>CM042690.1:651982801-661982801 GCA_023614405.1 Avena insularis | reverse complement strand
CCTGCGCCGCTTTTGGAGCAGCAACATATTCCGCCTCCGTTGTTGATCCAGCCACCACAGGTTGTTTGGAACTCCTCCAACTAATCGCTGTCGCTCAAGAGAAATACGTATCCGGATTGAGACTTAGAGTCATCCGGATCGGTGTCAAAGCTAGCATCGACATAACACTTAGCGACTAGCTCTTCTTCACCTCCGTATATGAGAAACATATCCTTAGTTCTTCTCAAGTACTTGAGGATGTTTTTTACCGCTATCCAAAGGTTCAACTCGGATCGATTGGTACCTACTAGTCAAACTAATAGCATGTGCCACATCCGGTCTTGTACATAGCATGGCATACATAATAGAGCCTATGGCCGAGGCATAGGGGATCTTATCCATCATCTCTCTTTCTTCCGCCGTAGCCGGACTTTGAGTCTTACTCAATGTCTTGCCTTGCAACATAGGTAAGAACCCCTTCTTACTTTCGCCCATATTAAACTTCTTTAATATCTTATCAAGGTATGTACTCTGCGATTGCCCAATTAGGCGCCTTGATCTATCTCTATAGATTTTAATGCCTAATATATATGACGCTTCACCAAGGTCTTTCATCGAAAATTTGCTGTTTAGATAACTTTTAACACTGTTTAAAAGATCTATATCATTTCCAATCAATAATATGTCATCCACATATAATATCAGAAATGCCACATTGCTCCCACTCACTTTCTTGTAAATACAAGCCTCTCCATAAGTTTGGACAAATCCAAACTCTTTGATCACCTCATCAAAGCGGAGATTCCAACTTCGTGATGCTTGCTTCAGTCCATAGATGGATCGCTGAAGTTTGCACACCTTATTAGCATCCTTAGGATCGACAAAACCCTTAGGTTGTATCATATACAACTCTTCTTCAATCTTACCATTGAAGAACACAGTTTTGACATCCATCTGCCATATTTCATAATCGAAATATGCAGCAATTGCTAACATAATCCTAACCAATTTAAGAATCGCTACGGGAGAGAATGTCTCATCGTAGTCAACTCCTTGAATTTGTCGAAACCCCTTTGCGACAAGTCGAGCCTTATAGATGGTCACATTACCATCAGCATCAGTTTTCCTTATGAAAATCCATTTATTCTCAACGGCCTTTCGGTCGTGAGGTAAGTCCACCAAGTTCCAAACTTGGTTCTCGTACATGGATTCCATCTCGGATTTCATGGCTTCTAGCCATTTGTTGGAATCCGGGCTCATCATCGCTTCTTCATACGTCAGTGGTCATCCATTTCATCAACCATGAAATTCACAGATTGCCGACAGTTCAGAGAGCTGCATGTGTCCGCTTGACTGCGAGGTTCGGTAGTGTCCTCTTCGAGTTTCATGATCATTATCATTAGCTCTCTCTTCATCAGGTGAAGTCAACTCCGAAACAACTTCCGGTGCTGCGCCACTCGCCATTCCATGAAGAGAAGGTTCAATAACCTCTTCGAGTTCTACCTTCCGACTACTCACACGTTTCGCGATAAACTCCTTCTCAAGAAAGGATCCATTCTTGGCAACAAAAACCTTGCCCTCGGATCTGTGATAGAAGGTATACCCAATTGTTTCCTTAGGGTATCCTATGAAGACGCATTTTTCCGCTTTGGGTTCGAGTTTATCCGGTTGAAGTTTCTTCACATAAACATCGCATCCCCAAACCTTAAGAATGATGCTTAGGTTTGTTTCCAAACCATAATTCATACGGTGTCGTTTCAACGGATTTAGATGGTGCCCGATTTAAAGTGAATGCAGCTGTTTCGTGCATAACCCCAAAATGACAGAGGTAAGTCATCGAGACATCATAGATCGAACCATATCCAATAAGGTACGACACGACGTCCGACACACCATTACGTTGTGGTGTTCCTACAGCGTGAGTTGTGAAACTATTCCACACTCTTTCATGTGTGCTAAACTCAGAATTTAGATACTCTCCTCCACTCCATCAGAGAAACTTGATCTTTTATTACGATGATTTTCCACTTCATTCTGAAATTCCTTGAACTTTTCAAAAGTTTCAGACTTGTGTTTCATCAAATAGATATACCCATATCTACTCAAATCATCCGTGAAAGTAACAAAATAACGATATCCACCTCGCGCCGACACACTCATTGGTCCACACACATCAGTATGTATGATCTCCAACAGATTTGTCGCCCATTCCGTTGAACCGGAAAATGGCGTTCTAGTCATCTTGCCCATAAGGCATGGCTCACATGTATCAAATGATTCAAAATCAAGTGATTCCAAAAGTCCATCAGAATGGAGTTTCTTCATGCGTTTAACGCCAATATGACCTAGACGACGGTGCCACATATATGCAGACATATCATCATCAAGTTTAATCTTTTTAGCATTAACATTATGAATGTGCGTAATATTACTATCGAGATCCAATAGAAATAAACCATTCAACATAGGTGCATGACCATAAAAGATATCATTCTTATAAATCGAACAACCATTGTTCTCAGATTTAAAGGAATGACCACTTTGCATCAAATACGATCCAGATCAATGTTCATGCTCAGTGCAGGCACCAAATAACAATTATTTAGGTTTATAACTAATCCCGATGGCAAATGGAGAGGTAGCGTCCCGACGGCGATCACATCAACTCTTGATCCATTGTCGACCCGCATCCTGACCTCATCCCTTGCTAGTTGTCGCTTGTTCCGTAGCCCCTGAACCGAGTTACATATATTAGCAACCGATCCGTATCAAATACCCAGGTGCTATTGCGAGTACTAGTCAAGTACACATCAATAACATGTATATCACATATACCTTTGTTTGCCTTGCTGGACTTCTTGTCCGCCAAATACTTGGGGCAGTTGCGCTTCCAATGGCCAGTCCCCTTGCAATAGTAGCACTTTGTCGACTTAGGGCCAGCCCGGGTTTCTTTTAGGCGTGGCAATGACTTTCCACCCTTCTTTCCCTTGTGCTTGCCTTTCTTGTCCTTCTTGAAACCGTGGTCCTATTGATCATCAACACTTGATGTTCTTTCCTAATCTCCACTTCGCAGTCTTAAGCATTGATGAAGCTCGAAGAGACTTCTTCATGCCCTGCATATTATAGTTCATTACGAAGCTCTTGTAGCTAGGTGGTAGAGATTGGAGAACATGATGTATGCCTAAGTCAATGGGAATCGTTATTCCCAAGGACACAAGCTTATCGGCGTGCCTGCAGACATTTTGAGTACGTGCTCACTAATGAGCTGTTTTCCTCCATCATGCAGCTAAAGAACTTTTCAGTAGCATTATAACTCTCACGGCAGCATGGGTATCGAAAATCATTTTCAATTCTCCCATGGTATCAAAGGCATTGCCATTTTCAAACGCTTCAAGTTCGGATCTAGCCCATACAAGATGCCGCAATGAACTAAGTTGTGGTCCTCTTGACGAGTCACATAGACATTCTTTTCCTCGTCGGGGGCATCAGGGAGTGGGGGCCTAGCGCGCATCTAGCACATATTGCTTTTGTGCAGAAAGGAGGAGAATCCTCAAATTCATAGCCTTGGTGAAGTTGCTACCATTCACAGCAAGTTTCTCTTTCTCCATGAACACATTGAAATTAAAAGGTGGTGTCTACAACAGAATTTGTAAAGTTTATTTAGACTAAGTTTATGATAGATTGAGTTCAACTAATCCAAATTACTAATGAACTCCCACTCAAAAATGACATCCCTCGTGTCCTTTTGGTGATTACATGAACAAAATCCACTATACCAAGTCCGATCATCACGTGAGTTGATATAGCTTCAAAGGAGAGCATCTATATGGGCATCATATCAACCATATGACTCATGCTTAACCTTTCGGTCCATGTTCCGAGGCCATGTCTGTACATGCTAGGCTCGCCAAGTAAGAACCTTAGTATTCGCGTGTGTAAAACTGTCTTACACCCGTTCCTATGAAAGCGTAGATTCGAGTACACCCGTTCATCACGTGATGTCTCGAAACACGATCCATAGAACGGTGCATACTCAAGGAAGAACACACTTTTTATCTTGATATCTAAAAGAGGGATCATCTTATAATGCTATCAAACACGCCAAACTAGCAGTATAAGATGCTAACATCTAATGTGTATAGTGAGATGATATGGTCCATGCATTTGATCTCTATCACTTGCATCGTGGTATGATCTCTATCATTCCTTTGTGTGTAAGGCCAAGGTCTATGGAACTTACACATTGAGTGTGTTGTGTGGCATCCCGCAAAACCACTACTAGAAAATCGCGTTGTTTTGTGCATTGCATCATCAAGAAATCATCACACATCTATCTGTCTAAAACTATTTTGCTAAAAGACCTACTTTGTTTTCTATAATAATATCCTCCCCTCTTTGTTCAAAACAAAACCGTCGGTCCAGCCGAATCTTTTATTTATCTAAAACTATTAACAAAAGTTTATTTTAAAATAAAAGGAATAAATAAAATGTTTAAATATTTTTAGGGGGCAGCCGAACCGGGCCGATCCGACCCAGTCGGCCACCCCCAGTTCAAACCGGTCCACCCAAAATCCCTTTTCTACCTAAACCTAGTCTACCCACCCTACCTCCACCTCACCCCACCCAATAGTCTGCCGCCACCTCACCCCTCTCTTCCCCTCTACCCTATCCTATGCCGCCACCTCACCAACCCCACCCCACTCCCTCTCTCACCCCAACCGACCCAATCCCCACCTGCCCGTTTCCCCCCTCTCTCTCCTTCCCCCACGCGACCCCACACCAACACACAACACACGCACGCTCCCCGCATGCAGCCCCACTCCCGCGCCTGGCCCAACCCCCACCTCCACCTGCCGCCCGAACCACTCCCCAGGCCCCACCTGCCTGCCTCCCGCAACCCCACCCCGCATTCCTCGCCTCTCTCTGCTAATCGCCTGGCTCCCACCAACCCCGTGACCTCCTCCCACATCACAGGCCCCGCTCCCGCTCCGCTTCTCCTTCCTGAGCGCCAAGGCCTCGGCGCCTCTCCAGCTGTTTCCCCACGACGCTCCTCGAGATCCCTGGCCGCTGCATGTGGCCCAGCCACCAACACAAGGCTTTCCTCTCCTCTGCCTCATTCCGCCTCTGCTCCCTCCTCCTGTGGCGCCTCTCGGGCGCGTAGCAGCGCCCCGCCATCGACCTCACCCCTCGCGTCAGCCGTCCTGTCCCTCGCCGCCGCGGCCCCTTCTTCTCTGGCCCGAGTGCCGTTGTCGTCTTCTTCCTGGAGCCCCGCTGCCTCTGCTTCTGTGCGCTGCCCCACCTTGCTTTGAGCCCTTGCTGTGATGCCGAGTCCTGCATCTGCTCGTCCATGTTGGCGTCCCATGTTCCTGTCAAGTACACAAGTTGGCCTGCTGCTTTTAGACGTTTTGGTGTGGCGCTGTAGAAGCGGAGAAGTGCTGTTGGTGGGTGTGGTTTGGTGATGGTGCGTTGACAGTGAGGTGAGGTAGCCAAGAGATTCCGAGAAGCAAAGAACCCCGAAGACGGAACTTCACGGAATCTGAAGACCCCGAGGCCTCCTTCACGGAACGCCAAGATCTCCTTCACAGATCTGACGACCGAGACCCCGAAGCCTGATCCCGGTGATCCAAAGGCCACGCCAAGACATGGATCCGAAGGCCGAGCAATAGACACGCCAAGGTCTTCTCCCCGGGACGCCGAGTTCACCATCTTGGACGTCAAGCACGTCGACATGAAACCAAAGGACGCCGAACGCCAAGCTCTTCATCTCGGACCCAGTATCCCTGATCCGCACCTGATCCCCGTCGAACCCTGAAACCGAACCCCGAACCCCCCGGAACCAAGATCTTCCGAACCCAGATGTGTGAACCTTTTCCCGAGCCCTATTTTATAAATGCTATATATAAAACTTGTTGCATATTAATTGATCATCTCGCATGCATATCATGTGGGTTGGGGGCATTATGCCGATTCACCATATAATTAAATATGGAGTCTATATGCGGGGTATCTTTGTCTTATTCCGGACTCCATTTAAATTGGCATAGCGAACCGAAGCCATGTTTTGTCTTGCTAATCCAACATTTAATTTGCGGGGTAGATAAATAACTTGAACCGTTTAATTAAATGACGGGACCCCGGTTCCGCTTAATATGATCTAATTGCATCGCATCTTTGCCATGTCATACATCATACATGCATCATGCCCGATCTTTTGCCGTAGTATTAAATAGTGCATCCGATGTTTCTTCTAGTGTTTTGGTCCTTCGCGGATAAGGCCGTTGAGTTGATGCTAGTGTCGACCCGATCTTCGGTTGAACCTTCGGCAATGTTTTCCAGGCGAGCATTCTCCCCCTTTCTACCTATTTTACACTTCTAGTCTTTATTTCCTCCTGTTGATCTATTGCTATCTGTGTTGCGATGCTCTAGTTTTCGTACCCGTGATATCCCTTGCAGCCTTATATTGCCTTGGACACATCCTATTACCTGTTGTTTGGTAGATAGTTGGACTCGCGCGTCATAGTCGCTTGCTCTAGTGCTGTTGCGTCTCGTCCAGAACCACAGTTGTTGGAGTATTGCCGCATGTTTAATGTTGGAGTTGATCAAGACTTTATTTACTGTTTAATAACTAAAATTGAAGTAGGTAATGCAGAGGCACCGGTGGGTGATAGACAATATTTGGTTTCCGACCATCTTTGGTGGCCCGTGGGACCCGAGTTTCGACACCTGTTCCGAGATCGAGCGCGCTAACCACATGTGGGATGTGTGGGCACCCCATCGATTAGTACCTGATTTCAAAGTATTGTACTAGGGGCCACAACTAGTTTGAGGTTTTATTTACTATTCTGTACTTATGCCATGCTTTACTGCTTTATTTAAATTGTGCGAGGTACTGCACACTGTACTGTTTAGGACCGTGACCCGTTTTCGCTGTATCGACAAGCCCAGTCATCTTTTCGGGTTCCCAGTCGTTTACAGCCGGCTACACAAACCCTGAGTCCGTCTCGGAGACCGGCCGACTTTGTTGCGGGTAGACTTAGTGGGGTGGCCCCCATGTACTTGCTTTGGGTCTGGGAAACGTCATGACTTAGGCCCCGCCGACATACTGATGGGTGTATGTTAATTGATCTGGCAAAAAGGGTCGAAGTGCGTGTGGATACTTTGGTGCACCCCTGCAGGGTTAAATCTTTTCGAAAAGCCGTGTCCGCGGTTATGGACGAATTGGAGCACAGTTCTCGATCATAGACAACTATAACCAAAGTTTATTGTTATAATTTGACTTGTATCCGATATGACTAGTAATCAGCTTCACTGCAACGGAATGGCTAAATAAAAGTACCAACAACTGCTGGGTTTGGGATATCTCATGATAACTGTATCTGACTAGTAAGTGTTGCCACTACAATGGAATGGTTAACTAAAAGTGCCCACTGCTTATTATATCAGGATGACTACCTATACCTGGCTAGTAATTGCTGCAACGATAACTGAATAAATAAAAACTGCCAACTGTGTGAGTTCCTCGGTTGACTTCCTCGTTTGGTCTCGAGGGGGAAATACCAGGAGGGGTATGTTTGGTGGTAGCAACAGGTTGGTTCCGAATAGGTCTTTCTTATCCCTCTCTGATAGCCGGCAGTTATCTCGAGTCTCTATAGGTTGTTTAGTGCATGGCGCGCTGCCGCTTCAGTCCACCATACCTATGTAGGCGAGGACCACCGAATTCTAGTCTCGCTGTCTTGGCCTCGATCGACGCCTCTCTTTTTCTTTTGCCCTTTGTCAGCACCCCTTTGTTTTAGCAGGTTTGAGATCGACGTCGTTAGCAGGGTTACCCTTCCGGCTTGGCCTGGGCAGGGTTATGGACGCCATTGGCTATTCTTCAAGGCTCTTAGCTCAATTTGCATCTTGTCCGTACTCGGACGCTCTATCATTTCAAGGTGATTTGGATCTTTGTCTTGTATATCTGTATTCTTGACTCATGGAGTCATGTTGTATATATATCTGTTCTGTGGGTCCCATCGAGGCCTGTTGTGTAATGTTATTACGCTTTTCCACCATACGAAAGTGCCTGGTGGGCACCTTTGAATCGTTTCTATGCGGGTTTGGCGAGAATCGCTAAGACTTGCATAGGGACGATTCTGAGGGTGTTACATGTTGTAAGAGTATCCACCATACATCTACTTACAATAATACCATATCAATACACTAGCCCAGCAACGATCTAAACTAGACGCCTCTAATTTATCAATTGCAAGTTTTACGTGGCTTAGGGCTTTCGGAGATAGAACCGTTCTTACCTACGAACATGAACCACAACAAGGATAACTAAGTTATTAGCAACTCGTTGTAAATCAGATATTGACTATAGTAGGAGAGACAGACACCCGCCAGCCACTTATGCAAAACAAGTTGCATTTCAGTCGTGGAATCGGTCTCATGTACGATGACATGTAAGGTTGGTCCGGGCCGCTTCATCCCACTATGCCACCAATATCCAAAATACATAGAAGATGCAATAACATGATCATCATTGCCCACATATCAACCATATGTGTACTACCCGTGCTAAGCACCTACGCATAGATCAGGCTCTGATACCACTGTTGGGTCCGTAGCATAGAAAACAAAAAATTTCCTACGGTGTGAACAACATGCCAAGATCTATCTACTAGGTACAAAGCAACGGGTGGACATACATCCAACGAAAACTTACCCTCGTAGACAACGAGCTTTGTTAACGAGTAGGAACTCGTGGTTGATGTAGTCGTACACTTGCCGATCTCAAGATCGTGAGGAAGTCCGAGCGCCACAACTCAGCAGCGCATCCGCACTTACGTTCAAGCCACCGGACAACCTCCACCTCCTCGCTCTAGTGATCCAGGAAGCAAGCAACTCCTTCCGACGAAATGCCACCGGAACATGTATCTCGCTAATCCGAGACCATGGGGAATAATTCTAGAGGGAGAGAGATCCTTCACAAGGTGTGTGGATGAAGGAGGGAATGGGTGGCCTTTTATAGGAGGAGGGTGCCCTCTCTCCATGGTCGCATGGGGGTGACCCTCACCTCCCCATTCATGTGGTGGTAACCCCTCCACATTAAAATGCCTCTTCACATTCCCTTTTAAAGTCTCCACTTTAAATGCATTAAATTTCTCCAAATTTAATGCTCTCTCATTTAATAAAACTCTTTTTATTAAATTTATTCAGAATTTTGTTAATTACTTTAATTAACAAACATTCACATATAGCCCCTTGCAATATTTCAATATCACATGCAGAACCACCTTCTGCAATTTCACCCGAAACAATTTTTGGTTTCTATTGAAACAATTCCTGCGCTTTGCAATTCTTTCGTCTGAAACATATGTGCTCCAAAATGGTGTCCGGTAACTCTTAAGTGTGCCACCCTACGGTTCACGAATAATGCAGACATGATCGCGACCCTTCTCCTATCAATAATCAGTAGCGGGACCTGGAGATCCGTATTGACTCCTACACATTCAACGATGACTCCTGTGATCGTGAGAACCTTTAACGCTTGTAACTAAATCCCTTTGTCTCTCAATATATTACATGTCCGAGATTCGATCATCGGTATCTCCATACCTAGTTTGATCTCGTTACCGACATGCACTCTTTTCTCGTTCCCGTGATATAACATTCTAGTGATCACATCACTTGCTTGCAAGCTATCCTAATGTGATATCACCGAGAGGGCCCAGAGTATATCTATCCGTCATCTGTTTTGACAAATTCCACTCTTGATCCATGAGCCTCAACATAACACCTTCATAGTACTGAACCCATCTTTATAGTCACCCTGTTACGGTGTAATGTTTGATGTTATCAAGATACTCTTCCGGTGTTAGCAATTAACATGATCTCATGGTCTAAGGATAAAGATTACTTCGTATGATGTTATAGCAATATAAACATAATGACTTGATTGTAATGTTGTACTTCGGATGAATGTTTATCACATCATTCCACCAATGGTGTGACCTTGTTATTAACAACATCCAATGTCCATGATCAGGAAACCTTGATCATCCTGTTAATCAACAAGCTAGTCTATAAGAGAGGCATGACTAGGAACCCTTTTTGTTTATTAAACACACATGTATTAATGTTTCCGAATCAATACATTTCTAGCATGTAAAATAAACATCTATCATATATATAATAACAACTTTATTATTGCCTCTCAGGGCATATTTCCTTCAGTCTTTTCCTTAAGTTTCACATGATTCTGTTTACTACTCTTATTAATTGTGCGTCTACCTCTTACTTTGACTAAGAAATTTCCTAAGAGTACCACATAGAAACTCTAGGCTATATGAAAGAGCCTAATAGTCTTCGAGATGCAAAGCGAAGGAGTGAAAATTGACGGACTCTATGCCATTAACCAGACTGATGGGCTCTTGGCAGCTACTTCTAAGCGGATCATGTTCCGAAAAGTAGCCAAACTTGCCATCGGAAGAATGGTCAAGGTCAATGTATCTCATTTCCCTAGATGTTGCATGCTTCTCATGAAGTTCCTAGATGTCTAGTTGTTTCGTTCCATGCTATTGTAATTAATTATGTGATCGTGTTATCTCCACTGATCATATATGGGTGGTAAAACTATGACAACATTTTGTTGGATTGGAGCTATGACTAGTACTGGTATTGTATGAGTTTATATGTATCTTTATGACCAACTATTATGACAATGATTGTGTTCCATCTTAATTGTATTTTGGTCATGGTTGCTAGGGAATTAGTAGATTGAAGTCAACTCAAGATTCAAGAATAGGTCCATCATACGTTTTGAGTAAAATGAGTCAGTCCCTCTTCTGCGTGGGTGTGTGTAGATGGTCTTGCTTTTCTTTTGAAACATGGACTTGTGACAATCTAGGTGAGGCTTGGGAGTTTTTGGTTGCATATATATGGGGCTCACACGTACAAGCATTGCTGTGATAAGGAGGTATGGACTCAAAAGAAAACTTGATCGCTAGTTCTACTTGCTCCAATGATCGTGTATTCAGAGAACAGGGTAAACTGACCGTGTACCAAGGTTTTTAGAACTGAAACAAGAACTGATTCTCTTTAAACTGATTTTATACATGAATATCTGTCAAAATAACTATCATTGTTTTTCCCCCATTGGTGAGGTATTTGTTTCGAATCCGACCGAGCCATAACACAATGCATGTTTTACTAACGATCAGATGAAAGCTAGCCCATTTGGCCCCTATTTATCTCAAAATCTTTTAATTCGGCCTTTTTGGGGTCAGGGGACTACTAACTATGGCCTAGTGAAATTTGAGGAAGGAGCTCATGGAGAAGAGCCCATGGAGTATAGTCCAAAATCTTTTTAATTCGACTTTTATGGGCATTTCCTCCCACCGTTAAAAACATCTCTTGTTACCCATGTGATGAGGAGTAACCTCGGCAATGCCCATGATTATGGACTTAGGGTTTCGTGGAAAAGAGAACATTGTGGATTTCATCGGCTGATTAGACAAACAAGAGAATCGAAGTCGTCTGATTGCTTATGGTCAAATCGATTACAGATCGTCTAGAGCTTTTTTCCGTGCCTCTCTGTTGGATCCTCCCAGCCTATATATAATAGGCTGGGTCCTGAGGCCGTATACGGATAGGTTACAATCTTATAATTACAACACTAATACAATGTTGATTTCTAGTTCCTCATCTAGCAAACTATGCCTTCTGTCGGATGCTTCGTGGGCCTTCTTCTTGGGCTTCGTGGGCCATGAGTCATCATGTAACTAGGGTAACTAATCATCAGGATCCAAATATCCATACCCATGTCACCATGTTTCTATTAAACTACTCCATTATGTGGCATTCAAAAAACTGAGATGCCAGGGGTATTGCCATTTTATTTTAAGAGAGATAAATATGGACACACAAAATCATTTTAAGAAGACTAATACATAAGTGATATTTACTATAAAATGTTTAATGGCATATTTTCATAAATTCTCTTTAGCATAGTGACAACGTACTTTGTTTACATGTATTGAAGTCTCGAGTTTGAATCCTCTATGCGTACATATATATAGTAATTCTAGATTTTCATTTTTTTCTTGTAGCAATATATTGCTTTACAGAGAGGCAAATATCACGGACCCACCGGCATGTAGCATCCCTCGAGTTTAACGAGCGGGTTTGAAAAAATAACAGTTAAAGTACTTGTAAAGAGAGGCTGGCATTGCGTACCCACCTGCCAAACTATGCATGGATTCATCAAGATATGTTAAGAAGGTCAAAGTAACAAACGCGACCAAAATAACACATGTTTCCTGTACAAAGGAGGCTGACATCAGGGACTCATCTGCTAGACCAACCGGCTGATGCATCGAGAAACGTTGCCAACATCAAAACAGGGAGGCAGGAGCAAAGAAAAAAATCAATCATACATATGTTTCTTCTAATGAGAGGCTAATATATGGGACCCGATGACGAGACTACATGGCTGATGCATCAAGAAATGTTGTCCGGATCAAAATAGGGAGGCACGCACGAAACTAGATAGTACATCATATGCACAATTGTTCTAATGAGTGGTTGACATGGGGGACCTACCAGCCTGAATAAACGGCTGATGTATCGAACAACGTTATCGAGTTCGAAACATAAAGGCATGAGCTAAGAAATTTTTTCTATCATAGACACGATTCTTCTAATAAGAGGCTGACATGTGGGACTCAACATCCTGACTAAAGAGCAGATGCATCGAGCAACTCTATCAACTTCGGAACAAGGGAAGTGCGAGAGAAAAAAAATCCATCATACACACGATTCTTCTAATGAGAGGCTGGCATGTGAGACCCAATAGCCTAACTAAACGGCAGATGCATCGAACAACGCTATCAAGTTCGGAATAGGGGAAGAGTGAGCGAAGAAAAATATTTCATCATACACACGATTCTTCTAATGAGAGGCTAACATGGGGGACCTAGCAGCCTAACTAAATGGTAGATGCATCCAACAACGTTATCGAGTTCAAATCAGGCAGGCGACGGAAAAATATTTTGGAGGATCAAAATGCATATTATACTTGGAAGTAGCTTTTTACACAAATAGGTAGATATGCCTAATCTATTTTAAGGGGTTTGGATCAAGTCTTAGCTTGCATTGTGAAGGCTTAGCAAAAAGAGATCTAAAGAGTGTGCCATCTGGTTCAAAATACCAACATT
This sequence comes from Avena insularis, assembly GCA_023614405.1. Lineage (NCBI taxonomy): Eukaryota > Viridiplantae > Streptophyta > Magnoliopsida > Poales > Poaceae > Avena > Avena insularis. The sequence continues at coordinate 661,969,623 of CM042690.1, read as the reverse complement.
TATTTTCTCACCTTGCTCCTTATGGTTGAACATAAATATACATGAGAAAAGGGTACAAATTAATAGGCACAAACAAACCATACTTCACGTAAAGTATTTGAGCTTAGTAACTAGGCATAATATGAATTTCAGCCTTTTGCTTTTATCCCTCCTTTTCTTTTATTTCAAGGCATTCATATTCAGTTTTAATCTCATCATGGCAAAGTTTATTCTCAGTAGATTAATCACGAACATGCATAATTATTCATGATGGTGGTCCTTTTATTGCAAACAAAAGTAAAATAAAAAACAGACTCTCCAAGTTTCTATGATAGTCTTATGTTGCTCGAAAAATAAAGGTTAGAGGTTTACAAACCGACAGTTTAATAGGTCCAGTGGGTTGACTTTGGTATCCCCAAGCTTATGGTTTTCAACATTATTGTATTACTCTTGGTGTGGTGTTCCTCTATTCCCTCTGAAAAAACTTCAAACAAAACTTTTCTCCCATCTCTTTTCCGAGTGGTGACATTAGCGACACAAAAGCATAGTTGCTGCATATATATCAAATACAAAGTTCTTTCTAAATGTTACAGCAAGCATATAATGTTTCTACACATCCCTAGCATATAATATAGCTTATAGAAATCATTTTAGGACACTTGGGAATGATTAAAACAAAACCTGGCAGAATCTGTCCCGATTTTCAGCAGCAGCAAAACGAATTTATTTCGCCCACTTAAAATGTCATGAATTTTAACCAATTTTTTTGCATACATAGGATGAAAATGTGTAAATGTTGTGCAAATATGAGCGCAAATGGAGTTACAGAAAAAATCATAGAATTTTTCTACTAAAAACTGTTTTGCAGGAATTTGCTACTCCATATGTTTTACAACTTTTTATCATCCAAGATGAGATCCACTTGGTACTTTATTACAAGTCTATATCAAAGACACTAAAAAGGACTCTTTTAAAAGCAAGCAAAAATAAAAATAAATGATCGGGTTGCCTCCCGAAAATTGCTTTCTTTGTAGCCATATAGCTAGGCTTTTCTTACTTGGTTTCACTGATATGGAATTCATGTGGTCTTGTGTTTCTTTGATACCTGTTTCTTCCTTGGAAAGTGTTCCATACACTTCTTGTGAGGAAACCTAAACTTAAAATTTCCTTGTTTTGCATCAATGATTGCACATGTGGTTCTCAAGAAAGGTCTACCAAGACTTGAGGTATTGCTCCCCATGTACATGACAATAAAATTAACAGGTACAAATGTCATATGTAATTAAACCATGATATCTTTAACTTTCCCTAAGGCATGTTTGGTTGAATCATTAGCAAGTAAAAGATCTATAGAGCATTTTTCCATGGGTTTCAAACCAAGCAAATCATATAGAGCTTTGGATAAAACTGAGACACCCGATCCCAAATCTAGAATGGCATATGTGTCTCTTTTCCATTTTTATGTGTTTTTGTATTTTAAGGAAAGACTAAAAACAAAACAAAGTAAAGTGTTTTAAAAATCTAAAAGGAGAAGAAAAAGCTCACAGTGGTGCAACCTCCCCAAGCTTGGGTTGTTACACAAGTTGATGAAGACGATGGCTCCACTAGTGATGTCCTTCTTGCAGTTTCCCGGCAATGGCGCTAGAAAATACGTCTTGATGGCAACAATCATGGCCAATTTTTGTTGGGACTCCAAGTGTAGAGTGTTGTAGCAAGATTTTTTCCCACAAGGGTGACTCGAGGGTTTAAATCAAACTCTCGGGGAACTAGCTTAGAAGTTACTCGCCTTCTCCTTGTGAAGCAACCTATAAAGCAAAATAATTTGTCTTGTGTCCCCAACTCCACCAAGTGGTTATTAAGCACAAGGTTTCGTATTAGTAATGTTAAATAAAATATAGTAAACTAAAATAAATAAAGTAAAACACTGCAAAATACCTGAGATATGTGAAGATGAAGTTGTTTTGGGTTTTTTATGAGTGATTGCAAGTAGGAAAAGTATTTTTGTATTTTCGAAATAATAAATTGCAGAAAATATAAAAGGTAGTAATTGCAATGGAAAGGTATTTCTTATGATTAAAATTGGACCGGGGTTCATGGGTTCACTTGTCTACTCTCTTTTTAAGTTGTGGTGATCATACAACAATTCATCAATGATAAATATTCATGGAACTTCTATATATGTATGATAAGCATTCATATAGGAATCACGTCCTAACATAGAGATGCCACACGTCTCTCTTATACTCCTCAAGAAAGGGAAACCTCCATGAAATCTTGAATTAAGAACAAATCGGATTATAGCTTTAAGTAATATGACATGATGTTTGAAATACAAACATGCTACCTTGACCTAACAAGATTATCTCACTGTCACAAGATAATTATAGCACATGATTTCACTTTATCCCTAGTGAGGCAGCAAAACAAAGGTAAAGACTGAAGTAGATCTTGAATATTGTTGTCACAATTCAATCACTACCACCATGCTACGCCATCTAATACACACTTCTCCCCATACAAGTTCTTGCATACAAGTTGGATCAAAACAAGCAATTAAGAACGGGGTACATTATTTGCATGTACCAAAAAATCTTACACAAAATAGGTTCCAATCTCATATATCAAATTATAGAATAAAGATCCACCACATAGGAATTATATATATGACCATAATCATGTTGGGCAGCTCATATGGTACTAGATCTATGAAGAACAAGAGAGAAATAGATCAAGCTAAAACCACAAACCCATAGTCTAGGGGTGGACTACTCCCTCTTCACCATGGTGATGATGCTGGAGATGTCGGACAGGGTGGAGATCCCTCTAGAGGCAACTCTGGCAGAGTTCCCCTCCAATCTTCGTTGCATCTGACTGTTTGGTGGTGTTTTTGTCTCTGGTGTGCTCCGTCTTGAGGACTCCCCAGGGTCCTTATATAGGGTTCTTTAGGTCAAAAGAACTTTGTGGGTGAAAGAAACAAGGCGATTGGATGGCTGAGGAGGAAACGAAGGCAGGGCGAGCCCTCTGGGCTCTTTTGGGCCTCCTGGCCCTTCTCCTGAGGTTCTTGCGTTCCAGATGCTTCCCGTAGTAAAATATTGACATCCCCAAATCTCATGTCCATTTGACTCCTTATAGGTCCTAAAACATCAAAAACATAGAAAACAGGTTTTTTCTGCCCTGTAGGGTTATAACCAAAATAAAGGGGATCATTGGTAAATCCCCAAAAATCAATGTAAAACATGGATATAACATTATATATGATGCAAATATGTGGGTAAACATGTCAAAAAACTACAAGTTCATGTATGCATTTTACATGCATCAACATCCCCAAGCTTAACCTATGCTCGTCCTTGAGCATAAAGGTGATAAAAATAAACATGGAATTTGGAGTTTGTTACTTTGCTTCTATCATCATCATACAAAGTTCATAGGTTCAAATCTTTCCAATGAAACATAATAAGCAAGTGTACTATCAAGTTGTATCTTTTGCACATCTATAAACATGATAAACAATAAGTAATGGTGTGCTAAAACAAATGAGGAACAAAACAAACATTCAAGCACACTTTGATGAACCTATAGAATAAGAGACTCTTCCTATCATCGGCATTGGTGTTTTAGGCCTCTACTTTCATTTTTTGGTCCATTTCTTAGTTTAATGCCCGACTAGAAGACTCACTTCTTAGTTTCATGTCTTCCCTTGAGATGTTTTGCATCTTGTACCGAAATTAAGCATTGAATACATATGTTAACCCTCCATAAAGAATGTAAAATAAAGTTTTAAGCTATGTATTTCATGTCAACAATACTAATAAGGATGCGGTTCCAAGTAGCTTTTGCCTCAAAAGTTGCATATGGTTTATGTGTTAAACATTTTAGAAGTTGAATGTCTCATGCACCTTTACTAATGAACTAACACTACAATCTGTCATTGTATATCATAGGTTGTCATGAAAATTACATCGCTGACGTACCTCTTGCCCCTGTGTGACTATACGCCCAACATACGTTTGGTAGCTAGGAAGCATGCTTCTTTTGTGTTATTTTTCATAAGGGGCATATCTCCACATTTTAGAAGACAAGACAAACAGACATATGAGTCCTCTCGGCAAATTTCTTTTGAAAAGTGCCTCATTGATTGTCATGCTGTAAGTTTCCACCATGTCATGCATGGGTTTGGCTAGCGGACCGGGAGCATTTTCTCTTTCCTTATGCTTAATCCAGTGTGTCGTGCAATACAAAGCAAGAACAAACATGATATTTCAATAACGGATATTGTAAGCTTGTTCCATGACAACATTGTTTGGCTAACAAACAACTTATAAAATGTAAAGCACATAAAGCTCCATAGTGGTATCACCCTAAACCTTACTTTCTTATGAGCTTTAAATTACATAAAATAGATGTTTTTGAATATTTTTGGGGATCAACATGCATATTATACTTGGAAGTAGCTTTTTCCACAAATAGGTAGATATGCCTAATCTATTTGAAGGGGTCTGGATCAAGTCTTAGCTTGCATTGTGAAGGCTTAGCAAAAAGAGATCTAAAGAGTGTGCCATCTAGTTCATTATGCCAACATTTATTTTCTCACCTTTCTCCTTATGGTTGAACATAAATATACATGAGCAAAGGGTACAAATTAATAGGCACCAACAAATCATACTTCATGTAAAGTATTTGCACTTAGTAAGTAGGCATAACATGAATTTCGGCCTTTTGCTTTTATCCCCTCTTTTATTTTATTTCATTGCATTCATATTAAGTTATAATCTCATCATGGCAAAGTTTATTTTAAGTATCTTAATCATAAACATGCATAACGATTCATGATGGTGGTCCTTTTATTGCAAACAAAGGTAAAATAAACAAAATAAACGCTCCAAGTTTCTATGATAGTCTTACGTTGCTCGAAAAACAAAGTTTAAAGGTTTGCAACTGGGAGTTTAATAGGTGTAGTGGGGTTCCTTGGGAATCACAAAGCTTATGGTTTTTACCATTCTTGGATTGCTATTGGTGTGTTGTCCTCTATTCCCTGTCAAATAACTTCAACACAAAACTTTTCCCCCATCTCTTTTTCTGAGTGGTGACATTAGTGGCACAAAAGCATAATAATTGCTGCATGTATATCATATAAAAAATTATTTCTAAATGTTCCAGCAAGCATATAATGTTATACACATGTCTAGCATATAATATAGCTCATAGCAATCATTTTATGATAGTTGGGAATGGTTAAAACAAAACATGGCAGGATCTATCCAGATTTTCAGCAGCAGCAAAATGAATTTATTTCGCCCACTTCAACATGTCAAAAAATTTAGCCATTTTTTGTGCACACATAGGATGAAAATTTGTAAATGATGTGAAAATATGAACACAAACGAAGTTACATAAAACATCAGATAATTTTTCTACTAAAAACTGTTCTGTAGGAATTTGCTACTCCATATGTTTCACAACTTTTTATCATCCAAGATGAGTTCCACTTGGTACTTTATTTCTACTATACAACAAAGACACTAAAAGGGACTCTTTTAACAGCAAGCAAACGTAAAGATAAACAATCGAGTTGCCTCCCGAAAAGCTCTTTCTTTATAGCCATATAGCTAGACTTTACTTACTTGGTTTAAGTGATATGGAATTCATGTGGTAGCTTGTGTTTCTTTGCTACCTCTTTCTTCCTTGGAAAGTGTTCCATACACTTCTTGTGAGGAAACTGAAACTTCACATTTCCTTCTTTTGCATCAATGATTGCACCTATGATTCTCAAGAAAGGTCTACCAAGTATTATAGGACTTGAGGTATTGCTCCCCATGTCCATGACAATAAAATCAACATGTAAAAATGTCATATGTAATTCAACCATGATATCTTGAACTTTCCCTACGGCATTTTGGTTGAATCATTAGCAAGTAAAAGATCTATAGAGCATTTTTCCATGGGTTTCAAATCAAGCAAATCATATAGATCTTTGGATAAAACTAAGACACTACATCCTAAATCTAGAATGGCATGATGTGTCTCTTTTCCATTTTATGTGTTTTTGTGTTTTAAGGAAAGACTAAAAACAAAAAAAAGTTAAGTGCTTTAAAAATCTAAAAGGAGAGGAAAAAGCAAACAGTGGTGCAACCTCCCCAAGCTTGGGTTGTTACACAAGTTGATGAAGATGATGGCTCCACTAGTGATGTCCTTCTTGCAATTCCCCAACAACGGCGCTAGAAAATACTACTTGATGGCAACAACCTTGGCCCACTTTTCATGGGGGCTCCAAGTGCAGAGTGTTGCAGCAAGCTTTTTTCCCCACGATAGTGACTCAAGGGTTTAAATCAAACTCTCGGGGAACCAGCTTAGAAATTATTCCACTTCTCCTTGTCAAGCAACCTATAAAGCAAAATAATTTGTCTTGTATCCCTAACTCCACCAAGTGGTTGTCAAACACAAGGTTTCGTATTAGTAATGTGAAATAAAATATACTAGTAAACTAAAATAAATAAAGTAAATAAAGTAAAACAATGCAAACTATATGAGATATGTGAAGATAAAGTTGTTTTGGGGTTTTATGAGTGATTGCAAGTAGTAAAAGTGTTTTTGTATTTTTGAAATAATAAATTGCAGAAAACATAAAAGGTAGTAATTGCAATGGAAAGGTGTTTCTTATGATTAAAATTGGACTGGGGTTCATGGGTTCACTTGTCTACTCTCTTTTTAAGTTGTGGTGATCATACAACAATTCATCAATGATAAATGTTCATGGAACTTCTATATGTGTATGATAAACATTCATATGGGCATCACATCCTAATATAGGGATGAAACACATCTCTCTTATACTCCTCAAGAAAGGGAAACCTCCATGCAATCTTAAATTAAGAACAAATCAGAGTATAGATTTAAGTAATATGACATGATGTTTGAAATATAAATATGCTACCTTGAACTAACAAGATTATCTCACTATCATAAGATAATTATAGCACATGATTTCACTTTATCCCTAGTGACATAGCAAAATAAAGGTAAAAACCAAAGTAGATATTGAATAATGTTGTCACAATTCAATCACTACCACCATGCTACTCCATCTAATACACACTTCTCCCCCATACAAGTGCTTGCATACAAGTTGGATCAAAACAAACAATTAAGAACAAGGTAAATGATATGCATCTACCAATACATCTTAGACAAAATAGGTTTCAATCTCATATATCAAATCATAGAATAAAGATCCACCACATAGGAATTACATATATGGCCATAATCATGTTGGGTGGCTCATATGGTACTAGAACTATGAAGAACAGGAGATAAATAGATCAATCTACTTCCACAAACCCATAGTATAGGGGTGGATTACTCCCTCTTCATCATGGTGATGATGCTGGAGATGTTGGAGAGGGTGGAGATCCCTCTAGAGGCGACTACGGTGGAGTTTCCCCCTCCAATCTTTGTTGAATCTAACTCTATTTGGTGGTGTTTTTGTCTCTAGTGTTCTCCATCTTGAGGACTCCCCTGGAGGTCCTTATAAAGGGGTTTTTAGGTCAAGAGAACTTCATGGGCAAAAGAAACAAGGCGATCGGACGGCCGAGGAGGAAACAAAGGCAGGGCGCGCCCTCTGAGCTCTTTTGGGCCTCCTGGCCCTTCTCCCGAGGTTCTTACGCTCGAGATGCATCTCGTGGTAAACTATTGACATCCCCAAAAGCTCAGGTCCATTTGACTCCGTATAGGTCCTGAAACATCAAAAACATAGAAAACAGGGGTTTTCTGCCCTGCAGGGTTATAACCAAAATAAAGGGTATCATTGGTAAATCCCCAAAATCAATGTAAAACATGGATATAACATTTTATATGGTGCAAATATGTGGGTAGACATGTCAACAAACTAAAAAGTTCATGTATGCATTTTACATGCATCAACATCCCTAAGCTTAACATATGCTCGTCCTCGAGCATAAAGGTGATAAAAACATGGACTTTGGAGTTTGTTACTTTGCTTCTTTCATTATCATACAAAGTTCATAGGTTCAAATCTTTCCAATGAAACATAATAAGTAAGTGCACTATCAAGTTGTATATTTTGCACATCTATAAACATGATTAACAATAAGTAATGGTGTGCTAAAACAAATGAGGAACAAAACAAACCTTCAAGTACACTTTGATGAACCTATATAATAAGAGACTCTTCCTATCATCGGCATTTGTGTTTATGCCTCTACTTTTATTTTTGGGCCCACTTCTTATTTTAATGCCCGACTAGAAGACTCACTTCTTAGTTTCATGTCTTCCCTTGAGATGTTTTGCATCTCGTACCAAAATTAAGCATTGAATACATATGCTAACCCTCCATAAAGAATGTAAAATAAAGTTTTGAGCCTTGTAGTTCATCTCAACAATACTAATAAGTATGGGGTTCCAAGTAGCTTTTGTTTAAAAAGTTGCATATGGTTTATGTGTTAAACATTTTACAAGTTGAATGTCTCATGCACCTTTACCAATGAACTGACACTACAACCTATCATTGTATAGCATAGGCTATCTTAAAAATTGCATCACCGAGGTACCTCTTGCCCCTGTGTGACTATACACCCAACATACGTTTGGTAGCTAGGAAGCATGCTTATTTTGTGTTATTTTCATAAGGGGCATATCTCCACATTTCAAAAGACAAGACAAACAGACATATGAGTCCTCTCGGTAAATTTATTTTGAAAAGAGCGTCATTGATTGTCATGTTGTAAGTTTCCACCATGTCATGCATGGGTTTGGCTAGCGGTCCATGAGAATTTTCTCTTTCCTTATGCTTACTCCAGTGTGTAGTTCAGGACAAAGCAAGAACAAACACGATATTTCAATAACGGACATTGTAAGCTTGTGCCATGATAGCATGGTTTAGCCAACAAACAACTTATAAAATGTAAAGCACATAAAGTTCCATAGTGGTATCACCCCAAACCTTACATTCTTATGATCTTTATATTACATAAAAGAGATGATTTTGAATATTTTTGAGGATCAACATGCATATTATACTTGGAAGTAGCTTTTTCCACAAATAGGTAGATATGCCTAATCTAGTTTAAGGGTTTTGGATCAAGTCTTATCTTGCATTGTGAAGGCTTAGCAAAAAGAGATCTAAAGAGTGTGCCATCTAGTTCATAATGCCAAAATTTATTTTCTCACCTTGATCCTTATGGTTAAACATAAATATACATGAGCAAAGGGTACAAATTAATAGGCACAAACAAATCATAATTCATGGAAAGTATTTGATCTTAGTAACCAGGCATAACATGAATTTTAGCATTTTTCTTTTGTCCCTCCATTTACTTTTATTTCAAGGCATTCATATTCAGTTTTAATATCATCATGGCAAAGTTTATTTTCAGTATCTTAATCATAAACATGCATAATGATTCATGATAGTGGTCCTTTTATTCCAAACAAAAGTAAAATAAACAAAACAAACGCTCCAAGTTTCTATAATAGTCTTATGTTGCTCGGAAAAAAGTTTAGAGGTTTGCAAATTGAGAGTTCAATAGGTCCAGTGGGGTGCCTTGGGAATCCCCAAGCTTATGGTTTTCACCATTCTTGGATTGCTCTAGGTGTGGTGTTCTTCTATTCCCTGTCAAAAAACTTCAACGCAAAACTTTTCTCCCATTTCTTTTCTAAGTGGTGACATTAGTGGCACAAAAGCATAATAGTTGCTGCATGTATATCAAATACAAAATTCTTTCTAAATGTTATAGCAAGCATATAATGTTTCCACACATTCCTAGCATATAATATAGCTCATAGCAATAATTTTAGGACACTTGGGAATGGTTAAATAAAAAATGGCAGAATATGTCCAGATTTTCAGCAGCAGCAAAACGAATTTATTTTGCCCACTTAAACATGTCAGGAATTTTTGACAATATTTGTGCATACAGGGGATGAAAAGATGTAAATATTGTGCAAATATGATCTCAAACTAAGTTACATAAAAAACCATAAATATTTTCTACTAAAAACTATTCTGCAGGAATTTGCTACTCCATATGTTTTACAACTTTTTATCATCCAAGATGAGTTCCACTTGGTACTTTATTACTACTCTACAGCAAAGACACTAAACAGGACTCTTTTAATAGCAAGCAAGCATAAAAATAAATGACTGGGTTGCCTCCCGAAAAGTGCTTTCTTTATAGCCATATAGCTAAGCTTTACTTTTTTGGTTTACTAGGCTTTACTTTCTTGGTAAGTGATATGGAATTCATGTGGTAGCTTGTGTTTCTTTGCTACCTCCTTCTTCCCTGGAAAGTGTTGCATACACTTCTTGTGAGGAAACTAAAAATTCACATTTCCTTCTTTTGCATCAATACAAAGCAAGAACAAACATGATATTTCAATAATGGATATTGTAAGCTTGTTCCATGACAACATTGTTTGGCTAACAAACAACTTATAAAATGTAAAGCACATAAAGTTCCATAGTGGTATCACCCCAAACCTTACTTTCTTATGAGCTTTAAATTACACAAAAGAGATGTTTTTGAATATTTTTGAGGATCAACATGCATATTATACTTGGAAGTAGCTTTTTCCACAAATAGGTAGATATGCCTAATCTATTTGAAGGGGTTTGGATCAAGTCTTAGCTTGCATTGTGAAGGCTTAGAAAAAAGAGATCTAAAGAGTGTGCCATCTAGTTCATTATGCCAACATTTATTTACTCACCTTTCTCCTTATGGTTGAACATAAATACATGAGAAAAGGGTACAAATTAATAGGCACCAACAAATCATACTTCATGTAAAGTATTTGCGCTTAGTAAATAGGCATAACATGAATTTCAGCTTTTTGCTTTTATCCCCCCCCCCTTTTATTTTATTTCAAGGCATTCATATTAAGTTTTAATCTCATCATGTCAAAGTTTATTTGAAGTATCTTAATCATAAACATGCATAATGATTCATGATGGTGGTCCTTTTATTGCAAACATAGGTAAAATAAACAAAACAGACGCTCCAAGTTTCTATGATAGTCTTACGTTGCTCGAAAAACAAAGTTTAAAGGTTTGCAACCAAGCGTTTAATAGGTCTAGTAGGGTTCCTTGGGCATCACAAAGCTTATGGTTTTTACCATTCTTGGATTGCTATTGGTGTGTTGTTCCTCTATTCCCTATCAAATAACTTCAACACAAAACTTTTCTCCCATCTCTTTTTCTGAGTGGTGACATTAGTGGCACAAAAGCATAATAGTTTCTGCATATATATCATATATAAAATTATTTCTAAATGTTCCAGCAAGCATATAATGTTATACACATCTCTAGCATATAATATAGCTCATAGCAATCATTTTAGGACAGCTGGGAATGGTTAAAACAAAACATGGCAGAATCTATCCAGATTTTCAGCAGCAGCAAAATGAATTTATTTCGCCCAATTCAACATGTCAGAAATTTTAGCCATTTTTTGTGCACACATAGGATGAATATTTGTAAATGATGTGCAAATATGAACACAAACGGAGTTACATAAAACATCAGAGAATTTTTCTACTAAAAACTGTTCTGCGGGAATTTGCTACTCCATATGTTTTACAACTTTTTATCATCCAAGATGAGTTCCACTTGGTACTTTATTTCTACTATACAACAAAGACACTAAAAGGGACTCTTTTAACAGCAAGCAAACATAAAGATAAATAACCGAGTTGCCTCCCGAAAAGCTCTTTCTTTATAGCCATATAGCTAGACTTTACTTACTTGGTTTAAGTGATATGGAATTCATGTGGTAGCTTGTGTTTCTTTGCTACCTCCTTCTTCCTTGGAAAGTGTTCCATACACTTCTTGTGAGGAAACTGAAACTTCACATTTCCTTCTTTTGCATCAATGATTGCACCTATGGTTCTCAAGAAAGGTCTACCAAGTATTATAGGACTTGAGGTATTGCTCCCCATGTCCATGACAATAAAATCAACATGTACAAATGTCATATGTAATTCAACCATGATATCTTGAACTTTCCCTAAGGCATTTTGGTTCAATCATCAGCAAGTAAAAGATCTATAGAGCATTTTTCCATGGGTTTCAAATCAAGCAAATCATATAGATCTTTGGATAAAACTAAGACACTACATCCTAAATCTAGAATGGCATGATGTGTCTCTTTTCCATTTTTATGTGTTTTTGTGTTTTAAGGAAAGACTAAAAACAAAAAAAAGTAAAGTGCTTTAAAAATCTAAAAGGGGAGGAAAAAGCTCACAGTGGTGCAACCTCTCCAAGCTTGGGTTGTTACACAAGTTGATGAAGATGATGGCTCCACTAGTGATGTCCTTCTTGCAATTCCCCAGCAACGGCACTAGAAAATACTACTTGATGGCAACAACCTTGGCCACTTTTCGTGGGGGCTCCAAGTGCAGAGTGTTGCAACAAGCTTTTTTCCCTACGAGAGTGACTCGAGGGTTTAAATCAAACTCTCCGGGAACTAGCTTAGAAGTTATTCGACTTCTCCTTGTCAAGCAACCTATAATGCAAAATAATTTGTCTTGTATCCCTAACTCCACCAAGTGGTTGTCAAACACAAGGTTTCGTATTAGTAATATGAAATAAAATATACTAGTAAACTAAAATAAAAAAAGTAAATAAAGTAAAACAATGCAAACTATATGAGATATGTGAAGATAAAGTTGTTTTGGGGTTTTATGAGTGATTGCAAGTAGGAAAAGTATTTTTGTATTTTCGGAATAATAAATTGCAGAAAATATAAAAGGTAGTAATTGCAATGGAAAGGTGTTTCTTATGATTAAAATTGGACTGGGGTTCATGGGTTCACTTGTTTACTCTCTTTTTAAGTTGTGGTGATCATACAACAATTCATCAATGATAAACATTCATGGAACTTCTATATGTGTATGATAAACATTCATATGGGCATCACATCCTAACATAGGGATGAAACACATCTCTCTTATACTCCTCAAGAAAGGGAAACCTCCATGCAATCTTAAATTAAGAACAAATCAGAGTATAGATTTAAGTAATATGACATGATGTTTGAAATACAAATATGCTACCTTGACCTAACAAGATTATCTCACTGTCATAAGATAATTATAGCACATGATTTCACTTTATCCCTAGTGACATAGCAAAATAAAGGTAAAAAACCAAAGTAGATATTGAATAATGTTGTCACAATTCAATCACTACCACCATGCTACTCCATCTAATACACACTTCTCCCCATACAAGTGCTTGCATCCAAGTTGGATCAAAACAAACAATTAAGAACAAGGTAAATGATATGCATCTACCAATACATCTTAGACAAAATAGGTTTCAATCTCATATATCAAATCATAGAATAAAGATCCACCACATAGGAATTACATATATGGCCATAATCATGTTGGGTGGCTCATATGGTACTAGAACTATGAAGAACAAGAGATAAATAGATCAATATACTTCCACAAACCCGTAGTATAGGGGTGGATTACTCCCTCTTCATCATGGTGATGATGCTGGAGATGTTGGAGAGGGTGGAGATCCCTCTAGAGGCGACTACGGTGGAGTTTCCCCCTCCAATCTTTGTTGAATCTAACTCTATTTGGTGGTGTTTTTGTATCTAGTGTGCTCCATCTTGAGGACTCCCCGGGAGGTCCTTATAAAGGGGTTTTTAGGTCAAGAGAACTTCATGGACGAAAGAAACAAGGCGATCAGACGACCGAGGAGGAAACAGAGGCAGGGCGCGCCCTCTAGGCTCTTTTGGGCCTCCTGGCCCTTCTGCCGAGGTTCTTGTGCTCTAGATGCATCTCGTGGTAAAATATTGACATCCCCAAAAGCTCAGGTCCATTTGACTCCGTATAGGTCCTGAAATATCAAAAACATAGAAAACAGGTTTTTTCTGCCCTGCAGGGTTATAACCAAAATAAAGGGTATCATTGGTAAATCCCCCAAAATCAATGTAAAACATGGATATAACATTTTATATGGTGCAAATATGTGGGTAAACATGTGAACAAACTACAAAGTTCATGTATGCATTTTACATGCATCAACTTCCCCAAGCTTAACCTATGCTCGTCCTCGAGCATAAAGGTGATAAAAATGAACATGGACTTTGGAGTCTGTTACTTTGCTTCTTTCATCATCATACAAAGTCCATCGGTTCAAATCTTTCCAATGAAACATAATAAGCAAGTGTACTATTAAGTTGTATCTTTTGCACATCTATAAACATGATAAACAATAAGTAATGGTGTGCTAAAACAAATGAGGAACAAATAAACCATCAAGCACACTTTCATGAACCTATAGAATAAGTGACTCTTCCTATCACCGGCATTGGTCTTTTAGGCCTCTACTTTCACTTTTGGGTCCACTTCTTAGTGTAATGCCCAACTAGAAGACTCACTTCTTAGTTTCATGTCTTCCCTTGAGATGTTTTGCATCTCGTACCGAAATTCAGCATTGAATACATACGTTAACCCTCCATAAAGAATGTAAAATAAAGTTTTGAGCTATGTAGTTCATGTCAACAATACTAATAAGGATGTTGTTCCAAGTAGCTTTTGTCTCAAAAGTGGCATATGGTTTATGTGTTAAACATTTTACAAGTTGAATGTCTCATGTACCTTTACCAATGAACTAACACTACAACCTATCATTGTATAGCATAGGTTGTCATAAAAATTGCATCACTGAGGTACCTCTTGCCCCTGTATGACTATACGCCCAACATATGTTTGGTAGCTAGGAAGCATGATTATTTTGCGTTATTTTCATAATGGGCATATCTCCACATTTTAGAAGACAATACAAACAGACATATAAGTCCTCTCGGTAAATTTCTTATGAAAAGAGCGTCACTGATTGTCATGTTGTAAGTTTTCACCATGTCATGCATGGGTTTGGCTAGCGGCCCAGGAGCATTTTATCTTTCCTTATGCTTACTCCAGTGTGTAGTGCAGGACAAAGCAAGAACAAACATGATATTTCAATAAAGGATATTGTAAGCTTGTGCAATGACAACATGGTTTGGCCAATAAACAACTTATAAAATGTAAAGCACATAATGTTCCATAGTGGTATCACCCCAAAACTTTCTTTCTTATGAGCTTTAAATTACACAAAAGAGATGATTTCGAATATTTTGGAGGATCAACATGCATATTATACTTGAAGTAGCTTTTGCCACAAATAGGTAGATATGCCTAATCTAGTTTAAGGGGTTTGGATCAAGTCTTAGATTGCGTTGTGAAGGCTTAGCAAAAAGAGATCTATAGAGTGTGCCCTCTAGTTCATAATGCCAACATTTATTTTCTCTCCTTGCTCCTTATGGTTGAACATAAATATACATGAGCAAAGGGTACAAATTAATAGGCACAAACAAATCATACTTCATGTAAAGTATTTGTGCTTAGTAAATAGGCATAACATGAATTTCAGTTTTTTGCTTTTATCTCCCCTTTTATTTTATTTCAAGTCATTCATATTCAGTTTTAATCTCATCATGGCAAAGTTTATTTTAAGTATCTTAATCATAAACATGCATAATGATTCATTATGGTGGTCTTTTTATTGCAAACAAAAGTAAAATAAACAAAACAGACGCTCCAAGTTTCTATGATAGTCTTATGTTGCTCGAAAAACAAAGTTTAGAGGTTTGCAAACCGAGAGTTTAATAGGTCTAGTGGGGTGCCTTGGGCATCACAAAGCTTATGGTTTTCACCATTCTTGGATTTATATTGGTGTGTTGTTCCTCTATTCCCTGTCAAATAACTTCAACACAAAACTTTTCTCCCATCTCTTTTCTGAGTGGTGAAATTAGTGGAACAAAAGCATAATAGTTTCTGCATATATATCATATACAAAATTATTTCTAAATGTTCCAGCAAGCATATAATGTTTCTACACATCTTTATCATATAATATAGCTCATAGCAATCATTTTAGGACACTTGGGAATGGTTAAAACAAAACATGGCAGAATCTATCCAGATTTTCAGCATCGGCAAAACGAATTTATTTCACCCACTTAAACATGTCAGGAATTTTAGCCATTTTTTGTGCACATATAGGATGAAAATTGGTAAATGATGTGCAAATATCAACACAAATGGAGTTACATAAAACATCAGAGATTTTTTCTACTAAAAACTATTCTGCAGGAATTTGCTACTCCATATGTTTTACAACTTTTTATAATCCAAGATGAGTTCCACTTGGTACTTTATTTCTACTATACAACAAAGACACTAAAAATGACTCTTTTAACAGAAAGTAAACATAAAGATAAATAATCGATTTTCCTCCCGAAAAGCTCTTTCTTTATAGCCATATAGCTAGGGTTTACATACTTGGTTTAAGTGATATGGAATTCATGTGGTAGCTTGTGTTTCTTTGCTACCTCCTTCTTCCTTGGAAAGTGTTCCATACACTTCTTGTGAGGAAACTGAAACTTCACATTTCCTTCTTTTGCATCAACGATTGCACCTATGGTTCTCAAGAAAGGTCTACCAAGTATTATAGGACTTGAGGTATTGCTCCCCATGTCCATGACAATAAAACAAACATGTACAAATGTCATATGTAATTCAACCATGATATCTTTAACTTTCCCTAAGGCATTTTGTTGAATCATCAGCAAGTAAAAGATCTATAGAGCATTTTTCCATGGGTTTCAAATCAAGCAAATCGTATAGATCTTTGGATAAAACTAAGACACTAGATCCTAAATCTAGAATGGCATGATGTGTCTTTTTTCTATTTTTATGTGTTTTGTGTTTTAAGGAAAGACTAAAAACAAAAAAAGTAAAGTGCTTTAAAAATCTAAAAGGAGAGGAAAAAGCTCACAGTGGTGCAACCTCCCCAAGCTTGGGTTGTTACTCAAGTTGATGAAGATAATGGCTCCACTAGTGTTGTCCTTCTTGCAGTTCCCCGGCGACGGCGCCATAAAATATGTCTTGATGGCAACAATCGTGGCCACTTTTCGTTGGGACTCCAAGTGCAGAGTGTTGTAGCAAGAATTTTTTCCCACAAGGGTGACTCGAGGGTTTAAATCGAACTCTCAGGGAACTAGCTTAGAAGTTGTTCGCCTTCTCCTTTCCAAGCAACCTACAAAGCAAAATAATTTGTCTTGTGTCCCTAACACCACCAAGTGGTTGTAAAGCACAAGGTTTTGTATTATTAATGTGAAATAAAATATAGGAAACTAAAATAAATAAAGTAAAACAATGCAACCTATATGAGATATGTGAAGATAAAGTTGTTTTGGGGGTTTTACGAGTGATTGCAAGTAGGAAAAATATTTTTGTATTTTAGAAATAATAAATTGTGGATAATATAAAAGGTAGTAATTGCAATGGAAAGGTGTTTCTTATGATTAAAATTGGACCGGGGTTCATGGGTTCACTTGTCTACTCTCTTTTTAAGTTGTGGTGATCATACAACAATTTATCAATGATAAATATTCATGGAAATTCTGTATGTGTATGATAAATATTCATATGGGCATCACGTCCTAACATAGAGATGAAACACATATCTCTTATACTCGTCAAGAAAGGGAAACCTCCATGCAATCTTGAATTAAGAACAAATCAGAGTATATCTTTAAGTAATATGACATGATGTTTGAAATACAAATATGCTACCTTGACCTAACAAGATTTTATCTTTGTCACAAAATAATTATAGCACATGATTTCACTTTATCCCAAGTGAGGCAGCAATAGAAAGGTAAAAACCAAAGTAGATCTTGAGTATTGTTGTCACAATTCAATCACTACCACCATGCTACTCCATCTAATACACACTTCTCCCCATACAAGTTCTTACATACAAGTTGGATCAAAACAAGCAATTAAGAACAGGGTACATGATATGCATCTACCAATACATCTTACACAAAATAGGTTCCGATCTCATATATAAAATCATAGAATAAAGATCCACCACATAGGAATTACATATATGACCATAATCATGTTGGGCAGCTCATATGATACTAGATCTATGAAGAACAAGAGAGAAATAGATCAAGATAGTACCATAAACCCATAGTCTAGGGGTGGACTACTCCCTCTTCATCATGGTGATGATGTTGGAGATGTCAGAGACGGTGGAGATCCCTCCGGAGGTGGCTCCGGTGGAATTTCCCCCTCCAATCTTCGCTGAATCTGACTCTATTTGGTTTTTTCATCTTTGGCCTGCTCTGTATCGAGGAAACTCTAGGGAGGGGGGTCCTTATATAGGGTTTTTAGGTCAAGAGAACTTCATGGGCGAAAGAATCAAGGCGATCGGACGGCTGAGGAGGAAACAGAGGCAAGGCATGCCCACTTGGGCTAGGCGCGCACTCTAGGCTCTTTTGGGAATACTGGCCCTTCTCCCGAGGTTCGTGTGCTCTAGATGCTTCTCATGGTACAATATTGACTTACCCAAAATCTCAGGTCCATTTGACTCCGTATAGGTCCTAAAACATCAAAAACATAGAAAACAGGGTTTCTGCCCTGCAGGGTTATAACCAAAATAAAGGGGATCATTGGTAAATCCCTAAAAATCAATTTAAAACATGAATATAACAGTATATATGATGCAAATATGTGGGTAAACATGTCAACAAACTACAAAGTTCATGTATGCATTTTACATGGATCGGATGCTAACATTTCTTGTAGTGATATATACTCCTTCCTTTTGGAAATTAGCGACTTGGATTTCTCTATATTTAGATGTATCTAGATACATGTGAATCTAGATAAATCCATGTCACTTATTTTGGGATGTAGGGAGTATATGTTTTCAACATATTGGTAAGTTACGATTTTTTCTGAAATAAAAGTTGATAACCTCTTAGTCGCAGTACATCCCTCTAGCAGAAGCCTTGCGTTTACAATATTTATTGTAACCGGGTATTACATAAAAAGGATCAAGCACAATACCGCCACCTCGGGAACATTCATGCATAATACCTCACATGGTTTTCAAAATTTTGTTCATCAACATTCATGGTCATTGGATTATGATTGATGCGGCATTTAGGGTGATGAATGTGCCACCTAGTCGTCAGATCTTATTGGAAGGTTAAATCTAATCTACTAGTAAACATTGTGTTACTATATGAAATGACACCTTTTTGAACGATTAAGAAATGACACGTAGTTTGTGATACTTTCCAAAAATTGTTGGCCTACATGTGGAAAGTCTTTTATTAGTTGCAAAGTTGACTTATTTTACATGCAAGGTTTGGTGGAATCCAGCTGTCTACCATAAATAAACATATAAGGGCAAAATAGCATTATTACAATTAAAGAAGCATATCTTGTTGCATTTACATATTAATTTGGTCATATCTCCTCTTTATAATCCGTTGGCATCTTCGTATGTTATTCTCACAAATCTATCAAAAGTGTTGAGGTTAATCACATAGCTCTCCATCACCATGGTTACGACCGGCTCCTCCTCGTTCCCTACCAACAAGGTGCAAAGAGTGCTAGAATCTTTTTGAGTTCATCGTTATCTTGTAGTAGTTTCCAACCATGATTATCAATGTTGTATTCCTATGGTATGAATTTTTTATATTGTTTGTCATGTGCTTTTGATTTTATACGTGATTCTCCTAGCAATATTTTGGAATACACAATTCCATGGCTCTTGTATGGAGGTTGAACCCAAGTTGTGGTATTTGCTCTCACATGATCCCGATATTGTGTCCTCTAAAGGCTCCAAACTCTTGTATAATAGGGAGAGAGAGAGAAAGGGTAGGGGATTGGGAGGAGAGAGGGATGAACAGAGAGGACCAACTTAATTGGATTAACATAAATTTGATCGAATTTCAAGAACTTTTTAACGAGGAGAGCGGTATTTGAGCATATTTTCCAGTTTGCATGACAAGTTCTTTTAAAGCGTTTGGCATCAATTTGAAGGGTTTTTGTTTGGTATTGTAGTCTAATATCATGTGAACATGCTCAGTACATGATTGTTGAAATATGCAAAGAAATCTTCTAGTTCATAGTAGTATGTCTTACTTGAGAGAGAGGGGGTTATCTATGATTTGGACATATTGGTATGCATAAGCAAGTCCTTTGGAAATATTGACATTGAATTTAGGAACAAGGAGTATACTTCTTGTTTATGGGAGTTTAAGGCTTTGGGCCTAGGCCCATGGCTTGAAACCCCGAAAGCCTTGGGCCTAGACGTTCCACAATGATATGTAGCTGTATGTATCTTATTTATTATGTGCTCTCATTTTAGTGAAAGCTTGACCAAATATATGAAGAAAAGACGTCTACATGCGGATTGTTGATCCTAGTACAATACATTCGATCATTTTAATTACTCCATCTGAAACAAAAAAAAATTAAATATTTTTTTAAAAAAATCATCTAGATTGAAAGGTAATCTAGAAATTGTTTGATCATCTTTATTTCCTACTTGAAGGGGAAGGAGGTCGTGGTTGGTGACGTGGTTTATGCGAGAAGCAAAGAGGAGGAGGATACCACAAAATGGTTATGTGTACTGCTATAGACCAAGTTTTGGTGGTCGTGCAAGGATCACCGGGAGGAACACCGCGGGGAGATGAGAACGTTATGCCTCTACTGCTACGAGGTGGTATGCCCTCACTACATGCACGCCAATCCATGCCACCACCTCCTCAAGGTCCACCGCTATGCCTACCGATCCATCATCCTCGTTAAGGACATTCATGACCTCGACCTCGACATTGACATATCTAATATCCAGGTATGGCCATACTTTAAAAAAAACTTATTAGGTAACATGTTAATGTTACATGCATTTTGAACGTTGATACCCAAAGCACTACCTTAGACAAACTCTGCTCTTTATTAACTATCATAGATTTGTTTATGTTCGCATATATCTATATGCTAAAACGCGTCTAGATACATGTATATCCCTGCGATAGTTAATATGGAATGGAGTGAGTAGTATGTTTAGCTGAAATGGGTGACTAGCTTTTAAATGTGCTTGATAAATCCCCAGATTTTTCTCTATCTTTTTCAGAGAAAAAATCAAAAAAATGTTAAGCATCTCTGACAAGCTATGTTAATTGTTACTCTCTCCTTCCAAATACACAAGGCTTCTAGACATTTGAGACTAACTTTGATCATAAATTTGATTAATAAAATGTGACTTATATAGCATTGGATTTGCATTTCAAAGAAGTTTCAGATGACATATCTTCCATGGCATATTTCTACGAAGTATAAAATGTGTCAAATGAGATTAGTTCTGCGTGAAATGAATTGACGGTGGGTTTGCTACCATATTTGAAGAGACAACCCTGCGCAAAAGTGATATCATTGTGTTTAACACCAATAAACTACTAGCAGTATTTTTCTGTGGGACATTTATAACACTTTCCAGCCAACCTCACAAACAAAAATTATTAGGACTTATTTGGAAGGTAGGATTCTCTTGAAAATTTTATTGCGTAGATTCACTCAGTTGACCATATGGAATGTATGGTCTGGATGCCATATTCTTATAGATTGTATTCCTTTGACCAGAATTTTCTCTTGGCTGTAATTTCTCATCATCTGAGTTATCTTCAACTAATGTGCAAGGTGTAGAAATATTTTTTGTAACAAAAGGGTTTTGTTTCTTCTGCATGTGTTTTAGGGATGTGAGTTGAGTTGGCCAGCATGTCTAGCATCTTGTTCATGCATGTTGCATCATCTTTCACCTCCAAAGAACTCGTCAACTGTTGTAGAGTTGTATTCCCTCTCCGTTTAGTTTGCTAAACGCTTTATATCAGTGATCAGAGGATGTGTATTTATTCAACCAAAATGCTCAAGACTGAATATAACATTGCATTTCTTATATTGTACATACATTCTTGATTATATCTGATATATGCACGTCTATCAAACTGTGAAATACAAATCTGGAATATATGGATTTCATGGAAACTCAGTTGTGCTCTGTCTTATAAGTTAACAAAGAAAATGACTCAACTATGCTTATCGCAATATTTCATACTCCAGTAGATACTAAATAAATAATACCGATTTTCTCTATTTTAGGAGAATGCAGACATTTCAGGTGATTTCTCGGAGACAGAAGTTGATCGCAAACCTCGGTAGCAATCAACCGTGGAGCCTTCACCTGAAAGAATAGTGTATGTGGTCTTGGCTCTACCCGCCCCGCGACCATATGCATCACCGATGGAAGATCAGCACAACACTGACGTGCCTGAAGCTGTGCATGGCTACAATGTGCAGAAACGACCCTCCCCCATGCCGCAACAGTCTGAGGCACCTCTAGCTCCGGTGGCGGATCAACACTAGGTCGCCGACAATTGGGGGTCATTTCGTAGGCTACCACGCAAGATGCTGAATCCGGCGCGAGCACCATTCTTTTGATTTATGTGCCTCGCTCTAAGAGAGTAGAGGGTGAAGCTCGGACAGTAATAAGATCTAGCCGTGATGGCTAGGTGCCATGCATCTTCTCCTCCTTTATGCTTTTCAGGAGCAAGATGGACTTGTTGGGAATTTCCGTTTGGTGTTCAGTTTAATAATGTCTCTCAAACTCGTATGAAAGGAGTCATGGTTGGTTATAATGTTATCGCAGCTACTATATAACCTCTAAATATATGAGAGTGTGGTTTTACACTTTTACTTGCCTTTTCTAGTTTTATTTGTTCGGGAGGTGTTACTGTCAATGTTGGACAGGTGCATTGTGCAGGCTACTCTTAAGATTGTCTTGTCCACCTAGCGTTAACAGAGTCACAAAACAGAACATAGTATATACTTACATGACTAGTTTTTTTTCTTCAAAAAGCTTCGATCTTTAAAACTTATATATTCACTTTCATTCGTTTCGGAAGGATGGTGCAATTATGCTCCAATATTCTCGGGTATCCGGG
The DNA here is from genome assembly GCA_023614405.1 of Avena insularis. Classification (NCBI taxonomy): domain Eukaryota; kingdom Viridiplantae; phylum Streptophyta; class Magnoliopsida; order Poales; family Poaceae; genus Avena; species Avena insularis. The sequence continues at coordinate 661,946,761 of CM042690.1, read as the reverse complement.
AAAAGAATTTTGTTATGAAGTACTCCAGTAGTTTGGTCGGTAAAGGTCAGCATTTTGTACAACGTTTTCAGCATTTGTAAATTTTACTACTAATATGGATTGTTCAAAGTCCTGTATGAGTTTGTCTTAAAAATACGTTTTGTGATATAGTATAATATTTTGGGTTTTGTAAATACAGTGCCGAAAGTTAAATTTTGGAGACTGTCTCATCTTCTAAATCGACAGCTTTAGATGACCATAGGGAGCAGTGTTACATACTCCACGGTGGTTGTTGGATGGCACGTGAAATACATGAAATGAGTGCAGGTTTCATCATTTTCAGTAACTTGGCAGCCAGAGACGATTCTCTGACTCCCTCGATTCCAAATTAACTGACACGGATTTAGACAAAATGTGCCTAAATCTGTTTAGGTTCAATGAACCTGCGTTATTCACTTCTTGATGCATGCCTTTGAATCGGCGGGGACGGTGACAACCTACTTCGACCACACCCTGGCTGGATGTCTGATGGTAGCGGGTAAGCTAAAACGGACTCAAGCCCGATTTAATAAATTATTGAAAAGAAATCAATGTCTTGGACTCTTGGATTTCTGGGAGCCGTAGAAGAGAAGGGAATCAGCAAGAAGAACATCAATACACACAATTTCCTTGAGACGTTTCCCAGTTTCCTGTCTAGCCCAATTTCCAAGAGTAACATTTTGAGACATTTCCCAATTTCCTGTCTAATAAAGAACTGAAAGAGCAATTTCAGAAAGGGTACTACATGTACAGGCAATAAGTAATTCTTATAGTGTCACGGAAGAAGACCTATACTTTTTTAGACCTAGTAAGAAGCAAAGTTCTACTCCTGGCAACTAAGAGAATTACAAACTTAACCAGCTCCTCCTTCACCATAAAAAGGACCGAGGCAGCAAAAACACTCTGTACAATCTTTGTACCCATTCCCTTGTAAAATCCACGCAATCCCTCGTACCGAATCATCTTCACTATCGCATCTAATGTACCTGTTAAATACAGATAGTCAGTGCCACGTTAATTTTCAACAAAAAATGACAGATTAGATGCATATGACATGAAACAAAGAGGCGGCTGATCATGCACTATTAGAGCAGACTTGTTCAGAAAATCATTACAAAATGGAACACGTTTTGCTAGTATTGGTTAAAAAAAGGTAAGAGATACCTGTGTATCTTGACGTCGCATGCCTGCCTATTTCTTGTTTTGCTTGCAACCTAGACTGCAAGGGATAAGATACATGATCAAAACAGATTGAACAAATTTGATGTTAAAGTAAACACATTTTGCACACGACCCAGATTCGCACGCATGCCTGATTGTCTTTTAAGGAAGCATTGCTAGATCCGAGTCTTCTTGAGTGGAAGTTTGATGATGTTGTGTGCTCACATAGATGATAGAAACAGACATTGATGATAGTATGCATCAGAAAGAAACCAGATAGTGAGCCTACTGATGGGGCTATTTGTGCAACACTGCGCTGCAGGAGATGAAGTACTAGTTTCTTTGGTGGTGAAGGTATATCTTATGAAATCAGTGGGTGAAACAGAGTACAAACGTCGAAGAGGAACGACTTGCATCAAAGTCACTTAGCAAACTATAATCCAGTTGTCTCTTCTGGATAAGTTCGCAAATACTACATGTTTCAAATTTTCCTAAACTTTCAAAGTACACACGACTTTCTACCACAATTTCTGTTTTATTCAAAAGGGTTTCAGATAAGTATGTGTAGAGTATGTATAGGGCACACAATAGTGCTAAAACTTTGCAGGTGATAAAACTTAGAAGTAGCCTCTAAATTTAAATTTACCTTAACCACTAGCAATGGATATGTCACAACAGTAGCTCCCAGTTTTGCCATTGCACCTAATAAGAATACCTGCTCACGAGAAAATACTGAGAATGGAATATAGAAATATATTTCGAAAACTCTAAGATCTTACTATTATTCAACTTTGGATCTAAAATACAAACAAACAAATGTAGATCAGAGCTATGGTACAAGACTAAGTGAAATAATTAATTGTCTAACTGCAATAAAAGATACAGAAATGCATCTGTACCCAAAACAGACCCAACAAATAATAAGAACCATTCCTCCCTGAAGTCACCCCACAAGCTACATTTTACGACATGCAGTAAAACTAACAAGAGTATCTAACATGTCCTGGCCCTTTGTTTTCTTGAGCGGGAATGCCCTGGCCCTTTGTGTGACTAAATGGTCTTGGTTTCTCAAATAATCACAGCAAGTGTGTTGAAATACAATCATGTAATGGAATATGCTAGAACTGCAGATACATGACCGGAGGTAATTCAATACTATTATTCAACTTTGGATCTAAAATACAAACAAACAAATGTAGATCAGGGCTATGGTACAAGACTAAGTGAAACAATTAATTGTCTAACTGCAATAGAAGATACAGAAATGCATCTGTACCCAAAGCAGACCAACAAATAATAAGAACCATCCCTCCCCGAAGTCACTGCACAAGCTACATTTTACAACATGCAGTAAAACTAACAAGAGTATCTAACATGTCCTGGCCCTTTGTTTTCTTGAGCGAGAATGCCCTGGCCCTTTGTGTGACTAAATGGTCTTGCTTTCTCAAATAATCACAGCAAGTGTGTTGAAATACAATCATGTAATGGAATATGCTAGAATTGCAGATACATGACCGGAGGTAATTCAAGTAATAACCAATGAAGAATGTTTATTACATGAAGCATCTGCTCTATAATATTGATAAGAGAAATACAAACCTGTACTTGGTATGGATACAGGGTATAAAGAGTTTCTAGGAAGACTTACACATGCAAATTTTGAAAACACAAAAACAAAGCTTCTACGAAGATAGTTTGTTGGCAAATGTTCACAAATACAGAGACGTGAGCTATATACACACATCCATTACCTCCATAGCAGTGATGTTCTTCTTGGGTAGTTGGTTTCCAGACCGCTTTGATCGAAGACGCTTTGAAAGCGTTTCAAATATCATAAACTGAATTGACGGGTTACATACCTGACAGTTTACATGGTTCAACGTCTGGAGTTACATATAAATGCACTAACTAGCAGTTCTGGTGGTCTTGAAACCGATAACTAACCATGATTAGTGTTGGAACAAGTCCTTTCCAGAATCCACTTATGCCTGATTCACGATAGACCTCCCGAACCTGCTTAGCACTGATAGTAGTAAGTACGATCATGTATGGTAACTTCATTTGAGAAGCAGAAAGCTAATTAATTAGCAATACTGGACAGCAGAAATTGCAGTCTTCAGATGCCCGTCATCATTATTTATTACTGTTCAAACATATGCATGCAAGTTTCCGTAGATGATACTTATAATATAACGTCAGTAATTAAACATGCAAATGTAAAGTGGTAGAAGAATATATCCGAGCCTAATATTTGGTGGAGTGAATCAAGATGCATGCTCGACCTATCTGGTGCTTCTAGGCTCTGTAGATAAATTGTATGAGACTTGGAGTTTAAAGGCAACAACTCCAGCAAAAATATCATCAATGTTTTCTTTATAAAAGGTATGTGAGCTGTTCCACTCATAAATGACATTTTTATTATCTATGTTCAGCATTTTACAGGAATCGGAAGTTGAAAGAGCATTTGAGAACTAGAGGAAAGGAGTGCTCACCGCTTGAAGTGTGCCATATGGGTGAGGTTTTTCAGAATCAAGCTTAGCTAACCTATCCTTTAGAATTGAAACATCCACTGAATTAGCCCTAGATACTTCCTTCAGCAAAACCTCCCTCTTGGACTCTATCATCTTCCTTTCTGCCTGAGTATGTGTCTGAAAAGTAGAGGGATAAAGTCATCTACTGATTTTCTGCAGTCAGTTCATCACATATAAAATAGTAATTTATATGGAATAACATATAAGCATATTGGAAATACTATGAGCATTATTTTTTAGAGAAATCTTTGCACAATTATCAAAGGGGGATCATTTAAAAACAAAGGCAGTACGCTGTACACATACTGAGAGCGAAAACAACCAGAACACTACTTGACTTCAATAGGATGTAACGGGAACTAATGTTAGCACTCCTCTATAAAGTCTCATTAATCCTGTTTCTAAGCTAGTAGTCTTTCCGTAACTCTTTTTTTCAATGAAATTACGATGATATCATGCTGATGTTTCTTAATTGTGATAGCTATCGAAGGGAGATCATTTAACAGATAATACCTGCATACGCGTCACAAGAACCCATATTGGGATTGTAAGAAGAACATTGATCAACCTGAAACAAAGAAGGGTTCCTATGAGCATGCCTGAAGATCATTATCCCATGCTACAGTTTGATCAATGAAACTAAAGATAGCTGCCAAGAATGAAACACGATGCACCAATATTCATGATTAATTTAAAGGCTGCCTAAAAATTCCCTTCCCCAGACCCCACAATGTGTGGGAGCTTTCAGCACTGGGTATGTCCTTTTTTTTGGGGGTAATCCAAACAAATATGACATCGATGAAAGGACTGCTGTGCTGGTAATGGAACTAGATGACTGCAATAGTAGAGGAAACAGAACCTGGTATCCATAAGGACTATTCCTATTATTTAGTAGCCTACACATTTACGTTGTTAGGTAGAACTTTCCCCAATATTTTCCCCAATGACTGACACACTGAAGAAAAAATTCATTGAGAAGTTGCATCTGTCATTGTGGATGTGATACAATACATCAAACAACTATGAAGGAGTTAGAAGTGCAAAGATGATTGAGTTGGAGATATGGTGAACTACAACCATCAGAACATAACAACTTGGCTCATCTCAAAAAAAAAACTTGGCTGGAAGGACTACAAGCTTACAACTCAATTTGAATCATTGATTCGTCAGTAACAGCTGCCCTACATTATATAATCAATAGTATCATTATCATTTCTTATCCACTTTTTCAAATGATTCCAATTTCCAAGTTTTCAACAGTCCGTCAACATTTACATGTTCAAGTCAAATTCAAAACTTCCACAAGCCAATCTGCACAACTTGTCTGCGCTAGTATTTGTTGGATTGTATCCACGCTGTTGGAATGCCCTCTTAGACAAATAGCAATATATAACTGGACAGCCCATTCAGCACTTCTGTTCTTTCTCATTTCAATGAACTAAAGTGCTCGATCAGTTGACAAAATGTTGATGTTCGGTAATTCCCGTGCAAGTAGATGACTTACCCAGCAATAGCTGCAATAACAAGCCAAGAGAACATCCCCACAGTGCCATCCCCTAGGCCTTTCTTTCCGCGAGCAGCTGCCACATTTTCCACCTTGTTCTTGAAAAGCTGGTAAAAGTAGTAATAGATTCCCTGCAACCCCAAAAAACACAAAGTGGGATACATTAAATCGTACTAGATTGAATTTCCCAAGTGCCAATGTACTGTGACAAACAGCAACATCATAGGTCCATGATTCTTAGAGAATAATATCGCCCAGTTAGAGAAACAGAGCAAAAATGAAGCTAGTGGAATTAACCTGCGAGGCAGCGGTGCCAACAAGTGAGGGTTTGAGGCCGCTGTACAGCCCACCCCAGCCTTCCGTTTGGACCAGCTGCAGTTACTTGATTCCGCAATTAACCATTAGTGCATTAGATTAGCAGCTACAACCAGGAACAAACCAGAAGCCTACGAGGAATCACCTGGAGCATCTGGAAGAGGGTGGAAGCGTCGGAGGCCTTCTTCTTCTTCGCTGTCCTCTCAGTCTGCTGCCGGGTGTTCACCTGCCATCGGGCAGAGAAGGGGGGGAGCTGATTAGGAGGGAGTGAGTGGAATTGGTTATAGCGAGACGGGGAGAGGTTCGTACGGTCTGGAGTGGGTAGGTTATGATCTGGGCGATGATACCGCCGCCGGCTCCGGCCAGCCCGTTCACCACCGCGCTCGACATGCTCCAACCTAGCAATTGGGACGGAGTCAGCAGGCAGTAGAGCAGATTGATTGTGGTCGAGAGTGTCCAAAACAGAGGTCACCTTGCTAGTCTGCTAATGATTGTTCGGTGGAGCCAGGCGGGGCCAGCCGGCGGAGGCGTCCACTGCTGCGCCGGGGTGGGCTGCCGGTGCGCGTCACGCGGAGCCCGGAGGCGGACTGGGGGAGCGAGATGGGGAAGAGCTGAAGAGGAGATCGAATTGGCTGCCACTGGCGGAGGACGGGAGGAGGGTGTGTTCCGCGATTTTCCACATTTCGCTTTCCTTCGCGGGATTAGAGGAAGAAAATATGCGTGAAAGCTCGATTTGGTGCAGTTGGGCTATCTTCTCGCGTGACATTCAACGATGCGGCAACTTTCAAGAGAAAAGTGGAGTGATCATGTGCTTTTCGTCTGTTGTTTTTTTGACACGTTTTTCAAAACAGCCTAACGGCTGAGATTAAGGAACTAACGTCAGATTTCGACCCGCGTGATCTAAACCTAAACCAGGTGTAATTAGCACCTTTAATCTCAGCCGTCAGGCTGCTTTGGAAAGCGTGTCAAAAAATAAGACGAAAAGCACAGGAGCACTCAATAGAAAATTATTCACCTTGCGAAGAGATATCTGGACGGGATTAAATATATGACAAAATCGCCAGATATTATGATACGGCCTTGATCAGCAAAAAGAATATACAGCTCTCCAGAAATGTGCTATTTTGAGATTTGTACTAGGAGTATTTCTTTTAGTTCTACAAAAAAAACTATTTCTTTTAGTCGATACAAATTGCGATCCAAAACTTGCGAATACATCGAATGAGCATAAATTAATATCACACGGATATCAATTACACCCAGCTCTGTAACAACGCATACCCTAATGCCAATACGGATACACACAGCCCAGAAAAAAAGAATTAAAAAAAAGAAAAGTCTCGCTACAGGAATCTGATCCTTAGCAGCAGCGACACTACCATCACCAAAACAACACCAGAAGTCCAACCCCTCCAAAAGCGACGCCTCCAAGAAGGAAACAGTGCACAAACGCTGTCATTGCCCAATCAAAGATCTTAAGTTTTCATCCTGGAGAAATTCCTCGCTCGCAAAGCAATGCCTTCTGCAAGGCCATTGTCAGGCACAACCAATGAAGGCCAGACCTTAGGTTTTCACCCTGCAAGGTAAAACTATGAACTCCTCCTGTGATGTCGTCCCCTCTAACAGACGTTACTACGAGTCTCAGATATCCAAGCCAGATCCTCACTGTCATAAAGATCCAATCCACCATAGCTCATCCATATGTCTCTGCCTTCATGACATTCTCCGCATCTGACTTCACCATATGTATCATCAAAGACATGCCGCATGATGGCAACAGGTAGCAGAGCTTCACCGTGCTCCCACTGAAACCAAACGGCCAGCAAAAAACATAGGTGCGCATGACCAAATTCCTTTCGATCTAGCAAGCTCTAGGCATATGCGCCCATGGAAGTTAGCCGATGGAGCCTTCTGGAACCATACACTCCGGCCAGATCAATGGAGACACACATCAAGTAGATCTTCGTCTTGGTGCGAGAGAGATCCAAGTACCACCCTATTTATTCAAACCGAGTCGGCAGCCCCCTCGCCACCCGCCGGCAACCTGCAAGATCCGCCGCACCAAACCCTACCAGCAGCCTTGTGGCTAGGCTAGTAACAAGACAGATGATAGTAGAGTAGGGTCGATCCCCACCGGATCCGGCCCTACCAGTAGTGGGGAGGTCCGGGAAGGTAGCATCGGAGCCCCAGATCTCAAGATCTAGGGTTTCCAACACCAGACGACTTGGCCCAGGACCTCCACCGCCGGTCATGGCACCGCCGGGAGAGACCTCTGCCTCCACCCCAACCAGGGTCGCCGCCCTGGTCGCTAGTCATCGTCGAACCAGGCCATCTCTGCCCTAGCATCCATGGCCAACTCGCTTCCATCGATTCAGCCACCATTCGGCATTTGGGCCGCCATCATGACGGTATGCAGCAATGCCGTGAGGAGCAATGGCGGGGGCTTTGTATGGCGACAGACTTGTGTCGTCGTAGGGTGTGACACGCGACGGGGCACTTAATTTGATGGTCTGGGGCAAACTAACAGCTGAGTAGTGGTAATTGAAATCTATGGAGGGATGCTCCTACCCATAATATGTGTAAATCTAGGGCTTTTCGGTTTTGTAGATGTTTTAATTTTTTGTTTTCTCCATATTACCATATCTTTAGAGTTAATAATTTTCTGTAAGGAACTACTGTACTCAATCACTTGTTGTCGTGGACAACCAAAATTCTAGGAATATCCTTCTGGGGAAAGACTTTTATGTAGACCTCTTCTGGATTATCTATGCCCTATTATATTTTCGTAAAATGATACACGCTACCTAAAGACCCACCAAGACTATTTTTTAAAATAATACGATTTATTTAACAAATTTCATGAATAATACACGAATTTGAGGAATTGTGAATCTAGCGCGTCGTCGGTGTTTGAAATGCCGACCACAACCTATCAGCATTTGAAATGCCAACCACAACCTATCAGCATTTAAAATACCGACCACACATGTCATCATCTTGTTTTTAACAAAGGAAAGAGAGCCCAGTCGGTAGTTCAAATGCTAATAGGTCTAGTTGGTATTTCAAATGCCGATAGGTACTGGTCGGTGTTTCAAACACCGACGCCACGCTAGATTTGCAATTTCTCAAATTCGTGTATTATTCGTGAAATTTGTTAAATAAATCGTATTATTTAAAAAAATAGCTCCACCAAGTGCTAAACCATAAACACATTGTGAGCATACGATAATTGTAACCATATACATATAAAATTACAAAAAAAGAATCCTAATCTGCTGCTTTTATTTATAAAGTCTCTCCTTCTTGGTGATCAAAACCCAAGGGCACGTTTGGTAGTCTGCACCTGATTCCCGGTAGTGCCAGCGGGAGCAAGGCTAGCCGAGAATGTGACTTGGGTCAACATTTGCAGTCCGTTTTGTAGTCTGTGGCACATGAGTTGAGCCTTTGCGGTTCTGAAAGAACATTTCATGTTTTTCTATGTTTTGCGTGTTAGATAACAATACTATAGAGACTATTCATATGCGCTAAGTGTGCAGGAATCTTTGAGGGGGCCCGGATTATCTGCCCCACCAAGGCCAGATAATCCGGCCTACCTCATTGCTCAAAGGGAGCCAAGGCACGTCGCTCAGTATCCGTTCGGATTTTCTCCCGGAAAATCCGAACTGGGGCGGTTTTTTCCCCAGGCCGGATAATCCGGCTGTCGCATGGGCCGGATAATCCGGCCCCCAGTTTTTGAGCAAAGGCGTAAGCTTCGTATCCGGTCGGATTTTCTCCCGAAAATCCGAATCGCGGTTTTTTCTCCCAGCGGATAATCCGGCCTTCACATAGGACCGGATAATCTGGCCCCCATAAGTTGATCAAGGGCAAGCTCGGCGCGATGCTCAGATAGGAAGCGGATTATCTGCCGGATATTCCGAGCCTAGGGCGGTGTTTTCCCCAGGCCGGATAATCCGGCCCTCACTTGGGCCGGATAATCCGGCCCCCAAAGTGTCCAACGGCTGGTTTCTGAAGGGGGTATAAATACCCTTTCTTCTCCAACGTTCAGAACTCTTGATTCATTCAAAATTGTCCAGACATTGTGCAAGAGCTCTCATTCTTGATCTCCCACTTCAACCACCCGAAGGTCTTGATCTTTGGGGGAATTGAAGGAGGAGAAGTTCATCATCATCACGAATCAAGCGCTTCAACTCCTCTCCATTCATTTGGAGAAATCCCTGATCTAGTATTCTTGTCAATACCTAGATCTTGTTCATTGTATTTGATAACTTTGTTCTTGTGGCAGCTTGTTGTCCTTTCGGGAGCCTCCAAGTTGTTGTGGAGTTGTTGCCCCGCTAGTTGTGTAAAGGCGTCGGTGCCCGCCTCGAAGGGTACCTATAGTGGAACCTTTGGTGGCGAGATCCATCGGAGAACAAGGTGAGGCCTATTGTGGCATGGTGGTCTTAGTACCGCCCACCCCTCCAACGCAGACGTACTTCCCTTAACAAGGAAGGAACTGCGGTCAAACAAATCCTGTGTCTCCGCGTGCTTCACTTCGGTTTACCCATTCCTCTTCCACTCGCTCTTTACTCGCTAGTAGATAGGTTTGCATATAGGGAAATTCCACCTAATAGTTTATCTAGAGAATTTACCCTTTGTGCTAATCCTAAGGTTGAAAAAGTATTAAAATTTGGTGTAGCACCTATTCACCCCCCCCCTCTAGGTGCCCATACGATCCATTTCAATTGGTATCAGAGCCCCGGCTCTTAATTCGGGCTTAACCGCCTAAGATTAGTATGGGTACCAAGGATGATGGAAATGAGGCTGTGGATAAGGTCACAATGGATGATCTCAAGTCGTTGGAAACAATCTTGTTGAAATCCTTTGAGGCCAAGATGGAGGAGATGAATCAAATGATTGCTCGCCTTACATCATCCATAGCCCCATCTCCATCCTCCTCTGAGGCTGCCACACCATCATCTAAGGAAAAGGGTAACACTGGATCCAAGGATGATGATATGGAAGGTGAAAAACTTAATGGTTCCACCTCCAAGAAGGGAAGTGGTAAGGAGGAATATAGTGAGGTTCGCCACGTATATTCCCCCGACCCACCTATCCCTCATCCTCATATAAACAATAGGGGTGATCCACCCAAGCTCACTGCATCCTCCTTTAATCAATGGCAATTCCTAATGAAATCTCATGTTTGCAGCTCCTCTATTGAATTGTGGAGGATTATTGAAGAGGGTCTTCATATTGAAGATCAAACCAACCTAACAAGAAGAGAAGTTGTGGACAGCCAGTTGAATGCCACCGCTCTCCACATGATACAGCTGGGCGTGGGTCCCAAGGACATGCCACACATTGAACATCTCAACACAGCTAAAGATGCCTGGGATGCTCTTACGGATCTCTTCGTTGGAAATGAAAGCATGAGAAGAAACAGGTATGATGCCCTTAGTAATGAAGCTAAGGGATTCTACATGTTGGATGGTGAAAACCATGAGGACATGTATAGAAGACTCAAGGGCATCGCAACAACATTTCGAAAGCATGGGGCCACTCACATTGATGATGCATGGATAAAAAGGAAATATGTGAGTGCCTTAATGCCTTTCGAATATGGACTTGAAGAGCACAAGGTAGACATAACTATCATCAAATGTCATCCAACGAAGTCATGCAAGAAATGGCGTCATTCAAAGTGGCGACAAAGAATGTCAAGATGCCGTGCTCGGGCCATTGGAATGCAAAAGGGTGTCAATGTGGCTCTCAAAGCCAATGTTGTTGAGCAAGAGGAAGATGAAGGAGATTTTGAGGGGGTATCCATGGACTGCCCCGATGAGGTCAAACGTGCTCATGGTGAGTACATGGCATTTTATGCAAGGAACTTTTGGAAGGACCCTGCCAAAGCCAAGTCTGAACTTGAGCGCAAGAACGGGTCAAATGGAAGAAGAGAAAGTGGCCCAAGATTGAGAACTTGCTTCAAATGTGGAGATAGAATGCACTTTGTAGCCGAGTGTCCATATCAAAATAGAGAATACAATGGTGGCAGGCTCATTCTTAAAGAGAAATCTAAAGCACCTAAGAAGAAGCCATTTATTAAGAAGAATGGCCCTTTCAAGAAGCAACCCAAGATTGTATTGGTAGCTCAAGAGGAATACTCCTCCGCAAGTGAAGATGAAGAGGATGATGATAGTTCCCGCGAGGTGGCTGCTATAGCCACCACATCGACTCCCTCATCTCTCTTCGACTCACCAAACGAGAACGTCATCAACAACAACGCCACTTTCCTAATGGCAAGAGGGTCCGAGGTATCAACTTCTAGCTCTTCATTTCCTAAGACTAACATAATTTTGGATATGGATGATCATGACAGTCTTAAAATGAAAGAAGAAGTTATTGCATTGGATACTTTTTTCACTAACCTACAAGGTGAGCACAAACTCCATTTTGATGCTCTTATGAGTCAACTTGCTCAAGCCGAAGATCTTCTTGAAGAAAAGGGGCAGAATTGAAAGAGAAGATGCCTTGGAGATAGCTTCTTTGAAGAATGCCTTGGAAGAGGAAGAGGAAGCTCGAGTATCTTTGGAAGAGAGACTCGAATCCTTTGAGGAGTCACAAGAAGAAGTTGTAGCTCAGCTCATTAAAGAACGTGACCATGCTCTTGCCAAGGTAAAGAAACTAAAGAAAGAAAAGATTGACTTTGGGGCTGTTCATGCTAGACTTTTGGAGAAGTTTTATAATCTTGAAAGTGCTCACAAGGCATTGAAGAGTGATCATTCTACTTTAAATGAGTCTCATGACCAGCTCCAAACTCAATTGAAATGGTATGATGTGCCAAGTACCTCCACTTCATCCTCTGGAAAAGAAGACCTTGCAAGAAGTTCTCAACACAAAGGTAAAGGGGTTATTGATGAGATACTAAGCAGGCAAAGGACAAACAATAGTAAAGAAGGTCTTGGTTACATACCCAAGACAAAGAGCAAGAAAAACAAGAAGAAGAAGAAGAAGAAGAGCAAGACTGCTCAACCAAAGACTAGCAACATTACCAATGATAAGACTAATTATGATGGTTCTGCAGGGATCAACAATCCTAACTTTGAACTATATTGCGATTATTATGGTGATGTTTATGCTAGTTATGTAGGGCCTTATGTCTGTTACATTCCTTGATCTTGTTACTAACATGAGAGGACCCATTGAAAAATGGGTACCTAAAACCAAGAAGTAATTTTCTTGCAGGGCTATGCTTTCGGTGGTTCTAAATGGGTACACGATAGCGGTTGCACGAGTCATATGACCGAAGCAAGGAGATCATCACGGAGATGCAGCCAAACCTTGATCACATAACCATCTCCTAGGGTGACAAGTCAAAATCTGAGGTATTGGGTCTCGACAAAGTTGTGGTGGCTCACGATATCTCTCTCGTGGACGTCATGCTTGTTGAGACCTTCGGGTACAACTTACTTTCAGTTCGCGCCCTTGGTAAGATGGGCTTTGCAGTTTATATTGATTCTGATTTGATGGTACTCTTGTGGAGCAAGTCTCTAAAAGTCGCTTTCGTGGGATATGTGAAAAGCGACACATGCGTGAGTGGACTTTTGGGAAAACCACTACAGGCCCGATGTGTCTTTTGGAAGGTGGCCGGGTTGGCTATGGCATCACCGACTAGCCTACGTCAATATGAGAACTTTGCAAAGTCTCCACAAGGGTGGCCACATTCTTGGACTAAAAGAAAATGTCTCCTTTGCCAAAGATCGTGTTTGCAGGGCGTGTGTTGAAGGGAAAATGCATGACTCACCTCATCGAAGGAAAACTATTATCTCTTCAAAAAGGATTTTGGAGCTCCTTCATGTGGACCTCTTCGGACCTCCATCTCATGCAAGCCTCAGTGGGAAGAAGTATTGTCTAGTGATTTTTGATGATTACTCAAGATACACTTGGGTTTATTTCTTCAAGTTGAAGAGCGAAACTCAACAAACTGTCATCGACTTCGCCAACGAGGTTCAACGTCAACACAACGTCCCCATTCTGGCTATAAGAAGTGATAACGGCTCTGAGTTCAAGAAGTACACCTTAAATGAGTTCCTAAGTGAAGAGGGGATAAGACATCAATATTCCGCTGCGTACACCCCTCAACAAAATGGTGTAGTCGAGAGGAAGAATCGGACTCTAATGGATATGGCAAGATCAATGTTAGCCGAATTTAAATCTCCATATAACTTCTGGGCTGAAGCAATCTCTACTGCTTGTCATTCATCCAACCGATTATACCTCCATAAGATCTTGGACAAGACTCCGTATGAAATAGTTATCGGTAACAAGCCAAACATCTCATACTTTCGGGTATTTGGGTGTAAGTGTTTCTTTCTTATTAAAGGAGTTCGTTTATCTAAGTTTGAATCTAAGGCTTTAGAAGGTATTTTTGTTGGTTATGGTGCCAAACCCCACACTTATAGAGTCTACAATAAGCTCTCCGGAACTGTTGTAGAATCTTGTAGTGTGGTGTTCGAGGAAAATGACGGTTCCCATGCGAAGCAAGTTGGTGTTTGTGATGCAGATGTTGAAATACCCCAAGATGCCATAAGAAGAATGGGCGTGGGATTTTTCCGCCCCATTGAGGAACCCCTTGTGGCGGACCGGGAAGGACAATGCTCTACTCATATAGAGCCCTCATCTACACATACTCAACATGTTCCAACCACGGGGGCAACTTCTACACCATCTCCATCAACTGCTGAAGGTCAAGATGTTCTAGAAAGCTCCAGGCCGGATTTTCCGGTTGACACCGGATTATCCGTCCACCCCGCTCCAGCTGACCATTTTGCTCCTGGTGGTGAAGATATCAACGCAATCTCCAGGCCGGATTTTCCGGTAAGCCCCGGATTATCCGGCCCCTCACCAGTTCAAGCAAGCCCCAGGTTTCCTGATGATTCTGCTACAAATATTCCCAGGCCGGATTATCCGGACTCTCCATCGGCCGGATTATCTGGCCCTGACTCTCTAGTTCAGCAGCCTCCTGTTACGGCTACTGACTCACCTCAAGGGCACGCGTCACCACCACCTGCTGCTGATATTCTAGTTCCTGATCAAGGTCGAGTAAATGCTTCCAATGAAGATTCAAGTGATGAACCTACTCCTCCAAGAGACAACAAACTTATTGAACTTCGTCGCAAGGCTCGAGCTGATCGAAACCTTGAGTTGAGGGGTCACACTCTCGACAAGGTTGTTGGTGATCTTCGACGAAGGGTTTCTACAAGAAGAGAATTGGCCAGTTTTGGTGAGCATCAAGCTCATATCTGATGGGTTCGTAGCATGGAAAACAAAAAAAATCTACCGCAAGAATGAACAAAACCCAGATCTAATCTAGATAAAAGCCAAGATCTAATCTATTAGACATGAGCAACGAGATAGATCAGTACTAACCCTCGTAGAACCGAAAGCGTTACGAGATTGGATCTCGTAGTTGATGTAGTCGATCACTTGCCGATCTCAAGATCGTGTGGAGGATCCTTCCGGCGCCGCATTCCGGCAGCGCTTCTGCAGACGGTCACACGTGCGGAGTCGAAGCAGACCTTCCTCTCCCCGTTCCAGCGAGCAACGGACGTAGTAGATCTTCTCCACGGAATCCCAGCAGCACGACGGCGTGGTGGTGGTGGAGTATAGAATTCTGCAGGGCTTCGCCTATGCCTGTGCAGAAGAAAGGTGGAGGAGAGAGGCGGCAGAGATTGGGTGTTATGAGAGAGGGCTAGGAGGGGGCGCCCCCTCCCTTCTATTTAAAGGAGGGAGGCGCGCTAGGACTCCCCTCCTAGGGCCGGCGGTGGGAAGGGGGGAGGAGTCCTCCTCCCCCACGAATCCGTGTCTTGCCCCACTAGGTTTCCTTTGACCCTTTCTTGGTTTTCAAGCAAACACCAAGAAATCCTCTAGAACCTTCCAGAACATTCTGAAACCTTCTAGAATCTCCATACAAACACTCCGGAACATTTCCTAACTTAGAAAATGATCCCTAATATATGAATCTTATTCTCCGGACCATTCCGGATCTCCTCGTGATGTCCCGGATTCAATCCGAGACTCCGAACAACATTCGGTCTCCAACGCAAATTCCATATCTACTTAAAACAACTTCGAACCTTAAGTGTGTCACCCTACGGTTCGTGAATATGAAGACATGATGAAGACACCTCTCCGATCAATAACCATCAGTGGGATCTGGAGATCCATAACGGCTCCCACATACTCAACGATTACTTCGTGATCGATAGAACCATTAACATACGAAACCAATTCCCTTTGTCACGCGATATTCTACTTATCCGAGGTTTGATCGTCGGTATCTCCATACCTAGTTCTACCTCGTTACTGATAAGTACTCTTTACTCGTTCCATGTTATGTCATCCCTTGTGACCTAGTCACATGCTTGCAAGCTATCTAGATGACACTCCACCGAGAGGGCCCAGAGCATATCTATCTGTCATATGGATGGACAAATCCCAATCTTGGTTCATGCGCTTCAACACATACTTTCGAATACCCAATGACACCTTTATAACCACCCGATTCTGAGCGGCGTTTGATGTCATCAAAGTACCCATCCGGTGATGGTGATTAACATAACCTCATGGTCGAAGGATTAGGTTACTATGTTTTTGAAAGCTTACATTGAACTTAATGACTTGATCTTATGCTACGCTTACTATGGGTGTGTGTCCATCACATCATTCTCCTAATGATATAACCTTGTTATTAATGACATCCAATGTCCATGATCAGGAAACATGATCATCATTTAATCAACAAGCTAGTTTAACAAGAGGCTTACTAGGGACTCTTTTATGTTTACAAAACACACAAGTATTAATGTTTCCTGTTAATACAATTATAGCATGGGATGTAAACATTTATCATAAACATAAAGATATAATAATAACCACTTTATTATTGCCTCTTGGGCATATCTCCAACAATATCTCTATGGTGGAACCTAAGAAGGTCTTTGAAGCACTTGAAGACCCAGACTGGGTTGTTGCTATGCATGAAGAATTAAATAATTTTGAGCGCAACAAAGTCTGGAAACTCGTGGAGAAACCCAAAGAGTGCCGCAATGTTATCGACACCAAGTGGATTTTCAAAAACAAGCAAGACGAGAATGGCATTGTTGTGAGGAACAAGGCAAGACTTGTGGCACAAGGTTACTCCCAAGTTGAGGGCATTGACTTTGGCGAGACCTATGCTCTAGTGGTTCGCCTTGAGTCCATCCATATCCTTCTTGCTTATGCTGCCCATAACAATTTTAAGTTGCAGCAAATGGACGTCAAGAGTGCCTTCCTTAACGGTCCTCTACATGAGTTGGTATATGTAAAGCAACCCCCGGGTTTTGAGGATCCTAACTTTCTGAACCATGTTTACAAACTCGATAAGGCACTCTATGGCCTTAAACAAGCCCCACGTGCGTGGTATGAGCACCTTAAAGAGCTTTTGTTAGATCGTGGCTTCGAAGTTGGGCAAATCTATCCCACTCTTTTTACTAAGAAGGTTAAGGTGGAGCTCTTTGTATGCCAACTATATGTAGACGATATCATTTTTGTTTCTACTAATAAAGCTTTTAATGATGAATTTTCAAAGCTTATGACTGACAGGTTTGAGATGTCTATGATGGGGGAATTATGGTTCTTTCTTGGATTCGAGATCAAGCAACTTAGAGAAGGAACTTTTATTAATCAAGCAAAGTACATCCAAGACATGCTCAAGAGATTCAAGATGATGGATCTAAATGGGGCCGCCACTCTGATGCAAACAAAATGTCATCTTGAACTTAACCCACATGGTAAAGATGTGGACCAAAAGGTATATCGGTCCATGATCAGCTCTCTTCTTTACCTCTGCGCATCTAGACCCCATATCGTGTTGAGTGTGGGAGTGTGTGCAAGGTATCAAGCAGCTCCTAAAGAAAGCCACTTAGTGGCGGTCAAGAGGATCTTTCGATATTTGGTTCATTCCCCTAACTTTGGTCTCTGGTATCCCAAAGGCTCCAATTTCTCTGTATGTGATTATACTGACTCAGATTGGGCAGGTGATAAGGATGATCGGAAATCCACTTCTGTAGCTTGTCAATTCTTGGGAAGATCTCTTGTATGTTGGTCCTCTAAAAAGCATAATTGTATATCTCTCTCCACCGTCGAAGCTGAATATGTTGCTGCTGCCAGCGCTTGCACTCAACTATTATGATGAGGCAAACTTTAAAGGAATACGGTGTCAATTGTGACAAAGTGCCTCTTTTATGTGATAATGAAAGTGCAATCAAAATTGCGTACAATCCTGTTTAGCACACAAGGACGAAGCATATTGAGATTCAGAATCATTTTATTCGAGGCCATGTTGCTCGCGGAGATATTGATCTATCTTTTGTGAGTACGAAGAACCAACTTGCGGATATCTTTACAAAGCCACTTGATGAAGCAAGATTCTGCTACTTGAGGAATGAGCTAAATATCATTGATTCCAGGAGCTTGTCTTGATTACCCATGCACTCACTCGCTCATCTCAATCCTTCTTTGGTCTAGGTGTGGGCATGGATATAGAGGAAGTGTGGTCCTAACTCATTGGGCTAACCCTCCTTCCATAATGCCAAAAGCAAGATAAATCATTTCTCTTAATATCATTCTGTGATATGTGAGCTTCTTGATGAGTATTGGTCGTGAACCCAAGATATATCTTCGCAGTGTCACACCATACACTCCAACAAGGTGGCCTCGGCCACCGCCCTCTCCCTTGAGGAGAATTGGCTATTTTTGGATGTTCTTTGCTATTTCATGTTCTTATGGGAATCACACTCAATCTTGGCTTTTATTTGATTTGGATTTTGCAATTTTGAGTGTATAGTACCATCTCAGTTTGGCTCTCTTAATCCTAAGCTTTCCCTACCCCTAAGCCATCTATTCTAGCACACAAGTCCCTTGTACACCTTGTGGGGGTGTTGTTTGGGGACACACGGGCCTGGTTCTATGTACAACAGAATTCCAGATTTGAGGCCGGATAATCTAGCCCAAGTGTAGGCCGGATAATCCGGCCCTGGAGGATTTCGTCTTAAAGGGCAGGGATCGGGGGAAGGTCTCATAACGAGCAGCACTTCTCCCCCAGCCCTCTCCTCCTCCTCAGCCACCGCCTGCAGTCCCCCACCCTCCCTGGAGCCTCTCCGGCCACCAGATTTTCCTGGCCTCCCCGGATCTTCTTCTCCGCGCCTCCGGGTACCTTCTCCTCCGTGTTCTTCCTCCAATGAGTGAGGGTAACTCCCTCTCTCCCCATCTTTGGCTAGATGTGTTACTTGTTGGGTGGAACGTTGTCTAGAAGGATGTGTTTTCGCATAGAAATCGTAGTCTTGCAGTTTCTAGGCCCGATCTACTTTTTTGCATTCAATCTAGGTGAAATCGAAATTTTCTGCCGGGCGGATTATCCGCCCTGGCGACGGATAATCCGGCTGACAGATTCGGTCTGGTTCGGGCCACTATGGAGTATGCATTGGGTAGATTTGTCCTATGAACTTTTTGACTATGTTTCCATGCTCTCTCCTGGACTTGTGTGTATGCTTATCCCCTTGCTATCGCCCTTATTCTCCTCACAGGTGGTTCCAGTGTTCCCAAGACCTACAAGCGCCGCCCCCGCGCCAAATACTTTCGGGACGACGGACAAGGTAACTTGGTGGACGAAGTTGAGTTGAGGAGGAGAAAGAACGAGGAGAAGCGCATGGCTGAACAAGCTAAGAGGACTAGGAAGGGGGTGTCCAAGAGGAAGGGCAAGAAGCCCAAGATCAACTACAGGACTTTGGATGCGGTCACCTATTCCTCCATCCGTCGCCGTGACTTGTTTGCTGAGCTGCCTCGTGATGATGAGCTGGGGGATACTCGTTTTTGGTGTGCAGAACAGAAGGGAATCTATGAAGATGTGTATGTCAGGCTGAACATTAGGCCTATGCACCCACTGGTACTTGCTGATGCTTTGGAGAAGGATCATCTTGTGGATGCGATGTTTGTGGCTGAGAGGATGGGGCTGCACCATCTCATGTCTCTTTAGTGCTCCTTTGACTCTGAGGTGGTGAAGCAGTTCTTCTCCACTTTGGTTATTTGTGGGGATGAGCGTCGCACTATGAAGTGGATGACTCATGACAGGCCTATGACTGCTGATTTTCACGTGTTTGCTGAGGTTCTTGGATACTCTTTCCGCAGTAGAGATAGAGCCAGTGGCCACCGCATCATCACCCAGATGAAGCCCAACAAAGATGCAGCTCTCTCTCCTTGCACTATGGACAATGGCATTGTGGGCACTCTGGCTAGCCTTGCTCCCATCTATGTTGCCTTAGTGGGTCTCTGTGAATCCATTACTCCGAGTGGGGGAAACAATGACTGCATCCATGGTCACCTTGTTCAGCTACTTCAATTTTCTCATGAGGTTGCCTCTTGCGAGGACGAGTCAGTGCAGTACAGGTTGGATGTCATGAACTTCATTTACCATGAGTTGACTGATGCTATGTTCAACCGTCTATCCATTACCTATGCACCCTACATTATGTTGCTCATCAGGCACCTGCTTCTTGCTGAGGAGTTCCACATTGACTCAGTGCATAAAGCCAAGAAGATCTACAACAAGGTTCGCAAGACCTCTCACCCCTCCTCTGCTCCTGAGGGCCTCATGAGGGATGCTCGCACCCCTCCTCTGCTGATGATGAGGATGAGGATGGTGACACTGAGGAGCTTGAAAATGAGGATAAGGATGAGAATGAAGACGAGGAAGAGGACGAGGACGAGGACTACGAGTGATCCTATGGGGCGCTAGCATCGCTCTTCTCCTTTTTTGGTGTCTCGATGCCTGATACATTGCAAATGTATCTATAATTTTTGATGTTCCATGCTTGGTTTTATCCACTTTCTTGTGTTTTGTTCCAACTTTGGAGTAATTTTCATATGATTTCTTGGACTAACCTATTAACAAGAGCCACGATTACTGCTTGCTGTTTTCACTGTTTTTGGTTCCAGGAAAGTCAGAAAATGAATATTCTCGGAATTGGACGGGACAAAAGCCAAAGTGCCTATTTTTTCGGAAGGGATCAAGTGCCACAATATGAGACGGAGAAGGGCCAGGGAGCCACCACACCACCTGGCCACGCGGCCAGGCCTGGCCCATGCCAGGGGGTGGTGTGGCCGCTCCCGGCACCCCCTCGGCCTCTCCTTCCGCCTATATATTGCCCTTAGGACGAAAACCTTAAGGGCCCGATCAAAAATCCACGAAAGAGTCTGTAGCCGCCGTCATCTCCATCCCTAGATCGGGAGGGATCTGAAGCTCTTCCTGCACCTGGGAGAGAATTCGCCCTGGAGGCCTTCTTCATCACCATGCAAGCCTCCGGTGTGATGCGTGAGTAGTTCATCCTTGGACTTCAGATCCATGTAGTAGCTAGATGGCTGGTTCTCCTCCTTCGTGCTTTCATGTTTAGATCTTGTGAGCTCCGTTCATGATCAAGATCATCTATTTGTAATTCATACATGTTGTGTTTGCGGGGATCCAATGGATATTGGGATGCTATTTCAGATTGATTATTGATTCTATCATGTCTTTGTTATTTGTGATCTTGCATGCTTTCCGTTGTTAGTAGCTATCTTGGCCAAGTAGATGCTAGCAACTCCAAGAGATAGTATTTATGCTCAATAGTGGATTCATGCCTCTGGTAATCTGGGGAAGTGACAGAAATCTCTAAGGTACTAGACGTGATGTTGCTACTAGGGAGAAAACAACAATCCTTTGTTCATAGAACAATCGTATTGTTTACTTTACACGCAGTTCGTAAAGCAATAATCTGTTGCTTGCAACTTAATCTTTGGAGGGTTCGGATGATAACCTGAAGGTGGATTATTAGTCATAGATGCAGTTGGATGGCGGTCTATGTATTATGTTGTATTGCCCAATCAAGTCTCAAAGGAGTCAAGATGATTAGTGTATGCATGTATTGCTTTCTCGGTATTTGTCAATTGCCCCGCTGTAATTTGTTCACCCAGCATGTTATCTATCTAAGGAGAGCCACCTCTAGTGAACTATGGATCCCGGTCCTTTCTCTTTACATACAATCTACAACTGTTTACTTCTTTGTGTTTACTTTCTGCAAACTTTTACTTCTTTACATTTGATACGTTTAATCCTTTGTTTTCCGCAAAACACGGTGAGATTGACAACCTCATCGCAAGTTGGGGACAAAGTTCTGTGGTTGTGTTGTGCGGGTCTCCACGTTGCTACTAGCACCGGTAGTGCGCCAAAGCTCAGCTAGTAACACCTTTGGGGTGTTTCCTTGCTCCTCTTGGTTCGATTAAACCTTGGTTTCATAACTGAGGGAAAACTTGCTCTGTGCTCATCATACCTTCCTCTTGGGGTTCCCCAGGCTCTACATCGAATCAATGAGCACATTAAGATCTTTTCGCCGCTGTCTTGAGTCAAGGACATCTTCACAAGGGGAATCCCTCATAACCAATCTCTTTACTTTGTTGTTTTTGTTTTGCTTGGTTTCTTTTTGTTTTGTTTGCTTGTTTTCTTATCAAAACACAAAAAAATTAGTTTACTAGTTTGCTTTCTTATTTGAAAACCCAAAAAAATGACTACTCTTGAAAACACTAAGTTGTGTGACTTCACTAGCACCAACAACAATGATTTTATGAGCACACCTATTGACGAGGGTTTAACTCGTCAATGCCCATTGTTATGGACTTGGGTTTTGGAGAAGGAGGGAGCGCTGGAGACATCTATCGCCTAGCAAACAAGCACACAGGGGACAAAGGATTTACCCAGGTTCTAGCCTCGTAGAGGTCCCTAATCCTGCTTTCTGCTCGTGGAATTATTGAGGGAGTCGAAAGTTACAATGGTGCGCAGATGTAATCTGGCGAGGGTTGTGGAAACTAGGGTTGTGTGTGTCTTTCTCGCCGCCCCCTCCTATCCTTTATATAGATAGGCTAGGTCTCGGGTAGCAGATCGAGTCGGTTACAAGTTAGGGTTTTCCCTTTAATCTTTCTATCTTTAGCTTCTTCTTGTTCTTCAAGCAATCGAGAGTCCGTAGGTTACTCGAGTCCCTCCATCCGGGCCTTGGTGACACCGTGGGCCTGTATGTATTTGGACCGTATATACCAAGCTACACCATAGGGTATACCCATGTCAGTAGCCCCCGAGTGTCTAGTGGAATCGTAGATTCGACTGGGGACTTTTTGAAGCCTTCGAGTGCCTAAATGAGTACATTTGATTGCTTTTATTTGTGTCATAGGGATTGTTGATATACGTGCCTGATATAACCGAAGTATCGGTATCAGTTAACCACCTTAGGGTGAAACAATGCAATCTACTCAGATTCGAGTCCCCGGACTCGAATCCAGAAAAGTGCTGGTGTAATTCGAATCAGGCCGCGGAGGTCTTACAGGAGTCGAATTCCAGTTATATGGGTGTGAGAACTCGACGCGTCCATCAAGGCATGTTCATCGCGCCTGTAGGCACGGATACATTTCTGGTAGTGCGCAGTTAAATGCGTTGCCAGGCCTTATTCAGGTCTTACCTTCACGCCGTAAGCGCGGCATCCGAATTTTATCATCGCGAAGACGATTCGGGCGTCCCAGGAGACGTAGTCTCTTTGTAGGGAAAATTTGTGAGGCGGTGTCACCAAGGGTTGCGAGTGCGGATGTTATCAACACACAATTTTTGTGCCAATAATCATAGGATGCGCGACCAGCGCTCCCTATGGGAGTAGCCCCCGAGTGCCTGGTTGAGTCGAAGACTCAGGCAGGGACTAAAGAATTTTTGTGACTGCTGCCGTCTTTTGCTTGCTTGTTTCAGTCGAAGACTCAAGCAGGGACAAACACTTTTACGACTGCTGTCGTCTTTTGCCTGCTTGTTTTAGTCGAATTTGTTTCTAGCGCTCCCTATGGGAGTAACCCATGTCCGTAATCGAACTGTGTTTCGAGTGGTTGGGTTTGCTTTGTGATTGTCCATGTTCCTGCAATAAGAAAATAAAAAGTCGTAGTGCGGCCGCTCCTATGGGAGTAGCGCCGAGTGCTTGGTGGAGTCGAAGACTCCAGCAAGGACTAAAATAGTCAGTTTTCCATTGCGTAGCCTTGGTACGCGTCGACTTGGCCTTGTATGACCTCGATTGCCGCTGCGTGGCGGTTTGTGAGGACGTGACGAGCGATGGGTCCCACTTTCTGACTTTGATTTGACTGGGCGTGTGTAATCTTATTTTTAACTGCGCCTCCTCGATTTCCACGCGTAATGGTAGAAGTGGGGGGGACGGTTCGCGCTTCCTTTTCTCCACGTGTCCAACGCGATACGTGCCACGCGTCCAATAGGGTTTTTGTCAGCCGTTGGATTACATCTCCTAGGGGTTAAGTAGCAGCGCTGCGGCGGTAATTTTCCATCTGCACTATTTCTTCCTTGCTGCCATCGCCATTGCTCCTATTCTTCTGTTTTTCCCTGCGCTCATCTCCTCCACGGTGCTGGACCACCTTCGCTTGTTTCCAAGCTACTTTCTACGTTCTCATCGCCGCCACACAATGGGGAAAAAGAAAGGAGGTGCTGCCGCTGATTCCGTGGCCACCGTCGCCACGACGAAGAAGAAGGGTGGCTCCGCTGCTGCGGGCACCAGCGCCACCGCCGGCGTGAAGAAGAAGGTCGCGGGCACTCGCGTGACCAATGGTGCATGGCACCCCTCCATTATCAAGGCGTCGGATCTCCGTCTTCTTCGCCAGGATGGAGTTATCTGCGGCGATCGCCCGTCTGCGTGTCCCAATGATGAGACCATTCTGCTCCTCCCGCTGGCTTTCGGTGATGTTTCGCATTAAATCATTCGTGGTCTCTCCTTGCCTCTCCACCCCTTTCTTAGGGTCTTCTTTGCTTCTCTGGGCTCCGGCTCATCAGCTGTCCCCAAATTCGATTCTCCACATCACCTGCTTCATCACCCTTTGCGAGTGCTGGCTCAGAATCGAGCCACACTTTGGTCTTTTCAAGCGCTTGTTTAAATTGAAGCATCAGTCTGCATCTGGCTCCTTAGTTTATGACGTAGGTGGTTACGGAATCCATGTCGACCCATCCGGCACCTACTTCGACATCAAGCTTACCAAGTCCGTCCAGGGATGGAGGGACAAATGGCTCTATGTCCGCGATCAGAAGGCCAAAGATGAGCACTTTGGACTCGCGCCCTTCGATCCAGCGACTCCCTGCAATAAGATGCGTTCTTGAAAGAACGTAGTTATGCCTGGCGAACTCGCGGAGACGGACGTGCTGTATCAGCGTGTCTGCGACCTCGAAAGTCGCATAGGCGCAGAAGAGGGAGGTTGTGCTCTTACCAGAACTTGGCTGCGCCGTCGCATCCAGCCTCTCCAAGCTAGAGTCCATCCCATGTTTCAATGGAGTGGCGCTGATGATGCCACTCGCGTGTCTGCCGATGGCATGTCCGCGAGTGAGGTGGATAAGAGGGTTCAACTGGTCACGAAGTGCACTGTCAAGGATGTGCTTCCGAGTGAACCAGTTGTTCCTCCTTTTGATGCTTCAAATCCTCCTCCCGAGGTATAGTTATGCTATGCAGTAGCTTATTTTCACGATTGCTTTTCTGTTTGCTTACTTGTTCTGTTTGTATGCAGGATTGGGCGATGTCGCCTGGTATGCCTCCTCTCCCTGAGGGGATTATTTCTCGTGAAGCTTTGGAAGAGGACGAGTCTGAGTCGACTGTCCCTTCTGATGTGGAAGAGGAAGCCCCCGAGTCCAAGAGCCCGGATACTCGCAAGAGTTCGCGTAGCGAGGACTCCGACACGTCAACTCCTTCGACCCCAAGAGGCACGGCTGTTGGCGCGGAGTCGCCAATTCTAGCCGTTCCTGTGAGGGTTGTGGCACCATCTTCTTACAAGAAGATGCGATTGCCTAAGGAGTCTTCGTCGGAATCGGCGGCGACCATGTTTGATCTCGACAACTTTAACTGGTAAGTTTGCTAGGTCATTCATTCTTTTCTGTTTTTTCTCTTGTTGGTTTTGCCCTGGAGTTTGCCCTTTTCTCAATGTGGATTTGGTCTTGTAGTCAAGAGGCATCGTCATCTTCTGGCGACGTCGAGTTTTTGAAAGAATCGGGAGTCGCGGCTTCAAGGGCCAAGGTAGAGGTCGAGCGCGCTCCTTCTCCTCCGGCGGCGGCCCACTCCAGGCACAATTCTTCGAGCTCTCCTCACGTAGGGGAGCATCAAATGGTTGCTCGGATGACGGTTTAGCAAACCTCTTCGAAGTCGCTAGAGGACCATGTAAGTATATCTTCCTTTCTTTTTAGTGTGGCAGTCAATGTTTTCTGTTGCCCTTTCTGATCCCTTGTTTTGTGCGACAGCTCCTTGTAAAGGAAGCCGCACAAGTGGCGGAGCAAGTGATGGCAATGGGCCGTCAGCATGCAATGCTAGAGTTGCGTCACCGCATCGTCGAAAGTGAGTGTTCGACACTTATTTTTTTTGTCTTCTTGTTTTGGGTGTAGTTAACTGATAGTTAACTTTTTAATTGCCTTGTAGCTAAACATAATGCTTTACTCCGTAAAATTGCCACTTTGGAGAAGACATTGGCCGCAGCTGTGAAGGGGCATGACGAGGCAATCGCGACCCGTGATGAGGCACAGAGGCACGAAGAGGATCTGCGTGCCTCCTTTGCGACCAGGGAAAAGTTGTTCAAAGAGCAACTGTTCTCAGTCGCCAAGGCCCTCTCAGGTACCTTTGCTGGTAGATATTTTATTCTTGTCCTTCCCTGCATCCAGAGTTTTACCGATGGTGCCAGAGGTTTGATCCATATATGTGTTTTCTGGAATCTTTGGCGACTGAGCTTTGACCCGCAGCCCTTCGCCGTGATGGCCTCTGGCGAGGCGATGTCTGCGGTGAGGACCGAAGCGCCGCCATTCACGATACATTGTCCAAGGCCAATGTCACCCTAAGTCGCCTCCAGGAGGAGTTGATGCCGAAGACGGAGCTGGTCGACAATGTGGATGAGCTGGTGGGGTCACTCGCTGGTGGTGTGCCTTCCTCTTACAAGAACTCCCTCCGCGCAGCTGGCGCGACCATGTCACTTGCCATGGTGCAAGCCCACGGAGTCGAGATAGATCCCTCTGCGGTGTCGAAGGTGATGCCGGTTGGCGCGGATGGTCAGCAGGTAGTCTTTGCTCCCTTTGCGACTGCATGTGCCAAATATGGACATTCCTTGATAAATACCGTTGCCAAGTATTCGGAAGAGCTCCAACGTGCGAAGAAGGCGGCGAAAGCTTCGGCCTCAGGGGCCGGCGGAAAGTTAGTGGCGTCTGATACTGCCACGGACTTGATGAAGCCCCCAAAGCCATCAAAGTCGAAGAAGCCAGCTGCTCCATAGTTAGCTTGTTGTAATAATTGATGAGTTGCCCCTTTTAGTCTAAGAACATGCCTGCTGGCGAGTGTGTTTGTGAACACTTATGCTTATCTTGAATGCATCTGTTCCCCTTACCTTTGTGTTAATTTGGTCGCCTTATTTGCCTCTGTCTTGACTTGTGGTAGGGTACGTCAAGTGATCCTGTTGGGGGAACCCAGGACTCGCCATCTCTTGGTGAGACAGTGGCACCACCGCGCTTCAGGGTAGAGGAGCTGTCCTTGCTGTCGGGACTTCGTGACCGCGTGAAGCAGTTGGAGCGTGAGTTGCCCCTGATCCGTGGTAACGCAGACGTGTGGAAGTCGAAGGCGGAAAAGCCGCCACCCGCGAGCAATATCTTCTTGGCGAGGTGACGCAGCTAGGTGATCAGTTTAAGTGTTAGTTTGCTCATTCTCATCTTTTCCTTTGTAGTTAGTCGTAGTCATGCTATTGATGCTGCTTCGTGTAGTTGTTAGCGCACGCCATCCGCAAGAGGAGAGGGATAGGATTGCCATCCGCCTTCATGATCTCACCCAGGAGCAACTTCAGGAGAGTGGATACTTCTGGGTAGATCATGATCGTGTGACTGCATTGGCGACCCTGCAGGATCGTGCCTCGCGAGTGCTGCTCTTCCTGAAGAAATCGCAGTCGTGTTTGAAGAACATCTATCGGGCGATGTTCCCGTTGGATGACACTCCATCAAGCCTGCTGGCTCTCTTGACCAAATTTCAAGATATGTCTGCGGTTCGCGAGTGCGTGAGGCAGCAGTTGGTGGCTGGTGCCAAGGCTGCCCTCTCAATGGTGCATTTGCACAGGCCTGACGTGGATGTCGCTGCCATTGCCTCTGGGCCACCGGCACCACCAGCAGGATCTTCCTGGAATATGGTGCCACACTATCAGGCGGTGGACCGCCCAGCCGAGGAGATCGTCGACTTCTTCGAGGAGCAAACTAATGTTCTTCTGTTGCAAGGGTAGCCAAATATGTATCCTGCACATAAGTGTACTTGTGTTGTAAAGTTCATATATATTTATAGATAATTTATTGTTGAATGTGTACAAATAGCTTTGTAAGCGTGGGGTGCGTTGCACTATAGGAGTCCTTTTCGTTAGCCTGGCCATCTTTTTCCTTGGTCCCTTGTCAACCTACCAGGTGCGTTGCAGCTGGGTAGGGTTTGTATTAAGGGGTTCCATTGATGTGCCAGCTACTCAAGATATCGCGTTACTGGATCGACAAACAGACGTATGGGTGGCGCAGCCCCCGAGTATAAAAATTGATAAAGTAAAGGAGAACACGGAGTTTTGGGGCACTTAGCTTTTATTTATTCGAAGAACAGTGCGAGGTACAATGTGCGGCTAAGTAGCCTTGGCTGAGTAGCCTTGTTTGCGATGTAAAAAGCAAAACTACTAGGGGTAGAAGCGTCGCAGTTGTGCGACGTTCCAAGGATTGGAGTATGCGACTCCTGTCTCCAGGTCTTTAAGGCGATAGGCGCCACCTGAGATTACTTCTGTAATCACGTATGATCCTTCCCAGGGGGACTCGAGCTTGAGATGCCCCTGTTGCTTCAGTCGCAGGACCAAGTCACCTTCGACGAAGGATGCAGGCGGCGTTCTCTTGTGGTAGTTCTTGAGTTTCTTTGGTAGATCGTTAATCTTTCCATGGCGATTTCCTTGCTTCGTCAAAGGTCGACGGAATCCTCGAGTCTGAGGATGACTCTTGTTCGTTATGGCGACCACGCGACGCTTTGTACCGTACCTCGGTAAGGTATCGTACGCTTCCGTGCACCATAAAGAATGGCGTGTAGCCCGTGGCGCTGTTTGGAGTTATACGTAGACTCCAGTCGGCTTGCGCTCTTCGGCGATAACCCGCCGCTTGTTCGAGTGGTCGCGAGTCGCTTCTTGATGCGCTGCGACGAGCCGTTTGCTTTTTCCACGACCGTTGGTGCGTGGATGCGCTCTTGGCGTGGCGATGTTGATCCCTAGGTTCTCGCAGGATTCTTGGAACTCCTTGGATGTGAAGTTCGTTCCGTTGTCGGTAATAATGTTGTGTGGCACGCCAAAGTGGTAAACGATGGACTCGAAGAACTTGACTATGCTGTGCCCTGATTGGTTGGTCATTGTCATGGCCTCGATCCACTTGGTGAATTTGTCGACTGCCACCAAGAGGTAGACGTAGCCTCCGCGCGAGGATCTTGGCAGCTTGCCAACCATATCAAGCCCCCATTGTGCGAAGGGCCAGGCCAATGGAATAGGCCGTAGCTCTGCGCCTGGTGCGTGTGGCTTGTCCGCGAATTGCTGGCAAGCATTACATTTTTGGACTATGTCCTTGGCGTCGTGCATGGCCGTGGGCTAGTAAAATCCAGCTCGTAGAGATTTGGCGACGAGGGCGCGACTGCCTGCGTGGTGCCCGCAGGTCCCTTCATGGATGTCAAGGAGTATTGCTCTTCCGTCAGCCATGGAGATGCATCGTTGTAGCACTCCTGTGATGCTACGTTTATACAGTTCGCCGTTGAGAACGGCGAATGCCTTGGAGCGCCAAGCGATGTGCCGTGCATCTGTCGGATCGTCCGGTAGTCTCTTGCTGAGGAGGTACGTAATGTACGGTTGCGTCCAAGATTGCTCGATCATCATGACGCTCATTGGTCCCTCGAGTCCTGTGTCCAGCTCCAAGTCATCCAATGCCATTGGCTCATTGGGTGGCGTAGCCCCCGAGTCCGTTGCTACGCTTGTTTTCTTCTCTGCGGCCTTGGGCTTGATGGAGCGTTCGCATATGCGCTCGAGAAATACCCTAGGTGGTATGGGGGCGCAGGTAGAGCCTATGTTGGCGAGTGGGTCTGCCTCCTCATTGCTTTCGTGACCTATGTGTCGCAACTCGCAACCATCGAAGTCTCCTTCGAGTGTATCATAGAGGTCGCGGTACGCGATCATGTTGTCGTTCAGTGCGTCGCACTCGTGCATTGTTTGCTTGACGACCAACTTGGAGTCGCCATATATGATGAGCCTTTTGGCGCCACAGGCTTTTGCCATCCTCATCCCATGCAACAGGGCCTCGTATTCAGCCTCGTTGTTTGAGGCTATGAACTGCATTCGTAGGATATACTTCAGCTTGTCCCCTTGAGGTGATGTCAATATGACACCTGCGCCTGCCCCGTCTTTCCGTTTGGACCCATCGAAGTGCATTTTCTAGAGGTAGGACATATCTGGCTTGTCCGGGAGCTGGTTCTCCATCCAGTGCACGAGAAAGTCAGGGAGTACTTGCGACTTGATGGCGTCGCGTTTTTCGTATGTGATGTCTCGTGGAGACCGCTCTATTCCCCAAAGCGTGACTCGCCCCGTGGCGTCGGGGTTATTGAGGATATGCCCCAACGGGGCGTCGTTGACTACCACGATTGGGTGTTCCTGGAAGTAGTGGCGCGATCGTGGCGGTCATAAAGACGCCGTCATGACTTCTGGTAGTGCGGGTACCGCTGTTTTGTTGGCGTGAGGACCTCGCTGAGGTAGTATACCGGGCGTTGTACGCCGTGGACTTTGTTTTCCTCGGCTCGCTCGACGACGAGTACTGTGCTGACCGCCTGGTTGGTGGCGGATATGTACAGCAACAGTGGTTCCCTTTCTCGTGGAGTCACCAGTACTGGCGAGGTGGATAGTAAGCGCTTGAGATCTTCGAATGCTTCTTTTGCTTCATTGGACCACTCGAATTTTTCGGCTTTGCAGAGGAGCTGGTAGAAGGGCAGTGCCTTTTCACCCATCCGACTGATAAATCAACTGAGGGCCGCGATTCGTCCGGCAAGTTGCTGGACGCCTCTTATGTTCTTCGGTTTCTCCATGGCCAGTATGGCTTTTATCTTCTTCGGGTTAGCCTCGATCCCCCTCGCGGAGAAGAGGTATCCGAGTAGCTGCCCAGATGGTACGCCGAAGGCACATTTGTCCGGATTGAGCTTGATCCGGTAGCGATCGAGGTTGGCGAAGGTTTCGCGTAAATCATCGATTAGAGAGGCTTCCTCCTTGGTCTTGATTACTATGCCGTCGACATAGACTTGGATGTTGCGACCCAGTTGTTCCTTGATGCAATCCTGCATGCGCCGCTGGTAGGTGGCTCCCGCATCTTTTAGCCTGAAGGGCATTATGTTGTAGCAGAACACACCAAAGGGCGTTATGGCGCTGTTTTCTCTGATCTTCCTCCTTCATTGAATTTGATTATAGCATGAGTAGGCGTCGAGGAAGCAGGCGCTCGCATCCAGCAGTGGAGTCGATGATCTGGTCGATCCGTGGCGGAAAGTGATCTTTTGGGCGTGCTTGTTTAAAGAAGTGAAGTCCACACACATCCGTAGGATATACGTATCCTTTTTGGTACCAGCACCGTGTTGGCGAGCCAAGTGCTTTCCTTGATCTCGCGTATGAACTTGGCCTCAAAAGTCTGTTGATCTCCATTCCGCTACTGCGCTCGTGGCTCGAGACGATCGCTGATTGTTGCTTGGTGGCCTTGCGTCGGGGTTGGCGTTGAGTGCATGCGCGAATTCACAGGAACTCTGGCATGTCCGCAGGACACCGCAAAATTTCCGGTGCTCACAGAGAATTCGGCGGCGAGTTCTATCACGGGACTCAAGTTGTTGGCGATGAGGCTGTCTTGGCGGGATCGATGGATGGACCTGCACCTTCTTTGTGTGCACGGATGAGTCGAAGGAGAGATCAGGTGAGCTTGGCCTACTTAAGGGAGGCAGACTGTTGTCTGTCGTCTCATTCAGTCTTGCGAGTTCCTCCTACATGCCGAAGGACTAGGAGATTCTGTTGAATTCCCTGTCGCAAGTGTCAGATCGCTCAAAGTTCATGTTGATCGTTATGACGCTGTTGGGACCTGGCATTTTCATCTGCAGGTGGCGTGGTAGAATACCGCCATGAACACAGCAAATGCGGCGCCCAAGGATGCAATGGTATTGTGAGGGCGGTCGACGACCTCAAAAGTCGATCTTTCGCTACCGGAAGTTCCTCGGCGTGCCAAAGATGATGTCGAGGTTGATTTTGCTCAGGGGGTATACGCCTTTCCCTGGGACAATGCCGTGGAACATTGTGTCCGATGCCTCCAAGCAGGTTAGAGGGATCCTCATTGCTCGCAAGGTACTCGCGAATATGAGGTTGATGCCGCTTCCGCCATCCATGAAGACGCGACTCATGTCAAAGCCTCCAATTTGCGCCTCGAGTACGAGGGGGCAATGACCTGGGCGAGGTACTTGAGGCGGGTGGTCGTGTTTGTCGAAGGTAATGCACGACTCGCTACCATTGAGGTACTCAGTGGTGGATGGTGGCGAGTGCATGGCCAAGTTGACTTGGCGAGTGATGGCCTTTTGCACCCTGTTGGAGGGGCGCCCCTTTTGGATCATCATGGTACCCATGGCCCGTGGGTACGGTTCGCCTTCGTGGTGCTGGTCCGGTGCAGCTCCGTTCGGGGGTGGACCAGGTGGTGGTGGTGGTGCGCCATGTGCCACGACACCTGGAGCGGCTCCGTAGCCTCTTTCGACTGCGTTGCGGTTCATCCGAACCAATCCCTCGTGTAGCTTGAGGAACTCGCGGCAGTCCTTGAGGAGGTGGCTGGACTTTCTCTTGCCATCATGCTTGTCGATGTAGAAGTGTACCGTGCATGGCCCGGACAGTTTGTCCTCGATGGAGGTCGCGGGTGCCTCATCGCGAGTGCGGTGTTGCCACACTTGCGTGGTTTTCCCGGAGTCGCGGTATCCGCTGTTGCGGTTATCGTCGCGTCTATCGGCGTAGCCGGCTGCGACCATGTTGACGTCATCGCGATCGTCGTAGACGCGCATGCGATGCTTTCCCCGACGGTCACGTCTGCGTTCGAGTTCTGCCTCCTCGTCGGAGTGAACGCGATTCTTCACCGAATCTTCTCCATCGGCCCACCGATTCGCGATCTCCATCAGGTGGTCGATGGTCTGGGGCTTTGAGCGGCCTAGCTCCTCCCTGAGTTCCATGCGGCGGACACCACCATTGAATGCATCAATCGCGCGGTCTTCCGAGATGTTCTCCGCGGAGTTCTTGATGATGGACCACCTTTGGATGTAAGAGCACAGCGATTCGCCAGATCTTTGCTGGCAGCATCTCAGTTCTTCGATTGAGGCGGTCCGTTTGTACGTGCCCTTAAAGTTGCGCATGAAGCTGTAGACCAGCTCATTCCAACTGCGAATGGATCCGCGTGGGAGGTTATTGAGCCATGCCCGGGCGGCCTCTGCAGCTGTAGCTGCAAGCATTGCATGGCAGTACTTCGACTGCCTCCGTGTAGCCTGACGGAGGAGATGCGGTCCTCCAGTCAGATCTTAGGGTCCTGTAGACCATCGAATTTCGGGTTCTCCGATGGGAGTTTAAACCCTTTAGGCATTCGCTTCTGCCTAATGGCTCTGCTGAAGCATCTGGCGCCGCAGAGCTCCCCATCTTTCTCTTCCGAGTCAGTCGACCGAGCACGTCGTGCCCTTGACTTGTCGATCTTGCGTTGTGTGAGGTCGTCGCACGCATCGTAGTCGTGATCGTGTCGCCGTGAGTGGCGGCGTCGAGACAGGTCGTGACTGTCATCGCTGGACGAGGGCGAGGAGTAGCGATTTGCTAGCGCTTTGCCCTTTTTTGGGTCTGGTACCGGCTCCTTGTCGAGGGCGGCCTCGATTAGCCCCAGGCCCGCGATCATAGATCGGTGCATGGTCGTTCGGGGATCTCCGGCTGGCGGCTGGTTATTGAGGAGGTACATGGTGGCTGTTGTCACCGCGGCTTGCGGTGTCCTGGGAACCATGTTGCCTCTCGTGTCGACTGTCATAGAGCCGAAGTCGAGGACTTTCGCGGCTTCTATGCGCTCTTGTTCGGTGACGTGAGCCATCCGCGACTGCCTCTTCTTGGCGAGGTACTCGTTGCCTCTTGAGGAGGATCCTCTGTAGGAGGAGAGCCCAGCACGACGAAGGCTTGATTCGTCCGCTGCCTTTTTACACGCCTCAAGTTGCGCGATTGCTTGTTTTTGGCGCTTGAATTCCTCTTTTAGGAGCCAGTGGTAGCCCATCAGCAGTTCCTGCGGGGACCCGACGGGTAGAGGTGCACCCCGTAGGGCTTCGTGGCAGCGATCCCACTCTTGCTCGTTGAGCCTGATCACGACGCGTTCGCCGGTTTGCTCGTTGATCATGCTAGGAGGTTCGACTGCTCCTCCGTTGCCACCGTTACCGCCGTTGCCGCCATTGCCACCGTTGTCGGCGTTGGGTGGGTCGGTGCCGTTGCCGGTGTTACCACCGTTGTCGCGATTGGGTGGATCGGTGCCATTGCCGGTGTTACCATCGTTGCCGCGATTGGCGGAGGTGTCGCCCGTGTTGATGACGACGCACATAAAGTGATTAGGGAAGTTGTTGCTTCCACAACTTTCAGATCCGGAACCGTAGGTTCCATCTTCAGTGGCTAGATCGCTTAGATCGGAGTCGCGACTGCTGTCGCTGACCGTGTTCTCGACCGCCACCGGAGCGTTGAGCTCGCTGAGGGTGCCGATCGATGGAGGGAACCATGATGCCGGGGCAATCGCCAGTGTTGTCAGCTGATCAGGCATGTGAAGCGTGCACATCTGACCAACTTGGAAGCGGAAGCTCCCAATCGCCAGGCTGACTCTATCGCCCACAGACTCGAAGGCCAGGCGGGTGGCCAGTGTGTGGACGGTGAAGTCGAAGGCGCCGAAGAGCTGACGAATCTCCGCTATTGTAGAGTTGTAGATCACAGTTGATGGGGCCGAAGAAGCCGCAACATCAGCACTCCCAATTCCACAAACGGCGCCAATTGACGAGGGTTTAACTCGTCAATGCCCATTGTTATGGACTTGGGTTTTGGATAAGGAGGGAGCACTGGAGACATCTATCGGCTAGCAAACAAGCACACAGGGGACAAAGGACTTATCTAGGTTTAGGCCTCGTAGAGGTCCCTACTCCTGCTTGTCTGCTCGTGGAATTATTGAGGGAGTCGAAAGTTACAATGATGCGCAGATGTAATCTGGCGAGGGTTGTGGAAACTAGGGTTGTGTGTGTCTTTCTCGCTGCCCCCTCCTAGACTTTATATAGATAGGCTAGGTCTCGGGTAGCAGGCCGAGTCGGTTACAAGTTAGGCTTTTCCCTTTAATCTTTCTATCTTTAGCTTCTTCTTGTTCTTCAAGCAATCGAGAGTCCGTAGGTTACTCGAGTCCCTCCATCCGGGCCTTGGCGACACCGTGGGCCTGTATGTATTTGGACCATATATACCAAGCTCGAGTACCTGTAGGGTATACCCATGTCACCTATTGCTCCACCTGTGGCTGAAAATACTTTCTTTAAGATAAAACCTGCTTTGCTTAATCTTGTTATGAGAGAACAATTTTCTGGTATTGGTAATGAAGATGCTGCTTCCCATCTAAATAACTTTGTTGAACTTTGTGAGATGCAAAAGCATAGGGATATAATGGTGACATTATTAAGCTGAAATTGTTTCCTTTCTCTTTGAGAGGAAAAGCTAAAGATTGGTTGAATTCCTTAACTAGGAATAGTATTGATTCTTGGACTAAGTGCAAAGATGCTTTTATTGGAAAATACTATCCTCCTGTTAAGATTATATCTATGAGAAGTGAAATAATGAAGTTTAAACAACTTGATAATGAGCATGTTGCTCAAGCTTGGGAAAGAATGAAATCTTTGGTAAAGAATTGTCCCACTCATGGACTGACTGCTTGGATGATCATCCAAACTTTTTATGCAGGATTGAACTATTCTTCAAGGAACCTATTGGATTCTGCTGCTGGAGGTACCTTTATGACCATCACTTTGGGTGCTGCAACAAAACTTCTGGACAATATGATGGTTAATTATTCTGAATGGCATACTGAGAGAGCTCCACAAGGTAGGAAGGTAAATTCTGTTGAGGAAACTTCCTCCTTGAGTGATAAGATTGATATTATTATGTCTATGCTTGTTAATGGGAAAGCTCATATTGATCCAAATAATGTTCCTTTGGCTTCTTTGGTTGCTCAACAAGAGCAAGTTGATGTGAACTTCATAAGAAATAACAACTTTGGCAGCAATGCTTACGGTAACAATGCTTATAGGAACAATTTTGGTAACAACAATTATAAGCCATATCCTCCCAACAATGGTAATGCTTATGGAAATTCTTACAACAATAATAAGAGTGCTCCCTCTGAACTTGAAGTTATGCTTAAAGAGTTTATTAATAAACAAACTGCTTTCAATAAAACTATTGAGGAAAAACTCTCTAATGCTGAAAGAAATATAACATCTTTGGCTGAAGCTCAATCTTCTTTGAATAAAATAGCTGCTAAACCAGAAACTAATGATAATCCTTTTGCAGCTACTAATGCTATACAAGTAAGAATTGATGAAAATGTTAGACTATTAGCTGAATTACATGCTAAGTTGGAAAGAGAAGATGAAATTGCTAGAAACATTAGTGTTTTTACTATCACCACCTCTAGTGTTGAGGCTAGTAATAGTTCTACTACTTTGGATGATAAAGTTGATTTTGATCTTGATGGTTGCAATATCTCTGAAGTTATTAAGTTCCTACAAAAGCTTGCTAAAAGTCCTAATGCTAGTGCTATGAACATGGCCTTTACAAAACACATTACCGATGCTCTCATAAAGATTAAGGAAGAAAAGATGAAACATAAAGCTTCTATTCCTATAAAACAAGAGGATGGTTGGGAACCCATCATTAATATGAAAGTGAATGACTTTGATTTCAAAGCTTTATGTGATCTTGATAGTAGTGTTTCCATTATGCCTAGAAGGATTTATGATATGCTTGATTTGCCTCCTCTTGAAGATTGTTAGTTTAATGTCCCACTTGATGATAATGCTAAAAAGAAACTCATGGGGAGTCTTAATGATGTTCTTATTATGGTTAACGATTCCTATGTCTCCGTTGATTTCTATGTTTTGGATGTTTAATACAATGCTTCTTGTCCTATTACTTTGGGAAGACCTTTTCTTATAACTATTGGTGCCATCATTGATATGAAAGAAGGCACCATTAAATATCAACTCCCACTCAAGAAAGGTATAGAACACTTCCCTAAAAAGAGAGAAAATATTTCTTTTGCTTCTCCTATGAAAACAAAATTTGGTTTTAATGCTTCTTCATTTGAAAACACTTGATTCTTTCTTTGCTTCTTATGCCTAACCTAAAGGCGTTAAAGAAAAGTACTTATTGGGAGATAACCCAAAAGTTTTAGATGAGTCTTGGAAGTTATTACCTCTGTAATAACCTCTCCTTATCTTTTTATTTGCTTTTTGTGCCAAGAGTAACCTCTAATGAGAGAGAAGTAATGATTGGGAAAGTTGCTGTCCCGAAACAGATTTTTGTGCTTTACCGTAAAAATTCGTGAGAGAGCTCTGTATCTCGGATTGAGCTGTAATTTTTTGTGCTTCTGCCCCAGGTTGTTATCTAACTTTCGTTAGTTCAGCTCTGTATCTCGGATTGAGCTCTGTATCTCTTTATGAGACTTGAATCCCTACTTCCGTTTACAAAAGGCCTTTCTTCCACCATAATATTGAGTCTCCACCTTCTATCTTTATAAACCTACTTTGAGAGCATAGTGGCCATTCTTAGTTCTATGTGCATTGTCCCAAGACTAGTTGATTGATGCATAACTTGATATTGCTTGTTTTAAACTATTGTATCTAGTCACTCTTATGAACTTTGAAGGTGTCCTATGCATTTATATTTGCTACTCTATTGAGGGACAAGCTGAATACTATTATGCTATGTTTTCTTTATGTGAAACAAACAAACGTCTTGCAAAGCATTGTTATTCATGAATCTTTTGTTTGTGTCTTTTCATGTTGCATCATAGTTTCTTTGCTTATCGCTAGAACTTTGTATTTCGTGTTATGATTGAAGTACTATGATCCCAGCTTCGAATGTTTTACAAATACTTTGATCAAGTCTTTGATGGTGCATGTCACCTCAAAAATTATTCTTTCTTTTTATCACTTACCTACTCAAGGACGAGCAGGAGTTAAGCTTGGGGATGTTGATACATTGCAAATGTATCTATAATTTTTGATGTTCCATGCTTGGTTTTATCCACTTTCTTGTGTTTTGTTCCAACTTTGGAGTACTTTTCATATGATTTCTTGGACTAACCTATTAACAAGAGCCCACGATTCTGCCTATTTTCTGCTGTTTTTGGTTCCGGGAAAGTGAAAATGAATATTCTCGAATTGGACGGGACAAAAGCCAAAGTGCCTATTTTCCTAGGAAGGATCAAGTGCGAGAATACGAGGCGGAGAAGGGCCAGGAGCCACCACACCACCTGGCGCGACCAGGCTGGCCCAGCGCCAGGTGTGGCCGCTCCCGGCACCCCCGCGGCCTCTCCTTCCACCTATATATTGCCCTCGGGACGAAAACCCTAAGGGCCCGATCAAAATCCACGAAAGAGTCTGTAGCCACCGTCATCTCCATCCCTAGATCGGGAGGGATCTGAAGCTCTTCTCGGCACCCTGCCGGAGAGGGGAATTCACCCTGGAGGCCTTCTTCATCACCATGCAAGCCTCTGGTGTGATGCATGAGTAGTTCATCCTTGGACTACGGATCCATGTAGTAGCTAGATGGCTGGTTCTCCTCCTTTGTGCTTTCATGTTTAGATCTTGTGAGCTCCGTTCATGATCAAGATCATCTATTTGTAATTCATACATGTTATGTTTGCAGGGATCCGATGGATATTGAGATGCTATTTCAGATTGATTATTTATTCTATCATGTCTTTATTATTTGTGATCTTGCATGCTTTCTGTTGTTACTAGATATCTTGGCCAAGTAGATGCTAGCAACTCCAAGAGTTAGTATTTATGCTCGATAGTGGGTTCATGCCTCTTGTAATCTAGGGAAGTGACAGAAATCTCTAAGGTACTAGATGTGTTGTTGCTACTAGGGAGAAAACAACAATCCTTTGTTCATAGAACAATCGTATTGTTTACTTTACACGTAGTTCGTAAAGCAATAATCTGTTGCTTGCAACTTAATCTTTGGAGGGGTTCGGATGATAACCTGAAGGTGGATTATTAGTCATAGATGCAGTTGGATGGCGGTCTATGTATTATGTTGTATTGCCCAATCAAGTCTCAAAGGAGTCAAGATTATTAGTATATGCATGTATTGCTTTCTCGGTGTTTGTCAATTGCCCCGCTGTAATTTGTTCACCCAACATGTTATGTATCTAAGGAGAGCCACCTCTAGTGAACTATGGATCCCGGTCCTTTCTCTTTACATAAAATCTACAACTGTTTACTTCTTTGTGTTTACTTTCTGCAAACTTTTACTTCTTTCCATTCGATACGTTTAATCCTTTGTTTTCCGCAAAACACGGTGAGATTGACAACCTCATCGCAAGTTGGGGACAAAGTTCTGTGGTTGTGTTCTGCAGGTCTCCACGTTGCTACTAGCACCGTGAGTCGCCCCGCAAAGCTCAGCTAGTAACACCTTTGGGGTGTTTCCTTGCTCCTACTGGTTCGATTAAACCTTGGTTTCATAACTAAGGGAAAACTTGTTGTTGTGCTCATCATACCTTCCTCTTGGGGTTCCCAATGAGCTCTACATCGAACGACGAGCACATCAATGCCAAAGAGGGAGAAGTAGTTCTATTAGGGTGTCCGTGGATTTGCATGTGTCGGGCATAAGCACTTGAATTTGTCTATTCGTCGTTTTCTTGCTTGTGCCCATTTAGCGTTGAACTTTAATTTTGTGGTTTGTGGTTGGTTGAGACTCTATGTGGTTGTCTGGATTATTATGCCTATGGATTTCATCTCATGAATTATGCGTACGGAGCTATCTATTCATATCCTATTGCTGGAGGTTCTTATCACGGAAGGCGCTCATATTGGTTATCCGGTAATAATTGTGGCTTATGTCAAGGATGCCTTCCCTCTACCTCGGTGGTATGTGTATGTTGCTCACTTGTCTGTGGAATAGATTCACCTATTTGTGTGCATTTGTATTCCAATGCAAAATTCTATTATGCACACATTGAGGGGGAGTCTCTTTCATGGTTATTACTGTTTGTCTTGTGACTTTCTCCTACAAATCCTAGTATTGTCATCTAACACCAAAAAGGGGGAGATTGAAAGAAGATTTCATGTTTTCCTATGTTTTGCGTGTTAGATAACAATACTGTGGAGACTATTCATGTGCGCTAAGTGTGCAGGAAGCTTTGAGGGGGCCCGGATTATCCGCCCTACCAAGGACGGATAATCCGGCCTACCTCATTGCTCAAAGGGAGCCAAGGCGCGTCGCTCAGTATCCGGTCGGATTTTCTCCCGGAAAATCCGAACTGGGGCGGTTTTTCTTCCCCAGGCCGGATAATCCGGCTGTCGCATGGGCCGGATAATCCGGCCCCCAGTTTTTGAGCAAAGGGAGCCAAGGCGCGTTGCTCGGTATCCGGTCGGATTTTCTCCCAGAAAATCCGAACTAGGGTGGTTTTTCCTTCCCAGGCCGGATAATCCGGCTTTCACATAGGACCGGATAATCCGGCCCCCAGAAGTTGATCAAGGGCAAGCTCGGCGCGATGCTCAGATAGGGGGCGGATTATCTGCCGGATATTCCGAGTCTGGGGCGGTGTTTTCCCCAGGCCAGATAATCCGGCCCTCACTTGGGCCGGATAATCCGGCCCCCAAAGTGTCCAACGGCTGGTTTCTGAAGGGGGTATAAATACCCTTTATTCTCCAACGTTCAGAACTCTTGATTCATTTGAAATTGTCCAGACATTGTGCAAGAGCTCTCATTCTTGATCTCCCACTTCAACCACCCGAAGGTCTTGATCTTTGGGGGAATTGAAGGAGGAGAAGTTCATCATCATCACGAATTAAGCGCTTCAACTCCTCTCCATTCATTTGGAGAAATCCCTGATCTAGTATTCTTGTCAATACCTAGATCTTGTTCATTGTATTTGATAACTTTGTTCTTGTGGCAGCTTTTCATTTCTGGAGCCTCCAAGTTGTTGTGGAGTTGTTGCCCCGCTAGTTGTGTAAAGGCGTCGGTGCCTGCCTCGAAGGTTACCTATAGTGGAAAGATGGATCAGGCCTTTGGTGGTGAGATCCATCGGAGAACAGGGTGAGGCCTATTGTGGCGTGGTGGTCTTAGTACCGCCCATCCCTCCAATGCAGACGTACTTCCCTTAACAAGGAAGGAACTGAGGTCAAACAAATCCTGTGTCTCCGCGTGCTTCACTTCGGTTTACCCGTTCCTCTTCCACTCGCTCTTTACTCGCTAGTAGATAGGTTTGCATATAGGGAAATTCCACCTAATAGTTTATCTAGAGAATTTACCCTTTGTGCTAAGCCTAAAGTTGAAAAAGTATTAAAATTTGGTGTAGCACCTATTCACCCTCCCCTCTAGGTGCCCATACGATCCATTTTAGGCTCATTTAGTTGCATGTTTTTTTAGTAGATGCAACAAATGTCCGTTTGGTTGTCATTTGCTACCCTCTCATTGCACACAGAAATAAGATACACTCGCCACTTTTAAATATGGTGAGCTTACCATGCAACAACCATGAATATACATGAACATGACAATAGGTAACTAACACAACAAGTTCATAAATAGATGGGTTATTTCTAAACATGGTGCATCTCATGCAACTTGATCGGTGCTTCACGTCATAGGTACATACCCCTGACCCAACATATTACAATCAGTGCAAACTAATAGCTAACATCTACAACAAGTTCGTCTACTTCATCCTCACCTGATCAAGGGAGATGATTATACCAGCATGCCATAGGTGATCAACTCTTGCGTTCTGCTAAAACCCCCGATGAGAGTGATCTTGAAGCCCATATGCTTATTGATGAAGGCCAGGATGTCGTCCACCCACAACTTGAGATTCTTGACAAACTCCCTCCACCCTTTCAGGAAGTAGACCTATCCCTCGTACATCTCCAGCTGGACACATACTCATAGAAGGTGGAAGTTTACAGCGACACAGTGCAGACTTGACGCTTAATTCGCAACATCTTCACCACCACCAGTTTCATTGCGGGGGGAGTTGTAGAGCTGACATGTCCGAAGCTTTGATTTTTAATGTAGAAGCAGTGAGGGAGGTCGTTGATGGGGTGGTTTCCAATCTGGGGGTGGAGGCCTTGCGACGACTCCTTCTCCTTAGCAGCAACAACATTAAACAACTGAAATAGGGTTGGGCCTCGCCTGCGCAACGGCCATCTCTAGGATCAAGTCCTCATAACCAACATTAATTGGAATGGTTGTGTTCTTGCAGAGGGTGTCCCAGTCCTGTTTGGGTACCTTGCCATGGCCAACTGATTAGGCGAGAGAAAAACAATGACAGTACCACGATGATCAAGAAATTCATAACAATTTGGCACTAGTATTCAACATTGAGTAGTCTGAAAGTAAGTTCTAACATGGAAACTACAATGATCTTGCATTAGTAATGAACAAAGATATGTAGATAGTACACAACACAAGCAACTGACAAAGCAAAGCAAGTACTAACAGAGTAGTGACATGTGTAGGCACTAAGTTGTAGATCATACACAAGCAACTAACAAAGAAAAGAAACTACTAACAATGGGACTACAATGTGAAGGGGTTTGATGCATGTAAAATGCATACATGAACTTTGTAGTTTGTTGACATGTTTACCCACATATGTGTATCATATATAATGTTATATCTATGTTTTACATTGATTTTTGGGGATTTACCAATGATCCCCTTTATTTTAGTTATAACCCTGTAGGGCAGAAAAACCATGTTTTCTATGTTTTTAATGTTTCAGGACCTATAAGGAAGTCAAA
Organism: Avena insularis; assembly: GCA_023614405.1. Lineage (NCBI taxonomy): Eukaryota > Viridiplantae > Streptophyta > Magnoliopsida > Poales > Poaceae > Avena > Avena insularis. The sequence continues at coordinate 661,904,033 of CM042690.1, read as the reverse complement.
TGGACCTAAGCTTTTGGGGATATCAATATTTTACCACAAGAAGCATCTGGAGTGCAAGAACCTCGGGAGAAGGGCCAGGAGTCCCAAAAGAGCCCAGAGGGCGCGCCCCGCCCAGGTGGGCATGCCCTGCCTCTGTTTCCTCCTCGTTCGTCTGATCGCCTTGATTCTTTTGCCCACACAGTTCTCTTGACCTAAAAAACCCTATATAAGGACCCTCGGGGAGTCCTCAAGATAGAGCACACCACAAATATTGGAGGGGAAAACTCTGCCGGAGCCACCTCCGGAGGGATCTCCACCCTCTCCAACATATCCAGCATCATCACCATGATGAAGAGGGAGTAGTCCACCCCCGGACTATGGGTTTGTGGTAGTAGCTTGATCTATTTCTCTCTTGTTCTTCATAGATTTAGTACCATATGAGCTGCCCAACATGATTATGGTCATATATGTAATTCCTATGTGGTGGATCTTTATTCTATGATTTAATATATGAGATTGGAACCTATTTTGTGTAAGATGTATTGGTAGATGCATATCATGTACCTCATTCTTAATTGCTTGTTTTGATCCAACTTGTATGCAAGAACTTGTATGAGGAGAAGTGTGTATTATATGGAGTATCATGGTGGTAGTGATTGAATTGTGACAACAATATTCAAGATCTACTTTGGTTTATACCTTTCTTTAGCTGCATCACTAGGGATAAAGTAAAATCATGTTCTATAATTATCTTGTGACAGTGAGACAATCTTGTTAGGTCAAGGTAGCATATTTGTATTTCAAACATCATGTCATATTACTTAAAGCTATTGATACATTGCAAATGTATCTATAATTTTTGATGTTCCATGCTTGGTTTTATCCACTTTCTTGTGTTTTGTCCACACTTTGGAGTACTTTTCATATGATTTCTTGGACTAACCTATTAACAAGAGCCACAGTGCCAACTGCCTGTTTTCTGCTGTTTTTGGTTCCAGGAAAGTCAGAAAATGAATATTCTCGGCATTAGACGGGACAAAAGCCAAAGTGCCTATTTTTCCGGAAGTCATCAGATGCCAGAATACGAGACGGAGAAGGGCTGGGGGCCGGCCACACCACCTGGTCACAGCAGCCTGGCTCAAGCGCCAGGTGGTCTAGCCGACCCCAAGACCTCGGCCTCCTTCCGCCTATAAGATACCTCGGACGAAAACCCTAAGTACCCGATCAAAAATCCACACAAAGAGTCTGAGTCATTGTCATCTCCATCCCTAGATCGGGAGGATCTGAAGCTCTTCCGGCACCCTGCCGAGAGGGAATTCACCCTGGAGGCCTTCTTCATCACCATGCAAGCCTCCGGTGTGATGCGTGAGTAGTTCATCCTTGGACTACGGATCCATGTAGTAGCTAGATGGCTGGTTCTCCTCCTTTGTGTTATCATGTTTAGATCTTGTGAGCTCCGTTCATGATCAAGATCGTCTATTTGTAATTCTGCATGTTGTGTTTGCGGGGATCCAATGGATATTGAGATGCTATTTCAGATTGATTATTGATTCTATCATGTCTTTGTTATTTGTGATCTTGTATGCTTTCCGTTGTTAGTAGCTATCTTGGCCAAGTAGATGCTAGCAACTCCAAGAGTTAGTATTTATGCTCGATAGTGGGTTCATGCCTCTGGTAATCTGGGGAAGTGACAGAAATCTCTAAGGTACTAGATGTGATGTTGCTACTAGGGAGAAAACAACAATCCTTTGTTCATAGAACAATCCTATTGTTTACATTACACGCAATTCGTAAAGTAATAATTTGTTGCTTGTAACTTAATACTAGAGAGGGTTCGGATGATAACCTGAAGGTGGATTATTAGTCATAGATGTAGTTGGATGGCGGTCTATGTATAATGTTGTAATGACCAATCAAGTTCCAAAGGAGTCAAGATGATTAGTATATGCTTGTATGCTTTCTCGATGTTTGTCAATTGCCCCGCTGTAATTTGTTCACCCAGCATGTTATCTATCTTAAGGAGAGCCACCTCTAGTGAACTATGGATCCCGGTCCTTTTCTTTTACGTACAATCTATAAACTGTTTACTGCTTTGTGTTTACTTTCTGCAAACTGTTACTTCCTTCCATTCGATACGTTTAATCTTTGTTTTCAGCAAAACACGGTGAGATTGACAACCTCATTGCAAGTTGGGGACAGGGTTTTGTGGTTGTGTTGTGCAGGTCTCCATGTTGCTACTAGCACCGGTAGTGCGCCCTGACACGGCTCAGCTAGCAACACCTTTGGGGTGTTTCCTTGCTCCTACTGGTTCGATTAAACCTTGGTTTCATAACTAAGGGAAACTTGCTGCTGTGCTCATCATACCTTCCTCTTGGGGTTCCCAACGAGCTCTACATCAACACTAAGCCATCAGATATAATCTGATTTATTCTTAATTCAAGATTGCATGGAGGTTTCCCTTTCTTGAGGAGTATAAGAGAGATGTGTTTCATCTCTATGTTAGGACGTGATGCCCATATGAATGTGACATGGGTATACCCTACAGGTACTCGAGCTTGGTATATACGGTCCAAATACGCATAGGCCCACGGTGTCGCCAAGGCCCGGATGAAAGGACTCGAGTGACCTACGGACTCTCGATTGCTTGAAGAACAAGAAGAAGCTAAAGATAGAAAGTTTGAAGGGGAAAACCCTAACTTGTAACCAACTCGACCTGCTATCTAAGACCTAGCCTATCTATATAAAGGCTAGGAGGGGACGGCGAGGAGGACACACGCAACCCTAGTTTCCACAACCCTCGCCAGATTACATCTGCGCACCATTGTAACTTTCGACTCCCTCGATAATTCCATGAGCAGACAAGCAGGAGTAGGGACCTCTACGAGGCCTGAACCTGGGTAAATCCTTTGTCCCCTGTGTGCTTGTTTGCTAGCCGATAGATGTCTCCAGCGCTCCCTCCTTCTCCAAAACCCAAGTCCATAACAATGGGCATTGACGAGTTAAACCCTCGTCAATTGGCGCCGTCTGTGGGAATTGGGAGTGCTGATGTCGCGGCTTCTTCGGCCCCATCAACTGCGATCTACAACTCCGCAACAGCGGAGATTGCCAGCTCTTCGGCACCTTCGATTTCACCATCCACATGCCGGCCACCCGCCCGGCCTTCGAGTCTGTGGGCGACGGAATCAGCCTGGCGATTGGGAGCTTCCGCTTCCAAGTCGGTCAGATGGGCATGCTTCGCATGCCTGATCAGCCGACAACACCGGTGATTGCCCCGGCATCATGGTTCCCTCCGCTGATCGGCACCCTCAGTGAGCTCAACACCCCGACAACAGTCGAGAACACCGTCAGCGACAAAGATCGCGACTGATCTGGCGATCACATCAAGATGGAACCTATGGTTCCGGATCTGAGAGTTGTGGAAACAACAGCTTCCCCAATCACTTCATGTGCGCCGTCATCAACGCGGGCGACACCTCTGCCAACCGCGACAACGGCGGCAATCGCGGCAATGGAACCGACCCGCCTAACGGCGGTAACAGTGGCAATGGCGGCAACGGCGGTAATGGTGGCAATCGCGTCCCCGTTGACAACGGAGGGGCAGTCGAACCTCCAACCATAGTAAATGAGCAAACCGGCAAACGCGTCGTAATCAAGCTCAACAAGCAAGAATGGGAGCCGCCGCGAAATACGAGGCACCCTCTACCGCCGGATCCCGCAGGAGCTGCTGATGGGCTATCACTGGCTCCTGAAGGAAGAATTCAAGCAACAGGTACAAACAATCGCGCAACTCGAGGCGCGCAAAAAGGCGTCAGACAAGTCGAGCCTTCGTCGTGCTGGACTCTCCTCCTACCGAGGATCCTCCTCAAAGGGCAACAAGCACCTCGCCAAGAAGAGGCAGTCTCGGATGGCTCACCTCACCGAGCAGGAACGCATAGCGGCCGCAAAGGTCCTCGACTTTGGATCTATGACAGTCGACACGAGGGGCAACGTGGTCCCCAAGACGCCGCAGGCTGCGGTGACAGCGGCCACCATGTACCTCTTGAACAACCAACCACCAGCTGGAGACCCCCGAGCCGCCATGCACCGATCCACGATCGCGGGCTTAGGATTAATCGAGGCCGCCCTCGACAAGGAGGCAACACCGGAGCCAAAGAAGGGCAAAGCGCTAGCAAAGCGTTATTCCTCGCCCTCATCCAGCGATGACAGCCACGACTTGTCTCGACGTCGCTGCTCACGACGACACGACCATGACTACGACGCACGTGATGACATCACACAGCGCAAGATCGACAAATCAAGAGCACGACGTGCTCGGTCGACTGACTCAGAAGAGGAGGACGTGGAGCTCTGCGGCGCCAGATGCTTCAGCAGATCCATTAGGCAAAAGAGAATGCCTAAGGGGTTCAAACTCCTGTCAGAGAACCCGAAGTTTGACGGTCTACAGGACCCCAAGATCTGGCTGGAGGACCACATCTCCTTCGTCAGACTCCATGGAGGCAGTCGAAGCACTGCCATGCAATGCTTGCAGCTACAGCTGCAGGGCGCCGCCCGAGCATGGCTCAATAACCTCCCACGCGGATCCATTCGCAGCTGGGATGAGCTGGTTTTTAGCTTCGTGTGCAACTTTCAGGGCACGTACAAACGGCCCGCATCAATCGAAGAGCTGAGATGCTGCCAGCAAAGATCTGGCGAATCGCTGCGCTCTTACATTCAAAGGTGGTCCATCATCAAGAACTCCGCGGAGAACATCTCGGAAGACCGCGCGATTGATGCATTCAACGGTGGTGTCCGTCGCATGGAACTCAGAGAGGATCTAGGCCGCTCAAAGCCCCAGACCATCGACCACCTAATGGAGATCGCGAATCGGTGGGCCGATGGAGAAGATTCGGTGAAGAACCGCGCCCACTCTAACAAGGAGGCGAACTTCGGCGCAGCGCGACACGAGGCAATGCCGCATGCGCATCTACGATGACCGTGACGACGTCAACATGGTCGCGGCCGGCTACGCCGATAGACGCGACGATAACTGCAACAGCGGATACCTTAGCGGCGGATACCGCGACTCTAGGAAAACCACGCAAGTGTGGCAACGCCGCACTCGCGATGAGGCACCCGCGACCTCCATTGAGGACAAACTGTCCGGGCCATGCATGGTACACTTCTACATCGACAAGCATGATGGCAAGAGAAAATCCAGCCACCTCCTCAAGGACTACCGCGAGTTCCTCAAGCTACACGAGGGATTGGTTCGGATGAACCGCAATGCAGTCGAAAGAGGCTACGGAGCCTCTCTAGGCGCCGTGGCACATGGCGCACCACCACCACCACCTGGGTCACCCCCGAACGGAGCCGCACCGGACCAGCACCGCGTGGGCGAACCGTATCCACGGGCCATGGGTACCATGATGATCCAAAAGGGGCGCCCCTCCAACAGAGTGCAGAAGGCCATCACTCTCCAAGTCAACTTGGCCATGCACTCGCCACCATCCACCACTGAGTACCTCAGCGGCAGCGAGTCGTGCATCACCTTCGACAAAAGCGACCACCCGCCTCAGATACCTCGCCCAGGTCATTTCCCCCTCGTACTCGAGGCGCAAATTGGAGGTTTGGACATGAGTCGCGTCTTCATGGACGGCAGAAGTGGCATCAACCTCATATTCGTGAGTACCTTGCGAGCAATGAGGATCCCGCTAACTTGCCTAGAGGCATCGGACACAACATTCCACGACATCGTCCCAGGGAAGGGCGTATACCCCCTGGGCAAAATCAACCTTGACGTCATCTTCGGCACGTCGAAGAACTTCTGGCGCGAGTGCATCGACTTTGAGGTCACCAACTGGCCCTCACAATACCATTGCATCCTCGGGCGCGTCGCATTCGCCAGGTTCATGGCAGTGCCCCACTACGCCTACCTGCAGATGAAAATGCCAAGACCCAACGACGTCATAACGATCAATGGGAGTTTCGAGCGATCTGACAGTTGCGACAGGGAATTCAACAGAATCTCCCAGTCCTTTGGCATGCAGGAGGAACTCGCAAGACTAAAAGAGACGACAGACAACAGTCTGCCTCCTCTGAGTAGGCCAAGCTCACCTGACCTCTCCTTCGACTCATCTGTGCACACAAAGAAAGTGCAGGTCCATCCATCAGATCCCGCCAAGACGGCCCTCATCGTCAACAACTTGAGTCCCGCATAGGAACTCGCGCTCGTCGAATTCCTCCGTGAGCACTGGGAATTTTTTGCCTGGTGTCCTGCGGACATGCCAGGAGTTCCTGTGGAATTCATGAGCACGCACTCAACGTCAACCCCGACACAAGGCCAGTCAAGCAAACAATCAGGCGACTGTCTGAGCCACGAGCGCAGGCAGTCGGAATGGAGATCAACAGACTCCTCGAGGCCAAGTTCATACGCGAGATCAAGGAAAGCACTTGGCTCGCCAATACGGTTCTGGTACCAAAAAAGGACACGGATATCCTACAGATGTGTGTGGACTTCACTTCTTTAAACAAGCACTGCCCAAAAGATTACTTTCCGCTGCCACGGATCGACCAGATCATCGACTCCACCGCAGGATGCGAGCGCCTCTGCTTCCTCGATGCCTACTCAGGCTATAATCAAATTCGAACGAAGGAGGAAGATCAGGAGAAAACGGCATTTACAACGCCCTTTGGTGTGTTCTGCTACAACATAATGCCCTTCGGACTAAAAACGCGGGAGCCACCTACCAGCGATGCATGCAAGCTTGCCTCAAGGAACAACTAGGTCGCAACATCCAAGTCTATGTCGACGACATAGTAATCAAGACCAAGGAGGAAGCCTCTCTAATCGATGATTTGCGCGAAACCTTCGCCAACCTCGATCGCTACCGGATCAAGCTCAATCCAGACAAATGCGCCTTCGGCGTACCATCTGGGCAGCTACTCGGATATCTCATCTCCGCGAGGGGAATCGAGGCGAACCCGAAGAAGATAAAATCCATACTAGCCATGGAGAAGCCGAAGAACATAAGAGGCGTCCAGAAACTGGCCGGACGAATCGCGTCCCTCAGTCGATTTATCAGTCGGATGGGTGAAAAGGCACTGCCCTTCTACCAGCTATCCACTTCGAGTGGTCCAATGAAGCGCAAGAAGCATTCGAAGATCTCAAGCGCCTGCTATCCACTTCGCCAGTACTGGTGACTCCACGAGAAAGGGAACCACTGTTGCTGTACATCTCCGCCACCAACCAGGTGGTCAGCACAGTGCTCGTCGTCGAGCGAGCTGAGGAAAACAAGGTCCACGGCGTACAACGCCCGGTATACTACCTCAGCGAGGTCCTCACGCCAACAAAACAGCGGTACCCACACTACCAGAAGCTGGCGTACGGCGTCTTTATGACTGCCCGGCGACTGCGCCACTACTTCCAGGAACACCCAATCGTGGTAGTCAATGACGCCCCGTTGGGACATATCCTCAATAACCCCAACGCCACGGGGCGAGTCGTGCTTTGGGGAATAGAGCTGTATCCACGAGACATCACATATGAAAAACACGACGCCATCAAGTCGCAAGTGCTCCCTGACTTTCTCGTGCACTGGATGGAGAACCAGCTCCCAGACAAGTCAGATATGTCCTACCTCTGGACAATGCACTTCGATGGGTCCAAGCGGAAAAACAGAGCAGGCGCAGGTGTCATACTAACATCACCTCAAGGGGACAAGCTTGCGGCGCCAAGAGGCTCATCATATATGAAGGGACCTGCGGGCAGAATGCAGTTCACTGCCTCAAACAACGAGGCTGAATATGAGGCCCTGTTGCACGGGATGAGGATGGCAAAAGCTTGCGGCGCCAAGAGGCTCATCATATATGGCGACTCCAAGTTGGTCGTCAACCAAACAATGCACGAGTGCGACGCACTGAACGACAATATGATCGCGTACCGCGACCTCTACGATACACTCGAAGGAGACTTCGATGGTTGCGAGTTGCGACACGTTGGTCGCGAAAGCAACGAGGAGGCGGACGCACTCGCCAACATAGGCTCTACCTGTGCCCCCATACCACCTGGGGTATTTCTCGAGCGCATATGCGAATGCTCCATCAATCCAAAGGCCGCAGAGAAGAAAACAAGCGCAGCCACGGACTCGGGGGCTACGCCACCCAATGAGCCAATGGCACTCGATGACTTGCAGCTGGACACAGGACTCGAGGGACCAATGAGCGTCATGATGATCGAGCAATCTTGGGCCCAGCCGTACATTACGTACCTCCTCAGCAAGAGACTACCGGACGACCCGACAGATGCACGGCACATCGCGCGGCACTCCAAGGCATTCGCCGTTATCAACGGTGAACTATATAAACGCAGCATCACAGGAGTGCTACAATGATGCGTCTCCATGGCCGATGGAAGAGCAGTTCTCCTCGACATCCATGAAGGGACCTGCGGGCACCATGCCGGCAGTCGCGCCCTTGTTGCCAAAGCTCTACGAGCTAGATTTTACTGGCCCACGGCCATGCGCAACGCCAAGGACATAGTCCAAAAATGCAATGCTTGCCAGCGATTCGCGGACAAGCCATACGCACCAGGCGCAGAACTATGGCCTATTCCATTGGCCTGGCCCTTCGCACAGTGGGGGCTCGACATGGTTGGCAAGCTTCCAAGGTCCTCGCGCGGAGGTTACGTCTACCTCTTGGTTGCAGTCGACAAATTCACCAAGTGGATCGAAGCCATGCCGGTGACCAACCAATCAGGGCACAACGCAGTCAAATTATTTGAGTCCATCATCTATCGCCTTGGTGTGCCGCACAGCATCATCACCGACAACGGGACGAACTTCACATCCAAGGAGTTCTAAGAATTCTGCGAGAACCTAGGGATCAACATCAGCTACGCCTCAGTAGCGCATCCACAGACCAACGATCAGGTGGAAAAAGCGAGCGGGCTCGTCTGTAGCGGCATCAAGAAGCAACTCCTTCGGCCACTCGAACAAGCCGCGTGTTGCTGGCCAGATGAACTACAATCCATACTCTGAAGCCTACGTACAACTCCAAACAGCGCCACGGGCTGCACGCCATTCTTTATGGTGCACGGAGCAGAGGCAGTACTACCCGCCGAAGTAAGGTACAAGGCGCCAGTCGCGTGTTAAATGAGTAAGAGTCATCCCTTGCACTCGAAGACTCCGTCGACCTCCTTGAAGAAGCAAGAGAAATCGCCACAGAAAGATCCACGATCTACCAGCAGAACCTGCGCAACTACCACAGTAGAAGGCTTCGCCCCAGATCCTTCGTCGAAGGTGACCTGGTCCTGGACTGAAGCAGCAGGGGCATCTCAAGCTCGAGTCCCCCTGGGAAGGACCGTACGTGATTATAGAAGTAAGCCTAGGTGGCGCCTATCGCCTTCAAGATTTAGAGACAGGAGTCGCATACTTCAACCCTTGGAACGTCACACAACTACGACGCTTCTACCCCTAGTCGTTTTTACTTTTACATCGCAAATAAGGCTACTCAGCCAAGGCTACTTAGCCACACATTATACTTCGTACTGTTCTTCGAATAAATAAAAGCTAAGTGCCCCAAAACTCTGTGTTCTCCTTTACTTTGTCAATTTTCATACTCGGGGGTTGTGCCACCCTATACACATATGTTCTTCGAACCAAAACGCGATATCCTGAGTAGCTGGCACATCAATCGAACCCCTTAACACAAACTCAACCCGTACCGCAACGCACCCATAAGTTGGCAAGGGAACGAGATAAAGGATGGCCAGGCTAACGAAAAGGACTCGCATAGTGCAACGCACCTCACGCTCACAAAGCTCCTTATACACATTTGACAATAAATTATATACAACATCTATACGAACTTTACAACACAAGTACACTTATGTGCAGGATACATATTTGGCTACTCTTGCAACAGAAGAATATTGGTTTGTTCCTCGAAGAAGTCGACGATCTCCTCGGCTGGGCGGTCCACCGCCTGATAGTGCGGCACCATATTCCAAGCAGATCCTGCTGGTGGCGCTGGCGGCCTAGAGGCAATGGCGGCAATATCCACGTCAGGCCTGTGCAATCGCACCATCGAGAGGGCGGCCTTGGCACCAGCCACCAACTGCTGCCTCACGCACTCGCGAACCGTGGACAGATCTTGAAATTTGGCAAGAAGAGCCAGCAGGCTTGATGGAGCATCGTCTAGTGGGAACATCGCCCGATAAATGCTTTTCAAGCACGACTGTGACTTCTTCAGGAAGAGCAGCACTCGCGATGCGTGATCCTGCAGGGTCGCCAACGAAGTCGCACGATCATGATCTACCCAGAAGTATCCACTCTCTTGAAGTCGTTCCTGGGTGAGATCATGAAGGCGAATGGCAATTCTATCCTTCTCCTCCTGCGGATGGCGCGCGCTAACAACTACATGAAGCAGCATCAATAGCATGAGTACAACGTACCTCTGTGAGTAACTACAAAGGAAAAGATGAGAATAAGCAAACTAACACTTAAACTGGTCGCCAACGGTGTCACCTCAAGCGAGATATTGCTCATGCGGCGGCTTTTTCAGCCTTCGACTTCCACACATCCGTGCTACCGCGGATCACGGGCAACTCACGCTCCAGCTGCTTCACGTGATCACGAAGTCGCGAAAGCAAGGATAGCTCCTCTACCCTGGAGCGCGGTGGTGCCACTGTATCATCAAGAGATGGCGAGTCCTGGGTTCCCCCCATGGGATCACCTGATGTACCCTACCACAAGCCAAGACAGAAGCAAATAAGACGACCAACTTAACACAAAGGCAAAAGGAACAGATGCATTCAGGATCAGCATAAGTATTCACAAACACACTCGCCAATAGGCATGTTCTTAGACCAAAAGGACAATTCATCAACTATTACAAAAAGCTAACTACGGAGCAGCTGGCTTCTTCGACTTTGACGGCTTCGGGGGCTTCATCAAGTCCGTGGCAGTATCAGACGCCACTAACTTTCCGCCGGCCCTAAGGCCAAAGCTTTCACCGCCTTCTTAGCACGTTGGAGCTCCTCCAAATACTTGGCAACGGTATTTATCAAGGAATGGCCATATTTGGCATAGGCAGTCGCAAAGGGAGCGAAGACTACCTGCTGACCATCCGCGCCAACAGGCATCGCCTTCGACACCATGGAAGGATCGATATCAGCTCCGTGGGCTTGCACCATCGCGAGTGACATAGACGCGCCGGCCGCGCGGAGGGAGTTCTTGTAGGTGGAAGGCACACCACCGGCGAGTGATTCCACCAGCTCATCCACGTTATCGATCAGCTCCGCCTTCGGCATCAGCTCCTCCTGGAGTCGACTGAGGGTGACCTTGGCCTTGGACAATGTATCTTGGATGGCGGCGCTACGGTCCTCGACTGCAGACACCGCGCCTGCCAGAGCGTCATCGCGATGAAGGGCCTGTGGGTCAAAGTTCAAATCGCCAGCATCTGCACAGAAAACCCACACATGGATCAAACCTTTAGCGCCACCAGCAAAAACTCTAGATGCAGAGAAGGAAAACAATAAATATCTACCAGCAAAGGTACCTGAGAGGGCCTTGGCGACTGAGAATAGTTGCTCTTCGTACAACTTTTCCCTGGCCGCAAAGGAGGCACGCAGATCCTCTTCGCGCCTCTGTGCCTCGTCACGAACTGCGATTGCCTCGTCGCGCCCTTCACAGCTACGGCCAATGTCTTCTCCAAGGTGGCGACGTTACGGAGCAAGGCATTATGTTCGGTTGCTTGGCCACCAAAAGTTGACTATCAGTCGACTATACCAAAGAAGGAGAAGACGAAAAATAATAAGTGTAGAACACTCACTTTTGACCACGCGGTGACGCGTCTCCAGCATTGCATGTTGGCGACCCATCGCCATCACCTGCTCTGCCACTTGCGCGGCTTCCTTTACAAGGAGCTGTCGCACAAACAAGGAATCAGTGAAAGCAACGGATAACGTCGACTGCCACATTAAAAAGAAGGAAAGATATACTTACATGGTCCTCCAATGAATCCGAAGAAGTTTGTTGTACCGTCATCCGAGCAACCATTCGATGCTCCCCTACGTGAGGAGAGCTCGAAGAATTGTGCGAGTGGGCCACGGAGGGGAAGGAGCGCGCTCGACCTCTTTCTTGGCCCTTGAGGTCGCGACTCCTGATTCCTTCAAAAACTCGACGTCGCCAGAAGATGACGATGCCTCTTGACTACAAGAAAAAATCCACATTGAGAAAGGGCAAACTCCAGGGCAAAGCCAACAAGAAGAAAACAGAGAAGTAGAAATGAACTCGAAAACTTACCAGTCAAACTTGTCAAAATCAAACGTGGCCTCCACCGATTCCAACAAAGACTCCTTAGGCAGTCGCATCTTCTTGTGAGAAGATGGTGCTACAGCCCTTACAGGAACAGCGGGAATTGGCGATTCCGTGCCAACAGCCGTGCCTTCTGGAGTCGAAGGAGACGACGCGTCAGAATCCTTGCCGTGTGAACGCTTGCGAGTATCCGGACTCTCGGACCCGGGGGCTTCCTCTTCCACATCAGAAGGGACAGTCGACTCAGACTTGTCCTCTTCCAAAGCTTCACGAGGAATAATCCCCTCAGGGAGAGGGGGCATACAAGGCGACACCACCCAATCCTGCACACAGACAGTGAAGATCAGCAAAAAGAACAAGTAAGCATCAGAAAAGCAATCGCGACAACAAGCTACTGCGTAGCACTTAACTGTACCTCAGGAGGAGGGTTCGAAGCATCAAAAGGAGGAACAACTGGCTCATTCGGAAGCACATCCTTGCCAGTGTACTTCGTGACCAGTCGAACCCTCTTATCCACCTCACTCGCGGACATGCCATCGGCAGACACGCGAGTGGCATCATTAGCTCCACCCCGTTGAAACATGGGATGGACTCTGGCTTGGAGAGGCTGGACGCGACGGTGCAACCAAGTTCTGATAAGGGTGCAGCCTCCCTCTTCTGCGCCTATGCGACTCTCGAGGTCGCAGACGTTAATCTGATACAAAGACATCATAACTACGTTCTTCCAAGAACGCATCTTCTTGCATGGAGTCGCAGGATGAAAGGGCGCGAGTCCAAAGTGCTCATCTTTGGCCTTCTGATCACGGACATAGAACCATTTGTCCCTCCATCCCTGGACGGACTTGGTGAGCTTGATGTCAAAGTAGGTGGTGGATGGGTCGACATGGATTCCGCAACCACCTACGTCATAAACTAAAGAACCGGATGCGGACTGACGCTTCAGTTTAAATAAACGTTTGAAAAGACCAAAGTGTGGCTCGATTCCGAGCCAGTACTCGCAAAGAGTGATGAAGCAGGTGATGTGGAGGATAGAATTTGGGAACAGCTTGTCGTGGTGGTGTCACGGCATATGCCATGGATAGGCTAAAGGTGGGGACTAATAGCACTAGGGGAATCTAGGGAGGGATAGTGAGGTGATTCCTCACACAGAAGGTTTGTATTTGATTCACTTCACAGATTACAAGTGCTCCTCGATCTGTATTGGAGAGAGGAGGAAGAAGGAACTCTCTTACTCTCCCCGCTAGCTAGCCCTCAGGAACCAAGTCACAACTAGTCTCTAGAGATCAATACCGTAAAGCTCTATCCAAATGAGACCAACCCCTTCTACAGAGGCCCTAGTCCCCCTTATATAGGAGTGGCTAGGTCTCCACTTAGGGTATACGTGGAGGCATATTCCAGGGAATATGCCTCCTCCCAAAATAGTAAGCCGTCCGGGTCGCTTTTCCCCCGTGTCATCCATGCAGAGGCTACGTGAGCCTCTGCGGCGCCTGCGTCAGCCGAAATCGGCGTCGTCACCTCTGTCGGCCACGCCTCGGTGGTCCTGCCCCTGTGCGCTTCGCTCACGCTGTGCGTACCCGGGCTACTTTTGACCAGCGAGATGCCTTCCTTCTCCTAGAAGCTTGCTACGACCCGGATCGTAGTTGATCGGGTCACACCTGTTCCTGCATACAAGTGAGATTCTTCTATCCGACTTACGGCTTAAGTCGGATGAGACTCTGTTAGGTGGACACCCCTGGTCCGGGTTACCCCGAGATTCGGCCTGCCTTGAGGTAACTCGGCCAGCATTCGCTTTGACCTTGTCGTACCTCGGCTAACTCGGCCTTTATACCCTGGTGTGACCCTACCGGGGGTATCCCCCCAACATTAGTCCCCGAAGCTGGTGCGGTCTTAGCTGCCTTAGCCGCTAAGGCCACAGCAGGTTCAATTTCACTGAGCTTTGTGCTCCTTCTCCGAGTTACCTTTTATCTCGGATCTCACGGGTTTACTTTTCCTTGGCACATTTCAAGTTTTCACTTGCTGGCCGGGTTACCATAATCCCATCCGGGTTATCTTTCCTTCTCTCGTACGCTTTCCCACGTGGAGGCTAATCATTAGGTTGCCTCATTTTAAGGGCCAGCCATAGTAACCGCTGCAGTAATTGTCAGTTATCACTATAGCGCACGTCACGTCTGGCCTGCCACCTTGTTAACTGCATCAATGCGTCACGTCATGGGATTTGCTACACCCTGTGGTCTTCCGTGTGGCTCTTCGCTGATTGGTCCATCTGGTTTATACACGCCCACACCGTGTGGCATATGTGCGCAACACGATCCCACTTCCTCCTCGATGGAGCGGTTAAATAGGGGAGGGGTGCGCCCCTTGGGTTTTTCCCATTTCTGCGCCCCTCTGCCTCTAGCTCTTCTCCTTCATCTTCTCCCGCGACAGCGCCGCCGCCACCGTGTCTGAGTAGCAGCGCCACCGCCGCACTGCTCTCATACACATCCGCGTCGCTGTCACTGCTGCGCAGCTCCTCGCCACGGGTCGCTATCAATCTAGGCCGCTGCCCCCCACCGCCGCTAGCGACAGTGAGGGCAACGAACTTGAGATGACAGAAGAAGAAGAGCTCGTCGTCGCCGAGCAGGAGATGGAGGAGGACGCCGCGACGGCGGACTGCGGTGCATGGGTTGGATCCTGGGTCTACCAGGATGACCTGGATTGGCTCTACCGCACCAGGCGCATCCCCGCAGGCGTCATTGCATGCCTCGCCTCTGCCGAACTCGCCCCCTCACCCAATCCGGGTGAGTTTGTGGTGTTCTTGTCACACTTCCAGCGGGGGTTCAGTTTGCCAGTTAGCGATTTTTTCCATGATTGGTTGAACACCTATGAACTCTAGCCGCACCACCTTCCTGCCAATGCTATCACATCTCTCTCTGCTTTCGCCTCCACGATCAAAGGCTACGCCAAATTATGGGCCACAAAGGAGCTATGGATCCGGTTCTTTGGCCTTCGTCGTAACGTAATCCCGAATATCCAGCTTGACCCGGAGGACAAGCAACTTACTCAGTTCGGCGCTGCGTCCATTTCACCCCGGAGGCTCTCCGTCTTTCCTCAGGTTACCGGGCTGGATTCCTACAAAGGATGGGCCCGGACCTTCTTTTATGTTCGGAACGACGGCACTGAAGACCTGATCCGGCTTCGCCCCTATGCTCCGGGTCCTCCTAACCCGGAGTTGTGGGACGTTGTCCCCAAGAAACCCACAGTATTGGCCAACCAGGTCAACAAAAGGTTTGCGGAGCTGAAGGAGCTCGGGTTGCGCAACGAGGACGCCATGATCACATTCGTCCGCAACCGGATCTCCCCTCTCCAGAAACGCACTCACAAAGTGTGCCACATGAGTCGACCCCAACCGGACCTCATCTTTCGAGCTGAGCAACACAGAAATCTATCGCCGGGTCAAGGCCCTCTTCACCACCCACAAGGACTTCTCCTCTGAGTGGACGTGGGGAATTGAGCACTATTGCCGGGATAGGCTTCCTCCTGTGGTAAGCTTCGTGCCACAAGTTTTCTTTGAATTAAATCTTATGTAGGTTGCCGATGTATTTTTAACTCAGTTGTCTTTTTTCTCCCTTAGCAATTCCTTCAGCAAACTATCAAGGATGGCCCCGATCCCACCCTCAAATGTGCGCCTGACCGAGATAGCTCGGACGAGGAAGAACCGGACCAGGAGATGTTCCTCCCGATGGCCGAGGCGACCAAGCGACCCACCGGTAAACTCTCTTCTATTAGAGATTGGCCCGACGATGAAGATGACTCGGATGTTGAGGTGATGGAAGCATTTGATGCTGTCCCCCTTTCTTATGCTTTTCCAGCATCAGCTAACCCCGGTGGGCAGATCCATGAGGACCCTCCCCTTGCCGTGGGTGATCCTGTTCCGGTTGCGCCGAAGAAGAGAAGGGAATCCGCATCGACTTCATCCTCCGGACCTTCTCAGCCATCCAAGAGGCGAAAGAAGTCCGGGGATAAGACTGCCTCCAAGCATGCAACCAAGGCCCCAGAACGAAGGGCTCGGAAGCCCAAGGAGCCCCTGACCTCGGATGCGTAAGACTCTTTTTCCCTCTGCCATTTACTTGCTCTTGCATTGTTATAGTTTCTCATCTGACACTGTTTGATTCGGCAGGGCCGCGGTGGACGTCCCCCAGAGTGGATCCAGCATTGCTTCGCCGCTCTGACTCAGCCCTTCTCCCTCTCGTGGTGATGATTCACGCCTGTTGAGCCCTATTCCGGAGGGTTCAGCGGCTGCTCCGGATTCCAGCCCACCTCAACAAGAGGGGGGCAACCTTGGAGCGGGGGAGACTGGCCCAGCCGAGGCAATGACATCCACCACTTTGGCTCCGCCGCAACCAGTACCACCGAGTCTACTTCAGTACCTCCTCCGAAGAAGAAAACAGCACCAGCACCAGCACCAACTCCAGCGCCAGTAGCCAAAGCAGCAATGCCAAGCCCCTCTGCCTCGTCCGAGTCTTCTCAGTCTCGGTGACAAAGTACCCAGGCAGCTCCCAAGGGTAAATCTGCTGCAACCACTTCCTCCTCTCAGCAGCCCAAAGGCAAAAAGGCCCCTGACGCCACCAGGGCAGCGTCCATCGAGGCTGGACAACGCACTCTCGCGTCCATGCTTTCCAAGAAGCCTCCAGCACCAAAGGACGCCCCTGCCGAGCCAGTTAATGCACAACAACTTGTTCTGCACACCAGCCCGGCCCTTGCTTAGGTTGAGAGGAGGGAAGCACATGCCAAGGGCTTGGTGGCGCCCCACATGCTCAGCGGTGAACGATATCCTCCGGCCTTGATCGAGTTTATGAACAACTGGAACAAGGCGGAGTTCGTCTACAACGATGATCTCCCGGAGAAGTTCGGTCCCGCCGAGTTTTCCGCTCAAATGAACACAGCCTCTAAGGCAATTAACCTCGCGGGTCGAATGATGGAGGTACGTTACTTCACCTTTTCCTTAGCATGCTGTATATATTAGTGGTATAACCATTAATCCCCGAGCCTCCGGGGGAGTAACTTGTTACTCGGCCGGATGCTCCTTAGAAAACTAACATAGCTCCTTGACAATTTAAAATATGCACACACCTAGAGCCGGGTTAAGTTCCACTTGGCCCGGATCTTGTACACTTCGAATATGCACACACCTAGAGCCGGGTTAAGTTCCACTTGGCCCGGATCTTATACACTTCGAATATGCACACACCTAGAGCCGGGTTAAGTTCCACTTGGCTCGGATCTTGTACACTTTGAATATGCACACACCTAGAGCCGGGTTAAGTTCCACTTGGCCCGGATCTTGTACACTTCGAATATGCACACACCTAGAGCCGGGTTAAGTTCCACTTGGCCCGGATCTTGTACACTTTGAATATGCACAAGGCTTGAGCTATATTTTTGTACTCTTTTCAGGTGACCACCAACCGCCGGAGCGCTGAGTTTCAGCGTCTCCTGGACACTCACAAAATGCTGCTCGCAAAGCATAATGCACATCTTGCTGAGCACGAGAAAAGGGGTAAGTTCTCTTCTTCACATTTTTCTGTTTTCCTTCATTTTTTTTGCTGAACTAATCAATCATTCGGTTTTTGCAGCAGGGGTGGAGGCTAAGAACAAGCTTACGAGGAAGAATCTGGATCAGATTAAGGGTAAGTTACTTTTGTCCGACCTTGCTATGCTTTCTATCTCCTTTTCTCCTTGGCTCGGCAAACATTCATACCTCGGCTTTGCCGGGTTAACAAACTATTTCAGTATCGCTAGAAGATAGTGTGTCTATGCCTGATATGATGCTGCATTTTCTCGAACAAGCAGGGCAGCATCAGGCCGAGCTCAAGAAGAAAGACGATGAGCTTGCCCTCCTCCGAACCAAGGATGACGAGATTTCCAAGCTAAAGGCAGAAATGAAGAAGCTGAAAGCACAACACCAATCCGAGCTTGAAAAGGCTGGCCAGGACTATACTGAAGAGCGCGAGCGCCTCAATCTCCAAATCGCCAAGGACCGAGAACTTCTCCAGGAGGCCGACGTCAAGCTTGAGTCGGTGAACGCTGAACTTGTGCAGCTTCGCAAAAGACGTGATGACTGTACCAAGGAATTGACCCGGATCCACAGCCACATTTTACGTAAGTTCCTTTCCCTTATCCGGCATATTTCTCTAGGTTACTTCACATGTCTTTTCTTTACTTGCTTCTCTTATCTTGTTTTCAGGCAAATTTCTAGAGGGCACTGCCATTGCGAGCGCCGCTGTTGCTAATTTCCGCCGAGATAGGGGTACTCCCATTGCTCCTGACGGTGAAGACATTCCCTATGACATGGAGGACCTGTTGGTCGGCCTGTCATTTCATGTGGAAATCATCAAGAACTATGGCAAGGATCTCCTTGATGTTGCAGTCCGAATCTTCAACACGTTCTGGCCTGGCGAAGACACGCCGGAGAGAACCGTAGCTCTTGCTAAAAAGTTGATGGAAATCGAGACACAACTCGACCTTTGGAGGGAGTCCGCTGGACGTGCCGCAGCTGAGACCGTTCTTCACCACATACTCACGTGGTACGAGAAGATCGACCTCAACCTCCTGACGCGCCTGTGCACCGGATCCAAATGGACCAATGACCCGGAGTGGGTAGCTCGGCGCCAGGCTTGCGCCCATAGCCTCATTGAATATGCTCCCATTCATGAATGGACTGAGGGTCCGAGCTTCCTGGAAGCCGCTGGTGACGAAAATGCTGAGAATGTTGAAGACGGCTCGGATGAGGATGAAGAGGGCGATGCCTCCGACATCGAAGACAACTAAGATGATACCGAACTTCCTCCTCCTGCTGCTCCTTGAGTGAAAACACTTTAAGATTTATCAGATCCCCGGTATGCCGGGTGGAATTGTATCCAGTACACATGTGATATTTTGTTACTAAGTTTTTTATGCCGAACTAATTTGGGCGTAGTCCCCGAGTTTCATTTTCTCGTTCGTCCAATTTTCCGGCTCGACTCGTGTCTACCTTGATTCGGTTTTACGACTTACGAATCCGAGCTTCAAAAATTGTCTTAACGATACTTGGAAACTTTAGGCTTAGCTCAAAATAATTCAGCATAATAATTTGAAAGTAAATACAAGGTTAGTCCGAAAAATAAACGTCGGCTCGATTAAGTTCTTTTCCTTAGTCGTTTTTCATGTGTTACGGATTTCCAAACTTGTTCTCTTGCTTGCCATGAAGCCAAATCTTGTTGGACAGCAGCAAGTCGAAGAGTTGGGTTTTTGGTGCTCACACACTACTAATCCAAGTTAAGTAGAACAACTTACTCCAGCTGACGCACAAATAATACAAGAAAACAAATATTACTAAGGCAGTCCCCGAGTTACTGCTCGAGGTGCCAACATTTCATTGATAAGCTCATTGTCGGCATACATACCGACATATGAGAAGACTCGGATACATACACTTCTCTGCTAAGTGTAGAAAGGACGAAGTAGAGCTACATTCCATGGACGCTTAGATTCCTCGCCGGACCTGTCCGCCTTATTCTTTTCCTGTGGCTTTGCATCGATAAGATAATAAGAATCATTGTGCAATGCTTTGCTCACAATAAATGGCCCTTCCCATGGGGGATAATTTATGCATGCCAGTAGTACGTTGTACCAACCTGAGCACCAGATCACCTTCCCGAAAAACTCGGGGGCTTACTTTCCGGCTATGATAGCGTCGGAGATTTTGCTGATATATGGCGGATCTGGACAATGCCAATTCTCTCGCTTCTTCCAGCAGATCAACATCATTTTGCGGGGCTTCTTGCACTTCGGCTTATGTGTATTGGGTGACCCTAGGCGAATCATGCTCTATGTCAGCTGGTAATACAGCTTCTGCCCCATATACCAGAAAAAATGGCGTATAGCCTGTTGATCGATTCGGAGTTGTTCTTAAACTCCACAGTACCGCTGGTAGTTCTTCTATCTAGCACCCCACTGATCTTTGCAGCGGCTCAATGAGCCGGGGTTTTATCCCAGATAATACTAATCCGTTGGATCTTTCCACTTGTCCGTTTGATGCGGGGTGAGCTACCGAGGTGACGTCCAGCCGGATCTTCTTATCCCGGCAGAATCGCGCAAATGCTCCTTCAGCAAAATTTGTGCCATTATCTGTTATGATACTGTGAGGGTAACCGTATCTCAAGATGATGTCTTTGAGAAATGTTACGGCCGTAGCTCCATCACACTTTCTTATTGGCTTCACTTTAATCCATTTTGTAAACTTATCCACCCTGACCAAAATGTGATTCATATTCCCCCTTGCCGGTTTGAACGGGCCAACCATATCCAAACACCATACAGCAAATGGCCATGTGATTGGTATGGTCTTGAGTTCCGACATAGGCATATGTGTCTTGGTAGCATACCTCTGACAACCATTGCATTTTCTCACCAAATCTTCTGCTTGTTCTAAGGCACTTGGCCAGTAGAATCAATGCCGAAAAGCTTTTGCCACCAAGGCTCGGGACGAGGCATGATGCCCGCACTCCCCTTGATGTATATCTCAGAGGATGTCAAGCCCTTCTTCCGGGTCAACGCATCGCTGGAGGACATTGGTCACACTCCTTTTGTATAGCTCAGAATTGATGATTGTGTATGCCTTTGCTCTCCTCTGAGTTTGCCTGGATAGCACCTCCTCAGTGGGTAACGTTCCCTCTTTCAGGAATTGAAATATAGGCAGTGCCCAAGCTGGTATTGCTCACACATGGAACACATCCTCATCAATTTCCATCTGATCCACCGGCATAACTTCAACCGGATCATGTTGAGAAGTCCCCAGGTCCTGCGAGGCAGTCCCCGGGTTCGCTGAGGCAGTCCCCAGGTTTGCTGAGATAGTCCCCGGGTTTCGCGCACCACCTCCCATGTCAACGTCCATGGGCACAGCTCCGGATTCTGTATCCTCCGGGACGTAGATCGAGTCGGTTTCTGGGGACGGTCTGATAGATGGTTTTCTGAGGTGCTCTAATGCTACACCCGGTGGAATTGCTTGTCGGGTTGATCCGAGCTTCGACAGCATGTCGGCAGCCTCATTTTCCACCCGGGGTACATGACGAAATTCACATCCCTCAAAATAACCAGATATTTTCTGCACATGGAACCTTTACAATGCCATGTTTGGATCAAGAGCGTCCCATAGCCCCGACACTTGCTGAACTACCAAATCCGAGTCGCCAAAGCATTGGATCCGACGTATCCCAATTTCCTTTGCCACTTTGAGCCCATGCACAAGTGCTTCATATTCAGCGACATTGTTTGATGCTGCGAAATGGATCTGCAACACATATTTCAGCTGGTCTCTTCTTTGGCGAGGTAAGCACAACTCCGGTGCCTAGCCTAGTTTTTGTTTTTGACCCGTCAAAGTGCATCCTCCAGTAGTTCGGATCTGGTAGCAGTGGTTCGTATTGTACCTCGGCCCAGTCCACAAAAAAGTCGGCCACAGCCTGAGACTTGATTGCTTCTCTTCTGTCATATTGTGGTGCATAGGGAGCTAGTTCAATTGCCCATTTCGCAATCCTACCACTTGCATCCTTGTTACTCATTATCTCGGATATGGGAGCTTCACATATTACTTTGATGGGATGCTCCTCAAAGTAATGCTTCAACTTCTTAGCTTCCATATAGACACCGTAAGCCACCTTTTGATAGTGTGGGTAATTCTGCTTTGAGGCAGACAATACCTCGCTCAGATAATACACTGGCCTTTGCAATGACTTACCTTCTTCGTCGTGCTCTACCACAATTACTGCACTTACAACTCGGTTGGTTGCGGCTATATAGAGCAACATTGGCTCCTTTGATAGTGGAGAGGCTAACACTAGTGCAGTGGCTAACATTTTCTTTAAGTGGGCAAAGGCTTCATTGGCCTGCGGCGTCCAAACGAACTTATCCGACTTTTTCATGAGTTGATAGAGAGGCAATGCCTTTTCTCCCAACCGACATACAAACCAACTTAACGATGCCAGGCAACCAGTGAACTTCTGGACATTGTTAAGACACTTCGGCAGCTCCATTCGCTCAATGGCCCGGATCTTAGTTGGATTAACTTCGATACCTCTACCGGATACGAAACCGGTAATTTTCCAGCCGACAATCAAGGTACATTTTTTCGGGTTAAGCTTCATCCGGAACCTTCATAAGTTCGCGAATGTCTGCCTGATATCGTCAAGGAGCGTTTTGCTTTCCTTGGTCTTGATAACCACATCATCCACATACACTTGTACATTTTGACCTATTTGGTCGTGCAAACATTTCTACATACATCTTTGGTACGTTGCCCCTGCATTACGTAAACCAAACGGCATGGTGATATAGCAATAAGCCCCATACGGGGTGATAAATGCAGTCTTTATTTGATCATCCGGATTCAGAGGTATCTGGTGGAAACCAGAATATGCATCAATGAATGACAACAGTTCACATCCAGCAGTTGAGTCTATGACCTGATCTATCCTTGGAAGTGGAAATGGATCTTTTGGACACGCCTTGTTCAGGTTCGTGTAATCGATACACATATGCCAAACCACTGCCACATTCAGATCATCTTTCTTTTTCTCCACCAGCACTGGATTAGATAGCCAATCCGGATAAAGTACTTCCATGATAAATCTTGCTGCTAGTAACTGAGCTATCTCATCTCCAATGACTTTTCTCCTATCTTCGGTGAAGCGGCGGAGAGGTTGCTTCACCGGCCTTGCTCCGAGTCTCACGTTCAAAGAGTGCTCGGCCAACTCCCTCGGAACACCTTGCAAGTCCTGTGTGGACCAAGCAAAAATATCCTGATTCTCACGGAGGAAGTTGACGAGCTCGCTTTCCTATTTATCATTCAACCCGGCACCAATTGTTACGGTGCGCTCTGGGAACATATCATCAACAGGCACTTTCTTGGTATCCTTTGTGGCTTGGAACGAGACACTGCCATGCGGGTTACTCAGTGCCGGCATATACTGTTGCGCGGACTGAGCCAATGCCGCCACCTCCTGGATCTTTCTTTTCTCTTGCGCAATCATGAGTGACTCGGCTAGGTTAGACCCGGCCGACGCACACTCAATGGAACGTCGGAAATCCCCAGCAATGGTAATCACTCCGTTTGGCCTGGGCAACTTCATCTTCAAGTAACTGATGTGACAGCTCGCCATGAACTTGTTTAATGCTGGTCTTCCGAGTAATGCGTGATATGCACTCTCCAAGTTCACCACCTCAAACTCCAAATTCTCAGTTCGGTAGTTATCTCTCGTGCCGAACAATACGTCAACCCGGACCTTGCCTATTGGCTCACAAGAGATACCTGGCACAATGCCATGGAAAGTTGTCCTTGTAGCTTGGAGCATGTTCTCCGAGATACCCAACTTGCGCATTGTGTCCGCATACATAATGTTAATGCTACTGCCATTGTCAATCAGTACCTTGGAGAACCTCACATTGATGTTAGGCCCAATGAGTGTCGGATCCAGCACTAACGCATATGAGCCAGGACTCGGCATAAGCTTGGGATGAACTTTGATGTTCCAGGTAATTTCCTCGTCCGACCAAGGCATATACCTCGTCACCGCTGGCATTACCGCATTGACCTCCATATGTCGGTGCTGCAAACTCTTTCTATCGGTTTCCTCAGTGGTAAACACACAGTAACTCTGATGATGCTCCCTGTACTCATTCCTCCACTCATTTCCGGGGTACCTCTGATCCGGCTGATGCTGGTTTTCTACTTGATGCACCGCATCCCTTCTCTCATGGTTATCATACCTCGGCAGAGGGGGAGGCAACATTAGCTGTTGCGTGTTTGCTCCAGAGAGCAATTGTTGCCGGGGTAACTCCTGCCGAGGTTGATCATTCCGGGGTGCCTGAGCATTCCCCGAGCCACCTTGTTCTATCTTACGCATCCACTCACATTGCCTTGTTGTATGACCCGCTGGGTTACTCGGATTTCGCGTGTAAAAGTTACACGGGTGATCCAACATCGACTCATAAGTGTACCTCGGACGGTCCTTCTTTTCTTGCCACTGTTTCTTCTGCTCTGGCGTCCAAGTTTTCTTGCCATCATTCCTTGGTGTCCATTGTTGCCTCCGCTTTTCGACGTTTATTACTCCTCGCCCGGCTGATCTTGATTCACAGCTGCAACTTGTTGCGAACTATACTGATGATCCGGTCTGTCATCTCTTCTTTTACCTCTGTAATCATTCCTCCGGGATCATCCGGCTCCATCTCTCTGGTAGTACTCCTCATTCTACTCGTTTGACACGAGCCTAGGTTGAGTCGGATCACCCAAAGCATACGAATCAGCAATCCGGATCATCTCTACCAAAGTGGTTGGCATTTTCCTTTGCAACTTCTGCCACAATTCGCTTGCATATCTGCACCCCCGCGCAAACCATGTTATGGCCTGCGACTCTATCACACCCTCACACGAGTTTCTCACGGTACACCACCGGGTTAAAAACTCCCGGTCCGTCTCGTTCGGTCTCTGCTTACACATAGCTAGGGTCTATGGCCTATTCGGCCTCTGATACGTACTTGAGAAATTGCTGATAAACATTTCCTCAAAATCGATCCAGCAGTTAATACTTCCGGGCGGCAAATTGTTTAACCATACCCTTGCTGGCCCTTCCAACATCTGGGGTATGTATCTCACAGCCCATCTCAAGTTGCCTGTAGAAATTTTCACAGCTATATCATAGTTTATCAACCAATCCTCTGGCTTAGTGCTGCTGTCATACATCTTTGTGCCTCTGGATAACTGTAAGTTAGGTACCGGTGGCTCCTTCATGATCCTGGGCCCAAAACACGCAGGACCCGAAGGACCTTGACTTTCAATCTGCTCCGACCCATACAGTCGATCCAGTTTCAACCTGGCGTCATCAGTCATCAGATCCCTGCTTCCCAATCTCGACCCTATCAGATGATAGTCCGGCCTTGGGTATCCTGCATTCACCATTTCCGAATCTCCATCGTTGTACCGGTCTTGCTCTCGTGGTGCACCTCTCTGTTGCATACCTCGGCCGGCACTTTGCTCTTGCCTTGGTATATTCCGCTGCTGTAGTTGTCCTGCCGAGTTGCGCTATCCGGCATTGCCATTTACAGTGTTTCCTTGACCGGCATTGCCTTGGTCGCGGTTACCTCGGCCAGCTTCACCTCGGCTTATGCTTCGCCGATCATCGTTTCTCTGTACCTCTTTTGCCTTTCCTGCCCTTGTCGGGTCATACGGAACGATTTGTTTATTTCTCCTGGCCGAGGTTACTACCTCTTCTCTCCTAGGACCACCATGAGGAGACGATGCGGCTCCAGCGGATTTCTCCGGGTTACCCACCGCCGAATGAACGATCTTGGAGGCCCCAGCTCTCTCCGGGTTAGCCCTGAGCAATTCCTCATTTTGCCTGTTCGCGATCCGAACCAACTCATTAACCCTATCTTGTTGTCTCTGACGGGCTTCACCCGTTAAACCCTCTAACTCGGACGCAGCTGCATCCGCTGCTCTGAGGTTTTTTGCCGGGGTACTATACTTCGGTAGCCCCACGGACAAACAGTTCTTTGACTCCTCAATCCTAGTATCACCCTCTTTGTTCATTTCACTCATGAGGTTTCTCCCCTTCACTTTTACAACATCTACTTTATTTGTCTTTGCGTACTCACGCAGCGTCATGTTCAACGACTGCTGAGCCGCAGCTATCTTTTCGCTCCCTCTAGAATTTTTTGCCTAGTTTCCTCCAACTCGGCCTGTGCCTCAGCCGGATCTACCACTGTTGCTACCGGGTTTGCCAAGCTATCCATAGCTTCTCTCAGTACATTCTCAGGCCTCTCTAGTGGAGGACCTCTACCTTTTCTCGGTGCCTTAGGTGTTACCTCCGGATCTGGTGCCGGATCCTTGCTCGCACCTGTGCCTGGCGCAGTCATCATCACCTCAGCACGGTCCGGGGAGCGAGTAATACGCGCCTCGTGAACCACGCTAAGGGGTGGCTCCCCTGCCTCGACGACGTGCCGCGGATGAACGCACGATACATCCACAGCAACGTAGACCTTGTGCGCGTCGAGCTTGACAAAGAGGCCGTTGCACGGAAGTGGGCGTGTGCCGAAGCAGCCAATGTTGTCGCTGACAAAGTCCAGCGCTCCAAAGCACCGAACGAGCCCAGAGACGATGTGTTCACCGGTGCCGATGAGGTTTCCCGTCCGGATCTTGACCCCTGCTAGCGCCGCTAGCCCCACGGTGGGCGCCAACTGTCGTGGTGGTGTCACGGCAGATGCCATGGATAGGCTAAAGGTGGGGACTAATAGCACTAGGGGAATCCAGGGAGGGATAGTGAGGTGATTCCTCACACAGAAGGTTTATATTTGATTCACTTCATAGATTACAAGTGCTCCTCGAGCTGTATTAGAGAGAGGAGGAAGAAGGAACTCTCTTACTCTCCCCGCTAGCTAGCCCTCACGAACCAAGTCACAACTAGTCTCTAGAGATCAATACCGTAAAGCTCTATCCAAATGAGACCAACCCCTTCTACAGAGGCCCTAGCCCCCCTTATATAAGAGTGGCTAGGTCTCCACTTAGGGCATACGTGGAGGCATATTCCAGGGAATATGCCTCCTCCCAAAATAGTAAGCCGACCGGGTCGCTTTCCCCCCGCGTCATCCATGCAGAGGCTACGTGAGCCTCTGCGGCGCCTGTGTCAGTCGACATCGGCGTCGTCACCTCTGTCGGCCACGCCTCGGTGGTCCTGCCCCTGTGCGCTTTGCTCATGTTGTGCGTACCGGGGCTACTTTTGACCAGCGAGATGCCTTCCATCTCCTAGAAGCTTGCTACGACCCGAATCGTAGTTGGTCCAGTCACACCTGTTCCTGCATACAAGTGAGATTCTTCTATCCGACTTACGGCTTAAGTCAGATGAGACTCCGTTAGGTTGACACCCCCTGGTCCGGGTTACCCCGAGATTCGGACTGCCTTGAGGTAACTCGGCCAGCATTCGCTTTGACCTTGTCGTACCTCGGCTAAGTCGGTCTTTATACCCCGGCGTGACCCTACCCGGGGGTATCCCCCCAACACAGTTGATGGAGCTGGAGCCCGTAGAAACAAAGAAGACCCCTATGAAAGGGGTGGAGAGGCAAAGAAAGGCCGCGAATGACGAATGCAAGGAACATCACTCGAAAACCAGCGGGAGGAGCAGGAATGGTCTCACCGCTGGGGACGCGTGCATCGGCGACTGCTGCGGAGATATCTCCGTCTTGACGAAGAAGACGGAGATATGATGCCTTGATGATGGAAGGGCGCCATGCACCATTTGTCACGCGGGTGTCCGCGACTTTCTTCTTCCAGCCGGCAGCAGCGCTGCTGCCCGCAGCAGCGGAGCCACCCTTCTTCTTCGCCGCGGCGATAGTGGCCGCGGAATTAGCAACAATGCCTCCCTTCTTTTTCCCCATTGAACGGCGGCGATGTGAGCGCAGGAAGTAGCTCGGGAACGAACGAAGATGGTCCAGTGTCGTGGAGGATATGAGCGCAAGGAAAAGCAGAAGAGCAGCATCAATGGCGATGGCAGCAAGGAAGAAAGAGCGCAGATGGGAAATTACCGCCGTAGCAGCGCTACTTAACCCCTAGAAGATGCAATCCAATGGCTCCAAAAAACCCTACTGGACGCGTGGCACACATCGCGTTGGACACGTGGAGAAGGGAAAGCGCGAACCGTCCCTCCACTACTCCTATTACGCGTGGAAATCGAGGAGGCGCAGTTAAAAATAAGATTACGCACGACCAGTAAAATCAAAGTCAGGAAGTGGGACCCACTGCTCGTCACGTCCCGTCAAACTCACTCACGCGGGCAACTGAGGTCGCCTGGCGTCAAGACCGACGTCATCAAAGCTACACAGTGGAAAAATTCGGCTACTTTAGTCCTTGCTGGAGTCTTCGACTCCACCAAGCACTCGGGGGCTACTCCCATAGGGAGCGCTGGCCGCGCACCCTACGATTTTTCTTTTCTTGTTGTAGGAATGAGGACAATCACAATCAGACCCAACCACTTGAAACACGGTTCGATTATGGACATGGGTTACTCCCATAGGGAGCGTCGGAAACAATTTCGACTGAAACAAGCAAGCAAAAGATGACAGCAGTCGCTAAAGTGTTTTATTCCCTGCCTAAGTCTTCGACTGAAACAAGCAAGCAAAAGACGACAGATGCAAAGTTCTTTAGTCCCCACAGTCTTCGACTCAACCAGCACTCGGGCTACTCCCATAGGATACTGGTCGCGCACCCTATGATTATTTGCACAAAAATTGTGTGTTGGTAACATCCGCACTCGTAGTTCATGGCGACACCACCTCATAATTTTCCCTACAAAGAGACTACGTCTCCTGGGTCGCCCGAATCGTCTCCGCGATGATAAAATTGGATGTCAGCTACGGCGTGAAGGTAAGACCTGAATAAGGCTTGGCAATGCATCTAGCTGTGCACTACCAGAAATATATCCGTGCCTACAGGCACGATGAACATGCCTTGACGGATGCGTCGAGTGCTCACACCCATATAACTGGAATTCGACTCCTGTAAGACCTCCGCGGCTTGAGTCGAATTACGCCAGCACTTTTCCGGATTCGATTCCGGGGACTCGAGTTCGAGTAGATTGTGTTGTCTCACCCTAAGGTGGTTAATCGACATTACTTGATTACATCAGGCACGTATATCAACAATCCCTATGACACAAATAAAAGCAGTCGAAATGTACTCATTCAGGCACTCGAAGACTTCAAAAAGTCCCTAGTCGAATCTGCGATTCCATTGGACACTCGGGGGATACTGACATGGGTATACCCTACAGGTACTCGAGCTTGGTATATACGGTCCAAATACGCACAGGCCCACGGTGTCACTAAGGCCCGGAGGAAAGGACTCGAGTGACCTACGGACTCTCGATTGCTTGAAGAACAAGAAGAAGCTAAAGATAGAAAGTTTGAAGGAGAAAACCCTAACTTGTAACCGACTCGACCTGCTACCCGAGACCTAGCCTATCTATATAAAGGCTAGGAGGGGACGGCAAGGAGGACACAGGCAACCCTAGTTTCCACAACCCTCGCCAGATTACATCTGCGCACCATTGTAACTTTCGACTCCCTCGATAATTCCACGAGCAGACAAGCAGGAGTAGGGACCTCTACGAGGCCTGAACCTGGGTAAATCCTTTGTCCCATGTGTGCTTGTTTGCTAGCCGATAGATGTCTCCAGCGCTCCCTCCTTCTCCAAAACTCAAGTCCATAACAATGGGCATTGACGAGTTAAACCCTCGTTAGAATGCTTATCATACACATATAGAAGTTACATGAATATAAGAATGGTGAAAACCATAAGCTTGGGGATGCCTAAGGCACCCCACTGGACCTATTAAACTCTCGGTTTGGAAACCTCTAAACTTTGTTTTTCGAGCAACATAAGACTATCATAGAAACTTGAAGCGTCTGTTTTGTTTATTTTACTTTTGTTTGCAATAAAAGGACCACCATCATGAATCATTATGCATGTTTATGATTAAAGCTACTAAAAATAAACTTTGTCATGATGAGATTAAAACTGAATATGAATGCCTTGAAATAAAAGAAAAGGGGGATAAAATCAAAAGGCTGAAATTCATGTTATGCCTAGTTAATAAGCTCAAATACTTTACATGAAGTATGATTTGTTTATGCCTATTAATTTGTACCCTTTGCTCATGTATATTTATGTTCAAACATAAGGATCAAGGTGAGAAAATAAATGTTGGCATTATGAACTAGACGGCACATCCGTTAGATCTCTTTTTGCTAAGCCTTCACAATGCAAGCTAAGACTTGTTCCAAACCCCTTAAACTAGATTAGGAATATCTACCTATTTGTGGCAAAAGCTACTTCCAAGTATAATATGCATGTTGATCCTCCAAAATATTCAAAATAATCTATTTTGTGTAATTTAAAGCTCATAAGAAAGTAAGGTTTGGGGTGATACCACTATGGAATTTTATGTGCTTTACATTTTATAAGTTGTTTGTTGGCCAAACCATGCTATCATGGAACAAGCTTACAATATCTGTTATTGAAATATCATGTTTGTTCTTGCTTTGTCCTGCACTACACACTGGAGTAAGCATAAGGAAAGAGAAAATGCTCCTGGGCTGCTAGCCAAATCCATGCATGACATGGTGGAAACTTGTAGCATAACAATCAATGATGCTCTTTTCAAAAAAAAATGCCGAGAGGACTCATATGTTTATTTGTCTTGTCTTCTGAAATGTGGAGATATGACCCTTATGAAAATAACGCAAAAGAAGCATGCTTCCTAGCTACTAAACATATGTTGGCCGTATAGTCACATAGGGGCAAGAGGTACCTCAGTGATGCAATTTTTATGATAACCTATGCTATACAATGATAGGTTGTAGTGTCAGTTCATTGGTAAAGGTGCATGAGACATTCAACTTGTAAAATGTTTAACACATAAACCATATGCAACTTTTGAAACAAAAGCTATTTGGAACCCCATCCTTATTAGTATTGTTGACAAGAAAAACATAGCTCAAAACTTTATTTTACATTCTTTATGGAGGGATAACATATGTATTCAGTTCTTACTTTCGGTACGAGATGCAAAAAATCTCAAGAGAAGACACGAAACTAAGAAGTGAGTCTTTTAGTCGGGCATTAAACTAAGAAGTGGGCCCAAAAATAAAAGTAGAGGCATAAAATACCAATGCTGATGATAGGAAGAGTCTCTTATTATATAGGTTCATCAAAGCGTGCTTGAAGGCTTGTTTTGTTCCTCATTTGTTTTAGCATACCATTACTTATTGTTTAACATGTTTATAGATGTGCAAAATATGTAACTTGATAGTACACTTGCTTACTATGTTTCATTGGAAATATTTGAACCTATGAACTTTGTATGATAACAAAATAAGCAAAGTAACAAACTCCAAAGTCCATGTTTATTTTTATCACCTTTATGCTCGAGGACAAGCATAAGTTAAGCTTGGGGATGTTGATGCATGTAAAATGCATACATGAACTTTGTAGTTTGTTGACATGTTTACCCACATATTTTCATCATATATAATGTTATATCCATGTTTTACATTGATTTTTGGGGATTTACCAATGATCCCCTTTATTTTGGTAATAACCCTGCAGGGCAGAAAAACACTGTTTTCTATGTTTTTGATGTTTTGGGACCTATACGGAGTCAAATGGACCTAAGCTTTTGGGGATGTCAATATTTTACCACGAGAAGCATCTGGAGCGTAAGAACCTTGAGAGAAGGGCCAGGAGGCCTAAAAGAGCCCAGAGGGCGCGCCAAGCCTAGGTGGGCATGCCCTGCCTCCGTTTCCTCCTCAGCCGTTTGATCGCCTTGATTCTTTCACCCACAGATTTCTCTTGACCTAAAAATCCCTATATAAGGAGCCCTTGGGGAGTCCTCGAGACATAGCACATTAGAGACGAAAACACGACCAAATAGAGTCAGATTCAGCGAACATTGGAGGAGGAAACTCCACCACAGCCGCCTCCGGGGGCATCTCCACCCTCTCCAATATCTCCAGCATCATCACCATGATGAAGAGGGAGTAGTCCACCCTAAACTATGGGTTTGTGGAAGTAGATTGATCTATTTCTCTCTTGTTCTTCATAGATCTAGTACCATATAAGCTGCCCAACATGATTATGGTCATATATGTAATTCCTATGTGGTGGATCTTTATTCTATGATTTGATATATGAGATTGGAACCTCGTTTGTGTAAGATGTATTTGTAGATGCATATCATGTACCCCATTCTTAATTTCTTGTTTTGATCCAACTTGTATGGGGAGAAGTGTGTATTAGATGGAGTAGCATGGTGGTAGTGATTGAATTGTGACAACAATATTCAAGATCTACTTTGGTTTTTACCTTTCTTTTGCTACCTAAAGTGAAATCATGTGATATAATTGTCTTGTGATAGTGAGATGATCTTATTAGGTCAAGGTAGCATATTTGTATTTCAAACATCATGTCATATTACTTAAAGCTATACTCTAATTTGTTCTTGATTCAAGATTGCATGGAGGTTTCCCTTTCTTCAGGATTGTAAGAGAGATGTGTTTCATATCTATGTTAGGACGTGATGCCCATATGAATGCTTATCATACACATAGAGAAGTTCCATGAATATTTATCATTGATGAATTGTTTTATGATCACCACAACTTAAAAAGAGAGTTCGATAAAAAAAAGAGTAGACAAGTGAACCCATGAACGCCGGTCCAATTTAAATCATAAGAAACACCTTTCCATTGCAATTATCATCACTTTTATTTTATGCAATTCATTATTTCGAAAATACAAAAATACTTTTCCTACTTGCAATCACTCATAAAAACCCCAAAACAACTTTATCTTCATATATCTCATATAGTTTGCATTGTTTTATTTTATTTACTTTATTTATTTTAGTTTACTATATTTTATTTCACATTACTAATACGAAACCTTGTGCTTGACAACCACTTGGTGGAGTTGGGGAAATAAGACAAATTATTTTGCTTTATAGGTTGCTTGACAAGGAGAAGGCGAATAACTTCTAAGCTAGTGAGGAAAAGAAGCTTGCTACAACACTCTGCACTTGGAGTCCTAACAAAAAGTGGCCACGATTGTTGCTATCAGGGTTCCGCAGCATAAAACAAAAAATTGCTAGGTGCGCAGCATAGAAAACAAAAAATCCTACGATATGAACAACTAAGCACCAAGATCTATCTACCTAGATACAATCAACGGGTGGATATACATCCATAGAGAACTTACCCTCGAAGAGCGATAAAGCGTTACAAGATTTAATCTTGTGGATGATGTAGTCGTTCACTTGTCGATCTCAAAATCGTGATGAAGTCCAGCACCGCAAAACAACAGTGCATCCGTGATCACACACACATTCGGTACCCGACCACCTCTGAGTCCTTGCTCTAGCGAAGCAGCGGAAGTAGCAAATCCTTCCAGAAAAATCCACCGGGAACATGTACTTTGCTAATCCGAAGCCATGGGGAATATTCTAGAGGTGGAGAGAGATCCTTCATGAGGAGGTGTAAAGTGAGAGGAGGAGGAGGCCTTTTATAGGGGGAGGGGCAGCAGCCCCCTCCCATGGCCGGTGGCCAAAAGGAGGTGCCCCCACCTCTCCCTCGTTCATGTGGGTGGATGCTCCACACACATGTCTACTCACATGCATTAAATTTCCAACAAATTTAATGCATCTCTCATTTAATAAAACTATTTTATTTAGAATTTTGCTAATTACTTTAATTAACAAGCATTTGCATAAACCCCTTGCAACTTTTCGATATAACATGCAAAACTAATTTTGCCAATTTGACCTAAAACAATTCTGGTGTCCATTGAAATAATTTCAGCGCTTTCATAATCTTTCTCTAGTATCATATTTGCTCCAAATGGTGTCGGTATACCTTAAATGTGTCACCGTACGGTTCATGAATAATGCATACATGATCGAGACCCTCTTCAATCAATAATCAGTAGCGGGACCTAGAAATCCATACTAACTCCCACACATTCAATGATAACTCTAGTGATTGTGAGAACCTTTAACATTGTAACTAAATACCTTTGTCTCACGATATATTACATGTCCGAGAATCGATAATCGGTATTCCCATATCTAGTTTGATCTCATTACTCACAAGTACTCTTTTCTCCTTCCCGTGATATACCATTCTTAGTGATCTTATCACTTGCTTACAAGCTATGCCAATGTGATATCATCGAGAGGCCCTGAATATATCTCTCTATCATCTGGATGGAAAAATCCGACTCATGATCCATGAGCCTCAACATAACACTTTCAGAGTACCCAAACCCACCTTTATAGTCACCCTGTTAAGGTGTGATGTTTGATGTTATCAAAGTACTCTTTCGGTGTTGGCAATTAACATGGTCTCATGGTGTAAGTATTAAAGTTACTTCGCATGATGTTATAGCAATGTAAACATAATAACTTTGACCGTTACTATACTTCGGATGAATGTTGATCACATCATTCCACAAATGTTGTGACCTTGTTATTAACAACATCCAATGTCCATGATCAGGAAACCTTGATCATCTTGTTAATCAACAAGCTAGTTTATATGAGAGGCATAACTAGGAACTCTATATATTTGTTTATTAAACACACATGTATTAATGTTTCCAATTAACACAATTATAGCATGCAAAGTAAACATCTATCATATACTTGGAATAAGATAGTAACAACTTTATTATTGCCTCTCGGGCATATTCCCTTCAGTCTCCCACTTGCACTAGAGACAATAATATAGATTACATAGTGATGAATCTAACACCCATGGAGTTCTAGTGTTGATCATGTTTTGCCCTAGGGAGAGTTTTAGTCAATGGATATGTTGCATTTAGATCTATATGTACTTTATAAATCTTTATATCTCCATACTTGACATGCTCGTGGATGGAGTGAAACCGACGCTTGATATGCTTGGAATTATTGTGAGACCTCGGTTCTTTGGCATTGGCTATGGCTGCATTGTTGTCATAATAGATCACCATTGGTTCCAACGCATTAGGAACCGCACCTAGTTCAGTTATGAAATCCTTCACCCAAACCGCTTCTTGCGTCGCTTCTAAAGCAACAACATATTCCCCTCTGTTGTTGATCCTGCCACCATGGGTTGTTTGGAGCTCCTCCAAATAACTATTGCTCCATTCATGAGAAACAAGTACCCAGATTGATACTTAGAGTCATACATATCGGTGTCAAAGCTAGCATCGACATAACATGTCCCTAGTCCTTCTTAAGTACTTAAGGATATTATTGACCGTTATCCAGTGTTCCGAACCTAGATCAGATTGGTACCTGCTAGTCAAACTAATAAAATGTGCCATATCTGATCTTGTACAAAGCATGGAATACATAATAGAGCATATGGCTGAGGCATAGGGGATCTTATCCATTATCTCTCTTTCTTCTGCCGTAGCTGGACTTTGAGTCTTAATCAATGTCTTGCTGATGGCTCCCAAGTGTAGGAGATCAATTGTAGTACTTTTCAATATAGAAAGGTTGTCGAACCCACGAGGAGGTGAAGGTATTGGTTAGTAAATTTGACAAGTCAAACAATAAATAAATGTAATAGTTTTGGTGTTTTGGGATTTGTAGTTGCAAAAATTTAAACAACTGAAAGTAAATAGCAACAAGTAAATGCTCTCAATGAGAGAAAGCTCGATCCTCTATGCAGAAAGAGGACAAGCTCAAGTATACGTGTGTTCTTATATGTGACAAGTATTCCCGAGAGCGGCATGGATATACAAAGCATACATATTTCTACATAATATGGTAAATATCTTGTCAAGTTTCAGTCCCTTAGGGCGGAGCCTAAATTAAGTGCATCCATAAATATGAGCAAACACACCCCTTATGATGGGTCCTAGAGCCATTTTCATGTGAAAACCTAGGAATCATTAAGACATAAATGTCCCGCCATAGCAATTAGTTTATTGGTCCCCGACATAAATCCCTCCAATGCAATTCAAAGAATTTGAACACGGTTTCTGTCATTCCGTCCCTTCCAACCCTCATCATTGCATCAAAGTGCCCCTATGAGCCCATATAGGTGAAGCAATATGCAGTCAACATTCGCATAAAACCATCATAGAATCACATAAAATATAAAAATCTTGACCAAATACTCATTGCATACTATATAGAAATCATAGCTAATTCATCCTATGCCCTCAAGAACATGGGGATCTACTCACAAGTGACAAACATGGTAATGATCAGAGGCATATGGATTACAACACAATCTAAAAATATAATATCACCACCAAATAAAGACAAGTTTCCAATCATAATCATGCAAATAGCCCTTAAACAATATCCAGGGTTCAATCAATCACAAACTATGAGGGGAACAAGGTGGATCTCAGAGATGGATATGGTGATGGTGTTGGTGTTGATGGAGAGGCCTCCCCCTACGCCAAGAAGGAGTGGTGGTGACGATGGTGTCGATTTCCCCCTCACCAGAGGCTCCGGTGCAGCAGGATCTGCCCTCTCTTGGAGTAAGAGAGGACTTTCGCCTATACCACCGCCTCTATAAATCCTGGGAAAATGTGGCATAGGTTTTCGGTCGAGACGAAGGTATGTGTAAAAGGAGAGGGCGAAACGATGCTCGAGGGACAAACTGGCCTGGGTGGTGCATCCTGTAAGGGAGGGTGCCCCACCAGTGCTCTTTTGGGCCTCATGGATCCCATCTCTTGCTTCTTTGGCCTAGTGTGCTTCTCCTGGTGAAAAACTCATCGGGTATTTTTCCTCGGATTTTTAGACGTCCAGAACGTGCCGGAAACAACAAAATATAAAAAAGAAGGTTTTCTGCCTCCTAGAAATTAAATACCAATAAAGGGGACTTTGTAAGAAAGTCCCATAAATCGTCTAAAACATGCATAAACAATGATGGATCATGGAAAATATCATTCTAAATATATCATATAAGTCATTATTTTGCTGATACAAAATGCACGCATCACTTGCCTTTCAACATAGCTAAGAACCCTTTCTTACTTTTGTCCATACTGAACTTCTTCAATATCTTATCAAGGTATGTACTTTGTGATAGCCTAACTAGGTGGCTTGATCTATCTCTATAGATCTTGATGCCTAATATGTATGAAGCTTCACCAAGGTCCTTCATTGATAACTTTTAACACTATTTAAAAGATCTATATCATTTTTAATCAATAATATGTCATCCACATATAATATTAGAAATTCCATAGAGCTCCCACTAACTTTCTTATAAATACAAGCTTCTCCGTAAGTTTGGACAAATCCAAAACCTTTGATCACCTCATCAAAGCGGACATTCCAACTCCGGGATGCATGCTTTGGTCCATAGATGGATCGCTGAAGTTTGCATACCTTGTTAGCATCCTTAGGATCGATAAAAACCTTTGGTTGTACCATATACAACACTTCTTCAATATTACCATTGAGGAACGCAGTTTTGACATCCATCTACCAAATTTCATAATTGAAAAATGCAGAAATTGCTAACATAATCCTAACCGACTTTAGCATCGCTATGGGAGAGAAAGTCTCATCATAGTTAATTCCTTGAATTTGTCGAAACCCCTTTGCGACAAGTGAAGCTTTATAGATGGTTACATTACCATCAACATCAGTTTTCTTCTTGAAAATCTGTTTATTCTTAAAGGCCTTTCGGTCATGATTCCCTCGTGTATTTTTGGTGATTACATGAACCAGATCCACTACACCAAGACCGATCATCACATGAATTGGTGTAGCTTCAAAGGCGAGCATCTAGATGGTCATTATATCAACCATATGACTCATGCTTTACCTTTCAGTCGTGTTCCGAGGTCATCTCTATACATGCTAGGTTCGCCAAGTAAGAACCTTAGTACCCACATGTGTAAAACCGTCTTACACCCGTTGTATGCGAACATAGAGTCTATCACACCCGATCATCATGTGGTGTCTCGAAACGATGAATTTTCTTAACGATGCATACTAAAGGAAGAACACATATTTATCTTGATATTTAAATGAGGGATCATCTTATAATACTACTAAAGTGCCATACAAGCAATATAAGATGCAAACAAACATCATATGCAAAAAGTGATATGATATGGTTCTTGCACTTGATCATTAACTTGTGCATTGTGGTATGATCTTCATCATTCCCATATGTGTAAGGCCAAGGACTATGGAACTTACACTTTGGTATGTTATAATTTCCAAGAGTATCAAACCATACTACAAATTATAACATTACCATATCATGACATTTACCCAGCAACAACTAAACTAGACACTTCTAATTTATCCTTTGCATGTTTTTACGTGGCTTAGTGCGTTCGGAGATAGAACCATTCTTACCTACGAACATGGAACCACAACGATGATAATCAAATTATTAGCAACTCGTTGTAAATCAGATATTGACTATAGTAGGAGAGACAAACATCTCCTAGCCACTTATGCAAAACTAGTTGCATGTCAAGTGTGGAACAAGTCTCATGTGCGAGGACATGTAAAGTTAGTCTAGGCCGCTTCATCCCACTATGCCACCAATATCCAAAATACATAGAAGATGCAATAACATGATCATCAGCACCCACATAATCATATGTGTTCTACCCGTGAAAGCATCTACGCATAGATCAGGCTCTGATATCACTGTTGGGTTCACAGTATAGAAAACACAATTTTCCTATGATATAAACCACTAAGCACCAAGATCTATCTATCTTGATACAATCAACGGGTGGATATACATCTATAGAGAACTTACCCTCGAAGAGCGACAAAGCGTTACAAGATTTAATCTCGTGATCTCAAGATCGTGATGAAGTCCAACACTGCAAAGCAGCAGTACATCCGTGATTGCACACACGTTCGGTACCTGACCACCTCCAAGTCCTCGCTCCAGCGAAGAAGTGGAAGCAACAAATCCTTCCAGAAAAAGCCACCGGGAACATGTACTTCGCTAATCCAAAGCTATAGGGAATATTCTAGAGGGGGAGAGAGATCCTTCTCGAGGAGATGTGAAGTGCGAGGAGGAGGAGGAGGCCTTTGTAGGGGGAGGGGCAACCTCTCCTATGGCTGGCG
Organism: Avena insularis; assembly: GCA_023614405.1. Lineage (NCBI taxonomy): Eukaryota > Viridiplantae > Streptophyta > Magnoliopsida > Poales > Poaceae > Avena > Avena insularis. The sequence continues at coordinate 661,865,098 of CM042690.1, read as the reverse complement.
GCCAAAAGGAGGTGCCCCCACCTCTCCCACATTCATGTGGGTGGATGCTCCACTCACATAATTCCTTCTCAACTCACATGTTCACTCGCATAGATTAAATTTCCACCAAATTTAATGCATCTCTTATTTAATAAAACACTTTTATTTATTTTATTCAGATTTTTTATTACTTTAATTAACAAGAATTTGCATAAACCCCTTGCAACATTTTGATATCACACGCAAAACCAATTTCAGCAATTTGACTTGAAGCAATTCCGGTGTCGATCGAAATAATTCCAATGCTTTCATAATCTTTCTCTAGTATCATATTTGCTCCAAATGGTGTTGGTATACCTTAAGTGTGTGTAACACTCTAGCATTTAGGAACCAACGAAGGGTAGAAATAGGAACCTGCGCATATGCCTGCATTCATCTGTAAAATCTGGGTAAATTTTGCGCCACACAATAGCCTAGAGGGGTTAGTGTTTCTTTCACCAACAAGAGGTAGGGATAGCTCTTTTTGGTGATTGCTACAAACTTTTGACATGACCTTTAGGAATTAATGAGTTTTGGGGGAATTTATTTTGAACTTGAATTTGAAATTTAAATCATCTGAAAGATATTTGAAAAATTAGGTTAGAGATATAAAGTTGCTTTCCAAAATGAAATATTAACATTGTTTGATTGTATTATAGATATATTAAACAACAATAGGAACTTAAGTCAAGGAAGTTTAAATAAGAAATGAATTCTTATTTCTTTTCTTTATTCCATAACAATATTACAAATTGAGATAGATACACTAAGACAGACTATTACAGGGAATAGAATCTAATGAAATAAAACTTTATTAACTTATAAGAATGTCTTTACAAGATTCTTTACAAAAGAATAAGAAGAATATTATAATGAAAACCTAGACTACCTATCTACTCCTATACTAAGTCTTGATAATCCAGATCTTGTTCCTGCAAAATAAGACAAACCACTCAAACAGAAATAAAAGATTAGTTGATTATTTTTACTCTCAGTGGTGAACAATGAAGTGCACTGTTCTTATACATCATTGAGTCATTAAGAGGGGCAAGTTTCACCAACATGTAGTATCTATTCTTTTCAAATAAATAACTTCAATGCCACATCATAAGCCAAGTAGAAAAGGGCAAGTTTCACTAGGACAGTAACTAGTAAAAGGATAGGAAGTGAAAGTCAGTTCACTTGATCTGATCCACAAACAGCCAAGCAACAGGGCAGCTTAGTCAGCTAACTGCAAGCTGTGTGTTGTAGACACAGCAACAACAGTCCAAGCAGTCAAAAACGATCACTCAGCCAGGACACAGCTACTAGTGATCACATTTTATCTCCATCTTCTCAAGCACACGGCAAGAACACAATGAGCCTGTCCACTTCTTAAAAAACCACCAGATAGCTTACCAAATCAACCCTTGAATCTCCACAGAATGGTGACATAAGGAGGGGGTGGTGCAGGAGCAGAGCAAGGTCAAGTACAAGGTCACAGGAGCAAGGAGGAGCAGAACCAGAACCTGTTATGTGCAAAACAGGTTCCAGGGAGTGATCAAGCCACCAAGATCAAGCCAGCAACATCAAGCAACACCACAACATCACCAACAAGCAAGTTATGTGGTGAGTTTATACAAAACCATCACATGTTAAATCTTTGATAAACATGTGTTGTTTCATATTAGGTCTCCTCAGCAAAAAATCCAAGTGGGGTGTATCCATCACAGAAGAGATAAAATAAAGCCCAAACAATCAATCTTTGCAAACCACTCCAAGATCTCAGCTTGTGAGTCATTGATCTTGGATAATAAAACATGTTTTTACATCCACATATACAACAACCTTAAGTGAATGTTTCTGGGCACATCTTATAAATAGTAGCACCTCAGGAACTATTACATCTTAAGGATTTATATCAAACAGCATGAGCTGACAAGTCCTTTTCTTAAAGATCTATAAGAATCATTGTTTTACACTTAATATCAAGGCACATCTATGAGAATCAACAGGTAGAAACTTGAGTTCTCACCTAGTTATGCCTCAGACCAACATCATAGGCCAAAGAAAGTTCATATACATCATAGTTTAATATATCCAACAGAAGTTTTGACCATTTTAATCAAGTCACAATAGGACACAAGTAGAATTTAGCCCAATACTAGAATAGACACTTGTGTACCATTCCAGGGAAGGTGTCACAAGGATCCATTCTAAACCACACAAATCATACACAGAAAGGTTCAAGTAAACTTGTAGAAAGTCACTCAATCATTTCCCTAGAATAAACAACCAGGAATCATAGTAAATCTACCCAATCTATCATAATCAGAGAATCATATGGGTATCAAATCAACTCTAACCTGAACATAGCAACACAGGTCAGTGTATTCAAATTCAGTGAACCATTACTGATAGTGCTACTATCAGTACCAAGAACATTAAGCAGTAAGTGAAAACCACACCACTAGAATCACTAATAACAGCTTAGCACAGACTAATTACCATCCATTACTTCTAAATCATTCATCAACCTCAGTAATCGCAACAATAGTGGGGTAGATCCCAACATAGGGGATGAACCCTAATTAAACATTTCTCACCATAGGCACTCCCATAGTGCAAGTGAGTACCAGTGGGGGAGAGAGAGGTAACTTACTCGCAGTCCTCGCTAAAGATTTGAAGAGGAAGCAGAGTCACCGGCGAGCGCACACAGCGGCACGGGGAGCACCCGAGGGTGTTGCGACCCGCGCCGAGCCATGAGGCGGCAGTCACAGCCACACGAGCAGCAGCGGCGGCACCACAAGGCATCCAGAGTCGCGACACAGCATCACGGAGGCGGCGGAACACCACATCAATGACAACCACTGATGGCTCTATGTATAGCGCCCAGAAAAGTGCTGGTGCGGTGTTGATGTAGAGCTCGTTGGGAACCCCAAGAGGAAGGTATGATGAGCACAGCAGCAAGTTTCCCTCATTTATGAAACCAAGGTTTAATCGAACCAGTAGGAGCAAGGAAACACCCCAAAGGTGTTACTTGCTGAGCCTTAGCGAGGCACTACTGGTGCTAGCAGTAACGTGGAGACCTGCACAACACAACCACAGAACTATCCCCAACTTGCGATGAGGTTGTCAATCTCACCGGTTTTGCTGAAAACAAAGGATTAAACGTATCGAATGGAAGGAAGTAATAGTTTGTAGAAAGTAAACACAAAGCAGTAAAAAGTTTGTAGATTGTATGTAAAAGAAAGGACCGGGATCCATAGTTCATTAGAGGTGGCTCTCCTTAGATAGATAACATGCTGGGTGAACAAATTATAGCGGGGCAATTGACAAACACCGAGAAAGCAATACATGCATATACTAATCATCTTGACTCCTTTGAGACTTGATTGGGCATTACAACATTATACATAGTAACCATCCAACTACATCTATGACTAATAATCCAAATTCATGTTCTCATCTGAACCCCCTAAAGTATTAAGTTGAAAGCAACAGATTATTGCTTCTGAACTGCGTGTAAAGTAAACAATATGATTGTTCTATGAACAAAGGATTGTTGTTTTCTCCTAGTAGCAACAGACATCTACTACCTTAGAGATTTCATCACTTCCCAGATTACGGAGGCATGAACCCACTATCGAGCATAAATACTAACTCTTGGAGTTGCTAGCATCTACTTGGCCAAGATAGCTACTAACAACGGAGAGCATGCAAGATCACAAATAACAAAGACATGATAAAATCAATAATCAATCTGAAATAGCATCTCAATATCCATCGGATCCCCGCAAACACAACATGTATGAATTACAAATAGATGATCTTGATCATGAACGGAGCTCACAAGATCTAATCGTGAAAGCACAAAGGAGGAGAACCAGCCATCTAGTTACTACAATGATCCGTCTTCCACGGATGAACTACTCACGCATCACAGGAGGCTTGCATGGTGATGAAGAAGGCCTCAGGTGAATTCCCTCTCCCAGTGGTGCCGGAAGAGCTTCAGATCCTCCCGATCTAGGGATGGAGATGACGGCTGACTCTTTCGTGGATTTTGATCTAGCACTTAGGGTTTTCATCCCGAGGGCAATCTATAGGCGGAAGGAGAGGCCGAGGGTGCCGGGCGCCACATCACCTGGCGCGGGCCAGCCTAGCCATGTGAGGTGGTGTGGTGGCTCCTGCCCTTCTCCGTCTCGTATTCGGCACTTGATGACATCTGGGAAAATAGGCACTTTGGCTTTTGTCCGTCCAATTCGAGAATATTCATTTTCGACTTTCCTGGAACCAAAAACAGCAGAAAACAGGCAGCTGACACTATGGCTCTTGTTAATAGGTTAGTCCAAGAAATCATATGAAAAGTACTCCAAAGTTAGAACAAAACATAAGAAAGTGGATAAAACCAAGCATGGAACATCAAAAATTATAGATACATTTGCAATGTATCAGCCACCAAACCCTTGATGGGTTCATAGCATGGAAAACAAAAAAATTCTACCGCAAGAACGAACAAAACCCAGATCTAATCTAGATAAAAGCCAAGATCTAATCTATTAGACATGAGCAACGATATAGATCGGTACTAACCCTCGTAGAACCGAAAGCGTTACGAGATTAGATCTCGTGGATGATGTAGTCGATCACTTGCCGATCTCAAGATCGTGTGGACGATCCTTCCGGCGCGTTCGTAGCGCTTCCTGAGAGACGGTCACTGCGTCTTGGTCGGCAGACCTTCCTCTCCCTTCCAATGAGCCGGAGGTAGTAGATCTTCTCCATGGAATCCTAGCAGCACGACGGCGTGGTGGTGGTGGTGGAGTATAGAATTCTGCAGGGCTTCGCCTATGCCTGTGCAGAAGAAAGGTGGAGGAGAGAGGCGGCAGAGATTGGGTGTTATGGAAGAGGGGCAAGAGAGGGCGCCCCCTCCCTTCTATTTAAGGGAGGGAGGCGCTGAGAGGGAGTCCTAGTAGGACTCTCCCTCCTAGGGCCCATGGGATGGGGGGAGGAGTCCTCCTCCCCCACGAATCCGTGTCTTGCCCCACTTGGTCTCCTTGATCCCTTCCTTGGTTTTCAAGTAAACTCCAAGAAATCCTCTAGAACCTTCCAGAACATTCCGAAACCTTCTAGAATCTCCATACAAACACTCCGGAACATTTCCTAACTTAGAAAATGATCCCCAATATATGAATCTTATTCTCCGGACCATTCGGATCTCCTCGTGATGTCCGGATCCATTTTGAGACTCGAACAACATTCGGTCTCCAACGCACATTCCATATCTACTTAAAACAACTTGAACCTTAAGTGTGTCACCCTACGGTTCGTGAATATGCGAACATGATGAAGACACCTCTCCGATCAATAACCATCAAGGATGGAGATCCATAACGGCTCCACATACTCAACGATGACTTTGTGGTCGATAGAACCATAAACATCTGAAACCAATTCCCTTGTCACACGATATTCTACTTATCCGAGGGTTTGATCGTCGGTATCTCCATACCTAGTTCTAACTCGTTACTGATAAGTACTCTTTACTCGTTCCATGTTATGTCATCCCTTGTGACCCAGTCACATGCTTGCAAGCTATCTAGATGACATTCCACCGAGAGGGCCCAGAGCATATCTATCCGTCATATGGATGGACAAATCCCAATCTTGGTCCATGCGCTTCAACACATACTTTCAGAATACCCAATGACACCTTTATAACCACCCCGATTCTGAGCGGTGTTTGATGTCATCAAAGTACCCATCCGGTGATGGTGATTAACATAACCTCATGGTCGAAGGATTAGGTTACTATGCATTTGAAAGCTTACAGCAATACGAACTTAATGACTTGATCTTATGCTACGCTTACTATGGGTGTGTGTCCATCACATCATTCTCCTAATGATATGATCTTGTTATTAACGACATCCAATGCCCATGATCAGGAAACCATGATCATCCATTAATCAACAAGCTAGTTTAATAAGAGGCTTACTAGGGACTCTTTTATGTTTACAAAACACACAAGTATTAATGTTTCCGGTTAATACAATTATAGCATGGGATGTAAACATTTATCATAAACATAAAGATATAATAATAACCACTTTATTATTGCCTCTTGGGCATATCTCCAACAGTCTCCCACTTGCACTAGAGTCAATAATCTAGTTAAAAACGTGTGCATTCAACACCTATGGCTTTCTGGTGTTGTATAGACACTATTGCTAGTGGTAAACATAATCTTCGGATCTGACACTTCCAGGTCCGTGTGTATTTGCATGTCCTTGCGTTTCTACGCATTACTCATTCTCTAATGATATGGCATTGTATAAATTTGGTCCTTTGGTGAGACCTTTAGTTCCTTGGGATTAAATCATGTTGATACAATTGTCGTACAATGTATCTTCATAGTATTATCCCGCTATGAACCACACCTAGTTTGATAACAAACTACTTGACGCAAATGCCCTCATTTATTACTACAATAGCAGTCATATACTTAGCCTTTTGTTGTAGTATCTGTCACAATGTTTTAACTTTGGTACTCAACCAAATCCGTTATGGAACTTCCTTTCCATTACATTGTGCCACCCATAGTTTAAATTGAGATAAACTTAATTTGTGACAAAACTAGTATCAATGTAACAATTTACAATGAACTATTTGTCATCACTATATAAGTAATATATTCTTAGTTCTTCCAAAGATCATAGGAATATCCCTACTATTGTCCAATGATCATATTATGAGTCATTCTGGTATATGCTCATAACATTTAGAGCATAGGACATATCTGGATGTGTACATCTCAAAGAATGATTGATCAAAATATTCTTGTGATTTCACCAAGTGTCAAAACACTTGAATCTCGTGTCAACACACTTGAATCTTGATTCAGTCCTTTCCGTGCGTCAAGAACCTTTCTTGTTGTTTCCATATTGAACTCATTCAACATCTTATCTATGTACATTTGGCAAAACCATATTAGCGCCTCAATCTATCCATATAGACATTGATGCCTAATTCTTGGGTTATGCCTAAGTCTTTCATCGAAATGAAATTCTTAACCCGTGTCAATAAAAATACATCATTTCTAATCAACAATATGTCTTTCACATAATGTATTAGAAATATGTCTTAGCGCTCTCACTTAATTTCTTGCAAAAATGCAAGCATCTTCATCGTCTTTGATGAAATTAAACCTTTTAACGATTTCATCACGGTGAAGATTCCAACTCCGCGATGCTCACTTCAACCATTGAAGTTTTGCATACTCTTTTAGCATCCTTTGAATTAACAAAACCCTTTGGATCGTGTCATGTACACGTCCTGGGTAATCATTCTATTAGAAGAACTTGTTTTGTTTGTTCAACTACCATATACCAAAATATATGTAGTGGTTGCTACATTAATCCGTCTAGACTAAATATCGCTATGAAAGATCACAGTCAATTCCTTGAACATTGTCGTAAACTCTTTCCGACAGGTCGACTATTTCATAGATGTGAAACATCCATGTCTATTTCTTTATAGATCCATATACGACTGTAAGGTCTTGCACCTTTCCAGAGGGTCTTTCAAATCCAAAGCTTGATTTCTCGTGTATGGAATTATCACGGATTTTATGGATTCAAGCCACTTAACGAAGTCAGGGCCCATCATTGATTATTTGCATGTAGTCGGTTCATCATTGTCAAACAACAATGATTTAACTCTCAAATCTTGGCATTTGATTACTTACCCGACCTACTTGGTTCAATAGGAACTTAGATCTCCGTGACCACAACCTTTGAGGCACGTGAGCCATGAGCATTATTCTTTGCCTCACGGACAGTTACGATCTTTGCGCAACTCAGCACATATTAGCCAAGGTTCAACAACCTTGTCAAAGTTCTATTGTCCTCCCACTTGACTTTTCACCAAAAATTCCTTCTCAAGAAACTCGACACTCTAAGCGACAAACAATTTTGTCTTCGGAGTTATGGAGGAATACCCAATGGTTATTCGAAATAACCTACAAAGACATGCTCATCCGACTTTGCTTGTAAACATTTTACTTATGCCTAGCATACCAAAAATTTAAGAAAGGACAACCTGGGTTTTATCCCAAACCATGACTTATATGGTGTCATTTCAACGGATCACGATGGAGCTCTTTTCAGTGTAAAAGCGGTAGTCACTAAAGCTTTAATCTTTAAAATATAATGGCCTGTTTTATAAATGACACCTTTAATCTTACCATGTCAAACAAGGTTTCATTACATATCTCGAACACTCCATACTCCTATGGTGTTTTCGGATATGCAAATCTATGGAACGATTCCTCAAATCTTAGGTGTTTTGCTAAACTTGTAACTCAAACATCTTTCTTTATGATCCAATCATAAACTTTTTATTTTCTTGTTACAATGATTTTCCACTTCATCTTGAAAGTCTTTGAACATTTTCAAATGTTTCATACTTCTTCCTTATTGAGTAAGTATATACATATACTCACTCAAATCTTCGGAGAAAGCATATGAAGTTGAAATCCATCGTCCACGACTACCCATAATGAACTATATACATCAATATGTATAAATTCCAATCAGTTAGTCATCCGTTCCTCTTTTGGCCTATGAACGGAATTTTAATTATCTCCAGGAAAGTATCACAAGCGTCATTTGATCAAAATCAAAGACTCCAAAAATCCATAAACATGGAGTTTCTTCATGTATCCCTTTCAATATAATTTAAACGGTGATGTCACTTCGCAAGTGATCTTTCAATCATTTGTCTTGCGACATTTTAGCATTAGTTTTATGGTCGTTATTTCTCCAACCAGACTTGTATATCATCCATCTATTATGGAATGCGGTAATTATTTGAACAACCTTTTGTCGTCATAATACCTGATCAAAATAACAATTATTGAAACAAATCTTGAAGGCAAGCTTTGATGTTAACGAGCAACACAACAACCCTTTGTTTGTTTTCGATGAACATCATCACATATTCTCTTGCTAGTTACTTAGGCCATTGCAGTTCATGAATTGTGTTGTCCTGTATGACACTTCATACCAACCAATTCGGTATCCAATACCGTAGAACCACATTGTTTAACAACCAAGGAATACAGCCATAACATGTATCTTCTATATACCTAAGTTGGATATCTCCAATTTCTTTTTTGCCAAATATTTTATAGATTCTCTTTCAATAATTCCTTTTCTTTTAAAAGAATCTATCAACATCAATAGTGGTGTCATTCACATGACACATAGTACAAAGTGTGTATAGTCAAATACTAATACCTTTGGACTTGCACTTTGAAGTGGATCACCTTCATCAAATGTTTGGCATTCTTTCAAAATTCCATTCTTTAGTAATCTTTTAGTGTAGTAAACATTTTACTTACATCTTCTATTCATCCTTATCATGACAACTTTCATGATCAAGCTGCTATAGCTTATAAAGGTGAATTGCGAGTATAATGTTTCTTTTCCAAAACCTTTTGGAGGATTAGGACGACTAGCGTCTCCAACCTTCACAAATTCTCATCAAATATGAGGACATATACTCTATCATGTTGTAACCAACACATTGTTTTAGATATCGTAATACCTTTCACATATGATGGTTTCTGAAACATTGCTTTCAGCTCTTAGATAAACTTGATATTAAAAACAATCTTTTGAGTATCAAGAATCATGGAGGCAAACATGATACATTAGATACTAACACTGGAATTGTTACTCTTGATTTAATACTGTATATTAAACTTCACAGAGTAAACGGAGTTTGCTGAAAGTTTGCAATATGACTTTTAAACTTTAGATTGACACTCAAAACAATACGATACCAGTTCGTAAAGCAAATATCCAGAATTTCTATAGTTCTACTATCTCAACTATAACTAAGCGTAAGGTGGTGAACGGATGCCAATGACTATAACAAACTATGCAAATTCACTTTGATTGTGTTTATGATAAATTGAGTTTGACTAATCCAAATTACAAATGAACTCCCACTCAAAACAACATCCCTCCAGTTGTTTTAGTGATTACACGAACCAAATCCACTACACCAAGTCCGATCATCACGTGAGATGATGTAGCTTTAAAGGCGAACAATCAACATGTTCATCATATCATCCATATGACTCATGCTTTACCTTTTGGTATTCCGTGTTCCGAGACCATGTCTGTACATGCTAGGCTCGTCAAGGTTAACCTTAGTATCCCCATGTGCAAATCTGGCTTGCACCCGTTGTATGCACACGTAGAATCTATCACATCTGATCATCACGAGATGCTTCGAAACGACGAGTCTTAGCAACGGTGCCTACTAAGGACGAACACTTTATTACTTGATATTTAGTGAGAGGGATCATCTTATAATGCTACCGTCGCGATCTAAGCAATACAAGATGCATAAAGGATTAACATCATAGGCAATTCATAATTAGTGTGATATGATATGGCCCTTTCTTCTTATGCCTTCGATCTCCATCTCCAAAGCACGGACATGATCTCCATCATCACCAGATTTGCATCAAGGTCCGTGGCGCCGCTTCATGGTTGTCCGTCATCACTAGCAACTATTACAACTACTTGGAACAAAGCTATTACAAGATGAATAGACACGCAGGTCTTAACAGAATTAAAGACAACCATTAGGCTCCTGCCGGTTGCCATATTACAACAAGGATCATTGCATACATCAAATACAATCACAATCACATGATGGCCATATCACATCACAAAACCCCTGCAAAAACAAGTTAGACGCCTCTCATTTTCTTTGCAAGTTTTACGTGGCTTGGGGCTTTCGACTAAGAACGGATCTTACCTACGAAACTGAACCACAACGTTGATACAAGTGCTATCAAGTGCAAAGTGTAGATTTGATCTATACTATGATGGGAGAGACAGACACCCGCAAAGACACTTGTGCAAAGCAAGTTGCACGTCAAGTGTGGAGCAAGTTTCATGTGCGATGACATGTAATGTTAGCCCGAGCCGCTTCATCCCACCATACCGCAAGATGCAAAGTACACAAATAGAAAAAGACGACATGAGAACCAACACCCACAAAACCATTGTGTTCTACTCGTGCAACAGATCTACGCATAGACAAGGCTCTGATACCACTGATGGGTTCGTAGCATGGAAAACAAAAAATTCTACCGCAAGAACGAACAAAACCCAGATCTAATCTAGATAAAAGCCAAGATCTAATCTATTAGACATGAGCAACGAGATAGATCGGTACTAACCCTCGTAGAACCGAAAGTGTTACGAGATTAGATCTCGTGGATGATGTAGTCGATCACTCGCCGATCTCAAGATTGTGTGGACGATCCTTCGGCCGCGTTAGCGCTTCCATGACGGTCACACATGCGAGTCGAAGGCACCTTCCTCTCTCCCGTTCAGTGACGGCGGAGGTACTAGATCTTCTCCACGGAATCCCAGCAGCACGACGGCGTGGTGGTGGTGGTGGAGTATAGAATTCTGCAGGGCTTCGCCTATGCCTGTGCAGAAGAAAGGTGGAGGAGAGAGGCGGCAAATATTGGGTGTTATGGAAGAGGGGCAAGAGAGGGCGCCCCCTCCCTTCTATTTAAGGGAGGGAGGCGCGCCTGGGGAGGGGGAGTCCTAGTAGGACTCCCCTCCTAGGGCCGACGGTGGGAAGGGGGGTGGAGTCCTCCTCCCCCACGAATCCGTGTCTTGCCCCACTTGGTCTCCTTGATCCCTTCCTTGGTTTTCAAGTAAACTCCAAGAAATCCTCTAGAACCTTCCAGAACATTCCGAAACCTTCTAGAATCTCCATACAAACACTCCGGAACATTTCCTAACTTAGAAAATGATCCCCAATATATGAATCTTATTCTCCGGACCATTCCGTATCTCCTCGTGATGTCCCGGATCCATTCCGAGACTCTAAACAACATTCGGTCTCCAACGCACATTCCATATCTACTTAAAACAACTTCGAACCTTAAGTGTGTCACCCTACGGTTCGTGAATATGCAGACATGATGAAGACACCTCTCCGATCAATAACCATCAACGGGATCTGAAGATCCATAACGGCTCCCACATACTCAACGATGACTTTGTGATCGATAGAACCATAAACATACGAAACCAATTCCCTTTGTCACACGATATTCTACTTATCTGAGGTTTGATCGTCGGTATCTCCATACCTAGTTCTAACTCGTTACTGATAAGTACTCTTTACTCGTTCCATGTTATGTCATCCCTTGTGACCCAGTCACATGCTTGCAAGCTATCTAGATGACATTCCACCGAGAGGGCCCAGAGCATATCTATCCGTCATATGGATGGACAAATCCCAATCTTGGTCCATGCGCTTCAACACATACTTTTAGAATACCCAATGACACCTTTATAACCACCCAGTTATGAAGCGGTGTTTGATGTCATCAAAGTACCCATCCGGTGATGGTGATTAACATAACCTCATGGTCGAAGGATTAGGTTACTATGCATTTGAAAGCTTACAACAATACGAACTTAATGACTTGATCTTATGCTACGCTTACTATGGGTGTGTGTCCATCACATCATTCTCCTAATGATATGATCTTGTTATTAACGACATCCAATGCCCATGATCAGGAAACCATGATCATCCATTAATCAACAAGCTAGTTTAATAAGAGGCTTACTAGGGACTCTTTTATGTTTACAAAACACACAAGTATTAATGTTTCCGGTTAATACAATTATAACATGGGATGTAAACATTTATCATAAACATAAAGATATAATAATAACCACTTTATTATTGCCTCTTGGGCATATCTCCAACAACCCTAGGGTTAGGGGTAGAGTCAACCTGGACGGGAGAGGGGTCCAGAGGCGAATCAAATAGGACCAGTCGACGGAGCGGCACCGACTACCCCATCATACACCAGGGCGGCGACCAGAGAGGCTTGGGGAGGCCAGAATCGTGCGACGGCAGCGTCGGCAGCATCGTGTCTCCGCGGGGGCGCGAGGGAGATGAGAGAACGCGTGAGAGAGAGAGCGAAGCGAGTGGTACTGGGCCACTCATGCAGAGAGGGTTTGAGCAGCCTAGGTGGGCCGAGTCAGGGCTGGGCCAGCAACTCCTTCCAGACGAAATGCCACCGTGAACATGTATCTCGCTAATCCGAGACCATGGGGGAATAATTCTAGAGGGGGAGAGAGATCCTTCACAAGGAGGTGTAAGGATGAAGGAGGGAATGGGTGTCCTTTTATTGGAGGAGGGGGGGTGCCCCCTCTCTCCATGGTTGCGCATGGGGGTGACCCCTCCTCCCCATTCATGTGGTGGTAACCCCTCCACATTAAAATGCCTCTTCACATTCCCTTTTAAAGTCTCCACTTTAAATGCATTAAATTTCTCCAAATTTAATGCTCTCTCATTTAATAAAACTCTTTTATTAAATTTATTCAGAATTTGGTTAATTACTTTAATTAACAAACATTCACATATAGCCCTTGCAATATTTTAATATCACATGCAGAACCACTTTCTGCAATTTCACCCGAAACAATTTCCGGTTTCTATTGAAACAATTCCTGCGCTTTGCAATTCTTTCGTCTGAAACATATGTGCTCCAAAATGGTGTCCGGTAACTCTTAAGTGTGCCACCCTACGGTTCACGAATAATGCAGACATGATCGAGACCCTTCTCCGATCAATAATCAGCAGCGGGACCTAGAGATCCGTACTGACTCCTACACATTCAACAATGACTTTTGTGATCGTGAGAACCTTTAACGCTTGTAAATAAATCCCTTTGTCTCTCGATATATTACATGTCCGAGATTCGATCATCGATATCTCCATACCTTGTTTGATCTCGTTACCGACATGCACTCTTTTCTCGTTCCCGTGATATAACATTCTAGTGATCACATCACTTGCTTGCAAGCTATCTTAATGTGATATCACCGAGAGGGCCCAGAGTATATCTATCCGTCATCGGGATTGACAAATTCCACTCTTGATCCATGAGCCTCAACATAACACCTTTGTAGTACTGAACCCATCTTTATAGTCACCCTGTTACGGTGTGACGTTTGATGTTATCAAGATACTCTTTCGGTGTTAGCAATTAACATGATCTCATGGTCTAAGGATAAAGATTACTTCGTATGATGTTATAGCAATATAAACATAATGACTTGATCGTAATGCTATACTTCGGATGAATGTTCATCACATCATTCCACCAATGGTGTGACCTTGTTATTAACAACATCCAATGTCCATGATCAGGAAACCTTGATCATCTTGTTAATCAACAAGCTGGTCTATAAGAGAGGCATAACTAGGAACCCTTTTTGTTTATTAAACACACATGTATTGATGTTTCCTGATCAATACAATTCTAGCATGTAAAATAAACATCTATCATATATAAGGAATATATAATAACAACTTTATTATTGCCTCTCAGGGCATATTTCCTTCAGTCTCCCACTTGCACTAGAGACAATAATCTAGTTCACATAGTGATAAATTTAACACCCATGGAGTTCTGGTGTTGATCATGTTGTGCCCTAGGGAGAACTTTAATCAACGGATCTGCTACATTTAGGTTCGTGTGTACTTTACAAATCTTTATATCTCCATCCTTGACATGCTCGTGGATGGAGTGAAACCGGCGCTTAATATGCTTGGAATTCTTGTGAGACCTCGGTTCCTTTGCGTTGGCTATGGCTCCATTGTTGTCACAATAGATCACCATTGGGTCCAACGCACTGGGAACCACACCTAGTTCCGTAATGAACTCTTTCATCCAAACCGCCTCCTAGCCGCTCAAGCAAAGAACATATTCCGCCTCCGTCGTTGATCCAGCCACCATAGGTTGTTTGGAACTCCTCCAACTAATTGTTGCTCCGTTCAAGATAAATACGTATCCGGATTGAGACTTAGAGTTATCCGGATCGGTGTCAAAGCTAGCATAAACATAACACTTAGCGACTAGCTCTTCTTCACCTCCATATATAAGAAACATATCCTTAGTTATTCTCAAGTACTTGAGGATGTTCTTTACCGCTATCCAGTGTTCCGAACCTGGATCAGATTGGTACCTACTAGTCAAACTAATAGCATGTGCCACATCCGGTCTTATACATAGCATGGCATACATAATAGAGCCTATGGCCGAGGCATAGGGGATCTTATCCATCATCTCTCTTTCTTCCGCCATAGCCGGACTTTGAGTCTTACTCAATGTCTTGCCTTGCAACATAGGTAAGAACCCCTTCTTACTTTCGTCCATATTAAACTTCTTTAATATCTTATCAAGGTATGTACTCTGCGATAGCCCAATTAGGCGCCTTGATCTATCTCTATAGATTTTAATGCCTAATATATATGACGCTTCACCAAGGTCTTTCATCGAAAATTTGCTGTTTAGATAACTTTTAACACTGTTTAAAAGATCTATATCATTTCCAATCAATAATATGTCATCCACATATAATATCAGAAATGCCACATTGCTCCCACTCATTTTCTTGTAAATACAAGTCTCTCCATAAGTTTGGACAAATCCAAACTCTTTGATTACCTCATCAAAGCGGAGATTCCAACTCCGGGATGCTTGCTTCAGTCCATAGATGGATCGCTGAAGTTTGCATACCTTATTAGCATCCTTAGGATCGACAAAACCCTTAGGTTGTATCATATACAACTCTTCTTCAATATTACCATTGAGGAACGCAGTTTTGACATCCATCTGCCATATTTCATAATCGAAATATGCAGCAATTGCTAACATAATCCTAACCGACTTAAGCATCGCTACGGGAGAGAATGTCTCATCGTAGTCAACTCCTTGAATTTGTTGAAACCCCTTTGCGACAAGTCGAGCCTTATAGATGATCACATTACCATCAGCATCAATTTTTCTTTTGAAAATCAATTTATTCTCAACGGTCTTTCAATCGTGAGGTAAGTCCACCAAGTTCCAAACTTGGTTCTCGTACATGGATTCCATCTCGGATTTCATGGCTTCGAGCCATTTGTTGGAATCCGGGCTCATCATCGCTTCTTCATACGTCGCAGGGTCATCCATTTCATCAACCATGAAATTCACAACAGGATTGTCGTACAGTTCAGGAGCTGCACGTGTCCTGCTTGACCTGCGAGGTTCGGTAGTGTCCTCTTTCGGAGTTTCATGATCATTATCATTAGCTCTCTCTTCATCAGGTGAAGTCAACTCCGAAACAACTTTCGGTGCTGCGTCACTTGCCATTCCATGAAGAGAAGGTTCAATAACCTCTTCGAGTTCTATCTTCCGACTACTCACACCTTTCGCGAGAAACTCCTTCTCAAGAAAGGATCCATTCTTGGCAACAAAAAACCTTGCCCTCGTATCTGTGATAGAAGGTATACCCAATTGTTTCCTTAGGGTATCCTATGAAGACGCATTTTTCCGCTTTGGGTTCGAGTTTATCTGGTTGAAGTTTCTTCATATAAACATCGCATCCCCAAACTTTAAGAAATGACAGCTTAGGTTTGTTTCCAAACCATAAATCATACGGTGTCGTTTCAACGGATTTAGATGGTGCCCGATTTAAAGTGAATGCAGTTGTTTTCAGTGCATAACCCCAAAATGACAGTGGCAAGTCAGTCAGAGACATCATAGATCGAACCATATCCAATAAGGTACGATTACGACTTTTCGACATACCATTATGTTGTGGTGTTCCGGCATGCGTGAGTTGTGAAACTATTCCACACTCTTTCATGTGTGTGCTAAACTCGTAACTTAGATACTCTCCTCCACGGTCAGACCGTAGAAATTTGATCTTTCTATTACGATGATTTTCCACTTCATTCTGAAATTCCTTGAACTTTTCAAAAGTTTCAGACTTGTGTTTCATCAAATAGATATACCCGTATCTACTCAAATCTTCCGTAAAAGTAACAAAATAACGATATCCACCTCGCGCCGACACACTCATTGGTCCACACACATTAGTATGTATGATTTCCAATAGATCTGTCGCCCGTTCCATTGAACCGGAAAACGGCGTTCTAGTCATCTTGCCCATAAGGCATGGCTCACATGTATCAAATGATTCAAAATCAAGTGATTCCAAAAGTCCATTAGAATGGAATTTCTTCATGCGTTTAACGCCAATATGACCTAGACGGCAGTGCCACATATATGTAGACATATCATCATCAAGTTTAATCTTTTTAGCATTAACATTATGAATGTGTGTAATATTACTATCGAGATCTATCAGAAATAAACCATTCAACATAGGTGCATGACCATAAAAGATATCATTCTTATAAATCGAACAACCATTGTTTTCAGATTTAAAGGAATGACCACTTTACATCAAACACGATCCAGATACAATGTTCATGCTCAGTGCAGGCACTAAATAACAATTATTTAGGTTTATAACTAATCCCGATGGCAAATGGAGAGGTAGCGTCCTGACGGCGATCACATCAACTTTTGATCCATTGCCGACCCGCGTCCTGACCTCATCCCTTGCTAGTTGTCGCTTGTTCCGTAGCCCCTGAACAGAGTTACATATATTAGCAACCGATCCCGTATCAAATACTCAGGTGCTACCGCGAGTACTAGTCAAGTACACATCAATAACATGTATATCACATATACCTTTGTTTGCCTTGCCGGACTTCTTGTCCGCCAAATATTTGGGGCAGTTGCGCTTCCAATGGCCAGTCCCCTTGCAATAGTAACACTCGGTGTAAGACTTAGGGCCAGCTCGGGGTTTCTTTTCAAGCGTGGCAACAGACTTGCCACCCTTCTTTCCCTTGTGCTTGCCTTTCTTGTCTTTCTTGAAACCGGTGGTCCTATTGATCATCAACACTTGATGTTCTTTCCTAATCTCCACTTCTGTAGTCTTAAGTATTGACAGAAGCTCGGGAAGAGTCTTCTTCATGCCCTGCATATTATAGTCCATGATCAGGAAACCTTGATCATCTTGTTAATCAACGAGCTAGTTTATACGAGAGGCATAACTAAGAACTCTATATATTTGTTTATTAAACACACATGTATTAATATTTCCAATTAACATAATTATAGCATGCAAAATAAACATCTATCATATAGTTAGAATAAGATAATAACAACTTTATTATTGCCTCTCGGCGCATATTCCCTTTATTTTTTTCCTACGGTGGACCTAGCCAAGATCTATCTATGCATGACATGAGGGGATTCAGTGTTCATACCTTTGAAGACCGAAAACGGTTAGTGTATCGCGGGAACAGCACAACCAACCTCAAGGTCGTGTAGACGTCCAAGCTCCAAGATCCAAGCGAATAGCACCACAAGTGGCGATGCCTTGTGGTCTTACACACATCCGTGAGAGCGTCTCCTGTGCTCTAGTCCAAAGCGGTGAACAAGATTGATTGCCGAGTCCAAGAAGACGTCGTGCGTATGGTGGAGAAACTCCTATCCCTGTATTTCCAATTTTGGGAACCACATGTGAGGGAGAGAGAGAGAATAGGCAAAAGCCAATTGATGGGATTTCTGGGATGGATTTTGGGAGAGGGGTGCCCCTCTTTATATAGGTGGAAGAGAGGCACCACCTCCCTCAAAGTCCTAGGGTGGGACTAATCAAGAGGGAGGAGGCGGTGACCAGCCCCCCACATGGGCCTCACGTGGTAGGAGGGCCCACTAGGGCCGGTGGCCACCCTTTAGCCTTCCCTAGGGCACGACCCCCTCTTGGTCCTCCTTCGATGAGGACGTGCATCCAACGGCGCGTGTGCGCTAGGAGGAGGTAGTGACGTGAACGCGTGTGCAGCTAGGGAGTAACAGCAGGCAGGCGGCTAGATCTGGTCTTTGTAGATGAGGAGCTCAGGGAGGCGGTGTTGCTTGGCGGTCGCGAGGAGCTCGGGATGCAGACGGGAGGCGGTGGAGCTTGCTCGCGAAGGGAGGAGGCCGACGACGTGCTGCTGCAACCTAGCGACAGCTAGCATCGGGGATCGAAGGAAGGCGGGTTTCATGGCAAGCGACCGGGAGGCGGTGGGCGGTGCGCTCGAACGGAGGGGCAGCAACGCCGACTTGCAGAGCTTGCAGGCAGCAGCCGAGCGAGGGGAAGATGGAGACGCAACGGAGGACGACATGTGGGATAGAGGCGAGGGGAACGAGTGGGAGGCGACAACGCTCGATGGAGCATAGCAGAGGAGAGGCGAGATAGAGAGGAGCGGGGGAGACGTGGCCTCGATGGGGATTGTGGGTAGGTGGAGGTCGAAGCGAGGAGGGGTACGGGAGCGGTTCGCGTACGTGCGCAACATGTGCGTGTGTGGGGCATGCCGGGTCAGAGTGCGTGTGTGTGTTGTGGTATGGGTCGGTCGTGGTAGGTGTGAGTTGTTGTGTGTGTACCGGGGCATGTGGTGTGGTGTGTGTGTGCGCCTGTTGTGTGTGGCATGCGTTCGGGTCGTGTTGGGTTGGTGTGGGTCGAGCGGTGGGGTGTGCGTGTGTGGGGTGTGTACCGGGGGTGTAGGGTGAGTCTAGGGTTTCGGTTTAGGGAGGGCCAGGTCCAGTCGGCTGGGCCTAGCTGGTTTAGGTCTAGACTTTTTATTTATTTAAAATATTTATGTTTTAGTTTCTGTTGTTTGAAGAAATATTTTTGTAAATAGTTTGGACAGACAAAATATTCGAAAAGTCTGGGATTTTAGTTTGAAATAAAAGAAAGGGACTAACTAGATAACAAAATAGGTTTTAGCGAAATGTTTTTAGAGACAAAAATATGCATGATGATGTCATGATGATGCAAAAATAAAAACAATAGGCAAAATCTAATATGAATTATTTTCTGGGCATAACATGCTCGCGGCGACCGACTCCGCTGAGATGGCTGCCACTCTAGGAACCACGAATCTGGATGACCAAGGGGAGGTACGCGAAGGCCACCCTACCGATAGGGGTTTGAAACCCGACGGGTAAGATAGTCCCCCTCACGACACGAGTTGGGATCCTGACGGGGTAGCCATCTCTCGACTCGACCGAGACACCCCCGCGGCGATGGCCGCAACCCTTACCGCATCCACGACCAGCACAGGAATAAACCCCACCTGGATAGGGAAAACACCAATTCAATCCCCATCAAAGCCATGCCAGCCGCCACCACTGCCCTTATTGGCGCCACACAAGGCCGATGGGAAATCGACGAATACCACCTCATAGAGGGCACGGAATCGGGGTCGACTTGGCGAGCTGCGCTCCTCATTCCCACGACCTTGTACTCGACGACGGTGTGGTTGATGGTGCGGGGGGTAGACCGAACACGAGGCACTACCTTACGTGCGTGAAGGCTGGCCGGAGGTGGCGACATAGGAGGAAAGGAAGCCATCGGCCTCCGGTGGGACGTAGAGAGAGAGAGAGAAAGAGAGAGCGAGGCAGTTGAGTAAGGGCGGTGGTAGTAGAGCGAGAGAGTGGGGTTTGAGTTATTGACGCGTCTCTCGCCCTTTCCCACACGTGCTAGGGTTGATTGGTGGTGACCCAAAATATGCTCGGCAGGGGCTGGCTCCACGGGAATGGCCGATTCGGTCATTTCCCCTAGGCATGCCTCTAGATTGCTTTACAAATCATGTTGGGCACAACTCAGGCGGCCTGCAGGGAACCAAACAGACGAAAATCATCGTGCGCGGGTCAGGCCGGACCTCCCGCGGGCTACCAAACGCGTCCCGAGCAACTGGTTTTACATTTCGGTTTCCCATTTATCACTCTTAAAGTTGTATCTTACAAAAAGACCCATATCTCGAACTGACGTCTCCGCTTTTGTGTCTCAAGGAGGGGCAAAGCGCAAAGAAGAGAGAAAAGGAAGAAACTCAAAACACTAGTAAAACCCTAGCCTACCGGAGAGAGCGCTGAGACGCCGGCTAGTCGGAGAGCGTGAGGTGGCTGCGGCTCAGCTCGTCCGCCGCCAAATATGTTCTCGCCGGCGATCAGGAAGCCCCACCTCCTCCACCGCAGGGAGAAGGAGGAGGCGACGCCTCCACCTCCTCCTCCTGCTCCCGCCCACTCCCCGTCGCCTGGTGGATTTGCGCTCTCCAATCGCCCCGCCACTGGCACCCCGGCCCCATGGACCTCCTCCTCCCTCCTCGCCAGGTAGCCCTTTCTTCTCAAACTCTCTTTGATTTCTCCAAAATCACTGCATTTCATATGATAGTATCTAGTTCAGGCATTGGAAGCGAGCACGCGCAGGGTTCCCCTTCCTCACTGCTGTAGGCTAGCGCGCGTACAGTTCACCACATATCACTAAGCTTGATGTTTCTAATTTTTGTATCTCTGTGCGAATTTTCAGGATCTCGACATCCAAGCAAACAGACAAGGCTGGAGACTCTGACCAGATCCAACCAGTGCGTGTAGCAGAGTTTCCCCAAATTGTGAGGAATGCACAAGCCGACCTTCTGCAGAAGAATTTTTCTGGTAACTGTTTTCTCTTGGTGCGCCTCTGCTATTTTTCTCGTACTAGTATACCATCCTGAACAGTGGATGCCTTTTATGTATCCCTTGTAGGCAAAAACATGCTTGTAGGTGGCATTGACAAAGAAACATCACTTGCATGGATGATATGTGGAAATGACCTTTATATCTGGAGCTACTTGTCTTCTGTTTTCAAAGGTTGTCTTGTACTCGATGTCCCGCCTTCTCTTATGGGAAGCAAAGACACAGAGTCCTTCAGTGGTAACCAGTGGACGCTTTGCATCATGAGATGTCACAGTAGTATTCCATCAACAAGGAAGAGTGGAGAAATGTTGCACCAAAGAAGTTTGATTGGTGTTATCCTCTGCAACAGAAGAACACAAGCTATTGCGTATTGGCCTGATATCTATGATGGAAGTAGCAAGGGTCCAGTTCTTAGTTTATCCGGCCACAGTGGCGCATCTGCAAGTGATGGTATATCTGCATGTTACAGGTTTAACTCGCTAATTGCAACTTCCACTCCAGGAGGCATTCATGAATGTATCGCGATAGCTTCTGAGCCAACAGGTGCTTTATGGTTGTTTCAGTGTTCACCAGCAGGAATTCTTCGAAGAGAAGTTCATCGTGATACATTAGGAGATAATGGTACTGATCATTATCAGAAAAATAATAGTGGAAGATCCTTGGCTTGGCTACCAAGTAATGTATCACCCGAGACTGCTGAGCAGAAGTTCTTTTTGTTGACTAGCCATGGGATAGAATGTTGGAGCATCTCACTTTTGCATGGCATCACTGTAAAAAGAATAGGATCTCAAGAAATAGTTGGTAGTGATGGGGAGCTGGGCATAAAAAAGGACATAGCTGGTCAGAAGAACATCTGGCTTTTGGACATGCAGATAGATGAGCATGGGAAGGAATTTAGCATTCTTGTTGCTACCTTGTGCAAAGACCGGGTGAGTGGGTCAAACTACACTCAGTATTCTCTTCTGACAATGCTATACAAATCAAACCAAAAGTTTTCGTCCGAAGATAATAATGTTGTTAAATATGAAAGGTTTTTAGAGAAAAAGGCTCCTTCTCAGGTGATAATCCCTAAAGCTCGAGTGGAGGAAGAAGATGTTTTGTTCTCCATGAGGCTTAAAGCTGGTGGTAAGCCTTCTGGCTCAGTGATCATCCTATCAGGTGATGGAACTGCAACAGTGGCCATCTATTGGAGAGGTGCTACACGACTCTATCAGTTTGATCTGCCTTGGGACGCTGGAAAGGTTTTGGATGCTTCCATCATCCCATCTACTGAGGACAGAGATGAAGGAGCTTGGGTTGTTCTGACAGAAAAGGCAGGAGTCTGGGCAATACCTGAAAAGGCTGTATTAGTTGGTGGGGTTGAGCCTCCAGAGCGCAGCTTATCACGAAAAGGTAGCTGCAATGAAGCGGTTGCTGAAGAGAAAAGGAGAAGTCAGGCATTCAGCGCCAGTGTTGTTCCCAGAAGAGTTAGCTCTGAGGCTTGGAGTTCTGGAGACAGGCAAAGGCCAGCATTCACTGGCGTGGCTCAACAGGTTGTGGTTGATGAGGAGGCTGAGATGTTACTCAACCGACTGTTTCATGATTTTATTTTGTCTGGCGCGGTTCATGAGGTACTTCAAAAACTTAGTGCCGCAGGAGCATTTGAGAAAGAGGGTGAGATGAATGTATTTGTTCGAGTAAGCAAATCTATCGTGAACACATTATCTAAGCACTGGACAACCACTAGAGAAGCTGAATTTCTTGCTTCAACAATTGTTTCATCCCTTGCTGAGAAGCGGCAGAAACATGAGAAATTCCTTCATTTTCTTGTTTTGTCCAAGTGCCACGAAGAACTCTCGTCAAAACAAAGTATGGAACCGATCCAGCCATTATTATGCTTTTATTTTGGACTTGTATTATCCCTGTTGTGAACAATCTGATCCTTTGGTATACTGTCAAAGTAGCATAAGTTTGTGACAATGATGGCATGCTCTTTGCAGTTAGGAAGGAACCTGCTGGAATCATTTGAATTAATAAACTACTACTCTCTCTGTCCTAAAATAAGTGACTTGCATTTGTCTAGATTCGCATGTATCTAGACACGTTTTAGTATCTAGATACATATGAATCTAGGTAAACCCAAGTCACTTATTTCAGGACAGTGGGAGTACTTGTTTGATCTTACAAAGCTGAGTACACCTCGCATTGATTGTTATTTCTTTTCTTCCATCTATGCTACACATTATTGTCAAAACTGATGGTCACGTAGCTTCTTGTGATCTTTCTACTTTCGCATGTTATGTAGGCCATAGTGTTGGTCATCCTTAGGCATTTGTATTAGAACACCTGCACCCTTTTCCTCTTAAAAGTTATCAAAATTGTAATAATAACAATTTGATATGGCCATAGGGATTATAATATTGACATGTAGACAAATAGAGGAACTGATACGCTCTATGATTTTATTTTGCCACTGAATAATTTTCATTATGCTTTTATTCCATAGGAGCTGCAATGCTAAGTGTCATGGAACATGGAGAAAAGCTCTCTGGGGTGATCCAGCTGAGAGAATTACAAAATGTGCTTAGCCAGCAGCGTTCAAGCACACATTTATCACCTCAGTCCAAAACCCCAACAGCTGGTGCACTTTGGAATCTCATTCAGTTGGTTGGTGAGAAAGCTCGACGGAACACTGTTCTATTAATGGATCGTGATAATGCCGAAGTGTTCTACAGTAGAGTTTCTGATATAGAGGATCTATTTTACTGTTTGTCGCATCAACTTCGGTATATTATTACCGGAGAAGAGAGCCCATCTGTCCAGATGCAACGTGCACTTGAGTTATCAAATGCTTGTGTGACCTTACTTCAGGCAGCATTATACTACAGAGAGGAGCACAAGGACTGGTATCCTTCTCCTGAAGGACTGATAACATGGAACAGTCAGCCTGTCGTGCGGTCTGGTATCTGGAGTCTGGCATCATCTGTAACGGAGCTTTTGAGAGAACCAGGAGCTGCAGACATGCCAATGAAATCTAATCTGTGGTCTCAGCTGGAAGGACTCACAGATATGCTATTGGAGGGATATATGGGTCTGTTAACAGCCAAATTTGAACGTGGGGAGGAACATGGTGTGCTAGTCCAAGAGTACTGTGAACGGAGAGATGAGCTTCTTGGATCCCTGTATGACCTTGCAAAACAAATTATAGAGGCAAAATATCAGGTTCGGTCTAATTCGATGTAACTATTTTCTTAATGTTGGTCTTTAATATGTGTTTATATTTTGCAAGTTCATACTGTTCCTGTATTTGCCTGCTCTCTTATTTATTGTTTTGTTTGAGAGTTCATACTCAGTCCCACGTGCCCTCAGAAAATGATGTGGTTTCTTAACAAGTCTATTGCTTATGTAAATGATGAACAAGTCCCATACCAAAATGGTGGTCTGGTGTGGTTCAAACTTCATGTTACATGTATGCAGTAGCAATTCTTGAACACTTTGTTATTTAGGTAGCATCTTACCCTTTCATTACATAATCCGTGATCTCCAATTACGTCGACAATCAGATGAGGTTTCAGTAGTTTGCTGCTTTGTTGGTTCTCCGGTTGACTTCCTTAGACCGTAGTGGCCTACTCACTGAAGTGAGTATTGACTATATGTGATTGAGTAATATCTGATCATAACACAAGTATGCTTTTGGTCATCTGCCATGAATATAAGCTCGTACGCATTAACATAGTAGATGATAGTGTGATGAACTTGACATTAAGTAGCAAACATAAGTTTCTGCTGGAATGGAGTGACATTTCGTATAAAAATAAGCATGCCAAAGATCTATTTGGACAATTAGCAATTTGATGAAGTCAGCATGATTGTCCGTCCATCTGTTGCTGTTAACAGTTTCTTGAGATCATGCATTCGTACTTAACATGTACCAGTGTATGATTGCTGTCAAATTTGGCTATTTGGTATTACTTGGTCTTAATACGGAGCACCTAATATTTGTGCGTATCTAACAGGAGTCAAGAGAAGGCAATGACAATCTTGATCTGAAAGAATCTATATTTAGAGAGGTCACCTCTTCTATTTTGGCAACAGCTAAACGGCATGAAGGGTACCAAACGTTGTGGCAGATTTGCTATGATATCAGTGACACGGTTCTCCTCCGCAATCTTATGGTAAAATCAGACAAACATATCCCCAATTTTTCTTGGATCATCTTTCCACTGCTTGTATGTTGTGTGAATTATGCAGGAGACACCATATTATTTTTTATTAGTGACCTATGAATAAGCTTTAATTATTCACTTATGACCAAAATCTGTTATATGGCAAGGTTCTTATGTTGATCTTTTGTTGCAGCATGATAGTGTAGGACCTCATGGGGGATTCAGTTTCTACGTTTTTAAGCAGCTAATCAACAGCAGACAATATGCTAAGCTGTTAAGGCTGGGTGAAGAATTCCAGGAAGAGCTAGCTACTTTTCTGAAAGACCAGAAAGATCTTTTGTGGCTTCACGAGATATGCTTAAATCAGTTCTCAACTGCTTCAGAGACTCTTCATACCTGTGCTCTACGCCTGAGTCCTGGAGAAGATGCTGAGCTCACAAGCAACAGAAAATCGCTGTCCTTTGTTGAAAGAAGACGTCTTCTCTATCTCTCTAAAATTGCTGCAACAGCAGGTTAGCTGTTCTTCTGTTATTCTTTCCTTTATACCTCTTGCCAAGGCACCGTGATTGATAAAAATGTTGACATCCTCCACATGTTATATGGGCTTACACAAACCTGGCTTCGATTATCTTATTTATGATGGATAACAGTAGTCAATTGCTATATTTGATGAATCCCATGATTCTCCCTGCCATTGAAATTGTTTCACATGCTTAAGACTTGTAGCTCAACTTTTTATCTTGATAGAGCAATTATTTTATGATTCTTCTAAAATATTTGCAGCAGAGGAAATACCGTAGATGATAATTTTAGTAGAGGGCATAATTTTTTATTTTTCTTGTTTCGTTGATGACATGTATTATTTATTTTTCCCTGGTAAATGGACTCCTGACACATCGCAATTCATAACAAGTAGGCAAGGATGTTGATTATCAAATGAAGGTTGCACGGATAGATGCTGATATCCGGATTCTAAAACTTCAGGTGAATTTCTTAAGCATAAAAAGTTAATAGGTCATATTGTACTTCTGTTTTGTAACCATTATTTGCCTCCGGACTTTAATGTAAACAAGCCATGTTCTTGCATGGTCTCCCTTTACATGTGATACTCCTATTGTTGGTAGGTCTAGGAGCCGCAAATCTACCCAGTCATGGATCTACATCTGTGTCCTCGTGTCTTTATATGTTTCATAGTTATATTCATGTTGGTACATCCAAGTTTGAACTCCTACAAAGTTGCACGCTTTTGTTTTATTTATCTTCAGTGAAAGTATATTCTAGTTGTTGAAAAGAGGATAACCCTTGATGGCACGTAATTGGGTGCACTGTCTTGTCGCGAGGGAAGTGTTGGAACTGGTAGCTGACCAAATTAGTTTTACTTTTCTTTCCTTACAGGAAGAGATTATTCAGCATGATCCAGAATATGCGCAGGGCAAATATACGAGCAAGCTGCTTCGTCCATCAGAACTGATCGAGATGTGCATGAAGAGAGGCCGAGAGCTTTCTCTCAAAGCTTTCGAAGTATTTGCTTGGACAAGCTCCTCATTCCGAAGCTCCAACAGAGGCCTTCTGGAGAACTGCTGGACGAATGCGGCCAACCAGGATGACTGGGCCAAGCTTTCACAGGCATCCATTTCGGAAGGCTGGAGCGACGAAGTAATCCAAGAATCTCTTCAAGGAACGGTCCTCTTCAACGCCTCCAGGCTGTGTTATAGCCCGGAGGCGGTGGTGTTTGACGGTACATTTGAGGAGGTGCTGCCTGTGAGGAAAGAGGATGTGTTCGCGAGAGGCCTGGAGGCCAAATGCTTCTCGGTGGAGGAAGTGCTGATGCAGCATGATGTTTTCCCGGATGCTGGTAAATTGATGATGACGGCAGTGGTAATGGGCAAGGAGCTATCTTATACTGAACCTGCAGAGGGACCTGTGGAGATGGACTCATGATAGTATCAGGGGTAGGCGTCCGGATCTGAATTTGTACTTTGTGATGGCTATCTAAATAGTTTGATAGCCACAATCGGTGTTATCTGGCTGGCCCGAATATGAAGTTCATGCTGTATACTGCAACACTGTCAGCTCTTGCCTTTTTTTAGCTGCAGCTGTGTTTTGAAAGTTGGAACATGCGTTCTTTTTTTCCCGAGAGTAAAACAGGTTGGTGTTATGTTGCATTGTTGCTTAAAACTCGTTGCATCAAGTAAAAAATGGAAGTCAGTCTCACGTTTCAGTGGGTGCATCATTTTAATTTTTCGATGGCAAAAATGGGGCATCATGTTTTTGACGATGGAGGGAGACGGGGGAGTGAGAACTGTGGCCCACGTATCGTTAGTTGTTGTCGAAGCCTACCTGTCAGGTTTCTCATGGGCTTTAAGTGAGCCTGGCCTTAAGCCCAACACGGGCATGGCAGTATGTACGCCGAAAGCCTCACTCCCCTCAGATCCCAGGCGGTCACCACCAACTCAGGCGAAGCGAAGAGAGGACGGGAAGATCACCTCCGAATTGAGATCACGAACTCGGTGGCGCTGCGCGCAACGGCGAGGCGGCGGCTGAGCGGGGCAGGATGGCGGCGGCGCTGGCCCCGGGTGTCTCCCGGAAGCTGAAGAAGGTGCTCGAGACGCGGACGGACAGCCCAGATCTGCTGGCCTCGCTGGGCGCGCTCTCCACCTTCTACGTGCAGAACACTCCTCAGGCGCGCCGCAACCTCAAGTCGTCCGTCGAGCAGCGCTCGCTCGCCATCAATCGCCATTTCCTCGACGCTTCCCTCCCCGCTCAGAAGGTACACGCTATCGCTGTTGGCGTATTTGCTGCACACCGCTCCCTCCTCCTCACATCGTCCATTAGTCGTTTGTATGTGATTGCTCGAGTTTTTTCTGTTTGCGTGCAGGCGTTGGATCGCGTTGAGGGGGAAGTGAACGCTCTGAAGGACTCCTGGAAGAAGTGAGTGTGTTATCCGTTCCGGCATTTCGTTCTTGCCTGGAAATGGAACTTTAGCTTATCTTTTGACACTTCTACACTAGATTGAGTGAGCCAAAACTCATGTCAATGTAGAGGGATTAGTATGAACACATCATATTTTAGCTCAGTCCTTACAAGTTTAGATGTAGAACCTGCAATTACCATTTTATTGTTGGTCCTAACCAAGACATTTGACTAATCATAGATAATGTTAAGCTGTAAATGCAAAAGGTTTCAACCAGGAGCTTCCAGTTTAACATCAATTTTATTCTCTGCAATTGCGTTAGGATTGAGGAAGCATTGAGCAGTTGTAGCGCAAGTACGGGGGATATCATCAGTACAACTGAGAGGCTGCAACAAGAACTTGAGGTTATCACGCAGCGTCAAGAAATCGTATCATGTTTCCTCCGGGATTACCAACTTTCAAATGAAGAGGTACTACTTCCATACTACAAAATCAGTCGGTCTCAATGATGCTTTGGTGCAAATCTTGAGTATGTTTGTTCACGGAATCTTATGTTTATTATAGATACATGCACTCCGGGAAGAAGATATAGATGAGAAGTTCTTTAAGGCACTGTTGCATGTCCAAGAAATCCATTCAAACTGCAAGGTTCTGCTGCGAACACACCACCAGGTATTTTTACCTTTGTCCTTGAGGTTTTTTCTTGCCATGGTTTTCTACATCTCAACAACATTAAAACTTTCTCTTTTCAGTACCAAATAGAAGAATGGATTTGTAGCTCTCTGTAAATACGCTCTTGCTCAGGAAGCACAAAAAAGTATTTTCCCAGAATGGAAGCAGTTAATAGGATATCTTAATTTTAGTTTTTCAGCTTCGAGTTTTCAGAACTATGAAGTTCTGTCAATCATTTATTGTCAACTGCATAGCAGGCTCAAATTATGTAACGATTTGACACTAAGCTTTACCAAGAACTAGATGCTTTGACACTGGGAACTCTAGTAGCTGATTCCCTAGAGATATTTGTGTTAATATCTTAATTTATTTCTGTTCTTCAGCGTGCTGGTTTGGAACTTATGGATATGATGTCCGTGTACCAAGAAGGAGCTTATGAAAGATTATGCAGGTGCTGGTCTTCGTTCTGTAGTCATCTAATCTTCCGCCGCTCCTTTTATTTACACTGGATCTCTTGGCTTTTACTCCATAATAGGAGATATATTTCCACTCCACCCGCTTTTAGTTCTACCGACAATATAGTACTTCAACATTTCCTTGGGCTGTCTTTTTTAATTTGTAGTTCTTAGTCTATATTCTATGCTCTACTTTGACCTTACACATGTTACCAAAGCTAGTGCTCCTGACATTCATCTATACTTGATTTCATTCACTAGGCATTACTGGGAAATTAGTTTTCAGGATAAGTACTGTTCAATGACCATTGCTGAATATTTTACTAAATTTTGTTATTAGTTATTACACTCTTCTATATAACATGATCAATTGCCATTTGATGTTCAAGTGTTATAACTCAATATTCTTTTTCATCAGGTGGGTTCAAGTTGAGTGTAAAAAACTAGGCGATACTGATAATCCTGAAGTAAGTGAACTTTTGAGGAAGGCTGTTCGATGCCTGAAGGAAAGGCCCGTTCTATTTAAGTACTGTGCTGAAGAGGTATACTATATCTTTTACATAGTAAAGTTACCGGTAATTCAAATGGTATCTGACAGCTGAGTTATCCACATCCATAGGTTGCCAATATGAGGCACCACGCCTTATTCAGGCGGTTTATAAGTGCTCTTACTAGGGGTGGACCTGGAGGGCTTCCAAGACCAATAGAAGTACATGCTCATGACCCTCTTCGTTATGTAGGCGATATGCTGGGCTGGCTGCATCAGGTGCGTTCTTGCTCTATCCTTATCGCTAGTATAGGAACCAATATGAAATGAGCTAATCAGTGTTGTTTAAAAAAATCCCTCCCAAATAACATGCATGCAGATGCACCATTCATCTCTAACTTGATGTTTCTTTAGCCTTTATAACCTTCTGGCTCTAATGTTTGAAGGCACTGGCATCTGAAAGAGAGCTTATAGCTGCGCTGCTTGATCCTGAGGCAATTAGTGACAGTGGTCCAGCTAATCGTCGTCATTCTGTACGAGAAGGGGATTCATCCAAAGGAGAATCTGATATCACATCTGTTCTTGATAGAATATTTGAAGGGGCGTGCCGACCATTTAAAGTTCGAGTTGAGCAAGTTCTGCAGTCGCAACCAAGTCTGATAGTTTCTTACAAACTTAGCAATACCCTGGAATTCTATGGTTACACAGTGAGTCTGAAATTTTATTTTTGGTTATTTAGTAAATCAGAGACTTGTTTAATTGACACAGATTATTTATTTTCTATTATAGATATCAGAACTGCTGGGTGTAGACACGGCGTTGTGCAATACAATATGGTCACTTAGAGATGCAACACAACGGACATTCTTCAACATCCTGAAGAGTCGTGGGGAAAAGTTATTGCGATATCCTCCACTTGTTGCAGTTGACCTCTCTCCCCCACCAGCAGTGAGGGAGGGAATTTCCTTGTTGCTTGAGCTCATAAGTACCTACAATAGCATGATGGTGTCTGCCTCTGGAAAAGGGTTAAACTTTGATCCTGTCATTTCTGCAATATTGGATCCTATAATTCAGGTGAGCTTTCTGCGTTGATGTGCTTTATAGTTTGTCCAGATGTCTAAATGGCATGTCTCCAATAATACGATTTACCACCCTACCCTATATGTGTGCTGTTAGGGGTGAATTATTAAAATTAGCAGCATTTCAGTGTTTGTATTTACGGTCTTGTTACCTTCAGTTCAAGCTAGCTATCCATATCGTGCAGTTGCTTAATCTCCAAGACAAATACGTGTGTTAGTGTCATCTGAAAGTAATATTAATGCCAAACACTGCATTGCACAGTCAAACGGTTTGGCAAGAATGGGAGTCGGACATGATATGGTTATGAATCTGGCTGGTCATGAGAGTGCTTATTGTCTCGAGAATCAGATATATTAGCTCAGGATGATCAATGCATTGTACAAGTATCAGCTCCAGTAAGCTACCCCAAAATGGTCCTATTTCATTTCGTTGTAGAAGTTTTTGGTGCTGTTCCATGTGGATGATTTCTGGGTAATCGTGTAGTATAATGTAACACTAGACTGCACCTAACATAAAGTAGCAAATTTGTACTTTTACTTGTTTAGCATCAGTGTATATGATTTGCAGCAACTAATGCAGTAATATGTTTTTAGTGGAGCCAATTAGAGGACATGTGATTGCACATTGGTCCATACTTCTATTCATCTCATATACAATCAGTTACGTTATTACCTTTGTTCTTGTTACAACAGAATAATGTGATGTTATCTGCAGTGTGGTCTATAGGGAGTCATTTACATGTGGTACTGTTACTGATAATCCTGACTTACTGACCACTCTTCAGATGTGCGAGCAAGCTGCTGAGGCACAAAAGTCAAAGGGTTCACTCGCGCGGCGTGGTAGAACTAGTTCTGATACTAGTGGAAATAAGAGAGATTCAATCTCAGTTGATGCTATTCTATCGAAGAATTTATCTACATCTGTCCTGGTTAGTAGCATAATTTTTTGGTTTGCCATGTTTATTCATAATGTAAATCACTTAGACTTGCGGCCATTGTGGAGCAACCTTTAGATGTATGTTCTGGTCATCAACTGAACTAGTAAAACAGATAACCATTTTTTTCTAAATATCACCAATTCTGTTGCTAGTTGCCTCCCTGGATTACATAATTAGAGAATTACTTCTTCCTTTTCAGTTTATAAGGCATATATATAGTTTGTCTTAAGTCAAACCCTTGTAAGTTTGACCGAGTTTATTGAAGAAAAATGTCATTATCTACAGTATCAAATAAATACACTATGAAAACATATTTCACGATGGATCTACTGATATTGATTTGGTATTGTAGATGTTGATATTTGTTTCTATGAACTTGGTCAAACTTAAAAGAGTTTGACTTAAGACATGATTCCAATTTGCATTCCTTAATGCTCTCTCCATTACTAATTATAAGATGTTTTAGCCTTTTTCTGAAACGTATGATCTAGACACCTTTTAGCGTGTAGGTTCGGAGCAAAATGAGTGAACCTACACACTAAAAGGCGTCTAGATACATGCGTTTTAGAAATAGGTGAAAACATCTTATATTTTGGAACAGAGGGAGTACTACCTTTATCATCTCGGAATAAAAAGAAGGCCGACTTTATGAGAAACAGTCGATGTTGTGAATTTCATCATTGACTTTGAGTTCGGTTTTATTGAATAACCTTTTGGGCAGTAAAGTCAGATTAAAGAAATTGTGATTTTGATGCTGCGGTCAGAAACCTTTTTGGTTTCAGCCTTTGACTGGGTAGACTATGCTATTGTAGACATTTCCTTACATTCAATCAAAGTAATTTAAATCTTTTGTTCTTGCATGATGACTATTCCCCTCTTTCCTCATCCATACCATGCCAATGTACAGACTGGTGAATCTTCATCCAAAGTCTACCTCATCAACTGTTTATCAGCTATCGAGGAACCACTGATGGGTCAGGAGGTTGCTAAGAGTTATGTTAACAATCTTCGCTCTATGATTGAGACACATGTCCGAGCCTTAGTAGATAAAGAAGCTGATAGCATTCTCACGAAATGTGGACTGTCAAGTAAGATGTCCTACATAAAGAACTACAGCTCTACTGACAGCAAGGATGAGGCGAGACCTCTGGCAGATGTCTTGGAGACATCACCACAAATGCTTCTGGAATGCTTGAAGGCATTCTACGGTCTTGTGACCGGAACAGAAGGTTCCTTGCCTGAGTTTGAGCAGCTGCAGGTTCCGAGGCTACGTTCAGACGCTTGCTACGGTTTGGCAAGAGCTCTAGCAGAAGCCTATGAGCTCATTTACAAGGCGGTGATGGATCCGAAGAACTGTTATCCTGACCCAAGATCGTTGGTTAAGCATTCGCCTGAGCAGATAAGAACTATACTGGAAATCTGAGGCCCATACAAACCATACCTTCTGATACAATGTAATATCAAGAGAGGTCATGTTAAAGAATCACTGTGATGTATATTTCCCGCTAAAATCCCGTGGTTGCAATTTCTTGAAGAAATATTGAAGTGGCTACACCTTTACTTAACTGTTGTATCATGTTGTTTGCCTGACATTCAGTTTATCGTTTGCTTGAACCACACGAGTAATTGTCAGATTATTGATAGTATCAATTGTATACCAGAGAAGAGAGACATTTTCTGATGGATTATCCTCTCATGTTTCAAGGATTGAGTTGTAAATTTAGAGAAATTAGCGGAAGCACTTGTTCTCGTTTGTGAAGCGTTGAAAGTGTTTATGAGTAACTGCGTCCAACTTGGCAACTCGAGTCAAGCAAACTGTCAGCTCAGATGAGCCCATCTGCAAATTGGTACTCCCTCTGTTTCATAATACTCTCTCCGTCCTAAAATAAGTGACTTGCTCATGATTTAGAAGTATCTTGCACTAAAACAATCAGATGTATCTAAAACAAGTCTAGATACATACAATCTAGAAAATCCAAGTTACTTATTTTGGGACGGAGGGAGCATACGGTTTTAGGGTTTGTGAAACGAATGTATCTAGATGTCTAGATACATTTGTTTCACAAAAGCTAAAATATCTTATATTTTGGAACAGAAGAAATACAAAATGTCACTGATTTTTTTGCTGTATCCTTCTGTGAAAACATCCGAATAAATTGCATTCTTCTCTGTTACTTTCAGTACTACACGCTAACTATTGATTTTGTCGGGAACTTGGCGCGTGGCCATCCTATCTGATCTTGTTCGTTTGCCCTGATTTGGCGGAATTCACAAGCTGCTGTAGTTGACTGCGAGAGGAGAGGGACTCTGAAGTTTGGCGGGTGTGGAAAGTGGAAACCACTGGTAATCAAAGATGCAAGGCTCTCTCTTGGGTAGGAGTTGTAGCTAAGTAGTGTACCAGAGACAGGTTAATTGAGAAGATATTCAAACCTTGTCTGCGCTGTGCATTTGTTTTCCTCGTATTCTGTTAGTATCAAGTTTTTCTCCTTTTGGTAGCTGGAAAAGTGATACGAGTAGCACTAGTCAGGTCAATCAAGTTTAAAGTACTGAGTACTGTAGCTTAAAGTAGCAGCATCAATTTCGTCGAATATTTCAGGGTCCATGGAGTTTGCTCATCTGTAACGTAGAGTAGGTTACTTAACTTGGTTCTCCCTACCCCACGAGCAATTTAAATTTGTATCAAAGCGGAGACTTTGCATGGCTAGCTTCCCCGCCCCCCCACCATCTTACGTGTATTATTAGTTCAATATATATTCATGTAGGTGGTGCCTTTAGCCGCCTTTAGTACTAAACTAGATTCATCTAACATTGAAATGGTTTATGTTGCATCCCTAAAGTCGCTTGTTAATCTAAGGCCATTGTTGAAGATGCCCTTTTTTTCCCGAAAAAAGAAAACCCCCAATTGGTGGTGCGTGCGCGTACTGTATCTGACCGTGGGTCGTCGTCTCGCTTGGGATTTTTTTGTAGCAGTCGGTTACGTGCCGCAAGTGGCCGCGACGTGTGGAGAGGGTGGAACGGGCTGGCGGCTACCCGAGGCTAGGAGGAGGTCTCCGGTCCACGGCCACGGGTGATCACTCATCTATGCAGAATGTTTAGCCGTGGCTCTGACCGCGACGCGCCGAGCAATGTACTGCGGGTCGTGTGGGAACGGGTGTCCGCGAGCTGCCGGCCCCACATTCCCATGAATGGACTCGAGGATGAACTGATCAGGAGCGATTAATTTCGATTCGATTCCCTGGGCGCCTAGGCGGATAGTAGTGATGAGCTGCGCGTATTGCGGGATGGGGCAGGAGGAAGGAGTCGGTTGGTCGTTGGTCCGGTTTTAATGCATGCGGAATTCCGCGGCAAGGAACAAAGAAAAATGACACGCGCACTGGCGGCAGCAGTGCAGGGGCAATCACGCAACGCACACCACCACCACCCTCCTTCGTCCAACTCCAGCCGCGCCTTCCTTTCCGTTGCTCGCTTGCTTGACTAGCTAGGAACCGGAGATGAGAGCGACGACTTGCTTTCTCCGAAGTAGTAGTAGTAGTATAAGCTAGGAAAGCCGAGCTACGGAGATGCGGGGCGCGGCGCTGCTGGCGCTGCTTGCGGCGGTACTGGCGCGAGCGGTCGCCGGAGGCAACGGGAGCTGCGAGCGGAGCTGCGGGGACACCACGCTACCCTACCCGTTCGGATTCTCGACCGGCTGCGCGATACCGCTCGGCTGCGACGCCGCCACGGGCACACCGTGGCTCGGGGACGCGCGCGGGCTCGGCCTGCTCGTGCGCAACGTCTCGGCGCGCGCGCTCGTCCTCGGCCTGGCCTCCGACTGCTCCCGCCCCTTCAACGCGTCCGTCGCCGCGCTCTTCTCCGACACCTACGCGCCGGTCTCCGGGAACACGCTCGTCGTCAGCCTGTGCCGCTCCTCCGGCTCCGAGGCTGGCCAAATCAAGAACTGCAGCAGCGAGCCGCCTGACCAGTACATGAACCGAACCTCGTCGCGCTGCACCGCCAGCCAGTCCATCCGCTGCATCCTGCCGCCGCCTCGTTCCACCAACTCCAGCGGCGGCGGCCACCGGTTTCTGCGCGAGCGCGACCTGCTCGGCTCGGGGTGCGCCGGGCTGGTGTCGGCGGTGAGCTACTCGGACGCGCAGGGCCCGTCGCTGCTGCTGGGCACGCTGGAGCTGGACTGGTGGCTGCCGGGACAGAGCTGCCGCTGCGCGCCCAGCGCCAACTGCACCCAGCTCACCGCGCCGACCACGGGGCAGGAGGCGTTCCGGTGCGAGTGCCCCGAGGGGCTCGAGGGGGACGGCTTCGCCGACGGCGCCGGCTGCAAACCAGGTCAGAGTACTCTACTACCGATCTGCTCGTTCGCTTTCCTGTTCCGTCAGTTGATTTAGTTGGTCAAATTCTGCGGGCCAGACTAGCCATTACTAGGCCCATTACTCCCTTCCCACTCGTTGACCACGCATCCACCAGTCTGCTGCGTACTACTACATAGAATTTGACCATTCTCTCTCTCAAAAAAACATAGAATTTGACCATTGCCAATGTCTGTAAAATCATAATTCATGGTACTCCCTCTGTTTCATATTACTCTTCGCGTTACTGTTCATCACGCAAAACAAAACGGCCTATTTTTCCCTCAATTTTTTATCAAAAAAATTCTATGATTTTTAGAATGGGTAGAGTAAACACGGAGCTACACATTCAAAAAAACCGAGGAACAAAAAAGTGAAAAATATGAGAGAAATCGGCCACCTCGTCTTACATGCACTGTAGCACCGTGAAACGGAGGGAGTATCAATCATGGAGACGAACTGTCAGTTGGTCATCCCCTGGTTACATGGCCCACATGTTCAGTTAAAGTTTGAAAGGCCCTGCACACCGACTTTTCTTTTATAGTACTACCTCCGTCCTAAAGCTTAAGGTATATAATTTTTTTCTAAAATCAAACCAACTAAAATTTGACCAAGTTTTTAGAGAAAACTATTAATATTTACACTACATAATCCATAGCCTTTCATACATCATAAAACATATTTTCACATGATATCTATATAATATAATAGTTCTTAATAGATTTTTCTAAAAGTTTGGTCAAACTTTACATGGCTTGACTTTTAAAAATAATTATATGCCTTAAGCATTGGGATGAAGGGAGTAGTAGTAAATCTCAACGATGAGTTTGCTCTGCCTACTTTCTTGATGTAGTACTACGTTTGAGACTGTCAAAAAGCGTACTGCATGAAACTGGATAAAACTGCATAAAGCGTACTAAGATAGTATAATAAGGGTATGAAAATGACTAGATCAGTACTCCCTCCGTTCCGAATTAGGTGTCACAGATTTATCTAAATTCATATGTTTGTAGACACGTTTTAGTGTATAGATAGATCTGTATTTAGACAAATCTGTCGCGTACACAGGAAGTATATGTGTTTGCGGTAGTTTTAGAGACGAAATTGCTTTGCATACGACATTTTCTATACGATTCTTGTACGACCCTGTCATCCACTGGTCCATGTTGATGCTCTGATGCAAACGAAGGGCCATGGGTTGCGTCGTACAAAAGTCGGACAAGAATCCATCGTACGTATAGCAGTTCTCAGCTTTTAGAGAAGAGCACGTGTGTTTCGCATTCTGCAGGAACAGATGTACCACCGTGCCACCTTCAAATAGCTGCTTTTCTAAGAAAACAATTCACCGAATTGCGCTTAAATTATGCTGCAATACTCATTGCTCAATGTGTAAAGTCAACTTGGATACTTTGCTCACCTTTTCCCATTTCATTATATCTAACACGTATGTTCAATGTTTCAGTTTCCAAGTGCAATCTTTTATCAGCAGATTGTGACAAGAAAGTCTTTGTTGGTCTTCTTATGGCAGGTAATTTGCTCATGCACATCTTTTTCTTTTTTAAGGAAACCCAAAAAGTTGTCACATTGTATCAGTAGAACAGATACTTACAAGCCAAAAAAAAAACTATTTTCTCGAATCCATAACAAGTGTCGCTGTTTAGTACACTTTATAGTAAATTAGTGACACTTATTATAAATCAGATGGAGTAACCGAAAACAAAGCAAAACCAACACAAAGGAAAACAAGCTAAGCTAGCGGCAAACAGGGACAGAAATCGACATCTCAAAGCTACAGAAGTTTGGACATACATCTCGTATGATGATAGGCCAAGCAGAGCAAAATGGACCGATGTAGTTTCTCGGTAATCCCTATATATCCAATTTAGCCCTTGTTTACTTTTCTCGTATTTTTTTTCAATAGAGTTCTCGAAATATGCGGTGATTTGATGTCCATCCAATACTCTCCAATTTCCTAAAATACTCTTTAAAAAATACTCTACCATAGAGAAGAGTTTTTAATCTAGACAAAAAAAAAAAAAAAATTAGGCCTTGTTTACTTCTCTCGTATTCACACTTGTATTTACGGAAAATAGAGGGGATTATTCCAATTCCCGCAAAATCTCCGTAGTCCGTTTACTACCCGGATTTGACCGGGATAATCCTGGTATATCCTCGCAAATCCTTCTTATTTTTATCTAGATTGAAAACTCTCCTATATGGTATACTATTTTCAGGAAAGAGTATTTGTGGGGATTAGAGAGTATTGGGTGAACACCAAATCCCCGCATATCCCTAAAACTCTAGTGAATAAAAATACGCGAGAAGTAAAGAAGGCCTTGTGGCATATCCCGGACAAACCTAGCGTGGTAAATGGACGGGGATTTTTCGGGAATCGAAATATTCTCCTCCGATCCTCGCGAACACACTAGCGAATACGACAGAAGTAAACAAGGCCTTATTGTGGGAGGGATTGCGTCCCGCTTACGGATATTCACTTCGGCTCGCAGATGCAAATGCTCCCATTATGAGAAAATATTTTTCGAAATGTCAAAAAAAAATAAAAAGTTCCGTATATACATTCGAACATTTTATGTTGGTTCACAAGTTTTTGGGATGAACAAATATTTTATATGTCGTGTATAAAAAACACAAAATATGTCATAGGAATACGACTATTCACATGACTTTTTTATCTTTTTATACACGACACATAAAATGTTCTTTCATCCCAAAAACTTGTGAACCAACATAAAATGTTCGAATGTATATGTAGAAATTTTTTCTGAATTTTTTGACATTGTAAAATATGTTTTCTCATAATGGATGCATTTGCATCTATGAGCCGAATTGCCAACTCCGTCCGTTTAGACCTAGTTTATTTCTCTCGTATTTTTATCCACTAGAGTTGGAGGATATGCGGGAATTTGGTGTTCACCTAATACTCTCCAATCCCCTACAATACGCTTCCCCAAAAAATACTCTATCTTATAGGAGAGTTTTTAATCTAGACAAAAATATAAAGGATATATGGGATATTTCAGGGTTATCCCGGCCAAACCCAGCGTGATAAACGGACTATATAGATTTTAGGGGAATTGAAATAATTCCCTTCGATCCCGTGAATACACTAGTGAATACGAGAAGTAAACAAGGCCTTAGGCTACCTGGGCCTCGGCTTAGCTGTAGTGCTTCTTGGGTGGTTTTTATGTTTTTTTGCGGGTGTTTTCTAGTTCGGCTCTTTTTTGACTGGTTTTTATGTCCTTTTGTTTTTCCTTTTTTCAAATCTGAACTTTATAAATTCTAATATTATTCAAAACCGAACAATTTTCTCCAAAAAAAGTTGAAAAGGAAGAAAAAATATAGGTTCTTTCGAGTCTGATATGTGGAGTATAAGATTATTCACTAGTGTATTCCAAAAAAAGTACTTTGATTCCTCTAAAACTATAGGTTCTTTCGAGTCTGATATCCGTTGATTACTCTATACATCCGTAAATCTCACGATGGTCGTCACTGGCTGCAGGAGTAATCTTTGGAGCCATGGTGATGGGCCTGACATGCGTTGTTTGTCACCTGCTGAAGCGCCGGTCCGCGTCCATCCGGTCGCAGCAAAGCACGAAGCGGCTCCTGTCCGAGGCGGACTGCACGGTGCCACTCTACTCGTACCGCGAGATCGAGCGCGCCACCGGCGGCTTCTCCGAGGACCACCGGCTCGGCACTGGCGCCTACGGCACGGTGTACGCGGGCCGCCTGAGCGACAAC
The DNA here is from genome assembly GCA_023614405.1 of Avena insularis. NCBI lineage: Eukaryota > Viridiplantae > Streptophyta > Magnoliopsida > Poales > Poaceae > Avena > Avena insularis. The sequence continues at coordinate 661,824,855 of CM042690.1, read as the reverse complement.
CGCCTCGTGGCCGTGAAGCGGATCAAGCACCGTGGCAACAGCGACGAGGGGCTGGACTGCGTGATGAACGAGGTAAAGCTGGTCTCCTCCGTCAGCCACCGCAACCTCGTCCGCCTCCTGGGCTGCTGCATCGAGCACGGCCAGCAGATCCTGGTCTACGAGTTCATGCCCAACGGCACGCTGGCGCAGCACCTGCAGCGGGAGCGCGGCCCCGCCGTGCCGTGGACGGTCCGCCTCCGCATGGCCGCCGAGACCGCCAAGGCCGTCGCATACCTGCACTCGGAGGTGCACCCGCCCATCTACCACCGCGACATCAAGTCCAGCAACATCCTGCTCGACCACGAGTACAACTCCAAGGTCGCCGACTTCGGGCTGTCGAGGATGGGCATGACCTCCGTCGACTCCTCGCACATCTCCACCGCGCCGCAGGGCACCCCGGGCTACGTCGACCCGCAGTACCACCAGAACTTCCACCTCTCCGACAGGAGCGACGTCTACAGCTTCGGCGTCGTGCTCGTGGAGATCATCACGGCCATGAAGGTCGTCGACTTCAGCCGGGGCCCCAACGAGATCAACCTGGCGCAGCTCGCCGTGGAGAAGATCGGCAGGGGCTGCGTTGACGACATCATCGACCCTTACCTGGACCCGCACAGGGACGCCTGGACCCTCACGTCCATCCACAAGGTGGCGGAGCTGGCGTTCCGGTGCCTGGCGTTCCAGAGCGAGATAAGGCCGTCCATGGCCGAGGTCGCCGACGAGCTGGAGCAGATACAGGTCAGTGGGTGGGCGCCGTCCACGGATGACGCCGCGTTCATGTCGACGACGTCGTCGCTCTGCTCGTCCGTGCCATCGCGCGGCACGGACAAGTCGTCGGCGCCGGACAAAAGCAGGAGGGAGGTAATAGCGTCATCGCCGGTGAACGTGGTAGTAGCCCAGGAAACGGTGAAGGGTGCCGTGGCCTCTTCTCCTGTGTCCGTGCAGGAGAGGTGGTTCAGCGACAGGAGCTCCCCTTCCTCCAGTAGCTTGCTAGGGAATAGCAACTCCCTGCACTGAACTGAAACGCTGCCTCACTGATCAGTAAAATATTGCTTCTCCTTTCTTTTAAGAAAAGAGATTTCCCCCAACTTCGTTAACAAAACTGAAGGTTAGTCTACATCGTTCTTACACAGTTGAAACACTGTGAACATTCACAGTGTATATAAAAGTTCCAAGCATGAACCAAAAATCAAATATCAGTAGTATATCAAATACTGCCCAACCCACAAACTACTCTAGTTCCTGTCTCTTCCTGATCTAAACAAGGCCCAAATGCACCGTCTATTCTTCGGCACATTAGCACGCAACCTTTTGATCGATTGAAGATGTCTCGGACCAGCATCTTCAACAGTTCAATGCTTCGAAGCAGCACCCTTTGCACCTTTGGTTTCTGCAAATCACTCCAATAATCAATGAATGACATATTTGATATGTAAAATATATCACAAGTATCATGTGGCATGATATTATCAAAACAAAATATTTCGCAGCCAATTACTACCGCTCTCAACCCCCCTCCCCCTCCCCGAAATTTGAGCCCACACGACCCCAGGTCAGTAACTGATTTGGTTTGCCCAGGAGAGTCAAATGCACACTGGAAAATAGAATAGACATATCTAGCAATGGTATTGAAAATATATATGGTTTATTCTTTCATCAGAAGCACTAAGCATACATTGAACTGATCTACCCCATCCCATTTCTTTCAAGTTATTCTTTGTTAATGTTCTACCCCACATCACCAACCACATGGGCATCTTAATTTTAGCAGGAGGCTTTAGACACCACAACAATCTAAAAACTTTGATAGGAGGCTTGGTCTGCAGGGCATTATACATTAATTTCACTGTAAATCCTTTTGTCCCCAATTTCCAAGTCACCTTATCATCTCCCCGGCTCAAATTGACATTGTGAATGATATCCAAAACTATCGACCACTCCTTCTAACTAACCCCAGAGACACCAAGCCCCTCTAGATTTTATTGATGACAACTTCAATGCTTTTATTAAAGAACATAAGGAACGATCTAGGATTTTCCGGGATTTTTCCTGATAGTTGGTTTTCTGCACAAAAAGTAGACACCAAGGCAATTCTGCTGAAAACAGCGCCAGTCCGCGTTAGTTGCATTCAAATCACACAAGTTTAGAGGAGAAACAATAGCAAAAGTGTTCGGGAAAGTAGATACGTTTTGGACGTATCAACTCCCCCCAAGCTTAGCTTATTGCTTGTCCTCAAGCAATTCAGTTGAAAACTGAGTGCGATAAAAGAACTTTCACGAACACATTTGCTTCATATGATGTAAATATTCTCAGCAATGTGATCAACTACTTGGACAATTCATAATAAAGAGTACGCAACCAAGTCTATTTAATAGTCTTTGCAAGCTATGAAGAGATTCCAACTCAAGAATAATAAGTAGCATGAAGCACAAACATAAGCAACATTACAATGCTTATAAAAAGGTATGATAGAGTGGTATCTCGCTTGCCTTTGATTATGAATACCAAGGCACCTCTGAAGTTCAAGTGATGACTAGAAGTAAATATATCAAGGATACAAGCATCAAAGTCATAACACAAATAATCAAGTAATGGAACAAACACAAAGAATGACAACTATGCTCTTAAGAAGGTGCTCAAAGAATATGTGGAGACTCAACAAGTAAAGAAAAAGGTTTTGAAATAATTTGAAAGGCTTCCAAATGCTGAAAGTATGGTACTCGTTAGCTTTTAGCTCTCATTGCCCCTATCATAAGCATCTTTAAATGGTTAAGGTTAAAGTGACACAACTAAGAGGATATGCTTGACAAGTTATAAATCGAAGTCTCATGCCCCTTACTTACGAAGACCGATCCTCATGCTGCTCAACTTCAGTCACAAGTAAGCTCTTGTTATTGTAAGTATATACGTATCATAGAGAACCGCCAACGGGGTACCTCTTGCACATGACACGGGAGCTATCCCATAATCAAAATAACAAGGCAAGCAGACAATGAACATCTCGTCGATCTTTTTATTTACTATGTGCATAGATTTTTATTGAGGATGCTTCATAGAATGCTCATTATGGTTATGCTGCAAGTTTCCACCATGATTAGGCATGGCTTAGGCTAGCGGCCTAGACGTTTCTCTAACATATATACAAACTCCATGATTTTACAAGTTCCACTTTTATTTCACACACCGGGATCCATAAGCAAAAGAACATGATATCAACTAGGTACTAAGTACCTATGAAGTGTTGAAAGCGGTCCCCATGATACATGGTTCTGCTAACTTTAACTCATAAAACGAAGCATATGCGCAACAAAGAAGGACGCAATGGTTCAGGTTTATTAAGTACAAGAAAATAAAGTGTGCCATCAAGTTCGTGAGAGCTTTACTAACTAACTTTCTCATAACAAGCAAACATTTTATTTGGAAGAAAACAAGGCATATTGAATATGCACGGAGGTAGCAAATGATGCTAATGGGTAGGTATGGTGGACACTTTTGGAAATATTTGGTTTAGGGAGTTGGGAACTTGAGTAAAACATACTCAGTGAAAGTAAAGGCTAGCAATAGTAAGGGAGCGACAAACGAGAGAGCAATAGCTGTCATTATCATGCTTGCAATAAAACATGACTACTCATGGCATGAAAGTGATTCAAGATCCTCAAGGCAAAACAATTTATCAAGGCTTAACTGATTATCACAGTCATGTGCATGCATGAGCATGTGCCAAGTCAATTCAAATGAAACATTCAGAGGAGGATACCGCGGTGTCATACCAATTTATGAATAGAGCAATGCAAGCAAACATTCATAAGACATGCTACAAACTATTAGCGAGCTGGAGCTAATCATAAGAAAGCAAGAACTAATAAGCATCCAAAGATAACATACACCCTACTTGAACGGATTAAGCAAGCTCACAATGATGAGTATATGTACAAAATGAAAACAAATAGAGTTTGTTACCAGCCTCTTACCACGCCTCAAGTTGTCATTGATCCTCATTATTTCTCTTCACTTGTGTGGCTTGAATAATAATGTGAAACCAATATCCACTGAGGACTGCCGAACCCTGTAGTAAACTCGCAAAAACCAAAGAAGAACGACAAATATTTTTGGTGTTTTCGATTTTTAAACAAGAACTAAAAGAGAAAAACAAGCAAAGAAAAATCTTTTTGGGTTTTTCGAAAAGTTCAAACAAAGCAAAAAGGGAAAAACAAACCAAGGCAAAAAGAAAAAGCAAACCAAAGAGAAACAACAGAAATATTTTTGGTCTTTTTGTGTTTTTAGACAGCAAAAGCAAAGAAGAACGAAAACTAAAAAGAGAGCGAAAACATGAATATACAAAGTACCGACGCAACATGACATAAAGATGAGTGCAGTGTCGGCGTACCTCCCCCCAAGCTTAGGCTTTTGGCCTAAGTGGGTATCAATCCATGTACGAATAGGGGTTCCAAGCGGGCGGATCTTTGTAAGAATGGTCGTAGCTGGACCCATGAGAAGAAGAAGAAGATCCCCAATCATAAGCGGGATGCTGATATGAAGACTCTCCCTCATTCGAGGGCTGGACCGAATCATCCGTGACCTCCCTTCTAGTGTCCTGCTTCTGTTGGGAGAGCTCTACCAAGTACGTGTCAAGCTCCTCCTTAGTGAGGGACCATCCTTCCCAGTTATCAAGGTTAAACAAAACAGGTGTAGGCAAAAGAACAACACGCTCGGACTTGCTCTTTCTCCAACCAGCTTTGAGAAAGGTTATTTCATAAGATAACTCACTCATACTAGCCCACGAGGAAACAAATTTATGCTGTATCATGGAATTAAGATCAAGCCTCTCTATGGGAAACTGTAGGTCTAGATGATGAGGTACTAAACCATGCAATGCTAGTAAACGAGAAGCAATAAGGCCTCCACAAATTCCACCTTTCTCACGGTTAGCAGCAAGACGGAAAGCTATCAAAGCACCTAAGTTGTAATACCTATCTCGTTTAAGAGCAGCAGAGATAAATGCTAGATCTAACGAAGATAACTTATTGGCAGTTTTCCTACCAAGAACACACTTGGCAATAAAGTAGGCAAAGTAGCGAATGGAGGGAAAATGAATGTTATGGATTTTCCACTCTCCTTCGAGAAGCTACTCCCTTGGCAAATTTCTGCGTATAAATCCATGAGTGGTTCAGGTCTCTCCTTAATCTTTCTACATGATCCCCATTGAGGTACCTTAATAGCTGCACAAAAATTATCAAGAGAAAGGTCGACAGCTATATTATAAATTTTGTAATGAACCATGGGGTTAGGCAAAGAGTGACTAAATTGAAAGTCCTGCACCATAGACATGGTTAGCTTCACAAATTGACAAGGTTCATCTTCCAAAAAGTGCTCTAACCCTGCATTAGAAACCAAAGTGTGGAAATCTTGTAGAATTCCTGCAGCTCTCATAAACTCAGAGCATGGATAAATGGAGGGGAAAACTTCCTCCTCCCGGTGGACCTTCATGACCTCAGGCACCCAAAGCTCATGTTGGTTTAGGTGGTGTTCACTCATCTTCTATTTTGAAATTTAAACACCTATTAAACAAGTGATTGCAAAGTAAATATAATGAAGGATTCTACTCATAGGGACTTGCAAGAGGCCTAAACATGCATCGAAACTATATCTCTAAGCATCAAACAAGCTTACAAGCCCTTATAACCAGTCACCTACAGCAGCAAAATACTCAACATATAATCCACTAAACACAAATCTACTTGGACAAGGGGAGGAGTTACATACCAGGGAACAATTGCTCCAAATTTCAGCAAGAAAGATGGGCTGAGCAAGGAGATCGAAAAAATCGAGAGCAAGCACAGCAAGAACGCAATTTTGATATATGAACTGGAGCTTACTCGTGAGAGAGAAGAAAGTGGTAGGTGAGAGAGTTAGTGGGGGGCCAGGGGTGGCCCACACCAGGGCATGGCGCCACCCAAGGCTGGCCGTGCCACCATGTGGTGTGCCTGCCTGGTGGGCCCCCCTGGTACCTCCCAGGTACTCCTCTATCCCTTTTTTCATGTAAAAATTTAATATGAATTTTCTGGAATTTTTCGAGACACTTTATTTTTGGGCATTTTTCAGAAATAGAAGAATGATTTTTCTGACAGACAGATTTTTTTCTTTTGGAAACATGATACAAGGACAAAACAAGTCTAGAACTACAGAAGTTCTAACATGCAAGCAACTAACAACAAAAATAAAACTAAACGAAAGCAAAAACTAAAATGCAAAGGATAGAAATAAACGGAGATAATCATAATGAAAACATTGTTTTGTTCAATGGAATCCTTTTGTTAACAAGGTTGATCAAGTATTGCTACCAAAACAATTTCATATGAGACAAAACTTTGTACTCCACTAATGATTATGTTACCTCAACCTTGATAGCAATGGTCCCAATCATAATAGTTTCAAATTTTTCTCTTGGTATGGGACAATATATTTCTCCAACTTGAATGCCTTCAACATGTTCAATTGAATTCAAACCATAAGTCCTTTCAATATTCTTGGGGAAATAGACAGTATGTTCCTTGTCATTAACATTGAAGGTCACCTTTCCTTGATTACAATTAATAACAACTCTGCGAGATTAAGAAAAGGTCTCCCAAGAATAATAGACATATTATCATCTTCGGGCATTTCAAGCACAACAAAATCAGTTAATATCAAGCAATTGTGAGCCTCCTGAACAGGTACATCCTCACATATACCCACAGAAATAGTGGTAGATTTATCAGCCATTTGCAAAGATATATCAGTTGGTATTAAAGTTTTAGCCTCTTATAGAGAGATAAAGGCATAACACTAACTCTAGCTCCCAAATCACACAAAGCAGTTCTAACATAACTGTTCTTAATAGAGCAAGGGATAGTTGGAATCCCTGGGTCTCCAAGTTTCTTAGGAACCTTACCATTGAAGGAATAATTAGCAAGCAAAGTAGAAATTTCTTCATTAGGGATCTTCCTTTTATTCGAGACAATGTCCTTCATATACTTTGAGTAAGGAGGCAATTTAATAGCATCGGTCAAAGGAATTTGCAAGAATAAAGGCTTCATCCACTCACAAAACTTATTGTAGTGTTCATCTTCCTTTGACTTGTGTTTCTTATCAGGGAAAGGCATAGGTTTTTGGACCCAAGGCTCTCTTTCACTACCATGTTTCTTAGCAATAAAATCTTCTTTGGTGTATTTAGTATTCTTAGTGTGGTTTCAGGTTCTTCTTCAACTTTTTCTTCATTAGGAACTTCATTTTCTTCATTACCACTTTCAGTTTCAGCATCAGAGATAGATATACTATTAGGATCTATAGCAGGTTCAGAGGGTTCTACAACAATTTTATGTTTCTTTTTTCCTTTTCTTACGAGTAGAACCACTATTTTCAGCTTGTTGAGAATCCTGCTCAATTCTTTTGGGATGCCCCTCAGGATATAGAGGATCCTGGGTAGCAGCACCACTTCTAGTTCTAATTTCATAAGCATGTTTTTCTTTAGCAGCATTAACTAGCAAGTCGTTTTGCACTTTAACGAGTTGATCTATTTGAGTTTGAACCATTTGAAAGTGTTTAACAATCATTTTAACATCATTAGAGGTTCTTTCCACAATATCTTTCAACTCAACAATGGCTCTAGTGTTTTCCATTAGATGGTTTTGCACCCTTTTATTAAAGTTATCTTGCTTAACAATAAAGATATCAAATTCTTCTAAGCATTGATCAGGAGGTTTAGAGTAAGGGATATCACCTTCATCAAAGTGTTGGAGAGAGTGTACCTCAATAGTGGATGAGTAGGGAATAGGCTTACATAATTCTTCTATAGGAGGTAAATTCTTGACATCTGCAGCTTTAATTCCCTTCTCCTTAAGACATTTCTTAGCTTCCTTCATCACTTCATCATTTAACTCAATAACTCCCCTCTTCTTTGATGTTGGAATAGACACCGGAATAGATGGTTCAGGTACAATTACTTCAGGTATAGCTTGTTTAGGAGGAGTCCAATCTTCATAGTTCTTACTTATTTTAGCCATTAATTCCTCAGCTTCCTTAGGAGTCCTATTCCTGAAAACACAATCAGCACAACTATCTAGGTATGTCCTAGATTCTTCTGTTAGTCCATTATAAAATATATCAAGAAGCTCATTCTTAGGTAATGGATTTCCAGCCTATGCATGAATCAAAGGACAAAACCTTGCCCAAGATTCGGGCAATACCTCTTTTTCTCCTTGTTTAAAATCAAAAAGTTCCTGCAAAATAGCATGTCTAGCACTGGGAGGAAAATATTTCTGCAGGAAAGTACTAATCAAGCACTCAGGGCTATCAATAGATCCAGGAGGTAAATTACTAAACCAAGTTTTAGCTTCTCCTTTCAGTGAAAAGGGAAAAATCTTAGCAACAAAGTAAGTACGCATCTTAATATCATCAGAAAACAAGCCACTCATAGTAGAAAGTTCATTCATATGTGCTACCGCACTTTTATTCTTAGTCCCACAAAAAGGTTCTTTCTCGACAATAGCTATGTAAGATAGATTGAGAGAGAAATCATAATCTTCATCTATAATGTTTATGGGAGAAACAGCAAACTTAGCATCATGAGACAATTTGGGTCTAACAGTACGCCTCTCAAGGAGACTCTTAGCAGCGCTCCTATCATGGGTGTTTTTACATTCTTTAATAAACTCATCGGTCATCTCAACATAACCATCTTCAATATCATAACTCTCACTAGACTCAGGTGAGCTAACAGGTGTGGTAGTGTCTTCATTAGGAGTTTCGGTATTTCCAACTATAGTTCTAGCAATCGTAGCATCTAGGAAAGGACCTAATGAACCACTCTTATCAAGCACAGTAGAAGCAGCATCATAAGCATCAGAAGTTTCAGATTCAGCAGTAGTAGCAGTGTGTGTAGCATGTGTATGTGGTGGTGTAAGGAACTTACTCATAACAGATGGTGAATCAAGAGCAGTAGAGGTGTTTAGAACCGTACCTCTTCTTGTAGTGGATGGTAAAATAGGAACCTTGCCATCACGAAACTTACCCATGATGGATGGATAACAACGAACAATAGAGAATCCAAGTGAACTTGATAAATAAAGCTATGCTCCCCGGCAACGGCGCCTGAAAATAGTCTTGATGACCCACAAGTATAGGGAATGTATCGCAGTATTTTCGAGGGAAGTGAAACCCAATTTATTGATTCGACACAAGGGGAGCCAAAGAATATTTATAAGCCTTAACAACTGAGTTGTCAATTCAGCTACACCTGGAAACAATCTTGCTCACGGCAGTTTATCAGTAGTAACAGTTTTGTAGTAGGAATAGTAAAGTAACAGCAGTAGTAAAGCAAAGACAGTAGTAACAAAAGCAATAAACAGTGGGATTCGAGTGCGGTAGGCATAGGGATGGATGGACGGGCGTTGCATGGACAAGACAATTCACATAGCAATCAGAACATAGGGCAATTGCAGATAAATAAGATAAAGCATCCAAGTACTAGACAATCCTAGGCATGTGTTCCATATATAGTCATACGTGCTCGCAATAAGAACTTGCACAACATCTTTTGTCCTACCAGCCCGTTTGCAGCGGGGCCTCTAGGGAACTACTGGCAATTAAGGTGCTCCTTTTAATAGAGCACCGGAGCAAAGCATTAACACTCCGTGAACACATGTGATCCTCACATCAAAGCCATTCCCTTCCGGTTATCCCGATTTCTGTCACTTCGGGGCCATAGGTTCCGGACAACAACATGTGTATACAACTTGTAGATAAGACCAAAAACAATACTATCATAATGAATCAATAAGATGTTCAGATCTGAAATCATGGCACTCGGGCCCTAGTGACAAGCATTAAGCACAACAAGTCGCAACAAAGTCATAAAGCACTAATAAAAGATACTAGGCACCATTCCCTAACAATCTGATGCCATTACATGAACGATCTCATCCAATCCCTACCATTCCCATAGCCTATAGCAGGATATTACTCACTCATAGATGGGGGAAACATGGATGGTCGATGGAGGAGCGATGGTGATGATGATGGCGATGATCTCCTCCAATTCCCCGTCCGTGAGTGCGGAAACGGAGTTTAGTGCTGTTTCGTAGAATCTGATGGTGGCGGCGGAGCGGAACTCCTTCTGGAAAAACGTCGCCCCCCCAGAGTTTTTAGGTCAGAAGGCTTCTTATAGGCGAAGAGGGAGGCCGAGGGGGTGCCTGGGGCGGCCAGACCATGCCCTGACGCGGCCTGGCCTGGCCCACGCCACCAGGTGGTGTGGCCACCCCCTGGATCTTCTCCGTCTCGTATTCTGGCTCCTGGAGTCTTCTGGTGAAATAGGATTTTGGCATATTTTCCGGGATTTTTCCTGATAGTTGGTTTTCTGCATAAAAAGTAGACACCAAGGCAATTCTGCTGAAAACAACGCCAGTCCGCGTTAGTTGCATTCAAATCACACAAGTTTAGAGGAAAACAATAGCAAAAGTGTTCGGAAAAGTAGATACGTTTTGGACGTATCATGCACCTCCTCTGGATTCCAGTAGCACCGGCTCTACCATTTGTGTGCTAGTTATTATGAAGCTCAGTAGTGGTTAGATCAGGTTAGGTCATTGTGTTTTGCTTCTTTTGGTCGATGATTACAAAGTAGCACAATGAAATGCAAGAGGCTCCTCTTCATTCCCAAACTTGTGTGCTAACCAAATTGTTTGTTCATTTGTGTTGGTCTAAGGAGAATCCCTTTGCATCCGTGCCATTGCATATGAGGCCATATTGATTGTTCATGTCTGATCACCAAAATATATGTGCTTACATGTGTTGATTCTTTGTTCAGTGCTCGAAGATGCCGATCAAAGGTGCTCTCCCCACCAATGGAGGAGGATGCTTTAGGGATGTTGGTGAGGATAGTGCCTCCAAGAGGGTGAGCGATGGTGGTGAGGGTAGTGGCACCAAGAGGCCGAGGGGCAGACCTCTCAAGGTTGGGCACTTTCACGACCAGGTAGGTCCAACCCATTTTGCCAAGGTGATCTTGGCACCTGGGTTGGACCTACTGCCAATTCCTGATGGCTTCAGACCTTTCCTTGGCACTGTGCCGAGTACGATCGTGCTCAATACCAACACTGGATGCAGCTAGATGGTGAAACTCTGGGATGTCAGCGACAAGATTTGCTTTGACCAGGGGTGGCTTGTCTTCGCCATTGCCAACCAGGTCAATATTTGGTACTTCCTGACCTTCAAGGTGCTGAAGGGTGACCAGTTCAAGGTCACCATCTTCGACTACACCATGTGCGAAGTGATCAAGAGGTGCCCCCAGCATGATCCAGCCCTTGCCATGATAGACGAGTAAAATGTTATCACTTTAGTGTAATCAGTTTGTGTTTGCTGTGAACCATGTCCTAGTCTCGTGCTAACTATGCTATCTCTGTCTTGCTGCTACATATATTGTATTGTCGTTAACTATGCTATATATGTTAATTCTTATTGGGATTTATCGTTTGGGGTTTTAGGCTTGATGTTTGGTAAGCTTACCATCTGGAGAAGAGGTTATCAGAGCACATGAACGAGATGAAAACCAAACACAAGTTTCGTTTCTCCCGGGCATAATAAAGCCTCATTTCTATCCAACTTCCGAATAGTGTCTATGTGGGAGCAAATAACCGAAAGATTTTAGCCCAGCGTCTGGCCCGCACGTGCAAGTTGCACCCGTGGGGAAAAGGGCTACAAGCAAACAAACACCCCCAAGTGATGCACACAACCAACTTTATCACAAGGTTGAAATAGCTATATTACAGTTCAAAGGTGACATAGATGTAGTGAGGACAGTTAGAGATGTATAGGTACGATTTCTCGGTCTCTTCTTGCTCTTTTCTACCGTTTTCTTCTTCTTTCGTTGGTTCCAGACGATCTGTAAATGAAACATGGACCTCAGATGACGTGTCAATCCATCTCCCGTGACGACGGAGACGGTTAATTCACTCTGACCATTTCTTCCACGAACAGTAGACCCGACGGCCAACTCCGGCCAGTTTGCAGGTAAATTGATGCTTTTGGATGCTTGCAGTACTTTTCGAGGCCAAGCTTGAGAAGCTACGACCGACGGGGTCAACTCCTTTCGTCGACGGCAACGCGTACACGCTGACAACATTTCTTCCACACAGATACTGCCCGTGCGTACAGTACGCGCATCGCTTTGTTTCGTACGTACTACTATTCGCTGCCACTAGAATTGTGGTTACAAGTCTACCACAGATGCACTCCACACAGAAGGTCAAAAAAAAAAAAAAACAGATGTACTCCACAGAAACGCATCTGCCGCGCCGACGAATTATCTCCCCTGGAGCAGGCCAATGCATAGTAATGCACGTGCTAGCTAGCTGTCCCGTGGAACATACGTTTTCTGGTGAAGGAAACAAAGTGACGGCCACGAATAGTTCGTACGTGCAGCGGTGACGTGCAGCCTAACGAGGCAGATCGAGCCAGGTAACATGCATGGTTTCCATGCATGTACTACTGTAGATCCTTGTTGGCACTGCTAGCTAATTGTGGACCGGGAGGTACTACGCGCATGTGGTGTGTATCACGCCAAAAATTAGACACATATAATTGGCCTTGCATGCATGCAGCGGCTTGCGCCTGCCAAATGAGCTATATCGATGCGGGCAAGAATGGTTGGTTTCTGTCGTGGTCTCGTGGTTCACGCAGGAAAGCGACGCCCTGTTCTTATCTCGGGATCCAGAGCTGATTACTCCAACTAGATTCACAACATCGTGCACGTTTTCGCTTACTAGTACCTTTTTGATCTGTCGTGCACGTTTACATTAACCAGGTTGAACAGGTCGAAACAAGGTCAAAACATCCCTCAGTTAATCCTACGGATAACTAACCGTAGGATCCAAACCAAACATATATAATCTCCTGCCGGTTGATCCATCATCCGTGCAACGTTGACAGGCAGAAATCCTGTCACGCACGAACCGGGGGTGGCCTTCATGCTAACGACTTCTCATGTTGTACCCAAAAAACATACTAGCTGTGTACGGGCAGGACTCAAGTTTTCCATGTTCTACCCAAAAAAAGAAACAGACGTGCACAGGCAGGACTCATGCTAACGAGTTTTCCGTGTGGTACCGATTTCTCCATTCGCAAGAGTTTGGATTGTACAGTATACGCTTGATGGCCTTGATCAATAAACAGTTCGGATCGTTGGACAACACGTTCAGAGTAGCTATCGGAAACGCTTTTACACACGTCGAAACAAAGTCAAAACATAAAGTTGCATTAGGATTAGGATAGCCTATCTGTCGGTACTTACCGTACAAGTAAAAGGGCAGACTCTGTAGTTTATATGATGCCTTGTCAACGGTTAATCAGTATACTCCGCATTCTAGATTTGGTCGAAATCAAACATTTTAAAATTTGACCAAGCATTTTCAACAAAATACTAACATTTATAATATCGATTGCATATAATATAAAACCATGTTTTATAGCGAGTCTAGTTAAATTCGTTACATATTTTAGATGTTGATATTTTTTCTTATATATGAAGTTAAAGTTTAATTTTGACTAAGCCCAGACTACGTAGTAATTTGAAGTACCAAAGAGCCAATGATTAGAGAGCATTGGCGGTGTGGCATGCCTTGAAGTTGTTCATTGGACCACCTAACGAAGACTACAAATACTAGCGCGAGCAGAAGGTGCGCCGATGTCCTCACCCCTCCATCACCGGAGCCAGGATAATCTTGTTGTCGTAGAGCTTGTTGTCATAGTGCTAAGACCATAAAAGCCAGCGCACTAGAGCAGCAACAATAGCCAATGATAACAAACATAAATCAGAAAAGACTGATCTAGAAACAAACCAAGAAACACAAAAACAGACAGAATCCCAGGCCAGACAAACAACTCCACGCGGCCTTCATCAGCGCTAGATACACCACCTTCTGACTTCACAACGTAGCCGCAGTCTCAACATCGTTAAAAAAGGTACTGAAAACAGGCTAAATAAAGAACGAAAAACCTCCCATCAGCGAGAGGCCGTGGTCTGCCACACCTTTAAGGCCCGAGGGCTACCGGACGAGAAGCGGACATGTTAGAGTATTAGGTATATACGGTTGTTATGGTAGTTTAGATAGAGTTAGGATCTGTTTACGTACAGTCCTAACTTGACTCGTACTCCAAGATAATCCTCTGTATGCCTATATATACTCGCACATGAGGCTCAATAATATATCTAACATATTCCGCCAATATCTCTCTCTCTATCCTTCTACATGGTATCAGCCTAACCACGATTCAACTATCCTAGCCGCCGTCCTCCCTCCCCAGGCGCCGCCGGCTCCCCCGCCACCAAACCCTAGTGCCGTCACCCGCCATGGCGTCGCGCTAGCCACCGCACACGCTTCCGCGTAGCGCCCCCGGGGAGGTCGATCTCCATGATCTCCGTCGTGGGCCGCGCAACCCGTACGCAGGGTTCGTCCGCCGATCCGTGATCGGCTGCCCTGTAAGTCTATTTTTCTGATCTCTTGATTGGTTTTCTTTTTTGGTTTACCGATCTTAGATCGGATTGAGTCACCCACCGCCGTCGTCATCGCCGCACCTCTACTCCGACCATCGGTATCGATGATCTACATCGCGTCCGTGCGCCTGCCCCCTCCGCTGCTGCGCCTGCCTCGGCAGGCTGTCGCGTCCTCACGGCAGGCTGCCGCACACCGTGGACGATTGCTACGCCTTCCTCGGAAGGCTACCAAGGCCACCCCCCTCAGATCCTCTTCGTCTTCATCGTCCGGGACTTCACCGACAATGCCGCCATCGAATCCGATCTACGCGTCTGAAGGGGATCCGCAGCAGAAAACAAAAAAATTTCTACGTTGGAACCCCAAAACCTGCCTATGATCTATCTATGTAGTAATGCGATAACGGCCAATGCGTAGAGAATACATACCCTTGTAGACCGTACGCGATTAATGTTCCGAGGGGAACGTGATTGATGTAGTCGTACTCGTAGCCGACCTCAAGGTCGCAAAGCTCCTCGCAGGTCACCCTTTGCTCCTTCTTCATCGTGCAGCAGCTCTGGCTCATGACATTTAAGCGCCCCAAGTGTTGCGCCTCGTGTCTTCGTACACATCCGGTGCACGATGAGACCTCCGGCTCCCTAATCCCGCCGGGAGTGCGGAAGTTGGCTAGGAATCCCTGCAGCATAACGGCGTACTGCAGGTGTGCCTCGTTCGCACAACCCAGACTTGGGGCCATGGTCACAAGGGCTAGAGAGAGAGGGAAGGAGGAACTCAACCAAAGGACTTCTCCAATTGATGGTGTATTGGTGTGTCTTTTAGTCCTCCCATGGGAGCCCCTTTACATAGGCTAAGGGAGGTGTGCCCTCCCTCTTAGGTGCCCCATGTGGGACTGAACTTAAAAGAAAAAGGGCAAAAAAACATGTGCCAGCCGGATGGGCCACCCCGCCAAGGCCCAGCCTGGCCAGGAGAGCAGCATCAGTGGAGCCAGCAGCTGGCGTCGGGTGGGCCGGTGCGCCCCTGGCGGCCCAGCTCGCCAAGCTGTGGCGGTGGCTGGTGCCCGCCCCGGGTGGGCCTTTGCCTGTGGCTGGTGGGCCTCGAGGTTCAAGCCGCCGGCCACGCTTCACTGCCAGCCAGCCCGGCTTCCTGGCGCCGATTTGGGCGGGTTGAGCTGGCAGTGGCGGCGTGGTGGTCGCCTGCCCCGTGCGGTGGATATTATCCACCGCCCATGTGGGCTGGGCTGTTAGCTTTTTCCTTTTTGTTTTCTTGCAGCTTTTCTTCTAGGCTATTTCCCTCTGGAGATTTGGCCTAATATAAATGTTGCTTTTATAAATCTTAATCTAAATATTATTTAGTATATATTAATTCATAATTAACATATAATAAATATATATTTAAATCCCATTTATCTGAAAACACTTTTCCAGTCTTCTCCTTTATTCTTTCTTCGAACAACTTCAGATCTCTCTACGGAACAATTCTGGCTTTCTCTTTCTCTATTGTGGTTTCGTCTTACGAATGATCGCTCTCATCGTACCCTTAAGTGTATTCTCTCATGGCTCGAGAATGCTCTAGACATGATCTGTATTAATGATCAACAGAGGGCCCAGGAATGTCCATGTGACCCCTATGCATTCCTGATGACAATGTCGTTTGAACCGGTAAATGTAGCTTCCAATTTCCTTTTGTTTCTTGATACGACTTGTCCGAGATCCGATCATTGGTATCATATACCTTGTTCAATCTCGTTCACAACAAGTTTTTTTTTCTTATTACTGTGATATTACATCTCCGTGACCGAGTCACATGTTGCAACATTTATGGATGTAATCTCACCAAGCCGGCCGTATGTATCTTTACCCGTCATGTGAGTGAACAAATCCCGGTCTTGCAGTCACATGTCATCTACTGTTCCTTTGGAATACCCAACGTACACCTTTATGGCCACCGTATTACCAGATGACGGTTGATGCAGTCTAAGCAGCCTCGGAAAACAGTGAGTAATATGAGCTCACGGTCTAATGAAAAGGAGTCTAGATTTAGTTTTTGCAACAATGCACTTATATGACTTGATCGTGTTGCAATCCTTCGAGGAATGTCCATCACATCATTCTCCAATGATATGACCCTGTTGTCAATTGGCATAAATGTCCATGATCTTGAAACCCAGATCATCCTCATGACCAACGAACTAGTATGAATAGAGTCTACTAGGGACTTGGTTGTTTCATACCACACCTGTACCAATGTTTCTACTTGGCACAGTTATAGCACAATATGAAACTATTATAAACTAATTGAGGTATGATAATAAAAACATATTTATTATTTGCCTCTAGGGCATATCTCCTTCAATCTCCCACTTGCACTAGAGTACAAATAATCCAGCTCGCATTTTACTCATATAAACCATATACCATATGCGTTTACAGATCACGCATGCTCATGGGAAACGTCATGTCTATGTTCTGTTTTACCAGATCATTATGTCTTTTGCAAATCTTTAACGTCTTCCTAATTTTGACATTTACACCATTATCGTATAACGGGTCGAAATATTTGTTTGGCGACAAAGTGATACTTTTTTCTAGTGTTTATAATGACGGTCGTTTTCACTGTTGCCATCTAAACTTCGAAACACACTTTGCTATCCTTTGTGTATATACTATACTCATGGCAGCAGAACGAGGCCGGATTCCAGGAGCTTACAGTGACTTTAGATCAACCTCAAGGGCTTTCTCATGGGCACTGGGTCCTGGGACACATCATTCTACGTTAAAAACGAACTAGCCCCGCCATAACATTATACATTAGATTAGATGGAGCCTTTATACTTATGTATCTATGTAGATCCTAGTGCATGAATGCAACTATGCCACTTATTTTGCTTCTTGCCATTTAAGTACAAACTTAATTATGGTTCAGTGATTAACTCAGGAATCACTTAAAGACATATTCTTATAGTTAAGACTTTGTCCTACCAACTAGAACCTCGGGTCACATTACGTCGAGTATACAACATGGTTGTATGGAAGAACCTATGACTGAGGTATAGGAGATGCAATGCATCTCTTTCTTTCAACCATAGTTGCAATACTCAATGCTTCATATAGTAAGAACTACTTTCTCACCTTGTTCCATTCTGAGCTACTTCAGAATCTTGCTTAGGATATTCTGAACATCTTTCAGAATCAAGTCTAGGAAGAATTCGACATTCAGTGTTTATTAAACTTACCAATCTATCTCGATAGATCTTATTGTTTAGGATAATAGCATGCTGCCCAGGGGGATAGATGTCTCCCCACGGGTAATCGCAAGATCTGGCCGTTGGGATATATGCCTAACCTGATTCGCTTTGCAATACAAGATGATGCATGACTAATTTCCATGTAATAAACCTAAACTTTGGCACACTATGTCAGTGACATAATAGAGACAAATGAGTGTGGACAGACTACTTACCGCCCCCACACCTTTTACTACATTGACGCTTACTAAAAGCAAATAAAAAAATAGTTGTCTCGCAAACTGTAGTCGCACGCGCTAGCTACATGCAGTTACTCTCATGAATCTTGTAACAACATGACCAAATCAAGCTCACTTATCACTTATTTTACCTCGACATGTGTCGGATGTACAATGATTTTTACCAAATCAGCAGGGCTAGTAGTATAAATGATATGTTAGATATGACGTGACTATTCCCTCTGTTTTAAAATATAAGATGTTTTAGCTTTGTGAAGCTAATGAATCTAGATCACTTTTAATGTGTAGGTTCGCTCTGAACTTCTCTGAATCGACATAGTAAAAGGAGTCTAGATATATTAGCTTCACAAAGCTAAAATATATTATATTTTAAAATGGAGAGAGTATATGTTATCTTGTGGACACATGGCAGTGCAAGCAAGACCGGCACTATCTCTAATTGTTGATTAAGTAGGCTCAACATGCATGCACTATCACCATGCATAGATCACGGAGAGCGAGGGAAGTGCTAATGAGCACGAGGATGTGATAAGTTCGGCCTCCTTGTAGCTGCGCCAAATGACTCTAATAATCATAATATGGAGGTACAATACTTGTTATGTAAGGTTCACTAGTTGAAGCGGCCCAAACATGTCTAAACTTGTTAGTGCTTGCATGCAGTATTTCGTCCCGTCTGCCATTGATATATTGCAAATGTATCTATAATTTTTGATGGTCCATGCTTGGTTTATCTACTTTCTTGTGTTTTGTTCCAACTTTGGAGTACTTTTCATATGATTTCTTGGACTAACCTATTAACAAGATGCCACAGTGCTAGTTGCCTGTTTTCTGCTCTTTTTGGTTCCAGGAAAGTCAAAAAATCAATATTCTCGGAATTGGACCGGACAAAAGCCAAAGTTGGTATTTTCCCGGAAGATTCACGGAGCCAGAAGGAGACACGGAGAGGGGCCAGGGGTCAGCCAAACCATAGTGTGGCGCGGGTCCCCCTGGCCGCGCCACCAGGTGGTGTGGGCCCCTCCGGCCTCCACCGACCTTGCCTCCTTCGCCTATAAGAGCCTCCCGATACCAAAACCCTAAATCGTGAAGCCTCCAGCCACGAAAAGTTCCACAGCGCCGCCGCCACCGAAGGGGAGATCTGGGGGACAAAAAGTCTCTATTCCGGCACCCTGCCAAGACAGGGAAGTGCCCTCGGAGCCATCTCCATTGATCTCCAGCATCATCTCCATCACCATTGCTGATTCCCATGATGAGGAGGGAGTAGTTCTCTCTCGAGGATAAGGGTTCTACCGGTAGCTATGTGTTCATCTCTCTCTCTATGTATGATCATATTGTGATCATGAGCTTTGTAATCAAGTAGATCTACCTTGCTACTCAAGTGCTTTAATAGATCTCTGCTCTCCCCATGTGTGTGAAAGTGACAGCGTGCACACCATGGTGGCACTTAGGCTAGAGATTGCAAATACTTGTTATGAGTTATATTTGGAGTTGGATATCTCTATTAAATTGTGGTGTTTGTTGGACTCATCTAGTACTCAAGGTGACAGTGTGGGGTTTTCTAGATGGGAAAGGTTTACTTTGAGGAGTGTTGTTATGGCCCTACCATGGATTAGAGTGTCCAACCGGAGATTAGTTAAGAGTAGTATCATAAAGAGAAGATATTTATATGAGAGTGTTCACTAGTGAAAGTATGATCCCTAGGCCTTGTTTCTAAGCACTGAAACACCGTTTGCTACTAGATATGTTACATGTTTGCTTGCTTCTATCTTTATTTCAGTTTTACTTTAGTTTTTTCCACGCCATCAAGCTATTTTCTATCACTGTTACCACTTATAATTATCTATACCACTCGTATTTCACTATCTCTTCGCCCGAACTAGTGCACCTATACACCTGACAAGTGTATTGGGTGTGTTGGGGACACAAGAGACTTCTTGTATCTTGATTGCAGGATTATTTGAGAGGGGATACCTTTGACCACTTCCTCACTGAGTTCGATAAACCTTGGGTGATCCACTTAAGGGAAAACTTGCTGTTGTTCTACAAACCTCTGCACTTGGAGGCCCAACAACTGTCTACAAGAATAGAAGTGCGTAGACATCAAGCTATTTTCTGGCGCCGTTGCCAGGGAGGTAAGGTAAAAGGTATTCACACCGGAGGATTAAAGAAGAAGAACCTCTCATGGCAAACGCCTATTTTCTAGCGCCGTTGCCGGGGAGGTAAGGTAAAAGGTATCACATCCTCCGGTGTGAGTGCTCGATGTTATTTACTTTAGATTCTGCAATTTTGTCTTTTTGTTTCTTGTTTTCACTAGTTAGGCTTAATTGAAAACAACAACAAAATTAGAGAGCTTTATAGTATTTATCTTGAGTTAGCACATGAAGTGTTTGAAGAGAAAATTAAAAAACCTATGGAACTTTATTTGCATGCTAATAGCAATGTTATTAATATGAATTCTTTGAACACCATTATTTCTAATGCTATGGAAAAGTCTAAGCTTGGGGAAGCATGTTTTGATGAGCATGGTATTTTTAGTCCACCAAGCATGGAGGAGAAAATTTACTTTGATGATACTATGCCTCCAATATATGATTATTACAATGATGAATATGATATTTTCAGTCCACCTACTATTGAGGAGAAAATTAATTATGATTACAATATGCCTCCTATATTTGATGATTATGGTGATGAGAATAATAATGATAGCTATTTTGTTGAATTTGCTCCCACTACAATTAATAAGAATGACTATGCTTATGTGGAGAGTAATAATTATTATATGCATGTGGATCATGATAAGAATGTTTTATGTGATAGTTATATTGTTAATTTTATTCATGATGCTACTGAAAGTTATTATGAGAGAGGGAAACATGGTTTTATGTGTCTCAACAATATTAAGTTTCCCCTCTCTATGTTGAAAATTTTGAAGCTACACTTGTTTTGCTTTCCTATGCTTGTTGCTTTGTGCTTTTATGACTTGTTTATTTACAAGATTCCTATGCATAGGAAGTGGGTTAGACTTAAATGTGCTTTCAATTTGCTTCTTGATGCTCTCTTTTACTTTAATTCATATTTCC
Source organism: Avena insularis (assembly GCA_023614405.1). Lineage (NCBI taxonomy): Eukaryota > Viridiplantae > Streptophyta > Magnoliopsida > Poales > Poaceae > Avena > Avena insularis. Next base: position 661,803,737 of record CM042690.1, on the reverse strand, counting down.
TACGTGAGCATCTTCTCAAATTATCAAGCCTAACTTAAAGGTGTTAAAGAAAAGTACTTATTGGGAGATAGCCCAAAAGTTTTAGATGAGTCTTGGAAGTTATTACTTCAGTAATAACCGCTTCTTATCCTTTTTATTTGCTTTTTGTACCAAGAGTAACCTCTAATGTGAGAGAAGTAATGATTGAAAAAGTTGCTGTCCCAAAACAGATTTCTGTGCTTCACCGTACTTCGTGTAAAATCTTTGAAGGTCTTTTTGAGGCGTGAATTTTTGTGCTTATTCCCCAGGTTGTTATCTAACTTTCGTTAGTTCAACACTTTTTTATTTGAGCAACATAAGGTCTTTGAAAAAATTCATCTTTACCTGCTGGTCTGTTTTGACAGATTTCTGCCATTTTCTGCATTTGCTTCTTGTTGGTTCCTTTTTGAGTTCTTTTGGGGAATTGAGATTTTTGAGGGAAGTGCTATAGTAGCTAGTGTTGTAATGAAAGTTTATTTGTTTTTAGAACTGAACCTTAAGACTTATTTATCTTGAGTGCACTAATGTTGCTAATGAGATTGTGTGAAGTTTTGTATGAAGGAAAATTTTCAGGTGTATGGAAGGAATGAGTAATGAGATGAAGGATGGACTAAAGCTCAAGCTTGGGGATGCCACGCGTGTCACCCCAAGAAATATCCAAGAAGTTCAAGCGTAAAATCTTGGGGATGCCTAAGGCATCCCCTTCTTCATCAATAAAAATTCCAGGTTTCTTCCAAACGCTTCATTTTTATTGTTTCATGCACAGTTGCGTTGTTCTTGGAGCGTCTTCTTTTTTGTTTTTGTTTTGGTTTTTCGTTTGCTTGGTTTTCTTAGTTTTCTGAATAAATTGGTTGGAACCCCTCTTTCATAGATTGGTTTGCAAATAGTTTGGTTTGGTTTGGAAAAGAGTAGGAAAGTTCATGCTTATGTGGTAAAAAGAGCTTGTTTTTGACTGTGGCCTATGCTTTGTCATGCCATGCTTGATATTGTTTTGGCTTTATGCTTAGTATTCTTTGCTGTAGCATGACTTGTTATAAACAATTGAGATTACTTAATGTGCCTTGGATGAATCATGCGTTGTTTTAGCATATTAAAGCATAGTATAGTGGTATTCTCCTTTGATGCTTTATTTGGGTTGACTTGGCGCATGCTCACACCATGTTATGACTATCTCAAGTCACCATAGCCTTTATGATCCTTTAGTTTTCAACTTGTAGTATCACTTTATGCTTTGATCAATGATGTTTTGTCGCTCTGCATGATTATGGCCATTATTGCTCTCTTAGTTTGTCACTCCCAGTCTTTTGCTAGCCTCCACAACCAAGTATGAGTTCCACTCATGCATCCAACTCCCTAAACCAAGTTATTCCAAAGAGTCCACCATACCTACCTATTAGGTTATGCTATTCCAAGTATATTCATGCTTTTGTTTACCTTCCAAATTAAACTTGTTATGAGAAAACTAGTGATTAAAGCTCTCACGAACTCGATGGCACACTTTACTTTTCTTGCTCTTAATAAACTTGAACCATTGTGTCGTCTATGTTGTATATGCTTGCACTTATTTGTTGGGAATTAGCAGAACCATGCTTTCATGGGGACCGCTTTCAACATTGCACTTGGTACTTGTACCTAGTTGATATCATGCTCTTTTGTATATGGATGTCGTCGGTGTGAAATGAAAGGGGAGCTTGTAAGTCCATGGAGTTATGTATATGTGTTAGAGAAACGCCTGGGCTGCTAGTTTAATCCATGCTGACATGGTGGAAACCTGTAGCGTAACCATAATGAGTTGTCTATGAAGCATTCTTCTTATAAAAAAGAGTTCTATATTGAGAAAAAAGAGAAAAAAGGAGATTATGAAAATAGGAAAGAGAGAAAAAAGCACCATATTCCCATGGTAAATAAGAAGATTGCTGAGATGCTCGTTGTCTGCTTGCCTTGTCATTTTGATATGGGGATTCTTTTGTATCATCAGGCAAGGGGTACCCCGTTGGCGGTTCTCTATGATACACATGTACTTACGATGACAAGAATTTACTGGTGACTAAACTTGAGTAGCATGAGGAGCGGCCCTCGTATACAAGGGACATGAGATTTCTGACTTATACTTCGTCAAGCATGTACACCATAGTTTGTTCACTTTAACCTTAATCACTTCAAGATGCTTATGATAGGGGCAATTAGAGCTAAAAGCTATAAGTACCATAATTTTTGGAAACTCTTTATGAGATTTGAATCCTTGCTTCCTTCTATGAAGGCCTTTCTTCCACCATTATATTGAGTCTCCACCTTCTATCTTTATGCACTTACTTTGAGAGCATGATGGCCATTCTTATTTCTATGTCCATTGTCCCAAGACTAGTTAATTGATGCATAACTTGATATTGCTTGTTTTAAACTATTTGTATCTAGTCACTCTTATGAACTTTGAAGGTGTCCTATGCATTTATATTTGCTACTCTATTGTGGGACAAGCTGAATACTATTATGCTATGTTTTCTTTATGTGAAACAAACAAACGTCTTGCAAAGCATTGTTATTCATGAATCTTTTGTTTGTGCCTTTTCATGTTGCATGATAGTTTCTTTGTCTTACTGCTAGAACTTTGTCTTTCATGTTATGATTGAAGTACTATGATCCCAACTTTGAATGTTTTACAAATACTTTGATCAAGTCTTTGATGGTGCATGTCACCTAAAAAATTATTCTTTCTTTTTATCACTTACCTACTCGAGGACGAGCAGGAGTTAAGCTTGGGGATGTTGATACATTGCAAATGTATCTATAATTTTTGATGTTCCATGCTTGGTTTTATCCACTTTATTGTGTTTTGTTCCAACTTTGGAGTACTTTTCATATGATTTCTTGGACTAACCTATTAACAAGAGCCAAAGTGCCAGCTGCCTGTTTTCTGCTGTTTTTGGTTCCAGGAAAGTCAGAAAATGAATATTCTCGGAATTGGACGGGACAAAAGCCAAAGTGCCTATTTTTCCGGAAGTCATCAGATGCCAGGATGGGCCCGCGCCAGGGGTGGTGTGGTGGCCCCTAGCACCCCCTCGGCCTCCCCTTCCGACTATAAGATGCCCTCGGGACCTAAACCCTAAGTACCCGATCAAAAATCTACGAAAGAGTCTGTAGCCGTCGTCATCTCCATCCCTAGATCGGGAGGGATCTGAAGCTCTTCCCGGCACGCTGCCGGAGAGGGGAGCTCACCCTAGAGGCCTTCTTCATCACCATGCAAGCCTCTGGTGTGATGCGTGAGTAGTTCATCCTTGGACTACGGATCCATGTAGTAGCTAGATGGCTGGTTCTCCTCCTTTGTGCTTTCATGTCTAGATCTTATGAGCTCCATTCATGATCAAGATCATCTATTTGTAATTCTGCATGTTGTGTTTGTGGGGATCCGATGGATATTGAGATGCTATTTCAGATTGATTATTGATTCTATCATGTCTTTGTTATTTGTGATCTTGCATGCTTTCCGTTGTTAGTAGCTATCTTGGCCAAGTAGATGCTAGCAACTCCAAGAGTTAGTATTTATGCTCGATAGTGGGTTCATGCCTCCGTAATGGGAAGTGATGAAATCTCTAAGGTACTAGATGTGCTGTTGCTACTAGGGAGAAAACAACAATCCTTTGTTCATAGAACAATCATATTGTTTACTTTACACGCAGTTCATAAAACAATAATCTATTGCTTGCAACTTAATACTAGAGGGGGTTCAGATGATAACCTGAAGGTGGATTATTAGTCATAGATGCAGTTGGATGGCGGTCTATGTATAATGTTGTAATGCCCAATCAAGTCTCAAAGGAGTCAAGATGATTAGTATATGCATGTATTGCTTTCTCGATGTTTGTCAATTGCCCCGTTGTAATTTGTTCACCCAACGTGTTATCTATCTAAGGAGAGCCACCTCTACTGAACTATGGATCCCGGTCCTTGTCTTTTACATTCAATCTACAAACTGTTTACTTCTTTGTGTTTACTGTCTGCAAACTTTTACTTCTTTCTATTCGATACGTTTAATCCTTTGTTTTCCGCAAAGTGAGATTGACAACCTCATTGCAAGTTGGGGACAAAGTTCTGTGGTTGTGTTGTGCAGGTCTCCACGTTGCTACTAGCACCGGTAGTGCGCCCTGCTAAAGCTCAGCTAGTAACACCTTTGGGGTGTTTCCTTGCTCCTACTGGTTCGATTAAACCTTGGTTTCATACTGAGGGAAACTTGCTGCTGTGCTCATCATAGCTTCCTCTTGGGGTTCCCAACGAGCTCTACATCAACACCGCACCAGCACTTTTCTGGGTGCCATACACAGATCCATCAGCTTACACCCACTGTATGCGAACATAGATATGTCTGACCCCCGATCATCACGGCCGACCTCATAACGAAGAACTTTCTTGGTGGTGCACACACAATGGGAACACGGAACATTGGAATTAAATAGGAATTATCTTATTTGCTACCGTTGAGTATCTAATACTAGCACACAATAAGATGTAAAACAGATATCGACATCATATATATTGTGATATGATATGGTCTTTCTTGTGCCTTGATCTCCATCGAGCACTCTGCCATGATCTTCATATTGCCCTTAGTTTGACGCCAAGTCCACGACGCCTCCACCAGGTCGTCCATCAGAATGATGACTATTACTATACTACTTAGTAACAGAAAAGTAAACTACTTTACCTTTGTAACGACCAATACCATATCATAATCACATGCCCCCTGCAAAATAAAGTTCTACTTTATCTATTGCATGTTTTACGTGGTTGTTAGGGCTTTCGCAATAGAGCCGCTTCTAATCTATGAACTTTCCAACCACAACATGGATCCGACAGTTGTCTCTATTACACCCCTTTGGGGCCCTTCGGTGTAAATGATATATCAACTACTGAATGAGAGACAGACAGCCGCTAGTCACTTATATGGTACAAGCCCTACGTTGAGCATGGAACCAGTCTCGCGTATGAATACGCGTAAGGTCGGTCCGGGTCGCTTCATCAATCAATACCGCGATATAAGCAAGTACATGTTAGAGGGTAACAACTAAGGGATCAATGCCCGCACAAAACTTGTGCGTACTGGCCGTACATGAGTCCTACGCATAGATCGGCTCTGATACCACTGAAGGGGATCCGCAGCAGAAAACAAAAAAATTCCTACGTTGAAACCCCAAAAACTGCCTAGGATCTATCTATGTAGTAATGCGGTAACATCCAATGCGTAGAGAATACATACCCTTGTAGACCGTACGCGGTTAACGTTCCGAGGGGAACGTGGTTGATGTAGTCATACTCGTAGCCGACCTCAAGGTCGCGAAGCTCCTCGCAGGTCACCCCTTGCTCCTTCTTCATCGTGCAGCAGCTCCGGCTCATGATATTTAAGTGCCCCAAGTGTTGCGCCTTGTGTCTTCGTACACATCCGGTGCACGATGAGACCTCCGGATCCCCAATCCCGCCAGAAGTGCGGAAGTTGACATCCGGCTAGGAATTCCTGCAACGCAACGGCGTACTCCAGGTGTGCCTCGTTCGCACAGCCCAGAGTTTGGGCCATGGTCACAAGGGCTAGAGAGAGAGAGAGGGAAGGAGGAAGTCAACCAAAGGACTTCTCCAATTGATGGTGTATTGGTGTGTATTTTAGTCCTCCCATGGGCACCCCTTTATATAGGCTAAGAGAGGTGTGCCCTCCCTCTTAGGTGCCCCATGTGGGACTAAACTTAATAGAAAAAGGGCAAAAAAAACATGTGCCAGCCGAATGGGCCACCCCGCCAAGGCCTAGCACAGCGGCAAAGAAACAAGGAGCCAGCCAGACTGCCGGTGGGCCGCGGGTGGGCCAGTTCAATGGCTAAGCCTGGCGGTGGTGCTGCCGCCGGGTGGGCCGCCTGCCCCTGTGGCTCGGGTGGGCCCCGAGGCCTGGCACGGCCCGGCCAGCTCGCCAGCCTGCCCGCCAGCTCCCCTGAGCGCTCGAGTTGGGCCAGGGCTGAGCTGGCCCGTGGCGGCGGCCGGTGGCTGCCCTCTGCCCCGTGCGGTGGAGGCTGTTCGCTTTTTCCTTTTTGTTTTCGTGCAACTTTTCTTCTAGGCTATTTCCCTCGGGGGATTCGGCCTAATATAAATATTGCTTTTATAAATCTTAATCTAAATATTATTTATTATATATTAATTCATAATTAAAATATAATAAATGTATATTTAAATTCCATTTATCCGAAAACATTTTTCCGGTCTTTTCCTTTATTCTTTCTCCGAACAACTTCACATCTCTCTGCGGAATGATTTTGGCTTTCTCTTTCTCTATTATGGTTCCGTCTTAAAAATGATCGCTCTCATCATACCCTTAAGTGTATCCTCTCATGGCTCGGGAATGCTCTAGACATGATCTGTATCAATGATCAACAGAGGAACCAGGGATGTCCATGTGACCCGTATGCATTCCTGATGACAATGTCGTTTGAACCGGTAAATGTAGCTTCTAATTTTCTTTTGTTTCTTGATAGGACTTGTCCGAGATCCGATCATTGGTATCACATACCTTGTTCAATCTCGTTCACAACAAGTTTTGTTTTCTTGTTACCGTGATATTACATCTTCGTGACCGAGTCACATGTTGCAACATTTATGGATGTAATCTCACCAAGCCGGCCGTATGTATATTTACCCGTCATGTGAGTGAACATATCCCGGTCTTGCAGTCACATGTCATCTACTGTTCCTTTGGAATACCCAACGTACACCTTTATGGCCACCATATTACCAAATGACGGTTGATGCAGTCTAAGCAGCCTCGGGAAACAGTGAGTAATATGAGATCATGGTCTAAGGAAAAGGAGTCTAGATTTAGCTGTTGCAACAATGAACTTATATGACTTGATCGTGTTGCAATCCTTCAAGGAATGTCCATCACATCATTCTCCAATGATATGACCCTGTTGTCAATTGGCATAAATACCCATGATCTTGAAACCCAGATCATTCTCATGACCAACGAACTAGTATGAATAGAGTCTACTAGGGACTTGGTTGTTTCATACCACACCTGTACCAATGTTTCTACTTGGCAGAATTATAGCATAATATGAAACTATTATAAACTAATTGAGGTATGATAATAAAAACCTATTTATTATTTGCCTCTAGGGCATATCTCCTTCAGTCTCCCACTTGCACTAGAGTACAAATAATCCAGCTCGCATTTTACTCATATAAACCATATACCATATGGGTTTACAGATCACACATGCTCATGGGAAGCGTCATGTCCATGTTCTGTTTTACCAGATCATTATGACTTTTGCAAATCGTTAACGTCTTCCTAATTTTGACATTTACACCATTATCGTATAATGGGTCGAAGTATTTGTTTGGCGACAAAGTGATACTTTGTTTCTAGTGTTTATAATGACGGTCGTTTTCACTATTGTCATCTAAACTTCGAAACACACTTTGCTATCCTTTGTGTATATACTATACTCATGGCAGCAGAACGAGGCCGGATTCCAGGAGCTTACAGTGACTTTAGATCAACCTCGAGGGCTTTCTCATGGGCAGTGGGCCCTGGGACACATCATTCTACGTTAAAAGCGAACTAGCCCCGCCATAACATTATACATTACATCAGATGGAGCCTTTATACTTCTGTATCTATGTAGATCCTAGTGCATGAAATGCAACTATGCCACTTGTTTTTCTTCTTGCCATTTAAGTACAAACTTAATTCTGGTTCAGTGATCAACTCAAGAATCACTTAAAGACACGTTCTTATAGTTAAGACTTTGTCCTACCAACCAGAACCTCGGGTCACATTACATCGAGTATACAACATGGTTGTATGGAAGAACCTATGACTGAGGTATAGGAGATGCAATGCATCTCTGTATTTCAACCATAGTTGCAATACTCAATGCTTCATATAGTAAGAACTACTTTCTCACCTTGTTCCATTCTGAGCTACTTCAGAATCTTGCTTAGGACATTCTGAACATCTTTCAGAATCAAGTCCAGGAAGCATTCGACATTCAGTGTTTATTAAACTTACCAATCTATCTCGATAGATCTTATTGTTTAATAACTTCAACTTCATCCTTATTTATCTAACTTAAACGTTATTAACACCAATCACATCATTCATATATGTCGTCCACATATCACAGAATGATTTCACGCTCCCACTCAAATATGACATTCATGTTTGAGATCCAGGGATTTCACTTAGCTTCCACTCATAATATTTCAGATAGATATTATGAATTAGCCAAGCTGATTTGTTCCCACTCAAATCTAGGTCCTCTCGACAATCTTGGATATTCCAAAATTCCTTGATCACCATCAAATCGAGAATTCCACTAACAAGATTTCAATGACTATTCATTTCTCGTACTTGGGTCCATCACGCTTCTTTGTAATTCGTAGGTATGTCTTGTTCAAAACATGACAAGTGAATCAACTATAATTCCACAAACTTGTAGAATATATAGTTGAATCCTACTTTCTTTAGTAAAAGTATTTGCTTGAAACTTTATGATCATTATCATTAGTCTCTGCTCTATATGTAGAGTTTGGATTCACGAAACAAATTCCACTGCGCCACTCAACAATTCAGAGGTAAGGTCAAATACCTTGTTTTGATCTTTTACTTTCTTCCACCTATATCTTCATCAGGACACATCAACTTAGGACAACAGCAGGTTTGCCCCTTTTGTGGAAGATGCATTCATAGCTTCCTAAGAATGCTCTACAGAGACTTGTTTATTCGCCACGACTTCGACTTATCAAAATCTCCAGAAACTCGAACTCGCCATAACACTTATGGTGTTGTTTCCACGAATCTTTTAGATGTTCCTTTGTATTTCAAACGAGTGTTTGCTTATTTTGATCTCTAACTCTAAACGACAACTATAACCCCGATAAGAGATAATATGTATCTAATACAAAATGATTATGATGTTTAGACATTTCAACATAGTTTGAATTCATCCAATTATCATAATTTGTGAAACATCTTTCACAAGTCCCTTTATGCTTAACTTAACTTGAATACTTTAGTCGTGTCGATCAAATCGAAGGGACTTGTTAATTCAATATCCTCTTTGTTGAGAACTCATTTGAACAATTCAAATCATTTCAAACTTATGTTTCATTAAGTAAATATGCTTATTCACTTAAGTCAACAATTAACTAATGATTTCCACTATTTGTTGAAAATACGATACATCACTATGTATAAGATTCAACATTTCTTCGCATATCATAGTTTTACAAGAATGCGGAGTTTTAGTCATTCTGCCCAAGAGGCATGGTTTTGCAAAGCCTCTAGATTAAGCATCTAGGACCCCGATCTTCATTAAGAACATGCAATAACCAAAATGACTTAAACTATAGTGTCATTTCATTATTAAACTTTGGATATTTTTTAGCATTCTGATCCTTTTATAAATGTTTAAACTATTATCATTAACATAGTGATAAGAATAACTTGTTTGTAATCGTAATGTGACCATAACGGTATTGTTCATAAGAATAGTACAAACTGGCTTGTAACTTGTTCATATGAATAATCGTTTCGCCAAAAGCAAGACACACAAACAAGGATTACAAAATTATATTCAAGTCCACTAATCCAAATGACAAACTTTGAGGGAAGAGGTGATGTCGGCCATCAACTATTTTGCTTGCCGTCATCAAGTCATGTTGCCTCAAAACCAACAATTCTCAACCAGATCCGCCTGTTTTCACAAAACGAGACAAGTATCAAATACTTTGCAAACTGTAACGAGTTTTGCAAGAACCATAATTATAATTTGTATATCTTACATATACTTTTTCATCCATGACCTCCATTGCAATCAAGCCCTTCCAAGAGTTCTGAACTGTAATGCAAGATCACTAAGAGGTCGTTTGGTATCCATCATTTGGGCCTGGAATCCCGGAATTCATTTTACAATTCCATCATTATGCTGTTTGGTTGACACGGAATTGAGCCGTCGTTTCATTTGACAAATCCATCAAAATATCCCACGTGTAAACCAGATTCCCGAGCGAGACGCGTCATTTGCCAATTTCCGTCCCCGACTCCTCCCTCCCCAACTCCACAGCGCCTCACTCCCCGACTTCACAGCGCTGCCGCCTCCTCCGTCCGCCTCGCCGCCATCTCCTCCGTCCGCCTCGCTGCCTCCTCCTCCCTCAACCTCGTTTCCTTGTCCTCCCACTGACGCCCGTTCCCCACCCGATCCTCCGCTGATTCTCTCGCTGTCGCCTAACGACCACTGGCCGCTAAGCGGCCAATTCACCTCTGTCTCTTCTGTTCTTAAGTTCTTCTTCTCCTTTAGTTGTCGATCCATTTTTTATTGTTAACCCAGATCTTATTTTCTGTTTTGATTTGCTGTCATGGTTCATCTCCTGTGTACCACCATGGTTCATCTCATCGTTTGAGTTGTGAATTCATCTGAGATTGTGCTTTTCAGATAGCTCACCACGCGTACCATGCTTAGAGCATTACTGTAGCCCTGCATGGTTCAGATAGCTCGTTTGGTACCAGATAGCTCTCCTGTTTAACATGTCCACATGTTTTGTCAAAGATTCAGCAAAACAACATGATAGCTCTCCTATTTAATACGTCCGCATGTTTTTTCAAAGGTTTAGCAAAAGAACATGAAGGTCCAGTATTTCTTAGCAAGCCCCAAATCGCACGGTTCAATCGTTTTGATGGAATTGCCAGCAACCTTTTCTAGAGAGAATTTTGGCACTTTATTGATGAGCCGCCACATTCAGTTTACATGTTGGAAAAAAAAGTTGAAAACCCTGAAGCTGGTGTACCAGTTTACATGTTGGACTAGTTTAACTTTAATGACATCGACTATGGACGATTAGAGCAGCAGGGCGGTACATGTCAGAGATGTTCCTACACACATCTCTCTCACACACACATTATTTCTCTCTGTTAGAGCTCGTTTTGGTACCCAGGTCAGGAATTTTACTTTCTAATAACATAACATTGATTAAGGTTAGAAATCAGACTATGTGGGTGTCCTGCTGAATTTTTGTCTAAGATTATGGGTTTTTTAGAATAATTTGTTAATCTCCTGTATACTTATGAATAGTTTGTTGTAACGAGTCAAGATGTTGCTCCTTTGTTTTACCTGAATCAGCAGTGTGCGAGAAAATATGATTCAAGATGTTGCTGCTTTGTATACTCAATTCTGCAGGTGCACATTAACATCGTTGTTGACCTTGCAGGTGCTCAATTCTGCCAACCCATGCTTGGTACTTCCACAGAAGCTAAAACCTTCGGGACATTGTCAAATGCAGGTAAATTAGTTGAGTCTCTGCTTTGTGATCTCTGGTATTGCTAGTTCTTAGATGCAAACCTGATTTGTGATCTATGGAAATGTTAGTTCTTAGATCCATACTTGGTATTATTAGTTTAGTCTCTGCTTTGTGATCTATGGAAATGTATCCTATAAATAATGCGGTAGATATCCTTTTCCAAATCTTATAGAAAAGGTGACACTGTGATACAACCTGATTTCGGAGGAACGGAAGTGAAGCTTACAGAAAAGAGGTCTCCTTATGGTTCCTTGTTACATACTGCAATTTGTTCTTGTTAGATACTGCAATTTGTCCTTGTTACTAGCTTATGTGTAGATCTGAAAGTTTATTACTCTACTCAGTTCCCCTTGATGTATGTATTGTAGATGGCAGATCAACAACTAGTGCTATATCATGAGAGGAGGAAGAAAAGAAAGAGGGCAGCAGCTGGGTTTTTTGTTACCGTAGTTTCGGTAGCACAGCATATCTACTGTAGGAGGAGGAGGATTGTAGAACTTGGGGATTTTAGCGAGGAAGAGGCCAAGACTAGAATTAGAAAATAGATGCTTAGGAACATTTATATGGGTCCCAATCTATATTGCTATGATACTCTGAGGTTCACCAAAAGGTCCTTTTCTGACCTATGTGTTATCCTACATGAAAGGGCTGGGCTGAAAGACACATTCTATGTGACTGTTGAAGAAGCCGTAACTATTGTTTTGCTTGTTCTTAGCCATGCCATGAAATTTAGGTTAATCCGTAGCACCTGTAGGTGGACGCTTGAGCCAATCAGCAGACATTTCAATGAGGTGTTAGGAGCCATCCTATCTTTATCTCATGAACTCATCAAGTTGCCAGACCCTTCTACTGAACTACCCGAGGATTACAAATGGAGGTGGTTTCCTGATGGGCTTGGAGCTTTAGATGGCACACATGTTGATGTCCGTGTCCCGCTACACAAGCAAGGTAGATATAGGAATAGGAAGAAGGCCATAACAACAAATGTGTTGGGTGTTTGTGACCGCAACATGAAGTTTGTTTATGTGTTGGCTGGCTGGGAAGGTTCAACATCAGATGGCAGAGTGTTGAGAGATGCAATGTTTAGAGAAGACTCTTTCAAAGTTCCAAATGGTAACTCCTATCTTAGTATGATACAAATTTCCACTAAATTTCTCAACTGAAATCTAATGTGGGTTATTTTCATAAACCTTAGGAAAATACTACCTAATAGATGTTGGATACACAAATGGTCCATGCTTCTTTGCTCCATTCAGGAACACAAGGTATCACTTGAAAGAGTGGGCAGCCAATGGGAATAATCCAGAAACTCCACAAGAGCTCTATAACTGCGGCATGCAATTGCTAGGAACGTAGTTGAGAGGATTTGGGCTCTTTTAAAGATGAGATGGGTTATTCTCAGGGTTAGTTCATTTTTTGGAATAAAAAATCAGGTACCATCCAATTTTTTTAATTCAAACCATTTGCTAGAATATTTTTGAGTTTTGTGTATTAACATGCCATACTAACTTAACGGCAGATTCGAGTAATCAATGCTTGTTGCATACTACATAACTTCCTAGCTGATAGGCAAAGAGAGATGGATGATCTGATGTTGCAAGAAGTGGATAATCAGCTAAACAATGTTGCCATTGATGTGGACGAACCTGATATGATTACGCACATTGAGGTGACAAATGAGTGGAATAACAGGAGATTGACCCTAGCTAATGAGATGTGGGCTGATTATCAAGCTAGGCGTGGACAAGCAAATGCTTAATTTTGCTTGAATGTTGTACAGTCTTCTTTATGTACATATTTTCTTTTTGGTATGCTTCATATATGTCCAGTTTGTTACTCTCTCTCATATACATACACTTTCCTTTTACCACTAACTCATGGTAATCTTTATGTACATATAGGGATGGATTCGCGCATGGATTCGACGAAGAAAGGTAGAAGTTACCTCAAGTGGACAGATGAGATGGATAAAGCTATGCTGGATGTATTTGTGGAGTACTACACCAAAGGAGACCGTGCTCAAAATGGGTGGAAACCCCATGTATACACAGCTGCAGTCAAGAAAGTGAGAGAGAAGTGTCAGCTTGAGGTCACAAAGGATAATATCATCTCTAGGAGCAAGACTTTTGATAAATATTATGCTATCGTCAACAAGATGCGTTCTCAGAGTGGATTTGGATGGGATGATGAGAAGAATATGATCACTATAGAAGATGATGTTTGGAACACTTATGTGAAGGTAACCTACTAAACTGCAAATTGTGGGACTAAACTGCTCCCGGGTTGTGACGTCTGAAACTAGCATCACTAGATAACAGATTTAGTAATTTTTAGTTGGTTCATTATTATTTAATGACTGAATTGACACCATCTACTCGACACGCAAGAGAAGAGTTGACTTGCGATATGAATATGCTTACATAGGACGAGAGTTGGACAAAATATTTTCAGTTGGTTCATTATCATTTGTTTTGCAAAAATGAACAGACAAAATATTATTCATGAGTAAACCGGTTGTATAGAGTTAGTCTACTATATGCCTATGAAGGTCCCAACACTTGCATGCAGGTTTCTAAGACGCTCACTTTGAAACTGAGATTCTTTTATTGATTAAATACCTATCTGGCCATGAATAATTTCTTTAGATAAAAAAGTGATTGCACCAATGCTGACTGCACATCGGTACCAATGCCTTGCATGCTACACTAGATGAAGAGAGTGCTCTGTTCCAGAAAATTAATTACATTGGACTGAATAGATCATATAAAGAGAAGGATTTCTAATACTAGTTGGACTTGGATGGCATTGTATTGCTGCTGACTAACTAGGCATACATGGTAGGAGAACCATCTAGCAGTCCGGAGTTAGGAACTACATTCATATACTTCACAAGCCCTACATAGTCTACTTCTTGCTGCTGTTTACACTGTTCTTGCTGCTGCTGTTTACACTATTCTTGCTACTGCTGCTGTTTACATTTATTTTAAGTCTGTTTACACTGTTCTTGCTGTTGTTTACACTCTTTTTGCTGCCAGTTCTTGCTGTTGATGGTGTTTTGTTGCCTGTTCTTGCTGATGTTACCAGCTTCAAGAAGCATATATGTGATTTATATGAAGTGCAAAGCTAGCTGGTATTTTTTTAATACGAAGTAGTTTATTTTTATACACGATTGATACTAGTGCTACTAGTGATACTGGTGCTGATACTAGTTCAGTTTTGATCTCTGTTTTAATACAATTTAGGATGACAGACTATGTATCTCTGTTTTGATACTAGTAAATTGAAGTACATGATTCCACATATATATCTGGTTTGTCTTGAAGTTCTAAACCTCACTGTGCTACCTAATTATAATTTGGTTTTGAACAAAGCTTGTTGCTCGGACAGATTAGTCACCTTTTACCTTGTCATCATCATAATAGTAGTATATACTTGCCTTCCTTTTACCTTGTCAGTAGTCATGTAGCCAGTGTAAACATATAATTAATGGTCTCCAAGGTTGGAACACCACACCACATTGATTCATGCTTTTGCTGTCAAATATGTTTATACATTTATAAAGGAGGGAGTTCATTTTGGCTATCTTTCAGTTTCCAATTTAGATCTTACATAACCTTACATTTGCAGGCCAACAAGGATGCCGCATCATATAGGTACAAGTCAATAAAATTTTGGGACATGATTAGCACACTATACTCCAGAGACCGTGCTACCGGCGCGGGTGCGAGGACAGCTAATGAAAGCGCAGCTGAAATGGTGGAGGAGAATGCTAACACCACTACCAACAATAAAGATGCTAATTCATCAACTCAAGCTGACGAAGATCGTCCGAAGAAGAGGTATCAATCAGATGACTCAATTGCATCCATGCTTGGTGATAAGTTAGATAACTTCACCGCTGCGTTCAAAGCTGATGCTCCCGAGCCTCCACCAAAGCCAGCATCTCCTGAGGAAATCTGGGCTGTTCTTGATGGCATACCAGATCTAGAAGATGATCAACAGTTGGCATTATATGATGTTCTTGTAGCCGATGATCGCAAGTTCAAGTCTTTGGTGGCATTGCCTGAACGGATGAAGAAGAAGTGGGTGCTCAAGCAGATAAACACATGATTCAGATCTTCCTTTGTGTTGTAGCTGCCATTTCATCTTGTTTAACTTATTCAAACTCTAGAACTTGTATTTATTATGTCGATGCATCTATGTTTTATGGACTGAACATGGACTAGAACTTTGGAACTTGGATGATATGCAGATGATAATCAATGTTTTAGTATTTTGATGTGTGTTTTGAGGTCCAAAAGTTATGAGAAGTAGTTGTTGCAATCACTTCATGCATGCGTTTTTATTCTAGTCCATGGCAGCTATTTTGAAATTCCATTTTCAATTCTGTAGTCATTTCCAAATTCCGGTGGCAGCCAAACATGTGGGTGTTTTTGGAATCATGATATAAATGAAATGAATCCATGTATTCATTTAATTTCTACGAAATGAAATGAATACCTGGGTGCCAAACGACCTCTAAGTGTTTTTCTAAATACTCTCTTTTTCATCCATGATGGAGGAAAACCCATCCATCGGCTCATACTTTATGTACCAGATTTTACAGAATACAAAATGTAGCCCAACTCTCAATCGAATGGAGAATGGCTTATTGGATGATTATGGAGAAAACACAAACATTCCGGAGTCATCGAATTATCTCCTAATGGTTATTGTATCAAGAAGAGAAGATCACCTTTTACGAGGATATCCCTCAGGCGTGGGTATTAATCTATGAAGTTAGACCCTTTTGCTAAGTTCCACATTAAGCAATATATTTCTATGGTCGCAAAGGACCTCAATGGGATAGGCCATGATCTAATAAGAAATTTGCAAACAGACACCTAGACTAAGTTTATAATAAGAGATCAATTTCTAATTGGTCTCCGCTAAAATTGTCATCCCCTAGACGATTTTAGTGATCACATGATCCCTATCCTCTGCACCTCCCGTGATCATCATGGCCATCATTACAGCCTCAAAGGTAGACATTCCCTAATGCCAATCACATCATCCATCTGACTCATGCTCGATCTTTTGATCTCTTGTGTTCAGAGGCCATGTCTGTACATGCTAGGCTCGCCAAATATAACATGTGTGTATTTGTTGTGCAACATGGCTTACACCCACTGTATGCGAACATAGATATGTCTGACCCCCGATCATCACGGCCGACCTCATAACGAAGAACTTTCTTGGTGGTGCACACACAAGGAGAACACGGAACATTGGAATTAAATAGGGATTATCTTATTTGCTACCGTTGAGTATCTAATACTAGCACACAATAAGATGTAAAACAGATATCAACATCATATGTATATTGTGGTATGGTATGGTCTTTCTTGCGCCTTGATCTCCATCGAGTGCTCCGGCATGATATCCATCTTGCCCTTGGTTTGACGCCAAGTCCACGACGCCTCCACCAGGTCGTCCATCGGAACGATGACTATTACTATACTACTTAGTAACACAAAAGTAAACTACTTTACCTTTGTAACAACCAATGGCATATCATAATCACATGCCCCCTGCAAAGTAAAGTTAGATGCCTCTACTTTATCTATTGCAATAGAACCGCTTCAAATCTACGAACTTTCCAACCACAACATGGATCCGACAGTTGTCTCTATTACACCCCTTTCAGGACCCTCCATTGTAAATGATATATCAACTATTGAATAAGAGACAGACACCCGCTAGTCACTTATACGGTACAAGCCCTATGTTGAGCGTGGAACCAGTCTCGCGTACGAATACGCGTAAGGTCGGTCCGGGTCGCTTCATCAATCAATACCGCGATATAAGCAAGTAAACGTTAGAGGGTAACAACTAAGGGATCAATGCCCGCACAAAACTTGTGCGTACTGAACGTACAACAGTCCTACGCATAGATCGGCTCTGATACCACTGAAGGGGATTCGCAGTAGAAAACAAAATATTCCTACGTTGGAACCCCAAGAACTGCCTAGGATCTATCTATGTAGTAATACGGTAATGGCCAATGCGTAGATAATACATACCCTTGTAGACCGTACGCGGTTAACGTTCCGAGGGGAATGTGGTTGATGTAGTCGTACTCGTAGCCGACCTCAAGGTCGCGAAGCTCCTCGCAGGTCACCCCTTGCTCCTTCTTCATCGTGCAGCAGCTCCGGCTCACGATATTTAAGCGCCCCAAGTGTTGCGCCTCGTGTCTTCATACACATCCGGTGCACGATGAGACCTCCGGCTCCCCAATCCTGCCGGGAGTGCGGAAGTTGATATCCGGCTAGGAATTCCTGCAGCGCAACGGCGTACTCCAGGTGTGCCTCGTTCGCATAGCCCAGACTTTGGGCCATGGTCACAAGGGCTAGAGAGAGAGGGAAGGAGGAAGTCAACCAAATGACTTCTCCAATTGATGGTGTATTGGTGTGTCTTTTAGTCCTCCCATGGACACCCCTTTATATAGGCTAAGGGAGGTGTGCCCTCCCTCTTAGGTGCCCCATGTAGGACTAAACTTAAAAGAAAAAGGGCAGAAAAACATGTGCCAGCCGGCTGGGCCAATGTGGCAGCCGGATGGGCCACCCCGCCAAGGCCCAGCCTGGCCAGGCGAGCAGCAACAGTGGAGCCAGCAGCTGGCGCCGGGTGGGCCGGCGTGCCCCCGGCGGCCCAGCTCGCCAAGCTGTGGCGGTGGCTGGTGCCCGCCCCGGGTGGGCCGCCTGCCCCTGTGGCCCGGGTGGGCCTCGAGGCCTGGCGCGGCCCGGCCAGCTCGCCCGCCTGGCCAGCCTGCCCGCCAACTCCCCTGAGCGCCCGAGTTGGGCCGGGGTTGAGTTGGCCCGTGGTGGCGGCCGGTGGCTGCCCTCTGCCCCATGCGGTGGATATTATCCGGCGCCCACGTGGGCTGGGCTGTTTGCTTTTTCCTTTTTGTTTTCTTGCAGCTTTTCTTCTAGGCTATGTCCCTCCGGGGATTTGGCCTAATATAAAAGTTGCTTTTATAAATCTTAATTTAAATATTATTTAGTATATATTAATTCATAATTAACATATAATAAATGTATATTTAAATTCCCATTTTTCCGAAAACACTTTTCCGGTCTTTTCCTTTATTATTTCTCCGAACAACTTCGGATCTCTCTGCGGAACGATTCCGGCTTTCTCTCTACTGTGATTCTGTCTTACGAATGATCACTCTCATCGTACCGTTAAGTGTATCCTCTCATGGATCGGGAATGCTCTAGACATGATCTGTATCAATGATCAACAGAGGGACCAGGGATGTCCATGTGACCCCTATGCAATCCTGATGACAATGTCGTTTGAACCGGTAAATGTAGCTTCCAATTTTCTTTTGTTTTTTGATACGACTTGTCCGAGATCCGATCATTGGTATCACATACCTTGTTCAATTTTGTTCACAACAAGTTCTGTTTTCTTGTTATCGTGATATTACATCCCCCATGTTGCAACATTTATGGATGTAATCTCACCAAGCTGGCCGTATGTATCTTTACCCATCATGTGAGTGCACAAATCCCGGTCTTGCAGTCACATATCATCTACTGTTCCTTTGAAATACCCAACGTACACCTTATTGGCCATCGTATTACCAGATGATGGTTATTGCAGTCTAAGCAGCCTCGGGAAACAGTGAGTAATATGAGCTCACGGTCTAAGGAAAAGGAGTCTAGATTTAGCTGTTTTGCAACAATAAACTTATATAACTTGATCGTGTTGCAATCCTTCGAGGAATTTCCATCACGTCATTCTTCAATGATATGACCCTGCTGGCAATTGGCATAAATGCCCGTGATCTTGAAACCCAGACCATCCTCATGACCAACGAACTAGTATGAATAGAGTCTACTAGGGACTTGGTTGTTTCATACCACACCTATACCAATGTTTCTACTTGGCATAGTTATAGCACAATATAAAACTATTATAAACTAATTGAGATATGACAATAAAAACCTATTTATTATTTGCCTCTAGGGCATATCACCTTCAGCGTCGTCCACGCCATGGCGCATATGGTGCACCGTCGATCTGATCAACCGATCTTGCGCCTGTCTACGCCAAGCACGTCCCCGAGCACGCGCCTACCACCGATCGAGCTATGGGTTGCCGCTGTGTCGTCCCGTCGGACCGCAGCGCCGCCGCCTTTGGTCTATACTACCGGCTTCCAACGCGCCTTCCTTGGCGTGTACGTCGCTGGTGGTCTCCCAGCCGCTGCACCGACTTGCGCCCTACAGCTATGCCGCCCCCTCGGGTCATAGCATGGCTGCACGGAGCCTACTTCGCCGTCCTCATGCATCAATGGCCTCGACTTTCACCGTGCCATCTCCTACGGCGCGGATCGCTGCCGTCTGCACATGGTCTTCGTCACGTCGCTGGGTCTTCCTCGCCTACTTCGAGCACCGCCGCCGCGCTTCACAAGGTAACCTGCAGGGCGCCCTCTCGTTGTCGCAGGTCCCGCCGACTACCCCATCGCCACTCCAGGCATCTAGCATGACTATCCCAGGTCGTTGCTGTTTTCGCCGCCTTCTACGTCTTCGTCCACTACAACTTCGCCGTCAATGTCATCGCCTCATCCCTGACTACACCACCTGCTACTTTACTCCGACAACCGCGGATAGCACCGTCATCTCTCCCTTCGCTGCTCTGCGCGTCGCAACCGCTCTAGAGGCTTCCTCTGCTAGTCTTTTTGACATGGCGGCAAGTTCATGATGATCCCTGCCCCCGCACGCCTGGTACTGGCAACACTGGGAGTGCCTTCGTCCCCGACGCATTCCCAAGTTTGGCAAGCTCGGATTGACGCCTCGTCTTCATCGGCTTCGACAACGTCTTCTTCGGCATCGACCCCTCTACGACTGCCTCGACCGCGTCACCGACGAGTTCTTCTTTGCATACCCGGTTCTGGCAAAACCGGAGTGTGCATTCATCCCCAATGTGCGCCTAGTTGTGGCAAAACTATGGTCGTACCTCGTCCTCGACGGCTCGGACTGTATTGGCTTCGGCATCGACACCCTCGACGACTGCCTCGACGCGTCTCTGTCATCCTCCTCGCGCACTATGCGCATGCGGCTTCACGTGCGGCTACCTCGACATCGGCATCCCCGACCACGACATCGACCACGGCGATCCCTCGCACGGCTACTTCGACCACGACACCACCCAATGCTCTCGGCTCCCTCGACATCGGCACAAGGGCTACCACCTCACTTGAGCATCACCAGCTTCCTCTACAGTCCAAGCAACCGCGACGCGACACTGTCCACGACGTTCCCGCTACGACTGCGGGGGATGTCAACTTACTGGATGCTACTTCGGTTTATCTCCAGTCTGACCGTCCGCGACGTTCCAGTTGTTCACGACGCTACCGCTATAACTGCGGGGGGATATTAGAGTATTAGGTATATACGATTATTATAGTAGTTTAGATAGAGTTAGGATCTGTTTACGTATAGTCCTAACTTAACTCGTACTCCAAGATAATCCTCTGTACGTCTATATATACTCACCCATGAGGCTCAATAATATATCCAACATATTCCGCCAATATATCTCTCTCTATCCTTCTACAGGACAGACGATTTCACCGGCGAGGGGGACGGAACCCTAGATGGATTTTAGCTCCACCCGATCGCCTCTCTCCATGACGGCGGTACATGCTTGTTCGGATTAGGCCACACCAAGGGAGCCGTTAGATAGATAGATCAAGAAAAATACAAAAGGATGGTAATTATTTTGTTAACAAATCCTACTCAAATTCGAGTAGAGATATTTGGCTCCCGAGCTATAGTGCTCTTGTTATTTCAAAAAAAAAAAAAATCATATTTATGAGTTTCAAAAAATATTTTTGTAGCCCATGATTTATGCCACAAACATGACGAAACCAATTTTAAATACTTGTATTCTGAGCTGTACAAAAATGACAACATTGTAGATTTGTACAAGTATCATTTCAAACCCCCAGCTTATTAGATTTGTCATTTTTGTGTAGGCCAAAATACAAGAATTTCATGTCATGATTTTATATGCTTGTGGGATACAACATTGATTATTGCCAGAATTATTTTCAGATATTTTGAAACATGAAAAATATGATTTTAAATTTTAAAAAAATGAAGAGAGCACTGATGCTCAGGAAACAAAGACACGTTGCGCAGCACTAGTATGTTTTAAAACAATCCTTGTATTTTAAGTTTCAATTACTTTTATTAACTTTTGGAGCATGTTTGACTCAAAGGATTTACAAAGTAAGTTTGTAGGATTCTTACCCATAGGTTTTTTTTTCTATAGAGACCATTTGATTCAAAGGATTGAACCCTTCAAATTTCCTATAGATTCCTTGCTTTAATACAATCTCATTGGATTTCTAATAAGAGGTTAGACCTCTTGGAAAATTTCCACGGGTATGCCATCCATGGATAAGACTTTTTCAACTGATGTATAGAGACCATTTGATTCAAAGGATTGAACCTTTCAAATTTCCTATATATTCCTTTGCTATATACTACAATCTCATAGGATTACTAACAAGAGGTTAGACAACTTAGAAAATTTCTTATGTGTCTACGACAACTATGCCATGTACTCAATCTATATACAAATTTTCTGTGTTTTCCATGTGGTGCGACCAAACAATTTCTACATTAAATTTCTGTGTTTTTTGTTCCCGTAGGATTTCACATGTCATGACATATCATTCATGTGGTTTTCCTATTCCTGTGCTTTTAAAATCCTTTGAATCAGCAAATCAACCTGTGGTTGGGTGGCTAGGAGGGTGGTTGTACCCCTAGCCCACCAGAGTTCAAACCCCAGGTTTGACACTGTGTGTTGCATAAAAGGTGGAATATTCTTTCAGTGGGAGGCGACGTTCCCGTCGACAGCGAGGCGCCTGTGGTGACTTCGCCAATCTCAAGACCCGCTCTGCCGGCTGAGTCTATCAGAGGTGCTCATAGGGGTAGGGTGTGCGTGTGTGCGTTCATAGGGGTGGGTGCATGTACGTGTTGTGAGCGTCTACGATTGTACTGTGTTTCTCCAAAAAAAATCCTTTGAATCAAACATGCCCTTAATCACTACGCTGAAATTCCGTTCAACTTTGTGATGTTTTAATTCTTGTTCTTTATTCACTTAGTTAGTTTTGTATTTTTCACATTTGCATTTTCTTTGCAATTGCACTTTGTTGAACTTTTTTTGTTTTTTGGCATGCACTTTATCTTTGGTGACTCCCCGGCAGGAAAAGGCTTATTCTCTGTGCCACATATAGATGGGGCGACTCCCCGGCGCTGGGACCCACTTAGGTATGGCGCACCCTTTTGCCCATGCGCCACGGATAGGGGTCATACCCGTGGTGCTCCATGGATATGCCATTCATGGATAAGCCTTTTCCTGCTAGTGTATAGAGACCATTTGATTCAAAGGATTGAACCCTTTAAAATTCCTATAGATTCCTTTGCTATACTACAATCTCATAGAATTACTAACAAGAGGTTAGACCTCTTAGAAAATTTCCTATGAGTCCATGACAACTATGCCATGTACTCAATCTATATACGGATTTTCTGTGTTTTTCCTGTGGTGTGACCAAACAATTTCTATAGCAAAATTTTGTGTTTTTCGTTCCCATAGGATTTCTATATGTCATGACATATCATTCGTGTGGTTTTCCTATTCATGTGCTTTTAAACTCCTTTGAATCAAATATGCCCGTAGTCACTATGCTGAAATTCCGTTCAACTTTGTGATGTTTTAATTCTTGTTCTTTATTCACTTAGTTAGTTTTGTATTTTGCACATTTGCATTTTCTTTGCAATTGCACTTTGTTGATTTTTTGTTTTTGTTTTTCCGCCTGCACTTTATCTTTGTTGCAACTGCATTTTATATACTATGTGTAGTTGCATTTTAATGGCGGGCACTGAAAGTAAGTACAATTTATACTGTGCGAGTCTAGTCGTGCACGGTACGAAATGGCAACCACTTGATTTTTAAGTGACGGTGGGACGATGGCAGTTGTCGTTGTTCTCGGTGACTTTGGACCAGATCGTGCCGTGCCATATTAACTGGAACTTCAGAAATTTTCAGAGATACTCCGTACCAGTAAATTATCTTTTCATTGAGTTTTTGTCTCGTAACATTCCTTCCGGATGTTTAGATATGTGTCATAGCATGTGATTTCGAAAACAAAACAAAACATAGCATGTGCTTTGGTACGGAGACAATTTGCACCGTTCAATGAATCCGACGAGGTCGCAGAAGGTGATAGCTACGTTGATTTCTAGTACCTGTTACGAAACCATTATTACTCGTAGCAGCACCTAGCTAGCTTGTATGATGAGCGGCAGATTTCCCCTTTTCATCTTTTGGGTTCGGCGACGTCGCCCGCCACGTAGGTACTCCGGGACGTTGCTATTCCGAGGATAGGCCGGACGCGCAGCAAATGCGGATGATAGCTATCGCTGGGTGTGGTGGGTGAAGGAACGCGCTGCAACAGCTCTGGATCCCCTCGGCGCCGCCCCGTCCCAAAATAGTACTATATTTCTCCCAGACTTGTCCGTCGGCCCACCCTCCACGACACGCACGCGCAACACGGTGCATGCGTACCACACCAGACCAGACACCAATACCCATGCTGCTCTCCCCGCGCGCGGGCTATATGTACACCCCCAACGAGTAGACGCAGCTGCATATTCCTCACACACACAGACGATCGAAGTGCCCCTGCAAGCTCGCTCGCTCGCTCCAATAATCTTCTCCGTCGCTACCAAACTCTGCTCGTGATCGATTTGAAGCAACAGCTAGTGTGTAAGATCATGAACCCGAACGGCATGGAGAGCGGCGAGGGTTCCGGCGTGCCGCGAGAGGTGCCGGGCAGCTACGGCCTCCCGTACGTCTCCGCCATCCGCGACCGCCTCGACTTCTACTACAACCAGGGCCAGGACAAGTACTTCGAGTCCCGCGTCCACAAGTACGGCTCCACCGTCGTCCGCATCAACGTGCCGCCGGGCCCCTTCATGGCGCGCGACCCGCGCGTCGTCGCCGTGCTCGACGCCAAGAGCTTCCCGGTCCTCTTCGACGTCACCAAGGTCGAGAAGAAGGACCTCTTCACCGGCACATACATGCCCTCCACCTCCCTCACCGGCGGCTACCGCGTCTGCTCCTACCTCGACCCCGCCGAGCCCACCCACGCCAAGGTCAAGCAGATGCTCTTCTCCCTCCTCGCCTCCCGCAAGGACGCCGTCATCCCGGCCTTCCGCACTCACTTCTCCTCCCTCCTCGCCACCGTCGAGTCGCAGC
Source organism: Avena insularis (assembly GCA_023614405.1). Classification (NCBI taxonomy): domain Eukaryota; kingdom Viridiplantae; phylum Streptophyta; class Magnoliopsida; order Poales; family Poaceae; genus Avena; species Avena insularis. The sequence continues at coordinate 661,779,071 of CM042690.1, read as the reverse complement.
TCCTGCTCTCCGGCAAGTCCGACTTCAACAAGCTCAACGACGCCACCTCCTTCGAGTTCATCGGCGACGCCTACTTCGGGGTGCTCCCTTCGGCCTCCGACCTCGGCGCCACCGGCCCGGCCAAGGCCGCCAAGTGGCTCATCTGGCAGCTCCACCCGCTCGTCACGCTCGGCCTCCCGAAGATCCTCGAGGAGCCGCTCCTGCACACCTTCCACCTCCCGCCCTTCCTCGTCTCCCGCGACTACAAGGCCCTCTACAGCTACTTCTTCGCCGCCGCCACCGAGGCGCTCGATAACGCCGAGAGCCTCGGGCTCAAGCGCGACGAGGCGTGCCACAACCTGCTCTTCGCCACCGTCTTCAACAGCTACGGCGGCCTCAAGGTGCTGCTCCCGGGCGTCCTCTCGCGCATCGCGTCCGCCGGCGAGAAGTTCCACCAGAATCTCGTCAAGGAGATACGCGGCGCCGTGGCGGACGCCGGCGGGAAGGTCACCATGGCGGCGCTGGAGAAGATGGAGCTCACCAAGTCGGCCGTGTGGGAGGCGCTGCGGCTGGACCCGCCCGTCAAGTTCCAGTACGGCCGCGCCAAGACCGACCTCACCATCGAGAGCCACGACGCCGTGTTCGCCGTCAAGAAGGGCGAGATGCTCTTCGGCTACCAGCCCTGCGCCACCAAGGACCCGCGCGTGTTCGGCGCCACGGCGGCCCAGTTCGTCGGGGACAGGTTCGTCGGGGAGGAAGGGAGCAAGCTGCTGCGCTACGTGTACTGGTCCAACGGGAGGGAGACCGACAGCCCCAGCGTGGCCAACAAGCAGTGCCCGGGGAAGAACCTCGTCGTGCTCGTAGGCAGGCTCCTCGTCGTCGAGCTGTTCCTCCGCTACGACACCTTCGCCGCCGAGGTCGGCACCGACCTGCTCGGCACCAAGGTTGAATTCACCGCCGTCACCAAGGCCACGTCCGGCGGCCCTGACGCTGCGTAAAACCTGCACCAGTCGAGCCAACGTACGGACCAACGGCAGCAGCATGCAGTTTATTTATTTGCAGTCGTCGATCGATCGATCGATCATCACCGTCAAAAAACGTACTACTTACGTGCCTAGCTATGCATTTTGTCTACTTTCTGCACTGTTGCCCAGTGTAATAAGACGGACTTTTCGTGTAATAAGATTCTCCCTCACTGTTGGAGGGATTGACTGTTTGGGATGCTTATTTACAGCGAGTCAAACATTATCTCTTTCACAAACCAGCCACTAATCTAACTATTGTACTACGTCATCTTATCAATCTTCCAACGGGAAAAGAGAAGTGACTGACTGACTCACTTAGTTGGAGGCACTCGTGGAAAAAGGGCCTCTAGTCCCGATCTGAAACTGGCTCTAGTTCCGGTTTTGGACCCGGGACTGCCAAATCAGGACTAGAGGCCCCTATCTCTAGTCCCGGTTTGCTACGGTCCGGGATTAGAGTCGACCACATGGTAGTTTTCATGCGGCTAGGGGCAGAATTCCTCTAGTCCCGGGTCGGAACACCATCCGGGACTATACTGGTTCCTGCCGCAGAGATTTATCTGTTTCTCTGCCGCGAGATTCGTGTGTTTCTCTGCCGCGACAGAAATTCTGTGTTTTCATTTTGTTTTTTCTATTTCGTTCCTTTTTGATTTGTGTTTCACTATAATTTCAAAAATGTTTCTTACACTTATTCTATGCTACTTATACACAGTACACCTTGATGCATATATAAGTAATATTTGATCTCTTGCGAGCATTAATGCATATATAATATTCGATCATATCAAAAGGAAGGAAATTTTTGAAATTACATGTTCATTGATGATATATCATATCAACTACATGGAGATCATTAAGGCATATTGAGTTCCTCATCCTCCGTATAATGTTCTCCATTTATATCAATGACCTCCTTCATCAGAAATCCCGCCAGTTCCTCTTGAATTACTCGTACACGTTATTCTGGCTCTAGATTCTCCCGCAAAATATGAATATAATGTGAATCAACTTTCCGCTCACTGGTCAACTCACGAATATACTCGCAGACGTAGAATCCACACAAATGAGTCCCCGGTGGCTGCTGCAAGCCCTTCACCGTTTTATAAGTTAGCTCATCTTTGAATGGACCATCTATTTTCTGTTTGAACTGTGTCCAACACCTGCTCGGCAAATAAAATGAACAGATGAGTTATTAGTTACTTGATATCAGGAAATGAACAAAAGAGGCTGATATAATGCTATAATGCCTAAATGATACGGCACTCTTATAGCCATCCCCATTTTATGGTGGTATTTCTTTTTGGCAGCGATTATCGAATTCTTTTCTGACTTTGCCTTGGCTATAGAAGATAGCTTGTACTTTACAAAATCGGGCCACTATTCTCTCAACTTCTCGTATTCTCCTTTGAAGTCTGGAGTTTTCTTTTTCGTGACAAACTTCGCGTATAAAACTTTCTTGTGGTTCTGATACAGTTCGCCCTTCTTCGATAGAGCCCACTCCTTGAACTTCGCTCTTCTTTCAAGCCCACCCGGCCTTGGGGTATACCATCTACCTCGAATTCTTCATACTCTGAAGGTAGTATGAAATGTGCTATGAGCTTCTGCCAAAGGTCATCTTTGGAATGGAGGGAGTTGATATTAAAAATAAATATCTACTTAGCAAATGATTGTTTAAATTGCTTAAGAAAAGGCGTGTGGCAAGAGCTATTGCATAACAAGTATTTTTTGTTGGGTCCGCAACATAGAAAACAAAAAAAATCTACGATGAGAACAATCTATCTACTAGGTACAAAGCAACGGGTGGACATACATCCAACGAGAACTTACCCTCGAAGACAACGAGTTTTGTTAACGAGTAGGAACTCGTGGTTGATGTAGTCGTACACTTGCCGATCTCAAGATCGTGAGGAAGTCCGAGCGCCGCAACTCAGCAGTGCATCCGTACTCGCACACACGTTCAAGCCACCGGACAACCTCCACCTCCTCGCTCTAGCGATCCAGCGGAAGCAGCAACTCCTTCCAGACGAAATGCCACCGAGAACATGCTCGCTAATTCGAGACCATGGGGGAATAATTTTAGAGGGAGAGAGAGATCCTTCACAAGGAGGTGTGAGGAAGAAGGAGGAAGAGGGTGGCCTTTTATAGGAGGAGGGGGTGCCGCTCCTTCATGGCCGGCGCATGGGGGGTGACTCCTCACGTCCCCCATTCATGTGGTGGTAACCCCTCCACATTAAAATGCCTCTTCACATTCCCTTTAAAGTCCCTACTTTAAATGCATTAAAATTCTCCAAGTTTAATGCTCTCTCATTTAATAAAACTCTTTTATTAAATTTATTCAGATGACATGATTGAGACTCCTCTCAGATCAATAATCAGAAGCGGGACCTGGAGATCTATACTGACTCCTACACATTCAACGATGACTTCTGTGATCGTGAGAACCTTTAATGCTAGTAACTAAATCCCTTTGTCTCGCGATATATTACATGTCCGAGATTCGATCATTGGTATCTCCATACCTAGTTTGATCTCGTTACCGACATGCACTCTTTTCTCGTTCCCATGATATAACATTCTAGTGATCACATCACTTGCTTGCAAGCTATCTTAATGTGATATCACCGAGAGGGCCCAGAGTATATCTATCTGTCATCGGGATTGACAAATTCCACTCTTGATCCATGAGCCTCAACATAACACCTTCGTAGCACGGAACCCATCTTTATAGTCACCCTGTTATGGTGTGACGTTTGATGTTATCAAGATACTCTTCCGGTGTTAGCAATTAACATGATCTCATGGTCTAAGGATAAAGATTACTTCGTATGATGTTATAGCAATATAAACATATTGACTTTGATCGTAATGCTATACTTCAGATGAATGTTCATCACATCATTCCACCAATGTTGTGACCTTGTTATTAACAATATCCAATGTCTATGGTCAGGAAACCTTGATCATCTTGTTAATCAACAAGCTAGTCTATAAGAGAGGCATAACTAGGAACCCTTTTTGTTTATTAAACACACATGTATTGACGTTTCCGATCAATACAATTATAGCATACAAAATAAACATTTATCATAAACATGGAATAAGATAATAACCACTTTATTATTGCATCTCGGGCATATTCCCTTCAGTCTCCCACTTGCACTAGAGTCAATAATCTAGTTTGAAAAACTTTGCGTATTGAACACCTATGGCTTTATGGTGTTGCATATATGCTATTGCTAGTGGTTAACATAATCTCCGGATCTGACAGTTTTAGGTCCGTGTGTATTTGCATGTCTTTGCGTCTCTACGCATCACTCATTCTCAAATGAGATGGCATTGTATAAATTTGGTCCTTTGGTGAGACCTTTAGTTCGTTCCGGTTAAAATATGTTGATATTATTATCACACAATATATCTTCATAGTATTAGCCCACTTTGAACCATACCTAGTTTGATAACAAACTACTTAACACAAATGCCCTCCTTTGCTGCTACTATAGCAGTTATATACTTAGCCTTTTGTTGTAGTATCCGTCACAATGTCTCAACTTTGGAACTCATCCAAATCCATCATGGAACATCCTTTCCATCACATTGTGCCACCCATAGTCTAAATTGAGATAAATTTAATTTGTATCTTGTGACAAAACTAGTATCAATGTAACACTTTACAATGAACTACCTTTAACTATTTGTCACTTATACATGATATATTCTTAGTTCTTCCAAAGCTCATAAGAATATCTTTACTATTGCCCAATGATCATCTTATGAATCATCCTGGTATGTGCTCATAACATTTAGAGCATAGGACATTTTAGATATATACATATCATGGTATAATCGATCAAAATCTTCATGTGATTTTACTCACCAAGTGTTGAAACACTTGAATCTTGATACAATTCTTTCCATGCAGCAAGAACCTTTCTTGTTGTTTCCATATTGAACCCTTTCAATATCTCATATATGTATGTCTGGCATAACCATATTAGCGCCTCAATCTATCCATATAGATATTGATGCCAAATATTCCGGCTTTCCCAAGTCTTTCATCGAAATCTCATTTTAATGAAATTCTTAACTTGTGTCCATATAAGATACATCATTTCTAATCAACAATATGTCCTCTACACAATGTATTAGAAATATGTCTCAGCGCTCCCACTTAATTTCTTGCAAATGCAAGCATCTTCATCATCTCTGATGAATTTAAACTCTTTTAACAGTTTCATCATGGTGAAGATTCCAACTCTGCTATGCTGACTTCAACTATTAAAGTTTGCATGCCCTTTTAGCATCCTTTGAATTAACAAAACCCTCCGGACCGTGTCATGTACACGTCCTAGGTAACCATTCTTTTAGAAGAACCTTGTTTTGTTTATTCAACTACCATATACCAAATTATATGTAGTGGTTGCTACATTAATCCGTCAAGACTAAATATCGCTATGAAAGATCAAATCTTGTCATAGTCAACTCCTTAAACATTGTCGTAAACTTCTTTCTGACATGTCGACTATTTCATAGATGTTAAACATCCATGTCTATTTCTTTATAGATCCAAACACAACCGATAGGCTTCATGCCTTTCCGGAGGGTCTTCCAAGTTCAGAAACTTGATTTCTCGTGTATGGATACTATCACGAATTCTATGACTTCTAGTCATTTTATGGAGTCAGGGCCCATCATCGCTTCTTTGCATGTAGTCGGTTCATCATTGTCAAAACAATAACAACTTGCTTATCAAATCACACTATTTCATTCTTACCGACTCACACGGTTCAATAGGAACTCTAATCTCCGAGATCACAACCTTTGTAATCACGGGAGCCATGAGCATTTTGGCTGCCACCGGGACACTTTCCGGTGCTGCGCTACTTAGCACATATTGCTAAGGTTCAACAACCTTATCAAAGTTCTATTGTCCTCCCACTTAACTTTTCATGAAGAGTTCCTTCTCAAGAAACTTGACGTTCCAAGCGACAAACTCTTTTGTCCTCGGTGTTATGGAGAAATTCCCAAAAAATTCTTTGGGATAACCTACAAAGACGTGCTTATCCGACTTTGGTTGTAAAGATTTTACTTATGCATAGCATACCAAAATTTAAGAAAAGACAATTCGGGTTTTATCCCAAACCATAACTTATATGGTGTCATTTCAATGGATCACGATGGTGCTCTTTTTAGTGTAAAAGCGGTAGTCTCTAAAGCTTCAATCCTTAAAACATAATGGCAGTTTTATAAATGACACCTTTGATCTTACCATGTCAAACATGGTTTGATTTTATCTCTCGAATATACCATACTCCTATGGTTTATCAGGAAACACAAATCATGGAACAATTCCCCAAATCTTAGGTGTTTTGCTAAACATGTAACTCAAATATTTTCCTTTATGATCAAATCATAAACTCTTTTATTTTCTTGTTACAATGATTTTTCACTTCATCTTGAAAGACTTTGAACAATTTTCAAATGTTTCATACTTCTTCCTTATTAAGTAAATATATAGATATATTCACTCAAAATTTTCGAAGAAAGCATATGAAGCAAAAAGATCCATCGCATATGGCTACACATAATGGACTATGTACATCAGCATGCACAATTTCCAATAAGCTAGTCATCCGTTCCTCTCTGGCCTATGGACGGAGTTTCAATTATCTCGAGGAAAGTCTCACATGTGTCAATTGATCAAAATCAAAGACTCCAAAAAATCCATCAACATGGAGTTTCTTCATGTTTTCTTTCAAATATAATTTAAACAGCGATGCCACTTTATAAGTGATCTTTCAATCATTTGTCTTGCGACATTTTAGCAATAGTGTTTATGGATGTGATTTCTCCCACTAGACTTGTAAAAGTTCATCCATCCTTTATGGAATACGGTAATTATTTTAACAACCATTGTTCTCATAATACCGGAACAAAATAACAATTATTAAAACAAATCTTGAAGGCTAGGTTTGACGACAACGAAAAAACACAATAATACCTTATTTGTTTTTGATAAACATCATTACTTATTCTCTTACTAGTTACTTAGGCTATTGCAGTTCATGAATTGCGTTGTCCTGTATGACACTTCATACCAACCAATTCGGTATCCAATACCGGTATCTAATACCTCAAAACCACATTGTTTAACAAGCAAGGAATACAGCCATAACATGTATATCTTCTATATACCTAAGTTGGACATCTCCAACCTTTTCTTTTCTGCCAAATATTTTATAGATTCTCTTTCAACAATTCCTTTTCTTTTAAAAGAATCTATCAACATCAATAGTGGTGTCATTCACATGACACATAGTACAAAGCGTGTATAGTCAAATACTTATACCTTTGGACTTGCACTTTGAAGTGGATCACCATCATCAAATGTTTGGTGTTCTTTCAAAAATACATTCTTTAGTAATCTATCAGTGTAGTACACATTTTACTTACATCTTCTATTCATCCTTATCATGACAACTTTCATGATCAAGCTATTATAGCCTGTAAGGAAGAATCGCGAGTATAATGTTAGTTCCCAAAAACCTTTTTGGGAGATCTGAATGCCTAGCATCTCCGTCCTTTACAAATTCTCATATAATATGAGAACATGTATTTGGCTAAATTATACCCTATCATAATGCAACCAAAAACTTTGTTTCAGATATCACAATATCTTTCACACATGATGGTTTCTGAAACAATTATTTCAGCTCCTAGATAACCTTGATATTAAAACAACTTTTGAATATCAAGAATCATGGAGGCAAACATGATACTTTAGATACTAATATTGGAATTCTTACTCTTGATTTAATACTACTTATTAAACTTCACGGAGTAAATAGAGTTTGCTGAAAGTTTGCAATAGGACTTTTAAACTTTAAATTGACATTCAAAACAATACGATACCAGTTCGTAAAGTAAATATCTAGAATTCTATAGTTCTATTATCTCAATTAAAACTAAGCATAAGGTAGTGAACATACGCCAATGACTACAACAAATTATGCAAATTCACTTCGATTTAGTTTATGACAAATTTAGTTCGACTAATCCAAATTAGAAATGAACTCCCACTCAGAAACGACATCCCTCGTGCCTTTTTGGTGATTACATGAACCAAATCCACTACACCAAGTCCGATCATCACGTGAGTCGATGTAGCTTCAAAGGCGAGCATCTATATGGCCATCATATCAACTATATGACTCATGCTTAACCTTTTGGTCCATGTTCCGAGGCCATGTCTGTACATGCTAGGCTCGCCAAGTAAGAACCTTAGTACTCGCGTGTGTAAAACTGTCTTACACCCGTTGTATGAAAGCGTAGAGTCGAGTACACCTGATCATCACGTGATGTCTCGAAACACGATTCATAGAACGGTGCATACATAAGGAAGAACATATTTTTATCTTGATATCTAAATGAGGGATCATCTTAAAATGCTACTAAAACGCCAAACTAGCAATATAAGATACTAACATCTAATGTGTAAAGTGAGATGATATGGTCCATACATTTGATCTCTATCATTTGCATCGTGGTATGATCTCTATCATTCCTTTGTGTGTAAGGACAAGGTCTATGGAACTTACACGTTGAGTGTGTTGTAAGAGTATCTATCATACATCTACTTACAATAATACCATATCAAGACACTAGCCCAGCAACGATCTAAACTAGACGCCTCTAATTTATCAATTGCAAGTTTTACGTGGCTTAGGGCTTTTGGAGATAGAACCGTTCTTACCTACGAACATGAACCACAACGAGGATAACCAAGTTATTAGCAACTCGCTGTAAATCAGATATTGACTATAGTAGGAGAGACAGACACCCGCTAGCCACTTATGCAAAACAAGTTGCATGTTAGTCGTGAAATCGGTCTCATATACGATGACATGTAAGGTTGGTCTGGGCCGGTTCATCCCACTATGCCACCAATATCCAAAATACATAGAAGATGCAATAACATGATCATCATCGCCCACATATAAACATATGTGTACTACCCGTGCAAAGTACCTACGCATAGATCAGGCTCTGATACCACTGTTGGGTCCGTAACATAGAAAACAAAAAAAATTCTACGATGAGAACTACACGCCAAGATTTATCTACTAGGTACAAAGTAACGGGTGGACATACATCTAACGAGAACTTACCCTCGAAGACAACGAGTTTTGTTAACGAGTAGGAACTCGTGGTTGATGTAGTCGTACACTTGCCGATCTCAAGATCGTGAGGAAGTCCGAGCGCCGCAACTCAGCAGCGCATCCGTACTCGCACACATGTTCAAGCCACCGGACAACCTCCACCTCCTCGCTCCAGCGATCCAGCGGAAGCAGCAACTCCTTCCAGACAAAATGCCACTGGGAACATGTATCTCGCTAATCCGAGACCATGGGGGAATAATTCTAGAGGGGGAGAGAGATCCTTCACAAGAAGGTGTGAGGAAGAAGGAGGAAGAGGGTGGCCTTTTATAGGAGGAGGGGGTGCCGCTCCTTCATGTCCGGCGCATGGGGGGTGACTCCTCACCCCCCCATTCATGTGGTGGTAACCCCTCCACATTAAAATGCCTCTTCACATTCCCCTTTAAAGTCCCTACTTTAAATGCATTAAAATTCTCCAAGTTTAATGCTCTCTCATTTAATAAAATTCTTTTATTAAATTTATTCAGAATTTTGTTAATTACTTTAATTAACAAATATTCACATATAACCCCTTGCAATATTTCAATATCACATGCAGAACCACTTTCTGCAATTTCACCCGAAACAATTTCCGGTTTCTATCGAAACAATTCCTACGCATTGCAATTCTTTCGTCTGAAACATATGTGCTCCAAAATGGTGTCCAGTAACTCTTAAGTGTGTCACCCTACGGTTCGCGAATAATGCAGACATGATTGAGACTCCTCTCAGATCAATAATCAGAAGCGGGACCTGGAGATCCATACTGACTCCTACACATTCAACGATGACTTCTGTGATCGTGAGAACCTTTAACGCTAGTAACTAAATTCCTTTGTCTCGCGATATATTACATGTCCGAGATTCGATCATTGGTATCTCCATACCTAGTTTGATCTCGTTACCGACATGCACTCTTTTCTCGTTCCCGTGATATAACATTCTAGTGATTACATCACTTGCTTGCAAGCTATCTTAATGTGATATCACCGAGAGGGCCCAGAGTATATCTATCCGTCATCGGGATTGACAAATTCCACTCTTGACCCATGAGCCTCAACATAACACCTTCATAGCACTGAACCCATCTTTATAGTCACCCTGTTACGGTGTGACGTTTGATGTTATCAAGATACTCTTCCGGTGTTAGCAATTAACATGATCTCATGGTCTAAGGATAAAGATTACTTCGTGTGATGTTATAGCGATAAACATATTGACTTTGATCGTAATGCTATACTTCAGATGAATGTTCATCACATCATTCCACCAATGTTGTGATCTTGTTATTAACAACATCCAATGTCCATGATCAGGAAACCTTGATCATCTTGTTAATCAACAAGCTAGTCCATAAGAGAGGCATAACTAGGAACCCTTTTTGTTTATTAAACACACATGTATTGACGTTTCCGATCAATACAATTATAGCATGCAAAAGAAACATTTATCATAAACATAGAATAAGATAATAACCACTTTATTATTGCCTCTCGGGCATATTCCCTTCATTTTTCTCAGAAAACTTTAGCCCAAATAACAAGAAAACCGACAGATATACCTTCCAGAAGGGACTCACGAAAGTTAAAGAAGAGTTCTTCAGGAGAGGACTTTTTAATATTGGTGAAGGCACTACAGTTAAATTTTGGGATGATACTTGTTAGGCTTAATGCGGCTAGCTCAACAATGCCCTTCACTGTATAACATTGAGCAACATAAATATGTTACTGTCGCAAATGTTCTGTCAATGTTCCCTTGGCCACGGGCTGCACGACAAGATCCCACTTTTGCAGTGTCACTTATCCAACAAACACGGAAGCATTGTCACCTAACAAAGTCTGCAGTGAGAAGCATTATAGTTTACAAGGATATCAGGCTCACCGAGGCATACATTACATCATAGATACAAACAAGTATATTACTATAAACAAACTTATGGATTGATGGATCGTCGTGCCGGGCACTCAAAGCTCCTAGGCCGGGAATGATGATCACCATTTTCACCTAAACTTGGCAGAGGTACTCAACATCAGTTTCCGATATGGTCCAACATCTTGTTCATATTCATAAAAAACAATCTTATTTTCTTAACAACAAAGTAATCTTAGTGTTCATAACCACCTTATTGGTTGGTAAGCTCTAAACTAGAATTAGCAACTTGATCAAGCATCAATTTATTAATTAATGTTAGTCCATGCATGAAAATGTATGGCCCTGCTCATATGGTTCTAGGTTCTTAACAAGAAAATAATCTTATTGTTCATGACCAAATTTAGATGCTAGGTGTGAAAATGGGTTAATTGGATAGACGTCACTCCAATTCTGGGCTATTCAAGAAACGCTACTACAACTTTCAACTTTTGAAAAATGCCACTACAATTTTGCATACATTTCATATACGCCATTATGGCCATTTCAACACACATACCCCACAATATACACTTGTATTTCTATCATACATACGTATATACGGTAGCCCTCACTAGAATCAGCTTAGGCCATGTGTATTTCTTTAGATGACTGCTGACTATGCTTCCTCCATATCATAGAAAACAGTATTAAAGCCATAATTTACAATGAGTTATATGTATCTCTATCAGTAAGCACCACAAAAGCTAAAATTTGTCATTAACTAACTAAATAGTGTATAATAAATTAGCGTAACCTGAGTTAAAAAAATAGCAAGCGAAAAGAGTACTTCATACATGCAACCATTTTATTCTCGAAGAGCATAAACACAACACGTGGGTGTTGATTTATTACAAATATAATATTATAAAATAACAAAACCATTATTACACACAAATGAATTGGCAAAAAAAGGTTAAATATGGTGAGGCGCACTTTGTATACGTATGTACGATAATAATATAAGTGTATATCGTGTTGTACGTGTGTGAAAAATAGGCATAATGGCGTCTATGGAATGTATAGAGAATTGTAGTGTCGTTTTTCAAAAGTTGAAAGTTGCAATGGCGTTTCTCAAATAGCTAGAAATTGTAGTGGCATCTATCTAATTAACCCTGTGAAAAAACAATCTTGTTGTTCAGGAACAGAAATTCCTATTTTTTGAATGCGCATGATCCCTATGACGCCACGTGCCGTATACTACTACGTGCATGGATTGAATTTCTGTGCTGCACCACGTTGGTATACTGGGGCCAGATGGTCACATGGAGATGTGTATTTCCTGCGTGTTCCAGAAGTATAGCGTAAGCGTAAGTTAATGATCTGCATTATTATGGGGCTATATCATACACGAATCTTGGAGCAGATGTTGGCGCTGTGGGTTTCAACCTCGCTTTATCACCATGTCATGTCCACCAAGTCGGAGTCAATACCTGATGGTTCTGTTTAGCATTTTGAGAAGACTAGGACGAATGCATCCGGCTTGTTAATTACCTGGCTGGTGAGATGCTCAGATATGCTGAATGCAGCATCGACTATGCAGAATTTTGGCACTTGGCACACCAGAACAAAGCGAGCAGAGATGGTAAAAACTTAAAAGTGCGGTGGGGTACTTGCATGGTCAATACCATATACATATATCGTAGTACTATCAAGTATCAAACATAAGATTGCCCAAAATATAGCCAACATGTTCCTCAAGAAGTCCCAGTAATAAGTTCGTCGCTAGCACCAGAAAATAATCGCCTAGGTTCCAATCTTAGTAGTACTGCTACTACAAAAAATATTGTAAAAAAGTTTAAGTATGACGGTACTACATGCATGCATGTAGGCTGCTAGGGCCATGAGCTAAAGATCTAGCCATCGTTGGATGACCCGACTATAGTGAAATCTGCCTTGACAACACAGCTCGATCCTACAAGATAGCCACCAGACGGGTCCTTGAATTTCTGGAGCGGCAGAAACTTGGGCCATCCAAAACCGTAGCCACCCGTAAACACAGAGAGACCTGCCACCATGGTAAGTGTAAGATCAACTGAAATCAGGAGGTAGCGAATAGTTACCGCTGATAGTTGCCAAGGAGAGCTGAACCTGTAGTAGTCATGGTGAAGTGTTTCCCATTCTTTTGATCCAGGATGGATAGAGTTAATCCAACCAACTTCCCCAACTCATGAGCAGAGAGCTCATCCGAGGCCTCCAGGTATAAGAACAAGGAGACGTAATCAGTGATGTGTCTGGCACCACATGGATACATGCCGACATGCCTGTTGAAAAACGCGCAAAGTGAGACTTCAAACATAATTGGGTACGCAGAAAGAATTTTTGATAACACTGTAAGTTGATGCATGGGAATGTGTTTCCAGAACTAGAGTTGCTTGGTTCCATGCTTAATAACTGGGCTAAGTTATTCAGTTGGAATATCTGAATCAACTTGTGTTGGCACATCTAATGTCTGTCGGCATAAAACGCTCACAAAAGTACTTCTGGCCACTATGTAATTAGTAATATAATAACTTGGCATGGTATATATATGGTCTAATGATGTATGCGTATTGTTAGTATGCAAGTAACTTATATCTTATGTAACTGATGATAGCAGATGAATACCACTTATATCCACCAACTTCAAATGTAGGAGAACGAACAGAGTTCTTCGAGTCCAGTTCAAGGTAGTTGTCCAAGTTCCATGTGTAGGTCCCTTTGATGAATCCTTTCTTCTGGACAAAAAGGTTCTGAATTGTGGTTGACTTCTTGTCAACAAGAACATTCTTCTTTTTAGGAGAAGTGACTCTAATTTTTAATATCTTCACACCAAAGACACAACTATCGTCGACTTGAAAAGCAGATGATTTTAGTAGCTTCTGAAGAGGAATCAAACATTCAGTCTTCGAGCGATTATTCTCCAAATCAAACTTGTGGCTAGCTGCATTTATGTTAAGGCTGGAGATTAGAGAAAGAAAAACTTGCATGTGATCTGCACATATCCCAAACAATGTATGACCTCAGTTCACACCTCATTAACCCATTAAGAATATATTCCAACCAATGTAGACCTTGGTTCACACTTCACACCCCATTAACCCATTAAGAATATATGCAAATATGGCAGTAGCGAATCCCGTGTTTGCTGTAAACCAAAACATATAGTTTTAGCTCAAATTTATACTCCCTCCGTCCTAAAATAAGTGACTCAAATTTGACTAGATACATATGTGTCTAGACATGTTTTGAGACTAGATTCATACGTATCTACTATCTAGACAAAGTGAAGTCACTTATTTTAGGACAGAGGGAGTATATTTTTTCGAACCTAAATAGCTCAAACTTATATAGCACAGCCACACAGGACTACAGACTCCCAGCTGTAATAGGACGAATGTGCAAAACGAAGCATTTAGGAAAACTACCTCTGCATCCATAGTACATCCCCTTTGAATAATTGTATACTGATAACTCAAACACCGCGTTCACCGTGTGATCTGGCTCCAAGCTTGTCCAGCATAGCTTAAGGGAAAGACCAACATATGGAGTTTCAACACCAGTTGTTTTGTTCACTGATGGTGTCACTTTGAGGAACCTGGTAAGTAAATCAACGGACAGAAAGTAAAACAAGGCCAACCTATCAAATTCAGCCTCTAACTTAAAGATAATGGAATATGATTGTCATTTTGACTTGAGTGGAACATGATTCGTGAGCAATTCACATCTTAAATCAGTATTGCTATACACAACTACTCTATCGACTCAAAGAAACCAAATATTTAAGCTATAATGCTGGCTCAGTATGCATCGTATTTATACCTAACACACAGTAATTGCGTAACATTCCTTTGCAGTTATGGTGCATACCACTTATACCCGGAGCAGTGAAAATAAGAAGATTTTGCTGACTTGGCTCCTGCGTCAAGCAGCGCTGAGAAGTCATGAACCTTCCACTGTAAATGCGGGACATGGGCCTTTCCTAAGCTTGCAGGAGCTGAAATTTCCACGTTGACAAGGACTCAAAATTATTTATCAGGGAAACAGAAGAAAAAAAGGATCTGAATCCTAGCCTATACAGATGTCGAACAATTTTCAGAGAGGAACTTAAATGGCTAAAATTCAGAGCAAAGAGGAAGACATATCATTTACTTGTTGAATGGGTGGATAGCTTCGTTTTAACCATACTTGTAAACATAGTTAGACTACATAGCTTGTTTCAAAAATGCAGTAGAGTCCTACTGTTTCCATAAAAAAACAGAAAAAAGTTTTCATACGCTGTTGCATTTCAAAATGAACATGCTGCAAGGTCTACCACGTTTGAATAAGTATTTTTTGTAAATAGCGTGCAAAAGATTTCCACATCTTCTAGTTAAGCAGGAAATACCAATAAAGTAGTAGTACAAGAGTTTGGACACGAACCGACTTTTCATCAAAGAAAGAAAAAAAACCCAGCTAAAGCGTAGAACAGCAGGCACCCACTGCCGCCTGATTTTGCGTAGTAAATGAACGTTCCAAAATGATATCCGCATTCCGTTTATAAAAAGAACAATCTGAAATTCCACTAAAGACGGTAGCAAAAGAAGTGTTCAGTCGTCGACGTGGATGGGCGCCTGGAGCGAGGAGGATCTGCGAAAGTTGACTTCAATCTGAGATCAACAACGTTCTGGAAAAAGAAAGATCGCAACCCCAAGATTAACGCTCCCCTGTTCCTTTTGTCTGTAGGTGTTTCAGTAGTGTTTTCATTTAAGTTGTTGTTTTGGTTGCCTCACTAGTAAGCATCAGAGAACGTGACAATTGACCGATCAGATACATACATGTACTCCCGCAGTTGCCCATAGCTCTGGCCCTTCCACTTCTCTGCTCCTCTGCAACTGCAAGTGAAGCTATCATCATGCCACAGGGCTATGAAGAAAATACTGTAGAAGAATCTCTAATAGTCATAATAATTAGCACGTCGATGCAAAGCATTTGGCAAGGGAAAAAAAGAACGAAAAAAGAGATCAAGAAGTAAAACCCCACTCCACGAACAGGAAGATTCAGGTTTCTAGAAAATACTGAAACGGTAGATTGAAACGGAACTAGTACAGCAAAACCCTGAAAGCCTCTGCTACGAAGATGCAGACCTAGCTGGGCAAAGAAAGCCTGGATTTCCTGAAGGACAAGAGAAAGCGAGGGAGGGAGGAGAAAGACCTGGATTTTGGAGCAGATTGAGCGCGGCTGGCTATGGCTTCCTCTCCTCGGGCGGCGGCGCAAGGGGAGCGGGCATTTATTATGCAAGCGAGGGAGGGTGTTGCCCTTGCCCCTGTCCCACGCAATCACAACGATTCTAGCATGCCAAACCGCTTCCGCCTCAATTCTAGGGAGAAACCCGTCCGGATATTATATTGTAATAACAAACTCCTAGCTAGATTATGGGAAGGCGCAGCATGCTGCTTTCCTGCGATTCTCCGAGAGCCGTGGCCCGCGGCAGGCGGGCGATCTGCTTCTTCCTTTTCTTCCTCTTCTCTCGTTGCTGTCCTCGCCGTTCGTATTCTCATTCCACCTAGCTAGCCTAGCTCAACAGTCACCACTCCGAGGGCACGTCTACTCGAGCAGATCGGAATCCAGGGAAAGCGCAATTGTTGTTATGGAGTATTATTTTTCCAAAGAAAATGCTGGAATGTCAAGTGTGACTGTGAGCATATTCAAAAGATAAACCGGTGTAAGAACACTTCACATCAAAAGATAAAACTGAGCATACATATTTTTGTAAGAATCGGTTCTAACACAAAATACCACTCTCCTCTGTTGTTTGGATAGAGTGTTTAGGAGAACCAGTTTTGCCTAAGCTAAGATAATTGTGTAACAAACTAAATTTCTGTTTGGGTGAACTAACCAAAACGTGAATAAGGAGAACCGAGTTTCCACCAAGTCAGAAAAACGAGTGTTGGTAAAAACGAGTAAGAGGCGTTTTTGTGAAAACGCGATTACACAAACCACGATCGCCGAAACTCGTCACCGCGACTTCTCCCTCCTCGACCGCTCCTTTCATGGTTACCAAAAAAACCGAAGCCAACAAATGATGCGTCCTACGGGTCTGGCTGACACTCGACTCCTCGCCGTTTACACTCCGGTGACGCTCCTGACAGGGGCTCACCAACGTTAGCATAGGACACCCGGTAAATTCCCCTATTACCTCGTACATGTATAGAGCATATAAGGTGTGACACCCAAAAATCTATAGAGGAGACACCTCTGTCCAGTCCAGCAGCTAAGAGCATCTCCACTCGTAACCCTCATACGGGTCCGTTTTTAGCCCGTATGGGGGAGCGTCGGCGTGAAATCAGAAAAGGGGGTGCCGCCTTCCCAACCATGCCCCCAAAGTAAACACATATTTTAATAAAATAATATTTAAATAGGGAAAACCTAATTTTATTATATAATAAAAATAGAAAATTAGTCATAAACGTGCCTCCTGTTGTACTCATCCTCGCAGTCGTCGTAGCAGTCATGTAGATCTGAGCTATGGCAATAGCGGCTGTGGCCTATGTAGCCGGAAATGGCGGCAAGTTGAGGCGGGAAGCGGTGTGGCGGGAAGGAACTGGCGGGAACGCGGTGGCGGCCACTTCCGGTCGCCGCGTGGCCATCGGGTTGCCCGGACTTGACAGGCAATATTTTATTCCTTCGCGCCCCGCTTGCCTCCTCAGAGATAGGGTTTTACTGGACCGCCGGGTTAATAATTAGACCGCGCCGACAGAAATTCTAAAATGAGGGCAGCGGCTGGGTGTGTTTTTTGGCGCTGACGGCCCTCATAGGCCTTTGGGGGCTTTGAGGACCCCGAGTGGAAATGCTCTAAGAGCCGCCCAAAAGCATCCAAGTGGTCATGTCCATACCTAGCCAACTGGCCGGTCCGCAGCACGGCACGACACACCACCTCCTTAGCCGGCCAGGCACGGCATGGCCCACCACGACACGTTAAGTTAACTGGTCGTGCCATGCCGACACGTGGGCCTGATCCCAAGGCCCAGGCATGGCCCCTCTTCTTACCGTGTCGGCCTGCAGTACGTTAAGCACTATTTTGGTCAAAATTGTTTAAAAAAATCGTAAAAGATACAGAAAAATAAGGAAAATATGTCTAACTATTGTATGAGGTAAAAAAGAGCTTTATTGGCATGTTTGGAGATAAAGTGTCACGTGGGATAAAAATTGAGCTTTATTATTTGCTGTCTCATTAAAACCCTCCATCCGTGGGAGGAAAAAAAGAGTACAACACGCTCTAAAAGTCTCGGTTACAAAAACAGTAAGAAAATTACAAAGACAGTAAAAAAAATATAAAGACAGTAAGAAAATTACGAAGACAGTAAGAAAACTACAACTAAACATCCTATTCTTCTTCCCCTTCATCAATGTCAACATTTTCAAACACGGCAACAAGATCTTCATCCATTGTAGTGTGTTGGGCTCTTTGTTTGGCTAGTTCCCCATCTTTCACGACCATTAGTGTTCTCACCATATCCGGGGTTAGACTGGTTCTTTTCTCATCAAGTATCATTCCAGCAAGACTGAAAGCAGACTTTGACGATACTATTGAGACAGGTACCGATAGTACATCCTTAGCTAATATGGAAAGTACAGGGTATGAGATCTTGTGTGCATTCCACCACTACAATATGTTGAAGTCTTCATCCTCCTCATGTGGGATCTTATCGCAGTTGAGGTACTTCGCTAACTCCCCGCCACCTAGCACCGTCGATGATGACGGTGTCGAAGAGGAGGCCGAAGAGGAGGAAGAACCAAATATCTTGTTCCATGCTCCTTTCCTCTTTCTTGTAGTTGGTGCTTGTGGAGGCCGTTGGACCCGAGTCGTGTTGTACTTTAGTTCGTACTTATCGAAAACTTCCGAAAGCTTGTCACGAACATTAGTGAAATAATTGGAATAATCTAGATTCATGGCTGCACCTAAGACTTCTAAAGCACCACCAAGCCCGTCTAATTTGGCCCTAGGATCCAAATAAATGCAAATGCATACAGAACTGGAATTTCACTCCAATATTTAAAATATTTAAGTTTCATTTTAGAAATAGCTTCATGTAAAATAGAATCATTTTCCCATTTTTAGAGGTGTTGAGCAATATCTAAAATATGATGCACCATTAAAGGAGCGGATAATAAACACTAGCCAAAAATACAGTTGATTCGGAAAATAACTCCAAAAACTGGTTAAGAACTGAAATAATACGCCAAGTTGATTCAGTGAGAAGTGGTGAACATCATCAGTTTTGTTGGTTTGATTAATAAAGCTGGATAAATGATCAAGGGTATTCATAAAGGAATTTTCCTCCTATAGTCCTCCTATGAAAAGTTTTACATCCCAAGCCTTGCAAAACCTCCTATAGTCCTCAATTCGACCATTGGCAGAATTCATAAAGGAAATTGCTATGCACAATTTCTCAACGTGTGGGTGCAAGTTCTTCAAAACAGTTTTAGCAATAAAATTAATTATATGGCAAGCACAATGTTGATGCAGTAAAAAAGATTGAGCATATGTGCCAAATACAGGACCAATGGTATTCATTGCATTAGTACTTGATGAAGCATTATCCAAAGTTACTGCAATGATCTTGTCTGTGAGACCAAAGTTATCCATAACTTTGATTATAACTTCAGCATTATTATCTCCAGTATGTTTAACATCAATTAATTCGAATCCTCTGATTCGTTTTAATATTTCCCAGTCTTGGTTAACATGATGAGCAACCATACTAATATAGTCTTGTTTAGCCCTACCGCTCCAAATATTAGATGTTAAAGACACTGAAAAAGTGCATGTAGTAAAATCATCTTTTATTTGCTTAAATCCCTCTTTGCATAATTTTTTCATGTCCCTAGATGTGGTTTGTCTAGAAAAAGGAGGGAAAGTAGGAGTATGGAATTTTCGAATATATTCGATGAAAGCGAGAGGTTCACCAAAACCTAGAGGTAAATCATTTGAAGCAATTAACTTACAAAGACGATTTCTCTGTTTGTCTTGGTCATAGATGAAATTACGTACCGTAGCGTCAGTGGCGAATCCTATCCACATCTGGATCATCGCAGCTTGTTCATCCTTGTTCTTGTGTGAGGCAATGTGCCTCGACATGTGGCCGGTTCCACCTTTGCCCCCCATGGACATTGGCTTACCGCAGTCGGGCCACTTGCATCTAGCTCGCAGCTTCCTGACACCATCCTCCTCATATTCTTCTTTGTCGAAGAAATTCCACACCGCTGAGATTTTTTTACGCCTCTTGGTACCGACAGTGGTGCAGGAAGTGCTTTGGCTGGTGGAAGATTGTTGAGAGGAATGTGAAAATGGAGGAACTTGGTGAGAGTGTGCAAAATGCGGACTTTGTGTATAGGCGGTGTTTGGATTGACGAGAGGGCTCATAGAAGGGGCGTAGGGATTATGATTATACTGGGCAGGATCAAGGCCGAATTCAGTCATGCCGAATAAAAACTGTTGGTTGGGGCTTGGATCAGCCATGTTTGAGTGTAGGAAATGAGAGGGCTGAGATGGTCTATTTATAACGAAAATTTGACATAATTCAGACAAACATACCCACTCCAACGGCCAAAAATTCAAAAATATACCTAATTGGAACAAAACTACCCCTAAAACAGTAAAAAGGACAAACGGTCTCAAAAAGTAGGTGCCACCTCACCCCACTCCTCCTCCCTGGTCTGACCTCCTGCCGCGCGCTGCCGCCCGCCCATTTCTCGCTAAACGTGCTGCCCATTCAAATTAGAATCGCTGCGTGCCACACCCTGCCCTGTTCCCCTGGCGACTTATTGGGCCGCGTGTCGTGCCGGTATCGGCCCACCGCTTAACAGACCGTGTCGTGCCGGCACGTAGGCTCGGGGTGGCAGCCCAGGCACGACCCCAGCCGGGTCGCGGGCCGGGCACAGCGTTCGGCATGGCCCGTTGGCCGGTATGGTCCTGTCCATCGACTAACCATCTAGGCGGTGAGTGGTGAGCAAGCAGGCCTACCGAGCGAGAGGCACACTATGCCACGGTAAGGCTTTTTAGGGCACTTTGATTGGGGTACTTTAAAAAGTGCCCTAAAAGGTTCAATAAGGAGCACTTTGAATAAACTGTTCTCATTTCACATACTCCCTCCGTTTCAAAATATAAGATGTTTTAGCTTTGTGAATGGAGTGTATCTAGACTTTGTTAATAGGTAGGTTCATGTAGATTGCGGTACTTTGAAAAGTGCCCTAGAGTGAACCTACACACTAAATGTGGTCTAGGTACACTCCATTCATAAAGCTAAAACATCTTATATTTTGAAACGGAGGGAGTACAATTTTGGGCACTTTGGGAAAGTGCCTTAAAAAAGAAGGTTTTAGAGGCACATTTTTAAAGTGCCTTGGAAACTTTGCACTTTGGAGGTAGTTTTGAAAAATGCCTACTAAGTTCAAACCTTTCGGAGCATTTTTCAAAGTGCCTCTAAATTTCAACCGATCGTCTCTAGGTCTGTTTGCTAGCTCAAGAATGGCATGGCACCTGATCCTCATGATGCTTCGATGATATACTGGAACATAAGAAAGCTAGACAGGTTGGATGGATATTCCTTATTTTTTTCTGAGTGGAACCGGCAGATATTTCCTTACAATCACGTACTCTTATGTACTCTATGTATGGGTTATCGGTTTGGGGCCAGTATCTCTGTTTTTTTTCGCAGCTCCGTATCCCTGGTGCATCGCATCGCGATACAGTTATGTGTATCTCTCATAGAGATTCTGGAACTCGCGACAGTCCTTAAAAAGGTGACTGGATTTTTTCTTGCCATCATGTTTGTCGATGTAGAAGTGGACGTTGCAGGCTCCACATAGCTTCTCCAAGATACTGGGTGTGTCTGACGCGTCGTCGCAGGTGCGGTGCTGCCACACTTGCGCGGTTTTTCTGCCGTCTCGGTAGCTGCTGCTACGGTACCCGCTGTTGAGGTTATCCTCGTCATGGTTATCGGCGTAGCCGGCTGCGACCATGTCGACTTCCTCGTGGTCCTCATAACTGCGCATAAAATGCTTCCCACGGCGGTCGCGTCTGCGGCCGAGGTCGTCCTCGTTATCAGAGCGGGCGCGGTTGAGCGCGTATTCTCCGCCGACTTCCTCGTGGTCCTCGTAACCGCGCATCAAATGTTTCCCACGGCGATCGCGTCTGCGGCCGAGGTCGTCCTTGTTATCAGAGCAGGCGCGGTTGAGCGAGTATTCTCCGTTCGCCCACCGGTTCGCAATGTCCATCAAGTGGTCGATGGTTTTGGGCTTCGCGTGACCCAGTTCTTCTTTGAGCTCCTTGCGGCGTACATCGTCGTTGAACGCGTTGATTGCATGATCTTCGGAGATGTCCTCCGTAGAGTTCTTTATAATGGACCACCTTTGGATGTACGAGAGAAGGGCTTCACTTGGCTTTTGGAAGCAGGACCTGAGCACCTCGATTGACACAGGCCGTTTGTAGGTGCCCTTGACATTGCGGACGAAGTTGTACACCAGCTGCGGATCGATCCACGAGGTAGATTGTTGATCCATGCTCAGGCAGCGCCCTGCAGCTGTAGTTGGAGGCGCTGCATGGCTGTGTTCTTGTTTCCACCGTGCAGTTTGATGGAGGAGATGTGGTACTCCAACCAGATTTTCGGATCCTAGAGACTGTCGAACTTTGGGTTTTTCGAAGGAAGCTTGAAGCCTTTTGGCATTTGAGTCTGTCGTATGGCTCTGCTGAAGCAGCTGGCGCGACAGAGCTATGTTCCTTTATCCTCCGACTTGGTTGAGTAGGCGTGCTTGGCGCGCCTTTTGTCGACCTTGCGTTGTGTGATTTCATCACGCGCGTCATATTTACGGTTGTGTTGTCGCGGGCTGCGGCATTGCTGTGATAGGTCGTGTTCCCCCTCGCTAGAAGACGATGAGGAATATCTCATCGGTGGAGACTTGGATTTCTTCGGCTCTAGTGTTGGATCCTTAGAGAGTGCAACTTCGACCAGCCCGAGTCCGACAATGGCAGACCGGTGCACGATAGATCGTGGATCTCCGCCCGATGGTTGCTTGGTGAGAAGGTACGTAGTAGTTGCTATCACCACAACTTGTAGTGTCTTCATGATCATGTGACCCCGAGAGTCCACAGACATGAACAAGAAGTCGAGGGCTCTAGTCGTCTCTTCTCGATCTTTGTCATTGAGGTGGTCTAGTCGAGAGCGCCTTTTGGCAGCTACGGGATCATTGCCTTTCGAGGAGGATCCACCGGTAGAGGAGAGTGCTGCCTGTCGGGCACTCGACTAGTCTGCGGCCTTCCTGCGGCCTTCGAGTTGTGCATTCACCGCCTGCTGGCATTTAAACTCCTGGATGAGTAGCCAATGGTATCCCATCAACATGTCGTGTGATGCGTCTGCTGGTAGGGGGTTGCCCTATAGGGCTTCCTGCATCGCGCCCATTCGGCATTGTTGAGGTGGATCTCTTGGCGTGCCGACCCGATGTTGGCGTTTTTGCCTTGATTGTCGGGGTTGGGAGGGACAGGTTTTCCGCTGTTGGTGGGACCGTTGGTGGGAGTTCCTTTTGCGGGAGCTCCGTTTGTGGGGCCGTTGGTTAGCCCTCTGTTGCCGGTGTTTCCTTGGGTGCTTCCGTCACCGCAGTTGATGACGACACACATGTAGAGGTTGGTGAAAGAACATTTCATGTTTTTATGTGTTTTGTGTGTTAGATAACAATACTGTGGAGTTTTCTCATGTGCACTAAGTGTGCATGAGTTTTTTTTGGGGGGGGGGGGCGGATTATCCGCCCCACCAAGGGCCGGATAATCTGGCCTACCTCATCGATCAAAGGCTGCCAAGGCGCGTCGCTCGGAGTCCAGTCGGATTATCTCTCGGAAAATCCGAACTGGGGCGGTTTTTCTTCCCCAGGCCAGATAATCCGGCCTCCGGAATTTGACCAAAGCCTGCCAAGGCGCGTCGCTCGGAGTCCGGTCGGATTTTCTCCCGGAAAATCCGAACTGGGGCGGTTTTTCCTCCCCAGGCCGGATAATCCGGCCTTCACATGGGGCCAGATAATCCGGGCCCCAGAAGGCGATCAAGGGCACGCTCGGCGCGACACTCAGAGAGGGGGCAGATTATCTGCCGGATAATCTGAGTCTAGGGCGGAGTTTTCCCCAGGCCGGATAATCCGACCCTCACTTGGGCCGGATAATCCGGCCCCCAAAGACTCCAACGGCTTGGTTTTGTAAGGGGGTATAAATATCCCCCCTTCCCCAATGTTCAGAACTCTTGATTCACTCGAAATTGACTAGACCCTTTGAAAGAGCTCCCATTCTAGATCTCCCACTTCAACCATCCGAAGGCTTTGATCTTTGGGGGAAATTGAAGGAGAGAATCGTCATCGTCATCACGAATCAAGCGCATCAACTCCTCTCCATTCATTTGGAGAAATCCCTAATCTAGTATTCTTGTCAATATCTAGATCTTGTTCTTTGTTATTGATAACTTGTTCTTGTGGCAGCTTGTTGTCATTACGGGAGCCTCCAAGTTGATTGTGGAGTTATGCCCCGCTAGTTGTGTAAAGGCACCGGTACCCGCCTCGAAGGGTCCCTATAGTGGAAAGGTGGATCAGGCCTTTGGTGGCGGGATCCATCGGAGAACATGGTGAGGCCTATTGTGGCGTGGTGGTCTTAGTACCGCCCACCCCTCCAACACAGACGTACTTCCCTTAACAAGGAAGGAACTGCGGTCAAACAAATCCTGTATCTCCTTATACATTGCAAATGTATCTATAATTTTTGATGCTCCATGCTTGGTTTTATCCACTTTCTTGTGTTTTGTCCACACTTTGGAGTACTTTTCATATGATTTCTTGGACTAACCTATTAACAAGAGCCACAATGCCAGCTGCCTGTTTTCTGCTGTTTTTGGTTCCAGGAAAGTCAGAAAATGGATATTCTCGGAATTGGACGGGACAAAAGCCAAAGCGCCTATTTTTCCGGAAGACTCCTGGAGCCAGAATACGAGACGGAAGTAACAAGCCAAACATCTCATACTTTCGGGTATTCGGGTGTAAGTGTTTCTTTCTCATCAAGGGAGTTCGTTTATCTAAGTTTGAATCTAAGGCTCTAGAAGGTATTTTCTGTTGGTTATGGTGCCGAATCCCACACTTATAGAGTCTACAATAAGCTCTCCGGAACTGTTGTAGAATCTTGCAGTGTGGGGTTTGAAGAAAATGACGGCTCCCGTGCGGGGCAAGTTGATGTTTGTGATGCAGATGTTGAAATACCCCAAGATGCCATAAGAAGAATGGGCATGGGATTTTTCTGCCCCATTGAGGAACCCCTTGTGTCGGATCGGGAAGGACAATGCTCTACTCATGAAGATCCCTCATATAGACATACTCATCATGTTCCAACCACAGGAGTAACTTCTACACCATCTACATCAACTGCTGAAGGTCAAGATGATCCAGAAAGCTCCAGGTCGAATTATCCGGTTGACACCGGATTAGCTGGCCACCTCGCTCCTGACGACCAAACCGCTCCTGGTGCTGAAGAAATCACTGCAAGCTCCAAGCCGGATTTTCCGGCTGGCCCTGGATTATCTGGCCCCTCACCAGTTCAAGCAAGTCCCAGGCAGCCTGATGAAGCTGCTACAAGTTCTCCCAGGCCGGATTATCTGGCCTCTCCATCGGCCGGATTATCCGGCCCTGAATCACCTGTTGTTCAGCAATCTCCCAGCATTCTAATCAAGGTCGAGCAAATGATTCCAATGGAGATTTAAGTGATGAAACTATTCCACCAAGAGACAACAAGCTTATTGAACTTTGTCGCAAGGCTCGTGCTGATCGAAACCTTGAGTTAAGGGGTCACACCCTCGACAAGGTTGTAGGTGACCTTCGACGAAGGGTTTCTACAAGAAGGGAATTGGCAAGTTTTGGTGAGCGTCAAGCTCACATCTCATAGGTGGAACCCAAGAAAGTATTTGAAGCTCTTGAAGATCCGGACTGGGTTGTTGCTATGCATGAAGAATTGAATAATTTTGAGCGCAACAAGGTCTAGAAACTCGTGGAGAAGCCCAAAGATTGCCGAAATGTTATCGGCACTAAATGGATATTTAAAAACAAGCAAGATGAGAACGGCATTGTTGTGAGGACAAGGCAAGACTTGTGGCACAAGGATACTCTCAAGTTGAGGGCATTAACTTTGGCGATACCTATGCTCATGTGGCTCGACTTGAGTCCATCTGTATCCTTCTTGCTTATGCTTCCCATAACAATTTTAAATTGCAGCAAATGGACGTCAAGAGTGCTTTCCTTAATGGTCCTCTACATGAGCTGGTATATGTAAAGCAACCCCCGGTATTTGAGTATCCTAACTTCCCGAACCATGTCTACAAACTCGATGAGGCACTCTATGGCCTTAAACAAGCCCCACGTGCATGGTATGAGCACCTTAAAGAGCTTTTGCTAGACCGTGGCTTCAAAGTTGGGCAAATCGCTCTTTTTACTAAGAAGGTTAAGGGGGAGCTCTTCATATTCCAACTATATGTAGATGATATCATCTTTGGTTCTACTAATAAAGCTTTTAATGATGAATTTTCAAAGCTTATGACTGACAGGTTTGAGATGTCTATGATGGGGGAATTACGGTTCTTTCTTGGATTCGCGATCAAGCAACCTAGAGAAGGAACCTTCATCAATCAAGCAAAGTACATCGAAGACATGCTCAAGAGGTTCAAGATGACGGATCTTAATGGTGTCGCCACTCCGATGCAAACAAAATGTCACATTGAACTTAACCCTCATGGTAAAGATGTGGACCAAAAGGTATACCAGTCCATGATCGGCTCTCTTCTCTACCTCTGCGCATCTAGACCTGATATTGTGTTGAGTGTGGGGGTGTGTGCAAGGTATCAAGCAGCTCCTAAAGAAAGCCACTTAGTGGCGGTCAAGAGGATCTTTCGATATTTGGTTCATTCCCCTAACTTTGGTCTATGGTATCCCAAGGGCTCCAATTTCTCTCTATGTGGTTATACTGATTCAGACTGGGCAGGTGATAAGGATGATCGGAAATCCACTTCTGGAGCTTGTCAATTCTTGGGAAGATCTCTAGTGTGTTAGTCATCTAAAAAGCAGAATTGTATCTCTCTCTCCACCGCCAAAGCTGAATATGTTGCTGCTACTAGTGCTTGCACTCAGTTATTGTGGATGAGGCAAACTTTAAAGGAATACGGTGTCAATTGTGACAAAGTGCCTCTTTTATGTGATAATGAAAGTGCAATCAAAATTGCGTACAATCCGGTACAGCACACAAGGACAAAGCATATTGAGATTTGGAATCATTTTATTCGAGACCATGTTGCTCTAGGCGATATTGATCTATCTTTTGTGAGCACGAAGAACCAACTTGCTGATATTTTTACGAAGCCTCTTGATGAAGCAAGATTCTGCTACTTGAGGAATGAGCTAAATATCATTGATTCTAGGAGTTTGTCTTGATTACCCATGCACTCACTCATACATCTCAGTCTTATTTGGTCTAGATGTGGGAATGGATATAGGGGGAGTGTGGTCCTAATTAATTGGGCTAACCCTCCCTCCATAATGCCAAAAGCAAGATAAATCATTTCTCTTAATATCATTTTGTGATATGTGAGCTTATTGATGAGTATTGGTCGTGAACCCAAGATATATCTTCGCGGTGTCACACCATACACTCCAACAAGGTGGCTTCGGCCACCGCCCTCTCCCTTGAGGAGAATTGGATTTTTATGGATCTTTTTGGTTGTTTTTGCTCATCTGATGTTCTTATGGGAATCACACTCAATTTTGGCTCTTATTTGATTTGGTTCTTGCAATTTTCTGGTGATCCCCCAGCTCCTACCCCTCCCACACCATATGCTCGGTGGAACTCTTCTTCTGGGCTGAACTATGGAGAGTTGGAGCGTCACTTGTTCCCCTCTGCGGCTACTGTTGATGATGAGGATGATGACACCGAGGATCTTGAAGATGAGGACGAGGATGGGAACGAGGACGAAGATGAGGATGAGGACTACGAGTGATCCCTTGGGGCGCTAGCATCGCTCTTCTTCCTTTTTGGCATCTCGATGCCAAAGGGGGAGAAGTAGTTCTATTAGGTCTTCGAGGATTTGCATGGGTCGGCATAAGCATTTGCACTTTTTCCTATTCGTCGTTTTCTCGCTTGTGCCCATTTAGCGTTGAACTTTAAATTTGTGATTTGTGGTTTGTTTGAGACTCTGTGACGGTGGATGTCTGGATTTATCTCATGGATTATGCTTATGGATTCATCTTTTCACATCCTATTATGCTGGGAATCTATATCGAGGAAGGCACTTATATTATATTGATTATCACGTTGATAATTGTGGCTATTTTCAAGGACACCTCTCTCTCCATCTCGGTGGTATGATTATGTTGTTCATATGTCAATGGAATAGATTCACACCTATTTGTGTGCTTTTGTATTCAAATGCAAAATTCTAATATGCACACATTGAGGGGGAGTCTCTTCCATGTTTATTGCTGGTAGTCTTGTGATCCTTTCCTACAAATCCTAGTATTGTCATCTAACACCAAAATAGGGGAGATTGAAAGAACATTTCATGTTTTCCGGTGTTTTGTGTGTTAGATAACAATACTGTGGAATTTTCTCATGTGCGCTAAGTGTGCAGGAGTTTGGGGGGGCGGATTATCCGCCCCACCAAGAGCCGGATAATCCGGACTACCTCATCGATCAAAGGCTCCCAAGGCGCGTCGCTCGGAGTCCAGTCGGATTATCTCCTAGAAAATCCGAACTGGGGCGGTTTTTCTTCCCCAGGCCAGATAATCCGGGTTTCGCATGGGCTGGATAATCCGGCCCCCAGAATTTGACCAAAGCCTGCCAAGGCGCGTCGCTCGGAGTCCGGTCGGATTTTCTCCCAGAAAATCCGAACTGGGGCGGTTTTTCCTCCCTAGGCCGGATAATCCGGCCTTCACATGGGGCCAGATAATCCGGCCCCCAGAAGGCGATCAAGGGCACGCTCGGCGTGACACTCAGAGAGGGGGCGGATTATCTACCGGATAATCCGAGTCTGGGACGGAGTTTTCCCCAGGCCGGATAATCCGGCCCTCACTTGGGCCAGATAATCCGGCCCCCAAAGACTCCAACGGCTTGGTTTTGGAAGGGGGTATAAATATCCCCCCTTCCCCAACGTTCAGAATTCTTGATTCACTCGAAATTGATCATACCCTTTGAAAGAGCTCCCATTCTAGATCTCCCACTTCAACCATCTGAAGGCTTTGATCTCTGGGGGAAATTGAAGGAGGAGAGAATCGTCATCGTCATCACGAATCAAGCGCATCAACTCCTCTCCATTCATTTGGAGAAATCTCTGATCTAGTATTCTTGTCAATATCTGGATCTTGTTTTTTGTTATGGATAACTTGTTCTTGTGGCAGCTTGTTGTCATTACGGGAGCCTCTAAGTTGATTGTGGAGTTGTGCCCCGCTAGTTGTGTAAAGGCACCGGTACCTTCCTTGAAGGGTCCCTATAGTGGAAAGGTGGATCAGACCTTTGGTGGCGGGATCCATCGGAGAACAAGGTGAGGCCTATTGTGGCGTGTGGTATTAGTACCGCCCACACCTCCAACGCAGATGTACTTCCCTTAACAAGGAAGGAACTGCGGCCAAACAAATCCTGTGTCTCCGCGTGCTTCACTACGGTTTACCCGTTCCTCTTCCACTCGCTCTTTACTCACTGGTAGATAGGTTTGCATATAGGGAAATTCCACCTAATAGTTTATCTAGAGAATTTACCCTTTGTGCTAAGCCTAAAATTGAAAGAGCATTAAAATTTGAAGTAGCACCTATTCACCCCCCTCTAGGTGCCCATACGATCTATTTCAGTTGTGGCAGCAACTACTCCCACAACTCTCACATCCGGATCCATAGACGTCATCTTCTAACGCCAGATCGCACAGATCGGAGTCGCAACTGTTGTTGCTATCCGTGTCGTAGGCTGATGCCGAGGCGTTGAGCTTGCTCAGGGTGTCAATAAGTGGTGGGAACCACGAGGCAGGGGCAATTGAAGGCGCCAGTGAGTGATTGGGGAAGTGGAGCATGCCGATCTGGCGGACTTGGAAGCATAGGCTCCCGATCGTCATGCCGATTCCATCGCCCATTGATTCGAAGTCCGGGCGAGTCGTCGGCGAGTGGACAGTGAAGTCAAAAGTGTCGAAGAGGAGGCAATTCTCTGGTGCAGCAGAGTTGTAGATCACAGTTGATGGGGCCAAGGAAGCCGCAACATCAGCACTCCCGGTTCCCATAGATGGCACTAATTGACGAGGCGTTAACTCGTCAATGCCCATCGTTGATGGACTTGGGTTATAGGAAGTGGGAAGAACTAGAGGCATCGATCGGCTAGCAAACAAGCACATCAGGGACACACGGTTTACCCAGGTTCAGGCCCTCGGAAGGGACCCTACTCCTTGTATGCTCTTAGATTATCGAGGAGTCGAAAGTTACAAGGGGTGCGTAGATGCAATATGGCGGCGAGTAAACTAGGGTTGCGAATATCCTTATCGTTGCTCCCTCCTGTCCTTTATATAAGGAGGTCAGGTCTCGGGATAGAAGGACGAGTTAGTTACATATTAGGGTTTTCCCTTTAGGTTTCTATCTATTCCTTGCCATGTCCTTAAAGGAGTCACTTTCCTCTGGGCTTGGGCCACCCGAATCCTTGTTGGGCTTCAATCGTCCCGCGGGTTCCTCCTAGGACAGACCGTATAGGCTAATCCTAGGTGCCTATGGGGCATACCCATATTAGTATGAATAAAGCTAAACTCAAACGACTTGAATTTCATTCAAAATTTAGCAAATATCACAATGGAATTTGAACAAAATTCAAACTAAAGTAAACATAGAGCTATCATAGTTAACCCTAATCCTCGTCGGAGGAGGACACGACTATGATGCCGGCATGGACCGGAGATCGCCACAGGACCACCTCAAGGCTCGTCGTGTCCTTCGGTTCGTTGGGACGGCGCTACAGCCTCGAAAACTTGATGTCCAGCTCGTCGTCGGAGATTTCACTCACATGGACGCCGCCGTTGGACTTCTCGTCCATGACCTGCATCGTGACGAAGCGCGGATGGCTATGAAGGACCCCAGTGTGTCTTCTGGGTCACCCTATTCACGCGGTCGAATGGATCAGTAGCGGGATGGAACATCCACTCGTTCCGGATGGGGCGCCGCTAGGCCAGCGAGCGCAGAGATGCACCCCTTACGGGGGTTTCAAGGGTGCGACAATGAATAACTTCCACTGTTCGGCCGTGCCATCACTGACGCCGCTTGTCAGCGTTCTTCCTGGGCGGCATACTAGGGTCAGCGAAGCAATTGCGCACGGTGGCGTGCTCCTCGACGAACAAATCGTCCCATAACCGGCTTCTTAGCTCGTACTAGGGGTTCTGCCGCACTTCCTTTGATAGCAACACCCGGTGTCCATACACCTCCCTATCACGTGCGCGGCCGGCGATGGCCAGCGATATGGGAACGCCGCCAAGGCTCAGCACCTAGTGCCTCAGCGGCAGGTAATGTGGTGGCGTGATCATCCCGAGGTTGGTGAGCTCGCGTGCCTGGTCAAAGGTGAGGTTCTTGCGGTAACCGCCTCCGGCGCGACTCGAGTTAGCCTCTTCATAGTTGCATCGGCGCGGCATCGTAGCGGTATCTAGCCAGAATCGTCACGAAATCATGGTGGAGGTAATGTCGCGCGAGTGAGGATAGGAGGGAATCAAAAGAAGCACTCCCACATGCCGGCTGGCTGGTTTTCGAAGATGGGTACCTACTAACAACATTCGACGATGGACACTTTTCTGGATCTTTATTGATACGTTCAGCCCAGCCAACAAAGTCGATAATTCGACTATCGTTAGTAACCTTGAGAACCAAACGACGAGTCTATGTATCAGATCATCAACGTTAACCTGTAACCAGTGACATACGCATAGACCACTAGTTTTTGGGAGGACCCAGCGACAGGCTTTCTCTACGTTCTCGTCACGGCTAGGCTCTACATCCTTATGGACACAAAAGGTCGAATGCCACGCCTTTTTTGGCCCCCGGATCCGCCCACGAAACACATTGCAAGGACGGACTTTTTTTCCTGCTAGTTAGCGGTAAGACATGTGGGGATCAGTTCGTAGCCTACGGGTGATGGTATTTTTCTTCCTTGCCGGGGATACACATTACCACCGGCGGACTTTCGATTTTCCGCAGTAAGGCTGTTGTGGCGCTAAGCCTTTTTCCAGTAGTGATAACTAAACTTTTTTCAGCTACAAGCAGGGTTTCAACCGAGCTTTTTTTATTTACAAGTGGTGCTGGAACCAACATCTTTTCGGTTATAAATGTAGTTCCTAAGTTACAACTGGGGTTGCAACTAAGTTTTTTCAATTTCAACTTTCAATTGCAAGTAGGGTTGCTATTGAAACTTTCTAGTTGCAAATAGGGTTACAGTTGAGTTTCTTTTAGTTACAAGTGATATTGCAGTTTTTAGGTCAAAATTGGGTTGTAGCTAATAATTGTTTTTAGACGTTGAATTTGTCTTACTTACTCTAAATGATAATTACAAGTGGGTTGCAACTGAAATCTAGCTACATAAACTCACAGGCTTCCATTGATTGGCCTTGAGGCTTCTTTAGTCACTGGAAAACCACTTTTGATCTCGGGTGCATCGTTTTTTTAAAAAAGTGTAAAAAAATTGGACTTTTTTTACGCGTACACCTTGACATTCTATGTGCTCACAGTATCGTTCCATGGAAAACCGATATGTTTTGTGTCCTGTATAAAAAGGAAAAGAAAATTTCTCGTTAACCGCATTTTTAAGGACCAATTTTTGTCTTTTTACACACGACACAAAACATGTCGGTTTTCCGTGAAATGACTTTTTGAGAACATAGAATGTGAAGATGTACGCGCCAAAAAAATTGTTTAATTTTTTTAACATTTTAACTTGTGTTTAAAATTCAATTAAAAACCGGGAGCATCGCCTCGTCCCGTCACTGCGTAAGTGGTCTTTTCTTTGATCCACATCCTTAGGCAAGATAAATAAGTCCACGAAGAAGGAAAAAGGAGGAGCCTACGCTTGACTCATATAGAATTCTAGTTTTATTAAAGAAACTGCACTGTGTACCATGGTTTGATTGGCATGAGCTTTCTATGCAAAAAAAAAAAATGACAGCAGGCCCGTAAATATTAGCCTACGGGTTCAAACATTTGCAAAGGACAGAAACTACCGGGCACAACAAAAGAGCCCATGGGTCATAGATAAAAAGGAGTGTGCCTATAGCCACGATCCTTCAATGTCATCCACTGACATAAAAAAAATTCCTAGTCAACCGAGTGTTAGATGCTCCCTAATTTTGTCGGAAGTCCTCATAAAGATACAAACTAAATTGAACAATGCTTTCGTGGCAAATAACTGTGATAGAGACTAACACGGAATACATCCATCTGCCTCCCCTCCCCTCCCGTGGTGCAACCCAGGGCTCCGTCGGGGAGCTCCTCACCCGTCGCCAACCCCTCCCCCTCCTTGGTCTACTACCCCTCCGCCGCTGCCGCCAGCGTCGACCGCGGTGGCGGCAGGCCTGGCGCCGAAGGGGCCGGGGAGAGTAGATCGCGGTGGCTGTTTCTTCGATGGCGGCTGGGGTCGGCACTGGTTCTTCGGCTGCGCGCGGCGGCCGGGACGGGGCCCCTGGTTGTGTGGCGGCGGTAGCTGCCCCCGGAAGCGAGATCCGATCGTGGAGATCGGCTGCTTGCGATGGCTGGGCCGATGCCCGGATCTTGTTGCGGCGGCGGCTTTCCCCTCGGGTTTCGGCGCAAGGTGTGGCGGCTATGGTCCTAGGTCTAGGCTTCCGCCTAGATCCGCCATCGGCACGGCCTTTTGATTGCCTGAAGGTGTGTGGGGATGCGGCACGATGCTTCTTGCTCGGGGCAGACCGGCGGGGGCTCGTGGTTATTGCAGACTTGTCTCCTCTTCCGCCGGAAGGGGCGGGTGGTGGACGACGGTGTGGGGGCCTGTTGCTCTGTCCAATAATGGCGGCGGTCCTAGGGTTCCTTCAGCGTGAAGACAAAGATCTACTTATTGCTTGCTCTCGTTGATCTAGCCTGGAGTGGCGGGTTTCGCAAGGCTCCGCCGGCGAACTCCCATGGGCGCATTATTCATGGAGATTGCTGGATCAGAAGGTATTCGGTCGTGTGTACCCATGTTTTTCTGGCCGTTTGGTTTCAGCGGAAGCGTTGCGAAGCTCCGCTGTTTGTTACCATCATGTTTCATATCTTCGACGATCCATGGTGAAGTCAGATGCGGAGAATGTCAGGAAAGCAAGAACATGTGGGCAGCAATGGTGATTTGAGTCTTTGAGGCGACGAGGAACTGGCTGTGTGATCTGTGACTTGCGGCAACGACTGTTTGTGGGGACGACAACACAGGAGGAGTTCCTAGTCTTACCTTGCAGGGTGAAAATTCAAGGTCTAACCTTAATTGGTTGTGTCTGACAATGACCTTGTTGAAGATATTGTTTTGCGAGCGAAGACTTTCTCTAAGGTGAAAACCTATGATCTTTGATCGGGCAATGACGGCGCTTGTGCACTATTTTCTTCTTGAAGGCGTTGCTATTGGAGTGGTTGGACTACTGGTGTTGTTCTGGTAGTGTTAGTGTCGTTGCTTTGGGGAATAGTTCTATGTAGCAGGACTTTTCTTTTTTATAATTCTTTTTTCTCTTTTCTGGGTTGTGTGTATCCGTATGGCCGCTAGGACATGCGTTATTGCGGAGGCTGAGCGTAATTGTTATCTTCGTGATATTAATATATACTCTTTTTAAAAAAACAGGGAATACATATGACAATTTTGGGCTACAAGAGTTACGTGTATTTGAAATGAAATGTTCTAACGGCACGGCACGCCACCATCTCAAATAAGGTACTCACTCGGACTCAAATTTTGACTTGGATTTGCCTAAATTTGGATGTATCTAGCATTAAAACATGTCTAGATACATTCGAATCTAGACAAATCCGAGTCAATTAATTTGGATCGGAGGGAGTAACAAAGTTAACATAAACATAAAGCACTAGACGTGTAAAAACGTGCATGTCACATCTGGTAACGTATGGAGCGAGAGATTAGTTACGCCTAGGGGAGTTAACAATCCAAGACCTGACTGAGCCCTGTAGCTTGTGAGATGCACGGACTGCCCATAACTTAAGCAGGTCTCTGGATACCTCCAGCCATCCCTCCATGCCGTTTTCCTCTGGTTTTTTATCCACCGGCCTGTTGTTCCCAACCTGTGACTGTGATCCAGCGGTTTTACTTCTACCTGAGGTGCTTACCCGTGCTCTTGTCTTGTCCACACAGAGATACGCAGTGCCATGTCTTGACCTCAGACACGTTTGATACGCCCTGGATTTAGAATTCTGACAGAGGTGATCCATGGCCTTGGAAAGCAACTTGTCATCCACATCTTGTAGACTTAGATTTGTGTGTACCGTTTCTTGTTCCTTCCCATCGATCACCTCCAATGCGTAGCTATCAGCTACAGGCTCTATGCCGATCGGTGTGTCTAAACAGAGCTCCCAGCTTCAGCTTCAGAGGAGACGAACCTGAATTCGGGGTGCTTGTTCTTCCGTTTGCAGTACTAGCTTTCTGCCGGCTTCTCTGCTCGAGGTAGCACTGGAAATACATCACAATAACCTCTTCAGGGTACGTACTAGCCGGCCTAAGCCTTGACACTGACGATGACGACGCCTCCTTTGTGTCGCTGTTGCTGAAGGCGGCCAGGTCATGCTCATGCTCGTTGTTGCAGCAGAGTGGGTCTGGACGAAGCCAGTGGGTCAAAGTGCTGTGAACATCGACCCAGTACTCCTTCTCGGCGTAAGGAAAATGCGACTCCCAGGAAAAATCCTGCGTGGGAAGCTGGATGAGCTCTCTCCTCACGTCTTCAGCAGCCGTCGTGAAGTGAGGTGTCGCTGATCGCAAGCAGTCGATTATGATCCCAAAGACGTCGCTGCTCTCGGAAAGACGCAGCACGAACCTGAAATTGATACTCTTTGCAGGGTCCTTGAAATCATGAAAGGCGAACCAGACCATGGCCTCCACTCCGCGCTCCGCGAACCTCGTGGGTCGCATGCCCAGATGGTAAAGCCGGCCTCCTTGCAGTGCCCGGTAGCGCAGAGTCTTCCCGGCGAGGAGGTCGCCGACGAGAGGTTGGAAGAACATGTACTGCCGCCCCGGGGTTCCGCCGAACTCGACGAACCTGAGGAATTCACTTGCGCCCTCCGCAAACCTCTCCAATCTTCTGATATCCATGGAACTGCTGCTGCTTGAGCCGTCGACGTCGGCCTTACTGCGGCTCTTGAAAGACGACACGAATGACTTGGCCGCACGCGCGATCCGTCGGCGAAACGAGGATCGCCTGGTCTCCTCGTCTTCCAGGGCGCGCCGCTTGCAGTGGCGCAGCGTGCTGTCGCACTCCTGGGCAGCGCGCTTCAGCTTGCGCCGCCAGCGTAGCATCGGCACCTCGGTGATCTGCCATTTGCTGGACATGCGCAGCGCGGCCTCCATCTTGATCTGTGCAATCTCCAGCCTCTCCTCCTCGTCCTTCTGTTCAGGCTGGTCGATGAGGAAGGTGGAGATCCTGCTCAGCGTCTCGCCGACCACCGCGGAAGCAACCATCTCGGCCATAATGGAGACAGGGAGCTTCGATATTGCTGAAAATGGTGCGCACGGGAGCTAGCTAGCTAGCTAGCTAGCAAGAGAGTTGAGTCGCACGACTAAATCAATTTAGAGAACGTTCTGCTTCGGCTTTGACTCTTTAGAGTCTTCTCCTCTACTTGCGCTTGCGCGTGAGTCTAGGTATGAATGGAATCAAATAAGTCTTCCTTTGCGGCCCGTGGAAGTGACGCTTGGCCTGACAATGGTGACTTGACTCGCCCGGCGGTGCAGGTGGGCACGGCAGCCGTTCTTTCCGAGAACAAAGTCACGGAGCTTCAAGATTGATGAAAGCAGACGTCTCGCTGCCGGAGTTAGCTTTAACTTGTGCTAGTAAAAATGCCTAGTGCGACACACCAGAAAAAACATAAATTTAAAAACACGTACACTATAGTTAATCTTTTAATTACACTTGTTCTTTTTGTCTTAATCATCGAGGTTATGTTTTTCCTATTCACGACGAGCATGATAGATCCTCATGATAGCCTTGTTCATTCGTTTTCATGGTTCTTATCCTTCCTATTAAAACTCCTATTAAAACGTCGCTTATTCAAATATTGATCTCTTTTACACGAGAAAGGGTGCCACCCTCTAAGGCTAAGTATTCCCGAATGATCACCTAACAAATCAATGAAAACATCATTTCATATAATAGCAAACATTTGAAGATATTTTTTTGTTCAAACATATTACTGTCGTGTTAACCCTGATTTGTAACATAGTAATTTCAGGCTAGAACCAAGGTAGGCTATGATCTATTTAGCTAGCTAGCTAGCTGATGAATTTGAATGGGAAATTCCTTAAACAAATACCTTTTTTACGTGTACAGTTTATCATTTTGAATATGTTTTTTATTTGATATATATATATATAATGTGGTGATTCGCAAAAAAAAGATATATAATGTGGTGCCTTAGCCATCTAGTCTAAAAACCATTTCGTTCTCTCTTCAAAATCCTCAATCGACCTGTAAAAATAACTAGCTGGGATCGACGCGGCGGCACACCGTGTCCCGGTTGTCGCCGATGATTGTATGTCATGGCATGATGTACTACGGTGAGGCGAGGTGAGTACATGTGTTACATCTTCTCATCCATGCTTCCTTGTTGTTGCCA
This sequence comes from Avena insularis, assembly GCA_023614405.1. Taxonomy (NCBI): domain Eukaryota; kingdom Viridiplantae; phylum Streptophyta; class Magnoliopsida; order Poales; family Poaceae; genus Avena; species Avena insularis. Next base: position 661,741,138 of record CM042690.1, on the reverse strand, counting down.
GCTGTGTGCTCATGTAATGCGTTGTTGATGTGACACAACTGAATCCTATGCATTATATACCTGTGGCGTCTTTATCCTTTAGGGTCATTGTGTATCAAGGAGGCAATTTTACGGTTGTCGTGGTTGCAGGAATCTTTCTACGTGATTGACGTGATGCTTATGGTCTCTATGAGCTGCTTTTCGGTGCCGACGGGGCCTCTAACTTTTGATTTGTTTTCGTACGTGAGGGATATACTTGTGATGTTCATGGCAAGATTTTGTGGATCGCTGGTACGTTGCTACTTGTGCGGAAGTCGATCTCGCTATGTTGCATGGTTAGAATTTCCTTTGTGGCTAGTGTACCTAATGTATGCATGTCAAGAGCGCAGAATAAAAAGTGCTTCGAGCTGTTGGGTTTGTATGTAAACGATGTTATTTTAAGCATAATATTCATCTTGTTGCTGTGGCTATTGAATTGATGCACTAGCCAACTATTTCAAAAGTCCGAACTGATAGAAAGGGTTAGGCTATATATTTTAACACTTCCCCTCACATCTAGGCTAAACAAATGGGAAGACACTAGACGTGGGTAATTGGAGGCCGCAACTATTTAGAGTAGATTAAAGTGCGTTATCCGGGGTTTGAACTTGAGACCTCCTGATTCTGATACCATATTACTCACTGTTTTATGCACGGACTAAGCATATTGAAGTTGATTTTTTACTTTCTTCGTGAACGGGTGATGACCCACAAGTACAGGAGGTGTATCGCAGTATTTTCGAGGGAAGTGAAACCTAATTTATTGATTTGACACAAGGGAAGCCAAAGAATATTTATAAGCCTTAACAACTGAGTTGTCAATTCAGCTGCACCTGGAAACAATCCTGCTCACAGCAGTTTATCAGTAGCAATAGTTTTGTAGTAGGAATAGTAAAGTAACAGCAGTAATAAAGTAAAGACAGCAGTAACAATAGCAATAAACAGTGGGATTCGAGTGCGGTAGGCATAGGGATGGATGAACGGACGTTGCATCGACAAGACAATTCACATAGCAATCAGAACATAGGACAATTGCAGATAAATAAGATAAAGCATCCAAGTACTAGACAATCCTAGGCATGTGTTTCATATATAGTCATACGTGCTCGCAATGAGAACTTGCACAACATCTTTTGTCCTGCCAGCCCGTTTGCAGCGGGGCCTCAAGGGAACTACTGGAAATTAAGGTGCTCCTTTTAATAGAGCACCGGAGCAAAGCATTAACACTCCGTGAACACATGTGATCCTCACATCAAAGCCAGTCCCTCCGGTTATCCCGATTTTTGTCACTTCGGGGCCATTGGTTCCGGACAACAACGTGTGTATACAACTTGCAGATAAGACCATAAACAATACTATCATAATGAATCAATAACATGTTCAGGTCTGAAATCATGGCACTCGGGCCCTAGTGACAAGCATTAAGCATAACAAGTCGCAATAAAGTCATAAAGCACTAATAGAAGATATTAGGCACCATGCCCTAACAATCTGATGCCATTACATGAACGATCTCATCCAATCCCTACCATCCCCATGGCCTACAGCGGGGGATTACTCACTCATAGATGGGGGAAACATGGATGGTCGATGGAGAAGCGATGGTGATGATGATGGCGATGATCTCCTCAATTCCCGTCCGGAGTGCGAACGGAGTTTCTGGTGCTGTTTCGTGAAATCTGGTGGTAGCGGCGGAGCGGAACTCCTTCTCGAAAAACGTCGACCCCCCCTGAGTTTTGAGGTCAGAAGGCAACTTATAGGCGAAGAGGGAGACCGAGGGGGTGCCTGGGGCGGCCAGACCATGCCCTGGCGCGGCCAGGCCTAGCCCGCACCTGGGGGGGAGGGGTGTGGCCAGGCCCTGGCCCTCCTCCGTCTCATATTCTGGCTCCGTGAGTCTTCCGGAAAAATAGGCACTTCGGCTTTTGTCCCGTCCAATTCCGAGAATATTCATTTTCCGATTTTCCTGGAACCAAAAACAGCAGAAAACAGGCAGCTGACACTAAGACTCTTGTTAATAGGTTAGTCCAAGAAATCATATGAAAAGTACTCCAAAGTGTGGACAAAACATAAGAAAGTGAATAAAACCAAGCATGGAACATCAAAAATTATAGATACATTTGCAATGTATCAACATCGCCAAGCTTAACTCCTTCTCGTCCTTGAGTAGGTAAGTGATAAAAAGAAAGAATAATTTTTGAGGTGACATGCACCGTCAAAGACTTGACCAAAATATTTGTAAACATTCAAAGCTAGGATCATAGTACTTCAATCATGAAAGACAAAGTTCTAGCAATAAGACAAAGAAACTATGATGCAACATGAAAAGGCACAAACAAAAGATTCATGAATAACAATGCTTTGCAAGACGTTTGTTTGTTTCACATAAAGAAAACATAGCATAGTTGTATTTAGCTTAGGACACCTTCAAAGTTCATAAGAGTGACTAGATACAAATAGTTTAAAACAAGCAATATCAAGTTATGCATCAATCAACTAGTCTTGGGACAATGCACATAGAACTAAGAATGGCCACTATGCTCTCAAAGTAGGTGCATAAAGGTAGAAGGTGGAGACTTAATATAATGGTGGAAGAAAGGCCTTCATAGAAGGAAGTAGGGATTCAAGTCTCATAAAGAGCTTCCAAAAATTATGGTACTTATAGCTTTCAGCTCTCATTGCCCCTATCATAAACATCTTGAAGTGATTAAGGTTAAAGTGAACAAACTATGGTGTACATGCTTGACGAAGTATAAGTTGGAAATCTCATGTCCCATGAATATGAGGGTCGCTCCTCATGCTACTCAAGTTTAGTCACCGGTAAGTTCTTGTCATCGTAAGTACATATGTATCATAGAGAAACGCCAACGGGGTACCCCTTGCCCGATGATACGGAAGAATCCTCATATCAAAATGACAAGGCAAGCAGACAACGAGCATCTCAGCAATCTTCTTATTTACCATGGGAATATGGTGCTTTTTTCTCTCTTTTCTCTTTTCAAAATCTTTTTTTTCTTTTTCTCTTTTTTCTCAATATAGGACTCTTTTTTATAATAAGAATGCTTCATAGACAGCTAATTATGATTACATTGCAGGTTTCCACCATGTCAGCATGGATTAGACCAGCGGCCCAGGCGTTTCTCTAACACATATACATAACTCCATGGACTTACAAGCTCCCCTTTCATTTTACACCGACGACATCCATAGACAAAAGAGCATGATATCCACTAGGTACAAACTACCCGTGCAATGTTGAAAGCGTTCCCCATGATAGCATGGTTCTACTAATCCCCAACAAATAAGTGCAAGCATATACAACATAGACGATATAATGGTTCAAGTTTATTAAGGGAAAGAAAATTAAAGTGTGCCATCAAGTTCGTGAGAGCTTTAATCACTACTTTTCTCATAACAAGTTTAATTCGGAAGGTAAACAAAAGCATGAATATACTTGGAATAGCATAAGCTAGTAGGTATGTATGGTGGACTCTTTGGAATAACTTGGTCTAAGGAGTTGGATGCATGAGTGGAACTCATACTTGGTTGTGGAGGCTAGCAAAAGACTGGGAGCGACAAACTAAGAGATCAATAATAGCCATAATCATGTAGAGCGACAAAACATCATTGATTAAAGCATAAGGTGATACTACAAGTTGAAAACTAAAGGATCATAAAGGCTATGGTGACTTGAAATAGTCATAACATGGTGTGAGCATGTGCCAAGTTAACCCAAATAAAACATTAAAGGAGAATACCACAATACTATGCTTTAATATGCTAAAACAACGCATGATTCATCCAAGGCACATTAAGCAATATCAATTGTTTATAACTAGTCATGCTACAGCAAAGAATACTAAGCATAAAGCCAAAACAATATCAAGCATGGCATGACAAAGCATAGGCCACAGTCAAAAACAAGCTCTTTTTACCACTTAAGCATGAACTTTCCTACTCTTTTCCAAACCAAACCAAACTATTCGAACACCAATGTATGAAAGAGGAGGTCCAACCAATTTATTAAGCAAACTAAGAAAACAAAGCAAACGAAAACCAAAACAAAAACGAAAAAGAAGACGCTCCAAGAACAACACAACTGTGCATGAAACAATAAAAATGAAGTGTTTGGAAGAAACCTGAGATTTTTATTGATGAAGAAGGGGATGCCTTGGGCATCCCCAAGCTTTGACGCTTGTACTTCTTGGATATTTCTTGGGTTAACACGTGTGGCATCCCCAACCTTGAGCTTTAGTCCATCCTTCATCTCATTACTCATTCCTTCATACACCTGAAATTTTTCCTTCATACAAAACTTCACACAATCTTTATTAGCAACATTAGTGCACTCAAGATAAATAAGTCTTAAGGTTCAGTTCTAACACCAAATAAACTTCCATTAAAACACTAGCTACTGTAGCACTTCCCTCAAAAAGCTCAGTTCACCAAAAGAATTTAAAAAGGAACACAAAGAAGCAAATGCAGAAAATGGCAGAAATCTGTCAAAACAGACCAGAAGGTAAAGACGAATTTTTTCGAAGACCTTCTGTGGCTAAAATCAAAAAGTGTTGAACTAATGAAAGTTAGATAACAACCTGGAGCAGAAGCACAAAAATTCACGCCTCAAAAGGACGTTCAGAGATTTTACACGAATTTTTACGGTGAAGCGTAGAAATCTGTTTCAGGACAGCAACTTTCCCAATCATTACTTCTCTCTCATTAAAGGTTACTCTTGGCACAAAAAGCAAATAAAAAGGATAAGGAGTGGTTATTACTGAAGTAATAACTTCCAAGACTCATCTAAAACTTTTGGGTTATCTCCCAATAAGTACTTTTCTTTAACGCCTTTAAGTTAGGCATAAGCAAAAACTAAAATGGATCGAATAGAAGTAAGCGGAGATAATCATGGTGAAAACATTGTTTTGTTCAATGAAATTCTTTTGTTAACAAGGTTGATCAGGTCTTGTTACCAAAAAAAATTCATATGAGACAAAACTTTGTACTCCACTAATGATTATGTTACCTCAACCTTGATAGCAATGGTCCCAATCATGATAGTTTCAAATTTTTCTCTTGGTATGGGACAATATATTTCTCCAACTTGAATGCCCTCAACATGTTCAATTGAATTCAAACCATAAGTCCTTTCAATCTTTTTGGGGAAATAGACAGTATATTCCTTGTCATTAATATTGAAAGTCACCTTTCCTTGATTACAATTAATAACAGCTCCTGCAGTATTAAGAAAAGGTCTCCCAAGAATAATGGACATATTATCATCTTCAGGCATTTCAAGCACAACAAAATCAGTTAATATAAAGCAATTATGAGCCACTTGAACAGGTACATCCTCACATATACCAACAGGAATAGTGGTAGATTTATCAGCCATTTGCAAAGATATATCAGTTGGTATTAGTTTTTCTAGTTGAAGCCTTTTATAGAGAGAGAAAGGCATAACACTTACTCCATCTCCCAAATCACACAAAGCAGTTCTAACATAACTGTTCTTAATAGAGCAAGGGATAGTTGGAATCCCTGGGTCTCCAAGTTTCTTTGGAACCTTACCATTAAAGGAATAATTAGCAAGCAAAGTAGAGATTTCTTCATTAGGGATCTTCCTTTTATTCGAAACAATATCCTTCATATACTTTGAGTAAGGAGGCAATTTAATAGCATCAGTCAAAGGAATTTGCAGGAATAAAAGTTTCATCCACTCACAAAACTTATTATAGTGTTCATCTTCCTTTGACTTGTGTTTCTTATCAGGGAAAGGCATAGGTTTTTGGACCCAAGGTTCTCTTTCACTACCATGTTTCTTAGCAACAAAATCTTCTTTAGTGTATTTAGTATTCTTAGTGTGGTTTTCAGGTTCTTCTTCAACTTTTTCTTCATTAGGAACTTCATTTTCTTCATTACCACTTTCAGTTTCAGCATTAGAGATGGATATACTATTAGGATCTATAGCAGGTTCAGAGGGTTCTACAACAGTTTTATGTTTCTTCTTCCTTTTCTTACGAGTAGAGCCACTATTTTCAGCTTGTTGAGAATCCTGCTCAATTCTTTTGGGGTGCCCCTCAGGATATAGAGGATCCTGAGTAGCAGCTCCACTTCTAGTTCTAATTTCATAAGCATGTTTTTCTTTAGCAACATTAACTAGCAAGTTTTTTTTGCACTTTAACGAGTTGATCTATTTGAGTTTGAACCATTTGAAAGTGTTTAACAATCATTTTAACATCATTAGCAGTTTTTTCCACGATATCCTTCAACTCAACAATAGCTCTAGTGTTTTCCATTAGATGATTTTGCACCCTTTTATTAAAATTATCTTGCTTAACAATAAAGATATCGAATTCTTCTAAGCATTGATCAGGAGGTTTAGAGTAAGGGATATCACCTTCATCAAAGTGTTGGAGAGAGTGTACCTCGATAGTGGATGAGTAGGGAATTCTTCTATAGGAGGTAAATTCTTGACATCTACAGCTTTAATTCCCTTCTCCTTAAGACATTTCTTAGCTTCCTTCATCACTTCATCATTTAATTCAATAACTCCCCTCTTCTTTGATGTTGGAATAGGCATGGTATAGTAGGTTCAGGTATAATTACTTCAGGTATAGCTTGTTCAGGAGGAGTCCAATCTTCATAATTCTTACTTATTTTAGCCATTAATTCCTCAGCTTCCTTAGGAGTCCTATTCCTGAAAACACAGTCAGCACAACTATCTAGGTATGTCTTAGATTCTTCGGTTAGTCCATTATAAAATATATCAAGAAGCTCATTCTTAGGTAATGGACTTCCAGCTTGTGCATGAATCAAAGCACAAAACCTTGCCCAAGATTTAGGCAATATCTCTTTTTCTCCCTGTTTAAAATCAAAAAGTTCCTGCAAAATAGCATGTCTAGCACTAGGAGGAAAATATTTCTACAGGAAAGTACTAATCAAGCAATAAGGGCTATCAATAGATCCAGGAGGTAAATTACTAAACCAAGTTTTAGCTTCTCCTTTTAATGAAAAGGGGAAAATCTTAGCAACAAAGTAAGTACACATCTTAATATTATCAGAAAACAAGCCACTCATGGTATAAAGTTCATTCATATGTGCTACCGCACTTTCATTCTTAGTCCCACAAAAAGGTTCTTTCTCAACAATAGCTATGTAAGATAGATCGAGAGAGAAATCATAATCTTTATCTATAATGTTTATGGGAGAAGCAGCAAACTTAGCAATAGGAGACAATTTGGGTCTAATAGTACGCCTCTCAAGGAGACTCTTAGTAGCACTCCTATCATGGATGTTTTTACATTCTTTAATAAATTCATCGGTCATCTCAACATAACCATCTTCAATATCATAACTTTCACTAGACTCAGGTGAACTAACAGGTGTAGTAGTGTCTTCATTAGGAGTTTCAGTATTTCCAGCTATGGTTCTAGCAATCGTAGCATCTAGGAAAGGACCTAATGAACCATCTTATCAAGCACAGTAGAAGCAGCATCATAAGCATCAGAAGTTTCAGATTCAGCAGCAGTAGCAGTGTGTGTAGCATGTGTATGTGGTGGTGTAACGAGCTTACTTATAACAGATGGTGAATCAAGAGCAGCAGAGGTGTTCAGAACCGTACCTCTTCTTGTAGTGGATGGTAAAATAGGAAACTTGCCATCACGAAACTTACCCATGATGGATGGATAGCAGCGAACAATAGAGAATCCAAGTGAGCTTGATAAATAAAGCTATGCTCCCCGGCAACGGCGCTAGAAAATAGTCTTGATGACCCACAAGTATAGGGGGTGTATCGCAGTATTTTCGAGAGAAGTGAAACCCAATTTGTTGATTCGACACAAGGGGAGCCAAAGAATATTTATAAGCCTTAACAACTGAGTTGTCAATTCAGCTGCACATGGAAACAATCTTGCTCACAGCAGTTTATCAGTAGCAACAGTTTTGTAGTAGGAATTGTAAAGTAATAGCAGTAATAAAGTAAAGACAGTAGTAACAATAGCAGTAAATAGTGGGATTTGAGTGCGGTAGGCATAGGGATGGATGGACGGGCGTTGCATGGACAAGACGATTCACATAGCAATCAGAACATAGGGCAATTGCAGATAAATAAGATAAAGCATCCAAGTACTAGATAATCCTAGGCATGTGTTCCATATATAGTCATACGTGCTCGCAATGAGAACTTGCACAACATCTTTTGTCCTGCCAGCCCATTTGCAGCGGGGCCTCAATGGAACTACTGGCAATTAAGGTGCTCCTTTTAATAGAGCACCGGAGCAAAGCATTAACACTTCGTGAACACATGTGATCCTCACATCAAAGCCATTCCCTCCGGTTATCTCGATTTCTGTCACTTCGGGGCCATTGGTTCCGGACAACAACGTGTGTATACAACTTGCAGATAAGACCATAAACAATGTCATAAAGCACTAATAGAAGATACTAGGCACCATGCCCTAACAATCTGATGCCATTACATGAACGATCTCATCTAATCCCTACCATCCCCATGGCCTACAGTGGGGGATTGCTCACTCATAGATGGGGGAAACATGGATGGTCTATGGAGAAGCGATGGTGATGATGATGGCGATGATCTCCTCCAATTCCTCGTCCCGGCAGGGTGCCAAAACGGAGTTTCTGGTGCTGTTTCACGGAATCTGGTGGTGGCGGCGGAGCGGAACTCCTTCTAGAAAAACGTCGAACCCTCTTGAGTTTTTAGGCCAGAAGGCAACTTATAGGCGAAGAGGGAGACCGAGGAGGTGCCTGGGGCGGCCAGACCATGCCCTGGCGCGGCCAGGCCTAGCCCGCGCCTAGGGGGGTGGCCAGGCCCCGGCCCTCCACCGTCTCGTATTCTGGCTCCGTGAGTCTTCCTGAAAAATAGGCACTTCAGCTTTTCTCCCGTCCAATTCCAAGAATATTCATTTTCTGAATTTCCTGGAACCAAAAATAGCAGAAAATAGGCAGCTGGCACTGTGGCTCTTGTTAATAGGTTAGTCCAAGAAATCATATGAAAAGTACTCCAAAGTGTGGACAAAACACAAGAAAGTGAATAAAACCAAGCATGGAACATCAAAAATTATAGATACATTTGCAATGTATCAACGGGTTGCTCAGAAGTTGCTCCAGATCAGGTTCATATCCTCCAAGGACCAGTTAGCAGATATATTCACTAAACCTCTCCCACTACCATTGTTTAACTTTTGTAAGCCCAATCTCAACTTACATGGTGCCGTTGAGATTGAGGGAGGGAGATAAACAATGTATTGTACCTAACGTAGACATATAGTGTGGTGTTGTATAAACCAACTGTATATACCTAACCCTCTATATTTGTACATGTACTACCCAGGGCCGGCTCTGAGGGGCCGCGACCCTGGTGATGACCCACAGGTATAGGGGGTGTATCGCAGTATTTTCGAGGGAAGTGAAACCCAATTTATTGATTCGACACAAGGGGAGCCAAAGAATACTTATCAGCCTTAACAACTGAGTTGTCAATTCAGCTGCACCTGGAAACAATCTTGCTCATAGCAGTTTATCAGTAGCAACAGTTTTGTAGTAGGAATAGTAAAGTAACAGCAGTAGCAAAGCAAAGATAGTAGTAACAAAAGCAGTAAACAGTGGGATTCGAGTGCGGTAGGCATAGGGATGGATGGACGGGCGTTGCATGGATAAGACAATTCACATACCAATCAGAACATAGGGAAATTACAGATGAATAAGATAAAGCATCCAAGTACTAGACAATCCTAGGCATGTGTTCCATATATAGTCATACGTGCTCGCAATGAGAACTTGCACAACATCTTTTGTCCTGCCAGCCCGTTTGCATCGGGGCCTCTAGGGAACTACTGGCAATTAAGGTGCTCCTTTTAATAGAGCACCGGAGCAAAGCATTAACACTCTGTGAACACATGTGATCCTCACATCAAAGCCTTTCCCTTCCGGCTACCCCGATTTCTGTCACTTCGGGACCATAGGTTCCGGACAACGACGTGTGTATACAACTTGTAGATAAGACCAAGAATAATACTATCATAATGAATCAATAACATGTTCAGATCTGAAATCATGGCACTCGGGCCCTAGTGACAAGCATTAAGCACAACAAAGTTGCAACAAAGTCATAAAGCACTAATAGAGATACTAGGCACTATGCCCTAACAATCTGATGCCATTACATGAACGATCTAATCCAATCCCTACCATCCCCATAGCCTACATCAGGGGATTACTCACTCATAGATGGAGGAAACATGGATGGTCGATGAAGATGATGGTGGAGATCGATGGAGATGGCTCTGGGGGCACTTCCCCGTCCGGCTGTGGTGCGAACAGTCTTTCTATCCCGAATCTCCCTTCGGTGGCGGCAAGCAATGAACTTTTCATGGAAAAATGTCGAACCCCCCGAAGTTTTTAGGTCAGGAGGCTTCTTATAGGCGAAGAGGGAGACCGAGGGGGTTCCTGGTGCCACCACACCAGGCCCTGGCGCGGCCAGGCCCAGCCCACGCCTGGGGGGGTGTGGCCAGCCCCTGGCCCTCCTCCGTCTCGTATTCTGGCTCCGTGAGTCTTCTAGAAAAATAGGCACTTTGGCTTTTGTCCCGTCCAATTCCGAGAATATTCATTTTCTGACTTTCCTGGAACCAAAAAACAGAAAAGCGTGGAAGGCATCGCAGGCTCTTGTTAATAGGTTAGTTCAAGAAATCATATGAAAAGTACTCCAAAGTTGGAACAAAACACAAGAAAGTAGATAAAAACAAGCATGGAGCATCAAAAATTATAGATACATTTCCAATGTATCAACATCCCCAAGCTTAACTCCTTCTCGTCCTCGAGTAGGTAAGTGATAAAAAGAAAGAATTTTTGAGGTGACATGCACCATCAAAGACTTGATCAAAGTATTTGCAAAACATTCAAAGCTGGGATCATATTACTTCAATCATAACATGAAAGACAAAGTTCTAGCAGTAGGCAAAGAAACTATGATGCAACATGAAAAGGCACAAACAAAAGATTCATGAATAACAATTAGTGGCTACTACCCCTATATAATACAAAACCATGCCCATTGTGGAGGGTACGGTTCCTACCCTAAACCCTAATACTCATACCTCCTATTAGTGGCTACTTGCTTGTTGTACTAGCGTTCAATCAAATGAGAAGTATTTTTCTGTCAAGTATGAACAGTTTCGGCTTTTTTTAGAAAAGTGTATGAACATGTTCGTGTACCATGTAGATTACCTGAGTTCACCCAATTTAGGATATTCGATGAGAGGCCATATAGGCTCTATTCGTGTAGCGGGCCGTGTAGCTAAACCTGGGAATGGTTTGATAACTAAACCATAACTTAACCAAACCCACATTAGCAAACCTAGGAACCGACCCTAAACTAAACCCGTTTGATATTTACGTAGCCCAACCAAAACCAAACCTGCTCCTCTTTCCACCCGAACCCCAATTGAACCAATTATTCAACCGTGGGTTGAAACCATTTAAGGAAATGGGTTAGGAACTGTTAGATCAAATGGGTGATATGATGAAGCAACAAACATACAAGGAGCAAAGGACAGATCTGAGTGCTGAGGGAAATCGGCTGTGACCTCAGAGGAGCAGGAAGACCATGTTTCTCGCTCAGCCATTCCTAGAAGCAGAGCCCGCCATGATGCCGCAACTATAGCTCAACTTCTACGATCGCGACACGTCTGAGTGCGGCAGTAGTAGAGGACAGAGCGCAAGAGCCGGCGGGGACGACGATTGATGCAGTGGAAAGCTGCGACGCGCCACATGGCAAAGACTGTCGGCCAGAGTCTGAAGGGTGCACTATTCATCGTCTACCTAGCTGCTCTGCACCACCGGCGTGGCAACGTGCGCCACCGCTGAGGCATCACGCTTGTCTAGGTGCCCGACAACTTCACTGTGTGTGCGACCTGTGTTTTGGCGCCTGCTTTGCCGTCCTCTCGTACTCCTATCGCGGCCCAGAAAGGAAGAAGTCCATCGAATATCAAGGCACGATCGACGCTTCTCCGGCGCGGCACGTCGGCGCGCGGCTGGACCTGTTCTCATTCATCGAGGACTTCACAGGGCGTACCGCGTGAGCAGCTACACCATCATGGAGGATGAGCAGCCGTGGCACTGCACATGTCGAGGAATTCATCGTTCGATACTGTAGTTGCAGCCGAGGAGACGGCGACATGACCGCAGAGTCACAACCTCTTCTTGCTAATGGGGTTCGGCTCAGCAACTGAGATGTTGCGGCGGTGCCACCTACCTAGCTACTATCGCGTAGGCCGGGCCAGCGAGCTGTGAGCGTGACACGCTGATCGTACCATGACGCGAGGCGGAAGCCAGCAACGAACCAATCTCATCCACCGGGTGTAAACTGTGGGTCAAACCCATTTGGAACTGGAACCGTTCAAACCCATACCTGACCATACCCGAACTTTTTCTAGATGAAACTAAACTGAACCAGACTTGTTAGCTTTGCGACAATCAAATAACGAAGAACGAAAATAAAATCGCAGCAAAGGGGACACATTTAACGTGGAAACCCCTCTCAAACAAAGAGAGAGAAAAACCACTGGCGCCAGCCAGCAGAACTTCACTATACGGGGAGTGTTTACACAACACCGGGGATTTCACAGATGCAACTTATCCCAGCCGGCGGCTTACAAGGGGTTTATATAACGGTGGAAACCTAGGTCTTCGACGATCCATACCGCGGGGGGCTGTCGCCCCCCCGCACCCCCATAGGCATCCGGCGACGGGCCTCGCTCCATCAAAAGTTGGCCTTTACTTTGTAGAATTTGGATCAGCATATAACAAAATCCACCTTGAGACAAATTCCTTCTTGTAGCATCAGCAGTAATCATCTCCCTGAACAAGAAAAAGGAAACACTTTCGGCGCCAACAGCCACTTGGGCTAAGCAGTTATACCAACTAAGCTTGAGCATAGCTCAAACTGAGCAACAGGAACATGCTTTGTCATCATATCAGCAGGGTTATCATGAGTGCTTATCTTGCATACCTTTAGTGTACCTTGTGCAACAATGTCACGAACATAATGGTACTTAATATTGTCAACACCCAGAATTTTAATCCTAGATGCCTGTTATGCCATACATCGCAATCCCAGGATTACCATTTTTGCGAGACATAACAGATTGGATATCACAGTACATCATCCATTACAAACCATAATATGGTCTTACACAAATAAAGGATCTCATGATCCAGTCTTAATACAAACAAGCAGTGGAATAATAAGCGTAGCGGTGGGCTCCATCTTCAGGGTCATAGGCAATACTGGCGATGGGAGATGATCCTAGTTGTCGTAGCTGTCCTGCTGTCCTTCCTCCTGATAGTCCTCTTCATAGTCTGGCCACGGGAATAGCCAGGGACAAAGCCATGAGTACTCTTTAAGTACTCGCAAACTATCACTAACAAGTAAGGTAGTTCTAGTAGGAATGTTAAACTCTAAGTTTATTTGCAAAGATAAAATTGAAACCTAAGCTGAGTTCAGAAACAAAGAAAGATAAAATAAAGTTCTAAATCACCTAAGTGGGAACTTAGTTTTCATAGTCACAACCCTGTTGTGGTCAAGTCACAATTCATTTCATAAGTCATTTTGAAAACATCTGACGACGGAACAGTATGGCCACTCCAATCGTCCATGATCATGGACGCTATTCGAATAGTTTGACACTCTGCAGAGGTGGTACACTTTCACCACAAAATTCGATACATCCATCAGGGATAACCCTGAATCATCATACTTAGTATGCAGATAATCAATCATAACCTTTCCTTTGCACACTCTAGTATAAGCACCTCTCCTATGAGCTTGGCCTCCCAGCCATGGCCATCTCCACAGGCCTTGCATAGGTGGACAACATCAAGAGGTAGCCTCAGCTCAAACCTCTTCCGCGAGGTAACCCATACTAATGCATATAAATTTCCGGCTAAGCCTTACCCAATTTAGGTATTGTGGTTGTACGGTAGAATTGGAATGGTATCGCATCCGAACCCAACCATCATTTTTTATAAAGGGCTAAGGCTCATGCCTCAACATTTTCATCATCATAAACCAGTTGTGTTTCTCAACACATGTCAAAACATCTCAATAGAATGACTCATCATTCCAAGGTTTTCATAAGTATTTTCACCAAGTATTCCCATCTAAAGTTATCAAGTTTTATTCTTAGCACTAGCTACTAAGTTAAGAGTGTTCACTAAGGTGGGATGCTAATCTCAATCGCATGACATAGAATGACATCTAGTATAGGCCAAGTTTTATACTCGTTATGCTATCTATACTACTTTCCAAAATCTCACCAAGCATTACTAAAAGTAAAGAAACTTTGGTAAAGTAAAAAGTAAAGCTTGCAAGTAAAACTTGGGATGGGTGTAAATCAAAAATTTATAACCAAAGCATGCCTAAAGCATTTTCCAAAGTTAAGGGGGCAAGTGTTAACTTGCTTAGTTCTAGCTTGTCAATAATAGCTTGCCTTGATTGGTGAAGTGGTTGAAATTCTCCTCGTCTTCTTCGGGGTAGAACTCCTCCTCCTTGTAGACTTGGTCGGTACTATCGTCTATAAATGAAATACAGGATACACAATCACCAAACAATACTTAACTAGTCTATTTACCACACTAAGTCACACACTTGATGATCTAGTATCATCACAAACATCACAAGATTTAAAGAACTAGTTTCATTTATTTTATTTGAGAAAAGTAATTTTTACTCATTGAAAATATTTAAGATTTAATATTCTACAATTAAAATATGGGATCATGTGGACACATGTCATCACCACATATTCTAATACATGGGAATGTGATATAAATGTTTGATCATATTTCAATAAGTTTAAGTTTATCATTTAAATGATTTAAAGTGACTAGAAATGTCCTAATAGCATTATTTTGGTACTAGTCCAAAGTGACTGCATGCAAACCTAAATATTATTACATATTCAGATAGGTATTAGCAAATGTGATTTTTGAGAGTTGGAATCAACTCAAAAGCTATTATGGTTGATTTTTGAAAAATGTTTAAATGTAGAAAAGTCTTTGTCTTGTTATTTTTGCTATATGTGATCTCTAACTCCAATTGATTTAAATCCAACAGACTTGGATAGATAATTTAATTATCTTTCTAGAAAAATTTGAATCATGCCATTTGGTTAAGTGAATCTTTCTGAGTTGATTTTTACACAAGTGGCCAGAATCTAGTTTAAATCTAAATAGAAAAAACTTTATTTGAATCTGTGGGCTAGCGCGGGAAAACTAACGGGCCGGCCCAGTGGCGTTCCGTAGTGCAGAGGGCAACTGACAGGGGGTCCGCATGTCACCGACTAGTTCTAACCGAAGCGGTACGGGGCAATCTCAGCCGTGCGATTAGAACAAGAATCTACGGCTGAGGATCATCGTCTCCAGTGAACAGCTCCGGCGAGATCAAATCCTAACGCGGCACGGTGGGGGTACGTGGGGGCTTACCAGGGCTCCAGCTAGACGTGACGATGGGGGCGATCGAACTGGTGGACGACGACGGTTCTAGGCGTGGTCGCGGCGGCTTCTGGGACAGCTCCAATCAACTGCGCCTCTTCTCCTCTGCTACGGCAAGCTCCGGCAAAATTCCGGCGAACGGCAGCCCGCCTTGCTCCAGGGATGGGGTGGAAGGATCAGTGGAGAGAGGGGAGTGAGATGGTGTGCAGAATGAGGCTGGGGTGGCCTCTATTTATAGTTTGACGAAGTGACCGAATGGGATGGGCTGGCATCTCCGGCGAGGGCGGTACAGCGTGCTATCGTCGTGGCTGGAGGTAGGGACGGTGCACGGTCTACTGGCGGTCATCTACGGCATAAAGGCGCGGCTAGGGGCGGTGGCATTTGGTCGGGCGCGGCTGGTGCTCTGCGCAGCAGAAGCAGCGTTCGACGTGGCGCACGGGTGCTACAGGTCAAGCGGCGACGAACAGGCATGTCCGGGCGGTTCCTGGGGTCATGGCGAAGCGGCACGCACGGGTTGCGGTCGAGGCGCGGCGTGTGCATGCTTGTCAGGCACGGCGCTCTGGCGCTTTCTCGGCATGGCGCAGACATGGTGGGCACGGCGTTCTGTGGGTGGTCCATGGCTCGGCTCTGCTGGGGAGGGGACAGAGGGCGGTGGTGTGGCCTCGCCTACCTCCTAGGCGTCGTGGGCAAGCTCAGGGCGGTCTGCTGGGCTTGCCCACGGTTGACCGACATGGAGGGCTCGGGGTGGCTCGGCACTGGTGCAAATAACAACTAGGAGTTGTGCATTGGTGCTGGTTGTGACTAGAGGGGACAAGGGGAGTGGATTGAGGCAAATTGGTGGACAATGCATTGATCAAGGACAGTAATAGTTAGGCGAGTTTAACTTTGTCTGCCAGGTGTTCGACACAATGCCCGCAAGAAGTTTAAATTCAAATTTTAAAAGATTTTTGGTGTGTGATCTAATCTTATGCTTGGTAGTCTCTGGTTGCTTGGGATTGTCAAGGTGAATTGGTTTCGTTGGTTTTTGCAAAAGTGGGGTCTTCTCATATGAATTGGATTCCATTTTCAAATGCCATTTAAATTGCTTTGCTAGATGTTTTTGTAAGATTTTAAAATGGGCCTTGGTAGATCTTTACTTGTACTAGCAAGGGGTGAAAAGAGTTGAGAAAGTTTCTATTTGAAAGTGACTTCTAGGAACACCCAAAGTGGCCTAGTGGATTAAAATTGTCAAATGACCATTTGCATTGTTCAATCTTATTTGATTTCTTTTTCTTTAGATTTTGTTTGTAAATGGTCTAGATGATGTGGCATTCACCTTTAAATCATTTCATATCATTTAGAACAATCAAACATGGCATTTACACACAATTCTATACTAATGCAACAAACACATCCACTCATAATTATTTTAATAATAATTTTTTTTGTTAACCCTAAATTGGGTGATCAGATCTTTGATAACCTTGATTAAAGATTTGGGATGTTACAAATATCAATGTGCTTTGTTCTCTCATGGAACATCTGATCCTTAGTAAGGTAAATAGCACTTTGACTGTCACAGAACAGGTTAATGCAAGAATCATCCTGACAAAGCTCAGCATATAAACCTTTCAACCAAATAGACTCTTTGCAAGCTTCAGCAACAGCCATATATTCTGCTTCGGTTGTAGATAAAGCAACAACTGGTTGCAGCGTTGCCTTCAAACTCACGGCACATCAACCTACCGTGAACACATAACCTGTGAGGGACCTCCTCTTATTCAAGTCGGCAGCAAAATCTGAATCCACATAGCCTATGATTCCCTCACCAGTCTTGCCAAACTTCAAGCAAGCATTCGATGTGCCATGGAGGTACCTGAAAATCCACTGAACAACTTTCCAATGTTCTTTACTAGGATTAGCCATGTAACGACTCACCAAACTCATAGTGACGAGGGTTTAACTCGTCAATGCCCATTGTTATGGACTTGGGTTTTGGAGAAGGAGGGAGCACTGGAGACATCTATCGGCTAGCAAACAAGCACACATGGGACAAAGGATTTACCCAGGTTCAGGCCTCGTAGAGGTCCCTACTCCTGCTTGTCTGCTCGTGGAATTATATAGGGAGTCGAAAGTTACAATGGTGCGCAGATGCAATCTGGCGAGGGTTTGTGGAAACTAGGGTTGCGTGTGTCCTCCTCGCCGCCCCTCCTAGCCTTTATATAGATAGGCTAGGTCTCAGGTAGCAGGTCGAGTCGGTTAGAAGTTAGGGTTTTCCCCTTCAAACTTTCTATCTTTAGCTTCTTCTTGTCCTTCAAGCAATCAAGAGTCCGTAGGTTACTCGAGTCCCTCCATCCGGGCCTTGGTGACACCATGGGCCTGTATGTATTTGGACCGTATATACCAAGCTCGAGCACCTGTAGGGTATACCCATGTCAGTAGCCCCCGAGTGTCCAGTGGAATCGCAGATTCGACCGGGACTTTGAAGCTTCTTGAGTGCCTAAATGAGTACATTTCGATTGCTTTTATTTGTGTCATAGGGATTGTTGATATACGTGCCTGACATATCCGAAGTATCGGTATCAGTTAACCACCTTAGGGTGAAACAACGTAATCTACTCAAATTCGAGTCCGCGGACTCGAATCCGGAAAAGTGCTGGTGTAATTCGACTCAGGCCGCGGAGGCCTTACAGGAGTCGAATTCCAGTTATATGGGTGTGAGCACTTGACGCGTCCGTCAAGGCATGTTCATCGTGCCTGTAGGCACGGATATGTTTTTGGTAGTGCGCAGTTAAATGCGTTGCCAGGCCTTATTCAGGTCTTACCTTCACGCCGTAGGCGCGGCATCCGAATTTTATCATCGCAGAGACGATTCGGGTAACCTAGGAGACACAGTCTCTTTGTAGGGGAAAAATTATGAGGCGGTGTCGCCATGAATTTCGAGTGTGGATGTTATCAACACACAGTTTTTTGTACAAATAATCATAGGGTGCACGACCAGCGCTCCCTATGGGAGTAGCCCCCGAGTGCCTGGTTGAGTCGAAGACTCAGGCAGGTACTAAAACACTTTTGCGACTGCTGTCGTCTTTTGCCTGCTTGTTTCAGTCGATGACTCAGGCAGGTACTAAAATACTTTTGCGACTGCTGTCGTCTTTTGCCTGCTTGTTTCCGGCGCTCCCTATGGTAGTAACACATGTCCATAATGTTGGAGATATGCCCAAGAGGCAATAATAAAGTGGTTATTATTATATATTTATGTTTATGATAAATGTTTACATCCCATGCTATAATTGTATTAACCGGAAACATTAATACTTGTGTGTTTTGTAAACATAAAAGAGTCCCTAGTAAGCCTCTTGTTAAACTAGCTTGTTGATTAATGAATGATCATGGTTTCCTGATCATGGACATTGGATGTCGTTAATAACAAGATCATATCATTAGGAGAATGATGTGATGGACACACACCCATAGTAAGCATAGCATAAGATCAAGTCATTAAGTTTGTTTTGCTACAAGCTTTTCAAATGCATAGTAACCTAATCCTTCGACCATGAGGCTATGTTAATCACCATCACCGGATGGGTACTTTGATGACATCAAACGCCGCTCAGAATCGGGTGGTTATAAAGGTGACATTGGGTATTCTGAAAGTATGTGTTGAAGTGCATGGACCAAGATTGGGATTTGTCCATCCATATGACGGATAGATATGCTCTGGGCCCTCTGGGTGGAATGTCATCTAGTTAGCTTGCAAGCATGTGACTAGGTCACAAGGGATGACATAACATGGAACGAGTAAAGAGTACTTACCAGTAACGAGGTAGAACTAGGTATGGAGATACCGACGATCAAACCTCGGATAAGTAGAATATCGCGTGACAAAGGGAATTGGTTTCGTATGTTAATAGTTCTATCGACCACGAAGTCATCGTTGAGTATATGGGAGCCGTTATGGATCTCCAGATCCCGCTGATGGTTATTGATCGGAGAGGTGTCTTCATCATGTCTGCATATTCATGAACCATAGGGTGACACACTTAAGGTTCGAAGTTGTTTTAAGTAGATATGGAATATGCGTTGGAGACCGAATGCTGTTCGGAGTCTCGGATTGGATCCGGGACATCACGAGGAGATCCGGAATTGTCCGAAGAATAAGATTCATATATTGGGGATCATTTTCTAAGTTAGGAAATGTTCCGGAGTATTTGTATGGAGATTCTAGAAGGTTTCGGAATGTTCTGGAAGGTTCTAGGAGATTTCTTGGAGTTTGCTTGAAAACCAAGAAACGATCAAGGAGTCCTTGTGGGGTAAGACAAGGAGTCGTGGGGGAGGAGGACTCCTCCCCCCTCCCAATCCGCCGGACAAGGAGGGAGGGGAGTCCTACAAGGACTCCCCCTCCCATGGCGCCTCCCTCCTTTAAATAGAGGGGTGGGGGCGCCACCCCCTTGCCCCCTCCACTTCAAGCCCTAGCCGCCTCTCTCCTCCTCCTTCCCTCTCGCTCGCTTAGGCGAAGCCTCTGAGAATTCTACTCCACCACCACCACCACACCGGGTCTGCTGGGATTCCGTGGAGAAGATCTACTACCTCCATTGCTGGGAACAGGGAGAGGAAGGTCTGCCGACTCACGCGTGTGACCGATCTGGCGAAGCGCCGGAACGCGGCGCCGGAAGGATCGTCCACTCGATCTTGAGATCGGCAAGTGATCGACTACATCAACCACGAGATCCGATCTCGTAACGCTTTCGGGTCTACAAGGGTTAGTACAGATCTATCTCGTTGCACATGTCTAATAGATTAGATCTTGGCTTTTATCTAGATTAGATCTGGGTTTTGTTCGTTCTTGCGGTAGAATTTTTTGTTTTCCATGCTCTGAACCCATCGGTGGTATCGAGCCGTGTCTATGCGTAGATCTGTTGCCAGAGTAGAACACAATGGTTTTGTGGGCGTTGGTGCTCGTGCCATCTTTTGCTTTGTGTACTTTGCATCTTGCGGTATGGTGGGATGAAGCGGCTCGGGCTAACCTTACATGTCATCGCACATGAGACTTGCTCCACGCTTGACGTGTAACTTGCTTTGCACAAGTGGCTTTGCGGGTGTCTGTCTCTCCCACCATAGTATAGATCCAATCTACACTTTGCACTTGATAGCACTTGTATCAACGTTGTGGTTCAGTTTCGTAGGTAAGATCTGTTCTTATTCGAAAGCCCCAAACCACGTAAAACATGCAAAGAAAATTAGAGGCGTCTAACTTGTTTTTGCAGGGGTTTTGTGATGTGATATGGCCATCATGTGATTGTGATTATATTTGATGTATGCAATGATCCTTGTTGTAATATGGCAACCGGCAGGAGCCTAATGGTTGTCTTTAATTCTGTTAAGACTTGCGTGTCTATTCATCTTGTAATAGCTTTATTCCAAGTAGTTGTAATAGTTGCTAGTGATGATGGACAACCATGAAGCGGTGCCACTGACCTTGACGCAATGCTGGTGATGATGGAGATCATGTCCGTGCTTTGGAGATGGAGATCAAAGGCATAAGAAGAAAGGGCCATATCATATCACACTAATTATGAATTGCCTGTGATGTTAATCCTTTATGCATCTTGTATTGCTTAGATCGCGACGGTAGCATTATAAGATGATCCCTCTCACTAAATATCAAGTAATAAAGTGTTCATCCTTAGTTGGCACCGTTGCTAAGACTCGTCGTTTCAAAGCATCTCGTGATGATCGGGTGTGATAGATTCTACGTGTGCATACAACGGGTGCAAGCCAGAATTGCACATGTCGATACTAAGGTTAACCTTGACGAGCCTAGCATGTACAGACATGGTCTCAGAACACGGAATACCGAAAGGTAAAGCATGAGTCATATGGATGATATGATGAACATGTTGATTGTTCGCCTTTGAAGCTACATCATCTCACGTGATGATCGGACTTGGTGTAGTGGATTTGGTTCGTGTAATCACTAAAACAACTGGAGGGATGTTGTTTTGAGTGGGAGTTTATTTGTAATTTGGATTAGTCAAACTCAATTTATCATAAACACAATCAAAGTGAATTTGCATAGTTTGTTGTAGTCATTGGCATCCGTTCACCACCTTACGCTTAGTTATAGTTGAGATAGTGGAACTATAGAAATTCTGGATATTTGCTTTACGAACTGGTATCGTATTGTTTTGAGTGTCAATCTAAAGTTTAAAAGTCTTGTTGCAAACCTTCAGCAAACTCCGTTTACTCTGTGAAGTTTAATAAACAGTATTAGTATCTAATGTATCATGTTTGCCTCCATGATTCTTGATACTCAAAAGATTGTTTTTAATATCAAGTTTATCTAAGAGCTGAAAGCAATGTTTCAGAAACCATCATATGTGAAAGGTATTGCGATATCTAAAACAATGCATTGGTTACAACATGATAGAGTATATGTCCTCATATTTGATGAGAATTTGTGAAGGTTGGAGACGCTAGCCGTCCTAATCCTCCAAAAGGTTTTGTAAAATAAACATTATACTCGCAATTCACCTTTATAAGCTATAACAGCTTGATCATGAAAGTTGTCATGATAAGGATGAATAGAAGATGTAAGTAAAATGTTTACTACACTAAAAGATTACTAAAGAATGGAATTTTGAAAGAATGCCAAACATTTGATGAAGGTGATCCACTTCAAAGTGCAAGTTCAAAGGTATTACTATTTGACTATACACACTTTGTACTATGTGTCATGTGAATGACACCACTATTGATGTTGATAGATTCTTTTAAAAGAAAAGGAATTGTTGAAAGAGAATCTATAAAATATTTGGCAAAAAAGAAAAGATTGGAGATATCCAACTTAGGTATATATAGAAGATACATGTTATGGCTGTATTCCTTGGTTGTTAAACAATGTGGTTCTGCGGTATTGGATACCGAATTGGTTGGTATGAAGTGTCATACAGGACAACACAATTCATGAACTGCAATGGCCTAAGTAACTAGCAAGAGAATATGTGATGATGTTCATCGAAAACAAACAAAGGGTTGTTGTGTTGCTCGTTAACATCAAACCTTGCCTTTAAGATTTGTTTCAATAATTGTTATTTTGATCAGGTATTATGACGACAAAAGGTTGTTCAAATAATTACCGTATTCCATAAAAGATGGATGATTTACAAATCTCGTTGGAGAAATCACATCCATAAAACTAATGCTAAAATGTCGAAAGACAATTGATTGAAAGATCACTCATGAAGTGACATCGCTGTTTAAATTATATTGGAAAGACAACATGAAGAAACGCCATGTTGATGGAATTTTGAAGTCTTTTGATTTTTGATCAAATGACGCTTATGAAACTTTCTAGAGATAATTAAAACTTCATTCATAGGCCAAAAGGGAACGAATGACTAGCTTATTGGAACTTGTACATATAGATGTATGAAGCACATCATGTAGTCAAGAGCGATGGATTTCAACTTCATATGCTTTCTCCGATAATTTGAGTGAATATATGTATATTTACTTAATAAGGAAGAAGTATGAAACATTTGAAAATGTTCAAAGACTTTCAAGATGAAGTGGAAAATTATTGTAACAAGAAAATTAAAAAAAAGTTTATGATTGGATCATAAAGATGTTTGAGTTACAAGTTTAGCAAAACACCTAAGATTTGAGGAATCGTTCCATGGATTTGCATTTCCCAAAACACCATAGGAGTATGGAGTGTTCAAGATATGTAATGAAACCTTGTTTGACATGGTAAGATCAAAGATATCATTTATAAAACTGCCATTATATTTTAAAAGATTAAAGCTTTAGTGACTACCGCTTTTACACTGAAAAGAGCTCCATCATGATCCGTTGAAATGACACCATATAAGTCATGGTTTGGGATAAAACCCAGGTTGTCCTTTGTTAAATTTTTGGTGTGCTAGGCATAAGTAAAGTGTTTACAACCAAAGTCAGATGAGTATGTCTTTGTAGGTTATTTTGAATAACCATTGGGTATTCCTCCATAACACCGAAGACAAAAGTGTTTGTCGCTTAGAATGTCGAGTTTCTTGAGAAGGAATTTTTGGTGAAACGTTAAGTGGGAGGACAATAGAACTTTGACAAGGTTGTTGAACCTTGGATAATATGTGCTGAGTTGCGCAGCATCGGTAAGTGTCCCGGAGGCACCAACAATGCTCATGGCTCACGTGCCTCAAAGGATGTGGTCACGGTGATCTAAGTTCCTATTGAACCAAGTAGGTCGGGTAAGTAATCAAATACCAAGATTTGAGAGTTAAATCATTGTTGTTTGACAATGATGAACCGACTACATGCAAATAATCAATGATGGGCCCTGACTTCGTTAAATGGCTTGAAGCCATAAAATCCGTGATAATTCCATACACGAGAAATCAAGCTTTGAATTTGAAAGACCCTCTGGAAAGGTGCAAGACCTTACAGTCGTATATGGATCTATAACGAAATAGAGATGGATGTTTCACATCTATGAAATTGTCAACATGTCGGAAAGTGTTTACGACAATGTTCAAGGAATTGACTGTGATAAGATTTGATCTTTCATAGCGATATTTAGTCTGGACGGATTAATGTAGCAACCACTACATATATTTTGGTATATGGTAGTTGAACAAACAAAACAAGTTCTTCTAATAGAATGGTTACCTAGGATGTGCCCATGACACGATCCAAAGGGTTTTGTTAATTCAAAGGATGCTAAAATAGTATGTGAAACTTCAATGGTTGAAGTGAGCATCACGAAGTTGGAATCTTCACCGTGATGAAACCGTTAAAAGGTTTAATTTCATCAGAGACGATGAAGATGTTTGCATTTTGCAAGAAATTAAGTGGGAGCGCTAAGACATATTTCTAATACATTATGTGAAAGACATATTGTTGATTAGAAATGATGTATCTTTTATTGACACAGGTTAAGAATTTCATTTCAATGAAAGACTTAGGCATAACCCAAGAATTAGGCATCAATGTCTATATGGATAGATTGAGGCGCTAATATGGTTTTGTTAAATGTACATAGATAAGATGTTGAATGAGTTCAATATGGAAACAACAAGAAAGGTTCTTGACGCACGAAAAGGACTGAATCAAGATTAAAGTGTGTTGACACGAGATTCAAGTGTTTTGACACTTGGTGAAATCACAAGAATATTTTGATCAATCTTTGAGATGTACACATCCAGATATGTCCTATGCTCTAAATGTTATGAGCATATACCAGAATGACTCATAAGATGATCATTGGACAATAGTAGGGATATTCCTATGATCTTTGGAAGAACTAAGAATATATTATTTATATAGTGGTGACAAATAGTTCATTGTAAATTGTTGCATTGATACTAGTTTGTCACAAATTAAGTTTATTTCAAATTAAACTATGGGTGGCACAATGTAATGGAAAGGAAGTTCCATAACGGATTTGGTTGAGTACCAAAGTTAAAACATTGTGACAGATACTACAACAAAAGGCTAAGTATATGACTGCTATTGTAGCAGCAAATGAGGGCATTTGCGTCAAGTAGTTTGTTATCAAACTAGGTGTGGTTCATAGCAGGATAATACTATGAAGATACATTGTATGACAATTATATCAACATGATTTAATCCCAAGGAACTAAAGGTCTCACCAAAGGACCAAATTTATACAATGCCATCTCATTGGAGAATGAGTAATGCGTAGAGACGCAAGGACATGCAAATACACACGGACCGGAAGTGTCGATCCAAGATTATGTTTACCACTAGCAATAGTGTCTATACAACACCAGAAAGCCATAGGTGTTGAATGCACAAGTTTTTAACTAGATTATTGACTCTAGTGCAAGTGGGAGACTGTTGGAGATATGCCCAAGAGGCAATAATAAAGTGGTTGTTATTATATCTTTATGTTTATGATAAATGTTTACATCCCATGCTATAATTATATTAACCGGAAACATTAATACTTGTGTGTTTTGTAAACATAAAAGAGTCCCTAGTAAGCCTCTTATTAAACTAGCTTGTTGATTAATGGATGATCATGGTTTCCTGATCATGGACATTGGATGTCGTTAATAACAAGATCATATCATTAGGAGAATGATGTGATGGACACACACCCATAGTAAGCATAGCATAAGATCAAGTCATTAAGTTCGTTTTGCTACAAGCTTTTCAAATGCATAGTAACCTAATCCTTCGACCATGAGGCTATGTTAATCACCATCACCGGATGGGTACTTTGATGACATCAAATGCCGCTTCGTAACTGGGTGGTTATAAAGGTGACATTGGGTATTCTGAAAGTATGTGTTGAAGCGCATGGACCAAGATTGGGATTTGTCCATCCATATGACGGATAGATATGCTCTGGGCCCTCTTGGTGGAATGTCATCTAGTTAGCTTGCAAGCATGTGACTAGGTCACAAGGGATGACATAACATGGAACGAGTAAAGAGTACTTATCAGTAACGAGGTAGAACTAGGTATGGAGATACCGACGATCAAACCTCGGATAAGTAGAATATACGGTGACAAAGGGAATTGGTTTCGTATGTTAATAGTTCTATCGATCACGAAGTCATCGTTGAGTATGTGGGAGCCGTTATGGATCTCCAGATCCCATTGATGGTTATTGATCGGAGAGGTGTCTTCATCATGTCTGCATATTCACGAACCATAGGGTGATACACTTAAGGTTCGAAGTTGTTTTAAGTAGATATGGAATATGCGTTGGAGACCGAATGTTGTTCGGAGTCTCGGATTGGATCCGGGACATCACGAGGAGATCCAGAATTGTCCGGAGAATAAGATTCATATATTGGGGATCATTTTCTAAGTTAGGAAATGTTCCGGAGTGTTTGTATGGAGATTCTAGAAGGTTTCGGAGTGTTCTGGAAGGTTCTAGGAGATTTCTTGGAGTTTGCTTGAAAACCAAGAAAGGATCAAGGAGTCCTTGTGGGGTAAGACAAGGAGTCGTGGGGGAGGAGGACTCCTCCCCCCTCCCAATCCACCGGCCAAGGAGGGAGGGGAGTCCTACTAGGACTCCCCCTCCCATGGCGCCTCCCTCCTTTAAATAGAGGGGTGGGGGCGCCACCCCCTTGCCCCCTCCACTTCAATCCCGAGCCGCCTCTCTCGTCCTCCTTCCCTCCCTTTCAGCTTAGGCGAAGCCTGCAGAATTCTCTACTCCACCACCACCACCACACCATCGTGCTGGGATTCCGTGGAGAAGATCTACTACCTCTGCTTTCACCGGAACAGGGAGAGGAAGGTGCCGACTCACTTGCTGACTGCGGAGCAGCGGCGCGGAAGGATCGTCCACTCGATCTTGAGATTGGCAAGTGATCGACTACATCAACCACGAGATCCGATCTCGTAACGCTTTCGGGTCTACAAGGGTTAGTACAGATCTATCTCGTTGCACATGTCTAATAGATTAGATCTTGGCTTTTATCTAGATTAGATATGGGTTTTGTTCGTTCTTGCGGTAGAAATTTTTTGTTTTCCATGCTACGAACCCATCACATAATCGAACTGTGTTTCGAGTGGTTGGGTTTGCTTTTGTGATTGTCCATGTTCCTGCAACAAGAAAAAGAAAAGTCGTAGGGTGCGCGGCCAGCGCTCCCTATGGGAGTAGCCCCGAGTGCTTGGTGGAGTTGAAGACTCCAGCAAGGACTAAAAATAGTCGAAGTTTTCCACTGCATAGCCTTGATGACGTCAGTGCTGACGCTTGTATGACCTTAGTTTCCTGTGTGAGCGATTTTAACAGGACGTGACGAGCGGTGGGTCCCCCACTTTCTGACTTTGATTTTACTGGGCGTGCATAATCTTATTTTTAACTGTGCCTCCTCGATTTCCGCACGTAATGGTAGAAGTGGGGGGACGGTTCACGCTTCCTCTTCTCCGCGTGTCCAACGCGATGCGTGCCACGCGTCCAATAGGGTTTTTGTCAGCTATTGGATTGCATCTCCCAGGGGTTAAGTAGCGATGCTGCGGCGGTAATTTCCCATCTGTGCTCTTTCTTCCTTGCTGCCATCGCCATTGTTGTTGCTTTTCTGCTTTCCCCTGCGCCCATCTTCTCCACGACGCTGGACTAGCTCCGTTCGTTCCCAAGCTACTTCCTTCGCTCACATCGCCGCCGCGCAATGGGGAAGAAGAAGGGAGGCGCTGCCGCTGATTCCTCGGCCACCCTCGCTGCAGCAAAGAAGAAAGGTGGCTCCGCTGCTGCGGGCACCAGTGCCGCCACCGTCGGGAAGAAGAAGGTCGCGGGCACCCGCGTGACCAATGGTGCATGGCGCCCCTCTATCATCAAGGCGTCGGATCTCCGTCTTCTTCGCCAAGACGGAGTTATTTCTACAGCAGTCGCCGATTCGCGCGTCCCCAACGGTGAGACCATTCCTGTGCCTCCCGCTTGTTTTCGAGTGATGTTTCTTGCACTCATCATTCGCGGTCTTTCCTTGCCTCTTCACCCCTTTCTTCGGGGTCTTATTTGTTTCTATGGGCTCCAGCTCCATCAGATGTCCCCAAATTCTCTCCTCCACATCACTTGTTTCATCACTCTCTGCGAGTGCTGGTTCGGAATTGAGCCACACTTTGGTCTTTTCAAGCACATCTTTAAATTGAAGCGTTAGTCCGCATCTGGCTCTTTAGTTTATGACGTAGGTGGTTGCGGAATCCACGTCGACCCATCCGCCACCTACTTCGATATAAAGCTTACCAAGTCCGTCCAGGGATGGAGGGACAAATGGTTCTATGTTCGCGACCAGAAGGCCAAGGACGAACACTTTGGACTCGCGCCTTTCGATCCCGCGACTCCCTGCAAGAAGATGCGTTCGTGGAAGAACGTGATCATGCCTTCCGAACTCGCGGAGACAAACGTGTTGTATTAGCGCGTCTGCGACCTCGAGAGTCGCATAGGCGCAGAAGAGGGAGGTTGCGCCCTTGTCAGGACTTGGCTGCATCGTCGCGTCCAGCCTCTCCAGGCCAGGGTCCATCCCATGTTTCAATGGGGTGGTGCTGATGATGCCACTCGCGTGTCTGCTGATGGCATGTCCGCGAGTTAGGTAGATAAGAGGGTGCGACTGGTCACGAAGTACACCCTCAAGGATGTGCTTCCGAACGAGCCAGTCGTTCCTCCTTTCGATGCTTCGAATCCTCCTCCCGAGGTACAGTTGTGCTACGTAGTAGCTTATTTTCTCGATTGCGTTTTCTGTTGCTTATCTGTTATGTTTGCTGATCTTTACTGTTTGCATGCAGGAGTGGGCGGTGTCGCCTTGTATGCCTCCCCTTCCTGAGGGGATTATTCCTCGTGAAGCTTTGGAAGAGGACGAGTCTGAGTCGACTGTCCCTTCCGATGTGGAAGAGGAAGCCCCAGTCAAAGCCGGATACTGCAAGCGTCACAGAAGGGATTCCGACGTCGACTCCTTCAACTCTAGGAGGGAGGCCTTGTGTTGGGCGAGTCGCCAATTCCCGCCATTCCTGTGAGGGTTGTGGCACCGTCTTCTCGCAAGAAGATGCGATTGCCCAAGGAGTCTTCGTCGGAGTCGGCGGAGGCCACGTTTGATCTTGACAAATTTGACTAGTAATTTTGCTAGTGCCTTCATTCTTCTCTGTTTTCTTCTTGTTGGCTTTGTTCTAGAGTTTGCCCCTTCTGAGTGCGGATTTTGTCTTGCAGTCAAGAGGCGTCGTCATCTTCTGGCGACGTCGAATTTTTGAAGGAATCGGGAGTCGCAACTTCAAGGGCCAAGGTAGAGGTCGAGCGCGCTCCTTCTCTGGCGGCGGCCCACTCCGGGCATAATTCTTCGAGCTCTCCTCATGTAGGGGAGCATCGAGTAGTTGCTCGGACGACGGTTCAGCGAACTTCTTCGGAGTCGCTGGAGGACCATGTAAGTATAGCTTTCCTTCTTTTTTTAATGTGGTAGTCAATGCCTTCTGCTGTCTTCTGCCGACTCCTTGTTTTGTGCGACAGCTCCTTGTAAAGGAAGCTACACAGGTGGCGGAGCAGGTGATGGCGATGGGTCGCCAGCATGCGATGCTGGAGTCGCGCCACCGCGTGGTCAAGAGTAAGTGCTCTATACTTATTCTTTTCGTCTTCTCTCTATTTTGGTATAATCGACTGATAGCCAATTTATTGACTGCCATGTAGCTGAGCATAACGCTTTACTGCACGATGTCGCCACATTGGAGAAGACACTAGCCGCAGCTGTGAAGGGGCGCGACGAGGCAATCGCGGCTCGTGATGATGCCCAGAAGCGCGAAGAGGATCTGTGCACCTCCTTTGCGGCCACGGAGAAGTTGTTCGAAGAGTAACTGTTCTCAGTCGCCAAGGCCCTCTCAGGTACCTTTACTAGTAGATATTTTATTGATGTTCTTCTCTTCCTCTATAGTGCCGGTGGCACTAGAAGTTTGATCCTGGTGTGTATTTTGGTGTAGATGCTGGCGGCTTGAGTTTTGATCCACAAGCCCTTTGTCGCGATGACGCTCTGGCAGGCGCGGTATCTGCGGTCGAGGATCGTAGCGCCGCTGTCCAAAATACGTTGTCCAAGGCCAAGGCCACCCTGAGTCACCTCCGGGAGGAGCTGATGCCGAAGGCGGAGCTGGTCAACAATGTGGAAGAGCTGGTGGAGTCGCTCGCTGGGGGTGTGCCTACCATGTACAAGAACTCCCTCCGCGCAGCTGGTGCGACCATGTCGCTTGCCATGGTGCAAGCCCACGGAGTCGAAGTAGATCCTTCTACGGTGTCGAAGACGATGCCTGTTGGCGCGAATGGTCAGCAGATAGTATTTCGCTCCCTTTGCGACTGCCTGTGCCAAATATGGCCATTCCTTGATAAACACTGTTGCCAAGTATTCGGAGGAGCTCAATCGTGCAAAGAAGGCGGCGAAAACTTCGGCCTCAGGGGCCGGCGAAAAGTCAGTGTCATCTGATAGTGCCACGGACTTGATGAAGCCCCCGAGGTCATCGAAGTCGAAGAAGCCAGCTGCCTCGTAGTTAGTTTATTTGTAATAGTTGATGAATTGCTCTTTTGATTGGAGAACATGCCTGTTGGCGAATGTGTTTGTAGATACTTTTATGCTGATCCTAAATGCATCTGTTACTTTTGACTTTTGAGTTGGTCGCCTTATTTGCCTCTGGCTTGGTTTTTGGTAGGGTACATCAAGTGGTCCTATGGGGGGAACCCCGGACTCGCCATCTCTTGAGGATACAATGGCACCACCATGCTACAGGGTAGAGGAGCTTTCCTTGCTTTCGCGACTTCGTGATCGCGTTAAGCAACTGGAGCGTGAGTTGCCCGTGATCCCATGATGGCAGCGGACGTGTGGAAGTCAAAGGCTAAAAAGCCGCCATGAAAGCAATATCTGCTTGGCGAGGTGACGCAACTGGGCGACCAGTTTAAGTGTTAGTTTGCTCATCCTCGTCTTTTCCTTTGTAGTTAATCGCAATGGTACGTTGTACTCATGCTGTTGATGCTGCTTCGTGTAGTTGTTAGCGCAAGCCATCTGCAGGAGGAGAGGGATAGGATTGCCATCCGTCTTCATGATCTCACCCAGGATCAACTTCAGGAGAGTGGATACTTCTGGGTAGATCATGATCGTGCGACTGTGTTAACGACCCTGCAGGATCGCGCCTCGTGAGTGCTGCTCTTTCTGAAGAAGTCGCAGTCGTGTTTGAAGAACATCTATCGAGCGGTGTTCCCGCTGGATGATACTCCATCAAGCCTGCTGGCTCTCCTGACCAAATTTCAAGATATGTCCGCGGTTCGCGAGTGCGTGAGATAGCAGTTGGTGGCTGGTGCCAAGGCTGCCCTTTCCATGGTGCGTTTGCACAGGCCTGACGTGGATGTCGCCGCCATTGCCTCTGGTCCACCGGTGCCATCAGTAGGATCTTCCTGGAACATGGTGCCGCACTATCAGGCGGTGGATCGTCCAGCCGAGGAGGTCGTCGACTTCTTCGAGGAACAGACTAATGTTCTTCTGTTGCAAGGGTAGCCAAATATGTATCCTGCACATAAGTGTACTAGTGTTGTAAAGCTCGTATACATTTGTAGATAATTTACTGTTGAATGTGTACAAATAGCTTTAAGCGTGGGGTGCGTTGCACTTATACGAGTCCTTTTCGTTAGCCTGGCCATCTTTGTATCGTTCCCTTGTCAACCTGTCAGGTGCGTTGCAGCTGGGCTGAGTTTGTGTTAAGGGGTTTGATTGATGTGCCAGCTACTCAGGATGTCGCGTTATTGTTCTAAGAACATATGTGTATAGGGTGGCGTAGCCCTCGAGTATGAAAGTTGACAAAGTAAGGGAGAACACGGAGTTTTGGGGCACTTAGCTTTTATTTATTCAAAGAATAGTACGAAGTACAATGTGCGGCTAAGTACCCTTGGCTGAATAGCCTTATTTGCGATGCAAATGTAAAGAAAAACGACTAAGGGTAGAAGCGTCGCAGTTGTGCGACGTTCCAAGGGTTGGAGTGTGCGACTCCTGTCTCTAAATCTTGAAGGCGATAGGCGCCACCTGGGATTACTTCTGTAATCATGTATGGTCCTTCCCAGGGGGATTTGAGCTTCAGATGCCCCTGCTGCTTCAGTCGCAGGACTAGGTCACCTTCGACGAAGGATCTGGGGCGAAGCCTTCTGCTATGATAGTTGCGCAGGTTCTGCTGGTAGATCGTGGATCTTTCTGTGGCGATCTCTCTTGCTTCGTCAAGGAGGTCAACGGAGTCTTCGAGTGCGAGGGATGACTCCTTCTCGCTATAGGCGACTACGCGTGGCGCTTTGTACCGTACCTCGGCGGGTAGTACTGCCTCTGCTCCGTGTACCATAAAGAATGGCGTGTAGCCGGTGGCGCTGTTTGGAGTTGTACGCAAGCTCCAGAGTATGGATTGCAGTTAAATGCCAGCAGCCCGTGGCTTGTTCGAGTGGTCGGAGGAGTCGCTTGATGCCGTTAGACGAGCCCGTTTGCCTTTCCACCGACCGTTGGTCTGGGTGCTCTTGGCGTGCTGATGTTGATCCCCGAGTTCTCGCAGAATTCTTGGAACTCCTTGGATGTGAAGTTCGCTCTGTTGTCGGTGATGATGCTTTGTCGCACGCTGAAGCGATGACGATGGACTCGAAGAACTTGACTGCGCTGTGGCCTGATTGCTTGGTCACTGGCATGGCCTCAATCCACTTGGTGAATTTGTCGACTGCGACCAAGAGGTAGACGTAGCCTCCTTGCGAGGACCTTGGAAGTTTGCCAACCATGTCGAGTCCCCACTGGGCGAAGGGCCAGGCCAATGGAATAGGCCGGAGTTCTGCGCCTGGTGCGTGTGGCTTGTCTGCGAATCGCTGACAAGCGTTGCACTTTTGGACTATATCCTTGGCGTCGCGCATGGCCGTGGGCCAGTAAAATCCAGCTCGTAGAGCTTTGGCAACGAGGGCGCGACTGTCGGCGTGGTGCCCGCAGGTCCCTTCGTGGATGTCGAGAAGGACTGCTCTTCCATTGGCTAGGGAGACGCATCGTTGTAACACGCCTGTGATGCTGCGTTTATACAGTTCGCCGTTGATAACGGCGAATGCCTTGGAGCGTCGCGCGATGTGTTGTGCGTCTGTCGGGTCGTCCGGTAGGCGCTTGCTGAGGAGGTACGTAATGTACGGCTGCGTCCAGGATTGTTCGATCATCATGACGCTCATTGGTCCCTCGAGTCCTGTGTCGAGCTCCAAGTCATCGAGTGTTATTGGCTCATTGGGTGGCGTAGCCCCCGAGTCCGTTGCTGCGCTTGTTTTCTTCTCTGCGGCCTTTGGCTTGATGGAGCGTTCGCATATGCGCTCGAGAAATACCCCAGGTGGTATAGGTGCACAGGTGGAGCCTATGTTGGCGAGTGCGTCCGCCTCCTCATTGCTTTCGCGACCTATGTGTCGCAACTCGCAACCATCGAAGTCTCCTTCAAGTGTGTCGTAGAGGTCGCGGTATGCGATCATGTTGTCGTTCAGTGCGTCGCACTCGTGCATTGTTTGGTTGACGACCAGCTTGGAGTCGCCATATATGATTAGCCTCTTTGCGCCGCAGGCTTTTGCCATTCTCATCCCATGTAACAGGGCCTCGTATTCAGCCTCGTTGTTTGAGGCTGTGAACTGCATTCGCAGGACGTATTTCAGCTTGTCCCCTTGAGGCGATGTCAGTATGACACCTGCTCCTGCTCCATCTTTCCTCTTGGACCCATCGAAGTGCATTGTCTACAGGTAGGACATGTCTGGCTTGTCCGGGAGTTGGTTTTCCATCCAATGTACGAGGAAATCAGGGAGAACTTGCGACTTGATTGCGTCGCACTTTTCGTATGTGATGTCTCGTGGAGACAGTTCGATTCCCCAAAGCGCGAGTCGCCCTGTGGCGTCGGGGTTATTGAGGATATGTCCCAATGGGGCGTCGTTGACTACCACGATTGGGTGTTCCTGGAAGTAATGGCACAGTCGTCGGGCGGTCATAAAGACGCCGTACGCCAGCTTCTGGTAGTGCGGGTACCGCTGTTTTGTTGGCGTGAGGACCTCGCTGAGGTAGTATACCGGGTGTTGCACGCCGTGGACTTTGTTTTCCTCGGCCCGTTCGACGACGAGCACTATGCTGACCACTTGGTTGGTGGCGGAGATGTACAGCAGCAGTGGTTCCCTTTCTCATGGAGTTATCAATACTGGCAAGGTGGATAGCAGGTGCTTGAGGTCTTCGAATGCTTCTTGCGCTTCATTGGTCCACTCAAATTTTTCGGCTTTGCGGAGGAGCTGGTAGAAGGGCAGTGCCTTTTCACCCATCCGACTGATAAATCGACTGAGGGTCGCGATTCGTCCGGCAAGTTGCTGGACGCCTCTTATGTTCTTTGGCTTCTCCATGGCCAGTATGGCCTTTATCTTTTTCGGGTTTGCCTCAATCCCTCTCGCGGAGATGAGATACCCGAGCAGCTGCCCAGAGGGTACGCCGAAGGCGCATTTGTCCGGATTGAGCTTTATCCGGTAGCGATCGAGATTGGCGAAGGTTTCGCGCAAGTCGTCGATTAGAGAGGCTTCTTCCTTGGTTTTGATTACTATGTCGTCAACATAGACTTGGATGTTGCGACCTAGTTGCTCCTTGAGGCAAGCCTGCATGCACCGCTGGTACGTGGCTCCTGCGTTTTTTAGCCCGAAGGGCATTGTGTTGTAGCAGAACACACCGAAGGGCGTTGTAAACACGGTCTTCTCCTGGTCTTCCTCCTTCATTCGAATTTGGTTATAGCCTGAGTAGGCATCGAGGAAGCAGAGGCGCCAGATCCGCGTGGAGTCGATTATTTGATCGATCCGTGGTAGCGGGAAGTGATCTTTTGGGCAGTGCTTGTTTAAAGAAGTGAAGTCCACGCACATCCACAGGATATCCGTGTCTTTTTTTGGCACCAGCACCGTATTGGCGAGCCAAGTGCTTTCCTTGATCTCGCGTATGAATTTGGCCTCGAGGAGTCTGTTGATCTCCATTCCAACTGCCTGTGCCCGTGGCTCGATCTTTACCGATTGTTTGCTTGATGGCCTTGCGTCGGGTTGACGTTGAGTGCATGCTCGCGAATTCCACAGGAACTCTGGCATGTCCGCAGGACACCAGGCAAAAATTTCCCAGTGCTCACGGAGGAATTCGACGAGCGCGAGTTCCTATGCGGGACTCAAGTTGTTGGCGATGAGGGCCGTTTTAGCAGGATCTGATGGATGGACCTGCACCTTCTTTGTGTGCACAGATGAGTCGAAGGAGAGGTCAGGTGAGCTTGGCCTACTCAGGGGGGGCAGACTGTTTTCTGTCGTTTCCTTCAATCGCGCGAACTCCTCCTGCATGCCGAAGGACTAGGAGATTCTGTTGAATTCCCTGTCGCAACTGTCGGATCGCTCGAAGCTCCCGTTGATTGTGATGACGCCGTTGGGACCTGGCATTTTCATCTGCAGGTAGGCGTAGTGGGGTACTGCCATGAACCTAGCGAACGCGACGCATCCGAGGATGTAGTGGTATTGTGAGGGCCAGTCGATGACCTCAAAGTCGATGCGCTCGCGCCGGAAGTTCCTTGGCGTGCCGAATATGACATCGAGGTTGATTTTGCCTAGGGGGTATACGCCTTTCCCTGGGACAATGCCGTGGAACGTTGTGTCTGATGCCTCCAGGCATGTTAGAGGGATCCTCATTGCTCGCAAGGTACTCGTGAATATGAGGTTGATGCCGCTTCCGCCATCCATGAAGATGCGACTCATGTCGAAGCCTCCAATTTGCGCCTCGAGTACGAGGGGGCAATGACCTGGGCGAGGTACTTGAGGCGGGTGGTCGCGTTTATCGAAGGTAATGCACGACTCACTGCCACTGAGGTACTCAGTGGTGGATGGTGGCGAGTGCGTGGCCAAGTTGACTTGGCGAGTGATGGCCTTCTGCACCCTATTGGAGGGGCGCCCCTTTTGGATCATCATGGTACCCATGGCCCGTGGGTATGGTGCGCCTCCGTGGTGCTGGTCCGGTGCAACTCCGTTCGGGGGTGGCCCAGGTGGTGGTGGTGGTGCGCCATGTGCCACGGCGCCTGGAGCGGCTTCGTAGCCTCTTTCGACTGCATTGCGGTTCATTCGAACCAATCCCTCATGTAGCTTGAGGAACTCGCGGTAGTCCTTGAGGAGGTGGCTGGACTTTCTCTTGCCATCATGCTTGTCGATGTAGAAGTGTACCGTGCATGGCCCGGACAGTTTGTCCTTGATGGAGGTCGTGGGTGCTTCATCGCGAGTGCGGCGTTGCCACACTTGCGTGGTTTTCCTGGAGTCGCGGTATCCGCCGCTGCGGTATCCGCTGTTGCGATTATCGTCGCGTCTATCGGCATAGCCGGCTGCGACCATGTTGATGTCATCGCGATCGTCATAGACGCGCATGCGACGCTTACTCCGGCGGTCGCGTCTTCGTTCGAGTTCTGCCTCCTCGTCAGAGTGAACGTGGTTCTTCACCGAATCTTCTCCATCAGCCCACCGATTCGCGATCTCCATCAGGTGGTCGATGGTCTTGGGCTTTGAGCGGCCTAGCTCCTCCCTGAGTTCCATGCGGCGGACACCACCGTTGAATGCATCAATCGCGCAGTCTTCCGAGATGTTCTCCGTGGAGTTCTTGATGATGGACCACCTTTGGATGTAAGAGCGCAGCGATTCGCCAGATCTTTGCTGGCAGCATCTCAGTTCTTCGATTGAAGCGAGGCGTTTGTACGTGCCCTTAAAGTTGCGCACGAAGTTGTAGACCAGCTCATCCCAGCTGCGAATGGATCCGCGTGGGAGGTTATTGAGCCATGCCCGGGCGGCGCCCTACAGCTGTAGCTGCATTGCATGGTAGTACTTCGACTGCCTCCGTGCAGCCTGGCGGAGGAGATGTGATCTTCCATCCAGATCTTGGGGTCCTACAGACCGTCAAATTTCGGGTTCTCTGATGGGAGTTTGAACCCTTTAGGCATTCGCTTTTGCCTGATGGATCTGCTGAAGCATCTGGCGCCGCAGAGCTCCCCATCTTCTTCTTCCGAATCAGTCGGCCGAGCACGTCGTGCCCTTGACTTGTCGATCTTGCGCTGCGTGAGTTCATCGCGTGCATCATAGTCGTGATCGTGTCGCCGTGAGCGGCGGCGCCGAGACAGGTCGTGACTGTCATCGCTGGACGAAGGCAAGGAGTAGCGCTTTGCTAACGCTTTGCCCTTTTTTTGGGTCTGGTACTGGTTCTTTGTCGAGGGCGGCCTCGATTAGCCCCAGGCCCGCGATCGTAGATCGGTGCATGGCCGTTCGGGGATCTCCAGCTGGTGGTTGGTTATTGAGAAGGTACATGGTGGCCACTATCACTGTGGCCTGTGGTGTCCTGGGAACCACGTTGCCTCTCGTGTCGACTGTCATAGAGCCGAAGTCGAGGACTTTCGCGACGTCTATGCATTCTTGTTCGGTGAGGTGAGCCATCCGTGATTGCCTCTTCCTGGCGAGATGCTCGTTGCCTCTTGAGGAAGATCCTCCGTAGGATGAGAGCCCAGTGCGACGAAGGCTTGACTCGTCCGCCGCCTTTTTACGCGCCTCAAGTTGCGCGATTGCTTGTTTTTGGCGCTTGAATTCCTCTTTTAGGAGCCAGTGGTAGCCCAGTAGAGGTGCACCTCGTAGGGCTTCGCGGCAGCGTTCCCACTCTTGCTCGTTGAGCCTGATCACGACACGTTCGCCGGTTTGCTCGTTGATTATGCTGGGAGGTTCGACTGCTCCTCCATTTCCGCCGTTGCCGCCGTTGGCGGCGTTGGGCGGGTCGGTGCCATTGCCGGTGTTGCCACCGTTACCGCGGTTGGCGGAGGTGTCGCCCGCGTTGATGGCGGCGCACATGAAGTGATTTGGGAAGTTGTTGCTTCCACAACTTTCAGATCCGGAACCGTAGGTTCCATCTTCAGTGGCCAGATTGCTTAGATCGGAGTCGCGATTGCTGTCGCTGACCATGTTCCCAACTAGCGCCGGAGCATTGAGCTCGCTGAGGGTGCCGATCGATGGAGGGAACCATGATGCTGGGGAAATCGCCGGTGCTGTCGGCTGATCGGGCATGCGAAGCGTGCCCATCTGACCAACTTGGAAGCAGAAGCTCCCAATCGCCAGCTGATTCCGTCACCACGGACTCGAAGGCCGGCGTAGCAGCGTGTGGACGGTGAAGTCGAAGGCGCCGAAAAGCTGGCGAATCTCCGCTGTTGCAGAGTTGTAGATCGCGTTTGATGGGGCCGAAGAAGCCGCAACATCAGCACTCCCTTTTCCCACAGACGGCGCCAATTGACGAGGGTTTAACTCGTCAATGCCCATTGTTATGGACTTGGGTTTTGGAGAAGGAGGGAGTGCTGAAGACATCTATTGGCTAGCAAACAAGCACACAGGGGACAAAGGATTTACCCAGGTTCAGGCCTCGTAGAGGTCCCTACTCCTGCTTGTCTGCTCGTGGAAATATTGAGGGAGTCGAAAGTTACAATGGTGCGCAGATGCAATCTGGCGAGGGTTTGTGGAAACTAGGGTTGCGTGTGTCCTCCTCTCCGCCCCTCCTAGCCTTTATATAGATAGGCTAGGTCTCAGGTAGCAGGTCGAGTCGGTTACAAGTTAGGGTTTTCCCCTTCAAACTTTCTATCTTTAGCTTCTTCTTGTCCTTCAAGCAATCAAGGGTCCGTAGGTTACTCGAGTCCCTCCATCCGGGCCTTGGCGACACCGTGGGCCTGTATGTATTTGGACCGTATATACCAAGCTCGAGCACCTGTAGGGTATACCCATGTCACATAGCATAAGATAAATCAGGGCGAGAACAAACCATAGCATACATCAAGGAACCAACAGCACTAGAATAAGGAACTCGAGACATGTACTCAATATCTTCATCAGAACTAGGACATTGCAATGCTGAAAATTTAAAGTGAGGAGCAACATGAGTACTAACAGACTTTGTATCATGCATATTAAAACGTTGAAGAACTTTCTCAACGTAACTTTGCTGACTAAGAAACAACAACCTAGATTTTTTGTCCCGTTTAATTTCCATACCTAGGATTTTCTTAGCAGCACCAAGATCTTTCATCTCAAATTCACTACTTAGGTGTGCCTTCAAAGTAGTGATTTCTTTCATTCTCTTGGCGGCAATTAACATATCATCAACATATAACAACAAGTAAATAGGTGATCCATTAACAAACTTTATGTAAACACAACTATCAAACTGAGATCTTTTCAAACCTTGTGAGATCATAAATGAACCAAACCTTCTGTACCACTGTCTTGGAGATTGCTTCAAACCATAAAGCGACCTCTTCAATTTGCACACAAAATCCTCTTTTCCAGGAACTATGAACCCTCCAGGCTGGTCCATATAAATCTCCTCCTCCAGTTCACCATGCAAAAAAGCAGTCTTTACATTTAGCTGCTCAAGCTCGAGATCCTGCATAGCAACAATACCAAAGAAAGCACGAATAGAACTATGCTTCACAACCAGAGAGAAAACATCATTATAATCAATACCTGGAATCTGGCTGAAACCTTTTGCTACTAACCTTGCCTTAAACCTTGGAGGCTCATTAGGAGACAAACCTTCCTTTCTGTTGTATATCCACTTAAAGCGGACGACCTTTTTCTATTTAGGCAAGCGCACAACTTTCCATGTGCCATTCTTATCAAGCGATTGCATTTCTTCTTGCATAGCAGAAACCCACTTCTCGCGGTCAACGGATGCAACAACCTCATTGTATGTAGCAGGTTCAGTATCATGCTCCACCTATTCAGCACAACTCAGAGCATAATGACCAAGATTACACTCTTCAATTAAACAACGAGGTGGAACTATGTTACGCCTCGGTCTATCAGCAGCAATAGATTCCTGTGGCTCCTGCAAAACAGTAGGTGAGTGCTGAACAACATCATTATCAATATTTTCCTCATGAGTATCATCAACAACAGCATTATTATCAACATTTTCTGTAGGTGCTCCACCTGCACACTAACTCCCTCCTCTCCAATAGCAACATGAGAGGGATCTGATGGCAAGCTATCATGATACATAACGAATTCATTGAAAACAACGTTCCTACTCAACAAAATCTTTTTAGTTTCAGGTTTCCATAGTTTATATGCCTTAACTCCTGAACCATAACCAAGGAATATGCACTTGACAGCTCTAGGCTCTAACTTTACATTATCAACATGAGCATAAGCAGTGCAACCAAAAACTCTCAACTGTGAATAATCAGCAGGCGAACCTGACCATACCTCAATGGGAGTTTTCTTCTCAAGTGGAATAGAAGGTGACATATTGATAAGGTAGCATGCTGTGTTGGCTGCTTCAACCCAGAAACGTCTATGCATACCTGCATTGGACAACATACAGCGAGCCTCGAGATGATGGTTCTGTTCATGCGCTCAGCCACGCCATTCTGCTGAGGAGTGTAAGGGATGGTGTGGTGCCTGATCATACCATCATTACTGCAAAATTCCTCAAACTCATTAGAACAGAATTCCATACCATTGTCAATACGTAGTACCTTTACCTTCTTTCGAGTTTGTTTTTCTACCATAACTTTCCACTTCTTAAAAGCATCAAAAACATCAGATTTATGTTTCAGAAAATATGGCCACACTTTTCTTGAGTAGTCATCAATAATAGTAAGCATGTAATTAGCACCACCAATAGATGTATTACGGGAAGGCCCCCATACATCAGCATGCACATAATCTAAAATGCCTTTGGTGGTATGAACGGAAGCATTGAATTTAACTCTTTTATGCTTACCAAAAACACAGTGCTCACAGAACTCAAACTTACCCAAGTTGCAACCATCAATCAGTTCTCTCTTAACCAACTCTCCCATGCCATGTTTGCTCATATGCCCAAGACGCATATGCCACAGATTTGTTTTACCACAATTATCAGAATCATTAGAAGTAACAGCAGCAATACCAAGCAAAGTGCTACCTCTAAAAACATATAACTTAGCAGAATTCATATCACATATCATGTGAATAAGAGAACCTTTTGATACCTTCAACAACCTACACCCACCGGTGTACTTGTATCCATCAACGTCCATGGTATCCAGGGAGATCAGATTTATGGCCATGCTTGGTATGTGCTTGACCTCATTCAACGTACGCGTCACGCCATCATGTGTCCTGATCTTAACAGATCCAACTCCAACAATATGGCATGGGTTGTCATCCACATGTACAAAATCTCCAGTCTGCACAGACTTATATGAACTGAACCAATCTTTGTTACATCAAATATGAAACGAACATGCAGTATCAAGAATCCATTCATCATCACGAGATGCACAAGCAGCAAAAACGGCTAAACACTCACCATCAGAACTATCACCAGAAACAACAGCAGCTTTACCAGTACCTTGATCCTTATCTTTCGGTTGGTAAGTCTCGTTCCTTTTCTCCTTATTCTGCAGCTTCCAACAATCATCAATAACATGATTAGATTTTTTAAAATACCTGCAGAACTTGTCCTTTTCCTTGGACTTTGAACGACTTCTGCCATCTTTGCTCTTATCTCGGTTGCCATAGTTGTTAGATCTCTGCCCGATCCTGCCACGAACTTGCAGAGCTTCAGCCTTGGATGACGCCCCATCTGCCTGCACCATAGTTTTCATATTTTCCCTCTGTTTGAAGGCCTCTTGTACTTCATCAAGGGTTATTTTATCACAGCTCAATAATATTATATCACGAAAGTGTGTATAAGAACTAGGTAGCGAGCATAAGAGTAATAGAGCTAAATCCTCATCATCATATTTTACTTCCATAGATTGCAAATCAGAAACAATCTCTGAAGTTGGCATTTACTTTGTAGAATTTGGATCAACATATAACAAGACTTTAGTTAGAATCAACCCATTAACAACCGAACTAAACAAGAACTGGAAGAGAAACCGACCCAATATACCCGGTTAAACAAGAACCATTCTCAGATTTACATGTAGCAGCTTGCGCATAGTGGTTGTATCACATCAATTTTTTTTTTACTAAATTTAGGTAAAACAGAATTAGCAAATTGCTTAGTGACAGTTGTTTGGTTGTCATTATGGACTATAGCCAGGAACTTCGCTCAGCAGTTGCAAGAATTGGAGATACCCCACACCGGCCCAAGAATTGAAGAAGAACATCGAACCACACCCAAAAAAGAGTCAACCTGAATCGGACACGCCGTCCTCCCCACTGTTTGCCTCACTTCTATATCTATCTTCTGCTGCCCCTTACTCCCCAGTCCCCACCAAGGCGACCCACAGCTCACGCCCCTCGACCACTGCCTCTTTGTTGCTGGCCACGTAGCCCGG
Organism: Avena insularis; assembly: GCA_023614405.1. Taxonomy (NCBI): domain Eukaryota; kingdom Viridiplantae; phylum Streptophyta; class Magnoliopsida; order Poales; family Poaceae; genus Avena; species Avena insularis. The sequence goes on along the minus strand of CM042690.1, from coordinate 661,698,826 downwards.
CACATCCATGTCGCTGGCCTTGACGACTTCTCTTTCCCGGCCATTGCAGCCAATCACCTCGGGCCGGCGGCATGCCCCTGCTATTATCTGCCTCGTGTCGTTGATTTCCATGTACCGAAGAGCTCGAGGAGGTTTCAGTCAGGATGCAGGCGGAAGCGGCTGTCTGCCAGGCCGCTCTATCCGCGCCGCCTAAAAGGCCTAAATGGCTAAGCGGCTGGGCCACAACAACTGAACGACCCTGGCGGAAAGTGCCCGCAGAGCCGCCAAGGGTCGCGTCCGCCTTGCAGCTCGCCCAGCGCATCGCAGGTCCTCCTGCCAAGATCGCCGCCGCCAGCGCCTGGCAGCTCGGTGCCGCCCATCTCCCCAGCCACCCCCTCCAAGCTTCGGTGACGCCCATCTCCCAACCCACCCCCTCCAAGCTTTAGCGCCGCACATCTCCTCGGCGACTCCAAGATGTCTTTGGCGCTGCCTATCTCCCCGGCCATAGCTTCCAAGATCTCTTTGGCGCCCTCCCCGTCACCCACTTGCGGAGAGATGTTAGGCACGGTGGTTGCAGCGGTGGTGGAGAAGGTAGACGAAGGCGGCGGCACCCACCTCAGTCCAGAGCGCAAGCAGCAGGTATGTTCCTTGTTCCCAACCCTAGCTCACAAGAGAGGAAAACTATGGTCTGGAATTAACAAAGGTTCAACTATGGTCTGGAATTGGATTTTTTTTGCTGTACATAGACTGTCCATGAAATGATTTTATCATGTCCAAGCATCTATATAATCAGTCACTGAACACTGCATTTCACTGCTTCCAAGATGAACACTGCCCACTGCTCGTGAATTAAGAGATCCAAGATCGTCCAAAATCTCAAAGATTAGCTTCTTCACATTGTCCCTGAAGTAATTTTTGCAGCAGCTACAAACCGCAAATAATACAAGAAGTAAAACTGATGTAGCAGCTACTACGTTTAGAGCACAGGCCCATGCAATACTAATCAACATATGTTAAATATGCAGACAGAGCCGATGAGCAATTTCACCACTCTTTTTCCATGTAGAACACAGGATAAATCCAAGAATCTGAACAAATCCTAAAGAGGGGGAAGTATCTATCTCTGAATTGGGTGTGGGCGTGTGGCTTTTTTAAGAGGTTTTACGGAAAGATCTTGATATTTGATTGACTAGTTATTTGCTCTGACTAGTTATTTGTTCTGACTACATATATAATCTATCCCGCTGTGTGTTTCCATGTACATATGAATAACAATGTCCATTTGATTGACTAGTTATTTGCACTAAACTTGTTTCTCCCACTTGGTTCTGATGCAAATTATGAGAAGTACAACAGTTTGCAGCAGCGTGCCAATTGACATGCCTACCCAAATCCCTTGTAAAAAATTCCATCCAGTTATTACATTATTGTATATTGCTGTGCACTTGACATGTGTAGTTCTGAATCTTAAGCTCAGAATTATTTCATGAACTGCCTGTTAATTGTTACCTTTGCGAAATAATTTCTAACTATGATTAATTACACTCATCTATTCGTATGATCGGCACCATAGGTTTACTAATGGAATTGATCATACTTTGCGTGTACTTAATTTCAGTTTGAATGTACTTGTTGTTCAGTACTCCCTAGAACTACGTCTCAAAATAACCTACCGCAAGAACAAGTAGAAATTGCTACTGATTTAGAATTCTTGTTAATGTTATTACAGATTCAGTTGCCAGACACAAAGGAGCCAACAAGTGAGGTTGGTGCTGAGAAGAAAAAGAAAGAGAAGAACCAGGTGCCGACTAACACAGCTGAGAGTGGAGGTGCAATGATTAACAAGGAACAAACCCATTTGCTAGTTGTTCCAGAGAAGGAGGATGCCTTGAAAAATCTAGAGTTGAAGAAAAACAAAGAGAAGAAAAGAAAGAGGAGTGACCTTGTGCAGATCAAGAAAGAGCAGCAGTTGTGTGGTGCCGAGAAGACCCAGGTGCCGGCTGACACGGAGGATCCAACAAGTGAGAGTGGAAATTATGAGAAGTACAGCAGTTTGCAGCAGCGTGCCAATTGACATGCCTACCCAAATCCCTTGTAAAAAATTCCATCCAGTTATTACATTATTGTATATTGCTGTGCACTTGACATGTGTAGTTCTGAATCTTAAGCTCAGAATTATTTCATGAACTGCCTGTTAATTGTTACCTTTGCGAAATAATTTCCAACTATGATTAATTACACTCATCTATTCGTATGATCGGCACCATAGGTTTACTAATGGAATTGATCATACTTTGCGTGTACTTAATTTCAGTTTGAATGTACTTGTTGTTCAGTACTCCCTAGAACTACGTCTCAAAATAACCTACCGCAAGAACAAGTAGAAATTGCTACTGATTTAGAATTCTTGTTAATGTTATTACAGATTCAGGTGCCAGACATAAAGGAGCCAACAAGTGAGGTTGGTGCTGAGAAGAAAAAGAAAGAGAAGAACCAGGTGCCGACTAACACAGCTGAGAGTGGAGGTGCAATGATTAACAAGGAACAAACCCATTTGCTAGTTGTTCCAGAGGAGGAGGATGCCTTGAAAAATCTAGAGTTGAAGAAAAACAAAGAGAAGAAAAGAAAGAGGAGTGACCTTGTGCAGATCAAGAAAGAGCAGCGGTTGTGTGGTGCCGAGAAGACCCAGGTGCCGGCTGACAAGGAGGATCCAACAAGTGAGAGTGGAGGTATAATGATTAACAAGGAACAAACCCATTTACTAGCTGTTCCAGAGGAGGAGGATGCCTTGAAAAATCTAGAGTTGAAGAAAAACAAAGAGAAGAAAAGAAAGAGGAGTGACCTTGTGTAGATCAAGAAAGAGCAGCAGTTGTGTGGTGCCGAGAAGACCTAGGTGCCGGATGACACAGAGGATCCAGCAAGTGAGAGTGGAGGTATAATGATTAACAAGGAACAAACCCATTTGCTAGCCGTTCCAGAGGAGGATGCCTTGAAAAAGCTAGAGTTGAAGAAAAACAAAGAGAAGAAAAGAAAGAGGAGTGACCTTGTGCAGATCAAGAAAGAGCAGCAGTTGCATGGTGCCGAGAAGACCCATGCACTTGTTGATGTAGAGAAGCCAGCAAGCGAGGCCCCTTGGAGGTGGCACGCCTCCTTCTCCAGTTTGTTGCACCGCAAACGCCAAAAACAGGTGTATGATGGCTCGGTCCTCCTCGATGCTGAGGTGAACCGCGATGTCCTCCTTAACGTTGAAGAAACGGTTATTGATGCCCATTATCTCAAGGAAGGAGAACTAATGAATGAAGGATTGATGTCTACGCACTTCTATTCTTGTAGACAGTTGTTGGGCCTCCAAGTGTAGAGGTTTGTAGAACAGCAGCAAGTTTTCCCTTAAGTGGATTACCCAAGGTTTATCGAACTCAGGGAGGAAGTGGTCAAAGGTATTCCCTCTCAAGCAACCCTACAATCAAGATACAAGAAGTCTCTTGTGTCCCCAACACACCTAATACACTTGTCAGATGTATAGGTGCACTAGTTCGGCGAAGAGATAGTAAAATACAAGTGGTATGGATAATTATAAGTGGTAACAGTGATAGAGAATAGCTTGGTGGCATGGAAAAGACTAAAGGCAAACTGAAATAAAGATGGAAATAAGCAAACATGCAATAGATCTAATAGCAAACGGTGTTTCGGTGCTTAGAAACAAGGCCTAGGGATCATACTTTCACTACTGAACACTCATATAAATATATTCTTCTTTATGATACTACTCTCCGGTTGAACACTCTAATCGATGGTAGGGCTATAACAGCACACCTCAAAGTAAGTCTTTCCCATCTAGATAACCCCACACTGTCACCTTGAGCACTAGATGAGTCCAACAAACACCACAATTTCATAAAGACATCCAACTCCAAATATAACTCATAACAAGTATTTGTAATCTCTAGCCTAAGTGCCACCATGGTGTGCACGTTGTCACTTTCACACACATGGGGAGAGCAGAGATCTATTAAAGCACTTGAGTAACAAGGTAGATCTATACCTTACAAGCTCATGATCACAATATGATCATGCATAGAGAGAGAGAGATGAACACATAGCTACCGGTAGAACCCTTAGCCTCGAGAGAGAACTACTCCCTCCTTATCATGGGAATCAGCAATGGTGATGGAGATCGATGGAGATGGCTCCGGGGGACTTCCCCGTCCCGGCAGGGTGCCGGAACAAAGACTTTCTGTCCCCTGAATCTCCCCTTCGGTGGCGGCGGCGTTGTGGAACTTTTCGTGGATTTATGATTGATGATCTAGGGTTTTGATATCGGGAGGCTCTTATAGGCGAAGGAGGCAAGGTCGGTGGGCGGCCAGGGGGGCCACACCATGCCCTGGCGTGGTCTGGGCTAGCCCATGCCAAGGGGGGTGTGGCCACCCTGTGGCCCCTCTCCGACTCTCCTTCTGGCTCCGTGAGTCTTCCGGGAAAATAGTAACTTTGGCTTTTGTCCCGTCCAATTCCGAGAATATTCATTTTCGAACTTTCTGGAACAAAAAATAGCAGAAAACAGGCAACTGTCACTGTGGCATCTTGTTAATAGGTTAGTCCAAGAAATCATATGAAAAGTACTCCAAAGTTGGAACAAAACACAAGAAAGTAGATAAAACCAAGCATGGAACATCAAAAATTATAGATACATTTGCAATGTATCAACATCCCCAAGCTTAACTCCTGCTCGTCCTCGAGTAGGTAAGTGATAAAAAGAAAGAATAATTTTTGAGATGATACGCACCATCATAAACTTGATCAAAGTATTTGCAAGCATTGAAAGCTGTGATCATAGTACTTCAATCATAACATGAAAGACAAAGTTCTAGCAATAAGACAAAGAAACTATGTTGCAACATGAAAAGGCAAAACAAAAGATTCATGAATAACAATTTGTAAGACGTTTGTTTGTTTCACATAAACAAAACATAGCATAATAGTATTCAGCTTGTCCCTCATAGAGTAGCAAATATAAATGCATAGGACACCTTCAAAGTTCATAAGAGTGACTAGATATAAATAGTTTAAAACAAGCAATATCAAGTTATGCATTAATCAACTAGTCTTGGGACAATGCACATAGAACTAAGAATGGCCACTATGCTCTCAAAGTAACTGCATAAAGATAGAAGATGGAGACTCAATATAATGGTGGAAGAAAGGCCTTCATAGAAGGAAGCAGGGATTCAAGTCTCATAAAGAGCTTCCAAAAATTATGGTACTTATTAGCTTTCAGCTCTCATTACCCCTATCATAAGCATCTTGAAGTGATTAAGGTTAAAGTGAACAAACTATGGTGTATATGCTTGACGAAGTATAAGTTGGAAATCTCATGTCCCTTGAATACGAGGGCCGCTCCTCATGCTACTCAAGTTTAGTCACCGGTAAGTTCTTGTCATTGTAAGTATATGTGTATCATAGAGAACCGCCAACGGGGTACCCCTTGCCCGATGATACGGAAGAATCCCCATATCAAAATGACAAGGCAAGCAGACAACGAGCATCTCAGCAATCTTCTTATTTACCATGGGAATATGGTTCTTTTTCTCTCTTTCCTCTTTTCATAATCTTTTTTTTCTTTTTCTCTTTTTTCCTCAATATCGGACTCTTTTTTTTATAAGAAGAATGCTTCATAGACAGCTCATTATGGTTACGCTGCAAGTTTCCACCATGATAGCATGGATTAGACCAACGGCCCAAGCGTTTCTCTAACACATATACATAACTCCATGGACTTACAAGCTCCCCTTTCATTTCACACCGACGACATACATAGACAAAAGAGCATGATATCAACTAGGTACAAGTACCAAGTGCAATGTTGAAAGCGTTCCCCATGACAGCATAGTTCTGCTAATTCCCAACAAATAAGTGCAAGCATATACAACATAGACGACACAATGGTTCAAGTTTATTAAGGGCAAGAAAAGTAAAGTGTGCCATCAAGTTCGTGAGAGCTTTAATCACTAGTTTTCTCATAACAAGTTTAATTCGGAAGGTAAACAAAAGCATGAATATACTTGGAATAGCATAAGCTAGTAGGTAGTTATGGTGGACTCTTTGGAATAACTTGGTTTAGGGAGTTGGATGCATGAGTGGAACTCATACTTGGTGGTGGAGGCTAGCAAAATACTGGGAGCGACCAATTAAGAGAGCAATAATGGCCATAATCATACAGAGCGACAAAACATCATTGATCAAAGCATAAAGTGATACTACAAGTTGAAAACTAAAGGATCATAAAGGTTTTGGTGATTTGAGATAGTCATAACATGGTGTGAGCATGCGCAAGTCAACCCAAATAAAGCATCAAAGGAGAATACCACAATACTATGCTTTAATATGCTAAAACAACGCATGATTCATCCAAGGCACATTAAGCAATCTCAATTGTTTATAGCAAGTCATGCTACATCAAAGAATACTAAGCATAAAGCCAAAACAATATCAAGCATGGCATGACAAAGCATAGGCCACAGTCAAAAACAAGCTCTCTTTACCACTTAAGCATGAACTTTTCCTACTCTTTTCCAATCCAAACTAAACTATTTGCAAACCAATGTATGAAAGAGGGGGTCCAACCAATTTATCCAGCAAACTAAGAAAACCAAGAAAACGAAAAACCAAAACCAAAACGAAAAAGAAGACGCTCCGAGAAAAACACAACTGTGCATGAAACAATAAAAATGAAGTGTTTGGAAGAAACCTGAGATTTTTATTGATGAAGAAGGGGATGCCTTGGGTATCCCCAAGCTTTGACGCTTGTACTTCTTGGATATTTCTTGGGGTGACACGCGTGGCATCCCCAAGCTTGAGCTTTAGTCCATCCTTCATCTCATTACTCATTCCTTCCATACACCTGAAATTTTTCCTTCACACAATCTTATTAGCAACATTAGTGCACTCAAGATAAATAAGTCTTAAGGTTCAGTTCCAACACCAAATAAACTTCCATTAGAACACTAGCTACTTAGCACTTCCCTCAAAAAGCTCGATTCCCCAAAAGAACTCAAGAAGGAACCAACAAGAAGCAAATGCAGAAAATAGCAGAAATCTATCAAAACAGACCAGCAGGTAAAGACAAATTTTTTCGAAGACCTTATGTTGCTCAAATCAAAACGTGTTGAACTAAAGAAAGTTAGATAACAACCTGTGGCAGAAGCACAAAAATTCACGCCTCAAAAGGACGTACAGAGATTTTACACGAATTTTTATGGTGAAGCACAGAAATCTGTTTCGGGACAGCAACTTTCCCAATCATTGCTTCTCTCTCATTAGAGGTTACTCTTGGCACAAAAAAAGCAAATAAAAAGGATAAGAAGCGGTTATTACTAAAGCAATAACTTCCAAGACTCATCTAAAACTTTTGGGTTATCTCCCAATAAGTACTTTTCTTTAACGCCTTTAAGTTAGGCATGATAGTTTGAGAAGATGCTCACATAGAAAATATGAATTGAAGTAAAGGAGGGCATCAAGAAGCAAATTCAAAGAACATTTAAGTCTAACCCACTTCCTATGCATAGGAATATTGTAATAAAACAAGTCATGAAAACACAAAGCAACAAGCATAGGAAAGCAAATCAAGTGCAACTTCAAAATTTTCAACATAAAGAGGGGAAACTTAATATTGTTGAGACACATAAAACCATGTTTCCCTCTCTCATAATAACTTTCAGTAGCATCATGAATAAAAGTAACAATATAACTATCACAAGAAACATTCTTATCATGAGCCACATGCATATAATCATTATTACTCTACACATAAGCATAGTCATTCTTATTAATTGTAGTGGGAGCAAATTCAACAAAATAGCTATCATTATTATTCTCATCACCATAATCATCAAATATAGGAGGCATATTGTAATCATAACTAATTTTCTCCTCAATAGTAGGTGGACTGAAAATATCATACTCATCATTGTAATCATCATATATTGGAGGCATAGTATCATCAAAGTAAATTTCCTCCTCCGTGCTTGGGGGACTAAAAAGATCATTTTCATAAAAACTAGCTTCCCCAAGCTTAGACTTTTCCATAGCATTAGCAATAATGGTGTCCAAAGAATTCATACTAACAACATTGCTATTAGCATGCAAATAAAGTTCCGTAGGTTTTTTAATTTTCTCTTCAAACACTTCATGTCCAAACTCAAGATAAATACAATAAAGCTCTCTAATTTTGCTGTTGTTTTCCATTAAGCCTAACTAGTGAAAACAAGAAACAAAAAGACAAAATTGCAGAATCTAAAGGAAATAACTTCGAGCACTCACACCGGAGGATGTGAGTACCTTTTACCTTACCTCCCCGGCAACGGCGCCAGAAAATAGGCGTTTGCCGTGGGAGGTTCTTCTTATTTAATCCTCCGGTGTGAATACCTTTTACCTTACCTCCCCGGCAACGGCGCTAGAAAATAGCTTGATGTCTACGCACTTCTATTCTTGTAGACAGTTGTTGGGCCTCCAAGTGCAGAGGTTTGTAGAATAGCAGCAAGTTTTCCCTTAAGTGGATTACCCAAGGTTTATCGAACTCAGGGAGGAAGTGGTCAAAGGTATTCCTTCTCAAGCAACCCTGCAATCAAGATACAAGAAGTCTCTTGTGTCCCCAACACACCCAATACACTTGTCAGATGTATAGGTGCACTAGTTCGGCGAAGAGATAGTGAAATACAAGTGGTATGGATAATTATAAGTGGTAACGGTGATAGAGAATAGCTTGGTGGCGTGGAAAAGACTAAATGCAAACTGAAATAAAGATGGAAACAAGCAAACATGCAATAGATCTAATAGCAAATGGTGTTTCAGTGCTTAGAAACAAGGCCTAGGGATCATACTTTCACTAGTGAACACTCTCATATAAATATATTCTTCTTTATGATACTACTCTTAACTACTCTCCGGTTGAACACTCTAATCGATGGTAGGGCTATAACAGCACACCTCAAAGTAAGTCTTTCCCATCTAGATAACCCCACACTATCACCTTGAGCACTAGATGAGTCCAACAAACACCACAATTTCATAAAGACATCCAACTCCAAATATAACTCATAACAAGTATTTGTAATCTCTAGCCTAAGTGCCACCATGGTGTGCACGCTGTCACTTTCACACACATGGGGAGAGCAGAGATCTATTAAAGCACTTGAGTAGCAAGGTAGATATATAGATTACAAGCTCATGATCACAATATGATTATGCATATAGAGAGAGATGAACACATAGCTACCGATAGAACCCTTAGCCTCGAGAGAGAACTACTCCCTCCTCATCATGGGAATCAGCAATGGTGATGGAGATGGTGGTGGAGATTGATGGAGATGGCTCCGGGGGCACTTCCTCGTCCCGGCAGGGTGCCAGAATAGAGACTTTCTGTCCCCTGAATCTCCCCTTCGGTGGCGGCGGCGCTGCGGAACTTTTCGTGGATTTATGATTGATGATCTAGGGTTTTGGTATTGGGAGGCTCTTATAGGCGAAGGAGGCAAGGTCGGTGGGTGGCCAGGGGGCCCACACCATGCCCTGGCGCGGCCTGGGCTGGCCCGCGCCAAGGGGGTGTGGCCACCCTGTGGCCCCTCTCCGACCCTCCTTCTGGCTCCGCGAGTCTTTCGGAAAAATAGTAACTTTGGCTTTTGTCCCGTCCAATTCCGAGAATATTCATTTTCTAACTTCCTGGAACCAAAAACAGCAGAAAACAGGCAACTGGCACTATGGCATCTTGTTAATAGGTTAGTCCAAGAAATCATATGAAAAGTACTCCAAAGTTGGAACAAAACACAAGAAAGTAGATAAAAACCAAGCATGGAACATCAAAAATTATAGATACATTTGCAATGTATCAAGGATCAGTGTTGGAGTTCCCTTGCTACATGGGTGAGATTGGGAAACAACTGATGAATAGGAAGATGTTGGAGAAGAAGAGAATTGATAAAAGTTGGGAGACAACAAAAGAATTAAGGAGGAAGAAAATGGTGAGATCACCTCAGGCAAAATTGGTGAGATCTTTGATAGGGAGGTTTGCGAGAGTGGCTTCATTAAGGAAGGAAGTGTCCCCTCAAGTGCAAAGGAGGAAATCAGAATCTCCTTTGGTACCAAATTCAGAGGCTAACTTCACCCGGCGTCAACCACGGAAACTGACGTCTGGGATTTGGAAAGAATTCATTCCTATATATGAACATGGAAAAGCTACTGAAGGTCGGTGCAAGCATTGCAATGAAGTTTGTCCCGCCTCAAAGGCTTCTAGAACCAACCACATTCATAGGCATCTAAAGAAATGTCTGACAAGAAGTAGCATGCATGAGGTGCTTGCAAAAATGCGTGCCTCCACATCTTCGCCCCAAGTCTATTCTTTGGATAATTGGAATTTCAGCCAAAAAGAATCTAGGAGAGCCCTTGCAAACATGATAGTCCAGCATGGGCTACCATTCTCCATAGTAGAGTATAGTGGCTTCAAAAAATTTGTCAAAATCTTGAATCCTATGTTCAAGATGGTTTCAAGGACAACAATAAAAGAGGATTGCCTAGACTCCTACAAAGAGCAAAGATCATTGCTACGGGAAATGTTGAAGAATTGTGGTGTTCGTGTCTCATTGACTGCTGATATGTGGACTTCGAACCAAAGGTTGGGTTACTTATGTGTCACTTGCCATTTCATCGACAAGACATGGAAGATGCAAAAACGAATTCTCAGATTTTGTATGATGGAAACACCACATAATGGCTTCCGGCTGTATAATGCCATGCTGAAGAGTTTGCAGTATTGGAATATTGAAGATAAATTCTGCAGCATTACATTAGATAATGCATCAGTTAAGGGCAAAATGATGGAGCATTTGAAAGAAAATTTGATGAAGAAACAAATGTTGATTTGTGGAGGAGAACTCTTCCATATCAAATGTGGTGCACATGTACTGAATCTTATCGTGCAAGATGGTCTCTTTGTGAAGAAAGGTTCCATCGACAATATCAGAGAAAGCGTCAAGTATGTCAAGAGTTCGCAAACTCGAGAAGAGCTGTTTGAAGATATAGTTAAGCAACTTGGCATCACCTGTGAGAAAGAACCTTCACTTGATGTTGCCATATGATGGAACTCCACATATCTTATGATTGACTCGGCATGGCCATACAGGGATGCATTTGATGAGTTAAGGAATCAAGACGGGCAATTTAAATACGCTCCCTCAGCAGATGATTGGAAAATGGCTGAAGCTGATCTGCTTATTGCTCAAAACCTTCTTTGAAGTTACAAAAGTAGTTTCAGGTTCTGACTATCCAACATCGAACCGCTATTTCCATGAAATGTGGAGTGTTAAGCTATTATTGGAAAAACAGGCAAAGAATAAAAACAAAGACATTGCATGCATGGTGAGAGAAATGCAAAAAAAGTTTGACAAGTATTGGAAGGAGTCATACTTAGCAAACTGCATACCGGTCGTCCTAGATCCAAGGTACAAATATGAGTTTGTCAAATTTCGGATCAATCAAGCATTTGGAAAGGATGCAAAAGAACACCTTGACAAGGTGGCAACAATTATAAAGAGTCTATTCGAAGAATACTCCAAGGAAATGGGCGATTCTATTTCTGATCCTTCGGAGGAAGTTCATGTTGATGAATCTGCAGAGGATGACAATCCATTGGCTGATTGGGAAGCTCATCTGAGAGTGCAAAAGAAAAAAAACAACAAATGAGCTTGATAGATATATGAGTGAAGAACTATTTCCGCAGGGAAAAAAATTTGACATCTTGGAATGGTGGGAAATGCACAGTCCTAAGTACCCAGTTCTATATCACATCGCGCGTGATGTGCTTGCTATTCAAGCATCGACCGTGGCATCAGAGTCCTCTTTTAGTGCCAGTGGAAGAGTAATCAGTGATCACATGAACAGGCTAAAGAGTGACACGGTCGAGGCGTTGATATGCCTCCAAGATTGGCTAAATGCTGCTGGTAAGTTTTTCTAATATTGAATAGTAGTATAGAAATTTGAACTTTTAACTTACTTGTTGATCTTTCAATCCTTCAAATCACAAACCCACCTCTAAAGATGTTGAGGAAGAAGAATATTTGGTAAGTTGGGAACCTAATTCTGAGTATGAGTAAATAAATCATATTAATATTTGTCTTTGTCTCACAAAGCTAGCTAGCAGGTGTTCTACCAAGGCAACGAGTGTCATGAAGAAACTGCAGACCCTCCCAACCAAAGGTTATTAATCTTACATGAGTTAGTTGTGAGACACATGAGAAATATAAGCAGTAATTGATGAATACTATCTCATATAATTATGTTGCCAATTTACAGTACTACAAGCATGAGTGATCTCCAAACTGTGCCAACAGATTAGTAGCTTGTTGCATAACTCAAACAGGTAAACATTTGTTGTTTTATTTAGTCTTCGTGAGAACACTAGTAGATGCTCTTGTTTGTTGTTTTAACGATTCCATTGTCTAGTCTTGAGTAATCAATCTATAATAGTTGTGTCTTTCTAGTTCAGAAAAGGAAGAGAGAAACAGTTTATGGTGTGACAACATTGGTGTCCCATTCTTTTTTTCTAAAGTCCACCTCCTAGCAGTAAAGCATCAGTTGTGAGGTTTAATACATGTTCTTGTGGATATTGTTATTGTGTATTGTCAGATTTACGAAATGCTAGCTAACAAGATTGATTCAAGCATGTGGTGACTTATCTTATGTGTAATCTATTTTGTACTAAATTTATGTACTCATCTGTTTAATAGAATTCATGTTTGGTGGTGCTGAAAAGATCCAGGTTCCGGCTGACACAGAGGAGCCAACAAGATTCTGAAAGTTAAAACTGTTGTAGTATTATTGTGATGTGGTCATTTTATTCTGTGCTTGTGTAATCAGAAGATGGAGTCATGCACTCATGCTATTGTTTGGCTATGGAGTAGACTTGTACTTGAGTTCAACCTAGATTTATGGTTGCCATTGCACAGATTGCATGTGTAAAGATATACTTATTTGATGTTGATTCTTCACATAAATTCAATCCATATTGTTCTTATGATTGATTGTAGAACATAAAGATTTTTACTACTCCCTCCGTCCTAAAATATATGCCTTAGATTTGTCTAGATTCGTATGTATTTAGACGCGTTTTAGTGTATAGATAAATGCAAATCTAGACAAATATGCGACGTCTTTTTTTTGCTAGTCCTTATGATCAATCATCTATTCTTATGCTAGTCCTTATGATCAATCAGCTAATTATAGAAGTTCTTATGATTGACTCACGTAAACGAAGCTACGAAGCTAAGCTAGAAGTGCTGGGAAAACTGCTCCATAGCCGCGGCGGCTGATCCGCGTATGCCCGCTGGACCGAGCGGTCGGGCAAATTAGCGGACGCGGATGCCGCTAATACTGTCATTAGCGCTAGCGGATGGAGCGAACCAGGCGGACGCGCCGACGGACTGTCCATTTGCATCCTTAGGTTTCAGAGACCAGGAGGGAGGTGGCAACTCGTGGTAGGCGAGGCGATTGAGAGTAGGATCTAACGGAGATGGAGGGGGCCATGTCCACCGGATCAGCGGCCGTAGCCACACTTCGATTCCTCTCCGGGTCGGAGTCCCACCACTCTGATTGGTTCATCGTCTATCTGGAGTCGTAGGAAGCGGAGATGCAGACAGACGGGCCCCGGAGACCTTCTTCACCGTCCTCGTGCTACTACGAACGCGCCGAGCAGCCAAGGGTGCCCAAGGAAAGACTCCTGAGTACTGGCGATCTCACCGATGAACGCCTCTCTGGTGAGCAGGACGATCTTCTAAGTTTGTGTGAGAGAATTAGACTGGTATCTCGATTCTTAGGACAAACCATCTAGATGAATAATGTTTCTATTTTGGTATGCAGTCGGTAAGTGTCATCACCTAAATCACCACGTAGATCTAATGCTTGGGTACAAAATTGCATATGATGTGCGGTCAGCGAGGGAAGATGGAGCTGTCCAAACAACCGATGAACAATAATGTTAAAATCCTGCATACGGCACACGTACTTGAAAATTTACATAATGCATCTCGTAAGAAGTCTAATGTTTTTAGTCATAATTTTTGAATGCTAACTTGTTAGACTTTTGGATGAAGTGATGCCATGGAGTTTGTACCTAGGCAAAAGAGAGATTAAGAGGGTTTGAACTTTGCATGACATGAGTATGAGCATACGGGAGATATTTTGAACTCTTGTAGACAAATAATTGTGTGCCTTATTCACCAATCTGGGTGTCAGCTTAAAACAACAAAATATCGGTTTAGCTAAACATCAGGTGACTGAGATTATGTTAAGTCACAGTCGACCTGAACTACCATCGGATATGCATCGAGATCCTAACCACAGGGCATGTGATGCACACTCAGGCACAACACCGGCATAGCACATCGACGGACACATATCAAAATCTCAGCCGGCTACTGTTTAGAAGATATTCGAGGCCTTCCAAGTGGATGCAGATTTCAGAGCTTCTCTAAGAATCATAACCCTGGTAGCACGTGCACAAACTATGAATATGTATCTGCTTTTGATTTGCAACATGAAAGTGTCACCACCTGAATGCCCCAACAAGAAAATCTTACCTTGACTATTTCCCTCTTATCCTTACTAGATTTAGGGGTACGTCTTGGCGCACAGTCCTGTGATGCTCTCACTAATTCACATTATGTGTTGCAACAGTAAAAATTGAGAGGGGGCATTTGTTGTGCAACCGCCAAGGCAAGGTTCAACTACTTTTGATTCCATGGATCTCGCACTATTTTCTACTTTATATAACACACGACCCCAACCTTCCGCAATGGTAAAACTCTGTATTAATCATTTGTAGAAACCAATGATAAGCAAGCACAATCAAGCACAGTTTGAACATAGTTGATACAGATCAATACAAAGAACATATTCCTTAGATACTTGAGATAACATGTTATTTGGAAATGAAAGGCGTATGTAGTACAATTATTACTACAAGGCTTAGTTTATACACGGCAATCACCTGCCTAGCACATCATGGTTCTTAGTCTAGGATTGCTTCCACTTCTTCTCGGGGTGTTTCTCCAAGACCTTGAGATTTAATAAGTCTAAAACCAATGTCTTGCAATGTTGTTTATAAAAGTGTCCCAAGTTCGATGAATGGGGCCTTCATCAAGAGAGTAGTGAAGAACTACCACATGCTCTAGGACACTTTTTCTTGGTTTCATTTGTATCTTTGAGCTGCTTCATGAAAGACTTGATCTGGTCTGCTAAGTCTTTCAATCAGAGTATAGTTAAATAATGACCATACCGGTGGCATCTTCGATGCACCAAATCACTCTTATAGAACCTGTGTCCTCTGCTTCTTCATATATTGTGGACTGAACTCCAGATACAAACATGTCTATAATCGAACCATGCAGCTGCATCTCTATACTATATATAAATGCATATCAATGTGAGACAAAAGCATAGAAGCAATGAGCAGACATCAAGAAAGAGCCGAGGATCATATCTGTCAAAGCGAACATGAGGCGGAAGCACAAAGCAAACATGGCAAGAAAAAAGACAGGCTATGATTCAAGTATAAAGCATAGAATTCCACCATGACAAAGAATTTCATTGTTCGGAATAACATATGCGGGCAATAAATAATTTGACAAAAGGAAAAGGCATCACAAGAAACAAAAATGTACACTGAATATGGAAGCAAACCGATATATAAATAGTACTACCTCCATTGCAAATTATAAGACGTTTTGATAGCCTATTTTAGCTTATTAAAACTTTTCCCGGAAGAATGATGTCACATCATGGGCATTAGCTTAGTACTATAACATGCTCTACATTGCATAATTTTCATAATCACTGACAGAATAAAATTAAGTAGCATTGAGTTACATAATATAGGTTTCCAAGATACACCTTAGTACCGAGGAAATGGTGAAGAAACTGAGTGATATACAACTATCACGTAACACAACAAAGAAATTGAAGATTTGTGTGTGGTAGGCACGTACAATATCAGAATAAAATTAAGAACAACATGAAGCATTAGCTTGCAGGTTTTGGAGATTTACTGTCCAAGTATATTCAGCTCGTCCTTTTGTTTGCACATGTCCAATGTGTGAACAACTTGAATTATTGCAGAAATATTTGATAGAGTTTGAATCCTCATTATCTTAGGCATATGTTTTAGGTGATAGTACATGCTCTTAGAAAACTTAGGGGGCGAAACTGGTCTCTGTATAAGGATGGTCGCCACCTCTCAGCCTAAAAAACATGTGAACACTGTTGAGAATCATGGGTACACAACTTAGCAACAAACATAGCCAAGACCGACAACTGAATAAACAACCAAAACTTTGAGACCCTGAATGAAGCTCGCGTGGTAGCCTTACTCAGTTTGGATAAAAAAAATTATGAACTCATGGGATTGCCTTCCTAACTCACATAGTCAAACTCATACACTACATGATATTTAGAAATCTGAGTATTGCGGCATCGGATAAATTGTTTTATTGTTTAGTTTTCATGGTCCAAGTCTACCTTCGTCAACACGAAAGGAAAGATCAACCAGAAAAAACTATACATAAACTCGCTCATTGATAAATAAACAAAGTTCTTTGTAGCATATGACATCAAGACATGCCATATATTTATAGCATTTGAAAACTACTCTAGTTTAATAATAGTGATATTGTTGGGTCTAAAAATCTAGAAGAGATGTAGCCTGAATCTAAGTTGCATCTCTCTTGTATGTCTCACTATCCTTTCACATGTTATAAGCCACCAATACGTACAATAAATAGTATGCATAGTAAACTCATGGTTCTACAAATTGTGCATGTATTCAATGACCAAGAAAAATGTAAGAAACTATGCAATGTTAGCAAGAAGATTTGTATTAGAAAAAGGAGTTTCAAGCCTACGGTAAGGAAAAAAGAAATTCAGCTCTAATATAGCCATATTGGGACTAACTATTGCAATCAAGAAATAGCTAGATCTCTCATATAGAGAACGAACAGTCTATACATAGTATTTATGGCAGATTGCCGAAGACAAATTATCTCATAATAGCGTCACCTTACCTTGCTTCTACATCTCAGATAGCAGACTGACACGCAACACCTTCAATAGTTGGTGACCAACATGCTCTACCTCAATTCAAACCTAGGGAAGAAAGATACTGACCAAAAAAAACAGTAGTGAGACAAGGATCTAAGCCATATGCAAAATTCTCGCATCTACTTATATTTTATCACCTACTCTGATGGTACAAACTTCACACGCGATAGTATTCTCTAGGTACCATGAATTAGTCCTAAAGAATTAAAAGTAACATGAGAAAGGAAATCCTAAGGAATTAAAAGTATATATATATGGAACTATACCTAATGGTAAACATGCATGAGATTAAATGGGAAGGAAAACATGAAAACCTTGATCCATTTTATATCTCCACTCCATCTGATATTCACGGTGTCACTTAATTCAAGACTATCAAAAAAATAGGACTGAAACACAACACAAGAATATTCAGGTTTGAAGTTTCAATATGTAGGAAATTAAATCAATCTCGTCATTGAGGAGCACAATCACGTGAAATTCACACTTATCTCTATTTCGTATAACAGCGATAAAAATCAGGTAGGAATGATAATATGTTTATAAGTTTTACAAAATGAAAGCGATTCATATATGTCTAACCACATGGGCTGAAAACCTAATAGGTCAAGGTAGGGAGCTAGGGTAAAGCGCTAATCGAGCCAGCGAGGTGAGATGCGTGTTTTAGGAGTTAAGTGGGATCAATTCATAATGAGGTTCTAATTTAATACAAATTTAAACTAATTCCAATAGCCAATTGTGGAGGCGCAGTTTAGGATTCAGAAGAAAGAAAGATGTTCTGATAGTTTAAATTGAATTGTAAGGAGGTTTATATTTGGAAACATAAGTGATAATTTGTTTGGGAAACATGATGCATTATTTTGTCTGGGGATTTTTTTGATCCCAATGATTTTATTTAAATGATTGTACTCTTCATTAAAAAAATGTTAAGGTAGATTAATGTTCATCGTGGTATTATTCTTGATAAAAATAGTCAAATGTAATTATACTCCCTCGATCCTAAAATAAGTGACTTAAATTTGTCTAGATTCACGTGTATCTAGACATGTTTTAGTATTTAGATATATAAAAATCTACACAAACCCAAGTCACTTATTTCAGGACAGAGGGAGTACAATATGGATTAATTAAAAGAGGTAAGATGTATTTATTTTTATGAGAGAAAGGAATCCAACAATATTGCAAGTAACTGGAGAGTTATATAAAGAGAAAAATCGAAGACTTTTATATGCCATTCAAGGAAAATAGCTCAAGTGGAATTTACCTAAATTATATGACCTTACACTCTATGCAATAGATATTTAATATATTTGCCATGAACGGCTCAAGTTTCTCACAGCTCAAAGAATCTTTGAACTTAACTCAAGTTCCTCACAACTCAAAGCATCTTTGAACTTAATTTAAATAACTCACCCTTGGAAGTAAAGGACACACAATTGTCCGGCAAAAGGTACCTAGTTTTAGTGATGAGCTCCAAAACCAATGATATCTATCACTTGATCGGCATGCAATGTAAAAAACAAAATAATAGAATATCATATTACTTTTTCCAGTAGCAAATCAGTTTTTTTGTACTTAAACCAAAACAACACAAAAAAATGTTGAGGGATAAACACAAAAACCATAATGATAAATCCACCAACAAATATAAATCTTAGATGGCCCATAAAATTTTGGCATTCTTGGATAACCAAGAAAGTGCTTTTATGTCAAGGAAATCCAATCATATGACAAGAAGAGGATGTGAACTAAATTATTCAATCATATTTATGAAAAAAGCATCATGCCTGCTATGAGAACTCAATAAAAAAATTCATAGAAACCTAAAACTCCATTGGCATATCCTCTCAAGGCACTCTCAAACTAACACCAACTTCAGAGGCTACATACATCACTGGCGAGCACATTTGGTCCATGCTATCCTTCTAGCCCCTTCCAATGACTATTTGGAACATTGTGTACTCTATGAATGGAACACATATGTATATAGAAAAAAAGAAATTGGTACGGAAAGAAAGATGGAGGTCATTACCTCGACACGGGGCATGCCACCCCTGAGGAACGTGCAGGCGTTTTCGACATGGGTGATGACACGAGGGTGATATCTCCTTGCGGTATGCACCATTTAAAAGGCGTGGGACAATACTAGCAGAAGAAGTTATGTGTGGTCAACAGGCTGCAAAACAAAATCACACCTAAAGGAAGGGGAAGATAAAATCAAGAAGCGAGATAAAAGGGATGACACACCTAAAGCTTATTTTAACAGGGCACACTGAGTCAAAGAGATAAATATATGTATAGAAGTTTGGTTCGATAAAAGTTTCATGACTAAATGTGCACCGCTTGTGAATAATTTACCACTGGCCCAAACATATAGGAATATACAAATAAGTGATAGAAGGAGAAATATATCAACTACTTAAAAGTTGGTATTATTCAGACAATCATATTAGACAATATTAGGTAGGATAAAATATGCTTACGGTTTTAGCAGGCATAAGAACAGAAGGTTTTAGAATAGACCCAATGAAATCAAGAAGAGCACCACACTCATAAGAAATAAGAATGTAAGATTCAGAATAAGATGCACCACCTTCTACTAAACAGAAATCATCGAATTCAACTATGTTTTCTACTAAACAGAAATTTGCTACTGAACCAGCACAGTGCCACGAAGACCATGATATAATTTCATGAGACACCAGGATGAATTTATGCATAAATCCAATATCTAAAATGTTTGAAACAGAATGGTGAGCATACAAAATTAAAGAAATAAAAGTTATGGAATTGTTAGACCTACCAAGTTAGCAATGGAATATCTAGAAAACAATCTAGATCTGAAACAATTGAAGGTGGTCAAATCAATATGCATTTTTGCCTACGAAATAGAAAAATGGAGAAGGTTACAATAATCAACTCGAGGATCTACTTTGTTTGTGGACTTGGTCATCACTAAAGATCTATGGTGCCTACTTGAACTCTCACCAATTTTGTTGTTGTTGCTGCCAGTCTATAATTTTATGATCTCCCATTGTTATTCATTAAAAGCTATTATGACCAAAGTCTTGTCGTGAATGCACTGCGGAGATGTTACTTGACATTTTGTGATACTAATCTAACTAAATCACCCATAGAAGGAAGATATCTCATTTTTATTCATTGAGGGGACCCAATACCTGAAACAAATTATAAATAGAAAAGTTCAATATAGAAAACTCATGGTGATAGTATTTTTTTAGCTACCCAATCACCTGAAAGAAATAGCCCACCTAATCCTGAAACAAAATGGTATGTAGAAACACATAAAACTCCTTTGAGAAGAGATCATAATTATGTTAAAATCCTCTCCTATAATCTTCCAAATATTTAGGTGCAGTTAAAATTACACCCTTCAACTCAAAAGAAAACAAAGCTGTTTATGGCACATCAAGTACATGATACTGTACCTAAATTAGAACTAAGAACACAGTTTGTTTTCCTCATAAGAAACTTGGCCATGCCCATCATTGATTTCTCATTATTATTAGTGATACGAAGCATTCCTTCTAAAAATCATTTCAGTCATCAGACCACTACCGCCCCAGCAGCATTTTGAAGAAATAGAATCCAGAATCAAAAGAATCACTTACCCATGATATAGTTACTCAACCTAGCTCCATGATATATAAATTCAATCATGCGAACATGATCTCAACGTGAGACACCTGCATCTCCTGACGAAATGTAAGTATATGTATATAATAAAGTATAAACTTGTGTTATACATCACAACGGAAAAAGAAGGCTTCTAAGCTAGGCAGAGAGAGATGCGAGAGGAAATAAGTTTGGTGCTTGACCTGATATAATAATCAAGAGTATAAAAGGTGATTTCAGCTGAAGAATATTGAGACAATTAAATACTGTATTTGATTAATTTCTTAGCATCCCAAAATTTCCCTCAAGGATGAAGAATAGAACTCAGTGGACAGAAAAATCAACCTGCATCTAGTACAGCTATCAAATAGCAACGGAAATTTTTTAGCTTATATGAAAACCATTTCAACCAGCATGTAGTACAGAAACTAAGTACTCTCTAGAAATATTTAGATCATACAAATATAGAAATAAGCAATGACAATGTCATAGCTGCAGCAAGGTCAACTAGTCAGGAAAGAATAATGTTATCTCTGCCATCTTTACTCACATTAAAAAGGAATTTAAAGATCAAAATACTTATCGATGTAAATATTAGGAAGTCTCATACTTTCCAAGTGCGATACTAAAATTGTTAGCTGAGCAAGTATATTGGACAATCAACTAAGAGCATTAACAAATCGAGCAATTCATTAACAGAAAAGATGCAGCGATGTAGTCCAACTCCGACATAAAGACACCCATGGAGAAGTTGGGAGGATGAAGGACACACTTTCCTTGTCCAGTTATTGTTGCCAACATCACTCGCAAAAACATGAAAAAGTGATATTGATTCTATTTACTGCCACATATGAAGTTCCTACATGGCTATCAGATCAAAATTATATCTCATTAAGCATATATTACTCTAAAAGAGGAAAATTATAGAAATATTACACTAAAAGTGTCCAATGGGGCAGGGTAAGATTGAGGTTTTCAAGGGGATAAACCAACTCGTGTCAGCATCGTGCGGTTTGCAGAGCCCCCATGATCTGGCAGCCGCTCCTCGCTGTTTTCCCACTATAGGGGTTGTCGGACTGGTGGCTGTAGCTTCCTTTCCTGGCTTGTGCGCCATAGTCTAGCAGCCCGAGACCTTCTGTTTTTAAGTTTTTTTACTTAATTTACCAAAATATAAACCTGCTTTTGCTAGTGCTGTGCGCTCCTCCAAAGCTACGGCAACTGCTCCTCATTGTTCTTGCACTCACTATTGAGCAATGGCACTGAAGAATGAACCAACTAATAAAATGAGAGCCCGTGAGGTCAATATGAATTGGAAACTTTCTAATATTCTTCACTACACAAATCTTCTTCACTATACACATTGAAAAATTGCGAAAGATGGCAGACTACTCAACTTTCTATCGTTTACATGTGCTAAATTCAGAAGGGGAACACTTACAGCATGGGCATATAGAATAGACACCTCACAGGCGATACAGAAGGGGAACACTTACATGTGCTAAATTCTGCTTGGCGTTTCATCAGACACCTCACAGGCATAGATCAAATAGATGATGACCCACAAGTATAGGGGGTGTATCGCAGTATTTTCGAGGGAAGTGAAACCCAATTTATTGATTCGACACAAGGGGAGCCAAATAATATTTATAAGCCTTAACAACTGAGTTGTCAATTCAGCTGTACCTGGAAACAATCTTGCTCACAATAGTTTATTAGTAGCAACAGTTTTGTAGTAGCAATAGTAAAGTAATAGCAATAGTAAAGTAAAGACAGTAGTAAGAATTGCAGTAAATAGTAGGATTAAAGCGCGGTAGGCATAGGGATGGATGGACGGACGTTGCATGGACAAGACAATTCACATGGCAATCAAGACATAGGGCATTTACAGATAAATAAGATAAAGCATCCAAGTACTAAATAATCATAGGCATGTGTTCCATATATAGTCATACGTGCTCGCAATGAGAACTTGCACAACATATTTTGTCCTGCCAGCCCGTTTGTAGCGGGGCCTCAAGGGAACTACTTGCAATTAAGGTGCTCCTTTTAATAGAGCACCAGAGAAAAGCATTAACACTCCATGAACACATGTGATCCTCACATCAAAGCCATTCCCTCTGATTATCCCGATTGATGTCACTTCGGGGCCTTTTGTTCCAGACAATAATATGTGTATACAACTTGCAGGTAAGACCATAAACAATACTATCATAATGAATCAATAACATATTCAGATCTAAAATCATGGTACTCGGGCCCTAGTGACAAGCATTAAGCATAACAAGTTGCAACAAAGTCAAAAAGCACTAATAGTAGATACTAGGCACCATGCCCTAACAATCCGATGCCATTACATGAACGATCTCATCCAATCCCTACCATCCCCATAGCCTACAGCGGGGGATTACTCACTCATAGATGGGGGAAACATGGATGGTCGATGGAGAAGCGATGGTGATGATGATGGCGATGATCTCGTCCAATTCCCCGTCCCGGCAGGGTGCCAGAACGGAGTTTCTGGTTCTGAATCGCGGAATGTGGTGGTGGCGGCAGAGCGGAACTCTTTTTGGAAAAACGTCGAACCCCCGTTGGTTTTTAGGTCAAGAGGCAACTTATAGGCGAAGAGGGAGGCCGAGGGGGTGCCTAGGGCGGCCAGGTGGTGTGGCCAGGCCACAGCCCCTCTCTATCTTATATTCTGGCTCCTGGTGTCCCTCAATGAAAAACTGACTTTGGCTTTTGTCCCGTCCAATTCCAAGAATATTCATTTTATGACTTTCCTGGAACCAAAAACAGCAGAAAACAGGCAGCTGGCATTGTGGCTCTTGTTAATAGGTTAGTCCAAGAAATCATATGAAAAGTACTCCAAAGTGTGGACAAAACATAAGAAAGTAGATAAAACCAAGCATGGAACATCAAAAATTATGGATACGTTTGCAACGTATCAACATCCCCAAGCTTAACTCCTGGTCGTCCTCGAGTAGGTAAGTAATAAAAAGAAAGAATAATTTTTGAGGTGACATGCACCATCATAAACTTGATCAAAGTATTTGTAAAACATTCATAGCTGGGATCATAGTACTTCAACATAACATGAAAGATAAAATTCTAACAATAAGACAAAGCAACTATGTTGTAACATGAAAAGTCACAAACAAAAGATTCATGGATAACAATGCTGTGCAAGACGTTTGTTTGTTTTACATAAAGAAAACATAGCATAGTGGCATTCAGCTTGTCCCTCATAGAGTTGTAAACATAAATGCATAGGACACCTTCAAAGTTCATAAGAGTGACTAGATACAAATAGTTTAAAACGAGAAATATCAAAGCTATGCATCAATCAACAAGTCTTGGGACAATGCACATAGAACTAAGAATGGCCACTATGCTCTCAAAGTAGGTGCATAAAGATAGAAGATGGAGACTCAACATAAAAGTAAAATAAAGGCCTTCATAGAAGGAAGTAGGGATTCAAGTTTCATAAAGACCTTCCAAAAATTATGGTACTTATTAGCTTTCAGCTCTCATAGCCCCTATCATAAGCATCTTGAAGGTGATTAAGGTTAAAGTGACACAACTAAGAGGATATGCTTGACAAGTTATAAGCCGAAATCTCATGCCCCTTACTTACGAAGACCGAACCTCATGCTACTCAACTTTAGTCACAAGTAAGCTCTTGTAATTGTAAGTACATATGTATCATAGAGAACCGCCAACGGGGTACCCCTTGCACATGATACAGTAGCTACCCCATAATCAAAATGACAAGGCAAGCAGACAATAAGCATCTCAGTGATCTTTTTATTTGCTATTTGCATAGGTTTTTATTGAGGATGCTTCATAGAATGCTCATTATTGTTATGCTGCAAGTTTCCACCATGATTAGGCATGGCTTAGGCTAGCGGCCCAGGCGTTTCTCTAACACAAATACAAACTCCATGATCTTACAAGTTCCTCTTTTATTTCACACCATTGGGATCCATAAGCAAAAGAACATGACATCAACGGGGTATAAAGTACAAGTGCAATGTTGAAAGCGTTCCCCATGATACATGGTTCTGCTAACTTCAACTTATAAAGCGCAAGCATATACGCAACAAAGATGGACGCAATGGTTCAAGTTTATTAAATGCAAGAAAAGTAAAGTGTGCCATCAAGTTCGTGAGAGCTTTAATCACTAGTTTTCTCATAACAAGTTTAATTCAGAAGATAGATAAAAACATGAATATACTTGGAATAGCATATGCTAATAGGTAGGTATGGTGGACTCTTTGGAATAACTTGGTTTTAGGAATTGGATGCATGAGTGGAACTCATACTTGGTTATGGAGGCTAGCAAAAGACTGGGAGCGACCAACTAAGAGAGCAATAATGGCCATAATCATGTAGAGCGACAAAACATCATTAATCAAAGCATAAAGTGATACTACAAGTTGAAAACTAAAGTATCATAAAGGCTATGGTGACTTGGGATAGTCATAACATGGTGTGAGCATGCGCCAAGTCAACCCAAATAAAGCAACAAAGGAGAATACCACAATACTATGCTTTAATATGCTAAAACAATGCATGATTCTTCCAAGGTACATTAAGCAATCTCAATTGTTTATAACATGTCATGCTATAGCAAAGAATGCTAAGCATAAAATCAAAACAATATCAAGCATGGCATAACAAAGCATAGGCAACAGTCAAAAACAAGCTCTTTTTACCACTTAAGCATGAACTTTCCTACTCTTTTCCAATCCAAACGAAACTACTTGAAAACCAATGCATGAAAGAGGGGGTCCAACCAATTTATTCAGCAAACTAATAAAACCAAGTGAACGAAAACCAAAACGAAAACGAAAAAAAAGATGCTCCAAGAACAACACAAATGTGTATGAAACAATCAAAATGAAGTGTTTGGAAGAAACCTGGGATTTTTATTGATGAAGAAGGGTATGCCAAGGCATCCCCAAGCTTTGACGCTTGTACCTCTTGAATATTTCTTGGGGTGACACGGGTGGTATCCCCAAGCTTGAGCTTTAGTCCATCATTCATCTCATTATTCATTCCTCCCATACACCTGAATTTTTTCCTTCATACAAAACTTCACACAATCTTTATTAGCAATATTAGTGCACTCAAGATAATAAGTCTTTGGGTTCAGTTCCAACACCATTAAAACACAAGCTACTGTAGCACTTCCCTCAAAAAGCTCAATTCCCCAAAAGAACTCAAAAAGGAACCAACAAGGAGCAAATGCAAATAATGGCAGAAATCTGTCAAAATAGATCAGCAGGTAAAAACGAATTTTTTCGAAGACCTTCTGTTGCTCAAATAGAAACGTTTTGAACTAATGAAAGTTAGATAACAACCTGGGGAAGAAGCACAAAAATTTACGCCTCAAAAGGACGTACATAGATTTTACACGAATTTTTATAGTGAAGCACAGAAATCTGTTTCGGGACAACAACTTTCCCAACCATTACTTCTCTCTCATTAGAGGTTACTCTTGGCACAAAAAGCAAATAAAAAGGATAAGGAGCGGTTATTACTGAAGTAATAACTTCCAAGACTCATCTAAAACTTTTGGGTTATCTCCCAATAAGTACTTTTCTTTAACGCCTTTAAGTTAGGCATGATAGTATGGGAGGATGCTCACATAAGAAATATGAATTGAAGTAAAAGTGAGCATCAAGAAGCAAATTCAAAACACATTTAAGTCTAACCCACTTCCTATGCATAGGAATATTGTATGCAAATAAATTCACAAAGAACAAAGTGACAGGCATAGGAAGATAAAACAAGAGTAATTTCAAAACTTTCAGAACATAGAGAGGTGTTTCAATACCATGAAAACTTCTACAACCATATTTTCCTCTCTCATAATAATTTTAAGTAGCCTCATGAATAAACTCAACAATATAACTATCACATAAAGCATGCTTTTCATGTTCTACAAAAACATAATTTTTATCAAGCTCAAAAATAGTGGGATTAAAACCTTCAAACCCACTTTTAACAATTCTATAACAAGATGACTGGTCATTCAATATAGGATCATCGTCTAGAGCTTTATCATAAACAATTTCTAAGCAAAACTCTTTAGTACAATGCATCTCGAAGTTAGGCACAAATAAAGGATTATCATAGATAACATGAGCATAACATTCATCCTCCTTTGGTAAGCATGGGGGACAATCAAATAATGTAAGAGATAAAGAGTTACTCTCATTAGAAAGTAGGCATGGGTAGCTAATCCATTCTTCCTCATTTTGTTCATCACTCTCCTCCTCTTTTTCATCTAATGAGCTTTCAGGTTTATCAATTTTTTCTTCCATAAGATCCTGCAAGGCATTAGTCTCTTCCATTTGTGGAAAGCATCTATTAATATATTCAAGAATATAGCCATTTTCTTCCTTGTAATTATCAAAGCAAAATTTAAGTATATCATAAACCTCATATTTATAAGGTGAATTATCAATATTTTCAAGCAAACTAGCAAGTTCAAATGCACCCTTCCAAGCAATAAATTCCTCAATTTGTTCCACATTATAAAAGTCATAATTTTCTTTAACATAAGAAGATATGGTAACATCATCATTATACTCACATTGAAAAGGGAGGTGTTTGTACCTCCTACAGCAACAGGATTTATCAAAGCAATAAGTAACATTATAAGTAGAGCACACGTTTATAGAAATGGTATACAATTTATTAATTTGTTCCCATAAGTGTTTCCCTTTTTGTGACAAGCGGTGTTCCTTATAATAATATTTTTGATCTTTCGTAAACCCTTCTTGCCAATAAGATTCAGTTTCAAAGAAACCAACCATTGATAGAAAGCATGATAAAGCAAGACAATAACAGACCAACGAAAATAACAACTAGAGTAGGAACTAATTTTTTTGTATTTTTGATAAAGAAACAAGCAAACAAGATGAAAATAAACTAAGCAAAACAAAAATAACAAGGTAAAGAGATTGGTTATGATTATGCTTGAACAATGGTGATTCCAAGTGGACTTGATAAATAAAGCTATGCTCCCCGGCAACGGTGCCAGAAAATAGTCTTGATGACCCACAAGTATAGGGGGGTGTATCGCAGTATTTTCGAGGGAAGTGAAACCTAATTTATTAATTCGACACAAGGGGAGCCAAAGAATATTTATAAGCCTTAACAACTGAGTTGTCAATTCAGCTGCACCTGAAAACAATCTTGCTCATAGCAGTTTATCAGTAGCAACAGTTTTGTAGTAGCAATAGTAAAGTAATAGCAGTAGTAAAAAGTAAAGATAGTAGTAAGAATTGCAGTAAACAGTAGGATTAAAGCGCGGTAGGCATAGGGATGGATGGACGGGAGTTGCATGGACAAGACAATTCACATGGCAATCAAGACATAGGGCATTTGCAGATAAATAAGATAAAGCATCCAAGTACTAAATAATCATAGGCATATATTCCATATATAGTCATACGTGCTCGCAATGAGAACTTGCACAACATCTTTTGTCCTGCCAGCCCGTTTGCAGCGGGGCCTCAAGGGAACTACTGGCAATTAAGGTGCTCCTTTTAATAGAGCATCGGAGCAAAGCATTAACACTCCGTGAACACATGTGATCCTCACATCAAAGCCATTCCCTCCGATTATCCCGATTGCTGTCACTTCGGGGCCTTTGGTTCCGGACAACAATATGTGTATACAACTTGCAGGTAAGACCATAAACAATACTATCATAATGAATCAATAACATGTTCAGATCTGAAATCATGGCACTCGGGCCCTAGTGACAAGCATTAAGCATAACAAGTTGCAACAAAGTCAAAAAGCACTAATAGTAGATACTAGGAAGCATGCCCTAACAATCCGATGCCATTACATGAACGATCTCATCCAATCCCTACCATCCCCATAGCCTACAGCGGGGGATTACTCACTCATAGATGGGAGAAACATGGATGGTCGATGGAGAAGCGATGGTGATGATGATGGCGATGATCTCCTTCAATTCCCTGTCCCGGCAGGGTGCTAGAACGGAGTTTCTGGTTCTGAATCGTGGAATCTGGTGGTGGCGGCGGAGCGGAACTCTTTCTAGAAAAACGTCGAACCCCCGTTGGTTTTTAGGTCAAGAGGCAACTTATAGGCGAAGAGGGAGGCCGAGGGGGTGCCTAGGGCGGCCAGACCACCCCCTGGCGTGGCCAGGCCTAGGCCGCACGGCCAGGTGGTGTGGCCAGGCCCCAACCCCTCTCCGTCTCGTATTCTGGCTCCTGGTGTCCCTCGGTGAAAAACTGGCTTTGGCTTTTGTCCCGTCCAATTTCGAGAATATTCATTTTCTGACTTTCCTGGAACCAAAAACAGGAGAAAACAGGAAGCTGGCATTGTGGCTCTTGTTAATAGGTTAGTCCAACAAATCATATGAAAAGTACTCCAAAGTATAGACAAAACATAAGAAAGTAGATAAAACCAAGCATGGAACATCAAAAATTATGAATACGTTTGCAACGTATCAATAGACCCTGTACATGAAGAAATAGAAAGCGTGTAAGGCTGAAATCAACAAAAAGGAGTGGAGGCGGCATGTCCTTCTCCTGTTTAGCGCGTAAAGAGAGAGACCTATAGGACTTGGAAGAGGAGGAGGCAAAGGAAGGAAACCACCGGCAGCCGTTCTTCTGGACTGTCCTCTGTGACCATGAAGAGCAGGAGGAGGTCAAAACAATGGCAGCGTGATTGGTCTACGACCTGAGGCACGAGCGGTGAGGCCAAGGTGGAAGCTAGGGTTTGCAGCGTTGCCCCACCTTGACTTTACATGGGGAGGTCGAGGAGCACCCCTCCATGGGCATGGCGGCACCCTCCCGTGCTCCTCCCATTAGCCAGCGTAGAGGGCAGGAGCGCAGACGGGCGGTGGTGGCAGCGACTCAAGAAGGAGACGAAGGGGAGAGGGAAGGGATCGTCCTGGAGAGAAGCGTGAGGGGACCGGTGAAGAGAGACAAGGTGGAATTTGGGGGAGATACGGGGCGGTGGCAGGAACGTAGGGTTTCACCACAGGTGGGCCTCGTTTTTATATGGCCATGGTAAAAAAAGATGTATGGTGCTTACCGCTTTACTGACCTAATCATGTGGCTAATCAAATTCAATTTTTGTGATGCCTCCCAAGACCTCCTCCAATTATACTTTTAGATAACGCCATATGGACACCAATACGTTGTAACCATATATGATATCGCCTTCATTCCGAGGGTACTTAACATGCCCTAGTGTGAGATCTTGTTGCTCTTCTGTGGTCAGTGATTAACTTATTGTAGTTATATCTATAAGGAAGTACTAAACCATGATAAAAATATTTAGAGTTCATCTCTTCACAAGGTTTGCTGATAAAAGACACGCGTGCTTCCTCAGCTCCAAGTATGTCGTCTTGGTTTCTTTAATTTTCTTCATTTGTTTTTTTCTCTGCAAACAATCTTATATTGCGTGTAATATGTAGCATGGGTGCTTAACATCATAGTTGCATCTGACTATACAATACTTGGCGTGTTCCAAGCTAGCAGAGTTCTTAAGATCCTCCTTGAATCAGACTTTTGCTCCGCTTTATAAATAAAATAAAGCTCTTAGGATCCTCAAATGCCAATGTGAGGTATCTAGCGAAGTAATGATACACCATCATATCTTGCCTTAGAAATGTCTTTCTTACTGACGCTGTGATTTGGACATGATAAGCAAGCTATGTGGGCCCTTGGAAATATAGCTACAAGACATGCCTAGCTGCAGAGAGACGGTTCTTATCATGGCGTTGTTACGCCGTTACTTGCTCAATTTAAGGAAGACATGAAAGTTTCAGTTCTGAGGACCGTTACATGGGCACTGTCATCTAGGCCACAAAATGGGTTATTTCTGCTAGATTTGACCTCCCCATTTCCATATGCAGGTAAATCATAGAACTTTCACAACTTCTAGATTTTCGATGTTACCATATTATTACATGCTTTGTCAAATTGGTTCCACGAACGGCGTGAGGCTAATGGAGATGCACACAGTCTAGCTCGCGCGTATGGCAAAAACTCTAGACATTAGGTAGACATGTGTGGTTCAATAATTCCCAAAAACATATGGAAATATTTGTAAACATTAATGTGATTGAGTAATAAAACCTGCCATTTCTCCCACAAAAAAAATGTAATGAACGGTTTAGAATTCGGTTTCGCAGAGCCACAGACGGACACGTAGACGGCACATGAATGAATCCTCAGAAGAAGAAAAAACATAGAGGGCACGGTTCAATGCAACGAACCCCCTCCCCAAAATAGGATTTCGTCTTGTTATATTAATATAGCAAACACACGGTACAACAACCAGACCATTGCTAGGGCAAACTGCACAAGCGCGTCCAAAGAAAAGAAAAAAAAAGAGAAAGAAAGAGAAAATAATGCCAACAACGTCAGATCAACAAAGCGATGAGGACCATAGACCGCTGCGCCCTCTGAAGAAGTCCCACCACACTTCTATGCTCAGAATCGTCGCCTATCAAGCAACATCTTCAAGAAGTAATGCGACGATGACGACACTGCTATCCGGATTGATCCTAAGATTTCTCCTGGCACACGAAAGGGAGTAGGGAAGGGGTACACCGATGCCCTTCAAGAAGAAATGGTGGCGTCCGCAGGCGTCATCGCGTCGATGCCAGTCAAGCCGACGGGGATTTCTCCCAACCCCAAAAAAACCACAACCTCGGATAATCTGTAGCACTCCACCGACTTGCCGTCCACCAACTTGCGTCATCACAATCCTGCAGTCACCATTGTCGTCTCACCAAGGCAAATACAACGAACCTCTGACCTCTCCAAACTCCTATCTTTTTTTTTTGAGAACATCATAGCTTTATTAATTCTCCAAACTCTAAATTAGAGCAGCACAAACCGCACGCTGATTTTTCTCTCTATCGGAACTTCAAGATCTTTATTTGGTACACGAGTTCTCACAAAAACGGCATTATTACACAAAATACACGCTCCTTTTTCATCCAAAAATAATAAGCACACACGCTACTTTTTCCAATGAGAAACATTGGAACGGGATGGTAGTGAACGTGAGTGAACCGGCAACCGAGCAAGTGGATAGAGATAGAGTGGCATATATAATGGGGAGCCACGCCACGCCTAAGCAGAAGGCTTCATCTCTTGCTTGATGGCCGCGACCAGCTGGTCGTAGGCTTCGCCCCACGCGTTCCTCATCTCCGGGCCCCACATGTCAGCCGGTACCGCCTCCTTGATCGTCTCGAGCAGGGCGAACCTCGTCACCTCAAAGTGGCCATCTGCGACGCCGTATTTCAGGTGCGTGCCACCCAGCCTCTTCAGGGTGGTCTCCCTCACGGTGATCTTGCCGGCTTTCCGCAGCTGCGCAGCCGCCTCGCACGTCTGCATGCGCCATTGATCGCGACACATGAGTACATACATTGCTGTATAATACACGTACAGTACGTGGTACTACAATTTCATGATCTATGAGTATATAGGTATATATTACCATGACGAAGACGGAGACGGCGTGGGTCTTGAGCTTGGGGTTGGTTTCGAGCGGCACGTCGGAGTTGCGGAGGAACGGGAACATCTGCTTCGCCGACGGCGCGATCTCAAAGATCCTGGAGGCAAGGCACGCAGCATGTCAGCGAAAAATGCGTTGGCAAAATGCATCAAATACCAGGAGAGAGTAAACTCCATGACAATCAACGGTACGTACTTCAGGAAGAAACGGAGGCCAAGGTTGGCGGAATCCTTCTTCATGATGGCCCATGACTTGAGCACCAGCGCCTCCTGCTCCTCGCTGAAGACGACGGCTCCCCCTCCGCCGGACGCGATGTTTCCCTCCACGGCAGACATGGCTTCCCTTCCTTCCTTCTCGCTTAATTTGGGTACTGGGTGACGGCGCAGGTGAGCAAGAGCGCTGAGCAATTGGTCAGTCAAGGTCGATCAGGTGTTGGTCGTGATTTGATCCCAAACTGGAGCAGAGGATTATATAGGTCGCGACCGGCCCAGAATCCCGCGACCTTTCGAGCTCCTGATGAGCCGTCGAAGCCAGGATGCATGAACGAACTGGACATGTCGTGCTGTTCAGTTCAGCTCATGGTCGTCATCGATGATCCAAGATGAGGAGTGCGCGGGATAGGCGTGGAGATGGCGGACTGGTACACGAGGCCGAGACTATGTGCTGCGGCAACAAAAAGGCGAGTGGTTTCGGGCGCCCCTGCCCCTGCGCGACGCCGCGTAGCTACCTGGTCGCAAGTGGGACAATAACGTGGGCGGCGAAGCGCGCAAAGCAGCGGCGGCTGGGATTAAAGAACGCTAGTCAAGTTGAAACGCTAGTCTAACCAAGCAAAGCGGCGCCCGTTTGTGTCCACTATAAGGCCAACGATGGAACGTTCCTCATACTATATGGGTAGAAAGGTCCGGCCTGTTTGGGCCTGGACAGGCCAAACTTTAGTCGTCGAGTTATGCAGCACAGCCCGATGAGCCTAACTTGACTACTCGAGGCCATTTTGCAACACAGAAGTTTTATAACCACACACACAAAAATATTGCTCTACCCTAAAGAACATTGCTCATGGT
The DNA here is from genome assembly GCA_023614405.1 of Avena insularis. Classification (NCBI taxonomy): domain Eukaryota; kingdom Viridiplantae; phylum Streptophyta; class Magnoliopsida; order Poales; family Poaceae; genus Avena; species Avena insularis. Next base: position 661,665,500 of record CM042690.1, on the reverse strand, counting down.
TTTCATGTCAAATTTCTGTGTTCCAAGCGATGCCCTACAACTCATGTTGTCCTCCAAGTTTGTAAAAAAAATTGTCCATGGAAGGATAATTTTATTCAAACTATGTTCTGCTACGCAATGGCTAGGATCACGCACTAAGGATCCTGCCACCGATAGCATGAAACAATACGATCAAACATACCCACACAAGCATGGAACACCCTCGGTGCGCATCAAGATAACACCTGCTCAAAGGATGCAACACTCGGTACAACAACGCTATCGAAACTAGCTAGTGAAGGCCAAACACACACCACCCTGGACTTTAACTCTGAACTCTAAGTCAACATTTAAGGAGATGACGATGAGTGTAATCCTTGCCAGACCCGATGGATGTAGACTAGAACGAGGATTTTCACTACACGCACAAAAAACAAACATCGCTCGATCGAACCATTAAGACTAGATCATTCTTGACAATTGTGTCAATGTCTGCTTTAGACATGGTGACTAGATGATCACCATATATGCTTCGGATCGGCAACGAACCCGCCAAGGAGTGCAATAGAACCAGAAAAACACTCTCAGAAAATCAATGTGTTTACCTTACATCCATGGCGCTCCCACGACCACCAACCAGGGTGGTCGTCCTAGCTACCACCTTCTCTTGCATTACCCATAGCATGCCATCATATTTGTGCTCACGATACATCTTAGCGCCATTTTTCTACTGTTATTTCTATGGGTTTATATGGAGTTGAGTCGTAACTGTTGGAAATTTAGCACACTCAAACGTGATCCGAAAATACGCGGCAAAATAAGATGTAAACTTCAGTACAACTCATGTACTAAATCACGAATCGTTGCTCAATAATAGAAGGAAACATATGCATCAAACATATATATAGAGGAACGAATATGTCCCAACTAGGAACAATTCCTGAGTGCTCTCATCACATAGGTAGCTGAAATCTACATGTAGGTAGGACAAGTCAGCCATAGGTGCAACAACAAGCAAATCAACACACACGGAGACAAATCCCTTTTACGTCGAAAACCTCTCAATTTGAGAGGAAAAACCACGGGCCAAAGCCACCTAAATCTTCTTTCACTATAATCAAATGAAAATATAACTTGTTCTTCTCTAAAAAGCACTAGAGGATCTCATACATCAAGATACACACGGATCTTCGATACCAACAATAAGATTTAGGGCACAAGAGCTAGGGATCGAAACAATCTCACCAAATATGGTGAAATCGCAACTTGAAGGAGACAAGGTAATGGATTTGAACGTCATGACCTTGTGGGCAGAGCCCGGTGCTTGATTTAGCTTCTTCCTTCAACTTCTTCCTTCAACTTCTTCCTCTTTTACTTCTCTCTTGGTTTTGTTTTCCAATGAAGGCTAACCTCGATTTTTGTCCCTCCACCTAGTGGTGGTTGGATGAGAGGCTTATCATCATCCTCTCTCATGTGCAATGTCCAAAATGATCCTTGGTCATAATCCTAAAAGTTGGTGAGCTCTTGCCCCTGTTTGGTCTGCCTGAAAAGTTTCAATAAGGTCATCTCTTCACGTCCCACATGAGGAGGATACCCAACAATAACTAGCCCGCTTCACAATCTTCCGGGTCTACAAAACAGTGCGTGTTGCCAATAGTAACCAAGGTAACCATTGACACTCTGTTTACCTGATATCTCTATGCCCATTTAAAGATCCCGCTAGTGTTTGATAGCATAACCTACAGAGGGGCCAACGAATCGAAGAATTTGCCGGTTGTCAAAGAGGACATATATACTCCAACTTATGGTTTAGGAAGGACGGTGTCGTCGAATGAGGATTTGTTGTGCATGAACGTGGTTGAAGTCAGGTAGCCCCCAACAACGAGAGTATGACGCGAGATGCGGTAGCCATGTACGGATCCACCATGACATCCTCTAGAGGAAGGGTTTGTCATACTCAACGACAAAAAACCACTGTTGCGGCCTGCTGGAGATGGACAAAGAACCCTGCCACAACATCCTTTGATGGCGCCCAATAGGATTGGAGGAAAGGGGGGCTATGGTTAAGGTGAGGGTAGGAGAGAGGCCTAGCTCAACTGGTTGGGGGAGTGAATATACAAACCCAACACCTGGGTTCAAATCCTCACGGATGTGAATTTAAGCTCTTATTTATACTTGAGGACTAGGCTATCCTAGTACTCATGCAATTTATCTTGAGAACCAGGCTTGGTGTTTAACCAAGTTTAAAAATCCTGGTACTCATGCTTAATGGCTGTGTGCATCCCTAATTGGTGCATAGGCCGGGGAAGTGAAAATCCTCCCTCAATTTAAGATGAAGGATTATTGGATTGGTCCCAGCAGCTAGCGCTCCAAGAAATTATCCGTAGGTCTTAGTTGTGTGTGAGGGTAGGTGCCTACATGTCCGTTGCGAGGGGTAGCCCAAGCGTCTCGGCGGAGGTGCCCTCGACGGTGCTTCCGTCTGGGCAGTTCTGGATCCTTGCTTCCTCCGATGATGAATCGGGCGAGGAGAATGATGGGTGTCAAGGGGCAGATGAGGAGGATGCAGGCGCGGATGATCTCGCGGCCCGGTATTGCCGTTCACCGGCGCCAGATCTGGGTAGGGATTTGTAGCTCTCGTCGGGACTGGCCAGGAGGGGTGCCCGGCGTTTGGAATGACGACAGAGTCAACGTGCGGCGGCAGCGCCGGAACTTCTACTTCCGGCATCGCAGGTCTGTCATTTTCTTGTGAATGAGAGCATGGAATCGAGTCCGTCTGCGTCTCGTTTGTTGGCTATAGCACGATCACCGTCGGCCGCCCGTGTTTCGGGATCAAAGCCAGTACTGGAGGCATTTGTCTTTCCATTGGAGGAGGACTATGTCGAAAGTGACTGGACGTTGGTCTGTAGACGGCGGCGATCACCGGTAAAGTGTAGAATGTCGAGGGCCACGATCTGTGATCTGAAATCATCGTTGTTTTCAAACTCTCAACCTTTGGGTCATGTGTGGCGAGGAACCTGTGCTGATGTGATTACGGCGGGCCGAACTAGAACTGGGACTGTTGGGTCCCAGGTAAGGCCGAGTCGAGTCCATCCTAACACAACTCGTTTTCACGTACGTAAAGGTTTGATCCAACGATCCATTCCCGTGATACCATCGGATGCCAACCTAGTTGTTGGTAGCGCTTTCAAGCACTTGCTAGGGTTAACCTGGGAACGACACACCGATAGGGGATTGTTGTTGGAGATATGCCCTAGAGGCAATAATAAATGTAGTTATTATTATATCTTTGTGTTTATGATAAATGTTTATATTCATGCTATAATAGTATTAACAAGGAAACATTAATACTTGTGTGAATTGTAAACTTAATTTGAAGTCCCTAGTATAGCCTCTATACTTCACTAGCTTGTTGGTTGATTGATGATGGTGGTTTCCCTATCATGAACATTGAGATGTTATCAACAACAAGATCATATCGTTAGGAGAATGATATGGTGGACATACTCCTATAGACAAGTGTAGCATAAAGATCAAGTCATTTCAATAGTTCAATTGCTATATGCTTTCTGATACATAGTAACCTAATTCCTTCGACCATGAGATCATGCATATCACCTTTACTGGATGGATGCTTTGATGTCATCAAACACCACACCGTAACAGGGTGGCTATAAAGGTGGCATTGAGTGTTCGGAAAGTATTGGTTGAAACACATGGATCAAGAGTGGGATTTGTCCATCCACATGACGGATAGATATTCTCTGGGCCCTCTCGGTGAAATGTCATCCAATTAGCTTGCAAGCATGTGACTGGGTCACAAGGGATCACATATCACGGGAACGAGAAAAGAGTACTTATCAGTAACGAGGTTGAACTAGGTATGCAGAGATACCGACGATCATAACTTCGGATAAGTAACATATCGTGAGACAAAGGGAAATTGGTATCATATGTAAGTGGTTCATTCGATCGCAAAGTAAGCCATATGAATTTCCAGATTCCTCTATTGGTTATTGTTCGGAGAAGTGTCTCGATCATGTCCGCATAATTCACGAACCGTAGGGAGACACACTTAAGGATTCGACGTTGTTTTGAGTAGTTATGGTATTATGAGAAAGAGACCGAATGTTGTTCGGAGTCTCGGATGGGATCCGGGATATCACGAGGTGATCCGGAATGGTCCGGAGAATAAGATTCATATAAGGAAAGTCCCGTTTCGGAGTTGGGGAATGGTTCCGGTGTTTTCATCGGGAACATTCTAGAAGGTCCTGAATGTCCCAAGACCGGAGGGGAAGGGTTACTTTAATGTTTCATTACATATTGGAATGATTGAATCATGTACTAGGTGTTCTTGCTGTCCAAAATAAAGGGTTTATTTAAATCCTAAATTGAAAAGTCAAACGGCCAGTTTGAAAGTCAAACGGCAATTTTGGGAAGTGGGAAAAGAGGAGGAGGTGGAGACCGACTTGGGGGAGGAGTCCCCTTGGCCGGCGCGCCTCCCAAGGCCGACTTGGGGAGGGACTCCTCCCCTTGGCCGCCGGCCCTCCCACCTATAAAAGCAAGGGCAGGGCCTCCCCTCCTATACACACAAGTTCCTATCCTCTAAACTAAACCCTAGATCTAAACCCCGGTTTAGAGCTATTTCGGTTTAGAGCCTTCTAATTGGTTTAGAGCCCTCTAATTGGTGTGTCTAATTACTAGACCACTAATAGCCTCTCTCATAAGCTCCACCATACTCGCACCGCTTAAGGCGGCCCCTGGGATTTCCTCTACTCCACCACGCCACAGTCTTGCCGGAATCGCGAGGAGAGTGCTACAACCTCCGCCGCCACTGGAACAAGGAGAGGAAGGTCTTCGTCCGAGCAATTTAACGCAGGACCGATCAAGGAGCGCTGGGAACGCTGGCCGAAGGATCGTCTACGCGATCTTGAGATCGGAAAGAGTACGACTACATCACCCACGAGAATCTGCTCTCGTTAAACACTTTGGAATCTTCGAGGGTGAGTTATTCCATCGACTCGTTGCTGCAATCTAGTAGATAGATCTTGGCTTGTTTGTTTGTATGCGATAGAAAAATTTTGTTTTCCATGCTACGAACCCCTCAAAGGGTATCGAGCCGTGTCTATATGTAGATCTGCTGTGAGTAGAACACAATGGTCATTGTGGGCGTTGATGCTTTATTGTAGATTGCTTTTGTGTACTTTGCATCTTGCGGTATGTTGGGATGAAGCGGCCCGGCTAACCTTACATGACATCGTTCATGAGACTTGCTCCACGCTTGACATGCAACTCGTTTTGCATAAGTGGCTTTATGGGTGCTGTTTCTCCTAGCATAGTAAAGATCCAATTTACAACGGGTGATCAACAATGCTAGTATCAATGTTGTGGTTCTTGTTCGTAAGTTAGAACGACACTTATTGAAAGCCCCAAACCACGTAAAATATGCAAAGAAAGTATAGGCGTCTAACTTTGTTTTGCAGGGTGTGCAAAGTGATGTGATATGGCCATGATTGTGATTATATTTGATGTATGCAATGTTCCTTATTGTAAGTTGGCAACCGCAGAGCCATATGGTTGTCTTTAATTTCATAAGACCTGCGTGTCTATTCAAAATAGTTGTAATAGTTGAAGCTGGTGGATCGACAACCATGAAGAAGCCGTCATTGACCTTGATGCTATACCGGTGATGATGGAGATCATGTTCGTGCTTGAAGATGGAGATCGGAAGCACAAAGAAGAAAGGCCATATCATATCACATATTATGAATTGCATGTGATGTTAATCCTTTATGCATCTTGTATTGCTTAGTAGACGGTAGCATTATAAGATGATCCTCATACATAAATTTCAAGTTCTAAAGTGTTCACCCTTAGTATGCACTGCTACAAAGCTTGTCGCTCAAGCACCACGTGATGATCGGGTGTCTTTGATTCCGCGGGTGAATACAACGTAAGCAAGCCAGATTTGCTTATGCGGTAGCTAAGGTTTGATCTTGACGAGCCTAGCATGTACAGACATGGCCTCAGGAACACGGATCGCCGAAAGGTAAAGCATGAATCATATAGTAGATATGATGAACATGATGATTGTTCGCCATTTAAACTATATCAACTCTCGTGATGATCGGTGTTGATGTAGTGGATTTGGTTCGTGTGATCACTAAAACAATGTGAGGGATGTTGTTTTGAGTGGGAGTTCACCTAGTTTAATTTCATTAATTAATTTGAACTCAATTTGTCATAAACTTAGTCTAAACTATTGCAAATATGTTGTAGATCAATGGCAGCCCCTACCATCAATTTTAATGCGTTCCTAGAGAAAGGGCCAACAATGATTCTCGGAACGACCGTGGTTTCCAACCGAATTTCAGAGGTGGCTTTTCGAATAATTATACTCGTGGACAAGGAGGTTTTAGATACAACAACAGGTATAATGGCAATGGAGGCTCAGGTGCTAACTGTGAGGGGGTTCAGCCTCCCATGGTTGACAAAGCGCTGCTTCAGGAGATGGTAAATATGGCTCTCGCAGCTGTAATGAGTACTGCTCAGAAACAAACCGAGGGGTTAGTTGATGTGGTTGTGAAAGAGAGTCTACCCACGGGTGTGGAGCAGGACACCCAATCGGTGACGCCTCCTACAGTCTAGCAGCTTAATACACAAGGGATTGAGCAAACACAAGTGGCAGCGGAGGCCGGTGATGCTCGAGCACCTACAAAGAAATTCAAGAAAAATGAAAAAGGTGGTTGTTTCATATGTAAGCAACCTGGCCATGCGATTGAAGAGTGCCCAGCACCCATTTGTGATATTTGTGAGTCTGTGAATCATGCATCTGAGGCATGTCATTTGCTGAAGGCTCCTAAACCATCAACAATTTTGTATGGGTTAGCTAATGACGGTCTGATGTTTTTCAAGATGCCAACGACGGGGACTTTCCGACCCAAGGTGGAAAATGCCAAGTTGGTTAATATGACTGTTGAGGGCGATGCAATGCCGATTCCTGAAATCATTGAGCACCTTAAGCGTATTGTACCATTTCCTAACTTCCAATGAGAGGTTTTTCACTTCCAAAATGATGTATATAGGGTCAAGTTTCCAAGCAAGAAAGAAGTTGACAGAGCTACTGCTTTTAGGGTGTACCAAGTTCCTCTACGTGACACTGATCTTACTTTTGACGTCTGGTCGACAGCAGAGGAGCCCATGTATATGCTACCTAAGGTTTGGGCGCAAGTCTCAGGTATTCCTTCTGATGTCCGAGGTGATTTTCTCGCTCTTTGGGGGCTCGGAACTCTCTTTGAAAAAACGAAGGCTGTGGATATGGTGTACACTCGTAAGAACAATGTTCTGCGTTTTCTGATTGGTTGTGTGAACCCATCCCGTATACCAAGCACAATGGAGGTGTACATTAAGAGAGGCCTTTTTAAGTTAGACATTGTGGTTGAGGAAGTGGTGGTGATGCATGATGAGAATATGGTTGATGTGCAGTAAGGAAACGACCCAACAAATGATGAGGATGATACAAATAAAGCAAAAGAAGGTGACATGGATTTGGATAGTGTGGCAAATCAAGCTCAACAACTTAATCTTGGTACTAAGGCTTCTTCTACACCAGCTGATAAAAGTGATGGTAGCAAGAACACCGGTAATCAGCTAAGTTGTTCATCACCGATCAAATTCGGATCAGTGGAATATCCATTAACAAGCAAAGGTACGATCATTTGTGAGCCTACTTTTTCTTGTGATCCAATTGTTACAACACATAGGCCTAAGGATAATATACCTTTGTTAGATTCTGGGGGGTGGAAAAAATTTAAACTTTGATGTTTCAATATGCAAACAACAGCTTTGTTCACATACTTCTTGTCTCTCAGATTGTGACGTGGGTGCACGTTCGGGAGTTGTCCCAGGTGCTACACAGGTGATCTCGGCTGATGTTCTTGGTGCCGTTGCTGAGTCTAGGTCTGCACCTAGGCCTTCTGTCCCTACTGAGCTTGGCATGGATGTATCTGTTCTGCTTCTTGGTGAGAAACGGGCAGCAGGCGGGACTACTGCTGGCCTGGTCGGCTTCGAGGGACTGAAGAAAGACCGGCATGCTCAGGACTCTACTGATGCTCACCTGGTCAGTGGGTCTGCAGGTGCGCAAACTGAGACTGTTGCTAACATCCCATCTGGCCAGATGAAAGTGGGAATAAACGGGGCAGTTGCAAAGAATTTGACACCAAAAAAATAAGCGCAGACCACGACACATACAGGTTCTGCATGTCCTTTAACTCCTTCTGCTGATTTGCATACTGTACCGATAGAGGCTCATTGCTTTATTTCAAGAGCGCAAAATGTAGCACCATTAAACGGAACACATGTGAAGGCTCTTTCAAAGGAGGATATTACCGCTGATAAGGTGCTTTGTAAGAGGACAAACATTCTGGTACGGGTTTAAAGATTCACTTAAATCTGATTCTTCATTTTTAAATAAGGTTTGCATCGACTGACTCAAATGTGCTCTCACCAATGGTGGTGGAATATGATATAGGAGCAGCGTCACCACAAAAGCATATATCAACTATGGAGGAGGTTATTGCTTTCGGTGGCATACCTTTGATGCCAGCGACACACGTACGGTCCAGCTCAGCATTCAGGAGCAGCCCAATGCCGATGCCACGAAAATGGAGAGGGCTATGATAAATGCGCGGTCTCGCCACTCTGTATATGGTACAGGTAAAAAATCACCTTTGGCACCTTCTTTCTTGTCGATTGATAACGTTGAGATTGTGGATAGAGCAAATAGAATTGGGTTTCTTTGGGGAATTCGATGCATAGTTGTCTTGAATCAGCTAAGAATATTAAGGCGATGGAAGAAGAGAGAAATTTAAAACTATTACAAAAAAATGTGTCTGATACCATAGATGGGGATGGCCCCTCAAACCTTATGGTATCAAAAGTATCAAACCTATGTGAAGACTTGGTTGAGGGCGAGGAGGAGGATATTGTTTTTGATGATAAATTGGATCATCTAATTCCAAAAGTTCGTCCTAAAAAAGTTCATCAAAGAAAGGTTTATGATGTCTCAAATGTACAAAGAAGTACTAGGAAAAGAATCAAAAAATCATTCACATAATGCAAAACTTGAAAGGCATGACTTGAAATAGTGAGGGGTTTAAAGATCCAGCAAACCATTTATTCGTTAAGCAGTCTATTAGGGAGTATAGGTTAGACTTTATTGCCTTGTTGGAGGCAGGAAGGTCTAATTTTACAACTCCGTTTTAAAACAACTTGCGAATGAATTGGATTTTACTTGGTTCTGTTTACCGCCTCATGGAAGATCGGGTGATATTTTGGTTGGCATTAATAGTGAAACTCTCCAAGTTCTCAAGGTGATTACTGGGGATTTTTATGTTAAATTACATATTAAATACAAGAGAGATGGTTTTCAGTGGGTTTTTGTACATGTGTACAACGCAGCTCAGGAATCTTAAAAGGCGGATTTTCTCGCTGAAATGGTTCGTATATGTGAGTCAGAACCTCTATCAATGTTGGTTGGTCGCAATTTTAACATCATACGTTCTAGAGAGGAAAAGAACAATGATAATTTTAATGCATATTGGCCTTTTGTATTTAATGCGATCATTGAAAGCCTTGACCTTAGAGAGATTGCTCTCTCCGGCAGGCAGTTTACATGGGCAAATCGTAGAGACACGCCCATTTTTGAAAAGCTCGATTGCATTTTGGCTAGCGTTGAATAGGAGCAAAAATTCCCTCTTGTTTCGGTACGTGCGCTAACTCATTCTAGGTCAGATCACACCCCGCTTCTTATTGACTCTGGAATAAAAGCACACTTAGGAAACACGTCTCTCTTTTCTTTCGAGTTATATTGGTTACGACACGAAGGTTTCTATGACATGATAGAAAAAGAATGGAACGCTGTTAATGATGGATGTAATTCTATGGAGCGTTGGCAAAATAAAATACGTCATCTGAGGAGATTCTTAAAAGGTTGGGCAAAAAACATAAATGGGAAATACAAAAAGGAAAAAGAAAGACTAAGTTCGATCATTGATGATCTTGATTTGAAGGCTGAAAAGGGTCTATTGAGTACTGGTGAGCGTGAAACTCTAAGGGATGCTAATGATCGCATTACAAACCTTAGGAGGGACGCGGAGACCAAATGGGCTCAACGAGCAAAAGTTAAACATGTTCAAGAAGAGGGGAATAACACAAAATATTTCCATTTAATTGCAAATGGCAAACATAGAAAGAAAAAATATTTCAGCTTGAACAGGATGAGGGAACCATTACGGGAGAAGATAATTTAAAAGTTTATATTATTGAATATTATAAAAAATTGTTTGGGGAACCATCATTATCGAATTTTTCATTGATGGAGGAGGTTACTCATGATATACCGCAACTCAACGCTAAGGAGAATAAGATTCTTACATATCCTTTTACCGAAAAGGAAGTGTATGAGGCTATCTCTCAGATGGAGCATAATAAAGCTCCTGGTTCGGATGGGTTTCTGGCTGAGTTTTATCGAAAGTTTTGGGAAGTGATCAAAAGTGATCTTATGGCACTATTTAATCAACTTTATTCAGGGAATTTTTCCTATTTAAATTGAATTTTGGTGTCATCACTTTATTGCCCAAAAAATAAAATGCAGTATAAATACAACAATATAGACCCAAATGCTTACTGAATGTTAGTTTCAAAATTTTCACTAAGGTAGGATCTAATCGTATCACGGGGATTGCTCCAAAGGTAATTAGACCTACCCAATCCGCTTTTATGCCGGGACGGAACATCCTTATAGGGGTAGTGGTCCTTCATGTACATGAACTCCATCGTAAGAAAATGGATGGGGTTTTGTTCAAAATTGACTTTAAAAAGGCCTATGACAAGTTCAAATGGTCTTTCCTCCAACAAACTTTGCACATGAAAGGATTCACACCTGAGTGGTGTAAATTGATTGAGCAATTTTTTTAGGGAGGGAGTGTCGGTATAAGGGTTAATGATGATATTGAACATTATTTTCAAACTAGAAAGGGTTTAAGACAAGGTGATCCTCTATCCCCGATGCTTTTCAATATCGTTGTAGATATGCTTGCCATCCTAATTGCACGGGCAAAGGAGGATGGTCAAGTTGGAGGTCTCATTCCACATTTAATTGATGGAGGGGTCTCAATTTTACAATATGCGGACGATACTATTCTTTTTATGGAACACGATCTTCAGAAGACCGTGAACATGAAACTAATATTATGCTTATTTGAAAAATTGTCGGGTCTTAAGATTAACTTCCATAAAAGCGAAATTTTCTATTTTGGTAAAGCTAAAGATGAGGAACAACAATACAAACAAATACTTGGTTGTGAGGCTGGATCTTTACCTTTTAGGTACCTCGGGGTGCCCATTCATTACAGAAAACTCAAAAGTTTAGATTGATATCCAGTAGAAACTCGATGCGAAGGCAAATTGGGTTGCTGGAAGGGTAGTTATTATTCTATGGGGATCGCTTAGTTCTAATCAATTCTGTATTAACGAGTTTGCCTATGTTTACGCTATCGTTTCTTGAAATGTCGAAGGGGGTAAGGAAACGATTAGATTTTTATAGGTCTCGTTTTTTTTGGCAAAGTGATGAGAATAAAAGAAAATACAGACTCACAAAATGAAACATAATTTGTAGGCCTAAAGATCAGGGTGGTCTAGGTATTGAGGTATTGGAAATTAAAAACAGATGTCTACTGAGCAAATGGTTATTTAAGCTATTGAATGAAGATGGGGTCTGGCAAGAAATTTTGCATAGTAAGTATCTTAGACATAAAACTTTGTCTCAAACCCAAGCAAAACCAACTGACTCCCCTTTTTGAAAAGGACTTATGCGGGTAAAGAGGGAATTCTTTGCTAGAGGTCATTTCAAAATAGGGGACGCTGTCAATACTAGGTTTTGAGAGGATATATGGTTAGGAGACACACCTCTAGCGCAGCAATATCCAGCCTTATACAATACTGTACATAGGACTGATGTTGCCGTGGCACAAGTATTATCTCAAGTACCTTTAAACATTGGTTTCAGGAGGATACTTAATGGTAATAAATGGATTGCCTGGCTACACCTATGCCAAAAACTTATGATGGTTCAGCTATTGGCGGAACATGATAAGTTTGCATGGAACTTAACTTCGTCTGGGACGTTCTCAGTAAAATCCATGTATGAAGATCTTATGAATGATCACACGGTCTTCCTTCGAAAATATTTGTGGAAGTTGAAGATCCCGCTTAAGATTAAAATTTTCATGTGGTTCCTTCAAAACAAAGTGCTCCTTACTAAAGATAATTTGGTTAAAAGGAATTGGGTAGGATGTACCAAGTGTTGTTTCTGTGGGTCGCAGGAAACTATCGAACATTTGTTTATATGGTGCCCTTTTGCTCGGTTGTTATGGCGTATTGTCAATTTTGCTTACGATTTACCACATCCAACTAATATCACAAATATGTTTGAAAATTGGTTGAATGGTGTTGATAAATCTTCTAAGGCTAGAATTCGTATTGGTGCCTCTGCCTTATGTTGGTCCATCTGGAGATGCAGGAATGATATTATCTTTAACAAATCAAAATATTTTAATCTATTGCAGGTTATCCATATGGTGGCACATTGGGTGCAGCTTTGGGCGTTCCTCCTACCGCCAGACCAGCGGGATATTATGGCTACTAGGTGCAGCCATTTGCTGATGGTCGCCTACCACATATTCAGTCAATCGTGCTGGCAGCCGCTTGATCGACTACATGATGCTTAGTTTTCATTTGCTTCATATTTTTCGCTGGTTGATCCATGTATCAACTTTAAGCGACCCATGATGTGTAATATATGTTGATTGTTGGATGTTGGATCTTGTTTTAATAAAGGTTATGTGTATCAACCGATGCAGAGGCCGGGGTTTTCTCTCCTTTTCGAAAAAAAGGAGAGAGGCAGCTAGAGCTCACGGCGTCTATCTTCAAGTTTGCATCTCCAATCCAGAAATTCATTTTGCTCCCTTGATAGGCTACGGCCTGCCTGCAGTCGTGTACCAAGTCGAAGATCGTGTACATTTTCGCGTGCGACGCGTGCGTGATGCACGAATGGCATCGCAACGGATACAACAACACACCCATCCCTGTCTCGTATCGTATCATTCCCTCTGTACATACAGCCAAAGCCAAAGCACGCGGAGAGGATCAGAAAGTTGCAGCGGGCTGCTCGCAGATCTGAATCTCCCGTTACACATCTTGGACCCTTGCGCACAGCGATCGCTGCATCGTCCCATGCCATCGTCGTCGTCACGTAACCAAAGACGTCACTGCCTGCTGCACGCCGGCCGGGGCCCCCACCAGCTCCCGTGACAGCGCGTATCTGAAGGCCATGTTGTGGGGCCTCCACTCCACGCCGCCGCGCGGCCTCCCCTGCTGCCGCGCCGCCGTCGCCCGGAGGCTCTCCGGGAGGCAGGACTCCACCACGCGCAGCAGGTCCCCCGCGCCCAGCCCGGCGTCCCTCGCGTACGACTCCAGCACCTTGGGGAGGAGCACCCTGCGGCCCGACCCGCTCACGCCGACGTTGGCGCGGATGAACTCCTCCTTCGCCGCCTCCAGCTGCTGGAACACCCTCTTCGGGCTATACAGCCGCACCTGACGGACAGCGACAAGGACGATCCACCATCAGTTCGATGTGCCAATATTGACAGAACAAATCGGAGTGTCGGATCTGTATCGTGCTTACCACTGGATCTGAGTGGCTTCCGGAGGACAGCGCGAAGTGAACCAGCGGCTCAGGCCGGTCGATGGCGAAGCCTTGCGGCAGCTCATCCTTGTCTCTGGGCTTCCATCTCGGGTACAGCAGTAGCCTGAACCACTGCAGAATTTAAAAGGAAGCAGCATGAGAAGGCCAGGCCATTATTTGCGATGCAAATTCCAACAGACAATTCAAGATAAGAAGAGGAGCTAGTAGAATAAACCTGTCCGTAAGAGTGTACTCTGCAGCACAAGATTTGGTACTCTATCAACTCCACGTTTACTTTCTGGCCACCGATGATATAGGATACCTGCAGTACAGAAGTGGTTGCAAGATCAAAATTTAGTGAGGGCATCAGTACGTGCTGTTATATCTAAGAAGGTTCTCGATCAATCAATGTGGGCATGACCTTAGTAAGCAGCAACCTCTTGCTGTTACTATGCGGGATCCCGTATTCTATATGTGCCTGGAAAGTAACAATGTTAGGATTCAAGTTCACCCCTCCACCATTTTGAGATTTTTTTTTTTGTGAGATACATAAGTAGTACAGGCTAAGAAACTAGTTAGCACATTACATGCATCATCATGGCATTGTGAACGTTGATCCAGAAAGCAATCTTTCCTTCGTTTTTCATTCCACTGAGATCAACTGTTTCTAGCAGCTGTACAAGTGATCTGCAGAGTGACTTGGTAGTCAGTCAAATAGAAACAGATGTATGGACTGAAACACAATAATGTGGGGCAAAAAACTCACTTATATTTACACAACATGTCTTTGGTATCGGCAGACCTCTGAGCCCCCTTGCAGAGAGCAGACACCTCAATTACAGAATCGTATTGCTGACCGAAATCACCAGAACTGAATGAATTGTCCTGCCAGGCCTCGATAAAGCTCTCTTTCCTGCATCTCGGGCTCCATAGATCACCAGTAAATTTGGAAGAGATCCCACTCGCCGATGAAAAGGACGAACATGGTGAGGGGAGGAAGGCACGTTGAACGGCACTAACATCTCTGAGCCTAATGTATATGGAAGCAATGCATTTGATCATGTCCTCGGATATCTTGTTAGGTGTTTGAGGAACATGATCTGCAATCCTAGTGCCCAGGATATCTGCTAAGCTTACTATGCCAGAGTCCATGCACTTGCCCTCCTGGTCATGAAAGATCTGTTAGTACCAACATTGCTACAAGCCAGCTGCAACCAAGATCATATAATAAACTTGTAAACAGGTTACAAAAGGTGGGAGTTTTCGGACATCCTTATGTACCTCAACAAACGATAGAGGCGACGTGTGGCATGGTTTAAGAGCTCTAGCAAGATTGTTCGCTGAAGGAGACACTCTAGCAGAGCAAATGGAACGTGGCAGGAGTGAGGAGTGGCTGCGCCCAATGATCGTCTTGCTGTCATTGTGCTGCGAAATACCGGGCTCGCTGTTAAGTGCTGCTGTTGTCGACCTGCGTGCTTGGACCATGCGACTGCACTGCACCAATGGGTGCTTCTTTGGGGTTGAGAAATCGAGCGCAGAAGTTTCTGACAGTGTGCCTGAAAATGACCTTGTCGATCGCTGGGTTCTTTCCACTTCACAAGCAGAAACCGTACTGCATAATTGTTGTTCAAAGGCCTGCCGGTAGAGTGTAAGGAGATGCTGCTCCAAACATATGACTTCTAGCTCTAGTACCGCAATCTCCTTTATTAGCTTCTCAGTAGGCTGTCATGATATGAAAGATAGATAAGTTGCTTGAATCAACAATCCAAAATATCGCCATCGGAAACAATGTGCGTACTACTACACAACTGTGAGTTAAATCATATTCCAGCAATGCGTTTAATCTCTGAAATTTTCAGCTTCTTCCAGCACCACTACTGTATCAGCAAAGAAGAATTTTACCTTTGGAATGCAGCAGTCTTTTGATGAATGGATAGCACAGGGCTTCTGACCTAGTGCTTTCTCCAGAGCACGCCGCATGGCAAACTGATCATTTAGTCGCTTCTCAAGGTGTTGGACCTGCAGAAATAACCTATTACTACCTATCATAACCGAATTGAGGTAGCACCATATGTCAAACAAAAAAAAAACAGAGTCGCTCAAGCAATTCTGACAGTACAACTGATTCTTTGGTTTTATACTGGCAGAACGAGCTCGTGGGCAACAATGTCTACCCTATCCCTTAAAACTTCTCTAATTTAGAATGCCTTATTTAGGCGCTGCAAGCCTGCAAGACAGAATAGCTTTCGATGGAATACATTATAAGTGATGAACATGGTCTGGATCTTAGTATTTGCAGAATTGGCAATGTTCAGCTGATAAGAGGTCTGAAACGAGACATATATGCCATGGAAATAAGCAACAAGATAAAATGCATTTTTTTGTGCAATATATCTTTTACCTCCTGTACCAAAGTGCAGGGGATCTCATTGGTGCGGGGTTGCCTTGTACTGGTGCTGTTCTGATCCTTGGGTTCCCCGGCAATCTTGCGGAGACCAGAAAAATGGTAAGGCGTGGTGAAATGTGAGAATATTTCATTTTTTTCAGAGTAAGAACACGTGCATCCATTCCATTCCCAAGGCAATCTAGCCATTTTTACCAAGACAACTGGCCTCTGCACATGAACACAAAGAGAGAGAAAACACTGGTTCAAGAACTGAGGGGGTAACTCCCAATTTACCTGTTGATGCTGAGGATGGCGCCTCAGAGATGGCGAATAATCCGTGCTATCCATCCTGAGCATCCTAGTAGAGAGTGCTACTACTACTACCTGTAAAAAGTATGAACATAACATCTCTCGTGATTCGTGAGACCAATCCAAAGTCCAAACAGGGTGTTGCAAAGAAACTAAAAGCTTGATGCAAACCTCTTGGAGCGGCTAAAAATACATTGCTGATTCGGAAGGATCCTGCAGGTCAGCAACTCCCCCAATCCTGTGTGATCTCACAGGTGAGCCTAGCTTCAGGCTAGAGAACCAAAACGACAATGGGGAGGAATCTCACCTTGTACGCTAGAGAACCAAAGAAGAGGCGCACGCTATGATGGGGAGGAATCTCACCTTGCGCATAAAAACCATCCACAAGAAGCGGGATTCCGGAGGGAGCTGTTGGGCGAGGAGTCGATCACCTAACGTAGCCTCCGTTGTGTTGGCCTGCTTGCAAATGGCTCCCTTCCCTTGTCTCAGAGCTGCCGCTTCCGAGTCCGAGGTCGCTTTCCCTGTGGGCTAGTAGCTGCGAGGAGCATATGAGGTCGAGGTTGAGGGCGATGGATGAACCCCGAGGAGGTGGTGTGGTAAGGGACTAGTTGTACTGCCACCACTGCTGATTGGCTCTCCCCCTAGCATGATGCTACCATCACGCCGGATCGGTCGTCCGGCTATTTCCGATACTTTGGTTATGGCGGCAGTAGTATATTAGGGAGTAGTTATGTCTGTCCTAAAATTTACCAACTTCCATTATTTTTTATGCGAGTTATTATTAGCAGAGGTGAGTGGGCTCCGCCACGCTCGCTCTATTCTATCCAGATCTGGAAGAAGCCTTCCTTCATTTATCCCCGCAGGCTGGTTCACTTCGTGCAAAGCTGCTCGCCTTTTTACCCCACCTTGCTGTATCGGATATTCAGGCCAGATGGCGATGATATCACTGGATCTTTAATCGCCTTCAGTTCTGATGTATTTCTACAAAGTTCTGATGTATTTCTACTCCTCACTAGAATGGTCGATATCGTATTCGTATCTATTTTTATGCAAGTGTTGAACGATAATGATGAGGTCAGAATGTCAGATTGCAGATAAAACAGCGCAGCAGGTTGGGCATGCATGGCTTCTCGATCTTTGACCCGTGAGGCTACGCTGCTGAGGTAATTGATGGGGGAGTCGTCCTCTATGTCTACGCATCAGACACCAGCAGAGATCAAAGGCTGCATGCAAGAATAGCGCATAGAGCTGCTTCCCCCAGCCACAGCGAGCCAGCCAGCCAGCAAGAACCCAGAGGTCCAAGCCCCAGAGAAGCGGCCAAGAAAAATGGCCAGGCGCACACGTCCACTCTAGCCCTGAGTGAATAATAATCTGTCATCTTTTCACCTCGAAACAGGCGCTCCTTTTGCCTTGTTGCGCTAGCTGCTGCTGCTGCTACTTTGACCCTCCGAAGCAGATACTTTGGCAGGTCATGTGACACCGTCATCACGTGTATCTCGCCGGCCGTCTAGCAGAATCGGTGCTCACAAGATATGCCGTACGTGTCCCGCTACGCAAATCCTACGTACACATGTATTTGAGACAACTTTTTTTTTTAACGATTAAGGGTGCAAAGCATCCAAACTTTTTCATCGCTGCAAAGAGAACCCGTGGCAGGTACAAAATACAGGGACGTCCAAACAACACTCGCAAAGGACCTACATTTGAAGATAAGGACCTCCACCAATTACAGAAAACACCCCGAAACAGATAATGAAACACAATCAAGGACTGGGTGTCTCTGCCACGAACGCCCGCGACCTCGGAGGCGCGCCATCGACGAGGTCAGAGCAGAGGGCTCGACCACACTCGGACCGGCGAGAAAATCCCCGCAGTCGGCCACCACCAAGCCACCGGGGACGAACCACTTGGCGGAGAGGCGATGGCGAGCACCGACGCAGAGACGAAGCAGCGGCGGAGCGGCTTCCCTACTTCCATTGGGTTCGGCGCGATGGCGGAACAATCCACCACGAAACCACCGGAGAGAAGCTCCCGATAACACAACAACATAGCACCTCTTGGGCAGAGCCAAATACAAAAGAAGCACATCGCAGCAGAGCCATGACATCTTCCCTCCTCGCCATCACGGTAGGCCAGGGCAGATGCATGAAAGCCCATTCGCTAGCGACATCGGGCAGGAGAAAGCGAGCGGCGGCCACCGACGCCTTCCCTCACTCACACATGGGCGGGAATGGCAACAAGCCGTAACCCCACTCCGCCACACCTCACCACACTGCCTGAACTGCCAGCCAAAGGGCCTTCCTCCAGTCTCCCGCCACCACGGCAGACCAATAGGAGGAAGGGAGAACTCGCAGGCAGGCAGAAAAACATGCAGGGGACGAACACCGCACTAATGGAATGCCTCCGTTAACCAACTTCTCTCCTTCAACCTCTTGTCGCGGGAGCCGGAAAAGGAGAAGCACGAACACCCCCTGCTGCCGTACGGGGACGCCAGAGGTAAGAGGCCATGGGGGCGGCGAATAAGGAGCCGGCCGCCGCACTCAACTCTCAGGCCGCCCGAGGCCAACCGAAGAGGAAGGAGGAGACCAGCAACCGGAGCAGGCCCCCGAGGCAGCAGGCCTTATTGAGGGAGAGGGGGGACTCCACCACCGCCACCAACACCGGAGAGGCGAGGGGCCAAGGGGAGAACCACCGCCGCCGCATCTGGCCAGAGAAGGATGGTATCCCATGGCGGCAGAAGGACACCAACAATGACGGGACAAGGCCCCAATCCTAACGCTACTACCTAATCTACATGGCTACAGGGTTGCCGCCCCCCCCTCAGCCCAGCTTGACCGGCGGCACCGGCGAGCTAGGCCTCGGGGCGGCGCAGCGCAAGGAGGAGGACGAGCAGGTATTGTAGATGGGGGAAGGAGGAGAGGATAAGGCTGGGCTTCTACACATCAGAGAGGTGTGTTCCCCTCCCCCCCCCCCACACACACAAAGTGTGATTGTGACACTTTATTTGAGACAACTTGATTCAATGGTAAAAGATGTTGAAAATATAAGCAATTATCCGTATGATTTAATCCGAATAATAAACTGATAAAACATGATCATACAGACAGTACCAAAAGTAATCATGCAGATCAATAAAGTAGATGAACATATTACATTTAAAGAAGATAAACCTATCACATCTACACCGAACGCTGGAATAAAAAACTCTAGCAGAATCTGAAATAAGAAGTTCAAGATTACAGACGGTAGAGCAATGGCGGCAAGCAATGACAAAGAAGATAGGCTACTGGGTGACAAAGAATTGAAAGGATACAGATGCCGCCTAGAGGGAGGGTGAATAAACGTTTAAAAACTTTTCCGAGAGAGGCTCAACAAAGGCGGAATTAAACTAGCGTTTACTTTGTTAAGCACAAAAACCTAGAAAAAACTAGGGTTCACCTATTTGCAACAACAACTTATGCTAAACAAGACAAGCAACTATGAGATAGCAAGATATAAACTTCAAGCACGAAGGCTATCACAAAGTAAGGTGCATAAGTAAGAGCTCAGGTATAGAGATAACCGAGGCACGCGGAGAAGACGATGTTTTACCGAGTTCCACCCAACATGGAGTACGTCTCGTTTGGAGAGGGGGTGGTATCAAACCACCAACACCACAAAAGGCCTCTCTTGTTCTCCTGTGAATCTCACCCCAACGGGATCGATCCACACTTACACTATCGGTGTACTTGTCGGTGGCAATCCGGAACCTCTCACGAGATTGGGGCACTTCTCCACAACTCAATTGGAGGCTCCCAACAAACAAGCTTGGGAAAACTCCACAACTTAATTGGAGGCCCCAAGAAATCCACAAACCTGCAAAACCACCAAACCGTCTAGGGTTCCAATGAACCCAAGAGTAAAAAGCGTCTCAACTTTTCACCCAATCGAATCCTCACCGAGAACTCAAATCGATGCACCAAATGCAATGGCAAGAACACAAGAAGTGCTCAAATCCTTCTCTCCCAAATTCCACCAAAGCTACAAAAACTTATGGGGGAATAAGAGAGGAAGAACAATGGAGGAAATCCACAAAAGACTCCAAGATCTAGATCCCAAGATGTCCTCACTTAGAGGAGAGATTGATTGATGGGGTTGTAGATCTAGATCTCCTCTTTCGAATCCCTAAAGAATATGCGAGAATCATAGGAGGGATTGAGAGATAGAAAGCTCAAGAAGGTCAGCAATGGAGGGGAAAACTTGCAAGGAAGGTTAGGAAACCATTGGAGAAAAAGGACCCCTTAAATAGGTCCCTAGAAATCCAACCGTTAGGCCCAGGAATCGCCCGATCCGGAGTCTCCGGACTAGGGCCGGAGTCTCCGATGTACCCAGGCCAAACGGGGTCAAACTGAGGGACAATCAGTATGCGGTCCAGAGATGGACCGGAGATTTAGTCCGGAATCTCCGGTCTTACAAAAATTGTCAGAAAGACCAATACGAAAACAACCATAACTTTTGCATCTGAACTCCGATTTTGATGATCTTGGGCTCGTTTTAAAGAGGACAACAAACTCTACAAGATCATGCAGAGAACCATCATAGTCCAGAAACGGAGGATAGAACCAAATGACGAAAGGTTTGACCTCTCTCAAAAAGACGAACCGGTAAAACCCCCAACATCGAAAACACAATAGAGAATGCATACGAAATCCGTTTTCGATGAACTTGGGCTTGTCATGAAGGTTAACACGGGCTCTAAATACTCTCATGGATAAGAACCAAATAATGTAAGGTTTTACCAATCTCTAAAAGACAAACCGGTAAAACCTCCAGTATATCGAAAACGCAATAGAGAATGCATATGAAATCCATTTTCGATGAACTAGAGCTTGTTATGAATATTACCACAAGCTCAAGAACCTCACATGGATAAGATCCAAATAACAACCAATAAATATGATGCCAAGTATGCAAAGATTTGAGATCTCCCCAAAGGATATGATCAAGTTACTCACTCGAGAGCCCCTCTTGATAGTACGGCTATCTATCCTATAAACCGGTCTCCCCAACTAACACCATGAGACCGGTAAGAAAGAAACTCTATCAAGAACATACCTTTGCCTTGAGCATATTCCAATTGAGCTTGACGATAGCGATCTTTCCCACCTCAAGATTGAACACCTTTTTTGATTGCACTAGCTTGGTGAAGACTTGCAAATTGCTCTCCCATACTCCACTATGGTAGAGATTCTCTCTTGAGCATATCATCTTCCCATATCCATGATAACCATAGGATGGCAAGCTCCAAGCAAATGATCTCTTCGAGATAGCTCATATTGAACTTGCACATCATTTCTTCTTTCTTCATTATGTTGGTGTCTTGAAGGAACATAAGAGATATCACCCCAACTTTAGTCTTGAAGACCCACTTGCTATAGGCTCAACTCTCACTTGACCAATCTCCAGATCACTCATTGAAACATTGGTCAACACTTAATCTTCTTCACTTTCTTATTCTCCCAACCTTGAAGCCAACATATGGTTCAAGCATTGCCTATGGACAAATCCTACATGTAAAACTCAATGCAAACATAAGTCCATAAAGATTGTCATTAATTACCAAAACCATACATGGGGGCACACATGCACTTTCAATCTCCCCCATTTTGGTAATTGATGACAATCCCTTTGAGAGGGTTTATATAAGGAATTAACCAAACAAAACATTGTGCTAACATCAAATACAACACAAGTATGTGATGTTAGTACAACCACAATATAGAGCAAACTTTCCCACAATCTATGCACATGTGGATGAAATTGAATTTCATTGCATATATTGCCAACCATTACCGATGGTGGAGTTTTCTCTATATATTCAAGATGCCATGCAACACACTAAGATGCAAAGCACACGAGGCAAGTGTTTAAGTACAAAACTCACAACACACACACACGAGGCAAGTGTTTAAGTACAAAACTCACAACACACAACCAAATTCCCTAAAACCCTCTAAAACTTCTCCCCCATTGGCATCGATTGCCAAAATGGGTGAAAAAGTTTAGAAGGCCAATTTAGTGAGAGTTCCTCCATATGGTGTGCATTTCTCATAATATGAGTGGAATCAAATGCACGTATCCAATGATGAATACCATAAGGAAATCAAACTAAACTGAGGATCCAAAGATTGCAAAGAAATAAAATGGTGAAGAAGCATCAACGAATGAAGCAAGCAATCAAAAGATCGAAAGAAGCACTTCACAAAAGGAAGATACCAAAAGAAAGATAGATATTATGATGAAATTGAAAAGAGAGTGATCTAAATAATATGAGGAGACTCCCCAAGGTTTGTGCGCAAATTATAATTTTGCATTTGAATACAATATGCACAAACATGGCATCCTCATTCCCTCTATATCATTTAAACCACGAGCATGGGCAAGAGAGAAGATATTATGATGAGAGCAAATGAGTGTTTAGATGAAAATAGGAAGCTTCCCAAGGTTCATGCACAACAAAGTGCACAATTATGGAATCCTAACTTCCCATAATCAAACAAAACACCAAACAAGAACAAGAAGGCAAATGTGTTCTTAGGTAAATTAGGAAAGCTCCCCAAGGTTTATGCACCAAATATAATAATTTCTTTGAATGCAAAGTGCATAAACATGGCATACTTGCTCCCCCAAACTTACATAACAACACAAAGGCATGAGAGATCAACTTTCTTAACACCAATGAGTGCCAAAAGATGCAAATTAAAAGGTCAAGCACTCAAAGCAAACTTTTGGAGCCACTAAAGAATAAAAAGGAGCACAAGGTGTAGACTCCAAAGCAAAAGGATATCAACTAGAGATTTAGCCATAATCATGTGTATAAGTTTCTAGATAGACAACAATCACCAAGATATACATCCACAAAGAAACATGTACACACAAAATGGATACTCAAGAATGAACAAAATATCCAAAAGAAAGTCATAGATAATGCCAGTAAGATTTTTGCTAGAAAGCATGCCAAAGGCTCAAATTTATCTTATTGATCATCAATAACCTTCAAACACCAACGAATACATCACAACTATCACAAGGGAACAAGAGATAATTGGAATGCATTGGAAAAAGAAACAAGTATCATAAAGAACAAATAAACCTTGCAAATTCATCCATATTGCACATGAGAGAAATGGAGGAAATGATTGGCAATAGAATTGCTAGATTGGCATATGTGGGATTGGTGAATCATAAACATGAATATTATATACTCCCCAAAATATGCATTCATCTCAAATTACTCATATAACAATAAGGATGATACAATAAAATCTTGCAAGAACCACAATAAAAGCAACTGAAGGAAATCAAGCCATGATGCAACCACAAAGGTTGGATGCTAGAAAAGTATGCATGAGAGGGATACTTGTTACCGAGATACCATTGGTAGGATGAAGTAGATATGAGTTTGTTGATCATCCTAGTTTGACTCCAATTATCATTTAGTCCCCACATCTTCTTATTATTGAAAAGCATCCAATGAATCTCCAATGTACCTATAACACATTCAAGTACACAATGGTCCCAAAACTCATTGGGTCCAAAGTAGTTAGATAAACTACAATACATAGGAGAGACTCCACATAAATATGTGCATATTGATATGAAATTGAATTTCATGCACATCTTAGTCGATAGGATTTGGTAGAGAATCCCCTATATATTGGATCAAGAAAGAAACCATGCCATAATATAGAACATGTAGTAAATATGCATGCACAAGATTTCAAGAACCAAAAAGGAGATACAATTTGAACAAAAACACCAAGTAAACTAAGAAGTCGCACATAAGAGTGTGACATGACAAAAGAGTGTCCAAATTGTATCAAAGAGCCAAATCAACACATGAAAGGACACAAATTCAACAAATGAACAAGGCAACAGCCAAAGAGCAAAATATAGAAAAAACACCAATGCTCAAGGATTTATCTCATCCTAAGGAATCAAACAAGTAACAAGGAATGAGACAAAACTAACTCCCAAAAAGTAAGGTTCCAACACATAAACCGAACTCTCTACACTTTTCATGATGGCACAAAGTACCAAAAGAAAATATCAAACTTCCAAGCACATAAAACATGATATGGAACAAAACAAGAAGCATAAATATGAGTGTTCTAAATAATATAGGAGAGCTCCCCCATGGATAGTGCATTATGTAGGATTTTCCTTTTGAATGCAAAATGCAAACAAATGGGATCATCACTAGTACCTACATTAAATAAAACACACAAGGATACAAAAAATAAGAAGATCCACAAGAGGCAAGGAAAGCTTGGGGGACAACACAAAACATTTTGTTGGCAAGAGGTAGAACAAAATTTAAGCAAAGGCCAAAATGAATATGATCAATAAATTCTACCATATATGGAGTACCACTTGTCCAATTACAAGAATTATGGGGAAACATTTCCCAAGGTAGTTTTCAAGGATATCATGACCATATTCACAACAATAAGCATATGACCAAATATAAAAATTAAGCTTGATGCTTAGATAGAGATTCTTGATAGCTCCAAATAGTCACACAATCATAAAAGATTAAAGTAACTTGAAGCAAATGGTTTCCATGAAGGATATGGAGGTCCAAATATGGAGAAACACATACCAAGAAAACTCTCACAAACAAGATCCAAAAGATGAGCAATAAAATCAATCCAAGGGAATTGGAACTTGTTTAAGCTAAATGTGCCACTTAGGAGCTAGATAATTATCAATATCAATTCTAAGTGACACTATCTCAAATGTCCACATTTTCTAGGTTTATAATATGCACAAAGCATATGACTCCCCCATAATGTGATAAACCAAGAATACTCAACAAGAGGTAAAAACATACAAATAGAGATGATTAATGAACATTATGGAACTTGAATTTCTCATGAGAAAGACATACCACATAGAGACTAGATAAACTTTGAAATATACGTACTAAGTGGTATTCCTCATGTACACACATTTGAGGATTGTGGAATGCCCAAGCATAACACTCCCCCAAAATGGGATAGTCCATTAATCTCTCACAAGAGCCAAGAAAGATACCAAATAAATTTAACAAAGGCTCCAACCCAAGAGACACAAATACAT
The DNA here is from genome assembly GCA_023614405.1 of Avena insularis. NCBI lineage: Eukaryota > Viridiplantae > Streptophyta > Magnoliopsida > Poales > Poaceae > Avena > Avena insularis. The sequence goes on along the minus strand of CM042690.1, from coordinate 661,639,965 downwards.
GGTGTGACAACCAACATACACAAGTATACTTGATAACTCAATATAAGTACGAGGGAAGCATAACATGTACAAACACATACAAAGGTACAAAACCAACATATGCACAAAGGAGTAGGTAACTTTCAATGTAAATGAGTTAAGCACATGTTACCGCAAGGAGGAACATTGGATATATGATAGAAGAATGATAATCTAAATGGCTTGACTTGACAAGAATTAATGATGAAGATCCCCTCAATTCTTCATAATGTAATGAAGCCTCCAATGCCCTCCAACAATACCTATTGATCAAGTTTTGGCTTGTTGGTACCCAACCAAGTTGGGTCCTAAGAGGTTAGTCACAATAGGCTTGGCAACCCAAATGGTTCTTTTCATGAACCCACATTGAGCACCAACAAATTTGGCAAACACATTGCCAACCTCATCCTTACAAAGAGAATAAGCATCATCAATAATAATAGGGTTAGATGTGGAGATACCAATAGTGCATGAGGAAGAAATGTGCCCCTTCTCACGGCATATATAGCAAGTTCTTCTCTTGCCATCTTTCTTCTTAGGTGAAGCCACAACTCGAGGAAGAGTTCGAGTAGTCCTCTTAGGAAGAGGCCCATCACTAACTTGAGGTAGAGCTCGAGGCCGCTTCCCTTGTTGCTTCACACTAAGAGGCTTCTTCTTCAATAGGCAAGATCTAACATGATGCCCTTCTTCCTTGCACTTGAAGCAAACAATGTTGGTCGGATTCTTGACTTGATATTGGCCATTCTTCTTGTTGCCATTGTTCTTCAACTTGATAGTGGACTTGTTCTTGACATTGGAGTTGAATCCAAGCCCACTCTTGTCATTAGGGGATTTTTTTCATAGTCAAGATATTATCGAGTGTGGCCTTCCCTGTATGACCCTTTTTCAAGTCATTCTTCAAAGAAGTTACTTGAGCCTTGAGCTCTTTAATTTACTCTACATGGTTAGTTTGAACAAAAATACTAGAGGAAGTGGATGCTACATTGTTAGAGCAACAAGGTACGGAAAGTAATTCATCACAAGATGTATCAATGGCATGAGTGGATGAATTACAAGGACTAGCACATGGCAATATGACATTTGGAGTAGAAGTAGTGCTAATGTCCACATGAGGCTCATTAGATGTTACCTTTGACATAATAGCCTCATGAGATAATTTTAGACTATCATGGGAGGCTAGAAGATCCTCATGAGAGCTTGATAGCTTACCATGACTTTCTTCCAAGATCCCATACTTGCTAGTTAGCAAAGCAAGTTGAGTCTTTAGCTCAACATTCTCCTTCAAAATAGATGCTTCACAAGAAATAGAGTTAGTAGCACAAGCATCATAATTAATTGCAAGAGGTGAGGGAAAATTTGAAGGCTCTTTTGAGTAAGAGGCTTTAAGTTTCTCATGTGACTCGGTGAGTTTGATGAGCTCGCCCTTGATGACCATAGAGCCATTTTTGAGGTGCTCAAAATCCTCAAGGAGTTTAGCATAAGCAACTTGAAGCCCATCATTTTTACTTTTGAGATCACTTGCCACCTCAAGATCTCTATCATGAGATTCCTTCACTCTAGAAAACTCTAGAGCAAAAGTCTCCTCAAAAGATTCATTAGTGGTTTGTTTCTCTTCAAGAGCTTCATTTAGATTGGCAATTTTATTAGCATACCCACGCTCAAGGCTACTCATTTTATTAAGGGTGTTCTTTGCTCTTAATAGTAAAGTCCAATATTTCAACGAAGTTAGAGCAAGCACTATTATTCTTAACAAGAGCATGATAAACCATCTCACCCTTTTCATATAAATCATCAACATCTAACTCTTCTTCCTCATTATCCTCATCCTCATCATCACAAGAGGTATTGGGTTCCAAAGTAGGAGTTACCTTTGAATCCCTAGCCATAAGGCATATGTGGGTACCATGAGAGGATGATGATGATGAATTATTTGAAGCTCCATTCAAAACCTTGTCTTAGCCCATAGAATCTTCGTTTTCCTCTACATGGTTAGCAACACAAGCACTAGAAGAAATAAAAGGATTTTTATCATGGCAATAAGACAACACAAGCATATCATAATAAGATTTATTCAATCCATTTCTACATGATATGCAAGGACTACCAACACAAGCATATAAGGAGTTTTGGGTGCTACAAGTGTTAGAGTCCAACGCTAGACCATTGCAACTAGACAGAGATGAAGGATGACTAATAGTAAGCTCACTATCCATATTGCAATTTCTATCACCACTCACCATATCATTACCTTGTGAAGAATCACATGTTGGTGAGGTGCTAGAAGATGAGAACTCATCTCGACTGGAAGTGGAAGCAACACAATCCTCCTCAAGAATATTGGACACAACATATTTATCTTGAAGCTTTGTCCATAACTCATGAGTGCTCCAAAAAGGAATGATTGAAGATGTAACTACATAGTTCAAAGCATTAACAAGCACATTAGAAGCTTGAGCATCAAGATATAAGTTTTTCTCATCCTCACAAGATAGATTTTCGAAATCCATAGGAGGAGAAAAACCTATATCTACAATATGCTCCAAATTTGGGTCCATGTCCTGAAAATGAATAAGCATATGAGTTTTCCATATATCATAATTTGTGACATCGAATGTGAACATTTCATTGTGCACTAATTCCCTAGCCGACATCTTTACTCTCAAGGCAGTGAAGCCTAAAATGAGAGACCGGGCTCTGATACCAATTGAAAGGATACAGATGCCGCCTAGAGGGGGGTGAATAGGCGGTTAAAAACTTTTCCGAGAGAGGCTCAACAAAGGCGGAATTAAACTAGCGTTTACTTTGTTAAGCACAAAAACCTAGACAACTAGGGCTCACCTATTTGCACCAACAACTTATGCTAAACAAGACAAGCAACTATGAGATAGCAAGATATAAACTTCAAGCACGAAGGCTATCACAAAGTAAGGTGCATAAGTAAGAGCTCGGGTATAGAGATAACCAAGACACGCGGAGACGACGATGTTTTACCGAGTTCCTCCCAACATGGAGTACGTCTCGTTTGGAGAGGGGGTGGTATCAAACCACCAACGCCACAAAAGTCCTCCCTTGTTCTCATGTGAATCTCACCCCAACGGGATCGATCCACACTTACACTATCGGTGCACTTGTCGGTGGCAATTCGGAACCTCTCACAAGATTGGGGCACTTCTCCACAACTCAATTGGGGCTCCCAACAAACAAGCTTGGGAAAAGCTCCACAACTTAATTGGAGGCCCCAAGAAATCCACAAACCTACAAAACCACCAAATCGTCTAGGGTTCCAATGAACCCAAGAGTAAAAATCTTCTCAACTTTTCACCCAATCGAATCCTCACCGAGAACTCAAATCGATGCACCAAATGCAATGGCAAGAACACAAGAAGTATTCAAATCCTTTATCTCCCAAATTCCACCAAAGCTACAAAAGCTTATGGGGGAATAAGAAAGAAAGAACAATGGAGGAAATCCACAAAATACTCCAAGATCTAGATCCCAAGATATTCCCCTCACTTAGAGGAGAGATTGATTGATGGGGTTGTAGATCTAGATCTCCTCTTTTGAATCCCTAAAGAATATGCAAGAATCATAGGAGGGATTGAGAGATAGCAAGCTCAAGAAGGTCATCAATGGAGGAGAAAACTTGTAAGAAAGGTTAGGGAACCATTGGAGAAAAAAGGACCCCTTAAATAGGTCCCTAAAAATCCAACCGTTAGGCCCAGAAATCGCCCGATCCGGAGTCTTCGGACTGGGACCGAAGTCTCTGGTGTACCCAGGCCAAACGGGGTCAAACTGGGGGACAATCAGTACGCGGTCCGGAGATGGACCGGAGATTTAGTCCGAAATCTCCGGTCTTACAAAAACTGTCAGAAAGACGAATACGAAAACAATCATAACTTTTGCATCCGGACTCCGATTTTGATGATCTTGGGCTCGTTTTAAAGAGGGAAACAAACTCTACAAGATCATGCAGAGAACCATCATAGTATAGAAACGGAGGATAGAACCAAATGACGAAAGGTTTGACCTCTCTCAAAAAGACGAACCGGTAAAACCTCTAACATCGAGAACGCAATAGAGAATGCATACGAAATGCGTTTTTGATGAACTTGGGCTTGTCATGAAGGTTAACACAATCTCTAAATCCTCTCATGGATAAGAACCAAATAATGTAAGGTTTTACCAATCTCTAAAAGACAAACCGGTAAAACCTCCAATATCAAAAACGCAATAGAGAATGCATATGAAATCCATTTTCGATGAACTAGAGCTTGTTATGAATATTACCACAAGCTCAAGAACCTCACATGGATAAGATCCAAATAACAACCAAGAAATATGATGCCAAATATGCAAAGGTTTGAGATCTATCCGAAGGATATGATCAAGTTACTCACTCGAGAGCCCCTCTTGATAGTACGGCTATCTATCCTATAAACATGATTATTAACTTTAGTACATGAGTCTGATAAAAATAAGCGGAACAGATCTCCACACTCATAACCCTTTCCAACAAATTGTATATACTTAGAAATTACAACTTTATTAGACTCAAAGACCAACCTAAAACCATATCGACATAGAAACGATCCGCTGACGAGATTCTTATTGATGGAGGGAACGTGCTGCATATTCTTCAGTTGTACGGTCTTCCCCGAAGTAAACTTCAGATTTACCGTACCAACACCATGAATAGAAGCATGTGAGCCGTTTCCCATCAGCACGGAGGAAGTCCTTGCGACCTGATAAGAAGAGAACATGGAAATATCAGAACATACATGTGTATTAGCACCCGTGTCAATCCACCATTCAGGAGAATGACATACTGAAAGGATAGTAGGTAAAATGCCGTAACTAGTGTCCTTCATCTCAGTATCGCTAATAATAACATTAGCGGTCTTGCAATTGTTTCCATGTTACCGCTTGTCAAAGCGATTAGGGCAGCTAGGAGCCCAATGATCAGGATCACCACAAACGTGAAAGGAGCCTTTCTTCTTATCATTTTTCCTCTTGAAGTTGGTTGAGTGTGTGGCCTTGTTCTTGTCATAAAACTTTCCTTTGCCATTAGATTTGTTCTTATTCTTGAACTTGTGGGATTGGAAGTTTTTCTTCTGTACCAAATTGGCACTAGAAGCTCCCTCAAATCCTCGAGCACGTGTGTCCTTTGCTCTCGTCTTCTCTTTTACATGAAGAGACCCAATGAGATCCGTAACGGAAAACTCTTGTCTCTTATATTTCAGAGAAGTAGCAAAGTTCCTCTACATGGGAGGAAGCTTGACAATAATGCCTCCGGCCACAAACTTGTTCGGTAAGATACACTTGAACTGCTCGAGTTCTTTGACAAGTGATTGTATCTCATGATCATGCTCAACGACAGAGCGATCATCAACCATCTTGTAGTCATTGAATTGCTCCATGACATACAACTCAGTGCCAGCGTTCGAGACCGCAAACTTGGCCTCGAGCGCATCCCATGCGTATTTGCCATTATCAAATGACATATATGGGTTAACAATGTTGTCCCCAAGAATACTGAACAAAGCCACCATAAACATGGTATCGGCTTTCTTAAAGGCCGCTTCCTGCTTAGCAGAAAGATCTCCTTCAGGTTTGCCAAGAGTGGCGCTATAGCAATTTAGGATTTTAAACCATAGAATTGCTCTCGCGCGCCATCTCTTATAGTGCATACCATCAAACGAAGGAGGCCTAGTAGCTGCGGCTACACCAGTGGAATTCAGTTGCCTATAATCAGGTTTTTTGGATTGTTGAAAATATAAGCAATAATTCATATGATTTAATCCGAATAATAAACTGATAAAACATGATTATACAGACAGTACTAAAACTAATCATGCAGATCAACAAAGTAGATGAACAGATTATATCTAAATAAGATAAACCTATCACATCTACACCGAACGCTAGAATAAGGAACTCTAGCAGAATCTGAAATAAGAAGTTCAGTATTACGTACGGTGAAAGCGGCGGCATCCATGATGATGGTAGCAGCGATAGCTGCGGTGACAGCAACGTCATTAGCCATGTCGTCGATGTAGAGGTTGCCAATATCCGGGAAGAAGTCCTCGTCAGGGAACGAGTCGTCCGTGATAGTGTCAGTAGTCACACGGAAGCACTCCCCAAAAACCTGATCGTCCCTCACCCGTACAGGTTCACAAGAAGGCAGGGTTCCGGAGACCTACTGTCTCGATCTGCGGTGCACGCCGCAAGCCGGAATGGGGAAGACGAAGACGACTGTGCAATAGACTGGAAGGAGACATGTGTGGTAAGCCGTGCCGCTTAGGTTTAGCGCAGACACTTATATAGCGCAGGTCAGGGAGATCGTGGGACTCAGCCCACGTCCGAGTCGGTAATAGCCAACATCCCATAAAGACTGGAAACGGCTGACTAATTAACGCGTCCATTAATGACTCGTAATTAATCTATGATTTCTCGACTAGCAAAAATAAAGCTCGGCTCGTGAGATTCCCAACTTCATGGCCTTGCCGTGGCGTGACGAGGCGTGATGCGTCGAGGAGGAATGCGCGAGAGCTGCTCTTCTTCTCACACCTTAGTGAGTGTTGGAACAACCTAGTATATAAGGAGATGTAACTCTCACTCAACTAGCAATGTGGGACTAAACTTTAGCACCACTTGCACAGCCATATGCTGCTATGCACAAATGGGTCAAAGAGAATTTCAGAATTTGTCTAATAGGCCAAGAGACCAAAACTCACCAAATTCCAACAAAAGAAGCCGTGGCAGAGCTAGAGAAACGATGACAGGGGTGCACTGTAAAATCACTTAGAGCTTGTTTGGCTCTCATCATTTTATTTTATTTTGGCAAGTCCACATAAATGACAGGGTACCAATAGGAATTAAGGTTAAGCATTAAATGAAAACTATGAAATTTGCAAATGAATTCCGTAACCAATTCTATGGCAGACAAACAGGTTGATTCGTGGAATCACAAATGAATTTCTTCATTCCAGCCCCAAATGATGGAAGCCAAACGAGCTCTTATATTAGGAGTTGCACACATGGTGGAAAATCGCAAATTTACAAAGAAATTCAGTTTTACCCAGTGTCCTGTGCACCACCAAGGCTGCACATGGATCCGCCCCTGTTCCTAAGTGGTTTGGAAACTAGAGACAATCACTTTTGGGCTGATCTAATGGTGAAAAGAAAATTTTCTTCTGCTTCGAGTCTTTTACGCTTCGAGAATAATATCCTGCATTGTATTCTATTGTTCGTCACAAGGATAAAACGATTACCACTATGTTGGAATCTTTTACTCCAAACGTAACGTTCAAGAGAGATTTGATTGGATCCATACTTGACTCTCAGATCGCACTACCGCATCATTTAGCGGATGTCCAACTGTCGTCTAGGACTGATGAATTTCGTGGAACTTCAACGAGAATGGTACATTCTCAGCTAGTTCTTTGTACAATGCACTCGTCTAGCCATTCATACATCTCTTGGATAATAGGAAGATCTGAAAGATGAAGATACCTCTTTAAAATAAAAATAAATCCTGGTATCTTTGTCGGGGTTATCCTTATGAAAAATAATTTAATTAAAGAAATTAGCATGAAAATCCTACATGTGTGTTATGTCATCACAACGAGGCGATTAAAACTTCTTTTTCCAATACAAGGTCGTTAGGTCTATATGTTCAGTTATCCAATCAGATTCAGGTTTGTATACACCATGTAGTATTTCCAATATATTTGGAAATTGAGTAAATTACACAGAACTACCACAATTAAGGCTGTCAGTGCGAGTCAATATCGATTCTGATCATTTTTTCCTCTAGGGCAGCTCGTTACAAATCGAACTAATATTCGTTTGACACAACTTTGATGTCAAATCTGACCAGTAGGACCTAGTTGTAAGTGCTGAGTTGGCAAACAGATGTTGAGGTGGACGTGGGGCCCACATGTCAGCACCATTTATTTTATTTTTTATTTCTTCTTTTCTCTTTTCTTATTCACAGCCTGTAGGCCCATCAGTCAGCCCCACGCCTCCTTCTCTCTCCTTCTTCACCTCAGGCCACCGTCAACCGTCGCCATTCCTCAGGCCGTCGTTGCGCTGGTCCTCCTGCCCGAAGGAATCTGAGCCGCGCGCCCCCAGTCGACGCCGACGTCCGCTTCTTCTCTGTCACTGCCACCGCTCGTCGGCGATGGTCCGACACCGATCATCCTCGCCTATCCTCGCTGACCCCTCCATCTCGCTCCTGGTGAGCATCCGGTGAGGATGGGCCTCTTCGATTCTTCCTTCCCGCTTTGTATCACCGCGTCGTTCACCTCCGCCGGCCACCGCAGTAGCTCACCACCGGAGCTTCTCCACTGACCAATAAATGGTAGCGCCACCCTCATTCGACTCGCCACCGTCATGCGCATCGGACGCGTGCACCAGCCGGTGTCCCCACACGCTCTCCCTTGACGTGCTCGTGATTGACCTGGGCGCAGAGGTGCGGGATGAGTCGGACCTGGGAAGGAGGGGGAAGGACATGTGGGGCTGACATGTGGACCCCACGTCCACCTCAGCATATGTTTGCCAACTGAGCACTTACAGTTGGGCCCTACTAGTTAGATTTGCGGTTAGAGTTATGTCAAACGAATATTAAGTACGATTTGTAACGAGCTACCCCAGAGTTGGTAGATTTAGGAGAAAATTACCAGAATCGGTACTGGCTCGCACTGACATCCTCAATTGTGGTAGTTATGTGTAATTTACTCTTGGGAATTGGTTACATGATATAGATCACAAGTACATGATAATATGCAGGATAGAAGCGATTGCCATTATATGGTCGTTGTGGTCGTGTAGAAATGATAAAGTATTTAATGATAAAAATTATTCTCTCTTGCATGTTTTATACCGGTATACCAATACCCTACATCGTGCGGAGTCTCGCGACCTTTTTACGTTGGTGTGTACGCAGCTAAAGGATACGACACAGGACTTATTTACCTGTCATGGATGACAGCATAATCTTCAGATCGGTTCTCCGTCAGCACTTTAACTTATTTAAACGTTTTTACAATTTCTCAGTGTAATATGTATTTCACCTTTTTATTTTCTGTTTGGAACGGTAGATTCTATCGTCTACGTGCGTCCCAGATATGCGGAGACCGGGCGTACTGTTTAAAGCGTCCTTTATTTAAAAAAAAAAAACTAGACGCACAATGGTAACTTAACTCGACATCCATGGAGAATCAGCGTGTGCAATTAGAGAGAAAAGGCACACACATGGACTTGGTTGGATTGTGCCAATTGTCACGAAGCTGCTTTAAGCTTTGGGGCAAGTAGCTGGAATAGACATGACAAACGCTATATGGGAGGTGCATCTATATGAGTTGGATCCGGTAGATGCATACACCTAGCCCCATCCCTCGTGTACCCTAACCGGCCGTCCGGGCCCCAGGCGTCTTTTAGCTGCTTGTCACGGAATCCCAGTGCAGTTTTTTTGACAGAAATCCCAGTGCAGTTTAGCTGTGGGTTTGGTCGCGCTCGCTCGCTCGCTAGGCCACCACCCTCAACTGTTCCTGTGGAGGAAGGACGCCGGCACGTCGCATTCGCGGCATGCGCCCGTGGTGCACCTATACCGCCGTGCGCCCGTGCGTCCCATTATTTTGTCCGGACATTTCTTTTACTCTGGTTTTTAAATTTTTGGTCCTTGCACGAAGAAGTATGGATTTGCTTCTGGTCCAGAGTCTTTCGCGGATCGAGCTATGAATATTTCTATAGGAAATGTACTTGCTCCTGCATTTGTGGTGGTGTTTGTGATAGTATCGCACGTTGGAGGACTTCATGGCTGACGGAAAGGTACATTTGAAATTTGCCACTAGTAGTAACTTCTGCTTGCCTTTCGTGTCTTCACAATGAAGCACATCTGTACTCGCAAATAAAATGAAATGAAATGAAGCGGCATCTGAATAGTGTACTGGCCAGTTTTTATGTCAAGGCACCTCGGCTTGTGCTTAGGGCAGATAGGAAGAAGAAGAAGGGAGGACGAACCCGCCTTGCTGTTTTATTTTCCCTAGTACGTACTTAATTCGGCTACAATGATGATCATCGTGACCAGTAAGTAAGCAAGATCCTCCGCTCCGAAATGATGCTGCCAATGACAACTACGGGGGCCGTGCCAGCGATAACGACAAGAGGTGACCTCGGTTAAGCCATTTTTCTTCTTGTGCCTAATCAAATCTCAGTGGAGTGATTAAAGAAACGTCCCGGCGACAGACATGCCCGAGGTTTCATGTGCTCTTGGACCCTCCTCCCGTTCCGGCATCAACTACCGCTGATCCTACTACTACTATGTCCATCTACACAGCTCCTACCGATAATGCTAAAATACTTACCGGAAAGAGTTTGGTGAAGCAAGGAACGAACCACACAGTACAGTGCACATCGTAAACCATCTCCAGTGCCCAGTGTCATTTGATTACTCAAGGTTCATCAGCTCGAGATCCGGAGGGGAAAGATTCTTCTCATCGGTCTTCCAAGCTGTCAGAGACAGGCTAAACGCCTAAAACTTACTACTAGTACCAACTACGACGACCGTGTCGTATCGCCAAGTCAATGGGCGTGCGGAGCTCGAGCATTTTCCGTCAGCTAGTATATGCTAGCTAGAGAGCGTAGAGGCGCTACGATGCCAAAGGAGAACGCAGGAGAGGACAATATGGAGTGTTCTTTCACGCAATAGATTCCAAAGTGCTGCACATTGTACAAGTGCATCCTCGATTCCATATGCGTGTCTGTTCAAAGCTTCAGAGGCTAGAGGCTACGTTTCAACGCATAATCCGAAGCTTGATTAACCAAGTCAATTATTTCTGGACGAAGTGAGTAATATGTTTCTAGCTAAAGGAAGCGGTAAAAAAAAAGGATGAGCTTCTCTGAACAACCGGGGCGGTTATTTCAAGCTAAAGACAAAACCAAGTCAGTTATTTCAACACCTTTGCACCTCGCGTCACAGCCCCTCCACTTACATATTTCTTTACGCGAAAGCGCGGTGTGCCTACAAGTACTGCAAGGTCAAGTCCCTACAGATACGATTGCGGCATCTTTACATTTTTTAGAACAACAGATACTCCCCAGTATTCGAATTTTACGACTTAGAATGGAATTCAATCAGCATTGACCTAAGAATCAGCTGGCCTCTGGCCACAAAATGGTACCTATATAAAAAACCAGCCGGTAGGCTTCGCCTAAATCAGCTTGTACTTCGACCCTAGATAGTCCACGTCCCCTAAGAGCTCCTTTGATTCATAGGACTGTCAAAGGATTTTTGTAGGATAGAGACTCCTTTGATTCATAGGATTGTCAAAGGATTTTTGTAGGATTGAGACCTATTTCCTACAACAGCCGTTTGGTTCAAAGGATCGTATCCTACAGAAAATAATCCCATAGAAATCTTGCAGCGTAAAGTTCATAGGAAAAAAACATCAGGTTGGATTATATGGAAAACTACTTCACCACAACCAAAGGGAATTGCTTTTACTAAAGGATTCAAGTGCATATAGCATGCCAATCCTATGGATTTCCTATTCCTACACTTCTCCTATCTAGGAATCAAAGGAGCCCTAAGAGGCTGAATGTCCCGTACGCTCTTAGTACAGGAGTATTTGCAATTTGCAGCATAAACATAGTACTCCCTCCGATGGAAAATACTTGTCGTGGTTTTAGTTCTTTTAGTTCAACAACTAAAACCACGACAAAGTATTTTGGATTCGAGGGAGTAGAACAGATCTAGAATTCTCTTCCAAAAATGTCCTCCACTTGCTCGAGGGTAGATTTGGCATTATAGTTGTTACTATGCACAATGGCATATCAGAACCGTGTCATGATATACAAGAGAACAAGGTGAAAGTTGCTCTATTTGTAGGGATCATATCCCAGGGGTGAGATTGCAACACACCCACCCCAAGGCAACAAAAATGAACAGAGAGATTCCTTTATGTAGCTGAAGAAGCACAGGTCAGCTGTACAGTTGCGGCGGAATGTTCCGTCAGATATTGGAGCTTCAAATCTTGTCTGCCAGTTCAGCTGGCACGTTGAGATCAAAAAGAGGGCCGCCGCCCCCACGAGCCTCTCTTCTTTCTCTCTTGTGAGACGGGAACCCACTGTTGTCAGAACTTGATCCGTGCAACTGAAGAATAGGTCGCTTTCCCAGTAGAGATGTGCCTAAGGCAGGATATTGAAATATGCATCAGCAACCAGAAACAGTCAAATTGGAGCTAACCTCCGTATGGTGATCCTTATCGCATCAATTTAAGCGTGATAAAAAGGGAATATGGCATATCAATACCTGATTCATTACTGCATAAAGCAGGCTGACCCTTGTGTTCATCCTGGCTACACTTCACAGGTTGTGAACTTTGTTCAGCAGAGTCCAAACTAATATGGAGCTCCGAGGCTCTATCAAGACCCTTGGATTTGTACGGAGCAATATTATGAGGCGTGCGGAGAGGATACAACAGGTCATTCTCGATGCACTGATACCTGCAAAGCAGTATAGTTAATAGACTTATTTACACACTGGCTAAATTTGTTGAGCAGAGTTCTTACATTTGCTTGCAGAGCCTATCTACCACATTGGAAAGATTGATGACATGCTTCATCGTATCCATAACCTCCTCGTCGGTGAAATTTTGAAAATCCTTCTCAAGGAAGCCGGAGAGTCTTTCAACATTGAATTCTAATTGTTGTTGCTGATCCTCAAATAGGTTTTGCTTAAGTTCTCTTTCCTGAGTGGTCATCTCATCCTTGAAAATCTCATCACCAAACATGTAGAATGCAAAAGGATAAGAATATGAAAGAACACGCCTTGATCTGAAAAGCCTGTTCAGTCCATTTATCACCCAAGAGTAATCCTTTATTTTAGATTCCTTATTTTCAGAGATGGATATCTTCCACTGGACGTCACGCTTAAGCTTTGCTTCCTGCTTAAGAGAATCTGTGTGAGCCTTGTATCTGTTGTGGTAGTGCATATATCGATACAGGTCTCGCCTTGCTTGCTCTGTCTTCACAGACTGATCTTCTGTGAATCGGCCACAACTATGGCCACTAATACTTGACCATGTATGATCTCGACCAGTAGCACCACCACACAACCAACTGCGTCCAAAAAAATCAAATCAGCAAAACAAAACTCAAACTTAATAAGCAAGTGGAGAAGAAAACAAAATCCAGAAAGAGAGACAACACCAGAGAACATCCTCGATAGTGCAGCATGTAACTTGTGGGACAACATAAATGACACACCAAACAACTTAAAAAAATAATTACCCCATCTGTCCCAAATTAGATGTCGCAGATTTGTCTAGATTCGCATGTAATCGCGTCTAGATACATGTGTATCTTAGACAAATCTGCGACAAGTAATTCGGGACAGAGGGATTATAACCTGCCAGGCACATGGTAATGGAGGGACCGTGATACCTGATGAACCTCGATCCTTTGTACTAACCCTATGATCTCTAAATTTTCTATCAGGTGAGTGCCAGACTGCAAGTATTACCCTCTAACAGAGAGGAATAATACCGTCTCTCGGCACAATTCGCAGAGAACTGATTTTGCTATTATATCAATATACTCCAGTAGTCCATTAGGCACCTATGGTGCATGATTAGGGCATGAGCTAAGAGATGGATAAAAGGCTACCATACTACGGTTATATACGCTATAGGCCTGGATTCCTATAAGATTTTCCTCCATTCCCAAGTAGCAACAAATGTTCATAAACAATATAAGGGCATGTACAAAGGAGGCGCTTATGGATGGGCGCCAGGATTTTGTTCCGGGATGGTAGGTAGTTGAATTGTAGGATCCCAGCCGATAGACGCTTAATTTTAGGAGTCGATGCAAAAAGCTGCGTCGGGCGCTTCATGAGAATTTGGCTTGCGGCACAAAAATTGGGCAAAACAGTTGGGGAAACAAGCGCCTGGGATTAGAGGCTTGCGTTAGAGCTCTTGACAATTGTGTCGGACACCAGGAATAGTTTCCGTATTTTCCTCCGCCTAAGCGTCTATATAAGCGCTCAGCATTACCTGCCCTAAGTGGTGGTCTGCTTATAAGTATGGGATTGTAAATATACTAGCAAACTATGTCCTTATAAAAGAGCAAGACCACACTGCATACTTTTCCAGCATCCAAATATCTAACCATCTCCCCACCATACTATTATATACGATTGACCCAGCTGGTTTGAGAACTAGGTATATCAAAATACTCTGTAAATAATATTCTGAGTCATTTTAACATCAACCCATTAAAAGCACAGGCATGCTTAGATAAAAGCAGAAAGGTAAAGTCAAGAACAATGTGGTACGTTGGTTTGTATGAACAAGTATTAAGTAATCTAAAACAAGGGATCAATGCAACAGTAGTGCATCATTAGCTGCCAACAAACAAGATTTATATGTAAAACATAAATGTTGAAGCAGAATACAATATCTCACCAGAATGCCTGTCCACATATACATGCAACCAGGTTACAGCCACCATTCTTCTCCACGGGTTTGTGGCACTTGGGACAGGGCTTAGTATTTACTGTTATCCAATTTACAGTCTCTGATTCATCACGGCATTTCTTGATCCAGAGCTCCCACATCACGCAGGAACATGGTGAATGTGCCTCTGAGGAGCAATTAAAACAAAACTGCCGTCCACATGTACATTCCACCTCACAATGAATATCACCTTTGACGCGTATAGCATTTCCACAATGTGGTGTGCTGGGGCACCACTTGACTGTATCGTTGTCCTCGATATAAGATTCCAGTAAAAATCTTTCAAAGCGCTCAGCAATATCTGGGCGCTTTGCACTTACTAACTTTCGGACTAATGCTTCATCACAAATGGCATTGCATTTTGGAGCCATGCAATTAACACGCCGACTTTGCCCCTCGTTTATTTTCACAATGAAATATTCTGTCCAACCTGATGAAATGCACATATTAGTGGCTATTCAGGAAATCTTTGATACAGCAATGCTGGTGATTCATAGGGTGATTATTATTTTTCCACTTTGGTGTATGCAGAGCAGGTATATAAGAACTTGTTTTGTTGCCATGTTGATATATAATATATGATGGTCTTCAAGCCTGAATTTTGTAGTGATAAGATTACATGAGGGGATATAATGATTGTTCTTGCGACTAGGAAGTGATATATCCCCTGCTTCCGGAGGTCAATTTTATGCATGAAGTACAGATACAGATGCTCCAGTGGTACACAGCTTAATGAAGATGATAAGTTGTGCCGTCTCTCGTTAAGTAAAATAGGAAGACATTTGCTGAATAGTCACTTTTAATATACGAATGTCTGCTGATCAAGTAGCACAGTTGTGAACAATGGGGCATTTCCCCCCAAAAATGCATCATGCAATCGCTATACCAGCATCTTAAAGCTATAGGTAGCACATATGCAAAGCTTGAAATACATAAATACATAAGAAAGCACTTCGTTTGTGACTATTACTCACAATCATTGCAGTAGTTGTGGCCGCAGTCCATATGGGAAGCGGCAGAGAGGGGCACATCGTCGTAGCAAACATTGCAGGTGACCTCTGCTGGAGAGGGCAAACCTGCATTATTAGCGGGACGGAGAGGAATACCAGCCTCCGAGAAGAGCCTATCCCTCCCCTTCTGATCGAGCAGCTCGAATATCCTCTCCACGTCCCAGCGGTAGTGGATGAGCAGCGTACGGGCGTGGTGCTCCTTCAACCCTAGCAGCTCAATCACCTTCCTCAGATCCTCCCTCTACAAACCGCAAACAGCCAAAACAAATTCACAAAAGAAAGTGTCAGCATCCAGAAACCGCTTACCCCCACCAGGAAATCGAATGCGAGGAGCCCTCGGGCCCCCGTAGTCACCTGCGCCGCCAAGAGGTATTCTTTGGTGATCACCTGCAAGAACAAGCAAGGAAGGAATCCGTGATGAAGAGAAGCAATCGGGAGCGGGCAAGGGTGGAGACGAGCAGGAGGAGCACGGGTAAGCGAGGTGCGTACGGATGAGGAGGACCAATGGCAGTCCTCGAGGTTGCCGTCCTCGAGGACCTGGAGGACGGACTCTTCTAGGGCATCGTCCTCCTGATCGCTCAGGTAGCAGTCCTCGTCGTCGTCGTCCTGCTCGAGTTCTGGCGACGACGACGGCGGAGATAATAGTTCCTCGGCGTCGCTGCCCATCGGTTCAGCGGCCGATCAGATCAGCCGAATCGAACAACCGATGGCAGAGCAACAAATAGGGGTTTCTAGATTGGCGGATGAAGTCGGCGGATGAGGCGGCGGAGGTGGGGAAAGAAGATTGGGGAGATACCGGCGCGAAGGGAAAGGGGGTAGAGGAGACGGAGACGGTGACGGGGGAGGAAGAAGCTGGGAGGGGAGTGAAGGGGAGAAGCGGGCGGCTGGGGTGTGGCCGGAATTGGGGAAGGGCTGGTGCCTTTCGGCTGCTGGTGCGGGTGAAGGGTGTAAGTGTAAAACTGACAGGCACCGTTTTGATTTGTTTAATGGAAAGAAACTGGCAGGCCTCCATGCCCTCGTAGCATCCTACTTCGGCCCAGCCGTGAGTTTGGGCTTGTGTGGCAGGCTGGGCTTAGAAGATAAGCTAAGCTTTCAGACATCATTGATTGCTGTGACCGTTCTTTTTCATCAAGGAAATGCTCTCCCCGTAGAAGGTGGAACCCAATCGCCACTGCTTTACCTAAAAAATGGCCAATGCTGGTTCGTGTGGTGTGCAATTTTCTCTTATTCATTTTCCAAACACAACAAGTAACAATTATAACCTTTCCTCACCTATCCTCGAATCCGGCTTCGCCCGCTATATTAATATAGCAACCATACTATACAATGAACAAGCTGGCGTCACAGCACAACTAAGCCCAACAAAAAAGAAAGAGAAAAAAATAAATACCAGCATTGACAGATCGAGACAAACGCGAAAGAGACGAGACGATCAGAAGACATTGGGCCGGCTAGATCAGCCCGACCAGACCGAGGAGGCGCAAGATGGGTAAAGTCGAGACCAAAAGAGCAAGTGGTGTTGGTCCAGCTGGAGGAGCCCAGACGGACTAGCACAGTTACAGGCCGTAGCTAGCCATGACGCGCTATACGGTGCGTGCCATGCTCTAGCCTACCGATGGGACATAAAGATGGCCGGTGCGTGAAGCCTATACTAGAGACTTTTCCGCTGACACAGGAAACAGTGAAGACGCATACATTGTGCTCATACTACGAGCACTGTGGACATGATCTCTGCTGCGTGGTACTGTAAATAACTAGCCGGCAGGGGGTCGCATGTGGGACCCGTCAGCCGCCATGCCTGTGACCGTTGCCCCGGCCCTTTATAAGGGGCAATAGTGCCTCCTGAGCGGGGCTTGGACTCTGTTAGTTTGCTAGCACTCATACAGCTCAAGGTGTCTTTGTAGTTCTAGTGTCATCATCCACACTGTTAGATTATAAGTCGGTTTGGGTTTATTTGTAACTTAAGTTAGGTTTAGGCCGGCTGGCCCCATATATATAGTTATTCAACACCCACCCTCTATATTACAAACCGTATAAAAAATTTACGTCACAAAAGTCGAGAATAACATAAGAAAATTTAGACATGTCGTAAAAAAAATCGTTTACATGCCGTATAAAAATACGACATAAATTGTGTATTTTCTATGTTTTTACACTATAATGACTCATAAATCATATTTTTATGTCGATTTTTTTAGTTTCTGATAAACATAAACATAATTATTAGTATATAAACATAAATTTCTATATGTGAGAACATAAAAATATGTGGGGTGCAAAATAACTATTTTACACCCTGGGTGCTAAATAGGTTTCTATATATATATATAGTGGCGCTATTTGACACCCAGGGTGTAGAATAATCTACACCCACCCTCTATCTTTTGAACCGTATATTATTTTTACGTCACATAAATTTTGTCTTACATCGTAAGTCGAGAAGAACATAAGAAAATTTAGAAATGATATAATTTTTTTTGTTTACATGCCGTATAAAAATGTGACCTAAAATATAATATTTTTGGTGTTTTTACACTATAATGACTCATAAACTCCATCTTTTATCGATTTTTTTGGTTGTGGTGAATATATGAACATAATTATCCATATACAAAACATAATTTTTCAATCTAACAACGTAAAAATATGTTGGGTGCAAAATAACTATTCTACACCCTAGGTGCTGAAAAGAGTTTATATATATATACATATATATATATTCCTTGTAATCTCCCAAACAACGCAATCAATTATGAGGCAAATATATTTCTACATGGTATCAGACTAAAATGATCTAAAGCATGTCGCCGCCCACCCCACCTCCACCGTCGCCGCCCGTCTATTTCGAGAGGCGTGCCGCCCTCGCCGCCTCCAAGCTCGCCGCCGCTGTGGCAATCTCCCTTTCTTCTTCCTCTATCCAAACCCTAGTTTCTTCCCACCCACCCACCATCCAATATGACGATACAATTTCAGATGTTAGTCCCTTTATCCCTGTCACTTTAGATCTTCCCAAGCACAACTACTACCATTGGCGCCACCTCTTCGAAGTTCATCTAGGCCGATGCAATCTACTCGGCCACGTCGACGCTAACTCGGTACCCTAGCCCTCAAATCCTCGCTGGGTGAAGGATAACCTCGCCATCATCCAATGGATCTATGTAACACCCTAAAAATTCTAATCAAGATTATCAAGTTCTAATCACCGTTAACAAAAACTTTTATTACTAATTTGAATATGAATGCATATGTGTTTTGCCTTAGTGTATGACTGAGTGCTTTTGCCATGTTTAATTGCTACAAATGATGAGAAATGGTTTAAAATGAATACTACATCATCTAGGCCAATTACAAACAAAATCAAAATCAAAAGAAATCAAATATGAATTAAATAAGCTAATGGTCATTTTGACCAAACTTAACCACTAGGCCACTTTGAGTGTTCTTAGAAAAGAATTTCTAATAGAAAATTTTCCACTTCTTTTCACCCCTTGCTAGACCAAGTAAAAGTGAACCCAATCCCACTTTATAAACTCACAGAAACTATTTTCAAATCTATTTAAAGGACAGTTCAAATTTGAATCAAGTTCATATGGTAAGATCGCCATTTTGCAAAAACCAACTAAATCAATTTACCTTGTCTTTTCCAAGCAACCATAGACACTCAAGCATAAGATAAGATCAGTCACCAAATTTCATTCAAAAATTTCAAACTTAAGTTCTTTCGGCCATTTAATCAAACACCTGGCAGACACAATTTAAACATGGCCTAACTTCACTGTTTTGAGCAGTGATCACCCAACCAAATTGTCCCCTCTTCACTCATCTGTCTCCCCTAGTGTCTAGCAATGCATGGAGAGCCACCCCCCTTTGCCGTTGCGCCAGTGCATCACCGCCCGAAGCCACACTCGTCGGCCGACCATGGATAGAGCGCCACGGACCATGCCGCCCTCTCCCACGACGACCAGCAGACAGGCGACCGTCCACTACCACCCCCTATCCAGCCCTCGACCGCAGGAGAGCCCTGGACCACCCCAGCAACATCGTGCCCACTTTCTCTGCGTCGTGCCGAGAGCGCGCCAGAGCGCCGTAGCCGACCAGCTCGCACGCGCCGCGCCTCGCCCTCAACTCGCGTGCACAGACTCGCCTTAACCCCAGCTATCTCCAAGACACCCTCGTTCACCACCGCGCGACCCGTAGCACCCGTGCGCCGTCTCGAACACCGTCGGTCCCGCGTAGAGCGTCGCACACACCCGACCATCCTCGACCGCCCCGTGCCGTGCCATTAAGCCCGTGATGACCGCCAGGGAGCACCGCATCGCTCCTACCCTCAGCCATGCCGTTAGCTCGCTGTACCGCCATCGCCGGAGAAGCCAGCCCATCCCGCTAGGTCTCCTCGCCGTTGTATAAATAGAGGCCCTCTCCGCCTCAATTCTCCACACCACCTCACTCCCCACTCCTCACAACACCTCCCACACCCTTCCCCGGAGCAAGGCGAGCCGCTGAATTGCCAGAGCCACTTGCGATGAAGGAAGGGCGTCGTTGATTGGAGCCGCCCCAGGAGCTGTCGCGACCACCGTTCCAACCGCCGTCGTCGACCATGTCGTTCGCCCCCATCGCCGACCCTAGCCGGAGCCCTGGTGAGCCTCACACGACCCCTATCGCCGTGTTAGGGTTTAGACCTCGCCGGAGCCGTTCGTCATCGACGATGAACCTCAGTCGTTGGATCATTTTCTAATCGTACGGCCTAGATTGAAAGATAATGTTTCGTTTAGATAGAGTCGCTGAGTAGTGGGACCCCCTGTCAGTAGCCCACTACGCCACGTTGTGCAGATTGGGCCGGCCCAGTTAGTTTCCCGCGCAGGCCTGTAAATTCAAATAGTTATTTTCCAATTTGTTTAAAACTAGATTCTATCAGTAGATTCAAAAATCAATTCAAAGAGATTCATGGAACCAAATTGCATGATTCCAATTTTATTAGAAAGGTATTTAAATTATCTATCCAAGCCCGTTGGATTCAAATCATTTGGAGTTAGACATCACCTATACCAAAAATAAAAAGACAGAGACTTTTCCACATTCAAACAATTTTAAAAAATCAACCATAAATGCTTTTGAGTTGATTCTAAGTCTCAAAAATCAAATTTGATAAGATCTATCTGAATATGTAAAAATATTTAGGTTCGCATGCAGTGACATTGGACTAGTACCAAAAGAATGCTATATAGGCATTTCTAGTCACTTTAAATCTGTTAAATGATAATCTTAAAGTTAATAGAATATGAACAACACTTTAAATCACATTCCCAAGTATTATAATATGTGGTGATGACATGTGTCAACATGATCCCATATTTTAATTGGAGAATATTAAATCTTAAGTATTTTTAATGAGTAGAAATTACTTTTCTAAAATAAGATAAATAAGACTAAGTCTTTATTTCATGTTATGCTTATGATGATACTAGATCATCAAGTATGAACCTTAGTGTGCTAAATAGAAATAGTTAAGTATTGCTTGGTGATTGTGTATCTTGTATTTATTTATAGACGATAGTACCGACCCGGGATACGAGGAGGAGGAGTACTACCAAGAAGAAGAAGAAAACTTCAATCACTGCACTACTCAAGGCAAGCTAACACTTGCAAGTATTATACCTATGCAAGCCATCACTAAGTGCAAGCTAGAACTATGCAAGCTATCTTTGCAAGATAACCTATGCAAGATGCATTAGGCATGCTTGGTTATACAACTTTGGTTATACCAATCCCAAGTTTTACTTGCAAGCCTTATTCTTTTGTTTTTACCAAAGCTCTTTACTTTTAGTTAGTAATTTGTGAATATTTGAAAAATAGTATAGATACCATAAAAAGTATAAAACTAGGCCTAAGTAGTTACACTTAGATGTCATTCCAAGGCATGAGATTGGATTTGAATAGTTACATTTGATTAGCACCCCTCATTAGTGACTACTCTCAACTTTAGTGGCTAGTGCTAAGCATAAAAGTTGATCACTTTAGATGGGAATACTTAGTGAAAATGATTATGAAAACCTTGGAATGAGGATTCATTCTATTGAAATGTATTTACAGGTGTTATGGACACAAAAGGATTTGATGATGAAAATGTTGAGGCATGAGCCTTAGCCCTTTATAAAAACTGATGCTTGGGTTCGGATGCGATACCATTCCAATTTTACCATACAACCACAATACCCGGATTGGGTAGGGCTTAGCTGGAAGTTTATATGCCTTGGTATGGGTTGCCTCGCGGAAGAGGTTGAGCTGAGGCTACCTCGTGAGTGTGAATGTCCACCTATGCAGTGCCTAGGATGGCAGATGGCCATGGCTGGGAGGCCAAGCTCATAGGGGAGGTGCCTATACTAGAGTGTGTAATTGGAAGGTTATGATTGATTATCCGCATACTAAGTATGATTGATTCAGGGTTATCCCTGACGGATGTATCGAATTTTGTGGTGAAAGTGTACCACCTCTGCAGAGTGTCAAACTATTCGAATAGCCGCGTCCGCGGTCATGGATAGTTGGAGTGGCCGTACTATTCCGTTTTCAGATGTTTTCAAAATGACTTGTGAATTTAACTATGACTTTGACTTGACCACAACAGGGTTGTGAACATGAAAACTAGGTTCCCACTTAAGTGATTTAGAACATTAACTTAGTTTTCTTTACTTCTGAACTCAGTTTTAGATAAATCTGGCTTTTGCAAATAAACCTAGAGCTTAAGGTTCCTACTAGAACTACCTTACTTGTTAGTGATAGTTTGCGAGTACTTAAATAGTACTCATGGCTTTGTCCCTGGCTATTCCCGTGGCCAGACTATGAGGAGGACTACCAGGATGATGGACAGCAGGAGGTCTACGACAACTAGGATCATCTCCCATCGTCAGCATTGCCTGTGACTTTGAAGATGGAGCCCCTACTACGTTTAATTTCCGCTGCTTGATTTGAATTAAGAATGGATCATGAGATCCTTTATTTGTAAGACCTTTATATTGGTTTGTAATGGATGATGTACTATGGTACTACTTCTGTTATGTCTCGCAAAAATGGTAATCCTGGGATTGCGATGTATGGCATAACATGCATCTGGGATTAAAAATTCGGGTGTTGACAAGTTGGTATCAGAGCCATCCTGACATAGGAGACCCAAGTTAGAATGGACGTCCGAACAAAAACTTAGTTTCAAAAAACAAAAGAAGTGAGTATTTATGAAAACCTATTCTCACTCTTATCCTTGAGATTCTTTCAGGAAAATTTCATGTTCCTCAAAAATTCTTGCAATTCTACATAAAAATTTGACACACTTGATCACCTCACTAACTTACTCACCCTAAATTCTTATAGATGGAAATCCAGTATTGCAAGTTCTACCAGCTAGGAAACGGAGGCCACCTGATCTTTGAGAGGGATCTAGAGGCACTGTCGGAGTATCTTGAGCGCCCACACCTAGGATTCTTCGAGGCCCAACTCAACGATCACATAGGAGGAGATCTACAATGGCTGATAGTTGCAGACCTCAGAGGCAAGATGGAAGCACCCACTTCGGAGAAGATCTAATTCACCTTGCGGGAGAACAACTGGCTAGATGGATTAGCCAGGGCTATGCATGAAGCTATTGCCCGTTTGTGTGGGCAAAACATCAACCTGATCTAGGGAACTCGCTTTGCTCACTTTGCAAGGCGTGATTCTATGGGAATGCCCTTGGAGATGCCAGGACACTCGGAGCTCAAGCACTAGGTGGACAATCTTGACTTCATGTTGTATGATAGGCAGAAGGAGTTGGACAACGCTCGTGCCTACGCGAACCACAACCATGCCATTGCAGTCAAGAAGGACCAGACCCTCGCCATTCTCGTCAGGGAGCACCAATCACTTCGTCGTCAGCATGACAAGAAGTATCGCACCATCGATTGTCTTCGCAAGAAGGTGGCCACTCTCGAGAAGACCATCCGAGAATAGGAGATCCAGCTTGAAGAGAAGGAGGAGGAAGGAGAAGGTATCCAGGGAGATCTTTACTCTTACCTCAGTGATGACAACGACTACCTGGAGGATGATGCCATGGAGTTCTACACTCATGATGATGATTCCGACTTCATTGATGATGATTAGATGCACTTGATCACTACCGTAGGAATGAGTTATACCGGTCCCATGCTATCGTAGTTTCACAGAATGGTTCTTAAAACCATCCGTTTTCTATTTGTATGTGGTGTGTGTTTGTATGGTGTGCTTTGAATGAATGAATGAATGAATGAGAAGAAGTTGTTAGTTTGCCAAACCTGAGTCAGACTCAAAGTTTAAGCTTTTGCAACAAAACCATGAACCGTAGAAATTTCCCTCTTATCTCATTATCTATCTCAATCTTCAGATGACTCGTGGAAATCTCGGAGGAAGCAGTTCATCTCAGGACCCGATGCTGCAGATTCTGCAGATGCTAGATTCTGACCGTGAAGCTAGTAGAGCCGAACACCAAGCCAATCTAGCCACTCTTCAATAGATAGCTCAGATGGCCCATGATGGCTTAGTATTGATGTAGAGCTTGTTAGGGAACCCCAAGAGGAAGGTATGATGAGCACAGCAGTAAGTTTCCCTTAGTTATGAAATCAAGGTTTAATCAAACCAGTAGGAGCAAGGAAACACCCCAAAGGTGTTGCTAGCTGAGCCTTGGCAGGGCGCACTACTGGTGCTAGTAGCAACGTGGAGACCTGCACAACACAACCACAGAACTCTGTCCCTAACTTGCGATGAGGTTGTCAATCTCACCGTGTTTTGCTGAAAACAAAGGATTAAACGTATCGAATGGAAGGAAGTAATAGTTTGCAGAAAGTAAACACAAAGAAATAAACAGTTTGTAGATTGTATGTAAAAGAAAAGGAGCGGGATCCATAGTTCACTAGAGGTGGCTCTCCTTAAGATAGATAACATGCTGGGTGAACAAATTACAGCGGGGCAATTGACAAACATCGAGAAAGCAATACATGCATATACTAATCATCTTGACTCCTTTGAGACTTGATTGGCATTACAACATTATACATAGACCGCCATCCAACTGCATCTATGACTAATAATCCACCTTCAGGTTATCATCCAAACCCCCTCCAGTATTAAGTTGCAAGCAACAGATTATTGCTTTACGAATTGCGTGCAATGTAGACAATACGATTGTTGTATGAACAAAGGATTGTTGTTTTCTCCCTAGTAGCAACAACACATCTAGTACCTTAGAGATTTCTGTCACTTCCCCAGATTACCAGAGGCATGAACCCACTATCGAGCATAAATACTAACTCTTAGAGTTGCTAGCATCTACTTGGCCAAGATAGCTACTAACAACGGAAAGCATGCAAGATCACAAATAACAAATACATGATAGAATCAATAATCAATCTGAAATAGCATCTCAATATCCATCAGATCCCCGCAAACAGAACATGCAGAATTACAAATAGATGATCTTGATCATGAACGGAGCTCACAAGATCTAAACATGAAAGCATAAAGGAGGAGAACCAGCCATCTAGCTACTACATGGATCCATATTCCAAGGATGAACTACTCACACATCACACCGGAGGCTTGCATGGTGATGAAGAAGGCCTACAGGGTGAATTCCCCTCTCCGGCAGGGTGTCGGGAAGAGCTTCAGATCCCTCCCGATCTAGGGATGGAGATGA
Source organism: Avena insularis (assembly GCA_023614405.1). NCBI lineage: Eukaryota > Viridiplantae > Streptophyta > Magnoliopsida > Poales > Poaceae > Avena > Avena insularis. Next base: position 661,614,727 of record CM042690.1, on the reverse strand, counting down.
CTGACTCTGACTCTTCGTGGATTTTTGATCAGGTACTTAGGGTTTTCGTCCCGAGGGCATCTTATAGGCGGAAGGAGAGGCCGAGGGGGTGCTTGGGCTGGCCACACCACCCTTGGCGCGGCCAGACCTAGCCCCCGCGGCTAGGTGGTGTGGTGGCCCCCTGGCTCCTCTCCGTCTCGTATTCTGGTATCTGATGACTTCCGGAAAAATAGGCACTTTGGCTTTTGTCCCGTCAAATTCCGAGAATATTCATTTCCTGACTTTCCTGGAACCAAAAACAGCAGAAAACAGGCAACTGGCACTATCGCTCTTGTTAATAGGTTAGTCCAAGAAATCATATAAAAAGTACTCCAAAGTGTGGACAAAACACAAGAAAGTGGATAAAACCAAGCATGGAACATCAAAAATTATAGATACATTTGCAATGTATCAACATCCCCAAGCTTAACTCCTGCTCGTCCTTAAGTAGGCAAGTCATAAAAAGAAAGAATAATTTTTGAGGTGACATGCACCATCAAATACTTGATCAAAGTATTTGCAAAACATTCAAAGCTGGGATCATAGTACTTCAATCATAACATGAAAGACAAAGTTCTAGCAATAAGACAAAGAAACTATGATGCAACATGAAAAGGCACAAACAAAAGATTCATGAATAACAATGCTTTGCAAGACGTTTGTTTGTTTTACATAAAGAAAACATAGCATAATAGCATTCAGCTTGTCCCTCAAAGAGTAGCAAATATAAATGCATAGGACACCTTCAAAGTTCATAAGAGTGACTAGATACAAATAGTTTAAAACAAGCAATATCAAGTTATGCATCAATCAACTAGTCTTGGGACAATGCACATAGAACTAAGAATGGCCACTATGCTCTCAAAGTAGGTGCATAAAGATAGAAGGTGGAGACTCAATGTAATGGTGGAAGAAAGGCCTTCATAGAAGGAAGTAGGGATTCAAGTCTCATAAAGAGCTTCCAAAAATTATGGTACTTGTTAGCTTTCAGCTCTCATTGCCCCTTACTTACGAAGAGGATATGCTTGACAAGTTATAAACCGAAATCTCATGCCCCTTACTTACGAAGACCGAACCTCATGCTACTCAACTTTAGTCATAAGTAAGCTCTTGTCATTGTAAGTACATGTGTATCATAAAGAACCGCCAACAGGGTACCCCTTGCACATGATACAGGAGCTATCCCATAATGGTCATAATCATGCAGAGCGACAAAACATCATTGATAAAACCATAAAGTGATACTACAAGTTGAAAACTAAAGGATCATAAAGGCTATGGTGACTTGAGATAGTCATAACATGGTGTGAGCATGCGCCAAGTCAACCCAAATAAAGCATCAAAGGAGAATACCACTATACTATGCTTTAATATGCTAAAACAACGCATGATTCATCCAAGGCACATTAAGCAATATCAATTGTTTATAACAAGTCATGCTACAGAAAAGAATACTAAGCATAAAGCCAAAACAATATCAAGCATGGCATGACAAAGCATAGGCCACAGTCAAAAACAAGCTCTTTTTACCACATAAGCATGAGCTTTCCTACTCTTTTCCAATCCAAACCAAACTATTTGAAAACCAATGTATGAAAGAGGGGGTCCAACCAATTTATTCAGCAAACTAAGCAAACAAAGCAAACAAAAAACCAAAACGAAAACAAAAAAGAAGACGCTCCAAGAACAACACAACTGTGGATGAAACAATAAAAATGAAGAGTTTGGAAGAAACCTAGGATTTTTATTGATGAAGAGGGGATGCCTTGGGCATCCCCAAGCTTTGACGCTTGTACTTCTTAGATATTTCTTGGGGTGACACGTGTGGCATCCCCAAGCTTGAGCTTTAGTCCATCCTTCATCTCATTACTCATTCCTTCCATACACCTAAAAATTTTCCTTCATACAAAACTTCACACAATCTTTATTAGCAACATTAGTGCACTCAAGATAAAAGGTCTAAAGGTTCAGTCCTAACACCAAATAAACTTCCACTATAACACTAGATATTGTAGCACTTCCCTCAAAAAGCTCAATTCCCCAAAAGAACTCAAAAAGGATCCAACAAGAAGCAAATGCAGAAAATGGCAGAAATCTGTCAAAACAGACCAGCAGATAAAGACGAATTTTTTGGAAGACCTTCTGTTGCTCAAATCAAAACGTGTTGAACTAGCGAAAGTTAGATAACAACCTGGGGCAGAAGCAAAAAAATTCACGCCTCAAAAAGACTTTCAGATATTTTACACGAATTTTTACGGTGAAGCACAGAAATCTGTTTCACGACAACAACTTTCCCAATCATTACTTCTCTCTCATTAGAGGTTACTCTTGGCACAAAAAGCAAATAAAAAGGATAAGGAGAGGTTATTACAGAGGTAATAACTTCCAAGACTCATCTAAAACTTTTGGGTTATCTCCCAATAAGTACTTTTCTTTAACGCCTTTAAGTTAGGCATAAGAAGCAAGAAAAAGAATCAAGTGTTCTCAAATGAAGAAGCATTAAGACCAAATTTTGTTTTCATAGGAGAAGCAAAAGAAATCTTCTCTCTCTTCTTAGGGAAGTGTTCTATACCTTTCTTGAGTGAGAGTTGATATTTAATGGTGCCTTCTTTCATATCAATAATGGCACCAACAGTTCTAAGAAAAGGTCTTTCCAAAGTAATAGGACAAGAAGCATTGCATTCAACATCCAAAACATAGAAATCAACAGGGACATAGGCATTATTAACCATAATAAGAACATCATTAAGACTCCCTATGAGTTTCTTTTTAGCATTATCATCAAGTGGGACATTCAAATAACAATCTTGAATTGGAGGCAAATCAAGCATATCATAAATCCTTCTAGGCATAATAGAAACACTACTATCAAGATCACATAAAGCTTTGAAATCAAAGTCATTCACTTTCATATTAATGATGGGTTCCCAACCATTTTCTTGTTTTATAGGAATAGAAGCTTTATGTTTCATCTTTTCTTCTTTAATCTTTATGAGAGCATCAGTAATGTGTTTTGTAAAAGCCATGTTCATAGCACTAGCATTAGGACTTTTAGCAAGCTTTTGTAGGAACTTAATAACTTCAGAGATATTGCAACCATCAAGATCAAAATCAAAATTATCATCTAAAGTAGTAGAACTATTACTAGCCTCAACACTAGTGGTGGTGATAGTAGAAACACTAATGTTTCTAGCAATTTCATCTTCTCTTTCCCACTTAGCATGTAATTGAGCTAATAGTCTAACATTTTCATCAATTCTTACTTGTATGGCATTAGTAGATGCAAAGGGATTCTCATTAGTTTCGGGTTTAGCAGCTATTTTATTCAAAGAAGATTGAGCTTCAGCCAAAGATGCTATATTTCTTTCAGCATTAGAGAGTTTTTCCTCAATAGTTTTATTGAAAGCAATTTGTTTACTAGTAAAGTCTTTAAGCATAACTTCAAGTTCAGAGGGAGCACTCCTATTATTGTTGTAAGAATTTCCATAAGCATTACCATTGTTGGGAGGATATGGCTTATAATTGTTGTTACCAAAATTACTCCTATAAGCACTATTGCCAAAGTTGTTATTTCTTATGAAGTTCACATCAACTTGCTCTTCTTGAGCAACCAAAGAGGCTAAAGGAACATTATTTGGATCAATATGGGCTTTCCCGTTCACAAGCATAGACATAATAATATCAATCTTATCACTCAAGGAGGAGGTTTCCTCAATAGAATTTACCTTCCTACCTTGTGGAGCTCTCTCAGTATGCCATTCAGAATAATTAACCATCATATTGTCCAGAAGTTTTGTTGCAGCATCCAAAGTGATGGTCATAAAGGTACCTCCAGCAGCAGAATCCAATAGGTTCCTTGAAGAATAGTTCAATCCTACATAAAAAGTTTGGATGATCATCCAAGCAGTTAGTCCATGAGTGGGACAATTCTTTACCAAAGATTTCATTCTTTCCCAAGCTTGAGCAACATGCTCGTTATTAGATTGTTTAAACTTCGTTATTTCACTTCTCATGGATATAATCTTAGCAGGAGGATATTATTTTCCAATAAAAGCATCTTTTCACTCAGTCCAAGAATCAATACTATTATTAGTTAAGGAATTCAACCATTCTTTAGCTTTTCCTCTCAAAGAGAAAGGAAACAATTTAAGCTTAATAATATCACCATCTATATCCCTATGCTTTTGCATCTCACAAAGTTCAACAAAGTTATTTAGATGGGTAGCAGCATCTTCATTACCAATACCAGAAAATTGTTCTCTCATAACAAGATTGAGCAAAGCAGGTTTTATCTCAAAGAAAGTATCTTCAGGCACAGGTGGAGCAATAGGTGTGCTCATAAAATCATTGTTGTTGGTGCTAGTGAAGTCACACAACTTAGTGTTTTCAAGAGTAGTCATTTTTTTGTGTTTTTGATAAAGAAAGCAAACTAGTAAAACTAATTTTTTTGTCTTTTTGATAACAAAACAAGCAAACAAAACAAAAAGAAACTAAGCGAAACAAAAATAACAAAGTAAAGGGATTGGTTATGAGGGACTCCCCTTGTGAAGATGTCCTTGACTCCTCGGCAACGGCGCCAGAAAAATGCTTGATGGCTCAGTATTGATGTAGAGCTCGTTGGGGAACCCCAAGAGGAAGGTATGATGAGCACAGCAACAAGTTTCCCTTAGTTATGAAACCAAGGTTTAATCGAACCAGTAGGAGCAAGGAAACACCCCAAAGGTGTTGCTAGCTGAGCCTTGGCAGGGCGCACTACCGGTGCTAGTAGCAACGTGGGGACATGCACAACACAACCACAGAACTCTGTCCCCAACTTGCGATGAGGTTGTCAATCTCACTGTGTTTTGCTGAAAACAAAGGATTAAACGTATCGAATGGAAGGAAGTAATAGTTTGCAGAAAGTAAGCACAAAGCATTAAACAATTTGTAGATTGTATGTAAAAGAAAAGGACCGGGATCCATAGTTCACTAGAGGTGGCTCTCCTTAAGATAGATAACATGCTAGGTGAACAAATTACAGCGGGGCAATTGACAAACATCGAGAAAGCAATACATGCATATACTAATCATCTTGACTCCTTTGAGACTTCATTGAGCATTACAACATTATACATAGACCGCCATCCAACTGCATCTATGACTAATAATCCACCTTCAGGTTATCATCCGAACCCCCTCCAGTATTAAGTTGCAAGCAACAGATTATTGCTTTACGAATTGCGTGTAATGTAAACAATACGATTGTTGTATGAACAAAGGATTGTTGTTTTCTCCCTAGTAGCAACAGCACATCTAGTACCTTAGAGATTTCTGTCACTTCCCTAGATTACCAGAGGCATGAACCCACTATTGAGCATAAATACTAACTCTTAGAGTTGCTAGCATCTACTTGGCCAAGATAGCTACTAACAACGGAAAGCATGCAAGATCACAAATAACAAAGACATGATAGAATAAATAATCAATCTGAAATAGCATCTCAATATCCATCAGATCCCCGCAAACAGAACATGCAGAATTACAAATAGATGATCTTGATCATGAATGGAGCTCACAAGATCTAAACATGAAAGCACAAAGGAGGAGAACCAGCCATCTAGCTACTACATGGATCCGTAGTCCAAGGATGAACTACTCACGCATCACACCGGAGGCTTGCATGGTGATGAAGAAGGCCTACAGGGTGAATTCCCCTCTCCGGCAGGGTGTCGGGAAGAGCTTCAGATCCCTCCCGATCTAGGGATGGAGATGACAGCGGCTACAGACTCTTTCGTGGATTTTTGATCAGGTACTTAGGGTTTTCGTCCCGAGGGCATCTTATAGGCAGAAGGAGAGGCCGAGGGGGTGCCTGGGCTGGCCACACCACCCCCTGGCGCGACCAGGACTGGCCCGCGTGGCTAAGTGGTGTGGTGGCCCCATGGCTCCTCTCCATCTCGTATTCTGGCATCTGATGACTTCCGGAAAAATAGGCACTTCTGCTTTTGTCCTGTCCAATTCCGAGAATATTCATTTTCTGACTTTCCTGGAACCAAAAACAACAGAAAACAGGTAACTGGCACTGTGGCTCTTGTTATTAGGTTAGTCCAAGAAATCATATAAAAAGTACTCCAAAGTGTGGACAAAACACAAGAAAGTGGATAAAACCAAGCATGGAACATCAAAAATTATAGATACATTTGCAATGTATCAGCCCACAGTAATCAAGGTCACGGAAACCAGGATCACCATGGACCCAAGCTCAAGAACTTTCAGAATATCAACCCATCTATATTTCATAAGTCTGAGGATCCCTTAGATGCTGACGACTGGCTGCAAACCATGGAGAACAACCTGGAGGTCGCAGGAGTTAAAGCCAATGAAAAAGTATTGTTTGCCACCCATTATCTGGCAGGAGATGCAAGAGCCTGGTGGAATAGCACCCGTACCATGAACGATGGTCAGATGATGACTTGAGAAGCGTTCAAGATCAAGTTCAGCTAGACCGATGTGCCTCAAGGTTTGGTCACCAGGATGAGGGATGAGTTCAGAGAACTGAAGCAAGGAAGGATGACGGTAGTTGAGTACCGTGACAAATTTCTGTCCCTAGCTAGATATGTCCCTGATGAGATTAACACCAAAGCAAAGAAGAAATAAAGGTTCCTAAATGGATTACATGATGAGATGCAGACTGTGTTAGTTAACATCCATTTTGGAGATCTAGAATAGCTAGTAGACTCTTCCATTCAGATGGAAGGAAAGATAAACCAAGCCAATGACAATCGCAAGCGCAGGATGATGCACCAGACTGGATCCCACCATACTCAGAAGTATCGCCCCACCCCGTCTGCAGGATATGCCCCGAGAAACAACAGACTCCCTATGTCCCGTTAGGGCTATCCTAATCATAGTGGAGGAAACCTGAAGTCTGGAGGAAACCACAACAATAACCCCGGCAACTCCAACAACTTCAACCATGCACCGCCCAAGTCCAACAACAACAATACTGCCCCAAGGACTGGAAGCAATGTTGTGCCTATTGCAGGAAAAGACAAGTCCCAGATTACTTGCTTTGAATGTGGAGTCAAGGGTCACTACTCCAATGAGTGCCCTGATACGTCCAAAACGTATCTACTTTCTCGAACACTTTTGCTATTGTTTCTCCTCTAAACTTGTGTGATTTGGATAGAACTAACACGGTGACACTATTTTTAGCAGAATTACCTTGGTGTCTAGTTTTTGTGAAGAAAATCAACTATCAGGAAAAATCCCGTAAAATATGCCAAAAATCCTATTTCACCAGAAGATTCACGGAGCCAGAAGACAAGACGGAGGAAGGCCACGAGGGGCCCACACCACCTGGCCGCGCGGGCCAGGCCAGGCCGCGCCTGGGGGTGGTGTGTCCGCCTCGGTCACCCCCTCGGCCTCCCTCTTCGCCTATAAGTTACCTCTTGACCTCAAAACCAAGGGGGTTAGACGTTTTTCCAGAAAGAGTTCCGCTACGCCGCCACCACCAGATTCCGTGATTCAGAACCAGAAACTCTGTTCTGGCACCCTGCCGGGACGGGGAATTGGAGGAGATCATCGCCATCATCATCACCATCGCTTCTCCATCGACCATCCATGTTTCGCCCATCCATGAGTGAGTAATCCCCCGCTATAGGCCATGGGGATGGTAGGGATTGGATGAGATCGTTCATGTAATGGCATCAGATTGTTAGGGCATGGTGCCTAGTATCTATTATTAGTTCTTTTTGACTTTGTTGCAACTTGTTATGCTTAATGCTTGTCACTAGGTCCCGAGTGCCATGATTTCAGATCTGAACATGTTATTGATTCATTATGATAGTATTGTTTATGGTCTTACCTGCAAGTTGTATACACATATTGTTGTCCCAAACCAAAGGCCCCGAAGTGACAATAATCAGGATAATCGGAGGGAATGGCTTTGATGTGAGGATCACATGTGTTCACAGAGTGTTAATGCTTTGCTCCAGTGCTCTATTAAAAGGAGCACCTTAATTGCCAGTAGTTCCCTTGAGGCCCCGCTGCAAACGGGCTGGCAGGACAAAAGATGTTGTGCAAGTTCTCATTGCAAGCACGTATGACTATATGGAACACATACCTATGATTATCTAGTACTTGGATGCTTTATCTTATTTATCTGTTAATGCCCTATGTCTTGATTGCTATATGAATTGTCTTGTCCATGCAATGTCCGTCCATCCATCCCTATGCCTACCGCGCTTTAATCCTACTGTTTACTACAATTGCTACTACTGTCTTTACTTTTACTACTGCTATTACTTTACTATTGCTACTACAAAACTGTTGCTACTGATAATTTGCTGCGAGCAAGATTGTTTCTAGGTGCAGCTGAATTGACAACTCAGTTGTTAAGGCTTATAAATATTCTTTGGCTCACCTTGTGTCGAATCAATAAATTGGGTTTCACTTCCCTCAAAAATACTGCGATACCCCCTATACTTGTGGGTCATCAAGACTATTTTCTAGCGCCATTGCCAGGGAGCATAGCTCTATTTATCAAGTTCACTTGGTATCACTGTTGTTCGCTGCCATGCATCCATCATGGGTAAGTCTCGTGATGGCAAGGTTCCTATTTTACCACCCACTACAAGGAGAGGTACGGTTCTGAACACCTCTGTTGTTCTTGATTCACCATCTATTATGAGTAAGCTCCTTACACCACCACATACACATGCTACACATACTGCTACTACTGCTGAATCTGAAACTTCTGATACTTATGATGCTGCTTCTACTGTGCTTGATAAGAGTGGTTCATTAGGTCCTTTCCTAGATGCTACAATTGCTAGATCTATAGCTGGAAATACCGAAACTCCTAATGACGATACTACTACACCTGTCAGTTCATCTGAGTCTAGAGAGAGCTATGATATTGAAGACGATTATATAGAGATGACTGATGAATTTATTAAAGAATGCCAAAACACCCATGATAGGAGTGCTATTAAGAATCTTCTTAAGAAACATACTGTTAGACCTAAATTATCTCCTAATGCTAAGTTTGCTACATCTCCCATAAACAATAAAGATAAGGATTATGATTTCTCTCTTGATTTATCTTACATAACTATTGTTGAGAAAGAACCTTTTTGTGGGACTAAGAATGAGAGTGCAGTAGCACATATGACTGAGCTTTCTACCATGAGTGGCTTATTTTCTGATGATATTAAGGTGCACACCTACTTTGTTGCTAAAATTTTCCCTTTTTCACTGAAAGGAGAAGCTAAAACTTGGTTTAATAATTTACCTCCTGGATCTATTGATAGCCCTGATTTCTTGATTAGTACCTTCCTTTAGAAATATTTCCCACCTAGTGCTAAACATGCTATTTTACAGGAACTTTTTGATTTTAAATAGGGAGAAAAGGAGATACTGCCTGAATCATGGGCAAGGTTTTGCGCTTTGATTCATGCACAGGCTGGATGTCCATTACCTAAATAATGAGCTTCTCGATATATATTATAATGGACTAACTGAAGAATCTAGGACATACCTGGATAGTTATGCTGATTGTGTTTTTAGCAAGAGAACTACCAAAGAAGCCGAGGAATTAATGGCTAAAATAAACAAGAATTATGAAGACGGGACTTCTTATGAACCAACTACACCTGAGCTAACTATGCCTGCGCCTATACCACCATCAAAGAAGAGGGGAGTTATTGAACTAAATGATGAAGTGATGAAGGAAGCTAAGAAATGTCTTAAGGAGAAGGGAATTAAAGCTGCAGATGTGAAGAATTTACCTCCTATAGAAGAATTATGTAAGCCGATCTCCCACTCATCCACTATTGAGGTACACTCTCTCCAACATTTTGATGAAGGTGATATTCCTTATTCTAAACCTCTTGATCAATGCTTAGAAGAATTTGACATTTTTATTGTTAAGCAAGATAATTTTAATAAAAGGGTGCAAAATCATTTAATGGAGAACTCTAAAGCTATTGTTGAGTTAAAAGATATAGTGGAAAGAACATCTAATGATGTTAAAATGCTTGTTAAACATTTTCAAATGGTTCAAACTCGAATTGATCAGCTTATTAAAGTACAAAAAGACTTGCTAGTTAATGCTGCTAAAGAAAAACATGCTTACGAAATTAGAACTAGAAGTGGTGCTGCTACCCAGGATCCTCTATATCCTGAGGGGCATCCTAAAAGAATTGAGCAGGACTCTCCACAAATTGAAAATAGTGGTACTTCTCCTAAGAAAAGGAAAAAGAAACATAAAACTATTGTAGAATCTTCTGAACCTGCTAAAGATCCTAATAGTATATCTGTCTCTAATGCTGAAACTGAAAGTGGTAGTGAGGAAAATGATGTTCCTGATAAAGAAAAAGTTGAAGAAGAACCTGAAAGGCACACTAAGAATACTAAATACACTAAAGAAGCTTTTGTTGCTAAGAAGCATGGTAGTGAAAGAGAGCCTTGGGTCCAAAAACCTATGCCTTTCCCTGATAAGAAACACAAGTCAAAGGAAGATGAACACTATAATAAGTTTTGTGAGTGGATGAAACCTTTATTTTTACAAATACCTTTGACTGATGCTATTAAATTGCCTCCTTATTCAAAGTATATGAAGGATATTGTCTCTAATAAAAGAAAGATCCCTAATGAAGAAATTTCTACTTTGCTTGCTAATTATTCCTTTAATGGTAAGGTTCCAAAGAAACTTGGAGACCCAGGGATTCCAACTATTCCTTGCTCTATTAACAATAGTTATGTCAGAACCGCTTTATGTGATTTGGGAGCAGGAGTTAGTGTTATGCATTTTTCTCTCTACAAGAGACTTCAATTGGAAAAACGAATACCAACTGTTATATCTTTGCAAATGGCTGATAAATCTACTACTATTCCTTTTGGTATATGTGAGGATGTACCTGTTCAAGTTGCTCATAATTGCTGATATTAATTGACTTTGTTGTGCTTGAAATGCCTGAAGATGATAATATGTCTATTATTCTTGGGAGACCTTTTCTTAATACTACACGAGCTGTTATTAATTGTAATCAAGGAAAGGTGACTTTTAATGTTAATGACAAGGAGCATACTATCTATTTCCCCAAGAAGATTGATAGGAATTATGGTTTAAATTCAATTGAACATGTTGATGGCATCCAAGTTGGAGAAATATATTGTCCCATACCACGAGAAAAATATGAAATTATTATGATTGGGACCATTGCTATCAAGGTTGAGGTAACATAATCATTAGTGGAATGCAAAGTTTTGTTTCATATAAAATTGTTTTGGTAACAAGACCTGATCAGCCTTGTTAACAAAGGGATTTTAATGAACAAAACAATGTTTTCACCATGATTATCTTTGCTTACTTTTATTTTTATCCATTTTAGCTTTTGCTTTCACTTAGTTTATTTTTCTATCGCTAGTTGCTTGCATATTAGAGTGTCTTAGAACTTGTGAAGTTTTAGTTTTGTTTTGTCAATACATCATTCCAAAAACATCTTTGTGTCAAAAAATCATTCATCAATACCTGAAAATTGCTAAAAAATAAAGTGTCTCGAAAAATTCTAGAAAATCCATTTTAAATTTTTACGTGAAAAAGGGGCAGAGAAGTGCCTAGAGAGTACCAGGGGGGCCCACCAGGCAGGCACACCACCTGGTGGCGCGGCCACCCTAGGGGCTCGCCTAGCCATGGTGTGGGCCACCCTGGCCCTCCACCCACTCTCTCACTTGCCACTGCCTTCTCTCTCCCTAGAAAACACCAGTTCATTGCTCAAAATCGCGTTCTTGCTATTCTTGTCCATGATTTTTCGATCTCCTTGCTCAGCCCATCTTTGCTGCTGAAATTTGGAGCATTTGTTCTCCATTATGTGACTCCTCCACCTGTCTAAGTAGATTTGTGTTTAGTGGATTATATCTTGAGTATTTTGCTATTGTAGGTGACAGGTTATGTGATCTTGTAAGCTTGTTCAATGCTTAGAAAAGTTGTTTTGATGCATGCCTAGGCCTCTTACAAGTCCCTATGAGTAGTTCCTTCATTATGTAATCACTTTGCAATCACTTGTATGATGGTTGTCCTAAATTTCAGAAAAGAAGATGAATGAACACCAACTCAACCAACATGAACTAAGGGTGCCTGAGGTTATGAAGGTTCACCGAGAGGAGGAAGTTTTTCCTTCCATCTATCCATGCCCCGAATTCATGAGGGCTGCAGGGATTTCTCAGGACTTCCATACTTTAATTGCTAATGCAGGATTAGAGCATTTTGTGGGAGATGAACCTTACCGATTTGTGAAACTAACTATGTCTGTGGTGTAGGACTTTCGATTTAGTTGCTCTTTGCCTAACCCCATGGTTCACTACAAAATTTACAATATAGCTGTCAACCTTCCTTTTGATGACTTTTGTGCAGCTATTAAAGTACCCCAGCGGGGCTCGTGTGAAAGGATTAAAGAGCGACCTGCACCACTCATGGAATTGTATGTGAAGATTTGCATAGCGAGCAGCTTCTCAAAGGAGAGTGGGAAAATTCATAATATTCATCTCCTGTCTATTCGCTGCTTTGCTTACTTTATTGCCAAGTGTGTTCTCGCTAGGAAAACTGCTAATAAGTATCCTCATATGATCTAGCATTCATCTCAGCTGCTTTAAAACAAGATAGGACATACAATTTGGGTGCCTTGATAGCTTTCCGTCTTGCTGCTAACCGCGAAAAAGGTGGAATTTGTAGAGGCCTCATCGCCTCTCGTTTATTAGCTTTGCATGGTGTAGTGCCTCATCATCTAGACCTACAGTTCCCATAGAGAGGCTTGACCTTAATTCCATGATACCGCATAAATTTGTTTCTTCTTGGGCTAATTTGAGTGATTTGTCTTATGAAATAACCTTTCTCAAGGCTGGTTGGAGAAGGAGTAAGTCCGAGCGTTTTGTTCTTTTGCCTGCATCTGTTTTGTTTAACCTTGAAACCAGGGTAGGATGGTCACTCACTAAGGAAGAGCTCGATACGTATCTGGGGGAGCTCTCCCAGTAGGAGCAGGGGATTGGACGGGAGGCTACAGATGATTCGGTCCAGCCCTCGAATGAGGGGGAGTCCTCGTACTAGCAGCCTACCTATGATTGGGGAGCTTCTTCTTCTTCCCATGGGCCTAACCACGATCATTCTTACGATGACCCGCCGGCTTGGAACCCTTATCCGCGTTGGGGTTGATACCAACTTAGGCCAAAAGCGTAAGCTTGGGGAGGTATACCGACACCACACTCATCTCCTTACCATGTTTAGTCGGTACTTTGTATATCCATGTTTCGCTTTCTTTTGCTTTCCAAAACAAAAAAGACCAAAAAATATTTTCGTTGTTTCTCTTTGTTTGCTTCTTTTTCTTTTTGCCTTGGTTTGCCTCTTCCTTTTTGCTTTGTTTGGACTATTCAAAAAACCCAAAAAAAATCGCTTTGCCTGTTTTTCCTTTTCGTTCTTGCCTTTAAAAATCAAAAACACCAAAAATATTTTCTGTTCTTCTTTGGTTTTGTGAAGTTCGTGTCAGGGTTCAGCAGTCCTCAGTGGAGTTTGGTTTCATGTTATTATTCAATCCACACAAGTGAAGGGCAATAATGAGGATTAATGACAACTTGAGGTGTGGTAAGAGGCTGGTAATGAACTCCATTTGTTTTCATTTTTGTACATATACTCATCATTGTGGGCATGCTTAGTCTGTTCATGTAAGGTGTATGTTATTTATGGATGCTTAGTAGTTCTTGCTTTCTTATGTTTAGCTCCATCTTGCTAATAGTTTGTAGCATGTCATATGAATGTTTCTACATTGTTCTATTCATAACTTGGTATGACACTGTGGTATCCTCCTTTGAATGTTTCACTTGAATTGACTTGGCACATGCTCACGCATGCATATGACTGAAACAAAAACCAGTTAAGCCTCGATGAATTATTTTGCCTCAAGGGTCTTGAATCACTTTCATGCCATAATTAGTCCTATTTTGTTGCAAGCATGATTATGAGTTATTTCTCTCTCGTTTGTCGCTCCCTTACTACTGCTAGCCTTCACTTGCACTGAGTACGAGCTCTACTCGTGTTTCCAACTCCCCAAAACCAATATTGCCAAAAGTGTCCACCATACCTACCTATTAGCATCATTTGCTTTTCTGTGCATATTCAGTATGCCTTGTTTTCTTCCGAATAAAATGTTTGCTTGTTATGAGAAAATTAGTTAGTAAAGCTCTCATGAACTTGATGGCACACTTTATTTCTTGCACTTAATAAACTTGAACCATTGTGACTGTCCATGAAAGTTATATGCTTGCAAATTATACGCTGGGGATTAGCAGAACCATGTTGTCACGAGGAACGCTTTCAACACCTGTAAATATATACCCAGTTGATATCATGCTCTTTTGTTTACAAATGTCATCGGTGTGAAATAAAAGGGGAGCTTGTAAGTCCATGGAGTTATGTATGTGTGTTAAGAAACGCCTGGGCGGCTGGTCTAATCCATGCCTAATCATGGTGGAAACCTGCAGCGTAACCATAATGAGCAATCTAGGAAGCATTCTTCTTATAAAAAAGGAGAGAGATAGTTATTGAGAAAAAGAGAAAAAAAGGGATGATGCGAAAAGAGGAAAGAGAGAAAAAGCACCATTTTCCCATGGTAAATAAGAAGATTGTTGAGATGCTCATTGTCTGCTTGCCTTGTCATTTTGATATGGGGATTCTTCCGTATCATCGGGCAAGGGGTACCCCGTTGGCGGTTCTCTATGATACGCATGTATTTACTATGACAAGAACTTACTGGTAACTAAAGTTGAGTAGCATGAGGAGCAGCCCTCGTACTCAAGGGACATGAGATTTCCAGTTTATGGTCTGTCAAGCATATAACTCGTATTGGACCTCACTTTCACCTTAACCATTTAAAGATGCTTATGATAGGGGCAATGAGAGCTCAAAGCTAATGAGTACCATACTTTCAGCATTTGGAAGCCTTTCAAACTTTTCAAAACCTTTTCACTTCCTTGTTGAGTCACCACATATTCTATGAGCACTTTCTTGAGAGCATAGTTGTCATTCTTAGTGTAATATGCTTGTCTCAAAACTTGATTAATTGTGTCATGACTTTGATGCTTGTATCTTTGATATATTTACTTCTAGTCTTCACTTGAACTTCAGAGGTGCCTTAGCATTTATGTTTGCTCTACAATCAAAGGCAAGCGAGATACCACTCTATCATACCTTTTTATGAACATTGCAATGTTGCTTATGTTTATGTTTCATGCTACTTACTATTTTTGAGTTGGAATCTCTTCATAGCTTGCAATAACTATTGAGTAACCTTATTTGCATGCTCCTTATTATGAATTGACCAAGTACTTGATCATATGCTAAGAATATATACATCTTATGAAGCAAATGTGTTCGTGAAAGTTTCTTTTATCACACTCAGTTTTCAACTAAATTGCTTGAGGACAAGCAATAAGCTAAGCTTGGGGGGAGTTGATACGTCCAAAACGTATCTACTTTGTTGAACACTTTTGCTATTGTTTCTCCTCTAAACTTGTGTGATTTGGATAGAACTAACACGGACTGACGCTATTCTCATTAGAATTACCTTGGTGTCTAGTTTTTGTGCAGAAAATCAACTATCAGGAAAAATCCCGGAAAATATGCCAAAAATCCTATTTCACCAGAAGATTCATGGAGCCAAAAGACGAGATGGAGGAGGGCCACGAGGGGCCCACACCACCTGGCCGCAGGGGCCAGGCCAGGCCACGCCTGGGGGTGGTGTGGCCGCCTCGGTCACCCCCTCGGCCTCCCTCTTCGCCTATAAGTTGCCTCTTGACCTAAAAACCAAGGGGGGTCGATGTTTTCTAGAAAGAGTTCCGCTATGCCGCCACCACCAGATTCCGTGATTCAGAACCAGAAACTTCGTTCTGGCACCCTACCGGGACGGGGAATTGGAGGAGATCATCGCCATCATCATCACCATCGTTTCTCCATCGACCATCCATGTTTCCCCCATCCATGAGTGAGTAATCCCCCGCTGTAGGCTATGGGGATGGTAGGGATTGGATGAGATCGTTCATGTAATGGCATCAGATTGTTAGGGCATGGTGCCTAGTATCTATTATTAGTGCTTTTTGACTTTGTTGCAACTTGTTATGCTTAATGCTTGTCACTAGGGCCTGAGTGCCATGATTTCAGATCTGAACATGTTATTGATTCATTATGATAGTATTGTTTATGGTCTTACCTGCAAGTTGTATACACATATTGTTGTCCGGAACCAAAGGCCCCGAAGTGACAATAATCAGGATAACCGGAGGGAATGGCTTTGATGTGAGGATCACATGTGTTCACATAGTGTTAATGCTTTGCTCCGGTGCTCTATTGAAAGGAGCACCTTAATTGCCAGTAGTTCCCTTGAGGCCCCGCTGCAAACAGGCTGGCAGGACAAAAGATGTTGTGCAAGTTCTCATTGCGAGCACGTATGACTATATATGGAACACATGCCTATGATTATCTAGTACTTGGATGCTTTATCTTATTTATCTGCAAATGCCCTATGTCTTGATTGCTATATGAATTTTCTTGTCCATGCAACGCCCGTTCATCCATCCCTATGCCTACCGCGCTTTAATCCTATTGTTTACTGCATTTGTTACTACTGTCTTTACTTTTACTACTGCTATTACTTTACTATTGCTACTACAAAACTGTTGCTACTGATAAACTGCTGTGAGCAAGATTGTTTCCAGGTGTAGCTAAATTGACAACTCAGTTGTTAAGGCTTATAAATATTCTTTGGCTCCCCTTGCGTCGAATCAATAAATTGGGTTTCACTTCCCTCAAAAATACTGTGATACACCCCCTATACTTGTGGGACATCATGCCCCAAGAAGCTTGCAGCAGCCACCAATGTGAATGCACACGCTTAGCAGCAACACCGTGTTCAGCCTGAAAGGAGATTTGCACCAGGGAACTCGCTCAACCGCAACGGCCGTCTATTCCACATGAATGCTGAAGAAGCTCAGGAAGCGCCCGATGTCGTGCTGAGTATGTTTTCTGTTAACTCAGTACTTGTAAGAGTGTTGTTTGATTCTGGAACATCGCACTCGTTTGTTACAGAAGAATTTGCATGCACTAGTAAGATTCAACCAACAAAATTGAAGCATGTTATGATAGTTCAAATACCTGGTTCAACCACCAAAGCTAGAAAAATTTGCAAGGTTATACCTATCAGAATCCATGGAATAGATTTTTATGCTAATCTAATAGTACTTGGAACCAAATGTTTGGAAGTAGTACCAGGAATGGATTGGATGTCGAAACATAAAGGATTGATCGACTGTGCCAAGAAAGCCATAACCATGACCAGTAGCTCTGGAGTATCAGTAGAGCATATATCTGAGACCTTGCCCCGTCAATTCAAATGCAACAAGAGTTTAGCCCAACCAACCCTAGACCAAGTCAGAGTAGTCTGTGAATACCCCGACGTATTCGTAGATGAATTGCCCGGTATGCCCCCATGATCGGGATATCAAGTTCATCATTGAACTAATTCCTGGAACTGGACCCATAGCTTAGAGACCTTATAGTATGAACCCATCTGAATTAGTGGAGCTGAAGAAGCAACTGGATGCTATGTTGGAGAAAGGTCTGATTCAACCAAGCTCATCGCCATGGAGATTGATGACCCACAAGTATAGGGGGTGTATCACAGTATTTTCGATAAGTAAGAGTGGCGAACCCAACGAGGAGCAGAAGGTGTTGATAAATGGCTTGGAGCAAGAATTCTCTGTAATACTTAGCAAACAGATTTTTAGGGGTTTTTGATAATGCGGATAAATAAAGTGCGAGTAAATAAAAGACAATAATAATAAATGTAGCAAGTGGCCCAATCCTTTCTTTAGCAAAGGACAAGCCGATTGTATTACTTAAGATGACCAAACATTCTCGAGGACACACGGGAATATCGTCAAGTGTTGTCGCTTCATATAGTTGATTAATCTTCTTTAGTTTGCTAAGTGTTGTGTGGGTTGATACATTGCAAATGTATCTATAATTTTTGATGTTCCATGCTTGGTTTTATCCAATTTCTTGTGTTTTGTTCCAACTTTGGAGTACTTTTCATATGATTTCTTGGGCTAACCTATTAACAAGAGCCACGATTACTGCCTGTTTTCTGCTGTTTTTGGTTCCAGGAAAGTCAGAAAATGAATATTCTCGGAATTGGACGGGACAAAAGCCAAAGTGCATATTTTTCCGGAAGGGATCAAGTGCCAGAATACGAGACGGAGAGGGGCCAGGGGCTGGCCACACCACCTGGCCACGCGGCCAGGCCTGGCCCGCGCCAGGGGATGGTGTGGTGGCTCCCGGCACCCCCTCGGCCTCTCCTTCTGCCTATATATTGCCCTCGGGACGAAAACCCTAAGTACCCGATCAAAAATCCACGAAAGAGTCTGTAGCTGCCGTCATCTCCATCCCTAGATCGGGAGGGATCTGAAGCTCTCCTGGCACCCTACCGGAGAGGGGAATTCACCCTGGAGGCCTTCTTTAGCACCATGCAAGCCTCTGGTGTGATGCGTGAGTAGTTCATCCTTGGACTACGGATCCATGTAGTAGCTAGATGGCTCGTTTCTCCTCCTTTATGCTTTCATGTTTAGATCTTGTGAGCTCCGTTCATGATCAAGATCATCTATTTGTATTCATACATGTTGTGTTTGCGGGGATCCGATGTATATTGAGATGCTATTTCAGATTGATTATTGATTCTATCATCTCTTTGTTATTTGAGATCTTGCATGCTTTCCGTTGTTAGTAGCTATCTTGGCCAAGTAGATGCTAGCAACTCTAAGAGTTAGTATTTATGCTCGATAGTGGGTTCATGCCTCTGGTAATCTGGGGAAGTGACAGAAATCTCTAAGGTACTAGATGTGTTGTTGCTACTAGGGAGAAAACAACAATCCTTTGTTCATAGAATAATCGTATTGTTTACTTTACACGCAGTTCGTAAAGCAATAATCTGTTGCTTGCAACTTAATACTGGAGGGGGTTCAGATGATAACCTGAAGGTGGATTATTAGTCATAGATGCAGTTGGATGGCGGTCTATGTATTATGTTGTAATGCCCAATCAAGTCTGAAAGGAGTCAAGATGATTAGTATATGCATGTATTGCTTTCTCACTGTTTGTCAATTGCCCCGCTGTAATTTGTTCACCCAGCATGTTATCTATCTAAGGAGAGCCACCTCTAGTGAACTATGGATCCCGGTCCTTTTTCTTTACACACAATCTATAAACTATTTCTGCTTTGTGTTTACTTTCTGCAAACTATTACTTCTTTCCATTCGATACATTTAATCCTTTGTTTTCCGCAAAACACGGTGAGATTGACAACCTCATCGCAAGTTGGGGACAAAGTTCTGTGGTTGTGTTGTGCAGGTCTCCACGTTGCTACTAGCACCGGTAGTGCGCCCTGCCAAAGCTCAGCTAGCAACACCTTTGGGGTGTTTTCTTGCTCCTACTGGTTCGATTAAACCTTGGTTTCATAACTGAGGGAAAACTTACTGCTGTGCTCATCATACCTTCCTCTTGGGGTTCCCAACGAGCTCTACGTCGAAAGTCGAGCGCATCAAGATCTTTTCTGGCGCCGTTGCCGAGGAGTCAAGGACATCTTCACAAGGGGAGTCCCTCACAACCAATCTCTTTACTTTGTTTTTTTTTTGTTTTGCTTAGTTTTCTTTTTTGCTTTGTTTGCTTGTTTTGTTCTTCAAAAAACACAAGAAAATTAGTTTTACTAGTTTGCTTTCTTATTTGAAAAACACAAAAAAAAATTAGTTCCTATCTTAAGTTGCCTTCATGTCTAGCCTTTCTCCAATCACTATGTCACCTGAGGAAATGATTTTCACTTTTAAACAAGGAATTGAGGAATATTTTAAGGAATCTTGGTCTAGAATCTCCGATCTACATGAAAAAACTGAGCCTAAAATGACTCAAAGCTTGTCCCTTAGCAGTTTTTACCTTGGGATTGCTCTTTGCTATAGATATGCTTTAGATGCTATTGTGGGAGGAGATTTCCTCCAATGTAATGAGGATGATGCCATTAATGCTATAAAGAAATTGATCCTCACTTACAACTTTCCTAGCCAAACTGATACTTCTTTCGCAAAAATATTTGCTAGGTTGGACACTCTTGAGGTTAGCACTACTAGATTAGAGAGTTGCTATAATACGCTTAGGGAGCATCACGATTATGTTCCAATAAACTCTGAATCATCAAAGTGGTTCCCTACAGTAAAGATTGAGATGAACACTGAAACTATTCAAGCTCGCTGTGATATCATGTCTGAATTTTGCCTTATGCCCAAAGATATTTATCTGAATACTTGGGGGCTCATTGAGGGAGAAAAAGAAATATCTCTTACTAATAATACTACCATATTACCTCTTGGAATAGCTTAAGGAGTGTTTACAAAAATCCTTGGGAAAACGATTTCTATTGATTATCTTGTTATTGAATGTGCAGGAAAAGGACAAATTACATTTGGAAGGTCTCTATTGGAACTTCTTGGAGCAATAATAGATGTGGGAAAGGGGACCATGCACCTTTATTCTCCACCAAACAATCATATTTTCCCAAAGGCTAAGAATAAAAGTAAGAGAGGTAAGGGCAAGAAAGTTGGTTTTAATGCTTCTTCATTTGAGAACACTTGATTCTTTCTTTGCTTCTTATGCCTAACTTAAAGGCGTTAAAGAAAAGTACTTGTTGGGAGATAACCCAAGAGTTTTAGATGAGTCTTGGAAGTTATTACCTCTGTAATAACCTCTCCTTATCATTTTTATTTGCTTTTTGTGCCAAGAGTAACCTCTAATGAGAGTGAAGTAATGATTGGGAAAGTTGCTGTCCCGAAACAGATTTTTGTGCTTCACCGTAAAAATTCCTGAGAGAGCTCTGTATGTCGGCTTGAGCTGTAATTGTTTGTGCTTATGCCCCAGGTTGTTATTTAACTTTCGTTAGTTCAACACTTTTTGATTGGAGCAACAGAAGGTCTTCAAAAAAAATCGTCTTTACCTGCTGGTCTATTTTGACAGATTTCTGCCATTTTCTGCATTTGCTTCTTGTTGGTTCCTTCTTGAGTTCTTTTGGGGAATTGACTTTTTGAGAGAAGTGCTACCGTATCTAGTGTTCTAATGGAAGTTTATTTGGTGTTAGAACTGAACCTTGAGACTTATTTATCTTAAGTGCACTAATGTTGCTAATGAGATTGTGTGAAGTTTTGTATGAAAGAAAAATTTCAGGTGTATGGAAGGAATGAGTAATGAGATGAAGGATGGACTAAAGCTCAAGCTTGGGGATGCCACGCGTGTCACCCCAAGAAATATTCAAGAATTACAAGCGTCAAAGCTTGGGGATGCCCAAGGCATCCCCTTCTTCATCAATAAAAATTCCAGGTTTCTTCCAAACGCTTCATTTTTATTGTTTCATGCACAGTTGTGTTTTTCTTGGAGCATCTTCTTTTTCGTTTTTGTTTTGGTTTTCATTTTCTTTGGTTTGCTTAGTTTTCTAAATAAGTTGGTTGTACCCCCTCTTTCATACATTTGGTTTGCAAATAGTTTGGTTTGGTTTGGAAAAGAGTAGGAAAGTTCATACTTATGTGGTAAAAAGAGCTCGTTTTTGACTGTGGCCTGTGCTTTGTCATGCCATGCTTGATATTTTTTTGGCTTTATTCTTAGTATTATTTGTTGTAGCATGACTTTTTATAAACAATTGAGATTGCTTAATGTGCCTTGGATGAATCATGCGTTGTTTTAGCATATTAAAGCTTAGTATAGTGGTATTCTCCTTTGATGCTTTATTTGGGTTGACTTGGCGCATGCTCACACCATGTTATGACTATCCAAAGTCACCATAGACTTTATGATCCTTTAGTTTTCAACTTGTAGTATCAGTTTATGCTTTGATCAATGATGTTTTGTCGCTCTGCATGATTATGGCCATTATTGATCTCTTAGTTTGTCGCCCCCAGTCTTTTGCTAGCCTCCACCACCAAGTATGAGTTCCACTCATGCATCCATCTCCCTAAACCAAGTTATTACAAAGAGTCCACCATACCTACCTACTAGCTTATGCTATTCCAAGTATATTCATGCTTTTGTTTACCTTCCACTTGTTATGAGAAAACTAGTGATTAAAGCTCTCACGAACTTGATGGCACACTTTACTTTACTTGCCCTTAATAAACTTGAACCATTGTGTCTTCTATGTTGTATATGCTTGCACTTATTTGTTGGGAATTAGCAGAACCATGCTTTCATGGGGAACGCTTTCAATATTGCACTTGGTACTTGTACCTAGTTGATATCATGCTCTTTTGTTTATGGATGTCGTCGGTGTGAAATGAAAGGGGAGCTTGTAAGTCCATGGAGTTATGTATATGTGTTAGAGAAACGCCTGGGCCACTGGTCTAATCCATGCTGACATGGTGGAAACCTGCAGCATAACCATAATGAGCTGTCTATGAAGCATTCTTCTTATAAAAAAAGAGAGTCCTACATTGAGAAAAAAGAGAAAAAGAAAAAAAAGAGATACTATGAAAAGAGGAAAGAGAGAAAAAGCACCATATTCCCATGGTAAATAAGAAGAATGCTGAGATACTCGTTGTCTGCTTGCCTTGTCATTTTGATATGGGGATTCTTCCGTATCAGTATCATCGGGCAAGGGGTACCCCGTTGGCGGTTCTCTATGATACACATGTACTTACAATGACAAGAACTTACCGGTGACTAAACTTGAGTAGCATGAGGAGCGACCCTCGTATACAAGGGACATGAGATTTCTGACTTATACTTCGTCAAGCATGTACACCATAGTTTGTTCACTTTAACCTTAATCACTTCAAGATGCTTATGATAGGGGCAATGAGAGCTGAAAGCTATAAGTACCATAATCTTTGGAAGCTATTTATGAGACTTGAATCCCTACTTCCTTTTACAAAAGGCCTTTCTTCCACCATTATATTGAGTCTCCACCTTCTATCTTTATGCACCTTCTTTGAGAGCATAGTGGCCATTCTTAGTTCTATGTGCATTGCCCAAGACTAGTTGATTGATGCATAACTTGATATTGCTTGTTTTAAACTATTGTATCTAATCACTCTTGTGAACTTTGAAGGTGTCCTATGCATTTATATTTGCTACTCTATTGAGGGACAAGCTGAATACTATTATGCTATGTTTTCTTTATGTGAAACAAACAAACGTCTTCTAAAGCATTGTTATTCATGATTCTTTTGTTTGTGCCTTTTCATGTTGCATCATATTTTCTTTGCTTATTGCTAGAACTTTGTCTTTCATGTTATGATTGAAGTACTATGATCCCATCTTTGAATGTTTTGCAAATACTTTGATCAAGTCTTTGATGGTGCATGTCACCTCAAAAATTATTTCTTTTTATCACTTACCTACTCGAGGAAGAGCAGGAGTTAAGCTTGGGGATGTTGATACATTGCAAATGTATCTATAATTTTTGAAGTTCCATGCTTGGTTTTATCCACTTTCTTGTGTTTTGTTCCAACTTTGGAGTACTTTTCATATGATTTCTTGGACTAACCTATTAACAAGAGCGGCGATGCCAAATACTGTTTGCTTTCTGCTGTTTTGGTTCCCGGAAAGTCGTGAAAATGAATATTCTCGGAATTGGACGGGACAAAAGCCAAAGTGCCTATTTTTCCAGAAGGGATCAAGTGCCAGAATACGAGACGGAGAGGGGCCAGGGGCCGGCCACACCACCTGGCCGCGCGGCCAGGCTTGGCCCGCGCCAGGGGGTGGTGTGGTGGCTCCCGACACCCCCTCGGCCTCTCCTTCCGCCTATATATTGCCCTCGGGACGAAAACCCTAAGTACCCGATCAAAAATCCACGAAAGAGTCTGTAGCCGCCGTCATCTCCATCCCTAGATCGGGAGGGATATGAAGCTCTCCTGGCACCCTATCGGAGAGGGGAATTCACCCTGGAGGCCTTCTTCATCACCATGCAAGCCTCCGATGTGATGCGTGAGTAGTTCATCCTTGGACTACGGATCCATGTAGTAGCTAGATGGCTGGTTTCTCCTCCTTTGTGCTTTCATGTTTAGATCTTGTGAGCTCCGTTCATGATCAAGATCATCTATTTGTATTCATACATGTTGTGTTTGCGGGGATCTGATGGATATTGAGATGCTATTTCAGATTGATTATTGATTCTATCATGTCTTTGTTATTTGAGATCTTGCATGCTTTCCTTTGTTACTAGCTATCTTGGCCAAGTAGATGCTAGCAACTCCAAGAGTTAGTATTTATGCTCGATAGTGGGTTCATGCCTCCGTAATGCAGGGAAGTGATGTAAATCTCTAAGGTACTAGATGTCTTTGTTGCTACTAGGGAGAAAACAACAATCCTTTGTTCATAGAACAATCGTATTGTTTACTTTACACGATTCGTTAAGCAATAATCTGCTTGCAACTTAATCTTGGAGGGGTTAGGATGATAACCAAGGTGGATTATTAGTCATAGATGCAGTTGGATGGCGGTCTATGTATTATGTTGTAATGCCCAATCAAGTCTCAAAGGAGTCAAGATGATTAGTATATGCATGTATTGCTTTCGGTGTTTGTCAATTTCCCGTTGTAATTTGTTCACCCAAAGATGTTATCTATCTAAGGAGAGCCACCTCTAGTGAACTATGGATCCGGTCCTTTTCTTTACACACAATCTATAAACTGTTTACGCTTTGTGTTTACTTTCGCAAACTATTACTTCTTTCCATTCGATACGTTTAATCCTTTGTTTTCCATAAAACACGGTGAGATTGACAACCTCATCGCAAGTTGGGGACAAAGTTCTGTGGTTGTGTTGTGCAGGTCTCCACGTTGCTACTAGCACCGGTAGTGCGCCCTGCCAAAGCTCAGCTAGCAGCACCTTTGGGGTGTTTCCTTGCTCCTACTGGTTCGATTAAACCTTGGTTTCATAACTGAGGGAAAACTTACTGTTGTGCTCATCATACCTTCCTCTTGGGGTTCCCAACGAGCTCTACGTCGAAAGTCGAGCGCATCATGGGTGAACCTGTGCTAATGTACCGACCTTCCTAGGACTAATACATACTTGTGATTATACCCCTTGCAAGTATCCACAAGTACAAGAAAGTAATTAAGGTAGAAACCTAACCACAACTTTAAACTCAAAGACCCTGACATCCCTTGTGCAAAGGTTTCCTAACGGGGGTTCAGGTTTCTGTCACTCCGGCAACCCCTACAATTAGTAGCCAAATACACAATGCATTCCCCTAGGCCCATAAAGGTGAAGTGTCATGTAGTCGACATTCACATGACACCACTAGAAGAAATATACCACAACTTAAATATCAAACCATCGAATCTTTCTCAACACAATTCCACTACTAACAATATGACTTCTCCCATGTCCTCAAGAACTAAACGAACTACTCACAAGACATAATATGGATCAAGATCAGAGATGATATAATGATATGTAACAATCTGAACATAAACGATAATTCAATGGTTCACTCAATAGCATCAACTGCAAGGAGTAATCAACACCGAGAAAGTTTCCCTTAAAAACTATGCAAGATTCAACCCAATTGTTACAGCGGTACGAAGTGGTGATGATGGTGATGGTGGAGATGATGGTGGTGATGATGATGATGATCCCGATGAAGTCCAGCTTGATGGTGGTTTTGATGACGACGATCTCCCCTCTCCAGGAAGGAATTCCCCGGCAGAATTCTGTCTGCCGGAGAGATCTTTCTCTCTCAGTGTTTTCCGCCCCATAGAGGCGGCGGAATCTTTCTATGGTCGCCCCCCAGGTATTAGGGTTCCAAGGGGATAATATACGCTAGAGGGGAGAGCCTGGAGCGGGCCAGGGTAGCCACACCACCTGCTGGCGCGGCCTAGGGCTGCCCGTGCCAGGGGGTGGTGTGGGCCCCCTGTGGCCCATCTCCACTCCCCCTTATGGCAATCTTCGTCTTCTAGAAAAATAGAATTTTCCATGTATTTTCCTGAATTTTCCGATCTTCACGAATTTTGCCTCCAAACAGCACCTTTTCCATCAGAATCTTGACTACAGCGGTCCATGCTCCAAAAGTCATCAACCATGCAAAAACAGATGAAATAACATAAGTATCATCTATTAATATGAAATATATCAATGAATAATAGTAAATTATTATATAGAATAGTGATGCAAAATGGACGTATCAACTCCCCCCAAGCTTAGACTTCGCTTGTCCCCAAGCAAAAACTGAGCTCAATAAACATGACCTCAGGTTTATGGAGTGAAGAGTCGATAAAATAATACGGACAAGAAGCATCACATTCATCAATACACATATCATAATAGAAGATAACTCACTATTATATAACTTATCTTGCAATAAGTAAAGGAAACATCATAAAGATACATAAAGTAAATAACAATTGGTAATGGAAAACTTAGCTCTTGGTCAAAGAATAGTTGACAATTTGCAGGAGTTCACACATAAAGGGTTTTCAATGATAGCCTTCAAAGTAGTAAACACTAAGACAAGAACAAATGTGCAAAGCAAGGAACATAAGAAACATGATTGAATAAATCATCATATGAATGAATGAAACACAACAACTCAAAATACTTGCTGAGATAGAAGGGAATATGTTTACTGACTCAACTAAAAAGTAAAGGAACGGCCCTTTGCAAAGGGAAGCAGGGATTTCAAGTTTCATAAAGAGCTTCCAAAAATTATGGTATTTATTAGCTTTTAGCTCTCATTGCCCCTATCATAGGCATCTTTAGGTGATTAAGGTTAAAGTGATCAAATATGAGGATATGCTTGACAAGTTGTAAGTTGAGAATCTCATGTCCCTTGAATACGAGGGCCGCTCCTCATGCTACTCAAGTTTAGTTACCGTAAGTTCTTGTCATAGTAAGTATATGTTTATCATAGAGAACCGCCAACGGGGTACCCCTTGGGCGATGATACGGAAGAATCCCCATATCAAAATGACAAGGCAAGCAGACAACGAGCATCTCAGCAATCTTCTTATTTACCATGGGAAAATGGTGATTTTTTTCTCTCTTTCCTCTTTTCTCATCTTTTTTCTTTTCTCAATGTCTATCTCTTTTTTTATAAGAAGAATGCTTCATAGATCGCTCATTATGGTTACGCTGCAGGTTTCCACCATGATTACGCATGGATTAGACCGGCGGCCCAGGCGTTTCTCTAACACACATACATAACTCCATGGACTTACAAGCTCCCCTTTCATTTCACACCGACGACATAAATAGACAAAAGTGCATGATATCAACTAGGTACAATGTACAACTGCAATGTTGAAAGCGTTCCCCATGACAACATGGTTCTTCTAATTCACAACTTACAAAGTGCAAGCATATACGCAACATAGATGGGCACAATGTTTCAGGTTTATTAAGTGCAAGAAAAGTAAAGTGTGCCATCAAGTTCGTGAGAGATTTAATCACTAATTTTCACATAACAAGTTTAATTCAGAAGGTAGATAAAAACATGAATTTACTTGGAATGGCAATAATGCTAATATGTAGGTATGGTGGGAACAAATGGCATAGGTTTTGGTTTTAAGGATTGGATGCACGAGAAACATTCCCTCTCAGTACAGGTTTTTGGCTAGCAAGGCTGGGTAGCAAGCATAAGAGTTGAAGGAAACAAACAAACATACAAGTGACAAAAAAACATGCAATTTTCCTTGGAAGTACAAAAGATCTTAACTAGAGAATACTAAGCTTATGAGCAAATCAAGAAAGAAATACGATGAAATTATATATTTTTTAGAGTACTTTTATCTTTTTAATTCAATTCTTAAAAAAGTGTTGCTACTGACCGAGCAAGGTTTGCCAAAACCAACTAAATTAACTCAATGATCCCAAAGTGATACCAATACTAACAACAAGATCAATCATATAACAGAAATTGAAAACTAATATAAGATATGCAAAAGAGTAAATGAAAGAACTTCTCATTAATATTCCATAACGGTAACTCACACCAAGGGATACATAGATATCTAACGAGAGGGGAGACACTTCCATAATGCAAACCATCCTACATGATAACTTCTCTATTCATGATATGACTATACTAAAAATTTAAAAAGATAGAAGATAGTGATGTGATACCGCGACACTCCCCCAAGCTTGGAACAAACCAAGGGGATGCCAAAACCTGATGACGAATTACTCCTTCGGTGGTGGTGTTCTCTTGATTGGGGCAAGAAAATCTTCCAACATCTTGCAAAGCCTGTTATTCTCCTCTTGAAGCATATCCACCTTCCTTCTCAGGACTCGGTACTTGTAGCAGAACTCATCAGTTACTCGTAGAGCTTCCACTGCAGCAGGGCAGGAACTGAGGTCTAGAGTTGGAGGTATCAGCCCCTTCATGCTTGCTGACATGTCCTTTACTTCCTCCCCGACGTTCCAGTCCATGTCTTCGCACCTAGTTACGATCCTTTCTTGTTTCACCATCCCACGAGAGTCTCCTGCTCAAGATTGCAATGGAGCTCACGACGGCGTCGAAGCTCGTAACCCTTTGAAGACGAATCCTGGAACGACATCTGGAACAGAACAGATCAAAACAAAAACACGACGAGAACACGATATACGAACCTCGGGGGATCTGGGAGATTATATATTATGAATTTTTACAACAAAAGGAAGGTACTGGGAGAAAACGGGTCGGAGACGGAGTCCGAGGTGGCCACACCACCTGCTGGCGTGGCCAGGCGGTCCGTGCTAGGGGGTGGTGTGAGCCACCCTGGCTCCGTTTCCGTCCCTCTTTCGCTTCATTTCTTTCCTTGTTGGATAAAAACTGAAAAATATAACTTGACAGAAATTTCACGGAACTTTTCTTACCAGAACTGTTACCTATTCGAAAATGGACTCTGGAGGTCTCTGAATTTGGTCTTTGATAAATTTCTCCAGAGTTACTATTTGAATAGCATCAATATCTTCATTGTAAGAATCCCCAGCAATATAGTGCTTGATTCACTGACCATTCACCACTTGTGTAGTGTTATCTTTTAAAGAAGAAATTTTTATTGCACCTGAACGATATACTTCTTCAATAACAAAAGGTCCTTCCCATATTGAAAGTTGTTTCCCTGCAAAAAATCTGAGACGAGACCTATACAATAGAACTTTCTCACCAACATGGAACTTCCTCTTAAGAATTATCCTGTCATGCCATCTTTTAACTTTTTCCTTAAAGAGTCTAGCATTCTCATATGCTTCACTCCTCCATTCATCCAACAAACTTAAGTCAAATAATCTTTTCTCACCAGCAAGTTTACAGTCTCTATTAAGTTCTTTCACTGCCCAATAAGCTTTGTGTTCTAATTCTAAAGGCAGGTGGCAAGCTTTCCCATAAACCATTTTGTAAGGAGACATTCCCATAGGATTTTTATAGGAAGTCCTATAAGCCCATAAAGCATTGTTCAACTTTTTAGCCCAATTTTTTCTAGATCTATTAACAGTCTTTTACAAGATGGATTTAATTTCTCTATTTGATAGCTCTACTTGCCCACTAGTTTGGGGATGATAAGCTGAAGCAATTCTATGATTAACATCATATTTAGCAAGGGTCTTTCTAAAACCACCATGAATGAAATGAGAACCTCCATCAGAAATAAGATACCTAGGCACTCCAAACCTAGGAAAGATAATATCCTTAAGCATTTTTAA
The DNA here is from genome assembly GCA_023614405.1 of Avena insularis. NCBI lineage: Eukaryota > Viridiplantae > Streptophyta > Magnoliopsida > Poales > Poaceae > Avena > Avena insularis. The sequence goes on along the minus strand of CM042690.1, from coordinate 661,584,978 downwards.
AGAGGTCTCCCCATCAGCACTTTTTGTAGGTATGGCTTCTACCCACTTAGTAACATAGTCAACAGCAACAAGAATATGGGTATAAACTTTTGAAGGGGGAAAAGAACCCATAAAGTCGAATCCCCAACAATCAAATGGTTAAATAACTAGAGAGTAATTCATAGGCATCTCATTGCGTCTAGAAATGTTACCAACTCGTTGGCACTCATCACATGATAAGACACATTTTCTTGCATCTTTAAAAAGGGTAGGCCAGTAAAAACCTGATTGTAGCACCTTCTGTGCGGTTCTATCTCCCGCATGATGTCCTATATAGGCACTACCATGACATTTCCGCAATATCTCCTTTTGTTCATATTCTGGAACACATCTTTGCATAATACCATCTACTCCTTCTTTATATAAATGTGGGTCATCCCAAAAATAATGCCTCAAATCGTAAAAGAACTTCCTTCTTTGCTGAGCTGTAAAAGTTGGAGGCAAATACTTGGAGACAATAAATTTAGCATAATCAACATACCAAGGGCTCCCTCGCGAGCTTACCCCTACTGCAACCAACTGTTCATTTGGGAAACTATCATTAACAGGCATAGGATCAAAAGAGATGTTTTCCAATCGAGATAAATTATCAGCAACAGGATTTTCAGCACCTTTCCTATCTACAATATGTAGGTTAAACTCTTGTAAGAGCAGCACCCATCTAATAAGCCTAGGTTTAGCATCTTTCTTCGTCATAAGGTACTTAATAGCAGCATGATCAGTATGAATGGTAACTTTTGAGTCAACAATATAAGGTGTAAACTTATCACAAGCAAAGACAACAACTAAGAATTCTTTTTCAGTAGTACCATATTTCTTTTGAGCAGCGTCAAGAGTCTTACTAGCATATTGGATAACATTTAACTTTTTATCTATTTGTTGCCCAAGGACAACACCTATAGCAAAATCACTGGCGTCATACATGATTTCAAAGGGTAAGCTCCAATCAGGTGGTTGAACAATAGGAGCAGTAGTTAAAGCCTTCTTTAAAGTTTCAAAAGCTTCCTTACAATCATCATCAAAAACAAAGGGTACATCCTTTTGAAGAAGATTAGTGAGGGGTTTTGATATCTTAGAGAAATCTTTAATAAACCTTCTATAGAAACCAACATGACCATGGATACTACGAATACCTTTGACGTCTCTTGGACAGGGCATTTTCTCAATTGCTTCAACTTTAGCTCTATCAACTTCTATGCTTCTTTCAGAAATCTTATGTCCGAGGACAATCCCTTCATTGACCATGAAGTGGTATTTCTCCCAATTAAGAACAAGATTAGTTTCTTCACATCTCTGCAAAACTTTATCAAGGTTGTGTAGATAATTATCAAAAGAAGTTCCATAGACGGAAAAATCATCCATGAATACTTCCACAATTTCCTCACAAAAACCATGAAAGATAGCAGACATGCATCTCTAAAAAGTGGCAGGAGCATTACACAAACCAAAAGGCATACGTCTATAAGCATACGTTCCATAAGGGCATGTAAAAGTAGTTTTTTCTTGATCTTGTTGTTTAATAGCAATTTGAGAGAACCCAGAGTATCCATCAAGAAAACAAAAATAGGTCTTTTTAGACAACCTTTCTAACATTTGATCAATAAAAGGAAGTGGGTAATGATCTTTCTTAGTAACTTTGTTAACTTTTCTGAAATCAATGCACATCCTATAACCTACTACTATTCTTTGGGGAATAAGCTCATCATTATCATTAGGCACAACGGTAATTCCCCCTTTTTTAGGAACACAATGAACAGGACTAGCCCATTCACTATCAGCAATAGGATAAATAATACCAGCATCAAGAAGTTTTAATACCTCGTTTCTTACCACTTCCTTCATTTTATGATTTAAACGACGTTGATGTTCTACCACTGGCTTTGCATCTGGTTCTATATTGATAGCATGCTGACATATAGTAGGAGAAATCCCCTTTAAATCATCCAGAGTATAACCCATAGCTCCTCGGTGTTTCTTCAATACCTCCAATAATCTGTCCTCTTCCTTCCCTAAAAGTTTAGAACTAATAATAATAGGATATATTTTATTATCATCAATGTAAGCATATTTAAGATCATCAGGTAAAGGTTTTAGATCGAAAACCGGATCCATTTTAGGTGGCAATGTGGTACCCAAATCTTCCACAGGCAAGTTATGCTTAAGCATCTTTGGTTGACGATGGAGAATCTCGTCAATCTCATTTCTTTCTTCCATGAAGATCTCACTTTCGTGGTCTTCCATAAATTGCTGCAGAGCATTGTTAGGAGCAAGAGATATGGAAGCAAGTTGTTCAACTCTAAAATCCTCATTAGGGGCTTCATTTTCATAAGGAACTTTAGTAAATTTCGAAAAATTAAACTCATAAGATTCCCCATCAAATTTAGTTAGCATTTTCTCCCTTTTACAGTCTATAATGGCTCCAAAAGTGTTCAAGAAAGGTCTACCAAAAATGATAGGATAGGTTTTACTAGAAGATGAACCAAGTACTAGAAAATCAGCAGGATATTTAGTCTTACCACAAAGAACTTCCACATGTCTTACAATACCAATTAGAGAGATGGTTTCTCTATTAGCAAGGTGGATAACCACATCAATCTCTTCTAGTTCGCAAGGATTAATTTCATGCATAATTTCCTTATAAAGCTCGTAAGGAATAGCACTTGAACTTGCACCAATATCACATAAACCATAATAGCAATGATCACCAATTCTAACTGAAAGCACAGGGACACTAGCCTTTTTAGTTCTATTTGGATGTGAGACGATATTAGAAGCATCATCACAGAAGACAATGTGTCCTTCTTCTACACTTTTAGTGACTAGGTCTTTCACAATTGCTACTGCAGGTTCAATGTTTATTTGTTCATCAGGTTTTACAGTTCTCTTTGTACTTTTATTAATTACACTAGTTATCATAGGGTGCTCCTTTACCTTATCCGGGAAGGGTATTTTCTCGATATAAGGTTCAGGTAAGATGTGATTAATAGTGCAAAATTCAGTACTTCTAACAAGAACATAATCAACAATATCTTTATATGGTGCATGATACTTGTTCCATTCCTTTTTCGGAATTTCAATATAAGAGGCAAAAGCCTTAAAACAATTTTCAATAACTTGAGAATCAAGACCATAAGCATTACTAATATTTTGAAAGTCATCAGTTCCCATAAAAGATTCAATGCATTTATAGTCATAATTTATACCCGACTTCCTTCCTTTATCATTCTCCCATGCTTCAGCATTATCTTGAATACGGTCTAGAAGATCCCATTTAGCTTCTTCTTCCATGCGTGTAAATGATCCAGCACAAGAAGCATCCAATAAATCCTTATCATGGAGAGAAAGCCTTGCATAAAAGTTATTGATAATAATATTGTGAGGGAGCTCATGAATAGGACATTTGAGCATTAATAACTTCAATCTCCCCAAGCTTGAGCTGTACTCTCTCCATCAAGAGGCCAAAAGTTGTATATTTGATTCCGATCTTTATGAATCTCACTAGGAGGATAAAATTTTGAATAAAAGAGAGGCACTACTTCCTCCCATTCAAGAGCTTGACCATTCTTCAGTAGCTTATACCATTATTCAGCTCTTCCTTTTAGTGATAATTAGAATAACTTCTTCTTGACTTGATTTGTTGTAATACCTGCACACTTGAACAACCCGCATAATTCGTGTATAAAGAGCAAATGATCACCGAGATGGACAGTTCCATCTCCAACATAATAGTTATCCATAACACGATCAATAATTCTTGTAGGTATTTTAAAAGTATCATTCTCAGCAGGTGGTGGTTCATCTACTACCTTAGCAGTGGTAGTAGCATTACGAAATAAGAAACTCAGCGAATTATCCATATTGAAATAAAGCAACTAACAGAAGTAAACGATACTCATAGTAGAAGTTTCCTTTACCAGTTCCACTCTCCAATAACGCTTCACTCCTCGGCAACGGCGCTGGAAAATAGTCTTGCTGACCTACAAGTATAGGGGGTGTATCGCAGTATTTTCGATAAGTAAGAGTGTCAAACCCAACGAGGAGTAGAAGGTGTTGGCGAATGGCTTAGAGCAGGAATTCTCTGTAAATACTTAGCAAACGGATTTTTATGGGTTTTTGATAATGCAGATAAATAAAGTGCGAGTAAATAAAAGACAATAATAATAAATGCAGCAAGTGGCCCAATCCTTTCTTTAGCAAAGGGCAAGCCGGTTGTATTACTTAAGATGACAAATGTTCTCAAGGACACACGGGAATATCGTCAAGTGCTTTCTCTTCATATAGTTGATTAATCTTCGTAGTTTGCTAAGTGTTGTGCGGGTGAACCTATGCTAATGTACCGACCTTCCTAGGACTAATACATACTTGTGATTATACCCCTTGCAAGTATCCGCAAGTACAAGAAAGTAAATAAGGTAGAAACCTAACCACAACTTTAAACTCTAAGACCCTAGCATCCCTTGTGCAAAGGTTTCCTAACGGGGGTTCAGGTTTCTGTCACTCCAGCAACCCCTACGATTAGTAGACAAATACACAATGCATTCCCCTAGGCCCATAAAGGTGAAGTGTCATGTAGTCGACGTTCACATGACACCACTAGAAGAAATACACCACAACTTAAATATCAAACCATTGAATCTTTCTCAACACAATTCCACTACTAACAACATGACTTCTCCCATGTCCTTGAGAACTAAACGAACTACTCACAAGACATCATATGGATCAAGATCAGATATGATATAATGATATGTAACAATCTGAACATAAACGATAATTCAATGGTTCACTCAATAGCATCAACTACAAGGAGTAATCAACACCGGGAAAGTTTCCCTTAAGAACTATGTAAGATTCAACCCAATTGTTACAGCGGTACGAAGTGGTGATGATGGTGCTGGTGGAGATGATGGTGGTGGTGGTGATGATGATGATGATCCCGATGAAGTCCAGCTTGATGGTGGTGTTGATGGCGACGATCTCCCCTCTCCAGGAAGGAATTCCCCTGGTAGAATTCTGTCTGCAGGAGAGATCTTTCTCTCTCGATGTTTTCCACCCCGCAGAGGCGGCGAAATCTTTCTATGGTTGCTCCCCAGGTATTAGGGTTCCGAGGGGATAATATACGCTAGAGGGGAGAGCCTGGAGCGGGCCAGGGTGGCCACACCACCTGCTAGCGCGGCCTAGGGCTGCCCGCGCCAGGTGGTGGTGTGGGCCCCTTGTGGCCCATCTCCACTCCCCCTTCTGGCAATCTTCGTCTTTTGGAAAAATAGAATTTTCCATGTATTTTCCCAAATTTTCTGATCTTCGCGAATTTTGCCTCCAAACAACACCTTTTCCATCAGAATCCTGACTACAACGGTCCATGCTCCAAAAGTCATCAACCATGCAAAAACAGATGAAATAACATAAGTATCATCTCTTAATATGAAAGATATCAATGAATAACAATAAATTATGATATAGAATAGTGATGCAAAATGGACGTATCAGAGATCACCTTTGTTGTTTATGGATAAGAAAGATGGAGGTAACCGTTTGTGCACGGATTACCGGAAGCTGAATGATGTCACCATCAAGAACAAGTACCCACTGCCAAAGATCGAGGATTTGTTTGACCAGTTGACTGGTGCCAGAGTGTTTTCTAAGATTGATCTTAGAACTGGTTATCATCAACTTAAGATTTGTGCAACAGATATTCCAAAGACCACCTTTACCACCAGATATGGATTGTATGAGTATACGGTCATCTCTTTTGGATTAACCAATGCCCTCGCTTATTTCATGAATCTCATGAATAAAATTTTTATGAACTTCCTAGATAAGTTTGTCGTTGTTTTTATCGATGATATTCTGATCTATTCCAAGTCAGAAGAAGACCATGAGCTACACTTGAGAACCATCCTTGAAACCCGTAGAGAACATCAGTTGTATGCTAAGTTTAGCAAATATGAGTTCTGGTTGAAGGAAGTAGGATTCCTAGGACATCGTATCGGCAGGAGGAGTCACTGTCGATCCCGCCAAGATCAAAGATGTTGAAGACTGGAAAGCCCCAACCACTCAAACCCAGGTCCGTGCATTTCTCGGATTAGTGGGATATTACCACAAGTTTGTTGAAGGATTTTCTAGCATCGCAAGACCAATGACCCAATTGTTGAAGAAAGATAAGAAGTTTGAATGGACGGATAAATGTGAAGCAAGTTTTCAAGAGCTCAAGAGGAGATTGATTTCAGCCCCAATTCTGATTATGCTGGATATCAAGAAGCCTTTTGATGTAAATTATGATGCATCCAAGATTGGTCTCGGATGTGTGTTGATGCAGGAAGGTAAAGTCATAGCATATCTGTCCAGACAACTGAAGCAACATGAGCAAAACTACCCTACCCATGACCTTGAACTAGCAGCCGTAGTCTTAGCTTTGAAGACATGGCGTCATTACCTTATGGGTAACCGCTGTGAGATTTATTTGGATCACAAGAGTCTGAAGTATATTTTCACCCAGAAGGAGCTGAATATGAGGCAAAGGAGATGGATAGAGTTAATCAAGGATTATGACCTTGACATTCACTATCACCCCGGCAAAGCCAATTGGGTAGCCGATGCTCTTAGCAGATTGCCGTGTAGATTAAACACCATGATAAAAGAAGCCCAGCCAAGTTTGCATGAAGAGTTGGAACAATTTAGAACGGAGCTAGTTAGCGAAGGATTTTTAGCTAGCATTGAACTTCAACCCACTTTGATTAGTCAGATCAAGGAGGCGCAGAAAGGAAATGTAAGTATCGATGTAATCAAGCGTCGTATTAGTACAGGGAAGGCCAGGTTCACCGAGGATGAATAAGGATTTTTGTGGTACAAAGGACTTATCTGTGTGCCAGCAGATTCCGAGCTGAAGCAAGTTATCATGCAGGAAGCTCATGATACTCTTTATTCTATCCTTCCCGGAGGAACAAAGATGTATCAGGATTTGATGGAGCAATTTTGGTGGCACAAGATGAAGAGAGAAATCGGAAACTACATAGCCAAGTGCGATATCTGTCAGAGAGTCAAAGCGGAACATCAGAGACCCGCAGGACTTTTGTAACCATTACAGATTCTGGAATGGAAATGGGATTCTGTCGGAATGGATTTTATCACCGTTTGCCTACTTCTAGTAGGGGAAATGACTCTATTTGAGTCATAGTTGATAGACTGTCCAAGGTAGCCCATTTTATACCTGTCAAGACCACCTACCAGAGTTCGAAGCTAGCAGAGCTGTACGTTGCTAGAATCATCAGTTTACATGGAACCCCTAAGACCATAGTGTCGGATCGAGGAACCCAATTTACCTCTTTGGCAGAAAGTCCAAGAAGGATTAGGAACCAAGCTGAATTTCAGCACAACTTATCACCTGCAAACCGATGGACAAACTGAAAGAGTCAACCAAATCTTAGAAGATATGTTGAGAGCTTGTGTGATAGAGTATGGATCAAAATGGGAAGATTGTCCGCCTTTTGCAGAATTCTCACACAACAACAGTTATCAAGCCAGTTTGCAAATGGATCCATTTGAATTTTTGTATGGAAGGAAGTGTCGTACCCCATTGAATTGGTCGCAAGTAGGAGAGAGTCAGATTTTCGGACCCGACATCCGACAAGAAGCCGAAGAGAAGGTTCACAAAGTCCGTGAGCACCTCAAGACCGCCCAATCCAGACAGAAGAGTTATGCTGACAAGAGACGTCGGGACCTGACCTTCAATGTCGAAGATTTTGTGTATCTCAAAGTATTGCCCTTGAAGGGAATGCAACATTTTCAACTAAAAGGAAAGTTAGCTCCCAGATATATTGGACCCTTCAAGATTTTGAATCATAGAGGAGAAGTATCATATCAACTGGAACTGCCAAAGGAGATGTCAGCCATCCATAATGTGTCCATATCTCGTTACTTCGCAAATGTCTAGAAGTTCTGGAGAAGTCCAAAGTGTTCAAGAACATCGATCATCGAGCCATAGATATCATCAAGGATCTGATGTATCGGGAAGTACCCATTCGTATTTTGGAAGAAGTCTTCAGAACCACCAGGACCCGGAGTATAAAATTTCTCAAGATCTAATGGAGCAACCATACCGAAGAAGAAGCTACTTGGGAGCGAGAAGATTACATTAGGACTGAGTTTCCAAATCTCTTTAGTTCCTAATTTTTCTTAAATATCGGGACGAGATTTTGTTTAAGGAGGGAAGGTTTGTAACACCCCAAAAATGCTAATCAAGATTATCAAGTTCTAATCACCAAAATTAGGGTTAGCAAAAACTTTTATACTAATTTGAATATGAATGCATGTGTGTTTTGCCTTAGTGTATGATTGAGTGCTTTTGCCATGTTTGATTGCTACAAATGATGAGAAATGGTTTAAATATGAATACTACATCATCTAGGCCAATTACAAACAAAATCAAAAGAAAAAGAAATCAAATATGAATTAAATAAGCTAATGGTCATTTTGGCCAGAGTTAACCACTAGGCCACTTTGAGTGTTCCTAGAAAAGAATTTCTAATAGAAACTTTTCCACTTCTTTTCACCCCTTCCTAGACCAAGTAAAAGTGAACCCAAGCCCACTTTACAAACTTACAGAAACTATTTTCAAATCTATTTAAAGGACAGTTCAAATTTGAATCAAATTCATATGGTAAGATCACCATTTTGCAAAAACCAACTAAATCCAATCACCTTGCCTTTTCCAAGCAACCGTAGACACTCAAGCATAAGATAAGATCACTCACCAAATTTCATTAAAAATTTTCAAACTTAAGTTCTTTTGGCCATTTAATCAAACACCTGGCAGACACAATTTAAACCTGGCCTACCTTCACTATTTTGAGCAGTGATCACCCAACCAAATTGTCCCCTCTTCACTCACCTGTCTCCGCAGTGTCTAGCAATGCATGGAAAACCACCGCCTTTGTCATTGTGCTAGTGCATCGCCGCCCGAAGCCACACTCGCCGGCCGACCATGGACAGAGCGCCACAGACCACGCCACCCTCTCCCACAACGACCAGCAGACAGGCGACCGTCCACCACCACCCCCTATCCAGCCCTTGAACGTAGGAGGGCCCTGGACCACCCCAGCAACGCCGCGCCCACTTTCTTTGCACCGTAGCCGACCAGTTCGCACTCGCCGCGCCTCGCCCTCACCTCGCATGCACAGACTCGCCTTAACCCTAGCTATCTCCTAGACACCCATGTTCGCCGCTGCGTGACCCGTAGCACCTGTGCGCTGTCTCGAACACCGTAGGTCCCATGTAGAGCGTCGCACGCGAACGATCATCCCCGACCGCCCCGTGCTGTGCCATTAAGCCCGTGATGACCGCCAGGGAGCACCGCATCGCCCCTACCCTCAGCCACACTGTTAGCTTGCTGTACCACCGTCACCGGAGAAGCCAACCCATCCCACTCGGTCCCCTCGCCATTGTATAAATAGAGGCCCTCTCCGCCTCAATTCTCCATACCACCTTACTCCCCACTCCTCACAACACCTCCTACACCCTTCCCTGGAGCAAGGCGAGCACCGCTTTGCCGGAATTTGGCCGGAGCCCGCCGCTGTAGTGAAGGAAGGGCGCCGTCGATTGGAGCTGCCCCAGGAGCTAACGCGACCACCGTTCGAACCGCCGTCGTCGACCACGTCGTTCACCCCCATCGCCGACCCTAGCTGGAGCCCTGATGAGCCTCACATGACCCCCACCGCCGCGTTAGGGTTTAGACCTCGCCGGAGCCGTTCGTCGTCGATGATGAACCTCAGTCGTTGGATCGTTTTCTAATCGGAGGGCCTAGATTGAAAGATATCGTTTCATTTAGATAGAGTCACTGAGTAGTGGGACCCCCCTGTCAGTAGCCCGCTGCGCCGCGCTGTGCAGATTGGGCCGCCCAGTTAGTTTCCCGCACAGGCCTGTAAATTCAAATAGTTATTTTCCAATTTAGTTAAAACCAGATTCTGTCAGTAGATTCAAAAAACAATTCTAAGAGATTCACTGAACCAAATTGCATGATTCCAATTTTGTTAGAAAGGTATTTAAATTATCTATCCAAGCCCGTTGGATTAAAATCATTTGCAGTTAGACATCACCTATACCAAAAATAACAAGACAGAGACTTTTCCACATTCAAACATTTTTCAAAAATCAACCATAAATGCTTTTGAGTTGATTCCAACTCTCAAAAATCAAATTTGCTAAGATCTATCTGAATATGTAAAAATATTTAGGTTTGCATGTAGTGACATTGGACTAGTACCAAAAGAATGCTATATAGGCATTTATAGTCACTTTAAATCTATTAAATGATAATCTTAAAGTTAATAGAATATGACCAACACTTTAAATCACATTCCCAAGTATTATAATATGTGGTGCTGACATGTGCCAACATGATCCCATATTTTAATTGGAGAATATTAAACCTTAAGTATTTTCAATGAGTAGAAATTACTTTTCTAAAATAAGATAAATAAGACCAAGTCTTTATTTCATGTGATGCTTGTGATGATACTAGATCATCAAGTATGAACCTTAGTGTGCTAAATAGAAATAGTTAAGTATTGTTTGGTGATTGTCTATCCCGTATTTATTTATAGACGATAGTATCGACCCGGGATACGAGGAGGAGGAGTACTGCCAAGAAGAAGAAAACTTCAATCACTGCACTACTCAGGCAAGCTAACACTTGCAAGTATTATACCTATGTAAGCCATCACTAATTGCAAGCTAGAACTATGCAAGCTATCTTTTGTCAACACCCGGATTTTTAATCCCAGATGCTTGTTATGTCATACATCGCAATCCCAGTTTTACCATTTTTGCGAGACATAACAGATTGGATATCACAGTACCTCATCCATTATAAACCATAATAAGGTCTTACACGAATAAAGGATCTCATGATCTAGTCTTAATACAACAAGCAGCGGAATAAATAATAAGCGTAGCGGTGGGGTCCATCTTCAGGGGCACAGGCAATGCTGACGATGGAAGATAGTCCTAGTTATCATAGCCATCCTGCTGTCCTTCGTCTTGGTAGTCCCCTTCATAGTCTGGCCATAGGAATAACCAGGGACAAAAGCCATGAGTACTCTTTAAGTACTCGCAAACTATCACTAACAAGTAAGGTAGTTCTAGTGGAAAATGATAACTCTAGGTTTATTTGTAAAGTTAAGTTTGAAACCTAAGCTGAGTTCAGAAACAAAGAAAGATAAAATAAAGTTTGAAATCACCTAAGTGGGAACATAATTGTCATAGTCACAACTCTGTTGTGGTCAAGTCAGGATTCATCATTTATATCATAAGTCATTTTGAAAACATCTGACAACAGAACATTATGGCTACTCCAACTGTCCATAACCGCGGACGCGGCTATTCGAATAGTTTGACACTCTGCCGAGGTGGTACACTTTCACCACAATATTCGATACATCTGTCAAGGATAACCCTGAATCATCATACTTAATATGCAGATAATCAAACATAAACTTTCCTTTACACACCCTAGTATAAGCACCTCTCCTATGAGTATGGCCTCCCAACCATGACCATCTATCATCTTGGGCACTGCATAGGTGGACAACATTGAGAGGTAGCCTCAGCTCAAACCTCTCCCTGGAGGGAACTAATACTAATGCATATAAACTTACGGCTAAGCCTTACCCAATTCAGGTATTGTGGTTGTACGGTAAAATTGGAATGGTATCGCATCCGAACCCAACCATCAGTTTTGTAAAAGGGTTAAGGCTCATGTCTCAACATTTTCATCATCATAAACCATTTGTGTTTCTCAACACATGTCAAAACATCTCAATAGAATGACTCATCATTCCAAGGTTTTCACAATTCATTTTCACCAAGTATTCCCATCTAAAGTGAATCAAGTTTTGGTTTAGCTCTAAACTACTAAGTTAAGAGTGTTCACTAAGGTGGGATGCTAATCTCAATCTCATGCCATAGAATGACATCTAAGGTTATCTATATAGGTCAAGTTTTATACTTTTTATGCTACCTTCAAACAAGTAAAGGACATTAATAAAGTAAAGAAAGTAAAGCTTGGAAATAACGCTTGGGGTAGGTAATATTCAAAGTGGTATAACCGACAGCATGCCTAATGCATCTTGCTTAGGTTATCTAACTTGCAAGGATTAGCTTGCATTGTTAATGATGGCTTGCCTTGGTTGGTGCAGTGGTTGAAGTTTTCTTCCTCCTCCTCTTGGTAGAACTCCTCCTCCTCGAAAGCTTGGTCGGTACTATCGTCTATAAATACATACGGGACACACAATCACCAAACAAAGCTTAACTAGTCTACTTAGCACACTAAGGCACACATTTGATGATCTATTATCATCACAAGCATCACAATGTTTAATTAACTAGCTTCATTCTTTTTATTTAAGAAAAATAATTTCTACTCACTGAAAATAACTAAGATTTAATATTCTCCAATTAAAATATGGGATCATGTGGACACATGTCATCACCACATATTCTAACATATGGGAATGTGATTTAAAGGGTGGATCACATTTTAATAAGTTTAAGTTTAATGTTTAATGATGACTAGAAATGCCTATATAGCATTACTTTGGGTACTAGTCCAAAGTCACTGCATGTAAACCTTAATATTATTACATATTCAGATATGTATGGTTCAATGTGATTTTTGAGAGTTGGAATCAACTCAAAAGCTATTATGGTCGATTTTAGAAAAATGTTTGAATGTGAAAAAGCTTCTGTCTTGTTATTTTTACTAGGAGAGATCTCTAAGTCTAAATTATTTAAATCCAACTGGCTTGGATAGATATTTTCAGTAGCTTTCCAAAAAAAATTGGAATCACTCCATTTGGATTTCTAAAACTCTCTGAATTGATTTTTGAACTAAGGGACAGAATTGAGTTTAAACATAAATAGAAAAATCCTAATTTGAATTAAAAGAATTAGGTGGAAATGAAATGGGTCGGCCTCACGCCAAAGCAGAGGGCGACTGACAGGTTGGTCCCGCTTGTCAGCGGCACATAAAACCCAAAACGGTATGGGACGATCTGGGCGCTACAATTAGAACCTAGATCAACGGTCCACAGTCATCGTCGACGACGAACTTGTCGCCGGCGAGGGCGAACCCTAAATGTACGGTGGGGGTCTACTGGGGACGTACCAGGGCTCTAGCTAGTGTGGTGAGGCGGGCGATCGAACTGGACGACAACGGCAGGCTCAAGCGAGGTCACGGCAGGGGCTGAGGTGGACGGAATCGACGGCAGCGTCTCCTTCTCTGCTGCGGCTGCCTCCGGTGAAATTCCAGCGGCCTGCTGCTCGAGCTACTCCGGCGAGAGGTGGGGAAGGACTAGGGGTGAGAGGGGAAAGTGAGGGTGTGAGGAATTCGTGCTGGGGAGGCTTACTTATATAGGCGCAACGAGGGGATCGACGGGTGTGGGCAGGCGTCTCCGGTGAGGGCGGTACAGGGGGCTACCAGCGTGGGCAAGGTAGGGGAACGGTGGGCGGTCTGCCGGCGGTGCTCTATGGCTTAATGGTGACGCTAGGGGCGGTGGATTGTGGTCGAGAAAGGGTCACCAACTGCGTGGTGATGCATGACCGTGTCTGGCGGGGTGCTGGTGTCGAGGCGGAGCGGCGTGAGCGATATGGTGTCAAGGCGTGGTCTGGTGCATGCTGGCGGGGATCACGCTCTGGCGTGCGCTGCGCACGGTGCAGAAAGAATGGGCGGCCCGGTGCTGAGGTGGTCCAGGGGCTGGGGTTGATCGAGGGGTGGACCATGGGCGGCGGTAGGGTTGGGCGGAGCTAGGGACGTGCTGGTTTGGCGTGGCTAGGTCCTGGCATGCTAACCGCGTCTGGTCGGCGATGACCCCATTTGGGCGGCGCTGCACTGGTGCTGCGGGGAAGGGGGAGGCTGGTTGGTGGCTTGGTTGGACTCAGGAGGGACAGAGGAGAGTAGAGAGGGTCCAATGGGGGACAATGGCTTAACTAGCAACAGTGTTAGTTAGGCAGTTTGATCTCTGCCTGCCACCTGTTCGACACAATGGCCGCATGAGAGCAATTTTTGAATTTTGAGCTGATTTTTGGTGGATGCTTTGATCTGATGCTTGGTAGACTGTGGTTGCTAGGATTTGTTAAATTGAAGTCATTTGAGTGGTTTTTGAATAAGTGTGATCTATACATATGAACTACATTCAATTCTCAATTGTCATTTAAATTTAGTGTTTGAAAGTTTTTGGGATGAAACAAAGTGGGCCTTGGTACATCACTACTTGTACTAGCAAGGGGTGCAAAGAACCACAATTGTTTCTGTTAAGATTTGAGTTCTAGGAATAGCCAAAGTAGGCTAGGTGATTAAAATGGCAAAAGTGACCATTTGCTTATTTTATTCCTTTAGATTTGTTTTTCTTTGGGATTTGCTTAGGGATGATCTAGATGATGTTTAATTCACCTTAGAATCATTTTACAACCAATGGATCACTCAAACATGGCAATTCAAAACAACTCCTAATTTAAATGCACACACATATGAATGCTTAATGATTTTAAATGGAAAAGTTTTTGTTAACCCTAAATTGGGTAGATTTGATCTTGATTAACCTTGGGTTAAGTTTTGGGATGTTACAAACCTTCCCCCCTTAAACAAAATCTCGTCACGAGATTTACGAAAGAAAACTAGGAACTAAAGAGATCTGGAAACTCTGTCCTAATGTAATCTTCCCGCTCCCAAGTGGCTTCTTCTTCGGTATGGTTGCTCCATTGAATCTTGAGAAATTTGATACTCCGGGTTCTGGTGGTTCGATAAGCTTCTTCCAAGATACATATGGGCACTTCACGATACGTCAGGTCCTTGTTGATATCAACGGCTCGGTGATTAATGTTCTTGAATACTTTAGTCTTCTCTGGCACTTCTAGGCATTTGCGAAGTAACGAGATATGGAACACATTGTGGATGGCTCACATCTCTTCTGGCAGTTCCAGTTGATACGATACTTCTCCTCGACGATTCAGAATCTTGAAGGGTACGATATTTCCGACATTGAAAGTTAGGTCTCTCCTTCTCTTGTCAGCATAACTCTTCTGCCTGGATTGGGCGGTCTTGAGGTGTTCACGGACTTTGTGAACTTTCTCTCCAGCTTCTCGGAGAATGTCGGGTCCAAAGATCTGACTCTCTCCTACTTGCGACCAATTCAAAGGGGTATGACACTTTCTTCTGTATAGGAACTCAAATGGTGCCATTTGCAAACTGGTTTGATAGCTATTGTTATATGAGAATTCTGCGAAAGGCAGGCAGTCTTCCCATTTTGATCCATACTCTAACACACAAGCTCTCAACATATCTTCTAAGATTTGGTTGACTCTTCAGTCCCATCGCTTATGGGTGATAAGTCGTATGAAGTTCAACTTGGTTCCTAATCCTTATTGAACTTTCTGCCAAAATCTCGAGGTAAATTGGGTTCCTCAATCTGATACTATGGTCTTGGGGGTTCCATGCAGACTAACAATTCTAGCAATGTACAACTCTGCTAGCTTGGAACTCTGATAGGTAGTCTTGACAGGTATAAAGTGAGCTACCTTGGACAGTCTATCAACAATGACCCAGATTGAATCATTTCCCCTACTAGAAGTAGGCAAACCGGTGATAAAGTCTATTCAGACAGAATCCCATTTCCATTCCGGAATCTGCAATGGTTGCAACAGTCTTGCGGGTCTCTGATGCTCTGCTTTGACTCTTTGACAGATGTCACACTTGGCGATGTAGCTTACGATTTCCCTCTTCATCTTGTGCCACCAAAATTGCTCTTTCAAATCTTGATACATCTTTGTTCCTCTGGGGTGGATAGAATAAATAGTATCATGAACTTCCTGCATGATAACTTGCTTCAGCTCCGAATCTGCTGGCACACAGATACGTCCTTTGTACCACAGAACTCCTTCTTCGTCTTCGATGAATCCAGGTACCTTTCCTGTGCCAATATGACGTTTGATTCTGTCGATACTTTCATTTCCCTTCTGGGCTTCCTTGATTTGGCTAATCAAAGTGGGTTGAAGTTCAATGCTTGCTACAAATCCTTTGCTAACTAGCTCAGTTCTAAACTGCTCCAACTCCTCAAGCAAACTTGGTTGCTTCTCCTTGATCATGGTGTTTAGCCTACACGGCAATCTGCTAAGAGCATCCGCTACCACATTGGCTTTGCCTGGGTGATAGTGAATGTCAAGGTCATAATCCTTGATTAACTCTATCCATATCCTTTGCCTCATATTCAGCTCCTTCTGAGTGAAAATATACTTAAAGTTCTTGTGATCTGAGTAAATCTCACAGCAATTTCCCATAAGATAATGGCGCCATGTCTTTAATGCCAAAACTACGGCTGCTAACTCAAGATCATGGGTCGGATAGTTCTGCTCATGCTGCTTTAGTTGTCAAGACAGATATGCGATAAGTTTGCCTTCTTGCATCAATACACATCCTAGACCAATCTTGGATGCATCACAATACACATCAAACGGCTTCTTGATATCTGGCATGATCAATATTGGGGCTGAAATCAATCTCTTCTTCAGTTCTTGGAAACTGGCTTCACATTTGTCAGTCCATTCAAGCTTCTTGTTCTTCTTCAACAATTGGGTCATGGGTCTGGCAATGCTCAAGAATCCTTCGACGAACTGGCGGTAATATCCCGCTAATCCGGGAAATGCACGGACTTGGGTTTGAGTAGTTGGGGCTTCCCATTCTTCGACATCTTTAATTTTGGCGGGATCAACAGAGACTCCTCTGGCAGACACAATATGTCCTAGGAATCCTCCTTCTTTCAGCCAAAACTCACATTTGCTGAACTTGGCATATAACCGATGCTCTCTCAGGGTTTCTAGGATGATTCTCAGATGTTGCTCATGCTCTTCTTCTGACTTGGAGTAGATAACGATATAGTCGATAAACAGAACGACAAACTTATCTAGGAAATTCATAAAGATCTTATTCATGAGATTCATGAAATAAGCAGGGGCATTGGTTAATCCAAAATACATGACCGTATACTCATATAAACCATAACGAGTAGTAAAGGTGGTCTTTAGAATATCCGTTGCACGAACCTTAAGTTGGTGATAACCAGTCCTAAGATCAATCTTTGAGAACACTTGGGCACCAGTCAACTGATCAAATAGATCCTCTATCTTTGGCAAAGGGTACTTGTTTTTGATGGTGATGTCATTCAGCTTTCTATAATCAGTGCACAAACGGTTGCCTCCATCTTTCTTGTCGATGAATAACACTGGTGATCTCCATGACAATGCGCTTGGTTGAATCAAGCCTGTTGCTAATTCTGAGGGGTTCATGCTATAGGGTCTCTGGGCTATGGGTCCGGTTTCGGGGATTAGTTTAATAATGAACTCAATATCCCTATCCGGGGGCATGCCTGGCAATTCATTTGGGAATACGTCGGGGTATTCACAGACTACTCTGACTTGGTCAATGGTGGGTAGGGCTAGACTCTTGTTACACTTGAATTGACGGGGTAAGGTTTCAGATATATGCTCTACTGTTACTCCAGAGCTACTGGTCATGGTGATGGCTTTCTTAGCGCAGTCAATCAATCCTTTATGCTTGGACATCCAATCCATTCCTAGTACTACTTCCAAACCTTTGGTTCCAAGTACTATTAGATTAGCATAAAAATCTATCCCATGTATTCTGATAGGCACAACTTTGCAAATTTTTCTAGCTTTTGTAGTTGAACCAGGAATTTGAACTATCATGACATGCTTCAAGTTGGTTGGGTGAATCTTACTAGTGCATGCAAATTCTTCGGTGACAAATGAGTGTGATGCTCCAGAATCAAACAACACTCTTGCTAAAACTGAGTTGACAGAAAACATACCCAGCACTACATCCGGCGCTTCTTGGGCTTCTTCGGCGTTCATGTGGAATAGACGGCCATTGCGGTTGTGAGGGTTCCCTAGGGAAAATCTTCTTCCTGGTTGAACACGACGCTGCTGTTGAGCTGGGGCATTCACATTGGCAGTAGCGGCAATCTTCTTGGGGAACTCATTGGAATAGTGACCCTTCACTCCACACTCGAAACAAGTGATCTGAGACTTGTCTTTTGCTGCCACGGGCACAACATTGCTTCTAGTTCTAGGTGCAGTGTTGTTGTTGTTGTTGTTGCTCTTGGGAGGTGCACAGTTGAAATTGCTGGTGTTACCGGGGTGATTGTTGTTTCCTCCAGACTTCACATTGCCTCCGCTACGGTTGGGGTAGCTTGGGCGAGACATTGGGGGTCGGTTGTTTCTTGGTGCATACCCTGCAGACGGGTTGGGACGGTACTTCTGGTGGCTGTTGGGTCCAGCTTGGTGCATCATACGATGTTTGCAGTTGTCGTTTTCCTGGTTAATCTTTCCTTCCATCTGAATGGCAGAGTCGACTAGCTCTTCGAGATCCTCGAAGCGGATGTTGATGAGGACAGTCTGCATCTCATCATGCAGTCCGTTCAGGAATCTCTCCTTCTTCTTGGCCTCCGTGTTGATCTCGTCAGGTGCGTACCTGGCAAGTGACAGGAATTTGTCATGGTACTCCACTACAGTCATTCTGCCTTGCTTTAACTCTCTGAATTCATCCCTCATTCTGGTGACTAGGCCTTGCGGCACGTGGGTGTGGCTGAACTTGATTTTGAAGGCTTCCCATGTCATCACTTGACCATGGTTCATCATGCGGATGTTGTTCCACCAGGCTCTTGCGTCTCCTGCCAAGTAGTGGGTGGCAAAGAGAACTTTCTCGTTGTCATCAACTCTGGCTACTTCCAAATTGTTCTCCATTGTCTGCAACCATTCATCAGCATCTAGTGGGTTCTCTGAAGTGCTAAAGATTGGGGTATTGGTATTCTGGAAGTTTTTCAGCTTGGATCCTTGATGATCCTGATTTCCATTCCCTTAGTTGTTTTGGGCCATCTGGGATATCTGCTGTAGTGTTGCTAAGTTGGCTTGGCGCTCTGCCATGCTTGCTTCACGGTCTGCAACCAGCATTTGCATAATCTGCATCATTGGGTCCTGCGATGAGCTGCTCCCTCTGGGGTTTCCACGAGTCATCTGAAGATTGAGGTAGATAAAAGGGTAAGAGGGAAAGTTCTAAGGTTCATGGTTTTGGTTTCAAAGCTAATACTTTGAGTTTGACTCAGGTTTTGCAACTAACTACTTTTCATTCATTCAAACAAGCACACGATACAAACACACACAACAACAACAAGGGAAAACATATGGTTTTAAGAACCATTCTGTAAGCTACGATACAATGGGACCGATACTCCTCACTCTACGATAGTGCTCTAGTGCATCTACTCATCGTCGATGAAGTCGGAGTCATCATCGTCAGTGTGGAAGTCCACGACATCCTCCTCTAGAAAGTCATCATCATTGCTGAGGTAAGAGTCCATATCTCCCTAGATGTCTTCACCTTCCTCTTCTTCCTCCTTTGCTGCAAGTTGAGCTTCTTGCTCCTTGATGGTCTTCTCGAGGTCATCCACCTTCTTGCGAAGACGGTCGATGGTGCGATCCTTCTTTTCGCGCTGGTGGTGAAGAGACTGATAGTCCTTGACAAGCAGTGAGAAAGTCTGGGCCTTCTGGGCAGCAATGGCAAGGTTGTGGTTGGCGAACTCCCTAGCATTTCCAATTCCTTCTGGCGGTCATACAGTAGGAAGTCAAGGTTCTCCACTTGACGCTTCAACTCCGGGTGACTTGGCATCTCCATTGGCATTCCCATGAAGTCATGCCTTGCATAGTGAACAAAGCGGGTTCCTTGGATTTGGTTGACACTCAGGGCACAAAGACGTGCAAGAGCTTCATGCATTGCCATGGCTAATCCATCTAGCCAGTTGTTCTCTCTTACGGAGAACTAGATTCTCCCGGACGTTGGTGCTTCTATACTCCCTCGAAGATCAGCTGTGACTAGCCATTGTAAATCTCCTCCTGGGGGTCTAGGAAGTTGAGCTCCAAGAAACTCCGGGTGCGAGCGTCCCAAGTACTCCGATAGTGCGTCAAGATCCCTCTCGAAGATCAGCTGGCCTCCGTTTCCCAACTGGTAGAACTTGCTGAACTGAGTCTCCATCTACAAGAATTAAGGATGAGGAAGTTAGTGAAGTGATCAAGTGTGTCAAATTTTATGTAGTAATGTAAGAATTGGAGGAGCATGAATTTTTGAGAAAGAATGAATTCCCAAGGGTAAGAGAGGAAATAGTTTTTCATAAATACTCACTTTGGTTTTGGAATTAAGTTTTTCTTCGGACGTCCATTCTAACTAGGGTCTCCTATGGTCAGGATGGCTTTGATACCAACTTGTCAACACCCGGATTTTTAATCCCAGATGCCTGTTATGTCATACATCGCAATCCCGGGATTACCATTTTTGCGAGACATAACATATTGGATATCACAGTACCTCATCCATTACAAACCATAATAAGGTCTGACATGAATAAAGGATATCATGATCTAGTCTTAATATAACAAGCAGCGGAATAAATAATAAGCGTAGCAGTGGGGTCCATCTTCAGGGGCACAGGCAATGCTGACGATGTAAGATAGTCCTAGTTATCATAACCATACTACTGTCCTTCCTCTTCGTAGTCTCCTCCATAGTCTGGCCATAGGAATAGCCAGGGACAAAAGCCATGAGTACTCTTTAAGTACTCGCAAACTATCACTAACAAGTAAGGTAGTTCTAGTGGGAAATGCTAACTCTAGGTTTATTTGTAAAGTTAAGTTTGAAACCTAAGCTGAGTTCAGAAACAAAGAAAGATAAAATAAAGTTTGAAATCACATAAGTGGGAACTTAATTGTCATAGTCACAACTCTATTTTGGTCAAGTCAGGATTCATCATTTATATCATAAGTCATTTTGAAAACATCTGACAACGGAACAGTATGGCCACTCCAACTGTCCATAACCGCGGACGCGGCTATTCGAATAGTTTGACACTCTGCCGAGGTGGTACACTTTCACCACAAGATTCGATACATCTGTCATGGATAACCCTGAATCATCATACTTAGTATGCAGATAATCAAACATAACCTTTCCTTTCACACCCTAGTATAAGCACCTCTCCTATGAGTATGGCCTCCCAACCATGACCATCTGTCATCTTGGGCACTACATAGGTGTACAACATTGAGAGGTAACCTCAGCTCAAACCTCTCCTGCGGGGGAACTAATACTAATGCATATAAACTTACGGCTAAGCCTTACCCAATTTAGGTATTGTGGTTGTACGGTAAAATTGGAATGGTATAGCATCCGAACCCAACCATCAGTTTTGTAAAAGGCTTAAGGCTCACACCTCAACATTTTCATCATCATAAACCATTTGTGTTTCTCAACACATGTCAAAACATCTCAATAGAATGACTCATCATTCCAAGGTTTTCACAATTCATTTTCACCAAGTATTCCCATCTAAAGTGAATCAAGTTTTGGTTTAGCTCTAAACTACTAAGTTAAGAGTGTTCACTAAGGTCGGATGCTAATCTCAATCTCATGCCATAGAATGACATCTAAGGTTATCTAGATAGGTCAAGTTTTATACTTTTTATGCTACCTTCAAACAAGTAAAGGACTTTAATAAAGTAAAGAAAGTAAAGCTTGGAAATAACGCTTGGGGTAGGTAATATTCAAAGTGGTATAAGCCAAAGCATGCCTAATGCATCTTGCTTAGGTTATCTAACTTGCAAGGATTAGCTTGCATTGTTAATGATGGCTTGCCTTGGTTGGTGCAGTGGTTGAAGTTTTCTTCCTCCTCCTCTTGGTAGAACTCCTCCTCCTCAAAAGCTTGGTTAGTACTATCGTCTATAAATATATACGGGATACACAATCACCAAAAAAAGCTTAACTAGTCTACTTAGCACACTAAGGCACACATTTGATGATCTATTATCATCACAAGCATCACAAGGTTTAATTAACTAGCTTCATTCTTTTTATTTAAGAAAAGTAAGTTCTACTCATTGAAAATAACTAAGATTTAATATTCTCTAATTAAAATATGGGATCATGAAGACACATGTCATCACCACATATTCTAACATATGGGAATGTGATTTAAAGGTTGGATCACATTTTAATAAGTTTAAGTTTAATGTTTAATGATTAAAAGTGACTAGAGATGCCTATATAGCATTATTTTGGTACTAGTCCAAAGTCACTGCATGTAAACCTTAATATTATTACGTATTCAGATAGGTATGGTTCAATGTGATTTTTGAGAGTTGGAATCAACTCAAAAGATATTATGGTCGATTTTAGAAAAATGTTTGAATGTGCAAAAGCTTATGTCTTGTTATTTTTACTAGGAGAGATCTCTAACGCTAAATGATTTAAATCCAACGGGCTTGAATAGATATTTTCAGTAGCTTTCCAACAAAATTGGAATCACTCCATTTGGATTTGTAAAACTCTCTGAATTGATTTTTGAACTAAGTTATAGAATTGAGTTTAAACCTAAACAGAAAAATCCTAATTTGAATTAAAGGGTCAGCGCGGGAAATGAAATGGGCCGGCCCAATGACGCTCAGCGGCGCAGAGGGCGGCTGACAGGTTGGTCCCGCTTGTCAGCGGCACATAAAACCCGAAACGGTATGGGATGATCTAGGCGCTACGATTAGAACCTAGATCAACGGTCCACAGTCGTCGTCGACGACGAACTCGTCGCCGGCGAGACCGAACCCTAAACGGACGTTGGGGGTCTACTAGGGACATACCAGGGCTCAAAGTGAGGTCATCGCAGGGCTGAGGTGGACGGAATCGACGACAACGTCTCCTCCTCTGCTGCGGCTGCCTCCGATGAAATTCCGGCGGCCTGCTGCTCGAGCTGCTCCCGCGAGAGGTGGGGAAGGACTGGGGGTGAGAGGGGAGTGTGAGGGTGTGAGGAATTCATGCTGGGGAGGCCTGCTTATATAGGCGCGGCGAGGGGACCGACGGGTGTGGGCAGGCGTCTTCGGCGAGGGCGGTATAGGGGGATACCGGCGTGGGCGAGGTAGGCGGACGGTGGGCGGTCTGCTGGCGGTGCTCTATGGCTTAATGGCGACGCTAGGGGCGGTGGATTGTGGTCGGGAGCGTCTCGCGCTCTGAGGGACAGAGGCGGTGCTTGACGGCGATCACGACGACTATGGGTCGCGTGGCGATGCACGACCGTGTATGGCGGGGTGCTGGTGTCGAGGCGGAGCGGCGTGCGCGATATGGTGTCGAGGCGCGGTCTGCTGCGTGCTGGCGGCGATCACGCTCTGGCATGCGCTGCGCACGGCGCGGAGAGAATGGGCGGCACGGTGCTGAGGTGGTCCAGGGGCTAGGATTGATCAAGGGGTGGACCGTGGGCGGCAGTAGGGTTGGGTGGATCTAGGGGACATGCTGGTTTGGCACGCCTTGTTCCCTAGCGTGCTGCCCGCGTCTGGCCGACGATGACCTTATTTGGGCGGCACTGCACTGGTGCTGCGGGGAAGGGGGGCTGGTTGGTGGCTTGGTTGGACTCAGGAGGGATAGAGGAGAGTAGAGAGGGTCCAATGGGGGACAATGGCTTAACTAGCAATAGTGTTAGTTAGGCAGTTTGATCTCTGCCTGCCACCTGTTCGACACAATGGCCGCATGAGAGAAATTTTTGAATTTTGAGCTGTTTTTTGGTGGATGCTTTGATCTGATGCTTGGTAGACTGTGGTTGCTAGGATTTGTTAAATGGAAGTCATTTGAGTGGTTTTTGAATAAGTGTGATCTATACATATGAACTAGATTCAATTTTCAATTGTCATTTAAATTTAGTGTTTGAAAGTTTTTGGGATGAAACAAAGTGGGCCTTGGTACATCACTACTTGTACTTGCAAGGGGTGCAAAGAACCACAATTGTTTCTGTTAAGATTTGAGTTCTAGGAATAGCCAAAGTAGGCTAGGTGATTAAAATGGCAAAAGTGACCATTTGCTTATTTTATTCTTTTAGATTTGTTTTTCTTTGGGATTTGCTTAGGGATGATCTAGATGATGTTTAATTCACCTTAGAATCATTTTACAACCAATGGATCACTCAAACATGGCAATTCAAAACAACTCCTAATTTAAATGCACACACATATGAATGCTTAATGATTTTAAATGGAAAAGTTTTTGTTAACCCTAAATTGGGTAGTTTTGATCTTGATTAACCTTGGATTAAGTTTTGGGATGTTACAAACCTTCCCCCCTTAAACAAAATCTCGTCCCGAGATTTACGAAAGAAAACTAGGAACTAAAGAGATCTGGAAACTCTGTCCTAATGTAATCTTCCCGCTCCCAAGTGGCTTCTTCTTCGGTACGGTTGCTCCATTGAATCTTGAAAAATTTGATACTCCGGGTTCTGGTGGTTCTGTAAGCTTCTTCCAAGATACGGATGGGCACTTCACGATACGTCAGGTCCTTGTTGATATCAACGTCTCGGTGATCGATGTTCTTGAATACTTAAGTCTTCTCTGGCACTTCTAGGCATTTGCGAAGTAACGAGATATGGAACACATTGTGGATGGCTGACATCTCT
This sequence comes from Avena insularis, assembly GCA_023614405.1. Classification (NCBI taxonomy): domain Eukaryota; kingdom Viridiplantae; phylum Streptophyta; class Magnoliopsida; order Poales; family Poaceae; genus Avena; species Avena insularis. The sequence goes on along the minus strand of CM042690.1, from coordinate 661,560,403 downwards.
TCTGGCAGTTCCAGTTGATACGATACTTCTCCTCGATGATTCAGAATCTTGAAGGGTCCGATATATCTGGGGGCTAACTTTCCTTTCAGACTAAAGCGTTGGGTTCCCTTCAATTGTGAAACCTTGAGATATACAAAATCTCCGACATTGAAAGTCAGGTCTCTCCTTCTCTTGTCAGCATAACTCTTCTGCCTGGATTGGGCGGTCTTGAGGTGTTCACGGACTTTGTGAACTTTCTCTTCAGCTTCTCGGAGAATGTCGGGTCCAAAGATCTGACTCTCTCCTACTTGCGACCAATTCAAAGGGGTACGAAACTTTCTTCCGTATAGGAACTCAAATGGTGCCATTTGCAAACTGGTTTGATAGCTGTTGTTATATGAGAATTCTGCGAAAGGCAGGCAGTCTTCCCATTTTGATCCATACTCTAACACACAAGCTCTCAACATATCTTCTAAGATTTGGTTGACTATTTCAGTCTGTCCATCAGTTTGCGGGTGATAACCTGTGCTGAAGTTCAACTTGGTTCCTAATCCTTCTTGAACTTTCTGCCAAAATCTCGAGGTAAATTGGGTTCCTCAATCTGATACTATGGTCTTGGGGGTTCCATACAGACTAACAATTCTAGCAATGTACAACTCTGCTAGCTTCGAACTCTGATAGGTAGTCTTGACAGGTATAAAGTGAGCTACCTTGGACAGTCTATCAACAATGACCCAAATTGAATCATTTCCCCTACTAGAAGTAGGCAAACCGGTGATAAAGTCCATTCAAACAGAATCCCATTTCCATTCCGGAATCTGCAATGGTTGCAACAGTCCTGCGGGTCTCTGATGCTCTGATTTGACTCTTTGACAGATGTCACACTTGGCGATGTAGCTTCCGATTTCTCTCTTCGTCTTGTGCATGAGATTGGAGTTGGATAGTTACACTTGATTAGCACCCCTCATTAGTGAATACTCTCAACTTTAGTGGCTAGTTCTAAGCATAAAAGTTGATCACTTTAGATGGGAATACTTGGTGAAAATGATTATGAAAACCTTGAAATGAGGATTCATTCTATTGAAATGTTTTGACAGGTGTTATGGACACAAAAGGATTTGATGATGAAAATTTTCAGGCATGAGACTTAGCCCTTTATAAAAACTGATGGTTGGGTTCAGATGCGATACCATTCCAATTTTACCGTACAACCACAATACCCGAATTGAGTAGGGCTTAGCTGGAAGTTTATATGCCTTAGTATGGGTTCCCTCGCGAAGAGGTTGAGCTGAGGCTACCTCGTGAGTGTGAATGTCCACCTATGCAGTGCCCAGGATGGCAGATGGCCATGGCTGGGAGGCCAAGCTCATAGGGGAGGTGCCTATACCAGAGTGTGTAATTGGACGGTTATGATTGATTATCCGCATACTAAGTATGATTGATTCAGGGTTATCCCTGACGGATGTATCAAATTTTGTGGTGAAAGTGTACCACCTCTGCAGAGTGTCAAACTATTCGAATAGCCGCGTCCGCGGTCATGGACAGTTGGAGTGGCCATACTATTCCGTTTTCAGATGTTTTCAAAATGACTTGTGAATTGAACTATGACTTTGACTTGACCACAACAGGGTTGTGAACATGAAAACTAGGTTCCCACTTAAGTGATTTAGAACATTAACTTAGTTTTCTTTACTTCTGAACTCAGTTTTAGATAAATCTGGCTTTTGCAAATAAACCTAGAGCTTAAGATTCCTACTAGAACTACCTTACTTGTTAGTGATAGTTTGCGAGTACTTAAAGAGTACTCATGGATTTGTCCCTGGCTATTCCCGTGGCCATACTATGAGGAGGACTACTAGGATGATGGACAGCAGGAGGTCTACGACAACTAGGATCATCTCCCATCGTCAGCATTGCCTGTGACTCTTAAGATGGAGCCCCTAGTACGTTTAATTTCTGCTGCTTGATTTGTATTAAGACTGGATCATGAGATCCTTTATTTGTAAGACCTTTATATTGGTTTGTAATGGATGATGTACTATGGTACTACTTCTGTTATGTCTCGCAAAAATGGTAGTCCTGGAATTGCGATGTATGGCATAACAGGCATCTGGGATTAAAAATCCTGGTGTTGACAATCAACCAATGGGTGTCCACCGAGATCTTCAATCTCGTCTTCCGTGATGCCTCCAACATCGCCGTGCTCTGGGCGGCTCTTCGTCAGCTTTTTCAAGCCAACGTCGATACTTGCGTCAACACTCCCCACACCGAGCTCCGCAACATAGTCCAAGGCGACTCCCAAGTGGGGGTTTATTATCAGTAGCTCAAGTCCCTCGCCCACGAGCTCCGCAAACTTGGCGACCCCATCGACGATCGTCAACTCATCAACATCCTCCTTGTTAGGCTCAGTGAACGTTTCGAGAAGCAAGCCTCCTTCATACCCATGATGCGGCCGTGTCCCTCCTTCGCCGAGGTTCGCTCCATGCTACAATGGGCCGATCGTGCCATCACCAACAAGGAGTCTCGCCCTCAAGTTTTTCGGCCATCCCACGTCTGCCCGCTCCTGCTCCACCAACACCACCTCCTCCGACCACGGTGCAACCACCTCCAGGATGGCGCCCCATCCCCAACTACTGCGGCAACAGGCCGATCTACCAGCCTCCATGACCTTCAGCGCCATCGACCCCCGCTCCTCCAAGCGGCACACCCCCTCCGGCTCCTGCACCCACAGCGTCGCCCACCTGGCGCCCTCCACATGACCCATGGACCGGCCTTGTTGAGGCCTGGTCTATGCCCTGGGCGCCCTCCTCTCCGATCGGCTCCCCACCGCCTACTCCGGCTCCTAGACGTCGGGCATGCGCCCTCACACCAGCTCTCCTGGACTACTCGGCATGCGCCCTCCGTCACAGGCCTACGTTGCTACACCATCATACTACCCCTACGGCGCCCCATCTCCGATAAACTACGACACCTCAGCAGTCGACCACTATTCGATGTACCAGCTGCCGCCGCCACCGCTCGCCCTAGCGTTGCCATCTGCACCCACTCCGTCTCCTGCAACAATGCCAAGCTAGGACCAAGATGCTTTCCTCCAGGCCATGAACAACTTCGTTGCTCAAGGAAACTCAGGTATGGATTGGATTTTCGATTCCAGTGCATCTAGTCACATGTCTAATTCGCGCAATATGCTGTCATCGTGCACTTCTTCATATTTTTCCTCTATTACTCTTGGAGATGGTTCTTTAATTCCTATTGATTGTGTTGGTCAAACCCATCTTCCTCCACTTCAAAACCCCTCATCCTTCGATATGTTCTTGTTGCCCCTGCCCTAATTAAAAACTTAATCTCTGTCTGACAGTTTACACGTGATAATCTTGTCTCCATCGAATTTGACTGTTTTGGCTTGTCTGTTAAGGATTACCTGGCCAAAACGGAGATCGCATGCTTCAATAGTTCCAGAGACCTCTATTCCATCAACAGCGCTTCCACCACCGCTCAGCCTTCCTCCATGGTTGCTTCGGTGGATCTATGGTATCAACGTATAGGACATCCCCAAGCTGCCACAATATCTCATCTTCTTAGTGAATTTTCAATTTTATGTAATCAAGATCCTCATGATACTTCGGTTTGCGAGTCATATCAATTCGGCAAACATGTTCGTCTTCCCTTTAGTACCTCTCAATCATCTAGTACCTTTCCGTTTGAATTAATATATTGTGATTTATGGACATCTCTCCATGAGAGTTTTTCTGGTTTCAAAAACTATCTTGTTATTCTTGATGATTTTACTCACTTTATTTGGACTTTCCCCATGCGCAACAAATCTGATGTACACACAATTCTTCTAAATTTCCAAGGTTATGTAGCTACACACTTCTTTCTTTCTATAAAATTTATATATATTCCTTGTAGTCAGATCGACAGGAGTAGGAGTTTTACCTCTCATACAGAGAGAGGGCTCTGAATCTGGATACTTCCTGTGTCCTGTCACACTTGCTCGTACCCAATCTCGCTCGCGGACGCCGTCGCTAACTTCTTTGCTTTCTCTCACCCTCTATCCTGCCTTCTTAGACATTGCCGTAACCAGAACTACGACAAGACTTGCAGAATACTTACACTTTTCTTTGGTGTTTGTGAAAATGCAAGAACGAGCATCTTTTCAAGATGCAGGCAGCGCAAAACCCCAGTAGGTGGCGATTCAGTTACTCATGGACCTAGAGACAATCAGCATTTGGCCGCCCAGTACACAGTCAAACACTTTTGAATCGCAGCCTTGTTTGATCTACCCAGGGAGACCCAAATTTTACGTCGATGATGCTTGGAAAAAAAGAGCTCTTTGTCTGCAACAGCAGGTCTTTGGAGTATATTTTCGTTGGCAGGAACAAGATTGAGGACCTGCATGGTTTTATTCTGGCAAAGCAGGAGGGGATTGCCTCATATCTGTAAGATGAAGCTCTGGCGCTACCTCCGGCCTGTCACATTGCAAATGAGATGCAAATTTAAAATCTAGTCTTTTTCTCTGATTGCAGAAACTTGACGACAACTGCTGCTGCTGCTGCTCCTCATGCGAGAGATCCAGCTGTTCTTTGGGAGATATAAGAAGGCAAGTCATTCAATTTCAGGATCTCGTCATAGGGCTCAATCCAACAATCTATCATATCATATTAGTAGGGAAATCCATTGGGTTGCCCATTGTTGTGCACATCAGGCAAAACGATCTCCTCTGTTAGATTCGCGACAAGCAAATAACGAAGAACGAAAAAAATCGCAGCAAGGGGACATAGCTTAATGTGAAAAAACCTCTCCAACAAAGAGACGAAAAAACCACGGGCGCCAGCCAGCGAAACTTCACTATAACTGCGAGTGTTTACATTACACCTGGGATTTTCGCCGATGCAACTTATCCCAGCCAGCGGGTTACAAGAGGTATATATAATGGTGAAAACCTAGATCGTCAACGATCCGTACCACGGGCCTCCGCGCAACCCCAGGCGTCTTTGTTGGGCACGGTATGGGCTAACTTCACTCCGCTCCACTTCGGGCCAAACCTCCAACGACGGGCCTCGTTCCGCTCCGTCAGAAGTTAGCATCATTAATAGAATTTAGATCATACTTCAACATCCTCGATTTGAGCCCATCAGTTCTTGTAGAAACACATAAGTGACTTTACATTTTTGTAGATTCGGATATATCTATACTCTTAAACGTAGATATCTAGATACATGTGCTTTTGAGCTTAAATGAAAGTTGTTTAGGTGCTTCGCAGCCTCATTCGTTAAAAAAAACACCTGAATCACTCGAGGCATCTGTTTTATGCTTGTTGCCGGCTAGTGTGTGAATCCCACGGCATCCGCATATAATCAATGGCCTATTTTTCTGCGAAAAATAAAATCCCACACCCATCGGGTTCATCGATATGTTGGTTGTTAGCGTGCAAGCTTATTATTCCGGTTAACGTTTAGCACTAGTATAATCACTCTTTCTTCCTGTTGATAGCGATACCGCTGTAAGTACTGTCATCTGACAGGCATTTCCCCCAATCGGCCAACGGCAACGGCAGACCCGTTCCGTTGTTCCAACTGCAATCAATCACCACCCGATGAAAGCTACCTTCAGTTAACAAAGTACAAGTAGTAGTACTAACTGGAGAAGATAGTAGTACCTTGGGAACAAAGCCGCCAGATGTTTTCGTAATCAAACATGCCGGTGTTTTATTATCTGGGTGATCAAATGATTCGCATCGCAAACAAATCGAGTCTTCTTTATCGAAAGGAAACAAAATTGGTTCTAATGTAGACAGGCGGAGAAGGAACCGCATCTGCTTCGCGCAGCGAGAATTGGAGGGCCGAATCAAACGCGCGAGAGCCGCGACAAAAATTGTTGCATGCGGTTGACTGGAACAATCCTGAAGCCGCCGTGACAGACAGACAGACACAGCGAGAATTGGAGTACTAAACCCCCTTTCAGCCCCGCCTGCATTTCGCCACACACGATCGATCAGACACAGAGCGCCGCGCGTGCCACATGGAGCCCCGCCGTCTGCTCCTCCTCGTCCTCGTCCTCGTCCTCGCGTGCCGCCGCTGCGGCGCGCAGGACGCCCCGAACGCCACCGTGCCCGCGCGCTTCGCCTGCATGGTGTCCACGCCGTGCGACACGTTCGTCGTGTACCGGACGCAGTCGCCGGGGTTCCTCACCCTCGGCGGCATCTCCGACCTCTTCGGCGTGAGCCGGGCGCTGATCGCCAGCGCCAACAACCTGACCGCCGAGGACGGGGTGCTGCTGCCGGACCAGCCGCTGCTCGTGCCCGTCAGGTGCGGCTGCACCGGCAACTCGTCCTTCGCCAACGTCACCTACCCGATCCAGTCCGGCGACACCTACTACGCGCTCGCGCTCACCGCGTTCGAGAACCTCACCAGCTACGGACTCATCCAGGAGCTCAACCCGCAGGCGCCGCCCAACAAGCTGGAGGTCAATGACGAGGTCACCATCCCGCTCTTCTGCCGGTGCCCCACGCCGGCGGAGCGGACGGACGGGGTACTCGAACACATCACCTACCTGTGGCGGCCGGCGGACGACATGTCCCGGGTGAGCATGCTGATGAACACTTCCGCCAAGGCCATCGCCGAGGCGAACAACGTCACCGTTGATTTCACCTCCATCACGACGCAGCCGATGCTGATCCCCGTGACGCAGCGGCCGCAGCTTCCGCCCCTGCAGTACACTGCCAGTGCCGGCGGCTCTGGTGCTCGCAGGCGCAGGCCGGCCGGCGTCGCCATCGCGGTCAGCGTCGCGGTGTGTTTCGTCGTGTTCGCGGCCCTGTGCGTGGCAGCCTTGGCCTACCAGAGGTATCGTCGCGACAAGGCCACGGTGCACCTGGGCTCCAGGTTCGTGAGCCCGAGGCTTTGTCGGAACCAGAAGGAGGTTCACAGCAGCAACTCCATCGCTCGCATGATCCTCAACAAAGGAGGGGACAAGCTGCTCACCAGCGTCTCGCAGTTCATCGACAAGCCTCTCCTCTTCGGGACCGACGAGATCATGGAGGCGACGATGAACCTGGACGAGCGCTGCAGGCTCGGCACCTCCTTCTACCGGGCAAAGCTCGACGGGGAGGTGTTCGCGGTGAAGCCCGTGAAAGGCGACGTGTCGGCGGAGCTGAGGATGACGCAGATGGTCAACCACGCCAGCCTGATCAAGCTGGCCGGCATATCCATGGGCGCGGACGGGGAGTACACGTTCCTCGTCTACGAGTTCGCCGAGAAGGGGTCGCTCGACAAGTGGCTGTACGAGAAGCCCCCGTCGTCGTCCTCGCACTCGCAGCCGTCGTCGTCGAGCCCACCCGTGGACACCCTCCTGTGGAACCAGAGGCTGGGCATCGCGTTCGACGTCGCCAACGGGCTGCTCTACATGCACGAGCACACGCAGCCGAGCATGGTGCACGGCGACGTCCGCGCGCGGAACATCCTCCTCACCGCGGACTTCAGGGCCAGGATATCCAACTTCTCCGTGGCCACGCCGGCCACGGTGGACGCCGCGGCCACGAGCAGCGACGTGTTCGCCTTCGGCCTGCTCATCCTGGAACTTCTCTCCGGCAGGAGGGCCATGGAGGCGCGCGTCGGCGCCGAGATTGGCATGCTGTGGCGGGACATCCGCGCGGTGCTGGAGGCCGGGGACAAGAGGGACGCGAAGCTGAGGAAGTGGATGGACCCCACCCTCGGGGGCGTGTACCACTTGGACGCGGCGCTCAGCTTGGCCGGCATGGCGCGGGCTTGCACGGAGGAGGACGCGTCGCGGCGGCCCAAGATGGCCGACGTCGTGTTCAGCCTCTCGATGCTGGTGCAGCCGTTGCCGGTCGGGGACGCGTTCGAGAAGCTGTGGCAGCCCAGCTCCGATGAGAACATCGGGATCGTCAATGAAGTGGCGGCACGATAAAGATCCAAACGTAACAGAATTTACCGACTAATCTTGTGTGTTACTTACTGTACATGGTGCGTTCAGTATTTTTGGTTTGGTTCGTGAATGTGTGTGTAACTGTGTTGTACAATACGTTGCTTTCACTCTGTACTCTGCAGACCAAGATGACATTTTGTTGTGGATGATATATACACTACTGCTAGAATGAGACTTTCCTTGTGTTGGGCGTGCTAGTCACAGATTCGGATGCGAATGTACCGTTTCTTGTGTTCAGATTAAAAGGTTGTCATCTACAAGGACTAACCGTAGTTACCGAACGATACAAGACAAAATGGCACTTTATGTGATAAAAATGATCCAGGGAAGAGTATGCGCAAGTGACGATCTAGCCACAGACTTGTTCAACCCCTGAGGAAACGACTAACTACTGCGGCTACCGTTCCGCTTATGAATATTTGAATTTTGAAGTAGGTCGGCCACTTTAGCTTGTTCTCCGGTTTTCTTCGCTGGTCCGCAATGGTTTCTTCGCTGGTTTCTCTTTTTTTTTCTTTTTTTTTCATTTTTTTTTCGTATTCCCATTCTTTTCCGTTTTTCTTTTGGAATATTCTGTCCATTTTCTTTTATTTATTCAGTTTTTCTTGTATTCCTTTCTACTTTTTTCTTTTTGTCTAAACTTTTTTCCCTTTTTTGTCTAAACTATTTGTGTTTTATGTTCACAATTCTAATTTTTTCTCAATATTTACTTTTTTCCCATGATCTATTTTTTGTTTCATTGGTGATAAATTTTGGTTCCAATAGCTTTTTTTGTTCCTCTTGTAGTCATGGTTTGTTCCCCCTTTTTAAATTTTTTTTCTACATGATCTTATTTTTCCATTCCTCTCATACACGTGTTTTGTTGCACGAGTTTTAAATTTTGTTCCACTTTGTTCATACTTTTATTTCTCCCGTGCCAAATTTATTCCACTTACGTTTTGTTTTGCACTCATGGTTTGTTTAGCTGTCCATGTTTTTTACCATTCGCACATTCTTTTAACACAAATACAGTAGGAGAAACCCCTATTGTGTCATTTTCTATTTTATAGATGGGGATATTTACATTGTTACCACGGTTCCTTACATCATCTCATAGAGTGTCTAGCCAAACTTGCATGCCTTTCTTGAGTCTAGGTCTAGTTCTATGCATACTTAGGGAACAAAACTTCTAAATCCAGACATACAAGTTTGCATAGAAGGGATATTCCCATTAGCCGAATATAGAGAATTTCCCCATGGCAAATTCCAAATATCGTTCTCCTCAGTAAATGGTATTGAACTGGTTTCCTCCTATAGCTCATGTAGCTCTTCTGTGCAATGGTGGATAGAGGCATATTGAACATATCATAAATACTCTCTTTAGTACATCATATAGCTTTATCTATTGTCGGATATTTATTTTTAGCAAAAGAATTGAGATGTGGGAATTTTCTTTCCTTGACAGCATCATTCCAGATATCCTTCCACAAAAGAACAAAATTTGCATTTTTAACTGAGCAAGAGGTAATATCTCTGTATATGTCAATCAAGGCAAAACAATCCCTCCACCAGAAGGATCCCTTTGGGGTAATTGCACGAGGAGTTGATTCTTCATTGTAGTATGCTCTTATGCCCAAGTTTACCTATGGAATATATATCATGATGGTTGTAGAATTTGTGTATGTTTTTCATAAGAAGGGCTTGGTTTTGAATTCTCAAATTTATAACACCAACCCTCATTGATATTTTGGTACGCATACTAAATCCTAGCTTGCAAGACATTTACCATGTTTATTCTTGTATTTGTCTGTCCATACAAATTGCCTTCCACTTTTTTCAAAGTGGGTAAATATTGTAATTGGGACTTTAAAGGAACACATTGCATACATTGGCAGAGCTGTAATAACTGAGTTAAGAAAAGTTAATATGGTAGTATATGTCATTAAAGAAGCTATTCTAGATAGCCTTTTATCTAGCCTTGAAACCATAGGCATGAGGTCTTCTACCGATGGTCTAGTTGCGCTAAGGGGCTGAAATAGGCAAAGGCAAGCTTTCCACTCTGCATCCAAAAGTTCCAGCAAGAGATGTGGCTAGTTCATTTTCCACATTAATAGGAATTAGGCTGGTTTTGTTATAGTTTACTTGTAGTCCAATAGAGGAACTAAATGCCATAAGTAGATCTTCTAGATGCATTATCGCATCTGTGTTGTTGACAGTGTTGACAAATAAGAGAGAGGAGAGGATCACCCTGCCTGAGACCTCTTTTGCAGAATATCTTCTTCCCAGGGACTCCACTCAACATAATAGAGGTAGTAACAGTGTACATGATATTTATAATTAGGAAAATTGACTTAGGTCCAGAACTATCATCTTTAAGCATAGCAATAATTGCAAAATATTCCTCTTTATCAAAGGCCTTTTCAAAGTCAATATTTAGATTAATTATTGGCCTTTTGGACTTGTGGAAAATATTCAGGTATTCAAATGTCCAGCCCAAACAATCTTGAACTTTTCCCCCTTAATAAAACCATATTGGTTTGCATGAAAAATTGGAATAATTTTCTTTTACATCATGTTGGCCATAAGCTTAAGGGGTAAACTCACCAAACAAATTGGTCTATAATTTCATAGTTTTAGGATTACTTTCTTTAGGAATGAGTCTTATGTAGGCAGTATTAATGCTCTCAAGATTGATTGTACCAGGGTAAAAAATCATTTAACAATTTGTGGAATTCATATTTGGAAGTGCTCTAACATTTTCTATGAAAAGACCATTGAAGCCATCAGGCCTAGGAGATCTATCGGTGGGCATTTCCTTGATCGTAGTTTCAATTTATTTATGTGTAAATGGGCCATCAAGATGGGCAAGATCATGTTGCTCAATAATTTATTCAAACTAGAATTGCATGACAGTATTATCAGAGACACCTAGCATGTTTTTGTATGTGCTCCAAATGATAGCGGCTTTGCGGTTATAATTATAGATCAAATTGTCATCTTCATCTTTAATATAAGTAATCAGATTCTTCCTATAGCTTTAGGTAGCAACTGCATGGAAAAACTTAGTTTTCATCACCCAACTTTGCTCATCTTATTTTGGCTCTATTTTTTCAGTAAATTATTTTTGCTTCAAGAAGTTTTTTTGTGTGATCTTGCAGTATTCTCCTAAAGTTCTTTTCAATAGCAGAATAGATTCCTCTAATATTCTAGGCCATCCAGCAGAGCTAGGATGAAATTGCAACTACCAGTGATCTAATTCAGGTTGAAGAAATTTACTCCATTTCTTCAAACCATATCTCAAGGACTAGAATTTGGAGCAGCGCGTCATGGACTTAGACTATGACAGGGAGGATGTTAGGGTTGTTCTATACTATAAAACCGGTGTTATTGTTTTTGCAAATTTCAGAGGAAGGTGCCGTGTGATCCTATCATGCACATACACCAGTATCCAACGTCTATAATATGCATGGTGCAACATGAGTACTCCATCCATGGGAGTCCACAATACATTCTCCATTACTGCTAATGTGGCTCTTGCAAGTAAATGAGATGAATTTGTCTAATGCTTCAGTTAAATCCATAAACTTCTTGGTGACTACTAGCCTCTTAGCATAATATGATATTTTTTAACGGTAGACAACTCGCAATGCATTCTTATGGACGATGATGAAGACCTTCCTTCTCTACCTTCAAATGAAGGAGCATTCTTTGCACCTGTGGACCATCTCGAGGCCTCAAATACCACCACCACGGCCAAGCTCCCCGATGGAAATTGGATCCTCCTATGAGGCTTCTCACTTCCTAGCTTCCTGTTGTCAGTTATGCTAATATTTCTTCGCATACTTTTAACAATTTCATAGGTTTTTCACCTCCTACTAATTGGAGTCTATATTCCTATCTCTCTTCTTCTTTAAAGCTTGTTTTTGGCTAGCACAGAAGCATCTCTTGTTGGAAATATGCCTAGAGACAAATAGTAATATGGATTATTATCATATTTCATAAAGTTTGTGATTAAGTTTTATATCATGCTATAACTGTATTGAAAGGAAACGTCAATACATGTGTGATATATAAACAACCAGAAGTTCCCGATGAAACTCTAGTCACTGGTTCATTGGTCAACAGATGATCAAGGTTTCCTGATCATGTGGAATTTATGCCGGTTGACAATGGAGTCACCTCTTTATGAGAATGAGATGATGAGCTATACCCAACCTAAGCATCATGGCCCAATCATGTCACAAAGTTCACGTTATGATGATTAGAATAGACCTAGTGTACTATTTTTAGACCGCGAGGCCATATCAATCACTGTTACCCGAGGGTACTTTGATATTATCAAACAGCACTCGGTGACACGGTGATCATAAAGGTGTGTTCGGGTATTCGGAGGAACGGTTTAGGCAATATGCATCAAGAGAGGTATTTGTCCATCCGTGTGATGGAAAAGATACTCGAGGGGTCACTCAGAGAAGTTATATCCAATAGCTGCACAGCGTGTGATTTGATCATGGGGATATCACTTGTTGGAACGAGTCAAGTAGCATTTGTTGGTAACAAGATTGAACACGATATGGTGATGTCATTGATCAGATCTCGGACAATGCAAGTATCGAGAGACAAAAGGAATAAGACATGATGTTAATGGTTCAAACAACAAAATATTTCATGGAATGCACAGGGGTCACATGGCCATCCAGGTCCCTCTGTTGATCATTGGTGCGGGAGGGTCTCGACCATGTCTGGAGTGTTCCTGAACGGTGGGGTATCACGCTTAAGGGCTTGATTATGCTCAGACAGTGTTTTAGGATCGGTAGAATCACCGAAGAAAAGAGAAGAGAGAAAACTGGAAGGGTTTCGGTAAGTCCGGAGGATGTCCGAAATGAGAGGGAATGAGTTCCACATCAACGGGGATTGAATAATATGTAAGTGAATGTTGAATATTGATTTAATCATTCATTTATATTTATTCAATAAAATAAAAAGAATTAAAAAAGGGTCAAATACCTTAATGAGCCAAATTCGGAGGGAAAAGGGCCCATGAGGGAAACACCGAAGGGAGGAAGGAGGAGGGGGTGGTCGGCTGGGCCAAGGCACCCCGCCTGGGTCCCACTTGGTCCCTGGCTAGCGGCGGCCAGCCCCCCTCTCCCCTCTCCCTTGTTTAGTACCACATGGCTAAGCTAGTTAGCTATAGGGGGTTCCCCTATATAAAGAGAGGTATTTTGGAAAATTAAATACACAATAACCAATAAAAGGTTACCTCTCTTTTGGGGAGACCTCTAGTTGATTCTCTCTCTCTCTCCCATGACCGTGGTCCCAAGGCCGGATCGCGCGAGCAGGAGTCTTCTTCACCAGGGAGCACCGTCGCGCTGCGGGATTCGGATCCAGGAGCTCTACTTCCGCAACTGCTGCTGGATCGGAGGAGCGGGAGTCATAGCCAGGCACCGGATGTGTGTAACTCCCTGCAATGTGCAACACTTGGGGCACTAGGAGTCGTTGGAGCCACAGGAGCCGTCCGGACTTCATCACGACCTTGAGGTCGGCTTCAGCTCGTCTTGATTAGTGTTGTGGTGAAAGTTTGTAGGTAAGAACGGTTCTTGTGCGAAAGCCAATTCACCCACGTAAAATATGCAAAGATAAAGTAGAGGCATCTAACTTTGTTTTGCGAGGGGGGGGTGTTGTGATGAGATATGGTTGTGGCAAAGTTAAAGTAAGTTTACTTTATGTTGCTAAGTACTAGTAGATGGTCATGGAGATGATGGACTACCACGCCGGAAGGCACCGGTCCCCTTGTGCCTACGGCGCCGGAATCCGGAGGCACGGGAAGGAGATCACAGGGTGAAGGACCATATCACATCACACTTACATTCAATGTTTATTGTTTGTACATCTTATTCTGTGCTAGTATTACATACTCGACGGTAGCCTAATAAGATGATCCCTAATTAAAATACCAATGAAAGTGTTCTCCCTTAGTGTGCACCACCGATAAAGTTCTTCGGTATGAGGTAGGACGTGACGATCGGGTGTCAGACATATCTACGTTCGCATACAGTGGGTGTAAGCCATGTTGCACAACGAATACACTAAGGTTGAGTTGGCGAGCCTAACATGTGTAGACATGGCCTTGGAACACGGATGGTCAAAAGATCGAGCACGAGTTGCATGAATGATGTGATCGATGTTTAGGCGTCCATCTTTAGTGGTGTAGTGAATGGGGATCGTGTAATCACTAAAACCCTTATGGGGATAGGAGTTTTTAGTGAAGTTATTATTCAACTCATTTAATTATAAACTTAGTCTAAATTCCTTTTTTGCAATTATAAATGTAAAAAATGGTTCTCCCTGATGTTACCTTCCCTGTTAACAATTGGTTAGAAGGAGAGAAGCTCAAACTAGATGGATCCAACTTTTCTATGTGGGTTGAGAGTCTCCATGTTCTCCTTAGTGAGAATGAAGTGGTAGACTACATACTCTACGAGATGGATTTGGAGCAGCCCTATATCTATGAGACCCTAGAGCAGCGGGATTACCGTTGCTATCATCGTGTGATGTCCACCTTCATATCAGTGACGATGCGCTCTGGAATGGTTGATGAGTTGTGGACGATTGTGGGTATCATTAACCCTTGAACGGTCATGGTACAACTTAGGTCAAATTTCATGGAACAAGTGCGCATTTGGCAGCATGAGATGATGGGAGATTTCCTCTCCATAAAGATGGAGGAGAACTTGTCGCTTGATGACCACGTGGAGCCCATAATGATGAATACATGAGGCTTGCATACTTCCTAGGCAACTGGTTTGCGAGCTCTTTTGCAATAGGCATGTTGTTGTGGTCGCTGCCACCAAGCTACCAAACACACGCTAGGACTTGCATCATGAGAGGTGATACTAAAACATTGGATTTCTAGGATTTCATATTACGTTTCAGAAACATAAAGGTTGAACCAATCGCCAGAGAGGTCGTTGATGACGAAGGTATATATTTGATATACAGTTTTATAAATGTCATAATACTGCAAACACATATTGCAGTGTTAAAGTATTTGATACTTGTTCTGTTTTGGTGAAAACAGGTCCATCTACATGAGATCTCCTTGCTGGAGAGGAGGTGACGTTGCGTGTTGATGGTGAGCATGATGATGATGGCCAACGACACTCTCCCTCGACATTTATCACTTAGTTTATCATTTTGGATGATTATTGTAATCAATAGATTCTGAACTTCTTTAGCGTATCTCACACTTCGTGAGATGGTTATTCATATGAGTTTGTAACAAACAGTTGTTCTACTTCTATAAATGATTTCTATTTAGGTTCATATCTTGTTCGATTATGTGTGAGTAAAATATTAAAAATGCCTTGAAAAATACCCAACTTAATGATATATTCATTTTGAATGAAACCGTTGTTTAAATTCAAAGTTATATTGATAATATGTGAAAGACATTTGATTTCTTGTCACATATGAATCATGCCCAAATTCGGCAAAGATAACTTAAACACCGTTTATTGCATGAATACAAAGTGTTTGATGAATTGTTGAAAGAGAATACATATTCCATGTATTGTATTTCAACAAAATGGTGATTATCATTATGTGATTGTTTGAATTTTGTAAATAGGTTTACCAAAGGAAACATGATCATGAAACTATTTGATATGATCAAAGTATTTCCAAGGGTATTAAAGATAAAAGAGAATCTAATTACTATGCTTTGATCAATAGTAATGAAATTCGACGTTATAAGATTGGCATAAAGGAATTTTGAAATGCAATGCGTTTGAAACATAAAAATGCAAAGCATTGCAATGTGATATTTGATATCAAGTGGGTGAATAGATGGTGCCAAATAAATCATTGTAGTGTAAGTGTAAAGACCATTAGTTAGAAATAAGCACTAAATTAGTATAGATAGTAAACGATCTGGATTCGTGAGATTGGTGTCATATCTTGTATGGATCATTGTGGAAGTTTTGGAGTTATTCGATATCACCAAAACAAATAACGAATAAGTCCTTGTAGAGTATTCATTGGAAACTTTGAATACAAAATCCATGGCTAGAACCAAAAGGAAGGCAAAACTAGTATTGCTTGAATTTTGGTGCATTCTCGAGAAAGTTTATGTTCTTGACTGTGAAGCTTATGGGATATAGTGAAAACACGATGAGGATTCAAAACCCTGCATTAGAGTGTTGAGAAGCGCAACGGAAAACATTCATGAATGATTCTCTTCATAGAGGAAAGAATAAATGATAGTGATCATTGTGTTTTCCCCACTAGTGTTTTCACCATTTGTGAATCATTTGTCATGTTACCGTAGTATGACATACCTATGAACTACGAAGGAAAGTAATGGTAAACTAAAGTTATGAGAAATCCTAGAGGCAAAGTTCACTTAAGATTAGAAGTAATTTATTGCTGAATCTTACCAAGTAGAGGATTACTTGAATTTTCAGAAAGACTGCAAAGTCATAAAGTAAAAGGTGAATGACAAAAGGCACAATTTGTCATGAGTAATGTATTGGACAGATTCAAAAGAATTTAATTCAGAAGTGGTGAATGTCTAGTGGATTTGATACTAGTAAAGTACTTGTATCTCATAATAAAACTCTCGGTTTGATAATCGATCAAAGGATTTTGAAGTTATTCAAAATAGTGAGTGAATATGCAATTTGCATAAAATTGAGTGGTAGCTGTGAAAGTCTTCCTAAAATAATATGTGTATGACATATTTTTTAGTAGGAGCAATATAAGTCTCAGATCGAATATGTAGGATCATATTTTGAGTGCGAGCAATGTATGTCTCATACTCAAATATGTTGGGAACATATTTTGAGTGGGAGCTTAAAAATCGATTCTTGAGTGCGTACGACACATTAAGAATAAAAGCGCAAGTACCGATAAATAATGATTTATAGGGATTAGAAGTTGAAAGTACGTATATTACAATATTATGTAGTATTCCTAAAAAAGGATTCTGAAAAGAGTTTCGGAATAGAAGTTAATTAAGGGTAGGTCCTTGATCGCTCAAATTAGGAATAGCATTAAGTTAAACATCAATGGTTGAAAGAAAGAAAAGGATGATCGTCATCCACTATGTTGAGACATAGTTTCTATCTTGAAAACCATGATGAAAACTTAAACATAATATATGATCCAAGAAGGAACGTTAGAAAAGTGATTAAGTATGAATCACAGAACATTAAGCTAAGTTTGTCCATAGTGTCTAATTGAGAACTGTAGACATGTTTCCAAGTCCATGAAGTATGACATATCTTAAAGCATAAAGGGTTATGTTATAAGGGAATGTGTTGACCTTAGAAGATTGGAAACTCCTATATCAATAATTCTGAAGCGAGGTGATAAAACATAGGAAGTTACATAGAGTGCACTAGTGTTTCGATGATTAAATTTATAATAATAGATAAGGGTACAATCTAAAGTGATGTATATTGTTATGGCGTGACTAGTTCGTCTTTACACAGAAGGTGTGTCCCAGGGCACATTGCCCATGAGAAAGCTCGAAGTGGCTGATCTAAAGTCACTATTGGCTCCTGGAAACCAACCTCATTCGGCTGCCATGACTACGATGCATACACAAAGATGTTATCATGACATGATAAAGTATTAATGTCAACCAAGGTGACATTAGTAAGTTGCAAAGGATTTGGGACTGTAAAGTATAGACCCCAAGACTCAACCTCTTCCATGAGCAAGCATGTTCAAAGGTGTCGGGATATATGGTGCTAATGATTAGGAACAAACGCAGCTAGTTTATTTGTACTCTAGTGTAAGTGGGAGTCTGATGGAAATATGCCCTAGAGACAAATAGTAATATGGATTATTATCATATTTCATAAAGTTTATGATTAAGTTTTATATCATGCTATAACTATATTGAAAGGAAACGTAAATACACATGTGATATATAAACAACCAGAAGTTCTCGGTGAAACTCTCGTCACTGGTTCTTTGGTCAACAGATGATCAAGGTTTCCTGATTATGTGGCATTTATGCCAGTTAACAATGGAGTCACCTCATTGTGAGAATGATATGATGAGCTATACCCAACCTAAGAATCATGACCCGATCATGTCATGAAGTTCAAGTTACAATGATTAGAATAGACCTAGTGTACTATCTCTTAGACCGTGAGGCCATATCTATCACTGTTACTCGAGGGTACTTTGATAGCATCAAACATCACTCAGTGACACGGTGATCATAAAGGTGTGTTCGGGGATTCGGAGGAACAGTTGAGGCATTATGCGTCAAGAGCGGTATTTGTCCATCCGTGTGATGGAAAAGATACTCGAGGGCCCACTCAGAGAAGTTATATCCAATAGCTGCGCAACATGTGATTTGATCACGGGGATATCACTTGCCGGAACGAGTCAAGTAGCATTTGTTGGTAACGAGATCAACACGACATGGTGATGTCATTGATCAGATCTTGGACAATGCAAGTATCAAGAGACAAAAGGAATAAAACACGACGTTCATGGTTCAAATGACGAAAGATTTCGTGGAATGCACAAGGATCACATGGCCATCCAGGTCCCTCTTTTGATCATTGGTGCGTGAGGGTCCCGATCATGTTTGGAGTGTTCCCGAACCGTGGGGTATCACACTTAAGGGCTTGATGATGCTCAGAGAGTGTTTTAGGATTGGTAGAATCACCGAAGAAAAGAGAAGAGAGAAAATCGGAAGGGTTTCAGTAAGTCCGGAGGATGTCCGGAATGAGAGGGAATGAGTTCCACATCAACATGGATTGAATAATATGTAAGTGAATGTTCAATATTGATTTAATAATTTATTTATATTTATTCAATAAAATAAAACAAATTAAAAAAGGGTCAAATACCTTAATGGGCCAAATCCGGAGGGAAAAGGGCCCATGAGGGAAAGACCGAAGGGAGGAAGGTGGAGGGGTGGTCGGCTAGTCCAAGGCACCCCGCGTGGGGCCCACTTGGGCCCTGGTCGGTGGTGGCCAGCCCCCTCTCCCCTATCCCTTGTTTAGTCTCACATGGCTAAGCTAGTTAGCTATGGGGGGTTTTCCCCTATATAAAGAGAGGTATTTTGGCAAATTAAATACACAATAACCAATAAAAGGTTCCCTCTCTTTTGGGGAGACCTCTCGTTGATTCTCGCTCTCTCTCTCTCTCCCGTGACCATGGTCCCAAGTCCGGATCACGCGAGCAGGAGTCTTCTTCACCGTGGAGCGCCGTCGCGCTATGGGATTCGGATCCAGGAGCTCTACTTCCGCAATTGTTGCTGGATCGGAGGAGCGAGAGTTATCGCCAGGCACCGAATGTGCGTAACTCCCTGCGAGGTGCAACACTTGGGGAACTAGGAGTCGTTGGAGCCACAGGAGCCGTCAAGACTTCATCACGACCTTGAGGTCGGTTTCGGCTCATCTACATCAACCACGTTTTTCCGAGCGTTGACAACGCTTTTCGGTCTTCAAGGGTAAGTTCGCGAAAAGCCCCTCCCGTTACTACATTACTAATAGATAGGTCCTGACAATTGGGGTTCTGGTCGTAGGGTAAAAATTATTGTTTTCATGCGCGAACCCCTACATCTCTACCCTAGGTAAATGGAGGATTGAGGTGTTACCAGTTAACCTCACTCGAGATTAGTGCTCTTCCTTCAATTGACCTTGGCTAAATGTTGCTGCATTAACACTATGCAATGATGGCCTTTGATTTATACCATGTATTTTTTCTATCCCCAATCACAATAAGATTTTCCAGCGCTTGAAATTTAAGTTATGTGATAACATTATGGAGATATGCTCGGCCAGCATTGTGAAATGTTTGGTAGCTAGCATCCTAGCATCAGGAACATATGGTTCAATACTCTATGGATTTTCTCGCATATGGTGAATAGTTTGATCTTGTGCTTCAGAGAAAATGGTGATCCATAGACCATGATAAGATAAGGGATATGGTGATTTAAATCCATCTGACATGTGAAATGGTGGCAAAGTCTTCTAAAACCTTTTCATTTGTATTTGATATATATAGGCGTGCTTTCTTGTCTATATTTCTTTGTTTTGCTTGCATGGTTGCTTCATTTTTTTCCTTCCTATAAATTGTTTCTTTGTATTTTAGAGATCGGATTAGAAGTTTTCAAGCACCCACGAGTATGGTCAAATGTGAGCATGGCAAAGCTTGTACAAAGATATCCATTCATCTTTCTAAGAACATGCCCCCTCTCTATTATGTGCATGTAGTATGTTCAATTCAAATGTGAGTAATACAATTTTCTTTATTTTCATGGATACCATAGAGCAGTTTACTATTGGAGATGCATGTCATGACTATGTGTTGGGAGCAGACATGGGATAAATACCAGATATGTACTAGCTACATTTTCTACCTAATCAATTGTTGTTATTTTTATGTTATGTTATAAGAAATTATTGTAGCTTTTTGTTAAATAAATGGTTCCAATTTTATTCAAAATATGATATGATCTTATTGTGGTAATGTACACCATGTATGTTAACTTTTGTCGGTTTTATTATATGGGATTTCTATTTTTGTGCCCCTGGTTCATTAGTTGTACTCAGTTTTCTCCAGCCGCTTAGTTTTTCCTCACTTTTCCCCTCCCTCTATTACGAAACCCTCACATGCGCTCGGACGGGAGGATGCCGTCAGGTCAAAGGCTTGACCGTTACATGATGACAGGTGGGACCGCGTTGGGGTGGGTCCTGCGTTGAGCGTTACGTTACGTCGCCTCGACCGTTATGTGCGGACGGGTGGGGCCATGTTGGGACGGGTCCTGCATACGTGGTGAAGGGTGGGGCCGCGTTGGGACGGGTCTTGCATACATGGTGAAGGGTGGGGCCGCATGGAGACACGTCGGACCGGCCATTCTTGCTCCGAGCCTGGAACAGCTCCCACACCGCCCCTCCACTCTGCTCCTCCGCCATCATGCCCTCCTACCTGAGAGCCCCTCCTACCCTATGTCGTCCTCGACCCCCGAGCCACCCCATCCCCCTAGCCGCAGATTCCACTTTGGCTCCACTTCCTCCCCCGCTAGATCTACCCCTTTCGCGGAACAGTATGCGATGTCGGCGGGTGTACCGGTCCTCCCCATCGAGCGCGAGAAGATTGGGTGGAATCGGAGGGATCTAACGCATGGATTCCATCTAGGTAAGTATTATTTCCCTTTGTGGTTTGATTATAGGCATTAATTGAGCGTAAATCGCTGGTGCTCAGCTAACTGCCTTGCTTTTCAAAAAGGATTGATCCAGCGTTGGCATTTCGGCTGGTGGTTAAACTGGATACTAGCATAATTCGTGGTTGTGAACGGTATCTCTCTAGATTTTACTTCCCAGCGGTGGTTGCAACCTCCATAACTCTCAGAGATTTGAAAGATAAAATATATTCTAAATTCCCCGGGAGCAATGGCGATTCAGTTGATTTGCAATATTTCAACATTAGCGAGCAAAGATTGCTCCCACTAACTAGCGAAGCTGATTTGGTAATGCTTTTCTCTTTGAATGCTGCTGAATGTTTTGGTCAAATTCGTCTCCATGTGCAACCTAAAGTTGAAGACACGGGAAATAGGGCTAAAGCATCATCTGGTGGTCAGGCATCATCAGGTGGTCAGGCATCTGCTGTCTCTGCTAATAATGTGCGCCCCCGTGCTCCTTGTAGGTCCACAGTAGTACCATCTGTTCGCACTGCGAGTGTAAGCCAAATCGCTCATGTGGCTGATGTGGAGGACGAAGCAGAGCTTGTCGAGGGAGCGCCTCCACTAGATGATGAGGATGAGTTGATGTTTCCTAAATTGGTAGATAGATTCAGTAAACATGCACTAGAGGATCAATACACGGAGGAATTGGCCCACGATGCCAGATTTGATGACACTGATGAATAAGAGAATGAGGAGAACAATGACAGTATCGTTTTAACCGAGTACGATGGTGAGGACTTCCCAGTAATTGAGTGGGACAAGAACGATCCTAAGATTTCAGAAGGCACCGTATTCAAGACGACGCAGGACTATCATAATGCCCTTACTACATATTGCATCTACACCAATAATGATTATGTTGTTATTAAGAGTGAGCCAACAAGGTTCATAGTGAAGTGCGCATACAAGAGGTGTAGGTGGAGGATGCATGCATCCACTATGCTCAGGAGCAGTTTGGTTCAGGTATTACAACAATTTGTGTATTTTAGATCATTGTGTAGAATTTGTTAACTGTACTTGACATTTTCATTATGTTTCGGATAAAAGGTAACCGGTTCGAACATTCTTGTCCACCACAAGGGGGCAGCCAAAGGACAAAACAAAACTAGCAAAGACTAGGTGGTTGGCATATGCAATCATGGATTGGATGAGAGCGAACCCCTCACTTGGTGCAACAGCACTCATAAAAAAGTTTCTGAAAAGTTTAATATTACAGTACCTTACATGAGGATGTTCTATGCAAAGGAAATGGCTCTTGTTAGGATCAATGGTCCATGGAATGAAAGTTTTCAGTTGCTTTACAGCTTCAAAGCTGAAGTGGAGATGGCTAGTCTAGGTAGTGTTGTACAGATAGACATGCATACAGTTCAGTACAAAATAAGAGGGAAGACAATGGAGAAGGAATGCTTTAGAAGGACTTTTGTTTGTTTCAAAGCTTGCTGGCAAGGGTTTCTTGATGGTTGCAGGACTTATTTGGCCGTGGATGCAACAACTCTTCATGGCAGATTAAAGGACAGCTAGTAGCTGCTACTGCAGTTGATGGCCACAATTGGATGTTCCCTGTTGCTTTTGGAGTTTTGGAGATTGAATTAGAGGAAAGTTGTACTTGGTTTCTAGAGAATTTGCGCGACCTTATAGGTCATCCACTAGGACTTACTATCCACACGAACACTTGCAAAGGTTTGGAGAAAGTTGTAGAAGCAGTATTCCCTGGAGTGGAGCATAGGGAATGTATGCGACACTTAGTGCAGGATTTTACAAAGAAAATCTAGGGTAAAGTTTATACTGACAACCTATTGCCAGCTTCATACACATGCATTTTGAGGAATCATCTGTATCATTTGGAAGTGTTGTATAAACAAAAACCCGCGGTGAAGGAGTACTTGGATGCACATCATGGAATGGTGTGGTCAAGAAGCCAATTCAATGAAATTTGCAAGGTAGACTATGTGACAAGTAACCTTGCAGAGAGTTTCAATGCAAAGGTCAATTCATTGAAAGGGCTTATGCTGTGGAAAATATTTGATAAGATTAGGTAGATGATCATGATAAAGATCGATTTGCATCAAAGAATTGCATTAACAGTATATGCTGGCCATCTCATCCTCCCATCTTTGATTAAGGCTTTGCATGCTAGGGCAAAACAATTGAAGATGAAATGCATTAGAAAAGGAATGGAGCCTGAGGTAACATACACTAATAATAAAGATAGGCAATGGAGTTATCCAGTGAGTTTGGCTGACAGGACATGCCATTACAGGCAATTGCAGCTCCATGGGAAACCCTGCATACATGTATTGTTTTTCATGGGTGTTCTAGGAGGTGAAGAGGGTGAAGTTGATCAGTACGTGTCGGAGTATTTCTCTGTTGCCAAATTTAGGACAGTGTATGCTCAGAATGTTCCAGCCTTATTGGGAAAAGACCAATGGATGGAAGTGAATCTAGGCTTCAAGCTATACCCTCCAGTTTTTACTAGACCAGCAGGTAGGCCAAGGAAGAATAGGATGAGACCTAGCGCAGAGGGTGGTGCACCACCTCGACGACGTAAGTGCAAACATTGTGGGATCCTAGGGCACATTACTAGGCTTTGTAAAAATGTAGTGGACCCATCTTATGGAATGGATGATCAGGCAGGAGCATAAAATGCAGATGAGAATAAAGTATCAGAACGAGAGGAGAATGAAGCAATGGATACATTGCAGATTGAACGAATGGATCGAGAGGAGATTGAACCAAATGCAGGGGAGATTGAAACAAATGCAGAGGACATTGAACCAAATGCAGGGGAGATTGAACCAATGGATCGAGAGGAGATTAAACCAAATGCAGGGGAGATTGAAACAAATGCAGGGGATACTAAACCAATGGATCAAGAGGATATTGAACCAAATGAAGGGGAGATTGCACCAAATGCATGGGAGATTGAAACAATTTATTCATTGGAAGTAGAGTTCAAAAGTAAAGGAATTACACAAGAGGATATTGAAGAAATGATGCCAATGCATTTTGAACCGTATGAACCAATGAATCGAAACGTGGTTGAACCAATTGTACGAAAAACTGAAGCACTTTATTCATTTGATGCAGAGAAAAAGAACAAAGGGAACAAACAGAAGAAGCTGATGTTGGACTCTGAGAATATTCTAGCCAGGA
Source organism: Avena insularis (assembly GCA_023614405.1). NCBI lineage: Eukaryota > Viridiplantae > Streptophyta > Magnoliopsida > Poales > Poaceae > Avena > Avena insularis. The sequence continues at coordinate 661,536,135 of CM042690.1, read as the reverse complement.
TCACCCGGAGCACGGTGGTGAACTCTGAGAATATTCCAGCGAAAAACACTAGGAGCAAGAAAAAAATGAATTTGAATTATTAATTTGAATTTGTATGATGAATTTGAACTACTATCAATGTTTGTATTGAATTTGAACTACTGTCAATGTTTGTGACGCTCCCAAGTTTGTATGTTGGATAACCCCATAATGTATGTGTTATTGCAAGTTTCTATTGCCATCCACCTAGTTGCTCAGCACTGCTCAGTTTTGCCTTCGACATGTGGTTTAGCTAGTTCATGGCTTAAACCATAGCAAACATTGACCAATTGATCCAAAATTTGGCACACTTTTGTATCCTGGATTGATTTACCATATGAAATTGGAAATTTTGGATTTACTTGTAATCAACCACATTTTTCTTTTTCTAAGTGATTAAATTCGAATAAATGGTTTTAGGGTTAGTTTAATTCAAAAAAGAAGTCAAACCATAGTGCAACCTTCACATGGAGTCTTGTTATGTTACCTACAACCTAGCATGAATAATAAAGGAAAAGGAAATAAAGAGAAATGGACTTCTCCCCTAAACCACTTCTTAAATCCTTCTTGGAATGAGCTACTAGCTATGAAGATGCATGGTTTTCTACTCAGTCAAGCTCCAAGATAACCCATCCCAAAACATACTTTGTCTAAATGAGGCCAAATTTGGTACACTTGTGTATCTTTGAGTTGCAAACAATATAATGTCGACCAAGATGGATTATTTTGTTCAAATAACACATTTTCCATTTGTTATGCCAAAAGCTTGAATTTCCCTTAGTCATTTTTTTATCTGAGCGCCCTTGTTTTCCTTACCTCTACTCAGTTTTCCCCTCCCGGTAAAATTTTCCTCAGTTTTCCCCTGCTGCTAAAGTTTTCCTCAGTTTTCCTCACTTTTCCCCTCTCTCATGTCTCAGTTTAGCTAGCGCTCTGATTGGTCAAGATGTATGTCACACGGATCTTGGCCAACCACCATTGGATATATCATGATCCGACGGGCTGGAGGTCTCTCTCTCCTGATGGGCGCACCTAACCTTGTGTGGCAAGGAGAGCCCAACAGGCTGGATGTCTCTCCCTCCCTTTCCCTGAAGGATGTATACCAGCCGCATCAACTAGCGCTCAGTTTGACTGCACTCTGATTGGTTGAGATGTATGTCACACGGATCTTGGCCAACCACTGTTGGATACATCATTATCCGATGGGTTAGAGGTATCTCTCTCCGTTGGGCTACAGAGAGGAGAGCCCGGCGGGCTAGATTTCTCTCCCTCTCTTTCCCTGTCGCATGTATACCAGCCGCATCTTCCTCCCCTCCTATCGATGTATGGCGGCGCGGCAGTCCGACCAGTGTGCGGCAGCGTGGATCTAAGCATGGCGGTCCGAACGGCATGTGGCGGGATGGACCTATGCGTGGGGGCCAGAACGGCTTGCGGCAGCTCGGATCTAAGCGCGACTGCTAGAACGGCGTGTGGCGGTGAGGATCTAACCGTCTGAAATTTCTGTCTCTGTTTGTCTCACTTTCGTTCACATCCTCAGATCCGTTGCTGATGAAAGACACAGATGGAAGCCATCATCCATAGCATCAGTGCGACAGCGGTGGTGCTGACAGTGGCCATCAATGACAGACACCGATGGAAGCCATCATATGCCACATCTACGGTTGTGGTGCTGATAGTGGTCATTGATACATCGTAAACGTATCTATTTGATGCTCCATTCTTGTTTTGTATCAACTATCTTATGTTTTGTCTACACTTTGAGGCATTTTTATACATTTTCTGGAACTAACCTATTGACAAGATGTCGCAGTGCCAGTTGCCTGTTTTCTGCTATTTTTGGTTTCAGAAAAGCTAGTAAAGAAATATTCTCGGAATTGGACGAAACAAAAGCCGAAGTTCCTATTTTTCCCGACACGACATAGAAGTCCAAAGCAGAGACGGAGGAGAGCCACGAGGTGACCACACCATAGGGTGGCGCGGCCCCTCCTAGGCGCGCCAGGCCCTGGTGTGGGCCCCTCGGGCAGCAACCGACCTCGCCTCTTCGCCTATATAAACCCCCTGAGACGAAAACCCTAGGGGGAGGATCAAAATTCCACGAAAAGTTCCATAGCGCCGGCAGCACCAAAGAGGAGATTCGGGGGATAGAAGTCTCTGTTCCGGCACCCTGCCGATACGGGGAAGTGCCCCCGAAGCCATCTCCTTCGGCTCCACCGCCATCTCCATCGCCGTTGCTGACTCCTATGATAAGGAGGGAGTAGTTCTCTCGAGGCTAAGGGCTCTACCAGTAGCTATGTGTTCATCTCTCTCTCTATGCGTGACCTTATTGAGATCCTGAGCTTTGTAATCTAGTTGAATAAGTAGATCTATTCTGCTACTCAAATGCTTTAATTAATCTCTGCTTATCCCCATGTGTGTGAAGTTGACAGTGTGCACACCATGTGGCACTTAGGCTAAGGTTACAGAAATACTTATCATGATTATAATTTGAGTTGGATGTCTCTATGAGATTGTAGTGTTTGTTGGAACCATCTAGCGCTCAAGGTGATAGTGAGGGGTTATCTAGATGGGGAATGCGAACTTTAAGGTGTGCTGTTATAGCCCTACATCGTCCAACCGGAGAGTAGTTCATGTTATCATAATTAAGAGAAGATATTTATATGAGAGTGTCCACTAGTGAAAGTATGATCCCTAGGCCTTGTTTCTAAGCATTGAAACACTGTTTACAATCAGTCATGTTACATGTTTGCTTGCTGCCACTCTTATTTCAGATTGCAATTACCACTTATAATCATCCATATTACTTATATTTCACTATCTCTTCGCCGAACTAGTGCACCTATACACCTGACAAGTGTATTGGGTGTGTTGGGGACACAAGAGACTTCTTGTATCTTGATTTCAGGGTTGCTTAAGAGGGATACCTTTGACCACTTCCTCCCTGAGTTCGATAAACCTTGGGTGATCCACTTAAGGGAAACTTGCTGTTGTTCTACAAACCTCTGCACTTGCAGGCCCAACACTATCTACAAGAATAGAAGCGTGCGTAGACATCAAGCTAGTTTCTGGCGCCATTGTCGGGGAGGTAAGGTAAAATATACTCACATCCTCTGGCTACTAAGCTATCTTCTAGTACTATTGCTGGTGTGTGAGTGCGTGAAGTTATTTCTTTTAGATTCTGCAATTATATCTTTTTGTTTCTTGTTTTTATTTTCACTAGTTAGGGTTAATGGAAAACAACAAAAAATTAGAGAGCTTTATAGTATTTATCTTGAGTTAGGATATGAAGTGTTTGAAGAGAAAATTAAAAAACCTATGGAACTTTATTTACATGCTAATAGGAATGTTATTAGTATGAATTCTTTGAACACCATTATTGCTAATGCTATGGAAAAGTCTAAGCTTAGGGAAGCTGGTTTTGATGAGCATGATATTTTTAGTCCCCCAAGCACGGAGGAGAAAATTTACTTTGATGATACTATACCTCCGACATATGATGATTACAATGATGAGTATGATATTTTGAGTCCACCTACGATTGAGGAGAAAATTAATTATGATTACAATATGCCTCCTATATTTGATGATTATGGTGATGAGAATAATAATGATAGCTATTTTGTTAAATCTGCTCCCACTACAATTAATAAGAATGACTATGTTTATGTGGAGAGTATTAATTCTTTTATGCATGTGGCTCATGATAAGAATGTTTTATGTGATATTTATATTGTTAATTTTTTTCATGATGCTACTGAAAGTTATTACGAGATAGGGAAACATGGTTTTATGTATCTCAACAATATTAAGTTTCCCCTCTTTATGTTGAAAATTTTGAAGTTGCACTTGTTTTGCTTTCCTATGCTTGTTGCTTTGTCCTTTCATAACTTGTTTCTTTACAATATTATTTTTCATAGGAAGTGGGTTAGACTTAAATTTGTTCCATATTTGCTTCTTGATGCTCTCTTTTACTTCAATTTATATTTCTTATGTGAGCATCATCGAAATTATCATGCATATCTTAATGGCTATAAAGAAAGAGCTTTTGGGAGACAACCCATTATTTGTTTACTTTTAGTAAGTTTTTCTTTTGTTGAGTGTTGGAAGTTATTGCCTCAGTAATAACCTCTCCTTATCATTTTTGTGTGTTTTTTGTGCCAAGAATAACCTCTAATGAGAGAGAAGTAAGACTTGGGAAAGGATCTGTCCTGAAACAGATTTTTGTGCTTCACTATAAAAAATCAAGAAACATTCCTGTATGTCGGATTGAGCTGTTATTTTCTGTGCTTATGACCCAGGTTATTATCTAACTTTCGTTAGTTTATCACTTTTCGATTTTAGCAACACAAGGTCTTAGAAAAAATTGTTTTTACCTGCTGGTCTGTTTTGACAGATTCCTACCATTATTTGCATTTTCCTCTTAATCTCTTTCTCTTTTAGTTCTCTTTGATCACTTGATCTTTTAGAATGAATTGCTACAATAGCTTGTGTTTTAATGGAAGTTTTACTTGTGTTGAAACTGAACCCAAAAACTTATTATCTTGAATACACTAGTGTTGCTAATGAAGATTGTGTGAAGTTTTGTATGAAGCAAGTTTTCAAGTGTAGGGAGAGAATGATGTGATGAGATGAAGTATGGACAAAAGCTCAAGCTTGGGGATGCCACCTGTGTCACCCCAAGAAATATTGAAGAAGTACAAGTGTCAAAGCTTGGGGATGCCCAAGGCATCCCCTTCTTCATCAATAATCTCAGGTCTTCTTTCAAGACACTTTATTTTTATTACCTTATGCACTATGTGTTGTTCTTGGAGCGTCTTTGTTATTAGTTTTCTTTTGCTTTCTTTGATGCAATGAGTTGGTTGGATCCCAACACACTTCTTTTGGAGAGAGACACACCCCGTTATTCATTGCCTATAACACTCTAGTTTTCACTCTTATTGTTCTGTGAGTGTTCTCCTTCGCTAGCACTGCATTTAGCTTTAGTTTTCTTATTGTTTTGGCTTAGAAATTTTTAGTTCTTCTTTGTAGATGGGCGAGACATGCTCTCTGGTCTTTATTGATTATTATCTTTGAGAGTTGTTTCAAATAAGTCGATTGGTGTTGGAAAAGAGTAGGAAGTTTCATGCTTATAGTGGTACAAAAGGAGGCTTGTTTTGACTATGACTTAGACTTTATCATGTCATGCTAGATGTTGCTTTGACCATATGCTTAGTGATTATTGTTGTAGCATGACTTGTTTCAAACAACTGAGATTACTTAATGTGTCTTGAAAGAATCATGCGTTGTTTTAGCATACAAAAGCATAATATTGTGGTATTCACCTTTGATGCTTTATTTGGGTTGACTTGTCACACGCTTACACCATGTTAAGACTATGAACCAGTCACCATAGCCTCTATGATCATTTAGTTTTTGACTTGCAATATCACTTTATGCTTTAATTAATAATGTTTTGTCGCTTTGCATGATTATGGCCATTATTTCTCTCTTAGTTGGTCGCTCTCAGTCTTTTGCTAGCCTCCACATGTACTGAGTATGAGTTCTACTCATGCATACAACTCCCAAGAAACCAAGTTATTCCAAAGAGTCCACTATAAATTCCTGTGCATGGTGTGTTACACCATTCCAAGTATATTCATGTGTTTATCTATCTTCCAAATTAAAATTTGTTATGTGAAAATTAGTGATTAAAGCTCTCACAAACTTGATGGCACATTTTATTTTCTTGCACTTAATAAACTTGAACCATTGTGTCCATCTATGTTACATATATTCTTGCATTTTATAAGTTATGAGTTAGCAGAACCATGTTACCATGGGGAACACTTTTAACATTGCACTTATTATTCAGTTGATATCATGTTCTTTTATTTATGGATCCCGGCGGTGTGAAATAAAAGGGGAGATTGTAAACTCATGGAGTTTGTATGTGTGTTAGAGAAATGCCTGGGCGGCTAGCCTAATCCATGCCTAACCATGGTGGAAACTTGCAGCATAACCATAATGAGTATTCTGTGAAGCATCCTCAATAAAAACCTATGCAAATAGCAAATAAAAAGATCGTTGAGATACTTGTTGTCTGTTGCCTTGTCATTTTGATATGGGAAAGCTCATGTGTCATGGGGAAAGGGGCACCCTGTTGGCGGTTCTCCATGATACACATGTACTTACAATGACAAGAACTTACTTGTGACTAAAGTTGAGTAGCATGAGGTTCGGTACTCGTAAGCAAGGGGCATGAGATTTTCAACTGATAACTTGTCAAGCATATCCTCATATTTGTGTCACTTTAACCTTAATCACTTCAAGATGCCAATGATAGGGGCAATGAGAGCTCAAAGCTAGTAAGTACCATAATTTTTGGAAGCTCTTTATGAAACTTGAAATCCCTGCTTCCCTCTGTGAAGGGCCTTTATTTTTATCTTTTTATGTTGAGTCTCCATCTTCTATCTTTATGCACCAATTGGGAGAGCATAGTTCTCATTCTTAGTTTAATGTGCATTGTCCCAAAACTTGTTGATTGATTCATAACTTTGATATTGCTTGTTCTTAAATTATTTGTATCTAGTCACCCTTATGAACTTTGAAGGTGTCCTATGCATTTATGTTTTGCTATACCATGAGGGACAAGCTGAATACCACTTTTATTATGTTCTCTATATGTGAAACAAACAAACATATTTCAATGCATTATTATTCATGATCTTTTGTTTGTACCTTTTCATGTTACAACATAGTTGCTATGTCTTATTGTTAGAACTCTATCTTTCATGCTTATGTTTAGAGTACTTTGATCCCAGCTATCAATGCTTTACAAATACCTTGATCAAGATTGTGATGGTGCATGTCACCTTAAAAATTATTCTTTTTATCACTTACCTACTCGAGGACCAGCAGGAGTTAAGCTTGGGGAAGCTTGATATGTCGTAAACATATCTATAATTTTTGATGCTCCATGCTTGTTTTGTATCAACTATCTTATGTTTTGTCTACACTTTGAGGCATTTTTAAACATTTTTTGGAACTAACCTATTTACAAGATGTCGTAGTGCCAGTTGCCTGTTTTTTGCTGTTTTTGGTTTCAGGAAAGCTAGTAAAGAAATATTCTCGGAATTGGACGAAACAAAAGCCGAAGTTCCTATTTTTCCCGACACGACATAGAAGTACAAAGCAGAGACGGAGGAGAGCCACGAGGCGGCCACACCATAGGGTGGTGCGGCCCCCCTGGGCGCGCCAGGCCCTGGTGTGGGCCCCTCGGGCGGCCACCGACCAAGCCTCTTCACCTACATAAACCCCCCGAGACGAAAACCCTAGGGGGAGGATTAGAATTCCACGAAAAGTTCCGCAGCGCCGCCGCCACCGAAGAGGAGATTCGGGGGATAGAAGTCTCTATTCTGGCACCCTGCCGGGACGGGGAAGTGCCCCTGGAGCCATATCCATCGACTCCACCACCATCTCCATCGTCGTTGCTGACTCCCATGATGAGGAGGGAGTAGTTCTCTCTCGAGGCTAAGGGCTCTACCGGTAGCTATGTGTTCATCTGTCTCTATGCGTGATCGTATTGAGATCATGAGCTTTGTAATCTAGTTGAATAAGTAGATCTATTCTGCTACTCAAGTGCTTTCATTAATCTCTACTTATCCCCACGTGTGTGAAGTTGATAGTGTGCACACCGTGTGGCACTTAGGCTAAGGTTACAGAAGTACTTATCATGAGTATAATTTGAGTTGGATGTCTCTATGAGATTGTGGTGTTTGTTGGAACCATCTAGCGATCAAGGTGATAGTGAGGCGTTATCTAGATGGGGAATGCGAAATTTAAGGTGTGCTGTTATAGCCCTACATCATCCAAACGGAGAGTAGTTCAGGGTAGCATAATGAAGAGAAGATATTTATATGAGAGTGTCCACTAGTGAAAGTATGATCCCTAGGCCTTGTTTCTAAGCATTGAAACACCGTTTACAATCAGTCCTGTTACATGTTTGCTTGCTGTCACTCTTATTTCAGATTGCAATTACCACTTATAATCATCCATATTACTTGTATTTCACTATCTCTTCGCCGAACTAGTGCACCTATACACCTGACAAGTGTATTGGGTGTGTCGAGGACATAAGAGACTTCTTATATCTTGATTATAGGGTTGCTTGAGAGGGATACCTTTGACCACTTCATCCCTGAGTTCGATAAACCTTGGGTGATCCACTTAAGGGAAACTTGCTGTAGTTCTACAAACCTCTGCACTTGGAGGCCCAACACTGTCTACAAGAATAGAAGTGTGCATAGACATCAGTCATCGATGCGAAGACAATTGAAGCCAGCATCCGCAACATCTATGGCTATGGTGCCGACAGTGGTCATCGATGCGAAGACGATTGAAGCCATCATCCGCAACATCACTGCGACGACGCAGGTCAAGCCCTCATGAACCAAAGCTGTGGGAGGCAGGCCACGGCCAAGGCTGGCACGTCGAGGTGCACCTCGACGGTGAAGGTTGGATGGGAGCACTTTGCCCGTACTTCTTGGAGTACACATACGGTGGGGAGGGCGGCTAGCTCACCGTCCACTTAAAATTTGGACAAATTTAAGCCCAATTTGAACCAAAATTCCGTGACATAAGATATAGGGATTTCTATTTTCGTGCCCTTGGTTTGTTAGTTATACTCTGTTTTCCCCAGCCATTTAGTTTTTCCTCACTTTTTCCCATCTCGTACGAAACTCTCACATGGTCTGAAACTCGCCATCCATCAGCCTTGCCGTTATGTGCTGACAAGTGGGGCCGCATTTAGTCGGGTCCCATAGTGGACCCTCGCCGTTACATGCTGACGAGTAGGACCGTGTTCTGTCAGGTCCCGTAGTGTACCCTTGCTGTTACATGCTGACAAGTGGGGCCACGTTCAGTCGATTCCCGTAGTGGACACCTCTCTCAGCTTATCCAGATCAGCATCGGACCCACAGCTTATCCACGTGAGCATTGGACCCATAGCTTACCCAGGTTGGCGTTGCAAGATGGGACCCTGAGCCATCCCCACGCCCACGCCCGTGCTGTTGCTTCATTTTCATATAGTGAAATGTAATGCATATACGGAAATTATACAAAAGTTATACACCTTTGAACTCTTTTAAATCGCACTTAGGACATGATAATGTTGTGCTAATAAAATCCTGATCATTTATCATTTCCATGGAGTGAAAATATAATGCATAAACTTGTGTATACAAAAATTATACACATTTGAACTCTTTGAAATCGCACTTAATACATGATAATGTCGTGCTAAGAAAATCTTGAGAGATTATTATTTTCTCCCCCATTTTCGTAGAGTGGAATGTAATGCATAAACTTGCATATACGAAGTTTATACACCTTTGAACTCTTTGAAATTGCACTTAATACGTGATAATGTTGTGCTAAGAAAATCTTGAGAGATTACCATTTCCATGGAGTGAAATATAATGCATAAACTTGCGTATACGAAGTTTATACACCTTTGAACTCTTTGAAATTGCACTTAATACGTGATAATGTTGTGCTAAAAAAATATTGAGAGAGTACCATTTCCATGGAGTGAAATATAATGTATAAACTTGCGTATACAAAAGTTATACACCTTTGAACTCTTTGAAATCGCACTTAGGTCGTGATAATGTTGTGCTAAGAAAATCTTGAGATATTACCATTTCCATGGAGTGAAATATAATGCATAAACTTGCGTATACAAAAGGTATACACCTTTGAACTCTTTGAAATCGCACTTAGGTCATGATAATTTTGTGCTAAGAAAATCTTGAGAGATTACCATTTCCATGGAGTGAAATATAATTCATAAACTTGCGTATACAAAAATTATACACCTTTGAACTCTTTGAAATCGCACTTAGGTCGTGATAATGTTGTGCTAAGAAAATCATGATCATTTATCATTTCCATGGAGTGAAATATAATGCATAAACTTGCGTATACAAAAATTATACACCTTTGAACTCTTTGAAATCGCACTTAATAGATGATAATGTTGTGCTAAGAAAATCTTGAGACATTACCATTTCCATGGAGTGAAATATAATGCATAAACTTGCGTATACAAAAATTATACACCTTCGAACACGGTCCCTTCAAATTATATTCAAGTTCATTTGTTTATGGAGTTAAAGTACCGGTGGCATACTCATTATTTTGCATGGATAGAGGGGTGCCCCCGATAGATATAGGGGTTATCCTGTTCGCTAGATCACAAAGGATCAACGGTTGGTGGGAACGATCTATGTGACAACTGTCTCGACCAATCAGAGCGTAGCAGCAAAGATGAGCACATGTGCGAGAGATGGATACAAAGAGAGGGGAAAACTGAGTAGCACTTAAGAACCAAGGGCAAAACTAGGTAGAACTTAAAAACCAAGGGCAAGATTGACAAAGGGATTCAAATAGAAAACAGAAAAAGATTTAAAAAATGGAAAATGCGTCTTTTATACAATAAAATACATCTTGGCATAATCAAGCTATTTGTAATTCAAATATACACCAGTTTGACAATTATTGCCTCATTTAGACAAACTATGTTTTGGGGAGGGATGTTTTGGGAAGAGGCTCGATTAGAAAGCCATGAACCTTCATAGATAGTAGGTGATTTGAGAAGTGGTTATTTAGGTTAAAACTTGGTTTATATACATTTCTTATGGTGGTAGGTCACATAATAAGACTCCTTGGGTAGATGCCACTATGTTTTGCTATTTTTGAATTTGTTGTGCATAAAATGAATCAATTGGCTAGCTAAAACCTATTCGTTGACTCTCTATTGACCAACCACCGGAGGGTAAAACTGAGTATATTGCACACGGCAGTGTTAGTACTAGAGGGCAAAACTGAGTAGAACCAAACTGCCAGTGTTACACTCGAGGGCAAAACTGAGTACAACTGAGTCGCCAGGGTTAGGCATGAGGGAAAAAACGTGACTCACGGTACGCATGTGCGGTGCACGGGGTGGTAGTGAACATGTGTGGCCGTGCACGGTAGTGCAACGAAACATTGCTTCCCTTCTCCTTTAATAGAGGCCTCCCCACTCTCACTCATCACTAACCCGCTCACTCAACCGTTTCCACTGTCCCATCACCTTCTGCAAACCCCCAACAAAACCCCAACCATGCCGGCGAAGGAGAAAAACAGCACGGTGGCCATCGGCGCCTCCAAGGCTACCGGCGAGGAGGCCCCCGTCCCAGTACAGGCCCCCGACCCTGTCCCCGCATCCGTCGTAGCCACTGACGAGGAGGCCCCCGCCGGTCTCAGGCAGATCCCGCTCGGCTGGGACCCCTACGAGGAGGTTGTTTACATAACGCCGGAGAACCCCTACGACACCAGCATTGCCGACCCATGGTCGGAGGTAACCAGGGTTTTCTCCCCTTCCCTTGTTCTTCCCTTGTTCCCATCATTGGATGCCAGATCTTATGTTATTAGGGACCGGCTATTCATATTTTGACACTAGATAATCATCTTGTGTTAGATCTCGTATTTCGATGAATTCCTCTTTTCATATTTGAACCCCCCTGTTCGTAGTTGGGATTAGTATTCAGTTTGGTTTGAGATTTGGGGAATAATCAGGAGATCTCAAGCGGTTAATTTATGCAAATAATTAATATTGATAATCAAAGTATCTCAATCATGTCCTTATTGCACTCTACAGGAGGATAGCAGCAACGTCCACAGCGACGACGAGTCCAAGGACACCAAGACTCGTCATGTGCTGAGGAGGCTGAAGTCCGGCTAGTACAACAACTTCTTTGCCGGCGACGTGTACATGTGCCCCTTCTGCCCTACCAGGAGGCTCTGCGCCACGGACTTCAACTCCCTCGTGAAGCATGCCGAGGACGTGAGGACCTACGGCGAGTCCTTGAACTTCCACGGCTTCAGAGCCGAGCACTAGGCGCTCAGTATTCACCTCTGCAACCTCTAGAAGGTGGCTTTCGAGGAGGATCGCATGCCCGTGATCAAGCCCAAGGCGCTCAAGGTCAAGGGACTGGGCAGCAAGAAGTGGAGGAGGCGTCAGAGGGAGGAAGCGGAGGCCCTCCTAGCAGCTTCTTTTGTCGTGTCTGTGTTGAACTTGTCCACTACTGTTGCTGAGCAGCCTAATTGTCGAACCTTGTTAAGTACCGTACTATATAATCTATATTAGCTGCTTTATCTACATCTGCTCTGTTTACTGAATTTATTTATGGTGCTAGTTAGTTTTGCTGCTCTAGATTTGCTACCAGATTAGGGGAAAACGAGGGCAAAAGGAACAATGAATGAAGAGAGAATCTTCTCTAGATTCGCTTGCTTTTGGGGCAAAAAACACAACTGTTAGCGAGAGAGAGGGGGAAAAGGCGCTCTTAAAAAGGCCAATCATAAAAATAACAAAAAATAAAACTTCCAATTTAGACGACGGGGCACACGTAACCACCAAACGCGCCCCCACATGGTCCCACACCACGTCCCCCATAATCAGCGAGAGATGGATGGCTGGTCTGCTGTGTATCCTGGCCCCACCTTTCAGCATGTAACGGTCGAGGCGATGTAACGTAACGCTCAACGCACGACCCACCCCAACGTGGTCCCACTGGTCAGCATCTAACGGTCAAGCCTTTGACATGACGGCATCCCCCCGCCCGAGCACATGTGAGGGTTTCAGAATGGAGGGAGGGCAAAAGTGAGGAAAAACTAAGCGGCTGGGGAAACTGAGTACAACTAACGAACCAGGGGCACGAAAATAGATATCCCAAAAATATATGTATAATTTGAATAAATTTGACATGTATTTGAGCCGTGAGACCAGTGGATATGCTCTAAAGCTGATTCATAAGTAGTAGTACTTGCTTTGACAATCTCCGATGGGCTTGTATAAATTTGATCGAAATATGTATGATTTGAATCAAAATTGATATGTATTCGAGCAGTGAGGATGGTGGATATGCTCTAAAGTTGATTCATAAGTAGTACTCCCTCTGACCCAAATTAGTTGATTTAGATTTGTCTAAATTCGATTGTATCTTGAGGAATTTGAGTCAACTAACTTGAATTGACAATCTCAGCCACTAATTTGGAATGGGGAATGGATGCTGCCACCAACGCTGCAACTCTACATGGCAGCCACGATGGCAGCGACAGAACAATCAAAACTGATAGGCCCCAACTTGACCCTCTAGGCATTTGGTGTAACATCCCAAAACTTTAATCCAAGTGATCAAGATCAAATATACCCAATTTAGGGTTAGCAAAAAAACTTTGTCCATTTAAAATCTTTAAGCATGCATATGAGTGTTGCATTTAAAATAGGAGTTGTTTGAAATGCCATGATTGTTTGTTCTAATGGTTGTAAAATGGTTCTATGATGAATGTCACATCATCTAGATCATTCCCAAGCAAAATCCAAAGAAAAAGAAATCAAAAAGAATTAAATAAAGGAAATGGTCACTTTTGCCATTTTAATCACCTAGCCCACTTTGGGTGTTCCTAGCACTCAATTTCCAACAGAAACAAATGTGGATCTTTGCACCCCTTGCTAGTACAAGTAGTGATGTGCCAAGGCCCACTTTGTGATATCCCAAAAACATTCAAACTCTAATTTTAAATGACAATTGAAAATAGAATCTAGTTGATATGTCTGGATCCTATTATTTCAAAAACCATCCAAATGAACTCCATTTCAAAATCCCAAGCAACCACAGATGCTTAAGCATGTGACAAACCAGTCCACCAAAAATCTTTCAAAAATTTAAAAGTTTCCTTCATGCAGCCATTTGATCGAACACTTGGTGGGCAGAATCAAACTGGCCTAACTATCACTGTTTTGGATCAAAAATTGTCGAGCCATTTGAGCCACATTAATCATCTTGGTCTCCCCTAGACCCAACCAGAACAAAACCAGCCCATTCCCTAGCCCCTGGCGCCAGTGCAACGCCGCACCGAGGCCATGATCGCCGGCCGATCATGCCCAAGCCGCAACAGACCACCAGCCCCTCTCTGCCGCTCCAGGAATCAAGGTGCCACTCCAATGCCGCCCACGGTCCACCCCACGGCCCCTGCTAGCCCCTGGACCACCCCAGAACCGCGCCGCACTAAGTCTCTGCGCCGCGCCAGAGCACGCCAGAGCACCCTCGCCGCCAGCATGCCACAGACCACGCCTTGACCGCAGACCGTGCACGCCGCTCCGCCTTGACCACCTCACCCTGCCAGACACGGCCATGCACCGCCGTGTAACCCACGATCGCGGGGAACCATGTCGAGCACCACCTCTGTCCCCCAGAGCGCGCAATGCTCCCGACCGATTGCCACCACCCCTAGCTGCGCCATAAAGCCATAGAGGACCGCCAGGAGGCACTCCACCGTCCACCTATCTCGCCCACGCCGGTAGCCCGCTGTACCGTCATCACCGGTGAGCACCGCCCATGCCTCAATGCCGCCTCGTCGCACCTATATAAGGAGGCCTCACCAGCCTCAATCGCCACACCATTCCATTCCCCTCTCTCCACCAGTCCTTCCCCACCTCTCGCCGGAGCAGCTCGAGCAGTAGACCGCTGGAATTTCACCGGAGGCAGCCGCAGCAGAGGAGGAGACATTGCCGTTGATTTCGTCCACCTCAGCCCCTGCCACGACTTCGCCTGAGCTCGCCGTCGTCTAATCGTTCGTTTGCCCACCTCGCCGCACTAGCTGGAGCCCCGGTACGTCCCCACTGCACCCCCACCGAGCCCCTAGGGTTTAGTCTCGTCGACGACGAGTTCGTCGTCGACGACGATCGTGAGCCGTTAGATCTAGTTCTAATCCTACTGTCCACATCGCCCCGTACCGCTCTAGGTTTTAAGTGCCGCTGACGTGTGGACCCCCCTTGTCAGTTTCCCGCTATGCCGCTGAGCGTCACTGGGCCGGCCCATTTAGTTTCCTGCACGACCCAGTTAGTTCAAATTAGGATTTTTCTATTTAGACTTAAAATCAATTATGTCTCTTAGTTTAAAAATCAATTCAGAGAGTTTTACAAATCCAAATTGAGTGATTCCAATTTTGTTAGAAAGCTAATGAAAATCTCTATCCAAGCCCGTTGGATTTAAATCATTTAGAGTTATAGATCTCTCCTAGTTAAAATAACAAGCCAGAAGCCTTTTCACATTCAAACATTTTTATAAAATCAACCATAATAGCTTTTGAGTTGATTCAAACTCTCAAAAATCACATTTAACCATACCTATCTGAATATATAATAAAATTAAGGTTTGCATGCAGTGACTTTGGACTAGTACCAAAATAATTCTATATAGGCATTCTAGTCACTTTAAATCATTAATTATTAAACTTAAACTTATTAAAATATGATCCAACCTTTAAATCACATTCCCATATGTTAGAATATGTGGTGATGACATGTGTCCACATGATCCCATTTTTTAATTGGAGAATATTAAATCTTAGTTAATTTCAATGAGTAGAAATTACTTTTCTCAAATAAAAAGAATGAAGCTAGTTCATTAAATCTTGTGATGTTTGTGATGATAATAGATCATCAAATGTGTGCCTTAGTGTGCTAAGAAGACTAGTTAAGTATTGTTTGGTGATTGTGTATCCCGTATGTATTTATAGATGATAGTACCGACCAAGTCTACGAGGAGGAGGAGGAGTTCTACCAAGAAGAGGAGGAAGAGAATTTCAACCACTGCACTACACAAGGCAAGCCTAGCACTTCAAGTAAACTGAGCAAGCTATTATTGGCAAGCTAACACTTGCAAGTATTATACCTAGAAAGCCATCTTTAGCAATGCAAGCTAACCCTTGCAAGATAGATAACCCAAGCAAGATGCATTAGGCATGCTTTGGTTATATCTTTTTGACTTATACCTACTCCAAGTTTTATTTACAAGCTTTACCTTCTTTACTTTACCAAAGTCCTTTACTTGTTTAAAGGTAGCATAAAGAGTATAAAACTTGACCTATCTAGTTAGACTTAGATGTCATTCTATGGCATGAGATTGAGATTAGCATCCCACCTTAGTGAACACTCTTAACTTAGTAGTTGGAACTAAACCAAAACTTGATTCACTTTAGATGGGAATACTTGGTGAAAATGATTTGTGAAAACCTTGGAATGATGAGTCATTCGATTGAGATGTTTTGACATGTGTTGAGAAACACCAATGGTTTATGATGATGATGAAAATGTTGAGGCATGAGCCTTAGCCCGTTTACAAAACTAATGGTTGGGTTCGGATGCGATACCATTCCAATTTTACCGTACAACCACAATACCTGAATTTGGTAAGGCTTAGCCGGAAGTTTATATGCATTAGTATTAGTTCCCTCGCGGGAGAGGTTTGAGCTGAGGCTACCTCTCAATGTTGTCCACCTATGCAGTGCCCAGGATGATAGATGGTCATGGCTTGGAGGCCATGCTCATAGGAGAGGTGCTTATACTAGAGTGTGTAAAGGAAAGGTTAGGTTTGATTATCTGCATACTAAGTATGATGATTCAGGGTTATCCCTGCCAGATGTATCGAATCTTGTGGTGAAAGTGTACCACCTCTGCAGAGTGTCAAACTATTCGAATAGTCGCGTGCGCGGTTATGGACAGTTGGAGTGGCCATACTGTTCCGTTGTCAGATGTTTTGAAAATGACTTATGAAATGAATTGTGACATGACTGGACCATAACAGAGTTGTGACTATGACAACTAAGTTCGCACTTAGGTGTTTTCAAACTTCTTTTATCTTTCTTTGTTTCTGAACTCAGCTTAGGTTTCAAACTTAACTTTACAAACAAACTTAGAGTTAGCATTTCCTACTAGAACTATCCTACTTGTTAGTGGTAGTTTGCGAGTACTTAAAGAGTACTCATGGCTTTTGTCCCTGGCTATTCCTATGGCCAGACTATGAGGAGGACTACCCTGAAGGAGGACAGCAGGACGACTACGACAACTAGGATCATCTCCCATCGTCAGCATTGCCTGTGACTCTAAAGATGGACCCCACCGCTACGCTATTTATTGTGCTACTTGATTGTACTAAGACTGGATCATGAGATCCTTTATTTGTGTAAGACCTTATTATGGTTTGTAATGGATGATGTACCGTGATATCCAATCTGTTATGTCTCACAAAAATGGTAATCCTGAGATTGCGATGTATGGCATAACAGGCATCTGAGATTAAAAATCCGGGTGTTGACAAGTTGGTATCAGAGCAATCCTGACCATAGGAGACTCTAGTTAGAATGGACGTCCGAACAAAAACTTAGTTTCAAACACCAAAGTGAGTATTTATGAAAACTATTTCCTCTCTTACCCTTGGGAATTCTTTCTCTAAAAAAAATTCATGTTCCTCCAAATTCTTACATTACTACATAAAACTTTGACACACTTGATCACTTCACTAACTTTCTCATCCTAAAATTCTTATAGATGGAAGCCCAATACAGCAAGTTCTACCAGTTGGGCAACGGAGGCCAACTGATCTTCGAGAGGGATCTGGATTCACTGTCTGAGTTCTTGGAGCGTCCTCATCTGGAATTCCTTGGAGCTCAACTCCCGGGTCCACCAGGAGGGGATTTACAATGGCTAGTAACTGCTGATCTTCGAGGCAAGATAGAAGCACTAGTATCTAGGAGGATTCAGTTCTCCGTGAGAGAGAACAACTGGCTAGATGGATTAGCCAGAGCAATGCATGAAGCTCTCGCACGTTTGTGTGCCCTGAGTGTCAACCTAATCCAAGGAACCCGCTTTGTTCACTATGCAAGGCGTGATTCCATGGGAATGCCGCTAGAGATGCCAAGTCACCCAATATTGAAGAGTCAAGTGGAGAACCTTGAATTCCTACTATACGACAGACAGAAGGAGTTGGACAATGCTAGAGATGTCGCCAACCACAACCTAGCCCTTGATGCCTAGAAGGCCCAGACTTTCTCACTGCTCGTCAAGGATCGTCAGTCTCTTTGCCGTCAACGCGCCAAGAAGGATCGCACCATCGACCGTCTTTGCAAGAAGGTGGCCGACCTCGAGAAGAACCTCAAGGAGGAAGAAGCTCAGCTTGCAACAAAGGAAGAAGAAGAGGAAGGTGAAGATATCCAAGGGGATATTGACTCCTACCTCAGCAATGATGATGACTATCTAGAGGAGGATGTTGTTGACTTCTACACCGACGATGACGACTCCGACTTCATCGATGATGAGTAGATGCACTAGAGCACTATCGTAGAGTGAGGAGTATCGGTCCCATTGTATCGTAGCTTACGGAATGGTTCTTAAAACCATCTGTTTTCCTTTGATGTTGTGGTGTGTGTGTGTTTGTTTCGTGTGCTTTGCTTGAATGAATGAAAAGAAGTTAGTTGCAAAACCTGAGTCAAACTCAAAGTTTTAGCTTTGAAATCAAAACCATGAACCTTAGAACTTTCCCTCTTACCCCTTTATCTATCTCAATCCTCAGATGACTCATGGAAACCAAGGAGGGAGAAGCTCATCGCAAGACCCAATGCTGCAGATTCTGCAGACTCTCATCGCAGACCGTGAAGCTAGTAGGGCAGAGCGCCAAGCTAATCTAGCAACACTGCAGCAGATCGCCCAGATGGCTCACAACAATCAGAACCATGGAAATCAGGATCATCATGGATCCAAACTCAAAAACTTCTAGAATACAAATCCCCCAATCTTTAGCATTTCAGAGAACCCACTGGATGCTGATGACTGGTTGCAGACAATGGAGAACAACCTAGAAGTAGCAGGAGTGGATGCCAACGAGAAGGTTCTTTTTGCCACCCACTATTTGGCAGGAGATGCAAGAGCATGGTGGAACAAAGACCAACAATGAACCATGGTCAAGTGATGACATGGGCAGCCTTCAAAATCAAGTTCAGCCGCACCCACGTGCCGCAGGGTCTAGTCACCCGAATGAGGGATGAATTCAGAAAGTTGAAGCAGGGCAGAATGACTGTAGTGGAGTACCGTGACAAATTCTTGTCCCTTGCCAGGTATGCACCTGATGAGATCAACACGGAGGCCAAGAATAAGGAGAGATTCCTGAACGGACTGCATGATGAGATGCAGACTGTCCGCGTCAACATCCGTTTCGAGGATCTCGAAGAGCTAGTCGACTCTGCCATTCAGATGGAAGGGAAGCTAAATCAAGCAAATGACAACCGCAAATGTCGTATGATGCACCAAGCTGGATCCAACAGTCACCAGAAGTACCATCCCAACCCTTCTGCAGGATATGCACCGAGGAACAATCGACCCCCAATGTCTCGCCCAAGCTACCCCAACCGTAGCGGAGGAAATGGGAAGTCCGGAGGAAACAACAATCACCCTGGCAACTCCAGCAATTTCAACCGTGCACCTCCCAAGAACAACAACAACAACACCGCACCTAGAACTAGAAGCAATGTTGTGCCCGTGGCAGCGAAAGACAAGTCTCAAATCACTTGTTTCGAGTGTGGAGTGAAGGGTCACTATTCCAATGAGTGCCCGAAGAAGATTGCCGCCACTGCCAATGTGAACGCACCAGCTCAACAGCAGCGTCGTGTTCAACCAAGAAGAAGATTCACCCTAGGGAACCCTCACAACCGCAACGGCCGTCTCTTCCACATGAACGCCGAAGAAGCCCAAGAAGCGCTAGATGTAGTGCTGGGCATGTTTTCTGTCAACTCAGTCTTAGCAAGAGTGTTGTTTGATTCGGGAGCATCGCACTCATTTGTCACCGAAGAATTTGCATGCACTAGTAAGATTCACCCAACTAACTTGAAGCATGTCATGATAGTTCAAATCCCTGGTTCAACTACAAAAGCTAGAAAAAATTGCAAAGTTGTGCCTATCAGAATACATGGGATAGATTTTTATGCCAATCTAATAGTACTTGGAACCAAAGGTTTGGAAGTAGTACTAGGAATGGACTGGATGTCAAAGCATAAAGGATTGATTGACTGCACCAAGAAAGCCATCACCATGACCAGTAGCTCTGGAGTCTCAGTAGAGCATATATCTGAAACCTTGCCCCATCAATTCAAGTGTAATAAGAGTCTAGCCCTGCCTACCATTGACCAAGTCAGAGTAGTCTGTGAATACCCCGACGTATTCCCAGATGAATTGCCCGGTATGCCCCCGGATAGGGATATTGAGTTCATTATTGAACTAATCCCTAGAACCGGACCCGTAGCCCAGAGACCCTACAGTATGAACCCCTCAGAGTTAGTGGAATTGAAGAAGCAGCTGTATGCTATGTTGGCAACAGGCTTGATTCAACCAAGCGCATCGCCATGGAGATCGCCAGTGTTATTCGTCGACAAGAAAGATGGAGGCAACCGTTTGTGCACAGATTACAGGAAGCTGAATGACGTCACCATCAAGAACAAGTACCCTTTGCCAAAGATAGAGGATCTATTTGATCAGTTGACTGGAGCAAATGTGTTCTCTAAGATCGATCTTAGGACAGGTTATCACCAACTTAAGATTCGTGCAACGGATATTCCGAAGACCACCTTTACTACTCGTTATGGGTTATACGAGTATACGGTCATGTCTTTTGGATTAACCAATGCCCTTGCTTATTTCATGAATCTCATGAATAAGATCTTTATGAATTTTCTAGATAAGTTTGTCGTGGTGTTTATCGACGATATACTTATCTAGTCCAAGTCAGAAGAAGAGCATGAGAAACATCTGAGAATCATCCTTGAAACCCTTAGGGAGCATCGATTGTATGCCAAGTTTAGCAAATGTGAGTTTTGGCTGAAAGAAGTAAGATTCCTAGGACATATTGTGTCTGTCGGAGGAGTCGCTGTTGATCCCACCAAGATCAAAGATGTCGAAGAATGGGAAGCCCCAACCACTCAAACCCAAGTCCATGCATTTCTCGGATTAGCAGGATATTACCGCAAGTTCGTAGAAGGATTCTCGAGCATCGCCAGGCCCATGCCTCAATTGTTGAAGAAGGACAAGAAGTTTGAATGGACCGACAAATGTGAAGCAAGTTTCCAAGAGCTGAAGAAGAGATTGATTTCAGCCCCAATATTGATCATGCCCGATATCAAGAAGCCGTTTGATGTGTATTGCGATGCATCCAAGATTGGTCTCGGATGTGTGTTAATGCAAGAAAGCAAAGTTATCGCATATCTGTTTAGACAACTAAAGCAGCATGAGCAAAACTATCCTACCCATGATCTTGAGTTAGCAGCCGTAGTTTTGGCACTGAAGACATGGCGTCATTGCCTTATGGGTAATCGCTGTGAGATTTACTCAGATCACAAAAGCTTGAAGTATATTTTCACTCAGAAGGAGCTGAATATGAGGCAAAGGAGATGGATAGAGTTAATCAAGGATTATGACCTTGACATTCACTATCACCCCGGCAAAGCCAATATGGTAGCGGATGCTCTTAGCAGATTGCTGTGTAGGCTAAACACCATGATCAAGGAGAAGCAGCCAAGTTTGTATGAGGAGTTGGAGCAGTTTAGGACTGAGCTAGTTAGCAAAGGATTTCTAGCTAGCATTGAACTTCAACCCACTTTGATTAGCCAAATCAAGGAAGCCCAGAAGGGAAATTAAAGTATTGACGGAATCAAATGTCGTATTGGTACAGGAAAGGTACCTAGATTCACCGAAGACGAAGAAGGAGTTTTGTGGTACAAAGGACGATCTCGTGTGCCAAAGATTCGAAGCAAGTTATCATGCAAGAAGCTCATGGTACTCTTTATTCTATCCACCCCGGAGGAACAAAGATGTATCAGGATTTGAAGGAGCAATTTTGGTGGCACAAGATGAAGAGAGAAATCGGAAGCTACATCACGAAGTGTGATATCTGTCAACGAGTCAAAGCGGAACATCAGAGACCCGCAGGACTGTTGCAACCCTTACAGATTCCGGAATGGAAATGGGATTCTGTCGGAATGGACTTTATCACCGGTTTGCCTACTTCGAGTAGGGGAAATGACTCAATCTGGGTCATTGTTGATAGACTGTCCAAGGTAGCTCATTTTATACGTGTCAAGACAACCTACCAGAGTTCGAAGCTAGCAGAGTTATATATTGCTAGAATCATCAATTTGCATGGAACCCCCAAGACCATAGTATCGGATCGAGGAACCCAATTTACCTCAAGATTTTGGCAGAAAGTCCAAGAAGGATTAGGAACCAAGTTGAATTTTAGCACCGCTTATCACTCGCAAACCGATGGACAGACTGAAAGAGTCAACCAAATCCTAGAGGATATGTTGAGAGCTTGTGTGTTAGAATATGGATCAAAATGGGAAGATTGTCTGCCTTTGGCAGAATTCTCATATAACAACAGTCATCAAGCCAGTTTGCAAACGGCACCATTTGAGTTCCTATACGGAAGAAAGTGGCGTACCCCTTTGAATTGGTCACAAGTAGGAGAGAGTCAGATTTTTGGACCCGACATTCTCCGAGAAGCTGAAGAGAAGGTTCACAAAGTTCGGGAGCACCTCAAGACCGCCCAATCCAGACAGAAGAGTTATGTTGACAAGAGAAGGAGAGACCTGACTTTCAATGTCGGAGATTTTGTGTATCTCAAGGTTTCGCCATTGAAGGGAACCCAGCGTTTTAGTCTAAAAGGAAAGTTAGCCCCCAGATATATCGGACCCTTCAAGATTCTGAATTGTCGAGGAGAAGTATCTTATCAACTAGAACCGCCAGAGGAAATGTCAGCCATCCACAATGTGTTCCATATCTTGTTACTTCGCAAATGCTTAGAAGTGCCGGAGAAGACCGAAGTTTTCAAGAACATTGATCACTGAGCTATGGATATCAACAAGGATCTGACATATCGTGAAGTGCCCATCCGTATCTTGGAGGAAGCCTACAGAACCACCACGACCCGGAGTATCAAATTTCTCAAGATTCAATGGAGCAACCATACCGAAGAAGAAGCCACTTGGGAGCGAGAAGATTACATTAGGACTGAGTTCCCAGATCTCTTTAGTTCCTAGTTTTTTTTCTTAAATCTCGGGATGAGATTTTATTTAAGAGGGGAAGGTTTGTAACATCCCAAAACTTTAATCCAAGTGATGAAGATCAAATCTACCCAATTTAGGGTTAACAAAAAAACTTTGTCCATTTAAAATCTTTAAGCATGCATATGAGTGTTGCATTTAAAATAGGAGTTGTTTGAAATGCCATGCTTGTTTGTTCTAATGGTTGTAAAATGGTTCTATGATGAATGTCACATCATCTAGATCATTCCCAAGAAAAATCCAAAGAAAAAGAAATCAAAAAGAATTAAATAAAGGAAATGGTCACTTTTGCCATTTTAATCACCTAGCCCACTTTGGGTATTCCTAGCACTCAATTTCCAACAGAAACAAATGTGGATCTTTGCACCCCTTCCTAGTATAAGTAGTGATGTGCCAAGGACCACTTTGTGATATCCCAAAAACATTCAAACTCTAATTTTAAATGACAATTGAAAATAGAATCTAGTTCATATGTCTAGATCCTATTATTTCAAAAACCATCCAAATGAACTCCATTTCAAAATCCCAAGCAACCACAGATGCTTAAGCATGTGACAAACCAGTTCACCAAAAATCTTTCAAAAATTTAAAAGTTTCTTTCATGCGGCCATTTGATCGAACACTTGGTGGGCAGAATTAAACTGGCCTAACTATCACTGTTTTGGATCAAAAATTGTCGAGCTGAGCCACATTAATCATCTTGGTCTCCCCTAGACCCAACCAGAACAAAACCAGCCCATCCCCTAGCCCTTGGCGCCAGTGCAACGCCGCACCGAGGCCATGATCGCCAGCCGATCGTGCCCAAGCCGAAGCAGACCACCAGCCCCTCTCCGCTGCTCCAGGAAGCGAGGCGCCACTCCAATGCCGCCCACGGTCCACCCCACAGCCCCTGCTAGCCCCTGGACCACCCCAGAACCGCGCCGCACTAAGTCTCTGCGCCGCGCCAGAGCGCGCTAGAGCACCCTCGCCGCCAGCATGCCATAGACCGCGCCTCGACCGCAGACTGTGCACGCCGCTCCGCCTTGACCACCTCACCCCGCCAGACATGGCCGTGCACCGCCGTGTAACCCACGATCGCCGGGAACCATGTCGAGCACCACCTCTGTCCCCCAGAGCGCGTGACGCTCCCGACCGATTGCCACCGCCCTAGCTGTGCCATAAAGCCGTAGAGGACCGCCAGGAGGCACTCCATCGTCCACCTATCTCGCCCATGCCGGTCATCACCGTAGCATCGCCATGCCTCACCGCCGCTGCATGCACCTATATAAGGAGGCCTTCCCCAGCCTCAATCGCCACACCATTCCACTCCCCTCTCTCCACCAATCCTTTCCCACCTCTCGCCGGAGCAGCTCGAGCAGCAGGCCGCCGGAATTTCACCGGAGGCAGCCGCAGCAGAGGAGGAGACGTTGCCGTTGATTTCGTCCACCTCAGCCCCTACCATGACTTCGCCTGAGCTCGCCGTCGTCTACTCGTTCGTTTGCCCGCCTCGCCACACTAGCTGGAGCCCCGGTACGTCCCTACTGCACCCCCACCGAGCCGCTAGGGTTCAGTCTCGCCGACGACGAGTCCGTCGTCGACGACAACCGTGAGCCGTTAGATCTAGTTCTAATCCTGTGGTCCACATCGCCCCATACCGCTTCGGGTTTTAAGTGTCGCTGACGTGTGGACCCCCCTTGTCAGTTGCCCGCTGTGCTGCTGAGCGTCACTGGGCCAGCCCATTTAGTTTCCTGCGCGACCCAGTTAATTCAAATTAGGATTTTTCTATTTAGACTTAAAATCAATTATGTCCCTTAGTTTAAAAATCAATTCAGAGAGTTTTACAAATCAAAATTGAGTGATTCCAATTTTGTTAGAAAGCTAATGAAAATCTCTATCCAAGCCCGTTGGATTTAAATCATTTAGAGTTATATATCTCTTCTAGTTAAAATAAAAAGACAGAAGCTTTTTCACATTCAAACACTTTTATAAAATCAACCATAATAGCTTTTGAGTTGATTCCAACTCTCAAAAATCACATTTAACCATACCTATCTGAATATATAATAAAATTAAGGTTTGCATGCAGTGACTTTGGACTAGTACCAAAATAATTCTATATAGTCATTTCTAGTCACTTTAAATCATTAATTATTAAACTTAAACTTATTAAAATATGATCCAACCTTTAAATCACATTCCCATATGTTAGAATGTGTGGTGATGACATGTGTCCACATGATCCCGTATTTTAATTGGAGAATATTAAATCTTAGTTGATTTCAATGAGTAGAAATTACTTTTCTCAAATAAAAAGAATGAAGCTAGTTCATTAAATCTTGTGATGTTTGTGATGATAATAGATCATCAAATGTGTGCCTTAGTGTGATAATTAGACTAGTTAAGTATTGTTTGGTGATTGTGTATCCCGTATGTATTTATAGACGATAGTATCGACCAAGTCTACGAGGAGGAGTTCTACCAAGAAGAGGAGGAAGAGAATTTCAACCATTGCACTACACAAGGCAAGCCTAGCACTTCAAGTAAACTGAGCAAGCTATTATTGGCAAGCTAACACTTGCAAGTATTATACCTAGAAAGCCATATTTAGCAATGCAAGCTAACCCTTGCAAGATAGATAACCCAAGCAAGATGCATTAGGCATGCTTTGGTTATATCTTTTTGACTTATACCTACTCCAAGTTTTATTTACAAGCTTTACCTTCTTTACTTTACCAAAGTCCTTTACATGAAATTGAGATTAGCATCCCACCTTAGTAGTTGGAACTAAACCAAAACACCAATGGTTTATGATGATGATGAAAATGTTGAGGCATGAGCCTTAGCCCTTTTACAAAACTGATGGTTGGGTTTGGGTGCGATACCATTCCAATTTTACCGTACAACCACAATACATGAATTCGGTAAGGCTTAGCCGGAAGTTTATATGCATTAGTATTAGTTCCCTCGCGGGAGAGGTTTGAGATGAGGCTACCTCTCAATGTTGTCCACCTATGCAGTGCCCAGGATGATAGATGGTCATGGCTGGGAGGCCATGCTCATAGGAGAGGTGCTTATACTAGACTGTGTAAAGGAAAGGTTAGGTTTGATTATCTGCATACTAAGTATGATGATTCAGGGTTATCCCTAACAGATGTATCGAATCTTGTGGTGAAAGTGTACCACCTCTGCAGAGTGTCAAACTATTCGAATAGTTGCGTCCGCGGTTATGGACAGTTGGAGTGGCCATACTGTTCTGTTATCAGATGTTTTCAAAATGACTTATGAAATGAATTGTGACATGACTGGACCACAACAAAGTTGTGACTATGACAACTAAGTTCCCACTTAGGTGTTTTCAAACTTCTTTTATCTTTCTTTGTTTCTGAACTCAGCTTAGGTTTCAAACTTAACTTTACAAACAAACTTAGAGTTAGCATTTCCTACTAGAACTATCCTACTTGTTAGTGGTAGTTTGCGAGTACTTAAAGAGTACTCATGGCTTTTGTCCCTGGCTATTCCTATGGCCAGACTATGAGGAGGACTACCCTGAAGGAGGACAGCCGAACGACAACGACAACTAGGATCATATCCCATCGTCAGCATTGCCTGTGATTCTGAAGATGGACCCCACCACTACTCTATTTATTCTGCTACTTGATTTTACTAAGACTAGATCATGAGATCCTTTATTTTTGTAAGACCTTATTATGGTTTATAATGGATGATATACCGTGATATCCAATCTGTTATGTCTCGCAAAAATGGTTATCCTGGGATTGCGATGTATGTCATAAGAGGCATCTAGGATTAAAAATCCGGGTGTTGACATTTGGCACGCCAACTATGGGCAGCTAGATCCAATGGCAAGCAACTCGGGCCCCGCAATGCATTCTCTCGATAACTTCGGGACCGCTAGATCCAATGGCAAGCAACTTGGGTACCCTCGACCACTTTGGGACCGCTAGATCCAATGGGAAGCAACTCGGGCACCGCAATGAATTCTCTCGACAACTTTGGGACCGCAAAGTGACTAAATTAGCAGGAACTCACAACCATATATTGAATAATAATTCTACTCTCTAAATTAGCTATCTATTCAACTAATCATTACACATGCCACCCTTCACCACAACATCTTTATCAGAATCGCTAGGGCCGGATGACAACTACTAAAACTGCCCACATGAATCTACTATTCTCCCCCCTCTTCACTTGAAGTTCATGTTTTAGATTTTCTACGACTTGATCAGATACGGCAAGATCAACCTCAGGTGTCAACTTCTCTCTGGGAATAAGCTCTGAATTCTTCCTTGATAGTACGCTTCAGCTCAAATATCAATAGGTTTTTATGGGCCAATTCATCACCTAACTTGGCAACCATCTCTTCCAAATCCATCATATGGCTAGACCACTGAGTTGATTCATCTTGGTATGCAACGTACCATGGATCATCGGCCTGCATAGCACACTATAGCAATCCCAAAACAAACCAAATTGGAATCAGTCTGACAGGCCATGCCAGCATTTCAAATCCAATGGTAGTACAAAGAGAAGGAGCTACATGCACTTCCGACGTGGTAGGAGAAGGAGAATGTGGCCACGACATGATAGATTCCCTACCCTCGCTGGTGTACCCGCTACGACCAGACATTGAGGACTAATTTGCACCTACAATATCGAGGAAATTATGGGAATCGAATCGATTAGGGTGGGCGGAGCAGGAGCGGAGGTCTTAGAAAGCACTACTAGCAATTTATGCGACTGTTCGTCGAGCTATGGCGGTGGAACCAAATCCCGATCATCATGGGCGGCAGACCTGCCTGCGGTCGGTACTGCCTCAACGTACAATGTGTGCAGACGAAACAGGTGCCGGAGCCATGGTGGAGGTGCAGCGCATCAGTCGGTGCGATACCGCCGTAGGACAGATCCGGCGACGTGTCGATGCGCCGATGATGGCTGCTCTGTCCGCCGGTGGGATAGGAGCTGCTCGGGGCTGGAGGCTGGGAGCGGATGAGAGACAGGGAGCCGACGTGTCATACACGACCCCACCTGTCAATTATTTCATATTTGCCAATTTTGCATATCTGCCAAACTTTTTCTTTGAAATTTGCATATTTGCCACATGACCACCACATGTTAGTGATACACAAAATGGCAAATATGCAAGTTTTAAAGTAAAACGTGGCAAATATGCAAATCCCCCTCCAGCCCCACATGATGGTCCCATCGGTCATTGGCTACGACGGCCCCACAAAACGGCTCCACATAGCGGCCCCATCGTTCATTGGCTTCGACGGTGCCACAGAACGACCCTATTTGTCAATGGCTGCATCGGCCACACAATTAGGAAAAAAGGGCCCACAAGTCAGAGAGAGGCGGATGGCTAGTTCGCCGTGTATCCTGGCCCCACCCGTCAGCATGTAACGGTCAAGGCGACATAACGTAACGCTCAATACAGGACCCGTCCCAACACGGTCCCACCTGTCAACATGTAATGGTCAAGCCTTTGACCTGACGGCATCCCCCCGTCCGAGCACATGTGAGGGTTGATGGAGGGGAAAGTGAGGAAAAACTAAGCGGCTGGGGAAAACTGAGTATAACTAACGAACTAGGGGCACGAAAATAGAAATCCGTTATTATATTAATTAGGTTCTCTGTCTTCCTTTATTATTCTTGCATGTAGACCTTAAGTTTTTACAATTTGTAGGTATTGGCATCATACATGTACCTAGTAGGAGCTTTGTGTTTCAAATGCAAGTCCCACTATGATGTCGCGGGCAAGAAAAACTATTCTTCCAATGCAAGTGATTTCATAGATATTTTCATTTGGTTTTTCCCTAAGGGTCAAACTGATGATTTAGAACCAGCTCTCTCGTTATTAATTTGAATTAATGTCTAAATTCTTTTCATAGATTATTAATTATTGAACTATAGATTTGTGCTACATTTTCTGGTAGTGGTTTTTATGCTTTCAGTAAGAAAATTTTACCAGTTGTTTCCTGATACCTTCGATCAGGATTCACGGATGTAGTATAATAGCTTTTTGCCTAGAAGATCTAGGTTTAATCGAACCTCGGAAAGCAATGCTAAAAGGTAATAAAAAGGACATGTCTAAAGACTTTGTTTGTTCGTTTTACCTTATTTGACCAGACCAATCTACTTTACTTTATAATGGGTTTGAATCAATGGATGGAGATAGGTGAGGGTGAAGATCCACCTGCAGCTACACATCAAATGGGATAAAATATAATAATAATAAGCATAGTCATGTATAATGTTTGAATGGAGATAATATCTTGTGGGCAACACATCCTAATATTCTAGAGCCCCCGTGATGCAGTGGGCATAGCAATAGACTTTTAATCCAACTGAGTGCACACTGAAGCCACATGTTATAAACGATTATTAAGTGTAGAACACAGATCAAAGCTTTAAGTGGTGATGTTGTTGTTCATCCTGAATGGGGCGCTAAGAGAATACCATACTACTCGTTCTGTCACTAAGGTTCCTATGAGATCGCCGCTAGCCAAGTATCTCACCTTAAGCCTTTATCAATCTATGGGATCTTGGGTACCTACAAGTCCATAGATCGAGACAAGAGACGAAGAAACAAAAGATACAAATCACAATTGCAAACAAAATACGATACTCCCATGATCTAGATGCACATAATCGCTGTGAGGTTTCTCCCCAACCTGCAGCCCATGAGGAATACTCACTCATAACAAATAGATCGGAGATAGAAAACATCATACAAATACTTAGATTGAAATAAAATATTCTTTCAATGGTTGCTAAATCACAAGGAGATCTAAAGTACAAAGCAATGGCTATGGATAGTGGATGGATGGTGGAAGTGATGAACAATGGTGTGGATCTCCTTTGGTGGTGTTGTGATGTAATCTGAGAATGGCGGCTCTCTGGTCGGCGGCTGGAGCCTGGAAATATATAGGCGTCTTCATGAAAGTTGTAGGGTTTGATGAGTCGAAGTCGTCGCCACCTGGTACGGGTGGGCGGTACGGGTGGACCGCGCCTGTAGCAGTGGCCGTTAAGCATACTAATGCCTTGGACTGCTTCCCTATTACTTGGTCGTTTGTACTTCCTCAAAATTCTTCATTATGACTCCTTATTTTGCATTAAAAGCTGTGATTTCCTTCACAACATAATTCAAAGAGAGGATTTGCATATCTTTGCAATTATTAGTCATTAGTGGCAAGGATTGAGAGTTTCTTTGGCAATTGCTTGACCAAAACAATCTTTAAACGGAGTGGAAGATGGAAAAAACGGAGCCATCAACTTCCCCAAAGCTCAAACCCTGACCACCCTCGAGCAAGAAGAACCAAAAGAACTATAAGGAATTCAAAGTTTAAACTTGAAACAACGAGAATAAGAATTCACTTACAGTTGGTAGTCGCATGTGCTCAACACTTCATTCATTTGCAAGGTTTATCATAGTTAGAGAGATGATAAGAATACTATACAAGCTTCGGTAAGTCAAGACAATCAAAGTAAACTTTAATATAAGTATAAGTAACTAGAAGTATAGCAATCAATCCAATTCTTCCAATTAACTCTTAGCTTGCCAAGGAACACTAGGATGTTTAAATAGCATAATTTACTAAGAGAGTTTCATGTCCCAAGTAGTATAACAATGAAGTGTCTTATTTACACCCACATCAATAAATCAAGTCTATCAAAAACACTTCTAATCCAATCATTGTCTTTCAAGAAAAAATTGTAAAGTAGTAATGAGACCGTTGATGGGTTCGTAGCATGGAAAACAAAAAAAATCTACCGCAAGAACAAACAAAACCCAGATCTAATCTAGATAAAAGCCAAGATCTAATCTATTAGACATGTGCAACGAGATAGATCTGTACTAACGCTCGTAGAACCGAAAGCGTTACGAGATTAGATCTCGGGGTTGATGTAGTCGATCACTTGCCGATCTCAAGATCGTGTGGACGATCATACGGCGCGCGTTCGGCAGCGCTTCATGATCGGTCACTGCGTCGAGGTGCAGACCTTCCTCTCCTGTTCAGCGGTGAGGTAGTAGATCTTATCCACGAAATCCCAAAGCTGACGACGGTGTGGTGGTGGTGGAGAGAAATTCTGAGGCTTCGCCTAAGCCGGAGCAGAGCGAAGGAGGAGGAGAGAGGCGACGGCTAGGGTTTGTTATGGTAGAGGTCTAGGGGGTGGCGCCCCCTCCCCTCTATTTAAAGGAGGGAGGCGCCATGGGAGGGGGAGTCCTAGTAGGACTCCCCTCCCTCCTTGGCCGGCGGATTGGGAGGGAGGAGGAATCCTCCTCCCCCACGAATCCGTGTCTTGCCCCACAAAGACTCCTTGATCCTTTCTTGGTTTTCAAGCAAACTCCAAGAAATCTTCTAGAACCTTCCGAACATTCAAACCTTCTAGAATCTCCATACAAACACTCAAGACATTTCCTAACTGAGAAAAGGATCCCCAATATATGAATCTGATTCTCCGGACAAGTTCGGATCTCCTCGTGATGTCCCGGATCCAATCCGAGACTCCGAACAACATTCGGTCTCCAACGCATATTCCATATCTACTTAAAACAACTTCGAACCTTAAGTGTGTCACCCTACGGTTCGTGAATATGAAGACATGATGAAGACACCTCTCCGATCAATAACCATCAGTGGGATCTGGAGATCCATAATGGCTCCCACATACTCAACGATGACTTCGTGATCGATAGAACCATTAACATACGAAACCAATTCCCTTTGTCAAGCGATATTCTACTTATCCGAGGTTTGATCGTCGGTATCTCCATACCTAGTTCTACCTCGTTACTGATAAGTACTCTTTACTTGTTCCATGTTATGTCATCCCTTGTGACCTAGTCACATGCTTGCAAGCTAACTAGATGACATTCCACCGAGAGGGCCCAGAGCATATCTATCCGTCATATGGATGGACAAATCCCAATCTTGGTCCATGCGCTTCAACACATACTTTCAGAATACCCAATGACACCTTTATAACCACCCGATTCTGAGCGGTGTTTGATGTCATCAAAGTACCCATCCGGTGATGGTGATTAACATAACCTCATGGTCGAAGGATTAGGTTACTATGCATTTGAAAGCTTATAGCAATACAAACTTAATGACTTGATCTTATGCTACGCTTACTATGGGTGTGTGTCCATCACATCATTCTCCTAATGGTATAACCTTGTTATTAATGACATCCAATGTCCATGATCAGGAAACCATGATCATCAATTAATCAACAAGCTAGTTCCACAAGAGGCTTACTAGGGACTCTTTTATGTTTACAAAACACACATGTATTAGTGTTTCCTTATAATACAATTATAGCATGGGATGTAAACATTCATCATAAACACAAAGATATAATAATAACCACTTTTATTATTGCCTCTTGGGCATATCTCCAACAACCATGCCAAGGACTTGTTATGTGGATCCTCATAGATACTTTTTCTTTCATTCATTTTTCAATGATCGATGATTGTTTCTTTTGCAAGTGTTTGCACAACCTTTGAGAGTACCAATACTTTTTCCCATATATTGACACATATGCCACTCATGTCATCAACTCATAGCCGAAATCTGGGGTTATACCATAGATTGTTCAAAAGCTAGCGGAGTTGTTGGCATCCCAAAGGTGTGCATTAGAGACATAGAACAAAGTTGTCTCACTTCTTTCTTTTTTTTTTGAGCTAGTACCACGGTTTGATCCACAAGATTAGCTTTGGCATGCATCACAATTACCAGTAGACTTTATTTCAATCAAACAATTCCTTTCGTGAGTGTCGTCAAGACTATCAAAATATCTACGGGGTTAAGTATCATCAAGGGTATACTCTCAAGACAATCATTCATCAAACAAGTTGTAAATTTCAGACCTTTTCTTATTGTACTTGTTTGGCAATATTATTTCCAAGGCAAGACTCGGTTAACTAAAAGAACTAGAACAAGAGCTTCAACAACTAATCATCATACTAATAAAAAGCCTTACTCCAGCCATATTAAATTACTTCCCACTAGCATGGCATCTTAGCAAATCAACCAACTAAGATAAACAACTCAAACTTCATAAGTAGGAGACATAGGACATACCTCTCACAAGTGACTTCATGATCCTCTTCCTTATAGGGATGTGTTCCTTCAAATCTCAAATACGATTACTCTCACAATGATATTAAAGCAAAGAGGCAAAGTGTAAATCCACGTTTATGAAAAAAGGAAAAAAGGGAAAAGCTTATTGTATTTTTGAGGATAGGGATTAAAGAATAGAAAAGAACTTGCGACCAAGCAAGGGTTTAAGAAAAGAAAAACTAAAAAAACTAAAACAAAAGCAAACTAAAAAGCAAAGGAAAAAGCAAAATGTTGGAACAAGCCAACACGAGTGTTTCAAAGCTCCCAAGGAGCTGGAGTACAACCTCGTTATTAGACAAATAAATTTGCCAGGGAAACACATCCCCAAGCTCAGGCTTTTGCAAGCCCCTTTGTTGCTCATTGTGGTGGCGGTGGATAATCTCCCATGTTCTATTGGCTGGTCCAATCATGGAACTGGGTGGCGCGGCTTGCAGTAGCATCTCGAAGGTTGATGGAGAGGTTCTTCATGTTTTTAATATTTCCTCCGAGTGCATAAATGTCTTCATAGGTGGTGTAGTAGTTTGGTGGCTGCTCATCTTGTCCGGGTCCTCCTTGTTCTACTTCTTCATCTTCTCCTCCTCCCACGAGTATTTCTGGTTTGGGGTAGATTAGCTTCAACCTGCGTGTCAAAACGCAAACGTCCATCCTCAATAGAGAATAAATCGTTACGCAAAGGAGCTGGGATCAAGTGATCCACTCCAGGTATATTGAAGAAATATCCACCATGATTTTTAGAAATCATACCACATGCTCTTATAGTAGAAAGACCGGGCCGACGACTTTCTGTCAACGGTTGGATGTTACCTAGGTTGATGCAAAGTGTGCATGCAAGAACGGTCACAACTCCTCCTCCGCATATGGTTCCTCGAGATTGAAGAGCCTGATGCACATGCAGTTCATAAGGCGGAATTTGATTTGATCAACTCCGGGCCTTTGTTCCTCGGTACACCCATAAGGATCCAATGTGTGCGTCAAGGTGCTAAAGAAGAGTCAAGCGGCGATATGTGGCAACATCCTGAAAGACAAAACCATACAAACCAACATTATTGCAAAGTAATTTGAAATCAGCACGAATGCCAAATTGGTTCAGGATATAAGGACATGCCCACTTGGTGGACTTGATTTCTCAAAGCTTGAGACGATTGAAACGGTTCAGCTGGAACTCCTCGGTGAACTCGATACCAAGAGACTCGGGGGGTCAACGTATCAACGGGTGGTGCGGAGGACTCTGCAACCATCTCACGTGTATGACTCCTCATGTTCATGTATTAAATAAAAACAAGACAAAGTAAATAAAAATTGCTAATTATTTTTTCTGTCCAATAGAAACATAGCATAAGTGATTCTCTATACTAACTACAAAAGAAACTCCTCTAAAAAATGTTGAGCACACTTAATATCAAGATTGAATCAAGAAGAAGTCCTAATTCTAGATTGACAATGATGAAAGATTGAGTGAAGCTTTTGCATGAATAAGTTGAGGATCGGAGGAGAATCATACCTTAGATCGAATGAGTGCGAAGAATCAAAGAAAGATTAAGTAAATTTGAAGATCCAATGGAGGTGGTTTAGAGTTTGGAGGAAGAAGAAAGAGAAAGATTGATTATGGGGATTTTTTAGGTTACCTCCTCGTGGTGTTTATGGTGACCGCGTACGTGGCATGAGAGGGCGGTACGGCCGGAGCCCGCCGTACCGGGTGACTTACCTTGGGGGCGATGGCTGCTCCCATGCGGCGCACTTGGTACGAGCGCGCGGTATGGTCACGCGCGCCCGTATGGCTGGTCGTTATTGATACGGTACCTTCGCTTGAAATCTGATGTTTTGCTCGATGGTATGGTACGGGTGCGCAGTACAGGCGTGCCCGACCATACCAGTGGTCGTTACTGATGCTGTTACCTGCGGAAAAAATAGAAATTCTATCTCCCTTTAGCTTGATGTGGCACAGGCGGATGGTACGGTCCACTCCGGTCGTACCAGTGGTTGTTAAGAACACTGTGAGCTGCAAAACTTAAGGAATTTGATTAGTATCTCCATGTGCCTTTGCACATCTTATCAAAGGATAAAAGATCAGTAAATATACTAAATAAATATCCAACAATACTTCTTAGGCCATGTGTTAGTAAAATAAAATATAGAGGACTACCTTATTTCTTATCCTCTCTCCATAGGTCTTATAGAACACTCTTTATTAAAAACAAAAACTAAACTAACACAACAAAAACTAATACATAAAGATAAATTTATTTCATATGGGTTGTCTCCCATGAAGCGCTTCTAGTTAAGGTCAATTAGCTTGACCTTGATGGCAATCACTTAGGTTTGTGAAGTGGAACACCCACTCCAAAGTAGTTGGCTTTCAAAGTAATTACACCACCATCATCATTAGGCTTGGCCTTCTTCTTCCTAGGGAAGTGGGCTACAAAAGGATCTCTAGATGGTATCCCTATTCTCACATTCCCTTCGTGTAAATTAATCAAAGCTTTAATAGTTCTTAGGAATGGCATACCTAGAATTATAGGTGCTATGGGATCTTCAGGCATGTCCACATTGACAAGATCAATAAGAGTGGGACTACCTTTAATTTCAACAACTATATTTTCTTTGATCCCAATAGCTTGTTTATAAGTTGAATTAGCTAGATGGAGTCTCAATTCAGTCATAACAAATGGCCCCAAGTTTAATTTATAGAATAGGCTTTTGTAAATTGTTGAGATGCTCGCACCAAGATCACAAAGTGCGGATATCTCATTAACTCCCAACTTAACTTTAATACTGGGCTCAAATATATCATCTAGCTTAGCTGGAAGCTTATCAGCTAGTCTTTTATACTCCATCTCTAAATCGCGAAACTTAGATGCTACTTGTTGTATAAATTGTTGGTACATAGCATCATTACCTTCTTCTATACCTAGATTATTAATGGTGATCATCTTCAATAGACCTTCCATGATATATTCCGGTGTTGGCGCGTTGCTATAATCCAGATCTTCAGGTTTTTCTTCATTGGTTACCGCCCTCATCATCTTGAGGTCTTCTACCGGATTTGGCTTGGGTTTTCCAGCAAACTTTGCTAGTATGAGAGCTTGGCTCTCGGCTACCTTACCCAGCTGAGCCTCCACGGTCTTTGTTCTTTCCAGTAGAGCATGCACATCATTTCTAATTGCAATGGACTGGTTAGATAATTTTCCTATACTACTTTCATGGTTCTCCATGATCTTCATAAGCATATTATTTTGTTCGGTTTGAGCTTGTATAAATGTTCTAACAGTTTGCTCAAATGAGATATTGCCATGATTTTCTCCATTAGTATTATCATAATTATTATAAGGAGCTCCTGCAGGATTAGCATGATATTTTTGAACATTGGAAGCATAATTATTTTTCCATGCAGGATTAAAAGGAGTGTGAGCTATAAAATTAACATCATTAACATCGGTAGTGATAGCATTAAATTTGGTATCTTCTTTACCCTTTACCAAGCTAATCAACTCATCTACCTTAGATGTAAGCTCTTCATTATTTACCTCAGTAATTGAACTTAATTTCTTTGAGGTTCTTTCCACATACCATTGGGCATGGTTATTTTACATATCATCAAGTAACTTCTTTGCAACACTCACTTGCTTTCCCATGATCGTTCCTATTGCTGCAGTATCTAGCATAGACTTAGACATTGGGTTAAGATCATTATAAAACAAATGTAATATAAGCCACTCTTCCACCCATGATTAGGATAGTTCATTACGGCTTATTTCATCCTTTCCCACGCAAGCGCTAGTGGCTCACGGTCCTCTTGTCTAAAGCTTGTAATGTTGGATCTTAGTTGCATAGTCTTAGCTGGGGGAAAATTTTAGTCATAAACAAATTATTACATTCCTCCCAAGATTTAATAGTGCCCTTTGGTAGAGCTAGCAACCAATCCTTAGCCTTTCCTCTAAGAGAAAAAGGAAACAATCTTGGCTTAACAGCATTTGGATCTACATCCTTAATATGCATCATGTCGAAAATTTCAGTAAAAGTATTTAAGTGCAAACCCGAATCTTCAGCGGATGAACCCCCAAATTGGTTTTGTTGAACCAAACTTAAAAGGTTAGGTTTTATCTCATAGGTTTTCGCATCAACTACGAGCTGAGTGATGGGTGCACGAATAAAATCATCAGTGGGAGTAGCATACTCCCCTAATCTCTTTTGAGCCATGGCTCTTATCTTTTTGGTAATTTTTAAGTAATGAAAATTAATAACAAGTAACAATTTTTTTGGGTTTTCAAATAGATAACAAGAAAGTAAACTAATAACAAGAATTAAACTAAAACTAATAATAAAACTAAAAACAAGGTCTCTAATGACCTCACCAGGATAGCGAAATTGCTTCCCCGGCAACAGCACCAGAAAAAGGGTTGATACCTTCGATCCGGATTCATGGATGTAGTATAATAGCTTTTTCCCTAGAAGACCTAGATTTAATCGAACCTCGGAAAGCGATGATAAAAGGTAATTAAAAAGTACATGTCTACAAGACTTTGTTCGTTCGTTTTACCTTAGTTGACCGGACCAATCTAGTTTACTTTATAATGGGTTTGCATCAATGGATGGAGATACGCCAGGATTGAAGATCCACCTGTAGCTGCACATCAAATGGGATAAAAGTTAATAATAATAAGCATAGTCATGTATAATGTTTGAATGGAGATAATCTCTTGTGGGCAACACATCCTAATATTCTATAGCCCCATGATGCAGCGGGCATAGCAATAGACTTTTAATCCAACCGAGTGCACACCGAAGCCATGGGTTACAAATGATATTAAGTGTAAAACACAGATCAAAGCTTTAAGTGGTGATGTTGTTGTTGATCCTGAATGGGGCGCTAAGCGAAGACCGTACTACCCTTTCTGTCACTGAGGTTCCTATGAGATCGCCGCTAGCTAAGTATCTCATCTCAAGCTTTTATCAATCTATGGGATCTTGGGTACCTACAAGTCCACAGATCGAGACAAGAGACGAAGAAACAAAAGATACAAATCACAATTGCAAATAAAATACGATAATCCCATGATCTAGATGCACATAATCGCTGCAAGGTTTCTCCCCAACCCATAGCCCATGAGGACTACTTACTCATAACAAATATATCGGAGATAGAAAACATCATACAAATACTTAGATTGAAATCAAATATTCTTACAATGGTCACCAAATCACAAGGAGGTCTAAAGTATAAAGCAATGTATATGGCTAGTGGATGGATGGATGGTAGAAGTGATGAACAATGGTGTGGATGTCCTTTGGTGGTGTTGGGATGTAATCTGAGAATGTGAGCTCTTTGGCCGGCAGTTGGAGCCTCAAAATATATAGGCGTCTTCATGAAAGTTGTAGGGTTTCACGAGACAAAGCCGTCGCCACCTGGTATGGGCGGGCAGTACAGGTGGGCAGCGTCCGTACCAGTGGTCGTTAAGCATACTAACGCCCGTGTACTGCTTCCCAATTACTTGGCTGTGTGTACTTCCTCAAAATCCTTAATTATGACTTCTTATTTCGCATTAAAAGCCATGATTTCCTGCACAACATAAGTCAAAGAGAGGATTTACATATCTTTGAAATTATTAGTCATTAGTGACAAGGATTGAGAGTTTCTTTAGCAATTGCTTGACCAAAAAAACTTTAAACGTAGTGGAAGATGGCAAAAATCGGAGCCATCACTTCCTTATATGGCTATCGGCAACAAAATGTAATTAAGGTCTCAATTATATTATTTACACTTTTTGCAATATAAGTGGGAACAATGTTCTTGCCACCATAATCCTACTTTATTTACTATGTATACCTTGTAAAATCTTTAAGTCTTGGCACTTGTCGGTATATAATCTTTATGCTGGCAAAGTCTTCATGGATGTTCCTGCCATTTTTGTACTATGTAAGTTATTTATGTCTATCGCTATACATTTGTACCATCGTTGATCTATGAGGACCATGTACAGCGATGTTGAGTCATGCATGATGCACTGGAGTTCTGAAGTTCGGTTTTCTAGTGGAAAAATATGTGCTTGCAAGAAGTGACAAGAGAAATATCACCAATACAATAGTTATTTTTAGATGTTAAAAATATCATTTAGATTTATAGACATTCCATATGCAGATCCCGATGTTATTTTTACCATGATATTGAAAAAGAGATGTCTGGTTTCTGCACAAGCCACAGATGTGCGAATAAAAACATAATTTATGCATCTTGGTGATATATATTTTCTTTCCCATTACAACTTACGAGCAGGTTTCCTTATTTAAAAAACAAGCACTAGGAGAAATATACATCGATGGAAAAACACGCAATAAGACTTATGAGTAACACACACAAAAAAAAAACACCACACAAGGGACACATGGTCAATCGGGTCACTACAAAGTTCATAGGTAGATTAACACTCGATGATAAAAAGGCCTTATGGGCAACAATAACCCAATAAAGAAAAAAGCCCAAATTACAGAAGAAACCCTCGAATCTCCATGCAACGGATCTAACGGTTGCAAAGTTGATCAAGAATTAAGCTAATTCTACTGAGAAGTACCATGTGCGTTTGAAAACATATAGTAACAAGTTGGAGAAGCACGCTTCGCTGCGCCTACACTATGTTTTGGTATTGATTGGTAAATGTGGTGATTAGTAGGTATTTTAGGATCGGATGTGATGATGTCTTTGTATCATTCCTAGTTTTTAGGTTTTATAATGCCACTAGTAAATTAAGTAGTGAGTAGGTGTGTTGTCACACCCGCACTAACATACCTGATACTAGTGGGGGAATACATCACAAACAACGAAGCCACAATACAGTCAAGGAAAAATAAATGATATAGGTTGACTTAAGGCTAATATACATCATTGTTTACATGCTCTTCTAAAAAGAAAATCTTGATACTACCATGCTCAAACACCTCATCCTTGATACTATCTTTCAACAATGCTCTGGATATAAACAAAATAGAATGATTAGAAAGTTCTTTACTTTAACTTAATATAAGCCTCGTGATCCAATGTATCTTGTCTTTGAATAATAATATGGAACTTCAGTTGCTAGCGGCTCCCCTATTTCGACCTAAAAAGCTATCAGACTGCTAATTACCAACTATGCAAACAACCATCCTAGAAAGGAAACAAAATCAAAGAATATATATATCATTTACTTTAAACTTGTTGAGTCAAAAGGGATCTAGGAGAAAAGGTAAATACCCAAAAAAATGACCTGCTATCTACACGGCATATTGTTGTGTGGCTATACAAAACTCAAGGTGACTTAAAAGCAGAAGCCTGATAGATCACACAATCATTGGTTATTTGTTTGCTGACTCCCAATAATTCACATCTGAGTAAACATGGAAAGAAATATTTACATACCATTATACATAGAATTTTTCGCTGTAAACTACACACATGAAATGAACTGATTCAATTAAAATGAACAACTAACAAAAGATTTGATGCTAAGCAATCATAGTCTGAAAATGCTAATATATAAAAAAACAAATTTGGTTCGCGTGTTTCTCTTCTCCTTATAGGTATATTCACATAAATTTGAGCTTTCTAGATTCACATGAAGTGGCAGTTGTGCTCTTTGAATAGAAATTTGATTTTGTCAATGGATATAACCATCATACTATATGCAGGATGCCGGTTGCAGTTTTTGTAACATGCACATGTAAGGCTAGCATAATGGGGGAACATCAACAACATGCTATGCGTACAACAATGAAATATATTATAAAGGCAAACAAAATACCTATGATCCTAAATTCTTCCGAGGAGGCAACAACTATAATAGTATAAAAGGTTTCACCACTCTAATACATGAAGCATGAAGGAACATGAACTAGAAAGGAGAGTTGTATTACAAAGAATATAGGATATTCTTTCCTTACTACGCTCCATTCATTTTAAGCATCCCCAACAATCAGTGTTTAATTGTATCAGCTAGGGCACTACAAGCAACCGTAAATTTTCTAGAATG
Source organism: Avena insularis (assembly GCA_023614405.1). NCBI lineage: Eukaryota > Viridiplantae > Streptophyta > Magnoliopsida > Poales > Poaceae > Avena > Avena insularis. The sequence goes on along the minus strand of CM042690.1, from coordinate 661,495,025 downwards.
AGAACTGAGCAAGGCTATGCCACAATATATGATATAAAATCATGCACCTCTAATCTTCTAAAATAATAATAAAGATAACATACTGTTTTCATTCCTTACTTTCCACAAGAATATTCTAGAATAACTGAAGGCAGTAAAAAACCAGCCCTATTAGGAGATCCACATTATTTTGCAAGAACGTCAAATTGTTGAGGACGTGTCTCACGTGCATAACCTGAGGAGGAGAGTCATTCACCTGAATTAGAATTAAGAAAGGAGCCATTTGCAAAATGGCCTGAGTAAAAGAATGACATTGGATAGAACTTCCAAATTTGCACCAAAAGAAGCAAACAATTGAGATTAAATTGACACTATGGAGTTTATATAAACAAAGAGTCTTAAATGAATCTCGAGAAGACTGCAGAATCAAGGAAATCTAAAAGTACCACCAAATAATTAGATAGATTCGCATGTTATCCCGAGTAGCTACCTATAATAAAGGAATGCTAATAGCAATATAAGTTTTAGAACAGATGGATTGTGTATTATGGAATAGAAAAATGAGACAATCTAGCGAAGTTCCATGTCAGTCTATCTTTGTAAATGTTGGAAGCTATTTCCAAGTAACCCATCAAACCAAAGAAATTTCATACTTTCATTCCAACACACAAAGATATAATAAACATCCACTTAAGAGTACCCAATAAAATTAGGAATATAAGCATGCTCAATTCAGGAAAAAATGCCCCTTATATAAAACTGTGAAATGCAATAGCCAACTATAGATAAAATGTTGGCATGGCGTCCAATTGTCACTTCTCTTGGACATGGCAGATAGTGAAAGAGGAAAAATGATTTAAGTCATGCAACATTGGATATATGCACAGAAAAATCTTGTAGAGATTAGCACAAAAATTGGTAAGAGGAAGAGATGAGATCTCACACGACGAGAATCCGTGGTCACAATGAAAGATGCAGGATATGCCAGAAGAGTATAGCATTTCAACAAATAGGTGGTGGGTACACTAGAGATGAGATCTCACACGACGAGAATCCGTGATCACAATGAAAGATGCAGGATATGCCAGAAGAGTATAGCATTTCAACAAATAGGTGGTGAGCACAACTACTATGATAGTTTGCATGGCCAAACTATGGATTTAACACTTGTCCATGATCAAAATCTATCTAGTGAGTGCTGCTCAAACCATATGAAAAATGAGAATTGGCTTGCATCAATACAACTAAATAAATCACAAGCAATTAAGAACCGTACCCTATTGCTACCTATACAAAACAAATAGACAATAGATAGACTACTTTTTGGGTGAAGGTAGATGTACTCAATCTCTGCATGTTATCACAATCGTAGATCAACCATCAACAGAAAATACGCCAGGCATGAGGAAGATGGCATCAGCCTACATCGTAGATCAACCATCAACCGACATCGATCCATTTTAGAACTCAACAAAATATAGGCGTTGATGAAAAAAATAGAGGATAAGGCCTCACCGTACATGAGGAAGATGGCATCAGCCTCTTGCTAGAGGCGAGGTCGGAGTTGCATGAGTGTTTCCATCGCCTGAGGAGATGCGGAGCCCTTTCCCGTGTGATGGGGATTGGGGATGCAGTGACGACAACTATTAGTTTGTCAGGAAGGATTGGTGATGGGTAGGATAGACATGGCAAGATAGGAGGCCACTCTAGCTCGTACCATCACAGGAGGGGATACAGATGCCGCCGTCGTCGGCGGCGGTGCAAATACACGAAAAACGGTTGCACACATGTTGACGTCACGATGAATTCAGAAGTTCTTAAGTAGGGGAGGCCAAGCACCTTTCTCATGTCGAAGACAGTGGATCAGACTGGCAGTGGCCTGTTCCTAGCGGTGGAAGAGGCAAACCCTAGCTGCCTCTTATTTTTCCTAGAGTGGCGGCCTATCTAGCGTCAGAAACGAGGAGAGAGAGAGAATGCGGGAAAAGGAGCGAGGAAGCAGTGGTGAGAACCTGTGTGCCGGTCTACCTAGTTGTCGGTTGGATGTTTCTATTTTTGGACTATTTATCGTACCTGAGCGCGTGAGCAAGTGCTCAGCGCATTGGTCTTTCACCATGCGTAAGCTATAGAATAATATCGATAACTAGGTAGACCGGCCCACGGGTTGCAACATGTATGTAAAATGGAGCTTCTAATTTTCTGTTCCTATTAGCAACATTGTTCATGCCTAAACAACAAGCCTCCTCTTCCAAAAAAAACCTACCCATTGCCTCCTCTCCCGCTAGAGGTCGAAGGGTCCTCGCCTCCTCCGCTTTCGCTCACACGGGCGGGAGGAGGTGGGGACCTAGGACCTACGCTCGGCGTTCATCAAGGTCCCTAAAGTTTAGTGTTTTTGTGGTGTCGTGGTGGCACAACTCAGATGGCGGTGGATGCGCTACATCGAATAATGGTACCCCGGTTTCAACCCTATCTCGGCGATGTTTACGGCGTCGAGAAGCCTGTGGGATATGGTCTTCGCCGAGCGTGTGCAGCGACTTTGTGTGGTGTTGATCTCGTGGCCGATCTGGTCCTGGCGGCTATGGAGTGTGGCGGTGCGGATTGCTATTGGTTTGTGGTGGTTGGTGGAGGATCCGACCGCTTGATAAGCGGGGTGGTGTTGGCCCCAGATCCAGCGTTGAAGATGCTCGGAGAGCTCCTCCGGCTGATGTTCTTTAGCAGCAGGCTAGATCCAGTCTTACGGGGCTGATGGTTATTGCGGCTCACTACGCCTCATGGCTAGGGGTTTCTTCTGTGCTAAAGTGTGGACCAGCTGCTTGTGATCTTCTTCTTCTCCGGCGACGGTGAAGGATTTGGGACATGTACAATGGTTGATAAGACAGTCTTATCTATACATGCCACATAATTTGATGTAATGACAAAATATGACATACAATGAGTCATTTTTTCGTCTTATCTGCAACGACAGATATCCCTAAATATGTGGTGAGACATATGGTGCTAAGAGATGATCTCTTGGCTAAGAGAAGACAAAGGTCTTTTTCTGGTTCTCTCTCCTCCAACTCAACAATCTTCCTACGTGACATTGCTAAGATAAGACTAAAATAAGACCATTATACGGCGATGACTGTTTGCAGCTGTTCAACCGTTTGTTTTCTCCTTATTTTCTTTTGCTTGTATGCGTACCATACAAAGCTGTAGTTATTAATACAAGTAATATATGCCCATACATACATAGTATAATAAAATTAACCAAACCGTACATTATGTGAAGGACGGTTCATCGAAACAGGATTATATTGCACCGGAGGCCAAACACGACCTTAACATGTAACTCTTGATTACCGCCTCTGCGAGCACGTCCTGTGATCTGTTGCGGATTTCTTGCCTGAACTAAAGCGCCACTACCATCACGACACCTGAAATAACGACGCGCCGATTGATCCAAGCCACTACACCCAAATTTTCGCGCAGTGGCACGGATTGGACACGACATTGGGCGTTGGTCGTGCCTTCCTCCAGTTTCTCAACGAACTCCGATATATCCTCCCCATCGAGTTCCCACCTAATCGCTCTCTCACGTCGTCCACGCCTATATAAGTCACAGATCAGAAAAATATTTTGCCAATTACTCCACTATAGCACTTGCGCGTTCCTCTTCTAGCTGCAGCACACCTCCTCCCAAGAGATCATCCACCTGCCAGTCTCTTCTGCAGATCACTGCCTCCCATGGAAGCTGCAAGAATCCCGGCCTTCCTGCTCCTCCTCGTCGGTACGTCTGCGTCTTGTCAGTTAGAACTTCAGGTTGTTGATTCAGCAATGGCGCGTGTGTAACGTGTTCTTATGTGCAGCAGGAGTCCTCTGGTCGCGCGCACAGTTCGGTGCCGAGGCAGCTGGCACCACGGTTTTCACGCTGCGCAACAACTGCACCTACACGATCTGGCCGGCCACACTGTCCGGCAACAGCGGCGTCGCCATCGGCGGCGGCGGCTTCCAGCTCTCGGCCGGCGCCACCGTATCCTTCCCGGCCCCCACGGGCTGGTCCGGCCGCTTCTGGGCGCGCACGGGCTGCGTGGCCTCCGGCGCGTCGACCCTCGCCTGCGCCACGGGCGACTGCGGCGGCGGCGTGCGCTGCACCCTCGGCGGCGCGCCCCCCGTGACGCTCGCTGAGTTCACACTGGGAGGCGCCGACGGGAAGGACTTCTACGACGTGAGCCTGGTGGACGGGTACAACGTCGGCATCGGCGTCGCGGCGACGGGCGCCCAGGTGAACGCCTCCACGTGCGGCTACGCCGGGTGCGTCGGCGACGTCAACGCGCTCTGCCCCGCGGAGCTGCAGGTGACCGGGAAGGAAGGGGACCTGGAGGGGAAGACGGTGGCGTGCCGGAGCGCCTGCGAGGCCTTCGGGACGCCCGAGTACTGCTGCACGGGCGCGCACGGCGGGCCGGACAGCTGCGGGCCGACCAAGTACTCCAGGGTCTTCAAGGCGGCGTGCCCCGCGGCCTACAGCTACGCCTACGACGACGCCACCAGCACCTTCACCTGCGGCGCTGGAGCGCAGTACCTCATCACATTCTGCCCGGTGCAGCAGTAGTCCATCACTGGATCCCTTGCCTACGATCCTGCTTGTCCGCCCATTACTAGATCTTAAACTTTTTGATTACAACATTATTACAGTGCATCTTAAAGTAGACTCCATTCATTCGTTTGGATTACTAGTACTAATCGGTGTCTCGGTGAGTAGTACTGGGCATGAATCCGAATTATCCAGCCATGTTTAATTAGTTCGTTCATGTCAATTTGTATGATTCGTCCAGACTTTTGGACATAAAAAGGAGTTTTCGTATGATGAACACATTCTTCTCCTTCATCCCGGGAATAGAAGTTGGCCCACGTACCGGACGGTCATCCCATCTCAGCTAATCTGACAACCTGCACACGGGTGTAACAGCCCAAAATTGAGATGGCGATAAGATAAGGCGGATGCAAATTTCTAAAAATGTACACCGGCGATTTTTCTTGACGAAGTAGTGGCCCATTTCCAGAATTGTGCAACAACAAAAGAAGGGAAAAATACATATAGAACTCTCTTTTGCATTTTTGTCCGGAAGGGTAGTTGCACACTTCCAAAAATGAATAAACAGACAAAAATATAGAAAAATGCATATAAAATTATGACTGCAATTTTCTCTATGTGATAGTTGCACTTATGTTGTGAAAAGTGCAACCTATAAATAACTAGTAGAAATTTTGGAGGAAATACATATAGAAACTTGGTTTCCACTTTTGCGATAATTTGGCTTGGTACTAATCGGTGTCTTGGTGAGTAGTACTAGTGCGCATGAATCCTAATTATCTAGTACTAGTTCGTTCCTGTCAATCTGTAGCTTTTGATTCGTCGAGACATTGGACATGAAAAGGAGCATCCCGGAAATAGAAGTTGGCCCACAGGACGGTCATCTCAGCTCATCTGACGAGCGTGCACGCGAGTGTAACAGCCAAAAATAGAGATGGCAATAAGGGGCGACAACAAGATGAGGTGGATGCAAATTTCTATACAAGTACTCCGCGGACATTTCTTGACGAAGTAGTGGCACATTTCCAGAATTGTGAAACAACAAAAGAATAGAAAAATACATATAAAACTCTATTTTACATTTTTGTCTTAAGGTGGTTGCACATTTTCAAAAATAAGTAAACAGATAAAAAATAGTAAAAATTATATATATATATCGACGCGGATTTGCTACACACAGGTATAGCTGTGCATAGGCTTAGGACCGTTGGATATAGAGATCATATGCATGTGCTCTTATAGATGCTTGTGGCTGGGTATTTCTTTGCATAAACGGCGTGACTAACGGTGGCTATTTGACTATGCATGCATGGAATGCTAGGGTTTTGGACAAACCCTAAAACTTTTAGAGTGTTGTTTGACCTAGAAAATTTTAGAAGCTAAAAGAGGAATGTAATGGAAACAAGGCTTATAATAGGTTTGCATGCAAATGCTTCATGGCAAAGTTGTTGTGCTAGTATGGAAACACTAAGTATCCGGCTGTAAAGTGTACAATCTTATTTGGCTAACCCTAAAATTTTAGAGTATTGTTTGGCTCATAAATTTATTTACATGCCTTATCAAAATAAATATTTTCCATGAAAAACAACGAACTCTATAAAACAAAACAAAACAATACTCGGCACATTGTGTTATACTACTAGGAAAAAAGCGACAACACCTGATGCACAATGACTCGTGCCCTTAGCCAGCTCGACCTACAAGAGAAAATTCAGGGCGAGATGCATACATTAACTATGTCTTGCCATTCTTACGGGCCTTCGACTCCTTGTCTACAGATTTGTTTTCCCCTTACATTCTTTCTCGATGTCTCTTAGTTATCGACTAAAACACTCTCTTTCTTGATTGAACTACATTGACCGCTGCTTCTAAGCAAAATAAACTTTGGTTAGAATAATTGTCTATGTATCGACTACGTTGTTGTATGAGTGGGAGTTCACCCCGTAGATCAAGATGGCAAAGCATGCATCCAACTTGTACAAGCCACGACAAGCACGAACAAGCTCACATTCTAATTCCCAATGCCCTCAATGCCTAAACCTATAAGTGATTGGAAGTCTGAAACTATGGGTACACTCAAGAGCAAGGACATGCTCACATTCTAATTCCCAATGCCCTCTATGCCTAAGCCTACAAGTTAGGGTTTGTGTGCATGCAACTTTTCCGTAGGTGTTAATTTGATAAAAGAATGAATAAGGCTTATTTGGCTTAGGGTTTTATGCATGCACCTATTAGCCTCGTTTTTGGTTGTTGCTACTTTAACTAAAAGGAATAACGGCTAGGGTCTGTGTGCATGCAATTATTCCGAATGTGCTAATTTGTTGAAAGAATGAATATAAGGCTTATTTGGCTTAGGGTTTTGTGCATGTAGCTAGTAGCCTCGTTTTTGGTTGTTGCTACTTTGACTAAAAGGAATAACGGCTAGGGTCTATGTGCATGCAACTATTCTGAAGGTGCTTGATGAAAGAATGAATATAAGGCTTATTTGGCTTAGGGTTTTGTGCACGTAGCTGGCTAATTTAGCTTAGGGTAGTAACGGCGTTAGACATGTCATATGGGGTTCAAGTCTTTTGGGTATGGTAACATGTGCTCCCTATATCAAAAGTGGAGAGAATCAACGGTGGATACCCTATGCGCAGCTATGCCCGTATTTAGCTGGCTATTTCCCATATATATATATATATATATATATATAGGAAAAATACTTTTACTCCCGGGTGTAACTACACCCACGTCTTATATACTACCTTACGGAAGTATTTGTAATACTTTATCTATTTGAGTATGTTCATATAGTATATCTAAGATACTTCCAAACAAGTTAGCTGAAAAAATTGCAAATACACCCATAGTTTATACTATATATGTATATGGGAAATAGTGGGCTGCCTATGGTGGCCACGGTGCATACCCTGACCACCGTTCGATCTGATAAAGGGAGCATACGGTGTTAGGCGAGAGCACACGGTGCATTTTACCACCAGCGGTAGACATGCATGCAACATGATTGTTTAGCACGGACGACGGTGTTAGAGAGAGCATGGGATGCATATCATGACCAGGCGTAGACATACATGCAACACGAGTATTTAGCACGGCGGCGGCGGCAAAATTCACATATATGCACCATGGTGGCAGGGATTTAATGAGCCACAAAACACATATGTCCAACATGGGAATGCAGTTTGGTGACGAACACACATGGACGCGGCTGCATGCAGTGATACATTTAAAGCTGCAACATACATGCATGATTCTACGGTCCATACCATTAGCAACTTTATTTTACCCATATATGTGATGAGTGCTCACGACAACGGATTAAATTCTTGTTTTTTGTGCATAGACGCATGTGACTATCGGCTGCAATCATATTTCTTTGAGGACACCAAGTACGCACATGCATTAGTGTTTCAGTGAGTAGCTCCAGACGAGCTCGCCATTTCTATTATGGAGCCATAGACACAACGTTCTCCATTTCTAGGAAGTGTCTGATACTGAGGTTTCGTTGAGGATAGTAGGAAAGCCACGATGGTGAGGTGTGTTCCTTCTATAATCATTTTTCACGTCTTCTTCATGTCCAATGATCTACCATTCTAAGCTACTTAGTTCCTTCTTTTTTCTTCCACAGGATATCGCCAAACTGACTTTTTTTAGTACACGAAAAGTTTTTTGTGATGCTTGCTGTTATAATTTTTTATTTTTTATATTTTTGCAATGGCGCATAAGGTTTTTACCGTCAGATCAGATTAAGAGAGCACACGCCGTCGAAGAATAAACGACAGCTATGGACAGATTGCTCTAACACCGTTCTGTCAGAGAGCACGACGGCCGTAAAACACATGTGTGATGTATGGGTGAGAGTCCCCATATTTAGAGCAGCCATTGGTCATGAGCAAACTCGTTTTGTGTAGTGTTTGTTGGTTCCGCACGGCCACGGCTCGGTTTCCAACTTTTCCTTACACGTACCTGAAGAAGAGAATCAATTACTTCCCTTGCAATAATCATGTACGTACATGCATTCTATCGAGCGGTAGTTGCTCAAGACGATTGTATCCTTTCCCTATGTTGTTGTCGCGCCTAGTTAAACTATTTGTTGTCGTGTACGGTTCATACCAAACACCTACTCTTGTCCGGTTTGGCGCTTGAACTTGCCATACTCACGTCAACTGTTTATGATTCTAGCATAAACACGCTGCGATCGTGAAGGGTTTCGCAGCATAGTAAATCAAAATTTTCTACGGAAGCGAACAGAGAGAAAGCCAAGATCTAATCTAGGAGATGCAAACAACGAGAGAGATTGGATTAGATCTTCATACCCTTGAAGATTCGCTGGCCAGGAACGTTAAATCGGAACGTGGGTGATGTAGTCGTACTCGCTTCTCCTCCTCGCGATCCGATCCGATCTAGCACCACAAGTGGCGGTGCCTCCGTGAGATGCACACGTGCAGCACCTCGACGTCTCCTCCTTCCTCGGACCAGCAAGTATGGTGGAGAGATGGATTGGATCTACAACACGGCCTTGGTGTATATGGTGGAGAATTTCTGCGGCGAGCTTCGCCTACAAGCGATCGGGAGGGAGAGGAAGGCGTGAGGGCAAGCTGGGTTTGGAGGAAGGTGTGTAAGGGGTATGAGAGGCGCACCACCCCTCTATATATAGAGGGGGGGCGGCCAGCCTTGCCCCTCCTCCAAGCCTATCTCCAGTTTAAACAATTTAAACTCTCCCTTATCTAGAAATCCTATCTTATCTTATCTCTAGTTTAAACGATTTAAACTCTATAGGATCGGCTGGGCCCTATGGGGCCTTGTGCCCCTGGCCCAATGCGGCCAGGACACTCCCTCATAGGCCCATGCCCCCTTCCGGAAGGTGGGACCACGTTGGCCCCCTTCCGGAAGGTTCTAGAAGCTTCCGGTACAATACCGATTAACCCGGAACTAAAGACCATTCCGGAACCTCTCGTGATATCCCGGATCCCATCCGAGACTCCGAACAAAAATTCATAAACCAATTATCTAATCTATCCTAGCGTCGAGACACGTTAAGTGTGTGACCCTGCGGGTTCGAGAATATGCAGACATGATCTTCTATCAATAATCAACAGCGGGTCTGGGCACCCATATTGACTCCCACACATTCATCGATGATCATATCGGATGAACCACGATGCCAGGATTCAATCAATCCCATATATATTCCCTTCGTCTCGCGATATTTTACTTGCCCGAGATTCGATCGTCGGTATCGTCATACCTAGTTCAATCTCGTTCACAGCAAGTACTTTACTCGTTCCGTAATCCGATATCACTTTGTGATCAACTCCTTAACCACATGCTTGCAAGCGGTGTTGATATCGATTACCGAGTGGGCCCGAAGTATATCTCTCCGACTTGGGAGGGACAAATCCCATCTCGATACATACAACCCAACAGATACTTTTCGATCACCTGAGAGACACCTTTATGATCACCCTCTCATAGGATGACGTTTGATGACCTCAAAGCTTTCTTCCGATACCAGTGAGTTGTATTATCTCATGGTCTAAGGAATACAATATTTGACATAAGAAAAACTTCGCAAAGACGAACACGATGACACGATCTAATTGCTTCGCTTAGTTTGGGTCTATCCACCATATCATTCTCCAACGATATGATCTCATTATCAATTGACAACTCATGTCTATGGTTAGGAAACCTTAACCATCATTGATCAATGAGCTAGCCCATAGAGGCGTACTAGGGACACGGTGTTGTTCACAAACCACACAAGTATTAAAGTTTCCGCTTAATACAATTCTAGCATGGAATATAAACTTTATCATGAACAAGAATTATAATAATAACATCTTTATTATTGCCTCTAGGGCATAATTCCAACAGTCTCCCACTTGCACTAGAGTCAATAATCTAGTTTACATTTGGCAACAATCTCACACCCATGGCGAGGTGCTGATCATGTTTTACGTGGAAGAGGTTTAGTCAATGGATCTGCGACATTCAGATTTGTACTTTGCTAATCTTGAGATCTCCATCGCTATATAATCTGGATTATATGAAACTTGCGGTTGATATGCTTGGTCTTTGGATGATATCTTGGTTCCTTAGCGAGTGCTATGGCGCCATGTTGTCACACAATATCTCCGGTGGGTCCAATGCACTTGGAACCACGCCAAGCTTCGATGATGAAGTTCTGATCCAAACTCCTTCACTTGGCGCTTCTGCAGCAGCCATGTATTCGCTTCTCTGTAGATCCGCGATCACGCTTTGCTTGCAGCTTCTCCACTCACAGCTCCTCCATTCAAAATATACACATATCCTGCGAGATTTACAATCATCCTTGTCGGTTCGAAACTAGCATCGACGTAACCTTTTCTGACGAAATTGTTCATCACCCCATAGACTAAGAACATTTCTTTAGTCCTATTTAGGTACCTTAGGATGTTCTTCACGGCTGTCGATGTTCCACTCTGGATCACTTTGATATCTCGTCAAACTAAGAGCATTGGACACATCCGGTCTAGTACACAGCATGGCATACATGATGGAACCTATGGCGAGGCATAAGGCACTTTGCTCATAGCTTCCTATCATTTACCGTAGCTGGACAGAGCCTTGCTCAATATCTTACGACAACATAGGCCTTGAACCTTTCAATGCCTTATCCATTGAACCTTTTGAACTTTGTCTAGGTATGTACTCTGGCTTAAAGCTATCAGGCGTCTTTGTCTATCTCTATAGATTTTGATGCCCAATATATAAGCGGCTTCACCTAGGTCTTTCATTGAAAAACACTTGTTCAAATAACTCTTCACATCGTTAAGCATGTTGATGTCATTTCCAATAATCAATATGTCATCCACATATAGTACCAGAAACGTCACCGAGCTCCCACTCACTTTCTTATAGATGCAAGCTTCGTAGCAATTTGGAACAAATCCAAAGCTCTTGATCACTTGATCAAAACGAAGGTTCCAACTCCGAGATGCTTGCTTCAGTCCATAAATGGAACGCTGAAGTTTGCATACTTTATCAGCATCCTTAGGATCGACAAAACCTTCGGGTTGCATCATATACAACTCTTCATTAATGTTGCCATTGAGGAAAGCAGTCTTGACATCCATTTGCCATATTTCATAATCATGAAACGCAGCAATTGCTAATAAAATCCGAATAGACTTAAACATCGCTATGGGAGAAAGTCTCGTAGTCAACACCTTGAACTTGTCGAAAACCTTTCGCGACAAGCCGTGCTTTATAGACGGTAACATTACCATCCGCGTCCATTTTCTTCTTGAAGATCCATTTGCACTCAACGGCCTTTCGGTCGCTAGGAGGGTCCACCAAAGTCCATACTTGGTTTTCGCTCATGTATCCCAATTCGGATTTCATGGCTTCTAGCCATTTCTCAAAGTCTGGGCTCATCATCACTTCCTCATAGTTCGTAGGTTCGCTGTCTTCTACTAACAAGACAGTCAAGACAGTTGCCATTACCACTCGGGAGGGCACGCGACCTTGTCGACTGCGACGTTCGATGTGACATCGTCCAAGCTTCATGATCCTTGTCATTAGCTTCCTCTATTGTTGGCGGTAACCTTTGGAACAATTTCAGGTGCTGCGCTACTCTCCAATTCAAGAGAAGGTTCAACAACCTCGTCTAGCTCTACTTTCCTCCCACTCACTTCTTTCGAGAGAAACTCCTTCTCAAGAAAGGAACCGTTCTTTGCGACAAACACTTTGCCTTCGGTTCTGTGATAGAAGGTATACCCAATTGTTTCCTTAGGGTATCCTATGAAGACGCATTTCTCCGCTTTGGGTTCGAGCTTGTCGGGCATCAACTTCTTGGCGTAAGCGCATCCCCAAACTTTAAAGCGACAACTTAGGTTTAGCACCAAACCAGTTCATACGGTGTCGTCTCAACGGATTTAGATGGAGCCCTATTTAAAGTGAATGCAGCGGTTTCTAATGCATAACCCCAAAATGATAACGGCAGATCGATGAGAGACATCATCGATCGGACCATATCTAATAGGGTTCGAATCCGGCGTTCATACACACCATTGCGCTGTGGTGTTACGGTAGGCGTGAGTTGTGAAACGATTCCACTTTCTAAGAGATGCGTGAGAAAATCATAACTTAAATATTACCCCCCGATCGGATCGTAGAAACTTAATCTTTACATTACGATGGTTCTCCACTTCATTCTGAAATTCTTTGAACTTTTCAAACGTTTCAGATTTATGTTTCATTAAATAGATATACCCATATCTACTTAAGTCATCGGTAAAAGTGAGAAAATAGCGATATCCACCGCGCGTCGAAACACTCATCGGTCAGCATACATCGGTATGTATGATTTCCAACAAGTCCGTTGCTCGCTCAATCATACCGTAGAACGGGGTTTTGATCATCTTGCACATTAGGCATGGTTCGCATGTGTCAAATGATTCAAAATCAAGAGACTCCAAAAGTCCATCGAATGGAGTTTCTTCATGCGCTTTACACCAATATGACCTGAGCAGCGATTACCACAAATAAGTAGTATTATCACTATCTACTTTGCATCTCTTAGCCTCAATGTTATGGATGTGTGTTTCATCCCTTTCGATATTTAGAAGAAATAAACCATTCACAAGAGGTGCATGACCATAAAAGATGTTACTCATATAAATAGAACAACCATTATTCTCCGATTTAAATGAATAACCGTCTTGCAATAAACACGATCCAGAAATAATGTTCATGCTCAACGCAGCACATAATAACATTTATTAAGGTTTAAAACTAATCCCGAAGGTAAAACTAAGGAGGCGTGCGGCCATCACATCAACTCTTGATCCGTTGCCAACGCATCGTCACCTCATCCCTATAAACCGCCGTCTATTCCGTAGCTCTGTTTGAGTTACAAATATTAGCAACTGAACCGATATCAAATACCCAGGCACTACAACGAGGGCTAGTAAGGAAAACATCAATAACATGTATATCAAATATACCTTTGATGGTGCTAGCCTTCTTGTCCGCTAAGTACTTGACGATTCGCTTCGGTGACCCTTGTCCTTGCAATAGAAGCACTCGATTGCGGCTTGGGACCGGACTTGAGCTTCTTCTCGGCGAGAACAGCGCTTGCCGCCGCCTTTCTTGAAGGGCTTCTTTGCACCTTTACCTTTCTTAAAGGAGGGCTTGTTGACCATCAACACATGATTATCCTTCTTGATGTCCACCTCGCAGCCTTGACTTTGCGAAGAGCTCGATGATAAATGTCGATGGAACCAATCTGATTGTGAGTCACTACAAAACTTTTGTAGCTGGGAGGAGTGATTGCGAACCACATCAATCTTGAGCTCCTCTGGAATCTTGCATCCGATTGCTCAAAGGCGTTGAGTGTAGCCCGACATCTTAATGGCGTGCTCACTAACGGAACTCCTTCCTCCATCTTGCGATTAAAGAACTTCGGAGATCTCATATCTCTCTCGAGCAGTCCTGTGAAACATGGTTTTCAATTCTTGAGAATCTCAAAGGGCCGGGATAGTTTTCAAAATGATTTTGAAGTTCGGTTCCATAGCAAACAACATGGTGCTCTTAATCACACCATAATCATCTTTCTTGTCGATAGACAACTTTCTCATCAGCCGCCGCGATTCTTGCAGGGTCACCTAACGCCTTCCCAAGGACATAGTCCTTTTGTCATGAACAGAATGATTCTTAGATTGCGGAACCAGATTGGTGAAGTTAGACCCATTGTTTCTAAGCTTTTCTTTCTCAAAAAGCGTTGAAGTTGAAGTTGGACTTGGCCATGTGATCTCTGATTTGCAAGTACAACTTAGACTATGTTCATGATAAATAGTTCAACTTAATCAAATTACTAGATGAACTCCAACTAAATTCAACATCCCTCAAGTTGTTTAGTGAACACGATCCAAATTCACCACACCTAATCCGATCATCACGAGAAGAGATGTGGTTTCAATGGGGACAACGGCGTCGATCATAACATTCATATGACTCATGCTTAACCTTTCGGTTCTTGTGTTCCGAGGCCATGTCTGTACATGCTAGGCTCGTCAAGTTAGACCCAAGTATTTCCGCGTGTGCAAAAACTGGCTTGCACCCGTTGTATGTGAGCGTAGAGTCTATATCACCCGATCATCACGTGATGCTTGGACACGACGAACTTTCCCAACAGTGCATACTTGGGGAGAACAGTTTTATCTTGATCTTTAAGTGAGGAATCATCTTATAATGCTACGTCGCGATCTAAGCAAAATAAGATACATAAAGGATAAACATCACATGCATATAACTTTATGTGACATGGTATAGCCAATCTTTGCGCAATGATCTCCATCTTGTGCGTTCTGGCATGATCTCCATCACTTCACCATGATTGCCTCCACCACGAATAGCAACTACAACTATTGCTAACTACTTAGCGATAAAGTAAAGCTATTACATGGCGTATAAGAAGTTGACTCAGGTCATACACAATTATAAAGACAACCATATGGCTCCTGCGGTTGTGTACTCATCGACATGCAAGTCGTGAAACATTACAAAACATGATCATCATACAATATACACATCACATCTTGGGCCATACCATATCACGAAAACACTCCCAAAAACAAGTTAGACGCCTCTACTTTGTTGTTGCATGTTTTACGTGGCTTATGGGAGTAGATGCTAAGAACGATTCTTACCTATGGAAAGCCACAACGGTGATATTATGGTTGCCAAACTCGGTGTTAATCCCATGACAACTATAGTGAGAGAAACCGACATCCACCGGCCGCATGTGTGGTACAAGCCACCGTCAAGTGCGAGCGGTCTCATGACGGCGTCGCGTAAGGTTGGCCTGGACGCTTCAATCTCACTATCCGCGTCATAAGAAGAACACAAACAAGAGGCTTGCAGAAAACATCAACGCGCAACAACCATGTTGCGTTCTACTCGTGAATCACATCTACGCATAGATCTAGCTCGATACCACTGAAGGGTTTCGCGCATAGTAAATCAAAATTTTCTCACGAGCGAGCAGAGGAAAGCCAAGATCTAATCTAGGAGATGCAAACAACGAGAGAGATTGGATTAGATCCTCATACCCTTGAAGATTCGCCTGCGGAGCGTTCGTCGGAACGTGGGTGATGTAGTCGTACTCGCTTCTCCTCCTCGCGATCCGATCCGATCTAGCACCACAAGTGGCGGTGCCTCCGTGAGATGCACACGCAGCACCTCGGCGTCTCCTCCTTCCTCGGACCAGCAAGTATGGTGGAGAGATGGATTGGATCTACAACACGACGTAGCGGTGTATATGGTGGAGAATTTCTGCGTGAGCTTCGCCTACAAGCATCGGGAGGAGAGAGGAAGGGCGAGGAACTGGGTTTGGAGGAAGGTGTAAGGGGTGTATGAGAGGCGCCAGCCCTCTATATATAGAGGGGGGGCGGCCAGCCTTGCCCCTCCTCCAAGCCTATCTCCAGTTTAAACAATTTAAACTCTCCCTTATCCAGAAATCCTATCTTATCTTATCTCTAGTTTAAGCGATTTAAACTCTCTAGGATCGGCTGGGCCCTATGGGGCCTTGTGCCTGGCCCAATCGGCCAGGACACTCCCTCATAGGCCCATGCCCCTCCGGAAGGTGGGACCACGTTGGCCCCTTCCGAAGGTTCTAGAAGCTTAGGTACAATACCGATTAACGGAACTATTCGAACTCCAAAAACTGCACTGCCTTATATGAATCTTATTCTCCGGACCATTCCGGAACCTCTCGTGATATCCCGGATCCCATCCGAGACTCCGAACAAAAATTCATAAACCAATTATCCAATCTATCCTAGCGCCGAGACACGTTAAGTGTGACCTGCGGGTTCGAGAATATGCGGACATGATCTTCTATCAATAATCAACAGGGTGCAGGCACCCATATTGACTCCCACACATTCATCGATGATCATATTGGATGAACACGATGCCAGGATTCAATCAATCCCATATATATATTCCCTTCTCGCGATATTTTACTTGCGAGATTCGATCGTCGGTATCGTCATACCTAGTTCAATCTCGTTCACGGAAGTACTTTACTGCTCGTAATCCGATATCACTTTGTGATCAACTCCTTAACCACATGCTTGCAAGCGGTGTTGATATCGATTACCGAGTGGGCCCGAAGTATATCTCTCCGACTTGGGAGGGACAAATCCCATCTCGATACATACAACCCAACGGATACTTTTCGATCACCTGAGAGACACCTTTATGATCACCCTCTCATAGGATGACGTTTGATGACCTCAAAGCTTTCTTCCGATACCAGTGAGTTGTATTATCTCATGGTCTAAGGAATGCAATATTTGACATAAGAAAAACTTCGCAAAGACGAACACGATGACACGATCTAATTGCTTTGCTTAGTTTGGGTCTATCCACCATATCATTCTCCAACGATATGATCTCATTATCAATTGACAACTCATGTCTATGGTTAGGAAACCTTAACCATCATTGATCAATGAGCTAGTCCATAGAGGCGTACTAGGGACACGGTGTTGTTCACAAACCACACAAGTATTAAAGTTTCCGCTTAATACAATTCTAGCATGGAATATAAACTTTATCATGAACAAGAATTATAATAATAACATCTTTATTATTGCCTCTAGGGCATAATTCCAACAGATCGGGGAAGGTGTCAGCTAATAGAGCATCGGCTTCGAGAGCATTGTGACACACATTGCCAGGTTGAGGCCACGTAAGCGCCCCCATCCGTGCTCGGCTTTATGACAACACATGTGTCTTGATAAGTGGACATGTTTAATCTTGGCTTCAGCGACAAATAAAAACTTGCAGTGGGCCGCAGTGGTTCTAGGCTCTAGTGGTTGAGAACGGGGTACTAGCTAAGCAGGATCGGGAATGCACTTGGGTGCGCGCGCCAAGATATTAAACTCACGTGGTCAGTACATGGTATCCGTGCCTGTGTGAGAATATGTATTGCATCATCTGTCCATGTTTACTCGCGGTCGCCGGTATCGCATGCACCGTGGCCCGTGAGTTCACGTCAAGAAATACAAACAAGTGCATATTGCCCACAGTGAACGGCGGGTTCGGAACACCATTATTGCATGCACCGTGGCCGTATGAGAATATCATTTTCGTATGATGGTCATGTTTACCCGCGGGCCACCGTTCTTACATGCACTAGTAGAAATAGAAAAGATGAAGATCGCTTACGGTGTACGACCATTCAACTCCGTTAACTAGTCCACACGGCCGTGACCATCATCCATCTAAAAGGGAGCATGTACACCACAATCGGACGGTGAGCAGCCTATGCACCATAGCCACCATGGACAGCAAATCCATGTCGATATATATATATATATATATATATATATATATATATATATATATATATGACATATTCATACTACACCCGGGTGTAGTTACACCTATGTATGTTTCACGTAATTTAGGCAGTATCTATCATACATGAGACTATATATGGATAGTATGAAGTATATAAGAATATTTGAGTAGCATATATACTATTTTCTTGGTAGTATGTAATTTTTATTCACATATATATACAAATATGACGGTATTTTACATATATACTGAAAACTATGGTGCATTTGCAATTTTTTCACCTAACTTGGTTGGAAGTATCTTAGATATAGTATATGAACATACTCAAACAGATAAAGTATTACAAATATTTCTGTAAGACAGTATATGAGACATGGGTGTAGTTACAGCCGGGTGTAAGAAGTATTATATATATATATATATATATATATATATATATATATATATATATAGAGTTGCGCTATTTGACACATTCTGCACCCCACCGCACCAGCCTGCGCGTACGCACCCGCAATAGCAAGGCGATGTAAAAAATATATGTCGCGCGCTCCACCCAACGGGGTGTCCACGTTCCATCCGTGCGTGCAAGCCGATGTAAAAAAAGTATGTCGCATGCTCGGTCCGTGACCAGGCTGGTTGCAGTGCGTGCAAGGCGATGTAAAAAAAAGTATGTCGCATGCATACTGGGTCCGCGACCAAGCTGGTTGCAGGCTCGTGTATCCCCAAGACTCTTTTCTTTCGAAGCTACAGTACTAGGTAAGATTCCCTACCAGCAACGTAAGAGGCCTTGCATGCCACATAAGAAAACAAATCAACCCAACCCGTGTGTCTCGATGACTGATTAGAGAGCATCCATTTAAGAAAAATAAACCTGCCTACAGCTGCTAACGAACACAAGAAACAAGGTAGATCAATTCTATTTCGACTAATCGCAAGACCAAGAAATTTAGGCCAACCACTCATGTAAGCAATCTGTAATTGAAGAAACTAGAAAATATTACATCGTAATAATGTAAATTTTTCAATGAGAGAACTACAAGATTGGCCCAAGTACACAATGTAAGATTGACAAGTACGGCCTGAGTAAACAACGTAAGAGAGCCATGCCAATAAAACACTCCACTAAATCTGTTACATAACATAAGATGTTTTGGTAGGCTAAAATAGCCTAAAAAAATCTTATATTGTATGTCGCTATGCACACATGTGTCTAAGTATTTCAGGCATAGCCTCGTGTGCAAATAAAAGAATTAATATGTAAACATGTAATAAATTACATAAGTCGGTGCAAAAAACTTAGTTACATCACTTCAATTACACAACCCTTCGAGATTGCATTTCTATCCTACTAGGCAGCACAATGGTGAAGACCATAACATGCGGTGATCTCTACATTTCACTGTGTATGCAGGAGCAGGACACTTCAACATCACAATGTTTCTCTGTTTGGCACGGTCATTGAAGATATCAAAGCTAGCTCTCTGGGGTTTACCTCATGTGTTTTTCGTCATGTTCTTCGCGTGCTTAATGTTGCTGCACATCAATTAGCTAGAGGGTGTTCTTCTGTTAATTTTGTGTGGCGTGGTGCTGCCCCGGAGTGTACCGGTGAGGCACTTTGTAATGACATTTTGATTATGGATCAATAAAGAGTACGCGTTGCCCTAAAAAAACATCACCAGCCATCCTGTAAATGGCAAAAAAGTTAGGATAAGAATCAAGAAACTAAAGATAATTTCCACCTAAGCATTCACACAAAACAAGGAAGAAAATTGGAACCAGTGTCTAGCTTTTTGCGGCACAAATCTGGGCAAGTGCTTGTACTCATTATTTATCAATCAAATAAAGAAAAGAAGCAGTAACAAATATCCCATGGTCTCACCGATGTAATAATGCAATCTAAAAATCTCTACTACTTAATTGGAGTGTCATGTTCGTCAATTTAGCGGCCACTGTATAGTTTGCAGCTTGTTAAGTCAGCTTATACTGTTATGCCTTTGGTTTAGATAGCTATATCTAGCCCAGTTGTAACTTTCTTTCTTCTTATTTTTGTACTCTCTGCTACTGCTTAAAAATAAAAAAAGGTTCAGGCAGGCTTTTTGCCCGCCGTATACCCTAAAAAAACAAACATCAGTGTTCATTATGGATCAAGTGCAATTTTAGACGAAACAATTGATGGAAGTGAATACGGAGCCCGTCGGCCTGCACCTCGCCAATTCGCACATGCACAAGCTGAAACAAACCGGTTCCCTTGCCGGCAGCACGAGCACACGCTGGATCTGTAGGTGAGTAGAGAGGGTGAGAGAGATGCAAACTGGTGGATGACAGAAAGGGTTAGATGTGATAGGGTCGTTTTAACCAAGTAGGCGGCGAAGTGGGTTACTGGCCTTATGAACATAATCTAACGGCCCATGCCAGAATTTCCAAATTTGCAAAAACTAATGCATTTGCACGTGACACATTCCCAACGTATGTGCATCTCAGCTCAGTGCACCATTTTATCTTGCGGCGAAGCAAAATTCCAGAAGTATTGTCTCACTTGTAGCTACTGACCTACTGCCAGAGTGACAAAATAGAAATGGCCAAGTAGTAGAACGGGAATGCAATTAATGCATAATACAGATAATAATGTAGATGAATCAATACCGAATGGAGTAAATAAATAAATGTCCATGACAGTCATATGGTGGTAAATAGCCAGGATGAAGAAATTAATCATATTTGAATCAGTAGCTCTGAAAGACAGGAAAATAGATTAAAAATGAATATGAACCGTAAGAAAAAGTGATGATATGGATCTCCCACCTAGAATCAAAGGTTGGCCACTAAATAGAAAATTATGTTTGTTTCAAAATTTTGCCAAGGCAGATGCTAAATTGGTAAGCTCCGATAGGATAAAAAATAAACAGTTCATTCCCTAAAGGACATAAGAAGTTGTTCCGTGGCTACATGCAGAAGGTGAACCAAGCTTTTATTTTATTTTTAAATGAAAAGCTTCATACCTAGTCATAACCTTGTTTCCATCAATGAAAAAAATAAAACCAAGCCATAATAAAACGTGAAGGTTTAGCAATAAATTAGTCAAATGCTTATAAGTGAACCTGTAAAATGCATACCTACCAAACAAGCTGAATCCTGAAGAAGAAAGCCAGAAATGGAGCTAAATTGCATTGTAAATAACGCTGAACTTGGATTCTAAAATAAACTTCAGTTTGGAGTAACCTGAATAAATATTGGACCATAAAACCCCAAATGAAAATTGTAACAAGGTCTGAACTACTCAATTCAGACTTGAGGTCACCTCAGGCCACACTAGGCCAACAAAAAAATGGGCTGCAATATATCAGCTCCCTCACACGATTAACAGACAAATTTTAAAGATCTTGTAGTACTAGTTGGAGCCTTGAAAGTGATGAATAAGACAACTTTGCGGCCACAGTTAAACTTGTCATCAGGACTGTACCTTAAACATGAACCTAGTGGCCATGGAGTTATCAGAGGGGCAGCGGACCTTCACATCAGGCCGAGAAGAATCATCTGATTTCTTATTAAGCTTTGAACCATGCCTCGACAATCTGGATTAGACCTGAATCAGTGTCTCTAACTAGCAGATGAGATGACCGGAAAGAGGCCTGGGGGTTCGGTTAACAATTCCTTTCTGCATTGAAGAGTATCATGGAATAGCTATCCTTGCTAGTTCTGAATACAAAAAAGTACACCTAAAAGAAACACGCATACACCATATATCTTACATCGAATCACAGAAGGGTGCTCTGACCGCCATGAAACAACCTACAAACTACAGCAGGGATGAAGATGTCCGCTGCTCACCATGATGCCGATGTAGTGTGCGCAGAACAGAGAGATGTAAATTGCTTTTAGAACACTGAAGTTTGATTGCATCAAGTACTTCAAAACTGAACACGGTAACATAACATCTCTAACTACAGAAACACTTGAAGCAGAGACCTTTTCCAGAAGGAGAGATTATGAATACTGAATCTAACTATTGTTGCAAGGATATCCACACCAACTGGAAATTTCATTGAAAGACAATGCAACCGTCAATGGCTACATCATGCTTCTTTGATCTGAATCTCGATTTTAGACAGGTGACTTTCCTCTTATACATTATTAAATTTTGATAGCATATTCATCTTATTTGCTCTAATCCTCACTTTCATAATAAATGCCTAAATGCAAATCACTATTTGACAAAGAATACTTCAATCTACCCGTCAAGCATGGACAGTAGTCAAATACTACTAATTAGGCACAAATAAATAATTCGTAGGGTGGAATAAACCTTACAGTTAGAGCAATGCACAGCTAGGCCATGAAACGGCATGGGGGTCCTTGTCTGCAGCTTCCACTGCTGAAGCTAACCTTTGCAAAGTGACATTTTTAGGTCCAATCTTATAGCAGAAATTCGTTAGTGTAGATCCCAGCAACCAGATCTCAAGAAAACAACATCAGAAAATCAGAAAAGGTAGTGACACATTAACAAATCGACCTGTTGTCGCCCAGGGACAGCGTCACCAGCAGCGCCACACGCCACTGAGGCCACCTGCCGCTTGACGGTCTGCAGAGGCGCCAAGGTGCCTAGCAGGCATGCTGGATCCGCCTGCAGCGGCGCTCGAGGTCGCCTTCCGCTCACCACGTTGCAGAGTCCAGGAACCGAAGCATAAACGACCCGCCGATCACGACAGCGCCGCTCGCCGCAATCCCTAGCGGCAGCCCTAGCCGACCTCCGGCCAGAATTCTAGCTGAAGCCGCTCGCTCGCCGCCGGCCGCACCACGCCTCCGCCCATCGATTCCAGAACCGCACGCACGCGATTTGACGAAGGCGGGCCTAGCTCCCAGCACCCCACGACGATAGAAACTATCGATGTAAAAAAGAAAAAGAAAATTACCTGGGTCGGTTCGGCCCATCAGGTTTGCTGGAGCCAGGGGTGGTCTGGTTCGGTGGTTTGACCCGGGTGCAGAATCATTATTCTGCTTCCAGGGGGTCTAATAGAGATTCTATATATATATATATTTTTGTAGTATGTAATTTGTATTGACATATTTTTTTTTATACATATAAATATAACGGTATTTTACATATATAGTATAAACTATGAGTGCACTTGCAATTTTTTTACCTAACTTGTTTGTAAGTATCTTAGATATATTATATGAACATATTCAAATAGATAAAGTATTACAAATACTTCCGTAAGGTAGTATATGAGACGTGGGTGTAGTTATACGCGGAAGTAAGAAGTATTTTTCATATATATATATATAATAAAAGACGAATTGTTTTTTCCGGTCCAATACTTTTTTGGATGTTTTTACCCTTATATAGTTGGGATGTTTTACCCGAAAAGACACCGAAACTGAACGCACACGTTCATTGACCGTGTGTACCGCGACGGCCCAACCAATCCACCGACCAGGCCCTCTCCCTCCCGTTCCCCTTCCTTTTTTTTTCTCTGACATTGCTGGCCCACCTATCTTCCTCTCCCCTTCCACACGTACCCAGACGAACACGAGTTCCTTCCGGAACGTCAAAAATCCATGCAAAATCTATCGATTGGCACGATTCCTTGCCCCATCCGTCAAGCAAAATCCTCCATAAATATCCCCTCCTACTCATTCCGTTTCGACGCAAATTGCTGAATTCCGAGGCCATACGCCACAAAATCAATCTTGCCAGAGTGCACCGTGGCTGAAGCTCCAAATTCGACGATTCAGACGCCGGAAGTTCTCTCTGACACCTCTTTTCTCCCTCCAAACTGATGAAGAAGTGCGTCCGCAGCTCGATGTCGCCGGCAAGGCCTACAGCCAGCAGCCAGCCCCCGCTGCCGGATCCCCTCCAATTCGCGCCGCCTGACTAGGATTTGTGCGCGGTTCCTAGGCGCATCGCCCTATGCACTGCTTCGCCCGACTGCAGCGGCGGCAATTATGAGGGCAATGGGCTTCCACCGTATTGGGACCTGGCCGCTCCGATATGGAGGACGATGAGGAGAGACAGGATGCGGGGGCGAACAAGGAATCAGGAAGAGCTGGAGATGAGGGGAGAAAGAGGAGAAGGCTGCGGTCGTCCGCGCCCTGCAAGAGCCGGGGCGGTGCGACGCTCTCGCCCTTGCCGGCGTGCGCGACCAGAGTGAAGCTTTTGGCCGGCTGTAGAGGACGGTGCCACGGTGGACCCAGAGGAGCTGGACATCGGCGACAACAGGCGGCCGCGCGTCACTCGAGCTTGTAGCTCTGTCCTGTCTCATCTCACACAATGGCGCCGGGGTCCGGGTCCTTCCCATATTGCTGCAGTCTCCTATGGGAAGGAGGAAGGCTCTGAGCGGAAGGGGCTGCCCGGTCCAGACGAAGATGGTCATCATAGCCTGCATAGCCTGATACATGATTCCCCTCAGGTGCGGCGGTGATGGCAGTATGACCATGGCGGTTAAGCCCGGAAAGGGGAGCCGGGAGGCAAAGATCCGCAGCGTCGGCGCTGCGGCTGGCCTTGGAGAGCACCGACATGGCGAATATTTAGGAGGCGTCTGGACTCGCTCCAGCAGTGAGCGGGGGCGCCATTGTGACGGGGGAGGAAGGCGTGGTGCTACCGTTGAGAGTAGGAAAGGCGCGAGGCTCGTGCTGGTGAGTAGAAAGGTAAGACACGAGGATCTATGGCAGGACGATGAATTGACATCTCAGGCGGCGGCATCTAGGATGGAAGGCTCTCGAAGTTGTGGTGGGTGGGTACCAAGGGTCGAATTTCTTTTTGATCACATGCCCGCACACGTTGCTCCACTACCTGACCGGTCAACGCACTGATAGCCAATGTTAATCTGAATCAGAAAACATTCTACTAGGTACTACAGTTTGAAACAAGCGAAGCTAACAGGAATTTAGCCTCGGTTTTCTCCGACCCAAATTAATTGACTTATATTTGCTAGATTCGATGGTATTTTGACATGATTTACTATTAGATACATCTGTATCTTGATAAATTTAAGTCAACTAATTTGGATCGGAGGAAGTATTATATTTAGTCAAATACTAATACGGACACATGCGTATGATCTTTGTTACTGATCCCCATCCGAACGGACTAGATCCTAGAATTTCGACATCTCATAATATGAATGCATTTCCATGGCCAGGCCGAGTTTACTATTAGGCACTGAGATGGAGAAGAGCTAGCTAATGTGAATGGGGCGGAAGCTATACGGAACGTGTGTGTTGTGTATTTTAATTTTTGTATATGAGTATTTTTTGAACATTTTGTGTATTTTCACAGGAGAATTTTTTCTTCCTTTTGGCATTTGTATATGCAAATGTACATTAAAATTGAATTCAAATTTAAATTGTCTATTTAAGCCTTTCACTTTTCAAGTTTGTCTATTCTTTTTGGCGTCAGGGACACTAGCGGCTGCATTGAGGGAGAAGGAACTCAGAAGCGAAAAATATACATAAATAGTTTTTGGTGACGGTGAACTCATTCTTGATAGTACAATGAGAAGTTGGAGTCGGACTCTAGTATGTTTGAATAGATAACTAGGTTTTAATTCCCGTTGCAATAAAGTATGAAGTGTTTCTTACGGGTTCTTCTTTTTTTGGACGATTTTGACTTAGTGAAACACAAAATTATTCACCACGCCACCTGTAAGTAGAAATAACGCTTTGGAGGGAAAAAAACCTGTGCAGAGGCGGGCGTCGCGCGTGTAGAGGCGGGCGGAGACGAGCTTTGGCGGCGCATCGGCAAGGGTTCCTGAGACTGCTTCGCCATCGTGCGCTGCCGCCACTGACCGGCCATCTCCGACGATAAAGTCGACCTTGCCACCAGATTCCCGCTGTCCGAGATCGATCCCGGCGTCCGTTCGCGCCATCCAACTACCTCCGTCAGAGATCGATCGAGCCGCCCGGCGCCCCGAGGAGGAGAAGCTACTGCCGACAAGGAGGGAGAAGAAAGAATTTGCTGCTCGCTGGTCTAGGAATACACCCAGCACGGAGCAGGCGCAGGACCTCGCCGGTGGCGGTTGCGGCGGCGGTTGAGTCATTGGTGGTCACCATGGCCGGTGCATACGTGCGTGGCCCTTCTGCTTCATCTTACAGAGAGAGTTCAGCGCTAGGGAGCTCCGCGCGAGAGTCGCCCTGAACCTGCCCAAGTGCAGCTAGCATTCCACCCCCGCGATGCTTACCGGTCCGCGAGCTCCTGTTAGCACCGTGCCGTTCCAAGTTGTGAAGGGGCCTCGCGTGCCTTAATTGAGGGCCCTCGAGATTTTGGAGGCTGACATCCCGGTCATGGTCATGGACTTCAAAATTGGAGCACTCGCTATTGTTGATCTACTCTGTTATGGATCTAGCGGAGATTGCAGATGCGCATGAGCGTGGAGATGTCAGTTGTGTGCTAACATGTTTCAGATCATCTGCGTGGCTTGAGAAAATTACAAAAAATCACCACATTACATGCTAGGGTTTCAAAACACTACAATTTTATGCTGGGGTTTTAAAAAACCACCACTTCAGAGTGAGTTAGTGACAAATAGCACTGATACCGGTTTGATCCTGGTCTAATGACAAAACTGATCGGTGGGTCCCACCTGTCAGCATGACGTGGCACGATGAACACAGTCACGGGAGATGCACAATAGATTGGTTCTACTTCTGGGCTTTTTTGTAAATTTTAGAGAAACCACTTATATAAGATTTTTTCTATTCTTTATTTATCTCATAAAAAAAATCTTGGGGGAGCACGACCGTGCCGTTCACCGCCGGCGGCCGACTGCAGCGCCGCCCCTCCCTTCCCCCACGAGCGTGAGAACACCATGGGAGGCGGGCGTGCTCCGGCGCGTGGTGGCGCGAGCGAGCTCCGGCACGTGGCGGCGCAAGCGAGCTTCGGCCACGGGACCTTTGTCACTTCTCTCTGGGAACGGTCGTGGCCGAGGCGGCCACCACCAACGCGCCCATGGCAGGGAATGACGGAGGCCGAGGCAGCCGCCACCAGCGCGCCCACGGCGGGGAACGACGGAGGACAAGGCGGTGGGCACGGGCGCACCCACGGTTGGGAATGGCCGTAGCCGAGGTGGCCGCCACCAGCGCGCCCACGGTGGAGCTCCGCCAACCTCCAGCCAATCCATCCCGCATGTTCTACTACTGTCACAAAATCACAGTGAGAGGGAGCCAGACATGTGGGCCTAGATATGAGAGGGTGACTGACATGTGGATCCCCCAAAAATGCAAAAAAGTCCATGATTTAGAACAATCTAACATCTATCACCTTGGTCGTTACCGTCTTGCCAGGTCATCCTAACAATGGGGCCCCAGATGTCAGAATCATCGTTAACCGTCCTAAGCACCGCAGTCAGTGCCTTTTGTCACGCTGTTACTTTAGACTGGTGGTTTTTTGAAACCCTAGCGTGAAGTGGTGGTGTTTTGAAACCCTAGCATGTAATGTGGTGGTTTTTTATAATTTTCTCGCATGGCTTGGTCCTAATTTTTTGGGCATGTTCGGTGACTAGATTACAGCCAACTGAGCCATGAAGCTCGCGATGATTCTGAACTGTGGTTTAGGTGTGTCGTCTGTTAGCTACTGCTATTGTTAGTTGTTGTTGTATCGCTAATTGAGTATCTGAAGCAACTCCGGATCAGGTCAGCAAATGCATGCCTTGATGATATAGATGTTAACTTGCTAATGAATTTATTTTGATCGATCCAAACTGCAAATCTTAATATCACAGTTGTACTGACCTTATTAATTCTTAATCCAATCAGTAGTTAAGTAATGCTAGGAGATTTTCAACATAACATAGCAATGGTGCGGTGACCCAGCATACCACTGTATGATGTAGTACACTATAGTCGTTGACATAATATCAATAAAACACCGTTCACTAGTATTACATCCCTCAGAGTGGTACAACAGAAACACAACAGATCCAAGACATGACTATAAATTACAACTTGATTCTTACATAAGATTCAGAGAACACTCTAGGTTAAAGAGAGAAAAAAGAACTTCTTACAAGGAAAAACCAGAAATAATAATTCAGAACTATCTGGCTAATAAGATTAACACCTAAACTATTTGTCTTGCAATTGCTACTAATGCAATGCTCTATAGAAGTAGATTTTATGACTAGAGTATCTACTCCTATCTAAACAGAGACTTTGTCTTTACTCCAGCTGATGTATATGTTGACTTCATAGACTTTATTGAAGAACTTGAGCGGTCGATGATTGTTTCTTGAGTAGAAATTGATGTTGATGTCGTATTCAACGGCTTAGAACCTAGCAAGGTGTGGCGCCCCGCAAAAACCACTACTACAAAATCGCTGTGTTTTTGTGCATTGCATCATCATGACCGCATACTCATGTCATCATGCCCCATTGCATTTGAGTATCGTCATCATCATGCATGGTTTTGTCTAAAACTATTTTTGAAAAATCTGATTTTGTTCTAAACACCCTGTCGTTATTTCCAAATCAAAACCCGGTCTCTTCCGAATATTTTTGTTTTGCCTAAAATAATTTACAAACGGTCTTTTAAATAAAACAAATCAAAAATATAAATAAAACTATTTTCTTGGGAGAGGCCGCCACCAGCCAAGCCCAAAAGGCCCAGCCAGCAGCCGGCCTACAACCCCAGCAAACCCTAGCCCTAATCGCCTCAGCCACCTAGCCCACATCCCTCCACCACCGCCGCACGCACCGACGCAGCCTGTAGCACGCGTGCACGCAACCCAGCAGTGCAGCAATCTACCTACCGCCCCGCGCGAGCGTCCGCGTCGCACACACACCCGACCCACGTCGCCTGGCCCCACCCCGCGCCTCCCTCATGTTCCTCTACCCACCCACCCCGACCAACGAGGCCCCTCCCGTCCCCACATCGCCCACCACACACGCCCAGCGCGACCGACCACGCCACACCCTGGCTGCCCGCTCGTCCCAACCTGCGCAACACAGACACAAACCGCCCTGTCACGATGCCCTGGCCCCACCCCTGTGAGGCCGCCCCCAATTCCCCACCTACCCCTCCTCTCACGATCCCGAGTACGAACCCAGCGCCGTCCGCCTCAGCGCTCCTCTCCCCGAGCAGCACAGCACCGGCGTCGCCGCCTCTACGGTCTTCCCCAACCGCGACTCCGGTTCCAGCTTCGCCGCCCCTGAGCGCGCTCTTCCTTCCTGTCTCCGGCCAGTAGCCGTCCCGGCTCCGGCGCGAGACCGTCTCCCCGCGAGCCGCCGCGAGTCCCGGCCCTCCTCTGTCCGCCTCCTCGTCTCGGGCCCTCATCGCCTCGGCCATGGCGTGCCGCGGCTTCCTCTCGAACCACCGCCGCCGCCAGCGTCTCCGCCGCCTGCGACTCTGCTCGATGCCACGGATCGACCGCCGCCTCGGCCCTCCCCTTCCTTCACCCCGCGGCCTCCTCCCGCATCTCCGCCACCGCGGGCGCCCTCCGCTCGCCGTCGGACATCACCTCGCCTCCTCTTCCCGCAACAAGCTCGTCACCCTCCCCGACCCGAGGGCGCCATCGCTGGAGCCACCCGGCGTCGTCCGCCGTCGCCCACGGGACCCTCTGCAGCACCGAGGCTGTCATCTTCGAACACATGTGTTGTGCCCTGGCGTGTGTCTGTGTTGTTGTTGCTTGATGAACATGGTGTATGTTTCTCTAGTGCAATCAAAGACCGCGTACTCCCCAAGTTCCTCTCAAGACCATCGTGGCACTGCTCGGAGACCGCCCTCGTGTCAAATCAAGTTCGCAACCGACCGAACCCGAGAAATCGCGGTGAAGATACAAGTTCTCCATCGATGACGAAATCGGCACCCAGGAGCCAAGATATATCTCTCGGACTCCAAGGACTTCCTCACGGATCACCGAGCACTCCTACACGGAACCCGAAGATGGTGATGCCCATGCCCAAGTTCTCCTTCACGGACGACAAGTTCTCCATTATGGATCCCAGAGCCCCGTTCCCAGAGTCCGAAGACTGATCCCGCCAAGACCGAACCCCGGCACGCCAAGCTCTCCTCACGGGAACCGGTCAAGATGGAACACCAAGTTCTCCTTCCCGGATCCGACGACCGAAACCGATCCCCGTCGAACCCTGTCGAACCCCGAACCCTCGAAACCAAGATCTTCCGAACCTAGATGTGTGACCCTAAGCCTCTATTTTTATAATATGACATATACCTGTCGCATCATTGAATCATCATTCTTGCATACATGTCATCTGGTGGGTTGGGTTAAATAGTCGATTCACCTAAATTAAATATGGAGTCTATATGCAGGCTATTCTAGTCTTATTCCGGACTCCATTTAAATTTGTGTAGCGAACCGATACCATGTTTTGCCTTGTTAAGACAACATTTAAATTGCGGGGTATCTAAATAACTGGAACCTATTAATTAATTGTCGGGACCCCGGTTCCGCTTAATACTGCCTAATTGCACCGCATCTGCATCGTATCATAAACATGCCAGATCTTCTGTCGTAGTATTAAATAGTGCATCCGGTGTTTCTTTTAGTGATTTGATTCTTCGCGGATTAGGCTGTTGAGTTGATGCGAGTATCGGCAAGTTCTTTGGATAAAGAATCTTCGGCTATGTTTCCCAGGCGAGCATTCTTCCCCTTTCTACCTATTTTGCATTTATAGTCTTTACTTCCTCCTATTGATCTATTGCTACCCGTATTGCGATGCTTTAGTTTCCGTGCACCATTTATATTCCTTGCAGCCTCTATATTGCCATGGACACATCCTATTGCCTGTTGTTTGGTAGATGGTCGGCCTTGCGATTCGTAGTTGCTTGCTCATGAGTTGCTTCGCGTCGTTGTCGTTCCACCGTTGACGGCAAGTTGGCACATGATAAATGGTGGAGATGATCATGACTTTAAATACAACTATTAAATTGCTGGGATAACTAATGAAAGAGGCACCGGTGGGCAATATATGCTATTTGGTTTTCATGTCCACTTGTGTCCCGTAGGCCCCGAGTACTTGATACCTGTTCCTTGACTATCGCACTATCCGCATATGGGACCATGAATCTCCTTAGCCAGAGCTTGATTCATTTCTTATTTCTTAGGGCCACAAAGTAGTTTGGGGCTTTATTACTATCATGTACTTATGCCATACTTTACTGCTTTATTTATGATTGTGCGTGGAGCACCTGTACTGTTTTGGAACGTGGAATGTTTTCGCGGTATCGACAAACCCAGTCACACTTTCGGGTTCCCAGTCGTTTACAACCATTGTCACAAACCCTGGGTCCGTCTTAGAGCCGGCCAACTTCGTTGCGGGTAGCTTAGTGGGGTGGCCCCCTGAAATATTTTATGAATCCTGTGATTGCTTTGTCGTGAAAGCCTCGTTGGGTTTTGAGTTGGTTTTTCTGAGGTTGATCGTGTGTGTGTTGCTATTTATGCACCCCTGCAGGGTAAATCTTTCTGAAAGCCGTGTCCGCGGTTATGGACGACTTGGAGCACAGTATCTCGATCATAGACAAGCATAACTAAAGTAGTGCTATAAATTTGACTTAATATGTGACTAGTAATCAACTTCACTACAACGGAATGGATAATAAAAGTGCCAACAACTGGTGGAACTAGAGTGTATCGTGTCTTGTTATACCTGCCTAGTAAGTATCGCAACTCCAATGGAATGAAATAAAAGTGCCAACAACTACTGGGTTTGGGATGTCACATGCTAATTGTATCTGACTAGTAAGTACTGCAACTACAACTGAATGGTTAACTAAAACTGCCCACTACTTATGCTATCAGGATGACTCATACTATCTATATCTGACTAGTAAGTGCTTCAACTATAATGGAATGAATAAAACTACCAACTGTGTGAGTTCCTCGGTTTGACTTCCTCGTTTGGTCTCGAGGGGGAAATACCAGGATGGCTATGATTGGTGTTAGTATAAGGTTGGTTCTGAATAGGTCTTTCTTATCCCTCTCTAATAGCCGACAGTTGAATCGAGTCTCTGTAGGTTGTTTAGTTCATGCTTCGCTACCGCTTCAGTCCACCATACCTATGTAGGCGAGAGTCGCCGAATTCTAGCATCGCCGTGTACTGGCCTCAGTACTGATGCTCCTCTTTTTCCCTTCGCCATTTGTCGGCACCCCTTTTGTTTAGCAGGTACGAGTTCAACGTCGTTAGTAGGGTTACCCTTCCGGCTTGGCCTGGGCAGGGTTATGGACGCCATTGGTTATTCTTCAGGGCTCTTAGCTTAATTTGCTTCTTATCCATATTCGGATGTTGTATCGATTTCAAGGTGATTTGGATCTTTGTTCTGTATATCTGTATTCTTGACTCAGTGAGTCGTTGTTGTATATATATATGTATATATATATATGTATATATATATATCTATGTGTTCTGTGGGTTCCATCGTGGACTATTGTGTAATGATATTACTTCGTTTTCCTCCCGCACGAAAGTGCCTGGTGGGCGTCCTTGAATTGTTTCTATGCGGGTTTGGCGGGAAGCGCTAAAAGTTGCATAGGGATGATTTGAGGGTGTTACACAAGGGTTAAGAAGGTACGGTTGAGTACGAGTGTACTCAGCAAGTTCACTAAAAAGGAGTGTATGATGCACTATCTCTATAGCCACAGACCATAGATCATAGACAATGCAGGTTTTCATAAACATGTCTTCAAAGGTTGCTTTTATTCTGAAAACTATGTCCAACAGCCTTCACAGGTTGACCAGAACCTTCGTGGGGTTCATTTCCTATCGTGTTCGTAGCTCCTTCCCGGAACAGGGAGTAACATGTCACAATTCTTACACTCTGCAGAGATGCCTTACTTTACCCATGAGAGACCTTAGCTTTGTTGCACATCCGAGTTGCATTCTCGTCCACACTTCCTTGGTGTGGGGCCCAGTCTAAGATCCAAGCTAATCACTGCCCCCTTCGTGACCCCATATGTCTGCACGATCCTTCGGGGCTGACTACACCTTCGTTAAGCCCCCTTTCGGGCAAGCTATAACCCTGATGAGTTCCCGAAGACTCTATGAGCTGGTGATGCCCCTAGCAAGCTCCATAAAGGTCCGACTATACCTCCGGCAAACACTCATAGATAATCTAGACACTAAAATCGTGGGGCCTAAGGGTGCCCACCCATATGCTGGATCCGCACAAGGAATCACAACGTCACGTTAAGGTCATCTTGCAGACATACAAGAGGAAGAAGATACAGTTGACTTCTCCGTCTCATTCCAAATCTCATGGTTAACGCGTAATATACGGCGCTAGAATCACTGGCGACATTGGTTGTTAAGTCCTAGATATTGTGTTCCTTTACCACTAAAACTGTATCAATAGATTATTACCATTTGGTAAATAATCCATCAACATATTATTATGAAAATAGTGTTTTCTGTCACTTTTGAAATGCAAGTGATGACAACATTCGAGTTACAAGCATTTGATAGAAAATAATCAAAGGACATGAGCAAGTTGTGAACTTGCCTTTTGTAATTGCAAGACTATGCAATCACGGTCTTCGGGATAATAGAAGATCCAAATTCTGTAAATAGCATCATTGGTCCGGTAAGGACTAATGTTTAAAAAGAAAAATTCAATTATGCATAAGTAATGTAATGATGTTTGATAGACGCGAATCCTCGGACTAATCGTATCTGATCTAGGGTTTGAAGTTTGTGATGAGTTCTTTGGAATGTGTTGCACTTTTATACCAGCTTCACACTTGTGCTTCTTATTAAGGCTTGTGAGAGTGTGTGAAACAATATGTAAATACAACAAATAGTATGCAATACTAAAGCACTCAAATGGTTCATAGTATCTAAAATATTTCTTAAACAAGATTAAGAATCAATTATAGCTTTTAAAGAAGTGTTCAAGGATTACTTTTAATTTTTTTAAAAGAATAACTTTTGAGGAAAATATTGCTTTACAAAGTAAAAAGTATTTAAACTTAAGGCTAACACTTTAAGGTTTTCTTATTAGCTAAGATTATTAAAGAGAAAAACATTACTACATTACACAATCATAGCATAAGTGGTGGAGACTTACATGTTTTGAACAAGGCACCATATTGTAGATGGTTGACTTCTTAACATTCCACAAAGTTAGAATTTAAGTATTATTACTTCAATGAGGTGGTATTTTATTAAAGTTATAAGTGAGTAGAATTACTTTCTTATTAATGCTTATATTTTATAAGCATAGATAGGGTATTGCTAATATTACTTAAAAACTTAGTTTAATTCATTAGGTGGATTCCTAAACTGGTAAAAGAATTAGTACTCAAATTTGGATGATTTTTAATTGATAAAATATTTTTAGAGAGTAAAACTTACTTAATTTTAAATGGTAGTTTAGTAAATACAACTTAAAACATCAATTGAACTTGTTATTACATTTTTAAACTTTAAACAAATAATGCTAAAGGCAATAGTAAATTGATACATTGCAAATGTATCTATAATTTTTGATGTTCCATGCTTGGTTTTATGCACTTTCTTGTGTTTTATTCCAACTTTGGAGTACTTTTCATATGATTTCTTGGACTAACCTATTAACAAGAGCCACAGTGCGGTACTGCTTTTCTGCTATTTTCGTTCGAAAAGTGAAAATGAATATTCTCGAATTGACGGGACAAAAGCCAAAGTGCCTATTTTCCTAAGTCATCGGATGCCAAAATCTGAGGACGAGAGGGGCCAGGCCGGCCACACCACCAGCGTGGCTGGTGCCGGGCCAGAGGTGGTGTGGTGGCCCCCACCTCGGCCTCCCTTCCGACTATAAGATGCCATCGACGTAAACCTAAAGTGCGATCAAAAATCCACGAAAGAGTCTCAGTCGCCATCATCTCCATCCCTAGATCGGGAGGATCTAAAGCTCTTCCCACACTGCCGGAGAGGAATTCACCACAGGCCTTCTTCATCACCATGCAAGCCTCCGATGTGATGCGTGAGTAGTTCATCCTTGGACTACGGATCCATGTAGTAGCTAGATGGCTGGTTCTCCTCCTTTTTTATTTCATGTTTAGATCTTGTGAGCTCCGTTCATGATCAAGATCATCTATTTGTAATTCTGCATGTTGTGTTTGCGGGGATCCGATGGATATTGAGATGCTATTTTAGATTAATTATTGATTCTATCATGTCTTTGTTATTTGTGATCTTGCATGCTTTCCATTGTTAGTAGCTATCTTGGCCAAGTAGATGCTAGCAACTCCAAGAGTTAGTATTTATGCTCGATAGTGGGTTCATGCCTCTGGTAATGTGACGCAATCTCTAAGGTACTAGATGTGCTGTTGCTACTAGGGAGAGAACAACAATCCTTTGTTCATAGAACAATCGTATTGTTTACTTTACACGCAGTTCGTAAAGCAATAATCTGTTGCTTGCAACTTAATACTAGAGGAGGTTCGGATGATAACCTGAAGGTGGATTATTAGTCATAGATGCAGTTGGATGGTGGTCTATGTATAATGTTGTAATGTCCAATCAAGTCTCAAAGGAGTCAATATGATTAGTATATGCATGTATTGCTTTCTCGATGTTTGTCAATTGCCTCGCTGTAATTTGTTCACCCAGCATGTTATTTATCTTAAGGAGAGCCACCTCTAGTGAACTATGGATCCCGGTCCTTGTCTTTTACATTCAATTTACAAACTGTTTACTTCTTTGTGTTTACTTTCTGCAAACTTTTACTTCTTTCCATTCGATATGTTTAATCCTTTGTTTTCAGCAAAACACGGTGAGATTGACAACCTCATCGCAAGTTGGGGACAAAGTTCCGTGGTTGTGTTGTGCAGGTCTCCACGTTGCTACTACCTTGCCGTTGATCATACGCCAAAGCTTCATTAGTAACACCTTTGGGGTGTTTCCTTGCTCCTACTGGTTCGATTAAACCTTGGTTTCATACTGAGGGAAACTTGCTACTATGCTCATCATACCTTCCTTTTGGGGTTCCCAACGAGCTCTACATCAACACCGCTCCAGCATTTTCTGGCGCCATATAGAGAGCCATCATAAATATTTATATATTTTTAATGAATTAAAATAAAATAAAAGAGTTAAAATAAGATTTATTAGACCTTTACCTTGTATTTGACTTCAATTAAGAGAGAGGATATTTTTAATGTGTAGAATTTATTTTTGTGATAATTTTGGTATATTATATGTATTTTTTGATTTTTAAATATTAAACTATGATTTTTATAAGTTTTATCACTTTATAAATACATAATAAAAAATAATATTTATCTAAGTGATACCAAAAATCTATGAATTTTCTTTGTAAATGTACATTTTGTTTTTCTAAGAATTTTGGTATATTATTTATATTTTTCTCATTTATCAATATTAAAATATGAATTTTCAAAGTATTATTACTTATAAAATCTTTATTAAATAATAATTATTTAAATTGTTAACACAATAATGTTTGTTAATAAAGTTAAATTATAGATTTTATTTTTCTAAGCATTTTGATATATTATATACATTTTTCTGAATTATAAAACAAAAGATATGGATTTTATAAGCTTATAACATTTTCTGGATTTATTTAAATAACTAATAATTGCTTTGTTGCATCACCGCTGATATCAGTATCACACAGTATACACGGTGTAGAATTTTTATACCCAACCTAATCTACCCAAGCCACTGACTGGTGGGACAGATGCCACATCATATTCATAAATTATAAAACAAATAAATAAAATGGACTTATGACATCAGCACGATGTCATGCTGACATCACCCGTGGGTGTTCTTCCTAGGTCGCTGATCGATCTCTCGATCGAGAGTGTGCTAGCAAGCGAGGGTGGATCCGTTGGACAGAGGAGTGTGAGGCAAATCGACCTGTGGGCACGCCGCCACAAAGTGGTCACCGGAGTGGCTCCGGCGATGCCGAACTGCGGCGGCCGACGGCGGATTACGGCGGCAGGGTAACTCAGGGCGTGAGAAAGAAATCGAGAAAGTGCACGAGCACCGGTAGCTCATCACGAAGCTGAAGGGCGTGATGGCGAGGTCGGAGGAGCGTTGTATCTGCGGGAATCGACAACGACTGGTGATGTCTAGCGGTGGAAATGAAGTGTCGATTGGTTCGACAGAGATCTCCCCAGCTCTCATAGCCTAGCTAGGAAGAACAAGGACGATTGTGCGAGTCCGGTGGTGTGCTCAGGGTGGCTAGAGAAGCTCTAGAACTGCGGGGAGGAAGGGAACCAGAGCTAGGTTTTCAGCTTCCCCTGTAGGAAGAAGAGGAAGGGGAGAAATAGGGCACAACGGGGTTCTTCTGGCGGTGCAGGGCTATGTATAGGAAAAGTAGGCGGTGGCGCGTATCGCAGCGCCGATATGGCCAATTGGGCGGTCGCCGGAGCTCCACCGAGCTGCTTCGCCGACGCTGCTTTCTGGCGAAGGAAGAAGAAAACGAAAAGAAACGGCGAAGGGGTATTTGGGCTTGGGCCAGTATTGGGCTGAGGCAGAGCGAGCGAAACTTTGCTGTTGCTGCTCGCTGCGCTAGGTTAGGTGATAAACTTCTCTGGGCCATGGGCCGGTTTTGGACTCTGCCATTTTTCCCTTTTTCCTAATGTTATTTCCTGTTTTTGTAAAACCCTTTCAAATATGAATTTTCTCAAGGATTTAAATATCCAGAGGTTTTGTAAGTTATAAATATTATTGTATAAAGGAATTATAACTCTTTCCTCTGTATTTGTTATTGTGTATAAAGATATTCATAACTATATGAAAGGTTCTTTGATTTAGTAAAGTAAGTATAATTTAGGGTTTTAGAGATTTACTTCCTATAAGAAAATATTATAGAAATGATTTGTATTACCACTAAAAGAATGTAATAGTAGTAGTTTAATTTATGTTGGTGAGTGATAGGCATGGAATATATGTATATTTAACCTCTTTTAATAACCATATTAGATGTTTAAATCCTGGGTTTATAATATGGTGATTTGAATCCCATCTCCTATTTGGTGATTTCACCAAATCCAATTCTACTTGATTTGTAGTGTTTAGAATTACCATAGAACAATCTTGGTTAGGTCATTATGAATCAATAACAACCATTAGTGGAGAAATACTAAGGTCTCAGATAATATAGACAAGGCTTACACCCATGAACACTTGTCTGGTTCTCTAATTATCTTTTGGAACCTTTATTTGTCCAAGAGGTATTGTTCAATGGTTACCTAGGAATAGGAAATGGTTCTACTGTCAATTTTATTCTAGGGCTTTGATCAAAGAGGTAGACATGAGTCTTGTCATAGCTTGATATACTATGGGTTAAAGGTTTCTAAAGAATCCTTACCTCATTACTTTACTAAGCTTATCTTTAAATAAGGAATTCCTTTCTTACATATACTCTATGAATCTCTCTTATCTTATTCACAAAGTTCACATCTTCCTGAATAAGTCAATCATCAGACTTCACCATCTCCATCAACATATGATGACATGGTCATGCCACTTCAACATTACTCCTTCATTCTTCTCCTAGTATATATACAACTTCCATTTATAAACTACCCTTACTGAATCCATCAAAGTAGTTAGTACTAACTTCATTCCATAAACTCCTTCATATTTACCTTGCATCTACTTCTAAGGCTTACAAGATTACAATCCTCACAATCTACATAACAAGGGATATCAATCTTCTAGAATAGGTATGGTACTACTCTCCACAATACAAGTTTGTTCTTGTATTACCTTGGTTAAACTATTATACTTCCAACTACTCCTACAACTTATGTTATATACTTCATTATACTCTAGCTTGGCTTCTCATGGTCAAGCTAGATGATTGAACTTACTAAGGCTTTACCTATTTTGGTATTCTCACAACTCTACTTCAACATCTGGTTATCTATTCTCAAGTGACTTGAGAATAATAACCACCAACCTTTGATCAAGCAAAGCTTCTAATTGTTTGATCAAGATCCATTAACACTAAGTAGTAGACTTGTACTAAACTCACCATAGGTTTATCTTGTTAAGCAAGCTTACTCTAAGTTTACACCTACTTGGCTTAACAAGATTATTATTGGATACCCTAATATTACTAGCTTTCTCATAGCTTCTCAATTACTAGCTTAACTCTTGGGTTTAGGTACTGCTTCTAATTAACTCATGAGTAGGTTAACTCCTCAAACATCCAATGGTTTGAT
Source organism: Avena insularis (assembly GCA_023614405.1). Lineage (NCBI taxonomy): Eukaryota > Viridiplantae > Streptophyta > Magnoliopsida > Poales > Poaceae > Avena > Avena insularis. The sequence continues at coordinate 661,455,983 of CM042690.1, read as the reverse complement.
CTCCAATAAGGATCACATTCCATTGATGATGGCACACTCTACCATATCTATTTCCTCCTTCTGATTAATTTACTTAAAATCTCTGAAAGGTCAATACAATAGGTCAAAGGCTATGAGTCAATAAGTGCTAGGTCAGGAATTGATCACTCAATAATGATGATCCATTATCATTAGGATTTGGTTAAATAGGAATGTCATCTATTAACATGACACTAAAGATATGTGATGGATGGTCTTGGCTTGACTTCCTTTTCTACTCTATTTGTGGTAAGAGTTAATGTTTAGAAACTACTATGATACTCATGGTAGGAATGACTATGGCAAGCAAGTATATCAAGATTGAGTTATAAAGTTTTCTTTACTTAAGTTATATACTTAACTTGGTATTCAGGGTTTGTGGTAGATAATACCTTGATATCAGCTTTAGAATATTAAGTATTCATCCCTGAGTTGTGGTATGGAATACCATGTAATGATCTCTAGAAGATTAAATACTCCTTATTAAGTAGTGTGTTGTGACTTAGTTTTATTACATTTGATCTACCCTTAGATTAAATTATATTACTCAAAGATAAGGTTTTAGCAAAGGTCATATTGAAACTTATCGCAGTCAACTTGATGATCTACTTCAGTTCCACCAAGTTGAGAGAAGCTTCAATCTCTTTGACAAATTTTATTTAAAAGCACGAAAATTATTCGGATTTTTTATGCATGAATGCAATGCACACACCTGTGTTCAGCTTATTTCTAAGATCAAATACTGGGGTGTTATAAATGGCTACTATCTCTTCCGTTCAGTATTTTTAGCCACATCTTGACATTTGATGACATATTGTACTTGTTAATTTCCCAAGGTTAATCATGAGATTTCCTAGAGTTGTGATCTATACGTCCAAACAAAATGTTGATATGTGAGTGCAATTCCTAATCATATTTTACCCCTTTGTGGGCTATACAACTCTAGAACTTGCTACCTGCTTTTGCTGGAGTCTCCTGTACCATTCATTGCTTTCGGTTCTGGAAAAGGAAAAAAAGCGTGCTTGCTCTGACATTGTAATCGTGTTAAGCTCCGCTCGGCAGTCAACACTTTGTGTAGTTAGTTTCAGGTGAGTGATATGCACACGCACACACGCCATTTTGTAGGTGATTCTGATATTGGTTCTTGTGACTGAGCAGAGGCCGCGACGGCAGAGGGCACCAGGCGGTGCTGCGGCCATGGGTAGATCGGAGGCTCAAAAATTGACGCATCTCAGTGTAAGCCATGATTTGTAAGTGATGTACTATGATTATGTTTAATTTTTTAAATAAACATCAATCCGTAGCAACGCACAGACACGTTTCCTAGTAGATATAAAATTATGACTGCACTTTTCTATATGAGAAGTTGTACTTGTGCCGTTGGTGAAAACTGCAACCTACAAATACCTAGAAAAAATTGAGAAAATACATTTAAAAACTTGGTTTGCACCTTTGTCAATAAGTTGGTAGCAAATTTATTAAAAAAGGTGTGACATATATAAATAACGCGACATACAATGGAAAAAAAATACATATAGAATTGTGGTTGCACTTTCAGCGATGGGGTAATTGTACGTTTCTAAAAAAAGGTAACCACGGTGTGGCGAAAAGTAAAAAACAATCAGAAAATTGTAGAACTTTGATTTGCCAATAAGGAGGTTGCACATATCTATAAACGAGTCTTAGACTCGATTTCTCACAACCCAGCTACAAATTTTAGAACCGAAACAGTTATAACTTGCAGGTTAGGAATTGTGTATGCATTTGGTTAGCTTTTCATGTGGTCGAACCAACCCACCTCGGTTCAAGTCATGAAGTTGGCTTCATATTTATATTGATTTATTTCAGGATTCAATCGGTGATATAGTTTTAGTGGTACGTGCCCGTCAACTGCAATTTGCCTGCGACGATTTCACCAACCTCCAGATATGATGCTTGTTCAGCCTTTCGAAGATGCTCCTAAGTGATGTAGTTGAGCGTGTTATAGTCAGTGAGTGTGCGTACATGTTGAATGTTGTATATTAAGTTGGTTGTTAGTGTATCCTATGTTTGTACCGTGTTTCATAAAATAAATTACACTTGCAGTCTTGCAGCAATGCTTCAGACACACTCCGGGTCTTCTCACGGGCCAATTTAGCAATGACATGAAAGCATCATACAGCCCACGGGCCTAAAGAATCATATAGGTGCCAAAGAAGACATGGAATACAATCTCAGTCGCTCAAAAAACAAAAATGATGCCGTCATGGCCTTGATAAGCAAAGAAATCCAACGGTCATAAGAAATTCGCACCGAGAACTAACCGAACCTTTTTTGTTGCAAAACTGCTTTTTCTTGTTGAACGCTCCATGCTACATATATTCATCTTTTCTTGTAAACGTGTACGTTCACCTTGTGAACACAGAAAGTTCGAACTCTTTTTTACGATAAAATGGTGAACTTACCAATTAAACTCACACCATTAGTGAAATTTAATCGTGCTAAGGATGGAGATGGAGCGAAAACGGACGGAACTGGGTGGTGCCACATTTATTTTCATATTTTTTGTGTGCAAGCGGAAACGAATATAGAAACTCCGGAAATAAAAAGCAGAAGTAGATATTGTCGAAAACATATATGAACAAAATACGGTGCAAACGCGGAACAATGTGGATTTTACCCGGAACCAAGAGAACTCTGAAATCATGCAAAGCATTCAAGAAAACAAACAAAGTTGTTCCCTGATTATAGCACGATGTTAGGTTTACAAGGGAAAAAATGAAAAGATCAAAGCATGTAAGCCTACTCGAATGTGTGAAGGGATTACATGGTCGCCAGTTCTAGGATCAACAACTTTGCAAGTTTGGTTTGACAAGCTCATGTAATGTGTTTGTCAGATTTGTCCATGCACATAAACCCTAAAATAAAAATTCCGTATTAGACGAAAACGGAAATTTCGTTTCCGCGTTTGTTTCGCCGGAAAACGCCGTTCCGTTTTTGTTTTCGTTTCCGCCAAGCCAATTTCATTTTCATTTTCGTTTTGCAAAATTCCATTTTCATTTTCGTATTTTCATTCTGTTTTCTTTTTCCGTGAAAAAGTCGGAAACTTTCCGCTCCACTTTCATTCCTGAACCATGCCATGAACCCTGAAATCTGATAAGCACTGGATTCTAGAAGAACAACGCTGGTGACATGCTCATTTGTCGGAAGCAAACCGCTATAATTCACGACCGGGGATGAGCAAAACCCAACTTTTTGAGAAAACGACTCTTTTTGTTGGACGTTGGGTGCTACATAACTTATTCTTTCTTACCCGCAAAAGAAAAACTTATCCTTTCTTTACAAACGGAACGTTGTTTGAACATAACTTTACAAATTAAATGGGTTGATGTACGGGTCTCAACTTCGTGACATGAAACATAAGATGGTCAGACACAAGAAAATCTCAATTTACTTAGATTTAGGAAACTGTATTCTTCTTTTGAGGATCGGTTTAACGCGAGGACCCATTTTCTTGCCCAAAGTCTAAGGAGAAAATATGTCATCCCTAGTCTCTCGGAGCACACACAAATATAAGTTGTCAGGATATTTTTCATTTTTTTCGTGGTAGTTTTCATTTTTTTCTGATTTTGTGTGTGTGTTTTCTTGCACCAACGGATCGAAATCCTGCGGCCGGCCGCGGAATTGTGCGCGCACGCGCGGGGATGTTCGTTTCTTGTTTTTTCTTTGGCGGAAAAGACTAAAGGCCATATATTATTAAAACCAGTCTTACAAGATTTTTTTTTTGTTGAAACGGAACTGTGAGGCAACTGTCCCACAACAATTTCAATTTATAATAAAAACGGATAACAGAGTTCGTACAGGTTTGCCAAGAAAAAAACAGAAAGAGAACTACCCACTAAGAACTAATTACATATGCACATAAAAGAACAACAACATCCTACGGCAGCCCAGCAATCCATGAGAGAAGAGGAGCTTTAAGCTTCTTTTTAATACGGTGCTGCGGGAATGTCATGTCATCACTAAACTTGAATTTCCATTTGATAAACGTTGGCCTCTCTTGATTAAATTTTTTACCTTTCCTGAGTAGCCAGATATTTCAACAGGCTATGATAAGAACCTACATAAAAAAAGATGCCCAAATGAGTTCTTGGCAGTCTCCACAATTTGTTGGATGTCGTCAAGAGGTTGCCAAGAAATTTGTAGGTAATTTCATATATACGGCACTGAAATTACACTAAAGAAAAAAATACATCCTATCCTCATATACTCTCAATGGGCAAAGCTCACAATGTGTATCATCAGTCACATGCCAGTGTCTCCTTTGAAGTAAATCTCTAGTGTTTAACCTGTCACGTAATTGCAACCAAGCAAAAACCTTGGTTTTCATCATACAGCTAGATTTCCAAATCCGTGTATATACCTTGTGGGCTTGAATATGCTGATGGATGAACTTGTAGAACTGGGCAGACGTGTAATCAGCACCCCAACAGTAGATCCAAACATCATGTTGATCCACCAAAGGGTTACTAGCCACTAGTTGAGTGCCTGTGCGTTGCTACGGAAAAACACTCTTATTAATAAGATAATAACAAATAACTCTCCATCAATAATATTTGATTTGAAAATAACAAATCATCAGTTTAATCTTAGGAGTCTTACATATTCATGGACATGCATATGATAGGTTATCTTTCATTGCCTCTCTTTCCACACATTGTTTGACCTCACGTGCCCATTGACTCTAGGTGCCTCGCGTTTTCCATTCAAAGATGGATGTTGGCTTTCATAAGATTCATCGTCGGCTTCTCCTGAGCCTTCGGCATGGAAGTGATTATCTAATACTCGCCAACCGTTTAAATTCACCTTTTTATAAAAATAACTCGTACCCTGCCAAACATGCATATGAAACCATAAGAAAATAAGACATAGCCTTCCTTCTCTCTTGCCCTCTTCACCTTCCATCGAAGGGTTCAATACTTTTACAACCCTGCCAAACATGCATATGTAGCACGGGCATTAATCTTTTACAACCAAGGGTTTTGAAAAAAAGTAGCAAAGGTAGATCATTACACAGGATTCGTTCACACATAATTTTAAACGCACATAACTTTCAACATGAGGGTTTACATCAAAGGGTCTTTAAGGGTAGCAAAGATATAACATAACACAAAACTCTCTTTTTATTGTATGATACACCATAGTAGCAAAAATATTTAAAATGTACCAAGACAGGATGGTTAGCATTTTCTCAGTTCTTATTCTTGCTTCTGGATCTTCAGTGGACCCATACCAGAGAACAATTTCAGGACAGAAACCTAACCATTTTGTTGGTAAACCTAGGCACCAGTTCATTCTTGAAAACTCACGAGAATAGTATGGACCTAACTCAGCTCAAAAGTGTAGAAACTCAACAGTGTGTGTGCTAACAAGACCTCTCTAATCTATTGATGTAATATAAAGAGAATGCACGCCAAGATGGAGACAACTGAACCTTCTGCCGTTGTTTCTTACAAGTTCAACACCGCACATGATGAACCTTTTAATCATTCATGACCCGTCTTTTAATCAGTTGTGACCTGTCAGGAGAGGATTTCATCCTGAGGATGCTGCAATCCATCCTCAGGCATGCCAAGTTCAAGCAATGGCCTCAACTGTTTCCCAACATCTTTAAATACAACATATATGATTTAATAGGAGACCAAATAGTATACGAATTCAAATAGTAGGGGAGTAATTTTAGTTGATCTGAAGTTCTCATATAGACTATTCAGATTCAAAAGATCCAGATAGGATTGCTAAAACGCACTCTCGTCGGAGCAACCACAGGAGTCTGTAGTACCAGGAAACTGACCTGGTTGCAGCACAGAGCACGTCAGTGGAGGACGGAGGTACCGCAACGCTCTGCTTGGTTCCGCAGATGGTAGGAAACGATCTAGCTGTGGAGATTGGCAAGCTAGACGACGGACGCGCTGAAATTCTGAAACCTGGGCTTGGCATCCTGCCGGGGACGATGGGGTCTATGGTTCTGAATGGGGCCGAGTCGGCGGTGCTACGAGTCGCGCCGCTGAGGGTGCCACGCCCTCCGTGTCACGAGGGCGATCGAGTCCGCGATCTTGGCGGCCGGTCAGGGCTGGGATCTGGCTGCTTCCCACGTCGCGGTTGCTCACGAACTCCACGGACTCCAACCAGGGGGGCTGGCGATGTAGGTATGTAGGAGGCCCTCTAACGATATGGCTGCGGGAGGGCGGTTGGGGAGAGCGCGAGGCAGGAGGTGTGGCGGCGGCGGCGGGACCCTGTGCTAGGGCTCTATGGGAGGAGGTCGGGGATGACATGCCGGGGCTATCGGTGAAGTATTATGTACGGGCGTTTTTCCACTTATCGGTGGCAGTGCATTGTAATTGGATAAGCAAAGAATCGAGACGATGTACCATCAGACAACGCATACCATCGGATGAAGATTGAACGGATACGATGCTTGCAATGTTTGATGTTTGAGGATGACCTACGATCATCAACTCCCATTTAATAGTAAAGATAATTGTTTGCAATTCAGACAACTCTTGGTAGGCCCTCGTAGACAGAGGTAAATAGAACAAAATTATGAATATCATCCTTCGCGTACACTTGAGCAGCCCAAAGGTTTTCATTCAGTACAAAGGAAAATAAGCGTCGGAATCTTTCTTCCAGAGGTCTTACTCTTACAAGAATATTTTTACGGAGAAAAGAAATTACTTCCAAGTTCTTGAAAAGTTCAGCACTATTTTCCTTTTGAGCACAGAACGTTCGATGTATTTTTCAGGATAAAACGTTTAACTTTACAAATTAAACTCAAAATATTGGCGAGTTTAACCGTGCCATGAACCCTGAATCCTGACAAGCACCGGACTCTACAATCTAAACGTCTCAAATTACTTGCAGTCGCCGGTGACATGGTCTCCTAGAAGAACAACGGTACTACCCATCTACGTGCCTAAACCGTACACACGTCGGCATCGCACTGGCCGTGATCCCTCTGTCCCGCAGAGCCGGACCCGCCGCACCGTTCGCCTTGCTTCAGAGCGTTGTACCGGGCGACGTCGAACCGGCGGTCCCTCATGAGGCGGCGCTGCCTCGAGGCGAAGCGGCTCCGGTAGAAGCCCTCGAAGGACGGCTCCATCGCCGTCCGCATGAAGAAGGTGTAGCCGGACATGAAGTAGATGGACGTGACGTAGAAGCAGATGGGCTCCATGACGTCCCACGACAGCTCCCAGAAGGTGAGCCGCATGAAGCCCACCGTCTGCGCCGCCAGGAGGCCCAGCCCGCACCACAGCTCCCGCCGCACCTGCGCCGCCGCCGCCGCGTCGATGGCCGCCTTCTGCGCCTCCATCGCCCGCAGCTCCTGCCTGCGCGCCTCGTCGCCCGCGGCAACCACCGCTCGCGCCGCCGGCGCCGGAAGTATGCTCCCGATCGCCTTGGCCACCATGTCGGGGCGGAGGAAGACGGCGTCGGCGAGGACGAGGACGACGCCGGAGTCGTCGAGCGTCCTGGCGAGCCTGCGACCGCCCTCCGCGCCGCCGGCAATGTCGGCGCAGAGCGCGGCGTACTCCGACACGGACACGACGCTCTGCGCGTTGCCTCGCAGCGTGGCGCGCGCCACCTCCATCTCCGCCGCCCTCGCGACCTTCCTCGCCTCCTGCAGCGTCACGCCCACCTCCACGGCCACGGGTGTCCGCGTTACCGTGGCAGCTGGCGGCGTGAGTCCGTCGACGAGGCGGTTGAAAAACTGGTCGCCGACGGGGAAGGCCGGGAAGCAGTGGTGCGGGAGCGGGACGGACGACGCGGTGGAGTACCGGACGGTGGCCGGGCGCGGCCGCAGGAATGCGAGCGTCAGGCAATCTTCCACCGCCGGTATGATGGGAGGCGGAGGCTTCGGCGCGGCCGCGGCACAGGTGGCCGCGTTCTTGCCTGCCCATAGGCTCCTTGCTATTGTTCGGCGGAATGCCATTTTCTTTGCTGTCAGACGGTACGAGTTTTCCGGACCTTGTGGTGCGTGACAGAGATGAAAGATGTGTTTGGTGCGGATGAATCGAAACGGGGGACGGGGCCGGTATTTATACTGGGCTATAGTGTGACGCGGCGGACAGGAGCGCGTTACTGGATTGAATGTGTTGACGCTGACCTGGACTCATCAATGCGATTGGTTAAACTTAGAATTTACAGGCCATCTGACAGCTAGACCCGGCGCTAATTCACGTGGAGTACTGACTAATTTAGATATCGATGACACGTAGTACGTGCTCGAAGTTCGTAGCTCCTGACTCGGTCAGCGTCGTACAAATTTGCCACTGACTCCGGATGGAGAAACGCTCTTGTACAAGTTACAGTTTGTTTTTGGACAGTTTTTTTTAGACAAATCTGGTCAGCTCGGGGACGCAGATCAGATGGCACATTTCAAGAAAAGTAACCTTTTTAACTTATTCCGTGCGATGCGAGGTAATTGTGAATGGAGGGAGTACAGAGTAAGTTGAAAAGGTTATTTCTAGAAAAAATCAAACTTTGTAAACTTTAATCATATATTAAAAATAAATATCAATATCAATAATATAAAACCTATTGTACTAGAAATGTCATGAACTATAATTTCATATTATATTCAGTTGGAATTATAGATGCTTGTATTTTTTTTATATTCTTGGTCAAACTTTTCAAAATTTAATTTAAATAAACCCAGAACACGAGATAATTCTGAACGGAGGGAGTATTATTTATCTAATTCGCACTCAATAACTTTGGAGTATTTTAATTAGAAAATACTACAAGCCTACCAAAAAATCTTTTAATTTGGAACATGAGAAGTACATGCAATGAAATTATTGGAAAAAAATACACGAAAGGTGACACCTTCATAAGTGCAATGTGTTATTTTATCTTTTCTTCGCAACAAAGGTTTTAGTGTCCGACCACTGCACTACGATAATTCAAAGGTACTCCCTCCATGCGGAAACATAAGACGTTTTAGCTTTGTGAATCAAATGTATTTAGACGTCTTTTAGTGTATAGGTTAATAGAGATTTGGAGTGAACCTAAACACTAAAAAGCATCTAGATGCGTTCATTTCACAAAACTAAAATGTCTTATATTTACGAACGGAGTGAGTATATACGAACACAATGTCTATGTTGTTGTGCAAGCAAGTATGTTTTACCGAAGCCAACATTGTTTTGCCGTTGCAAATTGCAATGCTCTCTTTCTATGGCACGTGGTCTGCAAATTAGTGTGTTACACCAAACCCTTTATTTTGTTGCGGGTATCTGCAACTTTTCTCAGTAAGTACTACAACATGCGTACTGTGATTGGTTTAGGTCGTCCACTCAAACATAGGTCACGGACAACTATTTCAAAAGAGAAAAATCATGGGCAAAAGATATGACCCCTGTAGTCTGAGACAGTATCCATGGACTCGTGCAGTGTGCACAATATATATATTAAGCCACGTGTAGCGTGTGCGCAGAATGGCATGTTTCATGTTTATCCTTGCCAAACCTGGAAGGAAGAGATGTACATGTGCGGATATTATTAGATAATTAAGTGTCGAGGAGTTGTGTTCTAAAATTAGCCCATCCTGATCGCCTTATCGAATGTTCCTCTCGCCTGTAAGCAAGTCATACAAGTTGCTCTGGATTGCAAACGGTCAGCGGGCAGACATTGGATAGGCATGCCAGTATTATTTTACACTATTTTTCTTTAAATCTCAACAACTACGCTACACATTTTTTCTAATCATTCTTAAGGGTTAGTACGTGGAAGCAAAAGAGAACTGTACGTAGTTATTATTCCTTGTTATCAGATCAGGCTGAGTACGTAGGCTGTGTTTGGAAGGTCGCAAGTTCATCTCACAGCTAGCTAGCTAGATGATGACATTGAGCTGCGCTCTTGGTCATCATCAATCAATAGGTTACTGGAGGCTGACCAATTGAGACACCAATATAATTAATCAGTTCCTTCAACATTACCAGTGGCAATGGATGCTTCTTACTCCTTCAAAATCTCACCAACCGATATAACTTGACAACGTATAGTACGTAGATTAATCCCAGCAGCAATTGGTCCGCCCGCTTTATTCGATCACGCTAATAGCATGTCTATTGCCTCTCTTTTAGGGCAATAATTCCTCTGTTGCTTTACACGCTAAAAGGAAAATAAAATGGCTAGCTCAAATTTGTGACCCTTCACATTACCAAGGATCATCTTAATCTCTCTTTTCTTGCATTGTATTATCTTAATCTCTTGAAGCATCCTAAATTGTATATTTGTAGCCTCTTTTTTGCAGCTGTTGGGGTGAAAAGGCATTAAAGTGCATATTTTGCAACGAACAATTGCCCCAAAAAGTTTGCTACATAGTCAAACTAAAACTTTGTAAAACGGTAGCAGATCTTAAACTTTGACCTTGTAAAGGCCGTGCAAATGGCCTCTCCAGTTTTGTAGGGTGATTATGCCATAGACATCAGATGTGGAGCTGATGTGGTGGATAATGTACCTCTATCTTTAATCTTTGGCTACCATGGTGTGTGAATAACTTATTTCCCTCTTTATTCTCGCGCTACTATGGCATGAATGGGGATGGCTGTTGGAGAAAATACATTTGCCTTTCTCATTGGTGTAAAGCCCTCGCCTTTGTAGCTTGAATACATGAATTTTTGTCGCCTCTTTGGTTAGATAGCGGCATTGCTCCAAGGCCCATGGTTGACATCGGAATGGATCATCACTACTGAGAATAGCCTTTTCAGGGCGTTCACTAAAATTCTATGCGGGGCTGTTTTCGATCACCTCGAAAAGAGACCTTTCTAAGGTGCCCTCTCAATCGTAAATCATCTCCCATAGATACGATGCTCGACGACTTTGATCAAATATACCACCTCGGAAAGGAACTTTCCGCAGTGGCTTACAAGTATGTGATTGTCTATGCAAACCGCTTCGGATATATTTGAAAAAAATAGCTAGGAGTGACAGGCTTTCAGCAGCCATGTCTCTTGCACACAGTTCATATTTGTATTTGTTCTTGGAAACATATACATGGCAGAGGTATCTTTTCACAGGTATTAGCGACACAATAGGAGTAGAGAGCGTGTACGAAAAACTTATAGCGGTTGTCGTACACTACAAGTACCGACGCAACGATGTTTTTTAAATATGTTCGGAAAACCACTTAAGAGGAAAACTTCTATTTTCCTAACAAACCTTTGTATTTAGAGGTTCAACAAACTATTTACAAGATATCATAAATGAGAGACATTAGGTAGCTCGAACGCGAATGGGCAAACAAGGTACAGCCAATGTGTCAGAGATGGGGGCGGCACATGGTACGGCTGGCGGTGGGGCGCTCCTCAGAGCGAGAGGACTCCTGTGAGGGGGTGAGGGTTTTGGGCAGGTTTCTACATCAAGCGACATAATGTTTAAGTATGCATATAGATGGAGAACTTCTCTAGCCTCAAAATTCCTATACATCTGAGGCCGTATTTGTTTCCCAACTATCTCCCGGGTAATGGAGGTGGTTGCCTAAATTTGTTCATCTCGGATAGTTAGGTTTCCGAGACGGCCTGGTTAGCCAGGTATGATCTACATACCGGGCCTAAGTCCAACCTCCACAGATAGCATATTTATGTTACAACCCCGCTAGACCTCTAATGGTCATTCTTAGACAATATTGTTCTTTAGAGGTGGACACACATGCCTACCATCATAGATGGAGATTGCGTCTTGCTTATCGACTCCAGCACTTCTAGTTCGATTGAGCGATCTAGGTGAATGCAGGTAGATGTGGGGATTAGAGCTGTTATGCATAGGTGCACAAGATAAAAAGATCGAAAATGCTTCTCGTACGAACTTAAGTGTCCGATATGTGAACGACACCAGATCCTACGGCTGCATTTCTGCATGCGCGGCAGTGGCAACGGCTGTGCATCTGCTTCGTACAGAAATCGTATGATCTAGCTCAATTTTGCTCAACTAGCTCGGAAATAGAAAATAGAGTAAACTGAACAGGCGGTCCTAATTCTTTCGTCTTACCTTCATTTTGGTCCTAGTTCTTTAAAATTGCATATCTAGGTACTAAATCTTTTATAAGTGATTCATCTGAGGTCTTATTTTTGTCTGACCGCTTTGACCCATCTATGTGGCGTTTTGACCGCTGCCATGTCGACAATATATTTGCGGAAAGACCCCTTGATTATATTTTTTTTCCAAACGACGGTCCTACATTATTTTTTGCAAAGAAAAAAAGAGGAGGCAGCCGTCGCTCCTCTCGCCTCACACGCCGAGCTGCTCCAGCTTGCCGCCCACGCCCTCACCTACTGTCAGTGCTGCCATCCCCGCATGATGCCGACACACACGACAACGTGCAGGCGCGTGTTCATGACTTCTAATCCGCCGTCGATGCCAAAAATGTTGTGTCGGGTCTCGACCTATTTGACCAACATAAATGTTGCGTCGGGTCCCGACCTATTTGACCAAAACCATTGAATGAATACATGCATGGTTGTGATGGTATCCATCCATGCTAGCCCAGCTTTTTTCTAGTTGCATATGAGCACCTCAGATTAAGCAACACGCGCGACAATAGTTGATGGGTGTGCATGGCCGTCGTCATGCACGGCGCTGAGTGCGTCGAGCTGCACGTGCACATCCTCCTCTGGTGCATGGGAAGGCCATCGCCGTGAAGCACTACATGGGCGTCGACGCTGGGTGCCGACATTGGGCTGCTCACTGTGGGTACTGCTTCCACGACGAGGAGAAACGAGGGGCGTTCCTGGTCATGGACGCCCTCAAGCCTCAAGGCTAGGCACAACGACGATCGACGCGCACCTGCTCTTCCTAGTCTCGCTTGCTACTCAATGCCGGGCACATCGTCGCATCAGACTCTCGTTCTGAAAATGACTCGCTCGTCCAATCGAGACGTGCGCGTACCCAGCAACGGGTCTAGGTCGTGCTCGCCTAGACTCTGGGCTCACCAAGATCGTGCATTCCCAGGCGACAGCCTCGTCCCATCCCGCATCTACCGCGTAGCTCGTCTAGGCATGGCGCTACGGACTGCGAAAAGATCGTGTTTGGGGACTACGATAGAGAGGGATGTGAAGAGAAACAGAGGCCATGTTTTAGAAGAAATACAATCGTGGGGGTCTATCCGTAAATATGTAGGGTGGCCGGTACGTCTCCTGGCCCTCACTGCTGACGTGGCAACCGTCAACGTGGGTCAAACCAATTTAGGACCTCGCGTAAATCACTTATCAAAGATTTAGGACCTATGCGTGCAATTTTAAAGAATTAGGATCAAAGTGAAGGTGAGACGAAAGAATTAGGACCGCCCATTCAGTTTACTCTAGAAAATAATTGATGTGGTGTCTACAAGCACCCATGAAGATATCGGCGATCTTAGACCGGAAATGTGATCCCTCATTCATTATCTACCTCAGTTTTATAATATAAGCCTTTTTGTAAAACTGTTTTAGCTTGCTAAAAAGCTTATATTGTAAAACGGAGGTAGTAGTAATATAGAGATCTCTCTTTGCCCTAGAGAAAAGGTAGTAGTGTTTCTTTTTTGTGCGAGAGAAGATAGTAGCGTTGTTGTGGGAACTGAAACTTGAGGCCTATGCGCTCGAAGAAACCGAAGATAAGCGGGGCCCACATGGCAATGTGACATATATGCATTTTGATTTCATTTACCTGCTGGGTAGTCGTCTAGGTTGCCAAAGCCACGATAGTGTCCAAGCAGCAAAACAGTCATACAAAACGGTGGTACACCATTATTTACACTTGTTTTGAAAGGTTGGGAAAGGAAGGGGACAATACTATTCCGTAATTTACGGCCATGTTCGGACCCTTAAGCATCTGTCGAGTTAATTATAAGGACTTCTTTTTCTCGAACATAGTATGGACTTCTTTTGTTTTGTAAAGGGCAATGACATTCCCAACTATGAGTAGATAGAACAACATTTTTCTTTTTCAAAAGGAGATAAAAGTTCTATCTCATCTCATTTAAAAAAGAAGAAGTTTTACAACGGTTACAACCGAGCCAAGAACTCGGGAAAAATAGGTTACTCCCCCGGCATGATTGACCCCAAGTGCTTAGCACCCATAATTTGTGGGTCTGCAATACTCCACAAAGATGCCTCTAACTTAATCTTATTGAAAACTACGGAAGGCATGGACGAGCACCCTTGCGGACCACCCTCACATTACGCTCATTTCAAATTTCCTAAGAGACTAGCATGATTAGGGATCCCAAGAATTTCCTTCTAGTCCCATTGGTGTAGGTTACCGACTTATACCATGCCTTGACCGTGTCATATGTGTACCATCGAGATGTGTCACAAGAGGTTAATCCAAGCCATCGAATGATGGAGTTTCAAATAGAGAATGTGCACTCCGTATTCATCCACCCTATTCCAAAGTCGGGTATAGCCCACAATTCGCCATCCTCGCTGACGAGGGGTAACCTCGGCAATGCCCATGGTGATGGACTTGGCGTTTCGCGGAGAAGAGAATGCTGGGGATTTCGTCGGATGTCAGGGAAACAATGGAATCAAAATCGCGTGAATATTGAGCAATCGCATTATTACAAGTTGTCTTCTAAATTTTGGTACCCTCGCTTGGGCTGCTCCCGTCCTATATATAATAGGCCAGGTCTCAAAGCTGTATGCAGATATGTTTCATACACGCGTGATTACAATGCCAATACAATGACGGTTCATAGTTTCTTTTCTAATTTAATCAAAGCCTTCGTCGGTTGCTTCCTTGGACTGTCGTCTGGAATCTTCATGGGCCGGAAGCCCTTTTACCCAATATAGGATAGTAAATCATAAGCATCTGAGTAATCATATCTATGTCAGTAGCCCCCGAGACTCTACTTGAACCAAAGTTTCAGGTTGAGTCTCAAAGTTTCTTTTTCTTTCTTTTCCTTTCTTTTTATTTCTTTTTTCTTTATTTTTTATAGGGATTTGGTAGAACGAGTCTGATGCTTCCGACAGATCAGGAAACAGTTAATTGCTTCTGGGTAAAAACAAAGGTTGTCCTACATCAAATTCAAGTCTCCAGGCTCGAATCCAGAATTTGTTACTGGCGTAATTCAGTCCGAGCCGCTGAGGTCTTACCGAATACTGAATTCTAGTTTCTATTTTATCGGGTACCCAACGTGTCCGTCGGAATTTTTCATCGTATCGTTGATACGGATATTTTACTGGCAGGACACATTCTTGTGCGATTACCAGGCCACACAGGACGAATCTTGTGGTCTTACCTTCATGTTTCTGAACATGGCATTCGGATTTTTGTCGCGTCGAGTGCGATTCGTTTTTTTTGTAGCGTCTGAAGAACTTTTTTTTTGTAACTTCTCCTGATAGGAGTATCCGTCTATGAATTTTTCCTTCGTCTATCTTTATCAGTGCACGCCAGCGCTCCTGATAGGAGTAGCCCCAGAGGCTATGTTTAGATATTCGTATCAGAACAGAGGCTCGAAAATTTAGGTTTATGGCGCTGCTACCTCTATATTTTTGTCGGGTGCACGACCAGTGCTCCTGATAGGAGTAGCCCCTGAGGCTACAGTCGCAGTATTGTATATTCGATTGTAGTCTCAGATCTTTTCCTGGAGGAATTTACTTCGACTCCAATTTCAATTTCTTCAGGTCGTATTTCTTATACTGAACCGCAATTTCTGCAACGTCTCTATTGACGTCAGTGATGACGTATCTTATGTTGTTGATTTTCAGAAGAACGCGCCCTGACAGGACGTGTCGAACGTGGGGCCTTGCGGCAGTAATGATGACGCGTGATAGCGTGCTCAGCGGTGATTTTTGACTGCACGTCCCCTCTCCGTGCGGAAATCGAGGCGTCACGCGATGTCCTCCATTTTTACCACAGCCATAACTTCTTAAAAATTTTCCTTTACGGAATCCTTGTAACACGTGTCATCATCCTGCGATCTTCTGTCGGTTCGATTTTGCATCGAACGGTTCAGACCTCACGCCTTTGCTCTTTATAAGGGAAAGGGGATGTGTTTTACTGTTTTACCTCACCTTCCTCTACTCCATCTTCTTCCTTGCGCTCTTGCCCTCTTGCGAACTCCTGCTCTGCGCTCGTGTTTCCTCTTTCTCCGCCATGGGCAAAAGCAAAGCTGGGACTTCCGCCACCGCTGCGAAGGCCACGAGGAAGAGGGTCGTCGGATGGGCCCCTACCAAGTGCACGACACGGGATCTCCGTGAGGCGCGGAACTCCGGCCATCTGGTGGAGAGTGCCTTCAAGCTTCCTGGAGATGAGGCTGCTCCCATCCTCGAGCCTGGCTGGAGGGTAATGTTTCTCTCTTTCCTCTTTCGCGGTCTTTCTCTTCCTATCCACGAATTTCTTCGTGGTCTTTTGTTTGTTTATGGCATGCAGCTGTATCAGCTCCCCAACTCCATTCTCCACGTTGCTTGTTTCGTCACTCTCTGTGAGTGTTTCCTTGGGATTCATCCCCATTGGGGCCTTTGGAAACATTTCTTCTATGTTTGCCGCAACGCCACTGACACCATTGTCCATGATGTTGGTGGCGCCATTTTCTCTGTCCGCTCGGATGTTGATTACTTTGATTTTAAAATCACTGATTCTGTCCAAGGCTGGAAATCCAAGTGGTTTTATATCAAGTATCAACCTCTTTAGGGCCAATCTTTTGGTTTAGCCCCCTTTGATCCTAAGAAACCTTGCCACAAATTTGACTCCTAGATCAGCGTCCCTCTGCCGAAGAAATGGCGGAAATCCAGCCCCATATTGATCGCATCTCAAAACTGCGACACGAAGTTGGCAAGGAATTGTCGGGTCTCCAGATCCTGGCATACTTTTTGCGGATTCGCGTCCAGCCGCTTCAAGCCCGGCTTTCTGGCATGTGGGCGTACACTGGGAGGAAGGACCCGATGAGGATTTCCTCGGAAGACCTTACCCTCAAAGTGTATGAGAAAAGGGTCTAGAGCTTCACCACTCTGACCAAGAAAATCCCGGTTCCTTCAACCTGTCTTGTGGAGCCTTATGGCAAGAAAAAACGGCTTCCTGAGGTAAATTTCTTTTGCCTTCATCTTTTCCTTTCTTCTATTTGCAGATGCACTTTTGCTCTTTCAAGGACTAGCATTTTTTAAATGTCTTCTACTTTGTGTAGGATTTGATCATCTGAGCTCACCTCCTCCTCTTCCTGGAAGTTGTGAGCCCCCTGTCCATCCCTCTGCATCCGACGATCTCCCTATGACTGGGGCCGCTGCGGATGAGGAGATGGATTTCTCTGCATCTGACTCTTCTTCGAAGACGCAGTCGCTTCCTGATGTCTACGCACACTTCTATTCTTGTAGGTAGTGTTGGGCCTCCAAGTGTAGTGGTTTCTAGAACAGCAGCAAGTTTCCCTTAAGTGGATCACCCAAGGTTTATCGAACTCAGGGAGGAAGTGGTCAAAGGTTGTTGGAGATATGCCCAAGAGGCAATAATAAAGTGGTTATTATTATATCTTTATGTTTATGATAAATGTTTACATCCCATGCTATAATTGTATTAACCGGAAACATTAATACTTGTGTGTTTTGTAAACATAAAAGAGTCCCTAGTAAGCCTCTTGTTAAACTAGCTTGTTGATTAAATGATGATCATGGTTTCCTGATCATGGACATTGGATGTCATTAATAACAAGGTTATATCATTAGGAGAATGATGTGATGGACACACACCCATAGTAAGCATAGCATAAGATCAAGTCATTAAGTTCGTTTTGCTACAAGCTTTCAAATGCATAGTAACCTAATCCTTCGACCATGAGGTTATGTTAATCACCATCACCGGATGGGTACTTTGATGACATCAAACACCGCTCAGAATCGGGTGGTTATAAAGGTGTCATTGGGTATTCTGAAAGTATGTGTTGAAGCGCATGGACCAAGATTGGGATTTGTCCATCCATATGACGGATAGATATGCTCTGGGCCCTCTCGGTGGAATGTCATCTAGTTAGCTTGCAAGCATGTGACTAGGTCACAAGGGATGACATAACATGGAACGAGTAAAGAGTACTTATCAGTAACGAGGAAGAACTAGGTATGGAGATACCGACGATCAAACCTCGGATAAGTAGAATATCGCGTGACAAAGGGAATTGGTTTCGTATGTTAATGGTTCTATCGATCACGAAGTCATCGTTGAGTATGTGGGAGCCGTTATGGATCTCCAGATCCCGCTGATGGTTATTGATCGGAGAGGTGTTTCCATCATGTCTGCATATTCACGAACCGTAGGGTGACACACTTAAGGTTCGAAGTTGTTTTAAGTAGATATGGAATGTGCGTTGGAGACCGAATGTTGTTCGGAGTCTCGGATTGGATCCGGGACATCACGAGGAGATCCGGAATTGTCCGGAGAATAAGATTCATATATTGGGGATCATTTTCTAAGTTAGGAAATGTTCCGGAGTGTTTGTATGGAGATTCTAGAAGGTTTCGGAATGTTCTGGAAGGTTCTAGAAAGATTTCTTGGAGTTTGCTTGAAAACCAAGAAAGGGTCAAGGAAACCTTGTCGGGCTAGACACGGATTCGTGGGGGAGGAGGACTCCTCCCCCCCTTCCCAACCCGCCAGCCAAGAAGGGGAGTCCTACTAGGACTCTCCCTCCCATGGCGCGCCTCCCTCCTTTAAATAGAGGGGAGGGGGCGCCACCCCCTAGACCTCTCCCATAACAAACCCTAGCCGCCGCGTCTCTCCTCCTCCTTTGCTGTGCTCCGGCTTAGGCGAAGCCCTGCAGAAATCTCTACTCCACCACCACCACCACACCGTCGTGCTACTGGGATTCCGTGGAGAAGATATACTACCTCCGCTGCTCGCTGGAACGGGGAGAGGAAGGTCTGCTTCGACTCCGCACGTGTGACCGACTGCGGAAGCGCTGCCGGAACACGGCGCCGGAAGGATCGTCCACACGATCTTGAGATCGGCAAGTGATCGACTACATCAACCCCGAGATCTAATCTCGTAACGCTTTCGGATCTACGAGGGTTAGTACAGATCTATCTCGTTGCACATGTCTAATAGATTAGATCTTGGCTTTTATCTAGATTAGATCTGGGTTTTGTTTGTTCTTGCGGTAGAATTTTTTTGTTTTCCATGCTACGAACCCATCAAAGGTATCCCTCTCAACAAACCCTGTAATCAAGATACAAGAAGTCTCTTGTCTCCCCAACACACCCAATACAATTGTCAGGTGTATAGGTGCACTAGTTCGGTGAAGAGATAGTGAAATACAAGTAATATGGATGATTATAAGTGGTAATTGCAATCTGAAATAAGAGTGGCAGCAAGCAAACATGTAACAGGACTGATTGTAAATGATGTTTCAATGCTTAGAAACAAGGCCTAGGGATCATACTTTCACTAGTTGACACTCTCATATAAATATCTTTTCTTCATTATGGTACCCTGAACTACTCTCCGGTTGGATGATGTAGGGCTATAATAGCACACCTTAAAGTTCGCATTCCCCATCTAGATAACCCCTCATTGTCACCTTGAGCGCTAGATGGTTCCAACAAACAACACAATCTCATAGAGACATCCAACTCAAATTATACTCATGATAAGTATTTCTGTAACCTTAGCCTAAGTGCTACACGGTGTACACACTGTCAACTTCACACACGTGGGGATAAGCAAAGATTAATTAAAGCACTTGAGTAGCAGAATAGATCTTAGATTACAAAGCTCATGATCTCAATAAGATCACGCATAGAGAGAGAGAGATGAACACATAGCTACCGGTAGAGCCCTTAGCCTTGAGAGAGAACTACTCCCTCCTCATCATGGGAGTTAGCAACGGCGATGGAGATGGTGGTGGAGTCGATGGAGATGGCTCCGGGGGCACTTCCCCGTCCCTGCAGGGTGCCGGAACAGAGACTTATGTCCCCTGAATCTCCTCTTCGGTGGCGGCGGTGCTGTGGAACTTTTCGTGGACTTCGGATCCTCTCCTAGGGTTTTCATCTCGGGGGGAATATATAGGCGAAGGGGCAAGGTCGGTGGAGGCCCGAGGGGCCCACACCACCTGGCGGCGTGCCTAGGAGGTACCCGCGCCACAATAGGGTGTGGCCGCCTCGGTGCCCTCTTCCATCTCTGCTTTGGACTCCATCTTGTGTCGGAAAAAATAGGAACTTCGGCTTTTGTTTCGTCCAATTCCGAGAATATTTCCTTACTAGCTTTTTTGAAACCAAAAACAACAGAAAACAAGCAGCAGGCACTATGGTATCTTGTCAATAGGTTAGTTCCAAAAAATGTATGAAATGCCTCAAAGTGTAGACAAAACATAAGATAGTTGATACAAAACAAGCATGGGGCATCAAAAATTATAGATACGTTTACGACGTATCACTTCTGTTGGCTGGCTCTGGAGATTTTCGCGTGGAGTGTGCTGGTGAAAAGAGGAAGCGCTCTTATGCTGCGGAAAGGGTCGAATACTCGACTGCTTCCAAGCCTTTCTATGCCGCTCCAATCTCGGCTGCTGCCGCCTAGATGAATTTGTTCCGCCTTGCACACGATGTGTCTTCGTAAGTATTCGACTGCCTCTTTTACTGTTTGACTGGGTAGTTCCACTGCTGATGCCTATTCCAAATACTTTGTTCTTTCCTTTTGTAGTGATGATGAAGATCCTCCCGCATCTCCTCTTCGCACATCTGCGGGCTGCTCTGCAAAGAAAACTCCTCCGCCGTCGGAAGAGCCGACGAAAAAGCTCCTGTCTCCTGTGGAGAAAATCATCGAAAAAGATGCCGTCACTTCATCCAAGCCACCGCCACAAAAAAGGAAGAAGACGGCGGATAAAGGGGTGGTGATATCAGAAAAGCCTGTTGATGTGGATATGAAAGATGTAAGTCACTTTAGAATTTTTCTGCTTATAGCCTTCTTTGTTTTGTCCTGATATCCTTTGCTGCGATGTTTTTCTTCAGCCTTTGATGTGCAAGATGGTCGACATGGCCTCTCGATTTATAAAAGTTCGTAACAAAACCGAAGAAATGAAGGGTATAACTTGTTCATCTTCATGATTTCTTTGTGAATGTTTCTTTCCGAGTTTTCACAATCTATTTATGCATGGATCGCCAAAGAATCTGAAGTAATTCGGGACCAGGCGATGAAGCGTGCTAAAGGTTTGGAGGCCAAGCTACAGGGTGCTGAGGAGGCTTTGGAGGTTGCCAGGCAGAAAGCGAAAGCTGATGCCAAAGAACTGGCCAAACAAAACACCGTTTGAGATGAGAATCTTCGACAGCGCCTGGAGGCCCTGAATGACTCTTTGACCCGTAAGTTTTTGTCTTGTGTGGGTTTACTGTATTTCCTTCCTTCTGTCATCAATATTTTCCTTTGTTTTATTTTTCTTCAGAGTTGACTGGACAGAACCTGACGCTGAATGAAGACAAGAAGGTTGATCCTTTGTCGGATGTTGTTAGCACCTTGGAGGCCAACAACGTTCGTGGGCGCAACCTTCTTGTCCGCTCCCGCCGTGCTTTCAAAAACCTTCATGCCGAAATATTTCCAACCAAGGAGGTGCCGAACAATCTGAATGATCTTATCACCGTATTTGGTGCTGATCCAAGCCCCCTTGTTGGTTATAGCTTGACGCGGTCGAAAAGTGGTGCCGAAACTTCAATGGCATTGGCGATGGAGCACGGGGAGAAGGTCGACTAGGTGAAGGTTAGCTCCTCTGACCCGGTCACCTTCAGTGGCCAAGAAATTGACTTGAAGCCACACATTAAGAGGGCCAAAAAGTATTCTCGACTGCTTCTACGCCCAATAGTTGAAGAAGGAGAAGCCGGCTGCCCTTCTTCAACTGTTGATCCTTCTTCGGCTGCTCCTGCCGCTCCCATAGCTAGTGCCCCTTCTGCTAGTGCTACTTTGTCTTTGAAATAAACAACTTCGTAGGCTTTGTTTTTGTAATTTTTATCGTGGCTCCCTTTATTGTAATGAACGTTGAACTTATCCATCTTCCCCTTGCTTCTTTTGACAAGAGAGAAAACTTTTGAATATATGCATGTGAGCCTGCTTTTGTATGCTGAACGTTTCATATCTTCCTTATCTTGCCAGATTTTGAATGAATCTTTGGCTCCTCTTGGATCCGTACAACTGTCGGATGTTGTTCCCTCCTCCTCCGTAGTAGGTGTGACTAGTACCATCATCGTGCATACGGTGGACCCGCCGTTGTACGCTGAAAAGATAGAACAGGTTTAAAAACTTGAAGGAAAACTTCGTGTTGTTCAATCGATGGTGGATGTTTCCCAATCGAAGACACGCCAGGCCATTAATCGTGAGGCTTTTTTCTTGGAGGAAATTTCTAGAGCAAGTGAAAAGTTATTGTGTAAGTCTTCTTTCCTCTTTCTTCGGTTGCTTTTTCTGGCTTGCTAGAAATTAATATTTCCTTCCTGGTTTGTAGGCATTCGATTGTGCGAGAGGGAGGACACGCAACATCTGCGCGACCGAATGTAGGCTCTTGTGTCTGCCTCCCGAAGTTCTGAAATAGATTTTTGGACAGATCATCGTCGGGCCTATAATGCGACATTGCTTTAGGATCGGCTATCAGAGTTGGAGCAATTTGTCGAGTGCTACTGCGGATCACTTGCCCTTGTTTATAATGCTATGTTTCCTCGGGATCCTCGGCCTTGGACCTTGGCGGATTTGATTGCGAAGTTTCGACAAGGTGAAAAGATTCATCACTTCGTGAAGCTTCAACTTGTGGCGGGTGCCAAGCTCGCGCTTTCCTGGGTGCATGTGCATCATCCGACGCTAGACTTGGATGATGAATCTTCGTGGCTACCTCCTCCTTCTGATGGTGACCTTGTTGATATGTCACCTCATTACGCTGCTGCTCGTAGACCTGCCATTAGAATTATCCAAAAATTCTTGGAGGCAGACGAGGAGTTTTTTGTAAACTTTCCTGTCTGATTACTTGCTTGTGTAGCCTTTGTACTTTATAGAAGAACTATTGTATAGAACTGCTTTATACTTGTCAAAAAGGTCGTATTTTTATATGAGATTTTGATTGTATATTGTATTTTGTTGAGAATTCGACGAACTTATGCCTTCATGTGCCATAGGATTTTGTATGTTGAGAAGTATTTTATTTATTCATGGATAAACATAAGTGGGTACATTGCGAGGGCGTGGTCGCCTGGCCGTCGTCCTTTTATTGAATATAAAGTGAGTCTAAGTGAAGATATTCTTTCGGCTTCTGCTCTTCGGGTTCTTCGTCATGCTTCGTGTTGTGGTGCTCTCGTCTTGACACTCAGTGGGTCTTCCTATGCGGGACCTATATTTGAGGCCGCATATGTTGCTTTTGCGAGACTGTTGCGTGCTTGCTCTTCTGATGTTTTCTTTTTGTGGGTGTGCCCTTTGTGTATCGGCTCCTCATTCGCTATTTTTAGCTGTCCAAGTCCCGCCTCCATCCCGAAAGATTCCGAGATTTTGTTGAATTCCCGGTCACAGCTGTCTGCGCGACTGAAACTTCCTTTGACTGTTATGACCCCATTGGGGGCTGGCATTTTTAGCACTAGATATGTGTAGTGAGGTACTGCCATGAACCTAGCGAAAGCTGGTCGTCCCAGGATCGCGTGGTATTGAGATGGCCAGTCCATGACTTCAAATTCCATCTTTTCTCGTCTCAAGTTATTCTTTGACCCGAATACTACGTCGAGGTAGACTTTACCCAATGGAATCTCGGCTTTTCCTGGAACTATCCCGTGGAAAGTCGTGTCTGTAGATACTAGATTCGTCATCGACCAGTTCATGGCCCGTAGAGTTTTGGCGTAAATCAGGTTTATGTTGCTTCCTACATCCAAGAAAACCTTGCTCTTATCGAACCCGCCGATTTGTGCTTCAACTATTAGTGCCGACTGCCCTGGTTGGGGGACCTGCAATGGGTGATCAGCTCTGCTGAATGTAATCTTTTGTTCTGACCAATGGAGGTACTCCGGTGTAGGAGGTGGCTTTGTTACTGCCATGTTTACTTACCTAGTGATCAACTTCTGTGTTCTGTTGGAGGGTGGTTCCTTCTAGATCATTGACATTGCTCCTTTTGACCTAGGATATTTATTGTCTTGATATATTGTGTTTTTTGGCTGTCCTGCTGGCGGATGCCCCTGTGGTGGTGGTGGCGTGCCGATGGCCAAAGTGCCGGGTGCGGTAGCGTAGCCTTTGTTTGCTGCTTTGGTTGCCCTTCGTTGCATAGCTCTTGCATTTTTAAGAATGTTCGACAGTCCTTTAGGAAATCATTTAATCGCCTTTTTCTCGTCGAGTCGACGTAATAGTGCATATTGCAAGATCCTTCCAACATTTGTCCTGCTGACATTGGTGGATCGCGATTCGTCGGCTGATATCGTTGCTGCGACTGGCTTCCACTGATGTTGTCCCTGTTGCTATGGTATCCGCTATTGTAATCATCGCTCCGTTGGTTGTCTCCTCCAGAGAAACTTGCTGCAACAAAACTTGGTGTATGGTACTGATGACCCACAAGTATAGGGGGTGTATCGTAGTATTTTTGATAAGTAAGAGTGTCGAACCCAACGAGGAGCCGAAGGTGTTAACAAGTGGTTTGGATCAGGAATTCTCTGTAAATACTTAGCAAACGGATTTTTAGGGGTTTTTGATATGCAGATAAATAAAGTGCGTTTAAATAAAAGACAATAATAATAATTGCAGCAAGCGGCCCAATCCTTTATTTAGCAAAGGACAAGTCGGTTGTATTACTTAAGATGACCAAACGTTCTCGAGGAAATATGGGAATATTGTCAAGTGCTTTCGCTTCATATAGTTGATTAATCTTCTCTGGTTGGATAAGTGTTGTGTGGGCGAACCTGTGCTAATGTACTGACCTTCCTAGTACTAATACATACTTGTGATTATACCCCTCGCAAGCATCCGCAACTACAAGAAAGTAATTAAGATAAAAACCTAACCCAAGTCTTAAACTTTGAGATCCTACACTCCCTTATGCAAAGGTTTCCTAACGGATGTTCAGGTTTCTGTTACTCCGGCAACCCCACGATTAGTAGCGAAATACACAATGCATTCCCCTAGGCCCACAAAGGTGAAGTATCATATAGTCGACGTTCACATGACACCACTAGAAGAATAACACCACGACTTAAATATCAAACCATTAAATCTTTCTCAACACAATTCCACTACTAACAACATGACTTCTCCCATGTCCTTAAGAACTAAACGAACTACTCACAAGACATCATATGGATCAAGATCACAGATGAAATAATGATAAGTAACAATCTGAACATGAATAATAATTCAATGGTTCCACTCAATAGCATCAACTACAACAAGTAATCAACACCGGGAAAGTTGCCCCTAAGAACTATCCAAGATTCGACCCAATTGTTATAGCGGTATGGAGTGATGGTGATGATGATGGTATAGATGATGGTGGAGATGATGATGATGATCCCGATAAAGTCTAGCTTGATGATGGTGTTGATGGCGACGATCTCCCCTCTTCGGGAAGGAATTTCCCCGGCAGATTTCTGCCTGCCGGAGAGCTCTTTCTCTCTCTGTAGTTTCCGCCCCGCAGAGGCGGCAAAATCTTTCTATGGTCACTCCCCGAGTCTTAGGGTTTTGAGGGGATTATATACGCCAAAGGGTGATGATGGAGGTGGGCCAGGGTGGCCACACCACCTGGTGGTGCGGGCGGGGGACCCGTGCCACCAGGGGGTGTGGGCCCCCTGTGGCCCATCTCCACTCCTCCTTCTGGCCTCCTTCGTCTTCTGGAAAAATAGGAATTTCCATATATTTTCTGGGATTTTCTGATCTTCGCGAATATTGTATCTAGACAGTGCTTTTTTCATCAGAATCCTGACTCCGGTGGTTCATCCTCCAAAAGTCATCAATCATGCAAAAATAGTTGAAATAACAGAAGTATCATCTCTTAATATGAAATATATCAATGAATAACAATAAATTATAATATAAAATAGTGATGCAAAATGAACGTATCAGGTACCCATCATTGGTTCGTCAGCTCCGATCATTATTGCGCCTATCCCTATCGTCTTTGGGTGAACGGGCTCTTTTGTTGTGTATCGCGTCCTCTCCGTCAGCCCAATGATTGGCTATGTCCATCAGCTGCGAAATTGTCTTTGGCTTGGTCCATCCTAGTTCTTCGATGAACTCCTGCCGACGAAGTCCATCGTTGAAGGCGTCGATTGCTCTTTCGTCGGATATGGCTTCAGCCAAAAAATTTATGATGTTCCATCGTTGGACGAAAGCCCGTATTGATTCTCTCAGCTTTTACTTGCAGGCCCGTAATTGCTCCAAAGACGTGGGTTGCTTGAATGTGGAATGGAAATTCCTGATAAACTTGTCCTCAAGATCGTTCCAGCTGCTGATAGAATCTTCGGGTAGTTGTTTTAGCCAGGAGCGTGCCGCACTAGTTAGGTGCAGCTGCAAACTTTGCATTGCTATAGCTTTGGATCCACCTTGTAGTCTGACGGTTGCCAGATAATCTGTCAGCCAAGCTTCGGGTTCTTGGAGACCATCGTACTTTTGACGATCTTGAGGTAGTTTAAAGTCTCTTGGTACCGGAGTCTTGCGAACCCGTCGGGTAAAGCAACTGGCTCCGCATAGTTCTTGTTCTTCCTCACTTTCACCATCATGGTATCTTCGGGTGCTGCGTTCTTCTCAGGATCGGTCGATCCGTCGCTGGGTGATGTCGTTTCTTGCGTCGTTTCGCGGTTCTGCTTCTGAAAAGTGGACCCGATGTGGTGATCGTGATCGTCGGGTATGACCTCCGTGCCGAGGGCTGCTGCGACAGCGCGAGGATCTGTCGGGTTGTCGCGTGATTCCTTTATCTGCTTGCGCGAGAGATTCTCCTACCATGCAGAGCGGTGAAGGGCCACGCGAGGATCGTCGGGTGCGGGCTATGTTGTAATTAGATATGTTTGCGCGGTCACAATGGCTGCCTGAGCTGTTTTTGCCTTGATATTTCCAGCCTGGTCTATGGACATAAATGACAGATCAAGGTCTCGGAATAATCCGCCCCTCTCTTCTTCGGGGATATCTCGTAATCTAGACGTTCCTCTCCTTGGTGATCTTCCTCCTGTTACGCTCCTTGATCCTCGGGTGGAGCTTAACTGCGCTCGCTGTAGGCTAGATTCATCGGCTACCCTCTTCCTTTCGTCGAGTTTCCTCTGGATCCTGAGTAGGTCTCTCTTTTTTGTGATGAAGCAGATATTGGTATGCCAATATATCTTCATGAGTAGCATCCGTTGTCATTGGGACCACACCCGAAATTGCTGCTCTCGCCTTTTCCCATGCACTGGCTAGTAAGCTAAGAGTTTGCCTCTCACCTCCGCGCGGTTGTTCTTCTTCCCGGTTTTCACGGTTGAATGTTGGGTCTCCCCTGTTTCCTCGGCTTCCTTCATTGTCGTGACTTCCTGCATTGTGGCTTGAAAGAATGTCATCGGGATTAAGAATTGGGTTACCGTTGGAGTCTTGCTGGGTCGTAGTGTCATCGATCATCACGCATACTTGATGCTGGGTGACATATGGACTGGTGACATCATCGTTTGCACCGATGGAGACACTGTCGGATGAATCAGTTAGGTCCATTAGTTTTTGTTCTGGATAGATTTCTGCCATCCGAATTCCGAAGTCAATGCTTTCGCTGCTTTTGGTTTCTGACTTTGCTGGGCTTGCTTCGCGTGGTGAGGTTAACTGTGGATCTGATCCGAAGGAGAGATTGTCGTAAAGACCATCAAGGTCCCCCAGATCCATCTTGATTTGCTCGCTTTTGTCACCTGCTTCAATCTGTGATGTGACTTCCATGGAGGATCCGACGGAAGATGCTGGTACCTCTGTAGGTGTAGCTTTGTCAACCGACGATTTTGATGTGATCAGGGCCAAAGGGTGCAATTCTTGCGGGTCGTCTATTTGGAAGTGGAAGCCTCCGATGATCAGATCGGATCCGCCGTTGAAGTCAGCGGGTACCAATACAGGGGTGGGCGAGCGTGGATCTGCTTTCGTCGAGTTGATGCTTGGTGGAGAGCGGTCCTCCGAATCCATGGTTCCAGCATTCAGGATTCCCACAGACGGCACCAATTGACGAGGGGTAACCTCGGCAATATCCATGGTGATTGACTTGGGATTTCACGGAAAAGAGAACGCTGGAGATTTGTTCGGATATCAGGGAAACAATGGAATCAAAGTCGCCTGAATATTGAGTAATCGCACTATTACAAGTTGTCTTCTAAATTTCGGTACCCTCGTTTGGGTTTCTCCCGTCCTATATATAATAGGCCGGGTCTCAAAGCTGTATGCAGATAGGTTTTATACACGCATGATTATAATGTCAATACAATGTCGGTTCATAGTTTTTTCCTAATTCAATCAAAGCCTTCGTCGGTTGCTTCCTTGGGTTGTCATCTGGAATCTTCATGGGCCAGAAGTCCTTTTACTTAATATAGGGTAGTAAATCATAAGCATCTGATTAATCATACCTATGTCACTCGCTTTTGAAGTCGATCGACCGTCCAAACCCGATCTTGCAAGATGAGCCACACGAAGATCTTGCACTCCGGAGGAGGCGCCCAATTCTCACTACTTGGTACCTGTTTCACTGTACCATTAAATTTTGTGATGCAGCTTTTGTACTCCGTATTTGTTTTCCAGAGCCTTGTAATACAATCTCGGCATTGATCCTGGAGCTGACAAATGTAAAGCTGGAGCGAATGGCAAGTGGTAGCAGATGCGTGCAGACATCATGCGTATTTCGTAAGAGAACACCCATCCCATGCATCCTTTTGGAGTGGAAGCATAGGCAGCCAGCACCGCACCCGCGCCGGACACCGAGTTAGGCAGGCCAATGGGCTGGTTGATGATGTTCAGGAATCTCCCTTCCGAGGTGACATCGCTTCCACGGCCCTCGGAACATATCTTCCGCCGCTGATGCCGATTCCACTGACGACGACAGTGACAACATTCGTGCATGCAGGCAGGCAAAGAACAGTTCGTTTATTCCTGGCTGCTGCTACAGGTAGTAGTAGTAGTACCAAGTGTATCGGAACACTATTTATGCAGGAGCGAATGCGCATCCTCTGAATTCTTCAAAGGCACAGCTCGCTGTCCCCCAAGATTAGATCCTTTTATTTTGCCCAGGCAAGCTGGTCATGGACAATTGCCACCCGCAAGAAATATACTACCTCCGTTCTACAATGTAAACCTTTTTAGCAAGCTTACGTCCCAAGAAATTCAGGGAATTCTCGTCGGTAGAAGGAGCCGTGTCACGCTGCAATTGCGCCGAAAGACGCTTCTTTCTTTCTTCACTCGCATTTTGTCCAGAGGAGTTAGTACTTGATCTCGAATGTGGAATCCACAAAGCGTGGACCCGTGGAGAGCGAGAGAGCTAGTGGGATCTTTGATTCCAGCCGCTAGTAGTAGTAAAGTGGGAGCCGTTAAAACATGGAACATATACTCTCTCCGTTTTTAAGATGTTTTAGTTTTGTGAATGGAGTGTACCTAGACCCCTCGTAGTGTGTAGGTTTATCTAGATTTAGAGTGAACCTAGACACTAAAACAAATCTAGATACACTCCTTTTATAAAGCTAAAATATCTTATATTTTTAAACGGAGGGAGTATATGCGACGGGGCACTTGCTCCCCATCCCCGGCCGTGTGTATGCTTTTGGTTCCTTCTTCTTGTACCCCTTGAGGATCTACGAGGCCGCCACCACGCGCCCGGTGCCGGTGCTTATTCTGGTTGATACTTGGACTCCCACTGGGTCACCTTGCTCCTTGCATTCACGTAGTCAGCGGACGGAACCTGAATCTGAGCCACGAATTTGGGGGGTGCAAACTGTGGAGTGTGGTTGAGGGAATAAGCGGCCTTTCATGCATGGTCAGCTAGCTGTCCACAAGGTTGCAGCCATAGAGAAGCTGTAGCACGTTCAGTATTTTGGTAGTCAACATCATCTCAGGAATAATAAACTGAACCTCAACATGGCACTACAGCGAGAAACGTTATGCTCAATCCATTCATGCTGCGTCTGTGAATAATGCAAGGCTAGCTAGCCAAACATATCCCAACGCTGTGTCTATGAGTGCGGGGGTTAATTTTCATGATCATGAAATGAATTCTTTCACTTGAACTTCATCTGAAATTTACTCTAAACAACATTCTCTATGTTGTGAAGGTTGTCTAAGTTGTTCTAGTTATAACGGCGCAAAAGCTTTTCCACGATAGAGATGGGAAGCCACTCACATTTTTTGACAGCCAGGTCTTTTATTTTTTACTACCGTGATGATGTGCCAACCACACTATTGTTTAGCCAGCTCCGAAAGGCGTAAATTTCCCTTTTCTGAGAGCGAAACATTTTATTTGAGTAATGTCTTTGTGGGATGTGCAGGGAGACCTAAGTCTGTTGCATAGTCAAAAGTTGGTTGAATTGGTGCTTGGTCTGCTAAGTTTATGAGGTTCGACTTTTCCTAGTAAGATTTTTCGCGGTTGTGCTCCATTGGCCTGCCTGAAAGTCGAAAGATACGGGACTGCGAAATACAGTATTACCACTCCGTAGCTGTTACTACTTGTTAGTGATGGCCAGATTAACAACTTAAAGGTGTACTATTGCGCTTGACATTGTCACATTGCAACAACAAAGGTTGAATAAAACATTTACTACAACCACCATATCTCGCAAAAAAAGCAAAAGATCTACTATGAAGAATATCAACCCATCTTCATTGTTTGGGTAGTATAGAACGGGAAATACATGGGCGTGGGTACTGTCGAACCGAATTTGAAAATGTGCCAAAATTTGTGTTGTAAGTCTCGGATAGTTGTATAGTGAAACTCATGTTGCGTGTACTGTTCCTTGGTCAATTTGTATTTTTATGCAAGTTGCGTGCTTTTGTATTTAAGTTTCAAAGTCGGCATGCACATACATGCATGTGTCCTCTACATACAATATTTTGTGAGCTATTATTTTATAGCATATTTTCTATTTTATTTAGTTTTTTTTTTCAATTTTACAGTTCGTTCAGGATCAGGAGTACCTATGTTCTGAAAATCCATTTTAAAAACAAAGCAATTAATTTCACCGGATCCCAAGTACTCGGAAGATAAGCACGAATTTGTTTGCAGGATAGTATAAAGTGCATGGCTGCATGGCTACAGATCATGATTCGGCACTCAGCAAGTGTTTATATCTTGAGGACAAATGCATGGCAGGCAAAAGCCCAGCTGAATCTAACACCAAATATTCTACGGTAGGAGAAGCTCAGGTGAATGCGTGATGCATCACTCGTCGGTAAGTAGAATCCCTCGTACTCCACGTATCTGGAAAGCTTGAGCAGATACATAAAGATGCTGTGTGACAGCATTGTCCAAGGATTCGCGTGGCTAGTTGCCAGGAATGTGTGGGATTCCTACTGGTTTCGCCTAGTTCAGATAGAGCTGTAGTGGCGGTACGCAGGTATGCATGTCGAACACAGAGGAACAAATCACCCTGCAATCAAAGGCATATATGGATTTGGTTAGCGTGGCATCTGGTTCTCGATTCTTGTGATCCACACGCCTGACACAACATGCGGGAAGGAGTGCTCATGTACTCTATTATGGAGATCGAAAGGAGTACATGTTTGTGGCTACAAACCTGTCCTCGTCGACAGGGTGAGTCCTGCTTGCTCCTTGTGTGTCAAACAGCACTACGGAGGTGCTTTGCGTGCGAGATTCCAGGCTTTGCTGATGTCAGTATCTTTATTCGGAATCTTTTTTGTTCTGTCTCGCGAATCATCGGGAATTTGAACAAAAATAACCCAATTAAATAACAAATTCACGAAATAAACTCCGGCCATCGAAATTTCACGGATCTAACCCTTTTTGCAACGCCGTAGACAACGGCGCCGCACCCTGAAGCGTAGCGCCAAGATTGGTGGCGCCGTACCTCTGGCAGCGTGGCGTCGACGTGGTCTCGCGGGTCCCAGTTTCGTAAGTGCGGCGCCACACACTACGGCGCCGCACTGCTATGTGCGGCGCCACGGCGCGTGACGCCGCACTTTAGGTCTCGTACCAGCCGCGCGGCCGCCCCAGCCCGACTCAGGCTCACGTTTTCCCCAACACAGGAACAGAGAGGCTCATGGCGGCGGCTGTGGCAACCCCTACTTGATCCCCTCCCCAAATCTGGTTATTTGATCCAAGAATCTTGCTCTCAACCCCCTCAACTTCATCCATAATTTCTTCCTTTTTGTCCTTTATTTGCAATTTTTTTTGAAACCCTAGGTTTGTATGGGATAGTCAAATTAATATGAACCATTGCCATGTTTACTTGATCTTTAGGTTTAGTAATACTTGTAAGATTGATAGTGAAACCCTAGGTTCTATGGGATAGTAAAACCCTAGGTTCTATGGGATGGTTACTCAAGTTTTGTTAGTATGGAATTATAGGTAGAATGTGAATACTTGTAAAGTTAGAACTATAGGTATGAGTGGAAATTAATGGTAGAGTAAGATGGAATGTTTGTTAATGCCATAATAATTATAGATAGAGTGGAAATTATTGTTTGTATTGTTTACAAGTATGACATATAATATTTATTGATTCTATTGTTTTTATTGTTTCATTGTGCCATTAGGATGACTCTTCTTAATCCTCACTACGATGTTCAACACCGTTCCTACAAGTTGTCGGAAAAGAGACAGGTACTAAAAAAAACCACACGGTAGTTCCTATTGCTCCGGTTTGTTGAGATATAAATCTAACCTAGGCCATTGTATGTTTGCAGGAGCTTGTACCTCTTCGACTTAGATATCACGAGGTCTCATCGGCCAAGAACCTGACTTATGATGAGCGGTACACTCCGTACATCGAGCAACTAGGACTCCTCCCCTTTATCCACATGGTCACTCGGTCGACACCGAAGTTTAACCCCGCTGCGATCACCGCGCTTGTCGACCGGTGGATGCCGGAGACACACACTTTTCACCTTAGGACCAGTGAGACTACGATCACTTTGCAGGACATGAGCATGATCCTGGCACTCCCAATCGAGGGAAACCCTGTGTGCATAAGCACAGATTCAGACGGGTGGCGGGAGCAGATGGTTAGCCTTATAGGAAAGGATCCACCCGAGGTTGTAAATGAGAAGGGAGTAACACTAAGGGTAGCTGCCGGGGCTACTTTCAGTTGGATTAGACAGAATTTCAAGACCTGCCCCAAGGATGCTGACGAGGACACGGTCATGACGTACGCTCGTGTGTATGTGTGGTACATCATCACGAGGACTCTCTTTCCTGACAGCAGTGGGGATCGTGCTCAGTGGCATTGGCTTAAGGTGCTCATAGTTTTTGACTCAGATTTCAGCTGGGGTTCGGCGGCGTTGGCTTGGTTGTACCGTCAGGTAATCGCTTGTTTACAAAGTTGTCTATGTTTGCATGACCTCAGAAAATATTGTTTTACTAAACGGTGTATCACTTCATTTGCAGCTGGATGATGCCTGTCTTAGGAGCGCAACCGATGGATGCATCGGTGGTTGTTTGCTCCTTCTTTCGGTGTGGAGCTGGGAACACTTCCCAGTTGGACGGCCGAGATTGTTGAGCTACAACCCTTATGTTGATGACGGCAATAACCTCCTGCTCCCCACATGGGCTTACAAGTGGGATGTGGTCTCCGATCCCCCAACCGACCCTTTGGCGGCGTACATGAGGTACACCAACGAGTTTGACACGATAACCATGGATCAGGTAATTTCCCAGCGTGCGGTCAATTCTATGTTATTAAGGTGTAATATTTGAACTTGACATGAGTGTGGTATGTTGCAGGTCACCTGGGAGCCATACGGTCCAAGGGTGAACTTTGGTGTCCCGGACGACTATGTGCTTAACCCGAAGTGCACAGAAGAAGCTCGTCTGTGGCTAATGTGTTGCCCCATGGTATGCATGTGGGCGGTTGAGCATCACCAGCCACAACGTGTCATGACCCAGTTTGGGTTATTTCAGGTGCACCCTCCCGAGTGGAAGGACACGGACATAGGACTCCATGGGTAAGATATGAACCGCCTTCGCCTATGATGTAATATCTTTCGAGAAATATCGCTTTATGACTTCTTGTTGTGCAGCTTGGACAGGAAGAAGCAGAGGAAGGAGAAGGATTGGGACAAGCTTCATAGGAAGTATGTTGACAAATTCAAAAGGTGTGTAATTGAGGCTAAGAAAGCAAAAGGAACATAGGAAGGTGCGTTCAATCAGGATGCTTTCAACAACTACATCAACTGGTTTCTTGAGAACACGCAGGTGGAGATGTACCCACGAGCATTCCGCCCAGAAATCTTGGAGGAGCCATTGCTATTTGATGAGCTTGCAACTGAAGAATACAACAGGATAGTCAGAGAAGGGCGACAAGCCGAGTATGCTCCATTGGTCAACTTCGTGGTAATTTTTCCCGAATGTTTGTTTTCCTTGTTTACTCTTGTCGGCCCGCGGGATGCTTTACTTGTTTACTCTTTTCTATGACAACGGGCGGAGGTAAGAAAGTCGGCCGATGCATGCGAGGATGCTTTCGAGACATACCCACACGGAGAGAAGGGAGTGAGTCTGTTTAGAGGTTTGTTAAGAAGCAGGCCCTACGGTTAAGGCGGCTTTCAAACTTGCTAGGTTGTCGTGACCCCGAGGTGGCAACACCGTCCGCTTCACGGTCCAACACGCACCCTGACCCTTCTGGCGATCATCACTCCCCATCCGAGGATGAGGCGGACACACCTGAGGTGGAAAAGCATTGTATTATGATGAACCCTTGCATTGTATTGTGTCCTTACCATTGTTCTTGTGTTGATAGCCCCAGGATGAAGAAAGCGTCGATGACGAGATGACGTTGGGCACATACACTCGATACAAGATCCACGAGCGGTCCGACTACATGCTCAAGCCAAGGCAACCCAAGAAGCCTTACACACCCAACCCTTCCACGGCCAAGGAAAAGAAGGCAAAGAAGACCAAGAAGACGACCTACAGGTTGCAAGATGATGGCGAGGAACAGGTCACGAGGAAGCTTCCTACACGAAGGGACCGAGGGAAGAGGGCGACCCGTGGGTAGTAGTTGGGGAGAAGTAGTTGTGAACTTGCCGTAAATTTGTCGTGAACTTGTCGCTAGCCTCTAGTCGTAAATTTGTCGTGAACTTGTCGTCAACTCCTACTTTGGTTCAACTAATTTGTTGTGAACTTGTCGTTAAGTTGTGAACTCCTAATTTGTTTCAACTCCTGAGATCGATTCATCAATCATGAGGGAAGCTACTGTGACATGGTGGGATTTGATTCACCATTTTTAAAGGCTAAAGGTGTCTCTGCAAGTAAACAACAGGAATGTGTCTCTGCAAGTAAACAAAAGGCCACAGGAAGGTGTCTCTGCAAGTAAACAACAGGAATGTGCGGCGCCATGCAGTGTGGCGCCGCACATGTGCAACGCCGTGGCTCCAGGAACGTGCGGCGCCACGAGCTGTGGCGTTGCACATTCGCAGAAAAGTAGACAGAAGCTTCTGTCTACTTTTCTCTGGATGTGCGGCGCCACAGATGCTGGCGCTACACATGCAACGCCACGAGCTGTGGCGCCGCACATCCAGAGAAAAGTAGACAGAACCTTCTGTCTACTTTTCTGCGAATGTGTGGCGCCACAGCTGCTGGCGCCACACATGCAACGCCACGATCTGTGGCGCCGTACATGCAGAGAAAAGTAGACAGAAGCTTCTGTCTACTTTTCTCTGGATGTGCGATGCCACAGATGCTGGCGCCACACATTCCTGTGTCACTAAAACATACATTGTGTATGTATTTTTGCGGGGTAATTATCGGCAAATAAGGACAACACATCCGCATACTAAATCTCACATAACATCATAGTTCACAACGTACTGAATCTCATACAACGTCATAGTTCACAACATACACAATCTTACACATAGTCAAAGTTTAAGACATACTCAATCTAATACATAGTCATAGGTCAAACATAGAAACCTCGTTCCTCCTTCTCACAACCATGGTAGACCTTCTCCTATTGTGTCGAACAAGGTCCTTTCCCTTTTGCCTTCCTCTTCCTCTCTTCTTCCTTTGCTTCCTCCTTTTCCCTTAGGTCACGGGCCAATTGAACCACCGACTCAAAGTATTCTCTACTCTCCAATGTCTTCTTCTTCTCTTCTTCTTGCGCTTTCTCTTCCCTTATGAGACGAGCCTCATTTTCCAACCACTCAATACGAAGCTTATTTTCTCTCTCTTGCTTTATGCTAGACAATTCAAGGTTCTTCATCATTTTGGCCTTGAATATCCTTAGCCGTTCCTCTTCGGCCTCTTTAAGCTTCTTCTTCTCGCGTCTTTGCATCGCCCTCCACTCAAGATCGATGCGCCTCTTGTGCTCCCTCTTTGCCTCTTCCGCCTCTCTCTCCTTCTTCTCACGTTCGGCTCTCTCCTTTTCCTTCAACCTCCTAATAGCCTCCTCCCACACTCCACGTGTCTCATCATCATTGGGTTGCGTAGCCATACCTATAAGAAAATAAGCAAGTAAGAAATAGTAACAACAAATAAGCAATATTAATAACAAGCAAGCATATAATGGAGAAACATATGAGTCTCATCATCATTGGCCTCCCCCCACACCCCTTCCCCTTGTTGGGTTGCGTAGCCATATCTATAAGAAAACGTTAGCAAGTAAGCAATAGTAGCATGTAATGGAGAAACATATAAAATTCCAAGTAACCTATCATACTAGACATACCTATGAGCATACGGATTTGGTCCTGCCAAGTAACCTATCATACTAGCCGGATTTGGTCCACGCCCTCTTCCTCTTCTAAGTCCAAGTGATCAACCTCTTTGTTGCCTAGGAGCTTCTTGCCTAGGAACATGTTGGCTACCACTCGGTTGTCTAGGGACATGTTGGCTACCACTCGGTTGGCTAGGGACTTGTTGCCTATTTATCCTTTGGCTTGGCGCTTGTTGCCTATTTCTCCTTTGGTTTGGCGCTTGTTGGCTACCACTCGGTTGGCTACCACTCGGTTGACTACCACTCGGTTGGCTAACACTTGGTTGGCTTGTGCTTGCTTCATTTATTTTTGCTCTCTTTCTTTGGGTACACTTTCGTGCATTATGCCCTTCAGCATTGCACGTTCCACACCACCCTATCTCACATGGCTCTTGGAATTGGTTGTTGCCCGTTTCTCGGCCACCACCACTTCCCCATCCATCCATGTCACTCCTAAAGCGCTTTGTCTTGCGTCTTCAACGTTTAACGACCTTCCATTCTGGATCGGGCCATACTTGAATTCCATGGTACTCCGGCCATTGAGATTGGTCCAGGTATGGGTGAAATCTAGGAGCCCATGTCTTCTTAGTAGTCTCGATTGAGAATTTGGAATCTCTCACCGTAAGAGGATTATTCCAATCAAGATGTCGCCTTCGAGCTGCCGTTAGCAAGTGCGAGCAAGCAAGATGAAGCAACAATGGCCTACCACAAGTGCACTCACAAGTTTTGAGCGAGACCTTGAAAGCTCGACCTCCGTGTTGGACACCATCAACCGTGGTTCCTCCTGGCTCCGTAACTTGGTAAATTAGCTCGTCATTATCAAATTCCGTGACAACTTGGGAGTCCGCTTTCTTTGACTGAAATTGCATCCAATCGTCAACCTTCGGTGGGAACTTGTATTTATGCTTGTCCTTGTAGTCTCCCGCAATCTGCCTATCCGTTTCAGCTGAGTACTTTAGAAAATACTCATTCATCTTGTCGAATGTGTATTGGACTATTGCCGTGACGGGCAATGCGCGGACACCTTTTAGCAACTTGTTGAAGCATTCTGCCATATTGCTTGTCATTTGACTGTACCTCCGGCCACCCTCATCGTAAGCTCGTGCCAACTTTCCCATATCTTCAGTGTTCCTAAGGAGGAACTCTTTGCCCCTCGCATTGAGTTCTTTGTTATGGAACAATTTGTTGTACAAGTTTGAGAAACGGCGCTCCGTGAAAGCGAGACAACAATCTTGTAGATCATCAGACAAGTCCTTGCTCTTGCATGCCCTATAGAAGTTTGAAACAAAATGTCTCATGCACCATCGATGGTGCAATGGGACATGTCCGGGAATGTCAAGCATCACCGCATTGAAAATTCCTTGATGACGATCCAAGATGACACATAATTCCCTTTGAGCGGGTAAGACCTTCGTTCTCAAAATATGGAAGAACCACTCCCAATTGTCATTGTTTTCCACCTCAACCAAAGCAAACACCAAAGGAACCAACCGGTTGTTGGCATCGCTAGCTATTGCAATCAAGATAGTGCCCTTGTATTGTCCGGTCAAGAAGGTGCCATCAATGGATATAACAGGCCTGCAATGTTCAAAAGCCCGAACACATTGCTCGAAACCCCAAAATGCACGTCCAAATACTCGAACGGTTTTTCCATTCATTATCCTTGTCTTGTTCCCAAAAGGTTCAATGATATGAATCATGCCCGGGTTAGCATTGGCCATCGCTAACAACAACCTAGGGATCCGGTTATAAGATTCCTCCCAATAACCATACAACATCTTGAATGCGGCTTGCTTCGCCTTCCATGCCTTCCCATATTTCACCTCGTAGTGAAAAAGAGCTTTCACAAGCTCTTGGACCATTTTGATGGTCATTATTGGAAATGACTTGATGTTATTGGAAAGCCTATAAGCAATAAACTCGGAGGTGAGTTTTCGATGCGCGTGCTTCACATCCTTGCCATCCACCGTCGGGCCTCGGCACATGTGAGTTGATACACAACTAGATATGTGCCAACTTGGACCTCCCTTAAATGGTCTTGCATGCACAATCCAAGGACATCCATCCTCCTCGCATTTAACCGTGTAACGCTTCTTCACGTCCGAGTGCACCACCGTGTAAGGGCGATGATGCTTAACTGAGAAGTCCTTTATCCATTGCTTAAATTCCAACAAGGTCTTAAACCTCGATCCACGAGAAAATCCATT
The DNA here is from genome assembly GCA_023614405.1 of Avena insularis. Lineage (NCBI taxonomy): Eukaryota > Viridiplantae > Streptophyta > Magnoliopsida > Poales > Poaceae > Avena > Avena insularis. The sequence goes on along the minus strand of CM042690.1, from coordinate 661,416,994 downwards.
ATTCTCTTGATTACCATCACGGTAAGAACTTGACCTTGGTCCAAGCACTATGCCCTCACCGCCATCAACCGTGGCTTCATCCGCGAGACTAACATCACGGAACAAAGATACCATGTGGTCCCGCCCCAATACGTTCTCGTGGATTTCGGCCTCTCTAGCCGTGAACCCCTCCTCGTCAAGTTCTTCTTCGGGACCATCATCATCCGAGTCCGAAGCATAGCATCGAGTATACGGGATGTCACGGTCCATGCTCTCTTGCGTAATATATTTATCCAAATCTCCAACATTGTTGTCATGGAGCTCAACCTCATTCTCATCGTGCCAATAATCATCATTTTGCTCTTCCAACACTTCATCTTGGTTCTTTGAAATCGGGCTCAATGTTTGGGTAAATGGAGGTTCAATCAATACTCTTGGTTTATTGGTGGAGGACTCCTAGAACCCAATGGGAAGGCAGTACGGTTCAAATCCAAGTGCAAGTTATTCTCAAATTTCTTGGTGGCAAATAGTTCAAGAGCTTTGTCTAGCGACTCCGCCACCACCTCCTTGTATGCAACCCAACGGGGCTCGGAGAAGATACGCATGGTCTTCCAACGGGTGTGCATTCCAAAAGCCACATTATGCCTTCCTCTAACTCAACAACATCATTTGGGTCCATCCATTTCAATTCAATCCTAACTTGCTCCAAGACCTCGGCGTAGGTGCTGTTGGAGATATGCCCAATAGGCAATAATAAAAGTGGTTATTATTATATCTTTGTGTTTATGATGAAAGTTTACATCCCATGCTATAATTGTATTATTAGGAAACACTAATACTTGTGTGTTTTGTAAACGTAAAAGAGTCCCTAGTAAGCCTCTTGTTGAACTAGCTTGTTGATTGATTGATGATCATGGTTTCCTGATCATGGACATTGGATGTGATTGATAACAAGGTTATATCATTAGGAGAATGATGTGATGGACACACACCCATAGTAAGCGTAGCATAAGATCAAGTCATTAAGTTCGTATTGCTGTAAGCTTTGAAATACATAGTAACCTAATCCTTCGACCATGAGGTTATGTCAATCACCATCACCGGATGGGTACTTTGATGACATCAAACGCTTAGAATCGGGCGGTTATAAAGGTGTCATTGGGTATTCTGAAAGTATGTGTTGAAGCGCATAGACCAAGATTGGGATTTTTCCATCCATATGACGGATATATATACTCTGGGCCCTCTCGGTGGAATGTCACCTGGATAGCTTGCAAGCATGTGACTGGGTCACAAGGGATGACATAACATGGAACGAGTAAAGAGTACTTATCAGTAACGAGGAAGAACTAGGTATGAAGATACTGGCGATCAAACCTCGGATAAGTAGAATATCGCGTGACAAAGGGAATTGGTTTCGTATGTTAAATGGTTCTATCGATCACGAAGTAATCGTTGAGTATGTGGGAGCCGTTATGGATCTCGGATCCTGCTAATGGTTATTGATCGGAGAGGTGTCTTCATCATGTCTGCATATTCACGAACCGTAGGGTGACACACTTAAGGTTCGAAGTTGTTTTAAGTAGATATAGAATATGCGTTGGAGACCGAATGATGTTCGGAGTCTCGGAATGGATCCGGGACATCACGAGGAGATCCGGAATGGTCCGGAGAATAAGATTCATATATTGGGGATCATTTTCTAAGTTAGGAAATGTTCCGGAGTGTTTGTATGGAGATTCTAGAAGGTTTCAGAATGTTCTGGAAGGTTCTAGAGGATTTCTTGGAGTTTACTTGAAAACCAAGAAAGGGATCAAGGAGTCCAAGTGGGGCAATACACGGATTCGTGGGAAGGAGGTTTCCTCCCCTTCCCACCCTTGACCAAGGAGGGAGTCCTACTAGGACTCCTCTCAGCGCCTCCCTCCCTTAAATAGAAGGGAGGGGGCGCCCCCTCTTGCACCTCCTCTCATAACAACCAATCTCAGCCGCCTCTCTCCTCCACCTTTCTTCTGCACAGGCATAGGCGAAGCCCTGTAGAATTCTCATCTCCACCACCACCACCACACCGTCGTGCTGCTGGGATTCCATGGAGAAGATCTACTACCTCTGCTGCTTTCATTTGGAACAGGAGAGAAAGGTGCCTTCGACTCCTTGCGTGTGACCGTCTGCGAGCGCTGCGAGCAGCGGTGCGGAAGGATCCACCACGATCTTGAGATCGGCAAGTGATCGACTACATCATCCACGAGATCTAATCTGAACGCTTTCGGTTCTACGAGGGTTAGTACCGATCTATCTCGTTGCTCATGTCTAATAGATTAGATCTTGGCTTTTGTCTAGATTAGATCTGGGTTTTGTTCGTTCTTGCGGTAGAAATTTTTTGTTTTCCATGCTACGAACCCATCAATGGTATCAGAGCCTTGTCTATGCGTAGATATGTTGCACGAGTAGAACACAATGATGTTGTGGGTGTTGGTGCTCATGCCGTCTTTTGCTTTGTGTACTTTGCATCTTGCGGTATGGTGGGATGAAGCGGCTCGGGCTAACATTACATGTCATCGTACATGAGACTTTGTCCACGCTTGACGTGCAACTCGTTTTGCACAAGTGGCTTTGCGGGTGTCTGTCTCTCCCATCATAGTATAGATCAAATCTACACTTTGCACTTGATAGCACTTGTATCAACGTTGTGGTTCAGTTTCGTAGGTAAGATCCGTTCTTAGTCGAAAGCCCCAAGCCACGTAAAACTTGCAAAGAAAATTAGAGGCGTCTAACTTGTTTTTGCAGGGGTTTTGTGATGTGATATGGCCATCATGTGATTGAGATTGTATTTGATGTATGCAATAATCCTTGTTGTAATATGGCAACCGGAAGGAGCCTAATGGTTGTCTTTAATTCTGTTAAGACCTGCGTGTCTATTCATCTTGTAATAGCTTTGTTCCAAATAGTTGTAATAGTTGCTAGTGATGATGGACAACCATGAAGCGGCGCCACGGACCTTGACGCAATGCTGGTGATGATGGAGATCATGTCCGTGCTTTGGAGATGGAGATCGAAGGCATAAGAAGAAAGGGCCATATCATATCACACTAATTATGAATTGCCTGTGATGTTAATCCTTTATGCATCTTGTATTGCTTAGATCGAGACGGTAGCATTATAAGATGATCCCTCTCACTAAATATCAAGTAATAAAGTGTTCGTCCTTAGTTGGCACCGTTGCTAAGACTCGTCGTTTCGAAGTATCTCGTGATGATCGGGTGTGATAGACTCTACGTGTGCATACAACGGCTGCAAGCCAGATTTGCACATGCGGAAACTAAGGTTAATCTTGATGAGCCTAGCATGTACAGACATGGTCTCGGAACACGGAATACCGAAAGGTAGAGCATGAGTCATATGATTGATATGATGAACATGAAGATTGTTCGCCGATGAAGCTACATCATCTCACGTGATGATCGGACTTGGTGTAGTGGATTTGGTTCGTGTAATCACTAAAACAACTCAAGGGATGTTGTTTTGAGTGGGAGTTCACCTAGTTAATTTAAGAATTAAATTTGAACACTATTTATCATAAACTTAGTCTAAACTACTTGCAAATTTGTTGTAGATTATGGCGAACGTTTCTATCAATTTCAATGCGTTCCTAGAGAAAGAAAAGCTTAAGAACAATGGAAGCAATTTCACGGACTGGTTCCGTGGACTGAAGATCGTCCTCAGGGCTGGTCAGTTGACCTATGTGCTCGAAGCACCGCTAGGTGACCCACCTGCAGAAGATGCCACCGATGACGTAAAGAATGTTTATGCCACTCGGAAACATCACTACTCCACAGTTCAGTGTGCAATCCTGTACGGTTTAGAATCGGAGCTTCAAAAACGTTTTGAGCACCATGACCCGTTTGAGATCATTAAGGAGCTCAAACTCATTTTTGAGACTCGCGCGGCCATGGAAAGCTATGAAGCTTCCGAGAAGTTCTTTACCTGCAAGATGGAAGAGGGTAGCTCCGTTAGCGAGCACGTGCTCACCATGTCTGGGCATGCAAACAAACTCCGAGAGTTGGGGATACCGATTCCTAATGAATTGGGGATTCACCGTGTCCTCCAATCACTGCCACCAAGTTACAAGAACTTTGTGATGAACTACAATATGCACTGCATGAACAAGACGTTGCCTGAACTATCGTCCATGCTGAAAACTGCTGAAGTGGAGATCATGAAGGAGCACCAAGTGTTGATGGTCAATAAGACCACCAATTTCAAGAAACGGGGCAAGCCTAAGAACAAGGGCAACTTCAAGAAGGACGGCAAGAAAGCTGCCGCACCTGCTAATAAGCCCAAGGCTAGTCCTAAACCTAAAACTGAGTGCTTCTACTGCAAGGGTGCTGGTCACTGGAAGCGTAACTGCCCCAAATACCTGGCGGATCTGAAGAACGGCAACATCAAGAAGAAAGGTATATTCGATATACATGTTATAGATGTGTATCTTACTAGTAATCGTAGTAATGCCTGGGTATTTGATACTGGTTCGGTTGCTCATATTTGTAACTCGAAACATGAGCTACGGAATAAACGAAGACTGGCGAGAGATGAGGTGACGATGCGCATTGGAAATGGCTCCAAGGTTGATGTGATCGCCGTCGGCACGCTCCCTCTGCATCTACCATCGGGATTAGTTTTAAATTTAAATAATTGTTATTTGGTGCCTGCGTTAAGCATGAACATTATATCTGGATCTTGTTTATTGCGAGATGGTTACTCTTTTAAGTCTTAGAATAAAGGTTGTTCGATTTATATGAGTAATATCTTTTATGGTTATGCACCTGAGATGAATGGTTTATTCTTATTGAATCTCGATAGTAGTGATACACATGTTCACAACATATATGCTAAACGAATAAAATTGAATGATAATTCTACATACATGTGGCACTGTCGTCTTGGTCACATTGGAGTGAAGCGTATGAAGAAACTCCATTCTGATGGACTTCTTGAATCACTTGATTTTGAATCACTTGAAAGATGTGAAGCATGTCTAATGGGAAAAATGACTAAGACTCCATTCTCTGGTATAATGGAGCGAGCTATAGACTTATTGGAAATAATACATACCGATGTGTGCGGTCCAATGAGTGTAGCATCGCGTGGTGGATATCGTTATGTTCTCACTTTCACGGATGACTTGAGTAGATATGGGTATGTCTACTTTATGAAACATAAATCCGAAACTTTCGAGAAGTTTAAGGAATTTCAAAGTGAAGTGGAAAATCATCGTAACAAGAAGATTAAGTTTACCGTTACGACCGGAGGTGAATATCTGAGTTATGAGTTTGGCATACATTTAAAGAAATGTGGAATACTTTCACAGTTGACACCGCCGGGAACACCACAGCGTAATGGTGTGTCCGAACATTGTAATCGAACTCTCTTAGATATGGTTCGGTCTATGATGTCTCTTACAGATTTACCGTTATCATTTTGGGGCTATGCATTAGAGACAACCGCATTCACTTTAAATAGGGCACTATCTAAATCCGTTGAAACGACACCGCATTTAATTGTGGTTTGGAAAGAAACCTAAGTTGTCGTTCCTTAAAGTTTGGGGTTGCGAAGCATATGTAAAGAAGTTACAACCTGATAAGCTTGAACCCAAAGCGGAGAAATGCGTCTTCATAGGATACCCTAAAGAAACAATTGGGTATACCTTCTATCATAGATCCGAAGGCAAAGTTTTAGTTGCTAAGAATGGATCCTTTCTGGAGAAGGAATTTCTCTCGAAAGAAGTGACTGGAAGGAAAGTAGAACTCGACAAGGTTATTGAACCTTCTTTCGGAGTTGAGAGTAGCGCAGCACCGGAAGATGTTTCGTGCGCCGCACCAACCGGAGAGGAAGCTAATGATGATGATCATGAAACTTCGAACGAAGTTACTACTGAACCTCGCAGGTTAACGAGGGTTCGTACCACTCCTGAGTGGTATGACTCTGCCTTGAACGTCATGTTAGTGGACAACACTGATGACCCTGCGACGTATGAAGAAGCTATGGTGAGCCCAGATTCCGACAAATGGCTAGAAGCCATGAAATCCGAAATGGGATCCATGTACGAAAACCAAGTATGAACTTTGGTGGACTTACCGGATGGCCGTAAGGCTGTCGAGAACAAATGGATTTTCAAAAGAAAAACAGATGCTAATGGTAATGTTACCGTCTATAAAGCTCGACTTGTCGCGAAAGGGTTCCGACAAATTCAATGGGTTGACTACGATGAGACTTTCTCACCAGTAGCAAAGCTAAAGTCTGTGAGGATTATGTTAGCAATCGCTGCATATTTCGATTATGAAATTTGGCAGAGGGATGTCAAAACGGCGTTCCTTAATGGTGACATTGAGGAAGAGTTGTATATGGTACAACCCAAGGGTTTTGTCGATCCTAAAGATGCTGAAAAGGTATGCAAACTTCAGCGCTCCATTTATGGACTGAAGCAAGCATCCCGGAGTTGGAATCAATGTTTTGATAAAGTAATCAAAAACTTTGGATTTATACAAACTTATGGAAAAGCTTGTATTTACAAGAAAGTGAGTGGGAGCTCTGTAGCATTCCTAATACTATATGTAGATGACATATTGTTGATTGGGAATGATATAGAACTTCTTAATAGCGTCAAAACCTATTTGAATAATAGTTTTTCGACGAAGGATCTTAATGGCGGCATATATTCTAGGCATCAAGATTTATAGAGATAGATCAAGACACCTAATAGCGCTTTCACAAAGTACATACTTAGACAAAGTTCTAAAGAAGTTTAGAATGGAAGAGAGCAAGAAAGGGTTCATGCCCATGTTGTCAGGTAAGACCTTGAGTAAAACTCAAAGTCCGGCTACGGCAGAAGATAGAGAAAAGATGAATAAAATTCCCTATGCCTCGGCCATAGGTTCTATCATGTATGCCAAACTGTGTACAAGACCGGATATAGCACATGCTGTTAGTTTGACTAGCAGATATCAAAGTGATCCTGGAATGGAACACTGGACAACGGTCAAGAATATCCTAAAGTACCTGAATAGGACTAAGGATATGGTTCTTTCTTATGGAGGTGATGAACAGCTTGTTGTAAATGGTTACACTGATGCTAGTTGGAACACTGACTCGAAGTCACAGTCTGGATACGTATTTATTTTGAATGGTGCTGCAGTGAGCTGGAGGAGTGCCAAGCAGAGCGTTGTAGCGAAATCTTCAACTGAATCGGAATACATAGCTGCTACGGAGGCTACTCAAGAAGCCATATGGATGAAGGAGTTCATTACTGAACTTGGCGTGGTTCCCAGTGCGTTGGACCCGATGGCCATCTACTGTGACAACACAGGTGCCATAGCTAATGCACAGGAGCCAAGGTCACATAGCAAGCTGAAGCACATCAAGCTACGGTTCCATGCTATTCGCGAGTATGTCCAAGATGGTGACATAAAGATTTGCAAAGTACACACTGATCTGAATGTAGCAGATCCGCTGACTAAACCTCTCCCTAGAGCAAAGCATGACCAACACCAGAACGCCATGGGTGTTCGATATATTACCATGTAATCTAGATTATTGACTCTAGTGCAAGTGGGAGACTGTTAGAGATATGCCCAAGAGGCAATAATAAAAGTGGTTATTATTATATCTTTGTATTTATGATGAAAGTTTACATCCCATGCTATAATTGTATTATTAGGAAACACTAATACTTGTGTGTTTTGTAAACGTAAAAGAGTCCCTAGTAAGCCTCTTGTTGAACTAGCTTGTTGATTGATTGATGATCATGGTTTCCTGATCATGGACATTGGATGTGATTGATAACAAGGTTATATCATTAGGAGAATGATGTGATGGACACACACCCATAGTAAGCGTAGCATAAGATCAAGTCATTAAGTTCGTATTGTTGTAAGCTTTGAAATACATAGTAACCTAATCCTTTGACCATAAGGTTATATCAATCACCATCACCAAATGGGTACTTTGATGACATCAAACGCCGCTTCGTAACTGGGCGGTTATAAAGGTGTCATTGGGTATTCTGAAAGTATGTGTTGAAGCGCATAGACCAAGATTGGGATTTGTCCATCCATATGACGGATAGATATACTCTGGGCCCTCTCGGTGGAATGTCATCTAGATAGCTTGCAAGCATGTGACTGGGTCACAAGGGATGACATAACATGGAACGAGTAAAGAGTACTTATCAGTAACGAGGAAGAACTAGGTATGAAGATACTGACGATCAAACCTCGGATAAGTAGAATATCGCGTGACAAAGGGAATTGGTTTCGTATGTTAAATGGTTCTATCGATCACGAAGTAATCGTTGAGTATGTGGGAGCCGTTATGGATCTCCAGATCCCGCTAATGGTTATTGATCGGAGAGGTGTCTTCATCATGTCTGCATATTCACGAACCGTAGGGTGACACACTTAAGGTTCGAAGTTGTTTTAAGTAGATATGGAATATGCGTTGGAGACCGAATGATGTTCGGAGTCTCGGAATGGATCCGGGACATCACGAGGAGATCCGGAATGGTCCGGAGAATAAGATTCATATATTGGGGATCATTTTCTAAGTTAGGAAATGTTCCGGAGTGTTTGTATGGAGATTCTAGAAGGTTTCGGAATGTTCTGAAAGGTTCTAGAGGATTTCTTGGAGTTTACTTGAAAACCAAGAAAGGGATCAAGGAGTCCAAGTGGGGCAATACATGGATTTGTGGGGGAGGAGGTTTCCTCCCCCCTTCCCACCGCCGGCCCAAGGAGGGGATTCCTACTAGGACTCCCCATCCCCAGGCGCGCCTCCCTCCCTTAAATAGAAGGGAGGGGGCGCCCCCTCTTGCACCTCCTCTCATAACAACCAATCTCAGCCGCCTCTCTCCTCCACCTTTCTTCTGCATAGGCATAGGCGAAGCCCTGCAAAATTCTCATCTCCACCACCACCACCACACCGTCGTGCTGCTGGGATTCCGTGGAGAAGATCTACTACCTCCGCTGCTCGCTGGAACGGGGAGAGGAAGGTCTACTTCGACTCCGCACGTGTGATCGTCTGCGGAAGCGCTGCCGGAACGCGGCACCAGAAGGATCATCCACACGATCTTGAGATCGGCAAGTGATCGACTACATCATCCACGAGATCTAATCTCGTAACGCTTTCGGTTCTACGAGGGTTAGTACCGATCTATCTCGTTGCTCATGTCTAATAGATTAGATCTTGGCTTTTGTCTAGATTAGATCTGGGTTTTGTTCGTTCTTGCGGTAGAATTTTTTTGTTTTCCATGCTACGAACCCATCAGGTGGGACTACGATCAAACACCAAGTCAAGCTCTTCTGGGTCCGGTTTTATATTACCTCTCAAAAAGGCATCCTTGTCTACATGATGAACATGAACAATTCTTGACATTCCTAAAATAATCACAACAATAATACCATGGTCAACAATACCTATGCTAACTCAATACATACTCATTGGTGACATTAACACAATACCCATCCCTATGCCAAAATCTACCATACATCTTGCATATCAATCTAGGGTTTCATAGATATGGGTCAAACCAAGAATTTTATGGGTGAAAACGAAGAGAAAGGGGAAGAATACCTCTAGGCACTTGGGGGGGGGGGGGTCGAAATCCACGGGAAGAAGGGTCCAATTTGGCCTTTTGGAGGGAGGGATTTGAGGGAGGAGTATAGCCGCCACCGCCTCTCTGTTCCTGTGTTGGGGAAAATGTGAGCCTGGGTCGGGCTGGGCGCCATGTACAAGACCAAGTGCGGGCGCCAGAGTGTGTGGCGCCGCACTTACGAAACTGGGACCCGCGAGACCACGTCAACGCCATGGCAGAGGTGCGGCGCCACCAATCTTGGCGCTACGCTTCAGGGTGCGGCGCCGTTGTCTATGGCGTTGCAAAAAGGGTTAGATCCGTGAAATTTCGATGACCGGAGTTTATTTCGTGAATTTGTTATTTAATTGGGTTATTTTTGTTCAAATTCCCCGAATCATCTTTATTCGGAATCAGGTACCATTGAACATTCTATTGTGCAACATGTTCAGATCATGCCATATCTAGTGTGCACATACTTCGAGTACCAGAGAAAATGCTGATAATGCTTCTCTCCATTCCAAAATAATTGAACTTCAGATTCTGTTCTAAGTTATAAAATTCAAAGTTAGACAAAAAATTGTCAATACTTATAGTTTTCAGTCTATTTAGTATGAAAATATAATGTATGATAAATCTAATAACACTAAATTGATATTCTAGATGTTGATATATTTATTTATAAATTTGGTTAAATTTAAAATAATTTGGCATAGGATAGTAGTAACAATACTAAAACTTTAATTATTTTAGAACAGATGGAGTAACTTTTTAAGTGCCATGAAGATTCCTGAAATAAATGGATATATTTCTCTCTTCAGCGATTAATAGCATTTTAGTCCAAATAATCAATGAACATTGGTAAAAATATCAATATAAATATGATAATTAATGTACTAGATTTGTGTTCCACAAAATTATCAATGAGAGAGTGAAACGTAGATGAAGATTTCGACTATGATAAGGAGGATGAAGAGGTGATAATGGAGGAGGATTACCAATCACACATGATCCACTAAAACCACAAGAGTCCTGAGCAATACATCGAAACACCGAGGACACACAGGCACATGAGCAACTTCGAGAAGGTCTTGTCGACTGTTTGTGGGAGCTAAATGGCTCTATATAGTGATGTCATAGAAAATTTCATGCTCAAACAATATTGAACTTAAATGCAATTGTGATTTTTAATTTTTTAGAGCTGATTATTGCTAAATACTAGAAATTAAATATTTATGTTTGAATATTACTGAGAGGGCGGCTGATATCAAGATGATACAACGCCATCCACTTTTAGTTGTTTTCATTTGGCTGATACATGTTGAGACTTTGAGTCATCCATGAATTATAATAAGGTGTAAAACTCTCTAATAAATTCTCAATAAAGAGTCGTATCAATCGATTGATGCAGAGATTGGGGTTTCCCTATTTCGGAAAAAAATTATGTTTGAATTGTTGCGGTGACAAACAATGAGTAAACATAGAATACATGTACAATATAAAAGAAGAAAAGAACATAGGCTGAGAAACAAAACAAGAGAACCGATGTAATTGAATTACTTGGGGGCCAGCAGTTGTTGCCCATGCTGTTAGGGTTTCGAAGGCCTCTGGCGGCGCGTCCGCGAGAGTATCTCTTGCCGATCCTCTCGATCGTGTGAAGGCATGGAATCAGAAGGTAGCAGCCAGGGAGGAAGAGGCAAGGACGAGGAGGATGTGGAAGCGCTCCTTCGTCGATTAGATCTACATGAAGATGATGGTGACGATTTCGTGTGGGAGGATGGAACCGATCGTCAGGACTTCAAAGCCAAGTGGCTAGCTATTGCGCGAGTTTATACCGACAAGGGTTTTAGCCCCTCGGCTCTCTATGACGACATGAGATTTGCATGGAACCCTACAAAGGAGGTACGTTGGCGGCAGATTGAAGACAACATGTTCACGATTCAGTTTGGTTGTCTCGGTGACTGGAATTCGGCGATGAACGGGCCATGGTTGTTCCGCAATCATGCCCTCATTATTCAGGAGTATGATGGGTTCACGAACCCTAGATCAGTAACATTAGGCAAGATTGCTGTATGGGCAAGGGTTCTTAAACTTCCTGATAATTACCTTGTTGAAAGTGTGATCAAGGGCATGTGTAGGAAGATGGGGAGAATTTCGGAGGTCTAGATCAAGCTCCCGGCAGGGTATGTGGGAGCGTTTGTCAGGGTGAGAGTTGATCTTGATGTCAACAAAAAGCTTGAAAGATTTGTCTCCATTACAAGGGCGGGGAAGAAGGATTGGTACCAAGTCAAATATGAGAAGATGCCAATATTCTGTAATTTTGTGGCCTAATCGGTCATTGGGTTGAAGAATGTGGGACAGGAGAACATGATGAATCCAAATTTGAGTGGGTGAATTTATTCTTGCTGATGAATGGAAGAATCGAGGTGGAGGACGGGGTAATGTTGGTGGGCGTGGTACTGCTGGAAGGGGAGCTAGCAGAGGAAGGGGACAATTTGGTCGAGGTATGGGGAGAGGTAGCGAAGCTCCGGCTAACTTTGGCGAAAGAAGCTAGAGGTGAATGTGGCGAACAATCAGAAAGAAAGCTCTGAATCACTGAATAAGGAGTTGACTGCTGATCAGGTCGCTGATGCACATATGGAGGATGCTTCAAACCTGGGAAAGAAGAGGTCGGCATTAAATTTAAATGCTATTGATGGAACTGAAGTAAATGATGAACGTGCTATTGTAATGCCAGGAGGTAATTCGAAGGTTGCTAGTATGGTTGGTATGTTTGATGAGGGGAAGGGTTATGACCCATTATCAACCCCCCAGAAGAATGTAAACAAGAAAAAGTTCAAGGGAGCAGATGGTGAAGCGGTAGATAACACAATCTCTGGATCGGCGGCATCCCAAGGGGATGACCGCCGGGAGCAATGAATATCATGAGTCTCAACTGTCGGGGTGCTGGGAGGCCTGAGATAGTTAACGAAATTAGTGATCTTATTAGATTGCAACGCCCTAGTCTGGTCTTTCTCTCGGAGACCAAGATGTCAGATAAGAAAGCGCAAGATTTGAGGTGGAAATTTGGCTTCTCGAATGCATTTGGGGTGAAGCGTGTTGGTCTGAGTGGGGGGTTTATATTGGAATAGTGACTCGAGGGTCACTCTAAAATCTTTTAGCAGTTCCCACATAGATGTGATGGTTCAGAATGATGAGCTAGGAGAAGTGGAGTGGAGATTTACCGGTTTCTACGGTAATCCAGTTAGGGCAAGAAGGAATCTAAGCTGGAACCTGTTGAAATATTTGAGGAAAGAACATAACAATCCATGGATCTACACAGGGGATTTTAATGAGGTTCTCTATGCCACCGAACAATTCGTAGGGGTCGAACGACAAGAATGGAAGATGGAAGGGTTTTGGGAGGCAATAGAAGAGTGCAGTTTTGAGGATTTGGGTTTTTATGGAGTGCCATACACATGGGATAATAAACAATATGGAGACAATAATATAAAGGTGAGGTTGGATAGAGCACTTGGTGATGACAAATTTCTAGTGTTTTGATAACACTATTGTGAATCATGTACAATGTTGTGAATCAGACCATTGTGCCTTGGTTATTTCGGTCAAAAGGTCGGATTGGATATATGAGGGTTCGATAGCGAGGCCCTTCCATTTTGAGAATGCATGGACGAGACATGATCGTTATACTCAAACGGTAGAGGGTGCATGGCAGTCTACTGGAAGTAACTTACAGGAGGTGTACGATACTTTAGGATGTGTGCGGCAAAGGTTGAAGAAGTGGAGTGTTTCAGAATTTGGCTCTATTAAAACACAACTAAAAATTATGAGGGATCGTTTGGAAGCGCTGAGATCTAATTCTCTTTGGAAAGACCCATCCCAAGAAGAGAAAATGTTAATGGCTAAAATATCTGAACTTTTGGCCAGAGAAGAGTCATTAGCTAAGCAACGATCCAGGGCTCAATGGCTGGCAGAGGGTGATCGCAATACATCCTTTTTCATGCTAAATCTAAGGAGAGAACAAGGAGGAATAAAATAAAGTCTTTACGAAGATCAGATGGCTCGGTGGTGTCCTCCCAAGAAGGTTTGGAGATGGAGGCGATTGGGTTTTATAAAAACCTTTTTACTTCCCAGCAAGACACGAATACGAGGCTAGTGACTGATTGGGTACCACGTAAGGTGGATGATGTGATGAATGCAAATCTGTGCTCTCCGATCAGTGACGAGGAAGTGGAGAGAGCTCTTTTTATGATGCACCCTGATCGTTCTCCAGGACCAGATGGTCTTACAGCCGGTTTTTACATAAAGCATTGGAAGGTGATGAAGTCATCTATATGTGCGGCGGTAAAAGATTTTTTAAATGGCGGTGATATGCCTGATATTGTGAACTCTACTATTCTGGTTCTTATTTCCAAGATAAAGAACCCGCAAGACTTGTCACAATATAGACCTATTTCATTGTATAATGTCTTATACAAGCTGGCATCTAAAGTGCTAGCATTACGATTGAGACCTTTGTTAGAGGATTTAATTTTGGAAGAGTAGAGCGCTTTTGTTCCAGGTCGGCTCATAACAGACAATGTTCTTCTAGCATATGAATGCATCCACTATTTGAAAAAGAAGAAGGGGAAATCCGGAGCGTGTGCGGTGCAGCTTGATATGGCAAAAGCATATGATAGTGTGGAGTGGTCTTATTTACGAGCAATAATGAATAAGCTTGGCTTTGCTAATGAGTGGATTGATAGGACTATTTGCTGTGTGGAGACAGTTTCATTCTCGGTGAGAGTCAATGGGAACTATTCTGAAACTTTTAAACCATCTAGGGGGATAGACAGGGTGATCCAGTCTCACCCTATCTATTTTTAATTTGTGCCGAGGGTTTCTCCTGTATGCTGAAGTATTATGGTGCTAGACATTTATCCCGAGGAGTCCGGGTGGGCATTCATTGTCCCTGGATATCTCATCTTTTATTTGTAGACGATTGTGTGGTACTTACACAGGCGACAATGGAGGGTGCTAATAGATTGCACGAAATCTTGGAGAGATACAGAATTGGATCTGGTCAAATGGTGAATAAGCAGAAATCTGCTATTTTCTTCAGTGCTAATGCGGATGATAACATGAAGAGCATTGTTCATGAATGTACAGAGATATCAACCGAGGCATTGGTTGAAAAGTACTTGGGACTGCCAACGGCATTAGGGCGGTCTACGGATGATCAGTTTGATCATATTGTTGCTACTATCAAGAAACTGGTGAAAGGTTGGGCACCAAAGTTACTAAACAGTGCGGGTAGAGAAGTGTTGATTAAAGCAATATGTCAAGCAATCCCGACTTATTCGATGAGCTGCTTTAAGTTGTCAAAAAAGTTAATCAAGAAAATTACCGCTGTTGTGGCATGGTTCTGGTGGGGTGGCAATGAATCTAAAAGGAAAATGCATGGGGTAAAGTGGTCTGATCTTGCTATACCCAAAGCCTGTGGTGGTATGAGTTTTAAGGATTTCGCGCTCTTCAACAAAGCTATGTTAGCGAAACAAGGGTGGCAACTGATCTCTAATCCAGATTCATTTTGTGCAAGAGTATTAAAGGGGAAGTATTATCATGAGGGGAGTTTTTTGATGGCAGGAAATAAAAGGAATTCTTCCCACACATGGAGAGCAATATTGTATGGACGTGAGGCCCTTCACTTGGGTCTGATCAAACGCATAGGTGATCGGGAGATCACAAGAATTTGGGAAGATCCGTGGATTCCATTGAACCCGAGCTTAAAGCCTTGTGAGGAGGCTCAGATCAGATGTTACGTTTGTACATGAATTAATGGATCCAGTTTCAGGTGATTGGAATGAAGAGGAGTTAACAACAAAGTTTGCCCCCGTTGACAAACAAGCAATTCTGAAAATTCCAATAGGAAGTTTAGATGAGGATGTTTGGGCATGACATCTCGAAAGGCATGGCAATTTTACAGTTAGATCGGCCTACAGAGCACTCCTCCAAGAAAATGGCAATATAAATCCAGCGATGAGTTCTGGGGGTGCTAAAAAATCATATTGGAGGAAGCTTTGGAAATTGAGGGTTCCACCAAAGGTTCGCAATTTTTGGTGGAGAGTAATCAAGGGTTACATTCCATGCCGAGTTGTACTCAAAGAACGACACATTGAGAAGATTATATTCTGCCATGCATGTGGTAGGAAGGAGACTATACACCACGCCCTATTTGATTGCACTTGGGAAAAACTTTGTGGCAGGAGCTTAAGATGGTCACGGGGTGGAAGTCCCGGAACTGCACCCGACAACATGGGCTATCGATCTCATTGATAGTCCCAAGATAGAGACAAGAGTTGTTGCTGTCATTTTATGTGGTGGATGGGCAGCGTGGTCTGAAAGGAACTGCAACAAACATGGTGAACAGTTAAGATCAATTTTGGAGTCTGTTAAGTGGGTTGCTGATGTCGCGTTGGATCTTTCTATCACTGGCTAGGCTAAGTCAAAACAAGCTCCTAAGACTCCTCCGAAGTGGCAACCACCTGGGGAAGGGGTGCTGAAACTGAATGTTGATGCAGGCTTTTTCTCTGATGAAGGAGAAGATACGACGGGCCTGGTCATTCGGAACATGAAGGTTCTTTGGTCTAGGGACAAGCCATCTGGGATAGCCAGGCTGTGAATGCCTTGGTCATGGAGGCAATCGCGATACATGATGGTGTAAAGTTTGCACATGAGCTTGGCTTACCACGTATTAAGGTGGAGACAGATGCATGTGAGGTTGTCAAGCTTTGGAACGACATGACTCATGGCCGTTCGGAGATTGCTCCGGTGTTGAAGGAGATAGAACATCTTAGTAGTAACATGAAATTTTTCCATCCGAAATTCATTGGGAGGGAAGCTAATAAGGGAGCACATCTCTGTGCTAAACGAGCGTCAGCTAGTAGACGTAGGTGTCTTTGGATTAATTATGTTCCTAGATTTCTAGCTGAATGTCTTCTGAACGATTGTAAACCCGATGATTAATGAATGAAAGCTGTTATTTCTATAAAGAAAAACTTGGGAGCAGAAAAGGTTTTTTTTTTTTAGTCGACTGAAAAGGTATGTGTGTGTGTGTGTGGTGCTACTGGGCTTTTGTGGCCCTTTTCCGCAGCTGGAGAAGCTCTCCTACGGTGCCATCATTTGTCTACCATGAAACACCATTTTCGTCCGGTTGGGCTGGAGTGGTAGTCCGGCCCCAACAGTTCAACATGCCCAGTTAAACTATTGGATAGACCCATCTAGCATGAACCCTTCCTATTTTTACGTCTGTTTTTTTCTAACTACACCTTATACTTGCTCGGGTGGAATGGGGTATCTAAACATGTCAAAATCCTCTTGGACAAACGGTATGGGACTAAAAGCCAATAGTACTACATCTGAACTAGTTCGGTTCAACCACATGTGGAGCAAAACTTTAGCTTTTGAGGAACAAAAATCGCCTCCAAGGAAACAAAAGGATAGCATACACGAAGCGAAATCGTACTATAATTGCGAGGGAACTCTACATGCAGAACAAAGCTGCAACTTTTGAGAAACAAAAGCTTCTGAGGATGCAGGCTGGGATGAAGCATCGAAGAGGGCAGGGCTAGGGATCATCATTCGTGATCACTCGGGTCAGGTCACCCTCTCCGAGTGGAAGCATGTCCACCCCTGGTATTAAACACCTCATATCTCTGGGGGCAGGCAAGGCTATGGTGGAAACAGACTGCCTAAGAGTAGTACAAGGCATAGCAAGCTCGGATAAGGAACTGTCTGGTGGTTGGGCCGTCTACAACGAAGCTCAGGACCTCCTTAGCATTTTTGGAAATATTACTTTGTGTAAGGTGGACCGAATTAGTAATAGTGCAGCGCATGTTCTTGCACAATTAGGCAAGTCAGGGCTTAATGGTTTCCTTCGTGCTGTTGCTCCTTCCTGCGTGTCGGAGCTCATCACCCATGATTGTAATTGACTTGGTTTCAGGCCAGCAAGTTTCAGACGCACTCTTTTTCTTCTAGGGTATCGAAAGGGACTAGAAGGTTTTTAATGAGACGATTTGTTGGTCGTAATAGATGGCCTTTTCAAAAAAAAACTATAGCTTCTGAGGAACAAAAGTAGCTTCCACGAGAATAAAAATTAGACTACACGGAACAAAATCATGTTATAGTTGGGACAAAACTAGCTTATAGCGTGAATGGACAAAATCAAATATGTACTTGAAACAAAAATAGTAAAGAGAGGGAATAAGAATATAGGCACCAAGAAACAAAACAGCTGCAAGAAAAACAAGGCTATGGTAAGTAAAAATGTGTCCATGAAACGAATGGTGACAGGAACAAAAATAATTATACACTAGGAACAAAAAATCACAAAAATAAAAATTATGAAACTAGTTTCTTGAATAAGAAGGACAAATCTTTCTAAATAAGGGAACAGATCTAGGAACAAAAACGTACACCACAGAGAACATAAAGTAAAAGAATACTTAAAATAAGAAAAAAATGTAAAAAAAAGTAAATGTAGAAAAAAGCGAAAGAAACATATATGAAAGAGAAGATAAAAAGAAGACAAGAAATAAAAATATAAAGAAAAACAATAAAAAGAAAGAACAGAATTTCGAACGCGAACGGACCGAATTGCTCACAATTTTTGTTTTTGTTTTTGAGATAAAATAAAACCGCTCGCAAATGGAAGGACGAAGGCGACCCGCTGAATGGGCCGGCCCACTCACGTGCGCGTGCGGGCGGAATAGCGGCACATTCCCCAGTTCTTAACCGCAAGCAACCAGTGGCCTAAATCTAAATGTATTCTATGCTGAACAAATTGATGGGAAACTGGGCCGATAGGGCCTATTCGGTGAGGCCTCTATCAGACTAGATTAGCCTATGTGGATATCCTTATCTTGAGTAGTCTATAAATAGAAAAACAATCATTATACGTATATAGGACAGAGAGATCAATAAAGAGCTTCCCTTATTTCCTGTGTCAATTTCTTGTGTGATTCTTGTGTGTCTTCGACTCTAGTCTTCTTCCTCTTTGTAAAGCAGTCTCGGGACCGGCCAGCCGGCAGGGGTTGCAAAACACGTTATCAGCACGTGTCTCTCCGTCGAGCCTCTGTCAAGCCACCGTCGAGCCTGCATCACGCAGACTTTCGTTGAAATTAATCCGAATTTGATCCAAAAATGGATTCGTTATTCGATTTCCTTTCAATTTTTGTGTTTAGCTCGTATTTTAGCTCCCGTGTGGATTTCTCCCCGAGAGTCGAGCAGACATGCTGTCATCGATCAATGTCGATACTTTCGAATCTGAAGACTTGTTGACTACACTTTAGAGAGTCGGTATATACATGATGTTACTGATGCCAGTACCGCCGCTAGCATCTGTTGTGCCAATCACGCTGATTTAATTAGATCGAAATCAATTTCTTTTTTTCTGTTTTTTTTCTATTCATCCCGTGTGAAGACATGGCACCGATGGCCAAGATGCTTGAGCGCCGCCGCGAGCCTCTGCCACCGGCCGCGCCCGGCACCGCTGGATGCCGCGTCCGCCGCTGGCCCTGCTGGTCGTGCCGTCGTCGCGCCCACCTGCTGGCCGCACCGCGTGCAGTCTCGTGAGCCCTGCTGGTTGCCGCGCCGCGCCGCGCATGCCGCCAGGCCTTGCTGGCCCTGTTGGCCGCGTCGCTGCTGCTGGCCCCGCTGGCCGTGCGCCCTGGGCAGTAGCGCCTCGCTGGCCACTGCGCCATGGTCGACACGGTGCTTCCGCCGCCGTGTCTCGCTCGCCCGCGTGCCCAGCTGGCCACGCCGCGTCGTGCTCGCGCGCGTACTGGTTGCCGTGCCAGCCCGCGCCTCGCTGCTGCGCAAGCCCCGCCTGCCGCGCTGCTGCGGCGCTCGCATGCATCCCGCCCCAACACCCCTAGCCATGCTGGCCGCGCCTTGTGATGCCGCTCGCGTTCGAGTCGGCAGCAGTGGCCACGCGCCACGCTCGCCTGCATCACGCGGCCCAGCATGCACCGCCTCGGCCCGCGCCTCCCGCCACCGTGCCATGTCCCAGATGGACACACGCGTCTCCACCCAGCGTCGTCGGCGTGGCCCGGAGCCTCCGCCACCGCCCCAGTCGGGAGCTAGGTCCCCTAGCTCTGTCCCCCCGCTAAACGGGTCGGGACTGTCTGGGATGGGCCAGCCCAGTTGGGCCTCTTTTGGCCTAGGCAATGTGAAAAAAGGGGGAAGGGGTGGCTTAGCGTGGCAGCAGAGTGGCCGTCGGGACTGGGCTCAACCGGCCTGAATCTTGGGCATATTGCCGAAACTGGAAAAAACGGACAACTACGCAGAAAATGTTAAAAATAGCCTTGAAAATATATTTTTAGGGCCTTTTTTGCGTTTAGTACACGCCTAGCATAACCTCTCTATGTACATGACTTTATACTATGTTTTACTGCAGTAATTAAATGTTTTTATGCTTTTTATTCTTTGTATTCCATAGTTAGAATGTACCGTTTTCGATTTAAATTTTGGAACGCCGTCATATTTGAATAATTGTATCGATTATCGCATTTATGCAACCGATTACCTGCTGTAATCTTACACACTTTGCATAAATTGCAGATGACCAGAATCGTGAGCCGTGAGTTTCCGGATTTGACACAGGATGGGCTGAACTACCTGACTTGGGCCTCGGACGTGGAGATCGTCCTCGAGGGCCAATGCATCAAGGGTGCGCGAGTGCGGGACCCAGACGGCCCCAAGCAGCACCACCTCGTAAGATAACGCCAAAGCACTGCATTTCCTCTGTCATCACATGTGTGAGACTCTTAAAAATGAGTACATAGCAGAACGGAGTGCTTCTGCCCTTTGGACCGCCCTCAACAAGCGGTTCTCTAGGCTTAAGTACACCATTCAGCCACAGGCGGAGGCGAATTGGATTTGTCTGAGGTTTGTGGACTTCAAGACTGTGGGGAGTACAACTCCGCATTACACCGGATTTGTACCATTCTTCAACTGTGTGGCACTATTACCACTGATCAGCAGAAGATAGACAAGACCCTCTCCACATTCCACCCTTCCACTATTCAGTCCTCGCGGAACTACCGCCGGGAAGGATTTACGGAATATGCAGCGCTCATTGATGCTATCCAAGTGGCCGAGGCGCATGAAAATATTCTCAAAAAGAACTTCCCCGCGCAACCCTTCGCATAGGGGGGCCAAGTCATGAAGTTAATGCCGACGCCTACAAGGTGCGCAAGCCCATCCACAAGAGGCGAGGCAACAAGGGCAAGAAGGGTCCCAACTCCTCCAACCTGGCCAAGCAACACAAGGCGGGCAAAGGGGAGGCAAGGCCCCAGGACTGCTTCCGCTGTGGCTCCAAGACTCACTTCTCCAGGCAGTGTTTGGCCCCTAAGCGTGTGGTGGAGGCGTTCAAGGCCAACAAGAAGGTGCATGAGGCGCACCTCGTCCAGGTGGAGGCACCACTGGCACCTGGAGCGGCGTCCATGCACAACATCGTGCCAGTAGTGGCACAGGGCGTAGCACATGTGGCAGCACCTTCGGCGGTTCCCACGAACGCCACGCTGCCCATGAAGGTTGAGCACTTCGTGCCCCCTCCCGTGCCCCAGCTGGACATTACTGCTGCCTCGGCGATGATAGCCAACGAAGAGAAGCTCAGCGAGATGGAGATAGCAACCAAGATTGACGGTTTCCTTGCAGAATCCATCTGAGCTCCTCTTTGTTGTTATTTACTTCATGATTTCATTCGACAATAATCTGATACAATCTTTCGATATGGTTGTAAGCTCTATGAGAGCAAAACATTTATTTGTTTTCGGTGATTAGATGACATTTATTTCATTCATTTATTCCATTATTTAATATGAGATGGTTGTGTTCTAAAATGTTTATGTGTTTACTTACTTGATGTAGCATCTTCCTCGCTCCAT
This sequence comes from Avena insularis, assembly GCA_023614405.1. Classification (NCBI taxonomy): domain Eukaryota; kingdom Viridiplantae; phylum Streptophyta; class Magnoliopsida; order Poales; family Poaceae; genus Avena; species Avena insularis. Next base: position 661,395,472 of record CM042690.1, on the reverse strand, counting down.
TATATTAATTATACGCTATATTTTAGAACGCGTGTGACGCCCAAATGGAGGAAATGTGCCTTGCTGATAGCGGCACCACAAATACCATCTTGAGAGAACCAAAGTACTTTGAGTCTATTACCAAAAACCCCGGTAACATAATGACGATCGCTGGCTGCGGTCCGATGTAGTTGGCTTCGGAAGAGCAACTATCATACTCCCGAATGGAACAACTTTGATCATTGAAGAAGCATTGTTGTACCCGAAGTCGACTCGTACTCTCTTGAGTTTTAGAAACATCCGCGCAAATGGTTTCCATGTTGAGACTGATGATGATGATGAGAATGGAAAGGAGTTCCTACTCATTACCAAGCGCGACGAAAATGGTAAACATGTTGTCGAAAGACTTCCTTCATTAGCTACTGGGATGTACTACACCAAGATAGTAGCACCACCTATTTACACTACCCTTAAGACTGTCTTTAGAAGTTCTGAACTATTCTACCTTTGCCATGATAGGTTAGGCCATCCCGGTCTTAGGATGATGAGAAATATAATTAACAACTCGAATGGTCATAATGTTAATATGAAAAATTTCCCGAATCCCGATGATTTCGTGTGCTTCGCATGCGCTATAGGAAAATTGATCATTAGACCGTCTCCCCTGAAGGTGAAGGATGAAATCCCCGCGTTCTTGGAACGTATATAAGGGGACATATGTGGTCCAATTCAGCCCCTCTCGGGGCCGTTTCGGTACTTCATGGTGCTCATTGATGCTTCCTCTAAATGGTCCAATGTTTGCTTGCTGTCAACAAGGAACCATGCTTTTGCAAAGTTCATCTCCCAGATCATACAAGTACGGAATAAATTTCCTGATTATCGTTTAAAGTCTATTCGAATGGACAATGTCGGAGAATTTACTTCAAAGGCATTCGATGATTATTGCATGGCAACAGGAATCAAACTTGAGCACTCTGTACCGCACGTCCACACTCAAAATGGACTTGTGGAGGCATTGATTAAAAGAATTAAATTCATTGCCCGACCACTCCTTCAGGGTTGTAATTTACCAACTACATGTTGGGGTCACGCGGTGCTACACGTTGCCAATCTCATCAACTTTTGACCATCAGCCTACAACATCCACTCTCCTATCCAACTTGCGCAAGGGTCAGCACCAAAAATTTCCCACCTTCGTGAAGGAGATATGCCCTAGAGGCAAATAATAAATAGGTTTTTATTGTCATATCTCAATTAGTTTATAATAGTTTCATATTGTGTTATAACTGTGCCAAGTAGAAACATTGGTACAGGTGTGGTATGAAACAACCAAGTCCCTAGTAGCCTCTATTCATACTAGTTCGTTGGTCACGAAGATGATCTGGGTTTCAAGATTATGGGCATTTATGTCGACTGACAACGAGATCATATCATTGGAGAATGATATGGTTGGACATTCCTCGAAGGATTGCAACACGATCAAGTCATATAGTTCATTGTTGCAACAGCTATACCTAGACTCCTTCTCCTTAGACCGTGAGATGATATCAATCATAGTCTCCTGAGACTGTTTAGATAGCATCAAGCGCCACTTGGTAATACAATGGTTATAAAGGTGTGTTTAGGTACTCGGAGGAACTGTAGAGGCAATATATGTCAAGAGCGGGATTTGTTCACCCACATGACGGGTAAAGATACATACGGCCGGCTTGGTGAGATTACATCCATAAATGTTGCAACATGTGACTGGGTCACGGGGATGTAATATCACGGTAACAAGAAAAAGAAAACTTGTTGTGAACGAGATTGAACAAAGGTATGGGATACCGGTGATCGGATCTCGGACAAGTTGTATCGAGAAACAAAAGGAAGAGGATGCTACATTTAGACGGTTCAAACGACATTGTCATCAGGAATGCATAGGGGTCACATGGACATCCCTGGTCCCTCTATTGATCATTGATATAGATCATGTCTAGAGCATTCCCGAGCCGTGAGAGGATACACTTAAGGGTACGATGAGAGCGATCATTCGTAAGACAGAATCATAGTAGAGAAAGAGAGAAAGTCAGAATCGTTCTGCAGAGAGATCCGAAGTTGTTCGGAGAAAGAATAAAGGACCGGAATCATTCCGGGAAAGATCCGAAGTCATTCGGAGGAAATCAAAAGGGAACCGAAAGGTGTTTCAGGTCAAGATGGATTTTGTAATACGTATTTACATATTAATTAGTGTAATTAATATTAAATATAATATTAAAATCTAATTTGAAGGGTTATTCTACTAATGGGCCAAACTTCCTAGGGAATAAAGGCCCATGAGGGAAAACCGGAGGAGGGAAGGGCCAAGGGCCAAAGGGCCAAGGACCAGGCGCCTCAAGGGGGCCCACCCGGCCAGCCTAGGGCTGTGCGCGGGGTAGGGCCCACCCCTGGCCGGCTGGCCCATGAGGCCCATGCGCCTCCCCCCTCTCTCCCTTGTTTAGTCCCACATGGGAAACCCAAAGGGGAGGGAACACCCCCTCCTCCTATATAAAGGGGTGCCCATGGGTGGGATGAGACACACCAATATTTGGAGGATTCCTTTGATTGACTTCCTCCTTCCCTCTCTCTCTATACCTTGTGACCATGGCCCCAAGTCTGGGTTGTGTGATCGAGGCACACCTACAGCACGCCGTTGCGCTGCAGGGATTCCTAGCCGGATATCAACTTCCGCACTCCTGGCGGGATCGGGGAGCCGGAGGTCTCATCGTGCACCGGATGTGTACAAAGACATGAGGCGCAACACTTGGGGCGCTTAAATGTCGTGAGCCAGAGCTGTTGCACGATGAAGATCAAGAAGGGACAAGGGGTGACCTGCGAGGAGCTTCGCGACCTTGAGGTCGGATACGAGTACGACTACATCAACCACGTTCCCCGCGGAACGTTAACCGCGTATGGTCTACAAGGTATGTATTCTATACGCTCCGACCGTTACCGCATTACTACATAGATAGATCCTAGGCAAGTTTTTGGGGTTCCAACATAGGAATTTTTTTCTTTTCCGCACTGATCCCCAACAGTGGTATCAGAGCCGATCTATGCATAGGAGTGTTATACGGCCAGTACGCATAAGTATTGTGCGGGCATTGATCCCTTAGTTATTACCCTCTAACGTGTACTTGTTTATATCGCGGTATTGTTTGATGAAGCGGCCCGGACCGACCTTACGCCAGCGTGTTAAACGCGAGACTGGTTCCACGCTCAACATACGGCTTGTACCGTATAAGTGGCTAGCGGGTGTCTGTCTCTCATTCGATAGTTGATATAGCATTTACAACGAAGGGCCCCGAAAGGGGTGTAATAGAGACAACTGTCGGATCCATGTTGTGGTTGGAAAGTTCGTAGCTTAGAAACGGTTCTATTGCAAAATCCCTAATAACCACGTAAAACTTGCAATAGATAAAGTAGAGGCGTCTAACTTTATTTTGCAGGGGGCATGTGATTATGATATGGCATTGGTCGATACGAAGGTAAATTAGTTTACCTTTTCTGTTACTAAGTAGTATAGTGATAGTCATCATTCCGATGGACGATCTGGTGGAGGCATCGTGGACTTGGCGTCAAACCAAGGGCAAGATGGAGATCATGCCGGAGTGCTCGATGGAGATCAAGGCGCAAAAAAGACCATATCATATCACATTATACATATGATGTTGATACCTGTTTTACATCTTATTGTGTGCTAGTATTAGATACTCAACGGTAGCAAATAAGATAATCCCTATTTAATTCCAGTGTTCCGTGTTCCCCTTGTGTGTGCACCACCAAGAAAGCTCTTCGATATAAGGCGATCCAGGGTTACAAGCCTGGGTGTTAGACATATCTACGTTCGCATACAGTGGGTGTAAGCCATGTTGCATAATGAATACACACAAGTTAGATTTGGCGAGCCTAGCATGCCACAGAAGCGTGGCCTCAGAACACAAGAGATCGAAAGATCGATCATGAGTCACATGGATGATGTGATTGGCATTAGTGAATGTCTACCTTTGATAATGCACTGATGGATGTGTAACACGGGGGGGTGTAGAGGATAGGGATCATGCGATCACTAAAATTGTCCAGGGGATGACAATTTTAGTGGAGACCAATTATAAATTGATCTCTTATTATAAACTTAGTCTAGATGTCCGTTTGCAAATATCTTAGTAGATCTTAGCCTATCCTATTGAGGTCCTTTGCGACCATGGAAATATATTGCTTAATATGGAACTTAGCAAAAGGGTCCAACTTCATAGATTAATACCCACGCCTGAGGGATATCCTCGTAAAAGGTGATCTTCTCTTCTTGATACAATAACCATTAGGAGATAATTCGATGACTCCGGAATGTTTGTGTTTTCTCCATAATCATGTAATAAGCCATTCTCCATTCGATGGAGAGTTGGGCTACATTTTGTATTATGCAGAATAAGGCACATAGAGTATGAGCTGTTGGATGGGTTTTCCTCCATCATGGATGAAAAGAGAATGTTTGGAAAACACTTAGCGATCTTGCATCAGAGTTAAGAACTCTTGGAAGGGCTTGATTGCAAAAGGAGGTCATGGATGAAAAAGGTATATGTTAGATATACAAAATTATAAATGTGGTCCTTGCAAAACTCGTTGCAGTTTGCAAAGTATTTGATACTTGTCCCATTTTGTGAAAACAGGATGATCTGCTTGAGAATTGCTGGTATTGAGGCAATGTGACTTGATCAAGGCAAGCAAAATAGTTGATGTCTGACATCACCTCTTCCCTCAAAGTTTATCATTTGGATTAGTGGACTTGAATATAAATGTGTAATCCATGTCTGTGTGTCTTGCTTATGGCGAGACGATTATTCATATGAACAAGTTACAAACCAGTTTGTACTATTCTTATGAACAATACCTTTGGTCACATTATGATTATAAATAAGTTATTCACAACACTATGTTAATGATAATAGTTTAAATATTTATAAAGGATTAGAATGCTAAAAGATATCCAAAGATTAATAATGAAAAGACACTATAGTTTAAGTCATTTTGGTTATTGCATGTTCTTTATGAAAGATCGGGGTCCTAGATGCTTAATCTAGAGACTTTGCAAAACCATGCCTCTTGGGCAGAATGACTAAAACTCCGCATTATGGTAAAACGGTGATATGCGAAGAAATGTTGAATCTTATACATAGTGATGTATCGTATTTTCAACAAATAGTGGAAATCATTAGTTAATTGTGGACTTAAGTGAATAAGTGTATTTACTTAATGAAACATGAAGTTTGAAATGATTTGAATTGTTCAAATGAGTTCACAACAAAGAGGATATTGAATTAAGAAGTCTCTTCGATTTGATCGACACAAATAAAGTATTCAAGTTAAGTTTAGCATAAAAGGAACTTGTGAAAGATGTTTCACAAATTATGATAATTGGATGAATTCAAACTATGTTGAAATATCCAAACAACATAATCATTTTGTATTAGATACATATTATCTCTTATCGGGGTTATAGTTGTCGTTTAGAGTTAGAGATCAAAATAAGCAAACACTCATTTGAAATACATGGTAACATCTAAAGATTCGTGGAAATAACACCATAAGTGTTATGGCATGTTCGAGTTTCTGGAGATTTCGACAAGTCGAAATCGTGGCGAATAAACAAGTCTTTGTAGAGCATTCTTAGGAAGCTATGAGTGCATCTTCCACGAAGGGGCAAACCTTCTGTTGTCCTAAGTTGATGTGTCTTGATGAAGATACAGGTGGAAGAAAGTAAAAGATCAAAACAAGGTATTTGATCTTACCTCCAAATTGTTGAGTGGCGCAGTGAAATTTGTTTCATGAAATCAAACTCTACAAATAGAGGAGAAACCAATGATAATGATCATAAAGTTTCAGTGAATACTTTTACTAAAGCAAGTAGGATTCAACTATATATTCTACAAGTTTGTGGAATTATATTGTTGATTCACTTGTCATGTTTTGAACAAGACATACCTACAAATTACAAAGAAGCATGATGGACATGAGTGCGAGAAATGACAATGAGTCATAAAATCCTATATTAAGTTACATTTAAGATTGCAAAGTAACATGTTACTTGATCTTATTAAAGTAAAGAAGTTTACTTGATATTCCCGAATGACTGCAAAGTCATAAGAAGGAAATGAAACTTAATGAATGATAAAAAGCTCGATTTGTCACAAGTTTGGACAAATTCAAGGAGTTGACTACAACAGTAGTGATGCTTAAGTATTTTGGATTTACACTAGAAATATAAGTCTCGTAATTGGAATTCTCAAATTGATGATGATCAAAGAATTTTGGAATGTCCAAGATTATTGAGAGGACCTAGATTTCAGTGGGAGCAAATCAGCTTGGCTAATTCATAATATGTAGCTGACATATTTGAAGGAAATATGCTCTGAGAGGCAATAATAAAGTTGTTATTATGTATTCCTTGTATATGATAGATGTTTATTTTGCATGCTATAATTGTATTGATAGGAAACATCAATACATGTGTGTTTAATAAACAAAAAGGGTTCCTAGTTATGCCTCTCTTATAGACTAGCTTGTTGATTAACAAGATGATCAAAGTTTCCTGATCATGGACATTGGATGTTGTTAATAACAAGGTCACAGCATTTGTGAAATGATGTGATGAACATTCATCCGAAATATAGCATTACGATCAAGTCATTATGTTTATATTGATATAACATCATACGAAGTAGTCTTAGTCCTTAAACCATGAGATCATGTTAATTGCTAACACCGGAAGAGTATCTTGATAACATCAAACATCACACCGTAACAGGGTGACCATAAAGGTAGGTTCAGTGCTATGAAGGTGTTATGTTGAGGCTCATGGATCAAGAGTGGAATTTGTCAATCCCGATGACGGATAGATATACTCTGGGCCCTCTCGGTGATATCACATTAAGATAGCTTGCAAGCAAGTGATCTGATCACTAGAATGTTATATCACGGGAACGAGAAAAGAGTGCATGTCGGTAACGAGATAAAACTAGGTATTTGGATACTGATGATCGAATCTCGGACATGTATTATATCATGAGACAAAGGGATTAAATTGCTGACGTTAAAGGTTCTCACGATCACAGAAGTCATCGTTGAATATGCAGGAGTCGAGATGGATCTCGTGTCCCGCTTCTGATTATTGATCTGAGAGGAGTCTCAATCATGTCTGCATTATTCGCGAACCGTAGGGTGACACACTTAAGGGTTGCCGGACACCATTTAGGAGCACATATGTTCCAGATAAAAGGTTTGCAAAGCGCAGGAAATGTTTTGATAGAAACATGAATTGTTTCGATAGAAACCAGAATTGTTTCGGGCGAAATTGCAGAAAGTGGTTCTGCATGTGATATTGAAATGTTGCAAGGGTTTTATGTGAATGTTTGTTAATTAAAGTAATTAACAAAATTCTGAATAAAATAAATAAAAGAGTTTTATTAATTGAGAGTTGCATTTAATTTGGTGGAAATTAAATTTATGTGAGTGGGATTTTGGGTGGAGGCCATGTTTATGTGAGTGGAGGTTCACCACATGAATGAAGGAGGGGAGGAGTCCCTCCCCTCATGCGCCGCTATGGAGGAGGAGGTCTCCTCCTCCTATATAAAGCCCCCCTCTCCCCTCTCCCCTCTCACAAACCACACCTCCTCGTGAAGGATCTCTCTCCCCCTCTAGATATTCCCCCATGGTCTCGGATTAGCGAGATACATGTTCCCGGTGGCCTTGCATCTGGAAGGAGTTGCTGCTTCCGCTGATTCGCTGGAGCGAGGAGGTGGAGGTTGTCTGGTGGCTTGAACGTGTATGCGAGGACGGATGCGTTGCTGATTTGCGGCGCTCGGACTTCCACACGATCTTGAGATCGGCAAGCGTATGACTACATCAACCACGAGTTCCTACTCGTTAACAAAACTCGTTGTCTTCGAGGGTAAGTTCTCCATGGATGTATGTCCACCCGTTGCTCTGTATCTAGTAGATAGATCTTGGCGTATAGTTCTCATCGTAGGATTTTTTTTGTTTTCTATGCTGCGGATCCAACAGTGGTATCAGAGCCTGATCTAGGCGTAGGTGCTTTGCACGGGTGGTACACATATGTTTATATGTGGGCGATGATGATCATGTTATTGCATCTTCTATGTACTTTGGATATTGGTGGCATAGTGGGATGAAGCGGCCCGGACCAACCTTACATGTCATCGTACATGAGACCGGTTCCACGACTGACATGCAACTAGTTTTGCATAAGTGGCTAGCGGTGTCCGCTCTCCTACTATAGTCAATATCTGATTTACAACGAGTTGCTAATAACTTGGTTATCCTCGTTGTGGTTCATGTTCGTAGGTAAGACCGGTTCTATCTCCGAAAGCCCTAAGCCACGTAAAACTTGCAATTGATAAATTAGAGGCGTCTAGTTTAGATCGTTGCTGGGCTAGTGTCTTGATATGGTATTGTTGTAAGTAGATGTGTGATAGATACTCTTACAACTCACTTAACGTGTAAGTTCCATAGACCTTGGCCTTACACACAAAGGAATGATAGAGATCATACCACGATGCAAATGATAGAGATCAAATGCATGGACCATATCACCTCACTTCACACATTAGATGTTAGCATCTTATATTGCTAGTTTGGCGCTTTTGGTAGCATTATAAGATGATCCCTCATTTAGATATCAAGATAAAATGTGTTCTTCCTTAAGTATGCACATTTTGTGGATCGTGTTTTGAGGCATCACGTGATGATCGGGTGTTCTCGACTCTACGCTTTCATACAAAGGGTGTAAGACAGTTTTACACATGCGAATACTAAGGTTCTTACTTGGCGAGCCTAGCATGTACAGACATGGCCTCGGAACACGGACCGAAAGGTTAAGCATGAGTCATATAGTTGATATGATGCCCATATAGATGCTCGCCTTTGAAGCTACACCGACTCACGTGATGATCGGACTTGGTGTAGTGGATTTGGTTCATGTAATCACCAAAAGGACACGAGGGATGTCGTTTTTGAGTGGGAGTTCATTAGTAATTTGGATTAGTTGAACTCAATCTATCATAAACTTAGTCTAAATATATTTTACAAATTCTGTTGTAGATGGCACGACCTGCTTTTAATTTCAATGTGTTCATGGAGAAAGAGAAGCTTGCTGCGAATGGTAGCAACTTCACCAACTGGGCTATGAATTTGAGGATTCTCCTCATTGCTGCATAAAAGCAATATGTGCTAGAGGCGCCGCTAGGCCCCCCACCAGCTCCTGATGCCCCTGACAAGGAAAAGAACGTCTATATAACTCGGCAGGAGGACCACAACTTAGTTCATTGCTGCATACTGTATGGGCTAGAGACAGAACTTCAAAAACATTTCGAAAATGGCAATGCCTTTGATACCATGGGAGAATTGAAAATGATTTTTGATACCCATGCTGCCGTAGAGAGTTATAATGCTTCTGAAAAGTTCTTTAGCTGCATGATGGAAGAGAACAGCTCCGTTAGTGAGCACATACTCAAAATGTCTGGGTACGCCGATAAGCTTGTGTCCTTGGGAATAATGATTCCCATTGACTTAGGCATACATCGTGTTCTCCAATCTCTGCCACCTAGCTACAAGAGCTTCGTGATGAACTATAATATGCAGGGCATGAAGAAGTCTCTTCCCGAGCTTCTGTCAATGCTTAAGACTGCAGAAGTGGAGATTAGGAAAGAACATCAAGTGTTGATGATCAATAAGACCACCGGTTTCAAGAAGGACAAGAAAGGCAAGCAGAAGGGAAAGAAGGGCAACAAATCTATTGCCGCGCCTGAAAAGAAACCCCGAGCTGGCCCTAAGTCTGACACCGAGTGCTACTATTTCAAGGGGACTGGCCATTGGAAGCGCAACCGCCCCAAGTATTTGGCAGACAAGAAGGCCGGCAAGGCAAACAAAGGTATATGTGATATACATGTTATTGATGTGTACTTGACTAGTACTCGCAGTAGCACCTGGGTATTTGATACGGGATCGGTTGCTAATATATGTAACTCGGTTCAAGGGCTGCGGAACAAGCAACAACTAGCAAGGGATGAGGTCACGATGCGGGTCGGCAATGGATCAAGAGTTGATGTGATCGCCGTTGGAACACTGCCTCTCCATATGCCGTCGGGATTAGTTATAAACCTGAATAATTGTTATTTGGTGCCTGCACTGAGCATGAACATTGTATCCGGATCGTGTTTGATGCAAAGTGGTTATTCGTTTAAGTCTGAAAACAATGGTTGTTCGATTTATATGAATAATATCTTTTATGGTCATGCACCTGTGTTGAATGGTTTATTTCTATTGGATCTCGATAGTAGTATTACGCATATTCATAATGTTGATGCTAAAAGGATTAAACTTGATAATGATATATCTGCATATATGTGGCAATCGCCGCTAGGTCATATTGGCGTTAAACGCATGAAGAAACTCCATTCTGATGGACTTTTGGAATCACTTGATTTTGAATCATTTGATACATGTGAGCCATGCCTTATGGGCAAGATGACTAGAATGCCGTTTTCCGGTTCAATGGAACGGGCGACAGATTTATTGGAAATCATACATACTGATGTGTGTGGACCAATGAGTGTGTCGGCGCGAGGTGGATATCGTTTTTTTGTTACTTTAACGGATGATTTGAGTAGATACGAGTATATCTATTTGATGAAACATAAGTCTGAAACCTTTGAAAAGTTCAAAGAATTTCAGAATGAAGTGGAAAATCATCATAATAGAAAGATCAAATTTCTTCGGTCCGACCGTGGAGGAGAGTATCTTAGTTACGAGTTTAGCACACATATGAAAGACTATGGAATAGTTTCACAACTCACGCCTGCCGGAACACCACAACGTAATGGTGTGTCAGAACATCGTAATCGTACTTTATTGGATATGGTTCGATCTATGATGTCTCTGACTGACTTGCCACTATCATTTTGGGGTTATGCACTGGAAACCGCTGCATTCACTTTAAATAGGGCACCATCTAAATCCGTTGAAAAGACACCTTTTGAATTATGGTTTGGAAACAAACCTAAGCTGTCATTTCTTAAAGTTTGGGGATGCGATGTTTATGTGAAGAAACTTCAACCGGATAAACTCGAACCCAAAGCGGAAAAATGCGTCTTCATAGGATACCCTAAGGAAACGATTGGGTATACCTTCTATCACAGATCCGAGGGCAAGGTCTTTGTTGCCAAGAATGGATCCTTTCTTGAGAAGGAGTTTCTCACGAAAGGTGTGAGTAGTCGGAAGGTAGAACTCGAAGAGGTTATTGAACCTTCTCTTCATGAAATGGCGAGTAGCAAGACCGGAAGTTGTTTCGGAGTTGACTTCACCTAATGAAGAGAGAGCTAATGATATTGATCATGAAACTCCGAAAGAGGACACTACCGAACCTCGCAGGTCAAGCAGGACACGTGCAGCTCCTGAACTGTACGGCAATCCTGTTATGAATTTCATGATTGATGAAATAGATGACCCTGCGAGGTATGAAGAAGCGATGATGAGCCCTGATTCCAACAAATGGCTAGAAGCCATGAAATCCGAGATGGAATCCATGTACGAAAACCAGGTTTGGACCTTGGTGGACTTACCTCACGATCAAAAGGCCATTGATAATAAATGGATTTTCAAAAGAAAAACTGATGCTGATGGTAATGTAACCATCTATAAGGCTCGACTTGTCGCAAAGGGGTTTCGACAAATTCAAGGAGTTGACTACAATGAGACATTCTCTCCCATAACGATGCTTAAGTCGGTTAGGATTATGTTAGCAATTGCTGCATATTTCGATTATGAAATATGGCAGATGGATGTCAAAACTGCGTTCCTCAATGGTAATATTGAAGAAGAGTTGTATATGATACAACCTAAGGGTTTTGTCGATCCTAAGGATGCAGATAAGGTGTGCAAACTTCAGCGATCCATCTATGGACTGAAGCAAGCATCCCGGAGTTGGAATCTCCGCTTTGATGAGGTTATCAAAGAGTTTGGATTTGTCCAAACTTATGGAGAGGCTTGTATTTACAAGAAAGTGAGTGGGAGCAATGTGGCATTTCTGATATTATATGTGGATGACATATTATTGATTGGAAATGATATAGATCTTTTAAACAGTGTTAAAAGTTATCTAAACAAAGAAATTTTCGATGAAGGACCTTGGTGAAGCTTCATATATATTAGGCATTAAAATCTATAGAGATAGATCAAGACGCCTAATTGGGCTATCGCAGAGTACATACCTTGATAAGATATTAAAGAAGTTTAATATGGACGGAAGTAAGAAGGGTTACTTACCTATGTTGCAAGGCAAGACATTGAGTAAGACTCAAAGTCGGGCTACGACGGAAGAAAGAGAGATAATGGATAAGATCCCCTATGCCTCAGCCATAGGCTCTATAATGTATGACATGCTATGTACAAGACCGGATGTGGCACATGCTATTAGTTTGACTAGTAGGTACCAATCTGATCCAGGTTCGGAACACTGGATAGCGGTCAAGAATATCCTTAAGTACTTGAGAAGAACTAAGGATATGTTTCTTGTATACGGAGGTGAAGAAGAGCTAGTCGCTAAGTGTTATGTCGATGCTAGCTTTGACACCGATCCGGATGACTCTAAGTCTCAATCTGGATACGTATTTCTCTTGAACGGAGCAACAGTTAGTTGGAGGAGTTCCAAACAACCTGTGGTGGCTGGATCAACAACGGAGGCGGAATATGTTGCTGCTTCAGAAGCGGCGCAGGAGGCAGTTTGGATGAAAGAGTTCATTACGGAACTAGGTGTGGTTCCCAGTGCATTGGACCCGATGGTGATCTATTGTGACAACAATGGAGCCATAGCCAACGCAAAGGAACCAAGGTCTCACAAGAATTCCAAACATATTAAGCGCCGATTTCACTCCATCCGCGAGCATGTCAAGGATGGAGATATAAAGATTTGTAAAGTGCACACGGACCTGAATGTAGCAGATCCGTTGACTAAAGTACTCCCTAGGGCAAAACATGATCAACACCAGAACTCCATGGGTTTTAGATTTATCACTATATAAACTAGATTATTGTCTCTAGTGCAAGTGGGAGACTGAAGGAAATATGCCCTGAGAGGCAATAATAAAGTTGTTATTATGTATTCCTTGTATATGATAGATGTTTATTTTGCATGCTATAATTGTATTGATAGGAAACATCAATACATGTGTGTTTAATAAACAAAAAGGGTTCCTAGTTATGCCTCTCTTATAGACTAGCTTGTTGATTAACAAGATGATCAAGGTTTCCTGATCATGGACATTGGATGTTGTTAATAACAAGGTCACAGCATTTGTGAAATGATGTGATGAACATTCATCCGAAGTATAGCATTACGATCAAGTCATTATGTTTATATTGCTATAACATCATACAAAGTAGTCTTAGTCCTTAGACCATGAGATCATGTTAATTGCTAACACCAGAAGAGTATCTTGATAACATCAAACGTCATACCGTAATAGGGTGACCATAAAGGTGGGTTCAGTGCTATGAAGGTGTTATGTTGAGGCTCATGGATCAAGAGTGGAATTTGTCAATCCCGATGACGGATAGATATACTGGGCCCTCTCGGTGATATCACATTAAGATAGCTTGCAAGCAAGTGATGTGATCACTAGAATGTTATATCACGAACGAGAAAAGAGTGCATGTCGGTAGCTAGATCAAACTAGGAATTTGGAAACCGATGATCGAAACACGGAAATGTATTATATCATGAGAGAAAGGGATTAAATTGATGACGTTAAAGGTTCTCACGATCACAGAAGTCATAGTTTAATATGCAGAGTCAAGATGGATCTCCGTGTCCCGCTTCTGATTATTGATCTGAGAGGAGTCTCAATCATGTCTGCATTATTCGCGAACCGTAGGGTGACACACTTAAGAGTTGCCGGACACCATTTAGGAGCACATATGTTCCAGACAAAAGGTTTGCAAAGCGCAGGAAATGTTTCGATAGAAACAGGAATTATTTCGATAGAAACCGGAATTGTTTCGGGTGAAATTGCAGAAAGTGGTTCTGCATGTGATATTGAAATATTGCAAGGAGTTTTATGTGAATGTTTGTTAATTAAAGTAATTAACAAAATTCTGAATAAAATAAATAAAAGAGTTTTATTAATTGAGAGTTGCATTTATTTTGGTGGAAATTAAATACATGTGAGTGGGATTTTGGGTGGAGGCCATGTTTATGTGAGTGGAGGTTCACCACATGAATGAAGGAGGGGAGGAGTCCCCCCCCTCATGCGCCAGCTATGGGAGGGGAGGGGTCTCCCTCCCTCCTATATAAAGCCCCCCTCTCCCCTCTCACAAACCACACCTCCTCGTGAAAGATCTCTCTCCCCCTCTAGATAGTCCCCCATGGTCTCGGATTAGCGAGATACATGTTCCCGGTGGCCTTGCGTCTGGAAGGAGTTGCTGCTTCCGCAGATTCGCTGGAGTGAGGAGGTGGAGGTTGTCCGGTGGCTTGAACGTGTGCGAGGACGGATGCGCTGCTGATTTGTGGCGCTCGGACTTCCACACAATCTTGAGATCGGCAAGCGTACGACCACATCAACAACGAGTTCCTACTCGTTAACAAAACTCGTTGTCTTCGAGGGTAACTTCTCCATTGATGTATGTCCACCCGTTGCTCTGTATCTAGTAGATAGATCTTGGCGTATAGTTCTCATCGTAGGAATTTTTTTGTTTTCTATGCTGCAGATTGAAGGGAATATGCCCGAGAGGCAATAATAAAGTGGTTATTATCTTATTCCATGTTTATGATAAATGTTTATTTTACATGCTAGAACTATATTGATCGGAAACATCAATACATGTGTGTTTAATAAACAAAAAGGGTTCCTAGTTATGCCTCTCTTATAGACTAGCTTGTTGATTAACAAGATGATCAAGGTTTCCTGATCATGGACATTGGATGTTGTTAATAACAAGGTCACACCATTGGTGGAATGATGTGATGAACATTCATCCGAAGTATAGCATTACGATCAAGTCATTATGTTTATATTGCTATAACATCATACGAAGTAATCTTAGTCCTTAGACCATGAGATCATGTTAATTGCTAACACCGGAAGAGTATCTTGATAACATCAAACGTCACACCGTAACAGGGTGACTATAAAGGTGGGTTCAGTGCTACGAAGGTGTTATGTTGAGGCTCATGGATCAAGAGTGGGATTTGTCCATCCCGATGACGGATAGATATACTCTGGGCCCTCTCGGTGATATCACATTGAAATAGCTTGCAAGCAAGTGATGTGATCACTAGAATGTTATATCACGGGAACGAGAAAAGAGTGCATGTCGGTAACGAGATCAAACTAGGTATGGAGATACCGATGATCGAATCTCGGACATGTAATATATTGTGAAACAAAGGGATTTAGTTACTAGCGTTAAAGGTTCTCACGATCACAGAAGTCATCGTTGAATGTGTAGGAGTCAGTATGGATCTCCAGGTCCCGCTTCTGATTATTGATCTGAGAGGAGTCTCAATCATGTCTGCATTATTCACGAACCGTAGGGTGACACACTTAAGGGATACCGACACCCTTTGGAGCAAATATGTTTCAGATAAAGATTTAAGAAAGCACTGGAATTATTTCAATAGACACCGAAACTGTTTCGGGTGAAAATGCTGAAATTGGTTCTGCATGTAATATTGAAATGTTGCAGGGGGTTTTATGTGAATGTTTGTTAATTAAAGTAATTAACAAAATTCTGAATAAAAATAATAAAAGAGTTTTATTAAATGAGAGAGCATTAAATTTGGAGAAATTTAATGCATTTAAAGTGGAGACTTTAAAAGAGAATGTGAAGGGGCAAATTTATGTGGAGGGAGTTACCACCACATGAATGGAGGAGGTGAAGAGTCACCTCCTCCATGCGCCGGACATGAAGGAGGGGCACCCCCCTCCTCCTATAAAAGGCCACCCCCTCCTCACTTCTCACACACACCTCATTGTGAAGGATCTCTCTCCCCCTCTAGTATTATTCCCCCATGGTCTCGGATTAGCGAGATACATGTTCCCGGCGGCTTTATCTTGAAAGGAGTTGTTGCTTCTGCTGCTTTGCTGGAGCGAGGGACGGAGGTTGTCGGGGTACCGGACATGTGTGCGATCACGGATGCACCGCTGCTTGCGGTGCTGGACTTGGTGGTGCTGGAGCCAGACCTGCTGGACTTCATCGCGATCTTGAGATCGGCAAGTGTACGACTACATCAACCACGAGTTCCTACTCGTTAACAAAGCTCGTTGTCTACGAGGGTAAGTTCTCGTTGGATGTATGTCCACCTGTTGCTTTGTACCTAGTAGATAGATCTTGGCGTGTAGTTCACACCGTAGGAAAATTTTTGTTTTCTATGATGCGGACCCAACAGTGGTATCAGAGCCTGATCTATGCGTAGGTGCTTAGCACGGGTAGTACACATATGTTGATATGTGGGCGATGATCATCATGTTATTGCATCTTCTATGTATTTTGGATATTGGTGGCATAGTGGGATGAAGCGGCCCGGACCAACCTTACATGTCATCGTATATGAGACCGGTTCCACGACTGACATGCAACTTGTTTTGCATAAGTGGCTGGCGGGTGTCTGTCTCTCCTACTATAGTCAATATCTGATTTACAACGAGTTGCTAATAACTTGGTTATCCTTGTTGTGGTTCATGTTCGTAGGTAAGAACGGTTCTATCTCCGAAAGCCCTAAGCCACGTAAAACTTGCAATTGATAAATTAGAGGCGTCTAGTTTAGATCGTTGCTGGGCTAGTGTATTAATATGGTATTGTTGTAAGTAGATGTATGATAGATACTCTTACAACACACTCAACGTGTAAGTTCCATAGACCTTGGCCTTACACACAAAGGAATGATAGAGATCATACCACGATGCAAGTGATAGAGATCAAATGCATGGACCATATCATCTCACTTTACACATTAGATGTTAGCATCTTATACTGCTAGTTTGGCGTTTTCTGTAGCATCGTAAGATGATCCCTCATTTAAATATCAAGATAAAATGTGTTCTTCCTTAAGTATGCACCGTTCTATGGATCATGTTTCGAGACATCACGTGATGATCGGGTGTTCTCAACTCTACGCTTTCATGCAACGGGTGTAAGACAGTTTTACACACGCGAATACTAAGGTTCTTACTTGGCGAGCCTATCATGTACAGACATGGCCTCGGAACACAGACCAAAAGGTTAAGCATGAGTCATATAGTTGATATGATGCCCATATAGATGCTCGCCTTTGAAGCTACACCGACTCACGTGATGATCGGACTTGGTGTAGTGGATTTGGTTCATGTAATCACCAAAAAGGCACGAGGGATGTCGTTTTTGAGTGGGAGTTCATTTCTAATTTGGATTAGTCGAACTCAATTTGTCATAAACTAAATCAAAGTGAATTTGCATAATTTGTTGTAGTCATTCGCATCTGTTCACTACCTTATGCTTAGTTTTAATTGAGATAATAGAACTATAGAATTCTGGATATTTACTTTACGAACTGGTATCGTATTGTTTTGAATGTCAATTTAAAAGTTTATAAGTCCTATTGCAAACTTTCAGCAAACTCTATTTAATCCATGAAGTTTAATAAGTAGTATTAAATCAAGAGTAAGAATTCCAATGTTAGTATCTAAAGTATCATGTTTGCCTCCATGATTATTGATATTCAAAAGTTGTTTTAATATCAAGATTATATTGGAGCTAGAAATTGTTTCAGAAACCATCATGTGTGAAAGATATTGTGATATCTGAAACAATGTGTTTGGTTGCATTATGATAGAGTATAATTTAGCAAAATACATGTTCTCATATTATATGAGAATTTGTGAAGGATGGAGATGTTAGGCATCCGAATCTACCAAAAAGGTTTTGGGAACTGATATTATACTCGTGATTCTTCCTTATAAGCTATAGTAGCTTGATCATGAAAGTTGTCATGATAAGGATGAATAGAAGATGTAAGTAAAATGTTTACTACACTAATAGATTACTAAAGAATGGATTTTTGAAAGAATGCCAAACATTTGATGATGGTGATCCACTTCGAAGTGCAAGTCCAAAGGTATTAGTATTTGACTATATACGCTTTGTACTATGTGTCATGTGAATGACAACACTATTGATGTTGATAGATTCTTTTAAAAGAAAAGGAATTGCTGAAAGAGAATCTATAAAATATTTTGCAGAAAATAAAAGGTTGGAGATGTCCAACTTAGGTATATAGAAGATATACATGTTACGGCTATATTCCTTGCTTGTTAAACAATGTGGTTCTTAGGTATTGGATACCGAATTGGTTGGTATGAAGTGTCATACAGGACAACGCAATTCATGAACTACAATGGCCTAAGTAAACCAGCAAGAGAATGAGTGATGATGTTCATCGAAAACAAATAAAGTATTATTGTGTTTTTGTTGTCATCAAACCAAGCCTTCAAGATTTGTTTAAATAATTGTTATTTTGTTCCGGTATCATGAGAACAATGGCTGTTCAAATAATTACCGTATTCCATAAAGGATGGATGAACTTTTACAAGTCTAGTTGGAGAAATCACATCCATAAACACTAGTGCTAAAATGTCGCAAGACAAATGATTGAAAGATCACTTATGAAGTGACATCGCTGTTTAAATTATATTTGAAAGAAAACATGAAGAAACTCCATGTTGATGGATTTTTGGAGTCTTTGATTTTGATCAATTGACGCATGTGAGACTTTCCTCGAGATAATTGAAACTCCGTCCATAGGACAGAGAGGAACGGATGACTAGCTTATTGGAAATTGTGCATGCTGATGTGCATAGTCCATTATGTGTAGCCATATGCGATGGATCTTTTTGCTTCATATGCTTTCTCCGAAAATTTGAGTGAATATATCTGTATATTGTCTTAACAAGGAAGAAGTATGAAACATTTGAAAATTGTTCAAAGACTTTCAAGATGAAGTGGAAAATCATTGTAACAAGAAAATAAAGAGTTTATGATTCGATCATAAAGGAAGATATTTGAGTTACATGTTTAGCAAAAACACCTAAGACTTGAGGAATTGTTCCATGATTTGTGTTTCCCGATAAACCATAGGAGTATGGCATATTCGAGAGATAAAATCAAACCATGTTTGACATGGTAAGATCAAGGGTGTCATTTATAAAACTGCCATTATGTTTTAAGGATTGAAGCTTTAGAGACTACCGCTTTTACACTAAAAAGAGCACCATCGTGATCCATTGAAATGACACCATATGAGTTATGGTTTGGGATAAAACCCGAATTGTCTTTTCTTAAATTTTGGTATGCTATGCATAAGTAAAATGTTTACAACCAAAGTCGGATAAACACGTCTTTGTAGGTTATCCCAAAGACATTGTTGGGAATTTCTGCATAACACCAAGGACAAAAGAGTTTGTTACTTGGAACGTCAAGTTTCTTGAGAAGGAATTTTTCGTGAAAAGTTAAGTGGGAGGACAATAGAACTTTGATAAGGTTGTTGAACCTTAGCTATATGTGCTAAAGCAGCACCGAAAGTGTCCCGTGGCGGCCACAATGCTCATGACTCTCGTGATTACAAAAGGTGTGATCTCGGAGATTAAAGTTCCTATAGAACCTGCAGGGTAAGAATCAAATAGTAAGATTTGATAAGCAAGTCGTTATTGTTTTGACAATGATGAACCGACTACATGCAAAGAAGCAATGATGGCCCCTGACTCCATAAAATGACTAGAAGTCATAGAATCCGTGATAGTATCCATACACGAGAAAACAAGTTTCTAAACTTGGAAGACCCTCCGGAAAGGCGTGAAGCCTATCGGTCGTGTTTGGATCTATAAATAAATAAGACATGGATGTTTAACATCTATGAAATAGTCGACATGTCGGAAAGAAGTTTACGACAATGTTCAAGGAGTTGACTATGACAAGATTTGATCTTTCATAGCGATATACAGTCTTGACGGATTAATGTAGCAACCACTACATATAATTTGGTATATGGTAGTTGAATAAACAAAACAAGGTTCTTCTAATAGAACGGTAACCTAGGACATGTATATGACATGGTCCGAAGGGTTTTGTTAATTCAAAGGGTGCTAAAAGGGCATGTAAACTTCAATAGTTGAAGTAAGCATAGAGGAGTTGGAATCTTCACCATGATGAAACTGTTAAAAGAGTTTAAATTCATCGGA
This sequence comes from Avena insularis, assembly GCA_023614405.1. NCBI lineage: Eukaryota > Viridiplantae > Streptophyta > Magnoliopsida > Poales > Poaceae > Avena > Avena insularis. The sequence continues at coordinate 661,375,193 of CM042690.1, read as the reverse complement.
GATGATGAAGATGCTTGCATTTGCAAGAAATTAAGTGGGAGCACTGAGACATATTTCTAATACATTATGTAGAGGACATATTGTTGATTGGAAATGATGTATCTTGAATTGACACAAGTTAAGGATTTCATTAAAATAAGATTTCGATGAAAGACTTGGGCAAACCCAGAATATTAGGCATTAATATCTATATGGATAGATTAAGGCGCTAATATGGTTGTGCTAGACATACATATATAAGATATTGAAATGGTTCAATATGAGATATTGAAAGGGTTCAATATGGAAACAACAAGAAAGGTTCTTGCTGCATGGAAAGGATTGTATCAAGATTCAAGTGTTTCAACACTTGGTGACTAAAATCACATGAAAATTTTGATCGATTATACCATGATATGTATATATCCAGAATGTCCTATGCTCTAAATGTTATGAGCATATACCAGAATGATTCATAAGATGATCATTGGACAATAGTAAAGATATTCTTATGAGCTTTGGAAGAACTAAGAATATATCATGAATGCGTGACAAATAGTTAAAGGTAGTTCATTGTAAAGTGTTACATTGATACTAGTTTTGTCACAAGATACAAATTAAATTTATCTCAATTTAGACTATGGGTGGCACAATGTAATGGAAAGGATGTTTCCATGATGGATTTGGATGAGCTTCAAAGTTGAGACATTGTGATGGATACTACAACAAAAGGCTAAGTATATGACTGCTATAGTAGCAGCATAGGAGGGCATTTGTGTTAAGTAGTTTGTTATCAAACTAGGTGTGGTTCAAAGTGGGCTAATACTATGAAGATTTATTGTGTGACAATAATGTCAACATATTTTGAGCCGAACAAACTAAAGGTCTCACCAAAGGACCAAATTTATACAATGCCATCTCATTTGAGAATGAGTGATGCGTAGAGACGCAGAGACATGCAAATACACACGGACCTGAAACTGTCAGATCCAGAGATTATGTTAACAACTAGCAATAGCGTATATGCAACACCAGAAAGCCATAGGTGTTCAATACGCAAAGTTTTTCAAACTAGATTATTGACTCTAGTGCAAGTGGGAGACTGAAGGGAATATGCCCGAGAGGCAATAATAAAGTGGTTATTATCTTATTCCATGTTTATGATAAATGTTTATTTTACATGCTAGAACTGTATTGATCGGAAACATCAATACATGTGTGTTTAATAAACAAAAAGGGTTCCTAGTTATGCCTCTCTTATAGACTAGCTTGTTGATTAACAAGATGATCAAGGTTTCCTGATCATGGACATTGGATGTTGTTAATAACAAGGTCACACCATTGGTGGAATGATGTGATGAACATTCATCCGAAGTATAGCATTACGATCAAGTCATTATGTTTATATTGCTATAACATCATACGAAGTAATCTTAGTCCTTAGACCATGAGATCATGTTAATTGCTAACACCTAAAGAGTATCTTGATAACATCAAACGTCACACGGTAACAGGGTGACTATAAAGGTGGGTTCAGTGCTACGAAGGTGTTATGTTGAGGCTCATGGATCAAGAGTGGGATTTGTCCATCCCGATGACGGTACTCTGGGCCCTCTCGGTGATATCACATTGAAATAGCTTGCAAGCAAGTGATGTGATCACTAGAATGTTATATCACGGGAACGAGAAAAGAGTGCATGTCGGTAACGAGATCAAACTAGGTATCGAGATACCGATGATCGAATCTCGGACATGTAATATATCATGAGACAAAGGGATTTAGTTACTAGCGTTAAAGGTTCTCACGATCACAGAAGTCATCGTTGAATGTGTAGGAGTCAGTATGGATCTCCAGGTCCCGCTTCTGATTATTGATCTGAGAGGGGTCTCGATCATGTCTGCATTTTTCGCGAACCGTAGGGTGACACACTTAAGGGATACCGACACCCTTTGGAGCAAATATGTTTCAGATAAAGATTTAAGAAAGCGCTGGAATTATTTCAATAGACACCGAAACTGTTTCGGGTGAAAATGCTGAAATTGGTTCTGGATGTAATATTGAAATGTTGCAGGGGGTTTTATGTGAATGTTTGTTAGTTAAAGTAATTAACAAAATTCTGAATAAAAATAATAAAAGAGTTTTATTAAATGAGAGAGCATTAAATTTGGAGAAATTTAATGCATTTAAAGTGGAGACTTTAAAAGAGAATGTGAAGGGGCAAATTTATGTGGATGGAGTTACCACTTCACCTCCTCCATGCGACGGCCATGAAGGAGGGGCACCCCCCTCCTCCTATAAAAGGCCACCCCCTCCTTACTCTCACACACACCTCCTTGTGAAGGATCTCTCTCCCCCTCTAGTATTATTCCCCCATGGTCTCGGATTAGCGAGATACATGTTCCCGGTGGCTTTATCTGGAAAGGAGTTGCTGCTTCCGCTGCTTTGCTGGAGCGAGGGACAGAGGTTGTCGGGGTACCGGACGTGTGTGCGATCACGGATGCACCGCTGCTTTGCGGTGCTGGAGCCGGACCTGCTGGACTTCATCATGATCTTGAGATTGGCAAGTGTACGACTACATCACCCACGAGTTCCTACTCGTTAACAAAGCTCGTTGTCTACGAGGGTAAGTTCTCGTTGGATGTATGTCCACCCGTTGCTTTGTACCTAGTAGATAGATCTTGGCGTGTAGTTCACACCGTAGGAAATTTTTTGTTTTCTATGTTGCGGACCCAACACGGATCCAACAATATTTTGAGTAGGAGCTAAGTGAAATCCCGAGATCTCAAACATGAATGTCAATTTTTGAGTGGGAGCTAAGTGAAATCCCTAGATCTCAAACATGAATGTCATATTTGAGTGGGAGCGTGAAATCATTCTAGGATATGTGGACGACATATGTGAATGATGTGATTGGTGTTAATAACGTTTAAGTTAGACAAATAAGGATTAAGTTGAAGTTATTAAACAATAAGATCTATCGAGATAGATTGGTAAGTTTAATAAACACTGAATGTCGAATGCTTCCTGGACTTGATTCTGAAAGATGTTCAGGACGTCCTAAGCTAGATTCTGAAGAAGCTCGGAATGGAACAAGGTGAGAAAGTAGTTCTTACCATATGAAGCATTGAGTTAGTATTGCAACTATGGTTGAAAGAAAGAGATGTGTTGCATCTCCTATGCCTCAGTCATAGGTTCTTCCATATAACCATGTTGTATACTCGACGTAATGTGACCCGAAGTTCTGGTTGGTAGGACAAAGTCTTAACCATAAGAACATGTCTTTAAGTGATTCCTAAGTTGATCACTCAACCAGAATTAAGTTTGTACTTAAGTAGCAAGAAGCAATGTAAGTGGCATAGTTGCATTTCATGCACTAGGATCTACATAGATATAGAAGTATAAAGGCTACATCTGATGTGATGTATAATGGTATGGCGGGGCTAGTTCGCTTTTAACGTAGAATGATGTGTCCCAAGGCCCAGTGCCCATGAGAAAGCCCTCGAGGTTGATCTAACGTCACTGTAAGCTCCTGGAATCCGGCCTCGTTCTGCTGCCATGACTATAGTGTATACACAAAGGATAGCAAAGTGTGTTTTGAAGTTTAGATGACAACGGTGAAAACGACCGTCATCATGAACACTAGAAACAAAAGTCTCAGTTTGTCGCCAAACAAATACTTCGACCCATTATAAGATAATGGAGTGAATGTCAAAATTAGGAAGACATTAACGATTTGCAAAAGACATAATGATCTGGTAAAATAGAACATGGACATGACGTTTCCCATGAGCATGCATGATCTGTAAACGCATATGGTATATGGTTTATATGAGTAAAATGCGAGCTAGGTTATTTGTACTCTAGTGCAAGTGGGAGACTGAAGGAGATATGCCCTAGAGGAAAATAATAAATAGGTTTTTATTGTCATATCTCAATTAGTTTATAATAGTTTCATATTGTGCTATAACTGTGCCAAGTAGAAACATTGGTACAGGTGTGGTATGAAACAACCAAGTCCCTAGTAGCCTCTATTCATACTAGTTCATTGGTCACGGAGATGATCTGGGTTTCAAGATCATGGGCATTTATGTCGACTGACAACGAGATCATATCATTGGAGAATGATATGGTTGGACATTCCTCGAAGGATTGCAACACGATCAAGTCATATAGTTCATTGTTGCAATAGCTATACGTAGACTCCTGCTCCTTAGATCTTGAGATGATATCAATCACAGTCTCTCGAGAGTGCTTAGATAGCATCAAGCGCCACTTGGTAATACAATGGTTATAAAGGTGTGTTCAGGTACTCGGAGGAACTGTAGAGGCAATATATGTCAAGAGCGGGATTTGTTCACCCACATGATGGGTAAAGATACATACGGCTAGCTTGGTGAGATTACATCCATAAATGTTGCAACATGTGACTGGGTCGCGGGAATGTAATATCACAGTAACAAGAAAAACAGAACTTGTTGTGAACGAGATTGAACAAAGGTATGGGATACCGGTGATCGGATCTCAGACAAGTTGTATCGAGAAACAAAAGGAAGAGGATGCTACATTTAGACGGTTCAAACGACATTGTCATCAGGAATGCATAGGGGTCACATGGCATCCCTGGTCCCTCTGTTGATCATTGATATAGATCATGTATAGAGCATTCCCGAGCCATGAGAGGATACGCTTAAGGGTATGATGAGAGCGATCATTCGTAAGATGGAATCATAGTAGAGAAAGAGAGAAAGTCGGAATCGTTCTGTAGAGAGATCCGAAGTTGTTCAGAGAAAGAATAAAGGACCGGAGAGATCCGAAGTCGTTCGGAGAAAATCAAAAGGGAACCAAAAGGTGTTTCGGGTCAAGATGGATTTTGCAATATGTATTTACATATTAATTAGTGTAATTAATATTAAATATAATATTAAAATCTAATTTGAAGGGTTATTCTACTAATGGGCCAAACTTCCTAGGGAATAAAGGCCCATGAGGGGAAACCGGAGGAGGGAAGGGCCAAGGGCCAAGGCCCAGGCGCCTCAAGGGGGCCCACCCGGCCAGCCTAGGGCTGTGCGCGGGCTGGAGCCCACCCCTGGCTGGCTGGCCCATGAGGCCCATGCGCCTCCCCCCTCTCTCCCTTGTTTAGTCCCACATGGGAAACCCAAAGGGGAGGGCACACCCCCTCCCCCTATATAAAGGGGTGCCCATGGGTGGGATGAGACACACGAATATTTGGAGGAGTCCTTTGGTTGACTTCCTCCTTCCCTCTCTCTATACCTTGTGACCATGGCCCCAAGTCTGGGCTGTGCGATCGAGGCACACCTACAGCACGCCGTTGCTGCAGGGATTCCTAGCCGGATATCAACTTCTTCACTCCCAGCGGGATCGGGGAGCCGGAGGTATCATCATGCACCGGATGTGTACGAAGAAACGAGGCGCAACACTTGGGGCACTTAAATGTCGTGAGCTAGAGCTGTTGCACGATGAAGATCAAGAAGGAGCAAGGGGTGACCTGCGAGGAGCTTCACGACCTTGAGGTCGGCTACGAGTACGACTACATCAACCATGTTCCCCGCAGAACATTAACCACGTACGGTCTACAAGGGTATGTATTCTATATGCTCCGGCCGTTACCGCATTACTACATAGATAGGGGTTCCAACGTAGGAATTTTTTTATTTTCCGCACCGATCCCCAACACTTCGTAGGTTCGGTTGCCAGGTATATGTACCTATACCACCACCCCAGCTGACATGGGTATACCATACAGGTACTCGAGCTTGGTATATACGGTCCAAATACACACAGGCCCACGGTGTCGCCAAGGCCCGGATGAAAGGACTCGAGTAACCTGCGGACTCTCGATTGCTTGAAGAACAAGAAGAAGCTAAAGATAGAAAGTTTGAAGGGGAAAACCCTAACTTGTAACCGACTCGACCTGCTACCCGAGACCTAGACTATCTATATAAAGGCTAGGAGGGGGCGGCGAGGAGGACACACGCAACCCTAGTTTCCACAACCTTCACCAGATTGCATCTGCGCACCCTTGTAACTTTCGACTCCCTCGATAATTCCACGAGCAGACAAGCAGGAGTAGGGACCTCTACGAGGCCTGAACCTGGGTAAATCCTTTGTCCCCTGTGTGCTTGTTTGCTAGCCGATAGATGTCTCCAGTGCTCCCTCCTTCTCCAAAACCCAAGTCCATAACAATGGGCATTGACGAGTTAAACCCTCGTCAATTGGCGCCGTCTGTGGGAATTGGGAGTGTTGATGTTGCGATCTACAACTCCGCAACAGCGGAGATTCGCCAGCTCTTCGGCGCCTTCGACTTCACCATCCACACGCCGGCCAGCCGCCCGGCCTTCGGGTCTGTGGGCGACGGAGTCAGCCTGGCGATTGGGAGCTTCCGCTTCCAAGTTGGTCAGGTGGGCATGCTTCGCATGCCTGATCAGCCGACAGCACCGGCGATTGCCCCGACATCATGGTTCCCTCCACCGATCGGCACCCTCAGCAAGCTCAACACCCTGACGACAGTCGAGAACACCGTCAGTGACAGCAGTCGCGACTCCGATCTGAGCGATCTGGCCACTGAAGATGGAACCTACGGTTCCGGATCCGAAAGTTGTGGAAGCAGCAGCTTCCCCAATCACTTCATGTGCGCCGTCATCAACGCAGGCGACACCTCTGCCAATCGCGACAACAGCGGCAATCGCGGAAACAGAACCGACCCGCCTAATGGCGGTAACAGTGGCAATCGCGTCCCCGTTGACAACGGAGGGGTAGTCGAACCTCCAACCATAGTAAACGAGCAAACCGAAGAACGCGTCGTAATCAAGCTCAACGAGCAAGAATGGGCTCGCTGCCGCGAGGCCCTGCGAGGCACCCCTCTACCCTTCGGATCCCTGTAGGAGTTGCGGATGGGCTATCACTGGCTCCTGAAGGAAGAATTCAAGCGCCAGGTACAAACAATCGCGCAACTCGAGGTGCGTAAAAAGACGGCAGACGAGTCAAGTTTTCGTCGTGCTGGACTCTCCTCCTATGGGGGATCCTCCTCAAGGGGCAACGAGCACCTCGCCAAAAAGAGGCAGTCACGGATGGCTCACCTCACCGAGCAGGAACGCATAGAGGCCGCAAAGGTCCTCGACTTCGGCTCCATGACAGTCGACACTAGGGGCAACATGGTCCCCAAGACGCCGCAGGCTGTGGTGACAGCGGCCACCATGTACCTCTTGAACAACCAACCACCAGCTAGAGACCCCCGAGCCGCCATGCACCGATCTACGATCGCGGGCTTGGGATTAATCGAGGCCGCCCTCGACAAGGAGCCGACACTGGAGCCAAAGAAGGGCAAAGCGCTAGCAAAGCATTATTCCTCGCCCTCATCCAGCGATGACAGCCACGACTTGTCTCGATGTCGCCGCTCACGGCGACATGACCACGACTATGACGCACGTGATGACATCACGCAGCGCAAGATCGACAAATCAAGAGCACGACGTGCTCGGTCGACTGACTCAGAAGAGGAGGACGTGGAGCTCTGCGGCGCCAGATGCTTCAGCAGATCCATTAGGCAAAAGCGAATGCCTAAGGGGTTCAAACTCCCGTCAGAGAACCCGAAGTTTGACGGTCTACAGGACCCCAAGATCTGGCTAGAAGACCACATCTCCTCTGTCAGACTCCATGCAGGGCGCCGCCCGAGCATGGCTCAATAACCTCTCACGCAGATCCATTCGCAGCTGGGATGAGCTGGTTTACAGCTTCGTGCGCAACTTTAAGGGCACGTACAAGCGGCCCGCATCAATCGAAGAGCTGAGATGCTGCTAGCAAAGATCTGGCGAATTGCTGCGCTCTTACATTCAAAGGTGGTCCATCATCAAGAACTCCGCGGAGAACATCTCGGAAAACCGCGCGATTGATGCATTCAACGGTGGTGTCCGCTGCATGGAACTCAGGGAGGATCTAGGCCGCTCAAAGCCCCAGACCATCGACCACCTAATGGAGATCGCGAATCGGTGGGCCGATGGAGAAGATTCGGTGAAGAACCGCGCCCACTCCGACGAGGAGGCAGAACTCGAGCGCAGGCGCGACCGCCGAGGCAAACGCCGCATGCGCATCTATGATGACCGTGACGATGTCAACATGGTCGCGGCTGGCTACGCCGATAGACGCGACGATAACCGCAACAGCGAATACCGTAGCGATGGATACCGTGACTCCGGGAAAACCACGCAAGTGTGGCAACACCGCACTCGCGATGAGGCACTCGCGACCTCCATCGAGGACAAACTGTCGGGGCCATGCACGGTACACTTCTACATCGACAAGCATGATGGCAAGAGAAAGTCCAGCCACCTCCTCAAGGACTACCGCGAGTTCCTCAAGCTACACGAGGGATTGGTTCAGATGAACCACAATGCAGTCGAAAGAGGCTACAAAGCCTCTCCAGGCGCCGTGGCACATGGCACACCACCACCACCTAGGTCACCCCCAAACGGAGCCGCACCAGACCAACACCACGGGGGAGAACCGTATCCACGGGCCATGGGTACCATGATGATCCAAAAGGGGCGCCCCTCCAACAGGGTGCAGAAGGCCATCACTCGCCAAGTCAACTTGGCCATGCACTCGCCACCATCCACCATTGAGTACCTCAGTGGCAGTGAGTCGTGCATCACCTTCGACAAAAGCGACCACCCGCCTCAGATACCTTGCCCAGGTCATTGCCCCCTAGTACTCGAGGCGCAAATTGGAGGTTTCGACATGAGTCGCGTGTTCATGGACGGCGGAAGTGGCATCAACCTCATATTCGCAAGTACCTTGCGAGCAATGCGGATCCCGCTAACCTACCTGGATCCCGCTAACATTCCACGGCATCGTCCTAGGGAAGGGCGTATACCCCCTGGGCAAAAGCAACCTCGACATCATCTTCGGCACAACGAAGAACTTCCGGCGCGAGCGCGTTGACTTTGAGGTTGTCGACTGGCCCTCACAATACCATTGCATCCTTGGGCGCGTCGCATTCGCCAGGTTCATGGCAGTGCCCCACTATGCCTACCTGCAGATGAAAATGCCAGGACCCAACGGCGTCATAACGATCAACGGGAGCTTCGAGCGATCTGACAGTTCTGATAGGGAATTCAACAGAATCTCCCAGTCCTTTGGCATGCAGGAGGAACTCGCAAGACTAAAAGAGACGACAACCAACAGTCTGCCTCCTCTGAGTAGGCCAAGCTCACCTGACCTCTCCTTCGACTCATCTGTGCACACAAAGAAAGTGCAGGTCCATCCATTAGATCCCGCCAAGACGGCCCTCATCGCCAACAACTTGAGTCCCGCATAGGAATTCGCGCTCGTCGAATTCCTCCGTGAGCACTGGGAAATTTTTGCCTGGTGTCAGGCGAACATGCCAGGAGTTCCCAGGGAATTCGCCGAGCACTCAACGTCAACCCCGACGCAAGGCCAGTCAAACAAACAATCAGGCGACTGTCTGAGCCACGAGCACAGGCAGTCGGAATGGAGATCAACAGACTCCTCGAGGCCAAGTTCATACGCGAGATCAAGGAAAGTACTTGGCTCGCCAATACGGTGCTGGTACCAAAAAAGGACACGAATATCCTACGGATGTGTGTGGACTTCACTTCTTTAAACAAGCACTGCCCAAAAGATCACTTTCCGCTGCCACGAATCGACCAGATCATCGACTCCACTGCGGGATGCGAGCACCTCTGCTTCCTCAGCGCCTACTCAGGCTATAATCAAATTCGAATGAAGGAGGAAGATCAGGAGAAAATAGCGTTTACAACGCCCTTTGGTGTATTCTGCTACAACACAATGCCCTTCGGGCTAAAAACGCGGGAGCCACCTACCAGCGATGCATGCAGGCTTGCCTCAAGAAACAACTAGGTCGCAGCATCAAAGTCTATGTCGACGACATAGTAATCAAGACCAAGGAGGAAGCCTCTCTAATCGATGATTTGCGTGAAACCTTCGCCAACCTCGATCGCTACCGGATCAAGCTCAATCCGGACAAATGCGCCTTCGGCGTACCATCTGGGCAGATACTCGGATATCTCATCTCCGCGAGGGGAATCGAGGCGAACCCGAAGAAGATAAAAGCCATACTGGCCATGGAGAAGCCGAAGAACATAAGAGGCATCCAACAACTGGCCGGACGAATCGCGGCCCTCAGTCGATTTATTAGTCGGATGGGTGAAAAGGCACTGCCCTTCTATCAGCTCCTCCGTAAAGCCGAAAAATTCGAGTGGACCAATGAAGCGCAGGAAGCATTCGAAGATCTCAAGCGCCTGCTATCCACTTCGCTAGTACTGGTGACTCCACGAGAAAGGGAACCACGGTTGCTGTACATCTCCGCCACCAACCAGGTGGTTAGCACAGTGCTCGTCGTTGAGCGAGCTGAGGGAAACAAGGTCCATGGCATACAACGCCCAGTATACTACCTCAGCGAGGTCCTCACGCCAACAAAACAGCAGTACCCGCATTACCAAAAGCTGGCGTACGGCGTCTTTATGACCGCCCGGCGACTGCGCCACTACTTCCAGGAACACCCAATCGTGGTAGTCAATGATGCCCTGTTGGGACATATCCTCAATAACCCCGACGCCACGGGGCGAGTCGCGCTTTGGGGAATAGAGCTGTCTCCACGAGATATCACATACGAAAAACGCGACGCCATCAAGTCGCAAGTGCTCCCTGACTTTCTCGTGCACTGGATGGAGAACCAGCTCCCGGACAAGCCAGATATGTCCTACCTCTGGACAATGCACTTCGATGGGTCCAAGCGGAAAGACGGAGCAGGCGCATGTGTCATACTGACATCACCTCAAGGGGACAAGCTGAAGTATATCCTGTGAATGCAGTTCACAGCCTCAAACAACGAGGCTGAATATGAGGCCCTGTTGCACGGGATGAGGATGGCAAAAGCTTGCGGCGCCAAGAGGCTCATCATATATGGCGACTCCAAGTTGGTCGTCAACCAAACAATGCACGAGTGCGACGCACTGAGCGACAACATGATCGTGTACCACGACCTCTACGATACACTCGAAGGAGACTTTGATGGTTGCGAGTTGCGACACGTCGGTCGCGAAAGCAACGAGGAGGCAGACACACTCACCAACATAGGCTCTACCTGCGCCCCCATACCACCTGGGGTATTTCTCGAGCGCATATGCGAATGCTCCATCAAGCCAAAGGCCGCAGAGAAGAAAACAAGCGCAGCCATGGACTCAGGGGCTACGCCACCCAATGAGCCAATGGCACTCGATGACTTGGAGCTGGACACAGGAATCGAGGGACCAATGAGCGTCATGCTGATCGAGCAATCTTGGACGCAGCCGTACATTACGTACCTCCTCAGCAAAAGACTACCGGACGACCCGACAGATGCACGGCACATCGCGCGGCGCTCCAAAGCATTCGCCATTATCAACAGCGAACTATATAAACGCAGCATCATAGGAGTGCTACAACGATGCGTCTCCATGGCCGATGGAAGAGAAGTTCTCCTTGACATCCATGAAGGGACCTGCGGGCACCACGCCGGCAGTCGCGCCCTCGTTGCCAAAGCTCTACAAGCTGGATTTTACTGGCCCACGGCCATGCGCGACGCTAAGGACATAGTCCAAAAATGCAATGCTTGCCAGCGATTCACGGACAAACCACACGCACCAGGCGCAGAACTACGGCATATTCCATTGGCCTGGCCCTTCGCACAATGGGGGCTCGACATGGTTGGCAAGCTTCCAAGGTCCTCGCGCGGAGGATACGTCTACCTCTTGGTTGCAGTCGACAAATTCACCAAGTGGATCGAGGCCATGCCGGTGACCAACCAATCAGGGCACAGCTCAGTCAAATTCTTCGAGTCCATCGTCTACCGCTTTGGCGTGCCGCACAGCATCATCACCGACAACGGGACGAACTTCACATCCAAGGAGTTCCAAGAATTCTGCGAGAACCTAGGGATCAACATCAGCTACGCCTCAGTAGCGCATCCACAGACCAACGGTCGAGTGAAAAAAAGCAAACGGGCTCGTCTACAGCGGCATCAAGAAGCGACTCCTTTGGCCACTCGAACAAGCCGCGGATTGCTGGCCAGATGAACTACAATCCGTACTCTGGAGCCTACGTACAACTCCAAATAGCGCCACGGGCTACACGCCATTTTTTATGGTACACAGAGCAGAGGCAGTACTACCCGCTGAAGTACGGTACAAGGCGCCGCGCATAGTCGCTTACAGCGAGCAAGAGTCATCACTTGCACTCGAAGACTCCGTCGACCTCCTTGACGAAGCAAGAGAAATCGCCGCAGAAAGATCCACGATCTACCAGCAGAACCTGCGCAACTACCACAGTAGAAGGCTTCGCCCCAGATCCTTCGTCGAAGGTGACCTGGTCCTGCGACTGAAGCAGCAGGGGCATCTCAAGCTCGAGTCCCCCTGGGAAGGACCGTACGTGGTTACAGAAGTAACCCCAAGTGGTGCCTATCGCCTTCAAGATTTAGAGACAGGAGTCGCATACTCCAACCCTTGGAACGTCGCACAACTGCGATGCTTCTACCCCTAGTCGTTTTTACTTTTACATCGCAAATAAGGCTACTCAGCCAAGGCTACTTAGCCACACATTGTACTTCGTACTGTTCTTTGAATAAATAAAAGCTAAGTGCCCCAAAACTCTGTGTTCTCCTTTACTTTGTCAATTTTCATACTCGGGGGCTATGCCACCCTATACACATATGTTCTTCGAACCAAAACACGATATCCTGAGTAGCTGGCACATCAATCGAGCCCCTTAACACAAACTCAACCCAGCTACAACGCACCTGACAGGTTGACAAGGGAACGAGATAAAGGATGGCCAGGCTAACGAAAAGGACTCGCATAGTGCAACGCACCTCACGCTCACAAAGCTCCTTGTACACATTCGACAATAAATTATCTACAACATCTATACGAACTTTACAACACAAGTACACTTATGTGCAGGATACATATTTGGCTACTCTTGCAACAGAAGAACATTGGTTTGTTCCTCGAAGAAGTCGACGATCTCCTCGGCTAGGCGGTCCACCGCTTGATAGTGCGGTACCATATTCCAGGCAGATCCTGCTGGTGGCGCTGGCGGCCCAGAGGCAATGGCGGCAATATCCACGTCAGGCCTGTGCAATCGCACCATCGAGAGGGCAGCCTTGGCACCAGCCACCAACTGCTGCCTCATGCACTCGGGACCGTGGACAGATCTTGAAATTTGGCAAGAAGAGCCAGCAGGCTTGACGGAGCGTCGTCCAGCGGGAACATCGCCCGATAAATGCTTTTCAAGCACGACTGCGACTTCTTCTGGAAGAGCAGCACTCGCGTGCACGATCCTGCAGGGTCGCCAACACAGTCGCACGATCATGATCTACCCAGAAGTATCCACTCTCTTGAAGTTGTTCCTGGGTGAGATCATGAAGGCGAATGACAATTCTATCCCTCTCCTCCTGCGGATGGCGCGCGCTAACAACTACACGAAGCAGCATCAATAGCATGAGTACAACGTACCTCTACGAGTAACTGCAAAGGAAAAGATGAGAAAAAGCAAACTAACACTTAAACTGGTCGCCCAGCTGCGTCACCTTGCCAAGCAGATATTGCTCGCGGGCGGCGGCTTTTTTAGCCTTCGACTTCCACACGTCCGTGCTACCGCGGATCACGGGCAACTCACGCTCCAGCTGCTTCACGCGATCACGAAGTTGCGAAAGCAAGGATAGCTCCTCTACCCTAGAGCGCGGTGGTGCCACTGTATCATCAAGAGATGGCGAGTCCTGGGTTCCCCCCACGGGATCACTTGATGTACCCTACCACAAGCCAAGACAGAAGCAAATAAGGCGACCAACTTAACACAAAGGCAAAAGGAACAGATGCATTCAGGATCAGCATAAGTATTCACAAACACACTCTCCAGCAGGCATGTTCTTAAACCAAAAGGACAATCCATCAACTATTACAAAACGCTAACTATGGAGCAGCTGGCTTCTTCGACTTCGACGGCTTCGGGAGCTTCATCAAGTTCGTGGCAGTATCATACGCCACTGACTTTCCGCCGGCCCCTGAGGCCGAAGCTTTCGCCGCCTTCTTAGCACGTTGGAGCTCCTCCGAATACTTGGCAATGGTATTTATCAAGGAATGGACATATTTGGCACAGGCAGTCACAAAGGGAGCAAAGACTACCTGCTGACCATCCGCGCCAACAGACATCGCCTTTGACACCGTGGAGGGATCGATATCAGCTATGTGGGCTTGCACCATCGCGAGTGACATAGACGCGCCGGCCGCGCGGAGGGAGTTCTTATAGGTGGAAGGCACACCACCGGCGAGTGATTCCACCAAGTCGTCCATGTTATCGATCAGCTCAGCCTTCGGCATCAGCTCCTCCCTGAGTCGACTGAGGGTGACCTTGGCCTTGGACAATGTATCTTGGATGGCGGCGCTACGGTCCTCGACTGCAGACACCGCGCCTGCCAGGGCGTCATCACGGCGAAGGGCCTGCAGGTCAAAATTCAAATCGCCAGCATCTGCACAGAAAAACCCACACATGGATCAAACCTTTTGCGCCACCAGCAAAAACTCTAGATGCAGAGAAGGAAAACAATAAATATCTACCAGCAAAGGTACCTGAGAGGGCCTTGGCGACTGAGAACAGTTGCTCTTCGAACAACTTTTCCCTGTCCGCAAAGGAGGCACGCAGATCCTCTTCACGCCTCTGTGCCTCGTCACGAGCTGCGATTGCCTCGTCGCACCCCTTCACAGCTGCGTCCAATGTCTTCTCCAAGGTGGCGACGTTACGAAGCAAGGCATTATGTTCAGCTCCTTGGCAATCAAAAGTTGACTATCAGTTGACTATACCAAAGAAGGAGAAGACGAACAAGAATAAGTGCAAAACACTCACTCTCGACCACGCGGTGGCGCGTCTCTAGCATTACATGCTGACGACCCATCGCCATCACCTGTTCTGCCACTTGCACGGCTTCCTTTACAAGGAGCTGTCGCACACACACGGAATCAGTGAACGCAATAGATAATGTTGACTGCCACATTAAAAAGAAGTAAAGATATACTTACATGGTCCTCCAATGACTCCGAAGAAGTTTGTTGTACCATCATCCGAGCAACCATTCAATGCTCCCCTACGTGAGGAGAGCTCGAAGAATTGTGCCCGGAGTGGGCCGCCAACGGAGGGGAAGGAGCGCGCTCGACCTCTTTCTTGGCCCTCGAGGTTGCGACTCCCGATTCCTTCAAAAACTCGACATCGCCAGAAGATGACAACGCCTCTTGACTACAAGACAAAATCCACATTGAGAAAGGGAAAACTCCAGGGCAAAGCCAACAAGAAGAAAATAGAGAAGTAGAAATGAACTCGAAAACTTACCAGTCAAACTTGTCAAAATCAAACGTGGCCTCCACCGATTCTAACGAAGACTCCTTAGGCAGTCGCATCTTCTTGCAAGAAGATGGTGCTACAGCCCTCATAGGAACAGCGGGAATTGGCGATTCCGTGCCAACAGCCGTGCCTTCTGGAGTCGAAGGAGACGACACGTCAGAATCCTCGCTGCGCGAACGCTTGCGAGTATCCGGACTCTCAGACTCGGGGGCTTCCTCTTCCACATCAGAAGGGACAGTCGACTCAGACTCGTCCTCTTCCAAAGCTTCGCGAGGAATAATCCCCTCAGGGAGAGGGGGCATACAAGGCGACTCCGCCCAATCCTGCACACAGACAGTGAAGATCAGCAAAAAAAAAGTAAGCAGCAGAAAAGCAATCGCGAAAACAAGCTACTGCGTAGCACAACTGTACCTCAGGAGGAGGGTTCGAAGCATCAAAAGGAGGAACGACTGGCTCATTCGGAAGCACATCCTTGCCAGTGTACTTCGTGACCAGACGAACCCTATTATCCACCTCACTCGCGGACATGCCATCGGCAGACACGCGAGTGGCATCATCAGCGCCACCCCCATTGAAACATGGGATGTACTCTGGCTTGGAGAGGCTGGACGCGACGGCGCAACCAAGTTCTGATAAGGGCGCATCCTCCCTCTTCTGCGCCTATGCGACTCTCGAGGTCCCAGACGCGTTGATACAGCATGTTTGTCTCCGCAAGCTCGCCAGGCATAACTACGTTCTTCCAAGAACGCATCTTCTTGCAAGGAGTCGCAGGATCACAGGGCGCGAGTCCAAAGTGCTCATCTTTGGACTTCTGATCGCGGACATAGAACCATTTGTCCCTCCATCCCTGGATAGACTTGGTGAGCTTGATGTCAAAGTAGGTGGCGGATGGGTCGACATGGATTCCGCAACCACCTACGTCATAAACTAAAGAGCCAGATGCGGACTGACGCTTCAGTTTAAATAAGCATTTGAAAAGACCAAAGTGTGGCTCGATTCCGAGCCAGCACTCGCAAAGAGTGATGAAGCAGGTGATGTGGAGGATAGAATTTGGGGACAGTTGATGGAGCTGGAGCCCGTAGAAACAAAGAAGACCCCTAAGAAAGGGGTGGATAGGCAAAGAAAGGCCGCGAATGACGAATGCAAGAAACATCACTCGAAAACCAGCGGGAGGAACAGGAATGGTCTCACCACTGGGGACGCGCGCATCGATGACTGCTGCGGAGATAACTCCGTCCTGGCGAAGAAGACGGAGATCCGACGCCTTGATGATGGAAGGGCGCCATGCACCATTTGTCACGCGGGAGCCCGCGACCTTCTTCTTCCCGGCGGCGGCGGCGCTGGTGCCCGCAGCAGCGGAGCCACCCTTCTTCTTCACCGCAGCAACGGTGGCCACGGAATTAGCAACAACGCCTCCCTTCTTTTTCCCCATTGAACGGCGGCGATGTGAGCGCAGGAAGTAGCTCGGGAACGAACGAAGCTGGTCCAGCGTCATGGAGGAGATGGGCGCAAGAGAAAGCAGAGGAGCAGAAGCAATGGTGATGGCAGCGAGGAAGAAAGAGCGTAGATGGGAAATTACCGCCGTAGCATCGCTACTTAACTCCTAGACGATGCAATCCAACGGCTGAGAAAAACCCTACTGGACGCGTGGCACACATCGTGTTGGACATGTGGAGAAGGGGAAGTGCGAACCGTCCCTCCACTACTCCCATTGCGCGCGGAAATCGAGGAGGCGCAGTTAAAAATAAGATTACGCACGACCAGTCAAATCAAAGTCAGGAAGAGGGACCCACCGCTCGTCATGTCCCGTCAAACTCGCTCACGCGGGCAACTGAGGTCATACAAGCGTCAGCACTGACGTCATCAAGGCTACGCAGTGGAAAAATTCGGCTACTTTAGTCCTTGCTGGAGTCTTCGACTCCACCAAGCACTCGGGGGCTACTCCCATAGGGAGCGCTGGCCGCGCACCCTACGATTTTTCTTTTCTTGTTGCAGGAATGAGGACAATCACAATCAAACCCAACCACTCGAAACACGGTTCGATTACGGACATGGGTTACTCCCATAGGGAGCGTCGGAAACAATTTCGACTGAAACAAGCAAGCAAAAGACGACAGCAGTCGCAAAAGTTCTTTAGTCCCTGCCTGAGTCTTCGACTCAACCAGGCACTCGGGGGCTACTCCCATAGGGAGCGCTGGTCGCGCACCCTATGATTATTTGCACAAAAACTGTGCGTTGGTAACATATGCACTCGCAGTTCATGGCGACACCGCCTCATAATTTTCCCTACAAAGAGACTACGTCTCCTGGGTCGCCCGAATCGTCTCCGCGATGATAAAATTTGGATGCCGCGCTTACAGCATGAAGGTAAGACCTGAATAAGGTCTGGCAACGCATCTAGCTACGCACTACCAGAAATATATTCGTGCCTATAGGCACGATGAACATGCCTTGACGGACACGTCGAGTGCTCACACCCGTATAACTGGAATTCGACTCCTGTAAGACCTCCGCGGCTTGAGTCGAATTACACCAGCACTTTTCCGGATTCGAGTCCGGGGACTCGAGTTTGAGTAGATTGCGTTGTCTCACCCTAAGGTGGTTAACTGATACCGATACTTCGGTTACATCAGGCACGTATATCGACAATCCCTACGACACAAATAAAAGCAAATAAATGTACTCATTCGCACTCGAAGACTTCAAAAAAGTCCCGATGAATCTACGATTCCACTGGACACTCAGGGGCTACTGACATGGGTATACCATACAGGTACTCGAGCTTGGTATATACGGTCCAAATACGCACAGGCCCACGGTGTTGCCAAGGCCCGGATGAAAGGACTCGAGTAACCTACGGACTCTCGATTGCTTGAAGAACAAGAAGACGCTAATGACGAGGTTTAATCTCGTCAATGCCCATTGTTATGGACTTGGGTTTTGGAGAAGATGGGGATGCTGGAGATCGTGGCACGGTTAACAGACAAGCAACCAGGGGACACGAGATTTACCAGTTCAGGCCCCGGAGGGAAAACCCTACTCGCTTGTTCCGCTTTTTATTACGGTGGAACCGAAGATTACAAGGTGCGCAGATTCGATCCGGGCGTGGAGGTGTGTCTATCGTGTAATCTGCCCCTCGTTGGACCCTCCTAGCCTTTATATATGAGGAGGCTAGGTCTCGGGTGCCAATACGATTAGGTTACAAGTTGTATTCAAACTCTAGTCTTGCTCCCCAAGGATCCGAAGGCGTCATGGGCCTGGGCCACCCGAAAATCTTCATGGGCCAGCGTATATCTGTCGTGGGCCTTCCTTGGGCTGGACCAGGTATGCTGAAGTTACGCAGTAGGGTATAACCATGTCAAGAGTCTCGAGTGTTCAAATAATCGTAGATTCGCCGAGGACTATTCAATCCTTCGGTGTAGCTCGTCTTTCAAGAGAATGTGTAGGGATTGTTGATGCGCAGTGACTCTCCGACGGATCGTGACGCTTAACTGCCTTAGGACAAAACAACACGATCTTCTTCAGGTGCGAGTCCCTCAACTCAAATGGAACATATGCTGGCGTAATTCAACTCAGGCCGCGGAGGACTTACAGGAGTGGAATTCCAGTGATTTTAATTGGTGTACCCAACGCGTCCGTCGGGATTTTTCATCACGCCTGTTGGCATGGATTTATACTAGCAGAGCGCAATGCGTTGCCGTGCCATCGATGATATCTGTAGGTCTTATCTTTGCCGCAGACGCAGATCCGAATGTTTATCACCGCGGAGGTGTTTCGGGTGGCCAAGGAGGTCGCTGCTCACTTAGCGTTAATTAGGGCAGAGTTGCCGAAAAAAGTTTGTATGCTGATCCGAAGGATCGTAGTCGAAGAGTTCATAGAGTGCGCGACCAGCGCTCCCTATGGGAGTAGCCCCTGCGTCTGCTCGAGTCGAGACTCAAACGGAGACTTTTAGTTCAAGCATTGTTTAAATCATTAAGTCCGAAGGGCTCGAAAATTTTCGGATACGTGAATCCATCCTCCCTATGGGAGTAGCCCCCGAGTCCGTAGTGGAGTCATAGACTCGACGAGACTCAAGATCTTGTGTGTGCGCGACCGCGCCCAGGTTTGGAGTAGCTCCCAAGTGTCTGTGGAGTCGAGACTCGCGCAGACTCGAGTCTCGTATCGCAGTTTAGTAGGAAATCTCGGGCGCATCACTGACCCGAAGTACATCGGTGCGACCAGCGCTCCTGATAGGAGTAGCCCCCAAGTATTTAGTCGAATCGTAGATTCGAGTGAGTACTTTTAGCTGTGGAGCCGAAGTGGTGCTAGTATAGATTTTGATGACGCTGCTTGACGATCGATGACCTCAAGCCGTCGCTACGCCAGGTGACTTGACTGGTCGAAGCATGGGTCCCACTTCCTGACTTTGAATTGACCGGTCACGCGCGGCGTGGAGATGATTACGGCGTCTCCTCGATTTCCGCACGTAGTGGATGGCGTGGTAACGACGGTTCGTTTTGGTGCTGACACGTGTACGGCCAGATCTACCATTGTCGTTAGGTCTTCTTGATGGACGGCCAGCGTGCGTCGTCTTCGCTGTTATAATCCATGGTGAAATCGTGGTTTATTTTCACCGCGCCAGTTCTTGTGTTTTACTGCTCCCTCGTTCTTGAGCTGTTCTTGCTGCGCCAGAGAGTTTTCTCCACATTGCCCTTGTCTTTCTTCGTTGGCAACGCGCGCCTTGCCAGAAGCGTGATGGGGAAACCAAAGAAGTCTTCATCTGCGGTTGGGACCAGCGCCGCCGGAGGCAAGAAGGGCGCCGCCGCTGCTCGTGTCACCGATGGTGGCTGGCGGCAATCAGAGACGCGGGAGAGCGATCTCCGCAAGCTGCGCGAGTGGAGCCTGATCCCGCAAGACACGACGGCCGTGATACTCCCCGGCAATGAGGTAATCCCCCGTCCCCCATCTGGGTTCCGGGTTATGTTCGTTGCCTTCGTGATTCGCGGGTTTTCTTTTCCTGTCCATGACTTCCTTCGTGGACTACTCTTTTTCTATGGGGTTCAACTCCATCATCTGTCTCCCAACTCCCTTCTCCACATTGCGTGTTTTATCACGCTTTGCGAGTGTTGGCTTGGCATTGAGCCGCACTTTGGCCTCTTCCGGAAGCTTTATTCCGTGAAGAGGCAGCCTGGTTCGGATGGTGTGTATCCTATTGGGGGTTTCATCATCTCCCTCAGTCCCAATGTGCTATTCTTTTCCTTCTCCATGTCCGAATCTGTCCAAGATCAAGGCGAGGAAATGGTTTTACATCCGTGACTCGTGCCTCGGGCAAGATTTTGGTCTCGCCTTTGACCCTCCCGCTTGATTGTGAAGAAAAGATCCTGGAAAAACCAAATCTTGGATGGTGAGGTGGCAGAGATAGAGGCCCTGTATCGTCGGGTGGAGGATCTCCAACTGATTCCTGAGAAGGAAGTGAACGGTGTCGACATCATCCGGATGTTTCTTGAGCGTCGGGTGCAGCCCCTTCAAGCGAGGGCGCATCCGATGTTCCTTTACTCTGGGCACCGTGATCCGATGAGGGTTTCAAGTGAGAAAATCTCCGAGGTGGAACTTGACAAGGATCTTCGCGCGCTGTTGAAGTTCAAGGTCGACGAAAAAATCCCGGGGAAGTCGCTGACTCCTCCGTTTTCTTCAGCGTTGGCCGTGCCAAAGCTGTAGATTTGCGCACGTAGTGCTTCCCTTTTTTGTTTGGGTGTTTATTTGTGTCCTTTGTTTGCTAACAAAGTTCTTTTTCCGTTTGCAGATCTTCAAAGTGCCAGGCATGGCACCACCGTTGCCCGAAAGGTATCCGAATGCCCCGGATAATGAAGTGGTGGACTCCGTGTCCGAGCTGCCGTCAGCGCGATCCCCAGCGGAGGATGCTGATGAGTCGAGTGAGGACCATACGCGCGAGAGATCACGGAGCTCGAGCGAGTCTTCGGATGCTTCAACTCCTCCGACTCCCAGAAATCCTCTGGGCCTTGAGCGTCATGATGATGTTCCTGGGGGTTCTTCCTCTCCCCTTCCTGCCGTTCCTGTGCGAGCTGTTGCTCACCCGCCAGTAAAGCGGAAGAAGGAGGAGAAGAAGGAGGAGAAGAGGGCCCGAAGGGCTTCTCCTATCTTCGACCTGAGCGCACTGGGCTCGTAAGTTGTTCTTGTTGTACTGTTGTTCGTCTGTTCTTATGACCTGTGCTGATTGGTTTCGTATGCAGGCAATCCTCCGACGGCTCCAGTGATGGTGCGGGGGAAATGATGGGGGAGTCGAACATTGCGTCGCCTCCTCAGACGGTGGTTACTTCGGGTGGCGCTGCTCCAGATCCTCCTGTGCAGGAGAGGCTGGTGGTTGCGCCTCAGAATTTTGCAGGCGGGCCTGCGGGTTCGCCTTCGGAGCACGTAAGTTTTTCTGCTTGATGGGGGGAGCCCCCGAGTGTCTTCGTATGCTGATGTTGTTTATGCTTATTTGTGTTGGGCGTAGCCCCCAAGTCCTGCTCTTACTATTATTGCCTGTTGCTGCAGCCTTTTGTCCAAGAGGCCAAGCGGCTGGTGGAGGAACGCCTGACGCTGGAGGCGAAACTGCGGCAGCTTCAAGGTATTCGTCTGCCTTGTAGTACTTGGCTTATTTATCCTGGTCTTGTTCTTTGACACTTGCTTGTTGTAAATGTAGAGGAGCATAACGACTCTCTCCGTGAGGTTGATGCTCTGAAGAAGAGCCTTGGCCAATCGAAGCTGCCGAGGCGAAAGAGCGCTGAGCTGGAGCCGACGAAGGCAGCAAGCGAAGAGCGCAGCAGGAAGCCGCAGGTCGTGAGGAGCAGCTGGCCACCGTTGCGGCTGCTCGTGAAGTAGGGGTGGCGGAGAAGCTCATGGCTGCTGCCAAGGCTATTTCGGGTGAGTGCTAGCTTTTGTACTTGCTTCTTTTTCTTCGGGTCTTCTTCTACGTTGCCTTTCTTCATGTTTTCTTCTGTTTTGTCTCAGATGCCGCAGGCATCGAGTTTGACCGCGGTGCTCTGGAGCACGGGAGTGCTCGATGATGCCACCGTAGCGGTCGAAGACCGCCGCAGACCGCTGTCAACTCCCTTGCCAAGGCGAAGAGGTCCTTGGTCGCTTTACCAGAACTCTTCCCAAGGGCGCATCCCTTGAAGACGTGGTGCCCTGGCGGAGGCTCGGTTACCGCAGCTGCATAAGCGCAGCGTAAGGGCATCGACGCGTCTGTCGGTCGGGCGATGGCCATGGCGGCCGGGCGGAGCTGGACTTGCCCAGATCACTTCGGATGCCGACGGTGCGGATGGATCAGAGGTAGCCTTCGCTGCCTACTCCGCCAGCATTTAGGCGATATGGGACCAAGCTCATTGACTTGTCGTTCGAGTACGCTACAATGCAGCAGGGCGAGGCCAAAGCTAGGCAGTCTGGCTCTGAGGCGACTCGGTGTCCTACGCCTTAGGCATAGGAGATGTAGGGTAGTATGTAGTTTACTTTTGCTGTAAATATCTTTTGTAGCACCATCCTTGTGCCACGCAGTGGCCTTATTTTAATGAATTCCTCCGAGTTGAGCTTTTCCCTTGGCTGAATGTCTGTGTGCTTTCCTTTTCTTGCTGCTATAGGTTCCTTCGGGTGCTGACCCGGTTGACACGTCATCCGAAAGGCCCTTGCGAGCATCATTGGATGATTCCTCGCAGCTCGTGTTTCTTCGAGATCGCGCGCGCAGCTTGGAGAGAGATTTGCTTGGGTTGCGCGGTCGCGCTGATGTTTGGAAGTCCAAAGCAGATCGTAGTGCAGCCAGAGAGGAGTACTTGATGGCGGAGCTGGGTCGGCTGTCCGAGCAGCTGCAATGTAAGTTGATCCGTCTTTCGGGCTGTAGCTCAGTCCTTCGGGTGAGCCTGCTGGCCTTACTCTTGTTCTGTGCTATTGTCGCAGGTGCGAATCTTGCTCCGAGGGAAGAAAAGGAGCGCATTGCTGTTCGAGTCAATTGCTTGACTCAACAGGACATGGAAGTCGGCGGCTTCTTCTGGATGGATCGCGATCGCGCCATAGTTCTGGCGACGGTGCAGGATCGTGTCTACCAGGTTTCGCGGGTGCTTCGCCAGGTGCAGACATCGCTGTCCTCGGTGTTGCACGTCATGTTTCCGTTGGATGGCGTGCCGACGACCCTTGCAGGTCTTCTGGCGAAGTTTCGGAGTACCAGCAATGTCAAGGAGCTGGTGCGGCAGCAGCTCGTCGCAGGGGTGAAGGCTGCCTTGTCTCTTGTGAGGGTGCATCGCCCTGATGTAGATTTGGCTGCTGTGGCGACTGGGCCACCTCCTCGACCAGATGGTGGTGAGTGGAATATGCGTCCGCATTACGCGGCTGTAAGGCAGTATGCCGAACAGATTGTAGATTTGTTTGAGCAGCGTGCTCAGGTTATTCTTCAGAATAGGTAGTACTTGAAAATAAACAGATAGGTGTAAAATTTGTATATTGCGGCTGGGCGTGTATGTGCCCTTTGTTGTAAAGGTTCGCTTGTTAGCGAGCACACAGTGCTTTGATTTAGTACGTGCCCTTTTCGTTAGCCTGACGTGGTCAGCTACTCAGGTGTACACGTGTTGTCCTCAGTCGATGAAATCGTGAGGTGGGGGGAGCCCCCGAGTGCTTTGATGTAGTACGTGTCCTTTTCGTTTGCCTGACATGGTCAGCTACTCAGGTGTACACGTTTTGTCCTCAGTCGATGAAATCGTGAGGTGGGGGAAGCCCCCGAGTGCGTAGGTAGCATGTAATAAGGTTGCAGAGAAATAGTCAACCGAAGGTTGGGGGCGAGACACTTAGCTTTATTTGCAGCGTAATGGAGGAGGTACATGGTTCGGCTGAGTAGCCTTGGCTGTAAGCCTTATTGAGAGTAAAAAAAGGGGTACATTGCTATGGGTAGAATCGTCGCAGGTGCGAGATGTTCCATGGGTTGGAGTATGCGACTCCAGACTCCACATGCTTGAGGCGATAGGCGCCACCTGGGATGACCTCGGTGATGGCATAGGGTCCTTCCCATGGCGACTCGAGTTTATTCGGTCGCTTTTGCTTAAGTCGCAAGACGAGGTCTCCTTCGACGAAGGACCTTGGGCACAGCCGGCGGCTATGGTAGTTATGCGAGGCTTTGCTGATACACCGCTGATCTAGTCAGCTATATCTCGTGCTTCGTCGAGTGTGTCGACGGCATCTTCGAAAGTGCATTCGGATTCGCTTCGCTTATTTGACGACTGTGGAGCCTGGTGGCGATTGGCTGGTAGCATGGCCTCAGCTCGCGGCACCATGAAGAACGGTGTGTAATCGGTGGAGCTATTTGGCGTAGTCCGAAGCTCCACAGATGACGGTAGCTCTTTCGTCCGATTGCCGCCTTTGTGCTCGAGTGAGCTCATGAGGCGTTCTTGATGCCAGCGCCGATTAGGCCGTTGGCCTTTTCCACTTGCCCGTTTGTTTGCGGGTGCGCCACTGAGGCATACGTGACATTGATCCCGAGGCCTTCGCAGAAGTCCTGAAATTCTTCTGAGATGAAGTTCGATCCGTTGTCGGTGATGATGCTGTGCGGTACGCCAAATCTGTAGACAATGGATTCGAAGAATTTGACGGCGGTTTTGCCCTTCTGGTTGGTGATCGCATGGCTTCGATCCACTTGGTGAATTTGTCGATCGACTGTGGAGGAAGACGTGTCCTCCCTTCGAGGATTTTGGCGCTTGCCGATCATGTCGAGGCCCCATTGGGCAAAAGGCCGCTATGGGTATGGGTCAAGTTCGGACCCAGTGCATGCGGTTTGTCGGCGAACCGCTGGCACCCGCTGCATCTTCGGACGATGTACTTGGGTCGCTCATGGTCATGGCCAAGAGAATCTCGCCGCAGAGCTTTGGCGACGAGGGAGCGACTGCCTGCGTGGTGGCCGCAGATGCCCTCGTGGATGTCTTGGAGTATGGCCTTGCCGTCATGGATGGTGACGCATCGTTGTAGTACGCCCATAATGCTGCGTTTGTACAGCTCGCCGTTGATGATGGTGAAGGCTTTCGACCGACGGATACGTGCGGGCATCCGTCCGGGCCGTCCGCAATTCTCCGCTTATCGTGAACCGGACGTATGGACGTGTCCAAGTTTCTTCGACCGCCATGACCTGCATCAGGTTGACCATGTCAACTTCGTGTCCAACTTTTCGGTCCTTCGACCTTCGTAGCGTAGCCCCGAGTGTTCTCGCTTCTTCGGTGATCCCTTGGGGAATTTCCGCTTGATGGATGGCACGCAGATCTGTTCGAGGAACAGACCTGGTGGTACCTTTGCACAAGTGGAGCCGATGTTGACAAGTCTATCGGCCTCCTCGTTGCTCTCTCTTCCAACGTCAAGTTCGCAGCCGTCAATTCTCCTTCGAGGCGTTGTATAGCGCCATGCACGCGATCATGTTTTCGGCGCAGCGCGTACTCATTCATCGCCTGTATGACAAGGTTGGTGTCACCAGATGACCAGCGCTGCGCCGCATATTTTTGCCATCTTCATGCCATGGATGAGGGCTTCATATTCGCCTCGTTGTTGGAGGCTCAATTTCATCCAAGGACGACTTCATCTTGTCACCTTGCGGGAGGTCAAGATGACTCGCCTCGCCCGGCTTCGCGTTTGGAGCCGCAAAATGCATTGTCCAGACTGCGACATGTCTGGGTGTCAGCTGCAGCTCCATCCAAAGGCACCGTAAAGTCCGGAAGAACTTGAGATTTGATTGTGTCGCTTCTCGTAGATGATGTCCAAGGGTGATAGTTTAATGCCCCACGCCGCCCCGTGGCCTCCGGGTTATTTAGGATGCTGTTTAGGGGTGCCTCGTTGACGACCATCACCTGATGTTCCTGGAAGTAGTGGCTCAGTCGTCGAGCCGTCATGAACACGCCGTAGGCCAGCTTCTGGTAGTGCGGGTACCGCTGTTTTGTAGGAGTGAGAACCTCGCTAAGGTAGTAAATTGGGCGTTGTACCCCGTGGGTCTTGCCTTCTTCGGGTCGCTCACCACGAGTATCTCGACCACCGGTGTGTGGCTGCTATGTACAAAGAATGGCTCGCGCTTCTTTGGCGTGACCAAAACTAGCGAGGTGGAGAGGAGCTTGAGGTTTTCGAATCGTCGCTGGCTTCTCGTGTCCACTGAACTTGTCTGCTGGCGCAGCAATGGTAAAATGGTAGGGCCTTTTTCACCATGCGGGCCGATGAACTCGCTTAGTGCCGCTACTTGCCTGCGAAATCTTGAACGCCTCTTGAGGTTTTTCGGCTTCTCCATTGTCATGATAGCTTTGATTTTCTTCGGGTTTGCTTCTATCCCTCGTTGAGAGATGAAGTACCCGAGCAGCTGACTCGAGGGGACGCCAAAGGCGCACTTTTCTGGATTGAGCTTGATCTTGTAGCGATCGAGGTTGTCGAACATCTCGCGGAGATCGTCGATAAGTGTTCTTGCCTCCTTGGTTTTGATGACTATGTCGTCAACATAGACTTGGACGCTATGATCCGATCCTTGAGGCAGGCCTACATGCATCGCTGGTACGTGGCACCCGTTCTTTAGGCCAAGGGCATTGTGTTGTAGCAGATACTCCGAACGGTGTGATGAACGCCGCTTTTCTTGATCTTCGACCTTGAGTCGAATCTGGTTATAGCCTGAGTAGGCGTCGAGGAAGGAGAGTTTCTCACAACCTGCAGTCGAATCGATGATCTGA
The DNA here is from genome assembly GCA_023614405.1 of Avena insularis. Classification (NCBI taxonomy): domain Eukaryota; kingdom Viridiplantae; phylum Streptophyta; class Magnoliopsida; order Poales; family Poaceae; genus Avena; species Avena insularis. The sequence continues at coordinate 661,348,079 of CM042690.1, read as the reverse complement.
TCGATCCAAGGAAGAGGGAAGTGGTCTTTAGGGCAGTGTTTATTTAGTGACGTGAAGTCCACGCACATCCGCAGGATGTCCGTGTCCTTCTTCGGGACCATCACCGTGTTTGCCAGCCACTCGCTTTCCTTGATTTCCGGATGAAGTCTGCTGCGAGTAACTGTTGATCTCTTGCCGATAGCTTCGCTCGTGGCTCGGCGCCTTCGGATGGACCGCTTGATCGCTTGGTGTCCGGAAGACATTTAGTGCGTTCGGCGAATTCCACGAACTCCCGCATGTCCGCAGGACACCAGCGAAGATTTCAGCCACGGAGGAATTCGACGAGCACGCTTTCCTATGCGGTGCCGAGGTCGCTTGGCGATCAGCCGTTTTGAGGCATCCGCTGGATGGACCTGCACTTTTTGGTGTTGATGGTGGAGTCGAAAGACATGTCGTGCATTCTGCTTGGACTGGGGTAGCCCATTGTTCTGTTACTTCGCTGAGCTTTACAAGCTCGTCTTGCATGCCGAAAGACCGGGAGATTTTGTTGAAATCTACATCGCATTGGTCCGATCGGGTGAAGCTCCCGTGGATTGTGATGACGCCTTTGGTCCCGCATCTTGAGTAGTAGGTATGCGAGTGTGGGACGGCCAGAACCTTGCGAATACTACGCCCCGTGATGGCGTGGTATTGCGACCGGCCCACCACTTTGAATTCTAGGCGCTTTTGAAAGTTGTCCGCTTCAAGATGACGTCGAGCCCTATTTTGCCCAGGGGGAAGATTCCCTTCCCTGGGACAATGCCGTGGAACGTTGTGTCTGATTGTTCCAGGCTGCATTGCGGGATCCGCATAGCTGCTAGAGTGCTTGCGAACATTAGGTTGATGCCGCTACCACCGTCCATGAAGACGCGACTCATCTCGAAGCCTCCGAGCGCCCAGCACCAGGGCAGCATGACCTGGGCGAGGGATCTGGCAAGGGTGATCCGCACGAGTGAATGTGATGCAGGACTCCGATCCGCTGAGGTACTCAGGGATTGCAGGCGGAGTTGCCACGACCATATTGATTTGCCGGGTGATTTTCTTCTACACCCTGTTGGTTGGGCGTCCCTTCTGTATCATATTTAGTGCTCCCTTTGGTGGGGGGTATGCGGCCCCGACGTTGTTTTGCGCTGGTGCGACTGGTTGATGTGGGCCTCCAATAGGCGGCGGTGGAGGAGCTCCGTGTGCTATTTCACCTGGCGCAGGTGCGTTTCCGAACGCAGGAATTGGAGCTTGTTGCCTCATCTGCATCATGCCTTCGCTGAGTTTCTGGAACTCGCGGCAGTCCTTGAGCATGTGGCTATCTTTCTTTTTGCCATCTTGTTTATCGATGTAGAAGTGGATGGTGCATGGACCCGAAAATTTGTCAAATGCTGAGGGTCCGTTATCGCGGTCGCGGCGTTGCCACGACTACGTTGGTCGTCCGTTGTCGCGGAAGTTTCCGCTGCGGTATCCTCCGCTATTGCGGCTGTTGTCGTTACGGCGGTCGGCGTAGCCGGCTGCGACCATGTCGGGCCCGTCGCGGTCTTCGTAGACACGCGATCTCCTCTTGCTGCGGCGTTCGCGTCTTCGGACGTAGTCGTCCTCTTCATCTGATTGCGCTCGCTGGATGCAATCTTCGCCGTCTGCCCAACTGTTGGCAATTTCCATGAGCTGGTCGAGTGACTTGGGCTTTACACGTCCAAGTTTTTCCTTGAAGTCTGGGCATTTGACGCCGTCCCTGAAGGCGTCGATGGCCTGCTCTTCGGAGATGTGTGCTGCGGAGTTCTTGGTTGTAGACCAGCGTAGTATGTACGAGCGAATAGATTCACCCGTTCTCTGAGTGCAGGCTCGCAACTCTTCGATTGAGGCGGGCCTCTTGCTGGTGCCTTTGAAGTTTCGGATGAAGCTATAAGCGAGCTCCTCCCAGCTTCGGATGGATCCTGATGATAGGCTGCTAAGCCAGACCCGTGCCTTTGCCGCCGCAATGAAGGCATTGCATGGCGGTTTCTTTGTTGCCTCCGTGAAGCTTAACGGATGACAGATGGTCACTGAGCCAGGACTTTGGATCTTGCGTGCCGTTGAATTTCGGAGTATCCGAAGGAAGCTTGAAGTTGCGTGGCATCTATGTTCGCCTGATGGATCTGCTGAAGCATCGAGCCCCGCAGAGTTCTCCTTCGTCTTCATCCATCTCAGATTCAGACGAGCATGCGCGTTTGGCGCGTGCTTTGTCGATCTTGCGCTGTGTAAGCTTGTCTCTGGCGTCGTAGTCGTGTTTATGGCGGTGCGAGCTCTTCTTCCTTCGAGGAAGGTCGTGTTCTTCTTCATCTTCGGATGAGGGAATGGGGCTCCGGTCGCGCCTGGCCGGGGCTTTCTTCTTCGGCTCCGTAGGAGCGTCTTCGTGGAGCGCAGCTCCGATTAGTCCTAGTCCGGTGAGTGCGGACCTATGCATGGCCCTTTTCGGGTCCCCCTCCGGAGGTGGGTGAGCCGCGAGATACGCAGTGGCTGCCATGATCGCAGCTTGTGGCGTCTTCGGAGTGATGTTGCTGTCGGCGTCCATATCCATGAACGATGTGTGGAGGGTTCGGGTCATGTCACGCCGCTCCTTCGGGTCCATGTTTTCCACCCGAGAGTGGTGCTTGTTTCCCTGGTTTCCGTTCGTGCTAGAGCCGGTGTGGCATCCCGCAAAACCACTACTAGAAAATCGCGTTGTTTTTGTGCATTGCATCATCATGACCGCATGCTCATGTCCTCATGCCTCATTGCATTTGAGCATCGTCATCATCTTGCATTTGCTGGCATAAAACTATTTGCAGAAAAACCTATTTTGTGTTTTCTAAAACGCCCCGTTTGTGTTCAAACGCAAAACCGGGTCTCCGGATTATTTTGTTTTGTCTGCTATCGTTTTGCAAAAGCCCTGTTTGAAATAAATAAAATAATTAATTATTTTTAGTGGGGCAGTCGAACGGGCCGATTCGACCCAGTCGACCACCCCCAGTATTAAAACTGTCCACCTAAACCAGCCTACCCGAAATCCTATTCTCACCTAGTCCTAATCTACCCACCAATCCCAGCTTGCCATCTCACCTCTCCCCAATCCCTACCCACCCCGCCACCTCACCAATCCCCTCTTTTCCCTCTCTCTCTTTCTCACCAAGCCCCATCAACCCCCCACACATACACCCAAGCCCCACCCCACCACACACAACACCCACACCACCCCTCTCCTCACCACGGGCCCCACCCGTGTGGACCCAAGACACAACGCACACACGCAGCCACACGCCCTAATCCCCACCTCCCCTGGTCGACCCCTCTTCCAACCGCCTGCCAGCCCGGACCCACTCCCCTGGCCCCACTAGACCCGCCACTCCCTGTCTCCTCCTCCCTTTCTCTCCCAACCCAGCGACCACCTCACCTCGCCACGTCCCTCTCCCCTCTGCGTCCTCTCCCGCCTCCACGCCCTCCTCCGTCACTGACCAGCGCCTCCGCATCTCTCCTCCCACCAGCGCGCGCCTCGCCGTCCCTCGTTCCCATCCGCCACCGGCCGCCTTCCGCGCCGGCGCGCCTCCCCGACGCCCCGCCCCGGTTCCTCCTCGCCCCGGCGCCTCAACCTCCTTCGCCACCGCCTCGACCCCTTTTCCCGAGCCAGCTCGCTTCATCGGCCTGCTCACCCCTCGCTCCCGGCGCCTCCACCAGCCTCCCTTCCCTCCGCCAGACGCCAGGTCTCCTCCTTCCATAGCGCCTCGTCCCTGTCGCCTGAAGCTCCGCGTCGCCGGCCGCCCAGACTCCCTTCGGCCAAGCCTTCCCTCGCCGGCCGCGGTCTCTCCTCCTCCGGCCGCCTCTCCCGCCGACCGTCTGCGAGCCGGTCCTGCCTCCTCCTCCCCGCCTCTGCTCCGGCAGCCGCCGGTCTCGCCGGCGCCCTCTCCTGCCCGCTGCTGAGACCTCTCCTCTCAGCCGCCCGGGCCGCCGACGAGCCACGCTGCCTCCTTTCTCTGGTGCAAGTGGGTCCTTGCCTGGTGTAGTTTCGGGTCAGCAGAAGCCGTTTGCAGATGGAATATGTTAGTTGGAGACTACATAATCAAGTTCTACACCGACAATCGAGTGGAACCCCGAGTACTTCGTCGTGGAAACTAGGGGCGATGACGCCGAATCGACAAGATCCACCTCACAGAGCGGCGAACCCCGGACCCGGAGCAACCCCTGGACACCAAGAGCTACCGGTGACCCGACCAAGACACGGACCCCGATGACCCCATGATCTCCGCTGCAGAACAACAAGTCCTTCGGAGTGACACCAACAAGATCTACCGCTGGACGCCAAGTACTCCTTCCCGGATCCGAAGACCGAACCCGGGCGCGCCAAGTTCTTCAACCCGAGACCACGGAGGCGCCAAGATCTACCTCAGTTGTCCGATCCCGATCCTGTCGAATCCGGAACCCTGAGACCGAACCACGACCCCGGAACCCCAAGATCGTCGAACCCTAATGTGTGACCCCTTTTCTCGAGCCCTATTTTATAAATATAACATTACCTGTTGCATATTAATTTGTTCATGCATGCATACTTGTCCTGTGGTTTGGGGGCCTTATGCCGATTCACCTTACAATTAAATATGGGGCCATATGCGGGCAAATCTAGTCTCATATTGGCCTCATTTAAATTTGAGTAGCGAACCGGTGATATATTCTGCCTTGATAAACAACATTTAAATGGCGGGGAAGTTAAACAACTTGAACCGTTTAATTAAATGTCGGGACCCCGGTTCCGCTTAATATGACCTAATTGCATTGCACCCTTGCCATGCCATGCATCATATCATAAGCATGCCCGATCTTACGCCTGTAGTAGTATTAAATATTGCATCCGTGTTTGTTCTAGTGTTTTGCTTCTTCAGCGGATAAGGCCGTTGAGTTGATGCGAGTCTTGAGCCGATCTTCGTTGAACCTTCGGCAATGTTTTCAAAGAGCATCTCCTCCTTTCTACCTATCTTACTTTTATAGTCTTTATTTCCTCCTGTTGATCTATTGCTATCCGTGTTGCGATGCTCTAGTTTCGTGCGTGATATCCCTGCAGCCTTATATTGCCTTGGACACATCCTATTACCTGTTGATTGGTAGATAGTTGGACTTGCGTGTCATAGTCGCTCGCTCAAGTGTTGTTGCATGTCGTCAAGTACCACAGTTGTTAGAGTATTGCCGCAAGTTAATTGTTGGAGATGATCATGGCTTTAATTACTGTTCACTTTAATTACTGTTTAACAACTAAAATTGAAGTAGGTAGCGAGGCACCGTGGGTGATAGATAATATCTGGTTTCCGATCGCCCACTTGTGTCCGTGGGACCCGAGTTCTTGACACTGTTAGAGATCGAGCGCTAACCACGGTGGGGAGATATGGGCCCCATTGATTAGTACCTGATTTCAAAGTATTGTCTTGGGGCCACAACTAGTTTGAGGTTTTATTTACTATCCGTACCTATGCCATGCTTTCTTTGCTTTATTTACGATTGTGTGAGGAGCACGCTGTCTTGTTTAGGAAGCGGAGTGTTTTCAGTATCGGCAGTCCAGTTTTGGGATTTCTTGTCGTTTACATCGACGCAAACCCCGAGTCCGTCTCGAGACCGGCCGACTTCTTGGGTGTACTTAGTGGGGTGGCCCCGTGCTTGCTTTAGATGCAGAACGTCGTGACTTAGGCCGCCGACATACCGATGGGTGTATGTTAACTGATCGGCAAAAAGGGTCAAGTGCTTGTGGATACTTTGGTGCACCTGCAGGTTAAATCTTTTAGAAGCCGTGTCCGCGGTTCTGGACGCCTTGGAGCACATTGCTTGATCATAGACAACTATAACTAAAGTTTACTGTTATAAATTGACTTGTATCCGAGATGACTAGTAATCAGCTTCACCACAACGGAATGGCTAAATAAAAGTGCCAACAACTGCTGGGTTTTGGGTTATCTCATGCTATTTGTATCTGACTAGTAAGTGTTGCAACTACAACGGAATGGTTAACTAAAGCATTACGCTTATTTTATTAGAATGATTATCTACACCGACTAGTAATTGCTGCAACGATCCTTTGAATAAATAAAACCAGCTGTGAGTTCCTCGGTGACTTCCTCGTTTGGTCTTGAGGGAATACCGGGATGGGATTGTTTGGTGTTAGAATCAGGTTGGTTCGAATAGGTCTTTCTTACCCCTCTCGATAGTCGCCATTGTATCGAGTCTCTATAGGTTGTTTAGAGCATGTTGCGCTGCCGCTTCACCACCATACCTATGTAGATGAGGACCGCCGAATTCTAGCCTCATGTCTTGGCCTCGATCGACGCTCCTCTTTTTCCTTTGCCCTTTGTCGGCACCCCTTTTGTTTAAGCAGGTTTTGAGATCGACGTCGTTAGCAGGGTTACCCTTCCGGCTTGGCCTAGGCAGGGTTATGGACGCCATTGGTTATTCTTCAGGGCTCTTAGCCCCATTTGCATCTTGTCCGTAGTCGGACGCGCCATCATTTTCAAGGTGATGTGGATCTTTGTATAATATATCTGTATTCTTGACTCCTAGAGTCGTGTTGTATATATCTGTTCTGTGGGTCCCATCGAGGACTGTTGTGTAATGTTATTACTTTGTTTTCCACCCGCACGAAAGTGCCTGGTGGGCACCTTTGAATCATTTCTATGCGGGTTTGGCGAGTTTCGCTAAAACTTGCATAGGGCCGATTCTGAGGGTGTTACAGCCGGGTCCCATGGCGGAGAGCGTAGCTCGTCGCGCACTGGACTCAGAGGCTGCTTTCTTGCGTTTGTCGAGCGTCTCCTGCATCTTGACTTGCTTCTTGTGCTCCTCGATGAGGAGGTAGTGGTATGCCATCAGCAGATCACGTGGGGAGTCCAGAGGTAGGACTATTTCGCCTGCGACGGCGCGACGTGCTTCGGCCCGTCCTTCTTTGCTAAGTTGGATGAGGTGGCCCCTGTTGTCCCCGTTTTCGCCGTTTGTGTCCTGCGGGTTGGGGTTGGGCGGCGGGTTAGGCGTTTCCTCGTCGGTTTGGATGATTGCGGCACGAATGGCGCTGCAGATTGGTTGGCTGCGCCGCAGCTTTCGGATCCGGGCCGTGGGTCCCTTCCTCGGAAGGTGGATCGCCTGGATCGGAGTTGCTGCTGCTGATGTAGAACTCATCTGTTGATGGTGACGTCGTGTAGCAGGGTGTGGCCCACGGCGGGCCTGATTGGCGGCACGGGCATCCGCTTCGAGGCGGAGAGTGCCGTTGTCCCACACAGGCGAAGCTCGACAGAATTTCGAGTCCGTCGCCTACGGGCTCGAAATCCTTCATGGTATCCGGCGAGTGGGCGTGAAGTCAGCGCCAAGAGGAGGTGATTCTCCGTCGCCGCGAGTTGTAGATCGATCGGTCGGAACCGTCACGACCGCACAATCGAGCCCGATTCCCACAGACGGCGCCAATTGGCGAGTTTAATCTCGTCAATGCCCATTGTTATGGACTTGGGTTTTGGAGAAGATGGGGATGCTGGAGATCGTGCACGGTTAATGCGGACAAGCAACCGGGGGACACGAGATTTACCCGAGTTCAGGCCCCGGAGAAAACCCTACTCTGCTTGTGCGCTCTTTTATTACGGCGGAACCGAAGATTACAAGGTGCGCAGATTCGATCTGGCGTGGAGGTGTGTCTGTCGTGTGTAATCGTCGTCCCCTCGTTGGACCCTCCTAGCCTTTATATATGAGGAGGCTAGGTCTCGGGTGACAATACGATTAGGTTACAAGTTGTATTCAAACTCTAGTCTTGCTCCCCAAGGATCCGAAGGCGTCATGGGCCTGGGCCACCCGAAAATCTTCATGGGCCGGCGTATATCTGCCGTGGGCCTTCCTTGGGCTGGACCAGGTATGCTGAAGTTACGTACCCGTAGGGTATAACCATGTCAGCTAAAGATAGAAAGTTTGAAGGGGAAAACCCTAACTTGTAACCGACTCGACCTGCTACCCGAGACTTAGCCTATCTATATAAAGTCTAGGAGGGGGCGGCGAGGAGGACACACGCAACCCTAGTTTCCACAACCTTCGCCAGATTGCATCTGCGCACCCTTGTAACTTTCGACTCCCTCGATAATTCCACGAGCAGACAAGCAGGAGTAGGGACCTCTACGAGGCCTGAACCTGGGTAAATCCTTTGTCCCCTGTGTGCTTGTTTTCTAGCCGATAGATGTCTCCAGCGCTCCCTCCTCCAAAACCCAAGTCCATAACAATGGGCATTGACGAGTTAAACCCTCGTCACCAGCGATCAGCAGTGGGACCGCTCTGAAAGTCAGGGATATACGTTGGTTATGAGACTGTATCTATAATCAGGTTCTTGGACCCTATGACAGGCGGCTGTCACACGACCCGTTTTGCTGACTGCATTTTTACGAGGATCTTTTTTTGACTTTGGGGGGGGGGGAGGTAATCAACCCCTGGATGACAAAAGTTGAGAAATTACGTGGAAAGCCACGGGGATCCACGCTCATTACCCGCGCACTATTGAGTCTAATCGAGAAGTCCAAAAGATACTAGATTTGCACTCCTTAGCAAATCAACTGCCTGGTCATTTTAGTGATTTAAAGACTATGACAAAGTCGCATGTGCCTGCACGCAATGCACCAGAAAGGGTTGAAATACCAAAGAAAAATGATGGTATACCCGCTCCCGTCCTAAGGCCTAAGAGGACGAGGAATCCGGTTTCCCAAATCCCAAGTACCCGGGGACGCCCGAAGAAAAAGGATAAGAGAGATTTATTACAGTCTACCCCTAAAGAGGGGAGCCAGTTGAGACCTGGCACAAGTACAGATGTTTCAGTGCACGAAATTCTGGACTTGAATTTTCCTATATCGGAAATACCCAGTGAAGTTGTGTGCGCACACATCAGAGGGGGAAAGCTAAAGGACCTAGTCCCTAGATTGGGAAATTCTGTGGAGCAAGAGGATGTGCCTGATGCACTCCATGATGAAATGACCATTAATTATGTTAATTCGGGCGAGTCATACAACCGAGCCATGGCAAATGTCGACGTTAATTTTGCCAAGAAAATTGCCTCAATCATAGATCTTGACCCTGAGCCTAACACGCTCGCTGATTGTAAGAAAAGGTCGGATTGGAAAGATTGGCTGAAGGCAATCACTACTGAATTATTATGATTAAACAAAATAGAGGTATTCAGACCTGTTTGTCTAACTCCTCCCCACATTCGCCCTATTGGCCATAAGTGGGTTTTTGTTCGAAAGAGAAACGAAAATGAGAAGTAGTAAGGTACAAAGCAAGGCTCGTAGCTCAAGGTTTCACTCAGCGACCAGGTGTCGACTTTGAGGAAACTTACTCCCGGGTCATGGATGGAATTACCTTTAGATACTTGATCTCAATGGCAGTAAACATGGACTTAAAAGTGAAACTTATGGATGTTGTCACTGCTTACCTATATGGTAATTTGGATTCGGACATATACATGAAAGTACCTGAAGGTATACCTGTTCCGAACTAGGATAGAGCAAACAGGGGTTTATACAGTGTTCAGCTTAAGAAGTCACTGTATGGAATTAAACAGTCAGGTAGGATGTGGTATAACCGTTTAAGCAATTTCCTTCATCAGAAGGGCTACACGAGCAATGGAGATTGCCCATGTGTTTTTATATGGAGATCCCAGGATGGTTTCTGTATTATCTCGGTGTATGTGGATGATTTGAATATAATCGGTACACCTAAGGATATTGAGGAAGTGAGTTCCTACCAGATGTCGGAATTCGAGATGAAAGACTTAGGCAAAACTAAGTTCTGCCTGGGTCTACAACTTGAGAATTCCCCTGCTGGGATTCTATTGCACCAGTTAGCCTACACCCAGAAGGTGTTGGAACGATTTGGGTTTTACAAAGCATATCTGAAAGGGAAATGGACGTTTCCTAGAGGGGGTGAATAGGCGTTTTAAAATTATTACGATTAGGCTCTAATAAATGCGGAATAAAACTTAACGTTTAATTTATCAAGCCAAACATATATCCACTAGGTTCACTAAATGCACCAACAACCTATGCTAAGCAAGACAAGCAACAAGGTGATAGCAAGATATAATACTTCAAGCACGATGGCTATCACAATGTAAATTGCATAAGAAAAGGGCTCGTTCGTTTGAGAGATAACCGATGGACGCGAAGACGATGATTGTTTCCCGAAGTTCACTTCCAAAGAAGCTACGTCTCCGTTGGAGAGGAGCGGGGGCGCAATGTACTTCGAACGCCATAAGCCGCTCACCTCGAGGTGTGGTGGCTCGATGCTCATCCAACGCCACACAAGTCCTCACCCCAAGATGCGAAGGCACGCAACCTACCAACGCCACAAAAGGCTCACCCTATTCTCGCGCGAGCTCGCCACAAAGGCCTACTCACGTTCCACTATGGGACACTTGAGGGCGGTCACTGAACCCGTACAAGGTTGGGGCAATCTCCACAACTAAATTGGAGGCTCCCAACAACAATGCCACAAAGGCTACAAAGCCACAAAAGGCAACAAGGCCACAAAAGGCTACAAGACCACAAAAGGTCAACAATCCAACCACACAACCGTCTAGGGTTCTAAGAACCCAAGAGAAACAAGCCCAAGGGCTTGAACTCTCCGAATCTCCAAGGAGAACTCAAACCTATGCACTAAATGCAAGAGGCAAGTCCTTCTCTCTCAAATTCCACCAAAGCTACAAAAGCTATTAGGGGAATAAGAGAGGAAGAACACAAGAGGAGAACACAAAACTCTCCAAGATCTAGATCCCAAGGATTCCTTCACAAAGAAGGGATTTGGTTCTGCTGGGGCTTGTAGATCTAGATCTCCTCTCCCAAATCCCTCAAAAAGATGCAAGAATCATAGGAGGGGAAAGGGGAGAGGGCAAGCTCTTCAAGGTCAACAGTGGAGGAGAGACAAGGGCAAAACCAAGAAAAAGCAAGTGTAGCCCGAAGGGGAAAGGCGAGCTCCATTTAAAGGGCTCCCCGATCTGCCCCATTACTCACAGATCCATGCATGGCCGGTAGTACCGGTGGGTGGCCAGTACTACCGGTGACACTCAGCCAACGGTCCAAAACCAGCAATGCGAACAAACATAAAAACAAGGACAGCCGGTACTACCGGTGGTCACCGGTACTACAGCCTGGGTCAGTACTGCCGCCCAAGATTCTGACTGAAGTACCGTCAAATAGCACAAACCAGGCAGAGAGAGTACTGAACCAAAATCGGGTTTACCGGAAGTTGGTCCAGAATTAACACCGGTACTACCGGCGACAACCTTCCCTAGCGGTACTACCGGTGGCCCGCCGGAATTACCGGCCAGGCAAAAACTCCAGAACCAGAAATGCCACAACTTTTGCATTCGAACTCCAAACGAGATGAAACCAATTTTGTTGGAAAGATAACGAAATATTGGGTATCACCAAGGGAGAAAATACCATGAATATATATGTGAGATGCCTCCCAAGGTGTGGAGCCGGAAAATCCGCAAGATCAAAAAACGCAATAAGATATGTAAGGGAAATCCGTATTTTAAGAACTAGAGCTTGTTATGAAGATAACCACAAGCTCTAGATCCTCACATGGACAAGAACCAAACAACAACTAAGAAAGATGATGTTATATATGCAAAGGTTTGAGATCTCTTCGAAAGATACGAACGAGTCACCCAGTCGAGAGCCCCTCTTGATAGTACGGCTATCTATCCTAAACCCGGTCTCCCAACACTACAAGAACACTACAAGAGACCGGTAAAATAGAAACCCTGTCAAGATCATACCTTTGCCTTGAGCATCCCACTTGAGCTTGATGTAGACGATCTTGTCACCTTCAAGATGGAACACCTTTCTTGAATGCACTTGATTGCACTTGCTTGCACTCGCTTGATGAAGTCTTGAGACATGCTCCCCGATACTCCATGGGGAAGCCTCTTCTTTGAACTTGTCTTCATCATTCCGTGATTGCCGAGGATGGCAAGCTTCAAGCATGAGATCTTCTAGAGAGGACGCATCTTGAGCTTGCACTTCAATTCTTGACGATGTCTTGAAGAAAGCCATGAGGAACTCCATCTTCTTCTTCTTCAAGACATACTTAATCTTCTTCTTCTACTTGATTCCAATAGGCACAAAGCCCTTGGACAAAGCTTCTTCTTTTTCATCCTTTAAACCAACACATGGTCCAAGTGATGCCAATGGACAAACCTACAAGTGAGACTCAATTTTCACATTAGTACATAGGGATTATCATTAATTACCAAAACCACACATGGGGGCATACATGCCCTTTCAATATCCTTCTAAGACCCCGATGGTCAGAAGATCTTTGCAGCAAGACAAGGACCCGTTCAAGCCTAAAGAAGAGGGGGAGGAAATTCTGGGACCAGAATTCCCCTACTTAAGTGCGGTTGGAGCACTTATGTACCTCGCAAATTGCACACGGCCGAATATTGCATTCATCGTCAATCTGCTTGATAGGTATAGTTCTAAGCCTACCAAGAGGCATTGGAAAGGCATTAAGGATATCTTTCGGTACCTGCAAGGGACCAAAGACCTTGGATTGTTTTACCAAAAGAACCAAGACATATCTGTTGTAGGCTATGTAGATTCTGGGTACCTTTCGGACCCGCACACATCCAAGTCACAAACTAGATATGTTTTCCTTTGTGGTGGAACAACGATTTCCTGGAAATCGTCTAAGCAAACTCTTGTGTCAACTTCGATGAACCACTCGGAAATCATTGCATTATATGAAGCATCACGAGAGTGTGTATGGCTTCGACGAGTAGTCAGCCACACCCAGATGTCATGTGGGCTGAACACCGTATAAACCCCAACAATTATCTATGAAGATAATGTTGCTTGTGTTGCGCAAGTCCAGATGGGTTACGTGAAGAGCAATCTTACAAAGCATATAAACCCCAAGTTCTTCTATGCACATGAATTGCAAAAGATAAACAAAGTAAAAGTATTGCACACTAAGTCATGTGAAAATCTTGCTGATTTATTCACTAAATCATTGCCAACATCTTCTTACGAGAGATGTGTTCGTGGAATTGGCATGACGAGACTAAGGGAGATGCAAGATTCAGGGGGAGAATCTTCATAAACTCATCGCTGAAATATTGATCTCGGTGATTGAGTACTTAACTTTATAGTTAGGTGAATTATTCTCTTTTTCCCTTAGTGAGTTTTTATGAAGTTTCTCGCATGAGGTTTTTAATGAGGCAATTCGTGCAACATAACAAGAGCTATACCATGTTACTTTTCTCCATATTTTTATCTATTGGGTTTTTCGGAGTTGTAAGACATGAATATACAGATAACACACCCAAGGGGAGTGTTGGGAAACTGGTCCGGTAAGGGCCCATTCGGTGAGGCCTCTACTAGGCTAGGTTGGCCCATGTGGGTATCATTATCCCCAGTAGTCTATAAATAGAGGAGCAATCATTGTACGTATGTAGAACAGATAGATCAATAAAGAGCTTCTCCTTGTTTCCTATGTCAATTTTTTTGTGTGATTCTTGTGTGTCTTCGACTCCTTTGTGGAGTAGCCTCGGGACCGGCCAGCCGGCAGGGAATGCAAAACACAAATCACATAGGCTTTTCTTGCAGTTGTATAGCCGGCCCTGCCTGAAAGCCTCGAAGCAGTTTTTCTGAAGGGGGCGCAAGGTAGGATGAGAAGTTGGGCAACACGTCCCTTCCAAGCAACAGCTTTGAGAATCCTGCACGCTTCATTTTTCCCACAAATGTATATGGCACGTCGGATCCGTGATTAGTCTAGCCACATCCATCACAGCCCATGTGAAAATGTATTTTTTTAACAAAACTGACCGTTGACAAAGCTAATGTATAATTTGATCCCTCGGCGAAGCTATTTAGAATCTAGGAGCATCTCCACTCAAGTTCCTAGGAGGGTCTCCTAGGTCTACCTGACTTTTCGACGGATTTGACCCAAATTACATCAGACGTTTCCAGACCGAACCCAAGGCGACGAAACTAAACCAGCAGGAAAAACATTTGCGATGGTGGACCCGCCCTGTTAGCGAGTGAAGCCAACTCGTCTCATCACTTCACCTCGGCTCCCCCGTCGGACCGCCGAGCAACGACGGCATGTCCACTCACCCACGCGGCATCGTAATGGCGCGCCACCGTCCGCCCATCTTCCCGCTGCTTTCCCATTTCCCGCCCTCACCGCTACACCCCTCCCGCCCCTAGTCGCCCATTCGCCAAAAGGCTATAAAAGCTAGCAGCCTCGCCGTCTTTGGGGCACCACTTCCACTCCTCTACTTTCTGTCCCTGAACCACCAAGGAAGAAGCTCGGCAAAGCTATGGCGGAGAGGTACCTAGGTGATCCAGCGACGATGAACCGCTTTGGCCATCATTCCCTTCAGCCATGGGAATCCCGTCTCCTCCATGGGGCCGACTACCCGGTGTCGCCAGATTTACGGTGCCCGCCGACGTGGAAGTTAAGCGTGGGTGGCGTACCCATGCCAGAGCCGAAAGGGTCGATGATATCCAGGCGGCCATCACCACCATGGACGACCCCAAGCTCGCCGAGCACCTCGACAACCACGCGCACTGGGACCGGTTCTTCATCGATCAGCGGGAGGACCAGATGGCCGCCTACCAGGGCAAAGACCCGCCGCCAGCGTGCAACAATACCGAAGGACGATGTCGGTGGTGGAGCGCACCCTCTCCGATGTTCTCGAGTACATCAATGTTGGGAACACACCGCGGCTGGGCTACCCGCCATGCTCCTTGCCTTCATTCTCGTAGCATTGTGGGACGACCTTCTGGATGCCGAGAAGGATGGTCGGTTGATGACCCACAAGTATAAGGGGTGTATCGCAGTATTTTCGAGGGAAGTGAAATCCAATTTATTGATTCGACACAAGAGGAGCCAAAGAATATTTATAAGCCTTAACAACTGAGTTGTCAATTCAGCTGCACCTGGAAACAATCTTGCTCATAGTAGTTTATCAGTAGCAACAGTTTTGTAGTACGAATAGTAAAGTAACAACAGTAGTAAAGTAAAGACAGTAGTAGCAATTACAGTAAACAGTAAGATTAGAGCGCGGTAGGCATATGGATGGATGGACGGGCGTTGCATGGACAAGACAATTCACATGGCAATCAGAACATAGGGAATTTGCAGATAAATAAGATAAAGCATCCAAGTACTAAATAATCCTAGGCATGTGTTCCACATATAGTCATACGTGCTCGCAATAAGAACTTGCACAACATCTTTTGTCCTGCCAGCCCGTTTGCAATGGGGCCTCAAGGGAACTACTAGCAATTAAGGTGTTCCTTTTAATAGAGCACCGGAGCAAAGCATTGACACTCCATGAACACATGTGATCCTCACATCAAAGCCATTCCCTCCGGTTATCCCGATTTCTGTCACTTCGGGGCCTTTGGTTCCGGACAACAACATGTGTATACAACTTTCAGGTAAGACCAAAAACAATACTATCATAATGAATAAATAACATGTTCAGATCTAAAATCATGGCACTCGGGCCCTAGTGACAAGCATTAAGCATAACAAGTCGCAACAAAGTCAAAAAGCACTAATAGTAGATACTAGGCACCATGCCCTAACAATCCGATGCCATTACATGAACGATCTCATCCAATCCCTACCATCCCCATAGCCTACAGCGGGGGATTACTCACTCATAGATGGGGGAAACATGGATGGTCGATGGAGAAGCGATGGTGATGATGATGGCGATGATTTCCTCCAATTCCCCGCCCCGACAGGGTGCCAGAACGGAGTTTCTGGTTCCGAATCGTGGAATCTGGTGGTGGCGGCAAAGCGGAACTCTTTCTGGAAAACTGTCGACCCCCCCCCTCGAGTTTTTAGGTCAGAAGGCAACTTATAGGCGAAGAGGGAGACCGAGGGGGTGTCTGGGGTGGCCAGACCACCCCCTGGCGCGGCCAGGCCTAGCCCGCGCGGCCAGGTGGTGTGGCCTGGGCCCAGCCCCACTCCGTCTCGTATTCTAGCTTCGTGAGTCTTCTGGCGAAATAGGATTTTTGGCATATTTACCGGGATTTTTCCTGATAGTTGATTTTCTGCACAAAAACTAGACACCAAAGTAATTCTGCTGAAAATAGCGTTAGTCTGTGTTAGTTGCATCCAATTCACACAAGTTTAGAGGAAAAACAATAGCAAAAGTGTTCGGGAAAGTAGATACATTTTGGACATATCAACTCCCCCCAAGCTTAGCTTATTGCTTGTCCTCAAGCAATTCAGTTGAAAACTGAGTGCGATAAAAGAAACTTTCACGAACACATTTGCTTCATATGATGTATATATTCTCAGCATATAATCAACTACTTAGACAATTCATAATAAGGAGTATGCAACTAAGTTTACTTAATAGGCAATGCAAGCTATGAAGAGATTCAACTCAAAAATAGTAAGTAGCATGAAACATAAACATAAGCAACATTACAATTCTCATAACAAGGTATGATAGCGTGGTATCTTGCTTGCCTTTGATTGTGAATGCCAAGGCACCTTTGAAGTTCAGGTGAAGACTAGAAGTAAAGATATCAAAGATACAAGCATCAAAGTCATAACACAAATAATCAAGTTTTGAGACAAGCACATTACACTAAGAATGACAACTATGCTCTCAAGAAGGTGCTCATAGAATATGTGAAGACTCAACAAAGAAATGAAAAAGGTTTTGAATAATTTGAAAGGCTTCCAAATGCTGAACGTATGGTACTCGTTAGCTTTGAGCTCTCATTGCCCCTATCATAAGTATCTTTAAATGGTTAAGGTTAAAGTGACACAACTAAGAGGATATGCTTGACAAGTTATAAGCTAAAATCTCATGCCCCTTACTTACGAGTACCGGACCTCATTCTACTCAACTTCAGTCACAAGTAAGCTCTTGTCATTGTAAGTACATATGCATCATAGAGAACCGCCAACGGGGTACCCCTTGCACATGATACAGGAGCTGTCTCATAATCAAAATGACAAGGCAAGCAGACAATGAGCATCTCAGCAATCTTTTTATTTACTATGTGCATAGATTTTTATTGAGGATGCTTCATAGAACACTCATTATGGTTATGCTCCAAGTTTCCACCATGATTAGGCATGGCTTAGGCTAGCGCCCAGGCGTTTCTCTAACATACATACAAACTACATGATCTTACAAGTTCCATTTTTATTTCACACCGTCGGGATCCATAAGCAAAAGAACATGATATCAACTAGGTACAAAGTACCAATGGAGTGTTGAAAGTGTTCCCCATGATACATGGTTCTGCTAACTTCAACTTATAAAGTGCAAGCATATACGAAACAAAGAAGGACGCAATGGTTCAGGTTTATTAAATACAAGAAAATAAAGTGTGCCATCAAGTTCATGAGAGCTTTACTAACTAACTTTCTCATAACAAGCAAACAGTTTATTCGGAAGAAAACAAGGCACACTAAGCACGCACGGAATAGCAAATGATGCTAATAGGTAGGTATGGTGGACACTTTTGGCAATATTTGGTTTTAGGAAGTTGGAAACACGAATAAAGCTATTACTAATTGCAGGTGAAGGCTAGCAATAGTAAGGGAGCGACAAACGAGAGAGCAATAACTGTCATAATCATGCTTGCAACAAAACAGGACTAAACATGGCATGAAAGTGATTCAAGACCCCTGAGGAAAAATAATTCATCGAGGCTTAACTGATTATTGATTCAGCCATAGCATACGTGAGCATGTGCCAAGTCAATTCAAGTGAAACACTCAGAGGGAGATATCACAGTGTCATACCAAATTATGAATAGAGCAATGCAAACAAACATTCATATGACATGCTACAAATTATTTGCGAGCTAGAGCTAATCATAGGAAAGCAAGAACTACTAAGCATCCATAAATAACATACACCCTACACGAACTGGCTAGGCATGCCCACAATGATGAGTATATGTACAAAAATGAAAACAAATAGAGTTCATTACCAGCCTCTTACCACACCTCAAGTTGTCATTAATCCTCATTATTGCCCTTCACTTGTGTGGCTTGAATAATAACATGAAACCAAATTCCACTGAGGACTGCTGAACCCTGCGACATACTCACAAAACCAAAGAAGAACAACAAATAATTTTGGTGTTTTTGATTTTTTTAAACAAGAACTGAAAAGGAAGAACAAGCAAAGCAAAATCTTTTTGGGTTTTTCGAATAGTTCAAACAAAGCAAAAAGGAAAAAAGCAAACCAAGGCAAAAAGAAGAAGAAGCAAACAAAGAGAAACAACCGAAATATTTTTGGTCTTTTTGTGTTTTAGAAAGCGAAAACAAAGAAAGTACGAAAACTAAAAAGAGAACAAAACATGAATATACAAAGTACCGACACAAAATGATATGGAGATGAGTGCGATGTCGGTGTACCTCCCCCCAAGCTTAGGCTTTTGGCCTAAGTGGGTGTCAATCCCAAGATGGCCAGGATGGAGCGCCTCTGTAGTATGGTGAGGAGGTACCCTCGTCCTGGTGCGAGCTCGAGGATGCCCCACCATAGTGCGCAGAGTAATCGTAGGAGGGCACATCCTCCTGGTGCTGCCTATGGAAACCCAACAACCGAAGCTGCTCATCCACCTCCTCCTTAGAGCGCGACCACGGCCTCTTGTGAACACTGAACAAAGTAGATTGTGGCAAAGGAATCTCCCTTTCATCCCCGTCAGTAAACAACATCCTGTATACTAGATTGTCCATATCAGAATCAGCAGTGACGAAGTGATGTGTTTTCATGGCAGCAAGGTCAAGCCTTTGTGGTGCCAATATAGTATCATTCGGATCCACAGAAAGCTCTAATGCATTAACCATACGTGAAGCGATGATGCCCCCGTAAATAGGCCCCCTAGCAGCTAGGCGGCGAGCAATAAGAGAGCCAAGATTGTACCGAGTATCATTGTTAAGCGCGGCAGCGAGGAAGGCCAAATGATAATTGGAGATATTACTCGTATTCTCCCTACCAAGAACGCTAGTAGCAAGATAATAGGCAAAGTATCTAAGAGCAGGGAGTTGGATGTTTCTTATCTTCCCGCGCTGAGCTACACGGTCGTCATAATTGGTCACACCCCGATAGAGCTCCAGCAAATCAGCGGGTCGCCCTTGAATCTTCTTCACGGTCCCTGTCATGCCTATACCTATAATACTGCAAAATCTTTCCAATGGCATGGTAAAGGGCAGATTATAAATTCCGAAAGAGACAGTTGACTGATAGGGGGTGTTAGTAAAAATGAAACTCTCAACAAAAGTTTTGGTGAGCATAGCGTATTGCTCACTCTCATATTGCATGTATGAGGTCAAACCAACCCTCTAAATCAGTAGCAAGAAATCATCAAGAATCCCTACAGCTTGTAAGAAAGTAAAACAAGGAAAAGTAGATGGGTGAGCATCCCCATCATCTCCTTCATTACCAATGCGAGGTGCAATGAGATCTTCATTGTATGATGGCCTAAACTGAGAGGCTGATCTTGAGGGCCTTGACCTCCTAGGTGTATCCCTCTCAAATATTTCTCCAAAGGTGGGGTTGTTCATGTTTGATATTCTAAAATTTAAACATCTATTAAACAAGTGATTGCAAAGTGAATATATAATGAAGGGCACTACTCATAGGGACTTGTGGAGGCCTAAACATGCATCAAAACTATATCTCTAAGCATTGAACAAGCTTACAAGCTCTCATAACCCGTCACCTACAGCAGCAAAATACTCAAGATATAAACCACTAAACACAAATCTACTTGGACAAGCGGAGGAGTCACATACCGAAGAACAAATGCTCCAAATTTCAGCAGCAAAGATGGGTTGAGCAAGGAGATCGAAAAATCGAGGGCAAGAACAGCAAGAACGCGATTTCGAGCAATGAACTGGTGTTTTCTCGGGAGAGAGAAGAAAGTGGCAAGTGAGAGAGTGAGTGGAGGGCCAGGGGTGGCCCACACCATGGCCAGGCACACCCCTGGGCTGGCCGCGACACTAGGTGGTCTGCCTGCCTACTGGCCCCCCCTGGTATCTTCCAGGCACTCCTCTGCCCCTTTTTTCACGTAAAAAATTAATATGAATTTTCTGGAATTTTTCGAGACACTTTATTTTTGGGCAATTTTCAGGCATAACAGAATGATTTTCTGACAGAAAAAAGTTTCTGGAATGATGCAAAGACAAAACAAGGCTAGAACTTCAAAAGTTCTAAGACACTCTAACATGCAAGCAACTAACAATAGAAAAGAAAACTAAACGAAAGCAAAAACTAAATGGATAGAATAGAAGTAAGCGGAGATAATCATGGTGAAAACATTATTTTGCTCAATGAAATCCTTTTGTTAACAAGGTTGATCAGGTCTTGTTACCAAAACAATTTTATATGAAACAAAACTTTGTATTCCACTAATGATTATATTACCTCAACCTTGATAGCAATGGTCCCAATCATAATAGTTTCAAATTTTTCTCTTGGTATGGGACAATATATCTCTCCAACTTGAATGCCCTCAACATGTTCAATTGAATTTAAACCATAAGTCCTATCAATCTTCTTGGGGAAATAGATAGTATGTTCCTTGTCATTAACATTGAAGGTCACCTTTCCTTGATTACAATTAATAACAGCTCCTGCAGTATTAAGAAAAGGTCTCCCAAGAATAATAGACATATTATCATCTTCAGGCATTTCAAGCACAACAAAATCAGTTAATATCAAGCAATTATGAGCCATTTGAATAGGTACATCCTCACATATACCAATGGGAATAGTGGTAGATTTATCAGCCATTTGCAAAGATATATCAGTTGGTATTAGATTTTCAAGTTGAAGTCTCTTGTAGAGAGAAAAAGGCATAACACTAACTCTAGCTCCCAAATCACACAAAGCAGTTCTAACATAACTATTTTTAATAGAGCAAGGAATAGTTGGAATCCCTGGGTCTCCAAGTTTCTTTGGAACCTTACCATTAAAGGAATAATTAGCTAGCAAAGTAGAGATTTCTTCATTAGGGATCTTCCTTTTATTCGAGACAATATCCTTCATATACTTTGAGTAAGGAGGCAATTTAATAGCATCAGTCAAAGGAATTTGCAGGAATAAAGGTTTTATCCACTCACAAAACTTATTATAGTGTTCATCTTCCTTTGACTTGTGTTTCTTATCAGGGAAAGGCATAGGTTTTTGGACCCAAGGCTCTCTTTCACTACCATGTTTCTTAGCAACAAAATATTCTTTAGTGTATTTAGTATTCTTCGTGTGCTTTTCAGGTTCTTCTTCAACTCTTTCTTTATCAGGAACATCATTTTCTTCATTACCACTTTTAGTTTTAGCATCAGAGACAGATATACTATTAGGATCTTTAGCAGGTTCAGAGGGTTCTACAATAGTTTTATGTTTCTTTTTTATTTTCTTACGAGTAGTACCACTATTTTCAGCTTGTTGAGAATCCTGCTCAATTCTTTTGGGATGCCCCTCAGGATATAGAGGATCCTGGGTAGCAACACCACTTCTAGTTCTAATTTCATAAGCATGCTTTTCTTTGGCAGCATTAACTAGCAAGTCTTTTTGCACTTTAATAAGTTGATCTATTTGAGTTTGAACCATTTGAAAATGTTTAACAAGCATTTTAACATCATTAGAGGTTCTTTCCACAATATCTTTTAACTCAACAATAGCTCTAGTGTTTTCCATTAGATGGTTTTGCACCCTTTTATTAAAATTATCTTGCTTAACAATAAAAATATTGAATTCTTCTAAGCATTGATCAGGAGATTTAGAGTAAGGGATATCACCTTCATCAAAGTGTTGGAGAGAGTGTACTCAATAGTGGGTGAATGGGGAATTGGCTTACATAATTCTTCTATAGGAGGTAAATTCTTGACATCTGCAGCTTCAATTCCCTTCTCCTTAAGACATTTCTTAGCTTCCTTCATCACTTCATCATTTAGTTCAATAACTCCCCTCTTCTTAGATGATGGTATAGGCGCCGGTATAGCTGGTTCAGGTGTAATTGTTTC
Organism: Avena insularis; assembly: GCA_023614405.1. Classification (NCBI taxonomy): domain Eukaryota; kingdom Viridiplantae; phylum Streptophyta; class Magnoliopsida; order Poales; family Poaceae; genus Avena; species Avena insularis. The sequence continues at coordinate 661,326,044 of CM042690.1, read as the reverse complement.
AGGTATAGATGGTTCAGGAGGAGTCCAATCTTCATAATTCTTGCTTATTTTAGCCATTAGTTCCTCAGCTTCCTTGGGAGTCCTATTCCTGAAAACACAATCAGCACAACTATCCAGGTATGTCCTAGATTCTTCAGTTAGTCCATTATAAAATATATCAAGAAGCTCATTCTTAGGTAATGGACATCCAGCCTGTGCATGAATCAAAGCACAAAACCTTGCCCATGATTCAGGCAATATCTCCTTTTCTCCTTGTTTGAAATCAAAAAGTTCCTGCAAAATAGCATGTCTAGCACTAGGCGGAAAATATTTCTGCAGGAAAGTACTAATCAAGCAATCAGGGCTACCAATAGATCCAGGAGGTAGATTACTAAACCAAGTTTTAGCTTCTCCTTTCAGTGAAAAAGGGAAAATCTTAGCAACAAAGTAGGTGCGCATCTTAATATCATCAGAAGACAAGCCACTCATGGTAGAAAGCTCAGTCATATGTGCTACCGCACTTTCATTCTTAGTCCCACAAAAAGGTTCTTTCTCAACAATAACTATATAGGATAGATAAAGAGAGAAATCATAATCTTTATCGTTAATTTTTATGGGAGAAGCGGCAAACTTAGCATTAGGAGACAATTTGGGTTTTATAGTACGCCTCTCAAGGAGACTCTTAGCAGCACTCTTATCATGGGTGTTTTGACATTCTTTAATAAATTCATCGGTCATCTCAATATAACCGTCTTCAATATCATAGCTTTCTCTAGACTCGGGTGAACTAATAGGTGTAGTAGTGTCTTCATTAGGAGTTTCAGTATTTCTAGCTATAGTTCTAGCAATCGTAGCATCTAGGAAAGGACCTAATGAACCACTCTTATCAAGCACAGTAGAAGCAGCATCATAAGTTTCAGAAGTTTCAGATTCAACAGTAGTAGTAGTCTGTGTAGCATGTGTATGTGGTGGTGTAAGAAACTTACTCATAACAGATGGTGAATCAAGAGCAACAGAGGTGTTCAGAACCGTATCTCTTCTTGTAGTGGATGGTAAAATAGGAACCTGGCCATCACGAGACTTACCCATGATGGATGGATGGCAGCGAACAATAGTGATTCCGAGTGGACTTGATAAATAAAGCTATGCTCCCCGGCAACAGCGCCAGAAAATAGTCTTGATGACCCACAAGTATAGGGGGTGTATCGCAGTATTTTCACGGGAAGTGAAACCCAATTTATTGATTCGACACAAGGGGAGCCAAAGAATATTTATAAGCCTTAACAACTGAGTTGTCAATTTAGCTGCACCTGGAAACAATCTTGCTCACAGCAGTTTATCAGTAGCAACAGTTTTGTAGTAGGAATAGTAAAGTAACAGCAGCAGTAAAGTAAAGACAGTAGTAGCAATTGTAGTAAACAGTAAGATTAGAGCGTGCTAGGCACAGGGATGGATGGACGGGCGTTGCATGGACAAGAAAATTCACATGGCAATCAGAACATAGGGCATTTGCAGATAAATAAGATAAAGCATCCAAGTACTAAATAATCCTAGGCATGTGTTCCATATATAGTCATACGTGCTCGCAATGAGAACTTGCACATCATCTTTTGTCCTGCCAGCCCGTTTGCAGCGAGGCCTCAAGGGAACTACTGGCAATTAAGGTGCTCCTTTTAATAGAGCACCGGAGCAAAGCATTAACACTCCGTGAACACATGTGATCCTCACATCAAAGCCATTCCCTCCGGTTATCCTGATTTCTGTCACTTCGGGGCTTTTGGTTCCGGACAACAACGTGTGTATACAACTTGTAGGTAAGACCAAAAACAATACTATCATAATGAATCAATAACATGTTCAGATCTGAAATCATGGCACTCGGGCCCTAGTGACAAGCATTAAGCATAACAAGTCGCAACAAAGTCAAAAAGCACTAATAGTAGATACTAGGCACCGTGCCCTAACAATCCGATGCCATTACATGAACAATCTCATCCAATCCCTACCATCCCCATAGCCTACAGCGGGGGATTACTCACTCATAGATGGGGGAAACATGAATGGTCGATGGAGAAGCGATGGTGATGATCTCCTCCAATTCCCCGTCCCGGCAGGGTGCCAGAATGGAGTTTCTAGTTCTGAATTGTGGAATCTGGTGGTGGTGGCGGCGAAGCAGAACTCTTTCTGGGAAAACATCCAAACCCCCCACCCCCTCCCCGAGTTTTTAGATCAGAAGGCAACTTATAGGCGAAGAGGGAGACCGATGGGGTGTTTGGGATGGCCAGACCACCCCCTGGCGCGGCCAGGCCTAGCCCGCGCGGCCAGGTGGTGTGGCCTGGGCCCAGCCCCACTCCGTCTCGTATTCTGGCTCCGTGAGTCTTCTGGCGAAATAGGATTTTTGGCATATTTTTCGGGAATTTTCCCGATAGTTGATTTTCTGCACAAAAACTAGACACCAAAGTAATTCTGCTGAAAATAGCATCAGTCCGTGTTAGTTGCATCCAATTCACACGAGTTTAGAGAAAAAACAATAGCAAAAGTATTCGGGAAAGTAGATACATTTTGGACATATCATCGGTGCATCGTCATCATTTTCGGCGTCAGCGTCTCGCTCGTCCGTCTCACTGCCCTCGCCATGATTCACAACGCCACTTCGGCTGGTGAAGCGGGAGCCGGAGTCTCTGGCACGCTCGCCACCGCACACGCGCCCCAGCGGCCACATCATAAACGAACACCATGCTGAGTCGTCGCCGAGCAATCACCTTCGCCTCGTGAGACCGAAAAGGATCTTGGCCTGTGATGGCTCCCAAGTGCAGGAGATCAATTGTAGTAATTTTCAATAAAGAAAGGTTGTCGAACCCACAAGGAGCTGGAGGTATTGGTTAGCAAATTGGACAAAGGAAATAATAGTAAATGCAGTAGATTTGATGTTCTGGGTTTGTAGTTTGCAAGAATATAAAGTGTTGAAAGTAAATAGCAATAAGTAAATGCTCTCAATGAGAGAAAGCCCAATCCTCTATGCAGCAAGAGGACAAGCTCAAGTGTGTGTACTTATATGTGACAAGCGTTTCCGAGCGCTGCATGAACTTACTTAGCATAAAGATTTGTACACAATATGGTGAATATGTTGTCAAATTTCATTCCCTTAGGGCGGAGCCTAAATTAGATGCAACCATAAATATGAGAAAAATACACCACTTATGATGGGTCCTAGAGCCATTCACATGAACATATAAGAATTATTAAGACATAAATGTTCCACTATAGCAATAGGTTTATTGGTCCCCGACATATAATCCCTCCAATGCAATTTAAAGTATTAGAAAATGGTTTATGTCAATTCTGTCCCTTCTAACCCCTATTATTGTATCAAAGTATTCTCCTATGATCCCATATAGGTGAAGTAATATGCAGTCGATGTTCGCATAAAATCATCGTAGGACAATATAAAATATAAAGAACTTGACCATATACTCATTGCCTATTATATGGAAATCATAGCCAATTCATCCTATGCCCTTAGGAACATAGGGATCTACTCACTAGTGGAAAACATGATATGGATCAGTGGTATATGGATTACAACACAATCTGAAAATATAATCTCTCCACCAAATAAATACAAGATGCCAATCACCAACATGTAAATAGCCTTTAAAATAATATTCGGGGTTCAATCAATCACAAACTATGAGGGGAATGAGATGGATCTTGGAGATGATGATGGTGATGATGATGGTGCTGGTGGAGATGTTGATGGAGAGGCCTCCTCCTACGCCTAGGAGGAGTGGTGATGATGATGGCGTTGATTTCCCCCTCACGGAGGCTCCAGTGCAGCCAGATCTGCCCTCTCCCGGAGTAGGAGGGGACTTTCACCTCCGGCGCCGCCTTTGTAAATCGTGGGAAAAATATGGCGTAGGTTTTCTGACGATATGGAGGAGTCTGTAAAAAGGAGCCGAGGCGTGCTCGTGGGCCAAAAGAGGATGGGTGGCGCGCCCAGCAGGGGAGGCGCCACCTGCCCTCTTTTGGACCTTGTGGCTCCCCTCTCTTTATTCTTTAGCCCACGGTCCTTCTCCAGATGAAAAACTTATCCGGTATTTTTTCATTCGATTTATTAACGTCCAGAAGGTCCTGAAACAACAAAAACATAAAAAGGAGGTTTTCTGCCACCTAGAAATTAAATACTAATGAAAGAGACTTTGTACGAAAGTCCCATAAATCAGGGAAATAGATTTATGCTTGTACAAGCGGGTACAGGACCTACTGACCGTTAAGACGTGCTTTGAGATCAGAAGTGTCAACAATGCACATTTTTTCTTCACCTACGAATTGCTCTAATGTGACATAAAGGCAAATAGTGAGACGACACAACACTGTTGCGATGCGAAGCTAAAGTCATATGATCCTACAAATCCAGCAGACGCACCCGTGCTCTAGACACCTTTTCTCTATCCTCGCTAAAACGTGCCCAAGTTCTTCTTCCTCTAGATACTTTTTCTTTCGTCTGCTCCGTTCTAGCTACGCACCTCACGACGTCGCTGTGCTCCGACCGTCCTAAAGCGCATGGCCACCGCGTCCGCAAAACTCGACCTCGAACGCCACCACCGCGTCCACGACACCCTCGTCGCGCTCTACATAGCCTGCGGCCGGGGCAGCACCACACGTACCCTCTTCGCGGGCGACTTGATGCCGGGCGTGGTCTCATGGACAGCCATGGTGACCGTGAAAGCACGGTTAGGCCCAGGGGCGGACCCAGAAGAAATTACGAGTGGGGGCAAATGAATTGACTGGGGGTCTTTCTTTTATAAATTTGTAAAATTTAAAGAAATTTCTTCTAAATATGAACAAATAGTTAAGAAATTTGAAATTTTGAGTGGGGCCTAGGCCCCCACTCAGCTACACTTGAGTCCGCCCCTGGGCCCGTTCAGCGAGGCCGCGGTGCTGTTCCTGGCCATGGTGGAGGACATCATGGTCGTCGTTGACGCTGTGGCGCTTGCCGCCTGCACCGACGCCAAGGATATCGCGTGGGCTAGTGAGGTGCACCGGCGCGTCCTAGTAGCTGTGGTGGCCCTCGACGTCGTCGCGTCCAAGGCGCTGATCGACATGTACGCCAGGTGCCACGACACGGCGACTGCGCTCAGGTGCTTCACGACCATGGCGTCGTCCAAGAACGTGGTGACCTGGACCACGATGATCTCCGAGCGCGCGCGCCGGCGAGCTGCGGGAGGCGCTGACGCTGTTCTAGAGACGCTCGAGAAGCGGTGCATGGCGTCCGGAGGACATGACGTTCGTCACCGTCCTCGGAGTGTGTGCGCGTCTCGGCGCGCTCGACATGTCGGTACACGCCCACTACGCGCGTAGGACGGAGCGGAATCCCCGGCTCGGTGCGCTCGACGTGTGGGAATCGGTGGACCGGGAATCAGTGGAAACAGCGGGGTCAAACAGACACGGAAGATAGAAATGGTAGAAAAAGTGGCCTACATGAACAGTGCCCTATTACTAGCTTATTCCAAAATTGCACCAATCTCGAGGAACATTTTAACAGTGGGATAACTCATGTACCCATTTGTACAAGCACAAAATACATTCTCCATAAATCAACTAAATATGCAGAAATAATGATAGATCATATAAGTTTTAAAAATGATGATGCAAAATGCACGTATCAGCCTGCGCACGCCAAAGCGGGAGCCGACGGAGTGGGCCACGCCATACGCCGAAGAGGACTTCCTCCTCAAAATGGCGACCGAGGTGTCGCTCAACGATATCCCGTCAATGACGGGCTCCGCAGCTTGCGCCTGGTCCAAGCTAGACTGGGAGCGGGAGGAGGCCGAGCGCGCCCGTTGCCTGCAGCTGCATGCCGAGCACCAGGCCGTGTGCACTGGTTGCCGACAGCGCGCTATCAGGGCGCGTCGCTCGTCGTCCTCAATGTCGACGATAAAGACGAGGTCGAGCCCGCATCATAACCGTGGCACTTCGGCGACGCCAGCCAGGGCACCTCCTGGCCGCCTGATGACTGCAAGTACACATATCGTTTGTAACTAGTTTTGAAATAAAGATATTAATCTCATAGGGAGCAGGAGTCTGAAGTCGAATAACTTTTGAAATAAATATTACAATAAAAATGCTAAATAAAGTTCTAAGTGACAAGATAAAATACGAGTATTGTGTTAAAAAGTGTTTTGAGATTTTTGGTATAAGAACAACAATAAATAAAGTAAAACAACTGAAAATAGAAAGTAAGTATCGCGTATGTAAGAGAGATTGGAACTGCAATAGGAAAAAACGTTCTCAGGGAGTAGCGGATACACCACTAACATTATAAGGAACTAAGGTAAAGATTATTATCATGAACATTCTCAACTATGTATGTGTGGGAGGAACTCCGTATTTAGACAATTAGGCAGCAATCGCTTCTCACATCATCCTCATAACCACAGCAGTCAACAACCGACATCAATCGAATTACTGCGCTATTAAGGGACGTAATCCCGTAGGACGTATCCCATGGCACGAATAGTGTTTCATGAGTTTCCTTGGTTTCCCAAGTTGATAAGTAAGGAGAGCCAACAGCTTTATAGTCACTGTAAGTACTAACACACCTCCGTCTACCAACAAGTAGTTCCCTCCATCAAGTCCCCATGAGAGACAAATATTGAGAGATCGACTTCTCTCAACATCAGACAGTCTAACACATGGTCACAACGATGAATATCATAATAAATTTTATCTTAATTCAATCTCATACTAGGGTTTCTCCATCTCCCCAAGAAGTAATGATCTACTCAGACATGGAGGCAATCAACATCATGGCAATTGAAGGAGATATGCCCTAGAGGCAAATAATAAATAGGTTTTTATTGTCATATCTCAATTAGTTTATAATAGTTTCATATTGTGCTATAACGGTACCAAGTAGAAATATTAGTACAGGTGTGGTATGAAACAACCAAGTCCCTAGTAGCCTCTATTCAAACTAGTTCGTTGGCCATGAGGATGATCTGAGTTTCAAGATCATGGGCATTTATGCCAATTGACAACGGGATCATATCATTGGAGAATAATGTGATTGGACATTTCTCGAAGGATTGCAACACGATCAAGTCATATAGTTCATTGTTGCAACAACTATACCTAGACTCCTTTTCCTTAGAACGTGAGCTCATATTACTCATTGTTTCCCGAGACTGCTTAGACTGCATCAACTGTCATCTGGTAATATGGTAGCCATAAAGGTGTACGTTGGGTATTCCGAAGAAACAGTAGATGACATGTGACTGCAAGACCGGGATTTGTTCACCCACATGACGGGTAAAGATACATACGGCCGGCTGATGCGCTCGACTTTCAATGTAGAGCTCGTTGGGAACCCTAAGAGGAAGGTACGATGAGCACAACAGTAAGTTTTCCCTCAGTTATGAAACCAAGGTTTAATCGAACCAGTAGGAGCAAGGAAACACCCCAAAGGTGTTACTAGCTGAGCTTTGGCAGGGCGCACTACCGGTGCTAGTAGCAACGTGGAGACCTGCACAACACAACCACAGAACTTTGTCCCCAACTTGCGATGAGCTTGTCAATCTCACCATGTTTTGCGGAAAATAAAGGATTAAACGTATCAAATGGAAAGAAGTAAAAGTTTGCAGAAAGTAAACACAGAGCAGTAAAAGATTGTAGACTGTATATAAAGAAAAAGGACCGGGATCCATAGTTCACTAGAGGTGGCTCTCCTTAAGATAGATAACATGCTGGGCGAACAAATTACAGCTGGACAATTGACAAACACCGAGAAAGCAATACATGCATATACTAATCATCTTGACTCCTTTGAGACTTGATTGGGCATTACAACATAATACATAGACCGCCATCCAACTGCATCTATGACTAATAATCCACCTTCAGGTTATCATCCGAACCCCTCGGTATTAAGTTGCAAGCAAGATTATAGCTTCTGAACTGCGTGTAAAGTAAACAATACGATTGTTCTATGAACAAAGGATTGTTGTTTTCTCCCTAGTAGCAACAACACATCTAGTACCTTAGAGATTTCTGTCACTTCCCCAGATTACCAGAGGCATGAACCCACTATCGAGCATAAATACTAACTCTTGGAGTTGCTAGCATCTACTTGGCCAAGATAGCTACTTGTTGGGTCCGCAGCATAGAAAACAAAAAATTTCCTATGATAAGAACTATACGCCAAGATCTATCTACTAGATACAGAGCAACGGGTGGACATACATCCATGGAGAACTTACCCTCGAAGACAACGAGCTTTGTTAACGAGTAGGAACTCGTGGTTGATGTAGTCGTACACTTGCCGATCTCAAGATCGTGAGGAAGTCCCAGCCCCAACTCTCAGCAGCATCCACACTCGCACACACGTTCAAGCCACCGGACAACCTCCACCTCCTCGCTCCAAATGATCAGCGACAACTCCTTCTAGGCGAAATGCCACCGGAACATGTATCTCGCTAATCCGAGACCATGGGGTAATAATTCTAGAGGGGAGAGATCCTTCACAAGGAGGTGTGTGGATGAAGGAGGAATGGGTGGCCTTTTATAGGAGGAGGTGCCCCTCTCTCCATGGCCGGGCGCATGGGGGTGACCCGTCACCTCCCCCATTCATGTGGTGGTAACCCCTCCACATTAAAATGCCTCTTCACATTCCCTTTTAAAGTCTCCACTTTAAATGCATTAAATTTCTCCAAATTTAATGCTCTCTCATTTAATAAAACTCTTTTTATTAAATTTATTCAGAATTTTGTTAATTACTTTAATTAACAAACATTCACATATAGCCCCTTGCAATATTTCAATATCACATGCAGAACCACCTTCTGCAATTTCACCCGAAACAATTTCCGGTTTCTATTGAAATAATTCCTGCGCTTTGCAATTCTTTCGTCTGAAACATATGTGCTCCAAAATGGTGTCCGGTAACTCTTAAGTGATAAATCGTTATTCCCAAGGACAATAATCGTTATTACCAAAATGCTCCAAAATCGTTATTCCCAAGGACAATAATCTAGTTTATATAGTGATAAATCTAACACCCATGGAGTTCTGGTGTTGATCATGTTTTGCCCTAGGGAGTACTTTAGTCAACGGATCCGCTACATTATGGTCCGTGTGCACTTTACAAATCTTTATATCTCCATCCTTGACATGCTCGCGGATGGAGTGAAACCGACGCTTAATATGTTTGGAATTCTTGTGAGACCTTGGTTCCTTTGCGTTGGCTATGGATCCATTGTTGTCATAATAGATCACCATCGGGTCCAATGCACTGGGAACCACACCCAGTTCCGTAATGAACTCTTTCATCCAAACTGCCTCCTGCACTGCTTCTGAAGCAGCAACATATTCTGCCTCCGTTGTTGATCCAACCACCACAGGTTGTTTGGAGCTCCTCCAACTAACTGCTGCTCCGTTCAAGAGAAATACGTATCCGGATTGAGACTTAGAGTCATCCGGATCAGTGTCAAAGCTAGCATCGACATAACACTTAGCGACTAGCTCTTCTTCACCTCCGTATATAAGAAACATATCCTTAGTTCTTCTCAAGTACTTAAGGATATTCTTGACCGCTATCCAGTGTTCCAAACCTGGATCAGATTGGTACCTACTAGTCAAACTAATAGCATGTGCCACATCCGGTCTTGTACATAGCATGGCGTACATTATAGAGCCTATGGCTGAGGCATAGGGGATCTTATCCATTATCTCTCTTTCTTCCGCCGTAGCCAGACTTTGAGTCTTACTCAATGTCTTGCCTTGCAACATAGGTAAGAACCCCTTCTTACTTCCGTCCATATTAAACTTCTTTAATATCTTATCAAGGTATGTACTCTGCGATAGCCCAATTAGGCGTCTTGATCTATCTCTATAGATTTTAATGCCTAATATATATGAACCTTCACCAAGGTCCTTCATCGAAAATTTGCTGTTTAGATAACTTTTAACACTGTTTAAAAGATCTAAATCATTTCCAATCAATAATATGTCATCCACATATAATATCAGAAATGCCACATTGCTCCCACTCACTTTCTTGTAAATACAAGCCTCTCCATAAGTTTGGACAAATCCAAACTCTTTGATCACCTCATCAAAGCGGAGATTCCAACTTCGTGATGCTTGCTTCAGTCCATAGATGGATCGCTGAAGTTTGCACACCTTATTAGCATCCTTAGGATTGACAAAACCCTTAGGTTGTATCATATACAACTCTTCTTCAATCTTACCATTGAGGAACGTAGTTTTGACATCCATCTGCCATATTTCATAATCGAAATATGCAGCAATTGCTAACATGATCCTAACCGACTTAAGCATCGCTACGGGAGAGAATGTCTCATCGTAGTCAACTCTTTGAATTTGTCGAAACCCCTTTGCAACAAGTCGAGCCTTATAGATGGTCACATTACCATCAGCATCAGTTTTCCTTTTAAAAATCCATTTATTCTCAACGGCCTTTCGGTCGTGAGGTAAGTCCACCAAGTTCCAAACTTGGTTCTCGTACATGGATTCCATCTCGGATTTCATGGCTTCTAGCCATTTGTTGGAATCCGGGCTCATCATCGCTTCTTCATACGTCGCAGGGTCATCGATTTCATCAACCATGAAATTCATAACAGGATTGCCATACAGTTCAGGAGTTGCACGTGTCCTGCTTGACCTGCGAGGTTCAGTAGTGTCCTCTTTCGGAGTTTCATGATCAATATCATTAGCTCTCTCTTCATTAGGTGAAGTCAACTCTGAAACAACTTCTGGAGCTGCGCTACTCACCATTTCATGAAGAGAAGGTTCAATAACCTCTTCGAGTTCTACCTTCCGACTACTCACACCTTTCGCGAGAAACTCCTTCTCAAGAAAGGATCCATTCTTGGCAACAAAAACCTTGCCCTTGGATCTGTGATAGAAGGTATACCCAATCGTTTCCTTAGGGTATCCTATGAAGACGCATTTTTCCGCTTTAGGTTCGAGTTTATCCGGTTGAAGTTTCTTCACATAAACATCGCATCCCCAAACCTTAAGAAATGACAGCTTAGGTTTGTTTCCAAACCATAATTCATACGGTGTCGTTTCAACGGATTTAGATGGTGCCCTATTTAAAGTGAATGCAGCTGTTTCCAGTGCATAACCCCAAAATGATAGTGGCAAGTCGATCGAGACATCATAGATCGAACCATATCCAATAAAATGCGACACGACATTCGACACACCATTACGTTGTGGTGTTCCGCAGGCGTGAGTTGTGAAACTATTCCATAGTCTTTCATATGTGCTAAACTCAGAATTAAGATACTCTCCTCCATGGTCGGACCGCAGAAATTTGATCTTTCTGTTACGATGATTTTCCACTTCATTCTGAAATTCTTTGAACTTTTCAAAAGTTTCAGACTTGTGTTTCATCAAATAGATATACCCTTATCTACTCAAATCATCCGTGAAAGTAACAAAATAATGATATCCACCTCGCGCCGACACACTCATTGGTCCACACACATCAGTATGTATGATTTCCAATAGATCTGTCGCCCGTCCCATTGAACCGGAAAACAGTGTTCTAGTCATCTTGCCCATAAGGCATGGCTCACATGTATCAAATGATTCAAAATCAAGTGATTCCAAAAGTCCATCAGAATGGAGTTTCTTCATGCGTTTAACGCCAATATGACCTAGACGGCAGTGCCACATATATGTAGATATATCATTATCAAGTTTAATCCTTTTAGCATCAACAATATGAATATGCGTAATACTGCTATCGAGATCCAACAGAAATAAACCATTCAACATAGGTGCATGACCATAAAAGATATTATTCATATAAATCGAACAACCATTGTTTTAAAACTTAAATGAATAACCACTTTGCATCAAACACGATCCGGATACAATGTTCATGCTCAGTGCAGGCACCAAATAACAATTATTTAGGTTTATAACTAATCCCGATGGCATATGGAGAGGCAGCATTCCGACGGCGATCACATCAACTCTTGATCCATTGCCGACCCGCATCGTGACCTCATCCCTTGCTAGTTGTCGCTTGTTCCGCAGCCCCTGAACCGAGTTACATATATTAGCAACCGATCCCGTATCAAATACCCAGGTGCTACTGCGAGTACTAGTCAAGTACACATCAATAACATGTATATCACATATACCTTTGTTTGCCTTGCCGGACTTCTTGTCCGCCAAATACTTGGGGTAGTTAAGCTCCAATGGCGATCCCTTGCAATAGTAGCACTCGGTGTCAGACTTAGGACCAGCTCGGGGTTTCTTTTCAGGCGTGGCAACAGACTTGCCACCCTTCTTTCCCTTGTGCTTGCCTTGTCCTTCTTGAAACCGGTGGTCCTATTAATCATCAACACTTGATGTTCTTTCCTAATCTCCACTTCTGCAGTCTTAAGCATTGACAGAAGCTCGGGAAGAGACTTCTTCATGCCCTGCATATTATAGTTCATCACGAAGCTCATGTAGCTAGGTGGCAGAGATTGGAGAACACGATGTATGCCTAAGTCAATGGGAATCGTTATTCCCAAGGACACAAGCTTATCGGCGCATCTGCACATTTTGAGTACGTGCTCACTAACGAAGCTGTTTTCCTCCATCATGCAGCTAAAGAACTTTTCTGTAGCATTATAACTCTCTACGGCAGCATGGGTATCGAAAATCATTTTCAATTCTCCCATGGTATCAAAGGCATTGCCATTTTCAAACGCTTTCAAGTTCGCTCTAGCCCATACAAGATGACGCAATGAACTAAGTTGTGGTCCTCTGACGAGTTATATAGATGTTCTTTTCCTCGTCAGGCATCAGAGCTGGTGGGGGCCTAGCGGCATCTAGCACATATTGCTTTTGTGCGGTGAGGAGAATCCTCAAATTCATAGCCCATTGGTGAAGTTGCTACCATTTGCAGCAAGTTTCTCTTTCTCCATGAACACATTGAAATTAAAAGGTGTGGTGCCATCTACAACAGAATTTGTAAAGTATATTTAGACTAAGTTTATGATAGATTGAGTTCAACTAATCCAAATTACTAATGAACTCCCACTCAAAAACGACATCCCTCGTGTCCTTTTGGTGATTACATGAACCAAATCCACTACACCAAGTCCGATCATCACGTGAGTCGATTGTAGCTTCAAAGGCGAGCATCTATATGGGCATCATATCAACTATATGACTCATTCTTAACCTTTGGTCCGTGTTCCGAGGCCATGTCGTACATGCTAGGCTCGTCAAGTAAGAACCTTAGTATTTGCGTGTAAACTGTCTTACACCCGTTGTATGAAAGCGTAGAGTTGAAAACACCCGATCATCACGTGATGCCTCAAAACACGATCCACAAAACGGTGCATACTTAAGGAAGAACACATTTTATCTTGATATCTAAATGAGGGATCATCTTATAATGCTACCAAACGCGCCAAACTAGCGAGATAAGATGCTAACATCTAATGTGTGAAGTGAGGTGATATGGTCCATGCATTTGATCTCTATCATTTGCATCGTGGTATGATCTCTATCATTCCTTTGTGTGTAAGGCCAAGGTCTATGAAACTTACACGTTAAGTGAGTTGTAAGAGTATCTATTATACATCTACTTACAACAATACCATATCAAAACACTAGCCCAGCAACGATCTAAACTAGACGCCTCTAATTTATCAATTGCAAGTTTTACGTGGCTTAGGGCTTTCGGAGATAGAACCTGTCTAACCTATGAACATGAACCACAATGAGGATAACCAAGTTATTAGCAACTCGTTGTAAATCAGATATTGACTATAGTAGGAGAGACAGACACCCGCCAGCCACTTATGCAAAACAAGTTGCATGTCAGTCGTGGAACCGGTCTCATGTACGATAACATGTAAGGTTGGCCCGGGCCGCTTCATCCCACTATGCCACCAATATCCAAAGTAAAGATGCAATAACATGATCATCATCGCCCACATATAAACATATGTGTACTACCCGTGCAAAGCACCTACGCATAGATCAGGCTCTGATACCACCTGGGTCCAAAGATAGAAAACAAAAAATTTCCTACGGTGTGAACTACACGCCAAGATCTATCTACTAGGTACAAAGCAAACGGGTGGACATACATCCATAGAGAACTTACCCTCGAAGACAACGAGCTTTGTTAACGAGTAGGAACTCGTGGTTGATGTAGTCCTACACTTACCGATCTCAAGATCGTGAGGAAGTCCGAGCGCCGCAACTCAGCAGCGCATCCGCACTCGCACACACGTTCAAGCCACCGGACAACCTCCACCTCCTCGCTCTAGCGATCCAGCGGAAGCAGCAACTCCTTCCAGACGAAATGCCACCGGGAACATGTATCTCGCTAATCCGAGACCATGGGGGAATAATTCTAGAGGAGGAGAGAGATCCTTCACAAGGAGGTGTGTGGATGAAGGAGGGAATGGGTGGCCTTTTATAGGAGGAGGGGGGTGCCCCCTCTCTCCATGGCCGGCGCATGGGGGGTGACCCCTCACCTCCCCATTCATGTGGTGGTAACTCCTCCACATTAAAATGCCTCTTCACATTCCCTTTTAAAGTCTCCACTTTAAATGCATTAAGTTTCTCCAAATTTAATGCTCTCTCATTTAATAAAACTCTTTTATTAAATTTATTCAGAATTTTGTTAATTACTTTAATTAACAAACATTCACATATAGCCCCTTGCAATATTTCAATATCACATGCAGAACCACCTTCTGCAATTTCACCCGAAACAATTTCCGGTTTCTATTGAAACAATTCCTGCTTTGCAATTCTTACATCAAACATATGTGCTCCAAAATGGTGTCCGGTAACTCTTAAGTGTGCCACCCTACGGTTCGCGAATAATGCAGACATGATCGAGACCCTTCTCCGATCAATAATCAGCAGCAGGACCTGGAGATCCGTACTGACTCCTACACATTCAACGATGACTCCTGTGATCGTGAGAACCTTTAACGCTTGTAACTAAATCCCTTTGTCTCTCGATATATTACATGTCCGAGATTCGATCATCGGTATCTCCATACCTAGTTTGATCTCGCATCGACATGCACTCTTTTCTCGCTCCCGTGATATAACATTCTAGTGATCACATCACTTGCTTGCAAGCTATCCTAATGTGATATCACCGAGAGGGCCCAGAGTATATCTATCCATCATCTGGATTGAAAAATTCCACTCTTGATCCATGAGCCTCAACATAACACCTTCGAAGCACTGAACCCATCTTTATAGTCACCCTGTTATGGTGTGACGTTTGATGTTATCAAGATACTCTTCCGGTGTTAGAAATTAACATGATCTCATGGTCTAAGGATAAAGATTACTTCGTATGATGTTATAGCAATATAAACACAATGACTTGATCGTAATGATATACTTCGGATGAATGTTCATCACATCATTCCACCAATGGTGTGACCTTGTTATTAACAACATCCAATGTCCATGATCAGGAAACCTTGATCATCTTGTTAATCAACAAGCTAGTCTATAAGAGAGGCATGACTAGGAACCCTTTTTGTTTATTAAACACACATGTATTGATGTTTCCTATCAATACAATTATAGCATGTAAAATAAACATCTATCATATACAAGGAATACATAATAACAACTTTATTATTGCCTCTCGGGGCATATTTCCTTCAGTTTGATGTTATCAAGATACTCTTCCGGTGTTAGCAATTAACATGATCTCATGGTCTAAGGATAAAGATTACTTCGTATGATGCTATAGCAATATAAACATAATGACTTGATCGTAATGCTATACTTCGGATGAATGTTCATCACATCATTTCACAAATGTTGTGACCTTGTTATTAACAACATCCAATGTCCATGATCAGGAAACCTTGATCATCTTGTTAATCAACAAGCTAGTCTATAAGAGAGGCATAACTAGGAACCCTTTTTGTTTATTAAACACACATGTATTGATGTTTCCTATCAATATAATTATAGCATGCAAAATAAACATCTATCATATACAAGGAATACATAATAACAACTTTATTATTGCCTCTCAGGGCATATTTCCTTCACTACTAACAACGGAAAGCATGCAAGATCTCAAATAACAAAGACATGATAGAATCAATAATCAATCTGAAATAGCATCTCAATATCCATCGGATCCCCGCAAACACAACACATATGATTTACAAATAGATGATCTTGATCATGGACGGAGCTCACAAGATCTAAACATGAAAGCACAAAGGAGGAGAAACCAACCATCTAGCTACTACATGGATCCGTAGTCCAAGGATGAACTACTCACGCATCACACCGGAGGCTTGCATGATGATGAAGAAGGCCTCCAGGGTGAATTCCCCTCTCTGGCAGGGTGCCGACAAGAGCTTCAGATCCCTCCCGATCTAGGGATGGAGATGACGGCGGCTACAGACTCTTTCGTGGATTTTTGATCGGGTACTTAGGGTTTTCGTCCCGAGGGCAACTTATAGGCGGAAGGAGAGGCCGAGGGGGTGCCAGGGCTGGCCTCACCACCCCCTGGCGCGGGCCAGGCTGGGCCGCGCGGCCAGGTGGTGTGGTGGCCCCCTGGTCCCTCTCCGTCTCGTATTCTGGCACTTGATCCCTTCCGGAAAAATAGGCACTTTGGCTTTTGTCCCGTCCAATTCCGAGAATATTCATTTTCTGACTTTCCTGGAACCAAAAACAACAGAAAATAGGCAGCTAGGACTATGGCTCTTGTTAATAGGTTAGTCCAAGAAATCATATGAAAAGTACTCCAAAGTTGGAACAAAACACAAGAAAGTGGATAAAACCAAGCATGGAACATCAAAAATTATAGATACATTTGCAATGTATCAACATCCCCAAGCTTAACTCCTGCTCGTCCTCGAGTAGGTAAGTGATAAAAAGAAATAATTTTTGAGGTGACATGCACCCTCAAAGACTTGATCAAAGTATTTGCAAAACATTTGAAGCTGGGATCATAGTACTTCAATCATAACATGAAAGACAAAGTTCTAGCAATAGGCAAAGAAACTATGATGCAACATGAAAAGGCACAAACAAAAGATTCATGAATAACAATGCTTTGCAAGACGTTTGTTTGTTTCACATAAAGAAAACATAGCATAATAGTATTCATCTTGTCCCTCAATAGAGTAGCAAGTATAAATGCATAGGACACCTTCAAAGTTCATAAGAGTGACTAGATACAATAGTTTCAAACAAGCAATAACAAGTTATGCATCAATCAACTAGTCTTGGGACAATGCACATAGAACTAAGAATGGCCACTATGCTCTCAAAGTAAGTGCATAAAGATAGAAGGTGGAGACTCAATATAATTGTGGAAGAAAGGCCTTTTGTAAAAGGAAGTAGGGATTCAAGTCTCATAAAGAGCTTCCAAAAATTATGGTACTTGTAACTTTCAGCTCTGATTGCCCCTATCATAAGCATCTTTAAGGTGATTAAGGTTAAAGTGACACAACTAAGAGGATATGCTTGACGAGTTATAAACCGAAATCTCATGCCCCTTACTTACGAAGACCGATCCTCATGCTACTCAACTTCAGTCACGAGTAAGCTCTTGTCATTGTAAGTATATGTGTATCATTAAGAACCGCCAACGGGGTACCCCTTGCACATGATACGGGAGCTTTCCCATAATCAAAATGACAAGGCAAGCAGACAATGAGCATCTCAGCGATCTTTTTATTTGCTATTTGCATAGGTTTTTATTGAGGATGCTTCATAGAGTGCTCATTATGGTGATGCTACAAGTTTCCACCATGATTAGGCATGGCTTAGGCTAGCGGCCCAGGCGTTTCTCTAACACACATACAAACTCCATGATCTTACAAGTTCCACTTTTATTTCACACCGCCGGGATCCGTAAGAAAAAGAACATGATATCAACGGGGTACAAAGTACAAGTGCAATGTTGAAAGCGTTCCCCATGAAACATGGTTCTGCTAATTTCAACTTATAAAGCGTAAGCATATACGCAACAAAGAAGGACCCAATGGTTCAAGTTTATTAGAGTCAATAAAGTAAAGTGTGCCATCAAGTTCGTGAGAGCTTTAATCACTAGTTTTCTCATAACAAGTGGAAGGTAAACAAAAGCATGAATATACTTAGAATAGCATAAGCTAGTAGGTACGTATGGTGGACTCTTTGGAATAACTTGGTTTAGGGAGTTGGATGCATGAGTGGAACTCATACTTGGTTGTGGAGGCTAGCATAAGACTGGGAGCGACAAACTAAGAGAGCAATAATGGCCATAATCATGCAGAGCGACAAAACATCATTGATCAAAGCATAAAGTGATACTACAAGTTGAAAACTAAAGGATCATAAAGGCTATGGTGACTTGTGACAGTCATAACATGGTGTGAGCATGCGCCAAGTCAACCCAAATAAAGCATCAAAGGAGAATACCACTATACTATGCTTTAATATGCTAAAACAACGCATGATTCATCCAAGGCACATTAAGCAATCTCAATTGTTTATAACAAGTCATGCTACAGCAAAGAATATTAAGCATAAAGCCAAAACAATATCAAGCACGGCATGACAAAGCATAGTCACAGTCAAAAACGAGCTCTTTTTATCATATAAGCATGAGCTTTCCTACTCTTTTCCGAACCAAACCGAACTAATTGCAAACCAATGTATGAAAGAGGGGGTCCAACCAACTTATTCAGAAAACTAAGCAAACCAAGCAAACTAAAAACCAAAACGAAAACAAAAAAGAAGACGCTCCAAGAAAAACACAACTGTGTATGAAACGATAAAAATGAAGCGTTTGAAAGAAACCTGGAATTTTTATTGATAAAGAAGGGGATGCCTTGGACATCCCCAAGCTTTTACGCTTGTACTTCTTGGATATTTCTTGGGGTGACACGCGTGGCATCCCCAAGCTTGAGCTTTAGTTCATCCTTCATCTCATTACTCATTCCTTCCATATACCTGAAATTTTTCCTTCATACAAAACTTCACACAATCTCATTAGCAACATTAGTGCACTTAAGATAAATAAGTCTCAAGGTTCAGTTCTAACACCAAACAAATTTCCATTAGGACACTAGCTACTGTAGCACTTCCCTCAAAAAGCTTAATTCCCCAAAGGAACTCAAAAAGGAACTAACAAGAAGCAAATGCAGAAAATAGCAGAAATCTGTCAAAACAGACTAGCAGGTAAAGACGAATTTTTTCGAAGACCTTATGTTGCTCAAATCAAAAAGTGTTGAACTAAAGAAAGTTAGATAACAACTTTCGGCAGAAGCACAAAAAATTACAGCTTAATCCGAAGTACAGAGCTCTCTCAGGAATTTTTACGGTGAAGAACGAAAATCTGTTTCGGGACAGCAACTTTCCCAATCATTACTTCACTCTCATTAGAGGTTACTCTTGGCAAAAAAAGCAAATAAAAAAGATAAGGATAGGTTATTACAGAGGTAATAACTTCCAAGACTCAACTAAAACTTTTGGGTTATCTCCCAATAAGTACTTTTCTTTAACGACTTTAAGTTAGGTATGAAAATTTGAGAAGATGCTCTCATAGGAAATATGAATTGAAGTAAAAGAGAGCATCAAGAAGCAAATTCAAAACACATTTAAGTCTAACCCACTTCCTATGCATAGGAATATTGTATGCAAATAAATACACAAAGAGCAAAGTGACAGGCATAGGAAGATAAAACAAAAGTAACTTCAAAACTTTCAGCACATAGAGAGGTGTTTCATTACCATAAAAACTTCTACAACCATATTTTCCTCTCTCATAATAATTTTCAGTAGCCTCATGAATAAACTCAACAATATAACTATCACATAAGGCATGTTTTTCATGATCTACAAGCATTAGAGCTTTATTATAAACATTTTCAAAAGAATCCTCGAAAACATAACATTCACCTTCATTTGATAAGCATGGGGGACAATCAAATAATGTAAGGGATAAAGAGTTACTCTCATTAGAAGGTAGGCATGGGTAGATCCATCCTTCCTCATTTTGTCCATCACTCTCCTCCTCTTTTTCATCTAATGAGCTTTCAGGTTCAGCAATTTCTTCTTCCATGGAGGTTCTAGCAGGCGGTGGTTCACCTATTACCTTAGGAGTCATAATATTGTTTCCAAATAGGAAACTGAGTGAGCTATCCATAATGAAATAGTGATTGAAGCAGAGCTAGTCATAAAGGCAACTTAAGAAAGGAACTAATTTTTTTTGTTTTTCCAATAAGAAAGCAAACTAGTAAAACTAATTGTCTTTTTTGAAGAACAAAACAAGCAAACAAAGCAAAACTAAAACAACAAGGTAAAGAGATTGGTTATGAGGGACTCCCCTTGTGAAGATGTCCTTGACTACCCGGCAACGGTGCTAGAAAATCTTGATGCGCTCGACTTTCAACGTAGAGCTCGTTGGGAACCCCAAGAGGAAGGTACGATGAGCACAGCAGTAAGTTTTCCCTCAGTTATGAAACCAAGGTTTAATCGAACCAGTAGGATCAAGGAAACACCCCAAAGGTGTTACTAGCTGAGCTTTGGCAGGGCGCACTACCGGTGCTAGTAGCAACGTGGAGACCTGCACAACACAACCACAGAACTTTGTCCCCAACTTGCGATGAGGTTGTCAATCTCACCGTGTTTTGCGGAAAACAAAGGATTAAACGTATCGAATAGAAAGAAGTAAAAGTTTGCAGAAAGTAAACACAGAGCAGTAAAAGATTGTAGACTGTAAGTAAAGAAAAAGGACCGGGATCCATAGTTCACTAGAGGTGGCTCTCCTTAAGATAGATAACATGCTGGGTGAACAAATTATAGCGGGGCAATTGACAAACACCGAGAAAGCAATACATGCATATACTAATCATCTTGACTCCTTTGAGACTTGATTGGGCATTACAACATAATACATAGACCGCCATCCAACTGCATCTATGACTAATAATCCACCTTCAGGTTATCATCCAACCCCTCCAAAGATTAAGTTGCAAGCAACAGATTATTGCTTTACGAACTACGTGTAAAGTAAACAATACGATTGTTCTATGAACAAAGGATTGTTGTTTCTCCCTAGTAGCAACAACACATCTAGTACCTTAGAGATTTCTATCACTTCCCCAGATTATCAGAGGCATGAACCCACTATCAAGCATAAATACTAACTCTTGGAGTTGCTAGCATCTACTTGGCCAAGATAGCTACTAACAATGGAAAGCATGCAAGATCTCAAATAACAAAGACATGATAGAATCAATAATCAATCTAAAATAGCATCTCAATATCCATCGGATCCCCGCAAACACAACACGTATGTTTTACAAATAGATGATCTTGATCATGAACGGATCTCACAAGATCTAAACATGAAAGCACAAAGGAGGAGAAACCAGCCATCTAGCTACTACATGGATCCGTAGTCCAAGGATGAACTACTCACGCATCACACCGGAGGCTTGCATGGTGATGAAGAAGGCCTCCAGGGTGAATTCCCCTCTCCGGCAGGGTGCCGGGAAGAACTTCAGATCCCTCCCGATCTAGGGATGGATATGACGGCGGCTACAGACTGTTTCGTAGATTTTTGATCGGGTACTTAGGGTTTTTGTCCCGAGGGTAACTTATAGGCGGAAGGAGAGGCCGAGGGGGTGCCAAGGCTGGCCTCACCACCCCCTGGCACGGGCCAGGCTGGGCCGCGTGGCCAGGTGGTGTGGTGGCCCCCTGGTCCCTCTCCGTCTCGTATTCTGGCACTTGATCCCTTCCGGAAAAATAGGCACTTTGGCTTTTGTCCCGTCCAATTCCGAGAATATTCATTTTCTGATTTTCCTGGAACCAAAAACAGCAGAAAAAGCAATGGCACTATGGCTCTTGTTAATAGGTTAGTCCAAGAAATCATATGAAAAGTACTCCAAAGTTGGAACAAAACACAAGAAAGTGGATAAAACCAAGCATGGAACATCAAAAATTATAGATACATTTGCAATGTATCACCGGCTTGGTGAGATTACATCCATAAATGTTGCAACATGTGACTCGATCACGAGGATGTAATTTCACGATAATAAGAAAATAGAACTTATTGTGAACGAGATTGAACAAGGTATGTGATACCAATGATTGGGTCTCGGACAAGTCGTATCAAGAAACAAAAGGAATTGGATGCTACATTTAGCGGTTCAAACGACATTATCATCAGGAATGCATAGGGGTCACATGGATATCCCAGGTCCCTCTGTTGATCATTGATACAGATCATGTCTAGAGCATTCCCGAGCCGTGAGAGGATACACTTAAGGGTACGATGAGAGCGATTATTCGTAAGACGGAATCAAAGTAGAGAAAGAGAAAGCCGGAATCGTTCCATAGAGAGATTCGAAGTTGTTCAGAGAAAAATAAAGGACCGGAATCATTCCGGGAAAGATCCGAAGTTGTTCGGAGGAAATCGAAAGGAAACCGAAAGGTGTTTCGGGTCAAGACAGATTTTGTAGTATGTATTTACATATTAATTAATGTAATTAATATTAAATATAATATTAAAATCTAATTTGAAGGGGTATTCCACTAATGGGCCAAACTTCGAGAGAAAAATGGCCCATGAGGAAAAACCGAAGGAGGGAAGGGACAAGGGCCAAATGGCCAAGGCACAGGCGCCTCAAGGGGGCCCACCTTGCCAGCCTAGGGCTATGCGCGGGGTGGGGCCCACCCCTGGCCAGCCGGCCCATGGTGCCCTAAGGACCCATGCGCCCCCCTCTCCCTTGAATAGTCCCACATGGGAAACCCAAAGGGGAGGGCACACCCCCTCCCCCTATATAAAGGGGTGCCCATGGGTGGAATTCAACACATCAATATTTGGAGAAGTCCTTTGGTTGACTTCCTCCTTCCCTCTCTCTCTAACCCTTGTGACCATGGCCCCAAGTTTGGGTTGTGCGAACAAGGCACACCTGCAGTACGCTGTTGCGCTGTAGAGATTCCTAGCCGGATATCAACTTCCGCACTCCCGGCGGGATCGGGAAGCCGGAGGTCTCATCGTGCACCGGATGTGTACGAAGACACGAGGCGCAACACTTGGGACGCTTGAATGTCGTGAGCCAGAGCTGCTGCCCGATGAAGAAGGACTAAGGGGTGACCTGCAAGGAGCTTCGTGACTTTGAGGTCGGCTACGGGTACGACTACATCAATCACGTTTCTTTCAGAACATTAACCGCGTATGATCTATAAGGGTATGTATTCTCGGTCGTTACCGCATTACTACATAGATAGATCCTAGGCAGTTTTGGGGTTCCAACGTAGGATTTTTTTGTTTTATGCTGTGGATCCCCTTCAGCAATAACAATGGAATCTATCATAGATGAATAGTATTTATATAAATCCACAACGAGTACGGAAATTACAACAAGATCTAGACAAGATGTAGATGGGATGGATGGAGATGGTGGTGATACAACGGTTGATGATGAAGATCGATGCCTTAGCCTCCTAGATCTGCGCAGGACGAAGATGGATCCCCGATGGACGAGTTCCCCCTCCAGATGCCTTCCGGAGGTGAGGTTTTGGCGATTTCTGGGTGTTCTGTATATCGTCTCTCCGATCTAGTTGCATGGGGTGAAACTATTTGAGGAGGCGGTGATAGCGCCAACAATACGACCGGAACTATACGGCCAGAAAATTTATTCCCGCCGTATAGTTGGTCGTTGAACCGTCTGTACGTCTTGTTCGCTTCGGGTTTTCTTATGATATTATTAATATTTTCCAAATAAGCGATTTACGTTATTTTTGACTCCTTTTCTCCTTAGTACAACTGCTCTAAGAATTGTGTCCATTGGATCTATCATCTGTCCCGATCCTGGTGAAAACAGACATAAAATAATGCGCGAGCGCCGTAAAATACCAAAATCTTACATCTACAATGCAAAATAATAACGTAAAACATGATGTAAATATGCACTCATCAACTTCCCCAAGCTTAGACTCTTACTCGTCCCGAGCAAGTTTAGCTTAATGGATGTGATCCTCGTATTCATGAAGCCGAGTCGATAAAATAAATGAGGCAATTGCAATATGTGTTTATCATATACGATACATAGGAATAAGTTCAATAAATAGTACCTTACTCGAACCAACTGAATAGTAGTAGCAGGCTTTCACACCTTAGTGATCAACAGTCCACAAAAGATGAATCTTAACATAATGTAAAAGTATCTGGTTCAACCGAATGAGTTAGCAAGGTAGTCCCAAGTGTTTTAGGATCAACGTATTCACTTGGGATTCAAAATTTCAAAAGTGTCTCTTTGTCATACTACAATATAGTGGTATATGCCTATTTGCTCTTTGCACACTCGCTCTTTTTCTTCTTTCTTTTATTCGCTTTTGTGTATATACTCACACTTTTGTTCAAGTGTTGTGTAAAGGAGCTAGCCATATATTTCACTTCATGTAAAAATTCAAAGTTTAACGATCTCAATTATCAAATTTCAATTGTATATGAAGCACTCTTATGACTTGAATATTCCATCTCGACTTGTTCTTACTGTATTTTGATAGCACTTTTATTTTCCTTTGTTCAAGGTTTCTTTTTCAACTTAACTGCATACATAGTTTTTTATAAATCAAATCGTAGACTTACAACATATTGACCAAATTATTTTTATATGTTCCATTAATACAAATAGTGTAAAAGGCTCCTACTGCTATCATCAAGTGCAAGTAAAATTATACTCAAGCCATTCATATATCTAATAAGATAAGCATAAACTCAATATTACTCCATATATAATAATAAACTCGAAATTTCATAAAAGGATCGACTATTTCTGAAGAGAATTCTAATAATGCAAACTTTATTTTTAGTTTGAACTAATGCAAAACTAAAATAGTAATGTAAAACTTATAAGATAGATTACAAGGTCTTAAAGATCTCCTCAAGCTTAGAATCAAGCCTACCGTGATTATTGTAGATCACTGTGGCGCCATGACACGCGGTATCTTCTTTTCATGGGTCAGTCTGAGACGGAGGGATTGATTGACAACTTCTAATTCTTTAACACGTAGCTTGTAAAAAAGATTATTTCTCTCCAGCACTTTCACTTGTTCTTTAATAAACTCATTATTATCCTGAAGTGTTTGTAGCGCCTTAAGACTTATAGAAAAGCCTGCTTCGGTTGTCTGCTTGATATCTTTATTAAGTTTGTTAAGATAAAGTCGTAGCAACCGAAGATGTTTGGGTGTCCCTGGTGTCTCCCTGTCCATCTCTTCAATCTTCAGCTCGAGGGCCTTCAAATCCCTCTTCCGGCGTGCATTATCGGCGTCGAGAAACTTCATAGGGGCGATCTTGATCTCCTTGCCTTGCTCGCTATTATTCCCGATCTCCATAAGAACCTTTCTTGTTGGATTATGTTGCAAGGATAATCCTCGCGGCAACCATGGAAAAAAAAACTCCGAAATCGACTTGACGAAGTAAGATATGAAAGATCGTACCTATAGAACCGTGATCTTACAATATTGTCATTGACGTCGGAAGAAGATCTCGTTGAACAAAAGGCCAAAGATTATTTATTGACGTAAAGACTAAAAAACGTGACTACCAAAATTCTAGTCTAATCTTTTGAAACACTAATTTTACTAAAAACTTTATCTATAAATTGGGTTCCCCGCTCCTGCTGACGCCAGCGAGGCAGGCCGGAAGATAGGGAAGCGATCTACGGAGGGGCGGGGGAGAGCCGACGACTAGGTAGGAGGCATCGGCTAAAGTTTGCATCTATTCATCCTCAACGTTATTAATAAATCGATGGAATTAAAAAAATACATCGTTATTAATAAATCGGTGGAATTTAAAAAAATACATGAACGAGACGGATGTACGAACCACCTACGCGCCGTCCATCCTCATCAGAAGCAAGAAAACGACGGATAGTCGGCACGAGACCAGCTGCCCGGCTCGTTCACACCGCACCGGGTCGCACTCATCGCATCGTAGTACATGCCAAAACGCCAAGCCTGCTAAAAATCTGTGGTGGAGGGTACACACCAATGCGCGCGCGGCCACCTCGGCGAGATCGACGGGCCGACGCAACCCAAGCGACCCGACGCGGTACAACCAACCAGCGCGTCCTCGTCCTCGTCGTCGCGTTAGCGTGCGGCGAATATCCGAACGGGACGGCATATCACACGCCCGTCTCCGGCTATCTCTCTCTCTCTCTCTCTCTCTCCCGGTCCTTTTCCCCTTGGCGATGGCGATGGCGGCGGTGGAGGAGGCGGAGGTGGAGGGGCCGATGCTGGAGGAGGAGGAGGATGGGAAGGGGAAGAAGGGGAGGCGCTACGGCCTCGTCGAGTACCGGGCGCTGCCGGCCTACATGCGGGACAACGAGTACATCCTGCGCTACTACCGCTGCGAGTGGCCGCTCCCGCAGGTGCTCCTCTCCGCGTTCTCCATCCACAACGAGACCCTCAACGTCTGGACGTGCGTAATTCAACACCTCTCTTGCTCGTTCCCCATCACTTGATTGCGCCATCGGATTGCTCTCCTGCCATGCCTGATAATTATGCCTCAGATTCGTAGGTAGAATAGCGGATGAATCAAATTGACATGCGCGATTCTGCTGGCATTGCGTATTTGTAGTATGAACCTTGAAACATTGCATCTGGTGCAGTTTGGCTCTCTCGTTTTCCAGTCGATTCAACCAAGCATGCAATTTGTTCAGCTGCGTGTTTACATATGGCAAAGGATAGGTGGATTTACTTGCTTGTCAACAATAATTCTCCTACCTATTGATTCACACTGCAACCGTTTGATTTTAGTTCACGTGAACTTAGCTTGAAATTTGCACAATTCCTAATGTTCGAATTTGAGAGTCAAATGGATTCTGATTTAAGAAAACGACTAAGAAATTCAGCATTGAGGATGCAATTGTGGCGCAACTCTGAATTTGAAAGCAATTGTTGGGCCCTTGCCTGTTCTTGTCAGATAAGACAGAGAGGGCAACAAACTATTAAGCAAGTCCCCTATCAGTGGATTGTGTTCCATTAAACCATGGACCTCAAATGTATCTCTTTTCTTGTCTTTGATGCTTAAGCCGAAAGTAAATCAAGCGATTGAAATACCACTAGGTAACACCCCTCATGTGAGTTATGTACTGTAACTGTTGAAGTATGGACTCTAGGAAATTATGTCTGACAGACTTCTGTGTGTAATTTACTGATGTGATTTAGCAGAATTATGAATTTGCTAGATTTTCTCTGATCTAATAAATCATGTTTTATGTTTTTAATTCAGGCACTTGATAGGATTCTTCATCTTTCTTGCTT
The DNA here is from genome assembly GCA_023614405.1 of Avena insularis. Classification (NCBI taxonomy): domain Eukaryota; kingdom Viridiplantae; phylum Streptophyta; class Magnoliopsida; order Poales; family Poaceae; genus Avena; species Avena insularis. The sequence goes on along the minus strand of CM042690.1, from coordinate 661,298,756 downwards.
TGACCATATACACTGCGACAAAAGTTCCAAATGTAGATCTTCAGAGCCTTCAGCATTTACCTGATATGCTGAGGAATGCTGATCTTCATAAGATTCAAGCAGAGCTTGCTGCATGCCTCCCTTCATTGCCTAACTTTTCTGATTTACAAAAGATGACGGATGAATTGAGGACCTCATGGAATTCTATTGATGTGCTTCCCTCAGTGTCTCGTTGGCGTCTCTTGGAGTTACTGTCGAGGTGCTTGCCTCACAGATTTACCCATTCCAATGAAACCAATCTTTCAGCTCTTGTAAGTTGTCAACAACTTCTCTGCCTTTTTATTCTCACTAATCACTACTAGCGCTTTATGCCGCGGTTCAGAAATGCTGTGATAATCTGCTGACAACATCTAATATGAAATTCTTACCAGCTGGACTATCAAATCCAAGCCATTTAGTTTCCTTGTGTACTCTAGTTATGCCCAATGTGACCGATTGTATCTGACTTCTGAGTTTTGAACAAATTAAGAAAGTTTAAGCTGATGCTGACCAAGACTTGACTTCCAGACGTTATCACTAAAAATTTCTTGAAATCTGCTAGGTCCTACAGGTTACTGGAAAACCAGTAGGGCATGTTTGGGTCATAGGAAATCCATAGGAATTTCGGAGGATTCTATCCCTAAGGAATTTTTCCTATAGATCTTGCTTGGTTTGTAGGATTCGAAACCATATGATTTTTTCCTATGGGATACTTTGCATGCAATCCCATAGGAACATGTCCCTTAGGTCCAACCTCATGTAAATTTTCCTTTGTGTCGGTGACAACTATGACATGCACCTATTCCTTCACACAAATTCTTGCGTTTTCCGTGTGATTCTACCAAACAACTACTGATACAGATTCTTGCGTTTACATTTCCTGTAGGATTTTATATGGGTGCCATGTTAATCCTATATTTTTCCTATTCCTGCATTTTTCAAATCCTGCAAACCAAACAGGCCCCATAGTGTTTAGTATGTTGTGCACCCACCTCCAAATTTTGTTTTGACGCAAGGCTCTTCTGCTAGTTCCTATAGGTTACTGGAAAACCAGCAGAGTCAAGAAATTTGTCTGATCACGAAACTAAGAACTTTTGTTTAGTATGTCGTATACCCAACTCAAAATTTGTTTTGACGCAAGGCTCTACTGTTGTTGGCACACATACATAGAACAAGAAAAGATCATTTGACTTGATATCATCAGGCCATTTTGGCTTTTTATGTCAGAACACACCAAGGGCCTTTTTCATACATTTCACTGAAAATCCATCAAATCCTCGTTAAACTTATTTGCGATTGTATTTTGTATTACATGAATTATGTACTTTATAACTTATATTCTGAGAACTTGTGAAATAACAAGCATCGATTTTCATATGTGCAGGAAAACATGAAGGGTGATGTAGCAAACTTGATTGCGCCACACTTTATTAGGCCGATCTCTAGGTGGCCATTCTTTGCCTTCTTGGGAGGAGCCATGTTTTGCCTTCTTGCTAGCAGCACATGCCACCTTCTCTCCTGCCACTCTCGCCGCCTTGCTTATATTATGCTCCGGCTTGATTATGCAGGCATTGCCGCTCTTATCGCGACATCCTTCTACCCTCCAGTATACTACTCTTTCATGTGCCATCCTTTCTTTTGCAACCTTTACCTCAGCTGCATAACTATTTTAGGAGTAGCAACTATTGCTTTCTCCCTGCTCCCAGTCTTCCAGAACCCCGAGTTCCGCGTCATACGAGCGTGCCTCTTCTTTGGCATGGGAGCATCGGGCGTGATCCCTGTTTTTCACAAGCTGGTCCTGTTTTGGGATCAACCGGAGGCATTGCACACTACTGGATATGAGATTTTAATGGGCCTCTTCTACGGGGTTGGGGCGTTGGTGTACGCAACTCGGGTGCCTGAGCGCTGGATGCCCGGGAAGTTTGACATTGCCGGGCACAGCCACCAGCTCTTCCATGTCCTGGTTGTTGCTGGAGCTTACACTCACTACAATGCAGGGCTTCTGTACCTTGAGTGGAGAGATCAGCGTGGCTGTTAAAAGTTCTACCCCCTTACAGGGCATGCATAGATTCGTTGGTTCTGTGGTTGTGTCTCAGTGGCAAATAGAGGCTGCTGAATTTGGGGCACAAGGACATGCTGGTCAATTGTAAATTGTATAGTTACTGTACTAAGAATGGACAACTGATATCAGGTATTAAGGTGATTATATATATTCACCAACCTCCATTGAAGATTGGTGCTCACGATATTGTTTTGGTTCTGTTGAATGACGAAGTGATAAAGAAGCCTAGTAGCAATTGATTGCAGTTTCTGCTCACAGCCGTGCACATCACACATCAGCTACAAGACGATGTTGCATCAGAAATAAACCAACATCCATACATCATCCTGTACAAAGACAACGATGTTGCATCAGAAACCGACACCAAGAAGAAACACGGCGAAGAATTGCGGGTCCGCCTGCTGGACCTGTGTGATGAATTGGCTGGCTGAGAATCGGAGCAAAAAACTTTGCGGATTTTGTTAGCTGATCTGTCGTTGGGTTTGTTTCTTTTTTTTTTCTTTTGGGATGGCCCCCTCTTGTTTTTCTCCTTCTATATTAATTTAAGGCAAAGCTTTTGCCTCGTTTCAAAAAAAAAGAATCCGAGATCCATGGCACCGGTAGGTTTGCTTTTCTTTTTTGCTGGGATAGCTGGTGCACACCATACATAGTACTCCCTTCGTCTCAAAATAAATATTGAAGGTTGTTAAAATTTAGATGAATCTAAGCACTATATAGACATATTTAAATTTTGAAAAATCTTCGACATCTATTTTGAGAGTACATAATTTACGTGAGGAATTTTTAGCTGAAACCTTGACACTGAGAGAAACATTTCAAGTGTCTTCCACTGCTGGCCCTGTCATCGATGTGAAATTTGACAGGCTGAGATCGATGGCACCGGTTGATTCATTTTTCTTCTGGTAGGACAGCACCCCAGCTATTGTGTCCGTGGCACATGCCTCTGTCGCAAAATATCACGCACATGGATCTTCCTCGGCTCGTCGCCGTGGCGGTGCTCCTGGTCGCCCTGCGGCCGCTCCGTTGCCACTCCACCGGCGACGCCAAGAGCCTGCACGCGGTCGTACTTGTGCCCGGCTACGCGGCTAACCAGCTCGAGGCGCAGCTGACATCGGCGTACGATCCGCCGACGCCTGTCTGCGGCGCGCGGAAGGGGAATGGGTGGTTCCGGCTGTGGCCGATCAACCACACGGCGATGGACGACCCGCACGAAGTCGCATGCTTCACCGACCAGATGAGCCTCGTCTACGACGCCGTCGCCGAGGATTACGGCAACGCCGCCGGTGTCGTGACCCGGGTCCCGTTCTTTGCCTCCACGCGCGGCCTAATTGGGTGAGTCCACCGTCGAGCACCTGTACTGCCAATCCGGCTCGATTGTTTCAGTTTCTGCTTCCAACCACCATGAATTGGTGGACTGAGACACGGTAAATATGTGTCACCGCTGACAGGTGGGATCCACTGGTGCGGCAGTTGGAAGCCGTCGGCTACCGCGACGGCGAGAGCCTGTTCGGCGCGCCGTACGACTTCCGCTACTCCGTCGCGCCGCGCGGCCACCCGTCCGCGGAGGGCGCCCGCTACTTCGCGGCCCTCGCGAGCCTCATCGAAAGTGCGAGCTCGCTCAACGGGGGCCGGCCGGTCGTCGTCGTCCCGCATAGCCTGGGCTGCGCGCTCGCGTACCAGTTCCTCCTCGACCGCCCGCTTGCCTGGCGCCGGCGGTTCGTCGAGCGCGTCGTCTTCGTCGCCGCCGCGCTCGGCGGCTTCGCGGAGGGGATGAACGAGCTCGCCGCCGGCATGGATTTCGGCCTGCCGAACCTCGCGCGGCCGTCGAGGACCCGCCTGGCGCGGAGCCAGCAGAGCGCGCTCTGGCGCCTGCCCACGCCGATGGTGTTCGGGGACCGGCCGCTGGTTGTGGCCAAAAACAGGACGTACACGGCACACGACATCGTGGAGTTCCTCCAGGCCATCGGCTTCGCGGAGGGAGTGCGGCCGTACCTGACGCGGGTGCTGCCAATGTGGGAGGCGCTCCCGGCGCCGATGGTGCCGGTGACCAGCATCATGGGAGTCGGCGTCAGCACGCCGGACACGTTTCAGTATGGGGAAGCCGGGTTCATAGGGACCCCTGAGGTCGTGTACGGCGACGGCGACGGCGACATAAACATGGTGAGCCTGGTTGCGATCGAGAAGGAGTGGTCCGGCGTGGAAGGTCAGGTTCTGAAGGTGGTCAGGTTGCCAAGTGTTCATCACACTGAATTCTTCAGTGATGGTTTCGCTGTCAAGAAAGTGGTTGCCGAAATACGCGAGGCCGGTAGAACTGCAAACCTCTGTCCGAAGATCGGAGTGCAGATCGATAGACTTCCCGGTTGGGATGAAGAGATGCAGACTGCCTGAGGGCCTTCAATGCTTTGAGTAATGTTAGTAATGATGGAAATTATTGGATATTTCCAAAACTAACTGGGTAATAAATTCATAAACATGGGATATACTCCATGGTTATTTCGTAGAGAAAACTACTGCCCTTGTGTTAAATCATCACCACTGGTGCATTCATGGTTCAGAAATACACAAGACTGGTGACCTATGGCTCTCTCCCTCTCGCTCCCGCGACCTAGCTTGCGACGCAGTGGACGCTCGCGGGTTCTTGTCTAGTTCTTATACACACTTTCGTGATACAATGTTGTTGAGCCGTGATAATATAACCCTTGATGAAGTGCAAGATGCCCTCAAACAGAGGGAAAAGATGAAATCTATGGTGCAGGCAGATGGATCGTCATTCAAGACTAAAGCTCTGCAGGTTCATGGCAGGACCGAACAGAGATTTAACAACTACGACAACCAAGATAAGAGCAAGGACGGCAGAGGTCGTTCGAAGTTCAAGGGAAAGGACAAGTTCTGCAGGTATTGTAAGAAATCTAATCATGTTCTTGATGATTATTGGAAGCTGCAGAATAAGGAGAAAAGGAACGGAACTTACCAACCGAAAGATAGGCCTGAAGGTGCTGGTAAGGCTACTATTGTTTTTGGTGATAGTTCTGACGGTGAATGTTTAGCCGTTTTTACTGCTTATGCTTCTCGTGATGATGAATGGATACTTGATACTGCATGTTCGTTTCATATTTGCTATAATAAAGATTGGTTCAGTTCATATGAGTCTATGCAGACTGAAGATTTTGTACATGTGGGGAATGACAACCCATGGCATATTGTTGGAGTTGGATCTGTTAATATCAAGACACAAGATGGTGGGACACGTACGTTGACTGAGGTGAAGCACATACCAAGCATGGCCAGAAATTTGATCTCCCTAAGTACCATGGATGTTGATGGATACAAGTACACCGGTGGGCGTAGATTGTTAAAGGTATCAAAAGGTTCTCTTATTCACATGATAGGTGATATGAATTCTGCTAAGTTATATGTTCTTAGAGGTAGCATTTTGCCTGGTATTGCTGATGCTGTTACTTCTAATGATTCTGATAATTATGGTAAAACAAATATGTGGCATATGCGTCTTGGGCATATGAGCGAACATGGCATGACAGAGTTGGTAAAGAGAGAGCTGATTGATGGTTGTAACTTGAGTAAGTTTGAGTTTTGTGAGCACTCGTGTTTGGTAAGCATAAAAGAGTTAAATTTAATGTTTCAGTTCATACCACCAAAGGCATATTAGATTATATGCATGCTGATGTTTGGGGATCTTCCCATAAGACTTCTATCGGTGGTGCTAATTACATGCTTACTATTATTGATGACTACTAAAGAAAAGTGTGGCCATATTTTCTAAAACATAAATTTGATGTTTTTTATGCTTTTAAGAAGTGGAAAGTTATGGTTGAAAAGCAAACTGAAAAGAAGGTAAAGATACTACGTACTGATAATGGTATGAAATTCTGTTCTAATGAGTTTGAGGAGTTTTGCAGTAACGATGGTATGATCAGGCACCACACCATCCCTTACACTCCTTAGCAGAATGGCGTGGCTGAGCGCATGAACAGAACCATCATCTCGAGGGCTCGCTATATGTTGTCCAATGCAGGTACGCATAGAGATTTCTGGGCCGAAGCAGCCAACACAGCGTGCTACCTCATCAACATGTCAACTTCTATTCCACTTGAGAAGAAAACTCCCATTGAGATATGGTCAGGTTCGCCTGCTGATTACTCACAGTTGAGAATTTTTGGCTGCACTGCATATGCTCATGTTGATAATGGAAAGTTAGAGCCTAGAGATGTTAAGTGCATATTCCTTAGTTATGGTTCAGGATTTAAAGCATATAAATTATGGAATCCTGAAACTAAAAAGGTTTTGTTGAGTAGGAACGTTGTTTTCAATGAATCCGTTATGTACCATGACAGCTTGCCATATGATCCCTCTCCTGTTGCTATTGGAGAGGAGGGAGTTAGTGTGCAGGTGGAGCCCCTACAGAAAACTATTGATAATGATATTGTGGTTGATGATACTCATAAGGAAAACATTAATGATCATGTTGTTCAGCACTCACCTACTGTTTTGTAGTAACCACATGAGTCTATTGCTGCTGATAGACCGAGGCGTAACATAGTTCCTCCTCGTCGTTTAATTGAAGAATGTAATCTTGCTCATTATGCTTTGAGTTGTGCTGAACAAGTGGAGCATGATTCTAAACCTGCTACATATAATGAAGCCATTGCATCTGTTGACCGCTAGAAGTGGGTTTTTGCTATGCAAGAAGAGATGCAATCGCTTGAAAAGAATGTCACATGGGATGTTGTGCGCTTGCCTAAACAAAAGAAGGTTGTCCGCTGTAAGTGGATATACAAAAAGAAGGAAGGTTTATCTCCTAATGAGCCTCAAAGGTTTAAGGCAAGGTTAGTAGCAAAAGGTATAAGCCAGATTCTAGGTATTGACTATAATGATGTTTTCTCTCCGGTTGTGAAGCATAGCTCTATTTGTGCTTTCTTTGGTATTGTTGCTATGCATGAGCTTGAGCTTGAGCAGCTAGATGTAAAGACTGCTTTTCTGCATGGTGAACTGGAGGAGGAGATTTACATGGACCAACCTAAAGGGTTCATAGTTTCTAGAAAAGAGGATTTTGTGTGCAAATTGAAGAGACTGCTTTATGGTTTGAAGCAATCTCCAAGACAGTGGTACAAAAGGTTTGATTCATTTATGATCTCACATGATTTTAAGAGGTATCAGTTTGATAGCTGTGTTTACATAAAGTTTGTTAATGGATCACCTATATACTTGCTATCATATGTTGATGATATGTTAATTGCTGCCAAGAGCATGAAAGAAATCATTACTTTGAAGGCACACCTAAGTAGTGAATTTGAGATGAAAGATCTTGGTGCTGCTAAGAAAATCCTAGGTATGGAAATTAAACGGGACAGAAAATCTAGGTTGCTATTTATTAGTCAGCAAAGTTACGTTGAGAAAGTTCTCCAACGTTTTAATTTGCATGATGCAAAGTATGTTAGTACTCCTATTTCTCCTCACTTTAAATTGTCAGCATTGCAATGTCCTAGTTTTGATGAAGATAATGAGTACATGTCACGAGTTCCTTATTATAGCGATGTTGGTTCCTTGATGTATGCCATGGTTTGTTCTCGCCCTGATTTATCATATTCTATGAGTTTGGTGAGTCGTTACATGGCTAATCCTGGTAAAGAACATTGGAAAGTTGTTCAGTGGATTTTCAGGTACCTCCGTGGCACATCCAATGCTTGCTTGAAGTTTGGCAAGAATGGTGAGGGACTCGCAGGCTATGTGGATTCAGATTTTGCTGCCAATTTGGATAAGAGGAGATCCCTCACAGGTTATGTGTGCACGGTAGGTGGATGTTCTGTGAGTTGGAAGGCAATGCTATAACCATTTGTTGCTCTATCTACAACCGAAGCTGAATATATGGCTATTGCTGAAGCTTGCAAAGAGTCTGTTTGGTTTAAAGGTTTGTTACCTAAGCTTTGTCAGGATGATTCTTGCATTAACCTGTTCTGTGACAGTCAAAGTGCTATATACCTTACTAAGGATCAGATGTTCCATGAGAGAACAAAGCACATAGATATCAAGTACCATTATGTTCGTGACATTGTTGCACAAGGTACACTAAAGGTATGCAAGATAAGCACTCATGATAATCCTGCTGATATGATGACAAAGCCTGTTCAAACTACTTAGCCCAAGTGGCTATTGCTGCCGAAATTGTTTTGTTTATTTGTTCAGGGAGATGATTGTTGTTGATGCTACAAGAAGTAATTTGTCTCAAGATGGAGTTTGTTGAAGTATGATCCAAATTCTATTAAGGAGGCTAACTTCTGATTGAGCAGAGCGAGGCCCGTCGCTGGAGGCTTGGATCGTTATATATACCTCTTGTAAGCCACCGACTAGGATAAGTTGCATCTGTAAAAATCCTCGGCGTTGTGTAAACACTCCCCGTTATAGTGAAGTTTTGATAGCTGGCACCCGTGGTTTTTTCCTCTCTTTGTTGTAGAGGTTTTTCCACGTTAAATCGGTGTCCCCTTGCTACGATTTTGTTTTCGTTCTTTGTTATTTACTTGTCGCAAAGCTAACAAGTGCCTTGACCGGTCGGCGGTGGGCTGCCGGTCAAGCCCTCGATGGAGGAGTTCATGCTCTCGGCGTTTGAAGGGCGTGGCGGTGGGGATGGTCGTTGGACCAGATTTGTGCCGAGGGGTGTGGATCTAGGTTTTCCTCCTTGTCCTGTGCACCGTTCACCTTCTCTGTGGTGTCTGTGTCGTCATCTGCCTTCTACCGGTGGGTGGCGGACAACCTGGTGGGGGTTGGTGTCGCTGGACAGAGCTCTAGTGTGAGTGCTCGCTCACCGCCATTGAGGGTGATACCTTTGATCCGGATTACGGATGTAGTATAACTTCTTTTTCCCTAGTAGACCAAGGTTATCGAATCCCCACGGAAGCGATGCGTAGTGAAGTTACTTTAATGGACCTTCGGGAGTTTTAGAATTCCATTTGTGTTTTTTACCGGACCAATAGTTTGCGTCTTTTTGTTGTTGTCGATGATGGAGAGAGAGGGCCTAGGGCGTTCGGTTCCACCTGTAGCTGTGCAAAACATCTGATGGGAATAAAAGATAAAAATAAAGTATGCATGTACTTGTTAGAGCAAGATAAATTATATGTGGGCAGTGCATCCATAATTGCTATTGCCTCCGCAACCGCTTATAGCAGTAACCTACTAGTCTCATCCATAGAAGAAAGAGAACTAATGATATGCATAGTGATGTCACCGTTAAACCCAAGTAAATCCCTCACATACAGCCGTACTACCCCCTTTGTCACTGGGGTTCCTAACCTGCAGATCAGTCATTACTCATACTCTCTATACCTAGCTCAACCCTCGGGGTCTTAGGTACCTGACAAGTCATTGGATTGAGGCAAGAGAGGATACAATAATCATCATGTCATACAAACTAATACACGATCCCATCTATGATAAATAACATGCACAAACGCCACATGGCTAGGCCGAAGCCCTTAGCCCAAGGAGAATTACTCACACACAGAGATGAGATCAACAATCACAAACATTGTAATGAAAATCATAAGATTGATAGTAATAGTCTTACAATGTCGTCAATCGAAGAAGAGATCTACTATTACAAGTGGTGGAATATGGCTATGGAGATGGAGAAGGGTTTTGAGATCTAGAAGCGGCTGGTGATCTGTGGCAGAGACTTTTGGCGAGGGTCTAGCTTGTTTTCCCGTCGCCCGAGGCTTCTTTATATAGGGGTCCCTTCACGAAAGTTGTTCTGTTTGACCTAACGGTGGCGACGCCAACTATATGACCGGAGCTATACGGCCGGAATTTTGCCCTAGTCGTATAGTTGGTCGTTAAAGCGTCTGCCTCCGCTTCACGGCTCCTGGTTTCTTTTGGTTGTCGGAAATCTTGTATCTCTGTCTTTAATATAGTGATTCCCATCTTCAAACGACATTATCTGCGCAGGAAAATATAAAAGAAAGGATTGCACACCCCTTTCAATATTAGGCATTAGTGGTAGGATTTAGAGAGATATTTCATCAAAATTATGAATAATATCTAGTTTAAATGTGGACGTGGATGGCTATATTTCAGAGCCATCAGAGGGCTGCATCGGCCTGGTCGAGATCCAGTGGGGGATTTGGTCGGGGCTCTGTCTCTGCTGCTAGATCGGCCTCGCTGGTGTTGGCGGGAACCATCTCCCCTTTGTCAGCCGCTCCTCCATGGCGCTTGCCTCCCCCGCCGCCGCCGCTCTCCTTTGAGATGGCCTTCCCCATGTTCGTTTCTTCGGCCCTCCGTGCTCTGCTGCCGTCACGCCCGCTGACCGGTCAACTAGCCGTTGGGCCTAGTGGGGGCCCGACGGCTAGTTGGGCTCTGGTGGTCCCGTCACATGGGCTCCTCCCTCCCCTGGCTGGTCCAGCTCGTCATGAGCTCTCTTTGGTGTTCTCGTTGAATGATCTAGCCCATTCGTCAGCGCTTGAACCGTCTCAGCTTACTGGGCCTGGCCCATGTGGTAGAAGGATCTAGAACCCCCAACCCCCTCATAAGTCACGGTCTCCTAAGTGGTGGTGGGTGCTGCACGGGGCGTCGTCACTTACTCTAGGGTTTCCCGCTGCCCCTCGTGACATTCCCTGCACCGCCCGCAGCTCCTTTCGCCTCTGCCGTCTCCTCCTCTCCCCGATGGACCATGACCACCTCCATGAGCGAGAGAGGGAGCATGATCTTGAGCGGGTGCGGGGAAAGCGGCCACATGATTAGAGAGAGGATGAGGAAGCCTCTGCCATGATGAGGAGAGACGCCGCGAAGAAGTCCGCTGTTGGGAGGCTGACCATCACCGAGAAGAAGACTGGAGGATGGATATCTCCCTCCGCCACAAGCTTGAATCCTCTTGGCGTGGTGGGGATGCCCACAGAGCCTCTCCACCCCCTCCCAGAGACCGGGATCTTAGAAGCACTCTACCGCAACCAGCTCCTTCGCCGCCCCTGCCTCGCTCTAGTGGCCCAAGATCTGGTGATAGACCCTGTGGGGGTTCTACCACCGGTGATAGTTCGCGTCCTCCCTCACAACAGAGGGGACCGCTACGAGGTGGGCAGCAGTCTAGGCCTGATGGGGGTGCTAGATCTAGCGGAGTGGGTGCATATGTGACTTGCTTCAACTGTGGAGAAAGAGGCCATTACCAATCCATGTGCACCAGTGATCTGAAGTGTTTCATCTGCAAGGTCTCCAGCCACATCATTGCACGCTGCCCGAGAAAGATCTGCCCTCCAGAACTGAAGATGTATGGCTTTGGTCTCCAGAATTTAAGGTTCTACTACTGGAAGGTGGCCCTGAGGAGGAGGAATCGGTCGACCCCAATGTTGCGACCCTCTCGGTCATCAAGGGCGCACCGTCTGTCGCTGACATTGAGGCTGCTCTGCTTGAGTTTGACGAAGTTTGGGACTGGAAGGTGCACCAGATTTTGGCGTCCGCCTTCTCGGTGATCTTCCCAACCACCAAAAGCCTATTTTTTGGCCACCGTAGCACCTTCCTTCCCCTGCCCAACGGGGTAGAGATCAAGGTTGGCTCGCTTGTGGTCAACCCGGAAGCGGTTCTGTGGTTCCAGGAGTGTTGGATTAAGGTCAAAGGTTTTCCGAAAAAATTCCACAACATTGATATGATCAGGTAAATCCTTACCATTGTGGGGCGTGTCGTTACGGTGGATGAGTTGTCTGTTATCAAGGAAGAGTGGTTGAAGGCCAAGATTTGGTGCAGGGACCCGACCAAGGTTCGTGGCAGATTCGAGATCTACAAGAAGAAGGCAGGCTTTGTCGTCATGGTTGAGAAGGGCTTGGGCTTTGGTGGTGCTTCGGCCGCCCTGCCGCCCCTCCCCCTCCTAGGCCCGATGAAGATGACGAGGAGATGGAGGAATCTGGCAGAAGCTTTACTGAGGAGGAATGGAACCAGCCTAGGCTCCCCAAGAAGCATAAATCCTCCTCTGCCGCTTGACAACAACAACAAAAACTTTGATCAAAACATGCTTGACCTGTTCAATGACTGGATTGCGGTTCACTCCCTTTGTGAGATCAGGAGGCAAGGGGCCAGGTTTACATGGACTAATAACCAGCTTTGTCCTACTAGGAGTGTTTTGTATCGGGTCCTGGTGTCCCTAGCCCGGGAAGCGGCGTTTCCTCTGTGCTCCTTGATGGCTGATGTTTGTTTGGGCTCTGATCACTGTCTGTTGGTAGTTTCCTCGAGAGAGGGATCGCTCCCTAAAATTAGAAGGTTTCTCCCCAAGAAGCAGTGGTTACTCTTTTTGGGGTTTAATGGGCTGGTCACAGACTTGTGGATCTCTGTTCTTAGGAGGCCTCAGCGAACCTACGGCCCGATCTGCGACTAGGTCGACCTGTGGCAGTAGTGTGTGTGCTCTCTGCGTTCCTACCTACACGGTTGGGGTGCCAACTTGGACTACACCTTACAAGCTAAGAAAGCTAGCTTGATGACAGCAATCAAAATTATTGACTCCAAAGCCGACCTTCATGGTTTGACAGAAGCTGAGTGGGAAGCCCGTTACTCACTGGAAGGCGGCTTACTTTTCATCTCATGTGTGAAGAGGTTTACTGGCAGCAAAAGGCTCGCTTGCAATGGACTCTGCAGGGGGACTCGAACATGGCTTTCTTTCATGCGACGGCTAACGGTAGATGGAGGCGCTGCTGCATCCTCTCCCTGAAAAATGATGAGGAGTTGTTGATAGACCCTATGCTAATTAACAAGCATATCTATGCTTTCTATAAAGAGCTGATGGGCACGAACTCCCGAGGAGGGGCCTCTCTCTCGCCGCTTATCTGGCAACATTCACAGATTACCCCGGGTGACAACCTTGATCTGATTGCTCCGTTCTCTCTCAAGGAGCTAGCTATGGCTCTCAACGCTACCAAGTCCGATACTGCGCCTGGCCTAGATGGCATTCATGTCTTCTTATATTAGCACTTATGTGCGCTTCTCCAAAACCAGATCTTTCATTTGCTTGACTCGTTGATAGCTCCAAATTTCATCACTTTTAACTATTGATTTTCCTATTATTTATTGTCGGATTTCACTCAGGATTACCCCTTTCCACTAAATTTAACATCGCAATTGGCGAATCCTTGGTTTCTTATGATATTTTTTAGGTAATGAACATTTATTGAAGATCTAATAAAATTTATGGGCTAATTGCACCCAAAGGAGCAAATCCCCAATTGGATCCCCTTTCATTGGAGGCGTTCAGAGCACTTAACGACTGATACGTCCAAAACATATCTACTTTCCCGAACACTTTTGCTATTGTTTCTTCTCTAATTTGTGTGATTTGGATACAACTAATGTGGACTAACGCTGTTTTGAGCAGAATTGCTTTGGTGTCTCATTTTTGTGCAGGAAATCAATTTTCAGGAAAAAACCCGGAAAATATAGCAAAACTCCTATTTTACCAGAAGACTCACAGAGCCAGAAGACGAGACGGAGTGGGGCAACGAGGAGTCCACACCACCTGGCCGCGCGGGCCAGGCCAGGCCACGCTAGGGGGTGGTGTGGCCGCCTTGGCCTCCGCCTCAACCTCTCCTTTCGCCTATATAAGCCATCTAACCTAAAAACAGAGGGGGTTCGACATTTTTCCAAATAGAGTTCCGTTGCGTGGCCACCACCAGATACCGCGATTCGGAACCAGAAACTCCGTTCTGGAACCCTGCCAGGATAGGGAATTGGAGGAGATCATCGCCATCATCATCACCATCGCTTCTCCATCAACCATCCATGATTCGCTCATCCATGAGTGAGTAATCCCCCGCAGTAGGCTATGGGGATGGTAGGGATTGGATGAGATCGTTCATGTAATGGCATCAGATTGTTAGGGCATGGTGCCTAGTATATATTGTTAGTGATTTTTAACTTTGTTACAACTTGTTATTCTTAATGCTTGTCACTAGGGCCCGAGTGCCATGATTTCAGATCTGAACATGTTATTGATTCATGATGATATTATTGTTTATGATCTTACATGCAAGTTGTATACACATATTATTGTCCGGAACCCGAGGCCCCGAAGTGACAGAAATCGGGATAACTGGAGGGGATGGCTGTGATGTGAGGATCACGTGTGTTCATGGAGTGTTAATGCTTTGCTCGGGTGCTCTATTAAAAGGAGCACCTTAATTGCCAGTAGATTCCCTTGAGGCCCCGCTGCAATGGGCTGGCAGGATAAAAGATGTTGTGCAAGTTCTCATTGCGAGCACGTATGACTATATATGGAACACATGCCTATGATTATTTAGTACTTGGGTACTTTATCTTATTTATCTGCAAATGCCCTATATCTTGATTGTTACATTAATTGTCTTGTCCATGCAACGCCCGTCCATCCATCCCTATGCCTACCACACTTTAATCCTATTGTTTACTGCAATTGTTACTACTATCTTTACTTTTACTACTGCTATTACTTTGCTATTGCTATTACAAAACTATTGCTGCTGATAAACTACTGCGAGCAAGACTGTTTCCAGGTGCAGTTGAATTGACAACTCAGTTGTTAAGGCTTATAAATATTCTTTAGCTCCCTTTGTGTCGAATCAATAAATTGGGTTTTACTTCCCTCGAAGACTGTTGCGATCCCCTATACTTGTGGGTCATCAAGACTATTTTCTAGCGCCGTTGCAGGGGAGCATAGCTCTATTTATCAAGTTCACTTGGAATCATTATTGTTCGCTGCTATCCATTCATCATGGGTAAAACTCGTGATGTAAAAGTTCCTATATTACCATCCACTACAAGGAGAGGTACAGTTCTGAACACCTCTATTGCTCTTGATTCACCATCTGTGATAAGTAAGCTCCTTACACCAGCACTACATACACATGCTACACATACTGCTATTTCTGCTGAATCTGAAATTTCTTATGATACTTATGATGCTACTTCTACTGTGCTTGATAAGAGTGGTTCATTAGGTCCTTTCCAAGATGCTACGATTGCTAGAACTATAGCTGGAAATACTGAAACTCCTAATGAAGATACTACTACACTTGTTAGTTCACCTGAGCCTAGAGAGAGCTATAATCTTGATGACGGTTATATTGAAATGACTGATGAATTTATTGAAGAATGTCGAAACACTCATGATGCAGGTGCTATTAAGAGTCTTCTTGAGAGACGTACTATTAGACCTAAATTATCTCCTAATGCTAAGTTTGCTACATATCGCATAAACATTAAAGATAAGGATTATGATTTCTCTCTTGATTTATCCTACATAACCATTATTGAGAAAGAACCTTTTTGTGGAACTGAAAATGAAAGTGTTGTAGCACATATGACTGAGCTTTCTACCATGAGTGGCTTATTTTCTGATGATATTAAGATGCGCACCTACTTTGTTGCTAAAATTTTCCATTTTTCACTGAAAGGAGAAGCTAAAACTCGGTTTAATAATTTACCTCCTAGATCTATTGATAACCCTGATTGCTTGATTGATACTTTCTTTCAGAAATATTTTCCTCCTAGTGCTCAACATGCCATTTTGCAGGAACGTTGAGTTTAAACAGGGGAAGAAGAGAAATTGCCTGAATCATGGGTAAGGTTTTGTGCTTTGATTCATGCACATCCTGGATGTCCATTACCTAAAAATGAGCTTCTTGACATATATTATAATGGACTTACTGATGAATTTAGGACATACCTGGATAGTTGTGATGATTGTGTTTTCAGGAAGAGAACTCCCAAAGAAGCTGAGGAATTAATGGCTAAATAAAGCAATAATTATGATGACTGGACTTCACCTGAGTCAACTACACCTGAGTCAACTACACCTGAGGCAACTGTGCCTGAGCCAACACCAACACCAAAGAAGAGGGGAGTGATTGAACTAAATGATGAAGTGATGAAGGAAGCTAAGAAATGTCTCAAGGAGAAGGGTATTAAATCTAAAAATGTGAAGAATCTACCTCCTATAGAAGAGTTATGCAAGCCAATCTCTCACTCATCCACTATTGAGGTACACTCTCTGCAACATTTTGATGAAGGTGATATTCCTTATTCTAAACCTTCTGATCAATGTTTAGAAGAATTTGATATCTTTGTTGTTAAGCAAGATAATTTTAATAAGAGAGTGCAGAACCATTTAATGGAAAACTCTAGAGCTATTAATGAGTTGAGAGATATTGTGGAAAGAACCTCCAATGATGTTAAAATGCTTGTTAAACACTTCCAAATGGTTCGAACTCAAATTGATCAGCTTACTAAAGTACAAAAAGATTTGCTAGTTAATGCTTCTAAAGAAAAACATGCTTATGAAATTAGAACTAGGAGTGGAGCTCTCACTCGGGATCCTTTATATCCTGAAGGACATCCTAAAATAATTGAGCAGGATTCTCAACAAACTGAAAATAGAGGTACTTCTTCTAAGAGAAAGAAAAATAAACATAAAACAGTTGTAGAATCTTCTGAACCCGCCAAATATCCTAATAGTATATCTCTCTCTGATGCTGAAACTGAGAGTGGTAATGAGAAAAATGTTGCTCCTGATAAAGAAGAAATTGAAGAAGAACCTGAAAGGCACACTAAGAATACTAAGTACACTAAGGAAGATTTTTTTGCTAATAAACATGGTAGTGAAAGAGAGCCCTGGGTTCAAAAACCAATGCCTTTTCCTGATAAGAAACACAAGTCAAAGGAAGACGAACACTATAATAAGTTTTGTGAGTGGATGAAACCTTTATTTTTGCAAATTCCTTTGACTGATGCTATTAAATTGCCTCCTTATTCAAAGTATATGAAGGATATTGTCTCTAATAAAAGGAAGATCCCTAATGAGGAAATTTCTACTTTGCTTGCTAATTGTTCCTTTAATGGTAAGGTTCCAAAGAAACTTGGAGACCCAGGTATTCAAACTATTCCATGTTCTATTAAAAATAATTATGTCAGAACTGCTTTGTGTGATTTGGGAGCAGGAGTTAGTGTTATGCCTTTTTCTCTATACAAGAGACTTCAATTGGAGAAATTAATACCAACTGATATATCTTTGAAAATGGCTGATAAATCTACTACTATTCCTGTTGGTATATGTGAGGATGTTCCTATTCAAGTGGCTCATAATTGCTTGATATTAACTGACTTTGGTGTGCTTGAAATGCCTGAAGATGATAATATGTCTATTATCCTTGGGAGACCTTTTCTTAATACTGCAGGTGTTGTCATTAATTGTAATCAAGGAAAGGTAACTTTTAATGTTAATGACAAGGATCATACTGTCTATTTCCCCAAGAAGATTGATAAGACTTATGGACTAAATTCAATTGAAAATATTGGGGGCATCCAAATTGGAGAAATATATTGTCCCATACCACGAGAAAGCTATGAAATTATTATGATTGGGACCATTGCTATCAAGGTTGAGGTAACATAATAATTTAGTGGAATACAAAGTTTGGTTTCATATAAAATTGTTTTGGCAACAAGACCTGATCAACCTTGTTAACAAAGGGATTTTAATGAACAAAACAATATTTTCACCATGATTATCCTTGCTTACTTTTATTTTATCCATTTTAATTTTTGTTTTCACTTAGTTTACTTTTCTATTGCTATTTGCTTGCATAATAGAGTGTCTTAGAACTTCTAAAATTTTAGTTTTGTTTTGTTATTGCATCATTCCAAAATTATCTTTCTTTTAAATCATTCATCAATACCTGAAAATTGCTCAAAAATAAAGTTTCTCGAAAAATTCCAGAAAATTCATATTAATTTTTTACGTCAAAAGAGGGGCAGAGAAGCACCTGGAGTGACCCAGGGGGCCCACTAGTTAGGCACACCACCTGGTGGCGCGGCCACACCAGGGCGCGCCTGGCCATGGTGTGGGCCACCCCTGGCCCTCCACTTATTCTCGCATCTGCCACTTCTCTCTCTCCCAAGAAAATACCAGTTCATTGCTCAAACTCGTGTTCCTGTTGTTCTTGCTCGTGATTTTCGATCTCCTTGCTCAGCCCACCTTTGCTGCTGAAATTTGGAGCATTTGTTCTCCGGTATGTGACTCCTCCGCTTGTCCAAGTAGATTTGTGATTGGTAGATTATATCTTGAGTATTTTACTACTGTAGGTGACAGGTTATGTGAGCTTGCATGCTTGTTCTATGCTTAGAGAAATTTTTTTGATGCATGTTTAGCCCTCTTGCAAGTCCCCATAAGTAGTTCCTTTCATTATGTAATCACTTTGAAATTATTATTTGTGATGGTTGTCTAAAATTTCAGAAAAGGAGATGAATGAACACCAACTCAACCAACATGAATTAAGGGTGCCCGAGGTTATGAAAGTTCACCGTGAGGAAGAAGTTTTCCCTTATATTTATCCATGCCTGGAATTCATGAGGGCTATAGGAATTTCTCAAGATTTCCATACTCTAATTTCCAATGCAGGACTGGAGCATTTTGTGGCAGATGAACCTTACCAATATGTGAAACTAACTATGTCTATGGTGCAGGATTTTCGATTTAGTTGGTCCTTGCCTAACCCCATGGTTCATTACAAAATTTACAATATAGCTGTCAACCTCCCTTTTGATGATTTTTGTGCAGCCATTAAAGTACCACAGTGGGGTTCGTGTGAAAGGATTAGAGAGCGGCCTACACCACTCGTGGACTTGTATGTAGAGATTTGCCAAGGGAGCAGCTTCTCAAAGGAGAGTGGTAAAATTCGTAATATTCATCTCCCATCTATTCGATACTTTGCCTACTATATTGCCAAGTGCGTTCTTGCTAGGAAAACTGCTAGTAAATTATCCTCATATGATCTAGCCTTTATCTCAGCTGACTTGAAACAAGATAGGACTTATAACTTGGGTGCTTTGATAGCTTTCCGTCTTGCTTCTAACCGCGAGAAAGGTGGAATTTGTGGAGGCCTCATCGCCTCTCGTTTATTAGCTTTGCATGGTGTAGCGCCTCATCATTCAGACCTACAATTTCCCATAGAGAGGATTGATCTTAATTCCATGATACAACATAAATTTGTTTGTTCTTGGGCTAATTTGAGTGATTTATCTTATGAAATAACCTTTCTCAAGAATGGATGGATAGGAGGTAAGACCGAGCAAGTGGTTCTTTTGCCTGCGCCTGTTTTATTTAACCTTGATACCAGGGTAGGATGGTCACTCACTGAGGAAGAGCTCGATACATATCTGGAGGAGCTCTCCCAGCAAGATCAGAATGCTGGAAGGGAGGTTGTGGATCATTCGGTCTAGCCCTCCAACGAGGGGGAGTCTTCGTACCAGTAGCCTGCCTATGATTGGGGAGTTTCTTCTTCTTCGCAACAGCCTAACTATGATCATTTTTATGATGACCCGCTGGCTTGGAGTTCCTACCTGCATTGGGGTTGATCCCTACTTAGCCCAAAATATATCGAGCCCGTTGGGGAACCTCAAGAGGAAGGTATGATGAGCACAGCAGCAAGTTTTCCCTCAGTTATGAAACCAAGGTTATCAATCCAGTAGGAGCAAGGAAACACCCCAAAGGTGTTGCTAGACTTGGCGGACTTAGCGCCAGCCAAAGAAAGCGTGGAGACCTGCACAACACAAGCACAGAACTTTGCCCCCAACTTGTGATGAGGTTGTCAATCTCACGGGTTTTGCTGAAAACAAAGGATTAAACATATCGAATGGAAGAAAGTAATAGTTTGCAGAAAGTAAACAAAAAGTAGTAAACAGTTGATTGTAGATTGATAGTAAAAAAAGGACCGGGGTCCATAGTTCACTAGTGGTGGCTCTCCTTAAGATAGATGACATGTTGGGTGAACAAATTACAGCGGGGCAATTGACAAACATCGAGAAAGCAATATGCATAGACTACTCATCTTGACTCCTTTGAGACTTGATTGGGCATTACAACATTATACATAGACCGCCATCCAACTGCATCTATGACTAATAATCCACCTTCAGGTTATCATCCGAGCCCCCTCCAGTATTAAGTTGTAAGCAACGGATAATTGCATTACGCATTGCGTGTAAAGTAAACAATACGATTGTTCTATGAACAAAGGATTTTTGTTTTCTCCCTAGTAGCAATAGCACATCTAGTACCTTAGAGATTTCTGTCACTTCCCCAGATTACTAGAGGCATGCACCCACTATCGAGCATAAATACTAACTCTTGGAGTTGCTAGCATCTACTTGGCCAAGATAGCTACTAACAACGGAAAGCATGCAAGATCACAAATAACAAAGACATGATAGAATCAATAATCAATCTAAAATATCATCTCAATATCCATCGGATCCCCACAAACACAACATGTAGGAATACAAATAGATGATCTTGATCATGAACGGAGCTCACAAGATCTAAACATGATAGCACAAAGGAGGAGAACCAGCCATCTAGCTACTACATGGACCCGTAGTCCAGAGATGAACTACTCACGCATCACACCGGAGGCTTGCATGGTGATGAAGAAGGCCTCCAGGGTGAATTCCCCTCTACGGTAGGGTGCCGAGAAGAGCTTCAGATCCCTCTCTATCTAGGGATGGAGATGACGGTGGCTACAGACTCTTTCGTGGAATTTTGATCGGGTACTTAGGGTTTCTGTATTGGAGGGCTAGGCCTGGCCGTGCAGCCAGTTGGTGTGGATGCCCTTTGGCCCCTCTTTGTCTCGTATTCTGGCTCCGGGTGTCCCTCTGTGAAAAACTAACTTTGGCTTTTGTCCCGTCCAATTCCAAGAATATTCATTTTCTGACTTTCCTAGAACCAAAACAGCAGAAAACAGGCAGCTGGCATTGTGGCTCTTGTTAATAGGTTAGTCCAAGAAAGTGTATAGAAAGTGCTCCAAAGTGTGGACAAAACATAAGAAAGTAGATAAAACCAAGCATGGAACATCAAAAATTATGGATATGTTAGCAACGTATCAACATCCCCCAGATTAACTCCTGCTCGTCCTCGAGTAGGTAAGTGATAAAAAGAAAGAATAATTTTTGACGTGACATGCACCATCATAAACTTGATCAAACTATTTGTAAAACAATGATAGCTGGGATCATAGTACTTCAATCATAACATGAAAGACAAAGTTCTAACAATAAGGCAAAACAACTATGTTGCAACATGAAAAGGCACAAACAAAAGATTCATGAATAACAATGCTTTGCAAGACGTTTGTTTGTTTCACATAATGAAAACATAGCATAGTGGCATTCAGCTTGTCCCTCATAGAGTAGCAAACATAAATGCATAAGACACCTTCAAAGTTCATAAGAGTGACTAGATACAAATAGTTTAAAACAAACAATATCAAAGCTATGCATCAATTAACAAGTCTTGGGACAATGCACATAGAACTAAGAATGGCCACTATGCTCTCAAAGTAGGTGCATAAAGATAGAAGGTGGAGACTCAACATAAAAGTAAAAGAAAGGCATTCATAGAAGGAAGTAGGGATTCAAGTTTCATAAAGAGCTTCCAAAAATTATGGTACTTATTAGCTTTCAGCTCTCATTGCCCCTATCATAAGCATCTTGAAGGTGATTAAGGTTAAAGCGACACAACTAAGAGGATATGCTTGACAAGTTATAAGCCGAAATCTCATTCCCCTTACTTACGAAGACCGAACCTCATGCTACTCAACTTTAGTCACAAGTAAGCTCTTATCATTGTAAGTACATATGTATCATAGAGAACCGCCAACGGGGTACCCCTTGCACATGATACAGCAGCTATCCCATAATCAAAATGACAAGGCAAGCAGACAATGAGCATCTCAACGATCTTTTTATTTGCTATTTGCATAGGTTTTTATTAAGGATGCTTCATAGGGTGCTCATTATGGTTATGCTACAAGTTTCCACCATGATTAGGCATGGCTTAAGCTAGCGGCTCAGGCGTTTCTCTAACACAAATACAAACTCCATGATCTTACAAGTTCCCCTTTTATTTCACACCGCCGGGATCCATAAGCAAAAGAACATGATATCAACGGGGTACAAAGTACAAGTGCAATGTTGAAAGCGTTCCCCATGATACATGGTTCTGCTAACTTCAACTTATAAAGCGCAAGCATATACGCAACAAAGATGGATGCAATGGTTCAAGTTTATTAAGGGCAAGAAAAGTAAAGTGTGCCATCAAGTTCATGAGAGCTTTAATCACTAGTTTTCTCATAACAAGTTTAATTCGGAAGGTAGACAAAAACAAGAATATACTTGAAATAGCATATGCTAATAGGTAGGTATGGTGGACTCTTTGGAATAACTTGGTTTTAGGAGTTGGATGCATGAGTGGAACTCATACTTGGTTATGGAGGCTAGCAAAAGACTAGGAGCGACCAACTAACAGAGCAATAATGGCCATAATCATGTAGAGTGACAAAACATCATTAATCAAAGCATAAAGTGATATTACAATTTGAAAACTAAAGGATCATAAAGGCTATGGTGACTTGGGATAGTCATAACATGGTGTGAGCATGCGCCAAGTCAACCCAAATAAAGCATCAAAGGAGAATACCACAATACTATGCTTTAATATGCTAAAACAATGCATGATTCTTCCAAGGCACATTAAGCAATCTCAATTGTTTATAACATGTCATGCTACAGCAAATAATACTAAGCATAAAGCCAAAATGATATCAAGCATGGCATGACAAAGCATAGGCCACAGTCAAAAACAAGCTCTCTTTAAGCATGAACTTTCCTACTCTTTTCCAATCCAAACCAAACTATTTGAAAACCAATGCATGAAAGAGGGGGTCCAACAAATTTATTCAGCAAACTAAGAAAACCGAGCAAACGAAAAACCAAAATGAAAATGAAAAAGAAGACGCTCCAAGAACAACACAATTGTGCATGAAACAATAAAAATGAAGCGTTTGGAAGAAATCTGAGATTTTTATTGATGAAGAAGGGGATGCCTTGGGCATCCCCAAGCTTTGACGCTTGTACTTCTTCGATATTTCTTGGAGTGACATGCGTGGCATCCCCAAGCTTGAGCTTTAGTCCATCCTTCATCTCATTACTCATTCCTTCCATACACCTGAAATTTTTCCTTCATACAAAACTTCACACAATGTTTATTAGCAACATTAGTGCACTCAAGATAGTAAGTGTTTAGTTTCAGTTCCAACACCAATAAAACTTCCATTAAAACACAAGATACTGTAGCACTTCCCTCAAAAATCTCAATTCCCCAAAAGAACTCAAAAAGGAACCAACAAGAAGCAAATGCAAATAATGGCAGAAATCTGTCAAAACAGACCAGCAGGTAAAGACGAATTTTTTCGAAGACCTTCTATTGCTCAAATCAAAAAGTGTTGAACTAACGAAAGTTATATAACAATCTGGGGCAGAAGCACAAAAATTCACGCCTCAAAACGACATACATAGATTTTACACGAATTTTTATGGTGAAGCACAGAAATCTGTTTCGGGACAACAACTTTCCCAATCATTACTTCTCTCTCATTAGAGGTTACTCTTGGCACAACAAGCAAATAAAAAGGATAAGGAGCGGTTATTACTGAACTTCCAAGACTCATCTAAAACTTTTGGGTTATCTCCCAATAAGTACTTTTCTTTAACGCCTTTAAGTTAGGCATAAGAAGTAAGAAAAAGAATCAAGTGTTCTCAAATGAAGAAGCATTAAGGGCAAATTTTGTTTTCATAGGAGAGGCAAAAGAAATCTTCTATCTCTTCTTAGGGAAGTGTTCTATACCTTTCTTGAGTGGAAGTTGATATTTAATGGTGCCTTCTTTCATATCAATAATGGCACCAATAGTTCTAAGAAAAGGTCTTCCCAAAGTAATAGGACAAGAAGCATTGCATTCAACATCCAAAACATAGAAATCAACGGGGACATAGGCATTGTTAACCATAATAAGAACATCATTAATACTCCCCATGAGTTTATTTTTAGCATTATCATCAAGTGGGACATTCAAATAACAATCTTCCAATGGTGGCAAATCAAGCATATCACAAATCCTTCTAGGCATAATAGAAACACTACTATCAAGATCACATAAAGCTTTGAAATCAAAATCATTCACTTTCATATTGATGATGGGTTCCCCACCATCTTCTTGTTTTATAGGAATAGAAGCTTTATGTTTCATCTTTTCTTCTTTAATCTTTATGAGGGCATCAGTAATGTGTTTTGTAAAGGCCATATTCATAGCACTAGCATTAGGACTTTTAGCAAGCTTTTGTAGGAACTTAATAACTTCAGAGATGTTGCAACCATCAAGATCAAAATCATAATTATCATCTAAAGTAGTAGAGCTATTACTAGCCTCAACACTAGTGGTAGTGATAGTAGAAACACTAATGTTTCTAGCAATTTCATCTTCTCTTTCCCACTTAGCATGCAGTTCAGCTAATAGTCTAACATTTTCATCAATTCTTACTTGTATGGAATTAGTAGCAGCAAAGGGATTATCATTAGTTTCAGGTTTAGCAGCCATTTTATTCAAAGAAGATTGTGCTTCGGCCAAAGATGCTATATTTCATTCAGCATTAGAGAGTTTTTCCTCAATAGTTTTATTGAAAGCAGTTTGTTTACTAATAAAATCTTTAAGCATAACTTCAAGTTCAGAGGGTGCACTCTTATTATTGTTGTAGGAATTTCCATAAGCATTACCATTGTTGGGAGGATATGGTTTATAATTGTTGTTACCAAAATTATTCCTGTAGGCATTATTAATTGTTATTTCTTATAAAGTTCACATCAACTTGCTCTTCTTGAGCAACCAAAGAGGCTAAGGGAACATTATTTGGATCAATATGGGCTTTCCCATTAACAACCATAGACATAATATCATCAATCTTATCACTCAAGGAGGAGGTTTCTTCAACAGAATTTACCTTCTTACCTTGTGGAGCTCTTTCAGTATGCCATTCAGAGTAGTTAACCATCATATTATCTAGAAGCTTTGTTACAGCACCCAAAGTAATGGTCATTGATGTCTACGCACTTCTATTCTTGTAGACAGTTGTTGGGCCTCCAAGTGCAGAGGTTTGTAGAACAGCAGCAAGTTTTCCCTTAAGTGGATCACCCAAGGTTTATCGAACTCAGGGAGGAAGTGGTCAAAGGTATTCCTCTCAAGCAACCCTACAATCAAGATACAAGAAGTCTCTTGTGTCCCCAACACACCCAATACACTTGTCAGGTGTATAGGTGCACTAGTTTGGCAAAGAGATAGTGAAATACAAGTGGTATGGATAATTATAAGTGGTAATGGTGCTAGAAAATAGCTTGATGGTATGGAAAATACTAAAGGCAAACTGAAATAAAGATGGAAGCAAGCAAACATGTAACAGATCTAATTGCAAACGGTGTTTCAATGCTTAGAAACAAGGCCTAGGGATCATACTTTCGCTAGTGAACACTCTCATATAAATATATTCTCCTTTATGATACTACGCTGAACTACTCTCCGGTTGGACACTCTAATCCATGGTAGGGCTATAACAGCACTCCTCAAAGTTCGCTTTCCGTATCTAGATAACCTCACACTGTCACCTTGAGCACTAGATGGTTCCAATAAACACCACAATTTCATAAAGACATCCAACTCCAAATATAACTCATAACAAGTATTTGTAATTTCTAGCCTAAGTGCCACCATGGTGTGCACACTATCAACTTCACACACATGGGGAGAGCAGAGATCTATTAAAGCACTTGAGTAGCAAGGTAGATCTATAGATTACAAGCTCATGATCTCAATAAGATCATGCATAGAGAGAGAGAGATGAACACATAGCTACTTGTAGAACCCTTAGTCTCGAGAGAGAACTACTCCCTCCTCATCATGGGAATCAGCAACGACGATGGAGATGGTGGTGGAGATCGATGGAGATGGCTTCGGGGGCACTTCCCCGTCCCGGCAGGGTGCCGGAACAGAGACTTTCTGTCCCTCGAATCTGCCCTTCGGTGGTGGTGGCGCTGCGGAACTTTTCGTAGCTGGAGGCTTGATGATTTAGGGTTTATGCATCAGGAGGCTTCTTATAGGCGAAGAGGCAAGGTCGGTGGGCGGCCAGGGGGGCCACACCACCTGGTGGCGCGGCCAGGGCTAGCCCGCGCCACCACATGGTGTGGCCACCCTATGGCCCCTCTCCGTCTCGTCTTCTGGCTCCGTGAGTCTTCCGGTAAAATATCGACTTTGGCTTTTGTCCGGTCCAATTCCGAGAATATTGATTTTCTGACTTTCCTGGAACCAAAAACAGCAGAAAATAGGCAACTGGCACTATGGCACTTGTTAATAGGTTAGTCCAAGAAAGTGTATAGAAAGTACTCCAAAGTTGGAACAAAACACAAGAAAGTAGATAAAACCAAGCAGGGAACATAAAAAATTATGGATACATTTGCAATGTATCAGTCATAAAGGTACCTCCAGCAGCAGAATCCAATAGATTTCTTGAAGAATAGTTCAATCCTGCATAAAAAGTTTGGATAATCAGCCAAGCAGTCAGTCCATGAGTGGGACAATTCTTTACCAAAGATTTCATTCTTTCCCCAGCTTGAGCAACATGTTCATTATCAGATTATTTAAACTTCATCATTTCACTTCTCATAGATATAATCTTAGCAGGAGGATAGTATTTTCCAATGAAAGCATCTTTGCATTTAGTACAAGAATCAATACTATTCCTAGTTAAGGAATTAAACCATTCTTTAGCTTTTCCTCTCAAAGAGAAAGGAAATAATTTAAGCTTAATGATATCTCCATCTATATCCCTATGCTTTTGCATCTCACAAAGTTCAACAAAGTTATTTAGATGAGCAGCATCATCTTCATTACTAATACCAGAAAATTGTTCTCTCATAACAAGATTGAGTAAATCAGGTTTTATTTCAAAGAAAGTAGCTTCAGGAATAGGTGGAGCAATAGGTGTGCTCATAAAATCATTGTTGTTGGTGCTAGTGAAGTCACACAACTTAGTGTTTTCAAGAGTAGTCATTTTCTTGTGTTTTTAATAAAGAAAGCAAACTTGTAAAACTATTTTTTTGTGTTTTTGATAAATAAACAAGCAAACAAAGAAAAAGTAAACTAAGCAAAACAAAAATAACAAAGTAAAGAGATTGGTTATGAGGGACTCCCCTTGTGAAGATGTCCATGACTCCCCGGCAACGGCGCCAGAAAATAAGTTGCTTAGCCCAAAATATATCGAGCCCGTTGGGGAACCCCAAGAGGAAGGTATGATGAGCACAACAACAAGTTTTCCCTCAATTAAAAAACCAAGGTTATCAATCCAGTAGGAGCAAGTAAACACCCCAAATGTGTTGCTAGATGGACTTTGGCAGGGTGCACTACCAGCGCCAACAACAACGTGGAGACCCTCACAACACAACCACAGAACTTTGCCCCCAACTTGCGATGAGGTTGTCAACCTCACCGGTTTTGCCGAAAACAAAGGATTAAACGTATCGAATGGAAGAAAGTAATAGTTTGCAGAAAGTAACCAAAAAGCAGTAAACAGTTGATTGTAGATTGATAGTAAAAGAAAGGACCGGGGTCCATAGTTAACTAGTGGTGGCTCTCCTTAAGATAGATGACATGCTGGGTGAACAAATTACATCGGGGCAATTGACAAACATCGAGAAAGCAATATGCATATACTACTCATCTTGACTCCTTTGAGACTTGATTGGGCATTACAACATTATACATAGACCGCCATCCAACTGCATCTATGACTAATAATCCAACTTCAGGTTATCATCCGAACCCCCTCCAGTATTAAGTTGCAAGCAACGGATAATTGCATTACGCATTGCGTGTAAAGTAAACAATACGATTGTTCTATGAACAAAGGATTGTTGTTTTCTCCCTAGTAGCAATAGCACATCTAGTACCTTAGAGATTTCTATCACTTCCCCAGATTACTAGAGGCATGAACCCACTATCGAGCATAAATACTAACTCTTGGAGTTGCTAGCATCTACTTGGCCAAGATAGCTACTAACAACGGAAAGCATGCAAGATCGCAAATAACAAAGACATGATAGAATCAATAATCAATCTGAAATAGCATCTCAATATCCATCGGATCCCCGCAAACACAATATGTAGGAATTACAACTAGATGATCTTGATCATGAACGGAGCTCACAAGATCTAAACATGATAGCACAAAGGAGGAGAACCATCCATCTAGCTACTACATGGACCCGTAGTCCAGAGATGAACTACTCACGCATCACACCGGAGGCCTGCATGGTGATGATGAAGGCCTCCAGGGTGAATTCCCCTCTACGGCAGGGTGTCGGGAAGAGCTTCAGATCCCTATCGATCTAGGGATGGAGATGACGGTGGCTACAGACTCTTTCGTGGAATTTTGATTGGTTACTTAGGGTTTCTGTATCGGAGGCAATATATAGGCGAAAGGGGTGGCCGAGGGGGTGCCTGGGCTGGCCGAACCACCCCCTGGCGCAAGCCAGGCCTAGCCGCGCGGCCAGGTGGTGTGGCCGCCCTCTGGCCCCTCTCCGTCTCGTATTCTGGCTCCGGGTGTCCCTCGGTGAAAAACTGACTTTGGCTTTTGTCCCGTCCAATTCCGAGAATATTCATTTTCTGACTTTCCTAGAACCAAAAATAGCAGAAAACAGGCAGCTGGCACTGTGGCTCTTGTTAATAGGTTAGTCCAAGAAAGTGTTTAGAAAGTGCTCCAAAGTGTGGACAAAACATAAGAAAGTAGATAAAACCAAGCATGGAACATCAAAAATTATGGATATGTTATCAACGTATCAATCCCCACTTAGGCCAAAAGCCTAAGCTTGGGGGGAGGTATGCTGACACCACACTCATCTACATATCATGTTTAATCGGTACTTTGCATATCCATGATTCGCTTTTTTTTAGTTTTTGTTCTTGCTTTATTTCTGCTTTCCAAAACACAAAAGACCAAAAATACTTCCGTTACTTCTCTTTGTTTGCTTATTTATCTTTTAGCCTTGGTTTGCTTCATCTTTTTTAGTTTCGTTTCGATTATTCGAAAAACCCAAAAATATTTTTGCTTTGTTCACTCTTTCTTTCGGTTCTTGTCTTTAAAAATTGAAAACCCAAAAATATTTGTTCTTCTTCTCTGGTTTTGTAAAGTTCATTGCAGGGTTCAGCGATCCTCGGTGACTCCTTGTAATTTGGTTTTATCTTATTATTCAAGTCACACAAGTGAAGGGCAATGATGATGTACAACAACTCGAGTTGTGGTAAGAGGCTCGGATGAACTCTATTTGTTTTCATTTTTGTACATATACTCATCATTGTGGGTATGCTTAGTCTGTTCATGTAAGGTGTATGTTATTTAATGGATGCTTAGTAATTCTTGCTCTCTTATGATCAGTTCTAATCCACTAATAGTTCGTAGCATGTCATATAAATGTTTGCTGGCATTGTTCTATTCATAACTTGGTATGACATTCTGGTATCCTCCTCTGAATGTTTAATTTGAATTGACTTGAGACATGCCCACGCATGCATATGACTAAACGAAAAGTCAGTTATGCCTCGATGATTTATCTTGCCTCAGAGTTCTTGTGTCACTTTTATGCCACTATTAATTTTGTTTTGTCGCAAGCATGATTATGATAGTTACTGCTCTCTCGATTGACGCTCCCTTTCTACTGCTAGCCTTCACTTGCGCTGAGTATACGTTTTACTTGTGCGTCCAACTCCCCAAAACCAAAATTGTCAAAAAGAGTCCACCATATCCACCTATTAGCATCTTTGTTATTCCTTGCATATTTATTATGCTTTGTTTTCTTCCAATGAAAATGTTTGCTTGTCATGTGAAAATTAGTTAGTAAAGCTCTCACAAACTTGATGGCACAGTTTACTTTCCCGCACTTAATAAACTTGAACCATTGCGTCCATCTATGTTGCGTATATGCTTGCACTTTATAAGTTGAGAATTAGCAGAACCATGTTGTCATGGGGAACGCTTTCAACATTGCACTTATTATTCAGTTGATATCATGTTCTTTTGTTTATGGATCCCGGCGGTGTGAAATAAAAGGGGAACTTGTAAGCTCATGGAGTTTGTATATGTGTTAGAGAAACGCTTGGGCGGCTAGCCTAAGCCATGCCTAATCATGGTGGAAACTTGCAGCATAACCATAGTGAGCATTATGTGAAGCATCCTCAATAAAAACCTATGAAAATAGAAAATAAAAACATCGTTGCGATGCTTATTGTCTGTTGCCTTGTCATTTTAATATGGGATAGCTCCTGTATCATGGGCGTTTATTATTATTGGTTCTCCATGATACACATGTACTTACAATGACAAGAACTTACTTATGACTAAAGTTGAGTAGCATGAGGTCTGGGACTCATAGGCAAGGGGCATGACATTTTTGACTTATAACTTGCAAGCATATCCTCATATTTGTTCACTTTAACCTTGATCATCTAAAGATGCTTATGATAGGGGCAATGAGAGCTCAAAGCTAATGAGTACCATACTTTCAACATTTGGAAGCCTTTCAAACTTTTCAAATCTTTTCTTTTACTTTTATGATGAGTCACTATTTATTCTTTGAGCACCTTCCCGAGAGCATAGCTGTCATTATTAGTGTAATGTGCTTGTCCTGAAACACGGTTAGTTGTGACATAACTTTGACGCTTGTATCTTTGATATTTTTACTTCTAGTGTTCACTTAAACTTCAGAGGTACCTTGGCTTTTATGTTTTGCTCCAAAAAGAAAGGCAAACGAGATACCACTTTATCATGT
Organism: Avena insularis; assembly: GCA_023614405.1. Taxonomy (NCBI): domain Eukaryota; kingdom Viridiplantae; phylum Streptophyta; class Magnoliopsida; order Poales; family Poaceae; genus Avena; species Avena insularis. Next base: position 661,267,971 of record CM042690.1, on the reverse strand, counting down.
CTTCTTAGGAGCATTATAATCCTGCAAATGCTTATGCGTCATGTTGTTTATTATTATTGGTTTGGAATCTCTTCATAGCTTGCATGACTATTGGGTAAATTTATTTGCATACTCTTTATTATGAATTGCCTAAGTATTTGATTATATGCTGAGAATATATACATCTTATGAAGCAAATGTGTTCGTGAAAGTTTCTTTTATCACACTCAGTTTTCAACTGAATTGCTTGAGGATAAGCAATAAGCCAAGCTTGGGGGAGTTGATACGTCCAAAACGTATCTACTTTCCCGAACACTTTTGCTATTGTTTCTTCTCTAATTTGTGTGATTTGGATACAACTAATGCAGACTAACGCTGTTTTTAGCAGAATTGCTTTGGTGTCTCGTTTTTGTGCAGGAAATCAACTTTCAGGAAAAATTCTGGAAAATATCGCAAAACTCCTATTTTACCAGAAGACTCGCGAAGCCAGAAGACAAGACGGAGTGGGGCCACGAGGGCCCCACACCACCTGGCCGCGCGGGCCAGGCCAGGCCATGCCAGGGGGTGGTGTGCGCCTCGGCCTCTGCCTCAACCTCTCCTTTCGCCTATATAAGCCCTCTGACCTAAAAACAGAGGGGGGTTCAACATTTTTCCAGGTAGAGTTCCGTTGTGCCGCCACCACCAGATACCGCGATTCGGAACCAGAAACTCCGTTCCGGCACCCTGCTGGGACGGGAAATTGGAGGAGATCATCGCCATCATCATCACCATTGCTTATCCATCAACCATCGATGATTCCCTCATCCATGAGTGAGTAATCCCCCGCAGTAGGCTATGGGGATGGTAGGGATTGGATGAGATCGTTCATGTAATGGCATCAGATTGTTAGGGCATAGTGCCTAGTATCTATTGTTAGTGCTTTTTGACTTTATTGCAACTTGTTATGCTTAATGCTTGTCACTAGGGCCCGAGTGCCATGATTTCAGATCTGAACATGTTATTGATTCATGATGATATTATTGTTTATGATCTTACATGCAAGTTGTATACACATATTATTGTTCGGAACCCGAGGCCCCAGAGTGACAGAAATTGGGATAACTGGAGGGGATGGCTGTGATGTGAGGATCACATGTGTTCATGGAGTGTTAATACTTTGCTCCAGTGCTCTATTAAAAAGATCACCTTAATTTCTAGTAGATTCCCTTGAGGCCCCGATGCAATGGGCTGGCAGGACAAAAGATGTTGTGCAAGTTCTCATTGCGAGCACGTATGACTATATATGGAACACATGCCTATGATTATTTAGTACTTGGATACTTTATCTTATTTATCTGCAAATGCCCTATATCTTGATTGTTACATGAATTGTCTTGTCCATGCAACGTCCGTCCATCCATCCCTATGCCTACCGCACTTTAATCCTACTGTTTACTGCAATTGTTACTACTATCTTTACTTTTACTACTGCTATTACTTTGTTATTGCTATTAAAAAACTGTTGCTACTGATAAACTACTACGAGCAAGGTTGTTTCCAGGTGTAGTTGAATTGACAACTCAGTTGTTAAGGCTTATAAATATTCTTTGGCTCCCGTTGTGTCGAATCAATAAATTGGGTTTTACTTCCCTCGAAGACTATTGCGATCCCCTATACTTGTGGGTCATCAACGACCAATGGTACGTTCAGGACACGCCCATATCACCCGCCCGTACGACACGTCGATGACTCCCTTATATCAATACAAGCAACTTTTGTGAAGGGAGAGAGACGAAAAGATCGATATAACAGAAGATACAGCCACTGCAAGCCATCTAGAGGGGGTAGATCAGATCTGGAAGAGGAGAAGAACTTCCCCTCGTTCCTCGACAATCTCTAACCTTTAAACCACAGACTACACCATCATTCCCATCATTATTTAGACAGAGAGAGATTAGCACTTATAAGATTAGGGTTCAATACTTTGATCTAACTTTGGTTTGTATTTGATTTGATCTTTAATATCTATTGTGGTTTGCTACAATAACTTGGAAGAATTTGGCCATGAGGACTCCTAGTCGGTATACGGGTTGCTTGCCTACTCACTTATAAATAAGAAATATCACTATCACTTATTCCACTTTATCCATTTGGCACTATCACTATCACCATGAACTGTTTCTCTCTACACCTAACTTCTCATCTGTAGGACCTTTACACACTTTTCAGATCTTTACTTTTATGCAATTTACTTATTTCCTAAGCACGTTTCCTCTATCTTTTACTCACCACTTCTGCCGTCAGCTTTTGCAGTCAATTCACTCAAGACCTGTGACACCTTGGGTGTGACAGAAACACCGCATAAAAACACTTACCTAGGCTCCTCGTTGGGATCGATATAAAAACTGGAATTAATACTTCCGTGAAAACATTCTCTGACGAACCTATGCACTTGCAGGCCAACAAGATATTTTCTAGCGCCATTGCCGGGGAGCTAAGCGTTAAGTGTTGTTTCTTGACAACAGAAATTGTTGACACCATTCATGATCTGCGTTGAAGACAGAGGTACCACTCGATCAGGAAAAACTTATTTACCTCCATATATTGATCGTGTTCCTATCGAGAGACGTCTAGAATTTATTGAAAGATTTACTAATTCACGTACTGGAGACATGAACAACTTGATTCCACTAATGGCAGATTTGACCATCACCCGAGGGGGCAAACCTGAGCTACCTTTGGGAGAATATGAGAATCCATCTAGGCACTTAAGGAAAATGCCTATTCTTTGTCCTGAACTTGAAGGTCAAGAATTCGAAATATATCCTGAGCTAATTTATATGATGAAATAAATTGCTTTCATAGGAAAATAAGAGGAAGACCCTAGTGACCACCTAACAAGGGTCTATGACCTTTGCTCTACTCTTAAACCAGCAAGTTTACCAATAGAGTTTGTACTCCTTAAACTCTTTCACTGGTCCCTGAAAGACAATGCTCTTGCTTGGTTACAATCATTACCCAATCATACTATAAAAAGCTAGGAAGATTGCATCCAAGAATTTATGCATAAATATTGTGCATTCACCAAAATCATGCAAATCAAATGTAGTATAACAAACTTTCTTCAAACAGTTGGATAAAATTTTTATCAAGCATGGAATAGATTTTATGCAATGATTATGAAAATTCCAAATCACGGTTTTCATGAGGACTTAGTTATTCAATATTTTTATAATGGGCTTAATGATGAGAAAAAAGAAATGATTTATCTATTTGCAGGAGGAGCCATATGAAACTTAAAAGTGCCGGAATGTGTAAAGCTTTTCGGGGTAAGATCCATTAAAGATGAACAATACAATCCAGTTGTGGATGTTGAACCATGAAAAGGTATGATTCACATACCATCAGATCTTATACCCGAGGTCAAAAAGTCCATGGAAGAAAAAGGTATAGCCTCAGAACTTGTGAAAGAAAATAAAGTTGACATTCTTCAAACTTATGTAAGAGAAGATGATATAAATCTTGTAATGTAGAAGTTTAAATATCAACAGAATCAATTCTATGAGAAAAACTATAAACGTCTTATGACACAAGAAAATAATATAAGAGATCTAACAGAGGTCTTTGATGACTTGGGTTAAGCCACAAAAAATTTAGAAAGATATTTAAGTATGGTTAAAACTTAGTGTGATCAAATAAATGAAACCCAAACTTTGATTTTGAACCAAGGAAATTTCAATACTTTTTCTACTAACATTGTTACTAGACATGGTACAAAAACTCAGGAACCACAAGGACCACCTTAGTATCAAGAAGAACAAGTCTAAAAAGCAAGAGAGACTCAGAAGATGAGTCAAGAAGAAGAGGATTTAGTTGATCCCATGATGACATTGATTATGAGTCCCAGAAGAGGGAGAATGAAGCTTCCAAAACTAGAGAAGAAGGGGAAGCAGGGGACAAGCATAAACCATACGATTCCGACTCTGAGACAATCGATTCAAGGGAAGAAGCCGATCTCAGAAAGGAACAAGAAGAGCAAGTTATCATCCTGCGTGAAGAATATGCTGATAAGCAAAAATCAACTACAAGGAAAACCAAAAAGAATGTTGAACCTGTGGCAAAGGTAAAAGAGAAGGTAATACCTACTAAAAAGAAAATTACTTATCCTAACCGAGTTCAATACGAACCGGATAAATCTATTTATGACTCTTTTGCTAAGGCACTGGGAAGCTTGCATTTAGAACTTCCTTTCACTGATGTTATTCAAGTTCCTACTTATAAAAAGTTTATGCGAGATATCCTTAATAGAAAGAAGAAGGTAACTAAGACTGTAGCAGTAATGAAAAGCTTTGGTGATAAGCTGTCTACTAAGCTTGGGGACCCAGGTATACCAACCATCTCCTGCGCAATTGGGAGAACTAATATATTTAATGCTCTTTGTGATTTAGGAGCAGGTGTTAGCATTATGCCTTATTCCCTATTTAAGAAATTGAATCTTGCAGAATGCTCTCTCTGATGAGTGCATATTTGCATCAAGTTTTATATTATTATTTTGCATTGTAGTTGTAGGATCTTGGTATTTTACGGCGTTTGTGCACACATTTTATGTCTATTTTCACCAGGATCAGGACAGATGATGGATACAATGGACACAATTCTTGGAGCAGTTGTATTGGGGAGAAAAGGAGTAAAAACAATGTAAATCACTTATTTGGGGAATATCAATAACACTAGAAGAAAACCCGAAGCGATCAAGGCATCTAGAGGGTTTAAGGACCAACTATATAGCGGGAATAATTTTCCGACCGTATAGTTCCGGTCGTATAGTTGGCGCCACCACCGCCTCCTCAAATAGTTTCACCCGTGCAACTGGATCAGGGAGACGACATACAGAACACCCATAAATCACTGAAACCTCACCTCCGGAAGGAATCTGGAGGGGGAACTTGCCCAAGGGATCCATCTTCGCCCTACGCAGATCTAGGAGGCCAAGGCATCGATATTCATCTTCATCAACCGCTGCACCACCATCATCTCCATCCATCCATCTTCACCCCGTCTAGATATTGTTGTAATGTATGTATTCGTTGTGGATTTAGACAAGAACTATTCATTTACACTTGGTTCCATTACCATTGACATGATGTTGATTGCCTCCATGTTTGAGTAGATCATTAGTTCTTGGGAGATGGAGAAACCCTAGCATATGATTGAGATAAGATAGAGATTATTATGTCATACATCATTATGTGCATGTGTTAATTGTCTTCATCATGATGTGGGGAGTTGTGCACCTCCTTAATATTTGCCTCTTATGGGGACACGATGAAGGGGATTACTTATTGGTAGACGGAGGGATGATAGCACTTACTGTGACTATAAAGTTGTTGTCATTCTTTACGTACTAACTTGGGGAAACTAGGAGAACTCATAAAGCCATGTCCATGGCACGGGAGAAATCCCTTAATAGCGGGATAATACGATTGATGTTGTTTATCTGTCAGCTGTGGTTATGAAGGATGATGTGAGTAGTGGTTGCTGCCTATTTGTCCATATATGGAGCTCCTCCCAAATAAATACATATCATGAGAATATTTGTTATAATAATCTTGATTGCTTAGTCTAAATTGCTAGTGGTTTATCCACCACTCCCTGAGAACGCCTTTTCCCCTATTGTAGTTCCAAGCACTTTTACACACGCGATTCTTACACGCCCGTATAGTTGCTCATTACGAACGGTGGCTAGGGTTTTCGACCTCCCCTTTTAAAGCTGATCGCATCTAATATTTTTCATTTAGTTTTCATAGAGCTACAACCTCCAGCCTCGAAAAATCCGCACCATCTCTATAGAAGCACCTTCTAACAACATCCGTGCAACGAAGCCATGCAGCCCTTCCATGTCAGCAAGATTTGGAGGAAGAAAGAAGAGAAGCCCATGAAGAGGATCAAATAAATAGAACCTAAAGGATCACCATCATCGTCCAGCCTGAAGATCAAGCCTCTCCCAAACCGGGAGGACATGTTCCTACAAAGGATGGAGATGATGAGGCAAGCAGAGCGGAGAAAGAGCAAGGATGAGTATCTCCCTAATCCCTATCGTCACAACATAGGATCCTATTATAAACCTCCTCTCGATCCGTAGCCTCTTAAACCTAAGAAGGTGCAGCAAGATGAGATTCATGATAGGATCTATGAGTTGGAAAAAGCTTCAAAGGCAGGTGTTGAAACAATTGGAGAAGGGATTGACTCCTACGGGATGATGAGCAAAGACCTTGAGAAAAGATCAATGACATTGATGGTAGAGTTGGTTTCTTGATTAAAACTGTTTTTGAGTTGACAGATGAGAAGAGATTCCCAAGAAGAAAACTTTGAAGCTTCAATACGACATGGCCAAGCTCAGCATCCACTTCGCAAGCATAGCCAAAGATTGTAACACAGGGGAAGAAGGCAATACTCTTCCTACCCAGGAGGAGGAATAGGTACCAACAAGGAGTTATTTGATCTCGTCTGGCTTGATTCCAAGGTTGGGGAGATCTTTAAGACCTTGTAATCTATCTTTTATATTACTATTTTAGTTTTGCATTAGTTCGCGCTTAGAAATAAAATTTTGCATCATTTGAATTCGCTTAAGGAATAGTCGATCCCATTTGTGAAATTCCGAGTTTATTATCATATATGGAGCATTATTGAGTTTGTGCTTGTCTTATTGGATATATGAATGGTTAAGTATAATTTTACTTGCACTTGATGATAGCAATAAGAGTCTTCCACACCAGTGGTATTAATGGAACATACAAAGATAATTTGGTCAATATGTTGTAAGTACATGGTTTGATTTACAAGGAAAGAAAAATTATCTAATTAGATAAGTTGAAAAAGAAACCTTGAACAAACGAAAATTAAAAGTGCTATCAAAATAGAGTGAGAACAAGTCGAGGTAGAATCTTCAAGTCATAAAGATGCTTCATATACAATTGGAATTTGGTAATTGAGATCGTTAAACTTTGGATTCCTACATGAAGTGGAATGTATGGCTAGCTCCTTTGCACAACACTTAAACAAAAGTGTGAGCATATATATATATATAAAGAGAAGAAAAAGGTGAATGTGCAAAGAGAAAAAAGACATACACCACTATATTGTAGTATGACAGAGAAGCGTTTTGAGATTTTGAATCCCAAGTGAATATGTTAATCCTAAAACACTTGGGACAACCTCGCTAACTCATTCGGTCGAACCAAATACTTTTACATCATGTTGAGATTCATCTTTTGTGAACTGTTCATCACTAAGGTGTGGAGGCCTTCTAATATTATTCGGATGGTTTGAGTAAGGTATTATTCATGAACTTTTCCTATGTATCATATATGATAAACACATGCTGCAACTGCCTCATTTATTTTATCGACTAAGCTTCATGAATATGAGGATCATATCCATTAAGCTAAACTTGCTCGGGACGAGCAAGAGTCTAAGCTTGGGGAAGTTGATGAGTGCATATTTTCATCATGTTTTATATCATTATTTTGCATTGTAGTTGTAGGATCTTGGTATTTTATAGCATTCATGTGCACATTTTATGTCTATTTTCACCAGGATCAAGACAGATGATGGATACAATGGACACAATTCTTGGAGCAGTTGTATTGGGGAGAAAAGGAGTAAAAAACAATGTAAATCGCCTATTTGGGAAATATCAATAACACTAGAAGTAAACCCGAAGCGATCAAGGCATCCAGAGGGTTTAACAAGCAACTATACGGCGGGAATAATTTTCTGGCCATATAGTTCCGGTCGTATAGTTGACGCCGCCACCGCCTCCTCAAATAGTTTCACCCCGTGCAACTGGATCGGGGAGACGACATACAGAACACCCAGAAATCACCGAAACCTCACCTCCGGAAGGAATCTGGAGGGGGAACTTGCCCAAGGGATCCATCTTCGCCCTACGTAGATCTGGGAGGCCAAGACATCGATCTTCATCTTCATCAACTGCTACACCACCATCGTCTCCATCCATCAATATTTACCCCATCTAGATCTTGTTGTAATTTTCGTACTCGTTATGGATTTATACAAGAACTATTCATTTACAATTGGTTCCATTACCATTGCCATGATGTTGATTGCCTCCATGTCTGAGTAGATCATTAGTTCTTGGGGAGATGGAGAAACCCTAGCATATGATCGAGATGAGATAGATATTATTATGTTATACATCATTATGTGTATGTGTTAATTGTCTTCATCATGATGTTGGGAGTTGTGCACCTCCTTAATATTTTCCTCTTATGGGGACACGATGAAGGGGATTACTTGTTGGTAAATGGAGGGATGATAGCACTTACTGTGACTATAAAGTTGTTGTCATTCTTTACGTACTAACTTGGAGAAACAAGGAGAACTCATAAAGCCATATCCATGCCATGGGAGAAATCCCTTAATAGCGGGTTAATACGATTGATGTCGTTTATCTGTCAGCTGTGGTTATGAAGGATGATGTGAGCAGTGGTTGCTGCCTATTTGTCCATATATGGAGATCCTCCCGCATACATACATATCATGAGAATATTTGTTATAATAATCTTGATTGCTTAGTCTAAATTGCTAGCGGTGTATCCACCACTCCCTGAGAACACCTTTTTCCCTTTTTGATGGGATATGTCGGATGGGGTATGCTCACCAGGACGTTCCGATTGGGTCAAAGGACTCACGAGTAGGCCTGCAGGACGGCGACTAGAATGCGACTAAGGAGTAAGCCTGGCGACTGGAAGCTGGAGGCCCAGTCGGATTAGGCCAAACCATACGAATCCTTGACTAGTTCGGTTGTAAACACTGTAAACCCTAGTGAGGTACCCCCTATATAAACATCCCTAGGGTTCCCTTTGTACTCACGTTCCATCATACACCTCTTCGAGCGACTCGCTACTTAGACGCCGAGCTCGCCACCCCTATAACTCGCTCAGATCCAATATAATCTAGCAGGAGTAGGTCATTACCCTCTGGGGGGCGAACCTAGATAAATCCATATGCATCCGTCCCAATCTCGCTCCGCAGATGGCCACCAGCTCTCGCCCCAATCTCATCAATCGCTACCCCTGGTAGCGACTGCCGTGGTTATTCCCACGACACTATTGTAGTTCCAAGCTCTTTTACACATGTGATTCTTACTCTCTGCATTAAGTTTTACTTTACTTTAATTGCTTCATTCAATCAAAACCCCCAAAACAATTCTACTTTTCTTGCATCTCAAAGTTATTTCGTAAGTACTTCGTTTAGTTTTAGTTAAAAGCATTTTAGTATTTCGCCTACTGCTCCATGTGGGATCGATAACTTTACTTCGAAACTAGCTACAAACAATTTGTGCACTTGCAGTCATCAAGCTATTTTCTAGCGCGGTTGCCAGGGAGCTTAGCGCTATAAGTCACTTTACTTTTAGTTATTTACTTTCATTGTACTAAATTTTAATTTAAGTTGCAGGACCGCAACAATGGACAACACTCAGTATTTAATCCAGCTTGAGGCAGTAAGGAAAATGGGTTCACCCATGGACACTTTTATAACTGTCAATAAAAGCATAAATCTGGATGGAATTGAGATCCACCCTTTATTATTTGAATTACTACACTCTAAGAAATTTGCAGGAACCAATGAAGAGAGTCCATATGGACACTTACAATTCTTTGAAGACGTTCTCGATTCCTTTATATTCGATGATTGTAATCTTGATATGGTTAAAACCTAGTTGTTTAGACAAACTCTCTCTAATAATGTTTGCGACTGGTATAGATATTTTTGTGCAGAAGCACCAAGGACTTGGACGGAATTGAAAACCAATTTCCTATCAAAATATTACTCAGAAAGCAAAGGTCACAGGATGAGAGGTATTATTATCAGTTTAAAAAATAGTCCTGATGAGGGTTTGTATGAAGGGTATCTAAGGTACAAGAGCTATCTAGATAATTGCCCCCATCATTGTTTGCCTGATTGGTTAACCACTCACACTTTTTATGGAGGGCTTAATAATGAAAATAGAATGAATCTAGACACCGCTTCTAATGGTAGTTTTCTATCTTATACCTATGATGAAGCCTGGAAATTAATAATGAAAATGAGGGAGGCAACATAAAATCTTAAAAATGAGGAGAACATTACAAATAGTTTTTCTGAATATGCTTGTGTTAATAATTTCCTTGCAGATGAAAGGACTTGTGCAATGATTAAAACCCTTGGTATTGATTCTTACTCAGTAAAGAAAATTATGTAGGGCATTTACATGTACCTACAAAATGGGAATCCCATAAACCCCTCGAAGAAAAGAAACGTGCAAGAGAAAGTGCGCTAATGGAAGAGTTCTCCTCTGCACCTATTCAAGAGAACATCAAGAAAAAGCAAAAAGAGGAAGAACGAATAAAGAGAAGATTAAAGAAACCAGAAAAGAACCCCGAAGCTACCAATATAAATAATGTTATATTGAAGGATCTTATGGAAGCACAAACAATGGATAATCAAGTGGTTATGCTAGACTTTGAAACCTTGGAACTCATCGAAGGTAAGGTACGAGGTAACGAAACTTCTAAACCTATGACTCCTATATATTGTGGAGAAACTTTCTTATACGGAATTGTGAGCCAATTTCCACTATAAACATTATGCCTTCATCACTTTATGAGGAAATTCGCTACAATTTAAATATTTCAGATGTGGAACCGGTAGACACTACTATTAAATTATCTAATAGAACTAATATAAAACCAGAAGGAGTTATCAGAAATATCTATGTCTTTATTGGATCACTCATGTACCCCCTTGATTTTCATATTGTTTTTTTTTTGAGATGGTTGATTTTCTTGACATGCCTCAAGATTCTTTTTGTCCTATTATTTTAGGCGGGCCTTTTGTTTCCATAACCAAAGCTCGAGTTGATAATAAGAAGGAGACTATTTCACTGATGTTTGGAGAAGAGGAAATGACATTCCACTTTGCCAAACTAAAGAAAATGCCATATGAAGTGGAAGATATTAAGGAAGAGAAAATGATTGCCGAGCTGGCCGCAATTCATTTCAGTACTCCACAAGATGAATTAGAAAGGAGCCTAATTAATTGGGAGGAAGCACCAGATGATGAGGAGAGAGAATATATGGATGATTACCTTGATTTAGTTCCAGAAGCACAAAATCCACATGACTATGAAGAACTGGTAAGAAAAGGAGATGAAGAACCTCCACCAATTGAATTAAAACAACTTCGAAACGATATGAGGTATGAGTTTTTAGATAATGAAAATAAATGTCCTATTATTAGTAGTAAAAATCTATCAGAAAATGAAACAAATAAACTCATTTTGGTCTTGGTTAAGCATCGTGAAGCCTTTGGATATACTCTAAGTGATATTAAAGGAATAGATCCATCTATTGTAACACATAAGATTACCATGCTTGATGATGTTGAACATGTAGTTGATACACAAAGAAGGCTTAATCCGAAAATGAAGGAAGTAGTAAGAAAAGAGGTTATACGCTTATTAGATGTTGGCATAATATATCCTATTTCTGTCAGTAAGTGGGTTAGCCCAGCTCATTGCATACCAAGACAAGGGGGTCTTGATGCTTCTATGAATGAGGATGGTGAGCTAGTTCCTGTAAAACCTATTGTTGGATATCACCTGTGCATTGATTTTAGGAAACTAAACCGTGAGACACGAAAAAATCATAAACCTATACCATTTATGGATAATTTTTTTTAGAAAGACATAGTAATAATTATTATTTCTGTTTTCTTGATGGTTATTCTGGATATTCTCAAATTTCTATACAACCGGAAGATCAAGAGAAAACAACTTTCACTTTCCCTTATGGCACATATTCTTATATATTAATTCTGTTTAGCTTATGTAATGCAGCTGCAACTTTTCAAGAATGTGTTTAAAAAATCTTTGATGATCTTGTTGAGAAGACTATGGAAGTTCTAACAAATGATTTTGTTGTTTGTGGAACAACATTTGATAATTGCCTCTACAATTTAACCAAAGTTTTGTAGAGATGCAGGCAATCAAATTTGGTTTTGAATTGGGAACAATGTTGTTTCATGGAAAGAGAAGGTAAAGTTTTGGGGCATAAGGTTATAGAGAAGGGCATAGAAATGGATAAAAATAATATAAATGCTATAGAAAATCTTCCAATACCTCAGGATATAAAAAACTTAAAAATGTTTCTAGGACATGCAGGTTTTTATAAGCATTTTATAAAAGATTTTGATAAAATAACTATGCCTCTCACCAACCTTCTTGAGAAAGAAGCTCCATTCTACTTAGACCATGACTGGATTGCAGCTTTTGAGAACCTTAAAAACAAATTAGTTTCAGCACCCATCATGCAATCTCCAAAATGGGATGAACCTTTCGAAATCATGTGTGATGCTAGTGACTGCTTTAGGGGCTGTGTTAGGATAGCGAGACAAAAATAATTTAAATGTTATTTATTACGCTAGTAGACCTCTTAATAAGATTCAGAAGAATTATGCTACTACAAAAAAATAGCTCCTAGCTATAATTTTTGCTTGTGAAAAATTTAGATCTTACATCATTAATTCTAAGGTAATAGTTCATACAGATCACCAAGCTTTGCGCCACCTCCTTGTGAAAAAGGATGCGAAGCCGAGGTTGATTAGGTGGGTTTTATTACTATAAGAATATGATTTACAAATAGTAGATAGGAGGGGTAAGGATAATCCGATAGCAGATCATCTCTCTAGGATGGAGGGAATAATTACAAACCTTGTACCTATAAATGAGTCATTTCCAGGAGAATATTTAGCAAATGTTGAAATTGTTGATCCTTGGTTTGCTGATTATGCTAACTATCTCGCAGTAAAATTCGTACCTTCTGGTATGACAAGAAATCAAATAATGAAATTCTTTAATGATCTTAAATATTATTTTTGGGATGATTCGTATCTATATCGTCATGGACCTGATGGAATGATTCGGAAGTGTGTTCCTAACCATGAAATGAATGCAATTTTGTAAGCTTGTCATGACAGCCCGTATGGAGGACATCATCTAGGCAAGCGAACCGCAGCAAAGGTACTTCAATCCGGATTCTATTGGCCCATCTTGCTCAAGGACGTACACAGGTATGTAGAACACTGTGACGCTTGCCAAAGAAGGGGTAATATAGGTAGGAGACAAGAGATGGCAATGAATTATAGTCTTATAATCGAACCCTTTGATGTATGGGGAATGGATTACATGGGTACTTTTATAGAATCAAATGGTTACACTCATATTCTTGTTGCTGTTGATTATGTTACTAAATGGGTTGAAGCTATTGCAACAAGCCATGCAGATGCAGCTGCCTTAGTGAAGATGATCAATGATGTTATATTCCCCAGGTTTGGAGTTCCTAGATTTTTAATCACTGACGGTGGTTCTCATTTTATGAAAGGAACTTTCAGGAAAATCCTTAGCAAATATGGAGTAACTCACCGCATTGCTTCACCATATCATCCTCAAACGAGTGGTCAAGTGGAACTCTCCAATAGATAATTAAAAACCATACTCGAGGAGATGGTGGACAAATCAAGAAAAGATTGGTCATACAAGTTAAATGACACTCTATGGGCATACTGTACTGCGTTTAAAAATCCAATGGGTATGAGACCTTATAAGATGGTATATGGTAAGGCATGCCATTTACCTTTAGAATTGGAACACAAAGCTTTTTGGGTGATCAAGAACCTAAACTATGAAAGCAGCGGGATAAAAAAGTTTATTAGATATTCATGCTTTAGATGAGTTTAGAAGTGAGGCTTACGAGAATGCTAGATTGTTTAAAGAAAAAGTGAAAAGATGGCATGATAGAAAAATAGAAAATAAGACCTTTAAAAGTGGAGACAAGGTGTTGCTATATAATTATCGTCTTAAGTTGTTTCTAGGGAAGCTTAGATCGAAGTGGCAAGGCCCCTATATAGTTGAAGAAGCTTATTCATCGGGAGCAGTGAAGCTCCAGGGAAAAACACCCTCTCTTTCATGGGTGGTAAATGGACAACGCTTTAAGCATTATCGAGCAAAATATGATATATGTGCAGTCACCATACAAGTGATCACCCTAGAAGAGGTGATTAAGCAAAGATATACAAGGAATGGCAACTGCAAGAAGAATGGAATCGAGACAAAATGAGCAACACTATGGTCAAGCTATTGACCATAAAAGAGCGCTTTATGGGAGGCAACCCATACGAAATAAAGGTTTGAGTAAGTTTTTAAAATTTTAAGTTTTAATTAAGCTTGTGTTAAATGAGGAACATTTAGAGCTCTGGCGAAGAAAAAGGAAGATTGATAATGCTAATATTGGTCGAAAATTTAAGCTGTCATTTTTCTGTCAAAACTTGATATTTCATTAAGTTTCAGATTAACAAAGAATTCTCGGAGAAGCAGGTAATTTTTTATGGATCCAGAAGGTTTAACGACCAACTATACGACGGGAATAAATTTTTGTCCATATAGTTGCGGTCGTATAGTTGTTTCGACATCACCCCTTCTATCCACGAAAGGTACTGATATTTTAACGACCAACTATATGGCGGGAATAAAAATTCTACCCATATAGTTGTCGTCGTATAGATATCGATGCCTTCGTCGGAATTCTTTTTTAGGTACTGATAGTTTAACGACCAACTATACGGCGGGAATAAAAATTCCACCCGTATAGTTGCCGCCGTATAGTTATCGACCCGTCTCCAATTTTTTTATTCTGAGTACTGAAGCTTTAACGACCAACTATACGGCGGGAATAAAAACTCCCGCCTGTATAGTTCCAGTCGTATAGTTGGTTCCACCGTAGAAGGAAATCTATAGTCGGTTCATACCTATACGGCAGGACCTATGCGGGCCGCGCCAGTATAGTTGCTCGTTACAAACGGCGACTAGGGTTTTCGACCTCCCCTTTTAAAGTTGATCGCATCTAACCTTTTTCATTAAGTTTTCGTAAAGCTACAGCCTCCAGCCTCGAAAAATCCTCGCCATCTCTATACAAGCACCTTCTAACAACATCCGTGCAGCGAAGCCATGCAGCCCTTCCATTTCAACAAGATTTGGAGTAATAAATAAGAGAAGCCCATGAAGAGGATCAAAGAAATAGAACCTAAAGGATCATCATCATCGTCCAACCCAAAGATCAAGCCTCTCCCAAACTGGGAGGACATGTTCCTACAAAGGATGGAGATGATGAGGCAAGCAGAGCGGGGAAAGAGCAAGGATGAGTATCTCCCTAATCCCTATCATCACAACATAGGACCCTATTATAACCCTCCTCTCGATCCGTCGCCTCTTAAACCTAAGAAGGTGCGGCAAGATGAGATTCATGATAAGATCTATGAGTTGGAAAAAGCTTCGAAGGCATGTGTTCAAACAATTGGATAAGGGATTGACTCTCACGGATGATGAGCAAAGACCTTGAGAAAAAGGTCAATGACATCGATGGTAGAGTTGGTTTCTTGATTAAAACTGTTTTTGAGTTGACAGATGAGAAGAGATTCCTCAAGAAGAAAATTTTGAAGCTTCAATATGACATGGCCAAGCTCAGCATCCGCTTCGCAAGCATAGCTAAAGATTGCAACATAGGGGAAGAAGGCAATACTCTTCCTACCCAGGAGGAGGAATAGGTACCAACAAGGAGTTATTTGATCCCGCCTGGATTGATTCCAATCTTGGGAAGATCTTTAAGACCTTGTAATCTATCTTTTATATTACTATTTTAGTTTTGCATTAGTTCAGGCTTAGAAATAAATTTTTGCATCATTTGAATTCCCTTAAGGAATAGTCGATCCCATTTGTGAAATTCCGAGTTTATTATCATATATGGAGCATTATTGAGTTTGTGCTTGTCTTATTGGATATATGAATGGCTTGAGTATAATTTTACTTGCACTTGATGATAGCAATAAGAGTCTTCCACACCAGTGGTATTAATTGAACATACAAAGATAATTTGTTCAATATGTTGTAAGTATATTGTTTGATTTACAAGGAAAGAAAAATTATCTAATCAGTTAAGGTGAAAAAGAAACCTTGAACAAAGGAAACTTAAAAGTGCTATCAAAATAGAGTAAGAACAAGTCGAGGTAGAATCTTCAAGTCATAAAGATGCTTCATATACAATTGTAATTTGGTAATTGAGATCGTTAAACTTTGGATTCCTACATGAAGTGGAATGTATGGCTAGCTCCTTTGCACAATACTTAAACAAAAGTGTGAGCATATATATATATATAAGGAGAAGAAAAAGGTGAATGTGCAAAGCGCAAATAGGCATACACCACTATATTGTAGTATGACAAAGAAGAGTTTTGAGATTTTGAATCCCAAGTGAATATATTAATCCTAAAACACTTGGGACTACCTCGCTAACTCATTCGGTCGAACCAAATACTTTTACATCATGTTGAGATTCATCTTTTGTGAACTGTTGATCACTAAGGTGTGGAAGCCTTCTAATATTATTCGGATGGTTTGAGTAAGGTATTATTCATGAACTTGTTCCTATGTATCATATATGATAAACACATGCTGCAACTGCCTCATTTATTTTATCGACTCAGCTTCATGAATATGACGATCACATCCATTAAGCTAAACTTGCTTGGGACGAGTAAGAGTCTAAGATTGGGGAAGTTGATGAGTGCATATTTGCATCATGTTTTATATTATTATTTTGCATTGTAGTTGTAGGATCTTGGTATTTTACGGTGTTCGCACGCACATTTTATGTCTATTTTCACCAGGATCAAGACAGATGATGAATACAATGGACACAATTCTTGGAGCAATTGTATTGGGGAGAAAAGGAGTCAAAAACAACGTAAATTGCTTATTTGGGAAATATCAGTAACACTATAAGAAAACCCAAAGCGATCAAGGCATCCAGAGGTTTTAACGACCAACTATACAGCGGGAATAATTTTCTGGCCGTATAGTTTTGGTCATATAGTTAACGCCTCCACTGCCTCCTCAAATAGTTTCACCCCGTGCAACTGGATCGGGGAGACGACATACAGAACACCCAGAAATCGCCAAAACCTCACCTCTGGAAGGAATATGGAGAGGGAACTTGCCCAAGGGATCCATCTTTGCCCTACACGGATCTGGGAGGCCAAGGCATTGATCTTCATCTTCATCAACCGCTGCACCACCATCATCTCCAACCATCCATATTCACCCCATCTATATCTTGTTGTAATTTCAGTACTCATTGTGGATTTATACAAGAACTATTCATTTACAATTGGTTCCATTACCATTGCCATGATGTTGATTGCCTCCATGTCTGAGTAGATCATTAGTTCTTGGGGAGATGGAGAAACCCTAGCATATGATCGAGATGAGATAGATATTATTATGTTATACATCATTGTGTGTATGTGTTAATTGTCTTCATCATGATGTTGGGAGTTGTGCACCTCCTTAATATTTTCCTCTTATGGGGACACGATGAAGGGGATTACTTGTTGGTAGATGGAGGGATGATAGCACTTACTGTGACTATAAAGTTGTTGTCATTCTTTACGTACTAACTTGGGGAAACAAGGAGAACTCATAAAGTTATGTCCATGCCATGGGAGAAATCCCTTAATAGCGGGTTAATACGATTGATGTCGTTTATCTGTCAGCTGTGGTTATGAAGGATGATGTGAGCAGTGGTTGCTGCCTATTTTTCCATATATGGAGATCCTCCCACATAGATACATATCATGAGAATATTTGTTATAATAATCTTGATTGCTTAGTCTAAATTGCTAGCGGTGTATCCACCACTCCCTGAGAACACCTTTTTACCTATTGTAGTTCCAAGATCTTTTACACACGTGATTCTTACTTTCTGCATTAAGTTTTACTTTACTTTAATTGTTTCATTCAATCAAAAACCCAAAAACAATTCTACTTTTCTTGTATCTCAAAGTTATTTCCTAAGTACTTCGTTTAGTTTTAGTTAAAAGCATTTTAGTCTTTCGCCTACTTCTCCCTGTGGGATCGATATCTTTACTTCAAAACTAGCTACAAACGATTTGTGCACTTGCATCCATCACTCTCCTACATCAATCACTTTACAAATGGCGAATAATAAACTAAACAACCTGTTGGTATGATCGAAGATGTTCTATCTAGAATAGATCAACATGTCATACCCACTGATTTTATTATTCTTGATGTTCCCGAGGATGACAAACTTCCTATCATTATTGGAAGACCTTTTCTTAGCAAAGATGGAGCTAATGTAGATTACTCTAGCGATAAGATTGTCTTCAATATATATGACGACCAGATTGTTCGATCCTTCCCAAATAAACAGGAACACAATGGAAAATATGTTCCTCCACCTAAGCGTGTTCAAGCAACAAGAATAGAAGATAAAGAGCAGCTTGAGGTAAATGCCAATGATATGGAGTTTGGCTGGTCAAAACTCTTGAATAAAATACTTAATGGGAGTTAACCCATTCTCAGTAAATTAAGTTTAAGTTTTTATTATGTTACTACTTTATTATTTGTATGTTCTAATAAATTTATTTCGAATCTTGAGTTTATTCAGAGAATTTACCTTAGCGAAGTTGAGAAGCAGGGGAAAAATAAAGAAAAGAAAAGGTTCAGATCAGATAATGAGTAGTGGTACGGCCGGGTTACACCCATACCTCGCGCATGTACCGACTCTCGACAATTTAGGCAACAAGATCACTACCGATAACGAGAGGTGGTACGGCCAGACGTGCCCGTACTACGCACCCGTACCGAACTTCGACAAAACAACCAAAGTTCTCAGTACCGATAACGACCAGCGGTACGGCCAGGGTACGACCGTACCATGTGCCCGTACCAGGCCGACCAGGTTTGATCTTGAACCCTAACTTTGATCCATTGGTTATGACCACTCAAGACAGTACGTGACGCCTGCTGTCAGACGCTCGCCTGCGTAGGCCATAAAGGCCGACGGCCTCCTTCTTCTTCTTCCTCTTTCTTCCTTGTTCTTTCTCTCTCCACCTCAAACCCTAGCCTCCTAGAACCTTTGATTCTTCATTGATTTCGTATTTTTGAGTTGGGGAATCTTCACATCGGTAAGTTCCTCACCTGATACATACTCTATTTTCTGAAATCCATGATTGAATTCATCACATTGGCTATTTAGATGAGTTCATCATATTTTGAGATCATTGTTGATTTCTCACGTTAGGATTTGTAAATTCTACCTGTAACCGTTTGTTCATGTGATAGAAACTTGATGCCTATATATTTCTTTAAAATAATTGTAGCACAATGCATAACATTGGAAGGATTTTCCGCTCCGGAAAGGGCTCGGGTATGGCAGGAGCCTCGGGCTCCGCCAAGCCGCCAGGTTCGAAGAAGAGGCGCTCAGAGGTGGACAACTTGTGGGCCGCCATGAGCCGAGACTACGAGAGGGTGAGCAACCGCAACGTTTTGCCCACCAAGTGGGTAAACCATGAGTTCCTCTCCCGCCAAGGTCTTTTGGAGGACTTCGATCGGATGACTGTGCATGCCGACATGGTCAACTTCTCCTACCTCTCCATCGACACCTACAAGCTCGCCACGTATGATTTCCTGTCATCATTCCATGATGATCTTGAAGCCGAAGAGCGTAATTACATTGTAAGTTTTGTACTCAATGGGCAGCTCCACGACCTTTCCTTCTATGAATTTTGTGATAGTTTTGGGTTCTCCTATGAGGGGGAACTCGGCATTGATGACAATGTGCACATGAGGAAAATGCATTCTAGGGAGCAAATTTCTGCCCACAGGAACACTGATTATTTGCGTAAGAAGAGCGCCACCATCTAGAATCCTACTATCCGTTATTTCCATACCTTCTTTGTTAATTCTATTTTTGGGAAAGGTGATGTAGGGGCAATGGAAGGTCCCAAAATAAGTGTAATTCATATGGCCTTGCATCCAGAGATGGAGCACAAGGTAAACTTGGGTGCTTTGCTCATCCAACACTTTTGCCGCCAAAGGTCTGCTTCCGCGGCGGACATTCGTTGTGGAAGGTTGATCACATAGATCGCCTACGCAAAAGAATTTGTCATGCCACAGGAAAGGGTTGTAGCTCGCAGTAAGAGCCTGGATGACATTCATATGGCTAGCACCAAGTTCATGGGGGTCTACAGACCCGAATTGTCCCTTCGTGCTTACCAGCTTTATTTTGAGCCTAACGGTGATCTCCACCAAGTTTGCTTCCTTTTTTCCAAGCTTTTGAATTGCTAGGTAAAAAGAGTTGGGTCCTCACCGAGGAGGAGTTTCGGAAGGCACTAATCCTCTCAGGAAGGACTGCGCCACAAGGAGGCCACCCCAACTGGGAAAACACGACACCTGGCCAACATCAGCAAGATCAAGGAGAAGAAGATTGGCATGGTGCAGGATGGGACGACTACGGTCAACAACACCATCACCAACAACCTTTCCACCAACACCAACAGCAAGGTATGCCTCAACCATAGCCGGGATTCAACTATGTCCCGAGGGGCGAGTTTGACCAGGTGGTGTATCACATTGACAACATAGAGAACATGTTGTATGATGCGAACGCCAACATAGTCAACCTCACCCAAGACTTCACATCT
This sequence comes from Avena insularis, assembly GCA_023614405.1. Taxonomy (NCBI): domain Eukaryota; kingdom Viridiplantae; phylum Streptophyta; class Magnoliopsida; order Poales; family Poaceae; genus Avena; species Avena insularis. Next base: position 661,247,391 of record CM042690.1, on the reverse strand, counting down.
TTCATGACCGACTTTCCAAACCGCTACCCGAACTTCCCATACCAGGAGCCATCGCTCGATGGTGGCGATGCTTGATTCCAGCTAGGCAAAAAGCCTAAGCTTGGGGAGGTTGAACTCCTCCCACCTTTTTACATTCATATTTATCTTTCTTCTTTTTATTTGTTTTGTTTCAATGCATGTTTACTTTCAGTTTTGCGTTTGATAAAAAGAAAAATCCAAAAATATTAGACTAGGTTTTAATTTTATTTGTGCAAATTTCTCTCGGCTCTTATTGATTTTTTCTGCAGGATGCTCACTTAAAGTGATTGAGCTATGGAGACGAAAGCAAAGAGTTGGCTCAACTAGAAGACGAGGAAGCAAGAGGAGGTACCAAATTCCTATTTTCCTTCTTCCTGTAAGCTTATTCATAAACATCTTATGTCCATTCGGTTGCACTTGAGTTCGACTCCACGCTTAATTTGTTATATTTTAGGACTTGAGTTCAAAGGTTTTTGTCACCTCTTTGGTTAAGGATTTCGACAATTAATATCAGTTTGAAAAACTACCCCTTGTATTAAATTCCAAGATTTTAGGAATAAGAGAAAGTGTCTATCAACAACTTTGGTGCCATGTTTTTGTCTTAAGGGCTTAATCTTAGTAGTACTCAACCCCACATACTGATCATTGACTTGATGATACCTTCTGAAAAAGAATTGTTTGATAGAACGAACTTTTTATAGTGGGAGAGGGAGATGTCAAAACATGTGTTGACCTGCTGTAAAAAGAGAGGAGAGAAGAAATAAATAAAGTTCTTTGTTTCAACCCACCTTTGGGATGCCAACAACTCCGCTAGCTTCAGGACGATCTATGGTATAACCCCAAATTTCGGCTATGAGTTGATGGCATGAGTAGCATATGTGTCGCTATATGTGTAAAATTATTGGTATTCTCAAAAGGTTGTGTAAGCGTTTACAAAAAAATATTCATTGATCCTTGAGAAAGGAATACAATTTTATCATCAAGATATGAGCTCAAAAACTTGCAATACTTTTGATCTCTGGCATCACCTCACCACCTAAAATGAACAATTAGAGTTCTTGAAAGGCAAGGAAAAGAAGAGGCATTTGATAGCCGCGATTATCGAAGTGGGTGTTAATGAAAAAGCTTTAAGTTTATCCTTATCTTTACATCTACATATGCACCCTTAATTTTGACTCAAGCGATCTCACTCAAAACATTTTCACTCTCATAATAAGAGAGAAATGCTGAAAGAAATTGATTTGCAAAGCCTTGCCAATTTTTTGATAATCTCATTTGAGTTTTAAGAACTATTAGCTAGCGAGTTACTTGCATTTAGGAATTGAGCTTAAATGCAATTGTTCAGATATATTATGCCTGTGTTCAAGGTTGCAGGATTTGAGGCGATGGAATATGATACAACCTCGAACTTGTAAGTTTTCATCTTGATTCAATTCTTTGCTATTATTCATTAGGGATTTTTATTCGCACCTCACCCATTAGTACTCAGTTTTCCCCAGTCGCTTAACTTTTCCTCCCTTTTGCCCATCTCTTTGTACGAAACTTTCACACGGTCCAGAAACTCGATGTTCGTCAGTCTTGCTGTTACATGCTGACAAGTGGGGCCACGTCTAGTCGGATCCCTAGTGGACCCTCGCCGTTACGTGCTGACAAGTAGGGTCGTGTTCTGTCGGGTCCCGTAGTGGACCCTTGCCATTACATGCTGACAAGTGGGGCCGCATTCAGTCGCTTCCTGTAGTGGACACCTCTCTCCACTTATACAGGTTAACATCGGACCCACAGCTTATCCATGTGAGTGCCAGATTCACAGCTTACCCAGGTTGGCATTGCAAGATGGGACCCTGAGCCAGCCCCGCGCCTGCTCCCGTGTTGTTGCCTCACCTTTCTTCTTCTTCTTCGGCGATGGTGGCCGTTTGTCTAGCTTCATTTTCATAAAGTGAAACGTAATACATATATGGAAATTATACACCTTTGAACTCCTTGAAATCACACTTAGAACATGATAATGTTGTGCTGATAAAATCCCAATCATTTATCGTTTCCATGGAGTGAAATATAATGCATAAACTTGTGTATACGAAAATTATAAACCTTTGAACACTGTGCAATGGCACTTAATACGTGATAATGATGTGCTAACAAAATCTTGAGAGATTATCATTTTCTCCCCCATTTTTATAGAGTGGAATGTAATGCATAAACTTGCATATACGAAAATTATACACCTTTGAACTCTTTGAAAACACACTTAATACGTGATAATGTTGCGCTAAGAAAATGTTGAGAGATTATCATTTTCATAAAGTAGAATGTAATGCACAAACTTGCATATGCAAAAATTATAAACCTTTGAACACTTTGAAATCGCACTTAATACGTGATAATGATGTGCTAACACAATGTTGAGAGATTATCATTTTCTCCCCCATTTTCATAGAGTGGAATGTAATGCATAAACTTGCATATACGAAAATTATACACATTTGAACTCTTTGAAATCACACTTAATACGTGATAATGGTGTGCTAAGAAACTCTTGAGAGATTGCCATTTTCATATAGTGGAATGTAATGCATAAACTTGCATATACGAAAATTATACACCTTTGAACTCTTTGAAATCGCACTTAGGAAATGGTAATGTTGTGCTAATAAAATCCTGGTCATTTATCATTTCCATGGAGTGAAATATAATACATAAGCTTGCGTGTTTTGAGAGATTATCATTTTTGCCGCATTTTCATAGAGTGGAATGTAATGTATAAACTTGCGTATACAAAAATTATACACATTTGAACACTTTGAAATCACACTTAATACGTGATAATATTGTGCTAAGAAAATCTTGAGAGATTATCATTTTCATATAGTGGAATGTAATGCACAAATTATACACCTTTGAACACCTTCCCTTCAAATTATATTCAAATTCATTTGCTTATGGAGTTAAAGTACCGGTGGCAAACTTGTTATTTTGCATGGATAGAGGGGTGCCTCCCGATAGATATAGGGGTTATACTGTCTGCTAGATCACAGAGGATCAACGGTTGGTGGGCACGATCCGCGTGACAACAGTCTCAACCAATCAAAGCATAGCAGCCAAGATGAGCACAAGTGTGAGAGATTGTGACTAAGATAGGGGAAACTGAGTAGAACTTAACAACCAAGGGAAAAACTGAGTAGAACTTAACAACCAAGGGCAAAACTGACAAAGGGATTCAAATAGAAAATAGTAAGAGATTTAAAAAAATGGAAAATGCGTATTTTATACAATAAAATACATATCGGCATACATCAAACTATTTGCAATTAAAATATACACCAGTTTTACAATTATTGCCTCATTCAGACAAACGATGTTTTGGGGAGGGATGTTTTGGGAAGAGGCTTGAGTAGAAAGCCATGAACCTTCATACATAGTAGGTGATTTGAGAAGTGGTGATTTAGGTTAAAACTTGATTTATATACATTTCTTTTGGTGGCAGGTCACATAATAAGACTCCCTGGGTAGACGCCACTATATTTTGATCTTTTTGAATTTGTTGTGCATAAAATGACTCAATTAGCTAGCTAAAACCCATTCGTTGACTATTTGTTGACCAGCCACGAGAGGGTAAAACTGAGTATATTGCACACGGCAGTGTTAGTACTCGAGGGCAAAACTGAGTATAACCAAACTGCTAGTGTTACACTCGAGAGCAAAACTGAGCACAACTAAGTCGCCAGGGTTAGACACGAGGGAAAAACGTGACTCACGATACGCGTGTAAAGGTGCACGGGCGTAGCGACACGCAGTAGCCGCAGCACGGTGCAGTAGCATACGCGGTTACGTGGTGCACGGTGGTGCAACAAAACATCGCTTCCCTTCTCCTTTATAGAGGCCTCCTCACTCTCACTCATCACTCACTCTGTCACCCAACCGTCTCCACTGTCCCATCACCTTCTGCAAACCCCCAAGAAAACCCCAACCACATCAGAGATGGAGAAGAACGGTGCGGTGGCCATCGGCACCTCCAAGGCCGTCGGCAAGGAGGTCCATGTCCCGTACAGTCCCCCGTCAAGACATCGAAGGCAGCTGTCATCCTCGTCCAGACCCCCAAAACCGCCTGTCAGAAGCCGTCATGAGAGGCCCCTCACCGGTCTCGGGCAGATCCCGCTCGGTTGGGACCCCTACGAGGAGGTTAATTACATAAGGCCGAAGAACCCCTACAACACCAGCATCGCCGACCCATAGTCAGACCAGGGTTTTCTCCCCTTCCCTTGTTCTTCCCCCATTCCCATCGTTGGATGCTAGATCGAACGCTATTAGGGTTTGGTTGTTCGTATTTTTACAGTAGCTAATCCTCTTGTGTTAGATCTCGTATTTCAATGAATCCCCTTGTTCGTATTTCGATGAATCCCCTTGTTCGTATTTGAATCCCCCTATTCATAGTTGGGATCAGTATTCGATTTGGTTTGAGATTTAGGGAATAATCAGGTGATCTCAATCGGTTAATTCATGTCCTTATAGCACTCTACTGTGTTTTCCAATAGGAGGATAGCAGTGACGACAAGTCCAGGGACACCAAGACTCGTCGTGTGCTGAGAAGGCTAAAGTACGGCGAGAACGACAACTTCTTCGCCGGCAACGTCTACAGGTGCCTCTTTTGCACTACCAGGAGGCTCTGCGCCGCCAACTTCAACTCCCTCGTGAAGCATGCCGAGGACGTGATGTGAGGACCGGAACTTAACTTCCAGACCCCCCTGTGTTTATTCGTCAATCCCAAGATCAGTGTTGACGACACAGCGAAATGTATATCATTGCAGACGTACACAAGTAATTTATTACAAAGTCAAGATAACAACATAGTAAAACGTCTATTGACATTTATTACATCCAGAAAGCACAGCGAAAATATAAAACGCGTAGCGACTCCATCTCAGCCACAGGCAGTCGATGTAGTCCTCGAGGCCTCACTCATCAGCGTCATCATAGTAGTCGTAGTCCTCCCCTTCATAGTATTCTGAATTTAACAAAAGTATAGTCATGAGTACATGACGTACTCAACATACCCCTTATGCAAAATCTGATATATCTACATGTGGCTTTATGTGGAGGTCATAGGGTTCTTTTGCATAAAAGCCAATTTTATTTGCAATTGATAGTAGTTTTGATAAAAGCAATTTTAGACGAAAACATGTTTATCATCAGTGTGGTATTTATCAATAGTGTGATTGTCCACGACAACTCACACAGTTCATAGATTCCAGGATAAGGATAGGGGCAAAGAGGGAAGTAGCAAGACAGGTTCCCGTATGTCAAGAAAGATTCATGTGTCGTCCATGACCGTGGACACGGCTATTCGAATAGTTTAAACTCTGCAGAGGTTGTACACTTTTCCCACACGACACAATCCCGTTCTGATGCCCACCAGCCGTCGCTGGTTTAATACACACCAATTGGTGTACTGGCAGAGGGATTGTGACAAGGTCTTTTAGCTAGATACCCCAAAGATGTGACATGCCCACCGGGTATGGCGCACGGAACTGAGAGTACGTCCTCAAACTGGTCCCCCCATCTGTGCCGAAGGCTCCCCCGCAGGCAGACACCTCATCAGTGGTACGACGACATCGACACCTAAGGCTGACTAACTTACTTGATTAAGCCAGTGCCCATTATAGCATGTGGTTGTAAGTATGGTCACAATCTTCAAATCCAAGACTTATTAGGCCCTCATGCGGCACGGACGATGGATTGCCCCCTTAAACTAGTGAAGGGCAGCCAATCGCTCTTTCCTTTGTTCCAGCTATCGCCCGCGCCAGTGTTTAGATGGTAAGTTTTACCCAGAGTAGAATAGAGTAGAGGAAGCAATAACGGCTAGCTCAGCGAGCTCATCCAGTTTCAAAAGGGTATATCTGACCCAACGGTCATCCAATTCCTCCGAAGAGGAGAGATCAAGTATCCTAAATATTATATAGCATGGCTAAGCAATTCTACTCTACATGATTAATATATAATCTCTACTCAGGGTTGTGTATGGCGACAGGTGTATCAAGGTATGTGGGTAACCAAAATAGCAGTAATATTTGTAAAACAATAATAACATGCACTTGTAAAACATGGGATAATTATGAAAGGGGCATGCCTTCGTTGTCGTGAAAGTGTTCTTCCTCGTAATCTTGATTCTGCTCGAACTCGTCACTCCCTACTCGCCATAACAATAAAACACACATAAATACAAATTCCAACAAACACAAATAAAATCCAAATAGAAAGTGTGTGTCGGTGGTTTGACATATATAGCGTAAGAGAAAACAGATTGGGGTTACACGCACGGAGTTTTGGTTACTAATATATACAACATGGCAATTATTTTTTCTGTCTAATAAAATATTTTAGAAAATCACATGTAGCAAAATTTATATATGAATGACCTAGCCTTGACATGTAATGCACAAACAGTGTCTATATTGACTAGTCATACACAAGCATGAATAAATAATCTAGAATTAAAATATTTTACACATGTAATACCAATCACATCTACACCTCCATGGTTATGAACCAAGTAAAGCAACGTACAACAAGGCATTCAGTGCAACGAATAATAGTGTTATGCTAACAAAAGAATAACCTCTAATCTAATATTCAAAATAATGAGTAACAAGCAAAAAAACACATTCAGCAAATAGTACTAAATATGATGATCAACTGGTACTAACCAAGCATGATGAGCAGCTGGAAATCAGACGATTAATACTAGCACCGGTATCAGTACAACAGGAGAAAAAAAACTACAGCTAGACAAGCATGATGAGCAGCAAGCAACGTACAGTAGGCATAAACAAAAATAGCAGATGACAAGTCGGTTCAAAGTGATGTACATAGTTCAGACTAGGCCTAATAAACATGTGAAAATAATTAGCAGCAGTACTCTGGCATGTTCACTACACGGACATGAACATATATGCATAGCTAGGTAGTAACGTACTGATACAAACTTTTTTCAAACAATAGACTGATAAAAATCAAAAGATACTGTATCTACAACTTCCTAGAGATATTTGGGATGTTTTCCAAGTTGGGATCAGACTCGTCGTACGTGTGTTTGGTGGTATAACCTGCTCATGCCACCGGACGGCATCCGGTTCACTGGCACTGCGGTCATCTAGAAAACTACAGCTAGAAACCACATCTAGGAGGTAGGTCGCATCTAGATTAACGTGTATGTGCAAGGATTTATGCTGGTACTCACCGAGTGTGACACGATGGTCCGAGGAAGGCGGTGAACCGAGTTGGAACGACGATGAAGTACGTCGTCGGTGATCGGCGGCTTCTCCTTTTAGTCCAAAGAATCTGCCTGGCTCCTCCTCTCGGTCACAGTGCAGCAGCTCGTCCCGCTCTCGCCCTCTCCTCGCTGAAGCTGCCGGAAGTGTGGCCGGCGTCCCGTGCGGCGACCAGCGAGCTCTCCAAGATGAACTGTGATCCCGTAGGAGTTGTATCGGGGGCTTAAAAGAGAACGTGTAATGGCATGACATCAGTTACTAGTGCATGAGTTATGATGCTGGCGTTTCGGGCTGGCTTCTGTCCTGGTGTTGGTGTGTGCGAGGAGACGAAGAAGTAGTGTGGCGTTTCGCTCGCCTGGGTGTTGGCGTGCTGGACTACCGGGATACGAAAGATGCAACGCGTCGCTTGGGCTAGCTACATGTTGTGCTGACATTACGTGTGTAGGAGTCGAGCAAGCACTCGTCAGTTGGCTGCATGGTTCAGCTTGGAGGCTCTTCAGTGCTAGCTCGGTCGAGCTTGCTGAGTTGTGTGCATCGGTAGAAAAGAAGAAAAGAAGAGACGAGAGAGTACAAGTATGTAGAGAAAAAAAATGACATAGCAAAACCACGACATGCTCTTGAGCCATACATGCACGTGCATGTGTTTGCACCAAGAGTCAAATCCAATGTGATTTTTATAAAGAACCAAATACGAAACAAATTGGCAATTTAGAAGCGGATCGAAATACTAAGAGAAATTAATCTATTCATTCAAAATGAATTTCAAAATATATTGGAATTAGTTTTTAACAACTCCAAAAAAAAAATTTATTTTTTATTTGATCGTGTTGCAACATCCCATGGTTTGTTTTTGTTAAAAGAAAAAAACCGACCTGTAAAAATCAGGATGTTACACGTGAGGACCTGTGGCGAGTCTGTGAACGTCCATGGCTTCATAGCCAAGCACCAGGTACTCAGTCTTCACCTCCGCACCCTCTAGAGGGTGGCCATCAAGGAGGGTCGCATGCCCCCGATCAAGCCCAAGACGCCCAAGGTCAAGAGACTAGGCAGCAAGAAGTGGAGGAGACGCTAGAGGGAGGAGGCAGAGGCCTTCCTAGCAGAGGCCATGAGGGGCCACTGATCTTGTGCTGTTGCTGCTGTAAAACAGCTTCTTTTGTCTTGTTTGTGTTGAACTTGTCTACTGCTGCTGCTGAGCAGAATAATTGTCGAACCTCATTAAGTACCATATTATATATCCTATATTAGTTGCTTTATCTGCGTCTGCTATGTTTACTGAATTTATTTATGTTGCTGGTTAGATTTGCTGCTCTAGATTTGCTACCAGATTGGGGGAAAACAAGGGCCAAAAGGAATAATGAGAGAGAAGTTGCTCTAGATTCGCTATGTTTTTGGGCACAAAACACAATTGTTAGCGAGAGAGAGGAAAAGACGCTCTTAAAAAGGCCAATCATAAAATAATAAAAAATAAAACTTCCAATTCAGGCGACCGGGCGTACGTAACCACCAAACGCGCCCCACATGGTCCCACACCACGTCTCCATAATGCATTCCCAACAAACCGGCCCCACACGGCACGGCCCCACACGTCAACATAACGTGTTCCTGACCAAACGACCCCATGTGGTCCAAGATCACGTGGCCCCACACGTCAGCCAACGGTCAACCTAACGGCAGCTGTCGTTCAAGCTCTTAGATGAGTTTTTGAGAAGGAGAGGGGCAAAAGTGAGAAAAAGTTAAGCGACTGGGGAAAACTGAGTACAACTAACGAACTAGGGGCAGGAAAATAGAAATCCCTATTCATTATAGCTTTGTTACTCGAGGGCGAGTAACCGCTAAGCTTGGGGATGTTGATAGCTCCAAATTTTATCACTTTTAACTATTGATTTTCCTCTTGTTTATTGCCGGATTTCACTGAGGATTACCCATTTCCACTATTGTTAACATCTCAATTAGCGAATCCTTGGTTTCTTGTGATACTTTTTAGGTAATGAACATTTATTAAAGATCTAATAGCATTTATGGGCTAATTACACCCAAAGGAGCAAATCCCCAATTGGAGCCCCTGTCATTGGACGCGTTCAGAGCACTTAACAACCAACGGTACGGTCGGGACGCGCCCGTACCCCCCGCTCGTACTACACGCCGACGACTCCCTTATATCAATACAAGCAACTTTCATGAAGGGAGAGAGCCGAAAAGATCAACAAAATAGAAGATACAACCGCCGCAAGCCATCCAGAGGGGGTAGATCAGATCTAGAAGAGGAGAAGAACTTCCCCTCGTTCCTCGATGATCTCCAACCTCTAAACCACATACTCCACCATCATTCCATCATTACTTAGAGAGAGAGATTGGCACTTGTAAGATTAGGATTCAGTACTTTGATCTACCTTTGGTTTGTATTTGATTTGATCTTTAATCGCTATTGTGGTTTGCTACAATAACTTTGAGATGATTTTTATTTGTAATACAATTATGCCCTTGATTTGTCTTCTTCTCATGTTTGAGTAAATCCCCATAGGCGTGGGAGATGTAGGGGATTGGTGAGATGTGTTGTGCCTCCTTTAAATCCATCCATTTGCGATCATTGTAGTGTTTATTTAATAGTGAGAGTGATTATCTATGTTTGCCTAATGCTTGTTATCTAATTTAAGGGCCTAGGTAACATGATCCAAAGATCTCATAGGTATGAACTTGTATGCTAGTAATTCGGCGACCCCCGAGTGACACGGCCGATATCAATGAAGAGCTAGTACTACTCGAGGACAACAAGGAACCATCAAGATTAAAGCCTTGATTCGCTCGCAAGACCTTAATTAATGTGCTAACCATGGCCATGGTAACAGGCATATGGATTATTAGGACTAGAAAGAATTGGTCATGAGGACTCCCAGTCTATATACGGGTTGCTTGCCTACTCACTTATAAAGAAGAAATATCACTATCACTTATTCCACTTCATCCATTTGGAACTTTCACTATCACCATGAACTGTTTCTCTCCATGCCTAACTTCTCATCTGCATGACTTTTACACACTTTTTGCATCTTTACTTTTATGCAATTTACTTGTTTCCTAAGCAAGTTTTCTCTATCTTTTACTCACCACTTCCAACGTCAGCTTTTGCATTCAATTCACTCAAGAACTATGACACCTTGGGTGCGACATAAACGCCGCATAAAAACACTTACCTAGGCTCCTCGTTGAGATCGATATAAAAACTAGAATTAATACTTCCGTGAAAACATTCTCTGATGAACCTGTGCACTTGCAGGCCATCACTCGTTTGCTAGGGCCCTCATTTCTCTCAAAAGGCTAAACTTTGGGGTCCTATCGCTCATCCCCATAGTGTAGGGGGCTGATCAGATCACACAATCCAAGCCGATTGCCCTCATTAACGTCATTTTCAAGTTTGTCGCTAAGACACTGGCCATTCATTTAGTCCCGCTAGCTCAAAAATCTATTCACTTGAACCAGACGGCTTTTATCAGTGGGAGAAGCATTCTAAACGGCATTGTTGTTTTGCATGAGGTGCTCGACGAAGCCAAACACACAAAGGAGAATATGGCAATTTTCAAGATTGACTTTGAGAAGGCCTACGACATGGTTAGTTGGGACTTCCTAGAAGAAGTCCTGCACATGAAGGTTTTTGATCCGCTACGGGTGAGCTGGGTGATGCAACTTGTTAGAGGTGGCCAAACGGCTATTAAGAAAAATGGCGAGCAAGGGCCTTTCTTTCACAACGTTGTGGAGTGAGGCAGGGGGATCCCTTATCCCCTACCTTGTTCAATTATGTGGTTGAATCCCTCGCTTCCATGCTAGATGGGGCATGTGAGGCTGGACACATTCATGGGGTCTCCTCTCAGCTGGTCGAAGGTGGAATCTCCCATCTCTAATACGCCGATGACACCCTACAACTGATTAGGAACGACCCGTGGGATATTATGAACTTGAAGTTCATTCTTTTCTTCTTTGAATCGATGTCAAGCCTCAAGGTGAACTTTGCCAAGTCTAAGGCGTTTGTGCTTGGGTGTGATGAGGAAGATCAGCTGAGAATTGCCTTCATGCTGAATTGTAAGCTGGGAACTCTCCCTATGACCTATCTTGGGATGCCGATAGATGGCGCCAAGCTCTCCATCGAAGGCTTTTCCCCTCTCAAAGCCAGTGTGGCTAAAAAGGTGGAGCCGTGTGATACGTCCATAACGTATCTATAATTTTTTATGGTTTTATGCTAATAATATGCTTTTGACACTCCTTTTTGTATAAAGTTTATGATTTATTTGGACTAACCTACTAATAGTTGCAAAAGTGCATAATGTTCTTGTTTTACACTTTGATGTGTCGGAATTACCAAGAATACAAGTGGAAACCTTGTTGGAGTCAAATTGGGATTTTTCCAGAAATCTGTCTCAGAACTCTTTTTTGAAGATGGTCACGTTTCGGGTCGAGGATGGCGTCAAACGGAAAACTCTTCAACTACAAAGTTGTTAAAATTTCTCGACAAACATTCTGGACATAAAATTTAGCTGATTCCGAGTCCGGACGGTCCTTCTAGACCTGATTTACTGCAGCCCAAGATGGGTGACGGGAATCCGAGAAGCTATATAAAGGGAGGAAACCTAATTCGCCCAAGGCACCTCCACCCACAAATTTGCAGCCACCAAAGCCATGTTTTTGCCTCCCCCATGGATCTCATCTCCATGGGGGAGGGCTCCGAAGAAGCCATGAAGGAAGGGGGAGATACCAGCGGCAGGGAAGGAGTCCCCCGCGCCGTCGTCGGTGCCGCCGCCGCCCTCTTCACCATCTCCACCGTCATCTCCATCACCTAATCCTCCTAGTATGCAGTGGTTCATCCTCCCACACACCTCTGTACCGTCCTATGTAAACATGGTATTTGATGCTATAAATTATAATCCTATGATCTATGTCATGTTTGCGTAGTTTCTTTGTTCTTAGATTGAATGGTTGAATGTCTTTGGTTCATTAGAGTTGTATGTTGATATGGTACAGTCCTTTGGTGTCCATTATATTTGTGCGCACATGGATTAAACATCATAGGATTTATAGTATGTATAAAAGGAAGGGAGGAGTTCTGTCGGAGTGACAGAAACCTAAGGACGCGAACCGAAACGTTGCACGTATGGGAGTAAGAGAACCATTAATATTAAGGCTATATTGGAGAAACCTTAATGTATTGATTAGTACTTACGGATGTTTACTAACAATCCAATCATATAGTACATGTAATTCCAAGTAGTGAAGCGCATGTATATTTATCCTCTCACATAGAAAACTGCATCGAAGACAATGAACCCGATCTATTCGCTATTTAAACTTGAACAAAACCACCATAATTACCACCACTATTCCACTCACGGTTCTGATAGTTTAGTGTATTTTATTGCTGCAGCAACTAGCTTTACTTTTGTTATTTATTATCATGCAAAGTTATCTCTATTACTCGTATTGTTGCTCTAGTTTTATTTCCTAGATAATGCACACGCTTAGTGCGAGAGTTGTATCAGTGGTTGATAGAACTTGAGAGAACATTTATCCTACCTTTAGCTCCTCGTTGTATTCGACACTCTTACTTGTCGAAAAGGTTACACACGATCCCCTATAGTTGTGGGTTATCAAGATCTTTTCTGGCGCCGTTGCCGGGGAGCATTAGCGTGTGGGTGAATATCCTTGTGTGCACTTGTTTGCTTTATCTCTAAGTAGTTTTTATTTTCAGTTTTAAGTTGTTCTCTATCTTAGTATGGATAGGGAATGCGAATTACAAAAAAATTAGTTGTACTTGTTACCTAAAAATGTTTTCAAAAAGGAAAGTGATTGGAAAGATGAGTAATGGTTAAGTGGGGGTCGACCTTGAACACTTGTGTTCATTCCTATGAAACCAAAATAAATCTTCCCATGGAAGCTTTTTAGTTACAAACTTGTAGGAATGCATGAAGCCTTGGAAAAGAAAGATATTTCTGGTATTGATCTTAATGCTTATTCATTTGAAAATACTTGAATCTTGCTCCTATGCCTATTAAAAGGCGTTAAAGAAAAGCACTATTGGGAGAATGCCTAACTTAAAGGCGTTAAAGAAAGTACTTATTGGGAGATAACCCAAAAGTTTTAGATGAGTCTTGGAAGTTATTGCTTTAGTAATAACCTCTCTTTATCCTTTTTATTTGCTTTTTATGCTAAGAGTAACCTCTAATGAGAGAGAATTAATGCTTGGGAAAGTTGTTGTCCCGAAACAGATTTTTTGTGCTTCGGTGTAAAAAAATCGTGTAAAATCTCTGTACGTCGGTTTGAGCTGTAATTTTTTGTGCTTCTGCCCCAGGTTGTTATCCAACTTTCGTTAGTTCAACACTTTTTTATTTGAGCAACAGAAGGTATTAGAAAAAATTGGTTTCTATCTGCTGGTCTGTTTTGACAGATTTCTGCCATTATTTGCATTTGCTTCTTGTTGATTTCTTTTTGGGTTCTCTTTGGGGAATTGAGCTTTTTAAAGGAAGTTCTACAGTAGCTTGTGTTTTAATGGAAGTTTTATGGTGTTGAAAATGAACCCAAAGACTTATTATCTTGAGTACACTAATGTTGCTAATGAAGATTATGTGAAGTTTTGTATAAAAAAAATCCAGGTGTTAAGGAAAGAATAATGTAATGAGATGAAGAATGGACTAAAGCTCAAGCTTGGGGATGCCACCCTGTGTCACCCCAAGAAATATCCAAGAAGTACAAGTTAAGAAGCTTGGGGATGCCTAAGGCATCCCTTCTTCATCAATAAAAATCTCAGGTTATTCCAAACACTTCATTTTTATTGTTTCATGCAGCTTGTGTTGTTCTTGGAGCGCCTTCGTTGCTTTTGGTTTTCGCTTGCTTGGTTTGCTTAGTTTGCTTGAATAAATTGGTTGGACCCCCTCTTTCATACATTAGTTTTCAAATAAGTGTGGTTTGGATTGGAAAAGAGTAGGAAAAGTTCATGCTTAAGTGGTAAAAGGAGCTCGTTTTTTACGGTGGCCTATGCTTTGTCATGTCATGCTTGATATTGTTTTGGCTTTATGCTTAGTGATTTTTTCTGTAGCATGACATGTTATAAACAATTGAGATTGCTTAATGTGTCTTGAAAGAATCATGCGTTGTTTTAGCATATTAAAGTATAGTATTGTGGTATTCTCCTTTGATGCTTTATTTGGGTTGACTTGGCACATGCTCATACCATGTTATGACTATCCCAAGTCACCATAGCCTTTATGATCCTTTAGTTTTCGACTTGTAATATCACTTTATGCTTTAATTAATGATGTTTTGTCGCTTTGCATGATTATGGCCAGTATTGCTCTTTTAGTTGGTCGCTCCTAGTCTTTTGCTAGCCTCCATAACCAAGTATGAGTTCCACTCATGCATCCAACTCCAAATAAAACCAAGTTATCCCAAAGAGTTCACCATACCTACCTACTAGCATTTTCTATTCCAAGTATATTCATGCTTTTATGTACCTTCCGAATTAAACTTGTTATGATAAAACTAGTGATTAAAGCTCTCACGAACTTGATGGCACACTTTACTTTTCTTTCCCCTAATAAACTTGAACCATTGTGTCATCTATGTTATATATGCTTGCACTTATATGTTGGGGATTAGCAGAACCATGCTGTCATGGGGAATGCTTTCAACATTGCACTTGTACATTGTACCTAGTTCATATCATGCTCTTTTGTCTATGGATGTCATCGGTGTGAAATGAAAGGGAAGCTTGTAAGTCCATGGAGTTATGTATGTGTGTTAGAGAAACGCCTGGGCCACCGGTCTAATCCATGCCTAATCATGGTGGAAACCTGCAGCGTAACCATAATGAGCAATATATGAAGCATTCTTCTTATAAAAAAAGATTGAGATTGAGAAAAAAAGAAAAAAAGAGACGAGAAAAGAGGAAACAGAGAAAAAAGCACCATTTTCCCATGGTAAATAAGAAGATTGCTGAGATGCTCGTTGTCTGCTTGCCTTGTCATTTTGATATGGGGATTTTTCCGTATCGTCGGGCAAGGGGTACCCCGTTGGAGGTTCTCTATGATACACATGTACTTACTATGATAAGAACTTACCGGTAACTAAATTTGACTAGCATGAGGAGCGACCCTCGTATTCAAGGGACATGAGATTGCCAACTTATACTTTGTCAAGAATATACTCCATAGTTTGTTCACTTTAACCTTAATCACTTCAAGATGCTTATGATAGGGGCAATGAGAGCTGAAAGCTAATAAGTACCATAATTTTTGGAAGCTCTTTATGAGACTTGAATCCCTGCTTCCTTCTATGAAGGCCTTTCTTCCACTTTTATATTGAGTCTCCACCTTCTATCTTTATGCACCAATTAAGAGAGCATAGTTGTCATTCTTAGTCCTATGTGCATTGTCCCAATACTTGTTGATTGATGCATAAGTTTGATATTCCTTGTTCCTAAACTATTTGAATCTAGTCACCCTTATGAACTTTGAAGGTGTCATATGCATTTATGTTTTGCTACTCTATGAGGGACAAGCTGAATACCATTCTCATTATGCTTTCTTTATGTGAACCAAACAAACGTCTTGCAAAGCATCGTTATTCATGAATCTTTTGTTTGTGTCTTTTTATATTACAACATAGTTCTATGTCTTATTGTTAGAACTCTATCTTTCATGATTCATGTTTAGAGTATCTTAATCCCAGCTATCAATGCTTTTACAATAATGATGATCAAGATTGTGTTGTATGCATGTCACCTCAAAAATTATATTGTTTTGATCGTTTACCTACTCGAGGACGAGCAGGAACTAACCTTGGGGATGTTGATACGTCCATAACGTATCTATAATTTTTGATGGTTTTATGCTAATAATATGCTTTTGACACTCCTTTTTGTATAAAGTTTATGATTTATTTGGACTAACCTACTAATAGTTGCAAAAGTGCACAATGTTTTTGTTTTACAATTTGATGTGTAGGAATTACCAAGAATACAAGTGGAAACCTTGTTGGAGTGAAATTGGGATTTTTCCAAAAATCTGTCTCGGAACTCTTTTTGAAGATGGTCACGTTTCGGGTTGAAGACGGTGTCAAATGGAAAACTCTTCAACTACAAAGTTGTTGAAAATTTCTCGACAAACATTCTGGACATAAAATTTAGCTGATTCCAAGTTCGGATGGCCCTTCTAGGCCTGATTTATTGCAGCCCAAGATGGGGTGATGGGAATCCGAGAAGCTATATAAAGGGAGGAAACCTAATTCGCCCAGGGCACCTCCACCCACGAATTTGCAGCCACCAAAGCCACGTTTTTGCCTTCCCCATGGATCCCATCTCCATGGGGGAGGGCTCCCAAGAAGCCATGAAGGAAGGGGCGATACCGGCGGCGGGGAAGGAGTCCCCCGCGCCGCCGCCACCGCCGCCGCCCTCTTCACCATCTTCACCATCATCTCCATCACCTAATCCTCCTAGTATGCAGTGGTTCATCCTCCCACACACCTCTGTACCGTCCTATGTAAACATGGTATTTGATGCTATAAGTTATAATCCTATGATCTATGTCATGTTTGCGTAGTTCCTTTGTTCTTAGATTGAATGGTTGAACGTCTTTGGTTCATTAGAGTTGTATGTTGATATGGTACAGTACTTTGGTGTCCATTATATTTGTGCGCGCATGGATTAAACATCATAGGGTTTGTAGTATGTGTAAAAGGAAGGGGGGATTTCTGCCGGAGTGACAGATACCTGAGGACGCAAACCGGAATGTTGCACGTATGAGAGTAAGAGGACCATTAAACTTAAGGCTATGGTTGGGGAAACCTTAATGCATTTATTAGTACTTATGGATGTTTGCTAACAATCCAATCATATAGTACATGTAATTCCAAGTAGTGAAGCGCATGTATATTTAGCCTCTCCCACATAGAAAACTGCATCAAAGACAATGAACCCGATCTATTCGCTATTTAAACTTGGACAAAGCCACCACAATTACCACCACTATTCCACACTCATGGTTCTAATAGTTTAGTGTATTTTATTGCTACAACAACTAGCTTTACTTTCTTGTTATTTATTATCATGCAAAGCTATCTCTATTACTCGTATTGTTGCTCTAGTTTTATTTCTAGATAATGCAAACGTTTAGTGTGCATAGAGTTGTATCAGTGGTTGATAGAACTTGAAAGAACATTTATCCTTCCTTTAGCTCCTCGTTGGTTTCAACACTCTTACTTATCGAAAAGGCTACATAGGATCCCCTATACTTGTGGGTTATCACCGTGGAAAGCGTCTCACTCTACTGGTGGAAGGGGCATCCTTATTCAGTCACACCTTTCTAGCCTACCATTCTAATTACATGAGCTTCTACCTCCTTCAGGATGGTATCCATGCCTCCTTCGACAAGGTTCGGTCACGCTTCTACTGGGCCAAAGATAAGACCAAGTAGAAATACCACATGGTTAAATGGGCTGCAATGTGTGCTCCTAAGGAGAATGTTGGCTTGGGTTTCACCAGCACTAAGGTTATGAATAAGTGCCCGATTGCTAAATGGGCTTGGAAGGTGTTTAATGGCCAGGGACATGTGGCTATAGATCATGAAGAAGAAGTACTTGCAGGGTTGTTCTCTGACTGCGGTTCGCTTGACGCGGGGTTCCTAGCTCTGGAAAGCTATCCTAAAAGCTAGGATGTTGCTCAGAGTTGACAGTCGCCACCTGGTTAAAACAATGGCTTAAATACTGCATTTTGGCTAGATAGATGGATCCACCCAGAAAGCCTTGTTGTCAAGTACCTGCCATGTTCGACATATGCGACAACCCTGATGTTCTTGTTGGTTCCGTTTTGAACTCAAAGCTGGGAAGACCTAGGTTTCGGTGTACTTTTGGCCCCGCTGAGATCTGTGAATGGTCTGGCCTTCGGGCTGACCTGTTGAGCATTAACCTATCGCAGGAGGATGATCGCATGTCCTAGACCTTGGAGACATCGGGGCTGTTTTTGACAGGCTCCTTATATAAAGCGTTGCATGATGGTGCCGGGGTCTTTCGTTTTAGGGAGGTCTGGAAGCTGAGGAACCCTCTGAAGATCAAACATTTCCTATGGAAATTCGTGAGGGGGCGCCTGCCTAGTGGGGATCAGGTCCAAAAATGTCACGGCCCGGGTGACGGCTCATCTTTGTTCCATCGCATCGAGGTTCGTAATCACATTTTCTTTAACTACAGTTTGGCTATCTTTTTCTGGGCTTGTTTTCGTGAGGTACTTGGGTGCAGTTGGGCACCGAGCTCGCTTACGCACTTCTTTTCCTTGCTTCAAGGAATCGCTGGCCTTTCTAGGCATAGGTTATGGTTTACTTTTGCTGCTATGTCTTGGGCTTTGTGGAACATTAGGAATAAAACCCTTATAGAGGGAAAGTTCATCTCTTCTCCTGCTGATGGTCTTTTTAAACTTGTCATGTACATGCAGCTTTGGACGCCCCTCAGCAGGCCGATAGAGAAGAAAGCAGTCTCGCACCTCATTAACGCGATCAAGCTCAAGACGGTGGAGCTAAGAAGGGCAATGGAGTAGTGGACTCCAGCGTGTGGCCTCTCCTGGAGTTGTGTTCTCTCTTCCCCCTCGTGTCGGAGTTGTGGGCTTGACACTGTAGTTGTTGTCATGATGTTGGGTTGTTGTAGAATCTCTTCTTACAGTTAGTTTCTTGATCCTCTTAACTTGTAACAACTATGGCTGATGTGTATCCTGGCTTAGCCAGTCGCTGTGATGGTTTTTGTTACTCTCGGTCCCCCTGGGGCTTTATTTATAACGCCGGGTCTATAAGCCTTTTATATAAAAAATACACAAAATCAAACAGCTCCTGGACTGTTCCCACTTTATGATTTTGTAATCCTTATTTCAAGGGATAGTGGATTCAGTCATACCGAGGCGTCATGTACCAAAGCATCATCAGTCATAAATCCAGGTATTACATTAAACTAAATAGAAAACAAAACTCTTAAAGTTTCTCTGGCACGCCAATTGTTACACCATTTGCACCTAAACCTATACAAAGATGTTTGAACCTCCACGATTCACGTTAGCAAGTTGAGATTGCAAAGGTACCTTTAGACACCTTTGCTATTTTTACTGGGCTAAAGATAAACTACCAAAAGAGTACTTTTGTCCTGATAAACTTGCCGCCGACATAAGCTACTGAAATTGCTGACGTATTGGGATTTCTAGTGACACAAATGCCATGCTCCTACCTAGGGCTGCCTCTGTCAATAGACAAGATCTCAGACCAGTTGCTGCAACCGGTCATTGATAGAATTAGCAAACGCCTATCAGGGTGGATGCCCAGAATGATGAATATTGGAGGGAGGGTGCCGATGGTAAACTCTATACTATCTGATATCCCAAATTACTTTATGGCCTGCATTGAGTGGGATCATGCTAGCATTGATGATGTGGATAATTTGAGGCGAGCCTTTGTCTGGAAGAATGATGAAGAGGTAAATGGAGAATACTATCTCGTGGCCTGGGATGCGGTGACTATGCCCAAGGCACAAGGCGAAGTTAGATAAAAACCTACGTTTACACAATAGGTCCATGATGTCAAATCTCACTTCAAAGCTACTGTAAAATGGAATGGTCCCGTGTTTCACTTGGCTAGCAACTGGTACCTACAAAATTCCATACCACACCAACCATCCACTATTCCTGTGATCAACATTTTGATCACTTGTTCGGCCAAATGATAATGAACATCATAATATATGAGTGGACTCAGAGTGTATCACTCCATCGTTAGGAGTAGAAATTCCCATAATTACACCATACATAACATTGGTATATTATCCGATAAGGACGAAGATCGACGTTATGATTACTTAGTCACGGAGTAACGTTTGGAGGGCTCTGTCACATCCATATTGTATCCAACTCCATATGTGTCTTATGGTATAACTATCTAATAGTAGCAGTAGTACCTTTATGAGAAAAACTACCGATAAAAATATTGATGACGTGTTTCACAGTATATCATGTTGGATCTATCCATTGATGTTGATCTCTCAACAAGTCTGATCTCATATGTTACCGGCAAAACTTGCAACACTTTGTCTTTGCCTAGTAGTTGGGAAACCAAGACTATTGATAACATATAAACTAGTCTTAGAGGCAATACTAGGTGACGAGGGTTTAACTCCTCAATGCCCATTGTTATGGACTTAGGTTTTGGAGAAGGAGGGAGCGCTAGAGACATCTATCGGCTAGCAAACAAGCACACATGGGACAAAGGATTTACCCATGTTTAGGCCTCGTAGAGGTCCCTACTCCTGCTTGTCTGCTCGTGGAATTATTGAGGGAGTCGAAAGTTACAATGGTGCGCAGATGTAATCTGGCGAAGGTTGTGGAAACTAGGGTTGTGTGTGTCCTTCTCGCCGCCTCCTCCTAGCCTTTATATAGATAGGCTAGGTCTCGGGTAGCAGGTCGAGTCGGTTACAAGTTAGGATTTTTCCCTTTAATCTTTCTATCTTTAGCTTCTTCTTATTCTTCAAGCAATCGAGAGTCCGTAGGTTACTCGAGTCCCTCCATCCGGGCCTTGGTGACACCGTGGGCCTGTATGTATTTGGACCAGACATACCAAGCTCGAGTACCGTAGGGTATACCCATGTCAAGAGCTTTAGTGTCCAGTGGAATCGCAGATTCGAGTGGGGACTTTTTGAAGCCTTCGAGTGCCTAAATGAGTACATTTCGATTGCTTTTATTTGTATCATAGGGATTGTTGATATACGTGCCTGATATAACCGAAGTATCGGTATTAGTTAACCACCTTAGGGTGAAACAACGCAATCTACTCAAATTCGAGTCCCTGGACTCGAATCCGAAAAAAATGTGTAATTCGACTCAGCCACGGAGGTCTTATGAGTCGAATTCCAGCTTATATGGGTGTGAGCACTCAACGCGTCCATTACAGATGTTCATCGTGCCTATAGGCACGGATATATTTCTGGTAGTGCGAAGTTAAATGCGCTGCCAAGCCTTATTCACGCCTTTACCTTCACGCCAGAATGCAGCATCCGAATTTTATCATCGCGAGACGATTCTGGCCCCAGAGACGAATCTCTTTGTAGGAAAAATTGTGAGGCGGTGTCACCAAGGGCTGAAAAGGATGTTATCAACACACAGTTTTTGTGCAAATAATTATAGGATGCACGACCAGCGCCCTTATGGAGTAGCCCTGAAAGTGCCTCGTTGAGTCGAAGACTCGGCAGGACTAAAGAACTTTTGTGACCACTGTCATCTTTTGCTTGCTTGTTTTCAAATAATTTGTTTCCGGCCCCTATGGGAGTAACCCATGTCCATAGTCGAACTGTTTCGAGTGGTTGGGTTTGCTTTGTGATTGTCCATGTTCCCGCAACAAGGAAAGAAAAGTCGCTGGTGCGCCAGCGCCTCCCTATGGAGTAGCTTCGAGTGCTTGGTGGAGTCGAAGACTCTACCAAGGACTAAAGTAGTCAAAGTTTTCCGCTGCGTAGCTTTGATGACGTTAGTGCTGACACTTGTATGACCTTAGTTGCCCGCGTGAGCGAGTTTGACAGGACGTGACGAGCGGTGGGTCTCACTTTCTGACTTTGATTTGACTGGGCATGTGTAATCTTATTTTTAACTGCGCCTCCTTGATTTCCGCGCGTAATGGTAGAAGTGGGGGGACGGTTCGCACTTCCTCTTCTCCACGTGTCCAACGCGATGCGTGCCACGCATCCAATAGGGTTTTTGTCAGCCGTTGGATTGCATCTCCTGTGGTTAAGTAGCGGCGCGGTGGTAATTTTCCATCTCGCGCTTTTCATCCTCGCCGCCATTGACATTGCCGCCGTTCTTCTCGCTTCTCGGCCGCTCCACCACAAGTTGCACCACCTCGCTCGCTTCAAGCTACTTTCTGCGCTCTCATCACCGTCGTGCAATAGGAAAGAAGAAAGGAGGCGCTGCCGCTGATTCCGCGGCCACCGTTGCCGCGACGAAGAAGAAGGGTGGCTCCGCTGCTGCGGGCACCAGCGCCGCCGTCGGCGGGAAGAAAAAGGTCGCGGGCACCCGCGTGACAAATGGTGCATGGCGCCCCTCCATCATCAAGGTGTCGGATCTCCGTCTTCTTCGCCAGGATGGAGTTATTTCATCGGCAGCTGGCGCGCTGCCCCTCAAGCAGTGAGACCATTCCGC
Organism: Avena insularis; assembly: GCA_023614405.1. Lineage (NCBI taxonomy): Eukaryota > Viridiplantae > Streptophyta > Magnoliopsida > Poales > Poaceae > Avena > Avena insularis. The sequence goes on along the minus strand of CM042690.1, from coordinate 661,224,921 downwards.
TCCTCCCGCTGGTTTTCGAGTGATGTTTCTCGATTCGCCATTCATGCGTCTCTCCTTGCCTCTCCACCCCTTTCTTAGGGTCTTCTTTGTTTCTACGGGCTCCCATCACCGTCCCCAAATTCGATTCTCCACATCACCGCTTATCACTTTATGTGCCGCTCGGAATCGCCACACTTTGGTATTTTCAAGCGCTTGTTTAAATTGAAGTGTCATCCAGATCCGCTCTTTAGTTTATGACGAGGTGGTGGCGGAATCCATGTCGCACCCATCTACCACCTACTTCGACATCAAGCTTACCAAGTCCGCCTGTGGATGGAGGGACAATGGTTCTATGTCCGCGATCAAGGCCAAAGATGAGCACTTTGACTCGCGCTTCGATCCGACGACTCCTCGAAGAAGATGCGTTTGGAAGAACATAGTTATGCTCGCGAACTCACGGAGACGGATGTGTCAGATCAGGCTCCGCGACCTCGAAGTTGCATAGGCGCAGAAGAGGGAGGTCGCCTTATCGTAACTTGGCTGCACCGCTCGCCCAGCCTCTCCAAGCTAGAGTCCATCCCATGTTTCAATGGAGTGGCGCTGATGATGCCAAGGTGTTCGCCGATGGCATGTCCACGAGTGAGGTGGATAAGAGGATTCGATCAGTGCACGGCACAAGGATGTGCTTCCAAGTGAACCAGTTGTTCCTCCTTTTGATGCTTCGAATCCTCCTCCTAAGGTATAGTTGTGCTACGTAGTAGCTTATTTTCACGATTGCTTTTCTATTTGCTTACTTGTTCTGTTTGCTGATCTTCACTGTTTGTATGCAGGATTGGGCGGTGTCGCCTTGTATGCCTCCTCTCCCTGAGGGGATTATTCCTCGCGAAGCTTTGGAAGAGGACGAGTCTGAGTCGACTGTCCCTTCTAATGTCGAAGAGGAAGCCCCCGAGTCCGAGAGCCCGGATACTCGCAAGCGTTCGCGTAGCAAGGACTCCGACGCGTCGACTCCTTCGACTCTAGGAGGCATGGATGTTGGCGCGGAGTCGCCAATTCCAGCCATTCCTGTGAGGGTTGTGGCACCGTCTTGCGAGAAGATGCGATTTCCCAAGGAGTCTTCGTCGGAGTCGGCGGCGGCCACGTTTGATCTTGACAAGTTTGACTGGTAAGTTTGCTAGGTCATTCATTCTTTTCTGTTTTCTTCTTGTTGACTTTGCCCTGGAGTTTGCCATTTCTCAATGTGGATTTGGTCTTGTAGTCAAGAGGCATCGTCATCTTCTGGCGACGTTGAGTTTTTGAAGGAATCGGGAGTCGTGACTTCAAGGGCCAAGGTAGAGGTCGAGCGCGCTCCTTCCCCTCCGGCGGCGGCCCACTCCGGGCACAATTCTTCGAGCTCTCCTCACGTAGGGGAGAATCAAATGGTTGCTCGAATGACCGTTCAGCAAACTTCTTCGAAGTCGCTAGAGGACCATGTAAATATATCTTTCCTTCTTTTTAGTATCGCAGTCGACGTTCTCTGTTGCTCTCTCTAATTCCTTGTTTGTGCGACAGCTCCTTGTAAAGGCAGCCGCGCAAGTGGCGGAGCAGGTGATGGCGATGGATCACCAGCATGCAATGCTGGAAACGCATCACCGCGTGGTCGAAAGTGAGTGTTCTACACTTATTCTTTTTCGTCTCCTCCTTTTTTTTGGTATAGTCGACTGATAGTCAACTTTTGGTTGCCATGTAGCTGAGCATAACGCTTTTATCGCGCAACGCCGCCACCTTGAAAAGACATTAGCCATGGCTGTGAAGGGCGCGACAAGGCAATCGCGCGTACGTGATGATGCAATAAGCGAAGAAGATCTGCGGTCCTTTGCGCTAGGGAAAAGTTGTTCAAGAGCAACTGTTTCGCCGCCAAGGCCCTCTCGTACCTTTGCTAGTAGATATTTTATTGTTGTCCTTCCTCTCTCTGGAGTTTTGCCGGTATGCTAGAGATTTCATCCATGTGTGGGTTTTCGTGCAGATGTCGGGCGATTTGAGCTTTGACCCGCAGCCCTTCGTCGCGATGACGCCTCGCAGTGGTGTCTGCAGTCGAGGACCGTAGCGCCGCTGTCCAAAATACATTGTCCAAGGCCAAGGTCACCCTTAGTCGCCTCCAGGAGGAGTTGATGCCGAAGGCGGAGCTGGTCGATAACGTGGACGAGCTGGTGGAATCACTCGTCGGGGGTGTGCCTGCCACCTACAAGAACTCCCTTCGCGCGGCTGGCGCGACCATGTCACTTGCCATGGTGCAAGCCCACAGAGTCGAGATGGATCCCTCTGCGGTGTCGAAGGCGATGCCTGTTGGCGCGGATGGTCAGCAGGTAGTCTTCGCTCCCTTTGCGACTGCCTGTGCCAAATATGGCCATTCCTTGATAAATAGTGTTGCCAAGTATTCAGAGGAGCTCCAACGTGCTAAGAAGGCTAAAGCTTCGCCCTGGCATGGAAAGTCGCTGGCGCCGACATCGCCACGGACTTGATGAAGCCCCGGCCGTCAAGTCGAGAAGCTAGCTTCTGTAGTTAGTTTTTGTAATAGTTGATGAATTGTCCTTTGGTCTAAGAACATGCCTTCCAAGTAGTGTGTTTGTGAATACTTTATGCTAGTCTTGAATGCATCTCACTTTTGCCTTTGTGTTGTTGGTCGCCTTATTTGCCTCGCCTTGACTTTCCGGTAGGGTACATCAAGTGGTCCTGTTAGGGAACCCAGACTCGCCATCTCTTGAGGATACAAGGCACCACCGCCCGTGGTAGAGGAGCCGTCCTTGCTTTCGACTTCGTGATCGTGTTAAGCAGCTAGAGCGTGAGTTGTCCGTGATCCGCGGTAGCCGGACGCAGGAAGTCGAAGGCTGAAAAAGCCGCCATGAGCAAGATTCGCTGGCGAGGTGACGCACTGGCGACCAGTTTAAGTGTTAGTTTGCTTATTCTCATCTTTTCCTTTGTAGTTACTCGCAACAGTACGTTGTACTCATGCTATTTGATGCTGCTTCGTGTAGTTGTTAGCGCGCGCCGTCCGCAGGAGGAGAAGGATAGAATTGCCATTTGCCTTCATGATCTCACCCAGGAGAAACTTCAGGAGAGCGGATACTTCTAGGTAGATCATGACCGTGCGACTGCATTGGCGACCCTGCAGGATTGCGCATCACAAGTGCTGCTCTTACTGAAGGAGTCGCAGTCTTGCTTGAAGAACATTTATCGGGCAATGTTTCCGCTGGATGACGCTCCTTCAAGCCTGCTGGCTCTCCTTGCCAAATTTCAAGATATGTCCGCGGTTCGCGAGTGCGTGAGGCAGCAGTTGGTGGCTGGTGCCAAGGCTGCCCTTTCAATTGTGCGATTGCACAGGTCTGACATGGATGTCGCCGCCATTGCTTCCGGGTCACAGCGCCACCAGAGGATCTGCTTGGAATATGGTGTCAAGACTATCAGCGGTGGACCGCCCATCGAGGAGATTGTCGATTTCTTCCAGAGCAAACCAACATTCATCTGCTGCAAGAGTAGCCAAAGTTGTATCCTGCATAAGTGTACTTGTGTTGTAAAGTTCAGATAGATGTTGTAGATAATTTGTTGTCAAAATGTGTATAAGGAGCTTTGTGAGCTCGAGGTGCAGCACTTATGCAGTCCTTTCATAGCCTAGCCATCCTTTATATCGGTCCCTTGTCAACCTGTCAGGTGCATTGCAGCTGGGTTGAGTTTGTGTTAAGGGTTTCGATTGATGTGCCGCCTACTCAGATATCGTGTTTTGGTTCAAGAATGATGTAAGTAGGGTATGCAGCCAGTGTAAAATTGGCGAGTAAAGGAGAAACGCAGTTTTGGGGCACTTAGCTTTATTTAATCGAGAACAATGCGAGGTACAATGTGTGCTGAGTAGCCTTGGCTGAGTAACCTTATTTGCAATGTAAAAGTAAAGAGAACGACTAAGGGTAGAAGGCCGTCTTGTGTGACGCCCAAGGGCTGGAGTATGCGACTGCCTCTAAGTCTTGAAGGCGATAGGCACCACCGGGATTACTTCAGTAATCACGATGGTCCTTCTGGGGACTCGAGCTGAGATGTCCTCGCCGCTTTAGTCGCAGACCAGGTCACTTTCAACGAAGGATCTGGGCCTTCTACTATGGTAGTTGCGCAGGTTCTACCGGTAGATCGAGATCTTTCTCGGGCGATTTCCTTGCTTCGCCGAGAGGTCGACGGAGTCTTCGAGTGCAAGGATGACTCTTGTTCGGCCAGAGGCGACCACGCCATGTGCCTTGTACCGCATCTACGGTAGTACTACTTCCTCCGCGGCACCATAAAGAATGGGGTGTAGCCTGTGGCACTATTTGGAGTTGTACGACTCCAGAGTACGGATTGCAGCTTATCCGCCAGCAACCCGCCGCTTGTTCGAAAGTGGTCGCAGGAGTCGCTTCTTGAAGCCGCAGACGAGCCCGATTGCTTTTTTCCACTGACCGCTGGTCCTGGATGCACCATCGAGGCGAGCTGATGTTGATCCCCGTGTTCTCGCAGAATTCTTGGAACTCCTTGATGTGAAGTTCGCCCCGTTGTCGGTAATGATGTTGTAGCACGCCAAGCTGTAGACGATGGACTCAAGAACTTGATCGCTGCGTTCCCTGATTGGTTGGTCATTGGCATGGCCTCGATCCACTTTGTGAATTTGTCGATCGCAACCAAGAGGTAGACGTAGCCTCCACGCCGAGGATCTTGGCAGCTGCCAACCATATCGAGACCCCATTGTGCGGCGGGCGCACTAATGGGATAGGTCGTAGCTCATGCGCCGGTGCGTGTGGCTTGTCCGCGAATCGCTGGCAAGTATTGCATTTTGGACTATGTCCTTGGTATCGCGCATGGTGGGCAATAAAATCCAGCTCGTAGAGCTTTGGCAACGAGGGCGCGATCGCCGCGTGGTGCCCGCAGGTCCCTTCATGGATATCAAGGAGAACCGCTTCTTCCATCGCCATGGAGACGATCGCTGTAGCACTCGTGATGCTGGCGCTTATATAGTTCACCATGTTCCGCTCTACTCGTGAAACACATCTACGATAGATCTAGCTCGATACCATCGATGGGTTTCGCAGCATAGTAAATCAAAATTTTCTATGGAAGCTTAACAGAGGGAAAGCCAAGATCTAATCTAGGAGATGCAAACAACTAGATAGATTGGATTAGATCTTCATACCCTTGAAGATTCAGACAGCTGAACGCTCATTTAACGCGGGTGATGTAGTCGCATCGCTTCTCCTCCTCGCGATCCGATCCGATCCAGCACTACAAGTGGCGGTGCCTCCGTGAGATGCACACGCAAGCACCTCGACGCCTCCTCCTTCCTCGGACCAGCAAGTATGGTGGAGAGATAGATTGGATCTACAACACGACGGGCGTGGTGTATATGGTGGAGAATTTCGCAGCCAGGCTTCGCCCACAAACAAATGGGAGGGAGAGAGGAGGGCAGCAGGGCAACTAGGGTTTGGAGAAAGGTGTAGGTTGGGGGGAGGGGGCGCACCAGCCCTATATATATAGAGGGGGGTGCGGCCAGACCTTGCCCATCCTCCAAGCCTATCTCTAGTTTAAACAATTTAAACTCTCCCTTATCTAGAAATCCTATCTTATCTCTAGTTTAAACGATTTAAACTTATCTAGGATCGGCTGGGCCCTATGGGGTTTTTGCCCTGGCCCAATGCGCCAGGACACTCTCATAGGCCCATGCCCTTCCGGAAGGTGGGGCCACGTTGGTCCCTTCCGAAGGTTCTAGAAGCTTCCTACAATACCGATTAATCCTAACAATTCAACTCCAAAACTGCACCGCCTTATATGAATCTTATTCTGACCATTCCGAACCTCTCGTGATGTCCCGGATCCCATCCGAGACCAACAAAAATTCATAAACCAATTATCCAATCTATCCTAGGCCGAGACACGTTATGTGTGACCCTACGGGTTCGAGAATATGCGCATGATCTTCTATCAATAATCAACAGCCGGGTCCGGCACCCATATTGACTACACATTCATCGATGATCATATCGGATGAACCACGCTGCCAGGATTCAATCAATCCCATATATATATTCCCTTCGCCTCGCGATATTTTACTTGCCCGAGATTCGATCGCCGGTATCGCCATACCTAGTTCAATCTCGCTCACGTTAGTACTTTACTCGCTCCGTAATCCGATATAACTTTGTGATTAACTCCTTAACCACATGCTTGCAAGCGTGTTGATATCGACACGAGTGGGCCCAAGTATATCTCTCCGACTTGGGAGGGACAAATCCCATCTCGATACATACAACCCAACAGATACTTTCCGATTACCGAGAGACACCTTTATGATCACCTCTCATAGGATGACGCTTGATGACCTCAAAGCTTTCTTCCAATACTGTGGAGTTGTATTATCTCATGGTCTAAGGAATACAATATTTGACATAAGAAAAACTTCGCAAAGACGAACACGATGACACGATCTAATTGCTTCGCTTAGTTTGGTATATCCACCATATCATTCTCCAATGATATGATCTCATTATCAATTGACAACTCATGTCTATGGTTAGAAACCTTAACCATCATTGATCAATGAGCTAGTCCATAGAGGCGCATTAGGGACACGGTGTTGTTCACAAACCACACAAGTATTAAAGTTTCCGCTAATACAATTCTAGCATGGAATATAAACTTTATCATGAACAAGAATTATAATAATAACATCTTTATTATTGCCTCTAGGGCATAATTCCAACAGCCTCCCACTTGCACTAGAGTCAATAATCTAGTTTACATCTCGCAACAATCTCACACCCATGGCATCGAGGTGCTGATCATGTTTTACACGTGGAAGAGGTTTAGTCAATGGATCTGCGACATTCAGATCTCGTATGTACTTTGCTGATCTTCGATCTCCATCCGCTATATAATCTCGGATTATATGAAACTTATGTTGATATGCTTGGTCTTTGGATGATATCTTGGTTCCTTAACGAGTGTTATGGCGCAGGTTGTCACACAATATCTCCAAAGGTCCAATGCACTTGAACCACGCCAAGCTTAGTGATGAAGTTCCGATCCAAACTCCTTCACTTGACGCTTCGCAGCAGCCATGTATTCCGCTTTCATCAGATCCTGCGATCACGCTTTGCTTGCCTTTCTCCAAATTTCACTCCTCCATTCAAAATATACACGATCCCGCCTGAGATTTACAATCATCCTTGTCGATGTCGAAACTAGCATCGACGTAACCTTTACGACGAAGTCGCTCATCACCCCCATAGACTAAGAACATTTCTTTAGTCCTATTTAGGTACCTTAGGATGTTCTTCATGGCTGTCCAGTTGTTCTACTCCGATCACTTTGATATCTGCTCGTCAAACTAAGAGCATTGGACACATCCGGTCTAGTACAAAGATGGCATACATGATGGAACCTATGGCCGAGGCATAAGGCACTTTGCTCATAACTTCCCTATCATTTATCAGAATGGACACCGAGCTTTGCTCAATATCTTACTCGACAACATAGGCAATCGAACCTTTCAATGCCTTATCCATTCGAACCTTTTCGTAACTTTGTCTAGGTATGTACCGCTTAAAGCTATCAGCGCCTTTGTCTATCTCTATAGATTTTGATGCCCAATATATAAGCAGCTTCACCTAGGTCTTTCATTGAAAAACACTTGTTCAAATAACTCTTCACATCGTTAAGCATGTCGATGTCATTTCCAATAATCAATATGTCATCCACATATAGTACCAGAAACATCACCGAGCTCCCACTCACTTTCTTGTAGATGCAGGCTTCGTAGCAATTTGGAACAAATCCAAAGCTCTTGATCACTTGATCAAAACGAAGATTCCAACTCCGAGATGCTTGCTTCAGTCCATAAATGGAACGCTGAAGTTTGCATACTTTATCAAAGATCCTTAGATCGACAAAACCTTCGGGTTGCATCATATACAACTCTTCATCAATGTTGCCATTGAGGAAAGCAAATGACATCCATCTGCCATATTTCATAATCATGAAACGCAGCAATTGCTAATAAAATCCGAATGGACTTAAACATCGCTACGGGAGAGAAAGTCTCATCGTAGTCAACACCTTGAACTTGTCGAAAACCTTTTGCAACAAGCCGTGCTTTATAGACGGTAACACCGCGTCCGTTTTCTTCTGAAGATCCATTTGCACTCAACGGCCTTTCGGTCGCTAGGAGGGTCCACCAAAGTCCATACTTGGTTTTCGCTCATGGATCCCAATTCGGATTTCATGGCTTCTAGCCATTTCTCGTAGTCTGGGCTCATCATCGCTTCCTCATAGTTCAGAGGTTCACCGCCTTCTACTAACAAGACAACAAGACAGGTTGCCGTACCACTCAGAGGGGCACGCCGACCTTGTCGACCACGACGCTCAAGAGCAGATCGTCCAAGCTTCATGATCCTTGTCATTAGCTTCCTCTATTGTTGGTGCAGCGGCACTAGAACAATTTCAGGTGCTCGCTACTCTCCAATTCAAGAGAAGGTTCAATAACCTCGCCTAGCTCTACTTTCCTCCCACTCACTTCTTTCGAGAGAAACTCCTTCTCAAGAAAGGAACCGCTCTTTGCGACAAACACTTTGCCTTCTTCTGGTGGATAGAAGGTATACCCAATAGTTTCCTTAGGGTATCCTATGAAGACGCATTTCTCCGCTTTGGGTTCGAGCTTGTTCGGCATCAACTTCTTGACGAAGCTTCAGATCCCCAAACTTTAAGAAACGCACAACTTAGGTTTAGCACTAAACCAGCTCATACGGTGTCGCCTCAACGGATTTAGATGGAGCCCTATTTAAAGTGAATGCAGCGTTTCTAATGCATAACCCCAAAATGATAACGGCAAATCAAGAAGAGACATCATCGATCGGACCATATCTAATAGGGTTCGATTCATGCTCGTACACACCATTGCGCTGTGGTGTTCCTGGCGTGAGTTGTGAAACCATTCCACTTGCTTTGAGATGCGTGAGAAAATCATAACTCAAATATTCGCCACGATCGGATCGTAGAAACTTAATCTTTCGTTACGATGGTTCTCCACTTCATTCTGAAATTCTTTGAACTTTTCAAACGCTTCAGATTTATGTTTCATTAAATAGATATACCCATATCTACTTAAGTCATCGGTAAAAGTGAGAAAATAGCGATATCCACCGCAAGGTCAAAACACTCATTGGTCCGCATACATCGTGTGTATGATTTCCAACAAGTCCGCTGTTCGCCCATCATACCGAGAACGGGTTTTGATCATCTTGCCCATGAGGCATGGTTCGCATGTCAAATGATTCAAAATCAAGAGACTCCAAAAGTCCATCGAATGGAGTTTCTTCATGCGCTTTACACCAATATGACCTAGACGACAAGTACACAAATAAGTAGTATTATCACTATCTACTTTGCATCTCTTAGCCTCAATGTTATGGATGTGTGTTTCATCCCTTTCGAGATTTAGAAGAAATAAACCATTCACAAGAGGTGCATGACCATAAAAGATGTTACTCATATAAATAGAACAACCATTATTCTCCGATTTAAATGAATAACCGCCTTGCAATAAACACGATCCAAATAATGTTCATGCTCAACGCAGCACATAATAACATTTATTAAGGTTTAAAACTAATCCCGAAGGTAAAACTAAGGAGAGCGCGTCGACGGCCATCACATCAACTCTTGATCCGCTGCAACGCCAGCATCGTCACCTCATCCTCGCAAGCCGCCTATTCCGCAGTTCTCGCTTCGGTTACAAATATTAGCAACCGAACCCAGATCAAATACCTGCACTACAACGAGGGCTAGTAAGGAAAACATCAATAACATGTATATCAAATATACCTTTGATGGTGCCAGCCTTCTTGTCCGCTAAGTACTTCAGATTGCGCCCAAAGGACTCCTTGTCCTTGCATAGAAGCACTCGGCCGGCTTGGGACCGCACTGAGCTTCTTCTCGCAGGGCATTGCGCTTGCCGCCCTTCTTGAAGGGCTTCTTTGCACCTTTACCTTTCTTAAAGGAGGGCTTGTTGACCATCAACACATGATTATCCTTCTGATGTCCACCTCCGCAGCCTTCAGCTTTGTGAAGAGCTCGTGATCGACAAGGAACCAATCTGATTATGAGTCACTACAAAACTTTTGTAGGGAGGAGTGATTGCAGAACTCACTAATCTTGAGCTCCTATGGAATCTTGCAACCAGCTTGCTCACATGCTGAGTGTAGCCCGACATCTTAATGGCGTGCTCACTAACTAACTCCCTTCCTCCATCTTGTAGTTAAAGAACTTCTCGGAGATCTCATATCTCTTAACGGGCCCGAGTCCAACATGGTTTTCAACTCTTCGAGAATCTCAAAGGGCCCGGATAGTTTTCAAAACGATTTTGAAGTTCCTGCCCATAGCAAACAACATGGTGCTCTTAATCACACCATAATCATCTTTCCGATCGACAGACAGCTTTCTCATCACCGCTAGCTTGCAGTTAGGGGGTCACTTAACGCTTTCCCAAGGACATAGTCCTTTTGTCCGCCAGATAGAATGATTCTTAGATTATGAACCAGTTGGTGAAGTTGGACCCATTGTTTCTAAGCTTTTCTTTCTCAAAGAAAACGCTTGAAGTTGAAGTTGACTTGGCCATGTGATCTACAAGATTTGCAAGTACAATTTAGACTATGTTCATGATAAATAGTTCAACTTAATCAAATTACTAGATGAACTCCCACTAAATTCAACATCCCTCAAGTTGTTTAGTGAACACGATCCAAATTCACCACACCTAATCCGATCATCACGAGAAGAGATGTGGTTTCAATGGTGGACAACGGTGTCGATCATATCATTCATATGACTCATGCTTAACCTTTCGGTTCATGTGTTCCAAGGCCATGTCTACATGCTAGGCTCACAAGTCAAACCTAAGTATTTACGCTGCAGTGCAAACTGGCTTGCACCCGTTGTATGTGAGCGAGAGTCTATAGCACCCGATCATCACGTGATGCTTGGACACGACGAACTTTCGCAACGGTGCATACATGGGGAGAACACGCTTTATCTTGATCTTTATGAGGAATCATCTTATAATGCTACCGTCGCGATCTAAGCATAATAAGATACATAAAAGGATAAACATCACATGCATATAACTTTATGTGACATGGTATAGCCAATCTTCGCGCAATGATCTCCATCTTGTGCGTTCCGGCATGATATCCATCACTCCACCATGATTGCCTCCACCACGAATAGCAACTACAACTATTGCTAACTACTTAGCGATAAAGTAAAGCTATTACATGGCGTATAAGAAGTTGACTGCAGTCATACACAATTATAAAGACAACCATATGGTTCTCGCCGTTGTGTACTCATCGACATGCAAGTCGTGAAACATTACAAAACATGATCATCGCATACATTATACACATCACATCTTGGGCCATACCATATCACAGAAAACACTCCCTGCAAAAATAAGTTAGACGCCTCTACTTTGTTGTTGCATGTTTTACGTGGCTTATGGAAGTAGATGCTAAGAACGATTCTTACCTACGGAAAGCCACAACGGTGATATTATGGTTGCCAAACTCCGGTGTTAATCCCATGACAACTATAGTGAGAGAAACTGACATCCACCAGCCGCATGTGTGGAACAAGCCACACGTCAAGTGCGGAGCCGGTCTCGCGAACGACGTCGCGTAAGGTTGGCCTGGACCGCTTCAATCTCACTATCCCGTGCCATAAGAAGAACACAAACAAGAGGCTTGCAACAGAAAACATCAACGCCCGCAACAACCATGTTGCGTTCTACTCGTGAAACACATCTACGCATAGATCTAGCTCTGATACCACTGATGGGTTTCGTAGCATAGTAAATCAAAATTTTCTACTTAACAGAGGGAAAGCCAAGATCTAATCTAGGAGATGCAAACAACGAGAGAGATTGGATTAGATCTTCATACCCTTGAAGATTCGACAAATGAACGCTCGTTTAACGTGGGTGATGTAGTCGCACTCGCTTCTCCTCCTCGCGATCCGATCCGATCCAGCACCACAAGTGGCGGTGCCTCCGTGAGATGCACACGGCGGCACCTCGGCGTATCCTCCTTCCTCGGACCAGCAAGTATGGTGGAGAGATAGATTGGATCTACAACACGACGGGCGTGGTGTATATGGTGGAGAATTTCTAAGCAGGCTTCGCCCACAAACAAATGGAGGGAGAGAGGAGGCGGGGCAACTAGGGTTTGGAGAAAGGTGTAGGTTGGGGAGGGGCGCACCAGCCCTCTATATAGAGGGTGCGCCAGCCCTGCCCATCCTCCAAGCCTATCTCTAATTTAAACAATTTAAACTCTCCTTATCTAGAAATCCTATCTTATCTCTAGTTTAAACGATTTAAACTTATCTAGGATCGGCTGGGCCCTATGGGGTTTGTGCCCTGGCCCAATGCGGCCAGGACACTCCCTCATAGGCCCATGCCCCTCCCGGAAGGTGGGGCCACGTTGGTCCCCTTCGAAGGTTCTAGAAGCTTCCGTACAATACCGATTAATCCTAACAATTCAACTCCAAAACTACCGCCTTATATGAATCTTATTCTCCACCATTCCGAACCTCTCGTGATGTCCCGGATCCCATCCGAGACTCAACAAAAATTCATAAACCAATTATCCAATCTATCCTAGCCGAGACACGTTATGTGTGACCTCATGTTCGAGAATATGCGTACATGATCTTCTATCAATAATCACCAATGGGTCTGGGCACCCATATTGACTCCACACATTCATCGATGATCATATCGGATGAACCACGATGCCAGGATTCAATCAATCCCATATATATATTCCCTTCCTCGCGATATTTTACTTGCCCGAGATTCGATCGTCAGATCGCCATACCTAGTTCAATCTCGTTCACAAAGAAGTACTTTACTCGTCCGTAATCCGATATCACTTTGTGATTAACTCCTTAACCACATGCTTGCAAGCGGTGTTGATATCGACACGAGGGCCCAAGTATATCTCTCCGACTTGGGAGGGACAAATCCCATCTCGATACATACAACCCAACAGATACTTTCCGATTACTTGAGAGACACCTTTATGATCACCCTCTCATAGGATGACGTTTGATGACCTCAAAGCTTTCTTCCGATACTAGGGAGTTGTATTATCTCATGGTCTAAGGAATACAATATTTGACATAAGAAAAACTTCGCAAAGACGAACACGATGACACGATCTAATTGCTTCGCTTAGTTTGGGTCTATCCACCATATCATTCTCCAATGATATGATCTCATTATCAATTGACAACTCATGTCTATGGTTAGGAAACCTTAACCATCATTGATCAATGAGCTAGTCCATAGAGGCGTACTAGGGACACGGTGTTGTTCACAAACCACACAAGTATTAAAGTTTCCGCTTAATACAATTCTAGCATGGAATATAAACTTTATCATGAACAAGAATTATAATAATAACATCTTTATTATTGCCTCTAGGGCATAATTCCAACACTTGACTTGTCGATCTTGCGGTGTGATGCAGTGTGAGTTCGTCGTCAGAGCCGTCGTGTCGCCGTGAGCGGCATCGTCGAGACAGGTCGTGGCTGTCATCGCTGGATGAGGGCGAGGAGTAGCGCTTTGCTAGCGCTTTACCCTTTTTTGGGTCTGGTACTAGCTCCTTGTCGAGGGCGGCCTCGATTAACCCCAAACCCGTGATCGTAGATCAGTGCATGGCGGTTCGGGGATCTCCAGCTGGCGGCTGGCTATTGAGGAGGTACATGGTGGCTGCTGTCACCGCAGCCTGTGGCGTCCTGGGAACCACGTTGCCTCTCGTGTCAACTATCATAGAGCCGAAGTCGAGGACTTTCACGACTTCTATGCTCTCTTGTTCAGTGAGGTGAGCCATCCACGACTGCCTCTTCTTGGCGAGGTACTCATTGCCTCTTGAGGAGGATCCTTCGTAGGAGGAGAGCCTAGCACGACGAAGGCTCGATTCGTCTGCTGCCTTTTTACGCGCCTCAAGTTGCACGATTGCTTGTTTTTGGCACTTGAATTCCTCTTTTAGGAGCCAGTGGTAGCCCATCAACAGTTCCTGTGGGGACCCGAAGGGTACAGGTGCACCGTGGGGCTTCGGCGGCGATCCCACTCTTGCTCGTTGAGCCCGATCACGCCGTCCGCCGGTTTGCTCATTGATCATGTTGGGAGGTTCGATTGCCCTCCGCTGCCACCGTTATCACGCGTTGCCACCGCTACACCGCTTATCGGTGTTGGGTGGATCGGTGCCGTTGGCGGTGTTACCACCGTTGCCGTGCTTGGGTGGATCGGTGCCGTTGCCGGTGTTACCACCGTTGCCTCGATTGGCGGAGGTGTCGATGTTGATGACGGCGATATGAAGTGATTAGAAGCTGTTGCTTCCACAACTTTCAGATCCGAAACCGTAGGTTCCATCTTCAGTGGCCAGATTGCTTAGATCGGAGTCGCGACTGCTGTCGTTGACCGTGTTCTCGACTGCCACCGGAATGTTGAGCTCGCTGAGGGTGCCGATCAATGGAGGGAACCATGATGCCGGGGCAATCGCCGGTGTTGTCGGCTGATCAGGCATGCGAAGCGTGCCCATCTGACCAACTTGGAAGCGGAAGCTCCCAATCGCCAGTTGATTCCGCCCACGGACTCGAAGGCCAGGCGGGTGGCCAGCGTGTGGACGATGAAGTCGAAGGTGCCAAAAAGCTGACGAATCTCCGCTGTTGCGGAGTTGTAGATCGCAGTTGATGGGGCCAAAGAAGCCGCAACATCAGCACTCCCAGTTTCCACAGACGGCGCCAATTGACGAGGGTTTAACTCGTCAATGCCCATTGTTATGGAATTGGGTTTTGGAGAAGGAGGGAGTGCTGGAGACATCTATCGGCTAGCAAACAAGCACACAGGGGACAAAGGATTTACCCAGGTTCAGGCCTCGTAGAGGTCCCTACTCCTGCTTGTCTGCTCGTGGAATTATTGAGGGAGTCGAAAGTTACAATGGTGCGTAGATGTAATCTGGCGAAGGTTGTGAAAACTAGGGTTGCGTGTGTCCTTCTTGCCGCTCCCTCCTAGCCTTTATATAGATAGGCTAGGTCTCGAGTAGCAGGTCGAGTCGGTTACAAGTTACGGTTTTTCCCTTTAATCTTTCTATCTTTAGCTTCTTCTTGTTCTTCAAGCAATCGAGAGTCCGTAGGTTACTCGAGTCCCTCCATCCGGGCCTTGGTGACACCGTGGGCCTGTATGTATTTGGACCGTATATACCAAGCTCGAGTACCTGTAGGGTATACCCATGTCACTAGGAATATATAAATTTCGTTTATAATTTCACACATGTATTAGGATTTTTATCCAAATACACATTATCTAGAACTAATACAATTGAAGCATAGAACAATAAACTTAACTTTTAAACAGAAATATAAATGATAATCTATTTATTATTGCCTCTAGGGCATATTTACATTACAGGATCTGCCGCCAAACTAGGGTTTGTCGCCCCCGAGTCGCAAGGGAGGCGATAAAAGAGCCTTTCCTGGGTGGTCTATCACTGAACAAACCTTTCATGTTGCAAGAAAAGGATAGACAACTAGATAAAAAGAAATTAGCGCAGATGGAGAAAAATTGACCTCTAGCAGAAATAAATCTTTGAACGAGATGGAACAAAACTCTTAGTGTTGGATGAAAAAAATACAAGCCTCACGGCAAAAAATAGATCTTTGAACGAGAAATAAATATATATACCAAATCAAAAAAAATTACCAGAGAAAAAATTAGAGTTGTAGGAAGAAAATTCACATCAATGCGGAAACAAATCTTAGACGGCTTGAAAAAAATAGCCTTAAAAACACGTACAAAAGAACTAGGCTATGTAGAAAAAATTTACCTACCAAACAGATCATGACTATAATCAGAACACAAGATTATACCCAACAAAAAAGGCGAGTGACCGAGTAGGAAAACCCCAACTTATAAACATAACACAAATTTAAAACTAGGTAAAAATAAAATGTAGCGCACATGGAACTATTCTAAAGAAACAAAAACATAAAAAATAAAATCATATTTTTTAGCATGTCCAACAAGTTGCAATTACAAGAGAAAAAATAGTTCATCCTAAATGAACAACGTTAGACAAATGAGGAACAAAATCATGACTAGTAGGGGAATGTAATGATAGACAGAAGGAACAAACCTTATATTCATGGAACAAATAACAACTATATGTGGAACAAAATATGTAGCAAAGGCAAAAAAAGGCTAAGTGGAACAAGTCACAACTAACCCATCAAAATGAATGAAAAAAAAGAAAAAAAAGTAGAAATTAGGGAACAAAAATAAAGGGGCCATGGAAAAAATTGTGAGTGCAAAAGTAATAAAAGGCTAAGTGGATAAAATTTTGGCATAAATGTAATGAATCATGACGTTGGTCGAACATGATTATGAAACAAAGTGGAACAAAAAATGAAACTCGTGGAGCGAAACATGTATGCAAAATGAACAAAAAATGAATCATGCGAAACAAATTTAACAACACGAGGAACAAATCACGATTACTGAAGGAACAAAATTTAGACCGCTTGGATTATCAAGGCGACCAAAATTTAGATCATTTGTTTAAACAAATGAGAAACAATTTGAACTAATATCAGAACATGATTTTAGAATATATGGAACAAAACTTTAATACTAGTTGAACCCATATATAAACCAGACCAAGAATGTTAAAAAATCATAAAACGGTATAAACCAGACTAAAATATAAAGAAATATAGGAAGGACAAGACATGAACCAAAAATACCAAGAAAAAAAAGATACTAACTTCGATCCAAATTAATGCATTTAGATTTGTCTAGGTTAGAATGTATCTA
The DNA here is from genome assembly GCA_023614405.1 of Avena insularis. Classification (NCBI taxonomy): domain Eukaryota; kingdom Viridiplantae; phylum Streptophyta; class Magnoliopsida; order Poales; family Poaceae; genus Avena; species Avena insularis. Next base: position 661,208,033 of record CM042690.1, on the reverse strand, counting down.
GACATATTTTATTGCTTAGATTCATCTAAATCTAGACAAATTTACGTACATTAATTGGATCGAAAAGAGTAATAAAAATATAGAAAAAAATCAAGAATAATGAGATAGAAAAATAGGAAAACAATTTAAAAAAGTAAAAAGTAAAATTCTCGCGCGGCAAGGAGGTACACATAAACCCTATATGACGCCTGGTGCAACGCGAGCACCTCCTGTCACTACCAAGTGTAAGTTGTCCGGCCTAGGAAGGCTTTGCTACTGGGTTTTTTAAGTGTTGAGGACCGGTTTCCATAGATTCTTTCTATTTTTTAAATGAATAGTCCTCATTCGCTTGGTGTTTTCCTGGCCGGTTTTCTAGGTTTTCCTCTCTTCAGTTTTCTAGCCAATTTTTACTTTTCTTTTCATTTTCATTTCTTTCTGTTCTTTTTTAAATGTGAACATTTACGAAATTTGAACAATTATTAATTTGAATGATTTGCAAATTTGAACAATTTTAAATTTGAATAATTTCAAACCTGAACAAATTTCAAGTTTGAACAAAACCAAGATTTGGACAACTTTCAAATTTGAACATTTTCGAAAATGGATAATTTAAAATGTAAACATTTTTTATCACAGCCTTTCTAGTGAATTGTAAAAGAAAAAGAAAAAACAGAAGGAAAAAAAGAAAGAAATCCCAGCTAGGCGTGTGAAGCATGGGTGGACTTGCAAGTGGGCCTGGCCCATCAGTTTGCCAGCTTCAGGTGGCCTCGGATAGGGATGGGCGTTGCTATAAGACGCTCAAAGCGGCACCATGCGCACGCACCGACTAGAAATGGCAATGGGGCCCCGAAACCCGCTAACCCGATGGGTACCCGTCTTAAATGGGGCGGGTCTGGTAAAATATTTGACCCACCAAATTATACGGGGCGGGTATGGAGGAGCCAGACCCATACCCACGCATCTGCCGCCATCGACTCCAACATAGTCTAGATTCATACTAATAGCCTCAACGTTTGGCCCACCAGGCCCACCATCGACTGCACCATCTCGACTCACACCCGCACAATCCTAGCCTAGTAGCCCACCATCGATCTCTTTCTCGCGAAGTTGTCACGCCTCGAGCCTCTCGCAATCCCGCACGCACCATTGTCGTCTCGCGGCTCTACGCCGCTTCCCGCCTCGTGCCTCTCAGAGACGCCCATACCACCGCTACGCGCCTCTCGCCGCTTGCGCGCCTCGAAGGCTCTGCGCCATCATTGTCGTCGTCTTGCGCCTCTGCGTCATCGTCCCTCGCCACCAGAACATGGGCCTGGTACGCTGGGTCCCAGCATTCCGATGGGTGGTCCGGAAAAAATTGGACCCGACACGGATGCGGGCGGGTATGGGGCGGGACCCGACCGAACGTGGTGCCATCCCTAGCCCGATGGGCGTAATGTCGTCCTCAGTTGGAGATTCCATTTTTTTTCTTGTTCTGTTTCTCTTTTGTAGATTTTATTTAAACTCTGAAAATTCTCTATAATAATGGTTTAATAACTGTTGATATTTTAAAAATATTCGTGAAGATTTTTTAATACTATAAACAATTTTTCAAAATTATGGAGCAATTATTTTAAAAATCATGAACAAATTTTGGAAAATCATGAACCATTTTCGTAAATCATGGACCAATTTCGAAAAACAATGAAGCAAATTCAAAAAACATGAACCAAAAAATTGAAAAACATGAAAAGAAAATTGAACAACATGAACCAATTTAAGAAATCATGATCCAATTTGAAGAATCATAAACCAATTTTAAAAACCATGAACCAAATTTCAGAGAAAGCAAACTTTTTCAGAAAAAAAATATTTTTATATAAACTTTTTAAAAACGTAATAAAAAAAGAAAATAAAAAGAAACAGAAACGGATAAAAAGAAAAAAAATAGTAGAAAGAAACTTGATGCATACTGGGCCGGCCGAACATAGGGTGCACTCTCTGCGGCACTAGCAGCCCGCGCAGTGGGCGGCATATAGCATTCCACGGATCCAACGAGCTTTCACGTAACATAGCTGTCCAAAGCCTTTGTCGGCCTTGTTAATCTAGTACAGGCCGACGATCTCCGATGCTTGTGACATTAGTTGGGCATTTCTTGCTACGTGGGCTAGTTATTTAGTCCATGGACCAGAGTCAAGCTTTGCTTGGTCAGATTCTTATTGCCGCAAAAGGCACCAGATGCATTATTTTTATTTTGTGTGTTCCGCCTTCCGATTATATTTCCAAATGTTCGTTTGAAACAGTCTGGAAACCATTTAAAAGAACTTGTTATATGTCCCTAAAAAAAGAACTTGTCATATTGCGTTTTACCGCCGGTTTCAGTTTACAAATCATTTAAAGAACTTGTTATATTGCGTTTTACTGCCGGTTCTGTCATCCAGGAAAAGCACAGGACCAAGTAACACCATACGAATAAACCTCTCAAGCATATATACTCTCCGATCATTGTCCATGTTTCTCTTTGTTAGCACCAGTTTATGTCATCTATAGACACCTTCAGCTTGTCACACGTGAATTGTGAGATAAATCTTTTCTTTGAAACTGATTCATGTAATTCGATTTCGTAGCCTCACTCAATGATGCGTTTTGTTTGAGGATGTAAGGGCATCTCCAATCGTCTGTTTGATCCATTTGGATCTGCCGTAAACAGTAAAATCGGTTGTGTCCGTTTGGGTCAGTGGGGACTCCCAGCACGTTGATCCTAAAAAAAATTGTAGTATGTCATCAAAACAATCTTAATTTACAAAGGAAAAACATTAAAAAAATACACTAAAAACTTAAACCCTAGCTTCGGCAAGGGTACACGCCGGCTTTGTCTACTCGCTCTCCTCCTGAGGGAGGTCGATGAATGGAGGCGACGATCACGACCTTGGGGAACCGCACCGGCAGATATGTTGTCATACGCTGGGAATGCCACTTGCTCACCTTGCGCATCTTGCCCATGCCAAGCAAGCCACACAGGCGCATGTTGCGGCCGATGCGGTATCGATGGTGGATGATGCTACGGCGGTGAAACTGGTTGTTGTTGTTCCGCCGACATCGTCAAATTGTGCAGCGTCGTGGACAACTCGTCCCAATGTGCCTCCTCCTCGAGTTGGGAAGCCTCCAAGGCGAGGCGGAAAGCATCCTCTGGGTCAAGGTCCGGCAGCATGATACCGACCTCCTGCTGCTGCTTGACGACTGCCATGTAAGCTCGATGTCCCTCGTAGTCCCCGTTATCATCACAGGTCTCCTCGCCAGGAATGCCGTTGCCACCACGTGACGACGAGGGCTCCCATTCCATGTCGTGTACATCATTGTCGTCCATCACTGGCATCAGGTCGTACTCAACATCCGGTTAGAACTCGCCCATGAATGATGATCGTCGCATCGCCTAGTGCTCCCATTATAGTAATGCCACATGGAATGACGTGCGGTGATGGTACGTGTGCTTGTTCCGCAGGTACAGTCGCAGTTTTGCATCGGTGATGTTCGATCTCAGTGTTCAATAGTGGCCCTTCCGGTGGAACGGACAACACTGGTGCCCTGATCTGGTTGAGGTGGCAGTCGCCTGGGAGGTTGACATCCTGTTGCTCGCATGGCTCTCCATGTTCAAACCACCACCGCGCCTTCTCCATGGGCACGTGGTTAGGAATGATACCCTAGAGGATCACATTCCGCCTTTGTTGGGTTCACTGCATAGAAAACAAAAAAATCATACGATGTGAACAACTAAGCACCAAGATCTATCTACCTAGATAGAATCAACGGATGGATATACATCCACAGAGATCTTACCCTCGAAGACCAAAAAGCTTTGTTAACAAAATCTGATTTCGTGGATGATGTAATCATTCACTTGCCGATCTCAAGTTCGCGGATGAAGTACCCGATCAAAAATCCACGAAAGAGTGCGTAGCCACCATCGTCTCCATCCCTAGATGGAGGATCTAAAGCTCTTCGGCACCCTGCGGAGGGAATTCACCACAGGCCTTCTTCATCATCATGCAAGCCTTGATTGTGATCGTGAGTAGTTCATCTTTGGACTACGGGTCCATGTAGTAGCTAGATGGCATTTGGTTCTCCTCCTTTGTGCTTTCATGTCTAGATCTTATGAGCTCCACTCATGATCGAGATCATCTATTTATGGTCTGCATGTTGTGTTTGCGGGATCCGATGGATATTGAGATGCTATTTCAGATTGATTATTGATTCTATCATGTCTTTGTTATTTGTGATCTTGCATGCTTTCCGTTGTTAGTAGATATCTTGGCCAAGTAGATGCTAGCAACTCAAGAGATTAGTATTTATGATCGATAGTGGGTTCATGCCTCTAGTAATGCAGGAAGTGGCGAAATCTCTAAGATACTAGATGTGTTGTTGCTACTAAGGAAAAACACCAATCCTTTGTTCATAGAACAATCGTATTTTACTTACATTACACATAATTCGTAAAGCAATAATACATTGCTTGACTTAATACTAGAGGGGGGTTGGATGATAACCTGAAGGTGGATTATTAGTCATAGATGCGAGTTGGATGGCGGTCTATGTATAATGTTGTAATACCCAATCAAGTTACAAAGGAGTTAAGATGATTAGTATATGCATGTATTGCTTTCTCGATGTTTATTAATTGCCCATAATTTGTTCACCAACATGTTATCTATCTTAAGGAGAGCCACCTCTAGTGAACTATGGATCCCGGTCCTTTCTTTTACATACAACCTATAAAGCATTTACTTGCTTTGTGTTTACTTTCTATAAACTTTACTTCCTTCCATTTGATCACGTTTAATCCTTTGTTTTTCAGCAAAACTGGTGAGATTGACAACCTCGCCATGAAGTTGGGGACAAAGTTACGTGAGTTGTGTTGTCTTGGTCTCACGTTGCTACTAGCCTTGATGGTGCATACTGAAAGCTCAGCTAAACACCTTTGGGGTGTTTCCTTGCTCCTCTTGGTTCGATTAAACCTTGGTTTCATAACTGAGGAAACTTGCTCTTTGTGCTCATCATACCTTCCTCTTGGGGTTCCCAACAAGCTCTACATCAACCTTTGAGCCATCACAAGCAGGCAGCAAATCCTTCGAGAAAAAGCCACAGGAATATGTGCCCGCTAATCCGAAGCCATGGGGAATTCCCTAGAGGAAGAAGAGAACCTTCACGAGGAGGTGGTGCAAGAGGAGAGAGGCTTGACTGTGGTTGATGTCGAGCTCGTTAGAACCCCAAGAGAAGTATGATGAGAACAGTGAGTTTCCCTAAGTTATGAAACCAAGGTTACTCAACCGGTAGGAGCAAAGAAACACCTCCAATGTTGTTTCCAACAGAATCATGTACAACACAACCAGAATTTGAACTTACATGAGGTTGTCAATCTGAAGAAAGTAATAGCTTTAGAAAGTAAATGAAAATAGTAAATAGTTGTAGATTGATGGTAAAAAGAAAGGAGGGTTCAATAGTGGTTCTAAGATAGATGGCATTAGTTGGTGCGTGTGATTATTCTGTTGCTGATCAGACTCTTGAATGGAGGATCTAAACATGGCCTAAAGGAGGCCAATGCTCGGTGGCAATGCCGTGAAGGAGGCGGGGGTGCCTGGCCACCACCCCAGGCCTGTGCAGCGTCCAGGGAATGGTGTCCCCTCCAGTCAGCTCGTGTGTCCTCCCTCGGGTGATTGACTTGACTTTGGCTTTTAGTCAATAGGGAGAATATTCATTTTCGACTTTCCTGGAACAAAAAACAGCGGAAAAGCAGGCGGTGGCCTTGTGGCATCTTGTTAATAGGTTAGTCAAGAAAGTGTATAAAAGTACTCAAAGTGTGGACAAAACATAAGAAAGTAGATATAAACCAAGCATGGAACATCAAAAATTATAGATACGTTTGCAGCGTATCAACATCTAAGCTTAACTCATGCTAGTCCTCGAGTAGGTAAGTGATAAAAGAAAGAATAATTTTTTAGGTGACATGCACCATCATAAACTTGATCAAAGTATTTGTAAAATATTGATAGTTGGGATCATAGTACTTCAACATAGCATGAAAGATACAGTTCTAACAATAAGACATACCAACTATGTTGTAACATGAAAAGTACAAACAAAAGATTCATGAATAACAATGTTTTGCAAGGCGTTTGTTTGTTTCACATAAAAAAACATAGCATAGTGGCATTCAGCTTGTCCCTCATAGTGTAGCAAACATAAATGCATAGCACACCTTCCAAGTTTATAAGGGTGACTAGATAAAAATAGTTTAAGAACAAGCAATATCAAAGTTATGCATCAATCAACAAGTCTTGGGACAATGCACATTAAACTAAGAATAGCCACTAAGCTCTCTCAATAGGTGCATAAAGATAGAAGATGGAGACTTAGCATAAAAGTAAAATAAAGGCCTTAATAGAAGGCGAGTTCAAGTCTCATTAAGAGCTTCCAAAAATTATGGTAGTTATTAGCTTTCGGCTCCATTGCCCCTATCATAAGCATCTTGAAGTGATTAAGGTTATAGTGAACAAACTATAGTATATGTGACAAAGTATAAGTTGGAAATCTCATGCCCCTTGAATAGAAGCTGCTCCTCATGCTACTCAAGTTTGAATTCCGGTAAGTTCTTGCCATAGTAAGTACATGTGTACCATAGAGAACCATCAGCAGGTGTACCCTTGCCGATGATCGGAAAAATCACCTTATCTAAATGACAAGGCAAGCGGATACTTGAGCATCTCAGCAATCTTCTTATTTACCATGAGAAATGGTGCTTTTTTCTCTCTTTCCTCTTTTCTCATATTTTTTTCTTTTTCTCTTTTTTCTCAATCTCTATCTCTTTTTTTATAAGAAGAATGATTCATAGATTGTTCATTATGGTTACGCTGCAGGTTTCCACCATAATTAGGCATAGATTAGACCAGCGGCCCATGCGTTTCTCTGACACGCATACATAACTCCATGGACTTACAAGCTCCCTTTCATTTCACAGACAACATCCATAGACAAAAGAGCATGATATCAACTAGGTACAAAGTATAAGTGCAATGTTGAAAGCGTTCCCCATGGCGACATGGTTACGCTAATCCCCAACATATAAGTGCAAGCATATACAACATAGACGACACAATGGTGAAAGTTTATTAGGGGCAAGAAAAGTAAAGTGTGCCATCAAGTTCGTGAGAGCTTTAATCACTAGTTTTCTCATAACAAGTTTAATTTGGAAGGTAGATAAAAACATGAATATACTTGGAATAGAAAATGCTAATAGGTAGGTATGGTGGACTCTTTGGAATAACTTGGTTTTATTTGGAGTTGGATGCATGAGTGGAACTCATACTTGGTTATGGAGGCTAGCAAAAGACTAGGAGAGACTAACTAAGAGAGCAATAATAGCCATAATCATGCAAAGCGATAAAACATCATTAATTAAAGCATAAAGTGATATTACAAGTCGAAAACGAAAGGATCATAAAGGCTATGGTGACTTGAGATAGTCATAACATGACGTGAGCATCGCAAGTCGACCCAAATAAAGCATCAAAGGAGAATACCACAATACTATGCTTTAATATGCTAAAACAAGCATGATTCTTTCAAGGCACATTAAGCAATCTCAATTGTTTATAACATGTCATGCTGCAGCAAAAATCACTAAGCATAAAGCCAAAACAAAATCAATCATGACATGACAAAGCATAGGCCATAGTCAAAAACAAGCTCTCTTTACCACTTAAGCATGAACTTTTCCTACTCTTTTCCAATCCAAACCAAATTATTTGAAAACTAATGTATGAAAGAGGGGGTCCAACCAATTTATTCAAGAAAACTAAGCAAACCAAGCAAATGAACATAAAAATGAAAAATGAAGACACTCCAAGAACAACACAACTGTGCATGAAATAATAAAAATGAAGTGTTTGGAAGAAACCTGAGATTTTTATTGATGAAGAAGGGGATGCCTTGGGCATCCCTAAGCTTTGACGCTTGTACTTCTTGGATATTTCTTGGGGTGACACGGGTGGCATCCCCAAGCTTGAGCTTTAGTCCATTCTTCATCTCATTACATCATTCTCTTCAGATACCTGGATTTTTTTCCTACATACAAAACTTCACACAATCTTTATTAGCAACATTAGTGCACTCAAGATAATAAGTCTTTGGGTTCAGTTTCAACACCAATAAAACTTCCATTAAAACTCAAGCTACTGTAGCACTTCCCTCAAAAAGCTCAATTCCCCAAAAAGAACCCAAAAAGGAATCAACAAGAAGCAAATGCAAATAATGGCAGAAATCTGTCAAAACAGACCAGCAGGTCAAAACCAATTTTTTCGAAGACCTTCTCTTGCTCAAATAGAAAAGTGTTGAACTAACGAAACTTAGATAACAACCTGGTGCATAAGCACAAAACTCATCTGGACATCAGAGATTTTACACGAATTTTACGATTGAAGCACAAAAATACATTTGGAGAGTAATTTTCCCAAGCATTACTTCTCTCTCATTAGAGGTTACTCTTGGCATAAAAAGGATAAGGAGTGGTTATTACAGAGGTAATAACTTCCAAGACTCATCTAAAACTTTTGGGTTATCTTCCAATAAGTACTTTTCTTGAATGCCTTTAAGTTAGGCATAAGAAGCAAGAAAAGCAATCAAGTGTTCTCAAATTAAGAAGCATTATGATTTATACCAGAAATATTTTCAACAAGGCAAGGTATCTAATCCAAATAAGTCCTAGAGGATTCTCTCTCAATGCTGTTGGGTTCAATACTTTCATCAGACGGGATTTCAGGAACAATCCAATCAATATTCTTTTCTATGGCTTCATGCATTGCTACAAGTTTGAAAGGTATTGGTATCTTAATTTTCTCCCATTAGGTTCGGTTTTGTTCATATTTTCTCGTATACCAATAACATCTACACATAAGCCTAGCATATTAAAATGATCAAAGACTTTTCTAGCTTCCTTATCAACATCATAGAATTCTTTAAGCAAGGTTTGCAGAATAAAATCTCTCTTTTCAGGGTCCTCAATTTCTTTAAGTTTAAGAAACATTACTTGCATTAAGGGGTTAAGGTTAACAAACCTAGCTTCCAACATGTGAACTAAAGAAGCTGCAACAATTTCATAATTTGGAGCAAGTTACGCAGGGATCTATCCTCAATATCATCATGCTTACTAACATGATTAAAAAACTCTTCAATATTATCTTTTCCAATTATAGAGCCACTACCTATTGGAAGGTCTTTCAGGGTGAATTTAGGGATCAACATGGTGAGCTAAGAAAGAGGTAACAACTATAGAAAGACTTAATTTTTTTTGTGTTTTTAATAAAAAAAGCAAACTTAGTACAACTAATATTTTTTTGTTTTTGATAAAGAAACAAGCAAACAAAGCAAAAATAAACTAAGAAAAAAAAGTAAAGAGATTGGTTATGAAGGACTCCCCTTGTGAAGATGTCCTTGACTCCGACATGGCGCTTGGAAAAGTCTTGATGGCGCGTGGTTGACGTGGGACTTTCTTCTTCTTCTTCAATCCTCGACAACGGTGCCAGAAAAGTACTTGCTCACTCGTGGTTGATATCAAGCTTGTTGGGGAACCCCAAGAGGAAGGTATGATGAGCACAACAGTAAGTTTCCCTCAGTTATGAAACCAAGGTTATCGAACCAGTAGGAGAAAGGAAACACCTCCAAGGTGTTGTTTTCAACTTGGAATCCTGCACAACACAACCACAGAACTTTGCCCCCAACTTACAGTGAGGTTGTCAATCTCACCGGTTTTGCTGAAAGAAAAGGATTCAACGTATTGTGTGGAAGAAAGTAATAGCTTGCAGAAAGTAAACAAAAAACAGTAAATAATTGTAGATTGATGGTAAAAGAAAGGACCGGAGTCCATAGTTCACTAGTGGTGGTTCTCCTTAAGATATATGACATGTTGGGTGAACAAATTACAGCGGGGCAATTTACAAACATCGAGAAAGCATACATGCATATACTAATCATCTTGACTCCTATGAGATTTGATTGGGCATTACAACATTATACATAGACCGTAATCCAACTGCATCTATGAGTAATAATCCACGTTTAGGTTATCATCCGAACCCCCTCCAGTATTAAGTTGCAAGCAACAGATAATTGCATGAAGCATTGCGTATAAAGTAAACAATATGATTGTTTTATGAACAAAGGATTGTTGTTTTCTCCCTAGTAGCAACAACACATCTAGTACGTTAGAGATTTACATCACTTCCCAGATTACTAGAGGCACGAACCCACTATCGAGCATAAGGACTCCCTCTTGGAGTTGCTAGCATCTACTTAGCCAAGATAGCTACTAACAACGGAGAGCATGCAAGATCACAAATAACAAAGACATGATAGAATCAATAATCAATCTAAAATAGCATCTCAATATCCATCGGATCCCCGCAAACACAACATGTAGGATTACAAATAGATGATCTTGATCATGAGCAGACTCACAAGATCTAAACATGGTAGCCAAAGGAGAAGAACCAACCATCTAGCTACTACATGGACCTGTAGTCCAGGGATGAACTACTCACGCATCACACCGGAGGCTTGCATGGTGATGAAGAAGGCCTCCAGGGTGAATTCTCCCCTCCGGCAGGGTGCCGGGAAGAGCTTCAGATCCCTCCCGATCTAGGGATGGAGATGATGTTGGCTACAGACTCTTTCGTGGAATTTTGATCGGGTACTTAGGGTTTCTGTATCGGAGGCAATATATAGGCGAAAGGGGAGGCCGAGGGGGTGCCCTAGGCAGCCACACCACCCCCTGGCATGAGCCAGGTCTGGCCGCACGGCCAGGTGGTGTGGGCGTCCCCTGGCCCCTCTCCGTCTCGTATTCTGGCTCTATGTCCCCCTTGGTGAAATATTGACTTTGGCTTTTGTCCCGTCCAATTCCGAGAATATTCATTTTCTGACTTACCTGGAACCAAAAACAGTAGAAAATAGGCAGCTGGCACTGTGGCATCTTATTAATAGGTTAATCCAAGAAAGTGTATAAAAAGTACTCCAAAGTATAGACAAAACATAAGAAAGTAGATATAAACCAAGCATGGAACATCAAAAATTATTGATACGTTTGCAACGTATCAAGGAGCCATGGGGCTCCTTTTATAGGGGAGGGGGCACAACCCCATGGCTAGGGCTAGCCGTCAATGGTGGGTGCCACCACCTCTCCCTCATTCATGTGGGTGGAGCTTCCACTAAGCCCACTCACATCAATTTCAACTTCACTCACTTTGCATTTAATACCCTTGTTTAAGCTGTATTTTCTATTTAGATAAAACACTTTTATTTATTTTATTGAATTTTGTTAATTACTTTAATTAACAAACATTCACATAAAACCCCTTGCAATATTTCGATATCACATGCAAAAGCAATTTCAGCAATTTGACCCGAAACACCCAGTGTCCATTGAAATAATTCTAGCACTTTCATAATCTTTCTCTGGTATCATATTTACTCCAAATAGTGTCGGTATCCCTTAAGTGTGTCATGCAACTGTTCGCGAATAATGCAGACATGATCGTGACCCCTCTCCGATCAATAATCAGCAACGAGACCTAGAGATCGTCTTGACTCACACATTAAGCGATGACTCTAGTGATCGTGTGAACCTTTAACATCTTAACTAAATCCATTTATCTTGCTATATATTACATGTCCGAGTTTTGATCATCGGTATCCCCATACCTAATTTGATTTCGTTATCGACAAGTACTCTTTTCTCATTACCGTGATATAACATTCTAGTGATTTTATCACTTGCTTGCAAGCTATGTCAATATGATGTCACCAAGAGGGCCCAGAGTATACCTCTCCGTCATTGGGATGGACAAATCCCACTCTTGATCCATGAGCCTCAACATAACACTTTCAGAGTACCCAAACCCACCTTTATAGTCACCTGTTATGGTGTGATGTTTGATGTTATCAAAGTACTCTTCTGGTGTTGGCAATTAACATGATCCCAAGGTCTAAGGATTAATGTTACTTCCGATGATGTTATAGTAATGTAAACATAATGACTTTCATCATATTACTATACTTCGGATGAATGTTCATCACATCATTCCACCAATGTTGTGACCTCGTTATTAACAACATCCAATGTCCATGATCAAGCAACCTTGATCATCTTGTTAATAAACGAGCTATTTTATATGAGAGGTATACCTAGGAACTCTTTATTTGTTTATTAAACATACATGTATTGACATTTCCAATTAACACAATTATAGCATGATAAATAAACATTTATCATAAACATGGAATAAGATAATAACCACTTTATTATTGCCTCTCGGGCATATTCCCTCTAGCCTTGTATTTGTAACCAGGAATCCGGCTTAGAGTTAGCTATTGCTGGGGTTTGTTGCATGGAAAACAAAAAATTCCTACGATTGCAACTGCCAAGATCGAATCTAGGCGATATTTGTTACGGTTTCAGAAGGACTCACCCTTAAAGACCGTAAGCGGGATAACGTTCCTGCAAACAAATGTGGCTGGTGTAGAATGTACACGACCATCCTCAAGGACGCAAAGATGATCAACGCCACAAAGGGGCAGCGCCTCCGTGTCGATCCTGCGTTCGGCGTCTTGGCGACCTCCGTCCTTGCTCGGTTGGGCAGCAAAAGTAGCAGATTCTAGGGAACTCCAGCAGTACTACGACATGGTGGTGGTGGGGGTGAAGAAGATCTTGATCAGGGCTTCGCTTAAGCACCATGCTCGTGGAAATGGACAAGCTAGCAAGGGGAGGAAGATGTCAAACAAGTGAAGAAGATCTTGATCAGGGCTTCGCTTAAGCACCATGCTCGTGGAAATGGATAAGCTAGCAAGGGGAGGAAGATGCCAAACAAAGGGCATATGAGAGGACTGGAGAGGTGTGTTTGGGAGGGGTGTCCACCACCTTATTTTATAGGGGAAGGGGCAGCCCCTTCCCATGGCCGGCGGCCCCCACCTCTTCCCTCATTCATGTGGATGGACACTCCACTCGCAAAAATTCATGTCCACTTTCTCCCATTAATTTTCCACTCAAGAAATCAAAAGTCTTTCCATTAAAGCACTTTAATTCACTTGGTTTAATGCCACTCAATTTAATGAACACTTCATTTAATGAGTACTTCATTTAATTAACACTTTATTTAATGAACACATTAACATTTTATCCCCTTGCAATATTTCGATACACCGAAACTATTTTGGCGATTGTTATCAAAGCAGTTTTACATGTTGTCTAGTATTTTTCTCATGCGTTCCCTATCCGGTCAAATCGTTGGCCAACCTTAAGTGTGTCTCCTACAAGTTCGTGAACTAAGTGGGCGTGATCGAGAATCTCTCCGATCAATAATCATTAGTAGGATCTAGAGATTCATAGTGACTCCACTTACTCAGCGATGAACTAGTGATCTCATGAACCTTTTTCACTGTAACATATTCCTTTTGTCTCGCGATATTTTACTTGTGCGAGATCCGATCATTTGGTATCATCCATACCTAGTTTGATCTTGCTACCGATAAGTATTCTTTTCTCGTTTCTGTGATATAATATTCTTAGTGATCTTATCACTTGCTTGCAAGCTATGTCAATGTGATATCACCAAGAGGGCCCTAAGTATATCTCTCCGTCATCAAGATGGAAAAATCCCACTCTTGATCCACTAGCCTCAACTAACACTTTCCAAGTACCCAATGACATCTTTATAGTCAGTTGTTACGGTGTGATATTTGATGGAACCAAAGTACTCTTCCAGTGTTAGTGATTGACGTGATCTCATGGTCTAAGGATTAGTGTTACTTCGAATGAGATTGCAATATAAACTTTATGACATGATGATATTGCTAAATCTACTGCGGGTGAATGTTTATCACATCATTCTCTAATGACATGACCTTGTTATTAACAACATCCAATGTTCATGATCAGGAAACCTTGATCACCAGTTAATCAACAAGCTAGTGTATTGAGAGGCATTACTAGGAACCTTTTCTTTTGTTCTTTAAACACACATGTATTAATGTTTCCGGTTAACACAATTATAGCATGAGAAATAAACATCTATTATAAACCTAGAATAAAATAATAACCATTTATTATTACCTCTCAGGCATATTCCTTTTAGTCTCCCACTTGCAGTAGAGCCAATAATCTAGTTTGACATAGTGATGAATCTATCACCCATAGAGTTACATTGTTGATCATGCTTTGCCCTTGGAAGAGCTTTAGTCAACGGGTTTGCTACGTTTAGATCCGTGTCTACTTTGCAAATATCTACATCACCATCCCATACATGTTCCCGGATAGAGTTCAATCGGCGCTTCATATGCTTAGAATACTTGTGAGACCTTGGTTCCTTAGCATTGACTATGGCACCATTGTTGTCACAATAGATAACCATTGGATCCAAAGCACTTGGAGCCGCACCTAGTTCAAACATGAACTTCTTCATCCAAACTGCTTCTACCACTGCTTCTGAAGATATACTCTGCCTCCATTGAAGATCTTGTCATCACTGGTTGCTTAGAGCTCCTCCAACTCACCACTTTTCCATTCATAAGAAATACATATCCGGATTATGACTTAGAGTCATCCGGATCGGTGTCGAAGCTAGCATCGATGTAACACTTTGCGACGAGTTCTTCTTCACCTCCATAGATGAGAAACATATCTTTAGTACTTCTTAAGTACTTAAAGATATTCTTGACAACCTTTCAGTGTTCCAAACCTGGATCAGATTGGTACCTGCTAGTTAAACTAACATGTGCCACATCCGGTCTTGTACACAACATAGCATACATAAGAGAGCCTATGGCTGAGGCATAAGGGATATTATCCATAACTTCTCTAGCTAGAGTGGGAAGTACGGTCGGCACCCCAGGTAGCACTTGTAAAACAGCGAAGACCGCGAGTTCCTCAATGATGTGCGGCCCTAGATCCGAAGGCTTGATATGGTAGTAGGCGCAGAAGCGCCGAAAGAAGATCGAGGTGGGAAACTCCAATCCTCGCTCTAGGTGACTGAGGAATGAGATGAATTCCCCAACCTTTGGCTTCAACTCGGTATCGCTCGCCGCGGGGACTCGCCAGTTGCTCTTCACGAGCACTCCTGCCTCCTGGAAGGAGTGGAGCATTGTTGATGTGCACTGGGACTTGCCCCAAAGATCTTGGGGTGGCGCCATTGATTCGAGCTTGCTTGATTTGGAGATCTAGATCGGGTGGTGGCTCGGAGAGAATAGAAGAAATGGGGGAATGCGGAGCGAGATCCGTACATCACTCCCTCACCCCCTTGTATAGTTCTTCTTGAAGGACCCCGGATTAGCTGTTGCTTCGCAGTAATTTCGTTGAAGTTACCATTAGAAGTTACCTGATGGCTAGTTTGACCGTGCCTGATGGTCCAACTTTAACCAAATTGGTCACTCGCTTCACTCCACTCGCTTGGATGCGACGACTTAAGCGGCTCGACTAAGCAATCTGTTGGAAAAACTACATCAAGCCTGCGACTTCTCCCTTCATTGGAGGAGTTAAATCACCGATTCATTGGCGTCCACTTGGACTTGCCTACTCCGCCAAGTTGAAGCCTCCGCCAAACCCCACGCCTTTTCGAGAACTCGATGGAGATATGCCAATCGGAGTATTAGTTGGATTCAACGGCAAGACCATGATGAAGAATGGGCTTTGGCACAATGACTGAAAGGAGGTAATCAAGAAGCATGATTTGGAAGGTGAAACCCAGTATAGCTAGGCCTAATCGGATTAGGTCGACTCCGAAAAACCTTAAGCTTCGGTGTAAATCTTGTAAACCCTAGCGAGGTGACACTATATAAACCCCTCTAGGGTACTCTCGTGAGATACACTCTATTAGACATCCCATAAGCGAATGCCTTGCTACCGAGCTACCCTTGTAATCTCGTGCATCAATACATCCTAGCGGGAAGTAGCCCTACAGGTCTTGAACACAGGTAATCTCTTGTGTGCTCAAAGTCACGATCTGCGGATGACTAACTCACTCCTGCCTCAATCGACTCAATGCGCCACCCACAGTGGCATTGCGGTGGCCATTCCGACAACTTCTATTGTAAATTCAGAAAATTTGAATGATTTTCTTCATAATTTGGAAGGATTTGCCAAATTTGAGTGGGGACGTAGCGCCCTAGTGAGCTGGGCCAACTGTCTACATCTTGATTGCTCAATAGTGCTCATCCTCGTTAGTTTAATCCAAATACTGATACTCCACTCATATTAGTTGACGTGAATTTATCTAGAGTCGGATGTATCTATTCGAGTCAAGTAATATGGGTTGGAGGGAGCAGTACATTATTTTATCACGATTTATCTATTTTACTGTTCGACTCGATATATCAGAAATTTGCTCGTATCTTCAACAGTTACTACTGATATAAGCGTATCCGGCACGAATGCACTTTGATTTTGATGTTTCGAAATAATCTCCGGCAAGGGAAGATGTCGACTGTAGACTTGCAGCCAAACCAGAGCAGCAGTGGTCCTCGAGAAAGGGAAAGGTAGCGGTGGTGCCGCGCTGGTGGTCAAAGCGAGGCAGCGAGGGAAGCAAAGTTGGTTGGCAGCATCAAGAAATGCCCTCCCGGCGCGGCCCTCCTCGATTGCTTCGTGTGGCCCATGGATAGATGATGGCACTGGCATCCGGGTTGGCACATTGCCATGGCACGGCGCTGGCCCCCTGGACCACATTGACCGGTCAGACCCCGGCCACGGGCGGCGGGGCGGGGCGGGGCGGGCACACTGCGCACCGCGACCCCGCGCACGCACGCGATGCGATCGATGCGGTGCTGCGGCGACCGTGATGAGCGCTCCACACACGCCCTGTCGATCCGGATTACGCTAGCCATCAGTCAACTAGGTTAGCATCGAGCCGATTAAACAAAGCGGTCAGGAGCTGGGATTGGATTTAGGGGCATCTCCCTGCCCCCCTCCTCCCCGTGGCTAACTTGGCATCGCGATGATCATTGCGGCAGTTAAGTTATGGGTGTTCGCGCGGATGCCGGTGCGCCCTGCACTTGGGGGAAAGCGACCCTGCCTCCTTGCTCTGCATACATTAGTTTATGGCTGTTGCTCCTCACTTCACTTCCTCCTGTTCGCTGCAGTTTTTTTCTTACTCCACTGCAGAATAAATAATTTCCAAGCCGCTCGCTTTCTGTTTCGGGGGAGCAGCGCAGTCCAGCGTGGCAGGCCGTTCGCAGGCTTTGGCATTTTTATAGTACTGTGGCATCGCCTCAATGACCGTGAAGAGTTTGGTTTTTGAAATGGAGCATATTCGTGGTAGCCAACCCAAGTTCAAATTAGAGCGTAGCAGATGGATTGAACTTGAGAATCACAACATGCCAGTCAGCGTCGTGACGTCTACCCGCATGCATGGGTTGGGGCCCAAACGGCAGGTGCCAGTCCCTGTAACGCTCGGCTGTCGCCGGATCCAGTGACGCCGCTACCCCAGCGAGACCGAACCACCCCAACAGTAGCATTACGTACTACTACTACCCGTAGGTGGTGGTGCTGATCTGTGCGCGAGCGAGGCAGGAGAGGAACGTGCGTGGGCGCCCATGCCCTTGAACGCGCTGTGCTGTACTGAAGGCGACGACGGGCAGGTGGTTGGGCCGGCGCCCAGCGAGCGAGGGAGCGAGCAGAGATCCGCGCTTGCCTGGATCGGGGGCAAGAGCGCACGACAACGTACGGCGCGCACCTGTGCTCCCACGTCGGGTCACCCCATGATTCAGGTCACGCGCCAGGCAGCCCACCGTGTCGCGCGTGCTCCCCTCCCCTCCGCTGCACGGAGGGCGTCGTCGTTTGACGTTTGGTCTGTCCGTCCATGCCGGTCGAGACGCGGGGCCGGGGCAGAGACCAACGTGCCTCTCTCTCTGGGGCGGGTCAGCAGCTAGTACTACTGCTCGCGTTGCGTGCCTCCTCGCCCACGTACGCCCGCCGTGCCGCGTACTCTACCGGGCTGGCACGTACGTACGGTGCAACAGCGGCCGGGACAGTGCTCGCCGACGCGTCTCCGTCCCTCGTTGCGTCTCCTTCATAAGTATCGCGTTTAATGTCCTCTCACACCGCCCTTTGACCTGCACCATCGTCCCTGCACGTACGTGTACGTGCGTATGGTTGCTCTTCCGCTGGTACTGGGAGAGATCGTCCGCGTCGGCGTTTAATAAAAACCCGTACCGTCACGGCACGGACGGGACGGGTGCGACCGTGCGGGCCATTTGTTGTTGCGTGCGTGCGGCGCGCCGGTGCAGGCAGCAGGCCGGTCAAGAGGCGCATTTTTAAATAAGCCTCGAGCTTTCGACATGTCCAGTTCCGCGCTTTCTTTCTCTTCCTGTAGCTCACATACTAGTACTGGTGGCCGCTTTTGCCTTTATGTTTTCTCCTTTTTCTTTTGGTCCTTCTCTCTTTGCTTGATAAATCCGTCCTCCTCCACTCGTGGTCTTGGTCATGGTCGCACCGGATCCACTTAATTAAGACGTACTACTACTAGTACTACACTAAAAAAGAGGGCTCCAACCTGGCATCAATGCACGTGCGATGTTTGTTTTCCACCCTTTTTCTCCTTCCAGATTTTCAGATTCTTTTCTTTCTCTCAGGCTCCGCATCAATACATTACTAGTAGTACTGCTACCCGGGAATAGCAACACCCACTTTTGTTCAAGTTAAAGTTTTTTTTTTTCGAGGAGTTCAAGTTAAAGTTTTTGTTCAAGTTAAAGTTTGATAGTGACAAATCTTGCACGGCTTCAAACAACCGTGCCATTTTTCGTTTTCTTGGCCAAAACTTAACTAATGACATTAAACATTCTGGAGGTACTTTCTGCGGCACGTCTCATCTCATGATGTCTATGAACATTACTGTAGTACTACTCCGTATAGTAGAAATGACAGAAAAACACACACAAAAACTAGAGAGTCAGAACATCGAGTGTTTAGACTGGTCAAACACCACGTCCGATGTAGGCGTAAGCGTAAGCGTAACGTGAAGGGCGCGGGTCACGAGGAGGAGGAGGAGGAGGAGGAGGAGGAGGAGGAGGCAACAAGCCTGTGGCCTTGTCCTCCTCGGTTTCAAAAACCGGAAAAAGAGAAATCAAAGCCCTCCCATCTTTGCACATGCTGACCTCACCGCACGTGCAGTCCGCGTGCCTAGATTTAGATTTGGAGTACAGTACACAGTACGCACGCTCGTCTCGATTCCGTCGTGGTCAGCATCGCTCGCTCGTTCATTTCCGGTGCTGACCGCCTCCTATTTCCCAGAAACAAAATAAATACTATACTCCTACCGGATACATTTTTGAAAAGGAAAACAGTATGGGCACTTCCAAGGAACAAGGTAAAAATCACATCAAACCTATAAGATCACTACGCAAACCATATGCCGCCATTTCCTGCAAGATTCCGCCCCATCCCTGCGTGTTTGTGCTTTTGGAATGGGCCAGTTACCTCACCTCTGTGCCTGGCTGCAGCATGGAAAATAAAGAAAATTCGAAATAATAGCACCGCTAGAAAATGAGAGAATACAAGACAGTATGCAGGGGCGGCCCCACCACCTCAGGCAGGGTGTCAGTGAGTGTGCTAATGTCTGGTCCCCAGTCCCCACCCGCTCTCGTCCAATCCCCTCTCACTGCTCCACTCCACCCACCCAAGTAAAATTGCGAAATCCAAATAGTAATAATTTCGTCAGGATATTCCTGCCCTCTCTCTCCCACACAAAGTCACAGCGAGCACACACAGCGCCTTCTCCTCTTCTCCACCCACTCTAGCTAGCTCAGTCTGGATCTCAGTCACATTCTTCATTTTCTCCCTCCCCTTCCACCTCCTGCCTCCACTCCCTCCTCTCTTATCAGATCTCCTCCTCATATCTCGGTGGCTTGTTGCAATCCAAAGACCCAAAAGCTTTCATCTGAAGCCCCCCTTGCTCGCCACTCCCTTTTGACCGGTAGGTAGCTGGAGAAACCCAAAAATCCAAGAAAAGCAACAGGTCAAGAAAGAGGGAAAGCAAGGAGTGGAGGGAAGAAAGGAAGACGGTGATGATGATGCTGATAAGTCGCCCCATGATTCACCGCATCATTCCGTCTCCTCCGACGCCTGCGCGCTTGTGACCTCGCCGTCCGTGTGACACTCGCTTCGGTGGGCGGTGGTGGAAGGGCGTGGTTGGTTCGGGACGGGAAGACGGTCGCTGCCTCCGCCACATCCACAATGCCGCAGTACCAGGAGCTTGCCTGCGGCGGGCAGGTGCTCGACATCGACACGGCGCTCAGGACGGCATCCTGGGGTGCGGCCCCGAGCCCGGGGATGGGGCGCTCGGGGACGGAGGGAAGCAGCCGGTGGAGCTCAGGAAGATGATGGACGAGCTGGACGCGGCGGGGGACGGCGGCGGGGACGAGCCCGTGCCCGCGGTCTTCATTTGCCCCATCTCGCTGGAGCCCATGGTGGATCCGGTCACGCTCTGCACCGGCCAGACGTACGAGCGCGCCAGCATCTCCGGTGGCTGGCGCTCGGCCACCGGACCTGCCCGACCACGATGCAGGAGCTCTGGGACGACGCGCTCACCCCCAACGCCACGCTCCGCCAGCTCATCGCCGCCTGGTTCTCTCGCCGCTACACCCGCTTCAAGAAGCGCTCGGCCGATTTCCACGGCCGCGCCGCTGACCTCGTCCACGGTCTCCGCGGCACGGCCGTCCCAAGGAGGCAGCCCCTTAAGGGCAAGGCCCGCATCGCCGCGCTTCAGGAGTTGCGCTCCCTCGCGGCCACCCACCAGTCCGTGACCAAGGCCATCGCCGAGGCCGGTGGGGTGTCGCTGTTGACCTCGCTTCTCGGCCCCTTCACGTCTCATTCCGTCGGCTCCGAGGCGGTGGCCATTCTCGTGAGCGGCGTGCCGCTCGACGCCGACGCCAAGGCAGCGCTGATGCAGCCGGCAAAGGTGTCCCTCGTGGTGGACATGCTTAACGAGGGGGCGGTCGACACCAAGATCAACTGCGTCCGTCTCATCCGCATCCTCATGGAGGAGAAAGGCTTCCGGCCGGAGACGGTGGCGAGCTTGAGCCTCCTGGTTGGCGCCATGCGTCTAGTCCGGGACAAGCGGCATCAAGACGGTGTGGCCGCTGGGCTGGAGCTGCTCAATTCCATCTGTGCCGTGCACAGACCGGCCCGGAGTATGATTGTGAGCATTGGTGCGGTGCAGCAGCTGGTGGAGTTGCTGCCGGAGCTGGCAACGGAGTGCGTGGAGCCAGCCTTGGATATCCTGGACGCGCTCGCTGCTGTCCCAGAAGGAAGGACGGCCCTGAAGGATTGCCCGAGGACAATACCCAATGCCGTCCGATTGCTGATGAGTGTCCGAAGCCTGCACGCGGCGAGCGCTGTCGATGCTCTGGGTGGTGTGCAGGATGGTTCCTGAAGAGTCTGCACCAGCTGCCCTGGAGGTTGGTCTGGCTGCCAAGCTTCTCCTGGTTATCCAAAGTGGGTGCGGGCCGGAGCTGAAGCAGCAAGCGTCGGAATTGCTCAAGCTTTGCACCATGAATTGCACATCCACCATGTTCCTCGCGAAGTGCAAGCTCACAAAGACAATTCAATGAGAAGGGACAGGAATTGCATTTGTTCTGTTTGTGATTCGATTCGATGATGCAGTTCCCATCGGTCAGCCTTGCATAGCATAATCTGGATCAAGGAATGGATGGTACTGGCCAATTGGTGGATGAAGAGCTATGTAAATAATCTCGCAATTAGCCGAACTTGCTGTGTCATTTGAAAACACAAGAAGAGTGGGTGAATGGATCGCCTGCCGTCGACAGGAAAGCTAGCTTGAGCGACAATGCAGCATCAGCACGGCCCGAGTTGGTGGCTAGCCGGCGGATGTACATGCAAATTGGTGTGGATTTGGTCAGAGCTCAATAAGCACTCTGAGGGTGGGCTGTGGTAAGTAGAGCCAGTTTTGCTATAAGTAGCCGAGGAATTAAGCAAAAACCCTGCAATTTTAGGTTCTTGGCAATGTGGGTCTGTAGTTCTTCCTCCTTTTTATGGGTTTCGGTGTAATTGATGATATAAAACCGGGTAGAATTGTATACACTTCTGCTGTTGCTTCAGAACTAGTGTGCACATTTGCCATAGCTAGGGAATAGTTTTGAAATCTTGGGAGCCATCTTGATTATTGGATTCTCCGGTCAAATTTGGGAATTGTACCACTTTGCCTGTAGCTCGTACTGAAGAAGCTTCATGAAGCGTGTGTGCTGTTGAAATTGGAACAGTTGAAAAGATCTGTTTATGTGGCTTGTGATCTGTGGCCTTCCATATGTAGATGTCGATCATGTCTACTAGCAGTTGGAGTTCGTGAAATTGTTCAGTGTTTTCCCAACCCCGCTCACAGCTGAATCAACTCGGCTTTTGCTTTTGATTTTCGTTGCTATGCATCTGATTGATGTGGTCAAATGATCTGGACAGGAAATGGTTCACGGTTGAGCATCGATTCTAGCGAGGCTCCTGGATCACAGATTCGTGCGTTCCGTCCGTATATCCTGACAAAGCCAGTTTTTGCATTTCACGTCAGGGTCAGGGCATCCTCGATTCGATCCAGATGGCCGTAGTACAGTAGCATTTCCCCTCTTCTCCTCCTCCTAGTCAGCAGCAAGGACAAGCCATCTGCGTCTCTCGTAGGGCGTAGTAGCTATAGATAGGATAGGGTCGTCTGTCGATGATTGATCTGTGTGAGGGGTTCCGTTTTCACCCGCCATGATTGATCACAGAGCAGAGGGTTTTACTCCATTGCAGGCTTTTGCTTTATGTAGCCAAAGCACAGGGGTCAGGGGCAGTCCACAGAGGCGCCGCTGTCTCGCTGCAGCTGGAGATCGAGGAGGAGGAGCTGGCAGTGGGGAGGAGACAGCGTAGCGTCGTGCTAGGGTAGAGTAGAGTACCTAGTGTTGGCCCGGTTTGGAGTTGCCTGCTGTGACGGGCATTTGACCCGGGAGGGAGGGAGGCTGAGGAGAAGGAAAGGAAGGAAGCAGCCGTCGCCATCGTAGTTGCCCCTGCTGCTTTCCAAGATCCACGACGTGACGTCTCCATGTCACGCACTAACCGCACACCCACACACGCGCGCGCGGCCTTGTCGCTTTTGCCATCCCGCGCTCACGGTCACAGGAAGGTTGCCGCGCCATTTCGCCCATGGGCGAGCGAGCACGCCATGTGGTGTGTGGGCGAGGAGGCGAGGAGAATGGCGAGATGACAGGGTCGCTCACAACACGCAGACCCGCCCAGTCCCAAAGCCTGGACCACGAATGTGCATGTGTCCATCGATCTGCGTCGGCCTCATTGATTGACGTGTCCGTGGAGGTGGAGTCACTGTGCGCATCGTCCACGATCATGTGCCTTCTCTTTAAGAAAAGAAGCGCGAACGCAGCGTGTTGTGCTGTTGATCGCTACGGATCGGGAGGGTTTTGGTTGTAGCCTGGTCAATCGATCGAGATCATGGACCGCCTTTATACATGCCTGTGATGACTGATGAGGCGCACACTGGCAAAGGCTGGAGCGGACGGACGGGGGGTTTGACGGGTCTCTACTGCATGCGCGCGCCACTATGGCGAGAATGTGCTGCTGCTGAGTGGTCTCCCCTACAGTAGTGTTGGCGATGCTACGACGCCGCTCTTTACCTGGCGATGAATGGGACGCTCCGTTGCGTTGCAGTTGCAGGCCCGTTCTGGTTGCGACTCGCGGACCCCCATTGTGCTCTGCTGCATCACTAATGCCCGAGAGCCTCCATGTGCAATCATTGCGGAAGAGAAAAATACGGCCGCCAGCAGATCAGGAAGACGATGCTGGTTTGAAATCCCGGTCATGTGCCACCGGCGTCCACCATCCGCTGAAATCGCACCAGCGATGTGCGAATTGTTGCCCAGTCTCAGTATGAAGAGAGACCTTGATAGAAGTAATACACTTCATAATCGAATTAACCCACGCGGCGGAAAATCGAGATCATTTAGCATTCCTACATACGATACGAGAAACTAACACGGGTGTACGCCTCGGCCATGTCTAGTTTAGTGTTGCAGGTACTATGTTCTTCGTATTTTATATTTCTATATACTTATGGGGTGAATATCAAAATTTCCCTGCCTAATTTAGCTCTCATTTACAATGCATCGTATTGCTACTTTGCTCGGCTTGCTTGTCTTACCGTTTGCATTTAGAATCTCTGAGTTGCGGACCCAATCTGATTTTGGTAATAAAGATTGCAACTCTTCACTCACAGGTCCTTAAAGAAGTCTAAAATTTACAAATAACGTAGATCAAATTTTAGCTGGTAGACTTTGTGCCTCATTTTGCATTTGTTCAAGGATGACCTCACGAGAATCAACAACCAGGAATAACCCCAAACGCCATGTAATAGAATGCCCAAAGAGCATGGCGAGTACGGGCAGGAAAAGGAAGAGGCGAGCATATCGTTGTTATGGAGAAGATCTATCGACATGCAAATATTAGAATGCCTTTTTCTATTTGTCTGTGATCTTTAAGGTTTTCTTCTAGAGTATATAGAAGCACTTCTCGTATATTGGTCCGATGTGGCTTTTTAGATAATTATATGCTTTTTATACAAGAATTTTTCCAACCCTTTGAGGCTATATAGTCATCTATCAGTTGCATGTGCTCTTGGTCTCTTCCGCAACAATTATGAGTACAAGAAAGTGGGTAATGATGAAGGCGAAGACTGCTAGTTTGGAGTGGAGTACCCCCGAGTTGTCCCCCTCCACGCCACGCGGGGGTCTAACCCTAGCCGCCGCCGCAAGGCCCCCTTGATGTTGATCCTCCCACGCCGCTGCAGCGGGCTTCGGCCGCGGTGGCGGCACCCCCGGCCCAGAAGGGGCTAGGGTACCTCCGTCGTTCCTCGTGGCGGTGGAGTTAAGGCTGCGGGGTGGCGACACTGGCTCTTAGAGGCGATGGCGTGGTGGCTAGGCCTGGATGTTGCACACGGTGCCACCTAGCGGCAACGGTGGACTGGGAGTGGCCGGACTGGCCTAGAGTGGTTGTCCCACGTCTTCAACCATGGTTGGCACCTCGCCAAGATCGGGGCCTCAGTGATGCGGGTGGCATGATTCAGTGTCGCTAACCATTGTTTGCAGGTCTGGATTAAAAGGAGGATGGTGTGGGGCCTGCAGGCTTTGGCCTATTAATAATGGTGGTTTGTCCCTAGCGATCTTATTCCACCATGTCGCCTTTATGCTGGATGTAGACCTCTTCGATCTGGCCATCGACAAGTTCCAGTCTTCCGTCGAGATCTATCTGAATGTCGATGTCACCCTTGGATATCTTGATCAGAAAGGCTCCAGTCACGCATGCCCATGTTATCAGCCAACATGGCTTCAAGAGGGCGTGGCGTGAAGCTTCGCATTCTTATTGGTGGCATGGGACATGTCTAAGTCAAGATTACCATGGAATGCTTGAGGTGGAGAAAGTCATGCTACAATTGGATGCCTTGAAGATTTAGGGAAGGTGTATTGAATGTAGTGAAGAATGTGTCGAGGGTGTGTTGGTTACTGGAAATAGCGGCCTCGGCAAGCAGTGGCCGCAACACTGTAGGACTACATTTTTGGTGGTGCTCCTGGAGTATTAAATCATGATTCCTATGGTGAAAACACAAGGTCTGGCCTTTATTTGTTGTACCTGGCAATGACCTTCTTGAAGGCATTGTTTTTTGGTTGAACTCTGACTTTCTCGAGGGTCACAAGCCAAGATCTTTGATCGGGCAACGACAACACTTGTAAATTATTTCCTTCTTGGACACATTACTTTTGGAGAATCTCTTTTGTAGTCCAGGTGTTGTCTTCATGGTGGTTAGAGTCCAACTGTTGTGAGTGGTCATCACTATGACAGAGTCTTTGTTTTCTATTTCTCGTTTTATTTTATTTTTTCTTGGTTATGTACATCCTTGATGCTTTTAGACATCTTGTAGTTGTAAAGGCTGGGTCTAATTGGTATCTTCACGATATTAATATATTCTCTTTATCAAAAAAGAGTATGTAATATAAGATTGACTCAGCAAGTGTGGACTTTGGTGGACCTTCTGATGACCAAAAGTCTATCAAATGTAAATGGATCTTTAAAAAGAAAACATATGCGACTGGTAATATCACCGTCTATAAGAACGACTTGTGCAAAGGGTTTCCGACAAATTTAAGGAGTTGACTACGATGAGACTTTATCACTGGTAGAGATGGTATGTCTTTGGATTGTACTAGCAATTGCTGCATTTTTTGATTATGAAATTTGACAAATGGATGTCAAAACTATGGTCTTGAACGACAACGTTGAAAAGAGTTTGAAAAGAGTTGTATATGAATCAACTCGTAGCTTGTGTTGATCCTAAGGATGCCAGTAGAGTGTGCAAACTCAAGATTTCCATTTATGAACTGGAGCAAGTATCCCGAAGCAGGAATCTTCGCTTTGACGAAGTGATCAAAGGTTTAGGATTTGTCCAAAACTACGAAGAGACATGTGTTTACAAGAAAGTGAGTGGGATTTCTATTGTATTTTTGGTATTATATGTGAATGACATGCTTCTTATTGAAAATGACATATAATTACTTGATAGTGTAAAAGGTTATTTGAATAAAAGTTTTTGAATGAAAGACCTTGGTGAAACCACTTATATTTGGACATTAAGATCTATAGAGTTAGATCGATACATTTGATGGGACTTAGTCAAAGTATAGACCTTGAAAAGGTTCTAAAATGGTTCAAGTAAAGAAAATGTTTTTGCCCATGTTGCAAGGCTAGTCGTGAGTAATAATTAGTGACCAGCTACGACGGATGAAAGAAAAACAATGCCAAATATCCCCTATGCCTCAGCCAAAGGATGTACCATGTATGCCTAGTTGTGTACTAGATCAGATGTGTCCCATGCTCTTAGTTTGACAAACATGTACCAGAGTGATCCAGGAATGGAGCAGCAGACAACAGTTAAGAACATCCTTAAGTACTTAAAGAGGACCTAGGAAGGTCCACATGGAATATGTCCGAGAGACAATAATAAAATGGTTATTATATTATCCCATGTTTATGATAAATGTTTATTTATCATGCTATAATTATGTTAACCGAAAACATTAATATATGTGTGTTTAATAAACAAAGAAAATGTTTCTAGTAATGCCTCTCATTACACTAGCTTCTTGATTAATAGATGATCAAGGTTTCCTGATCATGAACATTAGATGTTGTTAATAACAAGGTCATGTCATTGGAGAATGATGTTATAAACATTCACCCATAGTAGGTTTAACAATGATTATGTCTTCAAAGTTTATATTGCTATCTCACTTGAAGTAACACTAATCCTTAGACCACGAGATCACGTCAATCACTAGCATTGTAAGAGTACTTTGATTCCATCAAATGTCAGACCGTTATAGGGTGATTATAAAGATGTCGTTGGATACTTCGAAAGTGTTCGTTGAGTATAGTGGATCAAGAGTGATATTTTTCCATCCCGATGACAAAGAGATATACTCTGGACTCTCTCGATGATATCACATTGATAACGGCTTGCACGTAGGTGATTTGATCACAAGAATGTCATATCACGGAACGAGTAAAAGATCACTTATCGGTATCGAGATTGAACTAGGTATGGATAATACCAAATGATCGGATCTCGGACAAATAAAATATTGCGAGACAAAAGTAATTGATTACTAAGAATAAGGTTCGCATGATCACTAGATTCATCGTTGAATAAATGGGAGTCATTACGGATTTCCATATCCCGCTGATGATTATTGATCGGAGAGATATCTCTATCATGTCCATACTATTCACAAACCGTAGGATGACATACTTAAGGTTCGCTGCCGCGTTTTGAGTAGATTTGGAACTCTGCATGAATTATTGGACAACGCACGGGTTGTTTCGAAAAAGCACCGAAACTGTTTCGGAATATCGAAATAATACAAGAGGTAATTATTAATGTTTTTAATTGAATGAATTAACAAATATTAAATATATAAAAATGTTTTATTAATTCCATAAGTGTGGTCCTATGGTGGGGACCACCTGTTTTATTAATTATTATACGGGAATGTTCTAGTTTCCAGGGTTCTATGGTGGGGACCACCTGCCCAGAAGGTCCACATGGACCTAATGTGGGCCACCTTGGCCTACATGGACCAGGGCCCCACATTCTCATAGGCCCAAGCGCCAAGGGACACAAACCCTAAATGGGGGTGTATCGAAGAGGGGGGAGGGGGTTCCCTCTCTTGGCCGCCTCCCACCAAATGAGGGGGAGTCCCCCTGCACCCCACACTTATATAAGAGGGGGTACAAGGAGCAGGGACACACAACCCTAGCCACCAGACCCCTGTCGCCCCTCTCCTCCTTCCTCCTCGAAAGTCTACGCGTCGACGAAGCAATGCTTGTGGAACTCTCCACCATAGCCATCACCCGTTGTAATGCTGGCCTAGATCCCATCTATCACTCAATCAATCTTGCTGGATCGAGAATGAGTCGTTGTTGCACCATACATGTGGATATCTCGGAGGCGTCGTTCGTTGTAGCATTGGATTGGATCACGGAGGGAACGAATAAATCAACCACGTTTGTTAAAACATTTCTGCTTGTATTTTTCAAGGGTATGAAGATCTAATCTCCCTTGTTATTTACATCTTCTACATAAGATCTTGGTTTTTGTTTGCTCAATGTCGTGAATCCATCAATGGTACGAACATTGCCTCGGAGCACATCAAACTAAAAGGTTAAGCATCAGTTATTTGAATGATATGGTCAACATATTGATGTTCACCATCGTAATTATACCATCTTACGTGATGATCAGACTTGGTGTAGTAAACTTGGATCATGTGTCAACTATGAAGGGTGTCAAATTTTATGGGAGTTTATTAATAATATGATTAATTTGAACTAATTATCATTAGTGCCCCGTCCATCGCGCTACCCCTGCCCACCTCTAGGTCCCGCTAAGCCGTGTTGGTAGTGATGATAGCACTATACGAAAGGGCGCTACCAAGTTGAGGGCAGCGTCCTCGAGACAGGTGCTCCCCTCGAGGGTTGTTCCATGAAATAGTTCTGCCAAAGTTTTTTTTTGCTCTTAGGTTATTTTTATCATTTTGATCGTGAGGGGATTCTACAGCGCATGTTCCCGAAACGATGCGGAGTCTCGCGTTCCTTCCTCAAGTGTGCGGGAGAAGATACCCTCTAAGCTCAATAGGATCTAGCTCTAGAAAAACCGCCAATTAAATTAGCTTTGGTCATGAACTGTTCTGACACGCGTACGGGCCACAACACGGACTGAGCCAACCTATCGATGCGCTCGTTTTTTCTCTCCCCGTAACCTGTTTCGAAGGCATACAGGCTACCAATCACCCCGTGTCTCCTATGCTATCGCATCTTGCGTGTGCTACCGCGAGAGTGCAAGCGCACATCACGCGTACATATCCGTGCGTGCATGGGAGGGACGGGAAATTGTACAAACCACCACCTATTGTTGCTCTAATTGCACAAAACACTAATTATACGTGTTTTTTTCTTTCAAAACCACTAATTATATTTGTTGCATATAAAGGTCTTAATCTAGGATAAAGTTTGTTAAATGTAAATGTGACAATACAGTCCCACATGACAATGGTGATGTGGTTCCAACGTCTCATGGGCCATTTTTCGTCTAACATACATGGTTGATAAAAAAATCTTGTACCTCATTTACTTCTCTACTTTTTAAAACCTTTAGAGATTATTAAGTCATAGCCTTACAAAAAATGATAAATATAATAAATATTTTTAGCGGATGATCTAAATAGTTTTAAAGTTTTCTACTCCCTCGGTTTCAAAATAGATGTCGCGGGTTTGTCAAAATTTGGATGATACTAAATTGTGTCTAGATTCACCCAAATTTTGATAAATCCGCGACATCTATTTTAAGAAAAAGAGAGTAGATTTATTAGTTCTATCATTTAAATTATAAAGAAAGATACTTTTTTGAAATATTTGAAAAAATAGCAAATTAAATGACGCATGAAAGCCATATCAGCACTAACATATTTGCCATATCAGTCAGATTTGCTGTTAAGCAATCTAAGTAGTACTAGATTTAGGCCTCTGTGCAACGAATTACACACATATAGTTGATGATTTCTATTGAAAAAACACGTGCATTTGATGTTTGTGTGGTTTGTGCAATTTTCTCGGGAGGACAAAGCTCGAGTGCTTGAGTTGACCAACTCGGCCGCGCGAGGCGCATGCCCTGCAATGGGCACCGCAGTTTGGCAAACGGAAAGAGCCGACGACTGCGGCGGCAGTGGCACTGACCGATCGGCCCGGCACTCGTGTCTGCATGCGATGTGACGTGATGCGACGCATGATCTGAAGCGGGCGGCAGTGCCGAAATAATTTCGTACGTGGACGTGTTTCTTTATTTCCGCTGCGTCCTGCTCAGATCGCTCTTGATTTTCCTCTACCATGACGACGATGCGAGTAGTCGCTCTCGCTCGTGGTAGAACACCCTGCGCTCGTGGCAGGACATCGGGTCATCGTCTGGCTTTGAGCGTGGACCGTGGAGTAGTTAGCTACAGTACAAGTCATTGTTCGTCTGCAAGAGTTTCAGTCTCATTGTAAGCCGTCAGCCGTTCGTCACTCGATCAATTCAGTTGTGAAATTCCTTGAATTAGCTGAGGCATGAACAATCTAAACGAGGCCCGTCTTTTTACACCTCAAGACGGAAGAATCGTGCGACCGGTTTAAAACCAGATCGCTTGGATTAACGAACCGTCGCCTGCATATATACAGTACAGATTTTCAGTAGGGTGACGTGTGCTGACTGGAGGCTGCTGTGTTCTGAAGCAAGACAGCTAGTAGCACACCGACAATTTACTCTAGCTCGGGGCGATAGGATTTTTTTTTTTTAACACCGGAGCGCCCCAGAAGGGGCTAGAGCCTTCATTTAATACAACGGTGGGTGTACAAAGATATTACAAGGACCCCATAAGAAAGGAAAAATAACACATGAGTCCCTGGCATTTGTAGATAGAACCTTGCTAAAAGATTTGCAATCACAGACTAGTCCTATCTCTTTCCCACCGTGGAGCACAGAGAGGCAGACACTGCAGCCATGATCGGAGACGGGGACGAGACCACTTGTCTCCGGTCCGGCGAAGCCCTCAGCGTCCGATCTCAGGAAGGGCCTCCCAATGGAGGTAGAAAATCTGCCGGAGCTCACCGGCTTGAAGAAGGCCATCTTGGCCATGAAGATAAGCGTCTTCCCAAACGCAAAAAAGAAGCTCCCGAAATGAAAGGCTCTTGTACTCCTGCACCGATCTAGCTCTCTATTGACTCTGCTTTCACAATCTCTCTGCTCCACCATGGCGCTTGAGAGATGGGGAACGAGCAGAGTGAACACAGTGGCTAAAGCGGCACCGGCATGCCAACATCATAGCAATGTAATGTCGGCTGCCGTCGAGCCGAAGAACCCGCCACCGGACACAGGGGCGTAGAAGATGGCGATGTAGACATACCAGATCTAAAACGAGCTTATTTGGCAAGCTGCAGTATCTCCACTTCCACAGCATAAACCGTCCATCGGAGCGCTGCTAGGAAGAAGAAAAGGTACCGCAACCTCTTGGCACAGCTCGGATGCGCCGGAGAGTAGCTTGCAGCTTCGGTCTTATTGATGTCGGAGATCCCCCAGCGTCGATCTTCCCTCCGCGTCACCTCTTGCCACCAGAGGCGTGCATCAAGAAGCGCCAGCCCAGGGCCGTCCCAGATCCGGCCTATAGGATCTGGTTCTCTACTCCCAATCGCCACAAGGGGACAAGACGCCATAGCGGCACAGACACCTACAGCTACTACTACTAGGCTAGATCTACTACTGTACACTAGGGTGAGACCCTCACCCAATCACGCCGCCGGCCGTCGTCGGAGAGGATGGGGGGAGGGGCCGAACGGCCTTGCTCTCGAAGGGACCAGAAGGAGGGAAGGGGGAGGGTTGCCTCTTGATTACGTCTGGCGTTTTCTCTAGTATGCTTTTCGGGTTCGTCGGGCGATAGGATTAGTTGGTACTCCACTGCTCCCTCTTTGAGTTCCTGCCTCCCTTCCTGGCCTAGCATCCCACTGCAGCTGCCCTGGCATTGCGGCGAGGTATGGGTGCGGTTCTCATTGACCCCCGGTCATAAACGTCCAAGTCAGTAGAAGCAATCAGCTTCAGCAACCAACTTCATCCTCAGACGTTTTAGCCATTCTCCCGGAGACAGACGATTCTGGCGTGTACGCTCTCTGTCATTGATCCGCTGCTTTAGAATTCGTTCTCCACGATTTCATAAAGTTTCAATAAGCTTTAGATGTCAAATTGAATTATCTCCGGCCAGGCTGCATGAAAGGTTCCTAAGCGTCTATTGGGTGTGTCATATTAAAATTTCCTTCACACAATCTTCATTAGCAACATCAGTGTACCTACTTGTTGCATCTGAAAAATGTATCTTGGTCTCGTTCTAGCCATTCGGAAAATAGAAAAACAACATTTTCCCGCGAGAAAGTTGAAATCTTATTTTGCACTTTCGTTCAGATCTGTAGACCCATGTTTCGTAGAAAATTAACACATTACCATAAAAGATAGTTCAAGAATGACCATGTCCTTGTGTACATTATCGTGAATAAATATGTGCAACTATTTATGTGGATCTAAAGTCAAACTTATAGAGTGTACTAGTAGATCGAGTAAACAAAAATCAACTAACCGGCAAAACACACGCCAAAATCACCTCTTCCACCAAGCAGTCAGTAATAATTTTAACTCTGCGCCAGAAACACCCTCCGAAATGGCTCCTTCGTCCAATATTCAAGCGGTACGATATTTCTATCTTGCCCTTCGGTCCAGAAACAACGCACCAATGGCCATTCCTCAAAATGGTTTGTCTTGTAAATTCCCACACACCACCCAATTCAAAGTTTCAAACATACTAGTAGCACCCGCGCCCTTCGGGCTGAATCCCTGAAGATCACCTTACATGACCACGGTCGTGCCGCTTCTATCCCATCCCCCCTTCACACCCTCTCCATCGGCACGTTACCATAGCGATCGAACATGTTTTACTAGCTCTCTTGTCTAGCAAGCAGAGGTTGCTTCCCCGATGCCGGCCTGCACCAGATCTTCTCCTCCGTACACAAGGTCCACGGTGCCGGAGCCGGCTGAGCAACACAGTCGTAGCTTCGTTGGATCCACTTATGCGACTCCACGGCACCGGATCTGCTTCCTTGACCTTCTCCATGGTGCTGGAGAGATGGTGAGCCAGACCCCCTCATCCGCGAACAGCGAGGTCGTAGCTCGCCATAAGTCGGGGTCACAAAGGTTCTGCCGTACACTTCATATGCTCATTATGCATTTGATGTCTAAAAGTAGTTCATCGCTTGTTTCACTGCATTCTCATACTGAGTTTTTTATCTTTTACTCTGACATTTCTTGTCGAGCCATCATATATTCATATGTCTGTCATTGTTCCTTCAGAGCTTTCAACTGCTTGCTAGCACTATACTAATTTGCTCTTCTACACACACCTAGCTCTTAAATCTCATAAATATTTTTTTGCTCATGCATATAAGCTTATTTGCAGCCGAATGATGAGGGAGAATAGAAGATTAGGGAGGACAGATTATTGAAGAATTCCAAACATGCAAGGTAGCTTGGCGTGCAGAGAGCCAGATATTTCGTAGCTACCACCACCAATCATGAAGTCCAGGTTTCTGATGCATAATTTGATCCTCAAGATCAACAAATCCCGAGGGAGACCTGACTCAGGAAGATGGACCGGTCGAGAACCCCCTCCCTAATCTGCTCACTTGTTGATGTCTATGCACGCTTCTATTCTTGTAGACAGTGTTGGGCCTCCAAGTGCAGAGGTTTGTAGAACAGTAGCAAGTTTCCTTTAAGTGGATCACCCAAGGTTTATCGAACTCAGGGAGGAAGTGGTCAAAGGTATCCCTCTCAAGCAACCCTGTAATTAAGATACAAGAAGTCTCTTGTGTCCCCAACACATCCAATACACTTGTCAGGTGTATAGATGCACTAGTTCGGTGAAGTGATAGTGAAATACAAGTAATATGGATGATTATAAGTGGTAATTGCAATCTAAAATAATAGTGGCAGCAAATAAACATGTAACAGAACTGATTGTAACGGTGTTTCAATGCTTAGAAACAAGGCCTAAGGATCATACTTTCACTAGTGGACACTCTCATATAAATATCTTCTCTTTATGATGCTACCCTGAACTACTCTCCGATTGGACGATGTAGGGCTATAACAACACACCTTAAATTTCGCATTCCCCATCTAGATAACCCCTCACTATCACCTTGAGCGCTAGATGGTTCCAACAAACACTACAATCTCATAGAGACATCCAACTCAAATTATACTCATGATAAGTATTTATGTAATCTTAGCCAAAGTGCCACACGGTGTGCACACTGTCAACTTCACACACATAGGGATAAGCAGAGATTCATTAAAGCACTTTAGTAGAAGAATAGATCTATAGATTACAAAGCTCATGATCTCAATAAGATCACGCATAGAGAGAGATGAACACATAGCTACTGGTAGAGCCCTTAGCCTCGAGAGAGAACTACTCCCTCTTCATCATGGGAGTCAGCAATGTCGATGGAGATGGCGCTAGAGTCGATGGAGATGGCTCCGGGGGCACTTCCCCGTCCCGGCAGGATAATAGAGACTTCTGTCCCCCGAATCTCCTCTTCGATGGCGGCGGCGCTGCGGAACTTTTCGTGGAATTCTGATCTGATACTTAGGGTTTTCGTCCCGGGAGGAATATATAGGCGAAGGGGCAAGGTCAGTGGAGGCCTGAGGGGCCCACACCACCCCCTGGCGCGGCCTGGCCTAGCCCGTGCCACTAGGTGGTGTGGCCAGCCCCTGGCCCCTCTCCGTCTCGTCTTCTGGCTCCGTGAGTCTGCTGGTAAAATATTGACTTTGCTTTTGTTCGGTCCAATTCCGAGAATATATCTTTTCTAGCTTTTCTGAAACCAGAAACAGCAGAAAAAATAGGCAACTGACACTACGGCATCTTGTTAATAGGTTAGTTCCAAAAAATGCATAAAAGTATTTCAAAATATAGACAAAACATAAGATAGTTAATATAAAACAAGCATGGAGCCACAAAAATTATAGATACGTTTATGACGTATCAATGTCCCCAAACTTAACTCCTGCTCGTCCTCGAGTAGGTAAGTGATAAAAAGAAATAATTTTTTAGGTGACATGCACCATCACAATTCTTATCAAGGTATTTGTAAAACATTGATAGTTGGGATCATAGTACTTTAACATAGCATGAAAGATATAATTCTAACAATAATACATAGCAACTATGTTGTATCATGAAAAGGTACAAACAAAAGATTCATGAATAACAATGCTTTGAAAGACGTTTGTTTGTTTCACATATAGAAAACATAATGAGAATGGTATTCAGCTTGTCTCTCATGGTATAACAAAACATAAATGCACACGACACCTTCAAAGTTAATAAGGATGACTAGATACAAATAGCTTAACAACAAGCAATATCAAAGTTATGAATCAATCAACAAGTTTTGGCACAATGCACATTAAACTAAGAATGACCACTACGCTAATTCAATAGGTACATAAAGATAGAAGATGGAGACTCAACATGAAAGTAAAAGAAAGGCTCTTCATAGAAGGAAGCAGGGATTCAAGTCTCATAAAGAGCTTCCAAAAATTATGGTACTTATTAACTTTCAACTCTCATTGCCCTATCATAAGCATCTTTAGGTGATTAAGGTTAAAGTGAGCAAATATGAGGATATGCCTGACAAGTTATAAGCTGAAAATCTCATGCCCCTTACTTACGAGTACCAAACCTCATGCTACTCATGTTTAGTCACAGGTAAGTTCTTGTCATTGTAAGTATATGTGTATTATAGAGAACCGCTAACGAGGTACCCCTTGCCCGATGATATAGAAGCTTTCCCATATCAAAATAACAAGGCAAGCAGACAATGAGCATCTCAGCGATCCTTTTATTTCCTATTTGCATAGGCTTTTTTCTTTCCTATTTGCATAGGATTTTTTTATTTCATATTTTCATAGCCTTTTTGTTTTATTGAGGATGTTTCACAGATTGCTCACTATGGTTATGCTGCACGTTTCCACCATGAATAGGCATGGATTAGACTAACCGCTCAGACGTTTCTCTAACACATATACGAATTTCATGAGCCTTACAAGCTCCCCTTTCAATTCACACCGTCGGGATCCATAAGAAAAAGAACATGATATCAACTAAATAAAGTGTAATGTTTAAAGCGTTCCCCATGATAACATGGTTCTGCTAATTCACAATTTACAAAACGCAAGCATATACGCAACATAGATGGGCACAATGGTTCAAGTTTATTAAGTGCAAGAAAAGTAAAGTGTGCCACCAAATTCGTGAGAGCTTTAATCACTAATTTTCACATAACAAGTTTAATTCGCAATGTTGATAAAAACATGAATATATTTGGCATAGCAAATGCTACTAGGTAGGTATGATGGACTCATTGGAATAACTTGGTTTTATTTGAAGTTGGATGCATGAGTGGAACTCATACTTGGTATGGAGGCTAGCAAAAGACTGGGAGCGACCAACTAAGAGAGCAATAATGGCCATAATCATGCAAAGCGACAAAACATTATTAATTAAAACATAAAGTGATATTACAAGTCGAAAACTAAATGATCATATAGGATATGGTGACTTGGTATAGTCTTAACTTGGTATGAGCATGCGCCAAGTCAACCTAAATAAAACATCGAAAGAGAATACCACAATATTATGCTTTTATATGCTAAAAAAACGCATGATTCTTTCAAGGCACATTAAGCAATCTCAATTGTTTGTAACAAGTCATGCTACAACAATAATTACTAAGCACAAAGTCAAAACAATATCAAGCATGACATGACAAAGCCTAGGCCATATAAAAAACAAAGACTCCTTTCATACTCCTTATGAGCATGAACTTTTCTACTCTTTTTCAATCCAAATCAACCTATTGGAAACTATGTATGAATGTGGGGGTCCAACTGATTTATTTAAAAAAACTAAAACTAAAAACAAAAACGAAGTCGCTTCAAGAACAACACAATTTTGTATGAAACAATAAAATGAAGTGTTTGAAAGAAACCTGAGATTTTTATTGATGAAGAAGGGGATGTCTTGGCATCCCCAAGCTTTGACGCTTATACTTTTTAAATATTTCTTGGGGTGACACCGGTGGCATACCCAAGCTTGATATTTCATACATACTTCATCTTATCACATTACTCTTCACCCCGGTCGTAAACGTCCAAGTCAGTAGAAGCAATCAGCTTCAGCAACGAACTTCATCCTCAGACGTTTTAGCCATTCTCCTGGAGACAGACGATTCTAGCGTGCACGCTCTCTGCCATTGATCCGCTGCTTTAAAATTCATTTTCCACGATTTTATAAAGTTTAAATCAGATATCAAATTGAATTGTCTCTGGCCGAGCTGCTTGAAGGGTCCCTAACATCTCTAGCAGATATCCTAAAGGCTCTAAACGCTCATAATGCAGAAGTAGTTTGCAGTTTACCGTAAACCACTTTTGCAGTACCAAATTTATTGGCGCAGAACAGGTATCGAATCAAGAACTGCAAATTCCAGAATAATAGTTTGGCACTAGATCAATCACAACTTCATACATAGGGGATAGTTTGATCTATTATAGATCATCATATTTACACAATAAATCGATGCTTCGATATGCAAACCCTAGCGCGTTCCTAACCCTACTGACGGTAACTACTCACCGGAGCTCGTTGTCGCAGCGACGCGCCTACTCGTTGTCATCGTCGGAGTAGTCCACGACGCAGAAGCCGAGGCGCACCTAGTGCTCGCGTACGGAGCAGCGCATCGCACGGCGAACCTGACGCTGCTCCGCGTCACGCTTGATGCGGCAACGCTTGGCGTGGTCCCACACATCGGAGACGGTCGTTCCGAGCAAATTAAACTTCGCCTCGCAGACATCGTCATCCTCCGTGGTCGCGCCGTCGTCAGAGGAGTCGGAGTCATCGGAATCGAGGACGACATGCACCACACGCGGCGGAGAGGGCGCGCGCGGGCGTGGCAGCCGGAGCTCAAGCGGTGTGCGCCAGAGCTGGCTGTGGCGCATGGACGACCGGGATGGCCGCGCGAGACCCGCCCCTCTGCGTCGTTGCAGCCGGGGCCAAAAAACCGAAGCCGGCCCAAGTCGGCAACGTAGCGCGACTGCGGGACAGAGCTCTGCGAGCACACGTGGCCTCCGAGCGCCGGCGAGCGGCCTCCTCCACGGAGACCAGCAGTGTGGAGAAGCGCAGCCACGGCCGACCACATTCCGACACGATTGGCCAACCATGGGTGTGGGGAGGGCTGATGCGGCGGTGACGATTTGAGCTGGGGCAACAGATGGCGGCAAAATCGGTGTCGGCGACGCAATCTTGGGCGGGCTTCTGCGCATGGGGAATGGGAGGAAGAGGATGCGGTATACCTCATCGGAGGACTCCCGTCCCGAATATATGCGGGACGGACGGACCATTTTGCGGGAAACGGCAAAAAAATGCGGTACGACCCCTTTTAGGTATCTAGAAAGGCCACTTTGCACAAAAAATTTCGGGCCGACCGATATGCGGTATCTGCTAGAGATGCTCTAAGAACATCTCCACTCGGGGGGAAGGGGGCGCTAAAGCCCCCTAAAGGGCTATGGGGGTGTCGGCGCTGAAAATCACGCCCAGCCCGCCCCCAAATCTTTTTTCATGCCGACGCGGCCCGTTTAGTTATCCGGCGCCCCATGCCGAACCCTACACACAGGGAGGCAAGCGGGGGCGCCGGATGGAGCTGAAAATGAAGCGGGTCAGCCCTGGTAGTGGGAGAAAGCTTCGTTCCCGTCCTTTTCGCTGATTCCCGCTCCATCTTCTCGCCCTTTTCCTGGCTATATGTAGACGCCCCTCCTTCCCCTTCTCCACCTCCTGCCGACGTCACCATGGAGAGGCCCAAACTCAATTTCTACAAGGCCGTGATGTTTGCCCACTATGACATACTCGTGTCGCTGCACGCGAGGTTTTCGACTGGCTTTGAGCTCAGCTACGCCGGCGTGCCTGTGGCGCCGCCCTTGCGTGGCACTGAGTTCGCGATGCAGATAGAGGAGTGCCACCGCGAGCTGCCAGAGCAGAAGAGGGCGATGGCCCGGTACGCTCCCATGAGCGTGTACTAGCCGAAGAAGTTTAAGAAGGAGCGAGCGAAGGAGCTCGCGCTGTGCCAAGCTCACCGGCGGCAGCTTCACCCGGATCTGCGCAACCCCGAAGGGAGGCAACGCTTCTGGGCAGTGCGCGGGCGTACGGTCTACACCGCTATCGACGAGGCGCGCCGGCACCATGAAGAATTCATAAGGAGGACGGAGGACGCCGGGATCGTCGACCTCGATTCTAACATGGAGGAGGAGGACGACAACGTAGGGGATATCACCGATGGCGAGGACGACGATAGCGACGGTGAAAGTGGCGTCGTAGATTAGGTTTGCGCAAAGTTGGCGATGCAGAATCGCAATATAAGATATAAATTGAATATATTGGGAGGGAGTATGACTGGTAACACTACCCCTTAAATTAAGAAAATAGCCGGCACCTCCTTATATGGGCTAAAAATTGCTAGCGCCGAAGCCCGTATAGGGGGCGAGTGGAGATGCTCTAAGCGTCTGTTGGGCGCCCGACAGAAAATTGCGGCACGCCCAGGTCGACCCCGCGTCATTTGTGTGAAAATTATAGAATCCCTGTAATTGTATGTTCTCACCGGTTTATATAGGAGTATAAACTTAGAGGGATAGAAGCCTATGACTTGTAATACAAGACGATATCGAAAATCCTAGTTTATCTCTAGTTATGTACATATCTTAACATTGTCCCATAGTCGTAGTGGGAGAGAAACAGACATTTGCGACTGGATTTGAAGTCTTGTGCTTCCACTATCTTCTCCGTCTTGAGATCATCAACTCCGTCTTGACATGATCATGGCTGGCACCTAGTTGTTGTGACTGCGTCCCCTTCCGGTGCCTCTCTTCGCTTTCGCAGTCCCAGTGGGAGTGTCGTGGACGTTGCTGATGACGCGGACGCTGTTGACTAAAGTTCTTGAGTAGCTGTAGACGTTGTTCTTGATGTCGATGTCGAAGTAGCCGGTTGTGGTGTAGCCGTGGTCGAGGTTGTCATGGTATTATATCGGAGGTGCAAAAAATTGCACGATTTGTGTCGTATGGTTTTAGGTTTTTGTGCGGCAGCGACAGGAATCTGCTATGGCAGCAGGTATCTTAGTCATAGTGCGATGGCGGCAGGAATCGTTGGCGGCAGCGGGTTTTTGTGCGGCGGTGAGTGAGATTTGTGGCGGTAAGAGGTTATTGGTTTTAGAGTTTTGGAGGCGGCTGTTGGGGCACAAGCAAGCGGCGGCAACAAAGATTTTATGGCGAGGGCGGATCCACAGGATCGGCGGTGGTGGGTTTTAGATCAACGACGGCAGAAGACCACGTGGATGTAGACCTGTCCCACAACCAATGCAATGCTTGGCCACCATGTCCCACAGTCGCGAGCAGAGCTGAACCTAGGCCAATCACCTTCGGACGACAACTTCTCGTCTGGCTATGCAAACTATATGCACTCTGATTCCGAGGGCGTGGATCAGTGGGAGGACGAGACGGAGAAGGAGTAGGAATATGAGGATGGGTTGGCGCCGGTTGAAGCGATCCTCGACTCCTACGAGACGAGGTGCCAGCAGAGAGATGCCGCTCGAGCACTTAAGGAGACGAATCATCTTGACCCACGCCATGTAGATCTTGCGATGGAGGAGCACAACCGCCAACTCATAAAGGCCGAGCGGTAGGCCATTTTGTGCATCAATGCGCAGAACGAGGCAGAAGCCGCCGTCCGCAAGGCTGTCCGCCTTGCCTTGGTGGAGGAAACCTGCCTGGCACGCGCAAGAGCGAGGTGGGACGACGACTCACATGTCCAAGAACACCGACGGCAGAGACACACTGGCAGGCGTGTGAAGAAAGAATGGTGAGGCGGGCCAAGCAGAAGGCGAAGGACGACGAGGCTAGTCCTCCTCGTCGGAACGAGGGATACTCCTAGATTTAGGTTAGTTTTAGTTTAGAATTTGTTAAATTTCGTTCAAATTTGTAAAATATAATTAAAGTTAAAAAAATCGAATTTCTCTAAATTTTATGCAATCTTTGGGGAACCGTGGCCAGGAGAGGCGTGTCCCAAACGACCGATCCAGGCTGGATGTCGTTTAGTGAGCCCGACTAAAGATGCTCTAAAACATTGCACGCAAAGCAATAGTGTGCAAGCTGGAATTTTCTTTCTCCGCAAACCAACCTATGTTTAAGTGGCTAAGAGGGTAGTTGTATCTCAAGTCCATTAGACTTTTCACAATGGGTGTTTCTTGGTGATATCATAGGTATTTTGTTTACGTGGCATGTCACTTAATAAAGAGAGAGATGATTCTTGTATCTTAGCTAAGATAAACCACTTGCACGCTACCACAGGCAAAAAATATGGCTAATCCAATCATACACATGCATGAGCACAAAATCATTAAATGCAACATCACTAAGAAACACCATCTAAGATACACCCCATTATCATAGTTGTTTCTTAAGTTTGAATAACACCTATGAAAACATGCTAAGGTACATCCCACTGGAAAAGGCCTTAGAGTTCAATCTCTAGGTTTAACATTGTGTGTTGCGTAAAAGGCGGAATATTCTTATAGTGGGAGGCGACGTTTCCGTCGACAGTGAGGCACCCGTGATGACTTCGTCAATCTCAAGGCCCACTCTGCCGGCTCAGTCTTTCGGAGGTGCTCATAGGGATAGGGTGTGCGTGCGTGCGTTTATAGGGGTGGATGCATGTAGACGTTGTGAGCGTCTACGATTATACTGTGTTTTAAAAAGAATCTTCTTTCTCCATTATCCAGCTTTCAGCTTTTTTTCCGGATTATGAACGCCTGCAAGAAAGCAAGAACACGACGCCCCGTGTCCCAACATACTGTCATGCCGTGGAGCCAGCGGGCCGGCGTGGTTCGGGGATCGGCAAGCCAGCCCCGGTGAAAGCGAATCATCTCCAGTGATCAGCAGTACTACGTGCATGCCTCCATCGCTTTCTGTTTTCCTTGTCCGGCTTGCCGTGGGGCATAAACCGAGTCCATGTCGCGGCTGTTCAAAGTGAAAAGGCATCATGCGCCGTCGTGTATGTACCACCACCACCACCACCGGAAATCTGGATTAATTACAAATTGATCACCAGCAGTACTAGGCAACGGGTACCATGTAGTCTGTCGGGCAGTAAAGCGTGTGCGAAACAAATTTAATTTCTGTCCGATTAAATGTGTATACAGTACATTGAACTTTCTGGGCTGCCTTCACCATAAATGTACACTTCCAGATCGGGCCTGTTGCACCCCATCCCCAGCACCCACGCCGAAGTACAACAAGGCTTTACCTCCGCAGCCAAATATTACAACAGCAAGCAGAGACCTAGACAGGTGTAGTGTAACTCTATCAGGTTTGCCAAGAGCAAGCAGAAACCTGAAGAAACTGCGTGTCGTGAACCATGCTGCACTGTACACATCAAGATGCCAGACACCGGACAGAGAAGCCTATCTATAGCAAGATCACTCGATGGAAGGTCAGGATCTATTGGTCCGTGCTACTCTCTTCGACTCTTTG
The DNA here is from genome assembly GCA_023614405.1 of Avena insularis. Classification (NCBI taxonomy): domain Eukaryota; kingdom Viridiplantae; phylum Streptophyta; class Magnoliopsida; order Poales; family Poaceae; genus Avena; species Avena insularis. The sequence continues at coordinate 661,165,245 of CM042690.1, read as the reverse complement.
CTCCTAGCGGCCTGGTCTCAACTCTCGAGGCTCAAGCGCCCCCTGGAGACCTAGGTTGTCTCATTGTCCCAGTAGTTCCTCAGCTGCGACATGTGGAGGAGTAGTCCATCGCGGCCTAACCCAGTAGTGCTACTCGTCATGATCCATGGAGGAGGTTCTGGGTACACCAACTTGATGTTTTCCTGGAACTCTTTGATGTTCTCTTCGGGCCGCCCCCCTTTACCTTTCTTTACTTTGTCACACTTGGTGAACACAAAGGTTAACCCGACCTGTGACACCAACGCAATCGAATATTCAGATAGTTGCTAGAGATCAGTATAAGACAGGTGTATACCATCAATCCTGGAGCTAAGTCACTTGATATCTAAATCCACAATAAACATGTAGTAATAAACGTTTTGAGCTGAAAAGCAAGCTGTCTCACATTGTTACGACCAAGCCAGTTGGCGCAATCAAGGTCAATCTTCTGAGGTGGAACACTAGCATCGACAAGGAGCAGTACACCAACCAAGGTGTCCCTGTTCAAAAAATACCCCTTGGTAAACGAAGACCAGTCCATTCGTGCTGTCTTGGATGCAGCTGCAAACCTACAGGTAGGAAGAAGCTTCATTTGATCATGTTCACCGGAGAGGCCAGGAAAGTCCTAAAGTACGTTAAAGTAGTTCATGCTGGGAAAATGACCTAACGAGTAATGCATATGAAAAATAATCTAAAAATGAGGACTTGAAAATTAACACTAGCAGGCCTTTTGAGTTCCATTTGAATTTTTTAATTTCATGCAGCATGTATTGATCGCTATCCTCAGAAATAACAACTTGTACAGTAGTTGGCAGAGGCATACGTTTGTTCCAATTTGGAGTCGAACAAAAATCATGAAGGGGTCCCAAGACTAATACTACTTTCAACTGAAACATATTCATCTTTAGACTTGTCTCTTATCCTATGCTCTTTCTTTATGCACACCCTATGATATGCAATATCGCAGTTTGACCAAATAATAACCTATAAGAAAATGTCAATGTGTATACATACTCTAATATTCAATTAAATCACAAACGAACACACAAATAACATTACATTAAGAACAGGTAGGCAACAGAATAAGAAAAAACAGAGGATGTTACTTCTCAGCTCCTGAACAAGATGTCAATTTAATCACATATCATTGTGAAAACTCAAGTTCCTTCAAACTAATCAACTGTAACTTCATATATTGCAACAAACTAGTCAGCCAGTTCACATTTAGTACAGGTGAAGAAAGTTAACATACCCGTAACCAGGCAAATCCACAAGGTACCAACTCTTGTTAATCAAAAAGTGGTTAATTGTCTGGGTCTTCCCTGCAAAACATACAGAATCAGTCCCAGATACGGTATTTAACAGCAATAGAAGGACAAAGTTTCTAGCAGTAAAGTAAATTCAGGAAATTTTCTATGAGATTAATGATATAATACATGAGGCAATAAGTCTGTCCATACTTAAAGTACAATTGATAATCATCCCAATAATATGGTGCAAAGCCACAACAACAGAAACAGAGCTTATCAAGTCCACATCATAGTCCTATATAACTAAATACTACCCCCCCACTAACCTATGCCTCTCAACATGCAGCCTCCCACAGGCCACATCAGCAAACATGCCACCTGAGCACTGCTAGCCACCAATTCTGTTCCTTGCGTACTGTTACCGTTCCTGCATCCTATGTGCGTTTTGTTTACTTCATGCTGACCAGCGGTCCAGGTGCAGGCAATCTGGAGCCTATTAATCTAGCTTCCTTTAGGCTTCAGTTACTGCTTTGTAATTCCATAGATCAGAAAAAAGGCCATTGTGTCCTCTCCGCTCCCTTCCGCATGGCTGCACCATATTACCTTGCCATAAATTACCCTTCCTATCCTTGCCTCCCATCCCCCACACACCCTTGGCTTCACTTACAGACGCCACCGAGCCGCCATCTTCTCATCGTTGGTTGCAAGGCAGCCAGTTGTCTCCCGCACCACCCTCTCCATCTACTGATCTACCGAATCAGCCACCACGCGCTACATCTGAAGTGTCGGCATGGTGATCAGGAAGAGCAGCACCGCCGCCGCATCAATGGGTTTGTTGACATCTAGAACATGGTCTGCTGCAATGGCGAGAGACGTCTATAACTGCTTCGAATGAGGAGACACTGACAGCACAGATAATAAATTCCGTCCTTGTTACTGAAGCACTTGAGGAAGGTGATCCTACCAACCATGGACATAACTGATTTTACTATGTTTTGCTTGCAGGATTGAACTGACATAGTGACTAGTGTGTGGATCACACGGGAGCGGCTTCCCAACCCAACCAGTAAGTCATTAAGTCCTATCCTCATCTCTACAAACTACACGCTCTTGCACTATGCTGTGTCTTACCATAGACAAGAGGCATAAACACCTTCTTCACCAACTTTCAGTTAAGGTGACGGCTAATGGCTTCCTTGATACTTGCTTCCAGAGATTATGATTGAATCTCCTCTTTGAAGTCCTCTAATAGTGAGGAATATAGGTCATATACTTGATCCTCACCATCAACCCATCAAAAGTTAGTACGCACTGCTAGATCCTGGAAATAGCTCGTTATCTGGTAAGCAGACGAGGATGCATCGCATATATATGTGACATACGCAACCTCAGATTTGGGTTTAGCATTGATCAATTTTGCACGGTTTTAATCATGTATTGTTGAACACATCTCGAAGATCGTCCTGTTCATTCTCCTTCAGTTCGTATTGGCAACGTGCCTTCTAAATAGATATCACAAATTCACAATTTGTTAGCAGAATTTAGATGGACCCTCACCTTAGGTTGATGTTCTTACATTCTGATTGATATGCGATAATCAGCCAGAATTTTCTCTCCGACAGTCTCCATTTGCTAGTGGAAGTCTATGCTCTACCTACAGTTGCTAATAGGCTAAACCAAATTGCACCAGGTCTCACAGTTGGACCATTAATAATTTTCTTTAAATGCTTATCAGATTCCTATGTGATTCCCCTTTCTATCTATAACAGATTGGGGTGTGAGGCGGACTGCAGTCTTCAGAGCAACTAGATGATGGGATCGCTTTGCTTGAATGCTTAATCTCCGATTCTTTTTATTGCAGAAGCAGTACTTGAAACATCTAAAATTAGTGCCGAGTCTGCTGCACTAATTAGTTCAAGTTGGTGGAGTGGTTTTCTCCACTCATTGGTTGGAAGAAAACACAATATGTTCATCATATCCTATACTTCTATGTGGCTCCTGTGCATCATGCTCTTTCTACTCACGTAATTTTGGCTGTTTCTCTTCATTTATTATTTTTCCTGTGCAAGGTGTGGCGTGATTTCATCGGAATAAGAAGAAATGGGATGGCCCAGAAACAATCTGTAATGATCTACATATTCCTATTTTGTATTCTTTCAACATAGTTCTCCACGTTACGCTGCACAGCCTCATGAAATACCCTACAGATGGAAGTGTGTGGGGGTGTTTATTTGGAGTTAAATTCCTTCACCCCACCGACTTTTTGTTCTACAAATGTATGCAACATTGAATTCATAGGTGGCATGTATAGCATTTCATACGTTCTACCATTATTGTTCATTTCATCCAGGAGAATTCACCAATTTTTGTTTTCTTTGACAATAATCACAACTATTTTGTTTTTGTATAAGCAAATAAGAATGAACAATTTAGTTTGTAATTTTCTAATAAATTGGGAGGGTTCATTTGCTGAATGAAATTATAGTTTTAAGATTATGTACTGCAGCAAAGCGCAGGTACCATCTAGTTATACATTATTATCAACTCAAGCCAAGAGCACTTACTAGAATACACGAAACATCGAGAAGATAAACTTACTTTGGCGCTTTTAAACCACTAGCTACTCTACGTTGATTGTACCAGAATCCACAACCCACCAACCCACAGAGTAACTGCATACAAAACGAAATTAAGACCATCTTTATAACCAAAGGAACGAAAAGGATTACCAGGCTTCTTGGAGGTGAGCGCGGCTTCCTTGCGGCGCGTGAGCGCGTTGATGAGAGAGGACTTGCCGACGTTGGAGCGGCCGAGGACGGCGAACTCGGGGCGGTCGTCCTTGGGGCAGTCACGCGCGTGCGCGCTGCACCCGATGAATTCGGCCTCTTTTACCCTCGCGTCCCCGGCGTACGGCCCCACCACGATATTCGACCCCGGTAACACCATCTCCGCAGCCACAGCCGCGTCGCGGTCCACCCCCGGCGGGAAGAACAGCGCTGTGTTAACGGATACCCTAGGCGGGGCGGGGGTCCTAGAGTTCTTGTGGCGGGTTCGCGCCGGCGGGGACGCATCGCCGCGGGGGGCAGCATCAGCTGCCGCGGCGTGCACTGAGAGCGCGCGTCGGACCGCGAGGGGGCCGCGGGAGGGGTGGAGCGGCGTGAGGGCCTGGAGGAGGAAGGGGCGGGGCCGGAGGAGCATAGCAGCGGCGGCGCGTGCGGGGTGCTCGACGGAACGGAATGGCGGATGAGGAGGCGCTTCCCCGCGCGGTCGGCGTTTCCTGCACAATGGTGGGCCTTTTTTTTGTCCTGTTCGGTGGTATAGGGCCTATAGGCTGATTGGTTATGCAAATTGCAACCAGATCACGATCGAGAAGCTGCTTTGTTAGTTGTGGTTCATTTGTCAACACTAGATGGGAAGGAGAAAATGTGCTTTGAATTTTCCTGTGTTGCCATCATAAGTGACAACATCCTGTTTTTGCAAACTGTAGTTGTAAGTAGGCTTGAGTCACTTACAATTCAAAATCAGGAACTTAGACATCGACCACCTGGTAGAGGCAGTGTCAGAGTTCGAGGCCGATTTTTTTTAATATGTCAGCACCATAATTCTCGTGGACACTAATTTTAGATACTTCTACATTCTTGGTCAACACAACTCCCAAGGTTTTTAAAATTTTAAGACAATTATTTTGATAGGGGATATTATCCCTTGATCCGGTTTCCGCAAGTTGTAGTTTTATTTTAGTAAAGACATCTATGCATATTAAGTAGACCGTGACAATCACAATAGGTGGCATATAAAAACTAAAGTTAACAAGGATTGTGATAATAAAGTGTTACCACCAGCAAACCGTATCATAGAAAGTATTACCTTGTTCACAACCCCGTTTACAAATCATCTAAACATTTAAAAATAAACCAACATAATAAAATAATTTAGGAAATATTCTCTACTTGTACAGCAATCATGACCCGTGGCGTTGGAAAGATAATTTAATTTGTGACCCATAAGAAAAAGAATCATATAATTTGAACTAGTAGATCAAAGTTACAGGAGTTTGAAGTTCTCTGTTTCATGGCATAGAGCCCCAAACTAAGGGACTGCCGTCCGTGACATAGAAAATTTCGCCGAACCAAGCCCAACATACTCTCTACAATCTCGGTGAGCATAGCGTCGTGGACCCGACGCTGCCATACAAGGGTTAGCGCCTAGATGCTTAGCACTATTGTATCGACCGCTGGGCCTGGGTGTGCAACACTAGTAGGTCCATAGCGCTTCTGTGCATGAAGCTACGATGCAGAGGATAGCGCACCTGCTGGAGGCGCTATGCGTTTGGGTTAGATTTGAAAATAGTTTTGAAATGGAGTTATTTTTTGCTGAAGTTTGCCATAGGAGTTAGTTTTGTCGTTTTGAACTATATATGCATAGTTTAAAATCGGAGCGGTTCGGCGGTCCGACCAGAAAAACATGAACCATCAGCCTCACTGGTTTTTAAGAGGCAACAGTCTAAACAACCAAAAACCAGGGAAAAAAGATGTCGCGAGAGGAATCGAGCTCGCGACCTTCTACTAAGTAGAAATAGCACCACATAAGGTCCAATATAACTAAACTCTCTACGCTTTTGAGATTACATATTGAAATATATGCATAGTTTTTAAAACCGGATTGGTTCGGCAATCCGACCTAAAAAAATTGAACCGACGGTCTCACTGGTTTTCTAAGAGGCAACGGTCCAAACAGGAAAAAACCCAGAGGAAAACGATGTTGTGAGAGGAATCGAACTCGCGATCTTCTACAAGGTAGAAATAGCACCACATAAGGTCCAATACAATTTGAACTCACCATGCTTTGAGATTACATATTGAAATACTCTATATATACCTTTTATGGTCTTTTCGCTCCAAATTTTTCTTAAATTTTAATTAAAAATAACTGTTTTTATCCGCAATCGAACCGGACGAACCGGTGATCCAACCGGTGAACAAGTGAATTAGTCGTCTCGCCAGTTTACTCACTGGTCTGGTTTTTTAATCTATGGATATATGTTGGTTCATAGCAAAAGCTATGGGGTCCTCATCTGACGGAGAGTGTCGATTCTACCATGCAAGCTAAACAGCGTGCATGCCTATCCTCTCTGTTCACTCTCTTCTCTGCACTTTATTGCAGGGTGTGTTAGCATAATCTTTATTCTTTCATAGTTTAGAACTTTTGTAAATTTTGAACGAGAAGTCTGATTTGAAAATCATTTGAATATCTGAGCTCCTAGTGAGGAGAGCTTTAAAACAAGATTAATATTGGTTATATTTTAATAAAATTTTAAAATCGGCTTTTGAAACCTAATAAAACTTTGTAAAACTTTATGACATCGGGTGAAATTATATTCTGAAACAGCTTGTTTCACTCTGTTTCGAACTTCATTCATTTTTGTGTTTCACCGAACTCTAAACTTGTGTTATATTACATACCATAAATGTATCGGATGACGAACACTTTAATGTTGTTTTATTGGGTTCTATTGTGAATCATGATGTTTCATTGTGTTTCGGAATTCGTGTCATTAAATTCTATTAATTTTGTATTTGTTCAAAAGATATCATCGAAATAAAAACACATGTTCCAACATATTATTATTTTGAATATTATTTCACTGTACAAGACTTCTTTAAATTTAGGCTTGGAAAATATTGATAGACTAATAGATGGGAGAGAGTGTGTGAGTTGTCAAATCATTATACCACATGCATACAATGATAAAAAAAAAGATTCTTGGATGTCCAAATCTTAAAGCAAAGAAGAGAAAATCAAAGGTACATGCATTGGACCTAGTCGTGCATGCTAGAAACTCATTTCTCTCATATGATGTATGGACCGTGGACAGTAGCAGGTTCATCAAGGATATTGGAGTTGGGCAATCTGATTCTAAAGTTTGAATAGCCTAACGGAGTTGACTTTTAGAGCAAAGGTCTTCATCAAGGATATTGGAGTTGGGCAATCTGGTGCTAATAAAGTTTGAATAGCCTAACGGAGTTGACTTTAGAGCAAAGGTCTCACATCTTGTTATTATAGCTATACAGGACAGACGATGCCTCTTCTCTGAAATAAAACCAAGTGATAACTGCTCTTCATAAGCATTACAGATTGGAACCAACTACGGGAGCAGATAATAACAGAATGGACCAGAAAGGCATGCACTATTCGGTCCAGATTCAACTGCTACAGAAATAATTATCATTTATTTGGCTACCAGGAGTTTGACAAATAATGGAGTAATTGACCGAGTAAGGAACTATGACAATAGAAAAGTCAATGCTTATAGTAGCGAGCAGGTAGGCTGGTCTGGTCGTCTAATCCTGATTGCTTCTAGTCCTCTCTGCATTGTTGGAAAATTCAATTCCATGGTGGCAGATAATGACGTCGGGCTGGCTAACTAACAATCAGCTAAGCTAAGCTCTAACCAATGATGAAGAACAGTATGTTAGCTCAAGTATAATGCCAGTCCTTGCACACGTATACTCAAAATACTAGTACGTCAATATATTCATTATAAAAAAGTACAACACTAATACTCTCTCCGTCCCGAATTATATGTCAAATCTCCGACATCTAATTCGAGATAGAAAGAGCATACAAACTTTAGCGACATGAAGCACATGGAATACACATGCATGCTGATCGTACATATATGGATGAATGGATAGATACATGACCTAGAGAGAAGGCAAGAAGGGAATCATACACAAAATATAGGGCGACTATAGGGTATAGTAGTAATTCACATGCGACAGGACCGCAGAACAGATTGACATGCTCATGAAGGAACGATGCCATCTTAATTAAGTATGGCCCTGTTTAATCGATCATGCGATCCTTCATGCGGTTCATGGAGTCCGTTTTGCAAGCATGAGCGGTCTCAGCACACTATCTAGTTGTGTTTCCCTTGGGTGTAGATGTAGTCGGTGTGAGCGACGAGGGTCCTCCTCATCAGGCACTCCTCCACGCCTTCCCCTCCCTCGCACTCCGTCATCGGCTCCTGCTGATCATCCTGTGCCATTACGGTCCCGGCTCCTGCAGCAGCACTCTTCTCGTTGGCAATGGCGGATTCAGCACCCTGAAAAGAAACGAATATTGCATTTGTAAGATGGCAAGCGATGAAACCATCATCAAATTGCATCCAGTTCAGATTAGCAGCAACACGAAGCTAAGTACTGATTGCTAGGTAACCGCACCTGTGATTTGTGGCCGATGGATCCTGGTCCGGGCCTCGCTGCTTGCGCACTCGGGCGGAGGAGGCACAGCAACAGCAGAGCCGCCACCAAGAAGAGAGTAGCCTGCTTGGAGAAGGAGGCCATCGATCTCTTCCTCTCTCTCTCTCTCTCTGATCGGGGTTGGTAAGGGCGTGGTATACAAGCATCTAACGATGGGAATATATATAGCGAGAGAGAGAGAGCACACGAGTGGGTGGCGTGGTTCGGACAAGTACGCGGACGACAAGTATAACACAGGTAGTACACAGCAGCCGTGCCGTATTACCGCCGTAGCCCGTAGGTATCCGGCGTTTTTCGAGTATATCTATCTTTTGAAGATGACGCGCCCGCTGAGTGTCCACTTCAGAAAGATAATCTCGGCTACGTCTAATTTAAGCGGGGAACTGGATCATGTACGCTTGAGATTTGAGAAGTTGGAGGTGGTGGCTCCCTGGTTGGGTTGGGGATCCAGCTGTTCATGTGGATAGCAAGACGCCCGGTGCTTTGCGGTACGTGTAGGATGGCGCATGTGGATGTGGCAGCGCCGGACGGCGGCGGCCGAGCGTACATAGAGTCCTACTCCCCGTTTTAAAATATAAGATGTTTTAGCTTTGTGAAAGAAGTGTATTTAGACCTTTTAGTATACAGATTCTGTTTTACACCCAAAGCTGTACAAAAAACAGCTCTTTCGTGGTAAACATCTTATATTTTGAAACGGAGGAAGTAGATCGGATCGTGTTCGATCGTGGGCGCGGGAGAACATCCCGTTGACGGCGAGTTGACGACTAAACGTATCGTACATGTCCGTGTGAACACGATATATAAGTAGCGTGCTACACATGGAAGATCAGACAGGCATGTGTGGTCGTACCAATCGAACGTCGTACTCTGCCTATCAACGAACCATTTAGCTGACCGGACCACATATAGGCTCTGGCCAAAGGCACAAACAGGTCGTGCATTGCGAGTTTGCCAGCAGGTCGCACTCGCTCCCACGTGACACGACTGGGAGATGAGGCCGACATGCAGGCGCGGTGGTACTAGTACGAAAGAACTTCGAGAAGATGTCTCTCGCGTACGCATGGAGGACGGACGTGTGCGTGCCGCACATCGGGCGGCGGCAACTTGGCGCGCGCGGCGGACTTGTCCCGGCCGGTGCGGCACTCGCGTGTAGCTAGCGGCTGCTCGATCATCGGCGCCTGGCTTTTGCACGCTCGGTGCGGCAACCTTGCAGTGTTCCAGTTTGGCCTGACGGCGACGCGTATGCGCACGCGACGGGCCGTGCGTGCGTGCAGTCGTGGACGCGCCGGCACCCAGTGAGTGGCCTGAAGCAGCATCACGTATATATCCATTCTCCGTGAGAGGTGCATGGACATGCAGCAAAGCAAGACCCAGACGAGGCAGGGAAATTCTTTTTTTGTTAATCCACATAGTTGTTGCGTGCAGCGCCGCGACTGTCAGGTAAAAATTCTGCTACCGCCACAACAACCGGCAACCGCACGTCGGGACCAACAAAATATGTGGTGGAAAAGTGAAACGTACCTACGCACGCATGGATTTAACTGAACGAGGTCGGATGCAGTATCTGCATGCATGTAACTTAGGCACGCACCCATTTAACTGGACGAGTCTAGATACGATATCTGCTAGAGATGCTCTTACTATAAACTAGGAGGGCTACATATATGCTTGGCTTCATTGATTCTTAGTGAAACCCGAGTAGTATTATGAGGAACAATGGAATTTGGAACTCATCGCCATCTTTGGCCGAGGCTTTGATGCAGTATAGACCTACACGATTCGGCCGGGTGTAGACTCTGGACAGACAGCTCGGCCAGACTTGGCTCGCTCAGCAAAGCCTCGAAAAGCTCATGAGTCATGAGTTGGGCGGGGCTGTAAAGCTCAAAAGACGGCTGGATGGATCGGTGCATAGAAATATTTCACCACAAACGCATCACGTAAGAGGACTCAAAAGCATGGTGCTTGTTCAAAAGTATACTGAATATATGCGCAAATTTTCTAAACATTTGATCCATCCATCATGGGAAATAGTGCTTAGAGCAACTCTAACCGACAACATATCCGCGTGGCCTTGAAAACGCGTTTCTGGGAGCCAAAAGGCCTCCAACGGAAGAGACGCCGAAAATCGAACCCGTGAAATACCGCTGGACCGAAAATTATAGCGAGAATCACGATTTCATGGCTATTTCAAACACGAGCAAACTAAGATGCGGTAGTTCAAGTTTTACATCATTGTTTGCAATCATCCTAGCCTTCACAAAATAACATTGCATCATCAAGACTAGTTTAGCACATGGCATCAAGCAACACCGGTGTTAAAAGAGACCACCGGAGGCACCATCAACGCCACCACCACCACTAGCCGAAGCACCACCACCACTATCACCACCATCACCACTACCACCTACACCAACACCACCACCACCACCACTACCAAGAAGAGATGCCTTCCTCCTCTCTAGTGAACGAGGTCGAAACATGGTGAGCATCGTAACTAAAACAAGAACTAGTGTCACAATTGGCGATTGAAATCAAAGTAAAAAGAGAATTTCTTACATTTCGGCTATTTGCACAAAAAGATCGTGGGTGGCAGAGGGGTCATTGGGGATCAGGGCGGCGGAGGGAACGGCCGCGGGACGCGGAGGCACAACCGCCAGACACGGATGCACATGCCTCGGACACAGAGCCACAGATGGAGAGCGGCGGTTGTTCACCCGCCTTCCTCGGTGCGGGATTAGCACCCTTCACGGTCGGCTGCTTCCTCGGCTTCTTTGCAGTGGGCGTGGAGGGGGAGGGGAGGGGGTGCTGAGGCCACCGATCCTCCTTGGACGACATGTTGGACCGCGCCCTTGTGCTTCATTTCGGCGGAGTCCGGCTTGGACAGCCCAACACCATGAGCACGTGGAGGCGGAGGTGGCGGTGGAAGGGGATGATTGGGCTGGAACTGCGTCACTGGTGACCGTCGGGAGTGAAGGGAATATGTCCTGAGAGGCAATAATAAAGTTGTTATTATATGTATTCCAAGTATATGATAGATGTTTATTTTGCATGCTATAATTGTATTAATAAGGAAACATTAATACATGTGTGTTTAATAAACAAATAGAAAGTTCCTAGTTATGCCTCTTTTTAAACCAGCTCGTTGATTAACAAGATGATCAAAGTTTTCTGATCATGGACATTGGATGTCGTTAATAACGAGGTCACAACATTTGTGAAATGATGTGATGAGCATTCATCCGAAGTATAGCATTATGATCAAAGTCATTGTGTTTATATTGCTATAACATCATACGAAGTAATCCTAGTCCTTAGACCATGAGATCATGTTAATCACTAACACCGGAAGAGTATCTTGATAACATCAAATATCACACCGTAAAAGGGTGACTATAAAGGTGGGTTTAGTGCTACGAAGGTGTTATGTAGAGGCTCATGGATCAAGAGTGGGATTTGTCCATCCCGATATCGGATAGATATACTCTGGGCCCTCTCGGTAATATCACATTAGGAATAGCTTGCAAACAAGTGATGTGATCACTAGAATGTTATATCACGAGAACATGAAAAGAGTGCATGTCGGTAAAGAGATCAAACTAGGTATTTGGATACCGATGATCGAACCTTGGACATGTAATATATCGCGAGACAAAGGGATTAAGTTACTAGCATTAAAGGTTCTCACGATCACAGAAGTCATCGTTGAACGTGTATGAGTCAGAATGGATCTCCAGGTCCCGCTTCTGATTATTGATCTGAGTGTTGGAAATATGCCCTAGAGACAAAGAGTAGTAAGGACTATTATCATATTTCATATAGTTTATGATTAAGTTTTATATCATGCTATAACTGTATTGAGTGGAAACATCAATACACGTGTGATATACAAACAACCAGGGGTTCCCAGTGAAACTCTAGTCACTGGTTCATTGGTCAACAGATGATCATGTTTCCTGATCATGTGGCATTTGTGCCAGTTGGAAACAAGGTCATCTCATTCGGAGAATGAGATGATGAACCAATACCCAACCTAAACATCGTGACCCGATCATGTCACGAAGTTCAAAGTTACGATGATTAGAAATGGATCCTCATAGACTATTCCTTAGACCGTGAGGCTATATCAATCACTGTCTCCCGAGGGTGCTTAGATATCATCAAACGCCATCTGGTAAAACGGTGGTTATAAAGGTGTGTTCAGGTATTCGGAGGAAACCGTAGAGGAAATATATGTCAAGAGCGGGATTTGTCCGTCCATGTGACGGGAAGATACTCAAGGGCCCACTCGGAGAAGTTATATCCAATAGCTGCGCAGCGTGTGATTAGATCACGGGGGTATCACTTGTCGGAACGAGTTAAGTAGCATTGTTCAGTAACGAGATTGAACATGACATGGTGATGTCATTGATCGAATCTCGGGCAATGCAAGTATCGAATGACAAAGGGAATAAGACACGACTGTCCTAGTTCAAACGACGAAAGATCTTCGTGGAACACACAGGGGTCACATGGCCATCCAGGTCCCTCTGTTGATCATTGGTGCAGGAGTGTCCCGACCATATCTGGAGTATTCCCGAACCGTAGGGTATCATGCTTAAGGGCTTGATGATGCTTAGAGAGTGTTTATAGGATCGGTAGAATCATCGAAGAAAAGAAGGGAGAAAACCGGAAGGGTTTCGGTAAGTCCGGAGGATGTTTGGAGTGGAGGTGGAAGGTGTTCCATGGCCACGGAGATTAGATAATGTGTGAATGAATGTTAAATATTGATTTAATCATTTATTCATAATTATTTAATAAAGAGAAAATAAATTAAAAAGGTCAAAAGGCTTAATGGGCCAATTCCGGAGGAAGAGGGCCCATTAGGGAAAAGGAGAAAGGGGAGAAGGGGCAAAGGGGAGGCCGGCTAGGCCTAGCCCCCCGCGGGTCCCACTAGGTGGCCGGCGACCACTTCCTCCCCCCTCCTCTCCTTTAGTCCCACCCCAGGACTTGAGGGAAGGTAGTACCTCCCCTCCCCCTATATATAGTGGGGTATATTGGCCTAGAAAATACACCGAATAATCAATAAAGGTCTCCCCACTTTTGGGAGGACCTCTAATTGATATTTTCTCTCTCCCCCTCTCTCTCTCTCATGACCGTGGTCCCAAGTCTGGATTGCACGAGCGAGAGACATCTTCACCGTGGAGCCTGTCGGCTGAGATTCGGATCTGAGGAGCTCTACTTCCGCAACTGCTGCTGGATCGGGGAAGCGGGAGTCATCGTTAGGCACCGGACGTGTGTAACTCCCATGAGGTGTCACACTTGAGGCACTCAAGTCGTTGGAGCCAGAAGAGGCGCAAGGACTTCATCACGGCCTTGAGGTCGGCTTCGGCTCATCTACATCAACCACGCTCTCCTGAGCGTTGACAACGCTTTTCGGTCTTCGAGGGTAAGTTCGTGAAAAGCCTCTCCCGTTACTGTATTACTAATAGATAGGTCCTGGCAGCTTCAGGGATTCAGGGGCGTAGAGTAAAATTTATTGTTTTTATGCGCGGAACCCCTACACTGAGAGGGGTCTCAATCATGTCTGCATTATCCGAGAACCGTAGGGTGACACACTTAAGGGTTTCCAAACACCATTTAGAGGATGTTTCAGACGAAAGAATTGCAAAGCGCTAGAATTATTTCAATGGACACCGAAATTGTTTCAGGTAAAATTACTGAAATTGGTTCTGCATGTGATATTGAAATGTTGCAGGGGTTTTATGTGAATGTTTGTTAATTAAAATAATTAATAAAATTCTGAATAAAATAAATAAAAGAGTTTTATTAAATGAGAGTTGCATTAAATTTGTGGAACTTTGAGTGGAGGCATGTTTATGTGAGTGGAGCTTCCACCACATGAATGAGGAAGAGGTGGGGGCACCCCCCCTTTGGGCGCCGGCCATGGGGAGGGGGAGAGCCCCCCTCTCCTATAAAATTCCTCCCTATCAAAGTACACCTCCTCGTGAAGGATCTCTCTACCCCTCTAGATTTATTCCCCCATGGTCTCGGATTAGCGAGATACATGTTCCCGGTGCATTTCGTCTGGAAGGAGTTGCTGCTTCCACTGATTCGCTGGAGAGAGGAGGTGGAGGTTGTTCGGTGGCCTGAACGTGTGTGCGAGGATGGATGTGCTGCCGATTTGCAGCGCTAGGACTTCCACACGATCTTGAGATCGGCAAGCATTCGACTACATCATCCACGAGTTCCATCTCGTTAACAAAGCTTTGTTGTCTTCGAGGGTATGTTCTCTATGGATGTATATCCACCCGTTGCTTGTATCTAGATAGATCTTGGCGTATAATAATTCCCATCGTAGGAAAATTTTTGTTTTCTATGCTGCAAACCCAAGTGGTATGAGAGCGTAATCTATGCGTAGATGCTTTGCACGGGTAGTACACATATGTTTATGTGGGTGATGATGATCATGTTATTGCTTCTTTCATGTATTTTGGATATTGGTGGCATAGTGGGATGAAGCGGCCCGGACTAACTTTACATGTCCTCGCACATGAGACCAGTTTCACGCTTGACATGCAACTAGTTTCGCATAAGTCGCTAGAGGGTGTCTGTCTCTCCTACTATAGTCAATATCTGATTTACAATGAGTTCTTAATAACTTAGTTATCATCGTTGTGGTTCCATGTTCGCAGGTAAGACCGGTTCTATCTTTAAAAGCCCTAAGCCACGTAAAACTTGCAATGGATAAATTAGAAGCGTCTAGTTTAGATTGCTGTTGGGCTAGTGTCATGATATGGTAATGTTGTAAGTTGATGTATAGTTGATACTCTTACAACGCACCTAACGTGTAAGTTCCATAGACCTTGGCCTTACACACAAAGGAATGATAAAGATCATACCACGATGCACAAGATAGTGATCAAATACATATACCATATCATTCCACTTTACACATATGATGTTTGCATCTTATATTGCTAGTTTGGCGTTTTAGTAGCATTATAAGATGATCCCTCGTTTAGATATCAAGATAAAAATATGTTCTTCCTTACGTATGCACCGTTCTATGGATCGTGTTTCGAGACATCACGTGATGATCGGGTGTACTCGACTCTGCGCTTTCATACAACGGGTGTAAGACAGTTTTACACACGCGAGTACTAAGGTTCTTACTTGGCGAGCCTAGCATATAAAGACATGGCTTCAGAACACGGGCCAAAAGGTTAAGCATGAGTCATATAGTTGATATGATGCACATATTGATGCTCGCCTTTGAATCTACACCGACTCACGTGATCATCGGACTTGGTGTAGTGGATTTGGTTCATGTAATCACCAAAAAGGCACAAGGGATGTTATTTTTGAGTGGGAGTTCATTTGTAATTTGGATTAGTTGAACTCTATATATCATAAACTTACTCTAAACTTTACAAACTCTATTGTAGATGACACCACCTGCTTTTAATTTCAATGTGTTCATGGAGAAAGATAAACTTGCGACGAATTGTAGAAACTTTACTGACTGGGCGTCCTCAATGCTACACACAAGCTATATGTGCTAGAAGCACCGCTAGGACCCCACTAGCTCCGGATGCCCCTTACGAGGAAAAGAACGTCTATCTAACTCGTCAGGAGGACCACACATTAGTTCATTGCGGCATACTGTATGGGCTAGAGCCGGAACTTCAAAAGCGTTTCGAAAATGGCAATGCCTTTGATACCATGGGTGAATTGAAAATGATTTTTGATACCCATGCTGCCGTAGAGAGTTATAATGCTTCTGAAAAGTTCTTTAGTTGCATGATGGAAGAGAACAGCTCCGTTAGCGATCACGTACTCAAAATGTCTGGGTACACCGATAGGCTTGCGTCCTTGGGAATAATCATTCCCATTGACTTAGGCATACATCGTGTTCTCCAATCTCTCCCACCTAGATACAAGAGCTTCGTGATGAACTATAATATGCAGGGCATGAAGAAGTATCTCCCCGAGCTTCTGTCAATGCTTAAGACTGCAGAGGTGGAGATCAATAAAGAACATCAAGTGTTGATGATCAATAAGACCACCGGGTAATAAGAAGGGAAAGAAGGGCGGCAAATCTATTACCACGCCTGAAAAGAAATCCCGAGCTGGCCCTAAGTCTGATACCGAGTGCTACTATTGCAAGGGGACTGGCCATTGGAAGCACAACTGCCCCAAGTATTTGGCAAACAAGAAGGCCGGCAAAGCAAACAAACGTATATATGATATACATGTTATTGATGTGTACTTGACTAGTACTCGTAATATCACCTGGGTATTTGATACTAGATCGGTTGCTAATATATGTAACTTGATTCAGGGGCTGCGGAACAAGCGACGGCTAGCAAGGGATGAGGTCACGATGCGTGTCGGCAATGGATCAAGAGTTGATGTGATTGCCGTTGGAATGCTGCCTCTCCACCTACCATCGGGATTAGTGATAAATATAAATAATTGTTATTTGGTGCCTGCTGATACATTGCAAATGTATCTATAATTTTTGATGCTTCATGCTTGGTTTTATCTACCTTCTTGTGTTTTGTCCACACTTTAGAGTACTTTTCATATGATTTCTTGGACTAACCTATTAACAAGAGCCACAGTACCAGCTGCCTGTTTTCTGCTGTTTTTGGTTCCAAGAAAGTCAGAAAATTAATATTCTCGGAATTGGACGGGACAAAAGTCAAAGTGCCTATTTTTCCGGAAGACATCTGGAGCCAGACTACGAGACGAAGAAGGGATGGGGGCCGGCCACACCACCTGGCGCACGGCCAGGCCTGGCCTGCGCCAGGGGGTGGTCTGGCCGACCCTAGCACCCCCTCGGCCTCTCCTTTCGCCTATATATTGCCCTTGGGACCAAAACCCTAAGTACCCGATCAAAAATCCACGAAAGAGTCTGTAGCCGCCGTCATATCCATCCCTAGATCGGGAGGGATTTGAAGCTCTTCTCGGCACCCTGCCAGAGAGGGGAATTCACCCTGGAGGCCTTCTTCATCATCATGCAAGCATCCGGTGTGATGCGTGGGTATTTAATCTCTAGACTACGGGTCCATGTAGTAGCTAGATGGCTGGTTCTCCTCCTTTGTGCTTTCATGTCTAGATCTTGTGAGCTCCGTTCATGATCAAGATCATCTATTTGTAATTCTGCATGTTGTGTTTGCGGGGATCCGATGGATATTGAGATGCTATTTTAGATTGATTATTGATTCTATCATGTCTTCGTTATTTGTGATCTTGCATGCTTTCCGTTGTTAGTAGCTATCTTGGTCAAGTAGATGCTAGCAACTCCAAAAGTTAGTATTTATGCTCGATAGTGGGTTCATGCCTCTAGTAATCTGGGGAAGTGACAGAAATCTCTAAGGTACTAGATGTGTTGTTGATACTAGGGAGAAAACAACAATCCTTTTTTCATAGAACAATCGTATTGTTTACTTTACACGCAATTCGTAAAGCAATAATCTGTTGCTTGCAACTTAATACTAGAGGGGGTTCGGATGATAACCTGAAGGTGGATTATTAGTCATAGATGTAGTTGGATGGCGGTCTATGTATAATGTTGTAATGCCCAATCAAGTTCCAAAAGAGTCAAGATGATTAGTATATGCATGTATTGCTTTCTCGATGTTTGTCAATTGCCCCGCTGTAATTTGTTCATCCAGCATGTTATCTATCTTAAGGAGAGCCACCTCTAGTGAACTATGGACCCCGGTCTTTTCTTTTACATACAATCTACAAACTGTTTACTATTTTGTGTTTACTTTCTGCAAACTATTACTTCCTTCCATTCGATACGTTTAATCCTTTGTTTTCAGCAAAACCGGTGAGATTGACAACCTCATCGCAAGTTGGGGGCAAAGTTCTGTGGTTGTGTTGTGCAGGTCTCCACGTTGCTACTAGCACCGGTAGTGCGCCCTGCCAAGGCTCAGCTAGCAACACCTTTGGGGTGTTTCCTTGCTCCTACTGGTTCAATTAAACCTTGGTTTCATAACTGAGGGAAACTTACTGCTGTGCTCATCATACCTTCCTCTTTGGGTTCCCCAACGAGCTCCACATCAACACCGAGCCATCACCTGCACTGAGCATGAACATTATATCTGGATCGTGATTGACACGAAGTGGTTATTCATTTAAGTCCGAAAACAATGGTTGTTCGATTTATATGAATGGTATCTTTTATGGTGATGCACCTGTGATGAATGGTTTATTTCTGTTGGATCTCGATAATAGTGTTACACATATCCATAATGTTGATGCTAAAAGGATTAAACTTGATGACGATATATCTGCATATATGTGGAACTGCCGTCTAGGTCATATTGGTGTTAAACGCATGAAGAAACTCCATTCTGATGGACTTTTGGAATCACTTGATTTTGAATCATTTGATACATGTGAGCCATGCCTTGTGGGCAAGATGACTAGAATGCCGTTTTCCGGTTCAATGGAACGGGCGACAGATTTATTGGAAATCATACATATTGTTGTATGTGGTCCAATGAGTGTGTCGGCACGAGGTGGATATCGTTATTTTGTTTCACAGATGATTTGAGTAGATACGGGTATATCTATTTTATAAAACACAAGTCTGAAACATTTGAAAAGTTCAAGGAATTTCAGAGTGAAGTGAAAAATCATCATAATAGAAAGATCAAATTTCTGCAGTCTAACTGTGGAGGTGAGTATCTAAGTTACAAGTTTAGCGCACATATGAAAGAGTGTGGAATAGTTTCACAACTCACACCTGCCAGAACACCACAACATAATGGTGTGTCGGAACGTCATAATCGTACTTTATTAGATATGGTTCGATCTATGATGTCTCTGACTGACTTGTCACTATCATTTTGGGGTTATGCACTAGAAACTGCTGCATTCACTTTAAATCGGGCACCACCTAAATCCGTTGAAATGACATCGTTTGAATTGTGGTTTGGAAATAAACCTTTGCTGCTATTTCTAAAAGCTTGGGGTTGTGATGTTTATGTGAAGAAACTTCAACCGAATAAACTCGAACTCAAAGCAGAAAAATGAGTCTGCGTAGGATACCCTAAAGAAACTATTGGGTATTCCTTCTATCACAGATCCGAGGGCAAGGTTTTCGTTGCCAAGAATGGATCATTTCTAGAGAAAGAGTTTCTCGCGAAAGGCGTGTGTAGTCGGAAGGTAGAACTCGAAGAGGTTATTGAACCTTCTCTTCATACAACGGTGACTGGCGCAGCGCGGGAACTTGTTCCGGAGTTGACTTCACCGAATGAAGAGGGAACTAATGATAATGATCATGATACTCTGAAAGAGGACACTACCGAACCTCGCAGGTCAAGCAGGACACATGCAACTCCTGAACTGTACAGAAATCCTACTATGAATTTCATGGTTGATGAAATAGATAACCCGACAATGTATGAAGAAGCGATGATGAGCCCAGATTCCAACAAATGGCTAGAAGCCATGAAATCCAAGATGGAATCCATGTACGAAAACCAGGTTTGGACCTTGCTGGACTTACCTCACGACCGAAAGGCCGTTGAGAATAAATGGATTTTCAAAAGAAAAACTAATGTTGATGGTAATGTAACCATCTATAAAGCTCGACTTGTCGCAAAGGGGTTTCGACAAATTCAAGGAGTTGACTATAATGAGACTTTCTCTCCCATAGCGATGCTAAAGTCAATTAGGATTATGTTAGCAATTGCTGCATATTTCGATTATGAGATATAGCAGATGGATGTCAAAATTGCGTTCCTCAATGGTAACATTGAAGAAGAGTTGTATATGATACAACCGAATGGTTTTGTCGATCCTAAGGATGCTGACAAGGTATGCAAGCTTCATCGATCCATCTATGGACTGAAGCAAGCATCCCGGAGTTGGAATCTCCGCTTTGATGAGGTGATCAAAGAGTTTGGATTTGTATAGACTTATGGAGAGGTTTGTATTTACAAGAAAGTGAGTGGGAGCAATGTGGCATTTCTAATATTATATGTGGATGACATATTACTGATTGGAAATGATATAGATCTTTTAAATAGTGTTAAAAGTTATCTAAACAACAAATTTTTGATGAAGGACCTAGGTGAAGAGTCATACATATTAGTCATAAAGATCTATAGAGATAGATCAAGGCGCCTAATAGGGCTATCACAAAGTACATACCTTGATAAGATTTTAAAGAAGTTTAAAATGGACAGAAGTAAGAAGGGGTTCTTACCAATGTTATAAGCCAAGACATTGAGTAAGACTCAAAGTCTGGCTACGGCGGAAGAAAGAGAGATAATGGATAAGATCCCCTATGCTTCAGCCATAGGCTCTATAATATATGCCATGCTATGTACAAGACCGAATGTGGCATATGATATTAGTTTGACTAGTAGGTACCAATCTGATCCAGGTTCGGAACACTGGATAGCGGTCAAGAATATCCTTAAGTACTTAAGAATAACTAAGTATATGTTTCTTGTATACGGAGGTGAAGAAGAGCTGGTCACTACATGTTATGTCGACGCTAGCTTTGACACAGATCCGGATGACTCGAATTCTCAATCCGGATACGTATTTCTCTTGAACGGAGTAGCAGTTAGTTGGAGGAGTTCCAAACAACCTGTGGTGGTTGGATCAATGACGGAGACGGAATATGTTGCTGCTTCAGAAGCGGCGCAGGAAGCGGTTTGGATGAAGGAGTTCATAACCGAACTAGGTGTGGTTCCTAGTGCGTTGGACCCAGTGGTTATCTATTGTGAAAACAATGGAGCCATAGACAACACCAAGGAACGAAGGTCTCGCAAGAATTTCAAGCATATTAAGTACCAGTTTCACTACATCCGTGAGCATGCCAAGGATGGAGATATAAAGATTTGTAAAATACACACGGATCTCAATGTAGCAGATTCGTTGACTAAAGTTCTCCCTAGGGAAAAACATGATCAGCACCAGAACTCCATGGGTGTTAGATTTATCACTATGTAACTAGATTATTGTCTCTAGTGCAAGTGGGAGACTGAAGGGAATATGTCCTGAGAGGCAATAATAAAGTTGTTATTATATGTATTCCAAGTATATGGATGTTTATTTTGCATGCTATAATTGTATTAATACGAAAACATTAATACATGTGTGTTTAATAAACAAATAGAAAGGTCCTAGTTATGCCTCTCTTTAAACTAGCTCGTTGATTAACAAGATGATCAAAGTTTCCTGATCATGGACATTGGATGTCGTTAATAACGAGGTCACAATATTTATGAAATGATGTGATGAACATTCATCTGAAGTATAGCATTACGATCAAAGTCATTGTTTTTATATTGCTATAACATCATACGAAGTAATCTTAGTCCTTAGACCATGAGATCATGTTAGTCACTAACACCGAAAGAGTATCTTGATAACATCAAACGTCACACCGTAAAAGGGTAACTATAAAGGTGGGTTCAGTGCTACGAAGGTGTTATGTAGAGGCTCATGGATCAAGTGTGGTATTTGTCCATCCCGATGACGGATAGATATACTCTGGGTCCTCTCGGTGATATCACATTAAGAATAGCTTGCAAGCAAGTGATGTGATCACTAGAATGTTATATCACGGGAACGAGAAAAGAGTGCATGTCGATAACAAGATCAAACTAGGTATTTGGATACTGAAGATCGAATCTCGGACATGTAATATATCGCGAGACAAAGGGATTAAGTTACTAGCATTAAAGGTTCTCACGATCACAGAAGTCATCGTTGAATGTGTAGGAGTCAGAATGGATCTCCAGGTCCCGCTTCTGATTATTGATCTAAGAGGGGCCTCGATCATATCTGCATTATTCGCAAACCATAGGGTGACACACTTAAGGGTTGCCAAACACCATTTGGAGCAAACATGTTTCAGACGAAAGAATTGCAAAGCGCTGGAATTATTTCAATGGACACCGGAATTGTTTCAGGTGAAATTGCTGAAATTGGTTCTGCATGTGATATTAAAATGTTGTAGGGGTTTTATGTGAATTTTTATTAATTAAAGTAATTAAAAAAATTCCGAATAAAATAAATAAAATAGTTTTATTAAAGGAGAGTTGCATTAAATTTGGTGGAAATTTAATGCATGTGAGTGAAACTTTGAGTGGAGGCATGTTTATGTGAGTGGAGCTTCCACCACATGAATGAGGAAGAGGTGGGAGCACCCCCCCCCCTTGGGAGCCGGCCATGGGGAGGGGGAGAGCCCCCCTCTCCTATAAAAGGCCTCCCTCTCCTCCCTCTCAAAGTACACCTCCTCGTGAAGGATCTCTCTTCCCCTCTAGATTTATTTTTCCATGATCTCGGATTAGTGAGATACATGTTTCCGGTGACATTTCATCTGGAAGGAGTTGCTGATTCGCTGGAGCAAGGAGATGGAGGTTGTTCGGTGGTCTGAACGTGTGTGCGAGGACAGATGTGTTGTTGATTTGCGGCGCTAGAACTTCCACACGATCTTGTGATCGGCAAGCGTTCGACTATATCATCCACGAGTTACATCTCGTTAACAAAGCTTTGTTGTCTTCAAGGGTATATTCTCTATGGATATCCACCCGTTGCTTGTATCTAGTAGATAGATCTTGACGTATAATAGTTCCCATCGTAGATTTTTTTTTCTATGATACGAACCCAACAGGGAGGTCAGCAGGGTCCATTGCGGGAGAATCCACAGCGCGGCGAGGCAGGACGGCAGTGGAGGAGGTAGATCTGAGGCGGTGGAAGTAGGGAGGCGGGAAGCAACGACGCTGAAACTTCACTCTCGCCAAGTGCTACGCGCGTCTATGGGGCACCCTCGGGCCGGCCTCACAACCCGGGGATATGGGGGTGCAGGGGCGATCTCTCAGGCCTCCAAAAAATATTCTCGGGTTGGACCCTGTTTACGGTGTCTATTCGAGCTACCTTTTTCGCCTAAAACCGAATACTGACTGTTATTTCTCAGGTCACGTGCATTTTTGGTGTCTGCTAGAGTTGATCTAAGCAAAGTAAACCGTACACATTCAATCTGGCATGATCGAAAAATGGGGCAAGTCTATCTCGTGCGCTAGTACTAGTAAGGTCCCGTTTGGAGCGCACATGATAAAGAAAAAGTAGGAATAAGAAAAACACATGATAGAAAAAACTTAAGAACAGAAAAAACACAGGAATAAAAAAAAAGTAGCCATTTCGATTGCAGGTTAGTAAAACATAGAGATTTTTAGGTTTAAAACAACTAGTCGTCTTCTTTCTTTTTTTTGCATGTCAGCTTAGTCTTTGCACTCCTATGCATAGTTTTAAAAACAACCGTCTTTTTTTTTTGCATGTCAGCTTAGTCTTTGCACTCCTATGCATAGTATTAAAAACAATCGTCTTCTTTCTTTTTTTGCATGTCAACTTAGTCTTTGCGCTCCTACGCATAGTTTTAAAAACAGACCATTAAGAGAACCGGTGAGACGACGAGTTCACTGGTTTGCTGGTCGGATCATTGGTTCATTCGATTCGATAGCGACAAAAAATCATTCATTTTAATTGAAATTTAAGCAAATTTCAAAATAAAATGTCCATAAAAGTTATATAAGGCGTATATTTTAATAAGTAATTACAAAACATGATGTCTCCAAGTAATATTTGGCCTTATGTGGTGCTATTTCTACCTAGCACAAGGTTGTGAGTTCGATTCCTCTCGCAACATCACTTTTTCTAGTTTTTTGCTATTTGGACCGGTGCCTCTTAAAAAGCCGGTGATGTCATCCGTTCTGGGTTTTTTCGGTCGGACCACCGAACATGTCTGGTTTTCAAAACTATGCTCCTATGATCTTGCTCTCAATCGACATTACCATGCTGGACACAAATTTCTTAATGATGCTTGTATTCTTGTCAACACACTAGATGATAAATCAGGGGAATCATGATAATCAAATTGCAAGAGTGTTGCCTGGATTGCTAAGATATATGAGGTCGACATTGTTTGAGTAACATTGACGCTGGATAGACCCCGTTTGATATAACGTGAAACGTATTGTCAATATTGTTATCGGTAGTTTCTCAATGCAAGTATTACCGTTACTAAGATCATTGGACCATGAGACTTATATAGACTTGGATATGATATGGTTGTATCGAGATCCTCAAACATGGCTTCGTAAAAGGGTAACCATAAAGTAGTTCTTCGCTCATAGCGTAAAATATACCAATACTCTATATGTTGTAGTTATGGAAATTGCTACTCCTGGCGATAGAGTGATACTAGCAAACGATGCGCCCGTCGGAGTATTCCCACCATGATCCTAGCACTCCAAATTGCCGCATACCAAACAGAACCTCCAAAATCTCCAAGAAGGAAAGCGACGCCGTTGCTGCATAGACTGATCCTAGGGTTTTCTCCGTATGCTACGGGGAGTGGGAAAGAGATAACACCCGATACCCTTCAGGAAGGAGTGTCGACACTTGTAAGCATCACTGCGTCGGTGCCAAGATGATATGGATTTCTCCCAACCCCCAAAACACCACATCTCCGGACAATCCGTAGTGCTCCACCAATCTTGCAACCTACCAACATATGCCACCACGATCCTGTAGTCACCATCGTTGTCTCAACATGGCAAACAATGCGATACTGGCCAAACTAAGAAGAAATAGCTGCCGATAAGGGGCGGTAGTACCACAACCACACTTGAGGGAATAAGCTCCACTGCCTTAGACGGTAGCTGGCCAGATGCCGCGGAAAGGGCATACTAGGCCACCATTGGAACCGAAAGGTAGTAGTAGCACAACCAATTGGAGGAAGTCCACCACCATCGGCGGGTGCCGACCGGATGCAGCAGTAGGGACACACTAGGTCAGGCATGCTAGGCAGGGGCCCATATGGACCCATAAAGTCCCCGCCACCACGCGTAGATGAAGGCCACTGCCGACGCTACCCTCTTGTTTGGCACTATATGCCCAAGCGGACTAGAGACCGGACCTAGACGGCCCCGTAAAGCTCTCGCCACCACATTGTAGCAGGTGCAACGTCATTGTCGCCACCCCCATCATGAACCACATGCTAGTCTAACCAGAGGCGAAAAGCCCAACTAGCCCTAGCCCAGATCAGGCCTAGATGGCCCAGTTTGGGCCTGGTCTACGCTCGTAGAGCACCACCGGTCGAGCTCAAGTATAGCCACCATCTCCACCAGAAGCGGCACCACCGCCACGCTGACCACCCGCGCTGCACCAGGGCACCCCACTGTCGTCGAGCCGGACCGTGGCCTCCTGGGAGCACTACCCAACGTCGTGCCTCCCCGCGCGAGGATGCCACTGTGATGGGAGAAGAAGGGGCTGCAACCGACGAAGTAGGGGATGTTGCCAGCGGCACCGCCCGAGACTTGCCAGCGATGCACACCCGCGATGGTAGGGAAGAGGGGGTGGGGGAGTGCTCCGAAGGAGGGGGCGACCAAGTCATGAGAGGGGGTTGGTGCATCAACCATTTCTCTTTCGCCGTAACCTGAACCACTCGGAATATCCTTTGAGTATTCAATCTTTGTAATTCTCTCTGTTTCATAATAAGTTGTACTAAATTTGATGAGAGTATCAAGAACTATCTTATTACATGGATATCATATGAAAATATATTTCATGATGTATCAAACAACAATTTTGCATTGTACATATTAATGGTTTATTCTAAAACCATGTCAAACTTTATGTTGTTTGACTCCTGAAAAAATATAAATCTCACTCATTGGAATGGAGTGTAGTATTATGTAATTTTGTTACTGAATACAACCTATAACTATAATGATAAATGGTATTCTTTTGGAAAACCTAGAGCTCAGTCCGGTACATCGGGGCCTTTCTACACTGACACCAGCGGAGAATGGGTGGGGAGCACGTGCGACTAGAAAATAATCTCTTTAGGGTTTGAGAGGAGGGAGCCGTACATGGTTATGTTAAAAAAAATGAAACCGTGCTAGGAGGAACTAGACACTTTTTTGATATAGTAGAAACGGGTCGGCGTGAGAATTCTGGAAATTCGTCCCTAACAAGGATCGAACTCCAGTCGTTGGGATGCACCAACTATGACCCAACCACTAGGCTATTACCTGGTTCTCGCTTATGTTATTTATATTGTTCTACTTACTTTAATTTTATATTTAGAGACATATCATTATAGTTTGGAAACTTTTTATATCCATGTCTAGCCTGTTTGAAGAGTGAACTACATCCTGATTGTTGGTAAATAATTGATTTTATATAGTAATCGCTATGGATTTTGATTTACCTCTTGGATATGTGTATCTCGGAATTATCTAAAGGTTTATCTACTTCAGTCAAGAAGCTTTCTACTCAATCATGACTTATACTTTGACAAATATTATGAACTTCAACCTAGAGTGTAGCAGGTATCAAGTATGATTTTGTATTCATGTCCGGCCTAAATATATCTTGTTTTCCTGTCAACAAAAAGGTTATCTTCCGTTTCTTAATGTATGTGAACAAATATTTGTTATTATCATTACTAGATCATGTTGGCGCGCGTTGCCGCGTCCGTTCAATAAAAAAATAAATTGTTGGGAATAGATAGAAACAATTGCTTCTGCTCGACATCATTCATTTTGGACCTCATGGTTGCTATTTCTTCTTTACCGGGTTGATGCACACCGGTCAGTGAAAATGGTGTATAGTGAAGCTCACCTATTGTGTAGATGAAAATTCAGCGGGCTTCATTGTATTTTCTTTTGCATTGATGAGATGAAGAAGCAATAATTGAAAGATATTTTGTAACTGGTGCAAACTGATTAGAAAAATCTCTATGGTGCATTAACCGAGTACTATAATGTAATAACTTTTACACTGTTGTAACTTTGTCATATCACATAGAGGCAAAGGTATATATATTTCATGATATCACATTAGGAATGTCACATTCCAAAACTTTGAAAAAGTAAGAGGACACTAAGAATTGAAGAAAGATATAGTCATGGATATCATTTGAGGTGCACATATAAGTTGAGGTACATCATTGTTTAATATTGTACCGAAGCCTTACACTCATATATTCAGAAATTAAATAATGTATTGTGGAATATGGCACGACTTGTAGTGTTTAAGGGGCATAAATATGATGAATGATTTTTTTATTGATGATAAGTTGCAAAAAAGACCTTGAACTTCCACTAAGAATGTAGTCCAAATGTTTGTTTGATGACCGCATAGGATGGCATAATCAGTGTTGTTCCTTCAAAAGTTTGCAATATGAAATGTTAGCACCTGTGTTTAAAACTTAAGTTTATCCTCAAATATATTAAAATATATTGTGCACTTAGATATCTGGCTTCACTATAAAAAAAATATCAATGAGTTTTCTTCATGCTCGAGTTGCAAGTGTAGCAACAATGTTTCTTTCGGACCTGTGGGTGGAACATGTCTAACATATTGTACTCCAATGCTGCCTGATTATCTCTCAAGGAGATATCTTTATGGAAGGAATCCAACATTGTTTACACAAATTGATGGATTTTTTCTTCTTTTAGAGAAGCCATATATTTCATGTTCACCTCTTTGTTTTCTTTGAATGTGTTATAAGAAGTTGTGAATGTAATTTCTATCAACCTGAACCGCACACTTTGTCATCATATGTGTGATCGATGGCATTTCAGCATATATTTTCCAATGCACAATGTATGATATGTGCAGTCTTCCCCGTAGAACCGGTGTTTCTTTGAACATAATTTGTCCTAGCTTAGAAATATTTCTATTTCTACCATGCACGGTGCCTCTAGAATAAATAGTTAATCCAAGTGAGCTAGTGATTTGTGTTAACATGACTTCCATAGACATAGGCTTTTGCTGATAAATATTTAAATTTAAATTTGTAAGTTGTTAGGAAAGATAAGACAAGGGCTGGCACTTTTTAGTATACAAACAAAATTAGGTCAATTAGTATGGAAATTGTATTGGTAGTTATAAAATTTGGAGCAAAACTTACAGGTACGTGGATAAATCTTGCACCAATATCTGCATCAGGTTCATTGGAATTGACTTTCTCTTTCCGAGTGAAGAACTTGTGCCTTACTTCCCAAAGGGAATATATTGGACGTGGAAGGTTCCTTGTACTCTGATTCTGTATAGTCATCAGATTAATTATTTACAGTAGGGGAGAGTACATATTGATGGAAAAAAGACGCAAGGAAAATAGAACGAAGTGCTATCATCTTGTACCTATGAGAAATAATTCTTGTCCATGAGGTCCAATGTTTCATCCGATTCATATTTCACAATCCCTTTCATCCTTTCTTGAACTGACCATGGTGGGATTCATCTCCAGCTTGCTAAGTCTGCAGGAATAATGAAAAAAATATAAGGAATGCATAGATAGAAGGGAAGGCAAATGAATAGAGGCTAGGTCTGGTACCTGTAGACGGTCAGACCAGAAAAAGAGAGTGGAGTTAGAACATCTATTCCTCGTGTATAGCTTTTAGAGTCTTGATATGGACATCAGATCTCTCCGCCGCATCACGGACATAGAAAGTGTTGACCGCTTTGCTACGGCAGACCGGTGGATGCCAATGAGGTCGGGCTCCGAAACCAGATTTCGTGGACGTAGAGGCGAATAGTGAAGAAGATATGCCCTAGAGGCAACTAATAAATAGGTTTTTATTATCATATTTTAATTAGTTTATAATAATTTTATATTGTGCTAGAACTGTACCAAGTAGAAACATTGGTACAGGTGTGGTATGAAAGAACCAAGTCCCTAATAGCCTCTATTTATACTAGTTCGTTGGTCACGAAGATGATCTGGGTTTCAAGATCATGGGCATTTATGCCGACTGACAACGGGATCATATTATTGGAGAATGATGTGATTGGACATTCCTCGAAGGATTACAACACGATCAAGTCATATAGTTCATTGTTGCAACAGCTATACCTAGACTCCTTCTCCTTAAACCGTGAGCTCATATTACTCACTATTTCCCGAGGCTGCTTTGACTACATCAACCGTCATCTGGTAATACGGTGGCCATAAAGGTGTATGTTGGGTATTCCGAAGGAACAGTTGATGACATGTGACTGCAAGACCGGGATTTGTTCACCCACATGACGGGTAAAGATACATACGGCCGGCTTGGTGAGATTACATCCATAAATGTTACAACATGTGACTAGGTCACGGGGATGTAATATCACGGTAACAAGAAAACAGAACTTGTTGTGAACGAGATTGAACAATGTATGGGATACCAATGATCGGATCTCGGACAAGTTGTATCGAGAAACAAAAGGAAGAGGATGCTACATTTGGCGGTTCAAACGATAATTGTCATCAGGAATGCATAGGGGTCACATAGACATCCCTGGTCCCTCTGTTGATCATTGATACAGATCATTTCTAGAGCATTACTGAGTCGTGAGAGGATACACTTAAGGGTACGATGAGAGCGATCATTCGTAAGACAGAATCACGGTAGAGAAAGCGAGAAAGCCGGAATTGTTTCGCGGAGAAATCCGAAGTCGTTCGGAGAAAGAATAAAGGAAAAGACCGAAAAAGTATTTTCGGATAAATGGGAATTTAAAAAATATATTTATTATATGTTAATTATGAATTAATATATTCTAAATAATATTTAAGTTAAGTTTTATAAAAGCAACTTTTATATTAGGCCAAATCCCCGGAAGGAAATAGCATAGAAATAAAACTGCAGAAAAAGAAATGGAAAAAGGCAAAACAACCCTTATGGAAAAAACCAAAAGCCCTCCTTGGTGGCGGATAATCGCCACCGCACACAGGCGGGCGTAATGGGCAGGGCCAAGCGGACTGCGAGGCGCGCTGGCTGGGATAGCTGCCCACCTGGCTCGCCAGTGCCATTGCATGCAGGCTGGGCCGGGCACCGACCCACCTGGGCTAGAGCGCAGGCCGCCGCCGGGCGCAAGATGGGCCGCGGGTGAGCGCCGGCCCACCCGGACGCTGGCAACAGCAGCTCTTGCAGCTGGGCCGCGGGGGGCAGGTCGGCCCACCCGGCCGGCTGAGCCCTAGGCTAGCTTTCCCTTTTCTTTTATTAGGTATTTTTCTCTTTTGTCTATTGGGCTGAGTTAATTCAACCCAATCGGCCAGGACGAAAATACCTGATATTTCTTGTTTATTAATAGTCCCATATGGCTAACATAATGGGGAGGGCACACCCCCTCCGCCTATATAAAGGGGTGCCCATGGATGGGATTAAACACACAATTTGAGAAGTCCTTTGGATGACTTTCTCCCTCCCTCTCTCTATACCTTGTGACTATGGCCCCAAGTCTGGGCTGTGCGATCGATGCACACCTACAGCACGTCGTTGCGCTGCAGGGATTCCTAGCCGGATATCAACTTCCGCACTCCCGGCGGGATCAGGGAGCCGGAGGTCTCATCGTGCACCGGATGTGTACGAAGACACGAGGCGCAACACTTGGGGCGCTTAAATGTCATGAGCCGGAACTGCTGCACGATGAAGATCAAGAAGGAGCAAGGGGTGACCTGCGAGGAGCTTCGCGACCTTGAGGTCAGCTACGAGTACGACTACTTCAATCACATTCCCCGCGGAACGTTAACCGCGTACGGTCTACAAGGGTATGTATTCTATACGCATTGGCCGTTACCGCATTACTACATAGATAGATCCTAGGCAGTTTTTGGGGTTACATCGTAGGAAAATTTTTGTTTTCCGCTGCGGTTCCCCAACAGTGGTATCAGAGCCGATCTATGCGTAAGAGTGATGTACGGCTAGTACGCACTGGTATTGTGCCGGCATTGATCTCTTAGTTGTTACCTTCTAATGTGTACTTGTTTATATCGTGGTATTGTTTGATGAAGCGGCCCGGACCGACCTTACGCGTATTCGTACACGACACTGGTTCCACGCTCAACATACGGCTTGTACCGTATAAGTGGCTAGCGGGTGTCTGTCTCTTATTCAATAGTTGATACAACATTTACAACGGAGGGCCCCAGAAGGGGTGTAATAGAGACAACTATCGGATCTATGTTGTGGTTGGAAAGTTCGTAGTTTAGAAACGGTTCTATTACAAAAGCCCTAACAACCACGTAAAACTTGCAATAGATAAAGTAGAGGCGTCTAACTTTATTTTGCAGGGGGCATATGATTATGATATGGCATTGGTCGTTATGAAGGTAAAGTAGTTTACTTTTCTGTTACTAAGTAGTATAGTAATAGTTATCATTCCGATGAACGACCTGGTGGAGGCGTCGTAGACTTGGCGTCAAACCAAGGGCATGATGGAGATCATGTCGGAGCGCTCGATGGAGATCAAGGCGCAAGAAAGACCACATCATATCACATTATACATATGATGTTGATACCAGTTTTTATATCTTATTGTGTGCTAGTATTTAGATACTCAACGGTAGCAATAAGATAATCCCTATTTAATTCCAATGTTTCGTGTTCTCCTTGTGTGTGCACCACCAAGAAAGTTCTTCGGTATGAGGCGATCCATGGTACAGGCCTGGGTGTCAGACATATCTACGTTCGCATACAGTGGGTGTAAGCCATGTTGCACAGCGAATACACACATGTTAGATTTAGCGAGCCTAGCACGTTACAGAGACGTGGCCTCGGAACACAAGAGATCGAAAGATCGAGCATGAGTTACATGGATGATGTGATTGGCATTAGTGAATGTCTACCTTTGATAATGCACTGATGGCTGTGTAACACGGGAGAGGTGCAGAGGATAGGGATCATTTGATCACTAAAATCGTCCAGGGGATGGCAATTTTAGTGGAGACTAATTATAAATTGATCTCTTATTATAAACTTAGTCTAGATGTCTTTGCAAATATCTTAGTAGATCTTAGCCTATCCCATTGAGGTCCTTTGCAACCATGGGAATATATTGCTTAATATGGAACTTAGCAAAAGGGTCCAACTTCTTAGATTAATACCACGCCTGAGGGATATCCTCGTAAAAGGTGATTTTCTCTTCTTGATACAATAACCATTAGAGATAATTCGATGACTCCGGATTGTTTGCAAAACACTTAGTGATCTTGCATTAGAGTTGAGAACTCTTGGAAGGGCTTGATTGCAAAAGGAGTTCATGGATGAAAAAGGTATATGTTAGATATACAAAATTATAAATGTGGTTCTTGCAAAACTCGTTGCAGTTTGTAAAGTATTTGATATTTGTCCTGCTTTGTGAAAACAGGATGATCTGCTTGAGAATTGTTGAATTGGAGGCAACGTGACTTGATGACGGCAAGCAAATCAATTGATGGTCGACATCACCTCTTTCCTCAAAGTTTATCATTTGGATTAGTGGACTTGAATATAAATTTGTAATCCCTGTTTGTGTGTCTTGCTTTTAGCGAGACGATTATTCATATGAACAAGTTACAAGCCAGTTTGTACTATTCTTATGAACAATACCTTATGGTCACATTATGATTATAAATAAGTTATTCTCATCACTATGTTAATGATAATGGTTTAAACATTTATAAAGGATTAGAATGCTAAAAGATATCCAAAGCTTAATAATGAAATGACACTACAGTTTAAGTCATTTTGGTTATTGCAGGTTCTTTATGAAAGATCTGGGTCCTAGATGATTAATCTAGAGACTTTGCAAAACCATGCCTCTTGGGCAGAATGACTAAAACTCCGCATTCTGGTAGAATGGTGATATGCGAAGAAGTGTTGAATCTTGTACATAGTGATGTATCACATTTTCAACAAATAGTGGAAATCATTAGTTAATTGTGGACTTAAGTGAATAAGTGTATTTACTTAATGAGATATGAAGTTTGAAACAATTTGAATTGTTCAAATGAGTTCAACAACAAAGAGGATATTGAATTAACAAGTCTCTTCGATTTGATCGACACGACTAAAGTATTCAAGTTAAGTTTAGCATAAAAGGAACTTGTGAAAGATGTTTCACAAATTATGATAATTGGATGAATTCAAACTATGTTGAAATATCCAAACATCATAATCATTTTGTATTAGATACATATTATCTCTTATCGGGGTTATAGTTATCGTTTAAAGTTATAGATCGGAATAAGCAAACACTCATTTGAAATACAAAGGAACATCTAAAGATTCGTGGAAACAACACCATAAGTGTTATGGCACGTTCGAGTTTCTGGAGATTTCGACAAGTCGAAGTCGTGGCGAATAAACAAGTCTTTATAGAGTATTCTTAGGAAGCTTTGAATGCATCGTCCACAATGGGCAAACCTGCTGTTGTCCAAAGTTGATGTGTCTTAATGAAGATACAGGTGGAAGAAAGTAAAAGATCAAAACAAGCTATTTGACCTTGCCTCTGAATTGTTGAGTTGCACAGCGGAATTTGTTTCATGAATCCAAACTCTGCAAATAGAGGAGAAACCAATGATAATGATCATAAAGTTTCAGTGAATACTTTTACTAAGGACCTGAATGTAGCAGATCCGTTGACTAAAGTACTCCCTAGGGCAAAACATGATCAACACCAGAACTCCATGGGTGTTAGATTTATCACTATATAAACTAGATTATTGTCTCTAGTGCAAGTGGGAGACTGAAGGAAATATGCCCTGAGAGGCAATAATAAAGTTGTTATTATGTATTCCTTGTATATGATAGATGTTTATTTTGCATGCTATAATTGTATTGATAGGAAACATCAATACATGTGTGTTTAATAAACAAAAAGGGTTTCTAGTTATGCCTCTCTTATAGACTAGCTTGTTGATTAACAAGATGATCAAGGTTTCCTGATCATGGACATTGGATGTTGTTAATAACAAGGTCGCAGCATTTGTGAAATGATGTGATGAACATTCATCCGAAGTATAGCATTACGATCAAGTCATTATGTTTATATTGCTATAACATCATACGGAGTAATATTTATCCTTAGACCATGAGATCATGTTAATTGCTAACACCCGAAGAGTATCTTGATAACATCAAACGTCACACCGTAACAGGGTGACTATAAAGATGGGTTCAGTACTACGAAGGTGTTATGTTGAGGCTCATGGATCAAGAGTGGAATTTGTCAATCCATATGACAGATAGATATACTCTGGGCCCTCTCGGTGATATCACATTAGGATAGCTTGCAAGCAAGTGATGTGATCACTAGAATGTTATATCACGGGAACGAGAAAAGAATGCATGTCGGTAACGAGATCAAACTAGGTATGGAGATACTGATGATCGAATCTCGGACATGTAATATATCGAGAGACAAAGGGATTTAGTTACAAGCGTTAAAGGTTCTCACGATCACATGAGTCATCGTTGAATGTGTAGGAGTCGATGGATCTCGTGTCCCGGCTGATTATTGATCGGAGAAGGGTCTCGATCATGTTCGCATTATTCGCGAACCATAGGGTGGCACACTTAAGAGTTACGGACACCATTTTGGAGCACATATGTTTGACGAAAAGAATTGCAAAGCGAGGAATTGTTTCAATAGAAACCGGAAATTGTTTCGGTGAAATTGCGAAGGTAGTTCTGCATGTGATATTGAAATATTGCAAGGGCTATATGTGAATGTTTGTTAATTAAAGTAATTAACAAAATTCTGAATAAATTTAATAAAAGAGTTCTATTAAATGAGAGCATTAAATTTGGAGAAATTTAATGCATTTAAAGTGGAGACTTTAAAGGGAATGTGAAGAGGCATTTTAATGTGGAGGAGTTACCACCACATGAATGGGGAGGTGAGGTCACCCCCATGCGCCGGCCATGGAGAGAGGGGGCACCCCCTCCTCCTATAAAAGACCACCCATTCCCTCCTTCATCCTCACACCTCCTTGTGAAGGATCTCTCTCCCCCTCTAGAATTATTCCCCCATGATCTCGGATTAGCAAGATACATGTTCCCGGTGGCATTTAAATGCGGAAGGAGTTGTTGCTTCACTGGATCACTGGGCGAGGAGGTGGAGGTTGTCGGTGGCTTGAGCGTGTGTGCGAGTGCGGATGCGCCTTGAGTTTGCGCTCGGGCTTCCTCACGATCTTGAGATCAGCAAGTGTACGACTACATCAACCACGAGTTCCTACTCGTTAACAAAGCTCGTTCTCTTCGAGGGTAAGTTCTCCATGGATGTATGTCCACTCGTTGCTCTGTACCTAGTAGATAGATCTTGGCGTGTAGTTCTCATCGTAGGAAATTTTTTGTTTTCTATGCTGCGGACCCAACAGTGGTATCAGAGCCTGATCTATGCGTAGGTGCTTTGCACGGGTAGTACACATATTGGGCGATGATGATCATGTTATTGCATCTTCTATGTACTTTGGATATTGGTGGCATAGTGGGATGAAGCGGCCCGGACCAACCTTACATGTCATCGTACATGAGACCGGTTCCACGACTGACATGCAACTAGTTTTGTATAAGTGGCTGGCGGGTGTCCGTCTCTCCTACTATAGTGAATATCTGATTTACAACGAGTTGCTAATAACTTGGTTATCCTCGTTGTTGTTCATGTTCGTAGGTTAGACAGGTTCTATCTCCGAAAGCCCTAAGCCACGTAAAACTTGCAATTGATAAATTAGAGGCGTCTAGCTTAGATCGTTGCTGGGCTAGTGTTTTGATATGGTATTGTTGTAAGTAGATGTATGATAGATACTCTTACAACTCACTTAACATGTAAGTTCCATAGACCTTGGCCTTACACACAAAGGAATGGTAAAGATCATACCACGATGCAAATGATAGAGATCAAATGCATGGACCATATCATCTCACTTCACACATTAGATGTTAGCATCTTATATTGCTAGTTTGGCACGTTTGGTAGCATTATAAGATGATCCCTCATTTAGATATCAAGATAAAATGTGTTCTTCCTTAAGTATGCACCGTTTTGTGGATCGTGTTTTGAGGCATCACGTGATGATCGGGTGTTTTCAACTCTACGCTTTCATACAACGGGTGTAAGACAATTTTACACACGCAAATACTAAGGTTCTTACTTGACGAGCCTATCATGTACAGACATGGCCTCGGAACACGGACCGAAAGGTTAAGCATGAGTCATATAGTTGATATGATGCCCATATAGATGCTCGCCTTTGAAGCTACACCGACTCACGTGATGATCGGACTTGGTGTAGTGGATTTGGTTCATGTAATCACCAAAAGGACACGAGAGATGTCGTTTTTGAGTGGGAGTTCATTAGTAATTTGGATTAGTTGAACTCAATCTATCATAAACTTAGTCTAAATATACTTTACAAATTCTGTTGTAGATTGCACCACCTGCTTTTAATTTTAATGTGTTCATGGAGAAAGAGAAACTTGCTGCGAATGGTAGCAACTTCACCAACTGGGCTATGAATTTGAGGATTCTCCTCACTGCTGCACAAAAGCAATATGTGCTAGATGCTCCGCTAGGCTCCCCACCAGCTCCTGATGCCCCTGACGAGGAAAAGAACGTCTATATAACTCGTCAGGAGGACCACAACTTAGTTCAGTGCGGCATACTGTATGGGCTAGAGCCAGAACTTCGAAAGCATTTCGAAAATGGCAATGTCTTTGATACCATGGGAGAATTGAAAATGTTTTTTGATACCCATGCTTCTGTAGAGAGTTATAATGCTACAGAAAAGTTCTTTAGCTGCATGATGGAGGAAAACAGCTCCGTTAATTAGCACGTACTCAAAATGTCTGGGTACGCCGATAAGCTTGTGTCTTTGGGAAGAACGATTCCCATTGACTTAGGCATACATCGTGTTCTCCAATCTCTGCCACCTAGGTACAAGAGCTTCGTGATGAACTATAATATGCAGGGCATGAAGAAGTCTCTTCCCGAGCTTCTGTCAATGCTTAAGACTGCAGAAGTGGAGATTAGGAAAGAACATCAAGTGTTGATGATCAATAGGACCACCGGTTTCAAGAAGGACAAGAAAGGCAAGCAGAAGGGAAAGAAGGGCGGCAAATCTGTTGCCGCGCCTGAAAAGAAACTCCGAGCTGGCCCTAAGTCTGACACCGAGTGCTACTATTGCAAGGGGACTGGCCATTGGAAGTGCAACTGCCCCAAGTATTTGGCGGACAAGAAGGCTGGCAAGGCAACAAAGGTATATGTGATATACATGTTATTGATGTGTACTTGACTAGTACTCGCAGTAGCACCTAGGTATTTGATACGGGATCGGTTGCTAATATATGTAACTCAGTTCAGGGGCTGCGGAACAAGCGACAACTAGCAAGGGATGAGGTCACGATGCGGGTCGGCAATGGATCAAGAGTTGATGTGATCGCCGTTGGAACGCTGCCTCTCCATATGCCATCGGGATTAGTTATAAACCTAAATAATTGTTATTTGGTGCCCGACCGAGCATGAACATTGTATCCGGATCGTGTTTGATGCAAAGTGGTTATTCATTTAAGTCTGAAAACAATGGTTGTTCGATTTATATGAATAATATCTTTTATGGTCATGCACCTGTGTTGAATGGTTTATTTCTATTGGATCTCGATAGTAGTATTACGCATATTCATAATGTTGATGCTAAAAGGATTAAACTTGATAATGGTATATCTACATATATGTGGCACTGCCG
The DNA here is from genome assembly GCA_023614405.1 of Avena insularis. Classification (NCBI taxonomy): domain Eukaryota; kingdom Viridiplantae; phylum Streptophyta; class Magnoliopsida; order Poales; family Poaceae; genus Avena; species Avena insularis. Next base: position 661,127,200 of record CM042690.1, on the reverse strand, counting down.
TCTAGGTCATATTGGCGTTAAACACATGAAGAAACTCCATTCTGATGGACTTTTGGAATCACTTGATTTTGAATCATTTGATACATGTGAGCCATGCCTTATGGGCAAGATGACTAGAACGCCGTTTTCCGGTTCAATGGAACGGGCGACAGATCTATTATAAATCATACATACTGATGTGTGTGGACGAATGAGTGTGTCTGCGCGAGGTGGATATCGTTATTTTGTTACTTTCACGGATGATTTGAGTAGATATGGGTATATTTATTTGATGAAACACAAGTCTGAAACTTTTGAAAAGTTCAAAGAATTTCAGAATGAAGTGGAAAATCATCATAACAGAAAGATCAAATTTCTGCGGTCCGACCATGGAGGAGAGTATCTTAGTTACGAGTTTAGCACACATATGAAAGACTGTGGAATAGTTTCACAACTCACGCCTGCCGGAACACCACAACGTAATGGTGTGTCAGAACGTCGTAATCGTACTTTATTGGATATGGTTCGATCTATGATGTCTCTGACTGAATTGCCACTGTCATTTTGGGGTTATGCACTGGAAACCGCTACATTCACTTTAAATAGGGCACCATCTAAATCTGTTGAAAAGACACCGTATGAATTATGGTTTGGAAAAAAACCTAAGCTGTCATTTCTTAAAGTTTGGGGATGCGATGTTTATGTGAAGAAACTTCAACCGAATAAACTCGAACCTAAAGCTGAAAAATGCGTCTTCATAGGATACCCTAAGGAAACGATTGGGTATACCTTCTATCACAGATCCGAGGGCAAGGTCTTTGTTGCCAAGAATGGATCCTTTCTTGAGAAGGAGTTTCTCGCGAAAGGTGTGAGTAGTCGGAAGGTAGAACTCAAAGAGGTCATTGAACCTTCTCTTCTTGGAATGGCGAGTGGCACAGCACCGGAAGTTGTTTCGGAGTTGACTTCACCTGATGAAGAGAGAGCTAATGATATTGATCATGAAACTCCGAAAGAGGACACTACTGAACCTCGCAGGTCAAGCAGGACACGTGCAGCTCCTGAACTATACGGCAATCCTGTTATGAATTTCATGATTGATGAAATGGATGACCCTGCGACATATGAAGAAGCGATGATGAGCCCGGATTCCAACAAATGACTAGAAGCCATGAAATCCGAGATGGAATCCATGTACGAGAACCAAGTTTAGAACTTGGTGGACTTACCTCACGACCGAAAGGCTGTTGAGAATAAATGGATTTTCAAAAGAAAAACTGATGCTGATGGTAATGTGACAATCTATAAGGCTCGACTTGTCGCAAAGGGGTTTTGAAAAATTCAAGGAGTTGACTATGATGAGACATTCTCTCCCGTAGCGATGCTTAAGTCGGTTAGGATTATGTTAGCAATTGCTACATATTTCGATTATGAAATATGGCAGATGGATGTCAAAACTGCGTTCCTCAATGGTAAGATTGAAGAAGAGTTGTATATGATACAACCTAAGGGTTTTGTCGATCCTAAGGATGCTAATAAGGTGTGCAAACTTCAGCGATTCATCTATGGACCGAAGCAAGCATCACGGAGTTGGAATCTCCGCTTTGATGAGGTGATCAAAGAGTTTGGATTTGTCCAAACTTATGGAGAGGCTTGTATTTACAAGAAAGTGAGTGGGAGCAATGTGGCATTTCTAATATTATATGTGGATGACATACTATTGATTGGAAATGATTTAGATCTTTTAAACAGTGTTAAAAGTTATCTAAACAACAAATTTTCGATGAAGGACCTTGGTGAAGCTTCATATATATTAGGCATTAAAATCTATAGATATAGATCAAGACGCCTAATTGGGCTATCGCAGAGTACATACCTTGATAAGATATTAAAGAAGTTTAATATGGACGGAAGTAAGAAGGGGTTCTTACCTATGTTGCAAGGCAAGACATTGAGTAAGACTCAAAGTCCGGCTACGGCGGAAGAAAGAGAGATAATGGATAGGATCCCCTATGCCTCAGCCATAGGCTCTATAATGTATGCCATGCTATGTACAAGACCGGATGTGGCACATGCTATTAGTTTGACTAGTAGGTACCAATCTGATCCAGGTTCGGAACACTGGGTAGCGGTCAAGAATATCCTTAAGTACTTGAGAAGAACTAAGGATATGTTTCTTATATACGGAGGTGAAGAAGAGCTAGTCGCTAAGTGTTATGTTGATGCTAGCTTTGACACTGATCCGGATGACTCTAAGTCTCAATCCGGATATGTATTTCTCTTGAACGGAGCAGCAGTTAGTTGGAGGAGCTCCAAACAACCTGTGGTGGATGGATCAACAACGGAGGTGGAATATGTTCTTTGCTTGAGCGTATGAGGAAGCGCTTTGGATGAAAGAGTTCATAACAGAACTGGGTGTGGTTCCCATTGCATTGGACCCGATGGTGATCTATTGTGACAACAATGGAGCCATAATAGCCAAGGAACCAAGGTCTCACAAGAATTCCAAGCATATTAAGCGCCGGTTTCACTCCATCCGCGAGCATGTCAAGGATGGAGATATAAAGATTTGTAAAGTGCACACAGACCTGAATGTAGCAGATCCGTTGACTAAAGTACTCCCTAGGGAAAAACATGATCAACACCAGAACTCCATGGGTGATAGATTTATCACTATATAAACTAGATTATTGTCTCTAGTGCAAGTGGGAGACTGAAGGAAATCTGCCCTGAGAGGCAATGATAAAGTTGTTATTATGTATTCCTTGTATATGATAGATGTTTATTTTGCATGCTATAATTGTATTGATAGGAAACATCAATACATGTGTGTTTAATAAACAAAAAGATTTCCTAGTTATGCCTCTCTTATAGACTAGCTTGTTGATTAACAAGATGATCAAGGTTTCCTGATCATGGACATTGGATGTTGTTAATAACAAGGTCGCAGCATTTGTGAAATGATGTGATGAACATTCATCCGAAGTATAGCATTACGATCAAGTCATTGTGTTTATATTGCTATAACATCATACGAAGTAATCTTTATCCTTAGACCATGAGATCATGTTAATTGCTAACACCCGAAGAGTATCTTGATAACATCAAACGTCACACCGTAACAGGGTGACTATAAAGATGGGTTCAGTACTACGAAGGTGTTATGTTGAGGCTCATGGATCAAGAGTGGAATTTGTCAATCAAGATGACGGATAGATATACTCTGGGCCCTCTCGGTGATATCACATTAGGATAGCTTGCAAGCAAGTGATGTGATCACTAGAATGTTATATCACGGGAACGAGAAAAGAGTGCATGTCGGTAACGAGATTAAACTAGGTATGGAGATACCGATGATCGAATCTCGGACATGTAATATATCGAGAAACAAAGGGATTTAGTTATAAGCGTTAAAGGTTCTCACGATCACAGGAGCCATCGTTGAATGTGTAGGAGTCGATGCGGATCTCGTGTCCGCTGCTGATTATTGATCGGAGAAGGGTCTCGATCATGTCTGCATTATTCGCGAACCGTAGGGTGGTACACTTAAGAGTTATCGGACACCATTTTGGAGCACATATGTTTCAGACGAAAGAATTGCAAAGCGCAGGAATTGTTTTAATAGAAACCGGAAATTGTTTCGGGTGAAATTGCAGAAGGTGGTTCTGCATGTGATATTGAAATATTGCAAGGGGCTATATATGAATGTTTGTTAATTAAATTAATTAACAAAATTCTGAATAAATTTAATAAAAGAGTTTTTATTAAATGAGAGAGCATTAAATTTGGAGAAACTTAATGCATTTAAAGTGGAGACTTTAAGGGAATGTGAAGAGGCATTTTTAATGTGGAGGAGTTACCACCACATGAATGAGGGAGGTGAGGGGTCACCCCCCCATGCGCCGGCCATGGAGAGAGGGGGCACCCCCCTCCTCCTATAAAAGGCCACCCATTCCCTCCTTCATCCTCACACCTCCTTGTGAAGGATCTCTCTCCCCCTCTAGAATTATTCCCCCATGGTCTCGGATTAGCGAGATACATGTTCCCGGTGGCATTTCGTCTGGAAGGAGTTGCTGCTTCCGCTGGATCGCTGGAGCGAGGAGGTGGAGGTTGTCCGATGGCTTGAACGTGTGTGCGAATGCGGATGCGCTGCTGAGTTGCGGCGCTCGGACTTCCTCACGATCTTGAGATCGACAAGTGTACGACTACATCAACCACGAGTTCCTACTCGTTAACAAAGCTCGTTGTCTTCGAGGGTAAGTTCTCTATGGATGTATGTCCACTCGTTTGCTCTGTATCTAGTAGATAGATCTTGGCGTGTAGTTCTCATCGTAGGAAATTTTTTGTTTTCTATGCTGCCTCGGGATGTAGTCAAATCAGCCTCGGGAACTACATGTCCCTTTGCCTCGGGAACTACATGTCTCGGGATGTGATCGTGAGAACCTTTAACGCTTGTAACTAAATCCCTTTGTCTCTCGATATATTACATGTCCGAGATTCGATCATCGGTATCTCCATACCTAGTTTGATCTCGTTACCGACATGCACTCTTTTCTCGTTCCCGTGATATAACATTCTAGTGATCACATCACTTGCTTGCAAGCTATCCTAATGTGATATCACCGGGAGGGCCCAGAGTATATCTATTCGTCATCTGGATTGACAAATTCCACTCTTGATCCATGAGCCTCATCATAACACCTTCGTAGTACTGGACCCATCTTTATAGCCACCCTGTTACGGTGTGACGTTTGATGTTATCAAGATACTCTTTCGGTGTTAGCAATTAACATGATCTCATGGTCTAAGGATAAAGATTACTTTGTATGATGTTATAGCAATATGAACATAATGACTTGATCGTAATGCTATACTTCAGATGAATGTTCATCACATCATTTCACAAATGCTGCGACCTTGTTATTAACAACATCCAATGTCCATGATCAGGAAACCTTGATCATCTTGTTAATCAACACGCTAGTCTATAAGAGAGGCATAACTAGGAACCCTTTTTGTTTATTAAACACACATGTATTGATGTTTCCTATCAATACAATTATAGCATGCAAAATAAACATCTATCATATACAAGGAATACATAATAACAACTTTATTATTGCCTCTCAGGGCAGATTTCCTTCAGTCTCCCACTTGCACTAGAGACAATAATCTAGTTTATATAGTGATAAATCTATCACCCATGGAGTTCTGGTGTTGATCATGTTTTTCCATAGGGAGTACTTTAGTCAATTTCTCTCAGTAAATTACATTGTCCATATTACATTCCATTTATATCTCCATCCTGACATCCTTGATGGATGGAGTGAAATGCTGCTTGGAATTTTGAGACCTTGGTTCCTTGGCGCTGGCTATGGCTCCATTATTGTCACAATAGATCACCATTAGGTCCAACGAGGCCCGGCCCCGTTCCGTTATCCTCTCCTTCATCAGCGGCAATAGATCACCATTGGGTCCAACGACTAGAACCACAACGTTAGTTCTATGAACCCTTCTTCTTCTGCGGCACCGCCTCCTCATTTTTGAACATATTCCGCCTCCGTCGTTGATCCAGCCACCGTATCCGGATTGAGACTTAGAGTCATCTCGATCAGTGTCAAAAACTAGCATCGACATAACACTTAGCGACTAGCTCTTCTTCACCTCTCCTCATATAGAAACAGAAACCTTAGTTCTTCTCAAGTACTTAAGGATATTCTTGACCACTATCCAAAGGTTTCATGGATCTGGTGGTACCTACTAGTCAAACTAATAGCGGTGCCACATCGTCTTGTACATAGCATGGCATACATTATAGAGCCTTGGGAGGAGGCAGGGGATCTTATCCATTATCTTCTTCTTGCAGAGTGAGGATTCGTGGAACCCGGTCTCATGTTGATTTCAGTTGATGCCATGTTGGTAGAACTTCATCCATTCAATCCCTTATAGTCCATTCATAAACATAGATATCTTATCATATCATACTGTATACAAATATATTAATGTGTGATGCAATCTATAGCCACCTCGCCTAATATATATCATATGCAGTGGGTCCTTAGTATTCTAACAATTTCCATGAACAATTTGACTTAAGGATACTTTTTGATTAACATTCTAGGATCACATCATTAATCAATAAATATCATATCTATATACAATATAACAACTATTCTTGCTCCTTCCTACTTAACACCTTTCTACAACCGGGCCACCATCTTTCAGACCGACCTATTTCAAGGTGTAACGTTTGATATTATCAAGATACTCTTTGCGATTATTTAGCAGCTCTCTTGTCTCTAAGTTAAAGTCCTAATAGAGAATGTTATGTTGGCCTCGAACACAAGCCCGTCGTTGAAACAATTCCACACCGGATCAGGACCGATGACATTCGGGCTTAGATCGAAAAATTGACTACCTGACGTTGATTGTGTCGAGAAAGCTCTCTTGTCTTTTAGTTCCTCTTAGAGAATGTTATGTTGGCTCGAGGCCAAGCCCGTCGTGAGGAGAAGTTTCTCAATAGTTTTACCTAGAGCAAAGATGTGAATGAAACCTCTACATTTCGCATTGAATTATGATGCACAGAATAAATAAAAATGATGAAATATTCAGTTCAGCAAAACGATGAGTTATTTTATAGTTTTTTATGCCCGTAGCAACTCACGGGTAAAAAATATTTGAGAGTAAGAGAAAACAATAGAAAGACCTTACATGTGCTTGGAAATGGTTTGTGCTAGACCCAGCGTTAGTTTGGCAGATAATAATATGCATGCCCAATGTATAGATGGTTTGACGAACTCTGGTAAAAATAAAGATGGTTTGATGTGCACAACACCTGCATTTAGATTCTCAAGAGAAAGAAAAAAGGCACCTAGGGTAAAATACAGGTACACATAAAAAAACAGATTTTACTCTCTCCGATCTAAATTAATATTCTCGCATTAATCTAGATTCGAATGTATCTACTCATATTTTAGTGCTACGTACATCATCTGAATCTAGCCAAATCTAAGAACATTAATTTGGATGGGAGGGAGTAGTTCTGATTTCTGAACAAATTCCGTATCTGAATTTTTTATAGTTCTGATCAAATTTTAAATTCGAACATTTTCAAAATTTATGCTTTTTAAAAACGTTTTCTAAATCATAAATACAGGTAAAAATAAAATAAAGATTTTACTGGGCCTCGGCTCATCTAGAAGGTGGCAACTAGGGGCCCCGGGATCGCAGGCTATGAATTGTGTTCGGGGCGGTGCGTTTGCAGTTTGCGCTAGACCCAGCGTTAGTTCAGGCTTTCCATCGCAGCTGGGCTGGCTAGACCCAGCGTTAGTTCAGGCTTTCCATCGCAGCTGGGCTGGAAGATAACATGCAAGCCCAATGTATATAGATGGTTTGACGAACTCTGATTTGGCACATATGGCACCTGCATGTAGATTCTTTAAAAAAAATATTGCACTTGCATTTTCCGTAGCTACTTTTTGTCCACGTGGATTGATAAACATGTTGATTTATACTCCCTCCATCTACAGATAAGTGTATTTCCAGCATTTTATAATTTGATGTCGGGAGCCCCTAGTTGCCACCTTCTAGATGGGCCAAACTAGTAGATAAACACGTGCCACTGTGGACGTAATTTTCAGTAGCACATCTTCTACACGTGAAAAAAGTTGGCCAGAATGGCAGCGGGCAGTTGCAGTCTCTTCTGCTGTTTGTACACGTGACGAAAATCGGCTTCACAAAATGGTGAAGGAAGTAAAGACGCAAGAGTATAATTATTTTTCTGCTTCTTCGTAAAATGGGCTAGAGGTAGCCCAGACTGGCTACGTAAGTCAGTACGTGTAGCATGTTCTATCTATATACTCTCTCCGTCCATAAATAAATCTAATAAATCTACGTTTCGGTCTGAATCAACATTTCAAAAATTTACCAATTATACTCTAGCCTCTTTACTTCCTTCACCATTTTGTGAAGCCGATTTTCGTCACGTGTACAAACACAGCAGAACAGACTGCTACTGCCCGCTGCCATTCTGGCCAACTTTTTCCACGTGTAGAAGATGTGCTGCTGCAAATCACGTCCTACATAGGTGGACGCAAGGCCAGAGTAGTACAAGGAGACTAGAAAGAGAGAGGAAGAGAGCACGCGGACAGGCTGCCGAGACCAAGCTACGCATTGCTAGTTGCTACCTGTGGTCTATGAACCCTAAAGCTACGTCTCTGCACGCCTTCTCCTTTCTTTCAGTCACAGTTCCATGGTCTGTACAGAACCAAATGCGGCGAGTCAGTGGAGGCGTGCTGACCTGAGTCAACCAGGACCTGGCCTGAGCCGGCGGTCCCGGCCGGGGTTTTGATGGTGAAGTGACACAGGGGGAGGATTTCCTGCTTTCGGTTGCACAGCTACGAAAGATATTCACAACAAGCAAGATAGACAGATAAACGGTGAAATCGTGAGCATGATCTGGATGGAATTTGGGCTTACTTTGGCCATCTTCGATTCACTTTTCTCAACGAAGGAGAAGTTTTAACTTATCCATTAATTTACTAAAAGAGGTTGTTCAGTCAAACGGAAAATGCAGGCGAAAACCATAATACAACCTGAACATCACAGGGCCATGTCCACACTCAGTCACAAGGCGAAGCCAACTCAAGACCCAGGAACAACAAAACTCAATCTCGAAACACCATTTCGTGAAGACACGACGACCCTTCACCACTATCAGAGAGATGACGTTGTGACTATTATAGGAGGAGCAGACGCAAACGGAGATGAAAAAGCTACCCCCCCCCCCCCCCCCCCTCCTCTCTCCCTCCCCAACTGCGCCAAAGCGATGCCGACGACCAGCAATGAGGACAACCTCATCGTCTGCATGACACGAGGTCCGTCCAGCGAATCACCAACACCACCTTCCCGGACTACCATCAGGTTTTACCACCGCTTGCGCTCAAGCCACGATGCCACACGACACAATCATCTGTAGTCCAAACTGCACGTGGCCAAATCACTTGTAGAACACGGCCGCCGCACCACATCTGAGGCCACCGTCCAGTCTAAGAGTCAAACCTCCTCCACTCAGACACATTGATCTTGTTGGCAATCTCATCACCATAGCAACACAAGATTGTGGCAATTTGTCCCAATCTAACCTTACTGTAAAACTTCAGCACAAAATGAACTTCTTTCAAATTTCTAGCCAGGTTTAACCGTTTTTGGTACCGCCAAAGGCTATGGAGATATCATTAGACGTTGTACCTCCGATGTCACTTTGGAGGTACCACGCATAATCCACCGTCGAGGAGGTAACACATATAAGGCTACCATCGGAGCCTCTAGAGGTACCATGCACCGTCGAAGTGTTTGGAGGTACCAAAATGGATTAGACCGGCTCAAAAAACTGGTAAACCAAATCATTGTGTATTCTTCAAAAGTTCCGTTCCATTGGGATCACTGGTCGTGATAAAATATTTGTTTTTTGTTTTCAGCTGAAAAAGAAATCCATACCTACGCTAATGCATAGACATGTTATTATTTCATAACTACTCTTTGTTATTACTTAGTAATGTAATCACATATACGATATTGTCAAAGTCACACCTTTTCCAAAATGGGGTGTACCCCGGTCTCTGCATCAAATGATGCATACAACCATTTTATTGCATAGTTTAAAAGTCTTCAAAAGCACGTAGTTTAAAAATTACAGATAAGCAGATTACTCAATGTGGCTACAAAGATTAGCCACCTAAAACAAAAAAATAGCTCGCTTAAGCAACATCTACCCTATTAGAATGCCGCCAACCGGCATACTGGTTCTATCCTTAATCCGATTCCCGTAGATTACGGTTCGAATCCCATCACTGGTGAATCCCATCAGTAGCGAAATGCAAACCTTTAGCACAATTGGGCACCTCTAGCAATTGAGAAAAAAACTAGTGGTAAAAAAATAACAGCCTGGTCGTAGATAGCCAATGCGACCATCTCTAGATGACTGCATCCAAAATCCATAGGCCCCTGCTGGCCCTCCGAGAGAAGATATGACCACATATGGATTCAGTGTGTAGCCCTGTGGATACCCTACAAAAAATTAATCATTCCCGACTTTTAGGAATATATCCATTCCTTGAAATAGACTTTTGTCCCGCTTTATATATAAAGGAACCACGTTCATACAAGATCCATGACAAGTGCGACCCAAAGTCAAGAAAAAACAAAGAAAAAAGCGTTGGGCACCATCAATAGTGCCAAGCTAAGAGTGAAAACAAAACAAAGGGCATACAACTCCTCAAGGGAGTGGGACCGACCAACCAAACAACGACGATAAGCAACATGCTGCCACTAGTAAATCCACTAGCATGCCATCTAGCAGATCCATGTCCCGCTGCCTACACAACGGGTACCACTGCTGCAAGAGAGTCCGAAGTTTGAAAACTGAATCAAAGACACGTCGCAAGAAAACACACTCTATGACCGTGTTGTTGTGTATATTCCATAAGGTCTAGGTCATAACCGCACACACCAATCAGAAGAGGTGCCTCCTCCTACCGTTGTGGTATGCATTAGCTTCCAGGAACTCTGTGAGGTCCAGGCCTGTCACTCAGGCCCTAGCACCTCGCCTACAAAGCTCCATAGGAAGCAGGAAGCAGGACATGTAAAAAGGATGTGGGTCCCAGTCTCAGGGACCACACATAGAGGGCAAAAAGACCATTTCCACAGCCATTATGTTTTGCAACCTCCACACCCAAGGGAAGGCGATCGCTGAGCAGATGCCACACGAAAATCTTGATTTTCAGTGGCAAGGGGGCCTTCCAAAGTGGGGATGTCCAGGCCAAGGCGGGCCCTCTGAAGAGGGCCCTATAGGCCGATATAACCTTATAGGCCCCTGAAGGCGCAAGGTGTCATGAAAATGAATCTGGGGTGTTTGAGAGGACAGAAGGGAGAGCTTCCTGTAAGCCCTCCCATTCTGCTGTCTCCATCGGGTTCAGGGTGCATCGGAATTGGATGTCCCATGTCCCCTCGAGAGCAACCGCATCAACCAACACCATTGGGTCCGAGCAAATCGCAAAAGGTGTGGGGTACTCAAGCCTGATGGGACAGTCACCAAGCCAGGGATCCAGCAAGAATTGGGTACCTTACCCACCCCCTATGGAGAAGGTCACTCCCAGTAGATCTCCTATTTAATGTCCTGGATTGATCTACAAAAGTAAGATCCCTCCTGACGCGGTACTTAGCTCGAATGAGTTGTAGCTAGAGGCATCCATCCCCTACGAGGATCCTCCATACCCACCACAACATCAATGCCATGTTAATATGGCGAGATGACAAGATACCTATGCCCCAAGGTCCTTGGGGTGCAAATGTCCGCCCACCGTACCATATGGTACTTTTGGCGTCCATTCACTGCCAGCCAGAAGAAGCGGGATAACTCTTTGTCAAAATTTTTGTGCACCTCTTCTTGAAGCAGGTAAAGCCCCATGATGTACATGGGGAGGATAGATAGGTGATGACCCACAAGTATACGGGGTGTATCGCAGTATTTTTGAGGGAAGTAAAACCCAATTTATTGATTCGACACAAGGGGAGTCAAAGTATATTTATAAGCCTTAACAACTAAGTTGTCAATTCAGCTGCACCTCGAAACAATCTTGCTCACAGCAGTTTATCAGTAGCAATAGTTTTGTAGTAGCAATAGTAAAGTAACAGCAGTAGTAAAAATAAAGACAGTAGTAACAATTGTAGCAAACAGTAGGATTAAAGCGCGGTAGGCATAGGGATGGATGGACGGGCGTTACATGGACAAGACAATTCATATAGCAATCAGAACATAGGACATTTGCTGATAAATAAGATAAAGAATCCAAGTACTAAATAATCCTAGGCATGTGTTCCATATATAGTCATACGTGCTCGTAATGAGAACTTGCACAACATCTTTTGTCCTGCCAGCCCGTTTGCAGCGGGCCTCAAGGGAACTACTGGCAATTAAGGTGCTCCTTTTAATAGAGCACCGGAGCAAAGCATTAACACTCCTGAACACATGTGATCCTCACATCAAAGCCATTCCCTCCGATTATCCTGATTTCTGTCACTTCGGGGCCTTTGGTTCCGGACAACAACGTGTGTATACAACTTACAGGTAAGACCATAAACAATACTATCATAATGAATCAATAACATGTTCAGATCTGAAATCATGGCACTCGGGCCCTAGTGACAAGCATTAAGCATAACAAGTTGCAACAAAGTCAAAAAGCACTAATACTAGATACTAGGCACCATGCCCTAACAATCCGATGCCATTACATGAATGATCTCATCCAATCCCTACCATCCCCATAGCCTACAACGGGGGATTACTCACTCATAGATGGGGGAAACATGGATGGTCGATGGAGAAGCGATGGTGATGATGATGGCGATGATCTCCTCCAATTCCCGTCCGAGTGCCGTAATGAGTTTCTGGTTCCAAATCGTGGAATCTGGTGGTGGCAGCGCAGCGGAACTCTTTCTGGAAAAACGTCGAACCCCCCTTGGTTTTTAGGTCAAGAGGCAACTTATAGGCGAAGAGGGAGACCGAGGGGGTGCCTGGGGTGGCCAGACCACCCCCTGGCGCGGCCAGGCCTAGCCCGTGCGGTGAGGTGGTGTGGCCAAGCCCCAGCCCCTCTCCAGCTCGTATTCTGGCTTCTTAAGTCTTCTGGTGAAATAGGATTTTTGGCATATTTTCCGAGATTTTTCCTGATAGTTGATTTTCTGCACAAAAACTAGACACTAAGGTAATTCTGCTGAAAACAACGTCAGTCCGTGTTAGTTGTATCCAAATCACACAAGTTTAGAGGAAAAACAATAGCAAAAGTGTTCGGGAAAGTAGATACGTTTTGGACGTATCAACTCCCCCAAGCTTAGCTTATTGCTTGTCCTCAAGCAATTCAGTTGAAAACTGAGTGCGATAAAAGAAACTTTCACGAACACATTTGCTTCATATGATGTATATATTCTCAGCATGTGATCAACTACTTAGGCAATTCACAGTAGAGAGTATGCAACTAAGTTTACTTACAAGTCATTGCAAGCTATGAAGAGATTCCAGATCAAAAATAATAAGTAGCATGAAACATAAACATAAGCAACATTGTAATGTTCATAAAAAGGTATGATAGAGTGGTATCTCGCTTGCCTTTGATTGTAGAGCAAACATAAATGCCAAGGCACCTTTGGAGTTCAAGTGAAGACTAGAAGTAAAGATATCAAAGATATAAGCATCAAAGTCATAACACAAATAATCAAGTTTTGAGACAAGCATATTACACTAAGAGTGACAACTATGCTCTCAAGAAAGTGCTCATAGAATATGTGGAGACTCAACAAGGAAATGAAAAGGTTTTGAAAAGTTTGAAAGGCTTCCAAATGCTGAAAGTATGGTACTCATTAGCTTTGAGCTCTCATTGCCCCTATCATAAGCATCTTTAAATGGTTAAGGTTAAAGTGACACAACTAAGAGGATATGCTTGACAAGTTATAAGTTAAAATCTCATGCCCCTTACTTACGCGTACCAGACCTCATGCTACTCAACTTCAGTCACAAGTAAGCTCTTGTCATTGTAAGTACATATGTATCATAGAGAACTGCCGACGGGGTACCCCTTGCACATGATACAGGAGCTATCCCATAATCAAAATGACAAGGCAAGCAGACAATGAGAATATCAACGATCTTTTTATTTCCTATTTGCATAGGTTTTTATTGAGGATGCTTCATAGAATGCTCATTATGGTTATGCTGCAAGTTTCCACCATGATTAGGCATGGCTTGGGCTAGCGGCCCAGGCGTTTCTCTAACACATATACATACTCCATGATCTCACAAGTTCCCCTTTTATTTCACACCGTCGGGATCCATAAGCAAAAGAATCATGATATCAACGAGGTACAAAGTACCGGTGCAATGTTGAAAGCGTTTCCCATGATACATGGTTCTGCTAACTTCAACTTATAAAGCGCAAGCACATACGCAACAAAGATGGACACGAAGGTTCAAGATTATTACGTGCAAGAAAGTAAAGTGTGCCATCAAGTTCGTGAGAGCTTTACTAACTAAGTTTCTCATAACAAGCAAACATTTTATTCGGAAGAAAACAGGGCATACTAAGCATGCACGTAATAGCAAATGATGCTAATAGGTAGGTATGGTGGACACTTTTGGCAATATTTGGTTTTAGGGAGTTGGAAACATGAGTAAAGCTTATACTCAGTGCAGGTGAAGGCTAGCAATAGTAAGGGAGCGACAAACGAGAGAGCAATAACTGTCATAATCATGCTTGCAACAAAACAGGACTAATCATGGCATGAAAGTGATTCAAGACCCCTAAGGCAAAATAATTCATCGAGGCTTAACTGATTATTGTTTCAGTCATATGTATGCATGAGCATGTGCCAAGTAAATTCAAGTGAAACATTCAGAGGAGGATACCACAGTGTCATACCAAGTTATGAGTAGAGCAATGCAAGCAAACATTCATATGACATGCTATAAATTATTAGCGAGCTGGAGCTAATCATAAGAAAGCAAGAACTACTAAGCATCCATAAATAACATACACCCTACATGAACAGGCTAAGCATGCCCACAATGATGAGTATATGTACAAAAATGAAAAAAATAGAGTTCGTTACCAGCTTCTTACCACACCTCAAGTTGTCATTAATCCTCATTATTGCCCTTCACTTGTGTAGCTTGAATAATAACATGAAACCAAATTCCACTGAGGACTACTAAACCCTGCAACAAACTCACAAAACCAAAGAAGAAGAACAAATATTTTTGGTGTTTTCGATTTTTAAAAACAAGAACCAAAAAGGAAGAACAAGCAAAGCAAAATATTTTTGGGTTTTTTGAATAGTTCAAACAAAGCAAAAAGGGAAAAGAAAACCAAGGCAAAAAGAAGAAGAAGCAAACAAAGAGAAACAACAGAAATATTTTTGGTCTTTTTGTGTTTTAGAAAGCAAAAACATAGAGAGAACAAAAACTAAAAAGAGAATAAAACATGAATATACAAAGTACCGACAAAACATGATATGGAGATGAGTGTGATGTTGGTGTACCTCCTCCCAAGCTTAGGCTTTTGGCCTAAGTGGGTATCAATCCAAATGCAAGTAAGGGTTCCAAGCAGGCGGGTCATTGTAAGAACGATCGTGGTTAGGCCCTTGGGAAGAAGAAGCTCCCCAATCATAGGTAGGCTGCTGATATGAAGACTCCCCCTCATATGAGGGCTATCCCGAATCATCTATAACCTCCCTTGTAGTATCCTGCTCCTGTTGGGAGAGCTCTCCCAAGTACGTATCAAGCTCCTCCTCAGTGAGTGACCATCCTACCCTGGTATCAAGGTTAAACAAAACAGGTGCAGGCAAAAGAACAAATCGCTCGGACTTACTCCTTCTCCAACCAGCCTTGAGAAAGGTTATTTCATAAGACAAGTCACTCAAATTAGCCCAAGAAGAAACAAATTTATGTTGTATCATGGAATTAAGGTCAAGCCTCTCTATGAGAAACTGTAGGTCTAGATGATGAGGCACTAAACCATGCAATACTAATAAACGAGAGGCAATGAGGCCTCCACAAATTCCACCTTTCTCGCGGTTAGCAGCAAGACGGAAAGCTATCAAGGCACCCAAGTTATAAGTCCTATCTCGTTTTAAAGCAGCTGAGATGAATGCTAGATCATATGAGGACAACTTATTAGCAGTTTTCCTAGCAAGAACACACTTGGAAATAAAGTAAGCAAAGTAGCGAATATATGGGAGATGAATGTTACGGATTTTCCCACTCTACTTTGAGAAGCTGCTCCCTTGGGAAATCTCCGCGTACAAGTCCATGAGTGGTGCAGGTCGCTCTTTAATCCTTCCACATGATCCCCACTGAGGCACCTTAATAGCTGCACAAAAGTCATTAAGAGGAAGGTCAACAGCTATATTGTAAATTTTGTAGTGGACCATGGGGTTAGGCAAAGAGTAACTAAATCGAAAGTCCTGCACTATAGACATAGTTAGTTTCACAAATTGACAAGGTTCATCCTCCACAAAGTGCTCCAATCCTGCATTAACAACCAAAGTATGGAAGTCCTGGGAGATTCCTGCGGCCCTCATGAATTCGAAGCATGGATAGACGGAAGGAAAAACTTCCTCCTCTCGGTGAATCTTCATAACCTCAGGCACCCTTAGTTCATGTTGGTTGAGTTGATGCTCATTCATCTTCTATTCTGAAATTTAAACATCCATTACACAAGTGATTGCAAAGTGAATATATAATGAAGGGAACTACTCATAGGGACTTGTAAGAGGCCTAAACATGCATCAAAACAATATCTCTAAGCATTGAATAAGCTTACAAGCTCTCATAACCTGTCACCTACAACAGCAAAATACTCAAGATATAAACCACTAAACACAAATCTACTTAGACAAGCGGAGGAGTCACATACCGGAGAACAAATGCTCCAAATTTCAGTAGCAAAGATGGGATGAGCAAGGAGATTGAAAAATCATGGGCAAGAACAACAAGAACGTGATTTCTAGCAATGAACTGATATTTTCTCGGGAGAGAGAAGAAAGTGGGAAGTGAGAGAGTGAGTGGAGGGCCAGGGGTGGCCCACACCATGGCCAGGCGCGCCCCCTGGGCTGGCCGCGCCACCATGTGGTGTGCCTGCCTGGTGGGCCCCCTTGGTACTATCCAGGCACTCCTCTACCCCTTTTTTCACGTAAAAGTTTAATATGAATTTTCTGGAATTTTTCGAGACACTTTATTTTTGAGCAATTTTCAGGAATAGATGAATGATTTGGTGACAGAAAAAAGTTTCTGGAATGATGCAATGACAAAACAAAACAAAACTTCATCAGTTCTAAGACACTCTAAAATGCAAGCAACTAACAACAGAAAAGTAAACTAAACGGAAGCAAAAACTAAAATGGATAGAATAAAAGTAAACAAGGATAATCATGGTGAAAACATTGTTTTGTTTATTGAAATCCTTTTGTTAACAAGGTTGATCAGGTCTTGTTACCAAAACAATTCTATATGAAACAAAACTTTGTATTCCACTAATGATTATGTTACCTCAACCTTGATAGCAATGGTCCCAATCATAATAGTTTCATATTTTTCTCTTGGTATGGGACAATATATTTCTCCAACTTGAATGCCCTCAACATGTTCAATTGAATTCAAACCATAAGTCCTATCAATCTTCTTGGGGAAATAGACAGTACGCTCCTTGTCATTAACATTGAAAGTCACCTTTCCTTGATTACAATTAATAATAGCTCCAACAGTATTAAGAAAAGGTCTCCCAAGAATAATAGACATATTATCATCTTCAGGCATTTCAAGCACAACAAAATCAGTTAATATCAAGCAATTATGAGCCACTTGAACAGGTACATCTTCACATATACCAACAAGAATAGTAGTAGATTTATCAGCCATTTGCAAAGATATATCAGTTGGTATCAGTTTTTCTAGTTGAAGTCTCTTATAGAGAGAAAAAGCCATAACACTAACTCCAGCTCCCAAGTCACACAAAGCAGTTCTAACATAACTATTTTTAATAGAGCACGGAATAGTTGGAATCCTTGGGTCTCCAAGTTTCTTTGGAACCTTACCATTAAAGAAATAATTAGCAAGCAAGGTAGAAATTTCTTCATTAGGGATCTTCCTTTTATTCGAGACAATATCCTTCATATACTTTGAATAAGGAAGTAATTTAATAGCATCCGTCAAAGGAATTTGCAAGAATAAAGGTTTCATCCACTCACAAAACTTATTATAGTGTTCATCTACCTTTGACTTGTGTTTCTTATCCGGGAAAGGCATAGGTTTTTGGACCCAAGTCTCTCTTTCACTACCATGTTTCTTAGCAACAAAATCTTCTTTAGTGTATTTAGTATTATTAGTGTGCCTTTCAGGTTCTTCTTCAACTTTTACTTTATCAGGAACATCATTTTCTTCATTACCACTTTCAGTTTTAGCATTAGAGATAGATATACTATTAGGATCTTTAGCAGGTTCAGAAGGTTCTACAATAGTTTTTGTTTCTTCTTTCTTTTCTTAGGAGTAGTACCACTATTTTCAACTCGTTGAGAATCCTGCTCAATTCTTTTAGGATGCCCCTCAGGATATAGAGGATCCTGGGTAGCAGCACCACTTCAAGTTCTAATTTCATAAGCATGTTTTTCTTTAGCAGCATTAACTAGCAAGTCTTTTTGCACTTTAATAAGCTGATCAATTTGAGTTTGAACCATTTGAAAATGTTTAACAAGCATTTTAACATCATTAGAGGTTCTTTCCACAATATCCTTTAACTCAACAATAGCTCTAGTGTTTTCCATCAAATGATTTTGCACCCTTTTATTAAAATTATCTTGCTTAACAATAAAAACATCAAATTCTTCTAAGCATTGATCGGGAGGTTTAGAGTTAGGGATATCACCTTCATCAAAATCTTGGAGAGAGTGTACCTCAATAGTGGATGAGTGGGGAATTGGCTTACATAATTCTTCTATAGGAGGTAAATTCTTGACATCTGAAGCTTTAATTCCCTTCTCCTTAAGACATTTCTTAGCTTCCTTCATCACTTCATCATTTAGTTCAATAACTCTCCTCTTCTTTGATGTTGGAATAGGCACAGGAATAGTTGGCTCAGGTATAGCTGGTTCAGGAGGAGTCCAGTCTTCATAATTCTTGCTTATTTTAGCCATTAATTCCTCAGCTTCCTTGGGAGTCCTATTCCTGAAAACACAATCAGCACAAATATCCAGGTATGTCCTAGATTCTTCAGTTAGTCCATTATAAAATATATCAAGAAGCTCATTCTTAGGTAATGGACATCCGGCCTGCGCATGAATCAAAGCACAAAACCTTGCCCATGATTCAGGCAACATCTCTTTTTCTCCCTGTTTAAAATCAAAAAGTTCCTGCAAAATAGCATGTCTAGCACTAGGAGGAAAATATTTCTGCAGGAAAGTACTAATCAAGCAATCAGGGTTATCAATAGATCCAGGAGGTAAATTATTAAACCAAGTTTTAGCTTCTCCTTTTAGTGAAAAAGGGGAAAATTTAGCAACAAAATAGGTGCGCAACTTAATATCATCAGAAAACAGGCCACTCATGGTAGAAAGCTTAGTCATATGTGCTACCGCACTTTCATTCTTAGTCCCACAAAAAGGTTCTTTCTCAACAATAGCTATGTAAGATAGATCAAGAGAGAAATCATAATATTTATCTTTAATGTTTATGGGAGGTGCAACAAACTTAGCATTAGGAGACAATTTGGGTTTTATAGTACACCTCTCAAGGAGACTCTTAATAGCACTCCTATCATGGGTGTTTTGACATTCTTTAATAAATTCATCGGTCATCTCTATATAACCGTCTTCGATATCATAGCTCTCTCTAGACTCAAGTGAACTGACAGGTGTAGTAGTGTCTTCATTAGGAGTTTCAGTATTTCCAGCTATAGTTCTAGCAATCGTAGCATCTAGGAAAGGATCTAATGAACCACTTTTATCAAGCACAGTAGAAGCAGCATCATAAGTATCAGAAGTTTCAGATTCAACAATAGTAGCAGTGTGTGTAGCATGTGTATGTGGTGGTGTAAGGAGCTTACTCATAACAAATGGTGAATCAAGAGCAACAGAGGTGTTTAGAACCGTACCTCTTCTTGTAGTTGATGGTAAAATAGGGACCTTGCCATCACGCGACTTACCCATGATGGATGGATGGCAGCGAACAATAATGATTCCAAGTGGACTTGATAAATAAAGCTATGCTCCCGGCAACAGCGCTGGAAAATAGTCTTGATGACCCACAAGTATAGGGGGTGTATCGCAGTATTTTCGAGGGAAGTGAAACCCAATTTATTGATTCGACACAAGGGGAGCCAAAGAATATTTATAAGCCTTAACAACTGAGTTATCAATTCAGCTGCACCTAGAAACAATCTTGCTCACAGCAGTTTATCAGTAGCAACAGTTTTGTAGTAGAAATAGTAAAGTAACAACAGTAGTAAAAGTAAAGACAGTAGTAACAATTGCAGCAAACAGTAGGATTAAAGCGCGGTAGGCATAGGGATAGATGGACGGGCGTTGCATGGACAAGACAATTCATATAGCAATCAGAACATAGGGCATTTGCAGATAAATAAGATAAAGCATCCAAGTACTAAATAATCCTAGGCATGTGTTCCATATATAGTCATACATGCTCGCAATGAGAACTTGCACAACATCTTTTGTCCTGCTAGCCCGTTTGCAGCGGGGCCTCGAGGGAACTACTGGCAATTAAGGTGCTCCTTTTAATAGAGCACCGGAGCAAAGCATTAACACTCCCTGAACACATGTGATCCTCACATCAAAGCCATTCCCTCCGGTTATCCCGATTTCTGTCACTTCGGGGCCTTTGGTTCCGAACAACAACGTGTGTATACAACTTGCAGGTAAGACCATAAACAATACTATCATAATGAATCAATAACATGTTCAGATCTTAAATCATGGCACTCGGGCCCTAGTGACAAGCATTAAGCATAACAAGTTGCAACAAAGTCAAAAAGCACTAATAATAGATACTAGGCACCATGCCCTAACAATCCGATGCCATTACATGAACGATCTCATCCAATCCCTACCATCCCCATAGCCTACAG
Organism: Avena insularis; assembly: GCA_023614405.1. Lineage (NCBI taxonomy): Eukaryota > Viridiplantae > Streptophyta > Magnoliopsida > Poales > Poaceae > Avena > Avena insularis. The sequence continues at coordinate 661,106,540 of CM042690.1, read as the reverse complement.
TGGGGGATTACTCACTCATAGATGGGGGAAACATGGATGGTCGATGGAGAAGCGATGGTGATGATGATGGCGATGATCTCCTCCAATTCCCCATCCCGGCAGGGTGCCAGAACGGAGTTTCTGGTTCAAAATTGCGGAATCTGGTGGTGGCGGCGCAACGGAACTCTTTCTGGAAAAACGTCGAACCCCCCTTGGTTTTTAGGTCAAGAGGTAACTTATAGGCGAAGAGGGAGACCAAGGGGTGCACTGGGCGATCCACCCCCGGCGTGGCAGGCCTAGCCTAGCCCACGCGCCAGTGGTGTGGCTGTGCCCAGCCCCTCTCCGGCTCGTATTCTGGCTCCTTGAGTCTTCTGGTGAAATAGGATTTTTGGCATATTTTCCGGGATTTTTCCTGATAGTTGATTTTCTGCACAAAAACTAGACACCAAGGTAATTCTGCTGAAAATAGCGTCAGTTCGTGTTAGTTGTATCCAAATCACACAAGTTTAGAGGAAAAACAATAGAAAAAGTGTTCGGGAAAGTAGATACGTTTTGGACGTATCAATAGGCATGAGTCAATAAGGACGGTTTTGCTTCCCTTGGAAGTGAACCTCCCCTGCCACGGCTCAGGCCATGACTTGACTCTGCCCATTAGTGGCTCTAGGTCCCTAAAGAGGATCCTAGTGTCCCAGACTGGCATACACAGGTAGGTCAGAGAGAATTCAGATATCCTACAATTAAGGTTATCCGCAATTCATTGTTGATCATACGGGAAATAGCCCATAATGACGACTTCGCTTTTATCAAAGTTTATTTTAAGACCCTACATGGCCTCAAAGCATAGAAGGAGGAACTTGAGATTAACAATGTCAAGCTCCGACCCTTCTACCATGATCATAGTGTTGTCAGCATACTAGAGGTGAGTGATGCCTCCTCCCGAGATGAGATGCCCTACCACACCCAAGATATTGGCAAAATTCTTAGCTTTCTCTAAGATCTTCGCAAGGGCATCAACAACCGCGTTGAAGAGGATGGGGGAGAATGGGTCGCCGTGCCTAACACCACATGCTAGCCTAAAGTAGGGGCCCACTACCCCATTAATGTCGATAGTCATGTTCCCACTAGTCATGATCTCTATGATCCACCTAATCATCTGGTCCTCTACTCCTCTCCATATTAGAACCTGATGGAGAAAGGCCCAATCCAAATGGTCATACGCCTTCTTGAATTCCAGCTTAAGGAAGACGCCCCTATGGCGTCTAACCTTGACTTCATGAATAATTTCATGAAGTGCCCGAATTCCATCATGGATATACTGGCCTTTAAGGAAGGCAAAATGGTATGGGTGCATCAAGTGCTCCATAACTGGGGCGAGGCGGGTGGCACAGACTCTCGAGAAGATCTGTTGGATGACATTAATCACCGTAATTAGCCTAAACTGGTGTATATCAGTGCCCCCACAATCTTGGGCATCGGAGTTATGATGCCATAATTCAGAAGAGACATAAATAGGGTTCTAGTATAAAATTCCTAGAACATAGGCATAATGACTGCATGGATCTTCTCCCATAACCTCTAGAAGAAGATCATTGGAAACCCATATGGTCCTGGGTACGAGTTTGCCTTCATCTCCATGATCGCCCTAGCAACCTCTTCTGGCAGGAATGGGATGGTAAGCTTCGCATTCTTAGAGACCATGGCCCCCGCTAGCCAAAAGTCCCTATCTAACGCGACCTCGGACTAGGGTCCTGCCATGGAGAGATCCTTATAGAAGGGATAAATATGGGAGGAGATATAGCTAGGCTCCTCCAGAAGAGTATCTCCTGGGCATAGGCACCGGATGGAACATTTCCTACATCGGCCATTATCAATGGCGTCTAAGTAGGTGGTGTTCGCATCCCCTTTCAGGGCCCAATTTTGGTAACTCCGCTATCGCCAGAAAATCTCCTCACTCTTGTAGATCTCCATAAGATAACTTTCAAGAGCGTATCGCTGAAGCCACCCCTCAGCGACTAGGCCAACAGAGTCTGAGGTTTGATCGAGGTCCTGAATTTGCCTAAGGATTAGGGCCTTTTTATTACGCATTTCAGCCCCCTAGGTTTTCCCTCCACCCACGCATGAACTATCGAGCCATCTTGGTACAGTTATGCCAGATGTCCACGACACAGAACACCCGGGGGTGGAGGCCACAACTGCCTTCCACTTAAGTCGGACCGTTTCCATGAACCTCGGATGTTCAAGCCAGAAGTTCTCAAAGTGGAACTGGTTCAACTTGGGTAAGCTATGACCTCCTAAGGATAGAAGTAGAGGGGAATGATCCAAGCCCACCCTAGTGATCGCCCAGAGGGAGCAAAGAGGGGAAGCTAGTTCCCACTCAACTGATACAAGGAACCTATCTAGAACACTCCGGATTGGGTCCACACGGTTATTAGACATCCCTGTCTAGACTCCATAACATAGTTAAATGGGGAAAATGTAACACTTTCTAACATACTAAAGATGATGTACACTTAGCTAGCTAATCAGAGAATCCTTTAGAAATTAGCAACATCCATATTGAATACACATGATATTTACAAGATTTTAATTATTTAGATCCTTTTTGGATTGCAGAAACTTTATAGGGTTTTGTAAGATCCTAAACCTTTCCATTTTTCCTATGGATCAAAGAAATGGCGCTACTTTTTTTCGAAATGGGGAGCAGAGCCCCGCCCTCTACATCAAGCGATGCACACATCCCTTATTTATTATTAGAACCACATTGTTTGGCAAAGGCCATTACAAAGATCATACAAACCAGAACCGCCAAAGCAAAACACTGAGCAAAAAGGATAACCGTATCGCCAACTCCCAACCGGGAATACTGTCAAGTGCTTTCGCTTTATATAGTTGATTAATCTTCTCTAGTTGGATAAGTGTTGTGTGGGTGAACCTATGCTAATGTACTGACCTTCCTAGGACTAATACATACTTGTGATTATACCCCTTGCAAGCATCCGCAAAGATAAAAACCAAACCACAACCTTAAACTTTGAGATCCTACACTCCCTTGCGCAAAGGTTTCCTAACGGGGGTTCAAGTTTCTGTCACTTCGGCAACCCCGCAATTAGTAGACACATACACAATGCATTCCCCTAGGCCCATAAAGGTGAAGTATCATGTAGTCGATGTTCACATGATACCACTAGAAGAATAACACCACAACTTAAATATCAAACTATTGAATCTTTCTCAACACAATTCCACTACTAACAACAGGACTTCTCCCATGTCCTCAAGAACTAAACGAACTACTCACGAGACATCATATGGATCAAGATCAGAGATGAAATAATGATAAGTAACAATCTGAACATAACAATAATTCAATGGTTCCACTCAATAGCATCAACTACAACAAGTAATCAACACCAGGAAAGTTTCCCCTAAGAACTATGCAAGATTCAACCCAACTGTTACAGCGGTACAGAGTGGTGATGATGGTGCTAGTGGAGATGATGGTGAATATGATGATGATGACCCCGATGAAGTCTAGCTTGATGATGGTGTTGATGGAAATGATCTCCCCTCTCCGTGAAGGAATTTCCCCGGTAGATTTCTGCCTGCCGGAGAGCTCTTTCTCTCTCTACAGTTTTCCGCCCCGCAGAGGTGGCAGAATCTTTCTGTGGTCGCCCCCGAGTCTTAGGGTTTCGAGGGGATTATATACGCCAAAGGGCGATGCCAGAGGTGGGCCAGGGTGGCCACACCACCCGGTGGCGCGGTCAGGGCTGGCCCGCGCCAGGGGGTGGTGTGGGCCCCCTGTGGCCCATCTCCACTTCCCCTTCTGGCTTCCTTCGTATTCTGGAAAAATAGGATTTTCCATATATTTTCTGGGATTTTCTGATCTTCACGAATTTGCCTCCAAACAGTGCCTTTTCCATCAGAATCCTGACTTCAGTGGTCTATCCTCCAAAAGTCATCAACCATGCAAAAATAGATGAAATAACATAAGTATCATCTCTTAATATGAAATATATCAATGAATAACAGTAAATTATGATATCGAATAGTGATGCAAAATGGACGTACCAACTCCCCCAAGCTTAGACTTTGCTTGTCCCCAAGCGAAAACTGAGCTTAATAAACATGACCTCAGGTTTATGGAGTGAAGTGTCGATAAAAGAATACGAATAAGAAGCATCACATTCATCAATACATAAATCATAATAGAAGACAACTCACTATTATATAACTTAACTTGCAATAAGTAAAGAAAACACAATAAAGATACACAAAGTAAATCATAATTGGTAATGGCAAACTTTTTTCTTGGTCAAAGAATAGTTAACAATTTGCAGGAGTTCAAACATAATGGGTTTTTAGCGATATCTTTCAAATTAATACTCACTAAGATAAGAGCAGTGTGCAAAACAAGGAACATAAGAAACATGATTGAATAAATCATCATATGAATGATTGAAACACAACAACTCAAATACTTGCTTGATATAGAAAGGAATAGGTTTACTGACTCAACTAGAAAGTAAAAGATAGGCCCTTCACAGAGGGAAGCAGGGATTTCAAGTTTCATAAAGAGCTTCCAAAAATTATGGTACTTATTAGCTTTGAGCCCTCATTACCCCTATCATAAGCATCTTTAGGTGATTAAGGTTAAAGTGAACAAATATGAGGATATGCTTGACAAGTTATAAGTTGAAAATCTCAAGCCCCTTGCTTACGAGTACCGAACCTCATGCTACTCAACTTTAGTCACGAGTAAGTTCTTGTCATTGTAAGTACATGTGTATCATAGAGAACCGCCAACGGGGTACCCCTTGCCCCATGATACAGGAGCTTTCACATATCAAAATGACAAGGCAACAAACAATGAGCATCTCAGCAATCTTTTTATTTGCTATTTCCATAGGTTTTTTTATTGAGGATGCTTCACAGATTGCTCACTATGGTTATGCTGCAAGTTTCCACCATGATTAGGCATGGCTTAGGCTAGCCGTCCAGGCGTTTCTCTAACACATATACAACCTCCATGAGATTACAAGCTCCCCTTTTATTTCACACCACCGGGATCCATAAGAAAAAGAACATGATATCAACTAAATAAAGTGCAATGTTGAAAGCGTTCCCCATGGTAACATGGTTCTTCTAATTCACAACTTACAAAACGCAAGTATATACGCAACATAGATGGGCACAATGGTTCAAGTTTATTAAGTGCAAGAAAATAAAGTGTGCCATCAAGTTCATGAGAGCTTTAATCACTAGTTTTCACATAACAAGTTTAATTCGGAAGGTAGATAAAAACATGAATTTACTTGGAATATCAATAATGCTAATAGGTAGGTATGGTGGACACAAATGGCATAGGTTTTGGTTTAAGGATTGGATGCACGAGAAGCATTTCCTCTCAGTACAGGTTTTTGGCTAGCAAGGCTGGGTAGCAAGCATAAGAGTTGGAGGAAACAAACAAACATACAAGTGATAAAAACAAACATGCAATCTTCCTTGGAAGCACAAAAGATCTTAACTAGAGAATACTAAGCTTATGAGCCAATCAAGAAAGAAAGATGATGAAATTATATTTCTTAAAAGTACTTTTCTCTTTTTCACTCAATTCTCAAATAGTGTTGCTACTGACCAGAGCCAGGTTTGCGAAAACCAACTAAATTTACTTAATGATCCCAAAGTGATACCAATACTAATGACAAGATCAATCATATAACAGAAATTGCAAACTAAAATAAGGTGTGCAAAAAGTAAACGATAGAACTTTTCATTAATATTCCATAACTAAACTCACACCAAGGGATACATAGATAACTAACTAGAGGGGAGATACTTCCATAATGCAAACCATTCTATATGATAACTTATCTATTCATGATATGACTCTACTTAAAAAGGTAAAAAGATAAAAGATGTGATACCGGGGCACTCCCCCAAGCTTGGAACAAACAAAGGGGATGCCAAAACCTGATGATGAATTACTCCTTCGGTGGTGGTGGTGTTCTCTCGTCATCGTCTGACTTCCAAGGTAAGGGCTCCCCATCAACAAAACACATCTTGGTTTCCAACATCCTGAAACTAGCAGCAACACTTATGTGTTTAAATCTAACCTCATACTCATAGTTTTGATTTTGCACGTCGTAGAGTTGTGCTTGTAGTTGGTTGGTTGTTTGATGGAGTGAAAGAATTTCATCCCTAAGCTCAACAGTCTCCTTATTGTGCCCGGTGATGAGTTCTGAACTAATCTTATGGATGATATCCACCTCGCGTTCTGCCATCTTCTTGTACCTAAAGACTTCTTGCTCCAATGCTTCCATCCTGTCCTCCAGACTACCTTTTCCTTTAGGGTCCTGAACCTCTTTTATCTGTACCTTCCCATCTTCGAGCAACAAATCCTTGGGGTGAATATTCAACTCATACATGTATGGGTTGATGATGTCCGCCGAGGAATCCTCCTTGGCTGATCCAGAGGAAGACATTGCGGCTCTAAAACTGAGAATCTGCTTGTTAAAACAGATCGAAATGAAAACACGATGAGAACATGATATACGAACCTCGGGGGATCCGGGGGATTATATATTATGAAGTTTAACAACAAAAGGAAAGTACTAGGAGAAAACGGGTCGGAGACGGGCTCCGGGGTGGCCACACCCCCTAGTGGCGCGGCCAGGTGGGCCCGCGCCACGGGGTGGTGTGAGCCACCCGGGCTCCGTTTCCGTCCCTCTTCCGACTCATTAATTCCCATGTTAGAGATAAAAACTGCAAAAATATAACTTGGAAGGTTTTGCGCGGACCTTTTCTTACCAGAACTATTACCTATTCGAAAACAGACTCTGTAGGTCTCTGAATTTGGTCTTTAATAATTTTTTCTGAAGTCACCACTTGAACAACATCAATATCCTCATTGTAAGAATCTTCAGAAATATAGTGCTTGAGTCTTTGACCATTCACCACTTGTGTAGTGTTATCTTTTAAGGAAGAAATTTTTATTGCACCTGAACGATACACCTCCTCAATAACAAAAGGTCCTTCCCATTTTGAGAGTATTTTCTTGCAAAAAATCTGAGACGAGACCTATACAATAGAACCTTCTCACCGACATGGAACTCTCTCTTAAGAATTCTCCTGTCAATCCATCTTTTAACTTTTTCTTTAAAGAGTCTAGCATTTTCATATGCTTCACTCCTCCACTCGTCTAAAGAACTTAAGTCAAACAATCTTTTCTCACCAGCAGGTTTGAAGTCTCTATTAAGTTCTTTCACTGCCTAATAAGCTGTGTGTTCTAATTCTAAAGGCAGGTGACAAGCTTTTCCATAAACCATTTTGTAAGGAGACATTCCCATAGGATTTTTATAATCAGTTCTATAATCCCATAGAGCATCATTCAACTTTTTAGCCCAATTTTTTCTAGATCTATTAACAGTATTTTGCAAGATGGATTTATTTCTCTACCAGTTCTACTTGCCCACTGGTTTGGGGATGATAAGCTGGAGCAATTCTATGATTAACATCATATTTAGCAAGGGTCTTTCTAAAGCCACCATGAATGAAATGAGAACCTCCATCAGTCATAAGATACCTAGGCACTCCAAAGCTAGGAAAGATAACATCCTTAAGCATTTTTAAAGAGGTCTCACCATCAGCACTTTTCGTAGGTATGGCTTCTACCCACTTAGTAACATAGTCAACGGCAACAAGAATATGAGTATACCCTTTTGAAGGGGGAAAAGGACCCATAAAGTCAAATCCCCAACAGTCAAATGGTTCAATAACAAGAGAGTAATTCATAGGCATTTCATTGCGTCTAGAAATATTACCAACTCATTGACATTCATCACATGATAAGACAAACTTTCTTGCATCTTTAAAAAGGGCAGGCCAGTAAAAACCTGATTGTAGCACCTTTTGTGCGGTTCTATCTCCAGCATGATGTCCACCATAGGCACTACCATGATATTTCCGCAATATCTCTTTTTGCTCATATTCCGGAACACACCTTCGCATAATACCATCCACTCCCTCTTTATATAAATGTGGGTCATCCCAAAAATAATGCCTCAAATCATAAAAGAATTTCCTTCTTTGCTGGGCTGTAAAAGTTGGAGGCAAATACTTGGAAACAATAAAGTTAGCATAATCAGCGTACCAAGGACTCGAGATTACCCCTATTGCAGCCAACTGTTCATTTGGAAAACTATCATTAAGAGGCATAGGATCAAAAGAAATGTTTTCCAATCGAGATAAATTATCAGCAACAGGATTTTCAGCACCTTTCCTATCTACAATATGTAGATCAAACTCTTGCAAAAGCAACACCCATCTAATAAGCCTAGGCTTAGCATCTTTCTTTGTCATAAGGTACTTAATAGCAGCATGATCAGTATGAATGGTAAATTTTGAATCAACAATATAAGGTCTAAACTTATCACAGGCAAAGACAACAGCTAAGAACTCTTTTTTAGTAGTAGCATAATTCTTTTGAGTAGCGTCAAGAGTCTTACTAGCATAATGGATAACATTTAACTTTTTATCTATTCGTTGCCCAAGAACAACACCTACAACAAAAGCACTAGCATCACACATGATTTCAAAGGGTAAATTCCAATTAGGTGGTTGGACAATAGGAGCAGTATTTAAAGCTTTTTTAGAGTTTCAAAAGCTTCCTTACAATCATCATCAAAAACAGAAGGTACATCTTTTTGGAGAAGATTAGTATGTGGTTTTGATATCTTGGAGAAATATTTAATAAACCTTTTATAGAAACCAGCATGACCAAGGATATTACGAATACCTTTGACGTCTCTAGGACATGGCATTTTCTCAATTGCTTCAACTTTCGCTCTGTCAAATTCAATGCCTCTTTCAGAAATTTTATGTCCAAGGACAATTCCTTCATTAACCATGAAGTGGCATTTCTCCCAATTAAGAACAAGATTAGTTTCTTCACATCTCTGCAAAACTTTATCAAGGTTGTGCAGACAATTATCAAAAGAAGTTCCATAGACATAAAAATCGTCCATGAATACTTCCACAATTTCCTCACAAAAACCATGAAAGATAGCATACATGCATCTTTGAAAAGTAGCAGGAGCATTACACAAACCAAAAGGCATACGCCTATAGGAATAGGTTCCATAAGGGCACGTAAAGTAGTTTTTTCTTGATCTTGTTGTTTAACAGTAATTTGAGAGAACCCAGAGTATCCATCAAGAAAGCAAAAATGAGTCTTTTTAGACAACCTTTCTAACATTTGATCAATAAAAGGCAGTGGGTAATGATCTTTCTTAGTAACTTTGTTAACCTTTCTGAAGTAAATGTACATCCTATAACCAACTACTACTCTTTGGGGGATAAGCTCATTATTCTCATTAGGCACAACAGTAATTCCTCCTTTCTTAGGGACACAATGAATAGGACTAACCCATTCACTATCAGCAATAGGATAAATAATACCAGCATCAAGGAGTTTTAATACCTCATTTCTTACCACTTCCTTCATCTTAAGATTTAAACGACGTTGATGTTCTACCACTGGTTTTGCATCGGGTTCTATATTGATAGTGTGCTGACATATAGTAGGAGAAATACCCTTTAAATCATCAAGGGTATAGCCCATAGCTCCTCGGTGTTTCTTTAATACTTCCAATAATGTTTCCTCTTCCTTTCCTGAAAGTTTAGAACTAGTAATAACAGGATATATTTTCTTAGCATCGATGTAAGCATATTTAAGATCATCAGGTAAAGGTTTCAGATTGAAATCCGGATCCTTTTTAGCTGGTAATGTGGTACCCAAATCTTCCACATGTAAGTTATGCTTAAGCATCTTGGGTTGATGACGGAGAATCTCGTCAATCTCATTTCTTTCTTCCATGAATGTCTTGCTTTCGTGGTCTTCCATAAATTGCTGCAAAGCATTGTAAGGAGCAAGATAAATAGAAGCAAATTGTTCAACTCTAAAATCCTCATTAGGGAGTTCATTTTCATAAGGAACATTAGAAAATTTCAAAAAATTAAACTCATAAGATTCTCCATCAAATTTAGTTAAAATTTTCTCCCTCTTACAGTCTATAATGGCTCCACAAGTGTTCAAGAAAGGTCTACCAAAAATGATAGGATAGGTTTTACTAGCAGCTGAACCAAGTACTAGAAAATCAGCAGGATATTTAATCTTACCACAAAGAACTTCCACATCTCTTACAATACCTATTGGAGAGACGGTCTCTCTATTGGCAAGGTGAATAATCACATCAATTTCTTCTAGTTCGTGGGGACCAATTTCATGCATAATTTATTTGTACAACTCATAAGGAATAGCACTTGAACTTGCACCAATGTCACATAAACCATAATAGCAATGATCACCAATTCTAACGGAAAGCACATGGACACTAGCTTTTCTAGTTCTATTAGGATGTGAGACAATATTAGAAGCATCCTCACAGAAGATAATATGTCCAGCTTCTACACTTTTAGTGACAAGGTCTTTCACAATTGCTACTGCAGGTTCAATGTTTATTTGTTCATCAGGCTTTCCAGCTCTCTTTGTAATTTTGTTAATTACACTAGTTATCATAGAATGCTCCTTTACCTTATCCGGGAAAGGTATTTTCTCGATATAAGGTTCAGGTAAAATACGATCAATAGTACAAACTTCAGTACTTCTAGCAGGAAAACAATTAACAGTATCTTTATATGGTGCATGATACTTGTTCCATTCTTTTTTCGGAATTTCAATATAAGAGGCAAAAGCCTTAAAACAATTTGCAATAACTTGAGAATCAATACCATAAGCATTACTAATATTATGAAAGTCATCAGTTCCCATAAAAGATTTAATGCATTCATAATCATAATTTATACCTGACTTTCTTCCTTTATTATTCTCCCATGCTTCAACATTGTCTTGAATACGGTCTAGAAGATCCCATTTAGCTTCTTCTTCCATGTGTGTAAACGATCCAGCACAAGAAGCATCCAATAGATCCTTATCATGAAGAGAAAGCCTTACATAAAAGTTATTGATAATAATATTGTCAGGGAGCTCATGAATAGGACATTTGAGCATTAGTAACTTCAATCTCTCCTAAGCTTGAGCTGTACTCTCTCCATCACGAGGCCAAAAGTTGTATATTTGATTCCAATCTTTATGAATCTCACTAGGAGGATAAAATTTTGAATAAAAGAGGGGTACAACTTCCTCCCATTCAAGAGATTGGCCATTCTTCAGCAGCTTGTACCATTCCTCAGCTCTTCCTTTTAGTGATAATGAGAATAACTTCTTCTTGACTTGATCTGTTGTAATACCTGCACACTTGAACAACCCGCATAATTCATGTATAAAGAGCAAATGATCACCAGGATAGACAGTTCCATCTCCAAAATAGTAGGTATCCATAACATGATCAACAATTCTTGTAGGTATCTTAAAAGTATCATTTTCAGCAGGTGGAGGTTCATCTACTACCTTAGCAGTGATAGTAGCATTACGAAATAAGAATCTAAGTAAACTATCCATATTGAAATAAAGTAACTAACAGAAATAAACAATACTCACAGTAGACGTTTCCTTTACCAGTTCCACTCTTCAATAGCGCTTCACTCCTCGACAATGGCGCCAGAAAATAGTCTTGATGACCCACAAGTATAGGGGGTGTATCGCAGTATTTTTGATAAGTAAGAGTGTCGAACCCAACGAGGAGCAGAAGGTGTCGATGAGTGGCTTGGATCAGGAATTCCCTATAAATACTTAGCAAACAAATTTTTAGGGGTTTTTGATAATGCAGATAAATAAAGTGCGAGTAAATAAAAGACAATAATAATAATTGCAGCAAGTGGCCCAATCCTTTCTTTAAAAAAGCAAAGAACAAACCGGTTGTATTACTTAGGATGACCAAACGTTCTCGAGGACACATGGGAATACTGTCAAGTGCTTTCGCTTCATATAGTTGATTAATCTTCTCTAGTTAGATAAGTGTTGTGTGGATGAACCTATGCTAATATACTGACCTTCCTAGGACTAATACATATTTGTGATTATATCCCTTGCAAGAATCCGCAACTACAAGAAAGTAATTAAGATAAAAACCTAACCACAGCCTTAAACTTTGAGATCCTACACTCCCTTGCGCAAAGGTTTCCTAACGGGGGTTCAGGTTTCTGTCACTCCGGCAACCCCGCGATTAGTAGCCAAATACACAATGCATTCCCCTAGGCCCATAAAGGTGAAGTATCATGTAGTCGACGTTCACATGATACCACTAGAAGAATAACACCACATGTTAAATATCAAACTATTGAATCTTTCTCAACACAATTCCACTACTAACAACATGACTTCTCCCATGTCCTCAAGAACTAAATGAACTACTCATGAGACATCATATGGATCAAGATCAGAGATGAAATAATGATAAGTAACAATCTGAACATAACAATAATTCAATGGTTCCACTCAATAGCATCAACTACAACAAGTAATCAATACCGGGAAAGTTTCCCCAAAGAACTATGCAATATGCAACCCAATTGTTACAGCGGTACGGAGTGGTGATGATGGTGCTGGTGGAGATGATGATGATGATCCGATGAAGTCTAGCTTGATGATGGTGTTGATGGCGACGATCTCCCCTCTCGCGAAGAAATTTCCTCGACAGATTTCTGCCTGCCAGAGAGCTCTTTCTCTCTCTGCAGTTTTCCGCCCCGTAGAGGCGGCGAAATCTTTCTGTGGTCGGCCTCCCGAGTCTTAGGGTTTCGAGGGATTATATATGCCAAAGGGCGATGCCAGAGGTGGGCCAGAGTGGCCACACCACCTGGTGGCACGATCAGGGCTGGCCCGCGCCAGGGAGTGGTGTGGGCCCCCTATGGCATATTTCCACTTCCCCTTCGGGCTTCCTTCGTCTTCTGGAAAAATAGGATTTTCCATATATTTTCCGGAATTTTCTGATCTTCGCGAATTTTGCCTCTAAACAGTGCCTTTTCCATCAGAATCCTGACTTCAGTGGTCCATCCTCCAAAAGTCATTAATCATGCAAAAATAGATGAGATAACATAAGTATCATCTTTTAATATGAAATATATCAATGAATAAATAATAAATTATGATATAGAATAGTGATGCAAAATGGACGTATCACCACTCCACCCCTCCTGCCACTTCCATCCAACGCTGCTCCACAGGCGATGCTCCCAGGAGAGAACACGATACCGACACAGCGGCACCGCCATCGTCCGACCCAAAGATCTTAGGGTTTCCCACGGAGTAGCACGAGTGAGGTCGACACAAGGTGCACGACGATGCCTTCATCAAGGTAACGATGTGGTGCCGCCGCCATCTCCTGCCAATGGCTCGGTTTTAGCCGGCACCTAGTTCTCCTCGCCTCGCTGTTGGGACTGGAAGACGGATCACGAGATCTGCCAATCCAGCCGCAGGCCACCACCTTCGACGGAGAAGATGACCACCTCCACCAAACTCAGGGCCTCCGCCCCGGGCGCCCTCATGATGCAAAGTAGGCTGCAGAAGACCTCCAGATGACACCTACTGACGTCGAGGAGGCGAAGATGACCGATCTAGGAACCCTAAATCTCGCCACCACCCGCCGCCCCGCCTTCCAGGGACCGTTGCCGTCAGAGCTCACCGGCCGCCGCCCACCCGCCATCACTGCTACAGATCTGCTGGAACGCCGTCGCCGTTGCCTAGATCTCAAGCCGCTGCCGCCATCGAAGCGACGCACGCGATGACTGGGGTCCCGCCGCCGCCTCGCCGCGAGAGCTTTGTCCCGTGGCGGATTCGGCGGCGGCGGAGAGGAGTGGGTGGCTAGCAGGGGGCGCGGGTGGCGACCCAGTGCGGCGGCGGGGTCGGGAGGAGGAGGGGTCGGGAGGGAGGAGGAGCTGGTGTGTTGCGAGTAGCCAGAAAGGGCGCTACTTAGATTCCTCTCTGAGTTATGCCTCAATTTCATAGGATTTTGAACATCAATTCCAATATCTTTTTAAGACACAATCACGTGGCATCGATGCACATTTACTGTGTTATTCCTGTATTTCATACAAACAACTATCCCACACTTTTTTGGGTACTACTCTTTTGTTTTGCACCGGCAAATCTTGTTGCATTCTTCTGTTTTGGCTATTCATTTCCCAATCCTATGAGTTCGAAATGATGACACCCTATATACAAAAAATAAATGTTTGAGGTGGTACACAAGTCGTTTCAACGAGCGACAGGTAGGTACCAACGCTTAGCTATAGCCGTCGGGGCAAGCATAGCCGCCTGAACACGCATAACTTTTTGTACCGGTGACCTGCATGCCGTTGGTAGCAGCATACTCGGGCGTAGCCCAACTATAGCCACCCTATACCTGCAGCGCTCGAGACCGAGACTAGGTTTGTATCGGGAAGGTAAATTCCCTTACCCGCGATGTCGACAAGGAAAATCAGTTCGACAGAGTACCCGCAAATTTAACTTCAGTCCTACTCCCTCCCTTTCAAAATATAAGATGTTTTAGTTTTGTGAAAAGACTCTTCTTAATATGTAGGTTCACTCTAAAACTAGATAAATCTATACACTAAAAAAAGTCTAGATACATTTAATTTACAAAGTTAAAACATCTTATATTCTAAAATCCAGGGAGTAGAATTCACGGAGAGAAGTTTTACAACAGCCACTGTATCCGGTATGCGTCTCTTCCTGCGCGTGCTGGATCGATGCACCGTGGTTCGGCGAGTCAATCGTCGAGACGTGATTTGATGCACATCCACTTGCAGGTTTCGGTTTTTCGGGCGTCTTCTGAAGGTTCAACGGCAGCGTGCAATGGTAGACCATGCATCGGACCGGTGGGTTTTTCCTTCTCCCCTTCCCCTTTTTACTTTTCTTTTGATATCATGTTTTGATCACGACTGGAGGAAATTGTGAAAACCACCACCTATTGCTGTCGTAGTTGCGTAAAACACTATTTTATTTGTTTTTTGCACAAACCACCAACTATTGGTGTGTAATTCGTTACACGTAGCTCCAAATTACATATTAGGTTGCTTAATTGCAAATATCACGACCAGGATCAACGAGGTAGTGATAGTGTGGCGTCAACACAATATGTTGTTTTCAAATTCTTAAAATAAAAAAAACTTATACTAACTGAAACAATATAAATTATCCTATAAACTAACTAATCAAGAAATGTTTGAATTTTTTGTTTTAATTATTGATTTTTTTCATATTTTTGTATAAAGTTTAAAAAACACACTAGATAATGACACATGGATGCCACATCCTCACATCGTGGGGCCTAGTCATCAGCGGTTAATCCATTTAATATGAATTTAGACCTGTGTGTAACCTGTTACACCAATAGTTGGTTGTTTGTGCAAAAAACAGGTAAAATTGATGTTTTGTGCAACTATAACAGCAGGTGGTGGTTTACGCAATTCCTCTCACAACTCGCACAGAGCGAGCGGTGCCAGACTGCCAGTAGGTACTGCTCCAGCGGTTTTATGCAAGTTTGTTTTTGCTGGTTAAATGAATCGATTGATCTCAATGCACATACTCATGTGCAGTTCAAACGTAGCTGGGGGCGCAAGAACGTGCCTTATTATATGTTTCTTTATTTATGTGCAGTTCATCAGATGATTAATTACAAGATGAAGCAATGGCGAAGAGGAAGTCATACACTCGACCACATGCAGACAGTCAGACAGGCTCACAGACATTAGCTTCAACGCTGAACTAGTGCAAGGGACAGACAGAGTCACAGAGGCATCGTTGTACTGCAGTCGGGCAATTTTCCATCGGTTTATCCTACCACACAACAGTTATCATTGCCATAATCAAAGGGGCAAGCTCCGTCAGGGACACAGGTGTATGTTGGTTTCAGAGTTACGCTTGACATGAAATCGACAGCTTAGAAGAACCCTCCACTATCTTGGGCCTTGTAGTGCTATTATATTGTGGTTCCCCAGAGAACGGATTTATTTTAGATACTTGGAGATTTAGTGCACATGGACACTAGTGCTCTTTCTGTTTTGAAAAAAAATTTAAATGATTTTTTTGAGTTTCAAAAAAATTGAAAACGAAATTATTATATTATGTACTTTATAAATTTTTATATCTTCATCTTTGACATGCTCGCGGATGGAGTGAAACCGGCGTTTAATATGTTTGGAATTCTTGTGTGAGTTTGGTTCCTTGGCGTTGGCTATGGCTCCATTGTTGTCACAATAGATTGTTAGAGTATGTAACAGGTACGTGTACATGTACGGAATAGTACTCCGACCGTACACGTACAACCCTTGTACATGCCACATGTGGGCTTTTCCCTATCTATATAACATGCAACCGATGGCCCGAAAGGTACGCATCGTTCCACCAAACATCGATATGGTATTAGAGCCATCCTCTTCCGTGCTCTAGTTGCCACAAAACCCTAAAGTCACCGCCGCCACAGCTAGTGTCGCCGCCGCCGCATCAAGAATCACGACCACGACCTAAAACCTAAGATCCGTCGCCGCCTCAGCCTGTGCCGTCGCTGCTCTTCACCGCCGCCGCCCGCTATCATCACTACATCAAGACCACGACCAAGACCAAGACCCTCTGCTGCCGCACGTGTGCCACCGCATCGAGATTTCTATGACCCAAACCCAAGACGAAAATAGCCGCCGCTGCAACGGATTCCACATCTCGTGCCGCCGCCACATCTACAACCCTAGATCGCCATGTCTTCATCGACGTCCACCGCCACGGTTCTCGCTGCAGTGCCTGGGTCTCCACCCTCGCAGCTACTTACGCGTGAAAACGCACTGATCTGGAAGGCCCTTGTCATCCCGACTCTTGGAGGTGCTCGCGTTCTTGATCTCGTTAAAGGGAACGAGGAGGCACCTGAGAAGATCCTGGAGATGGAGGACATCAACAAGAAGAAGGTGAGCATCGAAAACCCCGAGTACGCTGCTTGGATCTCTCGCGACTAGCAGGTGCTCCGCTGGATTCTCAACGCCCTCTCTCCCGAAGTGCTCCCACATTTCGTGGGGCTTGAGACCTTAGCCGAGGCGTGGGCTGCCATCAATGCCCATGTGTCCTCCGTGTCCAAGGCCAGGGTGCAGCATCTGCGCTCAGAACAATCTCTCCGCCGACAAGTAATTTGCTAAGATGAAAGCTATTTCTCCTGAATTGACTGCTGCAGGAAAACCTCTCGACGCTAACGAGCTGATCTGGTACGTCCTCAATGGCCTCGATTGTCACTACAACACCCTCCGCACCACCGTCAACGCCAACTCCAGCACCACTCTCGACGACTTGCTCACTCAAGTCTAGGAGTATGATCGCATTTACAAGACCGAGGAGGGCTTCACCTCTTCAGCCAACATGGCGCGCCATGATGGTGCACCCCTGCGTGGGCCTGACCATCTGTGCCAGGATGATCGGCCTCACCAGGAAGACCGCCCTCGTCAGCCGCGGTATGATGAGCGTCCACGCTATGATGATCGGGGCCATGGTGATGACCACGTCCGACACGACTACCGTGATCGTCGTGATTATAACGACTGTCACGATGGTCACGGCCGCCGCGATGGTGGCGGCTACCAGGGGTGCCGATATGATGATGAACGCTCTCGCCGTCACGATGATGAAGATCGGTGTGGTGAAGGTGGGCGCGGTAGGCATGACCGCCAGCCCACTCCCTACGTCAATACCACATGTCAGATATGCAACATCCACGGGCACTCCACTCGTGACTGTTGGTGGCGCTACATCGATGATCCCCGTGGTGATGGAGACCGCGGGTATAAAGGTGCCAACTTCACGGGAGTCGACACCAACTGGTACTATGACACTGGTGCCACCAACCATGTTACAAGCGAGAATACTAAGCTTTTTCAGATGCTGATTGGGCAGGCTGCCTTGAGGATCGCCGCTCCACTGGAGGTTTTGCTATTTTTATAGGTCCGAATCTGGTGTCCTGGAGTGCCAGAAAACAAGCCATTGTATCTCATTCTAGTATAGAGGCGGAATACAAAGCTCTTGCTAAAGCCACTACAGAGTTAATATGGGTTGAAGCTGTTCTTTGTGAACTAGGTGTGATGCTCTGTGAGAAACCTTGTTTATGGTGTGACAATCTATGGGCCACATTCCTCTCTGCCAATCCAGTGTTTCATGCCAGGACTAAACATATTGAGATAGATTATCACTTTCTTCGTGAGCATGTTGCTAGTAACAGTCTTGATATCAAGTTTATCTCCACTAAGGACCAAATAGTTGATGGCTTTACCAAACCTCTTGCTGTAAAATCTTTAGATGAGTTTAAGCATAATCTAAACCTCTCACGTGGTTTAGATTAAGGGGGGATGTTAGAGTATGTAATAGGTACGTGTATGTGTACGGAGTAGTACTCCGACCGTACACGTACAACCCTTGTACACGCCACATAGGAGGCTTTTCCCAATCTATATAACATGCAACTGATGGCCCGAAAGGGTACGCATCGTTCCACCAAACATCAACATAGATCACCATTGGGTCCAACGCACTAGGAACCACACCTAGTTTCGTTATAAACTCCTTCATCCAAACCGCTTCCTGTGCCGCTTCTGAAGCAGCAACATATTCCGCCTCCGTTGTTGATCCAGCTACCACAGGTTGTTTGGAACTCCTCCTACTAACTGTTGCTCCGTTCAAGAGAAATACCTATCCAGATTGAGACTTAGAGTCATCCGGATCGGTGTCAAAGCTAGCGTTGACATAACACTTAGCGACCAACTCTTCTTGAGCTCCGTATACAAGAAACATATCCTTAGTTGTTCTTAAGTACTTAAGGATATTCTTGACCGCTATCCAGTGTTTCGAACCTAGATCAGATTGGTATCTACTAGTCAAACTAATAGCATGTGCCACATTCGGTCTTGTACATAGCATGGCATATATTGTAGAGCCTATGGCTGGAGCATAGGGGATCTTATCCATTATCTCTCTTTCTTCTACCATAGCCGGACTTTCAGTCTTACTCAATGTCTTGTCTTACAACATAGGTAAGAACCCCTTCTTACTTCTGTCCATATTAAACTTCTTTAATATCTTATCATGGTATGTACTTTGCGATCGCCTAATTAGGCGCCTTGATCTATCTCTATAGATCTTAATGCCTAATAGATATGATGCTTCACCAAGGTCCTTCATCGAAAATTTGCTGTTTAGATAACTTTCAACACTGTTTAAAAGATCTATATCATTTCCAATCAATAATATGTCATCACATATAACATCAGAAATTCCACATTGCTCCTACTCACTTTCTTGTAAATACAAGCCTCTCCATAAGTTTGGAAAAATCCAAACTCTTTGATCACCTCATCAAAGCGGACATTCCAACTCCGAGATGCTTTCTTCAGTCCATAGATGGATCGCTGAAGTTTGCATACCTTATCAGCATCCTTAGGATCAACAAAACCCTTAGGTTGTATCACATACAACTCTTCTTCAATATTACCATTGAGGAACGCAATCTTGACATCCATCTGTCATATTTCATAATCAAAATATGCAGCAATTGCTAACATAATCCTAACCAACTTTAGCATCGCTACGGGAGAGAATGTGTCTCATCATAGTCAACTCCTTGAATTTGTCGAAACCCCTTTGCTACAAGTAGAGCTTTATAGATGGTCACATTTGAAAGAACATTTCATGATCTCTTATGTTTTGCGTGTTAGATAACAATACCGTGGAGTTTCTTATGTGTGCTAAGTGTTGCAGGAAAGATTTTGGTGTTTGGGGGCCGGATTATCCGCCTCCATCAAGGGCCGGATAATCTAGCCTGACCATCTTGGCCAAGGGCTGGTCGCGTGTGTGCTTCTGTCTGGGGGCGGATTATCCCCTGGACTATGCGAGTCTGGGGCAGATTTTTCCCCAGCCAGATAATCTTGTTGTCTCTTGGCCCCCCAGGGAAAATGGCTAAGGGAGCTTCGACGCGTGCTTCTATCTGGGGGCGGATTTCCCCCCGGACAATCTATGGTGGGGCGGATTTTTCCCCCAGCCGGATAATCTAGCCATCCTCTAGGGGCGGATAATCCGGCCTCCAGGAGAAGATGCCAAGGACCGCCCGGCACGAGCTTCTGTTCCGGGGCGGATTTTCCCCCGGATAATTCGAGTCTAGGGCGGAGTATTCCCTGGGCCTGATAATCCGGCCCTCACTTAGGCCGGATAATCCAGCCCCAGAATGCTCCAACGGCCCCATCTGGATAGGGGCTATAAGAGCCCCATCTACCCCTCCTGTCAGAACTCTTGATTCATTCGAAAAAGTTCAGACCTGTTGCAAAAGATCTCTCTCGAGATCTCCCACTTCAACCACCCGAAGGCTTTGATCTTTAGGGGAATTGAAGGAGGAGACATCATTCATCATCATCACGAATGAAGCGCTTCAACTCCTCTCCATTCACTCAGAAAATCCCCAATCTAGTATTCTTGTTGATATCTAGATCTTGTGTTTCATTATTGATAACAATTGTTCTTGTGGCATCTTGTTGTCATTACGGGAGCCTCCAATTCGGTTGTGGAGTTGTGCTCCATTAGTTGTGTAAAGGCGCAGGTTCCCGCCTCAAAGGGTTCCATTAGTGGAAAGATGGACCAGGCCTTTGGTGGCGAGATCCATCGTAGAACAGGGTGAGGCCTATTATGGCGTGGTGGTCTTAGTACCGCCCACCCCTCCAACACAGATGTACTTCCCTTAACAAGGAAGGAACTGCGGTAAAACAAATCATGTGTCTCCGCGTGCTCCACTACAGTTTCCTCATTACTCACTTTTACTCGCCTTTACTCGCTAGTAGTTAGGTGTGCATATGGGGAAATTCTACATAGTCGCATATCTAGAGAATTTACATTTTGTGTCAAGCCTAAAATTGAAAAAGCATTAAAATTTGAAGTAGCACCTATTCACCCTCCCTCTAGGTACCCATATGATCCATTTCAATTGGTATCAGAGCCCCGGCTCTTATTCGGGCTTAACCGCCTAAGAGAAGTATGGGCACTAAGGAAAATGGGAGTGAGGCTGGGGACAAGGTCACAGTGGATTACCTCAAGACATTGGAAACAACCTTGTTGAAATCCTTTGAGACCAAGATGGAAGAGATGCAGCAAATGATTGCTCGTCTCATCTCATCTACAGCCCCACCTCCATCTTCCTCTGAGGCCACCGCTCCTCTATCTAAGGATAAGGCTCATGCCAAATCTAAGGAAGATGAGGCGGTGGGTGAGAAAAACAATGGTTCCGCTTCTAAGAAGGGAAGTGGCAAGGAGGATTATAGTGAGGTCTCTCACTTATATTCTCCCTACCCACCTATTCCTCATCCTCATATAAACAATAGGGGTGATCCACCCAAGCTTACTGCATCCTCATTTAATCAATGGCAATTCTTAATGAAATCTCATGTATGCAGTTCTTCAATTGAGCTTTGGAGGATCATTGAAGATGGTCTTCATATTGGAGATCCCACTAATCTGACTAGAAGAGAAGTTGTGGATAGTCAACTAAATGCAATGGCCCTTCACATGATTCAGCTCGGAGTGGTTCCCAAGGACATGCCACATATTGAGCACTTCAACACCGCCAAAGAAGCTTGGGATGCTCTCACCGACCTGTTCATCAGAAATGAAAGCATGAGAAGAAATAGGTATGATGCTCTTAGCAATGAAGCTGAAGGATTTTACATGTTGGATGGTGAGGACCATGAAGACATGTATAGAAGGCTCAAGGGCATACCAAAATTTAGAAAGCATGGAGCCACTCACATTGATGATGCTTGGATAAAAAGGAAATATGTGAGTGCTCTCATGCCATTTGAGCCAACATACTTGAAGAGTTTGCAAGGTAGGCACAACTACCATCAAATGACTTCCAATGAAATCATGCAAGAAATGGCGGCATTCAAGGTTGCAGCTAAGAACACCGAAGATGCCCGTGCTCGAGCCATTGGAATGCAAAAAGGAGTCAATGTAGCTCTAAAGGCAAATGTTGTTGAACAAGATGAAGATGAAAGAGGATACAATGTTGTCTCCATGGGCTGTCCCGAGGAGGTCAAGCATGCTCATGGTGAGTACATGGCCTTCTACGCAAGGAACTTTTGGAAGGACCCGGCCAAGTCCAAGTCTGAACTTGAGCAAAAGAATGGGTCAAGTGGGCGAAGAGAGAATGACCCAAAACTAAGGACATGCTAAAATTGTGGAGATCAGTTGCACTTTGTGGCTGAATGTCCCTATCAAAATAGAGAAGACAATGGAGGTCGGCTCATCCTCAAAGAAAAATCCAAGGCACCTTGAAAGAAACCATTTGTCAAGAAGAATGGTCCTTACAAGAAGAAACCTAAGATTGTCTTGGTGGCTCAAGAGGAATATTCTTCGGCAAGTGAAGATCAAGAGGATGACGAGATCTCCCGGGAGGTGGCTGCTATAGCCACCACATCGAGCCCGACATCTCTCTTCGACTCTCCAAACGAAAACATCATCAACAACAACGTCACTTGCCTTATGGCAAGAGGGTCCGAGGTATCGTCTTCCATTTCCTCATTTCCTAAGACTACTATGGATGTTAATATGGATGATCATACAAGTCTTAGGATAAAAGAAGAGGTTATTGCTTTAGCCAATTTCTTTACTAACTTGCAAGGTGAGCACAAACTTCATTTTGATGCTCTTATGAGTCAACTTTCTCACTCCGAAGAACTCCTCGAAGAGAAGGGGAGAATTGAAAGAGAAGATGCTTTGGAGATAGCCTCTTTGAAGAACGCTCTAGAGGAAGAAGAGGAAACTCGAGTCTCTTTGGAAGAGAAACTTGAGTCAATTGAGGAGTCCATGAAGAAATGGTTGTATAGCTCATAAAAGAATGTGATAATGCTCTTTCTAAGGTAAAGAAACTAAAGAAGGAGAAGGTTGATTTTGGGGCTGCTCATGCTAGACTCTCAGAGAAGTTTGAGACACTTGACATTGCCTACAAGGCATTGGAGAGTGAACATTCTACTCTAAATGAGTCTCGTGATCAGCTCCAAACTCAATTGACAAGTATAATATGCCTAGCACATCCACACCAACGTGTGGACATGAAGGTATTATTGAAGAAAATGCAAGATTAAAGGAAGAACTTGTAAAGGGATCTCAACCTAAAGGTAAAGAGTCCTAGATGAGATCCTTAGCAAGTAAAGGACAAACAATGGAAAGGAAGGTCTTGGTTATGTTCCTAAGACAAAGAAAAAGAAGAACAAGAATAATAATAAGAAGAAGAAGAGCAAAACTACACAAGCACCACAACTAATGATAAGACTAACTATGTTGGTTTTGTAGGGGCTAATAATCCAAATTATGAATTTTTTTGTGATTATTATGGTGATATCTATGCTAGCTATGTAGGTCCATTTGATAGTTACATATCTTGGTCTATTTGGGTTCCCAAGACCCTTGTCACTAACATGAGAGGACCCATTGAAAAATGGGTACCTAAAGCCAAGAAGTAACTTTCTTGTAGGGTTATGCTTCCGGTGGGTCCAAATGGGTACTCGATAGCGGGTGCACTAGTCATATGACCGGAAGCAAGGAGTTCATATAGAAGATGCGGCCAAACCATGATCTTATAACCGTATCCTATGGTGACAAGTCAAAATCTGAGGTATTGGGTCTTGGCAAAGTTGTGGTTGCTCACGATATCTCTCTCATGGACGTCATGCTTGTTAAGACCCTTGGTTACAATTTACTTTCAGTTCGTGCCCTTGGTAAGATGGGCTTCGCAATTTTCATTGATGGTGATTTGGTGGTACTCTTGTGGAGCAAGTCTCTAAAGGTCGCTTTCGTGGGATATGTCAAAAATGACCTGTATGTGGTGGACTTCTCGGGGAAAACCACTATAGGACCGATGTGTCTTTTCGGAAAGGCCGACGCGGGTTGGCTATGGCATCGCCGACTAGCCCACGTCAATATGAGAACTTTGCAAAGTCTTCACAAGGATGGCCACATCCTTGGACTAAAAGAAAATGTTTCCTTTGCCAAAGATCATGTTTGTAGGGCTTGTGTTGAAGGAAAAATGCATGACTCTCCCATCGATGGAAGACCATTATTTCATCAACAAGGATTTTGGAGCTCCTTCATGTGGATCTCTTTGGTCCTACATCTCATGCAAGCCTCGGTGGGAAGAAATATTGCCTCGTGATTGTTGATGATTACTCAAGATACACATGGGTCTATTTCTTCAAGTTGAAGAGAGAGACTCAACAAACGGTCATCGATTATGCCAACGAGGTTCAACATCAACACAATGTCCCTATATTGGCTATTAGAAGTGATAACGGCTCGGAGTTCAAGAACTACACTTTAAATGAATTCCTAAGTAAAGAGGGGACAAGACACCAATATTTCGCTGCGTACACCCCTCAACAAAATGGTGTAGCCAAGAGGAAGAACCGAACTTTAATTGATATGGCAAGATCAATGTTGGCTGAGTTCAGGTCACCATATAAATTCTAGGGTAAAGAAATTTCTACCGCTTGCCACTCATCCAACTGGCTCTACCTCCGCAAAATCTTGGACAAGACACCTTATGAAATACTTACCGGTAACAAGCCAAACATCTCCTACTTCCAGGTATTTGGTTGTAAGTGTTTCTTTCTCATTAAAGGAGTTCGTTTATATAAATTCGAGTCTAAGGCTTTAGAAGGCATTTTTGTTGGTTATGGTGCCGAATCCCACACTTATAGAGTCTACAATAAGCTCTCTAGAACTGTTGTAGAATCTTGTAGTGTGGTGTTCGAGGAAAATGATGGCTCCCGTGCGGGGCAAGTTGATGTTTGTGATGCAGATGTTGAAATACTCCAAGATTCCATAAGAAGAATGGGCATGGGATTTTTTCTCCCCATTGAGGAACCCCTTGTGGAAGATCGGGAAGGACAATGCTCTACTCAAGTAGAGCCCTCATTGACACAAGCTCAACATGCTCCAACTGTTGGAGAAACTTTTACACCAATCCTGCAAACTGCTGAAGATCATCCTACAACTGCTCCAGGAAGCTCTAGGCCGGATTATCCGGTTGACATCAGATTATCTGGCCAACCTATCTCAACTGGCAAAAGTGGCAACAATATCAAAGAATCTGCTGAAACTCCTAGGCCGGATTTTCTGGCTGGCCCCGTATTATCCGGCCCCTCTCTGGTTCAAGTCAGAATTCTTCAAGATAGTGCTGATGGACCATGTTCTCCCAGCCGGATTATCCGGCCCTGAAAATCCTGAAAAGCAGCAGCCTCCTGTTACTGCTGCTAATCTAAATCAAGGGCAAGGTTCATCATCTCCAATTTCTACTAATCAAGCTGGAGATCAAGGCCAAGAAAGTAATACCAATGAAGAATCAAATGATGAAGATATTCCTCCAAGAAACAACAAGTTGATTGAACTTCATCGCAAGGCCCATGCAGAGAGGAATCTTGAATTAAGGGGTCACACACTTGACAAAGTCATAGGTGATCTTAGACGGAGGGTGTCCACAAGAAGGGAACTAGCAAGCTTTGGTGAGCACCAAGCTCACATATCCATGGTGGAACCCAAGAAAGTTTTTGAAGCCCTTGAAGATCCGGACTGGTTTGCTGCTATGCATGAAGAATTGAACAATTTTGAGCGCAACAAAGTCTGGAAATTAGTAGAGAAGCCCCAGGAATGCTGCAATGTTATCGGCACAAAGTGGATTATCAAGAATAAGCAAGATGAGAATGGCATTGTTGTAAGGAACAAGGCAAGACTAGTGGTGCAAGGCTATTCCCAAGTTGAAGGCATCGACTTCGGCGAGACTTATGCTCCAGTGGCTCGTCTTGAGTCCATCTGTATCCTTCTTGCTTATGCTACTCATAATAATTTTAAATTACAGCAAATGGACGTTAAGAGTGCTTTTCTTAATGGTCCTCTACATGAGTTGGTATATATAAAGCAACCCCTGGGCTTTGAGGATCCTAACTTTCCGAACCATGTCTACAAACTCGATAAGGCACTCTATGGCCTTAAACAAGCCCCACGTGCATGGTATGAGCACCTTAAAGAGCTTTTGTTAGACTGTGGCTTCGAGGTTAGGCAAATCGATCCCACTCTTTTTACTAAGAAGGTTAAGGGGGAGATCTTCGTATGCCAACTATATGTAGACGACATTATCTTTGGATCTACTAATAAAGCTTTTAATGATGAATTTTCAAAGCTTATGACTGACAGGTTTGAGATGTCTATGATGGGGGGATTGCGGTTCTTTCTCGGATTTGAGATCAAACAACTTAGAGAAGGAACCTTCATAAATCAAGCAAAATACATCCAAGACATGCTCAAGAGATTCAAGATGACGGATCTTAATGGCATCACCACACCAATGCAAACTAAATGCCATCTTGAACTCAACCCAAATGGTAAAGATGTGGACCAAAAGGTATACCGGTCCATGATCGGCTCTCTTCTTTACCTCTGCGCATCTCGACCCGATATTGTGTTGAGTGTAGGGGTGTGTGCAAGGTATCAAGCCGCTCCTAAAGAAAGCCACTTAGTGGTGGTCAAGAGGATCTTTCGATATTTGGTTCATTCCCCTAATTTTGGTCTATGGTATCCCAAGGGCTCTAATTTCTCTTTGTTTGGGTATACTAATTCAGATTAGGCTGGTGATAAGGATGATAGGAAATCAACTTCTAGAGCTTGTCTATTCTTGGGAAGATCTTTAGTATGTTGGTCTTCTAAAAAACAGAATTGTATATCTCTCTCCACCGCCCAGGCTGAATATGTGGCTGCTGCTAGTGCATATACTCAATTATTATGGATGAGGCAAACTTTGAAGGAATACGGTGTCAATTGTGACAAAGTGCCTCTTTTATGTGATAATTAAAGTGCAATCAAGATTTTGTACAATCCGGTGCATCACACAAGGACAAAGCATATTGACATTCAGAATCATTTTATTCGGGACCATGTAGCTCGAGGTGATATTGATCTTTCTTTTGTGAGCATGAAGAATCAACTTGCTGATATTTTCACGAAGCCACTTGATGAAGCAAGGTTTTGTTACTTGAGGAATGAGGTAAATATCGTTGATTCAAGGAGCTTGTCTTGATTACCCATGCACTCACTCTTATATCTTATCCGTATTTGGTCTAGGTGTGGGCATGGATATAGGGGGAGTGTGGTCCTAATTAATTGGGCTAACCCTCCCCCATAATGCCGAAAGCAAGTCAAAACATTTCCCTTAATATCATTTTGTGATATGTGAGCTTATTGATGAGTATTGGCGATGAACCCAAGATATATCTTCGCGGTGTCATACGATGCA
Organism: Avena insularis; assembly: GCA_023614405.1. Taxonomy (NCBI): domain Eukaryota; kingdom Viridiplantae; phylum Streptophyta; class Magnoliopsida; order Poales; family Poaceae; genus Avena; species Avena insularis. The sequence continues at coordinate 661,079,256 of CM042690.1, read as the reverse complement.
CTCCAACAAGGTGGCGTCGGCCATCGCCCTCTTCCATGAGAAGAGTTGGATTTATGTAGATCTTTTTGGTTTCTTTTGCTCATCTCGTGTTCTTATGGAAATCACACTCAATTTTAGCTTTTAGTTGATTTAATTCTTGCAATCTTGAGTGTGTAGTACCATCTCAGTTTGGTTGTCTAATCCCAAGCCCCTATCTATCCCTAAGCCATCTCTTCTAGCACACAAGTCCTTTGTTTATCTTGTGGGGGTGTTGTTTGGGGATGCGCGGGCCTGAACCCGTGTTTAACAGGAATTTAGAATTCAGGCCAGATAATCTGGCCCAAGTGGTGGCCGGATAATCCGGCCCTGGCGGATCTAGCCTCTTAAGGGCTGGGCGTCGGGGGGAAGCGCTCACAAAGAGCAGTTCTTCTCCCCCGACCCCCCATCTCCCTAGTCGTCGCCTGCTGCCCCACCCTCCCGAAGCCTTCCCGGCCGACGGATTCTCCGGGCCTCCCCCGGATCTTCTTTCCCGCACCTCCGGGTACCTTCTCCTCCGCGTTCTTCCTTCAATGAGTGAGGGTAACTCCCTCTCTCCCCATATTTTGAGTTGATGTGTCACTTGTTGGTGGAACGTGGACTAGAAGCTTGTTTTTTTATGTAGAGGTTGTAGTCTTGCAGTACCTAAGTTCGATCTATGTTTTTGTAATCAATCTAGGCGAATCTGAGATTTTCTGCCAGAGCCATATTATCCGCCCCTAGCCAGGCCGGATAATCCGGCCTGACAGAGTCAAAACCGCTTCAGATTTCTATGGATTTGTTGCATTATGTATGTTTGGACTGTGGACTGGTTGCCTACTATTTCTACTTTCCATCCTAGACTTGTGTGTATGCTTATCCCCATGCTATCCATCTTATTCATTTCACAGGTGGTTCCAATGCTCCCAATACCTACAAGCGTCGTCCGCGTGACCTCTGTTTCTGGGACGACGGTGAGGGTGGTCTCGTGGACGAGGTTGAGCTGAGGAAAAGGAACAAAGAGACTGACTGCATGGCTGAACAGGCAAAGAGGGATAGGAGCAGGAAGGGTGTGTCCAAGAAAAAGGGCAAGGAACCAAAGATTAACTATAAGAAGATGGATGATGTCACTTACTCTTCTATTCTCCATCGTGATCTGTTTGTGGAATCCGTGCAAGATACTGAGCTTGGTGACTCCTGCTTTTGGTGTGCTAACCAAAAGTCTATATATGAAGATGTTTATGCTCAGCTGAAGATTCTCCCTATGTATCCCATGATTATTGCTGAGGCCATGGAAAAGCCTCAACTTGTTGATGCTATGTTCGTGACTGAGAGGATGGGGTTGCACCATCTCATGGCTCTTCAGTGCTCCTATGACTCCGAGGTAGTGAAGCAATTCTTCTCCACTTTGGTCATTTGTGGTGATGAGCACCACACCATGAAGTGGAAGACCTGTGACATGCCAATGCAAGCCGATTTTCGGACTTTTGCTGGGGTGCTTGGATATCCTTTCCGCCATAGGGACCGTGCTAGTGGCCATCGTATCATCACCCAGCTCAACCCCAATAAGGATGTTGTCCTCTCTCCTTGCACAGTTGACAATAGCATTGTGGGTTCTTTTGCTGGTCTTTCTCCTTTGTATGCAAGCTTGGTGGGCATTTTCCGTGACTCTATTACTCCTAGTGGGGGAAACAACGACAGTATTCGTGGTCATTTGGTTCAGCTGCTGGCTTTCTCCTATGAGGTGGCTCTTGTGAGGATGAGTCTACGAACTACAAGCTGGATGTGTGATACGTCCAAAACGTATCTACTTTCCCGAACACTTTTGCTATTGTTTCTTCTCTAATTTGTGTGATTTGGATACAACTAATGCAGACTAACGCTGTTTTTAGCAGAATTGCTTTGGTGTCTCATTTTTGTGCAGGAAATCAACTTTTAGGAAAAATCCCGGAAAATATTGCAAAACTCCTATTTTACCAGAAGACTCATGAAGCAAAAGACGAGACGAAGAAGGGCCACGAGGGGCCCACACCACCTGGCCGTGCAGGCCAGGCTAGGCCATGCCAAGAGGTGGTGTGAACGCCTTGGACTCTGCCTCGACCTCTCCTTTCGCCTATATAAGCCCTCTGACCTAAAAACAGAGGGGGGTTCGACGTTTTTCCAGATAGAGTTCCATTGCGCCACCACCACCAGATACCGCGATTCGAAACCAGAAACTCTATTCTGGCACCCTGCCAGGATGGGGATTTGGAGGAGATCATCGCCATCATCATCATCATCGCTTCTCCATCAACCATCCATGACTCCCCCATCCATGAGTGAGTAATCCCCCGTAGTAGGCTATGGGGATGGTAGGGATTGGATGGGATCGTTCATGTAATTGCATAAGATTGTTAGGGCATGGTGCCTAGTATCTATTGTTAGTGCTTTTTGACATTGTTGCAACTTGTTATGCTTAATGCTTGTCACTATGGCCCGAGTGCCATGATTTCAGATCTGAACATGTTATTGATTCATGATGATAGAATTGTTTGTGATCTTACCTGCAAAGTTGTATACACACATTATTGTCCGGAACCCGAGGCCCCGAAGTGATAGAAATCGGGATAACTGGAGGGGATGGCTATGATGTGAGGATCACGTGTGTTCACAGAGTTGTAATGCTTTGCTCCGGTGATCTATTAAAAGGAGCACCTTAATTGCCAGTAGATTCCCTTGAGGCCCCGCTGCAACGGGCTGGCAGGACAAAAGATGTTGTGCAAGTTCTCATTGCGAGCACGCATGACTATATATGGAACATATTCCTATGATTATTTAGTACTTGGATGCTTTACCTTATTTATCTTCAAATGCCCTATATCTTGATTGTTACATGAATTGTCTTATCCATGCAAAGCCTGTCTATCCATCCCTATGCCTACCGCGCTTTAATCCTACTGTTTACTTCAATTGTTACTACTGTCTTTACTTTTACTACTGCTATCACTTTGCTATTGCTACTACAAAAGTATTGCTACCGATAAACTACTGTGAGCAAGACTGTTTCCAGGTGCAGCTGAATTGACAACTCAGTTGTTAAGGCTTATAAATATTCTTTGGCTCCCCTTGTGTCAAATCAATAAATTGGGTTTTACTTCCCTCGAAGACTGTTGCGATCCCCTATACTTGTGGGTCATCAATGTGATGGATTTCATCTATCATGAGTTGACTGATGCAATGTTCAATAGGCTCTCCATTCCTTATGCCCCTTACATTATGATGTTGATCAAGCACCTGCTTCCCACTAGAGAGTTTCACATTGATGTTGAGCATAAGGCAAAGAAGATATACAACAAGGTTATGAAGATGGCCCATACCCAGTAGCTCATTCTTCACCATGTGTCCGGGGCATTTGGCGATCCTCCAACTCCTTCTGCTCCCACTCCATATGCTCGGTGGAACTCTTTGTCAGGGCTCAACTATGGAGAGCTTGAGTGTCACCTGTTTCCTAAACGGGTGAGGGAGCCTGACGCACCAACTGATGACGAGGGTGATGACACCGAGGAGCTTGAGGATGAGGACGAGGACGGGGAAGACGATGAGGACTACGAGTGATCCCTTTTTCATGTTTCGATGCCAAAGGGGGACAAGTAGTTCTAATAGGACTTCGTGGATTTGCATGGGTCAGGCACAAGCTCTTGCACTTTATCGTTTCAGTCTTTATCTCGCTTGTGCCCATTTAGCGTTGGACTTTTACTTGTGATTTGATTTGTATGAGACAATGTTTATGTGTGTCTCTGGATTTATCTCGTGGATTTCTCCTATGGATTCATCTATCATATTGTCCATATTGGATATTTATCTCGAGGAAGGCGTTCATAATGGTTATCACATTGGGTATTTTTATACTATCTTGAGGACGCCCCTCTCTCTCACGGTGGTATGATTATTTTGTTTATGTTCCAATGAAATAGACTTGTACCTACTTGTGTGCAGTTGTATTCAAATGCAAATTTTTATTATGCACACATTGAGGGGAGTCTGTTTCATTCGATAAATGATGTTGTTATTTGAGCTATCTTGCAAATCCTAGTATTGTCATCTAACACCAAAAAGGGGGAGATTGAAAGAACATTTCATGATCTCTTATGTTTTGCGTGTTAGATAACAATACCGTGGAGTTTCTTATGTGTGCTAAGTGTTGCAGGAAAGATTTTGGTGTTTGGGGCCCGAATTATCCGCCCCCATCAAGGGCCGGATAATCCGGCCTGACCATCTTGGCCAAAGGGCTGGTCGCGTGTGTGCTTTTGCCTGGGGGCGGATTATCCCCCGGACTATCCGAGTCTGGGGCGGATTTTTCCCCAGCCGGATAATCCGGCCATCTCTTGGGCCCGGATAATCCGGCCCCTAGGGAAAATGGCCAAGGGAGCTTCGGCGCGTGCTTCTATCTGGGGGCAGATTTCCCCCCGGACAATCCGGGGCTGGGGCGGATTTTCCCCCAGCCAGATAATCCAGCCATCCTCTAGGGTGGATAATCCGGACCCTAGGAGAAGATGCCAAGGACCGCCCGGTGATACGTCGTAAACGTATCTATAATTTTTGATGTTCCATGCTTGTTTAGTATCTACTTTCTTATGTTTTGTTCATACTTTGAGGTATTTTTATACATTTTCTAGAACTAACCTATTAACAAGATGCCATAGTGCCAGTTTCTTGTTTTTTGCTGTTTTTGGTTTCAGAAAAGCTAGTAAGGAAATAATCTCGAAATTGGACCGGACAAAAGCCAAAGTCAATATTTTACCTGAAGCAACACGGAGTCCGGAGGGGAGACGAAGTGGCGCACCAGGGCGGCCACACCTGGTGGCGGCATGGCCTGGGGGGCACGCCACCAGGGTGTGTGGGCCCCCTGGTGCTTCACCGACCTTGCCCTTCCGCCTATAAAAGCCTCCCAGAACAAAAACCCTAAGTACCCAATCAAAATTTCACAAAAGAGTCTGTAGCCGCCGCCATCTCCATCCCTAGACCGAGAGGGATCTGAAGCTCTTCCCGACACCTTGCCAGAGGGGAGAGATCACCCTCGAGGCCTTCTTCATCACCATGACTGCCTCCGGTGTGATGCGTGAGTAGTTCATCCCAGGACTACGGGTCCATGTAGTAGCTAGATGTTGGTTCTCCTCCTTTGTGCTATCATGTTTAGATCTTGTGAGCTCCGTTCATGATCAAGATCATCTATTTGTAATCTTACATGTTGTGTTTGCGGGGATCTGATGGATATTGAGATGCTATTTCAGATTGATTATTGATTCTATCATGTCTATGTTATTTGTGATCTTGCATGCTTTCCATTGTTAGTAGCTATCTTGGACAAATATATGCTAGCAACTCCAAGAGGGAGTATTTATGCTCGATAGTGGGTTCATGTCTCTAGTAATCTGGGGAAGTGACAGGAATCTCTAAGGTACTAGATGTGCTATTGCTACTAGGGAGAAAACAACAATCCTTTGTCCATGGGACAATCGTATTGTTTACTTTACACACTTTGCTTAATGCAATTATCTGTTGCTTGTAACTTAATACTGGAGGGGGTTCAGATGATAACCTGAAGGTGGATTATTAGTCATAGATGCAGTTGGATTACGGTCTATGTATAATGTTGTAATGCCCAATCAAATCTCATAGGAGTCAAGATGATTAGTATATGCATGGTATGCTTTGTCGAGTCTATAAATTGCCCCACTGTAATTTGTTCACCCAACATGTTATTTATCTTAAGGAGAATCACCTCTAGTGAACTATGGACCCCGGTCCATTCTTTTACCATTGATAAACCATCTAGTATTTACTGTTTACTATTTACTTTCTGCAAGCAATTACTATCTTCCACACAATACGTTTAATCCTTTGTTTTCAGAAAAATCGGTGAGATTGACAACCTCACTGTAAGTTGGGAGCAAAGTTCTATGGTTGTGTTGTGTAGGATTCCAAGTTGCTAGCAACACCTTGAAGTTGTTTCCTTGCTCCTACTGGTTCGATGACCTTGGTTTCATCACTGAGGGAAAACTTGCTGATGTGCTCATCATACCTTCCTCTTGGGGTTCCCAACGAGCTTGATATATTTTGAGCCATCAAGCCTTTTTTCTGGCGACGTTGCCGGGGAGTCAAGGATATCTTCACAAGGGGAGTCCCTCACAACCAATATCTTTACTTTTTTGTTTTGCTTAGTTTATTTATGCTTTGTTTGCTTGTTTCTTTTATCAAAAACACACAAAAAATTAGTTGTACTAGTTTGCTCTTTATATTAAAAAAACAAAAAAATGACTACTCTTGAAAACACTAAGTTGTGTGACTTCACTAGCACCAACAACAATGATTTCATGTGCACGCCTATTGATCCACCTGTTCCTAAAGCTACTTTCTTTGAAATTAAACTTGCTTTTCTCAATCTTGTTATGAAAGAACAATTCTCTGGTGTTGGTACTAAAGATGCTGCTACTCACCTTAATAACTTTGTTGAACTTTGTGAGATGCAAAAACATAGGGGTATAGATGGAGATGTTATTAAGCTTAAATTGTTTACTTTCTCTTTGAGAGGAAAAGCTAAAGAATGGTTGCTATCCCTAACTAGAAATAGTATTCATTCTTGGACTAAATGCAAAGATGCTTTCATTGGAAAATTTTATCCTCCTGCTAAGATTATATCTATGAGAAGTGAAATAATGAAATTTAAACAATCTGATAATGAACATGTTACTCAAGCTTGGGAAAGAATAAAATCTTTGGTAAAGAATTGTCCCGCTCATGGACTGACTGCTTGCATGATTATCCAAACCTTTTATGCAGGACTGAATTATTCTTCAAGAAATCTGCTGGATTCTGCTGCCCGAGGTACCTTTATGACCATTAATTTGGGTGCTGCAACAAAGCTCCTTGATAATATGATGGTTAACTATTCTGAATGGCACACTGAGAGAGCTCCACAAGGTAAGAAGGTAAATTCTATTGAAGAAACCTCCTCCTTGAGTGATAAAATTGATATTATTATATCTATGCTTGTTAATGGGAAAGCACATATTGATCCAAATCATGTTCCCTTAGCCTCTTTGGTTGCTCAAGAACTATTGAGGAAAAACTTTCGAATGCTGAAAGAAATATATCATCTTTGTCTGAAGCACGATCCTCTTTGATTAAAAAATGGTTGCTAAACCAGAAACCATGGAAAATCCCTTTGCTGCTACTAATGCCTTACAAGTTAGAATTGATGAAAATGTTTGACTATTAGCTAAATTGCATGCTAAGTGAGAAAGAGAAGATGAAATTGCTAGAAATATTAGTATTTGTACTATTACCACTACTAATGTTGATGCTAGCAAACCACATGAAGTCCCCATTCCTTTAGCAACAATTGTTAAAACCAATGGAACCTTTTCCAATAAAAATGCTGAAATTCTCCGAAATATGGGAAACAATAGCTCTACTACCTTGGATGGTAATTATGATTTTGATCTTGATGGTTGCAATATCTCTGAAGTAATTATGTTCCTACAAAAGCTTGCTAAAAGTCCTAATGCTAGTGCTATGAATATGGCCTTTACAAAACACATTACTGATGCTCTCATAAAAATTAAAGAAGAAAAGATGAAACATAAAGTTTCTACCCCTATGAAATTAGAAGATGGTTGGGAACCCATAATTAATAGGAAAGTGAATGATTTTGATCTTAAAGCTTTATGTGATCTTGATAGTAGTGTTTCTATCATGCCTAGAAGGATTTATGAAATGCTTGATTTGCCACCATTAGGAGATTGTTATTTAGATGTCCAACTTGATGATAATGCTAAAAAGAAACTCATGGGGAGTATTAATGATGTCCTTATTATGGTTAACAATACCTATGTCCCTGTTGATTTCTATGTTTTAGATGTTGAATGTAATGCTTCTTGTCCTATTATTTTGGGAAGACCTTTTCTTAGAACTGTTGGTGCCATTATTGATATGAAAGAAGGCACCATTAAATATAAATTCCCACTCAAGAAAGGTATAGAACACTTACCAAAGAAGAGAGAAAAGATTCCTTTTGCCTCTCCTATTAAAACAAAAATTGCTCTTAATGCTTCTTCATTTGAGAATACTTGATTCTTGCTTCTTATGCCTAGCTCAAAGGCGTTAAAGAAAAGCACTTATTGGGAGATAACCCAATTTTTTATTCAGTAAGTTTTTATTTTGTTGAGTCTTGGAAGTTATTACTACAGTAATAACCTCTCCTTATCTTTTTTGTGTGGTTTTTGTGCCAAGAATAACCTCTAATAAGAGAGAAATAAGACTTGGGAAAGTTGCTGTCCCGAAACAGATTTTTGTGCTTCGCTGTAAAAATTCATGAACAATCTCTGTATGTCTTCTTGAGCTGTAATTCTTTGTGCTTCTGCCCCAGGTTGTTATCTAACTTTCGTTAGTTTAACACTTTTTTATTTGAGCAACATAAGGTCTTCGGAAAAATCGGTTTTTACCTACTGGTCTGTTTTGACAGATTTCTGCCATTTTTTGCATTTGCCTCTTAATCTCTTTCTCTTTGAGTTCTCTTTGATCACTTGAACTTTTAACAGGAATTGCTACAGTAGCTTGTGCTTTAATGGAAGTTTTACTTGTGTTGAAACTGAACTTAAAGACTTATTATCTTAAGTACACTAATGCTGCTAATGAAGATTGTGTGAAGTTTTGTATGAAGGAAATTTTAAAGTGTAGGGAAGAATAATGTGATAAGATGAAGTATGGACAAAATATTAAGCTTGGGGATGCCACCCGTGTCACCCCAAGAAATATTCAAGAAGTAAAAGTGACATGGGTATGCCCAATAGGCACCCAACTACAGTCTACCTGGTGCGGCTCGACGGAAGGCCCACTCGACGAATTGCCAAGGTCCATGACGCCTATGACGGTTCGAGTGGTATGAAGCCCATATGGACACGGACTCCCAAACGCACAATACAAGGAAATCTCAATACTAGAGTTCTAATTTAACTTGTAACCAACTCATATTGGTACCTAAGACCTAGTCTCCCCATATATAAAGGCTAGGAGGGTCCAACGAGGAGGACACGCTATGCCACAATAGATCTAGACGTTGTAAACCCTAGTTCATACACTGCTAGATCTCATATGGGCACCACCGCCATCAGCGACATTGTAATCCTTCGGATCATCATCAATCAAGAGCAGACAAGCAGGAGTAGGGTCCTCTACGAGGCCTGAACCTGGGTAAACCTTGTGTCACCTGTGTGCTTATTTGCTAGCCGATCGAGACTTCCAGTGCATCCCTCCTTCTCCAAAACCCAAGTTCATAACAATGGGCATTGATGAGTTTAATCCTCATCAACAAGCGTCAAAGCTTGGGGATGCCTAAGGCATCCCCTTCTTCATCAATAAAAATCTTAGGTTCTCTTCCAAACACTTCATTTCTATTGTTTCATGCACAATTGTGTTGTTCTTGGAGTGTCTTTGTTTTTGTTTTTAGTTTTGTTTTGCTTAGTTTTCTTAAATAAATTGGTTGGACCCCCCACATTCATACATAGTTTCAAATAAGTTGATTTGGATTGGAAAAGAGTAGGAAAGTTCATGCTTGTGAGTGGTATAAAAGGAGTCTTGTTTTGACTGTGGCCTAGACTTTATCATGTCATGTTTGATATTGCTATGACTTTATACTTAGTGATTATTGCTGTAGCATGACTTGTTACAAACAATTGAGATTGCTTAATGTGCCTTGAAAGAATCATGTGTTGTTTTAGCATATAAAAGCATAATATTGTGGTATTCTCCTTTGATGCTTTATTTGGGTTGACTTGGCGCATGCTCACACCATGTTAAGACTATACCAAGAAACCATACCCTCTATGATCATTTAGTTTTCGACTTGTAATACCACTTTATGCTTTAATTAATAATGTGTTGTTGCTTTGCATGATTATGGCCATTATTGCTCTCTTAGTTGGTCGCTCCCAGTCTTTTGCTAGCCTCCACATGTACCAAGTATGAGTTCCACTCATGCATCTAACTCCAAATAAAACCAAGTAATTCCAAAGAGTCCACCATACCTACCTATTAGCATTATTGCTATTCCAAGTATATTCATGTTTTTTTCTACCTTATGAATTAAACTTGTTATGTGAAAATTACTGATTAAAGCTCTCACAAACTTGATGGGACACTTTACTTTCTTTCACTTAATAAACTTGAACCATTGTGCCCATCTATGTTGCGTATATGCTTGCGCTTTGTAAGTTGTGAATTAGCAGAACCATGTTACCATGGGGAACGTTTTCAACGTTGCACTTTATTTAGTTGATATCATACTCTTTTGCTTATGGATCCTGGTGGTGTGAAATAAAAGGGGAGATTGTAAGCTCATGGAGTTTGTATATGTGTTAGATAAACGCCTGGGCAGCTAGCCTAAGCCATGCCTAATCATGGTGGAAACTTGCAGCATAACCATAGTGAGCAATCTATGAAGCATCCTCAATAAAAAAGAAAAGAAGAGGAAAAACCCTATGCAAATAGCAAATAAAAAGATCGCTGAGATGCTCATTGTCTGTTGCCTTGTCATTGTGATATGGGAAAACTCCTGTATCATGGGGCAAGGGGTACCCCGTTGGCGGTTCTCTGTGATACACATGTACTTACAATGATAAGAAGTTACTCGTGACTAAAGTTGAGTAGCATGAGGTTCGGTACTCGTAAGCAAGGGGCATGAGATTTTCACCTTATAACTTGTCAGGCATATCCTCATATTTGTTCAATTTAACCTTAATCACCTAAAGATGCTTATGATAGGGGTAATGAGAGCTGAAAGCTAATAAATACCATAATTTTTGGAAGCTCTTTATGAGACTTGAATCCCTGCTTCCTTCTATGAAGGGCCTTTCTTTTACTTTTATGTTGAGTCTCCATCTTCTATCTTTATGCACCTATTGAGAGAGCATAGTGGTCATTCTTAGTTTAATGTGCATTGTCGCAAAACTTGTTGATTGATTCATAACTTTGATATTGTTTGTCCTTAAACTATTTGTATCTAGTCACCCTTATGAACTTTGAAGGTGTCCTATGCATTTATGTTTTGGTACACCATGAGGGACAAGCTGAATACCATTCTCATTATGTTTTCTATATGTGAAACAAACAAACGTCTTTCAAAGAATTGTTATTCATGAATCTTTTGTTTATACCTTTTCATGTTACAACATAGTTGCTATGTCTTATTGTTAGAACTATATGTTTCATGTCTATGTTAGAGTACTATGATCCCAGCTATCAATGTTTTACAAATACCTTGATCAAGATTGCAATGGTGCATGCCACCTCAAAAATTATTCTTTTTTATCACTTACCTACTCGAGGACGGGTAGGAGTTAAGCTTGGGGATGTTGATACGTCGTAAACGTATCACCCTTATGAACTTTGAAGGTGTCCTATGCATTTATGTTTTGCTACACCATGAGGGACAAGCTGAATACCATTCTCATTATGTTTTCTATATGTGAAACAAACAAACGTCTTTCAAAGAATTGTTATTCATGAATCTTTTGTTTGTACCTTTTCATGTTACAACATAGTTGCTATGTCTTATTGTTAGAACTATATGTTTCATGTCTATGTTAGAGTACTATGATCCCAGCTATCAATGTTTTACAAATACCTTGATCAAGATTGCAATGGTGCATGCCACCTCAAAAATTATTCTTTTTTTATCACTTATCTACTCGAGGACGGGTAGGAGTTAAGCTTGGGGATGTTGATACGTCGTAAACGTATCTATAATTTTTGATGTTCCATGCTTGTTTAGTATCTACTTTCTTCTGTTTTGTTCATACTTTGAGGTATTTTTATACATTTTCTGGAACTAACCTATTAACAAGATGTCATAGTGCCAGTTGCCTGTTTTCTGCTATTTTTGGTTTCAGAAAAGCTAGTAAGGAAATATTCTCAAAATTGGACCGGACAAGAGCCAAAGTCAATATTTTACCCGAAGCAACACGGAGTCTGGAGGGGAGACGAAGTGGCGCACCAGGGCGGCCACACCTGGTGGCAGAGAGGCCTAGGGGAGGCGCACCACCAGGGGGTGTGGGCCCCCTGGTGCTCCACCGACCTTGCCCTTCCGCCTATAAAAGCCTCCCGGGATGAAAACCCTAAGTACCCAATCAATATTCCACGAAAGAGTCCGTAGCCACCGCCATCTCCATCCCTAGATCGGGAGGGATCTGAAGCTCTTCCCGGCACCCTGTCAGAGGGGAGAGATCACCCTAGAGGCCTTCTTCATCACCATGACTGCCTCTTGTGTGACGCGTGAGTAGTTCATCCCTGGACTACGGGTCCATGTAGTAGCTAGATGGTTGGTTCTCCTCGTTTGTGCTATCATGTTTAGATCTTGTGAGCTTCATTCATGATCAAGATCATCTATTTGTAATCTTACATGTTGTGTTTGCGGGGATCTAATGGATATTGAGATGCTATTTTAGATTGATTATTGATTCTATCATGTCTATGTTATTTGTGATCTTGCATGCTTTCCATTGTTATTAGCTATCTTGGCCAAGTAGATGCTAGCAACTCCAAGAGGGAGTATTTATGCTCGATAGTGGGTTCATGTCTCTAGTAATCCGGGGAAGTGACAGGAATCTCTAAGGTACTAGATGTGTTGTTGCTACTAGGGAGAAAACAACAATCCTTTGTCCATGGGACAATCGTATTGTTTACTTTACACACTTTGCTTAATGCAATTATCTATTGCTTGCAACTTAATACTGGAGGGGGTTCGGATGATAACCTGAAGGTGGATTATTAGTCATAAATGTAGTTGGATTACGGTCTATGTATAATGTTGTAATGCCCAATCAAATCTCATAGGAGTCAAGAGGATTAGTATATGCATGGTATGCTTTATTGAGTCTGTAAATTGCCCTGCTGTAATTTGGTCACCCAACATGTTATTTATCTTAAGGAGAATCACCTCTAGTGAACTATGGACCCCGGTCCATTCTTTTACCATTGATAAACCATCTACTTTTTACTGTTTATTGTTTACTTTCTGCAAGTAATCACTATCTTCCACACAATATGTTTAATCCTTTGTTTTCAGCAAACTGGTGAGATTGACAACCTCACTGTAAGTTGGGAGCAAAGTTCTGTGGTTGTGTTGTGCAGGATTGCAAGTTACTAGCAACACCTTGTAGTTGTTTCCTTGCTCCTACTGGTTCGATAACCTTGGTTTCATAACTGAGGGAAAACTTGCGGATGTGCTCATCATACCTTCCTCTTGGGGTTCCCAACAAGCTTGATATATTTTGAGCCATCACCCGGCGCGAGCTTCTGTTCAGGGGCGGATTTCCCCCCGGATAATCCGAGTCTAGGGCAGAGTATTCCCCAAGCCGGATAATCCGGCCCCAGAATGCTCCAACGGCTCCGTCTGGACAGGGGATATAAGAGCCCCATCCACCCCTCCTGTCAGAACTCCCAATTCATTCGAAAAAGTTCAAACCTGTTGCAAAAGCTCTCTCCCGAGATCTCCCACTTCAACCACCCGAAGGCTTCGATCTTTGGGGGAACTGAACGAGGAGACATCATTCATCGTCATCACGAATCAATTGCTTCAACTCCTTTCCATTCACTTGGAGAATCCCCGATCTAGTATTCTTGTTGATATCTAGATCTTGTGTTTCATTATTGATAACAATTGTTCTTATGGCAGCTTGTTGTCATTACGGGAGCCTCCAATTCGGTTGTGGAGTTGTGCCCTGCTAGTTGTGTAAAGGCGCAGATTCCTGCCTCGAAGGCTTCCAATAGTGGAAAGGTGGATCAGGCCTTTGGTGGCGAGGTCCATCGGAGAACAGGGTGAGACCTATTGTGGCGTGGTGGTCTTAGTACCGACCACCCCTCCAACACAGATGTACTTCCCTTAAAAAGGAAGGAACTGCGATAAAAAAAAATCATGTGTCTCCGCGTGCTCCATTACGGTTTACTCGTTCCTCACTTTTACTCGCCTTTACTCGCTAGTAGTTAGGTGTGCATATAGGGAAATTCTACATAGTCGCATATCTAGAGAATTTACCTTTTGTGTCAAGCCTAAAATTGAAAAGGCATTAAAATTTGAAGTAGCACCTATTTCACCCCCCACTAGGTTCCCATACGATCCATTTCAACATTATCATCAGCATCAGTCTTTCTTTTGAAAATCCATTTATTCTCAACGGCCTTTCGGTTGTGAGGTAAGTCCACCAAGGTCCAAACCTGGTTTTCGTACATGGATTCCATGTCGGATTTCATGGCTTCTAGCCATTTGTTGGAATCCGGGCTCATCATCGCTTCTTCATACGTCGCAGGGTCATCTATTTCATCAACCATGAAATTCATAACAGGATTTTCGTACAGTTCAGGAACTACACGTGTCCTGCTTGACCTGCGAGGTTCGGTAGTGTCCTCTTTCAGAGTTTCATGATCATTATCATTAGTTCCCTCTTCATTTGGTGAAGTCAACTTTGGAACAATTTCCGACGCTATGCCACTTGTCGTTTCATGAAGATAAGGTTCAATAACCTCTTCGAGTTTTACCTTCCGACTACACACGCCTTTCATGAGAAACTCTTTCTCTAGAAAGGATCCATTCTTGGCAATGAAAACCTTTCCCTCAGATATGTGATAGAAGGAATACCCAATTGTTTCTTTAGGGTATCCTATGAAGATGCATTTTTCTGCTTTGGGTTCGAGTTTATCAGGCTGGAGTTTCTTCACATAAACATCGCAACCCCAAACTTTAAGAAGTGATAGCTTAGGTTTGTTTCCAAACCACAATTCATACAGTGTCGTTTCAACAGATTTAGATGGTGCCCTATTTAAAGTTAATGCAACAGTTTCCAGTGCATAACCCCAAAATGACAATGGCAAGTCAGTTAGAGACATTATAGATCGAACCATATCAAATAAAGTACGATTATGACATTCCGACACACCATTACATTGTGGTCTTCTGGCAGGCGTGACTTGTGAAACTATTCCACAATCTCTCATGTGTGCGCTAAACTCGTAACTAAGATACTCACCTCCACGGTTAGACCGCAAAAATTTAATCTTTCTATTACAATGATTTTCCACTTCACTCTGAAATTCCTTGAACTTTTCGAAGGTTTCAGACTTGTGTTTCATCAAATAGATATACCCGTATCAACTCAAATCATCTGTCAAAGTAATAAAATAATGATATCCACCTCGCGCCGACACACTCATTGGACCACATACATTAGTATATATGATTTCCAATAAATCTATCGCCCGTTCCATTGAACCGGAAAACAACGTTCTAGTCATCTTGCCCATAAGGCATGGCTCACATGTATCAAAAGATTCAAAATCAAGTGATTCCAAAATTCCACCAGAATAGAGTTTCTTCATGCGTTTAACGCTAATATGACCTAGACGGCTGTGCCACATATATGCAGATATATCATCATCAAGTTTAATCCTTTTAGCATCAACATTATGAATGTGCGTAACACTATTATCGAGATCCAACAGAAATAAACCATTCATCACGGGTGCATGACCATAAAAGATATCATTTATATAAATCGAACAACCATTGTTTTTAGGCTTAAATGAATAACCACTTCACATCAAACATGATCCGGATACAATGTTCATGCTCAGTGCAGGCACCCAATAACAATTATTTAGATTTATCACTAATCCCGACGATAGGTGGAGAGGTAGCGTTCCGACGGTGATCACATCAACTCTTGATCCATTGCCGACATGCATCTTGACCTCACCCTTTGCTAGCGGTCACTTGTTCGGCAGCCCCTGATTCGAGTTATGTATATTATGTATATCACATATACCTTTGTTTGCCTTGCCGGTCTTCTTGTCCGCCAAATACTTGGGGCAGTTGCGCTTCCAATGGCTAATCCCCTTGCAATAATAGCAATTGGTATCAGACTTAGGGCTAACTCGGGATTTCTTTTCAGGCGCGACAATAGATTTGTCGCCCTTATTTCCCTTCTGTTTACCCTTCTTGTCTTTCTTGAAACCGGTGGTCTTATTGATCATCAACACTTGATGCGCTTTCCTGATCTCCACTTCTGCAGTTTTAAGCATCGATAGAAGCTCGGGGAGAGACTTCTTCATGCCCTGTATGTTATAGTTCATCACGAAGCTCTTGTAGCTAGGTGTCAATGATTGGAGAACACGATGTATACCTAAGTCAATGGGAATCGTTATTCCCAAGGACACAAGCTTATCAGCGTACCAAGACATTTTGAGTACATGCTCACTAACGGAGTTGTTCTCTTCCATCATGCAACTAAAGAATTTTCAGAAGCATTATAAATCTCTACGGCATCATGGGTATCGAAAATAATTTTCAATTCACCCATGGTATCAAAGGCATTGCCATTTTCAAAACGCTTTCGAAGTTCCAGCTCTAGCCCATACAGTATGCCGCAATGAACTAAGTTCTGGTCCTCCCGACGAGTCAAATAGACATTCTTTTCCTCGTCAGGGGCATCAAGAGCTAGTGGGGGACCTAGCGATGCTTCTAGCACATATTGCCCAGTTGGTAAAGTTGCTACCATTTACCGCAAGTTTCTCTTTCTCCATGAACACACTGAAATTAAAAGCAGGTGGTGCCATCTACAACAGAATTTGTAAAGTTTAGACTAAGTTTATGATTGATCGAGTTCAACTAATCCAAATTACAAATGAACTCCTACTCAAAAACAATATCCCTTATGTCTTTTTAGTGATTACATGAACCAAATCCACTACACCAAGTCCGATCATCACATGAGTCGGTGTAGCTTCAAAGGCGAGCATCTATATGGGCATCATATCAACTATATGACTCATGCTTAACCTTTTGGTCTGTGTTCTAAGGCCATGTCTGTACATCCTAGGCTCGTGAAGTAAGAACCTTAGTACTCGCGTGTGTAAAACTGTCTTACACCCGTTTATGATCATGGATTCAAGTATACCTGATCATCACGTGATGTCTTGAAGCGGCGAAACATAAAACGGTACGTACTTAAGGGAGAACACATTTTTATTTTGATATCTAAATGAGGGATCATTTTATAATGCTACTAAAACGCCAAACAAGCAATATAAGATGCAAACATCAAATGTGTAAAGTGAAATGATATGGTTCTTGCACTTGACCACCATCATGTGCATCGTGGTATGATCTTTATCATTCCTTTATGTGTAAGGCCAAGTTCAATGGAACTTACATGATGGGAATGTTATAATTTCCACGAGTATCAACTATACTTCAAATTATAAAATTACCATATCATGACACTAGCCTAGCAACGATCTAAACTATATGCTTCTGATTTATCAATTGCAAGTTTTTACGTGACTTAGGGCTTTCAAAGACAGAACTGGTCTTACCTACGAACATGGAACCACAACTATGATAACCAAATTATTAGTAACTCGTTGTAAATTAGATATTGACTATAGTAGGAGAGACAGACACCGGCTAGCCACTTATGCAAAACTAGTTGCATGTCAAGCGTGGAACGGGTCTCATGTGCGAGGACATGTAAAGTTAGTTCGGGCCGCTTCATCCCACTATGCCACCAATATCCAAAATATATATAAGATGCAATAACATGATCATCATCACCCACATACTCATATGTGTACTACCCATGCAAAGCATCTACGCATAGATAAGGCTATGATACCACTGTTGGGTTTGCAACATAGAAAACTAAAAATTCCTACGATGGGAACTATTATACGCCAAGATCTATCTACTAGATACAAGCAACAGGTGGATATACATCCATAGAGAATATACCCTTGAAGATCGACAAAGTGTAACGAGGTTGAACTCATGGATGATGTAGTCGAACGCTTGCCAATCTCAGGATCGAGAAGAAGTCCAGCGCCGCAACTCAACAACGCATCCATGATTACACACATGTTCAGGCCACCAAACAACCTCCACCTCCTCGCTATAGCGATGCAGCAGAAGCAGCAACTCCTTCCAGACAAAATGCCACCGGAAAATTGTATCTCGCTAATCTAAGACCATGGGGAAATAATTCTACAGGGGGAGAGAGATCCTTCACAAGGAGGTGTGAGTGATAAGGAGGAAGAGGGGGACTTTTATAGGAGAGGGGGGCACCCCCCCTCCTATGGATGGCTCCCATGGGGGATGCCCCCACCTCTTCCTCATTCATGTGGTGGAAGCTTGATATGTCGTAAACGTATCTATAATTTTTGATGCTCCATGCTTGTTTTATATCAACTTTCTTATGTTTTGTTTACGCTTTGAGGTATTTTTATACATTTTCTGGAACTAACCTATTAACAAGATGTTGAAGTGCTAGTTGCCTGTTTTCTGTTGTTTTTGGTTTCAGAAAAGCTAGTAAGGAAATATTCTCGGAATTGGACGGGACAAAAGCCAAAGTCAATATTTTACCAGAAGGAACACGGAGTCCGAAGGGTAGCCGAAGTGGGGACACGAGGTGGCCACACCTAGGATAGGAGCGGCCACCCCTAGGACGCGCCGCCCCATGGTGTGGGCCCCTTGGGCGCCCACCAACCTTGCCCCTTCGCCTATAAAAGTACCCTGATGCAGAAACCCTAAGTACCCGATCAAAAATCCATGAAAGAGTCTGTATCTGCCGCCATCTCCATCCCTAGATCAGGGGGATCTGAAGCTCTTCCTCACACCCTGTCGGAGGGGAGAGATCATCCCGGAGGCCTTCTTCATCACCATGCCAGCCTCCGGAGTGATGCGTGAGTAGTTCACCCTTGGACTATGGGTCCATACAGTAGCTAGATGGTTGGTTCTCCTCCTTTGTGATATCATGTTTAGATCTTGTGAGCTTCGTTCATGATCAAGATCATCTATTTGTAATCGTATATGTTGTGTTTGTGGGGATCCGATGGATATTGAGATACTATGTCAGATTGATTATTGATTCTATCATGTCTATGTTATTTGTGATGTTGCATGCTCTCCGTTGCTAGTAGCTATCTTGGCCAAGTAGATGCTTGTAACTCCAAGAGGGAGTATTTATGCTCGATAGTAGGTTCATGCCTCTAGTAATCTGGGGACATGACAGAAATCTCTAAGGTTGTAGATGTGTTGTTGCTACTAGGGATAAAACAACAATCCTTTGTCCATGGGGCAATTGTATTGTTTACTTTACACACTTTGCTTAATGCAATTATCTGTTACTTGCAACTTAATACTGGAAGGGGTTTGGATGATAACTTGAAGGTAGATTATTAGTCATAGATGCAGTTGGATTATGGTCTATGTATTATGTTGTAATGCCCAATCAAATCTCGTAGGAGTCAAGATGTCTAGTATATGCATTGTTATGCTTTCTCAATCTGCCAATTGCTCCACTGTAATTTTTTCACCCAACATACTATTTATCTTAAGGAGAAACACCTCTAGTGAACGGTGGACCGCAGTCTATTCCTTTACCATTAATATACCATCTACTGTTTACCGTTTACTATTTACTTTCTACAAGAAATTACTATCTTCCACACTATATGTTTAATCCTTTGTTTTCAGCAAAACCAGTGAGATTGACAACCTCACTATAAGTTGGGGCAAAGTTCTATGGTTGTGTTGTGCAGGATTCCAAGTTGCTAGCAACACCTTGGGGTTGTTTCCTTACTCCTACTGGTTTGATAACCTTGGTTTCATAACTGAGGGAAACTTGCTATTGTGCTCATCATACCTTCCTCTTGGGGTTCCCAACGAGCTCTACATATCTTGAGCCATCAAGCACTTTTCTGGCACCGTTGCCGGGGAATCAAGGACAGCTTCAATCTCTTCCTCCTCGTCAATCACTTTTCAGGGAGAAAGAATATTCTTGCAAGGGGAGTCTCTCACAACCAATCTCTTTACTTTGTTTTTGTTTTTCTTAGTTTATTTTTCTTAGTTTTGCTTGTTTCTTTATCAAAAACACAAAAAAATAGTTGTACTAGTTTGCTTCTTTTATCAAAAACACAAAAAATAGTTCTTTTTGTAGTTGTCACCTCGTTCTTAGCTCACCATGTTGATCCCTAAGTTCACCCTGAAAGACCTTTCAATAGGTAGTGGCTCTATAATTGGGAAAGATAATATTGAAGAATTCTTTAATCATGTTAGCAAGCATGAGGATATTGAGGATAGATCCTTAGCAGAACTTGCTCCAAATTATGAAATTGTTGCAGCTTCTTTAGTTCACATGTTGGATGCTAGGTTTGTTAACCTTAACCCCATGATGCAAGTAATGTTTCTTAAACTTAAAGATATTGAGGATACTGAAAAGAGAGATTTTATTCTAGAAACTTTGCTTAAATAATTCAATGATGTTGTTAAGGAAGGTAGAGAGGTCTTTGATCGTTTTAATATGCTGGTCTCATGTGTAGATGTTGTTGGTACACTAAAAAAGTTGGACAAAACCAATACCTTTTAAACTTGTAGGAATGCATGAAGCCTTAGAAAAGAATTTTGATTGGATTGTTCCTGAAAACCCGTTTTATGAAAATAGTGCACCCAAGAGTATTGAGAGAGGATCCTCTAGAACTTATTTTGATGAGATACCTTGCCTCATTGAAGATATTTCTGGTATTGATCTTAATGCTTCTTCATTCGAAAATACTTGAAGCTTGCTCCTATGCCTAGCTGAAAGGCGTTAAAGAAAAGCACTATTGGGAGATAACCAAAATTATTTATACTTTCAGTAAGTTTTTCTTTTGTTGAGTCTTGGAAGTTATTGCCTCAGTAATAACCGCTCCATATCCTTTTTGTGTGGTTTTTGTGCCAAGAATAACCTCTAATGAGAGAGAAGTAAGACTTGGGAAAGTTGTTGTCCTGAAACAGATTTTTGTGCTTCACTATAAAAAATCGTGAAAATCCCTGAACGTTGGATTGACGTGTAATTTTCTGTGCTAATGCTGTCGGTTATTATCTAACTTTCGTTACTTTAGCTCTTTTCGATTTAAGCAACAGAAGGTCTTCTAAAAAATCAGTTTTTACCTGTTGGTCTGTTTTGACAGATTTCTGCCTCTTAATGTCTTTCTCTTTGAGTTCTCTTTGATAACTTGAGATTTTAGAAGGAATTACTACAGTAGCTTGTGTTTTAATGGAAGTTTTACTTGTGTTGAAACTAAACCCAAAGACTTATTATCTTGAATACACTAATGTTGCTAATGAAGATTGTGTGAAGTTTTGTATGAAGGAAATTTTCAAGTGTAGGGAAGAATAATGTGATGAGATGAAATCTGGACAAAAGCTCAAGCTTGGGGATGCCACCCATGTCACCCCAAGAATATTCAAGAGGTACACGCGTCAAAGCTTGGGGATGCCCAAGACATCCCCTTCTTCATCAATAAAAATCTCAGGTTTTCTTCCAAAACACTTCATTTTTATTGTTTCATGCACAATTGTGTTGTTCTTGGAGCGTCTTTGTTTTTGTTTTTAGTTCTGTTTTGTTTGGTTTGCTTAAATAAATTGGTTGGACCCCCGCATTCATATGTTGTTTAAAATAAGTTGATTGGTGTTGGAAAAGAGTAGGAAGCTTCATGCTTATAAGTGGTAGAAAAGGAGCTTGTTTTGACTATGGCCTAGACTTTATCATGTCATGTTTGATGTTGCTTTGACCTTATGCTTAGTGATTATTGCTGTATCATGACTTGTTCCAAACAATTGAGATTGCCTAATGTGCCTCGAAAGAATCATGCGTTGTTTTAGCATACAAAAGCATAATATTGTGGTATTCTCCTTTGATGCTTTATTTGGGTTGACTTAGCACATGCTTACACCATGTTAAGACTATGAATCAGTCACCTTAGCCTTTATGATCATTTAGTTTTTGACTTGTGATATCACTTTATGCTTTAATTAATAATGTTTTGTCGCTTTGCATGATTATGGCCATTATTGCTCTCTTAGTTGGCCGCTCCCAATCTTTTGCTAGCCTCCACCTGTACCACGTATGAGTTCCACTCATGCATCCAACCTCCAAGGAAACCAAGTTATTCCAAAGAGTCCACTATAAATTCCTATGCATGGTGTGTTCCACCATTCCAAGTATATTCATGTTTTTATCTACCTTCCAAATTAAAATTTTGTTATGTGAAAATTAGTGATTAAAGCTCTCACAAACTTGACGGCACACTTTATTTTCTTGCACTTAATAAACTTGAACCATTTTTTCCATCTATGTTGCTTATATGCTTGCACTTTATAAGTTGTGAATTAGCATAACCATGATACCATGGGGAACACTTTCAACATTGTACTTATTATTCAGATGATACCATGTTCTTTTGTTTATGGAACCCGGCGGTGTGAAATAAAAGGGGAGCTTGTAAGCTCATGGAGTTTGTATGTGTGTTAGATAAACGCCTGGGCGGCTAGCCTAAGCCATGCCTAATCATGGTGGAAACTTGCAGCATAACCATAGTGAGCAATCTGTGAAGCATCCTCAATAAAAACCTATGCAAATAGAAAATAAAAAGATCGCTGAGATGCTCATTGTCTGTTGCCTGGTCATTTTTATATGGGAAAGCTCCTGTGTCATGGGGCAAGGGGTACCCCATTGGCGGTTCTCCATGATACACATGTACTTACAATGACAAGAACTTACTTGTGATTAAAGTTGAGTAGCATGAGGTTCGGTACTCGTAAGCAAGGGGCATGAGATTTTCAACTTATAACCTATCAAGCATATCCTCATATTTGTGTCACTTTAACCTTAATCACCTCAAGATGCTTATGATAGGGCAATGTGAGCTGAGAGCTAATAAGTACCATAATTTTTGGAATCTCTTTATGAAACTTGAAATCCTTGCTTCCCTCTGTGAAAGGCCTTTCTTTTTACTTTTATGTTGAGTCTCCATCTTCTATCTTTATTCACCAATTGAGAGAGCATAGTGGTCATTCTTAGTTTAATGTGCATTGTCCCAAAACTTGTTGATTGATTCATAACTTTGATATTGCTTGTTCTTAAATTATTTGTATCTAGTCACCCTTATGATCTTTGAAGGTGTCCTATGCATTTATGTTTTGCTATACCATGAGGGCAAGCTGAATACCACTCTTATTATGTTTTCTATATGTGAAACAAACAAACAACTTTCAATACATTCTTATTCATGATCCTTTGTTTGTACCTTTTCATGTTACAACATAGTTGCTATGTCTTATTATTAGAACTCTATCTTTCAAGCTCATGTTTAGAGTACTTTGATCCCAGCTATCAATGCTTTACAAATACCTTGATCAATATTGTGATGGTGCATGTCACGTCAAAAATTATTCTTTTTATCACTTACCTACTCGAGGACGAGCAGGAGTTAAGCTTGGGGATGCTTGATACATCGTAAATGTATCTATAATTTTTGATGCTCCATGCTTGTTTTATATCAACTTTCTTATGTTTTGTTTACACTTTGAGGTATTTTTATACAATTTCTAGAACTAACCTATTAACAAGATGCCCCAGTGCCAGTTGCCTGTTTTCTGCTGTTTTTGGTTTCAGAAAATCTAGTAAGGAAATATTCTCGGAATTGGACGGGACAAAAGCCAAAGTCAATATTTTACCAGAAGGAACACGGAGTCCGAAGGGCAGCCGAAGTGGGGCCACGAGGTGGCAACACCTAGGGCTGGCGTGGCCACCCCTAGGGCGCGCCGCCCCATGGTGTGGGCCTCACGGGCGCCCACTGATACATCGTAAATGTATCTATAATTTTTGATGCTCCATGCTTGTATTATATCAACTTTCTTATGTTTTATTTACACTTTGAGGTATATTTATACATTTTCTGGAACTAACCTATTAACAAGATGCCGCAGTGCGAGTTGCCTGTTTTCTGCAGTTTTTGGTTTTAGAAAATCTAGTAAGTAAATATTCTCGGAATTGGACGGGACAAAAGCCAAAGTCAATATTTTACCAGAAGGAACAAAGAGTCTGAAGGGCAGCTGAAGTGGGGCCATGAGGCGGCCAAACCTAGGGCTTGCGCGGCCACCCCCTAGGGCGTGCTGCCCCATGGTGTGGGCCCCTCAGGCACCCATCGACCTTGCCCCTTCGCCTATACAAGTACCCTGATGCAGAAACCCTAAGTACCCGATCAAAACTCCACGAAAGAGTCTGTAGCTGCCGCCATCTCCATCCCTAGATCGGGGGGATCCGAAGCTCTTCCTGGCACCCTGCCGGAGGGGAGAGATCATCCCGGAGGCCTTCTTCATCACCATGCCAGCCTCTGGAGTGATGCGTGAGTAGTTCATCCTTGGACTATAGGTCCATACAGTATCTAGATGGTTGGTTCTCCTCCTTTGTGCTATCATGTTTAGATCTTGTGAGCTTCGTTCATGATCAAGATCATCTATTTGTAATCCTCTATGTTGTGTTTGTGGGGATTCGATGGATATTGAGATACTATGTCAGATTGATTATTGATTCTATCATGTCTATGTTATTTGTGATCTTGCATGCTCTCCGTTGCTAGTAGCTATCTTGGCCAAGTAGATGCTTGCAACTCCAAGAGGGAGTATTTATGCTCGATAGTAGGTTCATGCCTCTAGTAATCTGGGGAAGTGACAGAAATCTCTAAGGTTGTAGATGTGCTATTTCTACTAGGGAGAAAAAACAATCGTTTGTCCATGGGGCAATTGTATTGTTTACTTTACACACTTTGCTTAATGCAATTATCTGTTGCTTGCACCTTAATGTTGGAAGGGGTTCGGATGATAACCTGAAGGTGGATTATTAGTCATAGATTCAGTTGGATTACGGTCTATGTATTATGTTGTAATGCCCAATCAAATCTCGTAGGAGTCAAGATGTCTAGTATATGCATTGTTAAGCTTTCTCAATCTATCAATTGCCCCGCTGTAATTTGATCCTTTGTTTTCATCAAAACCAGTGAGATTGACAACCTCACTGTAAGTTGGGGCAAAGTTATGTGGTTGTGTTGTGCAGGATTCCAAGTTGCTACCAACACCTTGGAGTTGTTTCCTTACTCCTACTGGTTCGATAACCTTGGTTTCATAACTGAGGGAAACTTGTTGTTGTGCTCATCATACCTTCCTCTTGGGGTTCCCAATGTGCTCTACATATCTTGAGCCATCAAAGCTGTACTCACATAAATTTGCCCCTCCATTTTCTCCACTCAAAATCTCACTCAAAATGCATTAAATTTCCACCAAATTTAATACAACTCTCATTTAATAAAATATCTTTTATTTATTTTATTCAGAATTTTGTTAATTACTTTAATTAAAAAACATTCACATAAAACCCCCTGCAACATTTCAATATCACATGTAGAACCAATTTTAGCAATTTCACCCGAAACAATTCCGGTGTCTATTGAAATAACTCCAGTGCTTTGCCATTCTTTCGTCTAGAATATATTTACTCCAAATGGTGTTGGTAACCCTTAAGTGTGTCACCCTACAGTTCACGAATAATGCAGACATGATCGAGACCATTCTCGAATCAATAATCAGAAGCGGGACCTGGAGATCCATACTGACTCCCACACATTCAACGATGACTTCTATGATCGTGACAACCTTTAACTCTAGTAACGTAATCCCTTTGTCTCGTGATATATTACATGTCCAAGATTCGATCATCGGTATCTCAATACCTAGTTTGATCTCATTACCGACATGCACTCTTTTCTTGTTCCCGTGATATAGCATTCTAGTGATCACATCACTTGCTTGCAAGCTATCTTAATGTGATATCACCGAGAGGGCCTGGAGTATATCTATCCTTCATCAGGATGGACAAATTCCACTCTTGATGCATGAGCCTCAACATAACACCTTCGGAGTGTCTGAACCCACCTTTATAGTCACCCTTTTACGGTGTGACGTTTGATGTTATCAAGTCACTCTTCCGATGTTAGCAATTAACCTGATCTCATGGTATAAGGACTAAGATTACTTCATATGATATTATAGCAATATAAACACAATGACTTTGATCATAATGCTATACTTCGGATGAATGTTCATCACATCATTCACCAATGTTGTGACCTCATTATTAACAACATCCAGTGTCCATGATTAGTAAACCTTGATCATCTTGTTAATCAACGAGCTAGTTTATAAGAGAGGCATAACCAGGAACCCTTTATTTGTTTATTAAACAAACATGTATTAACGTTTCCTATTAATACAATTATAGCATGCAAAATAAATATCTATCATATACTTGGAATACATATATTAACAACTTTATTATTGTCCCTTAGGACATATTCCCTTCACTGTCCATTGTGTACCTCCAATAGTGTATCTCATTCCCCGAGGTTTTATTGTGTGCATTAGCACCTAAATTAAGGGTTTTTTCGTGACACGTAAAATTAAAGTTTTGACTTGGCACCTCACATCGCAACATTTAAACACTATTAAAGAATCAAAATAATTAATCCATAAATTGTGCTATAGTATGTGTATTTTCTCTATGCCAAAATTATAATAAGTGTATTTGTGACTCTAGTCTTTAAGTTTGCTTTGTCTCTTCATTTTTGTAGTATTGGACAAGCATGCACAAACTTGGGATGCAAATACATTACACTATAAGTAACTTATCTTAGAACTTGATAGTTATTTTCTAGTGTATATGTGTCCTATTTGGCATGATCATTATCCAGACATAGTTATTATTTTCGGATCACGATAGGTGGGATTTGTCACTAGATGGGCTTTGGGATGAATTGGACATGTGGGCTGATTTGCATATATAAGCTAAAATTGAAATTACAAATTTGGGATAATCATTGTGGACCTTCATAATAATTAAGTGAAAACTTAATTAACCATGTGTATGATAAATAAGGATCTAAAGACAACTTTTGTTCCAATGATTATATTTGAGTTCATCAAGGAATGATCATTTGAGTTTTAAAACACCCATAGTTGCAAGTGAGTTTAGTTTTACTATATTCCTTATAGTTAGTAAGCTATGATTTGATTAACAATGCATGACTGTATGCACTTTAGATATTATGGTTTTCCATATTTCTGTATAATGTGTTAAGAGATCTTTTAAGTAGTTTATGATTTAGGTAAAGACGGATTTTATTTGATGAAGGTTTGGAAGATCAAGATTTGATTAGAAGACTTGATGATTTCCTATGCACAAGATAATTTTCCAGAATAGGTGGCAATAGATAGGATGATGATCAAGATAAGATAAGAATATATACAATTTGTTCTTAAAAGATGTGTTTAAGTTAGAGTTTATTTTTTACTTACGAGTCTTACTTATACCTCCAAATAATAGAGTTTTATCAAAGTTCGTATCAAACTTTATAGCGCGATGACTAGCTCTAAACCATCAACTTAAATGAAACTTCAATCATTTTGACAAGTTCTATCAAATACTTTTAAATTTTCTTGATATTTACATGCATGATTGCAATGCATAAATGTATTTTCTACCCATTTTGAGTCTCTTGAACTATGGATGTTACCTAGTGTATGACTTTGTATATGTAAAAAAGGTTATTACGAATATATCTTTTTCGAAACATCCTTTACGCATAGCAGTCGGAATAAACACAACTACAAATATGTTGTTTATGAGACAAATATGTTGCTGTTTATGAGAAGGAAAAGGTGGTGAAAATGATGAGAAAAAAGTCTTTTGGAGGTGCTCACCATACGAAGGAAGAAGGTAAAATGTTGTGTTTGATTGGAGCACTCTAAAGTGTTGTATTGAGTGGTGGATCTACCACCCCTCGCTCCCAGTCAATCGCTTGGGCTTGCTGGTGCGTGATGCCTTGCGTTAAGTGACCGTGTACTATTATTGCATTCAGAAATGGTATCTAAAGATGTTCACCTAGGCTTCTGTAAGCAGGTGGTTCTATTCCCTTTGCACCTCCGGTAGTTGCTCTCATTCTCCCGGGCTTTATTGTGTGCACTAGCACCTAAATTAAGGTTAGCTAGTGCACCTAACATCGCAACATCTAAATATTCTTAAAAAAATCAAAATAATTAATCCAAATTTGTGCTATAGTATGTGTATTTGTGCCTCCAGTCTTTAGGTTTGCTTTGTCGCTTCATTTCGTAGAACCATTCAAACGGGGAAAATGTCACCCATGTTTTTTTAATTACGGAATGTCCTTATAAGTACGTGTACTTCACTAAAAAAAATGTAAACACAATCATGCACAAACCAACACAATGTTGTTTCCGCATTTACTACAGTGCATGATTTACGTCGGGAAGAGTGCAATTCCCTCTGAAATTCTCTGGAGATACACAACAATCTCCAAAATCACCAATAAAGAACATTCCATCGGGATAGAATTTGTACCATTTCTTGTAGAAGGGCCCAAATACATGTATGTCCAGCGCAATCATATTTTGTTCTGGAACCTGGTCGTTTTAATCTGAGCCAGAAAAGAAGTGTCGGGCACGGGGAAACCTATAAAAGGAAGAAAAGGGAACATCTGGTAGGGTTTTCCATGGGGCCTATGCCGATAGGAATCTACCCACAAAGGGTGAACACCACCAGCTAGCTACCAGCGACAAATGATGATTTGCGAGGAGCAAATCAACATCATCATTGCGTAAAGGGCACGAGAGATTAAGTATTCGCGGCCGCGTGCATGTATGCTTAGCTTAGACTAGATAGTACGAGTGCAATTGGACGGGACCGGCGGCTTAGTTCCTAACACAACAAGTTAGGCACATTCTTCCTTGCGCTTTCGGAGATCGATCATCGGTCGACCTATCTATATTTGCTTACCGTGTAGGGCCCTATACATGCATGGCATGCTTTGTTCATCAGGGACCAGGTCGCACACGCACCACCTTTCGTTGTGATCAGAACGAATGAGGGCGCAGGACCAGCTGCGGCTACTAGCTAGCACGAAATTGAAGCTCTGCGCAGCTTTCTTTTGGCTTGCTGAGATGCAATCGATTTGGTTTTGGCATGGCGAGATCTTTAAGGCCGGCCCTAGATCACCGGCTCCTCTCAACAGGACGTCTGTACGTCGGGCATGATCTAAAGCTAGCGGACGAATCTAAGATGTGCGGTTCTTGCAGGCAGGTCGCATGCATGCATATGCGGCAGCAGCTGGTTACGGACGCGGGGGTACGTTACGTGGGCCTGGTTTTTGTACGTAAGAGCTCTGTTTATGGCTAAGCTGTAGTAGTAGCACAATGATGACCCACTTGGCAAACTATAGCTATGGAGTTTTTCCTGTAAAGGGCAAGTGGGCTTAAACCCCACACCCGTCCTTCGAACTGAACTCTTTCGAATCTTGAGACATAAATCACTGTCACAGGTATTAAACTCATCTTATGTGTGTCATAACGAAGCAACTATAGTACCATGTACTCTCTCTTGGGCTGCGTTCAAAACAGAACTGATCGTACTGTTGGCGCGAGACGTGCGTTCATTTCTGAATTAAGGCCCTTCACAATAGGTTTTGTAGGGCTATGTGCTAGATACTTTGCTGATGTGACATGTTAGTTAAGGATGAGAGAGGGTTGTTGTATCTTAAGAGCACGTAAGAGTTGGCTATTACACGAGAGACCACTTCCTTTCTCTCTCCTCTTCTCTCTAATCTAGATAAGTAAAATAATACTAGTTTAATTTTTATAGGCTGCCGCTTAAGACTTGTTTTACTTGCTCTAACTAGGAAACAATCCTTGCACATAGTCATAGGAATAAAACTGGTAAGTCTAATCACACACATGCATGAACATGAAATCGTTAAATAAAAAAACAACACTTAGGAACAACGCATTGGAGTAGTTGTTTCTAAGTCTTAATTTCTCCTACAAAAACGTGCTAAACAACTACGCATTGTCAAAGGCCTAATGAAACGTCCAACGATACACCATGTTAAAAGGGTACAAGTGCAGATAAATGTACATGGACACATATCCTACCGCAACAAGAAAATAAAAAATAAGTACTCCGAAAGTTCTGACACAACGTGAGCCTAGAATGTGCTATGACCTGAAGTTTTAGTGAATATATGGTTGGATTTAAAAAATGCAGGAATAGAAAAAACATAGGATTGACATGGCATGTCATATGAAATCCTACAGGAAATGTAAACATATGAACCTGTATCAATATTTGTTTGGTTGCATCCCAAGGAAAACACATGATTTTTTTCGAAAAATATGTGCATACCATAGTTATCATTGGGATAAAGGAAAATTTCCATGATGTTGGACCTAAAAAAAATTCCTATGGAATTGCATGAAAAGTAGCCCATAGGAAAAGTTCCTATGGTTTTCAATCCTACAAACCAAACAAGCTCTATAGGGAAAAAATACTTAGGAATAGAATCCTCCAATATTCCTATGAATTTCATACGAACCAAACATGCCCTTATGCTTTACACAAAACACAAGTTATCATACTTTTTAAATGAAAATTCGCATGCATTGGCATTTTAGTCACTCAAGTTAATGAATGATGAATCAAAGGCTTTCTTTGGATTGCATAATTAAGTTTCATAACTTAGTCCTTAGGAAATTTTCCTACGGCTTTCCATTGGGTGAAAGGAACAATGATACCAAATTCTTGTAGACATGCATTCCAATCTTTCTCTTAGACACAATCACGAAGGATTAAGACACTTTTCATGTGTTTCGCCCAGACGATTATTATTGCACCTTTTCCGTTTGTAAATTTATTGGTTTTACACAAGCAAATTTATTAGATTCTTATGTTGCATATTCATGTGTTTCTTAATCCTATGATCCAAAGAACACCTAACTTTGTAAATGCCACTATAGCCTATTGAAACTTGCTCAAGGGAGCCAATATGGTGTTTTATCTCCATGCATCTTTTAGAGAGATTGGACTAGGATGTAATGTGGGAAGAAATACCAATGCAACTCACTCCATCGAGGGAATGACACTAGAGCATCACTTTGTTATCATACTAGTCATTGGTATCCACTGAGTTCAGTGAGCTATTTTGTTACGTAAATGGCTTCGAGCTAATGTTCTTATTTTGTATATTTTCGGCATTAGAGTTGATAAATCGAATGAGAACCTACATTATTAGGATAGAAACTATATTTTATGTGAAGTAAAGGATAATTTTAAATTGCCGGGGTTTGTTTCCTAGTGAGTGAATTTGTATGTAGGTATGTGAAGGGGCTTCGCAGTAGAAAACAAAAAAATCCTAGCACGCGAACAGCATAGCGAAGATCCATCTATTCAGATGTAAGACAACCGAGGGATTCAGCGTTCATACCTTAGAAGACCGAAAGAGTTTAACGTTTTACGAGAAACATGGATGTTGTAGTCATACGGCGATGCCAACCTCAAGGTCGTGTAGGCGTACAATCTCCAAGCTCCAAGCGACGAGCACCACAACTGGTGGTGCATCCGTAGAAGCGGAAAAATATTGATCCAGACCGATATTCCAGCAACACGACATTGTGCGTATGGTGGAGAAACCCCTATCCCCGTATACACTTTCCTACTTGGGAACCATACGCGAGGGAGAGGGAGAGAGAAAGGAAAAGACCAATTGATTGGGTGCTTTGAGGGGAGGGGTTCCCATCTTTATATAGGTGGAGGAGGAGGAGGAGGACCAACACTAAGGGGTGGGCAAGGTGGGACTAATCCCACCCGCCAGCCTAGGTGGGCCCCACGTGGGCGGCCATGCTCCAGCTGGTCGGCCCCTCTTGGCCCTCCTTAGGGAGCGCGGCCCCTTCATGGGTCTCCCCTCCGTGTGAGGCCCATTTATGTGGGCCGCCCCTAATTTCCAATAAATATATATATATATATAATATTAATTCATTTAATTAATATCTAATACATACTCGCTCCGTCTAGAAATAACTTACTTGGCTTTTTCTAGATTCAGATATATCTACACACTAAAACATTCCTAGATACATGCGAATCTAGAACAATCCAAGTCACTTATTTCTAGACGGAGTGAGTATAATTTAATTCCTCTTACTCCAAAACACCTTTCGCAACCCTCTGATCATCATCGGATATCCCTGGAACACTTTCGGTATCATCTCGGAATAATTTCGGTGTTCTCTCTCTTTTATCCTACGATCTCAGATCAATCCCTAAGTGTCAGCTACCCTTAAGCTTGGCACCCTATGTTTTGGGAATACGCAGACATAATCGAGACATCTCTTCGATCAATGACCAACATCGGGACCTGGAAACCCATGATGCCCCCGATGCATTCCACAAATTAACTTGATCGCTTGAATCTTGAACATCGAGTCTTGTTCCCTCTGCTTCATGATACCTTGTTTGTCCAAACCTGAAGGAAATATGCCCTGAGAGGCAATAATAAAGTTGTTATTATGTATTCCTTGTATATGATAGATGTTTATTTTGCATGCTATAATTGTATTGATAGGAAACATCAATACATGTGTGTTTAATAAACAAAAAGGGTTCCTAGTTATGCCTCTCTTATAGACTAGCTTGTTGATTAACAAGATGATCAAGGTTTCCTGATCATGGACATTGGATGTTGTTAATAACAAGGTCACAACATTTGTGAAATGATGTGATGAACATTCATCCGAAGTATAGCATTACGATCAAGTCATTATGTTTATATTGCTATAACATCATACGAAGTAATCTTTATCCTTAGACCATGAGATCATGTTAATTGCTAACACCGGAAGAGTATCTTGATAACATCAAACGTCACACCGTAACAGGATGACTATAAAGATGGGTTCAGTACTACGAAGTGTTATGTTGAGGCTCATGGATCAAGAGTGGAATTTGTCAATCTAGATGACGGATAGATATACTCTGGGCCCTCTCGGTGATATCATATTAGGATAGCTTGCAAGCAAGTGATGTGATCACTAGAATGTTATATCACGGGAACGAGAAAAGAGTGCATGTCGGTAACAAGATCAAACTAGGTATGGAGATACCGATGATCGAATCTGGGACATGTAATATATCGAGAGACAAAGGGATTTAGTTACAAGCGTTAAAGGTTCTCACGATCACAGGAGTCATCGTAGAATGTGTAGGAGTCAGTACGGATCTCTAGGTCCCGCTGCTGATTATTGATCGGAGAAGGGTCTCGATCATGTCTGCATTATTCGCGAACCGTAGGGTGCACACTTAAGAGTTACCGGACACCATTTTGGAGCACATATGTTTCAGACGAAAGAATTGCAAAGTGCAGGAATTGTTTCAATAGAAACCGGAAATTGTTTCGGGTGAAATTGCAGAAGGTGGTTCTGCATGTGATATTGAAATATAGCAAGGGGCTATATGTGAATGTTTGTTAATTAAAGTAATTAACAAAATTCTGAATAAATTTCATAAAAAGAGTTTTATTAAATGAGAGAGCATTAAATTTGGAGAAATTTAATGCATTTAAAGTGGAGACTTTAAAAGGGAATGTGAAGAGGCATTTTAATGTGGAGGGGTTACCACCACATGAATGGGGGAGGTGAGGGGTCACCCCCTCATGCGCCGGCCATGGAGAGAGGGGGCACCCCCCCTCCTCCTATAAAATGCCACCCATTCCCTCCTTCATCCACACACCTCCTTGTGAAGGATCTCTCTCCCCCTCTAGAATTATTTCCCTATGGTCTCGGATTAGCGAGATACATGTTCCCGATGGCATTTCGTCTGGAAGGAGTTGCTGCGTCCGCTGGATCACTGGAGCGAGGAGGTGGAGGTTGTCCGGTGGCTTGAACGTGTGTGCGAGTGTGGATGCGCTGCTGACTTGCGGCGCTCGGACTTCCTCACGATCTTGAGATCGGCAAGTGTACGACTACATCAACCACGAGTTCCTACTCGTTAACAAAGCACGTTGTCTTCGAGGGTAAGTTCTCCATGGATGTATGTCCACCCGTTGCTCTGTATCTAGTAGATAGATCTTGGCGTGTAGTTCTCATCGTAGGAAAAATTTTATTTTCTATGCTGTGGACCCAACAGTGGTATCAGAGCCTGATCTATGCGTAGGTGCTTTGCATGGGTAGTACATATATGTTTATATGTGGGCGATGATGATCATGTTATTGCATCTTCTATGTACTTTGGATATTGGTGGCATAGTGGGATGAAGCGGCCCGGACCAACCTTACATGTCATCGTACATGAGACCGGTTCCACGACTGACATGCAACTTGTTTTGCATAAGTGGCTGGCGGGTGTCTGTCTCTCCTACTATAGTCAATATCTAATTTACAACGAGTTGCCAATAACTTGGTTATCCTCGTTGTGGTTCATGTTCGTAGGTTAGACCGGTTCTATCTCCGAAAGCCCTAAGCCACGTAAAACTTGCAATTGATAAATTAGAGGCGTCTAGTTTAGATCGTTGCTGGGCTAGTGTTTTGATATGGTATTGTTGTAAGTAGATGTATGATAGATACTCTTACAACTCACTTAACGTGTAAGTTCCATAGACCTTGGCCTTACACACAAAGGAATGATAGAGATCATACCACGATGCAAATGATAGAGATCAAATGCATGGACCATATCACCTCACTTCACACATTAGATGTTAGCATCCTATATTGCTAGTTTGGCGCTTTTGGTAGCATTATAAGATGATCCCTCATTTATATATCAAGATAAAATGTGTTCTTCCTTAAGTATGCACCGTTTTGTGGATCGTGTTTTGAGGCATCACGTGATGATCGGGTGTTCTCAACTCTACGCTTTCATACAACGGGTGTAAGACAGTTTTACACACACAAATACTAAGGTTCTTACTTGACGAGCCTAGCATGTACAGACATGGCCTCGGAACACGGACTGAAAGGTTAAGCATGAGTCATATAGTTGATATGATGCCCATATAGATGCTCGCCTTTGAAGCTACACCGACTCACGTGATGATCGGACTTGGTGTAGTGGATTTGGTTCATGTAATCACCAAAAGGACATGAGGGATGTCGTTTTTGAGTGGGAGTTCATTAGTAATTTGGATTAGTTGAACTCAGTCTATCATAAACTTAGTCTAAATATACTTTACAAATTCTGTTGTAGATGGCACCACCTGCTTTTAATTTCAATGTGTTCATGGAGAAAGAGAAACTTGCTGCGAATGGTAGCAACTTTCCAACTGGGCTATGAATTTGAGGATTCTCCTCACTGCTGCACAAAAGCAATATGTGCTAGATGCGCCGCTAGGCCCCCCACCAGCTCCTGATGCCCCTGACAAGGAAAAGAATGTCTATATAACTCGTCAGGAGGACCACAACTTAGTTCATTGCGGCATACTGTATGGGCTAGAGCCAGAACTTCGAAAACATTTCGAAAATGGCAATGCCTTTGATACCATGGGAGAATTGAAAATGATTTTCGATACCCATGCTGCCGTAGAGAGTTATAATGCCACAGAAAAGTTCTTTAACTGCATGATGGAGGAAAACAGCTCCGTTAGTGAGCACGTACTCAAAATGTCTAGGTACGCCGATAAGCTTGTATCCTTGGGAATAACGATTCCCATTGACTTAGGCATACATCGTGTTCTCCAATCTCTGCCACCTTGCTACAAGAGCTTCGTGATGAACTATAATATGCAGGGAATGAAGAAGTCTCTTCCCGAGCTTCTGTCAATGCTTAAGACTGCAGAAGTGGAGATTAGGAAAGAACATCAAGTGTTGATGATCAATAGGACCACCGGTTTCAAGAAGGACAAGAAAGGCAAGCAGAAGGGAAAGAAGGGCGGCAAATCTGTTGCCGCGCCTGAAAAGAAACCCCGAGCTGGCCCTAAGTCTGACACCGAGTGCTACTATTGCAAGGGGACTGGCCATTGGAAGCGCAACTGCCCCAAGTATTTGGCGGACAAGAAGGCCGGCAAGGCAAACAAAGGTATATGTGATATACATGTTATTGATGTGTACTTGACTAGTACTCGCAGTAGCACCTGGGTATTTGGTATGGGATCGGTTTCTAATATATGTAACTCGGTTCAGGGGCTGCGGAACAAGCGACAACTAGCAAGGTATGAGGTCACGATGCGGGTCGGCAATGGATCAAGAGTTGATGTGATCGCCGTCGGAACGCTGCCTCTCCATATGCCGTCGGGATTAGTTATAAACCTGAATAATTGTTATTTGGCGCCTACACTGAGCATGAACATTGTATCCGGATCGTGTTTGATGCAAAGTGGTTATTCGTTTAAGTCTGAAAACAATGGTTGTTCGATTTATATGAATAATATCTTTTATGGTCATGCACCTGTGTTGAATGGTTTATTTCTATTGGATCTCGATAGTAGTATTACGCATATTCATAATGTTGATGCTAAAAAGATTAAACTTGATAATGATATATCTACATATATGTGGCACTGCCGTCTAGGTCATATTGGCGTTAAACGCATGAAGAAACTCCATTCTGATGGACTTTTGGAATCACTTGATTTTGAATCATTTGATACATGTGAGCCATGCCTTATGGGCAAGATGAATAGAACGCCGTTTTCCGATTCAATGGAGCAGGCGATTTATTGGAAATCATACATCTTGATGTGTGGACCAATGAGTGTGTCGGCACGAGGTGGATATCGTTATTTTGTTACTTTCACGGATGATTTGAGTAGATATGGGTATATCTATTTGATGAAACACAAGTCTGAAACTTTTGAAAAGTTCAAAGAATTTCAGAATGAAGTGGAAAATCATCGTAACAGAAAGATCAAATTTCTGCAGTCCGACCGTGGAGGAGAGTATCTTAGTTACGAGTTTAGCACACATATGAAAGACTATGGAATAGTTTCACAACTCACGCCTGCCGGAACACCATAACGTAATGGTGTGTCAGAATGTCGTAATCATACTTTATTGGATATGGTTCGATCTATGATGTCTCTGACTGACTTGCCACTGTCATTTTGGGGTTATGCACTGGAAACCGCTGCATTCACTTTAAATAGGGCACCATATAAATCCGTTGAAAAGACACCGTATGAATTATGGTTTGGAAACAAACCTAAGCTGTCATTTCTTAAAGTTTGGGGATGCGATGTTTATGTGAAGAAACTTCAACCGGATAAACTCGAACCCAAAGCGGAAAAATGCGTCTTCATAGGATACCCTAAGGAAACGATTGGGTATACCTTCTATCACAGATCCGAGGGCAAGGTCTTTGTTGCCAAGAATGGATCCTTTCTTGAGAAGGAGTTTCTCGCGAAAGGTGTGAGTAGTCGGAAGGTAGAACTCGAAGAGGTTATTGAACCTTCTCTTCATGAAATGGCGAGTAGCACAGCTCCAGAAGTTGTTTCGAAGTTGACTTCACCTAATGAAGAGAGAGATAATGATATTGATCATGAAACTCCGAAAGAGGACACTACCAAACCTCGCAGGTCAAGCAGGACACATGTAGCTCCTAAACTGTACGGCAATCCTGTTATGAATTTCATGATTGATGAAATAGATGACCCTACGACGTATGAAGAAGCGATGATGAGCCCTGATTCCAACAAATCGCTAGAAGCCATGAAATCCGAGATGGAATCCATGTACGAAAACCAGGTTTGGACCTTGGTGGACTTACCTCACGATCGAAAGGCCGTTGAGAATAAGTGGATTTTCAAAAGAAAAACTGATGCTGATGGTAATGTAACCATCTATAAGGCTCGACTTGTCGCAAAGGGGTTTCGACAAATTCAAGGAGTTGACTACGATGTGACATTCTCTCCCGTAGCGATGCTTAATTCGGTTAGGATTATGTTAGCAATTGCTGCATATTTCGATTATGAAATATGGCAGATGGATGTAAAAACATCGTTCCTCAATGGTAATATTGAAGAAGAGTTGTATATGATACAACCTAAGGGTTTTGTCGATCCTAAGGATGCTAATAAGGTGTGCAAACTTCAGCGATCCATCTATGGACTGAAGCAAGCATCACGAAGTTGGAATCTCCGCTTTGATGAGGTGATCAAAGAGTTTGGATTTGTCCAAACTTATGGAGAGGCTTGTATTTACAAGAAAGTGAGTGGGAGCAATGTGGCATTTCTGATATTATATGTGGATGACATATTATTGATTGGAAATGATTTAGATCTTTTAAACAGTGTTAAAAGTTATCTAAACAGCAAATTTTCGATGAAGGACCTTGGTGAAGCTTCATATATATTAGACATTAAAATCTATAGAGATAGATCAAGACGCCTAATTGGGTTATCGCAGAGTACATACCTTGATAAGATATTAAAGAAGTTTAATATGGACGAAAGTAAGAAGGGGTTCTTACCTATGTTGCAAGGCAAGACATTGAGTAAGACTCAAAGTCCTACTGGCCGGAAGAAAGAGAGATAATGGATAAGATCCCCTATGCCTCAGCCATAGGCTCTATAATGTATGACATGCTATGTACAAGACCGGATGTGGCACACGCTATTAGTTTGACTAGTAGGTACCAATCTGATCCAGGTTCGAAACACTGGATAGCGGTCAAGAATATCCTTAAGTACTTGAGAAGAACTAAGGATATGTTTCTTGTATACGGAGGTGAAGAAGAGCTAGTCGCTAAGTGTTATGTCGATGCTAGTTTTGACACTGATCCGGATGACTCTAAGTCTCAATCCGGATACGTATTTCTCTTGAGCGAAGCAAGATTAGTTGGAGGAGCTCCAAACAACTTTGTGGTGGCTGGATCAACGGAGGCGTAATATGTTGCTTCTTGAGCGGTACAGAAGCGGTTTGGATGAAGGAGTTCATAACGGAACTAGGTGTGGTTCCTAGTGCGTTGGACCCAATGGTGATCTATTGTGACAATAATGGAGCCATAGTCAACGCAAAGGAACCAAGGTCTCACAAGAATTCCAAGCATATTAAGAGCCGGTTTCACTCCATCCGCGAGCATGTCAAGGATGGAGATATAAAGATTTGTAAAGTGCACACGGACCTGAATGTAGCAGATCCGTTGACTAAAGTACTCCCTAGGGCAAAACATGATCAACACCAGAACTCCATGGGTGTTAGATTTATCACTATATAAACTAGATTATTGTCTCTAGTGCAAGTGGGAGACTAGAGGAAATGTGCCCTGAGAGGCAATAATAAAGTTGTTATTATGTATTCCTTGTATAAGATAGATGTTTATTTTGCATGCTATAATTGTATTGATAGGAACATCAATACATGTGTGTTTAATAAACTAAAACGGTTCCTAGTTATGCCTCTCTTATAGACTAGCTTGTTGATTAACAAGATGATCAAGGTTTCCTGATCATGGACATTGGATGTTGTTAATAACAAGGTCACAGCATTTGTGAAATGATGTGATGAACATTCATCCGAAGTATAGTATTACAATCAAGTCATTATGTTTATATTGCTATAACATCATACGAAGTAATCTTTATCCTTAGACCATGAGATCATGTTAATTGCTAACACCGGAAGAGTATCTTGATAACATCAAACGTCACACCGTAACAGGGTGACTATAAAGATGGGTTCAGTACTACGAAGGTGTTATGTTGAGGCTCATGGATCAAGAGTGGAATTTGTCAATCCAGATGACGGATAGATATACTCTGGGCCCTCTCGGTGATATCACATTAGGATAGCTTGCAAGCAAGTGATGTGATCACTAGAATGTTATATCACGGGAATGAGAAAAGAGTGCATGTCGGTAACGAGATCAAACTAGGTATGGAGATACCGATGATCGAATCTCGGACATGTAATATATCGAGAGACAAAGGGATTTAGTTACAAGCGTTAAAGGTTCTCACGATCACAGGAGTCGTCGTTGAATGTGTAGGAGTCAGTACGGATCTCCAGGTCCCGCTGCTGATTATTGATAGGAGAAGGGTCTCAATCATGTCTGCATTATTCGCGAACCGTAGGGTGGCACACCTAAGAGTTACCGGACACCATTTTGGAGCACATATGTTTCAGATGAAAGAATTGCAAAGCGCAGGAATTGTTTCAATAGAAACCGGAAATTGTTTCGGGTGAAATTGCAGAAGGTGGTTCTGCATGTGATATTGAAATATAGCAAGGGGCTATATGTGAATGTTTGTTAATTAAAGTAATTAACAAAATTCTGAATAAATTTAATAAAAAGAGTTTTATTAAATGAGAGAGCATTAAATTTGGAGAAATTTAATGCATTTAAAGTGGAGACTTTAAAAGGGAATGTGAAGAGGCATTTTAATGTGGAGGGGTTACCACCACATGAATGGGGGAGGTGAGGGGTCACCCCCATGCATGACCATGGAGAGGGGCACCCCCTCTCCTCCTATAAAAGGCCACCCATTCCCTCCTTCATTAACACACCTCCTTGTGAAGGATCTCTCTCCCCCTCTAGAATTATTTCCCCATGGTCTCGGATTAGCGAGATACATGTTCCCGGTGGCATTTAAATGCGGAAGGAGTTGCTGCTTCCGGATCGCTGGAGCGAGGAGGTGGAGGTTGTCCGGTGGCTTGAACGTGTGTGCGAGTGTGGATGCGCTGCTGAGTTGCGGCGCTCGAACTTCCTCACGATCTTGAGATCGGCAAGTGTACGACTACATCAACCACGAGTTCCTACTTGTTAACAAAGCTCGTTGTCTTCGAGGGTAAGTTCTCCATGGATGTATGTCCACCCGTTGCTCTGTATCTAGTAGATAGATCTTGGCATATAGTTCTCATCGTAGGAATTTTTTTGTTTTCTATGCTGCGGACCCAACAAAAACTTGATCTTCGGTATCTCTATACCTGATGGGTTCGTAGCATGGAAAACAAAAAATTTCTACCGCAAAAACGAACAAAACCCAGATCTAATCTAGATAAAAGCCAAGATCTAATCTATTAGACATGTGCAATGAGATAGATCTGTACTAACCCTTGTAGATCCGAAAGCCTTGTGCGAGATCGGATCTCGTGGTTGATGTAGACGATCACTTGCCGATCTCAAGATCGAGTAGACGATCCTTCCGGCGCTGCGTTCCGGCGCTTCATGTCGATCCACGTCTGAGTCGATGCAGACCTTCCTCTCCCCGTTCCAGCGAGCAGCAGAGGTAGTAGATCTCTCCACGGAATCCCAACAGCACGATGGTGTGGTGGTGGTGGTGGAGTAGAGAATTCTGCATGGCTTTTCCTAAGCCTGAGTAGAGCGAAGGAGGAGGAGAGAGGAGGCTAGGGCAAGAGTGGAGGGGCAAGGGGGGTGGCGCCTCCACCACTCTATATATAGAGGGAGGGGTGCGGCCTAGGGTTCCCACCCCTAGGCCCACCTCCTAGGGCCGGCGCACAAGGGAGAGGGGGGAGGGAGTTTCCTTCCCCCCTAAGTCTTCCCCTTTCCTTTCTTGGTTTTCAAGTAAAGTCCACGGAACCTTCTAGAACTTTCCGGAACACTCCGAAACCTTCTAGAATCCCCATATAAACACTCCGGAACATTTCTGAACCTGGAAAATGATCTCCATTATATGAATCTTATTCTCCAGACAAATCCGGATCTCCTCGTGATGTCCCAGATCCAATTCGAGACTCCCAACAACATTCAGTCTCCAACGCACATTCCATATCTAACTAAACAACATGGAACCTTAAGTGTGTCACCCTACGGTTCGTGAATATGCAGACATGATGGAGACACCTCTCCGATCAATAACCATCAGCGGGATCTAGAGATCCATAACGGCTCCCACATACTCAACGATGACTTCGTGATCGATAGAACCATTAACATACGAAATCAATTCCCTTTGTCACG
Source organism: Avena insularis (assembly GCA_023614405.1). Lineage (NCBI taxonomy): Eukaryota > Viridiplantae > Streptophyta > Magnoliopsida > Poales > Poaceae > Avena > Avena insularis. The sequence continues at coordinate 661,037,611 of CM042690.1, read as the reverse complement.
CGATTTTCTACTTATCCGAGGTTTGATCGTCGGTATCTCCATACCTAGTTCTACCTCATTACTGATAAGTACTCTTTACTCGTTCCATGTTATGTCATCCCTTGTGACCTAGTCACATGCTTGCAAGCTAACTAGATGACATTCCACCGAGAGGGCCCAGAGCATGTCTATCCGTCATATGGATGGACAAATCCCAATCTTGGTCCATGCGCTTCAACACATACTTTCAGAATACCCAATGACACCTTTATAACCACCCAGTTACGAAGCGGTGTTTGATGTCATCAAAGTACCCATCCGGTGATGGTGATTAACATAACCTCATGGTCGAAGGATTAGGTTACTATGCATTTGAAAGCTTGTAGCAATACGAACTTAATGACTTGATCTTATGATATACTTACTATGGGTGTGTGTCCATCACATCATTCTCCTAGTGATATAACCTTGTTATCAATGACATCCAATGTCCATGATCAGGAAACCATGATCATCTATTAATCAACAAGCTAGTTCAACAAGAGGCTTACTAGGGACTCTTTTACGTTTACAAAACACACATGTATTAGTGTTTCCTTATAATACAATTATAGCATGGGATGTAAACATTCATCATAAACACAAAGATATAATAATAACCACTTTTATTATTGCCTCTTGGGCATATATCCAACAGTCTCCCACTTGCACTAGAGTCAATAATCTAGATTACATGGTAATATACCTAACACCCATGGCATTCTGGTGTTGGTCATGCTTTGCTCTAGGGAGAGGTTTAGTCAATGGATCTGCCACATTCAGATCAGTGTGTACTTTGCAAATCTTTATGTCACCATATTGGACATACTCGCGAATAGCATGGAAACGTAGCTTGATGTGCTTCAGCTTGCTATGTGACCTTGGTTCCTGTGCATTAGCTATGGCACCTGTGTTGTTACAGTAGATGGCCATCGGGTCAAACGCACTAGGAACCACGCCAAGTTCAGTAATGAACTCCTTCATCCATATGGATTCTTGCAGCCTCCGAAGCAGCTATGTATTCCGATTCAGTTGAAGATTTCGCCACAACGCTTTGCTTGGCACTCCTCGACTCAAGCAGCACCATTCAAAATAAATCGTATCGGTGTGACTTCGAGTCATTTGGATCGGTGTTCCAACTAGCATCAGTGTAACTGTTTACAACAAGCTGTTCATCACCTCCATAAGAAAGAACCATATCCTTAGTCCTATTTAGGTACTTTAGGATATTCTTGACCGCTGTCCAGTGCTCCATTCCAGGATCACTTTGATATCTGCTAGTCAAACTAACAGCATGTGCTATATCCGATCTTGTACACAGCATGGCATGCATGATAGAACCTATGGCCGAGGCATAGGGAATATTATTCATCTTCTCTCTATCTTCTGCCATAGCTGGACTTCGAGTCTTACTCAAGGTATTACCTGACAACATGGGCATGAACCCTTTCTTGCTCTCTTCCATTCTAAACTTCTTTAGAACTTTGTCCAAGTATGTACTTTGTGAAAGCGCTATTAGGCTTCTTGATCTATCTCTATAAATCTTGATGCCTAGAATATATGCCGCTTCGCCAAGATCCTTCATTGAAAAACTATTATTCAAATAGGCTTTGACACTATTAAGAAGTTCTATATCATTCCCAATCAACAATATGTCATCTACATATAGTACTAGGAATGCTATAGAGCTCCCACTCACTTTCTTGTAAATACAAGCTTCTCCATAAGTTTGTATAAATCCAAAGTTTTTGATTACTTTATCAAAACGTTGATTCCAACTCCGGGATGCTTGCTTCAATCGATAAATGGAGCGCTGAAGTTTGCATACCTTGTCAGCATCTTTAGGATCGACAAAACCCTTGGGTTGTACCATATACAACTATTCCTCAATGTCTCCATTAAGGAACGCCGTTTTGACATCCATCTGCCAAATCTCATAATCGAAATATGCAGTAATTGCTAACAAAATCCTCACAGACTTTAGCTTCGCTACTGGTGAGAATGTCTCATCGTAGTCAACTCCTTGAATTTGTCGGAACCCTTTCGCGACAAGTCGAGCTTTATAGACGGTAACATTACCATCAGCATCTGTTTTTCTCTTGAAAATCCATTTGTTCTCGACAGCCTTACGGCCATCCGGTAAGTCCACCAAAGTCCACACTTGGTTTTCGTACATGGATCCCATTTCGGATTTCATGGCTTCTAGCCATTTTTCAGAATCTGGGCTCACCATAGCTTCTTCATACGTCGCAGGGTCATCAGTGTTGTCCACCAACATGACGTTCAAGGCAGGGTCATACCAATCAGGAGTGGTACGAACCCTCGTTGACCTACGAGGTTCAGAAGCTACTTTGTTCGAAGTTTCATGATCACCATCATTAGCATCCTCTCAAATTGGTGCAGGCGGCACAAAAACATCTTCCGGTGCTGCGCTACTCTCAACTCCGAGAGAAGGTTCAATAACCTCGTCGAGTTCTACTTTCCTTCCAGTCACTTCCTTCGAGAGAAACTCCTTCTCAAGAAAGGATCCATTCTTGGCAACGAAAACTTTGCCTTTGGATCTATGATAGAAGGTATACCCAATTGTTTCTTTAGGGTATCCTATTAAGACGCATTTCTCCACTTTGGGTTCAAGCTTATCAGGTTGTAACTTCTTTACATATGCTTCGCAAACCCAAACTTTAAGGAACGACAACTTAGGTTTCTTTCCAAACCACAATTCGTACGGTGTCATTTCAACGGATTTAGATGGTGCCCTATTTAAAGTGAATGTGGCTGTCTCTAATGCATAGCCCCAAAACGATAGCGGTAAATCTATAAGAGACATCATAGACCGAACCATATCTAAGAGAGTTCGATTACGACAATCAGACACACCATTACGCTGTGGTGTTCCCGGCGGTGTAAATTGCAAAAGTATTCCACATTTCTTTAAATGCATGCCAAACTCATAACTTAGATATTCACCTCCGCGGTCAGAACGCAAAAACTTAATCTTCTTGTTACGATGATTTTCCACTTCACTTTGAAATTCCTTAAAATTCTCGAAAGTTTCGGACTTATGTTTCATAAAGTAGACATACCCATATCTACTTAAGTCATCCGTGAAAGTGAGAACATAACGATATCCACCACGCGATGCTACACTCATTGGACCGCACACATCGGTATGTATTATTTCCAATAAGTCTGTAGCTCGCTCCATTATTCCAGAGAATGGAGTCTTAGTCATTTTTCCCATTAGACATGCTTCGCATCTTTCAAGTGATTCAAAATCAAGTGATTCAAGAAGTCCATCAGAATGGAGTTTCTTCATACGCTTCACTCCAATGTGACCAAGACGACAGTGCCACATGTATGTAGAATTATCATTCAATTTTGTTTGTCTAGCATATATGTTGTGAACATGTGTAACACTACTATCGAGATTTAGTAAGAATAAAGCATTCATCTCAGGTGCATTACCATAAAAGATATTACTCATCTAAATTGACAAACCTTTATTCTCGGACTTAAAAGAATAACCGTCTCGCAATAAACAAGATCCAGATATAATGTTCATGCTTAACGCAGGCACCAAATAACAATTATTCAAATTTAAAACTAATCCCGAAGGTAGATGTAGAGGGAGCGTGCCGACGGCGATCACATCAACCTTGGAGCCATTTCCAACGCGCATCGTCACCTCGTCTCTCGCCAGTCTTCGCTTATTCCGCAGCTCCTGTTTCGAGTTACAAATATGAGCAACCAACCAGATCAAATACCGAGCACTACTACGATTACTAGTAAGATACACATCAATAACATGTATATCGAATATACCTTTCTTCTTGATGTTGTCGTTCTTCAGATCCGCCAGGTACTTGGGGCAGTTATGCTTCCAGTGACCAGCACCCTTGCAGTAGAAGCATTCAGTTTCAGGCTTAGGACCAGCCTTGGGCTTCTTAGCAGGTGCGGCAGCTTTCTTGCCGTCCTTCTTGAAGTTGCCCTTGTTCTTAGGCTTGCCCTATTTCTTGAAATTGGTGGTCTTATTGACCATCAAAACTTGGTGCTCCTTCTTGATCTCCACTTCAGCAGTTTTCAGCATGGACGATAGTTCAGGCAACGTCTTGTTAATGCAGTGCATATTGTAGTTCATCACAAAGTTCTTATAACTAGGTGGCAGTGACTGGAGGACACGGTGAATCCCTAACTCATTAGGAATCGTTATCCCCAACTCTTGGAGCTTGCTTACGTGCCCAGACATGGTGAGCACGTGCTCGCTAACGGAGCTTCCCTCTTCCATCTTACAGTTAAAGAACTTTTCGGAGGCCTCATAGCTCTCCACGGCCGCGTGAGTCTCAAAAATTAGCCTGAGATCCTTAATGATCTCAAACGGGTCGTCGTGCTCAAAGCGCTTCTGAAGCTCCATTTCTAAACCGTACAGGATGGCACACTGAACTGTGGAGTAGTGATTTTTCCGAGTGGCGTAAACATCCTTTACATCATCGGTGGCATCTTCTGCAGGTGGGTCACCTAGCGGTGCTTCGAGCACATAGGTCAACTGACCAGCCCTGAGGACAATCTTCAGTCCATGGAACCAGTCCGTGAAGTTGCTTCCATTGTTCTTAAGCTTTTCTTTCTCTAGGAACGCATTAAAATTGATGGAGAGGTTCGCCATAATCTACAACAAATTTGCAAGTAGTTTAGACTAAGTTTATGATAAATTGAGTTCAATCTTAATTCTTAAATTAACTAGGTGAACTCCCACTCAAAACAACATCCCTCATATTGTCTTAGTGATTACACGAACCAAGTCCACTACACCAAGTCCGATCTTCACGAGAGAAGATGTAGTTTCATCGGCGAACAATCTTCATGTCCATCATATCATTTATATGACTCATGCTCTACCTTTTGGTATTCCGTGTTCCGAGACCATGTCTGTACATGCTAGGCTCGTCAAGATTAACCTTAGTCTCTGCATGTGCAAATCTGGCTTGCACCCGTTGTATGCACACGTAGAATCTATCACATCCGATCATCACGAGATGCTTCGAAACGACGAGTCTTAGCAACGGTGCCAACTAAGGATGAACACTTTATTACTTGATATTTAGTGAGAGGGATCATCTTATAATGCTACCGTCGCGATCTAAGCAATACAAGATGCATAAAGGATTAACATCACACGCAATTCATAATTAGTGTGATATGATATGGCCCTTTCTTCTTATGCCTTTGATCTCCATCTCCAAAGCACGGACATGATCTCCATCATCACCAGCATTGCGTCAAGGTCATGTGGCGCCGCTTCATGGTTGTCCATCATCACTAGCAACTATTACAACTACTTGGAATAAAGCTATTACAAGATGAATAGACACGGAGGTCTTAACAGAATCAAAGACAACCATTAGGCTCCTGCCGGTTGCCATATTACAACAAGGATCATTGCATACATCAAATATAATCACAATCATATGATGGCCATATCACATCACCAAACCCCTCCAAAAACAAGTTAGACGCCTCTAATTTTCTTTGCATGTTTTACGTGGTTTGGGGCTTTCGAATAAGAACGAATCTTACCTACAAAACTGAAACCACAACGTTGATACAAGTGTTATCAAGTGCAAAGTGTAAATTGGATCTATACTATGGTGGGAGAGACAGACACCTGCAAAGCCACTTGTGCAAAGCAAGTTACACATCAAGCGTGGAGCAAGTCTCATGTGCGATGACATGTAAGGTTAGCCCAAGCCGCTTCATCCCACCATACCGCAAGATGCAAAGTACATAAAGCAAAAGACGGCACGAGCACCAACGCCCACAAAACCATTGTGTTCTACTCATGCAACAGATCTACGCATAGACACGGCTCTGATACCACTGATGGGTTCGTAGCATGGAAAACAAAAAAATTCTACCGCAAGAACGAACAAAACCCAGATCTAATCTAGATAAAAGCCAAGATCTAATCTATTAGACATGTGCAACGAGATAGATCTGTACTAACTCTTGTAGATCCGAAAGCCTTGTGCGAGATCGGATCTCGTGGTTGATGTAGATGATCACTTGCCGATCTCAAGATCGAGTAGACGATCCTTCCGGCACCGCGTTCCGGCAACGCTTCCGCAGTCGGTCACACGTGCGGAGTTGATACAGACCTTCCTCTCCTCGTTCCAGCAAGCAACGGAGGTAGTAGATCTCTCCACGGAATCCCAGCAGCACGACGGCGTGGTGGTGGTGGTGGAGTAGAGAATTCTGCAGGGCTTCGCCTAAGCCTGAGCAGAGCGAAGGAGGAGAGAGGCGGCTATGGCAAGAGTGGAGGGGCAAGGGGGGGGGTGGCGCCTCCACCCCTCTATATATAGAGGGAGGGGTGCGGCCTAGGGTTCCCACCCCTAGGCCCACCTCCTAGGGCCGGCGCAGAAGGGAGAGGGGGGAGGGAGTTTCCTTCCCCCCCAAGTCTTCCCCTTTCCTTTCTTGGTTTTCAAGTAAAGTCCACGGAACCTTCTAGAACTTTCCGAAACACTCCGAAACCTTCTAGAATCCCCATATAAACACTCCGGAACATTTCCAAACCTAGAAAATGATCTCCATTATATGAATCTTATTCTCCGGACAAATCCGGATCTCCTCATGATGTCCTAGATCCAATCCGAGACTCCGAACAACATTCGGTCTCCAACGCACATTCCATATCTAACTAAACAGCATCGAACCTTAAGTGTGTCACCCTACGGTTTTTGAATATGCAGACATGATGGAGACACCTCTCCGATCAATAACCATCAGCGGGATCTGGAGAGCCATAATGGCTCCCACATACTCAACGATGACTTCGTGATCGATAGAACCATTAACATACGAAACCAATTCCCTTTGTCACGCGATACTCTACTTTTACGAGGTTTAATCGTCGGTATCTCCATACCTAGTTCTACCTCGTTACTGATAAGTACTCTTTACTCGTTCCATGTTATGTCATCCCTTGTGACCTAGTCACATGCTTGCAAGCTAACTAGATGACATTCCACCGAGAGGGCCTAGAGCATGTCTATCTGTCATATGGATGGACAAATCCCAATCTTGGTCCATGCGCTTCAACACATACTTTCAGAATACCCAATGACACCTTTATAACCACCAAGTTACGAAGTGGTGTTTGATGTCATCAAAGTACCCATCCGGTGATGGTGATTAACATAACCTCATGGTCGAAGGACTAGGTTACTATGCATTTGAAAGCTTGTAGCAATACGAACTTAATGACTTGATCTTATGATATACTTACTATGGGTGTGTGTCCATCACATCATTCTCCTAGTGATATAACCTTGTTATCAATGACATCCAATGTCCATGATCAGGAAACCATGATCATCTATTAATCAACAAGCTAGTTCAACAAGAGGCTTACTAGGGACTCTTTTACGTTTACAAAACACACATGTATTAGTGTTTCCTTATAATACAATTATAGCATGGGATGTAAACATTCATCATAAACACAAAGATATAATAATAACTATTTTTATTATTGCCTCTTGGGCATATCTCCAACAATACCTAGTTTGATCTTGTTACCACAAACATATTTACTCGTTCATGTGATATTACATAACCGTCACCTAGTCACAAGTTTGCAAACTTGTAGATGTAATCTCACTGAGTGGTCCTATGGTACGTGGATAGGAAAATCCCGATCTGGATGCATACACTACAAGAAAAGTTGGCATTTACAACAGACGGTTTTCATGGTTGAAGGCCCGTTTTTCATGGCCAAAAAGTCTTCTGCGACGGACGGGTACCCATTGTAAAAACCCCGACACCAAAGAATCAACCATGAATTTTTCGCGATTGTGGTGGAGTGCACCCTCCAACATGGAATTTCGTGCCGTGGTAGATCGGTTTCGCCAGCCCCGTTGACTGTTGATGTCATGCGAACCTCCACATGGAAAGCATTGTTAACGGCTGGTTACCACAGTTAACACTCCCAAAAACCATGGTAGAAGCTAGACCCAGTCAAGGCCTGCTAATTATTAAGCTGGCCGGCTCATTAGAGAATCCCAATAAGATGATGGCCTGTTACTGTTTTGGCCTGCTAGAGGCATGCACTGATTGAAAAGGGCTCATCACTTTGAAGCCCAGTTGCGTCCTGTCAACTTTCCGGTCCGTTACTGTTTCAACCTACGTAAGGCCCAGCTTAGTCCAACACTATGTGGCCCATTAGTGGCCTGCGCCACGTCAGTCTGGTACTGTTTAGCCCTGCGTCAGGCCCATCACTGTTCCTAAAGCCCGTCGTAGGTAGACGACTAATGGCCCATCTGCGAGAAGGTCTGCTACTGTTCTGGTCTTTTACTATTCAAGCATGCCCATCGCAGGCCGCCCACTAACGACCGATTTGTGAGAAGATACACTACTTCTCTAGCCTTCTATCATTCTTATCGTTTACAATTTGGGCCTATTATTGTTCAAGCCTTTCACCGTTCAGGCCCGTAAGGTTGTCAGGCTTTTTATCGCTTTGCGGCCTACTATGATTCTAGTCTTTTACTATTCCGTCCTTTTACTATTCATGGAGCCCGTTCGTGGTGTCCCTTTTGGCATTTTGCACGTGAGGCCCATTACTGTTATAGCCTTTTCCTATTTCGGCCTCTTTGAGATCCATGCCAATCGCAATGATCGACATTTTATTTGGTAGCATGTATTTTTGTTTCCCCACTAGGGGAGCCCATATGGCCACTTTGTTTGGTTTCCCAGAATGAGCTTGGCTGATGCAAAGGTGCATGTTTTGGGAGCCTGCGTCTGGCCTGATATGCATGGTTACCTCGTATGGAAAATTGTGAGCTTACCAGCAACAAGGGTTTCAGAGCTGAAGCAACTAGTCATGAGGGTTTAGGGATTCAAAGTCTTACAACATCGGTCACACGAATCAGAACAACTGGTAGTACATAATCCACATGGTAAGGCTAAAAATGATGATGTCTTTGATCATACTTTCACCTCATATAGGTGGAAGTTGTTGTTGTGGATGAACGTGATGAGTTGCATGTTTTGGAGCAACTTTCACGTTCATAACTTGTGGAGATTGTGTCTCTTGTAGACGCTTTGTTAGGAACTCAAAGTAGGCTATGTGTGCCTGTTGTAGAGTCTTAAACCCCTTATGGAGGTTGTGCTGGTAACCATCACTTGTTGGCTGCACTCCTCCCATGTCTTGTAGATTCCTGGCTTCTTGTCGTAGTACACCACATACCAGTTGTATTTCTATGACACATAACATATGCAACATAAAGATCAGAACTGAAAGCACGCAGATCAAATTCACAGACACAAAGGTAATCAAGATAAGCAACTTAAGCATGCATGATCATATGGGAAAAAGTATCAGCAATTCATCTACAAGCTAGTGTGCTCCTACCTATCGCCACCAACTTCTAGGGCGTCATCCTACCACCATATCAAAAGGGGTGTACTCCTACCACCGCATGTTCTCCATAACATGAGGGGTTATTATATACATGGCTACTTCAAAATATACAACCAACAACTTCTTCTTCATCATGCATACACCACCGCCACCATCTCCATGATCAGGGAGCAAGCACTACACGTAGTAGTGCTTGGTCAGGAAGGTCCTGAGCCAGAGCTCCCTGTGGTCCTCCTCCATCTGAATAAAGCCATTGCCCTAGGCCTATTGTCGAAGTGGTGGCTCAACGCCACCATCAGAGCCTCAGTGCTGAAGCCGGAGGCCATCATGACGATGTCATAGAGAGCTGGGTGCATATCGGGAGGGGAAGCAGTGGTGATGGTGGTCACCACAGCTTTCACGACCTCGGTCATGCACATGATGGTGATGACGTCCTACTCTCCCAGCAGTGGCCTCTTCCTCTTCTTGGAAGGCTCAAAGCCACCACAAATGAAGGCGATTGTGCTGCCTCCAGGACCGCCACCTAGAGCGGCTAAACCAATGACGCCTTTGTTATTTCCCTTGTCACCAATCACCACTATCTCGGACTCCAGAGTCGGCACATACTTAGGGCTCGGTGTGCCGAGACGCTCACTAGAGCCCATGGCAAACTTGCCAGTGGCGAGGCTGAACGAGAAGATGGTCTCCATCTACCTATCATTGGCAATTGGCTTGTTCAGATACTCGACATCCTTAGAGTGATCCTGAGACAGGGAATTGCAAGGAGGTTAGTGCAAGTTCGAACAAATAGAAGGTTAGTGCGATAACTAAAATTAGTTGCTACCGAGATGTGTCCTCTGTAGTGGGCATCCTCCAAGATAATTGTGCAATTCTCCTCATCCCAGGTAGCTCCGCTAATATCTCTGAGCTTGGACACATGGATCCACCTGGATCTCCACTTACGTAGGTGGTTGTACATTGATGGCTCGGTGTTGATGTGGAGCTTGTTGGGGAACCCCAAGAGGAAGGTATGATGAGCACATCAGTAAGTTTCCCTCGGTTATGAAACCAAGGTTTAATCGAACCAGTAGGAGCAAGGAAACACCCCAAAGGTGTTGCTAGCTGAGCCTTGGTAGGGCGCACTACCGGTGCTAGTAGCAACATGGAGACCTGCACAACACAACCATAGAACTTTGCCCCCAACTTGCGATGAGGTTGTCAATCTCACCGGTTTTGCTAAAAACAAAGGATTAAACGTATCGAATGGAAGGAAGTAATAGTTTGCAGAAAGTAAACACAAAGCAGTAAACAGTTTGTAGATTGTATGTAAAAGAAAGGACCGGGGTCCATAGTTCACTAGAGGTGGCTCTCCTTAAGATAGATAACATGCTGGGTGAACAAATTACAGCGAGGCAATTGACAAACATCGAGAAAGCAATACATGCATATACTAATAATCTTGACTCCTTTGGAACTTGATTGGGCATTACAACATTATACATAGACTGCCATCCAACTGCATCTATGACTAATAATCCACCTTCAGGTTATCATCCAAACCCCCTCTATTATTAAGTTGCAAGCAACAGATTATTGCTTTACGAATTGCGTGTAATTTAAACAATACGATTGTTCTATGAACAAAGGATTGTTGTTTTCTCCCTAGTAGCAACAACACATCTAGTACCTTAGAGATTTCTGTCACTTCCCAGTTACGAGGCATGAACCCACTATCGAGCATAAATACTAACTCTTGGAGTTGCTAGCATCTACTTGGCCAAGATAGCTACTAACAACGGAAAGCATGCAAGATCACAAATAAAAAAGACATGATAGAATCAATAATCAATCTGAAATAGCATCTCAATATCCATCGGATCCCCGCAAACACAACACGCAGGATTACCAAAATAGATGATCTTGATCATGAACGGAGCTCACAAGATCTAGACATGAAAGCACAAAGGAGGAGAACCAGCCATCTAGCTACTACATGGATCCGTAGTCCAGAGATGAACTACTCACGCATCACACAGGCTTGCATGATGATGAAGAAGGCCTCGAGTGAATTCCCTCTCCGGCGTGCCGGAAGAGCTTCAGATCCCTCCCGATCTAGGGATGGAGATGATGGCGGCTACAGACTCTTTCGTGGATTTTTGATCGGGTACTTAGGATTTTGGTCCCGAGGGAAATATATAGGCGGAAAGAGAGGCCGAGGGGGTGTTGGGGTCAGCCAGACCACCCCCTGGCGCGGGCTAGGCCTGGCCGCGTTGCCAGGTTGTGTGGCCGCCCCCCAGCCCTTCTTCGTCTCGTATTCTGGCTCCAAATGTCTTCCGGAAAAATAGGCACTTTGGCTTTTGTCCCATCCAATTCCGAGAATATTCATTTTCTGACTTTCCTGGAACCAAAAACAGCAGAAAACAGGCAGCTGGCACTGTGGCTCTTGTTAATAGGTTAGTCCAAGAAATTATATGAAAAGTACTCCAAAGTGTGGACAAAACACAAGAAAGTAGATAAAACCAAGCATGGAGCATCAAAAATTATAGATACATTTGCAATGTATCAACATCCCCAAGCTTAACTCCTGCTCATCCTCGAGTAGGTAAGTGATAGAAAGAAAGAATAATTTTTTAGGTGACATGCACCATCATAAACTTGATCAAAGTATTTGTAAAACATTCAAAGCTGGGATCATAGTACTTCAATCATAACATGAAAGACAAGGTTCTAGCAATAAGACAAAGAAACTATGATGCAACATGAAAAGGCACAAACAAAAGATTCATGAATAACAATGCTTTGCAAGACGTTTGTTTGTTTCACATAAAGAAAACATAGCATAATAGTATTCACCTTGTCCCTCATAGAGTAGCAAATATAAATGCATAGGACACCTTCAAAGTTCATAAGAGTGACTAGATACAAATATTTTAAACAAGCAATATCAAGTTATGCATCAATCAAAAAGTCTTGGGACAATGCACATAGAACTAAGAATGGCCACTATGCTCTCAAAGTAAGTGCATAAAGATAGAAGGTGGAGACTAAATATAATGGTGGAAGAAAGGCCGTTATAGAAGGAAGTAGGGATTCAAGTCTCATAAAGAGCTTCCAAAAATTATGGAACTTATAGCTTTCAGCTCTCATTGCCCCTATCATACGCATCTTGAAGGTGATTAAGGTTAAAGTGACACAACTAAGAGGATATGCTTGACAAGTTATAAACCGAAATCTCATGCCCCTTACTTACGGAGACTGATCCTCATGCTACTCAACTTTAGTCACAAGTAAGATCTTGTCATTGTAAGTACATATGTATCATAAAGAACCACCAACGGGGTAGCCCTTGTACATGATACAGGAGCTATCCCATAATCAAAATGACAAGGCAAGCAGACAATGAGCATCTCAGCGATCTTTTTATTTGCTATTTGCATAGGTTTTTATTGAGGATGCTTCATAGAGTGCTCATTATGGTGATGCTGCAAGTTTCCACCATGATTAGGCATGGATTAGGCTAGTGGCCCAGGCGTTTCTCTAAAACACATACAAACTCCATGATCTTACAAGATATCAACGGGGTACAAAGTACAAGTGCAATGTTGAAAGCATTCCCCATGATACATGGTTCTGCTAATTTCAACTTATAAAGCGCAAGCATATACGCAACAAAGAAGGACCCAATGGTTCAAGTTTATTAGATGCAAAAAAGTAAAGTGTGCCATCAAGTTCGTGAGAGCTTTAATCACTAGTTTTCTCATAACAAGTTTAATTTCGAAGGTAAACAAAAACATGAATATACTTGGAATAGCATAAGCTAGTAGGTAGGTATGGTGGACTCTTTGGAATAACTTGGTTTAGGGAGTTGGATGCATGAGTAGGACTCATACTTGGTTGTGGAGGCTAGCAAAAGACTGGGAGCGACAAACTAAGAGAGTAATAATGGCCATAATCATGCAGAGCAACAAAACATCATTGATCAAAGCATAAAGTGATACTACAAGTTGAAAACTAAAGGATCATAAAGGCTTATGGTGACTTTGGATAATCATAACATGGTGTGAGCATGTGCCAAGTCGACCCAAATAAAGCATCAAAGGAGAATACCACAATACTATGCTTTAATATGCTAAAACAACGCATGATTCATCCAAGGCACATTAAGCAATCTCAATTGTTTATAACAAGTCATGCTACAGAAAAGAATACTAAGCATAAATCCAAAACAATATCAAGCATGGCATGACAAAGCATAGGCCACAGTCAAAAACAAGCTCTTTTTACCACTTAAGCATGAGCTTTCCTACTCTTTTCCAAACCAAACCAAACTATTTGAAAACCAATGTATGAAAGAGGGGGTCCAACGAATTTATTCAGAAAACTAAGCAAACCAAGCAAACAAAAAACCAAAACGAAAAACAAAAAAGAAGACGCTCCAAGAACAACACAACTGTGCATGAAACAATAAAAATGAAGCGTTTGGAAGAAATCTGGGATTTTTATTGATGAAGAGGGGGATGCCTGGGCATCCCCAAGATTTGAAGCTTGTACTTCTTGGATATTTCTTGGGGTGACATGCGTGGCATCCCCAAGCTTGAGCTTTAGTCCATCCTTCATCTCATTACTCATTCTTTCCATACACTTGAAATTTTTCCTTCATACAAAACTTCACACAATCTTTATTAGCAACATTAGCGCACTCAAGATAATAAGTCTTAAGGTTCAGTTCTAACATCAAATAAACTTCCATTAGAACACTAGATACTGTAGAACTTCCCTCAAAAATCTCAATTCCCCAAAAGAACTCAAAAAGGAACCAACAAGAAGCAAATGCAGAAAATGGCAGAAATCTGTCAAAACAGACCAGCAGGTAAAGACGAATTTTTTCGAAGACCTTTTGTTGCTCAAATAAAAAAGTGTTGAACTAACGAAAGTTAGATAACAACCTGGGGCAGAAGCACAAAAATTCACGCCTCAGAAGGACGTTCAGAGATTTTACACGAATTTTTACGGTGAAGCACAGAAATCTGTTTCGGGACACCAACTTTCCTAATCATTACTTCTCTCTCATTAGAGGTTACTCTTGGCACAAAAAGCAAATAAAAAGGATAAGGAGCGGTTATTACTCTTCCAAGACTCATCTAAAACTTTTGGGTTATCTCCCAATAAGTACTTTTCTTTAACGCCTTTAAGTTAGGCATAAGAAGCACGAAGAATCAAGTGTTCTCAAATGAAGAAGCATTAAAACCAAATTTCTTGCCCTTACCTCTCTTACTTTTATTCTTAACCTTGGGAAAATATGATTGTTTGGTGGAGAAGAAAGGTGCATGGTCCCCTTTCCCACATCTATTATTGCTCCAAGGAGTTCTAATAGGGACCTTCCAAGTGTAATTTGTCCTTTTTTTACACATTCAATAACAAGATAATCAGTAGAAATCATTTTCCCAAGGATCTTTGTAAACACTCCTTCAGCTATTCCAATAGGTAATATGGTAGTATTATTAGCAAGAGATATTTTTTTCCTCCTTCATTAAGCCCCCAAAGATTCAAGGATTCATAAATATCTTTGGGCATAAGACAAAACTCAGACATGATATCACAGCGAGCTTCAAAAGTTTAAGTATTTATATCAATCTTTACTGTGGGGAGCCACTTTGATGGTTCAGAATTTACTGGAACATAATTATGATGCTCCCTAAGCGTATTATAGCAATCTTTCAATCTAGCAGTGTTGGTGTCAAGAGTGTTTAATCTAACAAATATGCTTGCGAAAGAAATATCAGTTTGGCTAGGCAAGTTGTAAGTAAGGATCGATTTCTTTATAGCATTAACAACATCATCCTAATTACATTGGAGGAAATCTCCTCCCACAACAGCATCTAAAGCATATCTATAGCAAAGAGCAATTCCAAGGTAAAAACTGCTAAGGAACAAGCTTTGAGTCATTTTAGGCTCAGTTTTTTCATGCATATCAGAGATTCTAGACCAAGCTTCCTTGAAGCTCTCCTCAATTCCTTGTTTAAAAGTGAAAATCATTTCCTCGGGTGACATAGTTATTGGAGCAAGGCTAGACATAATGACAACTTAAGATAGCAACTAATTTTTTTGTGTTTTTTAATAAAGAAAGCAAACTTGTAAAACTATTTTTTGTGTGTTTTTGTTAAATAAACAAGCAAACAAAGCAAAAAGAAACTAAGCAAAACAAAAATAACAAAGTAAAGAGATTGGTTATGAGGGACTCCCCTTGTGAAGATGTCCTTGACTCCCCGGCAACGGCGCTAGAAAAATATTTGATGGCTCGGTGTTGATGTGGAGCTCGTTGGGGAACCCCAAGAGGAAGGTATGATGAGCACAGCAGTAAGTTTCCCTCAGTTATGAAACCATAATCGAACCAGTAGGAGCAAGGAAACACCCCAAAGGTGTTGCTAGATGAGCCTTGGCAGAGCGCACTACCAGTGCTAGTAGCAACATGGAGACCTGGACAACACAACCACAGAACTTTGCCCCCAACTTGCGATGAGGTTGTCAATCTCACCGGTTTTGCTGAAAACAAAGGATTAAATGTATCGAATGGAAGGAAGTAATAGTTTGTAGAAAGTAAACACAAAGCAGTAAATAGTTTGTAGATTGTATGTAAAAGAAAGGACCGGGGTCCATAGTTCACTAGAGGTGGCTCTCGTTAAGATAGATAACATGTTGGGTGAACAAATTAGAGCGAGGCAATTGACAAACATCGAGAAAGGAATACATTCATATACTAATCGTATTGACTCCTTTGGAACTTGATTGGGCATTACAACATTATACATAGACCGCCATCCAACTGCATCTATGACTAATAATCCACCTTCAGGTTATGATCCGAACCCGCTCCAGTATTAAGTTGCAAGCAACAGATTATTGCTTTACGAATTGCGTGTAATGTAAACAATACGATTGTTCTATGAAGAAAGGATTGTTGTTTTCTCCCTAGTAGAAACAACACATCTAGTACCTTAGAGATTTCTGTCACTTCCCCAGATTACCAGAGGCATGAACCCACTATCGAGCATAAATACTAACTCTTGGAGTTGCTAGCATCTACTTGGCCAAGGTAGCTACTAACAACGGAAAGCATTTTGCATCACAAATAACAAAGACATGATAGGATCAATAATCAATCTGAAATAGCATCTCAATATCCATCGGATCCTCGCAAACACAACATGCAGAATTACAAATAGATGATCTTGATCATGAACGAAGCTCACAAGATCTAGACATGAAAGCACAAAGGAGGAGAACCAGCCATCTAGCTACTACATGGACCCATAGTCTAGAGATGAACTACTCACACATCACACTATAGGTTTGCATGATGATGAAGAAGGCCTCCAGGGTGAATTCCCCTCTCCGGCAGGGTGCCGGGAAGAGCTTCGGATCCCTCCCGATCTAGGGATGTAGACGACTACGGCTACAAACTCTTTCGTGGATTTTTGATCGGGTACTTAGGATTTTGGTCCCGAGGGCAATATATAGGCGGAAAGAGAGGCCGAGGGGGTGTTGGGGTCGGCCAGACCACCCCCTGGCGTGGACCAGGCCTGGCCGCGCGGCCCGGTGGTGTGGCCGGCCCCCAACCCTTCTTCGTCTCAAATTCTGGCTCCAGATGTCTTCCGGAAAAATAGGCACTTTGGCTTTTGTCCCGTCCAATTCTGAGAATATTCATTTTCTGACTTTCCTGGAACCAAAAACAGTAGAAAACAGGCAGCTGGCACTATGGCTCTTGTTAATAGGTTAGTCCAAGAAATCATATGAAAAGTACTCCAAAGTGTGGACAAAACACAAGAAAGTAGATAAAACCAAGCATGGAGCATCAAAAGTTGTAGATACATTTGCAATGTATCATACATCTGCTATTAGGACACCTCGATCCTACAAAACTCAAACACCTTGTGGGCACAAGTATTCAGGTGCACCTCTTTGAACTCCTTCTTCGTCCTCACGCCACTCTTGATGATCTCACACATCTTGTTCATCATGAACATGGAGAGGAACGGTTCCCACTTCATGCTGCCCTT
Source organism: Avena insularis (assembly GCA_023614405.1). Taxonomy (NCBI): domain Eukaryota; kingdom Viridiplantae; phylum Streptophyta; class Magnoliopsida; order Poales; family Poaceae; genus Avena; species Avena insularis. Next base: position 661,020,148 of record CM042690.1, on the reverse strand, counting down.
CACCACCTTATCGTGGCTTGTGAATGGGCTTTGCCATCCTTGACGGTCTTCTTCTTGGCCGGGATGGTGGCAGCTTGCTCTACAATCTGCTCCACCATGTATGCATGCATGGGAGGCGCAGACAAGATCTCAGAGTGTTTTGTATAGGTGAGCCTCAAAACCAGGAGCTAGGGTTGGGTCTCCTGAGAATCCATGAGGGCCTGGCTGAACTCGTGAGGGGTCATGTCCTACATGTATCACCAACATGCATATGAGGATGTAGACATGAATACTAGCATGCAATAAGGCCACAAAATCATCGATCTATGACTACATCATGCAATAAGGCCACAAAATCATTGATCTAGGACTACATCATACAATTCATTAGGCGTATTTCCATGGATCTACCACAAACTACACTCAGATCTACCATGTGCTAACAAATCGGACCAACCATGGTTGGCGTTAGAGAAAACTCACCGGCATCAGAGGAATGAAGCACATTATTGGCGAAGAGCCCAGAGAAGAACGCATGTTGGAGCTGTCCTACAGCCACACACATCACTTTCGCCGCTTACCCGCTCGCCAGTGAAGACCTCGACAGTCTTGGGAGCTCGGAGAGGGGAGAAATGGTGGCGCAACAACTGGTTGTGAGACAATTGGTGATATATAGTGCGGGGTTTCAGCGGGCGGTGACGAAATTTCTCCCGCCGATGTTTGGGGAAAAGTTGGTGCTCATGGCAGCCCCGAGATTAGGGCATCTCTACCAGGTCGACCCAACCAGCCCAGGCATGTCCGAACTCGTCCGCACGGACGCGCGCGACATGCGCGGGGTCGTAGCGGCATGACTCATCCGCCCCGAGGCGCCCGGCTCGACCCATCCGTGCATCTAATTTGCGTGACCATTGGGTCGGCCCGGACAGCACAGAGCCCGGGCATGTGTCCGCCCATCGTCCGCTCGGGGCCCATATGGAAGTGAAGCATTAGCAATTAAACTAGTTTTTCATTACATTTGGCCCTGCCCATTACAAAAAGGCACATTCGAAAATAAAAAAGGGAGACTGCTGCTGCTGCTGCTAGAGGAGACCGTCCCTACGGCTACTCGCCGTTGTTGCCCTAGCCGCCGTTGCTGCGGCCACCATCGTAGTTATGGCCACCGTTGCTGCTGTCGCTGGCCCCATCAATCGCCACCCTAGCCCTTCTTGCCGGCCACCTACACGCGCTCCGCCACTGCTCGGTTGGCCAGGGCCTTCTCCATCTCGGCCACCCAGTGGTCCCTCGCCTCCTGGTCCTCCAGCTCCGTCATCGTCGCCGTCCTCGTTGCCAAGGTGGCACCATCTTTGGAGCTCCGTTGGGGCCGAAGCCTAGGGCCGGCGCGATCTGCAGGGGGACAACGATCACCCACTCCCCCTCTCCCTCCTCCGCAACCACCTGATCCCCCTCCTCGTCGTCGTCCTCCACCTCCGTCTCGTCCTTGTCGACGAGAGCCCACGCGGTTGCCACCTCGGAGGTCGTAGCCACGCGTAGCTCCTCCGACGTCGTGTTGACAATGTGCTCCACCGCTTCCAATGCACTGCGCACGGCGGCGGCGTGGCGAACGGCGATCTTGGCCGCCTCCTTGGCCACCTTGATGACCCACAAGTATAGGGGGTGTATCGCAGTATTTTCGAGGGAAGTGAAACCCACTTTATTGATTCGACACAAGGGGAGCCAAAGAATATTTATAATCCTTAACAACTGAGTTGTCAATTCAGCTGCACCTGGAAACAATCTTGCTCACATCAGTTTATGAGTAGCAATAGTTTTGTAGTAGCAATAGTAAAGTAACAGCTGTAGTAAGGGTAAAGATAGTAGTAACAATTGCAGTAAACAGTAGGATTAAAGCACGGTAGGCATAGGGATGGATGTACGGGCGTTGCATGAACAAGACAATTCATATGGCAATCAAGACGTAGGGCATTTGCAGATAAATAAGATAAAGCATCCAAGTACTAAATAATCATAGGCATGTGTTCCATATATAGTCATACGTGCTCGCAATGAGAACTTGCACAACATCTTTTGTCCCGCCAGCCCGTTTGCAGCGGGGCCTCAAGGGAACTACTGGCAATTAAGGTGCTCCTTTTAATAGAGCACCGAAGCAAAGAATTAACACTCTGTGAACACATGTGATCCTCACATCAAATCCATTCCCTCTGGTTATCTCTATTGCTGTCACTTCGGGGCCTTTGGTTCCGGACAACAACATGTGTATACAACTTGCAGGTAAGACCATAAACAATACTATCATAATGAATCAATAGCATGTTCAGATCTGAAATCATGGCACTCGAGCCCTAGTGACAAGCATTAAGCATAAAAAGTTGCAACAAAGTCAAAAAGCACTAATAATAGATACTAGACACCATGCCCTAACAATCTGATGCCATTACATGAAAGATCTCATGCAATCCCTACCATCCCCATAACCTACAGCGGGGGATTACTCACTCATAGATGGGGGAAACATGGATGGTCGATGGAGAAGCGATGGTGATGATGATGGAGATGATCTCCTCCAATTGCCCATCCCGGCAGGGTGCCAAAACAGAGTTTGTGGTTCCGAATCGTGGAATATGGTGGTGGCGGCGTAGCGGAACTCTTTCTGGAAAAACATCAAACCCCCCTTGGTTTTTAGGTCAAGAGGCAACTTATAGGCGAAGAGGGAGGCCGAGGGGGTGGCCGAGGCGGCCACACCACCCCCAGGCGTGGCCTGGCCTAGCCCGCGCGACCAGGTGGTGTGGGGCCCTCGTGGCCCTACTCCGTCTCGTCTTCTGGCTCCGTGAGTTTTCTGGTGAAATAGGATTTTTGGCATATTTTCCGGTATTTTTCCTGATAGTTGATTTTCTGCACAAAAACTAGACACCAAGGTAATTCTGCTGAAAATAGCGTCAATCTGTGTTAGTTGTATCCAAATCACACAAGTTTAGAGGGAAAAAAATAGAAAAAGTGTTTGGGAAAGTAGATACGCTTTGGACGTCTCAACTCCCCCCAAGCTTAACCTATTGCTTGTCCTCAAGCAATTCAGTTGAAAACTGAGTGCGATAAAAGAAACTTTCACGAACACATTTGCTTCATAAGATGTATATATTCTCAGCATATGGTCAACTACTCAGGCAATTCATAATAAAGAGTATGCAACTAAGTTTACTTAATAGTTATTGCAATCTATGAAGAGATTCCAACTCAAAAATAATAAGTAGCATGAAACATAAACGTAAGCAACATTGCAGTGCTCATAACAAGGTATGATAGAGTGGTATCTCGCTTGACTTTGATTGTAGAGCAAACATAAATGCCTAGGCACCTCTGAAGTTCAAGTGAATACTAGAAGTAAAGATATCAAAGATACAAGCATCAAAGTCATAACACAATTAATCAAGTTTTGAGACAAACACATTACACTAAGAATGAAAACTATGCTCTCAAGAAAGTGCTCATAGAATAGGTGGTGACTCAACAAGGGAATGAAAAGGTTTTGAAAAGTTTGAAAGGCTTCCAGATGCTGAAAGTATGGTACCCATTAGCTTTGAGCTCTCATTGCCCCTATCATAAGCATCTTTAAATGGTTAAGGTTAAAGTGACACAACTAAGAGGATATGCTTGACAAGTTATAAGTTAAAATCTCATGCCCCTTACTTATGAGTACCGAACCTCATGCTACTCAACTTCAGTCACAAGTAAGCTCTTGTCATTGTAAGTACATATGTATCATAGATAACCGCCAACGGGGTACCCCTTGCACATGATACATGAGCTATCCCATAATCAAAATGACAAGGCAAGTAGACAATGAGCATCTCAGTGATCTTTTTATTTGCTATTTGCATAGGTTTTTATTGAGGATGCTTCATAGAATTCTCATTATGGTTATGCTGCAAGTTTCCACCATGATTAGGCATGGCTTAGGCTAGCGGTCGAGGCGTTTCTCTAACACATATACAAACTCCATGATCTTACAAGTTCCCCTTTTATTTCACACCGTCGGGATCCATAAGCAAAAGAATCATGATATCAATGAGGTACAAAGTACCAGTGCAATGTTGAAAGTGTTCCCCATGATACATGGTTCTGCTAACTCAACTTATAAAGCGCAAGCATATACGCAACAAAGATGGACGCAATGATTCAAGATTATTAAGTGCAAGAAAGTAAAGTGTGCCATCAAGTTCGTGAGAGCTTTACTAACTAACTTTCTCATAACAAGCAAACATTTTATTCGGAAGAAAACAAGGCATACTAAATATGCACGGAATAGCAAATGATGCTAATAGGTAGGTATGGTGGAAACTTTTGGCAATATTGGTTTTAGGAAGTTGGAAACACGAGTAAAGCTTATACTCAGTGCAAGTGAAGGCTAGCAATAGTGAGGGAGCGAAAAACGAGAGAGCAATAACTTTCATAATCATGCTTGCAACAAAACATGACTAATCATGGCATGAAAGTGATTCGAGACCCCTGAGGCAAAATAATTCATCGAGGCTTAACTGATTATTGTTTCAGTCATATGCATGCATGAGCATGTGCCAAGTCAATTCAAGTGAAACATTCAGAAGAGGATACCTGATACATTGCAAATGTATCTATAATTTTTGATGTTCCATGCTTGGTTTTATCCACTTTCTTGTGTTTTGTCCACACTTTGGAGTACTTTTCATATGATTTCTTGGACTAACCTATTAACAAGAGCCACAGTGCCAGCTGCCTGTTTTCTGCTGTTTTTGGTTCCAGGAAAGTCAGAAAATGAATATTATCGGAATTAGACGGGACAAAAGCCAAAGTGCCTATTTTCCAGAAGTCATCGGATGCCAGAATACGAGACGGAGAAGGGCTGGAGGCCGGCCACACCACCTAGCCAGCTGCCAGGCACTGGCCAGCGCCAGAGGTGGTCCGCCGACCCCAGACCCTCGGCCTCTCCTTACGCCTATAAGATGCCCCGGGGACGAAAACCCTAAGTACCGATCAAAATCCACGAAAGAGTCTCAGCCAGTCATCTCCATCCCTAGATCGGGAGGGATCTGAAGCTCTTCCCGACACCCTGCCGGAGAGGGGAATTCACCCTGGAGGCCTTCTTCATCACCATGCAAGCCTCTGGTGTGATGCGTGAGTAGTTCATCCTTGGACTACGGATCCATGTAGTAGCTAGATGGCTGGTTCTCCTCCTTTGTGCTTTCATGTTTATATCTTGTGAGCTCCGTTCATGATCAAGATCATCTATTTGTAATTCTGCATGTTGTGTTTGCGGGGATCCGATGGATATTGAGATGCTATTTCAGATTGATTATTGATTCTATCATGTCTTTGTTATTTTTGATCTTGCATGCTTTCTGTTGTTAGTAGCTATCTTGGCCAGGTAGATGCTAGCAACTCCAAGAGTTAGTATTTATGCTCGATAGTGGGTTCATGCCTCTAGTAATCTATCGAAGTGACAGAAATCTCTAAGGTACTAGATGTGCTGTTGCTACTAGGGAGAAAACAACAATCTTTCATTCATAGAATAATCGTATTGTTTACTTTACATGCAGTTCGTAAAGCAATAATCTGTTGCTTGCAACTTAATATTGGAGGGGGTTTGGATGATAACCTGAAGGTGGATTATTAGTCATAGATGCAGTTGGATGGTGGTCTATGTATAATGTTGTAATTCCCAATCGAATATCAAAGGAGTCAAGATGTTTAGTATATGCTTGTATGCTTTCTCGATGTTTGTCAATTGCCCCGCTGTAATTTGTTCACCCAACATGTTATATATCTTGAGAGCCACCTCTAGTGAACTATGGATCCTGGTCCTTTTCTTTTACATACAATCTACAAACTGTTTACTGCTTTGTGTTTACTTTCTGCAAACTATTACTTCTTTCCATTCGATACGTTTAATTCTTTGTTTTTAGCAAAACACGGTGAGATTGACAACCTCATCGCAAGTTGGGGACAAAGTTCTGTGGTTGTGTTGTGCAGGTCTCCATGTTGCTACTAGCACCGGTAGTGCGCCCTACCAAGGCTCAGCTAGTAACACCTTTGGGGTGTTTCCTTGCTCCTACTGGTTCGATTAAACCTTGGTTTCATAACTGAGGGAAACTTGCTGTTGTGCTCATCATACCTTCCCCTTGGGGTTCCCAACGAGCTCTACATCAACACCGAGCCATCAATACCATAGCGTCATACCAAGTTATAAATAGAGCAATGCAAGCAAACATTCATTTGACATGCTACAAACTATTAGCGAGCTGGAGCTAATCATAAGAAAGCAAGAACTACTAAGCATCCATAAATAATATACACCCTACATGAACAGACTAAGCATGCCCACAATGATGAGTATATGTACAAAAATGAAAACAAATAGAGTTCGTTACCAGCCTCTTACCATACCTCAAGTTGTCATTAATCCTCATTATTGCCCTTCACTTGTGTAGCTTGAATAATAACATGAAACCAAATTCCACTAAGGACTACAGAACCCTGCAACAAACTTCACAAAACCAAAGAAGAACAACAAATATTTTTGGTGTTTTTGATTTTTAAAGGCAAGAACAAAAAAAGGAAAAACAAGCAAAGCAAAATCTTTTTGGGTTTTTCGAATAGTTCGAACAAAGCAAAAAGGAAAAAGCAAACCAAGGCAAAAAGAAGAAGAAGCAAACAAAGAGAAACAACGGAAATATTTTTGGTCTTTTATTGTTTTGGAAAGTGAAAGTAAAGAAAGAGCAAAAACTAAAAAGAGAACGAAGCATGGATATACAAAGTGCCGACTAAACATGATATGGAGATGAGTGTGATGTCGGTGTACCTCCCCCCAAGCTTAGGTTTTTGGCCTAAGTGGGTTTCAACCCCAATGCGGGTAAGGGTTCCAAGCAGGCGGGTCATTGTAAGAATGATCATGGTTAGGCCCTTGGGAAGAAGAAGAAGCTCTCCAATCATAGGTGGGCTGTTGATATGAAGACTCCCCCTCATTCGAGGGCTGGACCGAATCATTTGTAACCTCCCTTCTAGTATCCTGCTCCTGTTGGGAGAGCTCTCCCAAGTATGCGTCAAGTTCTTCCTCGGTGAGTGACCATCCTACCCTAGTATCAAGGTTAAACTAAACAGGTGCAGGCAAAAGAACAACTCGCTCGGACTTACTCTTTCTCCAACCAGCCTTGAGAAAGGTTATTTCATAAGACAAATCACTCAAATTAGCCCAAGAAGAAACAAATTTATGTTGTATCATGGAATTAACGTCAAGCCTCTCTATGGGACACTGTAGGTCTAGATGATGAGGCACTACACAATGCAAAGCTAATAAACAAGAGGCGATGAGGCCTCCACAAATTCCACCTTTTTCGCGGTTAGCAGCAAGATGGAAAGCTATCAATGCACCCAAATTATAAGTCATATCTCATTTTAAAGCAGCTAAGATGAATGCTAGATCATAAGAGGATAACTTATTAGCGGTTTTTCTAGCGAGAACACACTTGGCAATAAAGTAAGCAAAGTAGCGAATAGACGGGAGATGAATGTTACGGATTTTCCCACTCTCCTTTGAGAAATTGCTCCCTTGGCAAATCTCCGCATACAAGTCCATGAGTGGTGCAGGTCATTCTTTAATCCTTCCACACGATCCCTACTAAGGTACCTTAATAGCTACACAAAAGTCATCAAGAGGAAGGTCGACAACTATATTGTAAATTTTGTAGTGAACCATGGGGTTAGGCAAAGAGCAACTAAATCGAAAGTCCTGCACTACAGACATAGTTAGTTTCACAAATTGACAAGGTTCATCCTCCACAAAATGCTCCAATCCTACATTGGCAACTAAAGTATGAAAGTCATGGGAAATTCCTGCAGCCCTCATGAACTCGGGGCATGGATAGATGGAAGGAAAAACTTCCTCCTCTCGATGAACCTTCATAACCTCAGACACCCTCAGTTCATGTTGGTTGAGGTGGTGTTCATTCATCTTCTATTCTGAAATTTAAACATCCATTATACAAGTGATTGCAAAGTGAATACATAATGAAGGGAACTACTCATGGGGACTTGTAAGAGGCCTAAACATGCATCAAAACAATATCTCTAAGCATTGAACAAGCTTACAAGCTCTCATAACCTGTCCCCTATAGCAGCAAAATAATCAAGATATAAATCACTAAACACAAATCTACTTGGACAAGCGGAGGAGTCACATACCGGAGAACAAATGCTCCAAATTTCAGCAGCAAAGATGGGCTGAGCAAGGAGATCGAAAAATCATGGACAATAACAGCAAGAACGCGATTTCGAGCAATGAACTGGTGTTTTATCGGGAGAGAGAGAGCAGTGGGAAGTGAGAGAGTGAGTGGAGGGCCAGGGGTGGCCCACACCATGGCCAGGCGCGCCCCTGGGCTGGCCGCGCCACCAGGTGGTGTGTCTGACTGGTGGGCCCCCTGGTACTCTCCAGGCACTTCTCTGCCCCTTTTTCACGTAAAAATTTAATATGAATTTTCTGGAATTTTTCGAGACACTTTATTTTTGAGCTATTTTAAGGTATAGATGAATGCTTTTCTGACAGAAAAAGGTTTCTGAATGATGCAATGACAAAACAAAGCTAAAACTCCAGAAGTTCTAAGACAATCTAATATGCAAGCAACTAACAATAGAAAAGCAAACTAAACGAAAGCAAAAACTAAAATGATAAAATAGAAGTAAGCAGAGATAATCATGGTGAAAACATTGTTTTGTTCATTAAAATCCCTTTGTTAACAAGGTTGATTAGGTCTTGTTACCAAAACAATTTTATATGAAACAAAACTTTGTATGCCACTAATGATTATGTTACCTCAACCTTGATAGCAATGGTCCCAATCATACTAGTTTCATATTTTTCTTGTGGTATGGGACAATATATTTCTCCAACTTGAATGCCCTCAACATATTCAATTGAATTAAAACCATAACTCCTATCAATCTTCTTGGGGAAATAGACAGTATGCTCCTTATCATTAACATTAAAAGTCACCTTTCCTAAATTACAATTAATAACAGCTCCTACAGTGTTAAGAAAAGGTCTCCCAAGAATAATAGACATATTATCATCTTCGGGCATTTCAAGCACAACAAAATCAATTAATATCAAGCAATTATGAGCCACTTGAACAGGTACATCCTCACATATACCAACAGGAATAGTAGTAGATTTATCAGCCATTTGCAAAGATATATCAGTTGGTATTAGTTTTTCCAGTTGAAGTATCTTATAGAGAGAAAACGGCATAACACTAACTCCTGCTCCCAAATCACACAAAGCAGTTCTAACATAACTATTTTTAATAGAGCAAGGAATGGTTGGAATCCCTAGGTCTCCAAGTTTCTTTGGAACCTTACCATTAAAGGAATAATTAGCAAGCAAAGTAGAAATTTCTTCATTATGGATCTTCCTTTTATTTGAAACAATATCCTTCATGTACTTTGAATAAGGAGGCAATTTAATAGCATCGGTCAAAGGAATTTGCAGGAATAAAGGTTTCATCCACTCACAAAACTTATTATAGTGTTCATCTTCCTTTGACTTGTGTTTCTTATCAGGGAAAGGCATAGGTTTTTGGACCCAAGGCTCTCTTTCACTACCATGTTTCTTAGCAACAAAATTTTCTTTAGTGTATTTAGTATTCTTAGTGTGCCTTTCAGGTTCTTCTTCAACTATTTCTTTATCAGGAACATCATTTTCTTCATTACCACTTTCAGTTTCAGCATCAGAGACAGATGTACTATTAGGATCTTTAGCAGGTTCAGAAGGTTCTACAATAGTTTTATGTTTCTTTTTTCTTTTCTTAGTAGTAGTACCACTATTTTCAACTTGTTGAGAATCCTGCTCAATTCTTTTAGGATGCCCCTCAGGATATAGAGGATCCTAGGTAGCAGCACCACTTCTAGTTCTAATTTCATAAGCATGTTTTTCTTTAGCACCATTAACTAGCAAGTCTTTTTGTACTTTAATAAGCTGATCAATTTGAGTTTGAACCATTTGAAAATGTTTAACAAGCATTTTAACATCATTAGAGGTTCTTTCCACAATATCTTTTAACTCAATAATAGCTCTAGAGTTTTCCATTAAATGATTTTGCACCCTTTTATTTAAATTATCTTGCTTCACAATAAAAACATCAAATTCTTCTAAGCATTAATCAGGAGGTTTAGAGTAAGGAATATCACCTTCATCAAAATGTTGGAGAGAGTGTACCTCAATAGTGGATGAGTGGGAGATTGGCTTACATAATTCTTCTATAGGAGGTAAATTCTTGACATCTATAGCTTTAATTCCCTTCTCCTTAAGACATTTCTTGGCTTCCTTCATCACTTCATCATTTAGTTCAATAACTCCCCTCTTCTTTGATGTTGGTATAGGAGCAGGTATAGCTGGTTCAGGTATAATTGTCTGAGGTATAGCTAGTTCAGGAGGAGTCCAATCTTCATAATTCTTGATTATTTTAGCCATTAATTCCTCAGCTTCCTTGGGAGTCCTATTCCTGAAAACACAATCAGAACAACTATCCACGTATGTCCTAGATTCTTCAGTTAGTCCATTATAAAATATGTCAAGAAGCTCATTCTTAGGTAATGGACATCCTGCCTGTGAATGAATCAAAGCACAAAACCTTGCCCATGATTCAGGCAATATCTCTTTTTCTCCCTGTTTAAAATCAAAAAGTTCCTGCAAAATAGCATGTCTAGCACTAGGTGGAAAATATTTATGAAGGAATGTACTAATCAAGCAATCAGGGCTATCAATGGATCCAGGAGGTAAATTACTAAACCAAGTTTTAGCTTCTCCTTTCAGTGAAAAAGGGAAAATTTTAGTGATAAAGTAGGTGCGCATCTTAATATCATCAGAAAATAAGCCACTCATGGTAGAAAGCTCAGTCATATGTGCTATCGCACTTTCATTCTTAGTCCCACAAAAATGTTCTTTCTCAACAATAGCTATGTAAGCTAGATCAAGAGAGAAATCATAATCCTTATCTTTAATGTTTATGGGAGATGCAGCAAACTTAGCATTAGGAGACAATTTGGGTTTTATAGTACACCTGACGAGGTTTGATCTCGTCAATGCCCATTGTTATGGACTTGGGTTTTGGAGAAGATGGGGATGCTGGAGATCGTGGCACGGTTAACAGACAAGCAACCAGGGGACACGAGATTTACCTGTGTTCAGCCCTGGAGAAAACCCTACTCCTGCTTGTCTGCTCTTTTATTACGGCGGAACCGAAAATTACAGGGTGCGCAGATTCGATCTGGCTTGGAGGTGTGTATGTCGTGTGTAATCGTCGTCCTCCTCGTTGGACCCTCCTAGCCTTTATATATGAGGAGGCTAGGTCTCGGATGCCAATACGAGTAGGTTACAAGTTGTATTCAAACTCTAGTCTTGCTCTCCAAGGATCCGAAGGCGTCATGGGCTGGGCCGAAAATCTTCATGGGCGGCGTATATGCGTGGGCCTTCCTTGGGCTGGACGGTATGCTGAAGTTACGTACCGTAGGGTATAACCATGTCGAGAGCCCCGAGTGTTGGTCGAATCGTGGATCGGTGAGACTCTTCAATCCTTCTGCAGCTCATCTTTCAAGAGAATGTGTAGGGATTGTTGATGCGTGTGCGACTCTCCCGACGGATCGGTCGATTAAGCATCTTAGGACAAAACAACACGATCTTCTTGAGGTTGAGTCCTCAACTCAAATGGAACATATGCTGGTGTAATTCAACTCAGGCCGCGGAGGACTTACAGGAGTGGAATTCCAGTGATTTTAATTGGTGTACCCAACGCGTCCGTCGGGATTTTTCATCACGCCTGTTGGCATGGATTTATACTAGCAGAGCGCAGTCAGGTGCGTTGCCAGGCCATCAGATGATATCTGTAGGTCTTATCTTTGCGTTGCAGAGCACATCATCGAATGTTTATCACCGCGGAGGTGTTTCGGTGGCCAAGGAGGTCGTTGCTCACTTAGCGTTAATTAGGCGAGTTGAAAAAATTTGTATGCTGATCCAAGGATCGCAGTCAAAGAGTTCATAGGGTGCGCGACCAGCGCTCCCTATGGGAGTAGCCCCCAAGTGTCTGTTCGAGTCGTAGACTCAAACGGAGACTTTTAGTTCAAGCACTGTTTCAATCATTAAGTCCGAAGGACTCGAAAATTTTCAGATACGTGAATCCATCCTCCCTATGGGAGTATCCCCCGAGTCCGTAGTGGAGTCGTAGACTCGACGTAGGACTCGAAGATATGGTGTGTGCGACCGGCGCCCGGTTGGAGTAGCTCGAGTGTACGGTGGAGTCGTGAACTCGGCGAGACTCGAGTCCGTATCGCATTGTAGTAAAATCTCGTAGGCACGCTGACCCGGAAGTACATCGGTGCGCGACCAGCGCCCCGATAGAGTAGCCCCAAGTATTTAGTCGAATCGTAGATTCGAGTGAGTACTTTAGCCGTGGAGCCAGTGGTGCTAGTATAGCTTTTGATGACGCCGTCTTGGCGATCGATGACCTCAAGCGTCTGTTACGCTAGAGGTGACTTGACTGAACGAAGTGTGGGTCCCACTTCCTGACTTTGAATTGACCGGTCACGCGCGGCGTGGAGATGATTACGGCGTCTCCTCGATTTCCGCGCGTAGTGGACGGTGTGGTAACGACAGTTCGTTTTGGTGCTGACACGTGTATGGCCAGATCTACCATTGTCGTTAGGTCTTCTCGATGGACGGCCAGCGTGCGTCGTCTTCGCTGTTATAATCCGTGGTGAAATCGTGGTTTGTTTTCACCGCACCAGTTCTTGTGTTTTACTGCTCCCTCGTTCTTGAGCTGTTCTTGCTGCGCGCTGAGAGTTTTCTCCACATTGCCTTTGTCTTTCTTCGTTGGCAACGCCGGCGCCACCATAGCGTGATGGGGAAACCAAAGAAGTCTTCATCTGCGGTTGGGACCAGCGCCGCCGGAGGCAAGAAGGGTACCGCCGCTGCTCGCGTCACCGATGGTGGCTGGCGGCGATCAGAGACGCGGGAGAGCGATCTCCGCAAGCTACGCGAGCGGAGCCTGATCCCGCAAGACGCGATGGCCGTGATACTCCCTGGCAATGAGGTAATCCCCCGTCCCCCATCTGGGTTCCGGGTTATGTTTGTTGCCTTCGTGATTCACGGGTTTTCTTTTCCGGTCCACGACTTCCTTCGTGGACTGCTCTTCTTCTATGGGGTTCATCTCCATCATCTGTCTCCCAACTCCCTTCTCCACATAGCGTGTTTTATTACGCTTTGCGAGTGTTGGCTTGGCATTGAGCCGCACTTTGGCCTCTTCCGGAAGCTTTATTCCATGAAGAGGCAGTCTGGTTCGGATGGTGTGTATCCCATTGGGGGTTTCATCATCTCCTTCAGTCCCAATGTGCAATTTTTTTCCTTTTCCATGTCCGAATCTGTCCAGTACTGGCGGAGGAAATGGTTTTACATCCGTGACTCCGTGCTGCCTGGGCAAGATTTTGGTCTCGTTCCTTTTGACCCCTCCCAGTTGATTGTGAAGAAAAGATCCTGGAAAAACCAAATCTTGGATGGTGAGGTGGCAGAGATAGAGGCCCTGTACCGTCGGGTGGAGGATCTTCAATTGGTTCCCGAGAAGGAGGTGAACGGTGTCGATATCATCCGGACGTTTCTTGAGCGTCGGGTGCAGCCTCTCCAAGCGAGGGCGCACCCGATGTTCCTTTACTCTGGGCGCCGTGATCCGACGAGGGTTTCGAGTGAGAAAATCTCCGAGGCGGAACTTTACAAGGATCTTCGCGTGCTGTTGAAGTTCAAGGTCGACGAAAAAATCCCGGGGAAGTCGCTGAATCCTCCCTTTTCCCCGAAGGTGTAGATTTGCGCACGTAGTGCTTCCCTTTTGTTTTTGTCGGCTGTGTACTTTTTCCTTTGTTTGCTAACAAAGTTCTTTTTCCTTTTGCAGAGCTTCAAAGTGCCGGGCATGGCGCCACCATTGCCCGAAAGGTATCCGAATGCCCCGGATAATGAAGTGGTGGATTCCGTGTCCGAAGCTATCCGTAGCGATCCCAGCGGAGGATGCCGAAGCGAATCGAGTGAGGACCATTCGAACAGCGATCACGGAGCTCGGCGAGTCTTGGATGCCTCGACTCCTCCGACTCCCGAAATCCTCCGGGCCTTGGCGTCATGATGATGTTCATGGGGTTCTTCCTCTCCCTTCCTGCCATTCACATGCGGGCTGTTGCTCGCACCCGCCAAAGAAAGTGGAAGAAGGAAGAGAAGAAGGAGAAGAAGGAAGAAGGAGGAGAAGAGGGCCAAGGGCTTATCCTATCTTCGACCGAGCGTTGGGCTCGTAAGTTTTCTTGTTGTCTTGTTGTCCTTTTATTTTGATGATGTTTGCTGTGCTGATTGGTTCGTGTCAGAGGCAATCCTCAAGCGGCTCCAGTGATGGTGCGGGGAGATGATGGGAGTCGAACATTGCGTCGCCTCCTCCTCAGACGGTGGCGACTTCGGGTGGTGCTGCGCCAGTTTCTCCTGGGCAGGAGAGGCTGGTGGTTGCGCCTCAGAATGTCGCGGCGGGCTCGCTGAGTTCGCTTTGAGCACGTAAGTTTTTACGCTTGATGTTCTGAGGAAGCCCCGAGCGTCTTCGTGCTGATGTTTGTTTATGCTTCTTTGTGTTGGGCGTAGCCCCAAGTCCTACTCTTACTATTATTGCTGGTGTTGTAGCCTTTTGTCCAAGAGGCCAGCGGTAAGTGGAGGAACGCCTGACGCCGAGGCTGCGCAGCTTCAAGGTATTAAATGCCTTGTAGTACTTCTCTTACTTATCCTGGTCCTGTTCTTTGACACTTGCTTGTTGTAAATGTAGAGGAGCATAACGACTCTCTCCGTGAGGTTGATGCTCAAGAAGAGCCTTGGCCAATCGAGAGCAGGCGAAGAGCGCTTTGAGCTGGAGCCGTGAAGGCACCAAGCGAAGAGCGTCTGCAGCAGAAGCCGCAGGTCGTGAGGAGCAGCTGGCCACCGTTATGCTGCTCGTGAAGTAGGGGTGGCGAGAAGCTCATGGCTGCTGCGAAGGCTATTTCGGTGGCGCTAGCTTTGTACTTGCTTCTTTTCTTGGATCTTCTTCTATGTTGCCTTTCTTCATGTTTTCTTTTTTGTCTCGATGCCGCATCGAAGTTTGACCATGATGCTCGAGCAGGAGTGCTAGATGATGCCATCAGGCGTCGAAGACCGCCGCAAAGACCGTCGTCAACTCCCTTGCCAAGGCGAAAGAGGTCCTTGGTCGCTTCTACCAAGAGCTCTTCCCGAAGGGCGCATCCCTTGAAGACGTGGGTGCTCTGGCAGGCTGTCTGGTCGACCGCTAAGCGCCTGCAACAAGCGAAGGGCATCGGCGTCCATCGGTGGCGATAGCCATGGCGGTAGGGCGGAGCTGGACCTGCCCCAGATCACCTCTTGGATGCCGACGGCTGCGGATGGATCAGAGGTAGCCTTCGCTGCCTATTCCGCTCGCTGCAGACGATATGGGCCCAAGCTCATTGACTTGCTGTCTGAGTACGCGCTACGGTAGCAAGGCGAGGCCAAAGCTAGGCAGTCTGGCTCTGAGGCGACTCAGTATCCTGCGCCTTAGGCATAGGAGATGTAGGGTAGTATGTAGTTTACTTTTGCTGTAAATATCTTTTGTAGCACCATCCTTGTGCCATGCAGTGGCCTTATTTAATGAATTCCTCCGAGTTGAGCTCTATCCTTGGCTGAATGTCTGTGTGCCTTCTTTTTCTCGCTGCTATAGGTTCCTTGGTCTTCAGTTGACACTTCATCCGAAAGCCCTTGCGACCATCGTTGGATGATTCCTCGCAGCTCGCTTTTCTTGAGATCGCGTTCGCAGCTTGGAGAGATTTGCTTGGATTCTGTGATGCCAGACGTTTGAAGTCCAAAGCGACCGTGGTGCTTGCCAGAGAGGAGTATTTGATGGCGGAGCTGGTCGGTTGTCCGAGCAGCTGCAATGTAAGTTGATCCTTCGTTGGGCTGTAGCTTAGTTCTTGGGTGAGCCTGCTGGCCTCACTCTTGTTTTGTCTTGTTGTCGCGGTGCCAATCTTGCTCGAGGGAAGAAAAGGAGCGTATTGCTGTTCGCGTCAATTGCTTGACTCAATAGGACATGGATGCCGGTGGCTTCTTCTGGGTGGATCGTGATCACGCCATAGTTCTGGCGACGGTGCAGGAACGTGTCTACCAGGTTTCATGGTGCTCGCCAGTGATATCGCTTTCCTTGGTCCGCACGTCATGTTTCCGTTGGATGCGTCCGACGACCTTGCGTGTCTTCGACGAAGTTTGGAGTGCCGCAATGTCAAGGAGCTGGATGCGGCAGCAGCTCGTCCGCAGTGTGAAGGCTGCCTTGTCTCTTGTGAGGGTGCATACGATGTAGATTTGGCTTTGTGGCGATCGGGCCACCTCCTCGACCGGATGGTGGCGAGTGGGATATGCGCGCATTACTGGCTGTAAAGGCAAGATGCGAGCAGATTGTAGATTTGTTTGAGCACCGTGCTCAAGTTATTCTTCGAATAGGTAGGACCTGAAAATAAACAGATAGATGTAAAATTTGTATATTGGGCGTGTATGTGCCCTTTGTTGTAAAGGTTAAGCTTGTTAGCGAAAGCACGCAGTGCTTTGATGTAATCGTGCCCTTTTTCGTTTTGCACGACGTGGTCAGCTACTCAGTGTACACGTTTAGTCCTCAGTCGATGAAATCGTGAGGTGGGGGGAGCCCCCGAGTGCGTTTGTAGCATGTAATAAAGTTGCAGAAAAATAGTTAACCGAAGGTTGGGGGCGAGACACTTAGCTTTATTTGTAGCGTAATGGAGGAGGTACATGGTTCGGCTGAGTAGCCTTGGCTGTACGCCTTATTGAGAGTAAAAAAAGGGGGTACATTGCTATGGGTAGAATCGTCAGTGCGAGATGTTCCATGGGTTGGAGTATGCGACCGGACTCCACATGCTTGAGGCGATAGGCGCCACTTAGGATGACCTCGGTGATGGCATAGGGTCCTTCCCATGGCGACTCGAGTTTATTCGATCGCTTTGCTTAAGTCGCAAAGGCGAGGTCTCCTTGACGAAGGACCTTGGCGCAACGGGCGGCCGTGGTAGTTGGAGACTTTTTGGTACACCGCTGATCTAGCTGCTGCTATATCCGTGCCTCGTCGAGTGTGTCGACGGCGTCTTCGAAGTGCAGCCGTGGATTCGGCTTGGCTATGTGACGACTCGTGGAGCCTGGTGGCGTACTTCGGCTGGTAGCACGGCCTCAGCTCCGTGCACCATGAAGAATGGTGTGTAGCCGGTGGAGCTGTTTGGCGTAGTCCGTAAGCTCCACAGGACAGACGATAGCTCTTTCGTCCAGTTTCCAGCTTTGTGCTCGAGTGAGCTCATGAGGCGTTTCTTGATGCCGGCGCCGATTAGGCCGTTGGCCTTTTCCACTTGCCCGTTTGTTTGCGGGTGTGCCACTGAGGCATCGTGATATTGATCCCGAGGCCTTCGCAGAAATCACGGAATTCTTCGGAGATGAAGTTCGATCCGTTGTCGGTGATGATCTTTGCGATGCGCCAAATCTGTAGACAATGGATTCAAAGAATTTGACGGCGGTTTTGCCCTTCTGGCTGGTGACTGGCATGGCTTCGATCCACTTGGTGAATTTGTCGACTGCGACCAGGAGGAAGACGTGTCCTCCCTTCGAGGATTTTGGCAGTTTGCCGATCATGTCGAGGCCCCATTGGGCAAAAGGCGAGCTATGGGTATGGGTGAAGTTCGGACCCAGTGCGTCGCGGTTTGTCGAACCGTTGGCACCGTTGCATCTTCAGTCGATGTCCTTGGCGTCGCTCATGGCGTTGGCCAAGAGAATCTCGTCGCAGAGCTTTGGCGACGAGGGAGCGACTGCCTGCGTGGTGGCCGCAGATGCCCTCGTGGATATCTTGGAGTATGGCCTTGCCGTCATTGATGGTGACACATCGTTGTAGTACGCCCGTAATGCTGCGTTTGTACAGCTCGCCGTTGATGATGGTGAAGGCTTTTGACCGACGGGATGCGCCGGGCATCCGCCGGGCTGTCTGTAATTCTCCGTTTATCGAACTGGAGGTATGGGCGTGTCCAAGTTTCTTCGACTGCCATGACCTGCATCAAGTTGACCATGGCAACTTCGGTGTCCAACTTTTCGGGTCCTTCGTGACCTTCGGGTAGCGTAGCCCCCGAGTGTTCTGCTTCTTCGGGTGATCCCTTAGGGAATTTCCGCTTGATGGATGGCACGCAGATCTGTTCGAGGAACACACCTGGTGGTACCTTTGCACAAGTGGAGCTGATGTTGGCGAGTCTATCGGCCTCCTCGTTGCTCTCTCTTCCAACGCGTGAAGTTCGCAGCCGAATTCTCCTTGAGTGCGTTGTATAGCCTTGCGATGCAGCGATCATGTTTTCAGCGTGCGTCGCACTCATTCATCGCTTTGTTATGCGACAAGGTTGGAGTCACCATAGATGACCAGCGCTGCTATGCCGCATATTTTGCCATCTTCATGCCATGGATGAGGGCTTCGTATTCGCCTCGTTGTTGAGGCTCTGAATTTCATCCGAAGGACATACTTCATCTTGTCACCTTGCGGGAGGTCGATGACTCCTGCCGCTCCGACTTTGCGTTTGGAGCCGTCAAAATGCATTGTCCAGACTGCGACATGTCAGGGTGTAAGCATTGCAGCTCCATCCAAAGGCACCGAAAGTCCGGAAGAACTTGAGATTTGATTGCGTGTCGCTTCGTAGATGATGTCCGGGGTGATAGTTCAATGCCCCGCAGGGCCACGCGCGTCTGTGGCCTCTGGGTTATTCAGATGCTGTTTAGGGGTGCCTCGTTGGCGACCATCACCGATGCTCACGGAAGTAGTGGCTCGTCGTCGAGCCATCATGAACACGCCGTAGGCCGACTTCAGTAGTGTGGTACCGCTGTTTTGTTGGAGTGAGAACCTAGCTTAGGTAGTAATTTGTGCATTGTAACCCGTGGGTCTTGACTTCTTCGGGTCGTTCGACCACGAAGTCTTTATCTTGACCACCGGTGTGTGGCTGCTATGTACAGCAACAGGAGCTCGCGCTCTTTTGGCGTGACCAAAACTGGCGAGGTGGAGAGGAGCCGTTTGAGGCTTTCGAATTTGTCTTTGGCTTCTTGTGTCCACTCGAACTTGTTTGCCTTGGCGCAACTGGTAAAATGGTAGGGCCTTCTCGCCCATGCGGTGATGAACACCTTAGTGCCGCTACTCGCCTCAGCTGCTGAACGCCCTTGAGGATTTTCGGCTTCTCCATTGTCATGATAGCTTTGATTTTCTTGGGTTCGCTATCCCTCGTTGAGAGATGAAGTACCCAAGCGGTGACCGAGGGGCCTTGGCGACTTTTCCGGATTGAGCTTGATCCTATAGCGATCAAGGTTGTCGAGCGTCTCGGAGATCGTCGATAAGTGTTCTTGCCTCCTTGGTTTTTATGACTATGTCGACATAGACTTGGGCGCTATGCGACCGATCTGGTCCTTGAGGCAGGCTGCATGCATCGCTGATACGTGGCACCGTTCTTTAGCCGAAGGGCATTGTGTTATAGCGGATACTCGAGCGGTGTGATGAGCGCCGTTTTCTCTTGATCTTGACCTTGAGTTGAATCTGGTTATAGCCTGAGTAGGCGTCAGGAAGGAGAGTTTCTCACAACCTGCGGTCGAATCGATGATCTGGTCGATCCGAGGAAGAGGAAGTGGTCTTTAGGCGATGTTTATTTAGTGGCGTGAAGTCCACGCACATCCGCAGGATGTCCGTATCCTTCTTCGGGACCATCACCGTGTTTGCCACCACTCGCTTTCCTTGATTTCCGGATGAAGTCTGCTGCGAGTAACTGTTGATCTCCTTGCCGATAGCCCGGCTCGTGGTTCCGGCGTCTTGGATGGGCTACTTGGCGGCTTGGTATGCAGGAAGACATTGAGTGCATGCTCGGCGAATTCACAGGAACTCTGGCATGTCCGCGAGACACCGCGAAATTTCCAGCGCTCACGGAGGAATTCGACGGCGCTTCCTATCTTGATGCTGAGGTCGTTGGCGATCAGCGCCGTCTTGAAACATCCGTTGGATGGACCCGCACTTTTTGGCATTGATGGTGGAGTCGAAAGACATGTCGTGCGTTACGCTTTGTGGTTGGGGTAGCCCGTTGTCCGTCACCTCGCGAGCCTTACAAGCTCGTCTTGCATGCCGAAGATTTGGAGATTTTGTTGAAATCCTGTCGCATTGGTCCGATCGGGTGAAGCTCCGTGGACTGTGATGACGCCCTTGGTCTGGCATCTTGAGTAGTAGGTATGCGTGGGACGGCCGGAACCTTGCGAATGCTACGCGTCGAGATGGCGTGGTATTGCGGCGATCCACCACTTCAATTCTAGGCGCTCTGCCGAAAGTTGTCCGGCTTCCGAAGATGGCGTCGAGCCCTATTTTGCCGGGAGATGCCCTTCCACGACAATGCCGTGGAACGTTGTGTCGATTGTTCCAGCTACATTGTGGGATCCGCATAGCTGCTAGAGTGCTTGCGAACATTAGGTTGATGCCGCCACCGTCCATGAAGACGCGACTCATCTCGAAGCCTCCGATCTGCGCCTCAGACCGAGCGGCATGACCTGGGCGAGGGATCTGGCAAGGGTGATCCGCGCGAGTGAATGTGATGCAAGACTCCGATCCGCTGAGGTACTCAGGGATTGCAGGCGGAGTTGCCACGGCCATATTGATTTGTCGGGTGATTTTCTTCTGTACCCTGTTGGTTGGGCGTCCCTTCTGGATCATATTTAGTGCTCCCTTTGGTGGGGGGTATGCGACCCCGGCGTTGTTTTGCGCTGGTGCGACTGGTTGATGTGGGCCTCCAATAGGCGGCGGTGGAGGAGCTCCGTGTGCTATTTCACCTGGCACAGGTGCGTTTCCGAACACAGGAATTGGAGCTTGTTGTCTCATCTGCGCCATGCTTTCGCTGAGTTTCTGGAACTCGCGGCAGTCCTTGAGCATGTGGCTAGCTTTCTTTTTGCCATCTTGTTTGTCGATGTAGAAGTGGATGGTGCATGGACCCGAAAGTTTGTCGAATGCTGAAGGTCCGTTGTCGCGATCGCGGCGTTGCCACGATTGCGTTGGTCGTCCGTTGTCGCGGAAGTTTCCGTTGCGGTATCCTCCGCTGTTGCGGCTGTTGTCGTTACGGCGGTCGGCGTAGCCGGCTGCGACCATGTCGGGTCCTTCGCGGTCCTCGTAGACGCGCGATCTCCTCTTGCTGCGGCGTTCGCGTCTTCGGCCGTAGTCATCCTCTTCATCTGATTGCACCCGCTGGATGCAATCTTCGCCGTCTGCCCAACTGTTGGCGATTTCCATGAGCTGGTCGAGTGTCTTGGGTTTTACACGTCCAAGTTTCTCCTTGAAGTCTGGGCGTTTGACGCCGTCCCTGAAGGCGTCGATGGCCCGCTCTTCGGAGATGTGTGCTGCGGAGTTCTTGGTCGTAGACTAGCGTAGTATGTATGAGCGAATAGATTCACCCATTCTCTGAGTGCAGGCTCGCAACTCTTCGATTGAGGCAGGCCTTTTGCTGGTGCCTTTGAAATTTCGGATGAAGCTATAAGCGAGCTCCTCCCGACGGATGGATCCCGATGATAGGTCGCTAAGCTGCCAGCTGCCACCGTCACCGCGGTGGAGGCATTGCATGGCGGTTTCTTTGTTGCCTCCGTGAAGCTTGACAGATGACAGATGGTCGCTGAGCCAGGACTTTGGATCTTGCATGCCGTTGAACTTCGTAGTATCCGAAGGAAGCTTGAAGTTGCGTGGCATCTGTGTTCGCCGGACGGATCTGCTGAAGCATCAAGCCCCGCAGAGTTCTCCTTCGTCTTCATCCATCTCAGATTCAGATGAGCATGCGCGTTTGGCGCGTGCTTTGTTGATCTTGCGCTGTGTAAGCTTATCTCTGGCGTCGTAGTCGTGTTTATGGCGGTGCGAGCTCTTCTTCCTTCGAGGAAGGTCGTGTTCTTCTTCATCTTCGGATGAGGGAGTGGGGCTCCGGTCGCGCCTGGCCGGAGCTTTCTTCTTCGGCTTCGTAGGAGCGTCTTCGTGGAGCGCAGCTCCGATTAGTCCTAGTCCGGTGAGTGCGGACCTATGCATGGCCCTTTTCGGGTCCCCCTCCGGAGGTGGGTGAGCCGCGAGATACGCAGTGGCTGCCATGATCGCAGCTTGTGGCGTCTTTGGAGTGATGTTGCCGTCGGCGTCCATATCCATGAACGATGTGTGGAGGGTTCGGGTCACGTCACGCCGCTCCTTCGGGTCCATGTTTTCCACCCGAGAGTGGTGCTTGTTTCCCTGGTTTCCGTTCGTGCTAGAGCCGGGTCCCATGGCGGAGAGCTCGTCAGCGACCGGACTCAGAGGTTGCTTTCTTGCGTTTGTTGAGTGTCTCCTGCATCTTGACTTGCTTCTTGTGCTCCTCGATGAGGAGGTAGTGGTATGCCATCAGCAGATCATGTGGGGAGTCCAGAGGTAGGACTATTTCGCCTGCAACGGCGCGGCGTGCTTCGGCCCATCCTTCTTTGCTAAGTTGGATGAGGTGGCCCCTGTTGTCCCCGTTTTCGTTGTTTGTGTCCTGCGGGTTGGGGTTGGGCGGCGGGTTAGGCGTTTCCTCGTCGGTTTGGATGATTTCGGCGCACAGGTAGCGCCTGCAGATTGGTTGGCTGGTGCCGCAGCTTTCGGATCCGGAGCGTAGGTCCCTTCCTCCGAAGGTGGATCGCACAGATCGGAGTTGCAGCTGCTGCTGCTGTAGAACTCATCTGTTGATGGTGACGTGCGTAGCACGGGGTGTGGAGCCCATGAAGCGGGCCTGATGGGCCAGCACGGGCATCCGCCGGGAGGCGGAGGGTGCCGGTTGTCCCACACAGGCGAAGCTCCCGAACAGAATTTCGAGTCTGTCGCCTACGGGCTCGAAGTCCTTCATGGTATCCGGCGAGTGGGCGGTGAAGTCGAAAGCGCCGAAGAGGAGGTGGTTCTCCGTCGCCGCGGAGTTGTAGATCGATCGGGTTGGAACCGTCACGACCGCACAATCAGCAGCCCCAGTTCCCACAGACGGCGCCAATTGACGAGGTTTGATCTCGTCAATGCCTATTGTTATGGACTTGGGTTTTGGAGAAGATGGGGATCTTTGGAGATCGTAAGGCGTTAACAGACAAGCAACCAGGGGACACGAGATTTACCCAGGTTCAGGCCCCCGGAGGGAAAACCCTACTCCTGCTTGTCTGCTCTTTTATTACGGCGGAACCAAAAATTACAGGGTGCGCAGATTCGATCTGGCGTGGAGGTGTGTATGTCGTGTGTAATCGTCGTCCTCCTCGTTGGACACTCCTAGCCTTTATATATGAGGAGGCTAGGTCTCGGGTGCCAATACGAGTAGGTTACAAGTTGTATTCAAACTCTAGTCTTGCTCTCCAAGGATCCGAAGGCGTCATGGGCCTGGGCCACCCGAAAATCTTCATGGGCCGGCGTATATCTGCCGTGGGCCTTCCTTGGGCTGGACCAGGTATGCTGAAGTTACGTACCCGTAGGGTATAACCATGTCAACACCTCTCAAGGAGACTCTTAATAGCAATCCTATCATGGGTGTTTTTACATTCTTTAATAAATTCATCGGTCATCTCTATATAACCGTCCTCAATATCATAACTCTCTCTAGACTAAGGTGAACTGATAGGTGTAGTAGTGTCTTCATTAGGAGTTTCAGTATTTTCAGCTATAATTCTAGCAATCATAGCGTCTAGGAAAGGACCTAATGAACCAATCTTATCAAGCACAGTAGAAGCAACATCATAAGTATCAGAAGTTTCAAATTAAGCAGTAGTAGCAGTATGTGTAGCATGTGTGTGTGGTGGTGTAAGGAGCTTACTCATAACGGACTGTGAATCAAGAGCAACAGAGTGAAGGAGTTATGCCCTAGAGGCAAATAATAAAGTGTATTATTTGATATATCTCCTATATGTTCATAATACGTTTCATACTATGCTATAACTGTGTTAATACGAAACAATAATACACGTGTGGTATGTAAACAAACCGTGTCTCTAGTTACCTCTAGTGAACTAGTTCATTGGTCATGAGGATGGTCTATGTTTCAAGATCATGGGCATTTATGCCAACTGACAATGAGGTCATATTATTAGTCGAATAACATGATAGACAAACATCCGACCGTTATATCTTAATGAGATCTAGTTACAAAGTTCACCATTGATGACAAAACACAGAGAACCTCGCAACCTGATCCTTTGACTGTGAGGTAATGAAAATCACCATTTCCGGGAGAAGCTTTGATGGTTATCAAGAATCATCTCGTAAAAGGGTGATCAAAAAGATGCCACTTAGGTTTTCCGAAGGGATGTGTTGAGGAGTACATATCAAGACTAGGATTTGTCTAGTCCATGTAACGGACAGATACATGTGTCCATCTCGGTGGCATTGAATTAATGTAGCTTGCAAGCATGTGACTAGGTCACGGAATGCAACGACATGAGAACGAGAAAACAAGTTCATCGGTAACGAGATCGAACTAAGGTATGGAGATACCGAAGATCAAGTCTCGTATGAATTAGGTATCGAATGACAAAGGGAACAGGGAACAACTATCTCACGGTTTGAGCGATTGTATTCGTGAAACGCACGGGGGTCACATGGCCATCCAGGTCCCTCTGTTGATCATTGATGTGAGAGTGGTCTCTATCATGTCCGGAGTGTTTCCGAACCGAAGGATGTCACGCTTAAGGGTAGGGACGCTTAGGGTAGATGAGGTATCGTAAGAGAAATAGAGAGAGAAACCGGAATAGTTTTAGGTAACATCCGATAGAGATCGAAAGGGGTCCGGAAGGTGTTCCAGAGTGAAGGAATAATATAATATGTGTATTTTAATGTTAATTTAAGAATTAATATTAAATATATATTTTATTTTATTTTTAAAGGCTCCATATTGCTAATGGGCCTCACCCAAAGGGAGGCCCAATAGGGCAAGGCGCCTAGGGAGTGGGGGCCAGCCGGCCTAGGCTTGGTGGGCCGCCCCAATGGGGCCCACTGATACATTGCAAATATATCTATAATTTTTGATGTTCCATGCTTGGTTTTATCTACTTTCTTGTGTTTTGTCCACACTTTGGAGTACTTTTCATATGATTTCTTGGACTAACCTATTAACAAGAGCCATAGTGCCAGCTGCCTGTTTTCTGCTGTTTTTGGTTCCAGGAAAGTCAGAAAATGAATATTCTCGGAATTGGATGGGACAAAAGCCAAAAATCCTATTTCACCAGAAGACTCCCGGAGCCAGAATATGAGACGGAGTGGGGCCCACCACACCACCTGGCCGCCTGGGTGGGCCAGCCACGCCAGGTGGTCTGCCGCCAGACACACCTCGGTCTCCTCTTCGCCTATAAGATGCCTTGACCTAAAAACTCGGGGGTTTCGACGTTTTTCCATAAGGAGTTCCGCTCACCGCCACCACCAGATTCCAAACAGCACGAAACTCATTACGGCACCTTGCCGGACGGGGAATTGAGGAGATCATCATCACCATCGCTTCTCCATCGACCATCCATGTTTCCCCCATCTATGAGTGAGTAATCCCCCGCTGTAGGCTATGGGGATGGTAGGGATTGGATGAGATCGTTCATGTAATGGCATCAGATTGTTAGGGCATGGTGCCTAGTATCTTTTATTAGTGCTTTATGACTTTGTTGCGACTTGTTATGCTTAATGCTTGTCACTAGGGCCCGAGTGCCATGATTTCAGATCTGAACATGTTATTGATTCATTATGATAGTATTGTTTTTGGTCTTATCTGCAAGTTGTATACACACGTTGTTGTCCGGAACCAATGGCCCCGAAGTGACAGAAATCGGGATAACAGGAGGGAATGGCTTTGATGTGAGGATCACATGTGTTCATGGAGTGTTAATGCTTTGCTCCGGTGCTCTATTAAAAGGAGCACCTTAATTGCCAGTAGTTCCCTTGAGGCCCCGCTACAAACGGGCTGGCAGGACAAAAGATGTGCAAGTTCTCATTGCGAGCACGTATGACTATATATGGAACACATGCCTAGGATTATCTAGTACTTGGATGCTTTATCTTATTTATCTGCAATTGCCCTATGTTCTGATTGCTATATGAATTGTCTTGTCCATGCAATGCCCGTCCATCCATCCCTATGCCTACCGCACTCGAATCCTACTGTTTACTGCTATTGTTACTACTATCTTTACTTTACTGTTGCTGCTACTTTACTATTCCTACTACAAAACTATTGCTACTGATAAACTTCTGTGAGCAAGATTGTTTCCAGGTGCAGCTGAATTGACAACTTAGTTGTTAAGGCTTATAAATATTCTTTGGCTCCCCTTGTGTCGAATCAATAAATTGGGTTTCACTTCCCTCGAAAATACTGCGATACACCCCTATACTTGTGGGTCATCACCCACCTAGGGCCAGCGGGTGTGCAGATTAGTCCCACACCGCCTGGCCCCTGGGTGATGCCCCCTCCCAATATATATAGGGGTCCCCCTCCCCCTTTGGAATCACCCATTCCCTCTCATTCTCTCTCTCTCTCATCCGCTGAGGACTTCTCCGTAATATTAGGGAGGACCTCGTGGGTGAGTTCTCCACCTTCACACTACCGTCGTGTGATCTATGATCCGGCATCTACTTCTTCCGTTGCTCGGCTAGATCGGAGTTCGGTTGACGTCTCTTACACCGGACGTGTGACGAACTTCGGAGGCACCACACTTAGGGTGCTGCTCGTCTTCATCAATATATGCCTTCCTGCGTAAGGCGTGCCTCTGTCTGCAAAAGTATGAATACTGTATTCCTTCTCCGTTACTTATGTCTACATAGTATAGATCCTGGTATTAGTGTTCGAGTAGATAAATTTTTTTTGTTTTCTGCTACGGAACCCTTCAATGGTATCAGAGTGGGTCTATGGGTAGACATGTCATACGAATAGAACACATAGCAATATGTGGGCATTGATTCTCTAGTTGCTACCCTCTTTGATGTTATTGTTCATATCACGGCACTGTTTGATGAAGCGGCCCCCAACCAACCTCATGTGGTGATTCACGAGACTGGTCCACAAATCAAAGTGGCTTAGGGGGGTGTCTGTCTCTCTACAGTAGTTGTTATGGCATTGACACTGGAGGGACCTGAAAAGGGAAGAAGAACGGCAATCATTGAATCCATGTTGTGGCTCGACGTTCATAGGAGGGAAGGGGTTCTACTGCGAAAGCCCTAAAGCCGCGTAAAACATGCAATAGTTTATATAGAAGCGTCTATCTTCATTATTGCATAGGGGCAAGTATTATAACATGGCAAAAGCAAGTTTGTGAAACTTTAAGGCTGTTGATGATGATCATAAAGCTACAACCATGTCATAACACTTTACTTTTGAAGTACTACTTATTATGCTAGTATACTTACTAGACGGTAGCGTAATAAGATAATCCCTCGTAGTATTCCAGTTATCGTATTCCCCTCGTGTGTGCACCACCAAGAAAGTTCTTTGGTATGAGGCGCCCTGCGGTGAGTAGGGGTCATACATATCTACGTTCGCATACAGTGGGTGCAAGCCATGTTGCACTTCAAATACACACGAGTTAGGACTGGCGAGCCTAGCACGTTAGAGAAACATGGCCTCGGAATACAAGAGACCGAAAGGTTGAACATGAATCACATGGTTGATGTGATCGACATTAGGGAATGTCCACCTTTGATACTGCACTTATGGTCGTGACGATCAGGTGAGGTGCAGGGGATTAGGATCATGTGATCACTAAACGAGTAGATGGATGTTCGTTTAAGTGGGAGTTCTTTTAATTAAAACTTGAACTCATTATTATGAACATAGTCTAAACACTTTGCAAATCCTTTGTAGATGTCTTGCCCACCCACCTTCAACCTTAGCACTTTCCTCAAGAAGGACAAGCTGAAAACTGATGGAACCAACTTCACCGCATGGTTCCGCAATCTTAGGATCCTCCTAGTCCCCTACAAGTTGACTTATGTCATCGCGGCTGAGCTTCCGGCTAAGCCTGCAGATTCTGCCTCCCAGGATGAAAAGAATGTCTGGCAGTCCAAGGTGGACGATTTCTCCCTCATCTAGAGTGGAATGCTCTATGCCATGGATCCAAAGCTTCAAAAGCGTTTTGAGAAGATGAATGCTTTTGAGATCATTGAGGATCTCAAGGCTGTCTTTGCTCCACAGGCTCGTGCAGAGAGGTATGATGCTTCCGAGCTCTTCTCTGCTAAAATGGAAGAGCACAGCAGTATTAGTGAGCACGCAGTCAAAATGTCTGGCTATGTTAAGTGCTTAAACGCCCTGGATTGCAAAATCCGGAGGAGCTCGCTATAGATAGGGTGATGCATTCGCTGCCCCTAGCTATAAGAGCTTTGTGATGAACTACAACATGCAAGGGATGACTAAGACCCTTGCTGAGGTGTTTGCCATGCTCAAAACTGCTGAGGTAGAAATCAAGAAGGAGCACACGGTGCTGATGGTCAACAAGACCACCAACTTTAAGAAACCGGGGTAAAAGGGAAAAGGCAAGGGTAAGAAGTCTAAGAGGGATGGCAGATTTGTTCCCAGCACCTCAAAGACTGCCAAGCCTGGCCCTAAGCCCGGCACTTCGTGCTTCTACTGCAAAGGGGATGGGAACTGGAAACGCAACTGCCCCAAGTACCTTAAAGACAAACGAGCTGGCAAGATAGCCACCCGGACAAAGGTATATATGATATACATGTTATTGATGTATTCCTTACGAGCGCCAGGAGTAACACCTGGGTATTTGATACCGGATCTGTTGCTCACATTTGTAACTCTCAGCAGGATCTGTAGAGTAGGAGGCACCTGAGGAAGGACGAGGTGACGATGCGTGTCGGCAATGGCTTGAGAGTCGAAGTGATAGCCGTCGGCACCCTACATCTACGTCTACCGTCAGGATTATTGTTGGTTTTGAATAAATGCTATTATGTACCCGCATTGAGTATGAATATTGTGAGTGGGTCTTGCTTGTTGCAAGACCGTTATTCGTTTAAATCAGGAACAAATGGTTGTTCAATTTATATGAATGATGTTTTCTATGTTCATGCTCTTGTATGTGATGGTTTATTCTTACTTGATCTTGATTGTGATACACACATCCATAGTGTTGATGCTAAACGTTGTAAGCATAGTGACGACAATTCCATGTTCATGTGGCATTGCCGTCTTGGTCATATTGGCGTAAAGCGCATGAAGAAGCTTCATTCAGAAGGGCTTCTTGGATCATTGGATTTCGAATCCCTTGATACATGTAAGCCATGCCTCATGGGCAAGATGACTAGGACACCATTCTCTGGGATAGTGGAGAGAGTTGTAGACCTACTTGGGATCATACATATGGATGTATGTGGACCAATGAGTGTCTCAACACGCAATGGTTATCGTTACTTTGTTACCTTTACTAATGACTTAAGCAGATATGGATATATCTACTTAATGAAGCACAAGTCTGAAACCTTTGAAAAGTTCAAGGAATTTCAGAAAGAGGTAAAGAATCAACTTAACAAGAAAATAAAGCACCTTCGATTGGATCGTGGAGGGGAGTATTTGAGTTATGAGTTTAACATGCACTTGAAGGACGGTGGGATTATCCCACAGCTTATGCCAGCCGGGACACCACAGCGTAATGGTGTGTCAGAACATCGTAACCGAACCCTATTGGATAGTGTGCGGTCCATGATGTCTTTAACTGATTTGTCTGTGTCTTTTTGAGGGTACGCGTTAGAAACCGCCGCTTTTATATTAAACCGAGCACCATCCAAATCCGTGGAGACAACCCCATATGAGATATGGCATGGCAAGAAGCCATTGTTGTCATTTCTGAAAGTTTGGGGTTATGAGGCTTATGTTAAGAAACTTCAGCCTGACAAACTCGAACCCAAATTAGAAAAATGTATCTTTGTGGGATACCCAAGGGAAACCATTGGGTATACTTTCTACAACCAAGCCGAAGGCAAAACGTTTGTCGCGAAAACCGGCACCTTTCTCGAGAAAGAGTTTCTTGCAAAAGGAGTGAGTGGAAGGAAAATTGAGTTAGATGAAATTGTTGACCCTTCTTTCCAAATTCCGAGTAGCGCAACAGAAGCTATTCTGACACAGCTCTCCAACATGGAGGAAGAGCCCATTGATGATGATCAAAACAATGACATTGAAACTCCTAAGATTCGCGGGTCTACAAGGGTTCGTGCCACTCCTAATTGGTACAGTAGCCTTGTGATGTCTGTCATCCTGGATGAACAGGAAGAACCTGCTAACTACAAAGAAGCTATGGATAGTGCTGACTTCGAGAAATGGCTAGAAGCCATAAAATCCGAAATAGGATCCATGCATGAAAACCAAGTTTGGACCTTGGTGGATCTTCCAGAAGGCCGCAAGGCCGTGGAAAATAAATGGATCTTTAAGAAGAAGACAGATGTGAATGGTAACGTGACCATTCACAAAGCTCGACTTGTCACAAAAGGGTTTCGACAAATTCAAGGAGTTAACTACGATGAGACTTACTCTCCCATAGTGATGCTTAAGGCTGTCAGGATTTTAATAGCAATTGCTGCACATTTCGACTATAAAATTTGGCAGATGGATGTTAAGACCGCATTCCTCAATGGTCACATTGATGAAGAGTTGTATATGATGCAACCAGAAGGTTTTGTTAATCCTAAGGATGCTGGAAAGGTATGCAAACTTCAATGATCCATTTATGGACTGAAGCAAGCATCTCGGAGCTGGAACCAACGTTTTGATCAAGTGATCATGAGTTTTGGATTTGTCCAAAACCAACAAGAGTTCTGTGTTTACAAGAAAGCGAGTGGGATCTCAATTGTTTTCTTAGTAATATATGTGGATGACATATTACTCCTGGGAAATGATGTGGATCTTATGAAAAGCGTGAAAGCATATTTGAGCAACCAATTTTCCATGAAGGATCTAGGTGAAGCTGCATATATATTAGGAATCAAGATCTATAGAGATAGATCAAGGCACCTAATAGCATTGAGTCAGAGTACTTACATAGAAAAGATTTTGAAGAGGTTCAAAATGGAGAACACAAAAAAGGGTTTTACACCCATGATGAAGATTTGCAAATTGAGTATGACTCAATGTCCTATAACGGACAATGATAGAAAGAAGATGGCTTTCACACCCTATGCCTCAGCCATAGGGTCTATCATGTATGCAATGTTAAGTACGCAACCTGATGTGGCATTGGCTCTTAGTTTTACGAGCCGATACCAAAGTAATCTAGGACCGGATCACTGGACAGCTGTCAAGAATATCCTGAAGTATCTAAAAAGAACGAAGGATATGTTCCTAATCTATGGAGGAAGTGATGAAGCTCTAAATGTAACAGGTTACGTGGATGCGAGCTAGAACTCAGATCATGATGACTCAAAGTCTCAAACCGGATTTGTGTTCCTAGTGAATGGTGGGGCAGTAAGCTAGAAGAGCAAGAAGCAGTCGGTGGTGGCGCAATCTTCAATGGAGTCTGAATATATTGTTGTGGCTGATGCAGAAAATGAAGTTGTTTTGCTAAGGAATTTCGTCATCGAGCTGGGAGTTTTTCCCAATGCGCAAGACCCCGTGACGGTCTATTGTGATAACACGGGTGCTATTGCAAACGCAAGGGAACCAAGAACTCATTCCACAGCTAAACACATCAAGCTAAGATTTCACGTCATCCGGCAGAACATTGACGAAGGTGAAGTCAAGATTTGCAAAGTAGATACGGAACTGAATGTGGCAGATCCTTTGACTAAAGCTCTCCATCAGGAAAAGCACGAACAACACCGAGATTCCATTGGTGTTAGGTTCCTGCCTATTGTAAACTAGTTTTGTTTATACTCTAGTGCAAGTGGGAGACTGAAGGAGTTATGCCCTAAAGGCAAATAATAAAGTGTATTATTTGATATATCTCCTATATGTTCATAATACGTTTCATACTGTGCTATAAGCGTATTGTCTGAAACATTAATACACGTGTGGTATGTAAACAAATCGTGTCTCTAGTTACCTCTAGCGAACTAGTTCATTGGTCATGAGGATGGTGTATGTTTCAAGATCATGGGCATTTATGTCAACTGACAATGAGGTCATGTTATTAGTCAAATAACATGATAGACAAACATCCGACCATTATATCTTAATGAGATCTAGTTACAAAGTTCACCATTGATGATAAAACACAGAGAACCTCGCAACTTGATCCTTTGACCGTGAGGTAATGCAAATCACCATTTCCGGAAGAAGCTTTGATGGTTATCAAGAATCATATCGTAAAAGGGTGATAAAAAAGATGCCACTCAGGTTTTCCGAAGGGATGTGTTGAGGAGTACATATCAAGACTAGGATTTGTCTAGTCCATGTAACAGACAGATACATGTGGCCATCACGGTGGCGTTGCATTAATGTAGCTTGCAAGCATGTGACTAGGTCACGGAATGCAACGACATGAGAACGAGAAAACAAGTTCATCGGTAATGAGATCGAACTAAGCTATCGAGATACCCAAGATCAAGTCTCGCATTAGGTATCGAATGACAAAGGGGACGGGGAACGACTATCTCACGGTTCGAGCGATTGTATTCGTGAAACGCACGGGGGTCACATGGCCATCCAGGTCCCTCTGTTGATCATTGATGTGAGAGTGGTCTCTATCATGTCCGGAGTGTTTCCGAACTGAAGGATGTCACGCTTAAGGGTAGGGACGCTTAGGGTAGATGAGGTATCATAAAAGAAATAGAGAGAGAGAGAAACCAGAATAGTTTCGGGTAACATCCGATAGAGATCAGAAGGGGTCCGGAAGGTGTTCCGGAGTGAAGGAATAATATAATATGTGTATTTGAATGTTAATTGAAGAATTAATATTAAATATATATTTTATTTTATTTTTAAAGGCTCCATATTGCTAATGGGCCTCACCCGAAGGGAGGCCCAATAGGGCAAGGCGCCTAGGGAGTGGGGGCCAGCCGGCCTGGGCTTGGTGGGCCACCCCAATGGGGCCCACCTAGGGCTGGTGGCTGCCCCTAGGTGGACGGCAGGTGTGGGGATTAGTCCCACACCGCCTGGCCCCTGGGTGGTGCCCCTCCTCCCACTATATATAGGGGTCCCCCTCCCCCTTTGGAATCACCCATTCCCTCTCATTCTCTCTCTCATCCGCTGAGGACTTCACCGTAGTATTGGGGAGGACCTCGTGGGTGAGTTCTCCACCTTCACACTACCGTCGTGTGGTCTGTGATCCGACATCTACTTCTTCCGCTGCTCGGCTGGATCGAAGTCCGGTTGACGTCTCCTACACCGGACGTGTGACGAACTTCGGAGGCATCACACTTGGGGTGCTGCTCGTCTTCATCAATATACGCCTTCCTGCGTAAGGCGTGCCTCTGTCTGCAAAGGTATGAATACTGTATTCCTTCTCTGTTACTTATGTCTACATAGTATAGATCCTGGTATTAGTGTTCGAGTAGATAGAATTTTTTTGTTTTCTGCTACGGAACCCTTCATAGAGGTGTTTAGAATCGTACCTCTTCTTGTAGTGGATGGTAAAATAGGAACCTTGCCATCACGAGACTTACCCATCATGGATGACAGCGAACAATAGTGATTCCAAGTGAACTTGATAAATAAAGCTATGCTCCCCGGCAACGGCGCCAGAAAATAGTCTTGATGACCCACAAGTATAGAGGGTGTATCGTAGTATTTTCGAGGGAAGTGAAACCCGATTTATTGATTCGACAGAAGGGGAGCCAAAGAATATTTATAAGCCTTAATAACTAAGTTGTCAATTCAGCTGCACCTGGAAACAATCTTGCTCATATCAGTTTATCAGTAGCAACAGTTTTGTAGTAGCAATAGTAAAGTAACAGCTGTAGTAAGGGTAAAGATAGTAGTAACAATTGCAGTAAACAGTAGGATTAAAGCGCGGTAGGCATAGGGATGGATGGACGGGCGTTGCATGAACAAGACAATTCATATGACAATCAATACATAGGGCATTTGCAAGCATCCAAGTACTAAATAATGAATCATAATGAATCAATAACATGTTCAGATTTGAAATCATGGCACTCGGGCCCTAGTGACAAGCATTAAGTATAAAAAGTTGCAACAAAGTCAAAAAGCACTAATAATAGATACTAGGCACTATGCCCTAACAATCTGATGCCATTATATGAATGATCTCATCCAATCCCTACCATCCCCATAGCCTACAACGGGGGATTACTCACTCATAGATGGGGGAAACATGGATGGTCGATGGATAAGCGATGGTGATGATGATGGCGATGATCTCCTCGAATTCCCCGTCCCGGCAAGGTGCCAGAACGGAGTTTCTGGTTCCGAATCGCGGAATCTGGAGGCGGCGGCGCAGCGGAACACTTTTTGGAAAAACGTCAAACCCCCCTTGGTTTTTAGGTCAAGAGGCAACTTATAGGCGAAGAGGGAGGCCGAGGGGGTGACCGAGACGGCCACACCACCCCCAGGCGCGGCCTGGCCTAGCCCGCGCGGCCAGGTGGTGTGGGCCCCTCGTGGCCCTACTCCGTCTCGTCTTCTGGCTCCGTGAGTCTTCTGGTGAAATAGGATTTTTGGCATATTTTTCGGGATTTTTCCTGATAGTTGATTTTCTACACAAAAACTAGACACCAAGGTAATTGTGCTGAAAACAGCGTCAGTCTGTGTTAGTTGTATCCAAATCACACAAGTTTAGAGGAAAAACAATAACAAAGATGTTCGGGAAAGTAGATACGTTTTGGACGTATCACACCTCCTCGAGCTTGGTCACGGTCGCCTCGTGGTGGATCCCACGGAGGGCAGCTAATGCTGCCTCCTTGGCCACCGCCTCCACCGCCTCCTTGGCGGCGACATGGTGAATCTCACGCACCGCCCATTGGTCCGCCACCTGTGTGGCTGCCTCCACCACCTGCTCCAGCGTCGCCTTGGCCACACGGCCTTCCGCCTCGAAGGCCGCCACCTCCGTGCCGGCCATGCGCAGGGACATGAGCATGGCCTAGAGTTTGACAGTGTCGTTGTCGGCCTCCTGGTAGTGGGTGCGGCACAGCTCCCTGATCTTGGTCTAGTTGGCGAGCTTGCGGCGAGGCATGGCTGTGGTTCTTGCTGTGGCAGGGTAGTGTTCCGGCGGTGATTCTTGCTTCGACTTGTTGTCACAGCCACGCCGCATGGCCGTCTTTTATAAACCGCGGCGAGGGCGGGAAACAGCCGGGGAGGCGTGCGCGGGAAACGGAAAGGAACAATGGCGGGAAACGCCGACCGCGCGAGAAGCCACCGGTGCTGATACCCGACGTCGCGTCGCCATTAACGTCCCATCGCCGGGGTGTCAAGCGGTGACACGGGGGGGGGGGGAGACGGACAGATGGGTCGGACCGCTTGACGCGGCTGTCCGGACAGGCTGGACTGTGGCCCAAAAGTGACTGCGGGCCGACCCAACCGGACAGAAACGGACAGTTTCGGTCACGCGTTTGGGTTGACTCGGTGGAGATGCCCTTACACGGGTGGCGCCGCTTCCCCTTTTTTGCGCGAGTGTGGCCTGTCCCGGCGGAAACGCTCGATTCCGGCATTCCTAGCGGGGCAAGTTTTAAGCTGATTTACAACACGTGCTGTGAAAAATCCGGTGCGACCCAGCCAAAAAAAATCGAAATTTTCTCACCCCGCTCCATGCAAAAAATGAGAATACGAACTAGCAAACACACCACTAAACAACTGCTTCCCTTGCATGCATGCATGCATGTGCTAACGACAGCCTTAATCAGTAGCAGGTCGCTGTTTTCTCTTTACGGCAATTGCGTGCTCTGGTTTTCCTTCTAAATTTTAAGCGACCCGTGTGGAACCGGAATGTTGGGATCGGGCATGCAAAAGCCACCCCGGTTGGCTTTTATCGCGCCCGCAGGGGGGTGTGCTGGGCCCCTCCCCTCATAATTCCTGGAACTTGTGTGAAGTGAAGTGAAGGCAGGCGATACCAATACCCACACACATGACACATGTCTTTTTCTCTCTGCAGGAGCTGCCTTGCCTGTGTTTGCTCCTTTGACCGACACAAGCGCCTTCCTCGCTACCGCCTTCAAAACAAGCTCTTTCTACTGCTATGGGCATACATACTCCCTCGTTTTTATTTACTTCGCGTTTTAGGTTTAGTCAAAGTTATACTGTATTTTGTTAAGTTTGACCAAAAATATTGTAAAATATATTAATATCTATCATTGCAAATGCATATAATATGAAAATATACTTTATGAAGATTCCAATACTATATAGTTTTATATTATAAATATTGATATTTTTCTCAAAATATTAGGTCAAACTTTACCAAGTTTGACTTTGACTAAACCCAGAACGCGAAGTATTTGTGAACGGAGGGAGTATGAGTTAGGACTAACGGGCAGATCAATTTCAGACTGAAATGTATCTGAAATGATTCATTTGGATCGGTCCACGGACAGAAAATGTGATGTGATCTGTTTGGGTCGGGATTGTCCCGTGCGGCCGAACATATATTTTTCATACATATTCAATTATACGAAGGGAAGTACATACCTGAATAAAGAGGATAAAATACTAGACATCTTCTACACACTGTTCCTCTTCGTTGTCGGTGTGGTGGTGCCTGCGGCACATGGTTCCGTCGAAGACCTTGATGGTGAGCATGTCGTGATCATTGTAACTGAAGATCAGGAAGTGCCCCACCTCCATGGGCTAGATGTAACGGCCGCCACTGGCATCCCGCAGGTTGACTTCGCGGGGCTCCTGTCCATGTAGTACCCTCACAAACTCGTCAGGGAGCCACTGCTTGTCTCAAGGGTTTTCGTAGACGGGCACATCGAACTCGAAATCGAAGAGGTCAACAGCCATTGACGGCGGCAATGGGGACGACGATGTGCGTTGGCCTCGGCCCGAGGGTCGGCCCTATCAGCCTCTGGACCCTCTGCACTTAGCTGATGGAGTTCCGACCATAGCTATCGGTGTTGTGGTGTGGGGCAACATGGATGGATCGAAGTGGTTACTGGGATGTGGTAATGGGTGCGTGTGGGGAACATGGACGCGGCTGACCTGCTTAAAAATACCAAGCAATCGTGCCATCGACGTCGGCAAAGAGGTCGAGGGGCCGGTATTGATGGTGGCGCAAGAGTCAAGAGACCGCCCAACCTTCTTTATTAGTGGTGATGAGAGGTAGACGTGGGAGGACACACGGGGTCTGCTGCGCATCAACGCATGGTCAACCCAAATTTGAACAAGTCAATCCATTTGCATCGTGCCGATGGGCCATGCTTCGGCTATCCTCCTGTCCGATCGGACAAAGCGGACCACCTCGGTTCGTTTGAGTCGCGGTGCTAGAGATGCCTTTACAACTCCGAACTATCTAGTTTATTTTCCTCGAAAAGAAATACTCCACGATGTCGCCAACCTTAATTAGCATTAATTGCAGTGCAAGTTACTGCTAAAACAAGCCTTCTGTAGCTTGATTTTTCAAAAAATAAGCTTAAGTTTTGAGAGGGAGGTAGTACTAAACTACGGAAGGTAGTACTTCCTCCGTTTCAAAATATAAGATGTTTTAGTTTTATGAAGTAAACGTATCTAGATCTTTTTTAGAGAACCCTTTTAGTATGTATGTTAACTCCGAACCACTCTGAGCCTATACTATAAAAGTGATCTAGATACATTAGCTTCATGAAACTAAAACATTTTATATTTTAAAATGGAGGGGTACATGTTAAGGTTTTATTCTGGCATGAGTAAAACTAAAACAAAACCAAGCTTTGTGGGGATGGTAGTTAATGCGGGTGGCTTTGATCGCGGGCTGTTTTGTGCGTTTGCAATAGCACTGCAGTGCGGCTCAGGCCTCAGAGCAGCGATGGTGGTACTGTACGATTTGTGAAGTGACTGGCGCTTTTGTACAGTTGTCCTACCCTTTCAATCTTTGTTACTAGATACACTACCCTGCTCTCCATCTTCTATCTCCTCTCTCTCCCTACCTCCATGAAGCCCGTGCCGAAAGCAGCCTTCTTTCAGCCACTCTGAGGAGCATCCAGCTGCAAACTAGGCAGCAGCATATGGCTTGGGGTGAGAGATAGAGAGAGAGAGTGAGGAAGATAAACGTTACCAGCAGCTGGCCATCTTGTCCAATGGCAACTTCACAGTTTAACATCTTGCATCTTTATAGGGCACTATATATAATAGTCTGTGTGTATGTGTCGCCGCGTGAGTTTTGAACAGCATGGGGCGAACCCAAGGATACGTCGGTTCAACAACACACGCGACATCTTTATATCCAATCACAGATCCCTATGGAATGGAGAGGCATGGCATGGGGAGACCAAGAACACACATGCCCCTAGCTACATTTTATATGTATGCTCTCACATTGCATTAGG
Organism: Avena insularis; assembly: GCA_023614405.1. Taxonomy (NCBI): domain Eukaryota; kingdom Viridiplantae; phylum Streptophyta; class Magnoliopsida; order Poales; family Poaceae; genus Avena; species Avena insularis. The sequence goes on along the minus strand of CM042690.1, from coordinate 660,981,686 downwards.
GAGTTGGGAGCGAGAGTGGTACTTATCCGCCTCCACCGCTTCGCTTTGCTTTGGCCCCCTCCCTCTCCCTCTCATTCCTTTTGCTCAGTTCACGGGTCCCTCCTCTCTCGTCTTCCTCGTAGACTAGTTAGTTCACTTCTCTTTTAACACTAGCTCCTAGTACATGGACGATGTCGTTCTTCTTTGCTCGTAGTAGTACAAGGGTAGTGCCGCTGTGGTAGTAGTAGAGCGAAAGAGTAATAAGAAGAAGCAAAGCGAGCGAGCGAGCGAGAAGGGTTTTGCTTTGCTTTGTTGATGAGAGCAATGGCCAGCGGCGGAAACTGGCTGGGCTTCTCCCTCTCCCCGCACATGGCAGCCATGGAGGTGCCCTCCTCTTCTGAACCCGACCACGCTCAGCCTGCTAGCGCTAGCGCGATGTCCGCTTCTCACGACAACAACAACGCGACCTGCAACTTCCTCTTCTCTGCCCCTGCCCAAATGGCCGCTCCCCCTCCTGGATACTACTACGTCGGCGGCGCCTATGGAGATGGCAGCAGCACCGCCGGCGTCTACTACTCCCACCAATCCGTCATGCCCATCACGTCCGATGGCTCACTGTGCATCATGGAAGGTGTGCTCACCGTTGCACTTCCCTATTTCTATCTTCATTGGTTTTCCATTGCTGCAATGATGTAGTTAGGCGGGCCTAGCCTAACTCTTATTTATTGTCGTCAACTAGGTATGATGCCGTCGTCCTCGCCCAAGCTCGAGGACTTCTTGGGCGGCGGCAATGGCGGGGGGCACGACACGGCCACCTACTACAGCCACCACCAGCAGGGTCAGCAAGAGGAGGCAATAAGCAGGGGTTACCAGCACCATCAGCAGCAGCTAGCCCCCTACAACTTCCAGCATTTGACGGAAGCAGAGGCCATGTACCAGGAGGCTACGGTGCCAATGGATGAGGCAATGGCCGCGGCCAAGAATCTCCTCGTCACCAGCTACGGTGCCTCTTGCTACAGCAACGCTGCAGGGATGCAGCCGCTGAGCCTGTCCATGAGCCCAGGGTCGCAGTCAAGCAGCTGCGTCAGCGCAGCTCCTCCTCCTCCTCCTCAGCAGCAGCAGCAGCTGCAGCATCAGCTAGCTGCTGTCGCTGCCGCTGCTTCCCAGGGAGGCAGTAATGGGGAGTTGCAGTGTGTGGGGAAGAAGAGGGGCACTGGGAAGGGAGGCCAGAAGCAGCCCGTGCACCGCAAGTCCATTGACACGTTTGGGCAGAGGACCTCCCAGTACAGGGGCGTCACCAGGTTAGTTGCTTATACTACGAAAGATTCAGATTTTCGGTTCAGCGTATGATCTCATCTTGCTTACGCCTCTTTCTAGTTCTACTGCTAATTGGTCTGTTTTCTGAATGCGTCCTGCTTGGGAGCATTTGATCATTTGACATTGTTGGTAATCTTACATTGCTGATCTTGTGTCAATGAACTACTACTGCTAACAGATTCCTGGTTCTGGGAGTACTAATATACTAGTCTGTCGTGGCCTTATCTTTTGCCCTGTGGTTTTGTCCTAGTTAGCAGCATTGATGTCTGCTGTCTTGCTCTGATGCATCTTCTGTTCTTGTTATTTAGTAGGGCACCTACTCATTCTTTTCCCCCAAACAATTTAATGTCCTGGAATAGTTGGATTTATTCTCTCATAATATCCTTTGTTCCATCCCACGAGATCAAAAGCCTGCGCGCATCTGTTGCCTCTGATGCCTCTTCAGTTCTTTGTAATTAATGAGACACGCCACCTACTCTTTTGTTCTTGACGAGATCACCTGATTCATCTTGCCTCCTCTCTTTTTTTATATTGAATGACCAAGGTTTGTGTGTGTTTGATTCACTGGAGCAGGCACAGGTGGACTGGAAGATATGAAGCCCACCTCTGGGACAACAGTTGCAAAAAGGATGGGCAGACAAGGAAAGGGAGGCAAGGTTGATAGCTAAACTCCTAACACAAGTTGTATCAGATCTTATTAATTGCCTTATACCTTCATCTGACAATCTGATTCATGTTCTTTTGGCATGTCTCCGTCTCTGGGGTTACCATCACTGGAAACATTACTTGTTGCAGTTTATCTAGGTAACAATGGCTTCATACTAGTACATTTTTTTGTCACAACACTTGTATTATCAAGCTGTGCCTAAGTTTCTGACTTTTTTTTTTCTTGTGGGCTAGGTGGTTATGACAATGAAGACAAGGCTGCCAGGGCTTATGATCTGGCTGCTCTGAAATATTGGGGACTATCAACGCACACCAATTTCCCGGTATGGATGGCAACATGGCTTGGTTCATGGAAACTATAACGACGTTATGTTGGTATATATCTGTAATGCAGACTAATGTGTTGAGTTTCACAGCTAGAAAACTACCGAGCGGAGGTCGAGGAGATGAAAGGCATGACAAGGCAGGAATTCGTTGCGCATTTGAGAAGGTAAAGAGCACATTCGTTCATCTTGCACCATAAGGTCATTTTTTTTGATAGATAGTTCCACTGATAAGTTTCTGATACTAACAGGAGAAGCAGTGGGTTTTCTCGTGGCGCTTCGATCTACCGAGGAGTAACGAGGTAAGATACCTACACATTTCCCTCAAGTAAGAAAATATTGCATCAAGAAAAATGTTTATACTTTGAGCCAAAAAGAATATCAATTCACTGATGTTGCATTTCAGGCATCACCAGCACGGAAGATGGCAGGCTCGGATTGGCAGGGTTGCTGGGAACAAAGACTTGTATCTCGGCACTTTCAGTAAGAACATCATCTCTGCTTGGTTTCAATTACCAAAGTGTGTTTTCACAAAGTAATGTGTCACACCCATAAGTGAAAGAAGCTTTTTAGTGCTAATCTTAAGCAAATGCCATTCCTTTAAGAGTGCAAACAATCGATGCTATGATAATTGTCGTGCCAAAGTGGATTTGCTAGAGAAGATAGACATCAAACAGAAGCTTTTACTGTTAATCTAGTTTTGTGCATGCCCTACTTTAGGATGAAACTTTAATCCCTGGTGTACATCTGCAGCTGCAATGCATTCTTCCCTGATCATTCTTTGCTTTTCCAGATGTTTTATGCTTTTCATAAGGCTGTGGCCTCCTCTGAACAAAGTTACCAGTTGACCGTTTTGAATACTCCCTTGGACTGAAAAAAAATCAATCACACTAGCACGACGCAAAAAGTAATCAGATCGGAAATTGTACTTTACAATAGGAATCTACCTTGGTTTCTGAATGTATAAGCAAGAAAGCTGGTGACGATCGACAACGTCGATTAAAGTGTAACACCTCATGATCACACATGCATGTTTGAAGATCTTAACAGCATGTATATTGAATCTATGTCCAGCCACTCAGGAAGAAGCAGCCGAGGCCTATGACGTGGCGGCGATCAAGTTCCGTGGCCTGAACGCGGTGACGAACTTCGACATTACCAGGTACGACGTGGACAAGATCATGGAGAGCAGCTCCCTGCTGCCTGGGGACGAGGCACGCAAGGTCAAGGCGGTGGAGGCGGTGCCTGCCATCATGCACAATGGCGCCGGCAGGGAGCTCAACGCTGCCGAAGGAAGCTCGGCGGACACCGGCGTCTGGAGGATGGTGCTCCATGGAACGCCACAGCAAGCTGCACCGTGCACCGAAGTGGCCGACCTTGGGAAGGGCATCATGGGCGGTGACCATCGCTCGTCCCTGCACGGCGTTGCCGGCGGGTTCGACGTCGAGTCTGCGGCGATGCATGACATCGACGTGTCGGGGAAGATCAGCGGCGGCGTCAACTACTCCAACTCGTCTTCCCTGGTGACCAGCGTTAGCAATTCGAGGGAGGGGAGCCCCGAGAGGCTGAGCCTCGCCATGCTCTACGCCAAGCACCCCAACGCCGTCAACCTTGCCACCATGAGCCCCTGGATGGCGATGCCGGCGCCGACCGTCTCGCAGGCGTTCAGGGGCCCGAATTCCATCCCTCACATGCCGGTGTATGCTGCCTGGACGGATGCGTAGATGCGTTGCATGCTGCTCAATCGTGCTGTCATCGGCCCTGTTTTGTCAAGATTAGCAGCACCGGTTGGTTTTGAAACCTAAGTTAGCTGGGATGGCAAGGCTGGTTAATTGGTTATCATGAAGGTGCAATGGTACGTAGGAGAAACAAGGTATTAGTCTCTAGTTTTTTTTTTTTTGATATTGTATTAGTCTCTAGCTCACGCACTTCTAGCAGTAGTGTTCTTACTTTATTTTCTGTAACCTCCTTGGAATATGTAGTATTATCTCATGTATGAGTTCAAACAAGAAAAGGAAAAGGTCCGTGGGATGGGAACTGATATATGCGTGTCTTTCTCCGTACATCTATCAACATGTTAAGCAGGAGTAGTATAGGTTTTCTAATCAGTGGGGTCGTGGATCAGCATGCAATTCACTGCCGATGTTGATCTTTTGACCGGTGTCTCAGGTCGCCTGTCTCACGTCCTTTTGCTTTTCTCTGCATGGCACGGCACTTGTTCCATGATGGCGATGAGTATCATCAACATTCCCCCCTCGCTCCCCCTCTTTTCTATCCCTTCCCGTATGAAGGGAACTTTGCCGCAAGGCTTCCTACATTCCAGTACCAATCATTCCAAAGCGGCCGAGAGATTCGCAGGGCATGTTTCCATGTCCCAACCTGCGGGTTCATGATGGCATGCATCCATCGACATGTAGGATCCAAAGCAGCAGATGTGCTGGTGTAGATGTGGTTGCCTTGTCATGGTTATATTTGTGACGTGGGAAAAGCATATCCGCTGGTGTCTCCACCAACTATAGCAAATCTAGCATAAGGGCATCTCCAAGGGACAGCGCGATAATCCGCGCTGCTAGCAGCCGCTTCCCCGGACGCGCTAAAACACATCGGGGCTAAAATGCATCGAGCTACAACCTGCGCTGCGCGCGACCGGTTGGCGCTTGACCAAAACATGAAAATAAACACAACATTGCAAAGGATCATTGTTAGCTTTCTAGGATCTTGCTAGGTGTAGATCTAGTGGAGTAGAACTGTCTAGGGTTCATATCTGTCTCGTTGTTGCTAGTTACAGAGAGAGAGAGAGAGAGAGAGAGAGAGAGAGAGAGATTGGGCAAGGGAATGTGTACCTTCACCTTGGCTCGATGAGCCAGTGAGAGAGAGGGAGGGAGATCGGGGCAAGGGAATGTGTACCTTCTCCTTGGCTTGATGAGCCCATGGTGTTGGCCATGGCGGAGAGCAACGGCGATGGCGAGCGGTGGGCTAGGCGGCGGAGGAACTTCCCGTCACTATAGCGCTCCCTAGATCGGTAGGGTTATCGGTGGGGGGTACGGCGTCACGATGAACCTCGTGTCGCGTGTTGTCGGTCCCACCTCTTTATATAGCGCAGGTGACAGGGGGGCGCCAACCATAGTGGGTTGGGCGCCCCCGATCAGGGTGTGGATCTAAGGGCCCGGTGGGCCATTGGGCCCACGTGGGAGGAGATCACTCTAACATTCTTCCCCTTGATCTCAACTTTTACTTTTAACTATATTATTTTCACTTCTCACCGATCAGCACATATAGCATATTTCATCGTCATGGTTCAATTGCCGATAGAATTAGACAACTACAACATACCTCTCTGTTTTGAAACAATTTTGTTTCTTTTCGGGCCTCTCATGATCTAGGAATCATAGGCTTGTCCTTAAACCCATGCCGGCTAAGTGTTCCTTGAACACATTGGGTGGTAAGCCGTTCGTAAGTGGATCCGCAAGCATATCTTTTATCCTTACATGCTCGAGACTTATAGTGTGATCCTGGATTTTATCTTTCACAACATAATACTTTATCTCTATTGGTTTGGTAGCATTACTCGACTTGTTGTTGTGAGTATAGAATACTACGGGCCGGTTGTCACAGTACATCTTTAGTGGTTTGTCAATGCAATCTACCACTTCCAAGTCAGGTATAAATTTCTTTAACCATATCGCCTGCACCGTGGCCTCATAACATGCTATAAATTCGGCATACATCGCGGATGATGCAAGTATTGACTGTTTGGAGCTTATCCAAGAAATACCCCCGCCTACGAGAGTGAATACATATCCAGACATGGATTTTCTATCATCTTTGTCTCCCGCAAAATCTGCATTTGAATACCCTGTTATCTCTAGGGAAACATATCTTCTATATGTTAGCATAAGGTCATTTGTGCCTTGTGCATAACGCAATGCTTTCTTTACCATCTTATAGTGTTCTATGCCTAGATTTTCTTGATATCTACCGAGTATAAAAGCTAAGTTAGGGTGAGTGCACACTTGTGCATACTGTAAGCATAGAACAGCCGAAGCATATGGTACTTTGATCGATCTCGATTTGGTTCTTGGGACATTAAAATTTTCCAAAACTGGCGCCCTTGACTATAGGAGCAGGGGTGGCATTACTCGCATGCATATTATTTTCTTTAGAACCTTTTCTAGATATGCCTTTTGCGATAGTCCTAGAACTCCATTTCTCCTATCTTCGTGAATTTCTATGCCCAAAACGTATGATGCTTCACCAAGATCTTTCATATCAAAATTTGAGGACGAGGACTTCTTTGTTTCTAGTAGTAAACTCACATCACTCCTAGCAAGCAAGATATCATCCAAATACAAAATTAGGGAAATATATTTCCCACTTTTAAACTTTGCATAAACGCAGTTGTCCTCATGATGACCCACAAGTGTAGGGCGTGTATCGCAGTATTTTCGAGGGAAGTGAAACCCAATTTATTGATTCGACACAAGGGGAGCCAAAGAATATTTATAAGCCTTAACAACTGAGTTGTCAATTCAGCTGCACCTGGAAACAATCTTGCTCACAGCAGTTTATCAAGATATGAGTTTTGTAGTAGCAATAGTAAAGTAATAGCAGTAGTAAAAGTAAAGACAGTAGTAACAATTGCAGTAAACAGTAGGATTAAAGCGCGGTAGGCATAGGGATGGATGGACGGGCGTTGTATAGACAAGACAATTCATATGGCAATCAAGACATAGGGCATTTGCAAGCATCCAAGTACTAAATAATCATAGGCATGTGTTCCATATATAGTCATATGTACTCGCAATGAGAACTTGCACAACATCTTTTGTCCTGCCAGCCCGTTTGCAGCGGGGCCTCAAGAGAACTACTGGCAATTAAGGTGCTCCTTTTAATAGAGCACCGGAGCAAAGCATTAACACTCCATGAACACATGTGATCCTCACATCAAATTCATTCCCTCCGGTTATCCCGATTGCTGTCACTTCGGGGACTTTGGTTCCAGACAACAATATGTGTATACAACTTGCAAGTAAGACCATAAACAATACTATCATAATGAATCAATAACATGTTTAGATCTGAAATCATGGCACTCGGGCCCTAGTGACAAGCATTAAGCATAACAAGTTGCAACAAAGTCAAAAAAGCACTAATAATAGATACTAAGCACCATGCCCTAACAATCTGATGCCATTACATGAACGATCTCATCCAATCCCTACCATCCACATAGCCTACAGCGGGGGATTACTCACTCACAGATGGGGGAAACATGGATGGTCGATGGAGAAGCGATGATGATGATGATGGCAATGATCTCCTCCAATTCCCCGTCCCGGCAGGGTGCCAGAATGGAGTTTCTGGTTCCGAATCACGGAATCTGGTGGTGGCGGTGCAGCGGAACTCTTTCTAGAAAACGTCGAACCCCCCTATGTTTTAGGTCAGAGGTCTTATATAGGCAAACAGAGAGGTCGAGGCGGAGTCCGAGGTGGCCACACCACCTCCTGATGCGGCCTGGCCTGGCCCGCGTAGCCAGGTGGTGTGGGCCCCTCATGGCCCTTCTTCGTCTCGTCTTCTGGCTCCGTGAGTCTTCTGGTAAAATAGGAGTTTCACGATATTTTTTGGGATTTTTCCTAAACGTTGATTTCCTGCACAAAAACGAGACACCAAAGTAATTTTGCTAAAAACAGCGTTAGTCCGCATTAGTTGTATCCAAATCACACAAATTAGAGAAGAAACAATAGCAAAAGTGTTTGGGAAAGTAGATACGTTTTGGACGTATCAACTCCCCCCAAGCTTAACTTATTGCTTGTCCTCAAGCAATTCAGTTGAAAATTGAGTGCGATAAAAGAACTTTCACGAACACATTTGCTTCATAAGATGTATATATTCTCAGCATAGGATCAAATACTTAGGCAATTCATAATAAAGAGTATGCAAATAAGTTTACCCAGTAGTCATGCAAACTATGAAAAGATTCCACCTCAATAATTAATAAGCAACATGACACATAATTGATACATTGCAAATGTATCTATAATTTTTGATGTTCCATGCTTGGTATTATCCACTTTCTTGTGTTTTGTTCCAACTTTGGAGTACTTTCATATGATTTCTTGGACTAACCTATTAACAAGAGCCACACTGCCAAATGCTTTTCTCGCTGTTTTGGTTCCAGAATGTCGAAAAATGAATATTCTCGAATTGGACGGGACAAAAGTCAAAGTGCCTATTTTTCCGAAGTCATCGGATGCGTGAGACGAGACGGAGAGGGGCCAGGGCACCCACCACACCACCCCCCCACGCTGCCCCCTGGCCCATGCCAGGGGGTGGTGAGGCCAGCCCTGGCACCCCCCTCGGCCTCCCCTTCCGACTATAAAATGCCCTCGGGAGGAAAACCCTAAGGGCCCGATCAAAAATCCACGAAAGAGTCTGTAGCCGCCGTCATCTCCATCCCTAGATCAGGAGGGATCTGAAGCTCTTCCTGGCACCCTGCCGGAGAGGGGAATTCACCTTGGAGGCCTTCTTCATCACCATGCAAGCCTCCGGTGTGATGCGTGAGTAGTTCATTGATACGTCCAAAACGTATCTACTTTCCCGAACACTTTTGCTATTGTTTCTCCTCTATACTTGTGTGATTTGGATGCAACTAATGCGGACTGACACTGTTTTCAGCAGAATTGCCTTGGTGTCTACTTTTTGTGCAGAAAACCAACTATCAGGAAAAATCCCGGAAAATATACCAAAAATCCTATTTCACCCGAAGACTCCAGGAGCCAGAATACGAGACAGAGAAGAGCCAGGGGGTGGCCACACCACCTGGTGGCGTGGGCCAGGCCAGGCCGCGCCAGGGGGTGGTGTGGGCCCCCCAACACCCCCTCGGCCTCTCTCTTCGCCTATAAGGAGCCTTCTGACCTAAAAACTTTGGGGGGTTCGACGTTTTTCCAGAAGGAGTTCCGCTCCGCCGCCACCACCAGATTCCACGAAACAGCACCAGAAACTCCCATCTGGCACCCTGCCAGGAGATCATCGCCGTCATCATCACCATCGCTTCTCCATCGACCATCCATGTTTCCTCCATCGATGAGTGAGTAATCCCCCGCTGTAGGCTATGGGGATGGTAGGGATTGGATGAGATCGTTCATGTAATGGCATCAGATTGTTAGGGTATGGTGCCTAGTATCTTTTATTAGTGCTTTATGACTTTGTTGCGACTTGTTGTGCTTAATGCTTGTCACTAGGGCCCGAGTGCCATGATTTCAGATCTGAACATGTTATTGATTCATTATGATAGTATTATTTTTGGTCTTATCTGCAAGTTGTATACACACGTTGATGTCCGGAACCTATGGCCCCGAAGTGACAGAAATCGGGATAACCATAAGAGAATGGCTTTGATGTGAGGATCACATGTGTTCACGGAGTGTTAATGCTTTGCTCCGGTGCTCTATTAAAAGGAGCACCTTAATTGCCAGTAGTTCCCTAGAGGCCCCGCTACAAACGGGCTGGCAGGACAAAAGATGTTGTGCAAGTTCTCATTGCGAGCACGTATGACTATATATGGAACACATGCCTAGGATTATCTAGTACTTGGATGCTTTATCTTATTTATCTGCAATTGCCCTATGTTCTGATTGCTATGTGAATTGTCTTGTCCATGCAATGCACGTCCATCCATCCCTATGCCTACCGCACTCGAATCCCACTGTTTACTGCTTTTGTTACTACTATCTTTGCTTTACTACTGCTGTTACTTTGTTATTCCTACTACAAAACTGTTGCTACTGATAAACTGCTGTGAGCAAGATTGTTTCCAGGTGCAGCTAAATTGACAACTCAGTTGTTAAGGCTGATAAATATTATTTAGCTCCCCTTGTGTCGAATCAATAAATTGCGTTTCACTTCCCTCGAAAATACTGCGATACACCCCCTATACTTGTGGGTCATCAAGACTATTTTCTGGCGCCGTTGCCGGGGACCATAGCTTTATTTATCAAGCTCACTTGGATTCTCTATTGTTTGCTATTATCCATCCATCATGGGTAAGTCTCGTGATGGCAAGGTTCCTATTTTACCATCCACTACAAGAAGAGGTACGGTTCTAAACACCTTTGCTGCTCTTGATTCACTGTCTGTTATGAGTAAGTTCCTTACACCACCACATACACATGCTACACACACTGCTACTACTGTTGAATCTGAAACTTCTGATGTGATGATGCTGCTTTTACTGTGCTTGATAAGAGTGGTTCATTAGGCCCTTTCCTAGATGCTATGATTGCTAGAACTATAGTTGGAAATACCGAAACTCCTAATGAAGACACTACCACACCTGTTAGCTCACCTGAGTCTAGTGAGAGTTATGATATTGAAGATGGTTATGTTGAGATGACCGATGAGTTTATTAAAGAATGTAAGAACACCCATGATAGGAGCGCTGCTAAGAGTCTCCTTGAGAGGCGTACTATTAGACCCAAATTATCTCCTGCTGCTAAGTTTGCTGCTTCTCCCATAAACATTATAGATGAAGATTATGATTTCTCTCTCGATCTATCTCACATAGCTATTGTCGAGAAAGAACCGTTTTGTGGGACTAAGAATGAAAGTGCGGTAGCACATATGAATGAACTTTCTACCATGAGTGGCTTGTTTTCTGATGATATTAAGATGCGTACTTACTTTGTTACTAAGATTTTCCCCTTTTCACTAAAAGGAGAAGCTAAAACTTGGTTTAGTAATTTACCTCCTGGATCTATTGATAGCCCTGAGTGCTTGATTAGTACTTTTCTGCAGAAATATTTTCCTCCCAGTGCTAGACATGCTATTTTGCAGGAACTTTTTGATTTTAAACAGGGAGAAAAAGAGGTATTGCCCGAATCTTGGGCAAGGTTTTGTGCTTTGATTCATGCACAGGGTGGAAGTCCATTACCTAAGAATGAGCTTCTTGATATATTTTATAATGGACTAACCGAAGAATCTAGGACATACCTAGATAGTTGTGCTGATTGTGTTTTCATGAATAGGACTCCTAAGGAAGCTGAGGAATTAATGGCTAAAATAAGTAAGAATTATGAAGATTGGACTCCTCCTAAACAAGCTATACCTGAAGTAATTATACCTGAATCATCTATTCCTATGCCTATTCCAACATCAAAGAAGAGGGGAGTTATTGAATTAAATGATGAAGTGATGAAGGAAGCTAAGAAATGTCTTAAGGAGAAGGGAATTAAAGCTACAGATGTCAAGAATTTACCTCCTATAGAAGAATTATGTAAGCCTATTCCCTACTCATCCACTATTGAGGTACACTCTCTCCAACACTTTGATGAAGGTGATATCCCTTACTCTAAACCTCCTGATCAATGCTTAGAAGAATTTGATATCTTTATTATTAAGCAAGATAACTTTAATAAAAGGGTGCAAAATCATCTAATGGAAAACACTAGAGCTATTGTTGAGTTGAAAGATATTGTGGAAAGAACCTCTAATGATGTCAAAATGATTGTTAAACACTTTCAAATGGTTCAAACTCAAATAGATCAACTCGTTAAAGTGCAAAACGACTTGCTAGTTAATGCTGCTAAAGAAAAACATGCTTATGAAATTAGAACTAGAAGTGGTGCTGCTACCCAGGATCCTCTATATCCTGAGGGGCATCCCAAAAGAATTGAGCGGGATTCTCAACAAGCTTAAAATAGTGGTTCTACTCGTAAGAAAAGGAAAAAGAAACATAAAACTGTTGTAGAACGCTCTGAACCTGCTATAGATCCTAATAGTATATCTATCTCTGATGCTGAAACTGAAAGTGGTAATGAAGAAAATGTTGTTCCTAATGAAGAAAAAGTTGAAGAAGAACCTGAAAACCACACTAAGAATACTAAATACACCAAAGAAGATTTTATTGCTAAGAAACATGGTAGTGAAAGAGAACCGTGGGTCCAAAAACCTATGCCTTTCCCTGATAAGAAACACAAGTCAAAGGAAGATGAACACTATAATAAGTTTTGTGAGTGGATGAAGCCTTTATTCTTGCAAATTCCTTTGACTGATGCTATTAAATTGCCTCCTTACTCAAAGTATATGAAGGATATTGTCTCGAATAAAAGGAAGATCCCTAATGAAGAAATTTCTACTTTGCTTGCTAATTATTCCTTCAATGGTAAGGTTCCTAAGAAACTTGGAGACCCAGGGATTCCAACTATCCCTTGCTCTATTAAGAACAATTATGTTAGAACTGCTTTGTGTGATTTGGGAGCTGGAGTTAGTGTTATGCCTTTCTCTCTCTTTAAGAGGCTTCAACTTGAAAAATTAACACCAACTGATATATCTTTGCAAATGGCTGATAAATCTACCACTATTCCTGTGGGTATATGTGAGGATGTACCTGTTCAGGTGGCTCACAATTTCTTGATATTAACTGATTTTGTTGTGCTTGAATTGCTCGAAGATGATAATATGTCTATTATTCTTGGGAGACCCTTTCTTAATACTACAGGAGTTGTTATTAATTGTAATCAAGGAAAGGTGACCTTCAATGTTAATGACAAGGAACATACTGTCTATTTCCCCAAGAAGATTGAAAGGACTTATGGTTTGAATTCAATTGAACATGTTGAAGGCATTCAAGTTGGAGAAATATATTGTCCCATACCAAGAGAAAAATTTGAAACTATTATGATTGGGACCATTGCTATCAAGGTTGAGGTAACATAATCATTAGTGGAATACAAAGTTTTGTCTCATATGCAATTGTTTTGGTAGCAAGACTTGATCAACCTTGTTAACAAAAGGATTCCATTGAACAAAACAATGTTTTCATTATGATTATCTCCGTTTATTTTTATCCTTTGCATTTTAGTTTTTGCTTTCGTTTAGTTTTATTTTTGTTGTTAGTTGCTTGCATGTTAGAACTTTTGTAGTTCTAGCCTTGTTTTATCCTTGCATCATGTTTCCAAAAGAAAAAAAAGAAAAAAAATCCGTCTGTCAGAAAAATCATTCTTCTATTTCTGAAAAATGCCCAAAAATAAAGTGTCTCGAAAAATTCCAAAAAATTCATATTAAATTTTTACGTGAAAAAGGGGTAGAGGAGTACCTAGGAGGTACTAGGGGGGCCTACCAGGCAGGCACACCACATGGTGGCGAGGCCAGCCTTGGGTGGCGCCATGCCCTGGCGTGGGCCACCCCTGGCCCCCCACCAACTCTCTCACCTGCCACTTTCTTCTCTCTCCCGAGTAAGCTCCAGTTCATAGCTCAAAATCGCGTTCTTGCTGTGCTTGCTCTCAATTTTTTCGATCTCCTTGCTCAGCCCATCTTTCTTGCTGAAATTTGGAGCATTTTTTCCCTGGTATGTGACTCCTCCCCTTGTCCAAGTAGATTTGTGTTTAGTGGATTATATGTTAAGTATTTTGCTGCTGTAGGTGACTGGTTATGAGAGCTAGTAAGCTTGTTTGATGCTTAGAGATATAGTTTTGATGCATGTTTAGGCCTCTTGCAAGTCCCTATGAGTAGAATCCTTCATTATATTTACTTTGCAATCACTTGCTTAATAGGTGTTTAAATTTCAGAATACCAAGCATGAACAACCATACTTTTGGAGAGATATTTGAGAGTGATGCACCTAGGAGGTCGAGGCCCTCAAGAACAACCTCTCAAGCTAGGCCATCATACAATGAAGATCTCATTGCAACTCGTATTGGCAGTGAAAGGGATGATGGGGATGCTCACCCATCCTCTTTTCCTTGTTTTACTTTCTTACAAGCTGCAGGTATTCTTGATGATTTCTTGCTACTGATCGAGAGGGTTGGTTTGACCTCATATATGCACGATGAGAGTGCACAATACGCTATGCTCACCAAAACTTTTGTTGAGAGCTTCATGTTTACTAACACACCCTATCAGTCTACTGTCTCTTTTAAAATCTATGATATGCCCTTCACCATGCCTTTGGAGAGATTTTGCAGTATTGTAGGTGTGCGTATGACAGGGACCGTGAAGAAAATTCAAGGGCGACCCGCTGATTTGTTGGAGCTTTACCGATCGGTGACCAATGATGATGACTCAAGTATGCAACGCGAAAGATACGAAATATCCAACTCCCTGCTCTTAGATACTTTGCATATTATCTTGCTACTAGTGTACTTGGTAGGGAGAACACAAATAATATATCCAACTATCATTTATCATTCATTACTGTTGCGCTTAACAATGACACTCGGTACAATCTTGGCTCGCTTATTGCTCGCCGCTTAGCTGCTAGGGGGCCTATCTATGGGGGCATCATTGCTTCACGTATAGTCAATGCATTAGGTCTTTCAGTGGATCCCTATGATGCTATGCTAGCACCATAGAGGCTTGACCTTGTTGCTATGAAATCTCATCACTTTGTCACTGCTACTTCTGATTTGGATAGTCTAGTATATAGGATGCTTTTCACTGACGGGGATGAAAGGGAGATCCTTTTGCCACAGCCTGCTTTGTTTAGTGTTCACAGGAGACCGTGGTCGCGCTCCAAGGAAGAGGTGGACGAGCAGCTTCACTTGCTGGGTTTCCACGAGCAGCACCAGGAGGATGTGCCCTCCTATGATTACTCTGTGCATTACAGAGGGACGTACTCGAGTTCACACCAGGATGAGGGGACCTCTTCGTCGTACCAGGGTGACACTTCATCCTGGTCAGCTTGGGATTGATACCCACTTAGGCCAAAAGCCTAAGCTTGGGGGTAGGTACGCCGACACCGCACTCATCTCCATATCATGTTGTGTTGGTACTTTGTATATTCATGTTTTTGTTTTCTTTTTAGTTTTCGTTCTTCTTTGCTTTTGCTTTCTAAAAAAACACAAAAAGACCAAAAATATTTCTGTTGTTTCTCTTTGGTTTGCTTCTTCTTTCTGCCTTGGTTTGCTTTTCCCTTTTTGCTTTGTTTGAACTATTTGAAAAACCCAAAAATATTTTGCTTTGCTTGCTTTTCCCTTTTGGTTCTTGTTTAAAAATCGAAAACACCAAAAATATTTGTTGTTCTTATTTGGTTTTTGCGAGTTTGCAACAGGGTTCGGCAGTCCTCAGTGGATATTGGTTTCATATTATTATTCAAGCCACACAAGTGAAGAGCAATAATGAGGATCAATGACAACTTGAGGCATGGTAAGAGGCTGGTAACGAACTCTATTTGTTTTCATTTTTGTACATATACTCATCACTGTGGGCTTGCTTAGTCCGTTCAAGTAGGGTGTATGTTAACTTTGGATGCTTAGTAGTTCTTGCTTTTTTATGATTAGCTCCAGCTCGCTAATAGTTTGTAGCATGTCTTATGAATGTTTGCTTGCATTGCTCTATTCATAAATTGGTATGACACCGTGGTATCCTCCTCTGAATGTTTCATTTGAATTGACTTGGCACATGCTCACGCATGCGCATGACTGTAATAATCAGTTAAGCCTCGATGAATTATTTTGCCTTGAAGATCTTGAATCATTTTCATGCCATGATTAGTCCTGTTTTGTTGCAAGCATGATAATGACAGCTATTGCTCTCTCGTTTGTCGCTCCCTTACTATTGCTAGCCTTCACTTCCACTGAGTGTTTTACTCATGTTTCCAACTCCCTAAACCAAATATTTCCAAAGTGTCCACCATACCTACCTATTAGCATCATTTGCTACTCCCGTGCATATTCATTATGCCTTGTTTTCTTCCGAATAAAATGTTTGCTTGTTATGGGAAAACTAGTTACTAAAGCTCTCACGAACTTGATGGTACACTTTATTTCCTGCACTTAATAAACCTGAACCATTGTGAACTCTCCATGAAAGTTATATGCTTGCAAATTATAGGCTGGGGATTAGTAGAACCGTGCCGTCACGGGGAACGCTTTCAACACTTGTAAATATATACCCAGTTGATACCTTGCTCTTTTGTTTGCGGATGTCGTCAGTATGAAATAAAAGGGGAGCTTGTAAGTCCATGGAGTTATGTATGTTTGTTAGAGAAACGCCTGGGCCGCTGGTCTAATCAATGCTGACATGGTGGAAACCTGCAGCGTAACCATAATGATATCTATGAAGCATTCTTCTTATAAAAAAAGAGAGAGATAGCTATTGAGAAAAATAAAAAAAGAGATTTATGAAAAGAGGAAAGAGATAAAAAAGCACCATTTTCCCATGGTAAATAAGAAGATTGCTGAGATACTCATTGTCTGCTTGCCTTGTCATTTTGATATGGGGATTCTTCCGTATCATCGGGCAAGGGGTACCCCGTTGGCGGTTCTCAATGATACACACATACTTACGATGACAAGAACTTACCGGTAACTAAAGTTGAGTAGCATGAGGAGCGGCCCTCGTACTCAAGGGACTTGGGATCTTCAGTTTATAGTCTGTCAAGCATATAACTCAGATTGGACCTCACTTTCACCTTAACCACATTAAAGATGCTTATGATAGGGGCAATGAGAGCTCAAAGCTAACGAGTACCATACTTTCAGCATTTGGAAGCCTTTTAAATTATTCAAAACGTTTTCTTCTACTTGTTGAGTCTCCACATATTCTTTGAGCACCTTCTTGAGAGCATAGTTGTCATTCTTTGTGTTTGCTCCATTACTTGATTATTTGTGTTATGACTTTTATGCTTGTATCCTTGATATCTTTACTTCTAGTCATCACTTGAACTTTAGAGGTGCCTTGATATTCATAATCAAAGGGCAAGCGAGATACCACTCTATCATACCTTTTTATGAGCATTGTAATGTTGCTTATGTTTGTGCTTCATGCTACTTATTATTCTTGAGTTGGAATCTCTTCATAGCTTGCAATGACTATTAAGTAGACTCAGTTGCATACGCTTTATTATGAACTGTCTGAGTAGTTGATCACATTGCTGAGAATATTTACATCATATGAAGCAAATGTGTTCGTGAAAGTTCTTTTATCGCACTCACTTTTCAACTGAATTGCTTGAGGACAAGCAATAAGCTAAGCTTGGGGGAGTTGATACGTCCAAAACGTATCTACTTTCCCGAACACTTTTGCTATTGTTTCTCCACTATACTTGTGTGATTTGGATGCAACTAATGCGTACTGACGCTGTTTTCAGCAGAATTGCCTTGGTGTCTACTTTTTATGCAGAAAACCAACTATCAGGAAAAATCCCAGAAAATATGCCAAAAATCCTATTTCACCCGAAGACTCCAGGAGCCAGAATACGAGACGGAGAGGAGCCAGGGGTGGCCACACCACTTGGTGGCGCGGGCCAAAGTCGCACCGGGGTGGTGGGCCCCCTAGGCACCCCCTCGGCCTCTCTCTTCGCCTATAAGGAGCCTTCTGACCTAAAAACTTTGGGGGGTTCGACGTTTTTCCAGAAGGAGTTCCGCTCCGCCGCCACCACCAGATTCCACGAAACAACACCAGAAACTCCGTTCTAGCACCCTGTCGGGATGGGGAATTGGAGGAGATCATCGTCGTCATCATCACCATCGCTTCTCCATCGACCATCCATGTTTCCCCCATCGATGAGTGAGTAATCCCCCGTTGTAGGCTATGGGGATGATAGGGATTGGATGAGATCGTTCATGTAATGGCATCAGATTGTTAGGGCATGGTTCCTAGTATCTTTTATTAGTGCTTTATGACTTTGTTGCGACTTGTTGTGCTTAATGCTTGTCACTAGGGCCCGAGTGCCATGATTTCAGATCAGAACATGTTATTGATTCATTATGATAGTATTGTTTTTGGTCTTATCTGCAAGTTGTATACACAAATTGATGTCCGGAACCTATGGCCCCGAAGTGACAGAAATCGGGATAACCGGAAGGGAATGCCTTTGATGTGAGGATCACATGTGTTCATGGAGTGTTAATGCTTTGCTCCGGTGCTCTATTAAAAGGAGCACCTTAATTGCCCGTAGTTCCCTAGAGGCCCCACTGCAAACGGGCTGACAGGACAAAAGATGTTGTGCAAGTTCTCATTGCGAGCACGTATGACTATATATGGAACACATGCCTAGGATTATCTAGTACTTGGATGCTTTATCTTATTTATCTGCAATTGCCCTATGTTCTGATTGCTATGTGAATTGTCTTGTCCATGCAACGCCCGTCCATCCATCCCTATGCCTACCGCACTCGAATCCCACTGTTTACTGCTTTTGTTACTACTGTCTTTGCTTTACTACCGCTATTACTTTGCTATTCCTACTACAAAACTGTTGCTACTGATAAATTGCTGTGAGCAAGATTGTTTCTAGGTGCAGCTGAATTGACAACTCAGTTGTTAAGGCTGATAAATATTCTTTGGCTCCCCTTGTGTCGAATCAATAAATTGGGTTTCACTTCCCTTGAAAATACTGCGATACACCCCCTATACTTGTGGGTCATCATTCATCCTTGGACTACGGATCCATGTAGTAGCTAGATGGCTGGTTCTCCTCCTTTGTGCTTTCATGTCTAGATCTTGTGAGCTCCGTTTATGATCAAGATCATCTATTTGTAATTCTGCATGTTGTGTTTACGGGGATCCGATGGATATTGAGATGCTATTTCAGATTGATTATTGATTCTATCATGTCTTTGTTATTTTTAATCTTGCATGCTTTCCGTTGTTAGTAGCTATCTTAGCCAAGTAGATGCTAGCAACTCCAAGATTTAGTATTTATGCTCGATAGTGGGTTCATGCCTCTGGTAATCTGGGGAAGTGACAGAAATCTCTAAGGTACTAGATGTGTTGTTGCTACTAGGGAGAAAACAACAATCCTTTGTTCATAGAACAATCGTATTGTTTACCTTACACGTAGTTCGTAAAGCAATAAGCTGTTGCTTGCAACTTAATACTGGAGGGGGTTCGGATGATAACCTGAAGGTGGATTATTAGTCATAGATGCAGTTGGATGGCGGTCTATGTATAATATTGTAATGCCCAATCGAATCTCAAAGGAGTCAAGATGATTAGTATATGCATGTATTGCTTTCTCGATGTTTGTCAATTGCCCCACTGTAATTTGTTCACCCAGCATGTTATCTATCTAAGGAGAGCCACCTCTAGTGAACTATGGATCCCGGTCCTTGTCTTTTACATACAATCTATAAACTATTTACTGCTTTGTGTTTACTTTTTGCAAACTTTTACTTCTTTCCATTCGATACGTTTAATCCTTTGTTTTCCGCAAAACACGGTGAGATTGACAACCTCATCGCGAGTTGGGGACAAAGTTCTATGGTTGTGTTGTGCAGGTCTCCACGTTGCTACTAGCACCGGTAGTGCGCCCTGCCAAAGCTCAGCTAGTAACACCTTTGGGGTGTTTCCTTTCTCCTACTGGTTCGATTAAACCTTGGTTTCATAACTGAGGGAAACTTGCTGCTGTGCTCATCATACCTTCCTCTCGGGGTTCTCAACAAGCTCTACATCAACACCGCCATCAAGCATTTTTCTGGGCGCCGTGCATTGAAGCATCAAGCATTTTTCTGGCGCCGTTGCCGGGGAGTCAAGGACATCTTCACAAGGGGAGTCCCTCATAACCAATCTCTTTACTTTGTTGTTTTTGTTCTGCTTAGTTTCTTTTTGCTTTGTTTGCTTGTTTTGTTACTCAAAAACACAAAAAAATAGTTTTACTAGTTTGCTTTCTTATTTGAAAACCCAAAAAATGACTACTCTTGAAAACACTAAGTTGTGTGACTTCACTAGCACCAACAACAATGATTTTATGAGCACACCTATTGCTCCACCTGTGCCTGAAGATACTTTCTTTGAGATAAAACCTGCTTTGCTCAATCTTGTTACGAGAGAACAATTTTCTGATATTGGTAATGAAGATGCTGCTTCCCATCTAAATAACCTTGTTGAACTTTGTGAGATGCAAAAGCATAGGGATATAGATGGTGATATTATTAAGCTGAAATTGTTTCCTTTCTCTTTGAGAGGAAAAGCTAAAGAATGGTTGAATTCCTTAACTAGGAATAGTATTGATTCTTGGACTAAATGCAAAGATGCTTTCATTGGAAAATATTATCCTCCTGCTAAGGTTATATCCATGAGAAGTGAAATAATGAAGTTTAAACAACTTGATAATGAGCATGTTGCTCAATCTTGGGAAGGAATGAAATCTTTAGTAAAGAATTGTCCCACTTATGGACTGACTGCTTGGATGATCATCCAAACTTTTTTATGCAGGATTGAACTATTCTTCAAGGAACCTATTGGATTCTGCTGCTGGAGGTACCTTTATGACCATCACTTTGGGTGCTGCAACAAAACTTTTGGACAATATGATGGTTAATTATTCTGAATGGCATACTGAGAGAGCTCCACAAGGTAGGAAGGTAAATTTTGTTGAGGAAACCTCCTCTTTGAGTGATAAGATTGATATTATTATGTCTATGCTTGTTAATGGGAAAGCCCATATTGATCCAAATAATGTTCCTTTAGCTTCTTTGGTTGCTCAAGAAGAGCAAGTTGATGTGAACTTCATAAGAAATAACAATTTTGGCAATAATGCTTATAGGAACAATTTTGGTAACAACAATTATAAGTCATATCCTCCCAACAATGGTAATGCTTATGGAAATTCTTACAACAATAATAAGAGTGCTCCCTCTAAACTTGAATTTATGCTTAAAGAGTTTATTAGTAAACAAACTGCTTTCAATAAAACTATTGAGGAAAAACTCTCTAATGCTGAAAGAAATATAGCATCTTTAGCTGAAGCTCAAAGTACTTTGAATAAAATGGCTGCTAAACCTGAAACTAATGAGAATCCCTATGCAGCTACCAATGCTATACAAGTAAGAATTGATGAAAATGTTAGACAATTAGCTGAATTACATGCTAAGTGGGAAAGAGAAGATGAAATTGCTAGAAACATTAGTGTTTCTACTATTACCACTACTAGTGTTGAGGCTAATAATAGTTATACTTCTTTAGATAATAAATTTGATTTTGATCTTGATGGTTGTAACATCTCTTAAGTTATTAAGTTCCTACAAAAGCTTGCTAAAAGTCCTAATGCTAGTGCTATGAACATGGCCTTTACAAAGCACATTACTGATGCTCTCATAAAGATTAAAGAAGAAAAGATGAAACATAAAGCTTCCATTCTTATAAAAAAAGAAGATGGTTGGGAACCCATCATTAATATGAAAGTGGATGACTTTGATTTCAAAGCTTTATGTGATCTTGATAGTAGTGTTTCTATTATGCCTAGAAGGATTTATGATATGCTTGATTTGCCTCCTCTTGAAGATTGTTATTTGAATGTACCACTTGATGATAATGCTAAAAAGAAACTCATGGGGAGTCTTAATGATGTTCTTATTATGGTTAAAAATTCCTATGTCCCTATTGATTTCTATGTTTTGGATGTTGAATACAATGCTTATTGTCCTATTACTTTGGGAAGACCTTTTCTTAGAACTGTTGGTGCCATCATTGATATGAAAGAAGGCACCATTAAATATCAACTCCCACTCAACAAAGGTATATAACACTTCCCTAAAAAGATAGAAAAGATTTCTTTTTCTTCTCCTATGAAAACAAAATTTGGTCTTAATGCTTCTTCATTTGAGAACACTTGATTCTTTCTTTGCTTCTTATGCCTAACTTAAAGGCGTTAAAGAAAAGTACTTATTGGGAGATAACCCAAAAGTTTTAGATGAGTCTTGGAAGTTATTACCTATGTAATAACCTCTCCTTATCCTTTTTATTTGCTTTTTGTGCCAAGAGTAACCTCTAATGAGAGTGAAGTAATGATTGGGAAAGTTGCTGTCCCGAAACAGATTTTTGTGCTTCATCGTAAAAAATCGTGAGAGAGCTCTGTATGTCGGATTGAGCTTTAGTTTTTTCTGTTTCTGCCCCAGGTTGTTATCTAACTTTCGTTAGTTCAACACTTTTTGATTTGAGCAACAGAAGGTCTTCGAAAAAATCCGTCTTTACCTGCTGGTCTGTTTTGACAGATTTCTGCCATTTTCTGCATTTGCTTCTTGTTGTTTCCTTCTTGAGTTCTTTTGGGGAATTGAGCTTTTTGAGGGAAGTTCTACAGTAGCTAGTGTTCTAGTGGAAGTTTATTTGGTGTTAGAACTTAACCTTAAGACCTTTTATCTTGAGTGCACTAATGTTGTTAATAAAGATTGTGTGAAGTTTTGTATGAAGGAAAAAAATTTAGGTGTATGGAAGGAATGAGTAATGAGATGAAGGATGGACTAAAGCTCAAGCTTGGGGATTCCATGCGTGTCACCCCAAGAAATATCCAATAAATACAAGCGTCAAAGCTTGGGGATGCCCAAAGCATTCCCTTCTTCATCAATAAAAATTCTAGGTTTCTTCCAAACGCTTCATTTTTATTGTTTCATGCACAGTTGTGTTGTTCTTGGAGCGTCTTCTTTTTTATTTTCGTTTTGATTTTTAGTTTGCTTTGGTTTGCTTAGTTTGCTGAATAAATTGGTTGGACCCCTCTTTCATACATTGGTTTGCAAATAGTTTGGTTTGGTTTGGAAAAGAGTAGGAAAGTTCATGCTTATGTGGTAAAAAGAGCTCGTTTTTGACTGTGGCCTATGCTTTGTCTTGCCTTGCTTGATATTTTTTTGGCTTTATGCTTAGTATTCTTTGTTGTAGCATGACTTGTTATAAACAATTGAGATTGCTTAATGTGCCTTGAATGAATCATGTGTTGTTTTAGCATATTAAAGCATAGTATAGTGGTATTCTCCTTTGATGCTTTATTTGGGTTAACTTGGCGCATGCTCACACCATGTTATGACTATCTCAAGTCACTGTAGCCTTTATGATCCTTTAGTTTTCAACTTGTAGTATCACTTTATGCTTTGATCAATGATGTTTTGTCGCTCTGCATGATTATGGCCATTATTGCTCTCTTAGTTTGTCTCTCCCAGTCTTTTGCTAGCCTCCACAACAAAGTATGAGTTCCACTCATGCATCCAACTCCCTAAACCAAGTTATTCCAAAGAGTCCACCATACCTACCTACTAGCATATGCTATTCCAAGTATATTCATGCTTTTGTTTACCTTCCAAATTAAACTTGTTATGAGAAAACTAGTGATTAAAGCTCTCACGAACTTGATGGCACAATTTACTTTACTTGCCCTTAATAAACTTGAACCATTGTTTCTTCTATGTTGTATATTCTTGCACTTATTTGTTGGGAATTAGCAGAACCATGCTTTCATGGGGAACGCTTTCAGCATTGCACTTGGTACTTGTACCTAGTTGATATCATGCTCTTTTGTATATGGATGTCGTCGGTGTAAAATGAAAGGGGAGCTTGTAAGTCCATGGAGTTATATATATGTGTTAGAGAAACGCCTGGGCCGCTAGTCTAATCCATGCTGACATGGTGGAAACCTGCAGCGTAACCATAATGAGCTGTCTATGAAGCATTCTTCTTATATAAAAAAAGAGTCCTATCTTGAGAAAAAAGAGAAAAGAGAAAAGAGAGATACTATGAAAAGAGGAAAGAGAGAAAAAAGCACCATATTCCCATGGTAAATAAGAAGAATGTTGAGATGCTTGTTGTCTGCTTGCCTTGTCATTTTGATATGGGGATTCTTCCGTATCATCGGGCAAGGGGTACCCTGTTGGCGGTTCTCTATGATACGCATATACTTACGATGACAAGAACTTACCGGTGACTAAACTTGAGTAGCATGAGGGGCGGCCCTCGTATACAAGGGACATGAGATTTCTGACTTATACTTCGTCGAGCATGTACACCATAGTTTGTTCACTTTAACCTTAATCACTTCAAGATGCCTATGATAGGGGCAATGAGAGCTGAAAGCTATAAGTACCATAATTTTTGGAAGCTCTTTATGAGACTTGAATCCCTACTTCCTTCTATGAAGGCCTTTCTTCCACCATTATATTGAGTCTCCACCTTCTATCTTTATGCACCTACTTTGAGAGCATAGTGGCCATTCTTAGTTCTATGTGAATTGTCCCAAGACTAGTTGATTGATGCATAACTTGTTATTGCTTGTTTTAGACTATTGTATCTAGTCACTCTTATGAAATTTGAAGGTGTCCTATACATTTATATTTGCTACTCTATTGAGGGACAAGATGAATACTTTTATGCTATGTTTTCTTTATGTGAAACAAACAAACGTCTTGCAAAGCATTGTTATTCATGAATCTTTTGTTTGTGCCTTTTCATGTTGCATCATAGTTTCTTTGTCTTATTGCTAGAACTTTGTCTTTCATGTTATGATTGAAGTACTATGATCCCAGCTTTGAATGTTTTACAAATACTTTGATCAAGTGTTTGATGGTGCATGTCACCTCAAAAATTATTCTTTCTTTTTATCACTTACCTACTCGAGGACGAGCATGAGTTAAGCTTGGGGATGTTGATACATTGCAAATGTATCTATAATTTTTGATGTTCCATGCTTGGTTTTATCCACTTTCTTGTGTTTTGTTCCATCTTTGGAGTACTTTTCATATGATTTCTTGGACTAACCTATTAACAAGAGCCATAGTGACAACTGCATGTTTTCTGCTGTTTTTGGTTCCAGGAAAGTCAGAAAATGAATATTCTCGGAATTAGACGGGACAAAAGCCAAAGTGCCTATTTTTCTGGAAGTCATCACATGCCAGAGTACGAGATGGAGAGGGGCCAGGGGGCCACCACATCACCTGGCCGCGCAGCCCAGCCTGGCCCGCACCAGGGGGTGGTGAGGCCAGCCCTGGCACCCCCTCGGCCTCCCCTTCCGACTATAAGATGCCCTCGGGATGAAAACCCTAAGGGACTGATCAAAAATCCACGAAAGAGTCTGTAGCCGCCGTCATCTCCATCCGTAGATCGGGAGGGATCTGAAGCTCTTCCTGGCACCCTGTCGGAGAGGGGAATTCACCCTGGAGGCCTTCTTCATCACCATGCAAGCCTCTAGTGTGATGCGTGAGTAGTTCATCCTTGGACTACGAATCCATGTAGTAGCTAGATGGATGGTTCTCCTCCTTTGTGCTTTCATGTCTAGATCTTGTGAGCTCCGTTCATGATCAAGATCATCTATTTGTAATTCTGCATGTTGTGTTTGTGGGGAACCGATGGATATTGAGATGCTATTTCAGATTGATTATTGATTCTATCATGTCTTTGTTATTTGTGATCTTGCATGCTTTCCGTTGTTAGTAGCTATCTTAGCCAAGTAGATGCTAGCAACTCCAAGAGTTAGTATTTATGCTCGATAGTGGGTTCATGCCTCCGTAACTGGGAAGTGACAGAAATCTCTAAGGTACTAGATGTCTTGTTGCTACTAGGGAGAAAACAACAATCCTTTGTTCATAGAACAATCTTATTGTTTACTTTACACGCGATTCAGAAAGCAATAATCTGTTGCTTGCAACTTAATCTTTGGAGGGGTTTCGATGATAACCTGAAGGTGGATTATTAGTCATAGATGCAGTTGGATGGCGATCTATGTATAATGTTGTAATGCCCAATCGAATCTCAAAGGAGTCAAGATGATTAGTATATGCATGTATTGCTTTCTCGATGTTTGTCAATTGCCCCGCTGTAATTTGTTCACCCATCTTGTTATCTATCTAAGGAGAGCCACCTCTAGTGAACTATGGATCCCGGTCCTTGTCTTTTACATACAATCTATAAACTGTTTACTGCTTTGTGTTTACTTTCTGCAAACTTTTACTTATTTCCATTTGATACGTTTAATCCTTTGTTTTCCACAAAACATGGTGAGATTGACAACCTCATCGCAAGTTGGGGACAAAGTTCTGTGGTTGTGTTGTGCAGGTCTCCACGTTGCTACTAGCACCGGTAGTGCGCATAAAGCTTCATTAGTAACACCTTTGGGGTGTTTCCTTGCTCCTACTGGTTCGATTAAACCTTGGTTTCATAACTGAGGGAAACTTGTTATTATGCTCATCATACCTTCCTCTTGGGGTTCCCAACAAGCTCTACATCAACATCGCCATCAAGCATTTTTCTAGGCGCCGTGCATTGAGCCATCAATAAGCATATGCAGGATTATAGTGCTCATAAGAAGATATGATAAAGTGGTGTCTCGCTTGCTTTTCTTTGGAGTAAAACATAAATGCCAAGGCACCTCTGAAGTTTAAGTGAAGACTAGAAATAAAAATATCAAAGATACAAGTGTCAAAGTTATGTCATAATTAACCGTGTCTTGGGACAAGCACATTACACTAAGAATGACAGCTATGCTCTCGGGAAAGTGCTCAAAGAATAAATGGTGACTCAACATAAGAGTGAAATAAAAGATTTAAAAAGTTTGAAAGGCTTCCAAATGTTGAAAGTATGGTACTCATTAGCTTTGAGCTCTCATTGCCCCTATCATAAGCATCTTTAGGTGATTAAGGTTAAAGTGAACAAATATGAGGATATGCTTGACAAGTTATAAGTTGAAAATCTCATGCCCCTTACTTACGAGTACCGGACCTCATGCTACTCAACTTTAGTCAGGAGTAATTTCTTGTCATTGTAAGTACATGTGTATCATAGAGAACCGCCAATGGGGTACCCCTTGCTCGATGATACAGGAGTTTTCCCATATCAAAATGACAAGGCAACAGAAAAGGAGCATCTCAACGATCTTTTTATTTGCCATTTTCATAGGCTTTTTTTCTTTTTTTTTCTTTCTTTCTCTCTCTTTTTCTTTTTTTATTTAGGATGCTT
This sequence comes from Avena insularis, assembly GCA_023614405.1. Classification (NCBI taxonomy): domain Eukaryota; kingdom Viridiplantae; phylum Streptophyta; class Magnoliopsida; order Poales; family Poaceae; genus Avena; species Avena insularis. The sequence goes on along the minus strand of CM042690.1, from coordinate 660,954,753 downwards.
CATAGATTGCTCACTATGGTTATGCTACAAGTTTCCACTATGATTAGGCATGGCTTAGGCTAGCTGCCTAGGCGTTTCTTTAACACATATACAAACTCCATGAGCTTACAAGCTCCCCTTTTATTTCACACCGCCGGGATCCATAAGCAAAAGAACATGATATCAACTAAATAAAGTGCAATGTTGAAAGCGTTCCCCATGGTAACATGGTTCTGCTAATTCACGACTTACAAAGAGCAAGCATATACGCAACATAGATGAGCACAATGGTTCAAGTTTATTAAGTGCAAGAAAGTAAAGTGTGCCATCAAGTTTGTGAGAGCTTTACTAACTAATTTTCACATAACAAGCAAACATTTTTATTGGAAGAAAACGAAGCATAATAAATATGCAAGGAATAGCAATAATGCTAATAGGTAGATATGGTGGACTCTTTTTGACAACTTTGGTTTTGGGGAGTTGGATCCACGAGTAAAGTATACTCAGCACAAGTTAAGGCTAGCAATAGAAAGGGAGCAACAATTGAGAGAGCAGTAACTGTCATAATCATGCATGCGACAAAACAAAATTAATAGTGGCATAAAAGTGACACGAGAACTCTGAGGCAGAATAAATCATCGAGGTTTAACTGACTTTTTTGTTAGTCATATGCATGCGTGAGCATGTGCCAAGTCAATTCAAATATAACATTCAGAGGAGGACACCACAATGTCATACCAAGTTATGAATAGAACAATGTGAGCAAACATTTATATGACAAGTTACAAACTAATAATGGATTGGAACTGATCATAAGAAGGCAAGGACTACTAAGCATCCATTAAATAACATACACCTTACATAAACATACTAAGCATGATCACAATGATGAGTACATGTACAAAAATGAAAACAAATAGAGTTCATACCAGCCTCTTACGACACCTTGAGTTATCATAAATCATCATTGCCTTTCACTTGTGTGACTTGAATAATAAGATAAAACCAAACTCTAAGGAGTCACTAAGGACCACTGAACCCTGCAACAAACTTTACAAAACCAGAGAAGAACCACAAATATTTTTGTGTTTTTGATTCTTAAAGGCAAGAACCGAAGGGAAGAGCAAGCAAAGCGAAATCGTTTTGGGATTTTCGAATAATCAAAATAAGGCTAAAAAGGATGAAGAAAACCAAGGGTAAAAGATAAAGAAGCAAACAAAGAGAAATGATGAAAATATTTTTGGTCTTTTTGTGTTGTCGAAAGAAGAAATAAAGCGAGAACAAAAACTAAATAGAAACAAAACATGGATATGCAAAGTACCAACAAAACATGATATGTAGATGAGTGTGATGTCGGTATACCTCCCCCAAGCTTAGGCTTTTGGCCTAAGTGGGTATCAATCCTAAGCTGGCCAAGATGGAGCGCCTCCATAGTACGGCGAGTCATCATAAGAATGATCATAGTTAAGCCCTTGCGAAGAAGAAGAAACTCCCCTATCATAGGCAGGTTGTGGTACGAAGACCCCCCCTCGTTGGAGGGCTGGACAGAATCATCCGCAACCTCCCTTCCAGCATCCTGCTCCTGCTGGGAGAGCTCCTCCAGATATGTGTCGAGCTCTTCCTCGGTGAGTGACCATCCTTCCCTGGTACCAAGATTAAACAAAACAGGCGCAGGCAAAAGAACCACTCGCTTGGTCTTACCTCCTCTCCATCCATTCTTGCAAAAGGTTATTTCATAAGATAAATCACTCAAATTAGCCCACGAAGAAACGAATTTATGTTGTATCATGGAATTAAGATCAAGCCTCTCTATGGGAAACTGTAAGTCTGAATGATGAGGCGTTACACCATGAAAAGCTAATAAACGAGAGGCGATGAGGCCTCCACAAATTCCACCTTTCTCGCAATTAGCAGCAAGATGGAAAGCTATCAAAGCACCCAGGTTATAAGTTCTATCTTGTTTCAAGGCAGCTGAAATAAAGGCTAGATCATATAAGGATAATTTACTAGCAGTTTTCCTAGCAAGAACACACTTGGCAATAAAGTAGGCAAAGTATCGAATAAACGGGAGATGAATTTTACCACTCTCCTTCGAGAAGCTACTCCCTTGGAAAATCTCTGCATACAAGTCCATGACGGGTGTAGGCCGCTCTCTAATCCTTTCACACGAACCCACTATGGTACTTTAATAGCTGCACAAAAATCATCAAAAGGGAGGTCGATAGCTATATAGTAAATTCTATAGTGAACCATGGGGTTAGGCAAGTACCAACTAAATCGAAAATCCTACACCACACACATGGTTAGTTTCACATTTTGGTAAGGTTCATCTCCCAAAAAATGCTCCAATCCTGCATTAGAAATTAGAGTATGGAAATCTTGAGAAATCCCTACAGCCCTCATGAATTCAGGGCATGGATAAATAGAAGGGAAAACTTATTCCTCACGGTGAACTTTCATAACCTTGGGCACCCTTACATGTTGGTTGACTTGGTGTTCATTCATCTCCTTTTCTGAAATTTCAGACAACCATCACAAATAATAATTGCAAAGTGATTACATAATGAAAGGAACTACGTATAGGGACTTGCAAGAGGGATAAACATGCATCAAACGATTTCTCTAAACACATAACAAGCATGCAAGCTCACATATCCTGTCACCTACAGTAGAAAAATACTCAAGATATAATCTACCAATCACAAATCTACTTGGACAAGCGGAGGAGTCACATACCGGAGAACAAATGGTCCAAATCTCAGAAGAAAAGATGGGCTGAGCAAGGAGATCAAAAATCGCGAGCGAGAATAGCAAGAACACGTGTTTGAGCAATGAACTGATATTTTCTCGGGAGAGAGAAGGTAGTGGCAGGAAGGAGAATAAGTGGAGGGCCAGGGGTGGCCCACACCATGGCCAGGCGCACCCCTGGTGTGACCACGCCACCAGGTGGTGTGCCTGCCTAGTAGGCCCCCCCTGGGTCACCCCAGGTACTTCTCCACCCCTCTTTTGACGTAAAAATTTAATATGAATTTTCTAGAATTTTTCGAGAAAATTTATTTTTGAGCAATTTTCAGGTATTGATGAATAATTTTCCGGCAGAAAGATAATATTGGAATGATGGAATAACAAAACAAAACCTAAACCTCAGAAGTTCTAAGACACTCTAATATGCAAGCAACTAACAAAATAGAAAAGTAAACTAAGTAAAAGCAAAAATTAAAATGGATAAAATAAAAGTAAGCAAGGATAATCATGGTGAAAACATTGTTTTGTTCATTAAAATCCCTTTGTTAACAACGTTGATCATGTCTTGTTACCAAAACAATTTTATATGAAACAGAACTTTGTATTTCACTAAATTATTATGTTACCTCAACCTTAATAGCAATGGTCCCAATCATAATAATTTCACAGCTTTCTCTTGGTATGGGACAATATATTTCTCCAACTTGGATGCCCTCAATATTTTCAATTGAATTTAGGCCATAGGTCTTATCAATCTTCTTGGGGAAATAGACAGTATGCTCCTTTTCATTAACATTAAAAGTTATTTTTCCTTGATTACAATTAATGATAGCACCTGCAGTATTAAGAAAAGGTCTCCCAAGAATAATAGACATATTATCATCTTCAGGCATTTCAAGCACAACAAAGTTAGTTAATATCAAGCAATTATGGGCCACTTGAACATGAACATCTTCACATATACCAACAGGAATAGTAGTAGATTTATCAGCCATTTGCAAAGATATATCAGTTGGTATTAATTTCTCCAATTGAAGTCTCTTGTAGATAGAAAAAGGCATAACACTAACTCCTTCTCCCAAATCACACAAAGCAGTTCTAACATAACTATTTTTAATAGAACATGGAATAGTTGGAATCCCTGGGTCTCCAAGTTTCTTTGGAACCTTACCATTAAAGGAATAATTAGCAAGCAAAGTAGAAATTTCCTCATTAGGGATCTTCCTTTTATTCGAGACAATATCCTTCATATACTTTGAATAAGGAGGCAATTTAATAGCATCAGTCAAAGGAATTTGCAAGAATAAAGGTTTCATCCACTCACAAAACTTATTATAGTGTTCATCTTCCTTTGCCTTGTGTTTCTTATCAGGGAAAGGCATAGGTTTTTGGACCCAAGGCTCTCTTTCACTACCATGTTTCTTAGCAACAAAATCTTCTTTAGTGTATTTAGTATTCTTTGTGTGCCTTTCGGGTTCTTCTTCAACTTTTTCTTTTATTAGGAGCATCATTTTCTTCATTACCACTTTCAGTTTCAGCATTAGAGACAGATATACTATTAGGATCTTTAGCAGGTTCAGAGGGTTCTACAATAGTTTTAAGTTTCTTTTTTATTTTCTTAGGAGTAGTACCACTATTTTCAGCTTGTTGAGAATCCTGCTCAATTCTTTTAGGATGCCCCTCAGGATATAGAGGATCCAGGGTGGCAGCACCACTTCTAGTTCTAATTTCATAAGCATGTTTTTCTTTAGCAGCATTAACTAGCAAGTCTTTTTGTACCTTAATAAGCTGATCAACTTGAGTTTGAACCATTTGAAAATGTTTAACAAGCATTTTAACATCATTAGAGGTTCTTTCCACAATATCTTTTAACTCAACAATAGCTCTAGAGTTTTTCATTAGATGATTTTGCACCCTTTTATTAAAATTATCTTGCTTAACAATAAAAACATCAAATTCTTCTAAGCATTGATCAGGAGGTTTAGAGTAAGGAATATCACCTTCATCAAAATGTTGGAGAGAGTGTACCTCAATAGTGGATGAATGGGTAATTGGCTTACATAATTCTTCTATAGGAGGTAAATTCTTCACATCTGCAGCTTTAATTCCCTTCTCCTTTAGACATTTCTTAGCTTCCTTCGTCACTTCATCATTTAGTTCAATAACTCCCCTCTTCTTTGATGTTGGTATAGGCGCAGGAATATCTGGTTCGGGTATAGTTGGCTCAGGTATAGCTGGTTCAGGAGGGGTCCAATCTTCATAATTCTTGCTTATTTATCCATTAATTCCTCAGCTTCCTTGGGAGTCCTATTCCTAAAAACACAATCAGCACAACTATCCAGGTATGTCCTAGATTTTTCAGTTAGTCCATTATAAAATATATCAAGAAGCTCATTCTTAGGTAATGGACATCCAGCCTGTGCATGAATCAAAGCACAAAATCATGCCCATGATTCAGGCAATATCTCTTTTTCTCCCTGTTTAAAATCAAAAAGTTCTTGCAAAATCGCATGTCTAGCACTAGGAGGAAAATATTTCTGTAGGAAAGTACTAATCAAGCAATCAGGGTTATCAATAGATCCAGGAGGTAAATTATTAAACCAAGTTTTAGCTTCTCCTTTTCGTAAAAAAGGGAAAATTTTAGCAACAAAGTAGGTGCGCACCTTAATGTCATCAGAAAATAAGCCACTCATGGTAGAAAGCTCAGTCATATGTGCTACCGCACTTTCATTCTTAGTCCCACAAAAAGGTTCTTTCTCAACAATAGCTATGTAAGATAGATCAAGAGAGAAATCATAATCCTTATCTTTAATGTTTATGGGAGATGCAGCAAACTTAGCATTAGGAGACAATTTTGGTTTTATAGTACGCCTCTCAAGGAGACTCTTAATAGCACTCCTATCATGGGAGTTTTGACATTATTTAATAAATTCATCGGTCATCTCTATATAACCGTCTTCAATATCATAACTCTCTCTAGACTCAGGTGAACTGACAGGTGTAGTAGTGTCTTCATTAGGAGTTTCAGTATTTCCAACTATAGTTCTAGCAATCGTAGCATCTAGGAAAGGACCTAGTGAACCACTCTTATCAAGCACAGTAGAAGCAGCATCATAAATATCAGAAGTTTCAGATTCAGCAGTAGTAGCAGTATGTGTAGCATGTGTGTGTGGTGGTGTAAGAAGCTTACTCATAACGGACGGTGAATCAAGAGCAACAGAGGTGTTCAGAACCGTACCTCTTCTTGTAGTGGATGGTAAAATAGGAACTTTGCTATCACGATACTTACCCATGATGGATGGATGGCAGCGAACAATAGTGATTCCAAGTGAACTTGATAAATAAAGCTATGGTCCCCGCAACGGCGCCAGAAAATAGTCTTGATGACCCACAAGTGTAGAGGGTGTATCGCAGTATTTTCGAGGGAAGTGAAACCCAATTTATTGATTCGACACAAGGGGAGCCAAAGAATATTTATAAGCCTTAACAACTGAGTTGTCAATTTAGCTGCACCTGGAACCAATCTTGCTCACATCAGTTTATCAGTAGCAACAGTTTTGTAGTAGCAATAGTAAAGTAATAGCAGTAGTAAAAGTAAAGACAGTAGTAACAATTGCAGTAAACAGTAGGATTAAAGCGCGATAGGCATAGGGATGGATGGACGGGCGTTGCATGGACAAGACAATTCATATGGCAATCAAGACATAGGGCATTTGCAGATAATTAAGATAAAGCATCCAAGTACTAAATGATCATAGACATGTGTTCCATATATAGTCATACGTGCTCGCAACGAGAACTTGCACAACATCTTTTGTTCTGCCAGCCCGTTTGCAGTGGGGCCCCAAGGGAACTATTGGCAATTAAGGTGCTCCTTTTAATAGAGCACCAGAGCAAAGCATTAACACTTCATGAACACATGTGATCCTCACATCAAAGTCATTCCCTCCGGTTATCCCGATTGCTGTCACTTCAGGGCCTTTCGTTCCGGACAACAATATGTGTATACAACTTGCAGGTAAGACCATAAACAATACTATCATAATGAATCAATAACATTTTTAGATATGAAATCATGGCACTCGGGACCTAGTGACAAGCATTAAGCATAACAAGTTGCAACAAAGTCAAAAAAAAGCACTAATGATAGATACTAAGCACCATGCCCTAACAATCTGATACCATTATATGAACGATCTCATCCAATCCCTACCATCCCCATAGCCTACAGCGGTGCATTACTCACTCATGGATGGGGGAAACATAGATGGTCGATGGAGAAGCGATGGTGATGATGATGGCAATGATCTCCTCCAATTCCCTGTCCCGGCAGGGTGCCAGAATGGAGTTTCTAGTTCCGAATCGCGGAATCTGGTGGTGGTGGCGTAGCGGAACTCTTTCTGGAAAAACGTCGAACCCCCCTCTATTTTAGGTCAGAGGTCGAGGCGGAATCCGAGGCAGCCACACCACCTCCTGGCGCAGCCTGGCCTGGCCCGCGTGACTAGGTGGTGTGGGCCCCTCGTGGCCCTTCTTCGTCTCGTCTTCTGGCTCCGTGAGTCTTCTGGTAAAATAGGAGTTTTGCGATATTTTTCGGGATTTTTCCTGAAAGTTGATTTCCTGCATAAAAACGAGACACCAAAGCAATTCTGCTAAAATCAGCGTTAGTCCGCATTAGTTGTATCCAAATCACACAAATTAGAGAAGAAACAATATCAAAAGTGTTCGGGAAAGTAGATACGTTTTGGATGTATCAACTCAACATTCTCTTTAAATCCAAATTTCTTAATTGTCTCATTAAACTTTAGATACCACTATCTAGAAGCTTGCTTTAATCTATAAATGGATTTGTTTAGGCGGCATCCCATATCTTCCTTGCCTTCCATGATAAAACCCTTGGGTTGTTTCATGTAGACACTTTCTTCTAAATCCCCATTTAGAAATGTCATCTTTACATCCATTTGATGTATTTCTAAATCAAAATGTGCAAGTAATGCCATTATGATTCTGAAGGAATCCTTACATGAGACTGTAGAAAATGTCTCATTATAATCTACCCCTTCTCTTTGTGTAAATCCTTTTGCCAAAAGTCATGCTTTATACTTTTCTACATTCCCATTAGAGTCATACTTAGTTTTGTAGACCCATTTACAGCCTACTGTTTTGGTTCCTTTAGGAATTTCTTCTAAGTCCCAAACATCATTGGTATTCATCTGTTTCATCTCGTCTTCCATGGCCTCCAACCACTTCTATGAGTGAGGAGAACTCATGGCTTCTTCATATGAAGTGGGATCACCCTCCACATGAACCATTTTTGTATTGTAAACTTTATAATCAGTTGAAATAGCTGACTTTTTAACTCTTTGAGACCTTCTAGGGGTCTCATTCATTGGCTCATTATGTGCCCTTCTAGGGACTCATTTGTTGGCACATTGTGTGTCTCAACATGTGGCACATCTTGTTGAGGTGGTTGCTGCTCCTCCCTCTCATGCGCAACAACGGGTTCAGTCGGCTCCTGACGGTCAGGTTTCGGATCTTCACTCATTGTTCTCACGGGTGGAGTTGCAACAGGTGCTTGCACCACAACCTTAGGGGTTGTTGATCCAGGAACAACAAGTAGTGAAAAAATGGCTCCTGAGTCATCGAATTGGGTGCATGCACCCCCTTCTCCTCAAGATCAATTTTCCGAGCTACCATACTCCCCCTCATCATTTCGTCCTCTAAGAAGACTGCATGTATTATTTATACAAACTTTTTATATATGTCTGGATAGTAGAAACAAAAACCTTTTGATCTTTCAGGATAGCCAATGAAATGGCAACTGACAGTTTTAGGATCTAGCTTTGCGATATTTGGATTAAACACTTTGGCCTTAGCTGGGCTCCCTCACACCCGCAGGGGTTGTAGAGATGGTACTCTTCCTGTCCACAGCTTATACGGTTTTTTGGGCACCTACGTGCTTGGTACTCTATTGAGGATGTGAATGGTGGTTTTTAATGCCTCCATCCAAAATGTCAATGGGAAGGTGGAGTAACTTATCATACTGCGCACCATATCCATAAGTGTACGGTTCAGCCTTTTATCTACTCCATTTTGCTGAGGCTCGCCCGGCATTGAATACTGGGCTACTATGCCAGTCTCTTGCAAGAACCTTGCAAAAGGTCTAGGGACTTGGCCATATGGAGTGTGCCGATCTTAGTACTCCCCTCCACGGTCAGATCTTACTATCTTTATTCTTTTATCATGCTGATTTTCAACTTCAGCTTTGAATATTTTAAATTTATCCAACGCTTCCAATCTTTTTTTGGTTGGATAAATATAACCATAACGGGAGTAATCATCTGTGAATGTTATGAACGAGTCAGATCCATCCACACCTTTCACAGGAAACGGTCCACAAATGTCAGTGTGAATGATTTCTAGTGTCCCGGTGATTTGTTTTTCACCCTTTTTGATTTGCTTTACATACTTTTCTTTAACGCAATCTATGCATTGCTCTATGTATGAGAACTCTAATGTAGGAAGAATATCATTTTTAACGACAGTGCCATAATTTTGATGAGTCATGAATTCTCTTTCTTTTCTTTTGATCTTTATCCGACGCGAAAACATGTTCATTCACATTACACATAAAATACACGTTTTCACATAGGAATAACAAATAAAGCTCATTGTGAAGGAAATTAATACCCACATAAGCATTATTAAACCATATGGCACACTTGTGGAAAATAATGAATCCCTAATATTTCGGTGTATTGATTTGACCCTCGTGGCGGGTATATATAGAGTTACAAGGGGTAGGTAGACTTGGAGTACAAGATGATCTTACAGTCCTAGTCTATCTCATATACGTATATGTATCTGTATTCTAACATGCCCCCTCAGTCGTAGCGAGATTGAAGCGGACGCTTGCGACTGGATTTGAAGTCTTGTGCTTCCATCGTATTCACCTCCTTGTCATTATCACCTGCATGAACATGATCATAGCTGGCACCTAGGGACGGTGACTGCGTCTCCTTCTGTTGCCTCTCTTTCCTCCCACAGTCACAGCAGGAGTGGCATGGACACAAGTGACGTCACGGACGCTGTTGACTGGAGTTCTTGAGTTGTTGTAGACGTTGTTCTTGATGTCGATGTCGAGGTAGCCGATCGTGATGTAGCCGTGGTCGAGGTGGGTGTGGTTGATGTCGTAGTCATCGTATGTTGTGTGACCGCCATTGCCGGAGGCGCAAAAAATTGCGCGTTTTTGTTGTTGTTGTTGTTGTTGTTATTATTGTTATTGTTGTTGACGGAGCTGCGGTCGTGGACGTTTTGCACCTTATGGAGGTACCGTCGGGGCGTCTCTTGGACGTGGTCATAAGTGAGACCACCGGTTTTGCTAGGACCGGAGGAGCCCACCAAGCACACATGGTTTTGCTAGAACCGTATGCGCGGTCGTAGGGGCATCACAATTGTGACGCCAGTTTTTTGATGCAGTCGTCTGTGTTGTGGACACGACCATGCCGTCATCGGGGTCGTGGACGCGGTCATGCCGTCGTCGTGCCTTGCAGTTGTACTATCAGAGGGCGTCGTAGTTTTATGTCCATCATGAGGACAGGGTATAGCGGCGGCAGCGATGTGTCGACGAAGATGTTGATGAAGACCATGTTGATGTAGACCTTGAAGATGATGTGTCGGCGATGAAGGAGTAGGCGTGTCGGCAATGATCGTCACTCGAAGACGTCCCTTGTGGCGGCGATGATGTCGAAGTCTTGCTCATAGTTGACGAAGATCTTGGTGTAGTCATAAAGTTTAACGTAGATGTTCGAGTCGATGTAGTCCGGCTTGATGCAGTGTAGATCTTGGTGTCGGCGTAGCCGCACGCGTGGAATCGAGGGTGTGTCGCTGCAGGCTGGTAGGTGATCGCCGGAAAAACTGTTAGTGTGCTCGGGCCGTATGCATACGTATACATATACTACATATGAAAATTAACCCAAGTCTTCAAGCCGTGCGTGACGCTGGCTCCATGGATTTTCGTGTACATGTGCGTGCACAGTAGATTCTACCATCTGGTGTTCAACTTTGCCGTAGGCACATTCCAGCGGCCATGGCTTGTTTTGTCTGTGCACAGGAGGAGACATCTGCACATACGTTCTTATTCTGTCAGTTAAGGAAGTGTGGCGGGAGATAAAACCCTTGTATGGGTTCAAGCTGCGCCGGAAATTTTTCACAAATCCAAAATCTTGGGTCTTTGATTTCCTGGCTAGATCGACAGAGAGGGAGTGCATGGTGCTTACAGTGGTGATATGGCACCTGTGGTTGGCCAGAAACAGTGTACGTAATGGTGAAAGTATGAAGCCACCGCAGACGGTTGTAGAACAAAGCAAAGCATATGTCGACACATTTGTTTTCGCCGAATACTTCAAATAGACGTGAGACCAGATCTTCTGCACCTAGATGGTCTCCGCCGCCTGAAGGAACGGTGTTTGTTAATGTGGATGCTGCTCTCTTTACATCTTCGCGTCAGATGGGAATTGGCGTTGTGATCCGAAGCCACACTGGTGAGTGCTTGATTGCTTGCAGCGAGCTCTTGATGGAGGTCACAACGCCGGAATTGGCTGAAGCGCTGGCTCTTCGACGCGCTGTATCCCTTGCTGGAGGCGAAGGTTTCGACAAACTGATGGTTGTCTCTGATTGTTTGTCATTAATTTAGAGAATCAACTCTTCAGAGATGGACAGAAGTCCCATTGGCGTGGTCGTGCAGGATATCAAATTTCTAGCGACCAATTTCCTTGCAGTATCTTTTTCTCATATTTTCCGTGAGTCTAATATTGCGGCACATACTCTAGCTCGCTCAGCGGAGCAGTTTGTTTCGATTTGTTTTAGGAATTCTATCCCGGACGGTATCTGGCAGACTATTTGTAATGATTTGCCTTGATCAATAAAGTGTCGTAATTGTGTAAAAAAAAAGAGTAGATTCTACGGTGGCCTTTCTTGCTTGGAGTTGATGGCTACCACGATGACGCACCAACACAGAGATCGGAGCCGGCAGGGTAGGAGTTCTGCATGGCGAGCGCATGTTTCCCAGGCGGATCTTGTCCGCCGGTTCCCTGAAGTTGTGCACCCATTCGACCATCAATTGATCTTGCACTGATTTCACCGGAAGATGATGTAGGGATTTATTTTGTGGCTAAATTGGATCTAAACTAGAGAATTGAAAAAATCAAAACTTGATCTAATCTAATCTAATCTAAAGAACCGATTCCGATTCGATCTTTGATCGAGACCGGGTGTCGTGCCCCGTGGAGTAATCTCCTCGGGGCGGCGTGTTGCGGATGTGGTGGAAGAACCTAGGATTTGCGTCGTAAGGCTAACCGCTCTGATACTATGTGGAAAATAATGAATCCCTTATATTTCGATGTATTAATTTGACCCTCGTGGGGTATATATAGAGTTATAAGGGGTAGGTAGACTTGGATTATAAGATGATCTTAGAGTCCTAGTCTATCTCATATACGTATATGTATATGTATTCTAACAACACTTTCCATGTCCAGACTGGCATTCATAATAATCTTTGTCCAAACGTGAAACACTAATCAAGTTTCTGTATAATGAAGGAACATAAAAACATCTCTAAGAAGAATCGTGAATCCATCAGCTAGCTCCAAGGAGATGTCGCCAACAGCTTCAACGTCTTCTTGGACTCCATTTGCAACTTCAATTCATCTTTCGCTTCTTTGCGTAGTCGTGTCAAATGAAATCCCTATAAAGAATTTGCAACATGGATAGTTGTACCTGAGTTAATCCACCAAGTAGATTTCAAAAACTATGTATATAAGGATACATTTACAAAGGAAACAGTGTTGTTACCTTTGTTTGCCATTATTTACTTTAGCCAAATAGGGCAATATTTCTTGCAATGCCCAGTCTTCTTATAGTGGAGACATGTATCTTTGTCCACTGGAAGAGGCCTTTTGCTAATGCTAATATTGCATGGGAGAATTTCCATGTGGATTCGAAGGAGAACCTTGGTTACTTTGATTGTAGTTCCTTTTCTTGTTATCCTTCACATAGTTCAGAGAACCACCATGTGAGGTTTTAAGTCTTTCCTCTTCTTGCACACACATGGCCATAACCAGGTGAACAAGGAGTGCAGGCTCGAACTCCAAATCAACATCCATGGGCTTAAGCTTAGCTTCCATGTTGCTCATCCTGAGGATGTGCTCTCTTATGCCATGTCCACCTCCAGTGTACTTTTTTGTCACCAGCTGCTTTAATAGCTGGGTAGCATATATCTTTGAAGAACCAGTGAACAGGCTCTTTATCTTTTCAAGATACTCCCCTACGGAGTCACACTCTGCAATGGAGCCCACAATAGCATGCTCAATGGTGTTATTTATGAAAGTCATGCACTTTTTGTTGGCGGTGAGCCACTTTTTGTTCTCGAGGGTATATGCCATCTCCAATGGAGCATAATCCCTCTTATTTTTGTCCCATGCAGTAGCATCATCTTTATCATATCTAAGTCTCTCTGTCGGTTTGGTGGGTTGCGGGGTTTCAACAACCCAGTCCACCTCAACACAAACAAAAGCCAAATCAACCTTCTTTCTCCATTCAGTGTAGTTGTAACTATGAGGTTTGGAGCATCCTTGATGCAGTTCATCAAGTAGTACTGACATGGGTATACCCTACAGGTACTCGAGCTTGGTATATACAGCCTGAATACGTAGAGGCCCACGGTGTCGCCAAGGCCCAAATGAGGAACTCGAGTAACCTACGGACTCTCGATTGCTTGAAGAACAAGAAGAAGCTAAAGATAGAAAGTTCAAAGGGGAAAACCCTAACTTGTAACCGACTCGACCTGCTACCCGAGACCTAGCCTATCTATATAAAGGCTAGGAGGGACGGCGAGGAGGACACACACAACCCTAGTTTCCACAACCCTCGCCAGATTGCATCTGCGCACCATTGTAATCCTCGATTCCTTTGATAATTCCACGAGTAGACAAGGAGGAGTAGGGACCTCTACGAGGCCTGAACCTGGGTAAATCTTCAAGTCCCCTGTGTGCTTGTTTGCTAGCCGATAGATGTCTCCAGCGCTCCCTCCTTCTCCAAAACCCAAGTCCATAACAATGGGTATTGATGAGTTAAACCCTCGTCAATTGGCGCCGTCTGTGGGAATTGGGAGTGCTGGTGTTGCGGCTTCTTCGGCCCCATCAACCACGATCTACAACTCCGCAACAGCGGAGATTCGCCAGCTCTTCGGCGCGTTCGACTTCACCGTCCACACGCCGGCCACTCGCCCGGATTTCGATTCCGTGGGCGACGGAATCAGCCTAGCGATCGAGAGCTTCCGCTTCCAAGTTGGTCAGATGGGCACGCTTTGCATGCCTAACCATCCGACGGTGCCATCAATTGCCCCAGCATCGTGGTTCCCTCCACCGATCGGTACCCTCAGTGAGCTCAACGCCCCGACAACAGTCGAGAATACGGTCAGCGCCAGCAGTCGCGAATCCGATCTGACCGATTTGGCAACTGAATATGGGGCCTATGGCTCCGGATCTGAGAGTTGCGGGAGCAATAGCTTCCCCAATCACTTCATGTGCGCTGTCATCAACGCGGGCGACACCTCCACCAACCGCGACAACACGGGCAACTGTGGTAACGAAACCGACCCGCCTAACGGCGGCAACAGCGGCAACGGTGGCAACGGCACCCCCGTTAACAATGGAGGAGCAATCGAACCTCCAACTATAATAAACGAGCAAACTGGCGAACGCGTCGTCATCAAGCTCAACGAACAAGAGTGGGCTCGTTGCCGTGATGCCTTACGAGGCAACCCTGTACCCTTTGGATCTCCGCAAGAACTACTAATGGGCTACCATTGGCTCCTGAAGGAAGAATTCAAGCGCCAAGTGCAAACAATCACGCAACTTGAGGTGCGTAAAAAGGCGGCAGATGAGTCGAGTCTTCGACGTGCTGGGCTCTCCTCCCACGGAGGATCCTCCTCAAAGGGAAACGAGTACATCGCAAACAAGAGGCGATCTCGGATGGCCCATCTCACCGAGCAAGAGCACATAGAAGCTACAAAGGTCCTCGACTTTAGTTCTATGACAGTCGACACACGGGGCAATGTGGTCCCCAAAACGCCGCAGGCTGCGGTGACAGCAACCACCATGTACCTCCTCAACAACCAGTCGTCGGCTGGAGATTCCCGAGCTGCCATGCACCAATCTACGATCGCGGGCCTGGGACTAATCGAGCCGGCTCTCGACAAGGAGCCAACACCAGAGCCAAAAAAAGGCAAAGTGCTAGCAAAGCGCTACTCCTCACTCTCATCCAGCGACGACAGTCACGACCTGTCTCGACGCCGCCGCTCACCGCGACACGACCACGACTATGACGCGCGCGATGACCTCACGCAGCGCAAGATCGACAAATCAAGGGCGCGACATGCTCGGTCGACTGACTCGGAAGAAGAAGATGTGGAGCTCTGTGGCGCCAGATGCTTCAGCAGGGCTAACAGGCAAAAGCGAATGCCCAAGGGGTCTAAACTCCTGTTGGAGAACCCAAAGTTTGACGGCCTGCAGGACCCGAAGATCTGGCTGGAGGACCACATCTCCTCCGTCAGGCTCCACGGCGGCAATCGAAGCACGACCATGCAATGCTTAAAGCTACAGCTGCAAGGCGCCGCCCGAGCATGGCTCAACAACCTCCCACGCGGATCCATTCGCAGTTGGGAAGAGCTGGTTTACAGCTTCGTGTGCAACTTCAAGGGCACATACAAGCAGCATGCATCAATCGAAGAGCTAAGATGCTGCCAGCAAAGATCGGGTGAATCGCTAGGCTCCTACATCCAAAGGTGGTCCATCATTAAGAACTCTGCAGAGAGCATCTCGGAGGATCACGCGATTGACGCATTCAACGGTGGTGTGCGTCGCATAGAGCTCAGGGAGGAGCTGGGCCGCTCAAAGCCCAAAACCATTGACCACCTGATGGAAATAGCGAATCGCTGGGCAGATGGAGAAGATTTGGTGAAAAATCGTGCTCACTCCGACAATGAGGCAGAGCTCGAGCGCAGACATGACCGCTGAGGCAAACGCCGCATGCACATCTACGATGACCGCAACGACGTCAACATGGTCGCAGCCAGCTACGCTGACAGACGCGACGATAACCGTAATAACGGCTACCGCAGTGGAGGATACCACGACTCCGGGAAAACCACGCAAGTGTGGCAACGCCGCAATCGTGATGAGGCACCCGCAACATCCATTGAAGACAAACTGTCTAGGCCATGCACTGTGCACTTCTACATCGACAAACATGACGGAAAGAAGAAGTCCAGCCACCTACTCAAGGACTGCCGCGAGTTCCTCAAACTACATGAGGGACTAGTTCGGATGAATCACAATGCAATCGAAAGGGGCTACGGAGCCGCTCCAGGCGCCGTGGCACATGGTGCTCCACCACCACCGCCTGGACTACCCCCAAATGCAGCTGCGCCGAACCAGCACCAGGGAGGCAAACCATACCCACGGGCCATGGGTACCGATGATCCAAAAGGGACGCCCCTCGAATAGGGTGCAGAAGGCCATCACTCGCCAAGTCAACTTGGCCACAAACTCGCCACCATCTACCACTAAGTACCTCAGCGGAAGCGAGTCCTGCATCACCTTCGACAAACGCAATCATCCGCCTCAAGTACATCGTCCAGGCCATTGTCCCCTCGTACTCGAGGCGCAAATCGGAGGTTTCGACATGAGCCGCGTCTTCATGGACGGAGGAAGCGGCATCAACCTTATATTCGCGAGTACCTTGCAAGCAATGAGGATCCCTCTGACTTGCTTAGAAGCCTCGGACACAACATTCCACGGCATCGTCCCAGGCAAAGGCTTGTATCCCCTAGGAAAAATCAACCTCGACGTCATCTTCGGCACGCCAAAAAACTTTCGGCACGAGCGCATCGACTTTGAGGTCGTCGACTGGCCCTCACAATACCACTACATCCTCGGACATGTCGCGTTCGCTAGGTTCATGGTAGTGCCACACTATGCCTACCTGCAGATGAAAATGCTAGGTCCCAATGGCGTCATCACAGTCAACGGGAGCTTCGAGAGATCCGATAGTTGCGACAGGGAATTCAACAGAATTTCCCAGTCCTTCGGCATGCAGGAAGAACTCGCGAGACTAAAGGAGTCGACACACAACAGTCTGCCTCCCCTAAGCCGACCAAGTTCGCCCGACCTATCTTTCAACTCATCGGTGAACATAAAGAAAGTGCAGGTCCGCCCATCGGATCCCGCCAAGACAGCCCTCATCGCCAACAACTTGAGTCCCGCATAGGAACTCGCGCTCGTCGAATTCCTCCGTGAGCACTGGGAAATCTTCGCCTGGTGTCCAACGGACATGCCAGGAGTTCCTAGGGAATTCGCCGAGCATGCACTCAACGTCAACCTAGATGCAAGGCCAGTCAAGCAAACAATCCGGCGATTATCTGAGCCAAGAGCAAAGGCAGTCGGAATGGAGATCAACAGACTCCTCGACGCCAAATTCATACGTGAGATCAAGGAAAGCACTTGGCTCGCCAACACGGTGCTAGTACCAAAAAAGGACACGGATATCCTGCGGATGTGCGTGGACTTCACCTCTTTGAATAAGCACTGTCCAAAGGACCACTTCCCGCTACCACGAATCGACCAGATCATTGACTCCACAACAGGATGCGAGTGCCTCTGCTTCCTCGACGCCTACTCAGGCTATAACTAGATTCGAATGAAGGAGGAGGATCAAGAAAAAACAGCGTTCACAATGCCCTTTGGAGTGTTCTGCTACAACACAATGCCCTTCGGGCTAAAAAACGCAGGAGCCACCTACCAGCGGTGCATGCAGGCTTGCCTCAAGAACCAACTTGGTCGCAACATTCAAGTATATGTCGACGACATAGTAATCAAGACCAAAGAGGAAGCCTTGCTAATCGACGACTTGCGCGAAACCTTCGCCAACCTCGACCGCTACTGGATCAAGCTCAATCCAGACAAATGCGCCTTCGGCGTACCATCTGGGCAACTACTCGGGTATCTCATCTCCGCGAGAGGAATCGAAGCAAACCCGAAGAAAATAAAAGCTATACTGGCCATGGAGAAGCTGAAAAACATAAGGGGCGTCCAACAACTGGCTAGGCGAATCGCGGCTCTCACTCGATTCATCAGTCGGATGGGTGAAAAGGCACTGCCCTTCTACCAACTCCTCCGCAAAGCTGACAAGTTCGAGTGGACCAATGAGGCGCAGGAAACATTCGAAGACCTCAAGCGCCTTCTATCCACTTCGCCAGTACTGGTGACCCCACGAGAAAGGGAATCGTTGTTGCTATATATCTCTGCCACCAACCAGGTGGTCAGCACAGTGCTTGTGGTCGAACGAGCCGAGGAAAACAAGGTCCACGGGGTACAGCACCCAGTCTACTACCTCAGCGAGGTCCTCACGCCAACAAAACAGCGGTACCCGCACTACCAGAAGCTAGCATACGGCGTCTTCATGACTGCCCGGCGACTGTGCCACTACTTCCAGGAACACCCAATCATGGTGGTCAATGACGCCCTGCTGGGGCATATCCTCAACAACCCCGACGCCACGGGGCGAGTCGCCCTTTGGGGAATCGAACTGTCTCCACGAGACATCACATACGAAAAGCGCGACGCAATCTAGTCGCAAGTTCTCCCGGACTTCCTCGTGCACTGGATGGAGAACCAGCTCCCCGAAAAACTAGATATGTCCTACCTCTGGACAATGCACTTCGACGGATCCAAGCGGAAGGACGGAGCTGGTACAGGTGTCATACTGACATCGCCCCAGGGGGAGAAGCTGAAATATATCCTGCAAATGCAGTTCACCGCCTCCAACAACGAAGCTAAATACGAGACCCTGCTACACGGGATGAGGATGGCAAAAGCCTGCGGCACCAATAGGCTCATTATATACGGCGACTCCAAGCTGGTCGTCAACCAAACAATGCATGAGTGCGACGCACTGAACGACAACATGATCGCCTACCGCGACCTCTACGACACACTTGAAGGGGATTTCGACCGTTGCGAGCTGCGGCACATAGGACACGAAAGCAATGAAGAGGCGGACACACTCGCCAACATAGGCTCTACCTGTGCCCCCATACCACCTGGGGTATTTCTCGAGCGCATCTGCGAATGCTCCATCAAGCCAAAGGCCGCAGAGAAGAAAACAAGCGCAGCAACGGACTCGAGGGCTACGCCGCCCAATGAGACAATGGCACTTGACGACTTGGAGCTAGACACAGGACTCGAAGGACCAATGAGCGTCATGATGATCGAGTCATCCTAGACTCAGCCGTACATCACGTACCTCCTCAGCAAAAAGCTACCGTACGATTCGACTGATGCATGGCACATCGCGCGATGATCCAAGGCATAAGCTGTTATCAACGGTGAACTATACAAACGCAGCATCACAGGAGTACTCCAACGATGCATCTCCGCGGCTAAAGGAAGAGCTGTTCTCCTCGACATCCATGAGGGAACCTGCGGACACCACGCTGGAAGTCGCGCCCTCGTGGCCAAAGCTCTACGAGTTGGATTCTACTGCCCTACGGCCATGCGCGACGCCAAGGACATCGTCCAGAAATGCAACGCGTGCCAGTGATTCGCGGACAAGCCGCACGCACCTGGCGCAGAGCTCCGGCCAATTCCATTGGCCTGGCCCTTCGCGCAATGGGGACTCGACATGGTTGGCAAGCTCCCCAAGTCCTCACGAGGAGTCTACGTCTACCTCCTAGTCGCAGTCGACAAGTTCACCAAGTGGATAGAGGTCATGCCAGTGACCAATCAATCAGGGCACAACATAGTCAGGTTCTTCGAATCCATCATCTACCGCTTCGGAGTGCCACACAGCATCATCACAGACAATGGGACAAACTTCACATCCAAGGAGTTCCAAGAATTCTGCGAGGATCTGGGAATCAACATCAGCTACGCCTTGGTAGTGCATCCACAGACCAACGGTCAGGTCGAAAAGGCGAACGGGCTCGTCTGCGGCGGCATCAAGAAGCGACTCCTCCGGCCACTCAAACAAGCCACAGGTTGCTGGCTAGACAAACTGCAATCAGTACTATGGAGCCTTCGCACAACTCCAAACAGTGTTATAGGCTACACCCCGTTCTTTATGGTGCACGGGGCTGAAGCGGTGCTACCCGCCGAAGTACGGTACAAAGCATCGTATGGTCGCTAAATGAAAGCGTGAGTCAACCCTTGCACTCGAAGACTCCATCGACCTCCTTGACGAAGCAAGGGAAATCGCCGCGGAAAGATCAACGATCTACCAATAGAACTTGCACAACTACCACAGCAGGAGGCTATGCCCCAGATCCTTTGTCAAAGGCGACCTGGTCCTGCGACTGAAGCAGCAAGGGAATCTCAAGCTCGAGTCCCCCTGGGAGGGACCATACGTGATTACAGAAGTAATCCCAGGTGGCGCCTATCGCCTTCAAGATTTAGAGACTGGAGTCGCATAATCCAACCCCTGGAACGTCGCGTAGCTACGACGCTTCTACCCCTAGTCGTTTTTACTTTTACATTGCAAATAAGGCTACTCAGCCAAGGCTAGTTAGCCACACATTGTACTTCGTACTATCCCGCGAATAAATAAAGCTAAGTGCCCCAAAACTCTATGTTTTCCTCTATTCTTCGCAACTTATCCACTCGGAGGCTGCGCCACCCTATACACGTATGTTCTACGAACTAATACGCGATATCCTGAGTAGCTGGCACACCAATCAAAACCCTTGACACACATCAATCCAGTTGCAACGCACCTGACAGGTTGACAAGGGACTGAGATAAGCGCATGGCCAGACTAACGAAAAGGAGTCGCATAGTGCAACACACTCACAAAATATACATGCTAACAAGCTCTTTATACATCATCGATAATCAATTATACACAGCATATATACGAACTTTACAACATTGGTACACTTATGTGCAGGATACAAACTAAGCTACTATTGCAACAAGAGAACGTTGGTTTGCTCCCTGAAGAAGTCGACAATCTCCTCTATTGGGCGATCCACCGCCTGATAGTGCGGCACCATATTCCAAGCAGAACCCGCTGGTGGCGCAGGTGGACCATCCGCAATTGCCGCAACGTCTACATCAGGCCTATGCAGTCGTACCAGCGACAGAGCGGCCTTGGCACCGGCCACCAACTGTCGTCTTACACACTCGCGAACCGCAGCTAGGTCTTGGAACTTGGCAAGAAGGGCCAGCAGGCTCGATGGAGCAACATCCAGCGGAAACATCGTCCG
This sequence comes from Avena insularis, assembly GCA_023614405.1. Lineage (NCBI taxonomy): Eukaryota > Viridiplantae > Streptophyta > Magnoliopsida > Poales > Poaceae > Avena > Avena insularis. Next base: position 660,933,710 of record CM042690.1, on the reverse strand, counting down.
ATAAATATTCTTCAAGCATGATTGCGACTTCTTCAGGAAGTGCAGCACCCGCGACGCACGATCCTGCAGGGTCGCCAGTGCGATTGCACGATCATGATCCACCCATAAATATCCACTCTCTTGAAGCTGCTCTTGGGTCAGGTCATTCATGCGAATAGCAATCCTATCCTTCTCATCCTGCGGATGGCACGCGCTGACAACTATACAAGGCAAAAGCGGAAGTATGAGGACAGCACACCATCGCAAGTGACTACAAGGACAAGATAAGAGTAAGAAAGCTAACATTTAAATTGGTCGCCCAACTGCGTCACCTCCCCCAACAGATATTGTTCTCGGGCGGTGGCCTTCTCTGCCTTCGATTTCCATACATCTGCTATCATGAGTACGGGCAATTGACGCTCCAACTGCTTCACGCGATCACGAAGTCGCGAGAGCAGAGACAGCTCATCCACCCTTGAGCGCGGCGGTGCCAAAGTGTCATCAAGGGGTGGCAAATCCTGAGGTTCCCTCAAAGTATCACTTGATGTTCCCTATCACAAGCCAAGCAAGAAGCAATAAGAAGACCAAATCGATGCGCAGACAAAAGATTCGAATGCATTCAAGATTAGCAAAAGTATCAGCAGATACACTCGCCAAAAGGCATGTTTTCAACAAAAGACATAAGTTATCCAACTATTACAAAGCTACTGAGGAGCAACTGGTTTCTTCGACTTCGACTTTGGCTTTGGGGGCCTCATCGAGTCTGTGGCGGTATCAGATGCCATCGACTTTTCCACGCCCCGACGCCAGAGCCTTTGCCGCCTCCTTGGCTCCTCGGAGTACTTTGTCAGGTTGATCGGTTCAGCCCATACTTGCCACAGCAATCGCGAAAGGAGCAAAGACTACCCGCTGGTCATTCACGCTAACGGCATCGCCTTGAGGTCAGAGATAAACTTCGACTCCGTGGGCCTGCACCATAGCGAGTGACATTGACGCACCAGCCGCACGGAGCGGGTTCTTGAAGCTTGCAGGGACACCCCCGACAAGAGACTCCACCAGCTCGTCCATGTTCTCGATCAGCTCAGCCTTGGGCACCAGCTCTTGCCGGAGGCGACTGAGCATGCCCTTGGCCTTGGAGAGCACATCTTGAACATCGGTGCTGCGGTCCTCGACTGCTGAAAGAGCACCCACCAAGGCATTGTCACGATGGAGGACCTGAGGGTCGAAGCTCAAATCGCCAGCATCTATACATAACCCACACATGGGCACGAAAGTCAGCGCCAAAGACGAATTCGAACAGAGAACAATAATGATATCCAAGCAAGGTACCTGAGAGAGCCTTAGCAATCGAGAAAAGCTGTTCTTTGAACAAGTTCTCCCTAGCCGCAATGGAGGCACGCAGATCCTCTTCGCTACTGGCCACGCCGCGCGTTGCCTCATCGTGACTCTTCACAAAGGCGATGGCCTTTTTCCATGGTGGCTGCGTCACGAAGAAGGGCATTATGTTCTGCTGCAAAACAAAACAAAAGGGATAGACTATCAGTCGACTACATAACAATGATGCAGAAGAAGAAGTAAAGAGCACTTATTTACTACGCGATAGCTGCCAGATCCAGATTGCATGTCAAGCGACCCATCGCAAGCACCTGCTCCACCAGGTGAGCGGCTTCCTTCACAAGGAGCTATCGCAAAAGGAAAAACAACAAAGGATCAGCAGAGGCCATAGATAAAATCGACTGCAACATCAGAAGAAGAGATACTACACTTACATGATCCTCCAATGACTCCGAAGTCGATTGGTGCAAATATCCGCAACCATCCGATGCTCCGCATCGTGTGGAGAGCTGGATGAGTTATGCCCGGAGTGGGCTGCCAATGGAGGGGAAGGAGCACGCTCAACCTCTTTCTTGGCCCTTGAGGTCGCGACTCCAGATTCTTTCAGAAATTGGACAACGCCAAAAGATGACGACGCCTGCTGACTGCAAGACCAAACCAACATCAAGAAAAGGCAACTCCAAAGAAGAACCAAAAAGGAAGACTTGAATACTTACCAATCAAACTTATCAAAGTCGAAGGTTGGATCCCCCGACTCTGACGATGATTCCTTCGGCAACCGCATCTTCTTGTGAGAGGATGGCCCCATGGCACTCACACGAATGGCAGGGATTGGCGACTCCGCACAAACGCGCGCGTCTTCCGGAGTCGAAGGAGACGACGATCGTAATCTCGCCGCTGTAACGCCATGCAGTATCCAGACTATCCGACTCGGGGGCTTCCTCCTCCACATCAGATGGGACGGTCAACTCCGACTCGTCCTCTTCCAAGGCTTCATGAGGGTTAACCCCCTCAGGAAGAGGGGGCATACAGGGTGACACCGCCCAATCCTGCATACAGACCAAAATTTAGCACAAAGTTAAGAAACAGCAAAGAAGCAATCAGCAAACCAAGCTACTACGTAGCACAACTATACCTCAGGAGGAGGGTTAGCAGCATCGAACGGAGGAACGACTAGTTCACCGGGGAGCACATCCTTGACGGTGTACTTGGTGACCAGTCGCACCCTTTTGTCTACCTCACTCGCAGACATGCCATCGGCAGACACGCGAGTGACATCGTCCGTGCCAGCCCACTGGAACATGGGGTGGACTCTGGCCTGCAGGGACTGGACGCAACGACGCAGCCATGTGCGAATGAGGGTGCAACCTCCCTCCTCTTTGCCCATGTGACTCTCGAGGTCGCAGACGCGGTCGTACAACACATCTGTCTCCGCGGACTCGCCGGGCATAATCACATTCTTCCAGGAGCGCCTCCTCTTGCATGGCGTCAAAGGGCGCGAGTCCGAAGTGGTCTCCGTCCGCCTTCTGGTCGCGAACATAGAACCACTTGTCCCTCCACCCTTGGACAGACATCATCAGCTTGATGTAGAAGTATGTGGCGGATGGATCGACATGGATTCCGCAGCCGCCTACATCATAGACTACGGAGCTAGACGCCGACTGGCACTTCAACTTGAAGAGGCGCTTGAAGAGGCCGAAATGCGGCTCGATTCCGAGCCAGCACTCGCAAAGGGTAATGTAGCAAGCTACGTGGAGGATGGAATTGGGGGACAGCTGATGGAGCTGGAGCCTGTAAAAACAAAGAAGGCCCCTGAAGAAAGGATGCAGGGGCAACGAGAGGCCGCGGATGATGAACGCTAGGAACATCACCCGAAAATCGGCAGGAGGAGAGGGGATTACCTCGCCGCCAGGGACGCGCGTGTCGGCGACTGTGGAGGACAAAACTCCGTCTTGGCAAAGAAGACGAAGCTCTGAGGACTTGATCACAGATGGACGCCACGCGCCATTCGTGTCACGAGTGTCTGCGCCCTTTTTCTTCGTCAGAAAGGGCGCAGAAGGAATCAGCCGCAGACTCTCCCTTTTCTTCCCCAACTACAAGGGCGATGTGACCGGAGGAAGTAGCTGGGAAATACGCGGAGCTGGTCCAGCGCCGCGGAGGAAAAAGAGCACAAAGAAGCAGAGGAGCAGCAGCAATAGCGATGGAAGCAAAGGATGAAAAGAAGTAGATGTGAATTTTACCGTCGTCGCATCGCGACTTAACCCCCTGGAAGATGCAATCCAACGGCTCAAAAAAAACCTACCAGACGTGTGGCGTTCATCGTGCTTGACACGTGTGAAATGGATCATATGGGCACCTAGAGGGGGTGAATAGGTGCTGCACCAATTTTTAATTCTTTTTCAATTTTAGGCTTAGCACAAAGGGTAAATTCTCTAGATAAACTATTGGATGGAATTTCCCTACATGCAAACCTATCTACTAGCGTGTAAAGAGCGAGTGGAAGAGGCACGAGTAAACCGAAGTGAAGCACGCGGAGACACAGGATTTGTTTGACCGCAGTTCCTTCCTTGTTAAGGGAAGTACGTCTGTGTTGGAGGGGTGGGCGGTACTAAGACCACCACGCCACAAAAGGCCTCACCCTGTTCTCCGATGGATCTCGCCACAACAGGCCTGATCCACCTTCCACTATAGGTACCCTTCGAGGCAGGCACCGGCGCCTTTACACAACTAGCAGGGCAACAACTCCACAATAACTTGGAGGCTCCCGAAATGACAACAAGCTGCCACAAGAACAAAGTTGTCAAATACAATAACAAGATCTAGGTATTGACAAGACTACTAGATTAGGGATTTCTCCAAGTGAATGGAGAGGAGTTGAAGTGCTTGATTCTTGATGTTGATGATGAACTTCTCCTCCTTAAATTCCACCAAAGATCAAGACCTTCGGGTGGTTGAAGTGGGAGATCGAGAATGAGAGCTCTTGCACAAGGTCTGGTCAATTTCGAATGAATCAAGTGTTCTGAACGTTGGAGAAGAAGGGGTACTTATACCCCCTTCCAAAACCAGCCGTTGCACACTTTGGGGGCCGGATTATCCGGCTCAAGTGAGGGCCGGATTATCTGGCCTGGGGAAAACACCGCCCCAGACTCGGAATATCCGGCAGAAAATCTGCCCCTCACTAAGCATCGCGCCGAGCTTGCCCTTGATCAACTTCTGGGGGTCGGATTATCCGGTCCTATGTGAAGGCCGGATTATCCGGCCTGGGGAAGAAAAACCGCCCCAGTTCGGATTTTCCAGGAGAAAATCCGACCGGATACCGAGCGACGCGCCTTGGCTCCTTTTGATCGAAAACTGGGGGCCGGATTATCCGGCCATTGCGAAACCCGGATTATCCAAATGGGAGGAAATCGCTCAGTTCGGATTTTCCGGGAGAAAATCCGACTGGACACATAGCGACGCGCCTTGGCTTTCTTGAGAGATGAGGTAGGCCGGATTATCCGGCCCCCCTCAAAACTTCCTGCACACTTAGCACACATGAAAAGTCTCCATAGTATTGTTATCTAACACGCAAAACATAGGAAAACATGAAATGTTCTTTCAATCTCCCCCTTTTTTGGTGTTAGATGACAATACCAGGATTTGCAGGAGAAAGACACAAGACAAATAGAGATAACTATGAAAGGAACTCCCCCTCAATGTGTGCATAAAAGAGCTTTGCATTGGAATACAAATGCACACAAATAGGTGAATCTATTCCAAAGGCATATGAGCAAAAACGCATACCACCGAAGTAGAGAATAGGCATCCTTGACATAAATCACAATTAATACCGGATAACCATTATGAGCGTGCGCCTTCCGTGATAAACCTCCATCAATAGGGTATGAATAGATATATCCATAAGCATAATCCATGCAATGAAGTCCATAGGCATCATCCAGACAACCACATAAAGTCTCAAACAACCACAAATCACGAATTTAAAAGTTCAACGCTAAATGGGCATAAGCAAGAAATAACGAATAGAGAAGTGCAAATGCTTATGCCCGACCCATGCAAATCCACGAACACCCTAATAGAACTACTTCTCCCCCTTTGGCATCGAGACACCAAAAAAGGGAGAAGAGTGATGCTAGCGCCACAAGGGATCACTCATCATAGTCCTCGTCCTCGTCCTCTTCTTCATTCTCTTCCTCATCCTCATCTTCAAACTCCTCAGTGTCACCTTCCTCATCTTCATCAGCAGCAGTAGGTGCAGAGGGGAACAAGTGACGCTCCAGCTCACCATAGTTCAGCCCGGAGGAAGAGTTCCACCGAGCATACGGAGTGGGCGGTGTAGGAGCCGGAGGAGCACCCGAAGCGCCAAACACGTGGTGGAGAATGAGCTGCTGGGAGTGAGCCAACTCATGGCGCTGTCAGATGCCTCATAATCGACCTCATGTGTGTCCATGCCCATGCAGAGGATGTGACGCTGAACCAGTTCAGCCGCTTGATCTCACGAGCCACGGAGGTAGGGGGCTCATGAGCATCCCTCATGAGGCCCTCAGGAGCAGAGGAGGGATGAGAGGTCTTCCGAACCTTGTTGTATATCTTCTTGGCCTTGTGCACCGAGTTAATGTGGAACTCCTCGGCAGGAAGCAGATGGCGGATGAGCAACATAATGTAGGGCGCATAGGGAATGGACAGACAGTTGAACATAGCATCACACAGCTCATGGTAAATGAAGTCCATGACATCCAGCTTGTACTACACTGACTCGTCCTCGCAGGAGGCAACCTCATGAGAAAATTGAAGTAGCTGAACAAGGTGACCACGGATGCTGTCATTGTTGCCCCCACTCGGTGTAATAGAGTCACGGAAGAGACCCACCAATGCTGCATAGATGGGATCAAGACCAGCCACAGTACCCACAAGCCATTGTTCACAGTGCAAGGATAGAGAGCAGCTTCCTTGTTGGGCTTCAGCTGAGTGATGATGCGATGGCCACTAGCTCTATCCCTGCTGTGGAAGGAGTACCCCAGAACCTCAGCAAACACGTGAAAATCAGCAGTCATGGGCTTGTCATGAGTCATCCACTTCATAGTGCGACGTTCATCCCCACAAATCACCAGAGTGGAGAAGAACTGCTTCACCACCTCAGAGTCAAAAGAGCACTAGAGAGACATGAGATGGTGCAGCCCCATCCTCTCAGCCACAAACATCGCATCCACAAGATGCGCCTTCTCCAAAGCCTCAGCAAGTACTAGTGGGTGCATAGGCCTAATGTTCAGCCTGGCATAGATGTCTTCATAAATCCCCTTCTGTTCTGCACACCAAAAACGGGTATCCCCCAGCTCATCATCACGAGGCAGCTCAGCAAACAAGTCACGGTGACGGATGGCAGAGAAGGAGACCGCATCGAAAGCCCTGTAGTTGATCTTGGGCTCCTTGCCCTTCCTCTTGGACACCCCCTTCCTAGTCCTCTTGGATTGTTCAGATGCGCCTCTCTTCGTTCTTCCTTCTCCTCAATTCAACTTCGTCCACAAGGTTACCTTGTCCGTCGTCCCGAAAGTATTTGGCACGAGGACGACGCTTGTAGGTCTTGGGAACACCGGAACCACCTGTGAGGATAAATAAGGGTGATAGCAAGGGGATAAGCATACACACAAGTCCAGGAGAGAGCATGGATAAAGTAGTCAAAAAGTTCATAGGACAAAACTACTCAATGCATACACCATAGTGAAACTGAAGCAGAATTGAATCTGTTAGGCCGGATTATCCGCCCTTGGCCCTGGCAGGAATGTTCGATTCCACCTAGATAGTATGCAAAAAAGTAGATCGGGCCTAGAAACTGTAAGACTATGATTTCTATGTGAAAACACATCCTTCTAGACAACGTTCCACCCAACAAGATACACATCTAGCCAAAGATGGGGAGAGAGGGAGTTACCCTCACTCATTGGAGGAAGAACACGGAGGAGAAGGTACCCGGAGGTGCGGAGAAGAAGATCCGGTGGCTGGAGAGGCTCCGGGGAGGGTGAGGGGCGGTAGGCAGCGGCTGGGGAAGAGGAGAGGGCTGGGGGAGAAGTGCTGCTCGTTATGAGCCCTTCCCCCCGAGCCCTACCCTTTAAGATGAAATCTGCCAGGGCCGGATTATCCGGCCACCACTTGGGTCGGATTATCCGGCCTAAATTCTGGGATTCTGTTATACACAGAACCAGGCCCGCGCGTCCCCAAACAACACCCCCACAAGGTGTAGAAAGGACTTGTGTGCAAGAATAGATGGCTTAGGGGTAGGGAAGGCTTGGGATTAAGAGAGCCAAACTGAGATGGTACTAGACACTCAAAATTGCAAAATCCAAATCAAATAAAAGCCAAGATTGAGTGTGATTCCCATAAGAACATGAGAGAGCAAATAACATCCAAAAAGATCCAATTCTCCACAAGGGAGAGGGCGGTGGCCGAAGCCACCTTGTTGGAGTGTATGGTGTGACACCGCGAAGATATATCTTGGGTTCACGACCAATACTCATTAATAAGCTCACATATCACAACATGATATTAAGAGAAATGATATATCTTGTTATTGGCATTATGGGGGGAGGGTTAGCCCAATGAGTTAGGACCACACTCCCCCTAAATCCATGCCCACACCTAGACCAAACAAGGATTGAGATGTACGAGTGAGTGCATGGGTAATCAAGACAAACTCCCAGAATCAATGATATTTAGCTCATTCCTCAAATAGCAGAAACTTGCTTCATCAAGTGGCTTTGTAAAAATATCTGCTAGTTGGTTCTTCGTGCTCACCAAATATAGATCTATATCGCCTCGAGCAACATGGTCACGAATAAAATGATTCCGAATCTCAATATGCTTCGTCCTTGTGTGCTGAACTGGATTGTACGCAATTTTGATAGCACTTTCATTATCACATAAAAGAGGCACTTTGTCACAATTGACACCATATTCCTTTAAAGTTTGCCTCATCCACAATAATTGAGTACAAGCGCTGGCAGCAGCAACATATTCAGCTTCGGCGATGGAGAGAGATATACAATTCTGCTTTTTGGAGGACCAACAAACAAGAGATCTTCCCAAGAATTGACAAGCTCTAGAAGTGGATTTCTGATCATCCTTATCACCAGCCCAATCTGAGTCAGTATAACCACATAGAGAGAAATTGGAGCCCTTGGGATACCATAGACCAAAGTTGGAGGAATGAACCAAATATCGAAAGATCCTCTTGACTGCCACTAAGTGGCTTTCTTTAGGAGCTGCTTGATACCTTGCACACACTCCCACACTCAACACAATATCGGGTCTAGATGCGCAGAGGTAAAGGAGAGAGCCGATCATGGACCGGTATACCTTTTGGTCCACATCTTTACCATGAGGGTTGAGTTCAAGATGACATTTTGTTTGCATCGGAGTGGCGACACCATTTAGATCCGTCATCTTGAATCTCTTGAGCATGTCTTGGATGTACTTAGCTTGATTAATAAAGGTTCCTTCTCTAAGTTGCTTGATCTCGAATCCAAGAAAGAACCGTAATTCCCCCATCATAGACATCTCAAACTCTACCATAAGCTTTGAAAATTCATCGTTAAAAGCTTTGTTAGTAGAACCAAAGATAATATCGCTACATATAGTTGGTATAAAGAGCTCCCCTTAACCTTCTTAGTAAAAAGAGTGGGGTCGATTTGCCCAACTTCGAAGCCACGATCTAACAAAAGCTCTTTAAGGTGCTCATACCACGCACGTGGGGCTTGTTTAAGGCCATAGAGTGCCTTATCGAGTTTGTAGACATGGTTCGGGAAGTTAGGATCCTCAAACCCCGGGGGTTGCTTTATGTATACCAACTCATGTAGAGGACCGTTAAGGAAGGCACTCTTGACGTCCATTTGCTGCAACTTAAAATTGTTATGAGCAGCAAAAGCAAGTAGGATACGGATGGACTCAAGGTGAGCCACAGGAGCATAGGTCTCGCCAAAGTCGATGCCCTCAACTTGGGAGTACCCTTGTGCCACAAGTCTTGCCTTGTTCCTCACAACAATGCCATTCTCATCTTGCTTGTTCTTTAAAATCCACTTGGTGCCGATAACATTGCGGCACTCTTTAGGTTTCTCCACTAGTTTCCAGACTTTGTTGCGCTCGAAATTATTCAATTCTTCATGCATAGCAACAACCCAGTCTGGGTCTTCAAGAGCTTCAAAGACCTTCTTAGGTTCCAGCATGGAGATATGAGCTTGATGCTCACCAAAACTGGCCAATTCTCTTCTTGTAGAGACCCTTCGCCGAAGATCACCAACAACCTTGTCGAGAGTGTGACCCCTCAACTCAAGGTTACGATCAGCCCGAGCCTTGTGACGAAGTTCAATAAGTTTGTTGTCTCTTGGAGGAGGAGATTCATCACTTGAGTCTTCATTGGAAGCATTTTCTCCGCCTTGATCAAGAATCGAACATCAAGAGGGTGGTGGAGACGCATGCCCTTGAGATGAATCTGTAGCCATAACAGGAGGCTGCAGAACTAGAGAGTCAGGGCCGGATAATCCGGCCGATGGAGAGGCCGGATAATCCGGCCTGGGAGTACTTGCAGCAGCTTCATCAGGAGGCATGGGACTTGCTTGAACTGGCGAGGGGCCGGATAATCCGGGGCTAGCCGGAAAATCTGACCTGGAGCTTGCGTTGATATCTTCACCGCCAGGAGCAAAATGGTCAGCTGTAGCGGGTTGGCCGGATAATCCGGTGTCAACCGGAAAATCCGGCCTGGGGCTTTCTAGAGCAACTTGACCTTCAGCAGTTGATGGGGATGGTGTAGAAGTTTCCCCCGTGGTTGGAGCAAGTTGAGTATGTGTAGATGAGGCCTCTATGTGAGTAGAGCATTGTCCTTCCCGGTCCGCCACAAGGGGTTCCTCAATGGGGCGGAAGAATCCCACGCCCATTCTTGTTATGACATCTTGGGGTATTTCAACATCTGCATCACAAACACCAACTTGCTCCGCATGGGAACCGTCATTTTCCTCGAACACCACACTACAAGATTCTACAACAGTTCCGGAGAGCTTATTGTAGACTATATAAGTGTGGGATTCGGCACCATAACCAACAAAAATACCTTCTAAAGCCTTAGATTCAAACTTAGATAAATGAACTCCTTTAATAAGAAAGAAACACTTACACCCGAATACCTGGAAGTATGAGATGTTTGGCTTGTTACCGGTAAGTATTTCATACGGAGTCTTGTCCAAGATCTTGCGGAGATGTAAACGGTTGGATGAATGACAAGCAGTAGATATTGCTTCTACCCAGGAGTTATATGGAGATTTGAATTCAGCTAGCATTGATCTTGCCATGTCCATTAGAGTTCGATTCTTCCTCTCGGTGACACCATTTTGTTGAGGGGTGTACGCAGCGGAATATTGATGTCTTATCCCCTCTTCACTTAGGAACTCATTTAAGGTGTAGTTCTTGAACTCCGAGCCATTATCACTCCTTATAGCCAGAATGGGGACATTGTGTTGACGTTGAACCTCGTTGGCGAAGTCAATGACAGTTTGTTGAGTTTCACTCTTCAACTTGAAGAAATAAACCCAAGTGTATCTTGAGTAATCATCAACAATCACTAGACAATAATTCTTTCCACCGAGGCTTGCATGAGATGGAGGCCCGAAGAGGTCCACATGAAGGAGCTCCAAAATCCTTTTTGAAGAGATAATGGTTTTCCTTCGATGAGGTGAATCATGCATTTTCCCTTCAACACATGCCCTGCAAACACGATCTTTGGCAAAAGAGACATTTTCTTTTAGTCCAAGAATGTGGCCACCCTTGTGGAGACTTTGCAAAGTTCTCATATTGACGTGGGCTAGTCGGCGATACCATAGCCAGCCCGTGTCAACCTTTCCGAAGAGACACATCGGGCCTGTAGTGGTTTTCCCCGAAAAGTCCACCACGTATAGGTCGTTTTCGACATATCCCACGAAAGCAACTTTAAGAGACTTGCTCCACAAGAGTACCACTAAATCAGCATCAATGTAAACTGCAAAGCCCATCTTACCAAGGGCACGAACTGAAAGTAAGTTATACCCGAGGGTCTCAACAAGCATGACGTCCACGAGAGAGATATCGTGAGCCACCACAACTTTGCCGAGACCCAGTACCTCAGATTTTGACTTGTCACCATAGGAGACGGTAATGTGATCAAGGTTTGGCCGCATCTCCATGATGATCTCCTTGCTTCCGGTCATATGACTCGTGCAACCACTATCGAGTACCCATTTAGAACCACCGGAAGCATAGCCCTGCAAGAAAAATTACTTCTTGGTTTTAGGTACCCATTTTTCAATGGGTCCTCTCATGTTAGTAACAAGGGTCTTGGGAACCCAAATAGACCAAGGAATGTAAAAATCATAAGGCCCTACATAACTAGCATAAACATCACCATAATGATCACAATATAGTTCAAAGTTAGGATTGGTGATCCCTGCAAAACCATCATAATTAGTCTTGTCATTGGTAATGTTGCTAGTCTTTGATTGAGCAGTCTTGCTCTTCTTCTTCTTCTTTTTCTTGTTTTTCTTGCTCTTTATCTTGGGTATGTAACCAAGACCTTCTTTACTATTGCTTGTCCTTTGCCTGCTTAGTATCTCATCAATAACTCCTTTACCTTTGTTTTGAGAACTTCTTGCAAGGTCTTCTTTCCCAAAGGATGAAGTGGATGTACTTGGCACATCATACCGTTTCAATTGAGTTTGGAGTTGGTCATGAGACTCATTTAGAGTAGAATGATCACTCTTCAATGCCTTGTGAGCACTTTCAAGATTATCAAACTTCTCCAAAAGTCTAGCATGAACAGCCCCAAAGTCAATCTTTTCTTTCTTTAGTTTATTTACCTTGGCAAGAGCATGGTCACGTTCCTTAATGAGCTGAGCTACAACTTCTTCTTGTGACTCCTCAAGGGATTCGAGTCTTTCTTCCAAAGATGCTCGAGCTTCCTCTTCCTCTTCCAAGGCATTCTTCAAAGAAGCTATCTCCAAGGCATCTTCTCTTTCAATTCTGCCCTTTTCTTCAAGGAGATATTCGGCTTGAGCAAGTTGACTCATAAGAACATCAAAATAAAGTTTGTGCTCACCTTGTAGGTTAGTGAAAAAAGTATCCAAGGCAATAACTTCTTCTTTCATTTCAAGACTGTCATGATCATCCATATCCAAAATTATGTTAGTCTTAGAAAATGAAGAGCTCGAAGTTGATACCTCGGATCCTCTTGCCATTAGACAAGTGGCATTGTTGTTGATGGCGTTCTCGTTTGGTGAGTCAAAGAGAGAGGAGGGAGTCGATGTGGTGGCTATAGCAGCCACTTAGCGGGAACTATCATCATCCTCTTCATCTTCACTTGCGGAGGAGTATTCCTCTTGAGCTACAAGAACAATCTTGGGTTGCTTCTTGAAAGGGCCATTCTTCTTAATAAATGGCTTCTTCTTAGGAGATTTGGATTTCTATTTAAGAATGAGCCTGCCACCATTGTCTTCTCTATTTTGATAAGGACACTCGGCTACAAAGTGCAGTCTATCTCCACACTTGAAGCAAGTTCTCAATCTTGGGCCACTTTCTCTTCTTCCCTTTGACCCATTCTTGCGCTCAAGTTCAGACTTGGCTTTGGCAGGGTCCTTCCAAAAGTTCCTTCCATAGAATTCCATGTACTCACCATGAGCACGTTTGACCTCATCGGGGCAGTCCATGGATACCCCCTCAAAAGCTCCTTCATCTTCCTCTTGCTCAACAACATTGGCTTTGAGAGCCACATTGACACCCTTTTGCATTCCAATGGCCCGAGCACGGGCATCTTCAGCATTCTTTGCCACCACTTTGAATGACGCCATTTCTTGCATGACTTCGCTGGATGTCATTTGATGATAGTTGTGTCTACCTTGCAAGCTCTTCAAATCCGTTGGTTCGAAAGGCATTAAGTGAAGGGTTATGCGGCATAGTAAATCAAAATTTTCTACGGATGCGAACAGAGGGAAAGCCAAGATCTAATCTAGGAGATGCAAACAACGAGAGAGATTGGATTAGATCTTCATACCCTTGAAGATTCGCGAGACATGGAACGCTCGATTTTAACGTGGGTGATGTAGTCGTCGCTTCTCCTCCTCGCGCGATCCGATCCGATCTAGCACCACAAGTGGCGGTGCCTCCGTGAGATGCACACGCAGCACCTCGACGCCTCCTCCTTCCTCGGACCAGCAAGTAGGGTGGAGATAGATTGGATCTACAACACGACGGCGTGGTATATATGGTGGAGAATTTCACGCAGGCTTCGCACAAACAAATGGGAGGAGAGAGGAGGAAGCAGTGGCTACTAGGGTTTGGAGGAAGGTGTGGTGGGGAGGGGCGCACCAGCCCTCTATATATAGAGGGGTGCGGCCTGCCCATCCTCCAAGCCTATCTCTAGTTTAAACGATTTAAACTCTCCCTTCTAGAAACCCTATCTTATCTCTAGTTTAAACGATTTAAACTTATCTAGGATCGGCTGGGCCCTATGGGGCCTTGTGCCCCTGCCCAATGCGGCCAGGACACTCCTCATAGGCCCATTCCTCCCGGAAGGTGGGGCCACGTTGGTCCCTTCCGAAGGTTCTAGAAGCTTCCGTACAATACCGATTAACCCGAACAATTCAACTCCAAAACTGCATCGCCTTATATGAATCTTATTCTCCTGACCACTCCGAACCTCTCGTGATGTCCCGGATCCCATCCGAGACTCAACAAAAATTCATAAACCAAGTATCCAATCTATCCTAGCGTCGAGACACGTTAAGTGTGTGACCTACGGGTTCGAGAATATGCGCATGATTTTCTATCAATAATCAACAGCGGGTCTGGCACCCATATTGACTCCCAAACATTCATCGATGATCATATCGGATGAACCACGATGCCAGATTCAATCAATCCCATATATATATTCCCTTCGTCTCGCGATATTTTACTTACCCGAGATTCGATCGCGTATCGTCATACCTAGTTCAATCTCGCTCACGTTAGTACTTTACTCGTTCGTAATCCGATATCACTTTGTGATTAACTCCTTAACCACATGCTTGCAAGCGGTGTTGATATCGATTACGAGTGGGCAGTATATCTCTCGACTTGGGAGGACAAATCCCATCTCGATACATACAACCCAATGATACTTTCCGATCACCTAAGAGACACCTTTATGATCACCCTCTCATAGGATGACGTTTGATGACCTCAAAGCTTTCTTCCGATACTGTGGAGTTGTATTATCTCATGGTCTAAGGAATACAATATTTGACATGAGAAAAGCTTCGCAAAGACGAACACGATGAAACGATCTAATAGCTTTGCTTAGTTTGGGTCATCCACCATATCATTCTCCCAATGATATGATCTCATTATCAATTGACAACTCATGTCTATGGTTAGGAAACCTTAACCATCATTGATCAATGAGCTAGTCCATAGAGGCGATTAGGGACACGTGTTGTTCACAAACCACACAAGTATTAATGTTTCCGCTAATACAATTCTAGCATGGAATATAAACTTTATCATGAACAAGAATTATAATAATAACATCTTTATTATTGCCTCTAGGGCATAATTCCAACAGTCTCCCACTTGCACTAGAGTCAATAATCTAGTTTACATTTGGCAACAATCTCACACCCATGGCAATCGAGGTGCTGATCATGTTTTACGTGGAAGAGGTTTAGTCAATGGATCTGCGACATTCAGATCTGTATGTACTTTGCTGATCTTCGATCTCCATCCGCTATATAATCTCGGATTATATGAAACTTGCGTTGATATGCTTGGTCTTTGGATGATATCTTGGTTCCTTAGCGAAAAGCTATGGCGCCAGATGTTGTCACACAATATCTCCAAGGGTCCAATGCACTTGGAACCACGCCAAGCTCGATGATGAAGTTCCCGATCCAAACTCCTTCACTTGACGCTTGCAGCAGCCATGTATTCCGCTTCTCAGAGATCCCGTGATCACGCTTTGCTTGCAGCTTCTCCACTTCACAGCCTCCATTCAAAATATACACGTATCCCGTCGAGATTTACAATCATCCTTGTCGTGTCGAAACTAGCATCGACGTAACCTTTTACGAAATGCTCATCACCCCCATAGACTAAGAACATTTCTTTAGTCCTATTTAGGTACCTTAGGATGTTCTTCACGGCTGTCCAAAGGTTCCACTCGGATCACTTTGATATCTGCTCGTCAAACTAAGAGCATTGGACACATCCGTCTAGTACACAAGATGGCATACATGATGGAACCTATGGCCGAGGAATAAGGCACTTTGCTCATAGCTTCCCTATCATTTCATCAGTGGACACCGAGCCTTGCTCAATATCTTACTCGACAACATAGGCCTGAACCTTTCAATGCCTTATCCATTCTGAACCTTTTCGTAACTTTGTCTAGGTATGTACTTTGGCTTAAAGCTATCAGCGCCTTTGTCTATCTCTATAGATTTTGATGCCCAATATATAAGCAGCTTCACCTAGGTCTTTCATTGAAAAACACTTGTTCAAATAACTCTTCACATCGTTAAGAATGATGATCTCATTTCCAATAATCAATATGTCATCCACATATAGAACCAGAAACGTCACCGAGCTCCCACTCACTTTCTTGTAGATGCAAGCTTCAGAGCAATTTGGAACAAATCCAAAGCTCTTGATCACTTGATCAAACGAAGGTTCCAACTCCGAGATGCTTGCTTCATCCATAAATGGAACGCTGAAGTTTGCATACTTTATCAAGATCCTTATGATCGACAAAACCTTCTGTTTGCATCATATACAACTCTTCATGAATGTTGCCATTGAGGAAATCAGTCTTGACATCCATTTGCCATATTTCATAATCATGAAACGCTGCAATTGCTAATAAAATCCGAATGGACTTAAACATCGCCACGGAGAGAAAGTCTCATCGTAGTCAACACCTTGAACTTGTCGAAAACCTTTCGCAACAAGCCGTGCTTTATAGACGGTAACATTACCATCGCGTCCGCTTTCTTCTTGAAGATCCATTTGCACTCAACGGCCTTTGTCGCTAGGAGGGTCCACCAAAGTCCATACTTGGTTTTCGCCATGGATCCCAATTCGGTTCATGGCTTCTAGCCATTTCTCGTCTGGGCTCATCATCGCTTCCTCATAGTTCGTAGGTTCACCGTCTTCTACTAACAAGACAGTCAAGACAGGTTGCCGTACCACCCGGAGGGGCACGCGACCTTGTCGACTGCGACGCTCAAGAGCAGATCGTCCAAGCTTCATGATCCTTGTCATTAGCTTCCTCTATTGTTGGTGCAAAGGCACCGAACAATTTCAGGTGCGCTACTCTCCAATTCAAGAGAAGGTTCAATAACCTCGTCTAGCTCTACTTTCCTCCCACTCACTTCTTTCGAGAGAAACTCCTTTTCAAGAAAGGAACCGTTCTTTCGACAAACACTTTGCCTTCGGTTACGTGATAGAAGGTATACCCAATAGTTTCCTTAGGGTATCCTATGAAGACGCATTTCTCGCTTTGGGTTCGAGCTTGTCCGCATCAACTTCTTGACGAAGCTTCGCATCCCCAAACTTTAAGAAACGACAACTTAGGTTTAGCACCAAACCATAGTTCATACGGTGTCGCCTCAACGGATTTAGATGGAGCCCTATTTAAAGTGAATGCAGCGGTTTCTAATGCATAACCCCAAAATGATAATGGCAAATCAGAAGAGACATCATTGATTGGACCATATCTAATAGAGTTCGATTCGGCGTTCGGACACACCATTGCGCTGTTGTGGTGTTCCGGTGGCGTGAGTTGTGAAACGATTCCACTTGCTTTGAGATGTGTGAAAATCATAACTCAAATATTCGCCCCGATCGGATCGTAGAAACTTAATATTTCTGTTACGATGGTTCTCCACTTCATTCTGAAATTCTTTGAACTTTTCAAACGTTTCAGATTTATGTTTCATTAAATAGATATACCCATACCTACTTAAGTCATCGGTAAAAGTGAGAAAATAGCGATATCCACCGCGTCGAAACACTCATCGGTCCGCATACATCGGTATGTATGATTTCCAACAAGTCCGTTGCTCGCTCCATCATACCGAGAACGGGTTTTGATCATCTTGCCCATGAGGCATGGTTCGCATGTGTCAAATGATTCAAAATCAAGAGACTCAAAAGTCCATCGAATGGATTTTCTTCATGCGCTTTACACCAATATGACCTGCATTTACAAGCCACAAATAAGTAGTATTATCACTATCTACTTTGCATCTCTTAGCCTCAATGTTATGGATGTGTGTTTCACCCCTTTCGAGATTTAGAAGAAATAAACCATTCACAAGAGGTGCATGACCATAAAAGATGTTACTCATATAAATAGAACAACCATTATTTTCCGATTTAAATGAATAACCGTCTTGCAATAAACACGATCCGAAATAATGTTCATGCTCAACGCAGTACATAATAACATTTATTAAGGTTTAAAACTAATCCGAAGGTAAAACTAAGGAGAGCGTGTCGACGGCCATCACATCAACTCTTGATCCGTTGCCAAGCATCGTCACCTCATCCCTCGCAAGCCGCCTATTCCAGTAGCTCTGCTTCGAAGTTACAAATATTAGCAACTCAACCAAGATCAAATACCCAAGCACTACAACAAGGGCTAGTAAGGAAAACATCAATAACATGTATATCAAATATACCTTTGATGGTGCCACCTTCTTGTCCGCTAAGTACTTCTGGACGATTGCGCCCAAAGGACCCTTGTCTCATAATAGAAGCACTCGGTGTCCCGGCTTGGGACCAGACTTGAGCTTCTTCTCAAGAGGGCAACGCGCTGTCCGCCTTTCTTGAAGGGCTTCTTTGCACCTTTACCTTTCTTAAAGGAGGGCTTGTTGACCATCAACACATGATTATCCTTCTTGATGTCCACCTCCGCAGCCTTCAGCTTTGCGAAGAGCTCGGTGATCGACGATGGAACCAATCTGATTATGAGTCACTACAAAATTTTTGTAGCTGGGAGGAGTGATTGCGAACCTTGTCAATCTTGAGCTCCTCTGGAATCTTGCGATCCAGTTGCTCAAGACGTTGAGTGTAGCCCGACATCTTAATGGCGTGCTCACTAACGGAACTCCTTCCTCCATCTTGCGCTTAAAGAACTTCTGGAGATCTCATATCTCTCGAACGGGCCCGAGTCTCAAACATGGTTTTCAGCTCTTCGAGAATCTCAAAGGGCCTCGATAGTTTTCAAAACGATTTTGAAGTTCCGTTCCATAGCAAACAACATGGTGCTCTTAATCACACCATAATCATCTTTGCACGATCGATAGACAGCTTTCTCATCACCGCCAGCTTGAGGGGGCCTTACCTAACGCGGTCTCAAGGACATAGTCCTTTTGACCGCCAGAGAGAATGATTCTCAGATTGCGGAACCAGTTGGTGAAGTTAGACCCATTGTTCTTAAGCTTTTCTTTCTCAGAAAAAACGTTGAAGTTGAAGTTGGACTTAGCCATGTGATCTACAATATATGCAAGTACAAATTAGACTATGTTCATGATAACTAGTTCAACTTTTAATCAAATTACTAGATGAACTCCACTAAATTCAACATCCCTCAAGTTGTTTAGTGAACACGATCCAAACTCACCACACCTAATCCGATCTTCACGAGAAGAGATGTGGTTTCAATGGTGGACAACGGCGTCGATCATATCATTCATATGACTCATGCTTAACCTTTCGGTTCTTGTGTTCCGAGGCCATGTCCAGACATGTTAGGCTCGTCAAGCTAGACCCAAGTATTTCAGCGTGTGCAAAACTGGCTTGCACCCGTTGTATGTGGCGTAGAGTCTATAGCACCCCATCATCACGTGATGCTTGGACACGACGAACTTTCTCAACGGTGCATACTTGGGGAGAACACAGTTTTATCTTGATCTTTAAGTGAGGAATCATCTTATAATGCTACCGTCGCGATCTAAGCATAATAAGATACATAAAAGGATAAACATCACATGCATATAACTTTATGTGACATGGTATAGCCAATCTTCAAGAATGATCTCCATCTTGTGCGTTCGGCATGATCTCCATCACTTCACCATGATTGCCTCCACCACGAATAGCAACTACAACTATTGCTAACTACTTAGCGATAAAGTAAAGCTATTACATGGCGTATAAGAAGTTGACTCGCAGGTCATACACAATTATAAAGACAACCATATGGCTCCTGCCGGTTGTGTACTCATCGACATGCAAGTCGTGAAACATTACAAAACATGATCATCGCATACATTATACACATCACATCTTGGGCCATACCATATCGTAAAACACTCCCTGCAAAAACAAGTTAGACGCCTCTACTTTGTTGTTGCATGTTTTACGTGGCTTATGGGAGTAGATGCTAAGAACGATTCTTACCTACGGAAAGCCACAACGGTGATATTATGGTTGCCAAACTCCGGTGTTAATCCCATGACAACTATAGTGAGAGAAACTGACATCCACCAGCCGCATGTGTGGAACAAGCCACACGTCAAGTGCGGAGCCGGTCTCATGACGACGTCGCGTAAGGTTGGCCTGGACCGCTTCAATCTCACTATCCGCATCATAAGAAGAACACAAACAAGAGGCTTGCAACAGAAAACATCAACGCCCGCAACAACCATGTTGCGTTCTACTCGTGAATCACATCTACGCATACATCTAGCTCTGATACCACTGAAGGGTTATGCGGCATAGTAAATCAAAATTTTCTACGGATGCGAACAGAGGGAAAGCCAAGATCTAATCTAGGAGATGCAAACAACAAGAGAGATTGGATTAGATCTTCATACCCTTGAAGATTCACAGCCGGAACGCTCGACGGAACGTGGGTGATGTAGTCGTACTCGCTTCTCCTCCTCGCGATCCGATCCGATCTAGCACCACAAGTGGCGGTGCCTCCGTGAGATGCACACGGCAGCACTCGGCGTCTCCTCCTTCCTCGGACCAGCAAGTAGGGTGGAGAGATAGATTGGATCTACAACACGACGGGCGTGGTGTATATGGTGGAGAATTTCTGCAGGCTTCGCCACAAACAAATGGGAGGGAGAGAGGGCAAGGGGCTACTAGGGTTTGGAGGAAGGTGTGGTGGGGAGGGGCGCACCAGCCCTCTATATATAGAGGGGGTGCGGCCTGCCCATCCTCCAAGCCTATCTCTAGTTTAAACGATTTAAACTCTCCCTTCTAGAAACCCTATCTTATCTCTAGTTTAAACGATTTAAACTTATCTAGGATCGGCTGGGCCCTATGGGGCCTTGTTCCCCTGGCCCAATGCGGCCAGGACACTCCCTCATAGGCCCATGCCCCCTCCCGGAAGGTGGGGCCACGTTGGTCCCCTTCCGTAAGGTTCTAGAAGCTTCCGGTACAATACCGATTAACCCGGAACAATTCCGAACTCCAAAAACTGCACTGCCTTATATGAATCTTATTCTCCGGACCACTCCGGAACCTCTCGTGATGTCCCGGATCCCATCCGAGACTCCGAACAAAAATTCATAAACCAAGTATCCAATTTATCCTAGCGTCGAGACACGTTAAGTGTGTGACCCTGCGGGTTCGAGAATATGCAGACATGATCTTCTATCAATAATCAACAGCGGGGTCTGGGCACCCATATTGACTCCCACACATTAATCGATGATCATATCGGATGAACCACGATGCCAGGATTCAATCAATCCCATATATATATTCCCTTCGTCTCGCGGTATTTTACTTACCCGAGATTCGATCGTCGATATCGTCATACCTAGTTCAATCTCGTTCACAGCAAGTACTTTACTCGTTCCGTAATCCGATATCACTTTGTGATTAACTCCTTAACCACATGCTTGCAAGCGGTGTTGATATCGACACCGAGTGGGCCAAGTATATCTCTCCGACTTGGGAGAGACAAATCCCATCTCGATACATACAACCCAACAGATACTTTCCGATCACCTGAGAGACACCTTTATGATCACCCTCTCATAGGATGACGTTTGATGACCTCAAAGCTTTCTTCCGATACCAGGGAGTTGTATTATCTCATGGTCTAAGGAATACAATATTTGACATGAGAAAAGCTTCGCAAAGATGAACACGATGAAACGATCTAATAGCTTTGCTTAGTTTGGGTCTGTCCACCATATCATTCTCCCAATGATATGATCTCATTATCAATTGACAACTCATGTCTATGGTTAGGAAACCTTAACCATCATTGATCAATGAGCTAGTCCATAGAGGCGTACTAGGGACACGGTGTTGTTCACAAACCACACAAGTATTAATGTTTCCGCTTAATACAATTCTAGCATGGAATATAAACTTTATCATGAACAAGAATTATAATAATAACATCTTTATTATTGCCTCTAGGGCATAATTCCAACATTAAGGCACTCACATACTTTTTTTTATCCATGCATCATCAATGTGAGTGGCCCCATGCTTCCGAAATGTTGTTGCGATGCCCTTGAGTCTTCTATACATGTCCTCATGGTTTTCACCATCCAACATGTAGAATCCCTCTACTTCATTACTAAGGGCATCATACATGTTTCTTCTCATGCTTTCATTTCCAACAAAAAGGTCCGTAAGAGCATCCCACGCCTCTTTAGCTGTGTTGAGATGTTCAATGTGTGGCATGTCCTTGGGACCCACACCCAGCTGTATCATGTGGAGAGCGGTGGCATTCAACTGGCTATCCACAACTTCCCTTCTCGTTAGATTGGTTTGATCTCCAATATGAAGACCTTCTTCAATAATCCTCCACAATTCAATAGAGGAGCTGCAAACATGAGATTTCATTAGGAATTGCCATTGGTTAAAAGAGGATGTAGTGAGCTTGGGTGGATCACCCCTATTGTTTATATGAGGATGAGGGATAGGTGGGTCGGGGGAATATACGTGGCGAACCTCACTATATTCCTCCTTACCACTTCCCTTTTTGGAGGTGGAACCATTTAGTTTTTCACCTTCCACATCATCATCCTTGGATCCGGTGTTACCCTTTTCCTTAGATGATGGTGTGGGAGCCTCAGAGGAGGATGGAGATGGGGCTATGGATGATGTAAGGCGAGCAATCATTTGATTCATCTCCTCCATCTTGGCCTCAAAGGATTTCAACAAGGTTGTTTCCAATGACTTGAGATCATCCATTGTGACCTTATCCACAGCCTGATTTCCATCATCCTTGGTACCCATACTACTCTTAGGCGGTTAAGCCCGAATTAAGAGCCGGGGGTCTGATACCAATTGAAATGGATCATATGGGAACCTAGAGGGGGGTGAATAGGTGCTACACCAATTTTTAATTCTTTTTCAATTTTAGGCTTAGCACAAAGGGTAAATTCTCTAGATAAACTATTGGATGGAATTTCCCTACATGCAAACCTATCTACTAGCGAGTAAAGAGCGAGTGGAAGAAGAACGAGTATACCGAAGTGAAGCACGCGGAGACACAGGATTTGTTTGACCGCAGTTCCTTCCTTGTTAAGGGAAGTACGTCTGCGTTGGAGGGGTGGGCGGTACTAAAACCACCACGCCATAAAAGGCCTCACCCTGTTCTCCGATGGATCTCGCCACAACATGCCTGATCCACCTTCCACTATAGGTACCCTTCGAGGCGGGCACCGACGCCTTTACACAACTAGCGGGGCAACAACTCCACAACAACTTGGAGGCTCCCGAAATGACAACAAGCTGCCACAAGAACAAAGTTGTCAAATACAATAACAAGATCTAGGTATTGACAAGACTACTAGATCAGGGATTTCTCCAAGTGAATGGAGAGGAGTTGAAGTGCTTGGTTCTTGATGTTGATGATGAACTTCTCCTCCTTAAATTCCACCAAAGATCAAGACCTTCAAGTGGTTGAAGTGGGAGATCGAGAATGAGAGCTCTTGCACAAGGTCTGGTCAATTTCGAATGAATCAAGTGTTCTGAACGTTGGAGAAGAAGGGGTACTTATACCCCCTTCCAAAACCAGCCGTTGCACACTTTGGGGGCCGGATTATCCGGCTCAAGTGAGGGCCGGATTATCCGGCCTAGGGAAAACACCGCCCCTGACTCGGAATATCCGGCAGAAAATCCGCCCCCTCACTAAGCATCACGCCGAGCTTGCCCTTGATCAACTGGGGCGGATTATCCGTCCTATGGCGGATTATCCGCCTCGAAAGAAAAAACCAGTTCGGATTTTCCGGGAGAAAATCAGACCGGATACCGAGCGACGCGCCTTGGCTCCTTTTGATCGAAAACTGGGGGCCGGATTATCCAGCCATTGCGAAACCCGGATTATTCGGCCTGGGGAGGAAAAACTGCCCCAGTTCGGATTTTCCGTGACCAGGGCCCACCCGGCTGATGCAGCTCAGGCGCTACTACTGCTAGCTTAAGGCCCAAGTTGGATTGTGCGCTAGTGTCCCAGCTGTCTGCCCTTTCCTCTTTTCCCTCCTATTTGCCTTTATGTTGGGTCCGCAGCATAGAAAACAAAAAATTTCCTACGGTGTGAACTACACGCCAAGATCTATCTACTAGGTACAAAGCAAACGGGTGGACATACATCCATAGAGAACTTACCCTCGAAGACAACGAGCTTTGTTAACGAGTAGGAACTCGTGGTTGATGTAGTCGTACACTTGCCGATCTCAAGATCATGAGGAAGTCCGAGCGCCGCAACTCAGCAGCGCATCCGCACTTCACACGTTCAAGCCACGGACAACCTCCACCTCCTCGCCCAGCGATCCAGCGAAGCGTAACTCCTTCCGACGAAATGCCACTGGAACATGTATCTCGCTAATCCGAGACCATGGGGGAATAATTCTAGAGGGGGAGAGAGATCCTTCACAAGGAGGTGTGAGGATGAAGGAGGGAATGGGTGGCCTTTTATAGGAGGAGGGGGGTGCCCCGTCTCTCCATGGCCGGCACATGGGGGGGTGACCCCTCACCTCCCCCATTCATGTGGTGTTAACTCCTCCACATTAAAATGCCTCTTCACATTCCCTTTTAAAGTATCCACTTTAAATGCATTAAGTTTCTCCAAATTTAATGCTCTCTCATTTAATAAAACCCTTTTATTAAATTTATTCAGAATTTTGTTAATTACTTTAATTAACAAACATTCACATATATCCCCTTGCTATATTTCAGTATCACATGCAGAACCACCTTCTGCAATTTCACCCGAAACAATTTCCGGTTTCTATTGAAACAATTCCTGCGCTTTGCAATTCTTTCGTCTGAAACATATGTGCTCCAAAATGGTGTCCGGTAACTCTTAAGTGTGCCACCCTACGGTTCGCGAATAATGCAGACATGATCGAGACCCTTCTCCGATCAATAATCAGCAGGACTCAGATCCGTACTGACTCCTACACATTCAACGATGACTCCTGTGATCGTGAGAACCTTTAACGCTTGTAACTAAATCCCTTTGTTTCTCGATATATTACATGTCCGAGATTCGATCATTGGTATCTCCATACCTAGTTTGATCTCGTTACCGACATGCACTCTTTTCTCGTTCCCATGATATAACATTCTAGTGATCACATCACTTGCTTGCAAGCTATCCTAATGTGATATCACTGAGAGGGCCCAGAGTATATCTATCCGTCATCTGGATTGACAAATTCCACTCTTGAGCCATGAGCCTCAACATAACACCTTCGTAGCACTGAACCCATCTTTATAGTCACCTCATTACGGTATGACGCTTGATGTTATCAAGATACTCTTCCAAAGGTTAGCAATTAACATGATCTCATGGTCTAAGGATAAAGATTACTTCGTATGATGTTATAGCAATATAAACACAATGACTTGATCATAATGCTATACTTGGATGAATGTTCATCACATCATTCCAATGGTGTGACCTTGTTATTAACATCCAATGTCCATGATCGAAACCTTGATCATCCCGTTAATCAACAAGCTAGTCTATAAGAGAGGCATGACTAGGAACCCTTTTTGTTTATTAAACACACATGTATTGATTTTTCCTATCAATACAATTATAGCATGCAAAATAAACATCTATCATATACAAGGAATACATAATAACAACTTTATTATTGCCTCTCATGGAATATTTCCTTCAGTCTCCAACTTGCACTAGAGACAATAATCTAGTTCACATAGTGATAAATCTAACACCTATGGAGTTCTGGTGTTGATCATGTTTTGCCCTAGGAGTACTTTAGTCAACGGATCTGCTACATTCAGGTCCGTGTGCACTTTTACAAATCTTTATATCTCCATCCTTGACATGCTCATGGATGGAGTGAAACCAGCTTAATATGCTTGGAATTCTTGTGAGACCTTGGTTCCTTTATTGGCTATGGCTCCATTGTTGTCACAATAGATCACCATCGGGTCGAACGCACTGGGAACAACACCCAGTTCCGTAATGAACTCTTTCATCCAAACTTCTTCCTGCCGCTTCTGAAGCAGAAACATATTCCGCCTCCATTGTTGATCCAGCCACCACAAAGTTGTTTGGAGCTCCTCCAACTAATCGCTGCTCGCTCAAGAGAAATACGATCCGGATTGAGACTTAGAGTCATCGGATCAGTGTCAAAGCTAGCATCGACATAACACTTAGCGACTAGCTCTTCTTCACCTCCGTATACAAGAAACATATCCTTAGTTCTTCTCAAGTACTTAAGGACATTCTTGACCGCTATCCAGTGTTCCGAACCTGGATCAGATTGGTACCTACTAGTCAAACTAATAGCATGTGCCACATCCGGTCTTGTACATAGCATGGCATACATTATAGAGCCTATGGTCGAGGCATAGATCTTATCCATTATCTCTCTTTCTTCCCCGTGGCGGACTTTGAGTCTTACTCAATGTCTTGCCTTGCAACATAGGTAAGAACTCCTTCTTACTTCCGTCCATATTAAACTTCTTTAATATCTTATCAAGGTATGTACTCTGCGATAGCCCAATTAGGCGTCTTGATCTATCTCTATAGATTTTAATGCCTAATATATATGAAGCTTCACCAAGGTCCTTCATCGAAAATTTGTTGTTTAGATAACTTTTAACACTGTTTAAAAGATCTAAATAATTTCCAATCAATAATATGTCATACACATATAATATCAGAAATGCCACATTGCTCCCACTCACTTTCTTATAAATACAAGCCTCTCCATAAGTTTGGACAAATCCAAACTCTTTGATCACCTCATCAAAGCGGAGATTCCAACTCCGTGATGCTTGCTTCAGTCCATAGATGGATCGCTGAAGTTTGCACACCGTATTAGCATCCTTAGGATCGACAAAACCCTTAGGTTGTATCATATACAACTCTTCTTCAATCTTACCATTGAGGAACACAGTTTTGACATCCATCTACCATATTTCATAATCGAAATATGCAACAATTGCTAACATAATCCTAACCGACTTAAGCATCACTACGGGAGAGAATGTCTCATCGTAGTCAACTCCTTGAATTTGTCGAAACCCCTTTGCGACAAGTCGAGCCTTATAGATGGTCACATTACCATCAACATCAGTTTTCCTTTTGAAAATCCATTTATTCTCAACGGCCTTTCGGTCGTGAGGTAAGTCCACCAAGGTCCAAACCTGGTTTTCGTACATGGATTCCATCTCGGATTTCATGGCTTCTAGCCATTTGTTGGAATCCGGGCTCATCATCGCTTCTTCATACGTCGCAGGGTCATCCATTTCATCAACCATGAAATTCACAACAGGATTGCCGTATACAGTTCAGAGCTACACGTGTCCCGCTTGACTGCGAGGTTTGGTAGTGTCCTCTTCGGAGTTTCATGATCAATATCATTAGCTCTCTCTTCATTAGGTGAAGTCAACTCAAACAACTTCGGAGCTGCGCTACTCGCCATTTCATGAAGAGAAGGTTCAATAACCTCTTCGAGTTCTACCTTCCGACTACTCACACCTTTCGCGAGAAACTCCTTCTCAAGAAAGGATCCATTCTTGGCAACAAAGACCTTGCCTTCGGATCGTGATAGAAGGTATACCCAATCGCTTCCTTAGGGTATCCTATGAAGACGATTTTCCCGGGTTCGAGTTTATCCGGTGAAGTTTCTTCACATAAACATCGCATCCCCAAACCTTAAGAAATGACAGCTTAGGTTTGTTTCCAAACCATAATTCATACGGTGTCGTTTCAACGGATTTAGATGGTGCCCGATTTAAAGTGAATGCAGCTGTTTCTAGTGCATAACCCCAAAATGACAGTGGCAAGTCGTGAGACATCATAGATCGAACCATATCCAATAAAATACGATTCGACGCTCGACACACCATTACGTTGTGGTGTCCCTAAGGCGTGAGTTGTGAAACTATTCCATAGTCTTTCATATGTGTGCTAAACTCAGAATTAAGATACTCTCCTCCATGGTCGGACCAGAAATTTGATCTTTCTGTTACGATGATTTTCCACTTCATTCTGAAATTCTTTGAACTTTTCAAAAGTTTCAGACTTGTGTTTCATCAAATAGATATACCCATATCTACTCAAATCATCCGTGAAAGTAACAAAATAACGATATCCACCTTGCGCCGACACACTCATTGGTCCACACACATCAGTATGTATGATTTCCAATAGATCTGTCGCCCGTTCCATTGAACCGGAAAACGGCGTTCTAGTCATCTTGCCCATAAGGCATGGCTCACATGTATCAAATGATTCAAAATCAAGTGATTCCAAAAGTCCATCAGAATGGAGTTTCTTCATGCGTTTAACGCCAATATGACCTAGACGGCAGTGCCACATATATGTAGATATATCATTATCAAGTTTAATTCTTTTAGCATCAACATTATGAATATGCGTAATACTACTATCGAGATCCAACACAAACAAACCATTCAACATAGGTGCATGACCATAAAAGATATTATTCATATAAATCGAACAACCATTGTTTTCAGATTTAAATGAATAACCACTTTGCATCAAACACGATCCGGATACAATGTTCATGCTCAGTGCAGGCACCAAATAACAATTATTTACGTTTATAACTAATCCTGATGGCATATGGAGAGGCAGCGTTCTGATGGCGATCACATCAACTCTTGATCCATTGCCGACCCGCATAGTGACATCATCCCTTGCTAGTTGTCGCTTGTTCCGCAGCCCCTGAACCGAGTTATATATATATATTAGCAACCGATCCGGTATCAAATACCCAGGTGCTACTGCGAGTACTAGTCAAGTACACATCAATAACATGTATATCACATATACCTTTGTTTGCCTTGCCGGACTTCTTGTCCGCCAAATACTTGGGGGCTTGCTTCAATGGCTGGGCCTTGCAATAGTAGCACTTTTGTCGACTTAGGGCCAGCTCGGGGTTTCTTTTTCAGGTGGCAACAGACTTGCCCCTTCTTTCCCTTGTGCTTGCCTTTCTTGTCCTTCTTGAAACCGGTGGTCCTATTGATCATCAACACTTGATGTTCTTTCCTAATCTCCACTTCTCTGATCTTAAGCATTGATGTAAGCTCAGAAGAGACTTCTTCATGCCCTGCATATTATAGTTCATCACGAAGCTCTTGTAGCTAGGTGGCGTAGATTGGAGAACACGATGTATGCCTAAGTCAATGGGAATCGTTATTCCCAAGGACACAAGCTTATCGGCGCATCTGCACATTTTGAGTACGTGCTCACTAACGGAGCTGTTTTCCTCCATCATGCAGCTAAAGAACTTTTCTGTAGCATTATAACTCTCTATGGCAGCATGGGTATCGAAAATCATTTTCAATTCTCCCATGGTATCAAAGGCATTGCCATTTTCGAAACGCTTTCGAAGTTCTGGCTCTAGCCCATACAGTATGCCGCAATGAACTAAGTTGTGGTCCTCCGACGAGTCATATAGACGTTCTTTTTCGCCAGGCATCGAGCTGGTGGGG
Organism: Avena insularis; assembly: GCA_023614405.1. Classification (NCBI taxonomy): domain Eukaryota; kingdom Viridiplantae; phylum Streptophyta; class Magnoliopsida; order Poales; family Poaceae; genus Avena; species Avena insularis. The sequence continues at coordinate 660,904,427 of CM042690.1, read as the reverse complement.
GCCTAGCGGCGCATCTAGCACATATTGCTTTTGTGCAAAGGGAGGAGAATCCTCAAATTCATAGCCAGTTGGTGAAGTTGCTACCATTCGCAAAGAAGTTTCTCTTTCTCCATGAACATATTGAAATTAAAAGCGGTGGTGCCATCTACACAGAATTTGTAAAGTATATTTAGACTAAGTTTATGATAGATTGAGTTCAACTAATCCAAATTACTAATGAACTCCCACTCAAAAACGACATCCCTCGTGTCCTTTTGGTGATTACATGAACCAAATCCACTACACCAAGTCCGATCATCACGTGAGTCGGTGTAGCTTCAAAGGCGAGCATCTATATGGGCATCATATCAACTATATGACTCATGCTTAACCTTTCGGTCCGTGTTCCGAGGCCATGTATGTACATGCTAGGCTCGTCAAGTAAGAACCTTAGTATTTGCGTGTGTAAAACTGTCTTACACCCGTTGTATGAAAGCGTAGAGTTGAAAACACTCGATTATCACGTGATGCCTCAAAACACGATCCACAAAACGGTGCATACTTAAGGAAGAACACATTTTATCTTGATATCTAAATGAGGGATCATCTTATAATGCTACCAAACGCACCAAACTAGCAGTATAAGATGCTAACATCTAATGTGTGAAGTGAGGTGATATGGTCCATGCATTTGATCTCTATCATTTGCATCGTGGTATGATCTCTATCATTCCTTTGTGTGTAAGGCCAAGGTCTATGGAACTTACAAGTGAGTTGTAAGAGTATCTATCATACATCTACTTACAACAATACCATATCAAAACACTAGCCCAGCAACGATCTAAACTAGACGCCTCTAATTTATCAATTGCAATTTTTACGTGGCTTAGGGCTTTCGGAGATAGAACCTGTCTAACCCATTTAACATGAACCACAACGAGGATAACCAAGTTATTAGCAACTCGTTGTAAATCAGATATTGACTATAGTAGGAGAGATGACACCCGCCAGCCACTTATGCAAAACAAGTTGCATGTCAGTCGTGGAACCGGTCTCATGTACGATGACATGTAAGGTTGGTCCGGGCCGCTTCATCCCACTATGCCACCAATATCCAAAGTACATAGAAGATGCAATAACATGATCATCATCGCCCACATATAAACATATGTGTACTACCCGTGCAAAGCACCTACGCATAGATTAGGCTCTGATACCACTGTTGGGTCCGCAGCATAGAAAACAAAAAAATTCCTACGGTGTGAACTACACGCCAAGATCTATCTACTAGGTACAAAGCAAATGGGTGGACATACATCCATAGAGAACTTACCCTCGAAGACAACGAACTTTGTTAACGAGTAGGAACTCGTGGTTGATGTAGTCGTACACTTGCCGATCTCAAGATCGTGAGGAAGTCCGAGCGCCGCAACTCAGCAGCGCATCCGCACTCGCACACACGTTCAAGCCACCGGACAACCTCCACCTCCTCGCTCTAGCGATCCAGGAAGCAAAGAACTCCTTCCGCATTTAAATGCCACTGGAACATGTATCTCGCTAATCCGAGACCATGGGGAATAATTCTAGAGGGGAGAGAGATCCTTCACAAGGAGGTGTGAGGATGAAGGAGGGAATGGGTGGTTTTATAGGAGGAGGGGGTGCCCCTCTCCATGGTCATGCATGGGGGTGACCTCACCTCCCCCATTCATGTGGTGGTAACTCCTCCACATTAAAATGCCTCTTCACATTCCCTTTTAAAGTCTCCACTTTCAATGCATTAAGTTTCTCCAAATTTAATGCTCTCTCATTTAATAAAACCCTTTTATTAAATTTATTCAGAATTTTGTTAATTACTTTAATTAACAAACATTCACATATATCCCCTTGCTATATTTCAATATCACATGCAGAACCACCTTCTGCAATTTCACCCGAAACAATTTCTGGTTTCTATTGAAACAATTCTCGCTTTGCAATTCTTTCGTCTAAACATATGTGCTCAAAAATGGTGTCCAAGAACTCTTAAGTGCCACCCTATGGTTCACGAATAATGCAGACATGATCGAGACCCTTCTCCGATCAATAATCAGCAGTGGGACCTTGAGATCCGTACTGACTCCTACACATTCAACGATGACTCTTGTGATCGTGAGAACCTTTAACGCTTGTAACTAAATCCCTTTGTTTCTCGATATATTACATGTCCGAGATTCGATCATCGGTATCTCCATACCTAGTTTGATCTTGTTAGCGACATGCACTCTTTTCTCGTTCCCGTGATATAACATTCTAGTGATCACATCACTTGCTTGCAAGCTATCCTAATGTGATATCACCGAGAGGGCCCAGAGTATATCTATCCATCATCTGGATTGACAAATTCCACTCTTGATCCATGAGCCTCAACATAACACCTTCGTAGCACTGAACCCATCTTTATAGTCACCCTGTTATGGTGTGACGTTTGATGTTATCAAGATACTCTTCCGGTGTTAGCAATTAACATGATCTCATGGTCTAAGGATAAAGATTATTTCGTATAATGTTATAGCAATATAAACACAATGACTTGATCGTAATGCTATACTTCGGATGAATGTTCATCACATCATTCCACCAATGGTGTGACCTTGTTATTAACAACATCCAATGTCCATGATCAGGAAACCTTGATCATCCTGTTAATCAACAAGCTAGTCTATAACAGAGGCATGACTAGGAACCCTTTTTGTTTATTAAACACACATGTATTGATGTTTCCTATCAATACAATTATAGCATGCAAAATAAACATCTATCATATACATGGAATACATAATAACAACTTTATTATTGCCTCTCAGGGCATATTTCCTTCACTTTATTCATTTAATCCCACATGGGGCACCCAATGGAGAGAGTACCCCTCCTCCATCTATATAAAGGGATGCCCATGGGTGGGAATAAGGACACACAATTACACCAATTGAATAATTATTTGAGGAACTTCCTTAGGGAATTCTCTCTCCCATTGTCCTCTTGTGATGGAGCCGTCCCAGGAAGAATGGCGTCTACAAGAGATGAGACACATGCATCACACCGTTGTGCTGCAGGGATTCCAGCCAAGAGATCTACTTCCGCACTTCTAGCAGGTATCAGGGAACCAAAGGTCGTCATCATATATCGTATGTGTATGAAACCTCGAGGGTGCTACCAATAATACACCTTGGATGTCGTGATCCGGAGCTGCTGCATGATGAAGATGGAGCAAGGGGTGACCTGTGAGGAGCTTCGCGGCCTTGATTTCGGCTACGAGAGCGACTACTTCAACCACGTTCCTCTCGGAATGTTAACCACGTACAATCTAAAAGGGTATGTATTTTATACACATGGTCGTTACTTCATTACTACATAGATAGATCATGGGTGTCAGGGCATTACAACGTAGGAATTTTTTTATTTTCTGCCACTGAACCCCTTCACCATGATCATAGGAACTAGATTGGTACTTCAACCGGTACTATCGGCGCCAAAAGTGTCCTAGCGGTACTTCCAATGAAGTAGCGGTACTTCCGGTCAGGAAAACTCCAGAACCAATACTGTCATAACTTTTGTATCCAAACTCCAAATTATATGAAACCATTTTGTTGGAAAGATAACGGTTCCACACCCTCTTTGTCGAAATATTGGATACCACCTAGGGAGAAAATATCATGTATATATATGTGAGACATCTCCCAAGGTGTGGAGCTAGAAAACCCGCAAGATTAAAAACGCAAAAAGATGTTCAAGGGAAATCTATTTTTGATAGAGACATCTCCCAAGGTGTGGATCCAGAAAACCCGCAAGATGAAAAACACAAAAAGATGTTCAAGGGAAATCTATTTTGGATGAACTAGAGCTTGTTATGAAGATAACCACAAGCTCTAGATCCTCATATGGACAAGATACAAACAACAACCAAGAAACATTATGCTATGTATGCAAAGGTTTGAGCTCTCTCCAAAAGATACAATCGAGCTACTCACTCGAGATCCCCTCTTGATAGTACGACTATCTATCCTAAATCCAGCCTCCCAACAATTATAAGAGATCGGTAAAATAGAAAACCTATTAAGATCATACATTTTCCTTAAGAATTCCACTTGGGCTTGATGTACACGATCTTTTTTATGTATTCTTCAAGATGGAATACCCTTCTTATAGAGATGGCACATCTTGAGCTTGCACTTCATTTATTGATGATGTCTTAAAGATAGCCATGAGGAACTCCATCTTCTTTTTCAAGACACTATTGATCTTCTTCTTCTTCTAGATGATTCCAATAGGCACAAAGCCCTTGCACATTTCTTCTCTTCACTTTTTAACCTTGAAACCAACACATGGCCCAAGCGATGCCAATGGACAAAACCTACAAGTGAAACTCAATTCACACATTAGTACATAGAGATTGTCATTAATTACCAAAACCACACATGAGGGCATGCATGCCCTTTCATGAGCTAACGACAAAGACCGTGTTACTGTCGAGGAAGGGTACATACCAAAGTCCTGCGATGGCAGCGAAAAAGGGTCGCTATTGTCGTCAGTCCGTGCAGGGAGAAGGATCGGTGGCGGTGACTGTACATGGCGAAGAAGGTGCGACCGATAGGGGTACGGTCGGGCGCCGCTAATGGAGTTGTCGGGGATATGGAGAACTTGGGAGGGGGAGCGAGTGGGAGGCAAGCACAGGGAGGTGACAACATCAGCAACGATGACGATATGACTAGGGGTGGGCGGTGAGATGGGCTGAGCCAGAGGGGTGGGGAATGGGCGTGTTTGGCTGGCAAGAGGGCCTCGCGGAAAAATCTGACGTGGTTTGGAGTGTCACCGCTCACAAGATAACCCTCTTGTGGGTTAGGACCGACGTGAGTGTGCTGGCTACTGTATTTGATCCAAAATGTGTCGGCGATGTTTGGGACGCACTGGTGGAAGCCCGTTTTTCCTATGGAGCCTCATAGACCTATTAGATCCGCTTTGGAGTGTGCTGGTGCAAGCCCTTTTGTGCTAGGAAGTCCCATAGACCTATTAGAGCTACTTTGGGTGCGCCGTGCAGATGATCCAGTGCATGTTTGGTTGCTCTGGCCCAAATTTCCCGTTTTGCCTACTTGGCCCGCTGGGTGCTGCATGAGGGGAGATTGGGCTTGGGTCAACTTGGGCATTTTGTTTGGCTTCCTGCATTTAGGTTTCTTGCAAATTGGTCCAATTGTTTGGTTGCCCAGATTCAAGACTTTTTCCTTGTTGATGCATTTCACAGGTGTTTGGTGTGGTGCTTTGCATCTAATCACATGGGTTATGATCACCCATTCCAAATTGGGTGATCTTACCACCACATCACACACACAACACATGATCACAATAACATGCATATGCACACACAACATCACTACAAGCTACACCATATATATAGTACCATGCATGCAGCAATCAGGGGTTCTAAATTACACCACTAATCAAAAGAACCATTAGCCACCAGGGGTAACCATCAACAGGGGCATATCATGCCTCTGATCAAAAGGGATCAGCCTAATTCACCATCACAAGTTGTCCATTACCAACTACTACTACTACTTACAAACTTACACACTATGACATGAAGGCCGCTGACGTCTAGCCATGGTTAGGACAGGTGTACTACCTGGCGCTGGAAGAGCCCGCCTTGTAGATCGTCATCTTGACAACGAAGGCCTTGAGATTGAACTCGATGACATCATAGCGCTCCAGGTCGTACTTGTACACCAGCTCCGGCCAGTCCTTCCTAAACACAACCTAGCTAGCGAACCAGTCCACCTGCACCCACTCAGCGCACCAGCGGCAAGCTCTGACCGGCATGACGCCCAATAGCGGAGCCTTGATCCAGTTCCTTAGGCCATGCTGGAACACCGGCGGGATCACCATCATGTGGAGGTCCGCAGCGTCCTGTTGGATGATGAACCAGCGAGGGACCTTGTTGATTTGGTGGTGGCCAAGCTTTGGCTGCTGGCCCTTCTTGCTCCGCGGCTGTGAAGCCGTCTTCACCCTGCCGATGACCACGGTATTCATTGCCTAGCGGTTGACTGGGAGCACGTCTTGAAAACCTGGTGGGGGTGCCAGCCCCTCCCACAGTCTCACACTCAAACTTAACCACCTTGGCATGAAGCAAAACAAGGTCAGCAGAAAAAGTACAATCTACAACTACTAGCATTTCCCAATTGGGAAATGCACATGACAGAAACATGGGCAAAGTAACAATCTATAAATACTAGCATTGCCCAGGCAATGCACATGACAAAAACATAGGCAAAGTAACAATCTACAACTACTAACTGGGCAATGCACATGACACATGACAGAAACATGAGCAAAGTAATGATCTACAACTACTAGCAATGGGCATGGTAGAAACATGGGCATTGCCCAATCGAGAAGTGCACATTATAGCAGATTGGATAGGACATTAAGATGTATCCCCAATCGGGAAGTGCACATTATAGCAGATTGGATAGGACATTAAGATGTATCCCCAATCGGGATAAGTACCAGGATAGCAACCAATTAGGATTTCACTAAATCGAATTCCCAAATTGGACAACACATTATGAAGTCTGTAACTACGTAGTACGAAAAAGCCTCAAATCGCTCGTTCAAATCTCTAACTACCTAGATCGAGTCCTAACTATCATCGATTTAGTACCAAACCCTAACCACTACCTAGATCATGAATTTACCCTGATCAGCGGTGACACCATTGATGAAGTTGGAGCAGTAGCAGGTGCCGCCGGAGCGAAAGAAGACGCGTCGGGCGCAGGGGTTGGGGCCACCGACACAGGCGAAAAAATCCTATCCAGATCGTCGAGGGTAACCCTGACACTGGCGGGGGCTTTTCCGACCGCCTTAGCCGCATACACGGACTCCTCCGCAGCTGCAGAAGACACGGCCGCCCCGTTGCTGCCTGAGTTCCGCGCGCGCAGATGGGTGCGGGAGCCCTGAGCGCCCTCGCCAAGGCTGCCTCGCTGCCAACGGCGAGCTTATCCAGTTGGACGGTCGCCCATCGCCCATGTGCGCTTACCTCGCTGATGTGGGGGCCGCGTAACGGAGGGGGAGGAGGAGCGGCGGCCATGGTTGCGAATCGGGGTGAGGGGAGTGAAGTGGGCGAGCGGAGTGGCCTGGGAGTTAAGCCGAAAACGTCCGCCTCCGCGCTTCCACGCCGCAGAAGCGGTCAAGACGCTGGCGCTCGGTCTGGTCATGCGGAAACGGCCGATTTTGACGTTCCTAACGGACAATTTTTGGTCTGCTTTAAATCTCGTGTCATGTCAGAACTTCATGCGACCCAGCAAACCAAACGGACTTATTTATTTCCACCGAGTGCGATCCAACCAAGTGGCATAAGAAATGAGTTGTGAACGTTATATAGCAGGCCTTGTACGGATTACAGGGAGAAGTAGGCCACCCTTTTGAATGGTAGCTAGGAGTAGCGGTCACGCGCGCCGATGGGTATAATGCTGCCGTCGTCTCGTCGTCCTCCCTGGATTCTCGATGCACGCCTTTGCTTTGCTCTATGCACCACCCGTACACTACGTACCTTGTCGCTGTCGCGTCCAACGTTTCCCGGCACAGGGAACCGGAAGCGACGCCTTTGACTCTTCTACATTGGCAGCTAACCGAAAGGGCGATGCCCCGCACAGTGCGCCACCGCCCGCGCGGCGTTCCCCCCCCCCCCCTGGCCCTTGCCTCTCCACGCGAGACAGCATGTGCGGAGACGACGCCGTGCCTCTGCCCATCGCCCCCTCTCGATCGCGCGCCCGCGCGGTCAGGATCCCATGTGCCCCGCCGAACCGAACCGGGGCCGGCCCCAGGCGGCGGGCTCGCTTTAAAGCTAGCTACCCGTCGGGCGCAGCAGTAGAGCGCACAGTGGGTCTCGTGGTCTCTCGTACGTTTGGGCGCGGCGGCCGTGGTGTTTTGGCCTGGCCGTGTTGTGCGCTTGTGACGACAGGCAGCTCAGGGCTTCAGGCGGGCGGGGTGGCAGGGGAGCCTGCTCGAGGTTAGCAGACACGCAGTGTCGCCTTGCGACTTGCCGGCGGTGTTTTCGCTGCGCCGGAGACGGACGGACGCTCACCCTGCTGCTGCAGCCCCGTGCCATCCTGTGGCGTGTTGCGGTTTTGAAAAAACAAAAACGTGGCGCTCTCCCGCTCTCGACCTAGACCTTTCTCTATCGGGGACTCCTGCACACCGGCGTTTACCCGGCTACAGTCGATGGCGTCGACTTAATTTCGCGCGGTGGTCCAAGCCGCAAACATGATTCCGCGGTTGCCTTCAGCTGATTACTTTTTTTTTTTTGAGCGCTAGCTCCCCCGATCCTCCGGGTCCTGCTTCCACGTGTCCAGTAAGAATAATCGGGAACCCGTTTTTTCTATAAATGACCTGCTTTTGCTATAAATTGTCCCGTTTTTGACATGTAGCGAAAAAGTCTAACCCAGAAAATAGAACAAAAAGATCAGGTCTCGCTGGAGATCTCGCCGAAAACTTTGTAGCAAAAAAAAGGTCTAAAATAGCAAAACCGACTTCGCCGGAGAGCTGGAAGACCTTGCTGAGACTTTGTAGAGCAAATTCATAAAACAGTTGTAGCAAAAAAGATAACAATCAAAATTAGTTGTAATAGATTCTACATAATAATATGAAGTGTACATACTCCAAAATAATCAATAGTGACCTAGTGCCTCGCTTCTAATGACTCATTTTATTATCATTTTATCCATACTTAGGATTGTGACATTTTTTGCGACTTCACATCTTTCAGGTGGGATCTAAACAATCATTTCTTCAATTGAGTCAGAATGTCAATTAGAATTTTAGACCAATTATATATACAAGCACAAATAGAAATATAGAACATAAACCATCATATAATTAGAGTTGGTTCTAGCCACATGCCATAAGGTGGCCAAATTACTCTCATGTCCTTCTTAGATATCTCATCTACGATATTGTTTAGAGTCTAGTTTTATTAGATTGAAAATTAGATGTTGTAAATAGAAATACATTATTTAAAACTAGACTATACTTAGACCTTATTTCGCTCTAGAATCAGTTTTGCGCAGTGTTCACTAAAACAAGCATAACTTTCTCATACGAAGTTTGTTTTCAAAGTATAACCACTTAAAATATTCAAAAAAAACATACGTATCTAAAGGTTCTTGCCAAATATCAAGGTAGGGCGCTGCCCTACCTTGCCCTACTCGGAGCTTCACCCCTGAAGCCGCAAACATGATTCCACGGTTGCCTTCAGCCGTTGGAACCATTGAAGATGTATGAGTGTGCACTAAATCAACAGTGAATTTTTTCTTGGGGTTTAGCTAGTTTTTATTCCATTGACAGTTAGCTATTTTTTTCCGATAAGGGACGCTTTATTACTCAAATGTTTAAGTATTACACCTGGCCTCTGCATAGCTAGGATGCACACAGCCGACAAAGTGACCAAACGAGTCCAACCGAAATAAATAAAACTCGATAGCGAGTTACAAAAACAATGTTTTAAATGCAACTATGCCAAAGGAGCTGGAGGCGGACCGATCCGAAGATTATGCTGCCATCCATGTCTAGTAAATAGGTCCCATGATGTATCCTCCAGCCTCGTACACACCTCCAAAAAAAGGTCTCGCAGCTCCACATGATGTAGCACCGACCAAGCCCGAAGGGTATGCGTCAACCCGTAAATAACCTGCATAAGGGAACAGTTAACATCATTAAAAACCTTATCATTCCTACATAGCCACAGTGACCAAATTAATGCCATTGCTCCAACCCGAAGAAGTTGTTGGAGATATGCCCTAGAGGCAATAATAAATATAGTTATTATTATATATCTTTGTGTTTATGATAAATGTTTACATTCATGCTATAATAGTATTAACAAGGAAACCATTAATACTTGTGTGATTTGTAAACTTAATTTGAAGTCCCTGGTATAGCCTCTATACTTCACTAGCTTGTTGGTTGATTGATGATTGTGGTTTCCCTATCATGAACATTGAGATGTTATCAACAACAAGATCATATCGTTAGGAGAATGATATGGTGGACATACTCCTATAGACAAGCGTAGCATAAAGATCAAAGTCATTTCAATAGTTCAATTGCTATATGCTTTCTGATACATAGTAACCTAATTCCTTCGACCATGAGATCATGCATATCACCTTTACTGGATGGATGCTTTGATGTCATCAAACACCACACCGTAACAGGGTGGCTATAAAGGTGGCATTGAGTGTTCGGAAAGTATTGGTTGAAACACATGGATCAAGAGTGGGATTTGTCCATCCACATGACGGATAGATATTCTCTGGGCCCTCTCGGTGAAATGTCATCCAATTAGCTTGCAAGCATGTGACTGGGTCACAAGGGATCACATATCACGGAACGAGAAAAGAGTACTTATCAAGAACGAGGATGAACTAGGTATGCAGATACCGACGATCATAACTCGGATAAGTAACATATCGTGAGACAAAGGGAAATTGGTATCGTATGTAAGTGGTTCATTCGACGCAAAGTAATCGAGAAATATGTGGGAGCCATATGAATTTCCAGATTCCTCTATTGGTTATTGTTCGGAGAAGTGTCTCGATCATGTCCGCATAATTCACGAACCGTAGGGAGACACACTTAAGGATTCGACGTTGTTTGAGTAGTTATGGTATTATGAGAAAGAGACCTAATGTTGTTCGAGTCTCGGATGGGATCCGGATATCACGAGGAGATCCGGAATGGTCCGGAGAATAAGATTCATATAAGGAAAGTCCCATTTCGGAGTTGGGGAATGGTTCCGTGTTTTCATCGGAACATTCTAGAAGGTCCCTGAATGTCCCAAGACCGGAGGAGGAAGGGTACATGAGTGTGTCATTACATATTGGAATGATTGCATCATGTTCTAAGTATTCTTGTTGTCCCAAATAAAGGATTTATTTAAATCCTAAATTGAAAAGTCAAACGCTAGTTTGAAAGTCAAACGCAGCTTTGGGAAGTGGGAAAAGAGGAGGAGAGGTGGAGGCCGAGTTGGAGGAGGGTTCCTCCCTTGGCCAAGCACCTCCCTAGGCCGAGTTGGGGAGGAACTCCTCCCTGGCCGGCCAGCCTCCAACCTATATAAGGAGGGCAGGGCTCCCACACACTACAAGTTTCCTATCCTCTAAACTAAACCCTAGATCTAGACCCCGGTTTAGAGCTATTCGGTTTAGAGCCTTCTAATTGGTTTAGAGCCTCTAATTGGTGTGTCTAATTACTAGACCACTAATAGCCTCTCTCATAAGCTCCACCATACTCGCACCGGCTTAAGGCGGCCTCATGGATCTCCCCTCTACCTCCCAGACCACGCCACAGTCACGGAATCGCGAGGAGAGTGCTACAACCTCCGCTCACTGGAACAAGGGAGAGGAAGGTCTTCGCCGAAAATCGAACGTGCAGGACCGATCAAGGGAGCGCCAAGGAACGCTGCCGAAGGATCGCTACGCGATCTTGAGATCGGAAAGAGTACGACTACATCACCCACGAGAATCTGCTCTCGTTAAACACTTTGGAATCTTCGAGGGTGAGTTATTCCATCGACTGCTACAATCTAGTAGATAGATCTTGGCTTGTTTGTTTGTATGCGATAGAAAATTTTTGTTTTCCATGCTACGAACCCCTACAAAGGGTATCGTGAGCCGTGTCTATATGTAGATCTGTTGACGAGTAGAACACAATGGTCATTGTGGGCGTTGATGCTTTTATTGTAGATTGCTTTTTGTGTACTTTGCATCTTGCGGTATGTTGGGATGAAGCGGCCGCTAATCTTACATGACATCGCTCATGAGACTTGCTCCACGCTTGACATGCAACTCGCTTTGCATAAGTGGCTTTATGGGTGCCTGCTTTCTCCTAGCATAGTAAAGATCCAATTTACAACGGGTAATCAACAATGCTAGTATCAATGTTGTGGTTCTTGTTCGAGGTTAGAACGACACCTATGGAAAGCCCCAAACCACGTAAAATATGCAAAGAAAGTAGAGGCCTAACTTTGTTTTGCAGGGTGTGCAAAGTGATGTGATATGGCCATGATTGTGATTATATTTGATGTATGCAATGATCCTTATTGTAAGTTGGCAACCGGGGAGCCATATGGTTGTCTTTAATTTCTAAGACCTGCGGTCTATTCAAAATAGTTGTAATAGTTGAAGCTGGTGGACGACAACCATGAAGAAGCCGCCATTGACCTTGATGCTATGCCGGTGATGATGGAGATCATGTTCGTGCTTGAAGATGGAGTTCGAAGCACAAAGAAGAAAGGCCATATCATATCACATATTATGAATTGCATGTGATGTTAATCCTTTATGCATCTTGTATTGCTTAGTAGACGACGGTAGCATTATAAGATGATCCCTCATACACCTAAATTTCAAGTTCTAAAGTGTTCACCCTTAGTATGCACTGCTGCAAAGCTTGCTGCTCAAGCACCACGTGATGATCGGGTGTCTTTGATTCCGCTGGTGAATACAACGTAAGCAAGCCAGATTTGCTTATGCGGAAGCTAAGGTTTGATCTTGACGAGCCTAGCATGTACATACATGGCCTCGTGAACACGGATCGCCGAAGGTAAAGCATGAATCATATAGTAGATATGATGAACATGATGATTGTTCGCCATTGAAACTATATCAACTCTCGTGATGATCGGTGTTGATGTAGTGGATTTGGTTCGTGATCACTAAAACAATGTGAGGGATGTTGTTTTGAGGGAGTTCACCTAGTTTAATTTCATTAATTAATTTGAACTCAATTTGTCATAAACTTAGTCTAAACTATTGCAAATATGTTGTAGATCAATGGCAGCCCCTACCATCAATTTTAATGCGCTCCTAGAGAAAGAAAAGTTGAAAACAATGGAAGCAACTCATGGATTGGTTCCGCAATTTGAGGATTGTCCTCACACCGGTAATTTGACCTATGTGCTGGATGCACCGCTAGGTGACCCACTGCAGTGATGCTACCGATGAAGTAAAGAATGTTTACCTCGCCTAAGAATCAAGACTCTATAGTTCAAGGTGCTATCTTGTATGGTTTAGAATCGAGCTCGTAAAAGGTTTGAAGAGTCGATCCATATGATATTGTCGAGGATCTCAAATTAATCTTTGAGACTCATGCGCAATTGAAAGTTATGAAGCTTCAAAAGTTCTTTAACTGCAAGATGGAAGAGGGTAGCTCCGCTGCTGAGCATGTGCTTAAGATGTCCGGGCACGCAAATAAACTTCAAAGTTTGGGTATAGTGATTCCTAATACTTTGGGAGTTTACCGCATCCTCCAATCACTACCACCAAGTTACAAGAACTTTGTGATGAACTACAACATGCGTAACATGAACAAAGAGTTGCCGTAACTATTTGCTATGTTAAAATCTGCGTATGGAGATCAAGAAAGAGCCAAGTGTTGATGGTCAATAAGACCACCAAATTCAAGAAAGGCAAGTCTAAGCAAAGGGACACTTCAAGAAGGGTGGTAAGAAAGCTGCCACCGACGAAGAAGACCAAGGCTGGACCTAAGCCTGAAACCTAATGCTTTTACCGCAAGGGAGAAGGTCATCGAAGCGGAATTGCCCAAGGTACTTGGCAGATTTGAAGAACGGCAACATCAAGAAGAAAGGTATATCCGATATACATGTTATTGATGTGTATCTCACTAGTATTCGTAGTAGTGCCTCGGTATTTGATAATCGTTCTTGCTCATATTTGTAACTCAAACAGAGCAGAATAAACGGAAGCTAGCGAAGAACGAGGTGACGGCGCGCGAGGAAACGGATCAAAGGTTGATGTGATCGCGGTCGGCACGCTACCTCTTCATCTACCATCGGGATTAGTTTTATACTTAAATAATTGTTATTTGGTGCTCAAGTAAGCATGAACATTATATCGATCTTGTTTATTGCGTAGACTTACTTGTTTAAATCCGAGAATAATGGTTGTTCGATTTATATGAGTAACATGTTTCATGCACATGCACCTTTGATAGATGGTCTATTCATATTGAATCTCGATAGTAGAAATACACATATTAATAACATTGAAGCTAAACGCTTGAAATCGCGATAACTCGACCTATATGTGGCAATCGCTGCCTTGGTCACATTGGAGTGAACGATGAAGAAACTCCATTCGATGGACTTCTTGAATCACTTGATTTTGAATCACTTGAAAGATGCGAGGCATGTCCGATGGGTAAAATGACTAAGACTCCATTTTCAGTATGATGGAGCGAAGCCATGCACTTATTGGAAATCATACATACCGATGTGTGTGGTCCAATGAGTGTAGCATCGCTAAAGGGTTATCGTTATGTTCTTACCTTCACGGATGACTTGAGTAGATATGGATATATCTATTTCATGAAACATAAGTCCGAAACTTTCGAGAAGTTTAAGGAGTTTCAAAGTGAGGTAGAGAATCAACGTAACAAGAAGATTAAATTTCTACGCTCGATCGTGGAGGTGAATATCTAAGTTACGAAGTTTGGCGAGCATTTGAAGAAATGTGGAATACTTTCAGCTGACACCGCCGAACACCACAACAGAATGGTGTGTCTCGAACGTCAGAATCGAACTCTCTTAGATATGGTTCGCTCTATGATGTCTCTTACAGATTTACCACTATCATTTTGGGGTTATGCATTAGAAACAGCCGCATTCACTTTAAATAGGGCACCGCCTAAACTGCTGAAACGACACCGTATGAATTATGGTTTGGGAAGAAACCTAAATTGTCGCTCCTTAAAGTTTGGGGATGCGGCCTATGTAAAGAAGTTACAATGACAAGCTTGAACCCAAAGCGAAAAATGCGCCTTCATAGGATACCCAAGGAAACTATTGGGTATACCTTCTATCATAAGATCCAAGGCAAAATCTTCAAGGTTAAGAATGGATCCTTTCTAGAGAAGGAATTTCTCTCAAAGAGGTGACCGAAGGAAAGTAGAACTCGACGAGGTTGTCGAACCTTCTCTCGAATTATGAGTAGCGCAAAGACCGAAGAAGTTCCTGTGGTGCTTGCACCAATAAGAGAGGAAGCTAATGATAGTGATCATGAAACTTCGGTTGAAGTTAGCACAGAGCCTCGGAGGTCAACGAGAAATCGTACTACACCTGCATTGGTATGATTCCGTTATGAATGTCATGTTGGTGGACAACACCGATGACCCCAGACATATGAGGAAGCGAGGATGAGCCCAGATTCCAATAAATGGCAAGAAGCCATGAACCGAGATTGAATCCATGTACGAAACCAAGTATGGACTTTGGTGGACTTACCGGATGGCCGGAAGGTCACGAGAACAAATGGATTTTCAAGAAGAAAAAGATGTCGATGGTAATGTTACTGTTTATAAAGCTCGACTTGTCGCAAAAGGGTTTCGACAAATTCAAGGAGTTGACTACGATGAGACTTTCTCACCAAGAGCGGCTAAAATCTGTGAGGATTATGTTAGCAATCGCTGCATATTATGATTATGAGATATGGCAGATGGATGTCAAAACAGCATTCCTCAATGGAGACATTGATGAAGAGTTGTATATGATGCAACCCAAAGGTTTTGTCGATCCTAAAGATGCTAACAAGGTATGCAAGCTTCAACGGTCCATCTATGGATTGAAGCAAGCATCCCGAAGTTGGAATCAACGTTTTGATAAGGTAATCAAAAGTTTTGGTTTTATACAAACTTATGGAGAAGCTTGTGTTTACAAGAAAGTGAGTGGGAGCTCTGTAGCATTCTTAATACTGTATGTGGATGACATATTGTTGATTGGGAATGATGTAGACCTTCTTAATAGTGTCAAAGAGTATTTGAATAATAGTTTTTCAATGAAGGATCTTGGCGAAGCAGCTTACATATTAGGCATAAAGATTTATAGAGATAGATCGAAACGCCAAATATCATTGTCACAAAGTACATATTTGGACAAAGTTCTAAAGAGGTTTGGAATGGAAGATAGCAAGAAAGGGTTCTTGCCCATGTTGCCCAATACGACCTTGAGTAAAACTCAAAGTCCGACATCGGCAGAAGATAGAGAAAGAATGAGTAAGACTCCCTATGCCTCAGCCATAGGATCTCTAATGTATGCCATGCTATGTACTAGACCCGACATTGCATATGCTGTTAGTTTAACTAGCAGATATCAAAGTGATCCAGGAGTGGATCATTGGACAATGTCAAAAACATCTTTAAGTACTTGAGAAGAACTAAGGATATGGTTCTTTCTTATGGAGGTGATGAACAGCGTTGTTAATGGTTACACCGATGTTAGTTGGAACACCGATCCGGATGATTCTAAATCACAACTGGATACGATTTATTTTGAATGGTGCAGCGCTAGTCGGAGGAGTGCAAAGCAAAGCGTTGTGGCGAGATCTTCAACCGAATCGGAATACATGGTCGCTTCGAGGCTTCACAAGAAGCGATATGGATGAAAGAGTTCATTACAGAGCTGGGTGTGGTTCCAAGTGCGCTGGACCCAATGTCTATCTACTGTGATAACATGGGCGCCATAGCCAATGCGCAAGAACCAAGGTCACACAAGAAGTCAAGCATATCAAGCTGCTTTCACGCTATTCGAGAACATATCCGTGATGGGGATATAAAGATTTGCAAAGTACACAGATCTGAATGTGGCGGATCCGTTGACTAAACCTCTCCCGAGGGCAAAACATGACCAACACCAAACTGCCATGGGTGTTCGGTATATTACCATGTAATCTAGATTGGATGACTCTAGTGCAAGTGGGAGACTGTTGGAGATATGCCCTAGAGGCAATAATAAATATAGTTATTATTATATATCTTTGTGTTTATGATAAATGTTTACATTCATGCTATAATAGTATTAACAAGGAAACCATTAATACTTGTGTGATTTGTAAACTTAATTTGAAGTCCCTAGTATAGCCTCTATACTTCACTAGCTTGTTGGTTGATTGATGATTGTGGTTTCTATCATGAACATTGAGATGTTATCAACAACAAGATCATATCGTTAGGAGAATGATATGGTGGACATACTCCTATAGACAAGCGTAGCATAAAGATCAAAGTCATTTCAATAGTTCAATTGCTATATGCTTTCTGATACATAGTAACCTAATTCCTTCACCATGAGATCATGCATATCACCTTTATCGGATGGATGCTTTGATGTCATCAAACACCACACCGTAACAGGTGGCTATAAAGGTGGCATTGAGTGTTCGGAAAGTATTGGTTGAAACACATGGATCAAGAGGGATTTGTCCATCCACATGACGGATAGATATTCTCTGGCCTCTCGGTGAAATGTCATCCAATTAGCTTGCAAGCATGTGACTGGTCACAAGGATCACATATCACGGAACGAGAAAAGAGTACTTATCAGTAACGAGGATGAACTAGGTATGAATAGATACCGACGATCATAACCTCGGATAAGTAACATATCGTGAGACAAAGGGAAATTGGTATCGTATGTAAGTGGTTCATTCGATCGCAAAGTAATCGTAGAAATATGTGGGAGCCATATGAATTTCCAGATTCCTCTATTGGTTATTGTTCGGAGAAGTGTCTCGATCATGTCCGCATAATTCACGAACCGTAGGGAGACACACTTAAGGATTCGACGTTGTTTGAGTAGTTATGGTATTATGAGAAAGAGACCGAATGTTGTTCGGAGTCTCGGATGGGATCCGGGATATCACGAGGAGATCCGGAATGGTCCGGAGAATAAGATTCATATAAGGAAAGTCCCATTTCGGAGTTGGGGAATGGTTCCGGTGTTTTCATCGGGAACATTCTAGAAGGTCCCGGAATGTCCGGCACTCCGGAGGAGGAAGGGTACATGAGTGTGTCATTACATATTGGAATGATTGCATCATGTACTAAGTATTCTTGCTGTCCCAAATAAAGGATTTATTTAAATCCTAAATTGAAAAGTCAAACGGCTAGTTTGAAAGTCAAACGGCGGTTTTGGGAAGTGGGAAAAGAGGAGGAGAGGTGGAGGCCGAGTTGGGGGCGGGTTCCTCCTTGGCCAAGCGCACTCCCTAGGCCGAGTTGGGGAGGAACTCCTCCCCTTGGCCGGCCAGCCCTCCAACCTATATAAGGAGGGGCAGGGCTCCCCTCCTACACACTACAAGTTTCCTATCCTCTAAACTAAACCCTAGATCTAGACCCCGGTTTAGAGCTATTCGGTTTAGAGCCTTCTAATTGGTTTAGAGCCCTCTAATTGGTGTGTCTAATTACTAGACCACTAATAGCCTCTCTCATAAGCTCCACCATACTCGCACCGGCTTAAGGCGAAGCTCATGATCTCCTCTACCTCCATTACCACGCCACAGTCGCCGAATCGCGAGGAGAGTGCTACAACCTCCGCCTCTTGAACAAGGGAGAGGAAGGTCTTCACGAAAATTTAACGTGTGACCGATCAAGGGAGCGCCAAGGAACGCTGCGCCGAAGGATCGCTTCACGCGATCTTGAGATCGGAAAGAGTACGACTACATCACCCACGAGAATCTGCTCTCGTTAAACACTTTGGAATCTTCGAGGGTGAGTTATTCCATCGACTCGTTGCTACAATCTAGTAGATAGATCTTGGCTTGTTTGTTTGTATGCGATAGAAATTTTTTGTTTTCCATGCTACGAACCCCTACAGAAGTGTCTTAAACTTGTTATCTATACCATATAACCAATTCCCAAAAATGTTGGCAATACTACATGGTGGAGACAAGCCAGAAGCTGCTGGGGTGACTGACCATATAGACCGTGCAAAATTGCATTGGAAAAACAGGTGTTTGATTGTCTCATTGTGGAGAAAAAACACACGGTTCGGATTCCCATGCCAATTGCGCTTAATAAGGTTGTCTTTTGTAAGGATAATTCCACGACGAAGATACCAAGCAAAAATCTTGTTTTTAAGAGGTATCTTCATCTTCCATATCATCCTATTATCTAAAACTTGTATTACTGACTGAGTTAAAGCATTGTATAAAGAGCTAACCGTGAAAGAACCATTCTCAGTTAGATTCTATCGGAATTCATCTGGCTCATCTGTCAACTGGACCTGCGCCAATCTATATAGCAGCATGATCCAAGAGTCAAGTCTGACACCAGTTAAATCCCTTCTGAACATTATATTGGGTGGAAAAGATTCTAGTACAATAGCAATCGTCTCCCCCTTATAGCGAACAATGGAATACAACGCTGGATATTATTCTCAGAGGGTAGCATGACCAAGCCATTTATCCTCCCAAAACCTTATCTGAGACCCATTATTAATAGAAAATGTGCCATAGCGAAGAAAATGTTTCTTTGTCGCCATCAGCCAGCCCAAAAGTGAGAGTCTTCCGGTTTCCAAACCAATTGGGACAATGCTTTTGATCCAACATATTTTCTCTTAATAAGAGTTTGCCATATCCCTCCTTCAGTTAATAACTTGAAGAGCCATTTACTAAGGAGGGCCATATTCTTGATTTCCAAATCATGAATACCAAGCCCACCCTATTCTTTGGGACGACACAACACACTCCATTTAGCTAGTCTATGTTTCTTTTTCTCGTTATCTCCTTGCCAAAAGAATCTTGATCTGAAGTAATCTAACCTTTTCAAGACTCCTTTCGGTAGTTGGAAGAAAGATAGCATATAAAGTACCATGTTACTGAGTACTGAATTTATGCGTATCAATCTTCCTCCTATGGATAATACTTTACCTTTCCAACTGCTCAAACGCAGTTGTAATCTTTCTTCGACAATTTTCCATTCAGCATTTGTAAGCCTATGGTAATGTATTGGTATGCCCAAATATCTTATCGGAAAAACACCGTGGCTACAACCGAACAGTTCATTATAAAGACTAGTCGCTTCTTGAGTCTCACTGAAACAAAATAATTCACTCTTGTGGAAATTAATCTTTAATCCTGATAGTTGCTCAAAAGCTGAAAGTATAAGTTTCAGGTTTTTTTGCCTTTTCGAGTTCATGTTCCATAAAGAGAATTGTATCATCCGCATATTGAAGTATAGATAAACCACCATCCACTAGATAAGGAATCACACCTTCAATATAGCCCTCTGATTTGGCGCGTTCAATCAAGATGGTGAGCATATCCGCCACTATATTGAATAGCATTGGCGATAATGGATCTCCTTGTCTTAGCCTCTTTTTAGTCTGGAAGTAGCTACCAATATCGTCATTGACTTTGATGGCAACACTACCTCCGACCACAAAGCTATTGATTAAAGCACGCCATTCAGCGGAGAAGCCTTTCATTCTAAGAACTTGCTGAAGGAAAGACCATTTGACATTATTGTAGGCTTTCTCAAAATCTATTTTAAGAATGACCCCGTTCAGTTTCTTTCTATGAAGTTCATGAACAGTTTCATGCAAAGTTACTACGCCATCAAGGATGTTACGACCTTGCATAAAAGCAGTTTGCGAAGGTCTAACAACATGATCAGCCACATAATTTAGCCTAATAGTAGCAACTTTGGTAAAAATCTTAAAACTAACATTAAGAAGACAGATCGATCTATATTGTTGTATCCTTTTTGCTTCATTAACCTTAGATAATAAGATAATTTCACCAAAATTCAAACGAAACGGCTCAAGTTGTCCCAGGTGCAAAGCACCAAACATAGCGAGGAGATCTGTTTTGATGACATCCCAGAAGGTCTGGTAGAACTCCGTTGGGAATCCGTCAGGACCAGGTGCCTTATTATGTTTCATTTGGAAAACAGCTAGTTTGACCCCCTCCTCAGAATAAGGAGAGGTCAGATAGTTATTTTCCTCATCAGAGACCTGGGGCACATCGGTTATTTGAGATTCATCCATAGTGAAAGAACCTTCATCCGGTTTCCAAAATAGAGCTTTATAGTAACTTGTAATATAAGATTTTAACTGGTCGTGTCCTTCAATCGGTTTGTCATCATGCATTAAGGAATGAATACGTTTTTTCTTGTGTCTGCCTTGGCTACACTGTGAAAGTATCTAGTATTCGAATCCCCTTGCAAGATAAACTGCGATTTAGAACATTGATACCATTTGAGTTCCTCTTTCCTCAGTAACCGGGCAATCTCCGCATTCGATTGGCTTTTGAGCTCAATTTCCTGCGGAGTTAGCAACCGTGTTTCTGCTGGGGCTTCAAGGTCATCAATGATAGAAGAAAGCCTCATTTTTTCTTTTTTTGAGGATAACGGTTGTGTGTCTCGCCCAACCCCCAAGGTGTTTACATGTCATACACACTTTATTATTCCACCTCTGGACTGGGGTATCACCCTCAACCGGTCTTTCCCACACCGCTTTGACCATATCCTGGAAACCATCTCGTGTTAGCCATCCCAGTTCGAATTTAAACGGGCGAGCCGAGCGAGTTGATGGTAACCCCGTGGTAAGCAGACTGGGAGCATGATCCGACAGAGTCTCAATACGTTCGAGAGCGACAGTTAGCTATTAGTTCTTATCCAAGTGCGCGGACCATTTTTATCGGTTGCAACTCATTTATATAGCTTAAAAACTCTCATTTGCAACCAATAGAGAACTAAAAAAATCTCAGTTATAACCAACTTGCAACTAATACATCATAATTGCAATTCCACTATGAGATCTATTTATTTCTCATTCGACTCAAAATTAGCAAAAACCCTTTCTTGAGGTTCAGTTAATTCTCTTCGACTAAAAATTAGGTTAACTCTTGTTCAAGAGGTCCTATGGTTTTATACTACGTGAATAAATATTTTTCTGGTGAACCCTTTTCTCAGTTGCAACCCAATTGTTACAACTTAAAAATCTCATTTGCAACGAAAAAATCGCAGTTCAGTTCGAAGAAGAAGAAAATGTCAATTGTAACCTACTTGCAACTAAAAAACACAGTTGCACGTTTTCAACAATGTGAGCGCGCAATGTCTCAGAGAGGAGCTGTCCCTTTGGGCGCTAGCCAGAGAAGGAGGGAGTTAGTGACGCGAAAGTAGGCTTAGCAGTTGTAGTTGGCGTGTGTCCGAATCAGTTGGTCGCAGTTATGTTCGGTCTCTTGTACATGGTTTGCTCCTCAAGATCAGGTACGCCAATTTGGCACTCTCTCGAAAAAACACGCAAGTCTAATTGTAGCTTATTTTTAGTTACAATCAACTTGTAACTGAAAAAGTTTTAGTCACAACTTCACTTGCAACTCATATGTCGTATGAATCGGGATGCAAATCCGATAGCCTTAGAGTTGAATGCTCGTACTTAATTCTCGGTGAATTCTCGTTCACCGAGAATTAAAAAAACTCTTTTTTAACATGCCAAACATACATACGTAATACGCACTAGTTTTTTGTCCGCATAATACTCCTTCTGACTCAAATTAATTATCATCGAATTGGATGTATCTAAATATGTTTTAGTGCTAAATATATTTATTTAAGCGACAATTAATATGGATTGAAGGGAGTACATATTAGTTGCCAGGAAAGAAATCTTGAATTCGCGAAAAAAAAGGAAAAAAGAAATCGGGGAAAGCAAACCGAACATGCTGCTATTAACGGGCCTTGGGCTCCTTGTGCGCGTTAAAGCAAAGCCGGCTGCAAGTCGCGTTCGTGATTCTAGGCCATCTTCTCTCCATTTGGACCTCACCGATTAAGCCCAACGTAATCGTAGGTGTCCGTCACGGGCTCCGAACCGCAGGAGGCAGGACCAGCCCACAGTCCGCTCGGAGTTTGCCTTTACCGATGCGCATCCATCTTCCTCTTCCTCTCCGTTTTCTTCCTCTTCTCGCCTCGTCACGGCACCCGCACCCCTCGCCGGCGGGATCACCTCCTTCCGGCGTCCCCTTGCCAGCGCACCGCGTATCCTCAGTCCCCCACCTCTGCTTATTACCCAGCTGCCGACCGTCCTTCCATGGCGGCGGCCGCGACCGCCGGCGTCAGCAGGATCAGCGCGGCGGCGGCGGCCAACAACAGCAGCGAGTTCCGCTTCTTCCTGTCCTGCGACATCAGCCTCCCCCTCGCCTTCCGCGTCCTCCAGGCCTCCATCCCGCCTCCCGCTCAAGGTTCCCCTATCAATGCATCCCCCCCCCCCCCCCCACCCACCCACCCACACACACACACACACACACACTAAATTCTGACTGTAGTATCCTCTCCTGACTCCCAACTCGCAGACGGCCTCAACAAGAATGTCTCGGAGCTCTTCGTCGAGTGCAGGCTCTACATCGACGGCGTCCAGTTCGGCCTCCCCGTCAACACTAGGTACTCTCATCTTGCTCCGTCTCCTACGATTTATACATCATCAACATCAACATCGTCATCGTTCCTTTGGTTACCTGCCGATCAAACCTGCGCAATTACCTCTTGTTGGCATCAACACCGTAGCGCCATTAGGACTGACAGTCACCTCACTTCACTCCCCTTTGGCGCCAGGCTCGAATCGTCGGGGCCGCCCTACTGCTGGAATGAGCTCGTCACGCTGTGCACCAAGTACAGGGACCTAACCTCCCTCGCGCAGCTCGCCTTCACGGTACGCCATCTCTAGTGTATCTTGCACTTTGGTGCTACCGAGTTATAACAAAAACCTTGAGGGATTTTTATTTTGTAGTACTGTTGTTCAAGTTTTGAACCGTGTTTCTTGCATCGATAACGAATGTAGGTTTGGGATGTGTCATCTGGTGAGGGCAGGAGTGTCGTCGGTGGAGCCACCATATTCCTTTTCAACAGCAAGAAGCAGCTTAAAACAGGGAGGCAGAAGCTGCGGCTATGGCCCCAAAAGGAGGCGGACGGAAGAGTACCCACCACGACCCCTGGCAAGGTGGACAACTTTCTTTCTAAGGATCATCGATCTATGCGTCTGTTGTTTGCTCCAATTACCTAACTCATGGCAGACTTACCCTTTTTGTATCGAATTAACACATGTAGGTTCCTAGGAATGAGCGAGGTGAGGTAGAGCGGCTGGAGAGGCTCGTTAACAAGTATGAGAGAGGGCAGATACAGCATGTGGATTGGCTGGACCGTCTTGTCTTTGGTGCTGTGGACAGAGTTAAGGAGAAGGAATGCGAGAAGCTGGAGAATTCGTTCCCGAGCCTGGTTGTTGAGTTCTGCAGCTTTGAACACAGAGTTGTCTTCCAGGTTAGCTTTGTTTCACCATTCAGTGTGGATGTGTCTTCTCTTTGTTATCTGGTAACTGCTCGTACCTAAAGGAGAAATCGTGGTCTTGAAAATGTCGAGTAATCTGATATTGATATGAGCGCAGTTTTCTCGACCAATTTCATGCTGTCATATTCACAAAAGAAATCTACTCTGATTCTTACTGCTCAGGAATCTGGAGCAAATTTCTATGCACCAGCCCCTGTATCATTATCAAACGAGCTTGTTACCGTGTGGGATCCTGAACTTGGACGAACCAATCCATCTGAGCACAAGCAGTTAAAGCTTGCTAGGAGTTTGACTCGTGGAATTATCGATAAAGATCTGAAACCAAGCTCAAACGAGCGAAAGTGAGTACAAGCTACAGTATGTTTTCTTCCGGATTTTTTTTGTTTCCCTGTAGGCTTATGAGTTTTTCCTGTTTGGCTGTCATGCTGTAGTAGCACTCAAAGAATAGAAAGTCACACTATGACTATTACTTTCAATGGTTGCTATTATCTTAAGTTTCACATGAATTTATGAGGCAAACATGTTTGCATGTTAGCTGCATGAATCAGAAGTTGCAAGAAGCACCATTCTGTTGCTTAGCTTAACAGTAATGGCATCTGTGGGTTTTCTAGCTGAATAACTTTTTTGCTTTATGGATAGATTTCTTCAAAGAATCATCAAATATCCTCCTACACGCGCAATACAGGCGGACGAGAGGCAAGTGCTGTGGAAATTCCGTTTTTCTTTGATGTCTGAGAAGAAAGCTCTTACAAAGTTTGTCCGCTCAGTGGATTGGAGCGATATCCAGGTTAGTAAAGCATTCATATCTCAGTGGACCGTCATTACTTCGTATGTGCATCAGAGGAAACCAGGGGGTGTTTCTTTAGTTCAACGTGCTTGCTCGAATTGGCCTGGCGTCCTGTTATAATTTTGGGATACGAACTCCACATTTGTCTTGATCAAATTTTTAAATGATCTGCCAGCTTCTTATGTTTAGCATGTGATAATGTGCAGGAGGCTAAACAAGCTGTTGAATTGATTGGGAAGTGGGAGACAATTGATGTGGCTGATGCATTAGAGCTTCTCTCACCAGATTTTAAAAGCGACGAAGTAAGTTATCTAGGCGCCTTTATCCGTGCTTTTGTTTTTCTAGATGTCTGTACGAGGTTGTTTTTAAAAGCTATCTAGGCGCCTTTTCTAGAGAGCTTTTTTTTGTCACCCTTCCTTCTTTTAAGTGAATTTCTCATTAATAGTTATGCAATTCCTACTCTAGATTTTTTCCTTGAAATTTGCTGGTACGACAAACAGAAAGACATGTCTTCCTTTTTTCAAGCCTGTTTATTCAGTTTTGCCATCAGTGACACACATTCGTCTCAGATGTAATGTGCCTGCTCTGGTGCAATAGAGATATGGCGTGCCCTTTCTCCCTTGTAGTTGGGCATGTTCTATGTTTTGGATTGGTATGGTGTAGGAAAATATGTGCAGTAGAGATTTTTTTTGCCTAGTATTTTAGCTTGTGAGCTTTTTTTTTTTTGACCTTCTTTAAAACTTTCTGCTGCACTGGTACTAGCACAATTTTCTTCCAAACAAAATATGTTCTTAAGGTTTATATATGATTGTCTTACGTCTTGGTTACTAAAGAATGATCGAGTAACTAGTCTGTGACTTCAGGCTGACACATTTTACCATCTCAACCCTTCCAAGTATTCTATTCTAAGTTGTACTCTTTCCTGCAAAGGTCCGTGCTTATGCTGTGAGCGTACTTGAAAGAGCTGATGATGAAGAACTGCAATGCTACTTACTCCAGTTAGTGCAAGCTCTTCGATATGAAAGATCAGACAAGTCTCGTCTGGCACAATTTCTTGTAAACCGTGGTATGCTTTATCCTTTTATATAAATTCTACAATGAATGCGATCATGACTCCATCTGTCACATTTGCTCACCACATTCAGCGTTGCTTTTTTGTTATGTAACTACTACATAGCTCATACATTATTACGATCCTATGCCCATTTCAGCTTTGTCAAACATTGAAATTGCTAGTTTCCTTCGCTGGTATGTGGTTGTTGAGCTCCATGATCATGCACATGCAAGACGATACTACAGTACATATGACATGCTTGAAGATGAAATGATGAAAGTACGTTCTCTTCCTTTTTGGATACATGTTGTTGGTCATATTATTCCTGATATGCAATCTTTCATTCCGTACTATTGTTTTTTTTGACAGATGGTTGCTAGGGAGGATGGAGATGAAGATGGGTTTCGACTGTGGCAGAGTTTATCACGCCAGACAGAACTTACTGCTCAATTATGTTCTGTTATGAAGGATGTAAAAAATGTCCGTGGTAGTGCACAAAAGAAGGTTGAGAAATTGAGACAGTTGTTGTCAGGAGTTTTCAGTGAGCTTACTAACTTTGATGAGGTAAAACTTGTTACACCATTAACACTCACTTTTCCTATTCTTCAATGCTAGAAAACAAGGAACATATATATATTAACTTGTCTTTGTTGCTTTAATTGACTTATTATTATGATGAATTTGTTTCAGCCAATTCGTTCACCATTAGCACCAAAAATTCTCCTTACTGGTGTTGTACCTCAAGAGTCATCTATATTCAAGAGTGCCTTAACTCCATTGCGCCTTACATTTAAGACGGCAAGTGGGGGAGCATCCAAGATAATTTTCAAAAAGGGAGATGACCTCCGCCAAGACCAATTGGTAATTAGTCAAGTTTTTTTACATTTAATGTAGATCATTTTGGCTTTTGTTCTAGTCTGTATATCGATATGTATCGCCATCTTTTCGTACTGGGTCTTACATAGTTGCATTCTTAGCCAGTGTTTACAATATAGTATTTGTGTGAAGCCAGACAGTCATATTTTCAGTCCTTTGCTAGCTTGCTACTTAAGCTAAATAAAATGATTATATGTGAATGCCTGCTGTAGACTTGGTCTTTCTTTGAAAGGCGCATAGTGACGTAACTGTGCACAATCGTTGTTCTAACATCAGGACCATTGTCTGCTTGAGCATGGACCTAGGTTGCTCTTCTCTGTTACCCAGTTGATTATATTTTGGTCGTGTTGGGAATTCAGTGGTTTAGTTCATAAAAGAGCACAAACCACAAACTACATATCATCCTGTTTTTGTGGTGCATGTGTATGTAAACTTTAATGCATAGATAACCTATGTTTAGCATATCCGTCATACTGTCCTTTACATAGATATATCTTTACATAGCTGCATATGACACAACATGCATCATCAGTGCTTAAAGCCTTAAAGGTTTAGTGACCGTTCATGTGCTATTATTTATAACCCTGGCCTCAGTGTAGATCCCAGTAACTACTTGTATCGAAGGGAGGGAGGTCATGACTAGTTTGTAATGCGCCTTGTAGGTTATTCAAATGGTCTCTTTAATGGACCGGTTGCTCAAATTAGAAAATATGGATCTGCACCTTACACCATATCGAGTTCTTGCAACTGGACAAGATGAAGGGATGGTTGAATTTATTCCTTCAAGTTCGCTTGCGCAGGTAATTTGATATTGAAGATCATGGAGGTTTCCAGATTACTAGTTATTTTAAAGCTGTAATAAAAAAACTCTACACACTGCTGATTTATTTCTGAAGTAGTTTGTTTCTACATAAAATTATGCTTGTTGATTTAAGTTATTGTTTGTTCTCAGATTTTATCAGATCATCGGAGTATTACAAGTTACCTACAGAAGTTTCATCCTGATGAAGATGGTCCTTTTGGTATAACTGCCCAATGCTTAGAAACTTTTATCAAAAGTTGTGCTGGTTATTCTGTCATTACATATATTATGGGTGTTGGAGACAGGTTGGTACCTTCTCGTTTTAACTATCTGTTGGAATTAGGATGTTTAACATTTTTTCTTAAAAATAAGTATACAGAACCATTTCTTCCATTTTGCTGTATATTCAGCAATCTTCAACCGTCAATCGTGTACGAGACTATTCATTTTGCTTTAGAGGAAATTGAACCTATTTGCGTGCCCCACTTCATTTTTATTCTTCCTGATTACTGTTCAGCAATGAAAATGGTTATTTTTCGTGTTCCATTCTGTAAGGATTATATTATTTCACCAATATTCTGATTTATTGGTGTCTTCTGCATCATTGATTTTACACTTTCTCAGCAATAACAAATGGCTGATTTACCTTCCCTCTGTTTTTCCCTAGGCATCTAGATAATCTTCTTTTAAGAGATGACGGATGCCTCTTCCATGTGGACTTTGCTTTTATTCTGGGTCGAGATCCAAAGCCATTTCCACCTCCAATGAAACTATGTAAAGAAATGGTTGTGGCCATGGGTGGTACAGAAAGGTAATTTCATTGATCAGTCATGTTAATACTTGAACTATGTTACTCATTTACTTGGTCATAACTCTTGCAACCACTGTAAAATGCCTTTCACATTTCAGCCAATACTATACGAGATTCAAATCCTACTGCTGCGAAGCATACAACATCTTAAGAAACAACAGCAGCCTTATCTTGAATCTCTTCAAGTTGATGGAAAGATCAAATATTCCAGACATCTCTTCCGACGAAAATGGAAGCCTTAAGGTAATTTAATTGGGTTTATGAGTCTGGGAAACTTTTATAAAGAACAGAGTAGCTTATAATTGCATATTACTTCCCTTCCATGGTGTGCATCCATCAGCTTCAGGAGAAATTCCGGCTGGATCTGGACGATGAGGAGGCTATACATTTTTTCCAGGCTCTTATCAATGAGAGTGTCAGTGCCTTGTTCCCTCAAATGGTTGAGACCATTCATAGATGGGCTCAATATTGGCGATGATCAGATCTCTATATATTTGTACATGGTGAGTTTGGTAATGTTTGCCTGTTGACATGATATTATTATCATATAATATGCACTTGCAATGGCCACTGATGATCTCCTTATTCTGTTAATCTTCATCAATTGCAGAAGACTATTAACACATGACAACGGATGTGAAGTAGAGACCGTAAATGTTTATCTCCACTCCACTCACTTGGATCTCCTATGTTCTTCCCTCTTTGCGCACTATAAAAAGGTTTTGATTCTTTTTACAAGGATCATGCATGTTTACAATGCTATCACATGTAGACTTTGCAAAAATTTGTGTGAAGTTCTAATGATATATGTTCTGCACAAAATACAAATTGTACATGTTTGAATAACATACTAGTCACTATTTAGGTTGTACCAATTTCTTCTGTACAAAAACATAGGGATATATCAGCAGCTCGTAAACATTTAGGTCAAATATTTTCACTGCATTTTAGAGTGCAATAGAAAGGAGAGGGAATATATGGAGACCCAAGTGCGTGGAGCCTTGATGATAAGAAGAAACAAATGCCGCAAAATTTACAGGCACAACAGGAATAGTGCACTAAGGATCTTTTTTTCCTATTCAATTTTCACCAATTGTAGAAGACTATTAACAAATGACAATGGATGTCAAGTCTCATGTAGGCACCATTAGTGTTTATCTCAACCCACTTGGATCTCCTCCCTATATATTTGTGCACTACAAAAGTTATAAAGTTGTGATTCTTTTCTGAAAACAATCATGCATGTCTACGTGCTATCACGTTCACTCTTGCAACTTTTTGTGCAAAATTGTACTAATAATATGTGCCCTGCACAAAAATAACAAACTCTGTGTGTTTGAATAACATAGTACTCCCTCCGTCCCAAAATAAGTGACTTGGGTTTGTCTAGATTCGAATGTATCTATATACTAAAACATGTCTAGATACATGCGAATCTAGACAAATCCACATCACTTATTTTGGGATGGAGGGAGTATTCACTATTTAGGTTGTACCAGTTTGTTTCTTTTGCACAGCATACATATGGACATTGTTTGGCACCATATCTTACAAGTGTACACGCTATATCATTGCAAACATTGATGTCGAATAATTCCTTAACATGAAATGGAGAGGGAATTATATGGAGGGGGTCTAAGTGGGTGGACGTGGACCCTTGATGATAACAGGAAACACATATTGCAGTAATGGTCTGACGAGGATTCATATACAGTACTGTACTTCTTTTCAGATAATTCTTACTGACGTGGAGATAATTCTGACTTGCTGAATTTGAAGTGCAAATTTGTTACTGCAAATTCGTGTGTAATGTAATCAGAAGGCTGTCTTACTGACTCCGAAGTGCAAATTTGTGAATAATCTTTTATTTAACTTTGCGTGTGTCTAATGTAATGTGAAGACTCTTCGTTATCAAGGTGATGTACTACTAGGGTGCTTGATATCCTGAACCCGGCCTCGAGAAACCATGCATCAGTACCAAAATAAAACCGATTCTGATACTCCATCCGACCCAAATTAGTTGACTTGGATTTGTCTAGATTCCCTAGACATGATTTAGTATTAGATACATCCATATATTGATAAGATGTGCTCAATCTTTTCCTAGTTTGGATGTCTATTGTTTTACAAGGAACTGTTTGGTAGCCTGCAGGAGGTCGGGCAGGGCCGGTAGCGACGAAAACAACTTGTTTGAATGCTCGCATGCTAGGTTGGTTGCGTCAGGGCGAACCGTAAAGCAGACCGCAGCCAGGCCCAGTGACAAAGCTTATTTTGGGTGTTTCCAGGGAGTCACCCTCGTTGTGCGTCCACCTGATGCAAAAGGATGCCCTTCCTGCACGAGTGTGGCCGACGATGGCGCAGGGGAGAGCTTCTCCGCTGCAGCGAAAAGGGGGCGGAAGATATTCGCTCACCTCCCGTCAGAACACTCACTCTCCACTCATAGCCGAAACCAAAACCACCATTCCACCCTGCTCCGCAGTAGTCAGCTCCCTCATCTATGATCATCGGCGGCGGAAGCAACATCGTTTTCGTGAAGACTACGTACTCTTTGCCGAGTCATCTGTGCAGTCGCCATGCCGAGCTAGAATGACAGTGAGAGCTCGAGACAGTCATATCTAGGGCTAAGTTCAATTTCCCCAATTCTTCCCTAGGGTTAGGGTTTGGCGACGATCTGTGAATTCCTGATTTGGCATTGGTTGAACTCACATACGTTGCAATTTCATGTCTCTTAGGACCTCATGGACTATGCTCTAGACTGCATAGAAGATCCCATCTTCCACGGCATAGCAGTAGATTGTTCCGAGGTGTGTCGCGTCCACAAGATTGAGCCTGTCAAGCATGTTGCACTTGAAGGAAGCAACATTGGCCTTAGATTCTATCTCTGCCAAGCGCAAAATGTAAGCTCTTAGCTTATGATTTCTCACTTACTAGCACATCCCTTAGTTTTTTTTGCGAAATTTCACTGATCTATTAATAATCATCAATAGCAGTACAAATAGGACCAAAAGTAATAAAAATTACAAATAAGTCATTGGACCACCTAGCGATGACTACAAACACTAACACGAGCCGAATGTGCGCTGCCGTCCTCGCCCCTCTATCAGCAGAGTCGGGCAAAACTTGTCGTACTAGAGTGTGTTGTAGTAGACAAACGAGAAGTTGTCGTGCTAAGGCCACAAATGACCAACACACTAGAGCAGTAACCATCGCCAACGATGAAAATCGTAGATCGGTAGAGAATTACCTGAAAACAAACCAACAAACACGAAAATAGATAGAATCTTAAGAGATTCGTCGGACAAACGACTCCACGCGCCCTCTGTCGACGCTAGATGCGCCATCGGAGCAAGGATAGAGCGGGAAGAACCTTACTCTGACTTCAGAACGTAGCCGTCGCCTCAACATCCCGAAGAATACACTAAAAAGGATAAACAAAGAACATGAAACCTCCCGTCGACGAGGGGTCGTGGTTCGCCACACCTCCAAAGGCCAAGGGCCACCAGAGGCGGAGCGGACTGGTGACGTCGCTGACGAGGGGCGTGGAACCCTAGATGGGTTTTCTCTCCTTCATGTCTCTTCTCCTTGGCGGCCACGGTACGTACCGCTTCAATACAACTCATCCCTTAGTTCTGACCATGAACTTATGATTAGAGTCCTCACTTATTAGCTCATCCATTAGCTGTGACCATGAACTGCTAGAAATGAATCATATGGGCACCTAGAGGGGAGGGGATGAATAGGTGGTACTCCAAATTTTAATTTATTTTCAATTTTAGGCTTGACACAGAGATAAATTCTCTAGATATGCAACTACGGAGAATTTTCCTATATGCAAACCTAGCTACTAAGCAAGTAAAAGCGAGGAACGAAGAAACCGTAATGGAGCACGCGGAGACACATGATTTGTTTGACCATGATTCCTTCCTTGTTAAGGGAAGTACGTCTGCGTTGGAGGGGTGGACGGTACTAAGACCACCACGCCACAATAGGCATCACCCTGTTCTCCGATGGATCTCGCCACCAAAGGCCTGATCCACCTTTCCACTATTGGTACCCTTCGAGGCGGGAACTGATGCCTTTACACAACTAGCGGGGCACACATCCATAACTGAATTGGAGGCTCCCGTGATGACAAAGCTACCATAAGAACAAGTATTATCATTAACTGAAAATGAGATCTAGATATTTGCAAGAAATACTAGATCAAGAATCCTCCAAGTGAATGGAGGGTAAGTGATGCGCTTGATTGGTGTTGGTGAAGATCGAAGCCTCCTCCTTCGATTCCCCAAAGATCGGAGCCTTCGGGTGGATGAAGATGGAGATCTCGGTTTGGAACTTGAAGAACAATACTGCACTTTTTTTGAATGAATCAAGAGGTCTGACAGGAGGAGCAATTGGGGTATTTATACCCCTGTCAAAACTCAGCCATTGGAGATTTTGGGGCCGGATTATCTGGCCCAAGTGGGGGTGGATTATCCAGCCAGGGCAAAAACTCCACCCTGTCGTCGGATTTTCCGGGGGAAAATCTGCCCCCTTACTGCATGAGACGCCATGGCTTCCTTTGCAAAATTCCCGGGGGGCAGATTATCCGGCCTAGGCAAAAACTCCAGCCCTAGCCGGATAATCCGAGGGAAAGTCCGCCTCCATACAGCATGACACGCCTTGTCCACTTTGTCGATCGAGCCAGGGGCAGATAATCCAGCCCTTGGCAGGGCCGGATAATCCGCCCCCCAAAACTCTGTTTTGGCTGCCTTTTGTATGAGTAATTATCTGCAGCAGTCAACACACATTAAATATTCCTTGGTATTGTTATCTAACACACAAAACTCTAGGGATCATGAAATGTTCTTTCAATCTCCCCCTTTTTGATGTTAGATGACAATACTAGGATTTGCAAATGGTCCTACTTAACAACATCATTCCAAGGGTGAAAAAGACTCCCCCTAAATGTGTGCATACAAGGAATTTGCATTTGAATACAAATGCACACAAGAAGGTACAAGGCTTTTCATTGAATTAGAAACTAGAAACAAACGATGAGTTAGAAAAAATCATCATACCACCAAGGGGATGAAGTCCTCAATAATATAGAGATAGCCAATATAATAATCACTAATTGAGACTTCGAAGGAAGCATAGCACCATTTGTATGCATCCATAGAGATAATACCGTAATTCTTCTCGAGGGATAAATCCACAATGATAATTCTAGTGATGACCAGGATAAATCCAAAGTACCACACAAACCACATAGTCTCATACAAACCAAATAGCAAATTTAAAGTTCAACGCTAAAATGGGCACAAGCAAGGATAAAAGGAAACGATAAAGTGAAAATGCTTGCGCCCGACCCATGCAAATCCACGATAGCCTAATAGAACTACTTCTTCCCCTTTGGCATCAAAACACCAAAAAGGAAGAAGAGCGATGCTAACGCCCCAAGGAATCACTCCTCTTCCTCGTCCTTGTCCTTGCCATCATCATCATACTCCTTTTCATCGTCCTCATCATCAGCAGCCGGAGGAGTAGGCTCCCTCTCAAAGGTGGGGAACAAGTGACGCTCAAGCTCTCCATAGTTGGTGCCGGAAGTGTTCCACTGAGCATATGGTATGGGAGCTGTAGGAGTAGGAGGAGGACCTGATGCCCCTGAGACATGGTGGAGTATAACCTGTTGGGTGTGAGCCATATCATGGTGCTGCCTGTAGGCCTCATACTGCCCCTTGTGAGTGTCTATACCCATGCATAGAATGTTTCGCTTAAACCAATTGAGTTGCTTCACCTCATGGGCAACGGACGACACTAGGGGCATTCTCCTATTGGAACGAGCATCTCTCATGAAAGACTCTGGAGCTAAAGAGGGATGAGAGGTCTTCCTTGACTTGTTATAAATTTTCTTCACTTTATGTTCACCATCATAGTTGAAGTGCTCAAGAGGGAGCATATGCTTGATTACCATCATGCTGTAAGGAGCATAGGGAATGGAGAGCCTATTGAATATGGCATCAGTCATCTCATGATAAATAAAATCCATCACGTACAACCGGTAACTCACATGCAGATCTTCAGAGTTGGCACATTCATGAGCAAAAGCAAGCAGATGAACAAGGTGGCCACGGATGCTGTCATTGTTACCCCCACTCGGTGTGATGGAATCGTGAAAAACACTGACTAGCTGAGCGTAGAGAGGGTAGAGACTTGCCACCTTGCCCACATCACCATTGGGACCACATCAGGGAGAGAGTAATGTGTCCTTGTTTGGCTTGATGAGAGTAATGATGCGATGTCCACAAGCACAATCCTAGCCATTGAAGGGGTAGCCAAGAACCCGAGAGAATATCCTGAAATCAGCTTGAATAAGAGTGTCACTAGTCATCCACTTCATAGTGCGTCGATCATCGCCACAAATCACAAGAGTGGAGAAGAATTGTTTCACCATGGAAGATTCATAGGAGCACTGAAGAGACATGAGATGGTGCATCCCCATCCGCTCAGTCACAGCCAAAGCATCGACAAGTTGGGGATTCTCCTTAGCCTCAGACATAACCATGGGACGCATAGGTCGGATCTTTAGAGAGGAATAAACGTCCTCAAAGATGAACTTATGATCAGTACACCAAAAGCGGGTATCCCCGTGCTCTTCATCACGCTCAGACTCAGCATACAGATCATGGTGACAAATAGAAGAGTAAGTAATAACATCCATCTCCTTATAGTTGACCCTGGTTTGCTTACCCTTCCTCTTGGGAACTTGCCCGAATGGCCTTCTCTTTCCTTGCACGTTCAACCATCCTTTCAGACTCTCTCTTTTGCCTACGCAACTCAACCTCGTCAACGTGAACTCTTTCTTTGTTGGGTCTGAAATAGCGAGCATGAGGACGACACTTGTAAGTTTGAGGAACACAAGAGCCACCAAGATGATTGGTGAAGAAGATCTGGGGGAGGGCCGGAGAATCCGGTGGTCAAAACGGCACCGGGGAGGGTTGGGACGGCCGACGACGGCTGGGGGAGAGACAGGGTTGGGGAGGAAGTGTTGCTCTATTTGAGCCCTCCCCTCGTTGCCCTGGCCTTAAGAGACGAAAACCACCCGGGGCGGATTATCCGCCCCTCACTAGGGGCGGATAATCTGGCCCTCTCTGAAATTTCTGTTATACACAGATTTAGGCCAGCGCATCCCAAACAAAACCCTCGCAAGTGTACCAAAGGACTTGTGTGCAAGAAATAGATGGCTCAGGGATGGAGAAATTCTTAGGTTTAGACATCCAAACTGAGATACCACAGTAGGGTTCCGTAGCAGAAAACAAAAAAATTCTAACTATGCGAACACTAATACCAGGATCTATACTATGTAGACATAAGTAACAGAAAGAGAGACAATATTCATACCCTTGAAGACCGAGGCATGCCTTACGCAGGAAGGTGTATGCTGATGAAGACGAGCAGCTACAAGCACCCCAAGTGTGGTGCCTCTGAAGTACTACACACGTTCGGTGTAGGCGACGTCTCCCGGGCTCCGATCCAGCCGAGCAGCAAAAGAAGAAGATGCTGGACCGAAGATCACACAATAGTAGTGTGAAGGTGGAGAACTCAAAACCTGAGAGGTCCTCTCCAATATTACGGATAAGTCCTCAATGGAAATGAGAGAGAGAGAGAGAATGGGAGAATGGGATGATTCCAAAGGGGAGGAGTGACTCCTATATATAGTGGGAGGGGAGCATGCACCCCACAAGGGGCAGGCGGTGTGGGACTAATGCCCACACCCACCAGCCACGAAGGGGCAGTCACCGATCCTAGGTGGGCCCCACTTGGGCGGCCCACCAAGCCCTGGCTGGCCGGCCCTCCTCCCTAGGCACCTTACCCCTTTGGGCCACCCCTCTAGGTGAGGTCCAATAGCAATGGGCTGCCTTTTAAAAATAAATTAAAAAAATATATTTTAATATCAATTATCCAAGTAACATAAAATACACATATTATTATATTCCTTCACTCTAGAACTCCTTTCGGACCGCCTCCGATCAACATCGGATGTTATCCGGAACTATTCTGGTTTCTCTCTCTATTTCTTCTACGGTACCTCATATATCCCTAAGCGTCCCCACCCTTAAGCGTGGCATCCTTCAGTTCGAAAACACTCCGGACATGATTGAGACCTCTCTCATATCAATGA
This sequence comes from Avena insularis, assembly GCA_023614405.1. Lineage (NCBI taxonomy): Eukaryota > Viridiplantae > Streptophyta > Magnoliopsida > Poales > Poaceae > Avena > Avena insularis. Next base: position 660,867,801 of record CM042690.1, on the reverse strand, counting down.
TCATCAGAGGGACCTGGATTCCCATGTTGACCCTCGTGCGTTTCATGAATATTATCGCTCGAACCGTAAACATCATTTCCCGTTCCCTTTGTCACTTGATACCTAGTTCATCCGAGACTTGACCTTAGGTATCTCCATACCTTACTTCGGTCTCATTATCGATGAACTTGTTTATTAGTTCCCATGTCATTGCATTCTGTGACCAAGTCACATGCTTGCAAGCTTCGTTAATGCAACCTCACCGAGATGGCCACATGTATCTATCTGTTACATGGATTGACAAATCCTGGTCTTGATATGTCACGAGATGATGCTTTATACCATTGATACATCGTAAACGTATCTATAATTTTTGATGCTCCGTGCTTGTGTTATATCAACTTTCTTATGTTTTGTTCACACTTTGAGGTATTTTATACATTTTTTGGAACTAACCTATTGACAAGATGCCACAGTGCTAGTTGCCTGTTTTTTGTTGTTTTTGGTGTCAGAAAATCTAGTAAAGAAATATTCTTGGAATTGGACGGGACAAAAGCCAAAGTCAATATTTTACCCGAAGCAACACGGAGTCCGAAGGGCAGCCGAAGGGGGGCCACGAGGTGGCCACACCCTGTGGCGGCATGGCTAGGGTGGCGTGCCACCAGGTGGTGTGGGCCCCTCAGGCCTCCACCAACCTTCCCCCTTCGCCTATAAAATTACCCCGGGACAAAAACCCTAGGGACCCGACCAAACATCCACGAAAGAGTCTGTAGCCACCGCCATCTCCATCCCTAGATCGGGGGGATCCGAAGCTCTTCCCGGCACCTTGCCGGAGGGGAGAGATTATCCTGGAGGCCTTCTTCATCACCATGCCAGCCTCCGGAGTGATGCATGGTAGTTCACCCTTGGATTATGGGTCCATACAATAGCTAGATGGTTGGTTCTCCTCCTTTGTGCTACCATGTTTAGATCTTGTGAGCTCCGTTCATGATCAAGATCATCTATTTGTAATCCTACATATTGTGTTTGTAGGGATCCGATGGATATTGAGATACTATGTCAAATTGATTATTGATTCTATCATGTCTATGTTATTTGTGATCTTGCATGCTCTCCGTTGTTAGTAGCTATCTTGGCCAAGTAGATGCTTGCAACTCCAAGAGAGAGTATTTATGCTCGATAGTGGGTTCATGCCTCTAGTAATCTGGGGAAGTGACAGAAATCTCTAAGGTTGTAGATGTGCTATTGCTACTAAGGAGAAAACAACAATCCTTTGTCCATGGGGCAATCGTATTGTTTATTTTACACACTTTGCTTAATGCAATTATTTGTTGCTTGCAACTTAATACTGGAAGGGGTTCAGATGATAACCTGAAGGTGGATTATTAGTCATAGATGCAGTTGGATTACGGTCTATGTATTATGTTGTAATGCCCAATCAAATCTCATAGGAGTCAAGATGTCTAGTATATGCATTGTTATGCTTTCTCAATCTGTCAATTGCCCCGCTGTAATTTGTTCACCGAACATGCTATTTATCTTAAGGAGAAACACCTCTAGTGAACTGTGGACCCCAGTCCATTCCTTTACCATTGATATACCATCTACTGTTCACCGTTTACTGTTTACTTTCTGCAAGCAATTACTATCTTCCACACTATACGTTTAATCCTTTGTTTTCAGCAAAACCATTGAGATTGACAACCTCATTGTAAGTTGGGGCAAAGTTTTGTGGTTGTGTTGTGCAGGATTCCAAGTTGCTAGCAACACATTGGAGTTATTTCCTTACTCCTACTGGTTCGATAACCTTGGTTTCATAACCGAGGGGAAACTTGCTACTGTGCTCATCATACCTTCCTCTTGGGGTTCCCAACGAGTGATACATTGCAAATGTATCTATAATTTTTGATGTTCCATGCTTGGTTTTATCCACTTTCTCGTGTTTTGTTCCAACTTTGGAGTACTTTTCATATGATTTCTTGGACTAACCTATTAACAAGAGCCACAAAGTTGCCTGTTTTCTGCTGTTTTGGTTCCGGAAAGTCAAAAAATGAATATTCTCGGAATTGACGAGACAAAAGCCAAAGTGCCTATTTTTCCAAGGATCAAGTGCTGAATCACGAGATGGAGAGGGGGGGGCCACACCACCTGGTCAGCGGCCAGGCTTGGCCCTGCGTGAGGTGGTCCGCCGACCCCACCCCCTCGGCCTCCTTCCGCCTATAAGTTGCCCTCGGGATGAAAACCCTAGGTACCCGATCAAAATCCACGAAGAGTCTCAGAGTCAGCCGTCATCTCCATCCCTAGATCGGAAGGGATCTGAAGCTCTTCCGCACCTCAAGAGAGGGAATTCACCACAGAGGCCTTCTTCATCACCATGCAAGCCTCGGGTGTGATGCGTGAGTAGTTCATCCTTGGACTACGGATCCATGTAGTAGCTAGATGGCTGGTTTCTCCTCCTTTGTGCTTTCATGTTTAGATCTTGTGAGCTCCGTTCATGATCAAGATCATCTATTTGTAATCCATACATGTTGTGTTTGCGGGGATCCGATGGATATTGAGATGCTATTTCAGATTGATTATTGATTCTATCATGTCTTTGTTATTTGAGATCTTGCATGCTTTCCGTTGTTAGTAGCTATCTTGGCCAAGTAGATGCTAGCAACTCCAAGAGTTAGTATTTATGCTCGATAGTGGGTTCATGCCTCTGGTAATCTGGGGAAGTGACAGAAATGCCTAAGGTACTAGATGTGCTGTTGCTACTAGGGAGAAAACAACAATCCTTTGTTCATAGAACAATCGTATTGTTTACCTTACACGCAGTTCGTAAAGCAATAATTTGTTGCTTGCAACTTAATACTGGAGGGGGTTCGGATGATAACCTGAAGGTGGATTATTAGTCATAGATGCAGTTGGATGGCGGTCTACGTATTATGTTGTATTGCCCAATCAAGTCTCAAAGGAGTCAAGATGATTAGTATATGCATGTATTGCTTTCTCGGTGTTTGTCAATTGCCCTGCTGTAATTTGTTCACCCAGCATGTTATCTATCTAAGGAGAGCCACCTCTAGTGAACTATGGATCCCGGTCCTTTTTCTTTACATACAATCTATAAACTGTTTCTGCTTTGTGTTTACTTTTTGCAAACTATTACTTCCTTCCATTCGATACGTTTAATCCTTTGTTTTCCGCAAAACACGGTGAGATTGACAACCTCATCGCAAGTTGGGCACAAAGTTCTGTGGTTGTGTTGTGCAGGTCTCCACGTTGCTACTAGCACCGGTAGTGCGCCCTGCCAAAGCTCAGCTAGTAACACCTTTGGGGTGTTTCCTTGATCCTACTGGTTCGATTAAACCTTGGTTTCATAACTGAGGGAAAACTTACTACTGTGCTCATCATACCTTCCTCTTGGGGTTCCCAACGAGCTCTACGTTGAAAGTCGAGTGCATCAAGATCTTTTCTGGCGCCGTTGCCGGGGAGTCAAGGACATCTTCACAAGGGGAGTCCCTCATAACCAATCTCTTTACTTTGTTGTTTTTGTTTTGCTTAGTTTCTTTTTTTGCTTTCTTTGCTTGTTTTGTTCTTCAAAAACACAAAAAAAATTAGTTTTACTTGTTTGCTTTCTTTATCAAAAACACAAAAAAAATTAAGTCTCCTTTAGTTGTCACCTCTTCCTTAGCTCACCATGTTGATCCCTACATTCACCTTGAAAGACCTTTCAATTGGTAGTGGTTCTATAATTGGGAAAGATAATATTGAAGAATTCTTTAATCATGTTAGCAAACATGAAGATACTGAGGATAGATCCCTTGTAGAACTTGCTCCAAATTATGAGATTGCTGCAGCTTCTTTAATTCACATGTTAGAAGCTAGGTTTGTTAACCTCAACCCCTTAATGCAAGTAATGTTACTTAAGCTTAAAGAAATTGAAGACCCTGAAAAGAGGGATTTTATTCTAAAAACTTTGTTTAAGGAGTTCTATGATGTTGCCGAGGAAGCTAGAAAAGTCTTTGGACGTTTCAATATGCTAGTATCATGTGTAGATGTTGTTGGTACACGAGAAAAGATGAACAAAACCGAACCTAATGGGGAGGAACCTAAGATACCAATACCCCTTAAACTGGTAGCAATACATGATGCCATAGAAAAGAATCTCGATTGGATTGTTCCTGCAAACCCTTTTGATGAGAATAGTGAATCTAAGAGCATTGAGAGAGGATCCTCTAGAACTTATTTGGATGATATACCTTGCCTTGTTGAAAATATTTCTGGTATTGGTCTTAATGCTTCTTCATTTGAGAACACTTGATTCTTTCTTTGCTTCTTATGCCTAACTTAAAGGCGTTAAAGAAAAGTACTTGTTGGGAGATAACCCAAGAGTTTTAGATGAGTCTTGGAAGTTATTACCTCTGTAATAACCTCTCCTTATCCTTTTTATTTGCTTTTTGTGCCAAGAGTAACCTCTAATGAGAGTGAAGTAATGATTGGGAAAGTTGCTGTCCCAAAACAGATTTCTGTGCTTCACCATAAACATTCCTGAGAGAGTTCTGTATGTCGGATTGAGCTGTAATTTTTTGTGATTCTACCCCAGGTTGTTATCTAACTTTCGTTAGTTCAATACTTTTTGATTTGAGCAACAGAAGGTCTTCGCAAAAATTCGTATTTACCTGCTGGACTGTTTTGACAGATTTCTGCCATTTTCTGCATTTGCTTCTTGTTAGTTCCTTCTTGAGTTCCTTTGGGGAATTGAGCTTTTTGAGGGAAGCGCTACAGTAGCTAGTGTTCTAATGGAAGTTTATTTGGTGTTAGAACTGAACCTTGAGACTTATTTATCTTAAGTGCACTAATGTTGCTAATGAGATTGTGTGAAGTTTTGTATGAAGGAAAATTTTCAGGTGTATGGAAGGAATGAGTAATGAGATGAAGGATGGACTAAAGCTCAAGCTTGGGGATGCCACGCATGTCACCCCAAGAAATATCCAAGAAATGCAAGCGTCAAAGCTTGGGGATGCCCAAGGCATCCCCTTCTTCATCAATAAAAATCCCAGGTTTCTTCCAAACGCTTCATTTTTATTGTTTCATGCACAGTTGTGTTTTTCTTGGAGCGTCTTCTTTTTTCGTTTTTGTTTTGGTTTTTCGTTTGCTTGGTTTGATTAGTTTTCTGAATAAGTTGGTTGGACCCCCTCTTTCATACGTTGGTTTGCAATTAGTTTGGTTTGGTTTGGAAAAGAGTAGGAAAGTTCATACTTATGTGGTAAAAAGAGCTCGTTTTTTACTATGGCTATGCTTTGTCATGCCATGCTTGATATTGTTTTGGCTTTATGCTTAGTATTCTTTGCTGTAGCATGACTTGTTATAAACAATTGAGATTTCTTAATGTGCCTTAGATGAATCATGCGTTGTTTTAGCATATTAAAGCGTAGTATAGTGGTATTCTCCTTTGATGCTTTATTTGGGTTGACTTGGCACATGCTCACACCATGTTATGACTTTCACAAGTCACCATAGCCTTTATGATCCTTTAGTTTTCAACTTGTAGTATCACTTTATGCTTTGATCAATGATGTTTTGTCGCTCTGCATGATTATGGCCATTATTGCTCTCTTAGTTTGTCGCTCCCAGTCTTTTGCTAGCTCCACCACAAAGTATGAGTTCCACTCATGCATCCAACTCCCTAAACCAAGTTATTCCAAAGAGTCCACCATACCTACCTACTAGCTTATGCTATTCCAAGTATATTCATGCTTTTGTCTACCTTTCACTTGTTATGAGAAAACTAGTGATTAAATCTCTCACGAACTTGATGGCACACTTTACTTTATTGCCTCTAATAAACTTGAACCATTGGGTCCTTCTTTGTTGCGTATATGCTTGCGCTTTATAAGTTGAAGTTAGCAGAACCATGTTTCATGGGGAACGCTTTCAACATTGCACTTGTACTTTGTACCCCGTTGATATCATGTTCTTTTGCTTACGGATCCCGGCGGTGTGAAATAAAAGCGGAACTTGTAAGATCATGGAGTTTGTATGTGTGTTAGAGAAACGCCTGGGCCGCTAGCCTAAGCCATGCCTAATCATGGTGGAAACTTGCAGCATCACCATAATGAGCACTCTATGAAGCATCCTCAATAAAAACCTATGCAAATAGCAAATAAAAAGATCGCTGAGATGCTCATTGTCTGCTTGCCTTGTCATTTTGATTATGGGAAAAGCACCCGTATCATGTGCAAGGGGTACCCCGTTGGCGTTTCTTAATGATACACATATACTTACAATGACAAGAGCTTACTCGTGACTGAAGTTGAGTAGCATGAGGATCGGTCTTCGTAAGTAAGGGGCATGAGATTTCGGTTTATAACTTGTCAAGCATATCCTCTTAGTTGTGTCAATTTAACCTTAACTACTTCAAGATGCTTATGATAGGGGCAATGAGAGCTGAAAGCTACAAGTACCATAATTTTTGGAAGCTATTTATGAGACTTGAATCCCTACTTCCTTTTACAAAAGGCCTTTCTTCCACCGTTATATTGAGTCTCCACCTTCTATCTTTATGCACCTACTTTGAGAGCATAGTGGTTCTATGTGCATTGTCCCAAGACTAGTTGATTGATGCATAACTTGTTATTGCTTGTTTGAAACTATTGTATCTAGTCACTCTTATGAACTTTGAAGGTGTCCTATGCATTTATATTTGCTACTCTATTGAGGGACACGTTGAATACTTTATGCTATGTTTTCTTTATGTGAAACAAACAAACGTCTTGCAAAGCATGTTATTCATGAATCTTTTGTTTGTGCCTTTTCATGTTGCATCATAGTTTCTTTGCTTATTGCCAGAACTTTGTCTTTCATGTTATGATTGAAGTACTATGATCCCAGCTTTGAATGTTTTACAAATATTTTGATCAAGTCTTTGATGGTGCATGTCACCTCAAAAATTATTCTTTCTTTTTATCACTTACCTACTCGAGGACGAGCAGGAGTTAAGCTTGGGGATGTTGATACATTGCAAATGTATCTATAATTTTTGATGTTCCATGCTTGGTTTTATCCACTTTCTTGTGTTTTGTTCCAACTTTGGAGTACTTTTCATATGATTTCTTGGACTAACCTATTAACAAGAGCCACGATGTCCACTGCTTTTTTGCTGTTTTTGGTTCCAGGAAAGTCAGAAAATGAATATTCTCGGAATTGGACGGGACAAAAGCCAAAGTGTCTATTTTTCTGGAAGGGATCAAGTGCCAAAATACGAGACGGAGAGGGGCCAGGGGCCGGCCACACCACCTGGCCGCGCGGCCAAGCTTGGCCAGGGGGTGGTCTGGCCGACCCCAGCACCCCCTCGGCCTCTCCTTCCGCCTATAAGTTGCCCTCAGGACAAAAACCCTAGGTACCTGATCAAAAATCCACAAAAGAGTCTATAGCTGCCGTCATCTCCATACCTAGATCGGGAGGGATCTGAAGCTCTTCCCAAGACCGCCGGAGAGGGAATTCACCACAGGCCTTCTTCATCACCATGCAAGCCTCAGGTGTGATGCGTGAGTAGTTCATCCTTGGACTACGGATCCATGTAGTAGCTAGATGGCTGGTTTCTCCTCCTTTGTGCTTTCATGTTTAGATCTTGTGAGCTCCGTTCATGATCAAGATCATCTATTTGTAATCCATACATGTTGTGTTTGCGGGGATACGATGGATATTGAGATGCTATTTCAGATTGATTATTGATTCTATCATGTCTTTGTTATTTGAGATCTTGCATGCTTTCCGTTGTTAGTAGCTATCTTGGCCAAGTAGATGCTATCAACTCCAAGAGTTAGTATTTATGCTCGATAGTGGGTTCATGCCTCTGGTAATCTGGGGAAGTGACAGAAATGCCTAAGGTACTAGATGTGCTGTTGCTACTAGGGAGAAAACAACAATCCTTTGTTCATAGAACAATCGTATTGTTTACCTTACACGCAGTTCGTAAAGCAATAATTTGTTGCTTGCAACTTAATACTGGAGGGGGTTCGGATGATAACCTGAAGGTGGATTATTAGTCATAGATGCAGTTGGATGGCGGTCTACGTATTATGTTGTATTGCCCAATCAAGTCTCAAAGGAGTCAAGATGATTAGTATATGCATGTATTGCTTTCTCGGTGTTTGTCAATTGCCCCGCTGTAATTTGTTCACCCAACATGTTATCTATCTAAGGAGAGCCACCTCTAGTGAACTATGGATCCCGGTCCTTTTTCTTTACATACAATCTATAAACTGTTTCTGCTTTGTGTTTACTTTCTGCAAACTATTACTTCCTTCCATTCGATACGTTTAATCCTTTGTTTTCCGTAAAACACGGTGAGATTGACAACCTCATCGCAAGTTGGGGACAAAGTTCTGTGGTTGTGTTGTGCAGGTCTCAACGTTGCTACTAGCACCGGTAGTGCGCCCTGCCAAAGCTCAGCTAGTACCACCTTTGGGGTGTTTCCTTGCTCCTACTGGTTCGATTAAACCTTGGTTTCATAACTGAGGGAAAACTTACTGCTGTGCTCATCATACCTTCCTCTTGGGGTTCCCAACGAGCTCTACATTGAAAGTCGAGTGCATCAACGAGCTCTACATATTTTGAGCCATCAACCATCAAAGCTTCCCCCAGAACGGTGATTTGCATTATCTCATAGTCTAAGGATCAGGTTCCGAGGTTTTCTGTGTTTATCATCAAATGGTGAACTTTGTAACTAGATCTCATTAAGATATAACTATCGGATGTTTGTCTATCACATAATTCAACCAATGACATGACCTCATTGTCAATTGGAATAAATGTCCATGATCCTTAAACCCAGATCATCCTCATGACCAATGAACTAGTTCGCTAGAGGTAACTAGAGACACGGTTTGTTTACATACCACATGTCTATTAACGTTTCGTATTAACGTAGTTATAGCATGGTATGAAACATATTATGAACATATAAGAGATATATCAAACAATACACTTTATTATTTTCCTCTAGGGCATATCTCCTTCAAATGGTACTACACACCCAAAATTGCAAGAGCCAAATCAAACAAAAGCCAAAATTAGACGTGTTTTCCATAAGAACACAAGATATGCAAGAAAATCCAAAAAGATCCACAAAGAACCAACTCTTCTCAAAGAATAGGGCGGTGGCTGAAGCCACCATGTTGGAGTGGATGGTATGACACCGCGAAGATATATCTTGGGTTCATGACCACAACTCATCAGTAAGCTCACATATCACCAAATGATATTAAGAGAAATGATTTTCTTGCTTTCGGCATTATGGGGGGAGGGTTAGCCCAATCAATTAGGACCACACTCCCGGTATGTCCATGCCCACACCTAAACCAAATAAAGGAAGATATGTAAGTGAGTATGCACGGGTAATCAAGCAAAGCTCCTTGAATCCATGATATTTGGATCGTTCCTCAAATAACAAAATCTTGCTTCATCAAGTGGCTTCGTGAAAATATCAGCAAGTTGGTTCTTAGTGCTCACAAAGGATAAGTCAATATCACCATGAGCAACATGATCTCGAATGAAGTGATTGTGAATCTCAATATGCTTTGTCCTTATATGCTGCACCGGATTATAAGCAATTTTGATAGCACTGTCATTATCACACAAAAGAGGCACTTTGTCACAATTGACACTGTATTCCTTAAAATTTTGCCTCATCTATAATAGTTGAGTGCACGCACTAGCAGCAGCCACATACTCAGCTTCGGCGGTGGATAGAGATATACCATTTTGTTTCTTAGAAGACCAACATACCAAATATCTTCCCAAGAATCGACAAGCTCTAGAAGTTGACTTCATATCATCCTTGTCACCAGACCAATCAGAATCTGTATAACCACATAAAGAGAAATTAGAGCCCTTGGGATACCATAGACCAAAATTAGGGGAATGAACCAAATATCGGAAGATTCTCTTGACCGCCACCAAGTGGCTTTCTTTAGGATCCACGTAATACCTTGCACACACTCCTACACTCAACACGATATCGGGTCTAGATGCGCATAGGTAAAGAAGAGAGCCAATCATGGACAAGTATACCTTTTGGTCCACATATTTACCATTGGGATTGAGTTCAAGATGGCATTTAGTTTGCATTGGTGTAGCAACACCATTAAGATCCTTCATATTGAACCTCTTGAGCATGTGTTGGATGTACTTTGCTTAATTGATGAAGGTTCCTTCTCTTAGTTGTTTGATCTAAAATCCAAGAAAGAACCTTAATTCCCCCATCATAGACATCTCAAACCTGTCAGTCATAAGTTTGAAAATTCATCATTAAAAGCTTGGGTTGTAGAGCCAAAGATAATATCGTCTACATATAGTTGGCATACGAAGAGCTCCCCCTTAACCTTCTTAGTAAAAAGAGTGGGATCGATCTGCTCAACCTCGAAGCCACGGTCTAACAAAAGCTCTTTAAGATGCTCATACCACGCACGTGGGGCTTGTTTAAGGCCATAGAGCACCTTATCGAGTTTGTAGACATGGTTCAGAAAGTTGGGATCCTCGAAACCCGGGGGTTGCTTGACATATACCAACTCATGTAGAGGACCATTAAGAAATGCACTCTTAACATCCATTTGCTATAGTTTAAAGTTATGATGAGCTGCATAAGCAAGAAGGATACAGATAAACTCAAGGCGAGCCACTGGTGCATAAGTTTCGCCAAAGTCGACAACTTCCACTTGAGAGAAACATTGTGCTACCAATCTTGCCTTATTTCTTACAACAATTCTGTTCTCATCTTGATTGTTCTTGAATATCCACTTGGTGCTGATAACATTGCGGAAATCTTTGGGTTTCCCTACTAACTTCCAGACCTTGCTGCGCTCAAAATTATTTAGTTCTTCATGCATAGCAACAACCCAATATGGATCTTCAAGAGCTTCAAAAACCTTTTTAGTTTCCACCATAGATATATGATCTTGATAATCACTGAAGCTTGCAAGCTCTCTTCTTGTGGACACCCTTCTTCTAAGGTCGCCTACAACTTTATGAAGTGTATGTCCTCTTAGTTCGAAATTTCTTTCATCACGAGCTTTGCGACGAATTTCAATCTCCTTGTTGTTCCTTGGAGGGATTTCTTCATCATTAGAGTCTTTGTCTTGACCACTAGATTGACCTTGATAAAAAAATTGTTCAACACAGACAGGTGATGGAGAAGCTTGTCATTGATCTTGATCAGTAGCCATAACAGGAGGCCACTGAAATGAAGTTCTAGGGCCGTATAATCTAGCTGAGGGAGGGGCTGGATATTCTGGCCTGGGATTTTCTGCTTCTCTCTAAGCTTCCTGGACGTTTCTGGCATTTGATGGTGTTGGGCCAGATAATCCGGCCTCAGGCGGAAAATCTGGCCTGGGATTTTCTGCCTCTTCCTGAGCTCCCTGGTCATTCCTGGCAAGAGATGGTGTAGGGCCGGATAATATGGCCTCAGGCGGATAATTCTGCCTGGGACTATGGTATCCCAAGGGCTCTAATTTCTCTTTATGTGTAGGCACAGTAGTTTCTCCAGCAGGTGGAGCTTGTTGATCTTGTAAAGATGAGGGCTCTACTTGAATAGAGCATTGTCCTTCCCGATCCGCCACAAGGGGTTCCTCAATGGGGCAGAAAACCCCACGCCCATTCTTCTTATGGCATATTGGGGTATTTCAACATCTGCATCACAAACATCAACTTGCCCTGCATGGGAGCCATCATTTTCCTCGAACACCACACTACAAGGTTCTACAACAGTTCTAGAAAGATTATTGTAGACTCTATAAGTGTGGGATTCGGCACCATAACCAACAAATATGCCCTCTAAGTCCTTAGACTCAAATTTAGATAAATGAACTCATTTGATGAGAAAGAAACACTTACAACCGAATACCCGGAAGTATGAAATGTTGGGCTTGTTACCGGTAAGTATCTCATAGGGGGTCTTGTCTAAGATTTTCTGGAGGTAAAGCCGGTTTGATGAGTGACATGCGGTGGATATTGCTTGAGCCCAAAAGTTGTATGGTGACTTGAATTCAGCCAACATAGACCTTGCCATGTACATTAAGGTCCGGTTTTTCCTCTCGTCTACACCATTATGTTGAGGGGTGTACGCATCGGAATATTGATGTCTTATTCCCTCTTCACTTAGGAATTCATTCAGAGTGTAGTTCTTGAACTCGGAGCCATTGTCGCTTCTAATTGCCAATATAGGGACATTGTGTTGACACTGAACCTCGTTGGCAAAGTCGATGACTGTTTATTGAGTCTCACTTTTCAGCTTGAAGAAGTAGACCCATGTATACCGTGAGTAATCATTGACAATGATGAGACAATATTTCTTCCCACCAAGGCTTGAATGAGATGGAGGACCAAAGAGATCCACATGTAGGAGCTCAAAAATCCTCTTTGATGAAATAATCATCTTCCTTCGATGGGGAGAGTCATGCATCTTCCCTTTAACACAAGCCCTGCAAACACGAGCTTTGGCAAAGGAAACATTTTCTTTTAGTCCAAGAATGTGGCCACCCTTGTGAAGGCTTTGCAAAGTCCTCATATTGATGTGGGATAGACGACGATGCCATAACCAACCATCGTCGGCCTTTCCAAATAGACACATCGGGCATGCAGTGGGTTTCCCCGAAAAGTCCACCACATACAGGTCATTTTCGACATATCCAACGGAAGCGACCTTTAGAGACTTGCTCCACAAGAGTACCACTAAATCATCATCAATGAAAACTACAAAGCCCATCTTACCAAGGGCATGAATAGAAAGTAAATTGTAATCAAGAGTCTCAACAAGCATGACGTACACGAGTGAGATATCGTGAGCAACCACAACCTTGCCAAGACCCAATACCTTTGACTTCGATTTATCACCATAGGAGATGGTTATTTGACCATGATTGAGTCTCATATCCGTGATGATCTACTTGCTTCCGGTCATATGACTTGTGCAACCACTATCGAGCACCCATTTAGATCCACCGGAATCATAGCCATACAAGAAAATTACTTCTTGGTTTTAGGTACCCATTTTTCAATGGGTCCTCTCATGTTAGTTACAAGGGTCTTTGGGACCCAAATAGACCAAGCAATATAATTATCAAAAGGACCAACATAGCTAGCATAGACATCACCATAATAATCATGAAATAACTCATAATGAGGATTGTTAGACCCTGCAAAACCATTATAAGCACTTTTGTCCTTCATGATGTTCTTTTCAGCGGTGCTTGTCTTTGCTTGAGCATTCTTGACATTCTTCTTCTTGGTCTTAGGGACATAGCCAAGTCCCTCTGTTCCATTATTCGTCCTTTGCTTACCAAGGATCTCATCTAGAACTTCCTTACCTTTGGGTAGAGGTGCCTTGGCAAGCTCATCTTTCAACCTAGCATTTTCTTCAAGAACTTTTTCATGTCCACATGTTGGTACAGAAGTGCTAGGTACATCATACTTGTTCAATCAAGTTTGGAGCTGATCATGAGACTCATTGAGAATAGAGTATTCACTCTCCAATGCCTTGTGAGCAATGTCAAGTTTCTCTAATTTCTCGGAGAGTCTAGCATGAGCAACCCCAAATTCAATCTTTTCCTTCTTTAATTTCTTGGCCTTGGCAATGGCATTATCATGTTCCTTTACAATCTTGGCCACAACCTCGTCATGTGACTCCTCAATTGACTCAAGTCTCTCATCTAGAGAGACTTGAATCTCTTCTTCTTCTTCTAGAGCATTCTTCAAGCCATTGCATCCTCTCTTTCAATTCTACCTTTTCTTCGAGGAGTTCTTCAGAGTGAGCAAGATGACCCATAAGAGCCCCGAAATACATTTTGTGCTCACCTTGCAGGTTAGTGATAAAATAATCCAAAGCAATAACTTCATCCTTAACTTTAAGACTAGTGTGATCATCCATATCAACATTCATAGTTGTCTTAGGAAAAGAAGTGATAGAAGATGATACCTCGGAACCTCTTGCCATAAGACAAGTGACGTTCTTGTTGATGCCATTTTCATTGGGAGAGTCAAAGAGAGACGTAGGTGTAGATGTGGTAGCTATGGCATCCACCTCTCGTGAGCTATCATCATCCTCTTCGTCTTCACCTGCGGATGAGTACTCCTCTTGTGCTACCAAAACAATCTTCAGTTGCTTCTTGTAGGGAGCATTTTTCTTAACAAATGGCTTCTTCCGAGGTGCCTTTGACTTTTCCTTGAGGATGAGCCTTCCCCCATTATCTTCTCTACTTTGATAGGGGCACCCAGCTACAAAGTGCAAACGATCTCCACAATTGTAACAAGTTCTTAGCTTTGGGCCGATTTCCTTTCGCCCATTTGACCCATTCTTACGCTCAAATTTAGATTTTGCTTTGGCTGGGTCCTTCCAAAAGTTTCTTGCATAGAAGGCCATGTAGTCACCATGAGCATGCTTGACCTCCTCGGGACAGCTCATGGAGACAATGTCAAAACCCCTACGATCTTCCTATTTCGCAATGACATTAGCCTTCAATGCAACATTCATGCCTTTTTGCATTCCAATTGCTCGCGCACGAGCATCTTCGGCATTCTTCGTAGCAACTTTTAATGCAGCCATTTCTTGCATGACTTCATTGGAAGTCATTTGATGATAGTTGTGTCTCCTTTGTAAGCTCTTCAAATTAGTGGGCTCAAATGGCATGAGAGCACTCACATATTTCCTCTTGATCCACGCATCATCAACATGTGAGGAACCATTCGTTCTAAATGTTGTGGAGATGCCCTTGAGACTTCTATACATGTCTTCATGATCCTCACCGTCCAACATATAGAACCCTTCAACTTCATTGCTTAGAGCATCATACCTATTTCTTCTCATGATCTCATTTCCAATAAATAGGTCGGTGAGGGCATCTCAAGCTTCCTTGGCGGTGTTGAAGTGCTCTATGTGTGGCATGTCCTTGGGACCTACACCAAGCTGAATCATGTGTAGAGTGGTTGCATTGAGTTGGCTATCAATGACTTGTCTTCTTGTCAAGTTGTTGGGATCTCCAACGTGGAGGCCATCTTCAATGATCCTCCAAAGCTCAATGGACGAATTGCACACATGAGATTTCATCAAGAATTACCATTGATTAAAATAAGATGTAGTAAGCTTGGGCGGGTCACCCCTATTATTTATATGCGGGTGAGGGATTGGTGGATCAGGTGAATATAAGTGAGAGACCTCACTATAGTCCTCCTTACCACTTCCCTTTTTGGAGGAGGAGCCATTATTTTTATCACCCACTAACTCACCTTACTTGGAGTTAGCGTTAGCTTTCTCCTTAGAGAGCGGAGTGGTAGCCTCAGAGGTAGATGGAGGAGGGGCTGTAGACAGAGAGAGTTGTGCAATCATTTGATGCATCTCTTCATTTTGGTCTCAATGAATTTCAACAAGGTTGTTTCCAATGTCTTGAGATCATCCATGGTGACCTTGTCCATAGCCTCACTCCCATCTCCCTTAGTACCCATACTTCTTTTAGGCGGTTAAGCCCGAATAAAGAGCCGAGTATCTAATACCAATTGAAATGGATCGTATGGGCACCTAGAGGGGGGGGGGGGGTGAATAGGTGCTACTACAAATTTTAATTCTTTTTCAATTTTAGGCTTGACATAAAGGTAAATTCTCTAGATATGCAACTACGGAGAATTTCCCTATATGAAAACCTAGCTACTAAGTGAGTAAAAGCGAGGAACGAAGAAACCATAATGGAGCACGTGGAGACACATGATTTGTTTGACCGCAGTTCTTTCCTTGTTAAGGGAAGTACGTCTGTGTTGGAGGGGTGGGCGGTACTAAGACCACCACGCCACAATAGGCCTCACCCTCTTCTCCGATGGATCTCGCCACCAAAGGCCTAATCCACCTTTCCACTATTGGTACCATTTGAGGCGGGAACCAGTGTCTTTACACAACTAGAAGGGCACACATCCACAACCGAATTGAAGGCTTCCGTGATGACAAAGCTTCCACAAGAACAAGTATTATCATTAACCGAAAATGAGATCTGGATATTTGCAAGAAATACTAGATCAAGAATCCTCCAAGTGAATGGAGGGGAAGTGATGCGCTTGATTGGTGTTGGTGAAGATCGAAGCCTCCTCCTTCGATTCCCCAAAGGTCGGAGCCTTTGGGTGGATGAAGATGGAGATCTCGGTTTGGAACTTGAAGAACAATACTGCACTTTTTTGAATGAATCAAGAGGTCTGATAGGAGGAGCAATTGGGGTATTTATACCCCCTGTCAAAACTCAGACGTTGGAGATTTTGGGGCCGAATTATCCGGCCCAAGTGGGGGCCGGATTATCCCACCGGGGCAAAAAATCCGCCCCGACCTCGGATTTTCGAGGGAAAATCCGCCCCTTACTGCATGACACGCCTTGGCTCCCTTTGCAAAAATTCCCGGGGAGGTGGGCGGATTATCCACACCCCTTGGGGGGGGGGGATTATCCGGCCTGGGCAAAAACACCAGCCCTGGCCGGACAATCCGAGGGAAAGTCCGCCCCCATACAACATGACGCACCTTGTCCACTTTGTCGATCGAACCAGGAGCGGATAACCCGCCCCCAAAACTCTGTTTTGGCTGCTTTTTGTATGAGTAATTATCTGCAGCAGTCAACACACATTAAATATTCTTTGGTATTGTTATCTAACACACAAAACTCTAGGGATCATGAAATATTCTTTCACTGCTGATTAGAGTCCCCACTTACTAGCTCATCAATTAGTTGTGACCACGAACTTCTGATTAGAGTCCTCACTTACTGGCTCATCCATTAGTTGTGACCATGAACTGCTGGTTAGAGTCCCCACTTAGTTGTGACCATGAAATTCTGATTAGAGTCCCCACTTACTAGCTCATCCATTAGCTGTGGCCATGAAATCCTGATTTGCAAGAAGTCACAAACAATGGGTTTGTGTCTTGGTTGGATAAGGAATGGCCAGAAACAACAAAAAATGCACTAGAAGACTTTGGAGAATGTATCATGACAATAACAATACAAGAATTGACGAGAGGGTTGAGAATGCAAAGTTGGTGAAGGAGCTAGCTGATGACAAGAACGAGATTAAGAAGAATTACTCAAGTTGCTAGCTGATGTGAAGAAATTCATGGATTGAACCGAGAAAAGGGTATTGGAGGAAAACTTGTCGAGGATGAATGACAACACTCCTAAAACCAAGGAGAAATCGGTGAAGAAGTACAGGAGATGACTAAAGCGTTCAAGAAGACATGTTATATACTTGTGAATTGTGCTTGGTTTCTCCAAAATACAACAAGCTCATGTCAAAATTTTCAATTGCTACTCAAGTGCTCCACCAACAATCTCTCCAATTGTTACATGAAATCTAGTCGTGTGTCACACAAGCAAATTCGAGCAAACATTTTACTAATCACATAGTCAAGTGTTGGAGCAATCAATCAAGGCATACAAGCATTCTTAACTTCGAGATGCACATTCATCTACTCAAGAGAATCTACCGTTTATTCCCTTTTGAACCAAACGGTCCAAATTCCCCTGGATTTTCTATGCCTAAGATGCACTAATGCACAATCACTCGACATAAGACTACTTATTTTAGGTTAATAAATCTCGAGACATTACACCAAGGGGAGGACACGACCGGTGTCAGATGGCCAGGTGGATGCGGTAGGGAGTGACGACGGATCATGCGACGCAAATCGAAGACGACGGTGCTGCCTAGGGTGGCGAAGGTGGCAAGGGAGGGTCTAGAAAAGAGAGTGGACTTTTTATGTGCCTTGTGTGCCACTGGCTGGAGGGCCCGGTCTGGCCAAGGGGAGGATACGGGAGTACGCGCGCTATCCGAAACAACGCAATGGCGACTAAATTTGATTAACGGATGGATTGATCCGCGCGAGTCAGTCCATTTAGACCACACCGCTAGCCCTCCTATCCGTTTCTGACAATTCTGTCTAGATCGGAACGATAGGGCCCAACCTTCTCTTTAGGGCCTGATTGCAGGCCCGCACACAGGCAGTGCAAGGTTAACTACCCAAAACGGGAGCTGCTATCCCCTGCTAAAAAAAAAAAAAAAAAAATAGAAAAAAATCACGTACCTGTAAATGGGCCGGCCCGCGAAGAAAACCTTCAGCGGAAGCCCAGGTAGCGCCCGCAATAGGCGGAGAATAGGAATCGCGACGCAAAACTGATATTTCTCAAAAACAAAACAAAAAACTACTACACAAATCTGATATCATCTCGCGGCCTCACGTGCCGTGTTGATCCAGAACAGCAAAATTCCCCAAGAGACCGACCATGAAGCTTCGCCTGCGATCCATGGACGCGCTCGGCGGCGTCGCGGAGACACATCGCGTGCAGCTGCCTGACACGGCCGCGCTCTCCGCCGTGAAGGAATTCCTTGCCGCCAAGCTTTCCACTGCGCAGCCCGTCCCCGCCGAGTCCATCCGCCTCTCCCTCAACCGCTCGCAGGAGCTTCTCTCCCCCGACCCCTCCGCCACCCTCGCCGCCCTCGGCCTCACATCCGGTGACCTCCTCTACTTCACGCTCTCCGCAGAACTATCTCAGCCGCCGCCTCCTCAGATCCTCCCCCGGAACCCTAATCCGGATGCAGTCTCAACCGGGCAGATTGCCGTCGGTTCCAAATCTGCTGGGGAGGCTGAAGGGTCGTCGTCAGTGCCGCAGGCCCTGCACGTGGAGCCTGTTCATTCGTCGCTGCCGCAAACCCTACAAGTGGAGCCTAGTTTGCCCGTGTCATCCGATCCGCCGGATGTGGTGATGGCGGAGGCCCTCCACGAGGCCAAGAGCTCGTCGAGCTTCGTGATTGGCGCACTCAAGCGGGAGTTGGAGGCGGAAAATGCGTCGGGCGCAGAGGGTACCGTTATCCATCGCCTAGTCGTGGCCCTACAGGCAGCTCTGATCGACGCTGGCTTCCTTGCAGCAAATCCGCTGGGGTCTCGCCTAGGATTGCTGAAGGACTGGTCCTCCGGTGCTTCGTCAACACTGACGGTCAAATACACCCTACCGGAGCTTGTTGACATGTTACCTCAGGCTGAAGAGGGGAAGATAGTTGTGTTGAACTACTCATTGATGCCGAATTTTGTGATGATATATGGGTGTGTGCCTGGGGCACGATCAGAGGTGCGCCGACTGTGCTTGGAGTTACCAAAGCTGGCGCCCTTGCTATATCTGGATGGCAATGCAGTGGGTGCAGTGGAGGAGAAGGAGATTCTTGAGCTCTGGAGGGTGCTGAAGGATGAGCTATGTCTTCCACTGATGATATCTTTGTGCGAACTGAACGGGTTGTCCTTGCCGCCGTGCTTGATGGCATTGCCAGGTGATTTGAAGGCTAAGGTTTTGGAGTTTGTTCCTGGTGTGGGTCTTGCAAGGGTTGGGTGCACGTGCAAGGAATTGAGGGATCTTGCAGGAGATGATAATCTTTGGAAGAGGAAGTGTGAATTGGAGTTGAAAGCTTGTAGTGAGGCTTCTGGATGGAGCAGAAGTTGGAAGCAAAGGTTTGGGGAAGCTTGGACTCTGAAGGTTGGCAACAGTAAGAGGCAGCAGAAGAGGCCCAGTCCAAGGTTTTGGGATTATGGTTGGGGGAACAGTCCACCGGGCCCAATTCGCTTCCCGGTAATTGGTGGTCATTCGGACCGTTTGCCGTTCATAAATCACAATGTTCTTGGGCGTAGTTTTGGAAATCAGCGGAGGAACATCTCGCCTAACTGCAATTTTGAGGGTCATCGCCAAGGGTTTCCTTAATAGAAGTTATCATATGGGTTTCACTAGTATCTTGAGTATTTCATAAGGAGATACATAGTCTGTCTTGTGCATACTTATAAGCTGCACTTTTATGCGCATGTGCAGTGCTCTTATCCTTATAAACTTCCTTCTTCTGTATCTTATATATCCTACGTGTTGTGCCAATATCGTTTTGTTCTGTTTCTAAGGTACTTGTCTGTTCGCAGGCTATTGATCTAGCTAATATCATTGGCATAATGTATAAGATAATAGCTTTAGACTTACGATTCCGAGAGCTTAAGATTATTCCTATTACATGTTTTGATATCAATTTTTCTTTTAGACAGTTTATTAATAAGTAACTTTGGTAGGTTTTTATCCCTCTTCTTCAACTGCACCCATTTTTTCAGTAATAAATCTGTAAATAGGACTCGGGTTATGTTATTATCTCAGCACAATCTGTTGGAGAGTAATAAATCTGTAAATGTGCAGTGTTCCTATCCTCACAAAACCTTTTGGTCTGTATCTTAGATATTCTGGTAATTTTGAGTTATTACATGCTCTAGCGCTATAAGTACTTCTGTTCTCTTCTCAGACTATTAATCTCGCTAATGTCATTCATTGGTCGAATGTGCAAGATAATATTTTTAGACTTAGGATACCGAGAGCTTAATTTTACTCCCATACATGCTTTGACATCAGTTTCCATTTTATACAGTTCAATGAACTTGTTAGGTTTTATGCCCTCTACTTTAACTGTGCCAATGAAGTTCATCAATAAGTCTTGAAATAGGACTCAGGTTATGTTATTATTTTGAACAATTTGTTGAAGAGATTTGAAGTGTCTATTCTTATGATGACTACACGCATATTTGGCATTTAGAAAGTTGTCAAATACATGAAGTTCATTGGCGGTTTTCTCTGTAGCAAAAACTGGAATGTTTCCTTAACAAGAATGGAATATTTACTGATATCATGTTGGTGTGAAATAATTGGAAATTAGGTGCGCTGACTTACTGGTGGCCTTTGAGTTGCAACATGAAAAAATTACGTCAGGCTGACCACCTTTTAACTGTTATCTTGTATTCTATAAGACGATAATAACTGTTCAAGTGCCACGCAATGGGTTGAGGTGCATCTCAGTTGAGGACTATTCTTAGGTCACTGCAATCAAAATATGGCAGCACTAATCTGGAACAAACTGAGAAAGCCAAAATGGTGAACAAAAAAACTTAAAGATATATCACTTACTGTGGGTTTAAAATTGATGAAAGATCTAACACTGACATTGAATCTACTGCAAGTTAGGGTTATGCTTTGTTCTTCATTTACTACAACTAACTGTACCTAATATCATATCATTCAAAAATTATTCACAATATAAACCTCAGAACCACGAAATTGCAACTCATGGTACATATTATCTGTTAATATGATCAACTAGTTTTTTGTAATCGCATCACTGAGCTGCCTGGTTATCCGGTGATAGTTGCCATAGTGTTGTTTCCATTTTTTTTATAGAATATATGCAACCTGTTTTTCATCTAACGGACTTTTCTTTATAAAACTACCTATAATATTTGGTTCCATGATGGCCTTCTACATGATTATGTGATCTGAGTGATTTTAGAAAGTTAGAGCTTAACGGGTGGAGTTAGCTATCCTATCATTTCTTTCAATTGCTTCCTGTAAGTTCGTAGATTTTTTGGTCTTGACTGATGGTATTGGATATTATGGAATCCAACACAGTTATATGTAGCTATCACTTTACAGCTGCAGAGTGCAGATTTATTGTTGATATACCCACAGTTCACTCAGCAGACTGTATTTGTCTAAAAAAATTGGAGGTTTTTGTGCAAAGTCGTATGAAATTCGATACTGTGTGCCCTTTTAATTTTGAGTTCTACTGATAGTCCAAAGCTGGATGGTTTATTTGTGCAAAGTTATGTGAAATTCGATACTGTGATCCCATTATAATTTGTTTAGACCTGTAGAGCAATATATCGTTGATGTTTCAGTACTACTAATAATGTTGTCCATCTTGGAGCCAGGGAACCAAACACATGCTCTCGTTCTGTAAGTGAGCTTTAGCTTGAGTCATTGACCACAGGGAGAATGATAACCTTTATGACTGGAGAGAATTTTAGATACCATAGAATATTGTTGTAGTCACTGCAAACTACTCATATTACCTTTTTTTTTTTTTCATAAACCATCAGCTATGAGGCATTGCATTATGCATTGTATGTACAGCGTGTTTTGATCAGTTAGCTTGTCTGAAAACTAAAATTTTCACATATGTTTTGCTTAATTTTACAAAAGGTGGAAAACATTCAAACTGTTAGTCCAAATTATTTCAAACTTTTCCATATTACTTAGTTTATAGTTTGAAAATTTCAACAAAATCTTGACTGTTTTTTCACAAAAAGAGGCAAATTTTTCAAAAGGATGATATAATTTTTTCAAAATTTTCTAGATTACTTAGTCTACATTGTTAGATGATGACATGTGGTCTCGTTCGTCGGTTAATCGGTTTAATATGAGATTTGGACTTGTGTGCAACCTATTACATGAATAATTGATGGTTTGTGAAAAACTAGCCGAATGTATGTGTGTTGCCATGGCTACTTAAGTTACTTTTGTTATTGCACATGAAGCACATATAAACATTCATGTATAGAAAAGAAACCCACATTGTATTACCAAAGCATTAATACTTTCGGTTTGTATACAAAGGCATCAAAAGGATACTCTACAAAGCAAGAATCCAACTGTCCAACTAATTAACTCCTGCATGATCCATTTTTTCTATAAAAGATTGACCCAATTTTAATTGCAATGAATTAGACAAATAAAGAAGAATTACTGTATTTTGTAACTTATTTTCTCTTTCTATTTCGTTTATCTTTTTATACCAAGTCGTCAGGTCGGTCCAGTTTGGTGCTTTAAGGGCAACTCCAACGGTGCCCCCCATTTCAGACACTCCAACGGTGCTGAAGGACGAGCTGTGTCTTCCTAGTGTACAAGATAATAGCTTTAGACTACGATTCCGAGAGCTTGAGTTTACTCCTTGTACATGTTTTCATATCAATTTTCGTTTTAGACAGATTAATAAGTAACTTTCCTAGGTTTTAATCCCCTTCTTCAACTGCACCAGTTTTTTCATTAATAAATCTGTAATTAGGACTCAGATTATGTTATTATCTCAGCACAATCTGTTGAAGAGATTGAAAGTATTTATAGTTACTATGAAACTTTGTGAAATTTGTTAAGTTCACTGGTGGTTTTCTTAGTAGTAAGAATGCAATACTTTTCTTATTAGCGCGAAAGAAATATTTTCTGATATTACGTTGGTGTGAAATACTTGGAAGTTGGATACTTTCTGACTTACTGGTGTCGTTCTGAGTAGCAACATCAAATATGTACCGATGTCGAGCTGTTTGCTATTTTAACTGTTATCTTGTATTCAATAAGAGTAAATACTGTTCATGTGTGACGCAAAGGTGTTTATCCAAAGTAGTTGAATGCACAAGCTTGGATCATGTGACTACAACATTGCACAGAATGACATGTAACTCAACAGAGGACAATTAGTAGGTCAGTGCATTCAATATATTGCAGCATTCATCGAACTTAGAATACCAAAATGGTGAAAATAATTTGATATATCACGTACGCGGGTCTGTTTTTGGTGTATCATTTGGACTTTTAGCCCGGAATGAACAGTTGGTAGCTGTAATAGGGACCATTGAATCTATTACAGGTTGAGTTTAGCTTTGTTCTTCATTTAATATCTAAGTGTAATACCATGGATTTCAAAGATTGTTCATGGTATAGAACCTTTCAACTATGAAGTAGCTACTCATTGTACATATTCTCTGTTAATCTGATCAATTAGTTGTTTGTATCACTGAAACTGAGCTGCTATGTTTCCAAGTCAACTCTGGTTACCATAGGTCTTGTTTCTGTTCTTTAGAGACCTATATGACCTGTTATTGCATCTGACTGACTGGTCTTTTGCGGTAAAAAAGACTTGTCTTGTCTTGAATTATCTTTAAGAAACTACCTGTAATATTTCGTTTTGTGGTGCCCTTCTGCATGATACTATCACCTGAATGATTTTAGAAAGTTGAAGCTTAATAGTATCGGGTGAAGATAGCTATATCATACAATTTCTTTGAATTGTGTTTGGTATGGATTGATTGATGATATTGCAGGTTGTGGGATTTAACACAGTTATCTGTAGCAACAGTATGAAGCCCTCCACTTTGAATCCAAATCGTGCTTAAATTTATTCTTGATAAACCCTTTTTTCCTCTCAAGACTGTTTATCTGTCTGAACTTTTCAGGTATATCTGAGTTCTAATAGTCCAAAGCTGGATGGGTTATTTTGTACAAAGTCATTTGAAACTCGGTACTCCATAATTTTGTTAGACCTTACCTGTGAACAATTTTAGGTTCACGCTTTAGCAATTTATGTTCTTTACTGTGGCCTATGTGGGATCGAGTGAACCATGGAGCTCCTTCTCCATTGCATTCTGGGGCCAGGGACTAACGATTGCTCTTGTTTTAAAGCGAGCTTTACATTGACCGCGGCAAGAAAGATAACCTTTTGTGTATAGGCGTGCAACTTCTCTGCTTTGCCTACACATGTCCTGTTGACGATTGGCTTGATATATCTTGATGGTGCATTCTTAAACCATGGAATCTCTGTCATGAGATCTACTCCTAGCTTTTTAACCACTTATCTTTGCACTGGGGCTGTAAGCCACGGGTACTAGTATTCAATTAGCAACCGTACGGATCTATCCCGATGCCCGAGAAAGGCTTCATCTTTCTGGGAGGGAGCTCTTTGCTTGTGGTTTGGTGCACTGAAAAGATTGTGGGGGAGAGCATGGGAAGAAATAGTTTACAAATCCAGCTGGGGCAAGCATTGCAGTGCTTTTGCCAGGAGATCTCAATACTATGATGACTAATCTTAATTCCGACTTCTCTTTCTTTTTTTGCTGGAGTAATATCTTCTGTGGTGTTGCAGTTACACAGTGCCTAGAGAACTGCACAAGATGTGCATGCTTTACAAAAGTACCACTGCATGTCTTCATATGCAGAGAGAATTGCAAAACACCACCGCAATTGGTGCAAATGTGTCAGATACCTATCGTTGTATGCCATTCGTGGTGGTTTTGTTCTACATGGTTGCTACTTTTACCCCAATTGTTCAGGCCCTTTATCCACGTAACCTGAAATGCTGTCATGTTCTTTGCATTTGTTTTACCCCTTCAGGTTGCCCTAATACTGAAGCCAACTGGGGTTTCTGTATTTCAGCTCTAAATCTTAATTTGACTTTTCCCTTGCTTATGAATGCATTTATGGACGTCTTGCTTGACATATAAAAAGTAGCATGGTGTTTTTTTCCTGCATTTGTTTAGCGACTTCAGGTTGCACTAGTAATTATACTGAGAACCATACGAGTATTGCATGAAGTGCGAGACCGCATCTCTGTCCAATTCAGTTCCCCGTATCCACTTTCAGTTATCTTGGGAAGAAGAGTACTACTACGAAAGCTGGACGTGTACTGCACAAGCGACAACAAGCCTCTACATGATTCCGGAGAGTGAGAACAAGAATCCAATTCGCTGCCAATACACGTCCGCCCCTGGCAGGATGCCCCTGCCGCAGGCATTCACTTTTTGACTGTATTATTCCACGGCCAGCCCCCTACCAGCTGCTGCTGCTCAACGACTCAAACCGCAGCAGTGGAAAGGTGGCTGCAAATGCACACCAGATTTGATTCCAAGGTGATGACTTCAAGTGAAACAGGACACTGCTGAACTGCTACATGGACCCATGGACAACCACCCCTTTCAGCATTGCTGGTGCTCTCGTCTACTAGATGTGGTATGCTGCTGTTTACCATTGTTACATTGTAGTACAGCACAAGAGGCAGTGCTTGCTGGGGAAGACCCTACAGGGACAGGGACCCCTTTCTAAGCCAAAATGGACAGGATAATCAAATGGTCATGTGCAGGTATGCAACTAGTCCTCTACAGAAAGGGGAGTACTTCTACTATTGCTTATACTGAGGCGTCATAAAAATAAGGAGCTGGGAAGCTGGTGGAAGAAACAGTGGTGGCCTTCTCTCTTCAATTTTCCCCCTCCTAGCCAAAGCCAGCC
Source organism: Avena insularis (assembly GCA_023614405.1). Classification (NCBI taxonomy): domain Eukaryota; kingdom Viridiplantae; phylum Streptophyta; class Magnoliopsida; order Poales; family Poaceae; genus Avena; species Avena insularis. The sequence continues at coordinate 660,841,921 of CM042690.1, read as the reverse complement.
ACATGTCCGCTTGCCACCACTACATGGTGAACACTATTCATTATACCATAGGCTGGTGAGTGAGCGACTGCACAGCACCTGTGATCAAAACAAGAAGTGCAGCTTCGGAAGCAGCAGCTCTCTCTCTCACACACACACCTCCTCCTTGCTGGTAACTACTTTCTCTTCCCCCTCCATTGATTTGAAGCTCTCTACCTATGCTATGCTGCTGTGACATGTCCTCTGCTAGAAAGTAGTTCGCATTTAGGGTCTGGAGCAGTGTGCTTGGGGTCTGCTTATTCTGTAGTACATTTTGGTGGGATATTTTCTTTGGAGATAGTGAGTTGCCTGTTGTTTTCCTCCCTCCATGAGTGCTCACTGTCTTTTTGAACGGTACAGGAGCATTTGTTTATCCCTCTCGAGAAATCACAGTACAGGATCGCATTATCAGCCTGCTAAGTGGCATCAGCTTTTTCTCTTTGCGATTTCTGTGCTGCATCCTAGCGTTTTTGACTCCTCGTCCTTCTCGATCTACACGTTCAAGAAAGAGGGGAGCTTTCAAGGTCTCTGGCTGGCATCTTGTCCTTTCATCATGGCTGATTTTACCTTCCCAATTTTGATTGCCCTTCTTAAGGTTGTTCTGCGCTAGTGCCAACTGTGCCTCATGGCTCGACAGCATGTGTGTAAATCTTGCATTTCTCTTCGTATCATTCTCTGTGTTCTGGCATCAAATTTGGATGGTGGGAAGGAAGGAATGTACCCCAGTACTCACTGTAGAGTGATGAGGAGCCCCTCCCCTTTGCCACTGCTAAGTTTTTTGCTTTTCTGCCCTCAACCATAGACCCTAAATTTCTTCCATGCTTCTCCTATGATTTATCTAAGCTTGCACTTTCTTACATGTTGCTGCTTTTCCGTGATGTTACATATACACCTGCATAGTTTTTCCACGAACATCCGGAGTTTTCATGTTGAAGTTGAGCACACATGGTTCGATAATAGACCAGTACAGATGTGAGGGGAGAAAAGAAGACTTGAATCAGCCTCGGCATCTTGGTAATGCCACTGAGTGGCTAAGTAATTCACCTCTTACAGGATACTTTCCCTGTCTAGAAATACAAGGAGTGCTTGACTATTTCCAGTCTGCAACGTATGATCTTGGCTATGCTTTTCACTTGCACTATGCCTAAAATATGGTTAAAATATCTTAACTTAAAAATAAATTGTGTGGAAAATACAATGCTATTGTTCTTGCATATCCCTGATGTGATACTTTTGCGTATAATGGTGGTCAAAATTTTAAAATGTTTATTGCGCGCATAATAATGTGCCTTATATTTATGAATGGAGCAACTTTTTTCCTCTCGTGTTAAAAAGTACTCCCCTGTTTCAAATTAATTGAAATTCTAACTTTGTCCCAAGTCAAACTTCGTTTAAGTTTGTCCAAATTTGTAGAGAAATATGCTCAACATCAAATATAAATAGTGCGTAAATATATTGTACATGAAGTGTTGTACATGTTGATACATCTTTCTATAGACTTGGTCAAACGTAAAGAAGTTTCACTTAGGACAAATCTGTTTTTTTCTTCCAAAAAGGGCTGAAAACCTGGCCTATGCAAAAAAAGATGCACACAGCCTTTTATTACGAAGATTCAGAATGCCAGAGTTTACAACTCAAGGATCATAGAGGGTAGAACTTAAATTTGTAACGGAGTGAGTACTCCCTCCGTTTCAAAATATAAGATGTTTTAGCTTTGTGAATAGAGTGTATCTAGACCCCTTTTAGTATGTAGGTTCACTCTAAATCTAGATGAATTTACACACTAAAAGAGGACTAGATACACTCTATTCACAGAGCTAAAACATCTTATATTTTGAAATGGAGGGAGTACTATCTTAAGCCTCCTGGAGAAGTTATAATATATAATAGTCTAAAGGAGGTCGATAAACTGAACTTTCTGCAAAGAAACAAAACAGGTCCATAAACTGAAAACTTGTATGGGATTCTCAGAAATTATGGAGTGGTGGGACATGGTTTTAGTTTTGGTAGGGTTTTAAACATAGATGGATCTGGTACATTGATTATAGTCATTAACCTTATTCTGGGCTGGCCCATACAGTACATGGATGACAGTAGCATCTGATCCTTGGGGCTGGTCTTGATTTCGCAGTACCAACTGTAAATCTATAGTTGATCTGTACTCAGAACTCATTATTCTGATCTCTGGATGTGATCCAGCTGGTACACGGTTGTTAGCAGTACCGACAATTCTATTCCCGTACTGTGGCTTCCCTTCCATCTTTGCCCCTTGCGTTTGTCTAGGCTTGCTTAACTTTTCACTTTGGACAATCTTTATGTAAGGCTGCAAGAGTTAGTTGTTCCTTGTTGAGCCTTGCAAGAAATTGACTGCCAGCTCTTCCCGATCTATTCCACATTTCCACCCTTTAAGTAAAGCCCCTCCCTTCACACTTGCCAAAGCTGGCATCCTTAGAATGGTTGCAACATCGTCACACTGAGATCAGGTATCAAGCACAAGGTTGATGGCTTTGTTCCTTCCCATTCTAGTATAAATGTATCCAGGGCGTCTAGGTACCTTCACTTGGCAACATGATGGAAATCATATGACTAATCATTGTTTCCTGGCAGATGTATTCCCCTCCCTGCACTGCTCCTGGAAACAACGGCGAGCAGCAGAGCTTCGTGGCCGGAGCTAACCCGCTTGCTTTGCTAGACCACGCCATGGATTTCGACGAGCACACCCTTTTTCCTATGCACAATGTAGGGATGCAAGATGGGGTTCAGTTTTACAATCCTACCACTGGTATTTTTTCTTCCCAGTTCTTTTTTAGTGAAGAATAAGGCAGTCTGTTCATCCGTGAAGGTTCTCACTACAGACATCTCCATGTTTTCCAATTCTCCTCCAGGTACCGAGCTAAGTAGAAATATGAGCATGGAGAAGGGTCTGAAAGGCGGTAAAAGGAAGGGCTCGGGCGAGGGCAGTTCATCCATACATTCGCAGGTAACGAACTTGTAGATTTTCTTTCGCTGGGCTCATTTTCAGCATATTGGACTACGCCTCTCATCGTTTATGTACCATTGCAGGAGGAAACTGGTGCGATGTCTCAGAGAGAAGTCAACATGGAGCGTGCTAGTGAGAAGACAGGTGATGCTGACAGCAACAGAGAGGACTACGTGCATATCCGGGCGAAGCGCGGCCAGGCGACCAATAACCACAGCCTTGCAGAAAGGGTGATTATTGTTCTCTCGAGCAACATTATAATTAACATTGCCCGTGCTTGTGATTTCCTTGTGTTCATAGTTTCTTTTATCCATCTGAAATGCAGTTTCGGAGGGAAAAGATCAATGAGCGGATGAAGCATCTACAAGACCTCGTCCCAGGCTGCAACAAGGTAGTACTGTCCAACATCAGCAAGTGAGATATTACTCCAGAATGTAATAACATTGTTATGGTCTACTCTAACCAGCATGTTTTTTCTTTTATGGCAAAGAAGATAACAGGCAAAGCCATGATGCTTGACGAGATCATAAACTATGTGCAGTCTCTGCAGCGGCAGGTCGAGGTGAGTGTTACTGATGCTCATTCCTCGAGAGACCATTCTAGCTAGGCCGACAATGACTGAAGCTTCAGACGCGTGTTTTGCAGTTCCTCTCGATGAAGCTCTCAGCAGTCAGCCCCGAGCTGAACTGTGATCTCGACCTCCAAGATGTAAGATGGACTCTGAAGGACAAAGAACGTTGCGTATTTCTACTGCCAGACTTAACCTTTGTGTTCATCTCTGTCGTGCAGATCCTCTGCCCGCAAAATGCTCGCTCTGCGTTCCCTGGATACGGCCCACGGTTGAGCAGTGTTCATCCTAGTATCTACGGCGCGCCGCAGCCAGGTCTCTCTCGTCCAGAATTATACGCGAATGGGATCTTCCCAAATCCAGCAAGTGTTCATATGGCCAGAACGGCTCAGCTGTCTGCATTTCCCCAGGTTAGCACCGAACAACACCCTTGAACATTTGCACCGATTAGGTGACGAAAGATTAATGTATTTTTTCCCCTGACAGAGAGGCGTTGTTTGGGACGAGGAACTTCGCAATCTCGGCCCGGTTGCTTTCCCGTCAGACGCTGGCACCAGTAGCTTAGAGAATTCAGGTAAGTCGCGTGCTTCTCCCCGTTGCATTCTGTTGGGTCGTGGTGGTGTCTTAGTCGTCTGGATTTATTTCCGTGCTACATTTTCCTTGTTCCAGACTCGATGAAGGTGGAGTAGCTAGCGAGCGGCTGCAGCCTGCAGCGGCCGCGTATATCTCCTCGGGCTTAGCGAGTTTAACTGCTGTCGCTGGAGGAGAAAACTCTGAAGAGCGAGCGTGTGTGCGTGTGACTTTTGTACAGTTTGACTAAGCAAACGGATGAAGAGTGTGTGGTTCGGTGTAATGTGTACTATTTCTGCCTGGAATTTAGTGGTATAATAACTGGTTTGACGAGTTGATCTACACACGTTGTGCTTGTTGCTGATTAAACATTACTCTTTTTTTACATTACTCTTAACTTCTTAGATGAACATTCTAAGATGAAATGGCACCTGATTGTGGTTTATGGCCCAGCTCAGCCAGAATTTAAAGAATCTTTCCTTGCAGAATTTGCTAGCTTATGAAAATAGATGCAGGGGGGACCTGTGGTTATGGGAGGTGATTTTAATATCATCAGAAAAAAGAGTGAGAAAAACAAACCTTGTATCTTTACTAAATGGAGTCACCTTTTCAATTCCATTATTGATATTAATGGATTAAAGGAAGTTAAACTCATTGATAGGTTATACACTTGGGCCAATAATTTGCCTGATCCCACTTATGAAAAACTGGACAGAATTCTAGTATCTCTACAATGGGATCTAGCCTTTCCCCTTGCTATTGTCACAGGGGAAAACAGGGATATTTCTGATAATGTTCCCTTGCTGCTTTCCTGTGGCAACCCTCCTACACATTGCAACTTATTTAGATATGAGAATTATTGGGTGGAGAGGGAGGGCTTCCATGACAAAGTCAGAGAGAGTTGGAATGCACACACCTTCAATATTCATGATATAGACAAGTGATAGGAAAAACAAAGAAGATTGAAGAGACATTTAAAAGGGTGGCATATCAACTTGGAAGATGAATACATGAGAGAGAAAAAGATGATCCTTGAGAACTTAGATTTGCTGGATAAGAAAGTTGAGAATGTCAACCTATCTGCTTTGGAGAAGGAGGTGCAAGTTGTTTTTAATGCTAGACTCAAGAAGCCTTTGAGAGATGAAGAGTTGAAATGGACACGGAGGGCTAAGGAGAAGGATCTGAAGGAAGGTGATGATAACACAAAATATTTTCATATGAAAGCAAGTGGAGAAGAAAGAAAAATCATATCTCTGTGTTGAAGTGTAATGGAGAGGAGGTGATTGGTGATGTTGAGTTAGTTAAACATGCCACAGAATTTTACAGGTCTCTATTTGGGCAGTTAGAGAGATGTGATATTTCCTAAGATGGAATCACATGTAGCACTCTTTCAGCTGAAGATAGAGAGATGCTTACTAACTCTTTCTCTATATATGGAAGAGATTAAGGAAGTTGTTTTTAGCATGGAACACAACAAAGCTACCGGGCATGATGGTCTCGCAACAGAGTTTTACCAAGAATTCTAGGACACCATCAAAAAAGATCCAAAGGAGATGTTTGATGCCTTTCATCAGGGGAATCTGGATATTGAGAGACTTAATCATGGAGTTATTTCTCTCATACCTGAAGTACCTGATGTTGAAGCCATACAGTAGTTTAGACTTATCTTCCTCCTAAATGTTAGTTACAAAATACTAACAAAGCTCCTAGCGAATAGATTAAGGTGGTAATCCACAAAGTTATTGCAGATTCCTAGACAACATTTATCAAAGATAGATAATTATGGAAGGAATTGTTGTTCTTCATGAAACATTTCATGAGATCAAGACAAAGAAAATGTCATATGACAAAGTAAACTGGTCCTTTCTATACCAAATGATGCAAAGCAAAGGCATGGGAGACATCTGTTGTGACTGGGTGATGAGAACTATTAGAGAGTGGATGTTAGAGTCAATGACTCCATTGGTCCTCATTTCCCCACATATTCAGGGGTCATACAAGGGGATCCCCTTGCTCCCATTTTATTTGATATTGTGGGCGATGGGCTTGCCCTACTTGTTAAAAAGGCCAAGGAACAAGGCTTAATCTCAGATTTAGTTCCTGATTTGGTGGAGGGGGTTTGGCCATCTTGCGATTTGTAGATGATACCTTCCTTCTCCTGGATGATGATCTTGAAAATTCTACAAATTTCAAGATTATTGTGTGCTTCTTTGAACAATTGTCAAGTTTGAAAATAAACTTCCACAGGAATGAAGATTATTGTGTTGGCAATGCAGTGGACAGAGCACAACAATACATCTCCATCTTCACTTGTCTTGTGGCCAATTTGCCAATGAAATATTTGGGAATGCCCATTGATGAGAAGAGATTAGCTAAAACACAATGGGAAACCATTGGAGAAAATCTAGGAAAAAATCTCTCTGGACGGAAAGGAAACATTCTATCTACATGAGATAGAGTTATATTGTGTTGGGAATATGCCCTAGAGGCAATAATATATGATGTTATTCCTAATGTATTCATAAAGTTATTGTCCTAGTATGAACTACTGATATGTATTATTGAATATGTGATTCGATTGTGGAACTATATATTCGTGTTGTTCATACTAGTTGTCCTTGGTCATTGAGGTTGTGTTGGACACACAACTTAGACTAATGTGAAAGTCGGCTGATGACTCGATTCCACTTGTCATGGGCATGGAGATGCTATTCTGATTTACACGGATTCGGCTAAAGAGTTTAGCGAGTCGAACTGACCCATATTGAGGTACAATGAACAAGTCGTCATTTGTATGTCTCAATCAATGCAATCCTTCAACCTGAGGTTATTGCACAATCCAAGTTGTGGATACGACTTAGGTTTTATCAAATTTTGTTCCGTCAAAGGGAAATTATAAAGGCAAAGTTTGGGTCGACTGAGAATCAAGCTGCGTGATGTGGATAACCAAGATGGGATGTTGCCCCTCCAACTTGAGAGATATTCTCTGGGCCCTCTCGAAGATATGATTCGGAAAGCATGGCCATGCGCGACTCGGTTAAGTGTTAACCGAGGCGATCGACTAAGAGTTAGTCGGATGAATCACTTATCTCGGATCGAGAAAGAGAGTCGAACTATTTAAGGGATGATGATTATTCGCCTATAGTTCGACAAGGCATATCGTGAGGCAAAAGGGACTTGGACGAAAGTCGCATTGGAATGTATGTCGTCATGACTCTTTGGTACTTGGGAGTCGACACTGAAAGGATCGTATGGGCACCTAGAGGGGGGGGGGGGTGAATAGGTGCTACTTCAAATTTTACTCCTTTTCAAATTAGGGTTTGACAAGAAAGGTAAATTCTCTAGATTATGAAACTAAGGTGAATTTACCTATATGACAAACAAGCACAAACTAAACAATAACTAGATAAGTAAAGTGCAGTAAAGGATAGAAGGAACCAAAGTGGAGCACACGGAGACACAAGTATTTGTTTCCCGTAGTTCCTTCCTTTTGAAGGGAGTACGTCTATGTTTGGAGAGGGGGTGGTTTCAAACCACCAACACCACGAGAGCCCTCCCTTGTTCTCCGATGAACCTCACCCCAATGGGTTCGATTCACCTCTTCCACTATACGGCAACCTTCAAGGTGGAAGCCGACACCTTTACAACGAGTTTGGGGCACACATCCACAACTTAATTGGAGGCTCCCAAATACAAGAAAGCTGTCAAACAATCAAAGACAAGCTTGTAAGAACCAAATCAAAACCTAGGGTTTCCAAAGAAACACTAGAGCATGGGGGCCCTCAAGTGAATGAGGGGAAATGAAGATCTCTCTTGGTGAAGCTGTAGATCAAGGCCTCCTCCTTTGATTCTCCAAAGATCAAGGACTTTGTATGGTTGGATGAAGAGATCTTGTTGATTTGGTGGCTCGAATGGACATGGTGTTCTTGAGGTGGACGAGCAGCTGGAACAAGGGGATAAGGTCCCCTATTTATAGCCCTTCTGTCAGCGAACCGTTTTTCTGACCGTTGGAGAAGAAGCAGACTGGAGACTCCGGTCATCACACCGGAGACTCCGGCTAACCTCCGGACCAGCCTCCGGACCCCTTGACAGAATGACCCAGATCAGTTGGGAGCCAAGCGAACCGGAGACTCCGGTCCTTATACACCAGAGACTCCGGCCTGAGGTAGGGACCGGAGACTCCGGACCAACCTCCGAACCAACCTCCAGATCACCTTACTGGCTGACCTAGGCAAGAAAGTAGAGGCCACTCCAGAGACTTCTGGGGAAACTCTGGACCACACCGGAGACTCCGGTCTGTGTAGACCGGAGACTCCGGTCTGGAATCCCCAAGATACAAGACCAAATGCAGGGAATGATCCGCAGGCCAATGGTCCTTTTTCCTTTGTAGAATATCACCCTGTAGACAATAGCAAACTGTAAAAAGGGTCTACTAGTTGTTAACGAACACCAAAAGTGATTATGACAGTAAAAATCCTTTCAATCTCCCTCTTTTTGGTGTTCGATGACAACTAGTGAATTTGCATGAACAAAAGTTCGCAATTACGTAAGACAGAGTATGGACACGCTCCCCCTGTCTATGTGCACAAAGATAAACAAGTAAAGCATGTAAGGTAGGTAGAACATGGATAAACCACATAGTTCTCACATGAGTTACAATAAAGTTGAAGCACCCACACAAATAGCAAAACAGTGTCCCACAATAACATAAGGCAAATAGAGACGAGAAGGCAAATACGAATCAAGTAGCACAACCCCATGCAAATCCCGATGACAATGTCTTCTCCCCCTTTGGCATCGAAACACCAAAAAAGGGAAAAGACCTAATCTAGCGTCCCAACAGATCATTAGTCCTTGTCATCATCCTCCTCGTCCTCCTCATCCAGATCCAGATTCTCATCATCATCATCATAGTCCTCATCATCATCTGGAGCTGCAGGCCCTTTGCCGTGAGGGCGAGAAGAGGATGTACCTTGATACCCAAACCCAGATGTGACATCAGAGAAGGTCTTCCAATCCACCAAGCTGTCCTGATGGGCATTCCATGCCCCAAATGAAAGAGTGTGATCTGACTCGGTGGAAGGCTGAGCGCCATGTTCATCAGTGTACTCATCCTCACCTTCCTCATCATACGCTTCACCCTGAGCCTTGATCTCCTTGAGTAGTTTCTCGATGCGGCAGTTGCTCTTGTAGGAATCATGCTGTTGCTTGCGGATGTCCACATTCATGCAACACAAGGTCCTCTCCTAGAATGAGGCCTTCTTGACCCTCTCATGGACATAGTCTCGTGTCATGGGTGGAAGAGGTGCATTGGAGGCATTCTTCCTCCGAGCCCTAGGAGGAGAGGGAGCTCGGTCAGTCTCTGAAATCTCCTCCTCCTCATGTGCATGGGAGCGTCTAGGAGGAGCCCTCATAGGCCCTTTCTACTGTAGAGATACGAGAGTGTGCTCGGTAAGGTTGGGAGGCATAGCAAGTGGCGAACCATGTTGCTGAGTGTTGATGAGTCTCATGACCAGGGGTGCATATGGAGGGGCCTTCTTGTACAAGATGGCATGATACATCTCCTCGAAAATGTAATCCATCACATCAATAGGATCAACATCAGCGTCGGGGCCAGCCATGTAAGTCTTGTGGGTGTGATACAGTAAGTTGACCAGACCACATCTGATAGCATCATCATTCCCAGCACTAGGGGAAATGGTCTGGCGGAAGATCCTCAACATCAGATTGTAGAGAGGCTTGAGTCCCTTGGACCCTCCCACAACCCCTTCACTACCATATAAAGGGGAAGCTTGTTCTTGTTCACCCCAAGAGCTGCTGAGTGCATGCGAACTCCAACATGAGTAGATACCCTCTGAAAAGTCTCGAAGATGGCCTCAGCAAAGTCATAGAAAGTGGCAGAGCAGCGGTGGCTGCCAGTCATCCAAGTCATAGTCCTGGCTCTGGTCAGTCCCAAACACAACTGTGGCGTAGAACTGCTGCACAAGGGTGATGTTGTAGTCTTCACGGATCTCCATCAAGTTGAACAACCCCAACTTCTCACTAATCCACAGAGCATCAGAGAAGTAGGGGCTCTTCCTCATTTGCTCGACACTCGAGTACTTCTGGGGGCATACAGGAGATCTCTTGAGCACACTGTAAATGTCTTTCATGAAGACAGCTTGCTCCTTCCTCCAATAACAGGGGTCATCACTAGTGCGTGGCAATTCATAGAAATTGGTCTTCCGCAGCTCACGGTACTCCTGCTTAGACATGCGAGCCAAAGACTGAATGTTGTCATATTTTGCCCTCTTGGCATGTTTCTCTTCCTCAGCCCTTTCCTGCTCCCGCTGCATATAGGCTGGATCACGGGCTAGCTATCTGCGGTTGGATGGGGGCACAATGTACTGACCCTTAGACTCATCATAGCGAGGATCCCCTCTCTTCATCTTGGCCTTGGTGCGAGGAGGACGACGAGAGCCAGAGCCTGTGAAAAGCAGCAAGGGAGATAGCATGAAGGTGAGTATATATGTCCCATGGAGGCAACACAAAATCGTTGAGACCATGTAGACTATGTTAGATTCAAACCACAATAGAGTCTCCGTGGTCCACACCGGAGTCTCCGGCTCAGACCGGAGTCTCCGGTCTGGAGACTCGGGGGAAGATCATGGAGGCTCTAATGAGGTTGAATCCAACAGATCGGGCATGGTAACAATGATAGAGTACTCAGGTGCACGCAAATAAGGAATTCCAGTGGTCAAAACTAGTACCAATCCTCAAAAACAAGGTAGAGGAAAAACCCTAGATGAAGAAGAGGAGGAGAGGTACCAGATCTATCCATGGAGGGGATTCCACCGGTGGGAATCACCCAATGGTGGAAAGTAGATGATTGGTCGGTGGCACGGCGGATCCCGGGGGCTTCTTGACCTCCGGGGAGAAGATTTGGGAGAGGAGGCGACGGGGGAAGAGAGGGGAGGACGAGGGTGTATGAATGAAACTGCTGTTTCAGTTCACCCCGTCCTCCTTTAAGTGGACAGAAACCGCCTAGACCAGAGACTCCAGTCCACACCGGAGACTCCGGTCCTCCTCGGCCAAACACTTCCAAGGTGTGTGTATGGGGACATATATTAGATAGAGAGGGTTTTCAAGACTGGGAGGGGGCTTGGGTTAAGATGACATCCTGTGAAAAATCAAGAAAACCACGGAACACTCTTCAAAGGTTCATCAAAGCGCCAAATAAATTCTAGCTAAGAGCCAACTCTTCGAATGAGGAGAGGGTGGAGGCCGAAGCCACCATGTAGGAGTTTGTGGCATGAAACCGCAAAGAATTATCCTTGGGTTCATAGCCACTACTCATCAATGATGCACACATATCACTAAATGATACTAAGAGAATTGAATTTCTTAATGTTGGCATTATGGGGGGAGGGATAGTCCAATGAATTAGGACCGCACTCTCCCTATTTCCATGCCTACACCTACACCAAATATGGGTCAAGACATAGGTGAGTATGCAAGGTAATCAAGTCAAGCTCCTAGAATCCACGATATTTAGTTCATTCCTCAAGTAACAAAACCTTGCTTCATCAAGTGGCTTTGTGAAAATATCGGCAAGTTGGTCTTTGGTTGACACATATGAAAGCTCAATATCACCTCGGGCAACATGATCTCTAATGAAGTGATGACGAATCTCAATATGCTTTGTTCTTGTATGGTCCACTGGGTTATATGTAATCTTGATAGCACTTTCATTGTCACATAGAAGAGGCACTCTGTCACAATGGACACCGTATTCCTTTAAAGTTTGCCTCATCCATAACAATTGTGTACAAGCACTAGCAGCTGCCACATACTCGGCTTCGGCGGTGGAAAGAGATATACAGTTTTGCTTCTTGGAAGACCAACACACCAAGGACCTCCCAAGGAATTGGCAAGCCCCGGAGGTTGATTTTCTATCATCCTTGTCACCAGCCCAATCCGAATCCGTGTACCCACAAAGAGAGAAAGTAGAGCCCCTAGGATACCAAATACCATAGTTTGGGGTATGAACCAAATATCGAAAGATTCTCTTGACTGCCATCAAATGGCTTTCTTTAGGAGCCGCTTGATATCTTGCACACACTCCTACACTCAACACAATATCGGGTCTAGATGCACAAAAGTAAAGCAAAGAGCCAATCATGGACCGATATACCTTTTGGTCCACATCTTTACCATTTGGGTTTAGTTCAAGATGAGTCTTTGTTGCCATGGTAGTGGGAGCTCCATTGAGATCTTTCATGTTAAATTTTTTGAGCATATCTTGAGTATACTTGGCTTGGTTGAAGAATGTACCACCTCTCACTTGCTTGATCTCAAAACCAAGAAATACTCTCAATTCTCCCATCATAGACATCCTGAACCTGTCAGTCATTAGCTTAGAGAATTCATCATTAAACGCTTTGTTAGAAGAGCCAAATATAATGTCATCTACATAAATTTGGCATACAAAAAGTTCCCCATTGACCCTCTTGGTAAAAAGAGTGGGATCGATTTTCCCAACCTCAAAACCACGATCTAACAACAACTCTCTAAGGTGCTCATACCACGTGCGTGGGGCTTGCTTGAGCCCATAGAGAGCCTTATCAAGTTTGTAGACATGGTTTGGAAAGTTGGGATCCTCAAATCCCGGGGGTTGTTTCACATAAACCAACTCATGCAATGGACCATTGAGAAATGCACTTTCTACATACATTTGTTATAATTTAAAATTATGATGTGCCGCATAAGCAAGAAGGATACAGATGGACTCAAGGCGAGCCACGAGAGCATAAGTCTCTCCATAATTAATGCCTTCAATTTGAGAGAACCCTTGTGCAACCAATCTTGCCTTGTTCCTTATCACAATTCCATGCTCATCTTGCTTGTTCTTGAAAATCCACTTGGTGCCTATAACATTGCGGCAATCTTTTGGCTTTTCCACTAACTTCCATACTTTGTTTCTCTCAAAGTTGTTGAGCTCTTTGTGCATTGCATCCAACCAATCCGAATCTTCAAGAGCTTCCCATACTTTCTTTGGTTCCACCATGGAAATGTGTGCTTGGTGCTCACCAAAGTTCTTCAATTGAGCTCGACTAGATATCCCTCTTCTTAGATCTTCAACCACATTCTCAAGAGTGTGGTCTCTTAATTCCAATATTCTATCCATTCTAGCTTGACGACGAGTTTCGATATCCTTGTTGTTTCTTGGTGGGATCACTTCATCATTTTGGTCCTCGTCTTGACCATCAACTTGACCTTGATCATCATTGGAAATATTCTCTTCTATAGAAGGAGAGGATTGACCTTGGTCATGATCAGTCCCACAACTGGCCAGGTATTCAGCTGTACTTATGGTAGTTTGTATAGATCTTGCTTGTGTAATAGCCTTAGCACCATTGGACATCCTGGCAAACGGGGATTCAAACACCTCTTGGCTGGGGGCATCTTCTTGATCAGTAGGTTGAGGGTCCACAACTTGTCTTTGGCATGGGTCGTTGTCCACCTCGATAGAAGCTTGTTGACGTTGTGAAGATGAGGGCTCCACGTGAGTAGAGCATAGTTCTTCTCGATCCACCATAAGAGGTTCCTCAACAGGGCGGATGAAACCCGCACCCATTCTTCCTATGGCATCCTGAGGCATTTCATCATCTACATCACAAACATCAACACGCCTCGCTTGGGGACCATCATATTCTTCAAACACCACACTACAAGATTCTATGACAATTCCTGAGAGCTTGTCATAGATTCTATAAGTGTGGGATTCGAGACCATAACCAACAAAAATACCCTCTAATGCTTTGGAATCAAACTTGGACAAACGAATGCCTTTAATGCGATAGAAGCACTTACAACCGAATACTCAGAAGTAAGAGACATTAGGCTTGTTGCCGGTAAGGATCTCTATGGAGTCTTGATCAATTCTTTGCGGAGGTAGAGACGGTTTGATGCATGGCATGCGGTGGAGATAGCTTCAGCCTAAAAATTGTATGGAGATTTGAATTCCGCCAACATAGTCCTAGCCATATCAATGAGAGTCCGGTTCTTCCTCTCAGCTACACCATTTTGTTGAGGGGTATATGCAGTGGAATATTGATGTTTTATTCCCTCATCACTAAGAAATCCATTTAATGTGTAGTTCTTGAACTCGGTACCATTGTCACTTCTGATTGTTAAAATTGGGACATTGTGTTGACGTTGAGCCATGTTGATGAAGTCGATGAAGTTCTCTTTGGTCTCACTTTTTAACTTGAAGAAATATACCCAAGTGTATCTAGAGTAATCATCAACAATCACCAAACAATATTTCTTCCCACCAAGACTTGCATGAGACGGGGGACCAAAGATATCCACATGAAGAAGCTCCAAGATCCTCTTGGACTTGATGTAGTTCTTTGGCTTGTGGGGAGAATCATGCATCTTTCCTTCAACACATGCCCTGCAAACACGATCTTTGGCAAAGCAAACATTTTCTTTTAGTCCAACAATATGACCATCCTTGTGGAGGCTTTGCAAAGTTCTCATGTTGACATGGGCTAGCCGGCGGTGCCATAGATAACCCACATCGGCCTTTCCGAATAGGCACATTGGACCTGTAGTGGTTTTTCGAGAGAAGTCCACCACATACAAGTCATCCTAAACGTACCCAACGAAAGCAACCTTTAGAGTCTTGCTCCACAAGAGGATCACAATATCAACATCAATGAAGATAGCAAAACCCATCTTTCCTAGAGCACGGACTGAAAGTAAATTATAGCCAAGGGTCTCAACAAGCATGACGTCCACGAGAGTGATATCGTGTGCCACCACAACTTTGCCGAAACCCATTACCTTAGACTTTGATTTGTCAGCATATGTCACAAATATTTGATCAACATTTGGTCTCAATTCCTTGACACTAGAAGCACTTCCGGTCATATGACTTGTGCATCCACTATCGAGCACCCATTTTGACCCTCCGGAAGCATAGGTCTACAAAAGATCAGACTAGTTTTTAGGTACCCATTTCTCAATGGGTCCTGTTTTGTTAGCAACAAGGGTCTTGGGAACCCAAATCAACCATGCAATATAACCATCAAAAGGGCCAACATATTGTGCATAAACATCACCATAGTAATCACGCATTAAGACATAGTGAGGGTTAGCACTACCCACAAAATCATCATGAGACATAGTTTTGCCACTTGTGGTCTTCCTTCCCACAATGACCTTGTTCTTTTCTTGAGCGGGCTTCGCCTTCTTATTCTTGTTATTCTTTTTCTTCTTGGCTTTAGAGACAAAGCCTAAGCCCCTTTTTTCACCATTTGACCTTTGCTTGTTTAAGAGGTCATCAATAGACTTGTTTCCTTTGGGAAAGGAAGTCTTAGCTAGCTACCCCTTCAACCTAGCATGTTCTTCAAGAGTATTTGTACAACTAGAAGGAATGAATATACTAGGTGAGGGAGTATTGATCAATTGAGTTTGAAGCTTTTCACGAGACTTTGTGAGGGACAAGAGTTCACTTTCCAAGGCCTTGTGAGCCTTGTCAAGTGTCCTAAAGTCCTCGGCAAGTTTTTTATGAACAACATCAAACTCAATCTTATCCTTTTTAGCCTTTTTGTATTTAGCAATAGCATGATCACGTTCCTTGATGAGTTTATTAATAATGAGGTCATTAGCTTCATCAAGGCCCTCTAGTTTAGTTTCAAGAGATATTCTAGTTTCTTGTTCTTCTTCTAGAGCATTACTAAGAGCTTCTACCTCAATCATGTGCTCTCTTCCTAATTGGCATCTCTCATCTAGAAGTTCTTGTGTGTGTGAAAGTTGATTTAGGAGGTCCACACCATGTTTCTTGTGTTCCCCTTGCAAGTTATTCATAAACACATCAAAAGCAACTAGTTCCTTTTTGACCTCAAGAGATAACTCATCATCAAAATCATCATTGATTAAGGAAGTGGAGTGTGATGATGATAATACCTCCGTTCCTCTTGCCATAAGGCAAGTGACGTTCTTGTTGGAGATATTCTCATTTGGAGAGGCGAAGAGTGAGAATGAAGGAGTAGAGGTAGTGGCAAGAGCCGCCACACCACTTGGTGTATCCTCTTCTTCCTCCTCCTCATCATCATCAGAGGTGTACTCTTCATGTGTGATCAAGACAATTTCTCCCGGCTTCTTGTTGGTTGGGTTTCTTTTGATGAAGGGTTTCTTGTATGGAACTTTGGAGGTCTTCTTCAACACAAGTTTACCCCCATTATCTTCTATTTTCTCATAGGGACAAGCTGCAACAAAGTGATAACGGTCACTATAATTGAAACAAGTTCTCAACTTGGACCCATTGTCTCTTCTCCCATTGGGGTTCCTTCTTCGTTGCATTTCCATCTTGGCCTTGGCAGGGTCTTTCCAAAAGTTTCTTGCATAGAAGGCCATGTATTCACCATGAGCAGTCTTGACATCGTCAGGGTGGCTCATTGAAGGTCCCTCATCACTTCCTTCATCTTCATCATACTCCACAACCTTGGCCTTCAAGGCAAGATTGACACCACTACTCATTCCAATGGCACAAGCACGGGCATCTTTGGCATTCTTGGCAGCAACCTTGAAGGCTGCCATCTCTTGCATCACTTCATTGGAGGTCATGAGATGGTAGTTGTGTCTTCCTTGGAGACTCTTCAAGTCGGTAGGCTCGAAGGGCATGAGAGCACTCACATACTTCCTTTTGATCCAAGCATCGTCAATGTGAGAGGCGCCAACATTCCTGAAAGCGGTGGCTGTGGATTTGAGTCTTCGATACATGTCTTCATGGTCCTCACCATCCTTCACGAAGAAACCTTCGGCCTCATTGCTTAAAGGCATCATATATATTTCTCCTCATACTCTCATTGCCAACAAACAAGTCAATTAGAGCATCCCAAGCTTCCTTGGCGGTGTTGTAGTGCTCAATGTGGGGAAAATCCTTTGGCCCCACCCCAAGTTGGATCATGTGCAAGGCAGTCGCATTGAGTTGGATATTGACCACTTCTCTTCTTGTCAAGTTGGTTGATCCTCAATTTTGAGTCCATCTTCAATAATATTCCACAAATCAATGCAAGAGCTGCGCACATGAGATTTCATTAACACTTGCCATTGAGCAAAAGTATGTGCAACTAACTTAGGTGGGTCTCCTCTATTGTTTATATGTGGATGATGGATAGGAGGGTCGGGAGATTACCATCCGGGAACCGTATGGAACTCTTCCTTCCCATCACCCTTTTTGGTGGCGGAGTTAGTGGAATTATGTTCATCCCCTACCACTTCCTCCAAAGGCTTTGCCGGAGCATTAGCCTTTGGGTTTGGTGGTGTTTCCACTGGAGAGGGAGGAGGTGAGGTTTGCTTATCCTTAACAAGTTGCTCAACGAGTTGACGCAATTGTAGGATTTCGTTGCCCAAGGTAGAGCTCAAGCTTGTTTCCAAATTCTTGAGATCTACCATGGTCACCGAATGGCTAGCCTCACTTTCTCCCTCCTCTGGGTTGCCCATAATCTCTTAGGCGGTTAAGCCCGAATAAAGAGCCGAGGCTCTGATACCAATTGAAAGGATCGTATGGGCACCTAGAGGGGGGGGGGGGTGAATAGGTGCTACTTCAAATTTTACTCCTTTTCAAATTAGGGTTTGACAAGAAAGGTAAATTCTCTAGATTATGCAACTAAGGTGAATTTACCTATATGACAAACAAGCACAAACTAAACAATAACTAGATAAGTAAAGTGCAGTAAAGGATAGAAGGAACCAAAGTGGAGCGCACGGAGACACAAGGATTTGTTTCCCGTAGTTCCTTCCTTTTGAAGGGAAGTACGTCTATGTTTGGAGAGGGGGTGGTTTCAAACCACCAACGCTACGAGAGGCCTCCCTTGTTCTCCGATGAACCTCACCCCAACGGGTTCGATTCACCTCTTCCACTATATGGCAACCTTCGAGGTGGAAGCCGGCACCTTTACAACGAGTTCGGGGCACACATCCACAACTTAATTGGAGGCTCCCAAATACAAGCAAGCTATCAAACAATCAAAGACAAGCTTGTAAGAACCAAATCAAAACCTAGGGTTTCCAAAGAAACACTAGAGCATGGGGGCCCTCAAGTTAATGAGGGGGAAATGAAGATCTCTCTTGGTGAAGTTGTATATCAAGGCCTCCTCCTTTGATTCTCCAAAGATCAAGGACTTTGGATGGTTGGATGAAGAGATCTTGTTGATTTGGTGGCTCAAATGGACATGGTGTTCTTGAGGTGGACGAGCAGCTGGAACAAGGGGATAAGGTCCCCTATTTATAGCCCTTCTGTCAGCGAACCGTTTTTCTTACCGTTGGAGAAGAAGTAGACCGGAGACTCCGATCATCACACCGGAGACTCCGGCCAACCT
This sequence comes from Avena insularis, assembly GCA_023614405.1. Taxonomy (NCBI): domain Eukaryota; kingdom Viridiplantae; phylum Streptophyta; class Magnoliopsida; order Poales; family Poaceae; genus Avena; species Avena insularis. The sequence goes on along the minus strand of CM042690.1, from coordinate 660,823,413 downwards.
CCGGACCAGCCTCCGGACCCCTTGACAGAATGACCCAGCTCAGTTGGGAGCCAAGCGGACCGGAGACTCCGGTCCTTCTACACCAGAGACTCTGGCCTGAGGTAGGGACCGGAGACTCCGGACCAACCTCCAGACCAACCTACGGACCACCTTACTGGCTTGACCCAGGCAAGAAAGCAGAGGACACTCCGGAGACTTCTGGGGAAACTCCGGACCACACCGGAGACTCCGGTCTGTGTAGACCGGAGACTCCGGCCTGGAATCCCCAAGATACAAGACCAAATGCAGGGAATGATCCGCAGGCCAATGGTCCTTTTTCCTTTGTAGAATATCACCCTGTAGACAATAGCAAACTGTAAAAAGGGTCTACTAGTTGTTAACAAACAACAAAAGTGATTATGACACTAAATGTCCCTTCAGACACGTTCTGCTAGGAGTCGCTACCGACTAATCGATCACGAGTGAGATTCGGATCGTGTCCGAGTCACCATGAGCCTACCGGATCACACACTTAAGAGTGGGAGCAAGTTTGGGTTAGACCCGAAGCGGAAATCTATTTGGGTTGGATCCAAACTCAGACATGGATTGAGTCAGTGAGTTGGACTCGCAGTGACTAATATAGGCCTTTTAGTGAATGGGACACAAGTGAGTGGAGCCCACTTTCATTCCCTATATAAGCTGGGGCGCAGGTGCTTAGAGCACACGGTTAGGTCATTCCATGCGTTGGAAACCCTAGATCCAGTTCAGTCCAGCCGCCGTACCGGACCTAGCAGTCCACTGCCGGTGCTCCTCCTCGTACGTGTGGATACTGACGGAGGTGTTGTATGTTCAGCACTTCGTGCTAAGATCGTGGAACGACATACCCCTACTGGTCGTATTCCACCATCAGAGTAGACTATGTCACATAAATCCAGATGCAGTGATCGAAGATCAAAGAGTTTGATCGAATCGGAGGTTGGATCGAATTTGGGTAAAATTGTTTTATCTAATGAAGAAATCCATGTTCGGAATGTAGATGAGATCTACGTTTTCGGAAAAAAAATCGAGCGCTGCCCGCACCCGCGAGGGGCACTGCCCCTTTAATTCCCGCCCGCTATCTAGATAGCGGGACCGCCGGCTTCACCATGTCGTAGCACCTTAGATATCGTTGCAAGTTTCACAACGACGGTAGATATCATATCTATGCATAACTTGTTTTTGCAGGATGATGTTGTGAATGGTATGGCTTATGTGCATGTGATGTGTGTAATCCATATGTGATCTGCGTATAACGGGTTTTGTCAGCCGGCTGGAGCCTAGGTGTTGTCATCTTATTGTATAACGACATGCGTGTCGTATTCTGTATGTAATTTACTTTACTAGCTAGTGTAGTTGTTTGGAGAACCCGGATGGCATGCAATTCGATGTATAAGTCAGCTACATGGTGTAAGGTGGCACATGACAAGAGTTGACACGAGTCGAATTACAAGCTTTGTGGAGATGGAGATCGCCATGAAGAGAGCCATACCATTTCACATTATAATTGCTTTACTTTGTGTTATTGTTATGTGTCTGTTTTACCTCTATTAGACAGTGGTAGAAAGTAATCCCTCAAAGAAGGTCTAGTTGGTTTTTCCGTTAGTGCTGCACCATCACAAGTCGGACATTTTTGGTAGTGGGCTCATGAAATTGAGGTGCTCTCAATTCTTTCCGACTAGGTGGGTTCGAGTCAGGCTCTTACAGTGGAAGCACTCGGTAATCTAGATGGGTCTATCACAACGGTTGTGGGACTCAGAAAAAGTCAGACGGGAGCCAGGGCATGTGATGCCACTCGACCAACAGGAGTCGTATAAGATACGATTGACAAGGAGTTGTCTACCTAGATCACTTGACAACTAGCGGTGATGCTAAATCTCACTAGTCGGCTTGCTTATTTAGGATCATGGATCACTAAGTAACCATCGGAGGGGTGTTGGTTCTAGTGGGAGCACAAGTATTAAACTGTTTAATATGCTTGCTCTTTTATGGATACATGTCTTAAGTGTTTTGCATTTTTTTCTGTTGTAAATCAATGGCACCTAGCAGTCTCCCTCAGATTTCCAGTTTTGCTTTGAGAACCATCTTAAAGAAAGATAAGCTAAATGGAACTAACTTCACCAACTGGTATCGTAATCTGAGAATTGTTCTCAAGCAAGAAAAGAGGGACCATGTTCTAGACAACCCACATCCAGCTGAGCCGAATGAGAATGCGACTGTCACAACCACCAATGCCTACCGTCGGATTTGTGACGAATCCACGGAAATTAGGTGTCTTATGCTTGCTCACATGGAACCAAACTTGAAGCAGTAGTTCAAGAATGTTGAGGCCTACGATATGATCGAAAGCCTCAAAAGTATGTTCCAGGCTCAGGCAAAGACCAAGAGGTATCAAGTCTCTCAAGCTTTGCTGAGTTATAAGCTTAAGGATGGTGATCCACTGAGTCCACATGTGATCAAGATGGTTGGTTACGTGCAGTCTCTAGAGAGGTTGGGCTACCCCATTAGCAAAGAGTTTGCTATGAATATAATTCTAAACTCTCTTCCTAGTGCGTATGGTCAGTTCATATCGAACTACCACATGCATGGTATGGATAAGAATCTCACTGAATTACATGGGATGCTCAAGCAGGCTGAGGCGGATATCAAGAAAGGCACCAGTCAAGTGTTCATGGTGCAGAATAAGGCTAAGTTCAAGAAGAGTTCTTTCACCAAAAAAAGAAGAAGAAGGCAAAGTTAGGAGGTAAGGCAGAGGACCCGGTCCGAAGCGCTTCCTCAGGGACTAAGCCATCTCCTGTAGCCGGATCCACTTGCTTCTATTGCAAGGTGGATGGCCACTAGAAGAGGAATTGCAACAAGTATATGGATGATAAAGCCAAGAGTGGAGGTGTGACTTCCGGCTCAGGTATGCTTGTTTGCAATGTTATAGACATTTATCTCACTAATGAACCTAATAGTTCTTGGGTATATGATACCGGATCAGTTATTCACATCTGCAACTCGTTGTAGGGACTGGTAAGAACTAGGAACTCGTTGTAACCACATTCAAGTCGGCAACAAAGCGAGACTCGCTGCGTTGGAAGTCGGCATGATGCAACTTCATTTACCTTCTAGATTCTTAATGGAGCTAAATAATTGTTATTATGTTACAGTGCTTAGTCGAAACATTATTTTTGCCTCATGTTTGATGAGAAAAGGATAGGAGTCAAATATTAATAATAATGGTTGTTCTTTGTATTTGAATGATATGTTTCACGGCTTTGCACCCATCTAGTACGGGTTATTTATTTTGAATCTTGATGGTGAGTCTGTCTATAATATTAATATGAAAAGGTCGAAACCAAATGATCTGAATATGACTTATTTTTGCACTGTCGGCTTGGCCATTTAAGTTGGAAACGCATGAAGAAGCTCCATGATGATGGACTCCTAACTTCGTTCGACCTGGAGTCGTTCGAGACATGCGAATCCTGCCTGCTCGGCAAGATAACCAAGACACCTTTTGCAAAGAGTTGTGAAAGCGCTTCCAACTTATTGGGACTAGTACATAGTGATGTATGTGGCCCGACGAGCACGACAGCCAGAGGTGGTTATGAGTACTTCCTTACCTTCACTATTGATTTGAGTAGGTATGGATATATCTACTTAATGTAACATAAGTTGGAAGCCTTTGAAAAGTTCAAGGAACTCCAGAATGAGGTACATAATCAACTCAGCAAGAAAATAAAGTTTTTTCGACAGACCGAGGAGGCGAGTGGTGACTTCAAGTGCACAGACCAATTGTAGGTAGTTTTGAAGTAAAGATATCGAACCCACAGAGAGCTATTGGTAAAGGTCTTTATGCCCCTCGTTACTCTCTACCAAAGAATACTTATAAGTTGTCTTTGATCTCAAGTAAAGGGTGTTTGAATTGTTTATAGTTGTTTGCATAAAAATAATTAAAACAAGTAAAAGAAAACAAGTAACAAGATTGTATGAAAGCGTGGTGGAACTCAATAGGGCTAAAACGTTCTCGTGGATGTAGGATACACCAGTAGCATAGTATTATTGTTATATGTAATCAAGATAACATACTCCTTGTGTCATGATATGTGTGGAGAGAGCTCCATAATAAGAGGTTCACTACAAGGCTTGTAGGAAGCCACTTTGTTGAGCCAAGAGTGAGGTCACCTCTAAATAACCACTGCGATGTCTGAGAGCAGTCACCCATACAAACCACCGGAATTAAGGGTTTCCCCATGGATATCGTAATTAGCTTAGGGAGTCCCTCTTTAATCCTCCTTTGACCATGTAGGTTACGAGCCGACGCCAATCTGTCATGGGGCATTCTGGTACGCTTCCAAGACACGTCCAAAGGATTTGTCCCTCCCTTTAGTCCCGAAGGCAAATGATATGCAGTCGACTATGCATACCATCTAAAGAGAGAGATCAAACACAAATCATAATTATATCATAGACAAGCAAGTCATACAGACACAAGAATAGATCATCTTTATTACAAGTTCATAATGGTGCTAGGGTTTCTCCATCTCCCCAAGAACAAAGGAACTACTCACTCATGGAAGCAATCAACAACATCATCATAATCAAATGAATGGATAAAAGTACGAAGGTAGATCCAATGCAAACACAATTTGATCTGGAATTACAAACAGATCTAATAGATGAAAGATGGGAGTAATGGTGGTAGTGGAGAGGCAGCGGTTGATGATGAAGGGGATGATGTGTTGTCCTCCAATGATCCATGAAGCAGCTGGGATTTTGCCCCAGCCAAGTTCCTCCTTTAGATCCCTCTCAGATGTGGTTTTTCATGGTTTCTGGTGGCTGTGAATGTCGTGGTGTGGAACACGGCAGTACTATCGGGGATGGCTTGAAGAGGACAATCAGGATGCTATCGGTGGCTACTCGAACGGGTTGGGCACAGATACTGCAAACATAGCGATGTACCCAGGTTCGGAGCCCTCTTGGCGAGGTAAAACTCCTACTCCTACAAGGATCTACTATCAAAGGGGGCGAATGCCCAATACAGGTGCTCCTTGAGCTGTTTCCTTAGCTACTTCTTTCTTGGAATTGTCTAAGTCCTTCTTCTTCTATCTCTCTTCTCTCCCGAACCCTAGTGCTACCCCCTTTATATACAGGTTGAGGAGGTAGCTTACAAGGTGGGTTCTAGGGTTTACTGTTTGGATTTGGGCCTTACAAAGTGGGCGGTGGGCGAGGCCAAGCGGTAGGCACAGGTCGATCAAGCCTCCAGTACAGGGGAGGACCATGCTTCAGTGTCCAGTGCCCCTGCTTTACTTGTCATCCGACTCTTTATCTGTCAGTCGGTTCTTTATGCGTAAGCCAGGGCTTTCCTCGTTAGCCCTTGCTTTGCTCGTCAGCCTCCAGCTTTGGTGCAGTTGTCCAGTAGCGCCGACCAGGCCAGCCAGCCTGTCCGGTCAAGGGTGCGCTCAACAAGGAGCGTCATCCCCACCGTACCATGACCAGCGGATCCAAGGCAGCAGGCTAGGAGCAGCCTCCCAGCCGGTTCTTCTGGCTACCCGGCTAGACAGGCCAGCCGAGGAAACTTGAATGTAGACCGAGTGGGGATTCCACCCGGCTGTGGTTCCTTTATCTGGGTCCAGATGGCATGTGCTCCTTGGAGCCGGCCGGTTGGTCCGGTCTTGGCCTACCCGGGGGTCATCCCCCCGACACTAGTCCCCGAGCGCATTAGGACTTGGCACCGTGGAGAAGTTCTTGCGTGATCATTTGAAATGATTGGTGGTGCAGATGCTTTGTCGTTTTCATTTGTCTTGTAGTCTTTGTTTTGTAGCCTTTGTCCTGTACCGGCTTGAGATTCTGTGTTGTTTTCCTGGCTGGGGTTCACCGGCTACGGAGCCGATGGTCCCACCCACAAGGTGTGAGCGGTGATCTTCTTGACCGGCTGCCGCATACGGCCGGGAGAGGGATCACCAGTTTGCTGTTGTCGACGCTCACGTTAGCCATGCCTGCCGTTTATGTGTGGGGGCGCGCGAGCGCACCCACAGGGTGTAGTCCCCAAGGTTCGGGCCGGCTGGAGAATACAGCCGGGTCGAAGCTCCTTTGTGTTTTTTGTTTGCAGGTTTCTGTGTGGGGGCGCGCGAGTGCACCCATAGGGTGTAGTCCCCAAGGTTTGGGCCGGCTGGAGAATACAACCGGGTCGAAGCTCCTTGACCTGCTCTGCTGCCGCCTGGAAGCTATCTGCCTCCAGCTTGGGTGTTTGTCGTTAAACTTTGGCTCATGCAAATATAGAAACAAACAAGTTGTTTGCCTAGTTAAGCATATGCAAGTTTGAACTGTAATGTTAGGTTAACTAGTTTTGAAATTTTTGCTGTTTCGTGCAAATCCATTGTCTTTGCCCTTTTCTCAGTGAGCATTGGCTAGTTTTGATGTCGTTCCCTTGCTGGCTTTTAGCCGAAGTCGAAGGGGTAGCTTAGTAGGGGTACTACATGATATTTCAGGTTTGGGTCATTGTCTTTGAGTGAGCGAGTGCAACCGGGTCGTCCAAACGTTTTTGTTTTCCTTGTGGCTTTTTCGTGTAGGGGACTTTGAGCGTTCTGCTCTTGCCGGATCTGTCAGCCGGCTTGCGGTCTGCAACCGGAACCAAAGAGGAAGCCGTAGGAACCGCGTACATTACTTTGCCGTGTGGGTCGCGCAGCCGTCTGGGCCAACCGGCGAGTCCCCGAGACGGATCGCCGGCTCCGGGGTTAGAGTAATGTAGCCGGAAAAGCAATTTGTGCAGCATGACTTGCTTATTTATTGCAGAGTCCCCGAGACTGTGTCGAGGCTCCCATGCTTGTTCATTACATGAAAGTAAGATACATAGTTACTTCTTGCTCAAGTGTAAAAGGGGCAGAGCAGGCTTGCGTTCCATGGGCGTTCAGTTTCTTTGCTTGAGCGATCCATCTTGTTCTTTTCCGGCTTGCGGGCATCGATGAGGTAGTATGAGTTGTTCTGCAGTGCCCGGCTGATTATGAATGGGCCCTCCCAAGGTGGAGACAGCTTGTGCATCCCCTTGGTGTCTTGAACTAGCCTTAGCACCAGGTCGCCCTCGCGGAACGAGACGCTGCGTATCCGGCTGGTGTGGTAGCGGTGCAAGTTCTGCTGGTAGATGGCGGATCTGGACAAGGCCAGCTCGCATGCTTTTTTGAGGAGATCGACGATGTCTTCCCGTGCTTCTTTGGCTTGTTGTTTTGTGTAGAGCAGTTTGCAGGGTGTGTCGAACTCGATGTCAGTGGACAAAACCGCCTCCGCCCCGTAAACAAGGAAGAAGGGAGTGTAGCCGGTGGACCGGTTTGGCGTGGTGCGAAGGCTCTAGAGTACAGCCGGCAGCTCCTCAATCCAGCTGCCAGGGGATCACATCAGTGGTTCGATCAGCCGGGGCTTGATTCTGGCTAGGACCAGGCCATTTTGCTCGCTCACACTTCCCGTTGGACTAGGGATGCGCCACAGATGCGAGGTCCAGGCAGATGCCCTTATCTCCGCAGAATCACGTGAAAGCTCCCTTGGCGAAATTTTTGTTGTTGTTGGTTATGATGCTGTTGGGGTAGCCAAAGTGTGTAATTATGTCTGTGAAGAACTTGACCACCGTTGGCCCATCCAGCTTATTTATTGGCTTTGCCTCTATCCACTTGGTGAACTTATCCACCACCACCAGCAAGTGGGTCATTCCGGATCTGGCCGTCTTGAAAGGGCCAACCATGTCCAGCCCCCAAACGACGAACAACCAGGTGACGGGAATCGTCTTGAGTGCTGCAGACGGAGTGTGCTTCTGCTGGCTGAACTGCTGACACCCATTGCATGCTTTGACAATCTGCTCAGCATCTTCTAGTGCCGTGGGCCAGTAGAACCCGTGGCGGAATGCCTTTGCCACTATGGCTCGTGACGATGCATGGTGTACACATTCGCGCTGGTGGATGTCGACTAGTAGCCAGATTCCATCCTCTTGGCTCACACATCGTTGATAGATGCCGCCAACACTGCGCTTGTAGAGCTCGTTGTTCATGATGGTGTATGCACTGGCTCTGCGCTTCACCTGTCTTGCCTCTACCTCTTCTTTGGGCAGCTCTCCTTTGGCCAGGAAATCCATGAACGGCTTGGCCCATGTTGGGGTTTACCGGATGGCGTACACCGCCTGCATCAGCAGATTCACTTCTGCCCGGATGACCGGGTCGGGCTCGTCCGGAGGCCGACCGAGTGGAGCAGTGGAGCCGGCAGCCTCTAGGCTGGAGGCGGCACTTCCAGTCTGTGGCCAGCTGGGATTTTGGAGCCAGTCCCAGGTGCGGCGGCGAGGCTCCAGTGCGGTGGAGCTGTCGCAGAGGTCTTGGAGCCGGCAGTCCCCGGGTTCGGCGAGGAAGTCCCCGGGTGTGGTGCAGCCGTCGCAGAGGTCTTGGAGCTGGCAGTCCCCGGGTCCGCATCCAATATTATGGAGTCGGATTCGGGAGACAACGTGATTGATGGCTTGCGCAGGTGCTCAAGGGAGACTCCAGGCAGAATTGGTTGTCTTGTTGACCCGATGCGGGCGAGCGTGTCCGTGGCCTCGTTGTTTACCCTGGGAACATGGTGAAACTCACACCCTTCGAAACAGGCGCATAGCTGCTGTACGAAGAAATGATATAGAGCCATGTTTGCATCTCTGGCGTCCCAATTGCCCGACACTTGCTGCACCACCAGATCAGAATCACCGAAGCATAGGATGCGTCAGATGCCTTTCCTTTACCATCTTGAGGCCGTGGACGAGCGCCTCATACTCAGCGACGTTGTTGGACGCATGGAAGTGGATCTGCAACACGTATTCCAGATGGTCTCCTTTTGGAGAGGTGATGACCACTCTGGCTCCGAGTCCTCCATACATCTTGGAGCCATCGAAATGCAGCTTCCAATGCGTGGAGTCAGGGCAAGGTGGCAGGTACTATGTTTCTGCCCAATCGACGAGGAAATCTGCCAAGGCCTGAGACTTGATCGCCGTTCTTGGATCATACTGTATGTTGTGGGCGGTGAGCTCTATGGCCCATTTCTCCACCCGGCATGTGGCGTCTCTGTTGTCGATGATCTCCGAGAGTGGCGCTAGCGCCACCACCCGGATGAAATGTTCTTGGAAGTAGTGCTTCAATTTCTTGGCGGCCATGTACACGCCGTACACCAACTTCTGGTAATGAGGGTAATTCTGCTTCAAGAGCGAGAGTACCTGACTCAGGTAATACACCAGTCGTTGCACCGGCTGCGCCTTTCCTTCTTTCGGCCTCTCCACCACTAGCACTACACTGACAACCCTATTTGTTGTTGCGATGTACATCAACATGGGTTCCTTTACTGCTGGTGCTGCCAGAATAGGTGGTGAGGTGAGCATGTGCTTGAGGTCGCGGAAGGCTTCATCTGCCTGTGATGTCTAGACGAATTCGTCCCTCTTCTTCATGAGTTGGTACAGTGGGAGTGCTTTCTCGCCCAGCCGGCAGATGAACCGACTAAGGGAGGCCAGGCATCCGGTGAACTTCTGGACATCTCTCAAGTACTTGGGCGGCTGCATGCGCTCGATTGCGCCAATCTTCTCTGGGTTTGCCTCGATTCCTTGCTCGGATACGAGAAAACCGAGGAGTTGGCCGGCTGGGACGCCGAACACACACTTCTCCAGGTTCAGCTTCATCTGGAACCGGCGGAGGTTGGTGAATGTTTCCTTCAGATCCTCAAGGAGTGTCTAGCGCTCCTTGGTCTTGACTACCACATCATTGACGTAGGCGTGTATGTTTCTGCCAATATGAGCCTGTAAGCACTTCTGCATGCAGCGCTGGTATGTTGCTCCAGCGTTCGTCAGTCTGAACGACATTGTGGTGTAGTAGTAGGCTCCATAAGGTGTGATGAATGCTGTCTTTATTTGATCAGCGGGGTTCAGCCGGATCTGGTGGTAGCCGGAATACGCGTCTAGAAACAACAACAGCTCGCAATCGGTCATGGAATCGATCACTTGGTCTATCCTTGGCAGGGCGAATGGATCTTTGGGGCATGCTTTGTTCAGACTGGTGTAGTCAACACACATGTGCCAAGTCTTGTTCTTCTTCAGCACGAGTACGAGGTTTGCCAGCCATTCCGGGTGGAAAACCTCCATGATGAATCCGGCTGCGAGCAGCCGGGTGATCTCTTCACCAATAGTTCTTCTTTTTTCTTCCACGAAGCAGCGTAGTGACTGCTTGACCGGCTTTGCATCCAGCCTGACATGTAAAGAGTGCTCGGCGAGCTCCCTCAGAAGACCTGGCATGTCCTTGGGGGACCATGCGAAGATATCTCGATTCTCACGGAGGAAGTCGACAAGCGCGCTTTCCTATTTGCTGTCAAGGCCATCTCCGACCAGGACGAACTTGTCCAGCTCGGCCTTGTTCAGCAGGATCTTTCTCATGCCCTTGGATGGCTTGAATTGCGCCTCTCCGACTGGCTTGGGCTCACCAGCTAGCATGTCCTTCTGCAGGGTTGTCACATTCTGCATGATTACGTGTTTTTCTTCTACGATGATCATGGCTTCCGCTATTTTGGACCCGTCTATGGCACACTCCACAGACTGTCTGTAGCAACCAACCACGGTGATGCCGCCCTTGGGCCCTGGTAGCTTCATCTTGAGGTACGCGTAATGTGGTACCGCCATGAACTTAGTGAGCGTTGGGCGCCCCAGGATTGCGTGGTACACGCTGCAGAGGTTGACCACCTCGAACCAGATGGGCTCGCGACAGAAGTTGTTCTTCGTGCCGAAGATGACGTCCAACCGGATTTTTTCGATGGGGGAGTGCGATGGGCCTAGGACGGCTCCGTGGAAGGAGGTGCTTGATGGCTCATCTACAACTCGCTGATATCGAGCCGGTCGAGCGAGCTACGGTACAAGAGGTTGATGCTGCTCCCTCCGTCTACGAGGATGCGGGGGAATCTGCAGGAATGCTTCTGGGAGACAATCATAGGATCCAGAACCATCGCGTAGGTGCCTGGGTGAGGCATCTCAGCTGGCTGGTCCTTCCGGCTCCATGCAACTTCTTGCTCCGACCAATTGAGGTACTGGGGAATGGGAGGAACAATTGCGTTCACTTCCGCCTCGCGACGCCTTTTGTTGTGCTTGGTCTCCGGCTCCGTGGTGAATATGTGGTAGTTTCCCACCTGACGAGGGTAGTTGTTATCATCATCTTCCCTTTGACGCTGGTTATTGCGATCTCCTGGTGGCCCACTAGATGGAGGAGGTGGCGCCTGTCCAACCGGTGCGCCGGCAATTTCTGCCATCTTCTTCGTCTAGGTGCACTGGCGTGTGGTGTGCGTAGCCGGCTTGTTGCCCCCGCTATGGAACTTGCATGTCCCATCAAGCATCGACTCGATGGTGTACTTGGGCCTCAGAGGACGGTAATCAGGCTTCTGTCTCCGGCTTCCGCTGCAGCCGGATCCTCCTGCACTGCCGCCACCTGCATGGAGCCATATTGGTTATCCGGATGGTCGTCCTTTCTTTTATCGTGGTGGTTATCGTGCCGCCTGGAATTGTGGCCATTCCCTTCTGTCTGGCACTGATCTATGGCTACATCGACGATTATTTTCCCTTGGTCGTCCACTCGGATGGATCTTTTCATTGCCGCGTCGGCCGTGGCGTACTTGTCCGCAATGGCCATGGTCTGTGCCATGGTTGTGGGTTCCACCCGGCGAAGCTTATGCTTGAGCATAGTGCCGTCTCTGCAGCCGTTGATGAAGAAATCAACCGCCTGATGTTCGCGTACCCCCTCACAGGAGTTGTGCATGCTCGTCCATCAGGTGATGTAGGAGCGATCGGATTCATCCAGGCCTTGCATGCAGAGAGCAAGCTTGCCAGGCCGGCCTGGGCGCTTGTAGGTGTCGGTGAAGTTGCGAACGAACGCTGGCTCGAAATCGATCCAAGTGTTGATGCTGTTGTCAGGGAGGCTGTTGTGCCACATCCTGGCTGAGTCGAGGAGCATGAGAGGGGCGTAGCATACTGCTACCCAGCGGTTGCCATTGGCGATGCCTACGGCGGTGGTGTAATCCACCAGCCAGTCCTCCGGCTTGACCGAGCCGTTGTACTTTGGCGTGTCCCTTGGGAGCGAAAATCCCTTTGGAAACGGTTCGTTCCGGATGCACGGTCCGAAGCATCTTGGACCAGCTAGACTTTCTTCCTCCAGCGCGCGTGATTGGACCAGCAGGTCGATTCGCGCACGCGCATCTTGCTGTTCATCCGGCTAGAGCGGTCCCAGCCGGCCAGATAGGCGGGACTTGGGGAGCACTTGGACTTTTCCGGCTTCGTCGGCTGGCTCGTGGTTTTTGCTGGTAATAGCTGCCACGTCGCAGGCGTTGTGCCCACGGCCTACGGATCCACTGCGTGGGCGGTTGCTCTGCCTCACTCTGTTTGGGGAAGATGCCTTGCTGCCGCCTACAGCCGGGTCCGCCATCCGGCGAGCCAGTTGGGTTCTGCTGTTGCTAGCCATGCTAAGTTCTGCCTCAGCCCGCTGCTTGTTCCTCGTGGCCACAAGGAGCTGGACACGTGCTTGCTGATGGAGCAGTTCCTCGCCCTCCAGGTGGCATAGCTCCACAACTTCCGCCTCCGCGACCCTCATATTTTTGGCGGGGGTGCTGTAGACCGGCTGCACCGCGGGCGTACATGGATCAAAGGCGCGATCCATCTCCGAACTGAGGTTCCGGCCTTGTGGCTAGGCCAGGCGGCTAGTGCTAGGCAAGCGCGTGAATCCGTGCACAATGTTGTATTATCGCATGGTGGCATTCATCCGTCGTTGGGCGGCCGCCACCTTGCCAGCTTCCTCCAGAAGGTTTTGGCGGGTGGTTTCCAGGGCTGCTACAGCTGCAGATAGATCCGCCTCGATGGGGGTGATGGGGTTGCGGAGGTTCTTGATGGACGCGTTGATCAGGTCCTGGTTTAGGAGGCGTGAGTTAGTGGTGCGACCGTCCACGTTGCGCTCTAGAGGTGGATGATGATTCTCCACCGAGCCTGCCATCATGATCTCGACGTTGCCGCTGGTGATGCGCGAGGTGGAGAGACCAGGGGCGCGCTGAGGATGGTGACGACCTCACGAGGGAAGGCCTCAGGGATGGTGGCGACATAGACGCGGTGCTCGCCGAAGTGCATGACGGAGCCCCTGCTTGGGAAAATCCCCCCAGCGAAGCAGGACGCGTTGTCGAGGACGCAATCGAAGGAGCCGAGAGTGAGGACGAGGCCAGAGGCGACTCGCTCACCGGCGACGAGTGGAAGTCCCGTGCAAAAGATGATCCTAGCCGAAGCGTTGTGCCCCACGGTGGGCGCCAACTGTCATGGTGTGGAACACGACAGTACCATCGGGGATGGCTTGAAGGGGACAATCAAGATGCTATCGGTGTCTACTCGCAACGGGTTGGGCACAGATACTGCAAACACAGCGATGTACCCAGGTTTGGAGCCCTCTTGGCAAGGTAAAACTCCTACTCCTGCAAGGATCTACTATCAAAGGGGGTGAATGCCCAATACAGGTGCTCCTTGAGCTATTTCCTTAGCTACTTCTTGCTTGGAATTGTCTAAGTCCTTCTTATTCTATCTCTCTTCTCTCCCAAACCCTAGCGCTACCCCCTTTATATACAGGTTGAGGAGGTAGCTTACAAGGTGGGTTCTAGGGTTTATTGTTTGGATTTGGGCCTTACAAAGTGGGCCGGCTGGACAGGGCCAAACGGTAGGCCCGGGTCCAGTCAAGCTTCTAGTACAGGGGAGGACCATGCTTTAGTGTCCAGTGCCCTTGCTTTACTTGTCATCCGACTCTTTATCTGTCAGTCGGTTCTTTATGCATAAGCCGGGGCTTTCCTCATCAGCCCTTGCTTTGCTCGTCAGCCTCCAGCTTTGGCGCAGTTGTCCAGTAGCACTGTCCAGGCCAGCCGGCCTGTCCGGTCAAGGGTGCGCTCAGCAAGGAGCGTCATCCCCACCGTACCATGACCGGCGGATCCGAGGCGGCTGGCTAGGGGCAGCCTCCTAGCCGGTTCTTCTAGCTACCCGGCTAGACGGGCCAGTAGGGGAAACTTGAATGCGGACCAGGTGGGGATTCCACCCGGTTGTGGTTCCTTAATCTGGGTCCAGACGGCATGTGCTCCTTGGAGCCAGCCGGTTGGTCCCGTCTTGGCCTAACCAGGGGTCATCCCCCCGATAGTGAATGTCAGATCTTCCTCTTGTCTTCGCCAGGGAGAAGTATTTGACGAGGCGATTGCGATGGCACCTGGTACGGGCAGACGGTACGGGCGGGCTCCGCCTGTACTACTGGTCGTTATTGGTATTGATTCCTCCTCCTTGTTTAGTATTCTTCTAGGTGCGAAGGTTAATTCATAAAATGACTTTTATCACTTAGAAATATCATATAATTACACAATATGATAGCTCTAATTGATATGTTCATATATGACTCCATGATTTGGGATCCTGTTGAAACAAGAACAAAATAGCACGCATAGACGCAGTGAAATACAAAGATTCCTACTCTATTTATGCAAAAACAAAAGGTAAATATGCTTCAATTTTGGACTCATCAACTCCCCCAAGCTAGGCTCTTGCTCGTCCCCGAGCAAGATGGTGGCTTATGGACAAGATCATCATGTTCATGAGACATGAGTCGTTACAATAAATAAGGTAGAAATTGAAGCAGGAATACAACATTGGATGTAAAGACACGTCGAGGGTATTACCATACCCTTACACATTACATAACTTAGAGGCTTCCACACCTTTTTCAGTATTAATGAAATTATAATAAGCTTCTAGTGATTCAACATATCATATAATCAGAGTGTTTAAAGATATAGGGCACTAAGTTTAGTAATGAAGATTCATGATCATTTTCTTTCTCCCCTTTTTTTCTATGTTTGATTCTTTTGATAGCTGCTTTCTTCTTTTCTTTTGATACTTGTATGTCTATGTTTTTACTTGCTCCCTTTTCTCTTCTTCTTTTTAGCACAGCTATTTGATCATGCTCACTACTTGAATGGCTTTCAAAAACTCTTAATTATAATATGCTACCAGAATTCTTCTTCTCATAACTTAATCAATACTTTTGTTGGTGTGGAAGTCCCTAAAATTATGACAGTTGTACAAGTATCATAACACTCAACCTAGTTCAATCATCTAATATAATAATCATGAATCAAACACAACTTCAATTATCATAAAGTCTCATAACTCAACGGATATAATTCTTCTCTTGAACAAAGGGAACTCGAAGTTGATGCAACTAATGCAAATTTGGAATTTTAAACCTAACCATGCATGCAGAAAAGTAAACATGCAAAACTGTAAGATGGATTACAAGATTCTCACAGATCCCCCCAAGCTTGGAATCAAGTCGGGTGGATCAAATAATCCCTCGTGATTATTCGATACCGTGGTGTTCTCCTCTAATTTGTAGGGGAGGAGAAGCTCTAGAATCACGAATACTTGCATGGAGCATCTTGTTTGATGTCTCCAAGATCAAGATACAGATTCGGCATTGCTCATTGACTTTCTCTAACTTCTCAACAAGAGCCTTGTACATCTCTATTGTTTGCTTTTGAGTGTTAATGGATCTGAGGCTGATGTTGAGATTCTCTTCTAGCCCTTTCATTATCTTCATATCCATCTGGTCTAGGTAGCGACGCAACAGTTCAATATGTTTAGAAGATCCTGGAGATTTTACCTCAATCTTCTTGATGCGGCAATTGAGCTTATCCAAGGAAGCTTGGATCTTCTCCCCTTGTCTCTTCACCTTCTTCAAGAAGTGCTCCCCATCTCCCTCTAAATCAAGTTGAACTTCATCGAAGTCGCCTTATTTTCCAATGCCTAGGCTAAACACCTTGCACCCATCCTTTAGTGTTTCCATCAGCTTGAATCCATCCTCATCTTCTAATCCCTTCTCTTCTGGTACAACAACTTTATCTTCCTCCGTAATCCTTGAGGACGATCCATAGAGATCTTCCTTCTCTTGAAGGTTACTCCATGTGAAGGACATGGTCCCAAAGAGTTTATGAGGAAGAAGTAGATTGTGGAGAAGATCTGTATTGTCAATACAAGGATAAAGCCCTTATGGAAGGCTTATAAAGGGTTAGATGCAGGGTAAAATTAGTACTAAGAGGAAAAGAGCCGCCCAAGAAAATAATCCTAACAAATATGGAAAAAAAAGTGCAAAAGAAGGAAATTCGGGTCGTAACGACCAGTCGGTATGGGCGCACGCCCGTACGGCGCGCCTGTACTGGGTCGTTTCCAAAAACAATACGCGACGAAGTCGATAACTAGTCAACCGACTAAGCGGTACGGGCGGGTCCTGCCTGTACTGCCCATCCGTACCGACTTCACGGTGGTTCAATTTCATCATTTTTTTATGTAAGAATAAACAAAAAGCAGAAGGTGGTCACATAATAGATAATGACCTGCCATACGGGTCATACGACGACGACGCGCAGCGATTTATGCTAACGACGCTGCGGCACTCTTGTATCGAACGAGACCGAGGCATTGTAGGCTTAACGGCCATCGGTACATGCAGATCTCGCCATACCGCCCGCCTGTAACGATCTCGTAAGACCGACAATGAACTCAAAAAAACGAGAGGAAATCAAATATGCAAAAAGAAATAGCAGGAAATCAACCAGAACAAATATGTGTTTAGGATTTCATAAGCCATGAGCATAGAGGGAATATGGACTCATTTGAGTTTCTCTTATTCCTCTCTTTGAATAAAATAGGTCGTAGAATATCGCCAAAACCTTTGCAAGAAGAAATAGAGAACTTCCTTTTTGGTAGTGTGGTTCCCGCAGGTATGTACACGGATGACACCTCCTTAGGATGAGCAACTTCTTGAGTGTCCATGAACGTTTCCTCCATCTCTTCCTTCCTTTGTAGGATCTGTAAATAAAATTCTTGCAAAAGTAGAGTCCAATGATCATTCTTAGCTTAACATCGGTCCTTTCTAGGATTTCCTTTAAGCCAACACGATCAGTGTGTACTCTCACTTTGGAGTCCATGATATAAGATCTAAATTATCACAGAAGAAAACTACTGCAAAGAATTCTTTTTCTGCTATAGGATAGTTCTTTTGGGCCCCGTTTAAGGTACGACTAGCATGATGAATGATATTAAGGTGGGTTATTTATTCTTTTGCCACTTGAGGCTTCTATCTACTCATTTTTGGCACTAGAGCCAAATCATCCTCAGTTTTACCACTGCCTCGGGCGCATCTGCTCTGGCGAGGCCAAACGGCCAGTTTTTGCCCGATTCCGTCTCATGTCGTTAGTGGCCGGGTAGGTCCAAATCTTACAGGTGGGACCGTGCAACGGTGCTCCCGCCCCTTTTCTCGCCCCCTGATCTTACATGTGGGACCACAAACACCATCGCCCCTTGTTCTTGCTCTCGAACCACCCCTGCTCCCACCACCACTAGCGCCGCCACCTGCGCCATCACGGCCGTCCTGCGTGTCCACCTGCTCCACCGCCCGCTCCTGTGACGCCACCTGCTCCTCCGCCGCCGTCTTGAGATGCCACCGATAGGGCGCTCATTCCTCCAGTGCACCCGCCACCTGCTCGACAAAATGGCGAGCAGCAGCGACGACCTTGACGAGGCAGGGGTCGGGCCAGAGACCCTCCACGTCCACGACTAGGTTCCCGAGGAGTAAGTATTGTTACCATTGAGATTTTTTGAGCATTGCAACAGTCGATTCCATATGGTTTAATTAGTTTTGTGGTTGATTTTGGTATTGGTGTGCTAATTGTCTCTCTGTTTTTCGTGGGTTAGGATGGAGTTGTGGTTTGCTTTCTTGGTGAACATTAGAAGGGACCGGTACATCGTGGATGCAAATGATAACAAGAAATTCCAAGGAGGGTTCGATTATCCATTTCCAATGGATTGTAATTGGAGTTTTAGATAGTTTGGGGAGGTAATTTGCAGTCCATATCCTTGGGGTTTGCATGATGAAGTGGAATTCAAATACTATGCTGGAGGAACTAAATGGGTGAAAGTTAGCAATGACGCAGATCTCGCTACCATGTTTGCTAAGCATAAGGAGAAAGGGAAATTTCATGTGAGGCTGCAAAATGACGTGGTTGTGCAAGCACTTGGACCTTCTCGGGCAGAATCATGTCGTCATAATGGCAGCTCTAGCCAGACCAGTTCAGTTAGGGGACCTTCAGTTAGTGCACATTGACGTGGTGGCTCGACAAGCGTGGGCACTAGCATTACGATCCCCCGAGAAGTGGATCCTGACTATGTAGATGATGAAGAGAGGCTATATTCTAATGTTGTTCAGAATTTACGACGGGCATGTCGTGCTGAAAACCAAGATGAGGCTGACAATGATGCTTCTGTAATTGATGACAAGGAGGGTGAGCAGGAAGACCTTCCACCTGTTCAATGGGACCCTGAGAACCCTCAGATGGAAGAATGTTCCATTTTTTCATCCATGAGTGAGTGTAGAAATGCACTTGTGACATACTGCATCAAAGCAGAACGTACATTCGTAGTTGACCATAGAGACACTATTTGTTACAGAGTGCACTGTCCGGCTGATAATTGTCCATGGAGGATGCACGCATCTAAAATGCGAAATAGCACGAATATTCAGGTCAAAGTGAACCCTTTTAGGCACACATGCCTAGAATCAACCCCTAGAAAGGAAACAATCAGTAGAGCCAAGTCAATATGGGTGGCTGATGAAGTAAATCAGTGGGTTCTAGAAAACCATCAGGTGGGTACAAAGGAGTTGCAGAAGAACCTCAAAGAAAAGTTCAAGATAGAGATACCATACATGAGGGTGTTCAATGGTAAACAACATGCTATGGAATCTATTTATGGTAATTAGCATGAAAGTTTTAAAATGTTGTATTCATTCAAAGGTGAAGTGGAGAGGACTAGCCCAGGTAGTATTGTAGATATTGACCACCACTCCGTGGAGTACACATTGAGGGGAGTGACAATGACCAAGGAATGCTTCAGGAGGGTTTTTGTCTTCTTTGAGGCTTGTCACCGGGTTTTTTGGAAGGTTGTAGGCCTTATTTATCTATTGATGCAACTTTACTCACAGTGAGGTTTAAAGGATAGTTAGTAGCAGCTTGTGAAGTTGATGGACACAATTTTGTATTTCCAGTTGCGTACGGTGTGCTAGAGACAGAGTCTGAGGAGAGATGGACTTGGTTTTTGTAGAATCTGCGCCAGGCTATTGCACATCCCAATGGGTTGGTAGTTCATATAGATGCCTGCAAGGTTTTAGAAGTGGTCGTGGACAATGTGTTCCCTAGAGTAGAGCATAGGGAATGCATGCGTCACCTTGCTGCAAATTTTGGGAAGAAATTCAAAGGAAAGGTGTATGCCGACAATTTGTGGCCAGTATGTTTGACTTGTAGTGTGAAGAAGCACAACTACCACATGAGGCAGCTATACAAGAATGACAAAGTGAAGGAATACTTGGAAACACACCACTCCAAGTTATGGGCCAAAAGCCAATTAAGTGAAACGAGCAAAGTTGACTATGTGCACAATAATCTTGTAGAGTCTTTCAATGCAACGATCCGGAAACTAAAGGGTCTTTATTTGGTGGATTTGCTTGACAAGATAAGGTTAGAATACATTAAGAAGTTTCATGTTCGTGTAGGAATAGCCTCGGCAAAATTCATGGGCCACATTATCATCCCTTCCGTGATGAATGAATTGAAGCACAAAACAAGAGGCTTGGAAATGGACACGACTCTTTGTTCGGCCAGCACAACAGAGGTGTCATTTTTGAATAAAGAGAAGAGGGAATGGAGATATCCAGTGGATTTAGAAACTAGAACTTGCAGTTGTAGGCAATGGCAGATAACTGGGTTGCCATGCATTCATGCCTTGTTTTTCATCACAACTCTCTCTGGTCAAGCAGGGAACATACATCAATATGTGCATGAATACTACTATGTTGCAAGGTTCAAAGCTACATATGCACATGCCTTACCTTCTCTGCAGGGAAAACAACAATGGGACATAGTGGACCCTGGTTTCAAACTTTGTGCTCCAGTTTTGAAGAGAGCAGCAGGTAGACCGAGGAAGAGTCGAATAAGACCTCACAGCGAAGGAGCTGGACTTGGAGCAAGGAAGCGTAAGTGCACAAGGTGTGGTGGGTCTGGTCATTTCACAAAGTATTGTGATAACACAGTAGATCCAACATTTGGAGAGTGTTTCAATGATGAAAACGATGGTCAGCAGCCGGTTACAAACGATGATCAAAATGAGGCTCCAAATGATGATCAAAATGAGGCTTCCGATGATGATCAAACTGATGATCAAATTGAGGCTCCAAATGATGATCAAATTGAGGCTCCAAATGATTATCAAAATGATGATCAAATTGAGGCTCCAAATGATTATCAAAATGATGAGCAAAATAATGTTCCAACTGAGGCTCCAAATGATGGTGACCAATCTTCTATGGTTATGAGTTCTGCTTGGTATGTAAATCTTTCCAATTCTACATTTATCACTTGACATGATCTCACAACCCTTTATGTTTGGGTTGTACAGCTTTGTGGTAGGTTCGAACAAAGTGGTGGCAGTGAGCTCTGAGGTACTTGAGGTACCTCCAACAAAGAGGAGAAGAGTAGAAGAGAAGAGCACAAGGAGGAAAGTAGCGACAATAAGCACAATGATCACAAGGAGCAAAGTGGTGGCAATAAACACAAGGAGCAACGTGGTGGCAAGAACCAAGTATAACGTTTGAAACATTATGAATGTTGTTGTATTTGTGTTGAATAATGTTGGACCTATGTTATTTGGATGTTGCAATGCTTATTTGTACCAATGTTGTTGTATTTCTGTTTCCAAGTATGTAGACTTTGTTTATATGACATAAGAAGACTATTTGGTCAAACCTAACTTTGTTTATATGACTAAGGTTTTTCATTTTTTTGAATTTTTAAGCTCATTTGACTATTTGGTCAAACCTAACTTTGACCAACATTTAAACAAGTTTTTCAAAAGAAAATGAAAAACTAAGCCTGAATCCTTCTTAGTCACTCCAAAATGAAGCTTTGGTGTGGTTTTTGAAACTTAAAACTGTTCCAAACCTAAACCCCTTCTCTTCACCCTTGACTTCGTAGAACAGAGTTCAAGATATCGCATATTGTACATGAACCTTTTGTTTGAAACTATGTAGACCTTGTTTATCTACTTGAACCCTTAGTATATGACATAAGAAGACTATGTGAGCATGTTTTTCCTTTTTTTGATTTTTTTTGAATTTTTTATGCTAATTTGACTATTTGGTCTAACCTAACTTTGACCAACATTTAAACAAGTTTTTCAAAAGAAAATGAAAAACTAAGCCTGGATCCTTCTTAGTTACTCCAAAATGAGGCTTTGGTGTGGTTTTTGAAACTTTTTCATGATCCAAACCTAAACCCCCTCTCTTCACCCTTGACTTCGTACAACAGAGTTCGAGATATTGCATATTGTACATGAACTTTGTGTTTGAAACTATGTAGACCTTGTTTATCGACTTGAATCCTTAGTATATGACATAAGAATTTTATGTGCACAGGTTTTCATTTTTTTGATTTTTTTTGAATGTTTTATGCTTATTTGAGTATTTGGTCAAACCTAACTTCGGCCAACATTTAAACAAGTTTTTCAAAAGAAAATGAAAAACTAAACCTGGATCCTTCTTAGTCACTCCAAAATGAAGCTTTGGTGTGGTTTTTGAAACTTTTCACGATCCAAACCTAAACCACCCCCTCTCTTCACCCTTGACTTCGTACAACAGAGTTCGAGATATCGCATATTGTACATGAACCTTCTGTTTGAAACTATGTAGACCTTGTTTATCGACTTGAATCCTTAGTATATGACATAAGAAGACTATGTGCACAGGTTTTTCATTTTTTTGATTTTCTTTGAAATTTTTATGCTCATTTGAGTATTTGGACTAACCTAACTTTGACCAACATTTAAACAAGTTTTTGAAAAGAAAATGAAAAACTAAGCCTGGATCCTTCTTAGTCACTCCAAAATGAAGCTTTGGTGTGGTTTTTAAAACTTTTCATGATCCAAACCTAAACCCCTTCTCTTCACCCTTGACTTCATACAACAGAGTTCGAGATATCGCATATTGTACATGAACCTTCTGTTTGAAACTATGTAGACCTTGTTTATCGACTTGAATCCTTAGTATATGACATAAGAAGACTATGTGCGTAGGTTTTTCATTTTTTTTCATTTTTATGCTCATTTGAGTATTTGGTCAAACCTAACTTTGACCAACATTTAAACAAGTTTTTCAAAAGAAAATGAAAAACTAAGCCCGGATCCTTCTTAGTCACTCCAAAATGAAGCTTTGGTGTGGTTTTTGAAACTTAAAACTATTTCAAACTCATTTGAGTATTTGGTCAAACCCTAGTCAAACTCGCTTCCAAACCCTGAACGATCTAACCCTAGCACTAAACAATGACCGTTGATGTAA
Organism: Avena insularis; assembly: GCA_023614405.1. Taxonomy (NCBI): domain Eukaryota; kingdom Viridiplantae; phylum Streptophyta; class Magnoliopsida; order Poales; family Poaceae; genus Avena; species Avena insularis. The sequence goes on along the minus strand of CM042690.1, from coordinate 660,800,941 downwards.
CCCTCAGGCTGAACTGCAGCCGTCCGACCATCCTTCTAGAAGGAATCTGTGGGCAAGCTTGGGCGATCCGCGAGAAGCTCATCCTGTTATCTGATTGGCTGGATGCATTTTTTCTCAACACAGACGGGCGTTCCGAGCGGGCATGCTAGATGGACCGTTGGGTCGTGTCGCGGTTTGTGCTCGTTTTCGTTGTGCAATGCGCGGGCACGCTAGGTCTCAGCCTTTCCAAGCATGTGTGGGAAGCGACGACATGGCTATGCATGCGCGGGAAGCGAGGATGTCGCCATGCATGCACGCCTCACCGCAGCGATTCGTCGCACCAGAGCCATTAAGTCAATTCAGATGCACCATCCACATGCATGCGTGCCTCGCCGTAGTGACTCAGCCACCTCCTCAATTCAGTTCCACGTGCCGCCGCCTCCTCGATTCAGACGCACGGGTACACACGCGTTTATATGCCCATCGTTTAATTGCCTAACTCTAACCCACCATTTCTAGCCTATTTATACAACCCTTTTCCTCTCCCTCACACCACCCAAGCCAGAGCAGAAATCTCCACTCCAAACACCGAGCAAGCCCTCCATCCTCTCTCCCCAAGCACCACTGAAGATGCAGTACAACGGACCTACCTTTCGTCGGCCACCTACCGTGTCGGAGCTGCGCTACCCGGCGGGTGTCCTCGTGGAGAGCATGCTCCATGTGTGGGCGCAGTCACGGTGGAGGGGCCCCGTCGAGCTCGCCCGCGGCTTCCTCACCGCTGGCTTTGCCCACCTCCCACGGGGCTCACCGGTGATGTATCGCCTCAACGACGTTTATGACAGCGCCGCCCTCAAGTTTCTCACGGTCACCTTCACCAACCCGTTCGACGTGTACGCGCTGCTCGGCCAAGTCTTTTGGTGTGGTTGTGATTCAATCTTCTTCACGACATACAACATCTTCACCAATATTGACTGCATCTTCCCGACCCCAAACCAGATGCACTGCCTCCCCTACGAGGAGGATGAGTGAAGTTGAAGACAGCGGTGGTGAAGGTGGCCAAGGTGCAAGATGAAGATGTTCGTGAAGCTACCCTCGAGTTTTTAGTTTCATCATGTTTATTGTGTTTTTCTATGCCGTGTGTCGTATCGTGTCCGTGGACTTATCTATGTAATGGTGGTCGCATTTGCATCTTATTTATCTTGTGACCATTTGCATCTTATTTATCTCATCACTATGTGTTGAAAATTATCACATGGCTACCAAACTAGTCTATAAATTGGGTAACAACTAACAAGTAGTGGACATGTTAGGACGTTTATTACCAAGTTAGTCTACAAATAAACACTACCTTTATTACCAAGCTAGTCTACAAATAAACACTACCTTTATTACTAAGCTAGTCTCATCATCAAGTTATTCAAATGAATGGTATGTTAAAGTGCCCAAAGATAAATAAGTTGTGTGTTGAAAAATATTTGTGCCCAAATGATCTTCATGTGTGTTGAAAAGTGGCCAAAAATCATTTATCTATGTATAAAAATACAACATGCTCGTGAAAATCACAAACACGACATGTGTTTTTAAACACTAAACCCAAGCATGATCTATATGTAGCATTCTTCCCTTTGCTTCTCAGCATCTTTTTATCTGTCCCACTAGTTACCAGCACAACCCTTCACACTACCAAACCACGCGGTCGTGTGTTCGAATCCTAGCCGCACCCCACCTTTTTTGTTTATTTCCCAACCCTTCTCATTTTCCCACTCCGAATGGGCCTAATTCGATGGAGTTAGACCATTAGTCAAGGTGACACTAGCCTCTCGGCTCTGGGATACTTTTTTACAGGAAGTTTTTTCCATTTCTTTTCCCTTACAAATGATAACAAGCCATTTCTCATTTCAAGCATTTTTCATACTATTTCAAGCTTATAAATACCTCCCAATTTCATGCCTTTTCATACAATTTCAACATTACACCTAGTGCAATTACCATACCACCTACAAATGCCCAAATGTAATTGCAAATAAGTGATTTCTCTTCGAGCTCCCTAATCTTATGGTTCATCCTAATTAGCTTAGTAACTACCTCCCTATCAATGAGTGCTCCACCCTTTGTCTCCTCTGCTAGAGCTCGCGCTACGGTCTCTATCGTCTGTGGCAGGATTGGAAACCATTCTTCATGCTCTTCGATGAGCTCATTCATCAGCTTCTGTGCCAGAACATCGACCCAAAGGAAGAAGCATTTCATCTGCAAGCACGCTAAACAGATCAACCCCCGTATTTCTCAAGGATCCCGATCACAAAGATTGCAAAAATGCACTTAATTCTCTTACCCCATTCGTGTTGCACACGTAGAACATGCGATTGATGTTCTTAGATGTGCACAAAAGCCTTCGATCAATGCCTGTCCGGCACTGCAGACAGAGGAAGATTGGCATCTCCACACGCACCGAATTCTCGATCCGCGAGGTGGCGCAGCTTGAGGAAGACATGGAGATCGATTCCTGCTCACCGCTGCGAGCTCCTACCCTGTCTCCCACCTCCAACCCCATCCCTTGCCTCCAATTCCTGCTCAACGCTGTGATCTCCGCCGACACGTTCCGCCGGTTTTAACACGCGCGCCAACGGTTCTCTACGCGGTCCCACAGGCAGCAACTGTCGTATTTTTGAAACGTGTCTCTACCCGGCCCCACGCGCGCAGTCCCACGGGCGGCAACGGCTGAGTCAAGAACGTTGACTGGCGAAGCAGTAACATCAGCGAGTTCGCACCAAGCGATGGTAAAGCGAGACGATTTGGCTCTAGTGGAAAAACTGAGTACATATACACCTCAAGTGGCAAACGAATAAATAACCCTATTAAGGTTATCACCATCATATTGACAAACAATTGCTCCTACAACTTCATGACTAGCTTCGCAAAACAGCTCAAAGAGTTTCTTCCAATTAGGTGGTTTTATAATGGGAGATTAAACAAGGGCTTGGTTTAATATGTTGAAAGAAGTAAGATACTTTTCATCAAAATTAAAACAAACATCCTTTTGAAGAAGGTTAGTTAATGGTCTAGCATTTTTTGAAAAATTCTTAACGAATCTTCTATAAAATCCTACATGACCTAAGAAGCTTCTTATACCTTTTATGTCTCGAGGAGGGGGTAACCTTTCTATTGCTTCAATCTTTGCCTTATCGACTTCTATGCCCTTACCTAAGACTTTGTGACCGAGTACTATGCCTTCTTGAACCATAAAATGACATTTCTCCTAGTTCAATACCAAGTTAGTGTCTTCACATCTTTGCAAAACTTTATGAAGATTATGGAGACAATGATTAAAGGAAGTTCCATAAAAAGAGAAATCGTCCATGAATACTTCCATGATACTTTCAACATAATCGACAAAAATGGCAGTCATGCATCTTTGAAAAGTGGCAGGAGCATTGCAATGACCAAAAGGCATACAACGATAAACATAAAGGCCATAAGGACAAACAAAAGTATTTTAAGTTGATCATCAGGGTGTATAACAATTTGGGAAAAACCGGAATAGCCGTCTAAGTAACAAAAATGAGAATGCATAGCAATCGTTTCTAAAGTTTGATCTATAAATGGTAAAGGGTAATGGTCTTTCTGAGTTTCCTTATTTAGTTTCCTATAGTCAATGCACATCTTGTGTCCAACAACAGTTTTAGTAGGTACCATTTAATTATGTTCATTTTCTACAACCGTAAACCCACCTTTCTTTGGAACACAATGAACACGACTTACCCATTCACTCTCCTCCACATGAAATATGACACTCGCATCCAACAAACGTATTATTTATTTTCTTACCTCCTCTTTCATGTGAGGTTTAAGACGTCGCTGAAAGTTCGTGACCGGCTAAGCTCCTTCTTCCATGAATATTCTATGGGCGGCTATCGAGGGACTATTCCCCTTCAAGTCACTCATCGAATACCTAAGATCATTACAATGCATGCGGAGAAACTTCATCAAGTTTCCTCCTCTTTCTCTGTGAGGTTAGCACTTATAATAACGAGAAATTTATTTGTCTCATCAAGAAACCTATATTTTAATTCCTTTGGTAGAGTTTTAAGAGCCGGAGGAGGAAGAGCCTCGTCTCCTTTCCTTATGGGTTTTTCATATTTTTGATTAATCTTGATGTCCACCTCAAGTGTGGAGTCGAGATAGTCATCTATTTTAGCTTTTTTATGTCTTGAAGAATATTATTATTATTGACTAAACTTCTTGCTAGATCATCATTAGGAGTCTCGATGACTATTGAAGCTGAATTTACGATATTACCTTCTTCCTCACGTTCGTACTCATCATCATCTAATTCTTCAATAGCCGGCTTATGGTCAAATTTAGAGAAATGAAAATCCATTTTCTCTTCACCAAACTTGAGAGACACAATTTGCTTCTTGTAGTCTATATTTGCTCCTGCGATATTTAGAGAAGTTCTTCCAAAAATGATGGGACAATAAACGTCAGTGGGCATATCAATAAGCACAAAATCAATGGGATATTTGTAAGGTCCAATGCAGATTGGTACATTCTTAATTATTCCCATAGGGACTCTGAGAGTTTTATCTACAAGCATTATAGTCATACCCGTATCTTCCAATTCAGCTGGAGCTAATTCATTTTGAATTTTTAAATAAAAATTAAAAGGGATAATGTTAACATCTGTACCAATATCACAAAGGCCATAATAGGAAGTTCCTCCAAAAGTGCACGGGAGGATAGGCTTACCCACTTCTTTAGCTTTTACCTTTCCTTAAACAAATTGCGAAGCTTTGGTATCTAGCTCAATCACGTTGCAATGTGCAAACATGGTTAAAATATCTTCCTTTATTGATGCCTCTGCATCTTGTACATGCTCTTCTTCAGTTTTCCTTATTTGTGTTTCCTCTTCTAGCTCCTTGAGAAATAATTCTTCCTCTTTGCTTTGATCCTCTAGTTGCTGAGCCATCATATGTTTTATCACTGTCCTTAGAAAAGGAAAGGGTTCAACATATGGGGGTACCTCCCTTAATGGCTCGACAGGGGCCATGATTATTGGATCTTCTTCTACAACTGGCTCAGGTGGCGGAGTATAATGAAGCCAGTCTTTCTTTGGAGCTTCAATATGTTATGTAAAAGACTGAAGGATTTGCAAGATAATATGATCATCAAGTTGCAGTTCATTAGCAGTTTCTTTTACCTTACCTGAGTCTTTACAAGCATTCAGACAATCATATTCAATTTCTATACCTCCTTCGCCTCCTAAATCAAATCCCCATGTTTCTCTATTACGGCAAATTTGTTCTAAAAGTTCCCAAGATTTAATTATAGTTAACTCCATGAAAGAACCTCCTGAATTCGTGTCAAGCTCATGTTTAATTTCTTGATTAAGTCCTCCATAGAAAATATGCAAAACGTACCATTCAGGTAAATCATGATGGGGACATTTATGAAGTAGAGACTTGTACCTTTTGTAGGCTCTTACTAGACCTTCACCTGGGCGGTTCTTGAAGTTTGTAGTGGTCCTTCTTACTTTAGCAATTTTTACCTTGGGAAAGAATCGAGACACAAATTCTCCTTTAAGTTTTTCTCAAGTATCAATTTTCTCTACAGGGCAAATTCTATACCAAGCCAAAGCAGTGTTGGTTAGAGATTGGCTAAACAGTTTAAGTTTCAATTCATCATCAGAATAGCCTCTCAACTTAAGAGTCCAACATAGCTCGGTAAAATGCATTAAATGATTGTAAGGATCCTCATCGGGATCATCTCCTGCAAATTTTTTGTCTTTAATAATAGCGATAAAACAAGGGTTGACCTTGTATTCTGGTTCGCTCCCACTCGGAAATTCTTTAATGAGTCCTCTATTGAACTTCCCAAGGCATTTATTAGCATCGAGCCGATTAATCAAACTGAGTGAAGTCATGGTGCTCACCTGAAACTAGTAAACAACTTTTAGTAAAATAATGAGTAAAATAAGTAAATAAGAACAAAGACCAAAAGCGCTTAGCTCCCCGGCAATGGCACCAGAAAATATCTTGATGACTGCAAGTGCAGAGACCAATTGTAGTTAGTTTCGAAGTAAAGATATCGAACCCACAGAGAGCTATTGGTAAAGGTCTTTATGCCCCTCATTACTCTCTACCAAAGAATACTTATAAGCTATCTTTGATCTCAAGTAAAGGGTGTTTGAATTGTTTATGGTTGTTTGCAGAAAAGTAATTAAAACAAGTAACAATATTGTATGAAAGGGTGGTGGAACTCAATAGGGCTAAAACATTCTCGAGGATATAGGATACACCACTAGCATAGTATTATTGTTATATGTAATCAAGATAACATACTCATTGTGTCATGATATGTGTGGAGAGAGCTCCATAATAAGATGGTCACTACAAGGCTTGTAGGAAGCCACTTTATCGAGCCAAGAGTGAGGTCACCTCTAAATAACCACTGTGATGTCTGAGAGAAGTCACCCATACAAACCACCGCCATTAAGGGTTTCCCCATGGATATCGTAATTAGCTTAGGGAGTCCCCCTTTAATCCTCCTTTGACCATGTAGGTTACGAGCCGATGCCAATCTGTCATGGGGCATTCCAGGTACACTTCCAAGACACGTCCAAAGGATTTCTTCCTTGCTTTAGTCCCGAAATCATAAAGAGAGAGATCAAACACAAATCATAATTATATCATAGGCAAGCAAGTCATATGGACACACGAATAGATCATCTTTATTACAAGTTCATAATGGTGCTAGGGTTTCTCCATCTCCCTAAGAACAAAGGAACTACTCACTCATGGAAGTAATCAACAACATCATCATAATCAAATGAATGGATAAAAGTACGAAGGTAGATCTAATGCAAACCACAGTTGGATCTGGAATTACAAACAGATCTAATAGATGAAAGATATGGGAGTAATGGTGGTAGCGGAGATGCAACAGTTGATGATGAAGGGTGTCGGGGGGATGACCGCCGGGTAGGCCAAGCTAGGATCAACTGGTCGGCTCCAGGGAAAGCTAGCCGAATGGCCACAAGACAAAGAACCCAAGTCGGGTGATACGCTTCACCCGGTCCGCATCAAGATTCCCAGGTTGTCCCGTCTAGCCGAGGGCCAGGATAGCCGGCTGGGTGGCCACCTCTACCCGGCCGCCTCGGATCCGTTGGCCAAAGGTACGGGAGGGGCGATGCTCCTTGCTGAGGGCACCCTTGACCGGACAGGCTGGCATGCCGACCTGCCGACACTACTAAATGAAGGGACCAAAGCGCTAAGGCTAAGACATGACGAGTAAAGCTCCAGCTGACGGATAAAGCTCCAGCTGACGGATAAAGCACCAATATGATGGTTAAAGCACCGGGTGACGCCCAAAGTAGGGGCGCTGGGATGCTGTGGCGCTGTCCCCACCTGTACTGGAGCTTGACTGGATCCTGGACCACCGGCTGGACCCGGTCAGCTAGCCCGCTTTGTAAACCCAAAGCCTAAAACAATAAACCCTAGAACCCACATTGTAACTACCCTTCTACCAGTATATAAGGAGGGGTAGTGCTAGGATTCTAGGTGAAGGCATTATGAGTTACAAGTTAGCTAGAATCATCAAGTCAAGTAGTTCATCTTCCTCTAGCTCTCGATAGTGGCTAAGGAAACAGCTCAAGGAGCACTTGTACTGAGCATTTGCTCCCCATATAGTAGATCCTTGCAGGAGTAGGAGTGTTACCTCGACAAGAGGGCTCCAAACCTAGGTACATTGTTGTGTCTACAGTATCTGTGCCGAACCCGTTGCGAGTAGTCACCGAGAGCATCCTGATTGTCCCTTCTCATGCCATCCCCGATGGCACTGTCGTGTTACACACCACGGCAGTTGGCGCCCACCGTGGGGCACAACGCTTCGGCTTGGGTCATCTTTCGCACGGGACTTCCACTTGTTGCCGGTGAGCGAGTCGCCTCTGGCCTCGTCCTCACTTCGGCTCGTTCGACTGCGTCCTCAACAATGCATCCTCCTTCAATGGGGAAACTTTCCCAAGTGACGGCTCCGTCATGCACTTCGGCGAGCATCGCGTCTATGTTGCCACCATCACCGAGGAGTTCCCTCGCAAGGTCATCACCATATCTGGCGCGCCTCTAGGCTTCTCCGCCCCGCTCCTCGCAAGCGGTAGCGTTGAGGTCATGATGACCGGCACAGGCGATGGACGCCACCCACCTCTGGAGCGTGACGTAGGCGCCAAAGACGCCGCTCCGTGCGAGCAAGGCACGGACCCCTTGGTGGATTCCATCCAGAACCTCTGCATCCCCATCGCCACTGAGCTCGGTCTAGCAGCCACAACAGCCGTGTAGGAGACCACGCGCCAGAACCTCCTGGAGGAAGCCAGCAAGGTCGCCGCCCGCCAACGACGCCTGGACGCCACCATGCGCGAGTACAACACCGCACACGGCTTCTCCCGCTTACCCGATGCAAACCGGCAGGCGCTGCCGCAAGGCTGTAACTTAGGCTCGGAGCTGGACTATGCCGCTGACTCGAGTGTGGCTGCAACACAACTGATTTACAGCACCCCGACCAAGAACATGAGGGTCGCGGAAGCCTCCGTCGCAAGCTTAGCCACCTAGAGGTCGATGAGCTACACCACCAACAGGCACGCGTCTAGCTCCTTGTGGCAATAGCCAACAGGCAACAGGCCGAGGCGGGTGCAAGCCTCGGCGGCAACAACAAGAACCAGCAACCTCGCCGGGTGGGCGATCCGGCTGCAGGCGGGAGCAAGGCCTCCTCTCCAAACACTACAAGGCAGGACAACCGTCCGTGTGGCGGGTCGGCCAGCCGTGGACAAAACCCACGCGGAGCCACCAGCAGAAACCATGATCCGGCTGACGAAGCCGGAAGAACCAAAGCGCCGCCCAATTCTCGCCTTTCAGGTCGTCTTGGCCCGGTCGAGCCGGAGGAACCACGAGATGCGCGCGTACGCATCAACCTACTAGTTCAGTCACATGCATTGGAGGAGGAAAGTCCGGTTGGCCCCAGATGTTTCGGACCACGCATCCGGAACGAGCCGTTTCCAAAGGGATTTTCACTCCCAAGGGACACGCCAAAGTACAACGACACTGTCAAGCTGGAAGATTGGTTGGTGGATTACACCACCGCGGTGGGCATTGCGAACGGCAATCGCCGAGTGGCTGTGCGCTACATCCCACTCATGCTCCTTGATTCAGCCAGAACATGGCTCAATAATCTTACCGACAACAGCATGAACGCTTGGATCGATTTCGAGCAGGCATTCGTCTGCAACTTCACCAGCACCTACAAACGCCTGGGTCGCCCTAGCGAACTCACCCTCTGCGTCCAGGGCAAGGACGAAACCGACCGCTCCTACATCACTCGGTGGACAAGCATGCACAACTCCTACGAGGGGGTGCGTGAGCACCAAGTAGTCGACTTCTTCATCAACGGTTGTAGGGACGGAACCATGCTCAAGCATAAGCTTTGCCGGGTGGAACCCACTACCATGGCCAAGACCATGGAGATCATGGACAAGTAAGCCACCGTGGAGGCGGCGATGAAAAGATCCATCTGGCTAGATGACCAGGGACAGATTGTCATGGAGGTCACCGTGGACCGGCGCCAGCCGGAGGGGAACAACCACAACTCCAGGAGGCATGAAAACCGCCACGGCAAGAGGAAGGACGACCAGCCGGATAACCAATATGGTTCCAGGAAGGTGGCAACCGTCCAGGAGGACCCAGCTGCAGGCGGTAGCCGGAGACAGAAGCCTGACGACCGGCCACCTCGTCCCAAGTACACCATCGAGTCAATGCTTGATGGCCCATGCAAGTTCCATAGCGGTGGTAACAAGCCGGCTACACATACAACCCGTCAGTGCACCTGGACAAAGAAGATGTCCGAAGTTTGAGGTCTGCCACCGCCACCCCCTCCTCCGCTAGCCGGTGGGAAGCAAGACAACCGTGAGCGCCAAAACCGCCAAGATGAAGATGGCGGAGACTATCCCCGTCGGGTAGGGAACTACCACATCTTCACCACCGAGCCAGAAATCAAGCACATCAAAAGGCACCGCGAGGTGGAGGTGAATGCAATTGTCCCTCCCGTTCCCCAGTTCCTGAACTGGTCAGAGCAAGAGGTCAAGTGGAGCTGAGAGGACCAGCCGGACGTACTGCCGCATCCAGGCACATACGCCATGGTCCTGGACCCAATCATCATCTCTAAGAAACACTCGTGCAGGTTCTCCCGTGTCTTGGTGGACTGAGGAAGCAACATCAACCTCCGATACCGTAGATCCCTCGACCGGCTTGGCATCAGTGAGTCCCAACTGGAGCTATCCAGCACCTCCTTCCATGAAACTGTTCCGGGTCCATCACATTCTCCCATTAGCAGGATCCGACTAGACGTCATCTTCGACATGGAGGATAACTTACGCCATGAGCCTATCTAGTTCGAGGTGGTTAACCTCTACATGGCTTACCACGCCATCCTGGGACACCCCGCGCTTACCAAGTTCATGGTGGTGTCACACTACGCGTACCTCAAGATGAAGCTCCCGGGGCCAAAGGGAGTAATCACCATCGCGGGTGACTACAGACGGTCGGTGGAATGCACCACAGACGGCTCCAAGATCACCGAGGCCATGATCATCGTAGAGGAGAAACGCGTCATCATGCAGAACATGGCAGCCCTGCAAGCGGACATGCCGGCTGGCGAGCTAAAGCCAGCTGGAGAGGCGCAATTCAAGCCATCAAAGGGCACCAAGAAGATCCTGCTGATCGAGGCCGAGCCGGACAAGTTTGTCCTAGTCGGAGAGGTCCTTGACAACAAATAGGAAAGCGTGCTCGTCGACTTCCTCCGTGAGAATCGGGATATCTTCGCATGGTCCCCCAAGTACATGCCTGGTGTTCTGAGGGAGCTCGCCGAGCACTCTTTACATGTCAGGCCAGATGCAAAGTCGATCAAGAAGTCACTACGCCGCTTTGCGAAAGAAAAAAGAAGAACCATCAATGAAGAGATCACCCAGCTGCTCGCAGCTGGATTCATCATGGAGGTTTTCCACCCAGAATGGCTGGTAAACCCAATACTAGTGCTGGAAAAGAACAAGACTTGGCGCATGTGTCTTGACTACACCAGCCTCAACAAAGCATGCCCCAAAGATCCGTTCACCCTGCCAAGGATAAACTAAGTGATCGACTCCACGGCCGGCTGCGAACTGTTGTTGTTTCTATATGCGTACTCCGGCTACCACTAGATCCAGCTGAACCTCGCTGATCAAATAAAGACAGCATTCATCACCCCATACGGGGCCTACTGCTACACCACCATGCCATTTGGACTCAAAAATGTAGGCGCCACATATCAACGTTGCATGCAAAAGTGCCTACAATCACAAATCGGCAGAGACGTGCACGCCTATGTCGATGATGTGGTGGTCAAGACAAAGGAGAAGTAAACACTCCTCAAAGACCTGAAGGAGACATTTGCCAACCTTCACCGGTTCCAAATGAAGCTGAACCCGAAGAAGTGCGTGTTTGGCGTTCCAGCCAGGCAGCTCCTTAGTTGCCTTGTCTCAGAACGTGGGATCGATGCCAACCCGGAGAAAATCGGCGTAATCAAGCGCATGCAGCTACCATAGAACCTGTGCGACGTGCAAAAGTTCACCAGATGCCTAGCCTCCCTCAGCCGGTTCGTCAGCCGGTTAGGCGAGAAGGCACTCCCTCTGTACCAGCTCATGAAGAAAATGGACAAGTTCGTCTGGATGGTGCAGGCGGACGAGGCCTTCCGCGACCTCAAGCGCATGTTGTCCTCTCCACCGATACTGGCGGCCCCAGCCGCAAAGGAGCCAATGTTGATGTACATTGCGGCTACCAACCGGGTCATCAGCGTCGTACTGGTGGTAGAGAGACCAAAATAAGGAAAGGCTCAGCCGGTTCAACGCCCGGTGTACTACTTGAGTGAGGTACTCTCGTTGTCAAAGTAGAACTACCCTCACTATCAGAAGCTGGTGTATGGCGTGTACATGGCCGCGAAGAAGTTAAAGCACTACTTCCAAGATCATTCCATCCGGGTAGTGGTGCTAGCCCCCCTGGCGGAGATCATTAGCAACAAGGACGCCACAAGCCGAGTGGCGAAGTGGGCAATAGAGCCCGCCGCAAACTGCATCTGGTACGAGCCAAGAACGGCGATCAAGTCTTAGGCCCTGGCGGACTTCCTCGTTGAATTGGGCAGAGACGCAGTACCTGCCTCCATGTCCCGACTCCACGCACTAGAAGCTACACTTTGATAGCTCCAAGATGTACGGTGGAATCGGAGCCAGGGTCGTCATCACCTTTCCAAAAGGAGACCGACTGGAGTATGTGCTGCAGATCCACTTCCGCGCATCCAACAACATCACCGAGTACGAAGCTCTCGTCCACGACCTTAAGATGGCAAAAGAGATCGGCATCAGGCGCATCCTATGCTTCGGCGACTCCGACCTGGTGGTGTAGCAAGTATCAGACGATTGGGACGCCAAGGATGCAAATATGGCACTATACCCTTTCTTCATACAATACCTATGCGCCTGTTTTGAAGGATGCGAGTTTCACCACGTACCTCGGGCGAACAATGAAGTCACGGACGCGCTCGCCCGCGTAGGGTCAACAAGAGCGGCAATTCCACCTAGAGTCGCCCTCGAACACTTGCGCAAGCCCTCCATAACACCATCACTGGAATCCGACTCCATCATGCTGGACGCGGACCCGGGGACTGCCACGTTGCACCCGGGGACTGCCATGCCACACCCGGGGACTACCGCCACCATCTCGGGGACTGCCACGCCACACCCAGGAGTTGCCGCCTCCATCCCAGGGAACATCGGGCCGCAGGTCACGACACCCTCAGCCAACTCCAGCAGCCCGGGGACTGCCGGCTCTGGTCTCCCACCCGACAGCCGCCTGACGAGACCGAGCCGGCCGGGAGCGAGGAAGTCAAGCTGATCATGCAAACCTTCCTCTCCATCCGGGAGACACCATCATGGGGCAAGCCGTTCATGGACTTTCTGGCCAAAGGAGAGCTACCGGTTGAAGAGGTGGTGGCAAGACAAGTGAAGCGCAGGGAAAGTGCATACACCATCATCAACAACGAGCTTTACATGTAGGGGTTCCGCGCATAAAAACAATAAATTTTACTCTACGCCCCTGAACCCCTGAAGCTGCCAGGACCTATCTATTAGTAATACAGTAACGGGAGGGGCTTTTCGCGAACTTACCCTTGAAGACCGAAAAGTGTTGTCAATGCTCAGGAGAGCGCGGTTGATGTCGACGAGCCGAAGCCAACCTCAAGGTCGTGATGAAGTCCTTGCGCTCCTTCTGGCTCCAACGACTTGAGTGCCTCAAGTGTGACACCTCCGGGGAGTTACACACGTCCGGTGCCTAACGATGACTCCCGCTTCCTCGATCCAGCAGCAGTTGCGGAAGTAGAGCTCACGGATCCGAATCCCGCAGCATGACGGTGCTCCGCGGTGAAGATGTCTCTCGCTCGCGCAGTCCAGACTTGGGACCACGGTCACGAGAGAGAGAGGGGGAGAGAGAAAATATCAATTAGAGGTCCTCCCGAAAGTGGGGAGACCTTTATTGATTATTGGGTGTATTTTGTAGGCCAAATACCCCACTATATATAGGGGGAGGGGAGGTACTACCTCCCCTCAAGTCCCGAGGTGGGACTAAAGGAGAGGAGGGGGGAGGAGGTGGCCACCGGCCACCTAGTGGGCTCCGCAAGGGGGGGCTAGGCCCAACCGGCCTCCCCTTTGCCCCTTCTCCCCTTTCTCCTTTTCCCTAATGGGCCCTCTCCCCTCCGGGAATTGGCCCATTAAGCCTTTGACCTTTTAATTGATTTTCTCTTTATTTAAATAATTAAGAATAAATGATTAAATCAATATTTAACATTCATTCACATATTATCTAATCTCCGTGGCCATGGAACACCTTCCACCTCTACTCCAGACATCCTCCGGACTTACCGAAACCCTTCCGGTTTTCTCCCTTCTTTTCTTCGGCGATTCTACCGATCCTATAAATACTATCTAAGCATCATGAAGCCCTTAAGCGTGATACCCCACGGTTCGGGAACACTCCAGACATGGTCGGGACACTCCCGCACCAATGATCAACAGAGGGACCTGGATGGCCATGTGACCCCTGTGCATTCCACGCAGATCTTTTGTTGTTTGAACCGGTGACAGTCGTGTCTTATTCCCTTTGTCATTCAATACTTGCATTACCCGAGATTCGATCAATGACATCACCATGTCGTGTTCAATCTCGTTACTGAACAATGCTATTTGACTCGTTCCGACAAGTGATATCCCCGTGATCTAATCACACGCTGCGCAGCTATTGGATATAGCCTCTCTGAGTGGGCCCTTGAGTATCTTCCCGTCACATGGACGGACAAATCCCGCCCTTAACATATATTGCCTCTATGGTTTCCTATGAATACCTGAACACACCTTTATAACCACCGCATTACCAGATGGCGTTTGATGCTATCTAAGCATTCTCGGGAGACAGTGATTGATATAGCCTCACGGTCTAAGGAATAGTCTACGAGGATCCTTTTCTAATCATCGTAACTTGAAATTCGAGACATGATTGAATCACGATGTTTAGGTTGGGTATTGGTTCATCATCTAATTTTCAGAATAAGATGACCTCATTTCCAACTGGCATAAATGCCACATGATCAGGAAACATGAACATCTGTTGACCAATGAACCAATGACTAGAGTTTCACTGGGAACCCCTGGTTGTTTGTATATCACACGTATATTGATGTTTCCACTCAATACAGTTATAGCATGATATAAAACTTAATCATAAACTATATGAAATATGATAATAGTCCTTACTACTATTTGTCTCTAGGGCTTATTTCCAACAGTCTCCCACTTGCACTAGAGTACAAATACACTAGCTGCATTTGTTCTTAATTATTGGTACCATATAACCGGTACCTAGAACATGCTTGCTCATGGAAGAGGTTGAGTCTTGGTTCTGTACTTTACAGTCCCAGATCCTTTGCAACTTACTAATGTCTCTTTGATTGACATTAATATTCTATCATCTCATGATAGCATCTATGTGAATGCATCGTCGCTATGGCAACAGAACGAGGCCTGATTCCAGGAGCCTACAGTGATGTTAGGTCAACCTCGAGGGCTTTCTCATGGGCACTATGCCCTGGGACACATCATTCTACGTTAAAAGTGAATTAGCCCCGCCATAACATTATACAACACTTTAGATGGTACCCTTATCTATTATTATAAATGTATTCATCGAAACACTAGTGCACTCCGTGCAACTTTCGATGTTTTGTTCACCTCGCTTCCTACTTGACTCTAGTTGGTATCTAGAGGAGTTTCCAACATATTCCTTTATAACATAACTCTTTATGCTTTAAGATATGTCATCCTTTATGGATTTGGAAAATATGTCCACAGTTCTAATAGACACTGCGGACAAATTTAGCTCAACGTTCTGTGATTCAAACTTAATCACTTTTAAACGTCCTTTATTTGGATTACATATTATGCTAAGTTATCATCATGGTTTACTAAGACAGAACCTATGTCTTAACATAGTGGATGATGATCATCCTATTCTTTCTTTTAACCATTGATGTTTAAACTTAATGCTATTCCTAATTTGAGTTATTAAGGACTGATTCCTCAATTAACTTCTATTCTGAAACAGCTTTCAGAATCCTTTAAGGAATACTACATAATATCATAATACAATTATTATCAACTTCTACATCTTATAAATCATTATTTATAAGTATTTGCACTTTCATCCTTAACTTACTTAAGAATTACTCCTATAAGCTCCCACTCAAACTATGTTGCTAACATATTTGGGTACGAGTCAGTACTCTTACTCAAACTATGTTCCTACATATTTGAATTTGAGTCTTATGTTGCTCCCACTTAAAAATATGTCAATCACATATTGTTTTAGGAAGACTTACATAGCTCCCACTCAATTTTATGCAAATTGCATATCTCCTTTACTATTTTGAATAACTTCAAAAACCTTTGATCAAATATCAAACTTGGAGATTTACTATGAGATACTAGTACTTTACTAGTTTTAAATCCACTAGACATCCAGCACACATGAATCAAATTCATTTGAATTCATCCAATACTTGAAAAATTGTGCTTTTGTCATTCACCCCCTTTTCTTACTATGGCTTTGCAGTCATTTGGGAAAATTCCAAGTAACCCCTTTTACTTGTGAGATTCAGCAATGAATTGCTTTCTAATCTCAAGGGAATTTTGCTTCTAGGATTTCTCATAATTTAGTTTACCATTATTTCCTTTGTAGTTCGTAGGTATGTCATATCCCAAAAAATCATGACAAATGATTGACAAATGTCTCCATACAAGATATGGATTTACATTTTGAGTCCTACTTTATGTAGTGAAAAACAATAGTGGAGGGAAAAACACAATGATCAAAATCATTGATTCTTTCCTTTTGTGAAGAGAATCGTTCAGGAACGCTGTCCGTTGCGCTTCTCAACACTCTGATGCAGGGTTTTGAATCCTCATCGTGTTTTACACCATTTTCCATTTGCTCCATAATTGAGAAACATCACTAGAGGTGAGCTTTCTCAAGAATGCACCAAAATCCAAGCAATACAAGTTTTGCTTTCCTTTTGGTTTCAGCTATGGATTCCGTATTCAAAGTTTCCAATGAATACACTACAAGGACTTATTCACTATTGTTTTGGTTATATCGAATAACCCCAAAACATTCACGAATTCAAATGGTTTAATAATTCTAATTGAGTGCTAACTATTTCTAATTAATGGTCTCTACATATGCTCTACAATGATTTATTTGGTGGCTTCTATTCAACCCCCTTTGATATCTAATATCACTTTGTGATGCTTTGTATTTTGACGTTTCAAAACATTTTGCATTCCACAATTTCTTTCATGCCATTCTTATAAAGTTGAATTTCATTACTATTTATCAAATCGTAGTAATTAGATTCTCTTTCATATTTATACCCTTTGTTGATGAAATACTTTGATCAAATCAAATAGTTTCATATTCATGTTTCCTTTGGTAAACTACTTTACACATTTAAACAATTATTTAATCATAATTACCATCTTTGTTAAAACATAATACATCGGATATGTATATACTTTTAACAATTCATTAAACACTCTGTATTCAAGTAATACACGGTGTTCAAGTTTTTTTGCCGAACTTAGGCATGATTTATATGTGAAAATAAATCGAATGACTCTCACATATTATCACATAACTTTGAATTTAAACAATGGTTTCATTCATTAATGAAATATCATTAAGTTGGGTATTTTAAACAAGGCATTTTAATGTTTTACAAATGTTCATGTATTAAAAATTAGTTTCAAACAATAAGGATAATTTACAAGTAATTAAACAAGATATGAACACGAATAGAAATCATTCATAAAAGTAGAACAACTGTTTGTTACAAATTCATATGAATAACCGTCTCACAAAGTGTGAGACACACTAAAGAAGTTCAAATCTCTCGATTACAAAAATCATCCTAAAGCACAAACTAAATGATAAATGTCGAGGGAGAGTGTCGTTGGCCGCCATCATCATGCTCGCCATCAGCACGCAACGTCACCTCCTCTCCAGCAAGCACCTCTATGCAGAAGGACCTGTCTTCACCAAAACAGAACAAGTATCAGATATACTTAACACTGCAATGTGTTTGCAAGATTATAACATTTATAAAACTGTATATCAAATATATACCTTGGTCGTTGATGACCTCTCTGGCGATTGGTTCAACCTTTACGTTCCAGAAACGTAATATGAACTCATGGAAGTCCAATGCTTCCGTATCACCACTCATGATGCTACTTCGGACATGTCCTTTGTAGCTGGGAGGCAATGACCGAAGTAGTACGTCTATCACAAATGGATCAGCCATCCAGTAATCCACGAAGTGAACCAGTCTCGTGTGTGCATCAAACATGCGCTACAAGTGACTCTTCAGACATGTATGCTCCTCCATCTGTATGGAAAGGAACTCTCCAAGCAAATCGTGCTTCCACATGCGCACATGGCCTATGAACTCTGCTCTCAGCTGATCCACCATTGAATATGGGTCGAGATCACCCATGAGCGGATGTAGTTCATCCACCATCCCGTAACGCATTATTATCTGAATGTAAGTGGACATCTCTTGGCGATAGTAGCGGTCTGCCAGCTCTTGTGGGGTCTCATAGTAGTCTGGCTCAGTCAAGTCCATCGTGCGGCGTATGTAGTCTACCACATGATTCCTAGTAAGGAGATCATCTAGGCGCACAAGCCAACTAGGGAAGTTGGATCCATCAAGTCTAAGTTTCTCACTCTTTACCCAATCCTTAATCTCAAAGTAAGCTTCACGGTGAGCCATCTACATTTATAATTGCAAAAGGAATTTAGACTAAGTTTATAATTAAATGAGTTAATAATAACTCCACTCAGAAACACCTATCCCCAAAGAGGGTTCCTAGTGATAACACGACCCCTATCATCCACATCTCCCCCGATCATCACGACCATCAATGTGGGTTCAAAGGTGGACGCTAAACGTCGGTCACATCATTCATGCGACTCGTGCTCGATCTTTCGACCATCCACGTTCCGAGGCCATGTCTATACATGCTAGGCTCGCCAACTCAACCTTAGTGTATTCGATGTGCAACATGGCTTGCACCCACTGTATGCGAACGTAGATATGTATGACACCCAGGCCTGTAACCCTGGATCGCCTCATACCGAAGAACTTTCTTGGTGGTGCACACTAAGGGGGAACACAATCGTTGGTTATTTTAACAAGGATCATCTTATTAGGCTACCGTCGAGTATCTAATACTAGCACACAATAAGACATACAAACAATAACATTGAATGTAAATGCTATGTGATATGGTCCTTCACGTCGTGATATCCATCCGCCGTCACCGGGTTCCGGCGCCAGGGTTCCGGCGTCGTAGACACTAGGGTACCAGTGTCATTCAGGCGTGGTAGTTCGTCACCTCCGTGACTATCTACTACTATGCAACAAAAGGTAATTGCTTTACCTTTGCCACAACCATATCACAAAGCAACGCCCCCTGCAAAACAAAGTTAGACGCTTCTACTCTATCTTTGCATGTTTTACGTGGCTGAATGGGCTTTCGCACAAGAACCGTTCTTACCTATGAACTTTCAGCACAATGCTGATCAAGTAGTTGTCTATACTTTCGGGGCCCTCCGTTGCAAATGGTATACCAACTAATGCGAGAGAGACAGACACCCCCCTAAGCCACTTTATACGGTACAAGCCGTATGTCAAGCGTGGACCAGTCTCGCGAATGAACGCGTAAAGTCGGTTGGGGGCCGCTTCATCAAGCATTGTTGCGGTATACACAAGTACACGTGGGAGGGTAACAACTAAAAGATCAATACCCACACGCTACATCTCGTGTGTTCTACCTGTACTAGCATTACTACGCATAGATCTAGCTCTGATACCACTGTAGGGGTTCCGCGCATAAAAACAATAAATTTTACTCTACGCCCCTGAACCCCTGAAGCCGCCAGGACCTATCTATTAATGTCTGATAGCAGGAGGGGCTTTTCGCGAACTTACCCTTGAAGACCGAAAAGCGTTGTCAATGCTCAGGAGAGCGTGGTTGATGTAGACGAGCCGAAGCTAACCTCAAGGTCGTGATGAAGTCCTTGCGCTCCTTCTGGCTCCAACGACTTGAGTGCCTCAAGTGTGACACCTCGCGGGGAGTTACACACGTCCAGTGCCTGACGATGACTCCCGCTTCCCCGATCTAGCAGCAGTTGCGAAATCAGCTACGGATCGAATCCATAGCGCACGCAGCGCTCATGGTGAAGATGTCTCTTGCTCGCGCAGTCCAGACTTGGGACCACGGTCACGAGAGAGAGAGAGGGGGAGAGAGAAAATATCAATTAGAGGTCCTCCCAAAAGTGGGGAGACCTTTATTGATTATTGGATGTATTTTCTAGGCCGAATACCCCACTATATATAGGGGGAGGGGAGGTACTACCTCCCCTCAAGTCCCGGGGTGGGACTAAAGGAGAGGAGGGGGGAAGAGGTGGTCGCGGGCCACCTAGTGGGCCCGCGGGGGGGCTAGGCCCAGCCGGCCTCCCCTTTGCCCTTCTCCCATTTCTCCTTTTCCCTAATGGGCCCTCTCCCCTCCGGGAATTGGCCCATTAAGCCTTTGACCTTTTAATTGATTTTCTCTTTATTTAAATAATTATGAATAAATGATTAAATCAATATTTAACATTCATTCACATATTATCTAATCTCCGTGGCCATGGAACACCTTCCACCTCCACTCCGGACATCCTCCGGACTTACCGAAACCCTTCCGGTTTTCTCCCTTCTTTTCTTCCGGTTATCTAAATACTCTCTAAGCATCATCAAGCCCTTAAGCGTGATACCCTACGGTTCGGGAACACTCCAGACATGGTCGGGACACTCCCGCACCAATGATCAACAGAGGGACCTAGATGGCCATGTGACCCCTGTGCATTCCACGAAGATCTTTCGTCATTTGAACCGGTGACAGTCGTGTCTTATTCCCTTTGTCATTCGTTACTTGCATTGCCCGAGATTCGATCAATGATATCACCATGTCGTGTTCAATCTCGTTACTGAACAATGCTATTTGCCTCGTTCCGACAAGTGATATCCCCGTGATCTAATCACACGCTGCGGAGCTATTGGATATAACCTCTCTAAGTGGGCCCTTGAGTATCTTCCCGTCACATGGACAGACAAATCCCGCTCTTGACATATATTGCCTCTACGGTTTCCTCTCAATAGCTGAACACACCTTTATAACCACCGTATTACCAGATGGTGTTTGATGCTATCTAAGCATTCTCGGGAGACCGTGATTGATATAGCCTCACGGTCTAAGGAATAGTCTACGAGGATCCTTTTCTAATCATCATAACTTGAACTTCGTGACATGATCGAATCACGATGTTTAGGTTGGGTATTAGTTCATCATCTCATTTTCAGAATGAGATGACCTCATTTCCAACTGGCATAAATGCCACATGATCAGGAAACATGATCATCTGTTGACCAATGAACCAGTGACTAGAGTTTCACTGGGAATCCCTGGTTGTTTGTATATCACACGTGTATTGATGTTTCCACTCAATACAGTTATAGCATGATATAAAACTTAATCATAAACTATATGAAATATGATAATAGTCCTTACTACTATTTGTCTCTACGACATATTTCCAACATTACAAGCACAACATGGAGGAATATACCAGCGCTACGTAAGCCAAGAGGAAGGAACTCGGCTACTGGTGGACATTCACCAAGGCGAATGCGGTCACCACGCATCGTCAAGAGCAATAGTGGCAAAGGCATTCCACCACAGGTTCTACTGGGCCACATCACTGGAGGACGCCGAGCAACTGGTGAAGGCATGCAATGGATGTCAACGATTCGCCCAGCAGAAACACACTCTGTCATCAGTGCTCAAGCAATCCCTATCACCTAGCCATTTGCCGTCTAGGGTCTGGACATGGTGGACCCATTCAAAACAGCGCGATCCGGTATGACACACTTGCTGGTGGCCGTGGACAAGTTCACCAAGTGGATCGAGGCAAAGCCAATCAAGAAACTAGATGGACCGACAGTGGTCAAGTTCTTCACCGACATCATCACACGTTTTGGCTACCCCAACAACATCATCACAGACAACGCCACCAACTTTTCCAAAGGGGCCTTTACGCGTTTCTGTGGCGACAAGGGCATCCGCCTGGACCTGGCCTCCATCGCACACCCCCAATCCAATGGACAATGCGAGCGAGCAAATGGTCTGGTCCTAGCCAGAATCAAGCCAAGACTGATCGAACTGCTGATGAGGACACCTAGATGTTGGATAGAGGAATTGCTAGCAGTGCTATGGATCCTACGCACAACTCCCAACCGCTCCACCGGCTTCACGCCATTCTTCCTCGTCTATGGGGCAGAGGCAGTCCTACCAACCGACATCAAATTCGACGCGCCACGCAAACTGCTGTACATAGAGCAACAAGCCAATGAAGCATGAGAAGACGACATTGATCTCCTTGAGGAGTCTCGAGAGCTGGCCTTGTCTAGGTCCGCCATCTACCAGCAGAGCCTGTAACGCTATCATGCTAGCTGGATCTGCAACGTCTCATTCCGCAAGGGCGACCTCTTGCGGCTGGTACAAGACACAAGGGGGTGCAGAAGATAGCTCCGCCTTGGGAAGGGCCATTCATCATCAGTCGGGCGCTGCATAACAAATGTATATTACCTTTATGTAATGAACAAGTTGAGGGGCCTCGACATAGTCTCGAGGACTCCGTAATAATTTGGCATTTTCCGTTGCACTTAAAAACCTCCAGCTACATTGTTTTTACCCGGGACCCGGCAATTTCCCTCGGGGACTCGCCGGATGGCCCAGACGGCTGCAAACTCCAAAGGGACAAAGTAGTGTATGTAGTTCCAAGAGATCCCTCTTTGATTCCAGCTGTAGACCGCAAGCCAGCTGACAGACATGGCAAGAGCATACAAACTCGAAGGCTTGTACAGGAAAAATCCTAAGGAAAACAAGATGTCTGGACGTTTCGGTTGCGCCTGATCATCCAAAGTTGGTAGCCAAAATCTGAAGTATTGCGCAGTACGCCAACTAAGCAAAGCCTTGCTTTCGGCCAAGCGCTGACAATGGCAGAGCTTCAAAGGCCAATGCTCGCTAAGAAAAGGACTAAGCTACCAGCCTTGCGCGAAACGGCAAACTTTTCAAACAAAAGAGAAGCCAAAGAATATCTTCAACTTACACATGTCTAACGCACAATCTACTGCTTATGTTTCATTTCCGCATGAGACAAAGTGCCGGAGCTGGAGGACAACACCCAAACGACAAAGAAAGAGCTTCGACCCGGCTGGATTCTCCAGCCAACCCGAACCTCAGGGACACCATGTGGGTGCGCTCGCGCGCCCCCACATAGGAAACTTGCAACAAACAACAACACAAAGGAGCTTCGACCCGGTTGGATCCTCTAGCCGGCACGAACCTCGGGGACTACACCCTGTGGGTGCGCTCGCGCGCCCCCACATAGGAAACCTACAACAAACAACAACTCAAAGGAGTTTCGACCTGGCTGGATCCTCCAGCTGGCCCAAACCTCGGGGACTACACCCCGTGGGTGCGCTTGCGCGCCCCCACACAGAAGAAAGCACACAACAAGTGCAACACAAGATAACCTCACAAAGGGGAGGCAAAACTCCAAACAGAATTTGTCAAGCGGCAAAAGTCAAGTGTTCACCATAGAACATAGTCAGTACCACAAGCAAATAAAGTTTCCAGCCAAATACAAATACACCCAACATTCTGGGGATTAGGCCTGAGGGTCATCAGACGGGCCAGAGGAACCGCTTGGGGCACGGCTGCTGGATGCAAGGTCGGCGGAGGCAGGGCCTGGCACAGCCGGGGCATCGTCGCGCATCAGGCTGTAGTGATATCCCTCCAAGCTAGCCGGGTCAGAGAAGTCCCGATCCAGCTGGACGAAGCTCTCAATTTTGACACCATAGGAGCGGATGTCAGGAAACTTCAGCCCGAAGCTGGTCGTAGCTGGTCCCTTGATGAAAACCTTTGGAGAGACTCCGAAGGTCCACGTCTGGGTACCAGGACTTTAGCATCGCCAAGACCATCTTAGCACCTCCATGAGCAGCCCAGTCTCGCGCCACGTCCATGAGCTCCAGGGTGCCAAAAAAGATCCTGGCCAAGGCGGCCATCATGCCCGGGTGGTCGGTGTTAGGCCAGACATAGTCGAAGACCTCAAGGGTAGCGCTGTGCAGCCGGTTGGCCTCCTATCTGATGAACGTCACCAGCTCCACCGGGTGGAGGTCGCGACCAACGTCCGCCTCGGGGACACGCACCAAGGCTTGGTCGGTTGCCTCAAGATACTGAGCTGCACAAGGCAAAAGGAAAATGTCAACTTTTCGGCTACAGCAGGAGGAGGAGCAAGCTTTCCAAACGGATCACTTACTGACAACCATCTCAATGATTTGGCACAGCTCCCCTAGAGCCGCCTTCTCCTGGGCCTGGGCGGTCTTCAAATCCTCCAGCTGGTCGGCCTGGATCTGCTCGAGGTTCTTCAACGCCTTGGCCTGGACCTCTGCAATCTTCTTCACCTAGCCGACCTTGACCTCCATTTGTTGTTGGTGCGACAACAGCTGGCCAATCTGGACTCCTCCAGCCAGGCGACCTCCGCCTTCAGCCTCTCCACCTCATGGTCCCTGTATGCTAACAGAGCTGCAGGGGTACCCAATGGTCAACAAGAAGCGCGAAAACTCACGCAGCCGGGAAGACAAAGCAGTGCAAGCAATCTTACGCCCCAGGTCTTGCGAGGTCTTAGCGGCTTCGGCAAAGGCTTTCTGCAAAGAGAGCAAAAGGACTAAGAAGAGAACGACAAGAAGGGCAACAACATACGACGGAGGAATTATTTACCTCAAGGGATGCCCTGAGCGCCCTGGCTTCGCCAAGCCCCTGCTTCATCACGTCCACCAAGTGGAGAACCTGGCCAAGCACAATGGGTGCCGACTCGGAGAGCTACGCCAGGACGGAGTCCGGTAGTGGCGCAACTAGAGCCGACCGACTGCCGGTAATTTGGAGCTCGTCGTCATCACCGAAGGCAACGCACGATGCCACCGAGCCCCCGCTTTCGAGCCGGGAACCACCTCCATGCCTCCGTCTCTAGCCGCTAGCTGCGCAGAGGCCTCCCTCTCTACCTCCATGGCTCCTCCACCTGGTAGGCGGCAGAACCCGGCCTGGAGCTAGGAGTAGATCGGTGGCCCGGGTGGCGGCAGAGGCTCGATGCATGACCAAAGATCCAGCCAGCACCACCGTCTCCGCCGTGGCCTCGACCATGTTGGCAGCAGAGGCATCAGCCTCGGCCGCCTTTGCAGCAGAGGCAGTAGCCGACCCCTCAGCTCCAGTCGGAGGAGGGTCGGACGCGGTGGTGATGGTCGTGGAGCCGGTCAAGGACATCACGTCGCTGAGAGAAGGGCAAGCAGAGCACAATAAATAAAGGCGAAGGTCAACAAACACGCCAAGCAAGGGAAACAAGGGCACATACCCGGCAACGCTCGGCACAACGGCTGCATCCCTTGGACGGCAACTCCTCTTCGCCCCACCCCTGGTCGGAGCGGCGCTGGTCGAGGCAGCCCGCTTCCCACGAGCCTTCGACGAGGTGGCCTCAGCCAGGTCCACGTCCTTGCCGTGGGAGGCTATGCCAAGACATGCGAACAACATCAGGCGCATGAGAAAAGAAGAACAAGAAAAATCCGGGCAAGAAAAGCAGCTCACCGGGTGGAAACTCGTAGCCCTCGTTGGCCCGGGTGGGAAACCGCTCCGGCTCCGTCAGTGGGAACCTCGATGTCTTGCAGTCAGCGGTGAACTCGGGAAGATCACCCTCCCCCATGCCGTCTTCTGCTAGCTGCGCCGTAAAAAGCTACTCAATAAGGAACATAAGAAGCAAGGAGAGAAATTCTTCGGGAAAGGTCTACCCGGAGAAAAGGAAGGGAGTCTGACCTTGGGGGGCAGCCGGCCGTGGTGATACGGCCGGAAGGAGAAGACCCAGTCCTCCGCCAGCATCTCCTTTGAAATGGTGGCGAGCCATTCTTGAAGGGCCACGAACGACACCTACAGCTGGGACACCCAAGTGGGATCCAGCGGCCCGGACAAGTGGTTGACCTTGTGCGACCGCTACTGCAGCGGTGTTGGGGGGATACCCCCGAGTAGGGTCACTCCAGGGTATAAAGGCCGAGTCAGCCGAGGTTCGGCTAGGTCACACCTCAAGGCAGGCCGGATCACGGAGTAACCGGACCAGGGGGTCGCCTAACATTGTCTCAGTCGACTTAAGGAGTAAGTCGGAAGAACTTGTCTAACTTATATGCAGGAACAGGTATAGCCGGATCTACTATGATCCAGGTCCCGTTTAGCTTCTAGGAGAAGGAAGGAATCTCGCTGGTCAAAAAGAAGGCCCGGTACGCACTGCATGAGCGAAGCAGACAAGGGCAGGACCACCGGGTCATGGCCGACAAGGGTGACAACGCCCATGTCGGCTGACGCGGGCGCCGCAGAGGTTCACGTAGCTAAAGCATGTGTGACGCGGGGGAAAAGCACCCCGGTCGGCTTACCACTTTGAGA
This sequence comes from Avena insularis, assembly GCA_023614405.1. NCBI lineage: Eukaryota > Viridiplantae > Streptophyta > Magnoliopsida > Poales > Poaceae > Avena > Avena insularis. Next base: position 660,774,705 of record CM042690.1, on the reverse strand, counting down.
GGAGGCATATTCTTAGGAATATGCAATATGCCTCCACGTATGCCCTAGGCAGAGACCAAGCCCCCTCTATATAAGGGGGGCTAGGGTTTTAGTAGAGGGGGTTGGGTTTTCTTCTATTATGATTTGGCTAAGGTTTTAGGTGTGAACTGTGGGTGAGAGTAAGAGAGCTCCTTCTTCCTCCTCTCGCCAATACAGCTCTAGGAGCACTTGTAATCTTGAAAGGAAAGCAATACAAACTTCTGTGTGGAGAATCACTTCACTATCCCTCCCTGGATTCCCCTAGCGTGTATTAGTCCCCACCTTTAGCCTATCCATGGCATCTGTCGTGACACCACCACGACAGTTGGCGCCCACCGTGGGGCGAGCGGCGCTAGCAAGGGTCAAGATCCGGACGGGAAACTTCATCGCCACCAGAGAACGCATCGTCTCCAGGCTCGTTCAGCGCTTTGGAGCGCTGGACTTCGTCAGCGACAATGCAGGCTGCTTCGGCACGCGCCCACTTCCGCGCAACGGCCTCTTCGTCAAGCTCGGCGCGCACAAGGTCTATGTTGCTGTGGACGTAGCGTGCGCTCATCCGCGCCACGTCGTCGAAGCAGGGGAACCACCCCTCACTGTGGCTCGCGGGGCGTGTATCGCTCGCTCTCCGGACCATGCAGAGGTGATGATGACCGCGCCTGGTGCGGGCGCAAACAAGGATCCGGCGCCAGATCCGGAGGTAACACCTAAGGCACCAAGGAAAGCTAGAGGTCCTCCACTAGAGAGGCCGGAAAATGTGCTGAGAGAGGCGATGGATAGCTTGGCAAACCCTGTAGTAGCAGCAGTAGATCCGACTCGGGCGCAGGCCGAGCTGGAGGAAACTAGGCAGAAAATTCTGGAGGGAGCGAAAAAGATTGCTGCAGCTCAGCAGCCGTTGAACATGACGCTGCGTGAGTATGCAAAAGCAAACAAAGTTGATACGGTAAAAGTAAAAGGGAGAAATCTCATGAGTGAGATGAACAGAGAAGGTGATAATGGAGCCGAGGAATCGGAAAACTGTTTGTCCGTGGGGCTGCCGAAGTATAGTACCCCGGCGAAGAACCTTAGAGCAGCGGATGCGGCTGCATCCGAGTTAGAGGGTCTGACGGGTGAAGCCCGTCAAAGATAACAAGATAGGGTTAACGAGCTAGTTCAGATCGCGAACAGACAGAACGAAGAGCTACTCAGAGCTAACCCGGAGAGAGCTGGAGCTTCCAAAATCGTCCATTCGGTGATGGGTAACCCGGAGAAATCCGCTGGAGCTGCATCGTCTCCTCATGGTGGTCCAAGGAGAGAAGAGGCAGTAACCTCGGCCAGACGGAACAAACAGATCGTCCCGTACGACCCGACGTGGGCAGGGAAAGGAAAAGAAGCACAGAAAAATGATGATCGATGAAGTGTGAGCCAAGGTGAAGCTGGCCGAGGTAACCACGGCCAAGGCAATGCCGGTCAAGGGAACGCTGCCAACGGCAATGCCGGACAGCGAAACTCGGCAGGAGCAGGACAACCGCAGCAGTGGAATATACCAAGGCAAGAGCAAAGTGTCGGCCGAGGTATGCAACAGAGAGGTGCGCCACAAGAGCAAAACCGGTACAACGATGGTGATTCGGAGATGGTGAACGCGGGGTACCCAAGACCGGACTATCATGTGATAGGGTCAAGGTTGGGAAGCAGGGATTTGATGCCGGATGATGCCAGGTTGAAACTGGATCGCCTGTATAGGTCGGAACAGATCGAATGTCAAGGTCCACCGGGTCGAGCGTGCTTTGGACCCCGGATCATGAAGGAGCCACCGGTACCCAACTTCCAGCTGGCCAGGGGCACGAAGATGTATGACGGCAGTACCAAGCCGGAGGATTGGCTGATAAACTATGCTACGGCTATGAAAATTGCCACTGGCAACTTGAGATGGGCTGTACGATACGTACCCCAGATGTTGGAAGGGACGGCAAAAGTATGGCTGAACAATTTGCCACCCGGAAGCATCAACTGCTGGATAGATTTTGAGGAAATGTTTATCAGCAATTTCTCAAGTACATATCAGAGGCCAAATAGGCCGCAGACCCTAGCTATGTGCAAGCAAAGACCTAATGAGAGACCGTGAATTCTTGACCCGGTGGTGTACCATAAGAAACTCGTGTGAGGGTGTCATAGAGTCACAGGCCTATCAACACCCGGATTTTTAATCCCAGATGCCCGTTATGCCATACCTCGCAATCTCAGGATTACCATTTTTGCGAGACATAACGGATTGGATATCATAGTACATCATCCATTACAAACCATACATAAGGTTTTACACAAATAAGGATCTCATGATCCAGTCTTTAATACAACAAGCAGCGGAAATAAACCATAGCGTAGCGGTGGGGTCCATCTTCAGGGGCACAGGCAATGCCTTGTGAGATAGTCCTAGTTATCATAGCCGTCCTGCTGACCATCATCTTGATACTCTCCTTCATAGTCTGGCCATGATAATAGCCATGGACAAAATCCATGAGTACTCTTTAAGTACTCGCAAACTACTACTAACAAGGGTTATAATCTTAAGTTAAAGTACGGAATTTAAAGAATAACTATCAAGTTAAGTTTGAAATCTAAGCTGAGTTCTGAAACAAGAAAAGATAAAATAAAAGTCTACAATCACTTAAGTTGGGAAGCTAACTTCATCTACACAACCCTGTTGTGGTCAAGTCAAGGTTCATCATTCATTTCAAGGTATTTAGAAAACATCTGACAACAAAACAGTATGGCCATTCCAACTGTCCATAACCGCGGACGTGGCTATTCGAATAGTTTGACACTCTGCAGAGGTGGTACACTTTCACCACAATATTCGATACATTTGTCAGGGATAACCCTGAATCATCATACTTGGTATGCAGATAATCAAACATAACCTTCCCTTTACACACCCTAGTACAAGCACCTCTCCTATGAGCATGGCCTCCCAACTATGACTATCAGTCATCTTGGGCACTGCATAGGTGGTCATCATTGAGAGGTAGCCTCAGCTCAAACCTCTCCCGTGAGGGAACTAATACTAATGCATATAAATTTCTAGCTAAGCCTTACCCAATTCAGGTAATGTGGTTGTACGTAAATTTGGAATGGTATCGCATCCGAATCCAACCATCAGTTTTATAAAAGGGTTAAGGCTCAGGCCTCATCATTTTCATCATCATAAACCAATTGTGTTTCTCAACACATGTCAAAACATCTCAATAGAATGACTCATCATTCCAAGGTTTTCATAACTCATTTTCACCAAGTGTTCCCATCTAAAGTGAATCAAGTTTTATTTATTCTAAAACACTAGGTTAAGAGTATTCACTAAGGTGGAAAGGTGGGATCAATCTCATGCCATAGAATGACATCTAAGGGTTTCTAATTAGGTCAAGTTTTATACTCTTTATGCTACCTTCAAAATTAATTAAAGAACTTTGGGTCAACTAAAGGGGGGGGTGTGATCAAAGTATGCTTAAGGCATCTTTACTAAACTATCTAGTTTTATTCTAGCTTGCTACAATAGCTTACTAAAGCATGTTTGCAAGGATTAGCTTGCCACTAATAGCTTGCCTTGGTTGGTGCAGTGGTTGAAGTTTTCTTCTTCTTCTTCTTCTTCTTGGTAGAACTCCTCCTCCTCGAAGGCTTGGTCGGTACTATCGTCTAGAAATACATAGGGAGGGCACAATCACCAAAAAATACTTAACTTAGGCTAAGTAGTATTCTAAACCACACAATTGATGATCTATTATCCAAAACATCTCAAGTTTAATTCAATAGTTTCCATCTTTTTATTTTGGAAAAGTAATTTCTACTCATTGAAAAAAATTAACCATAATTTAATATTCACCACCAAAATATGGGATCATGTGTACACATGTCCTCACCACATATTCTAACCTGTGGGAATGAAATTTAAAGGTTGGATTACTATTACTTTGGTTTAAGTTTATTATTTAATGATTTAAAGTGACTAGAAATGCCTATATAGCATTATTTTGGTATTAGTCCAAAGTCACTGTCTGTAAACCTTAATATTATTACATATTTGGATAGATATGATGAAATGTGATTTTTGAGAGTTGGACTCAACTTGGTTGATTTTACAAAAAAATTTCAAGTTTCAAAAGCTTCTGTCTTCTTATTTTTATTAGGAGAAATCTATAACTCTAAATGAATTAAATCCAACGGGCTTGGATAGAGCATTTCAATACCTTTCAGACAAAATTGGTTTCATGCAATTTGGATTTGTCAAACTCACATAATTGAATTTTGAAACACTGGACAGAAACTATATTCTAACTAAAAAGAAAAATCCTAATTTGAATCTACGGGCTTGCGCGGGAACGGAAATGGGCCGACCCAGTGGCGCTGCACGACATAGGGCTCAGCTGACAGGGGGTCCTGCTTGTCAGCGGCACTTAACACGCGAAGCCAATACCTTGTTGTGGTCAAGCGATTAGAGGGCAGATCTACGGCTGAGGGTCGTCGTCAACGACGGACGGGTCGCCGGCGAGCTCAAACCCTAGCGGCTCGGTGGGGGTCTACTGGGGGCGTACCAGGGCTCCAGCAGGGTCGGTGATGCGGGCGAACGAAGTGGAAGATGACGACGAGGTGAGGCGTGGTCGCGGTGGAGCTTGGGGTGGCCGGAATCAATGACACCCTTCTTCTCCAGCGGCGGCGGCTCCGGCTCCAATTCCGGCGAGCTGTTGCTCCACTTGCTCCGGCGAGAGGTGGGTGAGGTTTAGAGAGGTGAGGGGAGTGGAATGGTGTGAGTCTTTGGTGCTGGGGAGGGCTCCTTTTATAGGCTCAACGGTGAGACCGAGCGGGATGGGCGGTCGACGGTGGTGACATGGCTACGGCGAGCTAGCATCATGGCTGGGGATGGCGATCGATGGGCGGTCCCCTGGCGGTGCTCTAGCGCTTCAATGCGGCCGTAGGGGCGGTGGTATGCGGTCGGGGTGAGGTGGTGCTCTGAGAGGCAGAGGTGACGGTGTCCACGGCGAGCGGTGGCTGTGGGGCTTTGGGCGGCGAACAGGGGTGTCTGGGGTGTTCTCTAGGTCGAGGCGGAGCGGTAGGCGCGGGCTGGTGTCGAGTGGTTGCTTGTGCACGCGGGGACAGGGCGCGCTCTGCGGGCGGCGTCGGCATGGTCTGGTGTCACTGGGCGCGGCTTCTCCTCGGTGTTCCACGGCTGCTCTTGGCTCGGGCAAGGCGAGGGGCGAGAGGCGGGCTGGCTACCTCCTAGACATGGCGAGGAAGGTGGCGCTGGCTGTGGCGTTATGTCGCGGTGGGGGTGCCCAAGGTGCTCGGCCTTAATGGCCATGACCATTTGGTCGTGTGCACAGGGTGTGGCCGGGCTAGCAAAAGGTAGGGCTGGTACTAAGGGAACAAGGGGACAAGGTTAGGCACACATGGTGACCAAGATCACTGCTCAAAACAGTGTTTTAATTTTGGCCAGATTTGTGCACACAAGCTGTTTGATGAAATGGCCACAAGAGAAAAAATTTGAATTTTGAGTTCAAAATTTTTGGGTGATCTTCACTAGTGCTAGGTAGTCTCTGGTTGCAAGGGTTTTGAAAATGGTGCTCAATTAGATGGTTTTTGAAATAGGGGTGATCTATGCATATGCATTAGATTCAATTTTGAACTGTCATTTAAAATAGTTTCCAGAATGTTTTTAGAAGATCAAAAGGTGGGCCTTGGTACCTCATTATGTGTACTAGCAAGGGGTGTAAAGATCCATAATTGTTTCTGTTAAGAATTGAGTACTAGGAATAGCCAAAGTAGGCATGAGAGTTAATTTTGTCAAAATGACCATTCCTTTATTTTAATTCTTTTTGATATTATTTCTTTTAGGAAATGTTTGGGAATGATGTAGATGATGTTTAAATTCCCTAAGAAACATTTTAGAAGCAAAGGATCACACAATCATGGCCATTCAAAACAACTCCTATTCTAAATGCACACAAATATGAATGCCTTCATTTTAAATATGGAAAAGTTTTTTTGTTAATCCTAAATTTGGATGATTTGATCTTTGATAAGCTTGGATTGAAGTTTTGGGATGTTACAAACCTTCCCCCCTTAAATAAAATCTCGTCCCGAGATTTACAAGAAAACTAGGAACTAAAGAGATCTGGGAACTCTGCCCTAATGTAATCCTCGCGCTCCCAAGTGGCTTCCTCCTCGGTATGGTTGCTCCACTGAATCTTGAGAAACTTGGTACTCCTAGTCCTGGTGGTTCTGTAGGCTTCTTCTAAGAAACGGATGGGTACTTCCCGATAGGTCAGGTCATTGTTGATTTCCACTTCTCTATGATCGATATTTTTGAAAACTTCAGTCTTCTCAGGCACTTCCAAGAATTTGCGAAATAACGAGATATGGAACACATTGTGGATGGCTGAATCTCCTCAGGAAGTTCCAGTTGATACGATACTTCTCCTCGGCGGTTCAGAATCTTGAAAGGTCCGATATATCTGGGAGCTAACTTTCCCTTCAGACTAAAGCGTTGGGTTCCCTTCAATGGTGAAACCTTGAGATATACGAAATCTCCGACATTGAAAGTCAGGTCTCTCCTTCTCTTGTCAGCATAGCTTTTCTGTCTGGATTGGGCGATCTTGAGGTGCTCACGAACTTTGTGAACTTTCTCTTCTGCTTCTCGGAGAATGTCGGGTCCAAAGATCCGACTCTCTCCTACTTGCGACCAATTCAAAGGGGTATGACATTTTCTTCCATATAGGAACTCAAAGGGTGCCATCTGCAAACTAGCTTGATAACTGTTATTATATGAGAATTCTGCGAAAGGCAGGCAGTCTTCCCATTTTGATCCGTATTCCAACACACAAGCTCTAAGCATATCCTCCAAGATCTGGTTGACTCTCTCAGTCTGTCCATCTGTTTGCGGGTGATAAGCGGTACTGAAATTCAACTTGGTTCCTAAACCTTCTTGAACTTTCTGCCAAAATCTTGAAGTAAACTGAGTTCCTCGATCTGATACGATGGTCTTGGGGGTTCCATGCAGACTAACAATTCTAGCAATGTACAGCTCTGCTAGTTTTGCACTCTGGTAGGTTGTCTTGACTGGTATGAAGTGGGCTACCTTGGATAGTCTATCAACTATGACCCAGATTGAGTCATTTCCCCTACTAGAAGTAGGTAAACCGGTGATAAAATCCATTCCGACAGAATCCCATTTCCATTCCGAAATCTGCAACGGTTGCAACAATCCAACAGGTCTCTGATGCTCTGCTTTGACTCTTTGACAAATGCCACACTTGGCGATGTAGCTTCCGATCTCTCTCTTCATCTTGTGCCACCAAAATTGCTCTTTCAAATCCTGATACATCTTTGTTCCTCCGGGGTGGATAGAATAAAGAGTATCATGAGCTTCCTTCATGATCATTTCCTTCAGCTCTGAATCTTTTGGCACACAGATACGTCCCTTGTACCACAGTACACCTTATTCGTCTTCGGTGAATCCAGGTACTTTGCCTGTACCAATACGACGTTTGATCCCGTCGATACCTTCATTCCTCTTCTGGGCTTCCTTGATTTGGCTAATCAAAGTGGGTTGAAGTTCAATGCTAGCTAGGAATCCTTTGCTAACTAACTCAGTCCTGAACTTCTCCAACTCCTCATACAAACTTGGTTGCTTCTCTTTGATCATGGTGTTAAGCCTACACGGCAATCTGCTAAGAGCATCCGCTACCACATTGGCTTTGCCGGGGTGATAGTGAATGTCAAGGTCATAATCCTTGATTAACTCTATCCATCTTCTTTGCCTCATATTCAACTCCTTCTGGGTGAAGATATACTTCAATCTCTTATGATCGGAGTAAATCTCACAGCGATTACCCATCAAATAATGACGCCATGTCTTCAATACTAGAACCACTGCTGCTAGCTCAAGATCATGGGTCGGATAGTTCTGCTCATGCTGCTTCAGTTGTCGAGACAGATACGCGATGACTTTGCCTTCTTGCATCAATACACATCCTAGACCAATCTTGGAGGCATCACAATACACATCAAATGGCTTCTTGATGTCTGGCATGATCAAGATTGGGGCGGATATCAATCTCTTCTTCAGCTCCTGGAAACTGGCTTCACACTTGTCTGTCCATTCAAACTTCTTGTCCTTCTTCAACAATTGGGTCATTGGTCAGGCTATGCTTGAGAATCCTTCTACAAATTTGCGGTAATATCCCGCTAATCCGAGAAATGAACGAACTTGGGTTTGATTGGTTGGGGCTTCCCATTCTTCGACATCTTTGATCTTGCTGGGATCAACAGAGATTCCTCCGACAGACACAATATGTCCTAGGAATCCTACTTCTTTCAGCCAAAACTCACATTTGCTGAACTTGGCATATAACTGATGTTCTCTTAGGGTTTCTAGGATGATTCTCAGATGTTGCTCATGCTCTCCTTCTGACTTGGAGTAGATAAGGATGTCGTCGATAAATACCACTACAAACTTATCTAGGAAATTCATAAAGATCTTATTCATGAGATTCATGAAATAAGCAGGGGCATTGGTTAATCCAAAAGACATAACCGTATACTCGTATAGACCATAGCGAGTAGTAAAGGCGGTCTTCGGAATATCCGTTGCATGAATCTTAAGTTGGTGATAACCAGTCCTAAGATCAATCTTTGAGAATACACAGGCTCCATAACTGATCAAATAGATCCTCTATCTTTGGCAAGGGGTACTTGTTCTTGATGGTGACATCATTCAACTTTCTGTAGTCTGTACACAGACGGTTGCCTCCATCCTTCTTGTCGATGAATAACACTGGGGATCTCCATGGCGATGCACTTGGCTGAATCAAGCCGGTCGCTAACATGGCATCTAACTGCTTCTTCAGTTCTACTAATTCTGACGGGTTCATGGTATAGGGTCTCTGGGCTATAGGTCCGGTTCCGGGGATTAGTTCGATAATGAACTCTATATCCCTATCCGGGGCATACGGCAATTCATCTAGGAATACGTCAGGTATTCACGACTACTCGACTTGGTCAATGGTAGGTGGCTACACTTTTGTTGCATTTGAATTGACGGGTAAGGTTTCAGAGATATGTTCTCATTACTCGAACTCTGGTCATGGTGATGGCTTTCTTAGCACATCTATCAGTCCTTTATGCCTTGACATCCGGTCCATACCTAGTACTACTTCCAAACCTTTGGTTCCACGTACAATGAGGTTGGCATAACAATCTATCCCATGTATTCTGATAGGTACAGCTTTGCAAATTTTTCTAGCTTTTGTAGTTGAACCGGGGATTTGAACTATCATGACATGCTTCAGGTTGGTTGGGCGAATCTTACTAGTGCATACAAATTCTTCGATGACAAATGAATGTGATGCTCCAGAATCAAACAATACTCTTGCTAAAACTAAGTTGACAGAAAACATACCCAGCACTACATCTGGTGCTTCCTGGGCTTCTTCTGCGTTCATGTGGAAGAGACGACCGTTCTTGATTGTCTTGGGTTCCACAGGGCAAATATCCTGCCTTGTTGAACACGACGCTGCTGCTGAGCTGGGGCATTCACAGGGGCATTGGTTGTAGTCTTCTTGGGACACTCATTGGAGTAGTGACCCTTCACTCCACATTCGAAACAAGTGATCTAGGACTTGTCCTTGACTACAACAGGTACAACATTGCTGCCAGTTCTGGGTGCAGTGTTGTTGTTGTTGCTCTTGGGAGGGGCACGGTTGGAATTGTTGGCGTTGCCGGAGTTGTGATTGTTTCCTCCGGGCTTCACATTTCCTCCGCTACGGTTGGGGTAGCTTGGGCGAGAAATTGGGGGTCGGTTGTTCCTTGGTGCATATCCTGGTGAGGGTTAGGGCCGGTACTTCGGTGACTATGGATCCGATTCTGCATCATATGACGCTTGCGGTTGTTGTTTGCCTGGTTAATCTTCCCTTCCATCTGAATGGCAGAGTCGACTAGCTCTTCAAGATCCTGGAAATGGATGTTGATGAGGACAGTCTGCATCTCATCATGCAGTCCGTTTAAGAATCTCTCCTTCTTCTTGGCCTCCGTGTTGATCTCATCCGGTGCATATCTGGCAAGTGATAAGAATTTGTCACGGTACTCTACTACAGTCAATCTTCCTTGCTTCAGTTCACGGAATTCATCTCTCATCCTGTTGACAAGACCTTGCGGCATGTGGGTGCGGCTGAACTTGACCTTGAATGCTTCCCAGGTCATCACCTGGCCATGGTTCATGTTGCGGACGCTATTCCACCAAGCTCTTGCATCTCCCTTGAGATAGTGAGTGGCGAAGAACTTTCTCATTCTCATCAACTCCTGCAACTTCGAGGTTGTTTTCCATGATGTAACTCCTTGACATCTAATGGGTTTTCAGATTGGTTGAAGATTGGGGGATTGGTGTTCTGAAAGTTTTTGAGTTTAGATCCATGGTGATCCTGATTTCCATGCCCTTGGTTGTTGAGAGCCATTTGGGCGATCTGCTGCAATGTTGCTAAGTTGGCTTGACGCTCGACCCTGCTTGCTTCACGGTCTGCGATGAGATTCTGCAAGATCTGCAGCATTGGGTCCTGCGATGAGCTGCTCCCTCCTTGGTTTCCACGAGTCATCTGAAGATTGAGATAGCTAAAGGGGTAAGAGGGAAATTCTAAGGTTCAGGGTTTTGGGTTTTCAAAGCTACAACTTTGAGTTAGACTCAGGTTTTTCAACTAATTTAATTCTCATTCATGCAAGCAAGCACACGATACAACACACACCACAACAATCAAAGGGGGAAACAGATGGTTTGAAGAACCATTCTGCAAACTACGATACAATGAGATGATACATCTCATGCTACGACAGTGCTCTAGTGCATCTACTCATCATCGATGAAGTCGGAGTCTTCATCATCAGTGTAGAAGTCCACAGCATCCTCTGCCAGAAAATCGTCATCGTTGCTGAGGTAAGAATACATATCTCCCTGGATGTCTTCTCCTTCATCATCTTCTTCCTTGGTGGCAAGCTGAGCTTCCTTCTCCTTGACGGTCTTCTCGAGGTCGGCCACCTTCTTGCGAAGACGGGCGATGGTGCGATCCTTCCTTGCACGCTGGCGACAAAGAGACTGGCGATCTTGGACGAGTAGTGTGAAAGTCTGGGCCTTCTGGTCGGCAATTGCACGGTTCTGGTTGGCTAACTCTCTGGCATTGTCCAGTTCCTGCTGTCGATCATGAAGCAAGAAGTCAAGGTTCTCCACTTGGCGCCTCAACTCTGGGTGACTTGGCATCTCCATCGGCATTCCCATGAAGTCACGTCTTGCATAGTGGGCAAAACGGGTTCCTTGAATCTTGTTGACGCTAAGGGCACATAGACGTGCGAGAGCTTCATGCATTGCCCTGGCTAATCCATCTAGCTAGTTGTTCTCTCTCACAGAGAACTGAATTCTCCCGGAAGTTGGTGCTTCAATGCTTCCTCGAAGATCTGCGGTGACTAGCCATTGTAGGTCTCCTCACAGGGGTCTGGAAGTTGAGCTCCAAGAAACTCCGGATGTGGGCGTCCCAGAAATTCTGACAGTGAATCCAGATCCCTCTCGAAGATCAGCTGACCTCCATTTCCCAACTGGTAAAACTTGCTGAACCGAGTCTCCATCTACAAGAATTCAGGATGAGGAATTTAGTGAATTGATCAAGTGTGTCAAATTTTAAGTAGTAATGTAAGAATTTTGAGGAACATGTATTTTTGAGAAAGAATGAGTTCACAAGGGTAAGAGGGGAAAATAGTTTTTCATAAATACTCACTTTGGTTTTGAAGCAAAGCTTTTTTTGGTTTGGACGTCCATTCTAACTAGGGTCTCCTATGGTCAGGATGGCTCTGATACCAACTTGTCAACACCCGGATTTTTAATCCCAGATGCCCGTTATGCCATACCTCGCAATCCCAGGATTACCATTTTTGCGAGACATAACGGATTGGATATCATAGTACATCATCCATTACAAACCATACATAAGGTTTTACACAAATAAGGATCTCATGATCCAGTCTTTAATACAACAAGCGTGAAATAAAGCGATAGCGTGGCGGTGGGGTCCATCTTGAGGGCACGAGCAATGCTTGTGAGATAGTCCTAGTTATCATAGCCGTCCTGCTGACCATCATCTTGATACTCTCCTTCATAGTCTGGCCATGATAATAGCCAGGGACAAAAGCCATGAGTACTCTTTAAGTACTCGCAAACTACTACTAGCAAGGGTTATAATCTTAAGTTAAAGTACATAATTTAAAGAATAACTATCAAGTTAAGTTTGAAACCTAAGCTGAGTTCTGAAACTAGAAAAGATAAAATAAAAGTCTAGAATCACTTAAGTTGGGAAGCTAACTTCATCTACACAATCCTGTTGTGGTCAAGTCAAGGTTCATCATTCATTTCAAGGTATTTAGAAAACATCTCACAACGAAACAGTATGGCCATTCCAACTGTCCATAACCGCGGACGCGGCTATTCGAATAGTTTGACACTCTGCAGAGGTGGTACACTTTCACCACAAGATTCGATACATCTGTCAGGGATAACCCTGAATCATCATACTTGGTATACAGATAATCAAATATAACCTTCCCTTTACACACCCTAGTACAAGCACCTCTCCTATGAGCATGGCCTCCCAACCATGACTATTAGTCATCTTGGGCACTGCATAGGTGGTCATCATTGAGAGGTAGCCTCAGCTCAAACCTCTCCCGTGAGGGAACTAATACTAATGCATATAAATTTCCAGCTAAGCCTTACCCAATTCAGGTAATGTGGTTGTACGGTAAATTTGGAATGGTATCGCATCCGAATCCAACCATCAGTTTTATAAAAGGGTTAAGGCTCAGGCCTCATCATTTTCATCATCATAAACCAATTGTGTTTCTCAACACATGTCAAAACATCTCAATAGAATGACTCATCATTCCAAGGTTTTCATAACTCATTTTCACCAAGTTTTCCCATCTAAAGTGACTCAAGTTTGATTTATTCTAAAACACTAGGTTAAGAGTATTCACTAAGGTGGAAAGGTGGGATCAATATCATGCCATATAATGACATCTAAGGGTTTCTAATTAGGTCAAGTTTTATACTCTTTATGCTACCTTCAAAATTAATTAAAGAACTTTGGTTCAACTAAAGGGGGGGGGTGATCAAAGTATGCTTAAGGCATCTTTTCTAAACTATCTAGTTTTATTCTAGCTTGCTACCATAGCTTACTAAAGCATGTTTGCAAGGGTTAGCTTGCCACTAATAGCTTGCCTTGGTTGGTGCAGTGGTTGAAGTTTTCTTCTTCTTCTTCTTCTTCTTGGTAGAACTCCTCCTCCTCGAAGGCTTGGTCGGTACTATCGTCTAGAAATACATAGGGAGGGAACAATCACCAAACAATACTTAACTTAGGCTAAGTAGTATTCTAAACCACACAATTGATGATCTATTATCATCCAAAACATCTCAAGTTTAATTCAATAGTTTCCATTTTTTTATTTTGGAAAAGTAATTTCTACTCATTGAAAAAAATTAACCATAATTTAATATTCACCACCAAAATATGGGATCATGTGGACACATGTCCTCACCACATATTCTAACATGTGGGAATGAAATTTAAAGGTTGGATTACTATTACTTTGGTTTAAGTTTATTATTTAATGATTTAAAGTGACTAGAAATGCCTATATAGCATTATTTTGGTATTAGTCCAAAGTCACTGTCTGTAAACCTTAATATTATTACATATTTGGATAGATATGATGAAATGTGATTTTTGAGAGTTGGAATCAGCTCAAAAGCTAACTTGGTTGATTTTACAAAAATGTTTCAAGTTGCAAAAGCTTCTGTATTCTTATTTTTATTAGGAGAAATCTATAACTCTAAATGAATTAAATCCAACGGGCTTGGATAGAGCATTTCAATAACTTTTATACAAAATTGGTTTCATGCAATTTGGATTTGTCAAACTCACAGAATTGAATTTTGAAACACTGGACAGAAACTATATTCTAACTAAAAAGAAAAATCCTAATTTGAATCTACGGGCTTGCTGAACGAAATGGGCGGCCTAGTGGCGCTGTGGCCATGTGGCTCAGCTGACAGGGTCCGCTTGTCAGCCGCACTTAACACGCCAATCTACTGTGGCCGTGCGATTAGAGGGCAGATCTACGGCTGAGGGTCGTCGTCGACGACGGACGGGTCGCCGGCAAGCTCAAACCCTAGTAGCTCGGTGGGGGTCTACTGGGGGCGTACCAGGGCTCCAACAGGGTCGGCGATGCGGGCGAACGAAGTGGAAGACGACGGCGATGCGAGGCGTGGTCGCGGCGGAGCTTGGGGTGGCCGGAATCAACGGCACCCTTCTTCTCCAGCGGCGGCGGCTCCGGCTCCAATTCCGGCGAGCTGCTGCTCCACTTGCTCCGGCGAGAGGTGGGTGAGGTTCAGAGAGGTGAGGGAAGTGGAATGGTGTGAGTCTTTGGTGCTGGGGAGGGCTCCTTTTATAGGCTCGACAGTGAGACCGAGCGGGATGGGCGGTCAATGGTGGCGACATGGCTACGGCGAGCTAGCGTCATGGCTGGGGATGGCGATTGATGGGCGGTCCCCTGGCGGTGCTCTAGCGCTTCAATGCGGCCGTAGGGGCGGTGGTATGCGGTCGGGGTGAGGTGGCGCTTTGAGAGGCAGAGGCGACGGTGTCCACGGCGAGCGGTGGCTGTGGGGCTTTGGGCGGCGAACAGGGGTGTCTGGGGTGTTCTCTAGGTCGAGGCGGAGCGGTGGGCGCGGGCTGGTGTCGAGTGGTGGCTTGTGCACGCGGGGACAGGGTGCGCTCTGCGGGCGGCGTCGGCATGGTCTGGTGTCACTGGGCGTGGCTTCTCCTCGGTGGTCCACGACTGCTCTTGGCTCGGGCAAGGGACAGAGAGGGGCGGTGCGGCGTTGGCTACCTCCTAGACATGGCGAGGGAAGGTGGCTACTGCTGTGGCGCGATGTCGCCGGTGGGGGTGCCCAAGGTGCTCGGCCTTAATGGCCATGACCATTTGGTCGTGTGCAGGTGTGGCACTAGCAAATGGTAGGGCTGGTACTGAGGGAACAAGGGAACAAGGTTAGGCACAAATAGTGACCAAGATCACTGCTCAAAACAGTGTTTTAATTTTGGCCAGATTTGTGCACACAAGCTGTTTGATGAAATGGCCGCAAGAGAAAAAGTTTTGAATTTTGAGTTCAAAATTTTTGGGTGATCTTCACTAGTGCTAGGTAGCTCTGGTTGCAAGGGTTTTGTAAATGGTGCTCAATTAGATGGTTTTTGAAATAGGGGTGATCTATGCATATGCATTAGATTCAATTTTGAACTGTCATTTAAAATAGTTTCCAGAATGTTTTTAGAAGATCAAAAGGTGGGCCTTGGTACCTCATTATGTGTACTAGCAAGGGGTGTAAAGATCCATAATTGTTTCTGTTAAGAATTGAGTACTAGGAATAGCCAAAGTAGGCATGAGAGTTAATTTTGTCAAAATGACCAGTCCTTTATTTTAATTCTTTTTTATATGATTTCTTTTATGAAATGTTTGGGAATGATGTAGATGATGTTTAAATTCCCTAAGAAACATTTTAGAAGCAAAGGATCACACAATCATGGCCATTCAAAACAACTCCTATTTTAAATGCACACAAATATGAATGCCTTCATTTTAAATATGGAAAAGTTTTTTTGTTAATCCTAAATTTGGATGATTTGATCTTTGATAAGCTTGGATTGAAGTTTTGGGATGTTACAAGGCCATAGCGTGGTTTGCGCAAGGGTGCAGATATGGAAGCGAGCTGTGGATGAAGTTGCAAAGGAAAATGCCAATTACGTTGGCAGAGATGATCCGGATTGCCGATTCGTATGCATTGGGTGATCCGACTCAACCTAGGCTCGCATCAAACGAGTCGAACGAGGAGTACTATCAGAGGGATGGAGCCGGGTCATCCCGGAGGAATGACTACAGAGGAAAAAGGAGGGATGATAGACCAGATCATCGATACGGTTCGCAACAAGTAGCAGCTGTGAATCAAGATCAGCCCGGAGCAGGGGGCAGTCAACGCCAGAAAACTGGAGGGAAATGGACTCCAAGACACGATGGCAAGGAAACTTGGACGCCAGAATAAAAGAAATAGTGGCAAGAAAGGAAGGACCGTCCGAGGTATACCTATGAGTCGATGTTGGATCAGCCGTGTAAGTTTCACACGCCAAATCCGAATAACCCAGTGGGTCACACAACGAGGCAATGTGAGTGGATGCGTAAGATAGAACAAGGTGGTTCGGGGAATGTTCAGGTACCCCGGAATGATCAACCTCGGCAGGACTTACCTCGGCAGCAAGTGCTCTCTGGAGCGAACACGCAATAGCTAATGTTGCCTCCCCCTCCGCCGAGGTATGACAACAATGAGAGAAGGGATGCAGTGCATCAGGTGGAAAATCAGCACCAGCCGAATCAGAGGTACCCCGGAAATGAGGGAAGAAATGAGTCTGAGGAACATCATCGAGCTATTGTGTGTTCACCCTGAGGAAAGCGAGAAAAAGCCTGCAGCGTAGGCATATGGAGGTAAATGCAGTAATGCCGGCAGTGATGAGGTACATGCCTTGGTCGGACCAGGAAATCACCTGGAGCATAAAGGATCATCCCAAGCTTATGCCAAGCCCTGGTTCGTATGAGTTAGTGCTGGACCCGACATTCATTGGGCCTAACATCAATGTGAGGTTCTCCAAGGTACTGATTGACAATGATAGTAGCATCAACATTATGTATGCGGATACAATGCACAAGTTGGGTATCTCCGAGAACATGCTCCAGGATACAAGGACAACTTTCCATTGTATTCTACCAGGCATTTCTTGTGAGCCCATAGGCAAAGTCCGGGTCGACATATTGTTCGGCACGAGAGATAATTGCCGAACTGAGAATCTGGAGTTTGAGGTGGTGAACTTGGAAAGTGCGTATCACGCGTTACTCAGAAGGCCAGCATTGAACAAGTTCATGGCAAGATGCCACATCAGTTATCTAAAGATGAAGTTGCCTAGGCCAAATGGAGTGATTACCATTGCAGGAGATTTCCGACGTTCCATTGAGTGTGCCTCAGCCGGGTCTAACCTAGCCGAGTCACTCATGATTGCACAAGAGAAAAGAAAAATCCAAGAGGTGGCAGCATTAGCTCAGTCCGCGCAGCAGTATATGCCGGCGCTGAACAACCCGCATGGTAGCGTTTCGTTCCAAGCCGGAAAGGATACTAAGAAAGTGCCTGTTGATGATATGTTCCCAGAGCGCACCGTAACAATTGGTGCCGGGTTGAATGATAAATAGGAAAGCGAGCTCGTCAACTTCCTCCGTGAGAATCGGAATATTTTTGCTTGGTCTACACGGACTTGCAAGGTGTTCCGAGGGAGTTGGCCGAGCACTCTTTGAACGTAAGACCCGGAGCAAGGCCGGTGAAGCAACCTCTCCGCCGCTTCGCCGAGGATAGGAGCAAATTCATTGGAGACGAGATAGCTCGGTTGCTAGCAGCAGGATTTATCATGGAAGTACTGTATCCGGATTGGCTCTCTAATCTGGTGCTGGTAGAAAAGAAGAAGGATGATCCGAACGTGGCAGTAGTTTCGCGTATGTGTATCGATTAGACGAACCTGAACAAGGCGTGTCCAAAAGATCCATTTCCACTGCCGAGGATAGATCAGGTCATTGATTCAACCGCGGGATGTGAACTGTTGTCATTCATTGATGCGTATTCTGGTTTCCACCAGATACCTCTGAATCTGGATGATCAAATAAAGACCGCATTTATCACCCCGTACGGGGCTTATTGCTATCGCACTATGCCGTTTGGTTTACGTAATGCAGGTGCAACGTACCAAAGATGTATGCAAAAATGTTTGCATGACCAAATAGGTCAAAATGTACAAGTATATGTGGATGATGTGGTTATCAAGACCAAGGAAAGAAAAACGCTCCTTGACGACATCAGGCAGACATTCGCGAACTTGAGACGGTTCCGAATGAAGCTTAACCCGGAAAAATGTACCTTCGGTGTCCCGGCTGGAAAATTACTCGAATTTCTCGTCTCCAGCCGAGGTATCGAAGTTAATCCAACTAAGATCCGGGCCATTGAACGAATGGAGCTGCCGAAATGTCTTAACGATGTCTAGAAGTTCACTGGGTGCCTGGCATCGTTGAGTCGGTTTGTATGTCGGTTGGGAGAAAAGGCATTGCCTCTCTACCAACTCATGAAAAAGTCGAATAAGTTCGTTTGGACGCCACAGGCCGATGAAGCCTTTGCCACTTAAAAAAGATGTTGGCCACTGCACCAGTGTTAGCCTCTCCGCTATCAAAGGAGCCAATATTGCTCTACATAGCCGCAACCAACCGAGTTGTAAGTGCAGTGATTGTAGTAGAGCGCGATGAAGAGGGTAAGTCGGTGCAGAGGCCAGTGTATTACTTGAGCGAGGTATTATCTGCCTCAAAACAGAACTACCCGCACTTTAAAAAGGTGGCATATGGCGTCTATATGGCGGCAAAGAAGTTAAAGCATTACTTTGAGGAGCACCCCATCAAAGTAATATGCGAGGCTCCCATATCCGAAATAATGGGTAACAAGGATGCGAGTGGTCGAATCGCAAAATGGGCAATTGAACTAGCTCCTTATGCGCCACAATATGACAGAAGAGAAGCAATCAAGTCTCAGGCTGTGGCAGACTTTTTTGTAGATTGGGCCGAGGTACAATACGAACCACCGCCACCAGATCCAAACTATTGGCGAATGCACTTTGACGGATCAAAAACCAAAACCGGATTAGGTGCCGGGGTTGTGCTTACCTCGCCAAAGAAGGACCAGCTAAAATACGTATTGCAGATCCATTTCGCGGCATCAAACAATGTCGCTGAGTACGAAGCTCTTGTGCACGGGCTCAAAGTGGCAAAAGAGATTGGCATACGTCGGATCATATGCTTTGGCGACTCGGATTTGGTGGTGCAGGAAGTGTTCGGAGTGTGGGACGCCCTGGATCCAAACATGGCACTGTACAGATTTCATGTGCAGAAGATATCTGGTTACTTTGAAGGATGCGAATTTCACCATGTACCCCGGGTGGAAAATGAGGCTGCCGACATGCTATCGAAGCTCGGATCAACCCGACAAGTAATTCCACCGAGCGTAGCATTGGAACACCTCAGAAAACCATCTATCAGGCCTTCTCCAGGAACCGACTCGATCTATGTCCCGGAAGATACAGAATCCGGAGCTGAGCCCATGGACATTGACATGGGAGGTAGTGCGCGAAACCCGGGGACTGCCTCAGCGAACCCGGGGACTACCTCGCTGGACCCAGGGACTGCTCAGCGTGATCCGGCTAAAGTTATGCCGGGGGATCAGATGGAAATTGATGAGGATGTGTTCCCTGCACGAGCAATACCAGCTTGGGCACTGCCTATATATCAATTCCTGAAAGATGGAACGTTACCCACTGAGGAGGTGTTAGCCAGGCAAACTCAGAGGAGAGCAAAAGCATACACGATTATCAATTCCGAGCTGTACAAGCGGAGTGTAACCAATGTCCTCCAGCGATGCATTGGCCCGGAAGATGGGCTTGACATCCTCCGAGATATGCACCAATGAGAATGCGGGCATCATGCTTCATCCAGAGCCTTGGTGGCAAAAACATTCCGACATGGGTTCTACTGGCCAAGTGCCTTAGAACAAGCAGAAGATCTAGTGAGAAAATGCAATGGTTGTCAGAGGTATGCTACTAAGACACATATGCCAATGTCGGAACTCAAGACCATACCAATTACATGGACATTTGCCGTATGGTGCTTGGATATGGTTGGTCCGTTTAAACCAGCAAGGGGAAACATGACTCACATTTTGGTCATGGTGGATAAATTTACGAAGTGGATCGAAGTAAAGCCTATTAGAAAATGTGATGGGGCTACGGCCATAACGTTTCTCAAAGATATAATCTTAAGGTACGGTTATCCACATAGTATCATAACTGATAATGGAACGAATTTTGCGGAGGGAGCATTTGCGCGCTTCTACCGGGACAAGAAGATCCGACTCGACGTAGCCTCGGTAGCCCACCCTGCATCAAACGGACAAGTGGAAAGATCCAACGGATTAGTACTATCCGGGATAAAACCTCGGCTCATTGAGCCGCTACAAAGATCAGCGAGGTGCTAGATAGAAGAACTACCAGCGGTACTGTGGAGTTTAAGAACAACTCCGAATCGATCAACAGGCTATACACCGTTTTTTCTGGTATATGGGGCAAAAGTTGTATTACCAGCCGACATAGAGCATGATTCGCCTAGGGTCACCCAATACACAGAAGCCGAAGTGCAAGAAGCCGGGCAAAATGATGTTGCTCTGCTGGAAGAAGCGAGAGAACTGGCACTATCTAGATCCGCCATATATCAGCAAAATCTCCGACGCTATCATAGCCGGAAAGTGTGCCCCCGAGTCTTTCGGGAAGGCGATCTGGTGCTCCGGTTGGTACAACGTACTACAGGCTTGCATAAATTATCCCCCCCATGGGAAGGGCCATTCATCATGAGCAAAGCATTGCACAATGATTCTTATTATCTTATAGATGCAAAGCCACAGGAAAAGAACAAGGCGGACAAGTCCGGAGAGGAATCTAAGCGACAAGTGGAACTTAACCCGGCTCTAGGTGTGTGCATATTCGAAGTGTACAAAAATCCGGGCCAAGTGGAACTTAACCCGACTCTAGGTGTGTGCATATTCGAAGCGTACAAAATCCGGGCCAAGTGGAACTTAACTCGGCTCTAGGTGTGTGCATATTCGAAATGTACAAAAATCCGGGCCAAGTGGAACTTAACCCGGCTCTAGGTGTGTGCATATTCGAAGCGTAGAAGATCCGGGCCAAGTGGAACTTAACCCGGCTCTACGTGTGTGCATATTCAAAGTGTACAAAAATCCAGGCCAAGTGGAACTTAACCCGGCTCTAGGCATGTGCATATTCGAAGTGTACTAAATCCGGGCCAAGTGGAACTTAACCCGGCTCTAGGTGTGTGCATATTCGAAGTGTACAAGATCGGGGCCAAGTGGAACTTAACCCGGCTCTAGGTGTGTGCATATTCAAAGTTCTCATGGAGCTACGTTAGTTTTCTAATGAGCATCCGGCCGAGTAACAAGTTACTCCCCCGAAGGCTCGGGGACTAATGGTTATTATCTACAGCATGTAAAGGAGAAGCGACATACCTCCATCATCCACCCCGCGAGGTTAATTGCCTTAGCGGTTGTGTTCATTTGGGCGGAAAATTCTGCGGGGCCGAACTTTTCCGGAAGATCGTCGTTGTGGACGAACTCCACATTGTTCCAGTTCATGACGAACTCGATCAGGCTCGGAGGGTACCACTCACTGGTGAGCATATGGGGTGCCACCAAACCCTTCGCATGCGCTTCTTTCCTCTCAACCAAGGCAAGGGCTGTGCTGGTATGTAGAACCATTTGCTGTGCATCAGTTGGCTCGGCAGGGGCATCCTTCACTGCTAGAGCTTTCTTGGGAAGCATTGATGCTAGGGTTTGCTGCCCAGCCTCGACGAATGGTGACTTGGTAGCATCTGGAGCCTTTTTGCCCTTGGCTTGCTGGGAAGAAATAACTGCAGCGGATTTCCCCTTAGGAGCTGTTGGGGTAGTTCCTCGCGGAGGTTGAGATGACTCGGACAAGGTGGAAGAACTTGGCACTGGAGCTCTCATAGCTGGACTTGGTGCGGTTGCTGATTTTCTTGGTGCCGAGCAGGTCTTTGGTGCTGGTTCGGTCCTTTAATCTTTGGAGCTGTTGATGGTGCTGGGTCGGTGTTGGTGTCGAGGTAGTCTCGGTGGCTACTGGTTGCGGCGATGCTGAAGTTGTGGACGTCGTCGCCTCGGCTGGGCCGGTCTCTCCCGCTCCGAGGTTGCCCTCCTCTTGACGACGTAGTGAGGAACCCGGAGCAGCCGCGGAACCCTCTGGAATAGGGCTCAGCGGACGTGACTCGTCGTCACGAGGGGGAGAAGGGCTAGATCGGAGCGGTGAAGAGATGCTAGATCTGCTCTGAGGGACCTCCACCGGAGCCCTGCAAAAGAGAATAATGTCAGAAGAGAAATTACAACGATGCAAGGAAAAGTGGGTTACGGAAGGAAAAATGACTTACGCATCCGAGGTTTGGGCCTCCTTGGGTTTCCGAGCCCTTCGTGTCAGGGCTTTGCCTGCCGGCTTGGAGGTAGTTTTGTCTCCGGCCTTCTTTCGCCTTTTTGCGGGCTGAGAAGGTCCGGAGGAGGAACTTGGTGCGGCTCCACGCTTCTTCTTTCTACCACCGAACGGTTTGCCCGTAGCGAGCGGAGGATCCTCGTGGATATGCCCACCGGGGTTAGCTGATGCTGGAAAGGCAAAAGAAAGAGGGACAGCCTCAACGGGTTCAATCACCTCGACATCCGAGTCATCCTCATCATCAGGCCAGTCTCTAACAGAAGAGAATTTACCGGTGGGTCGTTTTGTAGCATCGCTCATAGGGAGAAACATCTCCTGGTCCGGCTCCTCCTCATCCGGGGTCTCTCGGTCCGGCGCCCACTTAAGGGTCGGATCCGTGTCGTCCTCAAGGGTCTGCTGAAGGAATAGCTGAGAAAAAGAATGAAGAACAGAGTCAAAAATACAACAAAAACCGACATATATTTAATCCGAAGTAAGTTTGCCCCGTGAAGCTTACCGTGGGAGGGAGCCTGTCACGACAAAAGTGCTCAATTCCCCACGTCCACTCAGCAGAGAAATTCTTGTGGGTGGTAAAGAGAGCCTTAACCCGGCGATAAATCTCCGTGTTGCTCAGCTCGAAGGAGGAGGTCCGGTTGGGGTCGCGGCCGAAACTCATATGGCACACCTTGTGGGTGCGCTTCTGGAGGGGAGAGATTCGGTTGCGCACGAACGTGATCATAGCATCCTCGTTGCGCAATCCGAGCTTCTGCAGTTCCGCGAACCTCTTGTTAACCTGGTTGGCCAAGGCCGTGGGCTTCTTGGAGATCTCCTCCCAAAATTCCGGGTTAGGTGGACCCGGAGTATAGGGGAGCAACCGAATCAAGTCTTTAGTGCCCGTATTCCAAACATAGAAGAAGGTCCGGGCCCATCCTTTGCAGGAGTCAAGCCCGGTGACCCGGGGGAAAACGGAAGTCCTCCGAGGTGAGATGGATGCAACTCCGAATTGGGTGAGCTGCTTGTCCTCCGACTCGACTTGGATGTTGGGGATGACGTTACGACGGAGGCCGAAAAACCGGATCCACAGCTCCTTCGTGGGCCACAGTCCAGCGTAGCCTTCGATCGTAGAAGCAAAAGCAGAGAGAGAAGTGATAGCGTTGGCTGGAAGGTGGTGCGGCTGCAGCTTGTAGGTGCTAAGCCAATCCCGGAAGAAGTCGCTCACCGGCAAGCCGAACCCCTGTTGGAAGTGGGACAAGAAAACGACGAACTCATCCGGATTGGGTGAGGGGGCCAGTTTGGCAGAGGAGAGACGAGCGACGACGCCGGCGGGGATGCGTCTGGTCCGGTAAAGCCAGTCAAGGTCATCTTCGCAGACCCATGACCCGGCCCACGCACCACGGTCCACGGTGGCGGAGTCCTCCTCCATTTCTTGCTCAGCAACGACGAGCTCCTCCTCCGTCATCTGATAATCGCTGCCCTCACTGACGCTAGCGGTGGCGGGGGGGGGGGGCAGAGGCCTAGATTGGCAGCGACCCGTGGTGGAGCAGGCGCGTAGCGGCGGCGGCACTGCTGCTTGGGAGCACTGGCGGCAGCACGGTCGCGAGGAAGACGAATAAGAAGAGAACGGGCAGAGGGGCGCGGAAGAGGAAAAAATCCTAAGGGGTGCGCCCCTTCGCTATTTAACCACTCCCTAAAGGGGTGAGTGGGATCGCACCCTACAAACAAGCCACATGGTGTGGCCGTGTATCACCTGCATCAGCCAATCAGTGAGGAGCCTCACGGAGCGCCACAGGGCAGAGGCGATCCCATGACGTGATGCACTGATGCGGTAAACGAGGAGGTAGGCGTGACGTGACCCTCGCACAGTGATAACTGACAATTACTGCGGCGGTTATTGTGCAGGCCCTTAAAATAAGACAACGTGATGATTAGCCTCCATGTGGGTTGGCGTATGAGAGAAGGAAACATGGCCCGGATCGAACCATGGTAACCCGGACAGCAAGTAAAAACTTAGAATGTGCCGAGGGAAAGTAAAACCATGAGATCCGAGTCAAAGTGGTAACCCGGCCGGCAAGTGAAAACTTGGAACATGCGAAGGGAACGTAAATCCATATAATCCGAGATAAAGAGCTAACTCGGAAATAACGTCCAAGGATCAAACATAAATGAACCTGATGTGGCCTTAGCGGCCAAGGCAGCTAAGACCGCACAACCGAGGACTAATGTTGGGGATACCCCGGGTAGGGTCACTCCGGGTATAAAGGCCGAGTCACCGAGGTTCGCAAGGTCAGCGGATCTTGGCGGGTCACCTCAAGGCAGGCCAGATCACGGAGTAACCCGGACCAGGGGGGTCGCCTAACATTGTCTCAGCCGACTTAAGGAGTAAGTCGGAAGTACTTGTCTAACTTATATGCAGGAACAGGTATAGCCGGATCTACTATGATCTGGGTCCCGTTTAGCTTCTGGGAGAAGGAAGGAATCTCGCTGGTCAAAAAGAAGGCTCGGTACGCACTGCATGAGCGAAGCAGACAAGGGCAGGACCACCGGGTCATGGCCGACAAGGGTGACGATGCCCATGTCGGCTGACGCGGGCGCCGCAGAGGCTCACGTAGCTAAAGCATGTGTGACGCGGGGGAAAAGCACCCCGGTCGGCTTACCACTTTGAGAGGATATGCCTCCACGTATGCCCTAGGCAAAGACCAAGCCCCCTCTATATAAGGGGGGCTAGGGTTTCAGTAGAGGGGGTTGGGTTTTCTTCTATTCTGATTTGGCTAAGGTTTTAGTTGTGAACTGTGGGTGAGAGTAAGAGAGCTCCTTCTTCCTCCTCTCGCCAATACAGCTCTAGGAGCACTTGTAATCTTGAAAGGAAAGCAATACAAACTTCTGTGTGGAGAATCACTTCACTATCCCTCCCTGGATTCCCCTAGCGTGTATTAGTCCCCACCTTTAGCCTATCCATGGCATCTGCCGTGACACCACCACGACAAGCGGAATCACACGCCTCGTCATCCAGGACAGTAAGATGCCCCGGGCAGTGAGCCGCTCCTTCTCCACCAGCACCGCCACTCGGGCAGCCATCCGCTCCATGTCCCCTGGGCGCCCAAGTTTTGGACGGTCCAGGCCTTCCGGCTGGAGGGTACATTGGCGAACACCGACTCCTTGATCCAGTCGACGTTGGTGTTGTTGCGCACATAGAAGTACGAGCGCTGCCACAGCTTGACGGTGTTGGGGATGTCCAGCTGCGGCATCGGCGACTGCTAAGGGCTGCTGTGACGGTGTGGGGATCTATCGGGTTGTTGTGTGTTCCTTGTTCTCCTTGTGCGAGGGATGCTCCCACCGTGCCGAGGTTCGCGAGGACGGATCGATGTAGGGCCGTGTGGGGATCATCGGATGCTGGTTGAGTTATGATTAGGTAGGTCTGGGCGGCGACAATTGCGGCATGTGCTGTTTTTGCTCTTATGTGCCCCTCTTGGTATACCGACATAAATGATAGATCGAGATTTCAGGCCATCTCATTTCTTTCTGCTTTAGGGATATTTTGTAACCGCGACGTTCCTCTCCTCAGCAATGCACCTCCCGTTATGCTTCCTGAGCATCGAGTAGAGCTGAGCTGCGCCCGTCTGAGGCTAGATTCATAGGCTGGCCTTTTTATTTTGTCGAGTTGTCTTTGCATCCTAACCAACTCCCTCTTCTTGTGGTGGAGTTCTTACTGGTATGCCATGAGGTCCTCGCGTGTTGCTTCCACTTTCATGGGAACTGCTCCCGAAACTACGTCTCTTGCTCTTTTCCATGTCTCTGCAGATAATCAAAGAGTTAGCCGTTCACTGTCACGTGTTCCTTCTCTTCCTTGTGCCTCGTGATTGTTAGGTGGGTCTTCTTTGTTTCCGCGGTTTCCTGCATTATCATCCAATAAAATGTCATTGAGATCAATGATAGGGTTACTATTGGAGTCTCGAGGTGTCGATGTTTCCCCAATGATTATGCACACTTGGGCGTTGTGTTATATATGAGCTGTTGGCGTCGTCATATGATTCATGGGAGACACTATTTGATAGACCAGTGAAATCCCTTAGTTTCTGTTCCGGGTAAATCTCTGCCATACTGATTCCTAAGTCTATACTTTCACTGCTTTCTTCTAGTACAATGTTTGCTAGACTTGGGCCAAGTGGTGGCATTAGTTGGGTATCTAATCCGAAGGAGAGGCCACTACATAGATCGGCCAGATCCCCTAGATCTGTGGAGGTTCTAGATTTATCCCCGCCGTTTGTCGGATGTGGTGCAGTTTCTCCTGATGATCTGATAGAGGATGCATGTATTGCTATAGGCATTGCTGCTATGACTGATGGTTCCGCAGATATCCGGGCTAGTAGGCAAAAAATTCAGGTTCCTCCACCTGGAAGCGGAAACTTCCGATGATGAGATCAAATCCGCCGTTGAAGTCGGTGGGAACCGAGACAGGGGTGGGCGGGTGTGGATCCGCTGTCGCTGGATTTTTGCTTGATGGAGCGGGGGCCACCGAATCCATGACTCCAACATCCAGATTTCCCACAGACGGTGCCAATTGACGAGGGGTAACCTCGACATTGCCCATGGTTATGGACTTAGGGTTTTGTGGAAAAGAGAATGCTGGGGATTTCGTCGGCTAATCAGACAAACAAGTGAGTCGAAGTCATCTGATTGCTTATGGTCAAATCGATTACAGATTACTCAAGGCTTTTTTCGATATCCCTGTTGGCTCCTCCTAGCCTATATATAATAGGCTGGGTCCTGAGCCGTATACGGATACGTTATAATCTTACAATTACAACACTGATACAATGTCAGTTTCTATTTCCTTATATAGCAAGATATGTTTTATGTCGGATGCTTCCTGGGCCTTTTTCTTGGGCTTCGTGGGCTATGAGCCATCATGTAACCGGGGTAACTAATCATAAGACCCCGAGTAGTCATACCCATGTCAACTTCAAATGGCGCAAAGAATTTGAAACACACACTCGTTAAGATGTCAGAGTAGGGAAGGTTCGCTATTTGTGAAAAAAACCGTTTCGTTCTGCATCGCCTCCGTGGTGATAGGGGCGAACCCTTAGCCCCTCTCCCTCATCTCCCCCTTTCCCCGCTGCCGCCGGCATGCTCCACCGGGCAAAGCCCGTGTAGTGTCAGTGGCATTGGGTGCTACTTTACCCGTTCACACGAGGGGCTGCATGGAGGAGCGCCCTTGGTGACGGTGCGCTGTAGTGTTTGTTGCGGGTGTTGCTGGCATGTCTTGGCGGCATCAGTGAGCGATGCCGCCAGGGTGGCCGCAACATCTCTTGCATAACTCAAAGGTCTAGGGTCGCGGCGATAAGTGTGGGAAACGACTTGGGTGGGGTTGGTGGCACGTAGTCTAGGCCAGACCTAGGCCAGGCGGGCTTGGATTGGCAGAGGCAACGGTGGCGACTCACCTAAGGGGACGACGGCATGGGGAACTCTGGTGTTGCACACTAGTGTGGAGTTGGTCCGTGCGGTGGTTCGTAGCTTAATGCACGGCGGTGGGGTGCTCGGTCGCTGGTCGGGCAGTCTGGCCAGCATGTGTGTCGACACTCGTGGGGGGGGCGCGCGGGGGCAGGGGTGTCCGGAGCTGCGGTCGACTCTAGCAGCCACGAGCGTGTGGGTGAGACCCGGGCCAGGCGAGCCTAGGTCTGGATGCTGCTTTGTAGGCCTGTTTGGGCTTGTGCTCGGTCATCGGGCTCGCCTCGGTCGTCGCTCTTCTACCGATGCGCCTGTCTTGCTCGTGCATGCGCACTAGAGCTAGGTCTACATGGCCTTGATCTGGCGGTGCCCTCGGGACTTCTTGGTCAGGATTTTTTGGGTGTGGCGGGGGGAGGGGGTACTAGGAGAAATTCCTGCTGGGTTTCAGCGACGACATGGCAGAGCCCGAGGGCGTCGTCCTTCCTTCTTGAAGGGTGTCATGGTTACCACCTCTCCATGCCTCTCAGAGTACCGGGGGAAACCTTAGGACCGGCTTGTTGGTCTAGGCAGCATCAACGTGTCTACATCGCTTACCTTTCTGAAGGTGCTGCCTTGGTACTCGAGATCCTTGGTTGTTGAAGCGTGAAGCTGGGGAGAATTCTGAGGACGGATAGGTGGATGGCTGCCATCTTGCTGCCGTGTCGTGTAGTTTTCTTCCTTGTGATCTGCAGGTTGTACCCTGTGCCTAGCAGTGGTCCGGCAGGCCCGGGTGCGCATGGTGGTGAAGGCGCTGCTACTTGGCGGCAGGGATCTGCGATGGCGGTTCCACTGGTGGACGGAGGAGTAGGGTCTAGTGCTAGGGTTGGCAGTGACGGTGGCACCCTTGCTGTAGTGTGGTGGCGGGGCTTCACGGGTCCATTCGGGCCCGACCAAGCTACAGAGGGTCTGGTTTTCCCTACTGTTGCATCTGGTCGGCTACCTCTTATCGGCGGTGGAGGCAGTCCCCTCCCGCGTGTTGTTGTACCGCTGACTCTCGTCGATGTTCCTCCTTTTCGGTTCGACCAACCTCACAACGTGGGTCACGGTGAGACAACGGTGATGACTGAAAGACCGTGGCGGCGTGTGCTAGTGGGCAGCGAGGGTGGTGGAGCAATATGAAGCGTACGGGAGTGTGGTTTTTTGAGGGGTCAGGAGAAATCCATGTCGTCTTGACACCGACGCGGTGACGCCTGCAAGTGTCACTGGCCTTCATGAAGGGCGTCAGGTGTATCTCTTCCCAATCTCTCGTAGCGTATCGGGGAAAACCCTAGGACTCGTCCGGCCAGTGTTGGGGGGGATACCCCCGGGTAGGGTCACGCCAGGGTATAAAGGCCGAGTTAGCCGAGGTTCGGCAAGGCTAAAGCAGATGCTGGCCGGGTCACCTCAAGGCAGGCCGAATCACGGGGTAACCCGGACCAGGGGCGTCCACCTAACTAAGTCTCAACCGACTTAAGCCATAAGTCGGAATGGCGTATTTAACTTGTATGCAGGAACGTGTGTGGCTGGATCAACTATGATCCGGGTCATATCTAGCTTCTAGGAGAAGGAAGGAATCTCGCTGGTCAAAAGAAGCCCGATGCGCCTTTGCATGAGCGAAGCGAAAGAGGCGGGACCACCGGCGTGGCCGACAAAGGTGACGACACCGTGTCGTGCCGTGACCATGGCAGGCTCACGTAGCCTCTGCATGGGTGACGCGGGGGAAAAGCACCCCAGTCGGTTTGCTATTTTGGGAGGATGCCTCCACGTATGCCCTAAGTGGAGACCTAGCCACCCCTATAAAAGGAGGGCTAGGGCCTCTGTAGAAGGGGTTCCTCTATTCTGATTGGTTTTAGGTTCTAGGGGTCTTGTACGGGTTAACTGTGGGTGAGAGTAAGAGAGTTCTTTCTTCCTCCTCTCACCAATACAGCTCTAGGAGCACTTGTAATCTGTGAAGCGAATCGAATACAAACCTTCTGTGTGGGGAATCACCTCACTATCCCTCCCTGGATTCCCCTAGTGCTATTAGTCCCCACCTTTAGCCTATCCATGGCATCTGCCGTGACACCACCATGACAGTTGGCACCCACCGTGGGGCTAGCGGCGCTAGCAGGGGTGAAGATCCGGACGGGAAACCTCATCGGCGAACGATAGTCTCCGTTCCGTTCGCTTTGGAGCGCTGGACTTCGTCAGCGACAACGCTGGCTGCTTCGGCACGCGCCCACTTCCGTGCAACGGCCTCTTCGTCAAGCTTGGTGCGCACAATGTCTATGTTGCGGTGGACGTATCATGCGTTCATCCGCGGCACATCATCGAGGCAGGGGAGCCACCCCTTAGCGTGGTTCACGGGGCGCATATCACTCGCTCCCCGGACCGTGCTGAGGTGATGATGACTGCGCCAGGTGCAGGCGCAAGCAAGGATCCGGCACCAGATCCGGAGGTAACACCTAAGGCACCGAGGAAAGGTAGAGGACCTCCACTAGAGAGGCCTGAGAATGTACTAAGAGAGGCTATGGATAGCTTGGCAAACCCGGTAGCAGCAGTAGTAGATCCGGCTCAGGCACAGGCCGAGCTAGAGGAAACTAGGCAGAAAATTCTAGAGGGAGCGAAAAATATTGCTGCGGCTCAGCAGTCGTTGAACATGACGTGTCTTGAAATGCAAAGGCAAATAAAGTAGATGCTGTAAAAGTGAAGGGGAGAAATCTCATGAGTGAAATGAACAAAGAGGGTGATACTCGGATTGAAGAGTTAGAGAACTGTTTGTCCATGGGGATGCCGAAGTACAGTACCCCGGCAAAGAACCTCAGAGCAGCGGATGCAGCTGCCTTCGAGTTAGAGGGCTTAACGGGTGAAGCCCGCCAGAGACAGCAAGATAGGGTCAACGAGTTGGTTCGGATCGCGAACAGGCAAAATGAGGAGCTGCTCAGGGCAAACCCGGAGAGAGCTGGGGCCTCCAAGATCATTCATTCGGCGGTGGGTAACCCAGAGAAATTCGCTGGAGCCACATCGTCTCCTCATGGTGGTCCTAGGAGAGAAGAGGTAGTAACCTCGGCCAGGAGAAACAAGCAGATTGTTCCGTATGACCCGACAAGGGCAGGAAAAGCAAAAGAGGTACAAAGAAACTATGATCGACGGAGTGTAAGCCGAGGTGAAGCTGGCCGAGGTAACCGTAACCAAGGCAATGCCGGTCAAGGAAACGCTGTTAACGGCAATGTCGGACAGCACAATTCGGTAGGACAACCATAGCAACGGAATATACCAAGGCAAGAGCAAAGTGCCGACCGAGGTATGCAATAGAGAGATGTGCCACGAGAGCGAGACCGTTATAACGATAGAGATTCAGAAATGGTGAACGCAGGATACCCAAGGCTAGACTATCATGTGAGAGGGTCGAGATTGGGAAGCAAGGATCTGATGTCGGACGACGCCAGGTTTAAACTGGATCGGCTGTATAGGTCGGAGCAGATTGAAAGTCAAGGTCCTCCGGGTCCTACGTGTTTTGGACCCCGGATCATGAAAGAGCCACCAGTACCTAACTTCCAGTTACCCAGAGGCACGAAGACGTATGACGGCAGCACTAAGCCGGAGGATTGGTTGATAAACTATGCTACAGCTGTGAAAATTGCTACAGGAAACTTGCGATTGGCTGTGAGATATGTACCCCAGATGTTGGAGGGGCCAGCAAGGGTATGGTTGAACAATTTGCCACCCGGAAGTATTAACTGCTGGATCGATTTTGAGGAAATGTTCATCAGCAATTTCTCGAGTACGTATCAGAGGCCAAATAGGCCACAAACCCTAGCTATGTGCAAGCAAAGACCGAACGAGACGGACTGGGAGTTTTTGACTTAGTGGTGTACCGTGTGAAACTCGTGTGAGGGTGTGATAGAGTCACAGGCCATAGCGTGGTTTGCACAAGGATGCAGATATGCAAGCAAGCTATGGCACAAGTTGCAAAGGAAAATGCCAACTACGTTGGCAGAGATGATCCGGATTGCTGATTCGTATGCTTTGGGTGATCCGACCCAACCAAGGCTCGTGTCGAACGAGTCGAATGATGAGTACTACCAGAGAGATGGAGCTAGATCATCCCAGAGAAATGACTATAGAGGTAAAAGAAGATATGACAGATCGGATCACCGGTACAGTTCGCAACAAGTTGCAGCTGTGAATCAAGATCAGCCCGGAACAGGGAGCAATCAACGTCAGAAAACTAGAGGGCAGCAATGGACGCCAAGGAATGATGGCAAGAAAACTTGGATGCTAGAGCAGAAGAAACAGTGGCAAGAAAAGAAGGACCGTCTAAGGTACACTTATGAGTCGATGTTGGACCAGCCGTGTAAATTTCACACGCCAAATCCGAGTAACCCAGCGGGGCATACAACGAGGCAATGTGAGTGGATGCGTAAGATAGAACAAGGTGGTTCGGGGAATGCTCAAGCACCCTGGAATGATCAACCTCGGCAGGAGTTACCCCGACAGCAATTGCTCTCTGGAGCAAACACGCAACAACTAATGTTGCCTCCCCCTCCGCCGAGGTATGATAACCATGAGAGAAGGGATGCAGTGCATCAAGTAGAAAACCAGCATCAGCCGGATCAGAGGTACCCCGGAAATGAGGGGAGAAATGAGTACAGGGAGCATCATCATAGTTACTGTGTGTTTACCATGGAGGAAATAAATAGGAAGAGCTTGCAGCGCCGACATATGGAGGTCAATGCAGTAATGCCCGCGGTGACGAGGTATATGCCTTGGTCGGACCAGGAAATCACCTGGAACATCAAAGATCATCCCAAGCTTATGCCGAGTCCTGGTTCATATGCGTTGGTGCTAGATCTGACATTCATTGGACCAAACATCAATGTGAGGTTCACCAAGGTATTGATTGACAATGGCAGTAGCATTAACATCATGTATGCGGATACAATGCGCAAGTTAGGTATCTCGGAGAACATGCTCCAGGCTACAAGGACAACTTTCCATGGTATTGTACCAGGCATTTCTTGTGAGCCCATAGGCAAAGTCCGGGTTGACGTGTTGTTCGGCACGAGAGATAATTGCCGAACTGAGAATCTGGAGTTTGAAGTGGTGAACTTGGAAAGTGCGTATCACGCGTTACTCGGAAGACCAGCATTGAACAAGTTCATGGCAAGCTGCCACATCAGTTATTTGAAGATGAAGTTGCCCGGGCCAAATGGAGTGATTACTATTGCTGGCGACTTCCGACGTTCCATTGAGTGTGCCTCAGCCGGGTCTAACTTAGCCGAGTCATTGGTGATTGCGCAAGAGAAGAGAAAAATCCAAGAGGTGGCGGCATTAGCTCAGTCCGCACAGCAGTATATGTCGGCATTGAGTAACTCGCATGGTAGTGTTTCGTTCCAAGCCGCAAAGGATACAAAGAAAGTGCATGTTGATGATATGTTCCCAGAGCACACCGTAACAATTGGTGTCGGGTTAAATGATAAATAGGAAAGCGAGCTCGTCAACTTCCTCCGTGAGAATCGGGACATTTTTGCTTGGTCCACACAGGATTTGCAAGGTATTCCGAGGGAGTTGGCCGAGCACTCTTTGAACGTGAGACCCGGAGCAAGGCCGGTGAAACAACCTCTCCGCCGCTTCGCCGAGGATAGGAGAAAAGTCATTGGAGATGAAATAGCTCGGTTACTAGCAGCAGCATTTATCATGGAAGTACTCTATCCGGATTGGCTCTCTAATACGGTGCTGGTGGAGAAGAAGAAGGATGACCTGAACGTGGCAGTGGTTTGGCGCATGTGTATCGATTACACGAACATGAACAAGGCGTGTCCAAAAGATCCATTTCCACTACCGAGGATAGATCAGGTCATAGACTCAACTGCTGGATGTGAACTGTTGTCATTCATTGATGCATATTCTGGTTTCCACCAGATACCTCTGAATTCGGACGATCAAATAAAGCCTGCATTTATTACCCCGTATGGGGCTTATTGCTATCGCACCATGCCGTTTGGTTTACGTAATGCAGGGGCAACGTACCAAAGATGTATGCAGAAATGTTTGCACGACTAAATAGGTCAAAATGTACAAGTGTATGTGGATGATGTGGTTATCAAGACCAAGGAAAGCAAAACGCTCCTTGACGACATCAGGTAGACATCGCGAACTTAAGAAGGTTCCGAATGAAGCTTAACCCAGAAAAATGTACCTTCAGTGTCCCGGCTGGAAAATTACTCGGATTTCTCGTCTCCAGCCGAGGTATCGAAGTTAATCCAACTAAGATCCGGGCCATTGAACGAATGGAACTTCCGAAGTGTCTTAACGATGTCTAGAAGTTCACTGGTTGCCTAGCATCGTTAAGTCGGTTTGTATGTCGGTTGGGAGAAAAGGCATTGCCTCTCTACCAACTCATGAAAAAGTCAGATAAGTTCATTTGGACGCCACAGGCCGATGAAGCCTTTGCCCACTTAAAGAAGATGTTAGCCACTGCACCAGTGTTAGCCTCTCCACTATCAAAGGAGCCGATGTTGCTCTACATAGCCGCAACCAACCGAGTTGTAAGTGCAGTGATTGTGGTAGAGCGCGACGAAGAGGGTAAGTCGGTGCAAAGGCCAGTGTATTACTTGAGCAAGGTATTATCTGCCTCAAAGCAGAACTACCCACACTATCAAAAGGTGGCATATGGTGTCTATATGGCAGCTAAGAAGTTAAAACATTACTTTGAGGAGCATCCCATCAAAGTAATATGTGAACCTCCCATATCCGAGATAATGAGTAACAAAGATGCAAGTGTCAGAATTGCAAAATGGGCAATTGAACTAGCTCCTTATGCGCCACAATATGACAGAAGAGAAGCAATCAAGTCTCAGGCTGTGGCGGACTTTTTTGTGGATTGGGCCGAGGTACAATACGAACCACCGCCACCAGATCCGAACTACTGGAGGATGCATTTTGACGGGTCAAAAACAAAAACCGGGCTAGGCGCCGGAGTTGTGCTTACCTCGCCAAAGAAGGACCAGCTGAAATATGTGATGCAGATCCATTTCGCGGCATCGAACAATGTCGCTGAGTATGAAGCACTTGTGCATGGGCTCAAAGTGGCAAAAGAGATTGGGATACGTCGAATACTATACTTTGGCGACTCGGATTTGGTAATACAGCAAGTGTCGGGATTGTGGGACGCCCTTGATCCAAACATGGCCCTGTACAAATTTCATGTGCAGAAGATGTCTGGTTACTTTGAGGGGTGTGAATTTCACCATGTACCCCGGGTGGAAAATGAGGCTGTCGACATGCTGTCGAAGCTCGGATCAACCCGACAAGCAATTCCACCGGGTATAGCATTGGAACACCTCAGAAAACCATCTATCAGGCCGTCCCCAGGAACCGACTCAATCTATGTTCCAGAAGATACAGAATCTGGAGCTGTGCCCATGGACATTGACATGGGAGTGGTGCGCGAAACCCAGGGACTGCATCAGCAAACCCGGGGCCTCAGTGAACCGGGGCCCTCCGGACCGGGGACCCTCAGCGTGATTCGGTTGAAGTTATGCCGGTGGATCAGATGGAAATTGATGAGGATATGTTCCATGTGCGAGCAATACCAGCTTGGGCACTGCCTATATTTCAATTCCTGAAAGATGGAACGTTACCTACTGAGGAGGTGTTATCTAGGCAAACTCAGAGGAGAGCAAAGGCATACACAATCATCAATTAAAGCTATACAAGCGGTGTGACCAATGTCCTCCAGCGGTGCGTTGACCCGGAAGAAGGGCTTGACATCCTCCGAGATATACATCAAGGGGAGTGCGGGCATCATGCCTTGTCCCGAGCCTTGGTGGCAAAAGCGTTCCGGCATGGATTCTACTGGCCAAGTGCCTTAGAACAAGCAGAAGATCTGGTGAGAAAATGCAATGGTTGTCAGAGGTATGCTACCAAGACACATATGCCAATGTCGGAACTCAAGACCATACCAATTACATGGCCATTTGCCGTATGGTGCCTGGATATGGTTGGCCCATTTAAACTAGCAAGAGGAAATATGACTCACATTTTGGTCATGGTGTATAAGTTTACAAAATGGATTGAAGTGAAGCCTATAAGAAAGTGTGATGGAGCTACGGCCGTAACATTTCTCAAAGACATTATCTTGAGATACGCCTATCCTCACAGTATCATAACTGATAATGGCACAAATTTTGCTAAAGGAGCATTTGCGCGATTCTGCCGGGATAAGAAGATCCGGCTGGACGTTGCCTCGGTAGCTCATCCCGCATCGAACGGACAAGTAGAGAGATCCAACGGATTAGTATTATCTGGGATAAAACCCCGGCTCATTGAGCTGCTGCAAAGATCAGCGGGGTGCTAGATAGAAGAACTACCAGCGGTACTGTGGAGTTTAAGAACAACTCCGAATCGATCAACAGG
Organism: Avena insularis; assembly: GCA_023614405.1. Taxonomy (NCBI): domain Eukaryota; kingdom Viridiplantae; phylum Streptophyta; class Magnoliopsida; order Poales; family Poaceae; genus Avena; species Avena insularis. Next base: position 660,738,607 of record CM042690.1, on the reverse strand, counting down.
CTATACGCCATTTTTTCTGGTATATGGAGCAGAAGCTGTATTACCAGCCGACATAGAGCATGATTCGCCTAGGGTCACCCAATACACAGAAGCCGAAGTGCAAGAAGCCCGGCAAAATGATGTTGATCTGCTGGAAGAAGCGAGAGAATTGGCATTGTCCAGATCCGCCATATATCAGCAAAATCTCCGACGCTATCATAGCCTGAAAGTAAGCCCCCGAGTCTTTCGGGAAGGCGATCTGGTGCTCCGGTTGGTACAACGTACTACTGGCATGCATAAATTATCCCCCCCATGGGAAGGGCCATTCATTGTGAGCAAAGCATTGCACAATGATTCTTATTATCTTATCGATGCAAAGCCACAGGAAAAGAACAAGGCGGACAGGTCTGGCGAGGAATCTAAGCGTCCATGGAATGTAGCTCTACTTCGTCCTTTCTACACTTAGCAGAGAAGTGTATGTATCCGAGTCTTCTCATATGTCGGTATGTATGCCGGCAATGAGCCTATCAATGAAATGTTGGCACCTCGAGCAGTAACTCGAGGACTTCCTTAATAATATTTGTTGTCTTTTATTATTTATGCGCCAGCTGCAGTAAGTTGTTCTACTTAACTCGGATTAGTAGTGTGTGAGCACCAAAAACCCAACTCTTTGACTTGCTGCCGTCCAACAAGAATTGGCTTCATGGCAAGCAAGAGAACAAATTTGGAATTGCATAGCACATGAAAAATGACTAAGGAAAAGAACTTAATCGAGCCGACGTTGGTTTTTCAGACTAACCTTGTATTTACTTTCAAATTATTATGCTGAATTATTTTGAGCTAAGCCTAAAAGTATCTAAGTATTGTTAAAACAATTTTTGAAGCTCGGATTCGTAAGTCATAAAACCGAATCAAGGTAGACACGAACCGAGCCAGAAGATTGGACGAACAAGAAAATGAAACTCGGGGACTACGCCCAAGTTAATCCGGCATACAAACTTAGGATCAAAATATCACACGAGTACGGGATACAATTCCACCCGGCATACCGGGGATCTGATAAGTTTTCAAGTGTTTTACTTAAGGAGCAGCAGGAGGAGGAAGTTCGGCGTCATCTTCGCCTTCTTCAATATCCGAGGCATCGTCCTCTCCATCCTCGTCCGAACCATCTTCAACGTTATCAACCTCTTCGTCGCCAGCGGCTTCCAGGAAGCTCGGACCCTTAGTCCATTCATGAATGGGAGCATATTCAATAAGGCTATGGGCGCAAGCCTGGCGCCGAGCTACCCACTCCGGGTCATTGGTCCACTTGGATCCGGTGCGCAGGCGCGTTAGGAGGCTGAGATCGATCTTCTCGTACCACGTGAGTATGTGGTGAAGAACGGTCTCAGCTGCAGCACGTCTAGCAGACTCTCTCCAAAGGTCGAGCTAGGTCTCGATCTCCGTTAGCTTTTCAGCACGAATTGCGATTCTCTCCGGAGTGTCTTCACCAGGCCAGAACGTGTTGAAGACTCGGACTGAAACGTCGAGGAGATCCTTGCCATAGTTCTTGATGATTTCCACGCGAGATGACAGGCTAACCAACAGGTCCTCCATGTCATAGGGAATGTCTTCACCGTTAGGAGCGACGGGAGTACCCCTATCTCGGCAGAAATTGGCAACAGCGGTGCTCGCAATGGGATTACCCTCTAGAAATTTGCCTAAAAACGGGACAAGAAAAGCAAGTAATGAAAAGACATGTGGTAACCCGGAGAAATATGCCGGATAAGGAAAAGGAACTTACGTAAAATGTGGCTGTGGATCCGGGTCAATTCATTGATACAATTATCACGTCTTTGGCGGAGCTGCACCAGTTCAGCGTTCACCAACTCAAGCTTGACATCGGCCTCCTGGAGAAGTTCTCGGTCCTTAGCAATTTTGAGATTGAGGCGCTCGTGCTCCTCGGTGAAGTCCTGGCCAGCCTTTTTAAGCTCGGTTTGGTGCTGCGCTTTCATCTTTTTCATTTCTGCCTTTAACTTGGCAATCTCGTCATTCTTGGTTCGGAGGAGGGCAAGCTCATCGCCTTTCTTTTTAAGCTCGGCCTGATGCTGCCCGGCTTGTTCGAGAAAATGCAGCATCATGTCAGGCACGGGCACACTATCTTCAAGAGATGCTGAAATAGCGTGTTGACCCGGCAGAGCCGAGGTATGAATGTTTGCCGAGCCAAGAAGAAAAGGAGATGGAAAGCAAAGCAGGGTCGGACAAAAGTAGCTTACCCTTAATCTGATCCAGATTCTTCCTCATGAGCTTGTTCTCAGCCTCCACCCCAGCTGCGAAAACCGAATGACGGATTAGTTCTACAGAAAGAGATGAAGGAAAACAGAAAAATGTGAAGAAGAGAACTTGCCCCTTTTCTCATGCTCAGCGAGATGTGCATTGTGCTTTGCGAGCAGCATCTTGTGGGTATCCAGGAGACGCTAGAACTCAGCGCTTTGGTGGTTGGTGGTCACCTGAAAAGAGTACAAAAATTTAGCTTAAGCCTTGTGCATACTCAAAGTGTACAAGATCCGGGCCAAGCGGAACTTAACCCGGCTCTAGGTGTGTGCATACTCGAAGTGTACAAGATCCGGGCCAAGCGGAACTTAACCCGGCTCTAGCTGTGTGCATATTCAAAGTGTACAAGATCCGGGCCAAGCGGAACTTAACCCGGCTCTAGGTGTGTGCATATTCGAAGTGTACATGACCCGGGCCAAGCAGAACTTAACCCGACTCTAAGTGTGTGCATATTCGAAGTGTACAAGATCCGGTCCAAGCAGAACTTAACCCGACTCTAGGTGTGTGCATATTCGAAGTGTACAAGATCCAGGCCAAGCGGAACTTAACCCGGCTCTAGGTGTGTGCATATTCGAAGTGTACAAGATCCGGGCCAAGCGGAACTTAACCCGGCTCTAGGTGTGTGCATATTCGAAGTGTACAAGATCCGGGCCAAGCGGAACTTAACCCGGCTCTAGGTGTGTGCATATTCAAAGTGTACAAGATCCGGGCCAAGTGGAACTTAACCCGGCTCTAGGTGTGTGCATATTCGAAGTGTGCAAGATCCGGGTCAAGTGGAACTTAACCCGGCTCTAGGTGTGTGCATATTTGAAGTTGTCAAGGAGCTACATAAGTTTTCTAAGGAGCATCCGGCCGAGTAACAAGTTACTCCCCCGGAGGCTCGGGGACTAATGGTTATATCGCTAGTGCATGCTAAGGAAAGGGTGAAATGCATTACATCCATCATCCAGACCATAGGTTAATTGCCTTGGCGGCCATGTTCATTTGAGCAGAGAACTCGGCGGGACCGAACTTCTCCAGGAGATCGTCGTTGTAGACGAACTCTGCCTTGTTCCAGTTATTCATAAACTTGATCAAGGTTGGAGGATATCGCTCACCGCTGAGTATATGGGGCGCCACCAAGCCCTTCGCATGTGCTTCCCTCCTCTCAACTTGAGCAAGGGCCGGACTGGTGTGCAGAACAAGTTGCTGCGCATTAGTTGGCTCGGTAGGGGCGTCCTTGGTTTGGAGACTTCTGGCAAGCATGGGCCTTGGTGCGCTGTCCAAACCCGGCGGACGCTGCCCTGGTGGCGTCAGGGGCTTTCTTGCCTTTGAGCTGCTGAGAGAAGGAAGTGGTTGCAGCAGATTTTCCCTTAGGAGCTGCCTGGGTACTTCCTCGCCGAGACTGAGAAGACTCAGACGAGGCTGAGGAGCTTGGCGTTGGTGCTCTTGTTGCTGGAGCTGGTGCTGCCGATGTTCTTCTTGCGGAGTTGGTCTTTGGTGCGGAGTTGATCTTTGGTCTGGTGCTAGTGCTGGTGCGGAGGTAGTCTCAATAGTTGCTGGTTGCGGCGGAGCCGAAGTGGTGGATGTTGCTGCCTCGGCTAGGTCCGTCTCCCCCGCTCCGAGGTTGCCCCCCTCTTGACGAGGTGGGCTGGAACCCGGAGCAGCCGCAGAACCCTCTGGAATAGGGCTCAGCGGGCGTGACTCGTTTTCATGAGGGGGAGAAGGGCTAGGTCGGAGCGGTGAAGAGATGCTAGATCCACTCTGGGGGACGTCCTCCGCAGCACTGCCGAATCAAATAATGTCAGAAGAGAAACTAAAACAATGCAAGGAAGAATAAGTTGTAGAGGGAAAAGAGGCTTACGCATCCGAGGTCAGGGGCTCTTTGGGTTTCCGAGCCCTTCGTGCTGGGGCCTTGCCTGCTGGCTTGGAAGCAGTTTTGTCTCCGGACTTCTTTCGCCTTTTGGAGGGCTGAGAAGGTCCAGAGGAGGAACTTGATGCAGCTCCACGCCTCTTCTTTGGCGCTACCGGAACAGGTTCACTCGTAGCGAGGGGAGGGTCCTCGTGGATCTGCCCACCGGGGTTAGCTGATGCCGGAAAAGCATAAGAAAGGGGGACAGCGTCAACAGCTTCCATCACCTCAATATCCGAGTCATCCTCATCGTCGGGCCAATCTCTAATAGAAGAGAGTTTACAGTTGGGTCGCTTGGTCACGTCGGACATTGGGAGGAACATCTCCTGGTCCAGTTCCTCCTCGTCCGGGCTCTCCCGGTCAGGCGCGCATTTGAGGGTGGGGTCGGTGTCATCCTCAATTATTTGCTAAAGGAATTGCTAAAGGAGAAAAAAGATAACAGAATTAAAATACAACAGCAACCAACATAAGGTCTAATTCGGAGAAAGTTGGTGGCACGAAGCTTACCACGGGAGGAAGCCTATCCCGGTAATAATGCTCAATTCCCCATGTCCACTCAGAGGAGAAGTCCTTGTGGGTGGTGAAGAGCGCCTTGACCCGGCGGTAGATTTCGGTGTTGCTAAGCTCGAAGGATGAGGTCCGATTGGGGTCGCGGCCCCAGCTCATGTGGCACACCTTGTGAGTGCGCTTCTGAAGAGGGGAGATCCGGTTGCGGACGAATGTGATCATGGCGTCCTTGTTGCGCAACCCGAGATCCTTCAGCTCCTTGAACCTCTTATTGACCTGGTTGGCCAAGACAGTGGGCTTCTTGGGGACAACGTCCCATAACTCCGGGTTAGGAGGACCCGGAGCATAGGGGCGAAGCCAGATCAAATCTTTAGTGCCTTCATTCCGAACATAGAAGAAGGTCCAGGCCCATCCTTTGCAGGAATCTAGCCCGGTAACCCAGGGAAAGAAAGAGAACCTCCAGGGTGAGATGGATGCAGCTCCGAATTGAGTGAGCTGCTTGTCCTCCGGCTCTAGATCTATGTTCGGAATGACATTGCGACGGAGGCCAAAAAACCGGATCCATAGCTCCTTCATGGGCCATAACCCGGCGTAGCCCTCGATCGTAGAGGCAAAAGCAGAAAGAGAAGTGATTGCGTTGGCAGGAAGGTGATGCGGCTGGAGTTCATAGGTATTCATCCAATCTTGGAAAAAATCGCTGACCGGCAAACCGAACCCCCGTTGGAAGTGCGACAGGAACACAACGTACTCACCCGGATTGGGTGAGGGGGCGAGTTCGGCAGAGGCGAGACGCGGGATGACGCTGGTGGGAATGCGTGCAGTGCGGTAGAAACCGATCGAGTCATCTTAGCGGACCAGGACCCGGCTCACGCACCACGGTCCGCCGTGGCGCTGTCTTCTTCCATCTCTTGCTCGGCGACGACGAGCTCCTCTTCGGTCATCTCTAGTTCGTTGCCCTCACTGTCGCTAGCAGCGGTGGGGGGCAGCGGCCTAGATTGACAACGACCCGTGGCGGAGGAGGTGCGCGGCGGTGACGGCGATGCAGAGGTGTGGGGAAGCAGTGCGGTGGCGGTGCTGCTACTTAGAAGCAGTGGCGGCGGCGCTGTCGCGGGGAAGACGAAGAAGAAGAAGAGCAAGAGGCAGAGGGGCGCAAAAGGGGAAAAAGACCTAAGGGGTGCGCCCCTCCCCTATTTAACCACTCCCTCGAGAGGGAAGTGGGATCGTGTCAAACGGGTACGCCGCACGGTGTGGCCGTGTATTGCCCGCGTCGACCAATCAGCAGCAAGCCACACGGAGGGCCACAGGGTGTAACAGATCCCATGACATAATACACTGATGCGGTTAACGAGGAGGCAGGCCAGACGTGACGTGCGCCATAGTGATAACTGACAATTACTGCAGCGGTTACTGTGGCTGGCCCTTAAAATGAGGCAACCTAATGATTAGCCTCCACGTGGGTTAGCGTACGAGAGAAGGAAAGAAGACCCGGATGAGATCGCGGTAACCCGGCCAGCAAGTGAAAACTTGGAATGTGCCAAGGAAAAGTAAAACCATGAGGTCCGAGTTAGGGTGGTAACCCGGCCAACAAGTGAAAGCTTGGAACGTGCCAAGGGAAAGTAAATCCAAAGAATCCGAGATAAGGAGATAACTCGGAAATGACATCCAAAGCTCGGTGGAATTGAACCTACTGTGGCCTTAGCGGCTAAGGCAGCTAAGACCGCACCAGCTTCGGGGACTAATGTTGGGGGGATACCCCCGGGTAGGTCACGCCAAGGTATAAAGGCCGAGTTAGCCGAGGTTCGGCAAGGCTAAAGCGGATGCTGGCCGGGTCACCTCAAGGCAGGCCGAATCATGGGGTAACCCGGACCAGGGGGCGTCCACCTAACTAAGTCTCAACCGACTTAAGCCATAAGTCGGAATGGCGTATTTAACTTGTATGCAGGAACGGGTGTGGCCGGATCAACTATGATCCGGGTCATATCTAGCTTCTAGGAGAAGGAAGGAATCTCGCTGGTCAAAAGAAGCCCGATGCGTCTTGCATGAGCGAAGCGAAAGAGGCGAGACCACCGAGGCGTGGCCGACAAAGGTGGCAGACGCCACGAAGAAGTGCCCTTGAGGCTCACGTAGCCTCTGCATAGGTGACGCGGGGGAAAAGCACCCCGGTCGGTTTGCTATTTTGGGAGGAGGCATATTCCCTGAAATATGCCTCCACGTATGCCCTAAATGAAGACCTAGCCACCCCTATATAAGGAGGGCTAGGGCCTCTGTAGAAAGGGTTCCTCTATTCTGATTGGTTTTAGGTTCTAGGGGTCTTGTACGGGTTAACTGTGGGTGAGAGTAAGAGAGTTCTTTCTTCCTCCTCTCGCCAATACAGCTCTAGGAGCACTTCTAATCTGTGAAGCGGATCGAATACAAACCTTCTGTGTGGGGAATCACCTCACTATCCCTCCCTGGATTTCCCTAGTGCTATTAGTCCCCACCTTTAGCCTATCCATGGCATCTGCCGTGACACCACCACGACAGGCAGCAGCGTCGTCATCGTCGCTTCCCTTCTTGGCGATGCTGCTTGATACGCAGCTCTTCGGAGTGCTAGACGCGTGGTGGTACTTATCCGGAGGGCACATCGGTTATGAGTTATCTCCGTTTCCATCGAACTGCCGTTGTCGTCTTTATTTTCTCTTCTTTCTTCTTTATTTTTGTTGTTGTTGCTTTTGGACGTTGTGCTCTCTAGACCAGCAGCAGCGGTCTCAATCGTTGGTTACTAGTATATTAATATAGCTGGACGTATGGCTGTTTCGAGGAGATGTCGAAGTGGGATCCTATCAAAATCGCACCTCTAGTTCTAGTGTAAAATATTGATAAAATTTTGTATTACATAATTCAAAATGAACTAGTTGGTGGGATCTCACTCGACACCTTAACACTCTTTTTTTTTTTGAAAGCGACACCTTAACACTCATTTATAAACAGTAAAAGGAAAATGTCAAAAACGAAGGAAATTACAAGGGGGAGCAACCAGCTTTCCCTTCCCTGGCAGGCTGAGCACCAGCAGCTTCCTCTCATGGCGACCTCCACCTGCCACCTCCCCCCGCTCCTCCCTGGCCCTGCATCCTTGCACCATATCCACCTCCAACCTTCCCCGCCTCCCTTTGCCCGCAACCTCCGCCCATCGCCTCCGATTCGTCTCGTCCGCGCCGCCCGTCGCCGCCACCCCGACGCCGTCGTCGTCGTCCCGGACGCACGCCCCTGGGTCGGCGACCTGTCGGGAGCGGCTTCCTACCGGTACGTCAGCGAGGAAGATGGAGATGAGGTGGAGAGCGAGGACGAAGGCGAGGACGACCGCAGCCTGGACCTCCTGGCCCGGTTCCTGCACTCGGTGTTCAGGAAGGCCTCCCGCCGCGCTCGCCGCGCCGCCAGGTCCGTGCTGCCGCCCTCCGTCCCCGCTGAGCTGGTCCGTTCCGCTGTTTGCTTGTCAACTTGATTTCACCTTATTTGTTCGGAATTAGCACCGTGGGAGATGTCCTCGCAATTGGGTGTGATCTGGTGTTGCCGTGTTTGTGCGCGTGCAGGTGAAGTTCTCGGTCAACGGTGTGCTGGCTCTCACGTTCTTGTGGATCCTCAAGGGGCTTCTTGAGGTGAGGAATTCGTTCGCATTTAAGCTCTCTGATGTCTTGTTTCACAAGCTGATACTATCGATGATTCAGTGTTTCTATGAGTTACGTCTAAGATATTAACAAATGGTCGTGTTTGTGTATGGAAAATGGATAGTATTTCAGTTCCTGCTTTGAGGGGCATGATTAAATTGGGAACAAATAGATACTCTTTTTTGTCCCATTTGCTTAGGCAGTGAGGAACAGAACTAGTGCTTGTTGATGTGCCAGTCTTTTCTTCTCTGTTTGCAAAATACCCAATGAACTGCCGGTTCAGTGCTGATGTGACGCCCTTGATATGACCAAAGTTTTACATTTTGTGTATTGATAATGGGATCTAAATGGCATGTTGATTCAGAGAACATATAGGTACTAGCTTGGTTACTCTCTGATCATACAGAAAGGAAGAAGTAATGTCTATTGATTAGGCAACCTCTACTGTTCTGCTTACAAACCCTTAACATGTATAGGGACCTTAGTGTTTCTGAAATTGTGGCTTAGGTAGCTAATTTGATAGGCAAGGAAATGCACTGTGATTATATGACCAACAGTATATCTTTTTTTGTACTTTACCAAAAAATACCGAAAAGGGACTTTCCTTGTAAAAGGAATTTTGTAAATCCAAATTCTGAAAAAAAGAATAAGACGATGGTCTTAATTTTGCTGACTGTCACATGATTGCAAGATATTTGACGCTCAATTTTTTGGATATATATAAGTGAGATCGTCAGCTCGTCGGATTGATGGATGCTTTAGCCAATCACTGGTGGGGGGATCCCCACCTGAATTCATTGCTCAAAAATCAAGAATCTGTACATAGGTGCGGAAGACTGCAAGGATAGGTATGCCAACACAAAGCGGCTACCTTGTTATATTTGTATCATGGTGCACCAGTTGTAAAAAACCAAAAGTAGGTTAAGTACAGGAACAGATAATCAAGTGAATTCCTCAATAGGAGGGTTTACATGAGAATTTAGAGAGCTCTAGCTCTTAGTACAGATATAACAATAGTGATCACAAAAATCAAGTAAGGTTAACACAAGCAGAAGCATCCATCACTCAGGCGAGTTGCATCCTTCAGGACATCAAGTTGGATCATAGGATGCCAGTGGCAGGATGAGGAAAAAAAGACTAACGAGGGAGAGCCTCACATCATTTTAATTAAGAAAGAAGGTGTGGGACACTGAAATCCATCCCCAAAAATAATCAGACTGATCAATTCCACCTCGCTATTGGCACTGTTCCATGAGCTCATCCACTAACAGAGGCAGGATGATACTGCCGTACGTCACCACATGTTTAACTTAATGTATCGTCTCATAGACTGGTAAGAATGAGGCTGACGTTTTTATTATTGGTAAATAACCCTTCAAAATGTTTGGGTTGCACCCCCCCTGTTGCTCTGGTATTGCTGTTCCATGTCAGATCAGTATCGCAGAGCTTCGCTCTGCCGTTTACGTGTCTCTACTGTTTGATTCTATCCGACCAACAATAATTACCTCATTATTTTTATTTAAGCCCACTTACTGTTTGATTTGTGCGATCTAACCTCTCTACCTCATTTTTTTGTAGCCCTAATATGTTTATTTAAACCCTTGTGTGGCTCTAACATAGTCATGCCCCAATCAGGCCGATTCTAGTTTCTACCAGTGATGTGACAGGCCCAATTGAACTGACTACAAGTAGTTGGGGGTTAACTCAACAAAATTTAATCAGAGGGGTGTTGGTCACACAAATTGACTAGTAGATGGGCTTGCAAATTGCAATTAATGTTTCAGATAACAGCAACCATGCAACATTGCATTAAAATATAGCTGTACTTTCATATTGCAAATTGTTCAACAGGTAATGGTTGTAACATTATTTTCATTAGTAGATTAATTTATTAAGCCACCGCTCTGGTTTATGTTTTTCTTTATCAACTTCCCTCATAATTGATATGCTCATTGCGCTGACACCTATTTTCCTTCCTGGATTAAACCGCCCAACTTAGAGGGATCATCAAACCTTTTAGTTCAGGGTCTGTACCACATATACACAGTCTAATTCCGTAACCACCCTCCGAGTAGCCTATTGAATCACCACCAGGAGTTTTTCCTGTCATGCAAATAGCTCAGTATCTTTGTCACTTGCACAATTGAAATGTACCCCCCAGATGTGAAGATGGCTTTACGCCATTGATCTTGTGTATTGATACTGTCACCTGCTTTGCTTGTCTATGCTATGTGGTCCATGGACATGGATTTTGCACCACAGTCCGACTTCTCTACTTTTAACAAACTGCGAGATGCCCCAAACTTCTCTATCATATATCACTAGCACCTGGAACGGATTTTACTTTGCAGTTTATATTTGCTGGAATGTTGTTGGATGGGAAACAGTAATCAAGTTAACCCTCCAGGAAATTGACTGAGCCAAGGAAAATGCATTTGCCCCCTACAAAGGGTCGGGAGAGATCTCACACTTTTTCTGGCATGAACATCCTTGACCTTTGAAGTGCTGCATGAACGGATGTATTGCATGTAAGCTAGTTCCAGCTTGTGGTTTATTGTGACTAATGGCAAAGAAATAATCAATTTCCAGAAATGTGCCTGCGAATTGACTTGTACCCAGAAATTAAAGTTCTGCATAGCAAGTAGGTTGCCAGTATACTATTGAATTCAGATCAATGTTTTATGTCATATTCCTGGTTACCTGCTAACAAAGAAACTGATGTCATGTTGGTAGTTGGTCCGTGCAATCAATACAGTGGCTAGGGGTTCCAGCTTCTTAAAAAATAGTCGGTAAAAATGTGCAGTTGTACTCATTGGCATATTTTTGTGTACATATTGATTAGGATTATATTACTATTCAGCTTTTGGAAGTTAGATGTTTCTACTATTGCATTCATTGGACCAGCAGATGGTTCCACATAATTTACTAGTCATGGTACCTCTCCAAGCTTTAATTTACATGTCTATGACATATCTAAGTTTGTGTTTTGGAGGGAAATATCATGTCCATAGTTAGTTGAGATTTATCATCATGGTGAATCTACAAAGTTAGGGTGTCCGAATTAGCAGAATAAAGTTCTTCGAGGATAACATGAGAAACAAACATTGGCAGAATAAAGTTCTTTGAGGATAACATGAGAAACAAGCCTCGGATACATTGATGCATTGATGATTGTCGCAATCATTTTTTTGTCACATATTTCAATGGCATATCGCATTTATTGGACCAGCCAAATGGTTGCACGCCATGTACCTCTCAAAGCTTTAATTTGCAATGACATGCCTATGCTGCATCCAAGTTTGTGGTTTCGGTGAGACACGGCAATTCCATAGTTGTGATCTATGAGCATGATGAATCCACATAGTGTCTGAATTGGTAGAATAATGTTCTTTGAGGATAACATGAGAAACAGACCTTGCACTACGTTTCGTGGATGCTTGTCGCAAACTTTATTTTTTACTCCTGTCTGTCCTTGATTTCTTCCGCATCTTCTGTGCGCAGGTGGTCTGCACATTTGGAAGCATGGTGTTTATAAGCATTCTTCTTGTACGAGGAATCTGGTCTGGAGTAACTTACATCAGAGAAAACCGATACAGCTATATTCAACAGCTCAAGGACGACGACAGCCGGTGGAGCAGAGTACAGACTGCCGGTTGAGCATTTGCTTTTCTTCTCAGCAAAAAAACACACTGTTAATCAAAGGGCCCATGAATAATCCAAGGCCACTGTTGCGATAAGATAGCATGCCCCCAGCTCGGTGCAAGCTGCTGATGGTTGTTGTTGTTGGTATGTAACACAGCTGCACGAGAATGGAAGGAACCCCACTTTACTGTATACTCCCTCCGTTTTAAAATATAAGATGTTTTAGCTTTGTGAATGAAGTGTATCTAGTCCCCTTTTAATATGTAGGTTCATCTAGGTTTGGAATGAATCTAAACACTAAAAGGGGTCTAGATACACTCTATTCACAGAGCTAAAACATCTTATATTTTAAAACGGAGGGAGTACAAATAAGTGGTTCTTTTCGGCGTGATTCGTGCGAGCTTAGAATAGCCAAATGGCGCTGCAAAATGTCACCGGCAGCTAGTTGGGGTTTCCGTGTAGCCCCGTACTACTACCCGGTGTAGAAAGACCCATGTCCTGTTGTATGGAAGATGGTGCAAAATACTTTTTGGTTAATATGTACTATGTACTTCAGTTTTATCTGGATCTCACAGGAAGTTGTGGAGTGGTACTGAAGAAGACCCGATTCCTCCTACGATGCAATGAACTTGATAGAGCAGTAGAGTAGTCCCACTTGTGGAGTGGATTCCATGTAATCGAGTGCCAGAGATAGATATGCGCCGGCCAACTGTCTTGTGATCTCCAACACCAACAGGTTGTCCAATTTTGTCGCTTTCTCGTGGCCTTATGGTGGTCGTTCTGGTTGCTGCACTTTTGCCCTCATGTTATACTGAAGCTGCAAATGGCGGTTATCTGGTCAGTTCGCTGCATGTTACCTGGAGTTGAGTTTGAGATTCCACTTTACGCTCTGGCTAGAATTTGGCATGTTACTCTCAAAGTGGAGCTGACGGACAACAGAAGTAGTTATAATATGGCAGACACGTCCGGGCACTGAACTGAAGTATATAATGGATTTGGCCAAGCCACTGATGTACTCTATCTCACGCAAAAGAAAGCATGGTTGCCACAATTTTGTCATTACGTTTGCCGACTAGCGACTGCCGACCACGGCACGCGACATTACACCCCTTTGTTGTACTCCAGCGGCCTAAATCTCGCTTAGCAGCGACGGTTTGCCCCCCTGTTCCGTTGTGTGTGTGTGACCATTAGCAGTTATCTGTTGCCACCAGCATATCCATTGCAAATCCCCGACGACCCGCACTTGGCAGTAGTCAAATTGTGACTCATGCAGACCAGTCTGGCCATCGAGAAGTTCGCTATGGGCTCAAGTCAGCCTTGCTGACGATGAGATTATGTCCTTCGCCAACATGATCGACGTCTTCAAGGAAGTTGGCATGCTTTCTTCTGAATACATTCATGCTTGTGATGGTGTACTTAACTTGTTCATGAATACATTCATGCTTGTGACTGATGCAGACCATCTTCTCGTTCTGTCTGGCCACAGGGAAGTTCGCTATGGGCTCAAGTCAGCCTCTGAGGACACCTGCACCTACACCTGCACCTTCAACTAAGGATGCCGACAACCAAGAGTTCGGACAGTGATCATCGATGACCCTAACAAGCCAGCTGACGTCCCTAACAAGGTTTGTACAGGCAAGAGGAAGAGGGACAGCCTTGCTGACAATGAGATTATGTCCTTGGCCAACATGATCGACGCCTTCAAGGAAGTTGGCATGCTTTCTTCTGAATTTATTCATGTTTGTGATGGTGTACATAACTTGTTGTTTCTGTTCCATGTTAGTGGTACGTGGTGTACAGAGGAGGGCGTCCAGGCGTCTATGATTCATGGAGGATCTGCCAAGATAAACTCAACGGTTTCTCGAACAACAGTTATACTGGATATCAAACTAGAGAGGGGTCAGAGGAGGAGTACCACAATTTCTTGGCTCATGAGGCTGTTACTAAGCTATGATTGTTGAAGTTGTGTCAATGGTTGATCAGGTCTGAGAGAGTAGGTTGAGAGAATTCATCATCGTTGGCCTGCTTGTGGTGATCTTCAAATTGTTGTTTTTCTGATTTGTCTCTATGATCGGATGTAATATGCAATGACATATGTGGTAAGCTGACCATATTTGAATCATGGTAACCATATATAGCCTCTTGTGGACAACTAAACATCGTTGTTATGCATCAGCGTGGCCAAAAAACAAAACATGCAGCCTACCAAACAAAGAGGCACTAGTACAAAGCGACTCTAAGGACATCCCCTATGGCAACGACAGCACGATGGTCATTGGTTAAAAAATTGTGCGTGGCCAATGAATGACATAGGCCACGACCCGAGCAACATCGTCTATAGGCCTAAAGCCCTAGATATTGGACCATATCCTAAATATTGGAAACGAACATATTTATATATTCGTGTGCGATGTGACTTCATTGGTATCAGTCTTTCACGGACAACCGTTGTCAATATTTTTTCTCGGGAGAGATACTTCCAAATTTAAAACAAATAGTTTAGCCTCTACATAATAAACACGCGAAAGACATTCAGTAGGCATGCATGACAACAATAATTTCACACTTAAAACAAATAGTTCCACACATTTAAAACAAATATATAGTTTCAAGCAAAATAAACCGGCAATCTTATCATCTTCCTAGCTAGATCTTAACCACCCGGTGAACATCCATGGGGTCCAGAATAAGCGGTAAGATTGTGTGCACCATGCAGAAGGTAACATGTGCTCCATCCCACTGATACATCTTCCCATGAAATCTCACCAGATATTTTTTGTGCATCTTCACATAAACATACCTTGAGTCACCATTCTGATGAGACTAAACAATACATTACCTAGCATCATGCATCTTACTATAGAGGACACATGCAACCACATAACCTGTTGGCTGTAAGTTTGGGGTTACTGTGGATTCTAGAATCCTACTCTTATTTATACCATATTTCACTTTAGCTGATAGATTACTGTGTGGGAGATATCCTTGATCTCTGTAGATTTGATGTCAATATTGAAGGGGTTCGCAACATAAAACCAAAAAAATCATAACTAGCGCAACACCGAATGCCAGAATCTATCTAGGAGTAATATTGTAACATAAAAGGTTTTGGCGATATACCCTTATAGACAGAAAGCGTTTAACATTCAAGGTTGTGAAGCTCTTCGCATGACAATCTAGGGGCCACAAGTGGCAGTATCCCTGTGGTCTCGCACAAGTCCGGTGCTAAATGACGACTCTCGTACTCCCTGACCCAGCCGTGATTGCGGAAGTAGACCTTCTGTAACTAGGGATCCAGCAGCGCGACGACGTGTTGAAGATACGTCGTCTCCCACATGCGCAATTCTTCTCGGAACCGCAGACACGATAGTCAACGAGAGAGAGAGAGTCCCTAAGGAAAATTGCCTTAGAGAATATTGTGTATATTTTCCCTCCCATAAGACACTTCTTATATAGGGGAAAAGAAGAGACCCCTTCTTCTCAAGTCCCAGGGTAGGACTAAAGGAGAGGAAGGAGAGGAGGCGCGCCATGGGAGAAGACTGGACCAGGTGGGACCCCACCCCCGTGCATGGCCCAAGGCCGGTCGGGTGGGATCCCTAGGCTGCAGCGGCAGCTCCGCATGGGGCGGCTTGCCTCTTGGGCCTTTACCTCCGGGGATTGGCCCATTAGAGAAGTTTGCCCTTTAAATCTAATTTTAAATATTTATTTAATATTAATTCCCACAATTAATATAAAATACATATTATTAAATTCCCTTTGACCTGAAACACCTTTTGGTTCACTTCGAACCACTTCGGATCCTCCTAGAACGATTCTGGTTCTCTCACAGAACACTTCCGGCATTCTCTTCTCTTTCTTCCGGTAATCCCGATGATTCCAAAACGATGTTCAAGCGTCATAGAACCTTTAAGTGTGTTACCCTACGGTCCGGGAACATCACAAACATGATCGAGACGACTCTCAGATCAATGATCATCAGTGGGATATGGATACCCATAATGAACCCTGTGCATTCCACGATCAATGTCGTTTGAATCATAAACATCGAGTCCAATTCCCTTTGTTATTTCAATACCTGACTTGTCCAAGATCTGATCACCGGTATCAACATACCATATTCGAGCTTGTTACCGACAAGTGCTGCTTAACTTGTTCTCGTGACATTCCATCCCTATGACCTAGTCACACATTGCGCAGCTTTATGGATGTAATTTCACCAAGTGGGCCCGGTGTATCTTCCCGTCACACGGGAGAACAAATCCTGATCTCGATGCATACGTCTCAACATATCCCTCTGGAATACTTGATAGACACCTTTATGGTCACCATGTCATGGTGTGATGGTTGATGCAGTCAAGGCAGCCTTGGGTGATAGTCATTAGATATGATCTCACGATCTAAGGAGTATGATTTTCGTTTCTAATTATGGCAACGATGAACTATGTGATTTTATTGTGTCGCAATACTTATATTGGGTGCATGTCCATCACATCATTCACTAATGATATGACTTTATTGTTAACTGGCATAAATGCTCCATGATCAGGAAACCTTGATCGTTAGTTGCCCAATGAACTAGTTGAATAAAGGATACCAGGGACCTTGGTTTGTTTACATACCACAAATGTACCAATGTTTCTGATTGATACAGTTATAACATGGTATAAAAACATTATAAACTAATGAAATATGATAATAAACATCTTTATTATTTGCCTCTAGGGCATATTACCAACAAATATAAGGGGATCTCATAGGATCATCATTATTCTATTCTACTTCATTACCCTCGAGGTCCTCTTCATCACAACTGATATTTCTCGAACTACCTCCATCCAGAGATCAGTAAGGATATGGGTGTTCAGAATAACTTTCGGGTTTAGAATGTGCTTGTGCTTACTCCTGATGGTCAGCCTCCTAGACTTTCTCCTGATTTTTCTCCTTGGCCTTCAGCTTCTTCCATAATACACACGTCGATCGAACTAAATATTAGTAATAAGTTTACAAAGAATACCAGTAATAAGTTTAGAAAGAATTACAAAACGCACCTCGTCATATGGGCTAGAAGAATGAGCCTTTGAGCTAGAGCCCTCTCCAGCGATTGTGCACTTCCTAGATCCTTCCCCGTCAGCATCTGTGGTAAACCTTAAGTTATGTGGTAAACCTTAAGTCATGCAACCCAGTTCCCTTTATATAGACGGTCAAGACTAACCGGTACTCCTGATAGTCCGTACACATGCTTCAGATAAGGTAGGCCAAGGGCAACCCTTCTATCACTTAACCGTTTCCGATAATTTTGTGGATATATAAGCGTCGTGCAACTAAGTGAAATCATATCCTCTCATTCTCCCCTTACAATTTGGATCTAAAATTATGTCTGGCGGCGGCAGTTGTGGTGGAGCAAGCGAGGCCAGTTGTGGTGGAGCAAGCGAGGCTGACCGACACTGTGGGATTAATGGCTACAGCCTCTGGGATCCGCATTCTGCACATCCTCCTCCCGGTGGAGGAGGCGATAGGCCAAACGCTTCCGTGAGGTCTGCTTTTTGCACATCCTCCTCTCGGTGGAGCAGGCGGGAGGCTACTCACTGCCGCAGGATCTGCTTTCTGCACATCCTCCTCCCGATGGAGCAAGAGAGTGGCTTCTCACCGATGATCTGCTTTCTGCACATCCTCCCGGCATAGTGTGTTGATCCATGGATGGTGCTACTGTGTTTGACCCTACGTATGGGAGGATGACAAAAACGATGAATTAAAGTATAATTCTTTCTATGACCATTCATCCTGACGATGAGCTAGGGTTTCTCAAGCTGTTCTGCTTAGATATTGCTCTATACAAAAGCATATTCGACGTGACTTGTTTGCTGGGATAGAGATTTTTCATAAGAAAGAGTCGGTTCTGCTAAGTCGTGGCTCATTTTGAAACTATGAGTTTATTTCAGAAACATTACATTAAAAATTACCAGCGACCAGTGTCACCGAGTTTTCCCTCCATAGAACATTTAGAAGTCCTAGTGGATGGTGTGTATCTAGACTTGAGCTCCACATGAAAGCTAGATAAACTCGGGTGCCACATGTTAGATCAATTCAAGCATCTATAGCTCTATCTAAAAAGACCAGTGAGTAAATTGTTCCCATCTAGTATTGTAATGGAGTAAAATTGTTTTATGTGCTTATGTTGATGAACTAACTTAATTCTTTCGTTTCATTCAAATAGCTGCTCTTCAAATAAGATTTAGTTGACACTTCATGAAAATGCCACAACATGTGTTGGCTTCCATCGGAAGAAATGTTTCCAGTCAGGATTCCCATGACAGAGTTCAAGAAATGGCGGAGCTCACGAAGTATGGGTTGGCTACTCCCATTCCTCAACAAGATTAGTTATCTATGGTAGGCATGAAATCGGTTATCTTAGGGATGTAGTCGGACATATTATGGTTTAGTGATATATTGTTGTTGTCATATTGTCATTGATACGCAATGTTGACAATTGTATTTGTATGAATGAACAAAATATGTTATTGATGATATTGTACTTTGTGCTAAGTGTCATTCTAATTCGGTGCAAATAATATATTTTCTAGGTTGAAAAATAGCTTGGCGCAAACAGTTTGAAGCAATAAAACCGTTTGTGATTATCTACACTTAAGGGAAACAGAGGCGTACAGAAGACTGTTGGCAAAATATGGGTCCGTTAGTGACGATTTTTGACTTCGTGTCCTTAGAGGTATTCACATTAGTGACCACTATCTAGCAACATATCGTTTTTCAGTGCCGATGGGGGTTTCAACAAATGTCCATAGCACCGCTCTGTACTAGTGAGGATAGTTGCCCATCCCGTGCAGCCAAGTGAAAACCGAGTAACTAAGGGCGTGTTTTGTTGGATGCATCCCCTTTGGACAGGCCCATAGGATGCCAGAATTGGGTGATTGGGTGGTTGACCTAGGTCTGCATTGTGGGCCGCACGGGTCTTAGAGCACCTCCTGGCCATGCCCCAAGGGAATTCTCGAATTAGTAGTTTTTTAAGGGTGAGTCAAGGTGGTGCGAAAAGCAGGGACGTGATGACCCACAAGTATAGAGGGTGTATCGCAGTATTTTCGATAAGTAAGAGTGTCGAACCCAACGAGGAGCAGAAGGTGTTGGCTAATGGTTTGGAGCAGGAATTCTCTGTAAATACTTAGCAAACGGATTTTTAGGGGTTTTTGATAATGCAAGTAAATAGTACGAGTAAATAAAAGACAATAAGAATAAATGCAGCAAGTGGTCCAATCCTTTCTTTAGCAAAGGACAAGCCGGTTGTATTACTTAAGATGACCAAACATTCTCAAGGACACATGGGAATATCGTCAAGTGCTTTCGCTTCATATAGTTGATTAATCTTCTTTAGTTTGCTAAGTGTTGTGTGGGTGAACCTGTGCTAATGTACCGACCTTCCTAGGACTAATACATACTTGTGATTATACCCCTTGCAAGCATCCGCAAGTACAAGAAAGTAATTAAGGTAGAAACCTAACCACAGCTTTAAACTCTAAGACCCTGACGTCCCTTGTGCAATGGTTTCCTAACGGGGGTTCAGGTTTCTGTCACTCCGACAACCCCTATGATTAGTAGTCAAATACACAATGCATTCCCTTAGGCCCATATAGGTGAAGTGTCATGTAGTCGACGTTCACATGACACCACTAGAAGAAGTACACCACAACTTAAATATCAAACCATTGAATCTTTCTCAACACAATTCCACTACTAACAACATGACTTCTCCCATGTCCTCAAGAACAAAACGAACTACTCATAAGACATCATATGGATCATGATCAGAGATGAAATAATAATGTATAACAATCTGACATAAACAATAATTCAACAGTTCACTCAATAGCATCAACTACAAGGAGTAATCAACACCGGAAAAGTTTCCCCTAAGAACTATGCAAGATTCAACCCAATTGTTACAGCGGTATGGAGGTGTGATACATTGCAAATGTATCTATAATTTTTGATATTCCATGCTTGGTTTTATCTACTTTCTTGTCTTTTGTCCACACTTTGGAGTACTTTTCATATGATTTCTTGGACTAACCTATTAACAAGAGCCACAGATGCCTGCACATTTCTGCTGTTTTTGGTTTCAGGAAGTCAGAAAATGAATATTCTTAGAATTGGACGGGACAAAAGCCAAAGTCACTATTTTACCGAGAGACATCTGGAGCCAGAATACGAGACAGAGAGAGGGGCTGGCCACACACCACAGCCACACGGCCAGCTTGGCCGTGCGCTGGGGTGGTCCGCGCCCAGGCACCCCCTCGGCCTCTCCTTCCGCCTATATATTGCATCTAATACAGAAACCCTAAGTACCCGATCAAAATTCCACGAAAGAGTTTGTAGCCGCCGTCATCTCCATCCCTAGATCGGGAGGGATCTGAAGCTCTTCCCGGCACCCTTCCGGAGAGGGGAATTCACCCTGGAGGCCTTCTTCATCATCATGCAAGCCTCAGGTGTGATGCGTGAGTAGTTCATCCTTGGACTACGGATCCATGTAGTAGCTAGATGGCTGGTTTCTCCTCCTTTGTGCTTTCATGTTTAGATCTTGTGAGCTCCGTTCATGATCAAGATCATCTATTTGTAATCCATACATGTTGTGTTTGCGGGGATCCGATGGATATTGAGATGCTATTTCAGATTGATTATTGATTCTATCATGTCTTTGTTATTTGAGATCTTGCATGCTTTCCGTTGTTAGTAGCTATCTTGGCCAAGTAGATGCTAGCAACTCCAAGAGTTAGTATTTATGCTCGATAGTGGGTTCATGCCTCTGGTAATCTGGGGAAGTGATAGAAATCTCTAAGGTACTAGATGTGCTGTTGCTAGTAGGGAGAAAACAACAATCCTTTGTTCATAGAACAATCGTATTGTTTACTTTACATGCAATTAGTAATGCAATAATCTGTTGCTTGCAACTTAATACAAGAGGGGGTTCGGATGATAACCTGAAGGTGGATTATTAGTCATAGACGTAGTTGGATGACGGTCTATGTATAATGTTGTAATTCCCAATCAAGTCTCAAAGGAGTCAAGATGATTAGTATATGCTTGTATGCTTTCTCGATGTTTGTCAATTGCCCCGCTGTAATTTGTTCACCCAGCATGTTATCTATATTAAGGAGAACCACCTCTAGTGAACTATGGACCCCGGTCCTTTCTTTTACATTAAATCTACAAACTGTTTACTGCTTTGTGTTTACTTTCTTCAAACTATTACTTCCTTCCATTTGATACGTTTAATCCTTTGTTTTCAGCAAAACTGGTGAGATTGACAACCTCATCGCAAGTTGGGGACAGAGTTCTGTGGTTGTGTTGTGTAGGTCTCCATGTTGCTGCTGGCACCGGTAGTGCGCCCTGCCAAAGTTCAGCTAGCAACACCTTTGGGGTGTTTCCTTGCTCCTACTGGATTGATAACCTTGGTTTCGTACTGAGGGAAAACTTACTGCTGTGCTCATCATACCTTCCTCTTGGGGTTCCCCAACGAGCTCGATATATTTTGGGCCAGCAAGGTGGTGATGATGGTGCTGGTGGAGATGATGATGATGATGATCCCGATTAAGTCCAGCTTGATGGTGGTGTTGATGGCGACGATCTCCTCTCTCTGGTAAGGAATTCCCGCAGTAGAATTCTGACTGTCAGAGAGATCTTTCTCTCTCGGTGTTTTTCGCCCCGCGGAGGCGGCGGAATCTTTCTGTGGTCGCTCCCTGAGTCTTAGGGTTTCAGGGGGATAATATACGCCACAGGGGAGAGGCTGGAGTGGACCAGGGCGGTCACACCACTTGGTGGCGCGGCCTGGGGTGGCCCGCGCCATGGGTTGGTGTGGGCCCCCTGTGGCCCATCTCCACTTCTCCTTCTGGCTTTCTTCGTCTTCTGGAAAAATAGGATTTTCCATGTATTTTCCCGAATTTTCTGATCTTCGCGAATTTTGCCTCTAAACAGCACCTTTTCCATCAGAATCCAGACTACAGCGGTCCATGCTCCAAAAGTCATCAACCATGCAAAAACAGGTGAAATAACATAAGTATCATCTCTTAATATGAAATATATCAATGAATAACAGTAAATTATGATATAGAATAGTGATGCAAAATGGACGTATCAACTCGCCCCAAGCTTAGACTTTGCTTGTCCCCAAGCGAAACTGAACTCAATAAACATGACCTCAGGTTTATGGAGTGAAGAGTCGATAAAAGAATACGGACAAGAAGCATCACATTCATCAATACATAAGTCATAATAGAAGACAACTCACTATTATATAACTTAACTTGCAATAAGTAAAGGAAACACAATAAAGATACATAAAGTAAATCATAATTGGTAATGGCAAACTTAGCTCTTGGTCGAAGAATAGTTGACAATTTGCTGGAGTTCACAAATAACTGATTTTCAATGATAGGTTTCAAAGTAGTAAACACTAAGATAAGAGCAAAGTGCAAAACAAGGAACATAAGAAACATGATTGAATAAGTCATCATATGAATGAAACACAACAACTTAAAATACTTGCTGAGGTAGAAGGGAATAGGTTTACTGACTCAACTAAAAAGTAAAAGAAAGGCCCTTCGCAGAGGGAAGCAGGGATTTCAAGTTTCATAAAGAGCTTCCAAAAATTATTGTACTTATTAGCTTTTAGCTCTCATTGCCCCTATCATAGGCATCTTTAGGTGATTAAGGTTAAAGTGATCAAATATGAGGATATGCTTGACAAGTTGTAAGTTAAAAATCTCATGTCCCTTGAATACGAGGGTCGCTCCTCATGCTACTCAAGTTTAGTCACCGGTAAGTTCTTGTCATAGTAAGTATATGTGTATCATAGAGAACCGCCAACGGGGTACCCCTTACCCGATGATATGGAAGAATCCCCATATCAAAATGACAAGGCAAGCAGACAACAAACATCTCAACAATCTTTTTATTTACCATGGGAATATGGTGCTTTTTTCTCTATTTTCTCTTTTCTCATCTCTTTTTTTCTCAATCTCTATCTCTTTTTTATAAGAAGAATGCTTCATAGATGCTCATTATGGTTACGCTGCAGGTTTCCACCATGACAGCATGCATTAGACCGGCGGCCCAGGCATTTATCTAACACACATATATAACTCCATGGAATTACAAGCTCCCCTTTCATTTCACACAGATGACATCCATAGACAAAAGAACATGATATCAACTAGGTACAAAGTACCGGTGCAATGTTGAAAGCGTTCCCCATGACAGCATGGTTCTGCTAATTCACAACTTACAAAGCGCAAGCATATACACAACATAGATGGGCACAATGGTTCAAGTTTATTAAGGGCAAGGAAAGTAAAGTGTGCATCAAGTTCGTGAGAGCTTTAATCACTAATTTTCACATAACAAGTTTAATTTGGAAGGTAGATAAAAACATGAATTTACTTGGAATAGCAATAGTGCTAATAGGTAGGTATGGTGGACACAAATGGCATAGGTTTTGGTTTAAGGATTGGATGCACGAGAAGAATTCCCTCTCAGTATAGGTTTTTGGCTAGCAAGGCTGAGTAGCAAGCATAAGAGTTGAAGGAAACAAACAAACATACAAGTGACAAAAACAAACATGCAATCTTCCTTGGAAGCACAAAAGATCTTAACTAGATAATACTAAACTTATGAGCAAATCAAGAAAGAAAGATGACGAAATTATATTTCTTTAGAGTACTTTTATCTTTTCATTCAACTCTCAAAAATAGTGTTGCTACTGACCGAGCCAGGTTTGCCAAAGCTAACTAAATTAACTCAATGATCCCAAAGTGATACCAATACTAATGACAAGATCAATCACATAACCATGAATTGAAAACTAATATAAGATATGCAAAAGAGTAAATGATAGAACTTCTCATTAATATTCCATAACGACAACTCACACCAAGGGATACATATCTAATGAGAGAGGGGACACTTCCATAATGCAAACCATCCTTCATGATAACTTCTCTATTCATGATATGACTCTACTAAAAAGGTAAAAAGATAGAAGATAGTGATGTGATATCGCGACACTCCCCCAAGCTTGGAACAAACCAAGGGGATGCCAAAACCTGATGACGAATTACTCCTTCGGTGGTAGTGGTATTTTCTCGCCGTCGTCCGACTTCCAGGGTAAGGGCTCCCCATCAACAAAGGACATCATGGTCTCCAGCATCCTGAAACTTGTAGCAGCACTTATGCGTTTAAACCTAATCTCGTACTCATAGTTTTGATTTTGAACATCGTAGAGCTGTGCTTGCAGTTGGTTGGTTGTTTGGCGGAGTGAGAGAACTTCATCCTTGAGCTCAGCAGTCTCCTTTTGGTGCTCGGCGATGAGTTCGGAACAAATCTTATGGATGACATACACTTCGCGTTCCGCCATCTTCTTGTACCTAAAGACTTCTTGCTACAGTGCTTCCATCTTGTCCTCCAGACTTCTTTCACCTTTAGGGCCTTGAACCTCTTTTATCCGTACCTCCCCATCTTCAAGCAACACCTCCTTGGGATGAATCTTCAACTCTCTCATGTATGGGTTGATGATATCCACTGAGGAATCTTCCTTGGCTGATCCATAGGAAGACATTGTGGCTACAAAACTAGGACTCTGCCTATCAGAAACAGATCGAAATGAAAACACGACAAGAACACGATATACGAACCTCGGGGGATCCGGGGGATTATATATTACTGAGTTTCTGACAAAAGGAAGGTCTTGGGAGAAAGCGGGTTGGAGCGGAGGCAGGTGGCCACACCACCTGTGGCGCGGCACAGGGCCCGCCAGGTGGTGTGAGCCACCCTGGCTCCATTTCCATCCCTCTTTCGCTTCGTAGCTTTCCTTGTTGGATAAAAACTCCAAAAATATAATTTGACAGAATTTTCATGGAACTTTTCTTACCAGAACTGTTACCTATTCAAAAACGGACTCTGCAGGTCTCTGAAGTTGGTATTTAGTAGATTCTTCCGGAGTCACCGCTTGAATAACATCAATATCTTCATCTTCATACTCATATTGCTTGAGTCATGAAACCTCTCACTTTCTTATTACACCATTTTCTCCAGTAACCTGGAAATTTCTTTCACACAAAACTTCACACAATTCTCATTAGCAACATTAGTGTAAACGAGGTAATTGATGTCTACGCACTTCTATTCTTGTAGACAGTTGTTGGGCCTCCAAGTGCAGAGGTTTGTTGAACAGTAGCAAGTTTTCCCTTAAGTGGATCACCCAAGGTTTATCGAACTCAGGGAGGAAGTGGTCAAAGGTATCCCCTCTCAAGCAACCCTGCAATCAAGATACAAGAAGTCTCTTGTGTCCCCAACACACCCAATACACTTGTCAGGTGTATAGGTGCACTAGTTTGGCGAAGAGATACTGAAATACAAGTGGTATGGATAATTATAAGTGGTAACGGTGCTATAAAATAGCTTGATGGCGTGGAAAAGACTAAAGGCAAACTAAAATAAAGATGCAAGCAAGCAAACATGTAACAGATCTAATTGCAAACAGTGTATCAATGCTTAGAAACAAGGCTTAGGGATCATACTTTCACTAGTGAACACTCTCATATAAATATATTCTACTTTATGATACTACGCTGAACTACTCTCCAGTTGGACACTCTAATCCATGGTAGGGCTATAACAGCACACCTCAAAGTAAGCCTTTCCCATCTAGATAACCCCACACTGTCACCTTGAGTACTAGATGAGTCCAACAAACACCACAATTTCATAAAGACATCCAACTCCAAATATAACTCATAACAAGTATTTGTAATCTCTAGCCTAAGTGCCACCATGGTGTGCACGCTGTCACTTTCACACACATGGGGAGAGCAGAGATCTATTAAAGCACTTGAGTAGCAAGGTAGACCTATAGATTACAAGCTCATGATCTCAATAAGTTCATGCATAGAGAGAGAGATGAACACATAGCTACCGGTAGAACCCTTAGCCTCGAAAGAGAACTACTCCCTCCTCATCATGGCAATCGGCAATGGTGATGGAGATGGTGGTGGAGATCGATGGAGATGGCTCCGGGGGCACTTCCCCGTCCTGGCAGGGTGCCGAAACAGAGACTTTCTGTCCCCCGAATCTCCCCTTCGGTGGCGGCAGCGCAGTGGAACTTTTCGTGGATTTCTAATTGATTATCTAGGGTTTTGGTATCAGGAGGCTCTTATAGGCGAAAGAGACAAGGTCGGTGGCCGGCCAGGGGGCCCACACCATGCCCTGGCGTGGCCTAGGGATGCCCACGCCTGGGGGTGGTGTGGCTAGGCCCTGGCCCTCCTCTGTCTCGTATTCTGGCTCCGTGAGTCTTCCGGTAAAATAGGCACTTTGGCTTTTGTCCCGTCCAATTCCGAGAATATTCATTTTCTGACTTTCCTAAAACCAAAAACAGCAGAAAACAGGCAACTGGCACTATGGCATCTTGTTAATAGGATAGTCCAAGAAATCATATCAAAAGTACTCCAAAGTTGGAACAAAACACAAGAAAGTAAATAAAACCAAGCATGGAACATCAAAAATTATAGATACATTTGCAATGTATCAACATCCCCAAGCTTAACTCCTGCTCGTCCTCGAGTAGGTAAGTGATAAAAAGAAAGAATAATTTTTGAGGTGACATGCACCATCACAATCAAGATCAAACCATTTGCAAGCATTGAAATATGGGATCAAAGTACTCTAACATAGTCATGAAAGACAAACTTCTGGCAATAAGACAAAGAAACTATGATGCAACATGAAAAGGCACAAACAAAAGATTCATGAATAACAGTGCTTTGCAAGACGTTTGTTTGTTTCACATAAAGAAAACATAGCATAATGGCATTCAGCTTGTCCCTCGTAGAGTAGCAAACATAAATGCATAGGACACCTTCAAAGTTCATAAGAGTGACTAGATACAAATAGTTTAAAACAAGCAATATCAAGGTATGCATCAATCAACTAGTCTTGGGACAATGCACATAGAACTAAGAATGGCCACTATGCTCTCAAAGTAGGTGCATAAATGTAGAAGGTGGAGACTCAATATAATGGTGGAAGAAAGGCCTTCATAGAAGGAAGTAGGGATTCAAGTTTCATAAAGAGCTTCCAAAAATTATGGTACTTAATAGCTTTCAGCTCTAATTGCCCCTATCATAAGCATCTTGAAGTGACTAAGTTTAAAGTGAACAAACTATGGTGTACATGCTTGACGAAGTATAAGTTAGAAATCTCATGTCCCTTGTATACGAGGGCCACTCCTCATGCTACTCAAGTTTAGTCACCGGTAAGTTCTTGTCATCGTAAGTACATGTGTATCATAGATAACCGCCAACGGGGTACCCCTTGCTCGATGATACGGAAGAATCCCCATATCAAAATGACAAGGCAAGAGACAACGAGCATCTTAGCATTCTTCTTATTTACCATAGGAATATGGTGCTTTTTTCTCTCTTTCCTCTTTTCATAATATCTTTTTTTTTCTTTTTCTCCTTTTTTTCTCAATATAGGACTCTTTTTTTATAAGAAGAATGCTCCATAGACAGCTCATTATGGTTACGCTGCAGGTTTCCACCATGTCAGCATGGATTAGACCAGCGGCCTAGGCGTTTCTCTAACACATATACATAACTCCATGGACTTACAAGCTCACCTTTCATTTCACACCGACGACATCCATATACAAAAGAGCATGATATCAACTAGGTACAAGTACCAAGTGCAATGTTGAAAGCGTTCCCCATGACAGCATGGTTCTTCTAATTCCCAACAAATAAGTGCAAGCATATACAACATAGACGACACAATGGTTCAAGTTTATTAAGGGCAAGAAAAGTAAAGTGTTCCATCAAGTTCGTGAGATCTTTAATCACTAGTTTTCTCATAACAAGTTTAATTTGGAAGGTAAACATGTTGGGTCCACAGCATAGAAAACAAAAAATTTCCTACGGTGTGAACTACACGCCAAGATCTATCTACTAGGTACAAAGCAACGGGTGGACATACATCCAATGAGAACTTACCCTCGTAGACAACGAGCTTTGTTAACGAGTAGGAACTCGTGGTTGATGTAGTCGTACACTTGCCGATCTCAAGATCGTGATGAAGTCCAGCAGGTCCGGCTCCAGCACGTCCATCAGATCCAGCTCCAGCACCACCAAGTCCAGCACCGCAAAGCAGCGGTGCATCCGTGATCGCACACACGTCCAGTACCCCGACAACCTCCATCCCTAGCTCCAGCAAAGCAGCGGAAGCAGCAACTCCTTTCCAGATAAAGCCACCGGGAACATGTATCTCGCTAATCCGAGACCATGGGAGAATAATACTAGAGGGGGAGAGAGATCTTTCATAAGGAGGTGTAAGTGAGAAGTGAGGAGAGGGGGGCCTTTTATAGGAGGAGGGGAGGGTACCCCTCCTTCATGGCCGGCGCATGGGGGAGGTGACCCTTCACCTCCTCCATTCATGTGGTGGTA
Source organism: Avena insularis (assembly GCA_023614405.1). Classification (NCBI taxonomy): domain Eukaryota; kingdom Viridiplantae; phylum Streptophyta; class Magnoliopsida; order Poales; family Poaceae; genus Avena; species Avena insularis. The sequence goes on along the minus strand of CM042690.1, from coordinate 660,710,135 downwards.
ACCCCTCCACATTAAAACGCCCCTTCACATTCTCTTTTAAAGTCTCCACTTTAAATGCATTAAATTTCTCCAAATTTAATGCTCTCTCATTTAATAAAACTCTTTTATTATTTTTATTCAGAATTTTGTTAATTACTTTATGGAATTTTGTTAAATTTCTCCAAGTTTGATCTCGTTTCCGACATGCACTCTTTTCTCGTTCCCGTGATATAACATTCTAGTGATCACATCACTTGCTTGCAAGCTATTTCAATGTGATATCACCGAGAGGGCCCAGAGTATATCTATCCATCATCAGGATTGACAAATTCCACTCTTGATCCATGAGCCTTAACATAACACCTTCGTAGCACTGAACCCATCTTTATAGTCACCCTGTTACGGTGTGACGTTTGATGTTATCAAGATACTTTTCCGGTGTTAGCAATTAACATGATCTCATGGTCTAAGGATAAAGATTACTTCGTATGATGTTATAGCAATATAAACATAATGACTTTGATTGTAATGCTATACTTCGGATGAATGTTCATCACATCATTCCACCAATGTTGTGACCTCGTTATTAACAACAACCAATGTCCATGATCAGGAAACCTTGATCATCTTGTTAATCAACGAGCTAGTATATAAGAGAGGCATAACTAGGAACCCTTTTTGTTTATTAAACACACATGTATTGACGTTTCCGATCAATACAATTATAGCATGCAAAATAAACATTTATCATAAACATGGAATAAGATAATAACCACTTTATTATTGCCTCTCGGGCATATTCCCTTCAGTCTCCCACTTGCACTAGAGTCAATAATCTAGTTTGAAAAACTTTGCGTATTGAACACCTATGGCTTTATGGTGTTGCATATACGCTATTTCTAGTGGTTAACATATTGAACCCTTTCAATATCTCATATATGTATGTCTGGCACAACCATATTAGCGCCTTAATCTATCCATATAGATATTGATGCCTAATATTCTGGGTTTGCCCAAGTCTTTCATCGAAATCTTATTTTAATGAAATTCTTAACTTGTGTCAATACAAGATACATCATTTCCAATCAACAATATGTCCTCTACATAATGTATTAGAAATATGTCTTAGCGCTCCCACTTAATTTCTTGCAAATGCAAGCATCTTCATCATCTCCGATGAATTTAAACTCTTTTAACAGTTTCATCATGGTGAAGATTCCAACTCCGCTATGCTTACTTCAACTATTGAAGTTTACATGCCCTTTTAGCACCCTTTGAATTAACAAAACCCTTCGGACCATGTCATGTACATGTCCTAGGTTGCCGTTCTATTAGAAGAACCTTGTTTTGTTTATTCAACTACCATATACCAAATTATATGTAGTGGTTGCTACATTAATCCGTCAAGACTATATATCGCTATGAAAGATCAAATCTTGTCATAGTCAACTCCTTGAACATTGTTGTAAACTTCTTTCCGACATGTCGACTATTTCATAGATGTTAAACATCCATGTCTTATTTCTTTATAGATCCAAACACGACCGATAGGCTTCACGCCTTTCCGGAGGGTCTTCCAAGTTCAGAAACTTGATTTCTCGTGTATGGATACTATCACGGATTCTATGACTTCTAGTCATTTTATGGAGTCAGGGCCCATCATCGCTTCTTTGCATGTAGTCGGTTCATCATTGTCAAAAGAATAACGACTTGCTTATCAAATCTTACTATTTGATTCTTACCGACCCACACGGTTCTATAGGAACTCTAATCTCTGAGATCACACCTTTTGTAATCACGAGAGCCATGAGCATTGTGGCCGCCACCGAGACACTTTACGGCGCTGTGCTACTTAGCACATATAGCTAAGGTTCAACAACCTTATCAAAGTTCTATTGTCCTCTCACTTAACTTTTCACGAAAAAATCCTTCTCAAGAAACTTGACGTTCCAAGTAACAAACTCTTTTGTCCTCGGTGTTATGGAGAAATTCCCAACAAATTCTTTGGGATAACTTACAAAGACGTGCTTATCCGACTTTGGTTGTAAACATTTTACTTATGCATAGCATACCAAAATTTAAGAAAAGAGAATTCGGGTTTTATCCCAAACCATAACTCATATGGTGTCATTTCAATGGATCACGATGGTGCTCTTTTCAGTGTAAAAGCGGTAGTCTCTAAAGCTTCAATCCTTAAAACATAATGGCAGTTTTATAAATGACACCCTTGATCTTACCATGTCAAACATGGTTTGATTTTATCTCCCGAATATGCCATACTCCTATGGTTTATCGGGAAACACAAATCATGGAACAATTCCTCAAGTCTTAGGTGTTTTTGCTAAACATGTAACTCAAATATCTTCCTTTATGATCGAATCATAAACTCTTTATTTTCTTGTTACAATGATTTTCCACTTCATCTTGAAAGTCTTTGAACAATTTTCAAATGTTTCATACTTCTTCCCTATAAAGTAAATATATAGATATATTCACTCAAATTTTCAGAGAAAGCATGAAGCAAAAAGATCCATCGCATATGGCTACACATAATGGACTATGCACATCAGCATGCATAATTTCCAATAAGCTAGTCATCCGTTCCACTCTGGCCTATGGACGGAGTTTCAATTATCTCGAGGAAAGTCTCACATGCGTCAATTGATCAAAATCAAAGGCTCCAAAAATCCATCAACATGGAGTTTCTTCATGTTTTATTTCAAATATAATTTAAACAATGATGTCACTTCATAAGTGATCTTTCAATCATTTGTCTTGCGACATTTTAGCAATAGTGTTTATGGATGTGATTTCTCCAACTAGACTTGTAAAAGTTCATCCATCCTTTATGGAATACGGTAATTATTTGAACAGCCATTGTTCTCATGATACCGGAACAAAATAACAATTATTTAAACAAATCTTGAAGGCTTGGTTTGATGACAACGAAAAACACAATAACACTTTATTTGTTTTGTATGAACATCATCACTCATTCTCTTGTTGGTTACTTAGGCCATTGTAGTTCATGAATTGCGTTGTCCTGTATGACACTTCATACCAACCAATTCAGTATCCAATATCGGTATCCAATACCTAAGAACCACATTGTTTAACAAGCAAGGAATATAGCCATAACATGTATATCTTCTATATACCTAAGTTGGACATCTCCAACCTCTTATTTTCTGCCAAATATTTTATAGATTCTCTTTCAGCAATTCCTTTTCTTTTAAAAGAATCTATCAACATCAATAGTGGTGTCATCAACATGATACATGGTACAAAGCGTATATAGTCAAATACTAATACCTTTGGACTTGCACTTTGAAGTGGATCACCATCATCAAATGTTTGGTGTTCTTTCAAAAATCCATTCTTTAGTAATCTATTAGTGTAGTAAACATTTTTACTTACATCTTCTATTCATCCTTATCATGACAACTTTTATGATCAAGCTACTATAGCCTATAAGGAAGAATCGCGAGTATAATATCAGTTCCCAAAACCTTTTTGGTAGATTCGGATGCCTAGCATCTCCATCCTTCACAAATTCTCATACAATATGAGAACATGTATTTTGCTAAATTATACTCTATCATAATGCAACCAAAAACATTGTTTCAGATATCACAGTATCTTTCACACATGATGGTTTCTGAAACAATTTCCAGCTCCAATATAATCTTGATATTAAAACAACTTTTTGAATATCAATAATCATGGAGGCAAACATGATACTTTAGATACTAACATTGGAATTCTTACTCCTGATTTAATACTACTTATTATACTTCATGGAGTAAATAGAGTTTGCTGAAAGTTTGCAATAGGACTTATAAACTTTAAATTGACATTCAAAACAATACGATACCAGTTTGTAAAGTAAATATCCAGAATTATATAGTTCTATTATCTCAAATAAAAACTAAGCATAAGGTAGAAAACGAATGGCAATGACTACAACAAACTATGCAAATTCACTTTGATTTAATTTATGACAAATTTGGTTCGACTAATCCAAATTAGAAATGAACTCCCACTCAAAAACGACATCCCTCGTGCCTTTTTGGTGATTACATGAACCAAATCCACTACACCAAGTCCGATCATCACGTGAGTTGATGTAGCTTCAAAGGCGAGCATCTATATGGGCATCATATCAACTATATGACTCATGCTTAACCTTTCAGTCCGTGTTCCGAGGCCATGTCTGTACATGCTAGGCTCGCCAAGTAAGAACCTTAGTACTCGCATGTGTAAACATCTTACACCCGTTTGTATGAAAGCGTAGAGTCGAGTACACCCGATCATCACGTGATGTCTCGAAATACGATCCACAAAACGGTGCATACTTAAGGAAGAACACACTTTTATCTTGATATCTAAAAGAGGGATCATCTTACAATGCTACAGAAAGCGCCAAACTAGCAGTATAAGATGCTAACATCTAATGTGTAAAGTGAGATGATATGGTCCATGCATTTGATCTCTATCACTTGCATCGTGGTATGATCTCTATCATTCCTTTGTGTGTAAGGCCAAGGTCTATGGAACTTACACGTTGAGTGTGTTGTAAGAGTATCTATCATACATCTACTTACAACAATACCATATCAATATACTAGCCCAGCAACGATCTAAACTAGACGCCTCTAATTTATCAATTGCAAGTTTTACGTGGCTTAGGGCTTTCGGAGATAGAACTGTTCTTACCTACGAACATGAACCACAACGAGGATAACTAAGTTATTAGCAACTCGTTGTAAATCAGATATTGACTATAGTAGGAGAGACAGACACCCGCCAACCACTTATGCAAAACAAGTTGCATGTCAGTCGTGGAACTGGTCTCATGTACAATGACATGTAAGGTTGGTCCGGGCCGCTTCATCCCACTATGCCACCAATATCCAAAATACATAGAAGATGCAACAACATGATCATCATCGCCCACATATCAACATATCTGTACTACCCGTGCTAAGCACCTACGCATAGATCAGGCTCTGATACCATTGTTGGGTCCGCAGCAGAGAAACAAAAAATTTCCTACGGTGTGAATTACACGCCAAGATCTATCTACTAGGTACAAAGCAACGGGTGGACATACATCCAACGAGAACTTACCCCCGTAGATAACGAGCTTTGTTAACAAGCAAGAACTCATGGTTGATGTAGTCGTACACTTGCCGATCTCAAGATCGTGATGAAGTCCAGCAGGTCCGGCTCCAGCACGTCCATCAGATCCAGATCCAGCACCACCAAGTCCAGCACCGCAAAGCAGCGGTGCATCCGTGATCGCACACACGTCCGGTACCCCAACAGCCTCCGTCCCTCGCTCCAGCAAAGCAGCGGAAGCAGCAACTCCTTTCCAGATAAAGCCACCGGGAACATGTATCTCGCTAATCCGAGACCATGGGGGAATAATACTAGAGGGGGAGAGAGATCCTTCACAAGGAGGTGTAAGTGAGAAGTGAGGAGAGAGGGGAATTTTATAGGAGGAGGGGAGGGTACCCCTCCTTCATGGCCGGCGCATGGGGGAGGTGACCCTTCACCTCCTCCATTCATGTGGTGGTAACCTCTCCACATTAAAATGCCCCTTCACATTCTCTTTTAAAGTCTCCACTTTAAATGCATTAAATTTCTCCAAATTTAATGCTCTCTCATTTAATAAAACTCTTTTATTATTTTTATTCAGAATTTTGTTAATTACTTTAATTAACAAACATTCACATAAAACCCCCTGCAACATTTCAATATTACATGCAGAACCAATTTCAGCAATTTCACCCGAAACAGTTTCGGTGTCTATTGAAATAATTCCAGCGCTTTCTTAAATCTTTATCTGAAACATATTTGCTCCAAATGGTGTCGGTATCCCTTAAGTGTGTCACCCTACGGTTTGCGAATAATGCAGACATGATCGAGACCCCTCTCCGATCAATAATCAGCAGCGGGACCTGGAGATCCGTACTGACTCCTACACATTCAACGATGACTTCTGTGATCGTGAGAACCTTTAACGCTTGTAACTAAATCCCTTTGTCTCGCTATATATTACATGTCCGAGATTCGATCATTGGTATCTCCATACCTAGTTTGATCTCGTTTCCGACATGCACTCTTTTCTCGTTCCCGTGATATAACATTCTAGTGATCACATCACTTGCTTGCAAGCTATTTCAATGTGATATCACCGAGAGGGCCCAGAGTATATCTATCCATCATCGGGATTGACAAATTCCACTCTTGATCCATGAGCCTCAACATAACACCTTCGTAGCACTGAACCCATCTTTATAGTCACCCTGTTATGGTGTGACGTTTGATGTTATCAAGATACTTTTCCGGTGTTAGCAATTAACATGATCTCATGGTCTAAGGATAAAGATTACTTCGTATGATGTTATAACAATATAAACATAATGACTTTGATCGTAATGCTATACTTCGGATGAATGTTCATCACATCATTCCACCAATGTTGTGACCTCGTTATTAACAACATCCAATATCCATGATCAGGAAACCTTGATCATCTTGTTAATCAACGAGCTAGTCTATAAGAGAGGCATAACTAGGAACCCTTTTTGTTTATTAAACACACATGTATTGACGTTTCCGATCAATATAATTATAGCATGCAAAATAAACATTTATCATAAACATGAAATACGATAATAACCACTTTATTATTGCCTCTCGGGCATATTCCCTTCAAAACAAAAGCATGAATATACTTGGAATAGCATAAGCTAGAGAGAGAGATGAACACATAGCTACCGGTAGAACCCTTAGCCTCGAGAGAGAACTACTCCCTCCTCATCATGGGAATCAGCAATGGTGATGGAGATGGTGGTGGAGATCGATGGAGATGGCTCCGGTGGCACTTCCCCGTCCCGGTAGGGTGCCGAAACAGAGACTTTCTGTCCACCGAATCTCCCCTTCGGTGGAGGCAGCGCTTGTATGCGGGTGGTCCGGATATGGCCGAAATTCCGGAAATCGAGTTTCCATGGAAAAAAATTCTAAGATATTTTAGACTATAAAAAATGTATGATTTGTTGCATTGTCTCATATTTTGATTATATAACTTTAGGAAAAAATAGTAAGTATTGGTACGCACGTCCTAAATAGAACTTGCTTCACAAAAATGATCATCTTCTAGGAATGTCATTGGTTTAGAGGGCAAACTCCTATGCTTCGGAACCAAGTTTTGTACAAATTGGACTCTTTTTTCGTTGGGATTGTGTATATGCAACCTCACTTGAACTAATAATAACTAATATAAATTTTTTATTGTCTAAATAATGATTTACTCATTTCCACACATTTTCAAGAGAAAATAAAAAAATACATATATTCGTTAAAAAAATCTAGATTTTTTACATGCACTCACATTTAAAGGTTTTTAAACTTGTGACAAATCGTAAAACACGACATGACTGTCCTAATTGGTGAAATAAGTATGGATTTATTTAAAAAATCTGACCCTCCACACCTAGATTTCCCAATTTACTGCACGCAAATCCCCTCCCCCAATATATGCCCGCCCGCACCAAGAAGCTTCATTCAAAATCCCCAATTTCCATCCCCTCCGCGCCGTTCAATCCTCCCCTTCCTGCAGATCCTCCATTTATGTCGGAGATGGCAGCGGAATCCATCTCGAGCCACGATGGAGCTGGCTAGACAAGAGTGAACATGGCAAAGACATGCCTTTTGACAGAAGTATGCTCCCCCGTGCCGCCGGCCTGCCGCCTGCCAAAGTGGTGGCACCTTGACCTGAGCGGTGTCTTCATGCCACCGCCATTGAGGAGTGGCACGACCTATGCCATTGAGGTCGCCTGCCACCGTGCGCTTGCCGTCGGTGCTACGGGCGGACCCAAGATACGGATCACTGTATTGGGCCGAGCTTTTCAAGGAGGAGCATGAATCCTTGCGCCGCTCCACCCGCCACGACGTAGCGCAGGCGCGCTGGAACATGGCGAAGCGCCGGCGATTCTGGGCCCAAGTCACTCCCGACGATGCCAAGGCGGATCCCAAGGAGGACAGCGACCCCGTGGTGTAGGAGGAGGAGGAGGATGCTGAGACCAGCGCAGATTCGCTCGAGGTCCAAACGTCGCTGCCGCCGCACGAGCTCGGCGACGAGCCAGAGTGGCCGGGAACCATGGCCGCGCATCGTGCGTCGTTGGAGGCCGTCCACACCAATGCTGTCAAGCTAGAGCCAGCTGAGTCTGATAGCTCCGGCCCCGTCGACTGGGAGGAGTTCGAGGCATACACAGATTCGTTGCCGGTTGAGCCAACGCCGCCTCCGCCGTCCATCCACAAGCCTGACGATGAGCTAGAGTGGACAGGCACCATGGCAGCCTATCGCGCATTGGTGGAGGTCATCGTCGTGGTCGTCGATGATAATTAATTAGCTAAAATATGGCCTATGTTTAATCTGAATATTCAGTTATTAATCCATAGTATAACTTTGTAATCTGGAGATCAATATGTGGCCTATGTTTAAATATATGTGAATTTCTAGTTATGTTTGTCCTCTATTTAATTTTATGTGACTTTTTAGTTATATGTGTCCCCTATTTATATTTATGTGACCATCTAATTGAATTTGACCTCTGTACATTTGTTTAGATAAAAAGAAGCATTTCCGGACCGTTCGTAAATATACGGACTGTCTGCACATTTCGATTTGGTGGGCAAACATTTGGTTACATTCCCTCCAGTCCCTCTCAAATCCCTAGCATCCCCCTCCCACAACTCGAAATTTGCCCCTCTCGCCACGTTGCCCCTCCCCTGCAAGATTTGTCGCTCCCTTCCCTCCCGGATTCTCCGCCCCACGCTTAGCCCCTCCCGTTGAACACATCCTCTCTCTCCATTCTACTGGATAGATCCTCTCTGTCGGTGCGCACTCCACCCTCCACCCCTCCCCCACCCCACCCCCATCGCGGCGGCCCTCCGGAACACCAGTCCCCCGCACCCCTTCCCACCGACGTCCGCCCTCCCTGCAGATATGGTGTTCTCTCTTCTTCCCTTGCTTTTCTTTATTTAGTACAATGCATAGCAAGATATTCTCTAGAGCTGTTCCATCTTTATTTAGTATTGTGGTATTTTGACTGTGGGTTTTGACTTACTATATATATATTGCTGAAATACTTCAAAAGACTTTTCTACCAAACAGATGGCATGTATAGATGAGTACTTCTTTATTTAGATTCCACGTATTTAATTGGGTCCTTAATTATTTGGTAATAGAGATAGCAAATCTCTTGTATTTAGGTATTGGTATATAATACTTAGGCTGGTCATACTATAGAGTGACATACATATGTTACTACTAGACTAGTAACATGCATATGTTACTCTGCACTATGACCAGCCTTATTATTATATCCATAGTGGGTAGTGTCATTGACATAGAGATCATCATATAGGCTTGTCACACTGGAAATTCATACACTAGTATCATATGTATGATCTAGTTATAACACTCCCACTCTTTCTAGCCTAGTAGAAGATAGTGGGAAATTTATACATACTAGCTAGGATGTCCATAGTGTATAATACTAGCTAGGATGTCCATAGTGGGAGCAACGAAACCGCTATCATACAGTCATGTTTGCAAACATGACTGTGTAATAGTATTTGTGATGGTCCCACTATGTTTACCCTAGTAAAATATTGTACTATGTATATATAGTGTATTTTAATAATTTTGTTTCCACTTACTAGCAATGTACTCTCATATTTAGTCATGGATTATTGTATGTATGGAGTTTTACCTTGTTTATTAAAAGAAACAGAAAGGTGTGCCTGAACTAACTCAAGTTGTAGCTAGATTTTTGGAGAATAATTCAGTTAGCTTTATTTTATGCAGGCTCAGTGTTGCCCTGTTTGCATGAGCATTAAGGGACCATGTCGACAGAAGAATCACCGAATCTCATTTTTCGTACTAACTATGCATGTGGGGACCGAAGATACAATGGTATGTGCGTTGTGTACGTCGTGTAGAGTTAAACGGATTATTTCTATTGATAGCATATAAAGAATTTGCAAAATATTTAGTCTGTTGTTTATGAATTGCTGCATAAGAAAAATGACTACTGTTTTTCTGTAGTATGTTCCTTGCCATGTCAAGAAGCACTTAAATGAAATGACTCCTCGTGACAAGATATGCATCGTGACGCCAGATAGATATTTGTATTGCTTTGAACTGCTCAAAGAAAAGGACAATATAATGATATGGGGTGACCAATGGGATAATTTGATCGTCCACTACTATATTTGCTCCTATGATTAGATTGTTGTGTATTTGGATGGTGACCAAGAATTGTTTAATGCTATTGTATATAACAAATTTGGTAGTAAGAAAAAACTTTATGAAAAGCTAGGTTAGTTCATATATACTCTCTATGTACAATTTCATGTGCACGTTTGTATGTTGAGATATATTATATTAACTCTGAATGTATGGTGCAGATTAGGAAATCAATGTGAAACTATATCCGCTTGCCATACATGGTAACTAAATAAAACAATCATCATCTGATAAGTACTTTTGTTTGAAGCATATGGTTTCTTCAAAACTACAAGCTAGCATTATACTTTTTATTAATTGAGAAAGTGCTGGACTAATGTTGTATTTGTGGGACGTGATGAAATCCTTAATTCGATGATAAAACATCCATCAATTCCACTCTCATCCATCAAGAAAGCTGGTGTCATTGCTTTTGCCAGAGACAACTATACTCGTTTCAGCCCAATTGTCTTCCATACATTGACGGAGAAAAACATTGGACGTAAAACACTTGTAAGTAGTAACAAAATAAATTCAGTTTTATTTCACATATTTTTTTCTATATGCGAGACTAGCTAACATAATGTTCATTATATTGCAGAAGCTAAGAAGTGGTTTTATGAGACAGTGTGACCTCCCATCGTCAGGAAAAGTTTGGTTGCGCGATGGTGTAGCTATGCTTGTGTTCTCCAATTGGTCTCAGGAGAAAAAAAGGCAGATTAGTCATGAAGAAAGCCATCTGGCATCGTTTTGTTTACCGCGGGGGTTACAAAATCGGTAAGGTAGTCATGTTCTGCATCACAAAGTCTAAGCATGAAAGTAGTTTCAATATGTGCTTCTCAAGAGTTTGACATTCAACTTGCTTCCTCATATGTAAAGAGCAAGATATGTGAAGAATCCAGTCCTAGTTAGCTACTATGTCCTTTATTTTGTTACTGCACTGACATAACTGCAAGCACTAAAAAATCTACTTAATTAAATTTGCTTTAGTTCAATTATGTGGTCTTTGTAATGGGTTTTAACAGTAATTTGATGAAATGAAGCACCTTTGCAATATCCACCCGGAGTCTCCGAGTTTTATACCGAAGGCTCCGGACAGGAAAACATAAACCCAGACCAGACCGAGAAATCCGGATGCTCTGGTCTAGCAGAGGCAACTTATATTTCTAACCATCTCCTAACACCTGGAGTAGGTTCTTCGTAGAAACCAACTCCAGCCTTGTCGAGACGTCTATAGAAATGCGGACGCCCCGGCCTACTAGAGCTGGTTCATATGGGCGACCGTCTCCTAGGCTGCCGGCGGTTCATTATTTAAACCATCTGCATAAATCATATTAATATAGGTGGCCTTTTATATGAACCGCCTGGTGTATACTATCGGAGACGCTTCGGTCAACCGCTTCGGAAAAAGCCGATTTTTCAGCAACTGTTGTCGAGAGTAGAAAGCCAAAACTGTCGCCTGCCCATGGTGGAAAACCGTTGTCGGAAGCTAATTCTGTTATAGTGGATAGAACTTTAAATTCCATTGACGTCACCATCGGATGTGGAGCATAATATTTGGAGGTTCACAGGGCCGTATGGAGAACCTAGGTGGGAGAATAAGCATCTAACTTGGTAGACAATGAGAGATTTCAGTGTTGTTAATTCAATGCCATGGCTGGTTATGGGTGACCTGAATGATATTATGTATCCCTTTGAGAAGGAAGGGGGCATGGCTAGACCTTCTCATTGCATGAAATCTTTCAAAAGACGCTCTTGAGACTGCCATTTGGAGGATGTCGGATATATCGGTGACAAGTTTACATGGCATAGAGGTGAAATAAAGGAGAGACTGGATCCTGCATTAGCAAACAAAGCATGGAGTTCAAAATTTCCAGAATCTAGTCTCCATCATCCTGATTACTATAGGTCAGATCACATGCCTATTTTGATGTGCATTGAAGAGCCATTTGTGGAGAAAAGGCCTAGCCCAGCTTTTCTTAGGTTTGAGGCCCGTTGGGTGAAACAAAAAACTTCATGGACATCGTATGGGGCACTTGGGATGATGCTGTCCCAGCAGGTTCAAATTTCTCATTAGCGGGAAAACTTGCTAGAGTGCATGATCACCTGCATAAATGGGACAGTTCAGTTCTGAAAAAACAAAGAATAATCTTTGGAAAACACATAGGGAGTTGGAGAATGTTGTGCGTCAGTCTTTGTCAGCAGAGAACATTGCACGACAGGAGTTGTCTAAGGAGATTGAAAGATTATTAGAGATGGAATAATTGCACTGGGCACAACAGAGTCGTATTAATTGGCTCCAGTATGGTGATAAAAATAGGAGCTACTTACATAATTTTTCTTTGGCCAGGTGACAGAAAAATCGTATTGAAATTTTGATGGATGATAATGGGAATTGGTTGGAGGGATCTGCCTATTTAAATTTATTTATTTAGGATTATTTTGCAGGGCTGTTTGCAACAGAAGTTGAATAGTCGAATCCTGAACTTATTGACAAGGTAACCCTAAAGGTAACCGAGGGAATGAATGAGAGTTTGCTTAGCGCGTATACTGAATATGATGTTAGAAAAGCACTCTTCTCAATTGGGGATACTAAAGCCTCTAGGGTGGATGGTTTGCATGCTATAATTTTTAAAAATTCTAGGCAGGGAAAGCTTTGATAGGTGAGGTATTAAATGCTAAAAATAACAAGGTTATAACTGAAGGATGGAACGATACAACTAGTGTGTTAATCCTAGAGGTAAACTCATCAGAGAAGATTTCTCAATATAGGCATATTAGCCTATGCAATGTGATGTACAAGGTGATATCCAAGATGATAGCTCTATGGTTGAAGATAATTCTTGATGAGGTAATCTCACCGGTTCAAATTGCTTTTGTCCCAGGTTTTTTAACCATAGATAATATTTTTATTGCTTATGAGAGTTTGCATATGATCAAGAGCAAGAAGAAAAAGGAAAAGTGGTATATTGTGCTGTGAAGTTGGACATGCATAAAGCATATGATAGAGTGAAGTGGATATTCTTGAGAAGGATGTTGCCTCGGTTGGATTTCCATCATGATTTTGTTGAATCACTAATAGCATGTGTTAGCTCGATTAACTATAGGTTGAGATATAACGATCAAGAGACAAGTTGTTTCTCTCCAAGTAGGGAACTTTGGCAGGGTGATCCGCCGTCTCCAATACTTGTTCTTGTTGTGTGCAGAGGGTCTTTTTAGTGCGATGTCACATAAGGAGGAGGTTCGTGGCATAGAGGGTGTTAGGATGTGCAGGGGCGCACCATCAGTATCTCATTTATTATTTGTGGATGATTCCCTAATACTCGTGAAGGCTGATATTACTAATGCAACCTCTTGAGACAAGTGGTAGATGATTAGTGTGCAAGTTCAGGACAGATGGTAAGCAAGTCGAAGTGCAGTTTATTTTTATCCCAAATGTTGATGTCCAAATGAAGGCTAATATATGCACGCAGTTGAATACTATGATAGAAGCAATTTCATACAAGTATTTGGGACTGCCAACGATGATTGGGTTAGATAAAAGTGAGACTCCCACTTTTATTGCCATCCGGGTAGTACTTTGCCTTCAATACTTGAACAACGATGAAAAAGATTCACTAGATGTCCTGGTGGAGAATGTGTATTCCTAAGAAATTAGGAGGTATGGGGTTCTGTGATCTTCACGCATTTAATCTAGCTATGTTATCCAAGCAACTATGACACCTTATTACAAACCCTTATTCTTTATGTGCTCAAGTATTGAGGGCAAAGTACTACCCGGATGGCAATATTCTGAAGGCTTCTCCAAAGAAGGGATCATCATATACATGACAGAGTATTGTCATAGGCTTACAAACTTTTAGAAGAGGACATGTACTGAGAGTTTGCTCGGATGCACTATTAACATATGGTAAGACCACTGGATCCCAAATAGCTTCACAATAAAAGTGTTTCTAGAAAAGGCCAAAGTCTACTTCGTACTGTCGATGAGCTGATTAACACGGTGATGGGTGTTTGGGATGAAGAGCTTATAAGGGATAATCTATTGCCAATAGATGTTGAGCGTATTCTGAAGATTCCCCTTAGTGAGCATATGGATGATGACTTTGTGTCCTAGCATAAAACAAAAACATTCTCATTCACGGTGCGATATGCGTGCTACACCAAATGGGATCACCAATTCGGTAACCGTTTGAGGAGAGTTGAGGGATAAGACAATGCAAGATGCAACTCCGTCTGGGAGAAGGTATGGGATTTACAGGTTCCAAGAAAAATTTTAAAAATTATGTGGAGATCCCTGCATGGTGTGGTACCGGGAAAATCGATCCTTGCTTACAGGCACATGCGAGTACAGCTTCAGTGCCCCCTGTTTCAAGCAGGACTTGAACACATGAGACACCTGCTCTTTACCTGCGTGTGTGCTAGGAAAATTTGGCAAGCTTTGGGATTATCTGATTATATTGATCAAACTTTAATTGGGGAGAGATCTGGCTCTAGTATTCTAGAGTATCTACTAAACATGTTGAATCAACCAACACATGTGCTTGGTTTGCTGAAAATTAAGGTGACCATTGCGGGGACATGTTGGTATGTGTGGTGGTAGCATCAAGAAATTGTGAAGGGGGAGACCATGGCAGGGACTACCTGCACAACTTTTGCTATACATGCAATAACAATAAACTATGTTGTTGCTTCTTCAGTTAATGCTGTCGAGTGTGAATCTGTTTGGAAGAAACCAACGAATGATGAATTTAAGCTAAATATTGACACTTCTTTCCATGATAATGGAAGAGGTGCGACTGGGGCTGTTCTACATGACGATCGTGGTAATGCAATTGCAGGCTATGCATGTCCACCAAATCATGTTCTCAATGCAGCTACAACGAAATCTCTAGCTCTCCTAAAAGTGTTAGAATTCTTGGAGCAAATGGGGTTGTCTTCTATTAATATCGAATCAGATCCACTGGAGTTGATTCATGCATGCAATTTGGATATTGAGATTTGGAGTCCTGCAATGGCTATCCTCGTAGACTACTTTCTGAAGGCGAATTCTTTCAAAGACATCAGTTTAAACACTGTCGAAGAGAATCTAACCAAGTGGCGCACCAATTAGCTAAATTTTCTTTTGAATCAAATTATGTAGTAAGGGGTCGATGATCCACCCAGTTATATTTTGTAATTTGTAATTGACGATGTAACTCTGTTGGCTTCTCAATAAAGTGCGATGTATGGCTTCCAAAAAAAGAGTCAAGACCTCATGTCATATACCGTGAAGATGGTTTTTGGACCATGTTTTTCATTTTGTTTAGGGCGAGTTTATTGGTAAGTATAAATTTTGGGGCTCGGCTAGGCCCAGGATATGATCTCGCGAAGACAGCCTTTTGGTCCATGTTGTCCTTTTGTTTGGTTGCCTACATTGTATTCGTAGGACAAAATTGACCCGGTGATTGGTTGACTACATGCAAGCGCTATTAACTATTTCGGTGCAACAAACTCTTTTTGGTTGTATGAAGGCTAAGATTGCGGTCACCTCCTCTGTATTGGTGACTGTACCATGGCACACCTCCATATAACACAGGGACTAACAAATGAAGTAGCGATCCACCGGTCATCTGTAGGCAGGGGGAGGTAGGATGGTGACTTAACGAGGGGTGAACATGCTAATTCTTACTTAGGGGGCAACTAAGCAAAATTCCTATGAAATCTTACTTAAATCACTATTAAACACAAATACTGGTGGTCCCCTATCTCTGCCGATGTCCATACGTACTATGGGTACTTCAAAATGTATTTCAGTCCTAGCTATCACGAATGGAAGTTCATCGGTACGTCATCAGGACGAATCGAATAATAGTTTATCATTATGGACCGGTGGCAATAAACAGGAAATGCAACCTTCTTCTTCTTCTCACATCCTTGTGGTAGCTCTGTCTTCCCACATTGCCTGTGCACACTCTAGCATCTTGTTCTTCCAAGGTTCATTGCCATTTAGCTCCAAACCATGTCCAATTTCGACTTCATCGGGTCAATAGATGTCTCATCCGGGAAAAATTTATCAAGCCCCAACCCAAGATATAGTTGTGAAGAATGCAACAAGCAAACACCATCTTCACTTGAGTCTCGAAACTATGGAAAAGTTCCTGGTCAAGAACCTTGAATTTATTTTTCAAGGCAGTAAATGTCCTCTCAATGGCGAATCTAAATCTGGAGTGTCTCAAATTGAACAATTCCATAACATTTTGTGGTTTGTTCCTTGGAGAGAACTTGTTTAGATGGTACCTTATTTTCCTAAATGGTGGTAGAATCCTAGGTCAGCATGCATATCCAGCATCTCCAAGATAGAACTTAACATCAGGGATGTTCAATCCATCAGTTCTAGAGAAGCTGTTAGCAAGAATGCTCGCATCATGAGAATATCATTCCCAAACAGCTAGCACATAGGTGAACTTCAAAAATCAACATCAACCATCACATTTTGACTAGTGTAGTGATTCCTTCATAAGTATGCTACTGACTATGATTTTGGCACTCTAGCAGCCACATGAGTACCATCGATGATGTTAATAAAATCATGTCAACACACGAGCAAAGCATCACATTTTTTAGCAATGTAGTCATTTCATGAAAAGAAACAAGAGAATTAGTACTCGCCGTGAAATATGGAAACCATCTACGGTTGTTCGTATCTTTCTTTGCGAGCGACCACTTGGTGATTTGATCATCTCTCCTCTGAACTCTCCAATAACATACAAGACTTGTTTGAAATTGCTAGCAATAGTCTATATGGATTCTCATAAATGTTCTATGGATCACTCTAATCCTCGTTCACTAAACCTTTTGACCAGTTCATAGAAAAGGGCTCTTGTCATCCACAACATTTGGAGAGCCACTACATCGTTGGAATTGTAAATGTAGTTGAGATTTGCCATCCTCTCCAGATCTAGGACCAACATAGGACCGTATGTGATCCTAGGAAAGGTAGAACGCCTAACTGCTCTCATGTGGAGCAGCAGGATGCTCTCATGTGGAGCAGCAGGATCCATGCTTAATCACAGCTATGCGTGATGCTTCTTGATGGATTAGATCCAACTGGTTGATCTTAGAAAATTGATCTACGATGAGTACTCACTAAACCGACCCTACATACTATCTAGTTATGGTGGGGGCAAAAAGAATAGTAGGAACGTGTGGTTTACCTCTACCATAGGAGACGAGGAAGAGCAGCCTATGTCAGAGAAGAAGGAGAAGATCCCCTAGTCCAGACGGCTGTGATAATCCAATGATAGAGAAGAAGGAGATGAGCTCGTCCTGTAGAAGACAACACTGGTCTGATGCCGGCGTAGATCTGCATCACTGCCGCTTCCGGTGTCGAAGGAGAAATGGGGATTTTTCCTAGGCCAAAATATCGGAAGGTCACCGAATGGGGGAGTTGGAACCCATCTTTTCCGTGAAATGGAGGATGGATTTCAAGTTCTCCCATCATCTTGCGCTAAGCTACCGCGCTCGCAGCGCCCTGATATGTCCATTTTGCATCACTATTCTATATCATAATTTACTGTTATTCATTGATATATTTTATATTAAGAGATGATACTTATGTTATTTCACCTGTTTTTGCATGGTTGATGACTTTTGGAGCATGGACCGCTGCAGTCAGGATTCTGATGAAAAAGGTGCTGTTTGGAGGCAAAATTCGCGAAGATCAGAAAGTTCGGGAAAATACATGGAAAATCCTATTTTTCTAGAAGACGAAGAAAGCCAGAAGGGGAAGTGGAGATGGGCCACAGGGGGCCCACACCACCTCAGCACGGCCACCAGTGTCGCGCCACCAGGTGGTGTGGCCGCCCTGGTCCACTCCAGCCTCTCCCCTCTGGCGTATAATATCCTCCCGAAATCCTAAGACTCGGGGAGGAACCACAGAAAGATTCCGCCGCCTCTGCGGGGCGGAAAACACCGAGAGAGAAAGATCTCTCCGTGATTCTGCCGGGAATTCTTCCTTTCCGAGAGGGAGATCATCGCCATCAACACCACCATCAAGTTGGACATCATCGGGATCATCATCATCATCACCACCATCATCTCCACCAGCACCATCATCACCACCTCCATACCGCTGTAACAATTGGGTTGAATCTTGCATAATTCTTAGGGGAATCTTTTCCGGTGTTGATTACTCCTTGTAGTTGATGCTATTAAGTGAACCGTTGAATTATTGTTTATGTTCAGATTGTTATACATCATTATTTTATCTCTGATCATGATCCATATGATGTTTTGTGAGTAGTTCTTTTTTTCTTGAGGACATGGGAGAAGTCATATTGTTAGTAGTGGAATTATGTTGAGAAAGATTCAATGGTTTGATATTTAAGTTGTGGTGTACTTATTCTAGTGGTGTCATATGAACGTCGACTACATGACACTTCACCTATATGGGCCTAGGGGAATGCATTGTATATTTGGCTACTAGTCGTAGGGGCTGCCGGAGTGATAGAAACCTGAACCCCGTTAGGAAACCATTGCACAAGGGACGTCAGGGTCTTAGAATTTAAAGTTGTGGTTAGGTTTCTACCTTAATTACTTTCTTCTACTTGCGGATGCTTGCAAGGGGTATAATCACAAGTATGTATTAGTCCTAGGAAGGTCGGTACATTAGCACAGGTTCACCCACACAACACTTAGCAAACTAAAGAAGATTAATCAACTATATGAAGCGAAAGCACTTGACGGTATTCCCATGTATCCTCGAGAACGTTTGGTCATCTTAAGTAATACAACCGGCTTGTCATTTGCTAAATAAAGGATTGGGCCACTTGCTGCAGTTATTCTTATTGTCTTTTATTTACTCGTACTTTATTTACCTGCATTATCAAAAACCCCTAAAAATCCGTTTGCTAAGGATTTATAGAGAATTCCTGCTCCAAACCATTCGCCAACACCTTCTGCTCCTCGTTGGGTTTGATACTCTTACTTATCGAAAATACTGCGATACACCCCCTATACTTGTGGGTCATCAAGACTATTTTCTGGCGCCGTTGCCGGGGAGTGAAGCGCTATTGGAGAGTGGAACTGGTAAAGGAAACTTCTACTGTGAGTATTGTTTACTTCCGTTAGTTGTTTTATTTTCATTATGGATAATTCGCTGAATTTCTTATTTCGTAATGCTACTACCACTACTAAGGTAGTAGGTGAACCACCACCTGTTGAGAATGATACTTTTAAAATACCTACAAGAATTATTGATCGTGTTATGGATAACTATTATGTTGGAGATGGAATTGTCCATCCCGGTGATCATTTAGTCTTTATACACGAATTATGCGGGTTGCTCAAGTGTGCAGGTATTACTACAGATCAAGTTAAGAAGAAGTTATTCTCATTATCACTGAAAGGAAGAGCTGAGGACTGGTATAAGCTGCTGAAGAATGGTCAAGCTCTTGAATGGGAGGAAATAGTGCCTCTCTTTTATTCAAAGTTTTATCATCCTAGTGAGATTCATAAAGATCGGAATCAAATATACAATTTTTGGCCTCTTGATGGAGAGAGTACAACTCAAGTTTGGGGGAGATTGAAGTTAGTAATGCTCAAATGTCCCATTCATGAGCTCCCCAACAATATTATTATCAATAACTTTTATGGAAGGCTTTCTCTTCATGATAAGGATTTATTGGATGCTTCTTGTGCTAGATCATTTACACGCATAAAAGAAGAAACTAAATGGGATCTTCTGGACCGTATTCAAGATAATGTTGAACCATGGGAGAATGACAAAGGAAGAAAGTCAGGTATAAATTATGATTATATGAATGCATTGAATCTTTTATGGGAACTGATGACTTTCAAAATATTAAAAATGCTTATGGTCTAGACTCTCAAGCTA
The DNA here is from genome assembly GCA_023614405.1 of Avena insularis. Taxonomy (NCBI): domain Eukaryota; kingdom Viridiplantae; phylum Streptophyta; class Magnoliopsida; order Poales; family Poaceae; genus Avena; species Avena insularis. The sequence continues at coordinate 660,689,979 of CM042690.1, read as the reverse complement.
TTGCAACTTATTTTAAGGCTTTTGCCTCCTATATTGAAGTTCCTAAAAAGAAGTGGAATAAGTATCATGAACCATATAAAGATGTTGCTAAGTGTGTTCCTGCAAGAAATACTGAAGTTTATACTGCTAATCATGTTTTACCTAAACCTTACGTTGAGAAAATCCCTTTCCCAGTTAAGATAAAGGAACATTCTATGATAGCCAGTATGGTTAATGAAAGTACAAATAAAGCTGATGAATCTGATAAACAAATGGATGATGAACCTGTAATAGAAAATGTGAAAGACTTTGTCACTAAATATGAAGAAGATGGATACACTATCCCTTATAAGGATATCCCTAATATTGTTTCACAAAGTAGTGTTATGAGAGCTAGTGTCCCTGTGTTTTCTTTTAGGATAAGTGATCATTGTTACAATGGTTCTTGTGATAGTTATATCATTAAGTTTATGCATGATACTGAAAGTTATTATGAGAGAAGGAAGACTGTTCTTATGCATCTCAATAATATCAAGTTTCCTCGTTTTATGCTAAAAGTTTTTATGTTGCACTTCTTTTGCCTTCCTATGCTAGTAGCCTCTGGTTTCAACAACTTGTTTGTTTACAAAATTCCCTTGCACAGGAAGTAGGTTAGACTTAAACATGTGTATTTTTGCTTCTTAATGCTCTCTTTCACTTCAATTCATATCTTATCAGAGCATCATTGAAATTATCATGCCCATCTTAATGGCTATAAAGGAAGAGCTTTTTGGGAGACAACTCAATTTATTTTTGCTTTTAGTTTGTTTTTGTTTGTTTGAGTCTTGGAAGTTATTACTTTGATAATGACCTCTCCTTATCGTTTTGTTTGGTTTTTATGTCAAGATCAACCTCTAATGAGAGAGAAGTAAGATTTGGAGAAGTTGCTGTCCCGAAACAGATTTTTGTGATTCACCGTAAAAATTCGTGAGAGATCTCTGTACGTCGGATTGAGCTGTAATTTTTTGTGCTTCTGCCCCAGGTTGTTATTTAACTTTCGTTCGTTTTGCACTTATTGATTTGAGCAACAGAAGATTTTCGAAAAATTTGATCTTTACCTACTGGTCTATTTTGACAGATTTTGCCACTCTTGCATTTGCTTCTTAAGTCGATTTCCTTTTTGAATTCTTTTTGGGTTTTCGGAAGGATTTGCTACAGTAGCTTATGTTTTGATGGATTTCACTTGAACTTGGACTTAAAAAGGTTTATTAATAATACATTGCAAATGTATCTATAATTTTTTATGTTCCATGCTTGGTTTTATTTACTTTCTTGTGTTTTGTTCCAACTTTGGAGTACTTTTCATATGATTTCTTGGACTAACCTATTAACAAGATGCCACAGTGCTAGTTGCCTTGCCTGTTTTCTGCTGTTTTTGGTTCCAGGAAAGTCAGAAAATGAACATTCTCGGAATTGGACGGGACAAAAGTCAAAGTTCCTATTTTACCGGAAGACTCACGGAGCCAGAATACGATACGGAGGAGGGTCAGGGCCTAGCCACACCACCCCCAGGCACGGGCAGCCCTAGGCCACACCAGGGCATGGTGTGGGCCCCCTGGCCGGCCATCGACCTTGTCTCTTTCGCCTATAAGAGCCTCCCGATACCAAAACCCTAAATAATCAATCAGAAATTCACAAAAAGTTCCGTTGTATAGACAGACCTGCTGCCATAGGCCATTCTGGACAGTCGTATCTATGTTTTACTAATTTATTACAAGGTTGAATAATAAAGTACAATAAATGAATCTATAATTCGTAACAAGTATATAAAAAGTGTCACCAAATTGATTTTGTATACAAAAAATACCTAAACTTGGACTCCCAAATCCAGACACTCCGGGTGGACGGCTGTCACCAAATTGATGTTGTATAAAAAAGTGCATTTTCAAATAAAAACTAGCATCACTAACGTTTCAAATCAAACTAGACACTACATATATTGAAGTCTTTCCACTAACACTTCACATCATAAGATCACAATATGGATAGCAAGAACTAATAATTAAGTAAACTTCATATGTATTTATGATTCTCACTATAATCCTAAAGCACCCAGTTTAATACATCCATCCATCATCCCAAAAGCACCCAGTTTAATATATCATCCATCGTCCCAAAAGCTCACCCAGAAACTTTAACAACATTTAACTAAAATTATACTACTTCTAACTTGTACTACCGATCACTTCTTGTTCTTCATCACGCCATCATCTGAGCGGCAACGCTTCCCGCTGGAGGTCGCCATTTCTGGCTCGTCGTCGTCGTTGACCATAGGCCACTCCTCCGGCTTGTCGTAGTCATCGTCGACCACCGGCCACTCATGTTGCGCAAAAAGTGCATTCTCCATAGGCGGGGACTACATGCTCTGCTCCGGAGGCGCCTGCATGCGCTGCTCCCCGGCACCTGCTGCTCGACAGATGCCTCCTCCTCGAGATTTTCATTTTGCGGTCCCCAAAGTTGAAACGCCAAGGTATAGCGGTGCCCAAGTTGATTGTAATCAGATCGCATTACCTACAGTTGACGTGCCAAATACTCAGAGGGACTTTTTCAGCACGAATTGAACATAATGTTTAAATATAAAATATTAGGCTAACGACCATCAAGTTGGGCCCCCTGTTAGTTTTGGCTGTTATGTCTCTGTCGTCCTGGCTGCCATGTAGGCTTGAAGCGCTGGCGCCTGTATCCATTCCTCATTACTCCATCTTCTTCTTCCCCGGAGCGGTGACATGTTGTCACGACCATGGCGTGGAGCTGGGACGTCATTTCCTTCGGTGGTGAGATCCGGGACATGGACAGAATGACTCAGCCCCGCTCTCCTTCCTATCCCGAATCCCATCGTCTTCTCCTCCTCTCCCTCGTCTCCTCACACTCGAAGTGGAAGTTCCTGGTCTACTTGTTCTTCTTTTTTCTCGATCAATAGGAACTATTCCCACACGTCAGCCATGGCCAGTAGTCGTATGAAGGTGAACTGGTCCGATCTCCCGGCCACCCACTTCGCAAGATCAACAACTACTTGCTAGAGAAAGAGGAGTACATCGAAACAGGACACGACTAACTAACTAACTAATATCTACAGAGTAAAAAATTACAATTCAACACAAACATGCGAACCCCAAGAGGCTTTTTCTTACCAGGAGCAAGGATTCGAGTGACCACCCTGTCCAAGAATAGTAGGGCGACTTCCAGTAGCAGCAGCTTCCACATCCAGTACATCACAATTCAGCGTAAACATGCAAGCCGAAGAAGACCTTTTCATCAGCCCAATTAGCTGACTACCACACGTTAGAGGAACCATGATGTCTTGTTCATCCATGAATCTGAACTTTGTAGTATGCTTTGGCCCTATTTCAGCATGTTTACATAACACAACAACCATACCAGGGATAGTGCAGATCTGCTCAGGCGCTTCTTCCATCGTGATACAATAGTGTCCATACCACTTGCCCTTCTCATTTGCTAATTTAGAGTCGTGCTGAAGAGGGCTACCGTAACCAGGTAAGGGTGGTCCGTAGAGATCCCACTTGACAGAAAAATTGGGGACAAAAATTGTTTGTCAGCATTAGGATAGCAAACAATTCTAGGTTCAATAGCCAGCTAGCAGTTATAGTTAGTGTGAATAGTAAATATAAAAATAGCTCACCTGCATGTAGCCAGAACTTTTTCTTCGTTGGTAGTAGGATTTATCATCCTCCGTGCTACTCAGCTCGCCGGCAACGAAGGCGGGCTAGAGCCTCGCAACTGCGGGCACGACATGCAGCATTGGAGCTCGGGATCAGCGAGTGGGCGCAGCAACCTGGCCCCGGAAGTCAAATGTCTGAAGGGATTATTCTGGTTGGAGTGTGGAAGTCGACGTCATCGGTGCTAGGGTTCATGCGAAAGGAGAGAGTGGATTTATGAATTTGGTCAACGCATCACCATAGTTCCTCATTTTCCCTACGTGGTTGCCGCGTTGGCACTCGCGTAATGGACAGATTACTGATATGAGGGTCCCGACCATCTACTTCACGGGGCAATTTGACGGAATGTTTGAATTTGGCAGGGAGAGATGAGTTTGCCTCGAAATGGTCCCTCTCGGTAGTTGGCAGTCCAACTTTGCGAAACGCTGCAATTATAGGCAACTCGGGCCCCGCTATGCACTCGCCCGACAACTTTGAGGCTGCAAACCAACAAGCCCTCCTCCTCCTCCTCCTCCTTGTCCTCATCGGAATACTGCTCCGGCGGCTCCTCCCAATATTCTTGCAGAGCGACGAGCTCGGCATCATCGAACGACCCACTCGTATGGGTCGTCGATGACCCCGTCGTCGGTGCTGTCGCCGTTGAGGCCGTCGTGGCTTGATTCGGGTTCCGTATCCCATCTCGGAGCCATACTCTTCCTTGGAGTTTTTTGGGGAAATTTTAGGAATTGATTTTGTGGAGAAATGCTGATAAGAAGGAGATAATGTTGAGATGGAATCAATTGTTGAATTTATAGGCTTTTTCACCGGCGTTGCACATCCCCCAATAAAGTTGAACAAGGCATTGAATTACCGCCCGCGATTGCAATTCTGCAGGTTACCGTTCTGATCCAGAGATTTCGGATTTTTTCGGACCGCCCGTAGTCAAACTAGCCATTATGGATTGAAAAAAATCTAAACAAATTCATATGCATGTGAGTGGTTCGAAATATATTTTTATGGTTCAAATTTTGGAAAAAATAGGAATCGTATCAAAATACTGTCTGTGTTTTGCTATTAGGAATGTGTCCGCTTGTACGTGTGTCCCTGGCTAATCGGCATGCAATGTATGCCTCTTCCGAAGCCTCTTGAAATATGTATATGTGATTTTACTATCTATGAATTATTCAAAGTGCATTCATCGCACTTCAAATAACATCGATCTCTCCTATTAGGAAATTATTTATCAAGAATGCACAAAAATGCTGCGATGTTTTTATATTTTGTTGTAACATCAATCTTTACTAGAGGGAAGTTACTTTACATACATGCATGATACTTCAAATAACATCTAAATTAGAGAGAAAATTATTGATAAATCTAAACTAGTAAGAAAAAGTTACGTGCGGTCCTATATAAAAACTTACTTGGCATGATCACATGATTTAACTGATGTAACAAGTCACTAGAAGCGTCATCTGCTATGCTTAGATTTTAGGGTATAGAGTAAACCCTAAACCCTAAGTACCAACAAGGACGCCGCTAGTGATTTATCACATCAATTAAATCATGTGGTTATGTTAAGTAAGTTTTTAATTTAACAACACAAAATGCAAGTACTAGGACTTGAACTTGGGTGGGTTGAAATACCCCTCTCCACCACTAGACTATGCCTCACTTTGTGATCAAAGTTGAGTAAAATATATTATGAACAACACATGGCGGCAAGACAGGGCGTGGGAATTTTTTTCAAAACTTCTACAGATGGCTTATTTATCAAACCACCTCCAAAAATAAATTATTAGAGGCGGCCTAATCTTTGGGCCTTCGCCGCGCTGCTTACAGATGGCTCATAATTTGAACCGTTGCCAATAAGTCGATTTTTCGCGGGCGGTCGGGTTTTCTGCCCGCCTCCCCAATTATCAGAGTAATGTATTTGTTTAAACCGACTCCGAAAAGGTATTATTGGAGGCAGGTGAATTATTGGCGGCGGATTTTTCACAAAAAACACCTACGAAAATGGGTTTAGGAGGTGATTCAAAATTTTCAGGCAAAAACACACTCCCGGTGAATGCTATAAAGCCCGTTTCTGTAGTACTGATCTATCACTGAGATCACCTTATCCTTCTTCCAGATAATAATCAATCCACCACTTCTATCATCATCAAAACCTACCTCCATAAAATCCATCCTCGATTTCCTTCGAAGACACTCAGTCGGCCATCTGTCCAAATGAGTTTCTGAAAGGAAAATCAAATCAGGGCGTCTACGATTGACAACATCAAGTAGAGCCCTGATTGCCACAACCTTTTTGAGGCCATGGCAGTTCCAACCTAGGATCCTCATTACTCCCGGTCAACCTCCTTCCTGAAGGTCGCCGATATATCAATTTTGTTTCTTCCTTCCTCGGTCCGCGACCGCTTTGGAGCCTGCACTTTCCCCAGTGTACCACTATTATCAGTGACCTTCAGGTTGTCACTATCAAACCTGTGCACAATATCCGCCACTTTATTACCCGACTCAGTCAAAGCTAGAGTATTGTCAACTGAATATTCTCTATAAAATTCAGCCTCTTCCTAGGGTTGCCATCCCCGTCATACAGATCAACATCTATAGACGTAGTGCCATCATTGCTACTGTTTCTGGCAGCACCCTAGTTCATATCCATGCGCCCGTTGCCAAACCTTCCGCGTCCTCTACCCATGAATAGGGCTCTGTCAAATTCATTGCCCTGCCCAGCAGCTCTTCCACTTCCACTGCCTCATCCCCCTCCTACCAAGATGAAGTCGCCCCATTCAAATTTCTTGTCGTCATGAACTCTGTCGCCGCATTCCTCATGCCAGTGTCCAATCATACCGCACATATGACAGAAAGTGGGTAGTTTTTCGTACTTAACTTGATACCACTCCTTCTTGTCCTTGGTCATCGATACAAAGCGAAAGAGATTTTTACTCACATCAAGCTTAACTCTGATACATATGAATTCTCCAACAAAACCACCTGACAACTTGATCTGAACTTCTACAATTTCCCCATGTTTCTACACATGCCTCTTATGATCGGTTCCTTCAAGAAGTTATCTGGGAGTTTGAGGACCTGGGCCCAGACTATGGTTTTATCCAGAACAACCGATCTAGGGTTTTGGAACCCGTCATACTCCTCCATCATCACCGCCTGGTTCCTAAAAACCCAGCCCCCCTAACTCATTGCTTTGTTCCAGTCACCTAGACACGCGAATTTAATCGTGAATAGGTTATCTTTGATCTTCCTCCACGCTACATCCCTCGTGGGATTCCATGCCGAACGCATCTCCGCATACAAAGCGCTAGGGCTAAACCCTCTTGTGGTGTGTACTTTTGCGATCGCCAACCACTTCGCTGGCTCGGGTGGATCCTCCTCCTCCTCCTCCTTCCAGATGAATTATGCCTCGTCTCCCTCCGCGAGATTGAGACGATTCAGGAGATCTTCCACCGAGTCATCCTTTCCTCCGCTTGATTCTCCTTTGTCTGTTGCCATCACTCCACGACGTAGAGCATACCGATCGGAATAGAGAAACTCTCGACGATGGCGCCGTTGGAGGACAAATAAACCCTAGGTTTCTCGCGAGGTCTTTACTCTTGAGTGAGGAGCTCCAAAATATGTGCAGCTGCTGAACATGTCCAAGTAGGTGTCCGTTGCCATCAGCGTATCCATCGCAAATCCTCGACGACCCACATCTGGCCGTCCGATACTCATCCAACGGCACTGCGCCGGCATTCGCTGACCCCATCCATCTTTATGGACACAAGAGCGACGTGCCCGTCCCAGAAACGCGGGGAGGTACGCGACGTCGACGAGGCACAAACGCGGTGCCACAAAACCATCTTGTTGTTTATGAACGCACGAGCGACGTGCCCGTCCCGGAAACCGTGCCGCGATGTGGAGGAGGCAGGGCAGGAACCCGGTGCCGCAAGACCAGTGGCAGTCTCGTGCTACACGTAGATCTTTTCTCGTCCAATCGTAGATCCCTCCTTGCGGTTGACCGACATTTGATTTATGGGAGTGAGTGTCGATCTTCGTCGATCGAGTGGCTGATCCAGCGGCACCACTGCATCATCGCAGCTGCGGTGCATTTACGCTGAATCTGACCTGCCAGAAAACGAGTTCCTCGTGGCCTTGATTGAGATGCGAGCCTCGATCGGTGATTTTCAACTGAATGCTGATGATGACACTGCTCGAGCGATGGTGAAGAAGACGGTACTGGGACTCTCGTGCATGCCATCGCGTCGACAGACAGACCACTTGAAATGAATCCCAATAACTCTTGTTTAGGTGGGCAGTTGGCTCGCTGATAAAAATCGTGGCACGTAGTAGTACTACTCTACTAATTAGGTATAGACAACGGATTTATGGAGCTGGTACTATATACGTCCTGTTTCGTCGATGGATGGTTGAAGCGGGCCTCTGCCTCTTGATGCTGTATCTTGCGAGGAGGCACTACTGCGCGGGAGACCAGTAGCTTAAATGGACATCACATGATCGGCTCTACCACGTTGGCCACGCTGCATGCGCATATATTGCTGGCATCCTCCTTAATTTTCTAAAGTGACCATGTACTACTGTAGTAGTAGCTTGGATCTTCATGCTTAATCGGATTAACATGTACATCTAGAGTGTTTTCTCCGTTATGATAGACGTCGATAATAAGGGTATCTCTAACCGAAGTGAGTACAATAATCTAGAGGAGTAAACCTCCGGAGAAAACTTACTCCTCTAACCGAAGTACAAAACTTAGAGGAGGAAATCATATGATCACCGCAAAACTAGATCAGATTTAACCGAATTTTGGTCGATTCAAACCGAATTTGAAACCTACTATTCCATTTACGTTAATTTATACATATTACACCCAAAAGTCGGTCGAATTTCACTACATTCGACCAGATTTGACCTAAATCTAACCTAATCCTCAGCCCAATCGAAGGAGGAGGAGTCATTGTCGACGTCGATGACTGTCGGTGTTGTCGATGGTCCCGCGCCATCGCCGACGACCTCCTTCATCACCCTGGCCGGCACCGGAGTTGTCGACGGCCCCGACCGACGTCCTCCTCCTTCTTCCTCCTCGCCGCGCCCGCCTTACGCTTTGCCTCGGCGCATGCCTACAGCCGCTGCCGCTCCTCCTTGACGAGCTCAGGGTTGAGGTCGGCACGCGCTGCCGCCATCGCCGCGTCTTGGCGCTCGCAGGCCTCTCGGGCCTCCCGCCGCTCGCGGTCGGAGACCTTCTGGCTCCGGGGACGGCACCGGGTCATCAAACAACAGGAACTTCAGCTCGCCGCAGTCAGAACCATGGAGCTCGACATTCTTCACGTCATACGCGAACGCCGCCTGCTCCGGTGACTAAAGCTCTCGATCCACACCTTCTGGTGGGTGTTGCGGTCGGTAATTTTGGCCACCCACGAGCCCCACGACCGCTGCCGCACGCCGCGGTAGACCGGCGTTGGTGGCACCAGCGGGTCGAGGGTGCTGGTGGACCGCCAGGGCTGCCGCCGACGCTTGGGTGGCGCCAATTGAGGAGGGAATGGTGGCGGGGAGCGGGAGCGATGCGGGGCTGCGCCGGGGGCTACGGTGGCGGCGAGCGTTGGGAATGTGCAGCGGGGATGGCCGGCGAGAAGATCCAGCCACTCGGGCTGTGGTGGTGGCTAGGGTGGCGGCAATCGGAGAGGGTTGTCGTTGGAGGTGGAGGAGAGGCCGAGGAGGAGGTGAGTGTGAACGCGTGAAGGGGATGGATCTTTTACTCATCGAGCGGTGGAGGAGTAAAAATAGGACTCGACCGACGCGCTAATTTTTTTACTCCATTAAAGTTTATTGGGCTTCGGTTAGGTAGGTACCGGTTAGAGGAGTAAAACAACATATTTTACTCCTTTAACCGGTTTTTGTACTTCGGTTAGAGATACCCTAAGTAGGAAAAGTTCACGAGGCTGCTACCTATGTTTCAGTATAGACCATGATATTTACCCATCCTAAGTAGGGAAAGTTCACGAGGCTGCTACCTATGTTTCCGTATAGACCATGATATTTACCCCAAGAAATTGCGTGCCTCGCAAATCGAACAACGAACACTCGTGACTATCGAGAGCAAGTTCAGTAATATAGTCTATTGTTGGCTATAAGAAAGTGACACGGCATATATAGCCAACTCTATAGTTAATATGTACAATTGTAAGCTATAAAACTAGTCCTTAATCAATACGTGATTCACATGCCACTCTCAGTAACTAGGAGCATGTGCTAGAGCTGATTATTAACTTACAGCCCGCTTCTCTTCTCTCTCTTCTTCTCTCTCCTTCACATCACCTAAATTATACTATTTAATCTCTTATACTAAGCTGACTGTTCCCTATTATAGTTGCTCCACAGCATGGGTATTGAATGGTTGGGATTTGACGAAATCGATGACGCAGATAAACGATTTTTCTTTTCTAGTACAAAACGGAAGGAGTAGTAGGTAGCATTGAGGTCTCCGGAGCCTTGGCCCTCGAGATCACAGCTCCGTGCTCACTCCAAATCCCAATTTATTGTACTCCTACTACGTACTGATCTCACCATAAATGGTCAAGCAACTGGCGGCTACTTGGTTTTCCGAAATTTACTTATAAAATAGTCGCAACTTGCAAGCAGCCGTGGACTCGCATGGGCGCATCTCGCTCCTGTAGTCCTGCCATATCTCGTCTCATCAGATTCGTAGACTCCGCTGTGTCAGGAGCTTCGTTTGATTCCCAAGGTTTCCAGAATGCCAAAAAATAGATTTTCGTTGACATCTCGAGATCTGTATAATGGAAACGGATCGGAATGTATTGATTTGACTGTGACATAAAATATGCAACCATTGTAAATTTGAATTCAGAGGAATCGGACAATTTCTACTGTGAGGGATCCTTTTGATTCTTAAGTATGGGATCATCCTAGGCCCCCCCATATGATCTTTTTGGCCGGTTTCCCCCACTTTTAAACATGCAAACACGTAGAAATAGGCATAAATCGATATCCTACCACCAAAAGACTACAGAATCCAATGTCTCTTGTGGACAAAAGAGCCACAAGTCTAGCCACGTATTGATACAGTGGAACAAGTAGTAGCATGTCAAATGGACACATATCAAACAAATGGCTTACTTGATTGGGGACATTCTTGCCACTACCCGGCAGGTTGGTGATTTCCTCCTTCACTCCGTGAAACTTGATGCAAGCATGTTGGATAATGCCCCAACGGTGTGGCATACCCGACTCGTTACGTTTCACATGCATCACGTTGAAGTTGGTATCCCCAAGTTTGCGCTCATCAAATTGTCACCTTCACCCTTGCCCAATAGGTGTCAGAATTTTGATTTGCATAAGTGAGAGGATTGATGTTTACCACCTTTCAAGCTTCAGAATGACACTCGTACTCCTTCAACCTCCATTTGGGACCTCAGGTTCATCCACCAGTTCAACATGGCTTGGCCTTCTTCTTTCCAATGGAGGTGTCGACCATGGGCGCCTCCTCCACTTCGTCGTCCTCCTCTCATTCCTCTTCCTGGTCATCCTTAGCGTCGACATGGGCTTCCTCTTGTGTGTAGGTGAAAGGATACATATGCCGCCTAGGGGGTGAATACGCGTTTTAAAACTATTACGGTTTAGTCTCTAATAAATGAGGAATAAAAGTAGCATTTAATTTATCAAGCACAAAACATAAATCCTTTAGGTTCAATTAGTGCACCAACAACTTATGCTAAGCAAGACAAGCAACAAGGTGATAGCAAGATAAAAAACTTCAAGCATGAAGGCTATCACAATGTAAAGTGCATAAGTAAATAGCTTGGGCATAGACATAACCGAGCACGCGGAGACGGTGACTTTATCCCGAAGTTCACTTTCAAAGAAGCTAATCTCTGTTGGAGAGGTGTGGAGACATAATGCTCCCCGAGTGCCACAAATGGATCATCTTGAGGTGTGGTGGCTCAATGTGCACCCAACACCACACAAGGACCCACCCAAAGATGCGCAATCACACCACTCACCGAGGCCACAAAAGGCTCACCTTATTCTCATGTATGCTCACCACAAAGGTGGGTACACGATCCACTATGGATACTTGAGGACAGACACCGAACTAGTACAAGCTTGGGGTAATATCTAGAACTCAATTAGATGCCCCCAAGATAATGCCACAAAAGGCCACAAGCTTGAGGTAATCTCCACAACTTAATTGGAGGTCCTAAGAAACACCACCAAGAAGGCCACAACCGTCTAGGGTTACAAGAACGCAAGAGTAATAAGCTTAAAAGCTTTCACCAATCGATTCTCCATAGAGAACTCAAACCGATGCACCTAATGCAATGGCAAGTTCTTCACTCCCAAAGTCCACCAAAGCTACAAGATTATTGGGGGAATAAGAGATGAAGAACAAAGGAAATCAACAAACAACTCTAAGATCTAGGTCCCAATATTTCCTTCACAAAGAAGGGATTTGGTTGGGTAGGATACTAGATCTAGATCTCCTCTTCAAATCCCTCAAACAATATTCAAGAAATCATGGAGAGAAAGAGGGGAAGGGAAAGCTCTTGGAGTCAACAATGGAGGAGGAGAGAGAGTAGAAAAGATAACCGCCAAACGAGAAAGAAGGAAGGCTTAAACGCCCTTTCCAAATTTGCTCGTTAGGTGCAGATTCACGTGCACCCGCTAGTACCGCCAAAATGGTGGTACTACCGCCATCCCCTTCCAACGGTCCAAACAAAAATGGGAGAGAGAAGGTAGTACATGCGGTACTACTACCAAATTGGCGGTACTACCGTCAAGGCTTGGCGCCGGTACTACCGCCTAACTTAACCATACTGAAGGGTTACATGGGTTGGTTGGAAATAACCTGGTACTTCCAAGGATACTACAGCCAAAAAATTTCCTAGTAGTACAACTTATGAAATGGCAGTACTACCGCTCCTAGGAAAATCGCTGAACCAAAACTGCGATAACTTGAGCACCCGAACTCTGATTGGGATGAAATGAATTTTGTTAAATATTGAATACCACCAAGGGAGAAAATACCAAGTATAAATATGTGAGAAACCTCCCTAGGTGAAGAGCTGGTAAAACCTACAAGATAAAAAACATAATAAGATATTAATTAAAAACGTTTTTGATGCACTAGAGCTTGTTATGAAGATAACCACAAGCTCTAGCACCTCACATGGATAAGATCCAAATAATAACCAAGAATATGATGTCAAGTATGCAAAGGTTTGAGCTCTCTCCGAAATATACGACAAAGTTACTCAATCGAGAGCCACCCTTGATAGTACATCAATATATCCTAAACCCGGTCTCACAACTAATAACATGAGACCGACAAAAGAAAAAACCTATCAACATCATACCTTTTACTTGTGCATTCCACTTGAGCTTGAAGATGACGATCTTGATCTCCTCAAGTTGGAGCACCTTCCTTGGTCTACTTTGCTTGCACTTTATTGATGAAGACTTGCGACTTTCTCCCCATTCTCCACTATGGGCGAGCCTCTTCTTTGGCATGTCTTCACCTATCCATAATCACAGTGGACGAGAAGTGATGACCCACAAGTATAGGGGGTGTATCGCAGTATTTTCGAGGGAAGTGAAACCCAATTTATTGATTCAACACAAGGAGAGCCAAAAAATATTTATAAGCCTTAACAACTGAGTTGTCAATTCAGCTGCACCTGGAAACAATCTTGCTCACAGCAGTTTATCAGTAGCAACAGTTTTGTAGTAGGAATAGCAAAGTAACAGCAGTAAAGTAAAGACAGTGAATAATAGCGATAGCAATGTGGGATTCAAGCACGGTAGGCATAGGGATGGATGGACGGGCGTTGCATGGACAAGACAATTCACATAGCAATCAGAACATAGGGCAATTGCAGATAAATAAGATAAAGCATCCAAGTACTAGATAATCCTAGGCATGTGTTCCATATATAGTCATACGTGCTCGCAATGAGAACTTGCACAACATCTTTTGTCCTGCCCGTTTGCAGCGGGGCCTCAAGGAACTCTGGCAATTAAGGTGCTTCTTTTAATAGAGCAAAGCATTAACACTCCGTGAACACATGTGATCCTCACATCAAAGCCATTCCTCCGGTTATCTCGATTTACATCGCCGGGGCCATTGGTTCCGGACAACAACGTGTGTATACAACTTGCAGATAAGACCAAAAACAATACTATCATAATGAATCACTAACATGTTCAGATCTGAAATCATGGCACTCGGGCCCTAGTGACAAGCATTAAGCACAACAAGTCGCAACAAAGTCATAAAGCACTAATAAAAGATACTAGGAACCATGCCCTAACAATCTGATGCCATTACATGAACGATCTCATCCAATCCCTACCATCCCCATAGCCTATAGTGGGGGATTACTCACTCATAGATGGGGAAACATGGATGGTCGATGGAGAAGCGATGGTGATGATGATGGCGATGATCTCCTCCAATTCCCTGTCTCGGGTGCGAACGGAGTTTACGTGCTTTGTTTATGAAATGGTGGTGGCGGCAGAGCGGAACTCCTTCTGGAAAAACGTCGAACCCCCCGGAGTTTTTAGGTCAGAAGGCTTCTTATAGGCGAAAAGGGAGACCGAGGGGGTGCCTAGGGGGCCCACACCATGCCCTGGCGCGGCCAGGCCCAGCCCACGCCTGGGGGGTGTGGCCAGCCCCTGGCCCTCCTCCGTCTCGTATTCTGGCTCCGTGAGTCTTCCGGAAAAATAGGCACTTTGGCTTTTGTTCCGTCCAATTCCGAGAATATTCATTTTCTGACTTTCCTAGAACCAAAAACAGCAAAAAAACAGGCAGCTGGCACTATGGCTCTTGTTAATAGGTTAGTCCAAGAAATCATATGAAAAGTACTCCAAAGTGTGGACAAAACACAAGAAAGTGGATAAAACCAAGCATGGAGCATCAAAAATTATAGATACATTTGCAATGTATCAACATCCCCAAGCTTAACTCCTGCTCGTCCTCGAGTAGGTAAGTGATAAAAAGAAAGAATAATTTTTGAGGTGACATGCATCATCATAAACTTGATCGAAGTACTTGTAAAACATTCAAAGCTGGGATCATAGTACTTCAATCATAACATGAAAGACAAGGTTCTAGCAATAAGACAAAGAAACTATGATGCAACATGAAAGGGCACACACAAAAGATTCATGAATAACAATGCTTTGCAAGACGTTTGTTTGTTTCACATAAAGAAAACGTAGCATAATAGTACTCAGCTTGTCCCTCATAGAGTAACAAATATAAATGCATAGGACACCTTCAAAGTTTACAAGAGTGACTAGATACAAATAGTTTAAAACAAGCAATATCAAGGTATACATCAATCAACAAGTCTTGGGACAATGCATATAGAACTAAGAATGGCCACTATGCTCTCAAGAATGTGCTCATAGAATGTATGGAGACTCAACAAGGAAATGAACAGGTTTTGAAAAGTTTGAAAGGCTTCCAAATGCTGAAAGTATGGTACTCAATAGCTTTGAGCTCTCATTGCCCCTACCATAAGCATCTTTAATGTGGTTAAGGTGAAAGTGAGGTCCAATCTGAGTTATATGCTTGACAGACTATAAACTGAAAATCCCATGTCCCTTGAGTACGAGGGTCGCTCCTCATGCTACTCAACTTTAGTTACCGGTAAGTCCTTGTCATCGTAAATATGTGCGTATCATAGAGAACCGCGAACGGGGTACCCCTTGCCCGATGATACGGAAGAATCCCCATATCAAAATGACAAGGCAAGCAGACACTGAGTATCTCAGCAATCTTCTTATTTACCATGGTAAAATGGTGCTTTTTTCTCTCTTTCCTATTTTCATAAATCTCTTTTTTTTTCTTTTTCTCAATAGCTATCTCTCTTTTTTTTATAAGAAGAATGCTTCATAGATATCATTATGGTTACGCTGCAGGTTTCCACCATGTCAGCATGGATTAGACCAGCGGCCCAGGCGTTTCTCTAACGCACATACATAACTCTATGGACTTACAAGCTCCCCTTTTATTTCACACCGACGACATCCGCAAACAAAAGAGCAAGGTATCAACTAGGTATATATTTACAAGTGTTGAAAGCGTTCCCCGTGACAGCACGGTTCTGCTAATCCCCAGCCTATAATTTGCAAGCATATAACTTTCATGGAGAGTCACAATGGTTTAGGTTTATTAAGTGTAGGAAATAAAGTGTGCCATCAAGTTTGTGAGAGCTTTACTAACTAAATTTCTCATAACAAGCAAACATTTTATTCGGAAGAAAACAAGGCATATTGAATATGCACGGAAGTAGCAAATGATGCTAATAGGTAGGTATGGTGGACACTTTGGCAATATTTGGTTTTAGGGAGTTGGAAACATGAGTAAAACATACTCAGTAAAAGTGAAAGCTAGCAATAGTAAGGGAGCGACAAACGAGAGAGCAATAATGGCCATAATCATGCAGAGCGACAAAACATCGTTGATCAAAGCATAAAGTGATACTATAAGTTGAAAACTAAAGGATCATAAAGGCTATGGTGACTTGAGATAGTCATAACATGGTGTGAGCATGCGCCAAGTCAACCCAAATAAAGCATCAAAGGGGAATACCACTAAACTATGCTTTAATATGCTAAAACAACACATAATTCATCCAAGGCACATTAAGCAATTTCAATTGTTTATAACAAGTCATGCTACAGCAAAGAATACTAAGCATAAAGTCAAAACAATATCAAGCATGGCATGACAAAGCATAGTCACAGTCAAAAACAAGCTCTCTTTACCACTTAAGCATGAACTTTCCTACTCTTTTCCAAACCAAACCAAACTATTTGAAAACCAATGTATGAAAGAGGGGGTCCAACCAATTTATTAAGCAAACTAAGAAAACAAAGCAAACGAAAAACCAAAACAAAAACGAAAAAGAAGACGCTCCAAGAACAACACAACTGTGCATGAAACAATAAAAATGAAGTGTTTGGAAGAAACCTGGAATTTTTATTGATGAAGAAGGGGATGCCTTGGGCATCCCCAAGCTTTGACGCTTGTACTTCTTGTATATTTCGAGCTTTAGTCCATCCTTCATCTCATTACTCATTCCTCCCATACACCTGAAATTTTTCCTTCATACAAAACTTCACACAATCTTTATTAGCAACATTAGTGCATTCAAGATAATAAGTCTTTAGGTTCAGTTCCAACACCAATAAAACTTCCATTAGAACACTAGCTACTGTATCACTTCCCTCAAAAATCTCAATTCCCCAAAAGAACTCAAAAAGGAACCAACAGGAAGCAAACGCAAATAATGGCAGAAATCTGTCAAAACAGACCAGCAGGTAAAGACGAATTTTTTCGAAGACCTTATGTTGCTCAAATCAAAAAGTGTTGAACTAACGAAAGTTAGATAACAACCTGGGTCAGAAACACAAAAATTCATGCCTCAAAAATACGTTCAGAGATTTTACACGATTTTTTACGGTGAAGCACAGAAATCTGTTTCGGAACAGCAACTTTCCCAATCATTACTTTTCTCTCATTAGAGGTTATTCCTGGCACAAAAAGCAATTTAAAAGGATAAGGAGCGGTTATTACTGAAGTAATAACTTCCAATACTCATCTAAACTTTTGGGTTATCTCCCAATAAGTACTTTTCTTTAACGCCTTTAAGTTAGGCATAAGCAGAAACATAAAATGGATAGAATAGAAGTAAGAAGAGATAATCATAGTGAAAACATTGTTTTGTTCAATGAAATCCTTTTGTTAACAAGGTTGATCAGGCCTTGTTACCTAAACAATTTCATATGAGACAAGACTTTGTATTCCACTAATGATTATGTTACCTCAACCTTGATAGCAATGGTCCCAATCATAATAGTTTCAAATTTTTCTCTTGGTATGGGACAATATATTTCTCCAACTTGAAGGCCCTCAACATGTTCAATTGAATTCAAACCATAAGTCCTTTCAATCTTCTTGGGGAAATAGACAGTATGTTCCTTGTCATTAACATTGAAGGTCACCTTCCCTTGATTACAATTAATAACAACTTCTGCAGTATTTAAGAAAAGGTCTCCCAAGAATAATAGACATATTATCATCTTCAGGCATGATAGTTTGAGAGGATGCTCACATAAGAAATATGAGTTGAAGTAAAAGAGAGCATCAAGAAGCAGATTCAAAACACATTTAAGTCTAACCCACTTCCTATGCATAGGAATCTTGTATGCAAATAAATTCGCAAAGAACAAAGTGAGAGGCATAGGAAGATAAAACAAGAGTAACTTCAAAACTTTCAGCACATAGAGAGGTGTTTCAATGCCATGAAAACTTCTACAACCATATTTTCCTCTCTCATAATAATTTTCAGTAGCCTCATGAATAAACTCAACGATATAACTATCACATAAAGCATGCTTTTCATGATCTACAAGCACTAGAGCTTTATTATAAACATTTTCAAAAGAATCCTCGAGAACATAACATTCATCCTCCTTTAGTAAGCATGGAGGACAATCAAATAATGTAAGGGATAAAGAGTTACTCTCATTAGAAGGTAGGCATGGGTAGCTAATCCATTCTTCCTCCTTTTGTTCATCACTCTCCTCCTCTTTTTCATCTAATGAGATTTCAGGTTCATCAATTTCTTCTTCCATAGGATCCTGCAAGGCATTAGTCTCTTCCATTTGTGGAAAGTATCTATTAAAATATTCAAGAATATAGCCATTTTCATCCTTGTAATTATCAAAGCAAAATTTAAGTATACCATAAACCTCATATTTGTAAGGTGAATCATCAATATTTTCAAGCAAACTAGCAAGTTCAAAAGCACCCTTCCAAGCAATAAATTCTTCAATTTGTTCCACATCATAAAAGTCATAATTTCCTTTAACATAAGAAGATATGGTTACATTTTCATTATACTCACATTGAAAAGGGAGGTGTTTGTACCTCCTACATCAACAAGATTTATCCAAGCAATAAGTAACATTATAAGTAGAGCACACGTTTCTAGCAATGGTATATAGTTTATCAATTTGTTCCCATAAGTGTTTCCCTTTTTGTGACAAGCGGTGTTCCTTATAATAATATTTTTCATGTTCCGTGAACCCACCTTGCCAATAAGATTCAGTTTCAAAGAGACCAACCATTGACAACAAGCATGATAAAGCAAGACAATAACCGACCAGCGAAAATAACAACTAGAGTAGGAACTATTTTTTTGTATTTTTGATAAAGAAACAAGCAAACAAGGCGGAAATAAACTTAGCTTGAACAATAGTGATTCCAAGTGGACTTGATAAATAAAGCTATGCTCCCCGGCAACGGCGCCAAAAAAAGTCTTCATGACCCACAAGTATAGGGGGTGTATCGCAGTATTTTCGAGGGAAGTAAAACTCAATTTATTGATTCGACACAAGGGGAGCCAAAGAATATTTATAAGCCTTAACAACTGAGTTGTCAATTCAGCTGCACCTGGAAAGAATCTTGCTCACAGCAATTTATCAGTAGCAACAGTTTTGTAGTAGGAATAGCAAAGTAACAGAAGTAGTAAAGTAAAGACAAGATAACAATAGCGATAAAAATGGGATTCGAAAAGGTAGGCATAGGGATGGATGGACGGGCGT
This sequence comes from Avena insularis, assembly GCA_023614405.1. Taxonomy (NCBI): domain Eukaryota; kingdom Viridiplantae; phylum Streptophyta; class Magnoliopsida; order Poales; family Poaceae; genus Avena; species Avena insularis. The sequence continues at coordinate 660,670,657 of CM042690.1, read as the reverse complement.
TGCATGGACAAGGCAATTCACATAGCAATCAGAACATAGGGCAATTGTAGATAAATAAGATAAAGCATCCAAGTACTAGATAATCCTAGGCATGTGTTCCATATATAGTCATACGTGCTCGCAATGATAACTTGCACAACATCTTTTATCCTGCCAGCCCGTTTGCAACGAGGCTTCAAGGGAACTACTGGCAATTAAGGTGCTCCTTTTAATAGAGCACCGGAGCAAAGCATTAACACTCTGTGAACACATGTGATCCTCACATCAAAGCCATTCCCTCCGGTTATCCGATTTACATCGCCGGGGCCATTGGTTCTGGACAACAATCTGTGTATACAACTTGCAGATAAGACCAAAAACAATACTATCATAATGAATCAATAACATGTTCAGATCTGAAATCATGGCACTCGGGCCCTAGTGACAAGCATTAAGCACAACAAGTCGCAACAAAGTCATAAAGCACTAATAAAAGATACTAGGCACCATGCCCTAACAATCTCATGCCATTACATGAACGATCTCATCCAATCCCTACCATCCCCATAGCCTACAGTGGGGGATTACTCACTCATAGATGGGGAAAACATGGATGGTTGATGGAGAAGCGATGGTGATGATGATGGCGATGACCTCCTCCAATTCCCTGTCCCGGCAGGGTGCCAGAACGGAGTTTTTGGTGCTGTTTCGTGGAATCTGGTGGTGGCGGCGGAGCGGAACTCCTTCTAGAAAAACGCCGAACCCCTCAGAGTTTTTAGGTCAGAAGGTTTCTTATAGGCGAAGAGGGAGACCGAGGGGGTGCCTGGGGGGGCCCACACCATGCCCTGGTGCGGCCAGGCCGAGCCCGCGCCTGGGGGTGTGTGGCCATCCCCTGGCCCTCCTCCGTCTCGTATTCTGTCTCCGTGAGTCTTCCGGAAAAATAGGCACTTTGGCTTTTGCCCCGTCCAATTCCGAGAATATTCATTTTCTGACTTTCCTGGAACCAAAAACAGCAGAAAACAGGCAGCTGGCACTATGGCTCTTGTTAATAGGTTAGTCCAAGAAATCATATGAAAATTACTCCAAAGTGTGGACAAAACACAAGAAAGTGGATAAAACCAAGCATGGAGCATCAAAAAATATAGATACATTTGTAATGTATCAAGAAGCTTCAAGCATATGATCTCTTCTCGAAATGTGCCATATTGAACTTGCACTACTTCATTTATTCTTGAGTGTTGATCCACTTGAAATCACTCTTTCCACTTTGTCTTGATCAACCTTGTATCTTGTTCTTTATTCAACATGATGTCTTGAAGTAATGCAAGAATGCTCACACTATCTTCTTCTTCAAGACATGCTTCCAATAGGCTCAACTCTCACATGACTATTCTTCAGATGACACCTTGAGTATCTCCTTGGTGATTGCTTATTCTTCTTTCTTTCTTCATCCTTTAATATTGAAGCCAACAAATGGTTCAAGCGATGTCAGTGGAAAATTTCCACAAGAGTAACTAATTACCAAAAGCACACATGGGGCACACATGCACTTTCAATCTCCCTCATCAGGAGTAAATAATAGCGCTAGGTTGTTTCAGCTCAAACTAATATCCATGTTGTCCTGAATCTTTTCGGTCGAGGGATGGACGCCGGAAAGGACACATGGTGACATCGCAATGGAGGCCTGCTATCCCGTGAGGCGAGACCCTCTACGGGCCAGGACAAAAGATTCCCTAGCGTGTGTGTGTCTCGTGCATGCTGTCGTACCCCGCATCCCTGGATAGTGGACCGTGTGCGTGACATGGCCCCGTCGTTAGCATTCATGGGCAGGACCGCGCTCTGTGAGAGGTGTTCCTGGCGCGACATGTCTCCGCACCCGCCGGGTGGAGGGGCCCGACGGGAGCCGACATGGCGCTGTGAGCCCATCTCGTCTGTGGTTTCTCGCATTCATGGGGCCCACTGAGAGCTGAAGTGGCAGCGTTAGCCCATACCGGACGCCGTTTCTCGCGGACTTAGGGCCCGCAACAGGCCGACGTGGCGTTGTAAACCCATGTATATTGTCAGATTAAACTATATATGACGCGTCTTTCCGCGGACGCAAAGCCTAGCTCGCGGCGTAGACCGTAGACGTGCGTCGGTCCTCTCGGTGAGATCGTACAGCGGGTCCCATTCATAGACGATCTGGCAACATATATTGCAGTCGTCCAGGGGAGGGTCGCGTCTATGTCGTACTGTTGGGCACACTAATAGCCAAGCTGGCAGTGTAGACTTTAGGTGTCAGCTGGTTCTTGTGGCGGTATCATGCAGTTTCGCGTCATGGACATCTGGGTTATGTATAAGACCCTTCTCGCGGTTTTATCTCAACGCAATGCACTAGATAGGTTCTTTCCTCTTCTAGGTCTGCCTCCTCTCAGTTTTCTTCCCTCGCCACTCGCGTGCGATGGTCCTATGAACACACTCGGTTTCGGTGATGTGAATGACAAGACCGTGAGCTGACAAGAGATGACGGACTACTAGACATCGAAAGACGCAGAGAGCACTTGGGCTCCCGCACTTCGGTGTGGTCATAGCCTGGGTCTCGCTTTCACGTGTTTCGTCCCATCTAGCTTTCTGGCGGTGGAAACTTTGGTCATGGTCCGGGCGGTGCTGATTTAGCCGTCGACCATGGCGCTGCCGATGCTGCTTCACGGCGGGGGTGGTAGGTATGTACCTACTTCTTTTTTTGTATGTATCTGCTTTCTTTTTTTTGGGCCTTTTTGGGGTTTTTTCTCGACTTTTTCGGCTTCTTATTTGCCTTTTTTCCTTCTTTCTGATTTTTTCTTACTCACCAAAGAGCGAGCATATTGACTGCGAGATCGTTTGCTGTGAAACCAATGAATGGGAAAATGTTGATGCTAACAAGTTGTATATGATCGCGAACGAAAGCAAAATAAATATGGACAATCACGTTGACTGCGAGATCGCTTACTACGAAAAAGATGGATGCTAAAATGTTGATGTGAAACTATCGCATGCGAACGCCAACAAAAGCATAAAATGTGGGAAAGCACGTTGATTGCTAGAAAGTTTACTGTGAGATCGATAACTGCTATAATGTTAATGCGAGCCCGTTGTATACGAACACGCACGGGAGTCAGACATGTGGAAGAGCACATTGAATGCGAGATCCTGTGTTGTTAAAATCTTGATTCCAACACGTTTCATGCGAATGCGAATGAGAGTGGGAGTTGTGGACTTGACGATGCGCAAGTTTAATGAGAAACATGTTGACTGCGATAGCGTTTTTTGTGAGACCTATGAATACAAGACGGGTGCATAAAATACGATCAGAAGCAAAACATGCAGAAGAGCGTGTCTTTTTATCTTACCACGATACATCTGTAATTGGTGAAACCGATTAAATAAACATATGAAGCGGAATCGATGAGCGCCACTGCTAAAAGATCTATAAAATAGAAATTCTGAACAGAACTATAGCAAGACAACCGTACTTTAGTTTCATTTTTGTGCAACCCTACTTCCAACACACGCTGACGTGGGCATACCTTACAGGTACCTAAGATTAGCCTATAGGATTCAGCCTAAAAAGGAGTACACGGTGCAATCGAAGACCAACAAAGATTCGGGTGGCCCGCAGGACGTTCGACTTCTTGGAGGACATGGCGAAGTATAGATAAAAATTTAAAGGGAAAACCCTAACTTGTAACCGAATTGATCTGCTACCCCGAGACCTGGCCTCTCTATATAAAGGCAGGAGGGGGCGACAAGGAGAATGAACGCATACACCCCCGCATACACACCGCCGGATTGCATTTGCGCACCATTGTAATCTTCGACTCCCTCGTAATCAAGAGCAGACAAGCAGGAGTAGGGTCCTCTACGAGGCATGAACCTGGGTAAACCTCGTATCACCTGTGTGCTTTTTTGCTAGCCGATCGATGCCTCCAGTGCTCCCTACTTCCTCGAACCTAAGTCCACCAACGATGGGCATTGATGAGTTAACCCCTCGTTAATTGGCAGCCACCATGTACCTGCTCAACAACCAGCTGCCGACTGGGGATCCACGATCCACCATGCACCGATCTACGATCGCGGGCCTAGGATTGGTCGAAGCTGCCCTCACAAAGGATCCAGCACCGAAGCCGAGGAAAAGTAAGGCTCTGGTCAAGTATTACTCTCCCTCCTCCTCCAGTGACGACGAACATGATTTGTCGCGGTGACGCCGCTCACGTCGACATGACCACAACTACGACGCGCGTGATGACATCACGCAGTGCAAGGTCGAAAAGATGCGCGTGAGGTGCGCCCGCTCAATGAACTCGGAGGATGATGGAATAGAGCTTTGCGGTGCCAGCTGCTTCAGTAGAGCCATACGACAGAAGCGAATACTGAAGGGGTTCAAACTCCCATCAGAGAACCCGAAGTTTGACGGCCTCCAGGATCTAAAGATCTCACTAGAGGATCACATCTCCTCCGCTAGGCTGCATGGGGAACCACGAGCACAGCTATGCAATGCCTCCAGCTGCAGCTGCAGGGCACTGCCCATGCATGGCTTAACAACCTTCCCCGCGGGTCAATCCGCAGCTGGGAGGAGCTAGTATACAGCTTCATGTGAAACTTTAAGGGCACTTACAAAAGGCCCGCATCAATCGAAGAGCTAAGGGGCTGCTACCAAAAGCCCGGCGAGTCACTACGCTCTTACATCTAGAGGTGGTCCATCATTAAAAACTCCATAGAGGACACCTCTGAATACCACGTAATCGATGCATTCAACGGCGGCGTACGCCACAAAGAGCTCAGGGAGGAGCTGGACCGCTCGAAGCCCAAAACAATTGACCACCTGATGGAAATTGTGAACAGGTGGGCTGATGGAGAGGACTTGGTAAAAACAATCGTGTCTACTCAGACGACGACGACGACCTCAACCGCAGACGTGATCGTCGAGGAAAACATCAGATGCGCGGTTACGAAGACCGCGAAGAAGTTGACATGGTCACGGCTGGCTACGCCGATACACGCGACGACGGCAACCGTAGCAGCGGATATCGTAGCGATGGATAGCGCGGCAGCGGGAAGACCACACAGGTATGGCAACACCATACCGGCGATGAAGCACCTGGAACGTCCATCCAGGACAAACTATCTGGACCTTGCAAACATGACGGCAAAAAAAGTCTAGCCACCTCCTAAAGGACCGCCGCGAGTTCCTCAGGCTCCACGAAGGCCTCACCCAGATGAATCACGACATGATAAACCAGGGCTACGGAGCTGCGTCAAGCGTTGTGGCTCATGGAGCGCCACCACCACCACCTGGGCCGCCACCGCCTACGACTGCACCAACATAGAACAATGGAGGCGAGCAGTACCCACGAGCGCTAGGAAATATGGGTATGATCCAAAAAAGATGGCCATCAAATCGGGTGCAAAAATCAATCACTCGCCAAGTCAATTTGGTGATCAACTCTCCACTCTCAACCACCGAATACCTCAGTGGGTGCGAGTCCTGCATCACCTTCGACAAGCGTCATCATCCGCGGTAAGTACCTCGCCCAGGTCACTCTCCCCTGGTGCTTGAGGCGCAAATCAGAGGCTTCGAGATGAGTCACGTCTTCATGGACGGCGGCAGCGGCATCAACCTGATGTTCGCTAGTACCTTGCACACCATGCAAATCCCACCCACTTGTCTAGTGGCTTCAGACACAACGTTCCATGACATCATCCCGGGGAAAGGCGTATACCCCTTGGGCAAGATCAACCTGGACGTCATCTTCGGCATGCCAGCCAACTTTAGGCGAGAGCGCCTGGAATTCAAAGTCATCGACTGGCCCTCGCAGTACCATTGCATCCTCAGACGTATCGCGTTCGCGACGTTCATGGCGGTGCCACATTACGCCTACGTACATATGAAAATGCCAGGACCAAACGACATCATCCCCATCAGCAGAAACTTCGCCAAGTTAAACAGCTGCGACATGGAATTCAACAGAATCTCCCAATCCTTCGGAATGCAGGAGGAGCTGGCAAGGCTGAAGGAGTCGACAAAAAATAGTCTTCCTCCTCCTAGTAAGCCAAACGCACCTAATCAATCCTTCGAATCATCGGTGCACACCAAGGTGGTCCAGGTCCATCCAATAGACCCGACCAAGAAGGCCCTCATCGCTAACAACTTGAGTCCCGCATAGGAACTCGCGCTCGTCGAATTCCTCTGCGAGCGCTAGGAGATCTTCGACTGGTGTCCAGCGGACATGCCAAGGGTTCCCAGGGAATTCGTCGAGCAGTCACTCAACGTAAATCCTGAAGCAAGACCCGTGAAGTAGATGATCATCGACTGTCAGAGCCAAGGGCAAAAGCGATCGGTATGGAAGTCAACAGACTCCTCGACGCTAACTTCATATGACAGATCAAGGAGAGCACCTAGGTAGCAAACCCCGTGCTTGTTCCTAAAAAGGACACAGATATCCTGTAGATGTGCGTGGACTTCACTTCCCTGAATAAGCATTGCTTGAAGGATCACTTCCTACTACCGCGGATCGACTAGATAATCGATTCCACCGCGGGATGCGAGCGCCTCTGCTTCCTCGGCGCCTACTCAGGCTATCATCATATTCGAATGAAGGAAGAGGACCAGGAGAAAACAGCCTTCATCACGCCTTTCGGCGTCTTCTGCTACACAACAATGCCCTTCGGGATGAAGAACGCAGGAGCCACCTACTAGCGATGTATGCAGGTCTGCCTCAAGAGCCAACTTGGCCGAAATATCCAAGTCTATGTTGACGATGTCATCATCAAAACTAAGGAGGACGCCTCATTACTCGACGATCTCCGCGAGACCTTCGACAACCTCGACCGCTACCAGATCAAGCTGAATCCAGAAAAATGCGCCTTCGGCGTACCATCTGGGCAACTGCTCGGATACCTCATCTCTATGAGGGGAATCAAGGCAAACCCAAAGAAGATAAAGGCCATACTGACCATGGAGAAGCTGATGAACGTAAAAGCGTCCACCAACTAGCTGGGCGAATCGCGGCGCTCAGTTGATTCATCAGTCGAATGGGCGAGGAGGCACTGCCATTTTACCAACTCCTCCGCAAACCTGAGAAGTTCGAGTGGACGGATGAAGCACAAGAGGCATTCGAAGACCTCAAGCGTCTACTCTCCCCCTCGCTAGTGCTGGTGACACCCAGAGAAAAGGAGCCCATATTTCTATACATCTCTGCCACCAACCAGGTGGTCAGTACTGTACTGGTAGTTGAACGACAGTGAGGTGCTCACACCGATGAAGCAGCGGTACCCACACTATCAGAAGCTAGCATACTGCGTCTTCATGACGGCCCAGCGACTGTGCCACTACTTCCAGGAGCACCCCATCATTGTGGTGAACGACGCCCCACTGGGGCACATCCTCAACAACCCCGACGCCACCGGACGGGTCACGCTTTGGGGGATCAAGCTGTCTCCACGAGACATCACATACGAGAAGTGAGACACGATTAAATCACAAGTGCTCCCAGATTTCCTTGTCCACTGGATTGGAAACCAGCTCCCTGACACACCAGACATGTCCTACCTATGGACAATGCACTTCGACTGATCAAAATGTCAAGAAGGAGCTGGCGCCAACATCATCCTAACGTCACCACAGGGCGACAAGATGAGGTATGTTCTGCGAATGCAGTTCCGCGCCTCCAACAATGAAGCTGAATAAGAGGCCCTACTCCATGGGATGCGGATGGCCAAAGCCTGCGGCCCCACGCGACTCGTCATCTACAGCGACTCCAAACTCGTGGTGGACCAAACCATGAACCAGTGCGATTCCCTGAGCAGCAACATGATCGCCTACCGCAACCTCTACGACACACTTGAAGGAGATTTTGACGGCTGTGAGCTACGGCACATAGGCCGCGAAAACAACGAGGAGGCAGATACACTTGACAACATAGGCTCCACCTACGCTCAAATACCACCCGGAGTCTTTATGGAGCAGATCTACGAATGATGCATCAAACCAAAGGCTCTAGAGCAACCAGTTGGCACATTGAAGGACTCGGGGGCTACGTCACCCGGAGGACTCGAAAAAATAGACGACGAAGAACAACATCCCGGAGGACTCGAATGCCCCATGGAGGTCATGCTCATCGAGCCATCTTGGACGCAGCCATACATCACATACCTGCTCAGCAAAAAGCTGCCAGATGACCCGACAGATGCATGACACATAGCACGACGCTCAAAGGCCTTCACCATCATTAACAGTGAGTTGTACAAGCGCAGCATCACAGGAGTCCTTCAGCGATGCGTCTCCAATGGAGACGGGAGAGCCGTCCTCCTCGAGATACATGAAGGCACCTGTGACCATCATGCCGGGAGCCGCGCCCTCGTTGCCAAGGCTCTACAAGCTGGTTTCTACTGGCCAACAGCAATGTGCAATGTCATCCAAAAGTGCAATACCTGCCAAAGATTTGCAAACAAACCGCACACACCTGGCATGGAGCTTAGGCCAATACCTATGGCCTAGCCCTTCACGCAATGGGGACTTGACATGGTCGGTAAGCTGCAAAAGTCAACACCAGGAGGTTACACTTTCCTCCTCGTCGCATTCGACAAGTTCACCAAGTGGATCGAGGCCATGCCGATGAGAAATCAGACATGCGCCACCATCATCAAATTCTTCGAGTCCATCGTCTACAGGTTCATGGTGACACATAGCATCATCACCGACAACGGGACGAACTTCACTTCGGATGAGTTCTAGGATTTTTGTGAAAACCTGGGAATCAACATCAGCTACGCTTCGGTAGCACACCCCCAGACCAACGGTCAAGTCGAGAAGGCCAACAGCCTCGTCTACAATGGCATGAAGAAAAGGCTCCTCAGGCCACTCGAACAAGCGGTTGGGTGCTAGCCCAAGGAGCTACCATCAGTATTATGGAGCTTATGCACAACTCCAAACATCTACACTCTGTTCTTCATGGTACACGATGTCGAGGCAGTGTTACCTGCAGAAGTACGCTATAAAGCCCAAAGGGTCATGGCATACATCAAGGCCGAGTCAATGACCGCACTCGAAGATTCTATCAACCTCCTCGACGAAGCACGCGAGATCGCGGCGAAGCGATCCATGATCTACTATGAGGCAATCATGTATGATGTTATTCCCAATGTATTCATAAAGTTATTGTCTATGTATGAACTACTGATATGTATCATTGCATATGTGATTCATTGTGAAACTATATATTCATGTTGTTCATACTAGTTGTCCTTGGTCGTTGAGGTTGTGCTGAACACACAACTTAGACTAATGTGAAAGTTGGCTAACGACTCGGTTCCACTTTTCATGGGCATGGGGATGCTATTCCGACTTACACGGATTTGGCTAAAGAGTTTAGCGAGTCGGACTCACCCATATTGAGGTACAACGAACAAGTCGTCATTTGTATGTCTCAATCAATGTAATCCTTAGACCTGAGGTTATTGCACAATCCGAGTTGAGGATCACTAATACATTCGATCCGGATTACGGATGTAGTATAGCTTCTTTTTCCCTAGTAGACCTAGGTTATTGAATCCTCGAGAAGAGAATGCGTAGTGAAGTTAAATTAACGGACCTTTGGGAGTTTTAGAATTCCTTTTGTGTTTTTACCGGACCAATAGCTTGCGTCTTTTTGTTGTTGTCGATGATGGAGAGAGAGGGCCTGGGGCATTCGGTTTCATCTGTAGCTGTGCAAAACATCTGATGGAAATAAAAGATAGAAATAAAGTATGCATGTACTTGTTAGAGCAAGATAAAATATATGTGGGCAGTGCATCCATAATTACTATTGCCTCCGCAACCTCTTATAGCAATAACCTACTAGTCTCATCCATAGAACAAGGAGAACTAATGATATGCATAGTGATGTCACCGTTAATCCCAAGCAAATCCCTCACATACAGTCGTACTACCCCTTCTGTCACTGGGGTTCCCAACCTGCAGATCAATCATCATTCATACTCCCTATACCTGGCTCAACCCTCGAGGTCTTGGGTACCTGACAAGTCCTTAGATTGAGGCAAGAGAGGATACAATAATCATCATGTCATACAAACTAATACACAATCCCATCTATGATAAATCACATGCACAATTGCTACATGGCTAGGCCAAAGCCCTTAGCCCAAGGAGAATTACTCACACACAGAGATGAGATCAACAATCACAAACATTGTAATAAAAATCATAAGATTGATAGCAATAGTCTTACAATGTCGCCAATCGGAGAAGAGATCTACTATTACAAGTGGTGGAATATGGCTATGGAGATGGAGAAGGGTTTGGAGATCTGGAGGCGGCTTTTTGGCGAGGTCTGGCTTCTTCGGGGAGGGGCGAGATATGTTTTCCCGTCGCCTGAGGCTTCTTTATATAGGGGTCCCTTCATGAAAGTTGTTCTGTTTGACCTAATGGTGGCGGCGCCAACTATACGACTGGAGCTATACGGCCGAAAATTTTCTTCGGTCGTATAGTTGGTCGTTAAAGCGTCTGCCTCCATTGTACGGCTCCTGGTTTCTTCTGGTTATTGGAAACCTCGTATCTTTGGCTTTAATATAGTGATTTCCTCCTTCAAACGACATTATATGCGCAGGAAAAATATAAAAGAAAGGATTGCATACCCCTCTAAATATTAGCATTAGTGGCAGGGTTTAGAGAGATATTTCATCAACAATATGATTAATATCCAGTTTAAATGTGGACGTAGATGGCTATGTTTCAGAGCCATCAATCACCGACTTAGGTTCTGTCAAACATTGTCCCATCACTTGGCAGTTATAAAGGCAAAGTTCGGGTCAACTGAGAATCAAGTTGCGTGATGTGAATAACCAAGATGGTATTTTGCCCCTCCGACCGGAGAGATATTCTCTAGGCCCTCTCAGAAGATATGATTCAGAAAGCATGTCCATGCGCGACTCGGTTCAGTGTTAACCGAGGCAATCGACTAAGAGTTAGTTGGATGAATCACTTATCTCGGATCGAGAAAGAGAGTCGAACTATTTAAGGGACGACGATTATTCGCCTATAGTTCGACAAGGTATATCGTGAGGCAAAAGGGACTCAGAAGAAAGTCGCATTGCAAGGTATGTCGTCATGACTCTTTGGTACTTGGGGGTCGACACGTTCTGCTAAGAGCCGCTACCGACTAATCGGTCACGAGTGACACTCGGATCGTGTCCGGGTCACCATGAGCCTGTCGGGTCACACACTTAAGAGCGGGAGCAAGTTTGGGTTGGACCCGAATAGAAAATGGACGGAGTTAGTGAGTTGGACTCGCAGTGACTAAAATATAAGCCTTTTAGTGAATGGGCCACAAGTGAGTGGAGCCCACTTTCACTCCCTATATAAGCTGGGGTGCAGGTGCTTAATGCACAAGGTTAGATCACTCCATGCGTTGGAAACCCGAGCCCCAGTCCAGTCCTGTCACCGCTGTACCGAACCTAGTAGTCCAGCGTCGGCGCTCCTCCTCATACATGTAGATACTGGCGGAGGTGTTGTATGTTCAGCACTTCGACGATTGTGGATCGGACGGATCATGAGGACTGCACTGCACTCAAGCGACGTGCTTCATCGATTCCGCAACTGCGCATCTAGTGGTAATTCTCGTGGCCTTCTACCTTAGCTAGATCTTAGAATCACCGCGTAGGGAAAAAGTTTTGTTTATCTCTACGTAGCCCAACACCTAGGAGGGACCCTATATGATTACCCAAGTAATCCAAGGTGGCACCTATCGCCTGAAAGACGTAGAGAGTGGAGTCGCATACTCCAACCCCTGGAACATCGCGTAGCTGCGTTGTTTCTACCCTTAGACATTTGCTCCCCTTTTTCAATAAGGCTACTTAGCTAAACATTATACCTCCTGATATTCTACAAATAAATAAAGCTAAGTGTCTCCAATATTGTGTTTTTGTTTTATTTACATTGCTATTTTACACTCGCGGGTTGCGCCATCCTATTTACCTCGTCGCACAAGAAATATATAGTAACCTGAGTAGCTGATGTACTTTTAATCGAACCCTTGGGAAAACCCAACCCAGCTACAACGCATCTGACAGGTTGGCAAGGTGCTGAGATAAGGACACGTTAGGCTAACGAAAAGGCACTTCATAATACAAGTCACTCAAAAAATATATAAGCTAGCAAGCTGTATATACAATACAGGTAACAAAACACCGAGTCAAACTATACGAACTTTACAACACTTATACATCTCTATGTAGGTCCAAGACTACTCTACTGACGTAAAAGCAGAACATTGATACACTGGTCGAACAACTCAATGATGTCTTCGGCTGACTGATCAACCGCCCGATAGTGGGGTACCATGTTCCACGCCATCCCCTCTGGAGGTGGTGGTGGCCCTGCAGCAACGGATCTCAAGTCCAGGTCGGGCTGATGCAGGCGCACAAGTGCCAGCGCAGCCTTAGCACTCGCGATCAATTGCTGGTGCACGCACTCGCGAACCGCGCTAGCATCCTGAAACTTCTTCAATAGTGCCAACAGGCTCGAGGGCACAGTGTTAGGGGGGAACATTGCCCGAAAGATGTGCTTCAAGCATGACTGTGCTTTCTACAAATAATGAAACACCTATGACACGCGGTCCTGCAATGTCGCCAACGCGACTGCGCGATCTCGATCAACCCAAAAATACCCACTCACGTCTAACTGCTCTTGGGTCAAGCAATTTAGGCGAATACTCACGCGATCTCTCTCTTCCTACGGAAGACGAAGGCTCATAACTGCAAAAGGGCAACCAAAGCGTAAGAACGAGTCGCCACTATAGGTGGTATGAAAAGGAAAAGAAGCAAGAGAAACTAACACTTCAGCTTCTCATTAAGCTGAGCCACCTCGCCAAGAAGATACTTCTCATGCTCGTTGGCTTTTTCGGCTTTCGACTTTCATACGTCGGCACTATCGCGGATCATGGGTATTTCTCGCTCCAAGTGTTTTATGCGATCGCGTAGTCAAGACAGCAGCGACAACTCCTCCACCTTTGAGCGTGGTTGTGCCATAGTTTCATCGGTGGGAGGCGTCCCGGATGGATCACTCGAGGGACCCTAGCCAGCAAGAAGAATAGGCGAATAAGAACAACCATTCAAAGAATAGCAAATTCAAGCACCAAGTTTAACAAGTTTCGCTAGGGGCACCCTCACAAACACAATTCAGGACAAAAGCTTGGATGAGCTAGAAAATTACAAAATAACTACAAAGGGCCGACCTGCAGCTATGTATTGTTACTCGGGGGCTTCATAGAGTCTGTGACAGCCTCTGACGTCGCGGCTCTCTCAGTTACGGTCCCTGACACCGTGGCCTTCGCTGTCTTTGATAGTTTCTACTTCTCCGAGTACTTTGCGAGTGTCTCTATGAACCTACGCCCATATTTATGACAACTAGTGGCGAAGGGAGAGAAAACTACCTGCTGGCCATCCGTAGCCACCGGCATCCTCGACAAGACCTTGCTAGGGTTAAGGTGGACACCATGAGCCTGCACCATAGCCAGCCCCATGGTGGCACCAACCCCTTTCTAGGCATTCTTGAAGTCTGCTGGGACGCCTTCAGCGAAGGACTCGACTAGGCCGTCAAGATCCTCGATAAGCTTAGCCTTGGGGACCATCTCCTCTCGAAGATGCCCAAGCACACCCTTGGCCTTTTGAAGAGAATCCTTGACAGAGACGCTGCGGTCCTCGACTGCAGCTACAGTGCCGGCCAAAGCGTCCTCACGAGCCAAAGCTTGAGCGTCGAAGTTCACACCAGTCGCATCTACATCAAACAATGATGAGCCCTACAAAAAAACAGACAAGTATAGGAAAAAGCTGGCGATGAAATACAGCAGGCTTTGGCAGCGGAGAAGCTATTCCATGAGACACCTTGTCCCTCGCACCGCACTGAAGATCCTCCTCGCGCCTCTTAGACCCCTGCTCGGAGCATTCAAGGGCTTCGAGTGCCTCATCCTTTTTCTTCTTCGCAACATGGAACAGCCAGATGCATGGTGCAAATCAAGGTGGACTCGTGGCGACGGAAACGCTGAATCATCGCCGCACATTCCCCACTACGCACGAAAATCGAGGAGACGCAGTTAAAACGAAGATTATGCACGCCTAGTCAAATCTCAGTCAGAGATGGGGCCCACTTTCGTCACGTCCCGTTAATACCGCTTGGGCGGGCAAATGAGATCATCTAATCATCAACACTGACATCATCTGCTTCAGCAGAGGATACACTGGACTACTTTAGTCCTTGCTTGACTCTGCAAGTCGACCAAGCACTCGGGGGCTACTCCTAACAGGAGCGCTGCCGCGCACCCGAAGACTTTTATAGGCACATAACTGCCTTCATCAAATTACTATCCCTCTTCGAATTAGAGATTCAATTATTTACTCGGGGATAACTCCCATAGGGAGCGCTGAAAACATATTTGACTGAAACAAGAAAAGATAGCAGTCAAAAGCATATTCAAAGTCCCCACTCGAGTCTACGACTCGAATAGGCATCCGGGGGCTACTCCCATAGGGAGCGCTGGTCGCGCACCCTATGAAATTTTTTAATCGTCAAACATGTGTAGATTACATCCACACTCAAAATGGCGACTCCGCCTCACATTCTCCCTACAAAGAGACTACGTCTCCTGGGTTACCCGAATCACTTCCATGGTGAACAACACTTCGGATGTCGCGCTTACAACGTGAAGTTAAGACCTGAGAAAGGCCTGGCAACAGACCTGCTATGCTCTACCAGATATGAACCGTGCCTACAGGCACGATGAAATAAGCCTCGATGGATGCGTCGAGTGCCCACACCTAAAACACTAGAATTCGAACTCTATAAGACCTCCGCGGCCAGAGTCGAATTACGCCAGCATTATTCCAAATTCGAGTCTGGGGACTCGAATTTGAGTAGATAGCGTTGTTTTGCCCTAAGACAGTTAACTGACCGCGATCCTCTGGGTGAATCACACACGCTTATCGATAATCCCTATGACATAAACTGCAGTATTCGAAATAACTTCGGATGAGCTTATATCCCACACACTCGAAAACTTATAGTCTCCACCCGAATCTACGATTTGACTGGACACTCGGGGGCTACTGACATGGGCGTACCTTACATGTACCTAATATTAGCCTATACGGTTCATCCCAAGAAGGAGTACACGATGCAATCGAAGCCCAACAAAGATTCGGGTGGCCCGCTAGACGTTCGACTTCTTGGAGGACACAACGAAGTATAGATAGAAACTTAAAGGGAACCTAACTTGTAACCGACTCGATCTGCTACCCTGAGACCTGGCCTCTCTATATAAAGGCAGGAGGGGGCGGCGAGGAGAACGAATGCATACACCCGTGCATACACACCGCCATGTTGCATCTGGGCACCATTGTAATCTTTGACTCCCTCGTAATCAAGAGCAGACAAGCAGGAGTAGGATCCTCTATGAGGCCTGAACCTGGGTAAACCTCGTGTCACCTGTGTGCTTGTTTTCTAGCCGATCAATGCCTCTAGCTCTCCCCACTTCCTCAAAACTAAGTCCATCAATGATGGGTATTGATGAGTTAACCCATCATCACACGCCGTTTGAAGAATAAACATGGCTTAGAAAATACAAAAAATAAGTTAAATATGAACAATTGTTCTGGTCCAAATGAAGGGGATCCGC
The DNA here is from genome assembly GCA_023614405.1 of Avena insularis. Taxonomy (NCBI): domain Eukaryota; kingdom Viridiplantae; phylum Streptophyta; class Magnoliopsida; order Poales; family Poaceae; genus Avena; species Avena insularis. Next base: position 660,654,995 of record CM042690.1, on the reverse strand, counting down.
AGCAGAAAACAAAAAATTTCCTACGTTGGAACCCCAAAACTTCCTAGGATCTATCTATGTAGTAATGTGGTAACGACCAATGCATAGAGAATACATACCCTTGTAGATCGTACGCGGTTAATATTATGAGGGGAACGTGGTTGATGTAGTCGTACTCGTAGCCGACCTCAAGGTCGCGAAGCTCCTCGCAGGTCACCCCTTGTTCCTTCTTCATCTTCATCGTTCAGCAGCTCCGGCTCACGACATTTAAGCACCCCAAGTGTTGCGCCTAGTGTCTTCGCACACATCCGGTGCACGATGAGACCTCCGGCTCCCCGATCCCGCCGGGAGTGTGGAAGTTGATATCCGGCTAGGAATCCCTGCAGCGCAACGACGTACTGCAGGTGTGCCTCGATCGCACAGCCCAGACTTGGGGCCATGGTCACAAGGTATAGAGAGAGAGGGAAGGAGGAAGTCAACCAAAGGACTTCTCCAAATATTGGTGTGTTTATTCCCACCTATGGGCACCCCTTTATATAGGGGGAGGGGGTGTGCCCTCCCCTTTGGGTTTCCCATGTGGGACTAATCAAGGGAGAGGGGGGAGGCGCATGGGCCTCATGGGCCAGCCGGCCAGGGGTGGGCCCCACCCCGCGCACAGCCCTAGGCTGGCCGGGTGGGCCCCCTTGAGGCGCCTAGGCCTTGGCCCTTCCCTCCTTCGGTTTTCCCTCATGGGCCCTTTTTCCCTAGGAAGTTTGGCCCATTAGTGGAATACCCCTTCAAATTAGATTTTAATATTATATTTAATATTAATTACACTAATTAATATGTAAATACATATTACAAAATCCATCTTGACCCAAAACACCTTTCGGTTCCCTTTCGATTTCCTCCAAACGACTTCGGATCTTTCTCGGAATGATTCCGGTCCTTTATTCTTTCTCCGAACAACTTCGGATCTCTCTACGGAACAATTCTAGCTTTATCTCTTTCTCTACTGTGATTCCGTCTTACGAATGATCGCTCTCATCATACCCTTAAGTGTATCCTCTCACGGCTCGGAAATGCTCTAGACATGATCGGTATCAATGATCAACAGAGGGACCAGGGATATCCATGTGACCCCTATGCATTCCTGATGACAATGTCGTTTGAACCGGTAAATGTAGAATCCATATTCCTTTTGTTTCTTGATACGACTTGTCCGAGATCCGGTCATTGGTATCACATACCTTGTTCAATCTCGTTCACAACAAGTTTTGTTTTCTTGTTACCGTGATATTACATCCCCATGACCGAGTCACATGTTGCAACATTTAGGGATGTAATCTCACCATGACGGTCATATGTATCTTTACCCGTGATATGGGTGAACAAATCCCGCTCTTGACATATATTGCCTCAACGGTTCCTCCGAGTACCTGAACACACCTTTATAACTACTGTATTACCAAGTGGCGCTTGATGCTATCAAAGCACTCTCGGGAGACTGTGATTGATATAGCCTCACGGTCTAAGGAATTAAGAGCCTAGATTTAGCTATTACAACAATGAACTATATGACTTGATCGTGTTGCAATCCTTTGAGGAATGTATATCACATCATTCTCCAATGATATGACCCCGTTGTCAATTGGCATAAATGCCCATGATTTTGAAACCCAAATCATCCTCATAACCAACGAACTAGTATGAATGGAGGCTACTAGGGACTTGGTTGTTTCATACCACACCTATACCAATGTTTCTACTTGGCACAGTTATAGCACAATATGAAATTATCATAAACTAATTGAGATATGACAATAAAAACCTATTTATTATTTGCCTCTAGGGCATATCTCCTTCACCAAATCATATAGGAGAGAAAGATCGAAGACAATGTGAAGTTGTTGTGTAAATTTCTCCCAGTTCTTCTAACTCGATCTACCTTCCTAGCGTAGTGCTTTCGGGTTATCTTTTTATTGTTCGTCCATCGTCTAACTTGCATGACTTGCTTGGTCAGTGTTACTCGGCGTGTGTACGAATGTATTGGATGTAATCATGAAGAAATAAAAAAATAGTTTTTTGTTTAACAACTATTCTGGTCCAAACCTTAAAGGAGAGAAATAAGGAAGCGAACGACATGTTTTTATGACTTGAAATTGTCTTAAAACGAGCTATCTACCTAGCGTCGCATCGCTACAGATATGTCTTCTTTCCAAATATGACTTCTAATGTTGCTTCTTTGATGTCTTTCCATATCTGACTTATGATTTTACTTCTTCGACATGAAAAATGCTGATGTGCATGTAGCTTTGGTCGCTGGGTTCGTGATTACTCTAGTTCTGCACAGCAGACTCGCTTACGCAAAGTTGCGCCCTTTTTCCTTGTTGTGTCGCACCCAAAATAGTCAACATGTTGTGTCGCGGATCGTTTCGGCTGTTAATGCAGATACTTTTCATGTGGTGAATCCATTCTAACTATCTACCAGACGATGTAGATTCTAGGCGCATGAATGTCTCACGTGCGGTTCTCTAACCTATGATGGCACATCTTCTAGCTGGCAACTGGCACGAGCTTGGGCTTTTGAATTTTTTCTAGGTTGCTGTGCACTACCCATCTTCTGTCCTTTCACGTTGGAAATAACTCGGCGCCGGCGGTGAACGCAGGCTCACGGCCTTCCTTACACATTGCTCTTCTTATACTTCGGCTTCACAGTAGAATCTTTTTGTGTGCTTCTTCTTCTCTCCTTCTTCTCATCTACACTATGTCCCTTTTCTACTCGAACACTGCCCTCGACGACGCCCGCCTCCGGGCCTTCGGGTGACTCAGCGTCGCCCCGACTGAGCTGCCATGGGGATAACAGCCCGAGCACGCGGAGTACTGGGCGCAGTTCGACAAATACGTTGCCAAAGGTTTCATCGACTTTTCTTTCGACAAAGAAGAGGAGGACGAGGCTTCGGACGACAATGACGACGACGAGTCTGCTACGGAGGCCTACCCCTCGCCGTCATCGTAGGGGTCTACTGGTACGACCCTCCCTTCGACAAGGACAAGGAGGGGGATCCTCCCGTTGACGATTCTAAGGAGGACTGCTGGCTAGAGGAGTACGACTCGGAGAGGAGGCCACGCGTGTACTGGAGGAGGCGTTCCTGGATGACTTGGAGTAGGAAGGTGTCGCCTGCGAGGAGCTAGAAGTGGACAAGGATCAGGACCGTTGCTTCGGCTTTGTGTGTTGTTCGTTGGCTGCTAGGTTGTTTCTTAGATGTTGTCGTTAGAAATTTCAGCATGCTACTTAGGTTTCTCACCTGTCCGTCTGTCGTATTAATGTTCCATCTTCTAATGTATCGTGTTAATGTTCCATCTTTTACTGCAATGACGATTAGTATTGTGACGTCCATTTTTCGTTCTTACGTCTAGCCTACCTGCACTTATTGCCCAACAAAAGACTTTTTTGCGTGGACCCATCAAAAGGATTGCCCATCAAACGTCCTGCATGACAGCCGTGCCCTAGAGGATGTAGAGAGAAGTCTAGTTTTAGTAATTGATGATAATATCTTTGAGAGGGTTTATATAAGGAATTTAATGAAAAAATGGTTGTGCCAATATCAAATACTACAAAATTATATGATATTAGTACAACCATAATATATAGAGCAAACTCATCCTCCCACAATCTATGCACGCGCACGTGTGACATACTTGAATTTCATTGCATATATTGCTAGCCATTATTGGATGGTAGAGTTTACTATATTTATTGAACATGCAAAACAACAATAAAGATGCAAACTCGCGTGAAAGATAATGCTTAAGCACAAAACTCAAAGCATAAAATCAATTTCCCTTAAACCGTCTAAAACTTCTCTTTCATTAGCATCGATTGTTAAAATGGGTGAAAAGATTTAGAAAACCAATATAGTGAGAGTTTCTTCAAAGGTGCGCATTTCTCATATTATAATTGTAAACATGTGCACATATCTAATGATGAATACTTAGAAGGAAATCAAACTATATTGAGGATCCCAAGATTATAAAAAAGGAAAGAAACATGAATAAATGAAACAAGTAATCAAAAGATTCAAAAGAACTAATTAAATATAACAAGATATGATGATAATAAAAATTGAGTATTTAAATGAAACAGGGAAGCTTACCAAGGTTTGTGCACAGTTTGTAATAATTGCATTTCAATACAAATTACATAAACATGGAATCCTCACCCCCCTAAATATTCAAAGCACCAAAAATGTACAAGATAACAAATAAGTTTAAATAAATTAGGGAAGCTCTCCAAGATTTGAACACTAATAATAATAACTAGACTTCTCTCTGCGTCTTCCGAAACGCGATCGGTTGATCACACTACATCTACATACAAGACAAAAGATCCGGTCTCAAAATGGTAAATAATAGCACGTCGTTTAAAGCGTGAGTCTCGTTGCGGCTAAAAATCGTTCTCGCACCGTTAAATCCTATGAGAGTCTTTAGAAGCACGTAATATACGGTTGAGTCATGGCCAAATCCATGGATCGCAATGTTGTTGTATGTACGTCTTTATTTATCATGGACGATTTTTATACCTTTTTTTTATCTCAGACGATAACGTAGTCACTAGAGGCGCGATAACAAAGGACACCAATTTTTTTTTGTCTTTGATGGATTCTAAGGTTGTCAGCCATGCATTCCAAGGTACACGATACATGTTCGGGGTGGAGATAAGTTTTCACATTCGAAAATTATACACGCTTACGTGGTTCTACTCGTATCATAGATACGGTTGTAACACAAAACTGTAAGACGACAAGTCTAAACGGCAAGACAAAAACACCGTACAAACAGAAGAACCCACAAAGAACAGTATACGAACTATAAAATATATACATATTACAGCATACAGTCCTGCGCTAAATGTATATGAAACACGTACATATGGCCTTTGTAAGACAAAACTGCGAGACGAAAAGTGTAAACAGCAAGACAAAACCATCACACAAACATAATAACCAAGAAAGCACTTTATACATAGTGTAAAGTAGTACACAATCTATTTACATTGCATATATGTATATATATATATATTACAACAAACATTTTTGTTGTAAATATATATATAACACTTACGCATGGGTTGTTTGTATATATTACAGTACATAATCGCATACTAAATTTACATTTTATACTACAAATAGCAGAATTAACAAAAAAAATAAAGAGTAAAATGTTCACAACTTGAACATGCTTCGCGTGCCGTGGATGCCACAACCGTCATTTCTGAGCTGCTATCGACTGCAGCGAGAAATCGCAGAAATAACATCCTCGACAACACACAATCGTTCTGTCTTGAAGGCATCATTGCGTTCTATAACCGGTTAACATGATCGGCAATACACAATCGTCATTCATCTTGGACACGTCATATGGATCAACTGCGGTATTGATGTGTTATATAAATGATGACGATACTAGATATCGTTTGAAACACCAGGCAACCATCGCATTCGATCATGTTTGCTCGTCATTTTTTCTGAGAGTGGTACGCAGTTATCATGGCCGATCAAGTGTGCTCGTATTAATGATTGAGAGAGTTATCTTTTCATTTTTAAATTTACGTGTTTTACTCTTTATGTGTAAACACGCGTAAGAAGTAGAAAAACCATACGAAAATAGCAAAGCAGATAAACGCAAGAAAAATATAGATTTATAAAATAAAGAAATAACATTAAGAAGTCAAAAAATGAAAAAATATGAACTAAGAAAAGAGCAAAGGAAAATATATAAAAAAGAAACCAGAGGCAAAGACACCGGTACAAAAGAACCAAAAAATCGAGAAAAAAAGAAAACAACACATAAAAAACAAAATAATAGGAAAACACGAAGCAAATAAAAATGCCAAAAAATGAGAACAATGAGAAAACGAACAATAATGCTACACTTATGGGCTGTTTGTTACAAAATCTGAGTTACGGGTTGACGCGAGAATCAAAAATTGATTACGGTTCGTGAAAGCACGAGAAGGAGAATATTTGCACCACTCGAAAACCTCCACCTAACCCTACAACTTTTCCTGTAGGTGTAGCATTATTAAAAAACAAAATAAAAGCTAAAAAGGAAATAAAAAATGACGGTAATGCACGAGAGCGCTTACGACGCACAGAAACATACAAACATTACTGTCGTACATCGCCGTGCCGATAGCCACCGACAGACTAGGAAAGATCACTGACCGAACGGATATGCGTCGACATGGCGGTGGAATCGCCGGGCGTATGCAGGGAACCCAACACGCTCAACGCATCGTTACCACCTATACGCCGGTATACCTAATCTATCAAACGGCTGAATCCGAGTAGCTATCATATCTATGCAAGGAACGTTGGCAAGTTTTAGCTTGCAACGTCGTGTTCGTCTAAAACCTTTAACTAACCTATCAGTGCATTTTGCGTCGGCAAGCTCTCGCTTGTAGCGCCGATCCACCTAAAAAAACCACGCTGACACCCAAAACATGTCGGATACGACTATGCTGTCGTTCGGGTGCTCGAGCCTGGCTACCTAAAGGACGGCGCGCCGTCGAAACTATGCCGCGGTGTTAAAGAAGAAAAATAAAAATGATGTGAGAAGTAACGAAAATGGGGATGTTTTATAGCTGCACGGACAAGACATGGACCATGTCTCAAGGTGGTTTTGTAATGTAGCTACCACACTCAAAATGAAGATGCAGGTGATAGATTGAGAAATAAAATTGAGGACTCTGCTATCAACTCGATTGTAAACTGAAATGTTGAATTTTCTTTCCCTTGAGTTGATAATATGTAATAATTTTAAGAAATTTGCAGCTAATGTAATATCTAGATAAATCACATAGTCCATGTAGGCATAGTTAACGCCGTCCTCACATGGCGGTAGAAAGTACCATAACTATGCTAAGCAGATCGATTAGGGAACATTACGGGTTTTGTTATTGGTCCGTCTTGTATTAGACCGATGATGAACAATAAAATATGCTTACCAATTGTACACCTGTTTAACCGTCAAAAAAGTTGTACACATTTTTTATGACACCGTGCATTCTAGGCAGGGGAGATGCATTTTTCCGTGCAAGCGGGACCCACCGTACTATATCGCCGCGAGAACGCGCGCAACCCTATATAGTCTACTCCTTCACGTCGGATCTTCGTCGTGAGAAACCGCAGACGCGTACATCGCATGCTACCATCTCATCCATCGGGGGATGCTGCCACGTCGTCAGCGTCCGCGTAAACCCGCGTATGTCTATAACCTACGCTGGTAGCTCGGCTGTAGCCTAGCCCCGAAAAATCACGTATGTCTATAGACTATGCTGTTAGCTCGGCTGTCTGCCGCGAAAGGGTCCACAATGCCACGTCGCCGAGGACACGATAACGAGCGACCATCTATAGCCAACGAGCGAAGCTTACCTGTAGGCCGGTCGCAAAAATCCACATATGTCTATGGTCTACACTACGAAGACAGCTCTCCGCCACTAGAAACCAATTCCTTCCATGCCTACGACGTGCCACGTCGGCTCTCGGCGGGCCCCGCCAGCCGGCGTATGTGGAGGCGTGTCACGCCGGGAACGACTCTCGCAGAGTGCGGTCCTTCCCGCGTACACTGACAATAGGCTTGGGTCACGCGTGTGGCCCATCGGGCGACGCGCGACACCAATCTGTGGTCTGGACTTTTTCGTCCTGGCCTGCAGCAGGACCCACCTCACGGGATAGCAAGACTCTGTTGTGACATCGCCGCGTGTCCTTTTTGATTTACATCCCACGGCCGAAAAGAATCAGAATGACGTGGATAACAGTTTGAGCCGAAACAATATAGTACTATTATTTACTTATGATTGTATTTGAAAACAAAGTACACAAGTATGAAATAACTCCCCAAAACTTATTTAATAACGGAAAGCCATAAGATATCAAATATGAGTACCGGAAGATACAAACGAATAATACAAGCACTCATTGTAAAAAAATAGAAACCACCAAAGAATAAAAGGAATAAAAGGTGGACTCCAACAAAGTGGAATACCAACTAGAGACGTGACTAAACTCATGTGTATAAGTTTCTAGGCGGAAGATAATCATGAAGATATAAAACCACAAAAAAAATATGTACACACATAATAGCTACTAAAGGGGATACCAAGATATCTAAAGAAAGTCATAAAATATACTAATAAGATGTTTTAATGAAAGCATGGCCAAAGGCTCAATTTTATCTTATTGTACATTAATGATTTTCAAAAATTTACACAACAAATACATCACGACTATCCACGCGGGAATATAGATAGTTGAAATGCATTGGAAAAAGCAACAAGTATCAAAAAAAAGGAGCCAACTTTGCAATTCATCAATATTGCACATGAGAGCATTTGAGAAAAATATAGTCAATAAAGTTTATAGATTGACATTTAGGATTGGTGAATCATGAGCATGGTTTTGTATAGTCCTGATTATAAGAACTCATCTCAACATTCTCACTTTTTAATAAAGAGTTTTCTTTAAGGCCAACACAAGAACCACAACATTTGCAAAAATAAAAGTTCATGCCAAGATACAACCTACAACTGGGGTTGAAAGTAAGATATAAATGCATGAATAATCCTAGCTTGCCTCTAAATATCATTTTGTCACCATATCTTTCTTATTGAAGAGACAAGCATCCAATGTATCACCAATGTACCTAAAACAACATTAAGTACAAAATGGTCACTAAACATATCGGGTCCAAAGTAGTTAGATGAACTATAATATATAGGACAAACTCCACATAAGTATGTGCATATAGATATCAAATTGAATTTCATGCATATCTTAGCCAAATACAATCAGGTGGAGTTTTCCCTATATATTGGATCAAGAAAATCAAACATGTCATAAGATATATATATATAGAAAAATATGGATGCACAAAAATTTCAAGAATCAATGTATTGTAGTTCATTTAACTAAACCTAAGATACCTAGGGTACCCCTAGATCGCCTGCATTTGTGTAGCTATCTTGGTCATCGTCGCTAGCATCAGCATAGCTTTCTTGGCCCTCACTGGCCGTGCCACCGAAGCTCTCTTGCCCCTCGTATACCACCTCGTCGCCAGAGCATCCATGTCCCTCCGGTCCCGTATCACGGTGCTACATGGTGAGCCAGGCCACCATGGCTTCATTGACTCAGCGGTGCGTCTCAGTGGACGCGCGATGCTTGAGCCGATCGAGGTTCATGCGAGTTGTCCCGACCGCTTTACAGTCCCTCTCTGCTTCTGTCATCAATAGCATCTATGCGACCGCCTTTGCTTGGTCCCTCGTTGTGGCGGCTTCGTCGGCCGCCAGCAGCTCATCTGTGTGCGCCCGGAGCATATCGGTTGCCACTTGCGCGGCAATGGGAGGAGTCTGTTGCCGACACTCCTCTTCAATCTCCGGCACTACAGGGAGGGACACCTGCATGTGGTGTGTCTCTTCTGCTTACCGGCGCGCGTCCTGGTCCGCCCAGCTCTGCTGCTTGTCTTCCACAAAACGACGGTCGCACTTTTCTAGCTCGGCGATCACGCGCGACATATCGACGACGGAGGCCTCGATCGGCACACTCGAGGCCCATAGGTCGTGTTGTCATGAGGTCTGGAAGGACAAGAAGAGGATATCCTGCTCCTTGGTCATCGATCCTCGCAGGGATCCTCCTCCGCTCCTTCCTCCTAGTCCACCTCTTCTCTGCTCGCCACTTGGGCGGGAGGGTAGCGGCTAAGTTGCGCGGGTGGTGGTAAGACGATGAACCATAGCGGCTGCTGCGGTTATGGTGCCATCCAGCTCCCCGACATCCCGATCTTTATAGGAGCGGCTGCTCCTGGGCGGGAAACGACGTGGCTGGCGGGAAATGGCTCGCGTTGGCTGGAAACTGTGGCGCATGAGGCGGGAAGCGCCTCGACCGCCATTAATGGGGAAACTAGAGCGGCCACAGGGGTAGTTGCGCAGATAGTGGCCCCAACTAATGGGGCGGCCCGTTGGGAGGGTGCACTGACACCTGCTGGCCGACATATGCCTCGGGTCCATCCGCGGGCCACCGCAAACGGACCAAATCGGACATAATGGCTGTCTGAAATACGAACACCATGGAATATCAGTATGTGCCAAGATATTTTATTTTCTCATCTGGTATGTAAGATTATTTTTGTTGTGAGTTGCAACCTCAGGAAGTGATGTTTTGGCTCTCAGGTGCAAATGAATCCATTATGAAAAATACATAAAACATTAAATTCAAATTCTTAAAAAATCCGAACAAAAATGTCGCATGTATACAAGTTGTCAGCAAAAAAAAACATTTTATATGGCTTGTATAAAAATACAAAAAAAACATGTTCGTAAATAGACACGTTGGAGCACTGGAATTTATCTTTTTTACATTGGGCATGTTAAAATGTTTTTTCCCATGGAAACTTGTGTATGGACATATAATATGGGGATGTACATGTAATTTTTTTTTTTGAAAATTTTAGATATTTTAAAATGCGTTTTTACATAATAGATTGATTTGCAGCCGTGAGCCGATTCGGATTTTCTGTTGCAATCCATGCAATTTTACCATGTAATTTCGACGTCCGTTTGAAGGTCTGTAGTATTTATGACCGTGTAAAATGTCTATTTCATTTTAGAAATCCTACAGGTCAGGTTTTAAAACATTTTTTATTTGCAGGTACTCTCCGTTTTAAATGAAAGATATTTTAACTTTTACGAAATAAAAATATCAAAACATTTTTTATGTATAAATTCGTAGTGAATTTACGTACTAAAAAGATATATTTGTTTTAAAAACTAAAACTGTTTACATTATTATAAAACAGAGGGAGTAGTACGTATCGTTGTGATCTGATCTGAAACCGAGGAGACGGACGTGGTTTCTGGAGGTTCTACCTGCCGTGCTCACGTGACACCGAGCTACGATACACGCCGGTGGCGAACCCGACGGCAGAAAAGGCCGTACGCATCGGAATGACCCAGTCAGGGGGTGGGTCCAGATGTTTCTGCTGCACGTGAGTTGGCACGGCGCCAGCCCGACCCGTTCGAGTGACAGCGTGTAGTCTCTCTTTTCTTTCCAATATTCGGCCTGCTCTTTTTTTTTGAAACAAGACACCTCACACGGGGCCCAGCTTATATTGAAAGCTTAAACATATTCAACAGGAAAAAATAAAAAAGGAAAATGGAGCTGTTCTTCGCCATGGTTAGTTGAGTGGCATTAACCTCCACAGCTGACGTTAATTAGTGTCCAGTGTCCACGCTAACTTCTTTAAAACAACGGTTTTGCCAATCCCTCTGTCCCGGTTTAAAGGGCCTACGCGTATATCTAGGTTATTAATTTGATCAATAAAATATTAAAAATTTAACACAAAAATTATATCATTGAAAAATTTAGATGTTATACTTTCTAATGGTATAATATTTATTTTAAATAATTTATATTTTGTTGATCAAATAAACGACTTAGGTATACGCGTAGACCCTTTAAACCGGGATGGAAGAAGTATTTCTCACATGTCTTACCGTCTGATCGGTCTTGTGCTTCGTGCGCTCTGAGAATTGTACATGGGTTGCAACTGATAAAATATTCATGCAACACAAATTTCTGTTCACACTGTATAGTTTTCTTTGTTTATGTGGTACATTTATTCACGTAGAATTATTTCCACGAGGTTAAAATATACTAATGCGTCATAAGACGTCAGCCGACTGAGAAGATATTTCTCGGGATGATGAGACATAGGTGGTCACTTTAAAATACTTTCTCCGTTTTAAAATAAAAAATATTTTAATTTTTGTGAAATAAATATATCTAGACATCTTTTAGTGTGTAGGTTCGAAGTGTACCATACACAAAAATGTGTCTAGATACTCTCTCTGTACGGGATTAGAAGTCCAGAGGACCGTACAGATGATAATAAGAGATAATCTATTGTATAACTTATTTTTATTATCTTCTCTCGATCACGTGGATGGCTGGCATTGCATTGTACATGCACTTGGAATTTGGAAGGAGTGGGTAAATAGAAATCTCTTTCATAATTTAAGGGATGCGTGATTTACTACTTTGAGAATTAAAGACGGGGGAGTTGATTGCTGTGGTCCCAGTCCTCTTCTGCTCCAGAAACCAACCACAAAGCATCAAACCAATCAGCTGTTCAGCGCTACAAAAATAGTTCGGGTGAAGAAGAACATATTTTCGAAGAGAAAACACTAGAAAATCCAGCGGAGCCAGCCAGCTACACGGACAGGCAGGGGCGGAGAGAGAGAGCGGCCACCCGGCCACCCCCCCTCCATAAAAACAGTACGCCAGAATCTCGAACTCGAAAGCGGTCGCCTCGTCTCGTCTCCCTTGTTTCCTTTTCGTCCGCTCCCGCAAGCATCAGCCCCTTCTCGCCTCGCCCCCACACGTCTCCAAACGGAAACAGACGCACCGCCCCGCGCAGCGTCGAGAAAACCCCTGCCCGGAGGAAGCTCCTCCTCATTGCGGCATGGCTGACGCCGCCGCCGTCGGGCATCTCGGTACTGCCGCCCCCGTCGCGGCCACGTTCCTCGCCGCGCTTTTCGTCGCCGTCCTGTTTCGGCAGCAGCGGCGGCGGCGGCGCGTCGCTCCGGTGGAAGGGATCCCCGCGCCGGTGGATGGCTGCGCGGTCGCTGACGGCGAAGGGAGTGCCCCCCTGGATGGCCCGACGGACGTCATCATCGTTGGAGCCGGGGTGGCCGGATCTGCTCTCGCCTACACGCTCGGAAAGGTGGCCTTTCTTTTTTCCTTTCTCGTATGTTATTCTCCGTCCTCCCGTTCCGCTGGTTAGGCAGAAAATCCCTTGTTTCTTGTAGATTGAAACTTCTAGTTCTTCTCCCTTTTATCCCGCGTATCTAATAACAAAGATCTAACTAAGATACCAAGGAGATTGAATTTGTGTTCTATGGGTTAGGAGCCTGGATTAGTTTCCTACCATGAATGAATTTCCCAAAACAAAAATCCATCGTGAATTATACAAACCAAGAAGAACCCCCCCTCTATCGATCACTTCAGGACGGCCGAAGGCAACCGCTTTGCTAATCGACCGATATAACAGTTTCCTAGTTACCTTTTCGTTTAAAAAAAAAAAGTCATGGAACGGCTGCTGATCCTTGACAGATCCATGCAGGTAATAATTTTTATCTGTTGCAACTTCTCCCTAGTGCGTTTTACATGTTTTCACCGTTGGGAGAACGCGAAGTCTCTGTCATGTTATTTGTCTTTGTTGGAGACGTGGAATCCGTCTGGTGTTGGGAAGGTGCTGCATATATATCATGTCACGCAACTGCAAATAGAAGAATAGTCTCTTTCAAAAAGCCGTGGTGTGATTTTTTTATCACCTTGTTTCCACGCATCCATCAATTCTTGCTTTCTGTGGCCATGACACGCCTGTACGGGCAGAAAAGAGGAAGAAGGCAACGCTGGTGAGAATAATAACATAAAAAATCTGTATAAAAACAAAAGGTGAATACCTGTATATTTAGTACTCTTCCGTCCCAAAATATAAGGCATATAAGCTTAGTCAAAAGTCAAACCATACTAAGTCTGACCAAATATTTAGGAAAAAATATCAACATCTACAATATTTAATGGACACATTGGGAAAATATACTTTATGAACCCATTGATATTGATTTGGTATTATAGATCATATTTTTGTGTATAAATTTGGTCAAACTTAGAGGATGTTGGCTTTTGACTAAGCTTATATGCCTTACATTTTGGGACGGCGGGAGTAGCAAATTGGAATCTTGCTATGTTGGTTTTGAACTTTAGCCACTTTTTGTGAATTAAGAAGAAAAAAGTGTATTCTTAGAATGCAGAAAAAGTTGTATGTTCCATTCAGCCCAGGAAAACATGAGATATCTCCAAACTAAAAAGACTGTTTAATATGCTTCATATAATCATTTAAAGTGGCCTACCAAAAATCATGTGAGGGCAACCGTGCAATTTTGTCTGCAGTACTTTTATTTGGGTAAATAGAGGAAAACGTTCTCGGACACAAATTGAGAACATTTGAAAATATTGTTCCAACATGGTTTAGTTGTCTAAACTGTGAACTACTCATAAATGGGCAAATGGGACAAAAGAATCATTTGTAATGTCTTTCTCCTGTCCTCCACTCTTTTCCGTGCCCCTCTCGTTGTACCTGCTCCAACAAAGAGTTGATTAGCTCTTGCTTTGCATCATTAATGAAATGCCTAACTAACTTGATGACCCACTCACTTTACTTCCCTTACAGCTACCCTGACAATGATATATCAGTAATACCAGAAATGTTGAGTGTGTTATTGAACTTGATCCTCTTGCTTTTGTTTGGAAGTACTCTAGGAGTTATGGTTAAGGAAAGAAATTATGGAAAAAGCTACTTCCATAATTGCCAGCGTCTGGCTGTACCAGCTAAACACGATAATATAAAGATCTCTGAAGATAGAGAAAAAAATCTTTATGTGCACAGGTCATAAATTTGTCAAAAATATTACTATCTTCTATGTCATTCTTCTTGGTTCCTGTGGGACAGTAGTAGTCCTTTGAAAAACAATTACTGAGGTAACCTGGCCTCATCTCGATTTGGATATAAATAGTAAAAATGCCATTCTGCAACTTTCCTCCTCCCTGTGACCAACTGGTGCATTGCTATTGTCCTAGTACCTTTTTTTTCCTTATATGTTCTTGCTTTGTTTGTTGGTAACGCAGGATGGTCGCCGGGTGCATGTTATAGAGAGAGACTTGACTGAGCCAGATAGAATTGTCGGCGAACTATTACAACCTGGAGGCTACCTGAAATTGGTCGAACTGGGTCTCCAGGGTAAGCTTTTCTCTCACTAGCTGACACTATTTTTTCTAACAGTATTGTACATAATGTATAGTAACACCTTGACTCTGTACAGATTGTGTTGATGAAATTGACGCACAGCGTGTTCTTGGTTATGCATTATTCAAAGATGGAAAGAACACCAAGCTTTCTTATCCCTTGGAGAAGTTCCATTCAGATGTTGCTGGTAGGAGCTTTCACAATGGACGGTTTATACAGAGGATGCGTGAAAAAGCTGCGACTTTGCCTAAGTAATACCCATTTTCCGTATGATATATCTGTAGTATTTTCTTTGGTATGCTTCATTGTATAGTTGTCATCTGGTATTGTTCTATGCGTCCATTTCATTTTTTTCATAAGCTTTGCCTCTTAATGATATACTTCAAGAGTGCCACCCTATGCGATCACTTTGTCATCATTTATCTCTGATTATGAGAAAGTTCTTGCCTTGGGTGTATTTGCTCTCATGTTCTTTTGTTTTTTTCCACTTTAGATGGGCTGCCTTCGCATTTCTCCAATTCTTCACACACCTGGATTTTTTACTAGCATTAATGTTTGACATACTGTTGGCTTTCCAGTGTCCATTTGGTGCAAGGAACAGTTACTTCTTTGCTTGAAGAAAATGGTACAGTTAAGGGTGTACAATACAAGAACAGGTCAGGTGAAGAACTAAAAGCTCATGCGCCATTGACAATTGTATGTGATGGTTGCTTTTCAAATTTACGGCGTGCGCTTTGTTCTCCGAAGGTACAGTTCTCACATTATGCTTACTACTGATTTTTTGGGTTTACCGCGCTGTACTTATATTAATTTACTTTGCGCGTAGGTTGAGTCGCCATCTTGTTTTGTTGGACTGGTCTTGGAGAATTGTGAACTTCCTCACCCAAATCACGGCCATGTTATCTTGGCCAATCCTTCACCCATCCTATTTTACCCGATAAGCAGCACTGAGGTTCGCTGTTTAGTTGATGTCCCTGGTCAGAAGGTGCCTTCCATTGCAAGTGGTGAAATGGAAAATTATCTCAAGACCGTGGTTGCACCTCAGGTAGTATTACTATTACTCCCTCCGTCCCAAAAAGGATGTCTCAAATTTGTTTGAATTTGGATGTATCTATATACTAAATAGTGTCTAGATACATCCAAGTTTAGACAAACTTGAGACATCCTTTTTAGGACGGAGGGAGTATTATTATTATTATTATTATTATTATTATTATTTCAGTTGATATTATCCTAAGTGTACATTACACTGACAGTTCACTGTAGCAAGATCTTAATGCATAGCATGTGTTGCCATTCCAGATCCCTCCAGAAATCTATGATTCCTTTGTAGCAGCCATTGACAAGGGAAGCATAAGAACAATGCCAAATAGGAGCATGCCAGCTGCCCCACATCCAACACCTGGTGCACTTCTGATGGGAGATGCTTTCAATATGAGACACCCTTTAACTGGTGGAGGAATGACTGTTGCTTTATCTGATATAGTCGTCTTACGTAATCTTCTGAAACCTCTTCGCAATCTGCATGATGCCTCTTCACTGTGCAAATACCTTGAATCATTCTATACTCTTCGGAAGGTCAGTCCTCATGTTGTGGTTTATGACCTAGCTTTTCGCACAGCGTAATACAATTTTTTTTAATACAGCTATTTACTTTCTTTTGTAATTTTTCAGCCGGTTGCTTCTACGATAAATACATTGGCTGGTGCTCTATACAAGGTCTTCAGTGCCTCACCTGACATGGCTAGAGACGAGATGCGCCAAGCTTGCTTTGATTACCTAAGCCTTGGAGGTGTCTGCTCGAATGGTCCTATTTCTCTACTCTCTGGTCTTAATCCTCGGCCATTGAGTTTGGTTGCACACTTCTTTGCTGTTGCTATCTTTGGTGTTGGAAGACTAATGCTTCCTCTTCCTTCACCTAAAAGGATGTGGGTTGGGGCAAGATTAATTTCGGTGAGTTCCTCGATCTTATTTTTCCAAACATTTTCTTTATGTGTATTCATAACAGTACTGTGGTACACGAGTTGTAGCAGCCAAGTTATGAGAAGTAGACCATAGACGCTTTAGACTTTAGTACAATCATGAATACAGTGATACACAAGGAATAAAACTGCAAATAAACAATAGTGGTCCAGAATTTTTAACACGTAGTAGAGTTGATGAAATCCTCTGTTTTCTTTAGGCTTTTTTAGATCTGCTGCATCCTTGTACCGTTTAGCCTTACTTGTTTGCATGGTCAGATAAAGCTGCATATTTTGTGCCTTGATCTACTCTGAATTGCAAGTTTTAAGAGTGAAAAATGAAGATCACATTCCCACTGCAATAAACTATATGCTAGGCTGGTCATACAGACTGTTTTGTAGGCCCATCATTTAGTTCCCATCATCCATTCCCAACTTGCATGTAAATCTTGGCTGATAAACACCTCCCCGCTGCAGGGCGCATGTGGTATCATCTTCCCGATCATCAAAGCTGAAGGTGTGAGGCAGATGTTCTTCCCTGCTACCGTCCCCGCGTACTACCGTGCTCCTCCGGAAGCTGAGTTCTAAATGGTGATGATGCAGCTGATTCCTCGGATGGTGACATTTTTCCTGTTGTCGGTAGCCGTTCATCAGTGTTAGCATGTTGTGTTTGTACTGTCCGAACAGAATGAGGAGCCTGTATAGTATCTCTAGTGGGTGATTCTTTCTGTGTTATACAATGGGTCTGAACTGTTCCATGGGTGTTCCATGTTGATTCGTTCTAACTAAGTTGTATACCAGCGGACATTGAACCAATGCCGATCTAACCAATTAATGGCGCTCCTCCTGTACTGAATCTGGGCTGTGGTACATTACATTGATTGTACTAGTAGTAGAACTAATTCTACCATGACTTTTCCTGTTTTGCTTATCCATGGCTGATCCTGATTTACCGATACTGGAGATGGGCCAGGACATCACTTGCCAATGTACGCATGTAGCTAGGGTTGCAAGCGGGATCTCGCGAAAGTTCCCTTTCTAGTTCATTTGAAGTTTTTCCACCAAAATAGAAGTGAGACTTTCGCAGGATCCCGCTCGCAACCATACTTGTAGCCCTACACACTATAGCTAGATATGGATCCCGCTCGCAACCATACTTGTAGCCCTACACACTATAGCTAGATATGTATGACACGGATCCAGCTCACCAGTTCGAAGATATGTTTATCCCCGTGTCATGTTGTCTCCCTGAAGATATGTTTATCCCCGTGTCATGTTGTCTCCCGATCAGACCAGCTGCACATACAAGACCCATGCTGCTTCCGTATTGAGTTCCTTGGACGCTTCAAAAAGAAGAAAAACCCACTGAAGCACGGGAAGGAGATGGTGTTTTGGAATGAACCTATTATGAAAAATCCATTAAAATCAAATTTAAAAATATATTTTTTTTGAAAGAAATTTTTGCGTGGACATTCGGACACCATGTTTGTACATAAGTTTTGCGAAAGTAACAACACTACAACAAATCTAAGCAGCGAAAGTAACAACATTACCTAAGCAGCGAAAGTAACAACACTACAACAAATCTGGGAAAGCCACACCACAATCACACCATCTTTCACTTCTTTTTCTTAACCAGCTTCAGTACGTCTTCTTAGCACGCCCATCCATGTTGGACACCGAAAGCTTCCATCTTGTCTTAGACACCAGCTGCACTGCGATAGCTCGATGCTGACGCCACCGGCGGACCTTCAGCAGGGTGAACCTGGGCGATCGCACCCCCTACAAAAATTGTACTCCCTCCGTCCCGTAAAAGATGTCGCAGCCCTCCCAACCCCCAGTTCATTTTACTTTTTGCAAAAATATCCCTAATACATTTAGAACGTCTTACATGTAGGCTTCAAAATTGAAATCCAAATTAGAATCTTTCCGTCGCGCTGTCTCCGTCGATCGACCGGTCCGTCACTGTCCTGCTGCCCTCATGCCGCCGGAAACAAGCACACAGATCCCGCCGGCCTCCCACCGGAGCCGGCAGTCCGAGCCCGTGGATGCGCTGGAGATCGCGCGCAGGCCATGATCAACCCTTGATCCGGATCGAGGACACCAGACTGAGATGCTCGACCTGGCGGGCGGGCGGCCAGCTAGCTGCGATGCTCTCGTTCTTGTTCTCCCCCGCCTCCGCAAATCCCTCACCGTCCGCTGCCGCCCCACCGAGGAAGGAGGTCGTGTCCTTCTGCTTTGAGGATGAGGATGAGGCCGCTAGCTCTTGGCTGTGTCCTGACTTGTATAGGTTCAGTTGTAGTGAGTCTGTCAAAGTGTCAAGCCAAAGAATCAAAATTTAGATGAATTCTGACAGCAGTATGAGTTCGAGTCAAAAATCATAATCTCAGATGAATTTTCACGGCAATACTAAGTTCTGAACTTACAGGAGATTACTCCGAGAGCTTCAGATATTGGTACTCCTGCACCTGAATTTTTTTCGAGGTTACCTCGCCTGAATTTTGACAGTATGTATCGAGTCTAGCTTGTACCTCTGTCATACCTCCAGAGTTCTTTTGATACTGAACATGCAAGGAAACCTGAAAAGCAGGGATCAAATTGATGCGCAACGTAGATTTGATGACTATCAAGTTCACTGAGAAAATTTCAGAGCACGGTTAAGTAGCACAGCACACTACTTATAATATTCAACAGTTCTAGTTCAAACAATACAGTGCACTAATGTTACTAGGAGTATTTGCAAAGTTTCAGTGCACTGTCAAGTTCATTGAGAAACTTTCAGGAGTAATGTAGTAGAAGATGTGCTGTAAAGGAGTACTTATGTGCAATTATTGTTTTATTACTTATGTGAGTAGAACAAGCATAAACCTAAATCTAAATCAGTAAACTGGAACTCCATTTCTTATGCCAAACAGTAGCACATATGTTCTTGTTCAGTAACCATAGAAAAGATCAAATGTTCAGTCTACAAATAGCACCTTTAGCAGATATAAGTGGCAAACTGAAATATATTTGTACACTGAATTTTTTGCATAACCAGTCACACATAATATGACAACATATATCCAGTAACCAACATTTTGACTACACTGACAGATGATAACATAGGTTCAGCTAGCTGTACTAGCAGTGCCCATACATTTTGGCTCCTTGTTGTTCTCAAAATACATACACATACATGTTGTACTAGCAGTGCACATACATGTTTTCAGCATAGAAAAATTTACTTAAAGTAGATATCTGTGAGCTTGGCTTAATATTCCTTGACGAAGTACTACATAAAGTACACGAATACGGTGAAACTGTTCAATGTATCAAAAGTTGACCACTAAAAGAGATTTATTAACCAAAGGCTAGAAAAGATTGTCATTCCAATCACAACCAGGTTCTTAGTGGCAATAAACAGGTGTAATTCTTAGTAGCAATATGAAGGGTTCAGTAGCAGAAAACAAAAAAATTCTATCTACTCGAACACTAATACCAGGATCTATACTATGTAGACATAAGTAACGGAGAAGGAATACAGTATTCATACCTTTGTAGACAGAGGCACGCCTTACGCAGGAAGGCGTATATTGATGAAGACGAGCAGCACCTCAAGTGTGATGCCTCCGAAGTTCGTCACACGTCCGGTGTAGGAGACGTCAACCGGACTCTGATCCAGCCGAGCAGCGGAAGAAGTAGATGCAGGATCGCCGATCACACGACGGTAGTGCGAAGGTGGAGAACTCAACTACGAGGTCCTCCCCAATATTACGGGGAAGTCCTCAGCAGATGAGAGAGAGAATGAGAGGAATGGGGTGATTCCAAAGGGGGAGGGGGACCCCTTTATATAGTGGGAGGGGGGGCACACCACCCAGGGGCCAGGCGGTGTGGGACTAATCCCCACACCCGCCGACCACCTAGGGGCAGCCGCCGACCCTAGGTGGGCCCCACTGGGGCGGCCCACCAGCCCTAGGCCGGCCGGCCCCCACTCCCTAGGCGCCTTGCCCTATTGAGCCTCCCTTCGGGTGAGGCCCATTAGCAATATGGAGCCTTTAAAAATAAAATAAAATATATATTTAATATTAATTCTCCAATTAACATTCAAATACACATATTATATTATTCCTTCACTGCGGAACAACTTTTGGACCCCTTCCGATCTCTATCGGATGTTACCGAAACTATTCCGGTTTCTCTCTCTCTATTTCTCATACGATACCTCATCTACCCTAAGCGTCCCTACCTTTAAGCGTGACATCCTTCGGTTCGGAAACACTCCGGACATGATAGAGACCACTCTCATATAAATGATCAATAGAGGGACCTGGATGGCCATGTGACCCCCGTGCGTTTCACGAATACAATCGCTCGAACCGTGAGATAGTCGTTCCCCGTTCCCTTTGTCATTCGATACCTAATTCATCCGAGACTTGATATTCGGTATCTCCATACCTTAGTTCGATCTCGTTACTGATGAACTTGTTTTCTCGTTCTCATGTTGTTGCATCCCGTGACCTAGTCACATGCTTGCAAGCTTCATTTATGCAACGCCACTGAGATGGCCACATGTATCTGTCTGTTATATGGACTAGACAAATCCTGGTCTTGATATGTACTCCTCAACACATCCCTTCGAAAAACCTGAGTGGCACCTTTTTGATCACCCTTTTACGAGATGATTCTTGATAACCATCAAAGCTTCTTCTGAAAATGGTGATTTGCATTACCTCACAGTCAAAGGATCAGGTTGCGAGGTTCTCTGTGTTTTATCATTAATGGTAAACTTTGTAACTAGATCTCATTAAGATATAACGGTCGGATGTATGTCTATCATGTTATTCGACTAATAACATGACCTCATTGTCAGTTGGCATAAATGCCCATGATCTTGAAACATAGACCATCCTCATGACCAATGAACTAGTTCACTAGAGGTAACTAGAGACACAGTTTGTTTACATACCACACGTGTATTAACGTTTCGTATTAACACAGTTATAGCACAGTATAAAATTATTATGAACATATAGGAGATATATCAAATAATACACTTTATTATTTTTCTCTAGAGCATAACTCCTTCACAATAAACAAGTGTAAAGAAACTTTTTGTTTCGTGGAATTAATTTTCTTCAATTCCATAAACAAGACAATGAATATACAAGTGTGCTTGAACTTGCATCCTGCAAAAGAAACAAAGAAACAAAGAAACAAGTATACCTTATTCTTTACTAGAACCGTAAGTGAAGAAAGCTATGGAGTTCCAATCACCTTCTGAACATAAGACAAGCTAGGAAATATAACTAGAGCACTACTCAATATACTCCATGTACCTTCACCTTTGTTGAGATAACTCACTTTATCCACTTCAACATAGCAACATCTTGGAGTATCTTACTTTGTCTCCTTATTGTCAAATCAGCTCCCTGTATACATACATGTGCCTTTGTTGAGATAATTCTTATGTCAAACAGTAGTACATATATTCTTGTTCAGCAAGCATAGAAAAAATTAAATTATGAAACAAACCTGAAGGGTATTTGAGTAATTACCTCAAATACAAAACTTTCATGAGCTGCTCCATGTGCCTTCATATACAAATTAAGAGTATCAAAAACAGTGTTAAAAATCAGAGTACTAGCAAAAATCATCTGGCCTTCATGTACAATTATTTCAGTCAAAAGTTAAGAGTACTAGCAAAAATCTAAATTGCATTACTTATAGCATGCCTTCGGGTTATAAGAAAACTCTGGAGTCAACGGAAGTTCTCCTAGAAATTTCCCACTAGAATCTTTATTAAGAAAGAGAAAACTCCCTAAATAAACTAACTTGTAATCTAGAGTTATCAGCCTATTCTCTCATTGATACCAAAAGCGCTTTGTACCTTTGAATATGAAACAAACCCTTTTCCTAACGATGGTTTGTACGAGTAAGCTAAACAATGGGCATCTGAATATACTCCCATTGATGGAGTACACTCAATGGACATCTAGACCATGATGGCTGTAAATTTTCCCAGTGGTTTGCATGATTGATCAATCAATATTAGACAAAAGAATGAACTGATAGATCCTTCAATGGTACTCAATGTCATTGTACATAATTGTGAACAAGATGTATACCGTGAACTAGAGAGCAAGACATTGAACAATATATAATTTTAGTCTGAACATTACTACACAATTGTACCAGATATAAAGTCTAGGAACTGATAACCCCACTAGCATATCTAGCAAGCGAGAAATGAACATCACCAATTTAGTCTGAACATTCAGTTTCAGAGACGATGAACAAGTTTAGCTTCAGAACATTCAGTTTCAGAGACGATGCAGCGAGCTAAACAAGCCGGTGAACAAGTTCATTGGTTCTTGCTTCTCTTCTCCTCTAACTTAGTACATCAATTTAATTTGAACAATTACTACATCAATTTAGTCTGAACATTAGCATACATCAAAAGTTAGGATTTACAAGCAAAGTGGGTGTCAACAAAAAAGGAGAGCATGGTCCAAGTTTTTGCTTACATATTGCTTGACAGCACACAAGAACAAGTATTCTTGAACAGAAATTTTATGAATGAAACTTTGAAGTGATGTTGTTTTCTTATTCTACATGTATATATCACGCAGGCACTTGATTTTGGAGGATTCATAGTCTTGATTTGCCGAGGGAGGGGAGAGGTTGTGCTTACAGCAGTAGCAGCAAGCCGGAGCGGTGGCCGACGACTTCAGCTTGGGGAAGATGCGTACTTTGCTCCGACAGCGGCAGCTCCCCGTCTTCAGCTCCGACAGCAGCAGCCTCAACAACGGTGTGGGTGGGCCGCTGGAGCCCGAAGGCGTGGGAGTCGCCGAAGGCGAGCCCGTGCGAGTAGAGGTCGCTTTGGCCTAGCACGCCATCACCGGATTGGCCAGAGCAGAGCACGATGCCCGTGTGGGTTTCCTCGGCGTCAGGGACGATACAACGGCGTTTGCGAAGGGGTTGTCAATCTCCTAGCTCCGGCTGGCTGCCATCACTGCAGATCTAGCAGCGCCGCTGCAAATCGGGCTGCCGGAGTGAGGGAAAGTCAAATCTTGAACTCGAGAGGATGTGGACACGCGCGGGAGTAAGAGGGAGGTGGCGGCGACGCGCGAGAGGAAGAGGAAGGCTGCAGCGCGGCGCGGGGGAAGCACGGCGGAGGTGGCAGCATGGGACGGGAGGGGTGCAGCAAGGCGGCGGGTGGCGAGCGGTCAGGTGGCCGACGGCGTCGAGTGCGACAGAGGGAGAGAGCGAGGAAGAGCGTACCTCGTGGTTTGTCGGGATTTTGGCAAGGGTGTTTTCATAAAATGACCCCTCCGACTACTCCCTGCATCTCAAAATAGATGTCGGAGGTTTATTAAAATTTGAATAAATCTATATACTAAATATTGTCTAGATTTATCTAAATTTAATAAATCTACGACAATTTCATCGTTAGCTACTAGTATTTCAGCGCATTACATGAGTCAATGACCTATTCTATATGGGTATGGAACTATTTGACCATTCGGTGCACGTGGAAGCGACACCATCCATCTCTCAGCTTCCGAGCAAGTCTTTGCTATCATTTACCCCATCGGCCCACTCAAAAAAAGTTCTAGCCCATTCACGAGTAGATAAATGTTTCTCTACAGCGTGAGCTTTCCTGAGAAATATCTACAGCTTGGGTGTGCATAGAATTAGCAAGAAAATATGGTAGAAGTTCAATGTTCATTTATCCCTCTAAATAAAGCTTAATGACATTCATTCCCTCTAAAAAAATAGCTTTTGTACGATTGGAGTCTACTCTATATATCAATCTTGTACGCCCTCCGATCCAAATTAATGTTCTTAGACTTGTCTAGATTTGGACGTATAGCACGTCCGAATCTAGACAAATCTGAAAATAATAATTTGGATTGGATGGGAGTAGCAAATTGCAATAGAAAATTGTATTTTGTTTGTCCAACTATTTATCTAAGAGAAGTGTAGTTCCATTTCACATGGACTATACTATTTTCTCGGCAATTTGACTACCTATTCTAAAAAATATAGGCTTGGTACTATGCAGTTTCGCCCCTCCTTATATTCAATTCAAGGTCCCTAGCCGCCAGACCACCGCTGACCGTACCTACCCGCTGTCGCCCCTCCCATCCCCCTCCTCCCTCCACCTCTCGGGTCGTCCGCGCGTGGGCAACTCGTGAGACGCCGACCCTAACCTACAAAACCCCTCCGGCGGTCCTCTCCGGCCACTGCCGCCGTGGCGCCGGCGGTGGAGGCCACGCCCCTCCTTCGAAGGTGGTTGGCACCCCCTTCGTGCGTCTTGTCGGTCTTCCATCGCGCGGGGATGTCGGGATCGGGGCGAGCGGCATGCGGGGTGACGAGATGCAAGGGGCTCGTTGACTCGCAGCTAGGAGACGCGGATGCGGGTGGATTGGACCCGGCTGCAGGCCTGTTGCAGCGGTGTGATATATCTAAAAACGCAAGCTCCAACATTCTCTAAGAAAATGCTTCTCTAGTATATATGAACGGAGGAGAATGGCACTCACGTCAATATATGGCGTGGATGGATAAGATATGTGATGCTTGAATCCAGGGCCATGATATGCATTGTCATTTAACTTGCATGATGAGGGGAAAATGCAACCGTTTGTCATTATTAGTGGCACTAATAGCTAGAGCCACCATACATTTTATCCTCGCTGATTACTTCACACAACAAAGCCCCTCCACTCGGTCATGGTGATCATAAAGCAAACATAATTTGGGTCGTTGGCGTTAGTGAATTTGAAGCCACTCTAGTCTTGGTCCTGCTAGAAATATGCCCTAGAAAAAATAATAAAAGAGTTATTACTCATATTTCCATTTCATAATTAATTCTATTGTTGTATGCTATAATTGTATTTAGTTTCAGATAATGAGTATTTGGATAAAAATCCTAATACATGTGTGGAATTATAAACACCATAAAGATATCCCTAGTATCACATCTAATACTAGTTCATGTAGCATCGATAGTCCTGGTTTCCTGACTATAGGCAGATGCAAAATGTTGCAAGGTTTGCTTAGATATATGAGACCGACATTGTTAGTGGAACAATGGCATTGGATTGACTCCAATTGATATACCATCAAATATATCATCAATATTGTTATCGGTAGTTTCTCAATGACAATGTTTATATCAATACAGAAATTGTAGTAGCCAAGTTATGAGAAGTAGACCATAGATGCTTTAGACTTTAGTACAATCATCATGGATACAGTCATACACACGGAACAAAGAGTAAAATACAACGAAGGTCACTAGACACGACCCTTTTGCGTGCCCCCATCACCGTACACATCTATACATGAAATACGGTCACCAAATACACATTGGAGGCTCATCTAAGGCTACTCATCATGGTATAGACTCGTATCTGCCGACGTGGCAGGTGCTAGACCCTGCCTGTTAGGTCACAACCCAATTTTACTTTGCAAATACCGCCCAAAAGTTGTTTTTGTTCCCTAGTTAGGTCCCTCCTATATTCTCTCGCATAAAAAAGAAAAAGGAGCAAAATGACGCACGCGCCTAGAAGCGAAACACCGGCAGACCAACAGGAGTGATGACGTGCACGATGCCTTCCTCCTTTGTCGAGCCAGACAACAACGTCGCCACCAGAGCCGTCGTGCCATCGAGCCCCACGGTCGACGAGCCTTCGTCTCCCCCCTGCGCACGTAGGCCGAGCTCGATTTGCTCTGCAAGAAGCACGACATCCCGAGCGTGCACACCCCACGCCCCGCTGGTGATGATCGGTGCGCCTCCATGTCACCGCCCCGGGGGTCCATCTGCGTGTATGCGAACGCGCTAGAGGCCGGGATGCGCGTCCCGCTGCACGACTTCTTCTGCGAGGTTCTCACACATTTCGGCATTGATACGGCCTAGCTCATGCCCAACGGGTGGCGCTCCATGCATGGGGGGCTCCCTCGCGCTCTGTCGCAATATCAGAGACAGGGGCAGGGGCGCGAGGCGGCGATGGTGTGGTTAGGCAGGGGCGCATGCCGGCATCACCGGACTTGGGATGGAGGGTGGACTTGATTTGGATCTGGAGAGGAAGAGAGGCCAGGCATGCGTGGCAGAGACTGGGAGGCCGGCGGCGCCCGAGGCAGAGATAGGGAGGGCCAGCGGCACGAGAGGCAGAGATGGGTAGGTCCAACGGCGGCGGAGATTCGGGGGCGCGCTAGAGAAGAAGACCGAGGCCCGAGCGGAGAAAAAAATCACCTCCTGTGCCTCGACACTGACCAGTGGGCTCCACCTAACAGTGTGACTAAAGGGCCCATCCTATGTGTCTCTAGACTTTGAATAGAATTGCAGGATTGTTAGGGGGCCTTTTGCAAAAATGCTACTGCCAGAGAGTAGTCAAACCAATGCCACGTCAACAAAATACGACGCTATACAGGCTCCGGTGACCGTCTACGACACACGGTGACCGTATTTCGTGTATAGCTATGTACAGTTATAGAGGCACGCAACGAGGTTGTGTTTAGTGACCTTTGTTGTATTTTACTCCTGTACAAAACTGCGAATAAGACAACATTCATTCATGTTGGAGAGACAACCAACACCCCCTTCTCCCACCCCCCTACTACAATTTCTGCTGAGGTCGTCGCACACGTCGGGCCGACCTGAAGCCAACCTCACCGGCGATACCGGTCGAGAGAGGTGGAGGAGAGGCGCCGGCGCCTGTAGAGTAGTTGGTAGCAGTAGGTTTCGGCATCTTGCTGGTAGTTGGAGTAGGGGCCGAGATCTTGGCGACCGGATCTTGATCAGCTCGTGTTGACTCTCCGGCGGTGACGCTCGAGCTAGAGCGCGCGACGGAAGACCAGATCGCGAGGATCTCTGCAATAAGGTTGCTGGGCAGGTGCTTCTCCTCCTAGGTGTCTCCCTGCCTCCTCTTCTTCTTCCGACCGGCCTTGGCGACGAGGGGGAAGATAGGGAGCTCGCTGACACCTTCTTTCGAGGATCTCTGCACCTGGGTGGTTGGTGTGATGCTGCATGTCTCCGACCTGGTTTTTATTCCGGCCGGCCGTGGGGGCGGCGGGGGGAGGGGGGTGACCATGTCTTGATGAGCGGCGGATTCTCTCGCCACCCCCGAGCTACTCTTGCGTGCGAGTGAGCGGCAGCAGGAGGTCGCCAGGTCCCCACCTTCTTCTTTCTCCAGTGGTTGGAGCTAGCAGAAGTGGGTGCGGTCCTTGTGGCTCGATCATCATAAAGCTTGTCGGCCTTTTCGTTGTGTCAAAGGCGACCGGTTCTTCAACCGTCTTTCGGCCTGCCGTGGTGGCGAGGGACAAAAGGGGGATGGGCCAACTGTCGATGACATGCGGAGGTCGAAGGTTCCTAAAGCTGCGCCCGCGAGTTCTTCTTCATAGTGGTCCTTTGGTGGCGATGAGGCTGCTGGGCCGCTGCCCGTTCTGGTCGAATGGCGACCCTGGGGTTCAACCTCCTCTGGAGGCCCTTCTCTGAAGTGCGGCGCCAAAGCTCGACGTCTCGCCCTCGACAAGTGGTTCGTCCCCGGAGAGAGTGAGGTGTCCGGCGGCAGTGCTTCTTCTTCGGCTAGTGGAGCGTCACGAGCAAGAGACTCTCTTGACCTCGTCGGCGGCTGGAGGTCGCCGGAGATCGGTGGTGGAGGCACTCTTGGACTTGATTGCTTTTTATCTTTTTGTCCCAGTGTGGCAAGAGAGAGGCTCTTTTCTGTTTTATCTAGTTTTGCTAGGGTGCTTTATGCCAAGAGCCTTTCTATAATTTGTACCTGCCACATCTTTTAACATGCAGCTTCTGGGGTCTTCTTGACCCGGTTATTGTTCAAAAAAAACTGCAAATAAACAATAGTAGTCCAGAATTTTGAACACGAGCAGTAGAGTCCGTGAAATCCTTTCTTATTTCCTTTAGGCTTTTTTAGATCTGCTGCATCCTTGCACCGTTTAGCAGATAAAGCTGCATATTTTGTGCCTTGATCTCCTCAGAATTGCAAGTTTTAAGAGTGAAAAATTAAAATTACATTCCCACTATAACAAACCTAATGCTAGGCTGGTCATACAGACTGTTTTGCAGGCCCATCATTTAGTCCATCAATAGACGAAGCTGCAAATTGTGTGTTCACTTCACTCGCATGCAATCTTGGCTGATAAATACCTTCCGCTGCAGGGCGCATGTGGTATCATCTTCCCGATCATCAAAGCTGAAGGCATGAGGCAGATGTTCTTCCCTATGCTACCGTCCCCGCGTACTACCGTGCTCCACCGGAAGCAGAGTTCTAAACTGCGACGATGCAGCTGATTTCTCCCTATGATGGCTATTTTTTCTGTTTTGGTAGTCACGTTTATCAGTATTAGCCATGGAAAAAAATAGCGCTATTTCTTCGCTATAGTGGCGCTATAGCATATTTGAGAGGTAAACGCTACGCTATGCAAAATATACTCGCTATGATGCTAATCACGCTTTAGCAGCGCTAAATACGCTAGAACGTCACAACGCAATAGCAGCGCTAAAAAAATCTATGAATACAGTGCCACCTGATAAGCCTTTCAGCCCGCGAGTCCACTACTCCCAATACTATGCATCTAAACCTAGCTCAACTCAACCCTGTTTCCCAGTTCTTCCTCCCCACATGACGATGACGGCTGCTCATATTGCAATGCCCGTATCCTGCAGGTCCAGCCGGTCGGCCGTCTCCGCTCGACACGTCCACCATACGCAGTGAAGCACCAGGAGAACGCGCATCTCAAGTTCTCGACCAATCAGCTGACCTGGCGCAGGTCTTCTCCTCCAACTTGTCCTGCACCGGATGTTAAGCAAACTTTGTTCTTTGGTCACTATTAGTTAATTGGTTATGCATGTATTATTTCAAAAAAATAGCTGCTGAAATCCCTAGTAATACATGGTATACCTTAATTTTTTTTAAATTTACACACGCTATTTTGAAAAATAGTGTGTTATTAGCACGCTATAACTTGCATAGCGTCTGGAAAAGGGTCATGCTAAAAGAAATAGCGTGCTATTTTTTTCCTTGGTATTAGCTGTTTGTACTGTCCGAATAGAATGAGGAACCTGAATATAGTATCTCCAGTGGGTGATTCTTTCTGTGTTACTACAATGGGTCTGAATTATTCCATCGGTGTTCCATGTCGATTCGTCCTAACTAAGTTGTATACCAGCGGACATTGAACCAATGCCGATCTAACCAATTAATGGTGCTCCTCCTGTACTGAATCCGGGTTGTGGTGGTGTGTGCCATTATATTGATAGTACTGCAACTAATTCCACCATGGCTGTCCTGTTTTGCCGAGCCATTGCTGATCCTGTTTTACTAGGACTGGTGTTGGGCTAGAACATCACTTGCCAATGTACACATGTCCAGGTAGAGAGGATGATATCCTCAAAAAAAAAAGCTAGAGAGGAAGGTAACGACAATGTCATCCAACATCATGTTAGAAATCTCAAAGTGGTTAGAGCATCTCCACCCGTGTTCTTCCGGAGCGAAATTTTCATCTGGACCACGAAAAATGGCCCAGTCATGTTCTCAAGACGCCGATTTGGTCCGGATTTAGTCCAACTTTCATCGGCGTTCCCAGACCTATCCCGAGACGCTGAGAGCGCCGGACGCAGCGTAATCGGCGAAAAAAATAGCCCCATTTGTGACTCAACCAATTGTGAACTTTCCTAAGACAATGGGAAGTAGACCTAGGTCTTTTATAAAAGCATGGTATGATAAGTATGATTGGATAGAATATAGTGAATCTCATAATAAGGCTTATTGTTTCTATTGCTTTCTCTTTAAGATACTTGGAAGTTTACACCGTTTTGGTAATGAAGTATTCACCAAGAGTGGGTTTAGTGATTGGAAGCACGGTTACAAAGCTTTACCTGAGCATATTGGTGGTGTAAATAGTGACCATAATAAGGCAAGGTTGCATTGTGATGATTTTCGCAATCAAAGGCAAAGTGTGTCTAGTAACTTGGCTCGCGCATCCATGGAATCCGAAGAAATTTATAAGATCCGTTTGATTTCTTCCTTGCATTGTACAAGATTTCTCATTGATCAAGGTTTGGTATTTCATGGCCATAATGAATCTCTTAGTTCATTAAACAAGGGCAACTTTTGTGAGATGGTTGATTGGTAGAAAGAAAAAGATGAAAAAGTGAAGAATGCTTATAAGCATGGTGGAAATTCCAAGATGATCTCTTATAAAATTCAAAAGTATCTTTTTAAGTGTTGTGCACAAGAAGTCACCAAGGTGATTATGGGAGAAATTGGTGACAAAAACTGCTCTGTTCTTATTGATGAATCACGTGATATATCCGTGAAAGAGCAAATGGTGGTTATGTTGAGGTTAGTACTTAGTAGTATTGTATTACTATTAAATCTAACTATTGCTCCATACTTTTATGTAACCTTTTTGCAATTGTTTTGTTTTACGTATGTGAATAACGAAGGCAAGGTTGTGGAGAGATTTCTTTCTCTATATCATGTTCGTGAGACTACATCGGAGGCAGTAAAGGAGGCTCTTCTTTGCATTCTAGATCGTTACAAAATATCTATCCATAGGATACGAGGCCAAGGGTATGACGGGGCTTCTAATATGAGAGATGAATTTAATTGACTTGCAAAAAAAGATCTTAGATGAAAATCCTTATGCCTTTTACACCGAGCAGGATATATTTAGACAACTTGATAGTAGTGTTATTGCTCAACGGTTTCAAGCCATGAAGAAGAGGAGGAAACATTTACCTAGTAGGCCTAGGGCTAATAGTACATCCTTGATAATATCTTGGTATATTTCTTTGTCTCATGAATCAAGATTAATATATTTTGAAGGCATGTTTCATATGATTTACTAACCCATCTTTCTTCTTTTGTCATGTGGATCTTGTTGTCTTTGCTTTTGGACTCCATGCTTGCCATCGATCATCGGAGTTTTATTAGTCTTTTGGGAGTTCTTTTTAAGTCCTATCATATCTATTTGCACATATGTGTATTCGAATGTGTTCTAAACTTGTGGACATTCGTTGTGAACATTGGAATATGTTGTGGAAGTATAATTTAATGTATTTGTGTTTCCGCACTAAAACTATTGTGAAAACACTATTTGCTTTGTATGATGTTTATTTTGTCCAAAAAAAATTGAGATGGTCAAGAATTTTTTTAGTTGTCTTTGTGACGTGCCCAGGCTTCGACAAATTCCTAGATCCGCCTCTCCTTGTGGCCCCGCCCTGTCAGCGACTAGAAGCCGGGTCGTCCCCATCCCGTCGTCTTGGCTCCCGCGACGGACCACCGGTCAATGACCGCCCGTCGCCTCGGCCATGCGTTGCCGTAATGGCGCGCCACCGCCGGCTCTCCTTCCCGTCGTTTCCCTTTTTCCTGCCCACGCCGCTACACCCCTCCTGCCTTCGCCGCCCATTTCGACTATAGAAGTCGATGCCCTCGCCGGCTCGCAGCACACAGTCTCGATCCTCCCATTCCCCCACGAACTCCACCTCCGGCGAGAGCAATGGCGGAGAGGTACCTAGGCGACCCCGCGGTGGTGAACGGCTTCGGCCGGCGTACCCTCATGCCGTGGGAGGCCCGAATGCTGCACGACGCCGCCCGACTTCCGGTACCCGCCCAACTGGAAGCTCAGCGCCGACGGCATGCCGGTGCCGCCAGTGCGTGAGGACGACGAGATGGTCGAGGAGATCCAGGCTGCCATCGTGATGATGGAGGATCTGGAGCTCGCCAAAGACCCCGGTAACCTAGTTTACTGGGAGCAGTTCTTCGCTGAGCAATGGAACTAGGAGCTCGTCGCCCACGAAGGCCCGCCCGACATGCCGCCGAAGCAAAAAAACGTGGCGGGGCGCCGTCGCTAGTGCAGTGTGCCGGGAAGGACGCTCAACGCGGTCCTGGAGCATATCCACGGCGGCAACCACCCAAGGCTGGGCTTCCTCACTCGCCGCTCACCGCGGCGAGGGCGAGATGGGTCCCTTCGGTGAACTGGCTACCCATGAGGATGGATAGCTGCAGTTCGTCTGGCTCAGCCTTCGCTGCCTGGGCCTCACGCTCGTCCTCCTCGGCCTCGCGCTCGTCTGGCGAGGCACTGTGGCCCGTGAAGCGGGAGGCCGAGACGCCGATGCGCTCGCCGCCGAGGACGAGGTCGCGAGGCATCGTCATCAATGAACCCCGTGCGCCATCACCGCTGACCGGCCGTCTTCGCATGCGCCAGCCGAAGCCAGAGCCGGCAGAATGGGTGGTCCCCATCGACAAGGACTCCTTCGCCATCAGGATAGCGATGGAGTTCTCTCTCCAGGACGTGCCGCCGATGCCGGAGCCGGACGCCCTCACCTAGTCTCGGGTCAACTGGGACCACGAGGAGGCCAACCGAATTTGGCGCCACTAGGAGAAGGCCGAGCGAGGCCACCGCTCATCGTCCTCAACGACGACGACGCCAGCCCCTCGTCCCAGCCGTGGTGATGCGGCGACGACGGCAAGGCGGACCCTGACTACACGGTGTTCTACCGTAACTTCGGAATGTGAGCGGCGTCCGACAACATCGGCATCGGCTAGTTCCAGTAGTATTTGATGTAATATGTGTGAACTCGTCCAATATTATGAAATCGTGTATATTCGTCCAAATTTTGCCGAGTTTGATTAAAATTTGGTCAAACCCGAGAACTCGGTCTAGAAAAGCGAGTGGAAAAATGACCGTTCCCAGATCGAAAGTTATATCTGTCCAGCATTATTTGGCGCCGGATTTCGGCATGGAGAAAGCCGAACGGGTGGAGGTGCTCTTAGCCTTGTAGCCCTACACACTATAGCTAGATATGCCTCCCACGCATGACACGTATCCAGCTCACCGGTTGGAACTGGACGATACTATGTTTATCCCCACATCATGTTGTCCCCCACATACAAGACCCGTGCTGCTTCCGTATTGAGTTCCTTGGACGGTTCAAATAGAAGAAAAACCCACTGAAGCCCGCACGTTGGGTCTGGGTTTCGATTGGCATGCGTACGTGGAGCCTAAGAAAAAGGACCGCCTTCCTCGTCGCAGACCTGCAGTCCGGCGTACGTTTCCGTACGAACTGACAGTTCCGTAAGTACTCCGTACTGTAGGAGAATTCACCATCTGATGAGATGTTGGGGCAAATTGCGTAACGATGAGCTGGACGTGCACGCCTACACAGGCCAACCTTCTCCTTATTCATTGGATAGGGCGCGGTGAAAGTCAATTCAAACGCTAGTTAGTTGAGTGGGACGCATCAAAACAGCGGTCGTTGCACTAGCGCCTTACCTTTTGAAGCTAAAAGGAGGTTTGCGGAGTAACAAACTACCACCATATGATGCAACTGACCTTGAGGCCATGTTCTTGACTGTGACGATCTGGCATTTGTGGACTGCAAGAAAGGGTGTAAAGAACGGTGAATCCTTGAAGAGCCCACACTGTGTCGCACAACAAATTCTGGTTTATGCTGAAATGATTGAGCTGCATATCTTCAAACCTGTCTCTTCTGCCAGGCGTGATTCCATTCCTCCAGCCCCTCTCTGGAGTCCGCCGCCTGAAGGTACGGTTTATGTTAATGTTGATGCAGCTCTATTCTCTCCTTCACAGCGGATGGGGATAGGTGTCGTGGTCAGGAACCACACCGGTGACTGCTTGCTGGCGTGCAGCGAGCTACTCGAGTTGGTCACGGCACCGGAACTTGCTGAAGCGTTGTCCTTGCACTGCGCTGTCTCCCTGGGCGGTAGTGAAGGTTTTGGCAGGGTCATGGTGGTTTCGGACTGCCTCTCTTTGATTCAACGGGTGAACTCCTCGACGTTGGATTTGATATGCCTGAACTGGAATTCTAATTGGGGAAGAACAGATTCAGGAACACAGTATGCAGCACCTCAGTTTAGTGGTCTATTTCATGAGAAGAAAGGGGATTCGATTACAGAGGTGCCTCATCAGCCAGCCCATGAACAGTGGCAGCAGGGTGTAAACCCTAATAATAATTCTAGAGATGGTCTTTCTCCCAGACAAGCCCTGGGTCTTATAGCTAAACGATGATAAGGTACAGCTGGAAAGTAACGCTAGTCTAACGGCGACAAGACGATGAACAGGAGCCGTTGGATGGCCGCGAAGCGGTATCCTCACATCCGAGCCGTCAGCTGGTGTCTGACAACTCCCCCCGAATGACTGCATACTTGTCCTCAAGGATGAAAGGCTGGGAAGACCTTCTGTATAAATTTCGCATCTTCCCATGTAGCTTGCTCTTCTGGCAGATTTTCCCACTTTATCAGCCATTGTACAACTGGGATTGAGATGGATCCTTGAACCCTTGGTATCAATTTTCTTTCCAGGACTGCTTCTGGGGCAATGAGTATAGTCCCATCTGGGTTTAGCAGTGGCAAATGTGGTGTAGGAATTGCCTTAGGCCCCAAATGCTTTTTCAGCTGGCTGACATGGAATGTGTGATGAAGTTGACATCCTTCAGGAAGCAAAATTTTGTAAGATGTGTTGCCCACTTTCTCCAAAACTATGAATGGCCCATAGTATTTGGAATGCAACTTCAGACATCTGTGGATGCTTAGGGAGGTGTGTCTATATGGTTGTAGTTTCAGATAAACCATGTCCCCAATTTCCAACTTCCTTTCTTGCCTGTGCTTGTCAGCCCGGGCTTTCATTCTATCTTGAGCTTTTTGCAGATTTTCTTTGATCTTCTTTGCAAGATCTTCTGTTGTTGTGTTTGGTGTCAGTGTTTGGGTTGTGTCATCCATAGGTAAAAGTAATTCAGCTAGTTGTGGTGGAGGCCTGCCATACAAGGCTTGGAATGGAGTCATCTTCAAGGATGTATGAAAGGAGGTGTTGTACCACCATTCTGCTAGTGCTAGCCATTGATGCCATTTCTTGGGTTGTAAGAATGCCATGTTTCTGAGATAGTTCTCCAAGCACTGGTTTACTCTCTCAGTTTGACCATCTGTTTGAGGATGGTAAGAAGTGCTGAAATGCAGCTTTACTCCCAGAGACTTGAACAAATCTTGCCATAATTTGCTTGTAAAGATTCTGTCTCTGTCAGTGACAATTACTGTTGGCAAGCCATGTAATTTAAAAATGTTTTCTCCAAATGCCTTGGCCACTGTTTTGACATTGATGGGGTGTTTTAAGGAGATGAAGTGTGCATATTTTGTGAATCTATCAACCACTACTAGGATTATATCCTTGTTTTCTGATAGAGGGAGGCCTTCCACAAAATCCATGCTAATATGAGTCCAAGCAAAGTCAGGTACTGGTAGTGGCTACAACAGTCCAGGGTACTTACAGTGTTCTCCTTTGTTGAGTTGGCATGTGGGGCATTGCTTTATGAAGTCAATGATGTGTTGTTTGATGCCTGGCTAGTGAAATAACAGCTTGATTCGTTGATAGGTTGCATTTTCTCCAGAATGGCCACCCAATTCAGAATTGTGCAAGGAGTCAATAATTTTGTGTCAAAGGTCAGTGGTACTGCCAATATAGATTCACTGTTTATGCCTGAGGATTCCCTTGGAGAAGGTGAAATTGGGAACAGCTGCTGGAGAGATAGTTAGCTGTTGAATTAGTTCTTTGCACTTGGCATCCTCCTCATAAGATTTGACCACCTCAGTGACCCATACTGGAATAGCTGCACTTGTAAAGATTGGCAGGATTCTGTGTTTCACCCTGGAGAGTGCATCAGCTACTTTGTTGTCTTTTCCTTTTTTGTACTCTTTAGTATAGTTGTAGCCAAGAAGTCTGACAAGCAGTTTGTGTTGTATACCATCTGTCAACTTCTGTTCCTGAATATATTTTAGACTTTGCTGGTCTGTTCTGATGATGATGGAGGAGGCAGAGAAGTAATGCTTCCATTTTTTGATAGCCTCTAAAATAGCTAAGGCCTCCTTATCATAAGTTGAGAATCCAGCAGCTCTAGGACCAATGGTTTTGCTCATAAATGAGATTGGTTTCCCTTGCTGCATTAGGACTGCTCCAATACCATACTCACAGGCATCAGACTCTAATGTGAATGGTAGAGTGAAATTTGGCAAAGCTAGTACAGGAGGGCTGGTCATTGTCTGCTTAAGCAGGTTGAATGCTTGTTCTTGATCTTCACCCCAAGTGAATTTGTCCTTCTTCAGAGCTTCAAACAGTGGCTTGCAAATTATGCCATAATGTTTGATGAATCTTCTATAATACCCAGTTAATCCCAGGAAACCCCTCAATTGTGTTACATTAGCAGGTTGTGGCCATTGCAAGATTGCTTCAATTTTCTGAGGGTCAGTAGCTACTCCTTTTGCATTGATGACATGACCCAAGTATTCTACTTGTTTTGTTGCAAATGTACACTTCTGCAGTTTGGCAAATAAGTGGTGTTGTTGCAGTAGTTGAAACACTGTTCTGAGGTGACCCAGATGTTCTTGCATGGATTTGCTGTATATCAAGATGTCATCAAAAAAGACTAGTGCAAATTTTCTGAGGATGGGTGCTAGCACAGAGTTCATTAATTGCTGGAAGGTAGCAGGAGCATTAGTAAGCCCAAAAGGCATTACTACATATTCATAATGGCCCTGGTGAGTGGTAAATGCAGTTTTGCTGATGTCCTCTTCTTTCATCCTTATTTGATGATAGCCACTCCTGAGGTCAATTTTGGAGAATATTGTTGCTCCTTGTAGCTCATCCAAGAGATCCTCTATGATTGGAATGGTATACTTGTTCTTGACTGTTTGGATGTTTAATTTCCTGAAGTCAGTACATTTCCTCCAAGTATGGTCCTTCTTCTTGACTAAGATGACATGTGAAGAGTAGGGGCTGGAACTGTCCCTGATCATTCCTCTTTGTAATAGATCCTTCACTATATGCTCTAAGGCATTTTTTGATGATGTGGCAGTTTATAAGGCCGCTGATTCACTATCTTTGCCTCAGGTATGAGTGGGATGGAATGGTCACATTCTCTCTTTGGAGGAAGTTTAGTGGGTTCTCTAAAAATACTGGCAAATTCAGTTAACAGGTCTTGGATAACAACTGGGCATTGTTGTGCTGCTGTAGTGTTAGGTACTGTGATCTTGACTAAGAGAACAGCTCCACAGATTGCACTGGCTAGTAGTTTGTCAAGTTTGAAACTTTCCTTGATAGTAGCCGAAGATGGCAAGCTTTCATCAAAGAATGTGACTACTGCTTGTGTAGCAGTTGTTGCTTTGAGTGTCATTTTCTTATAATCCAGTGTTACTGGGCTTTGGTTGTATATCCAATCAGCTCCCAGTATAGCATCATAGCCATTCAACTTCAGGATTCTGAAATCAGAGATAAAATGTATGCCCTGGATGGTGTACTCACAGTTGAAACATGTGAAGTCAGTCCACAAGGTTTCCCCATTGGCCACTGTCACCTTCATTTTTGCTGTTGGCATCAAGGAACAATGAGCTCTGTCAGCAAAATGTGGTGTCATGAAGGTTTTTGTACTTCCAGTATCGACTAATGCAGTAGCTACTTGATCTCCAATCAACAAGGACAGAGTGAAAGCATGTGTAGTGGACTTCAGGCCATTAAGGGCATGCATTGACAGCTGTAATGCCTGCTTTGGATTCTCATTGTCTTCTTCACTATCTGATTCCTCTGCAATATAGATTATCTCTTCAGTTGCAGGTTGAGTTGCTTGTAATGCTTGTATTTGATTTTTGTTGGCCATTTTGCATACTTTCTTATGGCCAGGGAACCAAGGGTCTCTACATTTGTAGCACAAATTCTTGGCTGTTGCTTCCTGAATGACAGTAGCAGGAGCAGTGTTTGCTGGTTTTGCCTCAAAGTGCACCTGTCTTTTTACAGGGAAATGTTGACTGGTGTAACTTTTCCTCTGTGGAGTGGCCTATTCCATTCTTCTTGCCATCCACATTGCCTGTTGCATATCATCTGGCTTGTGGCATTGCAAATGTGCTTGGATGTAGTCATTCAATCCTAAGATGAAGCTGTTAACATAGTAATTTTCAGGTAGACCAGGGTTATCTCTTCTCATGAGGTTCATAGCAGCTTCAAACTTTTGTATATAAGTAGCAACTGTAGAGGTCTGTGTGAGGGAGTGAAAAGCTCTCACATTATCACATATGGATGTAACAGCAAATCTGTCTCCCAGATATCTGCAAAATCTATGCCAAGGAAGGTTATGTGCACTATAATGTGTACCTCTCCACCACTGCATTGCATCATCCTTGAGATAGGTGACAGCAATTTCAGTTCTTTGTTCCAATGGTGTTCTTGCTGAGTCAAAGTACATCTCAATTGTTTGAATCCAAGAGTCAGCGTCTATGCCACCAAATTCTGGGATATTCATTTTCGCAGGTTTAATTGTAGGAACACCTCTCCTTTGGTCCATCATGTGCTGAGTTGGAGATTTGAGCCTACTTGTGTCGTGCACCATTCTATTTGGTTCTTCCTCATGTTCTCTTTCTTCAAGCCTTTTTTCTTGGTCCAGTTGTTTCCCAGTCTGGTCAGGCAGGATTGTTGTTACTTTGCCATAGTTTGGGTGCTTGTAAGGAACCTTCAGGGTGCCATCCATGTGTAGCTCCCTACCGTGAATGTCATGAAAGGTACTTGTCCCTATCACTTTAGCATGCTGCGGTTGCCTGACTGAATTCGTAGAGAAGCCTCCCTGATTTGGAGGTGTTTCTGGAGTGTGACTGCCAGTACCCATCTGTGGAAACTCTGGTGCATCTGCCTTGTTGGCTGTGAGTAACCTTTCGAAGTGCTTCTCGATGTTATTGAAATTTGTTTGAATGCTGATGAAGTTAGTTTTCACCGAGTTGCTGAAGTCCAGGAATTCTTGTCTATCCTCCTCCCTGGAACGTTGTAGCAGTTACACATCTAATTGCAGGGACTGAAGGTTCAGTCGGTCAGAGTCCACGGATGCCGCTTCTTGAGCCATGATGGTCGTGAGGGATTTTACACTCTTA
Organism: Avena insularis; assembly: GCA_023614405.1. Taxonomy (NCBI): domain Eukaryota; kingdom Viridiplantae; phylum Streptophyta; class Magnoliopsida; order Poales; family Poaceae; genus Avena; species Avena insularis. The sequence goes on along the minus strand of CM042690.1, from coordinate 660,615,286 downwards.
CTGGGCGCAAGAAAACCTCACAGACTGCCGATCAAGTGGAAAAGAGAGGGATTTATGCAAGCAGAGCTTACTACCTGACTCTTTTGCTTGATCCTGCCGTCGCCTCACTACACCTTCGCCTCCGCGCCCCCGATTGCCGCACGGATTTGGGTGGGAGGTGGGATTTTACGACCCAAGAATTGTTCTCTAGCAACCACTCCACAATTCCCCGAATCTGCAGCCGAACAGTGCCTCCGCCACCAAGCCGCCTCCGACAGCCGCACACCGCCACCGGAATCCGGAGCGAAAACAGGGGATTTTACGAGAGAACCCAACCCTGTAGTGCTGCCAAATCCAAAACGCCTCCGCAATTGCCAAGAATCTATAGGTCCCTGATACCAATTGATATGCCTGAACTGGAATTCTAATTGGGGAAGAACAGATTCAGGAACACAGTATGCAGCACCTCAGTTTAGTGGTCTATTTCATGAGAAGAAAGGGGATTCGATTACAGAGGTGCCTCATCAGCCAGCCCACGAATAGTGGCGGCGGGATGTAAACCCTAATAATAATTCTAGAGATGGTATTTCTCCCAGACAAGCCCTGGGTCTTATAGCTAAACGATGATAAGGTACAGCTGGAAAGTAACGCTAGTCTAACGGTGACAAGACGATGAACAGGAGCCGTTGGATGTACGCGAAGCGGTATCCTCACATCCGAGCCGTCAGCTGGTGTCTGACAGGATTGGAGTAATGTGGGAGTTGTGGTCCAGGATATCAAACTTTTGGCTCACAGCTTCGATGTGATTTCCTTCTCGCATGTTCGTCGTCATTGTAATGAGTCGGCTCATATTTTAGCTTGCTCTATAGAGAGCTTTTGTTCCTCTATTTTTAGAGATTTTACTCCGGATTGCATCCAGCAGACTTTGTGTAATGATTTCAAGTAATCAATAAAGGTCGTATTCTCTCAAAAAAGGACTACCACCATATATTGTGTCTCCAAACCTCTATGCACCTCCTCCATACTGCTCCCGATTTCATTTCAACAAATAAAACTTATAGACGAAATAGGCATTCACCCAGCTTTATAAATAAAGCAAACATCCATACAACAATCTATACAACGATGCAACTAGTACAGGTTCAGAACATAAGCTAGGGGGACAACACAAACACCCCAAGAAGGAGCTAAGACGTAGAGCAAGCAGACAGCCGGTAGCGGGGATCCCATGTGCCGGTCATCATGAAATCAGGAGGGGGGGTAGAGATGCGTCGCGCCTCCTCAAGCAAGTGCCGTAGTATGCCGTCTAGCTTCTCCTTGTCCCGGCGTCTACAAAGCGGATACCACTACTGCAAAAAAGCGAGTAGTTTGAAGATCGAATCAGTGGCGCGACGGAGGAAAACTTTTTCTATCACCATCTTATTACGTATAGTCCACAGAGTCCAGGACAACGCCACAAAAACGAGCCAAAAGAGGCGACCTCCTTGCCCTGTTCATTCGCGCGAGTCTCTAGGAACTGTCCAAGATCCTGGGCGTCCCAGTCAGGGCCCAAGGCTTCTCGGATAAAGTTCCATAGAAACCGGGCCACATGACAGTTGGACATTATGTGCGATCCCATTTCCGGGATCAAACATAGTGGACATAGCCCATCCCCTGGCCCCTGTCGTAGTGGCACCTCTACACCAGAAGGCAAGCAGTTGCCACACAAAAATCTTCGTCTTGAGCGGTAGAGGTGCTTTCCACAGGTGCTTGGTCCAAGGCATTACGAGCCCACTAAAAAGGGCCCTATACGCCGAGCTAACAGAGAAGACCCTTGATGGGGTCAAGCTCCATGATACCGAGTCTCCCCACCTGGGAGGGACACCGGTAAACTAGAGCGCATGGTCTGCCACTCGCATGTTTCCACTGGGCCAAAGGTACTCCTGAACGTAACGAGCCAGGCCCCACTCTAGGCCACGACCGCCACTGAGATCGGTGGGTCTGAGCAGATCCCGAAGATGTGTTGGTAAGTCAGGCTAAGGGGGCGTTCGTCAAGCCAAGGGTCCAGCCAGAAGAGAGTCCCTTCACCATTGCCAATGGTGAAGGACACCCCTCGCCGAATCTCCGATTTGATCCCCTGTATGGACTGCCAAAATAGGGAACCTTCTCAGCGGTCACATGCCAGGAGAGAACGTCCCCGGAGGTATTTAGCTTCGATGAGGCGAAGCCAAAGACCTCCCTCCCCTCTCAGGATGCGCCAAACCCATCGAAGCATCAGAGCAACGTTGAATTGTAGTGACGCCAAAATGCCAATACCCTCTAACTCCTTGGGGGTGCAAAGATCTGCCCATTTTACCATGTGGTATTTCTGCCGACCGTGGGGATCCTGCTAGAAAAAGAGGGATAACTCCTTGTCGAAGGACCCGTGTACCCCTTCTGGTAGGAGGTACAACCCCATATTGTACATCGGAAGGCTGGACAGACATGAGTCGATAAGGACCGTCTTACTGCCTTTAGATGCGAACTTGCCGCACTAGGGTTCAGACTTTGCCCGCACTCCGCCAACTAGGGGATCCAGGTCTCGGATGAGGATCCTGGAGTCCCGGACCGGCATCCCCCGGTAGGTGATGGGGAAAGAGGTTAGCCGACAATTGAGATTGTCAGCTATCCTCTGCTAGTCCACAGGTGAGAACCCTAAGTGAAATGGATCATATGGGCACCTAGAGGGGGGGGTCAATAGGTGCTACTTCAAATTTTAATGCTTTTTCAATTTTAGGCTTAGCACAAAGAGTAAATTCTCTAGACAAACTATTAGGTGGAATTTCCCTATATGCAAACCTATCTACTAGCGAGTAAAGAGCGAGTGGAAGAGGAACGGGTAAACCGTAGTGAAGCACGCGGAGACACATGATTTGTTTGACCGCAGTTCCTTCCTTGTTAAGGGAAGTACGTATGTGTTGGAGGGGTGGGCGGTACTAAGACCACCACGCCACAATAGGCCTCACCCTGTTCTCCGATGGATCCCGCCACCAAAGGCCTGATCCACCTTTCCACTATAGGGACCCTTCGAGGCGGGTACCGGCGCCTTTACACAACTAGCAGGGCACAACTCCACAATCAACTTGGAGGCTCCCGAAATGACAACAAGCTGCCGCGAGAACAATGTTATCAAATACAACAAACAAGATCTAGATATTGACAAGAATACTAGATCAGGGATTTCTCCAAATGAATGGAGAGGATTTGATGCACTTGATTCATGATGACGATGATGATCCTCTCCTCCTTCAATTCCCCCAAAGATCAAAGCCTTCAGGTGGTTGAAGAGGGAGATCTAGAATGGGAGCTCTTGCAAGGGGTCTGAACAATTTCGAATGAATCAAGAGTTCTGAATGTTGGGGAAGAAGGGGTATTTATACCCCCTTCCAAAACCAGCCGTTGGAGACTTTGGGGGCCGGATTATCCGGCCCAAGTGAGGGCCGAATTATCCGGCCTAGGGAAAACTCCGCCCCAGACTCGGAATATCCGGCAGATAGTCTGCCCCCTCTCTGAGTGTCGTGCAGAGCTTGCACTTGATCATCTTCTGGGGGCCGGATTATCCGGCCCCATGTGAGGGCCGGATTATCCGGCCTGGGGAGGAAAAAAACACCCCAGTTCAGATTTTCCGGGAGAAAATCCGACCGGACTCCGAGCGACGCGCCTTGGCTTGCTTTGCTCAAAATCTGGGGGCTAGATTATCCGACCCATGCGACAATTATCCGGCCTGGGGAAGAAAACCCGCCCCATTTCGTATTTTTTGGGAGAAAATCCGACCAGACTCCAAGCGACGCGCCTTGGCATCCTTTGAGCAATGAGGTAGGCCGGATTATCCGGCCCTTGGTGGGGCGGATAATCCGGCCCCCCTCAAAGCTTCCTGCATACTTAGCGCACGTGAATAATCTCCACAGCATTGTTATCTAACACACAAAACACAGGAAAACATGAAATGTTCTTTCAATCTCCCCCTTTTTGGTGTTAGATGACAATACTAGGATTTGCAGGAAAGGATCACAAGACAACCAGCAATAAACATGGAAGGGACTCCCCCTCAATGTGTGCATATTAGAAATTTGCATTTGAATAGAAATGCACACAAATAGGTGAATCTATTCCATAGACATATGAGCAATATAATCATACCGCCGAGGTAGAAGAGAGGCATCCTTGAAATAGCCTCAATTATCAACGTGATAACCAATATAAGCGCCTTCCTTGATAAAGATTTCCAGCATAATAGGATATGAATAGATGAATCCATAAGCATAATCCATGAGATAAATCCAGACAACCACTAACATAGAGTCTCAAACAAACCACAAATCACAAATTTAAAGTTCAATGCTAAATGGGCATAAGAGAGAAAACGACGAATAGAAAAATGCAAGTGCTTATGCCCGACCCATGCAAATCCTCGAAGATCCTAATAGAACTACTTCTCCCACTTTGGCATCGAGACACCAAAAAGGAAGAAGAGCGATGCTAGCGCCCCAAGGGATCACTCGTAGTCCTCACTTGGGCCGGATTATCCGGCCTACACTTGGGCTGGATTATCCGGCTTCCACTCTGAATTTCTGTTGAACATAGATTCAGGCCCGCGCGGCCCCAAACAACACCCCCACAAGGTGTACAAGGGACTTGTGTGCAAGAATAGATGGCTTAGGGGTAGGGAAAGTCTTAGTATTAAGAGAACCAAATTGAGATGGTACTAGACACTCAAAATTGCAAGATCCAAATCAAATAAGAGCCAATATTGAGTGTGATTCCCATAAGAACACGAGAGAGCCACCTTGTTGGAGTGTATGGTGTGACACCGCGAAGATATATCTTGGGTTCACAACCAATACTCATCAATAAGCTCACATATCACAAAATGATATTAAGAGAAATGATTTATCTTGCTTTTGGCATTATGGGGGAAGGGTTAGCCCAATGAATTAGGACCACACTCCCCCTATATCCATGCCCACACCTAGACCAAATAAGACTGAGATGTACGAGTGAGTGCATGGGTAATCAAGATAAACTCCTGGAATCAATGATATTTAGCTCATTCCTCAAGTAGCAGAATCTTGCTTCATCAAGTGGTTTCTTAAAAATGTCCGCAAGTTGGTTCTTCGTGCTCACAAAAGATAGATCAATATCGCCTCGAGCAACATGGTCTCGAATAAAATGATTCCGAATCTCAATATGCTTTGTCCTTGTGTGCTGTACCGGATTGTACGCAATTTTGATTGCACTTTTATTATCACATAATAGAGGCACTTTGTCACAATTGACACCGTATTCCTTTAAATTTTGCCTCATCCACAATAACTGAGTGCAAGCACTAGCAGCAGCAACATATTCATCTTCGGCGGTGGAGAGAGATATACAATTCTGCATTTTAGATGACCAACACACAAGAGATCTTCCCAAGAATTGACAAGCTCCAGAAGTGGATTTCCGATCATCCTTATCACTAGCCCAATCTGAATCAGTATAACCACATAGAGAGAAATTGGAGCCCTTGGGATACCATAGACCAAAGTTAGGGGAATGAACCAAATATCGAAAGATTCTCTTGACCGCCACTAAGTGACTTTCTTTAGGAGCTGCTTGATACCTTGTACACACCCCCACACTCAACACAATATCGGGTCTAGATGCGCAGAGGTGAAGAAGAGAGCCGATCATGGACCGGTATGCCTTTTGGTCCACATCTTTACCATGTGGGTTAAGTTCAAGATGACATTTTATTTGCATCAGAGTGGCGACACCATTAAGATCCGTCATCTTGAATCTCTTGAGCATGTCTTGGATGTATTTTTCTTGATTGATAAAGGTTCCTTCTCTAAGTTGCTTGATCTCGAATCCAATAAAGAACCGTAATTCCCCCATCATAGACATCTCAAACCTGTCAGTCATAAGCTTTGAGAATTCATCATTAAAAGCTTTATTAGTAGAACCAAAGATGATATCGTCTACATATAGTTGGCATACGAAGAGCTCCCCCTTAACCTTCTTAGTAAAAAGAGTGGGATCGATTTGCCCAACTTCGAAGCCACGGTCTAGCACAAGCTCTTTAAGGTGCTCATACCACGCACGTGGGGCTTGTTTAAGGTCATAGAGTGCCTTATCGAGTTTCTAGACATGGTTCGGGAAGTTAGGATCCTCAAAGCCCGGGGGGTTGCTTTACATATACCAACTCGGATGGACTCAAGGCGAGCCACTGGAGCATAGGTATCGCCGAAGTCAATGCCCTCAACTTGAGAGTAACCTTGTGCCACAAGTCTTGCCTTGTTACTCACAACAATGCCATTCTCATCTTGCTTGTTTTTAAATATCCATTTGGTGCCGATAACATTGCGGCAATCTTTGGGTTTGTCCACGAGTTTCCAGACTTTGTTGCGCTCGAAATTATTCAATTCTTCATGCATAGCAACAACCCAGTCTGGATCTTCAAGAGCTTCAAAGACCTTCTTGGGTTCCACCATTGAGATGTGAGCTTGATGCTCACCAAAACTGGCCAATTCCCTTCTTGTAGAAACCCTTCGTCGAAGATCACCAACAACCTTGTCGAGGGTGTGACCCCTTAACTCAAGGTTCCGATCAGCCCGAGCCTTGCGACGAAGTTCAATAAGTTTGTTGTCTCTTGGTGGAGTAGTTTCATCACTTGAATCTTCATTGGAATCATTTGCTCGACCTTGATTAGAAACTAGGATAACATTAGTAGGTGGTGATGAAGCGTGCCCTTGAGATGAGTCAGTAGCCGTATTAGGAGACTGCTGAACAACAGGTGAGTCAGGGCCGGATAATCCGGCTGATGGAGAGGCCGGATAATCCGGCCTGGGAGTACTTGTAGCAGCTTCATCAGGATGCCTGGGGCTTGCTTGAACTGGCGAGGGGCCGGATAATCCAGGGAGGGCCGTAAAATCTGGCCTGGAGCTTGCATCGATATCTTTGGCACCAGGAGCAATATGGTCATCAGGAGCGGGGTGGCCATAATCCGGTGTCCACCGGATAATCTGGCCTGGAGCTTTCTGGAACATCTTGACCTTCAGCAGTTGATGGAGATGGTGCAGAAGTTGCTCCCGTGGTGGGAACATGTTGAGTATCTGTAGATGAGGGCTCTTCATGAGTAGAGCATTGTCCTTCCCGATCCGCCACAAGGGGTTCCTCAATGGGGCGGAAAAATCCCACGCCCATTCTTCTTATGGCATCTTGGGGTATTTCAACATCTGCATCACAAACACCAACTTGCTCCGCACGGGAACCATCATTTTCCTCGAACACCACACTACAAGATTCTACAACAGTTCCGGAGAGCTTATTATAGACTCTATAAGTGTGAAATTCGGCACCATAACCAACAAAAATACCTTCTAGAGCCTTAGATTCAAACTTACATAAACGAACTCCCTTGATGAGAAAGAAACACTTACACCCGAATACCCGAAAGTATGAGATGTTTGGCTTGTTACCGATAAGTATTTCATACGGAGTCTTGTCCAAGATCTTACGGAGGTATAACCGGTTGGATGAGTGACAAGTGGTAGAGATTGCTTCAGCCCAGAAGTTATATGGAGACTTGAATTCGGCTAGCATTGATCTTGCCATATCCATTAGAGTCCGATTCTTCCTCTCGGCTACACCATTTTGTTGAGGGGTGTACGCAGCGGAATATTGATGTCTTATCCCCTCTTCACTTAGGAACTCATTTAAGGTGTAGTTCTTGAACTCAGAGCCGTTATCACTTCTTATAGCCAGTATAGGGATGTTGTGTTGATGTTGAACCTCGTTGGCGAAGTCGATGACCGTTTGTTGAGTTTCACTCTTCAACTTGAAGAAATAAACCCAAGTGTATCTTGAGTAATCATCAACAATCACTAGGCAATACTTCTTCCCACCGAGGCTTGCATGAGATGGAGGTCCGAAGAGGTCCACATGAAGGAGATCTAAGATCCTTTTTGATGAGATAATAGTCTTCCTTCGATGAGGAGAGTTATGCATTTTCCCTTCAACGCACGCCCTGCAAACACGATCTTTGGCAAAGGAGACACTTTCTTTTAGTCCAAGGATGTGGCCACGCTTGTGGAGACTTTGCAAAGTTCTCATATTGACGTGGGCTAGTCGGCGATACCATAGCCAACCCGCGTCAGCCTTTCCGAAAAGACACATCGGGCCTATAGTGGTTTTCCCCGAAAAGTCCACCACGTATAGGTCATTTTTGACATATCCCATGGAAGCGACTTTTAGAGACTTGCTCCACAAGAGTACCACCAAATCAGCATCAATATAAACTGCAAAGCCCATCTTACCAAGGGCGCGAACTGAAAGTAAGTTGTACCCGAGGGTCTCAACAAGCATGACGTCCACGAGAGAGATATCGTGAGCCACCACAACTTTGTCGAGACCCAATACCTCAGATTTTGACTTGTCACCATAGGAGACGGTTATATGATCATGATTTGGTCGCATCTCCGTGATGATCTCCTTGCTTCCGGTCATATGACTCGTGCATCCGCTATCGAGTACCCATTTAGAACCACCAGAAGCATAGCCCTGCAAGAAAGTTACTTCTTGGTTTTAGGTACCCATTTTTCAATGGGTCCTCTCATGTTAGTGAAAAGGGTCTTGGGGACCCAAATAGACCAAGGGATGTAACAATCATAAGAGCCTACATAACTAGCATAAACATCACCATAATAGTCGCAATATAATTCAAAGTTAGGATTGTTAGCCCCTGCAAAACCATTATAATTAGACTTGTCATTGGTAATGTTGCTAGTCTTTGGTTGAGCAGTCTTGCTCTTCTTATTCTTCTTGTTTTTCTTGCTCTTTGTCTTGAGAATGTAACCAAGACCTTCTTTTCTATTGTTTGTCCTTTGCTTGCTCAGTATCTCATCAATAACCTCTTTACCTTTGTGCTAAGAACCTCTTGCAAGATCTTCTTTTCCATAAGATGATGTGGAGGTACTTGGCACATCATACCGCTTCAATTGAGTTTGGAGCTGGTCATGAGACTCATTTAAAGTAGAATGATCACTCTTCAATGCCTTGTGACACTTTCAAGATTATCAAACTTCTCCAAGAGTCTAGCATGAATAGCCCCAAATTCAATCTTTTCTTTATTTAGTTTCTTTACCTTGGCAAGAGCATGGTCATGTTCTTTGATGAGCTGAGCCACAGCTTCTTCATGTGACTCCTCAATGAATTCGAGTCTCTCTTCCAAAGATACTCGAGCTTCCTCTTCTTCTTCCAAGGCATTCTTCAAAGAAGCTATCTCCAAGGCATCTTCTCTTTCAATTCTGCCCTTTTCTTCAAGAAGATCTTCGGCTTGAGCAAGTTGACTCATAAGAGCATAAAAATGGAGTTTGTGCTCACCTTGCAGGTAAAAAAGGTGTCCAAAGCAATAACTTCTTCTTTCATTTTAAGACTATCATGATCATCCATATCCAAAATTATGTTAGTCTTAGGAAATGAAGAGCTAGAACTTGATACCTCGGACCCTCTTGCCATTAGGCAAGTAGCATTGTTATTGATGACGTTCTCATTTGGCGAGTCGAAGAGAGATGATTGAGTCGATGTGGTGGCTATAGCAGCCACCTCGCGAGAACTATCTTCATCCTCTTCATCTTCACTTGCAGAGGAGTATTCTTCTTGTGCCACTAAGACGATCTTGGGTTGCTTCTTGTAGGGGCCATTCTTCTTAATAAATGGCTTCTTCTTAGGTGCTTTGGATTTTTCTTTAAGAATGAGCCTGCCACCATTGTCTTCTCTATTTTGATACGGACACTCGGCTACAAAGTGCATCCTATCTCCACAGTTGTAGCAAGTTCTCAGTTTTGGGCCACTTTCTCTTCTTCCACTTGACCCATTCTTGCGCTCGAGTTCCGACTTGGCCTTGGCAGGATCCTTCCAAAAGTTCCTTGCATAAAACGCCATGTACTCACCATGAGCACGTTTGACTTCATCAGGGCAGTCCATGGAGGCCCCATCAAATGCTCTTTCATCCTCCTCTTTCTCAACAACATTGGCTTTTAGAGCAACATTGACACCCTTTTGCATTCCAATGGCCTGAGCACGGGCATCTTCAGCAATCTTTGCTGCCACTTTGAATGACACCATTTCTTGCATGACCTCATTGGATGTCATTTGATGGTAGTTATGTCTACCTTGCAGGCTCTTCAAGTCCGTTGGCTCGAAAGGCATTAAGGCACTCACATATTTCCTTTTTATCCATGCATCATCAATGTGAGTGGCTCCATGCTTTCTAAATGTTGTTGCGATGCCCTTGAGTCTTCTATACATGTCTTCATGGTTTTCACCATCCAACATGTAGAATCCTCATTCATTACTAAGGGCATCATACCTATTCCTTCTCATGCTTTCATTCCCAACAAAGAGATCAGTGAGGGCATCCCAAGCTTCTTTAGCTGTGTTGAGATGTTCAATGTGGGGCATGTCCTTGGGACCCACACCGAGCTGTATCATGTGGAGAGCAGTGGCATTCAATTGGCTGTCCACAACTTCTTGATGGCTCAATACACGGCGCCCAGAAAAGTGCTTGGTGCGTGGTGTTGATGTAGAGCTCGTTGGGAACCCCAAGAGGAAGGTATGATGAGCACATCAGCAAGTTTCCCTCAGTTATGAAACCAAGGTTTAATCGAACCAGTAGGAGCAAGGAAACACCTCAAAGGTGTTACTAGCTGAGCTTTGGCAGGGCGCACTACCGGTGCTAGTAGCAACGTGGAGACCCGCACAACATAACCACAGAACTTTGTCCCCAACTTGCGATGAGGTTGTCAATCTCACCGTGTTTTGTGGAAAACAAAGGATTAAATGTATCGAATGAAAAGAAGTAAAAGTTTGCAGAAAGTAAACACAAAGCAGTAAAAGATTTTAGATTGTATGTAAAGAAAAGGACCGGGATCCATAGTTCACTAGAGGTGGCTCTCCTTAGATAGATAACATGCTGGGTGAACAAATTACAGCGGGGCAATTGACAAACACCGAGAAAGCAATACATGCATATACTAATCATCTTGACTCCTTTGAGACTTGATTGGGCATTACAACATAATACATAGACCGCCATCCAATTGCATCTATGACTAATAATCCACCTTCAGGTTATCATCCGAACCCCTCCGATTAAGTTGCAAGCAGATTATTGCTTCTGAACTGCGTGTAAAGTAAACAATACAATTGTTCTATGAACAAAAGATCGTTGTTTTCTCCTAGTAGCAACAACACATCTAGTACCTTAGAGATTTCTATCACTTCCCAGTTACGAGGCATGAACCCACTATCGAGCATAAATACTAACTCTTGGAGTTGCTAGCATCTACTTGGCCAAGATAGCTACTAACAACGGAAAGCATGCAAGATCTCAAATAACAAAGACATGATAGAATCAATAATCAATCTGAAATAGCATCTCAATATCCATCGGATCCCCGCAAACACAACATGTATGAATTACAAATAGATGATCCTGATCATGAACGGAGCTCACAAGATCTAAACATGAAAGCACAAAGGAGGAGAAACCAACCATCTAGCTACTACATGGATCCGTAGTCCAAGGATGAACTACTCACGCATCACCCCGGAGGCTTGCATGGTGATGAAGAAAGCCTCCAGGGTGAATTCCCCTCTTTGGCAGGGTGCCGGGAAGAGCTTCAGATCCCTCCCGAGCTAGGGATGGAGATGACGGCGGCTACAAACTCTTTTGTGGATTTTTGATCGGGTACCTAGGGTTTTCATCCCGAGGGCAACTTATAGGCGGAAGGAGAGGCCGAGGGGTTGCTGGGGTCGGCTAGACCACCCCCTGGCACGGGCCAGGCCTGGCCGCGCGGCCAGGTTGTGTGGCCGGCCCCTGGACCCTCTCCGTCTCGTATTCTGGCACTTGATCCCTTCCGGAAAAATAGGCACTTTGGCTTTTGTCCCGTCCAATTCCGAGAATATTCATTTTCTGACTTTCCTGGAACCAAAAACAATGTAAAACAGCAAGTGGCACTATGGCTCTTGTTAATAGGTTAGTCCAAGAAATCATAATAAAAGTACTCCAAAGTTGGAACAAAACACAAGAAAGTGGATAAAACTAAGCATGGAACATCAAAAATTATAGATACATTTGCAATGTATCACTTGTCTTCTTGTCAGGTTGGTTTGATCTCCAATATGAAGACCCTCTTCAATAATCCTCCAAAGTTCAATAGAGGAGCTACAAACATGAGACTTCATTAAGAATTGCCATTGATTGAAAGAGGATGCAGTGAGCTTGGGTGGATCACCCCTATTGTTTATATGAGGATGAGGGATAGGTGGGTTGGGGGGAATATACGTGACGAACCTCACTATATTCCTCCTTACCACTTCCCTTCTTGGAGGTGGAACCATTAAGTTTTTCACCTTCCACATCATCATCCTTGGATCCGGTGTTAGCCTTTTCCTTAGATGATGGTGTGGCTGCCTCAGAGGAGGATGGAGATGGGGCTATGGATGATGTGAGGCGAGCAATCATTTGATTCATCTCCTCCATCTTGGCCTCAAAGGATTTCAACAAGGTTGTTTCCAATGTCTTGAGGTCATCCATTGTGACCTTATCCACAGCCGCATTCCCATCACCCTTGGTACCTATACTACTCTTAGGCGGTTAAGCCCGAATTAAGAGTTGGGGCTCTGATACCAATTGAAATGGATCGCATGGGCACCTAGAGGGGGGGTGAATAGGTGCTACTTCGAATTTTAATGCTTTTTCAATTTTAGGCTTAGCACAAAGGGTAAATTCTCTAGATAAACTATTAGGTGGAATTTCCCTATATGCAAACCTATCTACTAGCGAGTAAAGAGCGAGTGGAAGAGGAACGGGTAAACCATAGTGAAGCACGTGGAGACACAGGATTTGTTTGACCGCAGTTCCTTCCTTGTTAAGGGAAGTACGTCTGTGTTGGAGGGGTGGGCGGTACTAAGACCACCACACCACAATAGGCCTCACCCTGTTCTCCGATGGATCCCGCCACCAAAGGTCTGATCCACCTTTCCACTATAGGGACCCTTCGAGGAGGGTACCGGCGCCTTTACACAACTAGCAGGGCACAACTCCACAATCAACTTGGAGGATCCCAAAATGACAACAAGCTGCCACAAGAACAATGTTATCAAATACAATGAACAAGATCTAGATATTGACAAGAATACTAGATCAGGGATTTCTCCAAATGAATGGAGAGGAGTTGATGCGCTTGATTCGTGATGACGATGATGATCCTCTCCTCCTTCAATTCCCCAAAACATCAAAGCCTTCAGGTGGTTGAAGTGGGAGATCTAGAATAGGAGCTCTTGCAAGGGGTCTGAACAATTTAAAAATGAATGAAGAGTTCTGAACGTTGGGGAAGAAGGGGTATTTATACCCCTTCCAAAACCAGCTGTTGGAGACTTTGGGGGCCAGATTATCCGGCCTAGGGAAAACTCCACCCCAGACTCGGAATATCCAGCAGATAGTCCGCCCCTCTCTGAGTGTCGCGCAGAGCTTGCACTTGATTATCTTCTGGGGGTCGGATTATCTGGCCCCATGTGAGGGCCCGATTATCCGGCCTGGGGAGGAAAAAACCGCCCCAGTTCGGATATTCCGGGAGAAAATCCGACCGGACTCCGAGCAACGCGCCTTGGCTTGCTTTGCTCAAAATCTGGGGGCCAGATTATCCGGCCCATGCGACAGCCGGATTATCTGGCCCGGGGAAGAAAAACCGCCCCTGTTTGGATTTTCCGGGAGAAAATCCGACCAGACTCTGAGCGACGCGCCTTGGCATCCTTTGAGCAATGAGGCAGGCCGGATTATCCGGCCCTTGGTGGGGCGGATAATCCGCCCCCCTCAAAGCTTCCTGCACACTTAGCGCACATGAATAATCTCCACAGTATTGTTATCTAACACGCAAAACACAGGAAAACATGAAATGTTCTTTCACTAAGGCTATGACCTTGCTCTTGTCGAAGTTAATCCTAAGGCCCGACATCTCCTGGAAGCAGAGAAGGAGGAACTTGAGGTTAAAAATGCCGAGGTCCGATCCTTTAATCATGATCATCGTGTCATCAGCGTACTAAAGGTGGGTAACCCCGCCACCTAGTATAAGATGTCCTACCTGTTGGGTCACGCAGAGGGTTTCCCTATGTGATGGTCCCAAGATCCAGCTCAGGTAGAAGGCCACGAGGATTACCACTAGCAACGATTCTTGAATCGATGAAACCGTCACTTAATGCAGTGCGATCCTCACAATCCGTTCGGTTCCACGATCGTCGAAGTCTTTGAGCGTCTGACACCTCACTTGATATCCACGCGTACGAAGAGGAGCGCCGGTGTTGGACTGCTAGGTCCAGTACGGCGGCGACAGGATGGACTGGGGCTAGGGTTTCCAACACATGGAGTGACCTAACCTTGTGCTCTAAGCACCTGCGCCCCAACTTTTATAGGGAGTGAAAGTGGGCTCCACTCACTTGTGGCCCATTCACTAAAAGGCCTATATTATTCACTACAAGTCCAACTTGCTGACTAAGTCCATGTCTATATTTGGATCCAACCCAAATAGATTTCCTGTTTGGGTCTAACCCAAACTTGCTCCCGCTCTTAAGTGTGTGACCCGACAGGCTCATGGTAACCCGGACACGATCCGAGTCTCACTCGTGATCGATCAGTCGGTAGCGGCTCCTAGCAGAACGTGCCGACTCCCAAGTACTAATAAGTCATGACGACATACCTTCCAATGCGACTTTCGTTTGAGTCCCTTTTGCCTCACGATATACCTTGTCGAACTATAGGCGAATAATCGTCATCCCTTAAATAGTCGGACTCTCTTTCTCGATCCGAGATAAGTGATTCATCCGACTAACTCTTAGTCGATTGCCTCGGTTAACACTTAACCGAGTCATGCATGGCCATGCTTTCCGAATCATATCTTCCTAGAGGGCCTAGAGAATATCTCTCCAGATGGAGGGGCAAAATCCCGTCTTGGTTATTCACATCACGCAGCTTGATTCCCAGTCGATCCGAACTCTGCCTTTATAATTGCCCAGTGACAGAACAAAGTTTTACAAAACCTAAGTCGGCGATCCTCAACTCGGATTGTGCAATAACCTCAGGTCTAAGGATTACATTGATTGAGACATGCAAATGACGACTTGTTCGTTGCATCTCAATATGGGTCAGTCCGACTCACTAAACTCTTTAGCCGAATCCATGTAAGTCGGAATAGCATCTCCATGCCCATGATAAGTGGAACCGAGTCATCTGCCGACTTTCACATTGGTCTAAGTTGTGTGTCCAGCACAACCTCGATGACCAAGGACAATTAGTATGAACAACATAAATATGTAGTTCCACAATCGAATCACATATTCAATGATACATATTAGTAGTTCATACATGGACAATAACTTTATGAATACATTGGGAATAACATCATATATGATTGCCTCTAGGGCATATTCCCAACACTACCACACCCGAAATGTGTCCGGCGGTCTTAGCTTTCTCTAAGATCTCCGCAAGGGCATCCACTGCCGCGTTAAAGAGAAGCGGGGAGATCGGGTCCCCTTGACGCACCCCACAAGTGGGGCGGAAGTAGGGGCCCACCTCCCCGTTAATATTAATAGAATTATTCCCCGACATCACAAACTGCATGATCCAAGAAATAAAGCAATCATCCAAACCTCTCTTAATCAAGACCTAGCACAGGAAGCGCCGGTCCAGGCGGTCATATGCCTTCTGGAAGTCTAGTTTCAAGAAGACCCCCGTTGTCCGTTTGGTTTTCATCTTTTGTACAATCTCATGGAGGGCCAAAACCCCGTCGTGGATCTGCCGACCTTTGAGGAAGTCAAACTGGTACGGGTGAGTCAGGCATTCCATAACCGGGCTAGGCGGGAGGCACACACTTTGGTGAAGATGCGTTGGATGACGTTTATAACCGTGATTGGTCTGAACTGGCGTACATCCGTGGCCCCCACTACTTTGGGAATCAGGGAGATGACGCTAAAGTTCAAGCGGGACATGACCAGTGTACCCGTGAAGAGCTCCTGGAACATAGGCATAATAACTCCCTGTAGCATTCCCCAGAAGGTCTGGAAGAAGGTTACATGAAGACCATCTGGACTCAGGGCTGAATTTTCTTTCATCGATCTAACCACCTTCTCCACTTCTTTCAGAAGGAATGGGAGAGTTAGCTCCGCATTCTCATTAGCAGTGACTCGGGCACCCTCCCAGAAATCATCTGCTAATGCGACCCCTGAGCGGGGCCCCTCTGAGAAGAGCTCCTTGTATAAGGAGTAAATGTGGGCAGATAGTTCATTGGGGGTCCTCTAATAGCCTCTCGTTTTCCCATAGGCATGGGATCAAGCATTTCCTACGTATGCCATTGGCAATCGCATGGAAATAAGCCGTGTTCGCATCTCCTTTGAGTAGCTAGTTTTGTCGGCTCTGTTGTATCCAGAAGGTCTCTTCCCCTTTATAAATCTCCATCAGGGAGGTCTCTAGGGCATACCGGTGTGTCCAGTCCTCAGCAGATAAACCCTGGGCGTCTGCTATGCTGTCCAAGGATTGGATCTCCCTAAGGTGAGCCTCCTTCTGACATCGTACCGCTACACCAAGGTTGCCCCCCAGCCTCTCATGAATTGGCGGGCCATCATGGCGCAGTGATGCCAAACGTCAACCGCACAGAAACTGCGAGGAGGGGACGCCGCCGCCGCCACCGCCACCCACTTTGACTTGACCGCCTCCACAAAGCCTAGTTGGGATAACGAGAAATTCTCGAAATGAAAGCGATTTAGCCGTGGGGGGATGCCGCCACCAGAGGAGAGCAATAGGGGGCATGGTCCGATCCTATCCTGGTGAGTGCCCGGAGTGAGCAGAGTGGGAACGTGACTTCCCACTCTACTGAAACTAGGAGTCGATCCAGGATGGATCGAATCGGGTCCACCTGATTACTGCACCAGGTGAACCATGCCCCCACTCTAGTTATATCTCTAAGAGTGAGATCAGCAATGCAATCATTGAACATCTGCATCCTCGGGATGTCCACATTTGCCGAGCTCTTGTCCTTAGGTGAGCGGATCAGATTGAAGTCTCCTGCGAAGACCACGGGGATGGAGCACCGCGCCACTTTAGCTCTCAGTTTGTCGAGAAAGAGTCCTGATCTACTATGGTCCGCGGGGCCATAAACGATGATGGTCTCCTGCCGAAGGCCAGACCGTCTATGTGTGAGCGACGTACTCACAAAGAAGTTCCCGCAATCCATATCCTCCACCTCAAAGGTCTCCTCCTTGGCACCAAGGAGGATACCCCCTGAGTGGCCTGAGGCCGACAAACAGTTCCAAGCAAACTTATGCGGGCTCAGGCCCTCAAGTTCCGAGATATGGAAGTCTTGTTTGATGGTTTCTTGCACGCCCACGATATCTACAGCTTCTTGTCTCATATAATCGTTTAGTTGGCATCGGCGGCCCTCTTTCCTGAACCCCCCAGATGTTCCAAATGAATGATTTGATAGTAGGCCAATTCATTTGGAGACTAAATCAGGAGGGGTCCCCTTACGGGGGACAGATCGGTCCCTACCATAGGTCGAGGGCATGGACGTCGCCTTCGGAGGCCGCCCTCAGGTCCTCCTTTGAGAGGTGGACGCCTGGGTAGCCTCCCCGCTATCAGGGCGAGGAGGTCCTTCCCTTCCGGTCCCAGCCCCGAGGGCTCGGGTCCAGATGGGTCGAGGGGGTCCGCTCGCCTGTGCTCAGCCTGAGCCCGGGCAGCGGCGAGGGCCCCCTCATAGAACAACTAAAACTTATAAAACATAATAACAAATGTTCAAATATACTGAAGAAAACAACCTCCAACCCCTCTCCTAAGAGCCCACACCCGTTTCTACTTACTACATACTTTTGGGTTTTGTTAACAGTCCATAAAAAAGAGCTACATTATCTAAGTAGCGAAAGTAACACTACACCTCACAAACAGATATCTGGGAAAGCCACACCACCCTCACACCATCTTCCACTTCTTTTTCTTAACCGGCTTCAATACGTCTTCTTAGCGACACCCATCCGTGTTGGAAACTGAAAGCTTCCATCGTCGTCTTAGACAATAGCTGCATTGTGATAGCTTGATGCTGACGCACGCTTGGTTTCTGATAATGAGACCAATGAGAAATCCAATACGATAACTTGCACAATATATTGCAAGGATCCTTAGGGTAAAACTCTATCAAAGACATCAACATTCCTAGTTTTTCATATTGTCCAAATCAGCACTGCAACCCCATCCGCTATCATTAGTCTGATCTTATCAGGGTAATTTCCACACCCATAAACCAACATCTTCAAATATCTCGGTTACACTGTGTAAAATGAAAGTACACCTAATAATTCCCCAAAGAAATATAGCCAAGCCACACCCAAAGAATAAATGATCTATAGTTTTTGTAACACCGGTACTGTCCTTTGACGAGTAGTAGGGCGAGAGAAGGAGTCTAGGCCAGATAGTGAGGTGGGCCGTGGGCCTTCGGTGTTGGGTTAAGGCCGGGATGTGTAAGCTCAGGTTATAAGAGCCGCTGTAATTGCTGAGACAGACATGAATGAATTAATGCAGAACTAATTCTCGCCTCTGTCTTCTTCTTCCTCCTCCAAGTCTCTCCGATCTCTCTCTCTCTGGCAAACCCTAGGGTGAGCTTGTGTGGTCGACTCCTTGGGGTGTGACATTTGGTATCAAGAGCCCTGTACGATCCGCCCCCGCTGTGCAACTCGACGCCGCCCAGTAACATCGACCAATCGGTGGTGAGATTCCCTTTGGAAAATCGCTGTAAATCCGAGATTGGCGTGTGGGTGGTTCAGAGGAGGCTGCGACGGCTCCTGCCAAGGTGTCAACGCCGTCGGCGCAGACACGTTTTGTGTTGTCTTCGATGGATGAGTTCCAGGCAGCAATGTTGGCTCGTTTCGACGCGCTCGATATGAAGCTCGGGGCGATGGAGAACGTGCAGACGCACTTGGACGAGATAGATCTGAAGATGACCAAGCACGCAGAGGCGCTGGAGCAGATGCAAGTGAAGGTCAATCTCTCGATGGAGACACTGGGAAAGGTTCAGGCAGAGCAGAATCGGACTTCCACAACCGTGAAGGGCTCTGCAGTACCTCCCCTAACAATTCCGGATCGAGACATGACGACTATTTTGGGGATTCCACCAGAGTTTCGAGGAGGTCACCGTCCGCCGCTGTCAATCACCAACAACAGTACGATACCCAAGGTAACCATGCCACCACCTACTCCAACTTTGGTGTTTGATGATACAGGGGGTGGAAATTCCAATAGGGGAGAGTTTCGAAATGACAGAGGGTATGAACAACGGAGAAATTGGATGCCAAAGATGGATTTCCCTCGATTTGATGGCTCAGATGTGCGCATTTGGGTGGACACCTGCAACACTTTTTTTCACCTATATAAGATTGCAGAGGGGTTCAAAGTGTCTGCAGCTACCATGTACATGAAAGACAACGCAGGACACTGGTATCAAGCGTATAAGCTGCAGCACACTGGTATCAAGCGTATAAGCTGGAGAATCCATGGCATAACTGGACAACACTGTCTGCTGATGTTATTCTGGAGTTTGAGGGGAATGCTCAAAGGGATAAAATGAGAGAGTTGTTAACTTTGAAACAAACTGGAACAGTGGAGGAATACAAGAAATAGTTTGATAAGTTGGTGTATCAGATCAGATTGTATGATCCGACTGTAGGGGGTATGATGTTGGTGCAGCAGTTTATATTGGGCTTGAAGGAGGAGTTGCGGGCAGCTGTTGAAATGCAATTACCGGGCACTATTGCTGCAGCAGCATCATTTGCAGCAGTTCAAGAAGCAGTGCTGGACAGACAGAAAATTCAGAGTGGGAAAAGTTACAATAAGAAGTACACTACTGCTGCCAACCATGGGGAGTCATCTTTCTCTGGAAAATTTGAAAAAGGAGAATTATGGCGGGCTAGGCAGCTCAAGGACTACAGAAGGGCAAATGGATTGTGCTTTAAGTGTGGAGAGAAGTTTGCACCTGGACATCAGTGTACCTTACCAGTGGTGGCACATGTTAAAGCAATCGAAGCATCTGAAATTCTGTCAGATGATGTTTTGGATGCCCTGGAGTCAAACAACATTGAAGAGTGTCCAAAAGGTTATGTGTCCCTGAATGCAATGGCTGGAACTGAAAAGGATGGCACAATTCAGATAAGAGCACTAGTGAAAGACAAGGTGATGTTTCTTTTGATTGATTCGGGTAGTACTCATAGTTTTGTGGACAAGGGTCTGGTGGACACAATGCAACTTCAAACATCAGCTATTCCACAACTCAGAGTTAAAGTGGCTAATGGAGAGGTTATCAATTGCTCTGAAGCTGTGACAGACCTGCAATGGTAGGCATAGGGTCATACCTTCTGTCACTCTATGAGAGTATTACAACTTGGTGGGTATGATGAAATCCTGGGGATGGATTGGCTCAGTAAATGTGGCTTGATGACTTGTGATTGGCCAAACAAGTGGATTGAATTTGCTCATAATGGGCAATTGGTGAAATTACAAGGGATGCTACCCAAGAAGTAGACTGAGTTATTGGAGATATCTGCTGATCAGTTTGTTAAAGCAATGAAAGGGAATGATGTCTGGGAAGTGGTGGAATTGACTGCTGTGGATGGCAAGGAAGTGACAGTTCAAGTGGGTGTGCCTGCAGAAATTCAAGAAGTGCTGGCAACATTTGCAAATGTGTTTCAAGGTCCTAAACAACTGCCTCCTCACAGAGCAATAGACCATGTGATACATCTATTACCAGGAGCACATCCAGTAAATGCTAGACCCTACAGAGATGCTCCTCTGCAAAAAAATGAGATTGAGAGGCAAGTGACTGAGATGCTACAGAATGGAACAATTGTGCCTAGCATGAGCCCTTTTGCTTCTCCTGTTCTTTTGGTGAAAAAGAAAGATGGCGGTTGGAGATTTTGCATTGATTATAGAAGGCTGAATCTGGTTACTGTGAAGAGCAAATTTCCTATGCCTATGGTGGATGAGTTGCTGGATGAATTAGCTGGCACCAAGTGGTTTTCCAAATTGGATTTAAGAGCTTGTTACCACCAGATCAGGATGGTGGAAAGTGATGATGAGAAAATTGCATTCAAAACACATAGGGGACAATACCAGTTCAGAGTGATGCCTTTTGGGCTCACAAATGCCCCTGCTACATTTCAATGTGCTATGAATTCCATATTCTCACCTTATATCAGGAAATTTATTCTGGTGTTCATGGATGATATTCTGGTCTAGAGCAAGAGCTTAGAGGAGCATGTGCAACATCGGACTATTGTGTTTCAGACCTTGCAGCAGCATCAGTTCTTTGTCAAGGAAAGTAAGTGTTCGTTTGCTCAATCTAAATTGGAGTACTTGGGTCATATTATCTCAGACCAGGGAGTAGCAACCGATCAGGAGAAAACTAGAGTCATGATAGCTTGGCCTACTCCAACCAATGTCACAGAGTTGAGAGGTTTCTTGGGTCTGACTGGATATTATAGGAAGTTTGTCAAAGGGTATGGTATTTTGGCCAAACCTTTGACTGTATTGTTGCAAAAACAAGGCTTTGTCTGGACAGATGAGGCACAGTCTGCTTTTCAAAGGTTGAAGACATCCATGAGTACTACACCAGTGTTGGCTTTACCTAACTTTGAAAAACCCTTTTGCATTGAGACTGATGCTTGTGCAACTGGTATTGGAGCAGTACTATTACAGGAAGGACATCCAATTGCTTATTACATCAAAGCATTGAGTGTGAACAACAAAAAACTGTCTATTTATGAGAAAGAATTCCTAGCTATTATGATGACTGTGGATAGATGGAGATGTTATCTGGCCAGAGGTCCTTTTGTGATTAGAACGGTCACAAAAGTCTGTGCCACTTACAGGAGCAGGTTCTAGCCACTGATTTACAGAAAAAAGCCATGACAAGGCTAGTGGGGCTGAATTTCACATTCCAGTATAAGAAAGGTGAAGACAACAAGGTTGCTGATGCCTTGTCTCGAGTAGGACATGTGTTCTCCTTACATGCAGTGTCAGTTGGCATTCCTATTTGGTTAACGGAAGTGGTGAATTCATATGCTGTGGATCCCAAGGCACAAACATTGCTAATGGAATTGGCTGTCACTGGTAGCAATTCTGATGGGTTTTCATTGCAGCAAGGTCTCATTAAACTCCATGGAAAAATCTGGATTGGAGCTAATGTGGGATTACAGACTAAGTTGATTCAGTCTTTTCATGCTAGTGCACTAGGTGGTCATTCGGGAGCTTTGTCTACCTATCAAAGGCTCAACAAACTATTTGCTTGGTCTGGAATGAAGAATGCAGTCACTGAGTTTGTCAAGCAATGCAGTGTTTGTCAACAAGCAAACCATGAGTTGTGTAAGCCACCTGGGCTGTTACAACCACTCAAACCTCCCAAAGGGGCATGGAAGGAAATTTCAATGGATTTTATTGAAGGGTTGCCTAAATCAGCTGGGTATGATGTGATTTTGGTCATTATGGATAGGTTCACCAAATATGCTCATTTCATTCCCTTAAAGCATCCTTACTCTGCTTCATCTGTGGCAAAGGCTGTGTTTAACAACATTGTCAAGTTGCATGGTATGCCAGTGTCTATTGTGTCTGACAGAGACAGGGTTTTTACTAGTCACTTCTGGAAGGACTTGTTTGCTCGATTTGACACAAAGCTACAGATGAGCACAGCCTATCACCCTGAGAGTGATGGTCAGACTGAACGTGTTAATCAATCCCTGGAAATGTACCTTCGTTGTGCCATTCATGAAACACCTACAAAATGGTTCAGTTGGTTACCACTGGCAGAATTCTGGTACAACACGTTCTACCACTCTGCTATTGGCTATTCCCCATTCCAGGCATTGTATAAAGAAGAACCTCATTATGGGTTATTGCCTGATTTGCATGAAATTGCAAATGCAGATGTTAAGGACTTCCTCTCTGAGAGACAACACTGTTCTGATCTTTTGAAGTATCATATGGAGAAAGCTCAGCTCAGGATGAAGCAATATGCTGATAAAAATAGAACAGATAGACAGTTTCAGGTGGGAGATTTGGTGTACCTGAAACTACAACCATATGTGCAATCGTCAGTGGAACCGTCCTGATCCAAAGTTGGCCTACAAATTTTATGGGCCATTTCTGGTTGAAGCAAAGTTTGGGGAAGTGGCGTACAAACTAAAGCTGCCAGCTGAGAGCAAGATTCACCCGGTGTTCCACGTCTCTCAGTTGAAACCATTCCACCCTGACTATACAACAGTATCAAATGAGCTGCCTGTGCGTGTGGAATTGGATACAGTCGATGTGGTGCCTGAAGCTATTCTGGAGCGTCGTCTTTGCAAGAAGGGCAACGCAGCACACATTCAGATCAAGGTGAAGTGGTCTTCTCTGCCTGATGCTTCTACTAGGGAGGACTATGATGTCTTGCGCGCTCGTTTTCCATCGGCACCAGCTTGGGGACAAGCTGGGTCTGAAGGGGGCGGCAATGTAACACCGGTACTGTCCTCTGACGAGTAGTAGGGCGAGAGAAGGAGTGTGGGCCAGATAGTGAGGTGGGACGTGGGCCTTTGGTGTTGGGTTAAGGCCGGGATGTGTAAGCTCAGGTTATAAGAGCCGCTGTAATCGCTGAGACAGACATGAATGAATTAATGCAAAACTAATTCTCGCCTCTGTCTTCTTTTTCCTCCCCAAGTCTCTCTGATCTCTCTCTCTCTGGCGAACCCTAGGGTGAGCTTGTGTCGTCGACTCCTTGGGGTGTGACAGT
Source organism: Avena insularis (assembly GCA_023614405.1). NCBI lineage: Eukaryota > Viridiplantae > Streptophyta > Magnoliopsida > Poales > Poaceae > Avena > Avena insularis. The sequence continues at coordinate 660,591,452 of CM042690.1, read as the reverse complement.
TTCTTTATTATCACAGAAACAACATTTATTTTTCTCACCTTTCCCTCCCCTATGGATCAACACATCTTTAGTCGAAAGACCTATATGTGCAATTAACCAAAGAAAAATCTTAATCTTTAAAGAACTCTAACAAACCAAAGAAAATGTAGATTGTACCACTACCTGTAATGTCCCATTTTTCAAGATTGTGATGCATGAGCGTGATCTATGTTAGCAAATGAATGTCCAATAATAGGACCTTCACTTGGTGCGTTCCTTTTCTCTGCATGATGATAGTTGGAGGGCTTGGGCACCGATGAATTGCTTGTCCTTTTTCTCATAACATGATCTCCGATTCCCTAAACCAATATTTTTTGGGACTAGCACACATGCCGATGCCACCGGAAAAAAAATTAATAGTGAAATTTTCTCATATTTATCTAGTGACAACATAGGGTTTTTACCCAGGTAGTGGCAAATTAAGTTGTGGCATATCAAATAGCGAGGGAAAAAATCTCCAAAATTGCAATAATGTAGTACACATTCCAATAGAGTGGAATATGAGTGATTACATCCGAGAGTTCTAATCCATGGAGTAGAAGATGACCAATTTTTTAAATTATCATAGCATCCCATGTTTTCATTCTGCTTAAATAAAATACTAGGATTCATGTTTGCAAAATGTAAAAATTGACATCAAATATGTAAGGTACTTGTACCTAAAGTGTATCTCTGTCGAGACGGAAAGCAGGCCATGCTAGTCTACCAAAGAATTTAAAAACATGAATGCATCAATGTTGACTCAGAGAATGCACCCAACAATATATTGCACATCCTTCTTTTGAGCACAGTCTTGCACATAATTATAAGCATGTAACAAAATCCAATTATGGATCCTTCATGATATATCTAAAACAACAAGCTCCAATATTCTCTAAGAAACTCTAGTATATATGAACCAGGGAGAATGACACTCACGTCAACATATGACGTAAAGGGATGAGACATGTGATGCTTGTACTACAACCAAATACAGGGCCATGATATGCATTGTCATTTTAACTTGCACAATGAGGGGAAAATGCACCGTTTGGCAGTATTAGTAGCACTAATAGCTAGAGTCATCATACATTTTATCCCCTCTGATTACTCAAATCCCCTCTGCTCGGTCATGGTGATCATAAAGCAAGGCAATTTGGGTCGTTGGTGTTAGTGAATTTGAAGCCACTTAGTCTTGGTCCTACTGGATATATGCCCTAAAGGCAATGATAAAAGAGTTACTATTCATATTTCCATTTCATAATTAAGTCTATTGTTGTGTGCTATAATTGTATTTAGTTCCGAATAATGAGTATTTGGAGAAAATCCTAATATATGTGTGGAATTATAAACACCATAAAGGTATCCCTAGTTTCTCCTCTATGACTAGTTCATGTATCATGGATAGTCCTGGTTTCCTGACTATAGGCAGATGCAAAGTGTTGCAGGGTTTGCTATGATATATGAGATCGACATTATTAGTTGAACAATGGCATTGGATTGACCCTAATTGATATACCATGAAACACATCGTCAATATTGTTATCGGTAGTTTCTCGACGGCAATATTTATAACAATACACAAATTGTAGCAGCCAAGTTATAAGTAGACTATAGATGCTTTAGACTTTAGTACAATCATGAATACAGTGATACACAAGGAACAAAACTGCAAATAAACAATAGCAGTCCAGAATTTTGAACACGAGTAGTAGAGTTCATGAAATCCTTTTTTGTTTTCTTTAGGCCTTTTTTTAGATCTGCTGCATCCTTGCACCATTTAGCAGATAAAGCTGCATATTTTGTGCCTTGATCTCCTCTGAATTGCAAGTTTTAAGAGTGAAAAATTAAAATTACATTCCCACTGTAACAAACCTAATGCCAGGCTGGTCATACAGACTGTTTTGCAGGCCCATCATTTAGTCCATCAATAGATGAAGCTGCAAATTGTGTGTGTTCACTTCACTTGCATGCAATCTTGGCTGATAAACACCTTCCACTGCAGGGCGCATGTGGTATCATCTTCCCGATCATCAAAGCTGAAGGTGTGAGGCAGATGTTCTTCCCTACTACCGTCCCCGCGTACTAACGTGCTCTGCCGGAACCGGAGTTCTAAACTGCGATGATGCAGCTGATTTCTCCCTATGATGGCCATTTTTTCTGTTTTGGTAGTCGTTCATCAGTATTAGTTGTTTGTACTGTCCAAACAGAATGAGGAACCTGAATATAGTATCTCCAGTGGGTGATTCTTTCTGTGTTACTACAATGGGTCTGAATTATTCCATCGGTGTTCCATGTCGATTCGTCCTAACTAAGTTGTATACCAGCGGACATTGAACCAATGCCGATCTAACCAATTAATGGTGCTCCTCCTGTACTGAATCTGGGTTGTGGTGTGTGCCATTATATTGATAGTACTGCTACTAATTCCACCATGGCTGTCCTGTTTTGTTGAGTCATTGCTGATCCTGTTTTACTAGGACTGGTGTTGAGCTAGGACATCACTTGCCAATGTACACATGTCCAGGTAGAGAGGATGGTATCCTCAAAAAAAAAACTAGAGAGGAAGGTAACGACAATGTCATCCAACATCATGTTAGAAATCTCAAAGTGGTTAGAGCATCTCCACTCGCGTTCTTCCGGAGCGAAATTTTCATCCGGACCGCGAAAAATGGCCCAGTCATGTTTCCAAGACGCCGATTTGGTCCGGATTTAGTCCAACTTTCATCGGCGTTCCCAGACCGATCCCGAGACGCTGAGAACACCGGACGCAGCGTAATCGGCGAAAAAAACAGCCCCATTTGTGACTCAACCAATTGTGAACTTTCCTAAGACAATGGGAAGTAGACCTAGGTCTTTTATAAAAGCATGGTATGATAAGTATGATTGGATAGAATATAGTGAATCTCATGATAAGGCTTATTGTTTCTATTGCTTTCTCTTTAAGCTACTTGGAAGTTTACACCATTTTGGTAATGAAGTATTCACCAAGAGTGGGTTTAGTGATTGGAAGCACGGTTACAAAGCTTTACCTGAGCATATTGGTGGTGTAAATAGTGACCTCAATAAGGCAAGGTTGCATTGTGATGATTTTCGCAATCAAAGGCAAAGTGTGTCTAGTAACTTGGCTCGTGCATCCATGAAATCTGAAGAAATCTATAAGATCCGTTTGATTTCTTCCTTGCATTGTGCAAGGTTTCTCATTGATCAAGGTTTGGTATTTCGTGGCCATAATGAATCTCTTAGTTCATTAAACAAGGGCAACTTTCGTGAGATGGTTGATTGGTAGAAAGAAAAAGATGAAAAAGTGAAGAATGCTTATAAGCATGGTGGAAATTCCAAGATGATCTCTTACAAAATTCAAAAGGATCTTTTTAAGTGTTGTGCACAAGAAGTCACCAAGGTGATTATGGGAGAAATTGGTGACAAAAACTTCTCTGTTCTTATTGATGAATCACGTGATATATCCGTGAAAGAGCAAATGGTGGTTATGTTGAGGTTAGTACTTAGTAGTATTGTATTACTATTAAATCTAACTATTGCTCCATACTTTTATGTAACCTTTTTGCAATTGTTTTGTTTTACGTATGTGAATAATGAAGGCAAGGTTGTGGAGAGATTTCTTTCTCTATATCATGTTCGTGAGACTACATCGGAGGCACTAAAGGAGGCTCTTCTTTGCATTCTAGATCGTTACAAAATATCTATCCATAGGCTACGAGGCCAAGGGTATGACGGGGCTTCTAATATCAGAGGTGAATTTAATTGGCTTGCAAAAAAAGATCTTAGATGAAAATCCTTATGCCTTTTACACCGAGCGCGAGATATTTAGACAACTTGATAGTAGTGTTATTGCTCAACGGTTTTAAGCCATGAAGAAGAGGAGGAAACATTTACCTAGTAGGCCTAGGGCTAATAGTACATCCTTGATAATATTTTGGTATATTTGTTTGTCTCATAAATCAAGATGAATATATTTTGAAGGCATGTTCATATGATTTACTAACCCTCTTTCTTCTTTTGTCATGTAGATCTTCCCTATGCTACCGTCCCCGCGTACTACCGTGCTCCGCCGGAAGCAGAGTTCTAAACTGCGGTGATGCAGCTGATTTCTCCCTATGATGGCCATTTTTTCTGTTTTGGTAGTCGTTCATCAGTATTAGCTGTTTGTACTGTCCGAACAGAACGAGGAACCTGTATAGTATCTCCAGTGGGTGATTCTTTCTGGTTTACAATGGGTCTGAACTGTTCCATCGGTGTTCCATGTCGATTCGTCCTAACTAAGTTGTATACTAGCGGACATTGAACCAATGCCGATCTAACCAATTAATGGTGCTCCTCCTGTACTGAATCCAGGTTGTGGTGTGTGCCATTACATTGATAGTACTGCTACTAATTCCACCATGGCTGTCCTGTTTTCCTGAGCCATTGCTAATCTTGTTTTACTAGGACTGGTGTTGGGCTAGGACATCACTTGCCAATGTACACATGTCCAGGTAGAGAGGACCGTATCCTCAAAAAAAAAAAAAAAAAAGCTAGAGAGGAAGGTAACGACAATGTTATCCAACATCATGTTAAAAATCTCAAAGTGGTTAGAGCATCTCCACTCGCGTTCTTCCGGAGAGCATCTCCACTCGCGTACTACCATGCTCCGCCGGAAGCAGAGTTCTAAACGGCGATGATGCCGCTGATTTCTTCCTATGATGGCCATTCTTCCAATGTTGGTAGCTGTATAGTATTTCCAGTGGGTGATTCTTTCTGGTTTACAATGGGTCTGAACTGTTCCATCGGTATACATGTCGATTCGTCCTATCTAAGTTGTATATCAACGGACATTGAACCAATGCCGATCTAACCAATTAATGGTGCTCCTCCTGTACTGAATCCGGGTTGTGGTGTGTGCCATTACATTGATACTTGATAGTACTGCTACTAATTCCACCATGGTCGTGCTGTTTTGCTGAGCCATTGCTGATCCTGTTTTACTGGGACTGGTGATGGGCTAGGACATCACCTTCCAATGTACACATGTCCAGCTAGAGAGGAAGGTATCCTCAAAAAAAAAGCTGATGTTATCTCACAATCATGTTAGAAGTCTCAAAGTGGTTAACCTTGTAGCCCTACACATTGTAGCTAGATATGCATGACACGGATCCAGCTCAGCAGTTGGAAGATATGTTTATCCCTGCATCATGTTGTCTCCCGATCAGATAAGCTGCACATAGAAGACCCGTGCTGCTTCCGTATTGAGTTCCTTGGACGCTTCAAAAGGAAAGAAAAACCCAGTGAAGCACGCACGCTGGGTCTGGATTGCGATTGGCATGCGAACGTGGAGCCTAAGAAAAACGACCGCCTGCCTCGTCGCAGACTTGCAGTCGGGCGTACGTTTCCGTACAGACTGACAGTTCCGTAAGTACTACTCGGTAGGAGAATTCACCATCTGATGAGATGTTGGGTCAAATTGCGTGACGGTGAGCTGCACGTGCACGCGTACATAGGCGCGGAGCAACATCGTGAATTTATCGAACTACCACCAATCCACCATGTATCGTGTCTTTAAACCTCTATATGCACCGCCTTCCATTTTTTTTCGAATTAAGGAGCTCACCGCTCCCGATTTCATTTCCAGAAATAAAACCCGTAAAACAGATTAACAAATGTTCGAAAATACTGAAGAAAATAACCCTCCAATCCCTCTCCTAAGAGCCCACACCCCTTTCTACCTATACAGACTTTTTGTTTTGTTAACAGTTCAGAACAAAGAACCACAACATTCAAGCAGCGAAAGTAACACTACAGCTCTCAAACAGAAATCTGGAAAATCCACACCACCATCGCACCATCTTCCACTTCCTTTTCTTAACCAGCTTCAATACGTCTTCTTAGCGACGCCCATCCATGTTGGACAGCGAAAGCTTCCATCGTCGTCTTAGACAACAGCCGCACTGCGATAGCTTGATGCTGACGCACGCTTGGTTTCTGACAACGAGGCCAATGAGAAATCCAGTACGATAACTTGCACACAATATTGCAAGGATCCTTAGGATAAAACTAGTACGTAAAAAAACAAGAGCATTCCTAGTTTTTCATATTGTCCAAATCAGTGATGTAATCCCATCCGCTATCATTGGTCTGACCTTATCGGGAGAATTTCCACACCCATAAACTAACATCTTCAAATTTCTAGGTTACGCTGTGTAAACTGAAAGTACACCTAATGAATGTCCAACAATATGATCTTCACTTGGTGCCTTCCTTTGATCTGCATGATGATATTTGGAAGGCTTGGACGCAGGTGAATTGCTGGTTTTTCGTTTGCCTTTTTTCTCGGAACATGATCTTCGATCCCCTAAACCAATATTTTATCGGACTAGCATATATGCCCATGCATTGCACAGAAAAAAATAATAGGGAAATTTGCCCATATTTATCTAGTAACAAAGTAGGTTTTTTGCCCCAGGTAGTGCCAAATTAAGTTGCGGAATATCAAATAGCGAGGAAAAAATCTCTAAAATTGGAATAACGCAGTGCACATTCCAATGGAGTGGAATATGATTGATTACACCAGAGAGTTCTAGTCCATGGAGTAGAACATGACCGGTTTTCTAAATTATCATAGCATCCCATGTTTTCATTCTGCTTAAAAGAATCCTAGGATTCATATCGTGGAAATGACCACGGCAGTCGCTACCAGAGGTAGCGATTGAGTCGATTGGGGCAAAGGCGAGTAAGCCATCTACGAATCGAGATCGAGGAGACTCCGGGATTTACCCAGGTTCAGCCCCCCGTAGGGCAAAGAGCCTACTTCCTGCTAGATATATTGATCTGTATGAGATTATAAGGGGTGACGAGCTTGGCGGCGGGTCACTTCTATGGGGTGTATCAAAGTGAATATGAGTGGAGAGTACCCTAGGGAGGCTTATATAGTGCTACCTCGCTAGGGTTTACATGGATCACACCGAATCGGTTAAGGTTTTGGTGATCTTGACCTAATCCGACTAGACCTAGCTATGCATCTGGGCCTTCTGCGTGCACTCGCCATGCTCTTGGGTCGCAGCATTTCCAATCGCCGTACCAGCGAGCCCACTCATTGTGGGCCTGGTTAGTCGAATCCACCTCCTAGCCATACCTCGATTGGCATATGCCCATCAATAGTCCCCGAGTGCGTCAGGGGTTCCATGGAGGCTTCAACTTGGTAGTCGGAGTAGGCGAGTCCGAGTGGACGCCCAGTCGAACCTGTGATGAACTCCTCCAATGAAGGGAGAAGTCGCAAACTTGACGCAATATTCCAGTTGCATTAGGCGAATCGTGCTGCTCGCGAGTCGCTGATTCAAGCAAGCGAGAGTGGAGCGAGCGACTAATTTGGTCGAAGTTGGACCGCCAGGCTTGGTCAACTTAGACATTAGGTAACTTCTAATTAACGGTAACTTTGGAAAAATTACCGCGAAGCAATGACTAATCCGGGGTTCCTTGTTAGCGTCGCTATTTAAGGGGAAGCGAGGGAGTTTCGTAGAGATCTCACTCCATATTTCCTCTCTCCCATCTCTCTGAGCCGCCATCCAATCTAGATTTCCAGATCACCGAGCTCGCTTCAATGGCACCTCCCAAGGATCTCTGGGGAAAATCCAAGTGCACGACATCACAACTATAATCTTTCCATGAGTCCGGAGTTCTTGTGAAGGGGAACTGGCGATTTCCCGTGGCAAGTGAGATTGAGCCCAAGCCGCGGGCTAGGGAATTCATCTCATTCCTCAGCCAACTAGAGCGAGGGTTGGGGTTCCCCACCTCGATCTTCTTATGGCGCGTTTGCGCCTACTACCGCATCAAGCCTTCAGATCTAGGGCCGCACAACATCGAGCAGCTTGCGATCTTTGTCGCATTCTTCGAGAGGTACCTTAGATGCAGGCCCTACTTCCCACTCTAGATGGAGTTATTCCACGGCCGCATCAGTCGCGCGGGGAAGGACGGACCCATGCCAGCCACTGGCAGCGTCATCTTCCAGGTAAATTCCAACACCAAGTTCTTCAAGTTGATGCTGCCGAAGAAGGCGACCAACGAGTGGAAGAAATATTGGTTCTATGTCAAGGAATCTACCCCGATGGCGAGGTGATGATCCCGGGGGTACACCGTAGAGCAGAGCAATCCGCATCATTTGTCGGCAAAGAAGCTCCCCAAGAACTAGGGCGTGGTCGTGGTGGAGATGTGCTCCCGAATGACGGAGCTGGAGAACAAGGGGTTGACGACGATCAACCTCTACAATTGTTGGCTCAGGCGGCGACTCGGGCCACTCGCCACTCGAGCCCACTACATGTATGAGTACACCGGGTCGATGGACCCTATGTAGTCGTCGCATGAAGTATGGGCCGCAAACAATTACGTCGCAACCCCAAAGAAGATTATGGATGCGAAGTTCACCGACCTGCCAGAAGGACTTTTCCCATACAGATCGGGAGCGTGATCGACCCCCACCGTAAGTTATTTTACTCACAGTCGCCTTCCTCATTCATTCGTCTGAGTCGAGTTATTAACTCATGAAATTCATTTCGCATCGTAGACCTTCCAAAATTTGGAGCATTGGCTGCCTCCGCTTGATGAGGAGGTGCCATATGAGCTTCTATAGGAGGGTAAAGGATACACCTCCGAGAGTGAGGAAGAGGAGAGCGAGGAGGAGAAGGAACCTCCCTTCGTGCCCCGGAAGACATGCGGCCATAAGCACAGTCAGGAAGAAATTAGTCGCAGTCTTTAGGAGGAGTATGGCGGTGACTTGGAGATCATCGGTGAGGAGAACTCCAAGCGGGTGCCAACCCCAACCAAGGCGACCTCGAAGCTAGAGGCAGTGCTGAAGCCACGACGACAGGCGTGTCTCCTCGAAACGGGCTTGACGCGCCCGCTCAACCCCGAACTAGAGAAACTCGTGCACACTAGCTAGCACGGGTCTACGAGTCCTTCCGGTTGCCAAGTAAGTATGGTTTTCTCTTGTGTTTATTTTGTTAAGAACATCTCAGAATTTCTGAATCGTTGAGTAACATGGATTTGCAGGAGCCAGTTGAAGAATCTTAAACATGCTAGCGTGGCTAAGTTTCCCGCCAGCCGCGCCGAGAAGGTAGATGACGCCTCCAAGAAGAGGAAAGGCGACTTAATTGAGGCACCCAAACTTTACGCCAAGAAGAAGAAGGTCGACTTAGACCAAGCAGGCGAGGCGGCGCCGAAAAGTGGCACAGACGACATGCCCGTGCAGGGGGAGGGCACCGTGCCATAGAAGGATGTCGTGTCGGTGGAGGACGTTGCGCAGAAGAAAGGTGTGTTGGCGGCAACTACTAGCACGACAGTGATGTCTACGCACACTTCTATTCTTGTAGACAGTGTTGGGCCTCCAAGTGCAGAGGTTTGTAGAACAGCAGCAAGTTTCCCTTAAGTGAATCACCTAAGGTTTATCGAACTCAGGGAGGAAGTAGTCAAAGGTATCCCTCTCAAGCAACCCTGCAATCAAGATACAAGAAGTCTCTTGTATCCCCAACACACCCAATACACTTGTCAGGTGTATAGGTGCACTAGTTCGGCGAAGAGATAGTGAAATACAAGTAATATGAATGATTATAAGTGGTAATTGCAATCTGAAATAAGAGTGGCAGCAAGCAAACATGTAACAATACTAATTGTAAACGGTGTTTCAATGCTTAGAAATAAGGCCTAGGGATCATACTTTCACTAGTGAACACTCTCATATAAATATCTTCTCTTTATTATTATATCCTGAACTACTCTCTGGTTGGACGATGTAGGGCTATAACAACACACCTTAAAGTTTGCATTCCCCATATAGATAACCCCTCACTATTACCTTGAGCGCTAGATGGTTCCAACAAACACCACAATCTCATAGAGACATCCAGCTCAAATTATACTCATGATAAGTATTTATGTAACCTTAGCCAAAGTGCCACACGGTGTGCACACTACCAACTTCACACACGTGGGGATAAGCAGAGATTAATTAAAGCACTTGAGTAGCAGAATAGATCTATAGATTACAAAGCTCATGATCTCAATAAGATCATGCATAGAGAGAGATGAACACATAGCTACTTATAGAGCCCTTAGCCTCGAGAGAGAATTACTCCCTCCTCATCATGGGAATCAGCAACGGCGATGGAGATGGCGGTGGAGTCGATGGAGATGGCTCCGGGGGCACTTCCCTGTCCCAGCAGGGTGCCGGAACAGAGACTTCTGTCCCCCGAATCTCCTCTTCGGTGGTGGCGGCACTGTGGAACTTTACGTGGAATTCTGATCTGTTCCTTAGGGTTTTCCCCCCGAATAATTTTATAGGCGAAGAGGCAAGGTCGGTGGGCACCCGAGGGGCCCACACCACCCCCTGGCACGGCCTGGGCTGGCCAGCGCCACCAGGTGGTGTGGCTACCTCGTGGCCCCTCTCCGTCTCGTCTTGTGGCTCCGTGAGTGTTCTAGTAGGTAAGTGATAAAAAAGAATAATTTTTGAGGTGACATGTACCATCCCAATCTTGATCAAAGTATTTGTAAATCATTGATGGCTGGGATCAAAGTACTCTAACATGAACATGAAAGACAGAGTTCTAACAATAAGACATAGCAACTATGTTGTAACATGAAGAGGTACAAACAAAAGATTTATGAATAACAATGCTTTGAGAGACGTTTGTTTGTTTCTTATATAGAAAATATAATGAGAATGGTATTCAGCTTGTCCCTCATAGTGTAGCAAAAGATAAATGCATAAGACACCTTCAAAGTTCATAGGGTGACTAGATACAAATAGTTTAAGAACAAGCAATATCAAAGTTATGAAACAATCAACAAGTTTTGGGACAATGCACATTAAACTAAGAATGGCCACTATACTCTCTCAATAGGTGCATAAAGATAGAAGATGGAGACTCAACATAAAAGTAAAAGAAAGACCCTTCACAGAAGGAAGCAGGGATTCAAGTTTCATAAAGAGTTTCCAAAATACTTATTAGCTTTTAGCTCTCATTCCCCCTATCTTAAGCATCTTTAGGTGATTAAGGTTAAAGTGAGCAAATATGAGGATATGCGTGACAAGTTATAAGCTGAAAATCACATGCCCCTTACTTACGAGTAGCGAACCTCATGCTACTCAACTTTAGTCACATGTAAGTTCTTGTCATTGTAAGTACATGTGTATCATAGAACCGCCAACGGGGTACCCCTTGCCCGATGATACGGAAGATTCCCCATATCAAAATGACATGGCAAGCAGACAATGAGCATCTCAGCGATCCTTTTATTTCCTATTTGCATAGGGTCTTTTTCTTTTTTTTCTCTTCCTTTTTTCTTTCCTATTTGCATAGGGTTTTTTATAGAGGATGCTTCATAGATTGCTCACTATGGTTATGCTGCAGGTTTCCACCATGATTAGGCATGGCTTAGAGCAGCTGCCTAGGCAATTTTCTAACACATATACGAACTCCATGAGCCTTACAAGCTCCCCTTTCATTTCACATCGCCGGGATCCATAAGGAAAAGAACATGATATCAACTAAATAAAATGTAATGTTGAAAGCATTCTCCATGGTAATATGGTTCTGCTAATTCACAACTTACAAAGCGCAAGCATATATGCAACATATATGGGTACAATGGTTCAAGTTTATTAAGTGCAAGAAAGTAAAGTGTGTTATCAAGTTCGTGAGAGCTTTAATCACTAATTTTCACATAACAAGTTTAATTTGGAAGGTAGATAAAAACATGAATATACTTGGAATAGCAAATGCTAGTAGGTAGATATGGTGGACTCTTTGGAATAACTTGGTTTTATTTGGAGTTGGATGCATGAGTGGAACTCATATTTGGCATCGAGGCTAGCAAAAGACTGGGAGCGACCAACTAAGAGAGCAATAATGGCCATAATCATGCAAAGTGACAAAACATTATTAATTAAAGCATAAAGTGACATTACAAGTTGAAAACTAAATGATCATAGAGGCTATGGTGACTTGATATAGTCTTAACATGGTGTAAGCATGCGCCAAGTCAACCCAAATAAAGCATCAAAGGAGAATACCATAATATTATGCTTTTATATGCTAAAACAATGCATGATTCTTTTAAGACACATTAAGCAATCTCAATTGTTTGTAACAAGTCATGCTACAGCAATAATCACTAAGCATAAAGTCACAGCAATATCAAACATGACACGATAAAGTCTAGGCCACAGTTAAAACAAGCTTCCTTTTGTACCACTATAAGCATGAAACTTCCTACTCTTTCCCAACACCAATCAAAAACTAAAGCTAAACGCAGTGCTAGCAAAGAAGAACACTCGCAGAACAATAAGAGCGAAAACTAGAGTGTTCTAGGCAATGAATAACGGGGTGCGTCTCTCTTCAAAAGAAGTGTGTTGGGATCCAACCAACTTATTCAAGTAGAACAAACAAAATAAAACTAAAAACAAAAACAAATATGCTCCAAGAAAAACATAATTGTGCATGAAACAATAAAAATGAAGTGTTTTGGAAGAAAACCTGAGATTTTATTGATGAAGAAGGGGATGCCTTGGGCATCCCCAAGCTTTGATGCTTGTACTTCTTGAATATTTCTTGCTGTGACACGGGTGGCATCCCCAAGCTTGAGGTTTTGTCCATACTTCATCTTATCACATTATTCTTCCCCTACACTTAAAAATTTCCTTCATACAAAACTTCACACAATCTTCATTAGCAACATTAGTGTACTCAAGATAATAAGTCTTTGGGTTTAGTTTCAACACAAGTAAAACTTCCATTAAAACACAAGCTAATGTAGCAATTCCTTTTAAAAGTTCAAATGATCAAAGAGAACTCAAAGAGAAAGAGATTAAGAGGCAAATGCAAATAATGGTAGAAATCTGTCAAAACAGACCGGCTTGTAAAAACTGATTTTTTCGAAGACCTAATGTTTCTCAAATCGAAAAGTGATGAACTACCTAAAGTTAGATAAAAATCTGAGGCACAAGCACAAAAAAGTACATCTCAATCCGATGTTCAGAGATTTTTCACTATTTTTTACAGTGACGCACAGAAATCTGTTTTGGGACAGCAACTTCCCCGTATCTTATTTTCCTCTCATTAGAGGTTATTCTTTGCACAAAAATCAAACAAAAAGGATAAGGAGAGGTTATTACAGAGGCAATAACTTCCAAGACTCAACAAAACAAAAATAAATTGAAAGTAAAAATATAATGGGTTGTCTCCCAAAAGCTCTTTCTTTATAGCCATTAAGATAGGCATGATAAATTCGATGATGCTCACATAAGAAATATGAATTGAAGTAAAAGAGAGCATCAAGAAGCAAATATGAAACAAATTTAATTCTAACCCACTTCCTATGAAAAATAATCTTGTAAAGAAACAAGTCATGCAAGCAGGAAGCAACAAGCATAGGACAGCAAAACAAGTGCAACTTCAAATTTTTCAACATAAATAGGGAAAACTTAATATTGTTGAGATGCATAAAACCATGTTTCCCTCTCTCATAATAGCTTTCAGTAGAATCATGAATAAAATTAACAAATATAACTATCACATAAAACATTCTTATCATGGGCCACATGCATACAATAATTATTACTCTCCATATAAGCATAGTCATTCTTAGTAATCATAGTGGGAGAAAATTCAACAAAATAGCTATCATTATTATTCTCATCACCATAGTCATCAAATATAGGAGGCATATTGTAATCATAATTAATTTTCTCCTCAATAGTAGGTGGACTGAAAATATCATATTCATCATTGTAATCATAATATATTGGAGGTATAGTATCATCAAAGTAAATTTTCTCCTCTGTGCTTGGGGGACTAAAAATATCATGCTCATCAAAACCAGCTTCCCCAAGCTTAGATGTTTCCATAGCATTAGTAACAAAGGTGTTCAAAAAATTCATACTAATAACATTCCTATTAGCATGTAAAGAAAGTTCAATGGGTTTTTAAATTTTCTTTTCAAACCATTCATGTTCTACCTTAGGAAAAATACTAATAAACTCTCTAATTTTGTTGTTGTTTTCCATTAAGCCTAACTAGTGAAAATAAAAACAAGAAACAAAAAGATATAATTGCACAATCTAAAGGAAATAACTTCGAGCACTCACACATCTGCAATCGTACTAGAAAATAGCTTAGTAGCCAGAGGATGTGAGTACCTTTTACCTTACCTCCCCGGCAACAGCGCCAGAAAATAGCTTGATGTCTATGCACGCTTCTATTCTAGTAGACAGTGTTGGGCCTCTAAGTGCAGAGGTTTGTAGAACAGCAACATGTTTCCCTTAAGTGGATCACCCAAGGTTTATCGAACTTAGGGAGGAAGTGGTCAAAGGTATCCCTCTCAAGCAACCTTGCAATCAAGATACAAGAAGTCTCTTGTGTCCCCAACACACCCAATACACTTGTTAGGTGTATAGGTGAACTAGTTCAGCGAAGAGATAGTGAAATACAAGTAATATGGATGATTATAAGTGGTAATTACAATCTGAAATAAGAGTGGTAGCAAGCAAACATGTAATAGGACTAATTGTAAACGGTGTTTCAATGCTTAGAAACAAGGCCTAGGGATCATACTTTCACTAGTGAACACTCTCATATAAATATCTTCTCTTCATTATTCTATCCTGAACTACTCTCCGGTTGGACGATGTAGGGCTATAACAGCACACCTTAAAATTTGCATTCCACATCTAGATAACCCCTCACTGTCACCTTGAGCGCTTGATGGTTCCAACAAACACCACAATCTCATAGAGACATCCAAATCAAATTATACTCATGATAAGTATTTATATAACCTTAGACAAAGTGCCACACGGTGTGCACTCTGTCAACTTCACACACGTGGGGATAAGCAAAGATTAATTAAAGCACTTGAGTAGCAGAATAGATCTATAGATTACAAAGCTCATGATCTCAATAAAATCATGCATAGAGAGAGATGAACACATAGCTACTTGTAGAGACCTTAGCCTCGAGAGATAACTACTCCCTCCTCATCATGGGAATCAGCAACGATGATGAGATGGCGGTGGAGTCGATGGAGATGGCTCCAGGGGCACTTCCCCGTCCTAGCAGGATGCCGGAACAGAGACTTCTGTCCCCCGAATCTCCTCTTCGGTGGCGGCGACGCTGTGGAACTTTTCGTGGAATTCTGATCTGGTCCTTAGGGTTTTCGCCCCGAGATACTTTTATAGGTGAAGAGGCAAGGTCGATGGGCGTCCGAGGGGCCTACACCACCCCTGGCGCGGCCTGGGCTGGCCCGCGCCACCAGGTGGTGTGTCCACCTCGTGGCCCCTCTCCGTCTCGTCTTCTGGCTCCGTGAGTGTTCTGGTAAAATATCGACTTTGGCTTTTGTCTGGTCCAATTCTGAGAATATTTCTTTTCCAGCTTTTCTGAAACCAAAAACAGGAGAAAATAGGCAATTGGCACTGTGGCATCTTGTTAATAGGTTAGTCCTAGAAAATGTATAAAAGTATCTCAAAATATAGAGAAAACATAAGATAGTTGATATAAAACAAGCATGAAACATCAAAAATTATAGATATGTTTACGATGTATCAGACAGCCATGGACTCAACCTTTCCATGGTTCCTCGCCAAGGAATCCTCCATGACCACCCATACGTAGTCGTCTGTGGTAGCGGAGGTCATCGACGAATGCGTCGAGCTGATGTCGCATGGGGACGGAGAAGTGACATACCCGCTACCATCCGTAGGAGTGATCGAGATTCATCGGTTGCTTGGACAAGCACTCCAGGTATGTCCAGTCCCCGATAAGTCATACCCATGTCACCTGGTGTTGGGGATTCATGGTCGGCGATGTTGAATGGGCAAACCTTTTCAAGCCTCCATTGTTGATGCCAGAGGTTTGTGAACTCTGATTTGTCGATGTTACATACAATGTTGCAATCTACTAGATGTTTGTATCATCATGTGTGTATCATTTTTGTTAGGTAAGTATGGGCAAAGTGCTACACTGATGTTGTGGGTATAGTACATGGTCGTTGCCTCAATGTTACACACATGTTCCTAAAATGTTGGACGAGTTAGGCACAAATGTTGGATGCATTGGTTTTCTAAGACCGCTGCACAGTTCTTACATTTTGCTAGAGTTAATAGCATAAAACCATCACAATTGTAACCAAATTTACTGATTGGTACCACTTTACGTTCTGTATACCAAAATCTACCAGTTAATTTCGAATTTATTGCAAAAAACACCAATTTGCTGCTAAACACGAATTGACACTTGTTGTGACGGGCCAGGACCACTGGCAGAGGTGACGTGGCACCATGGAGACAGGTGGATGCCAAATTGATGACGTGGACTCAGACCCACATGCCAGCCAAAATAAAGATGAATTTCTGAACAATTCTAAAATAAAAAATGAAATTATCTAATAAAAAATATAATAAAAATAGTAAAATTATCTAATAAAAAATCTGGGAGACTGCACTGGCCTCCTCTCCTTCGTATCTCACTATGTCAGAGAGAGAGAAAGGGCCGCTGGCGAGAGGAAGGGCCACCGGCCTGTCTCCATCCTGCTTGACCGCGCCGCCGCTGGAGGACGAGAAAGCTCTCCGCATGCCCTTCTGGAGGACGGCCAGGAGGAGGCGAGGACGGGGCAGGGAGGCGGCTAGGCTCTCCCATGGCATGGCAGTGGCGGTTGATTCCGGCGCCACGGCGATGAGGCGTCGTCCTCGATCCCCTCACCCAAGGCGGTGGGGAGTCCTCGTGACCTCTGGCGGTCGGGAGGAGCAGCGTGGAGCAGACGCGCACCGTGCGGGCGGAGGGAGCATGGGCGACGTGCTGCCGACGAGGGAAGCAGGGCGGTGATGGCTCAATGCACGACGCTCAGAAAAGTGCTGGTGCGTGGTTGATGTAGAGCTCGTTGGGAACCCCAAGAGGAAGGTATGATGAGCACATCAGCAAGTTTCCCTCAGTATGAAACCAAGGTTTAATCGAACCAGTAGGAGCAAGGAAACACCCCAAAGGTGTTACTAGCTGAGCTTTGGCAGGGCGCACTACTGGTGCTAGTAGCAACGTGGAGACTTGCACAACACAACCACAGAACTTTGTCCCCAACTTGCGATGAGGTTGTCAATCTCACCGTGTTTTGCGGAAAACAAAGGATTAAACGTATCAAATGGAAAGAAGTAAAAGTTTGCAGAAAGTAAACACAAAGCAGTAAAAGATTGTAGATTGTATGTAAAGAAAGGGCCGGGATCCATAGTTCACTAGATGTGGCTCTCCTTAGATAGATAACATGCTGGGTAAACAAATTACAGCGGGGCAATTGAGAAACACCGAGAAAGCAATACATGCATATACTACTCATCTTGACTCCTTTGAGACTTGATTGGGCATTACAACATAATACATAGACCGCCATCCAACTGCGTCTATGACTAATAATCCACCTTCAGGTTATCATCTGAACCCCCTCCAGTATTAAGTTGCAAGCAACAGATTATTGCTTTACGAACTGCGTGTAAAGTAAACAATACGATTGTTCTATGAACAAAGGATTGTTGTTTTCTCCCTAGTAGAAACAACACATCTAGTACCTTAGAGATTTCTGTCACTTCCCCAGATTACCAGAGGCATGAACCCACTATCGAGCATAAATACTAACTCTTGGAGTTGCTAGCATCTACTTGGCCAAGATAGCTACTAACAACAGAAAGCATGCAAGATCTCAAATAACAAAGACATGATAGAATCAATAATCAATCTGAAATAGCATCTCAATATCCATCGGATCCCCGCAAACACAACATGTATGAATTACAAATAGATGATCTTGATCATGAACGGAGCTCGCAAGATCTAAACATGAAAGCACAAAGGAGGAGAAACCAGCCATCTAGCTACTACATGGATCAGTAGTCCAAGGATGAACTACTCACGCATCACACCGGAGGCTTGCATCATGATGAAGAAGGCCTCCAGGGTGAATTCCCTTCTCCGGTAGGGTGCCGGGAAGAGCTTCAGATCCCTCCCGATCTAGGGATGAAGATGATGGCGGCTACAGACTCTTTCGTGGATTTTTGATTGGGTACTTAGGGTTTTCGTCCCGAGGGCAATATATAGGCGGAAGGAGAGGCCGAGAGGGTGCCGGGAGCCACCACACCACCCCCTGGCGCGGGCCAGGCCTGGCCGTGCGGCCAGGTGGTGTGGCCGGCCCCTGGCCCCTCTCTGTCTCGTATTCTGGCACTTGATCCCTTCCGAAAAAATAGGCACTTTGGCTTTTGTCCCGTCCAATTCCGAGAATATTCATTTTCTGACTTTCCTAGAACCAAAAACAACAGAAAACAGGCAGCTGGCACTGTGGCTGTTGTTAATAGGTTAGTCCAAGAAATCATATGAAAATTACTCCAAAGTTGGAACAAAACACAAGAAAGTGGATAAAACCAAGCATGGAACATCAAAAATTATAGATACATTTGCAATGGAACATCAAAAACATCCTCGTAAACACAACATGCAAAATTAAAATTGATGATCTTGATCATGAACGGAGCTCACAAGATCTAGACATGAAAGCACAAAGGAGGAGAACCAGCCATCTAGCTACTACATGGATCCGTAGTCCAAGGATGAACTACTCACGCATCACACCGGAGGCTTGCATGATGATGAAGAAGGCCTCCAGGGTGAATTCCCCTCTCCGGAAGGGTGCCGGGAAGAGCTTCAGATCCCTCCCGATCTAGGGATGGAGATGACGGCGGCTACAGACTCTTTCGTGGATTTTTGATCGGGCCCTTAGGCTTTTCGTCCCGAGGGCATCTTATAGTCGGAAGGGAAGGCCGAGAGGGTGCCAGGGGCCACCACACCACCCCCTGGCGCAGGCCAAGCCTGGCCGCGCGGCCCGGTGGTGTGGCCGGCCTCTGGCCCTTCTCCGTCTCATATTCTGGCATCTGATGACTTCCGGAAAAATCGGCACTTTGGCTTTTGTCCCGTCCAATTCCGAGAATATTCATTTTCTGACTTTCTTGGAACCAAAAACAGCAGAAAACAGGCAGCTGGCACTGTGGCTCTTGTTAATAGGTTAGTCCAAGAAATCATATGAAAAGTACTCCAAACTGTGGACAAAACACAAGAAAGTGGATAAAACCAAGCATGGAACATCAAAAATTATAGATACATTTGCAATGTATCAACAT
This sequence comes from Avena insularis, assembly GCA_023614405.1. Classification (NCBI taxonomy): domain Eukaryota; kingdom Viridiplantae; phylum Streptophyta; class Magnoliopsida; order Poales; family Poaceae; genus Avena; species Avena insularis. Next base: position 660,572,242 of record CM042690.1, on the reverse strand, counting down.
CTCCAAGCTTAACTCCGGCTCGTCCTCGAGTAGGTAAGTGATGAAAAGAAAGAATAATTTTTGAGGTGACATGCACCATCAAAGACTTGATCAAAGTATTTGTAAAACACTCAAAGTTGGGATCATAGTACTTCAATCATAACATGAAAAACAAAGTTCTAGAAATAATCAAAGAAACTATGATGCAACATGAAAAGGCACAAACAAAAGATTCATGAATAACAATACTTTGCAAGACGTTTGTTTGTTTCACATAAAGAAAACATAGCATACTAGTATTCAGCTTGTCCCTCAATAGAGTAGCAAATATAAATGCATAGGACACCTTCAAAGTACATAAGAGTGACTAGATACAATAGTTTAAAACAAGCAATATCAAGTTATGCATCAATCAACTAGTCTTGGGACAATGCACATAGAACTAAGAATGGCCACTATGCTCTCAAAGTAGGTGCATAAAGATAGAAGGTGGAGACTCAATATAATGGTGGAAGAAATGCATTTTTTATAAAAGGAAGTAGGGATTCAAGTCTCATAAAGAGCTTCCAAAAATTATGGTACTTATAGCTTTCAGCTCTCATTGCCCCTATCATAAGCATCTTTAAGGTGATTAAGGTTAAAGTGACAGAACTAAGAGGATATGCTTGACAAGTTATAAACCGAAATCTCATGCCCCTTACTTACGAAGACCGATCCTCATGCTACTCAACTTTAGTCACAAGTAAGCTCTTGTCATTGTAAGTACATGTGTATCATTAAGAACCGCCAACGGGGTACCCCTTGCACATGATACAGGAGCTTTCCCATAATCAAAATGACAAGGCAAGCAGGCAATGAGCATCTCAGTGATCTTTTTATTTGTTATTTGCATAGGTTTTTATTGAGGATGCTTCATAGAGTGCTCATTATGGTGATGCTGCAAGTTTCCACCATGATTAGGCATGGCTTAGGCTAGCGGCCCAGGCGTTTCTCTAACACACATACAAACTCCATGATCTTACAAGTTCCACTTTATTTCACACCGCTGGGATCCGTAAGCAAAAGAACATGATATCAACGGGGTACAAAGTACAAGTGCAATGTTGAAAGCGTTCCCCATGAAACATGGTTCTGCTAATTTCAACTTATAAAGCGCAAGCATATACGCAACAAAGAAGGACCCAATGGTTCAAGTTTATTAGATGCAGAAAGTAAAGTGCGCCATCAAGTTCGTGAGAGCTTTAATCACTAATTTTCTCATAACAAGTTTAATTTGGAAGGTAAACAAAAGCATGAATATACTTGGAATAGCATAAGCTAGTAGGTAGGTATGGTGGACTCTTTGGAATAACTTGGTTTAGGGAGTTGGATGCATGAGTGGAACTCATACTTTGTTGTGGAGGCTAGCAAAAGACTGGGAGCGACAAACTAAGAGAGCAATAATGGCCATAATCATGCAGAGCGACAAAACATCATTGATCAAAGCATAAAGTGATACTACAAGTTGAAAACTAAAGTATCATAAAGGCTATGGTACCTTTAGATAGTCATAATATGGTGTGAGCATGCGCCAAGTCAACCCCAATAAAGCATCAAAGGAGAATACCACTATACTATGCTTTAATATGCTAAAACAACGCATGATTCATCCAAGGCACATTAAGCAATCTCAATTGTTTATAACAAGTCATTCTACATCAAAGAATACTAAGCATAAAGCCAAAACAATATCAAGCATGGCATGACAGAGCATAGGCCACAGTCAAAAACGAGCTCCTTTTACCACATAAGCATGAACTTTCCTACTCTTTTCCAAACCAAACCAAACTATTTACAAACCAATGTATGCAAGAGGGGGTCCAACCAATTTATTCAGAAAACTAAGAAAATCAAACAAACTAAAAACCAAAACTAAAACGAAAAATAAGACGCTCCAAGAGAAACACAACTGTGCATGAAACAATAAAAGTGAAGCGTTTGGAAGAAACCTGGGATTTTTATTGATGAAGAAGGGGATGCCTTAGGCATCCCCAAGCTTTGACGCTTGTACTTCTTGGATATTTCTTGGGGTGACACACGTGGCATCCCCAAGCTTGAGCTTTAGTTCGTCCTTCATCTCATTACTCATTCCTTCCATACACCTGCAAATTTTCCTTCATACGAAACTTTACACAATCTTTATTAGCAACATTAGTGCACTTAAGATAAATAAGTCTTAAGGTTCATTTCTAACACCAAATAAACTTCCATTAGAACACTAGCTACTGAAGAACTTCCCTCAAAAATCTCAATTCCCCAAAAGAACTCAAGAAGGAACCAACAAGAAGCAAATGCAGAAAATGACAGAAATCTGTCAAAACAGACCAGCAGGTAAAGACGAATTTTTTTGAAGACCTTCTGTTGCTCAAATGAAAAAGTGTTAAACTAACGAAAGTTAGATAACAACCTGGGGCAGAAGCACAAAAATTCACGTGTCAAAAAGACATTCAAAGATTTTACACGAATTTTTATGATGAAGCACAGAAATCTGTTTCGAGACAGCAACTTTCCCAATCATTACTTCTCTCTCATTAGAGGTTACTCTTGGCATAAAAAGCAAATAAAAAGGATAAGGAGCGGTTATTACTTAATTAATAACTTCCAAGACTCATCTAAAACTTTTGGGTTATCTCCCAATAAGTAGTTTTCTTTAACGCCTTTAAGTTAGGCATAGAAAGCTTGAAAAGATGCTCACATAAGAAATATGAATTGAAGAAAAGAGAGCATCAAGAAGCAAATTCAAAACACATTTAAGTCTAACCCACTTCCTATGCATAGGAATCTTGTATGCAAATAAATGCACAAAGAACAAAGTGACAGGCATAGGAAGATAAAACAAAAGTAACTTCAAAACTTTCAGCACATAGAGAGGTGTTTCAGTACCATGAAAACTTTTACAACCATATTTTCCTCTCTCATAATAATTTTAAGTAGCCTCATGAATAAAATCAACAATATAACTATCACATAAAGCATGATTTTCATGATCTACAAACACTAGAGCTTTATTATAAACATTTTCAAAAGAATCCTCAGGAACATAACATTCGTCCTCCTTTGATAAGCATGGGGGACAATCAAATAATGTAAGGGATAAAGAGTTACTCTCATTAGAAGGTAAGGATGGGTAGATACATTCTTCCTCCTCTTGATCATCACTCTCCTCCTCTTTTTCATCCAATGAGCTTCCAGTTTCAGCAATTTCTTCTTCCATAGGCTCCTGCAAGGCATTAGTCTCTTCCATTGGTGGAGAGCATCTATTAAGATATTCAAGAATATAGCCGTTTTCTACCTTGTAATTATCAAAGCAAAATTTAAGTATATCATAAACCTCATATTTATAAGGTGAATCATCAGTATTTTCAAGCAAACTAGCAAGTTCAAATGCACCCTTCCAAGCAATAAATTCTTCAATTTGTTCCACATCATAAAAGTCATAATTCCCTTTAACATAAGAAGATATGGTAACATTATCATTATACTCACATTGAAAAGGGAGGTGTTTATATCTCCTATAGCAACAAAATTTATCAAAGCAATAAGTAACGTTATAAATAGAGCACACGTTTGTAGCAATGGTATACAATTTCTCAATTTGTTTACATAAGTGTTTCCATTTTTGTGACAAGCGGTGTTCCTTATAATAATATTTTTGTTCTTCCGTGAACCCACCTTGCCAATAAGATTCAGTTTCAAAGAAACCAACCATTGATAGAAAGCATGACAAAGCAAGGCAATAATAGACCAACAACTATAGTAGGAACTGATTTTTTGTGTGTTTTCAAATAAGAAAGCAAACTAGTAAAACTATTTTTTTGTGTTTTTGATAAGAAAACAAGCAAACAAAGAAAAAAGAAACTAAGAAAAAAAATAACAAAGTAAAGAGATTGGTTATGAAGGACTCCCCTTGTGAAGATGTCCTTGACTTCTTGGCAACGGCGCCAGAAAAATGCTTGATGGCTCAATGCACGGCGCCGAGAAAAGTGCTGGTGCGTGGTTGATGTAGAGCTTGTTGGGAACCCAAGAGGAAGGTATGATGAGCACAGCAACAAGTTTCCCTCAGTATGAAACCAAGGTTTAATCGAACCAGTAGGAGCAAGGAAACACTCCAAAGGTGTTACTAGCTGAGCTTTGGCAGGGCGCACTACCGGTGCTAGTAGCAACGTGGAGACCTGCACAACACAACCACGGAACTTTGTCTCCAACTTGCGATGAGGTTGTCAATCTCACCGTGTTTTGTGGAAAACAAAGGATTAAACATATCGGATGGAAAGAAGTAAAGTTTGCAGAAAGTAAACACAAAGAAGTAAACAGTTTATAGATTGTATGTAAAGAAAAGGACCAGGATCCATAGTTCACTAGAGGTGGCTCTCCTTAGATAGATAACATGCTAGGTGAACAAATTACAGCGGGGCAATTGACAAACATCGAGAAAGCAATACATGCATATACTAATCATCTTGACTCCTTTGAGACTTGATTGGGCATTACAATATTATACATAGACCGTCATCCAACTGCATCTATGACTAATAATCCACCTTCAGGTTATCATCTGAACCCCCTCCAGTATTAAGTTGCAAGCAACAGATTATTGCTTTACGAATTGCATGTAATGTAATACGATTGTTCTATGAACAAAGGATTGTTGTTTTCTCCCTAGTAGCAACAGCACATCTAGTACCTTAGAGATTTCTGTCACTTCCCCAGATTACTAGAGGCATGAACCCACTATCGAGCATAAATACTAACTCTTGGAGTTGCTAGCATCTACTTGGCCAAGATAGCTACTAACAACGGAAAGCATGCAAGATCACAAATAACAAAGACATGATAGAATCAATAATCAATCTGAAATAGCATCTCAATATCCATCGGATCCCCGCAAACACAACATACAGAATTACAAATAGATGATCTTGATCATGAACGGAGCTCACAAGATCTAGACATGAAAGCACAAAGGAGGAGAACCAGCCATCTAGCTACTATATGGATCCATAGTCCAAGGATGAACTACTCACGCATCACACCGGAGGCTTGCATGATGATGAAGAAGGCCTCGAGGGTGAATTCCCCTCTTCGGCAGGGTGCCGGGAAGAGCTTTAGATCCCTCCCAATCTAGGTATGGAGATGATGGCGGCTATAGACTCTTTCATGGATTTTTGATCGGGCCCTTAGGGTTTTCGTCCCGAGGGCATCTTATAGTCGGAAGGGGAGGCCGAGGGGGTGCTAGGGGCCACCACACCACCCCCTGGCGCAGGCCAAGCCTGGCCACGCGGCCAGGTGGTGTGGCCGGCCTCTGGCCCTTCTCCGTCTCGTATTCTGGCATCTGATGACTTCCGAAAAAATAGGTGCTTTGGCTTTTGTCCCGTCCAATTCCGAGAATATTCATTTTCTGACTTTCCTGGAACCAAAAACAGCAGAAAACAGGCAGCTGGCACTGTGGCTCTTGTTAATAGGTTAATCCAAGAAATCATATGAAAAGTACTCTAAAGTATGGACAAAACAGAAGAAAGAGGATAAAACCAAGCATGGAACATCAAAAATTATAGATACATTTGCAATGTATCAAAGCGGCGGTGGGTGAAATTTGCATGTGCCACGCAATGGCGGCAGATGAAGCAGGGCGGGCGGACTAAGCAGGGCGACACGTCGACAGTGCAGTGGAGGGGCGGCCGACGATGCAATGGCGGTGGGGGGCTGCAGGGGCACGCGTGGTGGATTCAATATTTTCCTTTTCTCGTAGATATTTAGTTTTTAGCTTTTTCCCAGGCCAACTCAATAAACTATATTTTTTTGCCACATCAGCACTGACAAATGGGTCCTACATGTCATTTTCAGTATCAATTAGCCACGTTAACCTTACAGGTGGGTCCCACCTGTCAGTATCACCGTCAATTCGTGATCAATTCACGATTAGAGACAAATTGGTGTTTTTTGAGACAACCTAACAAAAATATGGTAGATTTTGGTATCCAGAACGTAAATTGGTACCAACAATTAGATATTTCTCTACATACTATATATTCTTTGCTACACGACTATGCTCGAAATGTTGCGAATTTTTTTGCTACACGTGCCAAGTTTTTGACAAATGTTGCAAAATGTTGTCGCATTTCCGAAAATGCTGCATTCGGATTTTTTAAACATGATCGAATTGTTACAAAAGATTTTGCTACATATTCATATCGTATTTTTGTGAAACGCTACAATCACAAGAAAATTTTGCTATTTTTTCTTTTTCAAAATGAGGAGCGAAGCCCCAGTCTCTGCATCAAGTGATGCACATTTACCTTTATTGATTATTAGAGCAACAAAGTGTAGTAAAAGTCATTACAAAGACCATATAAACCGGAACTGCCAAACTAAAATACCAAGCAAAATGATAACTATATCGCCAGCTCCCCGACGAGATCTAGCAAATACCTAGCTGCCTCATGCACTCCAGAATCCTAGATTCGCCTAGCCTATCCATGAAATGGTGTCCACTCACACGCTCCGGATGTCACCGCCTCCACTATCTTCCGCCAAACCATCGTCAATATGTATATCGATGTGCAGACTCTCCACACCAGCCTCCGACACCATTGCAATGTCAAGTAGCACCATCTCCCTGTGCGCTATCTCCAAAGCATGTCGCGGTTGCCATTGGTACCCCGCAACACCATGTCGCCAAGTACCACCACTAACACAGCTTGAACTCTCCGGAGAATCTGTCATGTGTAGCACCTGCCAAACATGCATGACTCAGCGTAGCACCTACCAGTCAAGCATGACTTGACATCGCCGCCAAAGCTCCGTACAAGACAAAGCCGCTCCACATGTCCTGCCTCTTCCATCCAGCGCTGCTCCACAAGCAATGCTCCCAAGAGATATCATGACACCGCGGTGCCGCCATCGCCCGATCCAAAGATCTTAGGGTTTTTCCCGGAGTAGCACGATTGAGGTCGACACTAGGTGCACAACGATGCCTTCGTCAAGGTAACGACGTGTTAACGCCGCCATCGCCCGCCAACGACTCGGTTTTCACCGGCACCTAGGTCTCCCCGTCTCGCTGCCTGGACTAGATGACGGATCCCGAGATCTGCCAAACCAGCCTCAGGCCGACCACCTTCGACGAAGAAAATGCCCACCGCCACCAAACCCAGGGCCTCTGCCCCGAGCATCCTCATGATGTGAAGTAGAGCCTAGAGAAGACGCACAATGTCCGACCAAGGACGATGGAGGACAGAGTAGCAGGACGATGCAAGAAACCCTAGATCGCCGCCTCCATCCGCCCAGCCGCCTTCAGCCCCACCGCCGGCGCTCCCTGGCCGCCGCCACGACGCCATCCGCCGCCGGTCGAGCTGCAGGCCGCCACCGCCACCATGATCTGGATTAGATCAAGACGCGAGGACGAGATCCCGCCGCCGCCGAGCCGCGGGGACTTTGCCCAACGACGGTGCTGGCAGCGACGGGAGGGGGTGGCTCTAAGTGAGAGGTGGGGAGTGGCCGGGGGGGGGGGAGAAGATCCACCTGGTGCGGCCCGGCGGCGGCCGCACGGGGTCGGGAGGGAGAGAGGGTATTTTCGGTCTCTAAGAAATTTTTGATATATAGAAACGTTTTTGCTACTACATAAATCAGACGTGCAGGATTCTAGAGGCGGCTGATTCCTAGCATTGGCCATATTTTATATTTATCTCTAGCCTTTGGTTTATACTATTACACAGGTCTGGTCAAGTTAAGTACTCCTTCCGTCCGCAAATAAGTGTACATCTAGCTTTTGTCTAAGTCAAAGATAACGAAATTTGACTAACTTTATAAAGAAATAAAAAAACATATATTACATGAAATTTACATATTATAAAACTAGATTTTAAAATAAATCTAATGACATTAATTTAGTGTCATAAATATTGATAGGTTGTCTTAAAAAGTTAGTCAAACGTATTAAAGTTTGACTTAGGACAAAGCTAGAAGTACACTTATTTGCGGACGGAGGGAGTAAATGCCAACTAGCAGCACATTGATTCTCACGTTCTGTCTGATCATCCGGTAGTGGGTGATAGGCATAGCTAAATCTTAATTTTATGTAGTTCTCTGAAGAAGCTCCGCCACATGTTAACGACTAGTTGTAAATGAAAAGTATGGGTTGCGGTGGCGGTAATTGCGGGAGAGCCGGAATCTGCGGGGCACGTGATCTTCAAGTACCGTCACGGAGGAAATATTCAGTGATACCACACGTGGATGGTACCATGGTACCACTTTATAAAAATCAATTCTATGTGTCAAAAAAATTCAAAAAAATATGTGAGTGTTCACTAGATGTGTCTTTATATTCCCTATGTGTTTTTTACAACAGAGTTGGAAAAACGCATAGAGAAACAAAAACGACAAATTTCTGTGTGAATAGTGTCATTGTATGTTTTGTCTAGTTGTGACACTATTTATGTTGGATGTGTCTTTTTTGTATTTCTACGTGGGTTCCGTATTTAGTTTTGCAAATGCTAGGGATTGTAAAGACATATCATGTGAACATTCACAAATTTGTTTTGAATTTTTTAACATATATAAAATTGATCTTTAAGAAGTAGTATTGTGGTATCACCTAATCGTGTGGTATCACTAGATATTTCTTGCCGCTACTCTAGGCGGATTTGGCGTACGAGGATGAGGGTATCTCCAGCACCACAATCTAAACAGATTGAGACGGTCTGTTTTGGTTTGAACAGACAGGAAGAGGGGGAAAATACAGGTCGGTGGCACGACATGACCAGACTGACGCGCGGATTGACTCATTCCTGGTCCAAAATTCAGGATGGAAATGTGATCGGGCTGGACCCGCAAGACAGTAACAAAAAAAATGATAGATATTTTTATATTAATTAAAAGAGAATGACTAGTCGTCCTCCGGAGGATAGAAAGTGTCCGAGCCTCCGGCTTGTAGGCCTGACATGTGTCTACTTTTGTTCTAAAGGCTAAACCCCACTTTGGCTTCTAGGTAGCAAAATTTTCTCCATTTTTGCTGTGTGTAGAAAAACAAGTTCATCTACAAAAATATAAGAAAAAAGACCAGTTTCGCCAAAAACCTAGTAGCAAAAAAGATATGCTATTGTAGCAAAATCACAGAACGGTTGTAGCAAAAAAAAATCGATGAAGACTTCGACGGAGACCTCATAGCAAAAAAACATACTATTACAACACATCGGAGACATTGTGTTGATGCAAATTCAAATAACGTAAAGAGCAAAAAATAATGCTATTGTAGCAAATTTGACTTAAAAAAATCATGCTATTGTAGCAAATCTGACTTCAGAGATTCGTCCTAGACTTCGTAGCAAAAAAAACCAATATAGCAAAATTACAGAACGCAAGTAGCAAAAGATTTCTACCTGTGATGCAAAAACAACGTAATATATGATGCAAAAACGCAAACGATTTGTAGCAAATAATTTCCTCCAATGATGCAAAATCACATAGCTTATGATGCAAAACGCAGAACTGGCTGTAGCACACGCCCTCACCGGTGGTAGCAACACCCGACGACCGTGGGAGCACCGTTTGATGGCGCTCGCAGCATTGTCGTCCCTTGTGGTCGTGCAGTACATGGGCGGCGCGGAGGAGCCCGAGTCAGTATGTCGCAAGGCACTGGGCTGCATCTCCTCCGTTGCTCGCCTTCCCGCGGAGGACAACAAATCTTGGGTCTTCGGCGTCGCTCGTTACAATAGTTCGTGGGACTATCGTCGCCAATCGAGGCACTGCCGTTGTCTGCTCACAGCTTGTGGCATGGCGGTGGCCGGCGGCCGGACTGTCCTTGCAACACAAACAATGGGAGGGATGAGATCTGTGGTGGAGCAACTTGGCTGGGGCGGCGGCAATGCTAGGGGGTGTGGGGACAGGTCATGGGACGATGGCCTGGGCAAATTCATGGCAGATGAGAAGCTCGCGCGCGAGATAGAAAGGGGAAAGAAACAAGTGGAGGAGAAGGATCACATGGTGATAAGGCTCATGGTGGACCCTGATACATTGCAAATGTATCTATAATTTTTGATGTTCCATGCTCGGTTTTATCTACTTTCTTATGTTTTGTCCACACTTTGGAGTACTTTTCATATGATTTCTTGGACTAACCTATTAACAAGATGCCACAGTACCAGTTGCCTATTTTCTGCTGTTTTTGGTTCTAGGAAAGTCAAAAAATAAATATTCTCGGAATTGGACGGGACAAAATCCAAAGTCAATATTTCACCGAGGGGAACACAGAGCCAGAATACGAGACAGAGGAGGGCCTGGGCCTGGCCACACCCCCCCTAGGCGCGGGTACCGCACGGTCGCGTCAGGCATGGTGTGGGCCCCCTGGCTGGCCACCGACCTTGTCTCCTTCGCCTATATATTCCTCCCGAGGCAGAAACCCTAAATCGTCAATCAGAAATCCAAGAAAAGTTCCGCAGCGCTGCCGCCACCGAAGGGGAGATTTGGGGACGAAAGTCTACATTCGCTACCTCGCGGACGGGGAAGTGCCCCCGGAGCAATCTCCATCGATCTCCACCGCCATCTCCATCACCATTGCTGATTCCCATGATGAGAAGGGAGTAGTTCTTCCTCGAGGCTAAGGGTTCTACCGGTAGCTATGTATTCATCTCTCTCTATGCATGATCTTATTGAGATCATGAGTTTGTAATCTATAGATCTACCTTGCTAGTCGAGTGCTTTAATAGATTTCTGATCTCCCCATGTGTGTGAAGTTGACAGTGTGCACACCATGGTGGCACTTAGGCTAGAGATTTCAAATACTTGTTATGAGTTATATTTGGAGTTGGATGTTTTTATGAAATTGTGGTGTTTGTTGGAACCATCTAGAGCTCAAGGTGACAGTATGGGGTTATCTAGATGGGGAAAGCGAACTTTGAGGTGTGCTGTTATAGCCCTACCATGGATTAGAGTGTCCAACCGGAGAGTAGTTCAGCATAGTATCATAAAGAAGAATATATTTATATGAGAGTGTTCACTAGTGAAAGTATGATCCCTAGGCCTTGTTTCTAAGCATTGATACACTGTTTGCAATTAGATCTGTTACATGTTTGCTTGCTTGCATCTTTATTTTAGTTTTCCTTTAGTCTCTTCCACGCCATCAAGATATTTTCTATCACCATTACCACTTATAATTATCTCTATCACTTGTATTTCACTATCTCTTCGCTGAACTAGTGCACCTATACACCTGACAAGTGTATTGGGTGTGTTGGGGACACAAGAGACTTCTTGTATCTTGATTGCAGGGTTGCTTGAGAGGGAATACCTTTGACCACTTCCTCCCTGAGTTCGATAAACCTTGGGTGATCCACTTAAGGGAAAACTTGCTGCTGTTCTACAAACCTCTGCACTTGGAGGCCCAACAACTGTCTACAAGAATAGAAGTGCGTAGACATCAAGCTATTTTCTAGCGCTGTTGCCGGGGAGGTAAGGTAAAATGTACTCATATCCTCCGATGTGAGTGCTCGGAGTTATTTCTTTTAGATTAACAACAGAAAAATTAGAGAGCTTTATAGCATTTATCTTGAGTTAGGACATGATGTGTTTGAAGAGAAAATAACCTATGGAACTTTATTTGCATGCTAATAGCAATGTTGTTAGTATGAATTCTTTGGACACTATTATTACTAATGCTATGGAAAAGTCTAAGCTTGGGGAAGCTAGTTTTTATGAAAATGATCTTTTTAGTTCCCCAGCTTTGGAAGATAGCTATTCTATTGCTTATGATGATACCAAACCTCCAATATATGATGATTACAATGATGAATATGATATTTTCAGTCCACCTACTATTGAGGAGAAAATTAATGATTAGAATATGCCTCCCATATTTGATGATTATGGTGATGAGAATAATAATAATAGCTATTTTGTTGAATTTGTTCCCACCACAATTAATAAGAATGATTATGCTTATGTGGAGAGTAATAATCATTTTATGCATGTGGCTCATGATAAGAATGTTTTATGTGATAGTTATATTGTTAATTTTATTCATGATGCTACTGAAAGTTATTATGAGAGAGGGAAACATGGTTTTATGCATCTCAATAATATTAAGTTTCCCCTCTTTATGTTGAAAGTGTTGAAGTTGCACTTGTTTTTCTTTACTATGCCTATTGCTTTGTGCTTTCATGACTTGTTTCTTTACAAGATTCCTATGCATAGGAAGTGGGTTAGACTTAAATGTGTTTTGAATTTGCTTCTTGATGCTCTCTTTTACTTCAATTCATATTTCTTATGTGAGCATCTTCTCAAATTATCATGCCTAACTTAAAGGCGTTAAAGAAAAGTACTTATTGGAAGATAACCCAAAAGTTTTAGATGAGTCTTGGAAGTTATTACCTCTGTAATAATTTTTTCTTATCCTTTTTATTTGCTTTTTGTGCCAAGAATAACCTCTAATGAGAGAGAAGTAATGCTTGGGAAAGTTGCTGTCCCGAAACAGATTTTTCTGCTTCACCGTAAAAAATCGTGTAAAATCTCTTTACATCATTTTCAGACGTGAATTTTTGTGCTTCTGCCCCAGGTTGTTATCTAACTTTCGTTAGTTCAACACTTTTTGATTTGAGCAACAAAAGTTCTTCGAAAAAATTGGTTTTTACCTGCTGGTCTGTTTTGACAGATTTCTGCCATTATTTGCATTTGCTTCTTGTTGGTTTCCTTTTGAGTTCTTTTGGGGAATTGAGCTCTTTGAGGGAAGTGCTACAGTAGCTTGTGTTTAATGGAAGTTTTATTGGTGTTGGAACTGAACCTAAAGACCTATTATCTTGAGTGCACTAATGTTGCTAATAAAGAATGTGTGAAGTTTTGTATGAAGGAAAAATTTCAGGTGTATGGAGAGAATGATGTAATGAGATGAAGAATGGACTGAAGCTCAAGCTTGGGGATGCCACCCTTGTCACCCAAGCGTCAAAGCTTGGGGATGCCTGATACATTATAAATGTATCTATAATTTTTGATGTTCCATGCTTGGTTTTATCCACATTCTTGTGTTTTGTCCACACTTTGGAGTACTTTTCATATGATTTCTTGGACTAACCTATTAACAAAAGCCACAGTGCCAGCTGCCTGTTTTCTGCAGTTTTTGGTTCCAGGAAAGTCAGAAAATAAATAATCTCGGAATTGGATGGGACAAAATCCAAAGTGCCTATTTTTCCGGAAGTCATCAGATGCCAGAATACGAGACGGAGAGGGGCCAGGGGGCCACCACACCACCTGGCCGTGCAGCCTAGCCTAGCCTGCGCCAGGGGGTGGTCTGGCCGCCTCCGGCACCCCCTCGGCCTCCCCTTCCGCCTATAAGATTCCCTCGGGACGAAAACCCTAAGTGCCCGATCAAAAATCCACGAAAGAGTCTCAGAGTCACGTCATCTCCATCCCTAGATCGAGAGGGATGTGAAGCTCTTCGGCACCACCGGAGAGGAATTCACCACCGAGGCCTTCTTCATCACCATGCAAGCCTCCGGTGTGATGCGTGAGTAGTTCATCCTTGGACTACGGATCCATGTAGTAGCTAGATGGTTGGTTCTCCTCCTTTGTGCTTTCATGTTTAGATCTTATGAGCTCCATTCATGATCAAGATCATCTATTTGTAATTTTGCATGTTGTGTTTGCGGGGATCCGATGGATATTGAGATGCTATTTCAGATTAATTAATGATTCTATCATGTCTTTGTTATTTGTGATCTTGCATGCTTTTCGTTGTTAGTAGCTATCTTGGCCAAGTAGATGCTAGCAACTCCAAGAGTTAGTATTTATGCTCGATAGTGGGTTCATGCTTCCGTAATGCAGGAAGTGACAGAAATCTCTAAGGTACTAGATGTGTTGTTGCTACTAGGGAGAAAACAACGATCTTTTGTTCATATAACAATTATATTGTTTACTTTACACGCAGTTCGTAAAGCAATAATATGTTGCTTGCAACTTAATACTGGAGGGGGTTCGGATGATAACCTGAAGGTGGATTATTAGTCATAAATACAGTTGGATGGCGGTCTATGTATAATGTTGTAATGCCCAATCAAGTCTCAAAGGAGTCAAGATGATTAGTATATGCATGTATTGCTTTCTCGATGTTTGTCAATTGCCCCGCTGTAATTTGTTCACCCAACATGTTATCTATCTTAAGGAGAGCCACCTCTAGTGAACTATGGATCTCGGTCCTTTTATTTACAATCTATAAACTGTTTACTGCTTTGTGTTTACTTTCTGCAAACTATTACTTCTTTCCATTCGATACGTTTAATCCTTTGTTTTCAGCAAAACACGGTGAGATTGCCAACCTTATCGCAAGTTGGGGACAGAGTTCTGTGGTTGTGTTGTGCAGGTCTCCATGTTGCTACTAGCACCGGTAGTGCGCACTGCCAAGGCTCAGCTAGCAACACCTTTAGGGTGTTTCCTTGCTCCTACTGGTTCGATTAAACCTTGGTTTCATAACTGAGGGAAACTTGCTGCTGTGCTCATCATACCTTCCTCTTGGGGTTTCCAACGAGCTCTACATCAACACCGCTCCAGCATTTTCTGGCACCGTCAACACTGAGCCATCAAGCATTTTTCTGGCACCGTTGCCGGGGAGTCAAGGACATCTTCACAAGGGGAGTCCCTCATAACCAATCTCTTTACTTTGTTATTTTTGTTTTGCTTAGTTTCTTTTTGCTTTGTTTGCTTGTTTTGTTATCAAAAACACAAAAAAATAGTTTTACTAGTTTGCTCTCTTTATTTAAAACACAAAAAAATTAGTTCCTATCTTAAGATGCTATTATGTCTAGCCTTGCTCCAGTCACTATGTCATTCGAGGAAATGATTTTCACTTTTAAACAAGGAATTGAGGAAAGCTTCAAGGAAGCTTGGTCTAGAATCTCTGATCTACATGAAAAAACTGAGCCTAAAATGACTCAAAGCTTGTTCCTTAGCAGTTTTTACCTTGGGATTGCTCTTTGCTATAGATATGCTTTAGATGCTGTTGTGGGAGGAGATTTCCTCCAATGTAATGAGGATGATGCTATTAATGCTATAAAGAAATTGATCCTTACTTATAAGTTGCCTAGCCAAACTGATATTTCTTTCGCAAGAATATTTGCTAGATTGAACACTCTTGAGACTAGCACTGCTAGCTTGAAAGATTTCTATAATGCACTTAGGGAGCATCACAATTATGTTCCAATAAATTCTGAACCATCAAAGTGGCTCCCTACAGTAAAGGTTGAGATAAACACTGAAACTTTTCAAGCCCGCTGTGATATCATGTCTGAATTTTGTCTTATGCCCAAAGATATTTATGAATCTTTGAATACTTGGGGGCTTACTGAAGGAGGAAATAAAATATCTCTTGCTACTACCATATTACCTATTGGAATAGCTAAAGGAGTGTTTACCAAGATCCTTGGGAAAATGATTTCTACTGATTATCTTGTTATTGAATGTGTAGGAAAAGGACAAATTACACTTGGAAGGTTCCTATTAGAACTCCTTGGAGCAATAATAGATGTGGGAAAGGGTACCATGCACCTTTCTTCTCCACCAAACAATCATATTTTTTCCAAGGTTAAGAATAAAAGTAAGAGAGGCAAGGGCAAGAAATTTGGTTTTAATGCTTCTTCATTTGAGAACACTTGATTCTTTCTTGCTTCTTATGAGGCGTTAAAGAAAAGTACTTATTGGGAGATAACCCAAAAGTTTTAGATGAGTCTTGGAAGTTCTTACCTCAGTAATAACCTCTCCTTATCCTTTTTATTTGCTTTTTGTGCCAAGAGTAACCTCTAATGAGAGGAAAGTAATGATTGAGAAATTTGCTGTCCCGAAACAGATTTCTGTGCTTCACCGTACAAATTCGTCTAAAATCTCTGAACGTCTTTTTGAGGCGTGAATTTTTGTGCTTCTGCCCCAGGTTGTTATCTAACTTTTGTTAGTTCAACACTTTTTGATTTGAGCAACATAAGGTCTTCGAAACAAATCATCTTTACCTGCTGGTCTGTTTTGACAGATTTCTGCCATTTTCTGCATTTGCTTCTTGTTTGTTCCTTTTTGAGTTCTTTTGGGGAATTGAGCTTTTTGAGGGAAGTGCTACAGTAGCTAGTGTTCTAATGGAAGTTTATTTTGTGTTAGAACTGAACCTTAAGACTTATTTATCTTGAGTGCACTAATGTTGCTAATAAAGATTGTGTGAAATTTTGTATGAAGGAAACATTTCAGGTGTATGGAAGGAATGAGTAATGAGATGAAGGATGGACTAAAGCTCAAGCTTGGGGATGTCACCTTAAGAAATATCCAACAAGTATAAGCATTAAAGCTTGGGGATGCCCAAGGCATTCCCCTTCTTCATCAATAAAAATCCTAGGTTTCTTCCAAATGCTTCATTTTTATTGTTTCATGCACAGTTGTGTTGTTCTTGGAGCGTCTTCTTTTTCGTTTTCGTTTTGGTTTTTTGTTTTCTTTGTTTGCTTAGTTTTCTGAATAAATTGGTTGGACCCCCTCTTTCATACATTGGTTTGCAAATAGTTTGGTTTGGTTTGGAAAAGAGTAGGAAAGTTCATGCTTATGTGGTAAAAGGAGCTCGTTTTTGACTGTGGCCTATGCTCTGTCATGCCATGCTTGATATTGTTTTGGATTTATGCTTAGTATTCTTTGCTGTAGCATGAATTGTTATAAACAATTGAGATTTCTTAATGTGCCTTGGATGAATCATGCGTTGTTTTAGCATATTAAAGCATAGTATAGTGGTATTCTCCTTTGATGCTTTATTTGGGTTGACTTGGCGCATGCTCACACCATGTTATGACTATCTAAAGGTACCATAGCCTTTATGATACTTTAGTTTTCAACTTTTAGTATCACTTTATGCTTTGATCAATGATGTTTTGTCGCTCTGCATGATTATGGCCATTATTGCTCTCTTAGTTTGTCGCTCCCAGTCTTTTGCTAGCCTCCACAACCAAGTATGAGTTCCACTCATGCATCCAACTCCCTAAACCAAGTTATTCCAAAGAGTCCATCATACCTACCTACTATCTTATGCTATTCCAAGTATATTCATGCTTTTGTTTACCTTCCAAATTAAACTTGTCATGAGAAAACTAGTGATTAAAGCTCTCACGAACTTGATGGCACACTTTACTTTTTTGCATCTAATAAACTTGAACCATTGGGTCTTTCTTTGTTGCCTACATGCTTGCACTTTATAAGTTGAAATTAGCAGAACCAAGTACCATGGGGAACGCTTTCAACATTGCACTTGTACTTTGTACCCCATTGATATCATGTTCTTTTGCTTACGGATCCCGGTGGTGTGAAATAAAAGTGGAACTTGTAAGATCATGGAGTTTGTATGTGTGTTAGAGAAACGCCTGGGCCGCCAGCCTAAGCCATGCCTAATCATGGTGGAAACTTGTAGCATCACCATAATGAGCACTCTATGAAGCATCCTGATACATTGCAAATGTATCTATAATTTTTGATGTTCCATGCTTGGTTTTATCCACTTTCTTGTGTTTTGTTCCAACTTTGGAGTAATTTTCATATGATTTCTTGGACTAACCTATTAACAACAGCCACAGTGTCAGCTGCCTGTTTTCTGTTGTTTTTGGTTCTAGGAAAGTCAGAAAATGAATATTCTCGGAATTGGACGGGACAAAAGCCAAAGTGCCTATTTTTCCGAAAGGGATCAAGTGCCAGAATACGAGACAGAGAGGGGCCAGGGGCCGGCCACACCACCTGGCCGCGCGGCCAGGCCTGGCCCGCGCCAGGGGGTGGTGTGGTGGCTCCCGGCACCCCCTCGGCCTCTCCTTCCGCCTATATATTGCCCTCGGGACGAAAACCCTAAGTACCCAATCAAAAATCCACGAAAGAGTCTGTAGCCGCCATCATCTCCATCCCTAGATCGGGACGGATCTGAAGCTCTTCCCGGCACCCTACCGGAGAAGGGAATTCACCCTGGAGGCCTTCTTCATCACGATGCAAGCCTCCGGTGTGATGCGTGAGTAGTTCATCCTTGGACTACGGATCCATGTAGTAGCTAGATGGCTGGTTTCTCCTCCTTTGTGCTTTCATGTTTAGATCTTGTGAGCTCCGTTCATGATCAAGATCATCTATTTGTAATTCATACATGTTGTGTTTGCGGGGATCCGATGGATATTGAGATGCTATTTCAGATTGATTATTGATTCTATCATGTCTTTGTTATTTGAGATCTTGCATGCTTTCCGTTGTTAGTAGCTATCTTGGCCAAGTAGATGCTAGCAACTCCAAGAGTTAGTATTTATGCTCGATAGTGGGTTCATGCCTCCGTAATCTGGGAAGTGAGAAATCTCTAAGGTACTAGATGTGTTGTTTCTACTAGGAGAAAACAACAATCCTTTGTTCATAGAACAATCGTATTGTTTACTTTACACGCAGTTAAATAAAGCAATAATCATTGCTTGCAACTTAATCTTGGAGGGGTTCGGATGATAACCTGAAGGTGGATTATTAGTCATACGCAGTTGGATGGCGGTCTATGTATTATGTTGTAATGCCCAATCAAGTCTCAAAGGAGTCAAGATGAGTAGTATATGCATGTATTGCTTTCTCGGTGTTTCTCAATTGCCCCGCTGTAATTTGTTTACCCAGCATGTTATCTATCTAAGGAGAGCCACCTCTAGTGAACTATGGATCCCAACCCTTTCTTTACATACAATCTACAATCTTTTACTGCTTTGTGTTTACTTTCTGCAAACTTTTACTTCTTTCCATTCGATACGTTTAATCCTTTGTTTTCCGCAAAACACGGTGAGATTGACAACCTCATCGCAAGTTGGGGACAAAGTTCTGTGGTTGTGTTGTGCAGGTCTCCACGTTGCTACTAGCACCGGTAGTGCGCCCTGCCAAAGCTTAGCTAGTAACACCTTTGGGGTGTTTTCTTGCTCCTACTGGTTCGATTAAACCTTGGTTTCATACTGAGGGAAACTTGCTGCTGTGCTCATCATACCTTCCTCTTGGGGTTCCCAACGAGCTCTACATCAACCACGAGCCATCAACACTTTTCTGGGCGCCGTGCATTAAGCCATCAAGCATTTTTCTGGCGCCGTTGCCGGGGAACAAAGAAGAAGAAACTCCCATGCCAACATCGCACCAGCATTTTTCTGGCGCCGTTGCCGGGGAGTCAAGGACATCTTCACAAGGGGAGTCCCTCATAACCAATCTCTTTACTTTGTTGTTTTTGTTTTGCTTAGTTTCTTTTTGCCTTGTTTGCTTGTTTTGTTCTTCGAAAACACAAACAAATTAGTTCTACTTGTTTGCTTTCTTATTTGAAAACCCAAAAAAATGACTACTCTTGAAAACACTAAGTTGTGTGACTTCACTAGCACCAACAACAATGATTTTATGAGCACTCCCATTGCTCCACCTGTGGCTGAAAATACTTTCTTTGAGATAAAACCTGCTTTGCTCAACCTTGTTATGAGAGAACAACTTTCTGGTATTGGTAATGAAGATGCTGCTTCCCATCTAAATAACTTTGTTGAACTTTGTGAGATGCAAAAGCATAGGGATATAGATGATGATATTATTAAGCTGAAATTGTTTCCTTTCTCTTTGAGAGGAAAAGCTAAAGAATGGTTGAATTCCTTAACTAGGAATAGTATTGATTCTTGGACTAAGTGCAAAGATGCTTTTATTGGAAAATACTATCCTCCTGCTAAGATTATATCCATGAGAAGTGAAATAATGAAGTTTAAACAACTTGATAATGAGCATGTTGCTCAAGCTTGGGAAAGAATGAAATCTTTGGTAAAAAATTATCCCACTCATGGACTGACTGCTTGGATGATCATCCAAACTTTTTATGCAGGATTAAACTATTCTTCAAGGAACCTATTGGATTCAGCTGCTGGAGGTACCTTTATGACCATCACTTTGGGTGCTGCAACAAAACTTCTGGACAATATGATGGTTAATTATTCTGAATGGCATACTGAGATAGCTCCACAAGGTAAGAAGGTAAATCCTGTTGAGGAAACCTCCTCCTTGAGTGATAAGATTGATATGATTATGTATATGCTAGTTAATGGGAAAACCCATATTGATCCAAATAATGTTCCTTTAGCCTCTTTGGTTGCTCGAGAAGAGCAAGTTGATGTGAACTTCATAAGAAATAACAACTTTGGTAACAATGCTTATGGTAATAATGCTTATAGGAACAATTTTGGTAACAACAATTATAAGCCATATCCTCCCAACAATGGTAATGCTTATGGAAATCCTTACAACAATAATAAGAGTGCTCCCTCTGAACTTGAAGTTATACTTAAAGAGTTTATCAGTAAACAAACTGCTTTCAATAAAACTATTGAGGAAAAACTCTCTAATGCTGAAAGAAATATAGCATCTTTGGCTGAAGCTCAATCTACTTTGAATAAAATGGCTGCTAAACCTGAAACTAATGAGAATCCCGTTGCAGCTACTAATGCCATACAAGTAAGAATTGATGAAAATGTTAGACTATTAGCTGAATTACATGCTAAGTGGGAAAGAGAAGATGAAATTGCTAGAAACATTAGTGTTTCTACTATTACCACCACTAGTGTTGAGGCTACTAATAGTTCTACTACTTTAGATGATAAAGTTGATTTTGATCTTGATGGTTGCAACATCTCTGAAGTTATTAAGTTCCTACAAAAGCTTGCTAAAAGTCCTAATGCTAGTGCTATGAATATGGCCTTTACAAAACACATTACCGATGCTCTCATAAAGATTAAGGAAGAAAAGATGAAACATAAAGCTTCTATTCCTATAAAACAAGAAGATGGTTGGGAACCCATCATTAATATGAAAGTGAATGACTTTGATTTCAAAGCTTTGTGTGATCTTGATAGTAGTGTTTCTATTATGCCTAGAAGGATTTATGATATGCTTGATTTGCCTCCTCTTGAAGATTATTATTTGAATGTCCCACTTGGTGCCAATGCTAAAAAGAAACTCATGGGGAGTCTTGATGATGTTCTTATTATGGTTAACGATTCCTATGTCCCTGTTGATTTCTATATTTTGGATGTTGAATACAATGCTTCTTGTCCTATTACTTTGGGAAGCCTTTTCTTAGAACTGTTGGTGCCATCATTGATATGAAAGAAGGCACCATTAAATATCAACTCCCACTCAAGAAAGGTATAGAAAACTTCCCTAAAAAGAGAGAAAAGATTTCTTTTGCTTCTCCTATGAAAACAAAATTTGGTCTTAATGCTTCTTCATTTGAGAACACTTGATTCTTTCTTTGCTTCTTATGCCTAACTTAAAGGCGTTAAAGAAAAGTACTTGTTGGGAGATAACCCAAAAGTTTTAGTTGAGTCTTGGAAGTTATTACCTCTGTAATAACCTCTCCTTATCCTTTTTATTTGCTTTTTGTGCCAAGAGTAACCTCTAATGAGAGTGAAGTAATGATTGGGAAAGTTGCTGTCCCGAAACAGATTTTTGTGCTTCACCGTAAAAATTCCTGAGAGAGCTCTGTATGTCGGATTGAGCTGTAATTTTTTGTGCTTCTGCCCCAGGTCGTTATCTAACTTTTTTAGTTGAAAACTTTTTGATTTGAGGAACAGAAGGTCTTCGAAAAAATTCATCTTTACCTGCTGGTCTGTTTTAACAGATTTCTGCCATTTTCTGCATTTGCTTCTTGTTAGTTCCTTCTTGAGTTCCTTTGGGGAATTGAGCTTTTTGAGGGAAGTGCTACAGTAGCTAGTGTTCTAATGGAAGTTTATTTGGTGTTAGAACTGAACCTTGAAACTTATTTATCTTAAGTGCACTAATGTTGCTAATGAGATTGTGTGAAGTTTTGTGTGAAGGAAAAATTCCAGGTGTATGGAAGGAATGAGTAATGAGATGAAGGATGGACTAAAGCTCAAGCTTGGGGATGCCACGTGTGTCACCCCAAGAAATATCCAAGAAGTACAAGCGTCAAAGCTTGGGGATGCCCAAGGCATTCCCCTTCTTCATCAATAAAAATTCCAGGTTTCTTCCAAACACTTCATTTTTTTATTGTTTCATGCACAGTGGTGTTTTTCTTGGAGCGTCTTCTTTTTCGTTTTTGTTTTGGTTTTTATTTTTCTTGGTTTGCTTAGTTTTCTGAATAAGTTGGTTGGACCCCCTCTTTCACACTTTGGTTTGCAAATAGTTTGGTTTGGTTTGGAAAAGAGTAGGAAAGTTCATACTTATGTGGTAAAAAGAGCTCGTTTTTGACTGTGGCCTATGCTTTGTCATGCCATGCTTGATATTGTTTTGGCTTTATGCTTAGTATTGTTTGCTGTAGCATGACTTGTTATAAACAATTGAGATTGCTTAATGTGCCTTGGATGAATCATGCATTGTTTTAGCATATTAAAGCATAGTATAGTGCTTTTCTCCTTTGATGCTTTATTTGGGTTGACTTGGCACATGCTCACACCATGTTATGACTATCACAAGTCACCATAAGCCTTTATGATCCTTTAGTTTTCAACTTGTAGTATCACTTTATGCTTTGATCAATGATGTTTTGTCGCTCTGCATGATTATGGCCATTATTGCTCTCTTAGTTTGTCGCTCCCAGTCTTTTGCTAGCCTCCACAACCAAGTATGAGTTCCACTCATGCATCCAACTCCCTAAACCAAGTTATTCCACAGAGTCCACCATACCTACCTACTAGCTTATGCTATTCCAAGTATATTCATGCTTTTGTTTACCTTCCACTTGTTATGAGAAAACTAGTGATTAAAGCTCTCACGAATTTGATGGCACACTTTACTTTACTTGCCCTTAATAGACTTGAACCATTGTGTCGTCTATGTTGTATATGCTTGCACTTATTTGTTGGGAATTAGCAGAACCATGCTTTCATGGGGAACGCTTTCAACATTGCACTTGGTACTTGTACCTAGTTGATATCATGCTCTTTTGTATATGGATGTCGTCGGTGTGAAATGAAAGGGGAGCTTGTAAGTCCATGGAGTTATGTATATGTGTTAGAGAAACGCCTGGGCCGCTGGTCTAATCCATGCTGACATGGTGGAAACCTGCAGCGTAACCATAATGAGTTGTCTATGAAGCATTCTTCTTATAAAAAAAGTATCCTATATTTAGGAAAAAAAGGAGAAACGAAAAAAAGGAGAGATACTATGAAAAGAGGAAAGAGAGAAAAAGCACCATATTCCCATGGTAAATAAGAAGAATGCTGAGATGCTCGTTGTCTGCTTGCCTTGTCATTTTGATATGGGGATTTTTCCGTATCATCGGGCAAGGGGTACCCCGTTGGCGGTTCTCAATGATACACATGTACTTACAATGACAAGAACTTACCAGTGACTAAACTTGAGTAGCATGAGGAGAGGCCCTCGTATACAAGGGACATGGGATTTCTGACTTATACTTCGTCAAGCATGTACACCATAGTTTGTTCACTTTAACCTTAATCACTTCACGATTCTTATGATAGGGGCAATGAGAGCTGAAAGCTGTAAGTACCATAATTTTTGGAAGCTCTTTATGAGACTTGAATCCCTACTTCCTTTTACAAAAGGCCTTTCTTCCACCATTATATTGAGTCTCCACCTTCTATCTTTATGCACCTACTTTGAGAGCATAGTGGCCATTCTTAGTTCTATGTGCATTGTCCCAAGACTAGTTGATTGATGCATAACTTGTTATTGCTTGTTTGAAACTATTGTATCTAGTCACTCTTATGAACTTTGAAGATGTCCTATGCATTTATATTTGCTACTCTATTGAGGGACAAGCTGAATACTATTATGCTATGTTTTCTTTATGTGAAACAAACAAACGTCTTGCAAAGCATGTTATTCATGAATCTTTTGTTTGTGCCTTTTCATGTTGCATCATAGTTTCTTTGCTTATTTCTAGAACTTTGTCTTTCATGTTATGATTGAAGTATTATGATCCCAGCTTTGAATGTTTTGCAAATACTTTGATCAAGTCTTTGATGGTGCATGTCACCTCAAAAATTATTCTTTCTTTTTATCACTTACCTACTCGAGGACGAGCAGGAGTTAAGCTAGGGGATGTTGATACATTGAAATGTATCTATAATTTTTGATGTTCCATGCTTGGTTTTATCCACTTTCTTGTGTTTTGTTCCAACTTTGGAGTACTTTTCATATGATTTCTTGGACTAACCTATTAACAAGAGCCATAGTGCCAGCTGCCTGTTTTCTGCTATTTTTGGTTCCAGGAAAGTCAGAAAATGAATATTCTCGGAATTGGACGGGACAAAAGCCAAAGTGCCTATTTTTCCGGTAGGGATCAAGTGCCAGAATACGAGACGGAGAGGGGCCAGGGGTTGGCCACACCACCTGGCCGTGTGGCCAGGCCTGGCCCGCGCCAGTGGGTGGTGTGGTGGCTCCCGGCACCCCCTCGGCCTCTCCTTCCGCCTATATATTGCCCTTGGGACGAAAACCCTAAGTACCCGATCAAAAATCCACGAAAGTGTCTGTAGCCGCCATCATCTCCATCCCTAGATCGGGAGGGATCTGAAGCTCTTTCCGGCACCCTGCTGGAGAAGGTAATTCACCCTGGAGGCCTTCTTCATCACCATGCAAGCCTCCGGTGTGATGTGTGAGTAGTTCATCCTTGGACTACAGATCCATGTAGTAGCTAGATGGCTGGTTTCTCCTTCTTTGTGCTTTCATGTTTAGATCTTGTGAGCTCCATTCATGATCAAGATCATCTATTTGTAATTCATACATGTTGTCTTTGCGGGGATCCGATGGATATTGAGATGCTATTTCAGATTGATTATTGATTCTATCATGTCTTTGTTATTTGAGATCTTGCATGCTTTCCGTTGTTAGTAGCTATCTTGGCCAAGTAGATGCTAGCAACTCCAAGAGTTAGTATTTATGCTCGATAGTGGGTTCATGCCTCTGGTAATCTGGGGAAGTGACAGAAATCTCTAAGGTACTAGATGTGTTGTTGCTACTAGGGAGAAAACAACAATCCTTTATTCATAGAACAATCGTATTGTTTACTTTACACTTGATTCAGAAGCAATAATCTGTTGCTTGCAACTTAATCTTTGGAGGGGTTCGGATGATAACCTGAAGGTGGATTATTAGTCATAGATGCAGTTGGATGGCGGTCTATGTATTATGTTCTAATGCCCAATCAAGTCTCAAAGGAGTCAAGATGATTAGTATATGCATGTATTGCTTTCTCGGTGTTTGTCAATTGCCCCACTGTAATTTGTTTACCCAGCATGTTATCTATCTAAGGAGAGCCACCTCTAGTGAACTATGGATCCCGGTCCTTTTCTTTACATACAATCTACAATCTTTTACTGCTTTGTGTCTACTTTCTGCAAACTTTTACTTCTTTCCATTCGATACGTTTAATCCTTTGTTTTCCGCAAAACACGGTGAGATTGGCAACCTCATCGCAAGTTGGGGACAAAGTTCTGTGGTTGTGTTGTGCAGGTCTCCACGTTGCTACTAGCACCGGTAGTGCGCCCTGCCAAAGCTTAGCTAGTAACACCTGTGGGGTGTTTCCTTGCTCCTACTGGTTCGATTAAACCTTGGTTTCCTACTGAGGGAAACTTGCTGCTGTGCTCATCATACCTTCCTCTTGGGGTTCCCAACGAGCTCTACATCAACCACGAGCCATCAACACTTTTCTGGGCGCCGTGCATTGATCCATCACATCCTCAATAAAAACCTATGCAAATAGCAAATAAAAAGATCGCTGAGATGCTCATTGTCTGCTTGCCTTGTCATTTTGATTATGGGATAGCTCCTGTATCATGTGCAAGGGGTACCCCGTTGGCGGTTCTTTATGATACACATGTACTTACAATGACAAGAGCTTACTTGTGATTAAAGTTGAGTAGCATGAGGATCGGTCTTCGTAAGTAAGGGGCATGAGATTTCGGTTTATAACTTATCAAGCATATCCTCTTAGTTGTATCACTTTAACCTTAATAACCTTAAAGATGCTTATGATAGGGGCAATTTGAGCTGAAAGCTATAAGTACCATAATTTTTGGAAGCTCTTTATGAGACTTGAATCCCTACTTCCTTCCATGAAGGCCTTTCTTCCACCATTATATTGAGTATCCACTTTCTACCTTTATGCACCTACTTTGAGAGCATAGTGGCCATTCTTAGTTCTATGTGCATTGTCCCAAGACTAGTTGATTGATGCATAACTTGATATTGCTTGTTTTAAACTATTTGTATCTAGTCACTCTTATGAACTTTGAAGGTGTCCTATGCATTTATATTTGCTACTCTATTGAGGGACAAGCTGAATACTATTATGCTATGTTTTCTTTATGTGAAACAAACAAACGTCTTGCAAAGCATTGTTATTCATGAATCTTTTTCTTGTGCCTTTTCATGTTGCATCATAGTTTCTTTGTCTTATTGCTAGAACTTTGTCTTTCATGTTATGATTGAAGTACTATGATCCCAGCTTCGAATGTTTTACAAATACTTTGATCAAGTCTTTGATGGTGCATGTCACCTCAAAAATTATTCTTTCTTTTTATCACTTACCTACTCGAGGACGAGCGGGAGTTAAGCTTGGGGATGTTGATACATTGTAAATGTATCTATAATTTTTGATGTTCCATGCTTGGTTTTATCCAATTTCTTGTGTTTTGTCCACACTTTGGAGTACTTTTCATATGATTTCTTGGACTAACCTATTAATAAGAGCCACAGTGCCAACTGCCTATTTTCTGCTGTTTTTAGTTCCAGTAAAGTCAAAAAATGAATATTCTCGGAATTGGACGGGACAAAGCCAAAGTGCCTATTTTTCCAAAAGTCATCAGATGCTAGAGTACGAGACGGAGAGGGGCCAGGGGGCCACCACACCATCTGCAGCGACCCACTGGACCACGCCCGGAGGTGGTGCAGCCGCCTCAAACACCCTCGGCCTCCCCTTCCGCCTATAAGATGCCCTCGGGACGAAAACCCTAAGTACCCGATCAAAAATCCACGAAAGAGTTTGTAGCCATCGTCATCTCCATCCCTAGATCGGGAGGGATCTGAAGCTCTTCCCGGCACCCTGCCGGAGAAGAGAATTCACCTTGGAGGCCTTCTTCATCACCATGCAAGCCTCCGATGTGATGTGTGAGTAGTTCATCCTTGGACTACGGATCCATGTAGTAGCTAGATGGTTGGTTCTCCTCCTTTGTGCTTTCATGTTTAGATCTTGTGAGCTCCGTTCATGATCAAGATCATCTATTTGTAATTCTGCATGTTGTGTTTGCGGCGATCCGATGGATATTGAGATGCTATTTCAGATTGATTATTGATTCTATCATGTCTTTGTTATTTGTGATCTTGCATGCTTTCCGTTGTTAGTAGCTATCTTGGCCAAGTAGATGCTAGCAACTCCAAGAGTTAGTATTTATGTTCGATAGTGGGTTCATGCCTCTGGTAATCTGGGGAAGTGACAGAAATCTCTAAGTTACTAGATGTGCTGTTGCTACTAGGGAGAAAACAACAATCCTTTGTTCATAGAACAATCGTATTGTTTACATTACACGCAATTGGTAAAGCAATAATCTGCTTGCAACTTAATCTTGGAGGGTTCGGATGATAACCTAAAGGTGGATTATTAGTCATAGATGCAGTTGGATGGCGGTCTATGTATAATGTTGTAATGCCCAATCAAGTCTCAAAGGAGTCAAGATGATTAGTATATGCATGTATTGCTTTCTCGATGTTTGTCAATTGCCCCGCTATAATTTGTTCATCCAGCATGTTATCTATCTTAAGGAGAGCCACCTCTAGTGAACTATGGATCCCGTTCCTTTTATTTACATACAATCTATAAACTGTTTACTGCTTTGTGTTTACTTTCTGCAAACTATTACTTCTTTCCATTTGATACGTTTAATCCTTTGTTTTCAGCAAAACAAGGTGAGATTGACAACCTCGTCGCAAGTTGGGAACAAAGTTCTGTAGTTGTGTTGTGCAGGTCTCCACGTTGCTACTAGCACCGGTAGTGCGCCCTGCCAAGGCTCAGCTAGCAACACCTTTGGGGTGTTTCCTTGCTCCTACTGGTTCGATTAAACCTTGGTTTCATAACTGAGGGAAACTTGCTGCTGTGCTCATCATACCTTCCTCTTGGGGTTCCCAACGAGCTCTACATCAACACTGCTCCAGCATTTTTCTGGCGCCATCAACACTGAGCCATCAATGCCCAAGGTATCCCCTTCTTCATCAATAAAAATCCTAGGTTTCTTCCAAACACTTCATTTTTATTATTTCTTGCAAATTGTGTTGTTCTTGGAGCGTCTTTGTTTTCGTTTTTGTTTTGGTTTTTCGTTTGCTTAGTTTGCTTAGTTTTCTGGATAAATTGGTTGGACCCCCTCTTTCATACATTGGTTTTCAAATAGTTTGGTTTGCTTTGGAAAAGAGTATGAAAGTTCATGCTTAACTGTTAAAGAGAGCTTGTTTTTGACTGTGGCATATGCTTTGCCATGCCATGCTTGATATTGTTTTGGATTTATGCTTAGTATTCTTTGCTGTAGCATGAATTGTTATAAACAATTGAGATTGCTTAATGTGCCTTTGAAGAATCATGCGTTGTTTTAGCATATTAAAGCATAGTATTGTGGTATTCTCCTTTGATGCTTTATTTGGGTTGACTTGGCGCATGCTCACACCATGTTATGACTATCCCAAGTCACCATAGCCTTTATGATCCTTTAGTTTTCAACTTGTAGTATCACTTGATGCTTTGATCAATGATGTTTTGTCGCTCTTCATTATTATGGCCATTATAGCTCTCTTAGTTGGTCGTTCCCAGTCTTTTGCTAGCCTCCATAACCAAGTATGAGTTCCACTCATGCATCCAACTCCTAAAACCAAGTTATTCCAAAGAGTCCACCATACCTACCTACTAGCATATGCTATTCCAAGTATATTCATGTTTTTATCTACCTTCCGAATTAAACTTGTTATGAGAAAACTAGTGATTAAAGCTCTCACGAACTTGATGAAACACTTTACTTTTATTGCCCTTAATAAACTTGAACCATTGTGTCGTCTATGTTGTATATGCTTGCACTTATTTGTTGGGGATTAGCAGAACCATGTTGTCATGGGGAACGCTTTCAACATTGCACGGGTACTTTGTACCTAGTTGATATCATGCTCTTTTGTCTATGGATGTCGTGATTGTGAAATGAAAGGAGCTTGTAAGTCCATGGAGTTATGTATATGTATTAGAGAAGCACTGGTCTGGTCTAATCCATGTTGACATGGTGGAAACCTGCAGCGTAACCATAATGAGCTGTCTATGAAGCATTCTTCTTATAAAAAAGAGTCCTATATTGAGAAAAAATAGAAAAGAAAAAAGAGATATGAGAAAAGAGGAAATAGAGAAAAAAAGCACCATATTCCCATGGTAAATAAGAAGATTGCTGAGATGCTCATTGTCTGCTTGCCTTGTCATTTTGATATGGGGATTCTTCCGTATCATCGGGCAAGAGGTACCTCGTTGGCAGTTCTCTATGATACACATGTACTTACTATGACAAGAACTTACCGGTGACTAAACTTGAGTAGCATGAGAAGCGGCCCTCGTATTCAAGAGACATGAGATTCCTAACTTATACTTCGTTAAGCATGTACACCATAGTTTGTTCACTTTAACCTTAATCACTTCAAGATGCTTATGATAGGGGCAATGAGAGCTGAAAGCTATTAAGTACCATAATTTTTGGAAGCTCTTTATGAAACTTGAATCTCTGCTTCCTTCTATGAAGGCCTTTCTTCCACCATTATATTGAGTCTCCACCTTCTATCTTTATGCACCTACTTTGAGAGCATAGTGGCCATTCTTAGTTCTATGTGCATTGTCCCAAGACTTGTTGATTGATGCATAGCTTCGATATTGCTTGTTTTAAACTATTTGTATCTAGTCACTCTTATGTACTTTGAAGGTGTCCTTTGCATTTATGTTTGCTACTCTATGAGGGACAAGCTGAATGCCGCTATGCTATGTTTTGTTTATGTGAAACAAACAAACGTCTTGCAAAGCATTTTTATTCATGAATCTTTTGTTTGTGCCTTTTCATGTTGCATCATAGTTGCTTTGTTTTATTGCTAGAACTTTGTCTTTCATGTTATGATTGAAGTACTATGATCCCAGCTTTGAATGTTTTACAAATACTTTGATCAAGTTTATGATGGTGCACGTCACCTCAAAAATTATACTTTCTTTTTATCACTTACCTACTCGAGGACGAGCATGAGTTAAGCTTGGGGATGTTGATACATTGCAAATGTATCTATAATTTTTGATGTTCCATGCTTGGTTTTATCTACTTTCTTATGTTTTGTCCACACTTTGGAGTACTTTTCATATGATTTCTTGGACTAACCTATTAACAAGATGCCACAGTGCCAGTTGCTTGTTTTCTGCTATTTTTGGTTCCAGGAAAGTCAGAAAATGAATATTCTCGGAATTGGACGGGACAAAAGCCAAAGTCAATATTTCACCGAGGGGAACACGGAGCCAGAATACGAGATGGAGGAGGGCCAGGGCCTGGCCACACACCCCAGGCGCGGGTACCCCCAGGCCGCGCCAGGGCATGGTGTGGGCCCCCTGGCTAGCCACCAACCTTGTCTCCTTCGCCTATATATTCCTCCCGAGGCAGAAACCCTAAATCGTCAATCAGAAATCCACGAAAAGTTCCATGGCCTTGCCGCGCCACCGAAGGAGATTCAGGACAGAAAGTCTGCATTCGGCACCTGCCAGACGGGAAGTGCCCCCGGAGCCATCTCCATCGATCTCCATCGCCATCTCCATCACCATTGTTGATTCCCATGATGAGGAGGGAGTAGTTCTTCCTCGAGGCTAAGGGTTCTACCGGTAGCTATGTGTTCATCTCTCTCTCTCTATGCATGATCTTATTGAGATCATGAGCTTGTAATCTATAGATCTACTTTGCTACTCAAGTGCTTTAATAGATCTCTGCTCTCCCCATGTGTGTGAAGTTGACAGTGTGCACACCATGGTGGTACTTAGGCTAGATATTTCAAATACTTGTTATGAGTTATATTTGGAGTTGGATGTTTCTATGAAATTGTGGTGTTTGTTGGAACCATCTAGAGCTCAAGGTGATAGTGTGGGGTTATCTAGATGGGGAAAGCAAACTTTGAGGTGTGCTGTTATAGCCCTACCATGGATTAGAGTGTCCAACCGGAGAGTAGTTCAGCGTAGTATCATAAAGTAGAATATATTTATATGAGAGTGTTCACTAGTGAAAGTATGATCCCTAAGCCTTGTTTCTAAGCATTGATACACTGTTTGCAATTAGATCTGTTACATGTTTGCTTGTTTGCATCTTTATTTTAGTTTGCCTTTAGTCTCTTCCACGCTATCAAACTATTTTCTATCACCGTTACCACTTATAATTATCTATACCACTTGTATTTCACTATCTCTTCGCCGAACTAGTGCACCTATACACCTGACAAGTGTATTGGGTTGTTGGGGACACAAGAGACTTCTTGTATCTTGATTGCAGGGTTGCTTGAGAGGGAATACCTTTGACCACTTCCTTCCTGAGTTCGATAAACCTTGGGTGATCCACTTAAGGGAAAACTTGCTGCTATTCTACAAACCTCTGCACTTGGAGGCTCAATAACTGTCTACAAGAATAGAAGTGCGTAGACATTAGGCCCCACCCCAATAACTCTATGTCTGCTCACGCTCGGGGATGCGTGGCGCACGCAGGAGCAGGAGGATGCACGCGCGCCGATCCTCTGACGGTTCTGAAGCATTTTCCTAATTAAAAGGACAACTATACATAGATTTTTACTACAATGGCCATAGTACGACGATCGCCTCTACTGCAGGGCTCTCCTGCGTCTTACGATGGCGGTAGCCATGAATTGGCGGCCAGGCATGTTGCCCTACGGCAGCGACGCCTACTTCTCATCATCCTAGGCCCCGACGTGGCCAAAGGGACCAGCTTTTCGATACATCTCTTTCCTATGGCCAGCCGCACTGCCATGATTGCTACCTCCATCTCCTCCTTCGCCCTAGTGCGGGGTCGCTCGTACCTGACGGGCGTCCTACGGACGCGGGCTCTCTCCGTGCCCTCCACCTCCTTGTAGCGTTGCATCATGTATTGTAGTTCGGCGTCCACCGCTTCCTCGCCCCTTCGTCGTCGCATTCGCCTGCGCATTGGCAAATGCCGCCATCTTCGTGTTCTCAGCATCCACCTCTTTTTGCCGGCTCCGCCTTGGGTGCCTGGCGGTGCGCCTTCACGAAGGATTGGCATGGCGCGACGCGTGCTGTCGCAGTCGACCTCTCTACGTGGATGTTCGTTAGGGCGTGTCGTTCGGCAACCGCGAACATGTGGCCATACACGTCGTGGTGGGTGGTCTGGATGGATGTGAGCAAAGCCCACTTCTCGTCGCTCACCACTGGCATGTCGACGTCGTCGTCAAAGTCCTCGAGTTCGTCGACGTCATCCTCGTCCAACTCTATGTCGGTGGTGTTTTCCGCCACTACAACCGCGTCGGCTACGTCCTCCGCCTCCCGCACCATGACATGTTCCGCATCCCCCATCCGCTCGTCGCTGACTCTATTGACTCTCTCAAGGTGATCGTTTGCGCCTCGATGTCCTCTGGGAAGCCCTCACGAGCCGTTGCAATGATCTTGGCCCAGGTGGTGATATTGCGACGAGGCATGGCTAGTGGCTAGCTAGGGTTCGCCTATTCGTCCACTCACCGCTTCATTCTTATTAATAGCCCGCGGCCAGTGCGTGGGAAATGATCGGCCGCACACGGGGAACAAGTGGTGCGTGTGAGAACCAAGCGGCCGGGCGGGTAGCCGGCGGAGCGATTGGCAACCGGACGACTCGGCAGCGCTGTTGGCAATAGGACGAATCGGCAGGGCGGTTGGCAACGGCACGTGCCGACATTGACTTGGACACGTCATCCACGACAGCGGGACAGTAAAAAATGCCACCCACTGGCTGCACCCCCGCCCCAAACGCTCTGGACCACATTTTCTACCCGTGGGCTGATCAAACAGATCAATTTCGAATCTAAAATGGGTTGGCCCGTGGAGATGCCGTAATCAAGGACGGGCTTGGCTTTGACCACGTGCAGCTCGCGTCCCACGCCTCAAGAGAACAAAATCAAAAGTTAGTGGTTGCATACTATACCTCTGTTCCCAAAAATAAGACATATAAATTTTCTGTCCCAAATCTTCAACTAACAAAAAGTTCAATAACTAAGAAGACAACATTAGCCTTTTCTGTCCCAAATTTTGAACTTGCTGATGACTACTCGCTCTGTTTCGAAATATAAGACGTTTTAGCTTTGTAAATCAAATGAATCTAGACGTAGGTTCGTAGAGGTTCGGAGTGAACCTATACACTAAAAATTGTCTAGATACATTTATTTCACAAAGCTAAAATGCTAATATTTCTGAACGGAGGGAGTAGCTTCTAATAAGAGATTCCATCACGATTATTATTCACACTGGGAAAACATTTTGCCAAAAGATTGGACCCTTAGGTATTCTTGGTTGGTAAATATTTTGCCTTCAATTTTCTCCAAAAAGAAAAAGCTTTTACCTCCAACTAAAAAAAATGTTCAATAACTAAGAAGACAACATTATTTGAACTTGCTGATGACTAACTTCGAGATACCATCAGGAGACGATTATTGTTCACACTGGAAAAACATACAGTAAGAATAGTGAATGTTGCTGTGACAGCACTGCCTGTCTGCACGCGCCCACGCCGGTATCCTAATTAATCTACCGCTACGATCCATCCTTTCTTGTCCTCTGCCACTCCCATCTGGATCGATGTCAGAGTGTTGTACAGCATCCGAGACAAGGAGTCTTCACCGGTCCTGAACTCGTACCTGGACCACGCAAGAATGAGTACTATAAAGATCTCGATCGGCACTGGATTGAATTAACTACTACGAGCATCTTTGTACTCATTGGTGGTCGATTGTACTTACCTTGTCCCTTGGTAGGTGACGGTGGACACCGGCGTGACGCCGACGGCTGTTCCGGTGCAGAACACTTCGTCGGCGCTCACCAGATCGTCGATCGACACGAGGCGCTCTTCGACCTGCTTAATCGACAAGAACAAGAACGCACGGATTCAGAGCTGAACTCAGATGTCGGTGCAGTTGGTTACAGTTGACAGCAGTGCAGTGCATTTGATGGATCGACCTGATAGCCTCGGTCTCTGGCGAGCTCGATGATGCTCCTGCGCGTGATCCCCGGCAGGATGGTCCCGGCCGTGGCCGGCGTGGCGAGGGTGTCGCCCTTGAGGACGAAGAGGTTGCAGGAGGAAGCCTCCTCCACGTACCTCTTGTGCACCGAGTCCAGGTACAGCACGTCCGCGAAGCCTCTGCTCTTGGCGTCCATCTGCGCCTTGAGAACCTGAAATCGATCAGACACACTAGTCGGTCAGTGTCACATTCGCAATAAATTACTACCTGCAGAAGATGATACAGTTAGAATTTTCTTACCGGCGCGTAGTTGGCGATGGTCTTGACCCCGCCGGTCCCGCCGGGCATCGCGCGGTGGAACTCCTCCTCCACGACCAGGTTTATCGCCGCCATGCCTTCCTGAAAACCACCCCACGGTCAAGATTCTACTACTTTACTGTCTCTGATTTCGCTGCAACTCACAAGGTCAACAAGAGCGGGCTAGGTGTGATGACTGACTGCACAGGCTGCTGTCACTGACCTTGAAATACGTCCCTACAGGCGAGGCGTAGATCATGAAGGTGTACTCGGGAGCCGGCGCCAGCCCGAGGATGGCACCGCTGCCGATGAGGAGCGGCCTGATATACAGCGCACCCTTTCCCTGCGGCGGCACCT
Organism: Avena insularis; assembly: GCA_023614405.1. Classification (NCBI taxonomy): domain Eukaryota; kingdom Viridiplantae; phylum Streptophyta; class Magnoliopsida; order Poales; family Poaceae; genus Avena; species Avena insularis. The sequence continues at coordinate 660,537,376 of CM042690.1, read as the reverse complement.
GAAACGCAAAGCCAAAACGGTGGTGGTCACAGGGAAAGATGAGCCAGAAACGTACAGTGCGTCAGCCGTTGGATCGGTCGACGTACCCAGCGGCCGTTGGCGAGGACGGTCTGCTTGACGGCGTGCACGAACTGCTCCACGGACGGGGACGGCATGCACATGCGCTCCGCGCCCACCTGCATCCGCCGCGCGTTCTCCTCCGGCCGGAACAGCATGTACCCCGGCCTGTCCGCCCTCGCGTACGCCTTCAGGCCCTCGAACAGCCCCTGACCGAGCACGAAGAACGTCCGTCAGTACTGTACCCTCGCGCATCGCAAATCCTCCTCGATCTCATCAGAACGGACATGGTGGTGGTAACACGGACCTGGCCGTAGTTGAGGATGCCGGAGGAGGGGCTGAGCTCGATGTTGCCGTAGCGGCTGAGCTCGCCGCGGGAGAAGCCGCCCTCGCCCTGCGAGCACCGCATCACGTACATGTAGTCGGTCGGGGTCAGCCCGAAGCCCAGGTTGTCCCAGTCGATGTCGCCGCCGTTGTTGTCATCGTCAGACCTGACAGGCACACACAGCGGTTACAGAACCAAACAAACAATGCCGAACTGAAAACAGAGAGCCGGAGGAACGGAAAATCTGGGTCCATGGGGGAATGGCTACGGAGGCATCAATCGATTACGGAAAGTAATATGCGAATCTGCGTGCATGCATGCCACCTCACCTGTCGACGGGGTCCAGCTGCGGCAGCGACGACTTCCACCGGGACTGGAGAAGAGAGCAGCCGCCGCCGCCTCCGTCCTGCATGTTGGGAAGGCAGCGCCGACTGTGAGTTCCGACCGATCTCATCCCCATCCTCATTCTAATCGAGGCAGGGCGGAAAAGCATCTTAGAAGTGAGGGGATATCAGAAATGGGAAAAGCATCTTAGAAGAGCACAAGAAGAAGGCGAATGAGAAACAGGAGGTTCGATCATGCAGAGAAGAGAGGGGGATCTGAACCGCAAAGCGCGCACGGGCGTACACGCACCGTTCCGAGCGCCCCTCGCAGGCCGCCGCTGACCCTCGCCAAGGCTCGGCCGCTGGAGGCCCACGGAAGCACGCGCTTCGCAGACGATAGCACAGCCATGCGCGCACGGCCCGCAGCTAGATCTCGGTTCTTCTACCTCGCGGCTAGGTCTCCAAGAGCTCAAACCTTGGAGGCTGGTTTGGCGAGCTTCGCTTCTCACCAGTCGTGCCAAATGTGGAGGAGGTCACGGGTAAGCTCGTAATCCTTCTCATAAAGAGGCGCCAGTCTTCTCTGTAAGTCGTGGACAAATTGGCAAGTGTTGAATTTGCCGTGCTGGATTCTAGCCTTGTATAGCAATAGCACAACCCATGCATGTTCAAGTGGAGTAGTAGATTTTTTTGGTTCGATGGGGACATTGCAATGTTACTGGGGAGCGTGTGCTGTCCTATAGGAGCAGGGACCGAGACCTTTTCCTGGATCGAGACAAACAAGTGACTAGTGACTGCTGCCGTGGAATGGATGCGATGGCGTGGTGATTGCCAAATGGGCCCGGGCATTCGATTTTTTTACAAATATACACCTCTGCAAATCGGTATTGCTGAAATTACCCTCCTCTCAAATCAATTGACAAAAATAACCTGGTGGGACGTGGAAAAGGTGCCACGTGACACCACCCGCCTCTGTGCATGGCGGAGCATACGTCCCGCCACCGGGACAGACGGAAGGGCCTTTCCGCCCTCGGTAACAGCGGGATGTAGGTGAACCACGTCGATGCATGGCGAAAGGATATTTCCCGCTGGCGGAAAGGCCTCCCGCCATGGCCTTGGGCGGAATCGGAGGGACAGGCCACAGGCGTCTGGATTATCTGGCAGCTATCGCTAGCAGTTCTCTCTCAGAAAAAAAAAACTATCGCTAGCAAGTCAAGTAGCGACGTGGTGTACTAATTGGTGCGCACGTATGCAAATTTCTACATATTAATTGACTTGGATTTATTAAATTTTGGATGAACCTATATACTAAATAGTATCTAGATTTATTTAAATTTTGACAAATCTAAGTCAATTAATATGGGCCAGAGGGAATAGTATAAATTCCTGGCATGTATGTATCTTAGGCCATCCCAGCGCCCTCAAAAGCGGACGCCGTGCGTCGCGTCCGAACTCTCTCTCGGACCAATCCCAATCCCAAGGCCCAATGCCCTCCCTCCCCGCACAAACGGACCGGACAACGCGATGGGTCAGATTCGGTGCATACCGGGCCAAAACTTGCGGTTTGCGGGGGCTCGGACGCCGGCCTCGTCCGACGCGGTCCAGCCGAGTCTTTCTCGGGCCCTACCTGGCGGTGTCCTAGAGAGAGGGACCGTATCCTTTTTAATGGGACCATGCCGTTCCCATCCACACCCACTCCCCCACTCCACTCCCCACTTCCAAACCCAAAACCCTAGCCGCTCCCTTCCCACCGACAAGCTCCCCTCGCCGGCCCTCGCAACCGCGATGACCAAGGATAGATGGAAGTCCCGGTTCCGGCACGCGGACGACCACAAACCGGCTCCTCCAGGTGGCAGCGCCATTCTCTCCGTTCGCCGCCCTGGCGCAGCTTCTCCTCCTTCTTCTGTGGCCCACCATCGCGCCCGCGCTCCGAGCGGCCCGTGTACGTGAGCGTCGACGTCAACCTCGAGAACCTTGACAACTCTGGCTGGTGGATCTAGAGCCGCCACGGCTGGTGGCAGTGAAGATGGAGGAGGACGGGCCGGAGTGGGAGGCGCGGATCTAGCGTCGGGGGAGGCCGCAGCGGAGGGGCTGTTGCCGATGAGGGGGAAGCGATGACGGTGGAGCCGGGCGGCGCAAATCGGAGACAATCGTCCCAAGCGAATTAAACTTTGCCTCACGGACGTCCGCCGTGACCGCGTCGTTGTCGTCCTCGTGAACGGAGTTGTCGGCCTCCACGCGAGGAGTCATCCGGTTGGGATAGGCCGACTTGAGCTTCACGATGCCGCTCCGGTGGTAGTGTGTGTGCCTATGTGGCTAGCTAGGATGGTCATTGCGCCTACATAGCGATTATGTTCCATGACGGAGGATACTTGTGCCGGTTTTCGCTAATAAACCAGCCATCTATGTATTTCTGCTTCATTAATAAAATGGCGAGTCTTTTTTTTGGCTTGTTTCAAAAAAATACAAGAATTTTTTGAAACATTAAATTCAAACTTTTAATGTTTGAAAATACTCCCTCTATCCCAGTTTACAAGACTTACGCGTGAATCTAGATCGTCCGCATGAGCTATGTAGTATGAATTATATAATATAAAAATTATATCATTAAAAAATATAACATTTGAAGTTTCTAATAATATAATTTTTATCCTATGTATCTCATGCTAAGTTAGTTAATTTGTCAATCTAAAAATACACGTAAGTCTTATAAACCGAGATGGAGGGAGTAGAAAAAACATAAAGGCTACGGGGATCCCAGGTTCCATTAGGTCTAATCGTCCTTATATAGCTTTAAATTAGCTAGAAAATTAGCTCCCAAATCAGCTGAAAATACACCACGGTATCTACATGCAAGTGCACCAACTAGTATTCCTACAACGTCATGTCGCTCCTTGTCTCGCTACTCGCTAGCGACAGCAGCCAAGAATCCTTCGCCCGCGGCAGGGCCTGTCCCTCCGTTTCCGCCCAAGACCAGGACGGGAATTGTTTCCGCCGGCGGGAAGCTCCCTTCCGCCATGCGTAGACATGGCCCAGCCACATCCCGTTGCTGCCGAAGGCGGGAAGGTTCTTCCGCCCTGGTCCGTGGCGGAATGTCTGCTCCGCCATACAGGGTGGCGGGAGGTGCCACGTGGCGCTTTTTCCACCTCCCGCCAAGGCATTTTTACCATTAGATTTGACAAGAGGGTAGTTTTGGTTATATCAATTGGCAGAGGGCTATATTTGTAAAAAAATCCGGGGATTCACGGGGCACAGATGCACAGTGACAGCAGCGAGGCCTGAGAGCGACGTTTCTAAAGACGTCGACGCCTAATTCATCACCATTCGCTGCTTTTTTTTCGAAATTCCACCGATTCCATTAATAATCATCAATCAACAGCAGTACAAAAAACTAAAAGTAATAAAAATTACAAACTGATCAATGGATCACCTAACGACGACTACAAACACTAGCACGAGCCGAAGGCGCGCCGCCATCTTCGCCCCTCCATCACCGGAGCCAGACAAAGCTTGTCGTAGTAGAGCTTGTTGTAGTAGACAGACGGGAAGTCATCGTGCTAAGGCCATAAAAGACCAGCGCACTAGAGCAGCAACCATCACCAATGATGACAACCATAGATCGGAAGAAACTGATCTGAAAACACACGAACGAACAAGAAAACGGACCGAATCCCAGGAGATCCGCCGGACAAACGACTCCACGCGCCCTCTATCGGCGCTACAAGCGCCTCCGGAGCGAGGATAGAGCGGGGAGGACTTTATTCTAACTCCAAGACTTAGCCGTCGCCTCAACATCTCGAAGAAAACACTGAAAAATACACTAAACAAGAAACGAAAACCTCCCGCCGACGAGAGGCCATGATCCGCCACACCTCCAAGACCCTAGGGCCACCGGTGGTGGAGCGGACCGACGACGTCGCCGGCGAGGGGGATGGAATCCTAGATGGGTTTTGGGTGGTCTTGAGGAGTCTCTCTGGCGGCGGGCTGCGGTACCTGTTCGCCTCATCACCATTCGCTGCTTTAATTGGTGCGTCTTTTAATATTTATATGATATATATAAAATTAGTAATTGAAATATAAGTAAAATTTGTGAAAATAAACTGAAACATGGGTAATATTATGAAACAATTCTAGCCGAAAAGTGTAACATTATGCAACAAGATTGAAAAGTTCTACAAATATTTCAAAATAAACATGTTTCAATTATATTCTCTCTATCTATAAATAACTGATTTTAGTTTGTCTAAATATGAATATATGAATGTATCTATACACAAAAAATGTGGCTAGATACATTCAAATTTAAACAAACCTAAGTCGGTTATTTCTGGACGGAGGAAGTATTTTAGTTTTGTTAGAGCATCTCCACTCCCCCCTACGGCATCCGGCGTGGCCTTCTTTTGGTCTATATGGGGGGGCGCCGGATAGATGAAAAAATTAGGGGGGGGGGGGGGAGGGGGGCTGGCTTCCAGCCGTGCCTCCATACAAAAAAATTAAATATTTCAAATTCGTGCAAATACATCAAATATGAAGAAGTTTAAACATATTTGTATAAAATTTAAAGAAACAAAAAATTAAACGTGTCCTCCTGGCGGTCCAATTTCAACTAAAGTTTACATAAAAGCCAACTACAGTCCACGGCGGTGGGAGGCGATGTCCTTGGCTAGACGACGTGTCGTCCTGTGTTGGCGGGAGGTGTTGCCCTCGCCAGGAGGGCGGGGGTGGCGTCCCACGGCGGCGAGAGGTGTTTCTCTCGCCAGGAGGGCGCAGTGGCGACGGTCCTCTGTTGACATCCCAGAACTCGAATATGAAGTTGTAGATCGCAAGCTACGCGTTGAACTCCTCCTTAGCTCGGGCGCGACTGGCGCGCGCGGAGGCATCGCGCGGTATCTGCGCGCTGCAAGGATGCGGCGTTCGTAGAGGTCACTGAATATTTCTAGCTGGACGTACTCCGGTCAGAAAACATGGGCAAAGACATCCCACCCTTTGGTTCGGTAAGCTGGCCCTCGTGGTATTGGCGGCCGCGGCTCCAACGGCTCCTCGGAACCATCGAAGACGATCATGGCAAACTTCTGGTTGTCGGCGTTGCCAAAACGTCGGAGGCGACCCATTCCTCGTCTTCGGAGTCGGTGGGCCGTTTGAGTAAGGTGGTAGCTCCTCCTGGCGAAAACATCACCTCATGCCGTCGTAGATATAGCTGGGAAGGGCGTGGAAGGGAGCTGTGATGGAAACGGTGGATCTATGGATGGCAATGGCAACCACCCTAGATATAGCAGGAAAGGGGTGTAAAGATAGGAAAGAACGAAAGGGTGCGCCGTCGTGTGGCTAGACGACGAGAAGCGTGGCTCTGAAAACGAAGCACCTATCTCACTGCTAGAGTTGACCCGCGTCGTTTTCAGCTTTATCCGGTGTTCCCGATGTACTCCCTGTGGGTTGGATTCGGCCTAGACACACCGGATAAATTAAACAGACTGTACCGGCGCAAAATAAATTTTGGGGTTGTGCTGGTCGTGGAGATGCTCTTATAAGGAAAACTAATTAAGGTGACATCGGTGATGACGTCGCTACGGTAGTAGTATATCGGCAGTTCGGGCACCAGTAGAAAGAAGATCTGGCATCTCCCCATAACCGGGAAGTCGTTGTCTCGCGGCTAGCTCTGCCGCGTGGCCGCCTGTCACGGCGCCTAATCGTTACCCCTTGCATGCATGTCGCCAACAACTCCTGTCACGGCGCCTAATCGTTACCCCTTGCATGCATGTCGCCAACAACTCTTTCTCCTCCCTTCCTTCGCCAAATTTCCTCGGAGAAGGGGGTGCCACCACACTCCGTTCGCTTTCAGTTTCACCGATCGATCACTAACTATCACGATCCAGCTGAAGGTGTTCGAACTTGGAATGAACCTAGCAAGCCAGTCGTGTCTCATTTCTTCTCTTAATCCATGCTTGGCGGCACAGACCCCACGCCCACCGGCCTCTTTTGAGCTGGCGGTACCAGCGGGTCCTGGCTTGCTTATCTCCTTTTCTTCGTCTCGATCGATACCATGACCTCTTGTCTCCATGCCGCTACGTCTCTGGGACTGGAAGGTGCATGCATGCAGCTGCAAATCTCCTAGCGTACTGGCATGGACTTCTCCTCCTGTCCTACGTGTCCCCACGCGCGCGTTCTCGAGTCTCCTAAAATGATCACCGAATCCCCCATGATTGGCCAAATATGGAGCAGATAGGCATTCATCATTTAGTGGATGGGATCAGCTGACTGTATTCAGTATGTGCCCTAGCCACGGCTTGCACGATATTGTCTGCTTCTCCCACTAGCTAGTTCAAAATATCATTAGAAATTCTAGCGAGAGTACAACTGCCGGAGAATGTGGAAAATGGACTAGTATTTTCAATATTATCATTGAAGATAATACTTCGATGGAGATACAAATGAATTGTTCACATGGTGTAATGATCATGAAACCCCTATCTAGAAACATTTTGGATAGGATTTTGGTCCCTACCAAGTGGCGCTTGATAAGAACAACTCTAATGGATGAACTTTATAGGGAAGGCTAAAAAAGTCTTAGGTAAGCCATTTTGGGTTCTTGGTCTGACCACACCCTTTTGTTGTTAGATACTGGTGAGGAGACTTTCAAATATTTACCAGTTTAAAGTTGAATTGAGTTGGTTGCGGTACGGATGATATTGTAGATGTCGTTAACCCCATTTGGGAGTTAGCACCTCGGAGAAGGGATACACCTGGAATACACCTAGAACTTAGCTAAGTCCCCACAAGCGATAATTTTTATGGACGGCACTAGCCAAACGTATATTTAAAAGCTTTTATATAAAATATTCACAGCAACCAACAAAGTGTAGCTTATGAATTACGGCGCTAGCTATTCAACACTACCCGCGTTCCATTATGTCTTACATATATGAACCTGATAATAATCATTCCGCCGTGTAAAAAACGTGGCGTAGACTATGGATCCAACGTGGAAGACTAGTCAAGGGTGTCCTACTAACCGGTGAGCCCCACAGAAGCCGAGCTATTGCCATCCGAATATTAAAAAAACTGCCTCCCAACAATCGTACATTTTCTCACGTCTTCCACTTCATACTTTCTTCAACCTCTCTCTTTCTCTCCACGAAGATTCAGCGAGAACCGGACGAGGATATATGTAGACACCTGGATTTTTAAGTTTAGATGCCTGTTATGCAGTACATCGCAATTCCAAGCATACTATTTGTGCGAGACATAACAGAATTGATACCACAGTACCTCATCCATTACAAACCATAATAGTCTTACAAATAGTTGATCACATGATCAAGTCTTAATACACATCAAAGCAGCGGAAATAAATGTAGTAGAGACTCCATCTTCATTGTCACAAGCAATGCTGACGATGGGAGATGATCCTAGTTGTCATAGACGTCCTGCTGTCCGTCCTCTGGATACTCCTCTTCATAGTCTGGCCATAGGAATAGCCAGGGACAAAGCCATGAGTACTTTTAAAGTACTCGCAAACTATCACTAATGTAAGTAAGATAATTCTAGTAGGAATCCTAAGCTCTAGGCTTGTTTGCAATAAGCTAGTTTTATTTCCGAAGTACTTAGTTGTAAAGAACTATTTTAGTTGTCTAGATTACTCAAGTGGAAACATAGTTTTCCTTTCCACAACCCTATTATGGTCAAGTCAAAGTCATATTTCAAGTCACAAGTTATTTTGAAAACATCTGACAACGGAATAATATGGCCATTCAACTGTCCATGACCGCGGACGCGACTATTCGAATAGTTTGACACTCTGCAGGGGTGGTACACTTTCACCACAACATTCGATACATCCGTCAGGGATAGTCTTGAATCATCATACTTGGTATGCGGTTAATCAATCATAACCTTTCAATTACACACCCTAGTATAGGTACCTCCCCTATGAGCTTGGCCTCCCAGCCATGGCAATCCGCCATCCAGGGAACTACATAGGTGGTCACTTTTTTCACTCACAGCCACGAGGTAGCCTCAGCTTAACCCCTTTTTTCCGCGAGGGAACCCATACTAAGACACATAAACTTCCAGTTAAGCCCTACCTAATTCAGGTATTGTGGTTGTATAGTAAAGCTGGAATGGTATCGCATCTGAACCCAACCATCAGTTTTTATTCAAAGTCAAGTCACATCCCGCATTCATCATCATCTTCAAGTCATTTTGTTTCATAACCCATGTCAAAACTTTTTAATAAAATGACTCATCATTCTAAGGTTTTCATAATTATTTGCTCCAAGTGTTCCCATCTAAAGTGATCAATATTAGTTTAGCACTAGCAACTATCAATGAGGGTGTCCCTATTGAGGGGTGCTAACCAAGTGTAACTACCTAAGCCTAGTTATATGCTCTTGATGGCATCTGTCCTATTTTTCCAACAATCACCAATAATTAACTATTTAAGAAACTTTGGTAAAGGGGAAAAAATAAAGCTTGCAGGTAAAACTTGGGCTTGGTATAATCAAGGTTGCATCACAATAGCATGCATAGTTTAGCTTGCCTTGGTTGGTACAGTGGTCAGAGTGCTCCTCTTCTTCATAGAATTCTTCCTCCTCGTAGCCCGGGTTGGTACTAGCGTCTATAAATAAATACGAGGTACACAATCACTAAATAATACTTAGCTACTTCTATTCAGCACACAAAGACTCACACTAGATGATCTAGCATCATTTCAATCACCACATGAAATAGTGACATGGTCTTATTTATCTTATTTTGGAAATGCAATTTCTACTCATTGAAAAATACTTAGGATTTAATATTCTCCAATTATAAAATATGGGATCATGCTGACACATGTCATCACCACATATTCCAATACCTTGGGAATGTGATTTAAAGTAGATGGCATATATTACAAAGTTTAATACTACCATTTAATATAATTAAAATGACTAGAAATGACTATACAACCATTCTTTTAATCTTAGCCCATGACTACTGCATGTAAAACTATATATTTTTACATATTCAGATAGATCATGGCAAATGTGATTTTTGACAATTGGAATCAACTCAAAAGCATTTATGGTTGATTTTAGAAAAATGTTTGAAGTTGGAAAAGTCATTGCCTTGTTATTTTTACTGTGGGTGATCCACAATTCCAAAATGTTTGAATCCAATGAGTGTTTAGAGATTTTCATTTCCTTTCTAACAAATTTGGAATCATGCAATTTGGTTCCGTGAATCTTTTTGAATTCAATTTCAAAGTCACCTACATAATAGGATTTTGAAATAAAAGGAAAACCTATATTTGAATTAGTGGGCACGCGCGGGAAAGCTACTAGGCTAGCCCAACTACACAGCGTGCACACAACGGGCTTCACTTGTACTGGCCCCACGCGTCAGCGGCTGATCCAACTCGAAGCGGCATGCTCTATTCCTAGCCGCACGATTAGAGCCCGATCGACGGCTCCGCGTCATCGTCTCCCTCGCACAGTGCGCGCGGGATTCAACCCTAATTCTACGGCGAGGATTGTCGGGGGCTTACCAGGGCTCCAGCTAGGTACGGCGATGCGGGCAGATGAACTGGACGGCGACGGTGGCTCCTGGGGCGGCTCCTAGTGCTGGCTCCATTCCGCCACTGCTACGGCGAACTCCGGTGAAATTCCAGCACTGCTTGCTTCGCCTTGCTCCGGGGGTGGGTCAGAGAGGTTGTTGGGTGAGAGGGGAGTCGAGTGGGGTGTGTTTTGAGGCAAGGGGAGGGGTCTATTTATACCCCAACAAGGGGAGCATCAGGGCATGGCTGAGGGGTAAGCCAACGCAGTGCTTCTTGGCGATCGTCATGAGCACAGTGGCACGACGAGGCGCGGTCTCAATCGGTCGGGAACGTCCATGCCATCCTCGGGTACTGCGGGTGTCCGTCACGGCGTACGGTGTGTACAGGTCGCTGATACGTCCATTTTGCATCACTATTCTATGTCATAATTCACTGTTATTCATTGATATATTTCGTATTGAGATGTGATACTTATGTTATTTCATCTGTTTTTGCATGGTTGATGACTTTTGGAGTATGAACCGCTGCAGTCAGGATTCTGATGGAAAAGGTGCTGTTTGGAGGCAAAATTCGCGAAGATCAGAAAATCCGGGAAAATATACAGAAAATCCTATTTTTCCAGAAGACGAAGGAAGACAGAAGGGGGGCTGGAGATGGGCCATAGGAGGCCCACACCACCCCCTGGCGCGGGCCAGCCTAGGCCGCACCACCAGGTGGTGTGGCCACCCTGGTCCACCCCTGGCACTCCCCTCTGGTGTATATTATCCTCCCGAAACCCTAAGACTCGGGGAGCGACCACAGAAAGATTCCGCCGCCTCTGCGGGGCGAAAAACACCGAGAGAGAAAGATCTCTCCAGCAGATTCTGGGAATTCCTTCCCGGAGAGGGGAGATCGTCGCCATCAACACCACCATCAAGCTGAACTTCATCGGGATCATCATCATCAGCACCATCATCACCATCTCCATATTGCTATAACAATTGGGTTGAATCTTGCATAGTTCATAGGGGAAACTTTCCCGGTGTTGAGTACTCTTTGTAGTTGATGCTATTGAGTGAACCATTGAATTATTGTTTATGTTCAGATGGTTATACATCATTATTCCATATCTGATCATGATCCATATGATGTCTTGTGAGTAGTTCATTTTGTTCTTGAGGACATGGGAGAAGTCATGCTGTTGGTAGTGGAGTTGTGTTGAGAAAGATTCAATAGTTTGATATTTAAGTTGTGGTGTACTTCTTCTAGTGGTGTCATGTGAACGTCGACTACATGACACTTCACCTATATGGGCCTAGGGGAATGCATTGTGTATTTGGCTACTAATCGTAGGGGTTGCCGAAGTGACAGAAACCTGAACCCCCGTTAGGAAACCATTGCACAAGGGACGTAAGGGTCTTAGAGTTTAAAGGTATGGTTAGGTTTCTACCTTAATTACTTTCTTGTACTTACGGATGTTTGCAAGGGGTATAATCACAAGTATGTATTAGTCCTAGGAAGGTCGGTACATTAGCACAAGTTCAACCACACAACACTTAGCAAGCTAAAGAAGATTAATCAGCTATATGAAGTGAAAGCACTTGACAGTCTTCCCATGTGTCCTCGAGAACGTTTGGTCATCTTAAGTAATACAACCGGCTTGTCCTTTGATGCATAAAGGATTGGGCCACTTGCTGCATTTATTCCTACTGTCTTTTATTTACTCGTACTTTGTTTACTTGCTTTATCGAAAACCCCTAAAAATCCGTTTGCTAAGTATTTGCAGAGAATTCCTGATCCATACCACTAGCCAGCACCTTCTGCTCCTTGTTGGGTTCGACACTCTTACTTATTGAAAATACTGCGATACACCCCCTATACTTGTGGGTCATCAAGACTATTTTCGAGCACCGTTGCCGGGGAGTGAAGCGCTATTGGAGAGTGGAACTGGTAAATGAAGCTTCTACTATGAGTATTGTTTACTTCTGCTAGTTGCTTTATTTTCGTTATGGATAATTCGCTGAGTTTCTTATTTGGTAATGCTACTACCACTGCTAAGGTAGTAGATAAGCCACCACCTACTGAGAATGATGCTTTTAAAATACCTACAAGAATTATTGATCGTGGTATGGATAACTATTATGTTGGGGATGGAACTATCCATCCCGGTGATCATTTACTCTTTATACACGAATTATGCGGGTTGTTCAAGTGTGCAGGTATTACTACAGATCAAGTTAAGAAGAAGTTATTCTCATTGTCACTGAAAGGAAGAGCTGAGGAATGGTACAAGCTGCTGAAGAATGGTCAAGCTCTGGAATGGGAGGAAATAATGCCTCTCTTTTATTCAAAGTTTTATCCTCCTAGTGAGATTCATAAAGATCGGAATCAAATATACAACTTTTGGCCTCTTGATGGAGAGAGTACAGCCCAAGCTTGGGGAAGATTGAAGTTACTAATGCTCAAATGTCCCATTCATGAGCTCCCCAACAATATTATTATCAATAACTTTTATGCAAGGCTTTCTCTTCATGATAAAGATTTATTGGATGCTTCTTGTGTTGGATCATTCACTCGCATGGAAGAAGAAGCTAAATGGGATCTTCTGGACCGTATTCAAGAAAATGCTGAAGCTTGGGAGAATGACAAAGGTAGAAAGTCAGGTATAAATTATGATTATGAATGCATTGAATCTTTTATGGGAACTGATGACTTTCAAAATATTAAAAATGCTTATGGTCTAGACTCTCAAGCTATTGCTTCTTATTTTAAGGCTTTTGCTTCCTATATTGAAGTGCCTAAAAAGAAGTGGAATAAGTATCATGAACCTTATAAAGATGTTGCTAAGAGTGTTCCTGCAAGAGATACTGAAGTTTATACTGCTAATCATGTTTTACCTGAACCTTATATTGAGAAAATGCCTTTCCCAGTTAAGATAAAGGAACATTCTATGATAGCTAGTATGGTTAATGAAAGTACACATAAAGCTGTTAAACCTGATAAACAAATGGTTGATGAACCTATAATAGAAAATGTGAAAGACTTTGTTACTAAATATGAAGAAGAGGGACACACTATCCTTTGTAAGGATACCTCTAATATTGTTTCACACAGTAGTGTTATGAGAGCTAGTATTCCTGTGTTTTGTGTTAGAATAAGTGATCATTGCTACAATGGTCCTTGTGATAGTTATATTGTTAAGTTTATGCATGATACTGAAAGTTATTATGAGAGAGGGAAAAGTGTTCTTATGTATCTCAATAATCTCAAGTTTCCTTGTTTTATGTTGGAAGTTTTTATGTTGCACTTCTTTTGCCTTCTTATGCTAGTGGTTTCTGGTTTCAACAACTTGTTTGTTTACAAATTCCCTTGCATAGGAAGTGGTTAGACTTAAACGTGTGTATTTTTGCTCCTTAATGCTCCCTTTTGACTCAATTCATATTCCTATGTGAGCATCATCAAAATTATCATGCCCATCTTAATGGCTATAAAGAAAGAGCGTTTTGGGAGACAACCCAATTTGTTTTTCCTTTTAGTTTGTTTTTGTTGCTTTGAGTCTTGGAAGTTATTACTTTGGTAATAACCGCTCCTTATCCGTTTTGTTTGGTTTTTGTGTCAAGATCAACCTCTAATGAGAGAGAAGTAATATTTGGGGAAGTTGCTGTCCCGAAACAGATTTTTGTGCTTCACCGTAAAAATTCGTGAGAGATATCTGTATGTTGGATTGAGCTGTAATTTGTTGTGCTTCTGCCCCAGATTGTTATTTAACTTTCGTTAGTTTTCCACTTTTTGATTTGAGCAACAGAAGATTTTCGAAAAAATTGATCTTTACCTGCTGGTCTATTTTGATAGATTTTGCCACTCTTGCATTTGCTTCTTTATTCGATTTCCTTTTTGAATTCTTTTTGGGTTTTCGGAAGGAGTTGCTACAGTAGCTTATGTTTTGATGGTTTTCAGTTGAAGTTGGGTTCAAAAGGTTTTATCACTTCATATATACTAATGTTGCTAATGAGAACTGTGTGAAGTTTTGTGTGAAAAAATTTCCAGGAAGTGGAGATAATGGTGTAATAAGGAAGAGAAGGGTTCTATGACTCAAGTAATAAGTGTATGAAGATGAAGATATTATTGTTATTCAAGTGATGACTCCGGAAGAATCTACTAGATACCTGAAGGGTTTCGCAGCATAGTAAATCAAAATTTTCTACGAAAGCGAACAGAGGGAAAGCCAAGATCTAATCTAGGAGATGCAAACAACGAGAGAGATTGGATTAGATCTTCATACCCTTGAAGATTCGCAATGAACGGCGTTCGGAACATGGGTGATGTAGTCGTACTCGCTTCTCCTCCTCGCGATCTGATCCGATCCGATCTAGCACCACAAGTGGCGGTGCCTCCGTGAGATGCACACGTGTGGCACCTCGACGTCTCCTCCTTCCTCGGACCAGCAAGTATGGTGGAGAGATAGATTGGATCTACAACACGACGGCGTGGTGTATATGGTGGAGAATTTCTGCAGCAGGGCTTCGCCTACAAACAGTCGGGAGGGAGAGAGGAGGGCAGCAGGGCAACTAGGGTTTGGAGGAAGGTGTAGGTTGGGGGGGAGGGGGCGCACCAGCCCTCTATATATAGAGGGGGGGTGCGGCCAGCCCTTGCCCATCCTCCAAGCCTATCTCTAGTTTAAACGATTTAAACTTATCCCTTATCTAGAAACCCTATCTCTAGTTTAAACGAGTTTAAACTTATCTAGGATCGGCTGGGCCCTATGGGGCCCCTGGCCCAATGCGGCCAGGACACTCCCTCATAGGCCCATGCCCCCTCCCGGAAGGTGGGACCACGTTGGCCCCCTTCCGGAAGGTTCTAGAAGCTTCCGGTACAATACCGATTAATCCGGAACAATTCCGAACTCCAAAAACTGCACTGCCTTATATGAATCTTATTCTCCGGACCACTCCGGAACCTCTCGTGATGTCCCGGATCCCATCCGAGACTCCGAACAAAAATTCACAAACCAAGTATCCAATCTATCCTAGCGTCGAGACACGTTAAGTGTGTGACCCTGCGGGTTCGAGAATATGCAGACATGATCTTCTATCAATAATCAACAGCGGGGTCTGGGCACCCATATTGACTCCCACACATTCATCGATGATCATATCGGATGAACCACGATGCCAGGATTCAATCAATCCCATATATATATTCCCTTCGTCTCGCGATATTTTACTTGCCCGAGATTCGATCGTCGGTATCGTCATACCTAGTTCAATCTCGTTCGCAGCAAGTACTTTACTCGTTCCGTAATCAAATATCACTTTGTGATTAACTCCTTAACCACATGCTTGCAAGCGGTGTTGATATCGATTACCGAGTGGGCCGAAGTATATCTCTCCGACTTGGGAGGGACAAATCCCATCTCGATACATACAACCCAACAGATACTTTCCGATCACCTGAGAGACACCTTTATGATCACCCTCTCATAGGATGACGTTTGATGACCTCAAAGCTTTCTTCCGATACCAAGGAGTTGTATTATCTCATGGTCTAAGGAATACAATATTTGACATAGGAAAAGCTTCGCAAAGATGAACACAATGACACGATCTAATTGCTTTGCTTAGTTTGGGTCTGTCCACCATATCATTCTCCCAATGATATGATCTCATTATCAATTGACAACTCATGTCTATGGTTAGGAAACCTTAACCATCATTGATCAATGAGCTAGTCCATAGAGGCGTACTAGGGACACGGTGTTGTTCACAAACCACACAAGTATTAATGTTTCCGCTTAATACAATTCTAGCATGGAATATAAACTTTATCATGAACAAGAATTATAATAATAACATCTTTATTATTGCCTCTAGGGCATAATTCCAACAGTCTCCCACTTGCACTAGAGTCAATAATCTAGTTTACATTTGGCAACAATCTTACACCCATGGCATTGAGGTGCTTATCATGTTTTACACGTGGAAGAGGTTTAGTCAATGGATCTGCGACATTCAGATCTGTATGTACTTTGCTGATCTTCAGATCTCCATCTGCTATATAATCTCGGATTATATGAAACTTGCGGTTGATATGCTTGGTCTTTGGATGATATCTTGGTTCCTTAGCGAGTGCTATGGCGCCGGTTGTCACACAATATCTCCAGTGGGTCCAATGCACTTGGAACCACGCCAAGCTCGATGATGAAGTTTCGATCCAAACTCCTTCACTTGGACGCTTCTGCAGCCATGTATTCCGCTTCTCTTTAGATCCCGCGACCACGCTTTGCTTGCAGCTTCTCCACTCCCTCCTCCATTCAAAATATACACGTATCACATGTCGAGATTTAGCATCATCCTTGTCGGTGTCGAAACTAGCATCGGCGTAACCTTTTCTGACAGCTGTTCATCACCCCATAGACTAAGAACATTTCTTTAGTCCTATTTAGGTACCTTAGGATGTTCTTCACGGCTGTCGATGTTCCACTCTGGATCACTTTGATATCTGCTCGTCAAACTAAGATCATTGGACACATCCGGTCTAGTACACAGCATGGCATACATGATGGAACCTATGGCCGAGGCATAAGGCACTTTGCTCATAGCTTCCCTATCATTTACGTAGCTGGACACTGAGCCTTGCTCAATATCTTACCTGACAACATAGGCACTGAACCTTTCAACTTATCCATTCTGAACCTTTTCAGAACTTTGTCTAGGTATGTACTCTGGCTTAAAGCTATCATGCGTCTTTGTCTATCTCTATAGATTTTGATGCCCAATATATAAGCAGCTTCACCTAGGTCTTTCATTGAAAAACACTTGTTCAAATAACTCTTCACATCGTTAAGCATGTTGATGTCATTTCAATAATCAATATGTCATCCACATATAGTACCGAAGCGTCACCGAGCTCCCACTCACTTTCTTGTAGATGCAAGCTTCAGAGCAATTTGGAACAAATCCAAAGCTCTTGATCACTTGATCAAAACGAAGGTTCCAACTCCGAGATGCTTGCTTGATCCATAAATGGAACGCTGAAGTTTGCATACTTTATCGACATCCTTAGGATCGACAAAACCTTGAGTTGCATCATATACAACTCTTCATCAATGTTGCCATTGAGGAAAGTCTTGACATCCATTTGCCATATTTCATAATCATGAAACGCAGCAATTGCTAATAAAATCCGAATGGACTTAAACATCGCTACGGAGAGAAAGTCTCATCGTAGTCAACACCTTGAACTTGTCGAAAACCTTTCGCAACAAGCCGTGCTTTATAGGCGGTAACATTACCATCCGCGTCCGTTTTCTTCTTGAAGATCCATTTGCACTCAACGGCCTTTCAGTCGCTAGGAGGGTCCACCAAAGTCCATACTTGGTTTTCGCTCATGGATCCCAATTCGGATTTCATGGCTTCTAGCCATTTCTCAGAGTCTGGGCTCATCATCGCTTCCTCATAGTTCGTAGGTTCGCTGTCTTCTACTAACAAGGCAGTCGAGACAGGTTGCCGTACCACTCGGGGAGGGCACGCGACCTTGTCGACTGCGACGTTCAAGAGCAGACATCGTCCAAGCTTCATGATCCTTGTCATTAGCTTCCTCTATTGTTGGTGCAGGCGACACTGGAACAATTTCAGGTGCTGCGCTACTCTCCAATTCAAGAGAAGGTTCAATAACCTCGTCTAGCTCTACTTTCCTCCCACTCACTTCTTTCGAGAGAAACTCCTTCTCAAGAAAGGAACCGTTCTTCGACAAACACTTTGCCTTCGGTTACGTGATAGAAGGTATACCCAATAGTTTCCTTAGGGTATCCTATGAAGATGCATTTCTCCACTTTTGGTTCGAGCTTGTCAAGCCAACTTCTTGGCGTAAGCTTCGCATCCCCAAACTTTAAGAAAGCGACAACTTAGGTTTAGCACCAAACCACAGTTCATACGGTGTCGTCTCAACGGATTTAGATGGAGCCCTATTTAAAGTGAATGCAGCGGTTTCTAATGCATAACCCCAAAATGATAACGGCAAATCAGTAAGAGACATCATCGATCGGACCATATCTAATAGGGTTCGATTCGCGTTCAGACACACCATTGCGCTTGTGGTGTTCCGGTGGCGTGAGTTGCGAAACAATTCCGCTTGCTTTAAGATGCGTGAGAAAATCATAACTCAAATATTTCCCCACGATCGGATCGTAGAAACTTAATCTTTACATGATGGTTCTCCACTTCATTCTGAAATTCTTTGAACTTTTCAAACGTTTCAGATTTATGTTTCATTAAATAGATATACCCATATCTACTTAAGTCATCGGAAAAAGTGAGAAAATAGCGATATCCACCGCGTCAAACACTCATCGGTCCGCATACATCGGTATGTATGATTTCCAACAAGTCCGTTGCTCGCTCCATCATACCGGAGAACGGGGTTTTGATCATCTTGCCCATGAGGCATGGTTCGCATGTGTCAAATGATTCAAAATCAAGAGACTGCAAAAGTCCATCGAATGGAGTTTCTTCATGCGCTTTACACCAATATGACCTAGACGATTGCCACAAATAAGTAGTATTATCACTATCTACTTTGCATCTCTTAGCCTCAATGTTATGGATGTGTGTTTCATCCCTTCGAGATTTAGAAGAAATAAACCATTCATAATAGGTGCATGACCATAAAGATGTTACTCATATAAATAGAACAACCATTATTCTCCGATTTAAATGAATAACCGTCTTGCAATAAACAAGATCCGAAATAATGTTCATGCTCAACGCAGGCACATAATAACATTTATTAAGGTTTAAAACTAATCCCAAAGGTAAAACTAAGGAGGCGTCGACGGCCATCACATCAACTCTTGATCCGTTGCCAACGCGCCGTCACCTCATCCCTCGCAAGCCGCCGTCTATTACATAGCTCCGTTTGAGTTACAAATATTAGCAAGAACCTATCAAATACCCGGGCACTACAACGAGGGCTAGTAAGGAAAACATCAATAACATGTATATCAAATATACCTTTGATGGTGCCATCCTTCTTGTCCGCTAAGTACTTGGATAGTTGCTTCCGGTGACCCTTGTCCTTGCAATAGAAGCACTCGATTAAGGCTTAGGACCAGACTTGAAGCTTCTTCTCAGCGAGACAGCGCTTACCGCCGCTTTTCTTGAAGGGCTTCTTTGCACCTTTACCTTTCTTAAAGGAGGGCTTGTTGACCATCAACACATGATTATCCTTTTGATGTCCACCTCCACAGCCTTGACTTTGCGAAGAGCTCGGTGATCGTATCAGTGGAACCAATCTGATTGTGAGTCACTACAAAACTTTTGTAGCTGGGAGGGAGTGATTGCAGAACCCTGTCAATCTTGAGATCCTCTGGAATCTTGCAGTCCAGTTGCTCAAGGCGTTGAGTGTAGCCCGACATCTTAATGGCGTGCTTACTAACGGAACTCCCTTCCTCCATCTTGCAGTTAAAGAACTTCGGAGATCTCATATCTCTCGAGCGGGCTGAGTAAAACATGGTTTTCAGCTCTTGAGAATCTCAAAGGGCCGGGATAGTTTTCAAAACGATTTTGAAGTTCGGTTCCATAGCAAACAACATGGTGCTCTTAATCACACCATAATCATCTTTCATGATGATAGACAGCTCTCTCATCAGCGTAGCGATTGCGGCAGGGGTTACCTAACGCTTTCTCAAGGACATAGTCCTTTTGTCCATGAACGAATGATTCTTAGATTGCGGAACCAGTTGGTGAAGTTAGACCCATTGTTTCTAAGCTTTTCTTTCTCAGCAAAAACGTTGAAGTTGAAGTTGGACTTGGCCATGTGATCTACAGTATTTGGAAGTACAATTTATACTATGTTCATGATAAATAGTTCAACTTAATCAAATTACTAGATGAACTCCCACTAAATTCAACATCCCTCAAGTTGTTTAGTGAACACGATCCAAATTCACCACACCTAATCCGATCATCACGAGAAGAGATGTGGTTTCAATGGTGGACAACGAAGTGTCGATCATATCATTCATATGACTCATGCTTAACCTTTCGGTTCTTGTGTTCCGAGGCCATGTCTGTACATGCTAGGCTCGTCAAGTTAGACCCAAGTATTTCCGCGTGTGCAAAACTGGCTTGCACCCGTTGTATGTGAGCGTAGAGTCTATAGCACCCGATCATCACGTGATGCTTGTACACGACGAACTTTCGCAATGGTGCATACTTGGGGAGAACACAGTTTTTATCTTGATCTTTAAGTGAGGAATCATTTTATAATGCTACCGTCGTGATCTAAGCATAATAAGATACATAAAAGGATAAACATCACATGCATATAACTTTATGTGACATGGTATAGCCAATCTTCGCGCAATGATCTCCATCACTCCACCATGATTGCCTCCACCACGAATAGCAACTACAACTATTGCTAACTACTTAGCGATAAAGTAAAGCTATTACATGGCGTATAAGAAGTTGACTCGCAGGTCATACACAATTATAAAGACAACCATATGGCTCCTGCCGGTTGTGTACTCATCGACATGCAAGTCGTGAAACATTACAAAACATGATCATCGCATACAATATACACATCACATCTTGGGCCATACCATATCACAGAAAACACTCCTGCAAAAACAAGTTAGGCGCCTCTACTTTGTTGTTGCATGTTTTACGTGGCTTATGGGAGTAGATGCTAAGAACGATTCTTACCTACGGAAAGCCACAACGGTGATATTATGGTTGCCAAACTCGGTGTTAATCCCATGACAACTATAGTGAGAGAAAGCGGCATCCACCGGCCGCATGTATGGTACAAGCCACACGTCAAGTGCGGGCGGTCTCATGACGGCGTCGCGTAAGGTTGGCCTGGACGCTTCAATCTCACTATCCCGCGCCATAAGAAGAACACAAACAAGAGGCTTGCAACAGAAAACATCAACGCCCGCAACAACCATGTTGCGTTCTACTCGTGAATCACATCTACACATAGATCTAGCTCTGATACCACTGAAGGGTTTCGGCATAGTAAATCAAAATTTTCTCTGAGCGAGCAGGGAAAGCCAAGATCTAATCTAGGAGATGCAAACAACGAGAGAGATTGGATTAGATCTTCATACCCTTGAAGATTACGCAGCGGAACGTTAAATCGAGCGTGGGTGATGTAGTCGTACTCGCTTCTCCTCCTCGCGATCCGATCCGATCTAGCACCACAAGTGGCGGTGCCTCCGTGAGATGCACACGTGCGGCACCTCGACATCTCCTCCTTCCTCGGACCAGCAAGTATGGTGGAGAGATAGATTGGATCTACAACACGACGGCGTGGTGTATATGGTGGAGAATTTCTGCAGCAGGGCTTCGCCTACAAACAGTCGGGAGGGAGAGAGGAGGGCAGCAGGGCAACTAGGGTTTGGAGGAAGGTGTAGGTTGGGGGGGAGGGGGCACACCAGCCCTCTATATATAGAGGGGGGGGGGGGCTCGGCCAGCCCTTGCCCATCCTCCAAGCCTATCTCTAGTTTAAACGATTTAAACTTATCCCTTATCTAGAAACCCTATCTCTAGTTTAAACGAGTTTAAACTTATCTAGGATCGGCTGGGCCCTATGGGGCCTTGTGCCCCTGGCCCAATGCGGCCAGGACACTCCCTCATAGGACCATGCCCCCTCCCGGAAGGTGGGACCATGTTGGCCCCCTTCCGGAAGGTTCTAGAAGCTTACGGTACAATACCGATTAATCCGGAACAATTAGAACTCCAAAACTGCCGCCTTATATGAATCTTATTCTCCGGACCACTCCGGAACATCTCGTGATGTCCCGGATCCCATCCGAGACTCCGAACAAAAATTCACAAACCAAGTATCCAATCTATCCTAGCGTCGAGACACGTTAACTGTGTGACCCTGCGGGTTCGAGAATATGCAGACATGATCTTCTATCAATAATCAACAGCGGGGTCTGGGCACCCATATTGACTCCCACACATTCATCGATGATCAAATCGGATGAACCACGATGCCAGGATTCAATCAATCCCATATATATATTCCCTTCGTCTCGCGATATTTTACTTGCCCGAGATTCGATCGTCGGTATCGTCATACCTAGTTCAATCTCGTTCATAGCAAGTACTTTACTCGTTCCGTAATCCAATATCACTTTGTGATTAACTCCTTAACCACATGCTTGCAAGCGGTGTTGATATCGATTACCAAGTTGGCCCGAAGTATATCTCTCCGTCTTGGGAGGGACAAATCCCATCTCGATACATACAACCCAACAGATACATTCCGATCACCTGAGAGACACCTTTATGATCACCCTCTCATAGGATGACGTTTGATGACCTCAAAGATTTCTTCCGATACCAGGGAGTTGTATTATCTCATGGTCTAAGGAATACAATATTTGACATAGGAAAAGCTTCGCAAATATGAACACAATGACACGATCTAATTGCTTTGCTTAGTTTGGGTCTGTCCACCATATCATTCTCCCAATGATATGATCTCATTATCAATTGACAACTCATGTCTATGGTTAGGAAACCTTAACCATCATTGATCAATGAGCTAGTCCATAGAGGCGTGCTAGGGACACGGTGTTGTTCACAAACCACACAAGTATTAATGTTTCTGCTTAATACAATTCTAGCATGGAATATAAACTTTATCATGAACAATAATTATAATAATAACATCTTTATTATTGCCTCTAGGGCATAATTCCAACAATACCAAATTCAGAGACCTACAGAGTCCATTTTCAAATAGGTAACAGTTCTGGTAAGAAAAGTTCCACGAAAATACTATCCAACTATATTTTTGCAGTTTTTAGTCAATAAGGAAAGCTACGAAGCGAAAGAGGACGGAAATGGAGACAGGGTGGCCCACACCACCCTGTGGCGCGGGCCCACCCCTGGCCGCGCCACCAGGTGGTGAGTCCACCCCGGACTCCGCCTCCGACTCGTTTTCTCCCAGTACCTTCCTTTCGTCTTGAAACTTCGTAATATATAATCCCCCGGATCTCCCGAGGTTCGTATATCGTGTTTTTGTTTCGATCTGTTTCTGACAGGTAGAGTCCCATATTTGGAGCTACAATGTCTTCCTCTGGACCAGCCAAGGAAGATTCTTTAGAGGATATCATTAACCCATACATGAGAGAGTTGAAGATTCATCCCAAGGAGTTGTTTCTTGAAGATGGGGAACTCTGGATAAAAGAGGTTCGATGCCATAAAGGTGAAGGAAGTCTGGAGGACAGGATGGAAGCACTGGAGCAAGAAGTCTTTAGGTACAAGAAGATGGCAGAGCACGAAGTGGATATCATCCATAAGATTTGTTCCGAACTCATCGCCGAGCACCAAAAGGAGACTGCTGGACTTAAGGATGAAGTCCTCTCACTCCGCCAAACAACCAACGAACTACAAGCACAGTTCTATGACGTTCAAAATCAAAATGGTGAGTATGAGGTTAGGTTTAACCGCATAAGTGCTGCTGCAAGTTTCAGGATGCTGGAAACCATGATGTCCTTTGTTTATGGGAAGCCCTTACCCTGGAAGTCGGACGAAGATGAGAGGATACCACCACCGCTGAAGGAGTAATTTGTCATCAGGTTTGGCATCCCATTGGTTTGTTCCAAGCTTGGGGGAGTGCCGCGGTATCACATCACTATCTTCTATCTTTTTACTTTTCTAGTAGAGTCATATCATGAATAGAGAGTTATTATGTAGTATGGTTTGCATTTTGGAAGTGTCCCCTCTCTCGTTAGATATGTATCCCTTGGTGTGAGTTGCCGTTATGGAATATTAATGAGAAGTTCTATCATTTACTCTTTTGCATAGCTTATATTAGTTTTCAATTCGTGGTTATTTTATTGATCTTGTTGTTAGTATTGGTATCACTTTGGGATCGTTGAGTTAATTTAGTTGGTTTTGGCAAACCTGGCTCAGTCAGTAGAAACACTATTTTTGAGAGTTGAAAGAAAAGATAAAAGTACTCTAAAGAAATATAATTTCATCATCTTTCTTTCTTGATTAGCTCATAAGTCTAGTATTCTCTAGTTAAGATCTTTTGTGCTTCCAAGGAAGATTGCATGTTTGTTTCTATCACTTGTATGTTTGTTTGTTTCCTTCAACTCTTATACTTGCTACCCAGCCTTGCTAGCCAAAAACCTATATTGAGAGGGAATTCTTCTCATGCATCCACCTCCTTTAAACCAAAACCTTTGCCATTTGCGTCCACCATACCTACCTAGTAGCATTATTGCTATTTCAAGTAAATTCTTGTTTTTATCTATCTCCAAAATTAAACTTGTTATGTGAAAATTAGTGATTAAATCTCTCACGAACTTGATGGCACACTTTACTTTCTCGCATCTAATAAACTTGAACCATTGTGCTCACCTATGTTGCGTATATGCTTGCGCTTTGTAAGTTGTGAATTAGCAGAACCATGCTATCATGGGGAACGCTTTCAACATTGCACTGGTACTTTGTACCTAGTTGATGTCATGTTATTTTGTCTATGGATGTCGTCGGTGTGAAATGAAAGGGGAGCTTGTAAGTCCATGGAGTTATGTATATGTGTTAGAGAAATGCCTGGGCCGCTGGTCTAATCCATGCTGACATGGTGGAAACCTACAGCGTAACCATAACAAGCATCTATGAAGCATTCTTCTTATAAAAAAAGAGTCTGATATTGAGAAAAAAGAGAAAAAGAAAAAAAGAGATTATGAAAAGAGGAAAGAGAGAAAAAAGCACCATATTCCCATGGTAAATAAGAAGATTGCTGAGATGCTCATTGTCTGCTTGCCTTGTCATTTTGATATGGGGATTCTTCCGTATCATCGGGCAAGGGGTACCCCGTTGGCGGTTCTCTATGATACACATATGCTTACGATGATAAGAACTTACCGGTGACTAAACTTGAGTAGCATGAGGAGCGGCCCTCGTATTCAAGGGACATGAGATTCTCAACTTACAACTTGTCAATGCATATCCTCATATTTGATCACTTTAACCTTAATCACCTAAAGATGCCTATGGTAGGGGCAATGAGAGCTGAAAGCTAGTAAGTATCATAATTTTTGGGAGCTCTTTATGAGACTTGCAATCCCTGCTTCCCTCTATGAAGGGCCTTTCTTTTACTTTTTAGTTAAGTCAGTAAACCTACTCCCTTCTATCTCAACAAGTATTTTGAGTTGTTGTGTTTCATTCATTCATATGATGATTTATTCAATCATGTTTCTTATGTTCCTTGTTTTGCACATTGCTCTTATCTTGATGTTTACCACTTTGAAAGCTATCATTAAAAACCAGTTATTTGTGAACTCCAGCAAATTATCAACTATTCTTCGACCAAGAGCTAAGTTTGCCATTACCAATTATGATTTACTTTATGTATCTTTATTGTGTTTCCTTTACTCATTGCAAGTTGAATTATATAATAGTGAGTTGTCTTCTATTATGATCTATGTATTTGATGAATGTGATGCTTCTTGTCCGTATTATTTCATCGACTCTTCATTCCATAAACCCGAGGCCATGTTTATTAAGCTCAGTTTCGCTTGGGGACAAGCGAAGTCTAAGCTTGGGGGGAGTTGATACGTCCGTTTTGCATCACTATTCTCTGTCATAATTCACTGTTATTCATTGATATATTTCGATTGAGAGGTGATACTTATGTTATTTCATCTGTTTTTGCATGGTTGATGACTTTTGGAGCATGGACCGCTGCAGTCAGGATTCTGATGGAAAAGGTGCTGTTTGGAGGCAAAATTCGCGAAGATCAGAAAATCCGGGAAAATATACAGAAAATCCTATTTTTCCCGTAAGAAGGAAGCGGAAGGGGTGGAGATGGGCCACAGGGGGCCCACACCACCCCCTGGCGCGGGCCAGCCTAGGCCGCGCCACCAGGTGGTGTGGCCACCCTGGTCCACCCCTGGCACTCCCCTCTGGCATATATTATCCTCCCGAAACCCTAAGACTCGGGGAGCGACCATAGAAATATTCTGCCGCCTCTGTGGGGCGAAAAACATCGAGAGAGAAAGATCTCTCCGGCATACAGATTTCTGCCGGGGGAATTCCTTCCCGGAGAGGGGAGATCGTCGCCATCAACACCCCCATCAAGCTGGACTTCATCGGGATCATCATCATCATCACCACCCTCATCACCATCAGCACCCTCATCACCATCTCCATATTGCTATAACAATTGGGTTGAATTTTGCATAGTTCATAGGGGAAACTTTCCTGGTGTTGATTACTCTTTGTAGTTGATGCTATTGAGTGAACCATTGAATTATTGTTTATGTTCAGATTGTTATACATCATTATTCCATCTCTGATCATGATCCATTTGATGTCTTGTGAGTAGTTCGTTTTGTTCTTGAGGACATGGGAGAAGTCATGTTGTTAGTAGTGGAGTTGTGTTGAGAAAGATTCAATAGTTTGATATTTAAGTTGTGTTGTACTTCTTCTAGTGGTGTCATGTGAACGTCGACTACATGACACTTCACCTATATGGGCCTAGGGGAATGCATTGTGTATTTGGCTACTAATCGCAGGGGTTGCCGGAGTGACAGAAACCTGAACCCACGTTAGGAAACCATTGCACAAGGGACATAAGGGTCTTAGAGTTTAAAGGTATGGTTAGGTTTCTACCTTAATTACTTTCTTGTACTTATGGATGTTTGCAAGGGGTATAATCACAAGTATGTATTAGTCCTAGGAAGGTCGGTACATTAGCACAGGTTCGCCCACACAACACTTAGCAAGCTAAAGAAGATTAATCAGCTATATGAAGCGAAAGCACTTGACAGTCTTCCCATGTGTCCTCGAGAATGTTTAGTCATCTTAAGTAATACAACCGGCTTGTCCTTTGCTGCATAAAGGATTGGGCCACTTGCTGCATTTATTCCCACTGTCTTTTATTTACTCGTACTTTGTTTACTTGCTTTATTGAAAACCCCTAAAAATCCGTTTGCTAAGTATTTGCAAAGAATTCCTGATCCATACCACTAGCCAGCACCTTCTGCTCCTCATTGGGTTCGACACTCTTACTATCGAAAATACTGCGATAAACCCCCTATACTTGTGGGTCATCAGTCGTGCGGGGTCAAACGGGCATCTCTGGGAGATTGCTGGCGTCGCGGCGAGTGCATTGATGCGAGGGGAGGGCGAGGCGCGGCGTGGTCGCGTGGGATTGCTCGGCGTACTAGCGCGCGTCTCAGCATGGCAGACAGAGAAATGGACGCGACTGCGCTGGCATTTCCACGGGCTGACGTTGGTCAAAGTGTACACAAGCGGGTGCGGTGAGGTCACGGCTAGCTCCTAGAGGTCATGGGTGAGTGTGGTGAGGCGTGTAGCATTGATTCTATGTCGGGGTGGCATGGTGAGCTCGGGTATGGTTGGCACTAGTCAAATGGTCGAGTGAGCGAGGCTTAGCAGCACGGGCTGGTACTGGGGCGAGTGTGGGTGAGTTGTGGAGGCCGAGTGAGGTATAAAATATGATCACAACAATGATCTAAATAGTGGGGAGTAGGTAGTTCTGTACTGTGCTCGGTAAGTGTTTGATCAAATGGCCACAAAAATATTTGAATTTCAAATTCTATTTAGTGGGTTTGTTGATCATAAGCTTGAGAGTCTCTGGTTGCAAGGGTTGGCCAAGTGGAGAAGGTTTTGATGGTTTTTGAAAAGTTTCTATCTTGATGCAGACAATAGATTCAATTTTGAAAAGTCCTCCAAATGAATTTGAATTTGTTCTTGTAAGTTTTGAAAGCTCACTTGTATTCATTGTCACTTGGTCTAGCAAGGTGAGAAAATAAATGGAAATGTTTCTGTTTGAAGTTATTTAATAGAGATGCTCAAAGTGAGCTAAGTGTTAAAATCTGCAAAAGTGACCATTAGCATATATGCTTTACATTTTGATTTTATTTTTCTTTGGTTTGGTTTTTGTCAACACCCGGATTTTTAATCCCAGATGCCTGTTATGCCATACATCGCAATCCCAAGATTACCATTTTTGTGAGATATAACAGATTGGATATCATAGTACATCATCCATTACAAACCATAATAAGGTCTTACACAAATAGAGGATCTCATGATCCAGTCTGAGTACAAACAAGCAGCGGAATAATAAGCATAGCAGCGGGCTCCATCTTCAGTGTCACAGGCAATGCTAATGATGGGAGATGATCCTAGTTGTCGTAGCTGTCCTGCTGTCCTTCCTCCTGGTAGTCCTCCTCATAGTCTGGCCACGGGAATAGCCAGGGATAAAGCCATGAGTACTCTTTAAGTACTCGCAAACTATCACTAACAAGTAAGGTAGTTCTAGTAGGAAATCTAAGCTCTAAGTTTATTTGCAAAAGGCCAGATTTATCTAAACTGAGTTCAGAAGCAAAGAAAGTTAACTTTAAAGGTTCTAAATCACTTAAGTTGGGAACCTAGTTTTCATATTCACAACCCTGTTGTGGTCAAGTCAAAATCATAGTTCACTTCACAAGTCATTTCGAAAACAACTAACGAAGGAACAGTATGGCCACTCCAACTGTCCATGACCATGGACGCGGCTATTCGAATAGTTTGACACTCTACAGAGGTGGTACACTTTCACCACAAAATTTGATATATCCGTCAGGGATAACCCTGAATCATCATACTTAGTATGCAGATAATCAATCATAACCTTTCCTTTACACACTCTAGTATAAGAACCTCTCCTATGAGCTTGGCCTCCCAGCCATGGCCATCTGCCATCCTGGGCACTGCATAGGTGGACATCATCAAGAGGTAGCCTCAGCTCAAACCTCCTCCAAGAGGGAACCCATACTAATGCATATAAACTTCCGGCTAAGCCTTACCCAATTCAGGTATTGTGTTTGTACGGTAAAATTGGAATGGTATTGCATCCGAACCCAACCATCAGTTTTTTTAAAGGGCAAAGGCTCATGCCTCAACATTTTCATCATCAAAACCATTTGTGTTTCTCAACACATGTCAAAACATCTCAATAGAATGACTCATCATTCCAACGTTTTCATAATCATTTTCACCAAGTATTCCCATCTAAAGTGATCAAGTTTTATGCTTAGCACTAGCCACTAAGTTAAGAGTGTTCACTAATGAGGGATGCTAATCTCAATCTCATGCCATAGAATGACATCTAAGTGTAACTAGGTAGGCCTAGTTTTATACTCTTTGTGCTATCTATATTAAAAGTAAAGAACTTTAGTAAAGTAAAAGAAAGTAAAGCTTGCAAGTAAAACTTGGGATGGGTATAAATCAAAATATATAACCCAAGCATGGCTAAGGCATCTTTCTTAGGTTAACTTGTATCTAGTGGTGGCTTGCAAGTATTAGCTTGCCAATAATAGCTTGCCTTGATTGGTGCAGTGATTGAAGTTTTCTTCGTCTTCTTCGGGGTAGAACTCCTCCTCCTCGTAGACTTAGTCGATACTATCGTCTATAAATGAATACGGGGTACACAATCACCAAACAATACTTATCTATTGTTATATAGCACACTAAGGCACACACTTGATATCTAGCATGATCACAATCATCACATGCATTAAAGAACTAGTTTCAATTATTTTATTTGAGAAAAGTAATTTCTACTCATTGAAATTAATTAAGATTTAATATTCTCCAATTAAAATATGGGATCATGTGGACACATGTCACCACCACATATTCTAATACATGGGAATGTGATTTAAAGGGTTGATTACTTTTTATAAAGTTTATGATTACTATTTAATAGATTTAAAGTGACTAGAAATGCCCTAATAGCATTCTTTTGGTACTAGTCCAATGTCAATGCATGCAAACTTAAATATTTTTACATATTTAGATAGATATTATCAAATGTGATTTTTTGAGAGTTAGAATCAACTCAAAAGCTATTATGGTTGATTTTTGAAAAATGTTTGAAGTTACAAAAGTCTCTGCTTTGTTATTTTTACTAAAGATTATTTCTAACTCCAAATGATTTAAATCCAACAGGTTTGGATAGATATTTTAATTACCTTTCTAGCAAAATTTGAATCATGCAATTTGGTTAAGTGAAAGTCTCTGAATTCATTTTTGAATCTAGGGACAAAATAGGATTTAAGCTAAAATGGAAAATCAATTGTTTGAATTTTTGGGCCAAGCTAAAAGCTAAGCGGCCCAAGCCTGGCTAAATGTGCACTAATAGAGGGGTCCACAGTCGTGAGAGTAACTAAATGAAACGGTATCTTTCAACCAGAGCCCAACAATCTAAATCTAATCCAACGGCTGAGGGTCGTCATCGACGACGAACAGCTTCGGCGACGAGCTAACCCTAACATGGCGGTGGGGGCCTTGAGGGGCTCACCTGGGCTCCAGCTAGGCTCGGCGATGGGGGCAAAAGACGTGGTAGACAACGACGAGGCGAGGCGTGGTCACGTCAAGGCTCGGGGTGGTCACAATCGACGATGCCCTTCTCCTCTAGCAGCAGTGGACTCTGGTGCAATTCCGACACAGTGGTGCGCGCCTTGCTCCGGGAAGAGGTGGGGAAGGTCAGTGGTGAGTGGGGAGTCGAATGGTGTGAGGAATGGAGGTTGGGGTGGTTTCCTTTTATAGCTCGACGAGGGGACCGAGCGGTGCGGCGGTGAGCTCGACGGTGGCGTCGCTACACGCAGCTAATGGCATGGGCGAGGGCGTAGGATGGTGCGGTGTCTCCTGGCGGTTCTCATGGACTTAAAGGCGCAGCATGGGGCGACTTGGTTTGGTCTGGCGCATGCGATGCTCTGAGCGGAGGTAGTGGTGTTTGCAGCGGCGTGCGGCAGCTGCGGGTCGCGCGGCGGCGAATGGGGGTGTCTGCCGGGGTGCTGCGATCATGGCGGGTCTGTGCACGCGAGGGGAGGTCAAGGCGTGGTGTGTGCGAGCTGGTCGGGCGCGGCGCACTGGCGCGCTCTGGACACGGCGCAAAGAGGTGGTGCATGGTGGTGCTAGTGTGGTCCATGGCTCGGCTGGGGCTGTGGCCTAGACAGGGGGTGGCGGTAGGTGATACATTGCAAATGTATCTATAATTTTTGATGTTCCATGCTTGGTTTTATCTACTTTCTTGTGTTTTGTCCACCCTTTGGAGTACTTTTCATATGATTTCTTGGACTAACCTATTAACAAGAGCCATAGTGCCAGCTGCGTGTTTTCTGCTGTTTTTGGTTCTAGAAAAGTCAGAAAATCAATATTCTCGGAATTGGACCGGACAAAAGCCAAAGTCGATATTTTACCAGAAGACTCATGGAGCCAGAAGACGAGACGGAGATGGGCCACAGGGTGGCCACACCCCCCCCCTTGGCACGGGTCCCCCTAGGCCGTGCCAGGGCATGGTGTGGGCCCCCTGGCTGCCCACCGACCTTGCCTCTTCGCCTATAAGAAGCCTCCCGATGCGAAAACCCTAAATCGTCAATCAGAAATCCATGAAAAGTTCCACAGCGTTGCCGCCTCCGAAGGGGAGATTCGGGGGACAAAAATTCTCTGTTCCGGCACCCTGCCGGGACGGGGAAGTGCCCTCGGAGCCATCTCCAGCGATCTCCACCGCCATCTCCATCACCGTTGTTGATTCCCATGATGATGAGGGAGTAGTTCTTCCTCGAGGCTAAGGGTTCTACCGGTAGCTATGTGTTCATCTCTCTCTCTATGCATGATCATATTGTGGTCATGATCTTTGGAATCAAGTAGATCTACTTTGCTACTCAAGTGCTTTAATAGATCTCTGCTCTCCCCATGTGTGTGAAAGTGACAACGTGCACACCATGGTGGCACTTAGGCTAGAGATTACAAATACTTGTTATGAGTTATATTTGGAGTTGGATGTTTCTATGAAATTGTGGTGTTTGTTGGAACCATCTAGTGCTCAAGGTGATAGTGTGGGGTTATCTAGATGTGGAAAGCAAACTTTGAGGTGTGCTGTTATAGCCCTACCATCGATTAGAGTGTCCAACCGGAGAGTAGTTCAGAGTAGTATCATAAAGAGAAGATATTTATATGAGAGTGTTCACTAGTGAAAGTATGATCCCTAGGCCTTGTTTCTAAGCATTAAAACACCGTTTGCTACTAGATCTGTTACATGTTTGCTTGCTTCCATCTTTATTTAAGTTTGCCTTTAGTCTCTTCCACACCATCAAGCTATTTTCTAGCACCGTTGTATAATTATCTATATCACTTGTATTTCACTATCTCTTCGCCGAACTAGTGCACCTATACACCTGACAAGTGTATTGGGTGTGTTGGGGACACAAGAGACTTCTTGTATCTTGATTGCATGATTGCTTGAGAGGGAATACCTTTAACCACTTCCTCCCCGAGTTCGATAAACCTTGGGTGATCCACTTAAGGGAAAAATTGCTTCTGTTCTACAAACCTCTGCACTTGGAGGCCCAACAACTGTCTACAAGAATAGAAGTGCGTAGACATCAAGCTATTTTTCTGGCATCGTTGCCGGGGAGGTAAGGTAAAAGGTATTCACACCGGAGGATTAAAGAAGAACAACCTCCCACGACAAACGCCTATTTTTCTAGCGCCGTTGCCAGGGAGGTAAGGTAAAAGGTACTCACATCATCCGGTGTGAGTGCTCGAAGTTATTTCCTTTAGATTCTGCAATTTTGTCGTTTTGTTTCTTGTTTTCACTAGTTAGGTTTAATGGAAAACAACAAAAAAATTAGAGAGCTTTATAGTATTTATCTTGAGTTAGGACATGAAGTGTTTGAAGAGAAAATTAAAAAACCTATGGAAATTTATTTGCATGCTAATAGCAATGTTGTTAGTATGAATTCTTTGGACACCATTATTGCTAATGCTATGGAAAAGTCTAAGCTTGGGGAAGCTGGTTTTGATGACAATGATCTTTTTAGTCCCCCAAGCACGAAGAAGAAAATTTACTTTGATGATACTATGCCACCAATATATGATGATTACAATGATGAATATGATATTTTCAGTCCACCTTCTATTGAGGAGAAAATTAATTATGATTACAATATGCCTCCTATATTTGATGATTATGGTGATGAGAATAATAATGATAGCTATTTTGTTGAATTTGCTCCCACTACAATTAATAAGAATGACTATGCTTATGTGGAGAGTAATAATCATTTTATGCATGTGGCTCATGATAAGAATGTTTTATGTGATAGTTATATTGTTAATTTTATTCATGATGCTACAACAAGTTATTATGAGAGAGGGAAACTTGGTTTTATGCATCTCAATAATATTAAGTTTCCCCTCTTTATGTTGAAAGTCTTGAAGTTGCACTTATTTTGCTTTACTATGCTTGTTGTTTTGTGCTTTCATGAATTGTTTCTTTACAAGATTCCTATGCATAGGAAGTGGGTTAGACTTAAATGTGCTTTGAATTTGCTTCTTGATGCTCTCTTTTACTTCAATTCATATTTCTTATGTGAGCATCTTCTCAAACTATCATGCCTAACTTAAAGGCGTTAAAGGCATGGTGCGTGCGAGCTGGTCAGGCGCGGCGCACTAACGCGCTCTAGACACGGCGTAGAGAGGTGGTGCGCGGTGGTTCTAGTGTGGTCCATGGCTCGGCTGGGGCTGTGGCTGAGGGGTGGCGATGAGCTCTTGGCGATGCTAGTGGACATGCTGGTTAGGAGGCGGGGTGGTGGTGTGGCTGTAGTGGCTGACGGCGGCGATGACCACTTTCGGCGACGCTCCAACGTGCCAGCGAAGGGGGAGCTGTGCAGGGCTAGGTTAGGCTTAGAGGGAACATGGGAGTAACTAGGGGACAAATTGGTCGATGATCACTGTATCAAACAGTGAAGTTAGGCTAGAGCTTTTTCTGTGCATGCCAAGTGTTTGATGAAATGGCCGCATGAAAGTTACTTTTGAAATTTTGATTCAATTTTTTTGAGTGATCTTATATTAAGCTTGAGAGACTAGGTTTTCTTGGATAAATCAAGGTGAATTCATTTGATGGGTTTTTGGAAAAGTGTGATCTTAACATATGAATTGGATTCAATTTTCAAATGTCCTTTAAATGGATCTGCTACATGTTTTTGTAAGTTTGTAAAGTGGGCCTGGATACATCTTTACTTGGTCTAGCAAGAGGTGAAAAGAAATAGAATTGCTTATGTTAGAAATCTTCTTCTAGGAACACCTAAAGTGGCCTAGTGGTTTAAAATGGTCAAAATGACCATTTGCATTATTTATTCTTATTTGATTTCTTTCTCTTTGGAAATTGTTTGTAAATGGTCTAGATGATGTGGCATTCACCTTTAAACCATTTCACAACATTTAGAACAATCAAGCATGGTATTTTCAATCAATTCTATACTAATGCAGCACACACATGCATTCATGTTCATTTTCTTAATAAAAGTTTTTGTTAACCCTAAATTGGCTGATTAGGAACTTGATAACCTTGATTAAAGATTTGGGGTGTTACAAACCTTCCCTCCTTAAACAAAATCTCGTCCCGATATTTAAGAAAAACTAGGAACTAAAGAGATCTGGAAACTCAGTCCTAATGTAATCTTCTCGCTCCCATGTAGCTTCTTCTTCGGTATGGTTGCTCCATTGGATCTTGAGAAATTTGATACTCCGGGTCCTGGTGGTTCTGAAAGCTTCTTCCAAAATATGGATGGGTACTTCACGATACGTCAGACCTTGTTGATATCAATTGCTCGGTGACCGATGTTCTTGAAAATGTCGGTCTTCTTCGGCACTTCTAAGCATTTGCGAAGTAACAAGATATGGAACACATTATGGATGGCTGACATCTCCTCTGCCAGTTCCAGTTGATAAGATACTTCTCCTCGGCGATTCAAAATCTTGAAGGGTCCAATATATCTGGGAGCTAACTTTCCTTTCAGCTGAAAACGTTGCATTCCTTTCAACGGTGAAACTTTGAGATACACAAAATCTCCGACATTGAAAGTCAGGTCTCTACGTCTCTTGTCGGCATAACTCTTCTGTCTGGATTGGGCGGTCTTGAGGTGCTCACGGACCTTGTGAACCTTCTCTTCGGCTTCTCGTAGGATACCGGGTCCGAAAATCTGACTCTCTCCTACTTGCGACCAATTCAAGGGGGTACGACACTTCCTTCCATACAGAAATTCAAAGGGGGCCATTTGCAAACTGGCTTGATAATTGTTGTTATATGAGAATTCTGCGAAAGGCAGACAATCTTCCCATTTTGATCCATACTCTAACACACAAGCTCTCAACATATCTTCTAAGATTTGGTTGACTCTTTCAGTCTATCCATCAGTCTGCGGGTGATAAGCTGTGCTGAAATTCAACTTGGTTCCCAATCCTTCTTGGACTTTCTCCCAAAATCTTGAGGTAAACTAGGTTCCTCGATCCAACACCATGGTCTTGGGGGTTCCATGCAAACTGACAATTCTAGCAATATACAGCTCTTCTAGCTTCGAAGTTTGGTAGGTAGTCTTGACAGGTATAAAATGGGCTACCTTGGACAGTCTATCAACTATGACCCATATAGAGTCATTTCCCCTACTAGAAGTAGGCAAACCGGTGATAAAGTCCATTCCGACGGAATCCCATTTCCATTCTGGAATTTGCAATGGTTGCAACAGTCCTGCGGGTCTCTAATGTTCCGCTTTGACTCTCTGGTAGATATCACACTTGGCTATGTAGCTTCCGATTTCTCTCTTCATCTTGTGCCACCAAAATTGCTCCTTCAAATCTTGATACATCTTCGTTCCTCCGGGGTGGATATAATAAAGAGTATCATCAGCTTCCTGCATGATAACTTGCTTCATCTCAGAATCTGCTGGCACACAAATACGTCCTTTGTACCACAAAACTCCTTTTTCATCTTCGGTGAATCCAGGTACCTTTCCTGTACCAATACGACGGTTGATTCTGTCGATACTTGCATTTCCCTTCTGGGCTTCCTTGATTTGACTAATCAACGTGGGTTGAAGTTCAATGCTAGCTAAAAATCCTTTGCTAACTAGCTCAGTTCTAAACTGCTCCAACTCTTCATGCAAACTTGGCTGGGCTTCTTTAATCATGGTGTTTTAATCTACACGGCAATCTGCTAAGAGCATCCGCTACCACATTGGCTTTGCCGGGGTGATAGTGAATGTCAAGGTCATAATCCTTGATTAACTCTATCCATCTCCTTTGCCTCATATGCAACTCCTTCTGGGTGAAGATATACTTCAGGCTCTTGTGATCTGAATAAATCTCACAATGGTTACCCATAAGGTAATGATGCCATGTCTTCAAGGCTAAAACTACAACTGCTAGTTCAAGATTGTGGGTAGGGTAGTTCTGCTCATGCTGCTTCAGTTGTCTTGACAAATATGCTATGACTTTGCCTTCTTGCATCAACACACATCCGAGACCAATATTAGATGCATCACAGTACACATCAAAAAGCTTCTTGGTATCTGGCATAATCAATATTGGGGCTGAAATCAATCTCTTCTTGAGTTCTTGGAAACTTGCTTCACATTTGTCGGTCCATTCAAACTTTTTGTCTTTCTTCAACAATTGGGTCATTGGTATTGCGATGCTCGAAAATCCTTCTACGAACTTGCGGTAGTATCCCGCTAATCCGAGAAATGCACGGACTTGGGTTTGAGTGGTTGGGGCTTCCCATTCTTCAACATCTTTGATCTTGGCGGGATCAACAATGAACCTCCTACCGACACAATATGTCCGAGGAATCCTACTTCTTTCAACCAAAATTCACACTTACTAAACTTGGCATACAACTGATGCTCTCTAAGGGTTTCAAGGATGGTTCTCAGATGTTGCTCATGGTCTTCTTCTGACTTGGAATAGATAAGAATATCATCGATAAAAACAATGACAAACTTATCCAGAAAGTTCATAAAAATCTTATTCATGAGATTCATGAAATAAGCGGGGGCATTGGTTAATCCAAAAGACATGACCGTATACTCATACAATCCATATCTGGTGGTAAAGGCGGTCTTTGGAATGTCTGTTGCATGAATCTTGAGTTGGTGATAACCAGTTCTAAGATCAATCTTAGAGAACACGCTGGCACTAGTCAACTGATCAAACAGATCCTCTATCTTGGGTAGTGGGTACTTGTTCTTGATGGTGACATCATTCAGCTTCCGGTAATCTGTGCACAAACGGTTACCTCCATCCTTCTTGTCCACAAACAGAACAGGCGATCTCCATGGTGATGCGCTTGGTTGAATGAAACCTTTCTCCAGGATAGCATCAAGTTGCTTCTTCAGCTCCACTAACTCTAATGGGTTCATACTATAAGGTCTCTAAGCTATGGGTCTAGTTCCAGGAATCAGTTCAATGATGAACTCGATATCCCGATCTGGGGGCATACCGGGCAATTCATCTGGGAATACGTCGGGGTATTCACAGACTACTCTGACTTGGTCTATGGTTGGTAGGGCTAGACTCTTGTTGCATTTGAATTGACGGGGCAAGGTTTCAGATACATGCTCTACTGATACTCCAGAGCTACTGGTCATGGTTATGGATTTCTTGGCACAGTCAATCAATCCTTTATGTTTCGACATCCAATCCATTCCTAGTATAATTCCAAACCTTTGGTTCCAAGTACTATTAGATTGGCATAAAAGTCTATCCCATGGATTCTGATAGGTACAGCCTTGCAAAATTTTCTAGCTTTGGTGGTTGAACCAGGTATTTGAACTATCATAACATGCTTCAATTTTGTTGGTTGAATCTTACTAGTGCATGCAAATTCTTCTATAACAAATGAGTGTGATGCT
This sequence comes from Avena insularis, assembly GCA_023614405.1. Lineage (NCBI taxonomy): Eukaryota > Viridiplantae > Streptophyta > Magnoliopsida > Poales > Poaceae > Avena > Avena insularis. Next base: position 660,499,421 of record CM042690.1, on the reverse strand, counting down.
CCAGAATCAAACAACACTCTTGCAAGTACTAAGTTAACAGAAAACATACCTAGCACGACATCTAGCGCTTCCTGAGCTTCTTCAGCATTCATGTGGAACAGACGGCCGTTGCGATTGAGTGAATTCCCTAGGGCAAATCTTCTTCTAGGCTAAACACGACGTTGCTACTGAGCTAGGGCATTCATGTTGGTGGTGTCTGCAAGCTTCTTGGGACGCTCGTTGGAGTAGTGACCCTTGACTCCACATTCAAAGCAAGTAATATGGGACTTGTCTTTGGCTACAACAGGCACGACATTGCTTCCCGTCCTTGGGGCAATATTGTTGTTGTTGTTGTTGGACTTGGACGGTGCATGGTTCAAGTTGTTGGAGTTGCCGGGGTTGTTGTTGTGGTTTCCTCCGAACTTCAGGTTTCCTCCGCTACGATTGGGGTAGCTTGGACGAGATATCGGGGGTCTATTGTTTCTTGGGGCATATCCTGCAGACGGGTTAGGGTGATACTTCTGGGTATTGTGGGACCTAGTCTGGTGCATCATTTTGTGCTTGCGGTTGTCATTGGCTTGGTTGATCTTTCCTTCCATCTGGATGGCAGAGTCGGCTAATTCTTCTAGATCTTCAAAACGGATGTTGACTAACACAGTCTGCATCTCATCATGCAGTCCGTTCAGGAACCTTTCCTTCTTCTTGGCTTCAGTGTTGATCTCATCAGGGGCATATCTAGCGAGGGATAGAAATTTTTCACGGTATTCAACTACCATCGTCCTCCCTTGCTTCAATTCCCTGAACTCATCTCTCATCCGGGTGACTAATCCTTGTGGCACATGGGTGCGGCTGAACTTGATCTTGAAAGCTTCCCACGTCATCACTTGACCGTGGTTCATAGTATGGGTGCTATTCCACCAGGCTCTTACATCTCCTACCAGATAGTGGGTGGCAAACAGTACCTTCTCATTGGTGTCAACTCCTGCACTTCTAGGTTATTCTCCTTTGTCTGCAGCCAGTCATCAACATCTAAAGGATCCTCAGATTTATTGAAGATAGGGGGATTGGTATTCTGAAAGTTCTTAAGCTTGGATCCATGATGATCCTGGTTTCCTTGGCCTTGATTATTGTGGGCCATCTGAGCTATCTATTGCAGGGTGGCTAGATTGTCTTGGTGCTCTCCTCTACTAGCTTCGCAGTCGGAAACTAGCATCTGCAGAATCTGCAGCATCGGGTCCTGCGATGAGCTGCTTCCTCCTTGGTTTCCACGAGTCATCTGAAGATTGAGATAGATAATGGGGTAAGAGGGAAAGTTCTAAGGTTCATGGTTTTGTTTTCAAAAGCTTTAAGCTTTGAGTTTGAACTCAGGTTTTGCAACTAACTCTTCTCATTCATTCATTCATTCATTCAAGCACACAATACAAACACACACCACAACACACAAGGAAAACAGATGGTTTTAAGAACCAGTCTGTGAACTAAGATACATTGGGACCGATACAACTCACTCCTACGGTAGTGATCAAGTGCATCTACTCATCATCAATGAAGTCAGAATCGTCATCATCGGTGTAGAAATCCATGGCATCATCCTCCAGGTAGTCATTGTCATCACTGAGGTATGAGTGAATATCTCCCTAGATGTCTTCACCTTCTTCCTCTTCTTATTTTGCTTCAAGCTGGACTTCTTGCTCATGGATGGTCTTCTCGAGGTCGGCCACATTCTTGCGAAGATGAGCGATGGTGCGATCCTTCTTCTCGCGTTGACAGCGAAGTGATTGACGATCCTTGATTAGCATGGCGAGAGTCTAGTCCTTCTTGGCAGAAATGGCAAGGTTGTGGTTGGCGTATTCTCGGGCATTGTCCAATTCCTTCTACCTATCATACAGCAAGAAGTCAATATTCTCCACTTGGCGCTTCATCTCCGGGTGACTTGGCATCTCCAATGGCATTCCCATAGAATCACGCCTTGCGTAATGCGCAAAGCGAGTTCCCTAGATCAAGTTGATGTTTTACCCACATAGACGGGCAAGAGCTTCAAGCATAGCCCTAGATAATCCATCTAGACAGTTGTTCTCTCGCATGGTGAATTGAATCTTCTCATAAAGGGGTGCTTCCATCTTTCCTTGAAGATCTGCAACTATCAGCCATTGTAAATCTCCTCCCGGGTGCTCCTTGAGTTGGGCTCCGAAGAATTCCGGATGCGGGCGCTCAAGATACTCTGACAGTGCATCAAGATCCCTCTCAATGATCAGTTGGCCTCCGTAGCCCAACTGGTAGAACTTGCAATACTGAACTTCCATCTATGAGAATCTAGGATGAGTAAGTTAGTGAGGTGATCAAGTGTGTCAAATTTTATAAACAGCGGGCACCATCTTTAGTGTCACAGGCAATGCTGACGATGGGAGATGATCCTAGTTGTCATAGCCGTCCTACTGTCCTTCCTCCTAGTAGTCCTCCTCATAGTCTGGCCACGGGAATAACCAGGGACAAAGCCATGAGTACTCTTTAAGTACTCACAAACTATCACTAACAAGTAAGGTAGTTCTAGTAGGAAATCTAAGCTCTAAGTTTATTTGCAAAAAGCCAGATTTATCTAAACTGAGTTCAGAAGCAAAGAAAGTGAACTTTAAAGGTTCTAAATCATTTAAGTTGGGAACCTAGTTTTCATATTCACAACCCTGTTGTGGTCAAGTCAAAATCATAGTTCACTTCACAAGTCATTTTGAAAACATCGGCAGACGAACGGTATGGCCATCTGTTATCCATGACCACGGACGTGGCTATTCGAATAGTTTGACACTCTGCAGAGGTGGTACACTTTCACCACAAAATTCAATACATCCGTCAGGGATAACCCTGAATCATCACACTTAGTATGTGGATAATAAATCATAAACTTTCCTTTACACACTCTAGTATAAGCACCTCTCCTATGAGCTTGGCCTCCTAGCCATGGCCATCTGCCATCATGGGCACTGCATAGGTGTACATCATCAAGAGGTAGCCTTAGATCAAACCTCCTCTGAGAGGGAACCCATACTAATGCATATACACTTCCGGCTAAGCCTTACCCAATTCAGTTATTGTGGTTGTACGGTAAAATTGGAATGGTATCGCATCCGAACCCAACCATCAGTTTTTTAAAGGGAAAAGGCTCATGCGTTAACATTTTCATCATCAAATCGATTTGTGTTTCTCAATACATGTCAAAACATATCAATAGAATGACTCATCATTCCAAGGTTTTCATAATCATTTTCACCAAGTATTCCCATCTAAAGTGATCAAGTTTTATGCTTAGCACTAGCCACTAAGTTAAGAGTGTTCACTAATGAGGGATGTTAATCTCAATCTCATGCCATAGAATGAAATCTAAGTGTAACTAGGTAGGCCTAGTTTTATACTCTTTATGCTATCTATATTAAAAGTAAAGAACTTTAGTAAAGTAAAAGAAAGTAAAGCTTGCAAGTAAAACTTGGGATGGGTATAAATCAAAATATATAACCCAAGCATACCTAAGGCATCTTGCTTAGGTTAACTTGTATCTAGTGGTGGCTTGCAAGTATTATCTTGCCAATAATAGCTTGCCTTGATTGGTGCAGCGATTGAAGTTTTCTTCGTCTTCTTCGGGGTAGAACTCCTCCTCCTCGTAGACTTGGTCGGTACTATTGTCTATAAATGAATACGAGATACACAATCACCAAATAATACTTATCTATTTCTATGTAGCACACTAAGGAACACACTTGATGATCTAGCATCGTCACAATCATCACATGCATTAAAGAACTAGTTTCAATTATTTTATTTGAGAAAAGTAATTTCTACTCATTGAAATTAATTTAGATTTAATATTCTCCAATTAAAATATGGTATCATGTGGACACATGTCATCACCATATATTCTAATACATGGGAATGTGATTTAAAGGGTTGATTACTTTTTATAAAGTTTAAGATTACTATTTAATAGATTTAAAGTGACTAGAAATGCCCTAATAGCATTCTTTTGGTACTAGTCCAATGTCACTGCATGCAAACTTAAATCTTTTAACTTATTCAGTATATTATCAAATGTGATTGTTGAGAGTTGGAATCAACTCAAAAGCTATTATGGTTGATTTTTGAAAAATGTTTGAAGTTACAAAAGTATCTGCCTTGTTATTTTTACTAAAGATTATCTCTAACTCCAAATGATTTAAATCCAACGGGCTTAGATAGATATTTTAATTACCTTTCTAGCAAAAATTTAATCATGCAATTTGGTTAAGTGAAACTCTCTGAATTGATTTTTGAATCTAGGGACATAATAGGATTTAAGCTAAAATGGAAAATCAATTGTTTGAATTTTCAGACGGTGGAAAGCTAAGCAGGCTGGCCCAACAAGCTGCCTTGTGCAGCCTTGATAGAGGGGGTCCACTAGTCAGCCAGACTAACTAAACAAAATGGTATCTTTCAACCAGAGCCCTACGATATAAATCTAATCCAACGGCTGAGGGTCGTCGTCGACGACGAACAGCTCCGGCGATGAGCTAAACCTAACGCAGCGGTGGGGGTCTGGCGGGGCTCACCTGGGCTCTAGCTAGGCTCAGCGACGGGGGCAAACGACATGGTAGACGATGACGAGGCGAGGCGTGTTCACAGAAGGGCTCGGGGTGGTCGCAATCGACGATGCCCTTCTCCTCCAGCAGCAGCGGACTCCGGTGCAATTCCGGCGCGGTGGTGCTCGCTTTGCTCCGGGAAGAGGTGGGGAAGGTCAGTGGTGAGTGGGTAGTCGAATGGTGTGAGGAATGGAGGTTGGGGTGGCCTCCTATTATAGATCGACGATTGGACCGAGCGGTGCGGCGGTGAGCTCGACGATGGCGTCGCTACATGCAGCTAATGGCATGGGCGAGGGCGTAGGACGGTGCAGTGTCTCCTGGCGGTTCTCACGGACTTAAAGGCACGACGTGGGGTGGCTTGGTTTGGTTGGCGCGTGCGTCGCTCTGAGCGGAGGCAGTGGTGTTTGCGGTAGCATGCGGCAGCTGTCGGTCGTGCGGCGACGAACGGGGGTGTCTGCCGGGGTGCTGCGATCATGGCGGGTCTGTGCACGCGAGGGGATGTCAAGGTGCGGTGCGTGCGAGCTGGTCGGACGCGGGACACTGGCGCGCTCTAGACACGGCGCAGAGAGGCGATACACATTGGTGCTAGTGTGGTCCATGGCTCGGCTGGGGCTGTGGCCTAGACAGGGGGTGGCGGTGGGCTATGGCGATGCTAGTGGACATGCTGGTTGGGCGTAGGGTGATCTGGTGCGAGCTGGTCGTGGACGGCCAGCGATGACCACTTTCGGGCGGCACTCCACTGTGGCAGCGGTGAAGGGGGGAGCTGGTCTGGGGCTGGGTTAGTCTTAGAGGGAACATGAGAGTAACTAGGGGACATATTGGTCGATGATCACTGTATCAAACAGTGAAGTTTGGCTAGAGCTTTTTCTATGCATGCCAAGTGTTTGATGAAATGGCCGCATGAAAGTTACTTTTGAAATTTTGATTCAATTTTTTTGAGTGATCTTATATTAAGCTTGAGAGACTAGGTTTGCTTGGATAAATCAAGGTGAATTCATTTGATGGGTTTTTGGAAAAGTGTGATCTTAACATCTGAATTGGATTCAATTTTCAAATGTCCTTTAAATGGATCTGCTAGATGTTTTTGTAAGTTTGTAAAGTGGTCCTGGATACATCTTTACTTGGTCTAGCAAGGGGTGAAAAGAAATAGAATTGCTTCTGTTAGAAATCTTCTTCTAGGAACACGTAAAGTGGCCTAGTGGTTTAAAATGGTCAAAATGACCATTTGCATTATTTATTCTTATTTGATTTCTTTCTCTTTGGAAATTGTTTGTAAATGGTCTAGATGATGTTGCATTCACCTTTAAACCATTTCACAACATTTAGAACAATCAAGCATGGCATTTTCAATCAATTCTATACTAATGCAACACACACCTGCATTCATGTTCATTTTCTTAATAAAAGTTTTTGTTAACCCTAAATTGGGTGATTAGGAACTTGATAACCTTGATTAAAGATTTGGGGTGTTACAGTTTTGATTTGACCTAGGTGATATTGTTTTGACCTTTACTAATTCTCATCATTTATAACTCACAAAACATGGCATATCATGCATTCACACATCATTAACAAACACACACTTGCATTCATAGTTTTTAAAATTAAAAGTTTTTGTTAACCCTAATTTTGGTTGCTTGGAAATTGATATTCTCATTTAATATTTTTGAGATGTTACAATATAGTAGCTGGAGAGCTATCTTTCCTCTAGACAAATGATGCTAATACATGTAGTTTCTTTAACTCATTGGCATTGTATTTTACACTTAGGTTTTTCCCTATTTTTCACATAAATTTCGTGATTTATCGATCTCACACTTGGGCATTTGCTCTTTTTTCTTTGAATTAATCTCAGTGTTCTAGGAGTAACGAAGCATGTCCATGACTAGCGCAGTACGCGGTGTCTTCGTAGATCTCCTCGTCGGGAGTTAATTAAAGAAAACACCATAATTGTGCTAGAAGTTCGAAAAACAACCGGTTACACAAAAATTGCAGAAATCCACCAGAATTGTGTTGGACACTCTCGATGTGTGTTGATGGGTTGGTTTAGTCACATTAACAACATCTTTGATAGGGAGACCCATGGTCAGGGCAGACGCGGCGAGGAGAAAAAGGTCAAAGGAGCCAAATAATAAAAGGGTTAATTTTTTGGGGATTTTGGTAAATTTTTGAGTTGGACCCCAACTACCTCACCCTGATCCACACCAGGATACCGGCACTATGCAAGATGCCTTGCCAGCATGCCCTACCGACCGCCACCCCGCGCCTCCAGGTCCTGCCTGCCCTCGTTGTTGTTCATCCCTTGCATCACCCCCCTTGAAATCCGCCTTCATCTCCCGCACCAGTGAGGATGATGCCCCCATATCCTCATGTGGATGTGTATCCGGCCCAGGGATCTATGGGAGGGCGAGATCATGTGTGCAGGGTGCAAGGCGAGAGAGTTATCCGTGCAATGGCACAGGGCGGGCGAGAAGCGGGGCGAGTGAGAAGCTGGGCATGCAGGTTCTTACGCGGGATGGGGCGGTTAGGTGGGAGAGCTCCGACGGCCACAAGGATGGCTCGTTCTACACGACAGAGAGCGTGAGTAGGCGATCGAGGAGGTAGTACATGCACATGCCAACCACGGAGCACTGAATGCGCTAGCTCTGATGCGGGACCTAGGGTCGACAGCGAAACCTCGTCGCTAGAGTTCCCCATTGAAAGTGTCCAGCGCAATCCCGATGGAATTTTGCAAATTTTGTGTGAGCCCGTGGTTTTTCGAACTTGTCGCACAATTGTGGTGCTTTTTTGCAATTGACTCCCCTGCCAGGGATGTTGTCGCTACATCCAGCAACAAGGGATCCCACTGCTCGTTATCGTTGACACCGGCTTCCAATGGCGTATCCCAATCACCGATGTTGTTGTAGTGTCTGGTTGGCCATCACTGAGGAAGGCGGAGTGGTGCCACACATCATGCTCCAATAAAAGGGAATTATTCTAGAAGTTAGAGTGCGGGCCAAAGAAGGGGTCATAGCGTAGATCATACGAGAGGAGCGCCCACTGGCATTCGATCTTGACCTTGGGTGTAGGCCCTGCTCGTGGCACGAGCACTCTCATTCTGTTGAGGTGCTAGCCTCCTGGGAGGTTCAGGTCCCGGTGGTCACAGGGAACCCTATTCTCTCAACGCTAGCACGCATCGTCCATGGGGACGTATGAGCCCACGACAATGGAGGCAGCGGCATTGCACACAAGTGTGGAAATGGTATTGGCAAGCATATCATAGTGTGTAGGCGTGCCTGTGTTGTCGGCGTGAGATGATGGCTCTGTCCCGAGGACGAACTAGCTTCTTGGTTGTTCTTCGATGACTTTTTCCATCACAAAGGCATGGTTGCGGTCCGTGGGGGAGCAAAATTGCCTCTACGTGGCAATTGAAAGGAATATGCCCGAGAGGCAATAATAAAGTGGTTATTATCTTATTCCATGTTTATGATAAATGTTTATTTTGCATGCTATAACTATATTTATTGGAAACATTAATACATGTGTGTTTAATAAACAAAATACAAAGTTCCTAGTACTGCCTCTCATATAAACTAGCTTGTTGATTAACAAGATGATCAAGGTTTCCTGATCATGGACATTGGATGTTATTAATAACGAGGTCACAACATTGGTGGAATGATGTGATGAATATTCATCCGAAGTATAGCATTACGATCAGAGTCATTATGTTTATATTGCTATAACATCATAGGAAGTAATCTTAGTCCTTAGACCATGAGATCATGTTAATTGCTAACGCCGAAAGAGTATCTTGATAACATCAAACGTCACACCATAACAGGGTGACTATAAAGGTGGGTTCAGTGCTACGAAGGTGTTATGTTGAGGCTCATGGATCAAGAGTGGGATTTGTCCATCCCGATGAAGGATAGATATACTCTAGGCCCTCTCGGTGATATCATATTAAGATAGCTTGCAAGCAAGTGATGTGATCACTAGAATGTTATATCATGGGAACGAGAAAAGAGTGCATGTCAGCAATGAGATCAAACTAGGTATGGAGATACCGATGATCGAATCTCGGACATGTAATATATCGCGAGACAAAGGGATTTAGTTACTAGTGTTAAAGGTTCTCACGATCACAGAAGTCATCATTGAATGTGTAGGAGTCAGTATGGATCTCTAGGTCCCGCTTTTGTTTATTGATCTGAGAGGGGTCTCGATCATGTCTGCATTATTTGCGAACCGTAGGGTGACACACTTAAGGGATACCGACACCATTTGGAGCATATATGTTTCAGATAAAGATTTAAGAAAGCGCCGGAATTATTTCAATAGACACCGAAACTATTTCGGGTGAAATTGCTGAAATTGGTTCTGCATGTAATATTGAAATGTTGCGGTGGGGTTTATGTGAATGTTTGTTAATTAAAGTAATTAACAAAATTCTGAATAAAATTAATAAAATAGTTTTATTAAATGAGAGAGCATTAAATTTGGAGAAATTTAATGCATTTAAAGTGGAGACTTTAAAAAGAGAATGTGAAGGGGCAAATTTATGTGGAGGGAGTTACCACCACATGAATGAGGAGGTGAGGGATCACCCCTTGGGCGCCGGCCATGGGGAGGGGCACCCCCCTCCTCCTATAAAAGGCCCCCCTCTCACACCTTCACACTCACACCTCCTCGTGAAGGATCTCTCTCCCCCTCTAGTATTATTCCCCCATGGTCTCGGATTAGCGAGATACATGTTCCCGGTGGCTTTATCTGGAAAGGAGTTGCTGCTTACGCTGCTTTGCTAAAGCAAGGGATGGAGGTTGTCAGGGTATCAGACGTGTGTGCGATCATGGATGCACCGCTGCTTTACGGTGCTGGACTTGGCGGTGCTGGACTTGCTGGAGCTGGATCTGAAGGACGTGCTGGAGCCGGACCTGCTAGACTTCATCACGATATTGAGATCGGCAAGTGTACGACTACATCATCCACGAGTTCCAACTTGTTAACAAAGCTTTGTTGTCTTCGAGGGTAAGTTCTCTATGGATGTATATCCACCCGTTGCTTGTATCTAGTAGATAGATCTTGGCGTATAGTTCCCATCGTAGGAATTTTTTTGTTTTCTATGCTGCGAACCCAATAGTGGTATCAGAGCCTGATCTATGCGTAGTTGCTTTGCATGGGTAGAACACATAAGAGTATGTGGGCGATGATGATCATGTTATTGCTTCTTTCATGTATTTTGGATATTGGTGGCATAGTGGGATGAAGCGGCCCGGACCAACCTTACATGTCATCGCACATGAGACCAGTTCCACGACTGACAGACAACTAGTTTTGCATAAGTGGCTGGCGGGTGTCTGTCTCTCCTACTATAGTCAATATCTGATTTCCAACGAGTTGCTAATAACTTGGTTATCCTCGTTGTGGTTCCATGTTCGTAGGTAAGACCGGTTCTATCTTTGAAAGCCCTAAGCCACGTAAAACTTGCAATTGGTAAATTAGAGGCATCTAGTTTAGATTGTTGCTGGGCTAGTGTCTTGATATGGTATTGTTGTAAGTAGATGTATGATAGACACTCTTACAACACACTCAACGTGTAAGTTCCATAGACCTTGGCCTTACACACAAAGGAATGCTAGAGATCATACCACGATGCAAATGATAGAGATCAAATGCATGGACCATATCATCTCACTTTACACATTAGATGTTAGCATCTTATACTGCTAGTTTGGCGCCTTTTTAGCATTGTAAGATGATCCCTCATTTAGATATCAAGATAAAATGTGTTCTTCCTTAAGTATGCACCGTTCTATGGATCCTGTTTCGAGATATCACGTGATGATCGGGTGTACTCAACTCTACGCTTTCATACAACGGGTGTAAGACAGTTTTACACACGCGAGTACTAAGGTTCTTACTTGGCGAGCATAGCATGTACAGACCTGGCCTCGGAACACGGACCGAAAGGTTAAGCATGAGTCATATAGTTGATATTATGGCCATATTGATGCTCGCCTTTGAAGCTACACCGACTCACGTGATGATCGGACTTGGTGTAGTGGATTTGGTTCATGTAATCACCAAAAGGGCACGAGGGATGTCGTTTTTGAGTGGGAGTTCATTTCTAATTTGGATTAGTCGAACTCAATTTGTCATAAACTAAATCAAAGTGAATTTGCATAATTTGTTGTAGTCATTGGCGTCTGTTCACTACCTTATGCTTAGTTTTAATTGAGATAATAGAACTATAGAATTCTAGATATTTACTTTACGAACTGGTATCGTATTGTTTTGAATGTCAATTTAAAGTTTATAAGTCCTATTGCAAACTTTCAGCAAACTCTATTTACTCCATGAAGTTTAATAAGTAGTATTAAATCTAGAGTAAGAATTCCAATGTTAGTATCTAAAGTATCATGTTTGCCTCCATGATTATTGATATTCAAAAGTTGTTTTAATATCAAGATTATATAGGAGCTGAAAATTGTTTCAGATCCATCATGTGTGAAAGATATTGTGATATCTGAAACAATGTTTTTGGTTGCATTATGATAGAGTATAATTTAGCAAAATACATGTTCTCATATTGTATGAGAATTTGTGAAGGATGGAGATGCTAAGCATCTGGATCTCCCAAAAAGGTTTTGGGAACTAACATTATACCCGCGATTCTTCCTTACAGGCTATAGTAGCTTGATCATGAAAGTTGTCATGATAAGGATGAATAGAAGATGTAAGTAAAATGTTTACTATACTAATAGATTACTAAAGAATGGATTTTTGAAAGAACACCAAACATTTGATGATGGTGATCCACTTCAAAGTGCAAGTTCAAAGGTATTAGTATTTGACTATATACACTTTGTACTATGTGTCATGTGAATGACACCACTATTGGTGTTGATAGATTCTTTTAAAAGAAAAGGAATTGTTGAAAGAGAATCTATAAAATATTTGGCAGAAAATAAAAGGTTGGAGATGTCCAACTTAGGTATATAGAAGATATACATGTTATGGCTGTATTCCTTGCTTGTTAAACAATGTGGTTCTGAGGTATTGGATACCGAATTGGTTGGTATGAAGTGTCATACAGGGCAATGCAATTCATGAACTGCAATGGCCTAAGTAACTAGCATGAGAATAAGTGATGATGTTCATCGAAAACAAATAAAGTGTTATTGTGTTTTTCGTTGTCGTCAAACCTAGCCTTCAAGATTTGTTTTAATAATTGTTATTTTGTTCTGATATTACGAGAACAATGCTTGTTCAAATAATTACCATATTTCATAAAGGATGGATGAACTTTTACAAGTCTAGTGGGAGAAATCACATCCATAAACACTATTGCTAAAATGTCGCAAGACAAATGATTGAAAGATCACTTATGAAGTGACATCACTGTTTAAATTATATTGGAAAGAAAACGTGAAGAAACTCCATGTTGATGGATTTTTGGAGTCTTTGATTTTGATCAATTGGCGCCAGAGACTTTCCTCGAGATAATTGAAACTCCGTCCATAGGCCAAAGAGGAACGGATGACTAACTTATTGGATATTATACATATTGATGTATATAGTCCATTATATGTAGCCATATGCGATGGATCTTTTTGCTTTATATGCTTTCTCTAGAAATTTGAGTGAATATATCTATATGTTTACTTAATAAGGAAGAAGTATGAAACATTTGAAAATTGTTCAAAGACTTTCAAGATGAAGTGAAAAATTGTTGTAACAAGAAAATAAAAGAGTTTATGATTTGATCATAAAGGAAGATATTTGAGTTACATGTTTAGCAAAACACTTAAGATTTGAGGAATTGTTCCATGATTTGTGTTTTTCGGTAAACCATAGGAGTATGGCATATTCGAGAGATGAAATCAAACCATGTTTGACATGGTAAGATCAAGGGTGTCATTTATAAAACTGCCATTATGTTTTAAGGATTGAAGCTTTAGAGACTACCGCTTTTACACTGAAAAGAGCACCATCGTGATCTGTTGAAATGATACCATATAAGTTATGGTTTGGGATAAACCCGAATTGTCTTTTCTTAATTTTTGGTATGCTATGCATAAGTAAAATGTTTACAACCAAAGTTGGATAAGCACGTCTTTGTAGGTTATCCCAAAGAATTTGTTGGGAATTTCTCCATAACACCAAGGACAAAAGAGTTTGTTACTTGGAACGTCAACTTTCTTGAGAAGGAATTTTTCGCGAAAAGTTAAGTGGGAGGACAATAGAACTTTGATAAGGTTGTTGAACCTTAGCTATATGTGCTAAATGGCATAGCGGAAAGTGTCGATGCGGCCACAATGCTCATGGCTCCCGTGATTACAAAGGTTGTGATCTAGGAGATTAGAGTTCCTATTGAACCGTGTGGGTCGGTAAGAATCAAATAGTGTGATTTGATAAGCAAGTCGTTATTGTTTTGACAACGATGAACCGACTACATGCAAAGAAGCAATGATGGGCCCTGACTCCATAAAATTACTAGAAGTCATAGAATCTGTGATAGTATCCATACATGAGAAATCAAGTTTCTGAACTTGGAAGACCCTCCGGAAAGGCGTGAAGCCTATCGGTCGTGTTTGGATCTATAAAGAAATAGACATGGATGTTTAACATCTATGAAATAGTCGACATGTCGGAAAGAAGTTTAAAACAATGTTCAAGGAGTTTACTATGACAAGATTTGATCTTTCATAGCGATATTTAGTCTTTACGGATTAATGTAGCAACCACTACATATAATTTGATGTATGGTAGTTGAACAAACAAAACAATGTTCTTCTAATACAATGGTTACCTAGGACGTGTACAAGACATGATTCGAAGGGTTTTGTTAATTCAAAGGGTGTTAAAAGGGCATGCAAACTTCAATAGTTGAAGCAAGCATAGCGGAGTTAGAAATCTCAACATGATGAAACTGTTAAAAGAGTTTAAATTCATCGGAGATAATGAAGATGCTTGCATTTGCAAGAAATTAAGTGGGAGCGCTGAGACATATTTCTAATACATTATGTAGAGAACATATTGTTGATTGGAAATGATGTATCTTGTATTGACACAAGTTAAGAATTTCATTAAAATAAGATTTCGATGAAAGACTTGGGCAAACCCGGAATATTTGGCATCAATATCTATATGGATAGATTGTGGCGCTAATATGGTTGTGCCAGACATACATATATGAGATATTGAAAGGGTTCAATATGGAAACAACAAGAAAGGTTCTTGCTACATGGAAAGGATTGTATCAAGATTCAAGTGTTTGAACACTTGGTGAGTAAAATCACATGAAGATTTTGATCGATTATACCATGATATGTATATATCTAGAATGTCCTATGCTCTAAATGTTATGAGCACATACCAGAATGATTCATAAGATGATCATTGGACAATAGTAAAGATATTCTTATGAGCTTTGGAAGAACTAAGAATATATCATGTATAAGTGACAAATAGTTAAAGGTAGTTCATTGTAAAGTGTTACGTTGATACTAGTTTTGTCACAAGATACAAATTAAATTTATCTCAATTTAGACTATGGGTGGCACAATGTAATGGAAAGGATGTTCCATGATGGATTTGGATAAGTTCCAAAGTTGAAACATTGTGACGGATACTACAACAAAAGGCTAAGTATATGACTGCTATAGTAGCAGCAAAGGAGGGCATTTGTGTTAAGAAGTTTGCTATCAAACAAGGTGTGGTTCAAAGTGGGCTAATACTGTGAAGACATATTGTATGACAATAATATCAACATATTTTAACCCGAACGAACTAAAGGTCTCACCAAAGGACCAAATTGATACAATGCCATCTCATTTGAGAATGAGTGATACGTAGAGATGCAAAGACATGCAAATACACACGGACCTGAAAGTGCCAGATCCGGAGATTATATTTACCACTAGAAAATGCGTATATTCAACGCCTAGGTGTTGTATATACAAGTTTACAAACTAGATTATTGACTCTAGTGCAAGTGGGAGACTGAAAGGAATATGCCCGAGAGGCAATAATAAAGTGGTTATTATCTTATTCCATGTTTATGATAAATGTTTATTTTGCATGCTATAATTGTATTAATTGGAAACGTTAATACATGTGTGTTTAATAAACAAAATACAAAGTTCCTACTACTGCCTCTCATATAAACTAGCTTATTGATTAACAAGATGATCAAGGTTTCCTGATCATGGACATTGGATGCTGTTAATAACGAGGTCACAACATTGGTGGAATGATGTGATGAACATTCATCCGAGGTATAGCATTACGATCAGAGTCATTATGTTTATATTGCTATAACATCATACGAAGTAATCTTAGTCCTTAGACCATGAGATGATGTTAATTGCTGACGCCGGAAGAGTATCTTGATAACATCAAACGTCACACCATAACAGGGTGACTATAAAGGTGGGTTCGATTACTCTGAAGGTGTTATGTTGAGGCTCATGGATCAAGAGTGGGATTTGTCCATCCCGATGACGGATAGATATACTCTGGGCCCTCTCGGTGATATCATATTAAGATAGCTTGCAAGCAAGTGATGTGATGACTAGAATGTTATATCACGGGAACGAGAAAAGAGTGCATGTCGGCAACGAGATCAAACTAGGTATGGAGATACCGATGATCGAATCTCGGACATGTAATATATCGCGAGACAAAGGGATTTAGTTACTAGCGTTAAAGGTTCTCACGATCATAGAAGTCATCGTTGAATGTGTAGGAGTCAGTATGGATCTCCAGGTCCCGCTTTTGATTATTGATCTGAGAGGGGTCTCGATCATGTCTGCATTATTCATGAACCGTAGGGTGACACACTTAAGGGATACCAACACCATTTGGAGCAAATATGTTTCAGATAAGATTTAAGAAAACGCTGGAATTATTTCAATAGACACCGAAACTATTTCGGGTGAAATTGCTGAAATTGGTTCTACATGTAATATTGAAATGTTGCAGGGGTTTTATGTGAATGTTTGTTAATTAAAGTAATTAACAAAATTCTGAATAAAATTAGTAAAATAGTTTTATTAAATGAGAGAGCATTAAATTTGGAGAAATTTAATGCATTTAAAGTGGAGACTTTAAAAAGAGAATGTGAAGGGGCAAATATATGTGGAGGGAGTTACAACCACATGAATGAGGAGGTGAGGGGTCACCCCTTGGGCGACAGCCATGGGGAGGGGCACCCCCTCCTCCTATAAAAGGCCCCCTCTCACACCTTCACACTCACACCTCCTCGTGAAGGATCTCTCTCCCCTCTAGTATTATTCCCCCATGATCTCGGATTAGCGAGATACATGTTCCCGGTGGCTTTATCTGGAAAGGAGTTGCTGCTTCCGCTGCTTTGCTGGAGCGAGGGATGGGGGTTGTCGGGGTACCAGACGTGTGTGCGATCACGGATGCACCGCTGCTTTGCGGTGCTGGACTTGGTGGTGCTGGACTTGCCGGAGCTGGATCTGAAGGACGTGCTGGAGCCGGACCTGCTGGACTTCATCACGATCTTGAGATTGACAAGTGTATGACTACATCATCCACGAGTTCCAACTCGTTAACAAAGCTTTGTTATCTTCGAGGGTAAGTTCTCTATGGATGTATATTCACCCGTTGCTTGTATCTAGTAGATAGATCTTGGCGTATAGTTCCCATCGTAGGAATTTTTTTGTTTTCTATGCTGCGAACCCAACAGGAATGACGTAGGTGGTGCATGAAGATGGGCGCCCATGACCCTTCTTAAGAAGACCTGGCCATAAATGTTGGTAACGACCGTAACATTGATGTCAGCATAGGAGCTTAGCGTCCAATATTCATGCCAGTGCAGGGTCAAAGATGATGTCGTTGCAGTGGTCAAACTATGGTATTGGTGGCCAGGACAGAAGGCCAACTGGCTGGGTCGGACGGACTCAGGAGGACTCCCACATGGTCTGTTGCATATACTCTAGATATTCCCAGCCTATATTTGGGCTAGTAAGGGCATCTCTAACGCGCTGACCCGATTCGTACACAGGATATGTCCAGATCGGTCCGTTTGGGTTAGCCCGAGGACACAAAAACATTCCATTCTGGCCTCTGGCAGTTCGGGTCGGGTTCCTTAGCGAGCGCAACCCATTTTTTCCAACAAAACACAAAACATTAAAAAACAAAATAAAATAAAAACTTAAATATATTACATAAATAGTCTTAATATACATACTAGAAAATAAAAAAACATAACTAAAATAAACCCTAGCTATGGCTAGGCCATCTGTCGGTCGGCACGATGGTGGTGGCGGAGGCGGGCTTGTTGGTTTGCAGCCCGAATGTTCCTAGGCGAGTGCATCACGGTACCCAAGTTACCTGTAATTGCCGCGTTTCGCAAAGTTGGGCTACCAACTACCGTGAGGGGCCATTTAGAGGAAAACTCATCTCACCCCTACCAAATTCAAACATTTCGTTAAACTGCCCCGTGAAGTAGACGGTCGGGACCCACATGTCGGTCATCTGTCTGTGACGCGAGCGCCAATGCGGTAACCTCTTAGGAAAATCGAGGAACTAAGTGGCTTGGATGTGTTGACCAATTTCACAAATCCTTTCCCTCCTTTCCCCTAGCACCGACGTCGTCGAAATCCACCCTCCAGGCACAACGATCCCTTCGGACATTTGACTTTTGGCGCCAAGTTGCTGCGCCCATTCGCTGATCCCGAGCTCCAATGGCGCATGACGTAGCTAGCGTTGCAAGGCTCTAGCCCGCCTCCACCGCTGATGAGCTGAGCAGCTCAAAGGATGACAGATCCTACTACCAAGGAAGAAGAAGTTCTGGCTACACGCGGGTGAGCTACCCTTCTCTTTGCTATTCACACTAACTATAACTGCTAGCTGGCTACTGAACCTAAAATTGTTTGTTAGTCCAACACTAACAAACATATTTTGTCCACAGTTTTCTTTCAAGTGGTATGGACACCATTTTATCACGATGGAGCAAGCGCCTGCGCAGATCTACACTATCCCTGGTATGGTTGCTGCTCTGTGTAATCATGCTGAAATATGGCCAAAGCAGATTGTAAAGTTCAGCTTCATGGATGAACGCGGCATCATGTTTCCTCTAACGTGTGTCAATTAGCTAATTGGGTTGATTAAAAGGTATGCTTCGGCTTGCATGTTTGAGCTGAATTGTGATGTACTGGATGTGGAAGCTGCTGCAACTGGGAGTCGCCCTTCTATTCTTGGACAGGGTGGTCTCTCGAACCCAGTTAGCTCCTGGTAAGCAAAAGTCTCTTGGGGTTCGCATGTTTATGCTGAATTGTAATTTTTGTTTTATTTACTCTGTAGATATTAGGCAGTTATGCAATCATCATGTTTCTTTGATAGGAAGCGCCGCAAGGTTAGAAGCATGACTATCGGGTCAGTCATTTTTTTGTGAGAAGAAAATAAAAACGAGTGGAAAGATGATGCTGGACACGATTCTGGTGCTGATTATCCCGGTGATGCAGAGTACGTAAAGCTAAGAAAATTGGCACCGAGAAAGAGGAAGAAGGCAGGAAATGAAGAAGCTAGTGGACGTGAAGGCTTGGCACCCAGGCAGGGGAAGAAGGCTGCTGGCAATGAAGATGCATAATAATGTGTTGAACTTGAACCTATATATGTAATTCGGTTAAATTATGGAGCTCTGTGCGTGGAACTTGTCAGGCGAAACAATCTACCCACATTCTCGGAGTAAAATGTATCACGACTTAGGGTTTGGAAACGCCCGAGTCAGTAGTTCATGAGGGGTAACCTCGACAATGCCCATGGTGATGGTGGACTTGGGGTTTCGCGGAAAAGAGAACGCTAGGGATTTCATCGGATGTCAGGGAAACAATGGAATCAAAGTTGCCTATATATTGAGTAATTGCACTATTACAAGTTGTCTTCTAGATTTCGGTACCCCCGCTTGGGCTTCTCCCGTCCTATATATAATAGGCCAGGTCTCAAAGTTATATGGGGATAGGTTGCATACACACGTGATTACAATACCAACGCAATGTCGTTTTATAGTCTCTTTCCTAATACAATCAAAGCCTTTGTCGGTTGCTTCCTTGGGCTGTCATCTGGAATCTTCATGGCCGTAAGCCTTTTATCCAATCATAGGGTAGCGATTTATAAGCATCCGAGTAATTATACCCATGTCAGTATCCCCCGAGTCTCTACTTGAACCGCAATTTTAGGTTGAGTCTCAAAGTTTCTTTTTTCCTTCTTTATGTTCCTCAATTTTTATTTTTGTAGGGATTTTGGTACAACGAGTCTGATGCTTCCAACGGATCGGGAATCAGTTAATTGCTCCTGGGCAAAAACAAGGTTGTCCTTCATCAAATTCAAGTCCCCAGGCTCGAATCTAGAATTTGCTACTGGTGTAATTCAGTTCGAGCCGCTGAGGTCTTATCGAATACTGAATTCTAGTTTTCTATTTTTATCGGGTATCCAACGTGTCTGTCGGGATTTTTCATCGTATCATTGATACGGATATTTTACTGGAAGAGCGCATTCTTGTGCGATTACCAGGCCACATAGGACGAATCCTGGGGTCTTACCTTCATGCTTCTGAACATGGCATTCGGATTTTTATCGCGTTAGGTGCGATCCGAGAGTTTTTTGTTTTGTAGCGGCTGAAGACCTTTTTGTTTTTTGCAACTACTCCTGATAGGAGTATCTTGTCGATGAATGTTTTCTTTGTTTTTCTTTATCAGGTGCGCACCAGCCCTCCTGATAGGAGTATCCCCCGAGGCTATGTTTAGATATATGTATCAAAACATAGGCTCGAAAACTTATGTTTATGGCGCCAGTGCTTCTGTAATTTTTGTCGTGTGCACGACCAGTGCTCCCGATAGGAGTATCCCCCGAGGCTACAGTCGTAATATTGTATAATCGATTGTAGTCTCAGATCTTTTCTTGGAGGAATTTACTTCGACTCCGATATTTGTTTTTTCGGGTCAAATGGTGAGCTGCAATTTCTGCAACACCTCCTCTATGACGTCAGTGATGACGTATCTTATGTTGTTGATTTTCAAAAGAGCACGCCCTGATGGGACGTGTCGAACATGGGCCCATGCAGCCGTAATGATG
Source organism: Avena insularis (assembly GCA_023614405.1). Taxonomy (NCBI): domain Eukaryota; kingdom Viridiplantae; phylum Streptophyta; class Magnoliopsida; order Poales; family Poaceae; genus Avena; species Avena insularis. The sequence goes on along the minus strand of CM042690.1, from coordinate 660,479,751 downwards.
ACGCGTGATAGCGTATTCAGCGGAGATTTTTGACTGCACGTCCCCTCTCCGCGCAAAAATCGAGGCGTCACACGCTGTCCTCCGTTTTTACCGCAGCCATAACTTCTTTAAATTTTTGCTTTACGGAATCTTTGTAAGATGTGTCACCATCGTGCGACCTTCTGTCAGTTCAATTTTGCATCGAACGGTTCAGACCTCACGTCTTTGCTCTTTATAAGGGAGAGGAGGTGTGTTTTACTGTTTTACCTCACCTTCTCCTGCTCTATCTTCTTCCTTGCGCTCTTTCCCCCTTGCGACCTCCTGCTCTTGCTCCCTTGCAAAACTCCGGTTCTTGTGCTCGTGTTCCCCTTTTGCCACCATGGGGAAAAGCAAAGCTGCTGGAACTTCTGCTACCGCCACGAAGGCCACCAGGAAGAGGGTCGTCGGATGGACTCCCACCAAGTGCACGACACGGGAACTCCATGAGGTGCGGAACTCCAGCCATCTGACGGAGGGTTCCTTCAAGCTCCCTGGAGACGAGGCTGCTCCCATCCCTGAGCCTGGCTGGAGGGTAATGTTCCTCTCTTTCCTCTTCCGCGGTCTTTCTCTTCCTGTCCATGAATTTCTTCGTGGCCTTTTGTTTGTTTATGGCATGCATCTATATCAGCTCACGCCCAACTCTATTCTCCACGTCGCTTGTTTCGTCACTCTTTGTGAGTGTTTTCTTGGGATTCATCCCCATTGGGGCCTTTGGAAGCACTTCTTCTATGTTCGTCGTAACTCCACTGACACCATTGTCCACGATGTTGGTGGCACCATTTTTCTGTCCTATCTGATGTTGATTACTTGGACTTCAAAATCACTGATTTTGTCCAAGGTTGGAAGTCCAAGTGGTTTTATGTCAAGGATCAACCACTCGAAGGCCAATCTTTCGGGTTATCCCCCTTTGATCCTATGAAAACTTGCCGTAAACTTGACTCCTGGGATCAGCATCCTTCTGCCAAAGAAATGGCGGAAATCTAGCCCTTTGGCAAGGAACTATCGGGTCTCTAGGTCCTAGCATACTTTTTGCAGATTCGTGTCCAACCGCTTTAAGCCCAGCTTTCTGGCATGTGGGCGTACATCGGGAGGAAGGACCCAATGAGAATTTCTTTGGAAGACCTCACCCTCAACGTGTATGAGAAAAGAGTCCGGAGCTTCACCACTCTGACCAAGAAAAGCCCGGTTCCTTCAACTTGTCTTGTGGAGCCCTTTGGCAAGAAAAAACCGCTTCCCGAGGTAAATTTCCGTTGCCTTCACCTATCCCTTTCTTCTTTTTGTAGATGCACTTTTACTCTTTTCCATGACTAGCATTTTTTCCATGTCTTCTGCTTGTGTAGGATTTTGATCATCTGAGCTCGCTTCCTCCTCTTCCTAGAAGTTGTGAGCGCCCTGTCCATTCTTTCGCATCTGACAATCTCCCTATGACGGGGACTGCCACGGATGAGGAGGGGGAGTTCTCTGCATCCGATTCTTCTTCAAAGACGCAATCTCTTCCTTCAGCTGGCTCTGGAGATTTCTGCGTGGAGCATGCTGGCGGAAAGAGGAAATACCCTTATACTGTGGAAAGGGTCGAGGACTCGGATGACTCGACTGCTTCCAAGCCTTTTGGTGCTTCTCCGATCACGGCTTCTCCCTCCCAGGTGAATTTGTTCCGTCTTGCGCAAGATGTGTCTTCGTAAGTATTCGCTTGCTTCTTTTTCCGTTTTACCGGGTGGTTTTACTACTGATGCTTATTCCACTTGTTTTGTTCTTTTGCAGTGATGACGAAGATCCTACCGCATCTCCTCTTTGCACACTATGGGCTGATCTGCAAAGAAATCTCCTCCGCCATCGGCGGAGCCGGAAGAAAAGCTCCTGTCTCATGTGGAGAAGGTCATCCAAAAAGATGCTGCCACTTCATCCAAGCCGCCGCCGCAAAAAAGGAAAAAATGGCGGGTAAAGGGGTGGTGATATCTGAAGAGCCTGTTGATGTGGATATGAAGGATGTAAGTCACTTTTTATTTAAGAAATTTTCTTCCCGTAGCCTTTTTTATTTTTCCTTCATATCCTTTTGCTGTGATGTTCCTTTGCTTAGCCTTTGATGCCCGAGATGGTCGGTATGGCCTCTTGTTTTATAAGAATCCTTGATGAAGCCGAAGAACTGAAGGGTATGTTCTAGTCATCTTCGTAATCTCTTTGTGAAATGTTCTTCCTCATTTTTTCATGATTTATTCACACAGCCGCTGCCAAGCAATCCGGAGTTATTCGGGATGAGGCGATGAAGCGCGTCGATGATCTTGAGGTTAAACTTTGAGCCACTGAAGAGGCTTTGGAGGAGGCCAATTGGAAGGCGAAAGCTGATGTCAAAGAAGTGGCCAAGCAAGCCGCTGTTCCAGATGCAAATCTACGACAACACCTAGAGGCCCTCAATGATTTGTTGACCCGTAAGTTTTTGTCTTATGCATCTTTGTTTTGTTTCTTTCCTTTGGTTATCAATCCTTTCTTCCCTTTTTGTTTTGAGAATTGACTGGCCAGAACCTGACACTAAATGAAGATAAGAAGGTTGATCCGTTGTCAGATGTTGTTAGAACCTTGGAGGCCAATAGCATTCATGGGCGCAACCTTCTTGTCCGCTCCCGCCGTGCCTTCAAGAATCTTCATGCCGAAATTTTTCCAACCAAGGATGTGCCGAACAACCTGAATGATCTTGTTGCCATCTTCGGTGCTGATCCCGGCCCCCTTGTTGGTTATAGTTTGACACAGTCAAGGAGTGGTGTCGAAACTTTGATGGCCCTAGCGATGGCGCACGGCAAGAAGGTCGACTGGGAGAAGGTTAGCTCCTCTGTCCCAGTCACCCCCAATGGCCAAGCAGTTGACCTGAAGCCGTATATTAAGAGGGCTAAAAAATATTCTCGGCTGCTCCTAGGTCTGGTCTCGAATTCGGAGAACCTGGCTGCCCCTTCTTCGGCTGCCCCTGCTATGATGGGTGCTCCTTCTTTGGCTACCCCTGCTGCTCCTGTAGCTAGTGCTCCTTCCGCTAGTGCCACCCTGTCTTTGAAGGACACGGCATCGTAGGCTTTGTTTTGTAACCTTTATCGTGTCTCCCTTGCTTTTATTGTAATGAACCTTGGATTTACCCAACTCTCCCTTGCTTATTTTTACAGGAAGGAAGCTTCTGAATATATGTGTATGATCTTGCTTTTGCACGCTGAATGTTTCATATCTTTTTGCTTTGCCAGATTTTGAATGATCCACCGGCTCCTTATGGCTCCACGCAACTGTCGAATGATGCTCCGTCCTCTTCTGTAATAGGTTTGGCCAGTTCCACCATCGTGCGTACTGTGGACCTGCCATTGTATCTTGAAAAGATAGAGCAGGTGAAAAAACTTGAAGGAAAACTTCAGGTTGTTCAATCGATGGTGGATATTTTGCAATCGAAAACACACCAATCCCTCAACCACGAGGCTTTTCTCTTGGAAGAAGTTTCTAGGGCGAGTGAAAAGCTGTCATGTCAGTTTTTTCTCCTCTTTCCTCGGTTGCTTTTTCTGATTTGCAGGAAATTGACATCATCTTCCCTTTTTTTAGGCATTCGATTGTGCGAGAGGGAGGAGAGCCAACGTCTGTGCAACCGAATGCACGCCCTTGTGTCCGCCTCCTGAAATTGTGACACATACTTCTAGACTAATCATAGTCACGCCTATACTGTGGCGTTGCTTCAAGATCGCCTATCGGAGTTGGAGCAGTTCGTCAAGTGCTGCCGCAGATCTTTGGCCATTGTTTACAATGCCATGTTTCCTCGAGATCCTCAGCCTTAGACCTCGGCGGAGTTGGTTACGAAATTTTGGTAAGGTGAAAGGATTCACCATTACGTGAAGCTTCAACTTGTAGTGGGTGCCAAGTTTGCGCTTTCATTGGTACATGCGCATCATCCGATGTTAGATCTAGATGTTATATCTTCAGGTCTGCCTCCTTCTCCCGATGGTGGCCTTGTTTATATGGCGCCTCATTACGCCGCCGCTCGTAGACCCACCATTAGGATTGTGTGTAGATGCTTAGAAGCAGACGAAGAATTTTTCGTTAACTTTGAGATCTGACTGCCTGTTTGTGCAACCTTGTACTGCATAGTCGAAATATTGTATAGACATTTATCAAAAAGGTTGTATGTTTTATACGAGATTTTGATTGCATGTTGTATTCTTTTGATTTGAGGACCCGGCGAACTAATGTTCATGTGCCATAGAAGTTTGTATGTCGTGGAATACTTTCCTTTTTTATTGATGATCATGGATAGAAGTACATTGCAAGGGCGTGATCACCTGGCCGTTGGCCTTTATTGAATATAAAGTACGTCTAAGTGAAGATTTTTTGAAGGAACTTCGGCTTCTGTTGTTGGGGTTTTCATCATGCTCCTCGTCATGGTGCTCTCGTCTTGTTGATCAGTGGATTTTCCTATGCGAGACCTATATTGGAGGCTGCATAGGTTGCTTTTGCAAGACTGTTGCGTGCTTGCTCTTCCGATATTTTCTTTTTGCGGGTGTGCCCTTCGTGTCTTGACTCCTCATCCGCTAACTTCAGCTGTCCGAGTTCTGCCTCCATCCCGAAAGATTCTGAGATTTTGTTGAATTCTCGATCGCAGCTGTCTGCGCGACTGAAACTCCCTTTGACTGTTATGACCCTATTGGGGGCTGGCATTTTTAGCACCAGGTATGCGTAGTGAGGTACTGCCATGAACCTAGCGAAAGATGGTCGTCCTAGGATCGCGTGGTACTGAGATGGCCAGTCCATGACTTTGAATTCTAGCTTTTCTCGCCCGAAGTTAGTCGTTGATCCGAAGACTACGTCGAGATGAACTTTGCCCAATGGAATTTCGGCTTTTCCTAGAACTATCCCGTGGAAAGTTATGTCTCTTTGTGCTAGGTTCGTCATGGACCAGTTCATGGCCCGCAGAGTTTTGGCATAAATCAGGTTGATGCTGCTTCCTGCATCCAAGAACACTTTGCTCATGTCGAACCCGCCGATTTGCGCTTCAGCTCTGCTGAAAGTAATTTATTTTTCTGACCAATGGAGGTACTCCGGTGTAGGAGGTGGCTTTGTTACTGCCAAGTTTACTTGTCTAGTGATCAATTTCTATGTTCTGTTAGAAGGTTGCCCCTTTTGGATCATTAACATTGCTCCCTTTGACCTAGGATATTCGTTTTCTTGGTGTATTGTACTTTGCGGGTGGCCTGCTGGCAGATGCCCCTGTGGTGGAGGTGGCGCGCCGATGGCTAAAGCGCCAGGTGCAGTAGCATAGCCTCGGTTTGCTGCTTCTGCTACCCTTGTATTTTCAAGAAAGTTCGATAGTCCTTAAGGAGATGATTTGATCATCTTTTCCCTATTGAGTCGACGTAGTAGTACATATTGTAGGGTCCTTCCAACATTTGTCCTGATGAGATAGGTGGATCTCAATTCATCGACTGGTATCATTGCTGCGACTAGCTTCCACCAATGTTGTCTCTATTGCCACGGTATCCGCTGTTGTAATCATCACTTTGTTGGTTGTCCCCTCCAGAGAAACTTGCTACAACGTAACTGGGTGTATGGTATGCATCATTGGTTCGTCGTCTCCGGTCATTGTTGCGCCTATCTCTGTCGTTGTCAGGTGAACGGGCCCTTTTGTTGTGTATTGCGTCCTCTCCATCAGCCCAACGTTTGGCTATTTCCGTCAGCTATGAAATTGTCCTTGGCTTGGTTCGTCCTAGTTCTTCAATAAACTCCTGTCGACGAAGTCCATCATTGAAGGCGTCGATTGGTTTCTCGTCAGATATTGCTTCAGCCCAATTTTTTGTAATGTTCCATCATTGGATGAAGGCTCGTATTGATTCTTCTGGTTTTTCGTTTGCAGGCCCGCAATTGCACCAAAGACGTGAGTCGCTTGAATGTAGACTGAATGTTTCTGATAAATTTGTCCTCAAGATCGTTCCAACTGCTAATAGAATCTTCGGGTAGTTGTTTTAGCCAGGAGCGTGCCGCACTAGTTAGGTGTAGCTGCAAGCTTTGCATCGCTGTAGCTTTGGATCTGCCTTGTAATCTGATAGTTGCCAGATAGTTTGTCATCCAAGCTTCAGGTTCATGGAGGCCTTCATACTTTTGGTGATCTTGGGGTAACTTAAAGCAGCTGGCTCCGCATAATTCTTGCTCTTCCTCGCTTTTGCCATCATGGTATCCTCGGGTGCTGCGTTCTTCTCTAGATCGATCGATCCTTCGCTGGGTGATATCGTTTCTCACGTCGTTTCGCGGTTCTGATTCTGAAAAGTGGCCCCGATGTGGCGATCGTGATCATCGAGTGTGACCTCCTTACCGAGGGCTGCTGCGACGGCGTGGGGATCTGTCGGGTTGCCTCGTGGTTCCTTTATGCGCTTGCGCGAGAGATTCTCCCACCAAGACGAGATTCATCAAGGCGGAACGGTGGAGGGTCACGCGAGGATCGTTGAGTGCGGGCTGTGTTGTGATTAGGAATGTTTGTGCGGCCATAATGGCTGCCTGAACTATTTTTGCCTTGATATTTCCATCTTGGTCTATCAACATAAATGACAGATCAAGGCCTCGGATTAGTCCACTCCTCTCTCCTTCGGGGATATGTCGTAATCTAGAGGTTCCTCTCCTTGGCGATGCTCCTCCTGTTACGCTCCTTGATCCTCGAGTGGATCTTAACTGCGCTCGCCATAGGCTAGATTCGCCGGCTACCCTCTTCCTTTCATCGAGTTGCCTCTGCATCCTAAGGAGGTTTCTCTTTTGCGATGGAGCAGATATTGGTATGCCAATAGATCTTCGTGGGTAGCATCCATTGTCATTGGGACCGCACCCGAAATTGCTGCTCTTGCCTTTTCCCATGCACTGGCTGGTAAGCTAAGGGTTTGCCTCTCACCCTCGCATGGTTGTTCTTCTTCCCGATTTACATGGTTGACTATTGGGTCTCCCCTGTTTCCTCGACTTCCTTCATTGTCATCACTTCCTACATTATGGCTTGAAAGAATATCATCGGGATTAAGAATTGGGTTACCGTTGGATTCTTGTTGGGTCATGGCATCTCCTATGATCACGCATACTTGGTGCTGGGTGACATATGGACTGGTAATGTCATCGTTTGCACCGATGGAGACACTATCGGATGAGCCAGTGAAGTCCATCCATTTTTGTTCCGGATAGATTTCCGCCATCCGAATTCTGAAGTCGATGCTTACGCTGCTTTCTTCAGGTTCCGAATTTCCTGGGCTTGCTTCGCGTGGTGGGGTTAACTGTGGGTCTGATCCGAAGGAGAGATTGTCATAAATACCATCGAGATCCCCCAGATTCATCTCAATTTGCTCTCTTTTGTCGCTTGCTTCGATCTGTGCTTTGACTTCCATTGAGGATCCAACAGAAGATGCTGGTACCTCCGTAGGCATAGCTTTTCCCACTGATGGTTCTGATGCGATTAGGGCCAAAGGGTGTGATTCATGCGGGTTGTCTTCTTGGAAGTGGAGGCTTCCGTTGATTAGATCGGATCCGCCATTAAAATCGGTGGGTACCAATACAGGGGTGGGCGGGTGTGGATCTCCTTTCGTCGAGTTGATGCTTGGTGGAGAGCATTCCGCCGAATCCATGGTTCCAGTGTTCAGGTTTCCCACAGACGGCTGATGGCCCAAATTATATCGAGCTCGTTGGGGAACCCCAACTGAAGCTATGATGAGCACAACAGCAAGTTTTCCCTCAGTTATGAAACCAAGGTTTAATCGAACCAGTAGGAGCAAGGAAACGCCCCAAAGGTGTTGCTAGCTGAACTTTGGCAGGGCGCACTACCGGTACCAACAGCAACATGGAGACCTACACAACACAACCACAGAACTCTGTCCCCAACTTGTGATGAGGTTGTCAATCTCACTAGTTTTGCTGAAAACAAAGGATTAAACGTATCGAGTGGAAGAAAGTAATAGTTTGCACAAAGTAAACACAAAGCAGTAAACAGTTGATTGTAGATTGATAGTAAAAGAAAGTACCGGGGTCCATAGTTCACTAGAGGGGGCTCTCCTTAAGATAGATAACATGCTGGGTGGACAAATTACAGTGGGGCAATTGATAAACATTGAGAAAGCATACAAGCATATACTACTCATCTTGACTCCTTTGAGATTCGATTGGGCATTACAACATTATACATAGACCGCCATCCAACTGCATCTATGACTAATAATCCACCTTCAGGTTATCATCCGAACCCCCTCCAGTATTAAGTTGCAAGCAATGGATAATTACATTATGAATTGTGTGTAAAGTAAACAATACGATTGTTCTATGAACAAAGGATTGTTGTTTTCTCCCTAGTAGCAACAACACATCTAGTACCTTAGAGATTTCTGTCACTTCCCTAGATTACCAGAGGCATGAACCCACTATCGAGCATAAATACTAACTCTTGGAGTTGCTAGCATCTACTTGGCCAAGATAGCTACTAACAACGGAAAGGATGCAAGATCACAAATAACAAAGACATGATAGAATCAACAATCAATCTGAAATAGCATCTCAATATCCATCGGATCCTCGCAAATAAACATGCAGAAATTACAAATAGGTGATCTTGATCATGAACGGAGCTCACAAGATCTAAGAATGATAACACAAAGGAGGATAACCAGCCATCTAGCTACTGCATGGACCCGCAGTCCAGAGATGAACTACTCATGCATCACACCAGAGGCTTGCATGATGATGAAGAAGGCCTCTAGGGTGAATTCCCCTCTCCGGCAGGGTGCTGGGAAGAGCTTTAGATCCCTCCCGGTCTAGGTATGGAGATGACGGCGACTACAGACTCTTTCGTGGATTTTTGATCGGGGTACTTAGGGTTTCTGTATCAGAGGCAATATATAGGCGAAAGGAGAGGCCGACGGGGTGCCTGGGCTGGCCACACCACCCCCTGGAGCGGGCCAAGCCTAGCCGCGCGGCCAAGTGGTGTGGCCAGGCCCCATCCCCTCTCCGTCTCGTATTCTGGCTCTAGGTGTCCCCCGGTAAAATAATGATTTTGGCTTTTGTCCCGTCAATTCCGAGAATATTCATTTTCTGACTTCCTAGAACCAAAAACAGCGAAAAAAGCAGTATCCTTTGTGGCTCTTGTTAATAGGTTAGTCCAAGAAATCATATGAAAAGTACTCCAAAGTGTGGACAAAACATAAGAAAGTAGATAAAACCAAGCATGGAACATCAAAAATTATGGATACGTTTGCAACGTATCAACGGTGCCAATTGACGAGGGGTAACCTTGGCAATGCCCATGGTGATGGACTTGGGGTTTCGCGGAAAAGAGAACACTAGGGATTTCGTCGGATGTCAGGGAAACAATGGAATCAAAGTCACCTATATATTGAGTAATTACACTATTACAAGTTGTCTTCTTGATTTCGGTACCCTCGCTTGGGCTTCTCCCGTCCTATATATAATAGGCCGGGTCTCAAAGCTGTATGCGGATAGGTTTCATACACGCGTGACTACAATACCAACACAATGTCGGTTTACAGTCTCTTTCCTAATACAATCAAAGCCTTTGTCGGTTGCTTCCTTGGGCTGTCGCCTGGAATATTTATGGGTCATAAGACTTTTATCCAATCATAGGGTATCGGTTTATAAGCATCCGAGTAATTATACCCATGTCAGTAGTTGAATCCGAAATTGTGATTGTGCCACTACTATCTGAAATCACGCAGCACTGGTTCCACGATTGCTGAGGGGCAGGAGGTCTCCAAATTCGATGGAATATAAGTGGCACAGAAATAAATTATTTAAGCTGCTACACTCCATGAAACAACAACTTATTACAGTTTCTGCACAACGACATGGAAACATGAACAACAATGGCAACTGATAATGCCTAGATGACGAGGAAATCGATACCACTTTCTGGCCCAATCTTGAGCCCGTCTATCTCACCACCTCCCTGCTCCTGCATCCCCTGCATGTGGCGAAGCTCCCAGATCTCTGGTAATAGGGTGTACGTGCTTCCACTTTATAAATTGTGGTTGTGCCATTTGCATGCGGAACAATCCACGTAGATTACGTTTAAACAAACCACCAACGTCAGAATACCACCATCATCAGACAAAAGGAAGTTATGCAGGGTTAAGACAGATTAACGGGCGACCAATTTTTTCTCCTAGGACTCCGAGACCACTATTCAGACCGCTAGGTCAACAAGTACTACTATTACAACTTAAAAAAGTACGGAGCTCAAGCTAAATAGAACTAGTTATCACACATCTCCTTGATCTTCCTAATCTTATGCCGATGCGCATCTTCCCGCGAGAGCAAGGATAGAATTGTCTGCTCCGTCCTGTTAGCATCTTCCTTGTGCAACTTCAATTGTTTTGTTTCATTTATCCTCATGCACTTGTCAATACTCGTAGTTGTGAACTGCGGGACTTTGGCCTAGTGAAGTTCATTCCATTCTTGAGTCAGTTATTGCTCTACTTTAGCCTTCAGGCCCAACGCCACATCCCTCTCCTTCTCGACTTTGCTAACCATGTCTTGCAGCCTCCTGAGATCTTGGTTAAGCTTGGTTGTATCAACATGGTCAAATAACTTCATCTCAACACTCTTAAGAAGTGAGCTGACTATGTATTCTTTCAACTCAACAGTCATATCCCATAGTTTGTCCAGCGTTTTCTGCATCGATTTGGGCCACTCTAGATCTACCCATTTGACAACACCGCACGTTCTGCGTTGCAACATTGCATAATGTCCTTGACACCCTAAAAACCTCATGCCTACGTTTCGTCCTTCGAATGCTACAAGTTTAGTGGGCACATATCCATGTTTACATAGCAGAGGACTATCTTCCTCCGTTAAACCGTGATAGTCGGAGTTGTACATCGTCTGGTTGGCCTAACACATCATACGTGAATGAGTAAACAAAGTAGATCTAGCTCAAAATAGATAATTGTCCACAAATGATAGAGATGAGACAACACACATTGAAATCACCATCCCTATCGTCACGACGCGTTTCCTCACCGTCTCCCCTTGAACCCATGGCGAGAGGGGGGTGGGGGACTGGGGTGGATGCGGGAGAGATGGCTGGAGGTGTCGTGGGCTTGCGGCTACGGCAGGATGGGAGAGAAGTGGATCCATATGTGGTTTATGAAAGGAACAGACATGCAATGACTCTGGTGGATCCATATGTAGTTTGTGAAAAGAACACACATGCAATGACTCTAGTTATGGTTAATGAAAAGAACACACATGCAATCACACTAGGGGATCCATATGTGGTTAGTGAAAAGAACACACATGCAATGACACTGGTGGATCCATATGTGGTTTGTGAAAATAACACACATTCAATGACACTAGTGGATCCATGTGGTTTATGAAAAGAACAGACATGCAATGACACTGGTGGATCCATATGTGGTTTATGAAAATAAGACACAAGCAATCACACCGGTGGATCGATGTGGTTTAAGAAAAGAGCACACATGCAATGACATTGGTGGATCCATATGTGGTTTGTGAAAATAACACACATGCAATGACTCTAATGGATCCATGTGGTTTATGAGAAGAACACACATGCAATGAACTCTAGTGGATCCATGTGGATTATGACAATAACACACATCCAATGACTCTAGTTGTGGTTTGTGAAAAGAAAACACATGCAATGACTCTGGTGGATCCATATGTGGTTTATGAAAAGAACACACATGCAATGACTCTGGTGGATCCATGTAGTTTATGAAAAGAACAGACATGCAATGACTCAGGTGGATCCATATGTGGTTTATGAAAAGAACAAACATACAATGAATCTAGTTGTGGTTAATGAAAAGAACCCACATGCAATGACACTGGTGTATCCATGTAGTTTATGAAAAGAATAGACATGCATTGACTCTGGTGGATCCATATGTGGTTTGTAAAAAGAACACACAAGCAATAATTCTAGTTGTGGTTCATGAAAAGAACACACATGCAATTACACGGGTGGATCCATATGTGGTTAATGAAAAGAACACACATGCAATGACACTAGTGGATCCACATGTGGTTTGTGAAAATAACAAACATTCAATGACACTAGTGGATCCATGTGGTTTATAAAAAGAACAATCATGCAATGACACTGGTGGATCCATATGTGGTTTGTGAAAAGAAGACACAAGCAATCACACCAGTTGATCCATGTGGTTTATGAAAAGAGCAGACATGCAATGACATTGGTGGATCCATATGTGGTTTGTGAAAAGAACACACATGCAATGACTCTAGTGGATCCATGTGGTTTATGAGAAGAACGCACATGCAATGAACTCTAGTGGATCCATGTGGTTTATGACAATATAACACATGCAATGACTCTAGTTGTGGTTTGTGAAAAGGACACACATGCAATGACTCTGGTGGATCCATATGTGGTTTATGAAAAGAACACACATGCAATGACTCTAGTGGATCCATGTGGTTTATGAAAACAACAGACATGCAATGACTCTGGTGGATCCATATGTGGTTTATGAAAAGAACAAACATGCAATGAATCTAGTTTGTGGTTAATGAAAAGAATACACATGCAATAACACTAGGGGATCCATATGTGGTTAATGAAAAGAACCCACATGCAATGACACTGGTGGATCCATGTGGTTTATGAAAAGAAGAAACATGCATTGACTCTGGTGGATCCATATGTGGTTTGTGAAAAGAACACACATGCAATGACTCCAGTTGTGGTTCATGAAAAGAACACACATGCAATGACACTGGTGGATCCATATATGGTTTGTGAACAGAACACACATTCAATGACACTTGTAACGCACATTTAATGACTCTAGTTGTGGTTAATGAAAAGAACACACATCCAATGACTCTAGTTGTGGTTTATTAAAAGAACACACATGCAATGACACTAGTGGATCCATGTGGTTTATGCAAAGAACACACATGCAATGACTCTGGTGGATCCATGTGGTTTAAGAAAAGAACAGACATGCAATGACTCTGGTGGATCCATTTGTGGTTTGTGAAAAGAACACAAATGAAATGACTATAATGGATCCATATGTGGTTTGTGAAAAGAATACACATGCAATAACTGTAGCTGTGGTTAATGAAAAGAACACACATGCAAGGACACAAGGGGATCCATATGTGGTTTATGAAAAGAACACACATGCAATGACACTGGTGGATTCGTATTTGGTTTGTCAAAAGAACACACATGCAATGACAATGGTGGTTCCATATGTGGTTTGTGAAAAGAACACACATGATCATGTGGTTTATGAAAAGAACAGACATGCAATGAATCTGGTGGATCCATATGTGATTTGTGAAAAGAACACACATGCTTATGTGGTTTATGAAAAGAACATGCATGCAATGACTCTAGCGGATCCATGTGTGGACTGTGAAAAAGATCACACATGCAATGACTCTGGTGGATCCATATGTGTTTTAGGAAAAGAACACACATGGGATGACACTGGGGATCCATATGTGGTTTGTGAAAAGAACACACATGCTTCTATGGTTTATGAAAAGAACATATATGCAAATGACTCTGGTGGATCCATATGTGGTTTGTGAAAAGAACACACATGAAATGATTTTGGTGGATCCATATGTGATTTGTTTAAAGAACACACATGCTCATGTGGTTATGAAAATAACAAACATGCAATGACTATGGTGGATCCATATGTGGTTTGTGAAAAAACACATGAAATGACTCTGTTGGATCCATATGTGGTTTGTGAAAATAACATACATGCAATGACTCTAGATGTGGTCAATGAAAAGAACACACATGCAATGACACTAGTGGATCCATATGTGGTTTATGAAAAGAACACACATGGAATGACACTGGTGGATCCATACGTGGTCTGTGAAAAGAACACACATGCAATGACAGTGGTGGATCCATATGTGGTTTGTGAAAAGAACACAAATTCAATGAAACTGGTGTATCCATGTGGTTTACGAAAAGAACAGACATGCAATGACTCTGGTGGATCCATATGTGGTTCTTGAAAAGAACAGAGATGCAATGACTCTGGTGGATCCATATGTAGTTTGTGAAAAGAACACACATGCAATAACTCTGGTGGATCCATATGTGTTTTAGGAAAAGAACACAAATGCAATGACACTGGTGGATCTATATGTGGTTTGTGAAAATAACACACATTGAATGACACTAGTGGATCCATATGTGGTTTGTGAAAAGAACACACATTTAATGACTCTAGTTGTTGACTCTAGTTGTGGTTCATGAAAAGAACACACATGCAATGAAACTGGTGGATCCATATGTGTTTTAGGAAAAGAACACACATTCAATGACACCGGTGGATCCATATGTGGTTTGTGAAAAGAACACACATGCTCATGCGGTTTATGAAAAGAATAGACATGCAATGGCTCAGGTGGATCCATATGTGGATTGTGAAAAGAACACACTTGAAATGACTGTGGTGGATACATATGTAGTTTGTGAAAAGAACAGACATGCGATGACTCTAGCTATGGTTTGTGAAAAGAACACACATGCAATGACTATGGTGGATCCATATGTGGTTTGTGAAAAGAGCACAGATGCCATGACTCTAGGTGTGGTTTATGAAAAGAACACACATCCAATGACTCTAGTTGTGGATCCATATGTGGTTTAGGAAAAGAACACACATGCAATGAACTCTAGTGGATCCATATGTGGTTTATAAAAAGAACACGCATGCAATGACTCTGGTGGATCCATACGTGGTTTATAAAAAGAACACACATGCAATGAACTCTACTGGATCCATGTGGTTTATGACAATAACACACATCCAATGACTCTAGTTGTGGTTTATGAAAAGAACACACATGCAATGACACTGTTGGATCCATGTGGTTGATGAAAAGAACACACATGCAATGACTCTGGTAGATGCATGTGGTTTATGAAAAGAACATATATGCAATGACTCTGGTGGATCCATATGTGGTTTATGAAAAGAACACACATCCAATGACACCAGTGGATCCATGTGTGGTTAATGAAAAGAACACAGATGCAATGACACTGGTGGATCCATATGTGGTTTGTTTAAAGAACACACATGCTCATGTGGTTATGAAAATAACAAACATGCAATGACTATGGTGGATCCATAGGTGGTTTGTGAAAAAAACACATGAAATGACTCTGTTGGATCCATATGTGGTTTGTGAAAATAACATACATGCAATGACTCTAGATGTGGTCAATGAAAAGAACACAAATGCAATGACACTAGTGGATCCATATGTGGTTTATGAAAAGAACACACATGGAATGACACTGGTGGATCCATATGTGGTTTGTGAAAAGAACACACATGCAATGACAATGGTGGATCCATATGCTGTTTGTGAAAAGAACAAACAAGCAATAACTCTGGTGGATCCATATGTGGTTTATGAAAAGAACATATATGCAATGACTCTGGTGGATCCATATGTGGTTTATGAAAAGAACACACATCCAATGACACCAGGGGATCCATGTGTGGTTAATGAAAAGAACACACATGCAATAACTCTGGTGGATCCATATGTGTTTTAGGAAAAGAACACAAATGCAATGACATTGGTGGATCTATATGTAGTTTGTGAAAATAACACACATTCAATGACACTGGTGGATCCATATGTGGTTTGTGAAAAGAACACACATTTAATGACTCTAGGTGTTGTTTATTAAAAGAACACACATGCAATGACACTGGTGGATCCATGTCGTTTATGAAAAGAACATACATGCAATGACTCTGGTGGATCCATATGTGGTTTGTGAAAAGAACACACATGCAATGACTCTAGTTGTCGTTAATGAAATGAACACACATGCAATGACACTAGGGCATACATATGTGGTTAATGAAAAGAACACACATGCAATGACACTGGTGGATCCATATGTGGTTTGTCAAAATAACACCCATTCAATGATAGTGGTGGATCCATGTGGTTTATGAAAAGAACACACATGCAATGACACTGGTGGATCCATATGAGATTTGACAAAAGAACACACATTCAATGACTCTAGTTATGGTTCATGAAAAGAACACACATGCAATGAAACTGGTGGATCCATATGTGTTTTAGGAAAAGAACACACATTCAATGACACTGGTGGATCCATATGTGGTTTGTGAAAAGAACACACATGCTCATGTGGTTTATGAAAAGAATAGACATGCAATGGCTCAGGTGGATCCATATGTGGATTGTGAAAAGAACACACTTGAAATGACTGTGGTGGATCCATATGTAGTTTGTGAAAAGAACAGACATGCGATGACTCTAGCTATGGTTTGTGAAAAGAACACACATGCAATGACTATGGTGGATCCATATGTGGTTTGTGAAAAGAGCACAGATGCCATGACTCTAGGTGTGGTTTATGAAAAGAACACACATCCATTGACTCTAGTTGTGGATCCATCTGTGGTTTAGGAAAACAACACACATGCAATGAACTCTAGTGGATCCATATGTGGTTTATGAAAAGAACACGCATGCAATGACTCTGGTGGATCCATATGTGGTTTATGAAAAGAACACACATGCAATGAACTCTAGTGGATCCATGTGGTTTATGACAATAACACACATCCAATGACTCTAGTTGTGGTTTATGAAAAGAACACACATGCAATGACACTGGTGGATCCATGTGGTTGATGAAAACAACGCACATGCAATGACTCTGGTGGATCCATGTGGTTTATGAAAAGAACAAACATGCAATGACTCTGGTGGATCCATATGTGGTTTATGAAAATAACATATATGCAATGACTCTGGTGGATCTATATGTGGTTTATGAAAAGAACACACATCCAATGACACTAGGGGATCCATGTGTGGTTAATGAAAAGAACACACATGCAATGACACTGGTGGATCCATATGTGGTTTGTGAAAAGAACATATATGCAATGACTCTAGCTGTGGTTTGTGAAAATAAGACACATGCAATGACTCTGGTGGATCCATATGTGGTTTGTGAAAAGAACACACATGCAATGACTCTAGTTGTTGTTTATGAAAAGAACACACATCCAATGAGTCTAGTTGTGGATCCACATGTGGTTTAGGAAAAGATCACAGATGCAATGAACTCTAGTGGATCCATATGTAGTTTATGAAAAGAACATACATGCAATGACTCATGTGGATCCATATGTGGTTTGTGAAAAGAACAGACATGAAATTACTTTGGTGGATCCATATGTGGTTTTTGAAAATAACACACATTCAATGACACTAGTGGATCCATATGTGGTTTGTGAAAAGAACACACATTTAATGACTCTAGTTGTGGTTTATGAAAAGCATACACATCCAATTACTCCATCTGTGGTTTATTAAAAGAACACACATGCAATGACACTGGTGGATCCATATCGCTTATGAAAAGAACACACATACAATGACTCTGGTGGATCCATATGTGGTTTATGAAAAGAATAGACATGGAATGACTCTGGTGGATCCATATGTGGTTTGTGAAAAGAATACACATGCAATGACTCTAGTTGTGGTTAATGAAAAGAACACACATGCAATGACACTAGGGGATCCATATGTGGTTAATGAAAAAAACAAACATGCAATGACACTGGTGGATCCATATGTGGTTTGTCAAAATAACACACATTCAATGATACTAGTGGATCCATGTGGTTTATGAAATGAACACACATGCAATGACACTGGTGTATCTATATGAGGTTTGACAAAATAACACACATTCAATGACTCTAGTTTTGGTTCATGAAAAGAACACACATGCAATGAAACTGGTGGATCCATATGTGTTTTAGGAAAAGAACACACATTCAATGACACTGGTGGATCCATATGTGGTTTGTGAAAAGAACACACATGCTCATATGGTTTATGAAACGAATAGACATGCAATGACTCAGGTGGATCCATATGTAGTTTGTGAAAAGAACACACTTGAACTGACTGTGGTGGATCCATACGTGGTTTGTGAAAAGAACAGACATGCAATGACTCTAGCTATGGTTTGTGAAAATGACACACATGCAATGACTCTGGTGGATCCATATGGGGTTTATGAAAAGAGCACACATGCCATGACTCTAGGTGTGGTTTATGAAAAGAACACACATCCAATGACTCTAGTTGTTGATCCATATGTGGTTTAGGAAAAGAACAGACATGCAATGAACTCTAGCGGATCAATATGTGGTTTATGAAAAGAACATGCATGCAATGACTCTGGTGGATCCATATGTGGTTTATGAAAAGAACACACATGCAATGAAATCTAGTGGATCCATGTGGTTTATGACAATAACACACATCCAATGACTCTAGTTGTGGTTTATGAAAAGAACACACATGCAATGACACTGTTGGATCCATGTGGTTGATGAAAAGAACACACATGCAATGACTCTGGTAGATGCATGTGGTTTATGAAAAGAACATATATGCAATGACTCTGGTGGATCCATATGTGGTTTATGAAAAGAACATATATGCAATGACACTGGTGGATCCATATGTGGTTTGTTTAAAGAACACACATGCTCATGTGGTTATGAAAATAACAAACATGCAATGACTATGGTGGATCCATATGTGGTTTGTGAAAAAAACACATGAAATGACTCTGTTGGATCCATATGTGGTTTGTGAAAATAACATACATGCAATGACTCTAGATGTGGTCAATGAAAAGAACACACATGCAATGACACTAGTGGATCCATATGTGGTTTATGAAAGAACACACATGCAATGACACTGGTGGATCCATGTGGTTGATGAAAAGAATGCACATGCAATGACTCTGGTGGATCCGTGTGGTTTATGAAAAAACAAACATGCAATGACTCTAGTGGATCCATATGTGGTTTATGAAAAGAACATACATGCAATGACTCTGGTGGATCCATATGTGGTTTATGAAAAGAACACACATCCAATGACACTAGGGGATCCATATGTGGTTAATGAAAAGAACACACATGCAATGACACTGGTGGATCCATATGTGGTTTGTGAAAAGAAGACACATTCAATGACACTGGTGAATCCATGTGTGGTTTGTGAAAAGAACACGCATGCAATGACTCTGGTGGATCCATATGTGGTTTGTGAAAAGAACATATATGCAATGACTCTAGCCGTGGTTTGTGAAAAGAACACACATCCAATGACTCTGGTGGATCCGTATGTGGTTTGTAAAAAGAACACACATGCAATGACTCTAGTTGTTGTTTATGAAAAGAACACACATCCAATGAGTCTAGTTGTGGATCCACATGTGGTTTAAGAAAAGAACACACAAGCAATGAACTCTAGTGGATCCATATGTGGTTTATGAAAAGAACATACATGCAATGACTCATGTGGATCCATATGTGGTTTTTGAAAAGAACAGACATGAAATGACTTTGGTGGATCCATATGTGGTTTGTGAAAAGAACACACATGCTCATGTGGTTACGAAAAGAACAGACATGCAATGACTCTGGTGGATCCATATGTGGTTTATGAAAAGAACACACATGAAATGACTCTATTGGTTTCATATGTTGTTTGTGAAAAAGAACAGACATGCAATGACTCTAGCTGTGGTTAATGAAAAGAACACACATGCAATGACACTAGGGGATCCATATGTGGTTTATGAAAAGAACACACATGCAATGACACTAGTGGATCCATATGTGGTCTATGAAAAGAACACACATGGAATGACACTGGTGGATGCATATGTGGTTTGTGAAAAGAACACAAATTCAATGAAACTGGTGGATCCATGTGGTTTATGAACAGAAAAACATGCAATGACTCTAGTGGATCCATATGTAGTTCGTGAAAAGAACAGACATGCAATGACTCTGGTGGATCCATATGTGGTTTGTGAAAAGAACACACATGCAATGACTTTGGTGGATCCATATGTGTGAGATCCAGGCACATGGCTTAATAGGATTGATAGGATACCCATATCAACAAGTTGCAACTTCTTTTCCGGAAGCTCATTCGAAAAGAACTCTAAGGTTAAGCGTGCTTGGCCTAGAGCAATTCTAGGATGGGTGACCGACCGGGAAGTGGGTAACCAGGTGCGCACGAGTGAGGACAAAGTGCGTAGAAAAGACTAGTGTTGGTCTATGGGGCCAGTCTAGATATCCTATTAAGCTGCTAGGAGTGACACCCCCGGGCCCCGGAGTGGACACGGCATGGCACATGTGCCGGCACTGGACGCACAGACACGTGTCAAGAGGGATCGTTCCTGGGGTATGCTTGATCGATGAGGGCATCGATCTTCTAAAGGGTGGGTGTATGTGAGATCCAGGCACATGGCTTAATAGGATTGATAGGATACCCATATCAACAAGTTGCAACTTATTTTCCAGAATCTCATTCGAAAAGAACTCTAAGGTTAAGCGTGCTTGGCCTAGAGCAATTCTAGGATGGGTGACCGACCGGGAAGTGGGTAACCGGGTGCGCACGAGTGAGGACAAAGTGCGCATAAAAGACTAGTGTTGGTCTGTGGGGCCAGTCTAGATATCCTATTAAGCTGCCAGGAGTGACACCCCCCGGGCCCAGGAGTGGACGGGGTGTTACAATATGTGATTTGTGAAAAGAACACACATTTAATGACTCTAGTTGTGGTTTATGAAAAACATACACATCCAATGACACTGGTGGATCCATGTGGTTTATGAAAAGAACACACATGCAATGACACTAGGGGATCCATATGTGGTTAATGAAAAGAACACATATGCAATGACACTAGTGGATCTATATGTCGTTTGTAAAAATAACACACATTCAATGACACTGGTGGATCCATGTGGTTTATGAAAAGAACACACATGCAATGACACTAGTGAATCCATATGCGATTTGACAAAAGAACACACATTCAATGACTCTAGTTGTGGATCATGAAAAGAACACAGATGCAATGAAACTGGTGGATCCATATGTGTTTTAGGAAAAGAACACACATTCAATGACACTGGTGGATCCATATGTGGTTTGTGAAAAGAACACACATGCTCATGTGGTTTATGCAAAGAACAGACATGCAATGACTCTGGTGGATCCATATGTGGTTTGTGAAAAGAACACACTTGAAATGACTGTGGTGAATCCATATGTGGTTTGTGAAAAGAATAGACATGCAATGCCTCTAGTTGTGGTTTGTGAAAAGAACACACATGCAATGACTCTGGTGGATCCATATTTGGTTTGTGAAAAGAACGGACATGCAATGACTCTCGTGGATCCATATGTGGTTTGTGAAAAGAACACACATGCAATGACTCTGGTGGATCCATATGTGTTTTAGGAAAAGAACACACATGCAATGACACTGGTGGATCTATATGTGGTTTGTGAAAATAACACATTCAATGACACTAGTGGATCCATATGTGGTTTGTGAAAATAACACACATTTAATGACTCTAGTTCTGGTTTATGAAAAGAATACACATCCAATGAATCCAGCTGTGGTTTATTAAAAGAACACACATGCAATGACACTGGTGGATCCATGTGGTTTATAAAAAGAACACACATCAAATGACTCTGGTGGATCCATATGTGGTTTATGAAAATAACAGACATGCAATGACTCTGGTGGATCCATATGTGGTTTGTGAAAAGAACACACATGCAATAACTCTAGTTGTGGTTAACGAAAAGAACACACAAGCAATGACACTAGGGGGTCCATATATGGTTAATGAAAAGAACACACATCTAATGACACTGGTGGATCTATATGTGGTTTGTCAAAAAAACACATTCAATGACACTGGTGGATCCATGTGGTTTATGAAAAGAACACATATGCAATGACACTAGTGGATCCATATGCGGTTTGACAAAAGAACACACATTCAATGACTCAAGTTGTGGTTCATGAAAAGAACACACATGCAATGAAACTGGTGGATCCATATGTGTTTTAGGAAAATAACACACATTCAATGACACTGGTGGATCCATATGTGGTTTGTAAAAAGAACACACATGCTCATGTGGTTTATGAAAAGAACAGACATGCAATGACTCTGGTGGATCCATATGTGGTTTGTGAAAAGAACACACTTGAAATGACTATGGTGGATCCATATGTGGTTTGTGAAAAGAATAGACATGCAATTACTCTAGCTGTGGTTTGTGCAAAGAACACACATGCAATGACTCTCGTGGATCCATATGTGGTTTGTGAAAAGAGCACACATGCCATGACTCTAGTTGTGGTTTATGAAAAGAACACACATCCAATGACTCTAGTTGTGGATCCATCTGTGTTTTAGGAAAAGAACACACATGCAATGAACTCTAGTGGATCCATATGTGGTTTATGAAAAGAACACGCATGCAATGACTCTGGTGGATCCATATGTGGTTTATGAAAAGAACGCACATGCAATGAACTCTAGTGGATCCATGTGGTTTATGACAATAACACACATCCAATGACTCTAGTTGTGGTTTATGAAAAGAACACACATGCAATGACACTGGTGGATCCATGTGGTTGATGAAAAGAACGCACATGCAAAGACTCTTGTGGATCCATGTGGTTTATGAAAAGAACAAACATGCAATGACTCTGGTGGATCCATATGTGGTTTATGAAAAGAACATATATGCAATGACTCTGGTGGATCCATATGTGGTTTATGAAAAGAACACACATGCAATGACTCTCGTGGATCCATATGTGGTTTGTGAAAAGAGCACACATGCCATGACTCTAGTTGTGGTTTATGAAAAGAACACACATCCAATGACTCTAGTTGTGGATCTATATGTGGTTTAGGAAAAGAACACATATGCAATGAACTCTAGTGGATCCATATGTGGTTTATGAGAAGAACACACATGCAATAAACTCTAGTGGATCCATATTGTTTATGACAATAACACACATCCAATGACTCTAGTGAATCCATGTGGTTTATGACAATAACACACATCCAATGACTCTAGTTGTGGTTTATGAAAAGAACACACATGCAATGACACTGGTGGATCCATGTGGTTGATGAAAAGAACGCACATGCAATGACTCTGGTGGATCCATATGTGGTTTGTGTAAATAACAGATATGTAATGACTCTAGCTGTGGTTTGTGAAAAGAACACACATGCAATGACTCTGGTGGATCCATATGTGGTTTGTGAAAAGAACACGCATGCAATGACTCTAGTTGTTGTTTATGAAAAGAACACACATCCAATGAGTCTAGTTGTGGATCCACATGTGGTTTAGGAAAAGAACACACATGCAATGAACTCTAGTGGATCCATATGTGGTTTATGAAAAGAACATACATGCAATGACTCATGTGGATCCATATGTGGTTTGTGAAAAGAATAGACATGAAATGACTTTGGTGGATCCATATGTGGTTTGTGAAAAGAACAAACATGCTCATGTGGTTATGAAAAGAACAGACATGCAATGACTCCGGTGGATCCATATGTGGTTTGTGAAAAGAACACACATGAAATGACTCTATTGGATCCATATGTGGTTTGTGAAAAGAACAGACATGCAATGGCTCTAGCTGTGGTTAATGAAAAGAACACACATGCAATGACACTAGGGGATCCATATGTGGTTCATGAAAAGAACGCACATGCAATGACACTAGTGGATCCATATGTGGTCTATGAAAAGAACACACATGGAATGACACTGGTGGATCCATATGTGGTTTGTGAAAAGAACACAAATTCAATGAAACTGGTGGATCCATATGGTTTATGAAAAGAACAAACATGCAATGACTCTGGTGGATCCATATGTTGTTTGTGAAAAGAACAGACATGCAATGACTCTAGTGGATCCATATGTGGTTTGTGAAAAGAACACACATGCAATGACTATGGTGGATTCATATGTGTTTTAGGAAAGGAACACACATGCAATGACTCTAGTTGTGGTTAATAAAAAGAACACACATGCAATGACACTAGGGGGTCCATATGTGGTTAATGAAAAGAACAAACATGCAATGACACTAGGGGGTCTATATGTGGTTTGTCAAAAACACACACTCAATGACACTAGTGGATCCATGTGGTTTTTTGAAAAGAACACACATGCAATGACACTAGTGGATCCATATGCGGTTTGACAAAAGAACACAGATTCAATGACTCAAGTTGTGGTTCATGAAAAGAACACATATGCAATGAAACTGGTTGATCCATATGTGTTTTAGGAAAAGAACACACATTGAATGACACTGGTGGATCCATATGTGGTTTGTAAAAAGAACACACATGCTCATGTGGTTTATGAAAAGAACAGACATGCAATGACTCTGGTGGATCCATATGTGGTTTGTGAAAAGAACACACTTGAAATGACTGTGGTGGATCCATATGTGGTTTGTGAAAAGAATAGACATGCAATGACTCTAGTTGTGGTTTGTGAAAAGAACACACATGCAATGACTCTGGTGGATCCATATTTGGTTTGTGAAAAGAACGGACATGCAATGACTCTGGTGGATCCATATGTGGTTTGTGAAAAGAACACACATGCAATGACTCTGGTGGATCCATATGTGTTTTAGGAAAAGAACACACATGCAATGACACTAGTGGATCCATATGTGGTTTGTGAAAATAACACGCATTTAATGAGTCTAGTTCTGGTTATGAAAAGAATACACATCCAATGAATTCAGCTGTGGTTTATTAAAAGAACACACATGCAATGACACTGGTGGATCCATGTGGTTTATGAAAAGAACACACATAAAACGACTCTGGTGGATCCATATGTGGTTTATGAAAATAACAGACATGCAATGACTCTGGTGGATCCATATGTGGTTTGTGAAAAGAACACACATGCAATGACTCTAGTTGTGGTTAATGAAAAGAACACACATGCAATGACACTCGGGGGTCCATATGTGGTTAATGAAAAGAACACACATGCAATGACACTGGTGGATCTATATGTGGTTTGTCAAAAACACACATTCAATGACACTGGTGGATCCATGTGGTTTATGAAAAGAACACACATGCAATGAAACTAGTGGATCCATATGCGGTTTGACAAAAGAACACACATTCAATGACTCAAGTTGTGGTTCATGAAAAGAACACACATGCAATGAAACTGGTGGATCCATATGTGTTTTAGGAAAATAACACACATTCAATGACACAGGTGGATCCATATGTGTTTTAGGAAAATAACACACATTCAATGACACTGGTGGATCCATATGTGGTTTGTAAAAAGAACACACATGCTCATGTGGTTTATGAAAAGAATAGACATGCAATGACTCTGCTGGATCCATATGTGGTTTGTGAAAAGAACACACTTGAAATGACTGTGGTGGATCCATATGTGGTTTGTGAAAAGAATAGACATGCAATGACTCTAGTTGTGGTTTGTGAAAAGAACACACATGAAATGACTCTGGTGGATCCATATGTGTTTTAGGAAAAGAACACACATGCAATGACACTGGTGGATCTATATGTGGTTTGTGAAAATAACACACATTCAATGACACTAGTGGATCCATATGTGGTTTGTGAAAATAACGCACATTTAATGACTCTAGTTCTGGTTTATGAAAAGAATACACATCTAATGAATCCAGCTGTGGTTTATGAAAAGAACACACATGCAATGACACTCGTGGATCCATGTGGTTTATGAAAAGAACACACATAAAACGACTCTGGTGGATCCATATATGGTTTATGAAAAGAACACACATGCAATGACTCCGGTGTATCCATTGTGGTTTGTGAAAAGAACACACATGCAATGACTCTAGTTGTGGTTAATGAAAAGAACACACATGCAATGACACTAGGGGGTCCATATGTGGTTAATGAAAAGAACACACATGCACTGACACTGGTGGATCTATATGTGGTTTGTCAAAAACACACATTCAATGACACTGGTGGATCCATGTGGTTTATGAAAAGAACACACGTGCAATAACACTAGTGGATCCATATGCGGTTTGACAAAAGAACACACATTCAATGACTCAAGTTGTGGTTCATGAAAAGAACACACATGCAATGAAACTGGTGGATCCATATGTGTTTTAGGAAAATAACACACATTCAATGACACTAGTGGATCCATATGTGGTTTGTAAAAAGAACACACATGCTCATGTGGTTTATGAAAAGAACAGACATGCAATGACTCTGGTGGATCAATGTGTGGTTTGTGAAAAGAACACACTTGAAATGACTATGGTGGATCCATATGTGGTTTGTGAAAAGAATAGACATGCAATGCCTCTAGCTGTGGTTTGTGCAAAGAACACACATGCAATGACTCTCGTGGATCCATATGTGGTTTGTGAAAAGAGCACACATGCCATGACTCTAGTTGTGGTTTATGAAAAGAACACACATCCAATGACTCTAGTTGTGGATCCATCTGTGTTTTAGGAAAAGAACACATATGCAATGAACTCTAGTGGATCCATATGTGGTTTATGAGAAGAACACACATGCAATGGACTCTAGTGGATCCATATTGTTTATGACAATAACAAACATCCAATGACTCTAGTGGATCCATGTGGTTTATGACCATAACACACATCCAATGACTCTAGTTGTGGTTTATGAAAAGAACACACATGCAATGACACTGGTGGATCCATGTGGTTGATGAAAAGAACGCACATGCAGTGACTCCGGTGGATCCATGTGGTTTATGAAAAGAACAAAAATGCAACGACTCTGGTGGATCCATATGTGGTTTATGAAAAGAACATACATGCAATGACTCTGGTGGATCCATATGTGGTTTATGAAAAGAACACACATCCAATGACACTAGGGGGTCCATATGTGGTTAATGAAAAGAACGCACATGCAATGACACTAGTGGATCTATATGTGGTTTGTCAAAAAAACACATTCAATGACACTGGTGGATCCATGTGGTTTGTCAAAAACACACAT
The DNA here is from genome assembly GCA_023614405.1 of Avena insularis. Taxonomy (NCBI): domain Eukaryota; kingdom Viridiplantae; phylum Streptophyta; class Magnoliopsida; order Poales; family Poaceae; genus Avena; species Avena insularis. The sequence goes on along the minus strand of CM042690.1, from coordinate 660,452,710 downwards.
TCAATGACACTGGTGGATCCATGTGGTTTATGAAAAGAACACACGTGCAATAACACTAGTGGATCCATATGCGGTTTGACAAAAGAACACACATTCAATGACTCAAGTTGTGGTTCATGAAAAGAACACACATGCAATGAAACTGGTGGATCCATATGTGTTTTAGGAAAATAACACACATTCAATGACACTAGTGGATCCATATGTGGTTTGTAAAAAGAACACACATGCTTATGTGGTTTATGAAAAGAACAGACATGCAATGACTCTGGTGGATCAATATGTGGTTTGTGAAAAGAACACACTTGAAATGACTATGGTGGATCCATATGTGGTTTGTGAAAAGAATAGACATGCAATGACTCTAGCTGTGGTTTGTGCAAAGAACACACATGCAATGACTCTCGTGGATCCATATGTGGTTTGTGAAAAGAGCACACATGCCATGACTATAGTTGTGGTTTATGAAAAGAACACACATCCAATGACTCTAGTTGTGGATCCATCTGTGTTTTAGGAAAAGAACACATATGCAATGAACTCTAGTGGATCCATATGTTGTTTATGAGAAGAACACACATGCAATGGACTCTAGTGGATCCATATTGTTTATGACAATAACAAACATCCAATGACTCTAGTGGATCCATGTGGTTTATGACAATAACACACATCCAATGACTCTAGTTGTGGTTTATGAAAAGAACACACATGCAATGACACTGGTGGATCCATGTGGTTGATGAAAAGAACGCACATGCAGTGACTCCGGTGGATCCATGTGGTTTATGAAAAGAACAAACATGCAACGACTCTGGTGGATCCATATGTGGTTTATGAAAAGAACATACATGCAATGACTCTGGTGGATCCATATGTGGTTTATGAAAAGAACACACATCCAATGACACTAGGGGATCCATATGTGGTTAATGAAAAGAACGCACATGCAATGACATTGGTGGATCCATATGTGGTTTGTGAAAAGAACACACATTCAATGACATTGGTAGATCCATGTGTGGTTTGTGAAAAGAACACACATGAAATGACTCTGGAGGATCCATATGTGGTGTGTGAAAATAACAGATATGCAATGACTCTAGCTGTGGTTTGTGAAAAGAACACACATGCAATGACTCTGGTGGATCCATATGTGGTTTGTGAAAAGAACACACATGCAATGACTCTAGTTGTTGTTTATGAAAAGAACACACATCCAATGAGTCTAGTTGTGGATCCACATGTGGTTTAGGAAAAGAACACACATGCAACGAACTCTAGTGGATCCATTTGTGGTTTATGAAAAGAACATACATGCAATGACTCATGTGGATCCATATGTGGTTTGTGAAAAGAATAGACATGAAATGACTTTGGTGGATCCATATGTGGTTTGTGAAAAGAACAAATATGCTCATGTGGTTATGAAAAGAACAGACATGCAATGCCTCCGGTGGATCCATATGTGGTTTGTGAAAAGAACACACATGAAATGACTCTATTGGATCCATATGTGGTTTGTGAAAAGAACAGACATACAATGACTCTAGCTGTGGTTAATGAAAAGAACACACATACAATGGCACTAGGGGGTCCATATGTGGTTCATGAAAAGAACACACATGCAATGACACTAGTGGATCCAAATGTGGTCTATGAAAAGACCACACATGGAATGACACTGGTGGATCCATATGTGGTTTGTGAAAAGAACACAAATTCAATGAAACGGGTGGATCCATGTGGTTTATGAAAAGAACAAACATGCAATCACTCTGGTGGATCCATATGTGGTTTGTGAAAAGAACAGACATGCAATGACTCTGGTGGATCCATATGTGGTTTGTGAAAAGAACACACATGCAATGACTCTGGTGGATCCATATGTGGTTTGTGAAAAGAACACACATGAAATGACTCTATTGGATCCATATGTGGTTTGTGAAAAGAACAGACATACAATGACTCTAGCTGTGGTTAATGAAAAGAACACACATGCAATGACACTAGGGGATCCATATGTGGTTCATGAAAAGAACACACATGCAATAACACTAGTGGATCCATATGTGGTCTATGAAAAGAACACACATGGAATGTCACTGGTGGATCCATATGTGGTCTGTGAAAAGAATACAAATTCAATGAAACTGGTGGATCCATGTGGTTTATGAAAAGAATAAACATGCAATGACTCTGGTGGATCCATATGTGGTTTGTGAAAAGAACAGACATGCAATGACTCTGGTGGATCCATATGTGGTTTGTAAAAAGAACACACATGCAATGACTCTGGTGGATCCATATGTGTTTTAGGAAAGAAACACACAGACAACGACTCTAGTTGTGGTTAATAAAAAGAACACACATGCAATGACACTAGGGGGTCCATATGTGATTAATGAAAAGAACACACATGCAATGACACTAGTGGATCTATATGTGGTTTGTCAAAAAAACACATTCAATGACACTGGTGGATCCATGTGGTTTATGAAAAGAACACACATGCAATGACACTAGTGGATCCATATGCGGTTTGACAAAAGAACACTCATTCAATGACTCAAGTCGTGGTTCATGAAAAGAACACACAATGAATGAAACTGGTGGATCCATATGTGTTTTAGGAAAATAACACACATTCAATGACACTGGTGGATCCATATGTGGTTTGTAAAAAGAACACACATGCTCATGTGGTTTATGAAAAGAACAGACATGCAATGACTCTGGTGGATCCATATGTGGTTTGTGAAAAGAACACACTTGAAATGACAGTGGTGGATCCATATGTGGTTTGTGAAAAGAATAGACATGCAATGACTCTAGTTGTGGTTTGTGAAAAGAACACACATGCAATGACTCTGGTGGATCCATATTCGGTTTGTCAAAAGAACGGACATGCAATGACTCTGGTGGATCCATATGTGGTTTGTGAAAAGAACACACATGCAATGACTCTGGTTGATCCATATGTGTTTTGGTAAAAGAACACACATGCAATGACACTAGTGGATCCATATGTGGTTTGTGAAAATAACACACATTTAATGAGTCTAGTTCTGGTTTATGAAAAGAATACACATCCAATGAATCCAGCTGTGGTTTATTAAAAGAACACACATGCAATGACACTGGTGGATCCATGTGGTTTATGAAAAGAACACACATAAAACGACTCTGGTGGATCCATATGTGGTTTATGAAAATAACAGACATGCAATGACTCTGGTGGATCCATATGTGGTTTGTGAAAAGAACACACATGCAATGACTCTAGTTGTGGTTAATGAAAAGAACACACATGCAATGACACTAGGGGGTCCATATGTGGTTAATGAAAAGAACACACATGCAATGACACTGGTGGATCTATATGTGGTTTGTCAAAAACACACATTCAATGACACTGGTGGATCCATGTGGTTTATGAAAAGAACACACATGCAATAACACTAGTGGATCCATATGCGGGTTGACAAAAGAACACACATTCAATGACTCAAGTTGTGGTTCATGAAAAGAACACACATGCAATGAAACTGGTGGATCCATATGTGTTTTAGGAAAATAACACACATTCAATGACACTAGTGGATCCATATGTGGTTTGTAAAAATAACACACATGCTCATGTGGTTTATGAAAAGAACAGACATGCAATGACTCTGGTGGATCCATATGTGGTTTGTGAAAAGAACACACTTGAAATGACTATGGAGGATCCATATGTGGTTTGTGAAAAGAATAGACATGCAATGACTCTAGTTGTGGTTTGTGAAAAGAACACACATGCAATGACTCTGGTGGATCCATATTTGGTTTGTGAAAAGAACGGACATCCAATGACTCTAATGGATCCATATGTGTTTTGTGAAAAGAACACACATGCAATGACTCTGGTGGATCGATATGTGTTTTAGGAAAAGAACACACATGCAATGACACTGGTGGATCTATATGTGGTTTGTGAAAAAACACACATTCAATGACACTAGTGGATCCATATGTGGTTTGTGAAAATAACACACATTTAATGACTCTAGTTCTGGTTTATGAAAAGAATACACATCCAATGAATCCAGCTGTGGTTTATTAAAAGAACACACATGCAATGACACTGGTGGATCCATGTGGTTTATGAAAAGAACACACATAAAACGACTCTGGGGGATCCATATGTGGTTTATGAAAATAACAGACATGCAATGACTCTGGTGGATCCATATGTGGTTTGTGAAAAGAACAGACATGCAATGACTCTAGTTGTGGTTAATGAAAAGAATACACATGCAATGACACTAGTGTTTCTATATGTGGTTTGTCAAAAACACACATTCAATGACACTGGTGGATCCATGTGGTTTATGAAAACAACACACATGCAATAACACTAGTGGATCCATATGCGGTTTGACAAAAGAACACACATTCAATGACTCAAGTTGTGGTTCATGAAAAGAACAAACATGCAATGAAACTGGTGGATCCATATGTGTTTTAGGAAAATAACACACATTCAATGACACTAGTGGATCCATATGTGGTTTGTAAAAAGAACACACATGCTCATGTGGTTTATGAAAAGATTAGACATGCAATGACTCTGGTGGATCCATATGTGGTTTGTGAAAAGAACACACTTGAAATGACTATGGTGGATCCATATGTGGTTTGTGAAAAGAATAGACATGCAATGACTCTAGCTGTGGTTTGTGAAAAGAACAGACATGCAATGACTCTGGTGGATCCATATGTGGTTTGTGAAAAGAACACACATGCAATGACTCTGGTGGATCCATAAGTGATTTAGGAAAGGAACACACATGCAAAGACTCTAGTTGTGGTTAATGAAAAGAACACACATGCAATGACACTAGGGGGTCCAAATGTGGTTAATGAAAAGAACACACATGCAATGACACTGGTGGATCTATATGTGGTTTGTCAAAAAACACACATTCAATGACACTGGTGGATCCATGTGGTTTATGAAAAGAACACACATGAATAACACTAGTGGATCCATATGCGGTTTGACAAAAGAACACACATTCAATGACTCAAGTTGTGGTTCATGAAAAGAACACACATGCAATGAAACTGGTGGATCTATATGTGTTTTAGGAAAATAACACACATTCAATGACACTAGTGGATCCATATGTGGTTTGTAAAAAGAACACACATGCTCATGTGGTTTATGAAAAGAACTGACATGCAATGACTCTGGTGGATCCATATGTGGTTTGTGAAAAGAACACACTTGAAATGACTATGGTGGATCCATATGTGGTTTGTGAAAAGAATAGACATGCAATGACTCTAGCTGTGGTTTGTGCAAAGAACACACATGCAATGACTCTGGTGGATCCATAAGTGATTTAGGAAAGGAACACACATGCAAAGACTCTAGTTGTGGTTAATGAAAAGAACACACATGCAATGACACTAGGGGGTCCAAATGTGGTTAATGAAAAGAACACACATGCAATGACACTGGTGGATCTATATGTGGTTTGTCAAAAAACACACATTCAATGACACTGGTGGATCCATGTGGTTTATGAAAAGAACACACATGCAATAACACTAGTGGATCCATATGCGGTTTGACAAAAGAACACACATTCAATGACTCAAGTTGTGGTTCATGAAAAGAACACACATTCAATGACACTAGTGGATCCATATGTGTTTTAGGAAAATAACACACATTCAATGACACTAGTGGATCCATATGTGGTTTGTAAAAAGAACACACATGCTCATGTGGTTTATGAAAAGAACTGACATGCAATGACTCTGGTGGATCCATATATGGTTTGTGAAAAGAACACACTTGAAATGACTATGGTGGATCCATATGTGGTTTGTGAAAAGAATAGACATGCAATGACTCTAGCTGTGGTTTGTGCAAAGAACACACATGCAATGACTCTCGTGGATCCATATGTGGTTTGTGAAAAGAACGCACATGCAATGACTCTGGTGGATCCATATGTGTTTTAGGAAAGGAACACACATGCAATGACTCTAGTTGTGGTTAATGAAAAGAACACACATGCAATGTAACTAGGGGGTCCATATGTGGTTAATGAAAAGAACACACATGCAATGACACTGGTGGATCTATATGTGGTTTGTCAAAAACACACATTCAATGACACTGGTGGATCCATGTGGTTTATGAAAAGAACACACATGCAATGACACTAGTGGATCCATATGCGGTTTGACAAAAGAACACACATTCAATGACTCAAGTTGTGGTTCATCAAAAGAACACACATGCAATGAAACTGTTGGATCCATATGTGTTGTAGGAAAATAACACACATTCAGTGACACTGGTGGATCCATATGTGGTTTGTAAAAAGACGACACATGCTCATGTGGTTTATGAAAAGAACATACATGCAATGACTCTAGTGGATCCATATGTGGTTTGCGAAAAGAACACACTTGAAATGACTATGGTGGATCCATATGTGGTTTGTGAAAAGAATAGACATGCAATGACTCTAGCTGTGGTTTGTGAAAAGAACACACATGCAATGACTCTCGTGGATCCATATGTGGTTTGTGAAAAGAACACACATGCCATGACTCTAGTTGTGGTTTATGAAAAGAACACACATCCAATGACTCTAGTTGTGGATCCATATGTGGTTTAGACAAAGAACACATATGCAATGAACTCTAGTGGATCCATATGTGGTTTATGAGAAGAACACACATGCAATGAACTCTAGTGGATCCATATTGTTTATGACAATAACACACATCCAATGACTCTAGTGGATCCACGTGGTTTATGACAATAACACACATCCAATGACTCTATTTGTGGCTTATGAAAAGAACACACATGCAATGACACTGGTGGATCCATGTGGTTTATGAAAAGAACAAACATGCAATGACTCTGGTGGATCCATATGTGGTTTATGAAAAGAACATACATGCAATGACTCTGGTGGATCCATATGTGGTTTATGAAAAGAATACACATCCAATGACACTAGGGGATCCATATGTGGTTAATGAAAAGAACACACATGCAATGACACTGGTGGATCTATATGTGGTTTGTCAAAAACACACATTTAATGACACTGGTGGATCCATGTGGTTTATGAAAAGAACACACATGCAATGACACTAGTGGATGCATATGCGGTTTGACAAAAGAACACACATTCAATGACTCAAGTTGTGGTTCATGAAAAGAACACACATGCAGTGAAACTGGTGGATCCATATGTGTTTTAGGAAAATAAAACACATGCAATGACACTGGTGGATCCATATGTGGTTTGTAAAAAGAACACACATGCTCATGTGGTTTATGAAAAGAACAGACATGCTATGACTCTGGTGGATCCATATGTGGTTTGTGAAAAGAACACACTTGAAATGACTATGGTGGATCCATATGTGGTTTGTGAAAAGAATAGACATGCAATGACTCTAGTTGTTGTTTGTGAAAAGAACACACATGCAATGACTCTGGTGGATCCATATTTGGTTTGTGAAAAGAACGGACATGCAATGACTCTGGTGGATCCATATGTGGTTTGTGAAAAGAACACACATGCAATGACTCTGGTGGATCCATTTGTGTTTTAGGAAAAGAACACACATGCAATGACACTGGTGGATCTATATGTGGTTTGTGAAAATAACAAACATTCAATGACACTAGTGGATCCATATGTGGTTTGTGAAAATAACACACATTTAATGACTCTAGTTCTGGTTTATGAAAAGAATACACATCCAATGAATCCAGCTGTGGTTTATTAAAAGAACACACATGCAATGACACTGGTGGATCCATGTGGTTTATGAAAAGAATACACATAAAACGACTCTGGGGGATCCATATGTGGTTTATGAAAATAACAGACATGCAATGACTCTGGTGGATCCATATGTGGTTTGTGAAAAGAACAGACATGCAATGACTCTAGTTGTGGTTAATGAAAAGAACACACATGCAATGACACTAGTGGATCTATATGTGGTTTGTCAAAAACACACATTCAATGACACTGGTGGATCCATGTGGTTTATGAGAAGAACACACATGCAATAACACTAGTGGATCCATATGCGGTTTGACAAAAGAACACACATTCAATGACTCAAGTTGTGGTTCATGAAAAGAACACACATGCAATGAAACTGGTGGATCCATATGTGTTTTAGGAAAATAACACACATTCAATGACACTAGTGGATCCATATGTGGTTTGTAAAAAGAACACACATGCTCATGTGGTTTATGAAAAGAACAGACATGCAATGACTCTGGTGGATCCATATGTGGTTTGTGAAAAGAACACACTTGAAATGACTATGGTGGATCCATATGTGGTTTGTGAAAAGAATAGACATGCAATGACTCTAGCTGTGGTTTGTGAAAAGAACAAACATGTAATGACTCTGGTGGATCCATATGTGGTTTGTGAAAAGAACACACATGCAATGACTCTGGTGGATCCATAAGTGATTTAGGAAAGGAACACACATGCAAAGACTCTAGTTGTGGTTAATGAAAAGAACAGACATGCAATGACACTAGGGGGTCCAAATGTGGTTAATGAAAAGAACACACATGCAATGACACTGGTGGATCTATATGTGGTTTGTCAAAAAACACACATTCAATGACACTGGTGGATCCATGTGGTTTATGAAAAGAACACACATGCAATGACACTAGTCGATCCATATGCGGTTTGACAAAAGAACACACATTCAATGACTCAAGTTGTGGTTCATGAAAAGAACACACATGCAATGAAACTCGTGGATCCATATGTGTTTTAGGAAAATAACACACATTCAATGACACTGGTGGATCCATATGTGGTTTGTAAAAAGAACACACATGCTCATGTGGTTTATGAAAAGATTAGACATGCAATGACTCTGGTGGATCCGTATGTGGTTTGTGAAAAGAATAGACATGCAATGACTCTAGTTGTGGTTTGTGAAAAGAATACACATGCAATGACTCTGGTGGATCCATATTTGGTTTGTGAAAAGAACGGACATCCAATGACTCTAATGGATCCATATGTGGTTTGTGAAAAGAACACACATGCAATGACTCTGGTGGATCGATATGTGTTTTAGGAAAAGAACACACATGCAATGACACTGGTGGATCTATATGTGGTTTGTGAAAAAAACACACATTCAATGACACTAGTGGATCCATATGTGGTTTGTGAAAATAACACACATTTAATGACTCTAGTTCTGGTTTATGAAAAGAATACACATCCAATGAATCCAGCTGTGGTTTATTAAAAGAACACACATGCAATGACACTGGTGGATCCATGTGGTTTATCAAAAGAACACACATAAAACGACTCTGGGGGATCCATATGTGGTTTATGAAAATAACAGACATGCAATGACTGGTGGATCCATATGTGGTTTGTGAAAAGAACAGACATGCAATGACTCTAGTTGTGGTTAATGAAAAGAAGACACATGCAATGACACTAGGGGGTCCATATGTGGTTAATGAAAAGAACACACATGCAATGACACTGGTGGATCTATATGTGGTTTGTCAAAAACACACATTTAATGACACTGGTGGATCCATGTGGTTTATGAAAAGAACACACATGCAATGACACTAGTGGATCCATATGCGGTTTGAAAAAAGAACACACATTAAATGACTCAAGTTGTGGTTCATGAAAGGAACACACATGCAACGAAACTGTTGGATCCATATGTGTTTTAGGAAAATAACACACATTCAATGACACTGGTGGATCCATATGTGGTTTGTAAAAAGAACACACATGCTCATGTGGTTTATGAAAAGAACAGACATGCAATGACTCTGGTGGATCCATATGTGGTTTGTGAAAATAACACACTTGAAATTACTATGGTGGATCCATATGTGGTTTGTGAAAAGAATAGACATGCAATGACTCTAGTTGTGGTTGTGAAAAGAACACACATGCAATGACTCTCGTGGATCCATATGTGGTTTGCGAAAAGAGCACATGCCATGACTCTAGTTGTGGTTTATAAAAAGAACACACATCCAATGACTCTAGTTGTGGATCCATATGTGGTTTAGGAAAAGAACACATATGCAATGAACTCTAGTGGATCCATATGTGGTTTATGAGAAGAACACACATGCAATGAACTCTAGTGGATCGATATTGTTTATGACAATAACACACATCCAATGACTCTAGTGGAGCCATGTGGTTTATTACAATAACACACATCCAATGACTCTATTTGTGGTTTATGAAAAGAACACACATGCAATGACACTAGTGGATCCAAGTGGTTGATGAAAAGAACACAGATGCAATGACTCCGGTAGATCCACGTGGTTTATGAAAAGAACAAACATGCACTGACTCTGGTGGATCCATATGTGGTTTATGAAAAGAACATACATGCAATGACTCTGGTGGATCCTTATGTGGTTTATGAAAAGAACACACATCCAATAACACTAGGGGATCCATATGTCGTTAATGAAAAGGACGCACATGCAATGTCATTGGTGGATCCATATGTGGTTTGTGAAAAGAACACACATTCAATGACACTGGTAGATCCATGTGTGGTTTGTCAAAAGAACACACATGAATGACTCTGGTGGATCCATATGTGGTTTGTGAAAATAACAGATATGCAATGACTCTAGCTATGGTTTGTGAAAAGAACACACATGCAATGACTCTGGTGGATCCATATGTGGTTTGTGAAAAGAACACACATGCAATGACACTGTTGGATCTATATGTGGTTTGTCAAAAACACACATTCAATGACACTGGTGGATCCATGTGGTTTATGAAAAGAACACACATGCAATGACACTAGTGGATCCATATGCGGTTTGACAAAAGAACACACATTCAATGACTCAAGTTGTGGTTCATGAAAAGAACACACATGCAATGAAACTGTTGGATCCATATGTGTTTTAGGAAAATAACACACATTCAGTGACACTGGTGGATCCATATGTGGTTTGTAAAAAGACGACACATGCTCATGTGGTTTATGAAAAGAACATACATGCAATGACTCTAGTGGATCCATATGTGGTTTGCGAAAAGAACACACTTGAAATGACTATGGTGGATCCATATGTGGTTTGTGAGAAGAATAGACATGCAATGACTCTAGCTGTGGTTTGTGAAAAGAACACACATGCAATGACTCTCGTGGATCCATATGTGGTTTGTGAAAAGAGCACACATGCCATGACTCTAGTTGTGGTTTATGAAAAGAACACACATCCAATGACTCTAGTTGTGGATCCATATGTGGTTTAGACAAAGAACACATATGCAATGAACTCTAGTGGATCCATATGTGGTTTATGAGAAGAACACACATGCAATGAACTCTAGTGGATCCATATTGTTTATGACAATAACACACATCCAATGACTCTAGTGGATCCACGTGGTTTATGACAATAACACACATCCAATGACTCTATTTGTGGCTTATGAAAAGAACACACATGCAATGACACTGGTGGATCCATGTGGTTTATGAAAAGAACAAACATGCAATGACTCTGGTGGATCCATATGTGGTTTATGAAAAGAACATACATGCAATGACTCTGGTGGATCCATATGTGGTTTATGAAAAGAATACACATCCAATGACACTAGGGGATCCATATGTGGTTAATGAAAAGAACACACATGCAATGACACTGGTGGATCTATATGTGGTTTGTCAAAAACACACATTTAATGACACTGGTGGATCCATGTGGTTTATGAAAAGAACACACATGCAATGACACTAGTGGATGCATATGCGGTTTGACAAAAGAACACACATTCAATGACTCAAGTTGTGGTTCATGAAAAGAACACACATGCAGTGAAACTGGTGGATCCATATGTGTTTTAGGAAAATAACACACATGCAATGACACTGGTGGATCCATATGTGGTTTGTAAAAAGAACACACATGCTCATGTGGTTTATGAAAAGAACAGACATGCAATGACTCTGGTGGATCCATATGTGGTTTGTGAAAAGAACACACTTGAAATGACTGTGGTGGATCCATATGTGGTTTGTGAAAAGAATAGACATGGAATGACTCTAGTTGTTGTTTGTGAAAAGAACACACATGCAATGACTCTGGTGGATCCATATTTGGTTTGTGAAAAGAACGGACATGCAATGACTCTGGTGGATCCATATGTGGTTTGTGAAAAGAACACACATGCAATGACTCTGGTGGATCCATTTGTGTTTTAGGAAAAGAACACACATGCAATGACACTGGTGGATCTATATGTGGTTTGTGAAAATAACAAACATTCAATGACACTAGTGGATCCATATGTGGTTTGTGAAAATAACACACATTTAATGACTCTAGTTCTGGTTTATGAAAAGAATACACATCCAATGAATCCAGCTGTGGTTTATTAAAAGAACACACATGCAATGACACTGGCGGATCCATGTGGTTTATGAAAAGAACACACATAAAACGACTCTGGTGGATGCATATGTGGTTGATGAAAATAACACACATGCAATGACTCTGGTGGATCCATATGTGGTTTGTGAAAAGAACACACATGCAATGACTCTAGTTGTGGTTAATGAAAATAACACACATGCAATGACACTAGTGGATCTATATGTGGTTTGTCAAAAACACATATTCAATGACACTGGTGGATCCATGTGGTTTATGAAAAGAACACACATGCAATAACACTAGTGGATCCATATGCGGTTTGACAAAAGAACACACATTCAATGACTCAAGTTATGGTTCATGAAAAGAACACACATGCAATGAAACTGGTGGATCCATATGTGTTTTAGGAAAATAACACACATTCAATGACACTAGTGGATCGATATGTGGTTTGAAAAAAGAACACACAAGCTCATGTGGTTTATGAAAAGAACAGACATGCAATGACTCCGGTGGATCCATATGTGGTTTGTGAAAAGAACACACTTGAAATGACTATGGTGGATCCATATGTGGTTTGGGAAAAGAACAGACATGCAATGACTCTAGATGTGGTTTGTGAAAAGAACAGACATGCAATGACTCTGGTGGATCCATATGTGGTTTGTGAAAAGAACACACATGCAATGACTCTGGTGGATCCATATGTGTTTTAGGAAAGGAACACACATGCAAAGACTCTAGTTGTGGTTAATGAAAAGAACACACATGCAATGACACTAGGGGGTCCAAATGTGGTTAATGAAAAGAACACACATGCAATGACACTGGTGGATCTATATGTGGTTTGTCAAAAAACACACATTCAATGACACTGGTGGATCCATGTGGTTTATGAAAAGAACACACATGCAATGACACTAGTGGATCCATATGCGGTTTGACAAAAGAACACACATTCAATGACTCAAGTTGTGGTTCATGAAAAGAACACACATGCAATGAAACTGGTGGATCCATATGTGTTTTAGGAAAATAAGACACATTCAATGACACTGGTGGATCCATATGTGGTTTGTAAAAAGAACACACATGCTCATGTGGTTTATGAAAAGATTAGACATGCAATGACTCTGGTGGATCCATATGTGGTTTGTGAAAAGAACACACTTGAAATGACTATGGTGGATCCATATGTGGTTTGTGAAAAGAATAGACATGCAATGACTCTAGTTGTGGTTTGTGAAAAGAACACACATGCAATGACTCTGGTGGATCCATATTTGGTTTGTGAAAAGAACGGACATGCAATGACTCTAGTGGATCCATATGTGGTTTGTGAAAAGAACACACATGCAATGACTCTGGTGGATCCATATGTGTTTTAGGAAAAGAACACACATGCAATGACACTGGTGGATCTATATGTGGTTTGTGAAAATAACACACATTCAATGACACTAGTGGATCCATATGTGGTTTGTGAAAATAACACACATTTAATGACTCTAGTTCTGGTTTATGAAAAGAATACACATCCAATGAATCCAGCTGTGGTTTATTAAAAGAACACACATGCAATGACACTGGTGGATCCATGTGGTTTATGAAGAGAACACACATAAAACGACTCTGGGGGATCCATATGTGGTTTATGAAAATAACAGACATGCAATGACTCTGGTGGATCCATATGTGGTTTGTGAAAAGAACAGACATGCAATGACTCTAATTGTTGTTAATGAAAAGAAGACACATGCAATGACACTAGGGGCTCCATATGTGGTTAATGAAAAGAACACACATGCAATGACACTGGTGGATCTATATGTGGTTTGTCAAAAACACACATTCAATGACACTGGTGGATCCATGTGGTTTATGAAAAGAACACACATGCAATGACACTAGTGGATCCATATGCGGTTTGAAAAAAGAACACACATTCAATGACTCAAGTTGTGGTTCATGAAAGGAACACACATGCAATGAAACTGTTGGATCCATATGTGTTTTAGGAAAATAACACACATTCAATGACACTGGTGGATCCATATGTGGTTTGTAAAAAGAACACACATGCTCATGTGGTTTATGAAAAGAACAGACATGCAATGACTTTGGTGGATCCATATGTGGTTTGTGAAAATAACACACTTGAAATGACTATGGTGGATCCATATGTGGTTTGTGAAAAGAATAGACATGCAATGACTCTAGCTGTGGTTGTGAAAAGAACACACATGCAATGACTCTCGTGGATCCATATGTGGTTTGCAAAAAGAGCACACATGCCATGACTCTAGTTGTGGTTTATGAAAAGAACATACATCCAATGACTCTAGTTGTGGATCCATATGTGGTTTAGGAAAAGAACACATATGCAATGAACTCTAGTGGATCCATATGTGGTTTATGAGAAGAACACACATGCAATGAACTCTAGTGGATCGATATTGTTTATGACAATAACACACATCCAATGACTCTAGTGGAGCCATGTGGTTTATTACAATAACACACATCCAATGACTCTATTTGTGGTTTATGAAAAGAACACACATGCAATGACACTCGTGGATCCAAGTGGTTGATGAAAAGAACGCAGATGCAATGACTCCGGTGGATCCACGTGGTTTATGAAAAGAACAAACATGCACTGACTCTGGTGGATCCATATGTGGTTTATGAAAAGAACATACATGCAATGACTCTGGTGGATCCATATGTGGTTTATGAAAAGAACACACATCCAATGACACTAGGGGATCCATATGTGGTTAATGAAAAGAACGCACATGCAATGACATTAGTGGATCCATATGTGGTTTGTGAAAAGAACACACATTCAATGACACTGGTAGATCCATGTGTGGTTTGTCAAAAGAACACACATGAATGACTCTGGTGGATCCATATGTGGTTTGTGAAAATAACAGATATGCAATGACTCTAGCTATGGTTTGTGAAAAGAACACACATGCAATGACTCTGGTGGATCCATATGTGGTTTGTGAAAAGAACACACATGCAATGACTCTAGTTGTTGTTTATGAAAAGAACACACATCCAATGAGTCTAGTTGTGGATCCACATGTGGTTTAGGAAAAGAACACACGTGCAATGAACTCTAGTGGATCAATATGTGGTTTATGAAAAGAACATACATGCAATGACTCATGTGGATCCATATGTGGTATGTGAAAAGAATAGACAGGAAATGACTTTGGTGGATCCATATGTGGTTTGTGAAAAGAACAGATATCTCATGTGGTTATGAAAAGAACAGACATGCAATGACTCTGGTGGATCCATATGTGGTTTGTGAAAAGAACACACATGAAATGGCTCTATTGGATCCATATGTGGTTTGTGAAAAGAACAGACATGCAATGACTCTAGATGTGGGTAATGAAAAGAACACACATGCAATGACACTAGGGGATCCATATGTGGTTCATGAAAAGAACACACATGCAATGACACTAGTGGATCCATATGTGGTCTATGAAAAGAACACACATGGAATGACACTGGTGGATCCATATGTGGTTTGTGAAAATAATACAAATTCAATGAAACTGGTAGATCCATGTGGTTTATGAAAACAACAAACGTGCAATGGCTCTGGTGGATCCATATGTGGTTATTGAAAAGAACATACATGCAATGACTCTGGTCGATCCATATGTGGTTTGTGAAAAGAACACACATGCAATGACTCTGGTGGATCCATATGTGTTTTAGGAAAGGAACACACATGCAATGACTCTAGTTGCGGTTAATGAAAAGAACACACATGCAATGACACTAGGGGGTCCATATGTGGTTGTTGAAAAGAACACACATGCAATGACACTGGTGGATCTATATGTGGTTTGTCAAAAACACACATTCAATGACACTGGTGGATTCATGTGGTTTATGAAAAGAACACACATGCAATGACACTAGTGGATCCATATGCGGTTGGACAAAAGAACACACTTTCAATGACTCAAGTTGTGGTTCATGAAAAGAACACAGATGCAATGAAACTGGTGGATCCATATGTGTTTTAGGAAAATAACACACATGCAATGACACTGGTGGAATCATATGTGGTTTGTAAAAAGAACACACATGCTCATGTGCTTTATGAAAAGAACAGACATGCAATGACTCTAGTGGATCCATATGTGGTTTGTGAAAAGAACACACTTGAAATGACTGTGGAGGATCCGTATGTGGTTTGTGAAAAGAATATACATGCAATGGCTCTAGTTGTGGTTTGTGAAAATAAAACACATGCAATGACTCTCGTGGATCCATATGTGGTTTGTGAAAAGAGCACACATGCCATGACTCTAGTTGTGGTTTATGAAAAGAACACACATCCAATGACTCTAGTTGTGGATCCATATGTGGTTTAGGAAAAGAACACATATGCAATGAAATCTAGTGGATCCATATGTGGTTTATGAGAAGAACACACATGCAATGAACTCTAATGGATCCATATTGTTTATGACAATAACACACATCCAATGACTCTAGTGGATCCATGTGGTTTATTATAATAACACACATCCAATGACTCTAGTGGTGGTTTATGAAAAGAACACACATGCAATGACAATGGTGGATCCATGTGGTTGATGAAAAGAACGCACATGCAATGACTCTGGTCGATCCATGTGGTTTATGAAAAGAACAAATATGCAATGACTCTGGTGGATCCATATGTGGTTTATGAAAAGAACATACATGCAATGACTCTGGTGGATCCATATGTGGTTTATGAAAAGAACACACATCCAATGACACTAGGGGATCCATATGTGGTTAATGAAAAGAACGCACATGCAATGACATTGGTGGATCCATATGTGGTTTGTGAAAAGAACGCACATTCAATGACACTGGTAGATCCATGTGTGGTTTGTGAAAAGAACACACATGCAATGACACTGGTGGATCCATATGTGGTTTGTGTAAATAACAGATATGCAATGACTCTAGTTGTGGTTTTTGAAATGAACACACATGCAATGACTCTGGTGGATCCATGTGTGGTTTGTGAAAAGAACACACATGCAATGACTCTAGTTGTTGTTTATGAACAGAACACACATCCAATGAGTCTAGTTGTGGATCCACATGTGGTTTAGGAAAAGAACACACATGCAATGAACTCTAGTGGATCCATATGTGGTTTATGAAAATAACATACATGCAATGACTCATGTGGATCCATATGTGGTTTGTGAAAAGAATAGACATGAAATGACTTTAGTGGATCCATATGTGGTTTGTGAAAAGAACACATATGCTCATGTGGATATGAAAAGAACATACATGCAATGACTCCTGTGCATCCATATGTGGTTTGTGAAAAGAACACACATGAAATGACTCTATTGGATCCATGTGTGGTTTGTGAAAAGAACACAAATTCAATGAAACTGGTGGATCCATGTGGTTTATGAAAAGAACAAACATGCAATGACTCTGGTGGATCCATATGTGGTTTGTGAAAAGAACAGACATGCAATGACTCTGGTGGATCCATATGTGGTTTGTGAAAAGAACACACATGCAATGACTCTAGTGGATCCATATGTGTTTTAGGAAAGGAACACACATGCAATGACTCTAGTTGTGGTTAATGAAAAGAACACACATGCAATGACACTAGGGGGTCCACGTGTGGTTAATGAAAAGAACACACATGCAATGACACTGGTGGATCTATATGTGGTTTGCCAAAAACACACATTCAATGACACTGGTGGATCCATGTGGTTTATGAAAAGAACACACATGCAATGACACTAGTGGATCCATATGCGGTTTGCCAAAAGAACACACATTCAATGACTCTAGTTGTGGTTCATGAAAAGAACGCACATGCAATGAAACTGGTGGATCCATATGTGTTTTAGGAAAATAACACACATTCAATGACACTGGTGGATCCACATGTGGTTTGTAAAAAGAACACACATGCTCTTATGGTTTATTAAAAGAACAGACATGCAATGACTCTGGTGGATCCATATGTGGTTTGTGAAAAGAACACACTTCAAATGATTGTGGTGGATCCATATGTGGTTTGTGAAAAGAATAGACATGCAATGAATCTTGCTATGGTTTTTGAAAAGAACACACATGCAATGACCCTGGTGGATCCATATGTGGATTGTGAAAAGAGCACACATGCCATGACTCTTGTTGTGGTTTATGAAAAGAACACACATCCAATGACTCTAGTTGTGGATGCATATGTGGTTTAGGAAAAGAACACACATGCAATGAACTCTAGTGGATCCATCTGTGGTTTATGAGAAGAACACACATGCAATGGACTCTAGTGGATCCATGTGGTTTATGACAATAACACATAGCCAATGACTCTAGTTGTCGTTTATGAAAAGAACACACATGCAATGACACTGGTGGATCCACGTGGTTGCTCAAAGTAACACACATGCAATTACTCTGGTGGATCCATGTGGTTTATGAAAAGAACAAACATGCAATGACCCTAGTGGATCCATATGTGGTTTATGAAAATAACATACATGCAATGACTCTGGTGGATCCATATGTGGTTTATGAAAAGAACACACATGCAACGACAATAGGGGATCCATATGTTGTTAATGAAAATAACACACATGCAATGACACTGGTGGATCCATATGTGGTTTGTGAAAAGAACACACATTCAATGACACTGGTGGATCCATATGAGGTTAAGGAAAAGAACACACATGCAATCAACTCTAGTGGAACTATATATGGTTTATGAAAAGAACACATATGTAATGACTCTGGTGGATCCATACATGGTTTATGAGAAGAACACACATGCAATGAACTCAAGTGGATCCATGTGGTTTATGACAATAACACACATCCAGTGACTCTAGTTGTGGTTTATGAAAAGAACACACATGCAATGACACTGGTGGATCCATGTGGTTGATGAAAAGAACACACATGTAATGACTCTGGTGGATCCATGTGGTTTATGAAAAGAATAGACATGCAATGACTCTAGTGGATCCATATGTGGTTTATGAAAAGAACATACATACAATGACTCTGGTGGATCCATATGTGGTTTATGAAGAGAAAACACATGCAATGACACTAGGGGATCCATATGTGGTTAATGAAAACAACACACATGCAATGACACTGGTATATCTATATGTGGTTTGTGAAAAGAACACACATCCAATGACACTGGTGGATCCATGTGTGGTTTGTGAAAAGAAGACACATGCAATGAATCGAGTGGATCCATATGTGGTTTGTGAAAAGAAAACACATGCAATGACTCTGGTGGATCCATATGTGGTTTAGGAAAAGAACACACATGCAATGAACTCTAGTGGATCCATATGTGGTTTATGAAAAGAACAGACATGCAATGATTCTGGTGGATCCATAGGTGGTTAATGAAAAGAACAGACATGCATTGACTCTGGTGGATCCATATGTGGTTTGTGAAAATAACACACATGCAATGACTCTAGGTGTGGTTAATAAAACAACACACATGCAATGACCCTAGGGGATCCGTATGTGGTTAATGAAAAGAACACACATGCAATGACACTAGGGGATCCGTATGTGGTTTATGAAAAGAACACACATGCAACGACACTAGGGGATCCATATGTTGTTAATGAAAACAACACACATGCAATGACACTGGTGGATCCATATGTGGTTTGTGAAAAGAACACACATTCAATGACACTGGTGGATCCATGTGTGGTTTGTGAAAAGAACACACATGCAATGACTCTGGTGGATCCATATGTTGTTTGTGAAAAGAACACACATGCAATGACTCTAGTGGATCCATATGTGTTTTAGGAAAGGAACACACATGCAATGACTCTAGTTGTGGTTAATGAAAAGAACACACATGCAATGACACTAGGGGGTCCACATGTGGTTAATGAAAAGAACACACATGCAATGACACTGGTGGATCTATATGTGGTTTGCCAAAAACACACATTCAATGACACTGGTGGATCCATGTGGTTTATGAAAAGAACACACATGCAATGACACTAGTGGATCCATATGCGGTTTGCCAAAAGAACACACATTCAATGACTCTAGTTGTGGTTCATGAAAAGAACGCACATGCAATGAAACTGGTGGATCCATATGTGTTTTAGGAAAATAACACACATTCAATGACACTGGTGGATCCACATGTGGTTTGTAAAAAGAACACACGTGCTCTTATGGTTTATTAAAAGAACAGACATGCAATGACTCTGGTGGATCCATATGTGGTTTGTGAAAAGAACACACTTCAAATGATTGTGGTGGATCCATATGTGGTTTGTGAAAAGAATAGACATGCAATGAATCTTGCTATGGTTTTTGAAAAGAACACACATGCAATGACCCTGGTGGATCCATATGTGGATTGTGAAAAGAGCACACATGCCATGACTCTTGTTGTGGTTTATGAAAAGAACACACATCCAATGACTCTAGTTGTGGATGCATATGTGGTTTAGGAAAAGAACACACATGCAATGAACTCTAGTGGATCCATCTGTGGTTTATGAGAAGAACACACATGCAATGGACTCTAGTGGATCCATGTGGTTTATGACAATAACACATAGCCAATGACTCTAGTTGTCGTTTATGAAAAGAACACACATGCAATGACACTGGTGGATCCACGTGGTTGCTCAAAGTAACACACATGCAATTACTCTGGTGGATCCATGTGGTTTATGAAAAGAACAAACATGCAATGACCCTAGTGGATCCATATGTGGTTTATGAAAATAACATACATGCAATGACTCTGGTGGATCCATATGTGGTTTATGAAAAGAACACACATGCAACGACACTAGGGGATCCATATGTTGTTAATGAAAATAACACACATGCAATGACACTGGTGGATCCATATGTGGTTTGTGAAAAGAACACACATTCAATGACACTGGTGGATCCATATGAGGTTAAGGAAAAGAACACACATGCAATGAACTCTAGTGGAACTATATATGGTTTATGAAAAGAACACATATGTAATGACTCTGGTGGATCCATACATGGTTTATGAGAAGAACACACATGCAATGAACTCAAGTGGATCCATGTGGTTTATGACAATAACACACATCCAGTGACTCTAGTTGTGGTTTATGAAAAGAACACACATGCAATGACACTGGTGGATCCATGTGGTTGATGAAAAGAACACACATGTAATGACTCTGGTGGATCCATGTGGTTTATGAAAAGAATAGACATGCAATGACTCTAGTGGATCCATATGTGGTTTATGAAAAGAACATACATACAATGACTCTGGTGGATCCATATGTGGTTTATGAAGAGAAAACACATGCAATGACACTAGGGGATCCATATGTGGTTAATGAAAACAACACACATGCAATGACACTGGTAGATCTATATGTGGTTTGTGAAAAGAACACACATCCAATGACACTGGTGGATCCATGTGTGGTTTGTGAAAAGAACACACATGCAATGAATCGAGTGGATCCATATGTGGTTTGTGAAAAGAAAACACATGCAATGACTCTGGTGGATCCATATGTGGTTTAGGAAAAGAACACACATGCAATGAACTCTAGTGGATCCATATGTGGTTTATGAAAAGAACAGACATGCAATGATTCTGGTGGATCCATAGGTGGTTAATGAAAAGAACAGACATGCATTGACTCTGGTGGATCCATATGTGGTTTGTGAAAATAACACATGCAATGACTCTAGGTGTGGTTAATAAAACAACACACATGCAATGATCCTAGGGGATCCGTATGTGGTTAATGAAAAGAACACACATGCAATGACACTAGGGGATCCGTATGTGGTTTATGAAAAGAACACACATGCAACGACACTAGGGGATCCATATGTTGTTAATGAAAACAACACACATGCAATGACACTGGTGGATCCATATGTGGTTTGTGAAAAGAACACACATTCAATGACACTGGTGGATCCATGTGTGGTTTGTGAAAAGAACACACATGCAATGACTCTGGTGGATCCATATGTTGTTTGTGAAAAGAACACACATGCAATGACTCTAGTGGATCCATATGTGTTTTAGGAAAGGAACACACATGCAATGACTCTAGTTGTGGTTAATGAAAAGAACACACATGCAATGACACTAGGGGGTCCACATGTGGTTAATGAAAAGAACACACATGCAATGACACTGGTGGATCTATATGTGGTTTGCCAAAAACACACATTCAATGACACTGGTGGATCCATGTGGTTTATGAAAAGAACACACATGCAATGACACTAGTGGATCCATATGCGGTTTGCCAAAAGAACACACATTCAATGACTCTAGTTGTGGTTCATGAAAAGAACGCACATGCAATGAAACTGGTGGATCCATATGTGTTTTAGGAAAATAACACACATTCAATGACACTGGTGGATCCACATGTGGTTTGTAAAAAGAACACACGTGCTCTTATGGTTTATTAAAAGAATGACATGCAATGACTCGTGGATCCATATGTGGTTTGTGAAAAGAACACACTTCAAATGATTGTGGTGGATCCATATGTGGTTTGTGAAAAGAATAGACATGCAATGAATCTTGCTATGGTTTTTGAAAAGAACACATGCAATGACCTGGTGGATCCATATGTGGATTGTGAAAAGAGCACACATGCCATGACTCTTGTTGTGGTTTATGAAAAGAACACACATCCAATGACTCTAGTTGTGGATGCATATGTGGTTTAGGAAAAGAACACACATGCAATGAACTCTAGTGGATCCATCTGTGGTTTATGAGAAGAACACACATGCAATGGACTCTGGTGGATCCATGTGGTTTATGACAATAACACATAGCCAATGACTCTAGTTGTCGTTTATGAAAAGAACACACATGCAATGACACTGGTGGATCCTGGTGGTTGCTCAAAGTAACACATGCAATTACTCGTGGAACCATGTGGTTTATGAAAAGAACAAACATGCAATGACCCTAGTGGATCCATATGTGGTTTATGAAAATAACATACATGCAATGACTCTGGTGGATCCATATGTGGTTTATGAAAAGAACACACATGCAACGACACTAGGGGATCCATATGTTGTTAATGAAAATAACACACATGCAATGACACTGGTGGATCCATATGTGGTTTGTGAAAAGAACACACATTCAATGACACTGGTGGATCCATATGAGGTTAAGGAAAAGAACACACATGCAATGAACTCTAGTGGAACTATATATGGTTTATGAAAAGAACACATATGTAATGACTCTGGTGGATCCATACATGGTTTATGAGAAGAACACACATGCAATGAACTCAAGTGGATCCATGTGGTTTATGACAATAACACACATCCAGTGACTCTAGTTGTGGTTTATGAAAAGAACACACATGCAATGACACTGGTGGATCCATGTGGTTGATGAAAAGAACACACATGCAATGACTCTGGTGGATCCATGTGGTTTATGAAAAGAATAGACATGCAATGACTCTAGTGGATCCATATGTGGTTTATGAAAAGAACATACATACAATGACTCTGGTGGATCCATATGTGGTTTATGAAGAGAAAACACATGCAATGACACTAGGGGATCCATATGTGGTTAATGAAAACAACACACATGCAATGACACTGGTAGATCTATATGTGGTTTGTGAAAAGAACACACATCCAATGACACTGGTGGATCCATGTGTGGTTTGTGAAAAGAACACACATGCAATGAATCGAGTGGATCCATATGTGGTTTGTGAAAAGAAAACACATGCAATGACTCTGGTGGATCCATATGTGGTTTAGGAAAAGAACACACATGCAATGAACTCTAGTGGATCCATATGTGGTTTATGAAAAGAACAGACATGCAATGATTCTGGTGGATCCATAGGTGGTTAATGAAAAGAACAGACATGCATTGACTCTGGTGGATCCATATGTGGTTTGTGAAAATAACACACATGCAATGACTCTAGGTGTGGTTAATAAAACAACACACATGCAATGACCCTAGGGGATCCGTATGTGGTTAATGAAAAGAACACACATGCAATGACACTAGGGGATCCGTATGTGGTTTATGAAAAGAACACACATGCAACGACACTAGGGGATCCATATGTTGTTAATGAAAACAACACACATGCAATGACACTGGTGGATCCATATGTGGTTTGTGAAAAGAACACACATTCAATGACACTGGTGGATCCATGTGTGGTTTGTGAAAAGAACACACATGCAATGACTCTGGTGGATCCATATGTTGTTTGTGAAAAGAACACACATGCAATGACTCTAGTGGATCCATATGTGTTTTAGGAAAGGAACACACATGCAATGACTCTAGTTGTGGTTAATGAAAAGAACACACATGCAATGACACTAGGGGGTCCACATGTGGTTAATGAAAAGAACACACATGCAATGACACTGGTGGATCTATATGTGGTTTGCCAAAAACACACATTCAATGACACTGGTGGATCCATGTGGTTTATGAAAAGAACACACATGCAATGACACTAGTGGATCCATATGCGGTTTGCCAAAAGAACACACATTCAATGACTCTAGTTGTGGTTCATGAAAAGAACGCACATGCAATGAAACTGGTGGATCCATATGTGTTTTAGGAAAATAACACACATTCAATGACACTGGTGGATCCACATGTGGTTTGTAAAAAGAACACACGTGCTCTTATGGTTTATTAAAAGAACAGACATGCAATGACTCTGGTGGATCCATATGTGGTTTGTGAAAAGAACACACTTCAAATGATTGTGGTGGATCCATATGTGGTTTGTGAAAAGAATAGACATGCAATGAATCTTGCTATGGTTTTTGAAAAGAACACACATGCAATGACCCTGGTGGATCCATATGTGGATGGTGAAAAGAGCACACATGCCATGACTCTTGTTGTGGTTTATGAAAAGAACACACATCCAATGACTCTAGTTGTGGATGCATATGTGGTTTAGGAAAAGAACACACATGCAATGAACTCTAGTGGATCCATCTGTGGTTTATGAGAAGAACACACATGCAATGGACTCTGGTGGATCCATGTGGTTTATGACAATAACACATAGCCAATGACTCTAGTTGTCGTTTATGAAAAGAACACACATGCAATGACACTGGTGGATCCACGTGGTTGCTCAAAGTAACACACATGCAATTACTCTGGTGGATCCATGTGGTTTATGAAAAGAACAAACATGCAATGACCCTAGTGGATCCATATGTGGTTTATGAAAATAACATACATGCAATGACTCTGGTGGATCCATATGTGGTTTATGAAAAGAACACACATGCAACGACACTAGGGGATCCATATGTTGTTAATGAAAATAACACACATGCAATGACACTGGTGGATCCATATGTGGTTTGTGAAAAGAACACACATTCAATGACACTGGTGGATCCATATGAGGTTAAGGAAAAGAACACACATGCAATGAACTCTAGTGGAACTATATATGGTTTATGAAAAGAACACATATGTAATGACTCTGGTGGATCCATACATGGTTTATGAGAAGAACACACATGCAATGAACTCAAGTGGATCCATGTGGTTTATGACAATAACACACATCCAGTGACTCTAGTTGTGGTTTATGAAAAGAACACACATGCAATGACACTGGTGGATCCATGTGGTTGATGAAAATAACACACATGCAATGACTTTGGTGGATCCATGTGGTTTATGAAAAGAATAGACATGCAATGACTCTGGTGGATCCATATGTGGTTTATGAAAAGAACATACATGCAATGACTCTGGTGGATCCATATGTGGTTTATGAAGAGAAAACACATGCAATGACACTAGGGGATCCATATGTGGTTAATGAAAACAACACACATGCAATGACACTGGTAGATCTATATGTGGTTTGTGAAAAGAACACACATCCAATGACACTGGTGGATCCATGTGTGGTTTGTGAAAAGAACACACATGCAATGAATCGAGTGGATCCATATGTGGTTTGTGAAAAGAAAACACATGCAATGACTCTGGTGGATCCATATGTGGTTTAGGAAAAGAACACACATGCAATGAACTCTAGTGGATCCATATGTGGTTTATGAAAAGAACAGACATGCAATGATTCTGGTGGATCCATAGGTGGTTAATGAAAAGAACAGACATGCATTGACTCTGGTGGATCCATATGTGGTTTGTGAAAATAACACACATGCAATGACTCTAGGTGTGGTTAATAAAAACAACACACATGCAATGACCCTAGGGGATCCGTATGTGGTTAATGAAAAGAACACACATGCAATGACACTAGGGGATCCGTATGTGGTTTATGAAAAGAACACACATGCAACGACACTAGGGGATCCATATGTTGTTAATGAAAACAACACACATGCAATGACAATGGTGGATCCATATGTGGTTTGTGAAAAGAACATACATTCAATGACACTGGTGGATCCATGTGTGGTTTGTGAAAAGAACACACATGCAATGACTCTGGTGGATCCATATGTGGTTTATAAAAAGAACAAATATGGAATGACTCTAGCTGTGGTTTGTGAAAAGAACACACATGTAATGACTCTGGTGGATCCATATGTTGTTTATGAAAAGAACACACATGCAATGACTCTAGTTGTTGTTTATGAAAAGAACACACATCCAATGACTCTAGTTATGGATCCATAGGTGGTTTAGGAAAAGAACACACATGCAATGAACTATAGTGGAACCATATGTGGTTTATGAAAAGAACACACATGCAATGAACTCTTGTGGATCCATATTGTTTATGACAATAACACACATCCAATGACTCTAGTGGATCCATGTGGTTTATGACAATAACACACATCCAATGACTCTAGTTGTGGTCTATGAAAAGAACACACATGCAATGACACTAGTGGATCCATGTGGTTGATGAAAAGAACACACATGCAATTACTCTAGTGGATCCATGTGGTTTATGAAAAGAATAGACATGCAATGACTCTGGTGGATTCATATGTGGTTTATGAGAAGAACATACATGCAATGACTCTGGTGGATCCATATGTGGTTTATGAAAAGAACACACATGCAATGACACTAGGTGATGCATATGTGGTTACTGAAAACAACACACATGCAATGACACTAGTGGATATATATGTGGTTTGTGAAAAGAACACACATCCAATGACACTGGTGGATCCATGTGTGGTTTGTGAAAAGAACACACATGCAATGACTCTAGTGCATCCATATGTGGTTTGTGAAAAGAACACACATGCAATGACTCTGGTGGATCCATATGTGGTTTAGGAAAAGAACACACATGCAATGAACTCTAGTGGATCCATATGTGGTTTATGAAAAGAACAGACATGCAATGACTCTAGTGGATCCATAGGTGGTTTATGAAAAGAACAGACATGCAATGACTCTGGTGGATCCATATGTGGTTTGTGAAAATAACACACATGCAATGACTCTAGGTGTGGTTAATAAAAAGAACACACATGCAATGACACTAGGGGATCCATATGTGGTTAATGAAAAGAACACACATGCAATGACACTGGTGGATCCATATGTGGTTTGTGAAAAGAACACACATACAATGACACTGGTGGATTCATGTGGTTTATGAAAAGAAGAGACATGCAATGACACTGGTGGATCCATATGTGGTTTGTGAAAAGAACACACATTCGATGACTCTCGTTGTGGTTCATAAAAAGAACACACATGCAATGATACTGGTGAATCCATATGTGTTTTAGGAAAAGAACACACATTCAATGACACTGGTGGATCCATATGTGGTTTGTGAAAAGAACACACATGTTCATGTGGTTTATGAAAAGAATAAACATGCAATGACTCTGGTGGATCCATATGTGGTTTCTGAAAAGAACACACATGAAATGACTCTAGTAGTGGTTAATGAAAAGTACACATATGCAATGACACTAGGGGATCCATATGTGGTTAATGAAAAGAACACACATGCAATGACACTAGTGGATCCATATGTGGTATGTGAAAAGAACACACATGGAATGACACTGGTGGATCCATATGTGGTTTGTGAAAAGAACACAAATTCAATGAAACTGGTGGATCCATGTGGTTTATGAAAAGAACAAACATGCAATGACTCTGGTGGATCCATATGTGGTTTGTGAAAAGAACACACATGCAATGACTCTGGTGGATCCATATGTGTTTTAGGAAAAGAACACACATGTAATGACACTGGTGGATCTATATGTGGTTTTTGAAAATAATACACATTCAATGACACTTGTCGGGGGGATGACCTCCGGATACCCCAACCGGACAAGAAATATGGCAGTCGGATCGCGTCCGGCTGGCTACAAAGAACCGGCATGTCATAGCCGAACCAATCGAGGAGGGCGATTGCATCACAAAGGCGCACGCCTACACAACGACAAGACTGGCAACTACTCGGCCATATCGAAGACTTCGCGGGGTGACGCGGGAATAGTGGCCCGATGCTGATGATAGGCTCGCACGGTGTTCACTGTGCCCATGATGACCATACCGCTTGTACTCTGATGGGACACAGTTGTACCGAATACTGTAGATGACAAGCCGGCTGGGACCCACCTGTAGTGCCCGCCAGCCGGACTGGCTAGTGAGACTGTTGCCTCTCTGCCTATATAAGGAGAGGCAAGGCCTCAGTAGAAAGGGTCGGTCTGTGTGCATTTAAGGCAGTAGCTAGAGAATACAGCTCGAGGAGCACTTGTAGTCCGTATATCACTCATAGTCAGATCGGCAGGAGTAGGAGTTTTACCTCACCTCGAGGGCTCCGAACCTGGGTACTTCCTGTGTCCAGCTATGCTCGCTTGTATCCAATCCCGCATGCGGACACCGTCAATAGCTTCCCTGCTAGTCCCCACACCTCTATCTAAGCTGCTTAGGTACTGTTGTTCCCAATACAACGACAGTTGGCACCCACCGTGGGGCAGATGGCTTCGACTGGAGTCACGTTCCGCACGGGACCCTGCACTTCAGCCGGTGAGCGTGTGGCCTCCGGCCTGGTGCTCACGCTCGGCAAATTCGACTGCGTCATCGACAACGCTTCCTGCTTCGCCGGAACCACCTTCCCGGTGAACGGCTCCATCCTGCTTTTGGCGACCTCCCTGTCTACGTCACCACCATTCCGGAGCGTTTCTCTTGGGAGATCGTCTCTGTCGCAGAGCTACCGCATTTGCGTAGCAGCGCCTCTGTCGCTTCATGCGGCGTCGAGGTCATGATGGCCGGCTCCAGTTCTCACCCCCGCCAGCCGTGGGATCAGGGCACGGACGAGAGCGGAACCTCCGCACCACCGCAGACTCGGAACCTGGTGGAGGAGTCCATTGATCGGCTCCTCACACCGGTTAACCTCGGGGATAACCTGGAGGAGGCGGAAGCCAACTTCGCCATGGAGAGACAGTTTCTCCTCCAGGAGGCCATGGAGCTGGCGGCGACCCGCAAGCAACTCGAGATCACCCGCCACGAATTGCCAGACGGCTTCACCCGGCCATGAAGCCGAGACGGCGCGACCAGGTGCGACGCCGGGGCAGTGAGCTAGGCAGAAGGATCGAAACGGATGGGGAACTGGATCCTGCGCCCACCCTCATCCGGCCCACCTACAGCACACCCATCAAGAATCTGCACGCGATGTGAGCCGCAACAGACGAACTGCCCAACCTAGAGGGCGAGGAGCGAGCCCGCTAGCACGCTCGGGTGCAGGAGCTCCTCCAGATCGCGGACGAGCAGGCCGACGCCAACCGGCAGATGCAGAAGGACCCCAGCTACTCCAAGGGGAGCAAGCCACCCGTCAACATCAAGGGCGTGCCTCGCGACACCCAATAGGCGTCCTCCCCTCAGCCGGCTAAGGCTCGCAGCAAGCGTCGCGGCTTGGGCAGCAAGGCCTAGCCGCGCCCGGAGCAAACGGTGAACAGCAACTCACCGCCTCCCCCTCCACCAACCGGAGAACCAAGACCCGCTGAATCCCGTCTCTCGGGCCGGGTGGGAGCGCCCAACCCAGATCGTCTGGATGCCCATGACTGCATCGAGCTCCTCGCTCAAGCACGCGTCACGGAGGAAGAAGACTCCACCGGACCGGTTTGTTTCGGACCCTGCATCCAGAACGAGCCGTTTCCGGATAAGTTCACCCTGCCCAAGGACACCCCCAAGTACGATAGCAGTATGAAGCCGGAAGATTGGTTGACCGACTATGCTACGGCAGTCGGCATCACCCATGGGAATAAGCGCACAGCGGTCCGCTACGCCCCCCTCATGCTAACCGGGTTGGCGAGGACATGGCTCAATAGCCTCGCACCCAACAGCATCAACGCCTGGCCAGACTTCGAGAAAGTGTTCGTCCGCAACTTCAATGGCACGTACAAGCGTCCGGGACGCCCATGTGACCTGGCTTTGTGCGTCCAGGGCGACAGCGAGACCGACCGCGAGTACCTCGCCAAGTGGACGGAGCTGCGCAACACTTGCAAGGGCATCTTGGAGAGCCAGGCCATCGGCTTCTTCATCGAGGGATGCCGAGAAGGCACCATGCTTCGTCACTGGCTACTGTGTGACGAGCCGAAAACCCTGGCGGAGCTCATGACGGTAGCGGACCAGTATGCCATGGCGGATGCCGCCATGAATAAGCCCCTCCGAGTAAGTGCTAACGGGCGTCCGACTCCTATGGAGCCAGCTCGCGATCGTCCGAGCAATCCGGCTAGAGAAGCCGGATCCTCCAGGCGCCATGGCAACGACAACCGGTTCCATGGGGACCGCCAGGCCGGACAGCAGAAGCCCCGCTACCACGCGCGGCAGGTCAATGCTGTGGAGGGTGCGCCCGACCCACATGCTAATGATGCAAGAAGGCAGAAGTCGTGGCTCACCTTCGACCAAATGTTTGACGGCTCCTGCAAGTGGCATAAGAGTCCCTTCAAACCGGCTACACACACCACCCGGAACTACAGCTGGACCCGCCAGCTAAAAGACCAGGGCATCCAGCAACGTCTTACCCCGCCCCCTCCTGGTGGACCACCACCACCGGCTAGGGGAGCCGACAATGATGGTAACGGCGGCAACGGCGGTAACAACAACAACAGTTACCCCCAGCCGCACGCCGCCTATCACATCTTTGAGACGGAGCGGGATGACAAACACAGCCATAGGCGACGCTCCAAGGAGGTCAACGCCATCGTCTCTCCGGTCCCCTAGTACCTGAACTGGTCGGAAACCCCCATCACCTGGAGCCGAGAAGACCAGTCGGAGCAGCTGCCGACTCCTGGGGCTACGCCATGGTACTCGACCCCCTCGTCGTCTCCAACGAGCGCGACTGCTGTTTCTCGCGCGTCCTCATCGACGGAGGCAACAGCCTCAACCTACTCTACCGGTCTTTGCTGGAGAAGCTGGGCCTTCGCGAATGCGACCTGCGCCCGACTAACACAATGTTCCACGGTGTATTGCCCGAACCGGCTTGCACCCCGCTGGGTAAAATCCAGCTAGACGTCATCTTCGGGACTGAGGAAAATTTCCGTCGCGTGCCGATTTGGTTCGAGGTGGTAAACCTGACGAGCTCCTACCATGCTCTCCTCGGGCACCCCGCCCTCGCTAAATTCATGGCCTTCCCCACTACGCGTACCTCAAGGCAAAAATGTCGGGACCCAACGGCGTGATCACCATCGCCAGCTGCTTCAGGCAGTCGATGGAGTGCGCCTCAGCCGGTTCCAAACTGGCAGAGGCCCTCATCATAGCCGAAGAGAAGCGCGTGATCATGCGCAACGTGGCCATGGCCCAGCAAGATATGCCGGCTAGCAGCAAGCCGACTGGAGAAGGAGCTTTCTAGCCGGCAAAAGAGACGAAGAGGATCCTGCTCGACCCCTCCAACCCGACCAAGTTCGTCACCATTGGTTCCAACTTGGACATCAAATAGGAAGGCGCGCTCGTCGACTTCCTCCGTGAGAATCGGGACATCTTTGCATGGTTACCCAAGGACATGCCGGGTGTACCGAGGGAGTTTGCCGAGCACTCACTTCATGTGCGGCCGGATGCCAAGCCGGTAAAGCAACCTCTGCGCCGGTTCGCAGAGGAGAAGAGGAAGATTATCGGTGATGAAATCACCTGGCTGCTTGCAGCCGGGTTCATCATGGAAGTGTACCACCCGGACTGGCTGACGAACCTAGTCCTGGTGTTGAAGAAGAACAAGACCTGGCGCATGTGTATCGACTACACCAGCCTGAACAAGGCGTGCCCAAAAGATCCATTCACATTGCCCCGTATCGATCAAGTCATCGATTCCACGGCCGGCTGCGACTTGTTTTCTTTTTTAGATTGATATTCCGGTTACAATCAGATCCGGCTAAACCCGGCTGACCAGATAAAAACATCGTTCATCACCCCGTACGGGCTTTCTGCTATGTAACCATGCCTTTCGGTCTGAAGAATGCAGGCGCTACCTATTAGCGCTGCATGCAGAAGTGCTTGCACTCGCAGATCGGCCGAAACATGCACGCTTACATGGATGATGTGGTCATCAAGACCAAGGAGAAGCACACCCTCCTCGAAGACCTGGGAGAGACATTTGGCAACCTCCGGCAATACCAGATGAAGCTAAACCTGGAGAAATGCGTCTTCGGAGTCCCATCCGGCCAACTACTCGGTTTCCTCGTATCACAACGAGGGATCGAGGCGAATCCGGAAAAGATCGCGACCATCGAGAGGATGCAACCACCCAGGAGCCTGCTTGGAGTCTAGAAGTTCACCGGATGCCTAGCCTCCCTTAGCCATTTCGTCAGCCGGTTGGGGGAGAAGGCACTCCCGTTGTACCAGCTGATGAAGAAGATGAACAAGTTCTCCTGGACCTCGCAAGCTGACGCCGCCTTTCATGACCTCAAGCGCATACTATCCACAGCGCTGGTTCGAGCCACGTCGGCTAGCAAGGAGCCGATGTTGCTTTATATAGCAGCCACCAGCCGGGTCGTCAGCATCGTCCTGGTGGTGGAGCACCCCGAGGAAGGCAAGGCTCAGCCGGTTCAGCGGCCCGTCTACTATCTCAGCGAGGTTCTCTCCCTCTCCAAGCAGAACTGCCCCCACTACCAGAAGATGTGTTATGGCGTGTATCTGGCATGCAAGAAGATCAAGCACTACTTCCAGGAGCATCCTATTAAGGTCGTGTGCACTGCACCCCTTTCGGAAATCATCGGCAACAAGGACGCCACAGGCCGAGTCGCCAAATGGGCCATCGAGCTCGCCGCCTACTCCATCCAGTACGAGCCCCGACTCACGATCAAGTTGCAGGCGCTGGCGGACTTCCTTGTCTAC
This sequence comes from Avena insularis, assembly GCA_023614405.1. Taxonomy (NCBI): domain Eukaryota; kingdom Viridiplantae; phylum Streptophyta; class Magnoliopsida; order Poales; family Poaceae; genus Avena; species Avena insularis. The sequence goes on along the minus strand of CM042690.1, from coordinate 660,418,820 downwards.
TAGGCCAAAACCCAATACCTCCCACCGGTTCTGGATTCGGACCACTGGAGGATGCACTTCGACAGGTCGAAGATGCTCGGGGGCTTGGGAGCCGACATCGTGCTCACCTCGCCCAAGGGAGACCGGCTGGAGTACGTCCTGAAGATCCACTTCAAGGCCTCTAACAACATAGCCGAATACAAGGCACTGGCGCACGGCCTCCGGCTAGCCAGAGAGATTGGTGTCAACCGGATCCTTTGCTTCGGCGATTCGGATCTGGTGGTGCAGCAGGTATCCGGAGAGTGGGACGCCCGTGATGCAAACATGGCTCTCTACCGGTTCCACATACAGAAGCTCAGCGCTTGCTTCGACGGATGTGAATTCCATCACGTCCCTCACGCCAACAACGAGGCAGCCGATTCGCTCGCACGAATCGGATCCACCAGGCACGCGATCCCACCCGGGGTCTCCTTGGAGCACCTGCGCAAGCCCTCCATCAACCCGTCCCCCGAGTCAGATTCCATCATATGGGCAGGGAGTGCCCAGGTTGACGGCGCGGCAGATGCAGAGTCGACAGAACCTCCAAAGAAGAAGGTCCGCACCAACTCCGGCAAGTCGGTACCCTCCGGTTCGCAAGACCCGGGGGCTGCCGACTCGTCAAACAGCTCGGGGGCTGCCATCCCGGGTACCTCACCCGGACGACCCCCCGACGACCATCAACCGGAGACCGGAAGCATCCTCGTCATCCAGGAGATACCATCCTGGGCACAACCCTTCATGAACTACATCACCAACAGGGAACTTCCGGATGACGAGGTGGAGGCCAGGCAAATCCGGCACCGTGCGCACATGTACACCATCATCAACAAAGAATTGTACAAGTGCAGCGTATCCGGCATCTTCCAAAGGTGTGTCGACGTGGACACAGCCTACCGGCTGCTCAAGGACATCCACCAGGGCGAGTGCGGGCACCACGCTTCATCAAGGGCGATAGTCGCCAAGGCGTTTCGCCATGGCTTCTATTGGCCCACCGCCCTCGAGGACGCTGAACTGCTAGTCCGCGCGTGCAATGGGTGCCAACGTTTCGGGCAGCTCAGGCATATGCTGGCTTCAGTGCTCAAGACCATACCGATCACCTGGCCCTTCATTGTTTGGGGCCTCGACATGGTCGGTCCCTTCAAGAGGGCGCTCGTAGGCATGACCCACCTGCTGGTGGCGGTGGACAAATTTACAAAGTGAATCGAGGCCAAGCCCATCCAAAAGTTGGACGGGGCGACAATCGTCACCTTCTTCACAGACATCATCAACCAGCTCGGCTATCCCAACAACATCATCACCGACAACGGCACGAACTTCGCCAAGGGGGCATTCGCCTGGTTCTACAGCAACAAGGGCATCCGGATGGACCTTGCTTCCATCGCGCACCCGCAGTCCAACGGGCAAGTCAAAAGGGCAAACGGCTTAGTGCTAGCCGGCATCAAACCACGCCTCATCGAGCCTTTGGAGCGGTCGCCCGGATGCTGGATCAAGGAGCTTCCGGCTGTGCTATGGAGCCTCCGCACCACGCCGAATAGATCAACCGGATACACCCTGTTCTTCCTGGTCTATGGGTCGGAAGCCGTCCTCTCCACTGACATTGAGTTCGACTCTCCACGCAAGCTCCTCTACGATGAAAAAGCCAACCAGGAGGCACGGGAAGACGGTGTGGACCTCCTTGAGGAGGCCCATGATACATTGCAAATGTATCTATAATTTTTGATGTTCCATGATTGGTTTACCTCCTTTCTTGTGTTTTGTCCACAGTTTGGAGTACTTTTCATATGATTCCTTGGACTAACATATTAACAAGAGCCACAATGCCAGCTGCCTGTTTTCTTGCTGTTTTTGGTTCCAGGAAAGTCAGAAAATGAATATTCTCAGAATTGGATGGGACAAAAGCCAAAGTGCCTATTTTTCCGGAAGACTCATGGAGCCAGAATACGAGACGGAGGAGGGCCAGGGGCTAGCCACACCCCCAGGCGCGGGCTGGGCCTGGCCGCGCCAGGGCATGGTCTGGCCGCCCGAGGCACCCTCTCGGTCTCCCTCTTCGCCTATAAGAAGCCTTCTGACCTAAAAACTCCGAGGGGTTCGATGTTTTTCTATAAGGAGTTCCGCTCCGCCGCCACCACCAGATTCGACGAATCAGCACCAGAAACTCCGTTCTGGCACCCTGCCGGGACGGGGAATTGGAGGAGATCATCGCCATCATCATCACCATCGCTTCTCCATCGACCATCCATGTTTCCCCCATCTATGAGTTACTAATCCCCCGCTGAAGGCTATGGGGATGGTAGGGATTGGATGAGATCGTTCATGTAATGGCATCGGATTGTTAGGGCATGGTGCCTAGTATCTTTTATTAGTGCTTTATGACTTTGTTGCGACTTGTTATGCTTAATGCTTGTCACTAGGGCCCGAGTGCCATGATTTCAGATCTGAACATGTTATTGATTCATTATGATAGTATTGTTTTTGGTCTTATCTGCAAGTTCTATACACACGTTGTTGTCCGGAACCAATGGCCCCGAAGTGACAGAAATCGGGATAACCGGAGGGACTGGCTTTGATGTGAGGATCACATGTGTTCACGGAGTGTTAATGCTTTGCTTCGGTGCTCTATTAAAAGGATCACCTTAATTGCCAGTAGTTCCCTTGAGGCCTCGCTGCAAACGGGCTGGTAGGACAAAAGATGTTGTGCAAGTTCTCATTGCGAGCACGTATGACTATATATGGAACACATGCCTAGGATTATCTAGTACTTGGATGCTTTATCTTATTTATCTGCAATTGCCCTATGTTCTGATTGCTATGTGAATTGTCCATGCAACGCCTGTCCATCCATCCCTATGCCTGCCACACTCGAATCCTACTGTTTACTGCTATTGTTACTTCTGTCTTTACTTTACTGCTGCTGCTACTTTGCTATTCCTACTACAAAACTGTTGCTATTGATAAAGTGCTGTGAGCAAGATTGTTTCCAGGTGTAGCTGAATTGACAACTCAGTTGTTAAGGCTTATAAATATTCTTTGGCTCCCCTTGTGTCAAATCAATAAATTGGGTTTCACTTCCCTCGAAAATACTGCGATACACCCCCTATACTTGTGGGTCATCAAGACTATTTTATGGCGCCGTATTGTTCGCTGCTATCCATCCATCATGGGTAAATCTCGTGATGGCAAGTTTCCTATTTTACCATCCACTACAAGAAGAGGTACGGTTCTGAACACCTCTGCTGCTCTTGATTCACCATCTATTATAAGTAAGCTAGTTACACCACCACATACACATGCTACACATACTGCTACTACTGCTGAATCTGAAACTTCTGATGCTTATGATGCTGCTTCTACTATGCTTGATAAGAGTGGTTCATTAGGTCCTTTGCTAGATGCTACGATTGCTAGAACTATAGCTGGAAATACCGAAACTCCTAATAAAGACACTACCACACCTGTTAGTTCACCTGAGTCTAGTGAAAGTTATGATATTGAAGATGGTTATGTTGAGATGACCGATGAATTTATTAAAGAATGTAAAAACACCCATGATAGGAGCGCTGCTAAGAGTCTCCTTGAGAGGCGTACTATTAGACCCAAATTGTCTCCTATTGCTAAGTTTGCTGCTTCTCCTATAAACATTACAGATAAAGATTATGATTTCTCTCTCGATCTATCTTACATAGCTATTGTTGAGAAAGAAACTTTTTGTGGGACTAAGAATGAAAGTGCGGTAGCACATATGAATGAACTTTCTACCATGAGTGGCTTGTTTTCTGATGATATTAAGATGCGTACTTACTTTGTTGCCAAGATTTCCCCTTTTCACTGAAAGGAGAAGCTAAAACTTGGTTTAGTAATTTACCTCCTGGATCTATTGATAGCCCTGATTGCTTGATTATTACTTTCCTGCAGAAATATTTTCCTCCTAGTGCTAGACATGCTATTTTGCAGGAACTTTTTGATTTTAAACAGGGAGAAAAAGAGGTATTGCCCGAATCTTGGGCAAGGTTTTGTGCTTTGATTCATGCACAAGCTGGAAGTCCATTACCTAAGAATGAGCTTCTTGATATATTTTATAATGGACTAACCGAAGAATCTAGGACATACCTAGATACTTGTGCTGATTGTGTTTTCAGGAATAGGACTCCTAAGGAAGTTGAGGAATTAATGGCTAAAATAAGCAAGAATTATGAATATTGGACTCCTCCTAAACAAGCTATACCTGAAGTAATTGTACCTGAACCTTATATTTCGGTGCCTATTCCAACATCAAAGAAGAGGGGAGTTATTGAATTAAGTGATGAAGGAAGCTAAGAAATGTCTTAAGGAGAAGGGAATTAAAGCTACAGATGTCAAGAATTTATCTCCTATAGAAGAATTATGTAAGCCTATCCCCTACTCACCCACTATTGAGGTACACTCTCTCCAACACTTTGATGAAGGTGATATCCCTTACTCTAAACCGCCTGATCAATGCTTAGAAGAATTCGATATCTTTATTGTTAAGCAAGATAATTTTAATAAAAGGGTGCAAAATCATCTAATGGAAAACACTAGAGCTATTGTTGAGTTGAAAGATATTGTGGAAAGAACCTCTAATGATGTTAAAATGATTGTTAAACACTTTCAAATGGTTCAAACTCAAATAGATCAACTTGTTAAAGTGCAAAACGACTTGCTAGTTAATGCTGCTAAAGAAAAACATGCTTATGAAATTAGAACTAGAAGTGGAGCTGCTACCCAGGATCCTCTATATCCTAGGGGCATCCCAAAAGAATTGAGCAGGATTCTCAACAAGCTAAAAATAGTGGTTCTACTTGTAAGAAAAGGAAAAAGAAACATAAAACTGTTATAGAACCCTCTGAACCTGCTATAGATCCTAATAGTATATCTATCTCTAATGCTGAAACTGAAAGTGGTAATGAAGAAAATGAAGTTCCTAATGAAGAAAAATTTGAAGAAGAACCTGAAAAACACACTAAGAATACTAAATACACTAAAGAAGATTTTATTGCTAAGAAACATGGTAGTGAAAGAGAACCTTGGGTCCAAAAACCTATGCCTTTCCCTGATAAGAAACACAAGTCAAAGGAAGATGAACACTATAATAAGTTTTGTGAGTGGATGAAACCTTTATTCCTGCAAATTCCTTTGACTGATGCTATTAAATTGCCTCCTTACTCAAAGTATATGAAGGATATTGTCTCAAATAAAAGGAAGATCCCTAATGAAGAAATGTCTACTTTGCTTGCTAATTATTCCTTTAATGGTAAGGTTCCTAAGAAACTTGGGGACCCAGGGATTCCAACTATCCCTTGCTCTATTAAGAACAGTTATGTTAGAACTGCTTTGTGTGATTTGGGAGCTGGAGTTAGTGTTATGCCTTTCTCTCTCTATAAGAGGCTTCAACTAGAAAAATTAATACCAACTGATATATCTTTGCAAATATCTGATAAATCTACCACTATTCCTATGGGTATATGTGAGGATGTACCTATTCAAGTGGCTCATAATTGCTTGATATTAACTAATTTTGTTGTGCTTGAAATGCTTGAAGATGATAATATGTCTATTATTCTTGGGAGACATTTTCTTAATACTGCAGGAGCTGTTATTAATTGTAATCAAGGAAAGGTGACTTTCAATGTTAATCACAAGGAACATACTATCTATTTCCCCAAGAAGATTGAAAGGACTTATGGTTTGAATTCAATTGAACATGTTGAGGGCATTCAAGTTGGAGAAATATAGTGTCCCATACCAAGAGAAAAATTTGAAACTATTATGATTGGGACCATTGCTATCAAGGTTGAGGTAACATAATCATTAGTGGAACACAAAGTTTTGTTTCATATAAAACTGTTTTGGTAACAAGACCTGATCAACCTTATTAACAAAAGGATTTCAATGAACAAAACAATGTTTTCACCATGATTATCTTTGTTTACTTTTATTTTTTTTATGCCTAACTTAAAGGCGTTAAAGAAAAGTACTTATTGGGAGATAACCCAAAAGTTTTAGATGAGTATTTGAAGTTATTACTTCAGTAATAACCGCTCCTTATCCTTTTTATTTGCTTTTTGTACCAAGAGTAACCTCTAATGAGAGAGAAGTAATGATTGGGAAATTTGCTGTCCTGAAACAGATTTCTATGCTTCACCATAAAAATTCGTGTAAAATCTCTGAACGTCTTTTTGAGGCGTGAATTTTTTTGCTTCTACCCCAGGTTGTTATATAACTTTTCTTAGTTCAACACTTTTTTATTTGAGCAACAGATGGTCTTAGAAAAAATTTGTCTTTACCTGCTGGTCTATTTTGACAGATTTCTGCCATTTTCTGCATTTGCTTCTTGTTGGTTCCTTTTTGAGTTCTTTTGGGGAATTGAACTTTCTGAGGGAAGTGCTTCAGTACCTAGTGTTCTAATGGAAGTTTATTTGGTGTTAGAACTGAACCTTAATACTTATTTATCTTGAGTGCACTAATGTTGCTAATAAAGATTGTGTGAAGTTTTGTATGAAGGAAAAATTTCAGGTGTATGGAAGGAATGAGTAACGAGATGAAGGATGGACTAAAGCTTAAGCTTGGGGATGCCACGCGTGTCACCCCAAGAAATTTCCAAGAAGTACAAGCGTCAAAGCTTGGGGATGCCCAAGGCACCCCCCTTCTTCATCAATAAAAATCCCAGGTTTCTTCCAAACGCTTCATTCTTATTGTTTCATGCACAATTGTGTTGTTCTTGGAGCGTCTTCTTTTTCGTTTTCGTTTTGGTTTTTCATTTGCTTTTGTTTGCTTATTTTTATGAATAAATTGGTTGGACCCCCTCTTTCATACATTGGTTTGCAAATAGTTTGGTTTGGATTGGAAAAGAGTAGGAAAGTTCATACTTATGTGGTAAAAAGAGCTTGTTTTTGACTGTGGCCTATGTTTTTTCATGCCCTGCTTGATATTGTTTTGGCTTTATGCTTAGTATTCTTTGCTGTAGCATGACTTGTTATAAACAATTGAGATTGCTTAATGTGCCTTGGATAAATCATGCGTTGTTTTAGCATATTAAAGCATAGTATAGTGGTATTCTCCTTTGATGCTTTATTTGGGTTGACTTCGCACATGCTCACACCATGTTATGACTATCTCAAGTCACCATAGCCTTTATGATCCTTTAGTTTTCAACTTGCGGTATCACTTTATGCTTTGATCAATGATGTTTTGTCGCTCTGCATGATTATGGCCATTATTGCTCTCTTAGTTTGTCACTCCCAATCTTATGCTAGCCTCCATAACCAAGTATGAGTTCCACTCATGCATCCAACTCCTTAAACCAAGTTATTCCAAAGAGTCCACCATACCTACCTACTAGCTTATGCTATTCCAAGTATATTCATGTTTTTGTTTACCTTCCAAATTAAACTTGTTATGAGAAAACTAGTGATTAAAGCTCTCACAAACTTGATGGCACACTTTACTTTTCTTGCCCTTAATAAACTTGAACCATTGTGTCGTCTATGTTGTATATGCTTGCATTTATTTGTTGGGGATTAGCAGAACCATGCTGTCATGGGGAACGCTTTCAACAATGCACGGGTACTTTGTACCTAGTTGATATCATGCTCTTTTGTATATGGATGTCGTCAGTGTGAAATGAAAGGGGAGCTTGTAAGTCCATGGAGTTATGTATATGTGTTACAGAAACGCCTGGGCCGCTGGTCTAATCCATACTAACATGGTGGAAACCTGCAGCGTAACCATAATGAGCTGTCTATGAAGCATTCTTCTTATAAAAAAGAGTCCTATATTGAAAAAAAGAGAAAAAGAGAAAAAAAGAAAAAAAGATTATGAAAAGAGGAAAGAGAGAAAAAAGCACCATATTCCCATGGTAAATAAGAAGATTGCTAAGATGCTCGTTGTCTGCTTGCCTTGTTATTTTGATATGGGGATTCTTCCGTATCATCGGGAAAGGGGTACCCCGTTGGCGGTTCTCTATGATACACATGTACTTACAATGAGAAGAACTTACCGGTGACTAAACTTGAGTAGCATGAGGAGCGGCCCTCGTATTCAAGGGACATGAGATCTCTAACTTATACTTCGTCAGGCATGTACACCATAGTTTGTTCGCTTTAACCTTAATCACCTTCAAGATGCTTATGATAGGGGCAATGAGAGCTGAAAGCTATTAAGTACCATAATTTTTGGAAGCTGTTTATGAGACTTGAATCCCTACTTCCTTCTATGAAGGCCTTTCTTCCACTTATATATTGAGTCTCCACCTTCTACCTTTATGCACCTACTTTGAGAGCATAGTGGCCATTCTTAGTTCTATGTGCATTGTCCCAAGACTAGTTGATTGATGCATAGCTTTGATATTGCTTGTTTTAAACTATTTGTATATAGTCACTCTTATACACTTTGAAGGTGTCCTATGCATTTATATTTGTTATTCTATGAGGGATAAGCTGAATACTACTATGCTATGTTTTCTTTATGTGAAACAAACAAACGTCTTGCAAAGCATTGTTATTCATGAATCTTTTGTTTGTGCCTTTTCATGTTGCATCATAGTCTCTTTGTCTTATTGCTAGAACTTTGTCTTTCATGTTATGATTGAAGTACTATGATCCCAGCTTTGAATGTTTACAAATACTTTGGTCAAGTCTTTGATGGTGCATGTCACCTCAAAAATTATTCTTTCTTTTTATCACTTACCTACTAGAGGACGAGCAGGAGTTAAGCTTGGGGATGTTGATACATTGCAAATGTATCTATAATTTTTGATGTTCCATGCTTGGTTTTATCTCCTTTCTTGTGTTTTGTCCACACTTTGGAGTACTTTTCATATGATTCCGTGGACTAACCTATTAACAAGAGCCACAATGCCAGCTGCCTGTTTTCTGCTTTTTTGGTCCCAGGAAAGTCAGAAAATGAATATTCTCAAAATTGGACGGGACAAAAGCCAAAGTGCCTATTTTTCCGGAAGACTCACGGAGCCTGAATATGAGACGGAGGAGGGCCAGGGGCTGGCCACACACCCCCCCAGGCGCAGGCTGGGCCTGGCCGCGCCAGGGCATGGTCTGGCCGCGCCAGGGCATGGTCTGGCCGCCCTAGGCACCCCCTCGGTCTCCCTCCTCGCCTATAAGAAGCCTTCTGACCTAAAAACTCCAGGGGGTTTGACGTTGTTTAGAAGGAGTTCCGCTCCGCCGCCACCACCAGATTCCACGAATCAGCACCAGAAACTCCATTCTGGCACCCTGCCGGGATGGGGAATTGGAGGAGATCATCGCCATCATCATCACCATCGCTTCTCCATCGACCATCCATGTTTCTCCCATCTATGAGTGAGTAATAGGCTATGGGGATGGTAGGGATTTGATGAGATCGTTCATGTAATGGCATCGGATTGTTAGGGCATGGTGCCTAGTATCTTTTATTAGTGCTTTATGACTTTGTTGCGACTTGTTATGCTTAATGCTTGTCACTAGGGCCCGAGTGCCATGATTTCAGATCTGAACATGTTATTGATTCATTATGATAGTATTGTTTTTGGTCTTATCTGCAAGTTGTATACACACGTTGTTGTCCGGAACCAATGGCCCCGAAGTGACAGAAATCGGGATAACCGGAGGGAATGGCTTTGATTTGAGGATCACATGTGTTCACAGAGTGTTAATGCTTTGCTCCGGTGCTCTATTAAAAGGAGCACCTTAATTGCCAGTAGTTCCCGTGAGGCCCTCACGCAAGCAATTTGGCAGGACAAAAGATGTTGTGCAAGTTCTCATTGCGAGCATGTATGACTATATATGGAACACATGCCTAGGATTATCTAGTACTTGGATGCTTTATCTTATTTATCTGCAATTGCCCTATGTTCTGATTGCTATGTGAATTGTCTTGTCCATGCAACGCCCGTCCATCCGTCCCTATGCCTACCGCACTCGAATCCTATTGTTTACTGCTATTGTTACTGCTATCTTTACTTTACTACTGCTGCTACTTTGCTATTCCTACTACAAAACTGTTGCTACTGATAAACTGCTATGAGCAAGATTGTTTCCAGGTGCAGCTGAATTAACAACTCAGTTGTTAAGGCTTATAAATATTCTTTGGCTCCCCTTGTGTCGAATCAATAAATTGGGTTTCACTTCCCTCAAAAATACTGCGATACACCCCCTATACTTGTGGGTCATTAGCCCGTGAACTGGCATTGTCCAGATCAGCCTTGTACCAGCAACGCCTATGCCACTACCATTCAGGCCGGATCCGCCCTGTTGCGTTCCGCGAAGGCGACCTAGTCCTCCGGCTGTTGCAGGACACGAAGGGCATGCACAAGCTATCGCCACCTTAGGAGGGTCCCTTCATCATCAGCCGGGCGCTGCCCAACAACTCCTTCTACCTCATCGACGCATAGCAGCCGCGCAGGAACAAGATGGACAAGTCGGATGAGGATACCGAGCATCCCTGGAACGCGGCCTTGCTATGCCTGTTTTACACCTAGTCACTAGACAGTGTATGTATCCCGCAAACCCTATGAATGAAAATGCGGACCCACGAGATGCTCGGGGACTCCTTGCTAGAAATGTGTATGTATCTATTTTTCGGTTCAGATTTTCCGGCTCCGGCAACCCTTACCCGGGGGCTTGCTGGCTGGCCCGACCTGCTAAAATTGAAAAACCGACTGAGTAATGTGCGACGATGTCAGAGGCCCACTCTTCGTCTCAGCTACAGACCGCAACCCGGCTGTCCGGCTAGCAAGAGCAAAAGCCTGAGGCATCCCACATGAAAAACGGGGAGGAGATGCGACAGATCGGGCGTCCCGGCCTCGCAACTAGCTTAAGACAATCCGGCTGCTAAGCCGTTAGTACCGTGCGCAATGTACTGTCAGCTCCCTTCGATTCCATTGCGAGACCGCAACCCGCCGCCAGAAGGACACAACGAAAATAGCAGAGCACACGGGAAAATGACTAAGTGTCCAGAAAGGCAAAAGCTAGTTTTCAAAAAACAAATCCGCCTTCCGGCTACAGTTTAGAAGACTAACCTATTAATGGAAGAGAATGTATGTATGCGTGTATGCTTTGTATGACTATTTCGAGTCGGAATCCAGGAAGAAAAGAAGAAGAAGATTCGAAGTCCTTGCCTTCATCAAGCGCTCCGAATCTCGGGGGCTACACCCACTAGGTGCGCTCGCGCGCCCCCAGTGGAATCTCGTAGTTTCCCGGCCAGCTAAGGGCGTTTAGCCGGATATTTGGAGCACAGGTGAGGGCAAGGGCAAGAGCAGAAGAAAGAAGAAGATTGGTACTGGCTGCCAGCACTCTCGAATCTGGTACCACCGATGGGTCTTTGGCGTGCCCCCACTGGAATGTTAGTTCCCCCGGCTGCAAGCGTTCAGCCAGCGGAAGTAACTGACTAAGAGGTGTCTAGTCAGATGAAGCTAGAAGACTTAAGGAAAGAAAGAAGATTCAAGCCGCACGCTGCATCGCCTACTCGGGCTACACCGATCAGGTGCTGATGCGCCCCCACTGGAATTGCAGTTCCTCCGGCTAAAGGCGTTCATCCGAGCGAAGTCAGCCGGATAAAGTCAATCGGCGAAAGATTGAAAGGACATGCAAAAAACACAAGTTCATGGCAAGCCAAATTAGTTCAGATTGACATTAAGCGGAAAGGGGAGACGAAGCTCCCATGAGTTTACCCGGCGCCAGAAGCAGCCGGTACAGACGGACAAAGTTTCGAACCAAACAAAGATGAACAAATACACTCGACATCCCAGGGTTATGGCTAAGCAGCGGGGCCCTTGCCGTGCGGAGCGCCCTGGCTGGTGGCAGTCTCGGGAGGCGGAGGAGGCGTGGCGTTCGATCCGGTTCTAGCATCGCCCCCAGCCGGTTGCGGCGAGGCTTCCGCATCCAGAGTTCCGACGGACTCCGAGTTGGTGAGCACCTTGTCGGGGTCCATGTAGTCAGCAATCTTGATGGCGGAGGCCCGGAGCTCCGGATGGGCCTGGCGGATGGCAGCAAGGTCGGCTCCGGCGCGGAAACCCCCGTCGATCTTCTCGACACAGGCGTCCTTGTACCACGAGAGCATGAGGGCCAAGGCCATCTCCGCTCCGGCTCACACCGCCAAGTCTCGCAGCCGGTCGACGGTAGCCGGCACCTCCCCCACCTTCGTGGCTAGCTGCGCCATCGTCTCCGGGATCGGAGCATCCGGCCATAGGAAGGAGAAGATGGCCTGCGCTGCCTGGCAAAGCTTGGCAACTTCCTCGCTGAAAAGGACGACGAGCTCCTGGGCTGTCGGCAATTCTCCTGGCCAGTTCTCCTGCAGCCGGTTGTAGGCCAGCAGGTCTACGCCGGGATAAAAGGCTGTCAGAAAAAAGAAGGTCAGATCCGGCTACCGGATCCTGAAAGACGAGGGAAGCCAGAAAATAGAACTTACCCTTGGCCGTGTGCCCAACCTGCATCAGCTCTTCCACCAGGGCCTTTTCCTTCGTTGTCAGCCGCTTAACTTCCTTCTCTTGGTCCTTGTTCTGGGCCTCGATAAGGTTGAAGGCTTCGGTCCGACTAGCGAGCGAGGCATCACGCTCCTTGATGGTGGCCTCCAGAGCGTCCACCTTGGCATGCCAGTCCTTATTCTGCAACCGTGGCATGGAGTTGGACTTGCTCAGCCGGTCGTTCGCCTTCTTCAGGCGATCGATCTCCCGCTGAGCGCACACAAGGATAGCTGCGACAAAACCGGCTATCGGCAAGAAAATGATGACTCCGGATGAAGCAAACTTACTCTGAGAGGTACCGTTGGCAGCAGCAAGCTTCTGCTCCAAGGACTAGTTGCCGCCGGCTGCGGCCTAGAATAGCCAGATCTCCTTCACCGCTAGCTCGAGGGTGGCGGCGAGATCCGTCAGCGAGGCGGTGGAGGAGGCGTCATCATCCACGGCATTGGCGGCCAGAAACTCCTTCGCCGCAACCACCGCCATCCTCCATTCCTCCCCCGGCTCGTCCTCGGAGTTGTCGTCGCCGACAACCACGAGTTCTTTGCCGGTGGCCGCCCTCCGCGTCCCCGCGAAAGAGTCGTCCCTGCTCTGCAAGGTGGCCACATCTGTTTCCGGCTGGACCACCGTGGCCGGCTGAGGACCCACCGCTCCGGCTGGCGCAGCCGGTTCAGCTCGAGGCAGTGGCGGTGGCGGGGGTGGTGCCTCGGAGGAAGGAAGGGCGGAGGCAGGCGTGGGCGACGCGTAGGGAGGCGACCCAGTCGGCGCCTGCGCCGGGCTCGTGGCCCCAAAAGAGACCAGCATGCTGAAGCGACAGAAGGAAAGGAAAAGAGAAAAAGGCAAATGAGCCAAAGACAGACAAGAAAAAGCAAAAGGAGCAGAAGATAGTAAAAGCGCTTGGAGGAGGACATACCCCTGCACCACCGGGGGCGGCCCTTTCTTCCGGTCGAGGCGGTTCGGGAGAAGGGCGCTGGTTCGGCTCCTCTTGGGAGTCGGCTCCTCCGCGGCAGGCCGGCTGGCGCTAGAACGGCTGGATCCACTCCCGCCAGCGCCAAACCAGCTGGAGTCGCCGTCCGTCACGCGGCGCCATGATGGCTCGGGGGCCGGTGCGACCTCTTCCTCCTTGTCGACCTCCGCATGGGGATCGGCTAGGGAAGACATCCTCGTCCCCGTCAGACTCCTCACCAAACCGGCGAGCGCGCGGCTCGGGCAAGTCAGGCGTGAATGTCTGAAGAGGGGCCTCGCCCTCCTCATGAAGGATGCAGGGGAAGATCTGCCAAGGACAAAATATTAGTCAGATAAAAAAGGGCAAGAAATACAAAGAGAATTCCGGTTAGAAAGACCTACCCGGGGCGCGCTATTGTCACGGCTCTAAAGGGCCAGCCCGAAGGTCCAGCCTTCCGGCAGCCGCTCCTTAGTGATGGTCCACACCCACTCCTTCAGATTATGGTAGCGGGGGTCACGGCAAGACAGCCGGGTCGGGTCCAGCCGGCCGGAGTAGAAGCACATCGTGTGCGCTCGCGGCTGCAGCGGCATCATCAGCTTGGACATCCAGCTAAGGGTGATGTCTAGGCCGGTTAGACGGGCGGTGACGAGGGCGCGCATGTGTTGCAGCATCGCATCCGACTCCGTCTTCTCGCCGTAGACCTTCAAGTCCCACTGCTGTCGGGTAGACTCCACGTCCTGGAACACCGGAAGATTGATCTGGTCCACGGCAGTGAGGTTGCCGACGTAGAAGTACGACTGCTGCCACAGCCATACCGTGTCGTGCAGCCAGAACTTGGGGTAGCCGGTCTGCGTGCGGGAGTAGATGGAGGCGCCGCCACAGATGACCAGCGGCCCCTTCGTGAACTGGACCTGCGGCCGGACTCGGAAGAGCCGGCAGAAGAGCCTGAGATCTGGCTGGATCCCGAGGTAGCTTTCCTAGAAGGCTACGAAGTGCGCCAGCGTCCCGATGGCGTTGGCGCCCAGATGGTGGAGGCGGAGGTCGAAGAAGGCAAGGAAGGTGAGGAAGAATGGGTGCACCGGCAGCGTGAACCCGTGGGCCAGGTGCGAGAGGAAGATCACCCGCTCCCCCTCCACCGGTTGCAGCGACACCTCCCCCGTCGGCGTGAGCCGCACCTCCACTTCCTCCTCCGATGGCAGGACGCGGGTCACGCGGTACTTCTAGATGTGCTCCGCCGTGACAAAGGAGCCGCACCACGCTCCGCGCTCGGCGGCCATTTCCCGTTCGCTGGGGGGCGCGGCGGCGGAAGAAAGATGGTGGCCCGTACCGCCGACAACGTCAAACGCGCGGTGCGGCGGGCTACAGTAGCGACAGTGAATAAGGAGATGCAAGGAGAACCAGGGCGCAAGGAAGAGGAAGAGGGCAACTGGGAGCGAGGAAGCGAAGGGAGGAACCGCCCCCTCCCAGACGCCCCTTTAAAGGCCCGGAAGGGCAACAGTTCGCAGTACCACATGGCACCCATCGAAGCGCGCCCCACCCCAACCGCCGCTCCAGATCCCGTGGGCAGACACGGGGCGCGCAGAAGACCCCGGAGCAAGAACCGAAGAGCCAGGCAGCAGTTTCCCGAGGCGGCATGCGACGAGACGTTTCACTGACCGCCGCAGAGTAATGATGGCGCGTGTGCGCGTGGCCGGCATCAGCACTGACGTCACGGGTAGCGCAACCGCCAAACCTAGCCGGACAGAAAGTTCAAAATGATGAGGAGCGCACGCACATTTCACCTAAGGGCGAAATCCACACGCGCTCAGGGGCTAGTGTTGGGGGGATGACCTCCGGATACCCCAACCAGACAAGAAATACGGCAGTCGGATCACGTCCGGCTAGCTAAGCACAGTCGGACAAGGCAAGTCAAGCCGGCTACCGCGAGGTAGCCGGAGCGGCGAGAAGCAGCCGGCTACAGCAGCGTAGCCAGAACCAATCAGGAGGACAAGGCGATGTGTGGCATAGTGCGCGGTACGCCCTGGTACAACGACAAGACTGGCAACTACTTGGCCATACCGAAGACTTCGCGGGGTGACGCGGGAACAGTGGCCCAATGCTAACGATAGGCTCGCACGGCGTTCACTGTGCCCACGACGACCATACTACTCGTACTGTGATGGGACACAGTTGTACCGGATACTGTAGATGACCAGCGGGATGGGACCCACCTGTAGGGCCCGCCAGCCGGACTGGCCAGTGAGACCGATGCCTCTCTGCCTATATAAGGAGAGGAAAGGCCTCAGTAGAAAGGGTTGGTCTGTGTGCATTTAAGATAGTAGCTAGAGAATACAGCTCCAGGAGCACTTGTAGTCCGTATATCACTCATAGTCAGATCAGCAGGTGTAGGAGTTTTACCTCACCTCGAGGGCTCCGAACCTGGGTACTTCCTGCGTCCAGATACGATCGCATGTATCCAATCCCGCCTGTGGACATCGTCGATAGCTTCCCTACTAGTACCCACACCTCTATCTAACCTGCTTAGGTACTGCCATTCCCAATACAACGACAACACTGGTGGATCCATATGTGGTTTTTGAAAAGAACACACATTTAATGACTCTAGTTGTGGTTTATGAAAATAATACACATCCAATGACTCCAGCTGTGGTTTATTAAAAGAACACACATGCAATGACACTAGTTGATCCATGTGGTTTATGAAAAGAACACACATACAATGACTCTATTGGATCCATGTGTGGTTTATGAAAAGAACAGACATGCAATGGCTCCAGTGGATCCATATGTGGTTTGTGAAAAGAACACACATGCAATGACTCTAGTAGTGGTTAATGAAAAGAACACACATGCAATGACACTAGGGGATCCATATGTGGTTAATGAAAATAACACACATGCAATGACACTGGTGGATCTATATGTGGTTTGTCAAAATAACACACATTCAATGACACTGGTGAATCCATGTGTTTTATGAAAAGAACACACATGCAATGACACTAGTGGATCCATATGCGGGTTGACAAAAGAACACACATTCAATGACTCTAGTTGTGGTTCATGAAAAGAACACACATGCAATGAAACTGCTGGATCTATATGTGCTTAGGAAAAGAACACACATTCAATGACACTGGTGGATCCATATGTGGTTTGTGAAAAGAACACACATGCTCATGTGGTTTATGAAAAGAACAGACATGCAATGACTCTGGTGGATCCATATGTGGTTTGTGAAAAGAACACACTTGAAATGACTGTGGTGGATCCATATGTGGTTTGTGAAAAGAATAGACATGCAATGACTCTAGTTGTGGTTTGTGAAAAGAACACACATGCAATGACTCTAGTGGATCCATATGTGGTTTGTGAAAACACATGCCATGACTCTAGTTGTGGTGTATGAAAAGAACACACATCCAATGACCCTTGTTGTGGATCCATATGTGGTTTAGGAAAAGAACACACATGCAATGAACTCTAGTGGATCCATATGTGGTTTATGAAAAGAACACGCATGCAATAACTCTAGTGCATCCATATGTGGTTTATGAGAAGAACACACATGCAATGAACTCTAGTGGATCCATGTTGTTTATGACAATAACACACATCCAATGACTCTAGTTGTGGTTTATGAAAAGAACACACATGCAATGACACTGGTGGATCCATGTGGTTGATCAAAATAACACACATGCAATGACTCCAGTGCATCCATGTGGTTTATGAAAAGAACAAACATGCAATGACTCTGGTGGATCCATATGTGGTTTAAGAAAAGAACATACATGCAATGACTCTGGTGGATCCATATGTGGTTTATGAAAAGAACACACATGCAATGACACTAGGGGATCCATATGTTGTTAATGAAAAGAACACACATGCAATAACACTGGTGGATCCATATGTGGTTTGTGAAAAGAACACACATTCAATGACACTGGTGGATCCATGTGTGGTTTGTGAAAAGAACACACATGCAATGACTCTAGTGGATCCATATGTGCTTTGTAAAAAGAACAAATATGCAATGACTCTAGCTGTGGTTTGTGAAAAGAACACACACGCAATGACTCTGGTGGATCCATATGTGGTTTGTGAAAAGAACACACATGCAATGACTCTAGTTGTGGTTTATGAAAAGAACACACATCCAATGACTCTAGTTGTGGATCCAAATGTGGTTTAGGAAAAGAACACACATGCAATGAACTCTAGTGGATCCATCTCTGGTTTATGAAAAGAACACACATGCAATGACTCTGGTGGATCTATACGTGGTTTATGAGAAGAACACACATGCAAGGACCTCTAGTGGATCCATTTGGTTTATGACAATAACACACATCCAGTGACTCTAGTTGTGGTTTATGAAAAAAACACATGCAATGACACTGGTGGATCCATGTGGTTGATGAAAAGAACACACATGCTATGACTCTGGTGGATCCATATGTGGTTTATGAAAAGAAACACATGCAATGACTCTAAGGGATCCATATGTGGTTAATGAGAACAACACACATGTAATGACACTGATGGATCCATATGTAGTTTGTGAAAAGAACACACATTCAAGGAAACTGGTAGATCCATATGTGGTTTGTGAAAGAACACACATGCAATGACTCTAGTGGATCCATATGTGGTTTGTGAAAAGAACAGACATGCAATGACTCTGGTGGATCCATATGTGGTTTAGGAAAAAACACACATGCAATGAAATCTAGTGGATCCATATGTGGTTTATGAAAAGAACATACATGCAATGACTCTGGTGGATCCATATGTGGTTTGTGAAAAGAACACACTTGAAATGACTATGGTGGATCCATATGTGGATTGGGAAAAGAACAGACATGCAATGACTCTAGATGTGGTTTGTGAAAAGAACAGACATGCAATGACTCTGGTGGATCCATATGTGGTTTGTGAAAAGAACACACATGCAATGACTCTGGTGGATCCATATGTGTTTTAGGAAAGGAACACACATGCAAAGACTCTAGTTGTGGTTAATGAAAAGAACACACATGCAATGACACTAGGGGGTCCAAATGTGGTTAATGAAAAGAACACACATGCAATGACACTGGTGGATCTATATGTGGTTTGTCAAAAGATCACACATACAATGACACTAGTGGATCCATGTGGTTTATGAAAAGAACAGACATACAATGACACCGGTGGATCCATATGTGGTTTGTGAAAAGAACACACATTCAACGACTCTAGTTGTGGTTCATGAAAAGAACACACATGCAATGACACTGGTGTATCCATATGTGTTTTAGGAAAAGAACAAATATTCAATGACACTGGTGGATCCATATGTGGTTTGTGAAAAGAACACACATGCTCATGTGGTTTATGAAAATAATAGACATGTAATGACTCTGGTGGATCCATATTTGGTTTGTGAAAAGAACACCCATGAAATGACTTTAGTAGTGGTTAATGAAAAGTACACACATGCAATGACACTAGGGGATCCATATGGTTTATGAGAAGAAAACACATGCAATGAACTCTAGTGGACCCATGTGGTTTATGACAATAACCCACATCCAATGACTCTAGTTGTGGTTTGTGAAAAGAACACACATGTAATGAGTCTGGTGGATCCATATGTGGTTAATGAAAACAACACACATGCAATGACTCTAGTGGATCCATGTGGTTTGTGAAAAGAACACACATGAAATGACTCTAGTGGATTCATATGTGGTTTGTGAAAAGAATGGACATGCAATGAATCTAGCTGTGGTTAAAGAAAAGAACACACATGCAATGACACTAGGGGATCCATATGTGGTTTATCGAAAGAACACACATGCAATGACACTGGTGTATCCATATGTGGCTTGTGAAAAGAACACACATGCAATGACTTTGGTGGATCCATATGTGTTTTAGGAAAAAAAACACATGCAATGACTCTGGTGGAGCCATATGTGGTTTGTGAAAATAACACACATTCAATGACACTGGTGGATCCATATGTGGTTTGTGAAAAGAACACACATTTAATACTCTAGTTGTGGTTTATGAAAAGAACACACATCCAATGACTCTAGCTGTGGTTTATTAAAAGAACACACATGAAATGACACTTCTGGATCCATGAGGTTTATGAAAAAAATAGACATGCAATCACTCTGGTGGATCCATATGTGGTTTATGAAAAGAACATACATGCAATGACTCTAGTGGATCCATATGTGGTTTGTGAAAAGAACACACACGCAATGACTCTAGTTGTGGTTAATGAAAAGAACACACATCCATTGACACTAGGGGATCCATATGTGGTTAATGAAAAGAACACACATGCAATGACACTGGTGTATCCATATGTGGTTGTGAAAAGAACACACATTCGATGACACTGGTGGATCCATGTGGTTTATGAAAAGAACAGACATGCAATGACACTGGAGGATCCATATGTGGTTTGTGAAAAAAACACATTCAATGACTCTAGTTGTGGTTCATGAAAAGAACACATGCAATGACAATGGTGGATCCCGATGTGTTTTAGGAAAAGAACACACATTCAATGACACCGGTGGATCCATATGTGTTTTGTGAAAAGAAAACACATGCTCATGTGGTTTATGAAATGAACAGACATGCAATGATGATACATTGCAAATGTATCTATAATTTTTGATGTTCCATGCTTGGTTTTATCCACTTTCTTGTGTTTTGTTCCAACTTTGGAGTACTTTTCATATGATTTCTTGGACTAACCTATTAACAAGAGCCATAGTGCTAGCTGCATGTTTTATGCTGTTTTTGGTTCCAGGAAAGTTAGAAAATGAATATTGTCGGAATTGTACGGGACAAAAGCCAAAGTGCCAATTTTTCCAGAAGTCATCAGATGCCAGAATACGAGACAGAGAGGGGCCAGAGGCCGGCCACACCACCTGGCCACGCGGCCAGGCTTGGCCCGTGCCAGGGGGTGGTGTGGTGACCCCTGGAACCCCCTCGGCCTCCCCTTCCGCCTATAAGATGCCCTCGGGACGAAAACCCTAAGTGCCCGATCAAAAATCCACGAAAGAGTCTGTAGCCGCCGTTCATCTCCATCCCTAGATCGGGAGGGATCTGAAGCTCTTCCCGGCACCCTGCCGGAGGGGAATCCACCCTGGAGGCCTTCTTCATCACCATGCAAGCCTCCATTGTGATGTGTGAGTAGTTCATCCTTGGACTACGGATCCATGTAGTAGCTAGATGGCTGGTTCTCCTCCTTTGTGCTTTCATGTCTAGATCTTGTGAGCTCCGTTCATGATCAAGATCATCTATTTATAGTCATACATGTTGTGTTTGCGGGGATCCGATGGATATTGAGATGCTATTTTAGATTGATTATTGATTCTATCATGTCTTTGTTATTTGTGATCTTGCATGCTTTCCGTTGTTAGTACCTATCTTGGCCAAGTAGATGCTAGCAACTCCAAGAGTTAGTATTTATGCTCGATAGTGGGTTCATGCCTCTGGTAATCTGGGGAAGTGACAGAAATCTCTAAGGTACTAGATGTATTGTTGCTACTGGGGAGAAAACAACAATTCTTTGTTCATAGAACAATCGTATTGTTTACTTTACACGTAGTTCGTAAAGCAATAATCTGTTGCTTGCAACTTAATACTGGAGGGGGTTTGGATGATAACCTGAAGGTTGATTATTTGTCATAGATGCAGTTGGATGGCGGTCTATGTATAATGTTGTAATGCCCAATCAAGTCTCAAAGGAGTCAAGATGATTAGTATATGCATCTATTGCTTTCTCGATGTTTGTTAATTGCCCCGCTGTAATTTGTTCACCCAGCATGTTATCTATCTTAAGGAGAGCCACCTCTAGTGAACTATGGATCCCGGTCCTTTTTCTTTACATACAATCTACAAACTGTTTACTGCTTTGTGTTTACTTTCTGCAAACCATTACTTCTTTCCATTCAATACGTTTAATCCTTTGTTTTCAGCAAAACACGGTGAGATTGACAACCTCATCGCAAGTTGGGGACAGAGTTATGTGGTTGTGTTGTGTAGGTCTCCACGCTGCTACTAGCACCGGTAGTGCGCCCTGCCAAGGCTCAGCTAGCAACACCACCTTTGGGGTGTTTCCTTGCTCCTACTAGTTTGATTAAACCTTGGTTTCATAACTGAGGGAAACTTGTTGCTGTGCTCATCATACCTTCCTCTTGGGGTTCCCAACGAGCTCTACATCAACACCGCATCAGCACTTTTTCAAGGCCGTACCTTAATCGAGCCATCAAGCATTTTTCGCACTGCTGTTCTAGAGTCAAGGACATCTTCACAAGGGGAATCAATCATAACTAATCTCTTTATTTTGTTATTTTTGTTTTGCTTAGTTTCTTTTTGCGTTGTTTGCTTGTTTCTTTATCAAAAACACACAAAAAATTGTTTTACTAGTTTGCTTTCTTATTTGAAAACCCAAAAAAATTACTACTCTTGAAAACACTAAGTTGTGTGACTTAACTAGCACCAACAATAATGATTTTATGAGCACACCTATTGCTCCACCTGTGCCTGAAGATACTTTCTTTGAGATAAAACCTGCTTTGCTCAATCTTGTTATGAGAGAACAATTTGCTGGTATTGGTAATGAAGATGCTGCTACCCATCTAAATAACTTTGTTGAACTTTGTGAGATGCAAAAGCATAGGGATATAGATTGTGATATTATTAAGCTGAAATTGTTTCCTTTCTCTTTGAGAGGAAAAGCTAAAGAATGGTTGAATTCCTTAACTAAGAATAGTATTGATTCTTGGACTAAATGCAAAGATGCTTTCATTGGAAAATACTATCCTCCTTCTAAGATTATATCTATGAGAAGTGAAATAATGAAGTTTAAACAACTTGATAATGAACATGTTGCTCAAGCTTGGGAAAGAATGAAATCTTTGGTTAAGAATTATCCCACTCATGGACTGACTGCTTGGATGATCATCCAAACTTTTTATGCAGGATTGAACTATTGTTCAAGGAACCTATTGGACTCTGCTGCTGGAGGTACCTTTATGACCATCACTTTGGGTGCTGCAACAAAACTTCTAGACAATATGATGGTTAATTATTCTGAATGGCATACTGAGAGAGCTCCACAAGGTAGGAAGGTAAATTCTGTTGAGGAAACCTCCTCCTTGAGTGATAAGATTGATATTATTATGTCTATGCTTGTTAATGGGAAAGCCCATATTGATCCAAATAATGTTCCTTTAGCCTCTTTGGTTGCTCAAGAAGAGCAAGTTGATGTGAACTTCATAAGAAATAATAACTTTGACAATAATGCTTATAGGAGTAATTTTGGTAACAACAATTATAAGCCATATCCTCCCAACAATGATAATGCTTATGGAAATTCTTACAACAACAATAGGAGTGCACCCTCTGAACTTGAAGTTATGCTCAGAGACTTTATTAGTAAGCAAACTGCTTTCAATAAAACTATTGAGGAAAAACTCTCTAATACTGAAAGAAATATAGCATCTTTGGCTGAAGCTCAATCTTCTATGAATAAAATGGCTGCTAAACCTGAAACTAATGATAATCCCTTTGCAGCTACTAATGCCACAAGTAAGAATTGATGAAAATGTTAGACTATTAGCTGAATTACATGCTAAGTGGGAAAGAGAAGATGAAATTGCTAGAAACATTAGTGTTTCTACTATCACCACCACTAGTGTTGAGGCTAGTAATAGTTCTACTACTTTAGATGATATATTTGATTTTGATCTTGATGGTTGTAATATCTCTGAAGTTATTAAGTTCCTACAAAAGCTTGCTAAAAGTCCTAATGCTAGTGCTATGAACATGGCCTTTACAAAACACATTACTGATGCTCTCATAAAGATTAAAAAAGAAAAGATGAAACATAAAGCTTCTATTCCTATAAAACAAGAAGATGGTTGGGAACCCATCATTAATATGAAAGTGAATGACTTTGGTTTCAAATCTTTACGTGATCTTGATAGTAGTGTTTCTATTATGCCTAGAAGGATTTATGATATGCTTGATTTGCCTCCACTTTAAGATTGTTATTTGAATGTCCCATTTGATGATAATGCTAAAAAGAAACTCATGGGGAGTCTTAATGATGTTCTTATTATGGTTAACAATGCCTATGTCCACGTTGATTTCTATGTTTTGGATGTTGAATCCAATGCTTCTTGTCCTATTACCTTGGGAAGAACTTTTCTTAGAACTATTGGTGCCATTATTGATATGAAATAAGGCAACATTAAATATTAACTCCCACTCAATAAAGGTATAGAACACTTCCCTAAGAAGAGAGAGAAGATCTCTTTTGCTTCTCCTATGAAAACAAAATGGGTTAATTGGATATACGCCACTACAACTTCTAGCTATTTGAGAAACGCCACTCCAATTTTCAACTTTTGAAAAACGACACTCCAATTCTCTCTACATTTCATAGATGCCATTATGGCTATTTTAACACACATATTACATATTATACACTCGTATTTCTGTAGTACATACGCATATATGGTGGGGTCCACCCTAATCAGCTTAGTATGTATTTGATTGTTGGCTATTAACAGGTTAACACGTATTTTAAACTAACGGGGTATCGTATCCTTTTATTTTCTTGGCGGAGGCCGGAGGGGAACGGCCTCTCCGATGTCCTTGGCCCAGCCTTCCTAGCACCTCGTTGGCGTCTTTGGTGCACCCCCTCCATGCTTGCTCCTTGTGCCAGCGTCGACGCCTAGTTCAACGTACGTAGTTGCCATCGGAGACGCCCCGTACTAGGGGTGTCGTGGGTATCTCCGGCTGAATCCACCGCCCCTGGAGTACTAGGAGCCGGTGTCGTGGAGTACCCGCCAAAGGCCCGATTCGCGAGTTAATCAGCCCTCGGCGCCATTCGAGTACCTATGCCGATGCTCACGAACGGCAGTCCCCGCCGGCACACTGGCCTCGTGGCCTCGATCCTATCCCAGTTCTTGCCCTTGCCTCTCCAAGCTGGTGGCGGTGGCGCGCGCATCAAATGATATTGCGACCTCGGATGACCTCTCCCCTCTCAATCAACATAAACCGTACCTTCTAATCCTCACATTTCTTTGTCTCGAATTTGATTCATGGTGCTATTAAAAGCAATCCATGTCGATTTACTCATATTATCGACTGTTTGTTTTTTGCGGTTCCTGGTAGATGCAACGGGAGCAAACAATATGAGATGGATTGTGGACATTATCTATTCCATGATGCAAAGATGCTAATTGTAATTTCTACCGAAAGTTTAGGAGCAAAACTACACCCCAATTAATATTAAATATTTCCGTATGCATACTACATTAAACGTGAGGCTAATGATGATCATATTATGAGTGCAGATGGGTGAACCTTGAGCTATATCCCAAATGTTGTCACGAATCCCTTCTTTTGGCCCATGTCCAAGCTGATTCTGGTGGGACCCTCATGTATACGCATAGAAATACAGATGTATATAGTGTGGTATGTGTGTTAAAATAGGCATAATGGCATCTATGAAATGTATAGAGAATTAGAGTGGCATTTTTCAAAAGTTAAAAATTGCGGTGGCGTTTCTCAAATACGCAGAAATTGCAATGGCATTTATCTAATTAACCCAAACAAAATTTGGTCTTAATGCTTCTTCATCTGAGAACACTTGATTCTTTCTTGCTTCTTATGCCTAACTTAAAGGCGTTAAAGAAAAGTACTTATTGGGAGATAACCCAAAAGTTTTAGATGAGTCTTCTTCTTATCCTTTTTATTTGCTTTTTGTGCCAAGAGTAACCTCTAATGAGAGAGAAGTAATGATTGGGAAAGTTGTTGTCCCGAAATAGATTCCTATGCTTTACCGTAAAAATTCGTGTAAAATCTCTGAACATCTTTTTGAGGCGTGAATTTTTGTGCTTATGCCCCAGGTTGTTATCTAACTTTCGTTAGTTGAACACTTTCTGATTTGAGCAACAAAAGGTCTTCTAAAAAATTTGTATTTACCTGCTGGTCTGTTTTAACAGATTTCTGCCATTTTCTGCATTTGCTTCTTGTTGGTTCCTTTTTGAGTTCTTTTGGGAAATTCAGCTTTTTGAGGGAAGTGCTACAGTATCTAGTGTTCTAATGTAAGTTTATTTAGTATTAGAACTGAACCTTAAGACTTATTTATCTTGAGTACACTAATGTTGCTAATAAAGATTGTGTGAAGTTTTGTATGAAGGAAAAAATTTCAGGTGTATGGAAGGAATGAGTAATGAGATGAAGGATGGACTAAAGCTTAAGCTTGGGGATGCCATGTTGGAGATATGCCCTAGAGGCAATAATAAATGTAGTTATTATTATATCTTTGTGTTTATGATAAATGTTTACATTCATGCTATAATAGTATTAACAAGGAAACCATTAATACTTGTGTGATTTGTAAACTTAATTTGAAGTCCCTAGTATAGCCTCTATACTTCACTAGCTTGTTGGTTGATTGATGATTGTGGTTTCCCTATCATGAACATTGAGATGTTATCAGACAACAAGATCATATCGTTAGGAGAATGATATGGTGGACATACTCCTATAGATAAGCGTAGCATAAAGATCAAGTCATTTCAATAGTTCAATTGCTATATGCTTTCTGATACATAGTAACCTAATTCCTTCGACCATGAGATCATGCATATCACCTTTACTGGATGGATGCTTTGATGTCATCAAACACCACACCGTAACAGGGTGGCTATAAAGGTGGTATTGAGTGTTCGGAAAGTATTGGTTGAAACACATGGATCAAGAGTGGGATTTGTCCATCCATATGACGGATAGATATTCTCTGGGCCCTCTCGGTGAAATGTCATCCAATTAGCTTGCAAGCATGTGACTGGGTCACAAGGGATCACATATCACGGAACGAAAAGAGTACTTATCGATCGAGGTTGAACTAGGTATGCGAGATACCGACGATCATAACCTCGGATAAGTAACATATCGTGAGACAAAGGGAAATTGGTATCGTATGTAAGTGGTTCATTCGATCGCAAAGTAATCGTAGAAATATGTGGAGCCATATGAATTTCCAGATTCCTCTATTGGTTATTGTTGAGAAGTGTCTCGATCATGTCCGCATAATTCACGAACCGTAGGGAGACACATAAGGATTACGTTGTTTGAGTAGTTATGGTATTATGAGAAAGAGACCGAATGTTGTTCGGAGTCTCGGATGGGATCCGGATATCACGAGGTGATCCGGAATGGTCCGAGAATAAGATTCATATAAGGAAAGTCCGTTTGAGTTGGGGAATGGTTCCGTGTTTTCATCGGGAACATTCTAGAAGGTCCCGGAATGTCCGGCACTCCGGGAGGGAAGGTACATGAATGTGTCATTGTAAGTTGGAATGATTGCATCATGTACTAGGTGTTCTTGCTGTCCAAAATAAAGGGTTTATTTAAATCCTAAATTGAAAAGTCAACGGCTAGTTTGAAAGTCAAGCCAAGTTTTGGAAAGTGGAAAGAGGAGGAGAAGTGGAAACCGAGTTGGGAGGATTCCTCCTCCCAAGCCGCGCCCACCTCAAGGCCGAGTTGGGAGGGACTCCACTCCTCCCTCCTTGGCCGGCCCTCCCACCTATAAAGGGAGGCAGGGCTCCCTCCTAGCACACACAAGTTCCTATCTTCTACCTCCGGTTTAGAGCCGTGTTGGTTTAGAGCTTCTAATTGCTTTAGCCCGCGGTTTAGAGCCTTCTAATTGGTTTAGAGCCGTCTAATTGGTGTGTCTAATTACTAGACCACTAATAGCCTCTCTCATAAGCTCCACCATACTCTGCACCGCTTAAGGCGAAGCCTCTGGGATCTCCCTCTACTTCCTGTACCACGCCCAGCTGCCGGAATCGCGAGGAGAGTGCTACAACCTCCGCTTTTCTTTGGAACAAGGAGAGGAAGGTATTCGTCGAATACCAACGTGTGACCGACTACGGGAGCGCTGCCGAACGCGATGGCCGGAAGGATCGTCTACGCGATCTTGAGATCGGAAAGAGTACGACTACATCACCCACGAGAATCTGCTCTCGTTAAACACTTTGGAATCTTCGAGGGTGAGTTATTCCATCGACTCGTTGCTACAATCTAGTAGATAGATCTTGGCTTGTTTGTTTGTATGCGATAGAAAATTTTTGTTTTCCATGCTACGAATCCCTACATGCCACGCGTGTCACCCCAAGAAATCTCCAAGAAGTACAAGCGTCAAAGCTTGGGGATGCCCAAGGCATCCCCTTCTTCATCAATAAAAATCCCAGGTTTCTTCCAAACGCTTCATTTTTATTGTTTCATGCACAGTTGTGTTGTTCTTGGAGCGTCTTCTTTTTTGTTTTTGTTTTGGTTTTTATTTGCTTGGTTTGCTTAGTTTGCTGAATAAATTGGTTAGACCCCCTCTTTCGTACATTGGTTTGCAAATAGTTTGGTTTGGTTTGGAAAAGAGTAGGAAAGTTCATACTTATGTGGTAAAAAGAGCTCGTTTTTTACTGTGGCCTATGCTTTGTCATGCCATGCTTGATATTGTTTTGGCTTTATGCTTAGTATTCTTTGCTGTAGCATGACTTGTTATAAACAATTGAGATTGCTTAATGTGCCTTGGACGTTGTTTTAGCATATTAAAGCATAGTATAGTGGTATTCTCCTTTGATGCTTTATTTGGGTTGACTTGGCACATGCTCACACCATGTTATGACTATCTCAAGTCACCATAGCCTTTATGATCCTTTAGTTTTTAACTTGTAGTATCACTTTATGCTTTGATCAATAATGTTTTGTCGCTCTGCATGATTATGGCCATTATTGCTCTCTTAGTTTGTCGCTCCCAGTCTTTTGCTAGCCTCCACAACTAAGTATGAGTACCACTCATGCATCCAACTCCCTAAACCAAGTTATTCCAAAGAGTCTACCATACCTACCTATTAGCTTATGCTATTCCAAGTATATTCATGCTTTTGTTTAGCTTCCAAATTAAACTTGTTATGAGAAAACTAGTGATTAAACCTCTCACGAAATTGATGGCACACTTTACTTTTTTTGCCCTTAATAAACTTGAACCATTGTGTTGTCTATGTTATATATGATTGCACTTATTTGTTGGGGATTAGCAGAACCATGCTTTCATGGGGAACGCTTTCAATATTGCACTTGGTACTTGTACCTAGTTGATATCATGCTCTTTTGTATATGGATGTCGTCGGTGTGAAATGAAAGGGGAGCTTGTAAGTCCATGGAGTTATGTATATGTGTTAGAGAAACGCCTGGGCCGCTGGTCTAATCCATGCTGACATGGTGGAAACCTGCAGCGTAACCATAATGAGTTGTCTATGAAGCATTCTTCTTATAAAAAAAGGAGTCCTATATTGAGAAAAAAGAGAAAAAGAAAAAAAGAGATTATGAAAAGAGGAAAGAGAGAAAAAGCACCATATTCCCATGGTAAATAAGAAGATTATTGAGATGCTCGTTGCATCATAGTTTCTTTGTCTTATTGCTAGAACTTTGTGTTTCATGTTATGATTGAAGTACTATGATCCCACCTTTGAATATTTTACAAATACTTTGATCAAGTCTTTGATGGTGCATGTCACCTCAAAAATTATTCTTTCTTTTTATCACTTACCTACTCGAGGACGAGCAGGAGTTAAGCTTGGGGATGTTGATACATTGCAAATGTATCTATAATTTTTGATGTTCCATGCTTGGTTTTATCCACTTTCTTGTGTTTTGTTCCAACTTTAGAGTACTTTTCATATGATTTCTTGGACTAACCTATTAACAAGAGCCAGTGCATTGCCTGTTTTCTGCTATTTTTGGTTCCAGAAAGTCGAAAATGAATATTCTCGAATTGGACGGACAAAAGCCAAAGTGCCTATTTTTCCGAAAGTCATCGATGCGATCTGACGGAGAGGGTCCAGAGGCCGGCCACACCACCTGGCCACGCGGCCAGGCTTGGCCCGCGCCAGGGGGTGGTGTGGTGGCCCCTGGCACCCCCTCGGCCTCCCCTTCCGCCTATAAGATGCCCTCGGGACGAAAACCCTAAGTGCCCGATCAAAAATCCACGAAAGAGTTCGCAGTCATTGCTCATCTCCATCCCTAGATCGGGAGGATCTGAGCTCTTCCCAAGCACTTCACTTGAGAGGGGAATTCACCCTGGAGGCCTTCTTAATCACCATGCAAGCCTCCATTGTGATGTGTGAGTAGTTCATCCTTGGACTACGGATCCATGTAGTAGCTAGATGGCTGGTTCTCCTCCTTTGTGCTTTCATGTCTAGATCTTGTGAGCTCCGTTCATGATCAAGATCATCTATTTATAATCATACATGTTGTGTTTGCGGGGATCCGATGGATATTGAGATGCTATTTCAGATTGATTATTGATTCTATAATGTCTTTGTTATTTGTGATCTTGCATGCTTTCCGTTGTTAGTAGCTATCTTGGCCAAGTAGATGCTAGCAACTCCAAGAGTTAGTATTTATGCTCGATAGTGGGTTCATGCCTTTGGTAATCTGGGAAAGTGATAGAAATCTCTAAGGTACTAGATGTGCTATTGGTACTAGGGAGAAAACAACAATCCTTTGTTCATAGAACAATCGTATTGTTTACTTTACACGTAGTTCGTAAAGCAATAATCTGTTGCTTGCAACTTAATACTGGAGGGGGTTCGGATGATAACCTGAAGGTGGATTATTAGTCATAGATGCAGTTGGATGGCGGTCTACGTATAATGTTGTAATGACCAATCAAGTCTCAAAGGAGTCAAGATGATTAGTATATGCATGTATTGCTTTCTCGATGTTTGTCAATTGCCCCGCTGTAATTTGTTCACCCAGCATGTTATCTATCTTAAGGAGAGCCACCTCTAGTGAACTATGGATCCCGGTCCTTTTTCTTTACATACAATCTACAAACTGTTTACTGCTTTGTGTTTACTTTCTTCAAACTATTACTTCTTTCCATTCGATACATTTAATCCTTTGTTTTCAGCAAAACACAGTGAGATTGACAACCTCATCGCAAGTTGGGGACAAAGTTCTGTGGTTGTGTTGTGCAGGTCTCCATGTTGCTACTAGCACCGGTAGTGCGCCCTGCCAAGGCTCAACTAGCAACACCTTTGGGGTGTTTCCTTGCTCCTACTGGTTCGATTAAATCTTGGTTTCATAACTGAGGGAAACTTGCTGCTGTGCTCATCATACCTTCCTCTTGGGGTTCCCAACGAGCTCCACATCAACACTGCATCAGCACTTTTCTGGCGCCGTACACTGAGCCATCAAATGACTCTGGTGGATCCACATGTGGTTTGTGAAAAGAACACACATGAAATGACTCTGGTGGATCCATATATGGTTTGTGAAAAGACTAGACATGTAATGACCCTAGTTGTGGTTAATGAAAAGAACACACATGCAATGACTTTGGTGGATCCGTATGTGTTTTGTGAAAAGAACACAGATGCAATGACTCTAGTGGATCCATATGTGGTTTGTGAAAAGAACAGATATGCAATGACTCTGGTGGATCAATATGTGGTTTGTGAAAATAACACACATCCAATGACTCTAGTTGTGGTTTATTAAAAGAACACAGATGCAATGACACTGGTGGATCCATGTGGTTTATGAAAAGAACAGACAAGCAATGACTCTGGTGCATCCATATGTGGTTTATGAAAAGAACATACATGAAATGACTCTGGTGGATCCATATGTGGTTTGTGAAAAGAACACACATGCAATGACTCCAGTTGTGGTTAATGAAAAGAACGCACATGCAATGACACTAGGGGATCCATATGTGGTTAATGAAAAGAACACACATGCAATGACACTGATGGAACCGTATGTGGTTTCTGAAAAGAACGCGCATGCAATGACTCTAGGTGTGGTTAATGAAAATAACACACATGCAATGAAACTAGGGGATCCATATGTGGTTAATGAAAAGAACACACATTCAATGACACTGGTGGATCCATATGTGGTTTGTGAAAAGAACACACATTTAATGACTCTAGTTGTGGTTTATGAAAAGAACACACATCCAATAACAATGGTGGATCCATATGTGGTTTGTGAAAAGAACACACATTCAATGACTCTAGTTGTAGTTCATGAAAAGAACACACATGCAATGACACTGGTGGATCCATATGTGTTTTACGAAAATAACACGCATTCAATGACACTGGTGGATCCATATGTGGTTTGTGAAAAGAACACACATGCTCATGTGGTTTATGAAAAGAACAGACATGCAATGACTCTGGTGGATACACATGTGGTTTGTGAAAAGAACACACATGAAATGACTCTGGTGGATCCATATATGGTTTGTGAAAAGACTAGACATGCAATGATTCTAGCTGCGGTTAATGAAAAGAACACACATGCAATGACTTTGGTGGATCCGTATGTGTTTTGTGAAAAGAACATGCATGCAAGGACTCTAGTGGATCCATATGTGGTTTGTGAAAAGAACAGACATGCAATGACTCTGGTGGATCCATATGTGGTTTGTGAAAAGAACACACATGCAATGACTCTAGTTGTGGTTTATGAAAAGAACACACATGCAATGACTCTGGTGGATCCATATGTGGTTTGTAAAAAAACACATTCAATGGCACTAGGGGATCCATATGTGGTTAATGAAAAGAACACACATGCAATGACACTGGTGGATCCATATGTGGTTTGTGAAAAGAACACACATTCAATGACACTGGTGGATCCATGTGTGGTTTGTGAAAATAACACACATGCAATGACTCTAGTAGATCCATATGTGGTTTGTGAAAAGAACACACATTCAATGACTCTAGTTGTTGTTCATGAAAAGAACACACATGCAATGAAAGTGGTGGATCCATATGTGTTTTAGGAAAAGAACACACATTCAATGACACTGGTGGATCCATATGTGGTTTGTGAAAAGAACACACATGCTCATGTGGTTTCTGAAAAAAACATGCAAGGACTCTGGTGGATCCATATGTTGTTTGTGAAATGAACACACATGAAATGACTAGTGGATCCATATGTGGTTTGTGAATAGAATGGACATGCAATGACTCTAGCTGTGGTTAATGAAAAGAACACACATGCAATGATACTAGGGGATCCATATGTGGTTTATGAAAAGGCACACATGCAATGACACTGGTGGATCCATATGTGGTTTGTGAAAAGAACACACATGCAATGATTATGGTGGATCCATATGTGTTTTAGGAATAGAACACACATGAAATAACTTTGGTGGATCCATATGTGGTTTGTGAAAAAATACACATTCAATGACACTAGTGGATCCATATGTGGTTTGTGAAAAGAACACACATGACTCTAGTTGTGGTTTATGAAAAGAACACACATCCAATGACTCTAGTTGTGGTTTATTAAAAGAACACACATGCAATGACACTGGTGGATCCATGTGGTTTATGAAAAGAACAGACATGCAATGACTCTGGTGGATCCATATGTGGTTTATGAAAAGAACATACATGCAATGACTCTAGTGGATCCGTATGTGGTTTGTGAAAAGAACACACATGCAATGACTCTAGTTGTGGTTAATGCAAAAATGCACATGCAATGACACTAGGGGATCCATATGTGGTTAATGAAAAGAACACACATGCAATGACACTAGTGGATCCATATGTGGTTTGTGAAAAGAAAATACATGCAATGACTCTAGGTGTGGTTAATGAAAATAACACACATGCAATGACACTAGGGGAGCCATATGTGGTTAATGAAAAGAACACACATTCGATGACACTGGTGGATCCATATGTGGTTTGTGAAAATAACACACATTTAATGACACTGGTGGATCCATGTGGTTTATGAAAAGAACACACATGCAATGACACTGGTGGATCCATATGTGGTTTGTGAAAAGAACACACATTCAATGACTCTAGTTGTAGTTCATGAAAAGAACACACATGCAATGACACTGGTGGATCCATATGTGTTTTAGGAAAAGAACACACATTCAATGACACTGGTGGATCCATATGTGGTTTGTGAAAAGAACACACATGCTCATGTGGTTTATGAAAAGAACAGACATGCAATGACTCTGGTGGATCCACATGTCGTTTGTGAAAAGAACACACATGAAATGACTCTGGTGGATCCATATATGGTTTGTGAAAAGACTAGACATGCAATGACTCTAGTTGTGGTTAATGAAAAGAACACACATGCAATGACTTTGGTGGACCCGTATGTGTTTTGTGAAAAGAACACACATGCAATGACTAAAGTGGATCCATATGTGGCTTTTGAAAAGAACGGACATGCAATGACTCTGGTGGATCCATATGTGGTTTGTGAAAAGAACACACATGTAATGACTCTAGTTGTGGTTCATGAAAAGAACACACATGCAATGACTCTGGTGGATCCATATGTGGTTTGTAAAAAGAACACACATTCAATGACACTGGGGGATCCATATGTGGTTAATGAAAAGAACACACATGCAATGACACTGGTGGATCCATATGTGGTTTGTGAAAAGAACACACATTCAATGACACTGGTGAATCCATGTGTGGTTTGTGAAAATAACACACATTCAATGACACTGGTTGATCCATATGTGGTTTGTGAAAAGAACACACATTCAATGACTCTAGTTGTGGTTCATGAAAAGAACACACATGCAATGACAGTGGTGGATCCATATGTGTTTTAGGAAAAGAACACACATTCAATGACACTAGTGGAT
Source organism: Avena insularis (assembly GCA_023614405.1). Taxonomy (NCBI): domain Eukaryota; kingdom Viridiplantae; phylum Streptophyta; class Magnoliopsida; order Poales; family Poaceae; genus Avena; species Avena insularis. The sequence goes on along the minus strand of CM042690.1, from coordinate 660,384,620 downwards.
CCATATGTGGTTTGTGAAAAGAACACACATGCTCATGTGGTTTATCAAAAAAACATGCAATGACTCTAGTGGATCCATATGTAGTTTGTGAAATGAACACACATGAAATGACTCTACTGGATCCATATGTGGTTTGTGAAAAGAACAGACATGCAATGACTCTAGCTGTGGTTAATAAAAAGAACACACTTGCAATGATACTAGGGGATCCATATGTGGTTTATGAAAAGGACACACATGCAATGACACTAGTGGATCCATATGTGGTTTGTGAAAAGAACACACATGAAAAGACTCTGGTGGATCCATATATGGTTTGTTAAAATACCAGACATGCAATTACTCTAGTTGTGGTTAAAGAAAAGAACACACATGCAATGACTCTAGTGGATCCATATGTGGTTTGTGAAAAGAATAGACATGCAATGACTCTGGTGGATCCATATGTGGTTTGTGAAAAGAACACACATGTAATGACTCTAATTGTGGTTCATGAAAACAACACACATGCAATGACACTGGTGGATCCATATGTGGTTTGTGAAAAGAACACACATTCAGTGACACTAGGGGATCCATATGTGTTTAATGGGAAGAACACTCATGCAATGACACTGGTGGATCCATATGTGGTTTGTGAAAAGAACATACATTCAATGACACTGGTGGATCCATGTGTGGTTTGTGAAAAGAGCACACATGCAATGACTCTAGTGGATCATGTGGTTTATAAAAAGAACAAACATGCAATGACTTTGGTGGATCAATATGTGGTTTATGAAAAGAACATACAGGCAATGACTCTAGTGGATCCATATGTGGTTTGTGAATAGAACACACATGCAATGACTCTAGTTGATCCATGTGGTTTATGAGAAGAACACACATGCAATGAACTCTAGTGGATCCATGTGGTTTATGACAATAACACACATCCATTGATTCTAGTTGTGGTTTATGAAAAGAACACACATGCAATGACACTGGTGGATCCATATGTTGTTTATGGAAAGAACACACATGCAATAACTCTGGTGGATCCATGTGGTTTATGAAAAGAACACACATGCAATGACTCTGGTGGATCCATATGTGGTTTATGAGAAGAACTCACATGCAATGAACTCTAGTGGATCCATATGTGGTTTGTGAAAAGAACACACATGCAATGACTCTAGTGGATCCATATGTGGTTTGTGAAAAGAACAAACATGTAATGACTCTAACTGTGGTTAATGAAAAGAACACATGAAATGACTCTAGTGGATCCATATGTGGTTTGTTAAAAGAACAAACATGCAATGACTGTAACTGTGGTCAATGAAAATAACACACATGCAATAACACTAGGGGATCCATATGCAGTTTATGAAAAGAACACACATGTAATGACACTGGTGGATCCATTTGTGGTTTATGAAAAGAACACGCATGCAATGACTCTGGTGGATCCATATGTGGTTTAGGAAAAGAACACACATGCAATGACTTTGGTGGATCCATATGTGGTTTGTGAAAAGTACACACATGCAATGATTCTGGTTGTGGTTTATGAAAAGAACACACATCCAATGACTCTAGTTGTGGATCCATATGTGGTTTATGAAAAGAACACACATGCAATGACACTTGTGGATCGATATGTGGTTTATGAAAAGAAAACACATGCAATGACTCTGGTGGATCCATATGGTTTATGAGAAGAACACATATGCAATGAACTCTAGTGGATCCATGTGGTTTATGATAATACTGAAGGGAATATGCCCGAGAGGCAATAATAAAGTGGTTATTATCTTATTCCTTATTTATGATAAATGTTTATTTTGCATGCTATTATTTTATTAAGATGGAAACATTAATACATGTGTTTTTAATAAAAAATACGAAGTTACTAGTTATGCCTTTCTTATAAACTAGCTCGTTGATTGCCAAGATGATCAAGGTTTCCTGATCATGGGCATTGGATGTTGTTAATAATGAGGTCACAACATTTGTGAAATGATGTGATGAACATTCATCTGAAGTATAGCATTACAATCAAAGTCATTGTGTTTATATTGCTATAACATCATACGAAGTAATCGTAGTCTTTAGACCATGAGATCATGTTAATCACTAACACCGGAAGGCTATCTTGATAACATCAAACGTCACACCGTAAAAGGGTGACTATAAAGGTGGGTTCAGTGCAACGAAGGTGTTATGTAGAGGCTCATGGATGAAGAGTGGAATTTGTCCACCCCGATGATAGATAGATATACTTTGGGCCCTCTCGGTGATATCACATTAGTTAGCTTGCAAGCAAGTGATGAGATCACTAGAATGTTATATCACGGGAACGAGAAAACAATGCATGTCAGCAATGAGATCAAACTAGGTATGGGGATACTGATGATCAAATCTCGGACATGTAATATATCGCGAGACAGAGGGATTTAGTTACTAGCGTTAAAGGTTCTCACGATCATAGAAGTCATTGTTGAATGTGTGGGAGTCAGTATGGATCTCCAGGTCCCACTTCTGATTATTGATATGAGAGGGGTCTCGATCATATCTGCATTATTTGCGAACCATAGGGTGACACACTTAAGGGTTGACAAACACCATTTGGAGCAAATATGTTCTAGACGAAAGAATTGCAAAGCGCTAAAATTATTTCAATAGACATCGAAATTGTTTCGGGTGAAATTGCTGAAATTGGTTCTGCATGTAATATTGAAATGTTGCAGGGGGTTTTATCTGAATGTTTGTTAATTAAAGTAATTAACAAAATTCTGAATAAAATTAATAAAAGAGTTTTATTAAGAAATTTAATGCATTTAAAGTGAAGACATTGAAGGGGAATGTTAAGGGGCAAATTTATGTGGAGGGGGTTACCACCACATGAATGGGGGAGGTGAGGGGTCACCCCGCATGGGGTGCCAGCCATGGGGAAGGGTACCCCCTCCTCCTATAAAAGGCCCCCTCTCACTCCTTCTTCCTCACACCTCCTTGTGAAGGATCTCTCTCCCCCTCTAGTATTATTCCCCCATGGTCTTTGATTAGCGAGATACATGTTCCCGGTGGCATTTCGTTTGGAAGGAGTTGCTGCTTCCACTACATTGCTGGAGCGAGGAGGCAAAGGTTGTTCGGTGGCCTGAACGTGTGTGCGAGTGCGGATGCGATGCTGGTTTGTGGCGCTAGGACTTCCACACGATCTTGAGATCGGCAAGCGAATGACTACATCATCCACTAGTTCCATCTCGTTAATAAAGATTTGTTGTCTTCGAGGGTATGTTCTCTATGGATGTATATCCACCCGTTGCTTGTATCTAGTAGATAGATCTTGGCGTATAATAGTTCCCATCGTAGGAAATTTTTTGTTTTCTATGTTGCGAACCCAACAAATAAAACACATCCAATGACTCTAGTTGTGGTTTATGAAAAGAACACACATGCAATGGCACTGGTGGATCCATGTGGTTTATGAAAAAACACACATGCAATGACTCTGGTGGATCCATGTGGTTTATGAAAAGAACAGACATGCAATGACTCTGGTGGATCCATATGTGGTTTATGAAAAGAACAGGCATGCAATGACTCTGGTGGATCCATGTGTGGTTTGTGAAAAGAACACACATGTAATGAACTCTAGTGGATCCATATGTGGTTTGTGAAAAGAACACACATGCAATGACTCTAGTTGTGTTTAATGAAAAGAACACACATGCAATGACACTAGGGGATCCATATGTGGTTAATGAAAAGAACACACATGCAATGACACCAGTGGATCCTTATGTGGTTTGTGAAAAGAACATACATGCAATGACACTGGTGGATCCATGTGTGGTTCGTGAAAAGAACACACATGCAAGGACTCTAGCTGTGGTTAATGAAAAGAACACACATGCAATGACTCTAGTGGATCCATGTGGTTTATGAGAAGAACACAAATCCAATGAACTCTAGTGGATCCATGTGGTTTATGACAATAACACACATCCAATGAACTCTAGTGGATCCATGTGGTCTATGAGAATAACACACATGCAATGCATTCTTGTGGATCCATGTGGTTTATGAGAAGAACACACATCCAATGAATTCTAGTGGATCCATCTTGGCATAATTTGATGTATTCCATGATGTATTTCATTGTACAAGACACCCACTTTTCATTTTTATACTACTCAGTTTTGCCCTTGGTTTTTTGATACTACTTGGCTTTGCCTCTCTCTCTCTCTTTTGTAGAAGCCCAAACCTGTGCTCACTCTGTCTGCTACGCCCTGATTGGTTGTCACAGTTGTCACGCGGATCATGCGCACCAACTATTGATCCCGTGTGATCCAACGAGGACCGTTGCACACGTCGTGCCCTTCATAGTACAGCGTGAGACATCACAGATGTCTCCCTCGGCGAGACTTCTACAAGAAGGAACATGAAGCCGTCCATGGAAAAAGTGGTCGAGTGGTCATGTAATGTTTAATCAAGTGTGAAAAGCCTACTACAACTACTACTACGCCACAACACATGCGTCATCGAGTGCACGGTCGTCGACAGGCAACTGCAATTTATTGCCACTTGATTTTAATAAGACATATCCCATTTTTACGTAGCGGCTCTCAATCTCACTTCCAACTGGCCCCACCGTAAGAAACTTCCACGCATTAGCCGGAGGCCGAAGAGCTTAGAAATGGGTCTTGAGGAGGGGGCCTCAAGGAGACCTAACGTCTCCGCCTTCATCGAGTCCCTCACAGTCATCCACACATCCCTCTACCCGATCTAGCACAACCCCACAAATCTCACCGTACAGCCACCTACCTTCTCCCCTACATTTCCCCTTTTAATTATCGCTAATTTTATGGCCGTGTCAAACTTCGTACATAGAAATTGTGTCTGTGCCCTTTGCATGCGACTGAATACACAACTGCCATGCATGGCTCGGGAAAAACATGACGTACTGTGCGCGCGTCGCGGTGCACGGTGTAGTAGCCTACGTGGCGCGTTGCATGGTGGTGCAACGAAACGTGCCTTGCTTCCATTCACCTTAACTATAGAGCCCCTCTCCACATACCCACTCTCACTCTCTCTCACTCTCCTCATGCAACCCTCTCCACTATCCCATCAGCTTCTACAAACTCCCGATAAAACCCCATCCGTGTCGGCGATGGCAGAGGAGGATGCAGTGGCCATCTTCGCCTCCAAGGCCGCCGGCAAGGAGGCCCCCGTCTCCGTCCTGGTCCCCCTCGACGTGTTGAAAGCAGTCGTCGTCCCTATCCAGTCCCCCGCCGAGGCATCAATGGAAGCCGTTGTTCCCGTCCAGGCCCCTGTCCCCACTATAGATGTAGCCGCCGGCAAGGAGGCCCCTACTGGTCACGAGCAGATCTAGCTCTTCTAGGACCCATACGATCCAGAGGAGTACATTGCTCCGATGAACCCCTACAACACCGGCATCGACGACCCATGGTCAGAGGTAACTAGAGTTTGCTCCCCTTCCCTGGTTCTTCTCCCGTTCCCATTGTTGGATGCTAGATCTTGGTTTATTAGGGTTCGCTTGTTTGCATTTCGATTGCTCGATCTTACATCATCTAATCCTCCCTTTTTCTTTTCTTCCAATAGGTTTATGACAACAACGTCTGCAGTGATGACGAGTCCAGGCACACCAAGACTTGTCGGGTGCTGAGGAGGTTGCAAACCGGCCAGTACGACGCCTTCTTCGCTAGCGGCGTCTATAGTTTCCCCTTCTACAGGACGAGACTCACCAGCACCAACTTCTACTACGCCGTGATGCATGCAGAGGGCTCAAGCTCCGGCACCCCCAAAGTCGGCCAGACCATGGACGTCAATGCCTACATCACTGAACACCTGGCTCTCAGCATTTACCTCCGAAACCTCTAGCGGGTGGCCATCGAAGAGGGTCACATGCCTCCGATCAAGCCCAAGGCCCCCAAGATCAAGGGATTAGGCAGTAAGAAGTGGAGGAAGCGCTAGAGGGAGGAGGTGGAGGCGCAGGCGCATGCAAGGAGGGGTTGAACGTGTCTGCTGCTGCTGCTAAGCAGCTTCTCACTAGTAGAAAAAGGGCCTTTGGTTCGGGCCACTAGTCCCGGCCGTGGCTGGGGCCAGGACTAATGGTCCGAACCAGACGGCCCGAGGAGGCCGAGGCACTTTGTCCCGGTCCGTAAGGAACCATTAGTCCCGGTTTGAGATACAAACTAGGACAAATGGGTCTGGGCTGGCGCGCGTGCTCCTGGCAGAACCTTTAGTCCCGGTTTGTATCTCAAACCGGGACTAATGTCCTGGCCCTATATATATGCACCCAACCCTCCACTCTCTCCAGTTTTTTCCTATGTGAGAGGTGGGTATAACTTTGTGCTAACTTTTTTCTTCAGATGCACTAGAGGTGTTCGGTGAAATGCCTGTTAGAGCGATGCCACTTGAGTTCACACAAGACAAAATATGATATGAGGTGCCAGAGTGACACTTAAGGTTTCTCCTCTTTGTTTTGAAGTGTCCTAAAAGGTTAGCAACTATTTTCTCGTTTTGACTGCGCGGTACTAATTTAAGTATCGTGATTGCGTTTGATATATATGCATGGTTGTATGATGCAGATGAGCCACCCATGGATGTACGGTGACCGACGCTCTGACGCTTACAGAGAAGGCGTGCGTTCTTTTCGCCTTGTGGCCGAGGCGAACAAGTGGCGGGATGGTTTTATGTGTTGTCCATATGTTGAATGTCGGAATGAGTAGGCTCACACTTCCTCAAGAGTCATTCAGAGCCACCTGCTTCGGTCCGGTTTCATGTCCGGCTATAATGTTTGGACCAAGCACGGAGAAAAAGGGGTTATAATGGAAGACGGCGATGAAGAAGAGAACGATGATGACAACTACCGATCTATGTTCCCTGAATACGATGATACCGCAGTTGAAGATAATGAAGATGAAGGGGGTGAAGAACGGGAACCGGATGAGCCTGTTGATGATTTTGGTCGGGTCATTAGTGATGAAAGGCGAGACTGCGACACAGAAAAGGAGAGGTTGCAGTTAGAGCAGATGTTACAGGACCACAACACATTGTTGTATCCAACTTGTGAAGATGGCCAGAAGAAGCTGGGTAGCACACTGGAATTGTGGAAGTGGAAGGCAGAGACCGGTATGACTGACTCGGGATTTGAAAACTTGCTGGTAATAATGAAGAAGCTGCTTCCAAGAAATAACCAATTGCCCTCCAGTACGTACGAAGCAAAGAAACTTGTCTGCCCTCTAGGATTAGACGTGTAGAAGATACATGCATGCCCTAATGACTGCATCCTCTACCGTGGTGAGAAATACGAGAATATGGATAAATGCCCGGTATGCACTGCATTGGGGTATAAGATCAGAAAAGATGACCCTGGTGATGTTGAGGGCGAGCAACCCAGGAAGAGGGTTCCTGCCAAGGTGATGTGGTATGCTCCTATAATACCACGGTTGAAACGTTTGTTCGGAAATAAAGAGCATGCCAAGTTGTTGCGATGGCACATGGAAGACCGTAAGAAAGACGGGATGTTGAGGCACCATGCTGATGGTCGGCAGTGGAGAAAAATCGAGAGAGACTTCCCGGACTTTGCTGGTGACGCAAGGAACTTATGGTTTGGTCTAAGTACCGATGGCATGAATCCTTTTGGGGAGCAGAACTGCGATCCAAAGATCTGCCCGTGACTTTATTTATCTACAACCTTCCTCCTTGGTTATGCATGAAGCGGAAGTTCATTATGATGCCAGTGCTCATCCAAGGCCCGAAGCAACCTGGCAACAACATTGATGTGTACCTAAGGCCATTAGTTGATGAACTTCTACAGTTGTGGGCCAAACCAGGTGTACGTGTGTGGGATGAGCACAAACAGTAGGAATTTGACCTACAAGCGTTGCTGTTCGTAACCATCAATGATTAGCCTGCTCTTAGTAACATTTCAGGACAGACGAACAAAGGATACAATGCATGCACGCACTGTTTAGATGAGACTGAAAGTATATATCTGGATAAATGTAGAAAGAATGTGTACCAATAATCGCTGCTTTCTTCCGCCCAGTCATCTCTTAAAGAAGAAAGGCAAGCATTTCAATGGCAAGGCAGAAACCCGGACGAAGCCTATCCCCCGTAGTGGTGCTGATGTATTTGGTATGGTCAAGGATTTGTATGTAATCTTTGGAAAGGGTCCTGGAGGACAACCTGTTCCGAAAGACCCCATTAACGGACACACACCCATGTGGAAGAAGAAATCTATATTTTGGGAGCTACCCTATTGGAAAGTGCATGAGGTCCGCTCTACAATCGACGTGATGCACCAGACGAAGAATCTTTGCGTGAATATTCTAGGCTTACTGGGCTTGTATGGGAAGTTAAAAGATACCCTGGCAGCACGGGAGGACCAGCAACATCATAAAGGACGAGACGGCAAGCATCTAGGGCAGTTTCAAGGGCTTGCCAGCTACGCTCTTACCAAAGAAGAGAAGGAAATCTTTTTTGAAGTCCTTTTCAGTATCAAGGTCCCGTCTGGCTTCTCGTCAAATATAAAGGGAATAGTAAATATGAAAGAGAAAAAATTCAAAACCTAAAGTCTCATGACTGCCATGTGCTTATGACACAATTGCTTCCGGTTGCATTGAGGGGAATTCTACCAGAAAATGTTCGACTAGCCATTATGAAGGTATGTGCATTCCTCAATGCAATTTCTCAGAAGGTAATCGATCGAGAAAGTCTATCAGGGTTACAGATTGATGTGGTCCAATGTCTGGTCAGCTTCGAGTTATTGTTCCCGCCATCCTTCTTCAATATTATGACGCACCTCCTAGTTCACCTAGTCGAAGAGATTAGAATTCTCGGTCCTGTGTTTCTACACAATATGTTCCCCCTTCGAGAGGTTCATGGGAGTCTTAAAGAAATATGTTCATAACCGTGCTAGGCCAGAAGGAAGCATCTCCAAGGGCTATGGAACAGAGGAGGTCATTGAGTTTTGTGTTGACTTTTTTCCTGACCTTAAGCCGATTGGTGTTCCTGAATCTCGGTATGAGGGGAGGATGACTGTAAAAGGCACACTAGGAAGGAAATCAATGGTATGTAGGGACAGGCATTCTTTCACTCAAGCACACTACATAGTTCTACACAATTCCACCATGGTGGCTCCGTATATCGAGAAACACAAGAATATTCTACGCTCCGAAAACCCGGGGAAGCCCGAAACCTTGATTAAAGGGGAACACAAGAAGAATTTTGGCAATTGGTTGTAGACACATCTCATGAATAACACCACTATTGGAGATGAGTTGTACTCGTTGGCCAGGTTACCATCTTCGACTATATGTACTTTCCAAGGGTACGAGATAAATGGGAATACATTTTACACGATCGCCCAAGATAAAAAGAGCACCAACCAAAACAGTGGTGTCCGCTTTGATGCAACAGATGACAATGGGCAGATTGACACATATTATGGGTACATAGAGGAGATATGGGAACTTGACTATGGACCTACTTTTAAGGTCCCTTTGTTTGATGCAAATGGGTCAAGGACAGGAAGGCGGGGTACATGTAGACGAAAAGTACGGCATGACAATAGTGGATCTCAACAATCTTGCGTACATGGATGAACCATTCGTCCTAGCCAACGATGTGGCTCAGGTTTTCTATGTGAAGGACATGTCTACCAAACAGAGAAAAGGAAAGATATGCAAAAGAGTACAGAATATGATGAGCCAAAGCACCGCATAGTTCTTTCAGGGAAAAGAAACATCGTGGGAGTGGATGACAAGACAGACATGTCAAAAGATTACAATAAGTTTCATGAAATTCCGCCCTTCAAAGTGAAAACTGACCCAAGCATCCTATTAAATGATGAAGATTCTCCATGGCTAAGGTGCAGAAGAAAACCACAACACTAGATGTTGGTGATGTGTAATAATGTATTAAACCTTTTATTTGAGACATAAATCTATGTAATGTATTAAACCTTTTATTTGAGACATAAAGGTCCCCTTTCATGTAATACATCTTGCTCAATCAAACTAGACGTTGACGACCGGGTTATGAGCCGCGGTAGGTGATCACACAAAGAGAAGGAACCATCACAAGAGAAGGAACCCACAAACACTAAGGATACATATAGCACAACTGAAAATTAAGATACATAGCACAACTAAAAATTAAGAAACATGCATAATGGTTGGAGTGATTCAGTCATGCTCCCCGCTAGCTACTCAGTAGTCGTCATAGTCGTCGGTGCCGTCGTCGCTGTCGTCGTCGGGGTCGCCGTAGTCGAACCTTGAAGGTTGGGCATGCGTGGGCTGGATTTGAGGGTACCGCAGGCGGGGGTTATTGCTGGTTGTGTTGTAGGCCATGACACTCTGGAGAGTCCGGTCGCGCCACCACATCCGACGGCCGGCCTCGTTGAAGTTCGAAGGAGGTGGGCCGTTCTCCTCGTGCCTGGCGAGCACCCTCTCATGCCGATTGATGACAAAGGCTTCCCAAGTCGGGAAATAGTCGAGATGCCAGTTGGGATTCCTCCTCTGCTCTGGCGTGAGCTCGAGGTAGTAGTGGTTCGTGATGGCCATCCGACACTCCACACCTAGAGGGACAGGAGGGACCGGCACGCCTCCGGCGCCAAGATCCAGCGTGGGGATGCGTAGCCTTGGCAAGGGTAGTTCGAGGCGCAAAGCGCCCGCCTCCGTGGTTAGAGATACGATGGAAGCCATGGGAAGAGAATGATGAGTCTAGATGTGATATGTAAATGGAGGCCAAGCGTATATATATACTGAAAAAATGGCGGGAAGACAGAGGTGGGAACCGTGGAAAGCGGGAACAACGATGCTGGAAACTTTCATCCCGGGTGGGGGCTCAAACCGGGACAAAAGATGGGGGGCCTTATCTGGGGGAGGCTTATCTAGGAGGGCCTTATCTGGGGGGTGGCTAGCCTTTAGTACCGGCTAGTGGGTGCAACCGGGACTAAAGGTGGTTTTTGTGTCATCTAACAAAACTGTCGGTGGGATAAGGATGTGTGGGTAACCTTTAGTATCGGGTGCGGGCTCAAACCGGGACTAAAGCTGTTGGTAGGATAAGGACGCGTGGGTGGACGCACTGCTCGATGAGATAAAGCATGTAGCGCACGACGCCCTGTCGGAGGAAGAAGACAAAGTAGAAGCGCGTGCCTAAAAGGAGCATCGATACGCCATGGCAAGCAACTCAACAAGCCAACATGGATGGAGAGTTTCATCCCCATGGATGGAGGAAAGGGTTGGGAAATCTCTCGTGGCGGCACTTCTCGAAGATGCCCTTGGTGCACACGCCCTATGGCATCTTCAGAAGTTCCGCCTCGGAAAATATTTTCCTGCTAGCCCGTGAAAGACTCCATCTCCGCCTCCCTGGGGTTAGAGGTATGGTGGAAGCCATGGGATAGAGTGGAGAGAGGCGACAGATATGAGTCTAGATGTGCTATGGCAATGACTAAGCCAACATGGATGGAGAGTTTCATCCCCATGGATGGAGGAAAGGGTTGGGAAATCTCCCATGGCGAAACTTCTCGAAGATGCCCTTGGTGCACACGCCCTATGGCATCTTCGGAAGTTCCGCCTCGGAAAATATTTTCCTGCTAGCCCATGAAAGACTCCATCTCCGCCTCCCTGGGGTTAGAGGTATGGTGGAAGCCATGGGATAGAGTGGAGAGAGGCGGCAGATATGAGTCTAAACCCTAAACCCTAAGTCAGAGGAGGGAACCCTAAACCCTAAGTCAGAGGAGGGAACCCTAAACCCTAAACCCTAAACCAAAAACCCTAAACCCTAAACAAAAACCCTAAACCCTAAAGGGGCTACGATCCGGAAGAGAACGGGCGGGAAGAAAACGAGCGGGAAAAAATAAGGCGGGGTAGACGATCCGGGGCCCCCGGTCTAGGGTTTCGCCGGAGGAAGACCACCGGAGCGTCGGAATCACATGAAAATGGCAAAATGGTTAATAGTTTGACTAGTTAGAATAATTATTTTATAAAACAGAAAATTGATTTGAATCACTTATTCAAAAATATGCAAAATATAATAGTTAATGCATTTTTAAATTGAAAATGGCAAAATGGTTATTAGTTTCACTAGTTAGAATAATTATTTTATAAAACAGAAAATAGATTTGGATTACTTATTCAAATTCAAGAACTTTTCATGTTGAAATTTTTCTCAAATTCATAAGTATGCAAAAACTGTAAAATTCAAATGTTTAAAAAATATGCTAATTGAATTTTTTTTAAACAGGCGCGCCCCTGGGGTGAAAAATTTGAAAAAGGGAAGGTATGGTGTTGGCGCGCGCTTGTTGGGCTGGGCCGAAAATCCTTTAGTCCCGGTGGGTGGCACGCACCGGGACTAAAGGGGGGACCTTTAGTCCCGGTCCGTATAACGAACCGGGACTAAAGGTCCCCCACTATACATTTGGCGCGCCTTCTTCTCCCCGCGCGTCGCTTCTCCCCACGCAGAGCACTCCCCCACGCGAGGATCGACGACCAAGCAGTCGCCTGATTCGGCCGCCACCACCCCAACCGCCGCCACCCAACCGCCACACATCACAAGGCCTGGCCAGAGGTACCCAGCCCTCCCTTCGCTCTCCGTCTCACACTACAGCGGCGCTGACAATCAGGCGAAGCAGGGCCGCCTCCTGCTCTCACCACTGGCACTGGCCTTGGTGGCTGGTCAGTGGTGGCCATGACTTTTTTTCTTTTTTAGAATTGTAATATTATTACTAGTGTAATATAGAAATTATTACTAGTGTAATATAGGAATTAGTAGTAGTGTATATTAGGAATTATTAGTAGTGTAATATAGGAATTATTATTAGTAGTGTATATTAGTAGTTGTGTATATTAAGAATTATTAGTAGTGTAATATAGGAATTATTATTAGTAGTGTATATTAGTAGTAGTGTATATTAGGAATTATTAGTAGTGTAATATAGGAATTATTATTAGTAGTGTATATTAGTAGTAGTGTATATTAGGAATTATTAGTAGTGTAATATAGGAATTATTATTAGTAGTGTATATTAGTAGTAGTGTATATTAGGAATTATTAGTAGTGTAATATAGGAATTATTATTAGTAGTGTATATTAGGAATTATTAGTAGTGTAATATAGGAATTATTATTAATAGTGTATATTAGTAATAGTGTATATTAGTAGTGTATATTAGTAGTGTATATTAGTAGTGTAGTATTAGTAGTGTATATAGGAATTATTATTAGTAGTGTATATTATAGAATTGTAATATTATTAGTAGTGTATATTAGTAGTGTATATAGGAATTATTATTAGTAGTGTAGCCGGACTTAGGGTTAGGGTGGTAGTGCTTTCATGAACTGGGACTTAGGGTTAGGTGGTGGTGCTCATGAACCACCGGACTTAGGGTTAGGGTGGTAGTGCTCGTGGGCCCCCGGACTTAGGGTTAATGTGGTAGTGCTCGCGGGCCCCCGGACTTAGGGTTAAGGTGGTGGTGCTCGCGGGCCACCGGACTTAGGGTTAGGGTGGTAGTGCTCGCGGGCAGCCGGACTTAGGGTTAGGGTGGTGGTGCTCGCGGGCCACCGGACTTAAGGTTAGGGTCGTAGTGCTCGCGGGCCCCCGGACTTAGGGTTAATGTGGTAGTGCTCGCGGGCTGTCGGACTTAGGGTTAAGGTGGTGGTGCTCGCGGGCCATCAGACTTAGGGTTAGGGTGGTAGTGCTCGCGGGCAGCCGGACTTAGGGTTAGGGTGGTGGTGCTCGCGGGCCACCGGACTTAGGGTTAGGGTGGTAGTGCTCGCGGGCCCCTGGACTTAGGGTTAATATGGTAGTGCTCGCGGGCCCCCAGACTTAGGGTTAAGGTGGTGGTGCTCGTGGGCCACCGGACTTAGGATTAGGGTGGTAGTGCTCGCGGGCAGCCGGACTTAGGGTTAGGGTGGTGGTGCTCGCGGGCAGCCGGATTTAGGGTTAGGGTGGTGGTACTCGTGGGCCACCAGACTTAGGGTTAGGGTGGTAATGCTCGTGGGCCCCCGGACTTAGTATTATTGTAGCAAATTGCGTGTTCATATTATTGTTTAGTATTATTTTATGCAGCAATATTGAATGAAAAATGTTATTGTGTGCATTTTGTAGAAAACTATGGATCCAATCCAGAGAGACCTAGCACAGGAAGAAATTCTCGAGGATATGATCAACGACACCCCCATGTTGATCCACCTGAATCTCCGTCGATTTATCTGAACCCCTCCAGTGAGGGAGAGGAGGTCGACCGAAATGATCAAGGAGAAGCCAACGGCCCCGGTGGTGGAGAAGCCGACGGCTCCGGTGGTGGAGAAGCCGACGGCGAGGTATATATATGAAGTCTGGTGATCAGTAGATTCATTAACTGAGTTGTATATATATATATAAAAATTGATGAATGTTTCTTCTCTTAGGCCTCCACATCGAGCAAAAAATATTCCAAACGAGGCCCGACCAAAAAGTTGGACGCATCTACGCGTTATACAATTACGCGGGTATCACCATGGGGTGAACCGGTGGAACCCGAAAAGGCTAAAACTGTATTTAAAAAACAATGCGGAGTTATGGTTAGGGATCACATCCCGATCACCGTTCGAGAGTGGAATAAGACCAAAGGGGCGAAAGGGGGTGAGTATGTCGCCGACAGGTGCAAAGAGGGTCTTTGGAATGACCTCATGACACATTTCACCCTACCAGAATGTGAGGATGATGCCGACACAGCTGCATTGAGGAAGAAAGTCAAGCAGTGGACTCTTACGAAGATAGTTGAACTATTCAAGAACTGGAAGAAAGCATTATGGCAAAAGTATCAGAAGACGAAGAAGACTCCTAAATTTGAATGCTATCTAACGAAGCAGCAGGCTAACTGAGATGCATTTGTGAAGTACAAGGAGTCACAACCTGCTATGGAAATGTCGGAAAAAAACAATAAAAATGCCGCGATGAAGAAATATCACCATCACCTGGGGCCAGGGGGCTACGCGGCTGCCATGCCAAAGTGGGATGCTAAAGATAATGAGCTGCTTGCTAAAGGGATCACTCCAGAACCAATACGCGAAGAATGGGATCTGAGGTCAAGGAATTGGTTCCTTGGGCATGGGAGTGAGTATGACGAAAGTACAGGGGACCTTATTTGCAGTGACGGGATTAGGATACCCCGGGATACATGGCAGAAAGTGGTGAAGGAGATTAAAGCGGGGACAACAAAGTTCCGTCCCGATAGAGAGAAAGACTTGCTGACAAAGGTCATCGGGAATGACGAACGCGGAGGACGTGTACGAGGCCTTGTCCCTAGTTATACATGGGAGATGGGGTTTCCCAAAGACAGAGATACTTATAGGAGCCGAGAGAGAGCAAAGAGGCGACGGCATGAGGAGGAGGGAGACAGGTTCACCGAGTTGCTAGGAACACTTCGAATGCATCAGCAACAGATTGACGAACTTCGAGGAGCAAAGTACCGCAAGATCCTCAGATTCGATATTACCGCCGTCCCATCTCAGCGGAAAAGCAGCATGGCTGAATCAGAGGTCCCTTCTGACGATGCACGTATGGTAGATGGCGGTCCCGGCTACCCCGTGGATGTAATGAAGGAGAAGGCATCTTGTGAGCTCCATCAGAAGGTGAAGAACCTATCCATCAAGGTGGCGGTCGGATGTGCTTTACCTTGTCCACCTAGCGCACGCTGGCATGGCCGTGAGATTCCAGCTGGCTATGCTAAAGTTGGTGTGGATGAAATCGCAATGGGGTGGGACTCAATGGAGCTTGACATCCTTGGACCTGAAGGTGAGAGGACACTCGGAGAAGTACTGGGTGGTATCATTCTATGGGACAAGAACAACATCAAGCTTCCAGGCTGGACGCCAAAGCCAACACCGCCTCCGAGTGGTCGCATGTCACCTTCACCTCCATCACCTCCAAGAAGCCCACCCCATGACTATGACCACCACAGCCCGAGTCCATCTCGATCTCCGCCGCAGCCTTCGATTAGTACTAAACGACGCAGGAGCCCAAAACGACAAATGTCGCCCCTCCCAAGAGTACCTCATAAGAATCTTCCTATCAGACCTTACGATCGTACTGACAAGGAAACCGACATGATCGTAAAGGCCGAATGTGTTGCGCAACTTCAAAAGAAGAAACCTGAGCCCGCCCCTGTATACACCGAGAAGCAAAAAGCATATGCACTTTCTTTTCTGAACACAAAATCGCAATATGACTTGCACCATAAGCCAGATGACTATCAACACACACTTCAGAAGGAAGTGAAGAAGAGCAAATCAAGTAGAAGTGCAAGCAGGAGCAAATCATCAAGTCAAAGTGCAACCGGGAAAAGAAAGGACGTCCCCTAGCTCGGGGAACAGGCCAAAAAATCGATCCCACCCCTCAAGGTGGTATCCCATGACATTCCCCAGCAGAATATGGAAGAAGCTAAGAAGCTTGCGGCCTCTATGAATGTGACTGTTGAGGAATTGCTAGGTTCCCAGGACGACAAGTTACCCAAGGCTCAGGTAGTCCCTACATATGTCCCAGGGAAGCCTCTGGTCAGCTTTGAGCAGTTCCAACAACTGCCAACGCAAATGCGTAGTTTACATAAATGGTACTTGAAAGCCGTAAAGGAGGAGAGAATAATGATCGTGGCGAAAGTCCCACATGACTACTACTTCCGAGAAGAAGAGGTCCATGTTGATTTTCTAGAACTCTTCCAGTTATACATTTTCGATGCCCTCGACAAAAGTCTCATGAGTTGCTATTGTCTGTAAGTTGTTGAATTCATTGTCTATATATAAGCTATTCATTTTTTTCAGTTGTTCAGTTCATTGCATGTAATTATCCTAATTATATCCTTTTGTACTCTATTATTATGCAGAATGAAGATCATGGAATGTAAAGAAAGTCAATCTTCAGTGTTGGGTTCATTGACCCAGATAAAATACATTGTCAGACGCTAAAGGATAAACCCGAGGACACACAGGAAAACCTTCTAAGGTTTCTAACGGAGCAAAATTTCTGTGACCACATACTGTTTCCTTACAATTTCGCGTGAGTGTCTTACTCTATTGTACACATTCTCTTTTGCTTACTCGATGTTAAGTGTAATTGATGAGTTACTGATGTCTATATAAACGTGTACAGTTTCCACTGGATTCTCATGGACATTCAACTTGATAAGGGAAGAGTTGAAGTCATGGACCCATTAAAGAGACCCCTGGAACAGTTTAGTGACATGCAGAACATGCTCCAGAGGTAATTTTCGCGCTACAACGGCCTCTTTCGTTGATTTCCTGAGATACCACGTAATAAATAACTCATTCATTTTCTTTACTGGGTAGGGTTTGGAACCAGTTCAAGAGTGCGGTTACGGGTGACTTTAGTGAGAAGCTGACGTTTAAGCCGGTCTCGGTAAGTAGTAAGCGCATCTCTTTACTTCTAGTTTCAATACAATTATGATGCTGGATTATTATTTTGATTGAATTATATTCTTGTAAAGTGCGCGAGGCAGCCACCAAAGACGAATCTATGTGGATTCTACGTTTGCGAGTTCATTCGCACGTTTACCAGTGAGCTGAATGATTATACAGTCGATGTAAGCAATACATTCATAACATTATTTTTATTACCGTCACTTTTTGTTATCATGATTGATATTCATATTGATCTCCTTTTCTTATATAGTTCGAGAAAATGCGGGATCAGCTCCTACCACAGCAACGCGTAGTAGCAATTGCTGAAGAACTGGAAGGATTCTTGATGAACGAGATGATAGATGACGCCGGAGAATTTAGTGTGAATAGGCGTCGATGATCCCCGACTGTGTAATTGAATAGACGGGCTCTAGTCCCGATAATTATGATCTCCATGTGTAACTATCATGTATATATTTGTATGCTCGATCTTAAGTATCTTATGTATGCACGAACATGTACGGTATGTGGTAGCGTAGAAAACTATTTTGAAATGAAAAAACAGATACAAATTCAATTCTCTGCCGCGGCAGAGAAAGTACCTAAAATTCTGCCGCGGCAGAGAACCATTTGTCCCGGTTCGTACGAACCGACTAATGGGGCACCAGCGCGCAGAGACAACCACGTGGATGCCCATTGGTCCTGGCTGGTAAGAGGGCCGGGACTAATGGGTGGGCCTTTAGTCCCGCCCCTCCAGTCCCGGTTACCAGGACCGGGACTAAAGCCCCTTACAGGTCGGGAGTGGAGGCCCGCTTTCCACTAGTGTCTTTTGATTTTATATATTTTGGGTGTGATGGCTACTGAGCAGCTAATGTATCAAACCTCGTTAAGCAACCTACTTTCTATCGCTATATCCTATTTAGCTGTGCACAACTATATCTACATTTGTTTTGTTTTCTGAATGAATGTATTCGGCCTGGTGTGATTTGCTGCTCTAGATTTGCTACCAGATTGGGCCAAAAAGAGGTCCAAAAGGGAACGAATGATCGAAGAGAGAAGCTACTCTAGATTTGCTACAATTTTGGGCAAAATGAAACATATGTGTTCAGCGAGAGATGAAAAAGGTACTCTTTCAAACTGCCAGTTAACGAGCTGCCATCTTGACAAGCTAGCAGACACATACAGAAACATAACACAAAGAAGTAAAATTTATTTTACTACTCTCACTTGAGGCGCTAGCCATCTTGACAAGCTAACTGAGTTCCACAAAACAGAAACATAACACAAAGGAGTAAAATTTAATTCACTTCTCATCAGACCACTTGAGGCGCTTGCCATCATCCCTAGGTGACCAACTGCCATCATTCCAGGTGTCTCTTACATTATTGGCCATCCATAGCTCATGAAATGCAAGTTCTTCCCACCTGGAATCTGTCTTGGCTTCCCTATCGTCAGCATCCTGCGAAACAATTAGCGGTGCATCATAGGCCTGGTTATTGCCGCTAGAAGATGTTGCCTCTCTGTTTGTTGCTTCAGCTGCAGCCTCTTTGTCAGCTGCTTC
Source organism: Avena insularis (assembly GCA_023614405.1). Taxonomy (NCBI): domain Eukaryota; kingdom Viridiplantae; phylum Streptophyta; class Magnoliopsida; order Poales; family Poaceae; genus Avena; species Avena insularis. The sequence continues at coordinate 660,365,645 of CM042690.1, read as the reverse complement.
TGCAGCCTCTCTATTAGCTGCTTTAGATGCAACCATTTTCTTTGCATATGCAGCATCAAACTCAACTATGCTGCATTTTCTACAAAGGGCTCCCCTAAGCTCGTCGTCCCTCTTGCAACTGGGGGAAAACATGAGGTAACGTAGAAAGAAATGGGTCTTCTTGTATAGCTGGTAGGTCACGTAAGCATCTATGGATGCATACTTCAGGTTTATATCAGACAAAACCACCCCTCCTAGAAATCGTGCCTATTCGTAGGGAAATCTGCCTTCATTCTGTCGTACGAGTCATTGAGGATTCTAATTGCGAGTGTAGCCATTCCATCCTTCCTCGAGCCCCTTATGATCTTGACAAGACTCTGAATATCGATCCACTTGTGCGCAAGAATTGTAATTCCCTCTTGACGAAATTTTCAAAAATCAGTTGTATTGTCGATAGTGCAGAAAACTATTCCTTTTTCTACAAGGAACTGGCGCAGCGCCGGACAATTCTTGCCAGTCCTAAAAGTATGTAGTTTGTCATCACCAAAATTTGTAACTACAAATGTTTTGTCAATGCAAGATCATCATATGTATACAATTTTAAAAAGTTTAGTAAATGCAAGATCAAGACTCTCAACATTGGCTTGTCATAATTTATTTGGTCCTAAATAAAATTCAGTAGTTGCAAGATGAGCAAATGGATAAAGAACAAGAGGAGAAAACCCTAAAAGCGGTTAACTACAGAGAGAAGATCTACAAACCAGGAGAAGTGGTAGATGAGGACATGTTTCCTCTTGGCCAGTTGAACGACAGCGACTTCATTCTCGTCATATGGGTTCTTCGGGGTGTACTCGAGGTCCAATCCCACAAACTTGTCCTCGTATATCTCAAGCCAACCCTCATACATCCTCAGGACTCGCACCATTGTCTCCTCCTCGTTGGTGTAGATGACGTCTATCTTCTTATTGTCATGAGCAATGAAGCTTGTCTCTAGAGTGCGACGACCTTCCATGGTGGCAAGGAGAAGATAGAAAGAAGACAAATGATAGGAAGAAGAGTGGTTTCTGCGAGACAGGGGAATAGTGGAACCGTCAATGCGTTTCTAAGGTAGTGGTTAACGACAGGGACGGAAGTCCAATGGAGAGACGCGTGGCGGTGGTCGTTCTAGCTTTTGAGTAAACAAAAAATAATAATAACGAGGATATATGCGCCCTGTTTTGTCACGTCAATACACTGGGCTAGTCGTGTTGTCCTATCCACTGCACCAGTGCTGCAATCCTACGTGACAGCCACCACGCCTAAGCGACGGGAGCGACATAACGGCGAAAACTGACAGGAAGCCCAACTTGACGGGCATTAGCCTGATATTTTGTATTGAAACGTCAAGTTGAATTCGTGCCGAAAAGAACCTATGAGTATTTGGCACGCCAACCGTGGTCAACGCGGCTGATTACATGCAACGTGGGTACCACGTTGCCTGGGTGCCTCAAGTTTCGGGCCGCAAAATGATATTCTCGGTGGAGGCAGTAGTGGCACCTAGTCATTGGGCTCGTTGGAGAGGTTGATGAACACCGACGGCGACCATAGCCTCGACGGATAGTATGCTGGTGGTGGTGGCGACTACTGGTGGGGCGGCATCATGGGCACGGGTGGGGCACATGGTGGTGATTCCTATAGGGCGTGCCCCCATTCCTTATGCGGTGCTTGACGGAACTGGCCAGGCCATCCTTCCGGCAGTGGCGGCGGTGAGGGAAGATCGTTGCCATAGTTCACCAGGTGGGCAGAGAGCTCGATGGCATCCTACAACCCACCCACTGCCACTTGGCATCCTCCTCTGTCTTGGATGCTTCCATGACGGCGTGAATGGCTTCATCTTCATCGTAACCCAGCGGCAGGATCACGACGGGTGGCATGGGCTCCTCGTCCTCCTCCTAGATGTCCGCTAGTTCCCCTAGCCTCCGTCTTCATCGTCGGTGGCGGAGAAGTCAACATCGGGGAGGTCGACGTCACCCATGTAGGACGAGTGGCGCCTCGCCTCATTCTCCAAGTCGAGGAAGGTGATGACCCAGAAATCACGGGGGTCGTTGCGGAGGTGCATCGGCACCTGGCACCAACGACGCTCAATCTCCCAGTCAAGTAGTGCCTCGTCCGTCAGCACTGGCGGCACAGGGACCGACACCTGGTTCAGGTGCCACTCCGCTGGCAGAGACAATTCAGGGTGCTCGCAGGGGCGATGCTCCTTCAAGTGGCGCTGGCACTCGACGACAGGCATGTACTGCATGTCTCTATCGAGAGGACGACGGGCACGACCTGCCGTAGCAGAAGCGCATCTAGCATGGGGCGCTGCGGCTGCAACGATGAAGTCCCACGCTTGCTGACACGCTGGCAGGGGCGTGCGAGGACCCCGCACGGTTGGTGGAGGCGGCGACGACATCAAAGAAGGAGGCACAACATGACGATGGCGGTACCCGACGAGGAACCACCGACCTTGTGGTCGTTGCTCATCGTCTTCATCCACCAGTTGGGCATGGCGTTGGTGAAGTGGAGGCTAGTTGGGTTCAAAATGGCAATGGCAAGAGCGTGGGGAGGCCAGGACATGCGCGCACTCATCCTAAAAATCCCACTCTGCCCTTGGCCATTAATGCCGACACGGTGGTCAGGGAACCATCACTTCAGTTTAGCAACGTTGGCTGCCCGTCGGCCTTTGTTTGGCCTTGGTCGTCAATGGCGCACTAACCATAGCAGCGTGCATAGCGCTCAGTCATTGTCGGGCGGACCCGTGGATAGACGCGAGGACACGAGGGAGGACAAGCGATATCCACGTCACATCCGCATGACGCATTTCGAGCACATATTTGATTAAGAAATGGGTCGGTTCGGACATGCGTGGTCATTTGTGTCGGACTGTTGGAGTGGCTTTTCACCGTCCGGGCTTCCACACAGACTGATTCAGACCGCTGGTGGTCGAATCAGTCGACCCGGTGGAGATGATCTAATTTTTTTGACGGAAACCATAGCTCTTTATTCATTCAAAATATCAAGTTTAATACAAAGACCATCAGGGGGCTCTACCAGCCCAACCTGACGTCCAACACTAGCAGAAGACATAAGCCTAGCGAGTCTATGGGCATCTAAATTGGAAGAACGATTCTCGTGTTTGAACGACGCCTCTTCAAAAAGAATAGTAGATGCTTTTATTTCCTGGAGGACCATGCTATAGGAACCAGCATATGGTCTCACCATGTCATTCACCACCGCCTAGCAGTCCGTTGCCACCATAATCCTCCGGAGCTGCAGGTCCTGGGCAATTGCTAGCGCTTCCCCGCAAGCCAAAGCCTCCATCCCTGTTGGGTCACTGATGCCATGGATTGTTAGGCTCGATGCTCCAATGAACATCCCCACCTCGCTCCTACATACAACACCCACTGCACCACCCACACCCGACCTAGTAATCGTCGCATCGACCTTCAATTTCATATAGTCGGTCACAAGAGGGATCCATCTGGGGTGGGACACCTTGGCGCCCTTCTCTCCACACTGCCCACTTGTGGTTACCACCGCTAGATCTTGCAGGTAGCTCTCGATAAACAGGTGTGTCGATAAAGGGCTTTGGAATTACTCCTCGTGTATTATCTTCCTCCTCGCGAACTAGATGGCCCACAGGGTCACGACCAACCTCGCGATATCATCCCTAGATAAGGACTCCATCATGGCGAAAAGCCACTGCTTTGCCGATTGGTACCTTCGATCTGGATTCATGGATGTAGTATAATAGTTTTTACCTAGAAGACCTAGGTTTAATCATAGCTTGTAAAGCAATGCTAAAAGGAAATAAAAAGGACATGTCTATAAGACTTTGTTTCTTCATTTTACCTTTGTTTATCGAACCAATCTTGTTTACTTTTATATGGGTTGAATCAATGGATGTAGATAGGTCAGGGTTGAAGATCCGCCTGCAGCTGCATATCATATGTGATAAAACATAATAATAATCACAATCATGTGTAAATGTTTAATAGTGATAATCTTTTGTGGGCAACACATCGTAATATACTAGAGCCCCCGTGATGCAGCAGGCATAGCAAAAGTCTTTTAATCCAACCGAGTGCATGATGTCTACGCACTTCGATTCTTGTAGACAGTTGTTGGGCCTCCAAGTGCAGAGGTTTGTAGAACAGCAGCAAGTTTTCCCTTAAGTGGATCACCCAAGGTTTATCGAACTCAGGGAGGAAGTGGTCAAAGGTATTCCCTCTCAAGCAACCCTGCAATCAAGATACAAGAAGTCTCTTGTGTCCCCAACACACCCAATACACTTGTCAGGTGTATAGGTGCACTAGTTCGGCGAAGAGATAGTGAAATACAAGTGGTATGGATATAAGATAACGGTGCTAGAAAATACTTTGATGGCGTGGAAGAGACTAAAGGAAAACTGAAATAAAGATAGAAGCAAGCAAACATGTAACAGATCTAATTGCAAATGGTGTATCAATGCTTAGAAACAAGGCCTGGGGATCATACTTTCACTAGTGAACACTCTTATATAGATATATTCTCTTTATGATACTACTCTTAACTACTCTCCAGTTGGACACTCTAATCAACGGTAGGGCTATAACAACACACCTCAAAGTAAGCCTTTCCCATCTAGAAAACCCCACACTGTCACCTTGAGTACTAGATGAGTCCAACAAACACCACAATTTCATAAAGACATCCAACTCCAAATATAACTCATAACAAGTATTTGTAATCTCTAGCCTAAGTGCCACCATGGTGTGCACGCTGTTACTTTCACACACATGGGGAGAGCAGAGATCTATTAAGGCACTTGAGTAGCAAGGTAGATCTATAGATTACAAGCTCATGATCACAATATGATCACGCATAGAGAGAGAGATGAACACATAGCTACCGATAGAACCCTTAGCCTCGAGAGAGAACTACTCCCTCCTCATCATGGGAATCAGCAATGGTGATGGAGATGGTGGTGGAGATCGATGGAGATGGCTCCAGGGGCACTTCCCCGTCGGCAGGCGAACAGAGACTTCTGTCCCCGAATCTCTTCGGGGCCTTGCGGAACTTTTCGTGGATTTTTGATTGACGATTTAGGGTTTTGGTATCAAGAGGCTCTTATAGCCGAAGGAGGCAAGGTCGGTGGAGTGCCAGGGGGGCCACACCACCTGGTGGCGCAGCCAGGGCTAGCCCGCGCCACCATATGGTGTGGCCAAGCCCTGGCCCTCCTCTATCTCTGCTTCGGGCTCCGTGAGTCTTCCGGTAAAATAGGAACTTTGGCTTTTGTCCCGTCCAATTCCGAGAATATTGATTTTCTGAATTTCCTGGAACCAAAAACAGCAGAAAATAGGCAACTGGCACTGTGGCATCTTGTTAATAGGTTAGTCCAATAAAGTCTATGAAAAGTACTCCAAAGTTGGAACAAAACATAAGAAAGTAGATAAAACCAAGCATGGAACATCAAAAATTATAGATACATTTGCAATGTATCAGTGCACCACAAAGCAACGTGCTACAAACAATTATTAAGTGTAAAACACAGATCAAAGAATTAAGTGGTGATGTTGTTGTGATCCTGAATGGGTCGCTAAATGAAGTCCATACTACCCTTTCTGTCACTGAGGTTCCTATGAGATCACCGCTAGCCAAGTATCTCAGCTCAAGTCTTTATCAATCTATGGGATCTTAGGTACCTACAAGTCCACAGATCGAGACAAGAGACAAAGAAACAAAAGATTCAAATCGCTATTTCAAACAATACACAATGCTCCAATAAATTAGATGCATATAATCGCTGCGAGGTTTCTCCCCAACCCGCAGCCCGTGAGGACTAATCACTCATAACAATAAGACCAAGGATAGAAAAGATTGTGAAAAATACTTAGATTAAAATCAGATATTCTTACAATGCTCGCCAAATCACAAGGAGATCTAAAGTACAAAGCAATGGCCATGGCTATGTTGGGGTTCCGTGTATGAAAACAATAAATTTTACTCTACGCCCCTGAACCCCTGAAGCTGCCAGGACCTATCTATTAGTAATACAGTAACGGGAGGGGCTTTTCACGAACTTAGCCTTGAAGACCGAAAAGCGTTGTCAATGCTCAGGAGAGCGTGGTTGATGTAGACGAGCCGAAGCCGACCTCAAGGTCGTGATGAAGTACTTGCGCTCCTTTGGCTCCAACGACTTGAGTACCTCAAGTGTGACACCTCGCGGGGAGTTACACATATCTGGTGCCTAATGATGACTCCCGCTTCCCCGATCTAGCAGCGGTTGCGGAAGTAGAGCTCCCGGATCCGAATCCCGCAGCGCGACGACACTCCACGATAAAGATGTCTCTCGTTCGCGCAGTCCAGACTTGGGACCACGGTCACGAGAGAGAGAGAGAGAGAGAGAGAGAGAGAGGGGGAGGGAGAAAATATCAATTAGAGGTCCTCCCAAAAGTGAGAAGACCTTTATTGATTATTGGTGTCTTTTATTTGGCCCAATACCCCCACTATATATAGGGGAGGGGAGGTACTACCTCCCTCAAAGTCCCGGGGTGGGACTAAAGGAGAGGAGGGGGAGGGGTGGCACTGCCGGCCACCCCCATGGGACCCACGCGGGGGGGGGGGGGGGGTTGGCCCACTAGGGCGCCGGCCACCCCCTTGGCCCCTTCTCCCTCTCTCCTTTCCCTAATGGGCCCTCTCCCCTCCGGGAATTGGCCCATTAAGCCTTTGACCATTTAATTGATTTTTCTCTTTATTAAATAATTATGAATAAATGATTAAATCAATATTTAACATTCATTCACATATTATTCAACCTCCATGGCTATGTGACACCTTCCACCTCCACTCCAGACATCCTCCAGACTTACCGAAACCCTTCATGTTTTCTCTCTACTATTCTTCGGCGATTCTACCGATCCTATAAAAACTCTCTAAGCATCATCAAGCCCTTAAGCGTGATACCCCACGGTTCGGGAACACTCCATACATGGTCGGGACACTCCCGCACCAATGATCGATAGAGGGACCTGGATGGCCATGTGACCCCTATGCGTTCCACGAAGATCTTTCGTCGTTTGAACCGGGATAGTCGTGTCTTATTCCCTTTGTCACTCGATACTTTCATTGTCCGAGATCTGATCAATGACATCACCATGTCATGTTCAATCTTGTTACTGAACAATACTACTTGATTCGTTCCGACAAGTGATATCCCCATGATCAAATCACACGCTGCGCAGCTATTGGATATAACCTCTCTGAGTGGGCCCTTTGAGTATCTTCCCGTCACATGGACGGACAAATCCCGCTCTTGACATATATTGCCTCTACAGTTTCCTCCGAGTACCTGAACACACCTTTATAACCACTGTATTACCAAGTGGCGCTTGATGCTATCTAAGCACTCTCGGGAGACAGTGATTGATATACCCTCATGGTCTAAGGAATAGTCTACGAGGATCCATTTCTAATCATTGTAACTTGAACTTCGTGACATGATAGGGTCATGATGTTTAGATTGGGTATTGGTTCATCATCTCATTCTCTGAATGAGATGACTCCATTTCCAACTGGCATAAATTCCACATGATCAGGAAACATGTTCATCTGTTGACCAATGAACCAGTGACTATAGTTTCATTGGGAATCCCTGGTTGTTTGTATATCACACGTGTATTGATGTTTCCACTTAATACAGTTATAGCATGTTATAAAACTTAATCATAAACTATATGAAATATGATAATAGTCGTTACTACTATTTATCTCTAGGGAATATTTCCAACAGTCTCCCACTTGCACTAGAGTACAAATACACTAGCTGCATTTGTTCTCAACCATTGGCACCATATATCCGGTACCTTGAACATGCTTGCTCATGGAAGAGGTTGAGTCTTGGGTATGTACTTTACGGTCCCAAATCCTTTGCAACTTACTAATGTCACCTTGATTGACATTAATACTTTATCATCACATGATAGCATCTATGTGTATGCATCGTCGCTATGGCAGCAGAACGAGGCCCGATTCCAGGAGCCTACAGTGACTTTTGATCAACCTCGAGGGCTTTCTCATGGGCACTGTGCCCTGGGACACATCATTCTATGTTAAAAGTGAACTAGCCCCGCCATAACATTATACAACACTTTAGATGATACCCTCATATATTATTATAAATGCATTCATCGAAACACTAGTGCACTCTGTGCAACTTTCGATGTTCTGTTCACCTGGCTTCCTACTTGACTTTAATCGGTATTTACAGGAGTTTCCAACATATTCCCTTATAACATAACCCCTTATGCTTTAAGATATGTCATCCTTTATGGATTTGGAAAATATATCCATAGTTCTCTACTAGACACTGCGGACAAACTTAGCTCAACGTTCTGTGATTCAAACTTAATCAATTTTAAACGTTCCTTATTGGATCACATATTATGTTATGTTATCATCATGGTTTACTAAGATAGAACCTATGTCTCAACATAGTGGACGATGATCATCCTTTTCTTTCTATCAACCATTGATGTTAAACTTAATACTATTCCTAATTTGAGTTATTAAGGACTAGTTCCTTAATTAACTTCTATTCTAAAACCCTTTTCAGAATCCCTTAAGGAATACTACATAATATCATAATATACTCATCATCAACTTCTACATCTTATAAATCATTATTTATAAGTATTTTCCCTTTCATTATTAACATACTTAAGAATTACTCCTATAAGCTCCCACTCAAAATATGTTCCTACATATTTAAATTTGAGACTTATATTGCTCCCACTCAAAAGTATGTCAATCACATATTGTTTTAGGAAGACTTTCATAGCTCCCACTCAATTTTATGCAAATTGCATATCCACTCACTATTTTGAACAACTTCAAAATCCTTTGATAAAATATCAAACTTGGAGATTTACTATGAGATACTAGTACTATTACTAGTTTTAAATCCACTAGACATTTAGCACACATGAATCAAATTCATTTGAATTTGTCCAATACTTGACAAATTGTGCTTTTGTCATTCACCCCCTTTTCCACTATGGCTTTGCAGTCATTTGGGAAAATTCAAGTAACCCCTTTTACTTGTGAGATTCAGCAACAAATTGCTTTCTAATCTCAAGGGAATTTTGCTTTTAGGATTTCTCATAATTCTAGTTTACCATTATTTCCTTAGTAGTTCGTAGGTATGTCATATTCCAATAATCATGACAAATGATTCACAAATGTCTCCATACAAGATATGGGTTACATTTTTGAATCCTACTTCATGTAGTGAAAACACTAGCGGGGAAAATACAATGATCAATATCATTGATTCTTTCCTTCTGTGAAGAGAAACATTTAGGAACGTTGTCCGTTGCGCTTCTCAACACTCTGATGTAGGGATATGCATACTCATCGTGTTTTTCACTAATTTCCATTTGCTCCATAATCGAGAAATATCACTAAAAGTGAGCTTTCTCAATAATGCACCAAAATCCAAGCAATACGAATTTTGCTTCTCTTTTGGTTTCAGCTATGGATTTCGTATTCAAAGTTTCCAATGAATACTCTACAAGGACTTATTTGCTATTTTTTTGGTTATATCGAATAACCCCAAAACTTTCACGAATTCAAATGGTTCACTACATTCTAATTGAGTGCTAACTATTTCTAACTAATGGTATCTACATCTACACTACAACGATTTATTTGGTGTATTCTATTCACCCACTTTGATATCTAATATCACATTGTGATGCTTTGCATTTTGACGTTTCAAAACGCTTTGCATTCCACAATTTCTTTTATGCCATACTTATAAAGTTGAATTTCATTACTATTGATCAAATCATAGTAATTAGATTCTCTTTTATATTTACACCCTTTTATTGATCAAACTCTTTGATCAAATCAAATAGTTTCATATTCATGTTTCCTTTGGTAAACTTCTTTACACATTTAAACAATCATATAATGATAATTACCATTTTCGTTAAAACACAATACATCGAATATGTATTTACTTTTAACAATTCATTAAACACTTTGTATTCAAGTAATACGCGGTGTTCAAGTTATTTTTGCCGAACTTGGGCATGATTTATATGTGATAAGAAATCGAATGACTTTCACATATTATCACGTAACTTTGAATTTAAACAATGGTTTTCATTCCGTAATGAAATATCAATTAAGTTGGGTATTTTAAGGCATTTTAATATTTTACAAATGTTCATGCATTATCAATTAGTTTCAAACAAGGATAATTCACACATAATCAAAAAAGATATGAACACGAATAGAAATCATTCATAAAAGCGGAACAACTGTTTGTTACAAACTCATATGAATAACCGTCTCACAAAATGTGAGACACACTAAAGAAGTTCACAACCTTTTGATTACAATAATCATCCTAAAACATAAACTAAATGATAAATGTCGAGGGAGAGCGTCGTTGGCCATCATCATCATGCTCGCCATCAGCACGCAACATCACCTCCTCTCCAGCAAGCACCTCTCATGCAGAAGGACCTGTTTTCAGCAAAACAGAACAAGTATCAGATATACTTAACACTGCAAATGTGTTTGCAAGATTATAACATTTATAAAACTGTATATCAAATATATACCTTTGTCATTGATGAACCCAGCGACACCGGGTTCAGCCACCACACCTCTGAAATGTGATATGAACTCGTGGAAATCCAGTGTTGCTGTGTCGCCTCTCATAATGCAAATCCTGACTTGTGCTTGGAAGGTTGGTGGTAGCGACCGCATCACAACTCCCATTGCAAAAGAGCTTGCGAACCAGTTGTCCAGGTAGTATGCCAGACTCATGTATGCATCGTACATGCTCAATAAGTGCTCGTCCAGTGAGGAGCCCTCCTCCATATTTATGGAGAGGAAATCCCCCATCAGCTCATACTCCCACATGCGCACTTGTTCCACGAAATGTGATCTCAGATGTGCCATGACCATTCGGGGATTAAGACTTCCCACCATTGGCCACAGCCCATCCTCCATCCCGAGGCGCATCGTCACTAATATGAATGTGGCCATCACACGACGACGGCTGTGGAGATCCTGCAGCTCCTGGGTCTCATGAGAATAGGGTGGCTCCAAGTACATCTCGTAGATCATGTAGTCAGCCACTTTGTTCTCACCAACGAGATCGAAAAGGCGCATGACCCATGTAGAGAAGTTGGATCCATCTAACTTGAGCTTTTCTCCTTTTAACCAATCGTCAATAGGGAAGGTAATCTCGGGGAGAACCATTTTCTACATTTATAATTGCAAAAGGAATTTAGACTAAGTTTATAATTAAATGAGTTAATAATAAATCCACTCAGAAACACCTATCCCCAAAAGGGTTCCTAGTGATAACACGACCCCTATCAGCCACATCTCCCTCGATTGACATGGCCATCAATGTGGGTTCAAAGGTGGACGCTAAACGTCGGTCACATCATTCATGCGACTCGTGATCGATCTTTCGATCATCCGTGTTCCAAGGCCACGCTTCTATGGCGTGCTAGGCTTGCCAACTCAACCTTAGTGTATTCGCTGTGCAACATGGCTTACACCCACTCTATGCGAACATAGATATGTCTGACACCCAGGCCTGTACCCTGGATCGCCTCATACAGAAGAACTTTCTTGGCGGTGCACACTAAGGGGGAACACAATCGTTGGTAATTTTAACAGGGATCATCTTATTAGGCTACTGTCGAGTATCTAATACTAGCACACAATAAGATATACAAACACTAACATTGAATGTAAATGCGATGTGATATGGTCCTTCATGTCGTGATCTCCATCCGTCGTCACCGGATTCCGGTGCCAGGGTTCTGGCGCCGTAAACACTAGGGTACTGGTGTCACTCCGAGGTGGTAGTCCTACTACTACGTAACAAAAGGTAATCACTTTACCTTTGCCACAACCATATCACAATGCAATGCCCCCCTGCAAAACAAAGTTAGACGCCTCTACTTTATCTTTGCATGTTTTACGTGGCTGAATGGGCTTTCGCACAAGAACCGTTCTTACCTACGAACTTTCAGCACAACGCTGATCAAGTAGTTGTCTCTACTACACCTCTTTTGGGGCCCTCTATTGCAAATGGTATACCAACTAATGCGAGAGAGACAGACACCCCCTAGCCACTTTATACGGTACAAGCCGTATGTCAAGCGTGGACCATTCTCACGAATGAACGCGTAAAGTCGGTTGGGGGCCGCTTCATCAAGCATTACTGCGATATATACAAGTACACATGGGACGGTAACAACTAAAAGATCAATGCCCACATGCTACATCTCGTGTGTTCTACCCGTACTAGCATTACTATGCATAGATCTAGCTCTGATACCACTGTTGGGGTTCCGTGTATGAAAACAATAAATTTTACTCTATGCCCCTAAACCCCTGAAGATGCCATGACCTATCTATTAGTAATACAGTAACGGGAGGGGATTTTCGCGAACTTACCCTTAAGACCGAAAAGCGTTGTCAACGCTCAGGAGAGCGTGGTTGATGTAGACGAGCCGAAGCTGACCTCAAGGTCGTGATGAAGTACTTGTGCTCCTTTGGCTCCAACGACTTGAGTGCCTCAAGTGCGACACCTCGCGGGGAGTTACACACGTCCGGTGTCGGACGATGACTCCCGCTTCCCCGATCTAGCAGCGGTTGCGGAAGTAGAGCTCCGGGATCCGAATCCCGCAGCGCGACGGCGCTCCGCGGTGAAGATGTCTCTCATTCGCGCAGTCTAGACTTGGGACCACGGTTTGGGAATATATCAATTAGAGGTCCTCCCAAAAGTGAGAAGACCATTATTGATTATTGGTGTCTTTTATTTGGCTAAATACCCCCACTATATATAGGAGGGAGGTATTACCTCCCTCAAAGTCCCGGGGTGGGACTAAAGGAGAGGAGGGGGGCGGGTGGCACCGCCGGCCACCCCCATGGGCCCCGCATGGGGGGGTGGCCAACTAGGGCGTCGGCCACCCCCTTGGCCCCTTCTCCCTCTCTCCTTTCCCTAATGGGCCCTCTCCCCTCCGGGAATTGGCCCATTAAGCCTTAGACCATTTAATAGATTTTTCTATTTATTAAATAACTATGAATAAATGATTAAATCAATATTTAACATTCATTCACATATTATTCAACCTCCATGGCTATGGAACACCTTCCACCTCCACTCTGGACATCCTCCGGACTTACCGAAACCCTTCCGATTTTCTCTCTACTATTCTTCGGCGATTCTACCAATCCTATAAACACTCTCTAAGCATCATCAAGTCCTTAAGCGTGATACCCCACGGTTCGGGAACACTCCAGACATGGTGGGACACTCCCGCACCAATGATCGACAGAGGGACCTGGATGGCCATGTGACCCTTGTGCGTTCCACGAAGATCTTTTGTCGTTTGAACCAGGACAATCATGTCTTATTCCCTTTGTCACTCGATACTTGCATTGTCCGAGACCTGATCAATGACATCACCATGTCGTGTTCAATCTCGTTACTGAACAATGCTACTTGACTCGTTTCGACAAGTGATATCCCCGTGATCAAATCACACGCTGCACAGCTATTGGATATAACCTCTCCGAGTGGGCCCTTTGAGTATCTTCCCGTCACATGGACGGACAAATCCCGCTCTTGACATATATTGCCTCTACGGTTTCCTCCGAGTACCTGAACACACCTTTATAACCACTGTATTACCAAGTGGCGCTTGATTCTATCTAAGCACTCTCAGGAAACAGTGATTGATATAGCCTCACGGTCTAAGGAATAGTCTACGAGGATCCATTTCTAATCATCGTAACTTGAACTTCATGACATGATTGGGTCACGATGTTTAGGTTGGGTATTGGTTCATCATCTCATTCTCCGAATGAGATGACTCCATTTCCAACTGGCATAAATGCCACATGATCAGGAAACATGATCATCTGTCGACCAATGAACCAGTGACTAGAGTTTTACTGGGAACCCCTGGTTGTTTGTATATCACACGTGTATTGATATTTCCACTCAATACAGTTATAGCATGTTATAAAACTTAATCATAAACTATATGAAATATGATAATAGTCCTTATTACTATTTGTCTCTAGGGCATATTTCCAACAGGCTAATGGAGGGGATGCATGATGGATTGATGAATAATAGCGTGGATCTCCTCTGAGAATGGCAGCCCTCTGTCTAGCGGTTGGAGCCTCAAAATATATAGGCGTCTTCACGAAAGTTGTAGGGTTTGACGAGATGAAATCGTCGCTACATGGTACGGGCAGACCCTTCCCGTACCAGTGGTCATTATGGCGCCTGACGCCTGGAATTGACTGCACAATTACTTGGTTGTGTGTACTTCCTCAAAAACCTTCATTATGACTCCTGATTTCGCATTTAAAAGCGTGATTTCCTACACAAAACAATTCAAAGCAAGGTTTTACATATCTTTGCAATTATTAGTCATTAGTGGCAAGGATTGAGAGTTTGTTTTCAATTGCTTGACCAAAAACAATGTTTAAACACGGTGGAAGATGGCTATTTTTAGAGCCATCACTGATGTATCCTCATTCATACATACATGCTCAGTGATACTCTCATCGGCAAGGGACCAAATTGAACGCGCTACTACGCAATTCAGTAGGGAGTGTCGCATGAGTCTTCAGTGCCGCATAGGGAGTAGATGCTCGTCGGTGCCATATGGCGGTGACACCGAACATCTCCGGTAGGTAGTGATTGTTGTGCCAGCCTCCAGAGAAAAACCCTCAGTTTTGAAGGGACTTGTGTCTTCCATAGTCATTGCCACGCCTTCCCATGTGCGGCTGTGTTGGACCCTGTTGATTGCCCCTCAAGCTAGTCCTCTCGGCACCTTTTCGTATGAATCAGCAGTTGATAGACAAAGCAAACAGTTAGTATACCCTACTTGTCGTAGTGCCACGCCCAACAGTCGTCCATCCTTCTTATGCTCAGTGGAATGGAACGGATGATATCCGCATTGATCGGGAGGAATTGCGCGTCCAATAGCTCGGAACGCCATGTGTAGGTCGTGCTGTCAATGAAAGATGCCACCGATTGAGGTGGCATGTCCTTCAGATGTCTCAAGGGTCGGAGCAAGAAATCTCGTGGGAGACAGTTTTGGTTCCAAGGATGCGTGTCCTCCCTAGTACCAATGCGCCGGATTAGGCCTTGCATCATCACGCCATGCCCTTCGATGATCTTCCTCCACACATGGGACGGGGAAGAGGCCAGTGCAACATCAAGGAAATCCGTCAATGGAAAATAAACAACCTTTAGGACTCTCAAGCTGAGAACATCACAGTTCTGAAGTATCCTCCATGCTTCGCATGCTAGCATCACCAAATTGAACAGTTCAATGTCGCGGAATCCCATTCCACCAACCGCCTTCGGAGAGCACATCGTATCCCATGAGACCCAGCATGGTTTTCGGTTGCCATCGTTGCAGCCCCACCAGAAACTCTGAAGCATTGTATTAATGGCCTTGCATAAACCTCTCGGTAATCTGAAACAGGACATAGAGAAAACATGGATTGCCTATGCCACCTATTTTATCAACACTTCCTTACCCCCAAAGGCTAAGGTCTGCTCGAGCCACCCCTGGATTCTTTTCTAGATATGATCCTTCAAATATTTGAAAGCCCCATTGGTTGATCTTCCAATATCTAAAGGCATGCCAAGATATTTCTCGTTTAGTGTCTCATTGGGCACATGGATAATATTCTTTACCAGAGCTCGGCGCCCCTCGGGACATGCTTTGCTAAAGAAAATTGAGGACTTGTCCAGGTGCACTCTCTGACCTGAAGCATTACAGTACTTCTCAAGAATTTCAATAACTTCCCTTGCTCCCTCTTCACTAGCTTTGACAAATAGCAAGCTATCATCAACAAAGCCGTGGGAGCCACCTGGATCCCTTGGAGATGCGATGATTGACCACTTCATTTTAAAAGGCCCGAAAGGTCCTCTGCTGCAAGTAAAAATAGATATGGGGACATATGATCGGCTTGATGAGGCCCCTAGATGGTCGGAACTCCTCGAGTGGTGTGCCATTGAACAAAACCGAGAAAGAGACAGATGAGACCATGCTCATAATCAGATCCACCCAGCAATGGTGGAATCTCATGCGCACCATAATCGCCTGGAGATAAGACCATTCAACACGATCATATACTACTAGGAAACAGCCTATAGATAGACAAGATATTCAGTGGCGCATATGTGAAACCATGCGCCACAGATAAATATCAGTGGCGCACTAGAAAATATGCGCCACAGAAACCTGGAAGTTCTGTGGCGCATTCTCTATAATATGCGCTTTGTAATGTGAGATGATATAAACTTTGTATTCGGCGCTTGTGTAAAAATTCGGCACTTGACACTATATATGTATCTCGATCGGGCTCTAAGTGTGATGACATTATACTTGTGTTTGTATTATATGTCGGTTTTCATCTACTACATACTGTTTATACCGATCTGGATAAATACTATATAAATCATGTATAAATACCTAATTATACACCAGGAATGTATTTTATTTTGAATACATGTAATATACTCAGTGGTGCATATAGAAACGGTGTCTGTGGCGCATATAGACTCTGTGGCGCATTGGACTGTATGCGCCACTGATATCTGCTTCCTGTGGCGCATATAGGAAGACTTCTGTGGCGCATTCCTGCATATGCGCCACAGGAAGCATATCAGTGGCGGGATAACAGTGGCGACAGGGATATGCGCGACAGAAGATGGAATCCCATGCGCCACGGAAGAGATGTTTCCTAGTAGTGATAGGCCTTTCTCATGTCCAGCTTCAAAGCATAGTGCTGATGCTTGTTGGCACTATTGCTCTCCATAAAATGAAGACACTCATAGGCTGGTATAATATTGTCTGTGATCAGTTGGCCCGGGACAAAGGCCGACTGCAGCTCTGATATGATCTCTGGGAGAATAATCTCCAGCCTGTTTGCCAATACTTTAGAAACAAACTGCTACTCCACCAGAGAAGACACCTTAGAGGTCGTTTGGTACCCAGGTATTCATTTCATTTAGTAGAAATGAAATGAATACGTGGATTTATTTCATTTATATTATGATTCCAAAAACGCCAACATGTTTGGTTGCCACCGAAAGTTGCAAATGACGGGTCTGACATAGGAATCGGGTTTACACATGCGATATTTCGATGGATTTGCCAAATAAAATAACAACCCAATTTCATGCAACCAAACAGCATAGGGATGAAATTGCAGAATAAGTTTCAGGATTTTAGGCCCAAATAATGAATATCAAACGTCCTCTTAGGGATTAGGACGATAATAGGACGATAAAAGTTTTGTTGATGCCTTCGGGGCTCTCCTGGTGGAGATGCTCTAATGATTCGGTCCTGGCAGGTTTGTCACTTTGGTTCGCGTCACCGGGCTGCGTTTCGGCTGTCCTTCGTTTGGGTCGGAGGGTCCATATGTCAATCGGCCCAGGCAAGCAAACAACAGGAAGCTAACAGTCGTTTATTTCGACAGTCTTTACTCGTCGCTATAGTCGGCTTCGCCTGCACGGTCCCGAAATTTTGGACATTCTAGCTAGTTTCAAGGAGAAGCAAAATGTAAAAAAAATGGAAATCCCACGAAGTCGATCGTGTGGACAGTGTGGTGCCCAAAGGCATGGGAAAAGTACGCGTGACCTCGACTTGCCTGCTGTGATGTCTGCTTCCTGATCTCTCAGTTTTTCGGCTGGTTCTCCCGTAGCAACAAAACCTACAAAAATGGACACACATATAGCACAGATCAAGCCACGTTTGACTCGTACAGTACATCTCACCAGCATAATATGACCAAAAGAGGAGGCATCGGCAAATTCGGCATCGCCACTGAACGAAGCAAAGTTTTGCGCTCCTACAGTTGCAGGCGCATGCGTCAGGACGAATGCGGGTGGGATTCATGGAGAGAACGCCACAAGACCTTGTAACGGAGACAGATTCCAAGGACACAAACGTGTGCTTGCTTGCAGAGCTTGTTGGAATTTGCCCACGGATCAATCACATCAGATCAGAAGAACACACGCACACAGAAAAAAATCTTATGACCAAAGACACGTATTGTACTTTTTCTCTCTTTATTTTCTCGAATTCACGGTACAATTTCTTAATACAAGTAGCGGACAGCCTCGTGTATATATACACGCACGACCGAGCAACACCAAAACATATCGGACTCTAAGCTAGACTGACTCCATACCAAACTTGATGGACACTTTCCTAAACTAACTCAAACTTGCCTACGAACGATGACCAAGTACTAGTCCTACACGACTAGAACTCAAACCTCACATGCTAGGAAACTAACAAACCGAACACTACTCCACTAATCAAGATTAGTGCTAATAATCTCTCCCTAATATTGATTAACGACTCTTTGTCTTCTGTGCTTCTCCAATCTTGACTCGTTGTAGATCTGCGTCTTGTCTACGTCTCGCACCACGACAAGTCTAGTTGGCTCTCCCCAATTTTAACTTGGCGAATTTACGAAACAAATCAAGTATGATCCGGACTACCCAGTCACGCTAGCAAACCGTGGAACACGCCGTCCACCCTAGCGCAATACATGCCGACCACCTCGTGAACTCCACCATCCACTCCGGCTTCATGTAGAGACAGGTTCTCATTGAAGAGGCTCCCCTTCACTGGTTTACCGCCTCCTTCACACTTGAACTTGATCCTCTCGTCGACACACATAGACGATCTGATCAAGGCACGCAAATTGCGTCTTCGTCCATACAACAACCTTCATTCGCTTCAGCTGCAACGTATCCTCAAACAGACGAGCACTTGGACACACTGACGACTCACGGACACAACACCGACCAAACGTGCTAACCCACATGACCATGACTCCTTGACTCATACTCTTCCGGACGACGATCTTGACAAGATTCTCCAGCACCGCATCCCGGTACCACCGCACTCATCAACGATCATCTCCATCCACCACCTTGCCGACGACGCCTCGCCCGCTATCTTCCTCCTTGTCGCTCCTCCGAACAACGATCACCCGCTCCACCCGGTCGCCCGTCCCGAGACGCTAGTAGCATCGCCTCCCCGGGGCAAGTGTGGCTTCAAATCTTTGACCTTGCTCTGATACCACATCAGATCAGACGAACACACGCCCACAGAAAAAAATCTTATGGCCAATGGCACGTATCGTGCCCGTATTTTTTCTCTCTTTATTTTCTCGAACTCACGGTACAACTTCTTAATACAAGTAGCAGACAGCCTCGTGTATATATACACGCACGACCGAGCAACACCAAAACATATCGGACTCTAAGCTAGACTGACTCCATACCGGACTCGATGGACACTTTCCTAAACTAACTCAAACTTGCCTACGAACGATGACCAAGTACTAGTCCTACACGATTAGAACTCAAACCTGACATGCTAGGAAACTAACAAACCGGACACTACTCCACTAATCAAGATTAGTGCTAACAGAGCTGATATTTGCGGACTGGCGGAGAAGAACTTGACAAGCATACCATGGTTTCAAGTCGTGCTCCGCTTACCGTGTTTTCTTTTTCGACAGTTTACCGTATATCTGAATATTGCATGCTGCATTTTGTTTATGGGCCTAACCCAGTAACCCTGCTCCGCAGTTTTCGCTGCCCACTTGAGCTCTCAAAGGCTTTCAGCGTATCCAGCCCAGGATTTCAACAAACGCATATTTGACATATTCTGAAATCGGCGAACATTTTTCTTGAATCCGTGAATATACATTTGTGAACCTCATGAACATTTCTCTTTTTTGAACCCGTCAATGCTTTTGAATCTCCTAGCGTACTTTTTCTAAACCCGTGAACCTTTTTAACCCTGTGAAGATATTTTCAAATTTCATGCACATTATTTAAAAATGTGGATATACAGTTTGAATCCTATGAACATTTTTTTGAACCTCGTTAGCATTTTTCCCGAACCATGAACAAAATTTCGAAGGCCGTGAACATTTTTTAACATGTCAAAAAAATGGGTTTTGAACAATTTTCAAATCCAAACAAATTTTTAAATATGAATATTTTTTTTAAATCTAAACATGTTTACAAAATCTGCAATTCTTTCTGAACAATTTTAGCGTCTAGACATTTTCAAAACATTTTTTGAGCTCTGAACAATTTTTGGACACATGAACATTTGCAACTAGTGAACAAATTCTTTTTTTTTAAACAAAAACGACTTTATAGAGGTTTATGAACGTTTTTATATATTCAATATCTCGAAATTTTTTATAGAAACAAAATAGAGAAGGCTTCAGGAGGAGGCGGCAAAAACCCATCTAGCCATCCACCGGCGACGCCACTGGTCTGTCCGGTCCCTGGCGGCCTTAGGGCCTTGGAGGCGTGGCGGACCACGACCCTCGTTAGCGGAAGGTCTCAGTATTTTGTTTAGACTATTTTCAATATTTTCTTCAGAACGTTGAGACGGCGGCTCCGTTCTAGAGTCATAATGAGGTTCTCCTCATCCTATGCTCGCTTTGGTGATGTGTCTAGTATCGACGCAGGGCGCGTGGAGTTGTGTGTCCGACGGATTTTTTGGGATCCGGCGTTTTTCATATTTGTTGGTGTATTTTGAGGTCGGCATCTTTCGATATACGTTGGTTATCTTTGGCTATGGTTGTTGCTCTGGTTCTTTCGAGTCTCAGCATGACGACTTCCTATTTGTCTATTATAGGAAGCTCTACTACAACAAACTCTACTAGATAAGCTTTGTCCGTCTCCGGTGACACGATGGTGTGTCTTCGGCTCGTGCCAGTATTTGTTGTCGTTGCTAGGTGGTCCATTGATCTATTTGTACTTTTGAAACTCTATGTACTGCTGTCAAGAATTTCTAAAAAGAAAAGGAAAAGAGAACAGAAAATAATCTCTAAATAGAATGGAATACGAAGAAAAAATCAAAGCAATAAAGAAACAAGGAAGCAGCCATCGTATTAGCGATATTTGCATTTTTGAGAGTGTCAATCAGCGATAAACACGGGACGGAACGAGCGAGCGAAAAATAAATGGGCCTGGCCCAGAAAGCAAGAGGGTGCGCGGCGCGGTCTGCTCGTGCCGCAACGGACGGCGTATAGGATTTCCCCAGCAACGGGTCTGCAACAACTAATGCACCCAGGCCCGCGCGCGGTTGTCCTCACGTCATGCCCGACGACTAGAGCAACTCTAGGCTCGCGGAGCCTCTTTTCCCTGTTCTCTTCTTGCCGTGCCGCGGTGACCGATGAACGCGTTCACGCAGATTGCATAAACATTTATCACTGAGAGAAGTCGAAGAAACGTTCACGCTGATTGAATGGGCTATTTTCTGAAAATTGAGACCCATCAAAAAAAAATCAGAAAAAAAAATCACCAATTGAATAGCTGGATATCCCTCGATACTTCGGCAACTCACGAGATCCGCTCGGCCCGAGGAGGGCCTGCCAGTTCTACAGACAAAGCTGGGCCAACGCATGGCTCCAGCACCCATTCGAGCTATTTTTTTAAATAATAGGAATTATTTATTAAATTTCAGGAATAATACATTAATTTGAGGAATCACCAATCTAGCGTGGCCTGGGGATAAAATCCCGACCAGATCCTGTCGGGGGTTAAACTTCTGAGCAGTCCGTCGGAGGCATGACAGTCGTGGCAGACATGTCGTTGGGATTAAACTCCCGACTAGCCTAATCGGAGTCTTAACTCCCTATTAGCCTAGAAACCCCCCCTCCCCCGAAACTTGCATGGATCATGAGACGTGTTAGGTTAACTAAACAAACTTTATCAGTTTAGACTCGCCTTGGGTTCCCGCCATTTTGTCCCGCCAGCCGATTCCCGCCAAATTTCTCCCACCACTGTTTCACATTGTTTATCTCCCGCCATCGCTTTCCGCCGTTTTTTCCCACCTATTCTTCCAGTGCCTCTATAAATCCAGGCACCAAGATGTTTTCTCTTCCACCAGTTCATTTTTTCCTCCTCTTTCTCTCGCATTTCCTTCTCCTCTCCATCATCAGTGTGCCATGTTCGGATCCAGAGTATAGGCCTAGCAAGATGAAATATGCAAGGTTGCTACAAGGGGTCCGCTTCATGGACTATCGTCCACAATCCCATCCTGAGGGTAAGAATTTTCCTATCTATTTTTGTTGAATGTAGTATATAATCGTTGAGTACTTAATATTTTTACATGGCAGGAGGATATGGAGACCCAAGCATGTCCTCTATGGGTTCGTGGACGACTAATGAGGAGGAGGATCAGCAGACTCAGCAGGATCAGGTTGACTGGTTTGGGCAGTATCAGATGCAGCAGACGCCACCACCTTTCCCCACACAAGATACACACACCCAGGGTGACGGGTCCACTCTACCTCCCTGTAATGTGGGGCCACCCAGAAGGTACAGATGGAGTTGACAGGTGCTAGGGCAACCCCGTGACCGGTGACAGTGATATCTATCTATGTATGCGACATATATATATATATATCTATGTATGAGACCTGTATCTATCTATGTATGAGACATATTTCTATTATTTCATATTTTTATTGGACAAGCACTTCAACATAGTTTGCAACACAGTTTAACATAACTTGCGGTACATATCTCTATCCCTACGACTATGCCTCACCCTTGCCCTTCGATGATGCCTCGCCTTTTCCTTCGACAATAACTCACCCTTCCTCTTCTTGGCCCGCGCCTTCTTCATGGCCTGCCTCTTGTCCCACTCATCTCTCGCTCTGGTTCCAACGGCCGGCGGCATGAAGATATCATCTTCATCTTCACTCTCTTCTAGCCAAGATGAAAATGTCTCATCCTTCCTCTACTTGTCATTGCTCTTCTTGGCCTGCACCTTCTTCAGGGCATGCGCCTTATCCCACTCAGTTCTCTCCCTGGTACCAACGGCCAGCGGCATGAAGAGATCATCTTCATCTTCACTCTCTTGTATCCACAGCCAAGGGTACTTGGCTTCCCTCTGCCTTGAATCTTCATTAATGAATATAAGCTTGCCACACCTAGCATTGATCCTAAGAAGCTCTTGTCGTATCTCCTTTGGGGTCCTCTTCGGCCACCATTTTCTACGTAATGCCTCGCCCAGCTCAGTGAAGAGATAATCACTAGTAATGAGTTCCTCCAATTGGGATGTATTATTGTCTATCCTAAAGTTCCTGGCCAAATGAAAAAGGTCGACAAACATGTTTGTATCAAAACTGCGGTCGTAGGGAAAACCAAACATACTGGCTAAAAACGTGAATGTTGTGCTTACACAACTTCGTGAGGAGGGGGTTTTATAGGGTAAATGAACAAGAAATGGCGGGAACTCACACGCGGGAATCATTTTGGCGGGAAGAACTAAGATACATTGTCTCCGAAATTAATTGACAACTACAAAGTGATGCTGAAACTAAGATACATCACAACACTACAACTGAAATGAAGATACATCATGACACTACAACTGAAATTAAGATACATCGGGACACTACAACTGGAATGAAGATACATCGGTACTGAGACATACGTCTACCTTACCTGAGTCCAGCGTGGGTACTTCCCGGTCTTGTCACCACGTTCCTCTGCCGCCTGCGCCTCAGCAACCCTTTCTCTTAATCTCTTCCTTTCCGCATCCCGGGCCTCCTTGCGCACCTGTTCCTCTGCATACATGTGCTCTTCCTCTTCCGCCCTCCTCTTCTCATTTATCTCCCGGTTCCGAGCTCTCTCCTCTCTTATTTTTTCAACTCTCTCTCCTACTCCTTCTTCTCCTCTTCGGCCATCCTTTTAGCATGTTCCTCTTCATAAAAGGCATCCCACATAGCTCGGTTCCTATCATGACACTCTTTTGCGGCCCAAGCTGGATGCTCCGTGTCAATCCAACGGTACCACTTGCAAAGAGGAGGAGGAGACTGCAAGAACATCAATGGAATGGATAAAAGAACACATAATAACATGAACCATTCATATTCACCATGCTCTGGGAACATACCGGAGGCCTCTCGTACGACGAACTTGCTTTTCGGAGCGGGCTTGCGTAGTAGGTGGGACACATGAAAAACTTCATGCCCATACAAGTAGAGAAATTGATCGACTCCTTGACCTTGGCGAGATGGCCGCACCAATAATGCTCGTGTGTCACCCCTTGTGGCAACCTGGCATCTTTCATCTTCCTAGTCCTATACTCTGGGTCTGAACATGGCACACTCATGATAGAGAGGAGAGGGAAATGTGAGAGAAAGAGGAGGAACAAATGAACTGGGTGAAGAGAAAACATCTCGTTGCCCGGATTTATAAAGACACCGAGAAGAATAGGCGGGATAAAAAGGAGGAAAAAAGAGCGGGAAAAGACGGCGGGAAAAAATGGCGGAAAAAAGAGCGGGAAGTGGTGGTGGAGATAAACGTCGTGAAATAGTGTCGGGAGAAATATTTGGTGGGAATCGGCTGGCGGGACATAAATAGCGTGAACCAAAAACTAATTTAGGTTCATGACGAAACACGACGCATGATCCATGCAAGCTTCGAGGGGCCGTCTATGATAATCGGGAGTTGAACTACCAACCAGTCTAGTTGGTAGTTGAACAACCGACGAGGGCACCGCTGTGGCAGTCCGCGCTCCGACAGCCTTGTCGGGGGTTAAACTACCGAGGCCGCGTTAGTTCTTAGATACGTGTATTATTCGTGGAAATTATAAAAAAGTATTACTTAAAAAAATAGCTACATTGTGTGGCATTGGATTGAGTGGATTTGATTGATTAAAATAAAAAGTCTAGAAACTATTCATAAATATTGCATAGTAGTCATATAAGGCCAATTGCATAAAATCCTATTTTATTTTTTATGGACTGGAACATATTTCCCGATGTCCTAAATATATTCATCTCATTTTTTAAAGGGATTTCTATTTTCGCACCCTCAATTCGTTAGTTCTACTCAGTTTTCTTCAGCCTCTTAATATTTCCTCCCTTTTACCCATCTCCTTGTACGAAACTCTCACACGGTCTGAAAACTCACTATTCGTCAGTCTTGTCGTTACGTGCTGACAAGTGGGATCGCGTTCAGTCGGGTCCCATAGTGGACCCTCACAGTTACGTGCTGACAAGTAGGACCATGTTATGTTGGGTACTGTAGTGGACCCTTGCCGTTATATGTTGACAAGTGGGGCCGCGTTCAGTCGGTTCCTGTAGTGGACACCTCTCTACACTTATCTAGATCAGCATCAGACCCACAGCTTATCCAAGTGAGCACTAGATCCATATCTTACCCATGTTGGCGTTACAAGATGGGACCCCGAGCTAGCCCCGCGCTCAGGCCCGTGCCGTTG
Source organism: Avena insularis (assembly GCA_023614405.1). Lineage (NCBI taxonomy): Eukaryota > Viridiplantae > Streptophyta > Magnoliopsida > Poales > Poaceae > Avena > Avena insularis. The sequence goes on along the minus strand of CM042690.1, from coordinate 660,340,308 downwards.
CCTCCCCTTTCCTCTTCTTCTCCGGTGATGGTGACCCTTTGTCAAGATTCATTTTCGTATAGTGAAATTTAATGCATAAACTTGCATAAACGAAAATTATACACCTTTGAAATCTTTGAAATCACACTTAGGACATGATAATGTTGTGCTAATAAAATCCTGATCATTTATCATTTCCATGGAGTGAAATATAATGAATAAACTTGCGTATGCGAAAATTATAAATCTTTGAACACTGTGAAATCACACTTAATACGTGATAATGATATGCTAACAAAATTTTGAGAGATTATCATTTTTTCTCCCATTTTCATAGAGTGGAATGTAATGCATAAACTTGCATATATGAAAATTATACACATTTGAACTCTTTAAAATCGCACATAATATGTGATAATATTATGCTAAGAAAATCTTGAGAGATTATCATTTTCATAGAGTGGAATGTAATGCACAAACTTGCATATGCAAAAACTATAAACCTTTGAACATTGTGAAATCACACTTAATACGTGATAATGTTGTGCTGACAAAATTTTGAGAGATTATCATTTTCTCCCCATTTTCATAGGGTGGAATGTAATGCATAAACTTGCATATACGAATATTATACACATTCAAACACTCTGAAATCGTACTTAATACATGATAATATTATGCTACAAAAATCTTGAGAGATTATCATTTTCATATAGTGGAATGTAATGCATAAACTTGCATATACGAAAATTATACACCTTTGAACTCTTTAAAATCGCACTTAGGACATGATAATGTTGTGCTAAAAAAATCTTAAGAGATTATCATTTTGATATAGTGGAATGTAATGCATAAACTTGCATATACAAAAATTTTAAACCTTTAAACACTGTGAAATCGCAATTAATACGTGATAATGATGTGCTAACAAAATTTTGAGAGATTATCATTTTCTCCCCCATTTTCATAGAGTGGAATATAATGTATAAACTTGCATATATGAAAATTATATACATTTGAACTCTTCGAAACTGCACTTAATACATGATAATATTGTGCTAAGAAAATCTTGAGAGATTATCATTTTCATAGAGTGGAATGTAATGCACAAACTTGCATATATAAAAATTATACACCTTTGAACACTTTCCCTTCAAATTATATTCAAAATCATTTGTTTATGGAGTTAAAATACCTGTGGCAAACTCGTTATTTTGCATGGATAGAGGGGTGACCCTGACAGATATAGGGGTTATCATGTTTTTTAGATCACAAAGGATCAACGGTTAGTGGGCACGATCCGCGTGACAACTGTCTCAACCAATCAGAATGTAGCAACCAAGATGAGCACAGGTGCAGGATATTGTGACTAAGAGAGAGGGGAAATATGAGTAAAACTTAAGAACCAAGTGAAAAACTAAGTAGAACTTAAAAACCAAGGGCAAGACTGAGAAAGGGCTTCAAATAGAAAATAGAAAGAGATTTAAAAAATAAAAAATGTGTATTCTATACAATAAAATACATCTTGGCATACATAAAACTATTTGCAATTCAAATATACACCAGTTTGACAATTATTGCCTCATTCGAACAAACTATGTTTTGCGGAGGAATATTTTGAGAAGAGGCTTGAGTAGAAAGCCATGAACCTTCATAAATAGTAGGTGATTTGAGAAGTGGTAATTTTGGTTAAAACTTGATTTCTATACATTTATTATGGTGGTAGGTCACATAATAAGACTCCCTGGATAGATGCCACTATGTTTTGATCTTTTTGAATTTGTTGTGCATAAAGTGACTCAATTAGCTAGCTAAACCCATTCGTTGACTCTCTGTTGACCAGCCACCGGAGGGTAAAACTGAGTATATTATACACAACAGTGCTAGTACTGGAGGGCAAAACTGAGTACAACCAAATTACCAGTGTTACACTCGAGGGTATAACTGAGCACAACTAAGTCACCAGGGTTAGACACGAGGGAAAAAACATGACTCGCGGTACACGTGTCGTGGTGCACGGGACGGTAGCGGACACGTGTAGCCATGCACGGTGTAGTAGCCTACACGGTTACACGGTGCACGATGGTGCAGCAAAATGTCACTTCCCTTCTCCTTTATAGAGGCCTCTCTTACTCCTCACTCTCACTCATCACTCACTCGCTCACTGTCCCATCATCTTCTGCAAACCCCCAAGAAAATCCCAATCACGCCGGCGATGGAGAAGAATGGCGCGGTGGCCATCATCGCCTCCAAGGCCGCTGGCGAGGAGGGCCCCCGTCCTCGTACATGCCCTTGTCGAGGCATCGAAGGCATCCGCCATCCCCGTCCAGACCCTCGTCCCTGCTTCCGCCGTAGCCACTGGCGAGGAGGCCCCCGCCGGTCTTGGGCAGATCACGCTCGGCTGGGACCCCTACGAGGAGGATGATTACAATAGGCCAGAGAACCCCTACGACACCAGCATCGCCGAACCATGGTTGTAGGTAACTAGGGTTTTCTATCCTCCCCTTGTTCTTACCCCATTCCTATCGTTGGATGCTAGATCGTATTTTGATGAATCCCCCTGTTCGTATTTCAATCCTATTTTATTTATCCCCGGAGTTGTAGTTAAGGGATTCCCTAGTTAGTACTAGCGCGATATGTAGTTGGGATCAGTATTCGATTTGGTTTGAGATATGGAGATTGGGGAATAATCAGGGATCTCAGTCAGTTAATTTATGCAAATAATCAATCCCGATACTCAAGATATCTCAATCATGTTCTTATTGCATTCTATTGTTTTTTCCAACAGGAGGATAGCAGCGACGTCTGCAGCGACGACGAGTTCAAGGACACCAAGACTCGTCAGGTGCTGAGGAGGCTGAAGTTCGGCCAGTACGACAACTTCTTTATCGGTGACGTCTACATGTGCCCCTTCTGCACCACCAGGAGGCTCCGCGCCACCAACTTCAACTCCCTCGTGAAGCATGTCGAGGACGTTAGGACCTGCAGCGAGTCCGTGAATGTCCACGGATTCAGAGCCAAGCATCAGGCGCTCGGTCTTCACATCCGCAACCTCTAGAAGGTGGCCATCGAGGAGGGTCGCATGCCCCCGATAAAGCCCAAGGCGCCCAAGGTCAAGGGACTGTGCAGCAAGAAGTGGAGGAGGCGCTAGAGGGAGGAGGCGGAGGCCATGATAGGCTACTGATCTTGTGTTGCTGCTGTAAAGCAGCTTCTTTTGTCTTGTCTATGTTGAACTTGTCCGCTGCTGTTGCTGAGCATCCTAATTGTCGAACCTCGTTAAGTACCGTACTATATATCCTATATTAGTTGCTTTATCTATACTCTTCTCTGTTTACTGAATTTATTTATATTGCTAGTTAGATTTGTTGCTCTAGATTTGCTACCAGATTAGGGAAAACGAGGGCCAAAAGGAACAATAAATAAAGAGAGAAGCTGCTTGAGATTCGTTACCTTTTTGGGCAAAAAAAAACTGTTAGCGAGAGAGATGGGAAAAGGCGCTCTTAAAAAGGTCAATCATAAAAATAACAAAAAAGAAAACTTCAAATGTAGGCGACAGGACGCATGTAACCACGAAACGCGCCACACATGGTCCCACACAACTTTTCCCATAACGCGTTCCCAAGAAACCGGCCCCACGCAGTCCCACATGGCACGACCCGACACGTCAGCATAACATGTTCCTGACCAAACGGCTCCACGTGGTCCCAGACCCTGCGGCCCCACACGTCAGCCAACGGTCAACCTGACGACAGCTGCCGTCCGAGCTATTTGATGTATTTCCGATAAGAAGAGGGGCAAAAGTGAGGAAAAGTTAAGCGGCTGGGAAAATTGAGTACAACTAACGAAACAGGGGCACGAAAAGAGAAATCCCTTTTTAAAAACCCTTAGAGAAATTTGTTCCATTCAAATCTGAGTTAAAAAAAATATAAAGGAAACTAGCAAATGAAAAAGAAAAGATTTTTTTTGAAAAAAATAGTGCAGCACAACATAGTAGGTTGGGCCAGCCCTACCAGGCTACTCATTCTGTGTCACGTGTGTGAGTCACAAAGCATCCCAGGACAGGCCAAGGATGAGACGCCAGAGCAACACCGCACGCCTCCAGACGCTCCTTGCCATTGCCTGAGGACGCGAGACATCATGTCATGGCCACTAGGATGTTCGTCGTGTCTCTTGATTCTCGTCCACCACCTTGTCATGCACGAAGACCGCTGCAGACGCCGCAAGCATCGCTTTCCAACTAGTCTGCGTCCACTTGATTCACTAGTGAGCCTCGTCTCTGACCAGGAACATTTCAACCTCTCCCGTCCGATCTGACTCGCAGGCCCTAGATTCCTTCCAACCAAGCCAAGCCACTGAGTTGAGCCGAGCCATGCTAAAGCCGACACGCAGCCAGAGCCATCGCACTACATCCGTTGGATCTCGATCTGACGCCAAAACTGATCACCTAACTAAAGAGGTATCAACAAATCACACGATGCCTCGTCATGGGACATATTCCCGGAATATTCCATTTTTAGTTCAGAAATTGAGAAATTGGAGAGAAAAACATATAAACTTGAAAAAATCATAACTATAGCTATGTAACTCCAAATTTAGCAAATTTGATGTCTATGGATTCATAAAAATGCAATTTACGCTACTGTAAAATTAGTTGGATTTGTCATAGTATAAAATTATTATAAATTTTAAATATCTTGTAATGTGTATTTCGAGCATAATTTGAATTCTATAAATGATATTTAACTAAAACCAATGGCTAATGAAAATTACGATCTTTGTCTATCAAGTAGCATGTATTTAAAAAAATTCTGAAACTATTTTGTAATGAAAGTTCTCATATTTCAATAATGCCTATTTTAAGCTTATTTGAATATTAGAAAATGTGTATGAAAGCTTTTGGAACTTGTTTTCTTTTGTGGCATGCTTACTATCTTGCTATGTTTGTGCTACTATATGTTGATTGCAATTACTTTTTTCCACGATAAATTTCCCGAAGTGTGATTCGTGTGATTGAAGTGATTATGTGAACGAAAACAACAACTAAAGCAAGTGTCGCTATCATAAATCTCTCAGGTTGTTTTCCTATGCATTTAGATTCAATCGATTGCATGTGTAGAAAATGGTTTACTTATAAACTATGTTATACTATGGTGTGAGTACCTAGTAGGATAGCCATATGATCATCTAGATGATCCTTGATAGTCATCGTATTGTAAATTACTTAGCCATGCTATTAGATGCGTGGCTGGTTTTCATGACATGATATGTGAGCTGGAAATTATGTTTTGATGTATTAGAAACAATTAATCAATGAATCACCTGGGTGGAACGATATTGATTATGAAAACAAGTGGAGATATGGTGAGGATGACCACCAATGCTTAAAGTGATAATAAACGGTCCTGATTAGTAACTTTCAAGTACAACCACTTGTCATGTGGTGTCTGGCTAGACTGAGTAAGTTATGGCGTCTTGACCTACCATGACCAGCTGATGTAGGTGTGTAGGTGGTATGGGTCTAGGGTTAGGTCATGATTCTGTTTCCTAAAGGCCTCGTCTTGGTCTTCTCCCAAAAGGGGTGACTGAGTCTTGTTGGTAAAGTGTACTAGTGATGGCCCAAAATATCTCGAGCTCGTTGGGGAACCCCAAGAGGAAGGTATGATGAGCACAACAGTAAGTTTTCCCTCAGTTATGAAACCAAGGTAATCAATCCAGTCGGAGCAAGGAAACACCTCCAAGGTGTTGTTAGCTGGACTTTGGCAGGACGCACTACCGGCACCAGCAGCAACGTCGAAATCTGCACAACACAACCATAGAACTTTGCCTCCCAACTTACAGTGAGGTTGTCAATCTCACCGGTTTTGCTGAAAACAAACGATCAAACGTATTGTGTGGAAGAAAGTAATAGTTTGCAGAAAGTAACAGAAAGCAGTAACAGTTGTAGACTGATGGTAAAAGAAAGGACCGGGATCCATAGTTCACTAGTGGTGGCTCTCCTTAAGATAGATGACATGTTGGGTGAACAAATTACAGCGGGGCAATTGACAAACATCGAGAAAGCAATATGCATATACTAAACATCTTGACTCCTTTGAGATTTGATTGGGCATTACAACATTATACATAGACTGTAATTCAACCGCATCTATGACTAATAATCCACCTTCAGGTTATCATCCGAACCCCCTCCAGTATTAAGTTGCAAGCAACAGATAATTGCATTACGCATTGCGTGTAAAGTAAACAATACGATTGTTCTATGAACAAAGGATTGTTGTTTTTGTTGGAAATATGCCCTAGAGACAAATAGTAGTAATGACTATTATCATATTTCATTAAATTTATGATTAAGTTTTATATCATGCTATAACTGTATTGAGTGGAAACATCAATACACGTGTGATATACAAACAAACCAGGGGTTTCCAGTGAAACTCTAGTCACTGGTTCATTGGTCTACAGATGATCATGTTTCTTGATCATGTGGCATTTATGCCAGTTGGAAATGAGGTCATCTCATTCTGAGAATGAGATGATGAACCAATACCCAACCTAAACATCGTGATTCGATCATGTCACGAAGTTCAAGTTACGATGATTAGAAAAGGATCCTCGTAGACTATTCCTTAGACCGTGAGGCTATATCAATCACTGCCTCCTAAGAATGCTTAGATAGCATCAAACGCCATCTGGTAATACGGTGGTTATAAAGGTGTGTTCAGGTATTCGGAGGAAACCGTAGAGGCAATATATGTCAAGAACGGGATTTGTCCGTCCATGTGACGGGAAGATACTCAAGGGCCCACTCGGAGAGGTTATATCCAATAGCTGCGCAGCGTGTGATTAGATCACGGGGATATCACTTGTCAGAACGAGTCAAATAGCATTGTTCAGTAACGAGATTGAACACGACATGGTTATGTCATTGATCGAATCTCGGGCAATGCAAGTATCGAATGACAAAGGGAATAAGACACTACTGTCACCGGTTCAAACGACGAAAGATCTTCGTGGAATGCACAGGGGTCACATGGCCATCCAGGTCCCTCTGTTGATCATTGGTGCGGGAGTGTCCCGACCATGTATGGAGTGTTCCCGAACCGTAGGGTATCACGCTTAAGGGCTTGATGATGCTTAGAGAGTGTTTATAGGATCGGTAGAATCACCGAAGAAAAAAGGGAGAAAACCGGAAGGGTTTTGATAAGTCCGGAGGATGTCCAGAGTGGAGGTGGAAGGTGTTCCATGACCACGGAGATTAGATAATATGTGAATTAATGTTAAATATTGATTTAATCATTTATTCATAATTATTTAATAAAGAGAAAATCAATTAAAAGGTCAAAAGGCTTAATGGGCCAATTCCGGAGGGAGAGGGCCCATTAGGGGAAAGGAGAGATGGAGGAGGGACCAAGGGGGAGGCCGGCTGGGCCTTGGCCCCCCCGCGGGGCCCACTAGGGGCTGGCGGCGGCCACCCCACCCCCTCCTCTCCTTTAGTCCCACCCCGGGACTTGAGGGGAGGTAGTACCTCCCCTCCCCCTATATATAGTGGGGTATTTGGCCTAGAAAATACACCCAATAATCAATAAAGGTCTCCCCACTTTTTGGGAGGACCTCTAATTGATATTTTCTCTCTCCCCCTCTCTCTCTTGTGACCTCAGTCCCAAGTCTGGACTGCACGAGCAAGAGACATCTTCACCATGGAGCTGCCTGCGTCTTCTTGGATTCGATTCGGAGCTCTACTTCCTAACTGCTGGATCAGGGAAGCGGGAGTAATCGTCAGGCACCGGACGTGTGTAACTCCCCGCGAGGTGTCACACTTGAGGCACTCAAGTCGTTGGAGCCAGAAGGAGCGCAAGGACTTCATCACGACCTTGAGGTCGGCTTCGGCTCGTCTACATCAACCACGCTCTCCTGAGCGTTGACAACGCTTTTCAGTCTTCAAGGGTAAGTTCACAAAAGCCCCTCCCGTTGCTATATTACTAATAGATAGGTCCTGGCAGCTTCAGGGGTTCAGGGGCGTAGAGTAAAATTTATTGTTTTTATGCACAGAACCCCTACAGTGGTACCAGAGCTAGATCTATGCATAGTAATGCTAGTACGGGTAGAACACATGAGATGTAGCATGTGGGCGTTGATCTTTTAGTTGTGACCCTCCCACGTGTACTTGTGTATACCGCAGCAATGCTTGATGAAGCGCCCCCCAACCAACTTTACGCGTTCATTCGCGAGACTGGTCCATGCTTGACATACGGCTTGTACCGTATAAAGTGGCTTAGGGGGGTGTCTGTCTCTCTCGCATTAGTTGGTATACCATTTGCAACGGAGGGCCCCGAAAGGGGTGTAGTATAGACAACTACTTGATCAGCGTTGTGCTGAAAGTTCGTAGGTAAGAACGGTTCTTGTGCGAAAGCCCATTCAGCCACGTAAAACATGCAAAGATAAAGTAGAAGCGTCTAACTTTGTTTTGTAGGGGGCGTTGCTTTGTGATATGGTTGTGGCAAAGGTAAAGTAATTACCTTTTGTTGCATAGTAGTAGATAGTCACGAAGGTGACGAACTACTGCCTTGAATGACACCGGTACCCTAGTGTCTACGGCGTTGAACTCTATAACGGAACCCTGTGACGGCGGATGGAGATCATGATGTGAAGGACCATATCACATAGCATTTACATTCAATGTTATTGTTTGTATGTCTTATTGTGTGCTAGTATTAGATACTCGACGGTAGCCTAATAAGATGATCCCTGTTAAAATAACCAACGATTGTGTTCCCCCTTAGTGTGCACCACCAAGAAAGTTCTTCTGATGAGGCGATCCGTGGTTACAGTGCCCGGTGTCGATATATCTACGTTAGATACAAGGTGCAAGCCATGTTGCACAGCGAGTACACTAAGGTTGAGTACGCATATAGTAGATACTCGACGGTAGCCTAGCATGTACAGACATGGCCTCGGAACACGGATGGTCGAAAGATCGAGCACGAGTCGCATGAATGATGTGACCGACGTTTAGCATCCACCTTTGAACCCACATTGATGGCCGTGATGATCGGGGGAGATGTGGCTGATAGGGGTCGTGTTATCACTAGGAACCCTCATTGGGGATAGGTGTTTCTGAGTGGAATTTTTATTAACTCATTTAATTATGAACTTAGTCTAAATTCCTTTTGCAATTATAAATGTAGATGGCTCACCGTGAAGCTTACTTTGAGATTAAGGATTGGGTAAAGAGTGAGAAACTTAGACTTGATGGATCTAACTTCCCTAGTTGGCTTGTGCGCCTAGATGATCTCCTTACTAGGAATCATGTGGTAGACTACATACGCCGCACGATGGATTTGACTGAGCCAGACTACTATGAGACCCCACAAGAGCTGGCAGACCGCTACTATTGCCAAGAGATGTCCACTTACATTCAGATAATAATGCGTTACGGGATGGTGGATGAACTACATCCGCTCATGGGTGATCTCGACCCATATTCGATGGTGGATCAGCTGAGAGCAGAGTTCATAGGCCATGTGCGCATGTGGAAGCACGAGTTGCTTGGAGAGTTCCTTTCCATATAGATGGAGGAGCATACATGTCTGAAGAGTCACTTGGAGCGCATGTTTGATGCACACACGGGACTGGTTCACTTCGTGGATTACTGGATGGCTGATCCATTTGCGATAGACGTACTGCTTCGGTCATTGCCTCCCAGCTACAAAGGACATGCCCGAAGTAGCATCATGAGTGGTGATACGGAAGCATTGGACTTCCATGAGTTCATATTACGTTTCCGGAACGTAAAGGTTGAACCAATCACCGGAGAGGTCATCGACAACCAAGGTATATATTTGATATACAGTTTTATAAATGTTATAATCTTGCAAACACATTGCAGTGTTAAGTATATCTGATACTTGTTCTGTTTTGATGAAAACAGGTCCTTCTGCATAGAGGTGCTTGCTGGAGAGGAGGTGACCTTGCGTGGCGAGCATGATGATGATGGCCGACGACACACTCCCTCGACATTTATCATTTAGTTTTGTGTTTTAGGATGATTATTGTAATCAAGAGATTGTGAACTTCTTTAGTTTGTCTCAGACTTCGTGAGACAGTTATTCATATGAGTTTGTAACAAATAGTTGTTCTGCTTTTATGAATGATTTCTATTCGTGTTCATATCTTGTTTGATTATGTGCGAATTATCCTTGTTGTTTGAAACTAATTGATAATGTATGAACATTTGTAGAATATTAAAATGCCTTGTTTAAAATACCCAACTTAATGATATGTTCATTAATGAATGAAACCATTGTTTAAATTCAAAGTTATGTGATAATATGTGAAAGTCATTCGATTTCTTTTCACATATAAATCATGCCTAAGTTCAGAAAATTAACTTGAACACCGTGTATTACTTGAATACAAAGTGTTTAATGAATTGTTAAAAGAATATACATATCCGATGTATTGTGTTTTAACGAAAATGGTAATTATCATTAAGCGATTGTTTAAATGAGTAAAGTAAGTTTACCAAAAGAAACATGAATATGAAACTATTTGATTTGATCAAAGTGTTTCATCAATAGAAATGGTATAAATATAAAAGAGAATCCAATTACTATGATTTGATCAATAGTAATGAAGTTCAAATTTATAAGAATGGCATAAAAGACATTGTGGAATGCAAAGTGTTTTGAAACGTCAAAATACAAAGCATCACAATGTGATATTAGATATCAAAAGGGGTTGAATAGAAGACACCAAATAAATCGATGTAGTGTAAATGTAGAGACCATTAGTTTAGAAATAGTTAGCACTCAATTAGAATTAGTAAACCATTTGAATTCGTGAAAGTTTTGGGGTTATTCGATATAACCAAAACAATAGCGAATAAGTACTTGTAGTACATTCATTGGAAACTTTGAATACGAAATCCATAGCTGAAACCAAAAGGAAAGCAAAACTTGTATTGCTTGGATTTTGGTGCATTCTTGAGAAAGCTCACCTCTAGTGATGTTTCTCAATTATGGAGCAAATGGAAAATGGTGTAAAACACGATGAGGATTCAAAACCCTACATCAGAGTGTTGAGAAGCACAATGAACAACGTTCCTAAACGATTCTCTTCATAGAAGGAAAGAATCAATGATTTTGATCATTGTGTTTTTCCCTCCACTATTGTTTTTCACTACATAAAGTAGGATTCAAAATGTAAATCCATATCTTGTACGGAGACATTTGTGAACCACTTGTCATGATTTTTGAAATATGACGTACCTACGAACTACTAAGGAAATAATGGTAAACTAGAATTATGAGAAATCCTAAAAGCAAATTTCCCTTGAGATTAGAAAGCAATTCATTGCTGAATCTCACAAGTCAAACGGGTTACTTGGAATTTTCCCAAATGACTGCAAAGTCGTAGTGGAAAAAGGAGGTGACTGACAAAAGCACAATTTGTCAAGTATTGGACAAATTCAAATGAATTTGATTCATGTGTGCTAAATGTCTAGTGGATTTTAAAAACTAGTAAAGTACTAGTATCTCATAGTAAATCTCCAAGTTTGATATTTGATCAAAGGATTTTGAAGTTATTCAAAATAGTAAAGGAGATATGCAATTTTCATAAAATTGAGTGGGAGCTATGTAAGTCTTCCTAAAACAATATGTGATTGACATATTTTTAAGTGGGAGCAACATAAGACTCAAATTCAAATATGTAGGAACATAGTTTGAGTGAGAGTACCGACTCGTACCCAAATATGTTAGCAACATAGTTTGAGTGGGAGCTTATAGGAGTAATTCTTAAGTAAGTTAAGGATGAAAGCGCAAATACTTATAAATAATGATTTATAAGATGTAGAAGTTGATAATAAGTGTATTATGATATTATGTAGTATTCCTTAAAGGATTCTGAAAGCTGTTTCAGAATAGAAGTTAATTGAGGAATCAGTCCTTAATAACTAAAATTAGGAATAATATTAAGTTTAAACATCAATGGTTGAAAGAAAGAATAGGATGATCATCATACACTATGTTAAGACATAGGTTCTATCTTAGTAAACCATAATGATAACTTAGCATAATATGTGATCCAAATAAGGAACGTTTGAAAGTGATTAAGTTTGAATTACAGAATGTTGAGCTAAGTTTGTCCGCAGAGTCTAATAGAGAACTATAGACATGTTTTCAAATCCATAAAGGATGACATATCTTAAAGCATAAAGAGTTATGTTATAAGGGAATATGTTGGAAACTCCTATAGATACCAATTAAAGTCAAATACGAAGCGAGGTGAACAAAACATCGAAAGTTGCACGGAGTGCACTAGTGTTTCGATGAATACATTTATAATAATAGATAAGGGTACCATCTAAAGTGTTGTATAACGTTATGGCGGGGCTAATTCGCTTTTAACGTAGAATGATGTGTCCCAGGGCACAGTGCCCATGAGAAATCCCTCGAGGTTGATCTAACGTCACTGTAGGCTACTAGAATCAGACCTTGTTCTGCTGCCAAAGCAACGATGCATACACACAAATGTTGTCATGTGATGATAGAATATTAATGTCAATCAAAGTGACATTAGTAAGTTGCAAAGGATCTGGGACTGTAAAGTACATAACCAAGACTCGACCTCTTCCATGAGCAAGCATATTCTAGGTACCGGTTATATGGTACCAATAATTAAGAACAAATGCAGCTAGTGTATTTGTACTCTAGTGCAAGTGGGAGACTGTTGGAAATATGCCCTAGAGACAAATAGTAGTAAGGACTATTATCATATTTCATATAGTTTATGATTAAGTTTTATATCATGTTATAACTGTATTGAGTGGAAACACCAATACACGTGTGATATACAAACAAACCAGGGGTTCCCAGTGAAACTCTAGTCAATGGTTCATTGGTCAACAGATGATCATGTTTCCTGATCATGTGGCATTTATGCCAGTTGGAAATGAGGTCATCTCATTCTATGAATGAGATGATGAACCAATATCCAACCTAAACATCATGATTCGATCATGTCACGAAGTTCAAGTTATGATGATTAGAAAAGGATCCTCGTAGACTATTCGTTAGACCGTGAGGCTATATCAATCACTATCTCCCGAGAATGCTTAGATAACATCAAACACCATCTGGTAATACGGTGGTTATAAAGGTGTGTTCAGGTATTCGGAGGAAACCGTAGAGGCAATATATGTCAAGAGCGGGATTTGTCCGTCCATGTGACGGGAAGATACTCAAGGGCCCACTCGGAGAGGTTATATCCAATAGCTGCGCAGCGTGTGATTAGATCACGGGGATATCACTTGTCGGAACGAGTCAAATAGCATTGTTCAGTAACGAGATTGAACACGACATGGTGATGTCATTGATCGAATCTCGGGCAATGCAAGTATCGAATGACAAAGGGAATAAGACACGACTGTCACCGGTTCAAACGACGAAAGATCTTCGTGGAATGCACAGGGGTCACATGGCCATCCAGGTCCCTCTGTTGATCATTGGTGCGGGAGTGTCCCGACCATGTCTGGAGTGTTCCCGAACCGTAGGGTATCACGCTTAAGGGCTTGATGATGCTTAGAGAGTGTTTATAGGATCGGTAGAATCACCGAAGAAAAGAAGGGAGAAAACCGGAAGGGTTTCGGTAAGTCCGGAGGATGTCCGGAGTGGAGGTGGAAGGTGTTCCATGACCATAGAGATTAGATAATATGTGAATGAATGTTAAATATTGATTTAATCATTTATTCATAATTATTTAATAAAGAGAAAATCAATTAAAAGGTCAAAAGGCTTAATTGGCCAATTCCGGAGGGAGAGGGCCCATTAGGGGAAAGGAGAGATGGAGGAGGGTCCAAGGGGGAGGCCGGATGGGCCTTGACCCCCCGCGGGGCCCACTAGGGGCTGGCCGGTAGCCACCCCACCCCCTCCTCTCCTTTAGTCCCTCCCTGGGACTTGAGGGGAGGTAGTACCTCCCCTCCCCCTATATATAGTGGGGTATTTGGCCTAGAAAATACACCCAATAATCAATAAAGGTCTCCCCACTTTTTGGGAGGACCTCTAATTGATATTTTCTCTCTCCCCCTCTCTCTTGTGACCGTGGTCCCAAGTCTGGACTGCGCGAGCAAGAGACATCTTCACCGCGGAGCGCCGTCGCGCTGCGGGATTCGGATCCGGGAGCTCTACTTCCACAACTGCTGCTGGATCGGGGAAGCGGGAGTCATCGTCAGGCACCGGACGTGTGTAACTCCCCGCGAGGTGTCACACTTGAGGCACTCAAGTTGTTGGAGCCAGAAGGAGCGCAAGGACTTCATCACGACCTTGAGGTCGGCTTTGGCTCGTCTACATCAACCACGCTCTCCTGAGAGTTGACAATGCTTTTCGGTCTTCAAGGGTAAGTTCGCGAAAAGCCCCTCCCGTTACTGTATTACTAATAGATAGGTCCTGGCAGCTTCAGGGGTTCAGGGGCGTAGAATAAAATTTATTGTTTTTATGCGCGGAACCCCTACAGTTTTCTCCCTAGAAGAAACAACACATCTAGTACCTTAGAGATTTTTGTCACTTCCCCAGATTACTAGAGGCATGAACCCATTATCAAGCATAAATACTAACTCTTGGAGTTGCTAGCATCTACTTGGCCAAGATAACTACTAACAACGGAAAGCATGCAAGATCACAAATAACAAAGACATGATAGAATCAATAATCAATCTGAAATAGCATCCCAATATCCACTGGATCCCCGCAAACACAACATGTAGAATTACAAATAGATGACCTTGATCATGAATGGAGCTCACAATATCTAAACGTGATAGCATAAAGGCGAAGAACTAGCCATCTAGATACTACATGGACCCGTAGTCCAAGGATGAACTACTCACACATCACACCGGAGGCTTGCATGGTGATGAAGAAGGCCTCTAGGGTGAATTCTCCCCTCCGGCAGGGTGCCGGAAAGAGCTTCAGATCCCTCCCGATCTAGGGATGGAGATGATGGTGGCTACAGACTCTTTCGTGGAATTTTGATCAGGTTCTTAGAGTTTCTGTATCGGAGGCATATTATAGGCGAAAGGGGAGGTTGAGGGGGTGCCCGAGGCGGCCACACCACCCCCTGGCATGGGCCAGGCCTGGCCGCGCGGCCAGGTGGTGTGGCGGTCCTCTGGCCCCTCTCCGTCTTGTTGGGTTCGCAGCATAGAAAACAAAAAAAATCCTACGAAGAGAACTATACGCCAGATCTATCTACTAGATACAGAGCAACGGGTGGATATACATCCATGGAGAACTTACCCTCGAAGACAACAGAGTTTTGTTAACGTGTTGGAACTTGTGGATGATGTAGTCGTACGCGTGCCGATCTCAAGATCGTGTGGAAGTCCGAGCGCCACAAATCAGCAACGCATCCTTCCTCGCACACACGTTCAAGCCACTAAAAAACCTCCACCTCCTCGCTCCAGCGAATCAGTGGAAGCAAAAACTCCTTCCAGACGCAAGGCCACCGGGAACATGTATCTCGCTAATTCGAGACCATGGGGGAATATCTAGAGGGGGAGAGAGATCCTTCACGAGGAGGTGTGCTTTGTGAGGAAGGAGAGGGGGCCTTTTATAGGAGAGGGGGGCTCCTCCCCTACCATGGCCGGCGGCCAAGGAGGGTGACCCCACCTCTTCCTCATTCATGTGGTGGAAGCTCCACTCACATCAATTTGGACTCCACCCAAAATTCCACTCACATGCATTAAATTTCCACCAAATTTAATGCAACTCTCATTTAATGAAACTATTTTATTTATTTTATTCAGAATTTTTTTAATTACTTTAATTAACAAACATTCACATAAAACCCCTTGCAACATTTCAATATCACATACAAAACCACTTTCTGCAATTTCACCCGAAACAATTCTGGTTTCTATCGAAACAATTCTGGTTTCTATGAGAAACAATTCTGCTCGGCTTTTTGTCCTCCTTTTTCTGAAACATATTTGCTCCTAAATTGTGTCCGGAAACCCTTAAGTGTGTCACCCTACGGTTCGTGAATAATGCAGACATGATTGAGACTCCTCTTAGATCAATAATCAGAAGCGGGACCTAGAGATCCATACTGACTCCTACACATTCAACGATGACTTCTATGATCGTGAGAACCTTTAACGCTAGTAATTTAATCCCTTTGTCTCATGATATAATACATGTCTGAGATTTGATCATCGGTATCCAAATACCTAGTTTGATCTCGTTACCGACATGCACTCTTTTCTCGTCCCCGTGATATAACATTCTAGTGATCACATCACTTGCTTGCAAGCTATCTTAATGTGATATCATCGAGAGGGCCCAGAGTATATCTATCCGTCATCGGGATTGACAAATTCCACTCTTGATCCATGAGCCTCAACATAACACCTTCGTAGCACTAAACCCACCTTTATAGTCACCCAGTTACGGTGTGACGTTTGATGTTATCAAGATACTCTTCCGGTGTTAGCAATTAACATGATCTCATGGTCTAAGGACTAAGATTACTTCGTGTCATGTTATAGAAATATAAACATAATGACTTTGATCGTAATGCTATACTTCGGATGAATGTGAAGGAGATATGCCCTAGAGGCAAATAATTAATAGGTTTTTATTGTCATATCCAATTAGTTTATAATAGTTTCATATTGTGCTATAACTGTGCCAAGTAGAAACATTGGTACAGGTGTGGTATGAAACAACAAAGTCCCTAGTAGCCTCTATTCATACTAGTTTGTTGGTCATGAAGATGATCTGGGTTTCAAGATCATGGGCATTTATGCCGACTGATAACGGGATCATATCATTGGAGAATGATGTGATTGGACATTCCTCGAAGGATTGCAACACGATCAAGTCATATAGTTCATTGTTGCAATAGCTATACCTAGACTCCTTCTCCTTAGACCGTGAGCTCATATTACTCACTATTTCCCTAGGCTGCTTAGACTGCATCAACCGTCATCTGGTAATATGGTGGCCATAAAGGTGTATGTTGGGTATTCCGAAGGAATAGTAGATGGCATGTGACTGCAAGACCGGGATTTGTTCACCCACATGACGGGTAAAGATACATACAGCCGGCTTGGTGAGATTACATCCATAAATGTTGCAACATGTGACTAGGTCACGAGGATGTAATATCACGGTAACAAGAAAACAGAACTTGTTGTGAACGAGATTGAACAAGGTATGGGATACCAATGATCGGATCTTAGACAAGTTGTATCGAGAAACAAAAGGAAGAGGATGCTACATTTAGACGGTTCAAACGACATTGTCATTAGGAATGCATAGGGGTCACATGGACATCCCTGGTCCCTCTGTTGATCATTGATACAGATCATGTCTAGAGCATTCCCGAGTCGTGAGAGGATACACTTAAGGGTACGATGAGAGCGATCATTCGTAAGACGGAATCACAGTAGATAAATAGAGAAAGCCGGAATTGTTCCGCGGAGAGATCCGAAGTTGTTCGGAGAAAGAATAAAGGAAAAGACCGGAAAAGTGTTTTCGGATAAATGGGAATTTAAATATATATTTATTATATGTTAATTATGAATTAATATATTCTAGATAATATTTAAGTTAAGATTTATAAAGGCAACTTTTATATTAGGCCAAATCCCGGAGGGAGAAGGCCTAGAATAAAAGCTGCAGAAAAATAAAAGGGAAAAAGAAAAAGAAAAACGCTTGCCACAGCTGGGCCCAGCTCGACCCCGGCCCAAGGAGCTCGCGGGGGAGCTAGCCTAGTCTGATGGTCGGGTCCCGCCGCCCACCCGGCACCAGCCCACCCGGCATTGCTGAGCTGGGAAGAGGCGGCTCACCCGGCGCTTAGCCACCGCCACCATCACTGGCTGGGCCTCATGGGAAGGTGGTCAGCCCACCCGGCCAGCTCTGGTCACATCCAGTGGCCTGAGCTGGCGCCAGCAGCCGCCCATCCGGGCCGGGCAATTCTGTGTTGCTTGTTGTTTCCCTTTTTTCTTTTAATCAGTTATTTTCTATTTTGTCTATTGGGCTGAGTAGATTCAGCCCAATCGGCAGGACGAAAATTCCTGTTATTTTCTTTTGACTATTAGTCCCACATGGCTAACCCAATGGGGAGGGCACACCCCCTCCGCCTATATAAGGGGGTGCCCATGGGAGGACTAAAACACACAATTTGAGAAGTCCTTTGGTTGACTTTCTCCCTCCCTCTCTCTATACTTGTGACCATGGCCCCAAGTCTGGGTTGTGCGATCAAGGCACACCTGCAGTACATCGTTGTGCTGCAGGGATTCCTAGCCAGATATCAACTTCCGCACTCCCGGCGAGATTGGGGAGCCGGAGGTCTCATCGTGCACCGGATGTGTACGAAGACACGAGGCGCAACACTTGGGGCGCTTGAATGTCGTGAGCCAGAGCTGTTGCACGATGAAGATGACGAAGGAGCAAGGGGTGACCTGCGAGGAGCTTCGCGACCTTGAGGTCGGCTACGAGTACGACTACATCAATCACGTTCCCCGTGGAACATTAACCGCGTACGGTCTACAAGGGTATGTATCCTATATGCTCCGGCCGTTACCGTATTACTACATAGATAGATCCTAGGCAGTTTTTGGGGTTACATCGTATCAATTTTTTTGTTTTCCGCACCAATCCCCAACAGTGGTATCAGAGCCAATCTATGCGTAGGAGTGATGTACGGCCAGTACGCACAAGTTTTGTGCGGGCATTGATCCCTTAGTTGTTACCCTCTAACGTGTACTTGTTTATATCGCGGTATTGTTTGATGAAGCGGCCCGGACCAACCTTACACGTATTCATACGCGAGACTGGTTCCACGCTCAACATACGACTTGTACCGTATAAGTGGCTAGCGGGTGTCTGTCTCTCATTCAATAGTTGATATAGCATTTACAACGGAGGGTCTCGAAATGGGTGTAATAGAGACAACTGTCGGATCCATGTTGTGGTTGGAAAGTTCGTAGTTTAGAAACGGTTCTATTGCGAAAGCCCTAACAACCACGTAAAACTTGCAATAGATAAAGTAGAGGCGTCTAACTTTATTTTGCAGGGGGCATGTGATTATGATATGACATTGGTCGTTACAAAGGTAAAGTAG
The DNA here is from genome assembly GCA_023614405.1 of Avena insularis. Lineage (NCBI taxonomy): Eukaryota > Viridiplantae > Streptophyta > Magnoliopsida > Poales > Poaceae > Avena > Avena insularis. The sequence goes on along the minus strand of CM042690.1, from coordinate 660,321,207 downwards.
TTTACTTTTCTGTTACTAAGTAGTATAGTGATAGTCATCGTTCCGATGGACGATCTGGTGGAGGTGTCGTGGACTTGGCATCAAACCAAGGGCAAGATGGAGATCATGCCGGAGCGCTCGATGGAGATCAAGGTGCAAGAAACACCATTGAAGGGAATATGCCCGAGAGGCAATAATAAAGTGGTTATTATCTTATTCCATGTTTATGATAAATGTTCATTTTGCATGCTATAATTGTATTAATTGGAAACGTTAATACATGTGTGTTTAATAAACAAAATACAAAGTTCCTAGTACTGCCTCTCATATAAACTAGCTTGTTGATTAACAAGATGATCAAGGTTTCCTGATCATGGACATTGGATGTTGTTAATAATGAGGTCACAACATTGGTTGAATGATGTGATGAACATTCATCCGAAGTATAGCATTACAATCAAAGTCATTATGTTTATATTGCTATAACATCATACGAAGTAATCTTAGTCCTTAGACCATGAGATCATGTTAATTGCTGACACCGGAAGAGTATCTTGATAACATCAAACGTCACACCGTAACAGGGTGACTATAAAGGTGGGTTTAGTGCTACAAAGGTGTTATGTTGAGGCTCATGGATCAAGAGTGGGATTTGTCCATCCCGATTACGGATAGATATACTCTGGGCCTCTTGGTGATATCACATTAAGATAGCTTGCAAGCAAGTGATGTGATCACTAGAATGTTATATCACAGGAACGAGAAAAAGAGTGCATGTCGGCAACAATATCAAACTAGGTATGGCGATACCGATGATCGAATCTCGGACATGTAATATATAGCAAGACAAAGGGATTTAGTTACTAGCATTAAAGGTTCTCATGATCACAGAAGTCATCGTTGAATGTGTAGGAGTCAGTATGGATCTCCAGGTCCCGCTTCTGATTATTGATCCGAGAGGGGTCTCGATCATGTCTACATTATTCGCGAACCATAGGGTGACACACTTAAGGGATACCGACACCATTTGGAGCAAATATGTTTCAGATAAAGATTTAAGAAAGCGCTGAAATTATTTCAATAGACACCGAAACTGTTTCGGGTGAAATTGCTGAAATTGGTTCTGCATGTAATATTGAAATGTTGCAGGGGGTTTTATGTGAAAGTTTGTTAAATTAAAGTAATTAACAAAATTCTGAATAAAATTAATAAAAGGGTTTTATTAAATGAGAGAGCATTAAATTTGGAGAAATTTAATGCATTTAAAGTGGAGCCTTTAAAAGAGAATGTGCAGGGGCAAATTTATGTGGAGGGAGTTACCACCACATGAATGAGGAGGTGAGGGGTCACCCCTTGGGAGCCGGCCATGGGGAGGGGCACCCCCTCCTCCTATAAAAGGCCCCCCTCTCACACCTTCACACTCACACCTCCTCGTGAAGGATCTCTCTCCCCTCTAGTATTATTCCCCCATGGTCTCGGATTAGCGAGATACATGTTCTCGGTGGCTTTATCAGGAAAGGAGTTGTTGCTTCCGCTATTTTGCTGGAGCGAGGGACAGAGGTTGTTGGGGTACCGGACGGGTGTGCGATCACGGATGCACCGCTGCTTTGCGGTGCTGGACTTGGTGGTGCTGGACTTGCTGGAGCTGGATCTGATGGACGTCCTAGAGCCGGACCTGCTGGACTTCATCACGATCTTGAGATCGGCAAGTGTACGACTACATCATCCACGAGTTCCAACTCGTTAACAAAGCTTTGTTGTCTTCGAGGGTAAGTTCTCTATGGATGTATATCCACCCGTTGCTTGTATCTAGTAGATAGATCTTGGCGTATAGTTCCCATCGTAGGAAATTTTTTTTTTCTATGCTGCAAACCCAACAGTGGTATCAGAGCCTGATCTATGCGTAGGTGCTTTGCACGGGTAGTACACATATGTTTATATGTGGGCGATGATGATCATGTTATTGCATCTTTCATGTATTTTGGATATTGGTGGCATAGTGGGATGAAGCGGCCCGGACCAACCTTACATGTCATCGCACATGAGACCGGTTCCACGACTGACATGCAACTAGTTTTGCATAAGTGGCTGGCGGGTGTCTGTCTCTCCTACTATAGTAAATATCTAATTTACAATGAGTTTCTAATAACTTGGTTATCCTCGTTGTGGTTCCATGTTCGTAGGTAAGTCTGGTTCTATCTCTGAAAGCCCTAAGCCACGTAAAACTTGCAATGGATAAATTAGAGGCGTCTAGTTTAGATTGTTGCTGGGCTAGTGTCATGATATGGTAATGTTGTAAGTTGATGTATGATAGATACTCTTACAACACACTTAACGTGTAAGTTCCATAGACCTTGGCCTTACACACAAAGGAATGATAGAGATCATACCACGATGCATATGATGGTGATCAAATACATGGACCATATCATCCCACTTTACACATTAAATTATTGCATCTTATATTGCTAGTTTAGCGTTTTAGTAGCATTTTAAGATGATCCCTCATTTAGATATCAAGATAAAAATGTGTTCTTCCTTAAGTATGCACCGTTCTATGGATCGTGTTTCGAGACATCACGTGATGATCGGGTGTAATCGACTCCGCGCTTTCATACAACGGGTGTAAGACAGTTTTACACACGTGGAATACTAAGGTTCTTACTTGACGAGCCTAGCATGTACAGACATGGCCTCGGAACACGGACCGAAAGGTTAAGCATGAGTCATATAGTTGATGTGATGCCCATACCGATGCTCGCATTTGAAGCTACACCGACTCACGTGATGATCGGACTTGGTGTAGTGGATTTGGTTCATGTAATCACCAAAAGGGCACGAGGGATGTCGTTTTTGAGTGGGAGTTCATTTCTAATTTGGACTAGTCAAACTCAATTTGTCATAAACTAAATCGAAGTGAATTTGCATAATTTGTTGTAGTCATTGGCATCTGTTCACTACCTTATTCTTAGTTTTAATTGAGATAATAGAACTATAGAATTCTGGATATTTACTTTACGAACTGGTATCGTATTGTTTTGAATGTTAATTTAAAGTTTATAAGTCCTATTGCAAACTTTCAACAAACTCTATTTACTCCATGAAGTTTAATAAGTAGTATTAAATCAAGAGTAAGAATTCCAATGTTAGTATCTAAAGTATCATGTTTGCCTCCATGATTATTGATATTCAAAAGTTGTTTTAATATCAAGATTATCTAGGAGCTGAAAATTGTTTCAGAAACCATCATGTGTGAAAGATATTGTGATATCTGAAACAATGTTTTTGGTTGCATTATGATAGAGTATAATTTAGCAAAATACATGTTCTCATATTGTATGAGAATTTGTGAAGGATGTAGATGCTAAGCATCCGGATCTCCCAAAAAGGTTTTGGGAACTAACATTATACTCGCGATTCAGGCTATAGTAGCTTGATCATGAAAGTTGTCATGATAAGGATGAATAGAAGATGTAAGTAAAATGTTTACTACACTAATAGATTACTAAAGAATGGATTTTTGAAAGAACACCAAACATTTTATGATGGTGATCCACTTCAAAGTGCAAGTCCAAAGGTATTAGTATTTGACTATATACACTTTGTACTATGTGTCATGTGAATGCCACCACTATTGATGTTGATAGATTGTTTTAAAAGAAAAGGAATTGTTGAAAGAGAATCTATAAAATATTTGGCAGAAAAGAAAAGGTTGGAGATTTCCAACTTAGGTATATAGAAGATATACATGTTATGGCTGTATTCCTTGCTTGTTAAACAATGTGGTTCTGAGGTATTGGATACCGGTATTGGATACCGAATTGGTTGGTGTGAAGTGTCATACAGAACAACACAATTCATGAACTGCAATGGCCTAAGTAACTGGCAAAAGAATAAGTGATGATGTTCATCAAAAACAAATAAAGTGTTATTGTGTTTTTCGTTGTCGTCAAACCTAGCCTTCAAGATTTGTTTTAATAATTGTTATTTTGTTTCGGTATTATGAGAACAATGGTTGTTCAAATAATTACCGTATTCCATAAAGGATGAATGAACTTTTACAGGTCTAGTTGGAGAAATCACATCCATAAACACTATTGCTAAAATGTTGCAAGACAAATGATTGAAAGATCACTTATGAAGTGACATCGTTGTTTGAATTATATTGGAAAGAAAACATGAAGAAACTCCATGTTGATGGATTTTTGGAGTCTTTTATTTTGATCAATTAACGCTTGTGAGACTTTCCTCGAGATAATTGAAACTCCGTTCATAGGCCAAAGAGGAATGGATGACTAACTTATTGGATATTATACATATTGATGTATATAGTCCATTATATGTAGCCATATGCGATGGATCTTTTTGCTTCATATGCTTTCTCTAGAAATTTAAGTAAATATATCTATATATTTACTTATAAGGAAGAAGTATGAAACATTTGAAAATTGTTCAAAGACTTTCAAGATAAAGTGGAAAATCATTGTAACAAGAAAATAAAGAGTTTATGATTCGATCATAAAGGAAGATATTTGAGTTACGTGTTTAGCAAAAACACCTAAGATTTGAGGAATTGTTCCATGATTTGTGTTTCCTGATAAACCATATAAGTATGGCATATTCGAGAGATGAAATCAAACCATGTTTGACATGGTAAGATCAAAGGTGTCATTTATAAAATGCCATTATGTTTTAAGGATTAAAGCTTTAGAGACTATCGCTTTTACACTGAAAAGAGCACCATCGTGATCCATTGAAATGACACCATATGAGTTATGGTTTGGGATAAAACCCGAATTGTCTTTTCTTAAATTTTGGTATGCTATGCATAAGTAAAATGTTTACAACCAAAGTCAGATAAGCACGTCTTTGTAGGTTATCCCAAAGAATTCGTTGGGAATTCCTCCATAACACCGAGGACAAAAGAGTTTGTCGCTTGGAACATCAAGTTTCTTGAGAAGGAATTTTTCGTGAAAAGTTAAGTGGGAGGACAATAGAACTTTGATAAGGTTGTTGAACCTTAGCTATATGCGCTAAGTAGCGTAGCGCTGATGTCTACGCACTTCTATTCTTGTAGACAGTTGTTGGGCCTCCAAGTGTAGAGGTTTGTAGAACAGCAGCAAGTTTTCCCTTAAGTGGATCACCCAAGGTTTATCGAACTCAAGGAGGAAGTGGTCAAAGGTATCCCCTCTCAAGCAACCCTGCAATCAAGATACAAGAAGTCTCTTGTGTCCCCAACACACCTAATACACTTTTCAGGTGTATAGGTGCACTAGTTCAGCGAAGAGATAGTGAAATACAAGTGGTAAAGGTAATTATAAGTGGTAGCGGTGATATAAAATAGCTTCATGGCGTGGAAGAGACTAAAGGCAAACTGAAATAAAGATGGAAGCAAGCAAACATGTAACAAATCTAATTGCAAACGGTGTTTCAATGTTTAGAAACAAGGCCTAGGGATCATACTTTCACTAGTGAACACTCTCATATACATATCTTCTCTTCATGATACTACTCTTAACTACTCTCTGGTTGGACACTCTAATTGATGGTAGGGTTATAACAGCACACCTCAAAGTAAGCCTTTCCCATCTAGAAAACACCACACTGTCACCTTGAGCACTAGATGGTTCAAACAAACACCACAATTTCATAAAGACATCCAACTCCAAATATAACTCATAACAAGTATTTGTAATCTCTAGCCTAAGTGCCACCATGGAGTGCGCGCTGTCACTTTCACACACATGGAGAGAGCAGAGATCTATTAAAGCACTTGAGTAGCAAAGTAGATCTACTTGATTACAAAGCTCATGATCACAATATGATCATGCATAGAGAGAGAGATGAACACATTGCTACCGGTAGAACCCTTAGCCTCGAGAGAGAACTACTCCCTCATCATCATGGGAATCAGCAATGACGATGGAGATGGCAGTGGAGGTCAATGGAGATGGCTCCGGGGGCACTTCCCTGTCCCGGCAGGGTGCCGGAACAGAGACTTTATGTCTCCTAAATCTCCCCTTCGGTGGCGGCGGCACTGCGGAACTTTCCGTGGCTTTCTGGTTGATGATCTAGGGTTTCTGTATCGGGAAGAATATATAGGCGAAGGGGCGAGGTCGGTGGCTAGCCAGGGGGGCCACACCATGCCCTAGCGCGGCCTAGGTGGACCCACACCCAGGGGTGGTGTGGCCACCCTGTGGCCCCTCTCCGTCTCGTCTTCTGGCTCCGTGAGTCTTCCGGTAAAATATCAACTTTGGCTTTTGTCCCATCCAATTCCGAGAATATTCATTTTCTGACTTTCCTAGAACCAAAACAGCAGAAAACAGGCAACTGGCACTGTGGCATCTTGTTAATAGGTTAGTCCAAGAAAGTGTATAAAAAGTACTCCAAAGTTGGAACAAAACATAAGAAAGTAGATAAAACCAAGCATGGAACATCACAAATTATAGATACATTTGCAATGTATCAACATCCACAAACTTAACTCATGCTCGTCCTTGCTAGGTAAGTGATAAAAAGAAAGAATAATTTTTGAGGTGACATGCACCATCATAAACTTGATCAAAGTATTTGTAAAACATTCAAACCTGGAATCATAGTACTTCAACATAACATGAAAGATAAAGTTCTAGCAATAAGACATAACAACTATGTTGCAACATGAAAAGGCACAAACAAAAGATTAATGAATAATAATGCTTTGCAAGACGTTTGTTTGTTTCACATAAAGAAAACATCGCATAGTGGCATTCAGCTTGTCCCTCATAGAGTAGCAAACATAAATGCATAGGACACCTTCAAAGTTCATAAGAGTGACTAGATACAAATAGTTTAAAACAAGCAATATCAAAGTTATGCATCAATCAACAAGTCTTGGGACAATGCACATAGAACTAAGAATGGCCACTATGCTCTCAAAGTAGGTGCATAAAGGTAGAAGGTGGGGACTCAATATATAAGTGGAAAAAGGACCTTCATAGAAGGAAGTAGGGATTCAAGTCTCATAAAGAGCTTCCAAAAATTATGGTACTTAATAGCTTTTAGCTCTCATTGCCCCTATCATAAGCATCTTTAAGTGATTAAGGTTAAAGTGACACAACTAAGAGGATATGCTTGACAAAGTATAAGTTGGAAATCTCATGTCCCTTGAATACGAGGGTCGCTCCTCATGTTACTCATGTTTAGTTACCGGTAAGTTCTTGTCATAGTAAGTACATGTGTATCATAGAGAACCGCCAATGCGGTACCCCTTGCCCGATGATACGGAAGAATCCCCATATCAAAATGACAAGGCAAGCAGACAACAAGCATCTCAGCAATCTTCTTATTTACCATGGGAATATGGTGCTTTTTTCTCTCTTTCCTCTTTTCATAATCTCTTTTTTTTCTTTTTCTCTTTTTTCTCAATATAGGACTCTTTTTTTATAAGAAGAATGCTTCATAGACAGCTCATTATGGTTACACTGCAGGTTTGCACCATGTCAGCATGGATTAGACCAGCGGCCCAGGCGTTTCTCTAACACATATACATAACTCCATGGACTTACAAGCTCCCCTTTCATTTCACACCGACGACATCCATAGACAAAAGAGCATGATATCAATTAGGTACAAAGTACCTGTGCAATGTTGAAAGTGTTCCCCGTGAAAGCATGGTTCTGCTAATCCCCAACAAATAAGTGCAAGCATATATAACATAGATGACACAATGGTTCAAGTTTATTAAGGGCAAGAAAAGTAAAGTGTGCCATCAAGTTCGTGAGAGCTTTAATCACTAGTTTTCTCATAACAAGTTTAATTTGGAAGGTAGATAAAAACATGAATATACTTGGAATAGAAAATGCTAATAGGTAGGTATGGTGGACTCTTTGGAATAACTTGGTTTTAGGAGTTGGATGCATGAGTGGAACTCATACTTGGTTGTGGAGGCTAGCAAAAGACTGGGAGCGACAAACTAAGAGAGCAATAATGGCCATAAGCATGCAAAGCAACAAAACATCATTGATCAAAGCATAAAGTGATACTACAAGTTGAAAACTAAAGGATCATAAAGGCTTATGGTGACTTGGGATAGTTATAACATGGTGTGAGCATGCGCCAAGTCAACCCAAATAAAGCATCAAAGGAGAATACCACAATACTATGCTTTAATATGCTAAAACAACGCATGATTCATCCAAGGCACATTAAGCAATCTCAATTGTTTATAACAAGTCATGCTACAACAAAGAATACTAAGCATAAAGCCAAAACAATATCAAGCATGGCATGACAAAGCATAGGCCACAGTAAAAAACGAGCTCTTTTTGCCACATAAGCATGAACTTTCCTACTCTTTTCCAAACCAAACCAAACTATTTGAAAACCAATGTATGAAAGAGGGGGTACAACCAATTTATTTAAGCAAACTAAGAAAACCAAGCAAACGAAAACAAAAACCAAAACAAAGACGCTCCAAGAACAACACAATTGTGCATGAAACAATAAAAATGAAGCGTTTGGAAGAAACCTGGGATTTTTATTGATGAAGAAGGGGGTGCCTTGGGCATCCCCAAGATTTGACGCTTGTACTTCTTGGATATTTCTTGGGGTGACACGCGTGGCGTCCCCAAGCTTGAGCTTTAGTCCATCCTTCATCTCATTACTCATTCCTTCCATGCACCTGAAATTTTTTCTTCATACAAAACTTCACACAATCTTTATTTGCAACATTAGTGCACTCAAGATAATAAGTCTTTAGGTTAAGTTCCAACACTAATAAAATTTCCAATTAAACACAAGCTACTGTAGCACTTCCCTCAAAAAGCTCAATTCCCCAAAAGAACTCAAAAAGAAACCAACAAGAAGCAAATGCAAATAATGGCAGAAATCTGTCAAAACAGACCAGCAGGTAAAGACGAATTTTTTAGAAGACCTTCTGTTGCTCAAATCGAAAAGTGTTGAACTAACTAAAGTTATATAACAACCTGGGGCATAATCTAAAAAATTCACGCCTTAAAAGGACGTTAAGAGATTTTACACGAATTTTTACGGTGAAGCACAGAAATCTGTTTCGGGACAGCAACTTTCCCAATCATTACTTCTCTCTCATAGAGGTTACTCTTGGCACAAAAACCAAATAAAAAGGATAGGGAGCGGTTATTACAGAAGTAATAACTTCCAAGACTCATCTAAAACTTTTGGGTTATCTTCCAATAAGTACTTTACTTTAACGCCTTTAAGTTAGGCTTGATAGTTTGAGAAGATGCTCACATAAGAAATATGAATTGAAGTAAAAGAGAGCATCAAGAAGCAAATTCAAAGTACATTTAAGTCTGACCCACTTCCTATGCATAGGAATCTTGTAAAGAAACAAGTCATGAAAGCACAAAGCAACAAGCATAGGAAAGCAAAACAAGTGCAACTTCAAAACTTTCAACATAAAGAGGGGAAACTTAATATTCTTGAGACACATAAAACCATGTTTCCCTCTCTCATAATAACTTTCAGTAGGATCATGAATAAAATTAACAATACAACAATCACATGAAACATTCTTATCATGAGCCACATGCATAAAAGAATTAATACTCCCCACATAATCATAGTCATTCTTATTAATTGTGGTGGGAGCAAATTCAACAAAATAGCTATCATTATTATTCTCATCACCATAATCATCAAATATAGGAGACATACTGTAGTCATAATTAATTTCCTCCTCAATAGTAGATGGACTGAAAATATCATATTCATCATTGTAATCATCATATATTGGAGGTTTGGTATCATCATAAGCAATAGAATAGCTATCTTCCAAAGCTGGGGAACTAAAAAGATCATTTTCATAAGAACTAGCTTCCCTAAGCTTAGACTTTTCCATAGCATTAGCAATAATGGTGTCCAAAGAATTCATACTAACAACATTGCTATTAGCATGCAAATAAAGTTCCATAGGTTTTTTAATTTTCTCTTCAAACACTTCATATCCTAACTCAAGATAAATACTATAAAGCTCTCTAATTTTGTTGTTGTTTTCAATTAAGCCTAACTAGTGAAAACAAGAAACAAAAAGACAAAATTGCAGAATCTAAAGGAAATAACTTCGAGCACTCACACCGGAGGATGTGAGTACCTTTTACCTTACCTCCCAAAGAGGCGCCTGAAAATAGGCGTTCTTTGTGGAGGTTCTTCTTCTTTAATCCTCTGGTGTGAATACCTTTTACCTTACCTCCCCGGCAACGGCCCCAGAAAATAGCTTGATGTCTATGCACTTCTATTATTGTAGACAGTTGTTGGGCCTCCAAGTGAAGAGGTTTGTAGAAGAGCAGCAAGTTTTCCCTTAAGTGGATCACCCAAGGTTTATCGAACTTAGGGAGGAAGTGGTCAAAGGTATCCCCTCTCAAGTAACCCTGCAATCAAGATACAAGAAGTCTCTTGTGTCCCCAACACACCCAATACACTTGTCAGGTGTATAGGTGCACTAGTTTGGCGAAGAGATAGTGAAATACAAGTGGTAAAGATAATTATAAGTGGTAACGGTGATAGAAAATAGCTTGATGGCGTGGAAGAGACTAAAGGCAAACTGAAATAAAGATGGAAGCAAGCAAACATGTAACAGATCTAATTGCAAACAGTGTTTCAATGTTTAGAAACAAGGCCTAGGGATCATACTTTCACTAGTGAACACTCTCATATAAATATCTTCTCTTCATGATACTACTCTTAACTACTCTCCGGTTGGACACTCTAATCGATGGTAGGGCTATAACAGCACACCTCAAAGTAAGCCTTTCCCATCTAGAAAACACCACACTATCACCTTGAGCACTAGATGGTTCCAACAAACACCACAATTTCATAAAGACATCCAACTCCAAATATAACTCATAACAAGTATTTGTAATCTCTATCCTAAGTGCCACCATGGTGTGCACGCTGTCACTTTCACACACATGGAGAGAGCAGAGATCTATTAAAGCACTTGAGTAGGAAAGTAGATCTACTTGATTACAAAGCTCATGATCACAATATGATCATGCATAGAGAGAGATGAACACATAGCTACCGGTAGAACCCTTAGCCTCGAGAGAGAACTACTCCCTCATCATCATGGGCATCAGCAACAGCGGTGGAGATCGATGGAGATGGCTGCGCGGGCACTTCCCCGTCCTGGCAGGGTGCCGGAACAGAGACTTTATGTCCCCCGAATCCCCCCTTCGGTGTAGGCGGCGCTGTGGAATTTTTCGTGGCTTTTTGGTTGACGATCTAGGGTTTCTATATCGGGAAGAATATATAGGCGAAGGGGCGAGGTTGGTGGCCAGCCAGGGGGCCCACACCATGCCCTGGCACGGCCTAGGTGGACCCGTGCCCAGCGGTGGTGTGGCCCCTCTCCGTCTCGTCTTCTGGCTTCGTGAGTCTTCCGGTAAAATATCAACTTTGGATTTTGTCCCGTCCAATTCCGAGAATATTCATTTTCTGACTTTCCTGGAACCAAAAACAGCAGAAAACAGGCAACTGACATTGTGGCATCTTGTTAATAGGTTAGTCCAAGAAAGTGTATGAAAAGTACTCCAAAGTTGGAATAAAACATAAGAAAGTAGATAAAACCAAGCATGGAACATCAAAAATTATAGATACATTTGCAATGTATCAAGCGCCGGAAAGTGTCCCGGTGGCGGCCACAATGCTCATGGCTCATGTGATTACAAAGGGTGTGATCTCGGAGATTAGAGTTCCTATTGAACCGTGTGGGTCGGTAAGAATCAAATAGTGTGATTTGATAAGCAAGTCGTTATTGTTTTGACAATGATGAACCGACTACATGCAAAGAAGCGATGATGGGCCCTGACTCCATAAAATGACTAGAAGTCATAGAATCCGTGATAGTATCCATACACGAGAAATCAAGTTTCTGAACTTGGAAGACCCTCCAGAAAGGCGTGAAGCCTATCGGTCGTGTTTGGATCTATAAAGAAATAGACATGGATGTTTAACATCTATGAAATAGTCGACATGTCGGAAAGAAGTTTACGACAATGTTCAAGGAGTTGACTATGACAAGATTTGATCTTTCATAGCGATATTTAGTCTTGACGGATTAATGTAGCAACCACTACATATAATTTGATGTATGGTAGTTGAATAAACAAAACAAGGTTCTTCTAATAGAATGGTTACCTAGGACGTGTACATGACACAGTCTGAAGGGTTTTGTTAATTCAAAGGGTGCTAAAAGGGCATGCAAACTTCAATAGTTGAAGTGAGCATAGCGGAGTTGGAATCTTCACCATGATGAAAATGTTAAAGGAGTTTAATTTCATCGGAGATGATGAAGATGCTTGCATTTGTAAGAAATTAAGTGGGAGCGCTGAGACAAATTTCCAGTACATTATGCAGAGTACATATTGTTGATTGGAAATGATGTATCTTTTATTGACACAAGTTAAGAATTTCATTAAAATAAGATTTCGATGAAAGACTTGGGCAAAGCCGTAATATTTGGCATCAATATCTATATCGATAGATTGAGGCGCTAATATGGTTGTGCCAGACATACATATATGAGATATTGAAAGGGTTCAATATGGAAACAACAAGAAAGGTTCTTGCTGCATGGAAAGGATTGTATCAAGATTCAAGTGTTTCAACACTTGGTGAGTAAAATCACATGAAGATTTTGATTGATTATACCGTGATATGTATATATCCAGATATGTCCTATGCTCTAAATGTTATGAGCACATACCAGAATGATTCATAAGATGATCATTGGACGATGGTAAAGATATTATTATGAGCTTTGGAAGAACTAAGAATATATTATGTATAAGTGACAAATAATTAAAGGTAGTTCATTGTAAAGTGTTACATTGATACTAGTTTTGTCACAAGATACAAATTAAATTTATCTCAATTTAGACTATGGGTGGCACAATGTAATGGAAAGGATGTTCCATGATGGATTTGGATGAGTTCCAAAGTTGAGACATTGTGACGGATACTACAACAAAAGGCTAAGTATATGACTGATATAGTAACAGCAAAGGAGGGCATTTGTATTAAGTAGTTTGTTATCAAACTAGGTGTGGTTCAAAGTGGGATAATACTATGAAGATATATTGTATGACAATAATATCAACATATTTTAACCCGAACGAACTAAAGGTCTCACCAAAGGACCAAATTTATACAATGCCATCTCATTTGAGAATGGGTGATGCGTAGAGACGCAAAGACATGCAAATACACACGGACCTAAAAGTGCCAGATCCGAAGATTATGTTAACCACTAGCAAACGCGTATATTCAACACCTAGGTGTTGTATATACAACTTTACAAACTAGATTATTGACTCTAGTGCAAGTGGGAGACTAAAGGGAATATGCTCGAGAGGCAATAATAAAGTGGTTATTATCTTATTCCATGTTTATGATAAATGTTTATTTTGCATGCTATAATTGTATTAATTGGAAACGTTAATACATGTGTGTTTAATAAACAAAATTCAAAGTTCCTAGTACCGCCTCTCATATAAACTAGCTTGTTGATTAACACGATGATCAAGGTTTCCTGATCATGGACATTGGATGTTGTTAATAACGAGGTCACAACATTGGTGGAATGATGTGATGAACATTCATCCGAAGTATAGCATTACGATCAAAGTCATTATGTTTATATTGCTATAACATCATACAGAGTAATCTTAGTCCTTAAACCATGAGATCATGTTAATTGCTGACACCGGAAGAGTATCTTTATAACATCAAACGTCACACTGTAACAGGGTGACTATAAAGGTGGGTTTAGTGCTACAAAGGTGTTATGTTGAGGCTCATGGATCAAGAGTGGGATTTGTCCATCCCGATGACGGATAGATATACTCTGGGCCCTCTCGGTGATATCACATTAAGATAGCTTGCAAGCAAGTGATGTGATCACTAGAATGTTATTTCACGGGAACAAGAAAAGAGTGCATGTCGGCAACGAGATCAAACTAGGTATGGAGATACCGATGATCGAATCTCGGACATGTAATATATCGCGAGACAAAGGGATTTAGTTACTACCGTTAAAGGTTCTCACGATCACAAAAGTCATCGTTGAATGTGTAGGAGTCAGTATGGATCTCCAGGTCCCGCTTCTGATTATTGATCTAAGAGGGGTCTCGATCATGTTTGCATTATTCGTGAACCGTAGGGTGACACACTCAAGGGATACCGACACCATTTGGAGCAAATATGTTTCAGATAAAGATTTAAGAAAGCGCTGGAATTATTTCAATAGACACCGAAACTGTTTCAGGTGAAATTGCTGAAATTGGTTCTGCATGTAATATTGAAATATTGCAGGGGGTTTTATGTGAATGTTTGTTAAATTAAAGTAATTAACAAAATTCTGAATAAAATTAATAAAAGGGTTTTATTAAATGAGAGCGCATTAAATTTGGAGAAATTTAATGCATTTAAAGTGGAGACTTTAAAAGAGAATGTGAAGGGGCAAATTTATGTGGAGGGAGTTACCACCACATGAATGAGGAGGTGAGGGGTCACCCCTTGGGCGTCGGCCATGGGGAGGGGCACCCCCCTCCTCCTATAAAAGGCCCCCCTCTCACACCTTCACACTCACACCTCCTCATGAAGGATCTCTCCCCCCTCTAGTATTATTCCCCCATGGTATCGGATTAGCAAGATACATGTTCCCGGTGGCTTTATATGGAAAGGATTTGCTGCTTCCGCTGCTTTGATGGAGCGAGAGATGGAGGTTGTTGGGTACCAGACGTGTGTGTGATCACGGATGCACCGTTGCTTTGCGGTGCTGGACTTGGTGGTGCTGGACTTGCTGGAGCTGGATCTGATGGACTTGCTGGAGCCGGACCTGTTGGACTTCATCACGATCTTGAGATCGGCAAGTGTACGACTACATCATCCACGAGTTCCAACTCGTTAACAAAGCTTTGTTGTCTTCGAGGGTAAGTTCTCTATGGATGTATATCCACCTGTTGCTTGTATATAGTAGATAGATCTTGGCGTATAGTTCCCATCGTAGGAATTTTTTTGTTTTCTATGCTGCGGACCCAACAACCATATCATATCACATTATATATATGATGTTGATACCAGTTTTTACATCTTATTGTGTGCTAGTATTTAGATACTCAACGGTAGCAAATAAGATAACCCCTATTTAATTCTGATGTTTCGTGTTCCCCTTGTGTGTGCACCACCAAGAAAGTTCTTCGGTATGAGGCGATCTAGGATTACAGGCCTGGGTGTCAGACATATCTATGTTCGCATACAGTGGGTGTAAGCCATGTTGCACAGCGAATACACACAAGTTAGATTTGGCGAGCCTAGCACGCCATAGAAGTGTGGCCTCGGAACACAAGAGATCGAAAGATCGAGCATGACTCACATGGATGATGTGATTGGCATTAGTGAATGTCTACCTTTGATAATGCACTGATGGCTGTGTAACACGAGGGAGGTGCAAAGGATAGGGATCATGCGATCACTAAAATCGTCCAGGGGATGACAATTTTAGTGGAGACCAATTATAAATTGATCTCTTATTATAAACTTAGTCTAGATGTCTGTTTACAAATATCTTAGTAGATCTTGGCCTATCCCATTGAGGTCCTTTGTGACCATGGGAATATATTGCTTCATTTGGAACTTAGCAAAAGGGTCCAACTTCATAGATTAATACCCACGCCTGAGGGATATCCTCGTAAAAGGTGATCTTCTCTTCTTGATACAATAACCATTAGAGATAATTCGATGACTCCGGAATGTTTGGAAAAAACACTTAGGAATCTTGCATTAGAGTTAAGAACTCTTGGAAGGGCTTGATTGCGAATGGAAGTCATGGATGAAAGGGTATATGTTAGATATACAAATTATAAATGTGATTCATGCAAAACTCACTGTAGTTTGTGAAGTATTTGATACTTGTCCCGTTTTGTGAAAACAGGAGGATCTGTTTGAGAATTGTTGGTTTTGAGGCAATGTGACTTGATGATGGCAAGCAAAATAGTTGATGGCCGACATCACCTCTTCACTCATAGTTTGTCATTTGGATTAGTGGACTTGTATATAATTTTGTAATCCTTGTTTGTGTGTCTTGCTTTTGGCGAGACGATTATTCATATGAACAAGTTACAAGCCAATTTGTACTATTCTTATGAACAATACCTTATGGTCACATTATGATTACAAACAAGTTATTCTCATCACTATGTTAATGATAATAGTTTAAACATTTATAAAAGGATTAGAATGCTAAAAGATATCCAAAGTTTAAAAATGAAATGACACTACAGTTTAAGTCATTTTGGTTATTGCAGGTTCTTTATGAAAGATCGGGGTCCTAGATGCTTAATCTAGAGACTTTGTAAAACCATGCCTCTTGGGCAGAATGACTAAAACTCTGCATTCTGGTAAAACGGTAATATGTGAAGAAATGTTGAAACTTATGCATTATGATGTATCATATTTTCAACAAGTAGTGGAAATCATTTATTGTGGACTTAAGTGAATAAGCGTATTTACTTAATAAAACATGAAGTTTGAAATGATTTGAATTGTTCAAATGAGTTCATAACTAAAGAGGATATTGGAATTAACAAGAATACAAAGTCTCTTCGATTTGATCGACATTACTAAGGTATTCAAGTTAAGTTTAGCATAAAAGGAACTTGTGAAAGATGTTTCACAAATTATGATAATTGGATGAATTCAAACTTTGTTGAAATGTCTAAACATCATAATCATTATGTATTAGATACATATTATCTCTTATCGGGGTTATAGTTATCGTTTAGAGTTAAAAGATCAAAATAAGCAAACACTCATTTGAAATACAAAGGAACATCCAAAGATTCGTGGAAACAACACCATAAGTGTTATGGCAAGTTCGAGTTTCTAGAGATTTCGATAAGTCGAAATCGTGGCGAATAAACAAGTCTTTGTAGAGCATTCTTAGGAAGCTATGAATGCATCATCCACAATGGGCAAACCTGTTGTTGTCCAAAGTTGCTGTGTCTTGATGAAGATACAGGTGGAAGAAAGTAAAAGATCAAAACAAGGTGTTAGACCTTACCTCCGAATTGTTGAGTGGCGCAGCGGAATTTGTTTCGTGAATCCAAACTCTGCAAATAGAGGAGAAACTATTGATGATGATCATAAAGTTTCAGTGTATACTTTTACTAAGGAAAGTAGGACTCAACTATATATTCTACAAGTTTGTGGAATTATATTATTGATTCACTTGTCATGTTTTGAACTGATGGGTTCGTAGCATGGAAAACAAAAATTTTCTACCGCAAGAACGAACAAAACCCAGATCTAATCTAGATAAAAGCCAAGATCTAATCTATTAGACATGTGCAACGAGATAGATCTGTACTAACGCTCGTAGAACCGAAAGCGTTAACGAGATTAGATCTCGTGGATGATGTAGTCGATCACTTGCCGATCTCAAGATCGTGTGGACGGCAGCGCTTCCGCAGACGGTCACACGTGCGGAGTCGAAGTAGACCTTCCTCTCCCTGTTCCAGCGAGCAGCGGAGGTAGTAGATCTTCTCCACGGAATCCCAGCAGCACGACGGCGTGGTGGTGGTGGTGGAGATGAGAAATCTGCAGGGCTTCGCCTATGCCTGTGCAGAAGAATCTTGGAGGAGAGAGGCGGCTGAGATTGGGAGTTATGAGACAAGGTCCAAGAGGGGGCGCCCCCTCCCTTCTATTTAAAGGAGGGAGGCGCGCCTGGGGAGGGGGAGTCCTAGTAGGACTCCCCTCCTAGGGCCGGCGGTGGGAAGGGGGGAGGAGTCCTCCTCCCACACGAATCCGTGTCTTGCCCCACTTGGACTCCTTGATCCGTTCCTTGGTTTTCAAGTACACTCCAAGAAATCCTCTAGAACCTTCCAGAACATTCTGAAACCTTCTAGAATCTCCATACAAACACTCCGGAACATTTCCTAACTTAGAAAATGATCCCTAATATATGAATCTTATTCTCCGGACCATTCCGGATCTCCTCGTGATGTCCCGGATCCATTCCGAGACTCCGAACAACATTCGGTCTCCAACGCAAATTCCATATCTACTTCAAACAACTTCGAACCTTAAGTGTGTCACCCTACGGTTCGTGAATATGCAGACATGATGAAGACACCTCTCCCATCAATAACCATTAGCGGGATCTGGAGATCCATAACGGCTCCCACATACTCAACGATGATATCGTGATCGATTGAACCATTTAACATACGAAACCAATTTCCTTTGTCTCGCGATATTCTACTTATCCGAGGTTTGATCGTCGGTATCGTCATACCTAGTTCTTCCTTGTTACTGATAAGTACTCTTTACTCGTTCCATGTTATGTCATCCCTTGTGACCTAGTCACATGCTTGCAAGCTATCTAGATGACATTCCACCGAGAGGGCCCAGAGTATATCTATCCGTCATATGGATGGACAAATCCCAATCTTGGTCTATGCGCTTCAACACATACTTTCAGAATACCCAATGACACCTTTATAACCACCCGCCATTCTGAAGCGCGTTTGATGTCATCAAAGTACCCATCCGGTGATGGTGATTAACATAACCTCATGGTCGAAGGATTATGTTACTATGTATTTGAAAGCTTACAGCAATACGAACTTAATGACTTGATCTTATGCTACGCTTACTATGGGTGTGTGTCCATTACATCATTCTCCTAATGATATAACCTTGTTATTAATCACATCCAATGTCCATGATCAGGAAACCATGATCATCAATTAATCAACAAGCTAGTTCAACAAGAGGCTTACTAGGGACTCTTTTATGTTTACAAAACACACAAGTATTAATGTTTCCGGTTAATACAATTATAGCATGGGATGTAAACATTTATCATAAACATAAAGATATAATAATAACCACTTTATTATTGCCTCTTGGGCATATCTCCAACTGTCTTCCACTTGCACTAGAGTCAATAATCTAGTTAAAAACTTGTGCATTCAACACCTATGGCTTTCTGGTGTTGTATAGACACTATAGCTAGTGGTAAACATAATCTTCGGATCTGACACTTCCAGGTCCGTGTGTATTTGCATTTCCTTGCGTCTCTACACATTACTCATTCTCCAATGAGATGGCATTGTATAAATTTGGTCCTTTGGTGAGACCTTTAGTTCCTTGGGATTAAATCATGTTGATACAATTGTCATACAATGTATCTTCATAGTATTATCCCGCTATGAACCACACCTAGTTTGATAACAAACTACTTGACGCAAATGCCCTCATTTGCTGCTACAATAACAGTCATATACTTAGCCTTTTGTTGTAGTATCTGTCACAATGTTTTAACTTTGGTACTCAACCAAATCCGTTATGGAACTTCCTTTCCATTACATTGTGCCACCCATAGTTTAAATTGAGATAAACTTAATTTGTGACAAAACTAGTATCAATGCAACAATTTACAATGAACTATTTGTCATCACTATATAAATAATATATTCTTAGTTCTTCCAAAGATCATAGGAATATCCCTACTATTATCCAATGATCATCTTATGAGTCATTCTGGTATATGCTCATAACATTTAGAGCATAGGACATATCTGGATGTGTACATCTCAAAGATTGATCAAAATATTCTTGTGATTTCACCAAGTGTCAAAACACTTGAATCTCGTGTCAACACACTTGAATCTTGATTCAGTCCTTTCCTTGAGTCAAGAACCTTTCTTGTTGTTTCCATATTGAACTCATTCAACATCTTATCTATGTACATTTGGCAAAACCATATTAGCGCCTCAATCTATCCATATAGACATTGATGCCTAATTCTTGGGTTATGCCTAAGTCTTTCATCGAAATGAAATTCTTAACCTGTGTCAATAAAAGATACATCATTTCTAATCAACGATATGTCTTTCACATAATGTATTAGAAATATGTCTTAGTGCTCCCACTTAATTTCTTGCAAAATGCAAGCACCTTCATCATCTCTGATGAAATTAAACCTTTTAACGGTTTCATCACGGTGAAGATTCCAACTCCGCGATGCTCACTTCAACCATTGAAGTTTTGCATACTCTTTTAGCATCCTTTGAATTAACAAAACCATTTGGATCGTGTCAAGGACACATCCTAGGTAACCATTCTATTAGAAGAACTTGTTTTGTTTGTTCAACTACCATATACCAAAATATATGTAGTGGTTGCTACATTAATCCGTCCAGACTAAATATCGCTGTGAAAGATCAAATCTTATCATAGTCAATTCCTTGAACATTGTCATAAACTCTTTCCGACATGTCGACTATTTCATAGATGTGAAACATCCATGTCTATTTCTTTATAGATCCATATACGACTGTAAGGTCTTGCACCTTTCCAGAGGGTCTTTCAAATTCAAAGCTTGATTTCTCGTGTATGGAATTATCACGGATTTTATGGCTTCAAGCCACTTAACGAAGTCAGGGCCCATCATTGCTTCTTTGCATGTATTCGGTTTATCATTGTCAAACAACAATGATTTAACTCTCAAATCTTGGCATTTGATTACTTACCCAACCTACTTGGTTCAATAGTAACTTAGATCTCTGTGACCACAACCTTTGAGGCACGTGAGCCATGAGCATTGTTGCTGCCTCCGGGACACTTTCCGACGCTGCGCAACTCAGCACATATTAGCCAAGGTTCAACAACCTTGTCAAAGTTCTATTGTCCTCCCACTTAACTTTTCACCAAAATTCCTTCTCAAGAAACTCGACATTCTAAGCGACAAACACTTTTGTCTTCGGTGTTATGGAGGAATACCCAATGGTTATTCGAAATAACCTACAAAGACATGCTCATCCGACTTTGGTTGTAAACACTTTACTTATGCCTAGCATACCAAAAATTTAAGAAAGGACAACCTAGGTTTTATCCCAAACCATGACTTATATGGTGTCATTTCAACGGATCACGATGGAGCTCTTTTCAGTGTAAAAGCGGTAGTCACTAAAGCTTTAATCTTTTAAAATATAATGGCAGTTTTATAAATGACACCTTTGATCTTACCATGTCAAACAAGGTTTCATTACATATCTCGAACACTCCATACTCCTATGGTGTTTTGGGAAATGCAAATCCATGGAACGATTCCTCAAATCTTAGGTGTTTTGCTAAACTTGTAACTCAAACATCTTTCTTTATGATCCAATCATAAACTTTTTATTTTCTTGTTACAATGATTTTACACTTCATCTTGAAAGTCTTTGAGCATTTTCAAATGTTTCATACTTCTTCCTTATTGAGTAAGTATATACATATACTCATTCAAATCTTCGGAGAAAGCATATGAAGTTGAAATCCATCGCCCACGACTACACATAATGGACTATATACATCAATATGTACAAATTCCAATCAGTTAGTCGTCCGTTCCTCTTTTAGCCTACGAACGGAGTTTTAATTATCTCCAGGAAAGTATCACAAGCATCATTTGATCAAAATCAAAGACTCCAAAATCCATAAACATGGAGTTTCTTCATGTATCCCTTTCAATATAATTTAAACGGCGATGTCACTTCGCAAGTGATCTTTCAATCATTTGTCTTGCGACATTTCAGCATTAGTTTTATGGTCGTTATTTCTCCAACCAGACTTGTATATCATCCATCTATTATGGAATACGGTAATTATTTGAACAACCTTTTGTCGTCATAATACCTGATCAAAATAACAATTATTGAAACAAATCTTGAAGGTAAGTTTTGATGTTAACGAGCAACACAACAACCCTTTGTTTGTTTTCGATGAACATCATCACATATTCTCTTGCTAGTTACTTGGGCCATTGCAGTTCATGAATTGTGTTGTCCTGTATGACACTTCATACCAACCAATTCGGTATCCAATACCGCAGAACCACATTGTTTAACAACCAAGGAATACAGCCATAACATGTATCTTCTATATACCTAAGGTGGATATCTCCAATCTTTCTTTTCTGCCAAATATTTTATAGATTCTCTTTCAACAATTCCTTTTCTTTTAAAAGAATCTATCAACATCAATAGTGGTGTCATTCACATGACACATAGTACAAAGTGTGTATAGTCAAATACTAATACCTTTGGACTTGCACTTTGAAGTGGATCACCTTCATCAAATGTTTGGCATTCTTTCAAAATTCCATTCTTTAGTAACCTTTTAGTGTAGTAAACATTTTACTTACATCTTCTATTCATCCTTATCATGACAACTTTCATGATCAAGCTGCTATAGCTTATAAAGGTGAATTGCGAGTATAATGTTTCTTTTCCAAAACCTTTTTGGAGGATTAGGACGACTAGCGTCTCCAACCTTCACAAATTCTCATCAAATATGAGGACATATACTCTATCATGTTGTAACCAACACATTGTTTTAGATATCGCAATACCTTTCACATATGATGGTTTCTGAAACATTGCTTTCAGCTCTTAGATAAACTTGATATTAAAAACAATCTTTTGAGTATCAAGAATCATGGAGGCAAACATGATACATTAGATACTAACACTGGAATTGTTACTCTTGATTTAATACTGTTTATTAAACTTCACAGAGTAAACGGAGTTTGCTGAAAGTTTGCAATATGACTTTTAAACTTTAGATTGACACTCAAAACAATACGATACCAGTTCGTAAAGAAAATATCCAGAATTTCTATAGTTCTACTATCTCAACTATAACTAAGCGTAAGGTGGTGAACGGATGCCAATGACTACAACAAACTATGCAAATTCACTTTGATTGTGTTTATGATAAATTGAGTTCGACTAATCCAAATTACAAATGAACTCCCACTCAAAACAACATCCCTCGAGTTGTTTTAGTGATTACACGAACCAAATCCACTACACCAAGTCCGATCATCACGTGAGATGATGTAGCTTCATCGGCGAACAATCTTCATGTTCATCATATCAATCATATGACTCATGCTCTCCTTTTGGTATTCCGTGTTCCGAGACCATGTCTGTACATGCTAGGCTCGTCAAGATTAACCTTAGTTTCCGCATGTGCAAATCTGGCTTGCACCCGTTGTATGCACACGTAGAGTCTATCACACCCGATCATCACGAGATGCTTCGAAACGACGAGTCTTAGCAACGGTGCCAACTAAGGACGAACACTTTATTGCTTGATATTTAGTGAGAGGGATCATCTTATAATGCTACCGTCGCGATCTAAGCAATACAAGATGCATAAAGGATTAACATCACAGGCAATTCATAATTAGTGTGATATGATATGGCCCTTTCTTCTTATGCCTTCGATCTCCATCTCCAAAGCATGGACATGATCTCCATCATCACCAGCATTGCGTCAAGGTCCGTGGCGCCGCTTCATGGTTGTTCATCTTCACTAGCAACTATTACAACTACTTGGAACAAAGCTATTACAAGATGAATCGACACGCAGGTCTTAACAGAATTAAAGACAACCATTAGGCTCTTGCCGGTTGCCATATTACAACAAGGATCATTGCATACATCAAATACAGTCACAATCACATGTAGGCCATATCACATCATAAAACCCCTGCAAAAAACAAGTTAGACGCCTCTAATTTTCTTTGCAAGTTTTACGTGGCTTGGGGCTTTCGACTAAGAACGCATCTTACCTACAAAACTGAACCACAACGTTGATACAAGTGCTATCAAGTGAAAAGTGTAGATTTGATCTATACTATGATGGGAGAGACAGACACCCGCAAAGCCACTTGTGCAAAACGAGTTGCACGTCAAGCGTGGAGCAAGTCTCATGTGCGATGACATGTAATGTTAGCCCGAGCCACTTCATCCCACCATACCGCAAGATGCAAAGTACACAAATAGCAAAAGACGGCACGAGCACCAACGCCCACAACATCATTGTGTTCTACTCGTGCAACAGATCTACGCATAGACAAGGCTCTGATACCACTGATGGGTTCGTAGCATGGAAAACAAAAAATTTCTACCGCAAGAACGAACAAAACCCAGATCTAATCTAGATAAAAGCCAAGATCTAATCTATTAGACATGTGCAACGAGATAGATCTGTACTAACCCTCGTAGAACCGAAAGCGTTAACGAGATTAGATCTCGTGGATGATGTAGTCGATCACTTGCCGATCTCAAGATCGTGTGGACGATCCTTCCGCGTTGGCGTTTAGCGCTTCAGACGGTCACACGTGCGGAGTCGAAGTAGACCTTCCTCTCCCTGTTCCAGCGAGCAGCAGAGGTAGTAGATCTTCTCCACGGAATCCCAGCAGCACGACAGCGTGGTGGTGGTGGTGGAGATGAGAAATCTGCAGGGCTTCGCCTATGCCTGTGCAGAAGAATCGTGGAGGAGAGAGGCGGCTGAGATTGGGAGTTATGAGACAAGGTCCAAGAGGGGGCGCCCCCTCCCTTCTATTTAAAGGAGGGAGGCGCGCCTGGGGAGGGGGAGTCCTAGTAGGACTCCCCTCCTAGGTCCGGCGGTGGGAAGGGGGGAGGAGTCCTCCTCCCCCACGAATCCGTGTCTTGCCCCACTTGGACTCCTTGATCCGTTCCTTGGTTTTCAAGTAAACTCCAAGAAATCCTCTAGAACCTTCCAAAACATTCCGAAACCTTCTAGAATCTCCATACAAACACTCCGGAACATTTCCTAACTTAGAAAATGATCCCTAATATATGAATCTTATTCTCCGGACCATTCCGGATCTCCTCGTGATGTCCTGGATCCATTCTGAGACTCCGAACAACATTCGGTCTCCAACGCAAATTCCATATCTACTTCAAACAACTTCGAACCTTAAGTGTGTCACCCTACGGTTCGTGAATATGCAGACATGATGAAGACACCTCTCCCATCAATAACCATCAGCGGGATCTGGAGATCCATAACGGCTCCCACATACTCAACAATGATATCGTGATCGATTGAACCATTTAACATACGAAACCAGTTCCCTTTGTCTCGCGATATTCTACTTATCCGAGGTTTGATCGTCGGTATCTTCATACCTAGTTCTTCCTCACATCGATAAGTACTCTTTACTCATTCCATGTTATGTCATCCCTTGTGACCTAGTCACATGCTTGCAAGCTATCTAGATGACATTCCACCGAGAGGGCCCAGAGTATATCTATCCGTCATATGGATGGACAAATACCAATCTTGGTCTATGCGCTTCAACACATACTTTCAGAATACCCAATGACACCTTTATAACCACCCAGTTACGAAGCGGCGTTTGATGTCATCAAAGTACCCATCCGGTGATGGTGATTAACATAACCTCATGGTCGAAGGATTAGGTTACTATGTATTTGAAAGCTTACAGCAATACGAACTTAATGACTTGATCTTATGCTACGCTTACTATGGGTGTGTGTCCATTACATCATTCTCCTAATGATATAACCTTGTTATTAATCACATCCAATGTCCATGATCAGGAAACCATGATCATCAATTAATCAACAAGCTAGTTCAACAAGAGGCTTACTAGGGACTCTTTTATGTTTACAAAACACACAAGTATTAATGTTTCCGGTTAATACAATTATAGCATGGGATGTAAACATTTATCATAAACATAAAGATATAATAATAACCACTTTATTATTGCCTCTTGGGCATATCTTCAACATGAACAAGACATACCTACGAATTACAAAGAAGCGTGATGGACCTAAGTGCGAGAAATGAATGGTCATTGAAATCTCGTTAGTGGAATTCTCGATTTGATGATGATCAAAGAATTTTGGAATGTCCAAGATTATCGAGAAGACCTGGATTTGAGTGGGAGCAAACCAGCTTGGCTAATTCATAATATGTAGCTAACATATTTTGAGTGGGAGCTAAGTGAAATCCCTGGATCTCAAACATGAATGTCATATTTGAGTGGGAGCGTGAAATCATTCTGTGATATGTGGACAACATATGTGAATGATGTGATTGGTGTTAATAATATTTAAGTTAGGATGAAATTGAAGTTATTAAACAATAAGATATATCGAGATAGATTGGTGAGTTTAATAAACACTAAATGTCGAATTCTTCCTGGACTTGATTATGAAAGATGTTCAGAATGTCCTAAGACAAGACTATGAAGAAGCTCAGAATGGAACAAGGTGAGAAAGTAGTTCTTACTGTATGAAGCATTGAGTATTGCAACTATGGTTGAAAGAAAGTGATGCGTTGCATCTCCTATGCCTCAGTCATATGTTCTTCCATATAACCATGTTGTATACTTCACATAATGTGACCCAAGGTTCTGGTTGGAAGGACTAGCTCTTAACTGTAAGAACATGTCTTTAAGTGATTCCTAAGTTGATCACTGAACCAGAATTGAGTTTGTACATAAATAGCAAGAAGCAATGTAAGTGGCATAGTTGCATTTCATGCACTAGGATCTACATAGATATAGAAGTATAAAAGCACCATCTGATGTGATGTATAATGTTGTGGCGGGGCTAGTTCGCTTTTAACTATAGTATATACACAAAGGATAGCAAAGTGTGTTTCGAAGTTTAGATGACAACGGTGAAAACGACCGTCATCATAAACACTATAAACAAAGTCTCACTTTGTTTCCATACAAATGCTTAGACCCATTATACGATAATGGAGTGAATGCCAAAGTTAGGAAGACATTAATGATTTGCAAAAGACATAATGATCTAGTAAAACAGAACATGGACATGATGTTTCCCATAAGCATGCATGATCTGTAAACGCATATGGTATATGGTTTATATGAGTAAAATGCGAGCTAGTTTATTTGTACTCTAGCGCAAGTGGGAGACTAAAGGAGATATACCCTAGAGGCAAATAATAAATAGGTTTTTATTGTCATATCTCAATTAGTTTATAATAGTTTCATATTGTGCTATAACTGTGCAAAGTAGAAACATTGGTGCAGGTGTGGTATGAAACAAAAAAGTCCCTAGTAGCCTCTATTCATACTAGTTCGTTGGTCACGAAGATGATCTGGGTTTCAAGATCATGGGCATTTATGCCGACTGACAACGGGATCATATCATTGGAGAATGATGTGATTGGACATTCCTAGAAGGATTGCAACACGATCAAGTCATATAGTTCATTGTTGCAATAGCTATACCTAGACTCCTTCTCCTTAGACCGTGAGCTCATATTACTCACTGTTTCCCTAGGCTGCTTAGACTGCATCAATCGTCATCTGGTAATACGGTGGCCATAAAGGTGTATGTTGAGTATTTCGAAGGAACAGTAGATGACATGTGACTGCAAGACCGGGATTTGTTCACCCACATGATGGGTAAAGATACATACGGCCGGCTTGGTGAGATTACATCCATAAATGTTGCAACATGTGACTAGGTTATGGGGATGTAATATCACGGTAACAAGAAAACAGAACTTGTTGTGAACGAGATTGAACAAGGTATGGGTTACGAATGATCGGATCTCGGACAAGTTGTATCGAGAAACAAAAGGAAGAGGACGCTACATTTAGACGGTTCAAACAACATTGTCATCAGGAATGCATAGGGGTCACATGGACATCCCTGGTCCCTCTGTTGATCATTGATACATATCATGTCTAGAGCATTCCTGAGCCGTGAGAGGATACACTTAAGGGTATAATGAGAGCGATCATTCGTAGAGAAAGAGAGAAAGCCGGAATCGTTCCACGAAGAGATCCGAAGTTGTTCAGAGAAAGAATAAAGGAAAAGACCGGAAAAGTGTTTTCGGATAAATGGGAATTTAAATATATATTTATTATATGTTAATTATGAATTAATATATTCTAAATAATATTTAAGTTAAGATTTATAAAGGCAACTTTTATATTAGGCCAAATCCCGGAGGGAAAAGGCCTAAAATAAAAGCTGCAGAAAAATAAAAGGGAAAAAGAAAAAGAAAAACGCTGCATACTGGGCTCCAAACTCCGCCCAAGGAGCTCATGGGAGCTGGCCTAGCCGGGCATGTCGGTCGGCCACACCCACGTGTGGCAAAACCACCCGGGCCGGACAAAGGGTGGGAAGAGGCGGTGACCCACCCGGGCGCCTGGCTGCCACCGCCGCCTGGCTGGCGAGCTGGGCCCCGCGGGGGAAGGAGGCCGGCCCACCCGGCCAGCTCCGGACACAGCCAGGTGACGCGCGAGCTAGCCTGCCAGGGGCGAGCCGGCCCATCCGGCGCCGGCAGCTGTTGTGCTGCTTGTTGTTTCCCTTTTTCTTTTAATCAGTTATTTTCTATTTTGTCTATTGGGATGAGTAGATTCGGCCCAATCGGCCAGGACGAAAATTCCTGTTATTTTCTTTTGACTATTAGTCCCACATGGCTAACCCAATGGGGAGGGCACACCCCCTCTGCCTATATAAGGGGGTGCCCATGGGAGGACTAAAACACACAATTTGAGAAGTCCTTTGGTTGACTTTCTCCCTCCCTCTCTCTATACGTTGTGACCATGGCCCTAAGTCTGGGATGTGCGATCAAGGCACACCTACAGTATGTCGTTGCGCTGCAGGGATTCCTAGCCAGATATCAACTTCCGCACTCCCGGCGGATCGGGGAGCCGGAGGTCTCATCGTGCACCGGATGTGTACGAAGACACGAGGCGCAACACTTGGGGCGCTTGAATGTCGTGAGTCGGAGCTGTTGCACGATGAAGATGACGAAGGAGCAAGGGGGGACCTGCAAGGAGCTTCGCAACCTTGAGGTCGGCTACGAGTATGACTACATCAACCACGTTCCCCACGGAATGTTAACCGCGTACGGTCCACGAGGGTATGTATCCTATACGCTCCGGCCGTTACCGTATTACTACATAGATACATCCTAGGCAGTTTTGGGGGTTACATCGTAGGAAAAGTTTTTTTTCCGCACCAATCCCCAACAGAATGTTCATCACATCATTTCACAAATGCTGTGACCTTGTTATTAACAACATCCAATGTCCATGATCATGAAACTTTGATCATCTTGTTAATCAACGAGCTAGTCTATAAGAGAGGCATAACTAGGAACCCTTTTTGTTTATTAAACACACATGTATTGACGTTTCCTATCAATACAATTATAGCCTGCAAAATAAACATCTATCATATACAAGGAATATATAATAACAACTTTATTATTGCCTCTTAGGGCATATTTCCTTCAGTCTCCCACTTGCACTAGAGACAATAATATAGTTTACATAGTGATAAATCTAACACCCATGGAGTTCTGGTGTTGATCATGTTTTGACCTAGGGAGAACTTTAGTCAACAGATCTGCTACACTTAGGTCCGTGTGTACTTTACAAATCTTTATATCTCTATCCTTGACATGCTCACGGATGGAGTGAAACCAGCACTTAATTTGCTTGGAATTCTTGTGAGACCTTGGTTCCTTGGCGTTGGCTATGGCTCCATTGTTGTCACAATAGATCACCATTGGGTCCAATGCACTAGGAACCATACCTAGTTCCGTTATGAACTCCTTCATCCAAACCGCTTCCTGCGCCGCTTCTGAAGCAGCAACATATTCCGCCTCCGTCGTTGATCCAGCCACCACAGGTTGTTTTGAACTCCTCCAACTAACTGCTGCTCCGTTCAAGAGAAATACGTATCCGGATTGAGACTTAGAGTCATCCGGATCGGTGTCAAAGATAGCATCGACATAACACTTAGAGACTAGCTCTTCTTCACCTCCGTATACAAGAAACATATCCTTAGTTCTTCTTAAGTACTTAAGGATATTCTTGACCGCTATCCAGTCTTCTGAACCTAGATCAGATTGGTACCTACTAATCAAACTAATAGCATGTGCCACATCCGGTCATAGGGGATCTTATCCATTATCTCTCTTTCTTTCGCCGTAGCCGGACTTTGAGTCTTACTCAATGTCTTGCCTTGCAACATAGGTAAGAACCCCTTCTTACTCCCATCCATATTAAACTTCTTTAATATCTTATCAAGGTATGTACTCTGCGATAGCCCAATTAGGCGTCTCGATCTATCTCTATAGATTTTAATGCCTAATATATATGAAGCTTCACCAAGGTCTTTCATCGAAAATTTGCTGTTTAGATAACTTTTAACACTGTTTAAAAGATCTATATCACTTCCAATCAATAATATGTCATCCACATATAATATTAGAAATGCCACATTCCTCCGACTCACTTTCTTGTAAATACAAGCCTCTCCATAAGTTTGGACAAATCCAAACTCTTTGATCACCTCATCAAAGCGGAGATTCCAACTCCGGGATGCTTGCTTCAGTCCATAGATGGATCACTAAAGTTTGCATACCTTATCAGCATCCTTAGGATCGACAAAACCCTTAGGTTGTATCATATACAATTCTTCTTCAATATTACCATTGAGGAACGCAGTTTTGACATCCATCTGCCATATTTCATAATCGAAATATGCAGCAATTGCTAACATATTCCTAACCGACTTTAGCATCACTACAGGAGAGAATGTCTCATCGTAGTCAACTCCTTGAATTTGTCGAAACCCCTTTGCGACAAGTCGAGCTTTATAGATGGTCACATTATCATCAGCACCAGTTTTTCTTTTGAAAAGCCATTTATTCTCAATGGCCTTTTGATCGTGAGATAAGTCCACCAAGGTCCAAACCTGGTTTTCGTACATGGATTCCATCTCAGATTTCATGGCTTCTAGCCATCTGTTGGAATTCGGGCTCATCATCGCTTCTTCATACATCGCAGGGTCATCTATTTCATCAATCATGAAATTCATAACAGGATTGCCGTACAGTTCAGGAGATGCACGTGTCCTGCTTGACCTGTGAGGTTCGACAGTATCCTCTTTCGGAGTTTCATAATCATTATCATTATCTCTCTCTTCATTAGGTGAAGTCAACTCCGAAACAACTTCCGGTGCTGCGCCACTCGCCAATTCATGAAGAGAAGGTTCAATAACCTCTTCGAGTTCTACCTTCCGACTACTCATGCCTTTCGCGAAAAACTCCTTCTCAAGAAAGGATCCATTCTTGGCAACAAAAATCTTGCCCTTGGATCTGTGATAGAAGGTATACCCAATCGTTTCCTTAGGGTATCCTATGAAGACACATTTTTCCGCTTTGGGTTCGAGTTTATCCGGCTGAAGTTTCTTCACATAAACATCGCATCCCCAAACTTTAAGAAATGACAGCTTAGGTTTGTTTCCAAACCATAATGCATACGGTGTCGTTTCAACGGATTTAGATGGTGCCTGATTTAAAGTGAATGCAGCGGCTTCCAGTGCATAACCCCAAAATGACAGTGGCAAGTCAGTCAGAGACATGATAGACCGAACCATATCCAGTAAAGTACGATTACGACGTTCCGACACACCATTACGTTGTGGTGTTCCGGCAGGCGTGAGTTGTGAAACTATTCCACAGTCTTTCATATGTGTGCTAAACTCGTAACTAAGATACTCTCCTCCATGGTCGGACCGCGGAAATTTGATCTTTCTGTTACGATGATTTTCCACTTCATTCTGAAATTCCTTGAACTTTTCAAAGGTTTCAGACTTATGTTTCATCAAATAGATATACCTGTATCTACTCAAATCATCCGTGAAAGTAACAAAATAACGATATCCACCTCGCGCCGACACACTCATTGGTCCACACACATTAGTATGTATGATTTCCAATAAATCTGTCGCCTGTTCCATTGAACCGGAAAACGGCGTTCTAGTCATCTTGCCCATAAGGCATGGCTCACATGTATCAAATGATTCAAAATCAAGTGATTCCAAAAGTCCATCAGAATGGAGTTTCTTCATGCGTTTAACGCCAATATGACCTAGACGGCAGTGCCACATATATGCATATATATATCATTATCAAGTTTAATCCTTTTAGCATCAACATTATGAATATGTGTAATACTACTATCGAGATCCAACAGAAATAAACCATTCAACACAGGTGCATGACCATAAAAGATATCATTCATATAAATCGAACAACCATTGTTTTCAGATTTAAAGGAATAACCACTTTGCATCAAACACGATCCGGATACAATGTTCATGCTCAGTGTAGGCACCAAATAACAATTATTCATATTTATAACTAATCCCGACGGCATATGGAGAGGCAACGTTCCGACAGCGATTACATTAACTCTTGATCCATTGCCGACCCGCATCATGACCTCATCCCTTGCTAGCTGTCACTTGTTCCATAGCCCCTGAATTGAGTTACATATATTAGCAACCGATCCCGTATCAAATATCCAGGTGCTACTGCGAGTACTAGTCAAGTACACATCAATAACATGTATATCACATATACCTTTGTCTGCCTTGTCGGCCTTCTTGTCCGCCAAATACTTGGGGCAGTTGCGCTTCCAATGGCTAGTCCCCTTACAATAGTAGCACTCGGTATCAGACTTAGGGCCAGCTCGGGATTTCTTTTCAGGTGCGGCAACAGATTTGCCGCCCTTCTTTCCCTTCTGCTTTCCTTTCTTGTCCTTCTTGAAACCGGTGGTCTTATTAATCATCAACACTTGATGTTCTTTCCTAATCTCCACTTCTGTAGTCTTAAGCATTGACAGAAGCTCAGGAAGAGACTTCTTCATGCCCTGCATATTATAGTTCATCACGAAGCTCTTGTAGCTAGGTGGCAGAGATTGGAGAACACGATGTATGCCTAAGTCAATGGGAATCGTTATTCCCAAGGACACAAGCTTATCGGTGTACCTAGACATTTTGAGTACGTGCTCACTAACAGAGTTGTTCTCCTCCATCATGCAGTTAAAGAACTTTTCAGAAGAATTATAACTCTCTACGGCAGCATGGGTATCGAAAATCATTTTCAATTCTGCCATAGTATCAAAGGCATTGCCATTTTCGAAATGCTTTCGAAGTTTTAGCTCTAGCCCATACAGTATGCCGCAATGAACTAAGTTGTGGTCCTCCTGACGAGTTATATAGACATTCTTTTCCTTGTCAGGGGCATCAGGAGCTGGTGGGGGGCCTAGAGGTGCCTCTAGCACATATTTCTTTTGTGCAGCAGTGAGGAGAATCCTCAAATTCATAGCCCAGTGGTGAAGTTGCTACCATTCGTAGCAAGTTTCTCTTTCTCCATGAACACATTGAAATTAAAAGCAGGTGGTGCCATCTACAACAGAATTTGTAAAGTATATTTAGACTAAGTTTATGATAGATTGAGTTCAGCTAATCCAAATTACTAATGAACTCCTACTCAAAAACGACATCCCTCATGTCCTTTTGGTGATTACATGAACCAAATCCACTACACCAAGTCCGATCATCACATGAGTCGATGTAGTTTCAAAGGCGAGCATCTATATGGGCTTCATATCAACTATATGACTCGTGCTTAACCTTTCGGTCCTTTTTCCGAGGCCATGTCTGTACATGCTAGGCTTGCCAAGTAAGAACCTTAGTATTCCGCGTGTGTAAAACTGTCTTACACCCGTTGTATGAAAGCGTGGAGTCAAGTACACCTGATCATCACGTGATGTCTCGAAACACGATCCATAGAACGGTGCATACTTAAGGAAGAACACATTTTATCTTGATATCTAAATGAGGGATCATCTTAAAATGCTATCAAAAGCGCCAAACTAGCAATATAAGATGCAAACATCTAATGTGTAAAGTGAGATGATATGGTCCATGCATTTGATCACCATCATATGCATCGTGGTATGATCTCTATCATTCCTTTGTGTGTAAGGCCAAGGTCTATGGAACTTACACGTTAAGTGTGTTGTAAGAGTATCTATCATACATCTACTAACAACAATACCATATCAAGACACTAGCCCAGCAACGATCTAAACTAGACGCCTCTAATTTATCAATTGCAAGTTTTACGTGGCTTAGGGCTTTCGGAGATAGAACCGGTCTTACCTACGAACATGAACCACAACGAGGATAACTAAGTTATTAGCAACTCGTTGTATATTAGATATTGACTATAGTAGGAGAGACAGACACCCTCTAGCCACTTATGCAAAACTAGTTGCATGTCAGTCGTGGAACCGGTCTCATGTGCGATGACATGTAAGGTTGGTCCGGGCCACTTCATCCCACTATACCACCAATATCCAAAATACATAGAAGGTGCAATAACATGATCATCATCTCCCACATATAAACATATGTGTACTACCCGTGCAAAGCACCTACGCATAGATCAGGCTCTGATACCATTGTTGGGTTTGCAACATAGAAAACAAAAAATTCCTACGAAGAGAACTATACGCCAAGATCTACCTACTAGATACAGAGCAACAGGTGGATATACATCCATGGAGAACTTACCCTTGAAGACAACAGAGTTTTGTTAACGAGTTGGAACTCGTGGATGATGTAGTCATACGCTTGCCGATCTCAAGATCGTGTGGAAGTCCGAGCGATGCAAATCAGCAGCGCATCCGTCCTCACACACACGTTCAAGCCACCGGACAACCTCCACCTCATCGCTCCAGCGAATCAGCGGAAGAAGCAACTCCTTCCAGATGCAAGGCCACCGGGAACATGTATCTCGCTAATCTGAGACCATGGGGGAATATCTAGAGGGGGAGAGATATCCTTCACGAGGAGGTGTGCTTTGTGAGGGAGGAGAGGGGGATCCTCCCCTACCATGGTCGGCGGCCAAGGAGGGTGCCCCCACCTCTTCCTCATTCATGGGGTGGAAGCTCCACTCACATCAATTTTGACTCCACCCAAAATTCCACTCACATGCATTAAATTTCCACCAAATTTAATGCAACTCTCATTTAATAAAACTGTTTTATTTATTTTATTCAGAATTTTGTTAATTACTTTAATTAACAAACATTCACAAAAAACCCCTTGCAACATTTCAATATCACATGCAGAACCACTTTCTGTAATTTCACCCGGAACAATTCCGGTTTCTATCGAAACAATTCCTGCACTTTGCAACCTTTCATCTGAAACATATGTGCTCCTCAATGGTGTCCGGAAACCCTTAAGTGTTTCACCCTACGGTTCGCTAATAATTCAGACATGATTGAGACTCCTCTCAGATCAATAATCAGAAGCGGGACCTGGAGATCCATACTGACTTCTGTGATCGTGAGAACCTTTAATGCTAGTAATTTAATCCCTTTGTCTCATGATATAATACATGTCCGAGATTCGATCATCGGTATCCAAATACCTAGTTTGATCTCATTACTGACATGCACTCTTTTCTCGTTCCCGTGATATAACATTCTAGTGATCACATCACTTGCTTGCAAGCTATCCTAATGTGATATCACCGAGAGGGCCCAGAGTATATCTATCCGTCATCGGGATTGACAAATTCCACTCTTGATCCATGAGCTTCAACATAACACCTTCATAGCACTAAACCCACCTTTATAGTCACCCTGTTACGGTGTTACGTTTGATGTTATCAAGATACTCTTCTAGTGTTAGCAATTAACATGATCTCATGGTCTAAGGACTAAGATTACTTCGTGTGATATTATAGCAATATAAACAAAATGACTTTGATTGTAATGCTATACTTCGGATGAATGTTCATCACATCATTTCACAAATGTTGTGACCTCGTTATTAACAACATGCAATGTCCATGATAAGGAAACTTTGATCATCTTGTTAATCAACGAGCTAGTCTATAAGAGAGGCATAACTAGGAACCCTTTTTGTTTATTAAACACACATGTATTGATGTTTCCTATCAATACAATTATAGCATGCAAAATAAACATCTATCATATACAAGGAATACATAATAACAACTTTATTATTGCCTCTCAGGGCATATTTCCTTCACGTCTCGTATTCTGGCTCCGTGTCCCCCTCGGTGAAAAACTGACTTTGGCTTTTGTCCCGTCCAATTCTAAGAATATTCATTTTCTGACTTTCCTGGAACCAAAAACTGCAGAAAACAGGCAGCTGGCACTGTGGCTCTTGTTAATAGGTTAGTCCAAGAAAGTGTATAGAAAGTACTCCAAAGTGTGGGCAAAACATAAGAAAGTAGATAAAAACCAAGCATGGAACATCAAAAATTATGGATACGTTTGCAACGTATCAACTAGCCTCTGCATATGGTTTTAAACAAAGTGTTTGGCCATGTCCCCGGTAATGGACAATTATGAGTAACTTGTCTTGATGTTGTCGAATGATCTCATCCATTCCAATTTATCTAATGAAACTTGATGGGTGAACTTAATGAGTTTTAGGGGAACTTGGTGGACTCCAATATATCCATAGTTTTATTAGGAGCACCTAGTGGACTCTATGGTGTGTCCTTAGATATTTTTTAAGAATTAAAGCTTTATTTGAAAAGGTAGGAGAAAATGCTACTTTCCGCAAATAAGCCTGAACGCCACTAGTCAAAGGTGCATGTATATGTTAGGTTGCTAGTTGAGTCCACTTACTAGTGACATCTTGCCAACACAATTCAAATGTATTGACCATTCTTGGATACAACTTTTCATGTTACAGGATATTCTAAGAATAAGTAAGGTTATAATTTAGGTCGCGAATCTCCACACAGCGTGTTGACTGTGGCGTGATGGACCTTTTATTTATTGTTTATTTGTTGAACTATGTTATTTGAGCTAGCTGTGAGCCATGCAACTTTGTAAATAAATTATATTCTTGGATCAAACGTTGTAATAATGTGACACATTGATACAGTTTTATCCATCGGAGCTGTGTGTGATGGCTAATGGATCCAAGGGACTAGCACTATAAAACATGATCCAATCTTCAATGGTTTAGATCGCTTCATGTTGTGTAGGTGTATATATTAGATGCAAGCCATAGGAAGAAGGTGGGGGACGGGAAAAAAGTTCACCCACGTGATTTGGTGGTCTTTTTTTGGGTACCTTTTCTAGGAAGGCAAAAAATTCTACCGCAGACAGTTTTCTAGCTCCCACAATACCGGTTCTCTAGGTTTGGTTTATCCGAGATCTGCTAGATATGCTCAAGAAGAAGACATTTTTCCATATTTAGAGCATCTTACCGGTGAGCCCCAAAGGACTCATAAGCGGCTATTGGACACATCGAATAGAAAAATGCACTTGGTCATGCCTCTAAAATCTTGTTGCGTCCGACATGGCCCAATAAACTATCGGCCTCATAAGATGCACTCTACCAATGGAGGGCCTTGCGGGCTGATGAGTACATATTTGCATCATGTTTTACATTATTATTTTGCATTGTAGATGTAGGATCTTGGTATTTTACGGCGCTCGCGTGCATATTTTATGTCTGTTTTCACCAGCATCAGGACTAGGCATGTAAACTAATAGGATAATTTCCGCACTGAAACCGGTTCCAAAACCGTTTTAAGGTATCCATATCCGATTTTATAGAATCCATCGGATAAGGATATCCGATTCTGAAGTGACGCCCAGGATATGGTATGGAAAATAGCATGCGGATATGGATTATCCGAAAATTAATTAGGATTATCCGAGTGTTTCAAACCGGATAATCTGATTTTAGAGTCAAAAGTCAAGAACAATATTGCAAAGCAAGTACTTATTTAGTTACCGAGTTCATTTGGCGAACATGTCTAACTCTGACTTTTAAAACCATATCTCTATTATCTTATCTAGTTGATTCATGCAAGTTTGAAAGATTAAATCTCTCTCAAAACTTTGTTAGAAATATAATTACATAGCCATGAGTATTTATCCGACTACTTTCATGCCTGGGCCGAGTCTGCTCCGTTTCCGATTTGAATCCATAGTCCAGTATATCCGCATTCGAATCCACATCCAATCATTATCCACTCTGCTCTGAATCCGAGAAACTATCATGGAAAAGGATATGGTACGGTCAAAATCCGATTCGATCCGTTTACACCCTTAATTAGGACAGATGATGGATCCAATGGACACAATTCTTGGAGCAGTTGTACCAGGGAGAAAATGAGTAAAAACAACATAAATCGCTTATTTGGGAGATATCAATAATACTAGAAGAAAACCTGAAGCGAACAAGGCTTACAAACGGTTTAATGACCAACTATACGACCGGAATACTTTTTCCGGCCGTATAGTTCAATTCGTATAGTTTGCGCCACCACCTCCTCTTCAAATAGTTTCACCCCGTGCAACTGGATCAAGGAAACGACATATAGAACACCTAGAAATTGCCAAAACATCACCTCCGGAAGGCATATGGAGGGGGAACTCGTCCACCAAGGATCCATCTTCGCCCTGCGCAGATCCATGAGGCTAAGGCATCGATCTTCAGAATCAACCGCTGCATCACCACCATCTCCATCCATCCCTTCTACATCTTGTTGTAATTTCCGTACTCATTATGGATTTATACAAGTACTATTCATCTATGATTGTTTCCATTACCATTGCCATGATGTTGATTGCCTCCATGTCTGAGTAGATCTCTAGTTCTTGGGGAGATGGAGAAACCCTAGCATATGATTGATATGAGATATAGATTATTATGTTATACATCATTATGTGTATGTGTTAATTGTCCTCATCTTGATGTTGTGAGTTGTGTACCTCCTTAGTATTTGCCTCCTATGGGGACTCGATGAAGGGGATTACTTGTTGGTAGACGGGGAGATGATAGCGCTTACTGTGACTATAAAGCTGTTGTCATTCCTTACATACTAACTTGGGGAATCAAGGAGAACTCATTAAGCCATGTCCATGCCATGGGAGAAATCCCTTAATAGCGGGTTAATACGATTGATGTTGTTTATTCGTCAGCTGTGGTTATGAAGGATGATGTGAGCAGTGGTTGTCGCCTATTTGTCCATATATGGAGCTCCTCCCACATACATACATATTATGAGAATATTTGTTATAGTAATATTGATTGCTTGGTCTAAATTGCTAGCGGTGTATCCACGACTCCCTGAGAATGCCATTTTCCCTATTGCAGTTCCAAAGTTCTATTACACACGTGATTCTTACTTTCTGCATTAAGTTTTACTTTACTTTATATTACCTTGTTCAACCAAAAACCCAAAAACAACTCTACTTTTCTTGCATCTTAAAGTTATTTCTTAAGTACTTCGTTTAGTTGTTGTTAAAAGCATTTTAGTCTTTTGCCTACTGCTCCCTCTAGGATCGATATCTTTATTTGGAAACTAGCTACAAATGATCAGTGCACTTGCAGTCATCAAGCTATTTTCTGGCACTGTTGCCAGTGAGCTTAGCGCTATAAGTCACTTTACTTTTAGTTATTTATTTTCATTGCACTAATTTTTACTTAAGTTGCAGGACTGCAACAATGGACAACACGCAACATTTAGATCAACTTGAATGCAGTAAGGAAAATGGGTTCACCCATGGACGCTTTTATAGCTGTCAATAAAAGCATAAATCTAGATGGAATTGAGATCCACCCTTTATTATTTGAACTATTGCACTCTAAGAAATTTGCAGGAACCAATGAAGAGAGTCCATATGGACACTTACAATTCTTTGAAGATGTTCTCAGCTCCTTTATATTCGATGACTGTAATCTTGGTATGGTTAAAACCCAGTTGTTTAGACAAACTCTCCCTAATAATGATTGTGACTGGTATAGATCTTTTTGTGCAGAAGCACCGAGGACTTGGAAGGAATTGACAACCAATTTCCTATCAAAATATTACTCAGAAAGCTAAGCTCATAGGATGAGAGGTATTATTATCAGTTTCAAAAATAATCCTGGTGAGGGCTTATATGAAGGATATCTAAGGTACAAAGGTACCTAGATAATTGCCCCCATCATCGTTTGCCTGATTAGTTAATCACTCATACTTTTTATGGAGGGCTAAATATTGAAAACAGAATGAATCTAGACACTGTTTCTAATGGCAGTTTTCTATCTTATACCTATGATGAAGCTTGGAATCTAATAATAAAAATGAGGGAAGCAACGGGAAATCTTAAAGATAAGGAAAACATTACAAATAGTTTTTCTTAATATGCTTGCATTAACGATTTCCTTGCAGATGAAAGGACTGGTGCAATGATTAAAACCCTCGGTATTGATTCTTACTCAGTAAAGAAAATTATTGAGAATTATGCAGGACATTTGCAGGTACCAACAGAATGGGAACCACGTAAACCCCTTGAAGAAAAGAAGCGTCCAAGAGCGCTAATGGAAGAGTTCTCCTCAGTACCTATTCAAGAGATCATCAAGAAAAGGCAAAAAGAGGAAGAACAAATAAAGAAGAGATCAAAGAAACCAGAAAAGAACCCTGAAGCTACCAATATAAATAATGTTATATTAAAGGATCTTATGGAAGCACGAATAGTGGAAAATGAAGTGGTTATTCTAGACCTTGAAACCTTAGAGTTCATCAAAGGTAATGTACGAGGTAACGAAACTTCTAAACCGATGACTCATATATATTGCGGAGAAACTTTATTATACAGAATTTGTGAGCCGATTTCCACTATAAATATTATGCCTTCATCACTTTATGAGGAACTCGGCTAAAATTTAAATAATCCAGATGTGGAACCGGTAGACACTACTATTAAATTGTCTAATAGGACCAATATAAAACCAGAAGGTGTAATCAGAAATATCATGTCTTTATTGGATCACTCATGTACCCCCTTGATTTTCATATTGTTGATATGCCTCAAGATTCTTTTTGTCCTATTCTTTTAGGCAGGCCTTTTGTTTCCATAACCAAAGCTCGAGTTGATAATAAGGAGACTATTTCACTAATGTTTGGAGAATAGGAAATGACATTCGACTTTGCCAAACTAAAGAAGAGGCCATATGAAGTGGAAGATATCAAGGAAGAGAATACGATTGCCGAGCTGGCAGCAATTCATTTTAGTACTCCACAAGATGAATTAGAGAGGAGCCTGATTAATTGGGAGGACACACCAGATGACGAGGAGAGAGAAGACATGGATGATTACCTTGATTCAGTTCCGGAAGCACAAAATCCACATGACTATGAAGAACTGGTAAGAAAAGGAGATGAAGAGCCTCCACCAATTGAATTGAAACAACTTCTAGATGATATGAGGTATGAGTTTTTAGATAATGAAAATAAATATCCTGTTATTATTAGCAAAAATTTATCATAGAATAAAACAAATAAACTCATTTCAGTTTTGGTTAAGCATCGTGAAGCCTTTGGATATACACTAAGTGATATTAAAGGAATAGATCCATTTATCATAACACATAAGATTACCATGCTTGATGATGCTGAACCTGTAGTGGATACACAAAGAAGGCTTAATCCAAAAATGAAGGAAGTAGTAAGAAAAGAGGTTATACGCGTATTAGATGCTGGCATAATATATCCCATTTCTGACAGTATGTGGCCCAGGTCATTGCATACGAAGACAAGGTAGTCTTGATGCTGCTATGAATGAGGACGGTGAGCTAGTTCCTGTAAGGTCTATTGTTGGATATCATATGTGCACTGATTTTAGGAAGCTAAACCACGAGACACAGAAAAATCATAAACCTATATCATTCATGGATAAAATTTTAGAAAGACTTAGTAATAATTCTTATTTCTTTTTTCTTGATGGTTATTCTGGATATTCTCAAATTGTCATACAACCGGAAGATCAAGAGAAAACAACTTTCACTTGCCCTTATGGCACATATTCTTATAGATTAATTATGTTTAGCTTATGTAATGCAGCAGCAACTTTTCAAAAATGTGTTCTAAAGATCTTTGATGATTTTGTTGAGAAGACTATGGAAGTTCTAACAAATGATTTTGTTGTTTGTGGAACAACCTTTGATAATTGCCTCTACAATCTAACCAAAGTTTTGTAGAGATGTAGGCAATCAAATTTGGTTTTGAACTGGATAAAATGCCGTTTCATGGAAAGAGAAGGTAAAGTTTTCGGGCATAAGGTTTCGGAGAAGGGAATAGAAATAGATAAAACTAATATAAATGCTATATAAAATCTTCCAATACTCCAGGACATTAAAAACTTAAAAATGTTTCTAGGACATGCAGCTTTTTATAAGCGTTTCATAAAAGATTTTGCTAAATAGCTATGCCTCTCACCAACCTTCTTGATAAAGAAACTCCATTCTACTTAGATCATGACTGCATTGCAGCTTTTGAGAACCTTAAGAATAAATTAGCTAGTTTCAGCACCTATCATGCAATCTCCAAAATGGGATAAACCTTTCGAAATCATGTGTGGTGCTAGTGACTATGCTTTAGGGGCTGTGTTAGGACCATGAGATGTAAAGAATTTGAATGTTATTTATTATGCTAGTAGACCTCTTAATAAGATTCAGAAACATTATGCTACTACATAAAAAGAGTTCCTAGATATAATTTTTGCTTGCGACAAATTTAGATCCTACATCATTAATTCTAAGGTAATAATTCATACGGATCACCAAGCTTTGCGTCACCTCCTTGTGAAAAAAGGATGCTAAACCCAGGTTGATTAGGTGGGTTTTATTACTACAAGAATACGGTTTGCAAATGGTATATAGGAGGGGTAAATATAATCTGGTAGAAGATCATCTCTCTAGGATGGAGGGAATAATTACTAACCCCGTACCTATAAATGAATCATTTCCGGGAGAATATTTAGCAAATGTTGAAATTGTTGATCCGTGGTATGCAGATTATGCTAATTATCTCGCAACAAAATTTATACCTCCTGGTATGACAAGAAATCAAAGGATGAAATTCTTTAATGATCTTAAATATTACTTTTGGGATGATCTATATCTATATCGTCATGGACCTGACGGAATGATTCAGAAGTGTGTTCCTAACCATGAAATGAATGTAATATTGAAAGCTTATCATGACAGTCCATATGGAGGGCATCATGCAGGTAAGCGAACTGCTGCAAAGGTACTTCAATCCGGATTCTATTGGCCCACCTTGATCAAGGACGCACACATGTATGTGGAATACTGCGATGCTTGCCAAAGAAGAGGTAATATAGGAAGGAGACAAGAAATGGCAATGAATTATAGTCTCATAATTGAACCCTTTGATGTATGGGGAATGGATTACATGGGACCATTTATAGAATCGAATGGTTATACTCATATTCTTGTTGCTGTTGATTATGTTACTAAATGGGTTGAAGCTATTCCAACAAGTCATGCAGATGCAGCCACCTCAGTGAAGATGATCAAGGATGTCATATTCCCCAGGTTTGGAGTTCCTAGATTTTTAATCACTGACGGTGGTTCTCATTTTATGAAAGGAACTTTCAGGAAAATCCTCAGCAAATATGGAGTAACTCACCGCGTTGCTTCACCATATCATCCTCAAATAAGTGGTCAACTGGAACTCTCTAATAGAGAATTAAAGATCATACCCAAGAAGATGGTGGACAAATCGAGGAAAGATTGGTCATACAAGTTAAATGACACTCTATGGGCATACCGTACTACATTTAAAAATCCAATGGGTATGACACCTTATAAGATGGTGTACGGTAAGGCATTCCATTTACCTTTAGAATTGGAACACAAAGCTTATTGGGCAATCAAGAACCTAAATTATGATCTTAAAGCATAAGGAGAAAAGCGTTTATTAGATATTCATGCTTTAGATGAGTTTAGAAGTGAGGCCTATGAGAATGCTAGGTTTTTTAAGGAAAAAGTGAAAAGATGGCATGATAGAAAAATAGAGAATAAGACCTTTAAAAGTGGAGACAAAGTGTTGCTCTATAATTCTCATCTTAAGTTGTTTCCAGGAAAGCTTAGATCAAAGTGGGAAGGCCCATATATAGTTTAAGAAGCTTATTCATCGGGAGCAGTGGAGATCTAGGGAAAAACAACCTCTCTTGCATGGGTGGTAAATGGAAAACGCTTGAAGCATTATTGAGTAAAATAAGATATAAGTGTAGTTACCATAGAAGTGATCACCCCAGAAGAAGTGATTAAGCAAATATATACAAGGAATGGCAACTACAAGAAGAATGGACTCGAGACAGAATGATCAACACTACGGTCAACCTATTGACCATAAAAGAGTGCTTCGTGGGAGGCAACCCATGCGAAGTAAAGTTTCGAGTAAGTGTTTCTAAATTTTCAATTAAAGTTTTATTTGAGCATTGTGTTAAATAAGGAACATTTGATGCTCTAGCAAAGAAGGAAGATTGATAATGCCAAAATTGGACGAAAATCTAAGCTGACATTTTTCTGTCAAAACTTTATATTTCGTTAAGTTTCATATTAATATAGAATCCTTGGAGAAGCAGAAATTTTTTGGTGGACACAGAAGGTTTAACGACCAACTATACAGTAGGAATAAAAATTTCGGCCATATAGCTGCGGTCGTAAAGTTGTTTCAACATCACCCCTTCCATCCACGAAAGGTACTGATAGTTTAAAGACCAACTATACAGCTGGAATTAAAAATTCCGCCGGTATAGCTGTCGTCATATAGATATCAATGCCTCTGACAAAACTATTTTCTGAGTACTGATATTTTAACGACCAACTATACAGCGGGAATGAAAATTCCGCCTGTATAGTTGTGGTCGTATAGATATCGACCCATCTCCAAAAATCTTATTCAGAGACCAGAGAGTTTAACGACCAACTATACAGCGGGAATAAAAATTCCCACCCGTATAGTTCTGGTTGTATAGTTGGTTCCACCGTAGATGTAATCTATAGTCAGTTCATAACTATACGGCGGGATCTATATGGGCTGCGCCCATATAGTTGCTCATTACGGAAGGCGGCTAGGGTTTTTGACCTCCCCTTTTAAACTTGATTGCATCCAACCTTTTTCATTAAGTTTTCACAGAGCTAC
Organism: Avena insularis; assembly: GCA_023614405.1. Lineage (NCBI taxonomy): Eukaryota > Viridiplantae > Streptophyta > Magnoliopsida > Poales > Poaceae > Avena > Avena insularis. Next base: position 660,276,513 of record CM042690.1, on the reverse strand, counting down.
ATCCTCCAACCATGAAAAATCCTCGACATCCCTATACAAGCCCCACTAACAACATCCGTGCAGCGAAGCCATGCAGCCCTTCCATGTCAACAAGATCTGGAAGAAGAAAGAAGAGAAACCTATGAAGAGGATCAAAGAAGTAGAACCTAAAGGATCATCGTCATCATACAGCCCGGAGATCAAGCCTCTCCCAAATTGGGAGGACATGTTCCCTCAAAGGATGGAGATGATGAGGCAAGCTAAGCGGGGAAAGAACAAGGATGAGTATCTCCCTAATCCTTATCGTCACAACATATGATCCTATTATAAACCTCCTCTTGGTCCATCACCTCTTAAACCTAAGAAGGTGCGGCAAGATGAGATTCATGATAAGATCTATGAGTTGGAAAAAGCTTCGAAGGCATGCATTGAAACAATTGGAAAAGGGATTGACTCCTATTGGATGATGAGCAAAGACCTTGAGAAAAAGGTCGATGACATTGATGCTAGAGTTGTTTTCTTGATTAAAACTGTCTTTGAGTTGACAGATGAGAAGAAATTCCTCAAGAAGAAAGTGTTGAAGCTTCAATATGACATGGCCGAGCTCAGCATCCGCTTTGCAAGCATAGTTAAAGATGGCAACATAAAAGAAGAGGGAAACACTCTTCCTACCCAGGAGGAGGAATAGGTACCAACAAGGAGTTATTTGATCCTGCCTTGCTTGATTCCAAGCTTGGGGAGATCTTTAAAGACCTTGTAATTTATCTTATAAGTTTTATATCGCTATTTTTGTTTTGCATTAGTCAAACTAGAAATAAAGTTTGTATCATTAGAATTCCCTTCAGGAATAGTCGATCTCTTTTATGAAATTCCGAGTTTATTATTATATATGGAGCAATATTGAGTTTGTGCTTGTCTTATTGGATATATGAATGGCTTGAGTATAATTTAACTTGCACTCGAGATAGCAATAGTAGTCTTCCACACCGTTGGTATTAATGGAACATATAAAGATAATTTGGTCAATATGTTGTAAGTCTACGGTTTGATTTACAAAGAAAAATTATCTATGCAGTTAAGCTGAAAAAAGAAACCTCGAACAAAGGAAAATAAAAGGTGCTATCAAAGTAGAGTGAGAACAAGTCGAGGTAGAATCTTCAAGTCATAAAAATGCTTCATATACAATTGGAATTTGATAATTGAGATTGTTAAACTTTGAATTCCTACATGAAGTGGAATGTATGGCTAGCTCCTTTGCACAACAGTTAACCAAAAGTGTGAGCATATACACAAAATAAGAAGAAAAAGAGTGAGTGTGCAAAGAGAAAACATGCATACACCAATATATTGTAGTATGACAAAGATACACTTTTGAGATTTTGAATGCCAAGTGAATGCGTTGATCCTAAAACACTTGGGACTACCTCACTAACTCATTCGGTTGAATCGAATACTTTTACATTATGTTGAGATACATCTTTTGTGAACTATTGATCACTAAGGTGTGGAACCCTGCTAATACTATTCAAATGGTTCGAGTAAGGTACTTATTCCTATGTATCGTATATGATAAACACATGTTGCAACTGCCTCATTTATTTTATCAACTCAGCTTCATGAATATGAGGATCACATCCATTAAGCTAAACTTGCTCGGGACGAGCAAGAGTCTATGCTTGGGGAAGTTGATGAGTGCATATTTGCATCATGTTTTACATTATTATTTTACATTGTAGATGTAGGATCTTGGTATTTTATGGCGCTCGCACGCACATTTTATGTCTGTTTTCACCAGGATCGGGACAGATGATGGATCCAATGGACACAATTCTTGGAGCAGTTGTACTGAGGATAAAAGGAGTAAAAAACAATGTAAATTGCTTATTTGGGAGATATCAATAATACCAATAGAAAACCTGAAGCGAACAAGGCTTACAGACGGTTTAACGACCAATTATACGACCAGAATACTTTTTCTGGTCGTATAGTTGGCCGCCATCGCCTCTTCAAATAGTTTCACGCCGTCTAACTGGATCAAGGAGACAACATACAGAACAACCAGAAATCGCCAAAACCTCACCTGTGGAAGGCATCTAGAGGCGGAACTCGTCCATCAGGGATCCATCTTTGCCCTGCGTAGATCCAGGAGGCTAAGGCATCGATCTTCATCATCAACCGCTGCATCACCACCATCTCCATCCATCCCATCTACATCTTGTCTAGATCTTGTTGTAATTTCCGTACTCGTTGTGGATTTATACAAGTACTGTTCATCTATGATTGTTTCCATTACCATTGCCATGATGTTGATTGCCTCCATGTCTGAGTAGATCTCTAGTTCTTGGGGAGATGGAGAAACCCTAGCATATGATTGAGATGAGATAGATATTATTATGTTATACATCATTATGTGTATGTGTTAATTGTCTTCATCTTGATGCTGGGAGTTGTGCACCTCCTTAATATTTTCCTCCTATGGGGACTCGATGAAGGGGATTACTTGTTGGTAGACGGGGAGATGATAGCGCTTACTGTGACTATAAAGCTATTGTCATTCCTTACGTACTAACTTGGGGAATCAAGGAGAACTCATCAAGTCATGTCCATGCCACGGGATAAATCCCTTAATAGCGGGATAATACGATTGATGTCGTTTATTCGTCAAATGTGGTTATGAGGGATGATGTGAGCAGTGGTTGCTGCCTATTTGTCCATATATGGAGCTCCTCCTGAAGGAAATATGCCCTGAGAGGCAATAATAAAGTTGTTATTATATATTCCTTATATATGATAGATGTTTATTTTACATGCTAGAAATGTATTGATTCGGAAACATCAATACATGTGTATTTAATAAACAAAAAAGGGTTCCTAGTCATGCCTCTCTTATAGACTAGCTTGTTGATTAACAGGATGATCAAGGTTTCCTGATCATGGACATTGGATGTTGTTAATAACAAGGTCACACCATTGGTGGAATGATGTGATGAACATTCATCCGAAGTATAGCATTATGATCAAGTCATTATGTTTATATGGCTATAACATCATACGAAGTAATCTTTATCCTTAGACCATGAGATCATGTTAATTGCTAACACCGGAAGAGTATCTTGATAACATCAAACGTCACACCGTAACAGGGTGACTATAAAGATGGGTTTAGTACTACGAAGGTGTTACGTTGAGGCTCATGGATCAAGAGTGGAATTTGTCAATCCAGATGACGGATAGATATACTCTGGGCCCTCTCGGTGATATCACATTAAGATAGCTTGCAAGCAAGTGATGTGATCACTAGAATGTTATATCACAGGAACGAGAAAACAGTGCATGTCGGTAACAAGATCAAACTAGGTATGGAGATACCGGTGATCGAATCTTGGACATCTAATATATCGAGAGACAAAGGGATTTAGTTACAAGCGTTAAAGGTTCTCACGATCACGATCACAGGAGTCGTCGTTGAATGTGTAGGAGTCAAGACGGATCTCGGTCCCGGCTGATTATTGATCGGAGAAGGGTCTCGATCATGTGCATTATTCGAACCTTAGGGTGGCACACTTAAGAGTTACGGACACCATTTTGGAGCACATATGTTTCAGACGAAAAGAATTGCAAAGCGGAATTGTTTCAATAGAAACCGAAATTGTTTGGTGAAATTGAAGGTGGTTCTGCATGTGATATTGAAATATTGCAAGGGGCTATATGTGAATGTTTGTTAATTAAAGTAATTAACAAAATTCTGAATAAATTTAATAAAAAGAGTTTTATTAAATGAGAGAGCATTAAATTTGGAGAAATTTAATGCATTTAAAGTGGAGACTTTAAAAGGGAATGTGAAGAGGCATTTTAATGTGGAGGGGTTACCACGACATGAATGGGGGAGGTGAGGGGTCACCCCCCATGCGCCGGCCATGGAGAGAGGGGGCACCCCCCCCTCCTCCTATAAAAGGCCACCCATTCCCTCCTTCATCCACACACCTCCTTGTGAAGGATCTCTCTCCCCCTCTAGAATTATTCCCCCATGGTCTCGGATTAGCGACATACAGTATCCCGATGGCATTTCGTCTAGAAGGAGTTGCTGCTTCTGCTGGATCGTTGGAGCGAGGAGGTGGAGGTTGTCCAGTGGCTTGAACGTGTGTGTGAGTGCGGATGCGCTGCTGAGTTGCGGCGCTCGGACTTCCTCACGATCTTGAGATCGGCAAGTGTACGACTACATCAACCACGAGTTCCTACTCGTTAACAAAGCTCGTTGTCTACAAGGGTAAGTTCTTGTTGGATGTATGTCCACTCGTTGCTTTGTACCTAGTAGATAGATCTTGGCGTGTAGTTCACACCGTAGGAAAAATTTTGTTTTCTATGCTGCGGACCCAACAGTGGTATCAGAGCTTAGTACACATATGGTTGATATGTGGGCGATGATGATCATGTTATTGGATCTTCTATGTATTTTGGATATTGGTGGCATAGTGGGATGAAGCAGCCTTGACCAACCTTACATGTCATTGTACATGAGACCGGTTCCATGACTGACATGCAACTTGTTTTGCATAAGTGGTTGGCGGGTGTCTGTCTCTCCTACTATAGTCAATATCTGATTTACAACGAGTTGCTAATAACTTAGTTATCCTCGTTGTGGTTCATGTTCGTAGGTAAGAACGGTTCTATCTCTGAAAGCCCTAAGCCACGTAAAACTTGCAATTAATAAATTAGAGGCGTCTAGTTTAGATCGTTGCTGGTCTAGTGTATTGATATGGTATTGTTGTAAGTAGATGTATGGTGGATACTCTTACAACACACTCAACGTGTAAGTTCCATAGACCTTGGCCTTACACACAAAGGAATGATAGAGATCATACCATGATGCAAGTGATAGAGATCAAATGCATGGACCATATCATCTCACTTTACACATTAGATGTTAGCATCTTATCTTTGCTAGTTTGGTAGCGTTTGATAGCATTATAAGATGATCCCTCTTTAGATATCAAGATAAAATGTGTTCTTCCTTGAGTATGCACTTCTATGGATCGTGTTTGAGACATCACGTGATGATCGGGTGTACTCGAATCTACGCTTTCATAGGAACGGGTGTAACAGTTTTACACGCCGAATACTAAGGTTCTTACTTGGCAAGCCTAGCATGTACAGACATGGCCTCGGAACACGGACCGAAAGGTTAAGCATGAGTCATATGGTTGATATGATGCCCATATAGATGCTCGCCTTTGAAGCTATATCAACTCACGTGATGATCGGACTTGGTATAGTGGATTTGGTTCATGTAATCACCAAAAGGACACGAGGGATGTCGTTTTTGAGTGGGAGTTCATTAGTAATTTGGATTAGTTGAACTCAATCTATCATAAACTTAGTCTAAATAAACTTTGCAAATTCTGTTGTAGATGGCACCACCTGCTTTTAATTTCAATGTGTTCATGGAGAAAGAGAAACTTGCTGCGAATGGTAGCAACTTCACCAACTGGGCTATAAATTTGAGGATTCTCCTCACTGCTGCACAAAAGCAATATGTGCTAGATGCGCCGCTAGTCCCCCCACCAGCTCCTGATGCCCCTGATGAGGAAAAGAATGTCTATGTGACTCGTCAGGAGGACCACAACTTAGTTCATTGCGGCATACTGTATGGGATAGAGCCAGAACTTCGAAAGCGTTTCGAAAATGGCAATGCCTTTGATACCATGGGAGAATTGAAAATGATTTTCGATACCCATGCTGCCGTAGAGAGTTATAATGCTACAGAAAAGTTCTTTAGCTGCATGATGGAGGAAAATAGCTCCGTTAGTGAGCACGTACTCAAAATGTCTGGGTACGCCGATAAGCTTGTGTCCTTGGGAATAACGATTCCCATTGACTTAGGCATACATCGTGTTCTCCAATCTCTGCCACCTAGCTACAAGAGCTTCGTGATGAACTATAATATGCAGGGCATGAAGAAGTCTCTTCCCGAGCTTCTGTCAATGCTTAAGACTGCAGAAGTGGAGATTAGGAAAGAACATCAAGTGTTGATGATCAATAGGACCACCGGTTTCAAGAAGGACAAGAAAGGCAAGCACAAGGGAAAGAAGGGTGGCAAGTCTGTTGCCACGCCTGAAAAGAAACCCCGGGTTGGCCCTAAGTCTGACACCGGGTGCTACTATTGCAAGGGACTGGCCATTGGAAGCGCAACTGCCCCAAGTATTTGGCGGACAAGAAGTCCAGCAAGGCAAACAAAGGTATATGTGATATACATGTTATTGATGTGTACTTGACTAGTACTCGTAGTAGCACCTGGGTATTTGATACCGGATCGGTTGCTAATATATGTAACTCGGTTCAGGGGCTACGGAACAAGCGACAACTAGCAAGGGATGAGGTCGAGGATCTTGGTCGGCAATGGATCAAGAGTTGATGTGATCATTTGTCGGACGCTAACTCTCCATTTGCCATCGGGATTAGTTATAAACCTAAATAATTGTTATTTGGTGCCTGCACTGAGCATGAACATTGTATCTGGATCGTGTTTGATGCAAAGTGGTCATTCCTTTAAATCTAAGAACAATGGTTGTTCGATTTATAAGAATGATATCTTTTATGGTCATGCACCTATGTTGAATGGTTTATTTCTATTGGATCTCGATAGTAATATTACGCACATTCATAATGTTAATGCTAAAAAGATTAAACTTGATGATGATATGTCTACATATATGTGGCACTGCCTTCTAGGTAATATTGGCGTTAAACGCATGAAGAAACTCCATTCTGATGGACTTTTGGAATCACTTGATTTTGAATCATTTGATACATGTGAGCCATGCCTTATGGGCAAGATGACTAGAACGCCGTTTTCCGGTTCAATGGAACGGGCGACAAATCTGTTAGAGATCATACATACTGATGTGTGTGGACCAATGAGTGTGTCGGCGCGAGGTGGATATCGTTATTTTGTTACTTTCACGGATGATTTGAGTAGATACGGGTATATCTATTTGATGAAACACAAGTCTGAAACTTTTGAAAAGTTCAAGGAATTTCAAAATGAAGTGGAAAATCATCGTAATAGAAAGATCAAGTTTCTACGGTCTGAACGTGGAGGAGAGTATCTAAGTTACGAGTTTAGCACACACATGAAAGAGTGTGGAATAGTTTCACAACTCACGCCTGCCGGGACACCATAATGTAATGGTGTGTCGGAACGTCGTAATCATACCTTATTGGATATGGTTCGATCTATGATGTCTCTGACGGACTTACCTCTGTCATTTTGGGGTTATGCACTGGAAACAGCTACATTCACTTTAAATCGGCCACCATCTAAATCCGTTGAAACGACACCGTATGAATTATGGTTTGGAAACAAACCTAAGCTGTCATTTCTCAAGGTTTGGGGATGCGATGTTTATGTGAAGAAACTTCAACCGGATAAACTCGAACCCAAAGCGGAAAAATGCGTCTTCATAGGATACCCTAAGGAAACAATTGGGTATACCTTCTATCATAGATCCGAGGGCAAGGTTTTTGTTGCCAAGAATGGATCCTTTCTTGAGAAGGAGTTTCTCGCGAAAGGTGTGAGTAGTCGGAAGGTAGAACTCGAAGAGGTTATTGAACCTTCTCTTCATGGAATGGCGAGTGGTGCAGCACCGGAAGTTGTTTCGGAGTTGACTTCACCTGATGAAGAGAGAGCTAATGATAATGATCATGAAACTCCGAAAGAGGACACTATCGAACTTCGCAGGTCAAGCAGGACACGTGCAGCTCCTGAACTGTATGGCAATCTTGTTGTGAATTTCATGGTTGATGAAATGGATGACCCTGCGACGTGTGAAGAAGCGATGATGAGCCCGGATTCCAACAAATGGTTAGAAGCCATGAAATCCGAGATGGAATCCATGTACGAGAACCAAGTTTGGAACTTGGTGGACTTACCTCACGACCGAAAGGCCGTTGAGAATAAATGGATTTTCAAAAGGAAAACTGATGCTGATGGTAACGTGACCATCTATAAGGCTCGACTTGTCACAAAGGAGTTTCGACAAATTCAAGGAGTTGACTACGATGAGACATTCTCTCCCGTAGCGATGCTTAAATCGGTTAGGATTATGTTAGCAATTGCTGCATATTTCGATTATGAAATATGGCAGATGGATGTCAAAACTGTGTTCCTCAATGGTAAGATTGAAGAAGAGTTGTATATTATACAATCTAAGGGTTTTGTCAATCCTAAGGATGCTAATAAGGTGTGCAAACTTCAGCGATCCATCTATGGACTGAAGCAAGCATCACGAAGTTGGAATCTCCGCTTTGATGAGGTGATCAAAGAGTTTGGATTTGTCCAAACTTATGGAGAGGCTTGTATTTACAAGAAAGTGAGTGGGAGCAATGTGGCATTTCTGATATAATATGTGGATGACATATTATTGATTGGAAATGATATAGATCTTTTAAACAGTGCTAAAAGTTATCTAAACAACAAATTTTCGATGAAAGACCTTGGTGAAGCGTCATATATATTAGGCATTAAAATCTATAGAGATAGATCAAGGCGCCTAATTGGTCTATCGCAGAGTACATACCTTGATAAGATATTAAAGAAGTTTAATATGGACGAAAGTAAGAAGGGGTTCTTACCTATGTTGCAAGGCAAGACATTGAGTAAGACTCAAAGTCCGGCTACGACGGAAGAAAGAGAGATGATGGATAAGATCCCCTATGCCTCGGCCATAGGCTCTATTATGTATGCCATGCTATGTACAAGACCGGATGTGGCACATGCTATTAGTTTGACTAGTAGGTACCAATCTGATCCAGGTTCGGAACACTGGATAGCGGTAAAGAACATCCTCAAGTACTTGAGAAGAACTAAGGATATGTTTCTCATATACGGAGGTCAAGAAGAGCTAGTTGCTAAGTGTTATGTTGATGCTAGCTTTGACATCGATCCGGATGACTCTAAGTCTCAATCCGGATACGTATTTCTCTTGAACGGAGCAGCAGTTAGTTGGAGGAGTTCCAAACAACCTGTGGTGGCTGGATCAACAACGGAGGCGGAATATGTTGCTGCTTCAGAAGCGGCGCAGGAGGCAGTTTGGATGAAAGTGTTCATTACAGAACTGGGTGTGGTTCCCAGTGCATTGGACCCGATGGTGATCTATTGTGACAACAATGGAGCCATAGCCAACACAAAGGAACCAAGGTCTCACAAGAATTCCAAACACATTAAGCGCCGGTTTCACTCCATCCGCGAGCATGTCAAGGATGGAGATATAAAGATTTGTAAAGTACACACGGACCTGAATGTAGAAGATCTGTTGACTAAAGTTCTCCCTAGGGCAAAACATGATCAACACCAGAACTCCATGGGTGTTAGATTTATCACTATGTGAACTAGATTATTGTCTCTAGTGCAAGTGGGAGACTAAAGGAAATATGCCCTGAGAGGCAATAATAAAGTTGTTATTATATATTCCTTATATATGATAGATGTTTATTTTACATGCTAGAAATGTATTGATTCGGAAACATCAATACATGTGTGTTTAATAAACAAAAAAGGATTCCTAGGCATGCCTCTCTTATAGACTAGCTTGTTGATTAACAGGATGATCAAGGTTTCCTGATCATGGACATTGGATGTTGTTAATAACAAGGTCACGCCATTGGTGGAATGATGTGATGAACATTCATCCGAAGTATAGCATTACGATCAAGTCATTATGTTTGTATTGCTATAACATCATACGAAGTAATCTTTATCCTTAGACCATGATATCATGTTAATTGCTAACACCGGAAGAGTATCTTGATAACATCAAACGTCACACCGTAACAGGGTGACTATAAAGATGGGTTCAGTACTACGAAGGTGTTATGTTGAGGCTCATGGATCAAGAGTGGAATTTGTCAATCCAGATGACGGATAGATATACTCTGGGCCCTCTCGGTGATATCCCATTAGGATAGCTTGCAAGCAAGTGATGTGATCACTAGAATGTTATATCACGGGAACAAGAAAAGAGTGCATGTCGGTAACGAGATCAAACTAGGTATGGAGATACCGATGATCGAATCTCGGACATGTAATATATCGAGAGACAAAGGGATTTAGTTACAAGCGTTAAGGTTCTCATGATCACAGGAGTCATCGTTGAATGTGTAGGTGTCAGTACGGATCTCCAGGTCCCGCTGCTGATTATTGATCGGAGAAGGGTCTCGATCATGTCTGCATTATTCGCGAACCGTAGGATGACACACTTAAGAGTTACCGGACACCATTTTGGAGCACAAATGTTTTAGACGAAAGAATTGCAAAGCACATGAATTGTTTCAATAGAGACCGGAAATTGTTTCGGGTGAAATTGCAGAAGGTGGTTCTTCATGTGATATTGAAATATTGCAAGGGGCTATATGTGAATGTTTGTTAATTAAAGTAATTAACAAAATTCTGAATAAATTTAATAAAAAGAGTTTTATTAAATGAGAGAGCATTAAATTTGGAGAAATTTAATGCATTTAAAGTGGAGACTTTAAAAGGGAATGTGAAGAGGCATTTTAATGTGGAGGGGTTACCACCACATGAATGGGGGGATGAGGGTCTCCCCATGCGCCGGGCCATGGAGAGAGGGCACCCCTCCTCCTATAAAAGGCCACCCATTCCTCCTTCATCCACACACCTCCTTGTGAAGGATCTCTCCCCTCTAGAATTATTCCCCATGGTCTCGGATTAGCGAGATACATGTTCCAGTGGCATTTCGCTCGAAGGAGTTGTTGCTTCACTGGATCGCTGGAGCGAGGAGGTGGAGGTTGTCCAGTGGCTTGAACGTGTGCAGTGGAAAAGTGATGCTGCTGAGTTGCGGCGCTCGGACTTCCTCATGATCTTGAGATCGGCAAGTGTACGACTACATCAACCACGAGTTCCTACTCGTTAACAAAGCTCGTTGTCTATGAGGGTAAGTTCTCGTTGGATGTATGTCCACCCGTTGCTTTGTACCTAGTAGATAGATCCTGGCGTGTAGTTCACACCTTAGGAAAACTTTTGTTTTCTATGCTGCGGACCCAACACCTCCCACATACATACATATTATGATAGTATTTGTTAATAATAATTTTGTTTGCTTGGTCTAAATTGCTAGCGGTGTATCCACCACTCCCCGAGGATGCCTTTTCCCTATTGCAGTTCCAAAGTTCTATTACACATGTGATTCTTACTTTCTGCATTAAGTTTACTTTACTTTATATTACCTCGTTCAACCAAAAACCCAAAAACAACTCTACTTTTCTTGCATCTTAAACTTATTTCTTAAGTACTTGGTTTAGTTGTAGTTAAAAGCATTTTAGTCTTTCGCCTACTACACCCTGTGGGATCGATATCTTTATTTCAAAACTAGCTACAAACAATACGTGCACTTGCAGTCATCACGGACACGTCAGACACAAGCTGCTATCGACATGGATCCCCACATGTCAGCCCTATCATTAACACAACAATTGATCAACCTAATTTATTATCGACAACAACCTAGCTTTATCTAATGATGGAGCCGGTTCTCTTGGAGGATACACGAAGGTGTCACGTCGTCATTGCGGCGTGTGCATGTCGGGATTCACACGGTGGCATTAATACGCTCCACCGCCTCTGGCATTAAATAGCCCTAACACACATCGTTCTTGCCAACCACCGCTCTCACTCTCCTTTCTTCTCATCTCCACATTTTCTGGCCCTCCAAACACACTCGCCAAGATAGAAACTTTCATGGTGCCGAACAGTCGCACCGGAAACTACTTTGGCCCGTGTAACCTAATGTAAGATAAGGTGTGGGCATTGTACCATGCGCAATACATAATGACACCAAATCATGTGGATACCAATTTGTTGGGACTCCAAGCACCAAGTGATTAGCAATGATGTTTTCCCCACAAGGGTAACTCGGAGTTTAACATCGAATTATTGGAGAAATAGTAGAATCCTTTACGTCTCCTCTTCTACTAACATACAAAATGAGATAACTTGTCTTGTGTTCCAAACTTCATCGTGGAGTTATCGGGCATGAGGGTTGGTATTAGAATAAAAAACAAAAGGTAAATAAAAAATAAAATAAGCTAGCTAATGATGCAAACAATGAAAACAAACTAATCTATATGCATAGCTAAAACTGAATGCAATGATAATGGCAAGAAGTAAAAGTATTTTTGTTTTTCAGATGAAATAAATGTAGAAAATAAAAGAGCTTGTAAATACAAGTTGATGAGGTAATAGGTACCGGGTGGGCCCAACCAGCCCGAAGATGGCACACCTAGAACCATGGTGCCATATCATGTAGGTGGGGACCCCATGCATTGGCTCAGGCATCATCACCGTGGTACCAAGTCATGGTGGATCGCAGAATCACCGATTCTTCGAGATATTAAGGGTGTGTTTGGTAGCCCGGGTGGGCTATCTTACCTCATACAAGTTGAGTGTAGCTATGCCCACCACAAACAAGTGTTCTTGTTGTGTTGTGTTTGTTCGAGATATTCCCGAGAGGCAATAATAAAGTGGTTATTATTATATCTTTGTGTTTATGATAAATGTTTACATCCCATGCTATAATTGTATTAATAGGAAACACTAATACGTGTGTGTTTTGTAAACATAAAAGAGTCCCTAGTAAGCCTCTTGTTAAGACTAGCTTGTTGATTAATAGATGATCATGGTTTACTGATCATGGACATTGGATGTTATTAATAACAAAAGATCATATCATTAGGAGACTGATGTCATGGACATACACCCATAGTAAGCATAAGATCAAGTCATTAAGTTCGTTTTACTACAAGCTTTCAAATACATAGTAACCTAATCCTTTGACCATGAGATCGTGTTAATCACCATCACCAGATGAGTGCTTTGATGACATCAAACGCCACTTTGTAACTGGGTGGTTATAAAGGTGGCATTAGGTATTCTGAAAGTATGTGTTGAAGCACATGGATCAAGAATGGGATTTGTCCATTTATATGATGGATAGATATGCCCTAGGCCCTCTCGGTGGAATATCATCCAATTATCTTGAAAACTCATACATTGCAAACGTATCTATAATTTTTGATGTTCCATGCTTGTTTTATATCTACTTTCTTCTGTTTTGTCCACACTTTGGAGTATTTTTATACACTTTCTTGGACTAACCTATTAACAAGATGTCACAGCCCAATTGCTTTTCTCGCTTTTGGGTTCTAGGAAAGTCAGAAAATGAATATTCTCGGAATTGGACGGGACAAAATCCAAAGTCAATATTTCACCGAGGGGGACACGGAGCCAGAAGAAAAGACGGAGAGGGGCCAGAGGCCGGCCACACCACCTGGCCGCGCGGCCAGGCCTGGCCTGCATCAGGAGGTGGTGCGGCCGCCTAGGGCACCCCCTCGGCCTCCCCTTTCACCTATAAGAAGCCTCCGATACAGAAACCCTAAGGACCCGATCAAAATTCCACGAAAGAGTCTGTAGCGCCGTCATCTCCATCCCTAGATCGGGAGGGGTCTGAAGCTCTTCCCAGGACCCTGCTAGAGGGGAGAATTCACCCTGGAGGCCTTCTTCATCACCATGCCTGCCTCTGGTGTGATGCGTGAGTAGTTCATCCCTGGACTACAGGTCCATGTTGTAGCTAGATGGTTGGTTCTTCTCCTTTGTGCTACCATGTTTAGATCTTGTGAGCTCTGTTCATGATCAATATCATCTATTTGTAATCTTACATGTTGTGTTTGCGGGAATCCGATGGATATTGAGATGCTATTTCAGATTGATTATTGATTCTATCATGTCTTTGTTATTTGTGATCTTGCATGCTCTCCGTTGTTAGTAGGTATCTTGGCCGAGTAGATGCTAGCAACTCCAAGAGGGAGTATTTATGCTCGATAGTGGGTTCATGCCTCTAGGAATCTGGGGAAGTGACAGAAATCTCTAAGGTACTAGATGTGTTGTTGCTACTAGGGAGAAAACAGCAATCCTCAATAGTATTGCTTACTTTACACGCAATGCTTAATGCAATTATCTGTTGCTTGCGACTTAACACTGGAAGGGGTTCAGATGATAACCTGAAGGTGGATTATTAGTCATAGATGCAGTTGGATTATAGTCTATGTATAATGTTGTAATGCCCAATCAAATCTCATAGGAGTCAAGATGATTAGTATATGCATGTATGCTTTCTCAGTGTCTGTCAATTGCCCCGCTGTAATTTGTTTACCCAACATGTCATCTATCTTAAGGAGAATCACCACTAGTGAACTATGGACCCCGGTCCTTTCTTTTACTATTAATCTACAATCTGCTTTTTACTGTTTTCTGTTTACTTTCTGCAAGCAATTACTATCTTCCACACAATACGTTTAATCCTTTGTTTTCAGCAAAACCGGTGACATTGACAACCTCATTGTAAGTTGGGGGAAAAGTTATGTGGTTGTGTTGTGCAGGATTCCAAGTTGGAAACAACACCTTGGAGGTGTTTCCTTGCTCCTACTGGTTCGATAACCTTGGTTTCATAACTGAGGGAAAACTTGTTGCTGTGCTCATCATACCTTCCTCTTGGGGTTCCCCAACGAGCTCGATATATTTTGAGCCACAAGCTATTTTTCTAGCGCCATTGCCGAGGAGTCAAGGACATCTTCACAAGGGGAGTCCCTCATAACCAATCTCTTTACTTTGTTTTATTTGTTTTGGTTAGTTTATTTCTGCTTTGTTTGCTTGTTTCTTTATCAAAAACACACAAAAAATAGTTGCACTAGTTTGCTTTCTTTATTAAAAACACAAAAAAATTATTATTATTTCCTACCTTAAGTTTTCATTATGTCTAGCATTGCTCCAATTAGTATGTCACTTGAGAAAATGATTTTTACTTTCAAACAAGGAATTGAAGAGAGTTTCAAAGAAGCTTGGTCTAGAATCTCTGATTTGCATGAAAAAACTGAACCTAAAATGACTCAAAGCTTGTTTCTTAGCAGTTTTTACTTTGGAACTGCTCTTTGATATAGATATGCTTTGGATGTTGTAGTGGGAGGAGATTTACTCCAATGCAATGAGGATGAAGCTTTTAATGCCATAAAGAAGTTGGTATTAACATATAACTTGCCTACCAAATCTGATTCTTCCTTTATAAACATATTTGCTAGATTGAACACTCTTGAGACCCGCACTGCTAGTTTAAAAGAATGTTATAACGTGCTTAGAGATCATCATGATTATGTTCCAATAAATTCTGAACCCTCCAAATGGCTTCCTACAGTAAAAATTGTTATAATAATAAAACTTTTCATGCCCACTGTGATATCATGTTCGAATTCTATCTTATGGCTAAAGATATCTATGAATCTTTGAATTTTTGGGGTCTTTCTGATACATTGCAAATGTATCTATAATTTTTGATGCTCCATGCTTGGTTTTATCCGCTTTCTTGTGTTTTTTCCACACTTTGGAGTACTTTTCATATGATTTCTTGGACTAACCTATTAACAAGATCCATAGTGCCAGCTACCTGTTTTCTACTATTTTTGGTTTCCAGGAAAGTCAGAAAATGAATATTCTCAGAATTGGACGGGACAAAAGCCAAAGTGCCTATTTTCCAGAAGACTCCAGGAGCCAGACTACGAGACGGAGGAGGGCCAGGGGCTGGCCACACCCCCAGGTGCGGGTTGGGCCTGGACGCGCCAGGGCATGGTGTGGTGGCCCCAGGCACCCCCTCGGTCTCCCTCTTCGCCTATAAGAAGCCTTCTGACCTAAAATCTCCGGGGGGTTCGATGTTTTTCTAGAAGGAGTTCCGCTCCGCCGCCACCACCAGATTCCACGAAACAGCACCAGAAACTCCGTTCTGGCACCCTGCCGGGACGGGGAATTGGAGGAGATCATCGCCATCATCATCATCGCTTCTCCATCGACCATCCATGTTTCCCCCATCTATGAGTGAGTAATCCCCTGTTGTAGGCCATGGGGATGGTAGGGATTGGATGAGATCGTTCATGTAATGGCATCAGATTGTTAGGGCATGGTGCCTAGTATCTTTTATTAGTGCTTTATGACTTTGTTGCGACTTGTTATGCTTAATGCTTGTCACTAGGGCCCGAGTGACATGATTTCAGATCTGAACATGTTATTGATTCATTATGATAGTATTGTTTTTGGTCTTATATGCAAGTTGTACACACACGTTGTTGCCAGAACCTATGGCCCCGAAGTGACAGAAATCAGGATAACCGGAAGGGAATGGCTTTGATGTGAGGATCACATGTGTTCATGGAGTGTTAATGCTTCCGGTGCTGTATTAAAAGGAGCACCTTAATTGCCAGTAGTTCCCTAGAGTCCCCGCTGCAAACGGGCTGGTAGGACAAAAGATGTTGTGCAAGTTCTCATTGCGAGCACGTATCACTATATATGGAACACATGCCTAGGATTGTCTAGTACTTGGATACTTTATCTTATTTATCTGCAATTGCCCTATGTTCTGATTGCTATGTGAATTGTCTTGTCCATGCAATTCCCGCCTATCCATCCCTATGCCTACCACACTCGAATCCCACTGTTTACTGCTTTTTTTACTACTGTCTTTGCTTTACTACTACTGCTACTTTACTATTCCTACTACGAAACTGTTGCTACTGATAAACTGCTGTGAGCAAGATTTGTTTCTAGGTGCAGCTGAATTGATAACTCAGTTGTTAAGGCTGATAAATATTCTTTGGCTCCCCTTGTGTCGAATCAATAAATTGGGTTTCACTTCCCTCGAAAATACTACAATACACCCCCTATACTTGTGGGTCATCAAGACTATTTTCTAGCACCGTTGCCGGGGAGCATAGCTTTATTTATCAAGTCCACTTGGAATCACTAGTGTTCAAGTTTATTTTCTCCTTGTTTGCTTGTTTCTTTATCAAAAATACAAAAAAAGTAGTTCCTACTCTAGCTGTTATTTTTGTTGGTATGTTATTGTCTTGCCTTAGCATGCTTGTTGTCAATGGTTGGTTTCTTTGAAACTGAAGCTTATTGGCAAGGTGGGTTCACAGAAGATCAAAAATATTATTATAAGGAACACCGCTTGTCACAAAAAGGAAAACACTTATGGGAACAAATTGATAGATTGTATACCATTGCTAGAAATGTGTGCTCTACTTATAATGTTACTTATTGCTGTGATGAATCTTGTTGCAGAAAGAGGTATAAACACCTCCCTTTTCAATGTGAGTATAATGATAATGATACCATATCTTCCTATGCTAAAGGAATTTATGACTTTTATGATGCGAAACAAATTGAAGAATTTATTCCTTGGAAAGGTGCTTTTGAACTTGCTAATTTGCTTGAAAATATTGATGATTCACCTTACAAATATGAGGTTTATGGTATACTTAAATTTTGCTTTGATAATTACAAGGATGAAAATGGCTATATTCTTGAATATTTTAATAGATGCTTTCCACAAATGGAAGAGACTAATGCCTTGCAGGATCCTATGGAAGAAGAAATTGATGAACCTGAAATCTCATTAGATGAAAAAGAGGAGGAGAGTGATGAACAAAAGGAGGAAGAATGGATTAGCTACCCATGCCTACATTCTAATGAGAGTAACTCGTTAACCCTTACTTTATTTGATTGTCCTCCATGCTTACTAAAGGAGGACGAATGGTATGTTCCTGAGGATTCTGAAGAAGATGTTTATGATAAATCTCTAGTGCTTGTAGATCATGAAAAGCATGATTTATGTGATAGTTATATTGTTGAGTTTATTCATGAGGTTACTGAAAATTATTATGAGAGAGGAAAATATGGTTGTAGAAGTTTTCATGGTATTGAAACACCTCTCTATCTGCTGAAAGTTTTGAAGTTACTCTTGTTTTATCTTCCTATGCCTGTCACTTTGTTATTTATGAATTTATTTGCATACATGATTCCTATGCATAGGAAGTGGGTTAGACTTAAATGTGTTTTGAATTTGCTTCTTGATGCTCTCTTTTACTTCGTATCTTATTTCTTATGAGAGCATCCTCTCAAACTATTATGCCTGAAGATGATAATATGTCTATTATTCTTGGGAGACCTTTTCTTAAACACTGCGGGAGTTGTTATTAATTGTAATCAAGGGAAGGTGACCTTTAATGTTAATGACAAGGAACATACTTCTATTTCCCCAAGAATATTGATGGGACTTATGGTTTTGAATTCAATTGAACATGTTGAGGGCATTCAAGTTGGAGAAATATATTGTCCCATACCAAGAGAAAATTTTGAAACTATTATGATTGGGACCATTGCTATCAAGGTTGAGGTAACATAATCATTAGTGGAATACAAAGTTTTGTCTCATATGAAATTGTTTTGGTAGCAAGACCTGATCAACCTTGTTAACAAAAGGATTTCATTGAACAAAACAATGTTTTCACCATGATTATCTCCGCTTACTTCTATTCTATCCGTTTTAGTTTTTGCTTATGCCTAACTTAAAGGCGTTAAAGAAAAGTACTTATTGGGAGATAACCCAAAAGTTTTAGATGAGTCTTGGAAGTTATTACTTCAGTAATAACCGCTCCTTATCCTTTTTATTTGCGTTTTGTGTCAAGAGTAACCTCTAATGAGAGAGAAGTAATGATTGGGAAAGTTGCTGTCCCGAAACAGATTTTTGTGCTTCACCGTAAAAATTCGTGTAAAATCTCTGAATGTACTTTTGAGGCGTGAATTTTTTTGCTTCTGCCCCAGGTTGTTATCTAACTTTCGTTAGTTCAACACTTTTTTATTTGAGCAACAGAAGGTCTTCGAAAAAATTCGTATTTACCTGCTGGTCTGTTTTGACAGATTTCTGCCATTTTCTGCATTTGCTTCTTGTTGGTTCCTTTTTGAGTTCTTTTGGGGAATTAAGATTTTTTAGGGAAGTGCTACAGTAGATAGTTTTCTAATGGAAGTTTATTTGTTGTTAGAACTGAACCTTAAGACCTATTATCTTGAGTGCACTAATGTTGCTAATAAAGATTGTGTGAAGTTTTGTATGAAGGAAAAAATTTAGGTGTATGGAAGGAATGAGTAATGAGATGAAGGATGGATTAAAGCTCAAGCTTGGGGATGCCCCACGTGTCACCCCAAGAAATATCCAAGAAGTACAAGCGTCAAAGCTTGGGGATGCCCAAGGCATCCCCTTCTTCATCAATAAAAATCTCAGGTTTCTTCCAAACACTTCATTTTTATTGTTTCATGCACAGTTGTGTTGTTCTTGGAGCGTCTTCTTTTTCATTTTCGTTTTTAGTTTGTTTGGTTTTATTAGTTTGCTTAATAAATTGGTTGGATCTCCTCTTTCATACATTGGTGTTCAAATAGTTTGGTTTGGTTTGGAAAAGAGTAGGAAAGCTCATGCTTATGTGGTAAAAAGAGCTCGTTTTTGACTGTGGCCTATGCTTTGTTATGCCATGCTTGATATTGTTTTGGATTTATGCTTAGTATTCTTTGATGTAGCATGACTTGTTATAAACAATTGAGATTGCTTAATGTGCCTTGGATGAATCATGCGTTGTTTTAGCATATTAAAGCATAGTGTAGTGGTATTCTCCTTTGATGCTTTATTTGGGTTTACTTGGCACATGCTCACACCATGTTATGACTATCTCAAGTCACCATAAGCCTTTATGATCCTTTAGTTTTCAACTTGTAGTATCACTTTATTCTTTGATCAATGATGTTTTGTCGCTCTGCATGATTATGGCCATTATTGCTCTCTCGTTTGTCGCTTCCTTACTATTGCTAGCCTTCACTTACACTGAGTGTTTTACTCATGTTTCCAACTCCCTTAAACCAAATATTGCCAAAGTGTCCACCATACCTACCTATTAGCATCATTTGCTACTTCCGTGCATATTCAATATGCCTTGTTTTCTTCCGAATAAAATGTTTGCTTGTTATGAGAAAGTTAGTTAGTAAAGCTCTCACGAACTTGATGGCACACTTTATTTCCTACACTTAATAAACCTGAACCATTGTGATTCTCCATGAAAGTTATATGCTTGCAAATTATAGGCTGGGGATTAGCAGAACCATGCTGTCACGGGGAACGCTTTCAACACTTGTAAATATATACCCAGTTGATACCTTGCTCTTTTGTTTGCGGATGTCGTCGGTGTGAAATAAAAGGGGAGCTTGTATGTCCATGGAGTTATGTATGTGTGTTAGAGAAACGCCTGGGACGCTGGTCTAATCCATGCTGACATGGTGGAAACCTGCAGCGTAACCATAATGATATCTATGAAGCATTCTTCTTATAAAAAAAGAGACATAGCTATTGAGAAAAAGAAAAAAAGAGATTTATGAAAAGAGGAAAGAGAGAAAAAGCACCATTTTCCCATGGTAAATAAGAAGATTGCTGAGATACTCATTGTCTGCTTGCCTTGTCATTTTGATATGGGGATTCTTCCATATCATCGGGCAAGGGGTACCCCGTTGGCGGTTCTCTATGATAAGCACATACTTACGATGACAAGAACTTACCGGTAACTAAAGTTGAGTAGCATGAGGAGCGGCCCTCATACTCAAGGGACTTGGGATTTTCAGTTTATAGTCTGTCAAGCATATAACTCAGATTGGACCTCACTTTCACCTTAACCACATTAAAGATGCTTATGATAGGGGCTATGAGAGCTCAAAGCTAATGAGTACCATACTTTCAGCATTTGGAAGCCTTTCAAACTTTTCAAAACCTGTTCATTTTCTTGTTGAGTCTTCACACATTCTATGAGCACTTTCTTGAGAGCATAGTGGCCATTCTTAGTTCTATGTGCATTGTCCCAAGACTTATTGATTGATGCATACCTTGATATTGCTTGTTTTAAACTATTTGTATCTAGTCACTCTTGTAAACTTTGAAGGTGTCCTTTGCATTTATATTTGCTACTCTATGAGGGACAAGCTGAATGCCACTATGCTATGCTTTCTTTATGTGAAACAAACAAACGTCTTGCAAAGCATTGTTATTCATGAATCTTTTGTTTGTGCCTTTTCATGTTGCATCATAGTTTCTTTGTCCTATTGTTAGAACTTTGTCTTTCATGTTATGATTGAAGTACTATGATCCCAACTTTCAATGTTTTACAAGTACTTTGATCAAGTTTATGATGGTGCATGTCACCTCAAAAATTATTCTTTCTTTTTATCACTTACCTACTCGAGGACGAGCAGGAGTTAAGCTTGGGGATGTTGATACATTGCAAATGTATCTATAATTTTTGATGCTCCATGCTTGGTTTTATCTGCTTTCTTGTGTTTTGTCCACACTTTGGAGTACTTTTCATATGATTTCTTGGACTAACCTATTAACAAGAGCCACATTACAGCCTGCTGTTTTCTGCTGTTTTTGGTTTCCAGGAAAGTCAGAAAATGAATATTCTCGGAATTGGACGAGACAAAAGCCAAAGTGCCTATTTTTCCAGAAGACTCCAGGAGCCAGAATACGAGATGGAGGAGGGCCAGGGGCTAGACACACACCCCCCAGGCGCGGGCTGGGCCTGGCCGCGCCAGGGCATGGTGTGGTGGCCCCAAGCACCCCCTCGGTCTCCCTCTTCGCCTATAAGAAGCCTTCTGACCTAAAAACTCCGGGGGGTTCGATGTTTTTCCAGAAGGAGTTCCACTCCGCCACCACCACCAGATTCCACGAAATAGCACCAGAAACTCCATTCTGGCACACTGCCGGGACGGGGAATTGGAGGAGATCATCGCCATCATCATCACCATCGCTTCTTCATCGACCATCCATGTTTCCCCCATCTATGAGTGAGTAATCCCCCGCTATAGGCCATGGGGATGGTAGGGATTGGATGAGATCGTTCATGTAATGGCATCAGATTGTTAGGGCATGGTGCCTAGTATCTTTTATTAGTGCTTTATGACTTTGTTGCAACTTGTTATGCTTAATGCTTGTCACTAGGGCCCAAGTGCCATGATTTCAGATCTGAACATGTTATTGATTCATTATGATAGTATTGTTTTTGGTCTTATCTGCAAGTTGTATACACACGTTGTTGTCCGGAACCTATGGCCCCAAAGTGACAGAAATCGGGATAACCGGAAGGGAATGGCTTTGATGTGAGGATCACATGTGTTCACGGAGTGTTAATGCTTTGCTCCGGTGCTCTATTAAAAGGAGCACCTTAATTGCCAGTATTTCCCTAGAGGCCCCGCTTCAAACGGGCTGGCAGGACAAAAGATGTTGTGCAAGTTCTCATTGCGAGCACGTATGACTATATATGGAACACATGCCTAGGATTGTCTAGTACTTGGATGCTTTATCTTATTTATCTGCAATTGCCCTATGTTCTGATTGCTATGTGAATTGTCTTGTCCATGCAACGCCCGTCTATCCATCCCTATGCCTACCGCACTCGAATCCCACTGTTTACTGCTTTTGTTACTATTGTCTTTGCTTTACTACTGCTGCTACTTTACTATTCCTACTACAAAACTGTTGCTACTGATAAACTACTGTGAACAAGATTTGTTTCCAGGTGCAGCTGAATTGACAACTCAGTTGTTAAAGCTGATAAATATTCTTTGGCTCCCCTTGTGTCGAATCAATAAATTGGGTTTCACTTCCCTCGAAAATACTGCGATACACCCCCTATACTTGTGGATCATCACTTTCTGAAGGGGGAGAAGCAATATCTCTTGCTAATAATGCCACAATATTACCCATTGGAATAGTTGAAGGAGTGTTTACAAAGATTCTAGGGAAAGTGGTGTCTACTGATTATCTTGTTATTGAATGTGTAGGAAAAGGACAAATCACACTTGGAAGATCCCTACTTAAACTACTTGGAGCAACAATAGATGTGGAAAAGGGCATCATGCACTTTGCTTCCCCACCGAACAATAATACGTTCCCCAAGTATAAGAATAAAAGTAAGAGAGGTAAGGGCAAGAAATCTGGTTTTAATGCTTCTTCGTTTGAGAATACTTGATTCTTTTCATGCTTCTTATGCCTAACTTAAAGGCGTTAAAGAAAAGTACTTATTGGGAGATAACCGACAAGTTTTAGTTGAGTCTTGGAAGTTATTGCTTCAGTAATAACCTCTCCTTTATTGATACGTTGCTAACATATCTATAATTTTTGATGTTCCATGCTTGTTTTATATCTACGTTCTTATGTTTTGTCCACACTTTGGAGTATTTTTACACACTTTCTTGGACTAACCTATTAACAAGATGCCACAGTGCCAGCTGCCTGTTTTCTGCTATTTTTGGTTCCAGAAAAGTCAGAAAATGAATATTCCTTGAATTGGACGGGACAAAAGCCAAAGTCAATATTTTACCGAGGGGGACATAGAGCCAGAAGACGAGACGGAGAGGGACTAGAGGCCGGCCACACCACCTGGCCGCGCGGCCAGGCCTGGCCCGCGCCAGGGGGTGGAGCGGCCGCCTAGGGCACCCCCTCGGCCTCCCTTTTTGCCTATAAGAAGCCTCTAATACAGAAACGCTAAGTACCCGATCAAAATTCCACGAAAGAGTCTGTAGCAGCCGTCATCTCCATCCCTAGATCGGGAGGGATCTGAAGCTCTTCTGGCACCCTGTCGGAGGGGAGAATTCACCCTGGAGGCCTTCTTCATCACCATGCCTGCCTCTAGTGTGATGCGTGAGTAGTTCATCCCTAGACTATGGGTCCATGTAGTAGCTAGATTGTTAGTTCTTCTCCTTTGTGCTACCATGTCTAGATCTTGTGAGCTCCGTTCATGATAAAGACCATCTATTTGTAATCATACATGTTATGTTTGCGGGGATTCGATGGATATTGAGATGCTATTTCAGATTGATTATTGATTCTATCATGTCTTTGTTATTTGTGATCTTGCATGCTCTCCGTTGTTAGTAGCTATCTTGGCCGAGTAGATGCTAGCAACTCCAAGAGGGAGTATTTATGCTCGATAGTGGGTTCATGCCTCTAGTAATCTGGGGAAGTGACAGAAATCTCTAAGGTACTAGATGTGTTGTTGCTACTAGGGAGAAAACAACAATCCTTTGTTCATAGAACAATCGTATTGTTTACTTTACACACAATGCTTAATGCAATTATCTATTGCTTGCAACTTAATACTAGAGGGGGTTCGGATGATAACCTGAAGGTGGATTATTAGTCATAGATGCAGTTGGATTACGGTCTATGTATAATGTTGTAATGCCTAATAAAATCTCATAGGAGTCAAGATGATTAGTATATGCATGTGTGCTTTATCGATGTTTGTCAATTGCCCTGCTGTAATTTGTTCACCCAACATGTCATCTATCTTAAGGAGAATCACCTCTACTGAACTATGGACCCTGGTCCTTTCTTTTACCATTAATCTACAATCTATTTACTATTTTGTGTTTAGTTTCTGCAAAGCTATTACTATCTTCCACACAATACATTTAATCCTTTGTTTTCAGCACAACCTCACTGAGTTGGGGGCAAAGTTCTGTGATTGTGTTGTGCAGGATTCCAAGTTGGAAACAACACCTTGGAGGTGTTTCCTTGCTCCTACTGGTTCGATAACCTTGGTTTCATAACTGAGGGAAAACTTGTTGCTATACTCATCATACCTTCCTCTTGGGGTTCCCCAACGATCTCATCATCTTCAGTAAGCACTTATCCTTTTTATTTGCTTTTTGTGACAAGAGTAACCTCTAATGAGAGAGAAGTAATGCTTGGGAAAGTTATTGTCCCGAAACAGATTTTTGTGCTTTGCTGTAAAAATTAGTGAAAAATCTCTGTACGTCGGTTTGAGCTGTAATTTTTTGTGCTTCTGCCCCAGGTAGTTATCCAACTTTAGTTAGTTCAACACTTTTCGATTTGAGCAACAGAAGGTCTTAGAAAAAATCGGTTTCTACCCGCTGGTCTGTTTTGACAGATTTCTGCCATTATTTGCATTTGATTCTTGTTGATTCCTTTTTGGGTTCTTTTTGGGGAAATTGAGCTTTTTGAGGGAATTGCTACAGTATCTTGTTTTAATGGAAGTTTTACTTGTGTTGGAACTGAACCAAAAGACTTATTATCTTGAGTACACTAATGTTGCTAATGAAGATTGTGTGAAGTTTTGTATGAAGGAAAATTTCAGGTGTAAGGGAAGAATGATGTAATGAGATGAAGAATGGACAAAAGCTCAACCTTGGGGATGTGACCCCAAGAAATATCCAAGAAGTACAAGCTTCAAAGCTTGGGGATGCCCAAGGCATCCCCTTCTTCATCAATAAAAATCTCAGGTTTCTTCCAAACACTTCATTTTTATTGTTTCATGCACAGTTGTGTTGTTCTTGGAGCATCTTCATTTCTGTTTTTGGTTTTCGTTTGCTTAGTTTTCTTAGTTTTCTTGAATAAATTGGCTGGAACCCATCATTCATGCATTAGTTTTCAAATAAGATTGGTTTGGATTGGAAAAGAGTAGGAAAAGTGCATGCTTAAGTGGTAAAAAGGAGCTTGTTTCTGACTGTGCCCTATGCTTTGTCATGTCATGCTTGGTATTGTTTTGGCTTTATGCTTAGTGATTTTTGCTGTAGCATGACATGTTATAAACAATTGAGATTGCTTAATGTGCCTTGAAAGAATCATGCATTGTTTTAGCATATTAAAGCATAGTATTGTGGTATTCTCCTTTGATGCTTTATTTGGGTTGACTTGGCGCATGCTCACACCATGTTAAGACTATACCAAGTCACCATAGCCTCTATGATCCTTTAGTTTACGACTTGTAATATCACTTTATGCTTTAATTAATAATATTTTGTCGCTTTGCATGATTATGGCCATTATTGCTCTCTTAGTTGGTCGCTCCCAATCTTTTGCTAGCCTCCATAACCAAGTATGTGTTCCACTCATGCATCCAACTCCAAATAAAACCAAGTTATTCCAAAGAGTCCACCATACCTACCTATTAGCATTTGCTATTCCAAGTATATTCATGTTTTTATCTACCTTCCGAATTAAACTTGTTATGTGAAAATTAGTGATTAAATCTCTCACGAACTTGATGGCACACTTTACTTTTCTTGCCCCTAATAAACTTGAACCATTGTGTCATCTATGTTGTATATGCTTGCACTTATATGTTGGGGATTAGCAGAACCATGCTGTCATGGGGAACGCTTTCAACATTGCACTTGTACATTGTACCCAGTTGATGTCATGCTCTTTTGTCTATGGATGTCGTCGGTGTGAAATGAAAGGGGAGCTTGTAAGTCCATGGAGTTATGTATGTGTGTTAGAGAAACGCCTGGGCCGCTGGTCTAATCCATGCCTAATCATGGTGGAAACCTGCAGTGTAACCATAATGAGAAATCTATGAAGCATTCTTCTTCTGAAAAAAAGAGATATAGATTGAGAAAAAGAACAAGAAAAGATGAGAAAAGAGGAAAGAGAGAAAAAAGCACCATTTTCCCATGGTAAATAAGAAGATTGCCGAGATGCTTATTGTCTGCTTGCCTTATCATTTTGATATGGGGATTCTTCCGTATCATGGGGCAAGGGGTACCCCATTGGCGGTTCTCTATGATACACATGTAATTACTATGACATGAACTTACCGGTAACTAAACTTGAGTAGCATGAGGAGCGGCCCTCGTATTCAAGGGACATGAGATTGCCAACTTATACTTTGTCAAGCATATACTCCTAGTTTGTTCACTTTAACCTTAATCACTTCAAGATGCTTATGATAGGGGCAATGAGAGATGAAAGCTAATAAGTACCATAATTTTTGGAAGCTCTTTATGAGACTTGAATCCCTGCTTCCTTCTATGAAGGCCTTTCTTTTACTTTTATGTTGAGTCTCCATCTTTTATCTTTATGCACCTATTAAGAGAGCATAGTGGCCATTCTTAGTTTAATGTGAATTGTCCCAAGACTTTTTGATTGATGCATAACTTTGATATTGCTTGTCCTTAAACTATTGGTATCTAGTCACCCTTATGAACTTTGAAGGTGTCCTATGCATTTATGTTTTGCTACTCTATGAGGGACAAGCTGAATACCATTCTCATTATGCTTTGTTTATGTGAAACAAACAAACGTCTTGCAAAGCATTATTATTCATGAATCTTTTGTTTGTACCTTTTCATGCTACAACATAATTGTTAGGTCTTATTGTTAGAACTATATATTTCATGCTATGTTAAAGTACTATGATCCCAGCTATCAATGTTTTACAAAAACTTTGATCAAGTTTATGATGGTGCATGTCACCTCAAAAATTATTCTTTCTTTTTATCAATTACCTACTCGAGGACGAGCAGGAGTTAATCTTGGGGATGTTGATATGTTGCAAACGTATCTATAATTTTTAATGTTCCATGCTTGTTTTATATCTACTTTCTTATGTTTTGTCCACACTATGGAGTATTTTTATACACTTTCTTGGACTAACCTATTAACAAGATGCCAAAGTGCTAGTTGCCTGTTTTCTACTGTTTTTGGTTCCAGGAAAGTCAGAAAATGAATATTCTTAGAATTGGACAGGACAAAAGCCAAAGTCAATTCACCGAGGGGGACACGGATCTAAAAGACGAGATGGAGAGGGGCCAAAGGCCGGCCACACCACCAGGCCCGCGCCAGGGGGTGGTGCGACCGCCTAGGGCACCCCCTCAGCCTCCCCTTTCGCCTATAAGAAGCCTCCGATACAGAAACCCTAAGGACCCGACCAAAATTCCACGAAAGAGTCTGTAGCCACTGTCATCTCCATCCCTAGATCAGGAGGGATCTGAAGCTCTTCCCGGCACCCTGCCGGAGGGGAGAATTCACCCTGGAGGCCTTCTTCATCACCATGCCTGCCTCTGGTGTGATGCGTGAGTAGTTCATCCCTGGACTACGGGTCCATCTAGTAGCTAGATGGTTGGTTCTTCTCCTTTGTGCTACCATGTTTAGATCTTGTGAGCTCTGTTCATGATCAAGATCATCTATTTATAATCTTACATGTTGTGTTTGCGGGGATCCGATGGATATTGAGATGCTATTTCAGATTGATTATTGATTCTATCATGTCTTTGTTATTTGTGATCTTGCATGCTCTCTGTTGTTAGTAGCTATCTTGGCCGAGTAGATGCTAGCAACTCCAAGAGGGAGTATTTATGCTCGATAGTGGGTTCATGCCTCTAGTAATCTGGGGAAGTGACAGAAATCTCTAAGGTACTAGATGTGTTGTTGCTACTAGGGAGAAAACAACAATCCTTTGTTCATAGAACAATCGTATTCTTTACTTTACACGCAATGCTTAATGCAATTATCTGTTGCTTGCAACTTAATACTGGAGGGGGTTCGGATGATAACCTGAAGGTGGATTATTAGTCATAGATGCAGTTGGATTACGGTCTATGTATAATGTTGTAATGCCCAATAAAATCTCATAGGAGTCAAGATGATTAGTATATGCATGTATGGTTTCTCGGTGTCTGTCAATTGCCCCGCTGTAATTTGTTCACCCAACATGTCATCTATCTTAAGGAGAATCACCACTAGTGAACTATGGACCCTGGTCCTTTCTTTTACTATCAATCTACAATTTTCTTTTTACTATTTTCTGTTTACTTTCTGCAAGCAATTACTACCTTCCACACAATACGTTTAATCCTTTGTTTTCAGCAAAACCGGTGAGAGTGACAACCTCACTGTAAGTTGGGGGCAAAGTTCTGTGGTTGTGTTGTGCAGGATTCCAAGTTGGAAACAACACCTTGGAGGTGTTTCCTTGCTCCTAATGGTTTGATAACCTTGGTTTCATAACTGAGGGAAAACTTGCTGCTGTGCTCATCATACCTTCCTCTTGGGGTTCCCCAACGAGCTCGATATATTTTGAGCCATCACAAACATGTGACTAGGTCATAAGGGATGTCATATAACAGAATGAGTAAAGAGTACTTATCAGTAACGATGTAGAACTAGGTATGGAGATACCAATGATCAAACCTCGGATAAGTAGAGTATCGCATGACAAAGGGAATCTTTGTCGTATGTAAATGGTTCCATCGATCACGAAGTCATCATTGACTATGTGGGAGCCATTATGGATCTCCATGTCCTGCTATTAGTTATTGATCGGAGAGGTGTCTCGATCATGTCTGCATAGTTGACAAACCGTAGGGTGACACACTTTAAGGTTCGATGTGGTTTAGGTAGATATGGAATATGAGTTAGAGACCAAATGTTGTTCGGAGTCTCGGATTGGATCCAGGACATCACAAGGAGATCCGAAATGGTCCGGGGAATAAGATTCATATAACGCAAGTCATTTTCTGGGGTTCGGAAAAGTTTCGGAGTTTTGTTTGGAGCTTCTAGAAGGTTTCGGAATGTTCGAGAAGGTTCTACGAAGAGATAAACATAAATCCCTAGATTATAGGGGTTAAGACTTGGGGGAAGGAAACTACCCCCTCCCCTTGTGTGCTGGCCCTAGGAGGTGGGGCAAGGGGTGGGAACCCTAGGCCGCACCCCCTCTATATAAAGAGGGGTGGGGGCACCTTCCCCTTTCCCCTTCACCCTAAACCCTAGCCGCCAGTCCCTCCTTCCTCCTGTTGCGGCTTAGGCGAAGCCCTGTAGGAATTCTCCTCCACCACAACCACCACGTCGTCGTGCTACTGGGATTCCGTGGAGATATACTACCTCCGCTACCCACTGGAATGGGGAGAGGATCGTCTACATCGACTTCGTACTTGTGACCGAGTGCAAAAGCACCGCTGGAACGTGGTGCCCGAAGGATCATCTACTCGATCTTGAGATCGGCAAGTGATCGTCTACATCAACCACGAGATACGATCTTGATCAAGGCTTTGGATCTACAAGGGTTATTACAGATCTATCTCGTTGCACTTATCTCATAGATTAGATCTTGTCTTTTCCACAGATTAGATCTTGATTTTGTTCGTTCTTGCGGTAGAATTTTTTTGTTTTCCATGCAACGAACCCATCAGTGGTATCAGAGCCATGTCTATGCATAGATTTGTTGCACAAGTAGAACACACTGTTTTTGTGGGTGTTGATGCTTTTGTTTTTGTTGTCTTCACATGTACTTTGCATCTTGTGGGATGGTGGGATGAAGCGGCTTGGGCTAACCTTACATGTCATCGCACATGAGACTTGCTCCATGCTTGACGTGCAACTTGCATTGCACAAGTGGCTTTTCAGGTGTCTGTCTCTCCCACCATAGTTAAGATTCAATTTACAATTAGCATCTGACAACACTTGTATCAGCGTTGTGGTTTTTGTTCATAGGTAAGATCGGTTCTTATACGAAAGCCCCAAACCACGTAAAACATGCAAAGAAAATTAGAGGCGTCTAACTTGTTTTTGCAGGGGCATGTGATGTGATATGGCCACGATGTGAATGTGAATATATTTGATGTATGCAATGGTCCTTATCGTAATATGGTAACCGGCAGGAGCCTAATGGTTGTATTTAATTTTTGTTAACACCTGCGTGTTTATTCATCATGTAATAGCTTTATTCCAAGTAGTTGTAATAGTTGCTGTTAGTGATGGATGATGCGCTCGACGATCGACGTAGAGCTCATTAGGAACCCCAAGAGGAAGGTGTGATGAGCACAATAGCAAGTTTCCCTCAGTTATGAAACCAAGGTTTAATCGAACTAGTAGGAGCAAGGAAACACCCCAAAGGTGTTACTAGCTGAGCTTTGGCAGGGCGCACTACCGGTGCTAATAGCAACGTGGAGACCTGCACAACACAACCACAGAACTTTGTCCCCAACTTGCGATGAGGTTGTCAATCTCACCGTGTTTTGCAGAAAACAAAGGATTAAACGTATCGAATGGAAGGAAGTAATAGTTTGCAGAAAGTAAACACAAAGCAGTAAACGGTTGTAGATTATATGTAAAGAAGAAGGACCGGGATCCATAGTTCACTAGAGGTGGCTCTCCTTAGATAAATAACATGCTGGGTGAACAAATTACAGCGGGGCAATTGACAAACACCGAGAAAGCAATACATGCATATACTAATCATCTTTACTCCTTTGAGACTTGATTGGGAAATACAACATAATACATAGACCGCCATCCAACTGCATCTATGACTAATAATCCACCTTCAGGTTATCATCCAACCCCTCCAAGATAAGTTGCAAGCAATAGATTATTGCTTTACTTAATCGATGTAAGGTAAACAATACAATTGTTCTATGAACAAAGGATCGTTGTTTTCTCCCTAGTAGCAATAGCACATCTAGTACCTTAGAGATTTCTGTCACTTCCCTAGATTACCAGAGGCATGAACCCACTATCGAGCATAAATACTAACTCTTGGAGTTGCTAGCATCTACTTGGCCAAGATAGCTACTAACAACGGAAAGCATGCAAGATCTCAAATAACAAAGACATGATAGAATCAATAATCAATCTGAAATAGCATCTCAATATCCATCGGATCCCTGCAAACACAACATGTATGAATTACAAATAGATGATCTTGATCATGAACGGAGCTCACAAGATCTAAACATGAAAGCACAAAGGAGGAGAAACCAGCCATCTAGCTACTACATGGATCCGTAGTCCAAGGATGAACTACTCACGCATCACACCGGAGGCTTGCATGGTGATGAAGAAGGCCTCTAGGGTGAATTCCCCTCTCTGGCAGGGTGCCGGGAAGAGCTTCAGATCCCTCCCGATCTAGGGATGGAGATGACGGCGGCTACAGACTCTTTCGTGGATTTTTGATCAGGTACTTAGGGTTTTCATCCCGAGGGCAACTTATAGGCGGAAGGAGAGGCCGAGGGGGTGCTGGGGTCGGCCAGACCACCCCTGGCGTGGGCCAGGCCTGGCCGCGCAGCCAGGTAGTGTGGCCGGCCCCTGGCCCCTCTCCGTCTCGTATTCTGGCACTTGATCCCTTCCAGAAAAATAGGCACTTTGGCTTTTGTCCCGTCCAATTCCGAGAATATTCATTTTCTGACTTTCCTAGAACCAAAAACAGGAGAAAATAGGCAGTTGGCACTGTGGCTCTTGTTAATAGGTTAGTCCAAGAAATCATAATAAAAGTACTCCAAAGTTGGAACAAAACACAAGAAAGTGGATAAAACTAAGCATGGAACATCAAAAATTATAGATACATTTGCAATGTATCAATGGACAACCAGGAAGTGGAGCCACTGACCTTGACGCCATGCTGGTGATGATGGAGATCATGTCCGTTCTTTGGAGATGGAGATCAAAGGCACAAGAAGAAAGGCCATACCATGTCACATATTATGAAGCATGTGATGTTAATCCTTTTTGCATCTTGTATTGCTTAGATCATGATGGTAACATTATAAGATGATCCTTCTCACTAAAATATCAAGTAATAAAGTGTTCGTGCTTAGTAGGCACCGTTGCTAAGACTCGTCGCTTCGAAGCATCTCATGATGATCGGGTGCTATAGATTATACGTGTGCATACAACGGGTGCAAGCCAGATTTGCACTTGCGGATACTAAGGTTAATCTTGACGAGCCTAGCATGTACAAACATGGTCTCGGGACACGGAATACCAAAAGGTAAAGCATGAGTCATATGAATGATATGATGAACGTGTTGATTGTTCGCCTTTGAAGCTACATCTTCTCTCGTGAAGATCGGACTTGGTTGATAACTGCAAGTGCACAAATCCTTTGTAGCTAGTTTCGACATATGATATCGATCCCATAGGGAGCGGGAGTCTGAAGTCTAATAACTCTTGAACTAGATACTACAATAGAAATGCTAAATAAAGTTCTAAGTGACAAGATAAATGCGAGTATTGCGTAAAAAGGTGTTTTGGGGTTTTTGGTATAAGAGCAACAATAAGTAAAATA
Organism: Avena insularis; assembly: GCA_023614405.1. Lineage (NCBI taxonomy): Eukaryota > Viridiplantae > Streptophyta > Magnoliopsida > Poales > Poaceae > Avena > Avena insularis. The sequence continues at coordinate 660,243,750 of CM042690.1, read as the reverse complement.
AAACAACTGAACACAGAAAGTAAGTATCGCGTATGTAAGAGAGATTGGAACTGCATTCTCAGGGAGTGGCGGATAAACCACTAGCATTATAAGGAGCTAAGGTAAAGATTATTATCATGAACATTTTTAACTATGTATGTGTGGGAGGAACTCTGTATTTGGACAAATAGGCAGCAACTACTGCTAAAATCATCCTCATAACCACAATAGTCATCAATCGACATCAATCGAATTACTGTGCTATTAAGGGACATAATCCCGTAGGACGTATCCCATGACATGGATATTGTTCCGTGAGTTTCCTCGGTTCCCAAGTTGATACGTAAGGGGTGCCAACATCTTTATAGTCACTTTAAGTGCTAACACACCTTCGTCTACCAACAAGTAGTTCCCTCCATCAAGTCCCCATGAGAGGCAAATATTGAGAGGCCGACTTCTCTCAACATCAAGATGAAGACAATCTAACACATGGTCACAACGATGAATATCATAATAAACTTTATCTTATTTCAATCTCATACTAGGGTTTCTCCATCTCCCCAAGAACTAATGATCTACTCAGACATGGAGGCAATCAACATCGTAGAATAACAATGGAATCTATCATAGATGAATAGTACTTGTATAAATCCATAACGAGTATGGAAATTACAACAAGATCTAGACAAGATGTAGATGGGATGGATGAAGATGGTGGTGATGCAGTGATTGATGATGAAGATCAATGCCTTAGCCTCCCGGATCTGCGCAGGGCGAAGATGGATCCCCGGTGGACGAGTTCGCCCTCTAGATGCCTTCCGGAGGTGAGGTTTTGGCGATTTCTGGTTTTTCTGTATGTCGTCTCTCCGATCCAGTTGCACGGGGTGAAATATTTGAGGAGGCGGTGGCGGCGCCAACTATACGGCAGGAAATATACAACCAGAAAATTTATTCCCACCGTATAGTTGGTCGTTAAACCGTCTGTGTGCCTTGATCGCTTCGGGTTTTATTCTTGTATTATTGATATTTCCCAAATAAGTGATTTATGTTGTTTTTGACTCATTTTATCCTCAGTACAACTACTCCAAGAATTGTGTCCATTGTATCCATCATCTGTCCTGATCCTGGTGAAAACAGACATGAAATGTGCGTGTGAGCACCGTAAAATACCAAGATCCTACATCTACAATGTAAAATAATAATATAAAACATGATGCAAATATGCACTCATAAACTTCCCCAACCTTCGACTCTTGCTCATCCCGAGCAAGTTTAGCTTAATGGATGTGATCCTCATATTCATGAAGCTAAGTCGATAAAATAAATGAGGTAGTTGTAGCATGTGTTTATCATATATGATACATAGGAATAAGTTCATGAATAGTACCTTACTCGAACCATCCGAATAATATTAGAAGGCTTCCACACCTTAGTGATCAATAGTTCACAAAAGATGAATTTCAACATGATGTAAAAGTATCCGGTTCAACCGAATGAGTAAGCGAGGTAGTCCCAAGTGTTTTAGGATTAACATATTCACTTGGGATTCAAAATCTCAAAGTGTCTCTTTGTCATACTGCAATATATTAGTGTATGCTTGTTTGCTCTTTGCACATTCGCTCTTTTTCTTCTTTCTTTTCTTTTCTTTTGTGTATATGCTCACACTTTCGTTTAAGTGTTGTGCAAAGGAGCTAGCCATACATTCCACTTCATGTAAGAATTGAAAGTTTAACGATATCAATTACCAAATTCAAATTGTATATGAAGCATTTTTATGACTTGAAGATTCTACCTCGACTTATTCTCACTCTATTTTGATAGCACTTTTATTTTCCTTTGTTCAGGGTTTCTTTTTCAACTTAACTGTATAGATAATTTTTCTTTGTAAATCAAACCATAGATTTACAACATATTGACCAAATTATCTTTATATGTCCCATTAATACCAATGGTGTGGAAGACTCCTATTGCTATCATCAAGTGCAAGTAAAATTATACTCAAGCCATTCATATATCCAATATGAAAGGGCATGTATGCCCCATGTGTGGTTTTGGTAATTAATGACAATCCCTATGGACTAATGTGCAAATTGAGTCTCACTTGTAGGTTTGTCCATTGGCATCGCTTGGACCATCTGTTGGTTTCAAGGATGAAAAAGAAGAAGCATTGTCCAAGGTCTTTATGCCTATTGGAATCAAGTAGAAGAAGAATATCAAGTATGTCTTGAAGAAGAAGAAGAAGATGGAGTTCCTCATGGCTTTCTTCAATGCATCATCATCAAGAATTGATGTGCAAGCTCAAGATGCGTCCTCTCTAGAAGATCTCATGCTTGGAGCTTGCCTCCTCGGTGTTCATGGAGTGATGAATACAAGGTCAAATAAGAGGTTTCCCCATGGAGTATGGGGAGCCATTCGCAAATCTTCATCAAGCAAGAGCAATCAAGAAAGGTGTTCCATCTTGAAGGTGACAAGATCGTCTACATCAAGCTCAAGTGGGATGCTCAAGGCAAAGGTATGATCTTGATAGGGTTTCCATTTTAACGGTCTCTTGTAGTGTTGGGAGACCGAGTTTAGGATAGATAGCCGTACTATCAAGAGAGGCTCTCGAGTGGGTGACTCATTCGTATCTTTCGGAGAGAGCTCAAACCTTTGCATAGATAGCATTATCTTTCTTGGTTGTTGTTTGTTCTTTTCCATGTGAGGATCTAGAGCTTGTGGTTATCTTCATAACAAGCTCTAGTTCATCAAAAACATATTTCCCTTGCATATCCTATTGCGTTTTTGACCTTGCCGGTTTTCCAGCTCCACACCCTGGGAGATATCTCACATATATATTCATGATATTTTCTCCCTTGGTGATACCCAATATTTCACCTTTTGTTGGATTCTACTCTTTATTATCTTTCCAAAAAATTGGTTTCATCCCAATTGGAGTTTCCAAGCTCAACTTCTTGCGTTTTGGGTTTTGGAGGTTTTACCGGTTCATCGCTTCTGAGAGATTCTACCTTTCTCCATTTTATTTTTATCCTCCCTTGTTGGACTATGATGTTTATTTGCATAATCTTGTAGAGATTTTTGTTCTCTTCAAAACGAGCCTAAGATCATCAAAATCGGAGTCCGGAGTCAAAAGTTATTAAAGTTTTCGTGCAATGTTGTCCAACGTTTTTGCTTGAGCGGTAGTACCGGCCCAAGTTCCGCCCGAAGTTCCGGTAAATCTCGTTTTTGTTCAGTAACTTGTGTTTCTATTTACCGGTAGTTTCGGTGGAGCACCGGTAGTTCCGGTGGGGCGTGAATCTGGCCCAAACAGGCAGATTTTTCTTGCCCTATTTAAGGGCCCCCTCTTCCCCAAAGTTTCCCCAACTTTGGAGGTCATTTTTGCTACCTCTTCCACTCTCTCTCCTCCATTGTTGACCTTCAAAAGCTTGCCCTCTTCCCTTCTCCCTCCCATGATTCTTGCATCTTTTTGAGGGATTTGAGAGAGGAGATCTAGATCTACAAGACCCACCAAACCAAATCCCTTCTTTGTGAAGGAATCCTTGGGATCTAGATCTTGGAGAGTTTTGTGTTCTCCTCTTGTGTTCTTCCTCCCTTATTCCCCCAATAGCTTTTGTAGCTTTGGTGGAATTTGAGAGTGAAGAACTTGCATCTTGCATTTGGTGCATAGGTTTGAGTTCTCCTTGGAGATTCGACGAGTTCAAGCCCTTGGGCTTGTTTCTCTTGGGTTCTTGGAACCCTAGACGGTTGTGTGGTTGGATTGTTGCCTTTTGTGGTCTTGTAGCCTTTTGTGGCCTTGTTGCCTTTGTGGCTTTGTAGCCTTTGTGGCATTGTTGTTGGGAGCCTCCAATTGAGTTGTAGAGATTGCCCCAATCTTATACGGGTTCAGTGACCGCCCTCAAGTGTCCCATAGTGGAACGTGAGTAGGCCTTTGTGGCAAGCTCACGGGAGAATAGGGTGAGCCTGTTGTGGCGTCGGTAGGTTGCGTGCCTTCGCATCTTGGGTTGAGGCTAGGGATGTAAATGGCAGCTAAACGGCTGCCGCAAGTCCCGTTTATTCAACTCGTTAGTTCATTTCTTTGAAAAAGGCAAATTTTATTGAACTAGAGTATTGATAAATGGTATTATGCGAGATTAAATGGCGCGTCGCTTACATCCCTAGGTGAGGCCTTGTGTGGCGTTGGGTGAGCATCGAGCCACCACACCTCGAGGTGAGCCACTTGTGGCGTTCGAAGTACATTGCGCCCCCGCACCTCTCCAACGGAGACGTAGCTTCTTTGGAAGTGAACTTCGGGAAACAAATCATCGTCTCCGTGTCCATCGGTTATCTCTCAACCGAGCCCTTTACTTATGCAATTTACATTGTGATAGCCATCGTGCTTGAAATACTATATCTTGCCATCACCTTGTTGCTTGTCTTGCTTAGCATAGGTTGTTGGTGCACTTAGTGAAACTAGTGGATATAGGTTTTGGCTTGATAAATTAAACGTTAAGTTTTATTCCGCATTTATTAGAGCCTAAACCGTAATAATTTTAAAACGCCTATTCACCCCCTCCCCTCTAGGCGACGTCCATTTCCCTTTCACAATAAGACAATCACAAACTCAATATTGCTCCATATATAATAATAAACTCGAAATTTTATAAAAGGGATCGACTAGTCCTGAAGGGAATTCTAATGATGAAAACTTTATTTCTAGTTTGAACTAATGCAAGACTAAGATAGTGATGTAAAACTTATAAGATAGGTTATAAGGTCTTAAAGATCTTCCCAAGCTTGGAATCAAGCCAGGCGGGAGATTATTTGATCCCTTGATTATTGTAGATCACTATGGCGCCATGGCACGCGGTATGTTCTCTTCACGGGCCACCTGGGAAGAGTGCAAGCAGCAGTTTCCTGAGTACCATGTTCCAGAGAGTATTATGGAGTTTAAGAGAAGAGAATTTGAGGGCTTAAGACAAAACAATGCAACGGTGATGAAATATATTAGGGAGTTTAGTCAGTTATCTCGTTATGTTGTTGATGAGGTAAACATGGAGGAGAATCGCAAGAAAAGGTTCTTGAGGGGACTAAACCCTTACATGAAGATGAAGTTATGGGTGGTTGCAACACGACATTTTCAAGAGTTGGTTGATGCAGCAATTACTTTTGAGGACGATTATAAGATGGTACTACAAGAGATAAAGAAAATAGCTAAGAAAAGAGCTAAGATTGAACCAAAGAAGTTCCAGACAAATGAGCCAAGGCTTAACCTGGATTTCAAACCTAGAATTCTATCGATAGGAAATGGTTCAAATCAGAGTGTTCGAAAACAGAAGAAAAGAACTATATGTGAAAATTGTGGAATTCCGGGACATATCAAGAGGGACGGTAAAAGATCCAAGGTTGTTTGTTATACTTGTGGACAAGATGGGCACATGAGACATATTTGCCCTCACAAGCAAGTAATCAATGATGGAGAACCAATATTAAGAGACAGAAACTCTAGAAGAAACAAAAAGCAAGGAATGACATTCAGAAGATCACATCATCATATGATGGAACAAGTGAGTTACTCCGAGCAATCCATGATAGGTATTTTAGTATTAGTAGTCATTCTTCAATAATATTGTCTGAGGGTTAAAGCCATCTCATGGAGCATTAGGGCTGAGTCTAAACCTAGTATTAGGTATTATCCATAGTTGAATCAATAGGTAGAGTAAACTCAAGGAGTACAGAGTCCATTAAAAAAATCACGCTAGAAGAAAGGATACTGAGAGGAAGGAAGAAAACTCCAGATGAACCTATCCGACACTCTTAAGGATCAGAAATCACAAACTTCGGGATGAAGTTTAATTTAAGGGGGAAAGACTGTAACATCCCAGCATTTAGGACTAAACGAAGGGTAGATTTAGGATTTTGTGCATCTGCATGCATGCACCTGAAAATCTAGGTAAATTTTTCACAACCTAAAACTCTAGAGTGATCAGAGTCTCTCTTGCTTCGATAGATTAGAGATTAGCCATCTCAGTGAGTGCGGGAGATTTTGACATGACCTTTAGGTATTATCCGTGTTTTTGAAGGGGTAGAATTTGAAACTTACTTTGAATTTCCAAATTCAATTCATATTTGAATTTAGAAATTTAGGAATAATCATGCTATAACTTTTAAAAAGAAATGATTATAATAATAATATAAAATAATTCTTTATTAATAAGAAGACATGAAGTAGTACATTGTTTTTTATAACAAAAGAATAAAAGCAAATTACAATTAAGTAATTAAACAAATAATAGAAAAGGAAATAAACAAGAGAATTCCTTATTACAAGAATACACCTATTACATTGTATTTACAGTAAACAAATGAATAAATAAATATTACACAAGTAAGAATAAAAGAATATTTTTTTTATAAATAATATTATAGTGATTGTACAACTGAAAGAAAGTTTACAAAATTTATATCCTAAACTAAACCCTGTATCTAATTTGGAGCTCTTCATCTTAGTGGGTTCCTGCAAAACAAAATAGAAAGACAAACAATAATAAAAGGATAAAGGGGGGTAGTGTAGTGGTTTTGCTCTCAGAATGAACAGTGTAATGCACTGTAATTATTTCATCACCGAGCTTAATCTTAAAGGGGCAAGTTTCACCAATTTAAGAATCTGTTCTTATCAGCTTGTATGCCTCAGTACAACATCACAGGCATTAGTCAGAGGGGCAAGTTTCACCAAAAAAGGTAAGAAGGAAGCAGTGAATCAGCTGTAGTTACTTGATCTGATCCACAAATATGAAGCAAACATGCAAGAAGCTTAGTCACCACCTGCCCTTGTGCTGTCAACACATGACAGCCATAAGGGAGGATAAGAGCATCACCGTGGCAGAAGAGTACCACTCTGTTGGTCATATCTCCAACATTTCATCTCTCCACACCTCCATGATACATTGTTCAGCTCTAAAACCACCATAGTGCACCACAAAATTAACCATCCAGATCACCACTCCATATCTAGCACTCTGGTTGCTTGGGGAAGCCATCCAGGAGCTAGGAGGAGAGGAGATTCACCAGTTCATCCCCAAATCCATCCATTCCACCACACTAAACCAACCCAGCCAATAGTTAAGCATGGTAACCTGAAGGAGATCAAGGGCAAGCAGCACTAGGAGGAGTAGGACAAGCACGAGATCAAGCCAGTGGCAAGGAGGAGAACATCAAGCTGGAACATAAGAAGTAGATCAGGAGTAGCCAGACAGTCTCAAGCAACCACTACAGTAGTAGGTTGCTATATTACTGCCTAGCTAAAGCATCTGTTATTAACAGTTCTATTTAGAGAATAGATTAGGAGAGAGGGGAAGCTCTCAGGCTTCCATAGCATTGTTATGGGAAACTCATCATAGAGTTGTGTTAACAGCAGATCTAGTATCTGTTCTATTCCATAAAAATAGCCGCCTCAGCCTTTTAATCATTGGCTAGGGACAATCCAAATTTTTGACAAGCAATAAGGTAGCAGATCATGTAGATGATCTAAGCCACTATGCATCCTCCAAAGAGGTACCACAGCAGCAAGATCATCTACAGAGGCCACAAGTATTGTATATAAGGAATAGCTAACAGATCAAGAAAGCAACTTTCAAATACATCAAGTAATCTAAATCACTTCCCTAGATTAAAATTACTAGGAATCATATTTCATTCAAGTTCTCTGTCAAGTTTGACTGATATTTCTTGATCAAACACATCATTGATTACATCACACTAGTAGTCAGTTGCCACTCTAGAAAAGCATCAGGTGTTACCAATAGCATCCTAGATGAGGATAATACTAGCACTGCTAGGCAATATGGACCATAGCAGATTAGGGTTATAGAAATTTTAGTTGGCATCAGTATAAGACTAGTTAAAGCATCACCACAAGCAATTAGAACCTAACTGAAGAAGCAATTAGGCAGGACATGCTCAATTGAGAGAAATAGTACATGTACTAGATTCAATCATTCAACATATTGATTAGCCACCTTATAAAATTCAATAAAGAAGAAATTATGGATGTAATAGAGAAAATTAAGTTGATATGGGAACTAGAATATCCTAGAGTGATGTACAAGTTTACTTCACAGTTTTATCAATACCAGAAAGGTATGAAAGGCTCTATACAAAAACCATAAACAAACTATTTTGCAACAACTGGGCTGAAACTTGTTTTCATCGCCCTGGACAAACAACTGGGCCAAAATGGCTGAATGACCACTCAAAATGATCGTAAGAACGAACCCTACAAATCATATTATATAAGCTTGCTCTAATTCGTCCATCTAAACCTACTAGAAACAGCAGCAGGACGAATCTTTGACCAAATCCCACTCATGGGGATGCTAACCCATGCCTAATCTTCACGAGTTAAACTCCAGTAAACAGCCAAAAGTCATATAACTTACGCAAGGGTATTTACCTGAACCGAGGCGTCGTAGTCATCTCAGTTGATGCCAGGGTTGCGTAGCCACTGCTGTCATCCTACTGGCGTCGGAGTTGAGATAGTCGAAGAAGACGCAGCAGCCACACCACCGCTATGATGTCCAGGTCACATCACACCAGGTCGCTGATGTGCGAGTGCGACCAGTGGCATTTGCGTGGTCAAGCAGGGGGTCGAGAGGGAGGCGAGGTCGCCGAGAGGGTGCTATAAGAGGCGGGCCTCGATCTGGAGCCGAGTAGCGGAAAATTCAGGGGACGAGCGGATCCATGCCGCACCACCATGGACAGCAGGACGACAGCGAACCTAGGGTTCGTCCGGGCGCGCAGGGAGGCGCATGGGAGCATGGAGGCCGAGGGTAACCGGTGGAGGATTTCATGGCCTGGCCGTGAAGGTGACCGACGGTGCCGGAATCGATCGTCGTCGACCTGCTGTACGGCGGCGCGGATCGAGGGTTCCATGGAGAAGACGTGTGCGAGAGCGGCGTGGGGATGCGCCGGTTGGAGATTCGATGGAGGAGGAGGCGGAAAACCCTGTGTAGATGACCGGCGGCGCCGGCGACGAACGGTAGCCGGCCAGAGCAGCGCTGGCGGCGGCGCATCGCCATTGCGAGTGGGGAACGAATGTGTGACAGTGTTCGTGCGTGCGTGTGTTGGTTCTGAATGAACCAGTGTGTGCGTACGTCCATGTGTTGTGCGTGTATTTGGGCTTAGCCCAAAACCTGAATACGTGTGGGTTAGTAGGCCTAAACTAATATCATTTTCACAATTAGATAATTCACTAGTATGTGTGTGTGCCACTAATCCAATTAAATATAGCCCAATTAGTTTAACATAAAAATAATATCTATCTAAGAAATATATAATGTCACCTGTTTAAGTTAAATAAAATGCAAATAAATATCAACACCATTAAATATCTCAATAAAATTTAATAAATCAAAGAAAAGTCCTAAAAATTACTTTTGGGTACAAAGAGAAATGTAATATCTTATAAAATTGCTAGTTAGGAAAGTTGAAGTTATCCTAGGATTTATAGAAAGTAAATGTTGTGTTTAGTTTTATAAAAAGTACTTTCTTAAAATGCATTTCTTTTATTTTTATAAAACAAAAATAACTTCCTTATAGCTTCATCTAAGTTATTTAGAATTTATTACTTTGGAAAAAGATTAATCTTTTCTCCAAATTTGTTTAATAAATTATGTAGAACACCAAATAAAGATTAAGTCTAAATATTACACTTAAAACAATAAATATAACTATATAATAAAAAATTAAAAGTAAATTATTAACTATATAATGATCCTTTAAAACTTTAACTAACTATAAATCCAAGATTTACAAGTTCATTTTGCAAATCATTAACCTATATTGGAAGTGAATGATCTCAATTTACATATATATATCCATATTTTATATAACTCCTAAACTTGGTATTAACAAAATAAACTATATAATAAATTTATCTATTTCCTATAAACAAATCTTATAATATAATCCATGAATATTAAACATGCTAGATCTAAATCCTTAAGGTTAAACTTCATATTTATAAGATTTTGTTTAGGAAAACCCTTAAAACTTGTTGATACCTTAAACAATATGTCTTAAACCATCATTACTCTTTTATAGTTAACTTTAGTCTAATACACCATAAAATAAGAATATAATAACTCAGGTTCATTTGAACCTTATCAAATACCATAACTTTAGCCTTATTAATCTTCAGAATTGATAGACTTATCATAAATAATATTTTTGACAACTATTATTCTTTTTGTCACTTCAAAAGAAACAATATACTAATTCTTTTAAGTCAAAACAACTTAAAACATGAATTTGTAATAATTACAAGATACCATTCAACCTAAATCTTGTATTAAGATTATACTTCACCATTTATGTCTTGTATGTTAGTCTTAATATCTTGCAATCGTACTCTTTTGTAAAGTAAATATAAAAATAAAACAAATCTTAAACAAATCACCTAATTGCAACTCAATTGTAATGTTAGGGGTACTTTGGGGGTTTAAAACACATGCATATCATTACTTATGCATATCAGCATATTGCTTCTTTAAACATTGTCCTTACCAGGCAATGATGATATTTTATAGAACCTGAGGTTTAGGGTCAAGTCGAGACATTCGACTACAATACTTCGCTATACCAAGGCAAGTTCACACTTGCTTATGTCCTTTGGTTATTTTCTATCAAGTATTTGCAAACTATTGTTGTCATTACCTGTATTTCAAAAAGGTCAGAAAACACTATTTTTGATAATAATGTGAACTATTGGTTACTGATCTAGGGTGATCAGTTAATCTATTAAGCCTGGCAATTGGAATACCATTGTCTAGGAATATATCATCTAGGACTTAATAATCAATATCGCTAGTGATTCTAGCGTCGTATATCACGCGTTAACCATAAGATCTATAATGGCTCTGAGGAAGTCAGTTGGATCTTCTCCCTTTCGTATGCTGATGGACAACTTTTATCGGAGCCGTGATCCTACATCTAGGCACGTGCAAGGGTGGGAACCGTCAATTCCCCGATATTAGATGTCAACTATTGCTCTCTTCAGGAGTGTAAACCGGCTTAGTCGTTGTCCTGAGCTAGAAAAAGGGTGAGTATACGGGGTTGCGGAGAAGGGAAGTACTAGCTTGGATCATCTAACTGGGCCCCACATCACGGAACTGTGGACGGGAACAAGCTGTCCGGTTGTGCAACAAGGATTTGATCTCTTATGAGTAAAGTAGCGCACCTCTTCAGAGTGTAAGAACTGTGACATGTTACTCCTTGTTGCGGGAAGGAGATGCGAACGCTGCAGGAAAGGAACTCCATGAAGTTCTGGTCAACCTGTGAAGACTGACGGACATAGTTTTTCAGAATAAAAGAAAGCTTTGAAGAAATATTTACGAAAACTTGCATAGCCTACGACCTATGGTTTGTGGTTGTAGTTAGTGCATCAAACACTCCTTTTTAGTGAACTTGCTGAGTACGCTCGTACTCAACCGTACCTTCTTAACCCTTGCTAGATTCTGAAGACATTGACGACCAAGAAGATGAAACACTATATTCAGCTGAAGACCAAACATAATTTCGTTATGAGGAGTTAGAGTTATCCGGAAGCGTCAAAGGAAACAACTACGAAAATAACTATGAAATGGAGGTCGAAGAGTCTGAAGCATAGATGTGTCGGATATAGTTAGTTAAGCCTAGTATTTTAGATCTCTATCCTATATCTACTAATCTCGTATAAATCTTAAGGTGTAGTTTGCTTCTTTATCTCCTTCTCAAGTCATTATAGTATAGATTTGAGTCATCGAGATTCCTCTATGGCCCTAGGAGAATCTCAAAGTCGTCATGTAATTTCTGATTGTAATAATAATAATGTATGCTTGTGGACCTGCTTTGTTTCTGTTGTGCCACTCTGAGGATGTAATATTTGCGGAATGGTGTTCCCTTAGTGTTATGTCCACGACTATAGTATACTACAACATGTAGTGGTATGCTGGGTCGCCGTATCAGGGGAAAACGAAAAAGTAAACGAAGATGTCTAAGAGTTTAACGACTAACTGTATGACCGGAATATCATCTTCGGTCATATAGTTGCGACCGTATAGATACAGACATAAAAAATCGAAGGTGTCTGAGAGTTTAACGACCAACTATACGAGTATAGTTGCGACCATATAGGTCCAGACATCGAACAAAATTTCACGAAGAAGATACAGAGGGTTTAACGATCAACTATACGGCGGGAGATTTTTCTCCAGTCATATAGTTGTGCTTGTATAGTCGGTAAAAACCTCCAGAAACTTCAGAAAAACATGAGGAATTCAAAGGCAAAATTTTTAGAAGTAAAATCTATGAAAACAAATCGCTTATTTGAGTAAGAACACTTACCTTGAACTTACCATTTACTTACTCGGGGATGACAAGCTCCTCCAACAACAAATACTTCTTCTCTTTTGGAGGAATTGACCTTAGTTCATTTAATAATTCTCGTAAGCAAAAATCACCAGGATTAAAGTTCCTCTCAATAAGATTGGTGTCTTGCTGGCCAAACATGGACACTGCATCCAACATCTTTATATCTTGCCTCTACATAATCTACAACTCAAATTCTTGAAGTAAAAGAATCCAACGGATTAGTCTTGGCTTATGGTTTTTCCTCTCAAGGAATTCTTTTAAACCATCACGATCTGTATGAACTCTTACTTTTGCATCAACTAAATAAGAACAAAATTTATTGCAAGAGAAAAATACAACAAAAAGTTTCCTTTCTTCCTTAGGATAATTATTTTGAGCACTATTAAGACTTCTACTAGCATGATGTATAATATTAAATCTGCGACCTATGTGTTGTCAAAGAGTTACTCCTACAACATCCTCACTAGCTTCACATATTAAGTCAAAAGTCATATCCCAGATAGGTGGTTTAATGATAGGAGCATGGGATAAAGCATATTTAAGTTTATCAAAGGCTACAAGACATTTATCATCAAAATTAAATCTTACTCCCTTTTGTAGAAGGTTACTCAAATGTTTAGATATTCTAGAGAAGTTTCTAATGAACCTTCTATAAAAGCCCACATGACCAAGTAAACTTCTTATACCTTTTATATCCCTAGGTTGTGGCATTCTTTCTATGGCTTCAACCTTAGCTCTATCCACTTCAATTCCCTTACATGATACCTTATGTCTAAGGACTATACCTTCTTTGACCATAAAATGGCACATCTCCCAGTTTAGAACAAGATTGGTTTCTTCGCAATGCTACAAAACTCCTTTAAGATTATCCAAGAAACTAGTAAACAAAGTTCCATAGATAGAAAAGTCATCCATAAATACTTCCATTATCAGTTCTATAAAATCTGCAAAAATAGCAGTCATGCATCTTTGAAAAGTAGCTGGAGCATTACATAAACCAAAAGGAATACGTTGGTAAGCATGTAAACCATAAGGACTAATGAAACTTGTTTTAATTTGGTCATCAGGATGAACAACTATTTGAGAAAAACTAGAGTATCTGTCTAAGTAGCAAAAATGAGTGTGGTTTGCTAACCTTTCTAAAGTTTGATCTACGAATGGTAAAGGATAGTGATCTTTCCTAGTTTATTTATTCAATTTCCTAAAGTCTATGCACATCCTATGTCTAACAATAGTTCTAGTAGGTATCAATTCATTGTTTTCATTAGGAACAATAGTAAAACCACCCTTCTTAGGGACACAATGAACAGGACTTACCCATTCACTTTCTTCTATAGGATAAATTATACCTACATCCAATAGGTGTACAATTTCTTTTCTTACCACTTCTTTCATTTCAGGCTTTAGTCTTGTATTAAATTCTACAACTGGTTTAGCACCTTCTTCCATGAAATTTTGATGGACGGTTATCATGGGACTAATGCCCTTCAAATCATCCATTGGGTACCCAAAGACCTTGCGATGCTCTTTAAGTATTTTCATGAGTTCTTCTTCTTCTCCTGAAAGTTTAGCACTAATAATAATAGGGAATTTATTTGTATCATCTAAAAATTTGTATTTAAGATTATCTGGTAGAGTCTTCAACTCTAGGGGTGGTAATTCCTCGTCCCCTCTCTTTTCCGACTCTTCGAAAGCCTCATTAGTTGGAGGCCCTATAATGGGAAGTGAATCGAATTCATCTTCTAGTTCTTCTAGGGACTTGTCCTCCATAACTATTTTCATAATTTAAGTCCTCATTTGTTTCTTTGTTTTGATCACTAAAGAAGAGAGCAGCCATTTCCTCAATAGTTTTCTCTTTCCCTTCTTCTTGTATTTGTGGAGGTTTGTCTTTAAATTTGGAAAAGTGGAATTCTTTTTCCACTCCCCAAGCTTAAGAGACACAATCTCCTTTTTGAAATCAACGTAGGCACCTACATCACTCAAAAAGTTTCTTCCAAATATAATTGGGCAAAGAGTGTCAGCTGGCATATCAACAACTACAAAATCGATAGGAAAGTTTTTGTTTCCAATTGTGACAGTTGCATCTTCAACTACTCCCATTGGAATTCTAAGAATTTTATTGGCTAACATGATTGTCATATCAGTATTTTCAATTGTAGCCGGTTCTATTTCTTCTTTTATTTCTAAATAGAAATCATAAGATATAACATTAACTTCGGTGCCAAGATCGCATAAACCATAATGCGAGGTTTCCTTAAATATGAGGGAAGAATAGGCTTACCCACATCTTTTACCTTTATTTTACCTTCAACCAATACGGAAGTCTCTTCATCAAGTTCAACTATGTTACAATGTGCATACATAGCCATAATTGATTCCTTGGTTACCTCTTCATATTTGGTTTCTTCCAGATGTTCCATGACTTCTGGCATACTTTCCTCCTCCTTCTTCTCCTGTATTGCTTTGACATGTTCATATTCAAAAATATGCTTCTATGCAGTGTTAGGGAAAGTTATACCATATGATGGTTCTAGGGAGGCCAGTGTTGCTTTAACTTCTCTTTTCTTCTCAGGTTCAGGGGTGGATCATACTTGACCAAACCCTCTTTCGGAGCTTTGATGTGTTTTGTAAAAGCTTTAACAACTTTCAACACAAGGTCTGAACCCAAATAAAGTTCTTTAGATAATTCTTTAACATGGCCCTTTTTATTATAGTCATGAATACAATCATGATCTATTTCTACGCCTCCTTCTCTTCCTAGACCAAAATTCCATGAAACTCTATGATTGCGAACTCTATTAAGTAAATCCCAAGCTTTAGTTATAGGAAAATTCATAAAGGTCCTTTTGTGAAAGAGTCTAGTTCAGTTTTATTAGGTTCAATTAAGCCACCATAAAAGATATGCAATAAATACTATTCAGGAAAATCATGATGAGGACATAGACATAGTAAATCTTTAAATGTGATATAAGATCTTACTAGTCCTTCATTAGGATGATTCCTCCAAGTCACTATAAGACGTCTGATTCCAAAAGATTTTGATAATGGATAATATTTTGCTAGAAACTCACAGGCTAAATTATCCCAAGTAGTAGTGGCTTCTGGGGGTAGAGATCTATACAACGAGAGAGCTGTACTAGTCAAAGTCTGACTAAATTTTTTAACCCTTACCTCATTAGCAGTATATCCTGTCAATTGAAAAGTGCCACATATATCTTTGAAACATGCAATATGGTCATATGGATTAGGATCTTCTTCATCCCTAGTAAATTGCTTCTTGTGTAGAATACCAAGTAATAGAGGATTTATTTCAAACCCCCTTGTCTTCTTATTGGAGTTGTCTCTTTTATAAATATCATAGGGCTTCCCAAAGTGGCTGAGTGGGTTAGCACTAGTCATATGCTCAAACTCCATCATGTTGGTGGAAACCTGTAACTCAAAACAAAACTTAGCAAGACAAAAATAAATAAACGAAAACTAAAAGACATACAACGCTTAGCTCCCCGGCAACAGAGCCAGAAAATAGCTTGATGACTACAAGTGCACCGATTGTTTGTAGCTAGTTTCGAAATAAAGATATCGATCCCATAGGGAGCAGGAGTCCGAAGTATAATAACTCTTGAAATAGATACTACAATAGAAATGCTAAATAAAGTTCTAAGCGACAAGATAAAATGCGAGTATTGCGTACAAAGGTGTTTTTGGGTTTTTGGTATAAGCGCAACAATAAGTAAAGTAAAACAACTGAACACAGAAAGTAAGTATCGCGTTTGTAAGAGATATTAGAACTACAATAGGGAAAAAGCGTTCTCAGGGAGTGGCGGATACACCACTAGCATTATAAGGAGAAAAGGTAAATATTATTATCATGAACATTTTCAACTATGTATGTGTGGGAGGAACTCCGTATTTGGACAAATAGGTAGCAACCGCTACTCACATCATCCTCATAACCAGAACAGTCAGCAATCGACATCAATCGAATTACTGGGCTATTAAGGGATGTAATCCCATAGGACATATCCCATGGCATGGATAGTGTTCCGTGAGTTTCCTCGGTTCCCAAGTTGATACGTAAGGGGTGCCAATAGCTTTATAGTCACTGTAAGTGCTAACACACCTCCATCTACCAACAAGTAGTTCCCTCCATCAAGTCTCCATGAGAGGCAAATATTGAGAGGTCGACTTCTCTCAAGATCAAGATGAAGACAATCTAACAGATGGTCACAGCGATGAATATCATAATAAACTTTATCGTATTTCAATCTCATACTAGGGTTTTTCCATAACCCCAAGAACTAATGATCTACTCATATATGGAGGCAATCAACATCATGGCAATAACAATGGAATCTATCATAGATGAATAGTACTTGGATAAATCCACAACGAGTACGGAAATTACAACAAGATCTAGACAAGATGTAGATGGGATGGATGGAGATGGTGGTGATGCAGCGGTTGATGATGAAGATTGATGGCTTAGCCTCCCGGATCTACGTAGAGCGAAGATGGATCCCTGGTGGATGATTTCCCCCTCTAGATGCCTTTCGGAGGTGAGGTTTCGACGATTTCTGGTTGTTCTGTATGTCATCTCTCTGATCAAGTTGCACAGGGTGAAACTATTTGAGGAGGCGGTGGCAGCGCCAACTATACGGCGGGAACTATACGGTCAGAAAATTTATTCCCGCCGTCCCGCCGTATAGTTGGTCGTTAAACCATCTGTGTGCCTTGATCGCTTCGGGTTTTCTTCTAGTATTATTGATATTTCCCAAATAAGCAATTTATGTTGTTTTTTACTCCTTTTCTCCCTATTACAACTGCTCCAAGAATTGTGTCCATTGTATCCATCATTTGTCCCGATCCTGGTGAAAACAGACATAAAATGTGCGCGCGGGCACCATAAAATACCAAGATCCTACATCTACAATGCAAAATAATAATATAAGACATGTTGCAAATATGCACTCATCATTGGTGTAGTGGATTTGGTTCATGTAATCACTAAGGCAACATGAGGGATGTTGTTTTGAGTTGGAGTTCACCTAGTTAATTTAAGAATTAAATTTGAACTCATTTTGTCATAAACTTAGTCTAAACTCTTGGCAATATGTTGTAGATCATGGCGACCCCTCCATCAACTTTAATGTGTTCCTATAGAAAGAAAAGCTGAAAAACAATGGAAGCAACTTCATGGACTGGTTCCATGGATTGAGGATTGTCC
The DNA here is from genome assembly GCA_023614405.1 of Avena insularis. Lineage (NCBI taxonomy): Eukaryota > Viridiplantae > Streptophyta > Magnoliopsida > Poales > Poaceae > Avena > Avena insularis. The sequence continues at coordinate 660,226,166 of CM042690.1, read as the reverse complement.
TTAGTGTCGGTTAGTTGACCTATGTGCTCGATGCACCGCTAGGTGACCCACCTGCAGAGCATGCTCCTGATGATGTTAAAAATGTTTTCCTCACTCAGAAGAATCACTACTTCACAGTTCAGTGTGCCATCCCGTACGGTTTAGAATCGGAGCTTCAGAAGTGCTTTGAGAACCGTGACCCCCTTTGAGATTATCAATGAGCTCAAACTGATTTTTGAGACTCATGCGACCGTGGAAATCTATGAGGCCTTCAAGAAGTTATTTAACTGTAAAATGGAAGAGGGCAGCTCCGTTATTGAGCACGTGCTCAAAATGTCTAGGCACGCAAACAGGCTCCAAGAGTTGGGAATAATGATTCCTAATGCGTTGGGGATTCATCGTGTCCTCCAATCAATTGCATGAACAAGATGTTGCCTAAACTCTTCTCCATGCTAAAAATTGCTAAAGTGGAGATTAAGAAAGAGCACCAAGTGTTGATGGTCAATAAGACCACCAATTTCAAGAAATAGGGCAAGCCTAAGAACAAGGGCAACTTCAAGAAGGACGACAAGAAAGCTGACGCACCTGCTAAGAAGCCCAAGGCTGGTCCTAAGTCTGATATTGAGTGCTTTTACTGCAAGGGTGAAGGTCACTATAAGCGCAACTGCCCCAAGTACCTAGCAAATCTGAAGAACGGCAACATCAAGAAGAAAGGTATATTTGATATACATGTTATTGATGTGTATCTTGCTAGTAATCATAGTAGTGCCTGGATATTTGATACTGGTTCAGTTGCTCATATTTGTAACTTGAAACAGGAGTTGTGGAATAAACGAAGACTGGCGAGAGACGAGGTGACGGTGCGCGTTGGAAATGGCTCCAAGGTTGATGTGATCGCCGTCGACACGCTCCCTATTCATCTACCTTCAAGATTAGTTTTGATCTTGAATAATTGTTATTTGGTGCCTGCGTTAAGCATGAACATTATTTCTGGATCTTGTTTGTTGCGAGACGGTTACTCGTTTAAGTCTGAGAATAATGGTTGTTCGATTTATATGAGTAATATCTTTTATGGTAATGCACCTGAGATGAATGGTTTATTCTTATTGAATCTCGATAGTAGTGATACAAATGTTCACAACATAGATGCTAAACGAATAAAAATGAATGATAATTCTACATACATGTGGCACTATTGTGTTGGTCACATTGGAGTGAAGCGCATGAACAAACTCCATTCTGATGGTGACGTGGGCATACCTTACAGGTACCCGAGTTTGGTATATACGACCTGATATGGCAGAAACCCACGGCATTACCAGGGCCCAATCTAGGATTCGGATGATCTACAGAGACTCCGACTACTTGTGGCGCAAGGCAAAGCTTAAGATAGAAAGTTTAAACGGGCGAACCCTAACTTGTAACCGACTTGACCTGCTACCTGAGACCTAGCCTATCTATATAAAGGCTAGGAGGGGCGGCGAGGAGGACAATCACAACCCTAGTTTCCACAACCTCGCCAGATTGCATCTGCGCACCTCCTGTAACTTTCGACTCCCTCGACAATTCCAAGAGCAGACAAGAAGGAGTAGGGACCTCTACGAGGCCTGAACCTGGGTAAACCCTGCGTCCCTGTGTGCTTGTTTTCTAGCCAATTGATGCCTCTAGCGCTCCCTCCTTCTTCAAAACCCAAGTCCATAACAATGGGCATTGATGAGTTTAACCCTCGTTAATTGGCGCCGACCGTGGGGACAGGTTTGTGCTGATGTCGTGGCTTCTTCGGCCCGTCAACCGTGATCTACAACTCTGCAATAGCAGAGACTCGCCTCCTCTTCGACGCCTTTGACTTCACCATCCACACGCCAGCCACTCGCCTAGCTTTCAAGTCCGTGGGCGAAGGGATCAGCCTGGCGATCGGGAGCTTACGCTTCCAAGTTGGTTAGTTGGGCACACTTCGCCTCCCTGACTAGCCCATGGTTTCTGCAATTGCTCCAGCATCGTGGTTTCCACCACCGATCGGCACCTTGAGCAAACTCAACGCCCGAGAACAATCGGGAACACGATCAGCGACAATAGTTGTGGATCCGATCTGGGCGATCTAGCCACTAAAGATGGAGCCTACAGCTCTAGATCTGAAAGCTACGAAAGCAATAGTTTCCCCAATCACTACATGCACTGTCATCAACGCAGGCGACACCAGCACCAGTCGCAAAAATGCTGGTACTGGTCCGACAAACGGCAGTATACTAGTCACAAATGGTGGTCCCGCCAACAGTGCACTGATACGTTGCTAACGTATCCATAATTTTTGATGTTCCATGCTTGGTTTTATCTACTTTCTTATGTTTTGTTCCAACTTTGGAGTACTTTCTATACACTTTCTTGGACTAACCTATTAACAAGATGCCACAGTGCCGGTACCTGTTCTGCTGTTTTTGGTTCCAGGAAAGTCAGAAAATGAATATTCTCGGAATTGGACGGGCAAAAGCCAAAGTCAGTTTTTCACCGAGGGGGACACGGAGCCAGAATACGAGACGGAGAGGGGCCAGGGGCCGCCACACCACCTAGCCACGCGGCCAAGCCTAGCCCGCGCCAGGAGGTGGTCTGGCCGCCTCAGGCACCCCCTCGGCCTCCCCTTTCAAATTTAAGATGCCTCCGATACAAAAACCCTAAGTACCCGATCAAAATTCCACGAAAGAGTCTGTAGCCGCCGTCATCTCCATCCCTAGACCAGGAGGGATCTGAAGCTCTTCCCGGCACCCTGCCGGAGGGGATAATTTACCATGGAGGCCTTCTTCATCACCATGCAAGCCTCCGGTGTGATGCGTGAGTAGTTCATCCTTGGACTACGGGTCCATGTAGTAGCTAGATGGCTGGTTCTTCTCCTTTGTGCTATCATGTTTAGATCTTGTGAGCTCCGTTCATGATCAAGATCATATATTTGTAATTCTACATGTTGTGTTTGTGGGGATCTGATGGATATTGAGATGCTATTTCAGATTGATTATTGATTCTATCATGTCGTTGTTATTTGTGATCTTGCATGCTTTCCGTTGTTAGTAGCTATCTTGGCCAAGTAGATGCTAGCAACTCCAAGAGTTAGTTTTTATGCTTGATAGTGGTTCATGCCTCTAGTAATCTGGGGAAGTGACAGAAATCTCTAAGGTACTAGATGTGTTGTTGCTACTAGGGAGAAAACAACAATCCTTTGTTCATAGAACAATCTTATTGTTTACTTTACACACAATGTGTAATGCAATTATCTATTACTTGCAACTTAATACTGGAGGGGTTTCGGATGATAACCTGAAGGTGGATTATTAGTCATAGATGCAGTTGGATTACGGTCTATGTAAAATGTTGTAGTGCCCAATCGAATCTCAAAGGAGTCAAGATGATTAGTATATGCATGTATTGCTTTCTCGATATTTGTCAATTGCCCCGTTGTAATTTGTTCACCCAACATGTCATCTATCTTAAGGAGAGCCACCACTAGTGAACTATGGACCCTGGCCCTTTCTTTTATCATCAATCTACAACTGTTTACTGCGTTCTATTTACTTTATACAAACTATTACTTTCTTCCACACAATACATTTAATCCTTTGTTTTCAGCAAAACCGGTGAGATTAACAACCTCACTGTAAGTTGGGGGCAAAATTCAGTGGTTGTGTTGTGCAGGTTTCCACGTTGCTGCTGGCGCCGGTAGTGCGTCCTGCCAAAGTCCAGCTAGCAACACCTTAGAGGTGTTTCCTTGCTCCTAATGGATTGATAACCTTGGTTTCATTACTAAGGGAAAACTTACTGTTGTGCTCATCATACCTTCTTGTTATGAGAGAACAATTTTCTGGTATTGGTAATGAAGATGCTGCTGCTCATTTAAATAACTTTGTTGAACTTTGTGAGATGCAAAAGCATAGGGATATAGATAGCGATATTATTAAGCTTAAATTGTTTCCTTTCTCTTTGAGAGGAAAAGCTAAAGAATGGTTGAATTCCTTAACTAGGAATAGTATTGATTCTTGGACTAAATGCAAAGATGCTTTCATTGGAAAATACTATCCTCCTGCTAAGATTATATCTATGAGAAGTGAAATAATGAAGTTTAAACAATTAGATAATGAACATGTTTCTCAAGCTTAGGAAAGAATGAAATCTTTGGTAAAGAATTGTCCCACTCATGGACTGACTGCTTGGATGATTATCAAAACCTTTTATGCAGGATTGAACTATTCTTCAAGAAATCTATTGGATTCTGCTGCTGGAGGTACCTTTATGACCATTACTTTGGGTGCTGCAACAAAGCTTCTGGATAATATGATGGTTAACTATTCTGAATGGCACACTGAAAGAGCTCCACAAGGTAAGAAGGTAAATTTTGTTGAAGAAACCTCTTCCTTGAGTGATAAAACTGATGTTATTATGTCTATGATTGTTAATGGGAAGGCTCATATTGATCCAAGTCATGTTCCCTTAGCCTCTTTGGTTGCTCAAGAAGAGCAAGTTGATGTGAACTTTATAAGAAATAATAATTTTAGCAACAATGCCTGCAGGAATAATTTTGGTAATAATAATTATAGGCTGTATCCTCCCAATAATGGTAATGCTTATGGAAATTCCTACAACAATAATGGGAGTGCTCCCTCTGAACTTGAAGTTATGCTTAAAGATTTTATTAGTAAACAAACTGCGTTCAATAAAACTATTGAGGAAAAACTCTCTGATGTTGAAAGAAATATAGCATCATTGGTTGAAGCACAATCTTCTTTTAATAAAATGGCTGCTAAACCTGAAACTATTGATAATCCCTTTGCTTCTACTAATGCCATGCAAGTTAAAATTGATGAAAATGTTAGACTATTAGCTGAATTGCATGCTAAGTGGGAAAGAGAAGATGAAATTGCTAGAAACATTAGTGTTTCTACTATCACTACCACTAGTGTTGAGGATAGTAATAGCTCTACTACTTTAGATGATAATTATGATTTTGATCTTGATGGTTGCAATATCTCTGAAGTTATTAAGTTCCTACAAAAGCTTGCTAAAAGTCCTAATGCTAGTACTATGAATATGGCCTTCACAAAACACATTACTGGTGCTCTCATAAAAATTAAAGAAGAAAAGATGAAACATAAAGCTTCTATTCTGATAAAACAAGAAGATGGTTGGGAACCTATCATTAATATGAAAGTGAATGATTTTGATTTTCAAGCTTTATGTGATCTTGATAGTAGTGTTTCTATTATGCCTAGAAGGATTTATGATATGCTTGATTTGCCACCATTGGAAGATTGTTATTTGAATGTCCCACTTGATGATAATGCTAAAAAGAAACTCATGGGGAGTATTAATGATGTTCTTATTATGGTTAATAATGCTTATGTCCCCGTTGATTTCTATGTTTTGGATGTTGAATGCAATGCTTCTTGTCCTATTACTTTGGGAAGACCTTTTCTTAGAACTATTGGTGCCATTATTGATATGAAAGAAGGCACCATTAAATATCAACTCTCACTCAAGAAAGGTATAGAACACTCCCCCAAGAAGAGAGAGAAGATTTCTTTTGCCTCTCCTATGAAAACAAAATTTGCTCTTAATGCTTCTTCATTTGAGAACACTTGATCCTTTTTCTTGCTTCTTATGCCTAACTTAAAGGCGTTAAAGAAAAGTACTTATTGGGAGATAACCCAAAAGTTTTAGATGAGTATTGGAAGTTATTACTTCAGTAATAACCTCTCCTTATCCTTTTTTTTGCTTTTTGTGCCAAGAGTAACCTCTAATGAGAGAGAAGTAATGATTGGGAAAGTTGCTGTCCCGAAACAGATTTTTGTGCTTCATCGTAAAAATTCGTGTAAAATCTCTGTATGTCGTTTTGAGGCGTGAATTTTTGTGATTCTTCCCCAGGTTGTTATCTAACTTTTGTTAGTTCAACACATTTTGATTTGAGCAACATAAGGTCTTCAAAAAAATTGGTGTTTACCTGCTGGTCTGTTTTGACAGATTTCTGCCATTATTTGCATTTGCTTCTTGTTGGTTCCTTTTTGAGTTCTTTTGGGGAATTGAGATTTTTGAGAGAAGTGATATAGTAGCTTGTGTTTTAATGGAAGTTATATTGGTGTTAAAACTGAACCTAAAGACTTATTATCTTGAGTGCACTAATGTTGCTAATAAAGATTGTGTGAAGATTTGTATGAAGGAAAAATTTCAGGTGTATGGAGAGAATGATGTAATGAGATGAAGAATGGACTAAAGTTCAAGCTTGGGGATGCCAGCCCGTGTCACCCCAAAAATATCCAAGAAGTAAAAGCGTCAAAGCTTGGGGATTGTCACATCCCAAGATTTTCCAAATCTTGTAATGTGAAAAAATAAATAAACAAAATAAATCTTTGTTGAAAATCAGGGTGAAAAGAAACTTTTGTTTCTAAAAGGAGACTTAAAATCCCATCTTGAACAAACTTTGGTAAAAGTTTGAACTCAACAAAAATCCAAATCAAGGGAAATGCATTCCTTAATGAATGTATCTGGAAATTTGAACATTTGGAAATTAAACCCAAAACCCTAAACCCTAATGGAAGGAAATCAATTTCCAAAGTTACTCCAAATCCATGGATTTGATCCATACCAAAATTTGATCAACAAATAATCACAAAGGATCAAGAAAGACCTTAGAGATTGGTTTCACTTAGTTTGGAACCATAGACAAAAATCTTGTGAATAATAAAAGATAAGGAAATTGAATTTCCAAAGCCAATAAAGCCCTTACCAAAATCCATACCAATTGGTGATCAATAATCCTAAAGGGATTTATAAAGATAAAACATTTATCAAAGGAAAATAAATTGTTTTGGAAATACTATTTTGGATCTTTTAATAAAAGACTTTGGTTTCAAATGAAAAGATAAGCCAAATTAATTTTGGCCAAACTTTTGAAATAAAATATTTTGTTTTGATAAAGTGAGTAAAGGTTTATTTAAATAAAATAAAGGATTTAAATATCCAATTTTATTTAAGTAAAAGCTTTTCCCATTTTAAATGAACACCAAGTATTTTATTACTACATTGAAATCTTTTATTAAAAGGTTTTGCTTTGATTAAAATGAGTAAAGGATTATTTAAATAAAATAATAAGGATTTAAATATCCAATTTTATTTAAGTAAAGGCTTTCCCATTTTAATTAAAACACCAAAACTTATTTATTTATTTAAATAAGTTTCCAAGTATTCTTTTACTTTTCAAATAAAACCTACTGGTTTGTTTTTGAAAATAATTGGAATTCAAATGGAAATTTTATTTGAATAAATCAAACACTATTAAACAACTAAAGATCCATTTTATTTAATGGATCCTAAATTAAATAAAAATAATATTTCATTTTGAGATTTGGATTATGTTGCCAAACAGAACCAAATTCAAAGTGAAGTTGAGTGATTGTTTGAATTGATTTGAGTGTTGTTTTTTGAATAATTGTTTGGAAATTGAAAACAGAAAAAGAATTAGAAAAAGAAAAAGAGTTAGACAGAAAAAAAAGGAAAACAGACTCAGCCCAATAGGCCCAGTCCAGCCCAGTACTCCCTCCCCGAAGGAAAACATTTGACACCAACTTTCAGACCCGCTGAGTCAGTGACAGCCCGGACCCTCTTCCCCCTCTCCCTCACTCGCTGACCAACCGACCCCACCCAGCCAGTTGTCTCCCCGAAGAAAACGATTCACACGCGGTTTTAAACCCACAGTGACACTGACAAGTGGACCTCCTCCCCTCTCCTTTTCCCACTGACGCGCCGGTCCCACTTCTCTAGCCATCGTCTTCACCGCGACTAGTTCCTCCTCAGACAGCGTCGCCGTTCTCTGTAAATCAATCCGCGCGTTCAATTCGTCTTAATTCCGCGCCATTACCTCGCCTTGATCACGCAGATGGTAACGCCTCCCTCTCCTCTATAATTCCCCCTCTGACACCTCGCGCTGGCACGCCTTAGACTGCCCCCAATTCCTCCCCGAACGCCCTCTGCTCCGACGAGCTGTCGCAGCGATTCCGGCCAACTCCGACCACCCCTCTGCCTCTACTTCACGCGAGTGGACTCCTCTCGACCTCACGCATCTCCTAGTACTCCTAGTTCGCCCGCGGGAGCACCAGAACCCCGACTCCAACAAGCCCCGAGCCAGCGCCGCCGTCTGCTCCAACTGCGGCGACATCTCCCCGGTAAACCTGACCTCCCCTCTCATCCTCGTTGACCCGATGATGATCTACAAGCTCATACGAACCTAACGACACCTTCTGTTTGACCTAGGGCGCCCCCTATCCTCGCCTCCGTCGTCGACAGTGAGCACCGCCGTCTGTTTCCTCTCCGACGAGCCCCACCGGTAAGACCAGACCGCCCCTTCACTCCTCCTTCACGCTCGCATCACCGCTGTACCCTTGCGCGTCTTACAGTGCTTTCGGTTTATCTTCTCGTGATCCACAGCGACGCCAACGACGACAACCCGAGAGCCCCGCCGCCGCAGCAACTCCGGCGAGCAATCAAGCTCACTCCAGTACGCCCCGCGATAGGAAGACACTACCTCGAGCTTCCCCACGATCTTGCGAACTCGGTGAGCATGCCTTCCTTCTCTCTCGCTTCCTGTATCGCCGGTAGCCACCGCAGCGCCGCTCGCAAATGGTCGAGCATGCTAGGACCGTTAGATGCAGATCCATCGGTTACGATAGAATGACTAACCGCGAAGGGGTATGTCCTCTGGACCGCACGATTAGATTAGATCCAACGCACCGCAGCACTCGATCCGGCCGAACCGGTATCGACCAGTAAGATCACGCCGCGTGTCACCTATCTGTTTAAAAACAGAATTAGAAAACAGAAACTTTAGCCATTTTCAAACCCATGTATCTTTTGATCCACACGTCCAAATTTTACAAATTTGATGTCGTTGGAATCAGCAAGACAAGCTCTAACCAACCCTACCCTTAGTTTAGCAAATAGTATCTGTTAGCTTGTTTAACTTTGCAGATTCTTTTGTGTGCTTGCTAACATTAGAAAAATCATTTAAAAATGATATTTAGGTTAAAACCTTTGCCAATTGGTTTGTTGTGACCTTACTGACCCTAGGAACCAACCCATAGTTTGGAAAATGATTTTGGAAATGAATAGGATGGATTAATTAGTTTAGTCCATTTCTAGCTAACTAAAACTATTTGTTTTGTTTATGAAAATGCTTTCATGAAGAAAACTTTGGAGAAAATGTTTTGAACCAAACCTACTGACCCAAAACACCAAGTTTTGCAATAGCAACTCATTTGGTGAAACCTATAGGTTAATACCCTAGTAGAAATATTTCTACACCACATAGAGTGACACTTTGTTTTGCAAATGGTTTTATAGTGAAACCTTTTGCAAATGACTTAGCCACTTCACAAAATGACCATTAGATGTACCCAAAAGTCTATGACCCACTAGGAACCACTTTTACAAACAAAGCAAAGCTTTGCATGCTTGCATGCATTTCTTTAACTTTGCCACTTTGGTAAATGACCAATTTGGATCTTACAAAGTTTAGGAATCTAATAGAGACCCTCTTTGCAAAAGACTTTGCCATTTTGGTAAATGACCAATTTGGAACTTACAAAGTTTAGAAGCCTAGTGGAGACCACCTTTACAATTAGAACCATCCTTTGCATGCTTACATGCATTGCCTTGACTTTGTTATTTTTTTTGTGTGTTGTTTTGCTTGATTGGTGGATTGAGTTTGTGTTTGCTTGATTGACTTGTAGTGAAGTTAGAGAAGAGTGAGACTAGCAAGATCAAGGAGTAAACCTATACCCTCTACCAAAAAGGCAAGTGATGCTTCATATCTTTTGTCCCATTATTTTCACTATGCATTAGTGTTTTTGCTAAGTAAAACTTGCATGGTTTTTATTTTGCTAAGTATAGATCTTACTATAGGAAAACCTAGTAGATGAATCCTTAGAAGGATTTTCCTTAGTTAAGAATCCTATTACTATCAAGCTTAGCCTAGCTAATAGAAAACCTGGGTGGGATATATATTCATGCTATGAAAATTTCTAAGTCTGAGGACTTGTGTTTTATTTAACAAAACAACAAAAGTAAATGAATCACCTGGGTGGAATGGATGGAATGGTTATGTTGAGTGGTTACACAAGGCCAGGGGTACTGGTGAACCTTGTGTATCTCACTTGTGGATGGCCACCCAGGAAACAAAGAGATTTGAGATGTCAAATGTTGAGAAGCTTCAAGTGCAACCACTTGGCAATATGGGCTCTGCCATGATCATATAGGTTGCAAGAACTTAGCCACATGGACAGTGGGTGGTAGTGTTTGATAGGTTGGAACGCGTCCATGTTGGTCTAAGGGAAGGCTTCTGAAAGATTTTGTCTTGGGAAACCAAGTCTTGTGGGGAAAGTGCACCACCTCTGCAGAGTGTAAAACCTAAGTACTTAGCCATGTCCCTGGTAAAGGACAATTTGAGCATCAAGACATGGAAACTTCAAGAATCTCATCACTCCAATTTCTAAATAAAATTTGTGGGTGAACAAGGGTTGTGTGAAATTCTTCAATCTTTGATGGAGAGATGGCTTGGTACAAGGATCTCAAAATCTTAGATTGGGAAATTTGTTTTTGCCAAGCAAATCTTTAGTCTTTGATTGGTAGATGCCCTGAGTGGATCTCCAGTCTTTGATTAGTAGATGTCTTGGAAAGTTTTTGCCAAACAAAACTTAGTGTTTTCGAAATGATAGGGAAAAATCTATTTTGAGCAAAGCAAGCCTAAGCTCCACCAGCCAAATGCATATAGTATTATAGTCCACTTAAAATATACTAAGGTATCACTTGCCAATACAATTCAAATGTATTGACCCTTGTGGCTGTAACTTTTAATGTTGCAGGTTTGATTGATTTTAGTGAGGATTGATTGATTAGGATTACAAAGTCTACAACCAACATCTGCCTGTGGCACTTTGAAGATGAAGGACCCATGACTATAGTTATTCCGCTGCAATGTAATGTAAATAGCCAATGAGCTATGTTTGATGTAATAAATTTTTTTATTCCTGGTTATAAAGTTGTATATGACCTTTGTTTCTTGATATTACATCTGAACTGTGGATGCTAGCTATTGATCCAGGGACTAGCATTGTAAACACAGGGGACTCAATCTTATTAAAGGTTGGGGACACTACAGAATGGTATCAGAGCATTGTGTTGCCTGTAGGATTTGTAACCCTAGGATTGGACAAAAACCCCTTAGAAAAAATAGGAGTTGTCTTATTCCAAAACTTATTTACAAAAACAAATCTTGTAAACTCTTTCCTCAACCATTTTGGTTTCAACTCTACTTCTCTTCTACTTCAAAACTTGATGGAAAAGCCTACCCCATGACCAAAGACTTCATCATGAGCACAAGACTTCTTCAACACTTCCAACTCTAATGACTTCAACTTCTTCAACATCTTCAACATGTACACCAAGGACTTCAACTTGGATATCACTAAAGAATACAAGTCTTGAGTAACATTTCACTTGAAGACTAAGGAAACACAACTTAGAAAGAACCATCATCACCTTTGAAGATTTGTGACCAAGACACAAGAATTCTCCAAGGATACAAAGATCTCATTCAAGAAGAATCAACCAAGAAGGATGGAAAGATCACAAGTGAACCATATAGATGGACCACCATATTTTAGTTAAGACAAACCCACCAACTTATGTGATGTAACAAAAATATTTTGTTGCCTAAGTATGTACTAGACTTTGTTGTTTGAGTGGAGAGTTTGTTTGTGATTGCTTGCACATTGCTTGTGTGATTGTGAAGTGTGTGAATAGAATTGACTTCTTAGAAAAACCTTTTGCCTATTCTAATCCCAATCCAACCCCAAACAGATGACTTCTCCAAGAGACTCCAGCATCAAGGATGATGACATCAACAACAACCAAGAGGACAACATGAGAGAACTCCTAGCAACCCAACACCAGTTGAACCAACTAACAACTCAGTTCATAGCCAACACTAGTGATAAAGACCCTACCTTGCAAAAGTTTTTGGAAGAACAATCCCAACTGATGCTTAAGGTGACTAATCAAATGATCAGCATGGAAGAAAACTATCCCAAAAGAGTGTATGACAACAAGGATGACAAGAATGTTATTCTAGATGGAGCCCCAGCTTGTATTATTTGTGGAGACAAGGATCACACTTCCAAGGAGCATGAAGATCAATGCCCCAATTGTGAAGAGGAACATCCATTGGCCTTGCCCACATCTCAAGTTACTTGTTACCTTTGTGAAGGAAACGACCATGTCCCTATCCAATGCCCCATCTATGCTATTGTTGAACAAAGGAAACAAGAAGGATCCAAGTATGCCAAGAATGTTGATGACAAAGGAAAAGGACCACTTATACCTCCAAACAAGACAACCCAATTCAAAGGATCAAAGAAGCCCAAGAAACCAAAGCAAGACATGAGCCTTGTGCAATGTCGTAAATGTAAGGAAATGGGACACTACCCCAGTGGATGCCCAGAGAACCCGAAGAATAAATAGATCGGCCAAGTAGTGTGCAACAACTGCAAAGAGCTAGGCCATTATGTAGCAATTTGTCCACAAGAGCAACGTAAAGAACTCCAAGATATCCACTGTTTCAATTGCAAGAAACCAGGACACTATGTAAGCAATTGTCCAGAAAAGATGAAGAACAAGATAAACAAGCCTATGAAGGATCTCAACCTTGGACCATGAGTCAAGTATGGAAATAAAGGCCACTATGAAGAAGTTTTCCAAGATTCCAAGCAAGCCAAGATGTAGCCTAGCTGGAAAAATTTTAAGGGTGGTAGTACCCTAGCTGTTTGAGCCGACTTGAAACCCTAGCCTCCCCAAATCTCGGGACGAGATTTATTTTAAGGGTGGTAGCCTGTCACATCCCAAGATTTTCCAAATCTTGTAATGTGAAAAAATAAATAAACAAAATAAATCTTTGTTGAAAATCAGGGTGAAAAGAAACTTTTGTTTCTAAAAGGAGACTTAAAATCCCATCTTGAACAAACTTTGGTAAAAGTTTGAACTCAACAAAAATCCAAATCAAGGGAAATGCATTCCTCAATGAATGTATCTGGAAATTTGAACATTTGGAAATTAAACCCAAAACCCTAAACCCTAATGGAAGGAAATCAATTTCCAAAGTTACTCCAAATCCATGGATTTGATCCATACCAAAATTTGATCAACAAATAATCACAAAGGATCAAGAAAGACCTTAGAGATTGGTTTCACTTAGTTTGGAACCATAGACAAAAATCTTGTGAATAATAAAAGATAAGGAAATTGAATTTCCAAAGCCAATAAAGCCCTTACCAAAACCCATACCAATTGGTGATCAATAATCCTAAAGGGATTTATAAAGATAAAACATTTATCAAAGGAAAATAAATTGTTTTGGAAATACTATTTTGGATCTTTTAATAAAAGACTTTGGTTTCAAATGAAAAGATAAGCCAAATTAATTTTGGCCAAACTTTTGAAATAAAATATTTTGTTTTGATAAAGTGAGTAAAGGTTTATTTAAATAAAATAAAGGATTTAAATATCCAATTTTATTTAAGTAAAAGCTTTTCCCATTTTAAATGAACACCAAGTATTTTATTACTACTTTGAAATCTTTTATTAAAAGGTTTTGCTTTGATTAAAATGAGTAAAGGATTATTTAAATAAAATAATAAGGATTTAAATATCCAATTTTATTTAAGTAAAGGCTTTCCCATTTTAATTAAAACACCAAAACTTATTTATTTATTTAAATAAGTTTCAAGTATTCTTTTACTTTTCAAATAAAACCTACTGGTTTGTTTTTGAAAATAATTGGAATTCAAATGGAAATTTTATTTGAATAAATCAAACACTATTAAACAACTAAAGATCCATTTTATTTAATGGATCCTAAATTAAATAAAAATAATATTTCATTTTGAGATTTGGATTATGTTGCCAAACAGAACCAAATTCAAAGTGAAGTTGAGTGATTGTTTGAATTGATTTGAGTGTTGTTTTTTGAATAATTGTTTGAAATTGAAAACAGAAAAGAATTAGAAAAGAAAAGAGTTAGACAGAAAAAAAGGAAAAGCAGACTCAGCCCAATAGGCCCAGTCCAGCCCAGATACTCCTCGAAGGAAAACATTTGACACCAACTTTCGGACTGAGTCGATGTGACCGGACCCTCTTCCCCTTTCCCTCACTCGACCAACCGACCCAGCCAGTTGTCTCCCAAGAAAGCGATTCACACGGTTTTAAACCCACGGTGACAACGACAAGTGGACCTCCTCCTCTCCTTTTCCCAGCGACGCCACGGTCCCTTCTCTAGCCATCGTCTTCACCGACTAGTTCCTCCTCGAACGCTGCCGTTCTCTGTAAATCAATCCGCGCGTTCAATTCGTCTTAATTCCGCGCCATTACCTCGCCTTGATCACGCAGATGGTAACGCCTCCCTCTCCTCTATAATTCCCCCTCTGACACCTCGCGCTGGCACGCCTTAGACTGCCCCCAATTCCTCCCCGAACGCCCTCTGCTCCGACGAGCTGTCGCAGCGATTCCGGCCAACTCCGACCACCCCTCTGCCTCTACTTCACGCAAGTGGACTCCTCCCGACCTCACGCATCTCCTAGTACTCCTAGTTCGCCCGCGGGAGCACCAGAACCCCGACTTCAACAAGCCCCGAGCCAGCGCCGCCGTCTGCTCCAACTACGGCGACATCTCCCCGGTAAACCTGACCTCCCCTCTCATCCTCGTTGACCCGATGATGATCTACAAGCTCATACGAACCTAACGACACCTTCTTTTTGACCTAGGGCGCCCCCTATCCTCGCCTCCGTCGTCGACAGTGAGCACCGCCGTCTATTTCCTCTCCGACGAGCCCCACCGGTAATACCAGACCGCCCCTTCACTCCTCCTTCACGCTCGCATCACCGCTGTACCCTTGCGCGTATTACAGTGCTTTCCGTTTATCTTCTCATGATCCACAGCGACGCCAACGACGACAACCCGAGAGCCCCGCCGCCGCAGCAACTCCGGCGAGCAATCAAGCTCACTCCAGTACGCCCCGCGATAGGAAGACACTACCTCGAGCTTCCCCACGATCTTGCGAACTCGGTGAGCATGCCTTCCTTCTCTCTCGCTTCCTGTATCGCCGGCACCGTCATCGACCGATCACTCCGCCGCCGGTAGCCACCGCAGCGCCGCTCGCAAATGGTCGAGCATGCTAGGACCGTTAGATGCAGATCCATCGGTTACGATAGAATGACTAACCGCGAAGGGGTATGTCCTCTGGACCGCACGATTAGATTAGATCCAACGCACCGCAGCACTCGATCCGGCCGAACCGGTATCGACCAGTAAGATCACGCCGCGTGTCACCTATCTGTTTAAAAACAGAATTAGAAAACAGAAACTTTAGCCATTTTCAAACCCATGTATCTTTTGATCCACACGTCCAAATTTTACAAATTTGATGTCGTTGGAATCAGCAAGACAAGCTCTAACCAACCCTACCCTTAGTTTAGCAAATAGTATCTGTTAGCTTGTTTAACTTTGCAGATTGTTTTGTGTGCTTGCTAACATTAGAAAAATCATTTAAAAATGATATTTAGGTTAAAACCTTTGCCAATTGGTTTGTTGTGACCTTACTGACCCTAGGAACCAACCCATAGTTTGGAAAATGATTTTGGAAATGAATAGGATGGATTAATTAGTTTAGTCCATTTCTAGCTAACTAAAACTATTTGTTTTGTTTATGAAAATGCTTTCATAAAGAAAACTTTGGAGAAAATGTTTTGAACCAAACCTACTGACCCAAAACACCAAGTTTTGCAATAGCAACTCATTTGGTGAAACCTATAGGTTAATACCCTAGTAGAAATATTTCTACACCACATAGAGTGACACTTTGTTTTGCAAATGGTTTTATAGTGAAACCTTTTGCAAATGACTTAGCCACTTCACAAAATGACCATTAGATGTACCCAAAAGTCTATGACCCACTAGGAACCACTTTTACAAACAAAGCAAAGCTTTGCATGCTTGCATGCATTTCTTTAACTTTGCCACTTTGGTAAATGACCAATTTGGATCTTACAAAGTTTAGGAATCTAATAGAGACCCTCTTTGCAAAAGACTTTGCCATTTTGGTAAATGACCAATTTGGAACTTACAAAGTTTAGAAGCCTAGTGGAGACCACCTTTACAATTAGAACCATCCTTTGCATGCTTACATGCATTGCCTTGACTTTGTTATTTTTTTTGTGTGTTGTTTTGCTTGATTGGTGGATTGAGTTTGTGTTTGCTTGGTTGACTTGTAGTGAAGTTAGAGAAGAGTGAGACTAGCAAGATCAAGGAGTAAACCTATACCCTCTACCAAAAAGGCAAGTGATGCTTCATATCTTTTGTCCCATTATTTTCACTATGCATTAGTGTTTTTGCTAAGTAAAACTTGCATGGTTTTTATTTTGCTAAGTATAGATCTTACTATAGGAAAACCTAGTAGATGAATCCTTAGAAGGATTTTCCTTAGTTAAGAATCCTATTACTATCAAGCTTAGCCTAGCTAATAGAAAACCTGGGTGGGATATATATTCATGCTATGAAAATTTCTAAGTCTGAGGACTTGTGTTTTATTTAACAAAACAACAAAAGTAAATGAATCACCTGGGTGGAATGGATGGAATGGTTATGTTGAGTGGTTACACAAGGCCAGGGGTACTGGTGAACCTTGTGTATCTCACTTGTGGATGGCCACCCAGGAAACAAAGAGATTTGAGATGTCAAATGTTGAGAAGCTTCAAGTGCAACCACTTGGCAATATGGGCTCTGCCATGATCATATAGGTTGCAAGAACTTAGCCACATGGACAGTGGGTGGTAGTGTTTGAGAGGTTGGAGCAGCGTCCATGTTGGTCTAAGGAAGGCTTCAAAGATTTTGTCTTGGGAAACCAAGTCTTGTGGGAAAGTGCACCACCTCTGCAGTGTAAAACCTAAGTACTTAGCCATGTCCCTGTAAAGGACAATTTGAGCATCAAGACATGGAAACTTCAAGAATCTCATCACTCCAATTTCTAAATAAAATTTGTGGGTGAACAAGGGTTGTGTGAAATTCTTCAATCTTTGATGGAGAGATGGCTTGGTACAAGGATCTCAAAATCTTAGATTGGGAAATTTGTTTTTGCCAAGCAAATCTTTAGTCTTTGATTGGTAGATGCCCTGAGTGGATCTCCAGTCTTTGATTAGTAGATGTCTTGGAAAGTTTTTGCCAAACAAAACTTAGTGTTTTCGAAATGATAGGGAAAAATCTATTTTGAGCAAAGCAAGCCTAAGCTCCACCAGCCAAATGCATATAGTATTATAGTCCACTTAAAATATACTAAGGTATCACTTGCCAATACAATTCAAATGTATTGACCCTTGTGGCTGTAACTTTTAATGTTGCAGGTTTGATTGATTTTAGTGAGGATTGATTGATTAGGATTACAAAGTCTACAACCAACATCTGCCTGTGGCACTTTGAAGATGAAGGACCCATGACTATAGTTATTCCGCTGCAATGTAATGTAAATAGCCAATGAGCTATGTTTGATGTAATAAATTTTTTTATTCCTGGTTATAAAGTTGTATATGACCTTTGTTTCTTGATATTACATCTGAACTGTGGATGCTAGCTATTGATCCAGGGACTAGCATTGTAAACACAGGGGACTCAATCTTATTAAAGGTTGGGGACGCTACAGGGATGCTCAAGGCATCCCCTTCTTCATCAATAAAAATCCCAGGTTTCTTCCAAACACTTCATTTTTATTGTTTCATGCACAGTTGTGTTGTTCTTGGAGCGTCTTGTTTTTCTTTTTTGTTTTGGTTTTTTCGTTTGCTTGGTTTTCTTAGTTTGCTGAATAAATTGGTTGGACCCCCTCTTTCATACATTGGTTTTCAAATAGTTTGGTTTGGTTTGGAAAAAGAGTAGGAAAAGTTCATGCTTAAGTGGTAAAGAGAGCTTGTTTTTGACTGTGGCCTATGATTTGTCATGCCATGCTTGATATTGTTTTGGCTTTATTCTTAGTGATCTTTGCTATAGCATGACTTGTTATAAACAATTTAGATTGCTTAATGTGCCTTTTAAAGAATCATGCGTTGTTTTAGCATATTAAAGCATAGTATTGTGGTATTCTCCTTTGATGCTTTATTTGGGTTAACTTGGCACATGCTCACACCATGTTATGACTATCCCAAGTCACCATAGCCTTTATGATCCTTTAGTTTTCGACTTGTAATATCACTTTATGCTTTGATTAATGATGTTTTGTCGCTCTGCATGATTATGGCCATTATTGCTCTCTTAGTTGGTCGCTCCCAGTATTTTGCTAGCCTCCATAACCAAGTGTGAGTTCCACTCATGCATCCAACTCCCAAAACCAAGTTATTCTAAAGAGTCCACCATACCTACCTATTATCATTTGCTATTCCAAGTATATTCATGTTTCTATCTACCTTCTGAATTAAACTTGATATGAGAAAATTAGTGAATTAAGCTCTCATGAACTTGATGGCACACTTTACTTTCTTGCACTTAATAAACTTGAACCATTGCGTCCATCTTTGTTGCGTTGTTGCGTATATGCTTGTGCTTTATAAGTTGAAGTTAGCAGAACCATGTATAATGGGGAACGCTTTCAACATTGCACTTGTACATTGTACCTAGTTGATATCATGTTCTTTTGCTTATGGATCCCGACAGTGTGAAATAAAAGGGGAACTTGTAAGATCATGGAGTTTGTATTTATGTTAGAGAAATGCCTGGGCCGCTAGCCTAAGCCATGCCTAATCATGGTGGAAACTTGCAGCATAACCATAATGAGCACTCTATGAAGAATCCTCAATAAAAACCTATGAAAATAGCAAATAAAAAGATCGCTGAGATGCTCATTGTCTGCTTGCCTTGTCATTTTGATTATGGGATAGCTCCTGTATCATGTGCAAGGGGTATCCCGTTGGCGGTTCTCTATGATACATATGTACTTACAATGACAAGAGCTTACTTATGACTAAAGTTGAGTAGCATGAGGTTCGCTCTTCGTAAGTAAGGGGCATGAGATTTCAGCTTATAACTTGTCAAGCATATCCTCTTAATTGTGTCACTTTAACCTTAATCACCTAAAGATGCTTATGATAGGGGCAATGAGAGCTGAAAGCTAATAAGTACCATAATTTTTGGAAGCTCTTTATGAAACTTGATTCCTTACTTCCTTCTATGAAGGCCTTTCTTTTACTTTTATGTTGAGTCTCCACCTTCTATCTTTATGCACCTACTTTGAGAGCATAGTGGCCATTCTTAGTTCTATGTGCATTGTCCCAAGACTTGTTGATCGATGCATAATTTTTATATTGCTTGTTCTTAAACTATTTGTATCTAGTCACTCTTATGAAATTTGAAGGTGTCCTATGCATATATATTTGCTACTCTATGAGGGACAAGCTGAATGCCACTTTCCTTTTTTATGTGAAACAAACAAACGTCTTACAAAGCATTGTTATTCATGAATCTTTTGTTTGTTCCTTTTCAAGGTGCAACATAGTTGCTATGTCTTATTGTTAGAACTTTATCTTTCATGCTATGTTGAAGTACTATGATCCCAGCTATCAATGTTTTACAAATACTTTGATCAAGTTTATGATGGTGCATGTCACCTCAAAAATTATTCTTTCTTTTTATCACTTACCAACTCGAGGACAAGCAGGAGTTAAGCTTGGGGATGTTGATACGTTGCTAATGTATTCATAATTTTTGATGTTCCATGCTTGGTTTTATCTACTTTCTTATGTTTTGTCCACACTTTGGAGTACTTTCTATACACTTTCTTGGACTAACCTATTAACAAGATACCACAGTGCCAGCTGCCTGTTTTCTACTGTTTTTGGTTCCAGGAAAGTCAGAAAATGAATATTCTCGGAATTGGATGGGACAAAAGCCAAAGTCAGTTTTTCACCGAGGGGGACACAGAGCCAGAATACGAGACGGAGAGGGGCCAGGGGGCCGCCACACCACCTGGCCACGCGGCCAAGCCTGGCCCACGCCAGGGGGTGGTCTGGCCACCTCGGGCACCCCCTTGGCCTCCCCTTTCGCCTATAACATGCCTCCGATACAGAAACCCTAACTACCCGATCAAAATTCCACAAAAGAGTTTGTAGCCGCCGTCATCTCCATCCCTAGACCGGGAGGGATCTGAAGCTCTTCCCGGCACCCTACCGGAGGGGATAATTCACCCTAGAGGCCTTCTTCATCACCATGCAAGCCTCCGGTGTGATGCGTGAGTAGTTCATCCTTGGACTACGGGTCCATGTAGTAGCTAGATGGCTGGTTCTTCTCCTTTGTGCTATCATGTTTAGATCTTGTGAGCTCCATTCATGATCAAGATCATATATTTGTAATTCTACATGTTGTGTTTGCGGGGATCAGATGGATATTGAGATGCTATTTCAGATTGATTATTGATTCTATCATGTCTTTGTTATTTGTGATCTTGCATGCTTTCCATTGTTAGTAGCTATCTTGGCCAAGTAGATGCTAGCAACTCCAAGAGTTAGTATTTATGCTTGATAGTGGGTTCATGCCTCTAGTAATCTGGGGAAGTGACAGAAATCTCTAAGGTACTAGATGTGTTGTTGCTACTAGGGAGAAAACAACAATCCTTTGTTCATAGAACAATCATATTGTTTACTTTACACGCAATGCGTAATGCAATTATCTGTTGCTTGCAACTTAATACTGGAGGGGGTTCGGATGATAACCTGAAGGTGGATTATTAGTCATAGATGCAGGTGGATTACGGTCTATTTATAATGTTGTAATGCCCAATCGAATCTCAAAGGAGGCAAGATGATTAGTATATGCATGTATTGCTTTCTAGAGGTTTGTCAATTGCCCCGCTGTAATTTGTTCACCCAACATGTCATCTATCTTAAGGAGAGCCACCACTAGTGAACTATGAACCCCGGTCCTTTCTTTTATCATCAATCTACAACTGTTTACTGCTTTCTATTTACTTTCTGCAAACTATTACTTTCTTCCACACAATACATTTAATCCTTTGTTTTCAGCAAAACCGCTGAGATTGACAACCTCACTGTAAGTTAGGGGCAAAGTTATGTGGTTGTGTTATGCAGGTTTCCACGTTGCTACTGGCGCCGGTAGTGCGCCCTGCCAAAGTCTAGCTAGCAACACCTTGGAGGTGTTTCCTTGCTCCTACTGGATTGATAACCTTGGTTTCATTACTGAGGGAAAACTTACTGTTGTGCTCATCATACCTTCCTCTTGGGGTTCCCCAACGAGCTCGTTAATACACGAGTCAGCACACACCCACCAACAATGGGACAAGAGGAGACCCGCATCTCAAGGCGAATGAGCACACCGGAGAGCGCGTGCAAATCCACCTCAATGACAACGAGTGGGCCCGCTGTCGAGAAGCTCTGCGGAGTAACCCCTACCCCCAAACTCATCGCAAGACATGTTGATGGGTTACCATTGGCTTCTCAAGGAAGAATACAAGCACCAACAACAAGTAATCGCGTAGCTCGAGGCGCGCAGGAAGGCGGTGGACGAGTCGAGCCTTCAGCGAGCTCATGCTCTCTTCCATGGGAGTATCCTCCTCCAAGGGAAATGACCATGTGGCCGCCAAAAGGCGCTCTCAACTGGCCCACCTCACCGACAAGTTGCGAGAAGAGGCCGCGCGATTCCTCGACTTCTCGTTCATGACGTTGGATACGCGGGGCAACATGCTCTCGAAGACATCGCTGGCGGCGGTAATGACAGCCACCATGTACCTCCTCAACAACCAGCCTCCGGCTGGGGATCCGTGAGCTGCCATGCATCAATCTACTATCGCGGGGTTGGGGCTAGTCGAAGCTGCCCTCATTAAGGATCCAACGCTAGAACTGAAAAAGAGCAAGGCTCTGGCCAAATGCTACTCCTTGCCCTCGTCCAGCGATGATAGCCACGACTTGTCTCGACGTTGCCGCTCACGGCGACACGATCACGACTACGACGCGCGTGATGACATCACGCAGCGGAAGGTCGACAAGATGCGGGAGAGATAGAGCTCTGCTGCGCCAGATGCTTCAGTAGAGCCATTAGGCAGAAGCGAATACCTAAGGGATTCAAACTCCCATCGGAGAACCTGAAATTCGACGGCCTGCAAGACCTGAAAATCTAGCTAGAAGATCATATCTCCTCCATCAGGCTGCATGGCACAAGCTCAAGGACGGCGATGCAATGCCTCCAGCTATAGCTGCAAGGCGCCGCTCGTGCATGGCTTAATAACCTCCCGCGTGGATCTATTCGCGGGTGGGAAGAGCTAGTCTATGATACGTCCATAACGTATCTATAATTTTTGATGGTTTTATGCTAATAATATGCTTTTGATACTCCATTTTATATAAAGTTTATGATTTATTTGAACTAACCTACTAATGGTTGCAAAAGTGCACAATGTTCTTGTTTTACACTTTGATGTGTAGGAATTACCAAGCATACAAGTGGAAACCTTGTTGTAGTCAAATTGGGATTTTCCAGAAATCTGTCTCAGAACTCTTTTTGAAGATGGTCACGCTTCAGGTCGAAGACGGCATCAAACGGAAAACTGTTCAACTACAAATTTGTTGAAAATTTCGCGACAAACATTCTGGACATAAAATTTAGCTAATTCCGAGTCCGGATGGTCCCGATAAGCCCGATTTACTGCAGCCTAAGATGGGGTGACGGGAATCCGAGAAGTTATATAAAATGAGGATACCTAATTCGTGGGGGACACCTCCACCCACGAATTTGCAGCCACCAAAGCCACGTTTTTGCCTCCCCCATGGATCCCATCTCCATGGGAGAGGGCTCCCAATAAGCCATGAAGGACGGGGGCTAAGGGGTGGTACTCCCTTGTGATACCGGCGGCGGGGAAGGAGTCCTCCGCGCCGCCACCTCTTCACCATCTTCACCGCCATCTCCATCGACTCCACCGCCATCTCCATCGTCGTTGCTGACTCCCATGATAAGGAGGGAGTAGTTCTCTCTCGAGGCTAAGGGTTCTACCGGTAGCTATGTGTTCATCTCTCTCTCTATGCATGATCATATTGTGATCATGAGGTTTGTAATCAAGTAGATCTACCTTGCTACTCAAGTGCTTTAATAGATCTCTGCTCTCCTCATTTGTGTGAAAGTGACAGCATGCACACCATGGTGGCACTTAGGCTAGAGATTACAAATACTTGTTATGAGTTATATTTGGAGTTGGATGTCTCTATGAAATTGTGGTATTTGTTGGAACCATCTAGAGCTCAAGGTGACAGTGTGGGGTTATCTAGATGGGGAAAGCGAACTTTGAGGTGTGCTGTTATAGCCCTACCATGGATTAGAGTGTCCAACCGGAGAGTAGTTCAGAGTAGTATCATAAAGAAAAGATATTTATATGAGAGTGTTCACTAGTCAAAGTATGATCCCTAGGCCTTGTTTCTAAGCATTGAAACACCATTTGCAACTAGATCCGTTACATGTTTGCTTGCTGCCATCTTTATTTCAGTTTACCTTTAGTCTCTTCCACACCATCAAGCTATTTTCTCGCATCGTTACCACTTATAATTATCCATACCACTTGTATTTCACTATCTCTTCGCCGAACTAGTGCACCTATACACCTGACAAGTGTATTGGGTGTGTTGGGGACACAAGAGACTTCTTGTATCTTGATTGCAGGGTTGCTTGAGAGGGATACCTTTGACCACTTCCTCCCTAAGTTCGATAAACCTTAGGTAATCCACTTAAGGGAAAACTTGCTGCTGTTCTACAAACCTCTGCACTTGGAGGCCCAACAACTGTCTACAAGAATAGAAGTGTGTATACATCAGTCTATAGCTTCGTGCAAAACTTCAAGGGAACTTACAAAAGGCCCGCATCAAACGAGGAATTAAGAGGCTGCCACCAAAGGTCTAGCGAGTCGCTGCGCTCATACATCCAGAGATGGTCCATCATCAAGAATTTTGCAGAAGACATCTCCGAGGATCGCGTAATCGATGCGTTCAACGGCGGCGTGCGCCGCAGAGAGCTTAGGGAGGAGTTGGGCCACTCAAAGCCTAAGACAATCAACCACCTAATGGAGAACGCGAATAGGTGGGCCGATGGAGAGGACTCGGTGAAAAACTGTGCCTACTCCAATGATGACGATGACCTCGGGCGTAGATGCGATTACCGAGGGAAACGTCGAATGCACGGGTACGAGGACCGCAAAGAGGTCGACATGGTCGTGGATGGATACGCCGACAAACGCGACGACAACCGCAACAACGGATACCACAGCGGTGGATACCGCGATAGCTAGAAAACCACGCAAGTGTGGCAACGCCGCACTCATGACGATGCACTCGCAACATCCATCCAGGACAATTGTCCAGACCATGGAACATGCACTTCTACATCGACAAGCACGTCGGCAAGAAAAAGTCTAGCCACCTCCTAAAGGACTGCCATGAATTCCTCAAGATCCACGAAGGCCTGGACTAGATGAATCGCAACGCGATTAACCATGGCTATGGAGCTGCCCCGAGCATTGTGGCACATGGAGCTCCTCCACCACCACCAGATCCAGCACCACCTGTGGCTGCACTAGTCCAGAATCATGGAGGCGAACCATACCCCCGACCACTGGGGAACATGGGAATGATCCAGAAGGGTCGCCCCTCAAATCGAGTGCAGAAATCGATCACTCGCCAAGTCAATCTAGCGATGAATTCTCCGCCCTCCACCCCTGAGTACCTCAGTGGAAGCGAGTCCTGCGTCACCTTCGACAAGAGTGATCACCCGCAACAAGTCCCTCACCCATGCCACTGTCCCCTGGTGCTCGAGGCACAGATTGGAGGCTTCGAGATTAGTCGCATCTTCATGGACGGCGGAAGCGGCATCAACCTCATGTTCGTGAGTACCTTGCGCACAATGAGGATACCCCTGACATGTCTGGAAGTTTCAGACATGATGTTCCATGGCATCGTTCTAGGGAAGGGTCTGTACCCCCTAGGCAAGATCAACCTTGATGTCATCTTCGGCACGCTGCAAAACTTTCGGCGAGAGAGCATCGACTTTGAAGTTGTCGACTGGCCCTCTCAATACCACTACATCCTCGGACGTGTCGTGTTCGCAAGATTCATGGCGGTACCACACTACGCCTACCTGCAGATGAAGATGCTGGGCCCAAACAGCATTATCACAATAAAAGAAAGCTTCGAGAGGTCTGACAGTTGCGATAGGGAATTCAATAGAATCTCCCAGTCTTTTGGCATGCAAGAGGAACTCGCAAGGTTGAAGGAGTCGACAAACAACAGTCTGCCTCCCCTGAGCAAGCCAAGCTCACCCGACCAATCCTTCGACACGTCGGTGCACACCAAGAATGTCCAGGTCCACCCAACGGACCCGACCAAGACAACCCTCATCGCCAACAACTTGAGTCCTGCACATAGGAACGCACGCTCGTCGAATTCCTCCGTGAGCGCTGGGAAATCTTCGCCTGGTGTCCAGCAGACATGCCAGGAGTTCCCAGGGAATTCGCCGAGCACTCACTCAACGTGAATCCAGACACAAGGACAGTCAAGCAAACAATACGACAACTGTCCGAACCAAGAGCTAACACGGTCGGTATGGAAGTCAACAGACTCCTCGACGCAAAATTCATATGCGAGATCAAGGAAAGCACCTGGCTCGCAAATCCAGTGCTTGTGCCTAAAAAGGACACGGACATCATGTGGATGTGCGTGGACTTCACCTCCTTGAACAAGCACTGTCTGAAGGATCACTTCCTATTGCCACGAATCGATCAAATAATCGACTCCACTGAGGGATGCGAGGGCCTCTTCTTCCTCAATACCTACTTAGGCTACAATCAGATTCGAATGAAGGAGGAAGACTAGGAGAAAACAACATTCACAACACCCTTTGGTGTGTTCTGCTACACGACGATGCCCTTCAGGCTAAAAAATGCAGGAACCACATATCAGCGGTGTATGCAGGCCTTCCTCAAAAACCAACTTGGTCGTAATATCCAAGTCTACGTCGACGACATCATCATCAAAACCAAAGAGGAAGCCGCGTTACTCGACGATCTCTGTGAGACCTTTGATAACCTCGATCGCTACTAGATCAAGCTCAATCTAGACAAATGCACCTTCGGTGTACCATCTGGGCAACTGCTCAGGTATCTAATCTCCGTGAGAGGGATCGAGGAAAACCCGAAGGAAATAAGGCCATACTGGCGATGGAGAAGCCGAAGAATGTAAAAGGCATCCAGCAGCTGGCTGGGCAAATCGCGGCGCTTAGTCGATTCATCAGTCGAATGGGCTAAAAGTCACTACCCTTCTACCAACTTCTCCATAAAGCTAACAAGTTTGAGTGGACAGACGAAGCACAAGAAGCATTCGAAGACCTCAAGCATCTACTGTCCACCTCGCCAGTATTGGTGACGCCTCGTGAAAAGGAGCCGCTGTTGCTATACATCTCCGCCACCAACCAGGTGGTCAGCACCATGCTCGTGGTGGAGCCAGCCGAAGAAAATAAAGTCCATGGGGTACAACGCCCAGTCTACTACCTCAGCGAGGTGCTCACGCCAACAAAGCAGCAGTACCCACACTACCAGAAAGTGGCCTACGGCGTCTTCATGACCACCAGGCGACTGCGCCACTACTTCCAAGAGCACCCAATCGTAGTGGTGAACGACGCCCCGCTTGGGCACATACTCAATAATCCCGACGCCACTGGACGAGTCGTGCTTTGGGGCATAGAACTGTCTCCATGAGACATCACATACGAGAAGCACGACACGATCAAATTGCAAGTTCTCCCGGACTTCCTTGTGCACTGGATGGAGAACCAGCTCCTCGACAAGCCAGACATGTTCCACCTAAGAATAATATAGTTCGATGGGTCCAAGCGCAAGGAAGGAGTTGGCGTAGGTGTCATACTGACATCACCTCAAGGTGAGAAGATGAGGTACGTTCTGCGAATGCAGTTCACAGCCTCCAACAATGAAGCGGAATATGAAGCCTTACTCCACGGGATGCGAATGGAAAAGCCTGCAGCGCCAAGCGACTCGTCATCTACGGTGACTCCAAACTGGTGGTCAACTAAACAATGAACGAGTGCGACGCTCTCAGCGACAACATGATCACCTACTGCGAGCTCTACGACACACTCGAAGGGGACTTTGACGGCTGCGAGCTACGACATGTCGGCCGCGAGAGCAATGAGGAGGCGGACATACTCGCCAACATTGGTTCCACCTGCGCCCAAGTGCCACCTAGCGTATTTCTAGAGCACATCTGCGAGCGCTCCATCAAGCCAAAGGCTACAGAGCCTAAAGCTAGCACGACAAAGGACTCAGGGGCTACGCCACCGAGCGAGCCCATGGCACTAGACAACATGGAGACACAGGACTCGAAGGCCCCATGGAGGTCATGATGATCGAGCCATCTTGGACACAGCCATACATTACATACCTGCTCAGCAAAAGGCTGCCAGATGACCCGACTGATGCGCGTCACATAGCGCGTCGATCCAAGGCATTCGCCCTCATCAACAGCGAACTGTACAAGCGCATCATCACAAGAGTCCTTCAGCAATGCGTCTCCAACGAGGACGGAAGAGCCATCCTCCTCAACATACACGAAGGCACTTGCGGGCACCACGCCGATAGTCATGCCCTCGTCGCCAAAGCTCTACGAGCTGGATTCTACTAGCCGATGGCCATGCGCGACGCTAAGGACATCGTCCAGTGTTGCAACGCCTGCTAGCGATTCACGGACAAACCGCACGCGCCTGGCACGGAGCTCAGGCCAATACCTGTGGCCTGGCCCTTTGCGCAATGGGGACTCGACATGGTCGGCAAGCTCCAGAAGTCCTCACCTGGAGGATACATCTACCTCCTCGTTGTAGCCGACAAGTTCACCAAATGGATTGAGGCCATGCCGGTGACAAACCAATCAAGAGCTAGTGCCGTCAAATTCTTCGAGTCCATCGTCTTCTGGTTCGGGGTGCCACACAACATCATCACGGACAACGGGACAAACTTCACCTCGAAGGTGTTCCAGGATTTCTGCGAAAAACTAGGGATCAACATCAGCTATGCCTCCGTGGCACACCCTCAGACTAACGGTCAAGTCGAAAAGGACAATGACCTCGTCTGTAGCAGAATCAAGAAAAGGCTCCTTCAGCCACTCGAAAGAGCTGCAAGGTGCTGGCCCGACGAGCTGTAATCAGTACTATGGAGCCTGCGCACAAATCCAAACAGCGCCACAGGCTACACTCCGTTCTTCACGGTGCATGGAGCTGAAGCGGTGCTACCCGTAGAAGTACGCTATAAAGCCCCGTGGGTGGTAGCATACAACGAGACAGAATCAACTCTCACACTCAAAGACTCCGTCGACCTCCTAGATGAGGCACGTGAAATTGTAGCGGAGAGATCCACGATCTACCAACAGAACCTCCGCAACTACCACAGCAGACGGCTACGCCCTAGATCCTTCGTTGAAGGAGACCTGGTCTTGCGACTGAAGCAACAAGGGCACCTCAAACTCGAGTCCCCTTGGGAAGGACCTTACGCGATTACTGAAGTAATCCCAAGTGGCGCCTATCACCTCAAAGACTTAGAAAGTGGAGTCACATACTCCAACCCCTGGAACGTCGCGCAGCTGCGCCGTTTCTACCCTTAGATGTTTTAGTTTGCAAATAAGGCTATTCAACTAGGCTACTTAGCCACATGTTGTACCTCGTGATATTCTACGAATAAATAAAGCTAAGTGCCCCAAACCTTGTGTTTTTCTGTTTTACTTGCAATTATATCACTCGGGGGATGCGCCACCCTTTAAATTTTTGTTCTACAAACAAATGCATTATCCTGAGTAGCTGACACACTGCTAATCGAACCCTTGATAACATCAACCCAGCTGCAACGCACATAATAGGTTGACAAGGTGCTGAGA
Organism: Avena insularis; assembly: GCA_023614405.1. NCBI lineage: Eukaryota > Viridiplantae > Streptophyta > Magnoliopsida > Poales > Poaceae > Avena > Avena insularis. The sequence goes on along the minus strand of CM042690.1, from coordinate 660,197,151 downwards.
TAAATACACGCCAGGCTAAGGAAAAGGAACTGCAGAGTACAATACACTCGAAAAAAATATATACAAGCTAGCAAGCTCTCTACATTAACGGGTATCAAACACACCCGTCACAATTGTATGAATTTTACAACACTTATACATCTATGTGCAGGCCTATCTTACACTACTGCCGCAAAAGGAGTGTTTGCTCTTCGAAGAAGTTGACAATATCCTTAGCTGGTCGGTCAACTGCCTGATAGTGCGGCACCATATTCCAAGTCATCCCTTCTAGCAGCGGCGGTGGCCCAGCGGCAACAGCTGCGACGTCCACATCTGGCCGATGCCGTCGAACAAGCGACAACGCAACCTTGGCACCCGCGACCAGCTGTTGGCACACGCACTCGCAGACCACGCTGATATCCTGAAACTTCACTAGAAGAGCCAACAGGCTTGAAGGCAGCACGGCCAGCGGAAACATCATCTAGAAAATATACCTCAGGCACGACTGCGCCTTCTTCAAACTATGAAGCACCGCAACGCACGATCATGCAACGTCGCCAACGCGACTGCACGATCGTGGTCCACCCAGAAGTACCCACTAGCCTGTAGTTGCTCCTGGGTTAAGTCATTCATTCGAATGGCAACCCGGTCCTCTCATCCTGCGAGTGACGAGCGCTAACAACTACAAAATCAAGACCAAAGCATAAGACAAGGCATCGCCATGAATGGCTAAAGAAAAGGATAAGAAGATAGAGAGCTAACATTTGAATTGCTCGTTCAACTACGCAACTTCATCTAGGAGATACTTCTCGTGAGGAGTGGCCTTCTCAGCCTTCGACTTCCACACGTTCATGTTACCGCGGATAATGGGCAGCTCTCGCTCCAACTGCTTTATACGATCATGTAGTCACGCAAGCAGCGACAGCTCCTCCACCTTTGAACGCGGTCACGCCGTATTTTCATCAGTAGGAGGAGAGTTAAGAGGACCACTCAAAGGACCCTATTACAACCAAACAAGAGGCAAAAAAGACCAATTATACATTGATAAAAAGGGCGAAGTGCATTCAAATTCGGCAAAGTATCAACAGGGCTACCCCCACCAAACATGGTTCAACAAAAGGAAAGCTAAACTATTACATATGGAAGCTAAGGCACGATCTGCTTCTTCGACTTTGACTTCGACTTCGGGGGCTTCCTCGAATCTGTGGCAGTCTCTAACGCCACAGACTTTCCAGTGGTAGCCCCAGACGCCGCAGCCTTTGCCGCCTTCGCTTGCTGCAGCTCCGCATAATATTTTGCAACTGTATCAATGAGCCGGTGCCCATACTTACTGCAACTATAAGCGAAGGGTGCAAATACTACCTGCTGGCCATCTGCGTTGACATGCATCGCCTTAGAGATCGCACTAGGGTCTAGATCCACATCATGGGCTTGCACCATCGCGAGTGCCATTGTGGCACCGATAGACCACTACGCATTCTTGAAGTCCATAGGGATGCCTTTAGTGAAGGATTCCACCAAGCCATCAAGATTGTCGATTAAGCTGGACTTGGGAACCATATCCTCTCGGAGCTGGCTTAGCACGCCCTTGGATTTCCCAAGCGTATCCTGGAGGGAGGCGCTGCGGTCTTCGACTGTAGCCATGGCACTAGCCAAGGCATCCACGCGGATCAAGGCCTGGGCGTCGAAGCTCACGCCGGCAACATCTAAAAAACACACGTATCAGCACAGCAACATGAATACAAAACAGGGGAAAATGCAAAGAGAAGCAGCATAATACCTAAGAGCGCTTTCGCGATAGAGAAAAGTTGTTCTGCGAACAACTTTTGCCTCTCAAAGGTGGACGCACGCAGATCTTCCTCGTGCTTTTGCGAATCCTCTAGAGCCGCGATTGCCTCGGCGCGTTTCTTCTCCGCTATGAAAAGTCCCTTCTCGAGGGAAGTGACGCGACAGAGAAGCTCATTATGCTCACCTACAAAGGGCAGAACACGACAACACCTGAGTTTACAAACCTCTACACAAGAAGAGAGAAGAGGCAAGTTTAACACAAACCTTCGACCACACGGTGGCGATTGTCTAGCATGGCATGCTGCCGACCCAAGGACATAATCTGTTCGGCGAGGCGAGCAGGATTCTTCAAAATAGGCTACACCAAAAGAAAAGAAGGATCAGCGTTAGCAAAAATGACCAAATATGAACATCAATCAAAATTCGACTGCCATCGGCAAAAGACACTTACATGCTCCTCCAGGGACTCCGAAGGTTCCTGTCGAGTGGGCGTCCGTGCAACCATCTAGGGCCCCCCAGTGTGGGGGAACTCGAAGAATTGGTGCCGGAGTGGGCCGCCACTGAAGGAGAAGGAGATTTTGCCGCAACTTATTCATCTCTGGAGTCTGTGAATCCATACTCCTTGACAAATTGGCAGTCGTCGGAGGACGACGACGCTGTTTGACTATCCAAATCAACACCAAATCAGAAGGAGAAGACTTTGAGAAATATTAGATGAACCCCCAAGGATATAAGACTTACCCGTCAAATTTGTCGAGGTCAAAGGAATCTCCCAACGACTCCTTCGGCAACCTTAGCTTCTTCCGAGAGGGAGGAGCCACGATGCATACAAGTACAACGGGGATTGGCTCCTTTGCAGCAGCAGGAGGACCCTCTAGCATCAACAGCGAGGAGGCATCCGAATCCTTGCTATGGGAACGCTTGCGAGTCCCGTGATCACTAGACTCGGGGGCTTCCTGCTCCTCCTCAATAGGGATGGTGGAGCCCGACTCGTCCTCTTCTTCCACCTCACGAGGAATAATTCCTTCAGGTCGAGGAGGCAAGTTGGCGTCCATGGCCCAGTCCTAACAGCAGAAGAAAAATCAGTATGTACAACAAAGTACCTACAGGCAATAGAAAAATCAAGAAACTTCGAAGAGAAATCCACCTCAGGCAGAGGATTGCTGACGCAGAATGGAGGCACGACTGAGTCACCCGGGAGATCCTCCTTGGTGGTGTACTTAGTCAGCAGTCAAAACCTCCTATCTAGCTCGCCAGAAGATATGCCCTCTATAGAGATACGAGTGACATCACCAGTACCAGTCCAGCGGAACATTGGGTGTACCCTGGCCTGTAGAGGCTGCACACGGTGACACATCCAAGTGCGAATGAGCTCTGCGCCACCTACTTCTTCGCCTATGCGTTTTTCGAGGTCGGAGACACGTTGATACAGGGTCTCCATTTCCTCGAATTTGGCGGACATCACAACATTCTTCTAGGAACTCCTCCGCTTGCAGGGCGCCACTGGATCAAAGGGTGCGAGTCCAAAGTGCTCTCCATCAGCTTTCTGATCGCGAATGTAAAACCACTTCTCCCTCCATCCTTGGACAGACACAGTGAGCTTGATGGCGAAGTAGGTGACGTTGGAATCGATGTGGATCCCGCAACCTCCTATGTCATAGACTACGGAACCCGACGCCAATTGACGTTTGAGATTAAAGAGCTTCTTGAAGAGGCGGAAGTGTGGCTCGATTCTGAGCCAGCACTCGCAAAGAGTAATGAAGCAGGCGACGTGGAGGATAGAATTTGGGGTTAGCTGGTGAAGCTGGAGCCCGTAGAAACAAAGGAGACCCTTAACGAACGAATGCAGGGGGAGAGAAAGACCGTGAATGATGAATGCAATCACTCGAAAACCCGCAGGAGGACTGGGGATCACCTCGTCTCTGGGAACATGCGAGTCGTCCTCCGTGGTAGAGAGCGCTCTGTCCTGGCGCTGGGTGAACAACTCCGACGGCTTGATGACGGATGGGCGCCATGACCCATTGGTGACACGGGTCCCCGCACCCTTCTTCTTCCCAGCACCAGCAGTGCTGGTGCCCGTGGTGATGGCGCCCTTCTTTTTGGCTGCGACGGCAACGGCTGCAGATCTAGCGGTGGAACCTCCCTTCTTCTTTCCCATCTTGCACTGGCGATGTGAGCGCAGGAAGTAGCTAGGAAGGTGCGGAGTTCGTCCAGTGCCACGAAGGAGATGTGAGCAAAGGAGCAACAAGAGCAGCAATGGCAGAAGTGCGCGAGTGAGAAGAAGATGTGGGGAATTTACCGCACGGTGAACCCCTACTTAACCTCATAGCATATGTAATCCAATAGTCAGGAGAAAACCAACCCAACGTGTGGCACACATCGAGGTTGACGTGTCGCAAGGGTAATCCACGAACCGTCACGCTACTTCACCCATTATGCGCGAGAATCGAGGAGACACAGTTAAACCAAAAGATTACGCACGCCTGGTCAAGTCCAAGTCAGAAAATGGGACCCACTACTCGTCACGTCCCGTCAAAGTCGCTCACACGGGTAACTGAGGTCATCTCATCGTTAACACTAACGTCATCAACTCCAGCAGGAGCACATTTTGACTACTTTAGTCCTTACTCGAGTCTTCGACTCAACAAAGCACTCGGGGGCTACTCCTAACAGGAGCGCTGACCGCGCACTCGAAGAAATTTGTGAAGATATCCAAGCATCATGAAAACCCTTCACTCGAATCTATGATTTGATTGTGGACTTCGGGTTACTCCCATAGGGAGCACTGAAATCACATTCGACTGAAACAAGCAAAAGATGATAGCAGTCGCAAAATACTTATAGTTCCCACTCGAGTCTACGACTCAAATAGGCACTCTGGGGCTACTCCCATAGGGAATGCTGGCCGCGCACCCTATGATTTTTTCTTATATGTTACATCGTGTGTTGATAACATCCACACTCGAATGCTATGGAGACTCCGCCTCATATTTTCACTGCAAAGATACTATGTCTCCTGGGTCACCCAAATAATCTCCACGATGACAAAATTTGGATGCCGCGCTTACAGCGTGAAGATAAGACCTGAATAAGGCCTAGCAACACATCTGCTGCGCTCTACTAGAAATAATCCGTACCTGCAGGTACGATGAATAAACCTTGACGGACGCGTCGAGTGCTCACACTTACACACTGGGATTCGACTCATGTAAGACCTCCACGGCCTGAGTCGAATTACACCAGCACATTTCCAAATTCAAGTCCGGGGACTTGAGTTTGAGTAGATTGCGTTGTTTTGCCCTAAGGCAGTTAACTGATCCCGATACATCGGATAAATCAGGAAAATATATCAACAATCTCTATGATACAAAAACATAGCACTCGAAAATATGCTCAGATACGCACTCGAAAGACTTCATAAAGTCTCCACTCGAATCTACGATTGCACTGGACACTCGGGGGCTACTGACATGAGCATACCTTACAGGTACTCGAGTTTGGTATATATGGCCTGATCTGGCAGAAGCCCACGGCGTTACCAGGGCCCAATCTAGGATTCGGGTGATCTACGGAGACTCCGACTGGATAGAAAGTTTAAACGGGCGAAACCTAACTTGTAACCAACTCGACCTGCTACCTAAGACCTAGCCTATCTATATAAAGTCTAGGAGGGGGCGTCGAGGACAATCACAACCTTAGTTTCCACAACCTCGCCAGATTGCATCTGTGCACCCTTGTAACTTTTGACTCCCTCAATAATTCCAAGAGAAGACAAGCAGGAGTAGGGACCTCTACGAGGCCTGAACCTGGGTAAACCTTGCGTCCCTGTGTGCTTGTTTGCTAGACGATTGATGCCTCCAGTGCTCCCTCCTTCTCCAAAACCCAAGTCCATAACAATGGGCATTGATGAGTTTAACCCTCGTTAGATGGACTTCTTGAATCACTTGAAAGATGCGAAGCATGTCTAATGGGAAAAATGACTAAGATTCCATTCTCTGGGATAATGGAGTGAGCTACGGACTTATTGGAAATAATACATACCGATGTGTGCGGCCCAATGAGTGTAGCATCGTGCGGTGGATATTGTTATGTTCTTACTTTCACACATGAGTTAAGTAGATATGGGTATGTCTACTTTATGAAACATAAGTCCGAAACTTTCGAGAAGTTTAAGGAATTTCAAAGTGAAGTAGAAAATCAGCGTAACAAAAAGATTAAGTTTCTGCGTTCTAACCGCGGAGGTGAATATTTGAGTTACGAGTTTGGCATGCATTTAAAGAAATGTGGAATACTTTTGCAATTGACACCGCCGGGAACACCACAACGAAATGGTGTGTCCAAACATTGTAATCGAACTCTCTTAGATATGGCTCGGTCTATGATGTCCCTTACAGATTTACCGTTATCTTTTTGGGGTTATGCATTAGAGACAGTTGCATTCACTTTAATAGCGCACCATCTAAATCCGTTGAAATGACACCGTATGAACTGTGGTTTGGTAAGAAACCTAAGTTGTTATTCCTTAAAGTTTGGGGCTGCGAAGCGTATGTAAAGAAGTTACAACCTGACAAGCTTGAACCCAAAGCGGAAAAATGTGTCTTCATAGGATACCCTAAAGAAACAATTGGGTATACCTTCTATCATAGATCCGAAGGCAAAGTTTTTGTTGCCAAGAATGGATCCTTTCTTGAGAAGGAGTTTCTCTCGAAAGAAGTGACTTGAAGGAAAGTAGAACTCGACGAGGTTGTTGAACCTTCTCTCGGATTTGAGAGTAGAGTAGCACCGGAAGATTTTTATGTGCCGCTTGCACCAATAAGAGAGGAAGACAATGATGATGATCATGAAACTACGAACGAAGTTGCTACTGAACCTCGCAGGTCAATGAGGGTTCGTACCAGTCCTGATTGGTATAACCTTGCCTTGAATGTCATGTTGGTGGACAACATCTATGACCCTACAATGTATGAGGAAGCTATGATGAGCCCAGATCCCGACAAATGGCAATAAGCCATGAAATCCAAAATGGGATCCATGTACGAAAACCAAGTATGGACTTTGGTGGACTTACCCGATGGCCGCAAGGCTGTCAAGAACAAATGGATCTTTAAAATAAAAATAGATGTTGATGGTAATGTTATTATCTATAAAGCTCGATTTGTCGTGAAAGGGTTCTGACATATTCAAGAAGTTGACTACAATGAGACTTTCTCACCGATAGCGAAGCTAAAGTCTATGAGGATTTTTTTAGCAATCGCTTCATATTTCAATTATGTGATTTGGCAGATGGATGTCAAAACGGCGTTCCTTTATGGTGACATTGAGGAAGAGTTTTATATGGTACAACCCAAAGGTTTATCAATCCTAAAGATGCTGACAAGGTATGCAAGCTTCAGTGCTCCATTTACGGACTGAAGCAAGCATCCCCGAGTTGGAATCAACATTTTGATAAGGTGATCAAATTTTTTGGATTTATACAAACTTATGGAGAAGCTTGTATCTACAAGAAAGTTAGTGGGAGCTCTGTAGCATTCCTAATACTATATGTGGATGACATATTGTTGTATGGGAATGATATAGAACTTCTTGAAAGTGTCAAAGCCTATTTGAATAATAGTTTTTCAATGAAGGATCTTGGCAAAGTGGTATACATTTTAGGCATCAAGATTTATAGAGATAGATCAAGAATCTTAATGGCACTTTCACAAAGTACATACCTGGACAAGGTTCTAAAGAAGTTTAGAATGGAAGAAAGCAAGAAAGGGTTCTTGCCCATGTTGCCAGGTAAGACCTTGAGTAAAACTCAAAGTCTAGCTATGGTAGAAGATGGCACACCTTATTTTCTTGCACTTAATAAACTTGAATCATTGTGTCCATCTTTGTTGCGTCTATGCTTGCGCTTTATAAGTTTGAGTTAGCAGAACCATGCATCATAGGGAACACTTTCAACATTGCACTAGTACTTTGTACCTCGTTGATATCATGATTCTTTTGCCTATGGATCCTGGCAGTGTGAAATAAAAGGGGAACTTGTAAGATCATGGAGTTTATATGTGTGTTAGAGAAATGCCTGGGCCGCTAGCCTAAGCCATGCCTAATCATGGTGGAAACTTGCAACATAACCATAATGAGCACTCTATGAAGCATCTTCATAAAACCTATGCAAATAGCAAATAAAAGGATCACTGAGATGCTCATTGTCTGCTTGCCTTGTAATTTTGATTATGGGATAGCTCCTGTATCATGTGGAAGGGGTACCCTATTGGTGGTTCTCTATGATACATATGTATTTACAATGACAAGAGCTTACTTGTGACTGAAGTTGAGTAATATGAGGTTCGGTACTCGTAAGTAAGGGGCATGAGATTTCAACTTATAACTTGTCAAGCATATCGTCTTTAACCTTAATCACCTAAAGATCCCTATGATAGGGGCAATGAGAGCTGAAAGCTAATAAGTACCATAATTTTTGGAAGCTCTTTATGAAACTTGAAGTCCCTACTTCCCTCTGCGAAGGGCCTTTCTTTGACTTTTTAGTTGAGTCAGTAAACCTATTCCTTTCTACCTCAGCAAGTATTTTGAGTTGTTGTGTTTCATTCATTCATATGATGATTTATTCAATCATGTTTCTTATATTCCTTGTTTTGCACATTGCTCTTATCTTGGTGTTTACTACTTTGAAAGCTATCATTGAAAATCAGTTATTTGGGAACTCCATCAAATTATCAACTATTCTTCGACCAAGAGCTAAGTTTGCCATTACCAATTATGATTTGCTTTATGTATCTTTATTGTGTTTCCTTTACTTATTGCAAGTTAAGTTACATAATAGTGAGTTGTCTTCTATTATGATTTATGTTTTGATGAATGTGATGCTTTTTGTCTGTATTCTTTTATCGACTCTTCACTCCATAAACCTGAGGTCTTGTTTATTGAGTTCAATTTTTGCTTGGGGACAAGCAAAGTCTAAGCTTGGGGGGAGTTGATACGTCCATTTTGCATCACTATTCTATATCATAATTTACTGTTATTCATTGATATATTTCATATTAAGAGATGATACATATGTTATTTCATCAGTTTTTGCATGGTTGATGACTTTTGGAGCATGGACCGCTGTAGTCAGGATTCTGATGGAAAAGGTGATGTTTGGAGGCAAAATTCACGAAGATCAGAAAATCCGGGAAAATACATGGAAAATCCTATTTTACCAGAAGACGAAGGAAGCCAGAAGGGGAGGCTGAGATGGGCCACGGGGGGCCCACACCACCCCCTGGCGCGGGCCAGCCTAGGCCACGCCACCAGGTGGTGTGGCCGCCCTGGTCCACCCCTGGCTCTCCCCTCTAGCGTATATTATCCTCCCGAAACCCTAAGACTTGGGGAGCGACCACAGAAATATTTTGCCGCCTCTGCGGGGCGGAAAACATCGAGAGAGAAAGATCTCTCTGGCAGACAGAATTCTGCCGAGGGAATTCCTTCCCAGAGAGGGGAGATCGTCGCCATCAACGCCACCATCAAGCTGGACTTCATCGGGATCATCATCATCATCACCATCATCACCACCAGCACCCTCATCACCACCTCCATACCGCTGTAACAATTGGGTTGAATCTTGCATAGTTCTTAGGGGAAACTTTCCTGGTGTTGATTACTCTTTGTAGTTGATGCTATTGAGTGAACTGTTGAATTATTGTTTATGTTCAGATTGTTATACATCATTATTTCATCTCTGATCATGATCCCTATGATGTCTTGTGAGTAGTTCGTTTTGTTCTTGAGGACATGGGAGAAGTCATGTTGTTAGTAGTGGAATTGTGTTGAGAAAGATTCAATAGTTTGATATTTAAGTTGTGGTGTACTTCTTCTAGTGGTGTCATGTGAACGTCGACTACATGACACTTCACCTATATGGGCCTAGGGGAATGCATTGTGTATTTGGCTAATAATCGTAGGGGTTGCCGGAGTGACAGAAACCTAAACCCCCATTAGGAAACCATTGCACAAGGGACGTCAGGGTCTTAGAGTTTAAAGTTGTGGTTAGGTTTCTACCTTAATTACTTTCTTCTACTTGTGGATGCTTGCAAGGGGTATAATCACAAGTAAGTATTAGTCCTAGGAAGGTCGGTACATTAGCACAAGTTCACCCACCCAACACTTAGCAAACTAAAGAAGATTAATCAACTATATGAAGCGAAAGCACTTGACGATATTCCCGTGTGTCCTCGAGGACATTTGGTCATCTTATGTAATACAACCGGCTTGTCCTTTGCTAAATAAATGATTGGGCCACTTGCTGCATTTATTCTTATTGTCTTTTATTTACTCGCACTTTATTTACTTGCATTATCAAAAACCCCAAAAAATCCGTTTGCTAAGTATTTGCAGAGAACTCCTGATCCATACCACTAGCCAGCACCTTCTGCTCCTCGTTGGGTTCGACACTCTTACTTATCGAAAATACTGCGATACACCCCCTATACTTGTGGGTCATCAACACTATTTTCTGGCATCATTGCCGGGGAGTGAAGCGCTATTGGAGAGTGGAACTGATAAAGGAAACTTCTACTGTGAGTATTGTTTACTTCTGTTAGTTGCTTTATTTTCATTATGGATAATTCGTTGAGTTTCTTATTTCGTAATACTACTACCACTGCTAAGGTAGTAGACGAACCACCACCTGCTGAGAATGATACTTTTAAAATACCTACAAGAATTATTGATCGTGTTATGGATAACTATTATGTTGGAGATGGAACTGTCCATCCCGGAGATCATTTGCTCTTTATACACGAATTATGCGGGTTGTTCAAGTGTGCAGGAATTACAACAGACCAAGTCAAGAATAAGTTATTCTCATTATCACTAAAAGGAAGAGCTGAAGAATGGTATAAGCTGCTGAAGAATGGCCAATCTCTTGAATGGGAGGAAATAGTACCTCTCTTTTATTCAAAGTTATTTCCTCCTAGTGAGATTCATAAAGATCGGAATCAAATATACAACTTTTGGCCTCTTGATGGAGAGAGTACAACCCAAGCTTGGGGGAGATTGAAGTTACTAATGCTCAAATGTCCCATTCATGAGCTCCCCAACAATATTATTATCAATAACTTTTATGCAAGGCTTTCTCTTCATGATAAGGATTTATTGGATGCTTCTTGTGTTGGATCATTCACTCGCATGGAAGAAGAAGCTAAATGGGATCTTCTGGACCGTATTCAAGATAATGCTGAAGCATGGGAGAATGACAAAGGAAGAAAGTCAGGTATAAACTATGATTATGAATGCATTGAATCTTTTATGGGAACTGATGATTTTCAAAATATTAAAAATGCTTATGGTCTAGACTCTCAAGCTATTGCAACTTATTTTAAGGCTTTTGCTTCCTACATTGAAGTGCCTAAAAAGAAGTTGAATAAGTATCATGAACCTTATAAACATATTGCTAAGAGTGTTCCTGCGAGAAATACTGAAGTTTATACTGCTAATCATGCTTTATTTGAACCTTACATTGAGAAAATGCCTTTCCTAGTTAAGATAAAGGAACATTCTATGATAGCTAGTATGGTTAATGAAAGTACAAATAAAGCTGTTGAACCTAATAAACAAATGGATGATGAACCTATAATAGCAAATGTGAAAGACTTTGTCACTAAATATCTAGAAGATGGACACACTATCCTCTGTAAGGATATCCCTAATATTGTTTCACAAAGTAGTGTTATGAGAGCTAGTTTCCCTGTTTTTTCTGTTAGGATAAGTGATCATTGCTACAATGGTTCTGGTTATAGTTATATCATTAAGTTTATGCATGATACTGAAAGTTATTATTAGAGAGGGAAGATTGTTCTTATGCATCTCAATAATATCAAGTTTCTGCTAAAAGTTTTTGTGTTGCACTTCTTTTGCCTTCCTATGCTAGTAGCCTCTGGTTTCAACAACTTGTTTGTTTACAAATATCCCTTGCATACGAAGTGGGTTACACTTAAACGTGTGTATTTTTTCTTCTTAATGTTCTCTTTCACTTCAATTCATATTCCTAAGTGAGCTTCATCAAAATTATCATGCCCATCTTAATGGCTATAAAGAAAGAGCTTTTTGGGAGATAACCCAATTTATTTTTGCTTTCAGCTTGTTTTTGTTTCTTTGAGTCTTGGAAGTTATTACTTCGGTAATGACCTCTCCTTATCATTTTGTTTGGTTTTTGTGTCAAGATCAACCTCTAATGAGAGAGAAGTAAGATTTTGGCAAGTTGCTGTCTCGAAACAGATTTTTGTGCTTCACCGTAAAAATTCGTGAGAGAGCTCTGTAAGTCGGATTGAGCTGTAATTTTTTGTGATTCTGCCCCAGGTTATTATTTAACTTTCGTTAGTTTTGCACTTTTTGATTTTAGCAACATAAGATTTTAGAAAAAATTGATCTTTACCTGCTGGTCTGTTTTGACAGATTTTGCCACTCTTGCATTTTCTTCTTTAAACGATTTCCTTTTTGAATTGTTTTTGGGTTTTCGGAAGGAGTTGCTTTGATGGATTTCAGTTGAAATTGGACTTAAAAGGTTTATTACCTCGCTTACACTAATGTTGCTAATGAGAATTGTGTGAAGTTTTGTGTGAAACAAATTTCTAGGTTATTGGAGAAAATGGTGTAATAAGAAAGAGAAAGGTTTAATGACTCGGGCAATATGAGTATGAAGATGAAGATATTGATGTTATTCAAGTGGTGGCTCTGAAAGAATCTACTAAATGCCAAATTCAGAGACCTACAGATTCCGTTTTCGAATAGGTAACAGTTCTGGTAAGAAAAGTTCCGCGAAAATTCTATCCAATTATATTTTTGCAGTTTTTATCCAACATGGAAAGTTACGAAGCGAAAGAGGGACGGAAACGGAGCCAGGGTGGCTCACACCACCCCCTGGCGCAGGACCCCTGGCCGCGCCAGCTGGTGGTGTGGCCACCTCGGCCTCCGTCTCCGACCCGTTTTCTCCCAGTACCTTCCTTTTGTTGTACAACTTCGTAATATATAATCCCCGGATCCCCCGAGGTTCGTATATCATGTTCTCGTCGTGTTTTCGTTTCGACCTATTTCTGCCAGGAACTATTCTTGAAAGTTAGAAGCACGATGGTGTCCACCAAGGATAAGGGAAAGGAGCCTATGGAGGAAGATCTCCAAGACCCCAGGCAGGAGAAGGAGATCAAGAGTGAAGATGAAGAGGAGGCAAAGCAAAGCCAACATCCGCACACCGACACTACCATTGCAAGCATTGGAGTGTTGGCAAAACCTGCCAGGATCAGAAGGACTACATGGATGACAACTGGAGGGAAACCCCCACGTCACTATTTGGCTCCACGGTCACTTCCTCCATGCACCAAGAATCCTTTCCATACCCTTATCCATGAGCATCAATACCAGAATATGCCCAAGGAGAAACTACCCTCCAATTGGGATTTGCCTCGTTCTACCCATGCAGGAAAAGAAGACTTCAAGGAGGAAGAGTGGGGAAAGAATCACAAGAGCTAGAATTCTCTACCAACATGATCATGAGCCGCATTGAGCAAAACTCACAGTTGATTCGTAATCTCACCTTCGAGATTGAGGACTTGGGGAAACTAATCAAAGAGCTCATCGAGAGAATACTACCACCATCGAAGGAGTAATTTGTCATCAGGTTTTGGCATCCCCTTGGTTTGTCCCAAGCTTGGGGGACTGCCGCGGTATCATATCACTATCTTCTATCTTTTTACCTTTTTAGTAGAGTCATATCATGAATAGAGAAGTTATCATGTAGGATGGTTTGCATTATGGAAGTGTCCCCCTCTTGTTAGATATCTATGTATCCCTTGGAGTGAGTTGCCGTTATGGAATATTAATGAGAAGTTCTATCATTTACTCTTTTGCATATCTTATTTTAGTTTTAAATTCGTGGTTATATGATTGATCTTGTCGTTAGTATTGGTATCACTTTGGGATCATTGAGTTAATTTAGTTGGTTTTGGCAAACCTGGCTCGGTTAATAGCAACACTATTTTGAGAATTGAATGAAAAAGATAAAAGTACTCTTAAAAAAATATAATTTCATCATCTTTCTTTCTTGATTTGCTCATAAGTTTAGTATTCTCTAGTTAAGATCTTTTATGCTTCCAAGGAAGATTGCATGTTTGTTTTTATCACTTGTATGTTTGTTTGTTTCCTTCAACTCTTATGCTTGCTACTCACCCTTGCTAGCCAAAAACCTATACTGAGAGGGAATGCTTCTCGTGCATCCAATCCTTAAACCAAAACCTATGCCATTTGTGTCCACCATACCTACCTATTAGTATTATTGCTATTCCAAGTAAATTCTTGTTTTTATCTACCTTCCAATTAAACTTATTATGAGAAAATTAGTGATTAAAGCTCTCACGAACTTGATGGCACACCTTATTTTCTTGCACTTAATAAACTTGAATCATTGTGTCCATCTCTGTTGCGTATATGCTTGCGCTTTATAAGTTGGAGTTAGCAGAACCATGCATCATGGGGAACGCTTTCAACATTGCACTGGTACTTTGTACCTCGTTGATATCATGATTCTTTTGCCTATGGATCCTGGCGGTGTGAAATAAAAGGGGAACTTGTAAGATCATGGAGTTTATATGTGTGTTAGAGAAACGCCTGGGCCGCTAGCCTAACCATGCCTAATCATGGTGGAAATTTTCACCATAACCATAATGAGCACTCTATGAAGCATCTTCAATAAAAACCGATGCAAATAGCAAATAAAAGGATCACTAAGATGCTCATTGTTTGATTGCCTTGTCATTTTGATTATGGGATATCTCCTGTATGATGTGCAAGGGGTACCCCGTTGGCGGTTCTCTATGATACATATGTATTTACAATGACAAGAGCTTACTTGTGGCTGAAGTTGAGTAGCATGAGGTTCGGTACTCGTAAGTAAGGGGCATGAGATTTCAACTTATAACTTATCAAGCATATCCTCTTAGTTGTGTCGCTTTAACCTTAATCACCTAAATATGCCTATGATAGGGGCAATGAGAGCTGAAAGCTAATAATTACCATAATTTTTGGAAGCTCTTTATGAAACTTGAAGTCCCTTCTTCCCTCTGTGAAGGGCCTTTCTTTTACTTTTTAGTTGAGTCAGTAAACCTATTCCTTCCTACCTCAGCAAGTATTTTGAGTTGTTGTGTTTCATTCATTCATATGATGATTTATTCAATCATGTTTCTTATGTTCCTTGTTTTGCACATTGCTCTTTGATACGTCCATTTTGCATTACTATTATATGTCTTAATTCACTATTATTCATTGATATATTTTGTATTGAGAGGTGATACTTATGTTATTTCATCTGTTTTTGCATGGTTGATGACTTTTGGAGCATGGACCCCGCGATCGGGATTCTGATGGAAAAGGTGCTGTTTGGAGGCAAAATTCATGAAGATCAGAAAATCCGGGAAAATATATGGAAAATCCTATTTTTCCAGAAGACTAAGGATGCCAGAAGATGGAGTGGAGATGGGCCAAAGGGGGCACACACCAACCCATGGCGCGGGCAGGCCTAGGTCGCGCCAGGAGGCGGTGTGGCCACCCTGGCCCACTCCAGCCTCTCCCCTCTGGCGTATATCATCCCCCCGAAACCCTAAGACTCAGGGAGCAACCATGAAAAGATTCTGCCGCCTCTGCAGGGTGGAAAACACCAAGAGAGAAAGATCTCTCCGGCAGACAGATTTCTGCCGAGGGAATTCCTTCCCGGAGAGGGGAGATCATCGCCATCAACACCACCATCAAGCTGGACTTCATCGGGATCATCATCATCATCACCACCATCATCACCATCAGCACCCTCATCACCATCTCCGTATTGCTATAACAATTGCGTTGAATCTTGCATAGTTCATAGGGGAAACTTTCCCGGTGTTGATTACTCTTTGTAGTTGATGCTATTGAGTGAACCATTGAATTATTGTTTATGTTCAGATTGTTATACATCATTATTCCATCTCTGATCATGATCCATATGATGTCTTGTGAGTAGTTCGTTTTGTTCTTAAGGACATGGGAGAAGTCTTGTTGTTAGTAGTGGAGTTGTGTTGAGAAAGATTCAATAGATTGTTATTTAAGTTGCGGTGTACTTCTTCTAGTGGTGTCATGTGAATGTCGACTACATGACACTTCACCTATATGGGCCTAGGGGAATGCATTGTGTATTTGGCTACTAATCGTAGGGGTTGCCGGAGTGACAGAAACCTGAACGCCCGTTAGGAAACCATTCCACAAGGGACGTAAGGGTCTTAGAGTTTAAAGCTGTGGTTAGGTTTCTACATTAATTACTTTCTTGTACTTATGGATGTTTGCATGGGGTATAATCACAAGTATGTATTAGTTTTGGATGGGGCAGTACATTAGCACAGGTTCACCCACACAACACTTAGCAAGCTAGAGAAGATTAATCAACTATATGAAGCGAAAGATTTTGACAGTCTTCCCATGTGTCCTCGAGAACATTTGGTCCTCTTAAGTAATACAACCGGCTTGTCCTTTGCTGCATAAAGGATTGGGCCACTTGCTGCATTTATTCCTACTGTCTTTTATTTACTCGTACTTTGTTTACTTGCTTTATCAAAAACCCCTAAAAATCTGTTTGCTAAGCATTTGCAGAGAATTCCTGATCCATACCACTAGCCAAAGACCTTCGCTCCTTGTTGGGTTCGACACTCTTACTTATCAAAATACTGCGATACACCCCTATACTTGTGGGTCATCAAGACTATTTTCGCACTTTGTCGGGAGTGAAGCGCTATTGGAGAGTGGAACGGTAAAGGAAACTTCTCTTGTGAGTATTGTTTATACATTAGTTGCTTTATTTTCATTATGGATAATTCGCTGAGTTTCTTAGTTGGTAATGCTACTACCACTGCTAAGGTAGTAGATAAGCCACCACCTGCTGAGAATGATGTTTTCAAAATACCTACAAGAATTATTGATCGTGTTATGGATAACTACTATGTTGGGTATGGAACTGTCCATCCCGGTGATCATTTACTCTTTATACACGAATTATGCGGGTTGTTCAAGTGTGCAGGTATTACTACAGATCAAGCTAAGAAGAAGTTATTCTCATTATCACTGAAAGGAAGAGCTAAAGAATGGTATAAGCTGCTGAAGAATGGTCAAGCTCTGGAATGGGAGGAAATAGTGCCTCTCTTTTATTCAAAGTTTTATCCTCCTAGTGAGATTCATAAAGATCGGAATCAAATATACAACTTTTGGCCTCTTGATGGAGAGAGTACATCTCAAGCTTGGGGGAGATTGAAGTTACTAATGCTCAAATGTCCCATTCATGAGCTCCCCAACAATATTATTATCAATAACTTTTATGCAAGGCTCCCCCTACATGATAAAGATTTATTGGATGCTTCTTGTGCTGGATCACTCACTCGCATGGAAGAAGAAGCTAAATGGGATCTTCTGGACCGTATTCAAGACAATGCTGAAGCTTGGGAGAATGACAAAGGTAGAAAGTCAGGTATAAATTATGATTATGAATGCATTGAATCTTTTATGGGAACTGATGACTTTCAAAATATTAAAAATGCTTATGGTCTAGATCCTCAAGCTATTGCTTCTTACTTTAAGGCTTTTGCTTCCTACATAGAAGTGCCTAAAAAGAAGTGGAATAAGTATCATGAACCTTATAAAGATATTGCTAAGAGTGTTCCTGCAAGAAATACTGAAGTTTATACTACTAATCATGCTTTACCTGAACCTTATATTGAGAAAATGCCTTTCCCAGTTAGGATGAAGGAACAGTCTATGATAGCTAGTATGGTTAATGAAAGTACAAATAAATTTTTTTAACCTGATAAACAAATGGTTGATGAACCTATAATAGCAAATGTGAAAGACTTTGTTACTAAATATGAAAAGGAGGGACACCCTATCCTTTGTAAGGATACCTCTAATATTGTTTCACATAGTAGTGTTATGAGAGCTAGTATTCCCGTGTTTTCTGTTAGAATAAGTGATCATTGCTATGATGGTCCTTGTGAGAGCTATATTGTTAAGTTTATGCATGATACTGAAAGCTACTATGAGAGAGGGAAAAGTGTTCTTATGCATCTCAATAATATCAAATTTCCTCGTTTTATGCTGAAAGTTTTTATGTTGCACTTCTTTTGCCTTCTTATGCAAGTTGCCTCTGGTTTCAACAACTTGTTTGTTTACAAAATTACCTTGCATAGGAAGTGGGTTAGACTTAAATGTGTGTGTGTTTTTGCTTCTTAATGCTCTCTTTCACTTCAATTCATATCCCTGTGAGAGCTTCTTCAAAATTATCATGCCCATCTTAATGGCTATAAAGAAAGAGCTTTATGGGAGACAACCCAATTTGTTTTTGCTTTCAGTTTGTTTTTGTTTATTTGAGTCTTGGAAGTTAATACTTCGGTAATAACCGCTCCTTATCCGTTTTGTTTGGTTTTTGTGTCAAGATCAACCTCTAATGAGAGAGAAGTAAGATTTGGGGAAGTTGCTGTCCCGAAACAGATTTTTGTGCCCCACCGTAAAAATTCGTGAGAGATCTCTGTATGTCGGATTGAGCTGTAATTTTTTGTGCTTCTGTCCCAGGTTGTTATTTAACTTTCATTAGTTTTGCACGTTTTGATTTGAGCAACAGAAGATTTTAGAAAAAAATGATCTTTACCTGCTGATCTATTTTGACAGATTTAGCCAATCTTGCATTTGCTTGTTTATTCGATTTCCTTTTTGAATTCTTTTTGGGTTTTCGGAAGAAGTTGCTATAGTAGCTTATGTTTTGATGGTTTTCAGTTGAATTTGGACTCAAAAAGTTTTATCACTTCACTTATACTAATGTTGCTAATGAGAACTGTGTGAAAGAAATTTCCAGGAAGTGGAGACAATGGTGTAGTAAGGAAGAGAAGGGTTTTATGACTCAAGTAATAAGTGTATGAAGATGAAGATACTGATGATATTCAAGTAGTGCCTCCGGAAGAATCCACTAAATACCAAATTCAGAGACCTGCAGAGCCCGTTTCCAACTAGGTAACAGTTCTGGTAAGAAAAGTTCCACGAAAATACAATCCAACTATATTTTTGCAGTTTTCAGTCAATAAGGAAAGCTACAAAGCGAAAAAGGGACGGAAACGGGCCACAGGGGGCCCACACCACCCCTGGCCGCGCCACCAGGTGGTGAGGCCACCCAGGACTCCGTCTCCGACTCGTTTTCTCCCAGTACCTTCCTTTTGATATGAAACTTCATAAAATATAACCCCCCGGATCCCCCGAGGTCCGTATATCGTGTTTTCGTCGTGTTTTTGTTTCGATCTGTTTCTGCCAGGTAAAATCTCAGATTTGTAGCCTCAATGTCTTCCACTGGATCAGCCGAGAGAGATTCCTTAGAAGATATCATCAACCCATACATGAGAGAATTGAAGATTCATCCAAGGAGTTGTTGCTCGAAGGTGGGGAGGTCCGGATTAAAGAGGTTCAAGGACCTAAAGGTGAAGGAAGTCTGGAGGATAGGATGGAAGCACTGGAGCAAGAAGTCTTTAGGTACAAGAAGATGGCGGCGCACGAGGTGGATATCATCCATAAGATGTGTTCCGAACTCATCACCGAGCACCAAAAGAAGACTGCTGAACTCAAAGACGAAGTCCTCTCACTCTGCTAAACAACCAACAAACTGCAAGCATAGTTCTATGATGTTCAAAATCAAAACTGTGAGTATGAGGCTAGATTTAAACTCTTAAGTGCTGCTGCAAGTTTCAAGATGTTGGAAACCACGATGTTCTTTGTTGATGGGAAGCCCTTACCTTGGAAGACGGACAAAGATGAGAGGATACCACCACCACCGAAGGAGTAATTCATCATCAGGTTTGGCATCCCCTTGGTTTGTTCCAAGCTTGGGGGAGTGCCGCGGTATCATATCACTATCTTCTATCTTTTTACCTTATTAGTAGAGTCATATCATGAATAGAGGAGTTATTTTGTAGTATGGTTTGCATTATGGAAGTGTCCCCTCTCTCGCTAGATATGTATCCCTTGGTGTGAGTTGCCGTTATGGAATATTAATGAGAAGTTATATCATTTACTCTTTTGCATAGCTTATATTAGTTTTCAATTCGTGGTTATATGATTGATCTTGTTGTTAGTATTGGTAGCACTCTAGGATCATTGAGTTAATTTAGTTGGTTTTGGCAAACCTGGCTCGGTCAGTAGCAACACTATTTTTGAGAGTTGAATGAAAAAGATAGGAGTACTCTAAAGAAAAATAATTTCATCGTCTTTCTTTCTTGATTTGCTCATAAGTCTAGTATTCTATAGTTAAGATCTTTTGTGCTTCTAAGGAAGATTGCATGTTTGTCTTTATCACTTGTATGTTTGTTTGTTTCCTTTAACTCTTGTACCTGCTACCCAGCCTTGCTAGCCAAAAACCTACTAAGAGGGTATTCTTCTCGTGCATCCACCTCCTTTAAACCAAAACCTTTGCCATTTGTGTCCACCATACCTACCTATTAGCATTATTGCTATTCCAAGTAAATTCTTGTTTTATCTACCTCCCAAATTAAACTTGTTATGTGAAAATTAGTGATTAAAGCTCTCACGAACTTGATGGCACATTTTACTTTCTTGCATTTAATAAACTTGAACCATTGTGCTCACCTATGTTGCGTATATGCTTGCGCTTTGTAAGTTGTGAATTAGAGAACCATGCTGTCATGGGGAACGCTTTCAACATTGCACTGGTACTTTGTACCTAGTTGATATCATGTTCTTTTGTCTATGGATGTCGTCGGTGTGAAATGAAAGGGGAGCTTGTAAGTCCATGGAGTTATGCGTATGTGTTAGAGAAACGCCTGGTCATTGGTTCAATCCATGCTGACATGGTGGAAACCTGCAGCGTAACCATAACGAGTATCTATGAAGCATTCTTCTTATAAAAAAGAGATAGAGATTGAGAAAAAGAGAAAAGAAAAAAGATATATTATGAAAAGAGGAAAGAGAGAAAAAAAAGCACCATATTCCCATGGTAAATAAGAAGATTGCTGAGATACTTGTTGTCTGCTTGCCTTGTCATTTTGATATGGGGATTCTTCCGTATCATTGGGCAAGGGGTACCCCGTTGGTGGTTCTCTATGATACACATATGCTTACGATGACAAGAACTTACCGGTGACTAAACTTGAGTAGCATGATGAGCGACCCTCATATTCAAGGGACATGAGATTCTCAACTTACAACTTATCAATGCATATCCTCATTTTTGATCACTTTAACCTTAATCACCTAAAGATGCCTATGATAGGGGCAATGAGAGCTGAAAGCTAGTAAGTACCATAATTTTTGGGAGCTCTTTATGAGACTTGCAATCCCTGCTTCCCTCTTTGAAGGGCCTTTCTTTCACTTTGTAGTTGAGTCAGTAAACCTACTCCCTTCTATCTCAGCAAGTATCTTGAGTTGTTGTGTTTCATTCATTCATATGTTGATTTATTCAATCATGTTTCTTATGTTCCTTGTTTTGCACATTGCTCTTATCCTGATGTTTACTACTTTGAAAGCTATCATTGAAAAACCAGCTATTTGTGAACTCCAGCAAATTATCAACTATTCTTCGACCAAGAGCTAAGTTTGCCATTACCAATTATGATTCACTTTATGTATCTTTATTGTGTTTCCTTTACTCATTACAAGTTGAGTTATATAATAGTGAGTTGTCTTCTATTATGATCTATGTATTTGGTGAATGTGATGCTTCTTGTCCGTATTCTTTTATCGACTCTTCACTCCATAAACCTGAGGCCATGTTTATTGAGCTCAGTTTTGCTTGGGGACAAGCGAAGTCTAAGCTTGGGGGGAGTTGATACGTCCATTTTGCATCACTATTCTATGTCTTAATTCACTATTATTCATTGATATATTTCGTATTGAAAGGTGATACTTATGTAAATTTCATCTGTTTTTGCATGGTTGATGACTTTTGGAGCATGGACCGCTGCAGTTAGGATTCTGATGGAAAAGGTGTTGTTTGGAGGCAAAATTCGCGAAGATAAAAAAATCTGGGAAAATATACGGAAAATCCTATTTTTCTAGAAGACTAAGGATGTCATAAGATGGAGTGGAGATGGGACATAGGGGGGCCACACCACCCCATGGCGCGGGCAGGCCTAGGCCGTGCCAGAAGGTGGTGTGGCCACCCTGGCCCACTCCAGCCTCTCCCCTCTGGCGTATATCATCCCCCCGAAACCCTAAGACTCAGGGAGCGACCACGAAAAGATTCCGCCGCCTCTACGGGGCGGAAAACACCAAGAGAGAAAGATCTCTCCGGCAGACAGATTTCTGCCGGCGGAATTTCTTCCCGGAGAGGGGAGATCGTCGCCATCAACACCACCATCAAGCTGGACTTCATCGGGATCATCATCATCATCATCACCACCATCATCACCATCATCACCCTCATCACCATCTCCATATTGCTGTAACAATTGCGTTGAATCTTGCATCGTTCATAGGGGAAACTTTCCTGGTGTTGATTACTCTTTCTAGTTGATGCTATTGAGTGAACCATTGAATTATTGTTTATGTTCAGATTGTTATACATCATTATTCCATCTCTGATCATGATCCATATGATGTCTTGTGAGTAGTTCGTTTTGTTCCTGAGGACATGGGAGAAGTCTTGTTATTAGTAGTGGAGTTGTGTTGAGAAAGATTCAATAGATTGTTATTTAAGTTGTGGTGTATTTCTTCTAGTGGTGTCATGTGAACGTCGACTACATGACACTTCACCTATATGGGCCTAGGGGATTGCATTGTATTTGGCTACTAATCGTAGGGGTTGCCAGAGTGACAGAAACCTGAACCCCCGTTAGGAAATAATTGCACAAGGGACATAAGGGTCTTAGAGTTTAAAGCTGTGGTTAGGTTTCTACCTTAATTAATTTCTTGTACTTACGGATGTTTGCAAGGGGTATAATCACAAGTATGTATTAGTCTTGGATGGGGCGGTACATTAGCACAGGTTCACGCACACAACACTTAGCAAGCTAGAGAAGATTAATCAATTATATGAAGCGAAAGCACTTGACAGTCTTCCCATGTGTCCTCGAGAACGTTTGGTCATCTTAAGTAATACAACTGGCTTGTCCTTTGCTGCATAAAGGATTGGGCTACTTGCTGCATTTATTCCTATTGTCTTTTATTTACTCGTACTTTGTTTACTTGCTTTATCAAAAACCCCTAAAAATCCGTTTGCTAAGTATTTGCAGAGAATTCCTGATCCATACCACTAGCCAGCACCTTCGGCTCCTTGTTGGGTTCGACACTCTTACTTATCAAAAATACTACGATACACCCCTATACTTGTGGGTCACCACTCTTATCTTGGTGTTTACTACTTTGAAAGCTATCATTGAAAATCAGTTATTTGTGAACTCTAGCAAATTATCAACTATTCTTCGACCAAGAGCTAAGTTTGTCATTACCAATTATGATTTGCTTTATGTATCTTTATTGTGTTTCCTTTACTTATTGCAAGTTAAGTTACATAATAGTGAGTTGTCTTCTATTATGATTTATGTTTTGATGAATGTGATGCTTTTTGTCCGTATTCTTTTATCGACTCTTCACTCCATAAACCTGAGGTCATGTTTATTGAGTTTAGTTTTCGCTTGGGGACAAGCAAAGTCTAAGCTTGGGGGGAGTTGATACGTCCATTTTGCATCACTATTCTGTATCATAATTTACTGTTATTCATTGATATATTTCATATTAAGAGATGATACTTATGTTATTTCATCTGTTTTTGCATGGTTGATGACTTTTGGTGCATGGACCGCTGCAGTTAGGATTCTGATGGAAAAGGTACTGTTTGGAGGCAAAATTCGCGAAGATCAGAAAATCCGGGAAAATACATGGAAAATCCTATTTTTTAGAAGACGAAGGAAGCCAGAAGGGGAGGGTGAGATGGGCCACAGGGGGCCTACACCACCCCCTGGCGCGGGCTAGCCTAGGCCGCGCCACCAGGTGGTGTGGCCGCCCTGGTCCACCCCTGGCTCTCCTCTCTGGCGTATATTATCCTCCTGAAACCCAAAGACTTGGGGAGAAACCATAGAAAGATTTCGCCGCCTCTGCGGGGCAGAAAACACCGAGAGAGAAAGATCTCTCCGGCAGACAGAATTCAGCCGGGGGAATTCCTGCCCGGAGAGGGGAGATCATCGCCATCAACACCACCATCAAGCTGGACTTCATCGGGATCGTCATCATCACCATCATCACCACCAACACCCTCATCACCACCTCCATACCGCTATAACAATTGGGTTGAATCTTGCGTAGTTCTTAGGGGAAACTTTCCCGGTGTTGATTACTCTTGTAGTTGATGCTATTGAGTGAACCGTTGAATTATTGTTTATGTTCAGATTGTTATACATCATTATTTCATCTCTGATCATGATCCATATGATGTCTTGTGAGTAGATCATTTTGTTCTTGAGGACATGGGAGAAGTCATGTTGTTAGTAGTGGAATTGTGTTGAGAAAGATTCGATAGTTTGATATTTAAGTTGTGGTGTACTTCTTCTAGTGGTGTCATGTGAACGTCGACTCATGACACTTCACCTATATGGGCCTAGGGGAATGCATTGTGTATTTGCCTACTAATCATAGGGGTTGCCGGAGTGACAGAAACCTGAACCCCCATTAGGAAACCATTGCACAAGGGACGCTGTGGTCTTAGAGTTTAAAGTGTGGTTAGGTTTCTACCTTAATTACTTTCTTGTACTTATGATGCTTGCAAGGGGTATAATCACAAGTATGTATTAGTCCTAGGAAGGTCGGTACATTAGCACAGGTTCACCCACACAACACTTAGCAAACTAAAGAAGATTAATCAACTATATGAAGCAAAAGCACTTGACGATATTCCCGTGTGTCCTCGAGAATGTTTGGTCATCTTAAGTAATACAACCGGCTTGTCCTTGGCTAAATAAAAGATTGTGCCACTTGCTGCATTTATTCTTATTGTCTTTTATTTACTCGCACTTTATTTACTTGCATTATCAAAAAACCCTAAAATTCCGTTTGCTAAGTATTTGTAGAGAATTCCTGATCCATACCACTAGCCAGCACCTTCAGCTCCTCGTTGGGTTTGACACTCTTACTTATCAAAAATACTGCGATACACCCCCTATACTTGTGGGTCATCAGGCATAGGAGCCAAGGTCACACAGCAAGCTGAAGCACATTAAGTTGCGTTTCCATGCTATTCACGAGTATGTCCAATATGGTGACATAAAGATTTGCAAAGTACACACTGATTTGAGTGTGGCAGATCTGTTGACTAAACCTCTCCCTAGAGCAAAACATGACCAACACCAGAACACCATGGGTGTTAGGTATATTACTATGTAATCTAGATTATTGACTCTAGTGCAAGTGGGAGACTATTGGAGATATGCCCAAGAGGCAATAATAAAGTGGTTATTATTATATCTTTGTGTTTATGATAAATGTTTACATCCCATGCTATAATTGTACCAATAGGAAACACTAATACTTGTGTGTTTTGTAAATATAAAAGAGTCCCTAGTAAGCCTCTTGTTAAGACTAGCTTGTTGATTAATAGATGATCATGGTTTCCTGATCATGGACATTGGATGTTATTAATAACAAGATCATATCATTAGGATAATGATGTGATGGACATACATCCATAGTAAGCATAGCATAAGATCAAGTCATTAAGTTCATTTTGCTACAAGCTTTCAAATGCATAGTATCCTAATCCTTCAACCATGAGATCGTGTTAATCACCATCATCGGATGAGTGCTTTGATGACATCAAATTCCGCTTCATAACTGGGTGGTTATAAAGGTGGAATTTGGTATTCTGAAAGTACATGTTGAAGTGCATGGATCAAGAATAGGATTTTTCCATCCGTATGACGGATAGATATCCTCTGGGCCCTCCTGGTGGAATGTCATCCAATTAGCTTGCAAGCATGTGACTAGGTCACAAGGGATGTCATATCACGGAATGAGTAAAGAGTACTTATTAGCAACAAGGTAGAACTAGGTATGGAGATACCAATGATTGAACCTCGGATGAGTAGAGTATCACGTGACAAAGGGAATCTCTATCGTATGTAAATGGTTCCATCGATCACGAAGTCATCATTGAATATGTGGGAGCCATTATGGATTTCTAGGTGCCGCTATTGGTTATTGATCAGATAGGTGTCTCGATCATGTCTACATAGTTCACGAACCATAGGGTGACAAACTTAAGGTTCAATGTTGTTTAGGTAGATACAGAATATGAGTTGGAGACCAAATGTTGTTCGGAGTCTCGGATTGGATCCAGGACATCACGAGGAGATCCAGAATGGTCTAGAGAATACGATTCATATAATGGAAGTCGTTTTCTAGGGTTCAGAAAAGTTCCGGAGTTTTGTTTGGAGATTCTAGAAGGTTTTGGAATGTTCTAGAAGGTTCTACGAAGAGATAAACATAAATCCCAAGATTATAGGGGATAATACTTAGGGGGAACGAAACTCCCCCTCCCCTTGTGCGCCGGCCCTAGGAGGTGGGCCAAGGGGTGGGAACCCTAGGCTGCACCCCCCTCTATATAAAGAGGGGTGGGGGCACCTCCCCCTTGCCCCTTCACCCCAAACCCTAGCTGCTAGTCCCTCCTCCTTCCTCCTGTTGCGGCTTAGGCGAAGCCCTGCAGGAATTCTCCTCCTCCACCACCACCACGCTATCGTGCTTCTGGGATTCTGTGGAGATCTACTACCTCTGCTGCCCGTTGGAATGGGGAGAGGATCGTCTACATAGACTCCGTCCGTGTGACCGAGTGCGGAAGCGCTGCCAGAATGCGGCGCTGGAAGGATCATATACTCGATCTTGAGATCGGCAAGTGATCATCTACATCAACCACGAGATCTGATCTTGATCAAGGCTTTGGATCTACAAGGGTTAGTACAGATCTATCTCGTTGCACTTATATCATAGATTAAATCTTGGCTTTTCCATAGATTAGGTCTTGGTTTTGTTCATTCTTGCGATAGAATTTTTTTGTTTTCCATGCAACGAACCCATCAGTGTTTGGTAGGTCGGGTGAGATGAGCCAAGCTCAATTCAAATGATGTTTTCTATAGTTATATGACTTGAGCCATGCCATGCAAAAATATAACGCAATCAGGTCCCTGAGAACAAAAAATCAATCGGGCCCTTCTCGGGCTTCGGCGTGGTGGGAAAGCATGGATCAGAGGACCCGATGGTCAGTGGCAGCGCCACCACGATGCGGGAGCAGACACCATTGTAATCCCTGCCTAGTACTACTTGAGCAGAAGCGATGCCGCCTGGCTCCGTAGCTCCTGCAGCGACTCGTCGTCGAGGCTATATCGGGCTCCGACGCCATGAACAATGCACGGGGGCACACGAGGTGGACGAGACAGGAGGCGGTGGTGGTCTTGCTCGTCGACGTCGTGGCTGGCCGTGAAGGTGCTAGTTTGGGTGTAGCCGGCCTCCTAGAGGCGCTGGCCATGGCCGTGGAGGCGCTGGCCGTGGCATGGCTCGTCGAGTTGGTTGGGGGTAGAATGAGGGTTGGGGCGGTTGACCCCTGTGGCTTCGTCCTAGGTGCAAAGCGCGGGTGGAGATTTTTCGAGACAGACTCGGCAATGCCGAGTTACGAAGCCCGATTCCAGCTTCTCAACTAAGCATGCCTAAGGGGGCACTTTTGTGTGAGCTGGGCACTGCTCGATAAGACCGACCGGACCTGACAAACAATAAAACATGTGATGAGTTGGGAATATCTGGGTTGCCTCAGTCTACCAAACACACCCTAAGCTACACCGACAAGATCAGATCTAGATATTCTATTAGGGTTTTAATATAGATGTCGCTAGATGTAAACCCATCTTGGCACTTTGTAACCCTATCCCACCATATATATAGGGGTAGAGATTCTGAATGGAGGAGACACAACTTAGATCCAAGAGATCCCTCTCTCTTCGTCGTGCCCCTCTACGCCATTACCACAATCCATCATAGGTGAGATCGAATTTTACCTCGATATCACCCACCCATAGACATGGGTAAGGTTTTTACTGGACATTGTTTGTCTAGGACCTGAACCTGTATAAATCTCTGTCTCAGTGCGGTACAATCTCAATCTCAAGCGTAACCCCTCTGAACATAAATTTACTCTCATTAAATACCTCGACATTTGACGCACCAGGTAGGAGTTGCGCGTTTCCGATCTCGGATCGAGATGTCCGGTGCCATCTTGATCAAGGCCCTCGCGCAACAATGGTACCATCATGACTCTTGATGTAAATGCTACTAGTTAGGTTACCACAATGATGGTGAGTGGAGAACAACAAGGTGCTTAGTGTTTCCATGGACATGCATTTATGGCTGGCAGCAACACTAAAATTTGAGTGGGCAAAACTTACATATTATACTATATCACCCATTCCGTGGTTAAGTGCCATGGGGCGGTGATGAGGGGTTAACTCATCAATGCCCATTGTTAATGGACTTAGGTTCTAGGAAGTGGGGAGCACTAGAGGCATCGATCGGCTAGCAAACAAGCACACAGGTGACACAAGGTTTTACCTAGGTTCAGGCCTAGAGGACCCTACTCCTACTTGTTTGCTCTTGATTATGAGGAAGTCGAAGGTTACAATGACGCGCAGATGCAATCAGGCGAGGCGTATGTGGGGGTGTATGAGTTGGTCCTCCTCGCCACCCCCTCCTGGCCTTTATATAGAGAGGCTAGGTCTCGGAGTAGCAGACCGAGTCGGTTACAAGTTAGGGTTTTCCCATTAAGTTTCTATCTACACTTTGCCGTGTCCTCCAAGAAGTCGAACTCTAGCGGGCCACCCGAATCTTTGTTGGGCTTCGATTGCACCGTGAACTCCTTCTTGGGCTAAACTGTATAGGCTAATCTCAGGTACATGTAAGGTATGCCCACGTCAGTAGCCCCTAAGTGTCCAGCCGAATCACAAATTCGGGTGGAGACTATAAGTTTTTTGAGTGCGTGGGATACAAGCTCATACGAAGTTTATTTTGGGTACCGCAGTTTATGTCATAGGGATTGTCGATATGTGTGCCTGATTCATCCGATGGATCGGGATCAGTTAACTGCCTTAGGCAAAACACCGCTATCTACTCAAATTCGAGTCCCCGGACTCAAATTCGGAATAATGCTGACATAATTCGACTCTTGCCGGGGAGGTCTTACATAGTTCGAATTCCAGTGTTTTAGGTGTGGGCACTCGATGCGTCCATCAACGCTTATTTCATTGTGCCTGTAGGCATGGTTTATATCTGGTAGAGTGCAGCAGATGCGTTTTCAGGCCTTTTTCAAGTCTTACCTTCATTTTGTAAACGCGCATCCGAAATCTTAGTCACCGCGGAGTTGATTCGGGTGACCCAGGAGACAGTCTCTTTGCAGGGAGAATGTGAGGTGGAGTCGCCATTTTGAATGTGGACGTAATCATTACACGTTTAATAACTAAAAATCTTTCATAGGGTGTGTGGCTAGCGCTCCCTATGAGAGTATCCCCCGAGTGCCTATTCGAGTCGCAGACTCGTGTAGGGACTTTGAATAGGCTTTCGACTGCTGTCATTTCTTGGTTTTTAGCCGAATATGCTTTCAGTGCTCCCTATGGGAGTTGCCCCCGAGTACATAATCGAAGTGCTGATTCGAAGAGGGGTAGTAATGTTGAAGGTAGTTATGTGCCTATAAAATCTTTGGGTGCACGGCCAGCACTCCTGTTAGGAGTAGCCCCCGAGTGCTTGGTCGACTCGCAGAGTCAACCAAGGACTAGATAAGTCCAAAAGAAGCTCCTGGTAGAGTAAATTTGTGTTGGATATAACATTGTAATGTGTATCACTATTGTGATGCTCGGGTGCACGGCCAATGCTCCTGTTAGGAGTAGCCCCCGAGTGCTTGGTCGACTCGCAGAGTCAACCAAGGACTAGAGTAGTCAAAGATGTCTTCTTCTTGAGTAGATGACGTCGGTACTAACGATTGGATGATCTCATTTTCCCGTTGAAGTAGTATTGACGGAATGTGACTAAGGCGGGGCCCCATCTCTGACTGGGACTTGACCAGGCATGCGTAATCTTTGTTTTAACTGCGCCTCCTCGATTTTCGCGCATAGTGGGGAAAGTGCGGTGACGGTTCACTGTTTCCATCGCCATGCGTCTTCATTGATTTGCGCCACGTGTCTGGTTGATGCGTTTCTGGCCATTAGATTGCATCTGCCCTATGGCTAAGTAGAGGCTCATGTGCGGTAAAATTTCCCCACAGTTCACCGTCTTCCATCTTGCGCGTTGCTGCCATTTGCTTGTTACTGCTGCTCCATTGCTCTTGCCCCCGCCGCTGCGCTGGATGGTCTCAAAACCTTCCCCAGCTACTTACTGCGATCCCATTGCCACCAAAATATGGGGAAGACAAAGGGTGCGGCCGCGTCTGGATCTGCTACCATTGCTGCCACGACCAATAAGAAGGGTGTCGTCATCGCTGGTTCTAGCACTGCTGTTGTAGCTGGAAAGAAGAAAGGCGCAGGGATGCATGTCACCAATGGCTCGTGGCGGGGGACCGCCATAAAGGATCATGAGCTCTTCAATCATCGGCAGGATGGAGTGCTCCCCACCAACAAGGCAGACAAGAAGATGCCTGGCCTGGAGGTAATCTCATATACCCCTGTTGGATTTCGGGTTATGTTTCTTGCCTTCATTGTCCGCGGCCTTTCTCTCCCCCTCCATAAGTTTGTGCGAGGGTTACTCTGTTTTTACGGGCTCCAGCTGCATCAGCTGACCCCAAACTCGATTTTGCACATTGCGTGCTATATTACTCTTTGCGAGTGCTGGCTTGGAATCGAGCCGTACTTCGGCCTCTTCAAAAAACTCTTCGAGCTAAAGCGACAATCGGGCTCCAGATCTGCGATTTGCAACATTGGAGGTTGCGGTATTCATGTGGACCTGAACGTCTAGTACTTCTCCCTCCAGAGCTCCGAGTCTGTCCAAGGATGGAGGGAGAAGTGGTTTTACATCCGCGATCAGCAGGTCGAGGGCGAGCTTTACGGACTTGCTCCTTTTGACCTGAAGGCGAAGTTGAAGAAGAGAAGATCTTGGAAGAATGTGGAGATGCCCGGCGAAGCCGAAGAGGTCGAGTTCTTGTACAAGCGTGTCTGCGATCTCCAGCTCATTCGAGGGAACGAGATTGACGGTCTGGACCTCATCCGCACCTGGATGCGCTGTCGAGTGCAGCCCTTGCAGGCTAGGGCGCACCCAATATATTGTTGGACTGGCACCAATGACATCTCCCGCATCTCTCAGGAGAACCTTTCTTCGGGTGAAGTGGACAAGAGATTCAGGGGGATGGCCAAGTTTACTACCAAGGAGAAGCTCCCGTGTGACTCAGTCGTGCTCCCGTTCTATGCAAGTCACCCTCCACCTGAGGTAACTTTATTATTGTATCTTCTATTGTTCTTCGATTGCCTGCAAGGCTTGTGTGATGCTATTGTGCCTATTTGTTATAGGAATGGAAAGTGGCTACCGTCCTGCCCCCCAGCCGGAAGGGATAATTCCTCCGGAGGCGGAGAAGGAGGACGAATCCGGCTCTACCATCCCTGTTATTGAGGAGCAGGAAGCCCCCAAGTCTAGCAAGGGCGGAACTCGCAAGCGCTCCCGAAGCAAGGACTCAGATGCTTCGTCACTGGAGACGCCGAAGGGTCCTTTGATGGAGGTGGACGCTCTGGTCCCTGTAGTGCCCATGCATGCTATAGCTCCTCCCGCGCGGAAGAAGCTGAGGGAGAAGAAGGACAAGTCGGAGGACTCCTTCGACCTTGACAATTTCAACGGGTAAGGTTTTGACTCTTGCTATTTTAATTTCGTGTCTTGAAGATCTTTTTCCTGAAGTTAGTTGCGAATTTTGCTGCAGCAAAACTGCATCGTCATCATCTGATGCTTGTCTCTTTGTGAAGGAGACCAGAGTCGTAGACTCCAAAGGAAAGGATGCAGAGGAGCGTTCACGCTCTCCCTAGGCAGCGGCCAACTCTGGCACCAATTCTTCGAGTTCCCCCACGCAGGGGGCCACTAGATGGTTGCCCGGACATCCACCCAGAAGGAGACTTCGGAGTCCCTGGATGACCATGTAAGTGTCTTCATTCTTGTCATTCGAAGATGTTTTGGTGCTGATGCTACGTTGTCTTCTACAGCTTGTCTTGAAAGAGTCTTTTCGCCTTGGCAAACAGATTGCATCGTTGGGCTAGCAGCATGCCTGGCTAGATAACTGGACTCGCCAGCTCGAAGGTGAGCTTTTTTTATGTTTATCATAGAAATCTGGCTGATCTTGACTTTTTTACATCATTCTTGTAGATGAGAACAACGATCTCCTTCATCCTGTTACTACCCTCGAGAAGGGACTTAATGCCGTGGAGAAGAAAAGGGATGAGGTACTCGCAGCCCTCGAGCACTCTGAACAGGAGTCGAAGAGGCGCGAAGATGACCTCGCGGCCGCTGCAGCTGACTAGGACAAGATGTTCGTAGAACAACTTCATTCCATTGCTAAAGCGCTTTCAGGTATGCTGTTGTTGCAGTTTTGTACCATGAAGAGTTTCCTTTTCCTCTCTTGTTCGACATCTGATGACTTTAATTGTGGGTTTTCTACAGACACTTCTGGGGTGAGTTTCGACCCCCAAGCTCTTGCTCACAATGATGCGTTGGCCAGCACCATGGCTGCAGTCGAAGACTGCAGCATCGGCGTCCAGGACTCACTCAGAAAGGTCAAGGGTGCACTTGGGCGTCTTCGAGAGGAGATGGTTCCCAAGGCTACACTTATTGAAGACCTAGATGGCCCGATTGACTCTTTCACTGGCGGTATCCCTCTGGATTTCAAGAATGCCCAGAAAGGACTCGGTGCCTCCCTGGGTGTGGCAATAGCGTAGGCCCACATTATCAACCTGGACGCCGGCAAGGTCTCTTCGATGATGCCGTTGACCATAGATGGCCAGCAGGTAGTTTTCGCTCATTTTTTCAACCATTGTCAAAAATATGGGCCTCGGCTCATAGAGACTCTCGTGAGGTACTCGGAGGAGCAGAAACGGCCAAAAACAGCGAAGGCCACGACGTCAAGGGCTATAGCTGAGAAGGCCACGGCGTCGGAGGCTACCACTGAGTCGATGAAGCCCCCGAGTGCCAATGCGTAGCTGTAGGCTTAATCGTGTTGTCCTTTTGTAACCGTGCTGGCAGTTGCAGACCTTGTTTAGAATTATGGTTGTGGGGAGTATCCCCTATCAAAACTTGTAAGGTTTGATGCTTGATTTTTCTGTGCTTTGTTCCTTTTGAATGATAGCTCTTATCCCTCTATTCGGCTGCCTGGTTAGGGACCTTCGAATGATTCACATGATGTGCCTTCTACTGATGCACCTGGTCAGTCCTCCCCTGGCGAACCTGTGGTGCAGCCACATTCGAAGGTGGAGGAGCTATCACTGCTGTCTCGACTACACGACAGTGTGAAGCATTTAGAGCGAGAGGTACCAGTCATCCGTGGTATTGCCGATGTCTCGAAATTGAACGCCGAGAAAGCCATTGACCACAAGAACTATCTCCTTGGCGAGGTGGACCATCTTATTTAGCAATTGCAATGTGAGTTTCTCTGAATCCTCTTCTCTGTCTGCGCCACTTATAATGGCGACTCACTCCTACACTTTTTTAATTGCTTATTGCAGTTGTGAGTCTTCGTCTCCCGCAGGAAGAGAAAGACCGTATAAGCATATGCCTGAATTCCCTGAGCCAAGAGCAACTAAAATCTAGTGGGTATTTCTAGGTCGACCAGGATCATGCAGTCGCGTTGGTGACGCTACAAGATCATGTGTCGCAGGTGCTGCACTACTTGAAGAAGGCACAGTCATGCTTGAAGCATATCTTTCGGGCAATGTTTCCCTTGGATGCGGTGCCCTCGAGCCTGATAGCCCTGATGAGGAGGTTCCAAAGTGCCGATGTGGTTCGCGAGTGTGTGCACTAACAGCTAGTTGCAGGTGCCAAGGCTGCACTAGCGCTTGTGCGCCTGCATCGACCCAACCTAGACTTGGGTGTCGTTGCTGCAGGGCCACCACCTCCGGAGGAGATGGCATGGAACATGGTACCCTATTATCGAGCAGTCGATCAGCTAGCCAAAGATATCATCGAGTTGTTCGACAAGCGTACCAACGTTCTTCTTTTACGTCAGTAAAGTAGTTTTTGACCTGCACAAAGATGTATAGGTGTTCTAAAGTTCGCATAGTTTGACTGGGTGTTTTGTTACCCATATTGTATGTAAATCTTGCTAGCTTGTATGATTTTCGAGTAGTTTGAATTATGCAGTGCCTTTTCGTTAGCCTAACATGTACTTATCTCAACACCTTGCCAACCTATCAGATGCGTTGCAGCTGGGTTGGGTTTTATCATGGGTTCGATTAAAAGTATGTCAGCTACTCAGGTTACTACGTTTCTCGCGTGACGAGGTTAATAGGGTGGCGCAGCCCCCGAGTGCAGAAATAGCAATGTAAATAGAAAACAAAACACAAAGTTGGAGGCACTTAGCTTTATTTATTTGTAGAATATCAGGAGGTATAGTGTTTGGCTAAGTAGCCTAGCTGAGTAGCCTTATTGTAAAAGTAAAAACATCTAAGAGTAGAAATGGCGCAGCTACACGACGTTACGCGGGTTGGAGTATGCGAATCCGCTCTCTACGTCTTTCAGGCGATAAGCGCCACCTAGGATTACTTTGGTAATCACATAGGGTCCCTCCTAGGGGGACTCGAGCTTGAGGTGTCCTTTCTTCTTCAGTCGCAGGACGAGGTCTCCTTCGACGAAGGACCTTGGGCGTAGCTATCGGCTGTGGTATCTGCTGGTAGATCGTGGATCATTCCGTCGCGATCTCACGTGCTTCGTCGAGGAGGTCAACAGAGTCTCCGACTGTGGCCGTTGACTCGGCCTCGCTGTACGCCATGACCCTTGGGGCCTTATAGCGCACATCTGCAGGTAGTACTGCCTCGGCACCATGTACCATGAAGAACAGAGTGTAGCCTATGGTGCTGTTTGGAGTTGTGCGCAGGTGATACGTCGTAAACGTATCTATAATTTTTGATGTTCCATGCTTGTTTTGTATCAATTTTCTTCTGTTTTGTTCATACTTTGAGGTATTTTTATACATTTTCTGGAACTAACCTATTAACAAGATGCCACAGTGCTAGTTGTCTGTTTTCTGCTGTTTTTGGTTTCAGAAAAGCTAGAAAAGAAATATTCTCGGAATTGGACCGGACAAAATCCAAATTCGATATTTTACCGGAAGACTCACGGAGCCAGAAGACGAGATGGAGAGGGGCCAGGGGCTGGCCACACCACCTGGTGGTGCAGGCCAGGCCAGGCCACGCCAGGGGGTGGTGTGGGCCCCTCAGGCCTGCACCGACCTTGCCCCTTCGCCTATATATTCCTCCCGGGACGAAAACCCTAAGGACCATATCAGATTTCCATGAAAAGTTCCACAGCACCGCCGCCATCGAAGAGGAGATTCGGGGGACAGAAGTCTCTGTTCCGGCACCCTGCCGGGACAGGGAAGTGCCCTCGGATCCATCTACATCGACTCCACTGCCATCTCCATCGCCGTTGATGACTCTCATTATGAGGAGGGAGTAGTTCTCTCTCGAGGCTAAGGGCTCTACCGGTAGCTATGTGTTCATCTCTATCTCTATGCATGATCTTATGAGATCATGAGCTTTGTAATCTATAGATCTATTCTACTACTCAAGTGCTTTAATGAATCTCTAGTTATCCCCACGTGTGTGAAGTTGACAGTGTGCACACCGTGTGGCACTTTGGCTAAGGTTACATAAATACTTATCATGAATATAATTTGAGTTGGATGTCTCTATGAGATTGTGGTGTTCGTTGGAACCATCTAGCGCTCAAGGTGATAGTGGGCGGTTATCTAGATGGGGAATGCGAACTTTAAGGTGTGCTGTTATAGCCCTACATCGTCCAACTGGAGAGTAGTTCAGGGTAGCATCATGAAGAGAATATATTTATATGAGAGTGTCCACTCGTGAAAGTATGATCCCTAGGCCTTGTTTCTAAGCATTGAGAAACCATTTACAATCAATTCAGTTACATGTTTGCTTGCTGCCACTATTATTTCAGATTACATAAACACAAGACACTTCTTGTATCTTGATTGCGGGGTTGCTTGAGAGGGATACCTTTGACCACTTCCTCCCCGAGTTCGATAAACCTTGGGTGATCCACTTAAGGGAAACTTGCTGCTGTTCTACAAACCTCTGCACTTGGAGGCCCAACGCTGTCTATAAGAATAGAAGAGTGCGTAGACATCAAGCTATTTTCTGGCGCCGTTGCCGGGAAGGTAAGGTAAAAGGTACTCACATCCTCTAGCTACTAAGCTATATTCTAGTACAGTTGCTGGTGTGTGAGTGCTCGAAGTTATTTCCTTTAGATTCTGCAATTATATATTTTTGTTTCTTGTTTTTATTTTCACTAGTTAGGCTTAATGGAAAACAACAAAAAATTAGAGAGCTTTATAGTATTTATCTTGAGTTAGGACATGAAGTGTTTGAAGAGAAAATTAAAAAACCTATGGAACTTTATTTGCGTGCTAATAGCAATCTTATTAGTATGAATTCTTTGAACACCATTGTTGCTAATGCTATGGAAAAGTCTAAGCTTGGGGAAGCTAGTTTTTATGAAAATGATCTTTTTAGTCCCCCGGCACGGAGGATAAAATTTACTTTGATGATACTATGCCTCCAATATATGATGATTACAATTTATGAATATGATATTTTCAGTCCACCTACTATTGAGGAGAAAATTAATTATGATTACAATATGCCTCCTATAGTTGATGATTATGGTGATGAGAATAATAATGATAGCTATTTTATTGAATTTGCTCCCACTATGATTAATAAGAATGACTGTGCTTATATGGAGAGTAATAATTATTTTATGCATGTGGCTCATGATAAGAATGTTTTATGTGATATTTATATTGTTAATTTTATTCATGATGCAACTGAAAGTTATTATGAGAGAGGGAAACATGGTTTTATGTATCTCAACAATATTAAGTTTCCCCTCTTTATGTTGAAAATTTTGAAGTTGAACTTGTTTTGCTTTCCTATGCTTGTTGCTTTGTGCTTTCATGACTTGTTTCTTTACAAGATTATTTTTTATAGGAAGTGGGTTGGACTTAAATTTGTTCCATATTTGCTTCTTGATGCTCTCTTTTACTTCAATTCATATTTCTTATGAGAGCATCATCGAAACTATAATGCCTAGCTCAAAGGCGTTAAAGAAAAGCACTTATTGGGAGATAACCCAAATTTCTTTAGGAATCTTTTTGTTGAGTCTTGGAAGTTATTACTTCAGTAATAAAATCTCCTTATCATTTTTGTGTGGTTTTTGTGCCAAGAGTAACCTCTAATGAGAGAGAAGTAGGACTTGGGAAAGTTGTTGTCCCGAAACAGATTTTTGTGCTTCGCTGTAAACATTCGTGAAAAATCTCTGTAGGTCGGATGGAGCTGTAATTTTTTGTGCTTATGCCCCAGGTTATTATCTAACTTTCGTTAGTTAAGCACTTTTCGATTTGAACAACAGAAGGTCTTCTAGAAAATTGTTTTTTACCTTCTGGTCTGTTTTGACAAATTTCAGCCATTATTTGCATTTGCCTCTTAATCTCTTTCTCTTTGAGTTCTCTTTGATCACTTGAGCTTTTAGAAGGAACTGCTATAGTATCTTGTGTTTTAATGGAAGTATTACTTGTGATGAAACTAAACCATAGGACCAATTATCTTAAATACACTAATGTTGCTAATGAGGATTGTGTGAAGTTTTGTATGAAGGAAAATTTTCAAGTGTAGGGGAAGAATAATGTGTGAGATGAAGTATGGACAAAAGCTCAAGCTTGGGGATGCCACCCGTGTTACCCCAAGAAATATTGAAGAAGTACAAGGTTCAAAGCTTGGGGATGCCCAAGGCATCCCCT
The DNA here is from genome assembly GCA_023614405.1 of Avena insularis. NCBI lineage: Eukaryota > Viridiplantae > Streptophyta > Magnoliopsida > Poales > Poaceae > Avena > Avena insularis. The sequence continues at coordinate 660,159,323 of CM042690.1, read as the reverse complement.
TCTTCATCAATAATCTCAGGTCTTCTTTCAAGACACTTTATTTTTATTACCTTATGCACTATGTGTTGTTCTTGGAGCGTATTTGTTTTTAATTTTCTTTTCTTTTGTTTTCTTAAATAAGTTGGTTGGATCTCAACACACTTCTTTTGGAGAGAGACACACCCCGTTATTCATTGCTTAGAACACTCTAGTTTTCACTCTTATTGTTCTGCGAGTGTTCTCCTTTGCTAGCACTGTGTTTAGCTTTAGTTTTCGATTGGTGTTAGAAAGGAGTAGGAAGTTTCATGCTTAAGTGCTACAAAAGGAGTTTTGTTTTGACCATGTCCTAGAATTTATCATGTCATGTTTGATATTGCTTTGACTCTATGCTTAGTTATTATTGCTGTAGCATGACTTGTTACAAACAATTGAGATTGCTTAATTTGCCTTGAAAGAATCATGCGTTGTTTTAGCATATAAAAGCATAATATTGTGGTATTCTCCTTTGATGCTTTATTTGGGTTGACTTGGCGCATGCTCGCACCATGTTAAGACTATACCAAGTCACCATAACCTCTATGATCATTTAGTTTTCGACTTGTAATATCACTTTATGCTTTAATTAATAATGTTTTGTCGCTTTGCATGATTATGGCCATTATTGCTCTCTTAGTTGGTCGCTCCCAGTCTTTTGCTAGCCTCCATAACCAGGTATGAGTTCCACTCATGGATCCAACTCCTAAAACCAAGTTATTCCAAAGAGTCCACCATACCTACCTATTAGCATTTGCTATTCCAAGTATATTCATGTTTTAATCTACCTTCTGAATTAAACTTGTTATGAGAAAACTAGTGATTAAAGCTCTCACGAACTTGATGGCACACTTTACTTTCTTGCACTTAATAAACTTGAACCATTGCGTCCATCTTTGTTGCGTATATGCTTGCACTTTATAAGTTGAAGTTAGCAGAACCATGTATCATGGGGAACGCTTTCAACATTGCACTTGTACTTTGTACCCCGTTGATATCATGTTCTTTTGCTTATGGATCCCAGCGGTGTGAAATAAAAGGGGAACTTGTAAGATCATGGAGTTTGTATTTGTGCTAGAGAAACGCCTGGGCCGCTAGCCTAATCCATGCCTAATCATGGTGGAAACTTGAAGCATAACCATAATGAGCACTCTATGAAGCATCCTCAATAAAAACCTATGAAAATAGAAAATAAAAACATCGCTGAGATGCTCATTGTCTGCTTGCCTTGTCATTTTGATTATGGGATAGCTCCTGTATCATGTGCAAGGGGTACCCCGTTGGCGGTTCTCTATGATACATATGTACTTACAATGACAAGAGCTTACTTGTGACTAAAGTTGAGTAGCATGAGGTTCGGTCTTCGTAAGTAAGGGGCATGATATTTCAGCTTATAACTTGTCAAGCATATCCTCTTAGTTATGTCACTTTAACCTTAATCACCTAAAGATGCTTATGATAGGGGCAATGAGAGATGAAAGCTAATAAGTACCATTATTTTTGTAAGCTCTTTATGAAACTTGAATCCCTACTTCCTTCTATGAAGGCCTTTCTTTTACTTTTATGTTGAGTCTCCACCTTCTATCTTTATGCACCTACTTTGAGAGCATAGTGGCCATTCTTAGTTCTATGTGCATTGTCCCAAGACTTGTTGATTGATGCATAATTTTGATATTGCTTGTTCTTAAACTATTTGTATCTAGTCACTCTTATGAACTTTGAAGGTGTCCTATGCATTTATATTTGCTACTCTATGAGGGACAAGCTGAATGCCACTATGATATGTTTTCTTTATGTGAAAGAAACAAACGTCTTGCAAAGCATTGTTATTCATGAATCTTTTATTTGTGCCTTTTCATGTTACAACATAGTTGATTTGTCTTATTGTTAGAACTTTATCTTTCATATTATGATAGAAGTACTATGATCCCAGCTATCAATGTTTACAAATACTTTGATCAAGTTTATGATGGTGCATGTCACCTCAAAAATTATTCTTTCTTTTTATCACTTACCTACTCGAGGACGAGCAGGAGTTAAGCTTGGGGATGTTGATACGTTCCTAACGTATCCATAATTTTTGATGTTCCATGCTTGGTTTTATCTACTTTCTTATGTTTTGTCCACACTTTGGAGTACTTTTTATACACTTTCTTGGACTAACCTATTAACAAGATGCCACAGTGCCAGCTGCCTGTTTTCTGCTGTTTTTGGTTCCAGGAAAGTCAGAAAATGAATATTCTCAGAATTGGACGGGACAAAAGCCAAAGTCAATATTTCACCAAGGGGGACATGGAGCCAGAATACGAGATGGAGAGGGGCCAGGGTCCGCCCACACCAAGGGGGATATTGAGATGCTATTTCAGATTAATTATTGATTTTATCATGTCTTTGTTATTTGTGATCTTGCATGCTTTCTGTTGTTAGTAGCTATCTTGGCCAAGTAGGTGTTAGCAACTCCAAGAGTTAGTATTTATGCTCGATAGTGGGTTCATGCCTCTAGTAAACTGGGGAAGTGACAGAAACACCTAAGGTACTAGATGTGCTGTTGCTACTAGGGAGAAAACAACAATCCTTTGTTCATATAACTATCGTATTGTTTGCTTTACACGCAATGCGTAATGCAATTATTTGTTGCTTGCAACTTAATACTGGAGGGGGTTCAGATGATAACCTGAAGGTGGATTATTAGTCATAGATGCAGTTGGATTACGGTCTATTTATAATGTTGTAATGCCCAATAAAATCTCAAAGGAATCAAGATGTTTAGTATATGCATTATTACTTTCTCGATGTTTGTCAATTGCCCTGCTGTAATTTGTTCACCCAACATGTCATCTATCTTAAGGAGAGCCACCACTAGTGAACTATGGACCCCGATCCTTTCTTTTATCATCAATGTACAATCAACTATTTACTGCTTTCTGTTTACTTTCTACAAACTATTACTTTCTTCCACACAATACATTTAATCCTTTGTTTTCAGCAAAACCGGTGAGATTGACAACCTCACTGTAAGTTGGGGGCAGAGTTCTGTGGTTGTGTTGTGCAGGTTTCCACGTTGCTTTTGGCGCCGGTAGTGCGCCCTGCCAAAGTCCAGCTAGCAACACCTTGGAGGTGTTTCCTTGCTCCTAATGGATTGATAACCTTGGTTTCATAACTGAGGGAAAACTTGTTGATGTGCTCATCATACCTTCCTCTTGGGGCTCCCCAACGAGCTCGATATATTTTGGGCCATCACTATACAGTAGGAATATTTTTCTGTCCATATAGTTCCTGCCGTATAGCTGTGCCACCTCTGTCTTGTCAAAAGGGAAAACTTCCGTGAAGAGGCCAGAGGCAAAAACACAACACAGCAGCTGCCATCACATCCAGAAGGGAGAAAGAAGATATCCGGAGAAGAAGGGGAAGACGTTCTTCATCTTGCTCCACGATCTTCAACCTCCTAGCCAATACACCCCCAAAGCCACTACTTGTACTTGAGAGAGAGAGAGGGATCTTCACCTTGCAAGACTAGGATTTGAGATTGTTTCTTCCTATCTTGAATACTGTGGATCTCCATGGTAATATCAAGAAGATTACTCTTTATTTAAATATATCGATGATCCGTTCTTCTCTCATGGGTGAGTAAGTTCCTTGGGTGTGGGAGATGTAGGGGATTGGTGAGATGTGATGTGCCTTCATATATTTTCCATTAGTTTGTGATTGATTCTAATTACTATATTATGTGTGTTTGACTATTTGTGGGATGCCTAATGCGTGTTGTCCAATTAAGGGCCCAGAAAACATGATGCTTTGTGCCACATAGATAAGATCTTGTTCGCTAGCAGACCGGCGACCCCCGAGTGACACGGGGATATCAATGGAAAACTAGTAGACTCGAGGATAACGAGGAACCACCGTTCTTATTGCATTAGTCCGATCCAAGGAGATTAATCACTAAGCGACCTGAAGGGTCTTAATCGTCTAGTGTCTGACCATGGTTTTGGTAACAGACTAGTAGGATTATTGAAGTTGGGAGGAAATCTACCAAGAGGAGTTCCGGCTAATTATGGGTTGCTCGCCTACACATATACTTATAAGGTTATAATTGTTACATTTATGATTCTTCCACCTGGCACAGTCACTATCACCATGAACTGAATCTCCCCGCGCCTTCTTTTGCCATCTGCAGGAAACAACAAACAACCAAGTTGTTCTTTACTTTCATGCTTTATATTTCCGAAGTTTACATTTCAGTTCTATTTAAATACATCTCATTTAATGAAACTCCATTCTTATTTGAACACTTGTAGTCAATTCACTCGAAGACCTGTGAAAACTTTGGGTGTGAGAGAGACTTCACTCATAAACACTTATCTTTGGGCTCCCTTTGGGATCGATATCTATACTTCGAAACTAGCTATAAACAATCTATGCACTTGCATACATCAAGCTATTTTCTGGCACCATTACCGAGGAGCTAAGCGCTAAGTGTTTGTCTTTTTACATTTCATGTGTTGCTACTACAAAATGTTCTCCCTAGGAGACAAAGGGTCTACACGCTCTGGTAGGACCTATATACTGGATTATATTGAGCGCATGCCTGCTCAAAGGCGCGAAGAAATTATTGAAAAACTTTTAAGATCGAACAAAGTTGAAGTTGAAAACCTGAGTGATATTATGGAAATCATGTCTATTTACAGGACAACTCCCATGAAACCTGAGAAAAAACTGTCAAAGAATACAGTGCTCCAAGTTCTGAATTTCATAAACAACCAATAGAATTCCCTAATCCTGGAGTTAGAGAATATCGATTTGATGGTGAATTATTAAAATTTTGTAGGAAAAATCTTTTATTGTAAGGGAAGATGAAGACCTAGGAAGACATATTAGAGAGTTGGACGATGTGATAGCATCGCTTGGACCAAAAGGTTTGCCAAGAGACTTCGCCTGTCTAAAATTATTTTGTTGGTCTCTTAAGGTAAAGCTCTAGACTAGTTATATTCTCTTCCTCGCCATTACATTAAATGTTGGGAAAACTGCATTTTTAATTCATACACAAGTTTAATCCTTTTAAAAAGGTAACTGAACTGCGAAAGAATATAGGCAACTTTAGTTAGAACGTGGGAGAAAACTACAGACAAGCCTGGGATAGATTCTTTGGAATGATCAATAGCATTCCCAATCATGGCTATTGTGAATCAACTATTTGCCATTTATTTTGCCATGGTCTCAATAATCAATGTAGAGAGTTGCTTGACTTCTCACCAGGAGGATTGATAAATACTTTAACTATTAAACAATGTTTGTAATTGATGTCTACTAGGGCTAAGGATGATTCTTTATATAATCCTGATTTTGGCACTAAATTGGAAAAAGGGATACTTTGGATAACTCCTGATCTTATGCCTGAAGTACACAAAACAATGAAAGAAAAAGGTATACCTTCTGAACTTGTTAAGGAAAACAAAGTAGACTTGTTACAAGTTTTAACTGAAGAAGATGAAACTAGAAAAGTTTTTCAAGAATTAAAACACCGACAAGCAAAATCTCATAATAACCTGCATAAGCATTTTCAAAAACACAAAAAGATTTTGGAGGAACTCACGAAAAATTATGATGAGATTGGCCAAGAAATAAAATAATTTCACAAGTATCTTAGTATGATTGAAAGCCAGTGTGAACAAATAACATCTGGTTATCAAATTTTTCTTCAAGATGATAAAGATATTCTTGTTTCTACTAATGTTGTCACAACAAGAGGTGCAGTTGTTACATGACCATTAGGACCACCAGAATATGAAGCTGACAAAGAGCGAAAGGAAAAAAAGCCGTGCTCGAAGCAAGCCAAGAAGATGATACATTGGTGGATCCTCAAGATGAAACTGCTCAAGAAACACATGATCAAACCAAGGAGGACCAAAATGATGCACAGGATGACCATTATGACTGATGCAGAGACAGTTGATCCAAGAGAAGAAAAAGAGATAAGCAAGGAAGATGAAGTTGTTGTAGTAGAAAAGAAGAAAAGCGATACGCAACAACAAAAGAAAGCAACAAAAGAGCCTGACCCCCCACAAAAGGTAAAATACAAGGAGAAGTCAGGTGAGAAAAAGTTTCCTTACCCAGATCGAAAAAAGAAAGCACAAGATCCGGTAATTTATAATTATTTTACAAAGGCACTTAGTGACCTTCGTCTAGAAATTCCGTTTGCAGATGCAATCAAAGTTCCTACCTAATCTAAATTCCTCCGTGATATTCTTGGTAGAAAGAAAGAAATAACTGAAACTGTTGCCATGGTAACTAGTTATCCTGCTAATGTGAAGTTGTTGTCTAAATCTAGAGATCCTGCAATACCAACTATTTCATGCTTAACAGGCAAAAGTGATATTCACAATTCCTTTTGTGATTTAGTTGCAGGAGTTAGTGTAATGCCATACTCCCTCTATAAAAGGTTAGGATTAGGGGAGTATTCTCCTACTACTATCACTTTAAAGATGGCTAACAAGTCCACTAAACAACCCGTTGGTATGATTGAGGATGTTCTACTCAGAATAGATGAGCATGTTATTCCCACTGATTTTATTATCCTTGAGATGCCAGAAGATGAAAAAATATCCATAATACTTGGAAGACCTTTCCTTAGTACTGCAGGGGCATTAGTTGATTATGCTGAGGGAAAGATAATCTTCAATGTTTATGATGCTGAAATCATTCGATATTTTGCAAAGAAGCTAGAAGCAGGAGAAAGATATATTCCACCGGCAAAACGAGTTCATGTGGTAAGTGCCTTTGATAACGGGCAACCCAAGGTAATAATTTGAGAATAAAGAAGGGGTTGAGTTACTCAACCCTTCTTAATAAAATGCTTAATGGGAGTCAACCCATCTCTTTAATAAAAAAACTAGAGAATAAAAAGTTCATCGCATTCCTACCACTTCTTAACAGACATTCTTGCAGAAGCGCGCCCGTGAAGATGTTTCTGTCAAAAAGTAGTAGAACCATCGATTGAATGAGTATAGAATAAGAATAAAAATAAAAGTTTGAGTTTTATCTACAAAGACTAAAATTCTGCTATTCACATGCTAATGTTGGTCGATAGTTTCTACTATCAATTTTCTATCAACAATAAGGTATTTCGCTAAGTTTTGGGATAAGAAGGTATTCTCGAAGAAACATAATTTTTTGATGACTACTGATGATTTAACGACCAACTATACGGCATGAATAAAAATTCCGGCTATATAGTTCCGGTTGTATAGATATCTTTGCCATCAACAAATTTTCTTCGAAGACACAGAGAATTTAATGACCAAATATACGGCGGGAATAACAATTCTGGCCGTATAGTTCCGGTCGTATAGATATCGATGCCTTCGTACAATATCTTCTCAAAAGTACTGACAGTTTAACGACCAACTATACGGTGGGAATAAAAATTCCGGCCTATAGTCCCGGTCGTATAGATATCGATCCCTCTCTTAGAAATTTATCCCAAAGGTACTGACGGTTTAACAACCAACTATATGGCAGGAATAAAAATTCCGGCTGTATAGTTCCGGTCGTATAGATATCGATGCCTGTTTTAGAAATTTATCATGAGGGTACAGACGGTTTAACGACAAACTATATGGTGGGATCATTGCGATCCAGCCATATAGTTTCGTCCATATAGCTATATTCCACGTAAAGAAACCCTAGTTGGCGGCGCCGCTGCAACTATGCGGGCAAAACAACATATCCCGCCCGTATAGTTCCGGCCGTATAGTTTGGTGCGGCCACAAAATCGCACCAGGGCATCTAGGTCTTTCCTCCCTCCTCATTATTTCTCTCATATTCTCTCTCCAAACCTCTCAAAATCCACCTAGAACTCTTGATTCTTCATGGATTTCGTTTGTTTGAGTGGGAATCAATAGATCGGTATGTTTCTCTCCCTATCCATGCTTTATTTTCAGATTTCCATGGTTGAAATTCTCACATTTATCTAGTGGATGAACTCAAGCTTATTTTGTTTTTCCTATTGATTTCTCACATTAGGATTGAATTTTCCACGTAGGATCGTTCATATATCATGTGGAAACTATATGCCTAAGGTTTTATGGTGAAATTTTTCAATGCATCACGATGACCAAAATCAGTAACATCTTTCGCAAGAGCAAGCGCCAACATGGTGAGGGCTCAGGCTCAGGGTCCCGAGCCGAGCGCAACCCCAAGTTGGCCATGGTCTCATCTAGGAGGGTGTTGCCCACACGTTGGGCTGCCCATAGCTTCCTCACTGCGGCAGGGTTGAAGGCGGACTTCGACCTCATGTGTAACAAGGCCGGGATAACGGTACTTGGCTTCGCAAGCCACGACACCTACGCCGAGCTTACCTACGAGTTCCTTGCCTCCTTCTTCAACGACCACAGGGAGAAAGGTAATATGTGCACGGTAAGCTTCACCATGAACCGACAACACTATGAAATAGCTTTTGAACAATTTTGCGATGCTTTCGGTTTCCCTCATGTTGGGGAGCCAACTGTTACTAACCTCTATAGCGTCACAAGCAGAGAGACTTGGGAGGCTATTTCTGTTAATGGTGGCACCGAATTCTACCAGAAGAAGATGTACACCATTCAGGACCCAACAATTTGCTACTATGCCTTGTTCCTTGCCAACACACTATTAGGAAGAGGTGACACCGATTCCATGGCTAATGCGGACATGTAAATGATCACCAAGGCTCTCTTTCCCGCTACAACGCAAAGCCCTAGTCCTGCAGCTCTACTCATCCAACACTTTCGCCACCAAAGCAGCAAGACCAAAGGTGATATTCGCATTGGTGGATTGGCAACCTACCTTGCCAAGGCATTAAATATTACATTACCTGTTATGCAATCTGTTGACAGTTCCAAGCTTATGGACGTCAAGTATTTAATTGCTTGTGGCTTCTTTGGTGTTTACCAAGCTAACCGGAGGATCCGAGCCTATCAGTTTAGTTATCTTGATAATGCACAGGGTGAGCAGGTTCCGTTACCCTGTCCCCAAGCCTTCTCGATTGTGGAGAAGGACACTTGGATCCTCACCAAGGACCAAGTGATGGAGATCATGGCTGAACTTCAGCCTGATGAAGAGGAAGATGAAGAAGGAGGGAAGCGGGATGAGGATGAGGAGAAGCATGAGGATGAGCAGGGACACAACCCTGCTTGGGAGGGACAGCGGCAGCAGTAGCAAGGGGGAGCTTGGGACCCGTGGCCCAACTAGCCGCACCAGGGGTACAGCTACGTCCCCTATCAAGAATTGCGGCAGCTCAACCAACTCGTTGGGGAGATCAACCACACTCTTCAAGGAGTGAATGAAGATGTGAGTGCTTTGACTCACAACTTCAGTCACTTCATGACCCACTTCCTCGACTACTACCAACAGTATCCGCACCAGCCACCGAATAACGACAACAACTGAGTCTGGCAATAGCGTAAGCTTGGGGAGGTTTGAAAACCTCCAAATTTTTCATTCATGTTTTTATTTCTTCTTTTGATTTATTTTATTTCTTCAAATTTGCATGTTTATTTTAAGTTTGCATTCCTAAACCAAAAATACAAAAAAATTGTGGTAATTTTATTTGCAAGTTCGTTTCTTCGTTTCTCTCGGAAATTGCTCAATTTCAGGTGACTTGGCAATATGGAAATACAGAAGGGGTTCGACTAAAATACGAGAACGAAGCAAGCAAGAGGAGGTATCACATTCCTTTCATCACCCTTTCTACAACCTTAAATTGATCCTATAATTATTTATTCGCTTGCACTGGAGTCACTCCCCACTTAGCTTGTTATCTTATAAATTATATTCCTTTGCTAGTGTCTCCTTTTTAGCATTGAAACAATGAACAATGAACTTGGTTAAAAATACTTCCTACAATTTAACAACAAGAAAAAGCATCCGAAAGATGACTTGAGTCCATGTTTAGCCCAAAGAATTTGATTTTAGAACTACTCCATCCCATTTGAGCTTAATATAAATAGACTCGATAACACCTTTGAATGAAATTGTATGATAAAATGGATGCTTCGAAGTAGTAGAAATTATGCCACTACTTTTTCTAATAATTACCGTAAGATATTGCTTTGCTCGTGTCATTACAACACTATCGTGCTCCATGGGGAACTATTAACTCCACTGGCCAACGAATGATCTGAATGTGAGAAGCCACTTAATTTCAGCTACTGAGTTATGTAAACGTCTGTAGCAGCAATGCTATGACGGGTAAAATTTTAGTCTCCTCATGGTTTCACATTCCAAGTGAATTTGTAGTACTCCTCTGACCTACTATTGCTCAACAATTATTTATTAGCATGGTCAGGAGTGTACAACACAATCCCAATTAACATGGTAAAAATAGTGGCATGATTTCTCTATGAAAGAGCTAAAGTTTTTGAAAGGAAAAGGAAAGGAAAAAAGGTGCTTTGAGAGTCTTGAAATTTTGACATGGGAGTAGATGAGTTGTTTTTAAATTGAATGTTTTGGTGCCAACTTGAGTTCTCTTAATTGATTAAACAAACAAGAACAAAAAGTTTTCATCTTTCAACGAAGAGAGACACCAAAAGAATTTGTCTCACTTTCCTAGCTAAACTTTTGACACTTGCTTGGGCATATGATTTATTTTCTAACAAGATATACGTGGTTAGGAAGTGGACTCAGTGTAATATTGTGAATAATTGTATGATCATGTTTAAGATTGCAGGATTGTGAAGAAAAGAATTTGACGCCAATTCAAACTTGTAAGTTCTTTTATTTTAAGTCTCGAATCTCCGCTATTCTTCCTTATTTCCTTCTCACTCGAGGGCGAGCAACATCTAAGCTCAGGGGAGTTGATAGCTGTGAGATCCGACACATTTTTATGGCTTTTATTGATGGTTTTCTCCCGGATTTGATCGTTTTCTAGCTTTACCTAACGCTAATGCTTCAGTAGCAAAGAAAACTTGGTTTTTAATGTGTGTTTCAGGTTCTGAACGTCAACAGAAGGTTTTAACTATAGAAACAAAATATTCATGAGAAAACAAGCAAGTCTCTCTTTGGAAGCACTCGAGGGGAGCATACAGAAGCTTTAACGAGCAACTATACGGCGGGAATATTTTTCTAGCCATATAATTCCTGCTATATATCTTCCGCCGCCTCTGTCTTGTCAAAAGGGACAACTTCCATGAAGAGGCCAGAGGCGAAAACACAACACAACAGCCGCCATCACATCCAGAAGGGATAATGAAGAGATCCGGAGAAGAAGGGGAAGATGTTCTTTATCTCGCTCCACGCTCTTCGACCTCCTAGCCAATACACCCCCATAGCCACTACTTGTACTTGAGAGAGAGGGATCTTCACCTTGCAAGACTAGGGTTTGAGATTGTTTCTTCCTATCTTGAATTGTGTTGGATATTTTTCTATTCTTATTGTGGATCTCCACGGTAATATCAAGAAGATTTCCCTTTATTTAAATATATCGATGATCCGGTCTTCTCTCATGTGTGAGTAAGTTCCTTGGGCGTGGTAAATGTAGGGGATTGGTGAGATGTGATGTGCCTTCATATATTTTCCATTAGTTTGTGATTGATTCTAATTACTATATTATGTGTGCTTGACTATCAGTGGGATGCCTAATGCTTGTTGTCCAATTAAGGGCCCAGAAAGCATGATGAATTTTTCTACATAGATAGGATCTTGTTCGCTAGCAGACTTGCGACCCCTGAGTGACACGGGGATATCAATAGAAAACTAGTAGTCTCGAGGATAACGAGGAACCACCGTGCTTATTGCATTAGTCTGATCCAAGGAGCTTAATCGCTAAGCGATCTGAAGGGTCTTAATCATCTAGTGTCTGACCATGGTTTCGGTAACAGACTAGAAGGATTATTGAAGTTGGGATGGAATCTACCAAGAGGAGTTCCGGCTAATTATGGGTTGCTCGCCTACACATATACTTATAAGATTATAATTGTTACATTTATCATTCATCCACCTCGCACATTCACTATCACCATGAACTGAATCTCCCTGCGCCTTCTTTTGCCATCTACAGGAAACAACAAACAACCAAGTTGTTCTTTACTTTCATGCTTTATATTTCCGAAATTTATATTTCAGTTCTATTTAAATACATATCATTTAATCAAACTCCATTCTTATTTGAACACTTGTAGTCAATTCACTCGAAGACCTGCGACAACTTTGGGTGTGACGGAGACTTCACTTATAAACACTTACCTTTGGGCTCCCTGTGGGATCAATATCTATACTTCGAAACTAGATATAAACGATCTGTGCACTTGCAGAAATCAATTATCTGGTCGATCCGCGGTAATGGGAAGTGATCCTTCAGGCAATGCTTATTCAGGGAAGTGAAGTCCACGCACATCCATAGGATATCCGTGTCCATTTTAGGAACAAGCACGGGGTTTGCTACCCAAGTGATCTCCTTGATCTCTCATATGAAGTTAGCGTCGAGGAGTCAGTTGGCTTCCATACCGATCGCTTTTGCCCATGGTTCTGACAGTCGACGTATTGTATGCTTCACTGGTCTAGCCTCAGGATTCACGTTGAGTGAGTGCTCGGTGAACTCCCTGGGAACCCCTGGCATGTCCGCTAGACACCAGGCAAAGATTTCCCAGCGCTCACAGAGGAATTCGACGAGCGTGAGTTCCTATACGGAACTCAAGTTGTTGGCGATGAGAGCCATCTTGGATAGGTCCGTGGGATGGACCTGGACCTCCTTGGTGTGGACCGACGAGTCGGAGGACTGATCAGGTGAGTTTCGCTTACTCAGAGGAGGTAGACTATTGTCTATCGACTCCTTCGGCCTCGCCAGCTCCTCCTGCATGCCGAAAGACTGGGAAATTCTGTTGAACTCCCTATCGCAGTTATCTGACCTCTCGAAGCTTCCGTTGACCGTAATAATGCCGTTAGGGCCCGACATCTTCATCTGCATGTAGGCATAGTGTGGCACCGCCATGAACCTCGCGAACGTGACACGTCCGAGGATGCAATGGTACTACGAGGGCTAGTCGATCACTTCGAATTCAAGGGGCTCTCGCCGGAAGTTTGTCGCTGTGCCAAAGATGATGTCCAAGTTGATTTTTCCTAGGGGATATACACCTTTTCCTAGGATGATGCCATGGAATGTTGTGTCAAAGGTTTCTAGGCACGATAGGGGGATCCTCATGGCGCGCAGGGTGCTGGCGAACATGAGGTTGATGCTGCTGTCACTGTCCATGAAGACGCGACTCATCTCGAAGCCTCTGATTCGTGCCTCAAGCACCAGGGGAGAATGGCCTGGACGAGGTACATGGCACGGATGATCACGCTTGTCAAAGGTGATGCAGGACTCGCACCCACCGAGATACTCAGTGGTTGAGGTTGGAGAGTTGACCGCCAAATTGATTTGGCAAGTGATGGACTTTTGCACTCTATTGGAGGGGTGATAGTTGTGAGATTCGACACATTTTTGATGGCTTTTATTGATGGTTTTCTCCAGGATTTGATAATTTTCTAGCTTTACCTTACGCTAAAACTTCGGTAGCAAAGAAAACTTGGTTTTTAATGTGTGTTTCAGGTTCTGAACGTCAACATAAGGTTTTAACTAGAGAAACACAATATTCAGGCAAAAACAAGCAAGTCTCTCTTTGGAAGCACTCGATTGGAACATATAGAGGCTTTAATGAGCAACTATACAACGGGAATATTTTTCCAGCCGTATAGTTCCCGTTGTATAGCTGTCGCCGCCTCTGTCTTGTCAAAAGGGACAACTTCCATGAAGAGGCCATACGTAAAATCACATCACAGCAGCCGCCATCCCATATAGAAGGGAGAAAGAAGAGATTCAGAGAAGAAGGGGAAGACGTTCTACATCTCGCTCCACGATCTTCGACCTCCTATCCAATACACCCCCACAGCTACTACTTGTAGTTGAGAGAGAGAGAGGGATCTTCACCTTGCAAGACTAGGGTTTGAGATTGTTTCTTCCTATCTTGAATTGTGTTGGATATTTTTCTATTCTTATTGTGGATCTCTACGGTAATATCAAGAAGATTTCCCTTTATTTAATTATATCAATGATCCATTCTTCTCTCATCTGTGAGTAAGTTCCTTGGGCGTGGGAGATGTAGGAGATTGGTGAGATGTGATGTGCCTTCATATATTTTCCATTAGTTTGTGATTGATTCTAATTACTATATTATGTGTGTTTGACTATCTATGGGATGCCTAATGCTTGTTGTCCAATTAAGGGCCCAGACAACATGATGCTTTATTCTACATAGATAGGATCTTGTTCGCTACCAGACCGACGACCCCTAAGTGAAACAGGGCTATCAATGGAAAACTAGTAGACTCGAGGATAACAAGGAACCACCGTGCTTATTGCATTAGTCCGATCCAAGGAGCTTAATCACTAAGCGACCTGAAGGGTCTTAATCGCTTAGTGTCTGGCCATGGTTTTGGTAACAGACTAGTAGGATTATTGAAGTTGGGATGAAATCTACCAAGAGAAGTTCCGGGTAATTATGGGTTGCTCACCTACACATATACTTATAAGGTTATAATTGTTACATTTATGATTCTTCCACCTGGAAGGGAAGATGAAGACCCAGGAAGGCATCTTAGAGAGTTCGACAATGTGATAACATCATTTGGACCAAAAGGTTTGCCAAGATACTTCTCTCATCTAAAATTACTTCGTTGGTCTCTTAAAGGTCAGGCTCTAGACTAGTTATATTCTCTCCCTCGCCATTACATTAAATGTTGGGAAAATTGCATTGTTAAATTCAAAAATAGGTTTAATCCTTTTTAAAAGGTAACTAAACTAAGAAAGAATATAGGCAACTTTAGTTAGAACGTGGGAGAAAACTACCCACAAGCATGGGATAGATTATTTGGAATGATCAATAGCATTCCCAATCATGGGTATTCTGAATCGACTATTTGCCATTTATTTTACCACGGTCTCAATACTCAATGTAGAGTTGCTTGACTTCTCAGCAGGAGGATCGATAAATACTTTAACTGTTAAAGAATGTTTGGAATTAATGTCTACTAGGGCTAAGAATGATTATTTATATAGTCCTAATTTTGGCACTAAGCTGGAAAAAGGGATACTTTAGATAACTCCTGATCTTATGCCTGAAGTACGCAAAACAATGAAAGAAACAGGTATACCTTCTGAACTTGTTAAGGGAAACAAAGTAGACTTGTTACAGGTTTTAACTGAAGAAGATGAAACTAGAAAAGTTTTTCAAGAATTAAAACATCGATAAGAAAATTCTCATAATAACCTCCATAAGCACTTTCAAAAACACAAAACGATTTTGGCAGAACTCATGGAAAATTATGATGGGATTGGCCAAGAAATAGAATTATTTCACATGTATCTTAGTATGATTGAAACCCAGTGTGAACAAATAGCATCTGGTTATCAATTTTTTCTTCGAGATGATCAAGATATTCCTTGTTTCTATTAATGTTGTCACAAGAAGAGGTGCAGTTGTTACAGGACCATTAGGACCACCGGAATATGAAGCTAAAAAGAGCGAAAGGAAAAAGCCTTGCTCGAAGCAAGCCAAGAAGATGATACATTGGTGGATCCTCAAGATGAACTTGCTCAAGAAACACAAGATCAAACCAAGGAGAACCAAAATGATGCACATGATGACCATTATGACTCTGATGTAGAGACGGTTGATCCAAGAGAAGAAAAATAGATAAGCAAGGAAGATGAAGTTGTTGTAGTAGAAAAGAAGAAAAGCGATAAGCAACAACAAAAGAAAGCAACAAAAGAGCCTAACCCCCCACAAAAGGTAAAAGACAATAATAAGTCATGTGAGAAAAAGCTTCCTTACCCAGATCAAAAAAACAAAAGCACCAGATCAGGTAATTAATAATTCTTTTACAAAGGCACTTAGTGACCTTCTTCTGGAAATTCCGTTTGAGGATGCAATCAAAGTTCCTACCTATTCTAAATTCCTCCGTGATATTCTTCATAGAAAGAAAGAAATAGCTGAAACTGTTGCCATGGTAACTAGTTATCCTACTAATGGGAAGTTGTTGTCTAAATCTGGGATCCTGGAATACCAACTATTTCATGCTTAAAAGGCAAAACTGATATTCACAATGCCTTGTGTGATCTAGGTGCAGGAGTTAGTGTAATGTCATACTCCCTCTATAAAAGGTTAGGATTAGGGGAGTATTCTCCTACTACTATCACATTACAGATGGCTGACAAGTCCACTAAACAACCCATTGGTATGATTGAGGATGTTCTACTTAGAATAGATGAGGATGTTATTCCCACTAATTTTATTATTCTTGAGATGCCAGAAGATGAAAAATTATCCATAATACTTGGAAGACCTTTCCTTAGTACTGCAGGGGCATCAATTGATTGTGCCGAGGGAAAGATAATCTTCAATGTTTATGATGCTGAAATCATCCAGTATTTTCCAAAGAAGCCAGAAGCAGGAGAAAGATATATTCCACCGGCAAAACGAGTTCATGTGGTAAGTGCCTTTGATAAGGGGTAACCTAAGGTAAGAATTTGAGAATAAAGAAGGGGTTGAGTTACTAAACCATTTTTAATAAAATGCTTAATGGGAGTCAACCCATCTCATCAATAAAATAAACAAAAGAATAAAAAGTTCATTGCATTCCTACCACTTTTTTATAGACATTCTTGCGGAAGCGCGCCCGTGAAGATGCAGCTGTCAAAAAGTAGTAGAAACATGGATTTAATGAGTATAGAATAAGAATAAAAATAAAAGTTTGAGTTTTATCTACAAATATTAAAATTCTACTCTTCATACACTAATGTTGGTCGACAGTTTCTACTGTCAAATTTTCCGTCAAAAATAAGGTATTTCGCTAAGTTTTGGGATAAGAAGGTATTCTCGAAGAAATAGAAATTTTTTGATGACTACTAATGGTTTAACGAACAAGTATACGGCGGGAATAAAAATTCCGGCCGTATAGTTCCGGTCATATAGATATCTTTGCCATCAATTTTTTTTCTTCAAAGACACAGAGAATTTAACGACCAACTATACGGCGGGAATAAAAATTTCGTCCGTATAGTTCCGGTCGTATATATATCGATGCCTTCATACAATATCTTCTCAAAGGTACTAACAGTTTAACGACAATCTATACTGAGGGAATAAATTTTTTGGCCGTATAGTTATGGTCGTATAGATATCGATGCCTGTCTTAGAAATTTATCCCAAAGGTACTGACGGTTTAATGACCAACTATACGGGAGAATAAAATTTTTGGCCGTATAGTTCTGGTCGTATAGATATCGATGCCTGTTTTAGAATTTTATCTTGAGGGTACAGACGGTTTAACGACCAACTATATGGTAAGATCATTGAGATCCAACCGTATAGTTGCGTCCGTATAGCTATATTCCGCGTAAAGAAACCCTAGTTGGTGACGCTGCCGCAACTATACGGGCGAGACAACATATCTCGCCTGTATAGTTTAGGCCTTATAGTTCGGTGCGACCACGAAATCGCACCAGGGCGGCTAGGTCTCTCCTCCCTCCTCATTATTTCTCTCACACTCTCTCTCCAAACCTCTCAAAATCTACCTAGAACTCTTGATTCTTCGCGGATTTCGTTCGTTTGAGTGGGGGAATCAACAGATCGTGCATCATGATGAACAAAATCAGTAACATCTTTCACAAGAGCAAGCGCCAACGTGGTGAGGGCTCGGGCTCGGGGTCCCGAGCTGAGCGCAACCCCAAGTTGGCCATGGTTTTGTCGAGGAGGGTGTTGCCCACACGTTGGGCCGACCATAGCTTTCTCACAGCGGCGGGGTTGAAGGCGGACTTCGACCTCATGTGTACCAAGGCCGGGCTAACGGTACTTGGCTTTGCAAGCCACGACACCTACGCCGAGCTTACCTATGAGTTCCTTGCCTCCTTCTATGATGACCATAGGGAGAATATGTGCACGGTAAACTTCACCATGAACCGACAACACTATGAAATAACTTTTGAACAATTTTGTGATGCTTTCGGTTTCCCTCATGTTGGGGAGCCAACTGTTACTAACCTCTATAGCGTCACAATCGGAGATACTTGGGAGGCTATTTCTATTAATGGTGGCACCAACTTCTACCAGAAGAAGATGTCCACCATTCAGAACCCAACAATTCGCTACTACTCCTTGTTCCTCGCCAACACACTATTGGGAAGAGGTGATACCGGTTCCATGGATAATGCGGACATGGCAATGATCACCAAGGCTCTCTTTCCCTCTGCACAGCAAAGCCCCAGCCCTGCAGCTCTAGTCATCCAGCACTTTCGACACCAAAGTAACAAGACCAAAGGTGATATTCACATTGGTGGATTGGTAACCCACCTTTCCCATGCATTAAATATTACATTACCTATTATGCAATCTATTGATGGTTCCAAGCTTATGGATGTCAAGTATTTAACTGCTTGTGGCTTCCTTGGTGTTTACCAAGCTAACCAGAGGCCCCGAGCCTATCAGTTTAGTTATCTTGATAATGCACAGGGTGAGAAGGTTCCATTGCCCTGTCCCCAAGCCTTCTCGATTGTGGAGAAGGACACTTGGATCCTCACCAAGGACCAAGTGATGGATATCATGGCTGAACTTCAGCATGATGAAGAGGAAGATGAAGGAGGGCAGCAGGATGAGGATGAGCAGGAGCATGAGGACGAGCAGGGACGCAACCCTGCTTGGGAGGGACAGCAGCAGCAAGGAGGAGCTTAGGACCCGTGGCCCAACCAACCACAACAGGGGTACATCTACGTCCCCTATCAAGAATTCCAGTAGCTCAACCAACGGGTTAGGGAGATCGACCACACTCTTTAAGGAGTGAATGAAGATGTGAGTGCTTTGACTCACAACATCAGTCATTTCATGACCCACTTCCCCGACTACTACCAGCAATATCCGCACCAGCCGCCGAATGACGGCAACAACTGAGCCTGGCAATAGCCTAAACTTGGGAGAGGTTTGAAAACCTCCAAACTTAGCATTCATGTTTTTATTTCTTCTTTTGATTTTTTTATTTCTTTAAGTTGCATGTTTATTTTCAGTTTGCATTCCTAAACCAAAAATACAAAAAATTTAGTTGTAATTTTATTTGCAAGTTCGTTTCTTTGTTTCTCTCGGAGATTGCTCAATTTCAGGTGACTTGGTAATATGGAAATACAGAGGGGGTTCAACTCAAATACGAGAACAAAAAAAGCAAGAGGAGGTATCACAATTGTTTAATCACCCTTTCTACAACCTTAAATTGATCTTACAATTATTTACTCGCTTGCACTGGAGTCACTCCCCACTTAGCTTGTTATCCTATAAATTCTATTCCTTTGCTAATGTCTCCTTTTTAGCTTTGAAACAATAAGCAATGAACTTGGTTAAAAATACTTCCTACATTTTTACAACAAGAAAAGCCATCCGAAAGATGACTTGACTCAATGTTTATCCCAAAGAATTTGATTTTAGAACTACTCCATCCCATTTGAGCTTAATATAAATAGAATCGATAGTACCCTTGAATGAACTTGTTTGATAAAATAGATGCTTCGAAGTAGTAGAGATTATGCCACTACTTTTTCTAATAATTACCATAAGATATTGCCTTACGCGTGTCATTACAACACTATCGTGCTCCATGGGGAACTATTAACTCCGTTGGCCAACGAACGATCTAAATGTGGGAAACCACTTAATTTCGGCTATTGAGTTATGTAAACGTCTATAGCAACAATGCTATGACGGGTACAAAATTTAGTCTCCTCATGATTTCACGTTTCAAGTGAAGTTGTAGTACTCCTCTCACCCATTATTGCTCAATAGTTATTTATTGGCATGGTCACGAGTGCACAACACAGTCCCAATTAACATTTTAAATACAGTGGCATGATTTCTCTATGAAAGAGCTGAAGTTTTTGAAAGGCAAAAGAAAGGAAAAAAGTGCTTTGAGAGTCTTGAATTTTTTACATGGGAGTAGATGAGTTGTTCTTAAATTGAATTTTTTGGTGCCAACTTGAGTATTCTTAATTGATTAAACAAACAAGAACAACAAGTTTTCATCTCTGAACGAAGAGAGACACCAAAAGAATTTGTCTCACTTTCCTAGCTAAACTTTTGACACTTGCTTGGGCATATGATTTATTTGCTAACAAGATATACGTGGTTAGGAAGTGGACTCAGTGCAATCTTGTGAATACTTGTATGATCATGTTTAAGATTATAGGGACTATGAAGAAAATAATTTGACACCAATTCAAACTTGTAAGTTCTTTTATTTCCAGTTTCGAATCTCCACTATTCTTCCTTATTTCCTTGTCACTTGAGGGCGAGCAACATCTAAGCTTGGGGGAGTTGATAGCTGTGAGATTCAACACATTTTTATGGCTTTTATTGATGGTTTTCTCCTGAATTTGATCGTTTTCTAGCTTTACCTAACGTTAATACTTCGGTAGCGATGAAAACTTGGGTTTTAATGTGTGTTTCAGGTTCTGAACATCAACAAAAGTTTTTAACTAGATAAACAAAATATTCAGCCGAAAACAAGCAAGTCTCTCTTTGGAAGCACTCGAGGGGAGAATACTGAGGCTTTAATGATAAACTCTACGGCAATAATATTTTTTCGGTCGTATAGTTCCCGCCGTATAGATGCCATCACCTCTGTCTTATCAAATGGGGCAACTTCCGTGAAGAGGCCAAACACGAAAACACAACACAGCAGCCGCCATCCCATCTAGAAGGGAGAAATAAGAGATCCGGAGAAGAAGGGGAAGACGTTCTTCATCTTGCTCCACGATCTTCGACCTCCTAGCCAATACACCCCCATAGCCACTACTTGTACTTGAGAGAGAGAGAGAGGGATCTTCACCTTGCAAGACTAGGGTTTGAGATTGTTTCTTCCTATCTTAAATTGTGTTGGGTATTTTTATATTCTTATTATGGATCTCCATGGTAATATCAAGAAGATTTCCCTTTTTTTTAATTATATCGATGATCCATTCTTCTCTCATGTGTGAGTAAGTTCCTTGGGCGTAGGAGATGTAGGGGATTGGTGAGATGTGATGTGCCTTCATATATAGTTTGTGATTCATTCTAATTACTATATTATGTGTGCTTGACTATCTGTGGGATGCCTATTGCTTGTTGTCCAATTAAGGGCCCAGACAACATGATGCTTTGTTCTACATAGATAGGATCTTGTTTGCTAGCAGACCGGCGACCCCCGAGTGACACGGGGATATCAATGGAAAACTAGTAGACTCGAGGATAACAAGGAACCACTATGCTTACTGCATTAGTCTGATCCAAGGAGCTTAATCGCTAAGCGACCTGAAGGGTCTTAATCGTCTAGTGTCTGGCCATGGTTTTGGTAATAGACTAGTAGGATTATTGAAGTTGGGATGAAATCTACCAAGAGGAGTTCCGGCTAATTATGGGTTGCTCACCTACACATATAATTATTAGATTATAATTGTTACATTTATCATTCGTCCACCTGGCACAATCACTATCACCATGAACTGAATCTCTCCACGCCTTCTTTTGCCATCTGCAGGAAACAACAAACAACCAAGTCGTTCTTTACTTTTATGCTTTACATTTCTGAAATTTACATTTTAGTTTTTACACTCCATTTTATAAAAGCCCCATTCTTATTTCAACACTTGCAGTCAATTCACTCGAAGACCTGTGACAACTTTGGGTGTGACAGAGACTTCACTCATAAACACTTACCGTTGGGCTCCCTATGGGATCGATATATATACTTCGAAACTAGCTACAAACGATCTGTGCACTTGCAGGCATCAAGGGGCGTCCTTTTTGGATCATGCCCATATTCCCCAACGGTCGTGGGTACTGCTCGCCTGTGTTGTTCTGGGCTGGTGCATCCATAGGTGGTGGCCCGGGCGGTGGTGGTGGTGCTCCGTGAGCCACAGCACACATGGCAGCTCCATAGCCCTGATTTATCGCGTCACGATTCATATGGAAGAGGCCTTCGTGGAGCTTGAGGAACTCGCAGCAGTCCTTAGGAGGTGGCTGGACTTCTTCTTGCCGCCGTGTTTGTCAATGTAGAAGTGGATGTTGCAAGGTCCAGACAGTTTGTCCTGGATCAATGTTTTAGGGGCTTCATCGCGGGTACGGTTCTGCCATACCTGCATGGTCTTCCCACTATCGCGGTATCTGCTGCTACGATATCTGCTGTTGTGGTTGCCGTCGTCTCGTCTGTCGGCGTAGCCATCCGCGACCATGGCGACTTTGTCGCGATCCTCGTAACCGTGCATCCGACGTTTTCCTCGACGGTCGCGTCTGCGACCGAGGTCGTCATCGTCATCTGAGTGGACACGGTTATTTTTCACTAAGTCCTCTCCAGCAGCCCACCTATTCGCGATCTCCATCAGGTCATCAATTGTTTTGGGCTTCGAATGGCCCAGATCCTCCCTAAGCTCGCCGCGATGTACGCCGTCGTTGAACACGTCGATTGTGTGGTCCTCGGAGATGTCCTCTTTGGAGTTTTTAATGATGGACCAGCTCTGGATGTAGGTGCGCAGTGACTCGCCGGGCTTTTTATAGCATCCCTTTAGCTCTTCGATTGATGTGGGCCTTTTGTAAGTGCCCTTGATGTTTTGCACGGAGCTGTAGACCAACTCCTCCTAGCTGCGGATTGACCCGCGGGGGAGGTTGTTGAGCCATGCGTGGGTAGCGCCTTGCAGCTACACCTGGAGGCATCGCATGGTTGTGCTCTTGGTTCGGTCGTGCAACCTGATGAAGGATATGTGATCCTCCAGCCAAATCTTCGGGTCTTGGAGGCCGTCGATTTTTGGGTTCTCTAATGGGAGTTTGAACCCTTTCGGCATTCGCTTTTGTCGTATGGCTCTACTGAAGGAGCTGGCGCCGCAAAGCTCTATTCCTTCATCCTTTGAGTCTGTCAAGCGAGCGCGCCTTGCGCGCATCTTGTCGACCTTGGTGTCATCACGCGCGTCGTAGTCGAAGTCATGTCGATGTGAGCAGCATCGCTGCGAAAAGTCATGTTTGTCATCGATGGAGGAGGAGGGCGAGTAGTACTTGGCTAGAGCCTTGCTTTTCTTCGACTCCGATTTTGAATCCTTGGTGAGCGTAGCTTTGACCAGTCCTAGGCCAGCAATCGTAGATCGGTGCATGATGGGTCGTGGATCCCCAGCTGGCGGCTAGTTGTTGAGCAGGTACATGGTGGCTACCGTCATCGCTGCTTGCGGTGTTCTTGGGATCACGTTGCCACGTGTATCCACCATCATGAACGAGAAGTCGAGGGCTCGAGTGGCCTCGTCTCACTCCTTGTTGTTGAGTTGGGCCAGTCGAGAGCGCCTTTTGGCGGCTGCATAGTTGTTGCCCTTGGAGGAGGATCCTCCAATGGAAGAGAGCTGAGCTCATTGAAGGCTCGGCTCAGCCACCGCCCTTCTGCGCTCATCGAGCTATGCGATCACCTATTGCTGGCGCTTGTATTCCTGCATGAGCAGCTAGTGGTAACCCATCAGCATTTGTCGCGATGAGTTTGGTGGCAGGGGTTGCCTCGTAGGGCCTCCCTGCAGCGAGCCCACTCGGTGTCGTTGAGCTCAATCAGCTGTCGCTAGTGTTCACCCGCAAGGTTAGGCGGATGTTGGTCTTCTTGGACGGGGCCGATGACAGGGGGTCGGTTTGTTGGCCCGTTGTTGGTGGGTGCACTGTTTGTGGGGGTTCCATTAGTAGGGGAACCATTTGCGATTGGGATGCCACCGTTGGTGCCGGTGTTTCCTTGAGTGCCGCTACCACCCATGTTGATGACAGCGCACATGTAGTGGCCGGGGAAGCTGTTGCTCCCGCAACTCTTAGATCCGGAGTCGTAGGCTTCGTCTTCTGTCGCCAGATCGCCTAGATCAGACTCGCAACTACTGTTTCCATCCGTATTATCGGCTGATGCCGAGGTGTTGAGTTCGCTCAGGGTGCCGATCGGTGGTGGGAACCACAACGCATGAGCAATCACGAGAATCTTCGGCTGGTCAGGGAGGCAAAGTATGCCAAGCCGACCAATTTGGAAGCGTAGGCTTCCGATCGCTAGGCCGACCCCATCGCCCACGGACTCGAAATCCGGGCGAGTCGCCGGTGTGAGGACAGTGAAGAGGAGGCGAGTCTCTGTTGCAGCAGAGTCGTAGATCACGGTTGATGGGGCCGAGGAAGCCACAACATCAGTACTCTTGTTTCCCACATACGGCGCCAATTGACGAGGGGTTAACTCATCAATGCCCATTGTTAATAGACTTAGGTTCGAGGAAGTGGGGAGCACTGGAGGCATCGATCGGCTAGCAAACAACCACATAGGTGACACGAGGTTTTACCCATGTTCCGGCCTCGTAGAGGACCCTACTCCTGCTTATCTGCTCTGGATTATGAGGAAGTCGAAGGTTACAATGATGCGTAGATGCAATCTAGCGAGGCGTATGCGGGGTGTATGAGTTGGTCCTCCTCACCGCCCCCTCCTGGCCTTTATATAGAGAGGCTAGGTCTTGGGGTAACAGATCGAGTCGGTTACAAGTTAGGGTTTTCCCTTTAAGTTTCTATCTACACTTTATCCTGTCCTCCAAGAAGTCGAACTCCAGCGGGCCACCCGAATCTCTGTTGGGTTTCGATTTCACCATGGATTCCTTCTTGAGCTGAACCGTATAGGCTAATCTCAGGTACCTATAAGGTATACCCACGTCAGGAGGCTTCTATCCAATGTTTCACATGTCTGTGAGGGCGTGATGCGTAAAGGAGTTCCCGGGTGGGCCAGCCACTTCACCGGCTCGCCTTTTCTTTTTTCCTTCCCTATTTCTTTTTTTTTCCATTTTTTCTAGTATTAATTTTGAAATATTTTTGTAAAATAAAAATGCTCATATTTTAAAAAGTTTATTTGTTTGCAATAATGTCCATATTTCAAATATGTTGAATTTTGAAAAAACAAAATCAGAAAATGTTTAGTTTTAAAAAATATTCAATAAGCGTTTAAATTGATTTTTCAAATTAAAAAATATTTAGATTTTAAAATTCAAATTTGAAAAGTGTTTAAATTTTAAAAAATGAAGTGAAAAAGTTACAAATTTGGAAATGTGCTGATTTAAAAAATAAAAAACATAAACAACACAAAAAAATTGAAGAACTGAGAAAAGAAATCTAGGAGAACTGGAGGGATGGTGAACCAGAATGTTCTGGAACCTTCCTATAACCTAAAATAAAACAGACCCTGAAAGTCCTTGTGGACCAATCTATTTTGAATCTACTAGATTTAGGGGTGCGCCTTGGCGCACGACCCTGTGGCTCTCGTATCGGTTTATTTTGTGTATAACACTAATACGAAATAGCTGGAAATCGATAATATGATTATAAATTGCAGTTTTCTTTTACAAAATTAAAGTAATATCCCTTCCTTTCACACCAAAAATCATCTTATAAACACTATTATGAGTACTTGTTTACTATGCAGATGCAAAGGAGATAGCTTATAATAATGATCATCTTGTTCTATACAAATCATATACACCTACGTACCTACATACACAAGGTATACATACAATTTTTTTATAGACATCAAGCAGAACTAAATTAAACTTCCCATCGAGTTTGACTCTATGAGATAGATCAAGTAGGACATGATACATCTAATATGAAGGAACTCAAGCTCTTACTAAGTTTTCTTGTAAACTTCCCAGGAGACATTCATTAAAGGCTTCTTTCTTGAACCTTTTGTATGTTTTTTGGCACGATTTCATGCATGCGGTTTCTTGGATTGCTACATAGTTTTTGGCTAGTGAAATATATGGGTCAAAAAGTTTGTTAGAGTGGTGGGACTAACAACGCTAAGGTTCCTGGTGACAATCATGTTTATGTTTGGTTTAGAAGATGTAGGTCATCTAGCATTATGTTGAGCATGCGCTGAATGATTTTTATATGAGATCCATGGTTTACACATGAAAGAGAGAAAGGTAAATGTGAAATTTTCCAAGAGGGGGTGAGTATGCAGACATCAACATAGAACCAAAAATGAACACACAGCCTATAGAAGGACATAGTGAATAATTTAGATCAACATGACGGAGGAGAAAGATAAAGTAAACGACTATGTGATATATCAGGAAAGCACCTTAAGAGGAAACGAGAGAATTGTATCAATTTTCCTTCTTCGCACGTATCATCTTCTTGGGTGGACGACCGACTCCAGAGGGTGGATCAGACACATTGGCCGACACGTTCTGTGAAAGTATAAGAAATACATCGTACTGTTAATCAAGATAGTAGCACATGTACATCGAACAAGAAAAATAACATGACAATAATGAGCTACCACTTCTTAGCATCGTGGTTATTTGAGTCATCAACTTTTGCCTCAGAATCCTGTAAAAATACGGTACAACTTAACTAATAGGTTCTGATAAATCTTAATGGTCAGGGCTGAGTAACACAGAATCAACAATATTTGTAGCACCTCTTTTGATTCTCCTACTTCAGCATAGGTAAAAAATAAGATCCCTAGTTTTTTTGTTTTTGTGAACGAGAAAAAAAGAAGGAAACAAAAGAATATCCCATATCATATCGGCAACTATAGGCATTCAAATGTTCAGCGTTACATGTAAATTGAACCCTACTAATTAGAATTGTAGATCTTATTATTTTCATATGATATTCATGTTTCTATGTGAACTAAACAAATTTAGAAAGAGAGCGACACTAAAAGAAAGCAGAAAATACAAGTCCAGCAAGAGAGCAACACAGATAGCTGCGGAGGGATCAGGCACACCAGTGGGCACAGGGCAGTGTAATGAAAGAAATCCCTGACCAAGGCACTGGCCAGAGGACCACAACCAATCGAGCTCTAGAAGCCTCTTGCGAAGCTGTACTTGGAAAATAGATCGATTCGGGAGCCAGGCCGGATATACCATAGCACAAAAATAGAAAAAATAACTAATATTTGAAGAGAAACGAGTCACGATTCAGTTGTGAGCTCCAAAGGAATTGTCAGAGAGGCATTCTTGGCATTATTATCAAGAGCATTGTTAAAAATGGCATCAGCGGTATCACCAGCAAGATGCTTCTCACTAAGAAAGGGAAATTCAGTCCACGTCAAAAAGGGTGTCAAACAGGAGTGGTCAAATTGCATTAAAAACAAGTGAATCTAAAAAATAATTTATTTATAGATTTATTATCTATTCACTATATATGTCTATGTTCGGTTTAGAATATGGGAGCTAGGCAATTTCTATATAAATGCACGATTTCTTTGAAAAATCAATAGAAATTCAAAGAAAACACAACTGATAAAACTAAAAGACTGTAAAACAAATAAGTTATGTTGATGATGGTTTAGCTATGCAACGTACGTACCTAATATTATTTATGTTTTCTCGCATAGAAAGGCATCACAGGGGGACATGGAAGGGCAAACCTAATTTGGAAACAACATAGGCACTAGTTGAGAAGGTGTGCTTCGCTGCGCCGCCTTTAGTGATTTTGAGCACTCCATGATAGATTATGCAGATGGTTATAACCTGAAATTCAATCACCAAGAATACATCATGCAACATTTACCTGGACCCTTTTTTAGATAAAATAGTAGTCGGGTGGTCTATTGCAAATTAAGAATAAGAAGCATATGTTTACCAAAATAAAGAAAATAGAGAGTCACTCGCTTCTCCTTAAACAATACATACGGTAATATTAAGTAGGATTTTCGTCAAGCACCTCGTAAGCATAAATAAAAACAAATATGCATAAATAAAGACGAGATCTAATTTCTAGGGTTCCTCCACATTTACCTCCACCTTGAGAAGGCACGTCTGTTCCTTTGAAAGAGAAGAAGTGCAACGGGGGATGCACAGGTTGGGTGGAGCTCCACCAGCCGCTCCTCCAGGAGGATAACACGATGTGTGGCCTCCTACTCTCTACTACATCAGCCGCCGGCTCATGGCTTCCGGCATCTCCATGCACCGCCTCCTCTTCTCACATGTCAACCACCCGCCCATGGCCGCTACTTTTGCTCGGTCAGTGAGGCAGCTGCTGCTATGAGAACGACCCGCTGCTCCTGCCGATGAGGGAGGCTTGGCGGAGGGGATGGTGGCCGAGCCAACCACGATGGAGAGAGAGAGGAGTAGAACGAGGAGGAAGGGGAGGGGGCACGGTGGGAAGGCATGAGGTGGGGGGCGAGCTAGACCTCGTGCAGGAGAGGATTGGGGCGCCGACAGCGCGAGCATTGGGAGGAGGGGGAAGAGGGGAATACATGGGTGTGGATTGGCGAATCGAGATATTTTCCAACCGTGTGGAAATTTGACCAATTGGCAACCAAACATATTTGCACAAGATTTTCTACCATTTATAGTCATTTACAGGTGGGCCACATGAATAGTAATTAAAAAACAAAAATGTGTGGAGCTTTGACCAATGGGCAACCGAACATATTTGCACTTGATTTTCTACCTTTCATAGTCATTTACAGGTGGGTCACATGGATAATAGTTAAAAAGCGAAATATATGGGCAAGCGAACATATTTGCATCAGATGTTTTATCCTTTATAGTCATTTATAGGTGGGCCACGTGAATAGTAGTCAGAAAACGAACGCGCGGGATCTGCTGGCTAGCACGATCAGATGACCGAATATGCTTGATTTTTTTTGGTGAGCCTAGTATCTTCACCAATTATGTCTTTAGATAGCTATGGAGGGTGCATGTCGGTCGAACGCCTAACGCGTCAAATATGATTTATCATGCCTTTGCGGGATATGTGTGCAGTTTGTGGTGGTATTCAGGTTGGCTTCATGTTCCTTCGAGGTTGTACCGTAGGCAGGGATGCATATATCAGTTCTAAGCTTATTTCCTACCAATTAACTGGCCAATATTTTATTTTTTCTATTTGAAAATTTCTTAAAAAAATAGTTGTAAAAACAAATTGTTTGCGGGGATTAGTTCCCGATAACGGAACCGAGGCCTCCACGGGTGAAACTGGGCCAGTTTGGACTCGGCACCACTCAATCGGCACACTGTCAGCATGCAGGCATTTAAGCCCAGCCCATCTATCTCTTCTTCCGAGAGAATTAACCCAGTTGACCCCGCGATGGTGCCGTTTTCCGAACTTCTCTACACGACCCACGTGCATCGGCACAGGCTTTATGTACCACATGCTACGAAATTTATCGAGCCTCGACGGCCTCTACGACTTAACACGTACTCCCTCCATTTCAAAATATAAGATGTTTTAGATTTATTAATAGAGTATATCTAGACCCCTTTTAATATGTTGGTTCACTTTAAACATACATGAACTTACACACCAAAAGAAGTCTACACACACTTATTTCACAAAGCTAAAACATCTTATAATAAAACGGAGGGAGTACTTACTGTACACGCGTTGTCCCACTTCAACGTGTATCCGTGGAATTGATGCGACATGTTACACCATGCCATATGTTGAACCCGGACGTAGAAAAACAAGGAAAACATAGTGTTCGGATACCACTGGACCAGGGGGGCTCGTCCGTGATTGAGAACTGCCTCCAAGTATACTGGTACGCGCAAAACCTTTTGACTCGTCTCGCCCCCCAGTTCGGAATTTCTGATCCATCTGGCCTATCTCTAGCAAGATCATGATCGCTCCCAATGATCCTATCCCACGTGCATGGCCGCATGCGGGATAGCAAGCAGATGGGATCCTATGCTGCTTCCGTTAGTGATCAGTTGGTGATAAGACGAACCCGTCGGTCGGACTGGAGCTGGACCCGTCGGGGCACGGGCGTACCCGTTGCCACAAGCAGTGGCATCAATTTAGCACCAGAAGATCCGTCTCCGTTGCACCGTGTGTCCTTCGGATGCATTGTGCCTAGGCAAGTACCGAACGGAATTTCTTTATTCGAAAAGAAACCTCATCTGTTGAAACCACAATAACTTCACTAATATCACACTATATATAGGGTGCTAAGGATTGTCTCATTAATTAAACTAGCAAGATGGCCCTCGCTAAAGCGCTGGCAACATTTGAAAGTGCCTACAAAATATATTTTATGTTCCTATACATGAGAATACTATACAACTGGAATAAACATGGATCTTGTCACAATAATTTTTTGAAGGTAAAATATCACTTGTTCAAAAAAAGATAAAATATCACTTTTATGTGAATATATTTAATCATTTTTATTTTTGGGCAATTAATTAATGTTGCCATGAAAACGGTACCAACAAATTAAATTCATATTGCAAGCTAGGATGTAATTTTTATTTGATGTTATTCAGTGTGAGTCAAACCTCAAATTGTATTTTTCAACTTTAGACCGATTTAAAGTTACATGCAATTAATTAGATGTGGTCTATTGTAATAAACATACATCACATTAGTGATCAGATGATGTCATCTGCAATTATGACGATATAACGGTTCATCTCTATTGCTAATAAGAGTTAAGAGGTCTATAAGTCTATGCAGAATTACAGATTGTCGCCGGGTGGTTGAATTGAATGCATTGGTCGACATGAGATTTTATTGACAAATTATCTATTTCCTTGTTCTTTAATATGATTATTTTGGTTTGTTACGAACACATATAAGGATGATGGTAACATAGAAAATAATTGTTAAAATATTGAAAACCATATGCTCATTATGTTGGACGCTTGTATAACCACTGTAAGATTCCGGTGACTTTCGTGTAGTACCTAAAATGTTTTTCTAGCAAAGTGAATAAATTAAATCGTATTGACTGCTAGGGAAACTATGTTGTCAAATTTTCGTTTCTATCTTGCCATTTTTTCTTCCCTTATTTACTCACTCGATTATGATATACTTCACTTTTCTACCATTCCCTTGTCAATTTCTTCCCTCATTTACTCACCCGTTTATGATATACTTTCCTTGTTCTTTAATATGATTATTTTGGTTTGTTACGAACATGAATGATGGTAACATAGAAAATAATTGTTAAAATATTGAAAAC
This sequence comes from Avena insularis, assembly GCA_023614405.1. Classification (NCBI taxonomy): domain Eukaryota; kingdom Viridiplantae; phylum Streptophyta; class Magnoliopsida; order Poales; family Poaceae; genus Avena; species Avena insularis. The sequence continues at coordinate 660,128,336 of CM042690.1, read as the reverse complement.
CATATGCTCATTATGTTGGACGCCTGTATAACCACTGTAAGATTCCGGTGACTTTCGTGTAGTACCTAAAATGTTTTTCTAGCAAAGTGAATAAATTAAATCGTATTGACTGCTAGGGAAACTACATTGTCAAATTTTCGTTTCTATCTTGCCATTTTTTCTTCCCTTATTTACTCACTCGATTATGATATACTTCACTTTTCTACCTTTCCCTTGTCAATTTCTTCCCTCATTTACTCACCCGTTTATGATATACTTGACTTTATCCATTCATTATAAAATATGTCACATTTTATACACAAATATATCTCTAGTATTTATCATTCGACCTTTTCATAAATACATTTTGCAAAATGAAATAAAAGAAATATTTTGTTCTCATATTTTTAATATTTCGATTAATCTAGAAAATATTTTAGAAGGTGGTATCTTTCAATAGAAAGATAGTCATATTTTTATCAGTTTTCTACACTTTGTATGTTGAGTCAAGGTATGATTAGTTATCGATTAGACTTTTACTTACTCATGCAGTCATACTCGCAGATTAGAAAGATGGAGTAGATAGTGACAGTTGAATCTCTCGTGATGCATAAAAAAAATTATCTGTTAAACTATATGGAGCAGGTAGGCATGAGATATTGATTTCCCCATATTTTTGTTAGCCGTATTGATCCTAATCAATATGCATTTTTTTAAGTAGTCAATCTTTAATATATATTATTGGCAAAAAATCTTTAATATATATATACATTTTTAGGTAAATCTTTATTATCTATTTTAGGATGTAGTCAAAGGAATTAGAAGGACATGGCCGGACAGTGTATTATTGCCCTTCAATGGTACTGAGATTTTTTTTCTTTTGCTATGTATATACCGTAGGCACGTGCATAATATGCTAGCTAAATCAACTATTCTTGAGACATCCAAAAAAAAAGGAGACCCGTAGGGAGGGGACTTTCCTATACGGGTACAGGCTTACGGGACACTAATTCTTTTCGGTGCCTGGACTTTTTCAGGCTACGTGACCAATTAACGTTACATATAGACTTCGTTTGTACACGTTTATTTTCTTCTACGTAACACTTAATAGTTAATCACAGCCTTTAAATTTAACATCAAATGAGAATATAAATTTAGCCTACGTGGATCAACCTGGTGCCTCGAAAAACAACGTTATACTGCTTTTAGTATATAATAGATTAGTGTATAATATTTCGCCAATATCACGCTAACAGCGTATTTTAGGGCCTGGGATATTTTTGTATAGCGTATTTTATGGCCTGGTTATTGAACATAAACTACGGAGGGAGTATATTTGATAAAGCAAGCAGAGGTCCATTTTTTTGCCCCCATCATCCCTCCTCTTTGCGTGTTCGCGAAAAGCAGGCCGTCGGCAGGTTGAGGACATGGTCGATCGTCAGCCAGATTGGAGGTCCGGGCTCCGCATATATCCCCCCATATCTCCTCCGATGTGATGTGCAGGCAGAAAGCAGGGCACGGATAATGTGCAGAAGCGAGACGGAAATCCGCAGCTAGATACGATCTCCCCTGCGCGCGCGCGTCTTCCTCCGCTGCGCACCGCCCGTTCGCGCCCGTCTCGTATCATCATCAGCGACACGGTACACTAGTACGTGACGGGGGCAGTTCAACTCGCGGCCGGGGACAATCAATCTTTTGGACGGCCGGTACAGTACAGTGCAGTGGGCGGTTCATGTCAATGTCGAATCGGATCGGTACGTACCTAGAACGGGATTTGATTGTACCGCCCGAATAAATCGCTCGCTGCATGCGGCATGTGTGCAGAGAGCAGGATAGGCACGAATAGTCAGCAGGGGAGGGGACGGATCCATACGAACCATATCTTTGCCCGGCGCAGGGGGCCATGCCTCGTCACTGTTGAAACGGATTCCACACGCACGCACAAAATCATTTCCATGCGTAAATAAGAACAAAATACTCATGGAGTACCAAATACGGAGTGTCCATTTGCAGCACTGGTGCATGATTTATTAGCTGAGACGTTTGGCGAGACAAGGTCGCTAGCAATGTGGACAGTTGCTGCTGCACAGTTTGCTAATCGAGGTCGTCAGACACGTGACCCTGCTGCCGCGCGCGGCCAATGATTGTCCGAGGCTAGCTTGTGTTACCCGCGATCCGGGCACCTCATGTGGGCTGCGGGGCATCATCACCATATCCGCAACCAAATCCAAAACGATGATGATGAGAGACAGCCTAGTACCCCGATGGACGGATGATAGAACATGGATATATGGTCCCTCCGTCGATCTCGCTCTACGCTCCACCGCCCACGCACGCGTACCGCGTACGAGCATGATCACCAATTATATCCATCCGCTATTTACTGCCAGCCTCCTCCATAATACAGAATCATGCAAGATCGGATCTTCATCAGTACTACGTGCCCCGGACCTCCGCCCTGCCGTGAGAACCGAGATCTGAGAATCCCATGAATGTACATGTATGAGCTGGCGTCACCGTCCAGATCCACAGTTATCAGCCTCCCAGGGAGCATCATCTCATCTGTGCTGAGCATCCACTGTCCCAGCCCAACGAACCTACGGACAGGACGAACATTCTTTCAATAATAGCGGCTGGCAGCTAGCTTAACGCCTGAGCAAAACCTGCACCGCCGGGCCCGTGTGCCAGTCTGAATCTACCCGCGGACATCCGACGGCGCGCACGCGCGTGCACACACGCGTTCCCCACGCGCCGTACGTGCGCAGCTGTAGTGAGGTCACGTGGACACGCAGCCGCGGACTGGCGATGATCATGCACCATGCCCAGGCCGGCAGGCCGAGAGGTTTGAAAATAACACACCTTGTGTTTTTAATGTCCGGCAGGCTCCGATCGCGGTGCCATGCGGCGCGCGACGCGTCACGGCGAGGGGGGCGCCACATTCACACCCTCCTCTCGGGGAGGCAGGGAGCGCGCGCGGGCGGCGGCACGCGCTCTGTGTGACCGGCGTTAACTCGTCAGATTAGATTACTGCTACCCGTCGATTCGCGTTCCGTTGTCTTCTCTGGTCACGGGAAACCGGCCGGCTTTCTCATGCGGTTCGGCCGTTTGGCGACCTAGCTAAGCTTCCGCTCCATGCTGCCGCGCTGTGCATACTAGTCTAAGGTAGGTACGCGTGAGGTGGCAGTGGCACACGGGAAGGCTCCGTGTGTATATACTATGATTAAGGCTCTAATCTCCTAGGACGAAAAAGATGGGCGATCTAGCTTGGATACTGTCGCCTGTATTTTACTCCACACATATATGTGCTTTCTCGATTGTTGACCGCTAAAGCGATACTAGCATACTATACTGTCTACTCCATAGAGAAACCACCACATGAGGACAGACGACTGCTTGGGACTAGAAGCATCGAAACTGGATGCAATTATACGATCCGGTACGGTGGCAAATTAGCCTTCGTTTTTGGACCAACGCATACATCATGGCTCATATAATTGTTAGGAAAATAAATTGTGAGAGAATCATCACGTCAGCAATTTATGGTTCAGTCGTTTAATCTAAGAAATTGATCTATTTTTTCATCCACGGTGAAACGCGGTTTCGAATAACTCCACCACCCACCGGCCACCAGGCAGTTACTGTCAGGCAGAGAGCGGTTCCAGATTCTTTGCCATCATTGAACCGGGGACACGTTACATGGATGACCTCGGACGGTTGCTGTAGCCCGATTGCCAGACAGCCGACTTGCAAGGTAACTGCCAGAGCGATGAGCGGCCACTGACGACCAATCTGCACGGAGAGAAGCACGCCCGTTGCAACACTCTACGTGGACGTCCCCTGCCCAACGAAACGAAACTACTATCGTTGTTGCCTTGCGTCGGCCGGCCGGCTCTTTCTCGGCATGCTGCGGGAAACTACCACGCCCCTGATCGTATCTCCTTTGCTCGATCGCCCGTGCCCTCGCTCACACAGTCCGCAGGCATAGAGAAATCAAGTATACTAGCATCATGGTTTATTTTCTGGTTGCGTAGTAATTAATTACTACTCAACAACAGTTTAGCTGAGACGACATCTCATGATCACGCACAAATCATCATTAATTACCCGGCAGCTTCTAGTTAAGTAGATGAGTGGTTGTGTGAAACTTGGCTTGGTTAACCAGCTAACACCAGAACACAACAACAGAACATATTAGTGTACACAGATTCATGGTTAAGTCAGAGCAGTTGAGAGGCTAAGCCACCTAGCTTTCTCATTATAATAAATTAACCGGCAAAAGGCGAAAGCAACAGGGGCTCGATCCGGAGTTTAAGCCCCGACAGCACAATCATTGAGACGTACGTATATGCACATAGAAAAAAGTTAGAAAGGTATACACATTACACACGTACGCACCCGAACGACAGGGAGGCTCTCCGGGCCTCTCTCATGTCATCACATCCAATGAACACTGTGCCTTACACTAGTAGGCTAGCTAGGAATCCATCACACGGCGCAGCTAGTAGCGTCGGCTTAATCTAATGGGCCTCTCCCTCTGATAATTAACTTTTGAAACAAAAAGGCAGAGAAGCTAACTCAAAAGGAGAGGTCCACAGTTACATGCATGCACAAGAATATACAAATGGCCGGTTTGAGTACTGCCTAGCTACGGAGCTACGGCTGTTTGACTACCTACTGTATCTATGGATATACTATTGAGTCTATGATTGATGGATGGATTAGCTAATCAGATGATTCGGAAACTAAACCCCCAGACCAAGAAATAGCAAAAGTAGGAGGGTCATGTCCATGTCCCTGCAGGATCATATGTTACTTGCGAGGTGAGGTATTAGCTATGGCGGCAACGGACTGCATGCTACTCGATTGTAGGCGTAGCTAAGCCAGCTAGCTACAGTAGTAGCAGTGGTGCTCGATCCGTTTGGTACGGTGGCGCTGCTGATATGATGCATGCGCGCGTAGCAGTATGTGCGATGATGGAGCGCAGATCAGCAGGCGGCGGAGTGGGTGAAGGGGTTGAAGAAGTGGTGGGTGGCCTTGGGCCTGTCGGGGTCGACCTTGCCGGCGGCGGTGGCGCGCTCGCAGGACGGGCAGATGGTCAGCGTCGCGGCCGGCAGCTGCATGTAAAACGGCGGTGCCGGGGAGGACGACGGGGGCGACCCGGAGTTGCTGGCGTTGGTCGGCGGTGGCTGCGGGGCGAACTTGATGGCGCGCAGCTCCTGCAGCTCACGCTGCAGGCGGCGGTTCTCCTCGGTGAGCGTCTCGCAGCAGCGCTTCAGGAACTCGCAGTCTACCTCCGTCTGCTTCAGCTTCGTCCTGCATGCATGCGTAAAAAAAAAAATCCGTCGTTAGTTATCGATCAGCACCATCATGCGTATAGTCTTGAGATGTCCACTAATTTTCCATGCATGCATGAACGTAATAACAAAAAAAAAGTTTTCTTGAGATGGAGTGCTTATATCATGTACTCGATCGATCGTGTGCAATACTGCTTGTGTGTGTGTGTGCGTATGTTACACAAAAAGCTACTAGTACTAGTACTAACCTTGCTCTTCTGTTTTGAAACCAAACCTCCACCTGCCTTGGCCTGAGGTTGAGTTGCTTTGCTAAAGCGACTTTCTGCTTCTGCTCAAATCCAAAAAGGGACACAACACAAGAAAAAAAGCATGTTCAGATACTCATATCGATCGACCAGATTTCGTGAATTTGCTTCTTTGCATGTACGCGCAAAAATAGAGAAGATCTCAGCAAGAATAGATAGATGGTAGTACTACTAGTTAATAGAGAAGATCTCGGTAGTACGTGGTAATTAATTAGATTAGGTAAGTGGCGCTATCTGCGGTGAATCGAATGGAATGGAATAGAATCAAACGTGAGTCGTACGCATGCTTCGTAGTACGTGCGTACCGGGTTGAGGGTGCTGTGCTCCTTGAAGCGGTCCTCCAGGAGCGCGGACTGCTCCTTGGTCAGCCTCAGCTTCTTCCGCGTGCTGCCGTCGTCGTCGTCCTCGGCGCCGGCCGCCGCCGTAGAAGACACCATCTCGCCGAGGTCGGCAGCCTCCTCCACGCGCTCCCGCTTCACCCCCACGGAGAGCGACGACACGCTGTGGCCGCCGCCCCCGCCGGACGCGGTCGCGGTGACGGTCGTGTCGTCCGGCATGCTGAGCGTCAGCGACGGCTCCAGCGGGCACTGCGACGACGCCTCCCACCGGGCCTGCCGGCTACTCTTGCTGCGGTCGCCCCCGCTACCGCCGCCGCCGCCGAGGGACAGGCCCAGCGCCAGGCCGGCGTCGTGGGCCTCCTCCTGCGCCATAACTAACGCGCAGCTAGCACAACCGGAAGGGCAGGCCGCGCGCTCCAATGGTTTGCAGCTTGACCGAAGAAGAATCCTCAAGCTATCTTTGCCGCAGTTTGGGTAGACAGGCACCGAGTTTAATCAGCTCGCTCTCGTGTGCCAAGCAGCAGGCTGTTCAATTGTTGGGAGGTGTTCTTGTTTGTTCGTGCGGGGTAGGAGAGGAGAGGAGAGGAGAGGAGAGGGGAGGAAGGAAGGTATGAGTGAGGGGAATGAATTGGTTGAGGGGTCGAGAATATTTGAGGAGGAGCCGAGAGCCGGTGTGGAGCCACCTGATCGATGGAGGGGCAAGCTAGCTAGTTATGGGGGACAAGGCGACGCGCGAACCCACATCACACATGCGTACGCCCACGCGCACTCGACACTTGCGGAGGTTCCACAAGCCCAGCAGCGGGCGGGTCCAGAGAGTCGTGCTGCGCCCTCTGTCTGTCTCTCCTCTCTGCGTCTCTCTGTGTTCCCTTATAGCTGCTCCCGATCGATCTGTATATTTTCTCGACACCCATCACCGCTGCTATAAAGTTGTAATTTTTGTGATGGCATGATTAGGGGCGAGCTGACCACGTGGGCGCGTGTGCGCAAAGGGGCTGGCAATATTAGAAGCCGCACGCACACATCACAGCCCCCCTCTCTCGCCCCTTCTGCCCACACCCACGCATGCATCAGCAGTTCAGCGTGCATGTAGGTGCCACAAAAGGTGAGACATGCGAATCCCGTTTCTCTGTACCTGTTTCCAAAGGGTCGGCACGTTCTAGATCAGTTAGGTACGCACCTACGTGTATAGATAACACACAGATCATGTTTGTTCAACATAGTATTTGGTCGAGTTCTAGTTGTATTTACATCATCGCGACCTTTATTTGTTAGGTATGTATCTGCACGAATGATTGTGGGGGAGAAGGAACAGAACAGATTGGGCGTGGGCGGCGTGTGTTTATGTGCGATTCTGGCAAAATATTACTCATCATGCACCCACCCCAACCATGAACCACCTACGTATGTGCTCTCATTTACTAGACGTGTGGTTGGCCTGGCCTGGTTTGCTTGGTGGCCGGCCTCTTCTTCCCAATAATCCAAGTTTACTTTCCTTCATCACCATCAAGTAGTATGCACATTTTCCTTGCTATTCTCTCCCAATTCCAGGTAGCCCTCCTCGGCCTCTAGCACCTTTTCCCTCGCCGCATTCTTGCTTTACACATAGGACATGAACACGCACCTGGACTTGAAATTCACCTTTTGCGTGGTGTGTATGTGTGGGGCAGAGGCTGCTGGCTGCCTGCCTCGTCCTGTGACATCTTTCTCAATGATAGGCTTGGAGTTCACATTACACATCCATCTTTCTCACCAGATTACTTGCTAACCAGGGTGTTGTACATTGATAGGCAGCGCCGAATTAATTGTGTGACGACTTTCTTTCTCTTTTCTAGTACTAGTTCTTCTACTGTTTTGTTGGTTGGTTTGCTGTGCACCTTTTCTTCTGTGTTGCACATCATCCATCACATGGCCTGCCAGGGCATAAACGGGGGAATCGAAGAGGGGAAGCACAGACATCGATCCCTAGATACAGGGGACATGTCTGTGTGATCAAAGCATGGAACTACATGCCACATAAACAAGACCGCTATAATTAATCAAAATATTAATCAAACCTAGTAGATATTATAAGTGATATACATGTCCAATTCTGTTTCAGGTGCAAGGGAAAGATTCAGTTCAAAGTTCTTATGGAATCTACAAACATTCATCTTTATTAAGGAAGCACAACTATTCCAGTTTACGGATCTCCTTGGATTCACACATCAGTAATTTTATTGCAAAAGATGCTTATTTTCAGTAGCAACTGGTTTTTTTCCCCGGTTACACTATGGTTGTAACTAAATAATTTTAAGTCATAGACTTATTGTAACAGATATTTTCCCATTTTAAACTTGATTTTTTTTTGTCAAACCTTGGTTGCTTCTAAATATGTTTTTAGTTGCACTATGATTGCAACTTAATTTTTCTTTAGAAATATGTGTGATGTCATTCGAACAAGAATGAAGCAAATTTTCATTGAATGAGTGCTAGGCGGACCCATATATTACAGTTTCCCTCGACTAGCACCGTATAGTGGAATGGACAATCGACTCTAGGTCCCATTAACTAGAAATGTGGTATTCGGTTAGAAAGAAACACATAAAGCTTAAAAAGGCGATGTTGTTATGATCATGCCAGTATCTTGTGTGTTTTCTCGAAAAATAGAAGCTCCATGATCTGCACCAAGTAAGGATGCATAGAACCACGAGTACCTTGGGTTCAAACCCTTATCACCGACTAGGGTGCTAGTTAACCTATTTTATGGGAAAATTACAATCAACATTGAAAATTTTGTGTCAAATTTAGGCAACAGTGACAGTAGACCACCGTCGCAAAACACCATTAATTAATCTCGATCATACATCATGGTGTGAGGCACATTCCCTACCATCCTCTATTCTAAATCTAGCAGGTAGCATATATAGCCTCTTGGATGGACATCGTATATGTAGAAAGTAGGGTACGTATGGAGCTTGCATATGTACGTACTGCATGCATGCGTACCAAACATGATTACACAATGATCAGTTGATTGTTTCACACGAAAAAATCGACGGATCAGATTAACTTTTGCATGATTATAACTTGAAGGACACTTGTTACTGTACATTGAGGGCTGCCATTCTTCACCACCACACAGCGGTGTGTTGGCAGTGCTCCCGCTCTCTCTATCCTTGATATCCATCCATCCATATATGCATCCCTGCTTGGGGAAGTGAGTTGCCAATTTGCCATTGCATTTGGCATGGGGCTCATGCACCCTGGAGAGGCCCTCCCGTTGCCTGGCCTTTGCATCGGCAGGAGAAGGACACGCCAACTAATTGGGGCAACTGGTGTGGTGCTTAATTGCACCATGGCCCCCGGTGTCTAGCTTACAGGGGAAAAAAGAAGGTGACGTGGGGCCTAACACTATGCTGGATATCGGTGCCTCGCAAACATATAATCAGTTGGGGATTTCTTTCTGCCATAGATTGCTTTGGGCACTACCCATATGGCCTTCTCCTCTCGCTTTTGACAATGAAATTTTGATGTGGCCAGCTGCATCCTCCTATAAACCTGATTGAGTGAGGATGGGGGGTGCATGGTGAGATGTGTTATTGTTAGAGTACTTCGTACCAGGAGATCATGGCCTTCTCTTTCAATGATCAGGAAGGGCGCAATGATCAGCCTCATGACGACCAACCACCCACCGTCAACCAAACTGTGTAGTACTATTGTTGTTAGTGGTCAAATCGGAAACTAATTAACTGGGCGAATTGATGATGTCCACTGCCAACCACAAAAACCATCTCCACATGCATGGACTCAGTTTGCAATTAACATGAATCACGTTTAGAAGGTATCCTAACAATGCTCATCACATGACGAGTTGTGGTATTCCATAGTCCAATTGCAAGCTACTTTGAAGACGTATCCGTACCATGCCATGCCTTCAAGAGCAACCCGTGTAAGAACCGCAAAAACTCACACATCGTCCATGAGAGCAAGGTACGCATGTTGGATCGATCACACTAAAAGCATGCGAGAGCGTGAACATCTAAAATCTTTGGGTTTTCCTTACACTACGGCGTAATATATTATTGACTGATCAAACCCAAATAATACTACTCCCTCCGTCCAAAAATAACTGACTTGGATTTATCTAGATTCGAATGTATCTATATATTAAAATATGTCTAGATACGTTCGAATCTAGACAAATCCAAGTCACTTATTTCTGGATAGATACATTCGAATCTAGATAAATCCAAGTCAGTTATTTTTGGACTGAGGGAGTATATATTTGGTTTGGTAGAAAACAAGAGGTTACCTCAAAATAACACTAGAAGCCTCTACCGCTGTATTAGGCCTTTCACCATGGAGGTTTTCTTAGCGTTATGTTGTAGGTACTTTGAGAGAGAGAGAGAGAGAGAGAGAGAGATGATTGTTATATCTTAGACATGTTAGGAAACCCCATATTGTGAAAGACCTAATAAGATACAACCTTTGCACGCGGTTATAGGCAAAAATATTGGCTAGTCCAATCACACACATGTATAAGCCTAAAATCATTAAAGGCAATATTCCTAAGAAGCACCACTTAAAATACAATGCATTGGGGTAGTCATCTTTGAAGTTCTAATTTCTCCTATGAAAATGTGCTATGATACTCCCTCCGTCCCGGTTTAAAGGGCACATATAACAATTCTCATTGGGGCTAATTTGGCTCTCATCAATCCTCCGATTGACTCTTCCTCTGAAATTATATTCTTATGTGCCTATAAGGTGGGGATTTTGGGATTGCATGATTTCCAATATGTGCCCTTTTAACTAGGATGGAGAGAGTACTATGCATTGTGAAAGTCATTATTAGCCAGTGTTGGTTCCGACGATCGTGCACAAAGAACCACATAAGAATAAATCGAGGGATCCGGCCTCGAGAAACCAAAATAGTATTGTTTCCTCACAAATATAAATTTGTACACAGAATAGTTATATGTTTCCAAGAAATAAGAAGGAAAAAACTCTCGGATTTAACCAAAAAAAATTTGATGGTGCATATATCCATAAGAGACATATCATCATGCCCCTTTGTTATGTACATCTATTGGTGCAGAGGTTGGAACCAATAAAACATCCCCCCCCCCCCCCAAAATCACCATGCCAAAAACTAAAATACCACCTCAAACTATCATATACATGCACACTTTATTTACCTTTTGTCTAGTTATGTATTGTGAAAACCACTTTTTAATTTTTGATATTTTGAAAAAAAATCATGTGCGCAAGTTATGTTCTGAAGTATATTTTCTCAGTTATTTGTGTAAATATTTAAATATTTCCATCCTACGAAAGAAGGCAATTTTTTATTTTATTATTGTGTAGATAGCAAATTGTTATATTTTGTAACCAAAATTTACACAAATATAATTCATCTCATAACTTGCATTGGTAATTTTTTGTCAAATGTTTATAGACTTCCAGGTACACCTTTCTCTTCCAACAACCACTAGGGGGCAAAGTTCTGGGGATATGATAGTTTAAGTACTAAGTGAGCAGAAAATAGTTTGATGATAAAATTGAGTCAAGCCCATAGTTTTGACAAGAAACATGTATTATATTCATTTTACATCCAAAATAGTTTGGTTTGATAAAATTGAGTCAAGCCCATAGTTTTGACAAGAAACATGTATTATATTCTTAAAGCACAAATCTGAGTGGTGTGTATGTTTTATACTATATGCCATTGTGGCATGTTCCTAATGACTTTGTTTTTAATAATTCATAATCACCTTTGTTTTTGCAAGTAATACCTTTGGCTACACACTAGACTCGTATGTGGTTTTGTCTCAGAGCAACGGCGGGCCATAGATATTGGGTGCAACCATATTGAAATGGTTGCATACATCTTATACAACTAGTGCGCCATATTGAAATGGTTGCATGGGACTTGTACAACCAGTATCGAAAAAGTAGGTTGAAAAAAATAGGACTTGTACAACCAGTGCGGTTGGCGGCTTGAAAGAAGGTTAAACTGTTAATGTAAAGACACTTCATGTTGCTCGTGATTGTTTAATATTTTATCATGTATCTATGACCCATGAAGTATAACAGTCCATCTGATCCAAATTACTTGGCGCAAATCATTGAACCTAGATAAATTTAGTCAACATGCATTTTGTCTAAACTATAACAAAATAATTTAGATCAAAGGGAGTACAGTGTAAACTGGTTTAATAATAAAGTAGTATTATAATAAACAAGTCATATGCACCGATTGATGCATGCTAGCGATTTAAAAAAAAAAAGAGCACGATCTTCTTGCCGAGAGAATTCCACTTCATAGTAGTACGAATGACAGAAAAGAATTTGCAATGTCGTTGGTCTCGGGGATGGTGGTGGCGGCCGGTGAGCAACACGGAAGAGAAGAATGCAACAGGCTGCGAATCATGTTGAGCGAGAAACTGAGCCACGCTCGGTTGGTGTCTCGTCGTTCCTCGATAAATCAATGCCACTGGATGCTACTGCCTGTTGGTCAAGTTTTTTCCTTCGGCGAAAAGAAACATGTTGACTTATGAGACCCATGGCACAAGTCATGGCAAAGTCAATCCAACGAGTAAGACCTCACATTTCATGGGATCGAGCGGTGGTCGTGGTGCCGTTGCTTCGGACCTTCAGTGTCTCCATGGGTGCCTGCTAGTTAGCGGGTTCCTGCAGATGTATTGCGACGGCTTCCTTAAATAGAAAAAAACTGTACATGTCACCTGTTTATTTGTGGAAACGCAGCGCAGATTAGTACTGTTAATTTGGCATGTTAGGTTTGATCTGACAGGTACATCTGATCTGTAGGGACCAAATCGTGGAGGAAGACTTTGAATTTGGAAATTAGTTACCACTCCATTCGGTTACTTTTCCCCCCACTTTTCACCTTTCAAAGATTCTACGCCACAAGTAAAAGAATGGGTACAAGAAAATCTTATCAAATCGTTTGGAGATTCGTTGGTATCACCATTGAAGTAGGCGTGCAACAACGACTATTACAGTTGAAGATGATTGCTCTGACAATGCCCCGTTCGTCTTGCAGTTCATTAAAGAGAGGCATCACAGGATATTCTTTTTGTTTTGCGGGTATCACAGGATATTCGAAGTTACCAATTAAGTGAGACACGTAGCTCTCGGCCTAATTTCCCAATAGGCATACACATTTAAAAAATATGGAATTTTTGCCCGCGATTCAGTGCGCACGTTATTTACAGACCAATATGAAGTTTCAAAATCTTTACGAAAGTTGCAACGCTTAGACTGAATTCAGTGTCTGACCGTGTGGTTCATCCGTCCCGGACTGTTTTTATGCAAGATAGAAACATCCTAGATGGGGTGATAATCCTGCATGAAACAGTTCAGAAACTACATAGAAAAAAATTGAATAGGGCTATCCTAAAAATTGACTTTGAAAAAGTCTACGATAAAGTCAAGTGATCTTTCCTTCAAGAGACTCTTAGAATGAAAGGATTTTCTGCAGAGTGTCAAGCTCCGATCCATAGCTTCCGATCTGTAGGAAGTGTGGCTATAAATGTCAACGATGACATCGACCATTACTTCCAAATGAAGAAAGGATTGTGTCAAGGAAACACGTTATCACCCATACGGTTTAATATAGTGGTTGATATGAGTTCCAATGATTGAGTGTGCAAAGGTTGATGGCTAAATTGACGGGTAGTCCCTCATCTTGTGGATGGTGGCTAACCTGTAGTATGCTGATGATATGATTCTTTTTATGGAACATGACCGGAAAAAAGAGAGAAACCTGAAAATAATTTTTTTAGCTTTCGAGCATCTTTCGGGTCTTAAGATCATCTTTTAAAGTGAATTGTTTTGTTTCAGCGAGACCCAAGACGAGACCCACATGTACGCTGAGTTATTTGGCTGCAGGCAAGGGCAGTTTCCGATTAGCTATTTGGGGATACCGATTCATTATCGGAAAGTTATAAATGCTGAACGGAAACTGTTGGGCCACGCAGAGAAAAACAAAACTTTTTCCTACGAGGTGATCCCAAGATCTAGCTGTGGTAGTAGGCCACGAGAATTACCACTAGACGCGTGGTTACGGAATCGATGAAGCACGTCGCTTGATGCAGTGCAGTCCTCACGATCCGTTCCGATTCACGATCGTCGAAGTGATGAACGTACAGCACCTCCGCCAGTATCCACACGTACGAGGAGGAGCGCCGACGATAGACTGCTAGGTCCGGTACGGCGGCGACAGGACAGGACTGGAGCTAGAGTTTCCAACACATGGAGTGACCTAACCGTGTGCTCTAAGCACCTGCTCCCCAGCTTATATAGGGAGTGAAAGTGGGCTCCACTCACTTGTGGCCCATTCACTAAAAGGCCTATATTAGTCACTGGGAGTCCAACTCACTGACTCTGTCCATTTCCTTTTTGGGTCCAACCCAAATATGCTCCCGCTCTTAAGTGTGACCCGACAGGCTCATGGTGACCCGGACACGATCCGAGTCTCACTCGTGACCGATCAGTTGGTAGCGGCTCCTAGCAGAACGTGCCAACTCCCAAGTACCGAAGAGTCATGACGACATACCTTCCAATGCGACTTTCGTCTGAGTCCCTTTTGCCTCACGATATACCTTGTCGGACTATAGGCGAATGATCGTCATCCCTTGAATAGTCCGACTCTCTTTCTCGATCCGAGATAAATGATTCATCCTACTAACTCTTAGTCGGTTGCCTCGGTTAACACTTAACCGAGTCACGCATGGCCATGCTTTTCGAATCATATCTTCCAAGAGGGCCTAGAGAATATCTCTCCAGACGGAGGGGCAAAATCCCATCTCGGTTATTCACATCACGCAGCTTGATTCTCAGTCGACCCGAACTCCGCCTTTATAACTGCCTAGTGATGGAACAGCGTTTGACATAACCTAAGTCGGTGATCCTCAACTCGGATTGTGCAATAACCTCAGGTCTAAGGATTACATTGATTGAGACATGCAAATGACGACTTGTTCGTTGCGTCTCAATATGGGCCAGTCCGACTCGCTAAACTCTTTAGCCGAATCTGTGTAAGTCGGAATAGCATCTCCATGCCCATGACAAGTGGAACCTAGTCATTTGCCGACTTTCACATTGGTCTAAGTTGTGTGTCCAACACAACCTCAATGACCAAGGACAATTAGTATGAACAACATGAATATATAGTTCCACAATCAAATCACATATTCGATGATACATATCAGCACTTCATACATGGACCATAAGCTTATGAATACATTGGGAATAACATCATACATGATTGCCTCTAGGGCATATTCCCAACAATCTCCCACTTGCACTAGATTCAATCATCCGACATCACATGTCTAGGCATCTAATGCCCATAGCTCTCAAGTGCGCCTCATGCTTCGGCTGTGGAAGTGGCTTTGTCAACGGATCCACAATGTTTGCATCAGTGTGTACCTTGCATAACTTGATATCACCTTGTTCCACGAACTGGCGAATAAGGTGGTACCGCATGAGTATATGTTTGTTCTTCTGGTGTTGTCTAGGTTCCTTGGCTTGTGCAATAGCACCATTGTTGTCACAATACACGTCTAACAGATTGGACGAGCCCTGAACCACACCAAGATCTATGAGGAAATTCCTCATCCAAATGGCTTCTTTTGCCGCCTCTGAGGCAACAATATACTCAGCCTCTGTCGTAGACGTAGACACCGTCTCTTGCTTGGAACTCTTCCAGCTCACAGCCCCTCCGTTTATCACAAACACATATCCGGATTGTGAACAAGAATCATCCGAGTCAGTGAGATAACTCGCATTCGTGTAACCCCTTACACTGAGTTCATCCTCACATCCATAAACCAGGAACATATCCTTAGTCCTTCTCAAGTACTTGAGGATATTTTTAGCTGCTGCCTAGTGGATTTCTCCAGGGTCAGCCTGGTACCTGCTCACAACACTTGGAGCATAGGAAACATCTGGCCTAGTACAAATCATAGCGTACATGATGGATCCGACTGCAGAAGCATACGGAATCGCACTCATCCGACTTCGCTCATCAGTTGTCGAAGGACACTGAGTCTTGCTAAGTTTTACACCATGGGACATCGGTAAGAACCCCTTCTTAGACGATTCCATGTTGAACTTCTTCAACACTTTGTCCAAATATGTACTCTGACTCAATCCAATGAGCCGCCTTGATCTATCTCTATAGATCCGGATTCCTAGTATGTAAGTCGCCTCACCTAAGTCTTTCATCGAAAAACTCTTTTCCAATGATTCCTTGGTCCCTTGCAACATCTGGACATCATTTCCAATCAGTAATATGTCATCCACATATAAGATCAGAAAGTTTACTTTGCTCCCACTAAACTTCTTGTATAAACAAGAATCATGATCACTCTTGATGAAGCCAAACGATTTGACTACCTCATCAAAACGAATGTTCCAACTCCGAGATGCTTGCTTCAACCCATAAATGGATTTCCGAAGTTTGCATACCTTGTCAGCATTAGCCGGATCGACAAAACCCTCGGGTTGTATCATATACACATCCTTGGTTAAATTTCCATTAAGGAAAGCCGTCTTGACATCCATCTGCCATATCTCATAGTCGAAATAGGCTGCTATAGCTAACATGATCCGAACTGATTTAAGCATCGCCACGGGAGACAAAGTCTCATCGTAGTAAACTCCTTGAACTTGTCGGAACCCCTTCGCGACAAGCCGTGCTTTATAGATAGAAACATTTCCATCCATATCAGTTTTCTTCTTGAAGACCCATTTGCACTCGACGGGTCTTGCACCGTCTGGCAGATCAACCAAGTTCCAAACTTGATTTTCATCCATGGACGTTAACTCGGATCTCATGGCTCTAAGCCATGACTCGGAATTAGAACCCACCATCGCTTCCGAATAAGTTGTCGGCTCATCACTGTCTAACAGTAACACATCATGAACACTTCGCAATCTAGCCGATCTTCACAGTGTCGGTGCTGTTTCCGGCCCAGGTACCACGACCGGCTCAACCTCCAAGGCATTTTCCGACTCGCTAGTGGCCGGTACCTCTTGAATTTCTTTGAGTTGCACCGTGCTCCCACTGACTCCCCGACTGAGAAACTCTTTCTCAAGGAAGACATTGTTCCGAGCGACAAACACTTTGCCCTCTTCTCGGTTGTAGAAGTAGTAACCCAAGGTTTCCCTCGGATATCCTATGAAAATACACTTATCCGACTTAGCTGTAAGCTTGTCCGACTGAAGTCGCTTGACAAAAGCTTCACAACCCCAAATCTTAAGAAAAGACAAACTCGGCTTCTTGCCAGTCCACATCTCATGCAGTGTCTTCTCTACCGACTTTGATGGTACTCTGTTTAGTGTGAACGCTGCAGTTTCTAGACAATAACCCCAAAATGATAAAGGCAGATCTGTCCGACTCATCATTGATCGTACCATGTCCAACAAGGTCCGATTCCTCCTTTCAGATACACCATTTCTCTACGGTGTTCCTGGAGGAGTGAGATGGGGAACTATTCCACAACTCTTCAGATGGTCATTAAACTCATGGCTCATGTACTCGCCTCCTCGGTCCGACTGAAGAAACTTTATTTTCTTGCCAAGTTGATTTTGTACCTCATTCTGGAATTCCTTGAACTTTTCAAAGGCTTCCGACTTATTTTCATCAAGTAGATATATCCATATCTACTCAAATCATCAGTGAAGGTAATGAAGTACTCATAACCACCTCTGGCTATCGTGCTCATTGGGCCACATACATCACCATGTACTAGTCCCAATAAGTCGGACGCCCTTTCACAACTCTTTGCAAAAGGTGTCTTGGTCATCTTGCCGAGTAGGCAGGATTCACATGTCTCGAACGACTCCAAGTCGAACAAAGTTAGGAGTCCATCATCATGGAGCTTCTTCATGCGTTTCCAACTTATATGACCAAGCCAACAATGCCAAAAGTAAGTCATATTCAGATCATTTCGTTTTAACCTTTTCACATTTATGTTATAGACAGATTCACTATCAAGATTCAAAATAAATAACCCGTCCTGGACGGGTGCAAAGCTGTGAAACATATCATTCAAATATAAAGAACACCCATTATTCTTAATATTCAACTCATAGCCTTGTCTCATCAAACATGAGGCAGAAATAATGTTTTGACAAAGCACTGGAACATAATAACAATTACTCAGCTCCATTAAGAATCTAGAAGGTAAATGAAGTTGCATTGTGCCGACTTCCAACGCAGCGACTCTCGCTTTGTTGCCGACTCGAATGTCAACCTCGCCTCTCGCCATGCTCCTAGTTCTTACCAGTCCCTGCAACAAGTTGCAGATGTGAATAACTGATCCGGTATCATATACCCAAGAACTACCAGGTGCGTCAGCAAGATAAATGTCTATAACATTGCAAACAAGCGTACCTGAGCCGGAAGTCACACCTTCACTCTTGGCTTTATCAGCCAGATACTTGCTACAATTCCTCTTCCAGTGGCCATCCGCCTTGCAGTAGAAGAAAGTGGATCCAGCTGCAGGAGATGGCTTGGTCCCTGAGGAAGCGCTTTGGACCGGGTCCTCAGCCTTACCTCCCGACTTAGCCTTCTTCTTCTTAGTCCAAGAAATCTTCTTGAACTTAGCCTTATCTGTACCATCAACACTTGACTGGCACCTTTCTTGAGATCCGCCTCAGCCTGCTTGAGCATCCCATGTAATTTAGTGAGATTCTTATCCATACCATGCATGTGGTAGTTTGATATGAACTGACCATACGCACTAGGAAGAGAGTTCAGAATTATGTCCGTAGCGAACTCTTCGCTAATGGGGTAGCCCAGCCTTTTCAGAGACTGCACGTAACCAACCATCTTGATCACATGCGGACTCAGTGGATCACCATCCTTAAGCTTCCAGCTCAACAAAGCCTGAGAGACTTGATACCTCTCAGTCTTTGCCTGAGCCTGGAACATACTTTTGAGGCTTTCGATCATATCGTAGGCCTCAACATTCTCGAACTGCTACTGCAAGTCCGGTTCCATGTGAGCAAGCATAAGATAGCTAATCTCCGTGGATTCATCACAACTCTGACGATAGGCATTGGTGGCTGCGACAGTCGCATTCTCATTCGGCTCATCTGGAAGTGGGTTGTCTAGGACATGGTCCCTCTTTTATTGCTTGAGAACAATTCTCAGATTACGATACCAGTTGGTGAAGTTAGTTCCATTTAGCTTATCTTTCTCTAAGATGGTTCTCAAAGCAAAACTGGAAATCTGAGGGAGACTGCTAGGTGCCATTGATCTACAACAGAAAATATGCAAAACACTTAAGACATGTATCCATAAAAGAGCAAGCATATTAAACACTTTAATACTTATGCTCCCACTAGAACCAACACCCCCCCGATGGTTACTTAGTGATTCAGGACCCTAAATAAGCAAGTCGACTAGTGAGCTTTAGCATCACCGCTAGCCGTCAAGTGATCTAGGTAGACAACTCCTTGCCAATCGTATCTCATACGACTCCTGTTGGATGGGTGGCATCACATGCTCTGGCTCCCATCCGACTTTTCCCCGAGTCCCACAACCGTTGTGATAGACCCGTCTAGATTACCAAGTGCTTCCGCTGTAAGAGTTCGACTCGAACCCACCTAGTCGGAAAGAATTGATAGAACCTCAATTTTATGAGCCCACTACCAAAAATGTCCGAATGTCCGACTTGTGATGGTGCAGCACTGGCGGGGAAACCGACTAGACCTTCTTTGAGGGATTACTTTCTACCAACTATCTAATAGAG
Source organism: Avena insularis (assembly GCA_023614405.1). NCBI lineage: Eukaryota > Viridiplantae > Streptophyta > Magnoliopsida > Poales > Poaceae > Avena > Avena insularis. The sequence goes on along the minus strand of CM042690.1, from coordinate 660,108,648 downwards.
GTAAAACAGAGACATAACAATAACACAAAATAAAGCAATTATAATGTGAAATGGTATGGCTCTCTTCATGGCGATCTCCATCTCCACAAAACCTGTAATCCGACTCGTGTTAACTCTTGTCACGTGCCGTATTACTCCATGTAGCCGACTTGTACATCGACTTGCATGCCATCTGGGTTCTCCAAATAGCTACACTAGCTTGTAAAGTAAATTACATAGAGAATCCGACACGCAGGTCATTATACAATAAAATGACAGCACCTAGGCTCCAGCCGGCTGACAAAAACCGTGATATGCAGATCACGTATGGATTACACACATCACATGCATATAAGCCATACCATTCACAACATCATCCTGCAAAAACAAGTTATGCATAGATACGATATCTACCGGCGTTGTGAAACTTGCAACGACATCTAAGGCACTACGACAGGGCGAAGCCGACAGTCCCGATCTAAGGCGCTATGATTTTTCCGAAAAACGCAGATCTCATCTGCATTCCGGACATGGATTTCATCGTCGGATAAAACAATTTTACCCAAATCCGATCCGGACTCCGATTCGACCAAACTCTTTGATCTTCGATCACCGCATCTGGGTTTACGTGTCACAGTCTACCCCGATGGCGGAAGCCGACCGGTAGGGGTATGTCGTTCCACGACCTTAGCAGTTAGATCACGGAAACCACATCATCCATTCCCCCGAGTACAGTTGATCCAATCAACTTTGTACAAAACTGATCTATCTTATAGATCGACCACCAAAACTGCAATTAGATCCAATCTAACGCCAACCGCATATCACATATGCACGATCTCGAGCCTAAAACCAGAAGCTAATGCTCTGATACCACTGTTAGGCCACGCAGAGAAAAACAAAACCTTTTCCTACGTGGTGATCCCAAGATCTAGCTGAGGTAGTAGGCCATGAGAATTACCACTAGACGCACGGTTTTGGAATCGATGAAGCACGTCGCTTGATGCAGTGCAGTCCTCATGATCCATTCCGATTCACGATCGTCGAAGTGTTGAACGTACAACACCTCCGCCAGTATCCACACGTACGAGGAGGAACGCCGATGATGGACTGCTAGGTCGATGCGGCTGACGGCAGGGCTGATCGGAGCTAGGGTTTCCAACACATGGAGTGACCTAACCGTGTGCTCTAAGCACCTGCTCCCCAACTTATATAGGGAGTGAAAGTGGGCTCCACTCACTTGTGGTCCATTCACTAAAAGGCCTATATTAGTCACTGCGAGTCCAACTCACTGACTCTGTCCTTTTCCTTTTTGGGCCCAACCCAAATATGCTCCCGCTCTTAAGTGTGTGACCCGACAGGCTCATGGTGACCCGGACACGATCCGAGTCTCACTCGTGACCGATCAGTTGGTAGCGGCTCCTAGCAGAACATGCCAACTCCCAAGTACCGAAGAGTCATGACAACATACCTTCCAATGCGACTTTCGTCTGAGTCCCTTTTGCCTCATGATATACCTTGTCGGACTATAGGCGAATGATCGTCATCCCTTGAATAGTCCGACTCTCTTTCTCGATTCGAGATAAGTGATTCATCCGACTAACTCTTAGTCGGTTGCCTCAGTTAACGCTTAACCGACTCACGCATGTCCATGCTTTCCGAATCATATCTTCCGAGAGGGTCCAAAGAATATCTCTCCAGACGGAGGGGCAAAATCCCATCTCAGTTATTCACATCACGCAGCTTGATTCTCAGTCGACCCGAACTCCGCCTTTATAACTGCCCAGTGATGGAACAACGTTTGACAGAACCTAAGTCGGTGATCCTCAACTCGGATTGTGCAATAACCTCAGGTCTAAGGATTACATTGATTGAGACATGCAAATGACGACTTGTTCGTTGCGTCTCAATATGGGTCAGTCCGACTCGCTAAACTCTTTAGCCGAATCCGTGTAAGTCGGAATAGCATCTCCATGCCCATGACAAGTGGAACCTAGTCATCTGCCGACTTTCACATTGGTCTAAGTTGTGTGTCCAGCACAACCTCAATGACCAAGGACAATTAGTATGAACAACATGAATATATAGTTCCACAATCAAATCACATATTCGATGATACATATCAGCAGTTCATACATGGACCATAAGCTTATGAATACATTGGGAATAACATTATACATGATTGCCTCTAGGGCATATTCCCAACATAAACACGTTGAGGAGAGACAACGAAGATGGGGAGGTTGGTTCTCATAAACTCAGTACTAAGTACTGCCCCCTTCAGAAATATAAGACATTTTAGCTTTGTGAATCGAATGTATCTAGACGTGTTTTAGTGTAGAGGTTTGGAGTGAACCTACACACTAAAAAATATCTAGATACATTCATTGCACAAAGCTAAAATGTCTTATATTTCTAAACAGAGGGAGTAATATGGTACTGTATATGATATAATTCTTCCAATTTCCCAAAGAAGTCTTACATGGATTGGATTACCGATCAAGATTCTTTTGGCAAGAAGATAGCGAGAAAAAAATACGACTGGCTAAATGGAATATAGTTTGCCGTACAAAGGACCAAGGAGGGCAAGGGATTCATGACTTGGAAGTCAAGAATACTGCATGTTTTGACAAATGGCTTTTTAAGCTACTATCGGAAGATGGTGTATGGCAATCCATTCTAAGGAGAAAAGATACTGGATCAAAAGTAGTGTCCTAGGTATATTGGAAACTGGGAAACGCACACTTTTGGGCTGGTCTAATGGATACGAAGAAACACTTCTTCCGCTATGGTTCCTTCTCCATCAATGATGGATCGAAGATTAGATTCTATGAGGATAGGTGGCTAGGCAGTGCTACACTCCGGGATTAATATCTAGCCCTATACAACATTGTACGTCACAAGGGTGATACTATTACCAAAGTTCTAGTGTCCTTTCTTCCATCCATGATGTTCAGAAGAGATTTAATCAGCCCCAGACTTGTATCATGGAATGGTTTGCTACAACGGTTATCCACGGTACAATTATCTCCGGGGGTTGATGAATTTCGCCGGAATCTAAATGAGAGTGGTAATTTCTTAATGGAATCCATGAATAGGGAGCTGGTACAATCTGATGTGCCAGTTGATGATAATAAGAAGTTTTGGAAGATGAAGATACCACAGAAAAATTAAACATTTGCGTGGTATTTTCGTCGTGGAGCCATTCTTACTAAAGATAACCTTATTAAGAGGAATTGGCATGGAGGTGCACAATATGTTTTTTTATCACGTTGAGACAATAAAACACTTGTTATTTCAATGCAAGTTGTCTCATTCTATATAGTCGATCATCCAAGTTGCTTCTGGGTTATATCCCCCATGTAGTGTTGCTAACATATTTGGCAACTAGTTACATGGGATTGACGACAAGTTTAGAAGTCTTCTTAGGATGGGAGCACTTACCATTATTAGGTCGTTATGGCTATGTAGGAATGATAAGGTTTTTAATAACAAGTGTTCTTCTCCAATGAAGGTTAATTATTGGTGCACATGTACGCTCGGTTTATGATCGTCTCTACAACATGTGGAGAAGAGAGACCTATTTACGTAAGTCTATACTCGACTGGCAGACACAACGAGGGATACTTCTACCCTACATAGACGGCAGCATGATCTTAGGATTTGTCCTCCTCCAGTTTAGGTGTTTCATAGACTCACTTCTAATCTACCTTTAGCTGCTATTTTGTTTTCTAGACTATGGTTTCGGCTGTGTGCATCCTAGATATGCAGAGTCCATGTGCAATACTTAAAATTTTAAGTAATAAAATGCTCATTATCGTAAAATGTGGTATTCAAGATCGAAAGGATGTCAATGGGGAGGGTTTAGGTGGGTAGTACTAGTATAGATCGGATCTTTGCGCCGGTGAAAATGGCCCTTCACACACGATGTTACAAACCGTCGCTATCCATGGGTATGTGATGCGTCTCTACTGTGCATACCAATCTTGAACCCCATGTGCGATCAGGAAAATGGCTTTTGAACAACAACCGTATGCGAAAGTGATAAGCTTTCCCCACGGGTTGGCACGATTAATCGTGTGTGTTACGTGTTATCGGCCATAGTTTATTTTTGTCAAACTATGCACTGTTTTGGACGTCACGACAAATGGTTATACTCGCCTAATTGTGAGTACTTTGAAATATCGTGTGCATTTAGTTTGTTTTATTCGTGTGGGAATGCTTAACCAACATTAGATTTAAAATTTGCTAAAGATTTAAATCTCTGTATCATTAGAATCAAAATATGCCATATTTAAATCCTTGCAGCATTATAACAAGTAGACACATATTGATTTACCCAAATAGATCATAACATTATAAGAAGTCCACTATCACCTGTTCACTTTAAACATAATTAGACACTATATGAATACAACAGACATCAGACGGTATTTATGAATTCAACGGGCAATATATATGTAGACAATAAACAAGTAAGCCTTCTACTTGTTACCCATGAAGTCCTTGACGATCGTGGCACATGGAAGGGGGAGACGTGTTTGTTGAAGAATGAAGAAATCATGACCTTGTTTTCAATAGGGTTTGGGGTAAGACTATGGTATAGCTTCAGTATTGTAGATTTCATGGATTTACTGGGATTCTGGTCGCCTGAGCACCGCAGGAATCTAGCCATATGTGCACAAACATAATAGCCACATGATACTGAAGGGTTCACAGTGTAGAAAACAAAAATTTCCTACGGTATGAACAACAAAGGTGCCAAAATCTAATCTAGAAGATGCATGTAACAGGTAGACCATAATTTAGAAAACTCACCCTCAAATAATGAAAGTTTTAACAAGATCTAATATCGTGGATGATATGGACGGACACTTGCCAATCTCAATATCGCGAAGATGAGCACCGCAATCCTTTCGTACTTGATCACACGTATGGCTCGACGACAACCTCCGTTCCCTTGATCCAGTGATCCACAAAAATCTCCAACAACACGATGGCGTGGTGATGGAGAAAAATATTGGGAAGGGCTTCACCAAGACGGAGCCCAAGAGGTGGAATAGTGGGAGGATAGATAGAGATGGGATGGTGTAGTGTGTGAGGAGTGAGAGAGAGAGAGAGCTCCAAACCCTCTCTATATAAAGGGGGTTGTGGCAACCCCTAGGGAGTGTTGTAATGGAAATATGTCCTAGAAGCAATAACAAATGTATTATTATTCATATTTTCTATTTCATAATTAAGTTTATTGTTCTATGGTATAATTGTATTAGATCCGGATAATGTGTATTTGTAGGAGATCCTAATACATGTGTGGAATAATAAATACCAATAAGATATGCCTAGTTTTGCCTCTAAGACTAATTCATGTATCAACGATAGTTTAGGTTTCCTGACTATGGGAAAAACAACAATATGTTGTGGAGTTTTCAATGATATATAAGATCGGAGTTGTTAGGAGAACAACTATGATGGATATACCCAACGTGATATACCGTGAAACGCATCATCAGTATTTGTTATCGGTAGTTTCTCATAAACAATGTATTGCCTTTACTGAAATTCATTTGACCGCGAAACACATATGAACTTGGGTACAATATGGACATTGTAGGATTCTTCAGACGTTGCTCTGAACAATAGTAATCATAAATTCGGTATTTTATCTTACTGGATGGTACGCCAATTATTCACATGGTGCTCGTGATGATGGAGAGATACACTATGGGACCACTCATGTGCTATGATGTTCGAAGGGGTTCACAGCAGAAAACAAAAAGTTTCCTAACTAGCGTAACACCAATATGCCCAAGATCTATCTAGGAGTAATGATGTAACAGAGAGAGACTTTTGGTAACATACCCTTGTAGAATGAAAGCGCTTAACATTCATACGTAACGTGGATGATGTAATCATACTCGCATCAACCTCATGGTCGCGAAGCTCCTCACAAGTCACCCTTGGTCCTTGCACGACGATCCTGATGCCACAAGTGGCAGCACCTCCGAGGTGTCGCACGCGTACGGTGTTTGACAACGACTCTCGTTCTCCTTGGTTCAGCTGGGATGTGGAAGTAGATCTTCTGGCCGGAATCACCACAACACAATGGTGTGCCGTAGCGAAACTGTCTCCTACTCATGCATCCCTTACTTGGGGCCACAGTCGCAAGAGAAAAGAGTGAGAGAAAATCCCTAAGGAAATTGCCTTAAATATTATGGTGTGTCCTTTTCCCTCCCAGATAGACATTCTTATATGGGATTTCTATTTTTGTACCCTCGGTTCGTTAGTTATACTTAGTTTTTCTCAGCCGCTTAGTTTTTCCCCACTTTTGCCCATCTCCTTGTACGAAACTCTCACATGGTCTGAAACTCGCCGCCCATCAGCCTTACCGTTACGTGCCGACAAGTGGGCCACGTTTAGTTGGGACCGTAGTGGACCCTCGCCGTTACGTGCTGACGAGTAGGACCACATTCTATCGGGTCCCGTAGTGTACCCTTGCCGTTACATGCTGATAAGTGGGGCCGCATTCAGTCGGTTCCCGTAGTGGACACCTCTATCAACTTAGCCAGATCAGCATCGGACCCACAGCTTATCCACGTGAGTGTCGGACCCACAGCTTACCCAGGTTGACGTTGCAAGATGGGACCCCGAGCCAGCCCCACGCCCGTGCCCTTTGTCTAGCTTCATTGTCATATAGTGAAATGTAATGCATATACGAAAATTATACACCTTTGAACTCTTTTAAATCACCCTTAGAACATGATAATGTTGTGCTAATAAAATCCTGATCATTTATCATTTCCATAGAGTGAAATATAATGCATAAACTTGCGTATACGAAAATTATACACCTTTGAACTCTTTGAAATCGCACTTAATACGTGATAATGTCGTTCTAAGAAAATCTTGAGAGATTATCATTTTCATAGAGTGGAATATAATGCACAAACTTGCATATGCAAAAATTATAAACCTTTGAATACTTTTAAATCGCACATAATACGTGATAATGATGTGCTAACAAAATTTTGAGAGATTATTATTTTCTCCCCCATTTTCATAGAGTGGAATGTAATGCATAAACTTGTATATACGAAGTTTATACACCTTTGAACTCTTTGAAATCGCACTTAATACGTGATAATATTGTGCTAAGAAAATCTTAATAGTTTATTATTTTCATAGAGTGGAATGTAATGCATAAATTTGCATATACGAAAATTATACACCTTTGAACTCTTTAAAATCGCACTTAATACGTGATAATGTTGTGCTAAGAAAATCTTGAGAGATTATCATTTTCATATAGTGGAATATAATGCATAAACTGGCATATACGAAAATTATACACCTTTGGACTCTTTGAACTCGCACTTAGGTCATGGTAATATTGTGTTAATAAAATCCTGATCATTTATTATTTCCATGGAGTGAAATATAATGCATAAACTTGCATATATGAAAATTTTAAACCTTTGAACACTGTGAAATCATACTTAATAACGAGGTAATGATGTGCTAGCAAAATTTTGAGAGATTATCATTTTCTCTCCCCATTTTCATAGAGCGGAATGTAATGTATAAACTTGCATATACGAAAATTATATACAAATTTGAACTCTTTGAAATCACACTTAATACGTGATAATATTGTGTTAAGAAAATCTTGAGAGATTATCATTTTCATAGAGTGGAATGTAATGCATAAATTATACACCTTTGAACACGTTCCCTTCAAATTATATTCAAGTTCATTTATTTATAGAGTTAAAGTATTGGTGGAAAACTCGTTATTTTGCATGGATAGAGGGGTGCCCCCGACAAATATAGGGGTTATCCTATCCGCTAGATCACAGAGGATCAACGATTGGTGGGCACGATCCGCATGACAACTGTCTCAACCAATCAGAGCGTAGTAGTGAAGATGAGCACAGGTGCGAGAGATTGATACTAAGAGAGGGAAAAACTTAGTAGAACTTAAGAACCAAGGGAAAAACTTAGTAGAACTTAAAAACCAAGGACAAAGTGATTCAAATAGAAAATAGAAAAAGATTTAAAAAATGGAAAATACGTCTTTTATACAATAAAATACATCTTGGCATAAATCAAACTATTTGCAATTCAAATATACACTAGTTTGACAATTATTGCCTTATTCAGACAAACTATGTTTTAGGGAGGGATGTTTTGGGAAGAGGCTTGAGTAGAAAGCCATGAACCTTCATAGATAGTAGGTGATTTGAGAAGTGGTGATTTAGGTTAAAACTTGATTTATATACATTTCTTATAGTGGCGGGTCACATAATAAGACTCCCTGGGTAGATGCCACTATGTTTTGATCTTTTTGAATTTGTTGTGCATAAAATGACTCAATTAGCTAGCTAAAACCCATTCGTTGACTCTCTATTGACCAGCCACCGGAGGGTAAAACTGAGTATATTGCACACGGCAGTGTTAGTACTAGAGGGAAAAACTGAGTACAATCAAACTGCCAGTGTTACACTCGAGGGCAAAACTGAGGAGAACTAAGTCGCCAGGGTTAGACACGAGGGAAAACACGTGACTCACGGTACACGTGTGTGGTGCACGGGGCGGTAGCGGACTCATGTGGCCGTGCATGGTGTAGTAGCGTGTCACGATTCTGCCGCGGTGGTGCAGTAAACGCGTCGCTTCCCTTCTCCTTTAATAGAGGCCTCCTAACTCTCACTCATCACTCACTCGCTCACTCAACCGTCTCCACTGTCCCATCACCTTCTCCAAACCCCCAAGAAAACCCCAACCACACCGGTGATGGAGAAGAATGGCGTGGTGGCATCGGCGCCTCCAGGGCCACCGGTGAGGAGTCCCCCATCCCCGTACAGGCCCCCGTCTAGGCATCAAAGGCAACCACCGTCCCCGTCCCCGCATCTGTCGTAGCCGCCAGCGAGGAGGTCCCCGCTGGTCTCAGGCAGATCCCACTCGACTGGGACCTCTACGAGGAGGTTGATTACATAAGGCCGGAGAACCCCTATGACACCAGCATCGCCGACCCATGGTTGGAGGTAACCAGGGTTTTCTCCCCTTCCCTGTTCCCATCGTTGGATGTTAGATCGTATGTTATTAGGGTTTGGCTGTTCGTATTTTTACAGTAGCTAATCCTCTTGTGTTAGATCTCGTATTTCGATGAATCCCCTTGTTCATATTTGAACCCCCTTGTTCGTAGATGGGATAAGTATTCAATTTGGTTTGAGATTTGGGGAATAATCAGGGGATCTCAATCGGTTAGTTTATGCAAATAATCAATCCCGATAATCAAAGTATCTCAATCATGTCCTTATTGCACTCTACTATTTTTTCCAACAGGAGGATAGCAGCGACGTCTGCAGAGACGATGAGTCCAAGGACACCAAGACTCGTCATGTGCTGAGGAGGCTGAAGTCCAGTAAGTAAAACAACTTCTTCGCCAGCGACGTCTACACGTGCCCCTTCTACACCATCAGGAGGCTCCGCGCCACGTACTTCAAATCCCTCGTGAAGCATGCCAAGGATGTGAGGACCTGCGGCGAGTCCGTGAACGTCCATGGCTTTAGAGCCAAGCACCAGGCACTCGGCCTTCACCTTCACAACCTCCAGAAGGTGGCTGTCGAGGAGGGTCACATGCCCCTGATCAAGACCAAGGCGCCCAAGGTCAAGGGATTGGGCAGCAAGAAGTGGAGGAGGCGCCAGAGGGAGGAGGCGGAGGCCATGAGGGGCCACTGATCTTGTGCTGCTGCTGTTGTAAAGCAGCTTATTTTGTTTTATCTGTGTTGAACTTGTCCGCTGTTGCTGAGCAGCCTAATTGTCGAACCTCGTTAAGTACCGTACTATATAACCTATATTAGCTGCTTTATCTACATCTGCTCTGTTTATTGAATTTATTTATGGTGCTGGTTAGATTTTCTGCTCTAGATTTGTTACCAGATTGGGGAAAAACGAGAGCCAAAAGGAACAATGAATAAAGAGAGAAGCTGCTCTAGATTTACTACCTTTTTGGGCAAAAAACACAACTGTTAGCGAGAGAGAGGGGAAATGACGCTCTTAAAAAGGCCAATCATAAATAACAAAAAAATAAAACTTCCAATTTAGGCAACAGGTCGCACATAACCACAAAACATGCCCCACATGGTCCCACACCACGTCCCCCATAATCAGCGAGAGATGGATGGCTTGTCCACTATGTATCCTGGCCCCACCTATCAGCATGTAACGGTCGAGGCAACGTAATGTAACACTCAACGCACGACCCGCCCCAACACGATCCCATCGATCAACATGTAATGGTCAAGCCTTTGACCTGACGACATCCCCCGTCCGAGAGCCTATGAGGGTTTCAGAATAGAGGGAGGGGAAAAGTGAGGAAAACCTAAGCGGCTGGGGAAAACTGAGTACAACCAACAAACTGATGGCATTAAATAGAAATCCCTTCTTATATAGGGGAAAGGAGGCTACCCCAACAATTAAAGTCCCGGTGTGGGACTAAATGGAGGGGGAGGTGGAGGCTCCCATGCCTAAGGGAGGAGGCTGACCGACTAGGAAGGGGTAGGCCCCATGCACGGCCCAAGGATGGGTCGGCTGCCGGGTGGGCCCACTCCGTGCACCCAGCAAGGTGGCAGCGGCTGCCCCATGGAGGCTTGCCTCTTGGGCCTTGTTCCCTCCAGGGACTTGACCCATTAGGGAAGTTTACCCAATAAAATTTAATTCACATATTTATTTTATTATTAATTCCAAAAATTAATATAAAATACATAAAATCCTTTTTGATCCAAAACATCTTTCAGTTCACTCCGATCTCCTTCGAATTCTCCTAGAATGATTCCAAATCTCTCACGAAACACTTCTGCTTCTATCTCTTTCTTCCTGTGATTTCATCAATTCCAAAATGATCTCTAAGCGTCGTAAAACCCTTAAGTGTGTTACCCTACGGTTCAGGAACATCACTGACATGATCGAGCTTACTCTCAGATCAATGATCAATACCGGGACCGGGATGCCTATAATGAACCCTATGCATTCCACGATTTCAATGTCGTTTGAACCATAAATGTCAAGTACAATTCCCGTTGTTACTTCAATACCTAACTTGTTTGAGATCTGATCATAGGTATCATGATACCTTGTTCAATCTCATTACCGACAAGTACTGCTTTACTTGTTCCCATGATATTCCATCCTCATGACCTAATCACATGCTACATAGCTTATGGATTTAATCTCACCGAGTGGGCCTAGTGTATCTTCCCGTAACGCAGGAGAATAGATCCCGATCTTGATACATACTGAAGGAGATATGCCCTAGAGGCAAATAATAAATAGGTTTATTATCATATCTCGAATTAGTTCATAATAGCTTCATACTATGCTATAACTATATCAAGAGGAAACATTGATACAAGTGTGGTCTGTAAACAAAACCAAGTCCCTATTAGCCTCTATTCAACTAGTTCATTGGGAAACTGATGATTAAGGTTTCCTGATCATGGAGCATTTATGCCAGTTGACAAGGGAGTCATGTCATTGGAGCATGATGTGATGGACATTACCCATATTTGTATTTCAATGTGATCAAGTCACATGGTTTATCATTGCGATAGTTAGAAACTAAGTGACCTTCTCCTTAGATCATGAGATCTAACTAATCATTGTCTCTTGCGGCTTCTTTGATCCTACCAAACGTCATGGCTGTAACTGGGTGACAATAAAAGTGTGTATTGGATATTCTAGAGGAACAGTTGAGACATATGCATCAAGATCGGGATTTGTTCACCTACGTGACAGGAAGATACACTAGGCCCACTCGGTGAGATTGTATCCAATATGTTGTAACCATTGACTAGTTCAGGGGATACAATATCATGATAGCAAGTTAAGTAGACTTGTCTGTAACGAGATTGGTACGTTGATACCAAATATTAAATCTCGGGAAAGTCATGTTTCAAATAAACAAAAGGATATGGACACCAAGTTTATGGTTCAGAATGGCAGAGTTTCGTTGAATGCACGTGGGTCATTATGGACATCCCGGTCCCTCTATTGATCATTGATCGGAGAGAGATCTCGATCATGTCTATGTCATTCACGAACAGTAGGGTAACACACTTAAGGGTCTTACGGTGTTCTGAGATTGTTATGGAAGTGAAGGGATCATAGATGAGAAAGAGAATCAGAATCGTTCTGTGAGAGAAAATATTGCCGAAATAGTTCCGAAGTGGATCTAAAGTTATTCAAAGAAAGAAGCCGAAAGGTGTTTTAGATTAATAGAGATTTTATAATAGGTATTATATATTAATTGTGATTTAATATATTGAATAAATATTTAAAATTAATATTAATGGGGTAACTTCCTCTACTAGGCCAAATCCTTAGAGGAAATGGCCTAGAGGGAAGCCACCGCAAAGGGCAGCCACAGCCGCCACCACAGCTAGGCCCTACCGACAAAGCCGGCCCACGGGCGTTGGTGGGCTAGCAGGCAGGCCAAGCCGGCCCACCTGAGTTAGCGCAGGCGGGCTATACGGGTGGGGGCATGTGGCATGCTGGTGGGCCGTGACCAAGGCCCACCTGGACAGCCACAACCGCGTAGGCTACTTGGGCTTCGGGTGTGTGGGGCTGGCGCGGGGCCCACCCGGCCGCACCGCCTCACCGGACCGTCTGACTCCCCTCCCTCTTTTCTTTTGTCGTACCCTGAGACTTTAGATAAGGGAATCCTCCCATTTCCCCTATATAAGAAGGTCTATATTGGTGGGAAAAGAACACAACAAAAAAGGGGATTTTCTTTAGGGAATTTCTTCTCTCTCTTTTCTCTGTTGAATCTTGCGAGTGTGGTTCCAAGAATAACTACACATGTGGGAGACGACACCACTGGCACGCCATCGCACTGATGGATCCCTGTTCCTGAGGGTCTACTTCCGCATCCTAGTTGGATGAAGGAGAACAGGAGTAGATGGCTTCGATTTTTGCCATCTTCCGATGCGTTTAAACATTGTTTTTGGTCAAGCAGTTGCCAAAGAAACTCTCAACTTTTGCCACTAATGACTAATAATTGCAAAGATATGCAAATCTCTTCTTTGATTTATGTTGTGTAGGAAATCATGACTTTTAATGCGAAATAAGGAGTCATAATGAAAATTTTTGAGGAAGTACACACGACCAAGTAATTAGGATGCTGTACCTAGGCGCCTGAAGGCTTAACGACCACTGGTACGGGTGCGGTCCGCTGATACGTTGCTAACGTATCCATAATTTTTGATGTTCCATGCTTGGTTTTATCTACTTTCTTATGTTTTGTCCACACTTTGGAGTAATTTTTATACACTTTCTTGGACTAACCTATTAACAAGATGCCACAGTGCTAGTTGCCTGTTTTCTGCTGTTTTTGGTTCTAGGAAAGTCAAAAAATGAATATTCTCGGAATTGGACGGGACAAAAGCCAAAGTCAGTTTTCACAGAGGGGGACACGGAGCCAGAATACGAGATGGAGAGGGGCCAGGGGCCACCCACATCACCTGGCCAGGCCTAGCCCACGCCAGGGGGTGGTCTGGCCGCCTAGGGCACCCCTCGGCCTCCCCTTTCGCCTATATATCGCCTTCGATACAGAAACCCTAAGTACCCGATCAAAATTCCATGAAAGAGTCTGTAGCCACCTTCATCTCCATCCCTAGATCGAGAGAGATCTGAAGCTCTTTCCGGCACCCTGCCGGAGGGGAGAATTTGCCCTGGAGGCCTTCTTCATCACCATGCAAGCCTCCGGTGTGATGCGTGAGTAGTTCATCCTTGGACTACGGGTCCATGTAGTAGCTAGATGGTTGGTTCTTCTCCTTTGTGCTACCATGTATAGATCTTGTGAGCTCCGTTCATGATCAAGATCATCAATTTGTAATCCTACATGTTGTGTTTGGGGGGATCCGATGGATATTGAGATGCTATTTCAGATTGATTATTGATTCTACCATGTCTTTGTTATTTGTGATCTTGCATGCTTTCCGTTGTTAGTAGCTATCTTGGCCAAGTAGATGCTAGCAACTCCAAGAGTTAGTATTTGTGCTCGATAGTGGGTTCATGCCTCTAGTAATCTGGGGAAGTGACAGAAATCTCTAAGGTACTAGGTGTGTTGTTGCTACTAGGGAGAAAACATGGAATTATCTGTTGCTTGCAACTTAATACTAGAGGGGGTTCGGATGATAACCTGAAGGTGGATTATTAGTCATAGATGCAGTTGGATTACGGTCTATGTATAATGTTGTAATGCCCAATCAAATCTCAATGGAGTCAAGATGAGTAGTATATGCTTGTATGCTTTCTCGATATTTTTCAATTGCCCCGCTGTAATTTGTTCACCCAACCTATCATCTATCTTAAGGAGAGCCACCACTAGTGAACTATGGACCCCTGTTGGGGGGATACCCCCGGGTAGGGTCACGCCAGGGTATAAAGACCGAGTTAGCCGAGGTACGGCAAGGTCAAAGAGGATGCTGGCCGAGTCACCTCAAGCCAGGCCGAATCACGGGGTAACCTGGACCAGGGGATGTCCACCTAACTAGGTCTCAGCCGACTTATATCGTAAGTCGGTGAGATGTATCTAACTTGTATGCAGGAACAGCTATGGCCGGATCGACTAGGTACAATCCGGGTTATAGCAAGCTTACAAGAGAAGGAAGGTATCTCACTGGTCAAAGGGTGACCACTGTATGCAGAGCATGGCCGAGCGCATGCAGGCCAGACCACTGAGGCGTGGCGACAAAGGTGACGGCTCGTGTCGGATGGCAGGCGCCCGAGGCTCACGTAGCCTCTGCATGGATGACGCTGGGTTAAAGTAACCCGGGACTTACTATTTGGGAGGAGGCATATTCCTTGGAATATGCCTCCACGTATGCCCTAATTGGAGACCTAGCCACCCCTATATAAGGAGGGCTAGGGCCTCTGTAGAAAGGGTTGAGTTTTACTTGGTTGGTCTTTAGAGGTTTATGTTCTACGAGAAAGTTACTGAGGGCTAGCTAGTGGTGAGAGTAAGAGAGTTTCTTCTTCCTCCTCTCTCCAATACAGCTCAAGGAGCACTTGTAATCTGTGGAAGTGAATCAAATACAAAGCTACTGTGTGTGGAATCACCACACTATCCCTCCCTGGATTCCCCTAGCGCATTTAGTCCCCACCTTTAGCCTATCCATGGCATATGCCATGACGCCACCACGACAGTTGGCGCCCATCGTGGGGCTAGCAACGCTAGCAGGGGTGAAGATCCGGACGGGAAACCTCATCGGCACCGGCGAACGCATCGTCTCCGGGCTCGTTCAGCGCTTTGGAGCGCTGGACTTTGTCAGCGACAACGCTGGCTGCTTCGGCAAGCATCCTCTTCCGTGCAACGGCCTCTTCGTCAAGCTCAGTGTGCACAAGGTCTACGTTGCTGTCGATGTGTCGTGCGTTCATCCGCGACACGTCGTCGAAGGAGGTGAGCCACCCCTTAGCGTGGTTCACAGGGCGCGTATTACTCGCTCCCCAGACCGTGCCGAGGTGATGATGACTGCACCAGGTGCAGGTGCAAGCAAGGATCCGGCACCAGATCCGGAGGTAACACCTAAGGCACCGAGGAAAAGTAGAGGTCCTCCACTAGAGAGGCCAGAGATGTGCTGCAGCAAGCGATGGATAGCTTGGCAAACCCAGTAGCAGCAGCTTTAGATCCGGCTCAGGCACATGCCGAGCTAGAGGAAACTAGGCAAAAAATACTAGAGGGTGCGAAAAAGATAGCCGCGACTCAGCAGTCATTGAACATGACACTGTGTGAGTGCGCAAATGCAAATAAAGTAGATGCTGTAAAAGTGAAGGGGAGAAACCTCATGAGTGAAATGAACAAAGAGGGAGATACTAGGATTGAGGAGTCAGAGAACTGTTTATCCATGGGGCTGCCAAAGTATAGTACCCCGGCGAAAAACCTTAGAGCAGCAGATGCAGCTGCATCCGAGTTAGAGGGTCTAACGGGTGAAGCCCGTCAGAGACAGCAAGATAGGGTCAATGAGTTGGTTCGGATCACGAACAGGCAAAATGAGGAATTGCTCAGGGCTAACCCGGAGAGAGCTGGGGCCTCCAAGATCATTCATTTGGTGGTGGGTAACCAGGAGAAATCCGCTGGAGCTGCATCGTCTCCTCATGGTGGTCCTAGGAGAGAAGAGGTAGTAACCTCGGCCAGGAGGAACAAACATATAGTCACGTATGACCCGACAAGGGCAGGGAAAGGAAAAGAAGTGTAGAGAAATGAGGATCGACGAAGTGTGAGCCGAGGTGAAGCTGGCCGAGGTAACCGCGACCAAGGCAATGCCGGTCAAGGAAATGCTATAAATGGCAATGCCGGACAGCATAACTCGGCAGGAGCAGGACAATCGCAGCAGCAGAATATACCAAGGCAAGAGCAAAGTGACAGCTGAGGTATGCAACAGAGAGGTGCTCCACGAGAGCAAGACCGATATAATGATGGTGATTCGGAAATGGTGAACGCAGGATACCCAAGGCCGGACTATCATGTGATAGGGTCAAGATTGGGATGCTGGGATTTGATGCCTGATGATGCCAGATTAAAACTGGATCAGCTGTATAGGTCGGAACAGATTGAATGTCAAGGTCCCCCAGGTCCTGCATGTTTTGGGCCCCGGATCATGAAGGAACCTCCGGTACCTAACTTCCAGCTACCTAGAGGCACTAAGACATACGATGGCAGCACAAAGCCGGAGGGTTGGTTGATTAACTATGCTACAGGCAACTTGAGATGGGCTGTGAGATACGTACCCCAGATGTTGGAGGGGCCAGCGAGGGTATGGCTAAACAATTTGCCGCCCGGAAGTATCAACTGTTGGATCGATTTTGAGGAAATGTTTGTCAGCAATTTCTCGAGTATGTATCAGAGGCCGAATAGTCCACAAACCCTAGCAATGTGCAAGCAGAGACTGAATGAGACGGACCGGGAGTTCTTAACCCGGTGGTGTACCATGCGAAACTCATGTGAGGGTGTGATTGAGTCACAAGCCATAGCATGGTTTGCACAAGGGTGCAGATATGCAAGCATGTTGTGGCAAAGATTGCAAAGGGATATGCCAACTACATGGGCAGAGACAATCCGGATTGCTGATTCGTATGCTTTGGGTGATCCGACTCAACCCAGGCTCGTGTCAAACGAGTCAAATGAGGAGTACTATCAGAGAGATGGAGCCGGGTCATCCCGGAGGAATGACTACCGGGGTAAAAGAAGAGATGACAAACCAGATTACCGGTACAGTTCGCAACAAGTTGCTGCTATGAGTCAAGATCAACCCAGAGCAGGGGGCAATCAACGTCAGAAAACTGGAGGGCAACAATGGACACCGAGAAACGATGGCAAGAAAACTTGGACGCCAGAGCAAAAGAAACAGTGGCAGGAAAAGAAGGACCGTCCGAGGTATACTTACGAGTCAATGCTGGATCAGCCGTGTAAATTTCACACGCCAAATCCGAGTAACCCAGCGGGTCATACAACAAGACAGTGTGAGTGGATGCGTAAGATAGAACAAGGTGGTTCGGGGAATGCTTAGGCACCTCAGAATTATCAACCTCGGCAGGAGTTACCCCGGCAGCAATTGCTCTCCTAAGCGAACACGCAACAGCTAATGTTGCCTCCCCCCCGCCGAGGTATGACAACCATGAGAGAAGGGATGCGGTGCATCAAGTGGAAGACCAGCATCAACCGGATTAGAGGTACCCCAGAAACGAGGGGAGGAATGAGTACAGAGAGCATCATCAGAGTTACTGTGTGTTCACCACAGAAGAAACATATAGAAAGAGCTTGCAGCGCTAACACATGGAGGTGAATGTGGTAATGCCAGCAGTGACGAGGTATATGCCTTGGTCGGACCAGGAAATTACCTGGAGCATCAAAGATCATCCCAAGCTTATGCCAAGTCCTGGTTCGTATGCGCTAGTGCTGGATCCGACATTCATTAGGCCTAACATCAATGTGAGGTTCTCAAAGGTACTAATTGACAATGGCAGTAGCATTAACATCATGTATGCGGATATAATGCACAAATTGGGTATCTTGGAGAACATGCTCCAGGCTACAAGGACAACTTTTCATGGCATTGTGCCAGGCATTTCTTGTGAGCCCATAGGCAAGGTCCGGGTTGACGTATTGTTGACTGCGAGATAAGCGCCGAACTGAGAATTTGGAGTTTGAAGTGGTGAACTTAGAAAGTGCGTATCACGCGTTACTCGGTAGACCAGCACTGAACAAGTTCATGGCAAGTTGCCACATCAGTTATCTGAAGATGAAGTTGCCTGGGCCAAATGGAGTAATTATCATAGCTGGAGATTTCCGACGTTCCATTGAGTGTGCGTCAGCCGGGTCTAACCTAGCCGAGTCACTCGTGATTGCGCAAGAGAAAAGAAAGATACAGGAAGTGGCGGCATTGGCTCAGTCCGCACAGCAGTATATGCCGGCGCTGAGTAACCCGCATGGTAGTGTTTCATTCCAGGCGACAAAAGATACCAAGAAAGTGCCTATTGATGATATGTTCCCAGAGCGCACCGTAACAATTGGTGTCGGGTTAAATGATAAATAGGAAAGCGAGCTCGTCAACTTCCTCCGTGAGAATCGGGATATTTTTGCTTGGTCCACACAGGACTTGCAAGGTGTTCCGAGGGAGTTGGCCGAGCACTCTTTGAATGTGAGACCCGGAGCAAGGCCGGTGAAGCAACCTCTCCGCCGCTTCACCGAAGATAGGAGAAAAGTCATTGGAGATGAGATAGCTCGGTTACTAGCAGCTGGATTTATCATGGAAGTTCTTTACCCGGATTGGCTATCTAATCCGGTGCTGGTGGAGAAGAAGAAGAATGATCCGAATGTGGCAGTGGTTTGGCGTATGTGTATCGATTACATGAACCTGAATAAGGCGTGTCCGAAAGATCCATTTCCACTGCCAAGGATAGATCAGGTCATAGATTCAACTGTTGGGTGTGAACTGTTGTCATTCATTGATGCATATTCTGGTTTCCACCAGATACCCCTGAATCCGGATGATCAAATAAAAACTGCATTTATCACCCCGTATGGGGCTTATTGCTATCGCACCATGCCATTTGGTTTACGTAATGCAGGGGCAACGTACCAAAGATGTATGCAGAAATGTTTGCACGGCCAAATTGGTCAAAATGTGCAGGTGTATGTGGATGATGTTGTTATCAAGACCAAGGAAAGCAAAACGCTCCTTGACGATATCGAGTGAACATTCGCGAACCTAAGGAGGTTCCGGATGAAGCTTAACCCGGAAAAATGTACCTTCGGTGTCCCGGCTGGAAAATTACTCGGATTCCTCGTCTCTAGCCGAGGTATTGAAGTCAATCCAACTAAAATCCGGGCCATAGAGCGAATGGAACTGCTGAAGTGCCTTAACGATGTCCAGAAGTTCACTGGTTGCCTGGCATCGTTAAGTCGGTTTGTATGTCGGTTGGGAGAAAAGGCACTACCTCTCTATCAACTCATGAAAAAGTCGGACAAGTTCATTTGGACGCTGCAGGCCAATGAAGCCTTTATCCAATTAAAGAAAATGTTAGCCACTGCACCAGTGTTAGCCTCTCCACTATCAAAGGAGCCAATGTTGCTCTATATAGCCGCAACCAACCGAGTTGTAAGTGCAGTAATTGTGGTAGAGCGCGACGAAGAGGGTAAGTCCGTGCAGAGGCCAGTATATTAGCTAAGGGAGTTATTATCCGCATCAAAGAAAAATTATCTGCATTATCAGAAAGTGGAATATGGTGTGTACATGTCGGCTAAGAAGCTAAAACACTATTTTGAGTGTTGGGTCCGCATCATAGAAAACAAAAAATTTCCTACGGTGTGAACTACACGCCAAGATCTATCTACTAGGTACAAAGCAACGGGTGGACATACATCCAACGAGAACTTACCCTCGAAGACAACGAGTTTTGTTAACGAGTAGGAACTCGTGGTTGATGTAGTCGTACACTTGCCGATCTCAAGATCGTGAGGAAGTCTGAGCGCCGCAACTCAGCAGCGCATCCGTACTCACACACATGTTCAAGCCACCGGACAACATCCACCTCCTCGCTCTAGCGATCCAGCGAAAGAAGCAACTCCTTCCAGAAAAAATGCCACCGGGAACATGTATCTCGCTAATCCGAGACCATGGGGGAATAATTCTAGAGGGGGAGAGAGATCCTTCACAAAGAGGTGTAAGGATGAAGGAGGGAATGGGTGGCCTTTTATAGGAGGAGGGGGTGCCCCCTCTCTTCATGGCCGGCGCATGGGGGGGTGACCCCTCACCCCCCATTCATGTGGTGGTAACCCCTCCACGTTAAAATGCCTCTTCACATTCCCTTTTAAAGTCTCCACTTTAAATGCATTAAATTTCTCCAAATTTAATGCTCTCTAATTTAATAAAACTCTTTTATTAAATTTATTCAGAATTTTGTTAATTACTTTAATTAACAAACATTGACATATAGCCCCTTGCAATATTTCAATATCACATGCAGAACCACTTTCTGTAATTTCACCCGAAACAATTTCTGGTTTCTATTGAAACAATTCCTGCGCTTTGCAATTCTTTCGTCTGAAACATATGTGCTCCAAAATGGTGTCCGGTAACTCTTAAGTGTGCCACCCTACGGTTCGCGAATAATGCAGACATGATCGAGACCCTTCTCTGATCAATAATCATCAGCGGGACCTGGAGATCCGTACTGACTCCTACACATTCAACGATGACTTCTGTGATCGTGAGAACCTTTAACGCTTGTAACTAAATCCCTTTGTCTCTCGATATATTACATGTTCGAGATTCGATCATCGGTATCTCCATACCTAGTTTGATCTTGTTACCGACATGCACTCTTTTCTCCTTCCCGTGATATAACATTCTAGTGATCACATCACTTGCTTGCAAGCTATCTTAATGTGATATCACTGAGAGGTCCCAGAGTATATGTATCCGTCATCGGGATTGACAAATTCCACTCTTGATCCATGAGCCTCAACATAACACCTTCGTAGTACTGAACCCATCTTTATAGTCACCCTGTTACGGTGTGACGTTTGATGTTATTAAGATACTCTTCCGGTGTTAGCAATTAACATGATCTCATGGTCTAAGGATAAAGATTACTTCGTATGATGTTATAGCAATATAAACATAATGACTTGATCGTAATGCTATACTTCGGATGAATGTTCATCACATCATTCCACCAATGGTGTGACCTTGTTATTAACAACATCCACTGTCCATGATCAGGAAACCTTGATCATCTTGTTAATCAACAAGCTAGTCTATAAGAGAGGCATAACTAGGAACCCTTTTTGTTTATTAAACACACATGTATTGATGTTTCCTGATCAATACAATTCTAACATGTAAAATAAACATCTATCATATATAAGGAATATATAATAACAACTTTATTATTGCCTCTCAGGGCATATTTCCTTAAGTCTCCCACTTGCACTAGAGACAATAATCTAGTTCACATAGTGATAAATCTAACACCCATGGAGTTCTGGTGTTAATCATGTTTTGCCCTAGGGAGAACTTTAGTCAACGGATCTGCTACATTTAGGTCCGTGTGTACTTTACAAATCTTTATATCTCCATCCTTGACATGCTCGCGGATGAAGTGAAACCGGCGCTTAATATGCTTGGAATTCTTGTGAGACCTTGGTTCCTTTGCGTTGGCTATGGCTCCATTGTTGTCACAATAGATCACCATTGGATCCAACGCACTGGGAACCACACCTAGTTCCATAATGAACTCTTTCATCCAAACGCCTCTGCGCAACGCAAGCGAACATATTCCGCCTCCGTTGTTGATCCAGCCACCACAGGTTGTTTGGAACTCCTCCAACTAACTGCTGCTCCGTTCAAGAGAAATACGTATACGGATTGAGACTTAGAGTCATCCGGATCGGTGTCAAAGCTAGCATCGACATAACACTTAGCGACTAGCTCTTCTTCACCTCCGTATATAAGAAACATATCCTTAGTTCTTCTCAAGTACTTGAGGATGTTCTTTACCGCTATCTAGTGTTCCGAACCTGGATTAGATTGGTACCTACTAGTCAAACTAATAGCATGTGCCACATCCGGTCTTGTACATAGCATGGCATACATAATAGAGCCTATGGCCGAGGCATAGGGGATCTTATCCATCATCTCTCTTTCTTCCACCGTAGCTGGACTTTGAGTCTTACTCAATGTCTTGCCTTGCAACATAGGTAAGAACCCCTTCTTACTTTTGTCCATATTAAACTTCTTTAATATATTATCAAGGTATGTACTCTGCGATAGCCCAATTAGGCGCCTTGATCTATCTCTATAGATTTTAATGCCTAATATATATGACGCTTCACCAAGGTCTTTCATCGAAAATTTCTTTGTTTAGATAACTTTTAACCTTTAAAAGATCTATATCATTTCCAATCAATAATATGTCATCCACATATAATATCAGAAATGCCACATTGCTCCCACTCACTTTCTTGTAAATACAAGCCTCTCCATAAGTTTGGACAAATCCAAACTCTTTGATCACCTCATCAAAGCGGAAATTCCAACTCCGGGATGCTTGCTTCAGTCCATAGATGGACCGCTGAAGTTTGCATACCTTATTAGCATCCTTAGGATCCACAAAACCCTTAGGTTGTATCATATACAACTCTTCTTCAATATTACCATTGAGGAACGCAGTTTTGACATCCATCTGCCATATTTCATAATCGAAATATGCAGCAATTGCTAACATAATCCTAACCGACTTAAGCATCACTACGGGAGAGAATGTCTCATCGTAGTCAACTCCTTGAATTTGTCGAAACCCCTTTGCGACAAGTCGAGCCTTATAGATGGTCACATTACCATCAGCATTAGTTTTTCTTTTGAAAATCCATTTATTATCAACGGCCTTTTGATCGTGAGGTAAGTCCACCAAGTTCCAAACTTGGTTCTCGTACATGGATTCCATCTCGGATTTCATGGCTTCCAGCCATTTGTTGGAATCCGGGCTCACCATCGCTTCTTCATACGTCATAGGGTCATCCATTTCATCAACCATGAAATTCACAACAAGATTGCCGTACAGTTCAGGAGTTGCACGTGTCCTGCTTGACCTGCGAGGTTCGGTAGTGTCCTCTTTCGGAGTTTCATGATCATTATCATTAGCTCTCTCTTCATCAGGTGAAGTCAACTCCGAAACAACTTCCGGTGCTGCTCCACTTGCCATTCCATGAAGAGAAGGTTCAATAACCTCTTCGAGTTCTACCTTCTGACTACTCACACCTTTCGCGAGAAACTCCTTCTCAAGAAAGGATCCATTCTTGGCAACAAAAACCTTGCCCTCGGATCTGTGATAGAAGGTATACCCAATTGTTTCCTTAGGGTATCCTATGAAGACGCATTTTTCCGCTTTGGGTTCGAGTTTATCTGGTTGAAGTTTCTTCACATAAACATCGCATCCCCAAACTTTAAGAAATGATGACTTAGGTTTGTTTCAAACCATAATTCATCTGATGTCGTTACCACGGATTTAGATGGTGCCCGATTTAAAGTGAATGCAATGTTTCGATTGCATAACCCCAAAATGACAAGCGATGGCGAGTCAGTTAGAGACATCATAGATCGAACCATATCCAATAAGGTACGATTCTGACGCCCGCACACCATTACGTTGTGGTGTTCCTAGGCGTGAGTTGTGAAACTATTCCACACTCTTTCATGTGTGTGCTAAACTCGTAACTTAGATACTCTCCTCCACGGTCAGACCATAGAAATTTGATCTTTCTATTACGATGATTTTCCACTTCATTCTGAAATTCCTTGAACTTTTCAAAAGTTTCAGACTTGTGTTTCATCAAATAGATATACCCGTATCTACTCAAATCATCCGTGAAAGTAACAAAATAACGATATCCACCTCATGGCACACACTCATTGGTCCACACACATCAGTATGTATGATTTCCAATAGATCTGTCGCCCGTTCCATTGAACCGGAAAACGGTGTTCTAGTCATCTTGCCCATAAGGCATGGCTCACATGTATCAAATGATTCAAAATCAAGTGATCCAAAAGTCCATCAGAATGGAGTTTCTTCATGCGTTTAACGCCAATATGACCTAGACGGCGATTACATATATGTAGACATATCATCATCAAGTTTAATCTTTTTAGCATTAACATTATGAATGTGCGTAATATTACTATCGAGATCTATTAGAAATAAACCATTCAACATAGGTGCATGGCCATAAAAGATATCATTTTTATAAATCGAACAACCATTGTTTTCAGATTTAAAGGAATGACCACTTTGCATCAAACACGATCCAGATACAATGTTCATGCTCAGTGCAGGCACTAAATAACAATTATTTAGGTTTATAACTAATCCCGATGGAAAATGGAGAGGTAGCGTCCCGACGGCGATCACATCAACTTTTGATCCATTGCCGACCCGCATCCTGACCTCATCCCTTGCTAGTTGTCGCTTGTTCCGTAGCCCCTGAACCGAGTTACTATATTAGCAACCGATCCCGTATCAAATACCCAGGTGCTACTGCGAGTACTAGTCAAGTACACATCAATAACATGTATGTCACATATACCTTTGTTTGCCTTGCCGGACTTCTTGTCCGCCAAAGACTTGGGGCAGTTGCGCTTCCAATGGCCAGTCCCCTTACAATAGTAGCACTCGGTGTCAGACTTAGGGCCAGCTCGGGGTTTCTTTTCAGGCGTGGCAATAGACTTGCCACCCTTCTTTCCCTTGTGCTTGCCTTTCTTGTCTTTCTTGAAACCGGTGGTCCTATTGATCATCAACACTTGATGTTCTTTCCTAACCTCCACTTACAGGTCTTAAGCATTGTAAGCTCGGGACGAGACTTCTTCATGCCCTGCATATTATAGTTCATCACGAAGCTCTTGTAGCTAGGTGGCAGAGATTGGAGAACACGATGTATGCCTAAGTCAATGGGAATCGTTATTCCCAAGGACACAAGCTTATCGGTGTACCCAGACATTTTGAGTACGTGCTCACTAACAGAGCTGTTTTCCTCCATCATGTAGCTAAAGAACTTTTCTATAGCATTATAACTCTCTACGGCAGCATGGGTATCGAAAATCATTTTCAATTCTCCCATGGTATCAAAGGCATTGCCATTTTCGAAACACTTTTGAAGTTCTAGCTCTAGCCCATACAGTATGCCGCAATGAACTAAGTTGTGGTCCTCCTGACGAGTCACATAGACATTCTTTTCCTCGTCAGGGGCATCAGGAGCTGGTGGGGGGCCTAGCGGCGCATCCAGCACATATTGCTTTTGTGCAGCAGTGAGGAGAATCCTCAAATTCATAGCCCAGTTGGTGAAGTTGCTACCATTCACAGCAAGTTTCTCTTTCTCCATGAACACATTGAAATTAAAAGCAGGTGGTGCCATCTACAACATAATTTGTAAAGTTTATTTAGACTAAGTTTATGATAGATTGAGTTCAACTAATCCAAATTACTAATGAACTCCCACTCAAAAACGACATCCCTCGTGTCCTTTTGGTGATTACATGAACCAAATCCACTACACCAAGTCCGATCATCACGTGAGTTGATGTAGCTTCAAAGGCGAGCATCTATATGGGCATCATATCAACTATATGACTCATGCTTAACCTTTCGGTCCGTGTTCCGAGGTCATGTCTGTACATGCTAGGCTCGCCAAGTAAGAACCTTAGTATTCGCGTGTGTAAAACTGTCTTACACCCGTTC
This sequence comes from Avena insularis, assembly GCA_023614405.1. Classification (NCBI taxonomy): domain Eukaryota; kingdom Viridiplantae; phylum Streptophyta; class Magnoliopsida; order Poales; family Poaceae; genus Avena; species Avena insularis. Next base: position 660,082,881 of record CM042690.1, on the reverse strand, counting down.
CTATGAAAGCGTAGATTCGAGTACACCCGATCATCACGTGATGTCTCGAAACACGATCCACAGAACGGTGCATACTTAAGGAAGAACACATTTTTATCTTGATATCTAAATGAGGGATCATCTTATAATGCTACCAAAAGCGCCAAACTAGCAGTATAAGATGCAAACATCTAATGTGTAAAGTGAGATGATATGGTCCATGCATTTGATCTCTATCACTTGCATCGTGGTATGATCTCTATCATTCCTTTGTGTGTAAGGCCAAGGTCTATGGAACTTACACGTTGAGTGTGTTGTAAGAGTATCTATCGTACATCTACTTGCAACAATACCATATCAATACACTAGCCTAACAGCGATCTAAACTAGACGCCTCTAATTTATCAATTGCAAGTTTTACGTGGCTTAGGGCTTTCGGAGATACAACCGTTCTCACCTACGAACATGAACTACAACGAGGATGACTAAGTTATTAGCAACTCGTTGTAAATAAGATATTGACTATAGTAGGAGAGACAGACACCCGCCAGCCACTTATGCAAAACAAGTTGCATGTCAGTCGTGGAACCGGTCTCATGTACGATGACATGTAAGGTTGGTCCGGGCCGCTTCATCCCACTATGCCACCAATATTCAAAATACATAGAAGATGCAATAACATGATCATCATCGCCCACATATAAACATATGTGTACTACCCGTGCAAAGCACCTACGTATATATCAGGCTCTGATACCACTGTTGGGTCTGCAGCATAGAAAACAAAAATTTTCCTATGGTGTGAACTACACGCCAAGATCGATCTACTAGGTATAAAGCAACGGGTGGACATACATCCAACGAGAACTTACCCTCGAAGACAATGGGTTTTGTTAACAAGTAGGAACTCATGGTTGATGTAGTCGTACGCTTGCCGATCTCAAGATCGTGAGGAAGTCCGAGCGCCGCAACTCAGCAGCGCATCCGTACTCGCACACACGTTCAAGCCACCGGACAACCTCCACCTCCTCGCTCCAGCGATCCAGCGAAAGCAGCAACTCCTTCCAGACAAAATTCCACCAGGAACATGTATCTCGCTAATCCGATACCATGGGGGAATAATTCTAGAGGGGGAGAGAGATCCTTCACAAGGAGGTGTAAGGATGAAGGAGGGAATGGGTGGACTTTTATTGGAGGAGGGGGGGGGGGGGGTGCCCCCTCTCTCCATGGCCGGCGCATGGGGGGTGACCCCTCACCTCCCCCATTCATGTGGTGGTAACCCCTCCACATTAAAATGCCTCTTCACATTCCCTTTTAAAGTCTCCACTTTAAATGCATTAAATTTATCCAAATTTAATGCTCTCTCATTTAATAAAACTCTTTTATTAAATTTATTAAGAATTTTGTTAATTACTTTAATTAACAAACGTTCACATATAGCCCCTTGCAGTATTTCAATATCACATGCAGAACCATTTTCTGCAATATCACCCGAAACAATTTCCGGTTTCTATTGAAACAATTCCTGCACTTTGCAATTCTTTCGTCTGAAACAAATGTGCTCCAAAATGGTGTCCGGTAACTCTTAAGTGTGCCACCCTACGGTTCGCGAATAATGCAGACATGATCGAGACCCTTCTCCGATCAATAATCAGCAGCGGGACCTGGAGATCCGTACTGACTCCTACACATTCAACAATGACTTCTGTGATCATGAGAACCTTTAACGCTTGTAACTAAATCCCTTTGTCTCTCGATATTATACATGTCCGAGATTCGATCATCGGTATCTCCATACCTAGTTTGATCTCGTTACCGACATGCACTCTTTTCTCGTTCCCGTGATATAACATTCTAGTGATCACATCACTTGCTTGCAAGCTATCTTAATGTGATATCACTGAGAGGTCCCAGAGTATATCTATCCGTCATCGGGATTGACAAATTCCACTCTTGATCCATGAGCCTCAACATAACACCTTCGTAGTACTGAACCCATCTTTATAGTCACCCTGTTACGGTGTGATGTTTGATGTTATCAAGATACTCTTACGGTGTTAGCAATTAACATGATCTCATGGTCTAAGGATAAAGATTACTTTGTATGATGTTATAGCAATATAAACATAATGACTTGATCGTAATGCTATACTTCGGATGAATGTTCATCACATCATTCCACCAATGGTGTGACCTTGTTATTAACAACATCCAATGTCCATGATCAGGAAACCTTGATCATCTTGTTAATCAACAAGCTAGTCTATAAGAGAGGCATAACTAGGAACCCTTTTTGTTTATTAAACACACATGTATTGATGTTTCCTGATCAATACAATTCTAGCATGTAAAATAAACATCTATCATATATAAGGAATATATAATAACAACTTTATTATTGCCTCTCGGGGCATATTTCCTTCATTGAGGAGCACCCCATCAAAGTAATATGTGAAGCGCCCATATCCGAGATAATGAGTAACAAGGATGCAAGTGGCAGGATTGCGAAATGTGCAATTGAGCTAGCTCCTTATGCGCCACAATATGACAGAAGAGAAGCAATCAAGTCTCAGGCTGTGGCCGACGTTTTTGTGGACTGGGCCGAGGTGCAATATGAACCACCATTACCAGATTCGAACTACTGGAGAATGCACTTTGACGGGTCAAAAACAAAAACCGGGTTAGGTGCCGGAGTGGTACTTACCTCGCCAAAAAAATGACCAGCTGAAGTATGTGCTATAGATCCATTTTGCATCATCAAACAATGTCGCCGAATATGAAGCACTTGTGCATGGGCTCAAAGTGGCAAAAGAAATTGGAATACGTCGGATCCAATGCTTTGGCGACTCGGATTTGGTAGTTCAGCAAGTGTCAGGGCTGTGGGACGCTCTTGATCCAAACATGGCACTATACATATTCCATGTGCAAAAGATATCTGGTTACTTTGAGGGATGCGAATTTCGCAATGTACCCCGGGTGGAAAATGAGGCTGCCGACGTATTGTCGAAGCTCGGGTCAACCCGACAAGCAATTCCACTGGGTGTAGCATTAGAACACCTCAGAAAACCATCTATCAGGCCATCCCCAGAAACCGACTCAATGTACGTCCCGGAAGATCTGGAGTCTGGAGCTGCACCCATGGACATTGACATGGGAGATGGTACGCGAAACCCGGGGACTGCCTCGGCGAATCCGGAGATTGCTTCGCAAGACCCGGGGACTTCTCAGCGTGATCCGGTTGAGGTTATGCCGGTGGATCAAATGGAAATTGATGAGGATGTGTTCCCAGTGTGAGCTGTACCAGCTTGGGCGTTGCCCATATTTCAATTCCTGAAAGATGGAACTTTACCCGCTGAGGAGGTGCTATCCAGGCAAACTTAGAGGAGAGCAAAGGCATACACGATCATCAATTCCGAGCTATACAAAAGGAGTGTGACCAATGTCCTTCAGCGATGTGTTGACCCGGAAGAAGGGCTTGACATCCTCCGAGATATACATCAAGGGGAATGTGGGCATCATGCCTCGTCCAGAGCCTTGGTAGCAAACGCTTTCCGGCATGGATTCTACTGGCCAAGTGCCTTAGAACAAGCAGAGGACTTGGTAAGAAAATGCAATGGTTGTCAGAGGTATGCTACCAAGACACATATGCCAATGTCGGAGGTCAAGACCATACCAATCACCTGGCCATTTGCCGTATGGTGTTTGGACATGGTTGGCCCGTTCAAACCAGCAAGGGGAAATATGACTCACATTTTGGTCATGGTTGACAAATTTACAAAGTGGATTGAAGTAAAGCCAATAAGAAAATGTGATGGAGCTACGGCCGTGACATTTCTCAGAGACATCATCTTGAGATATGGTTATCCTCACAGTATCATAACAGATAATGGCACAAATTTTGCTGAAGGAGCGTTTGCGCGATTCTGCCGAGATAAGAAGATCCGGCTGGACGTTGCCTCGGTAGCCCACCCCGCATCGAACGAACAAGTGGACAGATCCAACGGATTAGTATTATCCGGGATAAAACCCCAGCTCATTGAGCCGCTGCAAAGATTAGTGGGGTGCTGGATAGAAGAACTACCAGCGGTACTATGGAGTTTAAGAACAACTCCGAATCGATCAACAGGCTATACGCCATTTTTTCTAGTATATGGGGCAGAAGCTGTATTACCAGCCGACATAGAGCATGACTCGCCCAGAGTCACCCAATACATAGAAGACGAAGTGCAGGAAGCCCGGCAAAATGATGTTGATCTGTTGGAAGAAGCGAGAGAATTGGCATTGTCTAGATCCGCCATATATCAGCAAAATCTCCGACGCTATCATAGCCGGAAAGTAAACCCTCGAGTCTTCCGAGAAGGTGATATGGTACTCCGGTTGGTACAACGTACTGCTAGCATGCATAAGTTATCCCCCCATGGGAAGGGCCATTCATTGTGAGCAAAGCATTGCACAATGATTCTTATTATCTTATCGATGCAAAACCACAGGAAAAGAACAAGGCGGACAGGTCCGGCGAGGAATCTAAGCGTCCATGGAATGTAGCTCTACTTCGTCCTTTCTACACTTAGCAGAGAAGTGTATGTATCCGAGTCTCTCATATGTCGGTATGTATGCCGGCAATGGGCCTATCAATGAAATGTGGGCATCTCGAGCAGTAACTCAGGGACTGCCTTGAAAATGTTTGTTGTTTTCCGTATTTATTATTTATACGTCGGCTGGCATAAGTTTTTCTACTTAAGCGGGATACCCAACTCTTCGACTTGCTGTTGTCCAACAAGATTTGGCTTCATGGCAAGCAAGAGAACAAGTTTGGAATTGCGTAGCACATGAAAAACGACTAAGGAAAGGAACTTAATCGAGCCGATGTTTGTTTTTCAGACTAACCTTATGTTTACTTTCGATTTATTATGCTAAATTATTTTGAGCTAATCCTAAAGTTTCCAAGTATTGTTAAGACAATTTTTCAAGCTCGAACTCGTAAGTCATAAAACCGAACCAAGGTAGACACAAGCCAAGCCAAGAAATTGGAAGAACGAGAAAATGAAACTCGGGGACTATGCCCAAGTCAATCCAGCATAAAAACTTAGTAGCAAAATATCACTTGTGTGCTTGATACAATTGCACCCGGCATACTGGGGATCTGATGAAATTTAAAGTGTTTATAATCAAGGAGCAGTAGGAGGAGGTAATTTTGCGCCAGCAGATGCAGCCCCAGCCTCGGCTTCAGAGTCATCTACGTCTTCCTCGACGTCTAAGGCTTCGTCCTCTTCGTCCTCATCTGAATCATCTTCAACGTTTTCGGCATTTTCATCGTCGGCGGCATCTAGGAAGCTTGGTCCCTCGTTCCATTGATGAATGGGGGCGTATTGGATGAAGCTATGAGCACAAGCCTTGCGTCGAGCTACCCAATCCGGGTCAGTAGACCACCTTGATCCGGTGCGCATGCGCTCAAGGAGTTTGAGGTCAATTTTCTCGTACCACGTAAGCACGTAGTGAAGAACAATCTCAGCTCCGGCACATCCAGCAGATTCTCTCCAGAGATCGAGCTAAGTCTTGCATTCCATAAGCTTGGCAAAAAGAATAGCCATATTCTCCAGAGTATCTTCTTCAGGCCAAAAGGCGTTGAAGATCCGGATTACTACGTCCAAGATATCCTTGCCGTAGTTCTTCATGGTCTCGACTCGGGAGGACAAGCTGACTATCAAGTCCTCGAGATCGAGAGGAATGGTGCCAGGACCAGATGGAGTACCCCTCTGCCTACGGAACTTGGTAACAGCATTGGATGCAATGACATCGCTCTCTAGGAATTTGCCTAAAAAACTGAGACAGGTGAAATAAGTGAGAAGGGTTGACCCAGAGAGATTCATGACAATTGAAGAGAAAAAGAACTTACCAGAAATATGGCTGTGAACCCGGGTCAGCTCCTTGGTGCAGTTGTCGCGCCTCTCCCGGAGTTTCACAAGTTCAGCATTCACCGACTCAAGCTTGACGTTGGCCTCCTTAAGTAATTCTTGGTCCTTGGCAATCTGGATGTTGAGGCGCTCGCGCTCTTCAGTAAAGTCCTGGCCAGCTTTTTGATGTTCGGTTTGGTGCTGTGCTTTCAGCTTCTTCATATCTGCCTTGAGCTTGGCAATCTCATCATCTTTGGTTCGGAGGAGGGAAAGCTCATCATCTTTGTTTTTGAGTTCGGCCTGATGCTGCCCTGCTTGTTCGAGAAAATGCAGCATCATATCAGGCACGGGCACACTATCTTCAAGAGATGCTCAAATAGTTTGTTGAACCGGCAAAGCCGAGGTATGAATGTTTGCCGAGCCACGGAGAAAAGGATATAGAGAGCATAGCAAAGTTGAGCAAAAATGACTTACCCTTTATCTGGTCTAGGTTTTTCCTCATGATGGTATTTTCAGCTTCCACCTCAGCTGCGAAATCCGAATGATGGATTAGTTCGGTGGAAAAAGATGAAGAAAAACGGAAAAATGCTAAGGAAGAAACTTACCCCGTTTATCATGTTCGGCGATAAGCACAGTATGTTTCGCATGCAGCATTTTGTGAGTATCCAGGAGACGCTGAAAATTAGCACTCCGGCGAATGGTGGTCACCTGAAAAAAGTATAAAAAGATAGCTTAGTCTTGTGCATATTCAAAGTGTACAAGATCCGGGCCAAGAGGAACTTAACCCGGCTCTAGGTGTGTGCATATTCGAAGTGTACGAGATCCGGGCCAAGTCGAACTTAACCCGGCTCTAGGTGTGTGCATATTCGAAGTGTACGAGATCCGGGCCAAGTGGAACTTAACCCGGCTCTAGGTGTGTGCATATTCGAAGTGTACGAGATCCGGGCCAAGTGGAACTTAACCCGGCTCTAGGTGTGTGCATATTCGAAGTGTACGAGATCCGGGCCAAGTGGAACTTAACCCGGCTCTAGGTGTGTGCATATTCGAAGTGTACAAGATCCGGGCCAAGTGGAACTTAACCCGGCTCTAGGTGTGTGCATATTCAAAGTGTACAAAATCCAGGCAAAGTGGAACTTAACCCGGCTCTAGGTGTGTGCATATTCGAAGTGTACAAGATCCGGGCCAAGTGGAACTTAACCCGGCTCTAGGTGTGTGCATATTCGAAGTGTGCAAGATCCGGTCCAAGTGGAACTTAACCCGGCTCTAGGTGTGTGCATATTCGAAGTGTACAAGATCCGGGCCAAGTGGAACTTAACCTAGCTCTAAGTGTGTGCATATTCGAAGTCATTAGGGAGCTACGTTAACTTCCTAAGGAGCATCCGGCCGAGTAACAAGTTACTGCCCCGGAGGCTCGGGGACTAATGGCTATATCAATAATATCTACAACATGTTAAGGAAAAGACGAAGTAACGTACCTCCATCATACGACCCGCAAGGTTAATTGCCTTGGCAGCAGTATTCATCTGTGCAGCAAATTCAGCAGGACCGAACTTCTCCGGGAGATCGTCGTTGTGGACGAACTCCGCCTTGTTCCAGTTATTTACAAACTCGATCAAGGTCGGAGGGTATCGTTCGCTGCTAAGCATGTGGGGCGCCACTAAACCCTTGGCATGCGCTTCCCTCCTCTCAACCTGGGCAACGGCGGGGCTGGTGTGCAAAACAAGTTGCGCATCAGCTGGCTCGACAGGGGCGTACTTTGATGGTGGAGTCTTCTTTGAAAGCATGGACGCGAGTGTGCGCTGTCCAGCCTCGGTGGATGCTGCCCTGGTGGTGTCAGGAGCCTTTTTGCCCTTGGGCTGCTGCTGAGAAGTTGAGGTTGCTGCAGCGGATTTGCCCTTGGGAGCTGCCTTGGCGCTAGCCTTGGTGCTGCTGATGTCTTCTCGCCGAGCCTTGGAAGACTCGAACGAGGCGGAGGGGCTTGGTGCTTTTGCTGTTGCTTTTGTTGTTGCTGCTGGTGCTGGAGCTGATGATGGTGCTGGTGCTGATTTCTATTTCGGCGGAGGTGCTGAAGGAACCTCGGTGGTAGTTGGTTGCAGCGGAGCCAAAGTGGTGGTTGCTACTGCCTCGGCAAAGCCAGTTTCCCTCGCTCCGAGGTTGCCCTCCTCTTGATGAGGTGGGCTAGAACCCGGAGCAACCGCTAAACCCTCCAGAGTGGGGCTCAACGGGCGTGAATCGTCGCCACGAGGGGGAGAAGGGCTATGTCAGAGTGGCGAGGCAATGCCGGATCCACTCTGCGGGACCTCCACCGCAGCCCTGCCGAATCAAATAATGTATGATGAGAAACTATAACAAAATAAGAACAAGTGAATGGCAAAGGGAGAAGCGACTTACTCATCCAAAGTCAGGGGCTCCTTCGGCTTGCAAGCTCTCCGGGCCACAGCCTTAGTCGTGGCCTTGGTGGCAGCTTTGTCCGCAGACTTCTTTCGCCTCTTAGCTGGCTGAGAAGGTCCAGAGGAAGAAGCAGATGTGGCCCCCCTCTTCTTCGGTGCGATCGGGACAGGCTCACCCATGGCAAGGAGAGGATCTTCATGGATCTGCCCACCGGGGTTAGCTGATGTCGGAAAAGCATAAGAATGGGGGACAACATCAAATGCCTCCATCACCTCAACGTCTGAATCATCTTCATCGTCGGGCCAATCTCTAATGGAAGAGAGTTTACCGGTGGGTCGCTTGGTCGCGTCCGCCATCGGCAGGAACATCTCCTGATCCGGCTCCTCCACATCCAAGGTGTCTCGATCAGGTGCCCATTTGAGAGAAGGCTCGGTGCCATCCTCAATGGTTTGATGAAGAAACATCTAAGGGAAAGAAAAGACAAAGGGATTAAACCTACATTAGAAACCGACATGTGATACAACTCGGAGAAAGTTTGGGGCACGAGACTTACCGCGGGGGGGAGCCTATCTCGGCAATAGTGTTCGATCCCCCACGTCCACTCAGAAGAGAAGTCCTTGTGGGTGGTGAAGAGGGCCTTGACCCGACGGAAGATCTCGGTGTTATTTAACTCGAATGAGGATGTCCGGTTGGGATCACGGCCCCAGCTCATGTGGCAAACTTTATGAGTATGTTTCTGGAGGGGGGAGATCCGGTTGCAGACGAATGTGATCATGGCGTCCTCATTGTGCAATCCGAGATCCTTCAGCTCCTGGAACCTCTTGTTGACTTGGTTCGCCAGGACAGTGGGCTTCTTGGGGACCTTGTCCCATAGATCCGGGTTAGGAGGACACGGAGCGTAAGGGCACAGCCGGATAAGATCCTCAGTTGTGCTGTTCCGGACATAGAAGAAAGTCCGGGCCCATCCTGTGCAAGAGTCAAGCCCCATAACTCGGGGAAAGATAGACATATCTCTGGGGGGAGATGGAAGCTGCGCTGAACTGCGTGAGCTGCTTGTCCTCCGGGTCAAGCTGGATGTTCGGAATCACGTTCCGGCGAAGGCCAAAGAACCGGATCCAGAGCTCCTTCGTGGGCCATAGTCTGGTGTAGCCTTCAATGGTGGAGGCGAAGGCAGAGAGAGGTGATGGCGTTAGCCGGAAGATGGTGCGGCTGAAGCTCATATGTGTTGAGCCAGTCGTTGAAGAAATCGCTTGCTGGGATCCCGAATCCACGTTGGAAGTGGGAGAGGAATACAACATACTCACCTGGATTGGGTGAGGGGGCAAGCTCCGCAGCGGGAAGGCTTGCGGTAACACCCTCCGGGATGCGCCTAGTGCAATACAGCCAGTCTAGGTCATCCTGGCAAACCCAGGATCCAGCCCACGCGCCACGGTCGACGTTCACCGTGTCTTCCTCCATTTCTTTCTCGGCGATGGCGAGCTCCTCCTCTGTCATCTCGAGATCACTGCCCTCACTGGCGCTAGCGGCGGTGGGTGACAGCGGCCTAGATAGGTAAGGACCTGTGGCGGAAGAGATGCGGGGAGGTGGCGGCAACGCTGGTGCGCGTGGAAGCAGTGCGGCGGCGGCGCTGCTACTCAGGTGTGGCGCGGCTACTGTGCAGAGGAAGAAGAAGAAGCAGAGGCAGAGGGGTGCGGAAGTGGGGAAAGAACCCAAGGGGCGCACCCCTCCCCTATTTAACCACGCCCTTAAGGGGTAGTGGGATCGCGATGTGCGGGCGGGCCACACGGTGTGGCCGTGTATACCCCAGATCAACCAATCAGCAGCGAGCCATAGGAAAGGCCACAGAGCGCAGGAGATCCCATGACGCGATGTTATGATGCAGTTAACGAGGAGGCAGGCATGATGTGACGTGTGCTACAGTGATAACTGACAATTACTGTGGCGGTTACTGGCGCAGGCCCTTAAAATAAGGCCAAAGTAATGATTGACCTCCACGTGGGGAAGCGTACAAGAGAAGGAAGAATGACCCGGATGAATATGAGGTAACCCGGCCAGCGAGTGAAAACTCAGAATGTGCCAAGGGAAAGTAAACCTATGAAATCCGTACTATGAGGTAACCCGGCCCGCGAGTGAAAACTTGGAATGTGCCAAGGGAAAGTAAACCTAAGAAAATCCGGACTATGAGGTAACTCGGAAAGGAGCCAGAGGCTCGATAAAATTGAACCTGCTGTGGCCTTAGCGGCTAAGGCAGCTAAGACCGCACCAGCATCGGGGACTAATGTTGGGGGGATACCCCGGGTAGGGTCACGCCGGGGTATAAAGGCCGAGTTAGCCGAGGTACGGCAATGTCAAAGCGGATGCTGGCCGAGTCACCTCAAGGAAGGCCGAATCACGGGGTAACCCTGACCAGGGGATGTCCACCTAACTAGGTCTCAGCCAACTTATATCATAAGTCAGTGAGATGTATCTAACTTGTATGCAGGAATAGCTATGGCCAGATCGACTAGGTACGATCCGGGTTATAGCAAGCTTACAAGAGAAGGAAGGTATCTCGCTGGTCAAAGGGTGACCACTATACGCAGAGCGTGAGCAAAGCAGACAGAGGCCAGGACCACCGAGGCGTGGCCGACAAAGGTGACGAAGCCTGTGTCGGATGACGCGGGCGCTGCAGAGGCTCACGTAGCCTCTGCATGAATGACGCTGGGTTAAAGTAACCCGGTCGGCTTACTATTTTGGGAGGAGGCATATTCCAAGGAATATGCCTCCACGTATGCCCTAATTGGAGACCTAGCCACCCCTATATAAGGAGGGTTAGGGCCTCTGTAGAAAGGGTTGAGTTTTACTTGGTTGGTCTTTAGAGGTTTATGTTCTACGAGCAAGTTACTGAGGGCTAGCTAGTGGTGAGAGTAAGAGAGTTCCTTCTTCCTCCTCTCCCCAATACAGCTCAAGGAGCACTTGTAATCTGTGGAAGTGAATCAAATACAAAGCTACTGTGTGTGGAATCACCACACTATCCCTCCCTGGATTCCCCTAGCGCATTTAGTCCCCACCTTTAGCCTATCCATGGCATCTGCCGTGACGCCACCACGACAACCCCGGTCCTTTCTTTTATCATCAATCTACAACTATTTACTGTTTTTTGTTTACTTTCTGCAAGCAATTACTTTCTTCCACACAATTCATTTAATCCTTTGTTTTTAGCAAAACCGGTGAGATTGACAACCTCACTGTAAGTTGGGGGCAAAGTTCTGTGGTTGTGTTGTGCAGGTTTCCACGTTGCTGCTAGCACTGGTAGTGCGCACTGCCAAAGGCCAGCTAGAAACACCTTGGAGGTGTTCCCTTGCTCCTATTGGTTCGATAAACCTTGGTTTCATAACTGAGGGAAAACTTGCTGCTGTGCTCATCATACCTTCCTCTTGGGGTTCCCCAACGAGCTTGATATATTTTGGGCCATCAAGCTATTTTTCTGGCGCCGTTGCCGGGGAGTCAAGGACATCTTCACAAGGGGAGTCCCTCATAACCAATCTCTTTACTTTGTTGTTTTTGTTTTGCTTAGTTTATTTCTGCTTTGTTTCCTTGTTTCTTTATCAAAAACACAAAAAATTAGTTTTACTAGTTTGCTTTCTTTATTAAAAACACAAAAAATGACTACTCTTGAAAATACTAAGTTGTGTGACTTCACTAGCACCAACAATAATGATTGCATGTGCACACCTATTGCTCCACCTGTTCCTGAAGCTACTTTCTTTGAAATTAAACCTGCTTTACTCAATCTTGTTATGAGAGAACAATTTTCTGGTATTGGTAATGAAGATGCTGCTGCTCATCTAAATAACTTTGTTGAACTTTGTGAGATGCAAAAGCATAGGGATATAGACGGAGATATTATTAAGCTTAAATTGTTTCCTTTCTCTTTGAGAGGAAAATCTAAAGAATGGTTGCAATCCCTAATAGGAATAGTATTGGTTCTTGGACTAAATGCAAAGATGCTTTCATTGGAAAATACTATCCTCCTGCTAAGATTATATCTATGAGAAGTGAAATAATGAAGTTTAAACAGTCTGATAATGAACATGTTGCTAAAGCTTGGGAAAGAATGAAATCTTTGGTAAAGAATTGTCCCACTCATGGACTGGCTGCTTGGATGATTATCCAAACCTTTTATGCAGGACTGAATTATTCTTCAAGAAATCTACTGGATTCTACTGCTGGAGGTACCTTTATGACCATTACTTTGGGTGCTGCAACAAAGCTTCTGGATAATATCATGGTTAACTATTCTGAATGGCATACTGAGAGATCTCCACAAGGTAAGAAGGTAAATTCTGTTGAAGAAACCTCCTCCTTGAGTGATAAAATTGATGTTATTATGTCTATGCTTGTTAATGGGAAAGATCATATAGATCCAAATCATGTTCCCTTAGCCTCTTTGGTTGCTCAAGAAGAGCAAGTTGATGTGAACTTTATAAGAAATAACAATTTTGGCAACAATGCTTATGGTAATAACAATTATAGGCCTTACCCTCCTAATAATACTTATGGTTATAATGACAAACCTGGAATACCTAGTGAAGGAAGAATTTTGGAAGTTGAAAGAGCCACTAAAAACTTCATGCAAATGCAATATGAACAAAATAAATTATTTACTAAAACTATGGAGGAACAACCTACCATTTTGAAGAATATTAGTCATCAACTTGAGAGTTTAAATAGGGAAATTCCTAGTTTGCAATTGAAACTTTCTAATGCTGAAAGAAATATATCATCTTTGTCTGAAGCACAATCCTCTTTGATTAATAAAATGGCTGCTAAACCTGAAACTATTGATAATCCCTTTGCTGCTACTAATGCCATACAAGTTAGAATTGATGAAAATGTTAGACTATTAGCTGAATTGCATGCTAAGTGGGAAAGAGATGAAATTGCTAGAAACATTAGTGTTTCTACTATCACTACCACTAGTGTTGAAGCTAGTAATATCTCTACTACTTTAGATGATAATTATGATTTTGATCTTGATGGTTGCAACATCTCTGAAGTTATTAAGTTCCTACAAAAGCTTGCTAAAAGTCTTAATGCTAGTGCTATGAATATGGCCTTTACAAAACACATTACTGATGCTCTCATAAAAATTAAAGAAGAAAAGATGAAACATAAAGCTTCTATTCCTATGAAACAAGAAGATGGTTGGGAACCCATCATTAATATGAAAGTGAATGATTTTGATTTCAAAGCTTTATATGATCTTGATAGTAGTGTTTCTATTATGCCTAGAAGGATTTATGATATGCTTGATTTGCCACCATTGGAAGATTGTTATTTGAATGTCCCACTTGATGATAATGCTAAAAAGAAACTCATGGGGAGTATTAATGATGTTCTTATTATGGTTAACAATGCCTATGTCCCTGTTGATTTCTATGTTTTGGATGTTGAATGCAATGCTTCTTGTCCTATTACTTTGGGAAGACCTTTTCTTAGAACTGTTGGTGCCATTATTGATATTAAAGAAGGAACCATTAAATATCAACTCCCACTCAAGAAAGGTATAGAACACTTCCCTAAGAAGAGAGAGAAGATTTCTTTTGCCTCTCCTATGAAAACAAAATTTGCTCTTAATGCTTCTTCATTTGAGAACACTTGATTCTTTTTCTTGCTTCTTATGCCTAACTTAAAGGCGTTAAAGAAAAGTACTTATTGGGAGACAACCCAAAATTTTTAGATGAGTCTTGGAAGTTATTACCTCTATAATAACCGCTCCTTATCCTTTTTATTTTCTTTTTGTGCCAAGAGTAACCTCTAATGAGAGAGAAGTAATGATTGGGAAAGTTTTTGTCCGGAAACAGATTTTTGTGCTTCACCGTAAAAATTCGTGAAAATATCTGTACATCGTTTTGAGGCGTGGATTTTTGTGCTTCTGCCCCAGGTTGTTATATAACTTTTGTTAGTTCAATACTTTTGGATTTGAGCAATAGAAGGTCTTCGAAAAAATTGGTTTTTACTTGCTGGTCTGTTTTGACAGATTTCTGCAATTATTTGCATTTGCTTCTTGTTGGTTCCTTTTTGAGTTCTTTTGGGGAATTGAGCTTTTTGAGGGAAGTGCTACAGTATATTGTGTTTTAATATAAGTTTTATTGGTGTTGAAACCTAACCTAAATACTTATTATCTTGAGTGCACTAATGTTGCTAATAAAGATTATGTAAATTTCAGGTGTATGAGAATGATGTAATGAGATGTCACCCCAAGAAAAATCAAAGCTTGGGGATGCCCAAGACATCCCTTCGTATCAATGGAAGAAATCTGATTTTTATTGATGAAGAGGGGATGCCTTGGCATCCCTGCTTTGACGCTTGTACTTGGATATTTCTTGGGTGACACGCGTGGCATCCCCAAGCTTGAGCTTTAGTCCATCCTTCATCTCATTACTCATTCCTTCCATACACCTGAAAATTTTCCTTCATACAAAACTTCACACAATCTTTATTAGCAACATTAGTGCACTCAAGATAATAGGTCTTTAAGGTTCAGTTATAACACCAATAAACTTCCATTAGAACACTAGCTACTGAAGCACTTCCCTCAAAAAGCTCAATTCCCCAAAAGAACTCAAAAAGGAACCAACAAGAAGCAAATGCAGAAAATGGCAGAAATCTATCAAAACAGACCAGCAGGTAAAGACGAATTTTGTCGAAGACCTTCTGTTGCTCAAATAAAAAAGTGTTGAACTAATGAAAGTTAGATAACAACCTGGGGCAGAAGCACAACAATTCACGCCTCAAAAAGACATTTAGAGATTTTACACGAATTCTTACGGTGAAGCACAGAAATCTGTTTCGGCACAACAACTTTCCCAATCATTACTTCTCTCTCATTAGAGGTTACTCTTGGCGCAAAAAGCAAATAAAAAGGATAAGGAGAGGTTATTACTGAAGTAATAACTTCCAATACTCATCTAAAACTTTTGGGGTATCTCCCAATAAGTACTTTTCTTTAACGCCTTTAAGTTAGGCATAAGAAGCAAGAAGAATCAAGTGTTCTCAAATGAAGAAGCATTAAAACCAAATTTCTTGCCCTTACCTCTCTTACTTTTATTCTTAACCTTGGGGAAAATATGATTGTTTGGTGGAGAAGAAAGGTGCATGGTCCCCTTTCCCACATCTATTATTGCTCAAAGGAGTTCTAATAGGGACCTTCCAAGTGTAATTTGTCCTTTTCCTGCACATTCAATAACAAGATAATCAATAGAAATCATTTTCCCAAGGATCTTTGTAAACACTCCTTCAGCTATTCCAATAGGTAATATGGTAGCATTATTAGCAAGAGATATTTCTTTTCCTCCTTCAGTAAGCCCCCAAAGATTCAAAGATTCATAAATATCTTTGGGCATAAGACAAAATTCAGACATAATATCACAGCGAGCTTGAAAAGTTTCAGTATTTATATCAATCTTTACTATGGGGAGCCACTTTGATGGTTCAGAATTTATTGGAACATAATCATGATGCTCCCTAAGCATATTATAGCAATCTTTCAATCTAGAAGTGCTGGTCTCAAGAGTGTTTAATTTAGCAAATATGCATGCAAAAGAAATATCAGTTTTGTTAGGCAAGTTGTAAGTAAGGATCAATTTCTTTATAGAATTAATAGCATCAGCCTCATTACATTGGAGGAAATCTCCTCCCACAATAGCATCTAAAGCATATCTATAGCAAAGAGCAATTCCAAGGTAAAAACTGCTAAGAAACAAGCTTTGAGTCATTTTAAGCTCAGTTTTTTCATGTAGATCAGAGATTCTAGACCAAGCTTCCTTGAAGCTTTCCTCAATTCCTTGTTTAAAATTGAAAATCATTTCCTCGGGTGACATAGTGGCAACTTAAAATAGGAACTATTTTTTTGTGTGTTTTCAAATAAGAAAGCAAACTAGTAAAACTAATTTTTTGTGTGTGTTTTTGATAAAGAAACAAGCAAACAAAGCAAAAAGAAACTAAGCAAGACAAAAAACAAAGTAAAGAGATTGGTTATGAGGGACTCCCCTTGCGAAGATGTCCTTGACTCCCCTACAACGGTGCCAGAAAAATGTTTGATGGCTCGGTATTGATGTGGAGCTCGTTGGGGAACCCCAAGAGGAAGGTATGATGAGCACAGCAGCAAGTTTCCCTCAGTTATGAAACCAAGGTTTAATCGAACCAGTAGGAGCAAGGAAACACCCCAAAGGTGTTGCTAGCTAAGCCTTGGCAAGGTATGACCATCGGTGCTAGTAGCAACGTGGAGACCTGCACAACACAACCACAGAACTTTGCCCCCAACTTGCGATGAGGTTGTCAATCTCACCGGTTTTGCTGAAAACAAAGGATTAAACGTATCGAATGGAAGGAAGAAATAGTTTGCAGAAAGTAAACACAAAGCAGTAAATAGTTTGTAGATTGTATGTTAAAGAAAGGACCGGGATCCATAGTTCACTAGAGGTGGCTCTCCTTAAGATAGATAACATGCTGGGTGAACAAATTACAGCAGGGCAATTGACAAACATCGAGAAAGCATATAAGCATATACTAATCATCTTGACTCCTTTGGAACTTGATTGGGCCTTACAACATTATACATAGACCGCCATCCAACTGCATCTATGACTAATAATCCACCTTCAGGTTATCATCCGAACCCCCTCCAGTATTAAGTTGCAAGCAACAGATTATTGCTTTTACGAATTATGCCAGAATGTAAACAATACGATTGTTCTATGAACAAAGGATTGTTGTTTTCTCCTAGTAGCAATAGCACATCTAGTACCTTAGAGATTTCTGTCACTTCCCCAGTTACCGTGAGGCATGAACCCACTATCGAGCATAAATATCTCTTGAGTTGCTAGCATCTACTTGGCCAAGATAGCTACTAACAACGGAAAGCATGCAAGATCACAAATAACAAAGACATGATAGAATCAATAATCAATCTGAAATAGCATCTCAATATCCATCGGATCCCCGCAAACACAACATGCAGAATTACAAATAGATGATCTTGATCATGAACGGAGCTCACAAGATCTAGACATGAAAGCACAAAGGAGGAGAACCAACCATCTAGCTACTACATGGAACCGTAGTCCAGATATGAACTACTCACGCATCACACCGGAGGCTTGCATGATGATGAAGAAGGCCTGTGGTGAATTCCCTCCCAAGGGTGCCGGGAAGAGCTTCAGATCCCTCCCAATCGAGGGATGGAGATGACGGCGGCTACAGACTCTTTCGTGGATTTTTGATCGGGTACCTAGGGTTTTGGTCCCGAGGGCAATATATAGGCGGAAGGAGAGACCGAGGGGGTGCTGGGGTCGGCCCACCACCACCCGGCGCTGGCTGGCCTGGCCGCCAGGTGGTGTGGCCGGCCCCCACCTCTTTCTCCGCCTCAGATTTTGGCATCGATGTCTTCCTAAAATAGGCACTTTGGCTTTTGTCCCGTCCAATTCCGAGAATATTCATTTTCTGACTTTCCTGGAACCAAAAACAGCAGAAAATAGGCAGCTGGCATTGTGGCTCTTGTTAATAGTTTAGTCCAAGAAATCATATGAAATGTACTCCAAAGTGTGGACAAAACACAAGAAAGTAGATAAAACCAAGCATGGAACATCAAAAATTATAGATACATTTGCAATGTATCAGAACACCCAAGGTTTATCAAACTCAGGGAGGAAGTGGTCAAAGGTATCCCTCTCAAGCAACACTACAATCAAGATACAAGAAGTCTCTTGTGTCCCCAACGCACGCAATACACTTGTCAGGTATATAGGTGCACTAGTTCGACGAAGAGATAGTGAAATACAAGTAATATGGATGATTATAAGTGGTAATTGCAATCTAAAATAAGAGTGGCAACAAGCAAACATGTAATAGGACTGATTGTAAACGGTGTTTCAATGCTTAGAAACAAGGCCTAGTGATCATACTTTCACTGGTGGACACTCTCATATAAATATCTTCTCTTCATTATGCTACCCTGAACTACTCTCCGGTTGGATGATGTAGGGCTATAACAACACACCTTAAAGTTCGCATTCCCCATCTAGATAACCCCTCACTGTCACCTTGAGCGCTAGATGGTTCCAACAAACACCACAATCTCATAGAGACATCCAACTCAAATTATACTCATGATAAGTATTTCTATAACCTTAGCCTAAGTGCCACACGGTGTGCACACTATCAACTTCACACACGTGGGGATAAGCAGTAATTAATTAAAGCACTTGAGTAGCAGAATAGATCTATAGATTACAAAGCTCATGATCTCTATAAGATCACGCATAGAGAGATGAACACATAGCTACCGTAGAGTCCTTAGCCTCGAGAGAGAACTACTCCCTCCTCATCATGGGAGATAACACTACTAGGAAACAGCCTATCTGTGGCGCTTGAAAAGGGGACTTCTATGGCACATATCTTTGTCGCCACTGTTACCTTGCCACTGATAACTACTTCCTGTGGCACATATGGATATGCGCCACGGTTTTAGACTTCGTATGCATTCCTTCATATGCGCCAGGAAGAACTTCAGGTGCATTTACGGTATGCGCCAGATATGCCATGCGCTACTAACTATATAATTATATGCGCTACGATTGTGTAACATGTATTCAAGTAAAATACTTTCCGTGTATAATCAGGTATTTATACAGGATTTATACAAGATTTATCCAGATGAGTATAAAATACATTGCACAAGTAGTAGATGCATGAAAATCGACATATATATAATACAAACACTTAGAGCCCGATCGAGATACATATATAGTGTCAAGTGCCAAATTTTTACACAAGCGCCGAATACAAAGTTCATGTCATCTCACATTACAAATATGAAGTGGCCACCATCGCCTACACTAGGATCAAATAGAATACAACTATGATAATGGTGAGCAAGAGCATTAGCCCGACCAATATCTTCATCCGGTTCTTCTTCCACAAGTGGTTCCTCCACTTGGCTATCGCCTCCTCTCTAGTCGCGTATCCTTTGTAGATGTTGCCGCTGAACTTGTTCACTTGTTTGTGGCAATCCTCCCACTCCTCGTAGACTCCTGGAACCCTACCCATGTACACCACATACCACCTCGTCACCATCTCTATAGACGACAAGGCATATTAGTAAAAATACAACGAAAAGAATGAATAAAGGGTTCACATCCATATATATATATGTTCATAGAATATAAAACAAAGGATCCATAAACCTAAAAGTTAGATCATCATAGAAGCAATAAGTTCAACGACATCACGACCACAAGGTAGTTTAAGTCTAACAACAATGACCATTTCGACCACGAGATAGTAAAGTTTATGACACACACACACTAATACAGCAGGCGTCCATCAAGAATATACACACACTGGATCATCCTAGAGGCACACATCGATCATGATGAAGACTTCCTCTTCTGGCACGGCTTCGAGAATGGTAGATAGCCCTCTTTCATCGTCCACGTCCTTGTGTCACCCTGCTTACGGAGGCGTTCTCTGATCTCCCTCTTACTCAACCCTCTGGCTTGTTGTAGGGCACCACCCCTTGTGTTGACATCTTCAATGATGATTTGCGACAAATTCATCTGAATGCGATGGAAGTCTTCTCTAAGATCAGCATCGTCGATTTTCGCCAAAGTTTCGGCCCATCCTTGGAGACTAGATGGCAGCGTTAGGTTATGGCAATCCCGAACATAGCCTTTAAGGTGATGGAGGACGTAGAAGGCCTCCTTGGCACCAGCAGTCGACTGCTTGACGCAGGGGAAGTTGAGCACGTGCTTGAACACGTGTTTGCCATCCTTGATACATCCCCCTATCTACGAAGGTGCATCCCTTCTTGGTGTAGCCCTCGAGAGCCTCATTGAGAACACCCCTTATTCTGGTGTAGTCTTTTTTCTTCGTCAAACTCCCCAAGTCGAAATACATGGCTAGCGAATACCTCGGGGCAAGGACGATGAGTGTGCAGTATTTGTCTCTGCGCAACACAATTGGAACGGAATGTTGGAAAAAGAGCAAAGGAAAGAAATCTATAAGAAATGCATAAGTTACAAGGATTTATGAGCGAGTGTGTGTACTTACTCGGGAAAGAAAGGCAAAAGAAGTGTGCCCTTCCTCTTGTTGTCCACCATGAACTTCTCGAGGTACGCCGTCGCCTTGGTCCGTGTCTCTAATCCTTCAACCAACTGGTTGTCCCGCAGGTAGTAGGGATCCACTATCGCGATTTCCGGGGTACTTTCTCTCTTGATCGTGAGCGCCAGATTGAGCGCGTATAGGCGGACCAAGTTATAGTCCAGACGTTTCGTGAGAAACAGCTTGAATATGTCCTCAAACGCTATGAAGAATATATCCGTGGGGGGTTCATCGACGAAGCCCACGTCCAATGGCACCTTGGCCGTGAAAACCAGGTAATTTGGATCGTCCTCTTTAAGAAGGAGGGCCTCTAGTGTCTTGACACCCTCGTGCAAAGTTAACATGGCTCCAACCGCAATGTGGATCATATCTGGAGTCAATATCGGATCACCAGCTACATGCACTCGGGGCAAGCCAAATTGTGTGGATGGTACGACGACGGTGTCCTGACCCCGGATCCTCTTCGGAAGAGGCTGGCTCGCACCCTTCTTATTATTATTATTACCTCTCTTCCTATAGTGCTTCTTCTTCACAACAGTGTCAACCACTGCCATCTGCTAATCAGTCGCCTTTGAGAGTGTGTTGGGGCTGAAAACCAATCCCGGTTTCTCTTGTGGTGGATCGGCGGCCGGAGGCGTCTCTTGAGAAAGACCATGGAAGACCAGGCGCTGCGTGCATGTATTGGGCCGACCAGCTTGATGGTCGTCGCGAGCCGCGGAGGGTTCTTCATCCATAGAAGGAATATACAATCCTTTGGCGGTGCCGGTGTTGATGAAGTCGTCAACGTTGACCAATTCATCATCATCTTCATGGGTGCCATCATGTGGTGGTGGTAGCGGGGGCGACGGCGGTTGCGACACAAAGTCTTTGCCATGTGGCGGTGCACACGCTGCCAAGAGTTGATGGTGATGGCTGGTGGTGGCGACAACGGCGGCTACTGGCTTCCGAGGTGGTGGCTGGGCGATGATCGGTCGAGCGGTGGCGCCGGTGCCCCCCCCCCACAAGACGAATCTGGGTCTTCGGCCATGTCAAGGGCCAGTTGTAGCATTCCGCAAGGGTCTTGTGTTCGTCGGCTCCCTGAGGTTGAAAGGGGGGGTCCATGTCGTCGCACCCTGGCAACACCCGAGCCAACCTGACCCTCATCACGTCATCATCCATTGGATTGTTGTGCATCGTGTGGCTCGCCGGTTGTATAAGAGTGCCCTTGGCAACATCCTTCAACTCACCGCTGACATCTTTAAGCAGGAGTACGCAAGAAGTGTCCTGAGGCAAAAACATGTCGTTGGGCGTCATGAGATGGCAACAATCATGCATCAAAGGCATAAAGGAGATGACGTGCACTAACTAATTAGTTACCTTGGTGATGGCGTGGATCTCGGCTAATGTAGAGACACGGCCGATGCCAGCGGTCGACCTATCATCATCTGCAATCTCCCGCTCAGGTGCCTCGCGAAGAACCACCGCCGTCGGCTGCGCCTTGTTGGTATCTTTGGCGGGAGGGGGCGTCGGTGTGACCAAAACGAGGGGCTGCGTCCTGATGTTGACGGCCGGCGGGGTCACCAGATCTGGCGACACGGTAACATTGATGCCCGAGTTGCTGCCGCTTAAGCTAGGCAGATGTATCGGCCCCTGTCGACCTCCCGCATTCCAAGCAGTAAGCCCCTCGAAAAACTCAGGGGGGGTCATCGAGCGGAGCTTCTCTTCCACTAACTTGTCCACCGTTTTCTGGTCCACCGCCTTCTCCTCCAGTGTCTGCACCTTCATCTTCAGCTCTGCAACAGCGGCTTTATCCTGGTTCTTCCTCTCCCTTCTTTTCTTGGCGTCCTCTTTATAGAACTCTTTGAACTTCATGCTCGTACCGAAGCCGGACACACGGCCAGCTGAGGACGGCGGCAACCCGTTGTCCCTCTTCTTGTAAGCATTGGTCGCCCTGTTGAAAACCGTGTCCCACGGCTCCATCGAATCCTAGGACGACTCTGTGGCACCAGCGTTCAGTTCCTCCTCCTGCAGAGACAAGGAAAGGTGAACCCATTTAGATTCGTGGCTTCATTATCTTAGTTAGAACGCAATAGACTTGAGATCGGCGATAAATTCCTTACCAGATTCTTCTTGAATTCCTTCACCTCCGGATCATCGGTGATGAACTCCCTTGTTTCCTTGTCCAGGTAGTAGCGGGCCCGAACAAATTGCCTAAGCTGCAAGTCCGTGATTTTAATCCAAGGGTTGTCTTTACCAAGGCGTTCAAGCTCGGCGTCCTCCTTGTCCCAAATGGCCTGTTTCCCAGAATCGCCGCCCAAGGTGGTGGTTACCTATGTTCTGTTCCCGCATACTCCTTCCCCATTGAGTCCATTTTATAGCGTCAGCGGTAGCTATATCCGCCTTGAATATCCTAAACTCCTCTTCGTCGAGCATCTGATTTTTCTTACTAATAACCTCCCAGCTTTCACCTTTGTCAATGCTATTCTTCACCCGGGTTTTCCAGCTGCTCAAGGCGTTGCTCATCTTCGTGAGGGCTAGTCTATTCACCGGGTTCTTATTTCTCTCGAGGTTTCTAAACTGCTCTAAGAATCTGTATCGCTTGTGAAGCTTCTTAAGGAGGTTATCGACCAAAGCTACATGGTCAGCATGTCTGATGTACTTCGTGTTGATCGACATGCTTTCCTGGAAGATGCACCCGAGTTGCAGGCCGTACCCTTTAGCAATCGCCTCTAACGCAATGGGTTGGCCACTTTCTGTGACCTCAGTGAACTCATCGCAGACGGTGGCGAGCACTGGCACCTTCCGCTTCTTCTGTTCCTTCTTCTTCTTCTGAGAAGTGACCGGGTTGCCGCTACCGCCATCCGTCCTCTCGCCACCATCGGTGCGGGCCCCGCCATCGGTGGTGTCATCCTCTTCGCCGCCGCCTTCACTAGTTCCATCCTAGTCATCTTTGTCCCCCTCGTAATCAGGATCTCCGCCCTCATTGGCCCCAGCAGCTCTGGCGACGGTCGCCTCCTCCTCCAGTGGTGGTGTCATCCTCATAGCCTCCTCCTTCTCCTCCTCCTGTTGGGACCCCTTCCAGAATGACTGGTTGGCCTGTCTAGCTTGTTCTTCAACGCTGATCATGTGCTTAGAAGGGCCAGACTCCTTGTTGCCCGACATGTTTGCACTACTCTATTTAAAAGAGGCAAAATGTTAGCACAAATCTCGGCCGAAAAATTCAGCATGACCTTTGCTAATTTTTTGACCTAGGAGTGCCCATTTCTCAACTGAAACGGAAGTGAATCGACACTTCGGGAGAAATGGGCAACTCAAATGAAATCCCTGCAAGACAAAACACCCCATCCCCATATTTACAGCCCCACCCCCATATAACAGCAGCACCGTATAGCATATAATAGCACCATGTAACAGGAGCACCATATGACAACACCATATAGCATACAACAACAGCAAGCACCAGCAGCACCAGCAAGCTTAGCAAGCAGTAGTAAGAACCAACAGCAGCAAGCACCAACACAGCAAGCAAGCACCAACAACAGCATACAACAGCAGCAAGCACCAACACAACAAGCAGTAGCAGCATAGCAAGCACCAGCAGCACCAGCAAGCTTAGCAAGCAGTAGTAAGAACCAACAGATACAAGTATAAGAACTTAAAAAACTTTAAAATTTACCAGGGCATACCCCAAGTGAGCACAAGAATTAAGAATGCTATACAAATCATCAAATAGAAAACGGATAAGCTACCCTTGCTATATATACCTTGGGAAGTAAAGAAGAGATAACCAACGAGTGTTGCTTACACATGCCCGAGATGTGATAAATGAGAAACAACAAGGAAAATGAATAAAGTCACATGTGTATGCCTTATGTTGTGAAATGAGTTGGGAAAATTGTATGCCTTAAGTTTGAAATGGTAGGACAACAAAGGACAAGGTCCAACAAGCCAACTACTTTGGCTCCCTCACCCAGGCCTCCACCATCAGGGTCGGGAGCTACATCGGGGAAGAGATTTATGCCCCCTTCAAGAGCCTTCTGCCCATGGTAATCCACTAATCCACGTCTTATTTTACTACTACGACAATCATACCAAAATATAATGATCATGCTTCATCTGTAAATGGCAAAACTAATTCATGAACAAAAAGGATGATGCTTAATTTGTACACTACTTCGAACTTTGATGCTGTATGTCCTGTCTTGAGGTAAGCGGAAAGGAAGCTAAAGTCATGTACTAGTAGAAAATGCTTAATTTATGAACATTACTTTGAAATATGACGAGGAATGTCCTGTAGTCTTGAGGATAGTGGAAGGGAATCTAAGTCATGTAGAAAAAGGCAGAGCACCATGTGCTTTCTTATTAAAAAACACACAAAGGGAGTTCAAATGTCAAATGGTGTGCCATGATGTGATGATTGTATGGGTTAACATCTTCTGTTTTCAGAGATGTCCAGGTCAAGGGAAATGTTCCACTTCCTGGTATCTATGACCCAGACTTCATCGCTGCAAACCAGGGGTCCCGGGCCAACAACATTCTCAAGGGCACCAAGAAGGAGCAGATGGAGCAGGTTATAAAAGACATAAGGTATACATGCAGAAGTGCACATCAACTGTGCATTGATTTTACTTCTTAGTACTTGAAGAAAGTTTAATTTGAATTTGGATCGTCAGAACACATGATTTGACACCATGGCTTTAGGAATATGCTTATGGCAAATTTACTATACAACTGGTCGCACCACTAAATCAAATCTTAAATAACAATGTTGTTTATAAAGTTTCTGTTTTATTCTGGGTCTGGATTCATAGTTAAACTGTCACATCCCAAGATTTTCCAAATCTTGTAATGTGAAAATAAATGAATAAAATAAAACTTTGTTTGATTTTCAGGGCCAGAAGAAACTTTTTGAATTTAAATGGAACTTCAAACCTATTTGGATTAAATAAAATCCTAAAGGGATTTAAAAGGTTAAACATTTATAAAAGGTTTTGGCTTTCAAAAGAAAAAGTGGATTTATAAATAAAGATTATTTTACAGAGCCAAATTAAACCTTGGCCAAGTATTTGAAATAAAATGTTTTGTTTTGATTAAAAATAGTAAAGGTTTATTTAAATAAAGTAATAAGGATTTAATATCCAAGATTTTATGAATAAAGGTTTTATTATTTCTAAACCATCAAAACTTGTTTATTTGTTTAAAATAAGTTTTCTAAGTATTTTATATTCTCAAATAAAACCTACTGAAGTGTTTTGGTTTTATTTTAGATTTCAAAATAAATATTCTAATAAAACAAATCTTATTTGATTTAATAACTAAGGTCCATTTTATTTAATTATTAATGGAGCTTAAAATAAAAATGTTATTTTATTTTAAACATGTTTTCCAAGTATCTTATACTTTCAAATAAAACCTACTAATTTGGTTTTGAAAATATTTGGATTTCAAATAGAAATTTTATTAATTAAATCAAACCCTATTTTATTAAATAACTAAAGATCCATTTTATTTAATTATTGAATGGATCCTAAAATGAATAAAAATATTATTTTATTTTTGAGATTTGGTTTATGTTGATAAACAGAACCAAAAACTCATTACAAGTTTGGAAGTGTTTGAATTGTTTGAATGTTTGTTTTGTTGTTTGATTTGTGAGTTGATTTTCAAAACAGAATTTGATTTGGAAAAAGAAAAAAGCCAACAGGAAGAAAAAAATATGAAAACAGACCCAGCCCAACAAAATGGCCCAACAACCCAGTCCAGCCCACCTGTTCCCTTGCCCCGAACCGTTATCTTCACCGCAGAAAGAACCCGCTAAGCAGCTGACTAGTGGACCCAACTCCCTTTCCTTCTCTATCGCTGACAAGACGACCACCACACATCATCGCCTCCTTCACCCCCGCACCAGTTCCTCCTCGCTTTTTCCCTAGGGCCGCCAATCTCTTCTCAGATCGCCATTGCCTCCGACGAGCTTATCTCTCGATTCGGCCGAACCACACCACCTCCCGCCTCCTCGAGGACGCAATGTGCTCAGCATTCCCCAGTGAACCTTTCTCGCAGCTCGCGGCTCGCTGCGAAAGGCTTAACGTCTTCCCGAGCCGCCGCCGTCGCTTCCAATCAAGGCGATGTTCCCCGGTAAACCTGACCTCCCCTCCCTTCCTCGTGGACACGATAATGACTGCCATGATCTTACGAACCTAATGGTGCCTTCCGTTTGTCCTAGGGTGCTCCCTATCCTCGCCCTCGATGACCTCCAGAGCCGCCCGAGGCCCAGCTCATCTCCGGCGAGCAATTAGGGATTCCACGGCGCCTTCACCAACCAGTACCACGTTGAGCATCAGCATCGTTCAGCGAACGAGGTGAGCACCTTCCCCTCCTCCCTTGCTTCCTATTTCACCAGCGCCATTGCCGTCGACCTCGCCGCCAATGATTGCCGCCGCCTCGAAGTTTGGTCAATGCGATGACAGCCGTTCGATCTAGATCGGGCGAGCAAGATTAGACCACTTAAACGCGAAGGGGTATGCTTTCTGGACCGCACGATTTGATTAGATCCAACGCTCTGTGTCTGCCGATCCGACCGAACCGGTACCAGCGAATAACGTTGCGCCGCGTGTCACCAGATGGATTGGAATTAGAATTTGAAATCTGATTTAGGTATGATTTTGAAAACCGTCTAACTTTTGATCCACACGTCCAAAAATTATAAATTTGGTATCGTTGGAATCAGTGGAACAAACCCTAGCCAACCATGCCCTTGGTTTAGCAAATAGTATCTGTTTGTTTGCTTGTTTTTGCAGATTCATTTGTGTGCTTATTTAGATTATAAAAATTGTTTAAAAATGATTTTAGGGTTAAAACTTTTGCAAAAGGGTTTGTGAAGAACCTACTGACCCTAGGAACCAACCCATGGTTTGAAAAATGGATTTGGAAAAGTTTAGAATGGATTAATTGGTTTAGTCCATTTCTAGCTAAATAAAACTATTGTTTTGTTTATAAAAATGGTTTTGAGTAAAAATTTTGGAGAAAATGTTTTGGACCAAACCTACTGACCATAAAAACCAAGTTTTGAGAAACAACAACTTATTAAGTGAAATCACTTAAAGTTGTGGCATTGAGAAAAATGTTTTTCACCACATAAAATGATGAATGGTTTTGAAAATGGTTTATGGATAAGACCCATTTGCAAATGACTTTGCCATTTTGGTAAATGACCAATTTGGACCTTACAAAGTTTAGAAGCCTAGTGGAGACCCTGTTTGCAAATAAAACTATCTTGTGCATGCTCCCATGCATAACTTAGAACCCTTTGCTTTGTGTGTGAAATTGTTTGTTTGACTTTGGTTTGGAATGTTAGTTGATTTTTGTGTTTGCTTGATTGACTTGTAGTGAAGTTAGAGAAGTGTGAGACTAGCAAGATCAAGGAGTGAACCACCATTCCCTACCAAAAAGGCAAGTTACACTATCATCTAAAGTCCTACTACTTTTATTATACTTAGTGGATTTTGAAAACATGCATGAAAATAATTTTATACTTATGCTATGCTAAATCCTATTAGGATACCCTATACATTCCTTAGAGAAAACATTGTAGTTGTACATGCTTAGCCATGCTTTATTGGGAAAAGAGATACATTGAGATTTTACAAAGTTGAGAAAAAGACTTATGTTTTATATAATAAAACAAGGACTCAATGAACCACCTGGGTGGACAAGGATACTTTGAGTTTTGGAGAAGGTGGCAACAAAAGGAACCATGCTATGGAAATCTCTTTGTGTTGTGCTCCAAAGGAAAACCACCCAGGAAACTTAGAGATTGAACATGTTTCTCGTACAGTGGCTTCCGTGTACAGCCACATGCTAAATGGGCTCTGGCTTAGTCAACTACATAGTGGAAGTCCCATGCATTGGCATCTTCAGGTTAACTAGATTTGTGTAAGGGAGCAACCCTACATTGGTGCCTGGTAGACAAGCTAGCATTTTGTATTGGGAGGACTCCTATGGAAAGACTTTGTCACATTCTCAATCTGCCAGTACTCCATCTTGGTGAGTACTTACCCAGCGGCCACTGGTGGCATCAAGATGAGATTGTGTCATGTGGGTAAAGTGTACAACTTCTGCAGAAGATCAAATTCTAAGTACTTAGCCGTGTCCCCGGTTATGGACAATACTGAGCAACTAAGGCCTGAAGCTATGGAAGATCTCGACACTCTAATTTCTAAAAGAAAACTTTTAAAACTTGATGCACTTGGGGTTACCAAGGTGCTCAAGAGATTTTGACAAGGACTTGAACACTTGAGTTTTTACCAAGGAGTTCAAGGGATTTTGAAAGGAGATTTGACAAAGGACCAAAACCATTTTGAAAAGATAGGATAAAACATTGCTTTATGCAAATGAGCCTAAAACTCTACTTAGCCAAATTTGCATGTAATGATAGGATCCACTTATATTATACATAGTAGTGAAACTTGCCAATACAAGTCAAATGTATTGACCCTTGTGGCTGTAACTTGTAATGTTGCAGGTTTGATTGATTTTAGTGAAGATTGTTTGATTAGGATTACAAAGTCTACAACCAACATCTGCCTGTGGCACTTGAAGATGAAGGACCCCATGCTTATAGTTATTCCGCTGCAATGTAATGTAATAGCCAAATGAGCTATGTATGATGTAATAAACTTATGTTATTCCTGGTTATAAAGTTATATTATGACCTTTGTTTCTTGATATTACATCTTAACTGTGGATGCTAGCTATTGATCCAGGGACTAGCATTGTAAACACAGGAGGAATCTACCTTATTAGGTTGAGACCTCTACAGATGGTATCAGAGCACTGTGTTGCCTGTAGGATTGTAACCCTAGGATTGGACAAAACCCCTTAGAAAAATAGGAGTTGTAATTGTTCCAAAACGTATTTACAAACAATCTTGTAAACTCTTTCCTCAACCATTTTGGTTTTGATTCTACATCTCTTCTATTTCAAACTTGATGGACAAAGCCTACCCCATGGCCAAAGACTTCACCATGTGCAAAGGACATCTTTAACTCTAATGACTTCAACATCTTCAACTCTAATGACTTCAACATCTTCAACATTTTCACCAAGGACTTCAACCTTGGATATCACTAAGGACTACAAGTGAAAAACCAAGAGACATTAGAATGCCTACCAAAGAGATTGATATCAAGTTAGAGTATGGATCATATTGACCTATGAGGTATGATTATACTAAGTTATTATTTTCAAGAAAACCTGTTGTTTCCTTCAACTCATGAGTTAAGCTCATAAGTTGTTAAGTGAATAGCTGCTTGTTGATTGATTGATTGTTTGATTGAACTTGGTTGGTTTTGAATTGTGTGTTAGAACTTCTTAAAAACCTATCCACCAATACTCATCCCTATCAAACCAACAGATGCCTCCCCGTCGTGCCAACCCCAACCAAAACAACAACATCCCTCCTGAGATGCAACAGTTGATGACAGGCCAAACTCAACTGATCCAGATGATGACCACACTTATCCAGAATCAGAACAACAACAACAACAACAACAACAACCACAATCAGAATAATCCTCCAGCACTTGACATGCTCACCAAGTTTCTGAAACTTAGGCCTACAAGATTCCCTGGAACAACTGATCCAATGTAAGCCAATGATTGGTTACGTTCAGTAAACAAAGACTTAGTGACTGTTGGTTGCACCGATGAAGAGAAAGTTAGGTTTGCAGCATTTCTGCTTGAAGGACCAGCAGCAACATGGTGGGACAACTTTCAGATCACCACTCCCCTTGAGGATGTGACTTGGGATATTTTTGAGGATGGTTTCCGTACAACTCACATCTCACCAGGAGTGATGTACCTGAAGAAAAAGGAGTTTCACAATCTGAAATAAGGCCACCTCGATGTGGTGAGTATATTGAAGAATTCAACAATCCGCACGTTATGCACCGGATGAAGTTGATACAGATGCTAAGAGAAAGGAGAAATTTCTTGAAGGACTTAATGATGAGTTGAACTCTGCGCAGTTAGTGCTTGCCTATGTCCCAACTTATCAATCACTCTGTGACAAAGCCACAATATTGGAAAACAAGATGAATCAAGTTGAGAATAGAAAGAGGAAACATAAACTCAAGAACTATTCAGGATCATCAAAGAAGAAGCATTCATACAAAAAGAACAATGAAGATTTTGAACCACATCAGTATCACCACAACAACAATGAAAGTGAGAATAATGGAAATGATACTGACAATGGAGATGACCTTGGTCAGAACCAACATGACACATACAGGAAAAAGGACATTAGCCAGCTGCAATGCTATAATTGTAAGGAACTTGGACACTATGCATCGATCGTCCAGAGAAGAAAAAGAAAAAGGATGCCAGAAGAGCCAATGGAAATGACTCCAATGTGACCCAAAAAGGACATGTGAACCACATTGACCTGAATGGAAACTTTGAAGAGATAGAAGAAGTGGATGTCAGGATTTAGAAAACTCAGAAGAGTCAAATAAGGATTCCTTGTCTGATTATTGAATTGAACTTTTAGCCAAGAGAACCATCAATGTAACCCTATGAGACTTTATTTTAAGGGTGGTAGTACCCTAGTTATTCTAAGCCTACTTGTACCCCAGCCTTCCCAAATCTCGGGACGAGATTTATTTTAAGGGTGGTAGCCTGTCACATCCCAAGATTTTCCAAATCTTGTAATGTGAAAATAAATGAATAAAATAAAACTTTGTTTGATTTTCAGGGCCAGAAGAAACTTTTTGAATTTAAATGGAACTTCAAACCTATTTGGATTAAATAAAATCCTAAAGGGATTTAAAAGGTTAAACATTTATAAAAGGTTTTGGCTTTCAAAAGAAAAAGTGGATTTATAAATAAAGATTATTTTACAGAGCCAAATTAAACCTTGGCCAAGTATTTGAAATAAAATGTTTTGTTTTGATTAAAAATAGTAAAGGTTTATTTAAATAAAGTAATAAGGATTTAATATCCAAGATTTTATGAATAAAGGTTTTATTATTTCTAAACCATCAAAACTTGTTTATTTGTTTAAAATAAGTTTTCTAAGTATTTTATATTCTCAAATAAAACCTACTGAAGTGTTTTGGTTTTATTTTAGATTTCAAAATAAATATTCTAATAAAACAAATCTTATTTGATTTAATAACTAAGGTCCATTTTATTTAATTATTAATGGAGCTTAAAATAAAAATGTTATTTTATTTTAAACAAGTTTTCCAAGTATCTTATACTTTCAAATAAAACCTACTAATTTGGTTTTGAAAATATTTGGATTTCAAATAGAAATTTTATTAATTAAATCAAACCCTATTTTATTAAATAACTAAAGATCCATTTTATTTAATTATTGAATGGATCCTAAAATGAATAAAAATATTATTTTATTTTTGAGATTTGGTTTATGTTGATAAACAGAACCAAAAACTCATTACAAGTTTGGAATTGTTTGAATGTTTGTTTTGTTGTTTGATTTGTGAGTTGATTTTCAAAACAGAATTTGATTTGGAAAAAGAAAAAGCCAACAGGAAGAAAAAAATATGAAAACAGACCCAGCCCAACAAAATGGCCCAACAGCCCAGTCCAGCCCACCTGTTCCCTTGCCCCGAACCGTTTTCTTCACCGCAGAAAGAACCCGCTAAGCAGCTGACTGGTGGACCCAACTCCCTTTCCTTCTCTATCGCTGACAAGACGACCCCACGCCACATCATCGTCTCCTTCACCCCCCCGCAGACCAGTTCCTCCCCTCGCTGTTTCTGCCGCTGTAAATTCTTGTAAATTCGTGTGAATGCACGAGTTATTATCAACAGCAATGACGCGCCCTTATACGCCCATTCCTCCTCTCTCATTTTCCCCAAGTAGCACTTCCTCTCTGCCCCTAGGCTGTCGCCAATCTCTTCTGCACCGCCGCCGTCTCCGACGAGCTTATCTCTCGATTCCGGCCGAACCACACCACCTCCTGCCTCCTCGAGCACGCAGCTGTGCTCAGCATTCCCCAGTGAACCTTTCTGCAGCCGCAGCTCGCTCGCGCGCGTCCCTGAGCGTCGGCAACGTCTTCCCCGAGCCAGCGCCGCCGTCTGCTCCAACTGCGGCGACGTTCCCCGGTAAACCTGACCTCCCCTCCCTTCCTCGTGGACACGATAATGACTGCCATGATCTTACGAACCTAATGGTGCCTTCCGTTTGTCCTAGGGTGCTCCCTATCCTCGCCCTCGACGACCTCCAGAGCCGCCCGAGGCCCAGCTCATCTCCGGCGAGCAATTAGGGACGGTCACGTGCGCCCCTTCACCAACCAGTACCACATTGAGCATCAGCATCGTTCAGCGAACGAGGTGAGCACCTTCCCCTCCTCCCTCGCTTCCTATTTCACCAGCGCCGCCGCCGTCTGACCTCGCCGCCTCCAGCGACCATCGTTGCGCCGCCCGAGTTTGGTCAATGCGATGACAGCCGTTCGATCTAGATCGGGCGAGAAAGATTAGACCACTTAAACGCGAAGGGGTATGCTTTCTGGACCGCACGATTTGTTTAGATCCAATGCTCTGTGTCTGCCGATCCGACCGAACCGGTACCAGCGAATAACGTTGCGCCGTGTGTCACCAGATGGATTGGAATTAGAATTTGAAATCTGATTTAGGTATGATTTTGAAAACCCTCTAACTTTTGATCCACACGTCCAAAAATTACAAATTTGGTATCGTTGGAATTAGTGGAACAAACCCTAGCCAACCACGCCCTTGGTTTAGAAAATAGTATCTGTTTGTTTGCTTGTTTTTGCAGATTCATTTGTGTGCTTATTTAGATTAGAAAAATTGTTTAAAAATGATTTTAGGGTTAAAACTTTTGCAAAAGGGTTTGTGAAGAACCTACTGACCCCAGGAACCAACCCATGGTTTGAAAAATGGATTTGGAAAAGTTTAGAATGGATTAATTGGTTTAGTCCATTTCTAGCTAAATAAAACTATTGTTTTGTTTATAAAAATGGTTTTGAGTAAAAACTTTGGAGAAAATGTTTTGTACCAAACCTACTGACCATAAAAACCAAGTTTTGAGAAACAAAAACTTATTAAGTGAAATCACTTAAAGTTGTGGCATTGAGAAAAATGTTTTTCACCACATAAAATGATGAAAGGTTTTGAAAATGGTTTATGGATAAGACCCATTTGCAAATGACTTTGCCATTTTGGTAAATGACCAATTTGGACCTTACAAAGTTTAGAAGCCTAGTGGAGACCCTGTTTGCAAATAAAACTATCTTGTGCATGCTCCCATGCATAACTTAGAACCCTTTGCTTTGTGTGTGAAATTGTTTGTTCGACTTTGGTTTGGAATGTTAGTTGATTTTTGTGTTTGCTTGATTAACTTGTAGTGAAGTTAGAGAAGTGTGAGACTAGCAAGATCAAGGAGTGAACCACCATTCCCTACCAAAAAGGCAAGTTACACTATCATCTAAAGTCCTACTACTTTTATTATACTTAGTGGATTTTGAAAACATGCATGAAAATAATTTTATACTTATGCTATGCTAAATCCTATTAGGATACCCTATACATTCCTTAGAGAAAACATTGTAGTTGTACATGCTTAGCCATGCTTTATTGGGAAAAGAGATACATGTTGAGATTTTACAAAGTTGAGAAAAAGACTTATGTTTTATATAATAAAACAAGGACTCAATGAACCACCTGGGTGGACAAGGATACTTTGAGTTTTGGAGAAGGTGGCAACAAAAGGAACCATGCTATGGAAATCTCTTTGTGTTGTGCTCCAAAGGAAAACCACCCAGGAAACTTAGAGATTGAACATGTTTCTCGTACAGTGGCTTCCGTGTATGCCCACATGCTAAATGGGCTCTCGCTTAGTCAACTACATAGTGGAAGTCCCATGCATTGGCATCTTCAGGTTAACTAGATTTGTGTAAGGAGCAACCCTACATTGGTGCACAGTAGACAAGCTAGCATTTTGTATTGGGAGGACTCCTATGGAAAGACTTTGTCACATTCTCAATCTGCCAGTACTCCATCTTGGTGAGTACTTACCCAGCGGCCACTGGTGGCATCAAGATGAGATTGTGTCATGTGGGTAAAGT
The DNA here is from genome assembly GCA_023614405.1 of Avena insularis. Classification (NCBI taxonomy): domain Eukaryota; kingdom Viridiplantae; phylum Streptophyta; class Magnoliopsida; order Poales; family Poaceae; genus Avena; species Avena insularis. The sequence continues at coordinate 660,048,381 of CM042690.1, read as the reverse complement.
GTACAACTTCTGCAGAAGATCAAATTCTAAGTACTTAGCCGTGTCCCCGGTTATGGACAATACTGAGCAACTAAGGCCTGAAGCTATGGAAGATCTCGACACTCTAATTTCTAAAAGAAAACTTTTAAAACTTGATGCACTTGGGGTTACCAAGGTGCTCAAGAGATTTTGACAAGGACTTGAACACTTGAGTTTTTACCAAGGAGTTCAAGGGATTTTGAAAGGAGATTTGACAAAGGACCAAAACCATTTTGAAAAGATAGGATAAAACATTGCTTTATGCAAATGAGCCTAAAACTCTACTTAGCCAAATTTGCATGTAATGATAGGATCCACTTATATTATACATAGTAGTGAGACTTGCCAATACAATTCAAATGTATTGACCCTTGTGGCTGTAACTTGTAATGTTGCAGGTTTGATTGATTTTAGTGAAGATTGTTTGATTAGGATTACAAAGTCTACAACCAACATCTGCCTGTGGCACTTGAAGATGAAGGACCCCATGCTTATAGTTATTTCGCTGCAATGTAATGTAATAGCCAAATGAGCTAGGTATGATGTAATAAACTTATGTTATTCCTGGTTATAAAGTTATATTATGACCTTTGTTTCTTGATATTACATCTTAACTGTGGATGCTAGCTATTGATCCAGGGACTAGCATTGTAAACACAGGAGGAATCTACCTTATTAGGTTGAGACCTCTACATAAACCCCAAGGCTTATAGCGAAAAATACTATACGACTGGTAGAACTACTGAGGTCAGTTCTTTAGCCATTTACTCATAAGAATGTTGTTTTTATAGAGGGCCCTCCTACTTTAATTGTCTATCTTGATTACCATAGTTAAACGTAGTGGCATGTCAGTCTCATATGGCTTAATGAAACAGGGAGTTCAAGGAGAAGAGAAAAGTGGACAAGGTAGTTGTGATGTGGACTACAAACACTGAGAGGTACAGCGGAGTCTCTGTCGGGCTAAATGTCAGTTCTGGAAGGCAACAAATTATACCTCGAAATAGAACAGTGGACCATGAATTCTCTTTGTATTCTACATGTGTACATTGATCAACCACTGTGAGCATTAGAGGGGGGTGGGGGGTGGGAGGGACGAACCGTGATCCGGTGCTGCGACTGCGGTGGTGGGCTCCAGCGTGGTGACTCCTCCTCCGACGGCTCCTCCTCCACGGGCTGCAAGGGCTCTGGCGGTGGTGGCTAGGGCTCCGGCAACAAGGGCGGTGGGCTCCAGCGCAGCCACTCCTCCTCCACCGACTCATCCTCTGCTAGGGCCCTGGCGCTAGGGTTTGCGACGACAGAGAGGCGATGGGGGAGGGCTCTGGCGAGATAGATTGGGGAAAAGAAAGTGGAAGGGGAAAGGAGAAGGGGCGAGCCGTTTTGGCTAAGTGCCTAGGTTCTGTGGCGCATTACTCCGAAATGCGCCACAGAACCTTGGCACTTAGCCAAATAAACGGCACGAGGCTGTACATGGACAACAAACACAGACTAGCCTAGTGGTTATATGCATATTCAGAGACCTGTGGTAGCCAGGTTCGAATCCTGGTTGGGTCAATTTTTTTCTTTATTTAAAAATGATATGTTACAAATATATTTAAAACCAAGCACATACACATGCATATTTATTCAAAAAACCCTCCCGAATCATATATATATTATATATATGTGTGTGCTTGTCACACATAAATGTGAATTTGTCGAATATCACATTATATGTTTTTGTCTCTAACTAATACCCCCACACTAATAATATCACATTATACCCACACGAATTAATACACCAAAAAGTCACACAATTTCTAGTGTCTCTTCACAATCTTCTTGCCCTTTTTCGTCGCGGTTGAATATTTTATCCCGTGCACTTTGAGATTTCTTCTTGTGAATGGACAACCTTTAGTAGTCAGTGTGGTCTTCCTTCTTACTTTAGTAGTAGTAGGCATGTCGAAGTACTTGTCGAATTCCTCTTCGATCTTCGGGTCGCCGTTTTTGTCGAAGTTTTGCTCGTTGGCGGCTCCTTCCATTCCGATGATGCTCCTCTTGCCCCTCCTAAATACAACACGGTTGGGCTTTGACGGGTCGGTAATAAAAAAGCATTGATCAACTTGGCTAGCGAGTACCCAAGGCTCATTTTTTGCGGAGGCGTTCTTTGTTGATTTGGCATCTGGTATAACCATTGTGGTGAAATAGCGGCCTTCTTTTTCCACGTTCTTGGACCATTTAACACAGAACATCGGTACGATCTCTCCATAGTAGTCGAGCTCCCATATCTCCTCGAACCTTCCATAGAATCTTTCCATCACAGTAGTCTCGTCATCCGCAAAGGATAACATAGTTACTCCTAAGTTTTGATATTCACTATTCTTGTTCTTTTCCTCGGTGTAGAATCTGTAACCGTTTATGTCGTATGACTGATAGGTCTTTAGGTTGTGCCCTGGGCCCTGCGACAAGGAGAATATGAGTTTTTGATCTTCCGTAGAAGGCGTCTGTGTGGGATTGCCCAATTGCCTTTTCTTGAACCAACCCGTGAAGCTGGAGTTGTGCTCTCTGGTTACGTCTCCCTTCTTCCTCGGCCGGCCCTGGTCGACGTACTCCTGCTCGATTAAGCTTCTGTGCTCTTCGACCCAAGGGCTGACCACTTCAATGTGTTGTAGCGTGACTCGGTGTGCCCTTTCAAAATCAATGCATCGACCATCAATGCCGACATGTAGTGAGCGGCATCCCTCGCGGTGACCATATCCACCGAGCCTGCCGAGGTGCTTCTTTGTGGGTATTCCAACATCCTCGTTCTCGGTGGTTAGATAATTCTGGCAGAAGGAGATGCACTCGTAGATCAGAAAGCCCTTGGCTATGCTTCCATCTGGACGAGACCTGTTGCGAACGAATCCTTTGATGACACCGTTTAGCCTTTCAAACGGCATCATGTTGTGCAGGAATGTCGGCCCGAGCTGGATGATGTCGTCCATGACATGTACAAGCAGATGCACCATGATGTCGAAGAATGCTGGTGGGAAGTAAATCTCAAGCTCGCATAGTATCATCACGATCTCTTCCTGTAGCTTGTCGAGCTGCTTCACACTGATCGACTTCCTAGATATGACGTCGAAAAAGTTATAGAGGCCAAACAACGTCTCATGGACATGCTCGTCCATTATCCCACGGATCACAACGGGGAGTATCTGCGTCATCAGCACGTGACAGTCGTGAGACTTCATACCGCTGAACCTCTTCTTCACCACATCCAGATATCTGCTTATCTTCCCCGAGTAACCATGAGGAACTTTCACTCCTAAGAGGCACCTAAAAAACTGCTCGAGCTCCTCTAGACTCAGAGTGAAGCAGGCAGCGCGAAGCACCACCTCATTCTTCTTAACTCTTTTGCGGTGACCTTGAGTCCCTTCCTGATGATGATGATGATCATCATCATCATCATCACTATCAGGGTACTGAAGATCTTTCTTTATGCCAAGCAATTTAAGGTCCTTTCTTGCTTTCTGCCCATCCTTGGTCCTCTCCGGCATGTTCAGTAGAGTGCCAAGCAAACTCTCGGTAACGTTCTTCGTGATGTGCATTACATCGAGGCTATGGGGAGTGTGAAGGACCTTCCAATACGTCAGGTCCCAGAAAACAGACCTTGCTTTCCATACACCCAGCAGCGGCTTTGTCCTCGGTCGTTTTTTCCAGGCGTAGGGCAATCTACCCAATTATTCAAAAGCTCCTCGATTTCTTCGCCGCTCCTCGGACGCGGGGATCTTTCGAGCTTGTCCTTACCATTGAACAGGTCACCATGTTTTCTCCACAGGTGATCCATGCGGAGCCACTTTCGAGTACCTTGGAACACGGTTTTCGAAGACCCGGGATCCCTTGGTAGCTGGAGATGCGGTGTCTCATCTAGACACTTGACGCATGCATTGTGTCCGTGGTTCACCTGGGCCGATACATATGCGTAACCAGGATAGTCCTGCATGGTCGTGAGCAACGCGGCTCTCAAATGGAAATATTCTTTAGTGTAGGCGTCCCACGTACGGGCCGGCGTCTCCCACAAGCTGGCTAACTCCTCTCTCAATAGCCCGAGATACAGATGCATATCGATACCTAGTTGTTTCGGCCCCTGAATAAGAATGCTCATGTGTACATACCTTTGCTTCGTGCATAGCCATGGGGGGGAGGTTGTATGGCCATACAAACACGGGCCAAGTGCTATGCGTGCTACTCTGGTTTCCAAAAGGATTGAGTCCATCGGTGCTCATACCTAGCCTGACGTTCCTTGCATCGCCCCCGAACTCTTCGAACTCGATGTCTAATGCGTTCCACTGGCTAGCGTCTGAAGGGTGTGTCAGGATCTTGCCCTTCTCTGGATCATCTTCGGGTTTCTCTCTTTCCACGTGCTATTGCATGAGCTTTGCTTCCTTAGGATCTACGAAATATCGCTGCAGACGAGGGGTGATAGGAAAGTGCCATACCACTTTTCGAGGAACTTCTTTGTTCCCTCTCTTGTACCGTCCTTGGCCACACACCGGACAAGTGGTTCTATCCGCATACTCGTTCCGATAAAGTGCGCAATCATTGATGCATGCGTGGTATTTAATGTGTGGTAGGTTGAGAGGGCACACGATTTTCTTGGCCTCCTCGATACTTGTTGGCAATGTGTTCCCCTTAGGAAGTCGGTCGTGCCAGTATTCCATGTTCGCGTTGAAGCTCACATCGGTCCATTTGTGTTCGGCCTTCATCTCTAGAGCCTTGAGCGTTACACTCAAACGTGTATCCTCGGGGCGACACCCAGGATACAACGGAGTCATCCCGTCTACCTCCATTTGGGCCAGCTTGGTTTCTCTCTGGCTGCAGCTTTGTCGTTGCTCGTCTCCTTGAGGAGCAGTTCTTGAACATGAGGGTCCTGCAAGATCGAAGTTAGCAGCATCTGTGTGTTCGCGTCTTCTCCTTCTTCATGATCATGCCCGTCGTCATCTCCTTCTCCATGCTGATCATGCCCGCCAGTATCTCCTTCGTCATGATGATCATTCCCGCTAGCATCTCCTTCATCATGATGATCATGCCCGGTAGACTCTTCGTCTTCTCGCCCGCCCACGTCTTCGTGACCACCACCATGTCCTGCCGGCGCCTCATTGAGGTCGCGCATGAAATCGCGCCTAAGCAGGTGACCCTCCAATTGTCCAGATTCAGGGTCGATCCAGCGCTGCAGTTTGCATGTTCGACATGGACATCTTATCATGGTCTTGTTGTTCAGAATCATGTCCTCCTTCGCACCTTTCTTGTACCTAGCAATTCGACCTTCGCTCGTCGTGAGGACCATGGTTGCCTGAGCGGTCAAAACAGAGAGTATAGGTGAGAACCACACCATATGAACACACACATGCATGAATGCTAGCCAGAAAAAATTCGGCATGACCTTTCCTAAAATTAGGACATATGGGTAGGGCAAAAATTTGCCGAAATGGAAATGAATAAACATTTCGGCAAACATCCATGCAACCACACCGGCTGGGCCCGACAACAACAAGCAAACAACAAAAAACTTCCTCCCATTGCAAACATTCATGCACCACACACAAGCATCGTCTCGCCATGGATCGCACACACACACCGCCCGCGTGACAAGCTTCACCTACATGTTCATGATGGCCAAGTACTCACCTATAGTAGACACAATAATAGCGAGACGAGACCGCGCAATGAGAGAGTGTGGACAAATAGATCTACAATGCAAGTTGGTGGAGAGGAAATTAGTAAACAAATAGAGAGATGTGAGAGAGAAAAGTAAGGAACTTTTAGATCTAGAAGTTGGAGCGAAGCTTCTACTTACCAATCTATGGATTAAAGTAGGTTTAGATATAAGAAAATGGAGAAACTATGGGCAAGATGGGGTGTGAGGGAGGAGGAAGACGAGTTGGGAGGAGGTAGAGATGTGAAATGGGTGGTGGTGGATAGATAGATAAGAAAGCTAGCTCTTGTCACCTTTTTAACATGGATCTGGACGCCCTCATCTGTGGCGCATATGGAGGAAATGCGCCACAGATGCTGAAACTTCTGTGGCGCATGTTGGACTTATGCGCCACATAAGTGAAACACATCTGTGGCGCATATGTCAACATGCGCCACAGAACTTGGGTGAATTAGATTCCGTGGTGGGGCCCCCCTCCATGTTCTGTGGCGCATGAGGAAATATGCGCCATAGAAGTTGCCTCTTCTGTGGTGCATATTTCAGAATGCGCCCGTAACTTGATCATCCCCTTGGCGGGTCCCACCAATCTTCTGTGGCGCATGCTCTGGAAAATGTGCCACAGAACTTCCAATCTTCTGTGGCGCATGCTTTCTGGTGCGCCACTGATGTTTTCCTGTGGCGCATAGTTTGGCATATCCGCCACTAAACATCTTGTCTATCTATAGGCTGTTTCCTAGTAGTGTAACAACGGTGATGAAGATGGCGGTGGAGTCGATGGAGATGGCTCCGGGGGCACTTCCCCTTCCCGGTAGGGTGCCGGAATAGAGACTTATGTCCCCCGAATCTCCTCTTCGGTGGTGGTGGCGCTGCAGAACTTTTCGTGGAATTCTGATCTTATCCCTAGGGTTTTCGTCCCGGGGGGAATATATAGGCGAAGAGGCAATGCCAGAGGTGGGCCAGGGTGGCCACACCACCTGGTGGTGCGGCCAGGGGGACCCGTGCCAGGGGGTGGTGTGGGCCCCTTGTTGTCCATCTCCACTCCTCCTTCTGGCCTCCTTCATCTTCTAGAAAAATAGGAACTTCGGCTTTTGTTTTGTCCAATTCCGAGAATATTTCTTTTCTAGCTTTTATGAAACCAAAAATAGTAGAAAATAGGCAACTAGCACTGTGGCATCTTGTCAATAGGTTAGTTCCAGAAAATGTATAAAAATACATCAAAGTATAAACAAAAATAAGAAAGATGATATAAAACAATCATGGAGCATCAAAAATTATAGATATGTTTATGACGTATCAAGCATCCCCAAGATTAACTCCGGCTCGTCCTCGAGTCAGTAAGTGATAAAAAGAATAATTTTTGAGGTGACATGCACCATCACAATCTTGATCAAGATATTTGCAAAGCATTGATAGCTGGGATCATAGTACTCTGAACATAAGCATGAAAGATAGAGTTCTAACAATAAGACATAGCAACTATATTGTAACATGAAAAAGTACAAACAAAGGATCATGAATAACAATGCATTGAAAGACATTTGTTTGTTTCACATATAGAAAACATAATAAGAGTGGTATTCAGCTTGTCCCTTGACGGCCCAAAATATATCCAGCTCGTTGGGGAACCCCAAGAGGAAGGTATGATGAGCACAGCAGAAAGTTTTCCCTCAGTACGAAACCAAGGTTATCAATCTAGTAGGAGCAAGGAAACACCCCAAAGGTGTAGCTAGCTAAACGTTGGCAGGGCGCACTACCGGTGCCATCAGCAACATGGAGACCTACACAACACAACCATAGAACTCTGTCACCAACTTCCGATGAGGTTGTCAATCTCAACGGTTTTGCTGAAAACAAAGGATTAAACGTATCGAATGGAAGGAAGTAATAGTTTGCAGAAAGAAAACACAAAGCAGTAAACAGTTTATAGATTGTATGTAAAAGAAAGGACCGGGATCCATAGTTCACTAGAGGTGGCTCTCCTTAAGATAGATAACATGCTGGGTGAACAAATTACAGCGGGGCAATTGACAAACATCGAGAAAGAAATACATGCATATATTAATCATCTTGACTCCTTTGGAACTTGATTGGGCATTACAACATTATACATAGACCGCCATCCAACTGCATCTATGACTAATAATCCACCTTCAGGTTATCATCCGAACCCCCTCTTGTATTAAGTTGCAAGCAACAGATTATTGCTTTATGAATTGCGTGTAAAGTAAACAATACGATTGTTCTATGAACAAAGGATTGTTGTTTTCTCCCTAGTAGCAACATCACATCTAGTAGATTAGAGATTTCTGTCACTTCCCCAGATTACCAGAGGCATGAACCCACTATCGAGCATAAATACTAACTCTTGGAGTTGCTAGCATCTACTTGGCCAAGATAGCTACTAACAACGGAAAGCATGCAAGATCACAAATAACAAAGACATGATAGAATCAATAATCAATCTAAAATAGCATCTCAATATCCATCGGATCCCCGCAAACACAACATGCAAAATTACAAATAGATGATCTTGATCATGAACGGAGCTCACAAGATCTAGACATGAAAGCACAAAGGAGGAGAACCAGCCATCTAGCTACTACATGGATCCGTAGTCCAAGGATGAACTACTCACGCATCACACCGGAGGCTTGCATGATGACGAAGAAGGCCTCCAGGGTGAATTCCCCTCTCCGGCAGGGTGCCGGGAAGAGCTTCAGATCCCTCCTGATCTAGGGATGGAGATGACGGTGGCTACAGACTCTTTCGTGGAGTTTTGATCGAGTACTTAGGGTTTTCGTCCCGAGGGCAATATATAGGTGGAAGGAGAGGCCGAGGGGGTGCTGGGTCGGCTGAGACCACCCTGGCGCTGCCAAGCTGGCCGCGGCCAGGTGGTGTGGCAGTCCCAAATTCTCTCGTCTCATATTCTGGCATTTGATGTCTTCCGGAAAAATAGGCACTTTGGCTTTTGTCCCGTCCAATTCCGAGAATATTCATTTTCTGACTTTCCTGGAACCAAAAACAGCAGAAAACAGGCAGCTGGCACTATGGCTCTTGATAATAGGTTAGTCCAAGAAATCATATGAAAAGTACTCCAAAGTGTGGAAAAAACACAAGAAAGTGGATAAAACCAAGCATGGAACATCAAAAATTATAGATACATTTGCAATGTATCAACATCCCCAAGCTTAACTCCTGCTCGTCCTCGAGTAGGTAAGTGATAAAAAGAAAGAATAATTTTTGAGGTGACATGCACCATCAAAGACTTGATCAAAGTAGTTGTAAAACATTCAAAGCTTGGATCATAGTACTTCAATCATAACATGAAAGACAAAGTTCTAGCAATAAGACAAAGAAACTATGATGCAACATGAAAAGGCACAAACAAAAGATTTGCAAGAAAACATAGCATAATAGTATAATAGTATTCAACTTGTCCCTCATAGAGTAGCAAATATAAATGCATAGGACACCTTCAAAGTTCATAAGAGTGACTAGATACAAATAGGTTGAAACAAGCAATATCAAGGTATGCATCAATCAACTAGTCTTGGGACAATGCACATAGAACTAAGAATGGCCACTATGCTCTGAAAGTAGGTGCATAAAGGTAGAAGGTGGAGACTCAATATAATGGTGGAAGAAAGGCCTTTATAGAAGGAAGCATGGATTCAAGTCTCATAAAGAGCTTCCAAAAATCATGGTACTTATAGCTTTCAGCTCTCATTGCCCCTATCATAAGCATCTTGAAGTGATTAAGGTTAAAGTGAAAAAACTATGGTGTACATGCTTGACGAAGTATAAGTTAGAAATCTCATGTCCCTTGTATACGAGGGCCGCTCCTCATGCTACTCAAGTTTAGTCACCGGTAAGTTCTTGTCATCGCAAGTACATGTGTATCATAGAGAACCACCAACGGGGTACCCCTTACCCGATGATACGGAAGAATCCCCATATCAAAATGACAAGGCAAGTAGACAACGAGCATCTCAGCAATCTTCTTATTTACCATGGGAATATGGTGCTTTTTTCTCTCTTTCCTCTTTTCATATCTCTTTTTTTTCTTTCTCTTTTTTTTCCTCAATATAGGACTCTTTTTTTTATAAGAAGAATGCTTCATAGACATCTCATTATGGTTACGCTGCAGGTTTCCACCATGTCAGCATGGATTAGACTAGCGGCCTAGGCGTTTCTCTAACACATATACATAACTCCATGGACTTACAAGCTCCCCTTTCATTTCACACTGACGACATCCATATACAAAAGAGCATGATATCAACTAGGTACAAGTACCAAGTGCAATGTTGAAAGCGTTCCCCATGACGACATGGTTCTGCTAATTCCCAACAAATAAGTGCAAGCATATACAACATAGACGACACAATTGTTCAAGTTTATTAAGGGCAAGAAAAGTAAAGTGTGCCATCAAGTTCGTGAGAGCTTTAATCATTAGTTTTCTCATAACAAGTTTAATTTGGAAGGTAAACAAAAGCATGAATATACTTGGAATAGCATAAGCTAGTAGGTAGGTATGGTGGACTCTTTGGAATAACTTGGTTTAGGGAGTTGGATGCATGAGTGGAACTCATACTTGGTTGTGGAGGCTAGCAAAAGACTGGGAGCGACAAACTAAGAGAGCAATAATGGCCATAATCATGCAGAGCGACAAAACATCATTGATCAAAGCATAAAGTGATACTACAAGTTGAAAACTAAAGGATCATAAAGGCTATGGTGACTTGAGATAGTCATAACATGGTGTGAGAATGTGCCAAGTCAACCCAAATAAAGCATCAAAGGAGAATACCACTATACTACGCTTTAATATGCTAAAACAACGCATGATTCATCCAAGGCACATTAAGCAATCTCAATTGTTTATAACAAGTCATGGTACAACAAAGAATACTAAGCATAAAGCCAAAACATTATCAAGAATGGCATGACAAAGCATAGGCCACAGTCAAAAACAAGCTCTCTTTACCACATAAGCACGAACTTTCCTACTCTTTTCCAAACCAAACCAAACTATTTGAAAACCAATGTATGAAAGAGGGGGTCCAACCAATTTATTCAGCAAACTAAGCAAACAAAGCAAACGAAAATCCAAAACGAAAACAAAAAAGAAGATGCTCCAAGAACAACACAACTGTGCATGAAACAATAAAAATGAAGCGTTTGGAAGAAACCTGCGATTTTTATTGATGAAGAAGGGGATGCCTTGGGCATCCCCAAGCTTTGACGCTTGTACTTCTTGGATATTTCTTGGGGTGACACGCGTGGCATCCCCAAGCTTGAGCTTTAGTCCATCCTTCATCTCATTACTCATTCCTTCCATACACCTGAAATTTTTCCTTCATACAAAACTTCACACAATCTTTATTAGCAACATTAGTGCACTCAAGGTAATAGGTCTTTAGGTTCAGTTCTAACACCAAATAAACTTCCATTAGAACATTAGCTACTGCAGAACTTCCCTCAAAAATCTCAATTCCCCAAAAGAACTCAAAAAGGAACCAACAAGAAGCAAATGCAGAAAATAGCAGAAATCTGTCAAAACGGACTAGCAGGTAAAGACGAATTTTTTCGAAGACCGTTTGTTGCTCAAATCAAAAAGTGTTGATCTAACGAAAGTTATCTAACAACCTGGGGCAGAAGCACAAAAATTCTCGCCTCAAAAATATGTTCAGCGATTTTACTCGAATTTTTACGGTGAAGCACAGAAATCTGTTTCGGGACAACAACTTTCCCAATCATTACTTCTCTCTCATTAGAGGTTACTCTTGGCACAAAAAGCAAATAAAAAGGATAAGGAGCGGTTATTACTGAAGTAATAACTTACAAGACTCATCTAAAACTTTTGGGTTATCTTCCAATAAGTATTTTTCTTTAACGCCTTTAAGTTAGGCATAAGAAGCATGAAAGAATCAAGTGTTCTCAAATGAAGAAGCATTAAGACCAAATTTCTTGCCCTTACCTCTCTTACTTTTATTCTTAACCTTGGGGAAAATATGATTGTTTGGTGGAGAAGAAAGGTGCATGGTCCCCTTTCCCACATCTATTATTGCTCCAAGGAGTTCTAATAGGGACCTTCCAAGTGTAATTTGTCCTTTTCCTGCACATTCAATAACAAGATAATCAGTAGAAATCATTTTCCCAAGGATCTTTGTAAACACCCCCTCAGCTATTCCAATACATAATATGGTAGCATTATTAGCATGAGATATTTCTTTTCCTTCTTCAGTATGCCCCCAAAGATTCATAAATGTCTTTGGGCATAAGACAAAATTCAGACATGATATCACAGCGGGCTTGAAAAGTTTCAGTGTTTATCTCAATCTTTACTGTAGGGAGCCACTTTGATGGTTCAGAATTTACTGGAACATAATTATGATGCTCCCTAAGTGTATTATAGCAATCTTTTAAGCTAGTAGTGCTAGTCTCAAGAATGTTCAATCTAGCAAATATTCTTGCGAAAGAAATATCAGTTTGGCTAGGCAAGTTGTAAGTAAGGATCAATTTCTTTATAGCATTAATAGCATCATCCTCATTACATTGGAGGAAATCTCCTCCCACAATAGCATCTAAAGCATATCTATAGCAAAGAGCAATCCCAAGGTAAAAACTGCTAAGGAACAAGCTTTGAGTCATTTTAGGCTCAGTTTTTTCATGTAGATTAGAGATTCTAGACCACGTCCTTAAAACTTTCCTCAATTCCTTGTTTAAAAGTGAAAATCATTTCCTTGGGTGACATAGTGATTAGAGCAAGGCTAGACATAGTGGCAACTTGAGAAAGGAACTAATTTTTTGTGTGTTTTCAAATAAGAAAGCAAACTAGTAAAACTAATTTTTTGTGTTTTTGATAAAGAAACAAGCAAACAAAGCAAAAGTAAACTAAGCAAAACAAAAATAACAAAGTAAAGAGATTGGTTATGAGGGACTCCCCTTGTGAAGATGTCCTTGACTCCCCGGCAACGGTGCCAGAAAATATGCTTGATGGCCCAAAATATATCGAGCTCGTTGGGGAACCCCAACAGGAAGGTATGATGAGCACAGTAGCAAGTTTTCCCTCAATACAAAACCAAGGTTATCAATTCAGTAGGAGCAAGGAAACACCCCAAAGGTGTAGCTAGCTGAACGTTGGCAGGGCGTACTACCAGTGCCAGCAGCAACATGGAGACCTGCACAAAACAACCACAGAACTCTCTCCCCAACTTGCGATGAGGTTATCAATCTCACCGGTTTTGCTAAAAACAAAGGATTAAACGTATCGAATGGAAGGATGTAATAGTTTGCATAAAGTAAACACAAAGCAGTAAACAGTTTATAGATTGTATGTAAAAGAAAGGACCGAGATCCATAGTTCACTATAGGAGGAGAACCAGCCATCTTGATCCCCGCAAACACAACATGAAGAATTACAAATAGATGATCTTGATCATGAACGGAGCTCACAAGATCTAGACATGAAAGCACAAAGGAGGAGAAACAGCCATCTAGATACTACATGGATCCGTAGTCCAAGGATGAACTACTCACGCATCACACCGGAGGCTTGCATGATGATGAAGAAGGCCTCGTGGTGAATTCCCTCTCCAAATAGGTGTCGGAAGAGCTTCAGATCCCTCCTGATCTAGGGATGGAGATGACGGCAGCTACAGACTCTTTCTTGGATTTTTGATCAGGTACTTAGGGTTTTCGTCCTGAGGGCAATATATAGGTGGAAGGAGAGGCCAAGGGGGTGCTGGGGTCGGCCAGACCACCCCCTGGCGCAGGCCAGGCCTGGCCGCGTGGCCAGGTGGTGTGGCCGCCCCCTAGCCCTTCTCCATCTCATATTCTGGCATATGATGTCTTCCATAAAAATAGGCACTTTGGCTTTTGTCCCGTCCAATTCCGAGAATATTCATTTTCTGACTTTCCTGGAACCAAAAACAACAGAAAATAGGCAGCTGGCACTGTGGCTCTTGTTAATAGGTTAGTCCAAGAAATCATATGAAAAGTACTCCAAAATGTGGACAAAACACAAGAAAGTGGATAAAACCAAGCATGGAATATCAAAATTTATAGATACATTTGCAATATATCATCCCTCATGGTATAGCAAAACATAAATGCATAGGACACCTTCAAAGTTCATAAGGGTGACTAGATACAAATAATTTAAGAGCAAGCAATATCAAAGTTATGAATCAATCAACAAGTTTTGGGACAATGCACATTAAACTAAGAATGACCACTATGCTCTCTCAATTGGTGCAGAAAGATAGAAGATGGAGACTCAACATAAAAGTAAAAAGAAAGGCCCTTCACAAAGGAAGCACATAGTCAAGTTTCATAAAGAGCTTCCAAAAATTATGGTACTTATTAGCTTTCAGCTCTCATTGCCCCTATCATAAGCATCTTGAGGTGATTAAGGTTAAAGTGACACAAATATGAAGATATGCTTGACAAGTTATAAGTTGATAATCTCATGCCCCTTTCATACGAGTACCGAATGCCATGCTACTCAACTTTAGTCATAAGTAAGTTCTTGTAATTGTAAGTACATGTGTATCATAGAGAACCGCCAATGGGGTACCCCACGCCGCATGACACTGGAGCTATCCCATATCAAAATGACAAGGCAACAGACAATGAGCATCGCATCGATCTTTTTATTTGCTATTTGCATAGGTTTTTATTGAGGATGCTTCACATAATGCTCACTATGGTTATGCTGCAAGTTTCCACCATGATTAGGCATGGCTTAGTCTAGCCGCCCAGGCGTTTCTCTAACACACATACACACTCCATGAGCTTACAAGCCCCCCTTTTATTTCACACCGCCGGGATCCATAAACAAAAGTACATGATATCAACTGAATAATAAGTGCAATGTTGAAAGCGTTCCCCATGGTAACATGGTTCTGCTAACTCACAACTTATAAAATGCAAGAATATAAGAAACATATATGGGCATAATGGTTCAAGTTTATTAAGTGCAAGAAAGTAAAGTGTGCCATCAAGTTTGTGAGAGCTTTAATCACTAATTTTCACATAACAAAAGTTTAATTTGGAAGATAGATAAACACATGAATATACTTGGAATGGTGTAACACACCATGCGTAGGAATTTATAGTGGACTCTTTGGAATAACTTGGTTTCTTGGGACTTGGATGCATGAGTAGAAATCATACTTAGTACAGGTGGAGGCTAGCAAAAGACTCGGAGCAACCAACTAAGAGAGCAATAATGGCCATAATCATGCAAAGCGACAACACATTATTAATTAAAGCATAAAGTGATATTAGAAGTCAAAAACTAAATGATCATAGAGGCTATGGTGACTGGTTCATAGTCTTATCATGGTGTAAGCATGTGCCAAGTTAACCCAAATAAAGCATCAAAGGAGAATACCACAATATTATGCTTTGTATGCTAAAACAACACATGATTCTCTCAAGGCACATTAAGCAATCTCAATTGTTTGAAACAAGTCATGCTACAACAATAGTCACTAAGCATATGGTCAAAGCAACATCTAGCATGACATGATAAAGTCTAAATCATAGTCAAAACAAGCTTCCTTTTGTACAACTATAAGCATGAAACTTCCTGCTCTTTTCCAACACCAATCGAAAACTAAAGCTAAACGCAGTGCTAGCAAAGGAGAACACTCATAGAAAAATAAGACTGAAAACTAGAGTGTTCTAGGCAATGAATAACAAGGTGTGTCTCTCTCCAAAAGAAGTGTGTTGGGATCCAACAAACTTATTGCAGCAAAGAAAGCAAAAGAAAACTAAAAACAAAGACGCTTTAAGAAAAACACATAGTGCATAAGGTAATAAAAATAAAGTGTCTTGAAAGAAGACCTGAGATTATTGATGAAGAAGGGGATGCCTTGGGTGAAGGAAATATGCCCTGAGAGGCAATAAGAAAGTTGTTATTATATATTCCTTATATATGATAGATGTTTATTTTACATGCTAGAAATGTATTGATTCGGAAACATCAATACATGTGTGTTTAATAAGCAAAAAGGGTTCCTAGTCATGCCTCTCTTATAGACTAGCTTGTTGATTAACAGGATGATCAAGGTTTCCTGATCATGGACATTGGATGTTGTTAATAACAAGGTCACACCATTGGTGGAATGATGTGATGAACATTCATCCGAAGTATAGCATTACGATCAAGTCATTATGTTTATATTGCTATAACATCATACGAAGTAATCTTTATCCTTAGACCATGAGATCATGTTAATTGCTAACACCGGAAGAGTATCTTGATAACATCAAACGTCACACCGTAACAGGGTGACTATAAAGATGGGTTCAGTACTACGAAGGTGTTATGTTGAGGCTCATGGATCAAGAGTGGAATTTGTCAATCCAGATGACGGATAGATATACTCTGGGCCCTCTCGGTGATATCACATTAGCATAGCTTGCAAGCAAGTGATGTGATCACTAGAATGTTATATCACGGGAACAAGAAAAGAGTGCATGTCGGTAACGAGATCAAACTAGGTATGGAGATACCGATGATCGAATCTCGGACATGTAATATATCGAGAGACAAAGGGACATGTTAAAGGTTCTCACGATCACAGGAGTCATCGTTGAATGTGTAGGAGTCAGTACGGATGTCCAGGTCCCGCTGCTGATTATTGATCGGAGAAGGGTCTCGATCATGTCTACATTATTCACGAACCGTAGGGTGGCACACTTAAGAGTTAACGGACACCATTTTGGAGCACATATGTTTTGAGAAAAAGAATTGCAAAGCGCAGGAATTGTTTCAATAGAAAGCGGAAATTGTTTTGGTGAAATTGCGAAGGTGGTTCTGCATGTGATATTGAAATATTGCAAGGGGCTATATGTGAATGTTTGTTAATTAAAGTAATTAACAAAATTCTGAATAAATTTAATAAAAAGAGTTTTATTAAATGAGAGAGCATTAAATTTGGAGAAATTTAATGCATTTAAAGTGGAGACTTTAAAAGGGAATGTGAAGAGGCATTTTAATGTGGAGGGGTTACCACCACATGAATGGGGGAGGTGAGGGGTCACCCCCATGCCGCCATGGAGAGAGGGCACCCCCTCCTCCTATAAAAGGCCATCCATTCCCTCCTTCATCCTCACACCTCCTTGTGAAGGATCTCTCTCCCCCTCTAGAATTATTCCCCCATGGTCTCGGATTAGCGAGATACATGTTCCCGGTGGCATTTAAATGCTGAAAGAGTTCTTTGCTTCCACTGGATCGCTAGAGCAAGGAGGTGGAGGTTGTCGGGTGGCTTGAACGTGTGTGCGAGTGCGGATGCGTTGCTGAGTTGCGGCGCTCGGACTTCCTCACGATCTTGAGATCGGCAAGTGTACGACTACATCAACCACAAGTTCCTACTCGTTAACAAAGCTCGTTGTCTATGAGGGTAAGTTCTCGTTGGATGTATGTACACCCGTTGCTTTGTACCTAGTAGATAGATCTTGGCGTGTAGCTCACACCGTAGGAATTTTTTGTTTTCTATGCTGCGGATCCAACAGTGGTATCAGAGCCTGATCTATGCGTAGGTGCTTAGCACGGGTAGTTCACATATGGTTGATATGTGGGCGATGATGATCATGTTATTTCATCTTCTATGTATTTTGGATATGTGGCATAGTGGGATCAAGCGGCCCAGACCAACCTTACATGTCATCGTACATGAGACCGGTTCCACGACTGACATGTAACTTGTTTTGCATAAGTGGCTGGCGGGTGTCTGTCTCTCCTACTATAGTCAATATCTGATTTACAACAAGTTGCTAATAACTTAGTTATCCTCGTTGTGGTTCATGTTAAGAGGTAGAAACGGTTCTATCTCCGAAAGCCCTAAGCCACGTAAAACTTGCAATTGATAAATTAGAGGCGTCTAGTTTAGATCGTTGCTGGGCTAGTGTATTGATATGGTATTGTTGTAAGTAGATGTATGGTGGATACTCTTACAACACACTCAACGTGTAAGTTCCATAGACCTTGGCCTTACACACAAAGGAATGATAGAGATCATACCACGATGCAAGTGATAGAGATCAAATGCATGGACCATATCATCTCACTTTACACATTAGATGTTAGCATCTTATACTGCTAGTTTGGCGCGTTTGATAGCATTATAAGATGATCCCTCTTTTAGATATCAAGATAAAAATGTGTTCTTCCTTGAGTATGCACCGTTCTATGGATCGTGTTTCGAGACATCACGTGATGATCGGGTGTACTCGAATCTACGCTTTCATAGGAACGGGTGTAAGACACGAATACTAAGGTTCTTACTTGGCGAGCCTAGCATGTACAGACATGGCCTCGGAACACGGACCGAAAGGTTAAGCATGAGTCATATGGTTGATATGATGCCCATATAGATGCTCGCCTTTGAAGCTATATCAACTCACGTGATGATCGGACTTGGTATAGTGGATTTGGTTCATGTAATCACCAAAAGGACACGAGGGATGTCGTTTTTGAGTGGGAGTTCATTAGTAATTTGGATTAGTTGAACTCAATCTATCATAAACTTAGTCTAAATAAACTTTACAAATTCTGTTGTAGATGGCACCACCTGCTTTTAATTTCAATGTGTTCATGGAGAAAGAGAAACTTGCTGCGAATGGTAGCAACTTCACCAACTGGGCTATGAATTTGAGGATTCTCCTCACTGCTGCACAAAAGCAATATGTCTTGGATGCTGCTAGGCCCCCACCAGCTCACGATGCCTGACGAGAAAAGAATGTCTATGTGACTCGTCAGAGGACCACAACTTAGTTCATTGCGGCATCTTGTATCGGCTAGAGCGAACTTCAAAGCGTTTGAAAATGGCAATGCCTTTGATACCATGGGAGAATTGAAAATGATTTTCGATACCCATGCTGCCGTAGAGAGTTATAATGCTACAGAAAAGTTCTTTAGCTGCATGATGGAGGAAAACAGCTCCGTTAGTGAGCACGTACTCAAAATGTCTGGGTATGCCGATAAGCTTGTGTCCTTGGGAATAACGATTCCCATTGACTTAGGCATACATCGTGTTCTCCAATCTCTGCCACCTAGCTACAAGAGCTTCGTGATGAACTATAATATGCAGGGCATGAAGAAGTCTCTTCGAGCTTACATCAATGCTTAAGACTGCAGAAGTGGAGATTAGGAAAGAACATCAAGTGTTGATGATCAATAGGACCACCGGTTTCAAGAAGGACAATAAAGTCAAGCACAAGGGAAAGAAGGGTGGCAAGTCTGTTGCCACGCCTAAAAAGAAACCCCGGGCTGGCCCTAAGTCTAACACTGAGTGCTACTATTGCAAGGGGACTGGCCATTGGGCAGAATCGCCCCAAGTATTTGGCGGACAAGAAGTCCAGCAAGGCAAACAAAGGTATATGTGATATACATGTTATTGATGTGTACTTGACTAGTACTCGCAGTAGCACCTGGGTATTTGATACCGGATCGGTTGCAAATATATGTAACTCGGTTCAGGGGCTACGGAACAAGCGACAACTAGCAAGGGATGAGGTCGGGATCTTGAATTGGCAATGGATCAAGAGTTGATGTGATCTCCGTCGGGACGCTACCTCTCCATTTGCCATCGGGATTAGTTATAAACCTAACTAATTGTTATTTGGTGCCTGCACTAAGCATGAACATTGTATCTGGATCGTGTTTGATGCAAAGTGGTCATTCCTTTAAATCTGAGAACAATGGTTGTTCGATTTATAAGAATGATATCTTTTATGGTCATGCACCTATGTTGAATGGTTTATTTCTATTGGATCTCGATAGTAATATTACGCACATTCATAATGTTAATGCTAAAAAGATTAAACTTGATGATGATATGTCTACATATATGCGGTACTGCCGTCTAGGTCATATTGGCGTTAAACGCATGAAGAAACTCCATTCTGATGGACATTTGGAATCACTTGATTTTGAATCATATGATACATGTGAGCCATGCCTTATGGGCAAGATGACTAGAACGCCGTTTTCCGGTTCAATGGAACGGGCGACAGATCTATTGGAAATGATACATACTGATGTGTGTGGACCAATGAGTGTGTCGGCGCGAGGTGGATATCGTTATTTTGTTACTTTCACGGATGATTTGAGTAGATATGGGTATATCTATTTGATGAAACACAAGTCTGAAACTTTTGAAAATTCAAGGAATTTCAGAATAAAGTGGAAAATCATCGTAATAGAAAGATCAAGTTTCTCTGATGACCATGGAGGAGAGTATCTAAATTCTGAGTTTAGCACACACATGAAAGAGTGTGGAATAGTTTCACAACTCACGCTGCGAACACCTGGCGTAATGGTGTGTCGGAACGTCGTAATCGTACCTTATTGGATATGGTTCGATCTATGATGTCTCTGACTGACTTACCTCTGTCATTTTGGGGATATGCACTGGAAACAGCTGCATTTACTTTAAATCGGGCACCATCTAAATCCGTTGAAACAACACCGTATGAATTATGGTTTGGAAACAAACCTAAGCTGTCATTTCTCAAGGTTTGGGGATGCGATGTTTATGTGAAGAAACTTCAACCGGATAAACTCGGACCCAAAGCGGAAAAATGCGTCTTCATAGGATACCCTAAGGAAACAATTGGGTATACCTTGTATCACAGATCCGAGGGCAAGGTTTTTGTTGCCAAGAATGGATCCTTTCTTGAGAAGGAGTTTCTCGCGAAAGGTGTGAGTAGTCGGAAGGTAGAACTCGAAGAGGTTATTGAACCTTCTCTTCATGGAATGGCGAGTGGCGCAGCACTGGAAGTTGTTTCGGAGTTGACTTCACCTGATGAAGAGAGAGCTAATGATAATGATCATGAAACTCCGAAAGAGGACACTACCAAACCTCGCAGGTCAAGAAGGACACGTGCAGCTCCTGAACTATACGGCAATCCTGTTGTGAATTTCATGGTTGATGAAATGGATGACCCTGCGACATATGAAGAAGCGATGATGAGCCAGGATTCCAACAAATGGCTAGAAGCCATGAAATCCGAGATGGAATCCATGTACGAGAACCAAGTTTGGACCTTGGTGGACTTACCTCACGACCGAAAGGCCGTTGAGAATAAATGGATTTTCAAAAGAAAAACTGATGCTGATGGTAACGTGACCATCTATAAGGCTCGACTTGTCGCAAAGGGGTTTCGACAAATTCAAGGAGTTGACTACGATGAGACATTCTCTCTCGTAGCGATGCTTAAATCGGTTAGGATTATGTTAGCAATTTCTGCATATTTCGGTTATGAAATATGGAAGATGGATGTCAAAACTACGTTCCTCAATGGTAAGATTGAAGAAGAGTTGTATATGATACAACCTAAGGGTTTTGTCGATCCTAAGGATGCTAATAAGGTGTGCAAACTTCAGCGATCCATCTATGGACTGAAGCAAGCATCACGAAGTTGGAATCTCCGCTTTGATGAGGTTATCAAAGAGTTTGGATTTGTCCAAACTTATGGAGAGGCTTTTATTTACAAGAAAGTGAGTGGGAGCAATGTGGCATTTCTGATATTATATGTGGATGACATATTATTGATTGGAAATGATATAGATCTTTTAAACAGTGTTAAAAGTTATCTAAACAGCAAATTTTCGATGAAAGACCTTGGTGAAGCGTCATATATATTAGGCATTAAAATCTATAGAGATAGATCAAGGCGCCTAATTGGGCTATCGTAGAGTACATACCTTGATAAGATATTAAAGAAGTTTAATATGGACGAAAGTAAGAAGGGGTTCTTACCTATGTTGCAAGGCAAGACATTGAGTAAGACTCAAAGTCCGGCTATGGCGGAAGAAAGAGAGATGATGGATAGGATCCCCTATGCCTCGGCCATAGGCCCTATTATGGATGCCATGCTATATACAAGACCGGATGTGGCACATGCTATTAGTTTGACTAGTAGGTACCAATCTGATCCAGGTTCGGAACACTGGATAGCGGTAAATAACATCCTCAAGTACTTGAGAAGAACTAAGGATATGTTTCTCATATACGGAGGTGAAGAAGAGCTAGTCGCTAAGTGTTATGTCGATGCTAGCTTTGACACTGATCTAGATAACTCTAAGTCTCAATCCGGATACGTATTTCTCTTGAACAGAGCAGCAATTAGTTGGAGGAGTTCCAAACAACCTATAGTGGCTGGATCAACAACGGAGGCGGAATATGTTGCTGCTTCAGAAGCGGCGCAGGAAGCAGTTTGGATGAAAGAGTTCATTACGGAACTGGGTGTGGTTCCCAGTGCGTTGGACCCGATGGTGATCTATTGTGACAACAATGGAGCCATAGCCAATAAAAGGAACCAAGGTCTCACAAGAATTCCAAACATATTAAGCGCCGGTTTCACTCCATCCGCGAGCATGTCAAGGATGGAGATATAAAGATTTGTAAAGTACACACGGACCTAAATGTAGCAGATCCGTTGACTAAAGTTCTCCCTAGGGCAAAACATGATCAACACCAGAACTCCATGGGTGTTAGATTTATCACTATGTGAACTAGATTATTGTCTCTAGTGCAAGTGGGAGACTGAAGGAAATATGCCCTGAGAGGCAATAATAAAGTTGTTATTATATATTCCTTATATATGATAGATGTTTATTTTACATGCTAGAAATGTATTGATTCGGAAACATCAATACATGTGTGTTTAATAAACAAAAAGGGTTCCTAGTCATGCCTCTCTTATAGACTAGCTTGTTGTTTAATAGGATGATCAAGGTTTCCTGATCATGGACATTGGATGTTGTTAATAACAAGGTCACACCTTTGGTGGAATGATGTGATGAACATTCATCCGAAGTATAGCATTACGATCAAGTCATTATGTTTATATTGCTATAACATCATACGAAGTAATCTTTATCCTTAGACCATGAGATCATGTTAATTGTTAACACCGGAAGAGTATCCTGATAACATCAAACGTCACACCGTAACAGGGTGACTATAAAGATGGGTTCAGTACTACGAAGGTGTTATGTTGAGGCTCATGGATCAAGAGTGGAATTTGTCAATCCAGATGACAGATAGATATACTATGGGCCCTCTCGGTGATATCACATTAGGATAGCTTGCAAGCAAGTGATGTGATCACTAGAATGTTATATCAGGAGCGAGAAAAGAGTGCATGTCGATACTTGAGATCAAACTAGGTATGGAGATACCGATGATCGAATCTCGGACATGTAATATATCGAGAGACAAAGGGATTTAGTTACAAGCGTTAAAGGTTCTCACGATCACAGGAGTCATCGTTGAATGTGTAGGAGTCAGTACGGATCTCCAGGTCCCGCTGCTGATTATTGATCAGAGAAGGGTCTCGATCATGTCTGCATCATTCGCAAACCGTAGGGTGGCACGCTTAAGAGTTACCGGACACCATTTTGGAGCACATATGTTTCAGACGAAAGAATTGCAAAGCACAGGAATTGTTTCAATAGAAACCAGAAATTGTTTCGGGTGAAATTGCAGAAGGTGGTTCTGCATGTGATATTGAAATATTGCAAGGGGATATATGTGAATGTTTGTTAATTAAAGTAATTAACAAAATTCTGAATAAATTTAATAAAAAGAGTTTTATTAAATGAGAGAGTATTAAATTTGGAGAAATTTAATGCATTTAAAGTGGAGACTTTAAAAGGGAATGTGAAGAGGCATTTTAATGTGGAGGGGTTACCACCACATGAATGGGGGAGGTGAGGGGTCACCTGTCAACACCCAGATTTTTAATCCCAGATGCCCGTTATGCCATACCTCGCAATCACAGGATTACCATTTTTGCGAGACATAATTGATTGGATATCACAGTACATCATCCATTACAAACCATACATAAGGTTTTACACAAATAAGGATCTCATGATCCAGTCTTTAATACAACAAGCAGCGGAAATAAACGATAGCGTAGCGGTGGGGTCCATCTTCAGGGGCACAGTAATCTTGTGAAGAGATAGTCCTAGTTATCATAGCCGTCCTACTGACCATCATCTTGATAATCTCCTTCATAGTCTGGCCATGGTAATAGCCAGGGACAGATACCATGAGTACTCTTTAAGTACTCGCAAACTAATACTAACAAGGATTGTAATTCTAAGTTAAAGTTGTGAATTTAAAGAATAACTATCAAGTTAAGTTTGAAACCTAAGCTAAGTTCTGAAGCAAGAAAAGATAAAGTAAAGTCCTAGAATCACTTAAGTTGGGAAGCTAAATTCATTAACACGACCCTGTTGTGGTCAAGTCAAAGGTCATCATTCATTTCCAGTTATTTAGAAAACATCTGACAACGAAACAGTATGGCCATTCCAACTGTCCATAACCGCGGACGCGGCTATTCGAATAGTTTGACACTCTGCAGAGGTGGTACACTTTCACCACAAGATTCGATACATCCGTCAGGGATAACCCTGAATCATCATACTTAGTATGCAGATAATCAAACATAACCTTCCCTTTACACACCCTAGTACAAGCACCTCTCCTATGAGCATGGCCTCCCAACCATGACCATCAGTCATCTTAGGCACTACATAGGTGGACATCATTGAGAGGTAGCCTCAGCTCAAACCTCTCCCGTGAGGGAACTAATACTAATGCATATAAATTTCCAGCTAAGTCTTACCCAATTCAGGTAATGTGGTTGTACGGTAAATTTGGAATGGTATCGCATCCGAATCCAACCATCAGTTTTATAAAAGGGTTAAGGCTCATGCCTTATCATTTTCATCATCATAAACCCATTGTGTTTCTCAACACATGTCAAAACATCTCAATAGAATGACTCATCATTCCAAGGTTTTCATAACTCATTTTCACCAAGTGTTCCCATCTAAAGTGACTCAAGTTTTTGAGCTATTCTAAAGTACTAAGTTAAGAGTGTTCACTAAGGTGGAAAGATGGGATCAATCTCATGCCATAGAATGACATCTAAAGGTTTCTAAGTAGGTCAAGTTTTATACTCTTTATGCTACCTTCAAAATTAATTAAAGAACTTTGTGTAAGCTAAGGGAGGTAAAATTTGTCAATGAGACTTGGGGTACTAATAGTTAAAGGGGTGTGATCAAAGTATGCTTAAGGCATCTTTACTAAACCATCTAGTTTTATTCTAGCTTGCTAACAATAGCTTACTAAAGCATGTTTGCAAGGGTTAGCTTGCCACTAATAGCTTGCCTTGGTTGGTGCAGTGGTTGAAGTTTTCTTCTTCTTCTTCTTGGTAGAACTCCTCATCCTCGAAGGCTTGGTCGGTACTATCGTCTAGAAATACATAGGGAGTGCACAATCACCAAACAATACTTAACTAGGCTAAGTAGTATTTTAAACCACACAATTGATGATGTATTATCATCCCAAACATCACAAGTTTAATTCAATAGTTTCAACCTTTTTATTTTGGAAAAGTAATTTCTACTCATTGAAAAGTTAACTAAAATTTAATATTCACCACCAAAACATGGGATCATGTGGACACATGTCCTCACCACATATTCTAACAGGTGGGAATGAGATTTAAAGGTTGGATCAATATTACTTTGGTTTAAGTTCATTATTTAATGATTTAAAGTGACTAGAAATGCCTATATAGCATTATTTTGGTACTAGTCCAAAGTCACTGCCTGTAAACCTTAATATTATTACATATTTGGATTGATATGATGAAATGTGATTTTTGAGAGTTGGAATCAACTCAAAAGCTAACTTGGTTGATTTTACAAAAATGTTTCAAGTTGCAAAAGCTTCTGTCTACTTATTTTTATTAGGAGAAATCTATAACTCTAAATGAATTAAATCCAACGGGCTTGGATAGAGCATTTCAATACCTTTCAGACAAAATTAGTTTCATGTAATTTGGATTTGGCAAACTCACAGTATTGAATTTTGAAACACTGGACAGAAACTATATTCTAACTAAAAAAAATCTAGATTTGAATCTACGGGCTTGCGCGGGAAAGGAAATGGGCCGACCCAGTGGCGCTACGCGGCGCGGGGCTCAGCTGACAGGTGGGTCCCACTTGTCAGAGGCACTTAAAACGCGAAAGCACGTCTGTGGCCGTCTTGATTAGAGGCTAGATCTACAGCGAGGTGGGTCGTCGGACGACAGGTCGCCGGCCGTGCTCACCTAGCGGCTCGGTGGGGGTCTACTGGGGGTGTACCAGGGCTCCAGCAGGGTCGGCGATGCGGGCGAACAAAGTGGAAGACAACGGCGAGGCGAGGCGTGGTCGCGGCGGAGCTTGGGTGGCCGGAATCAACGACACCCTTCTTCTCCAGAGGCGGCGGCTCCGGCTCCAATTCCGGCGAGCTGCTGCTCCACTTGCTCCGGCGAGAGGTGGGTGAGGTTTAGAGAGGTGAGGAGAGTGGAATGGTGTGAGTCTTTGGTGCTGGGGAGGGATCCTTTTATAGGCTCGACGTTGAGACCGAGCGGGATGGGCGGTCGACGGTGGCGACATGGCTACGGCGAGCTAGCGGCATGGCTGGGGATTGCGATCGGTGGGCGGTTCCCTGGTGGTGCTCTAGTGCTTCAATGCGGACGTAGGGGCGGTGGCATGCGGTCGGGGCGAGGTGGCGCTCTGCACGGCCGAAGCGGCTGGGTCCACGGCGAGCGGTGGCTGTGGGGCTTTGGGCGGCGAACGGAGGTGTCTAGGGTGTTCTCCAGGTCGAGGCGGAGCGGTGGGCGCGGGCTGGTGCCAAGGGGCGGTCGGTGCGAGTGGGGATCTGTCGCGCTGGTCAAGCGGCGTCGGCATGGTCTGCACTAAGCGGGTTCTTCTCTGTGGTCCATGGCTGCTCTTGGCTTGGGCAAGGGACAGAGAGGGGCGGTGCGGTGCTGGCTACCTCCTAGACATGGAGAGGGACGAGGAGGTGGTCTGCTGCATCGGGGCAAGTTCGGCCGGCCAGGGTGGTGCTCGGCATGGTTGTGCCTTGCCACTAGGGTGTAGGGGATGGGTTGCAAATGGCATGGTTTGATCAGAGGGGGACATAGAGATTAAATGGAGATCAAATGGGGGCAAAACTCTGTTCAAAACAGTGAGCTAGGATTAGAGGTGTGATTCTGCCTGCCAAGTGTTTGATGAAATGGCCGCAAGAGAAAAAGTTTTGAATTTTGAGTTCAAAATTTTTGGGTGATCTCCACTAGTGCTAGGTAGTCTCTGGTTGCATGGGTTTTGAAAATGGTGCTCAATTAGATGGTTTTTGAAATAGGGGTGATCTATGCATATGCATTAGATTCAATTTTAAACTATCATTTAAAATAGTTTACATAATGTTTTTAGTAGATCCAAAGGTGGGCCTTGGTACCTCATTATGTGTACTAGCAAGGGGTGCAAAGATCAAGAATTGTTTCTGTTAAGAATTGAGTACTAGGAATAGCCAAAGTAGGCATGAGGGTTAAATTTGTCAAAATGACCATTCCTTCATTTTAATTCTTTTTGATTTGATCTTCTTTAGGAAAAGTTTGGGAATGATGTAGATGATGTTTAAATCACCTAAGAAACATTTTACAAGCATTGGATCAATCAATCATGGCAATTCAAACAACTCCTATTTTAAATGCACACATATATGAATGCTTTCATTTCAAATTTGGAATTTTTTTGTTAACCCCAATTTTGGATGATTGGATCTTGCTAAGCTTGGATTAAAGTTTTGGGATGTTACATCACCCCCCCATGCACTGGCCATGGAGAGAGGGGGCACCCCCCCTCCTCCTATAAAAGGCCATTCATTCCCTCCTTCATCCTCACACCTCCTTGTGAAGGATCTCTCTCCCCCTCTAGAATTATTCCCCCATGGTCTCGGATTAGCGAGATATATGTTCCCGGTGGCATTTCGTCTGGAAGGAGTTGCTGCTTCCGCTGGATCGCTAGAGCGAGGAGGTGAAGGTTGTCCGGTGGCTTGAACGTGTGTGCGAGTGCGGATGCGCTGCTGAGTTGCGGCGCTCGGACTTCCTCATAATCTTGAGATCGGCAAGTGTACGACTACATCAACCACGAGTTCCTACTCGTTAACAAAGCTCGTTGTCTACGAGGGTAAGTTCTCGTTGGATGTATGTCCACCCATTGCTTTGTACCTAGTAGATATATCTTGGCGTGTAGTTCACACCGTAGGAATTTTTTTGTTTTCTATGCTGCGGACCCAACATTGGGCATCCCCAATCTTTGAAGCTTGTACTTCTTGAATATTTCTTGGGGTGACACGGGTGGCATCTCCAAGCTTGAGCTTTTTTCCATACTTCATCTCATCACATTATTCTTCCCTACACTTGAAAATTTCCTTCATACAAAACTTCACACAATCTTCATTAGCAACATTAGTGTATTCAAGATAATAGGTCTTTAGGTTTAGTTTCTACACAAGTAAAACTTCCATTAAAACACAAGCTACTGTAGCAACTCCTTCTAAAAGCTCAAGTGATCAAAGAGAAATCAAAGAGAAAGAGATTAAGAGGCAAATGCAAATAATGGCAGAAATCTGTCAAAACAGACCAGCAGGTAAAAACTGATTTTTTCGAAGACCTTATGTTGCTCAAATAGAAAAGTGCTAAAATAACTAAAGTTGGATAATAACCTGGGGCATAAGCACAAATAATTACAGCTCAATCCGACATACAGAGATTTTTCATGATTTTTTACAATGACGCACAGAAATCTGTTTCGGGACAGCAACTTCCCCATATCTTACTTCCCTCTCATTAGAGGTTATTCTTGGCACAAAAACCACACAAAAAGGATAAGGAGAGGTTATTACAGAGGCAATAACTTACAAGACTCAACAAAACAAAAATAAACTGAAAGTAAAAATATAATAGGTTGTCTCCCAAAAGCTCTTTCTTTATAGCCATTAAGATAAACATGATAGTTTCGATGATGCTCACATACGAAATATGAATTAAAGTAAAAAAGAGAGCATTAAGAAGAAAATATGGAACAAATTTAAGTCTTACCCACTTCCTATGAAAAATAATCTTGTAAAGAAACAAGTCATGAAATCACAAAGCAACTTTGTCTTCTAAAAAAGTAGGTGTGGGCCCCCTGTGGCCCATCTCCACTCCTCCTTCTGGTCTCCTTCGTCTTCTGAAAAATAGGAACTTTGGTTTTTGTTTCGTCCAATTCCGAAAATATTTCTTTTCTAGCTTTTCTGAAACCAAAAACAGCAGAAAACAGGCAACTAGCACTGCAGCATCTTGGCAATAGGTTAGTTCCAGAAAATATATAAAAATACCTCAAAGTATAAACAAAATATAAGAAAGTTGATATAAAACAAGCATGGAGCATAAAAATTATAGATATGTTTACGACGTATCAATCCACACCATTGTTCATCCATTGTTCATCCCTTCCCCCATCCATCCATCCACTAGCCATAGCCATTGTTTTGTACTTTAGATCTCCTTGTGATTTGATGACCATTGTAAGAATATTTGATTTCAATATAAGTATTTGTATGATGTTTATTTTCTATCTCCGATCTATTTGTTATGAGTGAGTAGTCCTCACGGGCTGTGGGTTGGGGAGAAACCTTGTAGCGATTATGTGCATCTAGATCATGGGAGAATTGTCTTTTGTTTGGAATTGTGATTTGTATCTTTTGTTTCTTCGTCTCTTGTCTCGATTTGTGGACTTGTAGGTACCCAAGATCCAATAGATTGATAAAGGCTTGAAGTGAGATAGTTGGCTAGCGGCAATCTCATAGGAAACTCAGTGACAGAAAGGGTAGTACGGTCTTCGCTTAGCGCCCCATTCGGGATCAACAACAACATCACCACTTAAAGCTTTGATCTGTGTTTTACACTTAATAATTGTTTGTAACCCGTGGCTTCGGTGTAATCTTGGTTGGATTAAAAGACTATTGTTATGCCTGTTGCATCATGGGGGCTCTAGAATATTAGGATGTGTTGCGCACAAGAGATTATCCAATACAAACATTATGCATGACTATGCTTATTATTATCTTTTATCCCATTTGATGTGCAGCTGCAGGTGGATCTTCAACCCTGGCCTATCTCCATCCATTGATTCAAATCCGTTATAAAGTAAACTATATTGGTCTGGTCAACTAAGATAAAATGAACAAACAAAGTCTTGTAGACATGTCCTTTTTATTATCTTTTAGCAGTGCTTTCTGAGGTTCGATTAAACCTAGGTCTTCTAGGGAAAAAGATATTATATTACATCCGTGAATCCGGATCGAAGGTATCAGGAGTCATCGTCGGACATCGTAGGTGTGTGATACCTCGGGGGCGCTGCCACTTGTGGTGCTGGAGCTGTCGTGAAAGGACCAGGAGGTGACATGCGAGGAGAAACACGACCTTGAGTTCGGCTACAACTACGACTACTTCATCGATGTTCCCCACAGGACGTTAATCGCATTTGTTCTACAAGGGTATGTTACCGAAAGTCCATCCCTGTTACTTGCACTAGTTATACCACACCTGTATGAATGTTTCCTAATTGATACGTTATAGCATGATATAAAACTCTTATGAACTAATGAGATATGATAATAAACACCTTTATTATTTGCCTCTAGGGCATATCTCCTTCTCCAACTTGCACTAGACTACAAATAATCTAATCTAGTTGCGCTTGTTATTAATCATAAAACCATATCATATATGTGTTTATTGATCATGCTCGCTCATGGAAAACTTCCTTTCCTCGATCTGAACATTCAGATCTGTATATTCTTTACAATTCATTTAATGTCTCCTATTTTGACATTTACTTGGTGATAGAGTGAGACTTTGTTTTCTAGTATTTACAATGAGGGTCGATTAGTTAATTGAAATTTCAATGTTTTCTTGTATACCTAGAAACACACTCAGTAGAAATTCGAACTTTCTAAACCAAATATCATACTTACTAATTCTGAATTATTAATACTTCTATATCTATGTAGATTTGATTGATAGTGCATTTCTTGCAACTTATATGCCTAACCACGCTGCTTTTGTACAAAGTTAACTCTGGTTCATTGATTAATTCATGAATCACTTCGAAAAACATGTTCTTACGACTAAGAACATGTTCTTCTAACCAAAAACAAAAGGGTTTCCGTAGCAGAAAACAAAAAATCCTAACGACGAGAACATCATATCCAAGATCTAACTATGAAGATGTAAAGTAACGATAGTGATTCAGTGTTCATACCCTTTAAGACCGAAAGCAGTTAGCGTTTCACGAGAAACGTGGATGATGTAGTCGTATGACGTAGCTGACCTCAAGGTCGTGTAGACGTCCAATTTCTAAGATCCAAGCGACAAGCACCACAAATGGCGGTGCCTAGTGGCTTTATACGCATCTTTGTAGAGATATCCCCTGGGCTCCGGTCTAGCAAAGCGGCGAAAGAAGATTGATCTGAAACGAGATTCCATCATCACGATGGTGTGCGTATGGTGGAGAAACCCCTATCCCCATATGCTTGTTCCAACTTGAGAATAACACATGAGGGAGAGGGAGAGAGAATAGGCAAAGCCAATTGGGGTGGATTTTAGGGGAGGGATACCCCTCTTTATATAGGAGGAGGATCACCACCTCCCTCAAAGTCCCGGGATGGTACTAAACAAGAAGTAGGAGGAGCAGGTAGTAGCCGGCGGTAGGGATGGGCCCCACCGGCGCGCCGTGGCGCACGAAGGCTGGCCGGTGGTGGGGTTGGGCCCACGCCGTGCGCCTTGCTCCACGGGGCGGCTATCCCCCATGGGCCCTTCCCTCCGGAAAGGCCCATGTAGGTGGGCTGCTCCATAAATCTAATTAAATATCTTTTTAATATTAATTCATTTAATTAAAATTAAATACATATTTAATTCCTATCACTCCGAAATACATTTCAAAACCCTCCGATCATCATCGGATATCTCCGTTACCATTTCGGTACTACTCCAGAACTATTCTGGAGTTCTCTCTCTTTTCTCCTACGATCTCGAATCAATCACTAAGTGTCATCTACCCTTAAATGTGACACCCTATGGTTCGGAAATAAACAGACATGATCGAGACACTCTCCGATCAATGACCAATAATGGTGTCTGGAAACTCATAATGGCTCCCATGCATACCACACTTGTATCAATATTTCCTGATTGATAAAATTATAGCATGATATAAAACTATTATAAACTAATGAGATATGATATTTTCCTCTAGGGCATATCTCCTTCAGTTCGTCATCGTCTGGCCGGACACATGATCAGGTTGTATCACATGAACATCGATAGTACAGTATGAGTAAAGAGTACATGCCAGGTAGCGAGAATAACCTAGTATTTCATATCGGACAATGTAAAGTATCTATGAGAAAATGCAATATGTATCATATATAATACTACGGTTCACACGATAAAGATCTTCGTGTTATTTGCACGGATTACTACGTGCATCAAGGACCCGACAGTAATCATTATCATGGAATGAGTTCCATGCATGTCTGTGAATATCCGTACCCACAGGGTCACACACTTAAGAAGTTTCCGACATTTAGAACGTGAGTGAGATTAAGATATTTGAATAAAGTAATACCAAAAGGTTGTTTCAGAGTGTCTTGGAATATTGAGGACGCGTCCGGGATATCACTGAGAATGGATGAAATTGTTTAGGACATTAATGGAAGACGTTTGGAATATTTTAGGAAGGTTTCGAATTAATTCGGAGTGTCGAGGATTTAATTCAGGAAACTTGGGAATAAATAATTATATTTAAATAATAAATAATAAACAATAAATTATTATTTAATTATCCCAGTGCGTCCTATGGGCTAGAGGGACGCATGGGCCCACTGGGACAAGGCGCGAGGGAGGGGGGGTTGAGAAAACCTTGGACGATTCGGCCAGGGCTCTCCCCATGGCCGGTGGGTGGAGGAGGAGGCGGTAGGGGACGGGAGGAGTCCACCCTTAACTCCAACTCCCCTTCCTAGGGCGGTTGGGAAGGAGGAGATATGGGAGGACTCCGTGTTGGAGTCCAACCCTTCCTCTCTTTCTCTCTCTCATTGGTGGAAAGAGGAAAAGGAGGAGTCCTTATAGGATACGAAGTCCTACTACTTCTCTCCCTTTGGGAGAGGGGTGGCCACCTATAAAATGAGGGGAAGGGGAAAATGCAAGTGACGATTGAAGGAGAGAGGCCCAAGCCCCATACCCGAGCCGCAACCACCATCGCCAACACCTCCCGCCGTCCACACCGCAGCCGCCGACGGCCACCCACTTTCATCCCGGTGCCCCGAAGCCCGTCTTCCTCCTCCTCCTCTCCGTGCTGCCGATGTCATCGCGAGGAGCCCATCTTCATGAACACGCCGGGGCGTTGCGCATCTACTACCTCAACCTAGATCTAATCTAGACGAACTACGAAGTGCTATCGGATCTTCATCAAGATGTTCCTGCTTTGTCCCTGAGCTTGATCTCACTTCGACGTAGTTCCGTTCTTGTTGCACATGTGGATTCCGGTGGAGGTGCGACAGTTGGATCACTTGATCATTGGAGCTATCCGTGAGATAATACATCTCCTTGTGACTCGCTAACACTTGTTGTGGGGGTTGACATACGATCAACCTCAACATCGACAAACTTCCACTAGTTCGATCTTCAAGGGTATGATCTATTACCTTCTCCCTCGCATTGGATCTTGGCTATGCGCTAGAATTTTTTGTTTTATGTAATGTATTCCCCAACATGCGGCAGCCCCATGGGGTGCCCCCACTTATTCCCACTTCAATTGAGTGGAGCTCCCACTCAACCCACTCACCCTTTATTTCAATGAGTGGAATCTCCACTCAAAAAACCAAAGGGTTCTCTCTTTAAATGAATAAAAAAATTAATTCTTTATTTTAATATTTTTCAATTCTATTAATTAACAAACATTAAAATATACGTCCCTAAACTATTCTGATATTCCCCAAATCAATTTTGGTGTTTCTCGAAACAATTCCTATGCTTCCCAAACTTTTCTCTGATATTCCGTATCTACTCAAAAGAGTTAAAGAACCTTAAGTGTGTCACCCTACGATTCGTGAATAATATAGACATGATCGAGATGCATCTCCGATCAAGTCAACAACGGGATCTGGAGATCCGTAGTGACTTCCACACATTCATAGATGAATGTTATGATCGAGTGAACCATAAACACTGTAACCAATTCCTTTTATCTCACAATACTTTATTTGTCTAAGATATGATTGTAGGTATCAACTATACCTAGTTAGATCTTATTATCAATAAGTACTCTTTACTCGTTCCATGATACAACATCCTTGTGACCTAGTCATGTGCTTGCAAGCGGTGTCGATGTGATATCACTGAGAGGGCCTAGAGTATAGATCTATGTCATCTTCATGGACAAATCTCACTATTGACGAATGAGCCTCAGTTAATACTTTCAAAGTATCCAATGCTACCTTTATAGTCACCATGTTACATCGTGATGCGTGATGTAATCAAAACACTCCTCTAGTGTTAGTGATTGACATGATCACATGGTCTAAGGATTATAGTTACTTGGTATATGTTTTATAAATCAGTGTAAACTTATTGACTTGATCGCATTGCTATACTTACTTTCACTACAAGAAAAGGTTAGCTTTTACTACAGATGGATTTTGTGGTTGAACGCCTATTTTTCGTGGTTAAAAAGTCTTCTATGACGGATGGGTTCTATGTTAAGAGACCTGTCTCTAAAGATTCTACCATGAATTTTTAGCGACCATGGCAGATCGCACCCTTCGACCATGGAGTTTTGTGCCATGGTAGATATGTTTCACCAGCCTCATGTATTGCTGACATTATGCAAACTACCACTTGGAAACACCATTAACGGCCAATTACCGCCATTAAGGGTCACAAAAGCCATGGTAGAAGCCAGTCCTAGACGAAGCCTGCTAAATATTATGTGGGCCTCCCCATGAGATAAGCCCGATGAGAAGATGACATGTTACTATTTTGACCTATTGGACGCCTGGAGGTGCATAGTGGGGGCCCACCACTTCACAACAAAAACATAGTATGTTAATTTTCCGGATCGTTACTATTTTAGCCTACATAAGGCCCAGTCAGACCGGTACTATGCAAGCCATAAATGACCTGCTACACATCGGCCTAGTCACTATTCATAAATCCCGTCGCGTGCTCCCCATTAACGGCCCGTTTGTGCGAAGGTCCGTTACTATTTTCTAGCATTCTAAAAACATGGCCTTCGTTGTCCAAGCCTCCTATTGTTACAGTCTGTTATGTTGTTGACCCTTTATTGTTTGGGACCATTAAGGTTTTGGCCTTTTATTGTTTTGGCCTACGTGATTTTATCATGTTACTGTTCAAGCCTTTTACTGTTCATAAAATCCCGTCCATGGAGTCCCTTCATGGCCTTTTTGAATTGTGTCCCATTACTGTTCTAGCCTTTTTATTTTCTGGTCTACTACTGTTATGGACTTTTACTATTTGAGTTGGACTGTTTTGGTCTTTTTAAGGCACATGCCAACCACAACGATCAGAAAAGTGCATTCTTTTACTGTTCATTGTCGGCCTAATACATAACGTGCCGATAACAAAGCCCAATATTGCTCCCTTTTCAACCTGAGTGGCCCAATATGGTACCGCCAGATTGGGACAATGGAAACTAAATGCCTATATGGCCTATGCGATTTACCTATATATTACATCATCTGGAAACTTTTTAAAATTATTACATATTATCAACAAAGGGTAAGAAAATACAGCCTCTTAGTTGTGAATCGAGATTGAGCCCACGAATAGCAAAGTCCTCATTTTTCTTTCTCAGTTTATCAATTTGCTTATTTTTTAGGTAGTATTATGTATGCAACATCATGTCATAGAAGCAAAGGCAATACTTTGTTTATTCTCAATACTAGTTTGTGGAGTTTTATCTTAACAGTGGATTGTGTTGCATCATCTTAAATATAGGACATGATGCCCATATAAATATCTATCAAATACATTGTGAAGTTGCATCAATATTAAGCTTATGAGAAGCTGTTTTTGATGCCACCATGTTTATGAGAGAGGTGCCCGTCCCTCCTGTGACTCGCGGTTCCGCCCGTCGGACGGCCATCACGAGCCACTACTACCTCGAGCTAACGCCGGAGAAGCGGATGAATCCCAATTGGTGCCCAACAACACCACGACCTGGACCGCCTTCTTTTCCAATCAGCGGAAAAGAGAGCTCGCCGGGTACGAGGGCGACGACCCTCCTCCGGTCAACCACAACGAAGCTGGCCGACGGTTGTGGTGATCGAATCGTGATGCGCCACATCGCCGAAGCAGACCACCCTCGCCTGCGGTACCCGCATTTTCAGCCTCCGTGGAGCGCAAGCAGAGGCGGTAGCAGCGCCCCTGTCGCCAGTCGGGGCACCCTACCCCCGGGTGGCCAGCCTCCGATGTCGGAGTGACAGGTGCCACCAGAATACGCTATGGCGGCGCGCCAGCTTGGGTGCACCGGTGACCCGGAGGAGTTCCTGGGCCAGCGCGCGGCCATGCGCGCCTCTTTGGACCCCGTATGGGACGAGTGGAGATGCTCTAAGCCAAAATTAGTGGAGATCTTTTAAAAGATGGCCGTTTGTCTTCGTAATATTTTTATTGTTCGTCCCGTAAGTAGATTTTAGTGTTTGACATGTTATCAGCGACCAAATTACTTTTCCTTAGAAAAACATTTCTTAACGCAAAATTGTTTCTTAGGAAAATGTAGTACCCGAAAAAACGATCTGAGCACTGCAAGATAGTTTCGTGGGAGCATCGCTATCCGAAACAGAGATACAATATCCGTCTTTTCACACCATATTCTAGAAAAGAAAAGAAATAAATATTCTAGAAAAGAGAAAAGAGAGAAGTAGAGGAGAAACGAAGAAAAGGGAAGCTGCCGGATGAGCCAAGCGATTGGTGTCGACCGCTTGCTCGTCGGTTGGGGCAGCGTGCTGACACGTGGGACGGAGACCAGATAGGGTGGCGCCCACACATGATTTGCTATCCTGGACGTGGGGGCGCATTCGATTCTCTGTGATGGGATGGATGATGATGATATCGATCATGATTTGGTGCATGCAAGTGCACACGCACGTACGGATGGATCGTCTGCGGTTCACAACTCTGCCCCGTTTGTGTGGTTCTTCGACTCCAGAGTCCTGAACTTGTCACCACGTGACCCATTTTACATAGTAGTATTAGAATTAGAATATTAGCATACAAATCGCAGGAGTCATCATTGAAGACAGGTGCAACTCAATCAGGACACAACAAACCACACCCTCTCGTTCTCTCAGAACCTGAAGAGGCCACACACAGAATCATTTGGGTTACCGCCTGTCGATCGATGCAAGGATCGGAGTAGCTCCGGTACCACTACTAGGGCCCGACTACAGCAACAGATGTAATCATCATCTCACCAAAACAAGGTCGATCGACGACATAATGCCCATCCCATCCCAGAACAAGGTGACCTTGATGTCTTTGTCAGGACAGTGGAGAAAAGAAACCCATTGGTCGAGAACATGTGGAGCGTTTAGAATAGCACAAAACAAGTCGACGCATAGAGACCATGATGGCATGATTGTGCTTGCCTGCCGCTTGACTTATCTCACGCCCCACCACCTCCAACAACCATGTTGGCTGCTGCAAATTAAAATTAAAGCCCGGGGCCTCCTCGTTGTGTCCTCCACATAAATCCAAAATCCCAGGCAAGACCAAGAGCAGCCCATCGAGAGAGACTCCTCCGGTCCTCCCCCTAGTCAGCTACGACCCCTTTCTTCTCCCCGTAATAATATTTTTTGGCGACACTCGAGCACCATATCCTAGTAGCCTGGGCACCAGGTAACCGCCCTAGCTAGCAGCTACCCGAAGAGTTTGCTAGTTTAGTCCATGTTTTATCGTACGTGTACAGTGTGTTAGCAGCTGTCGACTGATCAGCCAGTTTCCTCTTTGCTAACGGTGCTGTGTGATTGTGCACCGACCCTTCCTTCTTTCTCTCAAAGCTATACTCCATATATGGACTACAATTATTCCCCTGTCGGCCCAACTTGGCCAGCACGTCACTGTACAGTGTGTGTCTCATCCACACTCTGTGGCTTCCATGCATCTCGTTCTCATTGGCTGATGGCTCGCTTCAGTTCTTGTGCTTTGTTGTGTGTATGGCCACGACTCGCTAGGCCAAACGCTCTGTGCGTTGTGTCTAATTGTCGCGCGCACTACCGCTGCACACGCAGCTGCTTTATCGTCTGCAACTTTTGGGAGAGAGAGAGAGAGATAGCTGGAGTGTTCTGACCTAAAAAAAGAGTTAGGTCGTACTGCTACTTGCTCGCACGTCCACTTATTCGGGAACTACAGTTTTCTAGTTAGTACCACATGCATCACTACAACTGTAGTGGCGTCCTTTATTTTGCGCACGGCCGGCGATTTCATTATGGAAAACACCCATGATTTGGTCATAAAGTTCTCTGCTGAATCAGCTGGAAGAAAAGGAGGAGAAAACGTTGGACTAGCCACAGTGTTGCCACATCGTCTGCATATATAGCAGGGACATGATGACATCCTACTAGGCAGCTCGATCGACCGATCTTATCTAATTGCACGGCGCATACTCCCTTTCGACCTATGATTTGTTCGTTGCCTAGCCTGTTATGAGTGCAAGTGGACTGGCAGCACTTTGTTGCTTTGCTCTCATCCACATCACTTACCTCGCATTAGTTGACACTCGTTGGTGCGGGGGGAGAACATGGAATTGCTTCCGACTCACTTCATAGATTTTCCGTTGATCTTTGCGAGAAAGGTGTTGCTAGCCTTTGCCCCCCTTTTCCTTTTCACTAGAAAAAGGACAAGAATACAACTGGATAATTAACTCCACTACTTTCGCCAGTTCCATTCGTGCCATATCATTAGCTGAATGCCACCCAATGGTACGGTACTGGTCATTAATCATTTTATTTTAATTTTTAGTAGAGCAAGCTCAACCCACTCTTAGTGGCCAGCTGTCGGCACTCTAAGCGATAATAAGAGATGGTAAACAAAGTCAAAACATCAATACGAAGACCTAAAAGGACAATGTAAATTTGAGAACTAGTGTTTGAAATTTAGCGATTATAGTTTTAGTCGACCAATAAATGCTTCTCGATAAAGCAGCGATATATTTCAGCCAGACAACGAAGTAGCGAGCTACTGTCAATGCGGCATTTGGATGGTTGCAGGTATAACAAACTCCGTGTTGCTCTCCCCTCTTTCCCGCCCAGTGAAGCCTATGTGACAGATAATGGTTGTGGGGACATCTCCCGTCTTGATGGCCTCCTTCATGTTGGAGGAGTGTTGTGCATGACTCATGGTGGTGGAGTCAGCTTCGACGTACCGGCTCATGTTTGCTTCGCATGCGAATGGATCACACAACGGTATAGTCATAGCTTACCATGCTCATCCTTTTCCTAGCAAGATCTATCATTTCCGATTTGTTATGTTTCTTGATATGTATCATTAAAAATAATAGTTGTGTGCATCAAGCAGGGGCATTGCCAGAGGGTTGTCTGGATAGTCTCATGACAATTCAACCAAGTCATAAAATTAACTAATACTAGCAGTTAATAGCAATAACAAAATTTAGCAAACTCCATTAAAAACAAAGTGTGACTGCCCAAGGATAAAATCTTTGCTCCGCCACTGTCCACTGCGTCCAAGGATGCAACGACAGTGAGGCTTGCCTGTTCTAAAAAGTTATCTATTATATACTAAAAGCAACATAAGAATGTTTTTCGAGACTCCACGTTGATCTACATCATCAAATTTATTTGAACGGTTAGATAGATAATCTGTGGCTAAGATTTAATTCGAGAAATACGCAATCGTACAGTTACATAACATATATATTAGGCGTGGCAGGTCGTGGTGTGACTCAGGTCATCCGTGTGACTCACGTATCCGTCTCCACGCCCGTACCTAAACTACAAAGGAAATTAATTGACTGATCACCCGTGTGACTCACGGAGTCCAACTTTACCTCCGTATCCAGACTTAAAAAAAAAAAAGACTAGGATCAGAATAGTCGGGCATTGCTCCCACCAACCATAACGATTGATTCCATCTAGCTATGTTGCCAGATTTCGTAGAGTCGTCCACTTAGTATCAGCTAGATCAGTCAGTTCATAATGCCATCTATACTTTTTTCTTAAAATACTACTCCCTTCGATCCAAATTACTTGACTCAGATTTTTCTAGACAATACATCCGAATCTAGACAAAACCAAGTCAACTAATTTGGATGAGAGAGAGTAGAATTTATTATAAGAGTACGTAAGAACTAAAGCACATGAAACATAACAAAACGATTTGTCGAGGTTCCTGAAACACCGAATAACCAGAACTTCCGCCAAAAGGAGCCTCAACACATTGTTGTCGCAGCTTCCTTACCGGAGCCGTCCTGCTATTGTTGGTGACACCTTGGAATTCCAAGTATTCGTGCACATGCCCCTAAGAACCTGCTTCCCAGAACTGAAGTCGTCGCCACTGAACCGAAGCATATGAATCCAAATCTCTCCATCTTGCAAGCATGGTAAAACACACCAACCTCCGCAAGCCTCCCAGCGATGCCAAGCACCACCAGAACAAGGGCGAGACGGGGATGACTTATTCCATGCCGACGGCACATCACTAGCAACAAGGGCCACAAAAACACTAACGAGAAAACTACGGGTGCCCCATTAGATCGAAGCTTCCTCACTATCCCGCACCAGTCGAGAACCGATAGAGAGGGCAGGGGCGGTGATCCAACGATGGACGAGGGTTGGAGACGGTGGGTAGGGTTTAGTATCTATCCTTGCCTTCTCGCAAAACAAAATTCTTTTGAATATTCCTTATTTATAATGTCATGTACTAAAATGTTGTTACTCTAAGTAGCTTAATATGTCTATCCAGGGTAAATTCTCACAGTTCATCTCGCGACATATCTCAGCAAGTTAAAGGAGATATATGTGACATAAATTTTCTTTCCACGTGATATAAAAAGAGATTTTCTTTGTTAATA
Organism: Avena insularis; assembly: GCA_023614405.1. Taxonomy (NCBI): domain Eukaryota; kingdom Viridiplantae; phylum Streptophyta; class Magnoliopsida; order Poales; family Poaceae; genus Avena; species Avena insularis. Next base: position 660,007,675 of record CM042690.1, on the reverse strand, counting down.
AGAAAAGAGCTATCTACACTAGGTAGTTATTTTCTTGACGAACTTAGCATCATATTGATACAAACATTAGTTTGGACGTGATTCGCAAAAAAATATAATGCTTTGCACGCCTTTTCAGCTATATGACTTCCTTTTCAGATGTGAAACTTACTTTATATACGACAATTGATGCAAAAAAAAACCGATTTGGATGGAGTAGTCAACTATATAGTGTGCATTTATTAATGGTGTAAATTAATGAAGAGAGTATAGTATACAAAAATAATCAGAAGACATCTATCTTACTCTTTTAGATATTTTCGGAACAGAGGTAGAGACTCGAGGTGATGCATATAGCTTCATTCTTTTTAGACGAATATATTACAGATTAGACTATAAATGCAACTTAAGTACTATGTCCATGTCATTTGGATATTAGAACTGAAAGAACACGTCGGAGATTAAAATGGTGCAAGCTTAGCTGTATATTTTAGTCTTATAATAGAAAATATTTGAAAATTAGACTTAAACCTTCACCTCAAGTCTAAATGTCCTTCCACCTATCTGATGACAAATTGGCCGCTAAAGTTGGAAGAAACGGCATGTATGGGTACACAGTGAAAATGTATGAGGTGGTACAACCGGGACATAATGAAAAATGCACGAAAGGTGAGTGCAAACGAATAAGTACCTAAGTTTTCAAGGAAGTAGTTTTCAAGATATTAGGATTTGAATTTTCGAAAAAATAAAACATCAACATATACACAAGTTATAGAAACATTTTTTGCATATGTGCCAATGCAAATTCTCCGCCAATCACAAGGATAGAAACAAAATGTTCATCTGATAATCAAAAGAAACAAAACCAAAATAACAACGCCACCGGATATAATGGAGAATATGTCAGTTCCCTCTTTTTATTTCTTTTCTTTCAAACAAGTACATGATGTGTTATTGTTTCGGCGGATACAACTAAAGTTATTGGTAGTACATATACATTTTTTGGTATAATAGTGCATATCAATATAATATATCTACAATATTAAATTTTAAAATTATTAGTCCTTTATTATGAGGGAAATAGATTACCACAATTGCTTTAGAACAAAATTGCATTTTCTCTTGGGCGGGGTAGAATTAATTAGAATCAAAGGACATTTGATTTGCTGAAAATACATTGACACATCATTTCTTAATGACCATGGGGATCTATCATCAAGGAGATATAAAAAAATAACACTAAAAAATATGAGCTATCAAACTGTTAATATTACTTAATTTACAAAAAAATATAATAAGTACACATATGTTTCCTACTTCATAGCTTATAAAATATGTTGTTGGTAAAAATAATATTATATTGTTTTCCATAAAAATGTTCCATTGATTTCCATTTCTTCTTATGGATATCAAATTATCGTCTACAAAGGAGGGCAGCGACATATTATTGTATATGCTAGGAAAAGAATATTGTATAAGGTAGGAAATACATTCTCAATATTTTTTGAGTACTAAAGATGATGGCTTCGCATTTGCGAGGGCCACTATGCTAGTTAACAAAAAAAATAAAACCAACACAATTGGGTACCACTAATAATTTGTATGGGAAGGAACAGGAAAACAAAGAAGTCCTCGTCATGATGAGCACGTCATCTTTAGGTTTGTACCATTCTTTTCATGTCAGCATACCAATCATGCGTTGCGCGTTGCTTCTATTTAGGCCGAATTGCTTTGCTTCCCACTGTCACGGGTCACCAAAAAATACTTTTCCAGTATTTTCATGACAAATCATTCAATCATTCATGGCCCTGCCTTCTCTACCTTGTACTACTACTCTACTGATATTGCAGTCCAAGTCTCCATCTAAAATTTTCTCCCCATCGTCCGTCTCTCTTGTGTCATGTGTTGCCATATTTCTGTGGTCAACATGCTTAATGATTATGATCAAATCCGAACCCAAGCCACCCATCCCAATGGACGGGGAAAAACCAAACGAAAGGGCGACGAATTTGTGCCGTGCAATGATGGGCCATTTGCCCCGTCCAAGGTTTCATGTGGCACCCCACTGGAAATTTGCCATATCTTTTGCAATCAAGTAGCGGGCCAGCCTAAAATAATTTTCATAGACGAAACGTGGATTAGGGGATGATTATAAAGTTAAAGTTAAATGGTCTGGCGTCGGACAAAATCAGACGCCGTGTTCAATAAATCAGCTGTCATACTTCAACAATATCTGTACATATAATATGTCAAGATGTTACATGTAACTACTACTCCCCTCACTGCAGGAAAGGAACGAGGCGCCAACGGTCAGCTGTAGCCGTCGGCGTAGGCCCCTAGGTGAGCAGTCGAGCAAACCAGCCGTCGGCCTACGTTGGCCGTCGGGATAGGATGGTATAGGCCGACGGCAGCCGTCGGCATAGACCGGGCCGTTGGCTAAGCCTAGGTTTCACACCTACGCCGACAGCTCTCTGTCCTCGGCATAGCTATTTTCTCTTTTTGCCACATTAATCCTAAAAACATCATAACTAAATCATTCTAATTCAGAAAGATACATATAATATATCAAATTTTACAAGAAAATAAGATTTATCTATCTATACTCAAATATTACGTATTTTTATTGAATAAAATATAAAAGCATTACAAATATACTTTCGTATAATATATTTTTCATTTTCCGAGTGCCAAAAGATGGGTGTTTTGTGAAGCAACCACCAAATGAAAGTTTTAAAATGGTATCACCCCATTTAAAAAAAAATACTAGGCCACCTTACATGGATAATATCCCAACTAGGATTTTAAACCTTTCCATCCACCCCTCGTGAAAAAGACAAATTCCTGCTGAATCGGTAGGAAATGAGTCAGATTTGAACTACAAGTATATGATCTGATGTTTATGATTTTTTGGAAACAAATCATTTTTGAGGTTCACAATATGCTATTTCATCAGAGATTCACTGCAAGTTTAGCGAGGCTCAGCCCCGAGATAAGAATCTTCATGCCCACTGTTTTAACCATAGTTTGTAATGGGTATAAGAAATTCAAAAACAGCCCAAACAATTAAAACCTTCACGCGGTGTCATATTATGTGATATAGTTGTAAGAAAAAAATATCAAACTTGATATATTTATTGCATCTCAAAAAAACCTTCTCAAAAATAAGTTATCATGTTTGAGGTTTTATGGTTATTAGGCCAAATGACCAATGTTATGTCTAGAATCGTGGCATAATTTGTGATAATGTGCCCATATTGTGCATACATGTGCATCATGGGATGGAGAATAATGTTGCGGGAGGAAGTTTTCCTTTTTGTCGCACCAAAAAGTCATTTTCCATTTTTCGAGGGCAAAAAACAGGGTGTTTTGTGAAGCAACCACAAAATTAAATTTCAAAATGGTACCACACAATTTTTCAAAAATGCTAGGACACCTTGCATGGATAATGTCCCAATCGGAGTATCTTAAACCTTTTCGTCCACCCCTCGTGAAAAAGATAAATTTATGCCGAATCGGTACGAAATGGGTCAGATTTGAACTACATGTACATGATCTGATGATCATTTTTAGGTTCACAATATGTTATTTGGTCCGAGATCCACTTCAAGTTTAGCGAGACTCAATCCTGAGCTAAGAATCTTCATACCTACCGTTTTGACCATAGTTTGAAACGGGCATAAGAAATTCAAAAACGGTCCAAACAATATAAAACCTTTGTGCAGTGTCATATTATGTGATATAGTTATAAGGAAAATATTAAACTTGGTATATTGATTGCATCTTAAAAAACCCTTCTCAGAAATGAGCTATCATGTTCGAGGTTTCATTGTTTTTAGACCAAACGACCAATGTTATGGCTAAAATCGTGGCATAATTTATGATAATGTGCCTATATTGTGCATACATTTGCATCATGGAATGAAGGACAATGTTGCAGGAGGATGTTTTACTTTTCATCACACCAAAAAGCCATTTTTCATTTTCCGAGGGCCAAAAACGGTGTGTTTTGTGAAACAACCACCAAATAAAAGTTTCAAAATGATACCACCCTATTTTAAAAAAAACTAGGACACGTTGCATGGATAATGTCCCAACCGGGATATCTTAAACATTTTCGTCCACCCCACGTGAAAAAGACAAATTCCTGCCAAATCAGTAGGAAGTGGGTCAAATTTAAACTATAGGTACATGATCTGGTGCTCATTATTTTTGAAAAAAAATCTTTTTTGGGCTTACAATATACTATTTCATCAGATATCCACTGCAAGTTTAGCGAGACTCATCCCCGGGCTAAGAATCTTCATCTCTACCGTTTTAACCATAGTTTGAAATAGGCATAAGAAATTCAAAAAATGGTCCAAACAATGTTAAACCTTTGCGCAGTATCATATTATGTGACATAGTTGTAAGGAAAAATATCAAACTTGGTATATTGATTGGATCTAAAAAAACTTTCTCAGAAATGAGCTATCATGTTCGATGTTTTATGGTTTTCAAGCTAAACGACCAATGTTATGGCTAGAATCGCGACATAGTTTGTGATAATATGTTCATATTATGCACACATGTGCATCATACGATGGAGAACAATGTTGCAGGTTGAAGTTTTCCTTCTCGTCGCACCAAAAATATATTTTCCATTTTCCGAGTGCCAAAAACGAGGTGTTTTGTGAAGCAACCACCAAATGAAAATTTTAAAATGGTACCACACCATTTAAAAAAAATACTAGGACACATTGCATGGAAAATGTCCCAATGAGGGTATCTTAAACGTTTTGTCCACCCTTCATGAAAGACATATTCTTGCCGAATCGGTAGGAAGTGGGTCAGATTTGAACTACATGTACATAATCTAATGCTCATGATTGTTTAGAAAATAATTTTTAGGTTCACAATATGCTATTTCATCCGAGATCCACTACCAGTTTAGTGAGGCTCAGCCTCGAGCTAAGGATTTTTTTAGAATCCTCAAATTCAAAAGCGATTTTTTATATGATTTTTTGAATATATAAACACTATCAAATGAATTTTATTTAAAAAACCTTGCAGTACGCTATAATAATACATGATGCTCAATTAAAAGATTATAGGAATGTCATGTTTGGATTCTTCTCATTTTTCTGATCAATTTAGATATATTATTTGTCGAATTCCGATTTACGGATTTAAAGATATGAATTATTCCATATTAAATAGAAAAAGGCAAAAAAAAATATTTATTTTATAGTTATTTGACTTCAGTATTATTATTTCTTATTCATTTTTGTTTACTTAAATATTTTTTAAAATTTTAAAAATAAAGGCGCATGACACAATGGTCCTAGGGTTAATAGGATTGATATGGTAGTATTATCAATAAGGTCTAATTTATTTATGGGATCTTCATCCAGAAGGAATAGACAAGTTAAGCGTGCTAGAGATGAAGTAGGGTGAAGATGGGTGACCGATCGGAAAGTTTTACCATGAGTACAATTTGGCAGGAGATTAAGGTACTTAGAGTTGAAAAAAAGAGGAATACAAGATTATCGAGTCAAACAATTCAAAAATTGAAAAAAATCCTAAAAATCAAAAAAAAAAATGCCAACAACTTATCGAATCAGCCGTTAGCCGTCTAGGTGGGGCCATCTAGACTATACCGACCGCTTAGCCGCTATGCCGACAGCATTACTACGCCGATGAAAAGTGTGTCTAGGCCGGCGTTGTGCTACGCCGACAGCAACTTGGCCTATGCCGACGGCTTTATGGCCGTCGGCCCGTGTTGTAGTGTCTCGATCCATAATAAGTGCAGTTGATTTAGTACAGTGAATATTTATTATGGATCAAGGATTACTAAATATCACTTCATCGACCAAATGACTAGTGAAACATAAAACATGGCATTATGCCCTTTTTATGCGATCACAGGGAAGAAGCACGTACCAGGGATAAATACTGGTGATAATCACGAGTTCGTGGATTTGACTATCGAGCTCCCCAGACCTCGTTTAAAAAAAAATCAAAATGCTAGTCAAAAGTTTCAAAAAAATCTGTGGATATATATGTGCAGGTGTGGTCTACATCTTCGTTAAATTTTGCAAAAAAGACAGTGGTTCCAAATGTGGGTCTTTCTGATTTTGATCCCTAGATTATTATTTTATCTAGATCACGCCTAAGAAAATATATGGATAAAACTTTGCATGCAAATACTAGACGTGTGTATGTACTTGTGTGTTTGTTTCAAAAAAATTGAGTTTTTCAAATAATTTTTTTGAATAAAATTAAAAAACAAGTTCCAAGACAAAGGCTCCCGTCTAACCCTACCTCTCGCTCCCATGCGGTGCTGCCGCGTCACACCAGGGCACCCCGGCCCCTTCTGCTCGAGCCCACCCCACTTCCCCTCTCCCTTCCACCGGGCCGGCGACTACGCCAGGGCAAAGCCCGGGCGGCACAACGACGGTGGGTTTCCCTCATGTGACGGGTGCTAGTGGGTCACAGAGGTCGATCTCGGACTTCTCTCGGTAGTGATAGCGGGAAACGATGGACCGAGTGAGGCGGTGAGCCCACCACCACAACCAGCGGTTCAGAAGGTCATAGTGGCGCTGGTTGGTGGTCTGCCTTGATCTGGTTGCTGGCTCGACAGGCAGCGGTAGCTCAACCTCCTGCACCTTCTGATCCGATCGACTTTGGAGGCGGTCTCTTGCGGTGATGCTCCTGGTCTTGCTCCACATCACGAGGATGCCTGGGGCGGCGACCCTAGGCTTCGCCGGTGGTGTTCATCTCCTCCGCTAGAGGTGGTCGGCCTGAGACTGGTTTGGCGGATCTCGAGATCCTCATCTAGCTCCGGCTTGCAAGTTGGGGAGACATATTCGCCGATGAAAACCGAGCCGACTTTGGTCATGGCGGGCGACGTTTGCACCGTTACCTTGATGAAGGCATCTGATACCTTCGATCCGGATTACAAATATAGTATCCCTAGTAGACCTAGGTTATCGAATCCTCGGGAAGCAAATGCTTAGTGAAGTTACTTTAACGAACCTTCGGGAGTTTTAGAATTCCTTTTATGTTTTTATCGGACCAATAGCTTGCGTCTTTTTTGTTGTTGTCGATGATGGAGAGAGGGGGCCTAGAGCGTTCGGTTTCACCTGTAGCTGTGCAAAACATCTAATGGGAATAAAAGATAGAAATAAAGTATGGATGTACTTGTTAGAGTAAGATAAATTATATGTGGGCAGTGCATCCATAATTGCTATTGCCTCCGCAACCACTTATAGCAATAACCTACTAATCTCATCCATAGAATAAAGAGAACTAATGATATGCATAGTGATGTCACCGTTAATCTCAAGAAAATCCCTCGCATACAGCCGTACTACTCTTTCTGTCACTGGGTTCCCAACCTACAGATCAGTCATTACTCATACTCCCTATACCTGGCTCAACCGTTGGGGTCTTGGGTACCTGACAAGTCCTTGGATTGAGGCAAGAGAGGATACAATAATCATCATGTCATAAAAACTAATACACGATCCCATCTATGATAAATCACATGCACAAACGCTACATGGCTAGGCCGAAGCCCTTAGCCCAAGGAGAATTACTCACACATAGAGATGAGATCAACAATCATAAACACTATAATGAAAATCATAAGATTGATAGCAATAGTCTTACAATATCGCCAATCGGAGAAGAGATCTACTATTACAAGTAGTGGAATATGGCTATGGAGATGGAGAAGGGTTTTGAGATCTGGAGGCGGCTGGTGATCTATGGCAGAGACTTTTTGTGAGGTCGGAGTCAGTTTTCTCGTCGCCCGAGGCTTCTTTATATAGGGGTCCCTTCACGAAAGTTCTTCTGTTTGACCTAATGGTGGCGGCGCCAACTATACGACCGGAGCTATCCTTAAAGCGTCTGCCTCCGCTGTATGGCTCCTGGTTTCTTCTGGTTGTTGGAAATCTCGTATCTTTGACTTTAGTGTAGTGATTCCTTCCTTTAAACGACAATATCTGTGCAGAAAAAATATAAAAGAAAGGATTGCATACCCTTCTGAATATTAGGCATTAGTGGCAGGGTTTAGAGAAATATTTCATCAAAAGTATAAGTAATATCCAATTTAAATATGGACGTAGATAGCTATATTTCAGACCCATCAAACTCCCCAAGCTTAAACTTGATCATCCCCGAGCAAGAAAACCAAAATCAAAAAGGAACTCAGCATTTAAACTAAAATAACGAGATGGTGATCTTACTCATGATTAGTAGTCTCATGTTTCCTCCACTTCATAAATCTGAAAAATTTCCGCATAGATAGAGTAATGGCAAGCATATCATACGGGTTTCATGCATCCTTATAGTGCAGTAGAATTATTGTTAACATGGATGATTCAAATGAGTAAATTTTATTCCATGTCAAGTAATCAACTCATAGGTTTTCTTTTGATCAATAAAGTATAATCATGTAAATTAAGAGTGTGAGATTTGTCATGAAAAGCATATACACTAGAGTATCTCAATTCTCCCACATTAATAAATCAATACTTTTCAAGCACTACTTTTCTATTCATTGTCCTTCAAGAATTTCAGTTTTTAAGTAATTGAGAGAATGCCAAAAAAATTATTAGTTTATCGGGCTGTGATGGACACTCGTGGCATCACTAAGGTTTTGTTCCTTTTGCATAATGATTTCTTATAACAGCCAGAGGAGTGATTCCATCATGATTACAGCTACCCGGGAGTGCCAAGAATCTTACCTACTATAGCATTGCTGCTACAAGTGTTTAACCAACTCATAGCCGAAATCTAGGAGTTTCCTCCATGAAGATCGTTCGTAGGCCAGCGGAGTTGTTGGCATCCCATGAAGTTTGACATGCATAAAGCTATATCATTCTTATGATTAACAAGTCAAACTTTGGCATTCTCACAAAAACCGCTAAGCATTAATTTAATCAAACAAATCCTTTTAAAGAGAGCTATCAAGTCAATCAACATTTTTAGTGGTGTTGAGTGTCTCTAGAAATAAACCTTCAAGACTAAGCACCACAACACCCAAGCTTTCAATTGTGAGACCTTTTCTTATTACAATTGTTTAGCAATTTTTAGGTAAGACTTGGTTAATTACGAAAGCTGGAAACTGTACCCAATTAAATACCCATGCAGACAAAAATCTTACTACAATAAAAAGACTCACTCCACCAATATAATATCTCAACATTTACTACTAACTAGCATGGGTTTCTCAAACTTCAAAAAGTGGGGAGTCATAAGGCATACCTCTCATGTTTGGTTCCACTTCTCTCTTCCTTTTTTATTTGCTTCTTGGAAACTCGAAGTCAATCCTCTCCTGCAAATACATGAAGACCTCGAGGTGGAAAGAAAAGAAAGAGGAATTTATAAGGAAAAATGGAGAAATGTTTTTGTGGTTTTTAAGAGAGGGACTTTAAAGAATAGAAAATTTGCGGCAAAGTTCGGCTAGAAAATATCGAAAGAAAAATAGAAAGAACTAAAAATAAAGTGTTGGGGAAACCAACACAAGTGCTTATAAACTCAAATAAAAACAGAACCTCGAAATAAATAAAAGTAAATGAACACGAAGTAAAGATACATGAGGAAACTTCCCCAAGCTTAGGCTTTTGCAAGCCCTTCAAATCATTGTGGTGGCGGGAAAAAGTCATTACTCCAGTTCATAAATTGAGTTGAGAGGTTACTAGTTGATTCTCGGAGGTTCAAAAGGAGGTTATGCATCATCTCCATAGTCCCTCCAAGTCCTTGGAAATCTTGGTATGTGGCGAACCGGCTTTGTGGCTGCTCCTCTTGATAAGGAAGTTCTTGCTCCTCCTCTAGGTCCTTGTCCTCTTTTGGAATCTCCTCCTCGGGTTGGTGTTGCTCAGCCTGCAAGTCATATAGCAAACGCCCCTCCTCGATAGCGAAAAGACCATTAGGCATAGGAGCGGGGAAGAGACGCCCAACTCCAGCAATATGCAGATAATAAACACCACCTCTCCTAGTGAGCATTCCACATGCTCTCAAAGTGGAGAAACCAACACGTGTCTCACCTAACACGGGTTGCAACTCACCTAGGTCGATGCCTAGGGAAGTGGAAAGCACGGTGATGACGCCTCCACCTATGATTGGTCCTTGGCTTTGAGAGGCTTGGTGCTCCAGGTAACGCACAAGGATGGTGCCCAAGTTGAGTGACAAGCCGCAGTTGATCTAAGCAGATTTTGTGAGGACTAGAATGTCCTCCTCGTTGAGTCTCATGAACTCATTACATGCATGCAAGGTGTTAGCAATAACATAGAACAAATAGTGAATTGCAGGATGTTGAATATTCTTCCCCTTGTTCACTCTACTAGTGAAACTCATTCCATTATAGTTTTGTTCAGGGGTAGGTTCTAAGCCAGTAAAGGATGCGCGTAAGGCATGAATATCATTATTTGGAAAATTAAAACATGCACACCATTCATCTAATGTTAAGGTGTAGTTGTTGTTCATCAGACGTAAATAAATAGTGTCGTCTCCTTGCCATTATTTAACGGTGCTTTGCAACGAACTTAGAAATTCAATGGTTAAGCGACGAATAAGTAGGCACATCATTATACACAAAGTTTTGCAGGCCCGCTCTATTGCAAAGTAAATTGAAGTCATCAGAAATACCGAGTTGGTTCAATATAATGGGGCAAGCCCACTTGGTGGCCTTCACTTCGCGGTTCTTGATCCTGTTGAAGAGATCCTGAGCGACTGCCCGAGATGCGCTAGCGGTGGCACGAGCACGAGTTTGTATCCTTGTGTTCATCATCTAAAACATTGAATAAAGGAAAAAGTAAAACTTTTTGATCCAACAACAGTAAGTGCATCATTTTCCTCATCATAGCACACTAAAGAATCTCCTCAAAATAATAATCTAGGCAATAAAATCATGGCAATTAGTTCATAGTAGGTCTCAACCTAGATTGATAATGACAATAGATCAAAGATGAATTTGCAAAAAGTAATTGGAGGATCGGAGGAGAAACATACCGTAGATCACTCGTGTGCGAGGAAATCGAACGAAATTGAGTAGAGATGAAGATCTCTTGAGGTTTTGAGAGAGTTTGGAGGTAGAATAAAGAAAAAGGATTGAAGTTTTGGAGTTGGAGATACCTTCCCATGTGATTTTGTGGTCGGACGGAACTTGTCAACACCCGGATTTTTAAGTCCAGATGCCTGTTATGTCGTACATCGCAATCCCATGATTACCATTTTTGCGAGACATAACAGAATTGATACCATAGTACATCATCTATTACAAACCATAATAGTCTTACAAATAGAGGATCTCATGATCCAGTCTTAATACAAATCAAAGCAGCGGAAAGTAAGCGTAGTAGACGCTCCATCTTCATTGTCACAGGCAATGCTGACGATGGGAGATGATCCTAGTTATCATAGACATCCTGCTGTCCATCCTCCGGGTAGTCCTCGCCATAGTCTAGCCATGGGAATAACTAGGGACAAAGCCATGAGTACTCTTCAAGTACTCGCAAACTATCACTAATGTAAGTAAGACATTCCTAGCAGGAATTCTAAGATCTAGTCTTGTTTGCAACAAGCCAATTTTATTTCACAAGTACTTAGTACTAGAGCCTAATTTAGTTATCTAGATTACTTAAGTGGGAACCTAGTTTGCATATCCACAACTATGCTATGGTCAAGATCAAACTCATCTTTCAAGTCACAAGTCACTTTGAAAACATCTGACAACGGAACCGTATGACCACTCCAACTGTCCATAACCATAGACGTGGCTATTCGAATAGTTTTGACAGTCTACAGAGGTGGTAAACTTTCACCACAAAATTTGATACATCCGTCAAGGATAAACCTGAATCATCATACTTGGTATGCGGATAATCAATCCTAACCTTTCAATTACACACACTAGTATAGGCACCTCCCCTATGAGCTTGGCCTCCCAGCCATGGCCAACTGTCATCCCGGGAACTGCATAGGTGGACAATCACACTCACGAGGTAGCCTCAGCTCAACCTCTTTCCACGAGGGAACCCATACTAAGACACATAAGCTTCCAGTTAAGCCCTACTCAACTCGGGTATTGTGGCTGCACGGTAAAATTGGAATGGTATGGCATCCGAACCCAACCATCAGTTTTTATCAAAGTCAAGACACATGTTTCATTCAGTATCATCTTCAGCTCATTGTGTTTCACAACACATGTCAAAACATTTCAATAGAATGACTCATCATTCCAAGGTTTTCATAATCATTTTCTCCAAGTATTCCTATATAAAGTGATCCATATTAGTTTAGCACTAGCAACTATTAATGAGGGTGTAACTATTGAGGGGTGCTAATCAATTGTAACTATCCCAACCTATTTATATGCTCTTGATAGCTTCTCTCCTATTTTTCGACTAATCATCAATTAATTAACTATTGGAGAAACTTTGATAAAGGGAAAAGTAAAGCTTGTAGGTAATACTGGGAATTGGTAAAGTTGTAATCTCAGTAGAATACATAATGTATCTAGCATATGCTAGCTTGCATATGATGGCTTGCATAGTTTAGCTTGCCTTGGGTAGTGCAGTTGTCAAAGTTCACTTCTTCGTCTTCGTAGAACTCCTCTTCTTCGTACCCCGGGTCGGTACTGGCGTCTATAAATAAATACGAGGTACACAATCACCAAACAATACTTAACTACTTCTATTTAGCACACAAGGGCTCACACTAGATTATCTAGCATCATCTCAATCACCACATGAAATAAGGTAATATTATTATTTATCTTATTTTAGGAAAGTAATTTCAACTCATGGAAAAGTACTTAAGATTTAATATTCTCCAATTAACATATGGGATCATGTTGACCATGTCATCAACACATATTCTAATACTTGGGAATGTGATTTAAAGGGTTTGGCATACATTAGAAAGTTGAACATTACCATTTAATATAATAAAAATGGCTAGAAATGACTATATAGCATTATTTTAATCCTAGTCCAAGATTACTTCATGTCAAACTAAATATTTTTACATCTTCAGATAGAGCATGGCAAATGTGATTTTTGAGAGTTAGAATCAACTCAAAAGCATTTATGGTTTATTTTATAAAAATGTTTGAAGTTGGAAAAGCCTCTGTCTTGTTATTTTTACCATGGGTGATCTATAATTTCAAATGGTTTTAATCCAACGGGACTGTATAGAGTTTTTCAATACTTTTCTAAAAAAATTGGAATCATGCAATTTGGATCAGTAGATCTCTTTGAATTCAATTTTGAACGCAGTTATAGAACAGGGTTTTGAATTAAATACAAAAACTAAGTTTGAATCACGGGACTATGCGCGAGAAAGGAAATGGGCCGCCCATTTACGCCAGCTGCGGCAAAGGTCGCTCAGCTGGTCCCACATGTCGTGGCGATATCTAACCAAAGCAAGTCGCTAATCTCAACCGCGCGATTAGAACTAGATCAACGACTCTGGTTCATCATCTACGTCGTAGTGAGCACGCGAGATTCTAACCCTAGCGCTATGGTGGGGGTAGATGGGGGGCTTAACAAGGATCCATCTAGGTCCGGTGGTGGGGCGAATGGGCTGGTAGACGACAGCGAGCCGAATGGTGGTCGCGGCAGCTCCTGGGGTGGCTTCAATAAATGATGCCTTTCCTTCACTGCAGCGGTGGGCTCTAGCGAAATTCTGGCGGTGTGGTGCTCGCCTTGCTCTGAGAAAGGGTCAGGGGTGTTTCTGAGTGAGAGGGGAGTGGAATGGTGTGCCTTTGGAGGATGAGGGAGGGTCCTATTTATACACCGGCGAGAGAGACTGTGCGGCATGGCTCAGGCTCATCGGCGACTTTGGTATAGAGGGCTATCAGCATGGCTGGGGCTGTAGGTCAACGTGGTGGTCTGCAGCGATCGTCATGCGCATAGTGGCACGTCTAGGGGAGGTCTTAATTGGTCGGGATACATCTGTGCTCTATGCGGGTACTGAGGTGTTCGTCATGGCGTACGGGGCACGCGGCGGTGAACGGTCGTGTCTGGGAGGTTGCTGGTGATGCGGCGAGTGTGGTGACGCAAAGAGATAGTGAGGCGCAGAGTTGCTACGCGGGAATGGCTCGGCGCTCTGGCGTGCGCTCGGCATGGCAGCGAGTTAAATGGGTGCGGTGCTGCTGGCTTCTCCACTGCTCGCCATTGGTCGAGGGGTAGACAGAGGGGTGCGGTGAGCTCATGGCTATCTTCTAGACATCATGGGCGAGGGCGGTGTGGCTTGTGGTGTCGTGTCCACGTCCGGCCGGCATTGCACACTCGGGTACGGGCGGTACTGGTCCAATTGGTGAGTGAGAGCTGCTCCATTGCACGACTAGGTACTGGGGGTGATCGTGGGTGAGTAACTGAGTTGAATTGGGTACAATTGGTAAGCAATTGATTAATCAAAACAGTAAATAGTTGGTATATTTGTACTCTGCCTGTTAAGTGTTTGATTAAATGGCCGCATGAACTAAAGATTTGAATTTTCAAATTATATTTGATGGGTGTGTTGGTCACATGCTTGAGTGTCTCTGGTTGCTAGGAATTGTCAAGTGGAGATGGTTTGAGTGGTTTTTTAAGAAGTGCCATATAGGTACCTACACTTGATTCAATTTTGAAATGTCTCTCAAATAGATTTGAAATTGGTTTCTGTAAGTTTGCAAAGTTCACCTCTGTTCATTTTCACTTGATCTAGAAAGGGGAGAAAAGAAGTAAAATTGTTTATGTTGGAAATCTTTTACTAGAGATTCCCAAAGTGGGCTAGTTGTTAACTTTGGCACAAATGACCATTTGATCATATGCCTTATTATTTGATTTTCTTTTTATTTGATTTGGTTTGGAAATGACCTAGATGATATTGTTTTCATCCTTAAACTAATCCTTATCATTTATAGCAATCAAACATGGCATAGCAAGCATTCATGCATTAATAACAAACACACATGCATTCATATGGGTTTAAGAATAAAAGTTTTTGGTTAACCCTAATCTTGGTTCATTAGAATTGATAACCTTGCTTAATATTTTTGAGATGTTACAAAACTTCCCTCCTTAAACAGAATCTCCTCCCGAGATTTAGGAAAACTAGGAACTAAAGAGATTGGGAAACTCTATCCTAATATAATCTTATCGCTCCCAAGTAGCTTCTTCTTCAGTATGGTTGCTCCACTGGATTTTGAGAAATTTGATACTCCTGGTCCGGGTGGTTCTGAAGGCTTCTTCCAAGATACGAATGGGTACTTCACGATAGGTTAAATCCTTGTTGATATCCATGGCTCGTTGGTCGATGTTCTTGAAAACTTTGGTCTTCTCCAGAACTTCTAAGCATTTGCGAAGTAACGAGATATGAAACACATTATGCACTACTGACATCTCTTCAGGCAGTTCTAGCTGATAGGATACTTCTCCTCGATGACTTAAAATCTTGAAAGGTCCGATATATCTGGGGGCAAGCTTCCCTTTGAGTTGAAAATGATGCATTCCTTTTAAGGGTGATACTTTGATATACACAAAGTCTCCGATATTAAAGGTCAGGTCTCGACGTCTTTTGTCAGCATAACTCTTATGTCTGGATTGAGCGGTCTTGAGGTGTTCACGGACCTTGTAGGATGTCGGGTCCGAATATCTGGCTCTCTCCTACTTGCGACCAATTCAAGGGGGTACGACACTTACTTCCATACAAAAACTCAAATGGGGCCATTTGCAAACTGGCTTGATAACTGTTGTTGTATGAGAATTCTGCGAAAGGCAGGCAGTCTTCCCATTTAGATCCATATTCTAACACACAGGCTCTCAGAATATCTTCTAGGATCTGGTTTACTCTTTCAGTTTGTCCGTCGGTTTGCGGGTGATAAGTTGTGCTGAAGTTTAGTTTGGTTCCCAATCATTCTTGGACTTCCTTCCAAAACCTTGAGGTAAACTGGGTTCCTCGATCTAAAACAATTGTCTTGGGGGTTCTGTGCAGACTGACTATTCTAGCGATGTACAACCCTGCTAGCTTCAAGCTTTGATAGGTAGTTTTGACGGGTATGAAATGGGCTACTTTGGATAGTCTATCTACTATGACCCAAATAGAATCATTTCCCCTACTAGATGTAGGCAAACCGGTGATGAAATCCATTCCAACTGAATCCCATTTCCATTCTGGAATCTGTAATGGTTGCAAAAGTC
Organism: Avena insularis; assembly: GCA_023614405.1. Lineage (NCBI taxonomy): Eukaryota > Viridiplantae > Streptophyta > Magnoliopsida > Poales > Poaceae > Avena > Avena insularis. The sequence goes on along the minus strand of CM042690.1, from coordinate 659,991,527 downwards.
CTGCGGGTCGCTGATGTTCCGCTTTGACTCTCTGATAGATGTCACACTTGGCAATATAGCTTCCGACTTCTCTCTTCATTTTGTGCCACCAAAATTGTTCCTTCAAATCCTGATACATCTTCGTTCCTCCCGGGGGATAGAATAAAGGGTATCATGGGCTTCCTGCAAAATGACTTGCTTCAACTCTGAATCTGCTGGCACACAGATATGTCCCTTATACCACATAACTCCTTCTTCATCTTCCGTGAATCCAGGAACCTTCGCTTGTACCGATACGATGCTTAATTCCATCAATACTGGCATTTCCTTTCTAGGCTTCCTTTATCTGACTGATCAAGGTGGGTTGAAGTTCAATACTAGCTAGAAATCTTGCGCTAACTAGCTCCATTCTAAAATTCTCCATCTCCTCATGCAGACTTGGTTGGGCTTCCTTAATCATGGTGTTTAATCTACACGGCAGTCTACTAAGAGCATCCGCTACCACATTGGCCTTGACGGGGTGGTAGTGAATGTCAAGGTCATAATCCTTGATTAACTCTATCCATCTCCTTTGCCTCATATTCAACTTCTTCTGGGTGAAAATATACTTCAAACTCTTGTGATCTGAACCAATCTCACAGCGGTTACCCATGAGGTAATGACACCATGTCTTCAAGGATAAAACTATGGCTGCCAATTCTAAGTCATGGGTAGGATAATTCTGCTCATGTTGCTTTAGTTGTCAGGACAGATATGATATGACTTTGCCTTCTTGCATCAACACACATCTGAGACCAATCTTGGATGCATCGCAAATATACATCAAAAGGCTTCTTGATATCTGGCATGATCAAAATTGGGGCTGAAATCAATCTCTTCTTGAGATCTTTAAAACTTGCTTCACATTTGTCCGTCCATTCAAACTTCTCGTCTTTTCTTCAACAGATGAGTCATCGGCCTTGCGATGCTTGAAAATCCTTCAACAAACTTGCGGTAATATCCAACTAATCCAAGAAATGCATGGACTTTGGTTTGGGTGGGTGGGGATTTCCATTCTTCAACATCCTTAATCTTGGTGGGATCGACGGCAACTCCTCCTACCGACAAGATATGGCCTAGGAATCCTACTTCCTTTAACCAAAACTCACATTTTCTAAAATTGGCATACAACTGATGCTCTCTAAGGGATTCAAGGATGGTTCTTAGGTGCTATTCATGGTCCTCTTCTGACTTGGAATTGATCAGAATGTCATCGATAAAAACAACGACAAATATTACAAGAAGTTCATAAAAATCTTATTCATGAGATTCATGTAATAAGAGGGGGCATTGGTTAATCCAAATGACATGACATTGTACTCATACAATCCATATCGGGTTGTGAAAGCAGTCTTTGGGATATCCGTTGTGCGGATCTTTAGTTGATGATAACCAGTTCTAAGATCAATCTTAGAAAACACTTTGGCACTAGTCAGCTAGTCAAATAGATCTTATATCTTCGGCAGTGGGTATTTGTTATTGATCGTGACGTCATTCAGCTTCCGGTAATCCGTACACAAATGGTTGGCACCATCCTTTTTATCCACGAACAAAACAGGTGATCTCCACGGTGATGCACTTGGTTGAATTAGACCTTTTTCCAACATGCCATCAAGTTGCTTCTTGAGCTCCACTAATTCCGCTACGTTCATACTATAGGGTCTCTAAGCTATGGGTCCAGTTCCAGGAACTAGTTCAACGATAAACTCGATATCCCGATCTAGGAGCATACCGAGTAATTCATCTGGGAACACATTGGGGTATTCACAGACTACTTGGACTTGGTATATGGTTGATTTTACTAGACTCTTGTTGCATTTGATTTGATGGGGCATCGTCTCCGACACATGCTCTACTGATACTCCGGTGCTACTGGTCATGGTTATGGATTTATTGGCACAGTCGATTAATATTTGATGTCTTGACATCCAATCCATTCCTAGTACTACTTCCAAACCTTTTGTTCCAAGTACTATTAGATTGGCATACAAATCTATCCCATGTATTCTGATAGGTACGGCCTTGCAAAATTTTCTAGCTTTGGTGGTTGACCCAGGTATTTGAACTATCATAACATGGTTCAAATTTGTGGGTTGAATCTTACTAGTGCATGCAAATTGTTCGGTAACAAATGAGTGCGATGCTCTAGAATCAAACAACACTCTTGCAAGTACTGAGTTAATAGAAAACATACCCAGCATGACATCTGGCGCTTCGTAGGCTTCCTCAACATTCATGTGGAACAGGCGACTGGTACGGTTGTGCGCGTTTCCTGGGGCAAACCTCTTTCCAGGCTGAACACGACGTTGCTACTGGGCTGGTGCAGTGACATTGGGTGCGGCAGCAATCTTTTTGGGACACTCATTGGAGTAGTGACCCATGATTCCACATTCAAATCAGGTGATCATTAACTTACCCTTTCCTGCAACAGGCACAACATTGCTTCCGGTCCTTGGGGCAGTATTGTTGTTGTTGTTGTTGTTGTTGCTGTTGGACCTTGGCGGTGCACGGTTGAAGTTACCGGTGTTGTTGTTGTGGTTGTTGTGGCCGGGCCTCGAGTTTCCTCCGCCACGATTGGGAAAGTTTGAACGGTTCATTGGTGGCCTGTTGTTTCTGGGTGCGAATCCTGCAGACGGGTTGGGGGGTACTTCGGGGTATGGTGGGGTCCAGGTTGGTGCATCATACGAGGCTTGCGGTTCTCACTGGCTTGGTTAATCTTTCCTTCCATTTGGATGGCGAAATCCACTAAAGATTCAAGGTCGTAAAAGGGAATGTTGACTAACACCGTTTGCATCTCATCATGCAAACATTCCGGAATCTCTCCTTCTTGGCTTCAGTGTCAATCTCATTAGGGGCATACCTAGCTAGTGACATAAATTTGTCACAGTACTCAACCATAGTCATTCTTCCCTGCTTCAGCTCCCTGAATTCATCCCTCATCCTCTTGATCAAACCTGGGGGAACATGAGTCCTCTTGAACTTGAGCTTGAACTCCTCCCAAGTCATCATTTGTCCTCCGTTCATTGTACGAGTGCTATTCCACCATGACCTTGCATAACCTTCCAGATAGTGGGTGGCAAATAGTACCTTCTCAGTAGCATCTACTCCTGCAACTTCCAAGTTGTTTTCCATGGTTTGCAGCCAGTCATCATCATCTAAGGGTTCTTCAGACTTGCTAAACATAGGAGGATAGGTGTTTTGGAAGTTCTTGAGCTTGGATCCAGGGTGATCTTGGTTTCCATGGCCTTGATTGTTGTGGGCCATCGGGCGATCTGTTGAAGAGTGGCTAGATTGGCTTGAAGTTTAGCTTTACCGGCTTCACAATCTGAAACTAACATCTGCAGAATCTAAAGCATTGGGTTCTGGGATGAGCTGCTTCCACCAGGGTTACCGCGAGTCATCTGAAGATTGCGATAGATCATAAGACAAGAGGGAAATTTCTATGGTTAATGGGTTTGTTTCAAAAAGCTTTAAACTTTCAGGAGTGTTGAGGTTTGAAAACTAACAACTCCTTTTCATTCATTCATTCCAAGCACGCAATACAAACACACACCACAAATACTAAGCAGATGGTTTTAAGAACCATTTTGGCAAGCTACGATACATCGGGACCGGATACAAACTCACACCTACGATAGTGCTTAGGTGCGACTACTCATCATCAGAACTGTCGGGCTCCTCATCATCAATGAAGTCAGCATCATCCTCATCAGTGTGGAACACCGTGGCGACATTCTCCAGATAGTCATCATCATCACTAAGGTAAGAGTATGTATCCCCATGAATATCTTCACCTTCCTCTTCTTCCTTCTCCTCAAGCTAGATCTCTTGGTCGTGGATGGCCTCCTTGAGGGTTGCCATCTTCTGGCGAAGACGAGCGATGATGTGGTCCTTCTTGTCACGCTGGCGATGAAGTGACTTGCTGTCGTGGTGGTGTCATGGCAGATGCCATGGATAGGCTAAAGGTGGGGACAATATGCACTAGAGGAATCCAGGGAGGGATAGTGTGGTGATTCCACACACAGATGCTTTATATTCTTCAAGCTAGATGAGTTTACAAGGGCTCCTTGAGCTGTACTGGGGAGAGGAGGAAGAAGGAACTCTCTTACTCTCACCACCACTTTGCTCTCAGGAACCCACTACCCAAATGCCAATCAACTAACCATCAACCAAGTAAAATTCAACCCCTTCTACAGAGGCCCTAGTCCTCCTTATATAGGGGAGTCTAGGTCTCCAATTAGGGCATACGTGGAGGCATATTCCTGGGAATATGCCTCCTCCCAAAATAGCAAACCGACCGGGTCTCTTTTCCCCATCATAAGCCATGTAGAGGCTACGTAAACCTCTACGGCGCCAGCGTCATCTGACACAGGGAGCGTCACCCTTGTCGGCCACGCCTCGGTGGTCCTTCTCTCTGTCCGCTTTGCTCACGCTCCTGCATACAGTGGCCACCTTTTGACCAGCGAGATACCTTCCTTCTCTTGCAAGCCTGATATAACCCGGATCGTGCCTGGTTAATCCGGTCACACTGGTACCTACATACAAGTTACATCAATCCTGCCGGCATACAACATATGTCGGCCGGGACTCAGTTAGGTGGACATCCCCTGGTCCGGGTTACTCCGTGATTCGGCCTGCCTTGAGGTGACTCGGCCAGTATTCGCTTTGACCTTGCCGTACCTCGGCTAACTCGGCCTTTATACCCCGGCGTGACCCTACCCGGGGGTATCCCCCCAACATTAGTCCCTGAAGCTGGTGTGGTCTTAGCAGCTCTCCAGCTGCTAAGGCCACAGCAGGTTCAATTTTACCGAGCCTTTTGCTCCTTTTTCCGAGCTTTTCCCTTGGCACATTCCGAGTTTTCACTCGCTGGCCGGGTCACCCTATAGTTATCCGGGTTATTCTTCCTTCTCTCGTACGCTTCCCCACGTGGAGGGTAATCATTACTTTACATCATTTTAAGGGCCTGCGCTAGTTACTGCTGCATTTAATGTCAGGTGTTACTATTGCACACGTCACGTCACGTTTGTCTCTTCGTTAACTATATCATCATGTCGCGTTGTGGGATCCCCTGCGCCCTGTGGCCCTTCCCGTGGCTTGCTTGTGATTGGCTGACTCGGCGGATACACAACCACACCATGTGGCCTTGCTGCAATGCACGATCCCACTACCCCCGCTGGGGCGTAGTTAAATAGGGGAGGGGGGCGCCCCTTGGTATTTTTCCCCATTCTCGCGCCTCTCTGCCTCTTCTTCTTCTTCCTCCTAGCGACAGCGCCGCCGCCGCACCGTTCCTTGCACCTGCCTTGCTGCCGCTCCCGTGTAGCTCTACCGCCGTGGGTCCGCGCCAGTCCAAGGCACTGCCCCCACCTCCGATAGGGCTAGTGAGGACAGCGATTTGGACATGACCGAAGAGGAGCTCACCGTTGCGGAGGCGGAGATGGAGGAGGGGGTGGAGAACACTGAACGCGGCTCCTGGGCTGGCTCCTTGGTGTGCCAGGATTACCTAGATTGGTTATACCGCACCCGGCGCATCCCTGAGGGCGTGGTTTGCCCGCCTCGCCACCGAGGAGCTCGCACCCTCACCCAATCCCGGTGAGTTCGTGGTGTACCTCTCCCATTTCCAGCGCGGGTTTGGCCTCTCCGTCAGCGATTTCTTCCATGATTTCCTTGACATCTATGAACTTCAACTGCACCACCTTCCGGCGAACGCCATCACTTCCCTTTCTTCCTTTGCCTCCACCATAGAGGGGTATGCCGGATTGTGATCTAGTAAAGAGCTCTGGATCCGGTTTTTCGGTCTACGCCAAAACGTGATTCCGAATAAGGAGCTTGACCCGGAGGACAAACATCTTACGCAGTTCGGTGCTGCTTCTATTTGTCCTCGGAAACAATCCATCTTTCCCCGGGTCACGGGGCTTGATTCTTACAAGGGCTAGGCTCGAACCTTCTTTTATGGCAGAAATGGCACGAATGAAGATCTGATCCGGCTGCGCCCCTACGCTCCGGGTCCTTCTAATCCGGATCTGTGGGACCGGATTTCCAAGAAACCTACTGTCTTGGCGAACCAAGTAAATAAACGGTTTCAGGAGCTGAAGGACGCGGGGCTGTGCAACGAGGACATGATGATCACATTCATCCGCAGCCGGATCTCTCCTCTCCAGAAGCGCACACACAAACTGTGCCATATGAGCTGGCGACTTGACCCCAACCGGACTTCCTCATTTGAACTGAGCAATACCGAGATATTCTGCCGGGTCAAGGCCCTCTTCACAACTGATAAAAACTTCTCCGCTGATTGGGAATGGGGAATTGAACATTTCTGCCGAGACAGACTTCCTCCTGCGGTAAATCTCGCGACTTAATCTCTTTCCGAGTTATACCATATGCCGGAATTTATTGTTTGTTTGATCCCTTTGCATTTTCTTCTTAGCTGTTTCTTCAGCAAACCCTCGAGGATGGCACCGAACCTTCTCTCAAATGGGCGACGGATCGAGATGCCCCGGACGAGGAGGAGCTGGATCAGGAAATGTTCCTGCCATTCCGCGATGTGACCAAGCGACCTACTGGTAACTTTTCTTCCTTAAGAGATTGGCCTGATGATGAAGATGATTCGGATGTTGAGGTGATGGAAGCATTTGACGCTATACCCCTTTCTTACGCCTTTCTGGCTTCAGCTAACCCGGGTGGGCAGATCCACGAAGATCCTCCTCTCGCCACGGGCGAGCCTGTCCCGGCCGCGTCAAAGAAAAGGGGAGCTGCTTTTGCTTCTTCTTTCGGACCTTCTAAGCCAACCAAGAGGCAAAAGAAGTCCGCCGACAAAGCCGCCACCAAGCCTATGACTAAGGCCACGACTCGGAGAGGTCGGAAGCCCAAGGAGCCATTGACCTCTGATGAGTAAGTCACTTTTCTCTCTGTCTAATCCTTTGCTTCGTGCTTTTCTTCTGTTGTAACTTATTATCCATCGTTTGATTCGGTAGGGCTATGGTGGAGGTTCCTCAGAGCGGATCCAGCATCGCTTCGCCCCTCCATCATAGCCCATCTTATCCCCGTGGCGACGGTACACACCCGCTGATCCCCATTCAGGAGAGTTTAGCGGCTGCTCCGGGTTCTAGCCCACCTCGTCTAGAGGAGGGCAACCTTGGAGCAGGGGGAAGTGGTTCTGCCGAGGCAACAGATGCTCCTAGTTCCACTTTGGCTCAGCCGCAACCTGCTATCTCCGAGGTACCCACAACACCCCAGCCAAAACCAGCACCAGCACCAACACCAGCAGCAGCACAAGTATCAGCAGCAGCACCAACTCCTTCCACCTCGTCCGAGTCTTCCAAGACTTGGCGGGAAGGCCCGGTTAGCACCAAGGCTGCACCCAAGAGCAAACCCGCAGCTCAAACTTCAACCTCTCAGCAGCAGCCTAAGGGCAAGAAAGCTTCTGACGCCGCTAGGGCAGCAATCATCGAGGCTGGACAGCGCACGCTCGTGTCCATGCTTCCGAAGAAGACCACTCCGAAGAAAGATGTCTCCACCGAGCCAGCTAGCACGCAACTTGCATTGCACACCAGCCCCGCTGCAACCCAAGTTGAGAGGAGGGAGGCTCACGCCAAGGGTTTAATTGCGCCCCATATGCTTAGCGGAGAGCGCTATCCTCCGTCCTTGATCGAGTTCGTCAATAACTGGAACAAGGCGGAGTTCGTCCATAACGACAATCTCCTAGAGAAATTTGGGCCTGCCGAGTTTGCCGCACAGACGAACACAACCCCCAAGGCTATCAACCTTGCTAGCCAGATGATGGAGGTACGCTACCTTGTCTTTTCTTTAACATGTACTAAACATTAGTGATATAACCATTAGTCCCCGAGCCTCCGGGGGAGCAACTTGTTACTCGGCTGGATGCTCCTTAGAGAACTAGCGTTGCTCCGTAGTAACTTCGGATATGCACACACCTAGAGCCGGGTTAAGTTCCACTTGGCCCAGATTTTGTACAATTCGAATATGCACACACCTAGAGCCGGGTTAAGTTCCACTTGGCCCGGATCTTGTACACTTCGAATATGCACACATCTAGAGCCAGGTTAAGTTCCACTTGGCCCGGATCTTGTACACTTCGAATATGCACACACCTAGAGCCGGGTTAAGTTCCACTTGTCCCGGATCTTGTACACTTCGAATATGCACACACCTAGAGCCGGGTTAAGTTCCACTTGGTCCGGATCTTGTACACTTCGAATATGCACACACCTAGAGCCGGGTTAAGTTCCACTTGGCCCGGATCTTGTACACTTCGAATATGCACATGATCAAGTCAACTTTGCTTTTCTCAGGTTACCACCAATTGCCGGAGTGCTGAGTTTCAGCGCCTCCTGGACACACATAAGGCACTGCGCTCGAAACACTCTACACTTCTCGCTGAGTTCGAGAAAAGGGGTAAGTTTTCTCCTTGGCTTTTCTTCCATTTTTCTTTGTCTTTCCCACTGAACTAATTCATCATTCGGATTGCGCAGCGGGAGTGGAGGCCGAAAACACCATCATGAGAAAGAACTTGGAGCAGATAAAGGGTAAGTCAGTTTTGCTTAATCTTCTTCTGCGCTCTCTCTCCTTTTCTTCTTGGCTCGGCAGATATTCATACCTCGGCTTTGCTGGGTCAACAAACTGTTTCAGCATCTCTTGAAGATACTCTGCCCGTGCCTGATATGATGCTGCATTTTCTCGAACAAGCAGGGCAGCATCAGGCCGAACTTAAGAAGAAGGACGATGAGCTCGCCCTCCTCCGGACCAAAGATGATGAGATTGCCAAGCTCAAGGTAGAAATGAAGAAGCTCAAGGCGCTCCACAAAACCGAGATGGATAAAGCTGGCCAAGATTTCACTAAAGAGCGAGAACGTCTCAACCTCCAAATTGCCAAAGATCAAGAACTGCTGAAAGAGGCCGACGTTAAGCTTGAGTCAGCAAATGCTGAACTTGTGCAACTCCGGAAGAGGCGTGACAACTGCACCAAGGAGCTGACCCAGATCCATAGCCATATTTTCTCGTAAGTTCTTTTCCTTCAGCCGACATGAATCTTTCCGTGTCAACCTCCTTTACTTATTTCACTTGTCTCGTTTTCAGACAAATTTCCGGAGGGTGATGCCATTGCAACTACTGCCGTTGCCAAGTTCCGCCAGAAGAGGGGTACCCCAACTGGTCCGGGCGCTGAAAATATTCCCTATGACATGGAGGACCTGCTGGTCAGCTTATCTTCTCATGTCGAGATTGTGAAGAACTATGGTAAGGATATCCTAGATGCAGCAATCCGGATTTTCAATGCCCTTTGGCCTGGTGAAGATACTCCGGAGGGGTCCACTGCTCTAATTAGCAAGTTAATGGAGTCCGAGACCCAGCTTGACCTCTGGAGGGAATCCGCCGGATGCGCCGGAGCTGAAACTGTCCTCCACTACATGCTCACATGGTATGAAAAAATAAATCTGAACCTTCTCAAGCGCATGCACACCGGATCAAGGTGGTCCAATGACCCGGATTGGATAGCTCGGTGCAAGGCTTGCGTCCATAGCCTCATTCAGTTTGCCCCTCTCCATCAATGGAACGAGGGACCAAGCTTTCTCGAAGCCATTGACAATGAATATGTCGAAGGTGATTCGGGTGAGGAGGAAGAGGACGAAGCCTCGGACGTCGAAGAAGATGAAGATGACACTGAAGCCGAGGCCGGAGTTCCACCTGCTGGCGTCGAGTTACCATCCCCTGCTGCTCCTTGATCACCAACAAACACTTTGCAGTTTATCAGATCCCCGGTATGCCGGGTGCAAATGTATTAAGCACACTGATCATATTTTGCTACTAAGTTGCTCGTGCCAGATTAACTTGGGCGTAGTCCCCGAGTTTCATTTTCTTGTTTCTCCAATTTCTTGGCTCGGCTCGTGTCTACCTTGGTTCGGTTTTGTGACTTATGAGTCCGAGTTTCAAAAATTGACTTAACAATACTTGGAAATTTTAGGACTTTCTCAACACAATTCAGCATAGTAAAAACAAGGTAAACATAAAGTTAGTCCAAATAAGAAATGTCGGCTCGATTAAGTTCTTTTCCTTAGTCGTTTTTCGTGTGCTACACAATTCCAAACTTGTTCTCTTGCTTGCCATGAAGCCAAATCTTGTTGGACAGCAGCAAGTCGAAGAGTTGAGTTTTTGGTGCTCACACACTACTAATCCGGCTTAGGTAGAAGCAACTTACGCCAGCCGCCATATAAATAACAAATACAGAAAACAATAAATATCACTAAGGCAGTCCCCGAGTTACTGCTCGAGGTGCCAAGATTTCATTGATAAACTCATTGTCGGCATACATACCGACATATGAGAGACTCAGATACACACACTTCTTTGTTAAGTGTAGAATGGACGGAGTAGAGGTACATTCCATGGACGCTTAGATTCCTCGCCGGACCTGTCCGCCTTGTTCTTCTCCTGTGGTTTTGCATCAATGAGATAATAAGAGTCATTGTGCAATGCTTTGCTCACAATGAATGGCCCTTCCCATGGGAGGGATAACTTATGCATGCCAGCAGTATGTTCTACCAACCGGAGTACCAGATCACCTTCCCGGAAGACTCGGGGGTTAACTTTCCGACTATGATAGCGTCGGAGATTTTGCTGATATATGGCGGATCTGGACAATGCCAATTCTCTCGCTTCTTCCAGCAGATCAACATCATTTTGCCGGGCTTCTCGCACTTCGGCTTTTGTGTATTGGGTGACTCTAGGCGAATCATGCTCTATGTCGGCTGGTAATACAGCTTCTGCCCCATATACCAGAAAGAATGGCGTATAGCCTATTGATCAATTCGGAGTCGTTCTTAAACTCCACAGTACCGCTGGTAGTTCTTCTATCCAGCACCCCGCTGATCTTTGCAGCGGCTCAATGAGCCGGGGTTTTATCCCGGATAATACTAATCCGTTGGATCTTTCCACTTGTCCGTTCGATGCGGGATGGGCTATCGAGGCAACGTCCAGCCGGATCTTCTTATCTCGGCAGAATTGCGCAAATGCTCCTTCAGCAAAATTGGTGCCATTATCTGTTATGATACTGTGAGGATAGCCATATCTCAGAATGATATCTTTGAGGAATGTTACGGCCGTAGCTCCATCACATTTTCTTATTGGCTTCTTTTCAATCCACTTCGTAAACTTGTCCACCATAACCAAGATATGGGTCATATTTCCTCTCGTTGGTTTAAATGGGCCAACCATATCTAGACACCATACGGCAAATGGCCAGGTAATTGGTATGGTCTTGAGCTCCGACATTGGCATGTGTGTCTTGGTAGCGTACCTCTGACAACCATTGCATTTTCTTACTAGATCCTCTGCTTATTCCAAGGCACTAGGCTAGTAGAACCCATGCTGGAAAGATTTTGCCACTAATGCTCTGGACGAGGCGTGATGCCCACATTCCCCTTGATGTATATCTCGGAGGATGTCAAGCCCTTCTTCCGGGTCAACACATCGCTGCAGGACATTCGTGACACTCCTCTTGTATAGTTCAGCATTGATAATCGTGTATGCCTTTGCACGCCTCTAAATTTGCCTGGAAAGCACCTCTTCACTAGGCAAAATTCCATCCTTCAGGAATTGAAATATGGGAAGTGCCCAAGCTGGTATGGCTCGCACTAGAAACACCTCCTCGTCTATTTCCATTTGCTCCACCGACATAACCTTGGCCGGATCGCGCTGCACAGTCCCTGGGTTCTGCGAAGCAGTCCCCGGGTTTCTTGAACCACTTCCCACGTCAATGTCCATGGGTACAGCTCCGGACTCCGGATCTGCCGGGATGTAGATTAAGTCGGTTTCTGGGGATGGCCTGATAGATGGTTTTCTGAGGTGTTCTAGCACTACTCCCGGTGGAATTGCTTGTCGGGTTGATCCGAGCTTCGACAATACGTCGGCAGCCTCATTTTCCAACCGGGGTACATGGTGAAACTCGCATCCCTCAAAATACCCTGATATCTTTTGCACATGGAATCTGTACAACACCATGTTTGGATCAAGAGCATCCCATTGCCCCGAGACTTGCTAAACTACCAAATCCGAGTCGCCAAAACATTGGATCCAACATATTCCAATTTCTTTTGCCACTTTGAGCCCATGCACAAGTGCTTCATATTCGGCGACATTGTTTGATGCTGCGAAATGGATCTGCAGCACATACTTCAGCTAGTCGTTCTTTGGCGAGGTAAGCACAACTCCGGCGCCTAACCCTGTTTTTGTTTTTGACCCGTTAAAATGTATTCTCCAGTAGTTTGGATATGGCAATGGTGGCTCATATTGCATCTTGGCCCAATCCACGAAAAAGTCGGCCACAACCTGAGACTTGATCGCATCTCGCCTGTCGTACTGTGGAGCATAAGGGGCTAGCTCAATTGCCCATTTTGCGATTTGGCCACTTGCATCCTTGTTGCTCATTATCTCAGATATGGGGGCTTCACATATCACCTTGATTGGGTGTTCTTCAAAGTAGTGTTTTAGCTTCTTTGTTGCCATATACACACCATACGCCATTTTCTGATAGTGAGGATAGTTTTGCTTTGATGCTGATAATACCTCGCTCAGGTAATAGACTAGCCTTTGCACTGACTTACCCTCTTCATCGCGCTCTACCACCACCACTGCACTTACAACTCGGTTGGTTGTGGCTATATAGAGCAACATTGGCTCTTTTGATAGTGGAGAGGCTAACACTGGTGCAGTGGCTAACATTTTCTTTAATTGGATGAAGGCTTCATTGGCCTACGACGTCGATACGAACTTGTCCGCTTTTTTCATTAGTTGATAGAGAGGCAAAGCCTTTTCTCCCATCCGACATACAAACCGACTTAAAGATGACAGGCACCCAGTGAACTTCTGGACATCGTTAAGACACTTCGGCAGTTCCATTCGCTCTATGGCTCAGATTTTAGTTGGGTTAGCTTCGATACCTCGGCTGGATACAAGAAATCCGAGTAATTTTCCAGCCGGGACACCGAAGGTACATTTCTCCAGGTTAAGCTTCATTCGGAATCTTCTTAGGTTCGCGAACGTTTGCCTGATATCATCAAGGAGCGTTTTGCTTTCCTTGGTTTTTATAACCACATCATCCACATACACTTACACATTTCGGCTGATTTGGTCGTGTAAACATTTTTGCATACATCTTTGGTATGTTTCCCCTACATTATGTAAACCAAAAGGCATGGTGCGATAGCAATAAGCCCCATACGGGGTGATAAACGCTGTCTTTATTTGATCATTCGGATTCAGAGGTATCTGGTGGAAACCAAAATATGCATCTATGGATGACAACAGTTCGCACCCAGTAGTAGAATCTATGACTTGATCTATCGTCGGCAGTGGGAATGGATCTTTTGGGCACGCCTTATTCAGGTTCGTGTAATCGATGCACATACGCCAAACCACTGCCACATTCAGATCATCTTTTTTCTTTTCCACCAGCATCAGATTAGACAACCAATTCGGGTAAAGCACTTCCATGATAAACCCAGCTACTAGGAGCCGAGCTATCTCATCTCCAAATACTTTTCTCCTATCTTCGGCGAAGCGGCGGAGAGGTTGCTTCACTGGCTTTGCTCCGGGTCTCACATTCAAAGAGTGCTCGACCAACTCCCTCGGAACACCTTGCAAGTCCTGTGTGGACCAAGCAAAGATATCCCGATTCTCATGGAGGAAGTTGATGAGCTCGCTTTCCTATTTGTCATTTAACCCGGCACCAATTGTTATGGTGCGCTCTGGGAACAGATCATCAACTGGCACTTTCTTTGTATCCTTTGTTGCTTGAAACGAGACACTTCCATGCGGGTTACTCAGCGTCGGCATATACTGATGTGCGGATTGAGCCAATGCTATCACTTCCTGGATATTTCTTTTCTCTTGTGTAATCACGAGTGACTCGGCCAAGTTAGACTCGGCTGACGCGCACTCAATGGAACGTCGAAAATCTCCTGCTATGGTAATTACTCCATTTGGTCCGGGTAACTTCATCTTCAGGTAACTGATGTGACAACTTGCCATGAACTTGTTCAGGGCAGGCCTGCCGAGTAACGCGTGATATGCACTTTCTAAGTTCACAACCTCAAATTCCAAATTCTCAGTTCAGCAGTTATCTTGTGTGCCGAATAGCACGTTAACCCGGACCTTGCCAATGGGCTCACATGAAATGCCTGGCACAATACCATGGAAAGTTGTTCTCGTGGCCTGGAGCATGTTCTCCAAGATACCCAACTTGCGCATTGTATCCACGTACATAATATTGATGCTGCTGCCATTATCAATCAGTACCTTAGAGAATCTTACATTGATGTTTGGCCCGATGAACGTTGGGTCCAGCACCAGTGCATACGAACCAGGACTTGGCATAAGCTTGGGATGATCCTTGATACTCCATGTAATTTCCTGATCCGACCAAGGAATATACTTCGTCACCACAGGCATTACCGCATTCACTTCCATATGTCGGCACTTCAAGCTCTTTCTATCTATTTCCTCTGTGGTAAACACACAGTAACTCTAGTGATGCTCTCTGTATTCATTTATCCCCTCATTTCCGGGGTACCTTTGATCTGGCTGATGTTGGTTTTCCACCTGATGCACTACATCCCTTCTCTCATGATTTTCATACCTCGGCGAAGGTGGTGGCAACATTAACTGTTGCGTGTTCGCTCTGGAGAGTAATTGCTGCCGGGGTAACTCCTGCCGAGGTTGATCGTTCCGAGGTGCCTGAGCATTCCCCGAACCACTTTGTTCTATCTTCCCCATCCACTCACATTGCCGAGTTGTGTGACCCGCCAGGTTACTCGGATTTGGTGTGTGAAATTTACACGGCTAATCCAGCATTGGCTCATATGTATACCTCGGACGGTCCTTCTTTTCTTGCCACTATTTCTTTTGATCTGGCGTCCAAGTTTTCTTGCCATCATTTCTTGGGGTCCATTGTTGCCCTTTAGTTTTCTGATGTTGATTACTCCCTGCTCCGGGTTGATCTTGATTTACAGCAGCAACTTGTTGCGAACTATACCGATAATCCGGTCTATCATCTCTTCTCTTATCCCTATAATCATTCCGCCGGGATGATCCGGATCCATCTCGCTGGTAGTACTCCTCATTTGACTTGTTTGACACAAGCCTAGGTTGAGTCGGATCCCCTAAAGCATACAAATCAGCTGTCCGGATCGTCTCTGCCAGTGTAGTTGGCATATCCCTTTGCAACCTCTGCCACAACATGCCTACATATCTACACCCTTGTGCAAACCAAGCTATTTCCTGTGACTCAATCACGCCCTCAGATGAGTTTCTCACGGTGCACCAGTGGGTCAAGAACTCCCTATCTGTCTCATTCGGTCTCTTCTTGCACATTGCTAAGGTCTGTGGCCTATTCGGCCTCTGATACGTGCTTGAGAAGTTACTGACAAACATTTCCTCGAAATCAATCCAGCAGTTGATACTTCCAGGTGGTAAATTGTTTAGCCAAACCCTCGCTGGCCCTTCCAGCATCTGAGGTACATATCTCACAGCCCATCTCAGGTTGCCTGTAGCAATTTTCACCTCCGTTGCGTAGTTGATCAACCAATCCTCCGTCTTGGTGCTACCGCCATACATCTTTGTGCCTCTGGGTAACTGGAAGTTAGGTACTGGAGGGTCCTTCATGATCCAGGGCCCAAAACACACTGGACCCGGAGGACCTTGACACTCAATTTGCTCTGACCTATAAAGCCGATCCAGTTTTAACCTGGCGTCGTCAGGCATCAAGTTCCTGCTTCCCAACCTTGACCCTATCACGTGATAGTCCGGCCTAGGGTATCCTGCGTTCACCATTTCCGAATCGCCATCATTGTATCTATCTTGCTCATGTGGATCGCCTCTCTATTGCATACCTTGGCCGACACTTCTCTCTTGCCGTGGTATATTCCGCTGCTGCTGATTGCCACCACACCTTGAGCTGAGTTGCGCTTGTTGTCGCATTCTTTGGCCAGCTTCACCTCGGCTGACACTTCGTCGATCCTCATCTCCCTGCACTGCTTTTCCTTTCCCTGCCCTTGCCGGGTCATATGGGACTATATGTTTGTTTCTCCTTGGCGAGGTTACCACCTCTTCTCTTCTTGGGTCACCATGAGGTGATGATGTAGCTCCAGCAGATTTCTCCGGGTTACCTACTGCTGAATGAACGACTTTGGAAGCCCCAGCCCTTGCCGGATTAGCCCCGAGCAACTCTTCATTTTTCTGTTAGGGATCTGAACTAACTCATTGACTCTATCCTGCTGCCTTTGCTGGGCTTCACCCATCAAACCCTCTAACTCGGACGCAGCTGCGTCTGCTGCCCTGAGGTTCTTTGCCGGGGTACTGTACTTTGGCAGCCCCACGGATAGAATGTTCTCTGATTCCTCAACTCTACTATCACCTTCTTTGTTCATTTCACTGATGAGGTTTCTCCCCTTCACTTTTACAGCATCTACCTTATTCGCTTTTGCGTACTCGCGTAGTGTCATGTTCAACGACTACTGAGCCGCAGCTATCTTTTTTGCACCCTCTAGTATTTTCTGCCTAGTCTCCTCTAACTCGGCCTGTGCCTGAGCCGGATCTACTGCAGGTGCTATGGGGTTCTCTAGGCTATCTATTCCCTGCTGCAGCACGTTCTCTGGCCTCTCTAGTGGAGGACCTCTACTTTTCCTTTGTGCCTTGGGTGTTACCTCCGGATCTGGTGCCGGATCCTTGCTCACGCCAGCGCCAGGCGCCGTCATCATCACCTCGGCGCGGTCAGGGGAGCGAGTGATACGCGCTCCGTGAACCGCGCTAAGGGGTGGCTCGCCTCCCTCGATGATGTGCCGTGGATGAACACACGACACATCGACAGCGACGTAGATCTTGTGCGTGCCAAGCTTGACAAAGAGGCTGTTGCGCGGGAGAGGTCACTTGCCGAAGCAGCCAGCATTGTCGCTGACGAAGTCCAGCGCTCCAAAGCGCTGAACGAGCCCGGAGACGATGCGCTCGCTGCTGCCAATGAGGTTTCCCGTCCTGATCTTCACTCCTGCTAGCGCCGCAAGCCCCATGGTGGGCGCCAACTGTCGTGGTGGTGTCATGGCAGATGCCATGGATAGGCTAAAGGTGGGGACAAGATGCACTAGAGGAATCCAGGGAGGGATAGTGTGGTGATTCCACACACAGATGCTTTATATTCTTCAAGCTAGATGAGCTTACAAGTGCTCCTTGAGCTGTATTGGGGAGAGGAGGAAGAAGGAACTCTCTTACTCTCACCACCACTTTGCTCTCAGGAACCCACTACGCAAATGCCAATCAACTAACCATCAACCAAGTAAAACTCAACCCCTTCTACAGAGGCCCTAGCCCTCCTTTTATAGGGGAGGCTAGGTCTCCAATTAGGGCATACGTGGAGGCATATTCCTGGGAATATGCCTCCTCCCAAAATAGCAAACCAACCGGGTCTCTTTTCCCCATCGTAAGCCATGCAGAGGCTACATAAGCCTCTGCAGCGCCAGCGTCATCTGACACAGGGAGCATCACCCTTGTCGGCCACGCCTCGGTGGTCCTTCTCTCTGTCCGCTTTGCTCACGCTCCTGCATATAGTGACCACCTTTTGACCAGTGAGATACCTTCCTTCTCTTGCAAGCCTGATATAACCCGGATCGTGCCTGGTTAATCTGGCCACACTGGTACCTGCATATAAGTTACATCAATCCTGCCAGCATACAACATATGTCGGCTGGGACTCAGTTAGGTGGACATCCCCTGGTCCGGGTTACTTCCTGATTTGGCCTACCTTGAGGTGACTCGGCCAATATTCGATTTGACCTTGCCGTACCTCGGCTAACCGGCCTTTATACCCCGGCGTGACCCTACCCGGGGGTATCCCCCCAACACTTGCGCTCCTTAGCGAGGATGGCAAGGGTCTAGTCCTTCTTGACTGCAATAGCATGGTTCTGGTTGGCGTAGGCACGGGCGTTGTCCAACTCCTTCCATGTCTCGTGCAGCATGAAGTCAAGGTGATCCACATGGTGCTTCGGTTCCAGATGTGCGGGCATGGCCAAGGGCTGTCCCATCGAGTCACGCCTTGCATAGTGAGCGAAGCGGTTGCCACCGATCTGGTTGATGTTCTGCGCACACAGATGAGCAAGTGCCTCCTGCATAGCTCTAGTGAGTCCATCCAACCAATTGTTCTCCCTCAAGCTGAACTGGATCTTCTCCGAAAGAGGTGGCTCCATTTTGCCTCTTACATCGGCAACGATCAACCACTATAGCTCTCCTCCGGATTGGTCATTGAGCAGGTTCAAGAACTCAGTGCAAAGGCCCAAGAAACTCTGCGAGCTGTCCTAAATCCCTCTCAAAGATGAGCTCCCCTCCATTGCCCAACTGGTAGAACCTGCTGTATTTCAACTCCATCTATAAGAAATTAGGTTGAGTAAGTTAGTGAGGTGATCAAGTGTGTCAATTTTTTATGCAGAGTTGCAAGAATTTTGAGGAACAAGTGATCTCTTTTTTGAAAGAATCTCAAGGATAAGAGTGAGAATAAGTTTTCATAAATACTCACTTCCATTGTTTTGAAACTAGGTTTTTCAAACGTCCATTCTAACTAGGGTCTTCTATGGTCAGGATGGCTCTGATACCAACTTGTCAACACCCGGATTTTTAAGTCCAGATGCCTGTTATGCCATACATCGCAATCCCAGGATTACCATTTTTGCGAGACATAACAGAATTAGTACATCATCCATTACAAACCATAATAGTCTTACAAATAGAGGATCTCATGATCCAGTCTTAATACAAATCAAAGTAGCAGAAAGTAAGCATAGTAGAGGCTCCATCTTCATTGTCACAGGCAATGCTGACGATGGGAGATGATGCTAGTTATCATTGACATCCTGCTGTCCATCCTCTGGATAGTCCTCTCCATAGTCTATCCATGGGAATAGCCAGGGACAAAGCCATGAGTATTCTTCAAGTACTTAGTAGTAGAGCTCCTATCACTAATGTAAGTAAGACATTCCTAGTAGGAACCCTAAGCTCTAGTCTTGTTTGCAACAAGCCAATTTTATTTCAGAAGTACTTAGTAGTAGAGCCTAATTTAGTTATCTAGATTACTTAAGTGGGAACCTAGTTTGCATATCCACAACTCTGTTGTGGTCAAGATCAAAGTCATCTTTCAAGTCACAAGTCATTTTGAAAACATCTGACAACGGAACAGTATGGCCACTCCAACTGTCCATAACCACGGACGCGGCTATTCGAATAGTTTTGATAGTCTACAGAGGTGGTACACTTTCACCACAAAATTCGATACATCCGTCAGGGACAAACCCGAATCATCATACTTGGTATGCAGATAATCAATCCTAACCTTTCAATTACATACCCTAGTATAGGCACCTCCCCTATGAGCTTGGCCTCCCAACCATGGCCAACTGCCATCCCGTGAACTGCATAGGTGGACATTCACACTCACGAGGTAGCCTCAACTCAACCTCTTTCCGCGAGGTAACCCATACTAAGACACATAAGCTTCCAGTTAAGCCCTACCCAACTCAGGTATTGTGGCTGGATGATAAAATTGGAATGGTATCGCATCCGAACCCAACCATCAGTTTTTATCAAAGTCAAGACACATGTTTCATTCAGTATCATCTTCAGCTCATTGTGTTTCACAACACATGTCAAAACATTTCAATAGAATGACTCATCATTCCAAAGTTTTCATAATCATTTTCTCCAAGTATTCCCATATAAAGTGATCCATATTAGTTTAACACTAGCAACTATTAATGAGGGTGTCACTATTGAGGGGCGCTAATCAATTGTAACTATCCCAACCTAGTTCTATGCTCTTGATAGCTTCTCTCCTATTTTTCGACTAATCATCAATTAATTAACTACTGGAGAAACTTTGGTAAAGGGAAAATTAGAGCTTGTAGGTAAAACTGGGAATTGGTAAAGTTGTAATCTGAGTAGAATACATAATGTATCTAGCATATGCTAGCTTGCATATGATGGCTTTCATAGTTTAGCTTGCCTTGGGTAGTGTAGGTGTCGATGTTCTCTTCTTTGTCTTCGTAGAACTCCTCTTCTTCGTACCCCGGGTCGGTACTAGCGTCTATAAATAAATACAAGGTACACAATCACCAAACAATACTTACCTACTTCTATTTAGCACACAAGGGATCACACTAGATTATCTAGCATCATCTCAATCACCACATGAAATAAGGACATATTCTTATTTATCTTATTTTAGGAAAGTAATTTCAACTCATTGAAAAGTACTTAAGATTTAATATTCTCCAATTAACATATGGGATCATGTTGACCATGTCATCACCATATATTCTAATACTTGGGAATGTGATTTAAAGGGTTTGGCATAAATTACAAAGTTGAACATTACCATTTAATATAATAAAAATGGCTAGAAATGACTATATAGCATTATTTTAATCCTAGTACAAGATTACTTCATGTCAAACTAAATATTTTTACATATTCAGATAGAGCATGGAAAATGTGATTTTTGAGAGTTGGAATCAACTCAAAGGCATTTATGGTTGATTTTATAAAAATGTTTAAAGTTGGAAAAGTCTCTGTCTTATTATTTTTACCATGGGTGATCTATAATTTCAAATGGTTTTAATCCAACGCGAGTATATAGAGTTTTTCAATACTTTTCTAAAAAAATTGGAATCATGCAATTTGCATCAGTAGATCTCTTTGAATTCAATTTTGAACGCAGCTACAGAACAAGGTTTTGAATTAAATAGAAAAACCAAGTTTGGATCACGAGACTATGCGCGAGAAATAAAATGGGCCGGCCCAGCTACGCGGCACACGTGCAGCGGGCTGCTCTTAGGCTGGTCCCACCTGTTAGCGGTAGTATCTAACCGAAACGGTATCAGCTAATCTCAACTGCATGATTAGAACTAGATCAATGGCTCTGGTTCATCGTCTACGTCATA
Source organism: Avena insularis (assembly GCA_023614405.1). Taxonomy (NCBI): domain Eukaryota; kingdom Viridiplantae; phylum Streptophyta; class Magnoliopsida; order Poales; family Poaceae; genus Avena; species Avena insularis. The sequence goes on along the minus strand of CM042690.1, from coordinate 659,970,522 downwards.
GTGAGCGTGCGAGATTCTAACCCTAGCGCTACGGTAGGGGTAGATGGGGGGCTTACCATCTACCCCTGGTTCGGCGATGGGACGAATGGGCTGGTAGACGACGACAAGCCGAATGGTGGTCGCGTCAGCTCCTGGGGTGGCTCCAATTAACGACGTCTTTCCTTCACTACAGCGGCGGGCTCCGGTGAAATTCTGGCGGTGTGGTGCTCTCCTTGCTCTGGGAAAGGGTTAGGGGTGTTACTGAGTGAGAGGGGAGTGGAATGGTGTGCCTTTGGAGTCTGCGGGAGGGTCCTATTTATACACCGACGAGAGAGACCGTGTGGCATGGCTCGGGCTCGTTGACGATGTTGCTACAGAGGGCTATCGGCATGGCTGGGGGTGTAAGTCGACACGTTGGTCTGTGGCGATCGCCATGCGCATAGTGGCATGGCTAGGGCGGTCTTAATCGGTCGGGATATGTCCGTGCTCTGTGCGGGTACTGAGGTGTTCGTCATGGCGTATGTTGGTCACGGGATGCACAACGGCAAACGGTCGTGTCTGGGAGGTTGCTGGTGACGCGGCGAGTGCGGTGACGCAAAGAGATAATGAGGCGCGGTGTGGCTGCGTGTGAATGGCTCGGTGCTCTGGCGTGCGCTCGGCATGGCAGCGAGTTAAATGGGCATGGCGCTGCTGGCTTCTCTACTGCTCGCTGTTGGTCGAGGGGTGGACAGAGGGGTGCGGTGAGGTCACGGCTATCTGCTAGACATCATGGGAGAGGGTGGCACGTCTTGTGTCGTCGTGTCCACGTCTGACCGGCATGGCACGCTCGGGTACAGGCGGCACAGGTCCAATTGGTGAGTGAAAGCTGCTCCATTGGACAACTAGGTACTGGGGGTGATCGTGGGTGAGTAACTGAGTTGAATTGGGTACAATTGGTGAGCAATTGATTGATCAAAACAGTAAATAGTTGGTATATCTGTACTGTGCCTGTTAAGTCTTTGATTAAATGGTCGCATGAACTAAAGATTTGAATTTTCAAATTATATTTGGTGGGTGTGTTGGTCACATGCTTGAGTGTCTCTAGTTGCTAGGAATTGTCAAGTGGAGATGGTTTGAGTGGTTTTTGAAAAAGTGCCATCTAGGTACCTACACTTGATTCAATTTTGAAATGTCTCTCAAATAGATTGAAATTGGTTTCTATAAGTTTGCAAAGTTCACCCGTGTTTATTTTCACTTGATCTAGCAAGGGGAGAAAAGAAGTATAATTGTTTCTATTGGAAATCTTTTACTAGAGATGCCCAAAGTGGGCTAGTAGTTAACTTTGGCACAAATGACCATTTGATCATATGCCTTATTATTTGATTTTCTTTTTATTGGATTTGGTTTGGAAATGACCTACATGATATTGTTTTCATCCTTAAATTAATCCTTATCATTTATAGCAATCAAACATGGCATAGCAAGCATTCATGCATTAATAACAAACACACATGCATTCATATGGGTTTAAGAATAAAAGTTTTTGGTTAACCCTAATCTTGGTTCATTAGAATTGATAACCTTGCTTAATATTTTTGAGATGTTACAGAACTATAGGGGCGCAGCTATATGGCCGGAACAATGCGTTCTCGCTGTATAGTTGGCCTTTTGTCAAAATATTAGGGTTTCGTCCTGTCGGCGCAGCTATACGGACGCAACTATACAGCCGGAACAAAATGTTCCCTCCGTGTAGTTGGTCGTTAAACAGTTTGTCCCTGCAAAAGAAAATATACAAAGGTATCGATATCTATACGACCAGAACTATATGGCTGGAATTTTTATTCCCGCCGTATAGTTGGTCGTTAAACTCTCAGTACATTGGAAAAGAATTTGTACGGAGGAACTCATATCAATACGACCAGAGCTATACGGCCGGACTTTTCATTCCCGCTATATAGTTGGTCGTTAAACTCTCAGTACATATTAGAGAAAAATTGTCGATGGCAAAGATATCTATAAAACTGGAACTATATGGCCGGAATTTTTATTCCCGCTGTATAGTTGGTCGTTAAACTCTCTGTGTGCATAAAAAAATTGTTTCTTCAAAAACTATTTCTTTTCCTATAACTTAGTGATATACCTTGTTTTTGACAGAGAATTGACAGTAAATATTTCCGACTAACAATAGCATGAATAAAGCAGAAATTCAAGTACTACCGAACTTCTTCTCCTCAAAATAGATTTTTCTAGCACTCTTTATTAACCATAATCTTAAACTAAAACTAAAAACTTAACTCAAACCTTTATTTAACATGGGTTGCCTTCCATGGAGCGCTCTTTTATGGTCAATAGCTTGACCTTGACGATTACTCACTTAGGCCAGATGAGTGGAACACCCACTCCAAAGTAATTGGCCTTCAAAGTGATGGCCTCCTTTTCATCATGCTTGGCTTTCTTCTTCCTAGGGAAATGAATAACGAAAGGATCCCGCGAAGGCAATTGCAGCTTCATGTTCCCTTCATGTAGATTAACAAATCTTAATAGTTCTTAAGAAAGGATGGCCTAAAATAATAGGAGCAGTAGCATCTTCAGGCATGTCAACAATAACAAAATCAATAAGAGCGGGACAACATTTAATGTATACTAAAGTGTTCTCCTTAATTCCTACAGCTTGTTTGTAGGTAGAATCTTCTAGATGCAATTTTAATTCAGTGATTTCAAAGGAGCCAAGATTTAACTTGTTAAAAGGACTCTTTGGAATTTTTGAGACGCTTGCACCTAGATCATAAAGTGCAGCTATCTCATTGGTTCCAATTCTAATCTTAATAGTAGGCTCAAGTATGTCATCTAGTTTAACAGGTATTTTTTTAGCAATTTGCTTGTATTCTTCCTCAAGATCGCGTACCTTTATTGCTACCTGATTAACGAAGTGCTGGTACATAGCTTTCTCACTACCTTCACTCACTGGAATCTTGATGTTGATCCTTTTTACGAGATCTTCAACTGTGTAGCTTAGTGAAGGAGCATTACTATAATCAAGTTCTTCAGGCTCCTCCCTTTGGATCCTCATCAGTTTGAGTTCTTCAACAGAATGGGCTCAGCTGTACCTGCAAATTTAGCTAGAATGAGAGTTTGACTCTCGGTTATCTTACCTAGTTGTGCCTCAACAATCCTCGTTCTTTCTTGGAGGGCCTGCAAATCATTTCTCAAACTAACAACTTGGTTAGATAGTTTACCAAGCATAGCATCATGGTTCTCCGTTATTTTAACAAGAATATTGTTTTGTTCATTTTGTCAGTCTATAAAAGACTGAAGTGTTTCTTGGAGACTACCATTACTAGTTCCCATATTATTATTAGAGTTACATGTAGGACTAGAATAATGTTTCTGAAAATTAGGATTGTAACTCTTCTTCCAAGCAGGGTTATAATCATTACAAGCTACGAAGTCTATTTCTTCAATATTTGTTTTAGGGGTGGCTCTTACCTGGGTTTTCTTACCTTTTACGGCTAGTATGAGCTCATCCAACTTAGCATTGAGTTCTTCGTTTTCTTGTGGTGAAATAGAGTTCACCTTCTTCGTCTTTGATCTTTCCACATGCCATTGAGCATGGTTGTCTTGCATATTGTCTAGCAGCTGCTTTGCTTCGGTAATATGTTTACCCATAAATGTTCCTCCAGCTGCAGTATCAAGCATAGACTTAGACATAGGATTAAGAGCATTATAAAATAAATGGAGGATTAACCAATCTTCCATCCCATAACTAGGACAGTTTCTTAAGCATTATTTCATCCTCTCCCATGCAATCCCTAGTGTATCACGCTCTTCCTATCTAAAGCTAGTAATATTAGATCTAAGTTGCATAGTCTTTACAGGTGGGAAAAATTTAGTCATAGATAGAGAAGTACACCCCACCCATGATTTAATAGTATTTCTAGGCAAAGATAGCAACCATTCTTTTGCTCTTCCTCTTAGAGAGAAACGAAATAAACACAATTTGACTGCATCGGGGTTAACATCTTTATACACAACATATCACATATTTTAGTGAAAGTATTCAAGTGCATACCAGCGTCTTCAACAGTAGAGCCTCCAAATTGATTTTGTTGAACCAAACTTAAGTAATGGGGCTTAATTTCATAATAATTAGCAGCAATTGCTGGCTGAGTAATAAGAGTTCACAAATAATCATTATTGGGAGTAGCAAACTCCCCAAGCTTCTTTTCATCCATATTTCCTATGTTTTTGGGTTTTCTTAAACAAAGAATTATAATAGTAAAAGCAAGAATTTAAAGGCTAACTATTTTTTTGGTTTATCAAATAAAGACTGAAAGCAAACTAACAAAATTAAAAACAAGAATTAGAACTAGCAAGGTTCCTAATAACCTAACCAGGGTAGCTATTGCTTCCCTGGCAACGGTGCTAGAAAAAGGGTTGATACCTTCGATCCGGATTATGGATGTAGTATAGCTTCTTTTTCCCTAGTAGACCTAGGTTATCGAATCCTTGGGAAGAAAATGCGTAGTGAAGTTACTTTAATAGACCTTCGGGAGTTTTAGAATTCCTTTTGTGTTTTTACCGGACCAATAGCTTGCATATTTTTTGCTGTTGTCGATGATGGAGAGAGAGGGCCTAGGGCGTCGGTTTCACCTGTAGCTGTGCAAAACATCTAATGGGAATAAAAGATAGAAATAAAGTACGCATGTACTTGTTAGAGCAAGATAAATTATATGTGGGCAATGCATCCATAATTGCTATTGCCTCCGCAACCACTTATAGCAGTAACCTACTAGTCTCATACATAGAAGAAAGAGAACTAATGATATGCATAGTGATGTCACCGTTCATCCCAAGCAAATCTCTCACATACAGCCGTACTATCCCTTCTATCACTAGGGTTCCCAACCTGCAGATCAGTCATTACTCATACTCCCTACACCTAGCTCAACCCTCGAGGTCATGGGTACCTGACAAGTCCTTGGATTGAGGCAACAGAGGATACAATAATCATCATGTCATACAAACTAATACATGATCCCATCTATGATAAATCACATGCACAAACGCTACATGGCTAGGCTGAAGCCCTTAGCCCAAGGAGAATTACTCACACATAGAGATGATATCAACAATCATAAACATTGTAATGAAAATCATAAGATCAATAGCAATAGTCTTACAATGTCACCAATCGGAGAAGAGGTCTACTATTACAAGTGGTGGAATATGGCTATGGAGATGGAGAAGGGTTTTGAGATCTGGAGGCAGCTGGGGATCTGTGGCAGAGACTTTTTGCAAGGTCAGAGTCAGTTTTGTCGTCGCCTGAGGCTTCTTTATATAGGGGTACCTTCACGAAAGTTGTTCTGTTTGACCTAATGGTGGCGGCACCAACTATACGACTGGAGCTATACGGCCGGAATTTTGGTCCGGTCATATAATTGGTCATTAAAGTGTCTGCCTCCGCTATACGGCTCCTGGTTTCTTCTAGTTGTTGGAAATCTCGTATCTTTGACTTTAATGTAGTGATTCCCTCCTTTAAACGACATTATCTGCGTAGGAAAAATATAAAAGAAAGGATTGCATACTCCTCTAGATATTAGGCATTAGTGGCAGGGTTTAGAGAGATATTTCATCAAAAGTATGAGAAATATCCAGTTTAAATATGGACGTAGATGGCTATATTTCAGAGCCATCAGCATCATCATGCAACTATTGTTAACCTACTTGTGCTACTCTGGGGGAAACCCTAGGATCTGGTCTTCCAGATTGGACGAAGGCGGTGTTGTGGTGTCGTGTTCTCTCGTGGGAGCATCGTTTATGGAGAAGCGCTTGATGTCAGAGGTAGGAAGAGGAGCGGCTCCATCTTGTATAGAGCTTCGACAGAGATGTCAAGTCATGCCTGGTCGACGGGTGCTATGCTAAGTCATGCTTGTTTTGCAGGAGCTACTCACGACAGATCCTTCAGAGACTTCAAGCTATGTTGGCTGGTGATACTTGGAGGCATAGTGCTACGGTGTATCGGCGGTGACCATGACGTGTTTAGGAGAATGCGTGTAGACATGTGGTGCTACTTGGAACCAAAGTGGTGTAGGTGGCTGGTATCAGGAGAGTCTGCACAGCGATCTACACACTAAAGATTGTTTGGTGTAAGATAGCGGAGGCGGCGACATCCGGAGAGAGTGCATTAGCGTAGCTTCGCGGATATGCTTCGGAGGTTGGGTGAGTTTTTCAGGTCTCATCGGGGAGCTTGTGGACTTCTGCTCGGTGGTGCTGTATTGATGGCTTTGGCTTGTCTGATCTTTGTATGGCTTATTCCAGACTTTGATGGTTAATTAATGAATAAAGATTCAGTGCATCATTCGATGCAGAGGCTAGGGCCCGTTTCCCCTTTTCAAAAAAGAAGCTTGGGAGCTAAATGGACTTTTCAGGATAGTCACATGCTATAATTATTAGACATTGTAATGCTTTTCTTTCTAAATCCTCTGTACGTGAACTGGTTCCCGTACATGTATGCATATGTGACTTGGAGTAGTACTCCTCTCACCGTTGTACCCCCTTCTCGCAATTCTCTCCTCTTACAATAGCCTATGAGAATGCGTGTGCCCAACTATTTTGTTCCGATCTTAAGCTTAATTAAGTAAGAATGAGAAATCTGGGAGGCAATAAAAGCATAAATCGCCATTGTACGTTGCCATGATGGGGCCGTTCCATCGCTATATTAACACGTACCCAAGACCCGAGAGGGCAATCGTTTCCGCCAGAACTAGATCACAAATATGGTATCAGAGCCTACCTTTTCCCTGACCTAGCCGCCGCAAAAACCAGGCGCCGTTGATGATCACCTTGGTTGCCCACCGCCGCCCGCCTTCTACAACCACAGGCCAAAGAAAACCTAGAAAAACATTTCACCGCCGCTTCCGATTATTTTGATCGGCTGCCGCCGCAAAAGCCAGACACCAAAAACCTCAAAACAACCACAAACCAAGCCGCCGCCGCCGCCGATCTTCCTTGATCTTCCGCCGCCGCCACCCAAGAAAAACCCAAGCCGCCTCCGCCACTCTACCCTGATCCGCCGCCACCGCCAACATCTACACCATGACCGGCTCCTCATCCTCGTTGGCCACTCTGGCTGCACTCCACGGGCCTCCTCCTGCGCAGCTCCTCATGTGCGACAACTTCATCCCCTGGAATGCCCTGATGCTTGATGTCTACAAGTGCACAGATCGTTTGTAGCTAGTTTCGAAGTATAGATATCGATCCCACAAGGATCCCAAAGGTAAGTGTTTATGGGTGAAGTCTTTGTCACACCTGAAGTTGTCACAGGTCTTCAAGTGAATTGACTGCAAGTGTTGAAATAAGAATGGGGTTTTGATTAAACACTACTAGGAAACGGCCTATAGATAGACAAGATGTTCAGTGGCGCATATGCGAAAGCATGCGCCACAGGAAAACATCAGTGGCGCACCAGAAAGCATGCGCCACAGAAGATTGGAAGTTCTGTGGCGCATTCTCTAGAACATGCGCCACAGAAGGTTGGTGGGACCCGTCGGCCGGGGTGGGTTGATCCAAGTTCTGTGGCGCATTCTGAAATATGCGCCACAGAAGTTGCCTCTTCTGTGGCGCATATGTCCTCATGCGCCACAGAACATGGAGGGGGGGCCCACCACGGAATCTAATTCACCCAAGTTCTGTGGCGCATGCTGGCATATGCGCCACAGATGTGTTTCACTTCTGTGGCGCATAAGTCCAACATGCGCCACAGAACTTGGAGGTGGGCCGCACACAGGGAATCTTATTCACCCACTTCTGTGGCGCATATGGACTTATGCGCCACAGAAGTTTCAGCATCTGTGGCGCATTTCCTCCATATGCGCCACAAATGAGGGCGTCCAGATCCATGTTAAAAAGGTGACAAGAGCTAGCTTTCTTATCTATCTATCCACCACCACCCATTTCACATCTCTACCTCCTCCCAACTCGTCTTCCTCCTCCCTCACACCCCATCTTGCCCATAATTTCTCCATTTTCTTGTAACTAAACCTACTTTAATCCATAGATTGGTAAGTGGAAGCTTCTCTCCAACTTTTAGATCTAAAAGTTCCTTACTTTTCTCTCTCACATCTCTATTTGTTTACTAATTTCCTCTCCACCAACTTGCATTGTAGATCTATTTGTTCACACTCTCTCATCGCGCGGTCTCGTCTCGCTATTATTGTGTCTACTATAGGTGAGTACTTGGCCATGATGAACATGTAGGTGAAGCTTGTCGCGCGGGCGGTGTGTGTGTGCAATCCATGGAGAGACGATGCTTGTGTGGTGCATGAATATTTGCAATGGGAGGAAGTTTTTTGTTGGTTGCTTGTTGTTGTCGGGCCCGGCCAGTGTGGTTGCATGGATGTTTGCCGAAATGTTGATTCATTTCCATTTCGGCAAATTTTTGCACTACCCATATGTCCTAATTTTAGGAAAGGTCATGCCGAATTTTTTCCGGCTAGCATTCATGCATGTGTGTTCATATGGTGTGGTTCTCACCTATACTCTCTGTTTTGACCGCTCAGGCAACCATGGTCTTCACGATGAGCGAAGGTCGAATTGCTAGGTACAAGAAAGGCGCGAAGGAGGACATGATTCTGAACAACAAGACCATGATAAGATGTCCATGTCGAACATGCAAACTGCAGCGCTGGATCGACCCTGAATCTGGACAATTGGAGGGTCACACCTGCTGGCGGTTTCATGCGCGACCTCAATGAGGCGCCGGCAGGACATGGTGGTGGTCACGAAGACGTGGGCGTGCGAGAAGACGAAGAGTCTACCGGGCATGATCATCATGACGAAGGAGATGCCAGCGGGCATGATCATCATGACGAAGGAGATGCCGGCGGGCATAATCAGCATGGAGAAGGAGATGACGACGGGCATGATCATGAAGAAGGAGAAGACACGAACACACAGACGCTGCTAACTTCGGTCTTGCAGGACCCTCATGTTCAAGAACTGCTCCTCAAGGAGACGAGCAACGACAAAGCTGCAGCCAGAGAGAAAGCCAAGCTGGCCCAAATGGAGGTAGACGGGATGACTCCATTGTATCCTAGGTGTCGCCCCGAGGATACACGTTTGAGTGTAACGCTCATGGCTCTAGAGATGAAGGCCGAACACAAATGGACCAATGTGAGCTTCAACGCGAACATGGAATACTGGCATGACCGACACTTCCTAAGGGGAACACATTGCCAACAAGTATCGAGGAGGCCAAGAAAATCGTATGCCCTCTCGACCTACCACACATTAAATACCACACATGCATCAATGATTGCGCACTTTATCGGAATGAGTACGCGGATAGAACCACATGTCCGGTGTGTGGCCAAGGACGGTACAAGAGAGGGAACAAGAAAGTTCCTCGAAAAGTGGTATGGTACTTTCCTATCACCCCTCGTCTGCAGTGATATTTCGTAGATCCTAAGGAAGCAAAGCTCATGCAATGGCACGCGGAAAGAGAGAAACCCAAAGATGATCTAGAGAAGGGCAAGATCCTGACACACCCTTCAGACGCTAGCCAGTGGAATGCATTAGACATCGAGTTCGAAGAGTTCAGGGGCGATGCAAGGAACATCAGGCTGGGTATGAGCACCAATGGACTCAATCCTTTTGGAAACCAGAGTAGCACGCATAGCACCTGGCCCGTGTTTGTATGGCCATACAACCTCCCCCCGTGGCTATGCACGAAGCAAAGGTATGTACACATGAGCATTCTTATTCGGGGGCTGAAACAACCAGGTATCGATATGCATCTGTATCTTGGGCTATTGAGAGAGGAGTTAGCCAGCTTGTGGGAGACGCCGGCCCGTGCGTGGGACGCCTACACTAATGAATATTTCCATCTGAGAGCCGCATTGCTCACGACCGTGCAGGACTATCCTGGTTACGCATATGTATCGGCCCAGGTGAACCACGGACACAATGCATGCGTCAAGTGCATGGATGAGACACCGCATCTCCAGCTACCAAGGGATCCCGGGTCTTCGAAAACCGTGTTCCAAGGTACTCGAAACTGGCTCCGCATGGATCACCCATGGAGAAAACGTGGTTACCTGTTCAATGGTAAGGACGAGCTCGAAAGAGCCCCGTGTCCGAGGAGCGGCGAAGAAATCGAGGAGCTTTTGAATAATTGGGTAGATTGCCCTGCGCCTGGAAAAAAACGACCAAGGACAAAGCCGCTGCTGGGTGTATGGAAAGCAAGGTCTGTTTTCTGGGACCTGCCATATTGGAAGGTCCTTCACACTCCCCATAGCCTCGATGTAATGCACATCACGAAGAACGTTACCGAGAGTATGCTTGGCACTCTACTGAACATGCCGGAGAGGACCAAGGATGGGCCGAAAGCAAGAAAGGACCTTAAATTGCTTGGAATAAAGAAAGATCTTCAGTACCCTGATAGTTATGATGATGATCATCATCATCAGGAAGGGACTCAAGGTCACCGCAAAAGAGTTAAGAAGAATGAGGTGGTACTTCGCGATGCCTGCTTCACTCTGAGTCTAGAGGATCTCGAGCAGTTTTTCAGGTGCCTCTTAGGAGTGAAAGTTCCTCACGGTTACTCGGGGAAGATAAGCAGATATCTGGACGTGGCGAAGAAGAGATTCAGCGGTATGAAGTCTCACGACTGTCACGTGCTGATGACGCAGATAATCCCCGTTGCGATCTGTGGGATAATGGACGAGCATGTCCGTGAGACGTTGTTTGGCCTCTGTAACTTTTTCGACATCATATCTAGGAAGTCGATCGGTGTGAAGCAGCTCAACAGGCTACAGGAAGAGATCGTGATGATACTATGCGAGCTTGAGATTTACTTCCCGCCCGCATTCTTCGACATCATGGTGCATCTGCTTGTACATGTCGTGGACGACATCATCCAGCTCGGGCCGACATTCCTGCACAACATGATGCCGTTTGAAAGGATAAACGGTGTCATCAAAGGATTCGTTCGCAACAGGTCTCGTCCAGATGGAAGCATAGCCAAGGGCTTTCTAATCTACGAGTGCATCTCCTTCTGCCAGAATTATGTAACCACCGAGAACGAGGATGTTGGAATACCCACAAAGAAGCACCTCGGCAGGCTCGGTGGATATGGTCACCGCGAGGGCTGCCGCTCACTACATGTCGGCATTGATGGTCGACGCACTGATTTTGAATGGGCACACCGAGTCACGCTACAAAACATTGAAGTGGTCGGCCCTTGGGTCGAAGAGCACATAAGCTTAATCGAGCAGGAGTACGTCGACCAGGGCCGGCCGAGGAAGAAGGGAGACGTAACCAGAGAGCACAACTCCAGCTTCACGGGTTGGTTCAAGAAAAGGCAACTGGACAATCCCCCACAGACGCCTTCTACGGAAGATCAAAAACTCATATTCTCCTTGTCGCAGGGCCCAGGGCACAACCTAAGGACCTATCAGTCATACGACATAAGCGATTCTGATTCTACACCGAGGAAAAGGACAAGAATAGTGAATATCAAAACTCAGGAGTAACCATGTTATCCTTTGCTGATGACGAAACTACTGTGATGGAAAGATTCTACGGAAGGATCGAGGAGATATCAGAGTTCGACTACTGTGGAGAGATCGTACCGATGTTCTGTGTTAGATGGGCCAAGAACGTGGAAAAAGAAGGCCGCTATTTCACCACAATGGTTATACCAGATGCCAAATCAACAAAGAACGCCTTCGCAAAAAATGAGCCTTGGGTACTTGCTAGCCAAGTTGATCAATGCTTTTTTATTACCGACCCGTCAAAGCCCAACCGTGTTGTAGTTAGGAGGGGCAAGAGGAGCATCATCGGAATGGAAGGAGCCGCCAACGAGCAAAACTTCGACAAAAACGGTGATCCAAAGATCGAAGAGGAATTCGACAAGTACTTCGACATGCCTACTACTACTAAAGTAAGAAGGAAGACCACACTACCTACTAAAGGTTGTCCATTCACAAGAAGAAATCTAAAGTGCACGGCTAAAGTATTCAACCGCGACGAAAAAGGGCAAGAAGATTGTGAAGAGACACTAGCAATTATGTGACTTTTTGGTGTATTAATTCGTGTGGGTATTAGTTAGAGACTAAAACATATAATGTGATATTCGTGTGGGTATACAAATTCACATTTGTGTGTGACAAGCAAACACACAAATATATATGTATGAATAAATATGCATATGTGTTCTTGCTTTTTTTGAATAAATATGCATATATGTATATGTTCTTGCTTTTTTAAATAAATATGCATATGTAAATAAATATGCATATATTATGTTCTTGATTTTTTTGAATAAATATGCATATGTGAATAAATATGCATATATGTATATGTTCTTTCTTTTTTTCAATAAATATGCATATGTATGTAATTAAAAATATTTTAAAAAAGAAAAAAAATGTGAGAAAGCCAGGATTCGAACCTGGCCGCCCCAGGTGAGAGGAAGCGAGCAAGACCACTAGGACAAGTATCAGTTCTTGTCATACTACGAGACGCCACGGTTTTTACTATGTCAAGAAGTTCTGTGGCGCATTACTCCGAAATGCGCCATAGAAGTTTTAGCTTCTGTGGCGCATTTCGGACTAATGCGCCACAAAACCTTGGCACTTAGCCAAAATGGCTCGCCCCTTCTCATTTTCCCCTTCCACTTTCTTTTCCCCAATTAATCTCTATCGCGCCCGATCGATAGAACCCTAGCTCTCGCCCGCCCCCACCGGAGCCCGCCCCCATCGCCGGAGCCCTGCAGCCACCGTCGCGCCGGAGCCCTAGCACCGCCCGATGAACCCGTACATGGAGGAGAGCCCTATAGCATGGAGGAGGAGCTGCCGGAGCCCATCCGCAACAGGAGGAGGAGGACAAGGGGACACCTCACCAAAGCCCCGCCATCGCCGCACCGGACCACCGCAACACCTCGTCATCGTCGACCACCGCAGCAGCAGCGCACACATACGGTTCGTCCCTCCCTCTTGTCTGCTGTCACTACACAAGTGAGCACAGTTCGTCCCCCACCCCCACCCCCCTATGAACCCTAGCTAGCTGCATTTTTCTACAAGGAGAAGGCATGCATTTTTTTTAGTACTAACAAATAGAATGGATCAATAATGAAATATGTGTTGTGGATTTTTTTTAAAGTGTAAACTTGGTTAGACGAAATTTGTGGCCTTATATACACAGAGAGGGGTTATATTAGACCACCAGTGCCATTGTATATTAGATCGACATTTGTTTAAACCACCAGTGTCATTGTGGTCTTTGTATATTAGATCGAATGCATTTTATACACAGAGAGGGGTTATAGCTTAATTAGTACTGTAAACAACCTAATATGTACAATTTTTATTTGTGATTTACACATGTTTGACTTTTGATATATTGTGTGTCTGTGTGAGAGAGAGAGCCTAGGGTCGAGATTAGGACATGTGTTATGATCTGGTGTGCTATGCGGGGAGGTGGGTTTTTGTTAATGCATATGTGGCTCTATCATGATCAGTCTATTAGAGCCTTCTTGGCTATCTGATGATCAGTCTGTTTGGAAAAGACACATGATTTGTCTTCTAGAGTAGCGGGTTTTGGGACATACCGCTAGGAGCATCAAACAGCCAAGAAGGCTCTAATCAAAGGCATGATTGGATGGCAAAATTCCACCTAGGTCGTGCGAGTGCTCCTACATATGGAATTTTGGCTCAAGAAACACATGCTAGGAAATAAATTTAGAATTCCAGAAATTTGTGTACTTGTTTTGTTACTATGGTCTATGTTCATGCAAAAGTTAACATGTATGTTTTCCGACATAAAAAAGTCAAAGTTTAGTGGTCTTTTTTTAATGCATAATATAGTGCATCTTTTTCATCATTCATATAATGGTTAAAAATATGTACAACAGACCAACAGTCTAGAGTCTAGAGTCCAAAATATACAACGGGTCAAGCCAATCTTGCATGCCTTCCTTTAGACTAGGTTTAACTCTATGTCTAATGAGCCCCAAAGAAGATTTTTGAAGAACCACATTCTATGACAAGGAACCACCACATTCTTGTGTCATAGCATCAGAAGCAAAAGGACTCTTTAGTAGTAATTTTGTATTCACAATGACATTGTTCTGTATTCACAATTCTGTTAACTGTGGGCGAATAATATCAGGTTTGGAAAATGTTATTCTCACTCATATATGCCTAATTGTACAGTAGGTTTTGGTTGCTTGTGTTCACTAGATCATGTGCATACATGATCTGATCCTTCTAGCTTGTTACTTAATTGTACAGTAGGTTTATGATGCTCTTAATGAATTTTTACCTGCAGCTCTTTGTAGCTTGTTACTTCATCCTTCTAGTGAAATGGTGTTGTCATAAGAAATGGTGTTCTCATATATGTGTTGTCATATATGGTGCTATCATAAGAAATGGTGTTGTCATATATGGTGTTGTCATATATGTGCTACTAGTGCTAGTAGCAAATTGATGATTTGGGTTGCCAATGGGGATGTGGCTGTCAATATGGGGATGGGGTGTTTTGTCTTGCAGGGATTTCATTTGAGTTTCCCATTTCTCCCGAAGTGTCGATTCACTTCCGTTTCGGTTGAGAAATGGGCACTCCTAGGTCAAAAAATTAGCAAAGGTCATGCCGAATTTTTCGGCCAAGATTTGTGCTAACTTTTTGCCTCTTTTAAATAGAGTAGTGCAAACATGTCGGACAACAAGGAGTCTGGCCCTTCTAAGCACATGATCAGCGTCGAAGAACAAGCTAGACAGGCCAACGAGTCATTCTGGCAGGGGTCCCAACAGGAGGAGGAGGCGATGAGGATGACACCACCACCGGAGGAGGAGGCGACCGTCGCCAGAGCTGCTGGGGCCAATGAGGGCAGAGATCCTGATTACGAGGGGGACGAAGACGACTATGATGGAACTAGTGAAGGCAGCGGCGAAGAGGATGACACCACCGATGGCGGCACCCGTGCCGATGGCAGCGAGCACACGGATGGCGGTAGCGGCAACCCAGCCGCTTCTCAGAAGAAGAAGGAACAGAAGGAGCGGAAGGTGCCAGTGCTCGTCACCGTCTGCGATGAGTTCACTGAGGTCACAGAAAATGGCCAACCCATTGCGCCAGAGGCGATTGCTAAAGGGTATGGCCTGCAACTCGGGTGCATCGTCCAGGAAAGCATGTCGATCAACACGAAGTACATCAGACATGCTGACCATGCAGCTTTGGTCGATAACCTCCAGAGAAGTTTAGAAACCTCGAGAGAAATAAGAACCCGGTGAACAAACTAGCCCTCACGAAGATGAGCAATGCCTTGAGCAGCTGGAAAACCCGGGTGAAGAATAACATTGACAAAGGTGAAAGCTGGGAGGTTATTAGTAAGAAAAATCTGATGCTCGACGAAGAGGAGTTTAGGATTTTCAAGGCGGATATAGCTACTGCTGACCTTATAAAATGGACTCAATGGGGAAGGAGTATGCGGGAACAGAACATTGGTAACCACCGCCTTGGAAGCGGTGGTTACAGGGGGAAACAAGCCATTTGGGACAAGGAGGACGCCGAGCTTGAACGCCTTGGTAAAGACAACCCTTGGCTTAAAATCATGGACTTGCAGCTTAGGCAATTTGTTCGGTCCCGCTACTACCTGGACAAGGAAACAGGGGAGTTCATCACCGACGATCCGGAGGTGAAGGCATTCGAGAAGAAGCTGGTAAGGAATTTATTGCCAATCTCAAGTCTATTGCGTTCTAATTAAGATAATGAAGTCAAGAATCTAAATGGGTTCACCTTTCCTTGTCTCTGCAGGAGGAGGAACTGAACGCTACTGCCATAGAGTCGTCCCAGGATTCGACGGAGCCATGGGACACGGTTTTCAATAGGGCGACCAATGCTTACAAGAAGAGGGACAAGGGGTTGCCGCCATCCTCAGCTGGCTGTGTGTCCGGCTTCGGTACGAGCATGAAGTTCAAGGAGTAGTACAAAGAGGACGCCAAGAAAAGAAGAGAGAGGAAGAACCAGGATAAAGTCGCTATTGCAGAGCTGAAGATGAAGGTGCAGACACTGGAGGAGAAGGCGGTGGACCAGAAAACGGTGGACAAGTTAGTGGAAGAGAAGCTCCGCTCGATGATCCCCCCTTAGTTTTTCGAGGGGCTTACTGCTTGGAATGCGGGAGGTCGACAGGGGCCGATACATCTGCCTAGCTTAAGCGGCAGCAATTCGGGCATCAATGTTACCATGTCGCCGGACCTGGTGACCCTGCCGGCCATCAACGTCGGGACGCAGCCCCTCGTTTTGGTCACACCGACGCCCCTCCTGCCAAAGATACCAATAAGGCGCAGCCGACGGCGGTGGTGCTTCATGAGGCACCCGAGCGGGAGATTGCAGATGATGATAGGCCGGCCGCCGGCATCGGCCGTGTCTCTACATTAGCTGAGATCCACGCCATCACCAAGGTAACTAATTAGTTAGTGCACGTCATCTCCTTTATGCCTTTGATGCATGACTGTTGCCATCTCATGACGCCCAACAACATGTTTTTGCCTCAGGCCACTTCTTGTGTACTCCTGCTTAAAGATGTCGGCGTTGAGTTGAAGGATGTTGCCAAGGGCACTCTTATACAACCGGCGAGCCGAACGATGCACAACAATCCAATGGATGATGACGTGATGAGGGTCAGGTTGGCTCGGGTGTTGCCAGGGTGCGACGACATGGACCCCCCTTTCAACCTCAGGGATCCGACGAACACAAGACCCTTGGGGAATGCTACAACTGGCCCTTGACATGGCCGAAGACCCAGATTCGTCTTGCGGGGGGGAGCACCGGCGCCACCTCTCAACCAATCATCGCCCGGCCACCACCTCGGAAGCCAATAGCCGCCGTCGTCGCCACCACCAGCCGTCACCATCAACTCTTGGCAGCGTGTGCACCGCCACATGGCAAAGCCGTTGTGCCGCAACTGCCGTCGCCCCCGCTACCACCACCACATGATGGAACCCATGAAGATGATGATGAATTGGTCAATGTTGATGACTTCATCAACACCGGCGCCGCCAAAGGATTGTATATGCCTTCTATGGATGAAGAACCCTTTGCAGCTCGCGATGACCATCAAGCTGGTCGGCCCAATACATGCACGCAACACCTGGTCTTCCATGGTCTTTCTCAAGAGACGCCTCCGGCTGCCGATCCACCACAAGAGAAACCGAGATTGGTTTTCAGCCCCAACACACTCCGAAAGGCGACTGATGAGGAGATGGCAGTGGCTGACACTGTTTTGAAGAAGAAGCACTACATGAAGAGAGGTAATAATAATAAGAAGAAGGGTGCGAGCCAGCCTCTTCCGAAGAGGATCTGGGGTCAAGACACCATCGTCGTACCATCCACACAATTTGGCTTGCCCTAAGTGCATGTAGCTGGTGATCCGATATTGACTCCGCATATGATCCACATTGCGGTTGGAGCCATGTTAACTTTGCACGAGGGTGTCAAGAAACTAGACGCCCTCCTTCTTAAAGACGAAGATCCAAATTACCCGGTTTTCACGGCCAAGGTGCCATTGGACGTGGGCTTCGTCGATGAACCCCCCGCGGATATATTCTTCATAGCATTCAAGGACATATTCAAGTTGTTTCTCACGAAACGGCTGGACTATAACTTGGTCCGCCTATACGCGCTCAATCTAGCGCTCACGGTCAAGAGAGAAAGTACCCCGGAAATCGCGATAGTGGATCCCTACTACATGTGGGACAGCCAGTTGGTCGAAGGATCAGAGACACAGACCAAGGCGACGGCGTACCTCGAGAAGTTCATGGTGGACAACAAGAGGAAGGGCACACTTCTTTTGCCTTTCTTTCCCGAGTAAGTACACACACACTCGCTCATCGCCACCGTAACTTATGCATTTCTTATAGATTTCTTTCCTTTGCTCTTTTTCCAACATTCCCTTCCAATTGTGTTGTGTAGAGACAAATACTGCACACTCATCGTCCTTGCCCCGAGGTATTCGCTAGCCACGTATTTCGACTCGGGGAGTTTGACAAAGAAGAAAGACTACACCAGAATAAGGGGTGTTCTCAATGAGGCTCTCGAGGGCTACACCAAGAAGGGATGCACCTTCGTAGATAGGGGGAATGTATCAAGGATGGCAAACACGTGTTCAAGCATGTGCTCGACTTCCGCTGCGTTAAGCAGTCGACTACTGGTGCCAAGGAGGCCTTCTACGTCCTCCATCACCTTAATGGCTATGTTCAGGTTGCCATAACCTAACGCTGCCATCTAGTCTCCGAGGATGGGCCGAAACTTTGGCGAAAATCGACGATGCTGATCTTAGAGAAGACTTCCATCGCATTCAGATGAAGTTGTCGCAAATCATCATTGAAGATGTCAACACAAGGGGCGGTGCCCTACAACAAGCCAGAGGGTTGAGTAAGAGGGAGATCGAAGAACGCCTCCGTAAGCAGGGTGACACAAGGACGTGGATGACAAAAGAGGGCTATCTACCGTTCCCGAAGCCAAGCAAGAAGAGGAAGTCTTCATCATGATCGATGTGTGCCTCTAGCATGATCCAGTGTGTGTATATTCTTGATGGACGCCTGTTGTATTAGTGTGTGTGTGTGTGTGTCATAAACTTTACTATCTCGTGGTCGAAATGGTCATTGTTGTTAGACGTAAACTACCTTGTGGTCGTGTTGTCGTTGAACTTATTACTTCTATGATGATCTAACTTTTAGGTTTATGGATCCTTTGTTTTATATTCTATGAACATATATATATATGGATGTGAACCCTTTATTCATTCTTTTCGTTGTATTTTTACTAATATGCCTTGTCATCTATAGAGATGGTGACGAGGTGGTATGTGGTGTACATGGGTAGGATTCCAGGAGTTTACGAGGAGTGGGAGGATTGCCACAAACAAGTGAACAAGTTCAGCGGCAACATCTACAAAGGATACGCGACTAGAGAGGAGGCGATAGCCAAGCGGAGGAAGCACTTGTGGAAGAAGAACCAGATGAAGATATTGGTCGGGCTAATGCTCTTTCTCACCATTATCACAGCTGTATTCTATTTGATCCTAGTGTAGGCGGCGGTGGCCACTTCATATTTGTAATGTGAGATGATATGAACTTTGTATTCGGCGCTTGTGTAAACATTTGGCACTTGACACTATATATGTATCTTGATCGGGCTCTAAGTGTTTATATTATATATATGTCGGTTTTCATGCATCTACTACTTGTGCAATGTATTTTATACTCATCTGGATAAATCCTGTATAAATACCTGATTATACACCAGGAAAGTATTTTACTTTGAATATGTGTTATGCAATCAGTGGCGCATATAATTATATAGTCAGTGGCGCATGGTATTTTTGTGGCGCATACACGCAAATGCGCCACAGAAGTTCTTCCTGTGGCGCATATGAAGAAATGCGCCACAGAAGTCTGGAACTTCTATGGCGCATACCCATATGCGCCACAGGAAGAAGATATCAGTGGCGAGATAACAGTGGCGACTAGGATATGCGCCACAGAAGATGTATTTTCATGCGCCACAGAAGAGCTGTTTCCTAGTAGTGAAATGAGATGTATTTAAATAGAACTAAAATGTAAACTTCAGAAATATAAAGCATAAAAGTAAAGAACGACTTGGTTGTTTGTTGTTTCCTGTAGATGGCAAAAGAAGGCGCTAGGAGATTCAGTTCATGGTGATAGTGACTGTGCCAGGTGGACGAATTATAAATGTAACAATTATAATCTTATAAATATATGTCTAGGCGAGCAACCCATAATTAGTCGGAACTCCTCTTGGTAGATTTCATCCCAACTTCAATAATCCTACTAGCATGTTACCAAAACCATGGTTAGACACTAGACGATTAAGACCCTTCTGGTTGCTTAGCGATTAAGCTCCTTGGATCGGACTAATGCAATAAGGATAGTGGTTCCTCGTTATCCTCGAGTCTACTAGTTTTCCATTGATATCCCTGTGTCACCTAGGGGTCACGGGTCCACTAGCGAACAAGATATTATCTATGTAGAACAAAGCATCATGTTGTCTGGGCCCTTAATTGGACAACAAGCATTACGCATCCCACGGATAGTCAAGAACACATAATATAGTAATTAGAATCAATCACAGACTAATGTAAAATATATGAAGGCACATCACATCTCACCAATCCCCTACATCTCCCATTCCCAAGGGAATTACTCACACATGAGAGAAGATGGGATCATCAATATAATCAAATAAAGGGGATTCGTCTTTATATTACCGTGGAGATCCACAATAAGAATAGAAAATATCCAACACAACTGAAGATGGGAAGAAACAATCTCAAACCCTAGTCTTGCAAGGTGGATATCCCTCTCTCTCAAGTACAAGTAGTGGCTATGGGGGTGTATTGGCTAGGAGGTCGAAGATCATGGAGCGAGATGAAGAATGGCTTCCCCTTCTTCTCCGGATCTCTTCTTTCTCCCTTATGGATGGTGTGGCGGATGTTGTGTTGTATTTTCGTCCCCCGTCCCTTCATGGAAGTTGTCCCTTTTGACAAGACAGAGGAGGCGGCAACTATACGGCAGGAACTATACGACCGGAAAAATATTCCTGCTGTATAGTTGCTCGTTAAAGCTTTTGTATCCTCCCCTCGAGTGCTTCCAAAGAGAGACTTGCTTGTTTTCTCCAGAATATTGTGTTTCTCTAGTTAAAACCTTCTGTTGACATTTAGAACCTAAAACACACATTAAAAACCAAGTTTTCTTTGCTACCGAAGTATTAGTGTTAGGTAAACTAGAAAACGATCAAATCTGGTAGAAAACCATCAATAAAAGCCAACAAAAATGTGTCGAATCTCACAGTTATCAACTCCCCCAAGCTAAGATGTTGCTCGCCCTCGAGTGATAAGGAAATATGGAAGAATAGCAGAGATTCGAGACTTAAAATAAAAGAACTTACAAGTTTAAATTGGTGTCAAATTCTTTTCTTCACAATCCCTACAATCTTAAATATG
This sequence comes from Avena insularis, assembly GCA_023614405.1. Lineage (NCBI taxonomy): Eukaryota > Viridiplantae > Streptophyta > Magnoliopsida > Poales > Poaceae > Avena > Avena insularis. The sequence goes on along the minus strand of CM042690.1, from coordinate 659,949,545 downwards.
ATCATATAAGTATTCACAAGATTGCACTTAGTCCACTTCCTAACCACGTATATCTTGTTTAGCAAATAAATCATATGCCCAAGTAAGTGTCAAAAGTTTATCTAGGAAAGCGAGACAAATTCTTTTGGTGTCTCTCTTCATCGAGAGATGAAAACTTTTTGTTCTTGTTTGTTTAATCAATTAAGAGTACTCAAGTTGGCACCAAAACATTTAATTTAAGAACAACTCATTTACTCCCATGTCAAAATTTCAAGAATCTCAAAGCACCTTTTTATTTCTTTTGTCTTTCAAAAACTTCAGCACTCTCATAGAGAAATCATGCCACTATTTTTAACATGTTAATTGGGGCTGTGTTGTGCACTCGTGACCATGCCAATAAATAATTGTTTGAGAAATAATGGGTTAGAGGAGTACTACAACTTCACTTAGAACGTGAAACCATGAGGAGACTAAAAAATTTACCCGTCATAGCATTGCTGCTACAGACGTTTACATAACTCAATAGCCGAAATCAAGTGGTTTCCCACATTTACATCGTTCGTTGGCCAGCGGAGTTAATAGTTTCTCATGGAGCACGACAGAGATGTAATGACACGCGTAAAGCAATATCTTACGGTAATTATTAGAAAAATTAGTGGCATAATCTCTACTACTTCGAAGCATCCATTTTATCAAACAATTTCATTCAAATGTACTACCGAGTGTATTTGTATTAAGCTCAAATGGGATGGAGTAGTTCTAAAATAAAATTCTTTGAGCTAAACATGGACTCAAGTCATCTTTCAGGTGCTTTTTTCTTGTTGTAAAAATGTAGAAAGTATTTTTAACCAAGTTCATTGGTCATTGTTTCAAAGCTAAAAAGGAGACACTAGCAAAGGAATAGAATTTGTAGGATAACAAGCTAAGTGGGGAGTGACTCCAGTGCAAGCGAGTAAATAATTTGTAGGATCAATTTAAGGTTGCAAAGAGGGTTATTAAAGGAATGTGATAGCTCCTCTTGCTCGCTTCGTTCTCGTATTTGAGTCGAACCCCTTCTATATTTCCATATTGCCAAGTCACCTCAAGTTGAGCAATCTCCAAGAGAAACAAAGAAATGAACTTGCAAATAAAGTTATAACTAATTTTGTTGTATTTTTGATTTAGGAATGCAAAACTGAAAATAAACATGCAAATTTAAAGAAATAAAATAAATCAAAATAAGAAATAAAAACATAAATGCAAAGTTTGGAGGTTTTAAACCTCCCCCAAGCTTAGGCTATTGCCAGGCTCAGTTGTTGCCGTCATTTGGCGGCTGGTGCAGATACTGCTGGTAGTAGTCGGGGAAGTGGGTCATGAAGTGACTGAAGTTGTGAGTCAAAGTACTCACATCTTCATTCACTTCCTGAAGAGTGTGGCTGATCTTCCCAACGCGCTGGTTGAGTTGCTGGAATTCCTGATAGGGGACGTAGTTGTACCCCTGCTATGACTGGTTGGGCCATGGGTCCCAAGCTCCCCCTTACTGATGCTGCTGTCCCTCCCAAGCAGGGTTGTGTCCCTGCTCTTCCTCCTGCTCCTACTCATCCTCATCCTTCTGCCCTCCTTCTTCATCTTCCTCTTCATCGGGATGGAGCTCGTCCATGATCTCCACCACTTGGTCCTTGGTGAGGATCCAAGTGTCCTTCTCCACAATCGAGAAGGCTTGGGGGCAGGGCAATTGAACCTGCTCACCCTGTGCATCACCAAGATAACTGAATCGATATGCTCAGAGCCTCCGGTTAGCATGGTAAACACCAAGGAAGCCACGAGCAGTCAAATACTTGACGTCCATGAGTTTGGAGCCATCAACAAGTTACATAACAGGTAGTATAATATTTAATGCATGGGCAAGGTGGGTTACCAATCCACCAATGTGAATATCACCTTTGGTCTTGTTGCTTTGATGATGAAGGTGCTGGATGAGTAGAGCTGCAGGATTGGGGCTTTGCGGTGAAGTGGGAAAGAGAGCCTTGGTGATCATTGCCATGTCCGCATTGGCTATGGAACCGATGTCACCTCTTCCCAGTAGTGTGTTGGCGAGGAACAAAGCGTTGTAGTGGATGGTTGGGTTCTGAATGGTGGACATCTTCTTCTGGTAAAATTTCCTACCACCATTAACTGAAATAACCTCCCAAGTATCTCCACTTGTGACACTATAGAGGTTAGTAACAGTAGGCTCCCCAACATGAGGGAGACCGAAAGCATTGCAAAATTGTTTGAAATTTATTTCATAGTGCTGCCGGTTCATGGTGAAGCTTACCGTGCACATATTACCTTTCTCCCTATGGTCGTCGTAGAAGGAGGCAAGGAACTCATGGGTAAGCTCGGCATAGGTGTCGTGGCTTGAGAAGGCAAGTATCGTTATCCCGGACTTGTTACACATGAGGTCGAAGTCCGCCTTCAACCCCGCCGCTGTGAGAAAGCTGAGGTCGGCCCAACGTTTGGGTAGCACCCTCCTCGATGAGACCATGTCCAACTTGGGGTTGCGCGAGGCTCGGGACCCTGAGCTTGAGCGCTCAACCCATTGGAGCTTGCTCGAATGAAAGAGGTTACCAATTTTGTTCATGGTGATGCACTGAAAAATTTCACCATAAAACTTTAGGCATATAGTTTCTACATGATATATGAATGATCCTACGTGGAAAAATTCAATCCTAACGTGAGAAATCAATAGGAAAAACAAAATAAGCTTGAGTTCATCCACTAGATCAATGTGAGTGTTTCAACCATGGAAATCTAAAAATAAAGCATGGATAGGGAGAGAAACATACCGATCTGTTGATTCCCCCACTCAAACGAATGAAATCCGCGAAGAATCAAGAGTTCTATGTGGATTTTGAGAGGTTTGGAGAGAGGATATGAGAGAAATAATGAGAAGGGGTGGAAGACCTAGCCGCCCTAATGCGATTTTGTGGTTGCACCAAACTATACGACCGGAACTATACGGGCGGGTGATGTTGTTCCGCCCGTATAGTTGCGGTGGCGCTACCAACTAGGGTTTCTTTATGCAGAACAGCTATACAGACACAACTATATGGCCGGATCGCAATGATCCCGCCATATAGTTGGTCGTTAAACCGTCTGTCCCTCGAGATAAATTTATAAAACTAGCATTGATATCTATACGACTGGAGCTATATAGACGGAATTTTTATTCCCGCCGTATAGTTGGTCGTTAAACTCTCAGTACCTTTGGGATAAATTTCTAAGAAAGGCATTGATATCTATAAAACCGCAACTATACGGCCGGAATTTTTATTCCCGTCGTATAGTTGGTCGCTAAACTCTCAATACTTTTCAGAAAATTTTGTACGAAGGCATCGATATCTATACGACCGGAGCTATACAGCTGGAATTTTTATTCCTGCCGTATAGTTGGTCATTAAATTCTCTGTGTCTTCGAAGACAATTTGTTGATGGCAAAGATATCTATACGACCGGAACTATACGGCCAAAATTTTTATTCCCGTCGTATAGTTGGTCGTTAAACCATAAGTAGTCACCAAAAAAATTCTATTTCTTTGAGAATACCTTCTTATCCCAAAACTTAGCAAAATACCTTATTTTTGACAGAAAATTGATAGTTGAAACTATTGACCAACATTAGCGTATTAAGAACAAAATTTTAGCTTCTATAGATGGAAAACTCAAAATTTATTTTTATTAGTATTCTATACTCATTCAATCGATGTTTCTAGTACTTTTTGACAGCCGCATCTTCCCGGGCGTGCTTCCGCAAGAATGACTATGAAAAAGTGGTAGGAATGCGATGAACTTTTTATTCTCTAATCTATTTTATTAACGAGATGGGTTGACTCCCATTAAGCATTTTATTAAGAATGGTTGAGTAACTCACCCTCTTCTCTGTTGTCCCTTATCAAAGGCACTTACCTTGGGTTGTCCCTTATCAAAGGCACTTACCACATGAACTTGTTTTGCCGATGGAATATATCTTTCTCCTGCTTCTAGGTTGTTTGGAAAATACCGGATCATTTCAGCATCATAAACATTGAAGATTATCTTTCCTTCAGCACAATCAACTGATGCCCCTGCAGTACTAAGGAAAGGTCTTCCAAGTATTATAGATAATTTTTCATCTTCAGGCATTTCAAGAATAATAAAATCAGTGGGAATAACATGCTCATCTATTCTAAGTAGAACATCCTCAATCATACCAATGGGTTGTTTAGTGGACTTGTCAGCCATCTGTATAGTGATAGTAGTAGGAGAATACTCCCCTAATACTAACCTTTTATAGAGGGAGTGTGGCATTACACTAACTCCTTCTCCTAGATCACAGAAGGCATTGTGAATATCAGTTTTACCTATTGAGCATGAAATAGTTGGTATTCCGGGATCTCCAGACTTAGACAACAACTTCCCATTAGCAGGATAACTAGTTACCATGGCAACAATTTTAGTTATTTCTTTCTTTCTACTAAGAATATCAAAGAGGAATTTAGAATATGTAGGAACTTTAATTGCATCCACAAACAGAATTTCCAGACGAAGTTCATTAAATGCCTTTGTAAAAGAATTATAGATGACCTGATCTGGTGCTTTCTTTTTTCGATCTGGGTAAGGAAGCTTTTTCTCACCTGATTTACTCTTGTCTTTTACCTTTTGTGGGTGGTCAGGCTCAGTTGCTTTCTTTTGTTGTTGCTTATCGCTTTTCTTGTTCTCTACTACAACAACTTCATCTTCCTTGCTTATCTCTTTTTCTTCTCTTGGATCAACCGTCTCCACATCAGAGTCATAATGGTCATATTGTGCATCATTTTGCTCCTCCTTTGTTTGATCTCGTGTTTTAGTTTCATCCCGAGGATCCACCAATGTATCATCTTCTTGGCTTGCTTCGAGCAAGGCTTTTTCCTTTCGCTCTTTTTCATCTTCATATTCCGGTGGTCCTAAGGGTCCTGTAACAACGGCACCTCTTCTTGTGACAACATTAGTAGAAAAAGGAATATCTTTATCACCGCGAAGAAAAATTTGATAACCAAATGCTATTTGTTCACACGGGGTTTAAATCATACAAAGATACTTGTGAAATAATTTTATTTCCTGGCCAATCTCATCATAATTTTCCGTGAGTTACGCCAAAATCTTTTTGTGTTTTTGAAAATTCTTATGCACGTTATTATGGGATTTTACATGTCGATGTTTTACTTCTTGAAAAACTTTTCTAGTTTCATCTTCTTCAGTTAAAACTTGTAACAAATCTACTTTGTTTTCCTTAACAAGTTCAGAAGGTATACCTTTTTCTTTCATTGTTTTGCGTACCTCAGGCATAAGATCAGGAGTTATCTGAAGTATCCCTCTTTTTAGCTTAGTGCCAAAATCAGGATTATATAAAGAATCATTCTTAGCCCTAGTAGACATCAATTCCAAACATTCCTTAATAGTTAGAGTATTTATAGACCCTCCTGCTGAGAAGTCAAGCAATTCTCTATGTTGAGTATTAAGACCGTGGTAAAATAAATGGCAAATAGTTGATTCAGAATAGCCATGATTAGGAATACTATTGATCATTCCAAAGAATCTTTCCCAGGCTTGTGGGTAGTTTTCTCCCACGTTCTGACTAAAGTTGCCTATATAATTTCTTAGTTCAGTTACCTTTTTAAAAGGATTAAACCTGTTTATGAATTTTACAATGCAGTTTTCCCAACATTTAATGTAATGGCAAGGGAGAGAACATGACTAGTCTAGAGCTTTACCATTAAGAGACCATCGAAATAATTTAAGACGAGAGAAGTCTCTTGGCAAACCTTTTGGTCCAAGCAATGTTATCACATCGTCGAACTCTCTAATATGCATTCCTGGGTCTTGATCTTCCCTTCCACTGAAAGCTTTTTCCTGCAAATTTTTAATAATTCCACCATCAAATCGATATTCTCTAACTCCAGGATTAGGGAATTCTATTAGTTGTTTAAGAAATTCAGAACTTGGAGCACTATATTCTCTGAGAGTTTTCTCAGGTTTCATGGGAGTCGTCCTGTAAATAGACATGATTTCCATAATATCACTCATGTTTTCAACTTCAACTTTATTTGACCTTAAAAGTTTTTCAATAATCTCTTCGCGCCTTTGAGTAGGCACGTGCTCAATATAATCCGGTAGATAGGTCCTACCAGAGCATGTAGACCCTTTGTTTCCTAGAGAGAACATTTTGTAGTAGCAACACCTGAAATGTCAAAACACAAACACTTAGTGCTTAGCTCCCCGGCAACAGTGCCAAAAAATAGCTTGATGTCTACAAGTACACAGATCGTTTGTAGCTAGTTTTGAAGTATAGATATCGATCCCACAGGGGTCCCAAAGGTAAGTGTTTATGGGTGAAGTCTTTGTCACACCCGAAGTTGTCACAGGTCTTCGAGTGAATTGACTACAAGTGTTGAAATAAGAATGGGGTTTTGATTAAATGAGATGTATTTAAATTGAACTAAATTGTAAACTTCAGAAATATGAAGCATAAAAGTAAAGAACGACTTGGTTGTTTGTTGTTTCCTGCAGATGGAAAAAGAAGGCATGTAGAGATTCAGTTCATGGTAATAGTGAATGTGCAGGTGGACGAATGATAAATGTAACAATCATAATCTTATAAATATATATGTAGGCGAGCAACCCATAATTAGCCGGAACTCCTCTTGGTAGATTTCATCCCAACTTCAATAATCCTACTAGCCTGTTACCAAAACCATGGTCAAACACTAGACGATTAAGACCCTTCAGGTTTCTTAGCGATTAAGCTCCTTGGATCGGACTAATGCAATAAGCACAATGGTTCCTTGTTATCCTCGAGTCTACTAGTTTTCCATTGATATCCCCATGTCACCCGGGAATCGCCGGTCCACTAGCGAACAAGATCCTATCTATGTAGAACAAAGCATCATGTTGTCTGGGCCCTTAATTTGACAACAAGCATTAGGCATCCCACATATAGTCAATCACACATAATATAGTAATTAGAATCAATCACAAACTAATGGAAATATATGAAGGCACATCACATCTCACCAATCCCCTACATCTCCCACGCCCAAGGGAATTACTCACACATGAGAGAAGAACGGATCATCAATATAATCAAATAAAGGGAATTTCGTCTTTATATTACCATGGAGATCCACAATAAGAATAGAAAAATATCCAACACAATTCAAGATGGGAAGAAACAATCTCAAACCCTAGTCTTGCAAGGTGGAGATCCCTCTCTCTCTCAAGTACAAGTAGTGTCTATGGGGGTGTATTGGCTAGGAGGTCGAAGATCGTGGAGCGAGATGAAGAACATCTTCCCCTTCTTCGCCGGATCTCTTCTTTCTCCCTTCTGGATGGTATGGCGGCTGCTGTGTTGTGTTTTCGCCCCCCGTCCCTTCACGGAAGTTGTCCCTTTTGACAAGACAGAGGTGGCGGCAACTATACGGCAGGAACTATATGGTCGGAAAAATATTCCAACTGTATAGTTGCTCGTTAAAACATCTGTATGCTCCCCTCTAGTGCTTCTAAAGAGAGACTTGCTTGTTTTCTCCAGAATATTGTGTTTCTCTAGTTAAAACCTTCTGTTGACATTTATGAAGGGTTCCGTAGTAGAAAACAAAAAAATTCTATCTACTCAAACACTAAAACCAGGATCTATACTATGTAGACATAAGTAACAGAGAAGGGATACGGTATTCATACCTTTGAAGACCGAGGCACGCCTTACGCAGGAAGGCGTATATTGATGAAGACGAGCAACACCCCAAGTGTGGTGCCTCCGAAGTTCATCACACGTCCGGTGTAGGAGACGTCAACCGGACTCCGATCCAGCCGAGCAGCGGAAGAAGTAGATGCCGGATTGCAGATCACACGACGGTGATGTGAAGGTGGAAAACTCACCCACGAGGTCCTCCCCAATATTACAGAGAAGTCCTCAATGGATGAGAGAGAGAGAGAATGAGAGGGAATGGGGTGATTCCAAAAGGGGAGAGGAGACCCTTATATATAGTGGGAGGGGGGGCGCACCACCCTAGGGCTAGGCAGTGTGGGACTAACCCCCACACCCGCCGGCCACCTAGGAGCAGCCGCCGACCGTAGCTGGGTGCCATTGGGGCGGCTCACCAAGCCTAGGCCGGCTGGCCCCCTATCCCCAGGCGCCATGCCCTATTGGGCCTCCCTTCGGGTGAGGCCCATTAGCATTATGATGCCTTTAATAATATAATAAAATATATATTTAATATTAATTCTCTAATTAATATTCAAATACACATATTGTATTATTCCTTCACTCTGGAAAACCTTCCAGACCCCTTCCGGTCTCCATCGGATGTTACCCGGAACTATTCTGGTTCTCTTTCTCTATTTCTCCTACGATACCTCATCTACCCTAAGCGTCCCTACCCTTAAGCGTGACATCCTTCGGTTCGGAAACACTCCGGACATGATCGAGACTACTCTCACATCAATGATCAACAGAGGGACCTAGATGGCCATGTGACCGTCGTGCGTTTCACGAATACAATCGCTTGAACCGTGAGATAGTCGTTTCCCGTTCCCTTTGTCATATGATACCTAATTCATTCGAGACTTGATCTTCGGTATCCCCATACCTTAGTTCGGTCTCGTTACATAAACTTGTTTACTAGTTCTCATGTCATTGCATTCCGTGACAAAGTCACATGCTTGCAAGCTTCATTAATGCAACATCACCGAGATGGCCACATGTATCTGTCCATTACATGGACTAGACAAATCCTGGTCTTGATATGTACTGCTCAACACATCCCTTCGGAAAACCTGAGTGGCACATTTTTGATCACCCTTTTACAAGATGATTCTTGATAACCATCAAAGCTTCTTCCGGAATGGTCATTTGCATTACCTCACAGTCAAAGGATTAGGTTGCGAGGTTCTTTGTGTTTTATCATCAATGGTGAACTTTGTAACTAGATCTCATTTAAGATATAACGGTCGGATGTTTGTCTATCATGTTATTCAACTAATAACATGACCCCATTATCAATTGGCATAAATGCCCATGATCTTGAAACTTAGACCATCCTCATGACCAATGAACTAGTTCTCTAGAGGTAACTAGAGACACGGTTTGTTTACATAGCACACGTGTATTAACGTTTCGTATTAACACAGTTATAGCATAGTATGAAATGTATTATGAACATATACGAGTCACATCAAATAATACACTTTATTATTTGCCTCTAGGGCATAACTCCTTCAGTCTCCCACTTGCACTAGAGTACAAATAAAACTAGTTTATAATAGGCAGGAACCTAACACCAATGGAATCTCGGTGTTGTTCGTGCTTTTCCTGATGTAGAGCTTTAGTCAAAGGATCTGCCATATTCAGTTACGTATCTACTTTGCAAATCTTGACTTCACCTTCGTCAACGTTCTGTCGGATGACGTGAAATCTGAGCTTGATGTGTTTGGCTGTGGAATGAGTCCTTGGTTCCTTTGCGTTTGTAATAGCTCCCGTGTTATCACAATAGATTGTCACGGGGTCTTGCGCATTTGGAAAAACTCCCAGTTCGATGACGAAATTCCTTAGCCAAACAGCTTCATTTGCTACATCGGCCACATCAATGTATTCATACTCCATTGAAGATTGCGCTACCACTGGCTGCTTCTTACTCTTCCAGCTTACCGCCCACCATTCACTAGGAACACAAATCCTGTTTGAGACTTAGAGTCATCATGATCTGAGTTCCATCTCGCCTCCACGTAACCCGTTATATTTAGAGCTTCATCACTTCCTCCATAGATTAGGAACATATCCTTTGTTCTTTTCAGATACTTTAGGATATTCTTTACAGTTGTCCAGTGATCTGGTCCTGGATTACTTTGGTACCGGCTCATCAAACTAAGAGCCAATGCCACATCAGGTCACATACTTAACATTGTATACATGATAGATCCTATGGCTAAGGCATAGGGGGTGTAAGCATCTTCTCTCTATCATCATCCGTTACAGGACATTGAGTCATACTCAATTTGCAATTCTTCATCATTGGTACAAAACCCCTTTTGGTGTTTTCCATTTTGAACCTTTTCAAAATCTTTTCGATGTAAGTACTTTGACTTAATGCAATTAGGTGCCTTGATCTATCTCTATAGATCTTGATTCCTAATGTGTATGCATCTTCACCTAGATCCTTCATGGAAAATTGGTTGCTCAAATATGCTTTCACGCTTTTCATAAGATCCACATCGTTTCCCATGAGTAATATGACATCCACATATACTACTAAGAAAATAACTGAGCTCCCACTCGCTTTCTTGTAAACACAGAACTCTTGTTGATTTTGGACAAATCTAAAACTCTTGATCACTTGATCAAAACGTTGGTTCCAGCTCCGAGATGCTTGCTTCAATCCATAAATGGACCGTTGAAGCTTGCAAACCTTTCTAGCATCCTTAGGATCAACAAAACCTTCCGGTTGCATCATATACAACTCTTCATCAATGTGACCATTGAGGAATGCGGTCTTGACATCCATCTGCCAAATTTCTTAGTCAAAATGTGCAGCAATTGCTATTAAAATCCGGACAGCCTTAAGCATCACTATGGGAGAGTAAGTCTCGTCGTAATCTACTCTTTGAATTTGTCGAAACCCCTTTGCGATAAGTCGAGCTTTGTGAACGGTCACATTACCATTCACATATGTCTTTTTCTTACAAATCCATTTATTTTCCACGGCCTTGCGGCCTTTTGGAAGATCTACTAAGGTCCAAACTTGGTTCTCATGCATGGATCCTATTTCGGATTTCATGGCTTCTAGCCATTTCTCGGAGTCAGCACTATCCATAGCCTCTTTGTAGTTTGCATGTTCTTCCTGTTCATCCAGGATGACAGACATTACAAGGCTACTATACCAATCAGGAGTGGCACAAACTCTTGTAGACCTGCAAACCTAGGAGTCTCGACGTCGTTGTTTTGATCATCATCAATGGGCTCTTCCTCCATGTTGGAGAGTGGTTTCGGAACAACTTCCGTTGCGCTACCCGTAATTTGGAGAGAAGGGTCAACAATTTCATCTAACTCAATTTTCCTTCCACTCACTCCTTTTGCAAGAAACTCTTTCTCGAGAAAGGTGTCGGTTTTTGTGACAAACGTTTTGCCTTTGGCTTGGTTTTAGAAAGTATACCCAATGGTTTCCCTTGGATATCCTACAAAGATACATTTTTCTGATTTGGGTTCGAGTTTGTCAGGCTATAGTTTGTTGACGTAAGCCTCACATCCCAAAACTTTTAGAAATGACAACATTGGCTTCTTGCCATCCCATATCTCATATGGGGTTGTCTCTACGGATTTGGATGGTGCTCGGTTTAAAATAAAAGTGGCGGTTTCAATGCGTACCCCCAAAAAGACACAGACAAATCAGTTAAAGACATCATGGGCCGCACACTATCTAATAGGGTTCAGTTACGGCGTTCCGACACACCATTATGCTGTGGTGTTCCGGCTAGCGTAAGCTGTGGGATAATCCCAAAGTCCTTCAAGTGCATGTTAAAATCATAACTCAAATACTCGCCTCCTCGATCCGATCGAAGATGCTTGATTCTTTTGTTAAGTTTATTCTCTACTTCTTTTTGAAATTCCTTAAACTTTTCAAAGGTTTCAGACTTGTGCTTCATTAAGTAGATATATCCATATCTGCTTAAGTCTTCAGTAAAGGTAACAAAGTAACGATAACCATTGCGTGTTGAGACGCTCATTGGTCCACATACATCCGTATGTATGATTCCCACTAGGTCTATAGCTCTCTCCACTATCCCAGAGAATGGTGTCCTAGTCATCTTGCCCATGAGGCATGGCTCACATGTATCAACGTATTCGAAATCCAATGATCCAAGAAGTCCTTCTGAATGAAGCTTCTTCATGCGTTTTATGCCAATGTGACCAACACGGCAATGCCACATAAACATGGAATTATCATCACTATCCTTACAACGTTTAGCATCAACACTATGGATGTGTGTATTACAATCAAGATCAAGTAAGAATAAACCATCACACACAGGAGCATGAACATAGAAAACATCATTCATGTAAATTGAACAACCATTTGTTCCTGATTTAAACGAATAACGGTCTTGTAACAAGGAAGACCCACTCACAATATTCATACTCAATGCGGCTACATAGTAGCATTTATTCAAAACCAACAGTAATCCTGACGGTAGATGGAGATGCAGGGTGTCGACGGCCACCACTTCGACCCTCAAACCATTGCCGACGCGCATCGTCACCTCATCCTTCCTCAGGCGCCTCCTACTCTGCAGATCCTGCTAAGAGTTACAAATGTGAGCAATAGATCCGGTATCAAATACCCAGGTGTTACTCCTCGCGCTTGTAAGGAATACATCAATAACATGTATATCATATATACCTTTGTCCTTGGTGGCTATCTTGCCGGCTCGCTTGTCTTCAAGGTACTTGGGGCAGTTGTGTTTCCAGTGCCCATCCCCTTTGAAGTGGTAGCACGTTGTGCCGGGCTTAGGGCCAGGTTTGGCAGTCTTTGGGGTATTGTCAACAATCTTGCCATCCCTCTTGGACTTCTTACCCTTGCCTTTTCCCTTTTGCCCTGGCTTCTTGAAGTTGGTGGTCTTATTTACCATCAACACCGTGTGCTCCTTGATTTCAACCTCAGCAGTTTTGAGCATGGCGAACACCTCAGCAAGGGTCTTAGTCAGCCCTTGCATGTTGTAGTTCATCATAAAGCTCTTATAGCTAGGCGGCAGCGAGTGCAGCACCCTATCAATTGCGAGCTCCTCCGGGATTTTGCAATCTAGGGCATTCAAACGCTTAATGTAGCCAGACATTTTGACCACGTGCTCACTAATACTGCTGTGCTCTTCCATTCTAGCAGAGAAGAAGAGCTCGGAAGCATCATACCTCTCTGCACAGGCCTGTGGAGCAAAGATGGCCTTGAGATCCTCAATGAACTCAAAATCATTCATCTTCTCAAAATTCTTTGAAGCTCCAGCTCCATGGCATAGAGCATTCCACTCTAGATGAGGGAGAAATCGTCTGCCTTGGACTGCCAGACATTCTTTTCGTCCTGGGAGGTGGAATCTGCAGGCTTAGCCGGAAGCTCAGCCTCGATGACATAAGTCAACTTGTAGGGGACTAGGAGGATCCTAAGATTGTGGAACCATGCGGTGAAGTTGGTTCCATCAGTTTTCAGCTTGTCCTTCTCGAGGAAAGTGCTAAGGTTGAAGGTGGGTGGGCGAGACATCTACAATGAATTTGCAAAGTGTTTAGACCATGTTCATAATAATGAGTTCAAGTTTTAATTTTGTTTTTGAACTTAAAACAAAATAACTCCCACTCAAACAAACATCCCTCTACTCGTTCAGTGATCACATGATCATAATCCCCTGTACCTCCCCCGATCGTCCCGGCCATCAGTGCAGTATCAAAGGTGGACATTCCCTAATGTCGATCACATCGACTATGTGATTCATGCTCGACCTTTATTCCGAGGCCATGTCTGCACATGCTAGACTCCTGTATTCCGAGGCCATGTCTGCACATGCTAGGCTCGCCAGTCCTAACTCGTGTGTATCCGCAGTGCAACATGGCTTGCACCTTGTATCTTGGGCGTAGATATCGACCCTACTCACCACAGGGCGCCTCATACCGAAGAACTTTCTTGGTGGTGCACACACAAGGGGAATACGATAAATGGAATACTATGAGGGGTTATCTCATTATGCTACCGTCTAATATAAGTATACCCACATAATAAGTAATACTTCAAAACTAAAGTGTTATGACATGGTTATAGCATTATGATCATCATCAACAACTTCAATGAAAGTTTCATAAACTTTGTCATTGCCATGTTATAATACTTGCCCCTATGCAATAATAAAGATAGACGCTTCTATATTATCTATTGCAAGTTTTACGTGGCTTTAGGGCTTTTGTAGTAGAACCCCTTCCCGCCTATGAACGTGAAGCCACAACATGGATTCAATGATTGCCGTTCTTCTTCCCTTTTCAGGGCCCTCCATTTTCAATGCCATATCAACTACTGTAGAGAGACAGACACCCCCCCTAAGCCACTTTGATTCATGGACCAGTCTCGTGAATCACCACGTGAGGTCGGTTAGAGGCCGCTTCATCAAACAGTGTCGCGATATGAACAATAACATTAAAGAGGGTAGCAACTAGAGAATCAATGCCCATGTATCGCTATGTGTTCTATCCATACGACATGTCTACCCATAGACCTGCTTTGATACCACAAGGGTTCCGTAGTAGAAAACAAAAAAATTCTATCTATTCGAACACTAAAACCAGGATCTATAATATGTAGACATAAGTAACGGAGAAGGGATACGGTATTCATACATTTGAATACCGAGACATGCCTTACGCAAGAAGGCGTATATTGATGAAGACGAGCAGCACCCCAAGCGTCGTGCCTCCGAAGTTCGTCACACGTCCGATGTAGGAGACGTCAACTGGACTCCAATCCAGCCGAGCAGCGGAAGAAGTAGATGTCGGATCACAAATCACACGACGGTGATGTGAAGGTGTAGAACTCACCCACGAGGTCCTCCCTAATATTACAGAGAAGTCCTCAATGGATGAGAGAGAGAGAATGAGAGGGAATGGGGTGATTCCAAAAGTGGAGGGGAGACCCCTATATATAGTGGGAGGGGGCGCACCACCCTAGGGCCAGGCGGTGTGGGACTAACCCCCACACCCGCCGGCCACCTAGGGGAAGCCGTCGGCCCTAGGTGGGCCACATTGGGGCGGCCCACCAAGCCTAGGCTGGCTGGCCCCTATCCCCAGGTGCCATGCCCTATTGGGCCTACCTTCGGGTGAGGCCCATTAGCATTATGATGCCTTTAATAATAAAATAAAAAATATATTTAATATTAGTTCTGTAATTAATATTCAAATACACATATTTTATTATTCCTTCACTCCGGAACACCTTCCAGACCCCTTCCGATCTCCATCGTATGTTACCCGGAACTATTCTGGTTTCTCTTTCTCTATTTCTCCTACAATACCTCATCTACCCTAAGGGTCTCTACCCTTAAGCGTGACATCCTTCGGTTTAGAAACACTCCGGACATGATCGAGACTACTCTCACATAAATGATCAACAGAGGGACTTGGATGGCCATGTGACCCCCGTGCGTTTCATGAATACAATCGCTCGAACCGTGAGATAGTCGTTTCCCGTTCCCTTTGTCATATGATACCTAATTCATTCAAGACTTGATCTTCGGTATCCCCATACCTTAGTTCGGTCTCGTTACCAATGAACTTTTTACTCATTCTCATGTCGTTGCATTCCGTGATAAAGTCACATGCTTGCAAGCTTCATTAATGCAACGTCACCGAGATGGCCAGATGTATCTGTCCGTTATATGGACTAGGAAAATCCTGGTCTTGATATGTACTCCTCAACGCATCCCTTCGGAAAACCTGAGTGGCACCTTTTTGATCACCCTTTTACGAGATGATTCTTGATAACCATCAAAGCTTCTTCCGGAATGGTGATTTGCATTACCTCACAGTCAAAGGATCAGGTTGCGAGGTTCTTTGTGTTTTATCATCAATGGTGAACTTTGTAACTAGATCTTATTTAAGTTATAACGGTCGGATGTTTGTCTATCATGTTATTCAACTAATAACATGACCCCATTGTCAATTGGCATAAATGCCCATGATCTTGAAACTTAGACCATCATCATGACCAGTGAACTAGTTCGCTACAGGTAACTAGAGACACGGTTTGTTTACATACCACACGTGTATTAATGTTTCGTATTAACACAGTATGAAGCGTATTATGAACATATAGGAGTCACATCAAATAATACACTTTATTATTTGCCTCTAGAGCATAACTCCTTCAATTTAGAACCTGAAACACACATTAAAAACCAAGTTTTATTTGCTACCAAAGTATTAGCGTTAGGTAAAGCTAGAAAATGATCAAATCCAGTAGAAAACCATCAATAAAAGCCAACAAAAACGTGTCAAATCTCACAGCTATAAATGCTCCCTGCCCTTCGTGGTGTCAGGGTCCTTGATCTCGTTGAGGGGACGAATGTTGCGCCCGAGAAGACAATGGAGATTGAAGACAAGGAAGGCAAGAAGCTCAAGGTTGAAAGTCCCGACTATGCTGCATGGTTCACGTGAGATCAACAGGTGCTCCGTTTTTTGCTGAATTCTGTGTCTCACGAGATCCTTGCCCATATCACTGGATTGAACACGGCCGCTGAAGTGTGGGTTGCACTCAAGGAGCTTGTTTCCTCCCAATCACGGTCGAGGATCTAGGCTCTTCGTGGTGCCCTCTAGAACACGAAGAAGGGCACACTCTCGGCCGCTAAGTATGTGGCCAAAAAGAAGGCCAGCATGGTGGAGCTCGCTGCCGCCGGCAAAACCCTCAATGAGGACGAGTTGATCAGGTCCATCCTCAATGGGCTTAACCGCTCCTACAATCTCTTCAAGCCCGCCATAAACACCAACCCAGGTACAACTTTACAAGAGCTTTTTAATCAACTTGTTGCCTATGATGCCCTGCAAGATGATCCAGACGACACTAAGGGCTTCACCTCCTCGGCCAACATCGCTCGCCGTGGAGGCGGTGGTGGCGACACTCGGCCACAGCAGCGTGGCCGCACTGATGACTGTGGACGTCAGGAGGACCGCCCATGCCAAGGAGATCGAGGACGCCAAGATGATTGTGACCGCGGCTATGACCGCGGCTATGATCGCATGCGCTAGGAGGACCGTGGGTATGACCGCGGTTATGACCATGATAATGACCGTGGACGCCAAGATGATCATGGGTATCGCCATGCTCACTACGATGATGATCGTCATGATGGAGGAAACTGGCGTCGTCGAGGCCGTGATGATTGGCGTGATGGTGGAAATTGGCGTCGTCATGAAGGGCGGGCGCCTACACCCTTTGTTGATGTAACCTGTCAAATTTGCAAGATACATGGCCACCCCGCTAGTGAATGTTGGTGGCGATTCCAGAATGAGCATGATGATGGTGACAAGGGGGCAAACATTGCATCATACGGCATCGACACCAACTGGTACCCGAACTCGGGTGCTACCCACCATCTCACCTGTGATCTGAACAAGCTCACCATGCATGATTAGTACAACGGCAACGACCGCTTCCACACGGCAAACGGTAACGGTATGCAAATAAGTCATATTGGTCATTCTATATTACGCACCCCACATGATTCTTTACAACTTAAAAATGTTCTTCATGTTCCAAGTGCTTTCAAAAATCTTTTATCCATTCATAAGCTTACACTTGATAACAATGCCTTCATGGAGTTTCACCCTTGGTTTTTCTTAATTAAGGACCGGCACACAAGGAGAATTCTGTGTGAAGGGCCATGCTATGGTGGTCTTTATCCGCTTGTTCCTACACCTACCGGGTCCTCCAAGCAAGCGTTCATCATAATAAAGCCATTGTCTTCTACATGGCATCGTCGTTTAGGCCATCCTTCATCCTTTGTGGTTCAACAAGTTCTTAGGAAAAACAATATTTCTTATTCTCCTGAAATAAACCCCTACATTTGTGATTCATGTCAAATAGCTAAGAGTCATCAATTGCCATATCCTGTCTCTACTAGTGTTTCCATTGTTCCTTTGGAACAAGTGTTCTTTGATGTATGGGGCCTAGCACCTGAGTCTGCTGGAAAACATTTATATTATGTAAGCTTCATCGATGACTTTAGTAAATTTACTTGGATATATTTACTCAAGAAGCTTTCTGATGTTTATCAAGTGTTTCTTAATTTCCAAAAACTTGTTAAGAGAAAATTTGATAGGAAAATTATTACAATGCAAACTGATTGGGGGAGGTGAGTATGAAAAACTCAACAGTTTCTTTCAAAAGGTTGGCATCACTCATCATGTGTCTTTCCCTCATGCTCATTAGCAAAATGGCTCTGCTGAAAGGAAGCATCGTCATATTGTTGAAGTGGGTCTTGCTTTGCTTGCTAATGCCTCCATGCCTCTCAAGTTTTGGGACGAAGCTTTTCTCACCGCCACTTTTCTTATAAACCTTCTTCCCAGCAAAGTTATCAATCATGACACACCTGTAAAACACCTTCTCCACACCAAGCCAAACTATGAATCTCTTCGTGTTTTTGGCTGTGCCTGTTGGCCAAACCTCCTTCCCTATAACACGAGAAAACTATCCTTTCGTTCTACACGATGTGTCGGCTATAGTCCTCGCCACAAAGGAGTCAAGTGCCTAGATGTTTCCACTGGACGTGTCTATATTTTCCGAGACGTAGTGTTTGATGAGAACATTTTTTCCTTTGCCGAATTGCATCCCAATGTTGGTCCTCGCCTTAAGCAAGATATTTTGCTTTTGCCTCAAAACACACCAAATAGTGGGAATGCTAATATTAATGACTATATGCCTTTGCCCGCTGTGCCAATTGTTACTCACAATCATGGTGAAGATGCTGCAGATACTCATCATGGTGCAGATATGGTCGTTGAAGAGCAAGAATCGGAAAAAAACGGGCTTAAACGCCCTAGAATCGGAGCAAATTGATACCGCCCTAAACACCAGAGGAGGCGATACCGAGGGCGATCCTCCTGCCCTGACTGATCCCGAGGAGGATCCAAACCGCTCCGGTCGGGCGGGACCACCTGACGACGCGCCACGCAACGCGCGCAACGCGGTTTCGCCGACACGCTCTCCACGTGCTGACGAGTCGCGTGTTGACATGTCACCGCCCTAGACCCCGCCTGCCCTATCTCGGTCGGCTTCTCCTCGGTCTCCGTGCGCTCCACGTCGTGACAGCCCGCTGTCACGGTCCCGCTCGCCCTCAACCGTGCGCGTGACGCCGGTGCACCATAATGAGGCGGGGCCGCCTCATCATCACGCCATCACGAGCCGGATGCCTCTCCCGCTCAAATGCCTGACGACACAGATCCTGAGGCCGCCTCGCCCGTGGCCTCTCCCCAACACGACAGCGTCGACCAGCAAACTTTACCGACCCCCACACCGCCTCCTGCACCCCGTACACGGCTTCAAAAAGGTATACGTCAACCAAAACAGTATACTGATGGCACAATTCGCTATGGCATGTTTACATCCACAGGTGAACCTAGTAAACTCTCAGAGGCCCTTGGGGATGATCGCTAGCGTAAAGTTATGGAAGAAGAGTACACTGCACTTATGGATAACAAGACTTGACATCTTGTTCCTCCACATTCCACAAGTACCAGTGATAAATTTGTGAATCTCACTAAAACTTCTAATGATCATACTGTGTATGTAATCACTATGATAATATGATGTTCGAACATTGGTGGGTAATAGTTTTGTTTCCACAAGGACAACAACTCTACCACCAACTAAGAGGTGGTTCTCAACATTGCAATACGTTCATGTGACAGTAGAAAATATCATATGGATTTTCCCGATATCATACGGATAAAGTAAACTGAATATGAATTTCCTTCATGTTGGGTACTGGTCGAGCAGATCGAATAAATTTCCGCAAACTGACCGATCAGCAGCTTGCAATATCCTTAGATAACGATACGGGTGAGAGCTCCAGTGGTACTGCGTCTTGTAAGGATCTCTGACTATTAGCTCAAATTATTGATGGCGCGGGCATGCATGAACCGTGACCTCACCACTATATTCTCTTCTAGATCAATTAGAAGAATGGAATACTTTGTTTCTGTGTGCCCTCTATGATTCTTTTCACCAGTTACACACCAATCATGCTATATGCAAGTTCTTCCGTGTCACGCAAGATCCAATGCAAGTGCTTGAGTATCTGCACGGGCATTTGTATGTATAGTTATATTTTTTTTCTTTTTCCATTCTCATAATTGGTCAGCTGATTTAGCGGCTCAACTAATCTTCCTTTGTTAATTATGTTCATCAGCTATTGTTGTCAGCAACCGAGCTAGCCTGATTAGCCAACCACTAAACAATAGTATGTTCAGTATTGCACGCATACTAATCATATATATCTTGTCTTGGTTGTTGGTGCATCAGTTGTGCTGCCTAACTTGTCCCTTTTCTTGATTTAGCAAGCTGCGCACTCATCATTTTTCAACTAATCATTTGTTTGTACCGTCTAAATTAACCTATTTGTAGCTTTGTATTCATAAGTGTTTCTCTATAAAAGTTTGATCATGTAACAACATTACCTAATGTGGTTCTTATATTGGTGTATCTTAGTCACAAGTTGTCTGCTGACTATTCGGGGTTTATCAAGTAAACAAAAGCATGGCTATGATTATTTCCAGCAAGTGAAAAATTCCATGTGTTGTTGACACAAAGGTGAACTTTGTATCTCGATCACTGAGGGAAATCTACTCAATGGTGTGTGAACTAAATTCTTCCCAACTCATGAAGGATTCCAAGTGATAAGGCATCAGGATAGATTTTTCCATGTGCCTAAAGTGTGTTCAGATTACCTCCAATGCTGCCGAAAATGCAGCCAAGGGCCCTGAGGAATCCTATGCCGATGAATATTTCGGACAGCATGACGCACAGGAAGAAGTTCCGATTAGTGACATATCAGAGCAGAAGTGACAATTTGGTACCTGTATTTCCTACATAATATCCTATATGAAAAGTATGAAAATACTTTTCTAGAATTTGCAAAAAGCAAAACAAAAAAATCAGTTCATCTTGCAGTTTTGATTTTCCGGCATAATTAAACATGTTCCACCACATATGAACGAACCTACCAATTAGTCTGGAAAACTCTTAGTTTTGTTGTTTAGGGATTCTTGGTGTCTTGCAGGAAGTAAACATGCAAATGATTTAGAATAGCAACCTGAGATCATACCCATATCTTTTGTTCGCTTTCTGTCTGCTTGAATTGGCCTATCTGAGAGGCTAAGCTGGACCACTCCTCCATTAGTGCAATAACAAATGAATAGGCGCCAATCATTTGGTCATGTAAAGTAGTGGTAATATCTTAATGTGCTCTGAAAGGGACCATCGGATAACTCTCTCCTGTTTGTATGGACTTGATTGTTAGGTCAAAGACGGTATTGGCCATTAAACAATGGACTCGAAGCGACAATGCATAAGCCAGGGACTACTAGATCTCGCAACATACTTTAGTCATTTTGTAGTGTGTCCATCCACAGGTCAAACGTCAAGTGCTTATCACAATTAGCTAGCAGCCTTCGGCTGCAAGCCTTTTGGAAAAGGCTAGTGTTTGACTAGTTGTTATGAGGTGGAGATCATTAGGTGAAGGGACAATGTTCTCAATCACTGATTAGCATGAACAAGGCCGGTTGATTGCGTAATGTGCTAAGAGAGAAACAAAAAGATTGTGAGCTAAAATATGTGATCCGGACCGGAGATAACTTTCTCAAATCATGGATATGCATATGTGGTCACTGCAAGGAATGTCTAAGAAAGATGAAGATATTGATCGAGGCCAAGAACAAGTTAAGATGAGATCACACGACTTCACCTGCTACCACATGCCGCCAAGATCCTTGAGAAAAAAAGTGCAGCCAAGTTCTGAACGTTAATTTCATGATGATCTGGAAAATCAGGGTCCACTAGGCATAAAATATTTGTTTGTTCAGATACCAAGTTGAAGTTGACCTGTTGCCTTGTGCGTGTCGACCAAGCTAGAACTCCCCCGCGTGTTCTCATGAGCTATGACATAAATATCTTGGAAACTATAATTGTGTCTGGAGAAGATTGATCACAGTCAGCAGCCACTAATCATGGATGCCAATCATTTTGTTGTTATATTAATCCAATCCATTCCCACCGAGAAATAAGCCTCTGAACAGACATCCCTGATCAAGAACAGTTTTGTCGTAAAAATGAGTCTTATTGTTTCTTCAGATCAAGAGCAGCTTATCTAATCGTTAGAATACAACCGTCAAGTACAAGTTGAAAAAGAATTCAAAAGAAGAAGAAGAAGAAACGCGAGAAGGTCAGAGGCACCATTTCCATCATTCCATGGTGGCACACATAGCTCATGCCGGCGCTATCATGACGCATTGGAAGGTATAGAGTTAACCTCATCAAAAAGAGATAACGATCTTCACGCAACGACGAGTTATACGCGCGCCATCACCTCATCAAAAAGAGATACGCAAATTAAGAACTAGTATGCACAAACAGATCGATGTCAAAGGCGGCAGTGCGTCGTCGAACGGCGTAGCAGGCTGATGGATAAGGGAGAGGAGATGGAGAAGAGCAGGCTGATGGATATTTGCATGGGAGGTGTTATCAATATCGATCAACCACCGCGTAGCAGTTTTGGCGAATGATTATCTTGGCGTGCAGGATGACGTTGGTACGGTACGGTGCTTTTGGGCTAAGTTGTGTCGGCCGGAGAGAGGAGGAGACAGGGATATGATCATATGAATAATAAACGATTTGGCCGCGTCAGTGTTGGGTGATGGATTGACCAACTCCAACTGGGAGGATGGTGAATGATGTGTGCGTAGCGGCATAAACACTGTTGTTAGTGGCTGTGATGGCCGTGAGTGTGTCTCCATCGATCCTAATGCCCTCAGGTTGGGGAGTCTATTCGTGCGTGCATGATTGGGTGTTTGGCCGCCTGATTGCCTGCGGTTGTGCCCGTCTTGTCCGCGGTGACGAGCGCCAGGGAGTGGTTCGGCCCAGTGCCGACGACAAATTCGCAGATAATAAACTCCGTTACGGCAGACGTTTAAGGGTACTTTAAAATATCCTTAAATGTTAAAAAATGTCTTTAGTTATTTATTTGAGCATTTTAAAAAGTGTAAATTTTACCGGTGTCTTAAAAGTATCAACAGCACTTAAAAAAGGTGCCCTAATTGTTTACCATTTAGCCACCGATAACATATGAGAACACATGTCCAAAGCTTATTGTGGCACTTTGTTAGGTAGTGCCCTAATAGTTTATAATTTTAGGGGCATTTGTGTAAGTACCACCAAATAAAATACATTATGACTAAATTGTCTAAAATGCGATTTGAATCAAATATTCATCCCATTGCACCGTTATGCATGGCCCGTTGTCTGCGTCAGTGTCGCTCTTTGTACCACCCCGGTTAGGTTGGGCCATTTTTATATTCATGACAGCATTGCTTTTGTAGGTGTACTCCTTAATTTCATTCCATCCAGAACATGTCACCGTCTGTACCCGCTCAGCTGGGCCGGGCCCATTTTGTTTCAAGTGAATCTAACCACTTGACTGTTCTTCTTTCGGGTCGTTGTGTGCTTTCTTTCGTCTAGTTCGTGCACGTTTTTCCAAAGTGGGCTATTTATATTATATGTTGATCCAAATTCTATAAAGTAAAGGTCAACTTTTAACGGAGCGGAGCGAGACCTGTCGCCGGAGGCTTGGGCCGAAACGGATGGTTGATGGCCTAGGTTACCAGCGCTATATAAACCTATTCTAAATCGCCGGCTGGGATAAGTTGCATCTGTGAAAATTCTCGGCGTTGTGTAAACACTCCCCGTTATAGTGAAGTTTTGCTGGCTGACGCCCGTGGTTGTTTTCTCTCTTTGTTGGAGAGGTTTTTCCACGTTAAATCTGTGTCCCCCTTGCTATGATTTCATTTTCGTTCTTCGTTATTTACTTATCGCAAAGTTAACAAGTGGTATTAGAGCCCCAGGTTCTAATCTAGGGTTTGTGATATATCGTCATTGAAGTTCGATCTACCGCAGCTGGACTACACCACAAGATTCTGCTTGTGGTAGGTGAAGATGTGGCGATTCTCGCCCAAACTTCAGATCTGGATGAAGCACTGGAAGGATTTGGGAAAAAGGATGCGAAGAGCTGGTCCGACGAAGAGAAGCGAAAGGACCTAAGGCTTTGTATTCGATTCAACTTCATATGTCCAATAATATTTTGCAGGAAGTGTTGGTAGAGAAATCTGCTGCTGCTCTTTGGCTAAAACTGGAATCGATCTGCATGTCAAAGGATCTAACCAGTAAGATGCATGTGAAGATGAACTTGTTCTCGCATAGACTGCAAGAAGGTGGATCGGTAATAAATCACTTATCTATTTTCAAAGAGATCGTTTCTGATTTGCAATCTATGGAAGTAAAATCTAATGATGGAGATCTAGCTCTGTTACTCTTATGCTCGCTGCCTTCTTCTTATACACACTTCCGTGATACAATATTGTTGAGTCGTGATGAACTAACCCTTGATGAAGTACAAGAGGCCCTCAGACAGAGGGAAAAGATGAAAACTATGGTGCAGACAGATGGGTTGTCATCCAAGGCTGAAGCTCTGCAGGTTCGTGGGAGGACAAAGCAGAGATTTAACAACTATGGCAACTAAGATAAGAGCAAGGATGATAGAGGTCGTTCGAAGTCTAAGGGAAAGGACAAGTTCTGCAGGTATTGTAAGAAATCTAATCATGTTATTGATTATTGTTAGAAGCTGCAAAATAAGGAGAAAAGGAACGGAACTTACCAACCGAAAGATAAGGATCAAGGTACTGGTAAGGCTGCTGTTGTTTCTGGTGATAGTTCGGATGGTGAATGTTTAGCCTTTTTGCTGCTTGTGCTTCTCGTGATGATGAATGGATATTTGATATTGCATGTCCGTTTCATATTTGCTGTAACAAAGATTGGTTCAGTTCATATGAGTCTTTGCAGACTGGAGATTTTGTACGTGCGGGGAATGACAACCCATGACATATTGTCAGAGTTGGATCTATTAAGATCAGAACACATGATGGCGTGACGCGTACGTTAACTAAGGTGAAGCACATACCAAGCATGGCCAGAAATCTGATCTCCCTGAGTACCATGGACGTTGATAGATACAAGTACGCCGGTGGGCATAGATTGTTATAGGTATCAAAAGGTTCTCTTATTCATATGATATGTGATATGAATTCTGCTAAGTTATATGTTCTTAGAGGTAGCACTTTGCTTGGTATTGTTGCCGCTGTTACTTCTAATGGTTTTGATGATTGTGGTGAAACAAATCTATGGCATATGCGTCTTGGGAATATGAGCGAACATGGCATGGCAGAGTTCGTTAAGAGAGAGCTGATTGATGGTTGCAACTTGGGTAAGTTTGAGTTCTGTGAGCATTGCGTTTTTGGTAAGCATAAAAGAGTTAAAGTCAATGCTTCCGTTCATACCACCAAAGGCATATTAGATTATGTGCATGCTGATGTATGGGGACCTTCCTGTAAGGCTTCTATTGGTGGTGCTAATTACATGCTTCCTATTATTGATGACTACTCAAGAAAAGTGTGGCCATATTTTCTGAAACATAAATTTGATGTTTTTGATGCTTTTAAGAAGTGGAAAGTTATGGTTGAAAAGCAAACTGAAAAGAAGGTAAAGGTACTACATACTGACAGTGGTATGGAATTCTGTTCTAATGAGTTTGAGGAGTTTTGCAGTAACGATGGTATGATCAGGCACCACACCATCCCTTACACTCCTTAGCAGAATGGCGTGGCTGAGCGCATGAACAGAACCATCATCTCGAGGGCTCGTTGTATGTTGTCCAATGTAAGTATGTATAGATGTTTCTGGGCTGAAGCAGCTAACACAACATGCTACCTCCTCAACAGGTCACCTTCTATTCCACTTGAGAAGAAAACTCCCATTGAGGTATGGTTAGGTCGCCTGCTGATTATTCACAATTGAGATTTTTTGGTTGCACTACATATGCTCACGTTGATAATGGAAAGTTAGAGCCTAGAGTTGTTAAGTGCTCCTTGATTATGGTTCAGGAGTTAAAGCATATAAATTATAGAATCCTAAAACTAAAAAGATTTTGTTGAGTAGGAACATTGTTTTCAATAAATCCGTTATGTATCATGACATCTTACCATCAGATCCCTCTCCTGTTGCTCTTGGAGAGGAGGGAGTTAGTGTGCAGGTGGAGCACCTGCAGAAAACTGTTGATAATAGTGGTGTCATTGATGATACTCATGAGGAAAACATTGATGATGTTGTTCAACACTCACCTACTATTTTGCAGCAACCACATGAGTCTATTGTTGCCGATAGACCGAGGCGTAACATAGTTCCACCTCTTCGTTTAATTGAAGAATGTAATATTGCTCATTATGCCTTGAGTTGTGCTTAATAGGTGGAGCATGATACTGAACTTGCTACATACAATGAAGTTGTTGCATCCGTTGACGGTGAGAAGTAGGTTCTTGCTATGCAAGAAGAGATGCAACCGCTTAAAAAGAATGGCACATGGGAAGTTATGTGTTTGCCTAAACAAAAGAAGGTCGTCCGCTATAAGTGGGTATACAGGAAGAAGGAAGGTTTGTCTCCAAATGAGCCTCAATGGTTTAAGGCAAGGTTAGTAGCAAAAGGTTTCAGCCAGATTCTAGGTATTGACTATATTTATGTTTTCTCTCTAGTTGTGAAGCATAGTTCCATTCATGCTTTCTTTGGTCTTGTTGCTATGCATGATCTTGAGCTTGAACAGCAAGATGTAAAGACTGCTTTTCTCCATGGTGAACTGGAGGAGGAGATTTACATGGACCAACCTAAAGGGTTCATAGTTCCTGAAAAAGAGGATTTTGTATGCAAATTGAAGAGATCGCTTTATGGTTTGAAGCAATCTCCAAGACAGTGGTACAAAATGTTTGATTCATTTGTGATCTCACAAGGTTTTAAGAGGTCTTAATTTGATAGTTGCGTTTACATAAAATTTGTTAATGGATCACCTATATAATTGATGTTATATGTTGACGATATGCTAATTGCTGCCAAGAGCATAAAAGAAATTACTACTTTGAAGGCACACCTAAGTAGTGAATTTGAGATGAAAGATCTTGGTGCTGCTAAGAAAATCCTAGGTATGGAAATTAAACGGGACAGAAAATCTAGGTTTCTATTTCTTAGTCAGCAAAGTTACATTGAGAAAGTTCCCCAACGTTTTAATATGCATGATGCAAAGTCTGTCAGTACTCCCATTTCTCCTTACTTTAAATTGTCAGCATTGCAATGTCCTAGTTCTGATGAAGATGTTGAGTACATGTCACGAGTTCCTTATTCTAGTGCTGTTGGTTCCTTGATGTATGCCATGGTTTATTCTCGCCCTGATTTATCATATGCTATGAGTTTGGTGAGTCCTTACATGGCTAATCCTGGTAAAGAACATTGGAAAGTTGTTCAATGGATTTTCAGGTACCTCCGTGGCACATCAAATGCCTGCTTGAAGTTTGGCAAGACTGATGAGGGACTCACATGCTATGTGGATTCAGATTTTGCGGCCGACTTGGATAAGAGGAGGTCCCTCACAGGTTATGTGTTCACAGTAGGTGAATGTGCCATGAGTGGGAAGGCAACACTGCAACCAGTTGTTGCTCTATCTACAACCGAAGCAGAATATATGGCTATTGCTAAAGCTTGCAAAGAGTCTGTTTGGTTGAAGGTTTGTGCGCTGAGATTTGTCAGGATGATTCTTACATTAACCTGTTATGTGACAGCCAAAGTGCTATATACCTTACTAAGGATCAGATGTTCCGTGAGAGAACAAAGAACATGGATATCAAGTACCATTATGTTCGTGATGTTGTTGCACAAGGTACACTAAAGGTATGCAAGATAAGCATTCATGATAATCCTGCTGATATGATGACAAAGCCTGTTCATGTTGCTAAGTTTGAGCTATGCTCAAGCTTAGTTAGTATAACTACTTAGCCCAAGTGGTTGTTCGCATCAAAAGTGTTTTCTTTGTTTGTTCAGGGAGATGATTACTGTTGATGCTACAAGAAGGAATTTGTCTCAAGGTGGAGCTTGTTATATGTTGATCCAAATTCTACAAAGTAAAGTCCAACTTCTGATGGAGTGGAGCGAGGCCCATCGCCAGAGGTACGGATCATTAATGACCTAGGTTACCACCGCTATATAAACCACTTGTAAGCCACCGAGTGGGATAAGTTGCATCTCTGAAAATCCCCGGCCTTGTGTAAACACTCCCCGTTATAGTGAAGTTTTGCTGGCTGGCGCCCGTGGTTTCTTCCTCTCTTTGTTGAAGAGGTTTTTCCACGTTAAATCTGTGTCCCTCTTGCTGTGATTTAATTTTTGTTCTTTGTTATTTACTTGTCGCAAAGTTAACTATTTAAATAGGTGAACATCTCTCTAAACTTTCGGTATGGGACTATTCAACAGCAAGGATGCCTCCTATGGTCACCAGGTTTTGCTTGGTACTACTAGTTTCCAATGCCTATAAGAGCATCTACACTCGGCCCCCAAAGGCCCCCAAGCGGGCTATGGAGGCGTCGGTGCCAAAAAAACTTCCTAGCCCCCCATTTGAGATTTCGCACCAGCGAGGCCCAACATTTCATCTGCCACCCCCTAAGCTGAACCCAACCCACAAGGAGGCTAGTGGGGGCACCGGATGGAGCTCAAAAAGTGGATGGGCTAGCCCTGTCGGCAGGAAATTCCCAAAATTCCCACCAAAACAAACCAAGTGGAGTTTGAACTAAAAGGGAAGAAGAAGAACAAGAAGAACAAGAAGAAGAATAAGAAGAAGAAGAATAAGGTGGTCATGGAGAAGATGAAAATCGGCGGCCATGGACCCAAGTGGAGTTCTAGGGAGGATGAGTGCCTCACCAAAGCTTGGAAATCATTGAGCATTAACCCTATCACTAGGACAAACCAAAACTCAGAGTGCTATTGGAAGAGGGTGAAGACGGCGTTCGATGGGTGGCGGCGGTTGGTTCCCTATTTCAAGAATTTTTACCATGATCGCAATGACTTGGGCATGTCGCACCGTTGGGCCATGATCAACATGCTTGCAACAATTGCCATTGCATCGTGGAGGAGGTGTGCTGAGTCTACCTTAGCGGCACCAACTTTGATGATCAACTAAGCAAAACTAGCGGATGTCCATTGTACATTGTAGCCCATTTTGACGTGTGATTCTATATTTGTGCCAATTGCATTCTAGATGTGTGCCATGATCGCTGCCTATCGAGAGGACAATGACAATGTGGAGTTCAAGTTCATCCATGTATTTGCAAGGATTGAGACATGTGACAAGTGGATAGAGACGTGGACTGCTCTCGCCAAGGCCAAGGACATCATATACGACCCCAACGAGCCACCATCGGTGGCCTCGGAGGGTCATCCCATTGGGGCCAATAAGGCCAGGGCTATGAGGGATGTGGTGCCAGCAATCAAGAAGCTGCACTCGTCCATCATGGAATGCATGGTACACTCTGCCTCACATGCCGCGAGCAAAAAGGGATCACTAGTGCCGATGTGTCAACAAGCTTATTGGTAATATAATTATTTTCAAATCTTTACATTTCGAATGTTATGTTGCGAGCAAAACAGCACGACCGACCAGCTAGATAACACGTTACTCCCTCCATTTTGGTTTATTAGGCACACATGTAGTTTACAATTTGATCATTAATTTTGGTCGACAAATATTACATATTATGTCACAAAAAATATACCATCGGATTCATCTTCAAAATAAGTTTCCCATGTATTTTTTGAGACACATATTACATATTATATTGACCAAAATTGATGGTCAAAGATTTTTTAAACTAGTGTCTAATATACTGAACCGGAAGGAGTAACAAGGTTAAGTTATTTATTTGGGCCATGAACAAAAAAAAATTAAGCCACGGGCCGTGCTGGCTGAAAAAGACATTAT
This sequence comes from Avena insularis, assembly GCA_023614405.1. Lineage (NCBI taxonomy): Eukaryota > Viridiplantae > Streptophyta > Magnoliopsida > Poales > Poaceae > Avena > Avena insularis. The sequence goes on along the minus strand of CM042690.1, from coordinate 659,919,908 downwards.
TTCTTATGTTTCATGCAACCGAATGCCACGAAGGCTGTTCCCTGGTCCCTAAGAGCATATCTAGCAGTGACGCTAAAATGCAGCGCCGCAAATGTGAGATGCAACGCGCTGTGCTAGTTTGCAGCGTGTGATAATGCAGCGACCATTCTCAGAGGCTCTATTTTGCAGCGCGCGTGTCGGCAAAAAAACCTCCCCCACCAGGCGCTGCAAAATAGAGCGCACGCTACAGGCGCAAACACCAAACCAACATATGCATACATTCAACAAGATCAAACAAACGCCAAAAAAATGAACAATAAATTGTCTAGAAAATTTATTACAACAAGTTTTGTATCAACAATAGGACAAATAGTTTTATAACAGACCAACAAATAGTTTTACGACAATACAACGATACCGTTTGATACGTTGTAAACGTATCTATAATTTTTGATGTTCCATGTTTGTTTTATATCTACTTTCTTATGTTTTGTCCACACTTTGGAGTATTTTTGCACAATTTCTGGAACTAACCTATTAACAAGATGCCACAGTACCAGTTGCCTATTTTCTGCTGTTTTTGGTTTTAGAAAAGCTGGAAAAAAATATTCTTGGAATTGGATCGGATAAAAGCCAAAGTCGATATTTTACCGGAAGACTCACGGAGCCAGAAGACGAGACGGAGAGGGGCCAAGGGCCTGCCACACCACCTGGTGGCACGGGCCAGGCCAGGCCGCGCCATGGGGTGGTGTGGGCCTCCTGGTACTCCACCGACCTTGCCCCTTCGCCTATATAATCCTCCCAGGACGAAAACCCTAGGGACCCGATCAAAATTTTATGAAAGAGTCTGTAGCCACCGCCATCTCCATCCCTAGATCGGGTGGGATCTGAAGATCTTCCCGGCACCCTGGTGGAGGGGAGAGATCACCCTCGAGGCCTTCTTCATCACCATGACTACCTCCGGTGTGATGCGTGAGTAGTTCATCCCTGGACTACGGGTCCATGTAGTAGCTAGATGGTTGGTTTTCCTCCTTTGTGCTACCATGTTTAGATCTTGTGAGCTCCGTTCATGATCAAGATCATCTATTTGTAATCCTACATGTTGTGTTTGCGGGGATCCAATGAATATTGAGATGCTATTTCAGATTGATTATTGATTCTATCATGTCTATGTTATTTGGGATCTTGCATGCTTTCCGTTGTTAGTAGCTATCTTGGCCGAGTAGATGCTAGCAACTCCAAGAGGGAGTATTTATGCTCGATAGTGGGTTCATGCCTCTAGGAATCTGGGGAGGTGACAGAAATCTCTAAGGTACTATATGTGTTGTTGCTACTAGGGAGAAAATAGTAATCCTTTGTTCATAGAACAATCGTATTGTTTACTTTACACACTTTGCTTAATGTAATTCTTTGTTGCTTGCAACTCAATACTGGAGGGGATTCGGATGATAACCTGAAGGTGGATTATTAGTCATAGATGTAGTTGGATTACGGTCTATGTATAATGTCGTAATGCCCAATCAAATCTCATAAGAGTCAAGATGATTAGTATATGCATGTATGCTTTCTCGGTGTTTGTCAATTGCCCCGCTCATGTCATCTATCTTAAGGAGAAGCACCACTAGTGAACTATGGACCCCAGTCCATTCTTTTACCATCAATCTATAAGCTATTTAATGTTTACTATTTACTTTCTGCAAACAATTACTATCTTTCACACAATACGTTTAATCCTTTGTTTTCAGCAAAACCGGTGAGATTGACAACCTGACTGTAAGTTGGGGGCAAAGTTCTATGGTTGTGTTGTGCAGGATTCCAAGTTGGAACCAACACCTTGGAGGTGTTTCTTTGCTCCTACTGGTTCGATAACCTTGGTTTGATAACTGAGGGAAAACTTGCTACTGTGCTCATCATACCTTCCTCTTGGGGTTCCCCAACGAGCTCGATATATTTTGAGCCATCAATCACTTTTTCTGGCGCTATTGCTAGGGAGTCAAGGACATATTCACAAGGGGAGTCCCTCATAACCAATCTCTTTACTTTGTTTTTTGTTTTGCTTAGTTCATTTTCTACTTTGTTTGCTTGTTTCTTTATCAAAAACACACAAAAATTAGTTGTACTAGTTTGCTTCTTCATATTAAAAACACAAAAAAAATAGTTCTTTCTGTAAGTTTCCACCTCGTTCTTGGCTCGCCATGTTGACACCTAAGTTCACTCTAAAAGACCTTTCAATAGGTGGTGGCTCTATAATTGGGAAAGATAATATTGAAGAATTCTTTAATCATGTTAGCAAGCATGAGGATATTGAGGATAGATCTCTAGCAGAACTTGCTCCAAATTATGAAATAGCTGCAGCTTCTTTAGTTCACATGTTGGAAGCTAGGTTTGTTAAACTTAACCCCATAATGCAAGTAATGTTTCTTAAACTTAAAGATATTGAGGATACTGAAAAGAGAGATTTTATTCTAGAAACTTTGCTTAAAGAATTCTATGATGTTGTTAAGGAAGCTAGAAAAGTCTTTGATCGTTTTAATATGCTAGGATCATGTGTAGATGTTATTGGTACACGAGAAAAGATGGATAAAACCAAACCTAAAAATGGAGAGGAAATTAAAATACCAATACCTTTTAAACTTGTAGGAATGCATGAATCCTTAGAAAAGAATTTTGATTGGATTGTTCCTGAAAACCCGTTTGATGAAAATAGTGAACCCAAGAGTATTGAGAGTGGATCCTCTACAACTTATTTGGATGAGATACCTTGCCTGGTTGAGGATATTTCTGGTATTGATCTTAATACTTCTTCGTTTGAGAAAACTTGATTCTTTTCTTGCTTCTTATGCCTAGCTCAAAGGCGTTAAAGAAAAGCACGTATTGGGAGATAACCCAAATTTCTTTAGGAATCTTTTGTGGAGTCTTGGAAGTTATTGCTTTAGTAATAACCTCTCCTTATCATTTTGTGTGGTTTTTGTGCCAAGAGTAACCTCTAATGAGAGATAAGTAAGATTTGGAAAAGTTGCCGTCCCGAAACAGATTTTTGTGCTTCACTGTAAAAATTCGTGAAAAATATCTATACGTTGGATTGAGCTGTAATTTTTCGTGCTTCTGCCCCAGGTTGTTATCCAACTTTAGGTAGTTCAACACTTTTCGATTTGAGCAACAGAAGGTCTTCGAAAAAATTAGTTTTTACCTGCTGGTCTGTTTTGACAGATTTCTGCCATTATTTGCATTTGCCTCTTAATCTCTTTCTCCTTGAGTTCTCTTTGATCACTTGAACTTTTTAAAGGAAGTGCTTCAGTATCTTGTGTTTTAATGGAAGTTTTACTGATGTTGAAACTGAACCAAAAGACTCATCAGTTTGAGTACACTAATGTTGCTAATGAAAATTGTGTGAAGTTTTGTATGAAGGAAATTTTAAAGTGTAGGGAAGAACAATGTGATAAGATGAAGTATGGATAAAAGCTCAAGCTTGGGGATTCCACCCGTGTCACCCCAAGAAATATTCAAGAAGTAAAAGCGTCAAAGCTTGGGGATGTCCAAGGCATCCCCTTCTTCATCAATAAAAATCTCAGGTTTCTTCTAAACACTTCATTTTTATTGTTTCATGCACAATTGTGTTGTTCTTGGGGCGTCTTCATTTTTGTTTTTAGTTTTCGTTTGCTTAAATAAATTGGTTGGACCCCCGCATTCATACATAGTTTCAAATAGGTTGATTTGGATTGGGAAAGAGTAGGAAAGTTCATGCTTATAAGTGGTATAAAAGGAGCTTGTTTTTGACTGTGACTTAGGCTTTATCATGTCATGCTCGATATTGTTTTGACTCTATGCTTAGTGATTATTGATGTAGCATGACTTGTTTCAAACAATTGAGATTGCTTAATGTGCCTTGAAAGAATCATACGTTGTTTTATCATATAAAAGCTTGGTATTCTCCTTTGGTGCTATATTTGGGTTGACTTGGCACATGCTCACACCATCTTAAGGCTACACCAAGTCACCATAGCCTCTGTGATCATCTAGTTTTTAACTTGTAATATCACTTTATGCTTTAATTAATAATGTTTTGTCGATTTGCATGATTATGGCCATTATTGCTCTCTTAGTTGGTCTCTCCCAGTCTTTTCCTAGCCTCCATACCAAGTATGAGTTCCACTCATGCATGCAACTCCAAATAAAACCAAGTTATTCCAAAAAGTCCACCATACCTACCCATTAGCATTTGCTATTCCAAGTATATTCATGTTTTTATCTACCTTCCGAATTAAACTTGTTATGTAAAAATTAGTGATTAAAGCTCTCATGAACTTGATGGCACATTTTACTTTTCTTGCACTTAATAAACTTGAACCATTGTGCCCATCTATGTTGTGTATATGCTTGCGTTTTGTAAGTTGGGAATTAGCAGAACCATGTTATCATGGGGAACGCTTTCAACATTGCACTTTATTTAGTTGATATCATGTTCTTTTGCTTATGGATCCCGGCGGTGTGAAATTAAAGGTGAGCTTGTAAGGCTCATAGAGTTTGTATATGTGTTAGAGAAACGCCTGGGTGGCTGGTCTAATCCATGCCTAATCATGGTGAGCATAACCATAGTGAGCAATCTATGAAGCATCCTCTATAAAAAAGACCTATGCAAATAGAAAAAAAAGAGAAGAAAAAAGGGTCTATGCAAATAGGAAATAAAAGGATTGTTGAGATGCTCATTGTTTGTTTGCCTTGTCATTTTGATATGGGGAATCTTCCGTATCATCGGGCAAGGGGTACCCCGTTGGCGGTTCTCTATGATACACATGTACTTACAATGACAAGAACTTAACTGTGACTAAACTTAAGTAGCATGAGGAACGGTACTCGTAAGTAAGGGGCATGAGATTTTCAGCTTATAACTTGTCAAGCATATCCTCATATTTGTTCACTTTAACCTTAATCACCTAAATATTCTTATGATAGGGGTAATGAGAGCTGAAAGCTAATAAGTACCATAATTTTTGGAAGCTCTTTACGAAACTTGAATCCCTGCTTCCTTCTATGAAGGGCCCTTCTTGTACATTTTATGTTGAGTCTCCATATTCTATCTTTATGCACCTATTGAGAGAGCATAGTGTCCATTCTTAGTTTAATGTGCATTATCCCAAGACTTCTTGATTGATTCATAACTTTGATATTTCTTGTTCTTAAATTTTTGTATCTAGTCACCCTTATGAACTTTGAAGGTGTCCTATGCATTTATGTCTTTCTACACTATGAGGGACAAGCTGAATACCATTCTCATTATGTTTTGTATATGTGAAACAAACAAACATCTTTCAAAGCATTGTTATTCATGAATCTTTTGTTTGTGCCTTTTCATGTTACAACATAGTTGCTATGTCTTATTGTTAGAACTATATCTTTCATGCTATGTTAAAGTACTATGATCCCAGCTATGAATGTTTTACAAATACTTTGATCAAGATTATGATGGTGCATGTCACCTCAAAAATTATTCTTTTTTATCACTTACCTACTCAAGGACGAGCAGGAGTTAAGCTTGGGGATGTTGATATGTTGTAAACGTATCTATAATTTTTTATGTTCCATGCTTGTTTTATATCTACTTTCTTATGTTTTGTCCACACTTTGGAGTATTTTTACACATTTTCTGGAACTAACCTATTAACAAGATGCCATAGTGCCAGTTGCCTATTTTTTGCTGTTTTTGGTTTCAGAAAAGCTGGAAAAGAAATATTCTCGGAATTGGACCGGACAAAAGCCAAAGTCGATATTTTACCAGAAGACTCATGGAGCCAGAAGACGAGACGGAGAGGGGCCTGGGGCCAGCCACACCACCTGGTGGCGCGGGCCAGACCAGGCCACGCCAGGGGGTGGTGTGGGCCCCCTGGTACTCCATCGACCTTTCCCCTTCGCCTATATAATCCTCCTAGGACGAAAACCCTAAGTACCAGATCAGAATTCCACGAAAAATTCTGTAGCACCGCCGCCACCAAAGAGGATATTCGGGGGACATAAGTCTCTGTTCTAGCACACTGCCAAGATGGGGAAGTGCCCCCGGATCCATCTCCATCGACTCCACCACCATCTTCGTCGCCGTTGCTGACTCCCATGATAAGGAGGGAGTAGTTCTCTCTCGAGGCTAAGGGCTCTATAAGTAGCTATGTGTTCATCTCTCTCTATGTGTGATCTTATGAGATCATGAGCTTTGTAATCTATAGATCTATTCTACTACTCAAGTGCTTTAATGAATCTCTACTTATCCCCACGTGTGTGAAGTTGACAGTGTGCACACCATGTGGCACTTTGGCTAAGGTTACATAAATACTTATCATGAGTATAATTTGAGTTGGATGTCTTTATGATATTGTGGTGTTTGTTGGAACCATCTAGCGCTCAAGGTGACAGTGAGGGGTTATGTAGATGGGAAATACGAACTTTAAGGTGTGCTGTTATAGCCCTACATCATCCAACCGGAGAGTAGTTCAGGATAGCATCATAAAGAGAAGATATTTATATGAGAGTGTCCACTAGTGAAAGTATGATCCCTAGGCCTTGTTGCTAAGCATTGAAACATCATTTACAATCAGTACTGTTACATGTTTTCTTGTTGCCACTCTTATTTCAGATTGCAATTACCACTTATAATCATCCATATTACTTACATTTCACTATCTCTTCGCCGAACTAGTGCACCTATACACCTGACAAGTGTATTGGGTGTGTTGGGGACACAAGAGACTTCTTGTACCTTGATTGTAGGGTTGCTTGAGAGGGATACCTTTGACCCCTTCCTCCCTGAGTTCGATAAACCTTGGGTGATCCACTTAAGGGAAACTTGCTGCTGTTCTACAAACCTCTACACTTGGAGGCCCAACACTGTCTACAAGAATAGAAGTGTGCATAGACATCAAGCTATCTTCTCCGTGGGGATAAGCAGAGATTCATTAAAGCACTTGAAAATAGGCAACTGGCACATGGGAAGTTGTGCGCTTTCCTAAACAAAAGGTCGTCCGCTGTAAGTGGATATACATGAAGAAGGAAGGTTTGTCGCCTACTGAGCCTCAACGGTTTAAGGCAAGGTTAGTAGCAAAAGGTTTCAGCCAGATTCTATGTATTGACTATATTTATGTTTTCTCTCCAGTTGTGAAGCATAGCTCCATTCGTGCTTTCTTTGGTATTGTTGCTATGCATGATCTTGAGCTTGAACAGCAAGATGTAAAGACTGCTTTTCTGCATGGTGAACTAGAGGAGGAGATTTACATGGACCAATGATGTCTACGCACTTCTATTCTTGTAAACAGTTGTTGGGCCTCCAAGTGCAGAGGTTTGTAGAACAACAGCAAGTTTTCCCTTAAGTGGATCACCCAAGGTTTATCGAACTCAGGGAGGAAGTGCTCAAAGGTATCCCCTCTCAAGCAACCCTGCAATCAAGATACAAGAAGTCCCTTGTGTCCCCAACACACCCAATACACTTGTCAGGTGTATAGGTGCACTAGTTCAGCGAAGATATAGTGAAATACAAGTGGTATGGATTATTATAAGTGGCAACGGTGCCAGAAAATAGCTTGCTGGCGTGTGGTTGACGTGGGAAAAGACTAAAGGCAAACTGAAATAAAGATGGAATCAAGCATACATGTAACAGATCTAATTGCAAACGGTGTATCAATGCTTAGAAACAAGGCCTAGGGATCATACTTTCACTAGTGAACACTCTCATATAAATATCTTCTCTTTATGATACTACTCTTAACTACTCTCCGGTTAGACACTCTAATCCATGGTAGGGCTATAACAGCACTCCTCAAAGTAAGCCTTTCCCATCTAGATAACCCCACACTGTCACCTTGAGCTCTAGATGGTTCCAACAAACACCACAATTTCATAGAAACATCCAACTCCAAACATAACTCATAACAAGTATTTGTAATCTCTAGCCTAAGTGCCACCATGGTGTGCACACTATCAACTTCACACACATGGGGAGAGCAGAGATCTATTCAAGCACTTGAGTAGCAAGGTAGATCTATAGATTACAAGCTCATGATCTCAATAAGATCATGCATAGAGAAAGAGATGAACACATAGCTACCGGTAGAACCCTTAGCCTCGAGGAAGAACTACTCCCTCATCATCATGGGAATCAGCAATGGTGATGGAGATGGTGGTGGAGATCGATGGAGATGGCTCCGGGGGCACTTTGCCATCCCGGCAGGGTGCCGGAACAGAGACTTTCTGTCCCCCGAATCTCCCCTTCAGTGGCGGCGGCGCTGTGGAACTTTTCGTGGCTAGAGGCTTGATGATTTAGGGTTTATGCATCGGGAGGCTTCTTATAGGCGAAGAGGCAAGGTCGGTGGGCCGCCAGGGGGCCCACACCATGCCCTGGCACGGCCTAGGGGACCCGCGCCTAGGGGTGGTTTGGCCACCTTGTGGTCCCCCTTCGTCTCTCCTTCTTGCTCCATGAATCTTCCGGGAAAATAACGACTTTGGTTTTTGTCCGGTCCAATTCCGAGAATATTCATTTTCTGACTTTCTGGAACCAAAACAGCGAAAAGCAACGGCATCGTGGCTCTTGTTAATAGGTTAGTCCAAGAAATCATATGAAAAGTACTCTAAAGCGTGTACAAAACATAAGAAAGTAGATAAAACCAAGCATGGAACATCAAAAATTATGGATACGTTAGCAACGTATCAACCAACCTGAAGGGTTCATAGTTCCTGGAAAAGAGGATTTTGTGTGCAAATTGAAGTGATCACTTTATGGTTTGAAGCAATCTCCAAGACAGTGGTACAAAAGGTTTGATTCATTTATGATCTCACAAGGTTTTAAGAGGTCTCAGTTTGATAGCTGTGTTTACATAAAATTTGTTAATGGATCACCTATATACTTGATGTTATATGTTGATGATATGCTAATTGCTGCCAAGAGCATAAAAGAAATTACTACTTTGAAGGAACACCTAAGTAGTGAATTTGAGATGAAAGATCTTGGTGCTGCTAAGAAAATCCTAGGTATGGAAATTAAACGGGACAGAAAATCTAGGTTTCTATTTCTTAGTCAGCAAAGTTACATTGAGAAAGTTCTCCAACATTTTAATATGCACGATGCAAAGTCTGTTAGTACTCCTGTTGCTCCTTACTTTAAATTTTCAGCATTGCAATGTCCTAGTTCTGATGAAGATGTTGAGTACATGTCACGAGTTCCTTATTCTAGTGTTGTTGGTTCCTTGATGTATGCCATGGTTTATTCTCGCCCTGATTTATCATATGCTATGAGTTTAGTGAGTCTTTACATGGCTAATCCTGGTAAAGAACATTGGAAAGTTGTTCAGTGGATTTTCAGGTACCTCCATGGCACATCAAATGCTTGCTTGAAGTTTGGCAAGACTAATGAGGGACACACAGGCTATGTGGATTTAGATTTTGCAGCTGACTTGGATAAGAGGAGGTCCCTCATAGGTTATGTGTTCACGGTAGGTGAATGTGCCATGAGTGGGAAGGCAACACTGCAACCAGTTGTTGCTCTATGTAGAACCGAAGCAAAATATATGGCTATTGCTGAAGCTTGCAAAAAGTCTATTTGGTTGAAGGTTTGTATGCTGAGCTTTGTCAGGATGATTCTTGCATTAACATGCTATGTGACAGCCAAAGTGCTATATACCTTACTAAGGATTAGATGTTCCATGTGAGAACAAAGAACATTGATATCAAGTACCATTATGTTCGTGATGTTGTTGCACAAGGTACACTAAAGGTATGCAAGACAAGCACTCATGATAATCCTACTGATATGATGACAAAGCATGTTCATGTTGCTAAGTTTGAGCTATGCTCAAGCTTAGTTAATATAACTACTTAGCCCAAGTTGTTGTTGGCACCAAAAGTGTTTTCTTTGTTCGTTCAGGGAGATGATTACTGTTGTGCTACAAGAATGAATTTGTCTCAAGGTGGAGTTTGTTATATGTTGATCCAAATTCTACAAAGTAAAGGCCAACTTCTGATGGAGAAGAGTGAGGCCCGTCACCAGAGGTACGGATCGTTGATGACCTAGGTTACCACCGCTATATAAACCTCTTGTAAGCCGCCGAGTGGTATAAGTTGCATCTGTGAAAATCCCCGGCCTTGTGTAAACACTCCCCGTTATAGTGAAACTTCGCTGGCTGGCGCCCGTGGTTTTTTCCTCTCTTTATTGAAGAGGTTTTTCCACGTTAAATTTTTGTCCCTCTTATCGTGATTTCGTTTTTGTTCTTCGTTATTTACTTGTCGCAAAGTTAACTGTTTAAATAGCTGAACATCTCTCTAAACTTTCGGTATGGGACTATTCAACATCAAGGATGCCTCCTATGGTCACCAGGTTTTGCTTGGTACTACTAGTTTCCAATGCCTATAAGAGCATCTACACTCGGCCCCAAAGGCCCCCAAGCGGGCTATGGAGGCGCCGGTGCCAAAAAAACTTCCTAGCCCCCCATTTGAGATTTGGCACCAGCGAGGCCCAACATTTCATCTGCCACCCCCTAGGCCGAGCCCAACCCGCAAGGAGGCTAGTGGGGGCGCCGGATGGAGATCAAAAAGTGGATGGGCTAGCCCTATCGGCGGGAAATTCCCAAAATTCCCACCAAAACAAACCAAGTGGAGTTTGAACTAAAAGGGAAGAAGAAGAAGAAGAAGAATAATAAGAATAAGAATAAGAATAAGGTGGTCATGGAGAAGATGAAAATCGGCGGCCATGGACCCAAGTGGAGTTTGAGGGAGGACGAGTGCCTCGCCAAAGCTTGGAAATCGTTGAGCATTGACCCTTTCACTAGGACAAACCAAAACTCAGAGTGTTATTGGAAGAGGGTGAAGACGGCGTTCAATGAGTGGTGGCGGTTGGATCCCTATTTCAAGAATTTTTACCATGATCGCAATGACTTGGGCATGTCGCACCATTGGGCAATGATCAACATGCTTGCAACAAGTGTCATTGCATCGTGGAGGAGGTGTGCTGAGTCTACCTTAGCGGCACCAACTTCGATGATCAACTAAGCAAAACTAGCGGATGTCCATTGTACATCGTAGCCCATTTTGACGTTGATTCTATATTTGTGCCAATTGCATTCTAGATGTGTGCCATGATCGCTGCCTATCGAGAGGACAATGATAATGTGGAGTTCAAGTTCATCCATGTATTTGCAAGGATTGAGACATGTGACAAGTGGATAGAGATGTGGACTGCTCTCGCCAAGGCCAAGGACATCGTATACGACCCCAACGAGCCACCATCGGTGGCCTCGGAGGGTCATCCCATTGGGGCCAATAAGGCCAGGGCTATGAGGGATGTGGTGACAACCATCAAGAAGTTTCACTCGTCCATCATGGAATGCATGGTACACTCTGCCTCACATGCTACGTGCAAAAATGGATCACAAGTGCCGATGTGTCAAAAAGCTTATTGGTAATATAGTTATTTTCAAATCTTTACATTTCGAATGTTATGTTGCGAGCAAAACAGCGTGATCGACCAGCTAGATAACATGTTACTTCCTCCATTTCGGTTTATTAGGCACACATGTAGTTTACAATTTGATCATTAATTTTGGTCGACAAATATTACATATTATGTCACAAAAACTATACCATCGGATTCATCTTCAAAAGAAGTTTCCCATGTATTTTTTGAGACACATATTACATATTATATTGACCAAAATTGATGGTCAAAGATTGTTTTAAACTAGTGTCTAATATACTGTACCGAAAGGAGTAACAAGGTTAAGTTATTTATTTGGGCCATGTACAAAAAAAATTAAGCCATGGGCCGTGCTGGCTGAAAAAGACGTTATTTCTTATGTTTCATGCAACCGAATGCCACGAAGGCTGTTCCCTGGTCCCTAAGAGCATCTCCAGCAGTGGCGCTAAAATGCAGTGCCGCAAATGTGCGATGCAGTGCGCTGTGCTAGTTTGTAGCGCGTAATGCAACGACCATTTTTGTAGGCTCTATTTTGCAGCGCGCGCATCAGCCAAAAACCTCCCCCACCAGGCGCTGCAAAATAGAGTGCGCGCTACAGGCGCAAACACCAAACCAACATACGCATACATGATACGTCTATTTTCCATCACTATTCTATATCATAATTTACTGTTATTCATTGATATATTTCATATTAAGGGATGATACTTATGTTATTTCATCTTTTTTTGCATGGTTGATGACTTTTGGAGCATGGATCGCTGCAGTCAGGATTCTGATGGAAAAGGTGTTGTTTGGAGGCAAAATTCGTGAATATCAGAAAATCCGAGAAAATACATGGAAAATCCTATTTTTCCAAAAGACGAAGGAAGCCAGAAGGGGAGGCTGAGATGGGCCACAGGGGACCCACACCACCCCCTGGCGCGGGCTAGCCTAGGCCGCGCCACCAGGTGGTGTGCCCGACCTGGTCCACCCCTAGCTCTCCCCTCTAGCGTATATTATCCTCCCAAAACCCTAAGACTCGGGGAACGACCACGGAAAGATTCCACCGCCTCTGCGGGGCAGAAAACACCAAGAGAGAAAGATCTCTCAAGTAGACAGAATTCTGCCGGAGGACTTCCTTCCTAGAGAGGGGAGATCATCGCCATCAACACCACCATCAAGCTGGACTTCATCCGGATCATCATCATCATCACCACCATCATCTCCACAAGAACCATCATCACCATCACCATACCACTGTAACAATTGGGTTGAATCTTGCATAGTTCTTAGGGGAAAATTTCCCGGTGTTGATTACTCCTTGTAGTTGATGCTATTGAGTGAACCGTGGAATTATTGTTTATGTTCAGATTGTTATACATCATTATTTCATCTCTGATCATGATCCATATGATGTCTTGTGAGTAGTTTGTTTTGTTCTTGAGGACATGGGAGAAGTCATGTTGTTAGTACTGGAATTGTGTTGAGAAAGATTCAATAGTTTGATATTTAAGTTGTGGTGTACTTCTTCTAGTGGTGTAATGTGAACGTCAACTACATGACACTTCACCTATATGGACCTAGGGGAATGCATTGTGTATTTGGCTACTAATCGTAGGGGTTGCCGGAGTGACAGAAATCTGAACCCCGTTAGGAAACCAGCACAAGGGACATCAGGGTCTTAGAGTTTAAAGTTGTGGTTAGGTTTCTACCTTAATTACTTTCTTGTACTTTCGGATGCTTGCAAGGGTTATAATCACAAGTATGTATTAGTCCTAGGAAGGTCGGTACATTAGCACAAGTTCACCCACAGAACACTTAGCAAACTAAAGAAAATTAATCAACTATATGAAGCGAAAGCACTTGATGATATTCCCATGTGTCCTCGAGAACGTTTGGTCATCTTAAGTAATACAACCAGCTTGTCCTTTGCTGAATAAAGGATTGGGCCACTTGCTGCATTTATTCTTATTGTATTTTATTTACTCGTACTTTATTTACTTGCATTATCAAAAAACCCTAAAAATCCATTTGCTAAGTATTTATAGAGAATTCCTGCTCCAAGCCACTAGCCAACACCTTCTGCTCCTCGTTGGGTTCGAAACTCTTACTTATCGAAAATACTGCGATACACCCCCTATACTTGTGGGTCATCAAGACTATTTTCTGGCATCGTTGCCAGGGAGTGAAGCGCTATTGGAAAGTGGAACTGGTAAAGGAAACTTCTACTGTGAGTATTGTTTACTTTTGTTAGTTGCTTTATTTTCAATATGGATAATTCGCTGAGTTTCTTATTTTGTAATGCTACTACCATTGCTAAGGTAGTAGATGAACCACCACCTGCTGATAATGATACTTTTAAAATACCTACAAGAATTATTGACCGTGTTATGGATAACTACTATGTTGGGGATGGAACTGTCCATCCTGGTGATCATTTGCTCTTTATACATGAATTATGCGGGTTGTTCAAGTGTGCAGGTATTACTACAGATCAAGTCAATAAGAAGTTATTCTCATTATCACTGAAAGGAAGAGCTGAAGAATGGTATAAGCTGCTGAAGAATGGTCAAGCTCTTGAATGGGAGGAAATAGTACCTCTCTTTTATTCAAAATTTTATCCTCCTAGTGAGATTTATAAAGATCAGAATCAAATATACAACTTTTGGCCTCTTGATGGAGAGAGTACAGCTCAAGCTTGGGGAGATTGAAGTTACTAATGCTCAAATGTTCCATTCATGAGCTTCCTAACAATATTATTATTAATAACTTTTATGCAAGGCTTTCGCTTCATGATAAGGATTTATTGGATGCCTCTTATGCTGGATCATTTACACGCATGGAAGAAGAAGCTAAATGGGATCTTCTGGACCGTATTCAAGACAATGCTGAAGCATGGGAGAATGACAAAGGAAGAAAGTCAGGTATAAATTATGATTATGAATGCATTGAATCTTTTATGGGAACTGATGACTTTCAAAATATTAAAAATGCTTATGGTCTAGACTCTCAAGCTATTGCAACTTATTTTAAGGCTTTTGCTTCCTACATTGAAGTGCCTAAAAAGAAGTGGAATAAGTATCATGAATCATATAAAGATGTTTCTAGGAGTGTTCCTACAAGAAATACTGAAGTTTATACTGCTAATCAAGTTTTATCTGAACCTCACATTGAGAAAATGCCTTTCCCAGTTAAGATAAAGGAACATTCTATGATAGCTAGTATGGTTAATGAAAGTACAAATAAAGCTGTTAAACCTGATAAACAAATGGATGATGAACCTATAATAGCAAATGTGAAAAACTTTGTCACTAAATATAAAGAAGATGGACACACTATCCTTTGTAAGGATATCCCTAATATTGTTTCACAAAGTAGTGTTAAGAGCTACTGTCCGTGTGTTTTCTGTTAGGATAAGTGATCATTGCTACAACGGTTCTTGTGATAGTTACACTATTAAGTTTATGCATGATACTGAAAGTTACTATGAGAGAGGGAAAAGTGTTTTTATGCATCTCAATAATATCAAGTTTCCTCGTTCTATGCTGAAAGTTTTTAAGTTGCATTTCTTTTGCCTTCCTATGCTAGTAGCCTCTGGTTTCAATAACTTGTTTGTTTAAAAAATTTGCTTGCATAGGAAGTGGGTTAGACTTAAACATGCGTATTTTTGCTTCTTAATGCTCTCTTTCATTTCAATTCATATTCCTAAGTGAGCATCATCAAAATTATCATGCCCATCTTAATGGCTATAAAGAAAGAGCTTTATGGGAGACAACCCAATTTGTTTTTGCTTTTAGTTTGTTTTTGTTTATTTGAGTCTTGGAAGTTATTACTTCGGTAATAACCGCTCCTTATCCTTTTTGTTTGGTTTTTGTGTCAAGATCAACCTCTAATGAGAGAGAAGTAAGATTTGGGGAGGTTGCTGTCCTGAAACAGATTTTTGTGCTTCACCGTAAAAATTCGTGAGAGATCTCTGTATGTCGGATTGAGCTGTAATTGTTTGTGCTTCTTCCCCAGGTTGTTATTTAACTTTCATTAGTTTTGCACCTTTTGATTTGAATAACAGAAGATTTTTGAAAAATTGATCTTTACCTGCTGGTCGGTTTTGACAGATTTTGCCACTCTTGCATTTGCTTCTTTAATCAATTTCCTTTTTGAATTCTTTTTGGGTTTTCGGAAGGATTTGCTACAGTAGCTTATGTTTTGATGGTTTTCAGTTGAAATTGGACTCAAAAGTTTTATCACTTCACTTATACTAATATTGCTAATGAGGACTGTGTGAAGTTTTGTGTGAAAGAAATTTCTAGGTTAGTGGAGACAATGGTGTAACAAGGAAGTGAAAGGTTTCATGACTCAAGCAATAAGTGTATTAAGATGAAGATATTGATGTTATTCAAGTGGTGACTCCGGAAGAATCTACTAAATACCAAATTTAGAGACCTGCAGATTCCGTTTTCAAATAGGTAACAGTTCTGGTAAGAAAAGTTCCGCGAAAGATCTGTCCAGTTATATTTTTGCAGTTTTTAGCCAACAAGGAAAGCTATGAAGCGAAAGAGGGACGGAAACGGAGCTAGGGTGGCTCACACCACCCCGTGGCACGGGCCCACCCCTGGCAGCGCCACCAGGTGGTGTGGCCACCTCGGCCTCCGTCTCCGACCCGTTTTCTCCTAGTACCTTCCTTTTGCTATAAAACTTCATAATATACAATCCCCCAGATCCCCCGAGGTTCGTATATCGTGTTCTCGTCGTGTTTTTGTTTCGGTCTATTTTGTTCAGATGTCGTTCAAGCGTTCATCTTCAAAGGATTACAAGTTGCAACGCTGTCGCGAGCTCCATCACAATCTTGAGCAGAAGACCCTCGTAGGATGGGTGGAAGAAGAAAGGATCGCAACTAGGCGCAAAGACATGGATCGGAACGGCACGGAGGAAGTAAAGGACATGACAATAGGCATGAAGGGGCTGATACCTCCAACTCTAGATTTCAGTTCTTGCCCTGTAGTAATGGAAGCTCTACGAGTCACTGATGAGTTCTGCAACAAGTACCGAGTCTTGAGGAGGAAGGTGGATATGCTTCAAAAGGAGAATAGTAGGCTTCGCAAGATGCCGAAAGATTTCTTCGCGCCAACCGAGAGAATACCACCACCACCAAAGGAGTAATTCGTCATCAGGTTTTGGCATCCCCTTGGTTTGTTCCAAGCTTGGGGGAGTGCCGTGGTATCACATCACTATCTTCTATCTTTTTACCTTTTTTAGAGTCATATCATGAATAGAGAAGTTATCATGTAGGATGGTTTGCATTATGGAAGTGTCCCCTCTCTCATTAGATATGTATCCCTTGGTGTGAGTAGCCGTTGTGGAATATTAATGAGAAGTTCTATCATTTACTCTTTTGCACATCTTGTATTAGTTTTCAATTCATGGTTATATGATTAATCTTGTTGTTAGTATTGGTATCACTTTGGAATCATTGAGTTAATTTAGTTGGTTTTGGCAAACCTAGATCGGTCAGTAGCAACACTATTTTTGAGGGTTGAATGAAAAAGATAAAAGTACTCTTAAAGAAATACAATTTCACCATCTTTCTTTCTTGATTTGCTCATAAGTTTAGTTTAGTATTCTCTAGTTAAGACCTTTTGTGCTTCCGAGGAAGATTGCATGTTTTTTTAATCACTTGTATGTTTTTTTTGTTTCCTTTAACTCTTATGCTTGCTACCCAGCCTTGCTAGCCAAAAAACTGTACTGAGAGGGAATGCTTCTCATGCATCCAATCCTTAAACCAAAACTTATGCCATTTGTGTCCACCATACCTACCTATTGGCATTATTGCTATTCCAAGTAAATTCTTGTTTTTATCTACCTTCCAAATTAAACTTGTTATGAGAAAATTAGTGATTAAAGCTCTCACGAACTTGATGGCACACTTTTACTTTCTTGCAATTAATAAACTTGAACCATTGTGTCCATATTTATTGCATATATGGTTGCGCTTTATAAGTTGAAGTTAGCAGAACCATGTATCATGGGGAACGCTTTCAACATTGCACTTATATTCCGTTGATATCATGATTCTTTTGCCTATGGATCCCAGCGGTGTGAAATAAAAGGGGAACTTGTAAGATCATGGAGTTTATATGTGTGTTAGAGAAATGCCTGAAATAAAAGGGAAACTTGCAGCATAACCATAATGAGCACTCTATGAAGCATCCTCAATAAAAACCTATGCAAATAGCAAATAAAAGGATCACTGAGATGCTCATTGTCTGCTTGCCTTGTCATTTTTGATTATGGGATAGCTCCTGTATCATGTGCAAGGGGTACCCTATTGGCGGTTCTTTATGATACATATGTATTTACAATGACAAGAGCTTACTTGTGACTGAAGTTGAGTAACATGAGGTTCGGTACTTGTAAGTGAGGGGCATGATATTTCAACTTATAACTTGTCAAGCATATCCTCTTAGTTATGTCGCTTTAACCTTAATCACCTAAAGATGCCTATGATAGGGGCAATGAGAGTTGAAAGCTAATAAGTACCATAATTTTTGGAAGCTCTTTATGAAACTTGAAATCCCTGCTTCCCTTTGCGAAGGGCCTTTCTTTTACTTTTTAGTTGAGTCAGTAAACCTATTCCTTTCTATCTCAGCAAGCATTTTGAGTTGTTGTGTTTCATTCATTCATATGATGATCTATTCAATCATGTTTCTTATGTTCCTTGTTTTGCACTGTGCTCTTATCCTGGTGATTACTACTTTGAAAGCTATCATTGAAAATCAGTTATTTGTGAACTCCAGCAAATTGTCAACTATTCTTCGACCAAGAGCTAAGTTTTCCATTACCAATTATGATTTACTTTATTTATCTTTATTGTGTTTCCTTAGTTATTGCAAGTTAAGTTATATAATAGTGAGTTGTCTTCTATTATGACTTATGTATTGATGAATGTGATGCTTCTTGTCCGTACTCTTTTATCGACTCTTCACTCCATAAACCTGAGGCCATGTTTATTGAGCTCAGTTTCGCTTGGGGACAAGCGAAGTATAAGCTTGGGGGGAGTTGATACGTCCATTTTTCATCACTATTCTATATCATAATTTACTGTTATTCATTGATATATTTCATATTAAGGGATGATACTTATGTTATTTCATCTGTTTTAGCATGGTTGATGACTTTTGGAGCATGGACCACTGCAGTCAGGATTCTGATGGAAAAGGTGCTGTTTGGAGGCAAAATTCGCGAAGATCGGAAAATCCGGGAAAATACATGGAAATCCTATTTTTCTAGAAGACGAAGGAAGCTAGAAGGGGAAGCTAAGATGGGCCACAGGGGGCCCACACCACCCCCTGGCGCGGGCCAGCCTAGGCCGCGCCACCAGGTGGTGTGGACGCCCTGGTCCACCCCTGGCTCTTCCCTATGGCGTATATTATCCTCCCGAAACCCTAAGACTCGGGGAGCGACCACAGAAAGATTTCGCCGCCTCTGCGGGGTGTAGAACACCGAGAGAGAAAGATCTCTCCAGCAGACAAAATTCTGCCGGGGGAATTCCTTCCTGGAGAGGGGAGATCGTCGCCATCAACACCACCATCAAGCTGGACTTCATCGGGATCATCATTATCATCATCATCACCATCATCTCCACCGGCACCATCATCACCATCTCCATACCGATATAACAATTGGGTTGAATCTTGCATGGTTCTTAGGGGAAACTTTCCTAGTGTTGATTACTCCTTGTAGTTGATGCTATTGAGTGAACCGTGGAATTATTGTTTATGTTCAGATTGTTATACATCATTATTTAATCTCTGATCATGATCCATATGATGTCTTGTGAGTAGTTCGTTTTATTCTTGAGGACATGGGAGAAGTCATGTTGTTAGTAGTGGAATTGTGTTGAAAAAGATTCAATAGTTTGATATTTAAGTTGTGGTGTACTTCTTCTAGTGGTGTCATGTGAATGTCGACTACATGACACTTCACCTATATGGGCCTAGGGGAATGAATTGTGTATTTGGCTACTAATCGTAGGGGTTGCCGGAGTGACAGAAACCTGAACCCCCATTAGGAAACCATTGCACAAGGGACGTGAGGGTCTTAGAGTTTAAAGTTGTGGTTAGATTTCTACCTTAATTACTTTCTTGTACTTGCAGATGCTTGCAAGGGGTATAATCACAAGTATGTATTAGTCCTAGGAAGGTTGGTACATTAGCACAGGTTCACCCACACAACAAATAGCAAACTAAAGAAGATTAATCAACTATATGAAGCGAAAGCACTTGATGATATTCCCAAGTTGTCTTCGAGAACGTTTGGTCATCTTAAGTAATACAACCGGCTTGTCCTTTGCTGAATAAAGGATTGGGCCACTTGCTGCATTTATTCTTTTTGTCTTTTCTTTACTCGTACTTTATTTACTTGCATTATCAAAAACCCCTAAAAATCTGTTTGCTAAGTATTTATAGAGAATTCCTACTCCAAGCCACTAGCCAGCACCTTCTGCTCCTCGTTGGGTTCGACACTCTTACTTATCGAAAATAATGCGATACACCCCCTATACTTGTGGTTCATCAATACATTCAACAAGATCAAACAAACAACAAAAAATGAACAATAAATTGTCTAGAAAATTGATTACAACAAGTTTTGCATCAACAATAGGACAAATAGTTTTACAACAGACCAACAAATAGTTTTACAACAATACAACGATACTGTTCACCAACAAATAAAACAAATTGTTTCACAACAAATACAACAAACATACAAATGAACTAGCGGCCTCCAAACCATTTGCACCACTGATACATTGCAAATGTATCTATAATTTTTTATGTTCCATGCTTGGTTGTATCTACTTTCTTATGTTTTGTCCACACTTTGGAGTACTTTTCATATGATTTCTTGGACTAACCTATTAACAAGAGCCACAGTGCCAGTTGCCTGTTTTATGCTGTTTTTGGTTCTAGGAAAGTCAGAAAATGAATACTCTCGGAACTGGACGGGACAAAAGCTAAAGTTCCTATTTTACCGGAAGACTCATGGAGCCAGAATACAAGACGGAGGAGGTCCAGGGCCTGGCCACACCCCCCAGGCGCGGGCAGCCCTAGGCCACGCTAGGGCATGGTGTGGGCCCCCTGGCCGGCCACCGACCTTGCCTCTTTCGCCTATAAGAGCCTCCTGATGCATAAACCCTAAATAGTCAATCAGAAATCCACGAAAAGTTCTATAGCGCCGCCGCCATCGAAGGGGATTCGGGGGATAGAAAGTCTCTGTTCCGGCACCCTGCCAGGATGGGGAAGTGCCCCGGAGCCATCTCCATCGATCTCCACCACCATCTCCATCACCATTGTTGATTCCCATTATGAGGAGGGAGTAGTTCTCTCTCGAGGCTAAGGGTTCTACCGGTAGCTATGTGTTCATCTCTCTCTCTATATGCTTGATCATATTGTGATCATGAGCTTTGTAATCAAGTGTATCTACCTTGCTACTCAAGTGCTTTAATAGATCTCTTCTCTCCCCATGTGTGTGAAAGTGACAGCGTGCACACCATGGTGGCACTTAGGCTAGAGATTACAAATACTTGTTATGAGTTATATTTGGAGTTGGATGTCTTTATGAAATTGTGGTATTTGTTGGACTCATCTAGTACTCAAGGTGACAGTGTGGGGTTTCTAGATGGGAAAGATGAACTTTGAGGTGTGTTGTTATAGCCCTACCATCGATTAGAGTGTTCAGCCGGAGAGTAGTTCAGCGTAGTATCATAAAGAAGAATATATTTATATGAGAGTGTTCACTAGTGAAAGTATGATTCCTCGGCCTTGTTTCTAAGCATTGATACACCATTTGCAACTAGATCTGTTACATGTTTGCTTGCTTCCATCTTCATTTCAGTTTGTCTTTAGTCTTTTCCACGCGCCAGCAAAGCTATTTTCTGGCACCGTTACCACTTATAATTATCTATACCACTTGTATTTCACTATCTCTTCGCCGAACTAGTGCACCTGTACACCTGACAAGTGTATTGGGTGTGTTGGGGACACAAGAGACTTCTTGTATCTTGATTGCAGGGTTGCTTGAGAGGGAATACCTTTGACCATTTCCTCCCTGAGTTCGATAAACCTTGGGTGATCCACTTAAGGGAAAACTTGCTGCTGTTCTACAAACCTCTGCACTTGGAGGCCCAACAACTGTCTACAAGAATAGAAGTGCGTAGACATCAACCACTCCTCGATGAAATCATTTTGAAGCTCATCATGTGTGTCATTGGACCAGATTGCATGATAAGAGACCATGAACCGTGCAATCCTATGTTGTATTCGTTGAACTTGTACGGGCACACCCATCAAGTCATAGTGGTTGATTTGTTCTAAATCTTTCCCACGGTCATCCTCTATAATCATGTTATGCATGATGACACAACCATTCATGATATACCAAAGGCACTCTTGGTCCCAAAATCTAGTCGGTCCTCTCACAATAGCAAATTGGGCTTGCAAAATCCCAAATGCTCTCTCCGCATCTTTCCTAGCCGCCGCTTGCGCCGCGTGAAAGTTGGTTTGTTTCTTACCTTTGGGCTTGTGGACCGGCTTCACAAATGTTTGCCACCTTGGGTAGATGTCTTCGGCAAGATAGTAGTCATAGTTGTACTTATGGCCATTTGCTTCAAACTCCACTTGTGGACCTTCACGCAAAGCAATCCTTGTCATAAGAGGAGAGCGTTGGATGAAATTGATGTCATTGCAAGACCCGGGCATACCAAAAAATGCATGCCAAATCCAAGTCTCGTGGTCGGCCACCGCTTCAAGGATCATAGTGAAATCCTTTTTGTGCCCTTTGAATTGTCCATGCCATGCCGCAGGACAATTCTTCCAACTCCAATGCATGCAATCTATGGAGCCAAGCATTCCGGGAAATCCCCGAGCCGCGTTCTCCTCTAAGAGCCTAGTCGAGTCCTCAATATTGGGGGCTCTCAAATATGTGGCGCCAAACACTTGCACAATGGCCACAACAAACCGCTTGACACACTTGATAGCGGTGCTCTCACTCATGGCCAAGTGGTCATCAATGAGATCCGCCTGTATACCATATGCCAACATCCTCAAAGCGGCGGTCACCTTCTAATAGGTGCTATGCCCGAGCTCTCCAGCAGCATTCCTCTTCTGCACAAAGTATGTATCATACTTGGCCACCTCCTCCGCGATTTGCTCGAACAAACCGATGCTCATCCAAAAACGGCGACGAAAATAGCTCTCGGGAAATGTTGCATCGTCATTGAAATACATCCACATCAAATGGTGGGGCCTTCGATCCGTTTCCTCCACAATTTCTATCTACCAAAAACCGAGCCACCTATCTTCGGCTTCTTGTTGGCTTGCCAAGCCAATAGCATGGAAATGGCCTCATCTTCCTCCATATCGAACTCATCATCGGAGTCATCATAGGATGAACTCATCTACATATATGCAAAATAATTGAAACAACTTCTATCATCTAAAATGCACAAAAAAATGGGCGTGGGCGCGGCGGAACGAACCATGCGGTGATTTCGACGAACATCTTGTGTGCGCCAAGTTGCCTCCCGGCTCGAGGAAGACATCGGCGGCGACGAGATTGAGCGCGGCGCCGCGGCAGGACGCCGCCAATGAATCGAGACCGCGTGGCCGCCAAGCTTCGGGAAATCCGACCGCGCCGCGTGGCGGCTGGGGCGGTGCGCGGGCCAGCGAGCAGGGACGGCCGCCAGGACGGTGAGCGGGGCGCCGATGAGGGGTTGGTGGTGGCGGCGGCGCCGACGCGGTTCGTGGCGTGGCGCTGAAATGGGTTGGGGGAAGAAGAGGGTGCGCGCGGGGGAGGAAATTTTCCGAGCGGTTGCGTGTTCCCGCGCGAGCGAAGTGATTGCGCGTTGTAGTTGGAGCCGAAAATATCAGGCCGCGCCGTGCTATATTTTTGCAGCGCGCGTAAAAATAACGCATCTGCTATACAGCGCGCGCATGATAAAAAAAACAGTTATTATAACGCGGTGCTATTTTAGCGTCACTGCTGGAGATGCTCTAATAGGTAGCTAGCTTGTCAGCTACGACTGCTTCTCCCCTTAGTTATTTTTTGGCGACACTCTAGCACCATATACTACTCCAGTAGCTTGGGCACCAGGTAACCGCCCTACCCGAACAGTTAGCTAGTTTAGTCCATGTTTACCGTACGTCTGCAGTATGCTAGCTGTCGACTGATCTAGCTTCCTCTTTGCTAACGGTGCTGCGTGGCTGCACGCGTCATGGTGTACCGACCCTTCCTTCTTTCCCACAAAGCTGTACTCCATATATGGACTACAATTATTCCCTGTCGGCCCAACTTGGCGAGCACGTCACTGTACAGTGTGTCTCATCCACACTCTGTGGCTTCCATGCATCTCGTTACCATTGGCTGCAGCTACCACTGGCTCGCTTCAGTTCTTGCTCTTGTTGTGTGTATGGTCACGACTCACTCGGCCAAACGCTCTGTGCGTTGTTTCTAATTGTCGCGCGCACTACCCCTGCACGTAAGGGTAAGGATGAAAATGGGCAAGCTCTAGCTCGTACCGTCTACCCTCTTTTGTATAAAAAAGATGAATTAAATTTTCACAAATCATCACTTTTTGAGAAAACTAGTCTAAAATAGAGGGTACTCTAGAGGTTCCAAATTCAACTTTTGGGGGTACTCCCTCCATTCACAATTACCTCCATCATAGGTTCAGTTAAGGTCAAACTTTATAAACATTGATATCTATTTAGAAAAAATTATCAACGTCTATAATGTAAAATCAATTAAATGAAAATTGTCATAAACTATATTTTTATATAAAGTTAAGGTCAAACTTTATAAACATTGATATCTATTTAGAAAAAATTATCAACGTCTATAATGTAAAATCAATTAAATGAAAATTGTCATAAACAATATTTTTATATAATATGCATTAGGATTATGGATGATGGTGTTTTTACTTATATTTTTTGTCAAAATTTGCAATGTTTAAGTTTGATTAAACCCATAACACGTGGTAATTGTGAACGGAGGGAGAAGCCGGAGAGTTCTGACCTAAAAAAAAGAGTTAGGTCGTATTTTCTTTAAAAAAAAGAGTTAGGTCGTACTACTTACTCGCACATCCACTTACTCAGGAACTACAGTTTATTAGTTAGTACCTCATGCATCATTAACCGTAGTGACGTCCTTTATTTTACACACGGCCGGGGATTTTATTATGGAAAACACTCATGATTTGCTCATAAAGTTTTCTGCTGAATCAGCACGAAGAAAAAGGACATGATGGAAAACTTTGGCGCTATACCGGCTGGACTAGTCACAGTGCCACCACATCAGCTGCATAACAGGGACATGATGGCATGCCTGCTAGGCGGCTCGGCCGACCGATCTTATCTAATTGCACGGCACATACTCCCTTTCGATCTATGATTTGTTCGTTGCCTAGCCTGTTATGAGTGCAAGTGGACTGGCAGCACTTTGCTTTGCTCTCATCCACATCACTTACCTCTCATTAGTTGACATTCGTTGGTGCGGGGAGAACATGGAATTGCTTTTTTTTTTTTACGAAATTTCTCCGATCTATTAACAATCATCAACACCAGTACAAAGAGGTCCAAAAATAATAAAAAATACAAATAGGTCATTGGACCACCTAGCGACGACTACAAGCACTAGCACGAGCCGAAGACGCGCCGCCGTCCTCGCCCCTCCATCACCGAAGCCGGGCAAAGCTTGCTGTAGTAGAGCTTGTTGTAGTAGACAGACGGAAAATCGTCGTGCTAAGGTCACAATGGACCATCGCACTAGAGCAGCAACCATCGCTAATGATGACATCCGTAGAACGGAAGAGAGTGACTGAAAACATGGAATTGCTTCTAACTCAATTCGTAGATTTTCCGTTGATCTTTGCGAGAAAGGTGTTAATAGCTTTTGCTTCTCTTTTTCTTTTCACTTTCTAAGGACCAGAATGGATCTCTATAATTAACTCCACTGCTTTTGCCAGTTCCATTTGTGCGATATCATTAGCTGAATGTCAGCCAATGGTGCTGGTCATTAATCATTTTATTTTTATTTTAAGTTGAACTAGCTCAACCCACTGTTTTGTTTTTGGAAATGGACGCATATATAACTTAAAGTAATGTTTATACCCGGCCTCTGCATAACTAGGATGCATACAGTCGATCAACCACACACCAAGTGTCCAACTCGAAAGTACAAAAATTACAAAGCATGCTAGAAAGTAAAGCATCTCGAGCTAATGTTGATCGATACGGAGATCACGCTGCCATCCATGTCGGGAAAAAATATCTCTCGATGTGTCCTCCAAACGCGTACATCTCTCCACAAATAAGTCGCAAAGCTCCATACACTAAAGGATAGTCCAAGATCGGAGAATAGTCGCAGCTCGATAGATAAGCTGTAGAGAAGAAGACACAATATTATTAAAAATCTTGTCATTTTTACATAGCCAAAGCGACCAAATAATGGCAAGCGCTCCCACCCTAAACAAAGTCCCATATTTATCCTTTATCCCATGTAACCAGTTACCAAAAACATTGGTTACCGACCGAGGAGGAGATAAACCAGAGGCCACTTGGATGGTTGACCATATAGCACGAGCAAATTTACACTGGAAGAATAAATATCGTATTGTCTCATTACTATGACAAAACACGCATTGTGTACTCCCATGCCAATTTCTCTTAGCAAGATTATCCTTTGTAAGAATTACCCCTTTACGAAAATATCATGCAAATATCTTCGGTTTAAGGGGTATTTTTAACTTCCAAATTTTACTATTATCATCGAATGGAATATCAGGTTGGATCAAAGCCCTATACATTGAGTCCACAAAAAATTTACCACTCTCTAGTAGTTTCCATTTAAACTCATCCACACCCTCCGACAATCGTAATAAAATATTATTCCACGACACCAGTCTAGGACCTATGAGACTTCTTTGGAAAGACACATTAGGAGGATTAGTTCTCAGCACTATGGAAAGTGTATCCCCTTTGTGTCTAACAATCGAATATAGAGCTGGATATTTTTCACGAAGAGTAGTTTGGCCAAGCCATATATCTTCCCAGAATCTAATCTGTGAACCGTCCTTAATATTGAAAAAACCATATTGGAAGAAATGATTTTTGGATGTCATTAATCCCGCCCAAAAATGTGAATCACCAGGTTTCCAAACCACTTGAGACACAGCTTTGAAACCAACATACTTCCTCCAAAGAATGGTTTGCCAGACACCATCTTTTGTAAGTAGTTTAAATAACCATTTACCCAAAAGCGTGGTGTTTTTGACTTGCAAATCATGTATGACAAGTCCACCATACTCTTTCGGTCGGCAAACCACATTCCATTTGGCCAATCGATATTTGTCTTTTTCACTATTCCCTTGCCAAAAGAATCTTGGTCGGAAATAATCCACTTTCTTCAAGACACCTTTTGGTATTAGGAAAAACGAGATCATCTACAGTACCATATTGGTGAGTACTGAATTTATGAGAACAAGTATTCCACCAAGGGATAGTATCTTACCCTTCCAACTATTAAGGCATTTCTGTAGTCTTTCCTCAACGAGTTTCCATTCAGCAATCGTGAGACGCCGATAATGTATCGGTATTCCCAAATAGTTGATTGGAAACTACACCTGACCACAGCCGAAAAGCTCAGCGTATAGGTGGGCATCGTTATTAGCCTCGCCAAAACAATGCAAATCACTTTTATCGAAGTTAATTTTTAATCCAGAGAGTTGCTCAAATACTGATAAAATTAATTTTAGATTCTTAGCCTTCTCAAGATCGTGTTACATAAATAAGAATGTATCATCAGCGTATTGAAGAATGGAAAGACCACCATCAACCAGATGGGGAACCAATCCTTCAATTTGGCCATCAGCCTTTGCTCTCTCAATCAAGATAGCCAACATATCTGCCACTATGTTAAATAGTATTGGCGATAGTGGATCCCCTTGTCTCGGCCCTTTTTTGGTTTGGAAGTAGTTGCCAATATCATCATTGCCATTAATGGCAACACTACCACCAAACACAAAAGACTGTATGAGAGCACACCACTCCTTCGAAAAACCTTTCATTCAGAGTGTTTCCTGAAGGAAAGACCAATTAACCTTGTCATATGCCTTCTCAAAGTCAATCTTGAATAGTACACCATTTAGTTTCTTTGAGTGTAGTTCGTGGATTGTTTCATGCAGGATTACTACTCCATCTAGGATGTTTCTTCCTTGCATAAATGCAGTTTGAGATGGGAGTATGACATGATCAGTGATGGCTCAAGATATGTAGAGCTCGTTGGGAACCCCAAGAGGAAGGTATGATGAGCACAGCAATAAGTTTCCCTTAGTTATGAAACAAAGGTTATCGAACCAGTAGGAGTAAGGAAACAACTCCAAGGTGTTGCAAACAACTTGGAATCCTGCACAACACAACCACAGAACTTTGCCCCAACTTATAGTGAGGTTATCAATCTCACTGGTTTTGCTGAAAACAAAGGATTAAACGTATAGTCTGGAAGATATTAATTGCTTGCAGAAAGTAAACAGTAAATGGTAAACAGTAGATGGTATATCATTGGTAAAGGAATGGACTGGGGTTCACAGCTCACTAGAGGTGTTTCTCCTTAAGATAAATAGCATGTTGGGTGAACAAATTACAGCGGGGCAATTGACAGATCGAGAAAGCATAACAATGCATATACTAGACATCTTGACTCCTATGAGATTTGATTGGGCATTACAACATAATACATAGACCGTAATCCAACTGCATCTATGACTAATAATTGACCTTCAGGTTATCATCCGAACCCCTTCTAGTATTAAGTTGCAAGCAACAGATAATTGCATTAAGCAAAGTATGTAAAGCAAACAATACAATTGCCCCATGGATAAAGGATTGTTGTTTTCTCCCTAGTAGCAACAGCACATCTACAACCTTAGAGATTTCTGTCACTTCCCCAGATTACTAGAGGCATGAACCTACTATCGAGCATAAATACTCCCTCTTGGAGTTACAAGCATCTACTTGGCCAAGATAGCTACTAGCAACGGAGAGCATGCAAGATCACAAATAACATAGACATGATAGAATCAATAATCAATCTAAAATAGCATCTCAATATCCATCAGATCCCCGCAAACACAACATATAGGATTACAAATAGATGATCTTGATCATGAATGGAGCTCATGAGATCTAAACATGATAGCACAAAGGAGGAGAACCAACCATCTAGCTACTGTATGGACCCATAGTCCAAGGGTGAACTACTCACGCATCACTCCGAAGGCTGGCATGGTGATGAAGAAGGCCTCCAGGATGATCTCTCCCCTCCGGCAAGGTGCCGGGAAGAGCTTCGGATACCCCTAATATAGGGATGGAGATGCGGCGGCTATAGACTCTTTCGTGGAATTTTGATCGGGTACTTAGGGTTTCTGCATCAGGGTACTTTTATAGGCGAAGGGGCAAGGTCGGTGGCCGCCCGAGGGGCCCACACTAGGGCCTGGGTGCGCCACCCTATGGTGTGGCCGTCTCGTGGCCCCACTTCGGCTACCCTTCGGACTTCGTGTACCTTCTGGTAAAATATTGACTTTGGCTTTTGTCCCGTCCAATTCCGAGAATATTTCCTTACTAGCTTTTCTGAAACCAAAAACAGCAAAAAACTGGCAACTAGCACTGCGGCATCTTGTTAATAGGTTAGTTCCAAAAAATGTATAAAAATACCTCAAAGTGTAAACAGAACATAAGAAAGTTGATATAAAACAAGCATGGAGCATCAAAATTATAGATACATTTACGACATATCAAGCATCCCCAAGCATAACTCCTGCTCGTCCTCGAGTAGGTAAGTGATAAAAAGAATAATTTTTGAGGTGACATGCACTATCACAATCTTGATCAAGGTATTTGTAAAGCATTGATACCTGGGATCAAAGTATTCTAAACATAAGCATGAAAGATAGAGTTCTAACAATAAGACATAGCAACTATGTTGTAACATGAAAAGGTACAAACAAAAGATCACGAATAACAATGCATTGAAAGACCTTTGTTTGTTTTGTAGGGGTTCGTAGCATGGAAAACAAAAATTTTCTATCGCATACAAACAAACAAGCCAAGATCTATCTACTAGATTGTAGCAACGAGTCGATAGAGGAACTCACCCTCGAAGATTCCAAAGCGGTTAACGAGAGCAGATTCTCGTGGGTGATGTAGTCGTACTCTTTCCGATCTCAAGATCGCGTGAGCGATCCTTCAGGCCACGTTCGGCAGCGCTCCATGATCGGTCACACGTTCGGTACTCGACGAAGACCTTCCTCTCCCTTGTTCCAGCAGGCAGCGGAGGTTGTAGCACTCTCCTCGCGATTCCGGCAGCACAACGGCGTGGTACCGGAAGTAGAGGGGAAATCCCGCAGGGCTTCGCCTTAAGCCGGTGCGAGTATGGTGGAGCTTATGAGAGAGGCTATTAGTGGTCTAGTAATTAGACACACCAATTAGAAGGCTCTAAACCGCTGGCTAAAGCAATTAGAAGCTCTAAACCAAAACGGCTCTAAACCGGAGGTAGAAGATAGGAACTTGTGTGTGCTAGGAGGGAGCCCTGCCCCTCCTTATATAGGTGGGAGGGGCTGGCCGGCCAAGGGGAGGGAGTGGAGTCCCTCCCCAACTCGGCCTTGGAGTGGGGCGCCGGCTTGGGGAGGAGGAATCCCTCCCCAACTCGGTTTCCACTTCTCCTCCTCTTTCCACTTTCCAAAACTTGCCGTTTGACTTTCAAACTAGCCGTTTGACTTTTCAATTTAGGATTTAAATAAACCCTTTATTTTGGACAGCGAGAACACTTAGTACATGATGCAATCATTCCAACTTACAATGACACATTCATGTACCCTTCCCCTCCGGGTCTTGGGACATTCAGGACCTTCTAGAATGTTCCCGATGAAAACACCGGAACCATTCCCCAACTCCGAAACAGGACTTTCCTTATATGAATCTTATTCTCCGGACAATTCTGGATCTCCTCGTGATATCCCGGATCCCATCCGAGACTCCGAACAACATTCGGTCTCTTTCTCATAATACCATAACTACTCAAACAACGTCGAATCCTTAAGTGTGTCTCCCTACGGTTCGTGAATTATGCGGACATGATCGAGACACTTCTCCGAACAATAACCAATAGAGGAATCTGGAAATTCATATGGCTCCCACATATTTCTACGATTACTTTGCGATCGAATGAACCACTTACATACGATACCAATTTCCCTTTGTCTCACGATATGTTACTTATCCGAGGTTATGATCGTCGGTATCTCTGCATACCTAGTTCAACCTCGTTACTGATAAGTACTCTTTTCTCGTTCCCGTGATATGTGATCCCTTGTGAGCCAGTCACATGCTTGCAAGCTAATTGGATGACATTTCACCGAGAGGGCCCATAGTATATCTATCCGTCATATGGATGGACAAATCCCACTCTTGATCCATGTGTTTCAACCAATACTTTCCGAACACTCAATGCCACCTTTATAGCCACCCTGTTACGGTGTGGTGTTTGATGACATCAAAGCATCCATCCGGTAAAGGTGATATGCATGATCTCATGGTCGAAGGAATTAGGTTACTATGTATCAGAAAGCATATAGCAATTGAACTATTGAAATGACTTGATCTTTATGCTACGCTTATCTATAGGAGTATGTCCACCATATCATTCTCCTAATGATATGATCTTGTTGTTGATAACATCTCAATGTTTATGATATGGAAACCACAATCATCAATCAACCAACAAGCTAGTGAATTATAGAGGCTATACTAGGGACTTCAAATTAAGTTTACAAATCACACAAGTATTAATGGTTTCCTTGTTAATACTATTATAGCATGAATGTAAACATTTATCATAAGTATGAAGATATGATAATAACCTACTTTATTATTGCCTCTTGGGCATATCTCCAACAGTCTCCCACTTGCACTAGAGTCAATAATCTAGTTTCAAACCTTTGTGTATTCAACACCTATGGCTTTCCGGTGTTGTATGTACACGATTGCTAGTGGTCAATGATCTCCGGATCGACACTTCCGGTCCGTGTGTAATTGCATGTCTTTGCGTCTCTACGCATCACTCATTCTCTAATGAGATGGCTTTGTATAAATTTGGTCTTTCGGTGTGACCTTTAGTTCTTTGGGGTTAAAACATGTTGACAATATTGTCGTACAATATATCTTCATAGTATTATCCCGCTGTGAACTACACCTAGTTTGATAACAAACTACTTGACACAAATGCCCTCTTTTGCTGCTATAATAGCAGTCATATACTTAGCCTTTTGTTGTAGTATCTGTCACAATGTCTTAACTTTGGAACTCATCCAAATCCATTATGGAACTCACTTTCCATTATATTGTGCCACCCTTAATTTAGATTGAGATAAACTTAACTTGTACTCTGTGACAAAACTAGTATCAATGTAGTACTTTTACAATGAACTAATCATCTATTTGTCACTTCTACAAATAATATACTCTTAGTTCTTCCAAAAGATCATAAGAATATCCTTACTATCGTCCAATGATCATCTTATGAATCATTCTGGTATATGCTCATAATATTTATAGCATAGGACATATCTGGATTTGTACATATCACTGTATGATTGATATAAATACTCTTTGTGATTTCATACATCAAGTATCAATCTATACTTGAATCTTTGTTTCACTTACCAAGTGCCAATACACTTGAATATATCATCAACATTGAACTCTTTCAATCCTTTACGTGCAACAAGAACCTTTCTTGTAGTTTCTATATTGAATTCATTCAATATCTCTTCTAAGTACTTATGGCACAACCATATTAGCGTCTATTGATGCCAAATATTTGGGTTTTGCCTAAGTCTTTCATCGGGATGAAATTCTTAATATGTGTTAATAAAAGATACATTATTTCCAATCAACAATATGTCTTCCACATAATGTATTAGAAACATGTCTTAGCGCTCCCACTTAATTTCTTGCAAATGCAAGCATCTTCATTGTCTCCGATGAAATTAAACTCTTTTAACAGTTTCATCATAGTGAAGATTCCAACTCCGCTATGCTTACTTCAACCATTGAAGTTTGCATATGCTTTTAGCATCCTTTGAATTAACAAAACCCTTTGGACCGTGTCATGCACACGTCCTAGGTAACCATTCTATTAGAAGAACTTGTTTTGTTTATTCTACTACCACATAACAAATTATATGTAGTGGTTGCTACATTAATCCGTCTAGACTAAAAATCGCTATGAAAGATCAAATCTTGTCATTTTGAACATTGTTGTGAACTCTTTCCCAACATGTCGACTATTTCATAGATGTGAAACATCCATGTCTACTTCTTTATAGATCCAAACACAACTGTAAGGTCTTACACCTTTCTCGAGGGTCCTTCAAGTTCAAAACTTGATTTCTCGTGTATGGAACTATCACGGATTTTATGGCTTCAAGCCATTAGACGGAGTCAAGGCCCATCATTGCTTCTTTGCATGTAGTAGGTTCATTATTCTCAAATAATGATTCAACCCTCAAATCTTGGTATTTGATTGTTCATCCGACCTACTTGTTTCAATAGGAACTTGGATCTCCGTTACCACAACCTTTGAGGTACGTGAGCCATGAGTTTTGTTGCTGCCTCCGGAACACTTTTCGGCGCTGCGCAACTCTGCACATATAGCTAAGGTTCCTTTAACCTTATCAAAGTTCTATTGTCCTCCCACTTAACTTTTCACGAAAAATTCCTTCTCAAAGAAACTTGACGTTCTAAGCAACAAACACTTTTGTCTCCGGTGTTTATGGAGGAATACTTAACATTTATACAAAGACAGGTTTATCCGACTTTGGTTGCACACATCTTTCTTATGCATAGCATACCAATGTTTTAAGAAAGGACTACTTGGGTTTTATCCCAAACCATAACTTTATATGGTGTCATTTCAGCGGATTATGATGGAGCTCTTTTTAGTGGAAAACGGTAATCTCTAAAGCTTTTAATCTTTAAAATATAATGGCAGTTTTATGAATTATACCTTTGATCTTACCATGTCAAACAAGGTTTAATTACATATCTCGAATGCTCCATACTCTTATGGTGTTTCGGGAAATGCAAATCCACAGAACGATTCCTTAAATCTTAGGTATTATGCTAAACTTGTAATTCAAATATCTTCCTTTATGATCTTATCATAAACTATTCATATTCTCGTTACAATGATTTTGCACTTCATCTTGAAAGTCTTTTGAACTTTTCAAATATTTCATACTTCATCCTTATTAAGTAAATATTCATATATTCACTCAAATTTTCGGAGAAAGCATATGAAGTTGAAATCCATCGCTCTTGACTACACATAATGGAGTTCGTACAACAATATGCACAAGTTCCAATAAGCTAGTCTTTCGTTCCCTTTTGGCCTATGAACGAAGTTTTAATTATCTCTAGGAAAGTTTCACAAAGCGTCATTTGATCAAAAATCAAAGACTCCAAAATTCCATCCACATGGAGTTTCTTCATGTTTTCTTTCAATATAATTTAAGCGGCGATGTCACTTCCTAAGTGATCTTTCAATCAATTTGTCTTTCGACAATTTTAGCACTAGTTTTATGGATGTGATTTATCCAACGAGATTTGTGAATCATCCATCTTTTATGGATTACGGCTATTATTTGAACAACCCTTTTGTTCTCATAATACCTGATAAAACAAATCCTGAAGGCAAGCTTTGATGTTTAACGAGCAACACAATAACCCTTTATTTGTTTTCGATGAACATCATCACATATTCTTTTGCTAGTTACTTAGGCCATTGTAGTTCATGAATTGTGTTGTTTATAATGACGATTCACACCAACAAATTCAGTATCAAATAATTAAGAACCACATTGTTTAATAAGCAAAGAATATAGCCATAACACATTATATCATCTATATACTTAAACTGAACAATTCTAGTCTTTTCTTTTCTGCCATATACTTATGAGATTCTCTTTCAGTATTTCCTTTTACATTTGAAAGAATCTATCAACATCAATAGTGGAGTCATACATATGACACATAGTCCAAAGCGTGTATAGTTAAATACCAATGTCTTTGGACTTGCACTTTGAAGTAGATCACCATTTTCAAATGTTTGGTGTTCTTTCAAATTCCTTTCTTTAGTTAACTCTTGGTGTAGTAAACATTTTACCTACATCAAATATTCACCTTCATCATGGATTTGTCCATGATCAAGCTACTTTAGCTTATAACGGTGAATCGTGAGTATAATGTTGCTCTCCAAAACCTTTTGGAAGATTAGGACAACTAGTGTCTCCAACCTTTTGCAAATTCTCATCAAATATGAGAACATGACTTTTGCCATATTATACTCTATCATGTTGTAACCAAAACTTCATTTCAGATATCAGAATATCTTCCACACATCATGGTTTACGAAACAACTCTTTCAGATCCTAGATAACCTTGATATTAAGACAATCCTTTGAATATCAAGAATCATGGAGACAAACATGATACTCAAACACTAACACTTGGAATTGTCACTCTTGTTTTAATACTAATTATTAAACTTTATGGAGTAACCGGAAATTACTGAAAGTTTGCAATAGGACTTTTAAACTTTAGATTAACACTTCAAAACAATACGATACCAGTTCGTAAAGTAACTAACCAGAATTCTATAGTTCTATCATCTCAATCATAACTAAGCGCAAGGTGGTAAACGGATGCCAATGACTACAACAACTATGCAAATTCACTTTGATTTAGTTTATGATAAATTGAGTTCTAATTAATAATTAAATTAATCTAGGTGAACTCCCACTCAAAACAATATCCCTCACATTGTTTTAGTGATCACGAACCAAATCCACCACATCAAAACCGATCATCACGTGAGTTGATGTAGCTTCAATGGCGAACAATCAACATGTTCATCATATCTACTATATGACTCATGCTCGCCTTTCGCAATCCGTGTTCTGAGGCCATGTCGTACATGTTAGGCTCGTCAAGATCAAACCTTAGCTACCGCATAAGCAAATCTGGCTTGCTTACGTTGTATTCACCCGGAATCAAAGACACCCGATCATCACGTGGTGCTTGAGCAGCAAGCTTTGTAGCGGTGCATACTAAGGGTGAACACTTTAGAACTTGAAATTTATGTGCATGAGGATCATCTTATAATGCTACCGTCTACAAAGCAATACAAGATGCATAAAGGATTAACATCACATGCAATTCATAATATGTGATATGATATGGCCTTTCTTCTTTGTGCTTCCGATCTCCATCTTCAAGCGAACATGATCTCCATCATCACCGGCATAGCATCAAGGTCAATGATGCTTCTACATGGTTGTCGTCCACCAGCTTCAACTATTACAACTATTTTGAATAGACACGCGGTCTTAACGAAATTAAAGACAACCATATGGCTCCTGGTTGTCAACTTACAATAAGGAACATTGCATACATCAAATATAATCACAATCATGGCCATATCACATCATGTACACCTGCAAAACAAAGTTAGACGCCTCTACTTTCTTTGCATATTTTACGTGGTTTGGGGCTTTCAATAAGTGTCGTTCTAACTTACGAACAAGAACCACAACATTGATACTAGCATTGTTGATTACCCGTTGTAAATTGGATCTTTACTATGCTAGGAGAAACAGGCACCCGCAAAGCCACTTATGCAATACAAGTTGCATGTCAAGCGTGGAGCAAGTCTCATGAACGATGTCATGTAAGGTTAGCCCGGACCGCTTCATCCCAACATACCGCAAGATGCAAAGTACACAAAAAGCAATCTACAATAAAAGCAACAACGCCCACAATGACCATTGTGTTCTACTCGTCTGCAGATCTACATATAGACACGGCTCTGATACCACTTTAGGGGTTCGTAGCATGGAAAACAAAAAATTTCTATCGCATACAAACAAACAAGCCAAGATCTATCTACTAGATTGTAGCAACGAGTCGATAGAGGAACTCACCCTCGAAGATTCCAAAGCGGTTAACGAGAGCAGATTCTCGTGGGTGATGTAGTCGTACTCTTTCCGATCTCAAGATCGCGTGAGCGATCCTTCCAGCGCCACGTTCGGCAGCGCTCGCAGATCGATCACCGTTCGATTTTCGGCGAAGACCTTCCTCTCCTTGTTCCAGCGGCAGCGGAGGTTGTAGCACTCTCCTCGCGATTCCGGTAGCTGTGGCGTGGTCTGAAGTAGAGGAAATCCATGAGGCTTCGCCTTAAGCCGGTGCGAGTATGGTGGAGCTTATGAGAGAGGCTATTAGTGGTCTAGTAATTAGACACACCAATTAGAAGGCTCTAAACCGCTGGCTAAAGCAATTAGAAGCTCTAAACCAACACGGCTCTAAACCGGAGGTAGAAGATAGGAACTTGTGTGTGCTAGGAGGGAGCCCTGCCTGCCCTCCTTATATAGGTGGGAGGGGCTGGCCAAGAGGAGGGAGTGGAGTCCCTCCCCAACTCGGCCTTGGAGTGGGGCGCCGGCTTGGGGAGGAGGAATCCCTTCCCAACTCGGTTTCCACTTCTCCTCCTCTTTC
Source organism: Avena insularis (assembly GCA_023614405.1). Classification (NCBI taxonomy): domain Eukaryota; kingdom Viridiplantae; phylum Streptophyta; class Magnoliopsida; order Poales; family Poaceae; genus Avena; species Avena insularis. The sequence goes on along the minus strand of CM042690.1, from coordinate 659,882,846 downwards.
CACTTTCCAAAACTTGCCGTTTGACTTTCAAACTAGCCGTTTGACTTTTCAATTTAGGATTTAAATAAACCCTTTATTTTGGACAGCGAGAACACTTAGTACATGATGCAATCATTCCAACTTACAATGACACATTCATGTACCCTTCCCCCTCCGGTCGGACATTCCGGACCTTCTAGAATGTTCCGATGAAAACACCGGAACCATTCCCCAACTCAAAGCAGGACTTTCCTTATATGAATCTTATTCTCCGGACCATTCCGGATCTCCTCGTGATATCCGGATCCTATCCGAGACTCTGAACAACATTCGGTCTCTTTCTCATAATACCATAACTACTCAAACAACGTCGAATCCTTAAGTGTGTCTCCCTACGGTTCGTGAATTATGCGGACATGATCGAGACACTTCTCCGAACAATAACCAATAGAGGAATCTGGAAATTCATATGGCTCCACATATTTCTCTGATTACTTTGCGATCGAATGAACCACTTACATACGATACCAATTTCCCTTTGTCTCACGATATGTTACTTATCCGAGGTTATGATCGTCGGTATCTCGCATACCTAGTTCAACCGTTCTTGATAAGTACTCTTTTCTCGTTCCGTGATATGTGATCCCTTGTGAGCCAGTCACATGCTTGCAAGCTAATTGGATGACATTTCACCGAGAGGGCCCAGAGTATATCTATCCGTCATATGGATGGACAAATCCCACTCTTGATCCATGTGTTTCAACCAATACTTTCCGAACACTCAATGCCACCTTTATAGCCACCCTGTTACGGTGTGGTGTTTGATGACATCAAAGCATCCATCCAGTAAAGGTGATATGCATGATCTCATGGTCGAAGGAATTAGGTTACTATGTATCAGAAAGCATATAGCAATTGAACTATTGAAATGACTTGATCTTTATGCTACGCTTATCTATAGGAGTATGTCCACCATATCATTCTCCTAACGATATGATCTTGTTGTTGATAACATCTCAATGTTTATGATATGGAAACCACAATCATCAATCAACCAACAAGCTAGTGAATTATAGAGGCTATACTAGGGACTTCAAATTAAGTTTACAAATCACACAAGTATTAATGGTTTCCTTGTTAATACTATTATAGCATGAATGTAAACATTTATCATAAGTATGAAGATATGATAATAACCTACTTTATTATTGCCTCTTGGGCATATCTCCAACATGTTTCACATAGAGAAAACATAATAAGAGTGGCATTCAGCTTGTCCCTCATGGTATAACAAAACATAAATGCATATGACACTTTCAAAGTTCATAAGGGTGACTAGATACAAATAATTTAAGAACAAGCAATATCAAAGTTATGAATCAATCAACAAGTTTTGGGACAATGCACACTAAACTAAAAATGACCACTATGCTCTCTCAATTGGTGCATAAAGGTAGAGGATGGAGACTCAATATAAAAGTAAAAAAGAAAGGCCCTTCATAGAGGGAAGCTAGGATTTCAAGTTTCATAAAGAGCTTCCAAAAATTATGGTACTTATTAGCTTTCAGCTCTCATTGCCCCTATCATAAGCATCTTGAGGTGATTAAGGTTAAAGTGATACAAATATGAGGATATGATTGACAAGTTATAAGTTGAAAATCTCATGCCCCTTGCTTAGGAGTACAGAACCTCGCTACTCAACTTTAGTCATAGGTAAGTTCTTGTCATTGTAAGTATATGAGTATCATGGAGAACCGCCAACGGGGTACCCCTTGCCCCATGACACAGGAGCTTTCCCATATCAAAATGACAAGGCAACAGACAATGAGCATCTCAGCGATCTTTTTATTTGCTATTTGCATAAGTTTTTATTAAGGATGCTTCACAGAATGCTCATTATGGTCATGCTGCAAGTTTCCACCATGATTAGGCATGGCTTAGGCTAGCCGCCCAGGCGTTTCTCTAACACATATACAAACTCCATGAGATTACAAGCGCCCCTTTTATTTCACATCGCCGGGGTCCATAAACAAAAGAACATGATATCAACTGAATAATAAGTGCAATGTTGAAAGCGTTCCCCATGGTATCATGGTTCTGTTAATTCACAACTTATAAAGTGCAAGCATATAAGCAACATATATAGACACAATGGTTCAATTTATTAAGTGCAAGAAAATAAAGTGTGCCATCAAGTTTGTGAGAGCTTTAATCACTAATTTTCACATAACAAGTTTAATTTGGAAGGTAGATAAAAACATGAATATACTTGGAATGGTGTAACACACCATGCATAGGAATTTATAGTGGACTCTTTGGAATAACTTTCTTTTCTTGGAGGTTGGATGCATGAGTAGAACTCATACTTGGTACAAGTGGAGGCTAGCAAAAGACTGGGAGCGACCAACTAAGAGAGCAATAATGGCCATAATCATGCAAAGTGACAAAACATTATCAATTAAAGCATAAAGTGATATTACAAGTCAAAAACTAAATGATCATAGAGGCTAAGGTGACTGGTTCATAGTCTTAACATGGTGTAATCATGTGCCAAGTCAACCCAAATAAAGCATCAAAGGAGAATACCACAATATTATGCTTTTGTATGCTAAAACAACGCATGATTCTCTCAAGGCACATTAAGAAATCTCAATTGTTTGGAACAAGTCATGTTGCAGCAATAATCACTAAGCATAAGGTCAAAGCAACATCAAACATGACATGATAAAGTCTAGGCCACAGTCAAAACAAGCTCCTTTTGTAACACTTATAAGCATGAAGCTTCCTACTCTTTTCCAACACCAATCAACTTATTTGAAACAACATATGAATGCGGGGGTCCAACCAATTTATTTAAGCAAAACGAACAAAAGAAAACTAAAAACAAAAACAAAGACGCTCCAAGAACAACACAATTGTGCATAAAACAATGAAAATGAAATGTTTTGGAAGAAAACCTGAGATTTTTATTGATGAAGAAGGGGATGCCTTGGGCATCCCCAAGCTTTGACGCTTTTACTTCTTGAATATTTCTTGGGGTGACACGGATGGCATCCCCAAGCTTGAGCTTTTGTTCATACTTCATCTCATCATATTATTCTTCCCTACACTTGAAAATTTCCTTCATACAAAACTTCACACAATCTTCATTAGCAACATTAGTGTATTCAAGATAATAAGTTTTTGGTTTTAGTTTCAACACAAGAAAAACTTCCATTAAAACACAATCTACTGTAGCAATTCCTTCTAAAAGCTCAAGCGATCAAAGAGAACTCAAAGAGAAAGAGATTAAGAGGCAAATGCAAATAATGGCAAAAATCTGTCAAAACAGACCAGCAGGTAAAAACCGATTTTTGGAAGACCTTCTTTTGCTCAAATCGAAAAGTTCTAAACTAACTAAAGTTAGATAATAGCCTAGGGCATAAGCACAGAAAATTATAGCTCAATCCGACGTATAGGGATTTTTCGCGATTTTTTATAGTGAAGCACAAAAATCTGTTTCGGGATAGCAACTTTCCCAAGTCTTACTTCTCTCTCAGTAGAGGTTATTCTTGGCACAAAAACCACACAAAAAGGATAAGGAGAGGTTATTACTGAGGCAATAACTTCCAAGACTCAACAAAAGTAAAACTTACTGAAAGTAAAAATAACTTGGGTTATCTCCTAATGTGCTTTTCTTTAACGCCTTTCAGCTAGGCATAGGAGCAAGATTCAAGTATTTTCCAATGAAGAAGCATTAAGATCAAATTTATTGCCCCTACCTTTATTACCTTTATTCTTATCTTTAGGGAACGTATGATTGTTTGATGGAGAAGCAAAATGCATGATGCCTTTTCCCACATCTATTATTGCTCCAAGGAGTTTAAGTAGGGATCTTCCAAGTGTAATTTGTCTTTTGCCTACACATTCAATAATGAGATAATCAGTAGACACCACTCTCCCTAAGATCTTTGTAAACACTCCTTCAGCTATTTCAATGGGTAATATTGTGGCATTATTGGTAAGAGATATTTCTTCTCCTCTCTCAGAAAGTCCCCAAAGATTCAAAGATTCATAGATATCTTTAGGCATAAGACAGAATTCAGACATGATATCACAACGAGCATAAAAAACTTGATTATTTATAACAACTTTTACTATAGGAAGCCATTTTGAAGATTCAGAATTTATTGGAACATATTCATGATGCTTTCTAAGCATGTTATAGCATTCTTTTAAACTAGCTGTGTTGGTCTCAAGAGTGTTTAATCTAGCAATAATGTTTGTAAAGGAGGAATAAGATTTGCTAGGCAAGTTATATGTTGTAACCAACTTTTTTATGGCATTAAAAGCTTCACCCTCATTGCACTGGAGAAAATGTCCTCCTACTACAGCATCCAAAGCATATCTATAACAAAGAGTAAGACCAAAGTAGAAACTTCTAAGAAACAAGCCTTGAGTCATTTTAGGTTCAGGTTTTTCATGTAAATCAGAAATTCTAGACCAGGCTTCTTTGAAACTCTCTTCAATTCCTTGTTTGAAAGAAAAAATCATTTCCTCGGGTGACATATTGATTGGAGCAATGCTAGACATAAAAGCAACTTGAAGTAGGAAAAAAATTAAAGAACTAATTTTTTTGTGTTTTTGATAAAAGAAGCAAACCAGTACAACTAATTTTTTTGTATTTTTGATAAAAAAGAAACAAGCAAACAAAACAAAATAAACTAAGAAAAACAAAAACAAAGTAAAGAGATTGGTTGTGAGAGACTCCCCATGCAAGAATCTTCTTTCTCCCTGAAAAGTGATTGACGAGGAGGAAGAGATTGAAGCTGTCCTTAACTCCCTGGCAACGGTGCCAGAAAAGTGCTTGATGGCTCAAGATATGTAGAGCTCGTTGGGAACCCCAAGAGGAAGGTATGATGAGCACAACAGCAAGTTTCCCTCAGTTATGAAACCAAGGTTATCGAACCAGTAGGAGTAAGGAAACAACTCCAAAGTGTTGATAACAACTTGGAATCCTGCACAACACAACCACATAACTTTGCCCCAACTTATAGTGAGGTTGTCAATCTCACTGTTTTTGCTGAAAACAAAGGATTAAACGTATAGTGTGGAAGATAGTAATTGCTTGCAGAAAGTAAACAGTAAACGCTAATAGTAGATGGTATATTAATGGTAAAGGAATGCACTAGGGTCCACAGTTCACTAGATCCCCTCAAGATAAATAACATATTGGGTGAACAAATTACAGCAGGGCAATTGACAGATTGAGAAAGCATAACAATGCATATACTAGACATGTTGACTCCTATGAGATTTGATTGGGCATTACAACATAATACATAGACTGTAATCCAACTGCATCTATGACTAATAATCCACCTTCAGGTTATCATCTAAACCCCTTCCATTATTAAGTTGCAAGCAACAGATAATTGCATTAAGCAAAGTGTGTAAAGTAAACAATACAATTGCCCCATGTACAAAGGATTGTTGTTTTCTCCCTAGTAGCAACAACACATCTACAACCTTAGAGATTTATATCACTTCCCCAGATTACTAGAGGCATGAACCTACTATCGAGCATAAATACTCCCTCTTGGAGTTAAATACACAAGCATCTACTTGGCCAAGATAGCTACTAGCAACGGAGAGCATGCAAGATCACAAATAACATAGACATGATAGAATCAATAATTAATCTGAAATAGAATCTCAATATCCATCGGATCCCTGCAAACACAACATATAGGATTACAAATAGATGATCTTGATCATGAACGGAGCTCACGAGATCTAAACATGATAGCACAAAGGAGGAGAACCGGCCATCTAGCTACTGTATGGACCCATAGTCCAAGGGTGAACTACTCACGCATCACTCCGAAGGCTGGCATGGTGATGAAGAAGGCCTCCAGGATGATCTCTCCCCTCCAGCAGGGTGCCGGGAAGAGCTTCGGATCCCCCTAATCAAGGGATGGAGATTCGGTGGCTACATACTCTTTCGTGGAATTTTGTTCGGGTACTTAGCGTTTCTGCATCGGGGTACTTTTATAGGCGAAGGGGCAAGGTCGGTGGCCGCCCGAGGGGCTCACACTAGGGCCTGGCGCGCCACCCTATGGTGTGGTCGCCTCGTGGGGTTTCATAACTGAGGGAAACTTGCTGTTGTGCTCATCATACCTTCCTCTTGGGGTTCCCAACACGCTCTACATCAACCACGCACCAGCACTTTTCTGGGCGCCTGATGACCCACAAGTATAGGGGGTGTATCGCAGTATTTTCGAGGGATGTGAAACCCAATTTATTGATTCGACACAAGGGGAGCCAAAGAATATTTATCAGCCTTAACAACTGAGTTGTCAATTCAGCTGCACCTAGAAACAATCTTGCTCATAGCAGTTTATCAGTAGCAACAGTTTTGTAGTAGGAATAGTAAAGTAGAAGCAGTAGTAAAGCAAAGACAGTAGTAACAAAAGCAGTAAATGTGGGATTCGAGTGCGGTAGGCATAGGGATGGATGGACGGGCGTTGCATGGACAAGACAATCCACATAGCAATCAGAACATAGGGCAATTGCAGATAAATAAGATAAAGCATCCAAGTACTAGACAATCCTAGGCATGTGTTCCATATATAGTCATGCGTGCTCGCAATGAGAACTTGCACAACATCTTTTGTCCTACCAGCCCGTTTGCAGCGGGGCCTCTAGGGAACTACTGGCAATTAAGGTGCTCCTTTTAATAGAGCACCGGAGCAAAGCATTAACACTCCATGAACACATGTGATCCTCACATCAAAGCCTTTCCCTTCCGGTTATCCCGATTTCTGTCACTTCGGGGCCATAGGTTCCGGACAACAACGTGTGTATACAACTTGTAGATAAGACCAAGAACAATACTATCATAATGAATCAATAACATGTTCAGATCTGAAATCATGGCACTCGGGCCCTAGTGACAAGCATTAAGCACAATAAGTCGCAACAAAGTCATAAAGCACTAATAAAAGATACTAAGCACCATGCCCTAACAATCTGATGCCATTACATGAACGATCTCATCCAATCCCTACCATCCCCATAGCCTACAGCGGGGGATTACTCACTCATAGATGGGGGAAACATGGATGGTCGATGGATAAGCGATGGTCATGATGATGGCGATGATCTCCTCCAACTCCCGTCCGTGAGTGCCGAACAGGTTTGGTGTTTCATGGAATCTGGTGGTGGCGGCGGAGAGGAACTCCTTCTGAAAAACGTCGACTTCGAAGTTTTTAGGTCGAAGGCTCCTTATCGGCGAAGAGAGGCCGAGGGGGTGCACAGGGGCCCACCACCTGGCGCGACTGGCTGGCCAGCTAGCAGTGGTGTGGCCACCCCAGGGATCTTCTCCGTCTCGTATTCTGGCTCCGGGAGTCTTCAGGTGAAATAGGATTTTTGGCATATTTTCCGGGATTTTTCGTGATAGTTGATTTTCTGCACAAAAAGTAGACACCAAGGCAATTCTGCTGAAAACAGCGTCATTTCGCATTAGTTGCATCCAAATCACACAAGTATAGAGGAGAAACAATAGCAAAAGTGTTCAGGAAAGTAGATACGTTTTGGACGTATCAACTCCCCCCAAGCTTAGCTTATTGCTTGTCCTCAAGCAATTCAGTTGAAAACTGAGTGCGATAAAAGAACTTTCACGAACACATTTGCTTCATATGATGTAAATATTCTCAGCAATGTGATCAACTACCTAGACAATTCATAATAAAGAGTATGCAACTGAGTCTACTTAATAGTCATTGCAAGCTATGAAGAGATTCCAACTCAAGAATAATAAGTAGCATGAAGCACAAACATAAGCAACATTACAATGATCATAGAAAGGTATGATAGAGTGGTATCTCGCTTGCCTTTGATTATGAATGCCAAGGCACCTCTGAAGTTCAAGTGATGACTAGAAGTAAAGATATCAAAGATACAAGCATCAAAGTCATAACACAAATAATCAAGTATTGGAACAAACACAAAGGATGACAACTATGCTCTCAAGAAGGTGCTCAAAGAATAAGTGGAGACTCAACAAGTAGAAGAAAAGGTTTTGAATAATTTGAAAGGCTTCCAAATGCTGAAAGTGTGGTACTTGTTAGCTTTGAGCTCTCATTGCCCCTATCATAAGCATCTTTAATGTGGTTAAGGTGAAAGTGACATAACTAAGAGGATATGTTTGACAAGTTATAAATCGAAGTCTCATGCCCCTTACTTACGAAGACCGATCCTCATGCTACTCAACTTCAGTCACAAGTAAGCTCTTGTCATTGTAAGTACATATGTATCATAGAGAACCGCCAACGGGGTTGTAGCGTCCCCAACCTTTAATAAGATTGAGTCCCCTGTGTTTACAATGCTAGTCCCTGGATCAATAGCTAGCATCCACAGTTCAGATGTAATATCGAGAAACAAAGGTCATAATACAACTTTATAACCAGGAATAACATAATTTTTATTACATCAAACATAGCTCATTGGCTATTTACATTACATTGTAGCGGAATAACTATAAGCATTGGGTCCTTCATCTTCAAAGTGCCACAGGCAGACATGTTGGTTGTAGACTTTGTAATCCTAATCAATCAATCTTCACTAAAACAATCAAACCTGCAACATAATAAGTTACAGCCACGAGGGTCAATACATTTGAATTGTATTGGCAAGTGATATTTTGGTAGTATAGTGGATTCTATCATCTATATGCATTTGGCTAAGTGGAGTTGAGGCTTTGCATTGCTCAAAATAGATTTTTCCCTATCATTTGAAAAATAAGTTTTGTTTGGCAAAAACAAATTCCAAGGCATCTATCAACCAAAGACTGAAGATCCACTCAGGGCATCTACCAATCAGAGACTGAAGATTTACTTGGCAAAAACAAATTCTCAACCAATGATTGAAGATCCTCTCAAGGCATCTACCAATCAGAGATTTAAGATTTCACACAACCCTTGTTCACCCACAAGTTTTAATTTAGAAATTGGAATGATGAGATTCTTGATTGCTTCCATGTCTTGATGCTCAAATTGTCCTTTACCAGGGACATGGCTAAGTACTTAGGTTTTTCACTCTGCAGAGGTGGTGCACTTTCCCCACAAGTCTTGGTTTCCCAAGAATGATCCTTCAGTAGCCTTTCCTTAGTCAAATGGACGCGTTCCAACCTATCAATCACTACCACCCACTCTCCAAAAGACTAAGTTCCAGCATCCTAAGATCATGGCAGAGCCCATAATGCCAAGTGGTTGCACTTGAAGTTTCTCAACATTTGACATCTCAAATCTCTTTGTTTCCTGGGTGGCCATCCACAAGTGAGATACACAAGCCAAGTCCCATGGCCTTGTGAACCACTCAACCAAAAACCACCATGCAATCCCATTCCACCCAGGAGATTCATTAATCTTAGTTGTTTTATTAAACAAAACACAAGTCCTCAGACTTAGAATATTTTTCATAGTGTGAATATATATCCCACCCAAGTTTTCTATTAGCTAGGCTAAGCTTGGTAGTAATAGGATTCTTAACTTAGGAAAATCCTACTAAGGATTCATCTACTAGATTTCCTATAGCAAGGTCTATACTTAGCAAAATAAAAACCATGCAAGATTTTACTTTAGCAAAAACACTAATGCATAGTGAAAATAATGGGTCATAAGATATGAAGCATCACTTGCCTTTTTGGTAGAGGGTATAAGTTCACTCCTTGTCCTTGCAACACTCACACTCTTCAAGTCACTACAATCAATCAAGCAAGGCACAAACTCAATCTACCAATCAAGCAAATCAACACACATAAAATAACAAAGTCAAAGAAATGCATGCAAGCATGCCAAGCTTTGCTTTGTTTGCAAAAGTGGTTCCTAGTGGGTCATAGACATTTGGGTACACCTAATGGTCATTTTGTAAAGTGGCAAAGTCATGCATAGGCATGCAAAGGTTGGTTCTAATGTAGGGATGGTCCTCACTAGGCTTCTAAACTTTGTAAGTTCCAAATTGGTCATTTACCAAAATGGCAAAGTCATTTGCAAAAGGGTTTCTATTAGATTCCTAAACTTTGTAAGATCCAAATTGGTCATTTACCAAAGTGGCAAAGTTGTTAGCAAAAGGTTTCACCTCAAAAACCAATTTCAAAACAAGGCACCTATTTGGTCATTTTATGTGGTGCAGAAATATGTCTACTAGGGTTTTAGTCTATAGGGTTCACCAAATGAGTTGCTATTGCAAAACTTGGTGCTTTTGGTCAGTAGGTTTGGTCCAAACATTTTCTCAAGGTTTTCTTTTATGAAAGCATTTTCATAAACAAAACAAATAGTTTTAGTTAGCTAGAAATGGACTAAACTAATTAATCCATTCTATTCTTTTCCAAAATCACTTTCCAAACTATGGGTTGGTTCCTATGGTCAGCAAGGTCACAACAAACCAATTGGCAAAGGTTTTAACCTAAATATCATTTTTAAATGATTTTTCTAATGTTAGCAAGCATACAAAAGAATCTGCAAAGTTAAACAAGTTAACAGATACTATTTGCTAAACTAAGGGCAGGGTTGGCTAGGGCTTGTCTTGCTGATTCCAACGACATCAAATTTGTAAAATTTGGACGTGTGGATCAAAAGATACAAGGGTTTGAAAATGGCAAATAAATCTGTTTTCAAATTTCTTTTAAACAGATCTAGTGCCACGCGTTGCGCTGTGATTGGCCGGTACCGGTTCGGTGTGGATCGGCAACGTGGAGCGTTGGATCAAGTTTGATTGCACGGCACAGAGGACATACCCCTTCGCGTTAAGTGATTCTATCGTAACCGTCAGATCCAGATCCTACGGTGCTAACGTGCTCGACCATTTGCGAGCGGCGCTGCGGTGGCTACCGGCGGCGGAGTCGTCGGTCGATGACGGTGCCGGCGATGCAGAAAGCGAGAGAGAGAGAGGAGATGCTCACCGGGCTCAGGAGATTACGGCGATGCTCGGGGAGGTGTTGGTCGGGCGAGGGGCGCACTAGGGTTGCAGGAATTCCTCGTCGGAGTTGCTGCGGGCGGCGGTGCTCTCGGGTGGTCGTCGTTCGTTAGGCGTGGGATCACCTCGAAATGACTATACGGTTAGATGCGCAAGATCGAGCGAGTCATGTGCGTGAACAAGAGGGTCGAAGCGGTCTAGGCTTGCGGAGAAGAAGCGGAACGGCGGCGCTACGTGCTTGTCGGTCGTCGCTTCTGAGATCACGAGAAGAACAACCGGGTTGGGTTAGGCCGCGAGGTCACGGAGGTGCTGTGTGCGTGAACGAGGAGAAGAGGGGCGACGGAATCTACGTGGGGCTCGCCGGAGCTGAAGAGGCAGACGATGGCGCTCATCGACGGAGTCGAGGTTCTAGGGCACCAGCGGATGAGCGGAAACGCAGACGGATGCGTCTGGATGAGTGGAGTATGCGTGCGTGGTCAAAGAGGCAAGGGGCAGTCTGGTTTTGCCGGAATCATCACCGGAACATCGTCGGACAGAGGTGGCTCGGGGAGAAATTGAGGGCTGTCTAAGGCGTGCCAGCTCGGGGTGTCCGAGGGGATTTATAGAGGAGAGGAGGCGTTTCCATCTGCGTGATCAAAGGCGAGGTAAAGGCTCGGCGTTAAGGCAATTACACTGGAGAAATCAACGGCGAAGGGGAAGAACTGGGCGGTCGGGGGACTGCGATGAAGATGGCGATCTTGGTGGGGTCCAATGGTCAGTGGGAAAAGAAGAAGGAACGGGGTCCACCTGTCAATCACTCTGCGGGTTAGATCGAGTGTGAGGAAAACGGTTCGGGGCGAGTGGGTCCGCTTGGCAGTGAAAGAAAAGGGAGTGGGAGTGGGGTCCAGATGTCATTCTCTGTGCGGGTAGGTTTCTTAGTGAGAAGAGATTTCTTCGGGGGAAGGAGTACTGGGCTGGAGTTGGGCCTATTGGGCTGCTCCTGTTTTCCTATTTTTTTCTGTCTAATCTCTTTTTCTTTTTCTAATTCTTTTTCTGTTTTCAATTCAAACAATTAATTCAAACAATTTCAAACAACACTCAAATCAATTCAAACAGCAAACTTTTCATTTGAATTTGGTTACATTGGCAACATAATCCAAATCTCAAAATGAAATATTATTTTTATTTATTTTTAGGATCCATTTAATAATTAAATAAAATGGATCTTTAGTTATTAGGGTTTGATTTATTTAATAATATTTCCATTTGAATTCCAATTATTTTCAAAACCAAACCAGAAGGTTTAATTTGAAAATAAAAGAATACTTGGAAACTTATTTAAATAAACAGATAAGTTTTGGTGTTTTAATTAAAATGGGAAAGCCTTTACTTAAATAAAATTGGATATTTAAATCCTTATTATTTTATTTAAATAATCCTTTACTCATTTTAATCAAAGCAAAACCTTTTAATAAAAGATTTCAAAGTAGTAATAAAATACTTGGTGTTTATTTAAAATGGGAAAAGCTTTTACTCAAATAAAATTGGATATTTAAATCCTTATCATTTTATTTAAATAAACCTTTACTCATTTTATCAAAACAAAATATTTTATTTCAAAAGCTTGGCCAAAATTAATTTGGCTTATCTTTTCATTTGAAACCAAAGTCTTTTATTAAAAGATCTAAAACAGTGTTTCCAAAACAATTTATTTTCCTTTGATAAATGTTTATCTTTATAAATCCCTTTAGGATTACCTGATCACCAATTGGTGTGGGCTTTTGGTAAGGGTTTTATTGACTTTGGAAATTCAATTTCCTTATCTTATTATATTCACAAGATTTTGTCCATGGTTCCAAACTGAGTGAGACTAATCTCTAAGGTCTTTCTTGATCCTTTGTGAAATTTGTTGATCAACTTTGGTATGGATCAAATCCATGGATTTGGAGATACTTTGGAAAATGATTTCCTTCCATTAGGGTTTAGGGTTTTGGATTTCTTTCCAAAAGTTCAAATTTCCAGATACATTCATTGAGGAATGCATTTCCCTTGATTTGAATTTGTTGAATTCAAACTTCCACCAAAGTTTGTTCAAGATGGGATTTTAAGTCTCCTTTTAGAAACAAAAGTTTCTTTTCACCCTGATTTTCAACAAAAGTTTATTTTGTTTATTTTATTTTCACATTACAAGATTTGGAAAATCTTGGGATGTGACAGGGGTACCCCTTGCACATGACACGGGAGTTATCCCATGATCAAAATGACAAGGCAAGGAGACAATGAGCATATCAGTGATCTTTTTATTTACTATGTGCATAGATTTTTATTGAGGATGCTTCATAGAATGCTCATTATGGTTATGCTGCAAGTTTCCACCATGATTAGGCATGGCTTAGGCTAGCGGCCCAGGCGTTTCTCTAACATACATACAAACTCCATGATCTTACAAGTTCCACTTTTATTTCACACCGCTGGGATCCATAAGCAAAAGAACATGATATCAACTAGGTACAAAGTACCTATGAAGTGTTGAAAGCGGTCCCCATGATACATGGTTCTGCTAACTCCAACTCATAAAGTGCAAGCATATGCACAACAAAGAAGGACGCAATGGTTCAGGTTTATTAAGTGCAAGAAAATAAAGTGTGCCATCAAGTTCGTGACAGCTTTACTAACTAACTTTCTCATAACAAGCAAACATTTTATTCGGAAGAAATCAAGGCATATTGAATATGCACGGAGGTAGCAAATGATGCTAATGGGTAGGTATGGTGGACACTTTGGAAATATTTGGTTTAGGGAGTTGGAAATTTGAGTAAAACACTCAGTGGAAGTGAAGGCTAGCAGTAGTAAGGGAGCGACAAACGAAAGAGCAATAGCTATCATTATCATGCTTGCAACAAAACAGGACTACTCATGGCATGAAAGTGATTCAAGATCCTCAAGGCAAAATAATTCGTCGAGGCTCAACTGATTATTACAGGAATATGCATGCGTGAGCATGTGCCAAGTCAATTCAAATGAAACATTCAGAGGAGGATACCACGGTGTCATACCAATTTATGAATAGAGTAATGCAAGCAAACACTCATGAGACATGCTACAAACTATTAGCAAGCTGGAGCTAATCATAAGAAAGCAAGAACTACTAAGCATCCAAAGAAAACATACACTCTACATGAACGGACTAAGCATGCCCACAGTGATGAGTATATGTACAAAAATGAAAACAAATAGAGTTCATTACCAGCCTCTTACCACGCCTCAAGTTGTCATTGATCCTCATTATTGCTCTTCACTTGTGTGGCTTGAATAATAATATGAAACCAATATCCACTGAGGACTGCCGAACCCTCCCCCCAAGCTTAGGCTTTTGGCCTAAGTGGGTATCAATCCATGTACGAATAGGGGTTCCAAGCGGGCGGATCTTGGTAAGAATGGTCGTAACTGGGCCCATGAGAGGAAGAAGAAGCTCCCCAATCATAACCGGGCTGCTGATATGAAGACTCGCCCTCATTCGAGGGCTAGACCGAATCATCCGTGACCTTCCTTCTAGTGTCCTGCTCCTGCTGGGAAAGCTCTTGCAAGTACGTGTCAAGCTCCTCCTTAGTGAGGAACCATCCTTCCCTATTATCAAGGTTAAACAAAACAGGTGCAGGCAAAAGAACAACACGCTCGGACTTGCTCTTTCTCCATCCAGCCTTAAGAAAGGTTATTTCATAAGGTAACTCACTCAAACTAGCCCACGAGGAAATAAATTGATGTTGTATCATGGAATTAAGATCAAGCCTCTCTATGGGGAACTGTAGGTCTAGATGATGAGGCACTAAACCATGCAATGCTAGCAAACGATAAGCAATGAGGCCTCCACAAATTCCACCTTTCTCACGGTTAGCAGCAAGACGGAAGGCTATCAAAGCACCCAAGTTGTAAGACCTATCTCGTCTAAGAGCAGCAGAGATAAATGCTAGATCAAACGAAGATAACTTATTGGCAGTTTTCCTAGCAAGAACACACTTGGCAATAAAGTAGGCAAAGTAGCAAATGGAGGGAAGATGAATGTTACGGATTTTTCCATTCTCCTTCGAGAAGCTACTCCCTTGACAAATTTCTGCGTATAAATCCATGAGTGGTTCCGGTCTCTCTTTAATCTTCTTACATGATGCCCACTGAGGTACCTTAATAGCTGCACAAAAATCATCAAGAGAAAGATTGACAGCAATATTGTAAATTTTGTAATGGACCATGGGGTTAGGCAAAGAGTGACTAAATTAGAAATCCTGCACCACAGACATGGTTAGTTTCACAAATTGACAAGGTTCATCTTCCAAGAAACGCTCTAACCCTGCATTAGAAACCAAAGTGTGGAAATCTTGTAGAATTCCTGCAGCTCTCATGAACTCAGGGCATGGATAAATGGAGGGAAAAACTTCCTCCTCCCGATGGACCTTCATGACCTCAGGCACCCAAAGCTCATGTTGGTTTAGGTGGTGTTCACTCATCTTCTATTCTGAAATTTAAACACCTATTAAACAAGTGATTGCAAAGTAAATATAATGAAGGATTCTACTCATAGGGACTTGCAAGAGGCCTAAACATGCATCAAAACTATATCTCTAAGCATTAAACAAGCTTACAAGATCTCATAACCAGTCACCTACAGCAGCAAAATACTCAACATATAATCCACTAAACACAAATCTACTTGGACAAGGGGAGGAGTCACATACCAAGGAACAATTGCTCCAAATTTTAGCAAGAAAGATGGGCTGAGCAAAGAGATCGAAGAAATCGAGAGCAAGCACGGAAAGAACGCGATTTTGAGCTATGAACTGGAGCTTACTCGGGAGAGAGAAGAAAGTGGCAGGTGAGAGAAGTAGTGGGGGGCCAGGGGTGGCCCACACCAGGGCATGGTGCCACCCAGGGCTGGCCGTGCCACCACATGGTGTGCCTGCCTAGTGGGCCCCCCGGTACCCACCAGGTACTCCTCTGCCCCTTTTTCACGTAAAAATTTAATATGAATTTTCTGGAATTTTTCGAGACACTTTATTTTTGGGCATTTTTCAGAAATAGAAGAATGATTTTCTGACAAACAGATTTTTTTCTTTTGGAAACATGATGCAAGGAAAAAACAAGGCTAGAACTACAGAAGTTCTAGAATGCAAGCAACTAACAACACAAAGAAAACTAAACGAAAGCAAAAACTAAAATGCAAAGGGTAGAAATAAACGGAGATAATCATAATGAAAACATTGTTTTGTTCAATGGAATCCTTTTGTTAGCAAGGTTGATCAAGTCTTGCTACCAAAACAATTGCATATGAGACAAAACTTTGTACTCCACTAATGATTATGTTACCTCGATCTTGATAGCAATGGTCCCAATCATAATAGTTTCAAAATTTTCTCTTGGTATGGGAAAATATATTTCTCCAAGTTGAATGCCTTCAACATGTTCAATTGAATTCAAACCATAAGTCCTTTCAATCTTCCTGGGGAAATAGACAGTATGTTCCTTGTCATTAACATTGAAGGTCACCTTTCCTTGATTACAATTAATAACAGCTCCTGCAGTATTAAGAAAAGGTCTCCCAAGAATAATAGACATATTATCATCTTCAGGCATTTCAAGCACAACAAAATCAGTTAATATCAAGCAATTGTGAGCTACCTGAACAGGTACATCCTCACATATACCCATAGGAATAGTGGTAGATTTATCAGCCATTTGCAGAGATATATCAGTTGGTATCAATTTTTCAAGCTGAAGCCTCTTATAGAGAGAAAAAGGCATAACACTAACTCCAGCTCCCAAATCACACAAAGCAGTTCTAAGATAACTGTTCTTAATAGAGCAAGGGATAGTTGGAATCCCTGGGTCTCCAAGTTTCTTAGGAACCTTGCCATTGAATGAGTAATTAGCAAGCAAAGTGGAGATTTCTTCATTAGGGATCTTCCTTTTATTCGAGACAATGTCCTTCATATACTTTGAATAAGGAGGCAATTTAATAGCATCAGTCAAAGGAATTTGCAAGAATAAAGGCTTCATCCACTCACAAAACTTATTATAGTGTTCATCTTCCTTTGACTTGTGTTTCTTATCTGGGAAAGGCATAGGTTTTTGGACCCAAGGTTCTCTTTCACTACCATGTTTCTTAGCAATAAAATATTCTTTAGTGTATTTAGTAGTCTTAGTGTGATTTTCAGGTTCTTCCTCAACTTTTTCTTCATTAGGAACTTCATTTTCTTCATTACCACTTTCAGTTTCAGTATCAGAGATAGATATACTATTAGGATCTATAGCAGGTTCAGAGGGTTCTACAACAGTTTTATGTTTCTTTTTCCTTTTCTTGCGAGTAGAACCACTATTTTCAGCTTGTTGAGAATCCTGCTCAATTTTTTGGGATGCCCCTCAGGATATAGAGGATCCTGGGTAGCAGCACCACTTCTAGTTCTAATTTCATAAGCATGTTTTTCTTTAGCAGCATTAACTATAAAGTCGTTTTGCACTTTAACGAGTTGATCTATTTGAGTTTGAACCATTTGAAAGTGTTTAACAATCATTTTAACATCATTAGAGGTTCTTTCCACAATATCTTTCAACTCAACAATAGCTCTAGTGTTTTCCATTAGATGATTTTGCACCCTTTTATTAAAGTTATCTTGCTTAACAATAAAGATATCCAATTCTTCTAAGCATTGATCAAGAGGCTTCAAGTAAGGGATATCACCTTCATCAAAGTGTTGGAGAGAGTGTACCTCAATAGTGGGTGAGTAGGGAATAGGCTTACATAATTCTTCTATAGGAGGTAAATTCTTGACATCTGCAGCTTTAATTCCCTTCTCCTTAAGACATTTCTTAGCTTCCTTCATCACTTCATCATTTAATTAGATAACCCCCCTCTTCTTTGATGTTGGAATAGGCACAGGAATAGATGGTTCAGGTACAATTACTTCAGGTATAGCTTGTTTAGGAGGAGTCCAATCTTCATAATTCTTGCTTATTTTATCCATTAATTCCTCAGCTTCCTTAGGAGTCTTGTTCCTGAAAACACAATCAGCACAACTATATAGGAATGTCCTAGATTCTTCGGTTAGTCCATTATAAAATATATCAAGTAGCTCATTCTTAGGTAAAGGACTTCCAGCCTGTGCATGAATCAAAGCACAAAACCTTGCCCAAGATTCGGGCAATACCTCTTTTTCTCCCTATTTAAAATCAAAAAGTTCCTGCAAAATAGCATGTCTAGCACTTGGAGGAAAATATTTCTGCTGGAAAGTACTAATCAAGCACTCAATGCTATCAATAGATCCAGGAGGTAAATTACTAAACCAAGTTTTAGCTTCTCCTTTTGTGAAAAGGGAAAAATCTTAGCAACAAAGTAAGTACGCATCTTAATATCATCAGAAAACAAGCCACTCATGGTAGAAAGTTCATTCATATGTGCTACCGCACTTTCATTCTTAGTCCCACAAAAAGGTTCTTTCTCGACAATAGCTATGTAAGATAGATCGAGAGAGAAATCATAATCTTCATCTATAATGTTTATGGGAGAAGCAAACTTAGCATCGGAGATAATTTTGGTCTAATTGTACTCCTCTCAAGGATATTGTTAGAAGAACTCCTATCTTGGGTGTTCCTACATTCTTGAAACTCATCAGTCATCTCAACATAATCTTCTTGACATCATAACTCTTACTAGACTCGGTGAGCTAAGTGTGGCGGTCTTCATTAGGAGTTTCGGTATTTCCAGCTATAGTTCTAGCAATCATAGCATCTAGGAAAGGACCTAATGAACCACTCTTATCAAGAACAGTAGAAGCAGCATCATAAGTATCAGAAGTTTCAGATTCAGCAGTAGTAGCAGTGTGTGTAGCATGTGTATGTGGTGGTGTAAGGAACTTACTCAAAACAGACGGTGAATCAAGAGCAGTAGATGTGTTCAGAACCGTACCTCTTCTTGTAGTGGATGGTAAAATAGGTACCTTGCCATCACGAGACTTACCCATGATGGATGGATAGCAGCGAACAATAGAGAACCCAAGTGAACTTGATAAATAAAGCTATGCTCCCCAGCAACGATGCTAGAAAATAGTCTTGATGACCCACAAGTATAGGGGGTGTATCGCAGTATTTTCGAGGGAAGTGAAACCCAATTTATTGATTCGACACAAGGGGAGCCAAAGAATATTTATCAGCCTTAACAACTGAGTTCTCAATCCAGCTGCACCTGGAAACAATCTTGCTCACAGCAGTTTATCAGTAGGAACAGTTTTGTAGTAGGAATAGTAAAGTAGCAGCAGTAGTAAAGCAAAGACAGTAGTAACAAAAGTAGTAAACAGTGGGATTCGAGTGTGGTAGGCATAGGGATGGATGGACGGGCGTTGCATGGACAAGACAATCCACATAGCAATTAGAACATAGGGCAATTGCAGATAAATAAGATAAAGCATCCAAGTACTAGACAATCATAGGCATGTGTTCCATATATAGTCATACGTGCTCGCAATGAGAACTTGCACAACATCTTTTGTCCTGCCAGCCCATTTGCAGCGGGGCCTTTAGGGAACTACTGGCAATTAAGGTGCTCCTTTTAATAGAGCACCGGAGCAAAGCATTAACACTCCATGAACACATGTGATCCTCACATCAAAGCCTTTCCCTTCCGGTTATCTCGATTTCTATCACTTCGGGGCCATAGGTTCCGGACAACAACGTGTGTATACAACTTGTAGATAAGACCAAGAACAATACTATCATAATGAATCAATAACATGTTCAGATCTGAAATCATGGCACTCGGGCCCTAGTGACAAGCATTAAGCACAACAAGTCGCAACAAAGTCATAAAGCACTAATAAAAGATACTAAGCACCATGCCCTAACAATCTGATGCCATTACATGAACGATCTCATCCAATCCCTACCATCCCCATAGCCTACAGCGGGGGATTACTCACTCATAGATGGGGGAAACATGGATGGTCGATGGAGAAGCGATGGTCATGATGATGGCGATGATCTCCTCAATTCCCGTCTGACGAGTGCGGAACGGAGTTTACGGTGCTGTTGTGGAATCTGGTGGTGGCGGCGGGCGGAACTCCTTCTGGAAAACGTGAACCCCAAGTTTTTAGGTCAAGGCTCCTTATAGGTGAAGAGAGGCCGAGGGGTGCAGGGGCCCACACCACCTTGGCTGGCCTGGCTTTGGCCAGCTTAGCAGGTGGTGTGGCCACCCCAGGGATCTTCTCCGTCTCGTATTCTGGCTCCTGGAGTCTTCGGGTGAAATAGGATTTTTGGCATATTTTCAGGGATTTTTCCTAATAGTTCATTTTCTGCACAAAAAGTAGACACCAAGGCAATTCTGCTAAAAACAGCGTCAGTTCGCATTAGTTGCATCCAAATCACACAAGTATAGAGGAGAAACAATAGCAAAAGTGTTCGGGAAAGTAGATACGTTTTGGACGTATCAGCGCCGTGCATTGAGCCATCAAGCATTTTTCTAGCGCCGTTGCCGGGGAGTCAAGGACATCTTCACAAGGGGAGTCCCTCATAACCAATCTCTTTACTTTGTTATTTTTGTTTTGCTTAGTTTCTTTTTGCTTTGTTTGCTTCTTTTGTTATCAAAAACACACAAAAAATAGTTTTACTAGTTTGCTTTCTTATTTCAAAAACACAAAAAATTAGTTCCTATCTTGAGTTGCCACTATGTCTAGCCTTGCTCCAGTCACTATGTCACTCGAGGAAATGATTTTCACTTTTAAACAAGGAATTGAGGAAAGTTTTAAGGAAGCTTGGTCTAGGATCTCTAATCTACATGAAAAAACTGAGCCTAAAATGACTCAAAGCTTGTTCCTTAGCAGTTTTTACCTTGGAATTGCTCTTTGTTATAGATATGCTTTAGATGCTGTTGTGGGAGGAGATTTCCTCCAATGTAATGAGGATGATGCTATTAATGCTATAAAGAAATTGATCCTCACTTACAACATGCCTAGCCAAACTGATATTTCTTTCGCAAAAATATTTGCTAGGTTGAACACTCTTGAGGCTAGCACTACTAGCTTAGAAAATTGCTATAACACGCTTAGGGAGCATCACAATTATGTTCCAATAAACTCTGAACCATCAAAGTGGTTCCCTACAGTAAAGATTGAGATGAACACTGAAACTTTTCAAGCTCGCTGTGATATCATGTCTGAATTTTGTCTTATGCCCAAAGATATTTATAAATCTCTGAATACTTGGGGGCTCACTAAAGGAGGAAAAGAAATATCTCATGCTAATAATACTACCATATTACCTCTTGGAATAGCTGAAGGAGTGTTTACAAAGATCCTTGGGAAAACGATTTCTATTGATTATCTTGTTATTGAATGTGCAGGAAAAGGACAAATTACACTTGGAAGGTCCCTATTAGAACTCCTTGGAGCAATAATAGATGTGGGAAAGGGGACCATGCACCTTTCTTCTCCACCAAACAATCATATTTTCTCCAAGGTTAAGAATAAAATTAAGAGAGGTAAGGGCAAGAAATTTGGTCTTAATGCTTCTGTTGGAGATATGCCCAAGAGGCAATAATAAAGTGGTTATTATTATATCTTTATGTTTATGATAAATGTTTACATCCCATGCTATAATTGTATTAACTAGAAACATTAATACTTATGTGTTTTGTAAACATAAAAGAGTCCCTAATAAGCCTCTTGTTAAACTAGCTTGTTGATTAATGGATGATCATGGTTTCCTGATAATGGGCATTGGATGTCGTTAATAACAAGATCATATCATTAGGAGAATGATGTGATGGACACACGCCCATAGTAAGCGTAGCATAAGATCAAGTCATTAAGTTCATATTGCTGTAAGCTTTCAAATACATAGTAACCTAATCCTTCGACCATGAGGTTATGTTAATCACCATCACCGGATGGGTACTTTGATGACATCAAACGCCGCTTCGTAATTGGGCGGTTATAAAGGTGTCATTGGGTATGCTGAAAGTATGTGTTGAAGCGCATAGACCAAGATTGGGATTTGTCCATCCATATGACGGATAGATATACTCTGGGCCCTCTCAGTGGAATGTCATCTAGATAGCTTGCAAGCATGTGACTGGGTCACAAGGGATGACATAACATGGAACGAGTAAAGAGTACTTATCCGTAACGAGTTAGAACTAGGTATGGAGATACCGACGATCAAACCTCGGATAAGTAGAATATCATGTGACAAAGGGAATTGGTTTCGTATGTTAATGGTTCTATCGATCACAAAGTCATCATTGAGTATGTGGGAGCCGTTATGGATCTCCAGATCCCGCTGATGGTTATTGATCGGAGAGGTGTCTTCATCATGTCTGCATATTCACGAACCATAGGGTGACACACTTAAGGTTCGAAGTTGTTTTAAGTAGATATGGAATATGCGTTGGAGACCGAATGATGTTCGGAGTCTCGGAATGGATCCGGGACATCACGAGGAGATCCGGAATGGTCCGGAGAATAAGATTCATATATTGGGGATCATTTTCTAAGTTAGGAAATGTTAGGAGTGTTTAATATGGAGATTCTAGAAGGTTTGAATGTTCGGAAGGTTCTAGAGGATTTCTTGGAGTTTACTTGAAAACCAAGGAAGGGATCAAGGAGTCCAAGTGGGGCAAGACACGGATTCGTGGGGGAGGAGGACTCCTCCCCCCTTCCCACCGCCGGCCCTAGGAGGGGAGTCCTACTAGGACTCCCTCTCCCTAGGCGCGCCTCCCTCCCTTAAATAGAAGGGAGGGGGCGCTTCCTCTTGGCCCTCTTCCATAACACCCAATCTCTGCCGCCTCTCTCCTCCACCTTTCTTCTGCACCGGCTTAGGCGAAGCCCTGCAGAAATCTCTACTCCACCACCACCACACCGTCGTGCTGCTGGGATTCCGTGGAGAAGATCTACTACCTCCGCTGCTCGCTGGAACGGGGAGAGGAAGGTCTGCTTCGACTCTGCACGTGTGACCGACTGCGGAAGTGCTGCCGGAACACGGTGCCGGAAGGATCGTCCACACGATCTTGAGATCGGCAAGTGATCGACTACATTAACCCCGAGATCTAATCTCGTAACGCTTTCGGATCTACGAGGGTTAGTACCGATCTATCTTGTTGCTCATGTCTAATAGATTAGATCTTGGCTTTTGTCTAGATTAGATCTGGGTTTTGTTCGTTCTTGCGGTAGAATTTTTTTGTTTTCCATGCTACAAACCCTTCAGCTTCTTCATTTGAGAACACTTGATTCTTTCTTGCTTCTTATGCCTAACTTAAAGGCGTTAAAGAAAAGTAATTATTGGGAGATAACCCAAAAATTTTAGATGAGTCTTGGAAGTTATTACCTCTGTAATAACCTCTCCTTATCCTTTTTATTTGCTTTTTGTGCCAAGAGTAACCTCTAATGAGAGAGAAGTAATGATTGGGAAAGTTGTTGTCCCGAAACAGATTTTTGTGCTTCACCGTAAAAATTCGCGTAAAATATCTGAATGTCTTTTTGAGGCGTGAATTTTGTGCTTCTACCCCAGGCTATTATCTAACTTTAGTTAGTTAAACACTTTTTGATTTGAGCAACAGAAGGTCTTCAAAAATATTCGTCTTTACCTGCTGGTCTGTTTTGACAGATTTCTGCCATTTTCTGCATTTGCTTCTTGTTGGTTCCTTTTTGAGTTCTTTTGGGGAATTGAGCTTTTTGAGGGAAGTGCTACAGTAGCTAGTGTTCTAATGGAAGTTTATTTGGTGCTAGAACTAAACCTTAAGACCTTTTATCTTGAGTGCACTAATGTTGCTAATAAAGATTGTGTGAAATTGTGTATGAAGGAAAAATTTCAGGTGTATGGAAGGAATGAGTAATGAGATGAAGGATGGACTAAAGCTCAAGCTTGGGGATGCCACGCGTGTCACCCCAAGAAATATCCAAGAAGTACAAGCGTCAAAGCTTGGGGATGCCCAAGGCATCCCCTTCTTCATCAATAAAAATCACAGGTTTCTTCCAAACGCTTCATTTTTATTGTTTCATGCACAGTTGTGTTGTTCTTGGAGCGTCTTCTTTTTCATTTTTGTTTTGGTTTTTTGTTTGCTTGGTTTGCTTAGTTTGCTGATTAAATTGGTTGGACCCCCTCTTTCATACATTAGTTTGCAAATAGTTTGGTTTGGTTTGGAAAAGAGTAGGACAGTTCATGCTTATGTGGTAAAAAGAGCTTCTTTTTGACTGTGGCCTATGCTTTGTCATGCCATGCTTGATATTGTTTTGGCTTTATGCTTAGTATTCTTTGCTATAGCATGACTTGTTATAAACAATTGAGATTGCTTAATGTGCCTTGGATGAATCATGCGTTGTTTTAGCATATTAAAGCATAGTATAGTGGTATTCTCCTTTGATGCTTTATTTAGGTTGACTTGGCGCATGCTCACACCATGTTATGACTATCTCAAGTCACCATAGCCTTTATGATCCTTTAGTTTTCAACTTGTAGTATCACTTTATGCTTTGATCAATGATGTTTTATCGCTCTGCATGATTATGGCCATTATTGCTCTCTTAGTTTGTCGCTCGCCTTTTTGCTAGCCTCCAAAACAAAGTATGAGTTCCACTCATGCATCCAACTCCCTAAACCAAGTTATTCCAAAGAGTCCACCATACCTACCTACTAGCTTATGCTATTCCAAGTATATTCATGCTTTTGTTTACCTTCCAAATTAAACTTGTTATGAGAAAACTAGTGATTAAAGCTCTCACGAACTTGATGGCACACTTTACTTTACCTGCCCTAAATAAACTTGAACCATTGTGTCATATATGTTGTATATTCTTGCACTTA
Organism: Avena insularis; assembly: GCA_023614405.1. Lineage (NCBI taxonomy): Eukaryota > Viridiplantae > Streptophyta > Magnoliopsida > Poales > Poaceae > Avena > Avena insularis. Next base: position 659,858,096 of record CM042690.1, on the reverse strand, counting down.
TTTGTTGGGAATTAGCAGAACCATGTTTTCATGAGGAACGCTTTCAACATTGCACTCGGTACTTGTACCTAGTTGATATCATGCTCTTTTGTATATGGATGTCGTCGGTGTGAAATGAAAGGGGAGCTTGTAAGTCCATGGAGTTATGTATATGTGTTAGAGAAACGCCTAGGCTGCTGGTCTAATCCATGCTGACATGGTGGAAACCTGCAGCGTAACCATAATGAGCTGTCTATGAAGCATTCTTCTTATAAAAAAAGAAGAGTCCTATATTGAGAAAAAAAGAGAAAAGAGAAGAAAAAGATATTATGAAAAGAGGAAAGAGAGAAAAAAGCACCATATTCCTATGGTAAATAAGAATAATGCTGAGATGCTCGTTGTCTGCTTGCCTTGTCATTTTGATATGGGGATTCTTCCGTATCATCGGGCGCGGGGTACCCCGTTGGCGGTTCTCTATGATACACATGTACTTACAATGACAAGAACTTACCAATGACTAAACTTGAGTAGCATGAGGAGCAGCCCTCGTATACAAGGGACAAGAGATTTCCGACTTATACTTCGTCAAGCATGTACACCATAGTTTGTTCACTTTACCCTTAATCACTTCAAGATGCTTATGATAGGGGCAATGAGAGCTGAAATCTACAAGTACCATAATTTTTGGAAGCTCTTTATGAGACTTGAATCCCTACTTCATTTTACAAAAGGCCTTTCTTCCATCATTATATTGAGTCTCCACCTTCTATCTTTATGCACCTACTTTGAGAGCATAGTGGCCATTCTTAGTTCTATGTGCATTGTCCCAAGACTAGTTGATTGATGCATACTTTGATATTGCTTGTTTTAGACTTTTGTATCTAGTCACTCTTATGAACTTTGAAGGTGTCCTATGCATTTATATTTGCTACTCTATTGAGGGACAAGCTGAATACTATTATGCTATGTTTTCCTTATGTGAAACAAACAAACGTCTTGCAAAGCATTGTTATTCATGAATCCTTTGTTTGTGCCTTTTCATGTTTCATCATAGTTTCTTTGCTTATTGCTAGAACTTTGTCTTTCATGTTATGATTGAAGTACTATGATCCTAGCTTTGAATGTTTTGCAAATACTTTGATCAAGTCTTTGATGGTGCATGTCACCTCAAAAATTATTCTTTCTTTTTATCACTTACCTACTCGAGGACGAGCAGGAGTTAAGCTTGGGGATGTTGATACATTGCAAATGTATCTATAATTTTTTATGTTCCATGCTTGGTTTTATCCACTTTCTTGTGTTTTGTTCCGACTTTGGAGTACTTTTCATATGATTTCTTGGACTAACCTATTAACAAGAGCCACAGTGCCAGCTGCCTTTTTTCTGCTGTTTTTGGTTCCAAGAAAGTCAGAAAATGAATATTCTCGGAATTGGACGGGACAAAAGCCAAAGTGCCTATTTTTTCGGAAGTCATCAAGTGCCAGAATACGAGAAGGAGAGGGGCCAGAGGGCGGCCACACCACCTGGCCGCATGGCCAGGCCTGGCCCGTGCCAGGGGGTCGTGTGGCTATCCCAGGCACCCCCTCGGCCTCCCCTTTCGCCTATATATTGCCCTCGGTACGAAAACCCTAAGTGCCTGATCAAAAATCCACGAAAGAGTTTGTAGCCTCCGTCATCTCCATCCCTAGATCGGGAGGGATCTGAAGCTCTTCCCGGCACCCTGCCGGAGAGGGGAACTCACCCTGGAGGCCTTCTTCGTCACCATGCAAGCCTCCGGTGTGATGCGTGAGTAGTTCATCCTTGGACTACGGATCAATGTAGTAGCTAGATGGTTGGTTCTCGTCCTTTGTGCTTTCATGTCTAGATCTTGTGAGCTCCGTTCATGATCAAGATCATCTATTTATAATTCTGCATGTTGTGTTTGCGGGGATCTGATGGATATTGAGATGCTATTTCAGATTGATTATTGATTCTATCATGTCTTTGTTATTTGTGATATTGCATGCTTTCCGTTGTTAGTAGCTATCTTGGCCAAGTAGATGCTAGCAACTCCAAGAGTTAGTATTTATGCTCGATAGTGGGTTCATGCCTCCGTAATGGGAAGTGATGAAATCTCTAAGGTACTAGATGTGTTGTTGCTACTAGGGAGAAAACAACAATCCTTTGTTCATAGAACAATCGTATTGTTTACTTTACACGCAGTTCGTAAAGCAATAATCTGTTGCTTGCAACTTAATACTGGAGGGGGTTCGAATGATAACCTGAAGGTGGATTATTAGTCATAGATGCAGTTGGATGGCAGTCTATGTATAATGTTGTAATGCCCAATCAAGTCTCAGATGAGTCAAGATGATTAGTATATGCATGTATTGCTTTCTCGGTGTTTGTCAATTTCCCCGTTGTAATTTGTTCACCCAACATGTTATCTATCTTAAGGAGAGCCACCTCTAGTGAACTATGGATCCCGGTCCTTGTCTTTTACATACAATCTATAAACTGTTTACTTCTTTGTGTTTACTTTCTACAAACTTTTACTTCTTTCCATTCGATATGTTTAATCCTTTGTTTTCCGCAAAACACGGTGAGATTGACAACCTCATCGCAAGTTGGGGACAAAGTTCTGTGGTTGTGTTGTGCAGGTCTCCACGTTGCTACTAGCACCAGTGCGCCTCGCCAAAGCTCAGCTAGTAACACCTTTGGGGTGTTTCCTTGCTCCTACTGGTTCGATTAAACCTTCGTTTCATAACTGAGGGAAACTTGCTGCTGTGCTCATCATACCTTCCTCTTGGGGTTCCCAACGAGCTCTACATCAACACCGCCATCAAGCATTTTTCTGGGCGCCGTGCATTGAGCCATCAAGCGATTTTCTGGCGCCGTTGCCGGGGAGTCAAGGACATCTTCACAAGGGGAGTCCCTCATAACCAATCTCTTTACTTTGTTATTTTTGTTCTGCTTAGTTTCTTTTTGCTTTGTTTGCTTGTTTTGTTATTCAAAAACACACAAAAAATTAGTTTTACTAGTTTGCTTTCTTTATCAAAAACACACAAAAAAATTAGTTCCTACTATAGTTGTTGGTCTATTATTGCCTTTCTTTGTCATGCTTTCTATCAATGGTTGGTTTCTTTGAAACTAGTTCTTATTGGCAAGGTGGGTTCACGGAAGAACAAAAATATTATTATAAGGAACACCGTTTATCACAAAAAGGGAAACACTTATGGGAACAAATTGATAAATTGTATACCATTGCTATAAACGTGTGCTCTACTTATAATGTTACTTATTGCTTTGATAAATCTTATTACTGTAGGAGGTATAAACACCTCCCTTTTCAATGTGAGTATAATGATAATGTTACCATATCTTCTTATGTTAAAGGGAATTATGACTTTTATGATGTGGAACAAATTGAAGAATTTATTGCTTGGAAGGGTGCATTTGAACTTGCTAGTTTGCTTGAAAATACTGATGATTCACCTTATAAATATGAGGTTTATGATATACTTAAATTTTGCTTTGATAATTACAAGGTAGAAAATGGCTATATTCTTGAATATCTTAATAGATGCTCTCCACCAATGGAAGAGACTAATGCCTTGCAAGAGCCTATGGAAGAAGAAATTGCTGAAACTGGAAGCTCATTGGATGAAAAAGAGGAGGAGAGTGATGATCAAGAGGAGGAAGAATGTATCTACCCATCCCTACCTTCTAATGAGAGTAACTCTTTGATTGTCCCCCATGCTTACCAAAGGAGGACGAATGTCATGTTCCTGCGGATTCTTTTGAAAATGTTTATAATAAAGCTCTAGTGTTTGTAGATCATGAAAACCATGCTTTATGTGATAGTTATATTGTTAAGTTTATTCATGAGGCTACTGATAATTATTATGAGAGAGGAAAATATGGTTGTAGAAGTTTTCATGGTAATGAAACACCTCTATGTGCTGAAAGTTTTGAAGTTGCTCTTGTTTTATCTACCCATTCTTGTTACTATGTGCTTCTTTGATTTATTTTCTTACAAGATTCCTATGCATAGGAAGTGGGTTAGACTTAAATGTGTTTTGAATTTGATTCTTGATGCTCTCTTTTACTTCGATTCATATTTCTTATGTGAGCATCCTCTCAAACTATCTTGCCTAACTTAAAGGCGTTAAAGAAAAGTACTTGTTGGGAGATAACCCAAAAGTTTTAGATGAGTATTGGAAGTTATTACCTCTGTAATAACCTCTCCTTATCCTTTTTATTTGCTTTTTGTGCCAAGAGTAACCTCTAATGAGAGAGAAGTAATGCTTGGGAAAGTTGCTGTCCCGAAACAGATTTATGTGCTTCACCATAAAAATGCGTGTAAACTCTCTGTAAGTCCTTTTAAGGCGTGAATATTTGTACTTCTGCCCCAGGTTGTTATCTAACTTTCGTTAGTTCAACACTTTTTGATTTGAGCAACAGAAGGTCTTCAAAAAAAATCATCTTTACCTGCCGGTCTGTTGTGACAGATTTCTGCCATTTTCTGCATTTGCTTCTTGTGGGTTCCTTTTTGAGTTCTTTTAGGGAATTGATCTTTTTGAGGGAAGTGCTACAGTAGCTAGTGTTCTAATGGAAGTTTATTTGGTGTTAGAACTGAACCTTAAGACTTATTTATCTTGAGTGCACTAATGTTGCTAATGAAGATTGTGTGAAGTTTTGAATGAAGGAAAAATTTCAGGTGTATGGAAGGAATGAGTAATGAGATGAAGGATGGACTAAAGCTCAAGCTTGGGGATGCCACGCGTGTCATTCCAAGAAATATCCAAGAAGTACAAGCATAAAAGCTTGGGGATGCCCAAGCTTCCCCTTCTTCATCAATAAAAACTCCAGGTTTCTTCCAAACGCTTTATTTTTATTGTTTCATGCACAGTTGTGTTGTTCTTGGTGCGTCTTCTTTTTTGTTTTCGTTTTGGTTTTTCGTTTGCTTGGTTTGCTTAGTTTGCTGAATAAATTGGTTGGACCCCCTCTTTCATACATTGGTTTGCAAATAGTTTGGTTTGGTTTGGAAAAGAGTAGGAGAGTTCATGCTTATGTGGTAAAAAGAGCTTGTTTTTTGACTGTGGCCTATGCTTTGTCATGCCATGCTTGATATTGTTTTGGCTTTATGCTTAGTATTCTTTGCTGTAGCATGACTTGTTATAAACAATTAAGATTGCTTAATGTGCCTTGGATGAATCATGCGTTGTTTTAGCATATTAAAGCATAGTATAGTGGTATTCTCCTTTGATGCTTTATTTGGGTTGACTTGGCGCATGCTCACACCATGTTATGACTATCTCAAGTCACCATAGCCTTTATGATTCTTTAGTTTTCAACTTGTAGTATCACTTTATGCTTTGATCAATGATGTTTTGTCGCTCTGCATGATTATGGCCATTATTGCTCTCTTAGTTTGTCGCTCCCAGTCTTTTGCTAGCCTCGACAACCAAGTATGAGTTCCACTCATGCATCCAACTCCCTAAACCAAGTTATTCCAAAGAGTCCACCATACCTACCTACTAGCTTATGCTATTCCAAGTATATTCATGCTTTTGTTTACCTTCCAAATTAAACTTGTTATGAGAAAACTAGTGATTAAAGCTCTCACGAACTTGATGGCACACTTTACTTTATTGCCTCTAATAAACTTGAACCATTGGGTCCTTATTTGTTCCATATATGCTTGCGCTTTATAAGTTGAAATTAGCAGAACCATGTACCATGGGGAACGCTTTCAACATTGCACTTGTACTTTGTACCCCATTGATATCATGTTCTTTTGCTTACGGATCCCGGCGGTGTGAAATAAAAGTGGAACTTGTAAGATCATGCAGTTTGTATGTGTGTTAGAGAAACGCCAGGGCCGCTAGCCTAAGCCATGCCTAATCATGGTGGAAACTTGCAGCATCACCATAATGAGCACTCTATGAAGCATCCTCAATAAAAACCTATGCAAATAGCAAATAAAAAGATCGCTAAGATGCTCATTGTCTGCTTGCCTTGTCATTTTGATTATGGGAAAGCTCCCGTATCATGTGCAAGGGGTACCTTGTTGGCGGTTCTTAATGATACACATGTACTTACAATGACAAGAGCTTACTCGTGACTGAAGTTGAGTAGCATGAGGATTGGTTTTCATAAGTTAGGGGCATGAGATTTTGGTTTATAACTTGTCAAGCATATCCTCTTAGTTGTGTCACTTTAACCTTAACCACTTCAAGATGCTTATGATAGGGGCAATGAGAGTTGAAAGCTACAAGTACCATAATTTTTGGAAGCTCTTTATGAGACTTGAATCCCTATTTCCTTTTACAAAAGGCCTTTCTTCCACCATTATGTTAAGTCTCCACCTTGTATCTTTATGCACCTACTTTGAGAGCATAGTGGCCATTCTTAGTTCTATGTGCATTGTCCCAAGACTAGTTGATTGATGCATGACTTGATATTGCTTGTTTTAAACTATTGTATCTAGTCTCTCTTATGAACTTTGAAGGTGTCCTATGCATTTATATTTGCTACTCTATTGAGGGACAAGCTGAATATTGTTATGCTATGTTTTCTTTATGTGAAACAAACAAACGTCTTGCAAAGCATGTTATTCATGAATCTTTTGTTTGTGCCTTTTCATGTTGCATCATAGTTTCTTTGTCTTATTGCTAGAACTTTGTCTTTCATGCTATGATTGAAGTACTATGATCCCAGCTTCGAATATTTTGCAAATACCTTGATCAAGTCTTTGATGGTGCATGTCACCTCAAAAATTATTCTTTCTTTTTATCACTTACCTACTCGAGGACGAGCAGGATTTAAGCTTGGGGATGTTGATACATTGCAAATGTATCTATAATTTTTGATGTTCCATGCTTGGTTTTATCCACTTTCTTGTGTTTTGTTCCAACTTTGGAGTACTTTTCATATGATTTCTTGGACTAACCTATTAACAAGAGCCACCGTGCTGCACTGTTTTTCGCTGTTTTGGCTCCGGGAAAGTCAGAAAATGAATATTCTCGGAATTGGACGGGACAAAAGCCAAAGTGCCTATTTTTCCGAAGTCATCAAGTGCCGAATCTGAGGCGGAGAGGGGCTGAGGCGCCACACCACCTGGCATGGCTAGGCCTTGCCCGCGCCAGGGGGTGGTGTGGCCAGCTCAGGCACCCCCTCGGCCTCCCCTTTTGCCTATATATTGCCCTCTGGACGAAAACCCTAAGTGCCCGATCAAAAATCCACGAAAGAGTCTATAGTCGCCGTCATCTCCATCCCTAGATCGGGAGGGATCTGAAGCTCTTCTCGGCACCCTGCCGGAGAGGGGAATTCACCCTGGAGGCCTTCTTCATCACCATGCAAGCCTCCGGTGTGATGCGTGAGTAGTTCATCCTTGGACTACGGATCCATGTAGTAGCTAGATGGCTGGTTCTCCTCCTTTGTGCTTTCATGTCTAGATCTTGTGAGCTCCGTTCATGATCAAGATCATCTATTTGTAATTCTGCATGTTGTGTTTGCGGGGATCTGATGGATATTGAGATGCTATTTCAGATTGATTATTGATTCTGTCATGTCTTTGTTATTTGTGATCTTGCATGCTTTCCGTTGTTAGTAGCTATCTTGGCCAAGTAGATGCTAGCAACTCCAAGAGTTAGTATTTATGCTCGATAGTGGGTTCATCCCTCTGGTAATCTAGGGAAGTGACAGAAATCTCTAAGGTACTAGATGTCTTTGTGCTACTAGGAGAAAACAACAATCCTTTGTTCATAGAACAATCGTATTGTTTACTTTACACGCATTAAGAAGCAATAATCTGCTTGCAACTAAAAAATGAGAAAAGCAGGTAACTGCAGCATCTTGTTAATAGGTTAGTTCCAGAAAATGTATAAAAATACCTCAAAGTGTAAACAAAACATAAGAAAGTTGATATAAAAGAAGCATGGCGCATCAAAAATTATAGATACGTTTATGACGTATCAATCAGCTACCGAATTTAATCTCATTGTACCATCTTTTGTGAAGATTTTAAAGCTAACGTTAAGAAGACAGATAGGATGATACTGTGATGACCCACAAGTATAGGGGGTGTATCGCAGTATTTTTGATAAGTAAGAGTTTCGAACCCAACGAGGAGCAGAAGGTGCTGGCTAGTGGTATGGATCAGGAATTCTCTGCAAATACTTAGCAAACGGATTTTTAGGGTTTTTTGATAAAGCAAGTAAACAAAGTACGAGTAAATAAAAGACAGTACGAATAAATGCAGCAAGTGGCCAATCCTTTATGCAGCAAAGGACAAGCCGGTTGTATTACTTAAGATGACCAAACGTTCTCGAGGACACATGGGAAGACTGTCAAGTGCTTTCGCTTCATATAGTTGATTAATCTTGTTTAGCTTGCTAAGTGTTGTGTGGGTGAACCTATGCTAATGTACCGACCTTCCTTGGACTAATACATACTTGTGATTATACCCCTTGCAAACATCCGTAAGTACAAGAAAGTAATTAAGGTAGAAACCTAACCACAGCTTTAAACTCTAAGACCCTTACGTCCCTTGTGCAATGGTTTCCTAACGGGGGTTCAGGTTTCTGTCACTCCGGCTGTTGGGTCCGCAGCATAGAAAACAAAAAAATTCCTACGGTGTGAACTACACGCCAAGATCTATCTACTAGGTACAAAGCAACGGGTGGACATACATCCCAACGAGAACTTACCCTCGTAGACAACGAGCTTTGTTAACGAGTAGGAACTCGTGGTTGATGTAGTCATACACTTGCCGATCTCAAGATCGTGATGAAGTCCAGTAGGTCCGGCTCCAGCACGTCCATCAGATCCAGCTCTAGCACCACCAAGTCCAGCACCGCAAAGCAGCGGTGCATCCGTGATCGCACACATGCCCGGTACCCCGACAACCTCCGTCCATCGCTCCAGCAAAGCAGCGGAAGCAGCAACTCCTTTCCTGATAAAGCCACCAGGAACATGTATCTCGCTAATCCGAGACCATGGGGGAATAATACTAGAGGGGGAGAGAGATCCTTCACAAGGAGGTGTGTGTGAGAAGTGAGGATGGGGTGGCCTTTTATAGGAGGAGGGGGTGCCCCTCCTTCATGGCCGGCGCATGGAGGGGGTGACCCTTCACCTCCTCCATTCATGTGGTGGTAACCCATCCACATTAAAATGCCCCTTCACATTCTCTTTTAAAGTCTCCACTTTAAATGCATTAAATTTCTCCAAATTTAATGCTCTCTCATTTAATAAAACTCTTTTATTAGTTTTATTCAGAATTTTTTTAATTACTTTAATTAAAAAACATTCACATAAAACCCCCTGCAACATTTCAATATTACATGCAGAACCAATTTCAGCAATTTCACCAAAGCAGTTTGGTGTCTATTGAAATAATTCAGCGCTTTCTTAAATCTTTATCTGAAACATATTTGCTCAAAATGGTGTCGGTATCCCTTAAGTGTGTCACCCTACGGTTCGCGAATAATGCGAGACATGATCGAGACCCTCTCCGATCAATAATCAGCGGACCGGGACACAGAGATCCATACTGACTCCTACACATTCAATGATGACTTCTGTGATCGTGAGAACCTTTAATGCTACTAACTAAATCCCTTTGTCCCGCGATATATTACATGTCCGAGATTCGATCATCGGTATCTCCATACCTAGTTTGATCTCGTTACCGACATGCACTCTTTTCTCGTTCCCGTGATATAACATTCTAGTGATCACATCACTTGCTTGCAAGCTATTTCAATCTGATATCACCGAGAGGGCCCAGAGTATATCTATCCGTCATCGGGATGGACAAATCCCACTCTTGATCCATGAGCCTCAACATAACACATTCGTAGCACTGAACCCACCTTTATAGTCACCGTGTTACGGTGTGACGTTTGATGTTATCAAGATACTCCTCCGGTGTTAGCAATTAACATGATCTCATGGTCTAAGGATAAAGATTACTTCGTATGATGTTATAGCAATATAAACATAATGACTTTGATTGTAATGCTATACTTCGGATGAATGTTCATCACATCATTCCACCAATGGTGTGACCTTGTTATTAACAACATTCAATGTCCATGATCAGGAAACCTTGATCATCTTGTTAATCAACAAGCTAGTCTATAAGAGAGGCATAACTAGGAACACTTTTTGTTTATTAAACACACATGTATTGATGTTTCTGATCAATACAATTCTAGCATGTAAAATAAACATTTATCATAAACATGGAATAAGATAATAACCACTTTATTATTGCCTCTCGGGTATATTCCCTTCAGTCTCCCACTTGCACTAGAGTCAATAATCTGGTTTGAAAAACTTTGCGTATTGAACACCTATGGCTTTCTGGTGTTGCATATACGCTATTGCTAGTGGTTAACATAATCTCTGGATCTGACAGTTTCAGGTCCGTGTGTATTTGCATGTCTCTGCGTCTCTACGCATCACTCATTCTCAAATGAGATGGCATTGTATAGATTTGGTCCTTTGGTGAGACCTTTAGTTCGTTCGGCTCAAAATATGTTGATATTATTGTCACACATTATATCTTCATAGTATTAGCCCACTTTGAACCACACCTACTTTGATAACAAACTACTTAACACAAATGCCCTCCTTTGCTGCTACTATAGCAGTCATATACTTAGCCTTTTGTTGTAGTATCCGTCACAATGTCTCAACTTTGGAACTCATCCAAATCCATCATGGAACATCATTTCCATTACATTGTTCCACCCATAGTCTAAATTGAGATAAATTTAATTTGTATCTTGTGACAAAACTAGTATCAATGTAACACTTTACAATGAACTACCTTTAACTATTTGTCACTTATACATTATATATTCTTAGTTCTTCCAAAGCTCATAAGAATATCTTTACTATTGTCCAATGATCATCTTATGAATCATTCTGGTATATGCTCATAACATTTAGAGCATAGGACATTCTGGATATATACATATCATGGTATAATCGATGAAAATATTCATGTGATTTTACTCACCAAGTGTTGAAACACTTGAATTTTGATACAATCCTTTCCATGCAGCAAGAACCTTTATTGTTGTTTCCATATTGAACCCTTTCAATATCTCATATATGTATGTCTGGCACAACCATATTAGCGTCTTAATCTATCTATATAAATATTGATGCCTAATATTCTGGGTTTGCCCAAGTCTTTCATCGAAATCTTATTTTAATGAAATTCTTAACTTGTGTCAATACAAGATACATCATTTCCAATCAACAATATGTCCTCTACATAATGTATTAGAAATATGTCTCAGCGCTCCCACTTAATTTCTTGCAAATTCAAGCATCTTCATCATCGCCGATGAATTTAAACTCTTTTAACAGTTTCATCATGGTGAAGATTCCAACTCCGCTATGCTTACTTCAACTATTGAAGTTTACATGCCCTTTTAGCACCCTTTGAATTAACAAAACCCTTCGGACCATGTCATGTACATGTCCTAGGTTACCGTTCTATTAGAAGAACCTTGTTTTGTTTATTCAACTACCATATACCAAATTATATGTAGTGGTTGCTACATTAATCCGTCAAGACTATATATCGCTATGAAAGATCAAATCTTGTCATAGTCCACTCCTTGAACATTGTCGTAAACTTCTTTCCGACATGTCGACTATTTCATAGATGTTAAACATCCATGTCTTATTTCTTTATAGATCCAAACACGACCGATAGGCTTCACGCCTTTCCGGAGGGTCTTCCAAGTTCAGAAACTTGTTTTCTCGTGTATGGATACTATCACGGATTCTATGACTTCTAGTCATTTTATGGAGTCAGGGCCCATCATCGCTTCTTTGCATGTAGTCGGTTCATCATTGTCAAAACAATAACGACTTTCTTATCAAATCTTACTATTTGATTCTTACCGACCCACACGGTTCTATAGGAACTCTAATCTCCGAGATCACACCTTTTGTAATCACGAGAGCCATGAGCATTGTGGCCACCGGACACTTTCCAGGTACTTGCTACTTAGCACATATAGCTAAGGTTCAACAACCTTATCAAAGTTCTATTGTCCTCCCTTAACTTTTCACGAAAAATTCCTTCTCAAGAAACTTGACGTTCCAAGTAACAAACTCTTTTGTCCTCGGTGTTATGGAGAAATTCCCAACAAATTCTTTGGGATAACCTACAAAGACGTGCTTATCCGACTTTGGTTGTAAACATTTTACTTATGCATATCATACCAAAATTTAAGAAAAGACAATTCGGGTGTTATCCCAAACCATAACTCATATGGTGTCATTTCAATGGATCACGATGGTGCTCTTTTCAGTGTAAAAGCGGTAGTCTCTAAAGCTTCAATCCTTAAAACATAATGGCAGTTTTATAAATGACACCCTTGATCTTACCATGTCAAACATGGTTTGATTTTATCTCTCGAATATGCCATACTCCTATGGTTTATCGGGAAACACAAATCATGGAACAATTCCTCAAGTCTTAGGTGTTTTTGCTAAACATGTAACTCAAATATCTTCCTTTATGATCGAATCATAAACTCTTTATTTTCTTGTTACAATGATTTTCCACTTCATCTTGAAAGTATTTGAACAATTTTCAAATGTTTCATACTTCTTCCTTATTAAGTAAATATACAGATATATTCACTCAAATTTTCGGAGAAAGCATATGAAGCAAAAAGATCCATCGCATATGGCTACACATAATGGACTATGCACATCAGCATGCACAAATTCCAATAAGCTAGTCATCCGTTCCTCTCTGTCCTATGGACGGAGTTTCAATTATCTCGAGGAAAGTCTCACATGCATCAATTGATCAAAATCAAAGACTCCAAAAATCCATCAACATGGAGTTTCTTCATGTTTTCTTTCAAATATAATTTAAACAGCGATGTCACTTCATAAGTGATCTTTCAATCATTTGTCTTGCGACATTTTAGCAATAGTGTTTATGGATGTGATTTCTCCAACTAGACTTGTAAAAGTTCATCCATACTTTATGGAATATGGTAATTATTTGAACAGCCATTGTTCTCATAATACCGGAACAAAATAACAATTATTTAAACAAATCTTGAAGGCTTGGTTTGATGACAACGAAAAACACAATAACACTTTATTTGTTTTCGATGAACATCATCACTCATTCTCTTGGTAGTTACTTAGGCCATTGTAGTTCATGAATTGCGTTGTCCTATATGACACTTCATACCAACCAATTCGGTGTCCAATACCGGTATCCAATACCTAAAAACCACATTGTTTAACAAGCAACGAATATAGCCATAACATGTATATCTTCTATATACCTAAGTTGGACATCTCCAACCTTTTATTTTCTACCAAATATTTTATAGATTCTCTTTCAGCAATTCCTTTTCTTTTAAAAGAATCTATCAACATCAATAGTGGTGTCATCAACATTACACATGTTACAAAGTGTATATAGTCAAATACTAATACCTTTGGACTTGCACTTTGAAGTGGATCACCATCATCAAATGTTTGGTGTTCTTTCAAAAATCCATTCTTTAGTAATCTATTAGTGTAGTAAACATTTTACTTACATCTTCTATTCATCCTTATCATGACAACTTTCATGATCAAGCTACTATAGCTTATAAGGAAGAATCACGAGTATAATATTAGTTCCCAAAACCTTTTTGGTAGTTTTGGATGCCTAGCATCTCCATCCTTCACAAATTCTCATACAATATGAGAACATGTATTTTGCTAAATTATACTCTATCATAATGCAACCAAAAACATTGTTTCAGATATCACAATATCTTTCACACATGATGGTTTCTGAAACAATTTTCAGCTCCAATATAATCTTGATATTAAAACAACTTTTTGAATATCAATAATCATGGAGGCAAACATGATACTTTAGATACTAACATTGGAATTCTTACTCTTGATTTCATACTACTTATTAAACTTCATGGAGTAAACAGAGTTTGCTGAAAGTTTGCAATAGGACTTATAAACTCTAAATTGACATTCAAAACAATACGATACCAGTTCGTAAAGTAAATATCCAGAATTCTATAGTTCTATTATCTGAAATAAAAACTAAGCATAAAGTAGAAAATGAATGCCAATGACTACAACAAACTATGCAAATTCACTTTGATTTAATTTATGACAAATTGAGTTCGAATAATCCAAATTACTAATGAACTCCCACTCAAAAACGACATCCCTCGTGTCTTTTTGGTGATTACATGAACCAAGTCCACTACACCAAGTCCGATCATCACGTGAGTTGATGTAGCTTCAAAGGCGAGCATCTATATGGGCATCATATCAACTATATGACTCATGCTTAACCTTTCGGTCCATGTTCCGAGGCCATGTCTGTACATGCTAGGCTCGCCAAGTAAGAACCTTAGTACTCGCATGTGTAAAACTGTCTTACACCTGTTTGTATGAAAGCGTAGAGTCGAGTACACCCGATCATCACGTGATGTCTCGAAATACGATCCACAAAACGGTGCATACTTAAGGAAGAACACATTTTTATCTTGATATCTAAAAGAGGGATCATCTTACAATGCTACAGAAAGCGCCAAACTAGCAGTATAAGATGCTAACATCTAATGTGTAAAGTGAGATGATATGGTCCATGCATTTGATCTCTATCACTTGCATAGTGGTATGATCTCTATCATTCCTTTGTGTGTAAGGCCAAGGTCTATGGAACTTACACGTTGAGTGTGTTGTAAGAGTATCTATCATACATCTACTTACAACAATACCATATCAATACACTAGCCCAGCAACGATCTAAACTAGACGCCTCTAATTTATCAATTGCAAGTTTTACGTGGCTTAGGGCTTTCGGAGATAGAACCGTTCTTACCTACGAACATGAACCACAACGAGGATAACTAAGTTATTAGCAACTTGTTGTAAATCATATATTGACTATAGTAGGAGAGACAGACACCCGCCAGCCACTTATGCAAAACAAGTTGCATGTTAGTCGTGGAACCGGTCTCATGTACGATGACATGTAAGGTTGGTCCGGGCCGCTTCATCCCACTATGCCACCAATATCCAAAATACATAAAGATGCAATAACATGATCATCATCGCCCACATATCAACATATGTGTACTACCCGTGCTAAGCACCTACGCATAAACCTGGCTCGGATACCACTGCTGGGTCCGCAGCATAGAAAACAAAAAAATTCCTACGGTGTGAACTACATGCCAAGATCTATCTACTAGGTATAAAGCAACGGGTGGACATACATCCAACAAGAACTTACCCTCATAGACAACGATCTTTGTTAACGAGTAGGAACTCGTGGTTGATGTAGTCGTACACTTGCCGATCTCAAGATCGTGATGAAGTCCAGCAGGTCCGGCTCCAGCACGTCCATCAGATCCAGCTCCAGCACCACCAAGTCCAGCACCGCAAAGCAGCGGTGCATCCGTGATCGCACACACGTCCGGTACCCCGACAACCTCCGTCCCTCGCTCCAGCAAAGCAGCGGAAGCAGCAACTCCTTTCCAGATAAAGCCACCGGGAACATGTATCTCGCTAATCCGAGACCATGGGGGAATAATACTAGAGGGGGAGAGAGATACTTCACAAGGAGGTGTGTGTGAGAAGTGAGGAGGGGGTGGCCTTTCATAGGAGGAGGGGGTGCCCCTCCTTCATGGCCGGCGCATGGAGGGGGTGACCCTTCACCTCCTCCATTCATGTGGTGGTAACCCCTCCACATTCAAATGCCCCTTCACATTCTCTTTTAAAGTCTCCACTTTAAATGCATTAAATTTCTCCAAATTTAATGCTCTCTCATTTAATAAAACTCTTTTATTATTTTTATTCAGAATTTTGTTAATTACTTTAATTAACAAACATTCACATAAAACCCCCTGCAACATTTCAATATTACATGCAGAACCAATTTCAGCAATTTCACCCGAAACAGTTTCGGTGTCTATTGAAATAATTCCAGCGCTTTCTTAAATATTTATCTGAAACATATTTGCTCCAAATGGTGTCGGTATCCCTTAAGTGTGTCACCCTACGGTTCGCGAATAATGCAGACATGATCGAGACCCCTCTCCGATCAATAATCAGCAACGAGACCTGGAGATCCATACTGACTCCTACACATTCAACGATGACTTCTGTGATCGTGAGAACCTTTAACGCTAGTAACTAAATCACTTTGTCCCGCGATATATTACATGTCCGAGATTCGATCATCGGTATCTCCATACCTAGTTTGATCTCATTACCGACATGCACTCTTTTCTTGTTCCCGTGATATAACATTCTAGTGATCACATCACTTGCTTGCAAGCTATTTCAATGTGATATCACCAAGAGGGCCCAGAGTATATCTCTCCGTCATCGGGATGGACAAATCCCACTCTTGATCCATGAGCCTCAACATAACACCTTCGTAGCACTGAACCCACCTTTATAGTCACCGTGTTACGGTGTGACGTTTGATGTTATCAAGATACTCTTCCGGTGTTAGCAATTAACATGATCTCATGGTCTAAGGATAAAGATTACTTCGTATGATGTTATAGCAATATAAACATAATGACTTTGATCGTAATGCTATACTTCGGATGAATGTTCATCACATCATTCCACCAATGGTGTGGCCTTGTTATTAACAACATCCAATGTCCATGATCAGGAAACCTTGATCATCTTGTTAATCAACAAGCTAGTCTATAAGAGAGGCATAACTAGGAACACTTTTTGTTTATTAAACACACATGTATTGATGTTTCTGATCAATACAATTCTAGCATGTAAAATAAACATTTATCATAAACATGGAATAAGATGATAACCACTTTATTATTGCCTCTCGGGCATATTCCCTTCACCGGCAACCCCTACGATTAGTAGCCAAATACACAATGCATTCCCCTGGGCCCATATAGGTGAAGTGTCATGTAGTCGACGTTCACATGACACCACTAGAAGAATTACACCACAACTTAAATATCAAACTATTGAAGCTTTCTCAACACAACTCCACTACTAACAACATGACTTCCCCCATGTCCTCAAGAACAAAATGAACTACTCACAAGACATCATATGGATCATGATCAGAGATGGAATAATGATATATAACAATCTAAACATAAACAATAATTCAATGGTTCACCCAATACCATCAACTACAAATAGTAATCAACACCGGGAAAGTTTCCCCTATGAACTATGCAAGAATCAACTCAATTGTTACAGCAATATGGAGATGGTGAAGAGGGTGCTGATGGTGATGATGGTGGTGATGATGATCCCGATGAAGTCCAGCTTGATGGTGGTGTTGATGGCGATGATATCCCTTCTCCGGGAAGGAATTCCCCTGGCAATCATGCGGAGAGATCTTTCTCTCTCGGTGTTTTCGCCCCTTGAGGCGGAATCTTCTGTGGTCACTCCCAGTCTTAGGGTTTGGGAGGATAATATCGCTAGAGAGGAGAGCTGGAGTGGGCCGGCCACACCACCTGGCGTGGCCTTAGGTCGCCCAGGTAGTGTGGGCCCCCTGTGGCCCTTCTCTAGCCCCCCTTCTGGCTTCCTTCGTCTTCTGGAAAAATAGGATTTTCCGTATATTTTCCTGGATTTTCTGATCTTCGCAAATTTTGCCTCCAAACAGCACCTTTTCATTCAGAATCCTGACTGCAGCGGTCCATGCTCCAAAAGTCATCAACCATGCAAAAACAGATGAAATAACATAAGTATCACCTCTCAATACGAAATATATAAATGAATAACAGTGAATTATGACATAGAATAATGATGCAAAATGGACGTATCAACTCCCCCCAAGCTTAGACTTGCTTGTCCCCAAGCAAAACCGAGCTCAATAAACATGGCCTCAGGTTTATGGAGTGAAGAGTCGATAAAAGAATACGGACAAGAAGCATCACATTCATCAATACATAGATCATAATAGAAGACAACTCACTATTATATAACTCAACTTGTAATAGGTAAAGGAAACACAATAAAGATACATAAAGTGAATCATAATTGGTAATGGCAAACTTAGCTCTTGGTCGAAGAATAGTTGATAATTTGCTGGAGTTCACAAATAACTGGTTTTCAATGATAGCTTTCAAAGTAGTAAACATCAAGATAAGAGCAATGTGCAAAACAAGGAACATAAGAAACATGAATGAATAAATCATCATATGAATAAATGAAACACAACAACTCAAAATACTTGCTGAGATAGAAGGGAGTAGGTTTACTGACTCAACTAAAAAGTAAAAGAAAGGCCCTTCACAGAGGGAATAAGGGATTGCAAGTCCCATAAAGAGCTCCCAAAGATTATGATACTTACTAGCTTTCAGCTCTCATTGCCCCTATCATAGGCATCTTTAGGTGATTAAGGTTAAAGTGATCAAATATGAGGATATGCATTAACAAGTTGTAAATTGAGAATCTCATGTCCCTTGAATATGAGGGATGCTCCTCATGCTACTCAAGTTTAGTCACCGGTAAGTTCTTGTCATCGTAAGCATATGTGTATCATAGAGAACCGCCAACGGGGTACCCCTTGCCCGATGATACGGAAGAATCCCCATATCAAAATGATAAGGCAAGCAGACAACAAGCATCTCAGCAATCTTCTTATTTACCATGGGAATATGGTGCTTTTTTCTCTCTTTCCTCTTTTCATAATCTCTTTTTTTCTTTTTCTCTTTTTCTCAATCTCTATCTCTCTTTTTTTATAAGAAGAATGCTTCATAGATGCTCGTTATGATTACGCTGCAGGTTTCCACCATGTCAGCATGGATTAGACCAGCGGCCCAAGCGTTTCTCTAACACATATGCATAACTCCATGGACTTACAAGCTCCCCTTTCATTTCACACCGAAGACATCCATAGACAAAAGAACATGATATCAACTTGGTACAAAGTACTAGTGCAATGTTGAAAGCGTTCCCCATGATAGCATGGTTCTGCTAATTCACAACTTACAAAGCGCAAGCATATACGCAACATAGGTGAGCACAATGGTTCAAGTTTATTAAATGCAAGAAAGTAAGGTGTGCCATCAAGTTCGTGAGAGCTTTAACCACTAATTTTCACATAACAAGTTTAATTTGGAAGGTAGACAAAACAAGAATTTACTTGGAATAGCAATAATGCTACTAGGTAGGTATGGTGGACACAGATGGCAAAGGTTTTGGTTTAAAGGAGTGGATGCACAAGAAGAATTCCCTCTCAGTACAGGTTTTTGGATAGCAAGGCTGTGTAGCAAGTATAAGAGTTGAAGGAAATAACCAAACATACAAGTGATAAAAACAAACATCAATCTTCCTTGGAAGCACAAAAGATCTTAACTAGAGAATACTAGACTTATGAGCAAATCAAGAAAGAAAGATGATGAAATTATTTTTATTTAAAGGTACTTTTATCTTTCCTTTCAACTCTCAAAAATAGTGTGCTACTGACCGAGTCAGGTTTGCCAAAACCAACTAAATTAACTCAATAATCCCAAAGTGATACCAATACTAACAACAATATCAATCATACAACCGTGAATTGAAAACTAATATAAGCTATCAAAAAGAGTGAATGATAGAACTTCTCATTAGTATTCCATAACGGCAACTCACATCAAGGGATACATATCTAACGAGAGAGGTGACACTTCCATAATGCAAACCATAATACATAATAACTTCTCAATTCATGATATGACTCTACTAATAAGGTAAAAAGATAGAAGATAGTGATGTGATACCGCGGCACTCCCCCAAGCTTGGAACAAACTAAGGGGATGCCAAACCTGATGACGAATTACTCCTTTGGTGGTGGTGGTATCCTCTCGATGAGCTTCTTGACCAATTTCCCCAAGTCCTCAATCTCGAAGGTGAGGGTACGAATCAACTCCGAGTTGTGCTTGATGCGGTGCATGATCATGTCAGATTGTGGATCCCAGTTCTTGTGATTCCTTTTCCGCTCTCCTTCCTTGGGGTCTTCTTTTCCTGCATGGTTATGGATAAAGGTATGGAAGGGACTCTTGGTACTTGGATAAGGTGACCGTGGAGCCAAGCAGTGACGAGGAGCTTTCCCCCCAGTCTGCATCCGTGTAGTCCTTCTAACCCTGGCAGGTTTTGTCACCACTCCAATGCTTGCAATGGTAGTGTCGGTGTGCGGATGTTGGCCTTGCTCCTCTTCATCTTCACTTTTGATCTTCTTCTCCTTCCCGGGGTCTTGGAGGTCTTCCTCCATAGGCTCCTTCCCTTTATACTTGGCGGACACCATTGTGCTTCTAAACCTTCAAAGAGTATGTCCTGGCAGAAATAGATCGAAACAAAAACACGATGAAAACATGATATACGAACCTCGTGGGATCCGGGGGGTTATATATTACGAAGTTTCATATCAAGAGGAAGGTATTGGGAGAAAACAAGTCGGAGGCGGAGTCCGGGGTGGACTCACCACCTGGTAGCGCGGCCAGGGGTGGGCCCGCGCCACAGGGTGGTGTGAGCCACCCTGGCTCTGTTTCCATCCCTTTTTCGCTTCGTAGCTTTCCTTATTGACTAAAACTGCAAAAATATAGTTGGATAGTATTTTCGCGGAACTTTTCTTACCAGAACTGTTACCTATTTGAAAATAGACTCTACAGGTCTCTGAATTTGGTATCTAGTAGATTCTTCCAGAGTCATCACTTGAATATCATCAATATCTTCATCTTCATACACTTATTACTTGAGTCATAAATCCTCTCTCTTCCTTATTACACCATCATCTCCACTTCCTGAAAAAAAATCACACAAAACTTCACACAGTTCTCATTAGCAACATTAGTATAAGTGAAGTGGTAAAACCTTTTGTGTCCAAATTCAACTGAAAACCATCAAAACATAAGCTACTGAAGCAACTCCTTCTGAAAACCCAAAAAGAATTCAAAAAGGAAATCGAATAAAGAAGCAAATGCAAGAGTGGCAAAAATCTGTCAAAACAGACCAGCAGGTAAAGATCAATTTTTTAGAAAATCTTCTGTTGCTCAAATCAAAAAGTGCAAAACTAACAAAAGTTAAATAACAACCTGTGGAAGAAGCACAAACAATTACAGCTCAATCCGACATACATAGATCTCTCACGAATTTTTACGGTGAAGCACAAAAATCTGTTTCAGGACAGCAACATCCCCAAATCTTACTTCTCTCTCATTAGAGGTTGATCTTGACACAAAAACCAAACAAAAAGGATAAGGAGCGGTTATTACCGAAGTAATAACTTCCAAGACTCAAATAAACAAAAACAAACTGAAAGCAAAAACAAATTGGGTTGTCTACCATAAAGCTCTTTCTTTATAGCCATTAAGATGGGCATGATAATTTTGATGATGCTCACATAGGAATATGAATTGAAGCAAAAGAGAGCATTAAGAAGAAAAAATACACACATTTAAGTCTAACCCACTTCCTATGCAAGGGAATTTTTTAAACAAACAAGTTGTTGAAACCAGAGGTTGCAAGCATAGGAAGGCAAAAGAAGTGCAACATAAAAACTTACAGCATAAAACGAGGAAACTTGATATTATTGAGATGCATAAGAACACTTTTTCCTATTTCATAGTAACTTTCAGTATCGTGCATAAACTTAACAATATAGCTATCACAAGGACCATCATAGCAATGATCACTTATTCTAACAGAAAACACAGGAATACTAGCTCTCATAACACTACTTTGTGAAACAATATTAGAGGTATCCTTACAAAGGATAGTGTGTCCCTCTTTTTCATATTTAGTAACAAAGTATTTCACATTTGCTATAATAGGTTCATCAACCATACTAGCCATCATAGAATGTTCCTTTATCTTAACTGGGAAAGGCATTTTCTCAATGTAAGGTTTAGGTAAAACATGATTAGCAGTATAAACTTCAGTTTTTCTTGCAGGAACACTCTTAGCAACATCTTTATAAGGTTCATGATACTTATTCCACTTCTTTTTAGGCACTTCAATATAGGAAGCAAAAGCCTTAAAATAAGAAGCAATAGCTTGAGAGTCTAGACCATAAGCATTTTAATATTTTGAAAGTCATCAGTTCCCATAAAAGATTCAATGCATTCATAATCATAATTTATACCTAACTTTCTACCTTTGTCATTCTCCCAAGCTTCAGCGTTGTCTTGAATACGGTCTAGAAGATCCCATTTAGCTTCTTCTTCCATGCGAGTGAATGATCCAGCACAAGAAGCATCCAATAAATCTTTATCATGTAGAGGGAGCCTTGCATAAAAGTAATTACTAATAATATTGTTGGGGAGCTCATGAATGGGACATTTGAGCATTAGTAACTTCAATCTCCCCCAAGCTTGAGCTGTACTCTCTCCATCAAGAGGCCAAAAGTTGTATATTTGATTCCGGTCTTTATGAATCTCACTAGGAGGATAAAACTTTGAATAAAAGAGAGGCACTATTTCCTCCCATTCCAGAGCTTGACCATTCTTCAGCAGCTTATACCATTCCTCAGCTCTTCCTTTTAGTGATAATGAGAATAACTTCTTTTTAACTTGATCTGTAGTAATACCTGCACACTTGAACAACCCGCATAATTCGTGTATAAAGAGTAAATGATCACCGGGATGCACAGTTCCATCCCCAACATAATAGTTATCCATAACACAATCAATAATTCTTGTAGGTATTTTAAAAACATCATTCTTAGCAGGTGGTGGCTTATCTACAACCTTAGCAGTGGTAGTAGCATTACCAAATAAGAAACTTAGTGAATTATCCATAACGAAAATAAAGCAACTAACAGAAGTAAACAATACTCACAGTAGAAGTTTCCTTTACCAGTTCCACTCTCCAATAGCGCTTCACTCCCCGGCAACGGCGCCAGAAAATAGTCTTGATGACCCACAAGTATAGGGGGTGTATCGCAGTATTTTCGATAAGTAAGAGTGTCGAACCCAACGAGGAGCAGAAGGTGTTGGCTACTAGTATGGATCAGGAATTCTCTGCAAATACTTAGCAAAACGTATTTTTAGGGGTTTTTGATAAAGCAAGTAAACAAAGTACGAGTAAATAAAAGACAGTAGGAATAAATGCAGCAAGTGGCCCAATCCTTTATGCAGCAATGGACAAGCTAGTTGTATTACTTAAGATGACCAAACGTTCCCGAGGACACATGGGAAGACTGTCAAGTGCCTTCACTTCATATAGTTGATTAATCTTCTTTAGCTTGCTAAGTGTTGTGTGGGTGAACCTGTGCTAATGTACCGACCTTCCTAGGACTAATACATACTTGTGATTATACCGCTTGCAAACATCCGTAAGTACAAGAAAGTAATTAAGGTAGAAACCTAACCACAGCTTTAAACTCTAAGACCCTTACGTCCCTTGTGCAATGGTTTCCTAATGGGGGTTCAGGTTTTTGTCACTCTAGCAACCCCTACGATTAGTAGCCAAATACACAATGCATTCCCCTAGGCCCATATAGATGAAGTGTCATGTAGTCGACGTTCACATGACACCACTAGAAGAAGTACACCACAACTTAAATATCAAACTATTGAATCTTTCTCAACACAACTCCACTACTAACAACATGACTTCTCCCATGTCCTCAAGAACAAAACGAACTACTCACAAGACATCATATGGATCACGATCAGAGATGGAATAATGATGTATAACAATCTGAACATAAACAATAATTCAATGGTTCACTCAATACCATCAACTAGAAATAGTAATCAACACCGGGAAAGTTTCCCCTATGAACTATGCAAGAATCAACTCAATTGTTATAGCAATATGGATATGGTGATGAGGGTGCTGATGGTGATGATGATGATGATCCCGATGAAGTCCAGCTTGATGGTGGTGTTGATGGCGATGATCTCCCCTCTCCGGGAAGGAATTCCCCTGGCAGAAATCTATCTGCCGGAGAGATCTTTCTCTCTCGGTATTTCCCGCCCCGCAGAGGCGGTGGAATCTTTCTGTGGTCGCTCCCCGAGTCTTAGGGTTTCGGGAGGATAATATACGCCAGAGGGGAGAGCCTAGAGTGGGCCAGGACGGCCACACCACCTGCTGGCGCGGCCTAGGGCTGCCCGCGCCAGGGGGTGGTGTGGGCCCCCTGTGGCCCATCTCCAGCCCCCCTTCTGGCTTCCTTCGTCTTCTAGAAAAATAGGATTTTCCGTATATTTTCCCGGATTTTCTGATCTTCGCGAATTTTGCCTCCAAACAACACCTTTTCCATCAGAATCACATTGCGGTCCATGCTCCAAAAGTCATCAACCATGCAAAAACAGATGAAATAACATAAGTATCACCTCTCAATACGAAATATATCAATGAATAACAGTGAATTATGACATAGAATAGTGATGCAAAATGGACGTATCATACTGTTGTATACGTTCTGCATCATTAACCTTAGGCAATAAAATAATGTTGCCATAATTGAGACTAAAGATGTCAAGCTGACCAACATGTAAGAACTCAAAAAGGTGCATCGGGTCCTCCTTAATAATTCCCAGAATTTTTGGTAGAATTCCGCTGGAAAGCCATCAGGCCCTAGTGTCTTGTTATGTTCCATTTGGAAAACAACTTTTTTGACCTCCTCCTCCGTATAAGGAGCGGTCAGAAAGTTGTTCTCCTCAACAGAAACCTGAGGAATATCCACTGTTTGGGACTCATCCATCACAAATGAATTATCTGGCGTTGCCCCAAACAAGGATTTGTAATAATTAGTAATATAAGATTTTAGTTGCTCCTGACCCTCAATCGTACCTTCATCCTGAATTAAAGAGTTAATAAGTTTCTTTTTATGCTTTCCATTGGCGATATCATGAATGTATATTGTATTCACATCTCCTTCAAGAATGAATTTTGCTTTAGAGCGTTGGTACCATTTTAGTACCCCCTCGTGGAGTAGTCTGGCAATTTCTGCATTCAATTGGTTTTTAAGCTCAATCTCTTGTGCAGTTAAAAGCCTGACTTCAAAAGGATAGATGAAAGACATATTTTATCATTTTTAGGATTCTAGCAGTATCTCTAGCCCACCCGTGAAGGAACTTGCGCAATGCTCGCATTTTGTTGTTCCATCGTTGTATGGGCGTTTAACCACTAACATGTTTCTCCCAAATAGCTTTCACCAACTCATAGAAACCATCACGATCCATCCATCCAAGTTCAAATTTGAAACTATGTTTGGCATTTCGTGGTGGTGTTCCAACAGACAATAATAAAGGAGCATGATCCGACAACGCCTCAATACGCTCTAGAGCACGAACAGTTACCATAGGGAATTTTTCTTCCCATTCGGTATCCATAAGTACTCTATCTAGTTTTTCGTATGTAGGCTCCGGAAGACTATTAGCCCAGGTGAACTATCTTCCTAACATTATAACCTCTCTTAAGTCTAAACTATCAATGACAACATTAAACATAAAAGGCCAATGTTCATCGAAACGGCCCTGACTTTTCTCATGCGGGAATCTCAACAGGTTAAACTCCCCACCTATAAGAATAGGGTACGGATTATCCTTGGCAAGATTAACCAACTCACACAAAAAGTCCGGTTTATAAATATCCTAGGCAGCCCCATATACATCGACTAGAGACCATAAGAAATCATCAGCTTTGTTACGAATATGGAGTTTAATAAAAAATCTCCATTCAAACTAGCTAAGACTTCCATAGTCTCATCTCTGACGCCCAATAGGATTCCCCGGGATCTACCACGTGGTGGACGTGATACCCACGTAAAGTCCACTCCGTTAGAAAGGCGATTGAGTTGGGCTTGTGAGAAATCACATCTCCCGGTCTCATAAATACCCAAAAAATCCAACTTTTGATCTCTTACACAATCGGCAAAAAACAAATATTTTGCCAAGTCACGAAGACCTGTGCTATTTGAGAACATGCCATTCATTGAGAAACAATAGGGAATTTGGATACACGAGACCTCTTGCGAGATTTTAGGTTCTTTGATTTCCGACCGGAAGCTTTAAGCTCATATAATGAACCCAACCCAGTCTCATCAAAACCCACTTCTGACACTTCACCAACTAAGTGAGAGAGGAGTTGACCATATATTGTGGCATGCAACTCCTCTTCCTTCATCAATGAAGTATCAGGAACAAAAGAAACCTTAGGAGTAACCATTAGATGGTCAACCTCCATATGTCTCAAAACAGAACTAGAATGATTAATTTCCTTTACAGAACTACCCATGCTAACACCAACATTGGCTAGCTTGTCAACAATAACAGGGGTAGAAAACGAACGGAAGGATTTAGATGAACAGTTTATACCTTGAGAGTATAGATTCTTCTCTGCCTTCCTACGCATGGCCTTCGCCAAGGAGTCCTCGTTAGTAGCTGATGCTCCAAGAGCATCATTACCATGCCGAGATCTCCTACGTGCTAGGGTGCCATCCTTCGGAAACATGCACGTGAAGCCACACGCGCCCCCGCCTAGTCTGGATGCCACCATACCAGGGGAGGAACCCGACCCCTCCTGGGCCAGATCTCCCCCAAGGTGCCCTCTGTCATGCGAAGAACCACCACCAGAGCCCAGCCCCGCCTGGGCCGTAGAGCTTCCTGTCGCTGGCTGAGCCATCGATCCCAACGATAGAGCCTGCCCAGCCACACAAGGTTCCCCTCCGAGCTAGGCCACCGGCTGGCCCACGAGGCCATCCTCGCCCGCATCCCCAGCTGTAGTCGTCGTCGTAGAGGAGCCCGGGCTGGTCGGCCCCTCCTGGGTCACAACCGAGGCCAGCCCACCCAGTGACCGAACAACCAGCTCCGCCTGAGCTATCTCGCTGCTGACCTCCATTAGAACTGGACTCAGCCCACGCACCGTCTGCCTAGGTATGGACCGACCCAGCACATTCGGCCTACACCGAGCATGAGAAGCCATCAAAACAACATTCGGCGACCCCCTCACCGCCTGAAGAGCATCATGTAATTGTGAAGGCGAGACCCGAGGCGACCCTCCGGCCAACTTACTCCCACGTAGCAGGGAGTCCAAAGGCAAGGCATCCAAGAGTTCAATTCCACGCGGAGTAGTAGGGGAAGCATCAAAAGGAGTAACAACATAAACTTGCACAGGAGCCTGACGTGACAAAGACGGTGCATAGTTCCCTTGCCCAGACAGCTGTCCTGAGGGTGCCCCATCCGTGGAGTGAGGGAGGATGTGTTCTGAAGTATCCATAGCATCATTCCCGGGACCATTCCCATCAGAGTCATCATTGTGCTTCCTCCACAAGTACGGTGAGAAATCTGGCTCTAGAACGTACCCCTGAGGCTCCAACCTAAACCGAAGCTCATACCATTTGAGCTTAAGAACAGCATCAGAAGTAAGGAAGGAGCCCAAAGAATCTTAGCTTTTAAAAACGGTAATGTCAAACATGCCAACCAATATGCAAACAACACCCTTCCACTGCAGACTCAACAGATCAACATCGAGAGGGGTTCCCAGGAGAGAACCAATAGCCCACAAACCGAGGAAAGTACGCAAGGAATGTGGAACCCCCTCCACATGCAACCAAACCTAATGTAACTCACACTTATGAGGCACCTCCTGAGTCTTGTAGACGGATACAGATAACTGTATCTTGCCTAGCGGCATGGAGAACTAACTACCATCCACCCTATCAAGATCCTCAAACAACGGGAAACAAACCAAGAACTCACAATCACCATGGGGCATAGCACTTCCACTGTGACCGGACCTGATATCTCCTTGCTATCTGACCCAGAACCACCTCCGTGGAGACCATATCGCCAGTAACCTGGACCAAGGAAATAGGAGTCTGACTAGGCCCAGGTTGTCCCGGACCACACCATTTGGAATCTGTGCGAACAAAGTCTTGTCATGTCCACAACCAACCATATAAGCAGTCATCCGCGACTGCTTCATAACAGACATCTCAAAGTTGGGTGACAAATAACATCACAAATATAGCAATAGTGAGCAGCCTTGCAGTCCTTAGTGGCGTGGGAATCAACAGCACACTTCCAGCATCTGACAGCCTTTTTAGGTTTCTTTGTCACCGCATAGCAGTACCGAATGTTGAACCTCCACGCCCGGTGAAGCATACTGTATATGATGAGGCTGGACCATAGCTTGATAAGGTGGTTGAGTACCCGATGCCACGTTCTACTGAAAACCAACCTGTTGTTGACCCATTATCAAAGGCTGAGGAGCCGCAAACTGAACATTACCAAACGTCCCAGGTAGTAGCGGTGGTTGCGCACCCTAGTAACCTTCTTTTTCTTCTTCCTCTTCGGTGCGGCAGCCGTGGATGCACCCCCATTCGCAGCAAACTGTTGGCCTCCATTGGCAGGCGACACGAGAGGAGCCCCATACTGTCCCTGGGTCACCCCCTACACCCCTCCTCCAAAGCCATGAGACGGCCCTCCAATATAGGGCGCGGGAGCCGGCCCCCGATATGGTACCTGGAGGGGTTGTAGTGGCAACGGCTGAGAAGCGGCAAAATACGCAGCCGGGGGCGGAATTGCACCCCAGGGGGAAACACCTGTGGCCCAGCAAATGCAGAAGCAGGCGCCATATTCTGTCCACCATAGGTTGGAGAGACCGCCACTGTGCCACCCGGTCTTGCGAGTGAGCCTAAACGACACCTGACGAGGCAATGACAACAGCTCCACGAGACACAGGCACACCAGCCACCGGACCACGCAGATTGGGCACCACCGCATGGGGACCCTTAGGGTTTAGTCCCTCCATGGCCACCGGCGACGACACAAGCACCTCCGTGAATGATCGTCTAGGAGATGTTGACCTTGCTGACGGAGAGCGTGTCGGAGAGGGGGCGGCAGCAGGCAACAGAGATCGTGGCGGAGAGGGATCGATCGCAGAGATCGGAGCAGGAGGGTCCTTGATCCATGCCTCCTTGAATCTTCTCGCAATACCAAACCACGAGAACCAGGTTCCGTCTGAGTCGAGCTGGTCTTCAGCGGTCCGAACCAGACCCAATTCAGCCACAGAAGGCCCATCGCAGATCGCAGGGCCCACCGATTTGACTGCCACATCCGCCCTGAGCAATCGATTGCCTCCGCAATGAGTCGCCCAAGCAACGACGGAGCAGAGGACTGTCATCTTGGAAGTGGCCCCCACCAAGGTTTCACCGACCCCGACGAGATAGAGACTGCCCGGCATGCACACCACTGCGAGCCACCCCTCCTCCCCGCAAAAATGGCCGGTTCTGGAGAAGAAGGCAGTGGCGACACAGATCTCGGTGGCGAGCCATCCTTCTCACAGAACCTTGAAGCCTTCGTCAGAAAACCCATCTCCTCCCAAAAGCTTTGCCGCAATTCCTCGTCTGACAACCGCCGCCACCGCGAAACAGCCATCCATCCGAGGCCATTGCCGAGCTCATCCAAAGCATCCAAAGCCTCGCGCTCAGCCAACGCCTCCTCCCCATCCGAGCATGTCTCTGACCCAAGGCAATGGAACCACGAACCAGATCCAGGGCCAGCCGGCGATGCAGCGGAGAAGAACAGGTCCCCGAGCGCTAGGATTAGGCGTCGGCGTCGTCCCATTCCGGTCGCCGTCAGAGGGCTGACTCAAAGCAAATCGATCTGGCGAACTATCAAATGGTTATGATCTAGCTAGATCCATGCTTTAGTGCTCTGGATGACCTGCTATATGCATGAAACTGCAACGATCCTAAAATGGAGGAAGGATTTCACTTCCCCGGACTCTGCACCAACTAGGGATGCACACAGCCTTAAGCATGAGTACCGAGATTTTTAAACTTGGTTAGTACCAAGCCTGGTCCTCGGGATAAATTGCATTAGTGCCAGGAGAGCCTGGTCCTCAAGTATAAATAGGAACCTTAATTCGCTTCTGTGAGGATTTGAACTCAGGTGTTGGGTTTGTACATCCACTCCCCCAACAAGTTGAGCTAGGCTCACTTGTTAGTGGCCAGATGACAACACTCAAAGCTGTAATCTGAGATGGTAAACAAAGTCAAAACATCATTAAGAATACCTAAAAGGATAATGTGAATGTGAGCAACAGTGTTTGAAATTTAGTGGTTATAGTTTTAGCTCACCAATAGATGGTTCCCGATAAAGCAGAGACATGAATTTAGGCCGATCCGGTGAATGCTCATTTGTGATAGACCGGTTTCCTCACGGCTGTCTCCTCCTGCGACCTGGTCGCCCCCGCGCGGGCGGCTGGGTCGTGCCGCCGGCTCCTTCCCAAGCACCCCTTCCTACAGCTCCACTTCTGCCGTCGCCATCGTTCATCGCCGGGCTCGGCCTGGCCGGGTCCGGTGGCGGCGGCCCCTTGCTTCTACCCCCGGTGTCCTCCTCGCGTAGGATGGCGCGGCACTGGCGGTGCATCTAGGTGGCGGCGGTCCAACTCAACGGCGGCAGGGCGACCTGGTGCAGTGGATGGTAAGTGCAGCGGCGGGAGCCCCAGTTGGTGGTGATGGTGATAGGGGCTGGTTCGGCTGGATCCCTGCAGGCCCAGATCTGGGCCCTTTGGGCCCGATCTAGGTCAGGCCAGGCGGGTTGGGCTCGACCTTGTTACCCCGGGTAGACTGACGAGCGGTGCAGGACGGGTGGCGGTGACAACATCGCGCCTGCTGCGGCGTGGCGGCGGGAGCTTCACGGGTCCTTCCGGCCAGGTCTATGGGGCCGATCTCGAGGGTAGCGGCGGCGGTGGCCTACGTGCAGCAGCATGGTGGCGGTGACTTTACGGGCTCTTCCAGGGCTCGTTCGGGCCACACGGCCTGGTGTGTCCCTGCTGTCACGTCCGGTCGGCACCCGCCAATGGCGGTGGAGGATGTCCTCCAGATGGCTATGTTGCTGTCACCTTCTGGATCCAATGGCTTGGTGTGATCTTGCTGATGTGTCCGGTCCGCTACCGTCAATGGTGGTGGAGGCTGATCCCTCTCACGTGATTGTGTTACCACCGTCATGTTTTCGGCTATCTTTCCTTATTCTGGCCGGCCTCGCAGCGGTTGCCATGGTGAGACGATGATGGTGTCACAAGACCGTGTTGGCATATGTTAGCGGGTGGCAAGATTGGTGGAGCACTACGCGGCTTGCCTGGGGATGTGGTTTTTTGGGGATCGGGAGAAATCCCTGCCATTTTGGCACCGACACGGCGACGCTTGTGAGTGTCGCCATTCCTTCCTGAAGGGCGTCTAGGGTACCTCTTCCCCACAACCTATAGCGTACTGGGGGAAACCCTAGGTCTAGTCCAAGCAGCAGCGACATTGTCGTCGTTTTCCCTCTTGGAGGTGTTGCTTGGTACGCGGGGATTCGGAGTGCTAGGATCGTGTTGGGACTACCTCGGAGGGCGCAACAGTGGTGTGCAGCTTCGTTTTCGTTGATCCGCCGGTGTTGGCATTGTTTTCTCTTCTTTTCTTTCTCCTCTTTTTTTTCTTCTTTTGGGCTTCTTGTGTTGTCTGCCCCAGCTATGGTATCACAAGTTGTAACGGTTATTGCTATATTAATATAGTGGGACGAAAGCCTATTTCGAGAATAAAGCAGAGACATATTTTAGTCAGACAACGAACTAGACAATCCTTTCAAAAAAAGCGAACTAGACAAAGCAACTGTTAATGCAGCATTTGGATCTTTGCAGGTATAACATGTAGAAAATATTGATCCCTAGAATATTATGTTATATTGCAATGACCCTTGTGGGGGTTTATATAGAGTTACACGGAGTAGGTGGAGATTTGGAGTACAAGATGTAGATTCCTAGTCTATCTCTAGCCTATACATGTAAACGTACTCTAACATCCCCCTCAGTTGTAGCGGGAGTGAAGCGGACGCTTGCAACTGGATTTGAAGTTTTGCGCTTCCATCGTCTTCACCTCCTTGTCATCATCACCTGCGTGGACATGATCATAGCTGGCACCTAGGGGCGGTGACTGCATCCCCTTCGGGTGCCTCTCTTCCCTCCCGCAGTCACAGGGGGAGTGGCGTGGACACAAGTGACAACGCGGACACTGTTGACTGGAGTTCTTGAGTTGTTGTAGACGTTGTTCTTGATGTCGATGTCGAGGTAGCCGATCATGATATAGCCGTGGTCGAGGTGGGTGTGGTCGATGTCGTAATCGTCGTATGTTGTGTGGCCGCCATTGCCGGAGGCACAAAAAATTGCGCGTTTTTGTTGTTGTTGTTGATGGAGCTGCGGTTGTGGACGTTTTGCACCTTATGGAGGTACCATCGGGGCGTCTCTTAGACACGGTCATAAGTGATACCACCGGTTTTGCCAGGACCGGAGGAACCCACCAAGCACACATGGTTTTGCCAGAACCGTATGCGCGCTCGTATGGGCATCACAATTGTGTTACCGGTTTGTTGATGCAGTCATCAAGGTCGTGGACCCGGTCGTTGCCGTCGTTGGGGTCGTGGACGTGGTCGATGCCGTCGTCGTGCCTTGCAGTACGTGTACTGTCAAAGGGCGTTGTAGTTGTATGTCCATCATGTGGACGATGTAGAGGCGGCAGCGGTGTGTGTTGACGAAGATGTTGATGAAGACCACGTTGATGTAGACCTTGGCGATAATGTTGTCGGGGATGTTGTAGTAGGCATGACGTAGATCGTTGCTTGAAGGCATCCCTTGTGGCGACGATGGTGTCGATGTCATGCTTGTGTTCTCGTAGCGTGATGTAGTCGTATAGCTTGACATTGTGATTTGGGTCGATGTAGTCCGACTTGATGCAATGCAGATCTTGGTGTCGGTGCAGTCGTGCCTCGAAGCAGTGCATGTGCACATCAGTACATCTCGATTTGGATGGCGTATTCCGAAGTCGATGAAGACCCACGGACCCTCCCGATGTCCAGTGGTGCGAGCCAGATCGGTGAAAATCTAGACAGGCGGCGCGTGTCGTGGTTGTCAGCCATGTCCGTGCCGAGTAGTCGTCGGAGTTTTTTTATCCCTAGTCGTACTCTAACATAACAAACCTCGCGTCCCTCTCATGGGTGACACGGGAAGCCAAAAAACCTTAGCCACCTCAATCTGTCTTTCGCTTCCTCTCCTGCCGTCCCCAACGAGTGAAGCCTATACAGCAGACAATGGCCGTGGGGACATCTCCCATTTTGGTGGCCTCCTTCATGTTGGATGAGTATTTTGCTTTTTTTGAAAGGGGGCGGGGTCTAGAAGACCCCATTGCTGCATTAAATATCAAAGCGGTAGGTACATTTGATAAGAAGGACCTCGAAAATATAAAACCTCTAAAGCAGTCCTCACAACTAACACAAAAGACCCTAGCAAAAATCCAGAAAAGCAATCAAGGCCAGGATCTTCTCCACCAACGGCGAGGCTCCGAAGTCGGCCTCCTGCGACCAACTGCCGGGAACGAATCAGTTGGTAGCAGGGAGGAGTGTAGCGCTGGTAGGAATCTCGAACAAGGGCCTCCATCCTGGAGGTTGAAGATACGCTGACGACGCAGGATTTGAGTGGCGATCTTCACGGCCACGGATCATGGTGACGTCGATGTCGACCATGTGATGAGCTCCTTGCATAGCGGATTGACCTGCCTTGCCCAAGAAGCAGCAGCTAGGTCTCCATCCCCTTCCTTGCCGCCACAGCCGGCCAAGAGGAGGGAGACCAGCAACACACCACCAGAAGGAGAGCAGGGGCGATGGAGGTGCTTATTGAACCAGGGACACGGCTTCAGAGCAAACACCAGTAGCTCCCACCGATGGAGCACACCGGAGAGCCTCGAAGTCGACCAGACATCACCACACCGATGTGCTGTCGTGGAAGACCCCCATCTCCCCAAGAAGTAGGCCAGGCCACCGATGCTTCTCTCCTCCTCCTCGCCACCATGGCCGGCCAGCAAAAGAAGAAGCATCAAAGTCCTCCACCAAAACTCGGGGAAGACGAGCTCGACCTTATTTGCGGAGATCCCTGCAGCAACGGCCTTCTCCAGCAGCTCCAACTACCGGAGCTCACTGAGGAAGAAGACCCACCACAGGACGCGCCCAATCTGGTCGAGAACGACGGGTGACCTACTCCAAAATGCCAGCAAACAGCCGACAGCTCTACTGCTACACCTAACTACAGCATCGGCACCTCCCCCTCGCCATCTCCTGCCGGTGAAGCCGGCGGAGACAGGTCAGGGTCGGCCCGGGAATGACCCTGCGGTGACTCTCAAGGGAGGAGGGGAGGGCGAGGGGAGAAAGAGAAGTTTTTCTGTTTCGCTACTCGTGCTCTTTGAGTTTCTGAGTATTTTGCATGATCCGTGGTGGTGGAGTCAGCTTCGACTTACCGGCTCATGTTTGGTTCGCATGAATGGATCACACGACGGTATAGCTCTAACTTTCCATGCTCATCCTTTTCCTAGCAAGATCCATCATTTCCGATTTGTTATGTTTCTTGATGTCTATCACTTAAAAAAAAAAGTGCATCCAAGCAGGGGCGTTGACAGATGGTTGTCTCGATGGTCATGGCCATTCGACTAAGTCATAAAATTAACTAATAGCCGTTAATAGCACTAATAAAATTTAGCAAACTCAACAAAACAAAGCGTGACTGTCCTAGGATAAAATCTTGGCTCCGCCACTGTCCACTGCTTCGAAGGATGCAATGACGGCGAGGCTTGTCCGTTCTAAAAAGTTAATAATCAAAAAATAAAACCAACACAATTGGGTTCCACTAATAATTTGTATGGGAAGGAACAGGAAAACAAAGAAGTCCTCGTCATGATAAGCACGTCATCTTTAGGTCTGTACCATTCCTTTCATGTCAGCCTACCAATCATGTGTGGCGATTTGGTTCTATTTACGCCAGATTGCTTTAAATTTTTTTTTAATATGTACTTCCGAAGGCATATACTACTTGTATTTATAACTATAGCAATACAAAGATAAAACGCATACAAGTAACGGAAAATAAGGAGAAAACAAACGGTAGAACAGCTGCAAACCGTCCTCGCTGCAACTACTAAGGACCCAAATCATTCACCGTCGCCGGAGAAGAAAAAGATCACCAGCAGCCGGTCCACACTTTGGCACTGAAGAAACCCCTAGCCATAAGGCGTCAATGAGCCGCAATAACCACCAGCCCCGTAAGACTGGATCTAGCCTGCTGCTATGCAACATCGGCCGGAGGATCAGGTCACTGAAAAATCTTTTCCAGTATTTTTACTTTAAAAACTACTTTCTCTGATCTATATTAATGGTCTCAACTTTGTTTCGATACGAATACATCTAATCTAAATAGTTAACTAGATTCATATGAATCTAGATAAATTTGAGAACATTAATATCGACCGGAGGAAATAGTATTTTCACGCAAATCAATCATTCATGGTCTTGCCTTCTCTACCTTTGTACTCTAGTGCTATTGCAGTCCAAGTCTCCATCTAAAGTTTTTCTGCGCATCGTCCGTCTCTCTTGTGTCATGTGTTGTCATATTTCTGTTGTCAACATGCTTAATGATTATGATCAAATCCGAACGCAAGCCACCCATCCCGGGGCAAAACCAAACGAAAGGGCGACGAATTTGTGCCGTGCAATGATGGGCCATTTGCCCCGTCCAAGGTTTCATGTGGCACCCCACTGGAAATTTGCCATATCTTTTGCAATCAAGTAGCGGGCCAGCCTAAAATACTTTTCATAGATAAATCGTACATTAGGGGATGATTAAAGTTATTATGGCTAAATGGTCTCACGCAGGACAAAATCAGACGGTCGTGTTCAATAAATCAGCATTCATACGTCAACAATATCTGCACACAAAATATGTCAAGATGTCTACATGGTAACTGCTCCCTCTGTTTCAAAATGTAAGATGTTTTAGTTTTTTTATAAAACACATGACATTTTTTAGTTCGTAGGTTCACCCATTTTGCTCCGAACCAACACATTAAAAGACCTCTAGATACATACGATTTAGAAAAAGCTAAAACATCTTATATTTTGGAATGGAAGAAGTACTACTAAATATCACTGCATCGACCACTAGTACACCTTATCACAGCCGAAAGACCCTTTCCATGTACAAACATAACAATCCGTGACCGATAAAATATAAAAACATCCCGCGCTCAAGCCCACACGCGGAGGTCAGCATTGCATACGGTTCCGAGAACAAAAAATTCTGTGATATCGAAGACTGTTTTCTTTTTTTTTAAAGGTGTGTGATGTGATAGAATCCTACACGATGCTGACTAAAAAATTTGTGCGATAAAAATGTATCTAAAGGACTAAAGTGCAAAGTGTCAAAAGGATAAGGTCCTGTCTGTGGCCCCTCTCCACACCCTGACAGAGAAATTGAGAGAGTAGGGAGGTCGCACCTCGTCTCCGCATGTTGCTCCTGTGTTGCGGTCGAATCCTCTCAGGCGCCGCCATCGAATCCCCTCTGTAGCCGCCCTCCACTTCTTCCTATGGACAACCAGGACATTGCCCCTTCCTCTGGTCAGGCAGCTCGCCCCCTTGTCCTCTCCGCCTAGCGCCCAGATTGAGGTCGCCGTCGGACTTCTCGTTGTCGGTCTCCGTTGAAGGTTCTCCTGTGCCGCCTTTACCTCTTCCTCCAGGCAACCTGGGTGCCACACCCTTCTTCTAGTCAGTCATATCGCCCCCTCCTCTTTCTTCCCAGAGGCCCAGATCGAGGTCAATCTTCTCGCTGTTGGCCGCCACCCCTCAGATATTCCCTAACCCCTTTCTTCTCATCCTATATTTGTGCTATACTGATATCTGCTATGTACTATGTGCATGTTTGTTGTACTCCCTATAATATGCAAGCTGTAATTAATTATACTACTATATTGCTATACTGTTATCTGATATGTGCATGTGTATCAAATTCAAGCTCTCCTTCAATTTATAGTTTCTTCATACCGCAAACAAAAATACCAGCGCATCTTTCGACCTGCAAATGTAAATGTCCCTTGACACAAGCATGTTCTTCCCATCTAAAGTTGTTTGCCATGAGCTTTTAGGTATGCACACCTTCCTTGCATGCTTTAAGAAATCTCCCAATAAATCTCTATTTTACATTTTTGTTCCTTGCATTTTATTAAATTGGACCCATAAATTATTTAAAGTGCCACAATTTTGTGTCCTCTAGACCTTCTTCCAATAGAGCCATCACTTTGGATTACAAGTTTCGTTAGCAAGTTGGTTAGTTAACTCCCGCCAAGATATTGATATTATCTTGCAAACCAAACAAAGATCAGTTCGTATCTCTGGACCCTTAGACTGTTTGTGTTATTTTTATATATGGAAACCATCTTTTATTCTCACAAAATCAGTGATCCTCCCAATGGGCAATAATTGGTCAATCAGGTGAGGTAAGATCTTCTATCTGAACTTGGCATCAAATCAGGTTTATCCTCTTCAAACTTTTAATCTTACCAATCAGAGAAGGGAAAAGTTACAAAATGTAGCTTGCAACTTTGAAGTTCAGAATTACTTCTTTTACCATCTCATTTCTAGATAGCATTTCAATATATTGTTGTCGAATGGCAGCCAGCTTATTTCCAATAAATAAAATACTGCTTACGATTGTGATATTTGCTCTTAAATGTTGTTGTTTCCACTTTATGGATTAACAGAGATAAGTTGGGACAAACAAACAGATGTAGGCTACTAATGAATGTTGTAGAATGAAGGTGACTAGAAAATCTTAATAGCTTTGAGCATCTGCCTATTCTATGAAGATCGGAGTCTAGAATTCCTTAATCATATAAAAAATTAAACTATGAGAATGCTTTAGTAACTATAGCTCGTATTTGTGAAACTCCACTGGAAAAGTTAAGTTTTCTTCTTAAGCCTTGATATCTTGACTTTTTCCACAGCTAGCTCTTGCTTATTTTGACATATTCTATCATGATTATTCAACCTTTAGTGCACTCCAAATTCTGATGCTTCTAGTTCCTATCCTAGTTCTACTGGTACACAAAATGCATGCATATGAAGAAAGGGCCATTGGCAGATAATAAGTACCTCTATTTTCAATATAAAGTGTAGAATCTGTGTATTGTAATTGACATTGGTTTTGTTTTATTATTGTTTTCTCAGAGAATGATGGCTCCTGAGTATGCTATTTAGCCATGATATATTGCTTCACGAGATCATCAATGTTGGGAATATGCCCTAGAGGCAATCATGTATGCCCTAGAGAGCTATGGACATTAGATTGTTCTTGAGGTCTTGAGGTAAGGTATCGAGATAAGGTCTTGAGACAAGGTCTCGAGATAAGGTCATGTGACAAGGTCTTGATGCGTGATGTATGATGTAATTCTCAATGTATTCACAAAGTTATTAAGTTATCCTAGTATGAACATCTCATATGTATCATTGAATATGTGATTCGGTTCTGAAACTATATATTCATGTTGTTCATACTAGATGTCCTTGACCGTTGAGGTTGTGATGGACACACAACTTAGACTAATGTGAAAATCGTCTGACGACTAGGTTCCACTTGTCATGGGTATGGTGATGCTATTTCGACTTCCATGGACTCAGGTAAAGAGTTTAGCGAGTCGGACTGGCCCATATTGAGATACAACAAGCAAGTCGGAATGTGTATGTATTAATCAATGTAATGCTTAGACACGAGGTTGTCGCACCATCTGAGTTGTGGATCAACCAACTTAGGTTATATCAAACGTTGTTCCGTAACAGGGCAGTTATAAAGGCAGAGTTTGGGTCGACTGAGAATCAAGCTGCGTGATGTGGATAACTAAGATGGGACTTTGTCCCTTCGACTAGAGAGATATTCTCTAGGCCCTATCATGTGATATGATTCATAAGCATGGTCATACGCGACTCGATTAAGTGTAACTGGGGCGATCGACTAAAGTGTTATTCGGATGAATCACATATCACAAATCGTGAAGAGAGTTGAGCTGTTAAAGGGACGGCGGTTTTTCGTCCATAGCTTGACAATGTATATCGTGAGAAAAAAGGGACTCAGACCTAAGTCACATTGAAAGGTATGTCGTCATGACTCTATGTCACTTGGGAGTCGGCACGTTCTGCTAGGAGCCGCTATCGATTGATCGATTACAAGTCGGACTCGAATCATGTACAAGTTGTCATGAGTCTGCGGGGTCACACACTTAAGAGCCAGATGAAGTATGTTTCTCAGGTTGGAGCTGAACCAGACACGCGGACTAGGTTAGTGAGTTGGACTCGCGATGACCGGTATAGGGTCTTAGTGTTTGGGCCACAAATGTTGTGGATTCCACTTACACTCCCTATATATGGAGGAGCTCAGTATGCCAAAAAAGGTTAGACTATTCCATGTGTTCAAAACCCTAGCCCCCACATTTTAGTTCTAACCGCCGCACCGGACCTAGCAGTCTGTTGTCGGAGCTTCTCCTCGCACATGTGGAAACTGGCAGAGGTGATGTACGTTCGGCGCTTCATGGGATTGGATCGGATCGTGGGACTGCACTTGTTCAACCGACGCGCTCCATCGATTCTGCATCTGTGCGTCTAGTGGTAATCCTCGTGGTCTTCTACCTCGGCTAGATCTTGAGAGTACCGCGTAGAAAAAAAATTATTTTTCTCTGCGTGACCCAACAATCAAGTGGCAAAGAAAATGAAGGGCGCACTGATTGCATGATGGGTGGTACACTGACATGGAAAGTTGTTTCATAATTGTGTAGATGATCTATTATGTGAGTAGTAGTCTAAAACCTTGATTGTTTCATAATTGTGTAGATGATCTACACAATGTTGTTCATAATTTGTGTTCTGTTTTTCTGTAGATGGATTTTGCATCACTTGGTGATGTTGCATGAGTACATTCAAGAACATTCATTACTGGACTAGGAAAGGTAATTTTCGCCAAGCTACCTTTTGTGTTTGTAGTCCTACTTATCAGATCATGTTTGAGTATTCTCCAACAGAGCCAAAATTTCATGCTCATGTTGTTAACAATAGATCTTGTAGTGATCTTCCTGGTACTTGGTTAGATAATCCATTAGAGTATTAATCATGGTGGATCTAACGAATTTCTTACTTCTTATACATACAACATGAATGGCTACACTTATTTGTTCATCGAGCTTTTGTACACATGTTTCCTAATGATACGCTCAATAAAATTCAAAACTTCGAGAGCTCACTATGATGTTTTGTTCTTATGCAAGGATATTGGCGTGGAGGAGCAGCTCTGTCATTCTCGAGCATCTCCGGTGACCACGACCTGGTAGATTGACGAGGAAGGGCCTCGCGACGGCACTAGAGGATAGATATGTGATGCTCTACTGATTCAACCTCGGTATTGGCATCATCCATCATGGCATTGGCGGTCGTCGGCGCCGACATCGTCCGTTGCAGCGCCTTCGGCGGCCAGTGCTTTTTTAATATTTCTTACATTTGAGATCTAGCATATTTTTTGTCCTATTCGCCGTATGTATAGTAGAAGAGATCCCACACTTTTTTTATCTAGACGTGTGAAGCATCACACACGGTTTGGGACTAAGGTCAGTGTTGTAAAAGCTCATCCCCCACCCATGGATAGATACGGTTGGAGAAATTGTGCCGTGTGTAATGGGCCATTTTCCACCGTGTGTAATGGGCCATTTTGTACTAGTGAACCCAATGACTAGTGGAACATAAAACATAGCAATATGCATTTTTCTGCGATCACATGGAAGAAGCACATACTAGCGATAGATACTGCGATAATCACGAGTGCGTAGATTTGACTCTCGAGCTCCCGGAGCTCATTAAATTTTGAAATGATATTTAAAAGTTTCAAAAATAAAATGTAGATATTTGAAGATGTGATCTACATCTTCGTTTAATTTTGTTAAATAATATTGTATATTTCAGGCCGTGCAAAAGAATTGTAGGTCCAAATGGGGAAAAAACCCCGTTTCTGATTTTTTTAGTTTCTGAAATAACATTTTTTTAATAAAATTGAAAACGAGTTCCAGAGATCTCGGGAGCTAAAGACACTTTTCATGATAATCACATGCTATAATGAAAAGTACCAGTGATAAACCTATGAATCTCACTAATACTTCTAAAGAACATACTGTGTAGGTAAGTAATCACTATAATAATATGATGTTCAAACATTGGTGGGTATACTCCTGTCTCCAGAAGGACCACAACTCTACCACCAACTAAAATAGGTGGTTCTCAACATTGCAATATGTTCATGTGACAGTAGAAAAATATCATATGAATTTTTCCGAAAAGATATATCATACGGATAAAGTAAACTGAATTAGAATTTCCTTCATGTTGGGCACTGGTCGAGCAGATCGAATAAATTTCCCCAAACTGACCGATCAACAGCCTGCAATATCCTAAGATGACGATATGAGTGAGAGCTCCAGTCCTACCGCGTCTTGTAAGGATCTCTGACTATTAGCTCAAATTATTGATGGCGCGGGCATGCATGAACAGTGACCTCATCACTATATTCTCTTCTAGATCAATTAGAACAATGGAATACTTTGCGTTTCTGTGTACCCTCTATGATTCTTTTCACCAGTTGCACACCAATCATGCTATATGCAAGTTCTTTCCGTGTCACGTAAGATCCAAGTGCTTGAATATCTGCACGGGCATTTACATATATAGTTATTGTTGCCTTGTCTTTTTCCATTCTCATGATTGGGTCAGCTGATCTAGCTGCTCAACTAATCTTCCTTTTTTAATTATGTTCATTAGTTATTGTTTTCAGCAACCTAGCTAGCTTGATTATCCAACCACTAAACAATAGTACCTTCAGTATTGCACCCACACCAATCATGCATATCTTGTCTTGGTTGTTGGTGCATCAGTTGTGATGCCTAACTTGTCACTTTTCTTGATTTAGCAAGCTGGACACTCATCGTTTTTCAACTAATCATTTGTTTGTACCGTCTAAATTAACCTATTGGTAGCTTTGTATTTATGTTTCTCTATAAAAGTTTGATCATGTAACAACATTACCTAATGTGGTTCTTGTCTTGGTGTATCTTAGCCACAAGTTGTCTGCTGACTATTCGGGATTTATCAAGTAAACAAAAGCATGGCT
Organism: Avena insularis; assembly: GCA_023614405.1. Classification (NCBI taxonomy): domain Eukaryota; kingdom Viridiplantae; phylum Streptophyta; class Magnoliopsida; order Poales; family Poaceae; genus Avena; species Avena insularis. Next base: position 659,816,135 of record CM042690.1, on the reverse strand, counting down.
ATGATTATTTCCAGCAAGTGAAAAATTCCATGTGTTGTTGACACAAAGGTGAACTTTGTATCTCGACCACTGAGGAAATCTACTCATGGTGGGTGAACTAAATTCTTCCCAACTCATGAAGGATTCCAAGTGATAAGGCATCAGGATAGATTTTTCCATGTGCCTAACCTGCAATGCTGCCGAAAATGCAGCCAAGGGCCATAAGGAATCCTATGCCGATGAATATTTCGGACAACATGATGCACAGGAAGAAATTCCGATTAATGACGTATCAGAGGGGAAGTGACAATTTAGTACCTGTCTTTCCTACATAATATCCTCTATGAGAAGTATGAAAATACCTTTCTTGAATTTGCAAAAAGCAAAGAAAAAGTTCATCTTGCAGTTTTAAGTTTCCAGCATAATGAAACATGTCCCACCATATATAAACGAACCTACCAAATAGTATGGAGAACTCTTAGTTTTGTTGTTTAGGGATTCTTGGTGTCTTGCAGGAAGTAAACATGCAAATGATTGAGAATAGCAACCTGAGATCATACCCATATCTTTTGTTCGCTTTATGTCTGCTTGAATTGGCCTATCTGAGAGGCTAAGCTAAACCACTCCTCCATTAGCGCAATAACAAATGATGAATAGGCGCCAATCATTTGGTCATGTAAAGTAGTGGTAATAATATCTTAATGTGCAATATGGCCCTCTGAAAGGGACCATCGGGTAACGCTCTCCTGTTTGTACTGTATGGACTTGATTGTTAGGTCAAAGACGGTATTGGCCATTAAACAATGGACTCGAAGCGACAATGCATAATCCAGGGACTACTAGATCTCGCAACATACTTTAGTCATTTTCTGGTGTGCCATCCACAGGTCAAACGTCAAGTGCTTATCACAATTAGCAGCCTTCGGCTGCAAGGTGCAAGCCTTTTGGAAAAGGCTAGTGTTTGACTAGTTGTTATGAGGTGGAGATCATTAGGTGAAATGATCTCACTCACTGATTAGCATGATCAAGGCCGGTTGATTGCGTAATGTGCTAAGAGAGAAACAAAAAGGTTGTGAGCAAAAATAAGTGATCCAGACCGGAGATAATTTTCTCAAATCATGGATAAGCATATGTAGTCACTGCAAGGAATGTCTAAGAAGGATGAACATATTGATCGATGCCAAGAAGAAGTTAAGATGAGATCACACGACTTGACCTGCTTCCACATGCAGCCAAGATCCTTGAGAAAAAAATTGCAGCCAAAAGGTCTGAACGTTAATTTCATGATCCGGAAAATCAGAGTCTACTGGGCATAAAATAGTAGTAGTTGAAAGAGTATGAGTTTGGCAGAATATGATGGATATATTATTGAGCCTCATGAAGGAGTATATATAGGCGTACATGGATCAACTTGGAGTACAAGACGATTTAGGCTAGAATCCTAATTATCCTAAACTACCACAATAACCGTGTACGTATCATACTCTAACATTCTCCTGCAGTCGTAGTGGTAGCGTCGTGAATAACCGGAACGTCACGGACGGTCAGACTAGATATAAACCGAAGTAGCATCCAGTAGACTGACATCCCCCCGCAGTCGTAACGAAAACGTCTTGGACGGTGTCGCGTCGCGGTAGCTTGAACTGTAGAGGAAGCTGGTGATGCTCAAGCGAGATGGTAACCCTTGTGCCGATGTCGAGGGAGCTGAGAGCGTGAGGCGGTGCCATGGTCGAGGTAGCCGTGTGATGGGTCGCCGTGGTCGATGTCGTGATCGGGGATGCCCGTGTCGAGGTAGCCGCACGTGAAGCCGCATGCGCATAGTGCGCGAGGAGGATGACGGAGACGCGTCGAGGCAGTCGTTGAGGGTGTCGATGCAGTCCGAGCCGTCGAGGACGAGGTGCGGCCATAGTTTTGCCAGAACTAGGCGCACGTCAGGGACGAACGCACACTCCGGTTTTGGCAGAACCGAGTATACAAAGAAGAACTCATCGGTGACGCGGTCGAGACAGTCATAGAGGGGTCGATGTCGAAGAAGACGTTGTCAAAGCCAATGAAGACGAGGCGCCGATGTCGAAGAAGACGTTGTCAAAGCCGATGAAGACGAGGCGCCGATCCGAGTTTGCCAGACTCGGGAACGCGTCGGGGACGAAGGCACTCCTGGTGTTGCCGATTAGGCGGCATCATGCGGGGACCATCATGAACTTGTCGCCATGTCAGAAAGACTAGCAGAGGAAGCCTCCAGAGCGGTTGCGATGCGCAGAGCGGCTAAGGGAGAGATGCCGGCGCTGTCCGCGGTTGTCGGAGTAGAGTAGCAGGTGGTGTAGTCGGGGATGAGGCGATGACGCTGGTGGCGAAGTTGTAGTGGACGAAGACGTAGAAGGCGGCGAAACCAGCGGCGACCTGGGTTAGTCATGCTGGATGCCTAGAGTGGCGATGGGATAGTCGGCGGGACCTGCGACGGCAAGAGGCGCCTTGCAGGTTACCTTGTGAAGCGCGGTGGCGGTGCTCGAAGTAGTCGATGAAGACCCGGCGACGTGACGAAGACCATGTGCAGACGACGGCGATCCGCGCCGTAGGAGATGGCGCGGTGAAAGTCGAGGCCGTCGATGCACGAGGACGGCGAAGTAGACTGCGTGTAGCCACGCTACGACTCGAGAGGGCGGCATAGCTGCAGGGCGCGAATGGTGCGGAGACCACCACCGGACGTACATGCCAAGGAAGGCGTGTTGGAAGCGGTAGCGTGGACCAAAGCGGCGGCGGCTGACGGATGACATGGGCGGACAATGCGTAGCTCGGTGGTAGGCGCGTGCTCGGGGATGTGCTTTGCGTAGACAGGCGCGAGATCGGTTGATCAGACCGACGGTGCACCGTATGCGCCATGGCGTGGACGACGCAGATCGGATTCGATGGCGACGTTGTCGGTGAAGTCCCGGACGATGACGACGAAGAGGATCCGAGGGGGACGGCCGCGGTAGCCTTCCGAGGAAGGCTTAGCAAATCAGCGGTGCAACTGCCGTGAAGGCCGCTGGCGGCAGCGCCGAGGCAAAGCGCGCAGACGCGATGTAGATCCTCGATGCCGATGGTCGGAGTAGAGGCGCGATGATGATAACGGCGGTGGGCGACTCATCCGATCTAAGATTGGTAAACCAAAAAGAAAGCCGATCAAGAGATCGGAGAAAAAGACTTACAGGACAGTCGACCACGGATCGACGGACGAACCCTGCATACGGGTTGTGTAGCCCCGGCGGAGATCATGGAGATCGACCTCCCCGGAGGCAGCGCGGCGGAAGCTAGGGTTTGAGATCGATTTAGGCTGATACCATGAAAGAGTATGAGTTTGGCGGAATATGATGGATATATTATTAAGCCTCATGAGCGAGTATATATAGGCGTACAGGGATCAACTTGGAGTACAAGATAAGTTAGGCTAGAATCCTAACTATCCTAAACTACCACATACTCTGTATTATACTCTAACAGTAGTATTTGTTTGTTCTGATACCAAGTTGAAGTTGACCTGTTGCCTAGTGCGTGTCAACGAAGCTAGAACTCCCCCGCGTGTTCTCGTCAGCTATGTCATAAATATTTTGGAAACTATAATTGTGTCTGGAGAAGATTGATCACAGTCAGCAGCCACCAATCATGGATGCCAATCATTTTGTTCTTATGTTAATCCAACCCATTCCCACCGAAAAATAAGCCTCTAAACAGACATCCCTGATCAAGAAAAGTTTTGTCTTAAAAATGAGTATTATTATTGTTTCTTCAGATCAGTCCCATAAACTAAGTAGCAGCTTATCTAGTCGTTAGAATACAACCGTCAAGTAGTACAAGTTTAATGCGCACAACCGCATACAAGCATAAAACTACGCACGCCGTGCCAAAGAGAAAATGATAGGACATACACAAAGAATTGAAGATGTGTTCTAGAAAAAGAAATGAAAAGTAGAAAAAACGAGAGAAGGTCAGAAGCACCATATCCATCATTCCATGGCGCGCGGCATACACAGCTCATACTGGCTTAAAGCAGAAAGGCGGGCCGGCGCTATCATGACGCATTGGAAGGTATAGAGGCAAGGATCTTCACGCAACAACGAGTTATACGCGCGCCATCACCTCATCAAAAAGAGATACGCAAATTAAGAACTAGTATGCACAAACAGATCGATGTCAAAGGCGGCAGTGCGTCGTCGAACGGCGATTCGACCGTGCCGAAGTTGAAAATTGCTGCCTCGCATTGCATATTTGCATTCCAATCGGATAAGGGCAGGCTGATGGATGCATGCGTTGCACTTGCATTGCATATTTGCATGGGAGGTGATTATATATCAACCACCGCGTAGCAGTTTTGGCGAATGATTATCTTGCCGTGTAGGATGACGTTGGTACGGTGCTTTTGGGCTAAGTTGTGTCGGCCGGAGAGAGGAGGAGACAGGGAATGATCATATGAATAATAAACGATTTGGCCGCGTCAGTGTCACCAACTCCAACTGGGAGGATGGTGAATGATGTGTGTGTACCCGCGTAAACGCTGTTGTTAGTGGCTGTGATGGCCGTGAGTGTGTCTCCATCGATCCTAATGCCCTCAGGTTGGGGAGTCTATTCGTGCGTGCATGATTGTGTGTGGCGGCCTGATTGCCTGCGGTCGTGCGCGTCAGCGAGTCTTGTTCGGGGTGACGAGCGCCGCCGGGGAGTTGGTTCGGCCGGTGCCGACGGCAAAATTGCAGAGAATATTTGCGAGGCGCGTAAGGATTTGTCGGCACGAACGGCGCCGCGCGAGGGTCGCGCGGCCCAGATCAATCTGGGGAAGAACTCGCGTGGAGGTAAACGACGGAGGTTCGAATGCGATTATCAGCCAATCCATAACGGACGCCCATTTGCCGGCCGGCCCAGGTACGTTCACTTTTTTTGTTTTGTTTTGTTTTTTCTGTTTATTTTTATTTTTCTATCTTTTCTTTTCTTTTTAAAAATCAAACATTTAAGAAAAAATTAACAGTTTCAATTTTGAACAAATTTAAAACTGAACAATTTCAAATATAAATAAATATTAAATCACAACATTTTTCGAATATGTACTTTTCAAAAAATTGAATATTTTTATAATGATTTTTTTCTAATCTTAGTGTTTTCAAAATCTAAATATTTTTTTTATTTCACCAACTACTCTAAAAATTTAGAGAAAAAAATAAGAAAAAAAAAACTCGGCCGAGTTGCATTGGCCCACCCGAGAAAGCCTTCGGGGATTGCGCCCGTGACGGACGCAGCGGACACTGAATAGGGGTTCCCTGATTATCAAGCGCACTTGTATTGCACATATTAGTGTGGGCCACTGGCTAAGATATTATTGCTTTCGAAATCTTTCGCCTTAGTGTTTGATTGCCCAAGAGGGCTCGTATACACTGCCTTAAGCGACGAGTGCATAGTTGGTGCTATATACCGCCTTTAGCTCTGCATATTGGTACGCCTTTAGCGGTGCATATCGGCAAACCACGCACCTTCCACATCCTATAGCGCTTTTTTAAGGAATAAGGTAGGGGAAGCCTCTACATCAGTTTAAATAATAAGAATTCAAATTTGCATGTGTGAGAACTTGAACTTGGATGGCTGGGTTATATATATGTACTTCCCTAACCAATTGAGGTAGGCTCGCTTCATATCCTACAACCCATTTTCTTTTTCTTTTCTCTTTTATTTCCTTTTCAAAAAAAAATTATGATTTTATTTTAATTCTAGAAATTAAAATATTTAAATAATAGTTTTAAAAATCTGAACATTTTAAAAAATCGTGAACTTTTTTCAAAATCATTGCCACTTCTCCAATCATGAATAATTTTTCAAAATCATGAACAATTTTTTAAAAGCTGTATAATTTAAAAATTCTAAGCATTTTTTGAAATCATAACAAGTTTTCTAAAAATGAACCTATCATGAACGTTTTCTAAATCTGAACCTATCATGAATGTTTTCTAAATCTGAATATTGTTAAGTCATGAAATTTTAAAATCATGAACATTTTTTAAAATCATGATTTTTGTAAAATCTGAATAATTTTGACACATAAGAAATTCAAAAGGGAAAACAAAAAAAGAACAATAATAAAAAAAGAAAAAAATAGAACTAAAAAAATCTGAAGCAAACATGCTGGCCCATGTGTGGTTGCCTCTATGTGACACTAGGCGCAAGCACTGCGTACAGCACCTGTGAGGCCGCACAGCACTCTTCCCATGCGGCCTCCATTGGGTAGCGGCCATAAGGTATTTTCTCCTTTCGTTTTTCATTTTTTTTCCTATTGTTTATTTTTTTCGCTTTTCGAAATTAGTTTTTTACAATAATATGAATATGTTTTGAAATCTCATTTTTATCTAAATCTCAATGTTTTTCACAGTCTGGATATTTTTCAAAATCTACACCATTTTCAAATCTGAACATTTTTCAAATTTGAACATGTGTCAAAATCTGAATATTTTTTTAAATGTGGTCATTTTCATAACTAAACATTTTTAAATATGAATATTTTTAGTCTTAAGTTTTTACAAGATTTGTACTTTTTACAAAATTATACATTTTTTATCTCAACATTTTAGAATTTGAAAAAAACTTAATATTTTAAAAAACATAAAAAGTAGAGTAAAAGCTAAAAAGGAAAAGGAATAAGAAAACATAAATGAATAAGCGATAAATAATAAAATAACCAAAAAATAAAGCAAAATGGGTCAACCTATTGCAGTGAAGGTGTGCAACGCGAGCCTCCGGCCCCTCATTGGGCGGCATATAGGACTTTTGTAAGTCTAAGGAGAGGAGTTGCGAGAAGACTAACGAGTCAATAGAGGCCTTATTCAAGTAAGGATTTTTGCTTTATGAATTTTTCAGATGTTTTCTCACAAAAATATTTTATTACTTTTAAAACTATAAGGTATTCAAAACAACAAATGATGGTTTAAATTATATAAAAGATAAATATCATAAATCAACATAATTTAAATTAATAAATATACAAAAAATGTTCATATGGATCCACTAAATTTTAAAATACATCAAAATTTGAAAATCGTTAAATATGTTTCAAAGTGAAAAAGCACGTGTGTCCTCATGTGTGGTTTTGATAACTAATGAAAATTATTATGGACTAAGGTTTGCATTGTGTTCTTAAGGTTTTGTCCATAGACAATTCTTGTAGACCATATGGTTGTTTCAAGGTAAAAATAAGAAAGCAAAAAAGATCAAGCGATGACCAAGATAATATTTATAAGGAGATCGAAAGATTGTCCCTTTGAGAGTTAAGCATATCGCAAGTGTATCTTCAAGAAGAACATTGTGTGATCTGTCATGGTGAACTTCAAGACATCATAATGAAGAGGCGATATAAGATTGAGTTGTTGATCAAGACAAAGTGTAAGTACAAGATGGACATCTCAAAGAGACTATTTGATTGAAGCTTGTTGTCCATGTGGGGATAATGGACATGTAAAAATGTGCCTAAGAGAGTCTCTCCCATAGTGGTTTATGGGAGAGCAATTGTGACATTCATGTCCTTTCACAAAGTTTGTGAGAAATGTGCAAAAATGTAAAATATATTTCATGAAACTTCTACTAAATTCATATATAAAATATCATATATGGTCAAAACAAATCGTACTTTTTGAAATATTTTAAACCATCTAGAAAATTTGATAATGCATATTAAAAAATAGTTGATAAGGACATATAATATCTATTATTTGCATGATCACGAATGAAGAAAGTTTGGGAAGCATTGGGAATGGACCTTGTGATTGCATTGATAATGTAGGCAAGCAATGATTGTGTTCTTGATGTTTGTACAACAAAGCTCCTTGTTTGTGTTAGGCGCAACAACTTCGGCCGAGGTTTGTGGTATTGTTGCTTGGTATTTATGATGCTAGCGTCAGTTGTGGGAAAAAAGAAGTGATTATATCGCCAAGGTTCGAAGGCATCAAGAAGTGCGTAGAGATTGTGCCACCTCGACCAAAGATGCTAATATGGACCAAGGGACACTTGGTCTCAAATATGGACCACTAGACCAATCACCTTTACTAATTCATGCCAACAAAAGTTAAACCTAGATTCTGGTGCGTCCACTTTCTAAATTAAATTAAAACTTGTATTTTTTTCAAAATGCACATCTTTATTGAGTTGAAACTTATAATCTAAGATTAAAGGTTACTCGCAACACCGAGAATGATGCAGATCAACTAACGCCATGGGACACCAGCTTACAGCGATACGCAAGACAGTAATACGACACTTTTGAGATCGAAAGTTCTAGTTCCTCGAGAGGGGCCCTGTGAGAGGTTCCGGCGACTATGGGTTGAGTTAGGCCGATTCAACCGCTTTGTAGCTCTGTTGTCAATCTAAGGTAGAATCTGAAGAACGGAAGCTGGAACATGGATTTGAGAGGATAAAAGTATATGTATTAATGTTTGGCTTGTGTGTTTATTTTAATCGACCGTCGTCTCTCACATATATACCTGAAGTGGTTAAAAGCGCAAGGTGGCTAGTTTGCTCCATCGAGCCACCGCATCGTGACCGTCTGATGCGTGCGCACTCGCGTCCTCGTCCGTACAATTCGTGTGACCAACGCGCCGTTCCGACAACGACTTTGGTCGGAGAAGCGCTTCGCTATCTGTCTCCATTCCATTCCCCTTTCGTTCTTCTATTTCTCTCCAAAATTACTCGCTAGCTAGGGTCTGGGTCTGACGCGAAATGAGCGTGCAGCTTGGTGGGATTCCGGCATTCGAAAATCACCGCGCGAGGGAGGGTTTGGAGCACGGCGACGGAGGCGACCCGCGTGCCAGGGCGGAAATCTCGGCGGCGGAGAGCGACCTGCGCGTCAGCAGCAGGAAGATCTGGGACGGAGATCGGCGAAGAACTAGGCTGTCGAGTACATGAGGTAAGGTCCTGTACAAAATCAACTAGATCCACTTGATTTCTCAACCAGCAATCTATGTCTAGTTTGTGAGGGGCAAGGCTCCTCTGTAGTTCTAGTGTTACTGTGGCGCCAAAGGAGGGGTAGCACTCGCAGAGTTGCAGTAGTGCTTTGGTTGCTGCATGTACAAGGTCGTCGAGGCCGACGTCGCCGGCCAGGAGGCCAGCCTGCTCTGTTATTACTCACCTATGCATTGCCAGACTTGCACAAACTTGCCGCTGAATTTTTGTCTGCTTATTCAGGAGCCGGGACATTACTCTCATTAGTAATATTGATTGTTGGACGTACAAGACAGGCACCCATAGTCACTGCCGTGAAATAGGCCGACGTTGCCTGACGGTAGTCTTCACCATACATCGCCGGACTAGCAAATATGCTTGTATTGATCTCTAGCTAGCCCAAAAAGTGAACTAATAAGAATATGAAATATGCATTTGTATCTTCGGAATAGGTACACAGTTTTGTACTGCACATGAGATCTTTACATAGCATAAAGTCACACATTCAATTGTAGAACTTATTCTAGTATGTATCGAGCTGATCTGACCAGCCAGTAAAATATGTGTTGTTCCCGAAGTTCCAGGTATTATTATCAGGTATGTTCTACCCCATCCTAGAGCCCTATCTATTAAAGAGGGAAATAATTCATTAGTACAAAATCGGTACAGATTGACAGTCTGATTAAGACATGTTAATTGAATACCATGAGCAGTTGGGTGTAGTTGGGGATCTTCCATTATTCCTCAAACCCATTCTCAGTTCGTCTTTGGAAACATAGTTAAGTTGCTTGCAGCAGTTAATCAAATTGAATAGTCGGATTAGTCTAAGTTGCAGACTAATTGTAGGGAGAGATGGTTTGCTTCTGTACCTTGTTTTTGTTCCCATTTTTTGTTTGATTTTCCAGTATTACTTTTTACCATTTTAGTTAAGTCGATTAGATTATTAGTTGCATAGTGATTGTAGGGAGATTTGATTTGGTTTGATTCGCTCTCCCTTTTCCCAATTAAGTTGTCTTGTCAGCGTAGTTAGGTTGCTTACTAAGTTGATTAGCTAGATTAGCCTAATTTGCATTCTAAGATTAGCAAGGTTTTTGAGTCGCAACTCAAAAGTGAGTCACCAACCCTGTGACTCAGTGATTAGTCGATGAAAGTCGATGTATAGTTGCCATAAGTCGCTGTTTAGTTGCGAGTCGCTGTGATTTTGAGAAAAATGACTCGGTGACTATACGATGACTATTGAGCGACCCAAAAACCATGCAATTTAGCCTAAGTCGGATAGAATGATCCAATGACAATACAGCTTATACAACGATATTAAGTTGAATTATGTACATGGTAAATTACCATGTACCATTTAATTAAGTTGACTAGACAGCAACTCATTACCCTCATTCAAAAACAACTGAGTTGCACCAGGAAAAGTTATATTATGGTGTTTGCTTAGTTGAGTTTTTGAATCTCTGGCAACTCAATTGGGTACATGTTTTCCTATGCAGTTATTTTTATTGCACCCCTAAGTTGCAGCAGTGATCATGTAGAGTTATGATGGTGTCTGATTAGTTGTTGTTTTTGAAATTCTGCAACCAAGTTTGGATACATGATTTTATCCGGTTGTTTTTACTCTAGCCTAAGTTGCATCATAGATCATGTAAGAGTGCCTAAGTTGCATCATAGATCATGTAAGAGTTATATGATGGTGTATAATTAGTTGTTTTAATCCCTGCGACCAAGTTTGGGTACACGATTTTCCATCTAGTTGTATTTTACTCTAGCATAAGTTGTAGTAGGGATGATGCAGAGTTATATAATTGTATGGTGACATCTGATTAGTTTCTTTTTTTGAAATCCATGCAACCAAGTTTGAGAACATGATTTTCCATGTAGTTATATTTTACTCTAGCTTAAGCTGTAGTGGGGATGATGCGGAGTTGTATGGTGATATATGATTGAGAACATGATTTTCCATCTAGTTGTATTTACGATGCCCCTTAGTTGTGGCATGATGTAAAGTTGTATGATGATTTCTAAGTAGTTTTTCCCATGAAATCCATGCAACCAAGTTTAGGTACATGAATTTCCATATAGTTGTATTTATTATACCCCTGAGTTACATTAGGAATCATGTAGAGTTGTATGGTGATTTCTTGTTAGTTCATTTTTCTGAAATTCATATAGCCAAGTTGGGTGCATGATTTTTCATCTAGTTGTATTTACTATGCTCCTAAGTTGCATAGCCTCTAGTTGCTTTCTTAATTGTTGTACTTTTACTAAAGTTTTTTTTGCACGCATTAACGAGACGCCTGCTTCTTTTTTATCTAACTTTTTTATAATGGTACAACTTTGCACCTACAACCCTTAAGATGACTAAGCGCAATCTGCGTTTACCAGGACTTGATGAAGCTAAGTTTTACTTCTGAGTTGCTTACCATGAGTGAAGTTGCTTAAACACCGTAGATTTAGTTGTAGGAGCAGCTGATTTTTGTCGCATCCATTTTCCAAATTGGATTGTGGATGGAATGGGCACAATTGTATTTCTGTGTTGTATTGTCGGGTGGCATGTGTGCAGCATGGACCTAAGTTGCTGCCAAGTTTGTGTTGTGTTCGGTTATAGCATGTACACAAGTTTTTCATGTCCATAGGTTCATATATTGCATTTTTTGGGTACAGGGTGGTCTAAAACCCTACTAGGTTCCTGTTTTCAGCAGTTTTGTACCTGGGCGGTTTTTCTTTCTAAAACTGCACACACCTCAGATTTGTCTGCTGAATATGTGTTGTGTTTGTCTCTAGCATGTTCAAGTTATTTTTTCTGGTTGCATGGTCCTCTAAGTGCCTACCAGGGTTTTCCCTTCCTCCAAAAATGCCTACAAAGGTTTCGTTTGATCTATATTGTGTTGGTTCTACCATGTAAATAAGTTGTTGAAGGTTCATGTCATGGTTCTATTTTTGGATACATGGAGGTTACTAGCTTATACAATCAAGGTTGTTGATGATGTGTATTGTGTTGGTTTATAGCATATGGATAAGTTGCTGAAGATTATTGTTAAGTTTCGGTTTCACCAGTTTTTGGCTGCACTAGCTTCTTCTGATGAATAGCAAACTACTTTTACAAGTCCCAATATTAGGAACTGCAGGTTCATGATCTGGATGAGAAAGAAGAATAGTTGTTTGTAGAGTGAGGAAGTATGGCAGATCCACATCTGTCGTGGTGGCTTCCACTCTGGTCGGAGACGATTCTGGGCGGTTCGGCTTCCTGGCGGGGTTGCTGCGGTGGCAGCTGCGACCCGTTGTGGATTGGCAGGTGCTCCAGTGCAGGGCTTGTGATTTGAGGCTAGCGCACTTGTGCTTCCTCTTCTTCCACACGGTTGAGTGGAGCAAGTGGCTCCACAGTCTGGCGGGCGTGGATTCTGTCCCGGCCAATATGATTCTAATGGTGGTTTTCTCACCGCTCATTGTGAGCTTCTATTGCGGCTCCATAAAGCTCGGTGCGAGGATGCTTTGCCGGATCCTAGAGAGAAGGGTGTACATCTTCTTCCTTCTCGACCGTGTCTTGCATGCGACGGCGAGGTGTGATGGACGGTATTGGCTTTCCGTTCATGGACCTCAGAGACCTCTTTGTTATCTTTTGTTTGCTAGGGTCTTGTGTTTCTGATGTGTCCTAGTTAGACTATGTGTGTTGTACCCAGTTGTTTCCTTTGGATGAACACGTGCATTTCTGGTGTGTCTTTGTTGGGTAATTGGGTTGATGTATAGAGGGAACGCACCGCCTGGGGCAGGTATAGATGGCAAACGTCTGCGGTCACTGGTCACAGGGGGATGGGCGGTCCGCGTGGGATGCTCTTTTGTTTGGGCTGGGAAAAACTTTCCTTATACAGATGGGGGCTGGAGGCTCCCGATTGCTGGCTAGACGCATCCCATATATATGAGCCGATTGGAGTTCTCGTACAAGTATTGGACAACTTCTAAAATTTACATGGCAGAATCCTAGTTTAACTCCAGCTCTAAACTAGGCATGTACCCAAGTGTCCTTGCTTACTTATTATGTTTCAGAGTCAAAATTTACGTGTCTTCGTGCTTGAGCTAGCCAGATCTGGGATAGACCGCCAGATTCTGGTCTAAATGGACAGACTCCAGCCTCCGTGTAATCCTGTGAGATACTTTCCTTACATGAAGCTGTTAGATTTTTGCCCTAAGCAAGGTCGACAGATTCCTTTTCTCTTATTCTTTATTTTTTTTCCTATTTCATATTTTATTTTAAACTCTAAAAAATTCTATAATGATGACTTAAAAACAGTGAACATTTTACGAAAATTCAGGAATATTTTTCAAAAAGTAAGAACAAATTCAAAAAAAATGCACAAAATTTTAAACATTTTTGAAAATTATAAACATTTTTTGGAAATCATAAACCAAAATTCAAAATCGTGAAAAAAAATTAAAAATCATGAACCAAAAATTCAGAAAATCTTAATTTGTTCCAAAATAATGAACTTTAAAAAAGCATAAATAAAAATAAAATATAAAGAAACAGAAAAACAAAAATAGTAAGAGATAAAAAGAAAAAATGACACCAATTGGGTCGGCCCAACGAGGGTGAGCTGCACTAGCCACCCACACCGATAGCGGGTGGCATATAGCATTCCACGTTTATAGGAGTTCTTGGCAACCAGATCACCAATGGGTCCGTTTGATTGAATATTTTGGCAATTTGTTTACAAAGAGGTAAATATAAAAATTGCATGGGTTAGAGAATCTCTAGTCGTGCGCGTCCCCAAACGACCTCCACCAAAAGCGTTTGATCGGTCTTTAGGGGACACCACTATGTTGTGCCGTGTTTGGGGCACGCCTGCTTCTAATCGCGTGCTCCAAACTATGTCATTCCGGCTGCAAACCAAACAAAATTCATAGAAAGTACGACGGAATTTTACTAACTGGGCGAAATTTAACTAAATGTAAACACAAACTAAATCTAAGCCCCGTCATTCCTGGCCTCGCCGTCGTTCTGCTGACACTGCTCATCTTGCCTCTAGGCCCTCCTCGTCTGTCATATTTCCACAATCAGGCGGTGCACCGCTGCCTCTAGGTGGTGGGCCGCAATGCACTGCCGGTTGTCCTGCTCCGCCTCTGTATCTTTATGCAATTTCTAGCAGAACCCACTCTGAGAAATCCGAGGTTCCTCGCGAGTGGCAGCGGCCTCATTGTGTTGAAGCAAAGAATGGCCTACCGCTCCCTCTCCATGAAGAGGCGGGCGATCTCCTCCATCGGTAGCCTTTACAGGAATATCTCTGCGCCGCACTCCTCAAAGTGTTATTTGACCTTGTTGGCCCTCTTATGCTCGGTTTCGAAAGAGTTGAGGAAGACGCGCTGCAGCGGATCAACCTTTGGCCTGTTGTACTGGTCCTCATCCATCTTGGAGGACAAGTCGAACTGCTCGGAGTCATCATCGTCCAAGGAGTCCTGCAGATCTTGATTTGACAAAGGGAGCGCGGTGATGCCCCGGGCATGGGGATCCTAGCCCAGTAGGTAGGCATGCGACGAGGCATGGCCCTTAGCCGACGGGAGATCTTGGGAGAGAAAATGAAAGAGGAAACGAGCTAGGTTGGGCTAGGGTTTGAGTTGTGGATAGAGGAGATGTGCTAGGGGAGGTATTTGAACACCATAGTTGGCAACGCGGCCGTTGGCTCGCATTAACGACGCTGCAAAAGGCGAAGCGACTAAACACTGTGACGATGGGATGACTCTCTGTGTTGGTCACGCGCCACTTGATGGCAATAATTTTGTGTGTACCAACTCGTTAGGATTCTAAGTATAGAGTGTTGTAGCAAGCATATTTTCCCCCACAAGGGTGGCTTGAGGGTTTATATCGAACTCTTAGGGAATTGTCAGAACTTCGTCTCTATACTCTTCTATACTCTTCTAGCAACCTGTGAAGCATAGTTTTTGCCTTGTGTACCCAACTCTACCGTGTGGTTGTCAAGCACAAGGATTCATATTAGTAAAACTTAAATAAAACAAGAAAGTAAAGGAACAATAAGTAAACTACAACTAGAATAGGAAAGTAAAGATCTTTTGGGTTTTTGTTTAGTCTTGCAGAAAGTAAAAATATTTTTGTATTTTAGAATTGAATTCTTGTAAAAAATATAAAAGACGGTAAAACAAAGTAAAAGTAGTTTCTTATGATAAAAAGTGGATATGGATTCATGGGTTCACTTGTCTACTCTCTCATAAAGTGTGGAGGACATAAAACTGCTCACAGATGATATAATATTTGTTGAAACTTCATTATGTGTTTGATTAGCATTCATATGGACATCACGTCCTAATATAAAGATGATACAACACATCTCACGTATACTCCTCTAGAAAGGGAAAACTTCATGCAATCTCGAGTATAGCCTTAGGTAGAAATAATTAAAATAAATAAAGGGGTGTCTAATCTCACCTCCTTTTGTACCATAAAGAAAAGATATATTAATTTTTTACCATTTTCCAAAAATAAAAAAAAGTGCATGTTTGAATATCAAATGTATCCCTAGTGAGGGATGTTTTAAAAAAGTGCATGTTTGAAATAATCTCACCTCCTTTTGTACCATAAAGAAAAGATATATTAAGTTACCTTGATAAAACAAGATCATGTTTGTTATCACAAGACGAATATAGCACATGCATTCACTGTATCCCTAGTGAGGTAACAAAAGAAAGGTAAAAGCCATAATGGATCTCAAATTTTCTGTCACTACCTAATCACCACCACTATGTTACATCATCTAATACACATGTCCCCCCTAGTTGTTCTTACTTACAAGTATGATCAAAACAAATAGTCAAGAACGGGGGTACATAATATGCATTTATCAATACATCTTAAATTCCAATCTCAAATATCATCTCATAAAACAAAGATCTAACACACATAAATTACATAGATGGCCATAAGCATGCTAGGCAAATCATATGGTTCTAAACAATGATAGCATGAGAGAGGGAAATAGATAAATCTACTGTCACAAACTCATAGTCCATAGGTGGAGAGGTTGGAGATCCCACTAGAGGTGATTCTGATGGCGTTTACTCCTCCAATCTTCATTGGTTCTGGCTCTATTTTCGTGGTTTCTGTGTTTTCTCCGCCTCTCTTCCGAGATTGCGATGGGGAACCTTTTTATAGGCATTTTAGATCAGGACTTAACGTAGGGGCATTAGATGGATGGTTGGAGATGCTCGAGGAGGGAAAGAGAGCAGGTGGTGACCCTACATCGTGCCACCTGGGATCTTTTGGGCCTTTGGCATCCCCTCTTATGGTTCTAGTGCTCCAAAAGGTTCTTATGATTAAAAAATGATCCTCAAAAAAATCCTAGATCCGTTTTACATTGTTTAGGTCGTTCCTGAAAGTTAAAAATACACAAAATAGGATTTTCCCACCTTCAGATTTATAAATCAAATAAAGGGGATCATTGATAAATCCTCATAAATCAATGTAAACATGGATATAACATTGTATATGATGCAAATAGGATGAAATATGTGAAAATAAACTATAAAGTTCCTGTATGCATTTTACATGCATCGCCACCGCAACGACAAGACGACTCTCTACGTTGGCCATTAAGTCACCGCAGGAAGTTTGGTGCTGACAAAAATAAGGTTAACGAGCCTCTATGCCAATGACATGGCTAGCCCGCCAATTTCCAAGTTGCCTATGACTTGTGCCAGGGCACCCGCAATAGCCCCTGTAGTATCGGGATGTCATCTACATAAGTGAAGGTGGAATCAAGGAAGACAATGTCCAACACACATGAGACAAAATGAAGGGATGGGATGACCAGTTCACCAAGGAAAGAAAATTTGATCCTTTAGTTTAGTAGTAGTCTTCTTTATTTGAAAAATGCATAGTGGAAAGGGATGTAGGTGCTCTAACATGGGTATGGTTACTCGAATGCTTATGTTTGGTTACCCTAGTGGTATAAAGGTTCACGAACCATGAAGACCCAATTTGAAGGTGCAAGAGGCATTCGACAGAAGTTTTCTTTAGTTAAATAAGGAAATAGAAACCGTCATTGTGTTGGTGTTGTAATCATTAATATGTAACCTCTCCGTATACAGCCCCTGAGACCCAACCTATTATATATAGGCTAGGAGGAGCCTACGGAGAGGTCTGTAATCACATTGTCCATCAATAATCAGACGACTTCGACTCCCTTGTTTGTCTGACATCCGACGAAATCCCCAGCGTTCTATTTTCTGCAAAACCCTAAGTCCATAACTATGGGCATTGCCGAGGTTACCCCTCGACAATTGGCGCCGTCTATGGGAAACCTGAACACTGGAATCATGGATTCGACGGACCCCTTTTCATCAAGCAACAATCCGACGGAAGCGGAACCACGCCCGCCCACCCCTGTCTCGTTCCCCACCAATTTCAACGGCGGATCTGATCTCACCATTAGAAGTTTTCACTTTCGAGTGGAGGAACCCAAAGAACCGTGCCTCTCGGCTCCGATATCATAAGGACCGTCGGTCGAAAAAACTACGCCTACCGTGATACCTGCATCATCTGTTGGATCATCCCAGAGGCCAAACTCTAGCCGGAGAAAGATGAAGTAAACTAACTCCGCCATGTGGATTGAGCCCAGTAAACGAGGAACCCAAAGAAAGCAGCGAAAGTATCGACTTCAGAATCAGGATGGACGAAATCTACCCAGAACAGAAACCACTAGATTTCACTGACCCCCAGACAGTGTCTCCCTCGGATCCGGCGACGACATCACTAGTTCATACATAACTCAGCACCAAGTGTGCGTGATTATCAGGGACGCCTCAACTCAGCGTGACTCTAACGGTAACCATATCTTTGACCCCGATGATATTTTGTTAGATGACAATGCAGGGAATTACGGAAACGAAGGAAATCGCAAAAATGAAGGAGACCCGACAAACAACCGCATAATCCCAGGAGGAGGAGATACACGTAGAGGTGAGAGGAAAACTCTTCGGCTACCAGCAGAAGCATGGCAAAAGCAAGGGAAGCAATTTCGGGTGCGGTCCCAATGACAGCCCAGGCCACACGCGAAGATCTACTAGCCTACCAATATTTGCTCCATCACAACAAAAGGGATCTCCTAAGGATGCAAAGGCAACTTGACGAAACAAAAAGGCTAGCCGACGAATCTAGCATACGGCGGGTGTAGCTAAGCTCTACCTGAGGATCAGGAAGTGTAACTAGACGAGCACCGCCAAGTAGAGGAACTTTGTGACTGCAAAACATCCCTGAAGCTGAAAGAAACAAACTGGCTCGAGATCTCGATTTATCGTTTATGTTAGTAGATCCAACAGGACACATCAAAGCAAAAATAGCCCAAGACGCAATTGTAGCTGCACAAACGTATTTGATCATAACTCAACCCGCACCCGACGATCCTCGTGCAGCCCTCAATCGCTCTGCTCTAATAAACCTCGGTATGGTAGGAGAATCCCTTGCATAAGCAGAATAAGGAATCGCACGGCAACCTGCCAGATCCCCACGCCATCGCAGCAGCCCTCGGCAGGTGGGGCACACTCGACGATCACGATCGCCACATCGGGTGCATTTTTGGGGCTCAGAACCATGAAATAATACAAGAGATGACATTACGCAGCGCAGGATCGACAAATTTGGGGAAGAGCGCAGCAGCCGAAGATATTATGATGGGGCAAGTGAGGACGAGTATGAACTATGTGGAGCCAGTTCCTTTACCCGACAGGTTCGCAAAACTCTAGTACCCAAGGACTTCAAACTCCCTCACGATCGTCAGAAGTACGATGACCTCCAAGAACCTGAAGCTTGGTTGGCAGATTATTTGGCAACCGTTAAACTACAAGGTGGCTCCAAGGCCACCCAATGTAGAGCCTGCAGCTACATCTAACCGGTGCTACCCGGTCATGGCTAAGACAGTTACCCGAAGATTCCATCAGCAGCTGGAACGATCTTGAGGACAGATTCGTCCAAAATTTCAACTCCACATTCAGGCGACCCGCATCTCTAGAGCAATTGCGAGCGTGCAAGCAGAAATATGGATAGACCAATATGAGCCTTCATCCAGCGATGGAACATCATAAAAATTCGAATGAGGCCATATCCGACGAAAGGGCAATTGACGCATTCAACGACGGCCTTCACTGACCAGAATTCATAGAGGAGATGGGATGAGTCAAGCCCAAAACAATTTCACATCTGATGGATATGGCAAATCGTTGGGCTGATGGAGAAGACGCGGTACACAACAAGCGAGCCCATTCACCTGAAGAAGAAAGGGATAGGCGCAACAACGACAGAAGACGACGAAACAACGATGGATACAGAGGACCAAGTTATGTCGTAGCTGGTTTCTCAAGAGGGGACAACCGAAGAAACGATGATTACCACAGCGGGTACTGCAGCAACAGGGGCGATGTTGGAGGAAGCCAACCACCGCAGCGATACCAGCCAAGAGCTCGAGAAGCACCAATGTCCGCAATGCAAATGTTGGAAGGACCCTGCAATATGCACTTCTACGGCGATTCAACATCCAAGAGGCAATCAAACCATCTCATGAAAGATTGACGAACATTTTTAAAAATGTAGGAAGTCTGTAATGCAAAAGAAACTGAAGCAGCAAGCTGAGGATACACCACTACACCCAGCACTTTGGCCATTGGTGCACCGCCACTACCGCCAGTACATCCGCCAGCAGGATAGCTGCAAAACACAACAAACCAAGAAGATGAGTACCCCAGGTCCAAGGGCGCAATATCGATGATTCGGAAAGGGCGACCATCTAATGAGACACAGAAGCTGATTACAAGACAAGTAAATATGGCAGTAACAACACCACCTCCTACACCCGAATACCTCCACTAGTCAGAGCAATAAATCACGTTCAGTAGAGCTAATCACCCGCTTCAGGTGCCACAACCGGGTCAGTCAGCCTTAATAGTAGAAGCGCAAATCAGCGGGTTCGACATGAATAAGGTTTTCTTGGATGCAGGGATCAGCATCAATCTCATTTATGCCAAATCTCTACGGGCAATGAATTAGTCCCTGTCAAACCTAGCGCCTATGGACACAACTTTCCACGGGATAGTTCTGGGCAAAGCCGAGATTCCTCTAAGCAAAGTCTATCTTGACGTAGTCTTCGGATCAAGGAACAACTTCAGGCGCGAAAAACTTGAGTTCGAAGTCATGGACTGGCCATCACAATACCACACGATCCTAGGACGACCAGCTTTCACCAGGTTCATGGCAATACCTCACTACGCATGTTTGGTACTAAAAATGCTAGCCTCCAATGCGATCATAACCGTAAGAGGAAGTTTCACTCGTTTAGATAACTGCGACCGAGAGATCAATAAAATATCAGAATCTTTCGGGATGGAAACAGAATTTGGCCAGCTGAAAATTGCAGACGTGGAACTATTACACGAAGGACATGTCCCCATTAAACAGGCCCTAGAAAATGAGATGCACCATGCAAACACATAAATGACCTAACCGACCTCTAATATTGGTCCCGCATAGGAAGGAACGCTCGTCCGTTTCCCCTGTGAGAATTGGGAAACTCTTGTGAACTCAATCAATGCAAAAGAAATCCCCAAGGAACCCGATGAGCACTCAGCCAAATTGAAAATAGCAGATAATGAACGGTCCACCTGACAAATCAGGGCCATTATCCAGCAAGCTCATCGCCTCACCAATGCGTGGCACATTGCAAGGAGAACAAAAGCAACAAAGGTGGCTAACCCAATACTCGTCCCAAAGAAAGGAGATGGACTCCGCGTGTGCATTGACTTTCCAACCGAAAGCGATCCAACAAACTACACCCTTTTCTCTCTAGTTTTCCATGCAGAAGCTGCGCCTCCAGTCGAAAGTTTCAAACCCCCTTGAGCTCACCAGGAACGCAACAAGACAACAATGGAGTACCTCAAGACATAAGCCACAGATTTTAGGATGTTCTTTTACTTTTACGCATTTTATATTCTATAAAGCCAACGTCCAGGCGAGCACGCCAAAAAATGTATCCTCTGCTATTCGATAATAAATAAAGAAAAGTTTCCAAAACTGGGTCTTGAGATTTATGTTGTTCTACTCATCAACCTGATACACGGGGACTTCGACAAGTACACCATATCAAAAATTGTCAGCTCCCATATAATGCGCCTTTGACCCGAATAAAAGCTGACTCAACCTATAGGCGTCAGACAAACAAAAAAGGTCTTGCGTGATAAAAACAAAATCTCGTATAAATTTATGATCTTTTTGATAAAAACAATGGCATTACACAGTATTTCTCTGAATGCAAAGATACATAATACATGAAACATTTAGATGGCGAAATTTATGAAGAACTCTTCGTCCTCCTCTAGGCATCTCCGGACAATCCTGATGGCAGGCCTACAAGAAGCCGAGTAGTGAGGCGTCATGTTAACCAATCCACCGCCAGGAGGGGGAGGCGGTCCTAGAGACACAACATCCAAATCCATCATTGGGTGGTGCGCGTGCACCCAAGAAAGTGCAAGATTAGCACCCGCCACAAGTTGGAGCTTCACAAAGTGATGTATCCTTTCACCCTGCTGAAATTCTACCATCAAATCAGCTAGGCTCTGGGGCTGAGGATCCCGGGGAAACATGGCATTATACACAATAGGCAAGGATCTACGACAGCACTCAACAAACTGCTCCACCTCTGATACACGATCTTGAAGCAAAGCCACCGAATAGGCACGACGATGATCAATCCAAAAATCAGTCTTGGTACCTTAGGAAGCAGTCACCAGAGCATTGATTCGATTGTGCGGACATTGGGTCTCTTCCCTCTCGCACAATCGAATGCCTAAAATGAAAAAGGAAAGTTAACTTCTACAAACAAGAAGGAAATACTAATAAATATTTCGGAAAACTTACATAACATCTTCTCGCTCGCTGTGGAAATCTCATCCAAAAAATATGCTTCACGATCCAGGGCCTTGCGCATCTTCGATTGAGATATGTCCACCATTGCTTGGACGACCCAAAGATTACCTTCAAGTTTTTTCACCTGCTCAATCTTTTCTTCATATAACGGCGGGTCGATCACATGAACAATGGCAGTTTCGGATGCACCTAACATAGATGAAGATGGGTGCACATCCGAAGCCTGAGTGGGTGAAGATGGAGCCGCCGAATCATAGAGTATCTGCCAAAGCAGAGGAAAAATACAGGACCTTCAGTACACGAAGGGCAATTCATACACACAACAAGCATATGCAACTGATCTTTGTCAACAAAAGGGGAATTAAACAAAAGGAGCCAAGTTCATTATAGCAGCAGAATAAAAGACACCTATGACTACAAAATAAACTCTAGGGCGGTTTTTTCCGCAGACATAGTGGCGCTAGCAGATGGAGCGTCAATCGAATGAGGAATGCTTGGGGCAACACTCACCGAAGGGGCACCGGCTGAAGAATGGGCAACAGATTTCGCCAGACCTATGCCTATGCCCAGCAGCAGCCGAGAGTACTTCTTGGCCTTCTTAACGAAAGGTTTCAAATCGACTGCTTGGCCATCAGGGTGACTAGGATAGAGGAGCTAACCTTCTGCCAGTCGACCTTCTCGCTGTGCGCCATCGCCAGGGCCATAGAAGTTTCAACACCACTCTTCGACCGCATCACGCTATAGCCAACAAGTGGGCTCGGATCAGCATCGAAGATAGCAACGGGGTCGTTTAAATCAGTCGTACCTCCTTTGTCGGGAAAATCTCGGCATGCAAGCTCTTGAAGGCACGGTGTGAACGGATAAGAAGATTGCGTCCATGATGGCTCTGAAATATAGCCATCTACGTCCACATTTAAACCGGATATTATTCATATTTTTGATGAAATATCTCTCTAAACCTTTCCACTAATGCCTAATGATTAAAGGGGTATGCAATCCTTTCTTTTTATTTATTCCTGCGCAGATAATGACGTTTGATGATGGAAATCTATTAAAGTCAAAGATACGAGATTTCCAATGACCAGAAGAAACCAGGAGTCGTGAGGCGGAGGCAGACGCTTTAACGACCAACTATACGACCGGAAAACGTATAGTTCCGGTGGTATAGTTGCCGTCGACACTGCTAGGTCGAACAGAACAACTTTCGTGAAAGGACCCCTATATAAAGAGGCCTCGGGCGAAAAGAAAAGCCCCTGCTCGAGATCATAATCCGCCTCCAGATCTCCATCCACCACACCGAAGAGCTGCTGGAGGAATAGACTTAGATCTAATCTCCAAACCCTTCTCTGCCACCATAGCCATATTCCACCACTTGTAATAGTAGATCTCATCTTCGATTGGCGACATTGTAATATGTTTGCTATCAATCTCATGATTTCCACTACAATGTTTATGATCTTTGATCTCATGTCTATGTGTGAGTAATTCTCCTTGGGCTAAGGGCTTCGGCCTAGCCATGTAGCTTTTTATGCATGTTATTTATTATAGATGGGATCATGTATTAGTTTGTATGACATGATTATTATTGTATCCTCTCTTGCCTCAATCTAAGGACTTGTCAGGTACCCAAGACCCCGAGGATTGAGCTAGGTATAGGGAGTATGAGTAATGACTAATCTGCAGGTTGGGAACCCTAGTGATAAAAGGGGTAGTACGGCTGTATGTGAGGGATTTACTTGGGATTAACGGTGACGTCACTATGCATACCATTAGTTCTCTTTCTTCTATCAATGAGACTAGTAGGTTATTGCTATAAGCGGTTGCACAGGCAATAACAATTATGGATGCACTGCCCATATATAATTTATCTTGCTCCAACAATTACATGTATACTTTATTATTATATTTTATTCCCATCAGATGTTTTGCATAGCTTCAGGTGAAACCGAACTCCCTAGGCCCTCTCTCTCCATCATCGACAATAACAAAAGACGCAAACTCTTGGTCCGGTAAAAACACAAAAGGAATTCTAAAACTTCCGAAGGTCCGTTAAAGTAATTTCACTATGCATCTCCTTCCCGAGGATTTGATAAACCTAGGTCTACTAGGGAAAAAGATCTATACTACATCAGTAATCCGGATCGAAGGTATCAACCCTTTTTCTAGTGCCGTTGCCGGGGAAGCATAGGAAATAGTTAGCCTTTGGGAGGTTAGTAGGAACCTTGCTAGTTTTATTTCTTATTTTTAATTTTTAGTTTTCTTTCAGTCTTTATTTGAAAAACCAAAAAAATTATTTAGCCTTTAAATTCTTGTTTTTACTATTTTAAGTTTCTGTTTAAGAAAACCCAAAAACATAGGAAATATGGCCGAAAAGAAGCTTGGGGAGTTTGCTACTCCGAACAATGATTATTTGCGTACTCCTATTACTCAGCCAACAATTGTTGCTGATGACTATGAAATTAAGCCCCTTACTTAAGTTTGGTTTAACGGAATCAATTTGGAGGCTCTGCTGTTGAGGACGCAGGTATGCACTTTAATAGTTTCACTAAAATATGCGATATGATGCGCATAAAATATATTGACCCCGATGCGGTTAAATTGTGTTTATTTCCTTTCTCTCTTAGAGGAAGAGCAAAAGAATGGTTGCTATCTTTGCCTAGAAATACTATTACATCATGGGTGGAATGCACTTCTTTATTTATGACTAAATTTTTCCCACCTGCAAAGACTATGCAACTAAGATCTAATATTACTGGTTTTATACAGGAAGAGCGTGATCCACTAGCGCTTGCATGGGAGAGGATGAAAGAATGCATAAGAAACTATCCTAGTCATGGGATGGAAGACAGGTTAATTCTCCATTTATTTTATAATGCTCTTAACCCTGTGTCTAAGTCTATGCTTGATACTGCAGCTGGAGGAACATTTATGGTTAAACATATTACCTAAGCAAAGCAGCTATTAGACAATATGCAAGATAACCATGCCCAATGGCATGTGGATAGATCAAACACGAAGAAGGTGAACTCCGTCTCACCACAAGAAAATGAAAAACTCAATGCTAAGTTGGATGAGCCCGTATTAGCCGTAAAAGGTAAGGAAGCCCAGGTAAGAGCTATCCCTGAAAAAAAATATTGAAGAAATAGACTTCATAGCTCTTAACGAATATAAGCCTGCTTGGAAGAAGAATTATAATCCTAACTTTCAGAAACATTATTCTAGTCCTGTAGGTAACTCTAATAATAATATGGGAACTAGTAATGGTAGTCTCCAAGAAACACTTAAGTCTTTTATAGACTCACAAAATGAGCAAAACAATATTCTTGTTAAAATAACAGAGAACCATGATGCTATGCTTGGTAAATTATCAAACCAAGCTGTAAGTTTGAGGAATGATTTGTAGGCCCTCCAAGAAAAAACGAGGATTGTTGAGGCACGGCTAGGTAAGATTACCGAGAGTCAAACTCTCATTCTAGCTAAATTTGCAAGTAAAGCTGAGTCCAATCCTATTGAAGATCTCAAGATGATGAGAATCCAAAGGGAGGAGCCCGAAGAACTTGATTATAGTAATGCTCCTTCACCAAGTTACACCATTGAAGATCTTGTAAAAAGGATCAATATTAAGATTCCGGTAAGTGAAGGAAATGAGGAAGCTATGTACCAACACTTCGTTAATCAGGTAGCAATAAAGGTACGTGAGATTGAGGAATAATATAAGCAAATTGCTGAGAAATTACCTATGAAGCTTGATGATATATTTGAGCCTACTATTAAGATTAAGATTGGGACAAATGAGATAGCTGCACTTTGTGATCTAGGTGCAAGCGTCTCAACCATTCCAAAAAGTCTTTTTAATAAGTTAAATCTTGGCTCTTTTGATATCATCGAGTTAAAATTACATCTAGTAGATTCTACCTACAAACAAGTTATAGGAATTAAGGAGAATACTTTAGTATACATTAAAGGATGTCCTGCTCTTATTGATTTTGTTATTGTTGACATGCCTGAAGATGCTACTGCTTCTATTATATTAGGCTGCCATTTCTTAAGAACTATTAAGGCTTTGATTAATATACATGAAGGGAACGTGAAGCTTCAATTTCCTTTGCGGGATCCTTTTGTTATTCATTTCCCCAGGAAAAAGAAAGCTAAGCATGATGAAAAGGTGGCCATCACTTTGAAGGCCAACTATTTTGGAGTGGGTGTTCCACTCATCTGGCCTAAGTGAGCAACATCAAGGTTAAGCTATTGACCATAAAAGAGCGCTTCATAGGAGGCAACCCATGTGAAATAAAGGTTTGAGTAAAGTTTTTAAGTTTTAGTTTAAGTTTATGTCTAATAAAGAGAGCTAGAAAGCTCCAATTAAGGAGAAGAAGTTCGGTAGTACTAAAAATCCTGCTTAATACATGATGATGTTGGTTGACAATATTTACTGTCATTTTTCTGTCCGAAACAAGGTATTTCACTAAGTTACAGGATAAGAAAGAATTCTCGAAGAAATAGAATTTTTTTGATATATACAGAAGGTTTAACGACCAACTATACAACGGGAATAAAAATTCCGGCCTTATAGTTCTGGTCGTATAGATATTTTTGCCATCGAATTTTTTTCTTTCATATGTACTGACGGTTTAACGACCAACTATACGACGGGAATAAAAATTACGGTCGTATAGTTCCTGTCGTATAGATATCGATGCTTTTGTACAAATTCTTTTCCAGGTATAGAGGGTTTGACAACTAACTATACGGCGGAAAAAATTGTTCCGGCCATATAGTTTCGGCCATATAGCTGCATCGCCAGGTGGAAACCCTAAAATTTTGACAGCAGGCCAACTATACGGCGGGAACACATTGTTCCAGCCATATAGTTCTGCCCGTATAGTTGTGGCCGACCACAAAAACACCACGGGAGGTACCTCCAACCCAAAACTTCAATCTTTTTTCTCTCTTCTACCTACAAACTCTCTCAAAACCTCAAGAGATCTTCATCTCTACTCAATTCCGTTCGATTTCCTTGCACACAAGTGATCTATGGTATGTTTCTCCTCCGATCCTCCAATTACTTTTTACAAAATCATCTTTGATCTATTGTCATTATCAATATAGGGTGAGACCTACTATGAACTAATTGCCATGATTCTCTTGCCTAGATTATTATTTTGAGGGGATTCTTTAGTGTGCTATGATGAGGAATATGTTATACTTGTCTTTCTTTATCATTTTAGATGATGAACACAAGGATCCAAACTCGTGCTCGTGCCGCCGCTAGTGCTTCTCGGGCTATCACTCAAGAACGCATGGGGATACGGTTCAGGAATGAGCTCCAACGTGATCACTTCGATAGGATCAATAACCGAGAAGTGAAGGGAACCGAGTGGGCTTGCCCCATTATATTGAACCAACTCGGTATTTCTAATGACTTCAATTTACTTTGCAATAGAGCTGGCCTGCAAAAATTTGTGTACATTGATGTGCCTACTTATCGCCGGTTAACTATTGAATTTCTAAGGTCTTTGCAAAGCACCGTTAAACTATGGCAAGGAGAGGACACGATTTCTTTCTGTCTTATGAACAACAATTACACTTTAACACTAGATGAATGGTGCGTATGTTTTAATTTCTAAAATGATGTAATGCCTTATACATATCCTTTACTGGCTTAGACCCTTCACCTGCACAATATTATAATGGAATGAGTTTCACTACTAGAGTAAGAAAGGGGAAGAATACTCAACATCCTGCAATTCGCTATTTTTCTATGTTATTGCTAACACCTTGCAGGCAAGAATGAGTTCACAAGACTCCATGAGGAGGACATCTTAGTCCTTGCAAAAGCTACTTACACCAATTGCGACATGTCACTCAACTTGGGCGCAATCCCTGTGCGCTACCTGGAGCACCAATCCTCCCAAAGCCAAGGACCAATCACAAGTGGAGGCGTTATCACTGTGATTTCCATTACCCTAGGCATCGACCTAGGTGAGTTGCAACCTGTGCTAGGTGAGTGATGTGTTGGTTTCTCTACTTTAAAGGCTTGTGGAATGCTCACTAGGAGAGGTGGTGTTTATTACTTGCATATTGCTAGAGTTGGGCGTCTTTACCCCACTCCTATGCCTAGTGGTCTTTTCTCTATCGAGGAAGGACGTTTGCTATATGACTTGCAAGTTCAGCAACACCAACCCGAGGAGGAGATTCCAGATGAGGATGAGGACCAAGAAGAGGAGCAAGAAGTGACGAGAATGGCCTCGGGTGACGAGAAAAGCCCCTGCCCAAGATCATCAGCCGCCTCCAGATCTCCATCCACCACACCGAAGTGCCGCCCAAGGAATAGACTTAGATCTAATCTCCAAACCCTTCTCCACCACCATATCCATATTCCACCACTTGTGATAGTAGATCTCATCTTCGATTGGCGACATTGTAAGACTATTTTCTATCAATCTCATGATTTCCACTGCAATGCTTATGATCTTTGATCTCATCTCTATGTGTGAGTAATTCTCCTTGGGCTAAGGGCTTCGGCCTAGCCATGTATCTTTTTGTGCATGCTATTTATCATAGATGGGATCATGTATTAGTTTGTATGACATGATGATTATCGCATCCTCTCTTGCCTCAATCTAAGGACTTGTAAGGTACCCAAGACCCCAAGGATTGAGCTAGGTATAGGGAGTATGAGTAATGACTAATCTGTAGGTTGGGAACCCTAGTTACAGAAGGGGTAGTACGGCTGTATGTGAGGGATTTACTTGGGATTAACGGTGACATCACTATGCATATTATTAGTTCTTTCTTATATGGATGAGACTAGTAGGTTATTGCTATAAGCGGTTGCAGAGGCAATAGCAATTATGGATGCACTGCCCACATATAATTTATCTTGCTCTAACAATTACATGCATACTTTATTATTATCTTTTATTCCCATCAGATGTTTTGCACGGCTACAGGTGAAACCGAACGCCCTAGGCCCTCTCTCTCCATCATCGACAACAACAAAAGATGCAAACTCTTGGTACGATAAAAACACAAAAGGAATTCTAAAACTCCCGAAGGTCCGTTAAAGTAACTTCACTATGCATCTGCTTCCCGAGGATTCGATAAACCTAGGTCTACTAGGGAAAAAGAGCTATACTACATCCGTAATACGGATCGAAGGTATCAACCCACGAACATTGTTGGCTTCTAAAGTACCAAAAGAATCTGATAAAGGGCCAACCCTCTTATCCTCGTCCAACATCAACTTCTGGACAATAAGCTCTACAAGTACAAACTCTCGTAGAATCAAGAACCAAAAGAAAGTACCGGAAGCAAAACAGAAATATTCTTAATGAAGTGTTGAGGGTATCCAAGCGCTTCCGTAGATTTTCATCTCGTTGAGCAAGGGCAACAGTTTGTTTCTCCCTGTCTTTGGTGTCAGCTTTGGCCTTCTGCTTGGTCTCCTCTAGAGCTTTCTCGACGACCCGCAGTTTGGCCTCCAAATCATTGGCACACTTTATCGCCTCGTCCCGGATAACCCCGGATTCCTTAGCAGTGGCTGGACAATTAAAGATTGCATAAAACTTAACAGAGGTAAAAGGAACAAAAACACAAATTTCTTCGGGGTGAAGGAAATAAACCTTTCAATCCTTCAGCTTCGTTGCAGATCTTAATAAAGTGAGAGGCCATATCAACCATCTCACGCATCAAAGGCTATCAAATACAAAAGAGTAGAAAGTCAGGAAAATAATAGCAAAGGTGAAGCCACAATTACATTTCCCAACAAAATACTTACGTCATGCATGTCAACCTTGACGGGATTCTCGGATATCACCACACCTTTGCCCGTAATTTTCTTCTTTTCTGTGGCAGCGGCTTTGGCAAAGTGGCAACATCCTTTTGGATCATCTTATCCGCAGGAGAAGCGTGCGTTTCTTTTGGATTCATTGATGGTTCCAGAGATTTAATCGGAGGAAGAGCAACAGAAGTACCAAGGGGGACGTGGGATGATCTTACCCCTCATCACCACTGCAGAAGCAAAACAAGAACTCTATAAATTTACCATCCAAAAGAACCAAGAAAGGACAAGCAATACTTACGAGGAAACATTCTGCATAAAGCGGAACAGATTTATCTGAGGCAGAGCCAACGAAATAGGAGCAGCACGAAGCGGTTTTGAGCCTATCGAATCATCCGAATCTTCAATAGTTTTTGTGACGTCTGTGTGCTTCATTTTTTGCCAGCTAGCACCACTCGAAAATCTCCAGACCGAGCCGAAGCCACGGATTGGGTACACGACGAAGATTCAGCAACAGACATTTCTACTTCATCACCAGCAGTCCCAGCCACAGGAAATTCATCGGATAAAGAGGGATTAGCTGGGAGCTCACTGTTTTTAGGGAGAGGAGGAAGCGAAGATACATGATCATAATCCTACACTGTGAAAGAACAAAAAACATAGGGGAGAAAAATTATAAGAGATAAAGTACATTAGTACGAAGAACAAAGAGGAAGCCAACGGAAACTTACGTCTAGGAGGTGCTTCTTCTTGCCAAAAGGATCCACACGGCAATCTGAGGGGACCGGGCTTTTCTTAGTCAGCGTGGTGAAGTTTGGAACCCTCTTCTCATAGACCTTGAGGGTAAGATCATCCGGTGAAATCCTCATCGGGTCCTTCTTTGCCGGTATAGGCCCACATACCAGACAACCTTGCCTGAAGAGGCTGAACACGAATCCAAAACAGGTATGCCAAGATTTGTAATCCTGATAATTCCTTGCCAATCTTGTGATGTAGTTTCTCTATCCGGGTGAGCAAGGGTTTGAACTCCATCATTTCTTTGGGAGTTGGGCACTGATCCCACCAATCAAGCTTTCGGCATGTCTTCTTGGGGTTAAAAGGGGTCAACCTGAAAGATTGACCCTCAATTTTCTGGTCCTTGATGTAGATCCATTTGGTTTTCCATCCTTGGACGGAATCCGTGATTTTGAAGTTGAAATAGTAAACTTGCAGCGAATAGAGAAAATGGTGCCACTGACATCATGTATAAGAGTATCAGTGTCATTATGACGGACATAGAAGAAATACTTCCACTGGCCCCAATGGGTATGAATCCCCTAGGAAGCATTCACAAAGAGTGACAAAACAAGCAACATGAAGGATGGAATTAGGCGTGAGCTGATATAGCTGCACGCCATAGACAAACAGAAGGTCTCGAAGAAACTCATGGACAGGAAGGGAGAGGCCACGATACAAGAAGGAAAGAAACATTACCCGACAGCCAGATTCGAGGGTTGGGGCAGCTTTGTCCCCTAGGAGCTTGAAGGAGCCCTCTTCAAGGAGACCGGAATTCCACACATCATGCAGATCTCGCACGGAACACTTCATCGGAGCCCATCCGAGATCCCTTTTATTTGTTCTCTTGGCAGCCGCGGTGGAAGTTCTGACCTTGCTTTTCCCCATGGTGGATGGAGAGTGACGCAATTGCAGCGCAAGGAAGAAGAAGTGGGTAGCAAAGGGAAGTAGTAAAACAGTAAAGAGCCTTTCTCCTAGTTTATAAAGAAAAGAAGAGAAAAGCTTAGCCGTTGGATGAAACTAGCAAACCGTCAAAACACATGGGATGACGACACGTGTCAAGGGCGCGCAGAAGGATAAAAATCATGGGCAGTTATTGCCACGGTAAAAACGGAGAAAATCTCCACGATTTCTCGATCTTTGCGTGTAAAGGGGGATGTGTGGTCAAAAGATCTCCACTGACATGCAGCTCAAGCATCATCATTACTATAGCATGGGACCACAATTGAAACTTCCCATCGGTTTTTGTTTCTGGGAAGCCATGGCATAACAACTTCGTCAGCAATGACGTCATAGAAGAAGTGATCAAAACTTCGGTTCTATTTTTCGAAGGACCCGGAAAAATAATTACAAAAAGACTCGAGTTGAAGTAAATTCCTCAGCTAACAATCGTGAGCCTACAGTCGAATGCAAATATTCGACTGTAGCCTCGGGGGCTACTCCCCTCGGGAGCGCTGATCGTGCACCCAATAAAAAGGACACTACAAGCCTAGATAAGAGAAGATTTCCTCGGATGGTTAGAAGCTTCGAGCCTATGTCCAGATGTAGGCATCGGAACATAGCCTCAGGGGCTACTCCCATCGGGAGCGCTGACCGTGCACCCGAGAGAAAATTGAGATTTATATGCGCCAAAGAAAGATTATCCTCGTGTGTAGAGCACACCCAATAAACTTAAAGTTCCGACAAATTAAACAGAAGAACCCGTGAGTGTTACATCAATGTATCCTCAAAAGATAACTCCCATCGGGAGTGTTTTTAGATATCATCTAAAAAAGCAAAAAAATGATAAACTTCAGCAACTCCAACAGCCAAACAAGGCAGTCGACAGAAATCATACAAAAATCTTGAATCGCGCCAGATGCGATAAAATTCCAAATGTCGTGTCCATGACATGAAGATAAGACCCCGGGATTCATCCTATGTGGCCTGGTAATCGCACAAGAATGCGCTCTGCCAGTTAAATATCCGTATCAACGATATGATGAAAAATCCCGACGAACGTGTTAGGTACCTGATATAATAGAACTAGAATCCAGTATTTGACAAGACCTCAACAACTCGAACTGAATTACGCTAGTAAATTCCGAGTTCAAGCATGGGGACTTGAATTTGATGTAGGTCTACAGTGTTTTTGCCCAGGAGCAATTAACTGATTCCTGATTGTCGGATGCATCATGTCTATTGTACCGAATCCCTACAAAGCTAGAAAAACAAAAAATATCCCATAAAACCACGGATCATAAAAACT
Source organism: Avena insularis (assembly GCA_023614405.1). NCBI lineage: Eukaryota > Viridiplantae > Streptophyta > Magnoliopsida > Poales > Poaceae > Avena > Avena insularis. The sequence continues at coordinate 659,783,492 of CM042690.1, read as the reverse complement.
GAAAACACCTTTGAGACTCAACCCGAATCTACGATTCGGATGGAGTCTCGGGGCTACTGACATGGGTATGGTTACTCCGGTGCTTCTGTTTGGTTACCCTAGCGGTATAAAGGTTCACTGCCCATGAAGACCCAAGATGAAGGGCTAAGAAGCATTCTACAGAAGTTTTAGTTTAGTTAAATAAGGAAATAGAAACCGACATTGTGTTGGTGTTGTAATCATCAATATGTAACCTGTCCGTATACAACCCCGAGACCCAAACTATTCTATGTAGGCTGGGAGGAGCCTGCAGAGAGGTACCGAAAAACTCCCAAGCAATCTGTAATCACATTGTCCATCAATAATCAAACAACTTCGACTCCCTTGTTTGTCTAACATCTGATGAAATCCCCAGCGTTCTCTTTTCCGCAAAACCCTAAGTCCATAACTATGGGCACTGTCGAGGTTACCCCTCGATATGCTCCCTTGCAACAAATTTGATTGTTCCTTTTCAATACTCACCTACGACTTTGAATACTTACCTATGACTTTGAATACTATTATTCGTTTTGAATACTCACCTACGACTTTGATTGTTATTACTTTTGTAGGAGCTATGACATCATTCTTTGCAACAACTGTTGGAATATTACAGAATGACCTAAAGATGGTCATAGATTATTCAACTTGTAGTCAATGAGGCTATATGGTCTTTTGTTGTGGTTTTAATGAAGCATCCTTTTTCATCTCTTATAACAACTCCGGTTGCATAGGCATTGGTACCATTATTAAAAGCAACATCAATGTTAAGTTTCAACATACCTCCCAAAGGTCGACTCCAATTTATTCACAGCTCAAAGCCATAAAGATAGGGGCCTGGTCTACGAGATATTGATCCGATATGTTGATTAGATCTTACGATTTCTCATACAAAAGGCTTCGATGTCACAACCGACGATAAGGTATGGTCCCATATTTTCATTGCTCTATTGTACCACCTAGGAATGGTCCCGTGACTGAATAGGCACACAATCCTACATGATCCTATCCTAGCACTTGTCCTTATTGCTTTAATTCTTGCATTTCCACCTCATTGAACTTATCTTGTTCTTTGGTCATTCCAAACTCAACCTCCATACCATATTCCTCTTCATGATGCATTGCTATTTCAGAATCCAGTCTCGGTTCTAGCACCTTTATGCAAGCCAAAATAACCTCAATGAATCAATATTCCCAAGAATAATAGCGCTGGTAACCCAGTTGACACTTTCGATCGCCTCTGACACGCTATTGGCCATGCTAGACAGAAACGACTCTTGTAGCATGCAACTGGACATGGTTTCTAGTCTGGCATGCCCCGTAGCCCTTTAGGGCGTCGGTTGGGGCGCGACTGGAGATGATCTTATGGGGAACCAGTTGAAGGGCCGCCTGCCCTAAATCATGAACTGGATGATCAGCTGAGATTTTGAGACACCCTAAAAAGAGCTGAGAGTTTTGAGAACATGAGACACAAATATTTTGAGGATGGGGTTCATTTGTTTTTACAGTGTAAGGATGCCAAACATAGATGGAGGGCCTTACTGCTATGTGTATAGTGCATGAAGTTACAAATACAATTTTACACTGGTTATGAAGACAATATGTTAGTGGAAGCACTCATCTGGTGCTGATTCGATGAAAGAAATAGAGGAAACCATGGGAAACAACATCTCAAGGTCGAAGAATTCGAGTTCAACGCCAGACATCTTGTTCATGAGTGGGATGATTTTTTTAGAATGAAAACTGCCCCTTCTCCCCGGCAATAGATACATTAGAACTAGGGTGTCAAGTGGGATTCCACCTAAATCCCACTTCTAGTTCATTTGTCAAAATATAGTTCAAATTTTTGCTCAAAATTAACACTAGATTTTGACAAATAAACTAGAAGTGATATTTTGGTGGGATCCCACTTGACAACCTTAGTTGGCGTTCTCCACCGAATGATTTTGTGAAAGTTAACATCAACGTTGACTTCGATGATAAAACTAGAAACAGAGGTTAGAGCAATGTATGCAGGGACAATAATGCTGAGGTCATCTTTGCTGCTGCTAAACATCTCCAAGCGTCCAGTGCCCTCCATGCTAAAATTCTACTCTTGTTGCATGCAGTCGAGGCTGCTGATCGCCTTGGTACAAAAATATTGATATTTGAGACTGATTGTCTAGTTCTAAGACAAGCAATGGAGTCGAATGCATATGATCTGTCTTACTTGAAACAACCTTTCATCCTACTTTAAAAATAAATCCACAATGGTCAAACCGATACAAGGTGAAGAAGAGACCCTTGTACAATGTAGACCAAAGATAAACAAAAAGAACATATGGAAACCTAAAACTACCGAAGACACCGAGACGAGTGAAAAGGGGCTCCACGAAGACACCCCCAAGAGGGCAACGACGCTCCACACTACCACCATCGAGATTGCACGGTCTAGGGTTTTCACCCGGAGGCCTAGCATGAGGAAAGGTAACCACAATGGTGCACTAACCCAGCACACCACTTTATTTTGTAGTGTGCAATTCATTGGCATAACACTCACGGAACACCATTCCACGAATATTACACTCAACAGATTAGTATAATAGAAACACCGCATGTCCAAGGTATAACTATATTATTCATATCACAGATCTTCATAGAAGATCCTCGGAACTGCCATGAAACAATGAGCTCGTTGGGTAAGCTCCTGTTCAAACCAAGATCCAAAAGAAGCAGCTTGTAAACTAGTCTACCACTAGATCTACATCTAGTTCTATCTCGATATATAAAGGCTATCTATTTTCCCTACCAGAACCTAGTATGTATTCTATTCACGGGAATTCGATCCCATATATGTTTATCTATATCTCTGGTATCACCAAGTTGAAGTATTTCCTCCTTTCAATTTGTTGAACTGACATCGGCTTCCTATGTCACGTTTGTAGTCCCATCATTGACTTCAATCTAAGCAAGGGTTGGGAGGATAAGGATGAGTACAGGAGGTACTTAGCAAGTCCTATCTATGTGTTTATTTGATGCACTATCTATAGCTATGGATCAGACATCCTAGGCTTATGCAGGTTTTCGAAATCGTTTTTTAGAAAAGGTAAGTTTTAGTTCATAAAATTCTATGTATGTCAGTCTTCACGGGTTGTGAGAACTTCATAGAGTTCCTTTCCATGTTGTAATTGTAGTTTTTTCCTAGAACATGGAGTATCATGACATGTTTATACACTCTCGAGAGGTGTGCTACTTTACCCACAAACTTCTTTAGCCTTGTTACAGAACCGGGAAATGCTCGCTATCATATTCCCGTCCATACTTCCTTGGTCTGAGGTCTAGTCTAAAAACTAGCCAATCACTAGCCTCTCTGCAACCCCATTGTCCACCCTTTGTAACAAGTTTTGGTCATAAGACCTGCACCCAATTACCCTCCCTTCTAATATACTCAGTCGTTATTCTAAGACATGGGATAGGAAAGTCACGGGCTCCCACCCATTGCTATTCCCCGCAAGTAACAACAACCCGACTAAGCATACAAGTACAATGGAAGGAAGAAGGTCTAGCTGACTTGCCCGTCACATTCCAAGGATCTGTGGTTAGAGATGTTTATACGGTGATTTGAATCATTCAATACATTTGTTGTTAAGTCCTAACTTTCTTGGTACACTAGAATTTCCACCATATGGCTTCCTAACCATATATTCCAATCCATGATTCCATTGCCCACCATTCACATTTCCTTTCATTTATAAACCTATATTTTGCTTTTAATGCGGTGATAGAGTTCTTGAAAATGGTTTTTGTAAAATAATTCAAAGGGCATGCAAGATTGCACTTGCAAATGGTATGCAAGCATGTTCTTATAAGATTTATGCAATAATGAACTTGCCTTATGATTGTAGGTTATGCAATCAGCATCTTCTACCGTCATAAAATCCAATTGGAAGTCTAGCATCATCGATCTTGTAAGGATAATGTTTAAAGATGTCTATCTGCTGGGTTGCATAGTATATGAAATGCAAACGTTTTAATACCTCGGTGTTGAATCCCCATTGATTTTGTTTACAGATTTGTTTTAGTGTTGGGTTGGTGATTTCTTAAAGATTTGATTTAGGTTAAGTTTATTTCACTTAGTAAAATAGAGTTTAAGCATGCATTACTTCTTTTAAAGCTCAGTATTATAACAAGGTTTGGCATGCTTATTTTGAACTAGTGATTGAATCTTTCTTAAGCATTATTTTAAGTAGTTTTAAGGTTGTATGGAAATAGTTCATTTTAGCTTTCTTAGTTTTTAGAAAAAGGTATAACTTTTGAAGAAAGATCTCCTTTGAGACTATTTGATTATCATTTTTTATCTAACTCAATTTTGTATTATTTGAGTGCAGGTAAATTGGTTTTTAGGACTTTTAAGTAATAAATAATTGAATTTATCTTTTATTTTTTAGTTATTTTTTAAATATTAAATTCTTATTTATAATTTTAATATTTCTTCTCCAAACATTTTTAGAAATTGTAATATCACTTATATTTATGTGTATCTATGTTAATAAGTTTTTTTAAAGTGTTTATAACTTGAATTTTATTTATTTCAAGTTTTTAGGTCTTAATCTCAATTAGGTGAAGAACTTGATTAACGATGTGATTGATGTGGGTTCATCAAGGCATGATCATTTGATTTACAAAACATTTTTCATTGATTTTATTCAAGTTATTGGATCTATCTAATGTAATACACATGTGTTTAATTCCATCATATTCCACATATTCTGTATGTTATAGATGGATTAACAATGCATGGTTATTATGCACTTTTGACCTTATGATTTTGTGTTCTTGATTATCATAGGATCATTCAGATGTGTAGAATATAGTCTATATTAAGTAGACTTATTGATGGATTGATTTCTAGTGATTTTATATGTACTTAAATGATCTAAATAGAGATTCGTAGATTGATTTTAGTTGTTATGATTTAAATTCTTGAGTGTGTTCTTGAAGTTCTTGGTGTTCTCGGATGTGATCTTGGTGTTCTTGATGATCACAAGAGTATCTAGTTATATAGGATGGTATATAGATCAAATAAATGATCTGGAAATTGAATTTAGGTGCCTAGGTGATGTGTAGATGATAGAAAGATTCATTTCTGGACAAAATTGTGTTGTTCTCCAGATTTTCTTGACACTCTGTGCAAATTACTCTCCTCACCCCTCACTAAGTATTCTCTCTACCCCTAATCTACTACTATTTGATCCTAGAGACTAGACTATAACCTTTGTAGATTCATAATTTGGCTTGGTGAATATCTGTAGATGCTAATCCTCCTTGTTGTTCCTTGTTCTTCATGTTCTTGAGTTGTTCCTCAAGTTTTTGCTACCTTGTTCCCTCTAGATCTCTCTCTAAAGTGAGTGTGTGTGTTTTTGGTCCAAGCTATGATGGTGAGTTGTGAGGTTTGGGGACTTGTGTGCATGGATATTTGTAGTGTCCTAGGATGCATAGGATGGTGACACCTCACTATGTTGCATTTGTGACTCATGTTTTAATAACTATGCAATCGTCCTTGTAGTTTGGCTTTATGTGTAGATTCATCCCCCCCTTCATGATAGGATGACACCTAAAGTGGTGACTCATCACTTCCATGGATGACTAAGCTACTAGCTATCAAGCTCTCATGATATACCTTGGTGGACAAGTTCCTTAGGGTCTAAATTACTTAGGAGCTAAGTTTCCTAGGTGGCATTATGAAAGCTTTATTTTTGGAATATGACAAGTGGAATGTGTCACTAGATGGGCCTTGGGCTGAATTGAACATGTGGGCTGATTTCCATCTCAAGTGAAAACTTAATTTGCAAATTCAATTGATAATTGTATGCCTCCATATTAATTAAGTGAAAACTTAATTAGCAATGTAGATGATTTGATATCATCAAGGCATGATTCTTTGAGTTGGTCAAGTGTAAAATGTGTTTGAATAATTCATATGTGTGGATCATTTTGAATGCCACTGAGATGTATTTTGATATCTCCCAACGTAATTTGGAAAATGGCTTTGAGTTAATATTTTCTCACATAGACATATGTGGGATTCATATTTTACCATTTCAAAATAATCTTCTCAAGTGTAAAATGTATTTGAATAATTCAATTACTTGAATTATTATGAGTAGGACGGTGAGGTATTTCATGTATCTCAAAAATACTTTAGAAAGTGATTTTTGGTTTATATTTTTCAAACATATCAATATATGGTATTTCATATTCCTTAATCTCTTCAAAAGAATTTGTTCATAAGAAATATTTTGAGAGGTTAAAATATTCTCATAGATTGGTACATTGAATTTAGGTAAAGGTTTTGTACCAATTATTCTGGAATTAAAATGGTTTTGACTTATTATTCCTCACATAACAATATGTGATATTCAAATATTTCTTGTCCATTTGAAAAGAATTAGTCCACAAAAATATGTTGTATTTGCCCAATATTCCCCTTGTATGTAAATCTTGGTTAAAAATATTTTCCCAACTTTTGATTTCAAGTTTCTTTGAATAAGATTGTGTTGAATAGTTTCATAGCATGAAATTATTTTATATGAGAAAAGAATGTCCAGAACCTTCAAATAAATGCTTTGTTCAAAATAAAGATTTTGAACACTTGGAATTCTCTTTGTCTCTAAATTTCTCTTTATTTATTCCTTGATTATTTATAAAGGATTTCTAATCATTCCTTGATATGATGATGCAGAATAGCCACTAGGGTCTTCCATTTGATAGAAATCTTAAATGGATTCCTTTGTGTTTTAAAAGTACTTCATAAGATCTTGTCTCACTCACATTTGAGTTACGATACTTATAAATAATTCAATAAATGATTTTAGTAGATTCACTACTGAAAAATGGGAGTGAGTAGTTGTAGATATTCTTATGATGAGAATCATAAGATAATCTTTGTGTGTTTTACCCAAGTCATTGCTTTGTATCCTATGGTAAGATTAACCATTGTACAAGGTTTAGATTTCACCTAGATATCTAGAATCATATTCCTATCATCTTAACACAAGGTTTTAGCGTAAGAAGAATACAATTACAATACAAGTATGTGAGGTAAGGATCACCTCATCATCTGAGTTCTAGGGTTTATTAGATATATAAGATATTGTGTTTTAACCATAGAATCATGTCTATGATTGGTGGATTAAGATGTAACTATGCATGGGAACATATAGTTGACTTACTCTCTAAAGTACCATGGCATATTAGGTATATGAAGGGTTCTGTTGGGGGGATACCCTCGGGTAGGGCCACGCCGGGGTATAAAGGCCGAGTTAGCCAAGGTTCGGCAAGACCAAAGCGGATGCTGGCCGAGTCACCTCAAGGCAGGCCGAATCACGGGGTAACCCGTACCAGGGGATGTTCACCTAACTGGGTCTCAACCGACTTAAGCCGTAAGTCGGACAGATGAATCTAACTTGTATGCAGGAACAGGTGTGGCCAGATCAACTATGTACGATCCGGGTCATATCAAGCTTGTAGGAGAAGGAAGGTATCTCGCTGGTCAAAGGTGACCCTTGTACGCAAAGCATGAGCGAAGCGGACAGAGGCAGGACCACCGAGGCGTGGCTGACAAAGGTGGCGATGCCAATGTCGGCTGACGCGGGCGCCGCAGAGGCTCACGTAGCCTCTACATGGGTGACGCGGGGGAAAAGTGACCCGGTCGGCTTACTATTTTGGGAAGAGGCATATTCTCTGGAATATGCCTCCATGTATGCCCTAATTGGAGACCTAGCCACCCCTATATAAGGAGGGCTAGGGCCTCTGTAGAAGGGGTTGAGTTTTATAGAGTTAGTCTTTAGAGGTTATGTTCTTCTAGCAAGTGACTGAGAGCTAGCTAGTGGTGAGAGTAAGAGAGTTCTTTCTTCCTCCTCTCTCCAATACAACTCGAGGAGCACTTGTAAACCTTGAAAGTGAATTGAATACAGAGCTACTGCGTGTGGAATCACCACACTATCCCTCCCTGGATTCCCCTAGTGCATTTAGTCCCCACCTTTAGCCTATCCATGGCATCTGCCGTGACACCACCACGACAGTTGGCGCCCACCGTGGGGCTAGCGGCGCTAGCAGGGGTCAAGATCCGGACGAGAAACCTCATCGGCACCGGCGAACGCATCGTCTTCGGGCTCGTTCAGCGCTTTGGAGCGCTGGACTTTGTCAGCGACAACGCTGGCTGCTTCGGCAAGCGACCACTTCCGTGCAATGGCCTCTTCGTCAAGCTCGGCGCGCACAAGGTCTACGTTGCTGTCGATGTGTCATGCGTTCATCCGCGGCATGTCGTCGAGGTAGGCGAGCCACCCCTTAGCGTGGTTCACGGGGCGTGTATCACTCGCTCCCCAGACCGTGCTGAGGTGATGATGACTGCGCCTGGCGCTGGTGCAAGCAAAGATCCGGCACCAGATCCGGAGGTAATGCCTAAGGCACCGAGGAAAGGTAGAGGTCCTCCACTAGAGAGGCCAGAGAATGTGCTGCGGGAAGCGATGGATAGCTTGGCAAACCCTGTAGAAGCAGTGGTAGATCCGGCTCAGGCACAGGCCGAGCTAGAGGAAACTAGGCAAAAAATTCTAGAGGGTGCGAAAAAGATAGCCGCGGCTCAGCAGTCGTTGAACATGACACTGCGTGAGTACGCAAAGGGAAATAAAGTAGATGCTGTAAAAGTGAAAGGGAGAAACCTCATGAGTGAAATGAACAAAGAGGGTGATACAAGGATTGAGGAATCTGAGAACTGTTTGTCCATGGGGCTGCCGAAGTATAGTACCCCGGCAAAAAACCTCAGAGCGGCAGATGCAGCTGCGTCCGAGTTAGAGGGTCTAACGGGTGAAGCTCGTCAGAGACAGCAAGATAGGGTCAATGAGTTGGTCCGGATCGCGAACAGGCAAAATGAGGAATTGCTCAGGGCTAACCCGGAGAGAGCTGGGGCCTCCAAGATCGTTCATTTGGCGATGGGTAACCCGGAGAAATCCGCTGGAGCCGCATCATCTCCTCATGGTGGTCCTAGAAGAGAAGAGGTAGTAACCTCGGCCCGGAGGAATAAGCAGATCGTCCCATATGACCCGGCAAGGGCAGGGAAAGGAAAAGAGGTGCAGAGGAATGAAGATCGAAGAAGTGTAAGCCGAGGTGAAGCTGGCCGAGTTAACCGCGACCAAGGCAATGCCGATCAAGGAAATGTTGTAAATGGCAATGCCGGACAGCGAAACTCGGTAGGAGCAGGACAACCGCAATAGCGGAATATACCAAGGCAAGAGCAAAGTGTCGGCCAAGGTATGCAACAGAGAGGTGCTCCACGAGAGCAAGACCGGTATAACGATGGAGATTCGGAAATGGTGAACGCAGGATACCCAAGGCCGGACTATCATGTGATAGGGTCAAGATTGGGAAGCAGGGATTTGATGCCTGATGATGCCTGATTAAAACTGGATCGGCTGTATAGGTCGGAACAGATTGAATGTCAAGGTCCCCTGGGTCCTGTGTGTTGTGGGCCCCGGATCATGAAGGAACCTCCGGTACCTAACTTCCAGCTACCTAGAGGCACAAAGACATACGACGGCAGTACTAAGCCGGAGGATTGGTTGATAAACTATGCCACAGCAATAAAAATTGCTACAGGCAACTTGAGATGGGCTGTGAGATACGTACCCCAGATGTTGGAGGGGCCAGCGAGGGTATGGCTAAACAATTTGCCGCCCGGGAGTATTAACTGCTGGATTGATTTTGAGGAAATGTTTATCAGCAATTTCTCAAGTACGTATCAGAGGCCGAATAGGCCACAGACCCTAGCAATGTGTGAGCAGAGACCGAACGAGACGGACCGGGAGTTTTTAACCCGGTGGTGTACCGTGAGAAACTCGTGTGAGGGTGTGATAGAGTCACAGGCCATAGCTTGGTTTGTGCAAGGATGCAGATATGCAAGCATGTTGTGGCAAAGATTGCAAAGGGATATGCCAACTACATTGGCAGAGACGATCTGGATTGCTGATTCGTATGCTTTGGGTGATCCGACTCAACCCAGGCTCATGTCAAACGAGTCAAATGAGGAGTACTACCAGAGAGATGGAGCCAGATCATCCCGGAGGAATGACTACCGAGGTAAGAGAAGAGATGACAGACCGGATTACCGGTACAGTTCACAACAAGTTGCTGCTGTGAATCAAGATCAACCCGGAGCAGGGGGCAATCAACGTCAGAAAACTGGAGGGCAACAATGGACACCAAGAAATGATGGCAAGAAAACTTGAATGCCAAAGCAAAAGAAACAGTGGCAAGAAAAGAAGGACCGTCCGAGGTATACTTATGAGTCAATGTTGGATCAGCCGTGTAAATTTCACACGCCAAATCCGAGTAACCCAGCGGGTCATACAACGAGGCAGTGTGAGTGGATGCGTAAGATAGAACAAGGTGGTTTGGGGAATGCTCAGGCACCTCGGAACGATCAACCTCGGCAGGAGTTACCCTGGCAGCAATTGCTCTCCGGAGCGAACACGCAACAGCTAATGTTGCCTCCCCCTCCGCCGAGGTATGATAACCATGAGAGAAGGGATGCAGTGCACCAAGTGGAAGACCAGCATCAGTCGGATCAGAGGTACCCCGGAAATGAGGGGAGGAATGAGTACAAAGAGCATCATCAGAGTTACTGTGTGTTTACCACTGAGGAAACAGATAGAAAGAGTTTGCAGCACCGACACATGGAAGTAAATGCGGTAATGCTAGCAGTGACGAGGTATATGCCTTGGTCGGACCAGGAAATTACCTGGAGCGTCAAAGATCACCCCAAGCTTATGCCGAGTCCTGGTTCATATGCGCTAGTGCTGGACCCGACATTCATTGGGCCTAACATCAATGTGAGGTTCTCCAAGGTACTGATTGACAATGGCAGTAGCATTAACATCATGTATGCGGATACAATGCGCAAGTTGGGTGTCACGGAGAACATGCTCCAAGCTACAAGGACAACTTTCCATGGCATTGTGCCAGGCATTTCTTGTGAGCCCATAGGCAAAGTCCGGGTTGACGTATTGTTCGGCACGAGAGATAACTGCCGAACTGAGAATTTGGAGTTTGAAGTGGTGAACTTAGAAAGTGCGTATCAGGCGTTACTCGGAAGACCAGCACTAAACAAGTTCATGGCAAGTTGTCACATCAGTTATCTGAAGATGAAGTTACCCGGGCCAAACGGAGTGATTTCCATTGCTGGAGATTTCCGACGTTCCATTGAGTGTGCCTCAGCCGGGTCTAACCTAGCCGAGTCACTTATGATCGCGCAAGAGAAAAGAAAAATCCAAGAGGTGGCGGCATTGGCTCAGTCCGCGCAGCAATATATGCCAGCGTTGAGTAATCCGCATGGTAGTGTCTCATTCCAAGCCACAAAGGATACCAAGAAAGTACCTGTTGATGATATGTTCCCAGAGCGCACTGTAACAATTGGTGCCGGGTTAAATGATAAATAGGAAAGCGAGCTCGTCAACTTCCTCCGTGCGAATCGGGATATTTTTGCTTGGTCCACACAAGACTTGCAAGGAGTTCCGAGGGAGTTGGCCGAGCACTCTTTGAACGTGAGACCCGGAGCAAGGCCGGTGAAGCAACCTCTCCGCCGCTTCGCCGAGGATAGAAGAAAAGTCATTGGAGATGAGATAGCTCAGTTACTAGCAGCAGGATTTATCATGGAAGTTCTTTACCCGGATTGGCTGTCTAATCCGGTGCTGGTGGAGAAGAAGAAGGATGATCCAAATGTGGCAGTGGTTTGGCGTATGTGTATCGATTAAACAAACCTGAATAAGGCGTGTCCAAAAGATCCATTTCCACTGCCAAGAATAGATCAGGACATAGACTCAACTGCTGGATGTGAACTGTTGTCATTCATTGATGCATATTCTGGTTTCCACCAGATACCTCTGAACCCAGATGATCAAATAAAGACTACATTTATCACCCCGTATGGGGCTTATTGCTATCGCACCATGCCATTTGGTTTACGTAATGCAGGGGCAACGTACCAAAGATGTATGTAGAAATGTTTGCACAACCAAATAGGTCAAAATGTACAGGTGTATGTGGATGATGTGGTTATCAAGACCAAGGAAAGCAAAACGCTCCTTGACGATATCAGGCAGACATTCCCGAACCTAAGAAGGTTCTGGATGAAGCTTAACCCGGAAAAATGTACCTTCAGTGTCCCGGCTGGAAAATTACTCGGATTTCTTGTCTCCAGCCGAGGTATCGAAGTCAATCTAACTAAAATCCGGGCCATTGAGCGAATGGAACTGCCGAATTGTCTTAACGATGTCCAGAAGTTCACTGGTTGCCTGGCATTGTTAAGTTGGTTTGTATGTCGGTTGGGAGAAAAGGCATTGCCTCTCTATCAACTCATGAAAAAGTCGGACAAGTTCATTTGGATGCCGCAGGCCAATGAAGCCTTTATTCAATTAAAGAAAATGTTAGCCACTGCACCAGTGTTAGACTCTCCACTAACAAAGGAGCCAATGTTGCTCTATATAGCCGCAACCAACCGAGTTGTAAGTGCAGTAATTGTGGTAGAGCGCGACGAAGAGGGTAAGTCAGTGCAAAGGCCGATGTATTATCTGAGCGAGGTATTATCAGCCTGAAAGCAAAATTATCCGCACTACCAGAAAGTGGCATATGGTGTGTACATGTCGGCAAAGAAGCTAAAACATTATTTTGAGGAGCACCCTATCAAGGTAATATGTGAAGCTCCCATTTCCGAGATAATGAGTAACAAGGATGCAAGCAGCAGAATTGCAAAATGGGCAATTGAACTAGCTCCCTATGCGCCACAATATGACAGAAGAGAAGCAATCAAGTCTCAGGCCGTGGCCGACTTTTTTGTGGACTGGGCCGAGGTGCAATATGAACCACCGCTACCAGATCCGAACTACTGGAGAATGCACTTTGACGGGTCAAAAACAAAAACCGGGTTAGGCGCCGAAGTTGTGCTTACCTCGCCAAAGAATGACCAGCTGAAGTATGTGCTACAGATCCATTTCGCAGCATCAAACAATGTTGCCGAATATGAAGCACTTGTGCATGGGCTCAAAGTGGCAAAAGAAATTGGGATACGTCGGATCCAATGCTTTGGCGACTCAGATTTGGTAGTTCAGCAAGTGTCGGGGCTGTGGGACGCTCTTGATCCAAACATGGCATTATACAGATTCCATGTGCAGAAGATATCTGGTTATTTTGAGGGATGCGAATTTCGCCATGTACCCCGGGTGGAAAATGAGGCTGCCGACGTATTGTCAAAGCTCGGATCAACCCGACAAGCAATTCCACCGGGTGTAGCATTAGAACACCTCAGAAAACCATCTATCGACGCCCAGAAACCGACTCAATATACGTCCTAGAGGATCCGGAGTCTGGAGCTACACCCATGGACATTGACATGGGAGATGGTGCGCGAAACCCGGGGACTGCCTCGGTAAACCCGGGGACTGCCTCGGCAAACCCAAGGACTGCTTCGCAAGACCCGGGGACTGCTCAGCGTAATCCGGTTGAGGTTATGCCGGTGGATCAGATGGAAATTGATGAGGATGTGTTCCCTATACGAGCAATACCAGCTTGGGCACTACCTATATTTCAATTCCTAAAAGATGGAACTTTACCCACTGAGGAGGTGCTATCCAGGCAAACTCATAGGAGAGCAAAGGCATACACAATCATCAATTCAGAGCTATACAAAAGGAGTGTGACCAATGTCCTCCAGCGATGCGTTGACCCGGAAGAAGGGCTTGACATCCTCCGAGATATACATCAAGGGGAATGTGGGCATCATGCCTCGTCCAGAGCCTTGGTAGCAAAAGCTTTTCGGCATGGATTCTACTGGCCAAGTGCCTTAGAACAAGCAGAAGATTTGGTAAGAAAATGCAATGGTTGTCAGAGGTATGCTACCAAGACACATATGCCAATGTCGGAGCTCAAGACCATACCAATCACATGGCCATTTGCCGTATGGTGTTTGGACATGGTTGGCCCATTCAAACCAGCAAGGGGAAACATGACCCACATCCTAGTCATGGTTGACAAATTTACAAAGTGGATTGAAGTAAAGCCAATAAGAAAATGTGATGGAGCTACAGCCGTGACATTTCTCAAAGACATTATTCTGAGATGCGGTTATCCTCACAGTATCATAACTGATAATGGCACAAATTTTACTGAAGGAGCATTTGCGCGATTCTGCCGAGATAAGAAGATCCGGCTGGACGTTGCCTCGGTAGTCCACCCCGCATCGAACGGACAAGTGGAGAGATCCAACAGATTAGTATTATCCGGGATAAAACCCCAGCTCATTAAGCCGCTGCAAAGATCAGCGGGGTGCTAGATAGAAGAACTACCAGCGGTATTGTGGAGTTTAAGAACAACTCCGAATTGATCAACAGGCTATACGCCATTCTTTCTGGTATATGGGGCAGAAGCTGTATTACCAGCCGACATAGAGCATGACTCTCCTAGGGTCACCCAATACACAGAAGCCGAAGTGCAAGAAGCCCGGCAAAATGATGCTGATCTGCTAGAAGAAGCGAGAGAATTGGCATTGTCCAGATCTGCCATATATCAGCAAAATCTCCGACACTATCATAGCCAGGAAGTAAACCCCCGAGTTTTCCGGGAAGGTGATCTGGTACTCCGGTTGGTACAACGTACTGTTGGAATGCATAAGTTATCCCCCCCATGGGAAGGGCCATTCATTGTGAGCAAAGCATTGCACAATGATTCTTACTATCTTATTGATGCAAAACCATAGGAAAAGAACAAGGCGGACAGGTCCGGCGAGGAATCTAAGCGTCCATGGAATGTAGCTCTACTTCGTCCTTTCTACACTTAGCAGAGAAGTGTATGTATCTGAGTCTCTCATATGTCGGTATGTATGCCCGAAATGAGCTTATCAATGAAATGTTGGCACCTCGAGCAATAACTCGGAGACTGCCTTAATAATGATTATTGTCTTCTGTATTTATTGTTTATACGTCGGCTGGCGTAAGTTGTTCTACTTAGGCCGGACTAGTAATGTGTGAGCACCAAGAACCCAACTCTTCGACTTGCTGCTGTCCAACAAGAATTGGCTTCATGGCAAGCAAGAGAACAAGTTTGGAATTGCGTAGCACGTGAAAAACGACTAAGGAAAGGAATTTAATCGAGCCGACGTTTGTTTTTCGGACTAACCTTGTGCTTACTTTCGAATTATTATGCTGAATTATTTTGAGCTAAGCGTAAAGTTTCCAAGTATTGTTAAGACAATTTTTGAAGCTCGGATTCGTAAGTCGTAAAACTGAATCAAGGTAGACACGAGCCGAGCCAAAAGATTGTATGAACAAGAAAATGAAACTCGGGGACTACGCCCAAGTTAATCCGGCATAAAAACTTAGTAGCAAAATAACACTTGTGTACTTGATACAATTCCACCTGGCATACCGGGGATCTGATAAACTTTAAAGTTTTTTCACTCAAGGAGCAGCAGGAGGAGGAAGTTCGGCATCATCTTCGCTGTCTTCGATGTCCGAGGCATCGTCCTCTTCGTCCTCATCCAAGCCATCTTCAACGTTTTTAGCGTTTTCATCATCCGCGCCACCAAGGAAGCTTGGACCCTCATTCCATTCATGAATGGGGGCATATTCGATGAGGCTATGGGGGCAAGCCTTTCGCCGAGCTATCCACTCCGGGTCACTGGTCCATTTGGATCCGGTACGCATGCGCGCTAGGAGGTTGAGGTTGATCTTCTTGTACCACGTAAGCACATAGTGGAGAATGGTCTCAGCTCCGGCACGTCCAGCGGATTCCCTCCAAAGGTCGAGCTGGGTCTCGCATTCCATCAACTTATCAAAGAGAAGTGCGGTCCCCTCCGGAGTGTCTTCTGCAGGCCAAAAGGTGTTGAAGATTCAGACTGCCACATCAAGGATATCCTTGCCATAGTTCTTCACGATTTCCACGCGAGAAGACACACTGACCAATAGGTCCTCCATATCATAAGGAATCTCTTCAGCGTCAGGAGCAATGGGGGTACCCCTCTCTCGGCGGAACTTAGCAACAGCGGTGCTCGCAATGGCATTGCCCTCTGGAAATTTTCCTGAAAACAAGACAAGAGAAGCAGGTAAAGAGAAGACATGTGAAGTAACCCGGAGAAATATGCCGGATGAGGGAAAGGAACTTACGTGAAATATGGCTATGGATCCGGGTCAACTCCTTGGTACAGTCATCACGCCTTTTGCGAAGCTACACAAGTTCAGTATTCGCCGACTCAAGTTTGACGTCGGCCTCCTGGAGAAGTTCTCGGTCCTTGGTGATCTGGAGGTTGAGGCGCTCACGCTCTTCAGTGAAGTCCTGGTCAGCCTTTTGAAGCTCGGACTGGTGTTGCGCTTTCAACTTCTTCATATCTGCCTTGAGCTTGGCAATTTCATCATCCTTGGTTTGGAGGTGGGCAAGTTCATCATCTTTCTTTTTGAGCTCGGCCTTATGCTGCCCTTCTTGTTCGAGAAAATGCAGCATCATATCAGGCACGGGCACAGTATCTTCTAGTGATACTGAAATAGTTTGTTAACTCGGCAAAGCCGAGGTATGAATGTTTGCCGAGCCAAGGAGAAAAGGAGATAGAAAGCAGAGCAAGGTCGCACAAAAGTAACTTACCCTTGATCTTGTCAAGCTTCTTCCTCATTATGGTATTCTCAGCTTCCACCCCAGCTGCGAAAACTGAATGATGGGTTAGTTCGGCAGAAAAAGATGAAGGAAAACAGGAAAATGTCAAGAAGAGAACTTACCCCTTTTCTCGTGTTCAGCAAGAAGTGCATTATGCTTTGCGCGCAGCATTTTGTGAGTGTCCAGGAGACGTTGAAACTCGGTGCTTGTCGTGGTGGTGTCACGGCAGATGCCATGGATAGGCTAAAGGTGGGGACTAATATGCGCTAGGGGAATCCAGGGAGGGATAGTAGAGTGAATCTCTACACAAAAGCTTTGTATTGATGTTCAATCTCCAAGATTACAAGTGCTCCTCGAGCTGTATTGACAAGAGGAGGAAGAAGAAACTCTCTTACTCTTGCCTACAAACTAGCCCAAGAACCCTAGATCCTCTAGTGCTCAACCCACTAGAATTCTCCTTGCTCTGTATCCCAAGAAAACCCAACCCCTCTACCAGAACCCTAACCCCCCCTTATATAGTGGTGGTTCGGTCCTGGCCTAGGGCATACGTGGAGGCATATTCCTAAGAATATGCCCCCTCCCAAATTAGTAACCTGACAGGGACGCTTTTTCCCCCGCGTCACACTTGCTTTAGCGACGTAGCTCTGCTCAAGGCCACACCGACGTGAGCGTCGTCACCCTTGTCGGCCATGATCTGGTGGTCCTGCCCTTGCTTTATTCGCTCATCCAGTACGCACCGGACCTTCTTTTTTGACCAGAGAGATTCCTTCCTTCTCCTAGAAGCCAAGCGATGACCCGGATCACGGTCGATCCGGCCACACCTATTCCTGCATATAAGCTAGACAAGTATTTCCGACTTACTTCTTAAGTCGGACGAGACAATGTTAGGCGACCCCCCTGGTCCGGGTTACTCCGTGATCCGGCCTGCATCCGCTTAGACCTTGCCGACCCTCGGCTAACTCGGCCCTTATACCCCGGAGTGACCCTACCCGGGGTTATCCCCCCAACATTAGTCCCCGAAGCTGGTGCGGCCTTAGCGGCCTTGGTCGTCAAGGCCACATCAGGTTCATTCGTATTCGAGCCTCGGACGTCTAGTTCCGGGTTAACTTCTTGTCTCGGATTGTATGGATTTACGTTCCCTTCGCACGTTCCAAGTTTTCACTTGCCGGCCTGGTTACCATTGTAGCTCGGATCCTATGGTTTTACTTTCCCTCTGCACATTTCAAGTTCTCACTTGTCGGCCGGGTTACCATGAAGGCTCGGATCCGGGCCTTGCTTCCTTCTCTCATACGCCAACCCACGTAAGGGTTAATCATTGAGTTGCCTCATTCTAAGGGCCTGCACTATAACTGTCGCAGTAACTGTCAGTGATTACTGTGTGTTGGTTACGTCACGCCTGTATCCTCGTTTACTGCAACTGCACGTCGTGTCATGGGATCATATTTACTCTGTGGCCTCCGCTGTGGCTTCTCTCTGATTGGCTAATGCCGGTGATACACGGCCACAGCGCGTGGCTCTCGGTAGCCTTGATCCCACTTGTTGATTACTGGGGGCAGTTAAATAGGGGAGGGGCGCGCCCCTTAGCACTTTTCCATCTCCGCGCCCCATCGCCCGTTCCTCTTCTTCTTCCTCGCGACTGCGTCGCCGCCAGTGCCTGTTGCAGCAGTGCCGCCGCCGCACCTTCTCCGTGCCTCCGCACCGCAGCCACCGCTGCATCACTGCTTAGCCACGGGTCCTCATCAATCTAGACCGCAGAGCCCCGCCGCCGCTAGCTCCAGCGAGGATAGCGGATTCGAGATGACGGAGGAGGAGCTCATCATCGTCGAGCAGGAGATGGAGGAGGACGCCGGCGCGGCGGACCGCGACGCGTGGGCCGGTTCGTGGGTCTGCCAGGACGACATCGACTGGCTCTACCGGACCCGGCGTATTCCCTCTGGCGTCGCCGCTCGTCTCCCCTCCTCGGAATTGGCCCCCTCACCCAATCCGGGTGAGTTCGTTGTTTTCCTATCCCATTTCCAACGGGGATTTGGTCTTCTGGTGAGTGATTTCTTCCGGAACTGGGTCCGGACCTATCACCTGCAACCACATCATCTCCCAGCGAACGCCATCATCTCTCTGTCTGCTTTCGTCTCTTCGATCGAGGGCTACACCGGACTATGGCCCACGAAGGAGCTGTGGATATGGTTCTTCAGCCTCCGTCGCAACGTCGTCCCCAACATCCACGTCGATTCGGAGGACAAGCAGCTCACTCAGTTCGGAGCTGCCTCGATCTCGCCCCGAAGGTATTCAATCTTTCCCCGGGTCACCGGGCTTGACTCCTGCAAATGATGGGCCCGGACCTTCTTCTACGTCCGGAACGAAGGCACCGAAGACTTGATCCGGTAGTTTCCCTACGCTCCGGATCCCCCGGACACGAATTTCTGGGAGGAGGTTGCCAAAAAACCTACATCTCTGGCCAACCAAGTCAACAAAAGGTTTGCGGGGCTGAAGAAGCTCGGATTGTGCAACGAGGATGCCATGATCACATTCGTGCGCAACCGAATCTCTCCCCTCCAGCGGCGCACTCACAAGTTGTGCCATATGAGCTTCAGCCGCGACCCCAACCGAACCTCCTCGTTCGAGTTGAGCAATACGGAGATCTTCCGTCGGGTCAAGGCTCTTTTCACCACCCATAAGGATTTTTCCGCCGAATGGACGTGGGGAATCGAGCATTACTGCCGTGACAGGCTCCCTCCCGCGGTAAGCTTCACGGAGTAAACTTATTTCGGATCAATTACGTGTCGGTTCTTATTGTATTTTTCACTCTGCTCCTTGTGCTTTTTTCTCAGCTGTTTCTCCAGCAAACCCTCGAGGATGGTACTGATCCGACCCTTAAGTGGGCCCTGGACCGAGAAATCCCGTATGAGGAGGAGCCGGACCAAGAGATGTTCCTCCCCACAACCGACGCCACCAAACGACCCAGCGGTAAATTCTCTTCTCTTTGAGATTGGCCCGACGATGAGGATGACTCGGATATCGATGTGATTGAACCCGTTGAGGCTGTCCCTCTTTCTTTTGCCTTCCCGGCATCAGCTAACCCCGGCGGGCACATCCACGAGGATTCTCCACTTGCCACGGGCGAGCCTGTCCGGTGGTGTCGAAGAAGAAGCACGGATCCGCGTCAAGTTCTTCTTCCGAACCTTCTCAGCCTACCAAAAGGCAAAAGAAGGCCGGAGACAAGACTGCCTCCAAACGGGCAGGCAAAGCCCCGGCACGGAGGGCCCGGAAACCTAAGGAG
This sequence comes from Avena insularis, assembly GCA_023614405.1. Taxonomy (NCBI): domain Eukaryota; kingdom Viridiplantae; phylum Streptophyta; class Magnoliopsida; order Poales; family Poaceae; genus Avena; species Avena insularis. Next base: position 659,763,529 of record CM042690.1, on the reverse strand, counting down.
GCCGAGACCTCGGATGCGTAAGTCATTTTCATGCAACACACTTCTCCCTGCATCGGGTAATTTCCTCGACATTATTTTCTTTTGGGGCTCTGTGGAGGTCCCTCGAGCGGATCGAGCATCTCCTCTCCCTTGGTCCGGTCCTTCCCTCCTCGTGGCGAAGTCACGCCCAAGCCCTATTCCGGAGGGCTCTGCGGCCGCTCCGGGTTCCGCAGTACCTCCTTCAGAGGAACGCGACCTCGGATCGGGAGGGGTCGGATCGGTCGAGGCAACGACGTCCGTCACTTCGGCATTGCCGCAAATAGCAACCACCAAGTCTACAACAACTCCGGCACCAACAGCAGCTCCAGCACCAGCCACCGAACTAGCACATGTCCCGTCTCCGAAGAAACCAACAGCAGCTCCAAAGACCAACCAGCTCCGTGCCAAGTTAAATACGCCTCGTCCGAGTCATCCCAAGCTCGGCGAGGAACCACTCCAGCGGCTTCCAAGGGCAAATCCACTGTGGTGACATCCTCCCAGCAAGCCAAAGGCAAGTCCACCTCCGTCGAGGCCGGGCAGCGAACCTTGTCGTCAATGCTTCCAAAGAAGTCACCAGCAGCGACGGATCCTCCTGCTGAGCCAGCCGATTCGCAGCAGATGGTTCTTCACACTAGCCCAGCTCTTGCCTTGATTGAAAGGAAAGAAGCTCACGCAAAGGGCTTGGTGGCACCTCACATGCCCACTGGCGAACGGTACCCTCCGAGCCTCATCGAGTTTGTCATGAACTGGAATAAGGCGAAGTTCGTCTACAACGACGATCTCCCGGAAAAGTTCGGCCCAGCTGAATTTTCCGCTCAGATGAATACCGCCGCCAAGGCCATTAACCTCGTTGGGCGTATGATGGAGGTACGTCGTTTCTTCTTTACATCCTGTAGATAATAACCATTAGTCCCCGAGCCTCCGGCGGAGTAACTTGTTACTCGGCCGGATGCTCATTAGAAGATCAACGTAGCTGCATGTAAACTTCAACTATGCACACACCTAGAGCCGGGTTAAGTTCCGCTTGGCCCGGATCTCTTATACTTCGAATATGCACACACCTAGAGCCGGGTTAAGTTCCGCTTGGCCCGGATTTCGTATACTTCGAATATGCACACACCTAGAGCCGGGTTAAGTTCCGCTTGGCCGGATTTCAGATACCGAATATGCACACCTAGAGCCGGGTTAAGTTCCGCTTGGCCTGGATCTTGTACACTTCGAATATGCACACACCTAGAGCCGGGTTAAGTTCCGCTTGGCCCGGATTTCGTATACTTCGAATATGCACACACCTAGAGCCGGGTTAAGTTCCGCTTGGCCCGAATCTTGTACACTTCGAATATGCACACACCTAGAGCCGGGTTAAGTTCCGCTTGGCCCGGATCTTGTACACTTCGAATATGCACACACCTAGAGCCGGATTAAGTTCCGCTTGTCCCGGATCTTGTATACTTCAAATATGCAACGAACTAATTTTACACGCATACCTTTTGTCGTAACTACCAATCGCCAGAGCCGAAGTTTCAGCACCGCTTGATACCCAAAGATCTTCTTGCATAAAACATGTTGCACTTGGCGGAGCATGAAAAGAGGGGTAATTTCCTCTCTTAACACCTCTCCGTTTCATTTGTTTCTGCCGGACTAACCTCCTTATTCGGTTTTTTGTAGCTGGGGTGGAGGCTGAAAACAAGATTATGCGGAAGAACTTGGAGGAAATCCGAGGTATGTCCTCTTTCGCCCAACCTTATTGTGTTTTCCATTTCTTCTTCTCCTTGGCTCGGCAAACATTCACTCCTCGGCTTTGCCGGGTCAACATACTATTTCAGCATCACTTGAGGATAGTGTGTGAATGCCTGATATGATGCTGCATTTTCTCGAACAAGCAGGACAGCATCAAGCCGAGCTAAAGAAGAAGAATGATGAGCTTGCCCTCCTCCGGACCAAGGACGACGAAATAGCTAAACTCAAGGCCGAGATGGAGAAGATGAAGGCCCAACACAAAACCGAGCTCCAAAAAGTTGGCCAGAACTTCACCGAAGAGCGTGAGCGCTTTACCCTCCAGATCTCCAAGGACCAGGACCTGCTTAAGGAATCCGAGGTCCAGCTTGGGTCGGCGCTCGCTGAGCTTGAACAACTTCGCCAGAGACGCGACAGTTGTATCAAGGAGTTGACCCGGATCCATCGCCATATCTCACATAAGTTTCTTCCCCTTATCTGACATAGTTTTTCTGGGTTAGCTCATATGCCTTTGCTTCAGCATCTTCCCTTTCCTTGTTTTCAGATCATTTCCGGAGGGTACTGCCATCGCCAGTGCTGCCGTTGCCAAATTCCACCAAGAGAGGGGTACTCCCATCGCTCCTGATGGTGAGAGCATCCCCTTAGACATGGAGGACCTGTTGGTCAGCGTGTCAGCTCGGGTGGAAACTATTAAGAACTATGGGAAAGATCTCCTCGACGTTGCGGTCCGGATCTACAACACATTCTGGCCAAGCGAGAGCGCTCCGGAAAGGATCACGCTCCTTGCCGAAAAACTGATGGAGGTTGAGACTCAGCTTGACCTCTGGAGAGAATCCGCCGGGCGTGCCGCAGCAGATACCCTCCTCCATCATATCCTTTCATGGTACGAGAAGATCGATCTGAGCCTCCTCACCCGTCGGCGCACCGGATCCAAATGGACCGATGATCCGGAGTGGGTAGCTCGGCGCCAGGCTTGTGCCTACAGCCTCGTCAAATATTCTCCAGTCCATGACTGGGTTGAGGGGCCGAGCTTTCTAGAATCCAGCGAGGAGGAGCAGATGGAGAATGTGGAGGATGGGTCGGGCGATGATGGAGAAGATGCTGCTTCAGATATTGAAGATAGTGATGATGACGCTGAACTTCCTCCTCCTGTCGCTCCTTAGTTGAAAAAACTTGAAAAATTATCAGATCCCCGGTATGCCGGGTGCAATTGTATGCTGAATACATGATATTTTGCTACTATGCTTGTATGTCGGATTAACTTGGGCGTAGTCCCCGAGTTTCATTTTCTTGTTCGTCCAATTCTCCGGCTCGATCCGTGTCTACCTTGATTCGGTTTTACGACTTACGAATCCGAGCCTCAAGAATCGTTTTAACAATACTGAGAAATTTTGAGGCTTGGCTCAAAATAATTCAACATAATAGCTTGAAAGTAAATACGGGGTTAGTCCGAAAAAACAAACGTTAGCTGGAAAAGGATCGTTTCCTTAGTAGTTTTTCATGTGCTACGCAATTCCAAACTTGTTCCCTTGCTTGCCATGAAGCCAATTCTTGTTGGACAGCAGCAAGTCGAAGGGTTGTGTTTTTGGTGGTCACACATTACTAATCCGGGTAAAGCAAAATGAGTCATTCCAGCTAGCATACAAAGTAACAACAATTATTTATTAAGGCAGTCCCTGAGTTACTGCTCGAGGATCCGCTATTTCATTGATAAGCTCATTGCCGACATACATACCGACATATGAGAGGACTCGGATACATACACTCTTTAGCTAAGTGTAGAAGGGACGAAGTAGTGCTACATTCCATGGTTGCTTCGATTCCTCTCCGGACCTGTCTGCCTTGTTCTTTTCCTGTGGCTTTGCATCTATGAGATAATAAGAGTCATTGTGCAATGCTTTGCTCACAATAAATGGTCCTTCCCATGGGGGGGGGATAATTTATGCATGCCAGTGGTACGCTGTACCAACCGGAGCACCAGATCACCTTCCCGGAAGACTCATGGGCACACTTTCCGGCTATGATAGCGTCGGAGATTTTGCTGATATATGGCGGATCTGGACAGTGCCAGTTCTCTCGCTTCTTCCAGCAGATCAACGTCATTTTGTCGGGCTTCTTGCACTTCGGCTTCTGTGTATTGGGTGACCCTAGGCGAATCATGCTCTATGTCGGCTGGTAATACAGCTTCTGCCCCATATACCAGAAAGAACGGCGTGTAGCCTGTTGATCGATTCGGAGTTGTTCTTAAACTCCACAATACCGCTGGTAGTTCTTCTATCCAGCACCCCGCTGATCTTTGCAGCGGCTCAATGAGCCGGGGTTTTATCCCGGATAGCACTAATCCGTTGGATCTTTCCACTTGTCCGTTCGATGCGGGGTGAGCTACCGAGGCTACGTCGAGTCGGATTTTCTTATCTCGGCAGAATCGTGCAAATGCTCCTTCAGCAAAATTTATGCCGTTATCAGTTATAATGCTGTGTGGATAACCGTATATCAAGATGATGTCTTTGAGAAATGTCATGGTCGTAGCTCCATCACATTTTCTTATAGGCTTCACTTCGATCCATTTTGTAAACTTGTCCACCATGACCAGAATGTGCGTCATGTTTCCTTTTGCTGGTTTGAACGGGCCAACCATATCCAAGCACCACACAGCAAACGGCCATGTAATTGGTATGGTTTTAAGTTCCGACAAAGGCATATGTGTCTTGGTGGCGTACCTTTGGCAACCATTGCATTTTCTCACCAGATCTTCTGCTTGCTCCAAGGCACTTGGCCAGTAGAACCCATGCCGGAACGCCTTTGCCACTAAGGCCCGGGATGAGGCATGATGCCCGCATTCTCCTTGGTGTATGTCTCGGAGGATGTCAAGTCCTTCTTCCGGGTCAACACACCGCTGGAGGACATTGGTTACACTCCGTTTGTACAGCTCGGAATTGATGATTGTGTAAGCTTTTGCTCTCCTCTGAGTTTGCCTGGCTAGCACTTCCTTAGTGGGTAACATTCCATCTTTCAAGAACTGGTATATAGGCAGTGCCCAAGCTGGTACTGCTCGCGCAGGGAACATCTCCTCATCAATTTCCATTCGATCCACCGGCATAACTTCAGCCGGATCACACTGAACAGTCCCCGGATCTAGCGAGGTAGTCCCCGGGTTTGCCAAGGCAGTCCCCGGGCTCGGCGTGCTACCTCCCATGTCAATGTCCATGGGCTCAGCTCCGGATTCCATGTTTTCCGGGACATAGATTGAATCGGTTCCTGGGGACGGCCTGATAGATGGTTTTCTGAGGTGCTCCAATGTGACACCCGGTGGAATTGCCTGTCGGGTCGATCCGAGCTTCGACAGCATGTCGGCAGCTTCGTTTTCCACGCGAGGTACATAGTGAAATTCGCATCCCTCAAAGTAACCCGAGATTTTCTGCACATGAAATCTGTATAGCGCCATGTTTGGATCCAGGGTGTCCCACACTCCGGACACTTGCTGTATTACTAGATCCGAGTCGCCAAAGAATATTATCCGACATGTGCAAATCTCCTTCGCCACTTTGAGACCATGCACAAGAGCCTCGTACTCAGCGACATTGTTCGATGCCACGAAATGGATCTGCAATACGTACTTGAGTTGATCCTTCTTTGGCGAGGTAAGCACAACCCTGACACCTAATCTGGTTTTGGTTTTCAATCCGTCAAAGTGCATCCTCCAGTAGTTCGGATCTGGTGGCGGCGGTTCGTATTGTACCTCGGCCCAATCCACGAAAAAGTCTGCCATAGCCTAGGACTTGATCGCTTCTCTCCTATCATACTGGGGTGCGTAAGGTGCTAGCTCAATTGCCCATTTCGCAATTCTGCCATTCGCATATTTGTTACCCATTATCTCGGATATGGGGGCTTCGCATATCACTTTGATGGGATGCTCCTCAAAGTAGTGCTTTAACTTCTTTGCCGCCATATAAACTCCGTATGCCACCTTTTGAAAATGCGGGTAGTTCTGTTTTGAGGCAGACAATACCTCGCTTAAGTAATACACTGGCCTCTACACCGACTTACCCTCTTCATCTCTCTCCACTACAATCACTGCACTTACAACTCGGTTGGTTGCGGCTATGTAGAGCAACATTGGCTCCTTCGACAGTGGAGAAGCTAACACTGGTGCAGTGGCCAACATCTTTTTCAAGTGGCCAAAAGCTTCATCGGCCTGCGGCGTCCAAACGAATTTATCTGATTTTTTCATGAGTTGGTAGAGAGGCAGTGCCTTTTCCCCTAACCGACATACAAATCGACTCAACGACGCCAGGCATCCAGTGAACTTTTGGACGTCGTTGAGACACTTCGGCAGCTCCATTCGTTCGATGGCTCGGATCTTAGTTGGATTAACCTCGATACCTCGGCTGGAGACGAGAAATCCGAGTAATTTCCCAGCCAGGACACCGAAGGTACATTTCTCCGGGTTAAGCTTCATCCGGAATCTCCTCAAGTTCGCGAATGTTTTCCTTATGTCGTCAAGGAGCGTTGCGCTTTCCTTGGTCTTAATAACCACATCATCCACGTATACTTGTACATTTTGACCTATTTGATCATGCAAACATTTTTGCATACATCTTTGGTACGTTGCTCCTGCGTTTCGTAAACCGAACGGCATAGTGCGATAGCAATAAACCCGTCACGGGTAATAAAACGTTTTATTTGATCATCCGGGTTCAGAGGTATCTGGTGGAAACCAGAATAAGCGTCAATGAATGACAACAGTTCACATCCCGTGATAGAGTCGATGGCCTGATCTATCCTCGGCAGTGGAAATGGATCTTTTGGACACGCCTTGTTCAGGTTCGTGTAATCGATACACATACGCCAAACCACTGCCACGTTCGGATCATCCTTCTTCTTTTCTACCAGCACCGGATTAGAGAGCCAATCCGGATACAGCACTTCCATGATAAATCCTGCTGCTAGCAACGGAGCTATCTCGTCACCAATGACCTTTCTCCTATCCTCGGCGAAGCGTCAGAGAGGTTGCTTCACCGGCCTTGCTCCGGGTCTTACGTTCAAAGAGTGCTCGGCTAACTCCCTCGGAACACCTTGCAAGTCCTGTGTGGACCAAGAAAAAATATCCCGATTCTCATGGAGGAAGTTGACGAGCTCTCTTTCCTATTTGTCAGTTAACCCGGCACCAATTGTTCTGATGCAGCTCCGGAAACAGGTTATCACTGGAATCTTCTTGGTGTCCTTCATGCTTGAAATGAAAGCGCTTCCATGCGGGTTGCTTAACGCCGACATATCTTTCTGTGGACTGAGCTAATGCCGCCACCTCTTGGATTTTCTTTTCTCTTGCGCAATCACGGTGACTCGGCTAGGTTGGACCGGCTGGCGCACTCGATAAACGTCGGAAATCCCTAGCGATAGTAATTGCTCCATTTGGCCGAGTAACTTCATTTCAGATAACTAACGTGGCAACTTGCCATGAATTTGCTCGATGCTGGTCTCCCGAGTAATGCATGATCTGGCTCTCCAAGTTCACCACCTCAAACTCCAGATTCTCGGTTGCGGTTATCCCTCGTACCGAATAGCACATCGACCGGACTTTGCCTATGGGCTCACGGGATATGCAGATGCGATACCATGGAAAGTTGTTCTTGTAGCCTGGAGCATGTTCTCCGAGATGCCCAACTTGCGCATCGTATCCGCATACATGATGTTAATGCTACTGCCATTGTCGATTAGTACCTTGGAGAACCTCACATTAATGTTTGGTCCAATGAACGTCGGATCTAACACTAGTGCATACGAGCCCGGACTTGGCATAAGCTTGGGATGATCTTTGACGCTCCAGGTAATTTCCTGGTCCGACCAAGACATGTACCTCGTCACTGCAGGCATAACCGCGTTAACCTCCATATGTCGGTGCTGCAAGCTCTTCCTATCTGTTTCCTCTGTTGTGAACACACAATAGCTCTGGTGATGTTCCCTGTACTCATTCCTTCTCTCGTTTCCGGAGTACCTCGGATCCGGTTGTTGCTGGTTTTCCACCTGATGCACTGCATCCCTTCTCTCACTGTTGTCATACCTCGGCGGAGGAGGAGGCAACATCAGTTGATGCGTGTTTGCTCCGGAGAGCAGCTGCTGCCGGGGTAACTCCTGCCGAGGTTGATCATTCCGGGGTGCCTGAGCATTCCCCGAACCACCTTGTTCTATCTTGCGCATCCACTCACATTGCCTCGTTGTGTGACCCGCCGGGCTGTTCGGATTTGGCATGTGAAATTTACACGGATGGTCCAACATTGACTCATAGGTATACCTCGGACGATCTTTCTTTTCTTGCCATTGCTTCTTCTGCTCCGGAGTCCACGTTTTCTTGCCATCGTTTCGAGGAGTCCACTACCCTCCCGTTTTTTGGTGTTGGTTGCTCCCTGCTCCGAGCTGATCTTGATTCACGACTGCAACTTGTTGCGAACCATACCGATGGTCCGGTCTATCGTCTCTCCTTTTTCCCCTGTAATCGTTCCTCCGGGATGACCCGGCTCCGTCCCTCGGATAGTACTCCTCATTGGACTTGTTCGACGCGATGCTAGGTTGAGTTGGATCACCCAAAGCGTAAGAATCCGCAATCCGGATCATCTCTGCCAGCGTGACTGGCATTTTCCTTTGCAATTTCATCCACAACTCGCTGCCATATCTGCACCCTTGAGCGAACCATGCTATAGCCTGTGACTCTATGACTCCCTCACACGAGTTTCTCACGGTACACCACCGGGTCAAGAATTCACGGTCCGTTTCGTTAGATCTCTGCTTGCACATTGCCAGGGTCTGCGGTCTATTCGGTCTCTGATATGTACTTGAGAAGTTGCTGATAAACATTTATTCAAAATCTATCCAGCAATTGATGCTTCTGGGTGGCAAATTATTCAGCCATACCCTAGCCGGACCTTCCAACATTTGGGGTACATATCGTACAACCCATCTCAAGTTGCCAGTTGCAATTTCACAGTTGTTGCATAGTTTATCAGCCAATCCTCCGGCTTTGTACTGCCGTCATACGTCTTCGTGCCCCCGGGTAATTGGAAATTGGCTACTGGTGGTTCCTTCATGATCCGGGGTCCAAAGCACGCTGGACCCGGAGGACCTTGACATTCGATCTGTTCCGACCTATACAGGCGATCCAGCTTTAACCTGGCGTCATCCGGCATCAAATCCCTACTTCCCAATCTCGACCCTATCACATGATAGTCCGGTCTTGCATATCCCGCATTCATCATCTCCGAGTCTCCGTCATTGTATCGGTCTTGCTCTCGTTGTGCTCCTCTCTGTTGCATACCACGGCCAGCACTTTTCTCTTGCCTTGGTACATTCCGCTGCTGCGGTTGACCTGCTCCTGCCGAGTTTCGCTGTCCGGCATTGCCGTTGGCAGCATTCCCTTGACCGGCATTGCCTTGGTCGTGGTTACCTCGGCCAGCTTCACCTCGGCTCACACTTCGTCGATCGTTGTTTTTCCGCATCTCTTTTTCTTTTCCCTTACGTTGGGTGCGTGCGAACGATCTGCTTGTTCCGTCGGCGAGTTACTACCTCTTCTCTCCTTTGGCCACCATGAGGCGACGATGCGGCTCGGTAGTTTCTCCAGGTTACCCATCGCCGAATGGACGATCTTAGAAGCTCCAACTCTCTGCGGGTTACCTCTCAGCAGCTCCTCGTTCTGCTTGTTCGCGATCCGAACCAGCTCGTTAACCCGGTCTTGCTGTCTTTGACGGGCTTCACCCGTCAGACCCTCTAGCTCGGACGCCGCGGCATCTGCTGCTCTAAGGTTCTTCGCCGGGGTACTATACTTCGGCAACCCCACAGACAGATAGTTTTCCGACCCTTCTGGTCCATCATCACCTTCTCTGTTCATCTCACTTATGAGATTTTTCCCTTTTACCCTTACTACATTAACCTTGTTTGCCTTCGCGTACTCACGCAGCGTCATGTTCAACGACTGCTGAGCCGCTGCTATTTTCTTTGCGCCCTCCAGTATCTTTTGCCGGGTCTCCTCTAGCTCGGCCTGTGCCTGAGCCGGATCTACCACTGCTGCCACCGGGTTTGCCAAGCTATCCATAGCTTCCCTCAGCACGTTCTCAAGCCTCTCTAGCGGAGGACCCCTAGCTTTCCTCGGTGCCTTAGGCGTTAACTCCGGGTCTGGCGTTGGATCCTTGCTCATGCCCGCGCCTGGCGCAGTCATCATCACCTCTGCATGGTCCGGGGAGCGAGCGATACGCGTCCCGCGAGCCACAGTGAGGGGTGGTTCTCCTACATCGACGACGTGACGCGGATGAACCCAAGACACGTCCACAGCAACGTAGACCTTGTGCGCACCGAGCTTGACGAAGATGCCGTTGCGCGGAAGGGGGCGCGTGCCGAAGCAGCCAGCGTTGTCGCTGACGTAGTCCAGCGCTCCAAAGCGCTGAACAAGCCCGAGGCGATCGTTAGCGGTGCCAATGAAGTTTCCCGTCCGGATCTTCACCCCTGCTAGCGCCGCTGGCCCCACGGTGGGCGCCAACTGTCATGGTGGTGTCACGGCAGATGCCATGGATAGGCTAAAGGTAGGGACTAATATGCGCTAGGGGAATCCAGGGAGGGATAGTAGAGTGAATCTCTACACAGAAGCTTTGTATTGATGTTCAATCTCCGAGATTACAAGTGCTCCTCGAGCTGTATTGACAAGAGGAGGAAGAAGAAACTCTCTTACTCTTGCCTACCAACTAGCCCAAGAACCCTAGATCCTCTAGTGCTCAACCCACTAGCATTCTCCTTGCTCTGTATCCCAAGAAAACCCAACCCCTCTACCAGAACCCTAACCCCCCCTTATATAGTGGTGGTTCGGTCCTGGCCTAGGGCATACGTGGAGGCATATTCCTAAGAATATGCCCCTTCCCAAATTAGTAACCCGACAGGGACGCTTTTTCCCCCGCATCACACTTGCTTTAGTGACGTAGCCTCTGCGGCGCCCGCGTCAGCCGACGTGAGCGTCGTCACCCTTGTCGGCCATGATCCGGTGGTCCTGCCCTTGCTTTATTCGCTCATCCAGTACGCACCGAACCTTCTTTTTTGACCAGAGAGATTCCTTCCTTCTCCTAGAAGCCAAGCGAGGACCCGGATCACGGTCGATCCGGCCACACCTGTTCCTGCATATAAGCTAGACAAGTATTTCCGACTTACTTCTTAAGTCGGACGAGACAATGTTAGGCGACCCCCCTGGTCCGGGTTACTCCGTGATCCGGCCTGCCTTGAGGTGACTCGGCCAGCATATGCTTAGACCTTGCCGACCCTCGGCTAACTCGGCCCTTATACCCCGGAGTGACCCTACCCGGGGTTATCCCCCCAACAGCGCTCCGGCGGTTGGTGGTCACCTGAAAAGAGTACAAAAATATAGCTTAGCCTTGTGCATATTTGAAGTGTACAAAATCCGGGCCAAGTGGAACTTAACCCGGCTCTAGGTGTGTGCATATTCGAAGTGTACAAAATCCGGGCCAAGTGGAACTTAACCCGGCTCTAGGTATGTGCATATTCGAAGTGTACAAAATCCGGGCCAAGTGGAACTTAACCTGGCTCTAGGTGTGTGCATATTCGAAGTGTGCAAAATTCGGGCCAAGTGGAACTTAACCCGGCTCTAGGTGTGTGCATATTCGAAGTGTACAAAATCCGGGCCAAGTGGAACTTAACCCGTCTCTAGGTGTGTGCATATTCGAAGTGTACAAAATCCGGGCCAAGTGGAACTTAACCCGGCTCTAGGTGTGTGCATATTCGAAGTGTACAAAATCCGGGCCAAGTGGAACTTAACCTGGCTCTAGGTGTGTGCATATTCGAAATGTACAAAATCTGGGCCAAGTGGAACTTAACCCGGCTCTAGGTGTGTGCATATTCGAAGTGTACAAAATCCGGGACAAGTGGAACTTAACCCGGCTCTAGGTGTGTGCATATTCGAAGTGTACAAAATCCGGGCCAAGTGGAACTTAACCCGGCTCTAGGTGTGTGCATATTCGAAGTATACAAGATCTGGGTGGAACTTAACCCGGCTCTAGGTGTGTGCATATTCGAAGTTATCAAGGAGCTACGTTAGTTTTCTAAGGAGCATCTGGCCGAGTAACAAGTTACTCCCCCGGAGGCTCGGGGACTAATGGTTATATCACTAATATATACAACATGCTAAGGAAAAGGTGAAGTAATGCACCTCCATCATCTGACCCGCGAGGTTAATTGCCTTAGCGGCTGTGTTCATTTGAGCAGCAAACTCGGCGGGACCAAACTTCTTCGGGAGATCGTCGTTGTGGACGAACTCCACCTTGTTCCAGTTATTTACAAACTCGATCAAGGTCGGAGGGTACCGTTCGCCGCTGAGCATGTGGGGCGCCACCAAACCCTTGGCATGCGCCTCCCTCCTCTCAACCTAGGCAAGGGCCGGGCTGGTGTGCAAAACAAGTTGCGCGTCAGCTGGCTCGGCAGGGGCGTCCTTCGGTGGTGGAGTTTTCTTCGAAAGCATGGACACGAGTGTGCACTGTCCAGACTCGATGGACGTTGCCCTGGTGGCGTCAGGGGCCTTCTTGCCCTTAGGTTGCTGCTGAGAAGTGGAAGTCGTTGCAGCAGATTTACCCTTGGGAGCTGCCTGGGTGCTTTCTCGCCGAGACTGGGAAGACTCGGACGGCGGAGGGGCTTGGTGCTGCTGTTGTTGCTTTTGCTACTGGTGCTAGAGTTGGTGCTGGTGCTGGTGCTGGTTTCTTCTTCAGTGGAGGTGCTAAGGTAACATCGGTGGTAGCTGGTTGCGACGGAGCCGAAGTGGTGGTGGCCGCTGCCTCGGCAGAGCCAGTCTCCCCCGATCCAGGGTTGCCCTCCTCTTGACGAGGTGGGCTGGAACCCGGAGCAGCCGCTGAATCCTCCGGGATTGGGCTCAGCGGGCGTGAATCGTCGCCACGAGGGGGAGAAGGGCTGTGTTGGAGCGGGGAGGCAATGCCGGACCCACTCTATGGGACCTCCACCGTGGCCCTGCCGAATCAAACATTGTCGGATGAGAAACTATAACAATAGAAGAACAAGTAAATGGCAAAGGGAAAAGAGGCTTACTCATCCGAGGTCAGGGGCTCCTTGGGCTTTCGAGCCCTTCATGCTAGGACCTTGGTTGCAGGCTTGGTGGAAGTTTTGTCCCCAGACTTCTTTCGCCTTTTGGCTGGCTGAGAAGGTCTGGAGTAAGAAGTTGATGTGGCTCCCCTTTTCTTCTTCAGCGCGACCGGAACAGGATCACCCACGGCAAGGGGAGGGTCCTCATGGATCTTCCCACCGGGGTTAGCTGATGCCGGAAAAGCATAAGAAAGGGGGACAGCGTCAAATGCTTCCATCACCTCAACATCCGAGTCATCTTCATCATCGGGCCAATCTCTAATGGAAGAGAGTTTACTGGTGGGTCGCTTGGTCGCGTCGGCCATTGGGAGGAACATCTCCTGATCCGGTTCCTCCTCGTTAGAGGTATCTCGGCCAGGCTCCCATTTGAGGGAGGGCTCAGTGCCATCCTCGATAGTTTGCTGAAGGAATTGCTAAGGGAAAGAAAAGACAACAGAGTTAAATATACAAAAGTGACCGACATATGATTTAATTCGGAGAAAGTTTGCGGCATGAAGCTTACCACGGGAGGAAGCCTATCTCGGCAATAATGTTCCATTCCCCACGTCCACTCAGAGGAGAAATCCTTGTGGGTGGTGATGAGGGCCTTGACCCGGCGGTAGATCTCTGTGTTGCTCAACTCGAAAGACGAGGTCCGGTTGGGGTCGCGGCCCCAGCTCATGTGACAGACTTTATGTGTGCGTTTCTAAAGGGGGGAGATCCGGTTGCAGACAAACGTGATCATGGCATCCTCATTGCACAGTCCGAGATCCTTCAACTCCTAGAACCTCTTGTTGACCTGGTTCGCCAGGACGGTGGGCTTCTTGGGGACCACATCCCACAATTCCGGATTGGGAGGACCCGAAGCGTAAGGGCGCAGCCGGATCAGATCCTCAGTATTGTCGTTCCGGACATAGAAAAAAGTCTGGGCCCATCCCTTGCAAGAGTCCAGCCCAGTGACTCAGGGGAAGACAGACAGCCTCCAAGGAGAAATTGACGTAGCACCGAACTGCGTGAGTTTCTTGTCCTCCGGGTCAAGCTGGATGTTCGGAATCACATTCTGGCGGAGGCCAAAGAACCGGATCCAGGGCTCCTTCGTGGGCCGTAGTCCAGTGTAACCCTCGATGGTGGAGGCAAAGGCGGAGAGAGAAGTGATGGCATTAGCCGGAAGATGGTGCGCCTGGAGCTCGTATGTGTTTAGCCAGTCGTGGAAAAAGTCACTGACTGGGAGACCAAATCCGCGTTGGAAATGAGAAAGGAACACCACATACTCACCCGGATTGGGTGAGGGGGCAAGCTCGGAGGAAGCGAGGCGTGCGGTGACGCCCTCCAGGATGCGCCTGGTGCGGTAGAGCCAATCCAGGTCAGCCTGGCAGACCTAGGAGCCTGCCCACGCGCCGCAGTCGGTGCTCGCAGCATCTTCCTCCATCTCCTGCTCGGCGACGGCGAGCTCCTCCTCAGTCATCTCGAGTTCACTGCCCTCACTGGCGCTAGCGGCGGTGGGTGGTAATGGCCTAGACTGGCAGCGACCCATGGCGGAAGAGATGCGCGGAGGCGGCGGCGACCGGTGGCGTGGAGGCAGCAACAAGCGGCCTTTGCTACTCGATGGCGGTATGGCGTCATGAGGAGAAGAAGAAGAAGAAGTAGAGGCAGAGGGGCGCGGAAGTGGGGAAAAGACCCAAGGGGCACGCCCCTCCCCTATTTAACCACTCCCTCGAGGGGGTAGTGGGATCGTGTTATGCGGGTGTGCCACATGGTGTGGCCGTGTACAACCCGGATCAACCAATCAGCAGTGAGCCACACGAAGGACCACAGGACACATCGGATCCCATGACGCGACGTCATGATGCAGTTAACGAGGAGGCCGGCACGATGTGACGTGCGCACAGTAACTCCTGACAATAACTGCGGCGGTTACTGTTGCTGGCCCTTAAAATGAGGCAAACTAATGATTAGCCACCACATGGGGAAGCGTCGAGAGAAGGAAGAATGTCCTGGATGAGAATGTGGTAACCCGGCCAGCAAGTGAAAACTTGGAATGTGCCAAGGGAAAGTAAACCCATGGAATCTGAGATAAGGAGGTAACTCGGAAAAGGAACTCAAAGCTCAGTGAAATTGAACCTGTATGGCCTTAGCGGCTAAGGCAGCAAAGATCGCACCAGCTTCGAGGACTAATGTTGGGGGGATACCCCCGGGTAGGGTCACGCCAGGGTATAAAGGCGGAGTTAGCCGAGGTTCGGCAAGGCCAAAGGGGATGCTGGCTGAGTCACCTCAAGGCATTACACGGGGTAACCCAGACCAGGGGATGTTCACCTAACTGGGTCTCAACCGACTTAAGCCGTAAGTCGGACAGATGAATCTAACTTGTATGCAGGAACAGGTGTGGCCGGATCAACTATGTACGATCCGGGTCATATCAAGCTTGTAGGAGAAGGAAGGTATCTCGCTGGTCAAAGGTGACCCTTGTACGTAGAGCATGAACGAAGCGGACAGAGGCAGGACCACCAAGGCGTGTCCGACAAAGGTCACGATGCTAATGTCGGCTGACGCGAGCACCGCAGAGGCTCACGTAGCCTCTGCATGGGTGACGCGGGGGAAAAGTGACCCGGTCAGCTTACTTTTTTGGGAAGAGGCATATTCTCTAGAATATGCCTCCACGTATGCCCTAATTGGAGACCTAGCCACCCCTATATAAGGAGGGCTAGGGCCTTTGTAGAAGGGGTTGAGTTTTACAGAGTTAGTCTTTAGAGGTTATGTTCTTCTAGCAAGTGACTGAGAGCTAGCTAGTGGTGAGAGTAAGAGAGTTCTTTATTCCTCCTCTCTCCAATACAGCTCGAGGAGCACTTGTAAACCTTGGAAGTGAATTGAATACAGAGCTACTGCGTGTGGAATCACCACACTATCCCTCCCTGGATTCCCCTAGTGCATTTAGTCCCCACCTTTAGCCTATCCATGGCATCTGCCATGACACCACCACGACAGGTTCCGTAGCAGAAAACAAAAAAATCTTACGTTGGAACTTCCTAAAGCCCAAGATCTATCTATGTAGTAATGTAGTAATGACCGGAGTGTTTAGAATACATACCCTTGTAGACCATACACGGTTAACGTTCTGAGGGGAACATGGTTGAAGTAGTCAAGCTCGTAGCCAACCTCAAGGTCGCGAAGCTCCTGGCAGGTCACCCATTGATCCTTCTTCATCGTGCAGCAGCTCCGGCTCATGACATCCAAGATGCCCTCGTACGAGGCACCCTCGAGGTTTCGTCCACATATGGTGTATGATGACGACCTCCGACTCCTTGATCCCTGTCGGGAGTGCGGAAGTAGATCTCCGTCTTGGAATCCACGTAGCACAACGGCGTGCTACAGGTGCGTCGTCTCTTGCACGAACAGTCCTTTCTTGGGACAATGACAACGTGTGGAGACAACTATGTAGAGAGAGGGAGGAATTCTCTAAGGAAAATGCCTTAGAGAACATCTCAAATTGTGTGTCGATTCCCACCCATGGGCACCCCTTTATATACGGGGAGGAAGGTGTGCCCTCCCCTTTGGGTTTCCCATATGGGACTAAACAAGGGAGAGAGGGGGAGGCGCCATGGGCCCTTAGGGCTCCATGGGCCTGCCGGACAGGGTTGGGCCCCACCCCACGCACAGCCCTAGGCTGGCCGGGTGGGCCCCATATGGCGGCCAGGACTTGGCCCCTTTGGCCCTTGGCCCTTCCCTCTTGCGGTTTTCCCTCATGGGCCCCTTTTCCCTAGGAATTGGGCCCATTAGTAGAATACCCTTTTAAATTAGATTTTAATATTATATTTAATATTAATTACATTAATTAACATGTAAATACATATTCAAAAATCCGATTTGACCTGAAACACCTTTTGGTTCCTGTTCGATTTCTTCCGAACTACTTCGGAACTTTCCCGGAATGATTTCGCTTCTCTCACGGAAATTTTCGAGTTTCCTTTTCTCTTTCATATGGTGATTACAACTTATAGAGGATCTCTAGATCATCGTACCCTTAAGTGTATTTCCCCACAACTCGGGAATGGCACAGACATGATCTCCATCAATGATCAATAGCGGGACCGAGATGCCCATAGTGATCCTTGTGCATGCCACGATGATAATGTCGTTTTGAACCGTAAACGTTGTTTCCCACCCCCTTTGACACTTGATACCTAGTTCACCCGAGATTTGATCTACGGTATCTCCATACCTTCATTCGATCTCGTTACCGATGAACTTGTTTTCTCGTTCTCATGTCGTTGCATTCTGTGACCCGGTCACACGCTTGCAAGATTCGTTAATGCAACATCATCGAGATGACCACAAATTTATCTATCTGTTACATGGATGGGAAAATCATGGTATTGATATGTATTGTTCTAAACACCCCTTTGGGAAACCTGAGTGGCACCTTTTTGATCATCCAGTCATGGTATGATACTTGATACCATCTAAGCTCCCTCTAGAATGGTGATTTACATTATCTCACAGTCTAAGGACCAGGTTGCGATGTTTCCTTAGTTTATCATTAATGGTGAACGTTGTAACTAGATCTCATTATGATACAACTTGTTGGGCTATTTGTCTATCACATCATTCAACTAATGACATGACCTCATTGTCAATTGGCATAAATGTCCATGATCTCGAAACCCTAGATCATCCTCATGACCCATGAACTAGTTCGCTAGAGGTAACTAGAGACTTGGTTTGTTTACATACCACACGTGTATTAATGTTTCGTATTAATATAGTTATAGCATAGTATGAAATGTATTATGAAAATAAGAGATATATCAAACAATACGCTTTATTATTTTCCTCTAGGGCATATCTCCTTCAGTCTCCCACTTGCACTAGAGTACAAATAATCTAGCTCGCATTTTACTCATCATAAACCATATCACATATGCGTTTATTGATCATGCATGCTTATGGATAACGTCATGTCCATGTTCTGTTTTACCAGATCATTATGTCTTTGCAAATCGTTAATGTCTTCCTAACTTTGACATTCATACTATTATCTCATAAAGGATTGAAGTATTTGTTTGGTGACAAAGTGAGACTTTGTTTCTAGTGTTTGTGACAAATCGAGCTTTACGTCTCCATTAAGTTTCATTTCCATCTTATGAATTTGAAGTCATTCGGAAATATCAAGTAAACTTCTTTACTTAATAAGATAAAGTAACATATTACTTTGTAATCTCAAATGTAACTTAATATAGGATTTTATGACTCCTAGTCATTTATCGCACTTAGGTCCATCACGCTTCTTTGTAGTTCGTAGATATGTCCTGTTCAAATAACATGACGAGTGAATCAATAATATAATTCTGCAAACTTGCAGAATATATCATTGAATCCTACTTTCCTTAGTAAAAGTATTCGTCAAAACTTTATGATCGTTATCATTAGTTTCTCCTTATTTGTAGAGTTTGGTTTCACGAAACAAATTCCGCTGCACCACTCAACAATCTGGAGGTAGGGTCAAATACCTTGTTTTAATCTTTTACTTTCTTCCACTTGTATCTTCATCAAGACACATCAACTTAGGACAACATCAGGTTTTCCCCTTGTGGAATATGTATTCATAGTTTCCTAAGAATATGCTACAAATACTTGTTTATTCGCTACGATTTCCAACTATCGAAACATCTAGAAACTCGAACGTGCCATAACTCTTATGGTGTTGTTTCCACGAATATTTTAGATGTTCCTTTGTATTTCAAACGAGTGTTTTCTTATTGTGATCTCTAACTCTAAATGTTAACTATAACCCCGATAAGAGATGATATTGTACCATATGTATCTAATACAACATGATTATGATATTTAGACATTTCAATATAGTTTGAATTTGTCCAATTGTCATAATTTGTAAAATGTCTTTCACAAGTCCTTTTATGCCAAAATTAAATTAAATGCTTTAGTCATGTCGATCAAATCGAAGAGAATTTTGTATTCTTGTTAATTCAATATCCTCCTTCACTTTGAAATCTTTTGAACAATTCAAAACAGTTGCAAACTTATGTTTCATTAAGTAGATACTCATATTTACTTAAATCCACAATGAAGTATGAAATGATGATTTCCACTATTTGTTGAAAATATGGTACATCACTATGTATAAGATTTAACATGAAGTATAAATAATGATTTCCACTATCTTGTTGAAAATATGATACATCATTATGTATAAAGTTCAACATTTCTTCGCATATCACCGTTTACTAGAATGTAGAGTTTTAATCATTCTGCCTAGCGGGACATGGTTCTGCAAAGTCTCTAGATCAAGTATCCAAGACCCCGATCTTTAGAATGAAGAACATGTAATAACCATCATGACTTAAACAATAGTGTCACATCATTATTAAACTTTGGATATCCTTTAGCATTTTAATCCTTTATAAATGTTTAAACTATTATCATTAACATAGTGATGAGAATAACTCATTTATAATCGTGATGTGACCATAAAGATATTATTCACAAGAACAGTACAACTGGCTTGTAACTTATTCATATGAAAAATCGTCTTGCTAAAAGCAAGACACACAAACAAGGATTACAAAATTATATTCAAGTCCACTAATCCCAATGATAAAACTTTGAGTAAAGGGGTGATGTCGGCAATCAAATGTTTTGCTTGCCGTCATCAAGCCACATTGCCTGAATTCCAACAATTCTCAAGCAGACCATCCTATTTTCACATAATGGGACAAGTATCCAATACTTATGTAAATTGCAATGAGTTTTGCAAGAATTACCTTTATAACTTTGTATATCTAACATATATTCTTTTCATCCATGACCTCCATTGCAACCAAGCCCTTCTGTGAGTTCTCAACTCTAATGCAAGATTGCTAAGTGATTCTCCAAATATTCTGTTTTCATCCATGATGGAGAAAAGCTCATCCAATGGCTCATACTTTATGTGCCTGATGTCGCATAATACAAGATTGAAAACACAAACATTGCAGAGTCATCGAATTATCTCCTAATGGTCATTGTATCAAGAAGAGAAGATCACATTTTATGAGAATATCCCTCAGGTGTGGGTATTAATCTATGAAGTTGGACCTTTTTGCTAAGTTCCATATCAAGCAGGAAATTTCCCATGGTCACAAAAGACCTCAATGGGATAGGCCATGATCTACTAAGATATATGCAAATAGACATCTAGAATAAGTTCATAATATGAGTTTAATCCTAATTGAGCTCCCACTAAAATTGTCATCCCTTGCACGATTTTAGTGATCACACAATTCCAATCCGCTACACCACCCCCGATCGTCACGGCCGGCAATGCAGTTTCAAAGGTAGACATTCCCCAATGTCAATCACATCAACCATGTGACTCATGCTCGACCTTTCGGTCTCTTGTGTTCCGAGGCCATGTCTACACATGCTAGGTTCTCCAAATCTAACTTGTGTATATTTACTGTGCAACATGGCTTACACCCACTGTATGCGAACGCAAATTTGTCTAACACCCGATCGTCATGGCCTGTCTCATAACGGAGAACTTTCTTGGTGGTGCACACACAAGGGGAACACTATCATTAGAATTACTTAGGGATTATCTTATTTGCTACCGTTGATTATCTAATACTAGCATATAATAAGATGTAAAACAGGTATCAACATCACATGTATATTGATATGATATGGTCCTTCTTCTTGCGCCTTGATCTCCATCGAGCGCTCCACCATGATCTCCATCTTGCCCCTGGTTTGACGCCAAGTCCACGACGCCACCAACAGGTCGTCCATCACAACGATGACTATTACTATACTACTTAGTAACAGAAAGTAAACTACTTTACCTTCATAACAACCAATACCATATCATAACTCAAGATCTCCCGCAAATAAAGTTAGATGCCTCTACTTTATCTTTTGCAAGTTTTACGTGGTTGTTAGGGCTTTCATAATAGCACCATTTCTAGTCTACGGACTTTCCAACCACAACATGGATCCAATAGTTGTCTCTACTACACCCCCTTTCGGGGCCCTCTGTTGTAAATGCCATATCAACTATTGAATGAGAGACAGACACACGCTAGCCACTTATACGGGACAAGCCGTATGTCGAGCGTGGAACTAGTCTCACGTACGAATACGCGTAAGATCAGTCCAGGCCGCTTCATCAAACAATACATAGATATAAACAAGTACACGTTGGAGGGTAACAACTAAGGGATCAATGCCCGCATAATACTTGTGTGTACTGGACATACAACATTCCTACACATAGATCGGCTCTGATACCACTGAAGGGTTCCATAGCAGAAAACAAAAATTCCTACATTGGAACTTCCTAACGCCCAAGATCTATCTATGTAGTAATGCAGTAATGACCAGAATGTATAGAATACATACCCTTGTAGACCGTACACGGTTAACGTTCTGAGGGGAACATAGTTGAAGTAGTCGAACCCATAGCCAACCTCAAGGTCATGAAGCTCCTCGCAGGTTACCCCTTGCTCCTTCTTCATCGTGCAGCAGCTCCGGCTCACGACATCCAAGATGCCCTCGTATGAGGCACCCTCGCGGTTTCGTACACATATGGTGTATGATGATGACCTCTGACTCCTTGATCCCTGCCGGGAGTGCGGAAGTAGATCTCCTCCTTGGAAACCCTCCAGCGCAACGGCGTGCTGCAGGTGCACCGTCTCTTGCGTGAACAGCCTTTTCTTGGGACTGTGCCAACGCATGGAGACAACTATGTAGAGAGAGAGATAGGAAGGGATTCTCTAAAGAAAATGCCTTAGAGAACATCTCAAATTGTGTGTCTATTCCCACCCATTGGCACCCCTTTATATAGGGGGAGGGAGGTGTGCCCTCCCCTTTGGGTCTCCCATGTGGGACTAAACAAGGGAGAGAGGGGGAGGTGCCATGGGCCGGCTGGCCAGGGGTGGTCACCACCCCGCGCGTAGCCCTAGGCTGGCCAGGTGGGCCCCATGTGGCGGCTAGGCCTTGGCCCTTCCCTCTTGCGGTTTTCCCTCATGGGCCCTTTTTCCCTAGGAATTGGGCCCATTAGTAGAATACCCTTTCAAATTAGATTTTAATACAGTATTATATTTAATATTAATTACATTAATTAACATGTAAATACATATTACAAAATCTGATTTGACTCGAAACACCTTTCGGTTCCCTTTCAATTTCCTCCGAACGACTTCGAAACTTTCCCGGAATGATTTCGGTTCTCTCATGGAACTTTTCCAGTTTCCTTTTCTCTTTCATATCGTGATTCCAACTTACAGAGGATCTCTAGCTCATCATACCCTTACGTGTATTTACCCACGGCTCGGGAATGGAACAGACATGATCTCCATAATGATCAATAACGGGACCGGGATGCCCATAATGACCCCTGTGCATTCCATGATGATAATGTCGTTTGAATTGTAAACGTGGTTTCCCATTCCCTTTGCCACTTGATACCTGATGGGGATATGCCGAATGGGGTATGCCCAGCAGGACATTCCGATCGGACCAAAGGGCTCGCGAGTGGGTCTGCAGGACGGCGATTGGAATGCGACTAAAGAGAAGGCCCGACGACTGGAGACTGGAGGCCCAGAAGCGTACTCGAAGCCCAGTTGAATTAGGTCAAAGCCTCCGAATCCATATCTTGTTCGGTTGTAAACTGTAAACCCTAGCGAGGTGCCTCGTATATAAACCTCCCTAGGGTATCCTAAGGACTTACGTTCCATCATACACCCCTTCTGGCGACTCGCTGCTTAGACGCCGAGCTCGCCACCCCTGTAACTCGCTCTCCATTAATCCAATCTAGCAGGAGTAGGTCTTTACCCTCCGGGGGCCGAACCTGGGTAAACCCATGTGCATCCGCTCCCATCTCGCAACGCAGATGGCCGCCAGCTCTCGCCCGCGATTCAATCAATCGCTGCCTACTGCAGCGACTACCGTGGTCATTTCCACGACAGTGGCGCCCACCGTGGGGCCTAGCCGGACTGGCCTGAGTTCTGTGGCGAGGCCCTATTCGCTGATCGATCGGCCGCTCGCCACTGGCCGCATGATCGCCATCGGCGGGATCTTACAGATCCTGCCTAGCAGCTACGTCCCGGCGTCGCGCCCAATCACCCACGGCGTGGTGATGCCGGTCGGCTACATCAACCTCTTCGTCGGCTTCACTGGCGCGGTCGACCTAGCAGCGATGGTGATCGTTAGCGGATCGCTGCCGCACCGCGATCTGCTCTCGGAGGAGCAGGTCCGCTCCATCAGGAGCCTCGTCACCGAGTACGACTCGGCCGCCTGCAACGCGGCCGAGACCAACGTCGCCGCGAGCGTTGAGGCCCTAAACAACGATGCTGACTCCGCGACCCCTACCTCGGTCAACAGATCTATCACCACGGCATCACGAGAAGACTCCATCACGCAGATCTCAAACCCTGAGGATTTCGAGGACTCCTCCATCCTCGGGATCTTCGATTCTGATTCCGGCTCGGAGTCGCCCGAGGACTTCCTCGCCAGATCCAATCGCTTCAACACGATCTACATGGCGGGCAGCACGATCGCCTCGCCAGATCCGTTCTCCACACCAATCCTGCCGACCGCCACGGCCACAGAGGTGGAGGAGGCCCGCCTGCGACTCGCGGAGGCGCAGCGCAATGAGCTCGCCGAACGCGAGAGATACCGCCTCGAGCGGGAAACAGCGCGGGAGCTATCGCTCTATCACCAGCGCCGCATCAGGACCCGCCTGAACTCCAACGTGCAGGGTCGCGTCCTCAACTTCAACGACGAAACCGACCCCGCACGCGCGACCGAGCGCGAGTACTGCGAGAATGCACCACCAGGTGGAAGCAATCGACCAACACCCGGCGCACCAGCAACCGGAGCCCCTCCACCACCCATTGGCCGTGCGCCCCCGCCGGACCAGCCGCGGATCATCATCTCACCGCAGGCCCGCGACGCCAAAAGACTCCCACTCTACTTCACCCCGATGGACAATGTCGTCGTGGCCGACACCGCGGTCGCCAACCTCGACGTCCAGGGAGAAGGCGCGCTGCAGATCCAGTACGCCAAGGCCCTACTCGCTAGGGCTGTCGAGCAACAAGCCGCGGGGGTCGACCCGCGGGGTCGGATGTATTCCTGCTCCTCGGCAAGCAGGGCGGCCTCAAGCGGCAACCCCACCATCGCCAATGCCGTGACATGCCCACAACCGCAGCCCCTGGTGACGCAGCCACGGGCTGTCAATCCCACGCTCTCCACCAACGAGCCGCGACCGGTGAACAACACGGTCGCCGCCAACGGGCAGACCATCGACGCCCGCACGCACATCGTCAACAACCAGGCCTGGTGGGCGCGCTAGCCCAACGACTTGAGGCACACCCTCAGCAACCGTGGCGACCCCGAACCCAGGGGATCGCTCAGCCGAGTCGGCCCCCAATGCTTCGGGCCCATGATCAGAGGGGAAAAGTACCCCGCCAACTTCAAGGCGCCCAAGGAGATCGAAAAGTACGATCTAGCAATGTGGCTAGACACATACCTCATGGCGATGGGAATCGCCGGCCACACCGACCTTCTCACCGCTTGCTACCTTCCCCTGATGATGGAGGGTGTGACCCGGCAATGGATCAACACCCTCCCCGCCGATAGCATCGACTCCTAGGAGGAAATGCGGGATGCCTTCGTCAGGCACTTCGAGGGCTCCTACACCCATGGCACCACCATCGAAGACCTTGAGCAGTGCATCCAGGGACAACGCGAGTCGACCCGCCACTAGATTCAAAGGTGGCAAGAACTATGGATCAATGCTTCTGGCATCCACCCGGACACGGCGATACATTGCTTCAAGAATGCGTGCCGGTACGAACCCCTGGTCACCAAGATCAAGCGGGTCTACCGAACGCTCGACAACATCCCTGACCTCCTCGAAATCGCGAAGCGCTACGCGGAGGAGGACCCCAACCAAGACTCTGACGACGAGTCGGGAGGAAGACGCCGCAACAGCGGCCACGACAGCGGGCGACAGCGCGACATGCGCTACAGCAACACGCGCATCACCGGCAAGCACTGCACAGACGGGCGAGTCGACTTCGTCTCGCCGGCTACGGCCAATGCGACCCCAAGAGCTACCGCCGCGATGGAGGAAATTACCGCGATAGTGGAAACTACCACGCCAATAACGCGGCGAGGCCGAAATTCGACCCTGCTGCCCTGCTCAACCAGCCCTGCATCTACCATAGCAGGGAGGGGAAACCCGCCACCCACACCACCGCGGACTACCACTCTCTCAAAGAGATCGAAAAGGCAAGGCGAGCAAGGGAGGACCCCAACAACAACCCACCTCGGGACAACGGAAATGCCGGCGGTTTCGGCAATATCGCCGACTCACTACACACCTTCACCGGGCTCGGCACCAAGCGCGAGAGGAAGGTGCTCGCCCGCGCAGTCGCCATCAATGGGGTGACATAGGTCGATATCCCACGCTTCCTCAACTGGTCCGAGTAGAGCATCACCTGGAGTCGCCAGGACCACGCTCCAAAGATCGAGTACCCAGGGTGAGTCGCCCTGGTGGTCAGGCCCAAAATGGCCAACTATTGGCTTCCCAAGACATTGATGGACGTCAGGAGCTCCATCAACATCATGTATCTGGACACGTTCAAAAGGCTCCAGCTCCTGGAATCGGCAATCTAGCTGACCTTGACGACCTTCCACGGCATCGTCCCCGGTCCGAAGGCGTACCCGATCGGAAAAATGACATTATCGGTCACCTTTGGCACACCAGCAAACTACCGCACTGAGCGAATCGAGTTCGAGCTAGTGAACTTCTACAACCCCTATCACTGCGTCCTGGGGACGCCAAACATTCGCCAAATTCATGGCGACCCCCCACTATGCATACAACATGATGAAGCTCCCAGGGCCGAGCGGCATCATCATCGTCCACGGCGACCCCAATATGGCCGTGGAATGCGAGGACAAAGGCGCTGAGCTCGCCGATGCCGTCATCTCCGTGGAGACTGATCACGCAGAGGAGCTCACGAAATACGCGGGCAACATCAACAAGGACGACCCCACCATCCTGAAGAAGCCAACCGCCACGAACTCCATGTTCGAGGCAACCACGCATACTCGCACCGTCGAGCTCGTCCCCGGCGACTCCAGCCAGACGGTCACCATTGGGGCGCACATGAGCCCCGCATAGGAAAGCGCGCTCATCGAGTTCCTCCGTGAGAACCGCGACATCTTCGCATGGAAACCTTCTGACATGCCAGGTGTCCCGAGGGAACTCGCTGAGCACAAACTACACGCCGACCCCAAAGTGTGACCGGTAAAGCAGTCGTTGCGGCCCTTCAATGAAGAGCGCTGCCGTGCGATCACCGAAGAAGTACAACGCCTGCTGGCCGCATGCTTCATTCACCAATAAAATACTCCAAGTGGCTGGCAAACCCAGTCCTGGTTCTGAAAAAGAACAACACATGGAGAATGTGCATCGACTACACCAACCTCAATAGCGCCTGCCCGAAGGAGGAGTTCGTCCTACCGCGCATTGATCAGATCATCAACTCGACCGCGGGATCAGAGTCGCTGTGCTTCCTCGATGCATACTCTAGTTACAACCAGATCAAAATGGCGGTCGAGGATGAAGAGAAGACAGCATTCATCACGCCATTCGGCGCCTTCTGCTACATGGCCATGACGTTCGGCCTCAAGAATGTCGGCGCCACATACCAAAGATGCATGCAGGAGTGCCTCGCGAGCCAAATTGGCCGCAACATTCACGTCTACATCGACGACGTGGTGGTAAAATCCACCTGCCAGGACGACCTGCTCGCCGACCTGGCCGAAACCTTCGCAAATCTGCGGAGGTACAACATCAAGCTGAACCCAGGAAAGTGCACCTTCGGTGTCCCCATTGGACAGCCACTGGGATACGTAGTCTCCAAGCGAGGCATCAAAGCCAACCCCACAAAGATCGACACCATCGCACGACTCGGAAAACCCGAGTGCCTGCGCGACATCCAGAAGTTGGCCGGGCAAGTCGCGACTCTCAGTCGCTTCATCCCCCGACTAGGCGAGAAGGTAATGCCTCTCTATCGCCTGATGCACAAGAACCCCATGTTCCAATGAGACGCGGAGGCGGACGATGCACTCAAAGCACTCAAACAAGTGCTACTCGCGGCTCCACTCCTTGCCGCCCCAATCAACAAAGAGCCAATGCTCGTCTACGTGGCGGCCTCCACCCGAGTCGTCAGCGTCGTGATGGTCGTCGAACGGCCAGAGGAGGGCAATGTCGTGGTGGTGTCACGGCAGATGCCATGGATAGGCTAAAGGTGGGGACTAATAGCACTAGGGGAATCCAGGGAGGGATAGTGAGGTGATTCCCCACACAGAAGGTTCGTATTTGATTCACTTCCAAGGTTACAAATGCTCCTAGAGCTGTATTGGCGAGAGGAGGAAGAAGGAACTCTGTTACTCTCACCCACAGTTAACCCGTACAAGACCAACTAGAGATCAACCCTTAGAACCTAAAACCAATCAGAATAGCCCAGCCCCTTCTACAGAGGCCCTAGCCCTCCTTATATAGGGGTGGCTAGGCCTCCACTTAGGGCATACGTGGAGGCATATTCCAGGGAATATGCCTCCTCCCAAAATAGCAAACCGATCGGGGTGCTTTTCCCCCGCGTCACCTATGCAGAGGCTACGTGAGCCTCTGCGGCGCCTGCGTCAGCCGACACGGGCGTCGTCACCTCTGTCGGCCACGTCTCGGTGGTCCTGCTCCTGTTCGCTTTGCTCATGCAGTGCGTACCGGGGTTACTTTTGACCAGCGAGATTCCTTCCTTCTGCTAGAAGCTTGCTATGACCCGGATCGTGGAGGATCCGGTCACACCTGTTCCCGCATACAAGTTAGATTCATCTATCCGGCTCACTTCTTAAGTCGGATGAGACTCAGTTAGGTGGACACCCCCTGGTCTGGGTTACCCCGAGATTCAGCATGCCTTGAGGTAACTCGGCCAGCATCCGCTTTATCCTTGCCGAACCTCGGCTAACTCGGCCTTTATACCCGGGTGACCTACCCGGGTATCCCTAACAGTAAGGAGCGCCCATCCAAATACTGTCTACTACATCAGCAAAGTCCTGACAGACTCACGACAGCGCTACCCGTAGTACCAGAAACTGGTGTACGCGGTATTCCGAGATTAGCGGCGACTCCCCCATTATTTCTAGGAGCACCCAATAACGGTGGTCTCCTCCGCACCTATGCAGGACATAATACGCAATCGCGAAGTGACTGGGCGAGTCGCCAAGTGGGCCGTCGAAATCAGCGTCCACAACATCAAATACGAGCCCCGCAAAGCGATCAAATCACAAGCCCTAGCTGATTTCCTCGTAGATTGGGAAGAAGCGCAACAGCCGGAAAAACTAACATACCTCCACTATTGGTCGCTCCACTTTGACGGCTCCAAGAACACCGACAGCGCAGGGGCCGGGGTCATATTGACCTCCCCCAAAGGAGACAAGATCCGCTACATGCTCCACCTCAACTTCAAGCCCTGCACCAACAACATGGCAGAATACGAGGCCCTCCTCCATGGCATGTGGGCTGCCAAGGAGATGCACATCAACCGCCTACGGTGCTACGGCAACTCCGATCTAGTCGCCGGAACTTGCGACGCCGTCTCTCCAACAATGATCACGTACCGCCAAGCGGTAGACCAATTGGGAGGACACTTCGACGGCTACTCCGTCGAGTGGATCGACAGGCGAAAGAACAAAGAGGCAGATGCCCTTTCCCGCATTGGATCGGCTAGGAAAACGCCACCCGCGGGCGTCTTCCTCGACATCATCCACAAACCTTCGGTCTGCCTACCGAAGGAGATAGACATCGGGATACCACTACAACCCAAGCTGGCCCTAGTCGCCATGATCGTGGAGCCCAGCGACAGGACGGCACCATATGTCGCCTTCCTCGAGCACAAGATCCTCCCAAACAATGAGACGGAGGCGAGGATGATCGTGCACCGCTGCAAGTCCTTCGTCATCATCAACAGCGAGCTCCACAAACACAGCGTGACTGGCGTATTCCAGCGCTGCGTATAGCCAGAAGAAGGCCGCAAGATCCTCCAGGACATCCACGCTGGCGACTGTGGCCATCACGCCGACACCAAGTCGCTGGTCACCAAGGCCATGCGGCACGGCTTCTACTGGCTCACCGCGCACGCCGACGCCACCAACATCGTCCAACGATGCGTCGGGTGCTAGAAGTACGCCAACCAGACGCACCTCCCTGGTTCGGCACTCAAGACCATCCCCATCACATGGCCATTCGCTGTATGAGGCATGGACATGGTAGGCCCGTTCAAGAAGGCCCCATCCGGCTTCACCCATCTCCTGGTCGCGGTCGACAAGTTCACCAAATGGGTCGAGGCCAAGCCGATCAAAAAGTGTGACGGCAAGACGGACACCAAGTTCTTACGCGAGCTCATCTACCAGTACGGCTACCCACACAGCATCATAACAGACAACGGCACCAACTTCGCCAAGGGGGCCATGGTGGAATTCTGCGAAGAGCATGGCATACGACTCGACCTTGCTTCATTCGCCCACCCGGAGTCGAACGGCCAAGCAGAACGCGCCAACCAGAGCATCCTCCACGGGCTTAAACCACAACTCCAGGTGGCCCTCGAGCGCACCCCAGGATGCTGGGTCGAAGAGCTCCCCTCCGTAATATGGGGGATACGCACGTTCGTCAATCGCTCCACCGGGTTCACACCCTTCTTCATGGTGTACGGTGCCGGAGATGTAATGCCAATAGACCTAGAGAACGACTCACCTCGAGTCGCCAATTACGTCGAGGTGACAAACGAGACCGCCCGCCAAGACAGCATGGACCAAATTGACGAGACACGTGACCTGGCTCGCTCCCGCACCGCCATCTACCAGCAGGGACTCTGCCGCTACCATAGCCGCCGAGTCCGGACTCGCACCTTCCAGGAGGGCGACCTGGTCCTATGACTGGCTCAAGACAAGAAGGGCATGCACAAGCTCTCCTCCCATGGGAGGGGCCATTCGCCATAGGGCGAGTCCTCGGCAATGACGCCTACTACCTCATCGACATACGAGGCGACGACCAGCTCGAGGTCGGGAGGCCATGGAATGTAAACCTCCTCCAAAAGTTTTATACATAGAACTCCAGCATGTACTCAGCTGACATATATAATGAAATTCATTCGGTTCACAAAATTGTGTTTACTCGCCATATCCTTGTGCCACTCGCACTCGTACAATTAGCAATACGCTACGCACGGAAGTCAACTCTTGGTCAAGCCACTGGCACGACTAAGTAGTGTGGCCTAAGGGCACCGAAAATACTCGGTCCTTGGGACGTCCACGAATACGCCAACCTAGAGCCACCATCGGAGTCGCCTAGCTCGACTGGCCCACCAGGCCAAGACGACTGGTATACGCTTCTCACAACGACCTGTCCTTCCCATCCTCGCGCAAAGTGACTCGAACGGTTAAGTACCACGCACGGGGACTCTGCAAAAATGGAACCCTCACACGGCTCGGGAACACACCAAGTAAGAGAGCTGCCTTGGACTTGCCTAGCGACTGGTTCTCCAATCCAGGGGAAGAGGCGCGTTACAAACAACACATTAGTAACTTACAACAGGCACGCACCCAAAGCGGCTAAGTACTACGCTCGGGGACTCGCCTACAAACAATCCTACTCGCGCTCGGGGACTCGCCCCTTCAGGAGACGCAAGGGACAATCAAAAGAAAACACATACGTATACAATTGAGTTATACCCCATTAAAGGGCGGACGCGCTCGGGGACTCGCTCAAACAATAATAAACACACCACACAATCACGGTCGCATTGCAAGTTGATTGACTCCTCTTACTCAAAATATTGTTCATATTACAAAAGTAACCACTTGGCATATATTACAAACTGCCCAGAGATGTTATCTATTTCGCAGGCCCTGATGAAGAAGCATCCCCACCACCCTTGACACGAACGAAAGGTTACCATGGGTTGTTCGACTTTAGGTCGCGCGATGTTCGACTGGTCGTCATCGCGCCAATACCGTCTCCTGGTATGGCAGAAGGTCCCCCATCGCCAACACCCGATCATCAAAGGGGGCGGCCTTGGCGGTCAGCTTCAGCACCTCCGACATCTCCACCGTACAAGTCGCCGAAGGGTAGCCGCTGGTGACGTTGTCGAGGTCGAAATCGTCTGGGAAGTGGGCAAGACCTAGGCTCAATGTCGTGGTGGCCCCGCGCCTAAAAGCTGAGCGTGCCATCCACTCCACGACGTCGGGCACCTCCTCCAGATAGCGCCACACTTCCATAAGTCCCCCAGGAATAACCTCGGTGGGGGACATCCCCTGAAGGACTGCTTGGACGCACAACGCCGAGGTAGTAGCCGCGTTCACCATGGCAGTCACGCACTGCGAGGCGTTGAAGGTCTGCACCACCGGGTCACTTTGCCCTATCACAGCTGCAACATCAGACGTCAGTGACACTATGGATTTCCCCACTCGAGGACTCGCCAAACATGACAAGCAAAGAACAAAGACTCACCAAGAAGTTTGTGGCAGTTCTCGGTGACGTGCTTCTCCAGGGCGGCGTGATCGTCCTGCAGCCCCAGGATGATCGAGTCCACGGCCTTGCGCTCCTCTTCAGCAGCAGCGACTGCAGCCTTCGCTCGATCCTCAGAAGAAGTCGAGGCTGCTTTCGCCTCCTCCAACTCCCGAATTAGCGAGGCGATTCGCCCATTCGTCACGTCCAGCTCGGCAACTGGGACGTACCCTTCACGGGCCTTGGCAATTGCAGCTGGAAGACCATCTGAAAAGAAAAGTCGTCAACATGCCAGAACACCAACAGTTCATAGCCGAAAAACGAATCAATTACTTACCAACAGTCTCTTGGAGTCGCCGGTTCGCTTCCTGTGCCATGCGCAGATCCTGCTCCAGACGCTCCCTAGCGGCCAAGCGATCGGTCGATTCCCTTTGCAAGCCCTGCAAGATTAACAAAAGTCAGCACTTACCAAAACAGATATTCAGTTCCTAGCCACTGAAAATCAGCGACCAGGAACTCGGGGATTGGCGACTAGAAGAAATTCAGTTCCTAGCCGCTGAAATTCAGCGACTAGGAACTCGGGGACTGGAGAGTAGAAGCAACTCAGTGTCTAGCTGCTGAAATTCAGTAACTAGACACTCGGGGACTGGACGTACCTGAATAGCGGTGCCAAGCATCTTGTGAAGCTCTCCGGCGTCCGTCGACAGGACCGTGAAGGAAGTGCGCCCGCGACGCGACCCAACATCTTCATCAACGATCTCCGTGCTCTGTGGAGACTGGTTGTCCGCCACGCCTGGAAACCCCTTCGCCATGAAGCGTGGGAACGTTGCTGACGCCCTAGCCGGGGCACTAGTCACCGGAGCCGACGTTTCCGTCGCCGGAGCGCCCTTGGCTGGCTCTGACCGTGTAGCCGCCACCTCTTCGATGACTGCAGCGAGGTCGCTCTCCTTGGAGCTATCAATCGCCACGAAGTCGTCGACACCGCCTTTCTGCCTCTTCGCGCCCTCCATAGTCGCCGCGTCTTCAGCAGACTTCCTCTTCTTGGGGAGGTCGCCCTCTCTCGTGGTGGCGACCGACGGAATCTTTGCCATCGAAGGGTGACCGATCTTCTTGACCCCAGACCTGCCAAACCTCCAAAATCAACACAGAGATAGCACAAAAATGGAACGCGACTTGGAATGGAGAATTCGAAACTTACTTGGCGGTTGGGAGAACACGCAACCCGGTGTTGATGTGGACGGGCTTGTCTAATTCCGTCCCTAGCTTGCGCGTGAGACCTCTCTCGAAGACATCTGAAGCCCACGACACCGCGGGCTTCCTTGACAACGAAGCCGCGGTCGCCGGAATTTTCGGCTTCGAAGACGCGACCGCTCTTGAAGGTTGCGGCGACTTCGATGTCGCTGCCTCAGCTGCCTCCTGGCTTGGTGCCCTCGAAGCCGTTGGCGCAATCACCGCCAGAGGAACTTCTACCGCCGCCTCGGTGTCCTTGTCCTCCAATCCCTTCATCGGAATCGCATCCTCCGAGATCTTGTGCGAAGTTTCGGGGGCGTCATCATCATCGGAGTCATCATCTGACTCAAACACCACCGCCGACCTGGGCGGCGATGCTAGCTTCTTTGCTGGCGACTTTGGTTTGCGTGTGGGCTTCGCCGGTGTGGCCGTGCGCCGAGACGTGTGCTCTTGCATGATTTTGTCGCCCCCTTCGTGCTCGTCAAGGCTGCGACTCGCCTCGAACTCGCACTGCTTCTGCATGCGGGTCTTGCAAGCTGTAGGTGCTAGGGGAGGAACCTCCTCCTCTTCCTCGTCGCTTTTGGAGGAATCTCCTTTGGAGGCCTCTTCGAGCTCCCGGGGGACCTCTTCGTCAAGCGAGGGGAGCCAACCCTCCAACACCTGGAACAACTGAGAACAACCGCAAAAAAAATCAAACGATGCGACTGCGAATTACGTTGCAGAAATTGCGACTAGAAGGAAAACTTACTGTGGGGGCTTCATTCTTCACAGGAGTGTACGGGGCGAGCCCGGCCGATGTGGTTGTAAATTCTGCATCGGTGATCTTCTTCAGGGCGTCCTTGTAGTCTTCGATTTCCCACGACTCTTTGCTGGTCTGGGAGGGATCGTGTTTCTCGCTGTACTCATACATCCAATGCGGCTGAGCCGCTAGCGGAACCAGACGCCGCCCGAGCCAGCAGTTGTAGAGGTTGATCGAGGATAGCCCCTGATCCTTCAACCTCTGGATCTGGTCCATCATCTCCGCGACGGCCATCCTCTAGTCTTCAGGGAGTTTCTTCAGCGCTAGCCGGCAAGGCTCACTCATTTCTGCGACGAACTCGGGAAGCGCTACTTCGCCGGAGGGAGTGGATTCTTTCACGTAGAACCAACTCTTCTTCCACTCGCTCACGGCCTTCTTCGGCAATAGAAGTTTGATAAAGGTGGCCTTCGGCTTCAATTGGAACGTGACGCCGCCGGCCGCCAACATCAAGCCGCCAGACGCCTCGCGCCTGATGCGGCCGTGGAAGAGCTCCAGCCACAGCGAGAAGTACGGCCTATAACCAAGATAGCATTCGTAGAAGGCGACGAAGATCGCCAGCTGCTCGATGCTGTGCGGACCAAGATCTGATGACTTGATTGCGTAATATGCACAGAAACGCCGGAAGAACAGTGAGGTGGGGAACCCCAAACCCCTCTCTAGATGGCTGGGGAAGCAAATGAACTCGCTGGCCCGCGGCTTTGGCTCGATCTTGGAGGGAGAGGGGACTCGCCAGTTCCCCTTGTGGAGGACTCCAGCGTCCTCGAAGGATTTGAGCTGGGCCGTGGTGCACTTGGATTTCCCCCATGAACCCTTTGGAGGCGCCATTAGGAAGGATGTGAGGTCGCTCGGTGTGAAAGGGATCAAATCGAAGGAAGACAGGAGAAATGGATGCACGAGAATGAAGAACGCAAGGAAGGATCTGCAAGGCTGATTTGTTACTCCCCTTATAAGGAGGCGCTACTCGCCAAATTCGGGGTAGCCGTTACCTGCGGTAATTACGTCGAAGTTACCGTTGGAATATCCAACGGATAGTTTGACCAGGTTGACGGTCCAACTCCTCCATTCCACTCGCTGGCAATTAGCCCCGTCCGCTCGCTGAAGCAATGACTTGGCAGTTGTGGCATTTGCCGGAGCAGCGACTAGGATCCTAGGGGAAATTTTCCTTGGTTTTAGTGGAGTCCATCGCCGATTTGACTGGGCGTCCAAATTGGACTCGCCTACTCCGACTGCCAAATGACCACCTGCGCCTGAATCAACGATGGCCTCGGGGACTACTGATGGGGATATGTCGAATGGGGTATGCCTAGCAGGACGTTCCGATCAGGCCAAAGGGCTCGCGAGTGGGTCTGCAGGACGACGACTGGAATGCGACTAAAGAGAGGGCCCGGCGACTGGAGACTGGAGGCCCAGAAGCATACTCGAAGCCTAGTTGAATTAGGTCAAAGCCTCCGAATCCATATCTTATTCGGTTGTAAACTGTAAACCCTAGCGAGGTGCCTCGTATATAAACCTCCCTAGGGTATCTTGAGGACTCACGTTCCATCATACACCCCTTCAGGCGACTCGCTGCTTAGACACCGAGCTTGCCACCCCTGTAACTCGCTCTCCATTAATCCAATCTAGCAGGAGTAGGTCTTTACCCTCCAGGGGGCCGAACCTGGGTAAACCCATGTGCATCCGCCCCCATCTCGCACCGCAGATGGCCGCCAGCTCTCACCCCCGATTCAATCAATCGCTGCCTACTGCAGCAACTGCCGTGGCCATTTCCACGACAATACCTAGTTCACCTAAGATTTTATCTACGGTATCTCCATACCTTCATTCGATCTTGTTATCGATGAACTTGTTTTCTCGTTCCCATCTATCTGTTACATGGATGGTCAAATCCTGGTCTTGATATGTACTCTTCTACACGCCCCTTTGGGAAACCTGAGTGGCACCTTTTTGATCATCTAGTCACGGTATGATACTTGATACCATCTAAGCTCCCTCTAGAATGGTGATTTGTATTATCTCACAATCTAAGGATCATGTTACGAGGTTTCCTTAGTTTATCATTAATGGTAAACTTTGTAACTATATCTCATTATGATAGAACTTGTTGGGCTGTTTGTATATCATATCATTCAACTAATGACATGACCTCATTATCAATTGGCATAAATGCCCATGATCTCAAAACCCTAGATCATCCGCATGACTAATGAACTAGTTCGCTAGAGGTAACTAGAGACTTGGTTTGTTTACATACCATACGTGTATTAACGTTTCGTATTAATACAGTTATAGCACAGTATGAAACGTTGTATGAACATAAGAGATATATCAAACAATACGTTTTTTTATTTGCCTCTAGGGCATATCTCCTTCAGTATATTCCCTACTTTAGAATAGAGTGTTACATCCACTTAATTTCCCTCAGTATTATGTATTAATTATATCCATCAAAAGAATTGGATACATGAGATGACCTAATGAATGGATTTCAAGGAATAGTCACGGGTTTCTCAAGTGACTTGGATGTAAATACTTGGATGAATGACTTGTATGAGTTTGGCTACTCATTGGTCCAATACTAATGAGTTGTCAACAAGGTCTATTTCAGCTAGTGTGTAGTTAAAGTAATAAGTTTTCCCAGCTGTAGTCGGTATTATATTGAGGTATAGAAGTTCGGGTATTGTCTGGTTTGATATCAACTAGGATCTATAGTTGAATTTGGATAAAGTAGAGGCATAGCATCATCAACTCCCAAAGTGAATTGATGGTGATAAGGTGATCTTGACAATGGTAAAATTGATAAGGCTTTGGAATGGATACTTGTTTGTCCAAGTGTACCCACTAAGATTAAGTTCAAGATATTACTTAAGACTGGGTATTAAGTACATATATCATCCTTGTGATGATTAAGATTGAAATGTTGGATAAATAAGAATAGATAAGTCGAGATTTATATAGATTAGAGTTTGGTAGAATGAATGATGTGTAAGATAAGATGGAATAAGGTAAGTTAAGAATGTATTTGGTCTTGTTTAGATGGTATGATCATGTGCTAAGGATTATTCAGCACATGTGTTAAATGAGGTTTAGAGAAGATGAGTTAAGCATCAAGTTTTACTTGGTTCTTAAGAATGTATTATTGGTTGGTTCACTTCGGTTCACGAGTTCTTCATGTACTCTTCCTAACATAGAAGTTTACCAAATATTATTTCAAAGTTTTTAACACTCGGCATGATGAACTAGTCCTAAATCATCAGCTCAAGTGGCACTTTAATCACTTTGACAAGTTCTATCTAGTTCTCCCGATTTTTTCATGCATGGATGTAATGCACACATCTATGTTCTATCCATTTTCAAGTCTCTCCAATTTACGGGATGTTACAAATGGCGCCCCCAAGAGGGTAACGACAACCAGAGACATCACTGCCCTTAGCACCGAAGCGCTGAATTTTTACCCAGAAAAACCTCCTGAGAGCTCAAATCGCTCAATATGCCTAAGATAGGCCTCCGAACCATGATCTAGGAGCTGCCAAAGCTGAAACACCACCATCATTAGGATCCCCCACCATCCTCTCCTCGCCATCCACATGACTGATGTGAGAGACCACCACCGCCATGACGCTCGCTGTAGAGCTGCCACACAGTCCACCTTCTAGGGCCGTCGCTCAGCATCCGAGATCTCGCCCATGGCGCAGGAGACGCCACAATGGCAGGTCCACCGGAGCGGACAAGAACAGTCCAAGCTAGCTAGCCAACATCGTACAAATGGGTTCAACTAGCAAGATGCAACCGCCAATTATACCCGCAGAACCGGGAGACGGGACTGCTAGGCTCTCACCAGATCTAGGCCACATGCCTGCATCCGTCACCCAACAACTCCATAGCTAGGGGATGGGCTCCCACGCAAATCGGGTGCCCCTGAAACCCACATAGGCAGTAGGGCCCACCATCCCAGATCGGGGTCCGGATGAGCCTAGATCTAGGCCGAGGCAGCCCTTCTCCATCAAGGCCAGCTCCGCCCTCCGTCGTCACCTGCCGTCCGACCGGCCAAGACTTCCCATAGCTAACTCCTCTGGAGGATGAGCTAGGCCATGCCCCCAACCATAAGCACAAATCGTTGTTGAAGCCAGCCGCCGTTGTCATCTTCACAACGTCAGCACCGTCGCCTCCACCACAAGGCCCCCCACAGCCGCGGCACACTAGCCCACCGCGTCGGGGAGCTTCGGTCCGTCGCTACAGTACATCGCCGCCAGAATGAGGTCGCCCCGTGCCGTTCTCCTCCTGAGCGAGAACCTAGGAACTCTGTCGCCGGCACCGGTGGTGGCAATGGGGAGGCGAGAAAGGGGAGTAGGGTCAGGATAGATAGGGTTCGTCCTGGCCGCGCAGGGGCGACCAAGGAGCGAGTATGTTTCCACTGTGAATGCCTATGATCTGTCACCCCTAAGAGTTCTCTTTCTGCGAGTAATTTTTGAAAATATAAAAAAACTAGACCAATCCAAGTACTAACACTTGTTGGCTTTTTTATATAGAAGAAGACTCCATAGTGAGAATTCCAAATATTCGCTCAAGACCAGAGTTGAACTCTAGTTATTGGGTGAGTCGCTACCTCAACCACTAGGCCTTTGCCTGGTCCTCTGTACTTAAACAAGTAACAAGATGATAGCCCCTGCAAAAAAGCCGATTGCATTGCCAATCAATTGGCACCTAAAATATTAGAGAAAAATTGCCAGAGGACACTGTTATTTCTAGCCTATGCCAAAACACACCGCTCGATTGTATCTTTGTCAGGTATTATTATAATTTTATGGCCCATTTGCAAAACACACCGTATAGCGAAAAATGAAAAGTTTGGCACTTTGGCTAGAATGACCATGCTATGGCTGGTTTTGAACCTTTCCGCTTTTGACTATGCGGGGTGTTCTGACAAATGTACCATAAAATTGAAATGATATCTGGCAAAGGCATAATCCGGCGGTGGTAATTGTTTGCTCTAGCAAAATTTCCCAAAATATTACTCGATTGAGTGACACTCTGAGACAGCCCAGATTCCCGTGTCCGACTCCAAGCCAGTCTCTTGTGGATGGAGTTCGTGGACTCCGATTCGGGTGCCCGCCCGTGACCGTCTGTACATCTGGTACCAATTCATATATTCCCGATCTTATCCTGCGTTCCATCATCATCATCACCGCTCGACTCGCCTGATCGGCAGGTCGCTGCTATTATCTTGTCCGGCTTCGGCGCCACCGTTCTCCGAGCAGGCGTGCCCCGTCAGATGGAGACCATAAACGACGTCGCTCGTGATGATCTTCTTGACCGGGAAAGGGAAAACAAGCGGCGAAGCGCCACCGATTTCCGATCCCCCGATGAACATGACCAGGAAAAACAGAACCTGCGGAGAGAAACGGATTTGAAGATCGAGGCGCGCATGCGCGGGTCGCGCAAACTCAAGCCGGCGTCGACCTGCGCCATGGCGCTCCTGCAAGCGCCGAGGGTGGGCGAGACGAGCGAGCAGTGCTGCGCGGTCTGCCACGACGATTTCAGGAAAGGGGACACGCTCAGGGCGATGCCCTGCGGCCACTCTTTCCATGAGCGATGCATCTTTAGGTCGCTCCGTGTCCACCATCTCTGCCCGGTCTGCGACTACGAACTGCCCACCAATGAGGAGGCGGTCATGCTCGAGGCCTGCGCGAGAGCTGGAAGCGAGCTGTTCCGGTTTATCAAGATCGCCGGATCGCAAATCAGCCGCGGCCTCACGATCTGATTGTCCAGAAATCTTTTTGCCTGCAACAGTTAGTTTGACTGTGATGTACTACCTAACTGACTTGGTTTTGTCTAAATTAGAATATATCTATACACTAAAATACGTCTAGATATATTCAAATCTGATAAACTCAAATCAGTTATTTCTGAACGGAGGAAGTATGTTGAACCAGACCTGAAAAATCTTTTTCCTATTGTTTCTTTATGAGTTACTATGTTAAACTCAAGTATATACTTACTTTCAGGAACTGTTTTTTTAAGGATACCGTGTTGCACTGTTTGTTATTAAAATCGTACATAGTACTAGTAGGTTAATAATGCTGCTTCTACTTTGGAACTTTTGAGCCAAGATTATTGATGAAGGAAGGTCGCCTATTTATACAATATAAGGGCACGAGGCCATTCGAATTATCGAAGTTAGTTTCCTTCATTTTTCTCCCCCTTCTCCTGACCCTATGTGTGGCCAATTCTGAACGAGTTTGGGACTTCTTCAAGCCCTGGGTTCCAGCTTATGTATCCAAGATATGCACATTGGTGAAGAATTATGGCACTGCCGTAAAATCCATGCCATCTTGCTGTTCGCTCTTTTACAAACCTTCTTGCACTTCAGCCCCCGCTCAAGCTCCTTTTATATTTGTGTTGCCCAAGACTTTGCAAAAAGTCTGTGAATATGTGCTCATAGCCTGGCATTTTCCCGTACCCTGTGGAGAGAAAGTATTAGATCGGAAACGATAAAGAACTGTTACGGTCAGGAAATTACCATGCTATGTAACTGTCAATGGTTGAGGCCATAAAGATCTACATATTCGCTGCAATTTTAATTGCAAGTTCTGCCCACAAATATTTAACTGAACAAACCGAAAGCAACTGAAACCACCCATCATCAAAATGTCTTTTCATGATTTACATGTTTATATTCCTAACCTCAAAATGTTTTATTATGAAGTTACCTGTAAAGATTAAGAACAATCTGCACCTGGGCCGAACAACATACAATTAGCAAGACTCTATTCATGCCCCAACCAAGCCAACCTTGGTTAGTGGAGAAGATACCCCTACTGGAACAGTGTTAAATTGGCCTAGACAAGCAGTGAGACGTCTCGGATTGATACACTTCTTCCACCACCATCTGGGATAAATTGTTTGGCCTAGCAAGAACTTGCTGACAGAAAAAAAACAAATGCAAAGCCACAAATGCAAAGCCATGTGACAGACAAAATAACTGCACACCTGGGAAGTAGTTGATATCAATTATATAGTACCGATCATTGGCTCCAAGCTCTCTAATCATATCTATGTTAAACAATCTTAGACCCTGCAAATTTTACCATGTCAGGTGAAGCAACAAACAGAAAAGCTACGCATGGTTAAGAACCAGTGTTGGTCGTACCAGCCGACCACGTAGCTCCCTACTCAGTTTCTCCAGAAGTGGTCTTGGAGGAAGCTCTGTTCAGTAATGTAAACTGTTCATTTGGTGTAAATAGAAATCTGTTGGCCAACAGATAAAACAAAAAGGTTTGAATCGAACGAGTTTTCTCCTCGACTTTGAGATTATAACAATACAATATATTCTCTTAATTTTCTTCATGGCGAAGCCAAGTTCAAAGGCAAAAAAAAATCAATAAAAAGTTTGGACAAAATCAATTAAAAAAAAATTAACCAAAGATTAAACTGAAAATACTGCAGAAAACCCACCTGCAATACGAGGGTCAAGGTCTGCATGGTCTGCACTAGCTGCAGCACATGAAACTCTTGGAAGTCGATAGATGCCAACATTGTTTAGTAAGTCATAGGTGTTAACATCAGGAACAGAAAACCTGCGGACAACCTGTATTGCTTCACCAATGATGTACACCTTAAAGAGGATCCCGCCTGTAGAGTAGTAAATCAGATGCCAGATTTTACCTTTCCAGCGGAAAGGGCCAGGATACAGCAAGAAAAAAGCATGGACAGATACAACAAGGCCATAAAAGAATCAGGACCTACCATGATTCACAAATTCCTGTAGTACCAGAGGTGGATCAAGCATTGACAAGGACGCCTCGTCGTATGCCAAAGATAGCTCATGAGATTTAGAAGTTCCATCAACAACCAATGGCTTGGCAACTGCAACGAAGAGGAGTGTGTTCCATCAGCAATTTCCACTTACTAATTCCACACATAACAAACAGAAAGTCCAATGTAACGCGTTAAAACAGAAGAAGACAATACTCCAGAAGCAGAAAATTAAAGGTACAGCTGTAAAAATGCCAGAATATGTGATAGTTCGAAATTGCAACTGGAAGGAGATCATGCCAACATCAAATCTGATCCTCAGTTTGTCTATCAACCCAATATGGCTCCCAGTCAACCCACCCTACTCTCCATCCTTATTATAACTAGTGTGAAGTGACAGGATAGTCGCAGGACATGTTTCCACATAACATGCACATTGTCAGGCAAGAGATAAAGTTCACCAAACTAAATAATCAAAGAGGATTTGCGCAACATAATATCATAATTTGTTGTTCATTATTCCATTCCCTGTTTAACATAAAGTGCATTGCCTGTTTGTACTGCAGTCATTCAGTACTGATCAAAGCATAACAAAACGAAGCATTTATATAGCTAACTTGATCAAAGTTGTACAGTATCAATAATGTATCATGACAACTAAAGTCAAGTGTGTCTTGGGAGGAGCAACAAAACTGAATCAAGATTCAAGAAGCATGCAGCCTAGCGTACCTAGTGTATTAAACTAGAAGTATTTAGAAGAACAATAATGCCACAACCTATCTAAGGTAGCATGTACATAAAACTACAAGAGCTTAGCAGAAGAATCCCCATATATTCCCTTGTGTAATGCACTATTGAAAGTACATAAATACAGCAATAATCTCCCTCAAAAGAAAATACAGCAACGACCCCAATACGCTGCAGAACAGATTATGATGGTATAATTTAGTAGCAGTAAAAGAAACTAATTCAACAATGTATATGTAACAACAGCGGCAATCTATATTCATGGACTTTTGTTAGAACCACGATAACTGCATGGAGAGTACTAACCACAGGGAAAGCATATATACTCCACTCCAAACATAGCAGCAAAAATGCACTAGCAGGTAACCAGATCGATTAAAATAAAAAGAGTCCTGCGAAGCTAAAGCAAAATGGGTGGATCTGACTAATTCAAACGGATCACTCACAGCATGTTTCAACAAAAATATCGAAAATAATAGAAGATTTGAATAAGTTACCTAATGGCAAGGTTAGTCCAGCCATGGCAACTGCAGTTGGTATAGAGGATGGATCTTTCATAATGACCACTTGGCGTGGAGTGCAAACTTCTTCTGCCATGGTTCAAAGTTCAAACCATAAACATTTACATCGATTATAAACATATTATGTGCTTCATAGGAGTATGCTGAGGATACACTTTCAGCAGCCTGCATGTCAATATGCTACGTGTTCATGATTAGTCAAAAAATATACCACTGTCCAATCTAAGATAATTTATCCCTGAGATTAACCAACATTGAATAAATCAACAACATATTTTACCCAGAGTTTCGTCATTTTCAGTGGCTGAGTTAATCGAGACATTGAGTGTTCTTATAAGTTGAAGATGATTTACATAGCAATCTTAACTTGAAACTCTCATGGTTCACAAAGAAAGAAATAAGATTTAAACCCATCTTGTCAACAGAAAAATCTTGTCTGCTCATTTCTACTGAAACAAAAAGTCTATTCAACAATTTCATCACGAGACGAAGAACGAAAAAGAGTTCATATAGGGAAAATTAAATTTCAGTGTTTTATTTATGAGGGGATTGTGTTTTTGTGTGGTGAGAGTGTTTCCACTACTTTACTCATACAATGTGCCTTCAGAACTATGCACATTTTCGCACCACAATAATCTCATGGGGTGAAAAAAGTGCAGCAATCATCCAAGCAAGTTCAAACAGCTATCCTTATTTCATAGCACAAATATCCATCATGAATGTATCTGCATATTACCATAGAAACTGGACAGGTTCAGATCTGCTACTTCTTCAAGCATCGACTGTCGATTGTTTAGATGCTCGATGGCATTGGGTGGGTCAAGAATAGTAACTTGTGGATGCACTTCATGATAATCCTTCACAAAACGAAGAATTTTAAATTATGAAAACGGCAGAAAACGGGAAATCCAGATTTAGAAACCAACAGCAAAGTATACCAATCACGGCTTTTCAAAGTGAACTGCAGTAGACAATTTGTGATTGTTTTTTGCATTAAATAGTTTAGTATACCTCACCACCACAGACAGGATAAACACTTAATCTTACGGCATCCATCCAAAATACATGACTTCCTAGAATCAATGCAGTCATTCTTTTCTAACTTTAATATACGATAATTATTTGGATTGGTAGAACAAAATATCATTAGATTTGGCATGAATCTTATTTTCATAATATTATTTTTTCCTAATTTGCTA
The DNA here is from genome assembly GCA_023614405.1 of Avena insularis. Lineage (NCBI taxonomy): Eukaryota > Viridiplantae > Streptophyta > Magnoliopsida > Poales > Poaceae > Avena > Avena insularis. The sequence continues at coordinate 659,719,846 of CM042690.1, read as the reverse complement.
GTAACACATATAAAAGATAATGGTGAAAGATGTTTGTTTGAGACTGTCCATATCTAAAATGTCGAACTCCGTATTTCTGAACAGAGGGTCAGGACGTGGCACCAACTACATAAGGGAAATTAGATAAATACATGGCGTGTGCATAGTGTATCAGTATGGTACACTCATTCATTTGCAGATCATCATGTTTCTAATTTGTAGTCAAATATTACCTCCAGAACCTGTTGCCACTCCTTGCTAGTTACCTACAGAAGGAAGCAAGGAATCTCATGACATCATTTTTGAAAAATTGGTCACTTCTTTCAAGAATCAAAAGGTACATAAATGCAACCATTGGAAAAAATATGCAAAGACAAACTTAGTTCTCAGACCTATGTGTCCGCAAACTTTGAATGTTTTAGAAAGTATTGACTAACCTTGTGCAAGATAATATCAAATGGTCCTTGCTCTGAGAGAGGACGAGTCTCATCAATTGATATGAAAATAATTCCTTTCTTCCTGGCAAAGAAAAATGCACATGTTGAAGAACACATCAAGCAGCACTAAAATAAAATATTAGCGAGAAGTATAGCAAACTAGTTAGCACACATGGCTATTGTGAACTTATACTATGTTAGTAGAAAAATCATTTAAGCCAAATTCAAGTACTCTGCTAAACTTCATATAAGAATTAGTGCAGCACCAACTCAGCTTGACTATAATTTTTTTACAGGTAACCAAGTACTGTCAATAACGCAAATCAGAGTGTTACAGGGTAAGGATGCTACAAAGGAAACCTGCGTCATGTCAGAACATTCATCCTTTTAGTTACTCAACAGTAGGGTCAGGTGCATATTCAACTAAAATAAAATCAATAACTTCAAATATAAAATTTGATCTAGCAAAGGTTGTTCAATCTCATGAAAATTTACTTTCTCACAATGCCTTATGTTTTTCTTACCAGAAAACATGCCTCACTTATGTTGTTTAGCCTGTGAAGCAACTCATAAGGGTATACTGCAATTGTTTCTCATCCAGAACATTTATTCTTAAGTTATTAAACAATAGAAGTACATAAATCAAAATGTTGAATGGTGCAACTAAAACCATTTGTTCTTTCGTACAGAACACATTATATTGCATAAACCATAAACTGAAGCACCCACCCTAGCGCGTAAATTTTCTTTTCCCTAATATCAAAACATAGTTCTCAGAATGTAAAAATAATTTCAGTTTTACAGGGAAAAAGTTCTTGTTAGTTCTTGTTCCTTTACTTTCGACATACTTTTCTTATGTTTTTAGGCTGTGAAGCAACTAACCAATGGTTGAATAAGATTTGCTCTTCATTCACATAACAAACAAGATAACCAGATCAGAGATTGTTTGTCAGTGGTCCACGTTGCCATCAAATCTAGCGATGCATCCACTAAAGTGGAAACGATCCGAGAAAAGACATTGCCATCAATAAGCTGTCATAATCCATGTGATGTGCCTATCCATAGGAATATTCCAGCTAGAATCCCAGATGCCAGGCAACAAGGATTAGCATGCTACAAAGCATTTTGCCAAGTGGACATAAAAATAACAATATAATCATAGACTACGGATGCCCCTCATGCAGTGCAACTGTCAACACGGGCACGCGAATAAGGCATCTAACGATGCTATTGGAGTTTCTAATCTAGAACCCAGCATGCTTCACTTAGAAGCCACTCTCACTAGCCGCCCCTGCCAACTTTATACTCCGGCCATTTGATCACAAATTAATAAGTGCTATAAGGAATAGAACAGCATTCCATCCCCACCCCAACCCCTATACTGTGGAAATTATAATGATAATGTTTGGAACATCAATCGCTTCCTTTTTATCGGCTCTGCCTATTCGAGCAAAATACTGCTCATCTTCAAACACTGATTCAAGAACAGCATTTTCATCCACGAGCAACACCCTTCAACACCTCTAGACCAGAAAAAAAATTATGTTTATTCTTCTTCTTCTTGTGAAACTACTCCCCACACAGCAACCAAAAACCATGTAACATTACTCCTTTCTCTATATAAAATCTTCCACCACTTGACCACCCACGAAAAATGGAGCCATCTATTTAAGCGGTGAACCAGGCTTTTTTACCTCGCCAGCAAGAGTAGCTTGGGCTGGAGGAAGCTCTTCACCTTCTTCTTCGTCAGGGCGTAGCCTACCACCAGCCTCGGCGCAGCGACGGCAGCCGCCACCGCTGCGCCGTTGGGCGACGACGACGACAGGAGTGCCGGATCCATCACCGCATCCCCCTCTTCGTCATCTGAGACATCCCCGCGCAGCCTCATCCCCACGCGCCCTATCCCGAACTCCTGGCACAAATGGCCGGTAAACCCAAACTGATGGAAAATTTGGGGATAAATTTCAGGGGGGAGGGGGGTCGAGCAGAGCCGATGCTTTGCGCGCGCCCGTGCGAAAGAGTTAGCTGGGTTTGGAGCTCAGGTGGTGGGGGCTTTATCTGGGGGAACAAAATTCTTTGCCGGAGCTCCCTTGTATTAATGGCGAGACGAGTGGAAGGGGGGAGACGGACAGAGCGGGCGGGTATTTGTAGACGACGAAGGTGAGTGGGTGATTCACGGTGACTATATTATCCGCCGCTCTCCACCTACGGTTATACACGACCGTTTTACCTTCTCCCTACAATACGAATTGCGGCCCATGAAGTAATCCCTAGTAAGCTCCTTCAAACAAAATCAGCAACATCTAATTCTAAGAAGACAGATTATTCCCGTAACTCTCGAAGCCCTCTCCAGAGGCGACTAGGGTTTGGGGACTTTGGCGGCGCTTGCTGATCTCAACGGTGGGGTGCAAGGGGGAAGGTGTCGGCTCGCCATGGCTTCATCAGAGCGCGGCAAGGAGAAGGAGAAGAACACGATGTCGCCTAGGGCGGCGAGGGCGGGGCTTGAGGAACAGCTGGGGAGATTGGACATATCGAGGAGGAGGCGACGCCTCTGGTTATCGATGATCGGGAGGAGGACAAGCAAAAGTGGATGCTGGCAGGCAATGTACTCTATCGTAATGTCTTCCACATCCAGACGATCGAGAGCGCCTTGCGTCCAGCCTGGGGTAACCCTAAGGGGTTGAAATTTCGATCTGTGGGACAGAATATGTTTGTTGCTGAGTTCGCAACCCAACGAGATCGGGGGCGAGTTTGGGACGGACCACCGTGGCATGTGAGCAAGAATGCAGTGGTCCTCTCGGTGTTTGAGGATCATATGAAACCTTCTGAGTTGAGATTTGATCGGTTGTCTATATGGGTGAGAGTTGTTAATCTTCTGTTTCATCTGAGAGATCAGAAGTGGTGGAAGCCGATTGCACAGCAGATTGATAAGCAGGCAAAAGATATTCATATCGATCATGCTGGTGGGTATCTTAGGGCTCGAGTTTCTATGGAAGTTTCGAGCCCCTTAAGGAGATGGGTCTTGATTGAATCGGCAAGGAGGGAGAGCACTGATCTGTATGATATTCAGGATGAGCATGCACCTCATTTTTGCTTCTCTTGTGATCGTTTCGGTCATGGTGATTTAATGTGTCCAACGCCTGGCACAAGGGATGCAAATGGAAACCTTCCTTTCGGGAAGAACCTTCGTGCGCCAGATGAATGGAAAAAGACTGGTTATAGTGAGGGCTCGTCGGGAGGGGCTGGTACATTCTATAATTACCACAAAGCTGATTCTCAGGACTCGGATAATGCTGCTGAAGCAGGCTCAGAGGCTACGTCGCCGCTGAAGAAGAGTAATGCGATCAAACGTAAAGCTGGGGTTCAGAATCAGGTCTATAGGAAAATTGTACCACCACTGCTGCAAATCACTTATGCAACAGAGGGTATGGGGGGATCTGTTGTAGTGTCTTGGGGATATCCGCCCCTGGGGCTGCTGTCACTGGCATGGAAGAAGGGGAGAATAGCGAGTGTGATCCAAAGAAGAAAAAAGTGACCCCGTCTAACTCAGATTTGGCAGCGGCTGCGAGTCAGCCCTGCCTGGAGAAATGAGTGGCATGAGTTGGAACGATCAGGGGCTTGGGAACCCAGTGACCGTTTGTGAGCTTCGCAATGTCGTGAAGCAGGAAGTGCCTGGTCTTCTGTTTGTGATGGAGACAAAAAAAATCAGCACAGCGAGTGGAAGCCCTGAAGCTATCTCTAGGGTTTGTTGGTTGCTTTGTGGTGGATAGTGAGGGGTTGAGCGGAGGCATTGTTCTCTTCTGGACGGCTGACTTTGATGTTGATGTCAAGAATTTCAGTGCCTGCCACATTGATGCGATGGTGAGGAGGTGCAACCGTGTGGAGTTGGAGTGGAGATTTTCAGGGTTCTATGGAGCGCCAAAGGCCGTTGATCGGCATCACAGTTGGCGTGCAATGCGTACCCTGGCTGCTATTGACCACCCCGCGTGGTTGTGTGTCGGAGATTTTTTAATGAGACCTTATCCGCTTTTGAGCATTTCTCTCGTGCAGCAAGGCCGGAGTGGCAGATGAGGGCCTTTCAGGAGGAAGTTGAGGACTGCTTCTTACATGATCTTGGCTGGTCGGGTGTGGAATACACCTAGGATAATGGGCAGATGGGTGATGCAAACGTTAAAGCAAGACTAGATCGTTCCTTTGGTGATGATCACTTTCTGAATAGATTTGCATACTCGCGAGTACGGCACATAGTTTCGATGGAGTCTGATCACTGCTTTGTCATGGTTGAATTTCGTGAATGTGTGGCTAAGGAGAGAAGAAGGGGTGCTAAACAATTCATGTATGAGGATGTCTGGCAGATGCATGTTGACTATGATAAGCTGATTTTGGACAAGTGGAAGGGAGGTTCAGGACAGCATGGCTTGCGCGGCGTGGTGCTGGCACTAAATAATGTGCAGACAAGCCTCAATGTATGGAGTGCAAAAGAGTTTGGATGTCTATATAGGAAGGTTCATAAACTTCGGGATAGACTTAATAAACTCCTAACACGCTCAGTTGGTCATGGTCCCAATGATGAGGAGAAGGCTATCGTGAAACAACTGCAGGAGGCTCTCCATCAAGAGGAGATCTGGATGCGGCAACGTTCTAGAGTACAATGGCTGAGAGAGGGTGATTGCAACACTGCTTACTTTCATGCACAGGCTGCCATAGGAAGCGGATTAACAAAATAAGTAATCTAGAGCGAGTCGACGGAACGAAGTGTGAAACATGGGAGGATGATTGTGCAAAAGTCCATGACTTTTATCAGAATCTATACACCTCGCAAGGGTATAGGCTGATGGATGAGCTGCTAAATTTGGTACCCAACAGGGTGATGTCGGAGATGAATATTAATCTAGAAAAACCTTATTCAGCAGTCGAGGTAAAGACAACTTTATTCCAGATGGCACCGTCCAAGGCGCCAAGTGTGGATGAATTCATAGCGGGATTTTTTCAGCGGCATTGGTCCTTGCTGGGGGAGGATATTGTTCCTGCCATTTTAGAGTTCTTGAATGGTGGTGAGTTACCCCAAGGAATGAATGACAGGTCGATTACCCTCATTCCTAAGGTAAATCATCCGCAACGTATGTCCCAGTATCGTCCTATCTCTCTCTGTCCAGATCTTTATAAGGTGGCGGTGAAGTGCATTACCAACATAATGAGAGGGTTCTTGGGGGATATTATTGGGGAGGAGCAGAGCGCGTTTGTCCCTGGATGCCTTATAACGGATAGTGTTTTAATTGCATATGAGAGTGTGCATGTGATGAAGAGGAGAAAGAAGGGGAGGAAATGTGTCTGTGTAGTTAAATTGGACATGATGAAAGCTTATGACCGGGTTGAGTGGCACTATTTACAAGCCATCATGTTGAGATTGGGGTTCAGTTCTAGCTATGTTAGACTAATTCTGAAATGTGTAACCTCTGTCAGGTTTATAGTGAAGGTTAATGGTGAACTATTGCCTTTCTTTACACCATCCAGAGGGTTACGTCAGGGGGATCCGATGTCACCTTATTTATTCCTGCTTTGTGGAGAAGGTCGTACAACATTGTTGAACTCTTTCAGTGGGGCCTTGGTCGATAGGGGCATCAGGGTGAGCATTAGATCACCATGGATAAATCATCTGCTCTTTGCGGATGATAGTTTAATCTTCTTGAAAGCAAATGGGCAAAGTGCGCAGAGGAGTAATGAGACCTGATGAGTGCATATTTGCATCATGTTTTACATTATTATTTTGCATTGTAGATGTAGAATTTTGGTATTTTACGGTATCCACGCGCATATTTTATGTCTGTTTTCACCAGGATCAGGACATATGATGGATCCAATGGATACAATTATTGAAGCAGTTGTACTGTGGAGAAAAGGAGTCAAAAACCGTAAATCGCTTATTTGAGAAATATTAATAATACCAGAAGAAAACCAGAAACGAACAAAGGAGGCAGAGATCATAACGACCAACTATACGGCGGGAGAATTTTCTCCGGCCGTATAGCTGGCACCGCCTCCGCCTCGTCAAATAGTTTCACCCCGTGCAATTAGTTCGAGGAGACGGCATACAGAACACCCAGAAATCGCAGAAAACTCACCTCCGGAAGGCATCTGGAGGGGGAACTCATCCGTCGGGATCCATCTTCACCCTGCGCAGACCGGGAGGCTAAGGCATCGATCTTCATCATCCACTGCTGCATCACCACCATCTTCATCCATCCCATCTACATCGTGTCTAGATCTTGTTGTAATTCCTATACTCTTTGTGGATTTATACAAGTACTATTCATCTATGATTGTTTTCATTACCATTGCCATGATGTTGATTACCTGCATGTCTGAGTAGATCATTAGTTCTTGGAGAGATGGAGAAACCCTAGTATGAGATTGAACTAAGATAAAGTCTATTATGATATTCATCGTTGTGACCATGTGTTAGATTCTCTACATATTGATGTTGAGAGAAGTCGACCTCTCAATATTTGCCTCTCATGGGGACTTGATGGAGGGAACTACTTGTTGGTAGAAGGAGACGTGCTAGCACTTACATTGACTATAAAACTGTTAGCAATCCTTACGTATCAACTTGGAAAATCAAGGAAACTCACGGAACATTATCCATGACATGGGATACGTCCTACGAGATTACGTCCCTTAATAGCGCAGTAATTCGATTGATGTCGATTGCTGACTGTTGTGGTTATGAGGATGATGTGAGCAGCGGTTGTTGCCTATTCGTCCACATTCGAAGTTCCTCCCACACATACACAGTTGAGAAAGTTCATGATGATAATCTTTATCTTAGATCTTTATAATACTGGTGGTGTATCCACTACTCCCTGAGAACACTTTTCCATACTGCTGTTCCAATCTTTCTTTACATACGTGATACTTACTTTCTGTATTAAGTTATTTTGCTTTACTTTATTATTGCTCTTATACCCAAAACCCAAAAACATCTTTTTACACATTACTCGCATCTTATCTTGTTACTGAGAACTTTATCTAGCATTTCTATCGTAATATTTATCTCAAGAATTATTAGACTTCAGACTCCTGCTCCATGTGGGATCGATATCTTTATTTTTAAACTAGCTACAAACGATCTGTGCACTTGTAGTCATCAAGCTATTTTCTGACGCCGTTGCCAGGAAGCTAAGCACTATAGGTCTTTTAGTTTTTGCTTATTTATTTTTGTCTTGCTAAATTTTGTTTTGGTTACAGGTTTTCACCAACATGATGGAGTTTGAGCATATGACTAGTGCTAACCCACTCAACTACTTTGGGAAGCCCTATTGACGAGGGTTTAACTCATCAATGCCCATTGTTATGGACTTGAGTTTTGGAGAAGGAGGGAGCCCTGGAGACATCTATCGGCTAGCAAACAAGCACATAGGGGACTCAAAGATTTACCCAGGTCTAGGCCTCGCAGAGGTCCCTACTCCTGCTTGTCTACTCGTGGAATTATCGAGGGAATCGAAGATTACAATGGTGCGCAGATGCAATCTGGCGAGGGTTGTGGAAACTAGGGTTGTGTGTGTCCTCCTCGCCGCCCCCTCCTAGCCTTTATATAGATAGGCTAGGCTAGGTCTCGCAGTGCAGTCGGTTACAGTTTAGGGTTTTCCCCTTTGAACTTTCTATCTTTAGCTTCTTCTTGTTCTTCAAGCAATCGAGAGTCCATAGGTTACTTGAGTCCTCTGTTTGGGACTTGGCAACACCGTGGGCTCCCGCTGTATTCAGGCCGTATATACCAAGCTCGAGTACCTGTAGGGTATACCCATGTCAGTAGCCCCCGAGTGTCCAGTGGAATCACAGATTCGACTGGAGACTTTATGAAGCCTTTTGAGTGCATGACTAAGTATGTTTTTCGACTGCTCTGTTTATGTCATAGGGATTGTTGATGTGCGTGCCTGATTTAACCGATGCATTGGTATTAGTTAACTACCTTAGGGTAAAACAACGCCATCTACTCAAACTCGAGTCCCCGGACTCAAATCCGGAAAAGTGCTGGTGTGATTCGACTCAAGCCGCGGAGGTCTTATAGGAGTCGAATTCCAGTATATGGGTGTGAGCACTCGACGCGTCCGTCAAGGCATGTTCATCGTACATGTTGGCACGGATATATTTCTGGTAGTGCGTAGGAAATGTGTTGCCAGGACTTATTCAGGTCTTATCTTCATGCTGCAAGCGCGGCATTCGAAATTTGTCATCGCCGAGATGATTCGGGTGACCCAGGAGACGCAGTCTCTTTGTAGGGTAAATTCTTGAGGCGGTGTCGCCAGAAGCTTCGAGTATGGATGTTATCAATACACAGTATGATGTATAAATAATCATAGGGTGCGCGACAAGCGCTCCCTATGGGAGTAGCCCCCGAGTGCCTGGTTGAGTCGAAGACTCAGGCATGGACTAAAGAACTTTGCGACTGCTGCCATCTTTTGTTGCTTGTTTCAGTCGAATTTGCTGCCGGCGTTCCCTATGGGAGTAACCCACGTCCATAGTCGAATTGTGGTTCGAGTGGTTGGGTTTGCTTTGATTGTCCATGTTCCTGAAAAAGAAGAAGAAAAATCGTAGGGTGCGCGACCAGTGCCCCCTATAGGAGTAGCCCCCGAGTGCTTTATGGAGTCAAAGACTCGAGCAAGGACTAAAGTAATCAAAGTTTTCTGCTGCGTAATTTTGGATGACATCAGTGCTGACGATGCGATGACCTCCGATGCCCGCGTGAGTGAGTTTGACAGAACGTGACGAGCGGTGGGTCCCATTTCCTGACTCTGATTTGACCGAGTGTGCGTAATCTTTATTTTAACTGCACCTCCTCGATTTCCGCGCGTAATGTGGGTAGTGGGGGACGGTTCGCGCTTCAGGTCCTCCACGTGTCGAGCACGATGAATGCCACGCGTCTGATAGGGTTTTTCTTAGCTGTTGGATTGCATCTTCTAGGGGGTTAAGTAGCGATGCGGAGACAGTAATTTTCACATCTGCTTCTTTTCTGCCTTTACCTCCGTCACCATTGTCGCTGCTCCTCTGCTTCTTTGCGCTCCTCTCCTTCGCGGCGCTGGACCAGCTCCGCGTATTTCCCAGCTACTTCCTCTGGTCACACCGCCGACGTGGAATGGGGAAGAAGAAGGGAGGTGCCGCGGTCGATTGCGCCGCTGCCACGGTTGCTACAAAGAAGAAGGGTGGCTCCGCCGCTACGGGCACCAGCACCACCGCCGCCGGGAAAAAGAAAGGCATGGCACTCGCGTCACCAATGGTGCGTGGCGCGCATCCATGATAAAGTCTTCAGAGCTTCATCTTCTTCGCCAGGACAGAGTTTTGTCTTCCGTAGTCGCGGACGCGCGCGTCCCTGGCAGCGAGGTAATCCCCTCTCCTCTTGCTGGCTTTCGGGTGATGTTCCTAGCATTCATCATCCGCGGTCTCTCGTTGCCCCTGCATCCTTTCTTCAGGGGCCTTCTCTGTTTTTACGGGCTCCAGCTCCATAGCTGTCTCCAAACTCCATCCTCCACGTAGCTTGCTACATTACTCTCTGCGAGTGCTGGCTCGGAATCGAGCCGCACTTTGGTCTCTTCAAGCGCCTCTTCAAGTTGAAGTGCCAATCGGCATCTGGCTTCGTAGTCTACAATGTAGGCGGCTGCGGTATCCATGTCGACCCCCTTCGTCACGTACTTCGACATCAAGCTGATGATGTACGTCCAAGGGTGGAGGGACAAGTGGTTCTACATCCGAGACCAGAAGGCCGATGGAGACCACTACGAACTCGCGCCCTTCGACCCCGCGACGCCGTGCAAGAGGAGCCGCTCCTGGAAGAACGTAGTGATGCCCGGCGAGTCCGTGGAGATGTAAGTCAGATGAAGCGGTTCCGCGACCTCGAGAGTCGCATGGGTAAGGAAGAGGAGGATGCGCCTCATTCGCCGTCCAGCCCTGCAGCGTAGTCCACCCTATGTTCCAGTGGGCTGACGCAGACGATGTCACTCGCGTATCTGCCGATAGCATTTCCACGAGTGAGGTAGATAATAGGGTGCGACTGGTCACCAAGTACACTGTCAAGGATGTACTCCCCGGTGAACCAGACGTTCCTCCATTTGATGCTGCCAACCCTCCTCCTAAGGTACAATTGTGCTACGTAGTAGCTTTCCTTTGTCGACTGTTTGTTTGCTGTTGCATCTTTTTTTGCTAAGTTGTTTTCTATATGCAGGATTGGGCGGTGTCATCCTATATGCCCCCTCTTCTCGAGGGGGTTATCCCTCGTGAAGCCTTAGAAGAGGATGAGTCGGAGTCGATCGTCCCATCTGATGTGGAGGAGGAAGCCCCCGAGTCGAGTGGTCCGGACACTCGCAAGCGTTCGCGCAGCAAGGATTTGGATGCGTCATCCCCTTCGACTCCGGAAGGTGCAGGTGTTGGTGCAGAGTCGCCGATACCTGCCGTTCCTGTGAGTGTTGTGGCGCCATCCTCTCGCAAGAAGATGCGGCTGTCGAAGGAGTCGTCATCAGAGTCAGGGGATCAAACCTTCGATTTTGACAAGTTTGATTGGTAAGTATACGGGTCTTCCTTTTTGGTTCTTCTTTGGGGTTGCCTTTTCTTGATGTTGGTTTCATTCTGCAGTCATCTGGCATCGTCATCTTCTGGCGACGTCCAATTTTTAAAAGAATCTGGAGTTGCGACCTCCAAGGCCAAGAAAGTGGCTGAGCGCACTCCTCCTCCATTGGTGGCCTACTCCGGCCATAATTCATCGAGTTCTCCGCATGATGTGGAGCACCAGATGGTTATCCGGACGACTGCGAATCCATCGACTTCGGAGTCTTTGGAGGATCATGTAAGTGTAGTATTTGTTTCCTCTATTTTTGCAGTCGAATGTATCATCTTCTATCCTCTTGCTTATCCTTTGCTGATTTCTCCTATCATAGCTTATTGTGAAGGAAGCCGCTCGCTTAGCGGAGCAAGTTCTTGCGATGGGTCGCCAGCATGAAATGCTGGATACTCGCCACCACGTAGTTGAACGTAAGTGTCTTGCTTATTCTTCGTCCTCTTTGTGATATATCCGGCTGATAACCTATCCTTGTTTGTTTCATAGCTGAGCATAATGCACTCCTCCGCGACGCCGCTTCCGTTGAAAAGACGCTCGCTGCGGCGGTAAAGAGCCGCGATGAGGCAGTCGCAGCATGTGCCGAGTCGCGGAAGCGCGAGGAGGATCGGCGCGCCTCCATCGTGGCTAGGGAGAAGTTGTTCGAGGAACAGCTTTTTTCGATTGCCAAGGCTCTCTCAGGTATTCCCTTGTCTGAATTTTTGGTGCTTTCTTCTTCTTTCGAATTTGGCGTTGGTGTTGACTCTTGTGCCTGTGCTTGGTTGTATATGCCAGCGGTTTGAGCTTCAACCCTCAGGCAGTCCGCCGTGACAATGCCTTGGCGGGTGCCGTTTCAGCAGTCGAGGATCGCAGCGCTGCCGTTCAAGGGACGCTCTCCAAGGCCAAGGGCGTGTTTCGGCCAGAAGAGCGCGCCAAGGCTGAGCTGATCGAGAATCTGGACGAGCTGGTGAAGTCCCTTGCCGGGGGCATCCCTGCAAGCTGCAAGAACTCGCCTCCGGCGGTGGTGCTTCGATGTCACCGCAATGGTTCAAGCCCATGGAGTCGGTTGATCCCGCGACGGTCTCAAGGCGATGCTCGTCACCGATGGCTGCCAGGTAGTCTTTGCTCCTTCGCGATCGCCAGGCAAGTACGGCCCGCAGCCTGATCAATATAGTTGTGAAGTACTCGAGGAGCTTCAGAGCCAAGAAAGTTATGGCTGCGCGTCGTCAGCGGCAGGAAGTCTGTGGCATCCGACATCGCCACGCACTGGCGAGGCCCCAAAGCCGAAGTCGAAGTCGAAGAAACCAATCGCTCCTCAGTAGTCGCATCTTGTAATAATTAAATAGCTTATGTCTTTTGTCAAGAACATGCATGTTGGCGAGTGTATCTGATGATACTTTTGTTAATCTTGAATGCACTCAAATATTTTGTCTATGCCTTACCTTAGTCCTCTTATTGTCTCTTGCTTGACTTATGATAGGGCACATCGAGTGATCCTTTGAGGGGGCCTCAGGATTCGTCGCCCCTTGATGACACTTTAGCACCGCCGCGCTCAAGGGTGGATGAGCTTTCTCTACTCTCGTGACTCCGTGACCGTGTGAAGCAGTTGGAGCGTGAATTGCCCGTTCTCCGCGGGAATGCGGACGTATGGAAGTCGAAGGTAGAGAAAACCGCCGCCCGAGAACAATATCTGCTAGGGGAGGTGACGCAGTTGGGCGACCAATTCAAATGTTAGTTTTCTTATTCCTTATCTTGTAGTCACTCGCCGTAGTTCCTTGTCTTCATATTTCTATATTTGCTTGGTATAGTTGTCAGTGCACGCCATCCTTAGGATGAGAAGGATAGGATCGCCATTCGCATGAATGATCTAACCCAGGAGCAGCTTCAAGCGAGTGGATACTTTTGGGTGGATCATGATCGCGCAATCGCATTGGCGACCCTGCAGGATCGTGCGTCGCGAGTGCTTCACTTTTTGAAGAAGTCGCAATCATGTTTGAAGAATATTTATCGAACGACATTTCCGCTAGACATCGCTCCATCGAGCCTGCTAGCCCTCCTTGCCAAATTCCAAGACTTGACTGCGGTCTACGAGTGTGTACGATAGCAGTTAGTGGCTGGTGCCAAGGCCGCTCTATCGCTGGTGCGATTACACAGACCCGATGTGGACGTTGCCGCGATTGCGACCGGACCCCCAGCGCCGCCAGCGGGTTCGATTTGGAACATGGTTCCTCACTACCAGGCGGTGGATCGCCCATCGGAGGAGATCGTCGACTTCTTTGAGGAGAAGACCAATGTTCCTTTGCTGCAACAGTAGTTTAGTTTGTATCCTGCACATAGTTGCACCAGTGTTGTAAAGTTCATAGACATGTTGTGTATAATTGATTAATATTGATGTAGAAAAGAGCTTGTTATCGTGTATGTTTTGTGAGTGTGTTGCACTATGCGATTCCTTTTCGTTAGCCTGACTTGTGTTTATCTCAGTCCCTTGCCAACCTGTCAGGTGCGTGGCAGTTGGGTTGGTGTTTATCAAGGGTTTCGATTGATGCATCAACTACTCAGGATATCGCGTTAGTTCGTAGAACAGATGTGTACAGGGTGGCACAGCCCCCGAGTGGATTAATTGCAAAGATAGAAAGGAACACAGAATTTTTGGGGCACTTAGCTTTATTTATTCGCAGAACAGTACGAGGTACAATGTGTGGCCGAGTAGCCTTGGATGAGTAGCCTTATTTGCAATGAAAAGTAAAGGCGACTAAGGGTAGAAGTGCCACAGCTGCGCGATGTTCCAGGGGTTGGAGTATGTGACTCCTGTCTCGAAATCTTTAAGGCGATAGGCACCACCTGGGATTACTTCTGTAATCACGTATGGTCCCTCCCACGGGGACTCGAGCTTGAGATGCCCTTGCTGCTTCAGTCGCAAGACGAGGTCGCCTTCGACGAAGGACCTGGGGCGTAGCTTCCTGGTGTGGTAGTTGTGCAGGTTCTGTTGGTAGATCGTTGATCTCTCCGCGGAGATTTTCCTTGCCTCATCAAGGAGGTCGACGGAGTCTTCGAATGCAAGAGTTGACTCCTGCTCACTATAAGCGACCACGCGCGGTGCTTTGTATCGTACTTCGGTGGGTAGAACCGCTTCAGCCCCGTGCACCATGAAGAACGGGGTGTACCCTATGACGCTGTTTGGAGTTGTGCGTAGGCTCCAGAGTACTGATTGCAGATCATCTGGCCAGCAGCCCATGGCCTGTTCGAGTGGTTTGAGGAGTCGCTTCTTGATGCGCCGCAGACAAGCCTGTTAGCTTTTTTGATCTGGCCGTTGGTTTGTGGATGTGCTACGGAGGCATAGCTGACGTTGATCCCCAGATTCTCGCAGAATTCCTGGAACTCCTTGGATGTGAAGTTTGGCCCATTGTCCGTGATAATGCCGTGTGGCACTTCGAAGCGGTAAACGATGGACTCGAAGAACTTGACTGCGCTGTAGCCTGACTGATTAGTCACTAGCATGGCCTCTATCCACTTGGTGAATTTATCGACGGCGACCAAGAGGTAGACGTAGCCTCCGCGTGAGGACCTTGGGAGTTTGACCATGTCGAGTCCCCATTGTGCGAAGGGCCAGGCTAATGGTATTGGTCGGAGCTCTACGCCAGGTGCGTGCGGCTTGTTCGCGAATCGCTGGCAAGCGTTGCATTTTTGGATGATGTCCTTGGCGTCACGCATGGTCGTAGGCCAGTAGAATCTAGCTCACAGAGCTTTGGCGACGAGGGCGCGACTGCCAGCGTGGTGCCCGCAGGTCCCTTCATGGATGTCGAGGCGAACAGCTCTTCCATCGGCCATGGAGATGCATCGTTGGACTACTCCTGTGATGTTGCGCTTGTATACTTCGCCGTTGATAACAGCGAATGCCTTGGAGCGCCGTGCGATGTGTCGTGCGTCAGTCGGATCGTCCAGTAGCCTCTTGCTGAGGAGGTACGTAATGTATGGTTGGGTCCAAGATGTCTCGATCATCATGACGCTCATTGGTCCCTCGAGTCCTGTGTCCAGCTCCAGGTCGTCGAGTGCCAGTGGCTCATTGGGCCGCGCAGCCCCCGAGTCCATTGTTGCGCTTGTTTTCTTCTCTGCGGCCTTTGGCTTGATGGAGCATTCACATATGCGCTTGAGAAATACCCCAGGTGGTAGAGCCTATGTTGGCGAGTGTGTCCGCCTCTTCATTGCTTTCGCGACCTATGTGTCGCAGCTCGCAACCGTCAAAATCTCCTTCGAGTGTGTCGTAGAGGTCACGGTAGGCGATCATGTTGTCGTTCAGTGCATCGCACTCGTGCATTGTCTGGTTGACGACCAGCTTGGAGTCGCCATATATTATGAGTCTCTTGGCTCCGTAGGCTTTTGCCATCCTCATCCCGTGCAGTAGGGCCTCGTATTCAGCTTCGTTGTTGGAGGCGGTGAACTACATTCGTAGGATATATTTCAGCTTGTCTCCCTGGGGCGATGTCAGTATGGCACCTGCGTCGGCCCCGTCCTTTCGCTTGGAACCATCTAAGTGCATTGTCTAGAGGTAGGACATGTTTGGTTTTTCGGGGAGCTGGTTCTCCATCCAGTGCACGAGGAAGTCAGGGAGAACTTGCGACTTGATTGCGTCGCGTTTTTCATATGTAATGTCTCGTGGAGACAGTTCGATTCCCCAAAGCGTGACTCATCCGGTGGCGTCAGGATTGTTGAGGATGTGCCCAAGAGGGGCGTCATTGACTACCACGATTGGATGCTCCTGGAAGTAGTGGCGTAGTCGCCGGGCTGTCATGAAGACACCATATGCCAGTTTCTGGTAGTGCGGGTACCGCTGTTTTGTTGGCGTAAGTACCTCACTGAGGTAGTAGACTGGGCGCTATACCTCGTGGACCTTGTTTTCTCGCCTGCTCGACCACGAGCATCAGGCCGACCACCTGGTTGGTGGCGGAGATGTATAGCAACAATGGTTCCCTTTCGTGTGGGGTCACTAGTACTGGCGAGGTGGATAGCAAGCGCTTGAGGTCTTCGAATGCTTCCTGCGCCTCATTGTTCCACTCGAACTGGTCAGGTTTATGGAGGAGTTGGTAGAAGGGTAGTGCCTTTTCGCCCATTCGACTGATGAATCGATCGCCGAAGCTGTCATTCTGGATGCCTCTTATGTTCTTCAGCTTCTCCATGGCCAGTATGGCTTTTATTTTCTTCGGGTTCGCCTCAATCCCTCTCGTGGAGATAAGATACCCGAGTAGTTGCCCAGATGGTACGCCAAAGGCGCATTTGTCCGGATTGAGCTTGATCCGGTAGCGGTTGAGGTTGGTGAAGGTTTCGCGTAAATCGTCGATTAGTGAGGCTTCCTCTTTGGTCTTGATTACTATGTCGTCGACATAGACTTGAATGTTGCGACCAAGTTGGTTCTTGAGGCAAGCCTGCATGCACCACTGGTAGGTGGCTCCTACGTTCTTTAGCCCGAAGGGCATTGTGTTGTAGCAGAACACACCAAAGGGCGTTGTGAATGCTGTTTTTTCTTGATCTTCCTCCTTCATTCGAATCTGGTTATAGCCTGAGTAGGCGTCGAGGAAGCAGAGGCGCTTGCATCCCGCGGTGGAGTCGATGATCTAGTCGATTCGCGGTAGCGGGAAGTGGTCCATTGGACAGTGCTTATTCAAAGAAGTGAAGTCCACGCACATCCGCAGGATATCCGTGTCCTTTTTTGGTACTAGCACCGTGTTGGCGAGCCAAGTGCTTTCCTTGATCTCGCGTATAAATTTGGCATCGAGGAGTCTGTTGATCTCCATTCCAACTGCCTTTGCCCGTGGTTCAGACAATCGCCGAATTGTTTGTTTGACTGTCCTTGCGTCTGGGTTGACATTGAGTGCGTGCTCGGCGAATTCCCTGGGAACTCCTGGCATGTCCGTTGGACACCAGGCGAAGATTTCCCAGTGCTCACGGAGGAATTCGACGAGCACGAGTTCCTATGCGGGACTCAAGTTGTTGGCGATGAGGGCCGTCTTGGCGGGATCCGATGGGTGGACCTGAACTTTCTTTGTGTGCATCGATGAGTCGAAAGATAGGTCGGGTGAACTTGGTCGGCTCAGGGGAGGCAGACTGTTGTCTGTCGACTCCTTTAGTCTCGCGAGTTCTTCCTGCATGCCGAAGGACTAGGAGATTCTGTTGAATTCCCTGTCACAACTGTCGGACCTCTCGAAGTTCCCGTTGACTGTGATGACACCATTAGGGCCTGGCATCTTCATCTGCAGATAGGCGTAGTGTGGCACTGCCATGAACCTAGCGAACGCGACACGTCCGAGGATGCAGTGGTACTGCGAGGGCCAGTCGACGACCTCGAAGTCGATGCGCTCGCGCCGAAAGTTTTTCAGCGTGCCGAAGATGACGTCGAGGTTGATTTTGCTAAGAGGATACATGTCCTTGCCTGGGACGATGCCGTGGAATGTTGTGTCTGAGGCTTCTAAGCAAGTCAGAGGGATCCTCATTGCTCGCAAGGTACTCGCGAATATAAGGTTGATGCCGCTTCCGCCGTCCATGAAGACGCGGCTCATGTCGAAGCCTCCAATTTGAGCCTCGAGTACGAGGGGACAATGGCCTGGACGAGGTACTTGGGGCGGATGGTCACGCTTATCGAAGGTGATGCAGGACTCGCTTCCGCTGAGGTACTCAGTGGTAGATGGTGGCGAGTTTGTGGCCAAGTTGACTTGGCGAGTGATGGCCTTCTGCACCCAATTCGAGGGGCGTCCCTTTTGGATCATCATGGTACCCATGGCCCGTGGGTATGGTTCGCCTCCGTGGTGCTGGTCCGGCACAACTGCATTTGGGGGTGGCCCAGGCGGTGGTGGCGGAGCTCCATGTGCCACGACGCCTGGGGCGGCTCCGTAGCCCCTTTCGACTACGTTGCGATTCATCTGAGCCAATCCCTCATGCAGTTTGAGGAACTCGCGACAGTCCTTGAGGAGGTGGCTGGACTTCTTTTTTCCATCGTGCTTGTCGATGTAGAAGTGCACAGTGCATGGCCTAGATAGCTTGTCTTCAATGGATGTTGCGGGTGCCTCGTCGCGATTGCGGCGCTGCCATACTTGCATGGTTTTCTCGGAGTCGCGGTATCCACCACTGCAGTAGCCGCTGTTGTGGTTATCGTCGCGTCTGTCGGCGTAGCCGGCTGCGACCATGTTGACGTCATCGCGGTCATCGTAGATGCACATGCGGCGTTTGCTTCAGCGGTCGTGGCTGCGCTCGAGTCTGCTTCCTCGTCGGAGTGAACGTGATCTTTCACCGAATCTTCTCCGTCAGCCCACCGATTCGCGATTTCCATTAGGTGGTCGATGGTTTTGGGCTTCGAGCGGCGTAGCTCCTCCCTGAGCTCTATGCGGCGAATGCCACCGTTGAATGCGTCGATTGCGCGGTCCTCCGAGATATTTTCTGCGGAGTTCTTGATGATGGACCACCTCTGGATGTACGAGCGTAGAGATTCACCCGATCTTTGCTGGCAGCACCTCAGCTCTTCGATTGACGCGAGCCTTTTGTATGTGACTTTGAAGTTGCGCACGAAGCTGTAAACCAGCTCTTCCCAACTGTGAATGGATCCACGTGGGAGGTTGTTGAGCCATGCTCGGGCGGCGCCCTGCAGCTGTAGCTACAGGCATTACATGGCCGTGCTTCGACTTCCGCCATGAAGCCTGACGGAGGAGATGTGGTCCTCTAGCCAGATTTTCGGGTCCTGCAGACCGCCAAACTTCGGGTTCTCTGATGGGAGCTTAAACCCCTTGGGCATTCGCTTTTTCCTGATGGCCCTGCT
This sequence comes from Avena insularis, assembly GCA_023614405.1. NCBI lineage: Eukaryota > Viridiplantae > Streptophyta > Magnoliopsida > Poales > Poaceae > Avena > Avena insularis. The sequence goes on along the minus strand of CM042690.1, from coordinate 659,701,047 downwards.
GAAGCATCTAGCGCTACAGAGCTCCACATCTTCGTCTTCTGAGTCAGTTGACCGAGCACGTCGCGCTCTTGATTTGTCAATCTTGCGTTGTGTGAGGTCATCGGGCGCATCATAGTCGTGGTCGTGTCGCCGTGAACGGCGACGTTGAGATAGATCGTGACTGTCATCGCTAGATGAGGGCGAGGAATAGCGTTTTGCCAGAGCCTTGCCTTTCTTCGATTCTGACGCTGGCTCTTTGTCGAGGACGGCCTCGATTAAGCCCAAGCCTGCGATCGTAGATTGGTGCATGGCAGCTCGAGGGTCTCCAACTGGCGGCTGGTTGTTGAGGAGGTATATGGTGGCCGCCGTTACCGCGGCTTGCGGCATTTTCAGGAGCACGTTGCCGCGTGTATCCACCGTCATGGAGCCGAAGTCGAGGACTTTAGCGGCTTCCACACGTTCTTGTTTGGTGAGGTGGGAGAGTCGAGATCGTCTCTTGTTGGCGATGTACTCGTTGCACCTAGAGGAGGATCCTCCGTGCGAGGAGAGCCTAGCTCGTCGGAGGCTTGATTTATCAGCCGCCTTTTTATGCGCCTCGAGTTGCGCGATTGTTCGTAGCTGGCGCTTATATTCCTCTTTCAGGAGCCAATGGTAGCCCATCAACAGTTCTTGTGGGGCGCCGAAGGGTAGAGGGTGACCTCACAGAGCTTCTCGGCAGCGATCCCACTCGAGGTCATTGAGCCTGATCACGACGCGTTCGCCGGTTTGCTCGTTTATCATAGTTGGAGGTTCGACTGCTCCTCCGTTGTTGACGGGGGCACCGTTTGGCGGTGGTCTGCCATTGGGTATTCCACCGTTTGGTGGGTCGGTTTCATGGCCACCGTTGCCTGTGTTGTCGCGATTGGCGGAGGTGTCGCCTGCGTTGATGATGGTGCACATGAAGTGGTTGGGGAAGTTGCTGCTCCCGCAACTTTCAGATCCGGAACTGTAGGCTCCATCTTCAGTTGCCAGATCGCCCAGATCGGATTCGCGACTATTGTCGCTGTCCGTATTCTCGACTTTTGTCGAGGCATTGAGTTTGCTGAGGGTGCCGATCGGCGGGGGAAACCACGATGCCGGAGTAATCGATGGTACCGTCGGCTGGTCAGGCATGCGAAGCGTGCCCATCTGACCAACTTGGAAGCGGAAGCTCTCGATCGCCAAGCTGATCCCGTCGCCCACGGACTCGAAAGCCGGGTGAGTGGCTGGCGTGTGGACGTGAAGTCGAACGCGCCGAAGAGCTGGCGGATCTCCGCCGTTGCGGAGTTGTAGATCACAGTTGATGGGGCCGAAGAAGCCGCAACATCAGCACTCCCAGTTCCCACAGACGGCGCCAATTGACGAGGGTTTAACTCATCAATGCCCATTGTTATGGACTTGTGTTTTGGAGAAGGAGGGAGCGCTGGAGACATCTATCGGCTAGCAAATAAGCACACATGGGACTCAAAGATTTACCCAGGTTCAGGCCTCGCAGAGGTCCCTACTCCTGCTTGTCTGCTCGTGGAATTATCGAGGGAATCGAAGATTACAATGGTGCATAGATGCAATCTGGCGAGGGTTGTGGAAACTAGGGTTGCGTGTGTCCTCCTCGCCGCCTCCTCCTCGCCTTTATATAGATAGGCTAGGTCTTGGGTAGCAGGTCGAGTCGGTTACAGTTTAGGGTTTTCCCCTTTGAACTTTCTATCTTTAGCTTCTTCTTGTTCTTCAAGCAATCGAGAGTTCATAGGTTACTTGAGTCCTCTGTTTGGGCCTTGGCGACACCATGGGATCCCGCTGTATTCAGGCCGTATATACCAAGCTCGAGTACTTGTAGGATATACCCAAGTCACCTATGATATTTAGAAAAGAGAGAAATCCAATGAGATGACAAGGGGTTTGAAATAAATCCTCTACTACTTAGTATTCTACACAAGAAGCAATTTACTGGAGGTGAAGAATATCCTGATCCATATGAGCATATTGCATGTTTTAAAGATATATGTGACACTTTTATATTGACGGGATATACTGCCGATGAGGTAAGGGTTAAACATTTTAGTCAAACTTTGACAAGTACAGCTCTCTGATGACCCACAAGTATAGGGGATCGCAACAGTCTTCGAGGGAAGTAAAGCCCAATTTATTGATTCGACACAAGGGGAGCCAAAGAATATTTATAAGCCTTAACAACTAAGTTGTCAATTCAGCTGCACCTGGAAACAGTCTTGCTCACAATAGTGTATCAGTAGCAACAGTTTTGTAGTAGTAATAGCAGTAGTAAAAGTAAAGACAGTAGTAACAATAGCAGTAAACAGTAGGATTAAAGCTCGGTAGGCATAGGGATGGATGGAAGGGCGTTGAATGGACAAGACAATTCATATAGCAATCAAGGCATAGGGAATTTGCAGATAAATAAGATAAAGCATCCAAGTACTAAATAATCATAGGCATATGTTCCATATATAGTCATACGTGCTCGTAATGAGAACTTGCACAACATATTTTGTCCTCGCCAAATTTCTGCGTTTGCAATGGGCCTCAAGGAAACTACTAGCAATTAAGGTGCTCCTTTTAATAGAGCACCGGAGCAAAGCATTAACACTCCGTGAACACATGTGATCCTCACATTAAAGCCATTCCCTCCGCTTATCCCGATTATTGTCACTTCGGGGCCTTTGGTTCCGGACAATAAAATGTGTATACAACTTGCAGGTAAGATCACAAACAATACTATCATCATGAATCAATAATATGTTTAGATCTGAAATCATGGCACTCGGGCCTTAGTGACAAGCATTAAGCATAACAAGTTCCAACAAAGTCAAAAAGCACTAATAATAGATACTAGGCACCATGCCCTAACAATCTGATGCCATTACATGAACGATCTCATCCAATCCCTACAATCCCCATAGCCTACAGCGGGGGATTACTCACTCATGGATGGGGGAATCATGGATGGTTGATGGAGAAGCGATGATGACGATGATGGCGATGATCTTCTCCAATACCCCGTCCCGGCAGGGTGCCAGAACGGAGTTTCTGGTTCCGAATCGCGGTTTCTGGTGGTGGCGGAGTAGCGGAACTCTATCTGGAAAAACGTCGAACCCCCTTGGCTTTTTAGGTCAAGAGGCATCTTATAGGCGAAGAGGGAGGCTGAGGGGGTGCCCGAGGTGGCCACACCCCTCCTAGGCGCGGCCTGGGCTGGCCCGCCTAGCCAGGGGGTGTGGGCCCCTCGTGGGCCTCCTCCGTCTCGTCTTCTGGCTCCGCGAGTCTTCTGATAAAATAGGATTTTTGGCATATTTTCCGAGATTTTTCCTGATAGTTGATTTTTTGCACAAAAACTAGACACCAAGGCAATTCTGCTGAAAACAGCGTCATTCCGTGTTAGTTGTATCCAAATCACACAAGTTTAGAGGAGAAACAATAGCAAAAGTGTTCGAGAAAGTAGATACGTTTTGGACGTATCAACTCCCCCAAGCTTAGCTTATTGCATGTCCTCAAGCAATTCAGTTGAAAACTGAGTGCGGTAAAAGAAACTTTCACGAACACATTTGCTTCATAAGATGTATATATTCTCAGCATATGATCAAATACTTAGGCAATTCATAATAAAGGGTATGCAAATAAGTTTACTCAATAGTCATTGCAAGCTATGAAGAGATTCCAACTCAAAAATAATAAGTAGCATGAAACATAAACATAAGCAACATTGCAATGCTCATAAAAAGGTATGATAGAGTGGTATCTCGCTTGCCTTTGATTGTAGAGCAAACATAAATGCCAAGGCACCTCTGAAGTTCAAGTGAAGACTAGAAGTAAAGATATCAAAGATACAAGCATCAAAGTCATGACACAATTAACCAAGTTTTGAGGCCAGCACATTACACTAAGAATGACAACTATGCTCTCAAGAAAGTGCTCATAGAATAAGTGGTGACTCAACAAGGAAGTGAAAAGGTTTTGAAAAGTTTGAAAGGCTTCCAAATGCTGAAAGTATGGTACTCATTAGCTTTGAGCTCTCATTGCCCCTATCATAAGCATCTTTAAATGGTTAAGGTGAAAGTGAGGTCCAATATAAGTTATATGCTTGACAGACCATAAACTGGAAATCTCATGTCCCTTGAGTATGAGGGTCACTCCTCATGCTACCCAACTTTAGTTACCGGTAAGTTCTTGTCATAGTAAATATATGCGTATCATAGAGAACCGCCAACGGGGTATCCCTTGCCCGATGATACGGAAGAATTCCCATATCAAAATGACAAGGCAAGTAGACAATGAGCATCTCAGCAATCTTCTTATTTACCATGGGAAAATGGTGCTTTTTTCTCTCTTTCCTCTTTTCTCATCTTTTTTTTTCTTTTTCCCAATCTCTATCTCTTTTTTATAAGAAGAATGCTTCATAGATTGCTCATTATGGTTACGCTGTAGGTTTCCACCATGATTAGGCATGGATTAGACCAGCCGCCCAGGCGTTTCTCTAACACACATACATAACTCCATGGACTTACAAGCTCCCCCTTTATTTCACACCGACGACATCCGTAAACAAAATAGCATGATATCAACTAGATATATATTTACAGGTGTTGAAAGCGTTCCTCGTGACAACACGGTTCTGCTAATTCCTAGCATATAATTTGCAAGCATATAACTTTCATGGACAGTCAGAATAGTTCAGGTTTATTAAGTGCAAGAAATAAAGTGTGCCATCAAGTTCATGAGAGCTTTACTAACTAACTTTATCATAACAAGCAAACATTTTATTCGGAAGAAAACAAGGCATACTGAATATGCACGGAATGGCAAATGATGCTAATAGGTAGGTATGGTGGACACTTTTGGCAATATTGGTTTTGGGGAGTTGGAAACACGAGTAGAGCTCATACTCAATGCAAGTGAAAGATAGCAATAGAAAGGGAGCGACAAACGAGAGAGCAATAACTGTCATAATCATGCTTGCAACAAAACATGACTAATTATGGCATGAAAGTGATTCAAGAACCCTGAGGCAAAATAATTCATCGAGGCTTAACTAACCTTTTGTTTAGTCATATGCATGCGTGAGCATGTGCCAAGTCGATTCAAATAGAACATTCAGAGGAGGATACCACAATGTCATACCAAGTTATGAATAGAACAATGCAAGCAAACATTCATATGACATGCTACAAACTACTAGCAAGCTAGAGCTAATCATAAGAAAGCAAGAACTACTAAGCATCCATAGATATCATACACCTTACATGAACATACTAAGCATGCCCACAATGATGAGTATATGTACAAAATGAAAACAAAATAGAGTTCATTACCAGCCTCTTACCATACCTCAAGTTGTCATTAATCTTCATTATTGCCCTTCACTTGTGTGGCTTGAATAATAACATGAAACCAAACTCCACTGAGGACTGTTGAACCCTGCAACGAACTTTACAAAACCAAAGAAGAACAACAAATATTTTTGAGTTTTCAAATTTTAAAGGCAAGAACCAAAAGGAAGAACAATCAAAACAAAATCTTTTTGGGTTTTTCGAATAATCAAAACAAAACTAAAAAGGAAGAAGCAAACCAAGGCTAAAGAAAAGACAAAGAAGCAAACCAAGAGAAATAACGAAAATATTTTTGGTCTTTTTGTGTTTTATAAAGCATAAATAAAGCAAGAACAAAGACTCAAAAGAAAACGAAATGTGAATATACGAAGCACCGACTAAACATGATACGTAGATGAGTGTGTTGTCGGTGTACCTCCCCCCAAGCTTAGGCTTTTGGCCTAAGTGGGTATCAACCCCAATGCGGATAGGAACTCCAAGCTGGCGGGTAATCATAAGAATGATCGTAGTTAGGCCCTTGCGAAGAAGAAGAAGCTCCCCAATCATAGGCAGGTTGCTAGTACGAAGACTCCCCCTCATTCGAGGGCTGGACCGAATCATCTGTAACTTCCCTTCCAGTATCTTGCTCTTGCTGGGAGAGATCCCCTAGATATGTATCAAGCTCGTCCTCAGTGAGTGACCATCCTACCCTGGCATCAAGGTTAAACCAAGCAGGTGCAGGCAAAAGAACAACACGCTCGGACTTACCCCTTCTCCAACCAGCCTTGAGGAAGGTTATTTCATAAGATAAATCACTCAAATTATCCCAAGAAGAAACGAATTTATGTTGTATCATGGAATTAAGGTCAAGCCTTTCTATGGGAAACTGTAGGTCTAAATGATGAGGCGCTACACCATGCAAAGCTAATAAACAAGAGGCGATGAGGCCTCCACAAATCCCACCTTTCTCGCGGTTAGCAGCAAGGCGGAAAGCTATCAAGGCACCCAAATTATAAGTCCTATCTCGTTTTAAAGCTGCTGAGATGAAGGCTAGATCATAGGAGGATAATTTACTAGCAGTTTTCCTAGCGAGAACGCACTTGGCAATAAAGTAGGCAAAGTAGAGAATAGACGGGAGATGAATATTACGATTTTTACCACTCTCCTTTGAGAAGCTGCTCCCTTGGCAAATCTCTGCATACAAGTCCATGAGTGGTGTAGGTCGCTCTCTAATCCTTTCACACGAACCCCACTATAGTACTTTAATAGATGCACAAAAATCATCAAAAGGGAGATCGATAGCTATATTGTAAATTTTGTAATGAACCATGGGGTTAGGAAAGGAGCAACTAAATCGAAAATCCTGCACCACAAACATGGTTAGTTTCACATATTGGTAAGGTTCATCTCCCACAAAATGCTCCAATCCTGCATTAGCAATTAAAGTATGGAAATCTTGAGAAATCCCTATAGCCCTCATGAATTCGGGGCATGGATAGATAGAAGGAAAGACTTCCTCCTCACGGTGAACCTTCATAATCACAGACACCCTTAATTCATGTTGGTTGAGTTGGTGTTCATTCATCTTCTTCTCTAAAATTTAAGACAACCATCATACAAGTTGATTGCAAAGTGATTACATAATGAAAGGAACTACTTATAGGGACTTGTAAGAGGCCTAAACATGCATCAAAACAATTTTTCTAAGCATTGAACCAGCTTAAAAGCTCACAAAACCTGTCACCTACAGTAGCAAAATACTCAAGATATAAACCACTAATCACAAATCTACTTGGACAAGCGGAGGAGTCACATACCGGAGAACAAATGATTCCAATTTCAGCAGCAAATATGGCCCCCTAGGTCACTCCAAATACTTCTCTGCCCCTTTTTCACGTAAAAATTTAATATGAATTTTCTAGAATTTTTCGAGACACTTTATTTTTTAGCAATTTTTAGGTATTGATGAATGATTTTCTGGCAGAAAGATATAATTGAAATGATGCAAAAACAAAACAAAACTAAAACTTCAGAAGTTCTAAGACACTCTAATAAGCAAGCAACTAGTGAAAGAAAAGTAAACTAAGTGAAAACAAAAATTAAAAAGGATAAAATAAAGGTAAGCGAAGATAATCATGGTGAAAGCATAGTTTTGTTCATTAAAATCCTTTTGTTAACAAGGTTAATTAGGTCTTGTTACCAAAACAATTTTATATGAAACAAAACTTTGCATTCCACTCAATGATCATGTTACCTCAACCTTGATAGCAATGATCCCAATCATAATAGTTTCATATTTTTCTCGTGGTATGGGACAATATATTTCTCTGACTTGGATGCCCTCAATATTTTCAATTGAATTTAAGACATAATTCCTATCAATCTTCTTGGGGAATAGACAATATGCTTCTTGCCATTAACATTAAAAGTTACCTTTCCTTGATTGCAATTAATAACAGCTCCTGGAGTATTAAGAAAAGGTCTCCCAAGAATAATAGACATATTATCATCTTCAGGAATTTCAAGCACAACAAAGTCAGTTAATATCAAGAAATTATGAGCCACTTGAACAGGAACATCCTCACATATACCAACAGGAATAGTAGTAGATTTATCAGCCATTTGCAAAGATATATCAGTTGGTATTAATTTTTTCAATTGAAGTCTCTTATAGAGAGAAAAAGGCATAACACTAACTCCTGCTCCCAAATCACACAAAGAAGTTCTAACATAGCTATTTTTAATAGCATGGGATAGTTGGAATCCCTGGGTCTCCAAGCTTCTTTGGAACCTTACCATTAAAGGAATAATTAGCAAGCAAAGTAGAAATTTCCTCATTAGGGATCTTCCTTTTATTAGAAACAATATCCTTCATATACTTTGAATAAGGAGGCAGTTTAATAGCATCAGTTAAAGAAATTTGCAAAAATAAAGGTTTCATCCACTCACAAAATTTATTATAGTGTTCGTCTTCCTTTGACTTGTGTTTCTTATCAGGGAAAGGCATAGGTTTTTGGACCCAGGGCTCTCTTTCACTACCATGTTTATTAGCAACAAAATCTTCTTTAGTGTATTTAGTATTCTTAGTGTGTCTTTCAGGTTCTTCTTCATCTTTTTCTTTATCGGGAGCATCATTTTCCTCATTACCACTTTCAGTTCCCGCATTAGAGACAGATATACTATTAGGATCCTTAGCAGGTTCAGAAGACTCTAAAATAATTTTATGTTTCTTTTTTCTTTTCTTAGGAGAAGTACCACTATTTTCAATTCGTTGAGAATCCTGCCCAATTCTTTTAGGATGCCCCTCAGGATATAGAGGATCCTGGGTGGCAACACCACTTCTAGTTCTAATTTCATAAGCATGTTTTTCTTTAGCAGCATTCACTAACAAATCTTTTTGTTCTTTAATAAGCTGATCAATTTGAGTTTGAACCATTTTGAAATGTTTAACAAGCATTTTAACATCATTAGAGGTTCTTTACACAATATCTTTTAACTCAATAATAGCTCTAGAGTTTTCCATCAAATGATTCTGCACTCTTTTATTGAAATTATCTTGCTTAACAATAAAAACATCAAATTCTTCTAAGCATTGATCAAGAGGTTTAGAATAAGGAATATCACCTTCATCAAAATGTTGGAGAGAGTGTACCTCAATAGTGGATGAGTGGGAGATTGGCTTACATAATTCTTCTATAGGAGGTAAATTCTTCACGTCTTCAGCTTTAATACCCTTCTCCTTAAGACATTTCTTAGCTTCTTTCATCACTTCATCATTTAGTTCAATAACTCCTCTTTTCTTTGGTGTTGGTGTTGGCTCAGGCACAGTTAACTCAGGTGTAGTTGTCTCAGGTGGAGTCTAGTCATCGTAATTCTTGCTTATTTTAGCCATTAATTCCTCAGCTTCTTTGGGAGTTCTATTCCTGAAAACACAATCAGCACAACTATCCAGGTATGTCCTAGATTCTTCAGTTAGTCCATTATAATATATATCAAGAAGCTCATTCTTAGGTAATGAACATCCAGCCTGTGCATGAATCAAAGCACAAAACCTTGCCCATGATTCATGCAATATCTCCTTTTCTCCCTGTTTAAAATCAAAAAGTTCCTCCGAAATGGCATGTCTAGCACTAGGAGGGAAATATTTCTAAAGGAAAGTACTAATTAAGCAATCAGGGCTATCAATAGATCCAGGAGGTAAATTATTAAACCACGCCTTAGCTTCTCCTTTCAGTGAAAAAAGGAAAATTTTAGCAACAAAGTAGGTGCGCATCTTAATATCATCAGAAAACAGGCCACTCATGGTAGAAAGCTTAGTCATATGTGCTACAACACTTTCATTCTTAGTCCCACAAAAAGGTTCTTTCTCAACAATAGTTATGTAAGATAAATCAAGAGAGAAATCATAATCCTTATCTTTAATGCTTATGGGAGATGTAGCGAACTTATCATTAGGAGACAATTTGGGTTTTATAGTACGCCTCTCAAGGAGACTCTTAATAGCACTTTTACCATGAGTATTTTGACATTCTTTAATAAATTCATCATTCATTTCTATATATCTGTCCTCAATATCATAGCTCTCTATAGACTCAGGTGAACTGACAGGTGTAGTAGTGTCTTCATTAGGAGTTTCAGTATTTCCAGCTATAGTTCTAGCAATCGTAGCATCTAGGAAAGGACCTAATGAACCACTCTTATCAAGCACAATAGAAGCAGCATCATAAGTATCAGAAGTTTCAGATTCAGCAGTAGTAGTATGTGTAGCATGTGTATGTGGTGGTGTAAGGAGCTTACTCATCACAGATGGTGAATTAAGAGCAATAGAGGTGTTCAGAACCATACCTCTCCTTGTAGTGGATGGTAATATAGGAACCTTTCCATCATGAGACTTACCCATGATGAATGGATGGCAGCGAACAATAATGATTCCAAGTGAACTTGATAAATAGATCTATGCTCCCCGACAATGGTGCCAGAAAATAGTCTTGATGACCCACAAGTATAGGGGATCGAAATAGTCTTCGAGGGAAGTAAAACCCAATTTATTGATTCGACACAAGGGGAGCCAAAGAATATTTATAAGCCTTAACAACTGAGTTGTCAATTCAGCTGCACCTGGAAACAGTCTTGCTCACAACAGTGTATTAGTAGCAACCGTTTTGTAGTAGTAATAGCAAAGTAATAGCAGTAGTAAAAGTAAAGACAGTAGTAACAATAGCAGTAAACAGTAGGATTAAAGCGCGGTAGGCATAGGGATGGATGGACGAGCGTTGCATGGACAAGACAATTCATATAGCAATCAAGACATAGGTCATTTGCAGATAAATAAGATAAAGCATCCAAGTACTAAATAATCATAGGCATGTGTTCCATATATAGTCATACGTGCTCGTAATGAGAACTTGCACAACATCTTTTGTCCTGCCAGCCCGTTTGCAGCGGGGCCTCAAGGGAACTACTAGAAATTAAGGTGCTCCTTTTAATAGAGCACCGGAGCAAAGCATTAACACTTTGTGAACACATGTGGTCCTCACATCAAAGCCATTCCCTCCGGTTATCCCGATTATTGTCACTTCGGGGCCTTTGGTTCCGGACAATAATATGTGTATACAACTTGCAGGTAAGATCACAAACAATACTATCATCATGAATCAATAACATGTTCGAATTTGAAATCATGGCACTCGGGACCTAGTGACAAGCATTAAGCATAATAAGTTGCAACAAAGTGAAAAAGCACTAATAATAGATACTAGGCACCATGCCCTAACAATCTGATGCCATTACATGAACAATCTCATCCAATCCCTACCATCCCCATAGCCCACAGTGGGGGATTACTCACTGATGGATGGGGGAATCATGGATGGTTAATGGAGAAGCCATGGTGACGATGATGGAGATGATCTTCTCCAATACCCCGTCCCGGCAGGGTGCTAGAACGAAGTTTCTGGTTCCGAATCGCGGTTTCTGGTGGTGGCGGCGCAGTAGAACTCTATCTAGAAAAACGTCAAACCCCCTTGGGTTTTTAGGTCAAGAGGCATCTTATAGGCAAAGAGGGAGGCTGAGGGGGTGCCCGAGGCGGCCACATCCCTCCCAGGTGCGGCCTAGGCTGGCTCACGCGGCTAGGGGGTGTGGGTCCCTTGTGGCCCTCCTCCGTCTCGTCTTCTGGCTCCATGAGTCTTCTGATGAAATAGGATTTTTGGCATATTTTCCGGGATTTTTCCTGATAGTTGATTTTCTGCACAAAAACTAGACACCAAGGTAATTCTGCTGAAAACATCGCCAGTCCATGTTAGTTGTATCCAAATCACACAAGTTTAGAGGAGAAACAATATCAAAAGTGTTCGAGAAAGTAGATACGTTTTGGACGTATCACTCTCTCATGGTATAGATCTCTACCCCTTAAAGCCACTACTACTTGGGATAATTTAGCTTGTGAATTTCTATCAAAATATTAGCCACTATCAAGATCTTTTGGAATTAGGCGTCTTATAATGACTTGGAAGAATCGTTCTAATGAAGGACTAGTATGAGCTTATATTAGATTTAAAGATTTATTACGACTATGTCCTCATCATGACTTGCTTGAATGGTATTTACTACATATCTTTTATGGCGGTTTAATTCAACCTAATAAAATTGAATTAGACTCTTTCGCAGAAGGAGCCTTTATGAATCTTCCTATACCTATAGCTTGGGCTTTACTTAATAGAATTCATGACCATAGAGTTTCATGGAATTTTGGTCTAGGAAGTGAAGGAGGCGTAGAAATAGAGCATGGTTGTATTCATGATTATAATAAAAAGGTCCATGTGAAAGAATTGTCTAAAGAACTTTATTTGGATTCAGATCTTGTGTTGCAAGTTGTTAAAGCTTTTACATAACATATTAAAGCTCCAAAGGAGGGTCCAGTCAAGTATGATCCACCACCTGAACCAGAGAAGAAAAGAGAAGATAAAGCAACACTTGCCCCGTAGAACCAATATATGAAGTGCCTTTCCCTAACACTGCAGAAAAGCATATTTTTGAATATGAATAGGTCAAAGCAGTACAGGAAAAAAGGGAAGAGGAAAGCGTGTCAGAAGTCAAGGAACATCTGAAGGAAAACAAAGATGAAGAGGTAACCAAGGAAGCAATTATGGCTATGTACTCACACTGTAACATAGTTGAACTTGATGTAGAGACTTCCATATTGGTAGAAGGTAAAACAAAGGTAAAAGATGTGGGTAAGCCTATTCTTCCCTGCATATTTAAAGAAACCTCTCATTGTGGTTTATGTGATCTTGGCACCGAAGTTAATGTTATATCTTATGATTTCTACCTAGAAATAAAAGAAGAAATAGAACCGGCTACAATTGAGAATACTAATATAACAATTATGTTATCCAATAAAAATCTTAGAATTCCAATGGGAGTAGTTGACAATGCAACTGTCACAATTGGCAACAAAAAAATTCCTATCGATTTTGTAGTTGTTGATATGCCAGCTGATACGTTTTGCCCTATTATATTTGGAAGAACCTTTTTGGGTGATATAGGTGCCTATGTTAACTTCAAGAAGGAGATTGTGACTCTTAAGCTTGGGGGAATAGAAAACAAATTCCATTTTTCCAAATTTAAAGACAAGCCTCCACAAGCACAAGAAGAAGAGGAAGAGAGAACCATTGAGGAAATGGTAGCTCTTTTCTTTGGTAATGGAGAAGAAGAAATAAATGAAGATCCAAATTATGAAGAAATAGTTATGGAGGACAAGTCCTTAGAAGAACTTGAAGATGAATTTGATTCACTTCCTATTTTGGGACCTCTAACTGATGAGGCTTTTGAAGAGCCAGAAAAAAGAGGGGACGAGGAAATACCACCCCCGGAGTTGAAGACTCTACCAGATAATCTCAAATATAGGTTTTTAGATGATACCAATAATTTTCTTATTATTATTAGTGCTAAACTTTCAGGAGAAGAAGAAGAACTCATGAGGAGACTTAAGGAGAATCGCCAAGCCTTTGGGTACTCAATGGATGACTTGAAGGGCATTAGTCCCATGATAGCAGTCCATCGGATATTCATGGAAGAAGGTGCTAAACCAGTTGTAGAATTTAATAAAAGATTGAAGCCTAAAATGAAAGAAGTGGTAAGAAAAGAAATTGTATGCCTACTGGACGCATGTATAATTTATCCTGTTAAAGAGAGTGATTGGGTAAGCCCTGTTCATTGTGTTCCTAAGAAGGGCGGTTTTACTGTTGTTCCTAAAGAAAACAATGAACTAATACCTACTAGAACTATTGTTGGGCACAGGATGTGCATATATTTCAGGAAATGGAATAAAGAAACTAGGAAAGATCACTATCCGTTACCGTTCATAGATCAAACTTTAGAAAGGTTAGCAAACCATACTCATTTTTGTTACTTGGGCGGATATTCTGGTTTCTCTCAAATAGCTGTTCATCCGGATGACCAACTTAAAACAACTTTCATAAGTCCTTACGATTTACATGCTTATCAACGTATGCCTTTTGGTCTATGTAATGCCCTAGCTACTTTTCAATGATGTATGACTGCTATTTTTGCTGATTTCATAGAACTTATAATGGAAGTATTTATGGATGACTTTTCTGTCTATGGAACTTCATTTACAAGTTTCTTGGATAATATCAAGAAAGTTTTGCAGCGTTGTGAAGAAACTAATCTTGTTTTAAATTGGGAGAAGTGCCACTTTATGGTCAAAGAAGGTATAGTCCTTGGACACAAAGTATCAGGTAAGGGAATTGAAGTGGATAGAGCTAAGGTTGAAGCAATAGAGAGAATGACACAACCTAGGGATATTAAAGGTATAAGAAGTTTTCTTGGTCATGTGGGTTTTTACAGAAGGTTCATTAGATTTTTTTCAGGGATATCTAAACATTTGACTAACCTCTTGCAAAAGGGAATGCGATTTAGTTTTGATGATAAGTGTCTTGAAGCTTTTGATAAACTTAAAAATGCTTTAACTTGTGCTCTACCATAAAACCACCTATCTAGGATATAACGTTTGACTTAATATGTGAAGCTAGCGATAATGTTGTAGGAGTAACTCTTGGACAACATATTGGTCGAAGATTTAATGTTATACATCATGCTAGTAGAACTCTCAATGGTGCCCAAAAGAATTACCCTAAGGAAGAAAATGAACTATTGGCTGTATTTTCTCTTGTGATAGATTCCGTTCTTATATAGTTGATGCAAAGGTGAGAGTTCATATGAATCGTGATGGCTTGAAAGAACTCCTTGAGAGGAAAGAACATAAGCCAAGACTGATCCGTTGGATTCTTTCACTTCAAGAATTTGAGTTGCAGATTATGCAGAGGCAAGAAATAAAGATGTTAGATGCAGTATTCATGCTTGCCTAGGAGGACACTAATCTTATTGAGAGTAACTTTAGTCCTGGTGATTTTCGTTTACGAGAATTATTTGATGAACCAAAGTCAATTCCTCCAAGAGAGAAGGAGTCCTTTATGTGGGAGAAACTTTTCATCCCCAATTAAGCAAGTGGTAAGTGCAAGGTAAGTGTTCTTACCCAAATAAGTGAATTATTTTCACAATTTTTACCCTTGAAATTCCTATTTTCGAATTTCTTGTGTTTTTCTGAAGTTTTAGAGGGGTTTTACCAACTAGTTGGTCGTTAAACTCTCTGTATCATCTTCGTGAAATTATTTTCGATATCTGAGCCTATATGGTCGCAGCTATACGACTGGAGCAAAAATTCTGGCCGTATAGTTGGTCGTTAAACTCTAAGATGGTTTTGCTTTTTGGTGCCGATATTTATATGGTCGCAACTATACGACCGGAGCAAAAATTCCAGCCGTATAGTTGGTCGTTAAACTCCCAGGCATTTTTGATTTTCGGTGTTTGAAACTATATGGTCGCAACTATACGACCGGAGCAAAAATTTCATCCATATAGTTGGTTGTTAAACTCTCAGACACTTTTCGTTCGATCTTTCTTTTTAATTGAAAAAACGTTATTGTCGGTTTCAAGTCGTGATTTAATTGACCTAGACTCAAGATATTTGGAAATATCTTCCTGGAACCAACTATACGGCCGGAGCTATACGGGCCGCGCCCGTATAGTTGGTCGTTACAAAGGCAAGTTATTTCCAAATCCATGATTTATTTTTCTGTTCCGTTTGGATTTTTTTCTTCAACGACAATTTGGTGTTTCTCGCGAGTTTTACCGACCTCTGACCCCTCTTATATACTGCCATTGTTTATCTCTCTAATCGCAATCTACACGAACCAATCTAGCAATGCGCTATCCCGTCCCAGGCCGTGGTAAACCCATGGGGCTCATTGCTCCTTCTAGGGACCGCTCTAGCAGCCCGACCGTCGAGGACGATGACGAGGAGGTGGAGAGGTTTAGCCCGAAGTACAAAGAGTACATCGAGCCAAGCTACTTCAACAATGATTCTGATGGGGATGATGACGTAGTTGACGTCTACATCCACCGCGACATCTACGATCCACCGGAGATCAATTGTGTGGCGATGAAGAAAGCTCAATAAGAGAGAGAAGATCGCAAGCCACATGGAAAATGATGTGTAGAGACGGTCAAGTTCGTCACCACAGATTCAAGCCGCACAAGCATAAGGAATTATCTAATAATGGTGCATGTGCTAGCAAGGAAGGGGAGGTTCCACTCTCGACACTACAAGAAATGTGTTGACTAGTGACCTTTTATTAACGACCCTGAGTTTTTTGGTCATAGATCTATGACCATTTCGAACCAATTGGTCGTAGGCCATTTCAGAGGATACAAACCCAGAAAAACTATGAACTTTTTTGTCAAAAAGATCATAGCTTTCTTACAACAGGTGGTCATAACATAGACATCACTGGTTCATGACCTTAATTTTGGGCGACTATGACCAATTTAAATGGTCGTGGGTGCTATTCATGATAACTTAAGAAAGACCGATGGCCACCTCAGCAGGTTGATCTACGTGTCGCATCCATGTGTCAAGTTTCGCTGAAGTGTCTGCATATATGCTTACATGTCACCTCCATATGGTGTTGACCTGTTGACTACAAATTATACTCCTACCCAATGACACATGGGGCCTGCTTGCCATGTTGGTTTTATTCTATTGACCAGAACCTGTCGGTCAGAACTGAAGTCATGCGCTGTGGATAGGACCTACTAGACCAAATTTTAATTAGATAAAAAGAGGCTGAGCCACGGGTCAACCTCGCGACCTCCTGAGCGTCGCGTCCTCCCAAACTGGTATACCACCTGGCCACTTCAACATTGTTATACAAAGGGGAGTACCACGTTTTTTTAACCAAGTATCAGCCTTGTTAACCCATACAGGCCTCACCTTGGTGCTTCTTGGACTGCTTCCTGGGCTCACCATGGGCCGACGCCAGCAAGCGAGCGCGCAAGGATTGCTCGGCTGGCCTGTTTTCCTAGTGGGTTCGCCGAGCCGGCCACCTCTAGCGTTTTTTTCTTTTTTTTATTCTTTTGTATCTTTTTAATCATAAATTTAAATTGAGTCAAACAAAATTCAGAGAAATTATAAAATTTTAGAGAATGTTTTTAGGACATTATGAACACTTTGACTTTCTAGGAAAACTACAATAAGATATTTTTCATATAAACCTTAATATGTGTAAATAGAGATTTTGAATCATGGTTTTGACAATAGGGGTTTGATTGAATTTTTCCTTCTAAGGGACGAGCCTCGCTAAACTTGCATTGGATCTCTAAAGAAACATCATATTGTGAGTCTAAAAATGATTTTTTCAAAAAATCATGAGCATTAGATCATGTACCTGTAGTTCAAATCGGACCCACTTCTACCGATTCAGTAGGAATTTATCTTTTTCGTCAGGAGTGGAGAGAAAGGTTTCATATAACTTGGTTGGAACATTTTCCATGTAATATGGTCTAGTATTTTTGAAAAATATGGTGGTAGCATTTTGAATTAGCCCTTGTGTGGTTGCTTCACAAAACGTCCTATTTTTTGCACTCAGAAAATGAAAAATGCCTTTTTTGTGCGACAAAAAGGAAAACTTCCTCCTGCAACATTGTTAGCCATCTTAGGATGTACATGTTTTCACAATATGGGTACATTATCACAAACTATGCCGCGATTCTAGCCATAACATTGGTCGTTTGACCTGAATGCCATGAAACCTCGCACATGATAGGTCATTTATGAGAAGGTTTATTTGAGATATTTACAATAGACCAAGTTTGGTATTTTTCCTTGCAAATATGTCACATAATATGACACCACGTGAAGGTTTTACACCGTTTGGACCGTTTTTGAATTTTTTATGCCTGTTTCAAACTATGGTCAAAACGACGGGCATGAAGGTTCATAGATAGAGTATGAGCCTCGCTAAACTTGCATTGGATCTTTGAAGAAACATCATATTTTGAGTATAAAAATGATTTTTTCAAAAAATCATGAGCATTAGATCATGTACCTGTAGTTCAAATCAGACCCACTTTCTACCGATTCGGCAGGAATTTGTCTTTTTCGCCAGGAGTGGACAGAAAGGTTTCAGATACCTTGGTTGGAACATTGTCCATGTAATATGGTCTAGTATTTTTGAAAAATATGGTGGTAGTATTTTGAATTATCTCTTTGGTGGTTGCTTCACAAAACGCCTCGTTTTTTGCACTCGCAAAATGAAAAATACCTTTTTTGTGGGATAAAAAAGAAAACTTCCTCCTGCAACATTGTTATCCATCTCAGGATGCACATGTTTGCACAATATGAGCACATTATCACAAACTATGCCACGATTCTGGCCATAACATTGGTCGTTTGACCTGAATGCCATGAAACATCGCACGTGATAGGTCATTTATGAGAAGGTTTCTTTGAGATATTTACAATATACCAAATTTGGTAATTTTCCTTAAAAATATGTCACATAATATGATACCACGCGAAGGTTTTACACTGTTTGGACCATTTTTTAATTTTTTATGCCTATTTCAAACTATGGTCAAAACGGCGGCATGAAGGTTCATAGATAGGGTATGAGCCTCGCTAAACTTGCATTGGATATCTGAAGAAACATCATATTGTGAGTCTAAAAATGATTTTTTCAAAAAATTATGAGCATTAGATCATGTACCTGTAGTTCAAATCGGACCCACTTTCTACTGATTCGGCATGAATTTGTCTTTTTCGTCAGGACTGGACAGAAAGGTTTCAGATACCTTGGTTGTAACATTGTCCATGTAATATGGTATTGTATTTTTAAAAAATATGGTGGTAGCATTTCAATTATCCCTTTGGTGGTTGCTTCACAAAACGCCCCATTTTTTGCACTCGGAAAATGAAAAATGCCTATTTTGTGCGATAAAAAAGAAAACTTCCTCCTGCAACATTGTTAGCCATCTCAGGATGCACATTTTGCACAATATGGGCACATTATCACAAACCATGTCGCGATTCTGGCCATAACATTGGTCGTTTGACCTAAATGCCATGAAACCTCACACATGATAGGTTATTTATGAGAAGGTTTCTTTGAGATATTTACAATATACCAAATTTGGTATTTTTCCTTGCAAATATGTCACATAATATGACACCATGCGAAGGTTTTACACTGTTTGGACCGTTTTTGAATTTTTTATGCCTGTCTCAAACTATGGTCAAAACGGCGGGCATGAAGGTTCATAGATAGGGT
Organism: Avena insularis; assembly: GCA_023614405.1. Classification (NCBI taxonomy): domain Eukaryota; kingdom Viridiplantae; phylum Streptophyta; class Magnoliopsida; order Poales; family Poaceae; genus Avena; species Avena insularis. The sequence goes on along the minus strand of CM042690.1, from coordinate 659,682,047 downwards.
ATGAGTCTCGCTAAACTTGTATTGGATCTTTGAAGAAACATCATATTGTGAGTCTAAAAATGATTTTTTTCAAAAAATCATGAGCATTAGATCATGTACCTATAGTTCAAATCGGACCCACTTCCTACTAATTCGGCAGGAATTTGTCTTTTTCGCCAGGAGTGGACAGAAAGGTTTCAGATACCTTGGTTGGAACATTGTGCATGTAATATGGTCTAGTATTTTTCAAAAATATGGTGATAGCATTTTCAGTTATCCCTTTGGTGGTTGCTTCACAAAACACCCCATTTTTTGCACTCAGAAAATGATAAATGCCTTTTTTGTGCGACAGAAAGATTTTTAGAGAAGACATCTGGTCAATAGTCAGTGTAATGTCGTATAGTATTTTAGAAAAATGGGGTGGAACAATATGTCACCTTATTTTTCGTGGTTGGTTCACAAAAAACCCATTTTTGCCACTCAGAAAATAGAAAATAGATGTAGCCAATCAAAAAAGAGAGCAAGGCTACCCGTGGATCACTCTAATGAAATAGATCTCAGCCGTCCACATTGCCTGCATCCAACGCCCAAAATTTCCACTGCCCCTACCCTCTGCCAAAAGTCTGAAATGCCCTACAGTTCCTATTTACACCAAAAAATAATTAGGGGTATTTGCGTGAAATCCTCCATCACGAGACCCCAACTACCCCAAACCCTAAATCCCCTCACGAGACCCCAACTGGAGCTGCCACTTCTTCCTCACTCCGCTTCGCCCGCAGATGGTGCGGTGATGGACGCCAGATCCTCCGCCCACCTCTCACCGGATCGAGCATGGAGGAGCAGCGATGGGAACGTTGGGAGATCCACGGCCTCCCGCGCCTGCCGGGTGCGTGTCTCCGTCGTGTCCTCGTCGGTGCGGAGGAGGATGCCATCGGGCGTGGCAGCAACCTCGACGAGCAACTACGTGGTGTCGTTGGATGCCATACCATCGGGTATCGCGCGCCTGCTCGTCGAGATCCTCCACGACCTCCACAAGCGCTTCCCCGACACCATCGCGGCGCCGCATCACACTGCGTTTCCGCCTCCACCCGTGCATTCTGGTAGGTGGCCTTCTCTGTCCCTCTCCCTCTGCAACGAGCGCCTCCGTTCCTCTTCCTTTGTGACCCGCGGCCAGCCTCCCGCGCTGCTTCCTTCTGAGCCACAGCCGTCTTCCCGCAGCCCTCCTCCCGTCCTGGTGGTCTGTGGTGAGTGTAGCTACTCTCGCAAGCGAATAGGATTTCTTGTATAGAAGAGGTCAATAGGGATCTGATTTGTGTGTGTTATTCCCCTGGCACGAAACTACTTGGTGCCCTGTTTCCGATTAGTCTAACTAGCAAGCGAATAGGATTTTATTTTCCCGTAGATGTTGAATTATGATCTGTTTTCTTCTGTGTTTGATCTGCATTAGACTTTTGTAGATTTCCATGTGACTAGATGATGTATATGCCTCAAGCGATTGTTACTTTCTTGATCATTGTAGGTTTGGCAAGTGTTGGAATATAACTGTCGCATGTACCTTGTGCTATTTTTAGACATCAAATGGCATGCGCTTGATCCACCAGGCGTGGTGCACTGTCAAGGTTTGCTTGGGTCAATAATCTGAAGCCTTAGCGAATTTGTTGTCCACTAGTTTTGTCTAATATTTCAAAGCTTACAAACAGAAAATCATGTTTCTTATCATTCAGTTGCTAGCACAATGTAGCATGCCTTGTCGGTTAACCTTACTATACCACCAGATTGAGCACCCATCCGAAGGCAAGTCCCTACCACTGTTAATCATACTATTGGTTTTGCTAACAAGCAAGATCTTCCCACTACCATGAATGCTGCTGAAATAACAGATAAGCTTGGTCTCCACTCAGTGTTAGCGACACTATTATTTGACCTTTGCTGATTTTTATGCCTAGATGATATTTTCTAACTTTAGAGAAATTGCTAATAGGTGTGGTCTTACTTCCATCCTATTACAAGTACATTCAGAGTGCTTGTGCTACAAGTGGGGAGGGTCTGTATGAAGGGATATTGCCAGCAATGTTTCTTTCTTTACTCTCTAGATTGATGTTCTAAGTTTCTTAGGGTCACTTCTCATCTAGAGAGTAAGGCGATAGAGGCCACAGTCGACTACATCTCTATTAACCTGTTGTGCTGATTGTGATTGGCCTGCTGTATGTTAGAAATTTCTCTATTATAGCCATTACTAGGAACACAATAGTATCAGAATCTAACATGTTTTAGTTCTGAACACTTAATATCTATAGAATTTGACAGCATTGTTTCAGATTCTTCTTGGTATTGCGTATATTGTTAGACTCGGCTTGAATCTTTGGATTGAGGTATCTCACAAGGAGGCGTCCTGCCTGTGGGTCCGAGCCATGAACTAACAACTCGTGATGTCTTATTGCTATAGGTGATCGCCCCCTCCTTCCCCTTGTTTGGATTTTAGTAGTCCTAGCCTAGTGTAGATTATGTTTCTTAATTGTTTATCCGCTTGTTTGGCTGCTCATTGGCAGAAAAATTTAGGGCCAAGATTTGCCCTTTGCTTGAACGCTTGCTATCTTCCTTGCAACATAATGATGATGTAAATATTTATCTATCTATCTTAGCTAGCCTTAGTAAGTACTATTAGTACCTATATTAACCTACCAGCAGTAGCTATAAGGGGATGATGTAAATATTGTTAATCTGGCAGCGCAATGGTCGTATGTCTGATCCAGTTTAATTTATTAATGGCTATAGAGTGAGAGTGATCTGGTGGTGGGGTGTCACTGTCCGTAGCGATCCGAGGGTGCATGCATGATATAGTTGTCGCTATCTGTACCGTATATTGTTAAAAATGAGCTCTGTGATATCTACAACACCTTCCAGACCATGCTTCAGGTAGCACATTGTGCCCTTATGTTTGCCTTTTAAAATACACTTTCTCACGATTATCATTATCTATTGGTATGTTGTTTAATATAAAAATAACCTTAATCTTATTCTTATTGTTGTTGAAATTTATCTGGAGTTACTTTATGGTTTTTAGAACACTTGGTTCGATGTTTCTAGACCGTCTATTTTGGCTATGTTGAATATTCCTGTCTTAATTTTGTTGTCACGTTTGGATGGATGTGTGGGTTAGTTGTAACTTCCATTGTATTTCACTTACAGTTTATGTAAATCAGGATCTATTGTTGTTGTAGATGCTACTACCGTGACAGAAGATCAGAAGAAGTCTGGAGTTGTGCACTATTGTTTTAGCTGATAGAGCCACCATGTTATGGTGCTTGTGTATCTGTTTGATATTGTATGTAGGCTGTTGGATCTAAATTGTAATTAGAGTTGTTGTAAATCGGTTACTATGCGGGCATGTAACTTTGTCTTATTCAGGTAGCTTTCTCGTAGTAGAAAGCGCTTTATCTATGTACATTATATTATTTGAAATATCTGGCCTGATATGGATGTACATTCCTGTTGAAAATGCTTTTGGCCCTGTATTGGTTATATAGTGACTGGATTGTAAAATGGCATCGACCCTGGCAATGTTGGATCGCAACTGTGTGAAATTTGGAAAAGAACAGAAGAAAAAAGAAATGGACTACAAATGGCCGAAGCCCAAAAACAAAACTGAATATAAAAGGCCAAAAACCCAAAACAAAACTAACTATAAGGGGCCAAAGCCCAAAAACGAAACTGACTATAAACAGTCAAATGCCCAAAAAATGCACAATAAAAAGACTAAGAAGAAGTCCAGAATTGTTGGGCTTGGCCCATTTGGAAGGCTGAACCCGACCGGGCTAAATCTTATCTACGACCAACCAATTGGTCATAGAAATCTGCCATGTCAGATTGCTTACGTGGACATGCCAGATTGTCCATGACCAAAATTTTGGTCATAAACTATATGACCATCTATTTTGGTCATAACTGTCCATGACCAATTCAAAAAAAGGTCGTTAGTTGTCTATAGTGACCCTCACTATGTGACCAACTGCTTTTGGTCATAGAAAGGTCATAGATGGATTACTATGACCTTTCAGTGACCAATATTTGGGGTCACCAGTTAGCACATTGATGACCCACAAGTATAGGGAGTGTATCGTAGTATTTTCGAGGGAAGTGAAACCCAATTTATTGATTCGACACAAGGGGAGTCAAAGAATATTTATAAGCCTTAACAACTGAGTTTTCAATTCAGCTGCACCTGGAAAGAATCTTGCTCACAACAGTTTATCAGTAGCAACAGTTTTATAGTAGGAATAGCAAAGTAGCAGCAGCAGTAAAGTAAAGACAATAGTAACAATAGCAGTAAACAATAGGATTCGAGTGCGGTAGGCGTAGGGATGGATGAACGGGCGTTGCATGGACAAGAAAATTCACATAGCAATCAGAATATAGGGCAATTGCAGATAAATAAGATAAAGCATCCAAGTACTAGATAATCCTAGGCATGTGTTCCATATATAGTCATACGTGCTCGCAATGAGAACTTGCACAACATCTTTTGTCCTGCCAGCCCGTTTGCAGCGAGGCCTCAAGGTAACTATTGGCAATTAAGGTGCTCCTTTTAATAGAGCACCGGAGCAAAGCATTAACACTCCATGAACACATGTGATCCTCACATCAAAGGCATTTCCTCCGGTTATCCCGATTTCTGTCACTTCGGGGCCATTGGTTCTGGACAACAACGTGTGTATACAACTTGTAGATAAGACCATAAACAATACTATCATAATGAATCAATAACATGTTCAGATCTGGAATCATGGCACTCGGGCCCTAGTGACAAGCATTAAGCATAACAAGTCACAACAAAGTCATAAAGCACTAATATAAGATACTAGACAACATGCCCTAACAATCTGATGCCATTACATGAACGATCTCATCCAATCCTCTGCCATCCCCATAGCCTACATCGGGGGATTACTCACTCATAGATGGGGGAAACATGGATGGTCGATGGAGAAGCGATGGTGATGATCTCCAATTCCCCGTCCCGGCAGGGTGCCAGAATGGAGTTTCTGGTGCTGTTTCGTGGAATCTGGTGGTGGCGGCAAAGCGGAACTCCTTCTGGAAAAACATCGAACCCCCCGAGTTTTTAGGTCAGAAGGCAAGTTATAGGCGAAGAGGGAGACCGAGGGGAGTGCAGGGTGGCGGACCACCTGGCGCGCCTGGGCTTGCCCGTGGCGCTGTGGTGTGGCTGGCCCCCCCCCTCCGTCTCATATTCTTGCTCCTAGAGTCTTCTAGTGAAATAGGATTTTCGGCATATTTTCCGGGTTTTTCCTGAAAGTTGATTTTCTGCACAAAAAGTAGACACCAGGGCAATTCTGCTGAAAAAAGCGTTAGTCCGCGTTAGTTGCATCCAAATCACACAAGTTTAGAGGAAAAACAATAGCAAAAGTGTTCAGGAAAGTAGATACATTTTGGACATATCAACTCCCCCCCAAGCTTAGCTTATTGCTTGTCCTCAGCAATTCAGTTGAAAACTGAGTGCGATACAAGAACTTTCACGAACACATTTGCTTCATATGATGTATATATTCTCAGCATGTGATCAACTACTTAGACTATGCAACTAAGTTTACTTAATAGGCATTGCAAGCTATGAAGAGATTCCAACTCAAAAATAATAAGTAGCATGAAGCATAAACATAAGCAACATTACAATGCTCATAACAAGGTATGATAGAGTGGTATCTCGCTTGCCTTTGATTATGAATGCCAAGGCACCTCTGAAATCCAAGTGAAGACTAGAAGTAAAGATGTCAAAGATACAAGCATCAAAGTCATAACACAAATAATCAAGTAATGAGACAAGCACAAAGAATGACAACTATGCTCTCAAAAAGGTGCTCAAGGAATATATGGAGACTCAACAAGTAAAAGAAAAGGTTTTGAATAGTTTGAAAAGCTTCCAAATGATGAAAGTATGGTACTCATTAGCTTTGAGCTCTAATTGCCCCTATCATAAGCATCTTTAATGTGGTTAAGGTGAAAGTGAGGTCCAATCTGAGTTATATGCTTGACAGATGATACGTCCATTTTGCATCACTATTCTATGTCTTAATTCACTATTATTCATTGGGATATTTCATATTGAGAGGTGATACTTATGTTATTTCATCTATTTTTGCATGGTTGATGACTTTTGGAGCATGGACCGCTGCAGTCAGGATTCTGATGGAAAATGTGCTGTTTGGAGGCAAAATTCGCGAAGATCAGAAAATTCGGGAAAATATACGGAAAATCCTATTTTTCCAGAAGACTAAGGATGCCAGAAGACGGAGTGGAGATGGGCCACAAGGGCCCACACCACCCCATCGCGCAGACAGCCCTAGGCCACGCCAGGAGGTGGTGTGGTCACCCTGGCCCACTCCAGCCTCTCCCCTCTGGCGTATATCATCCTCCCGAAACCCTAAGACTCGGGGAGCGACCACAGAAAGATTCTGCTGCCTCTGCGGGGCGGAAAACACCGAGAGAGAAAGATCTCTCCGGCAGACAGATTTCTGCCGGGGGAATTCCTTCCCGGAGAGGGGAGATCGTCGCCATCAACACCACCATCAAGATGGACTTCATCAGGATCATCATCATCATCATCATCACCACCATCATCACCATCAGCACCCTCATCACCATCTCCAGATTGCTGTAACAATTGGTTGAATCTTGCTATAGTTCATAGGGGAAACTTTCCCGGTGTTGATTACTCTTTGTAGTTGATGCTATTGAGTGAACCATTGAATTATTGTTTATGTTCAGATTGTTATACATCATTATTCCATCTCTGATCATGATCCATATTATGTCTTGTGAGTAGTTCGTTTTGTTCTTGAGGACATGGGAGAAGTCTTGTTGTTAGTAGTGGAGTTGTGTTGAGAAAGATTCAATAGATTGTTATTTAAGTTGTGGTGTACTTCTTCTAGTGGTGTCATGTGAACATCGACTACATGACACTTCACGTATATGGGCCTAGGGGAATGCATTATGTATTTGGCTACTAATCGTAGGGGTTACCGGATTGACAGAAACCTGACCCCCCGTTAGGAAAACATTGCACAAGGGACGTAAGGGTCTTAGAGTTTAAAGTTGTGGTTAGGTTTCTACCTTAATTACTTTCTTGTACTTATGGATGTTTGCAAGGGGTATAATCACAAGTATGTATTAGTCTTGGATGGGGCGATACATTAGCATAGGTTCACCCACACACCACTTAGCAAGCTAAAGAAGATTAATCAACTATATGAAGCGAAAGCACTTGGCAGTCTTCCCATGTGTCCTCGAGAATGTTTGGTCAACTTAAGTAATACAACCGGCTTGTCCTTTGCTGCATAAAGGATTGGGCCACTTGCTGCATTTATTCCTACTGTCTTTTATTTTACTCGTACTTTGTTTACTTGCTTTATCGAAAACCCCTAAAAATCTGTTTGCTAAGTATTTGCAGAGAATTCCTTATCCATACCACTAGCCAGCACCTTCTGCTCCTCGTTGGGTTCTACACTCTTACTTATCGAAAATACTGCAATACACCCCCTATACTTGTGGGTCATCAAGACTATTTTCTGGCGCCGTTGCCGGGGAGTGAAGGGCTATTAGAGAGTGGAACTGGTAAAGGAAACTTCTACTATGAGTATTGTTTACTTTTGTTAGTTGCTTTATTTTCGTTATGGATAATTTGCTGAGTTTCTTATTTGGTAATGCTACTACCACTGCTAAGGTAGTAGATAAGCCACCACCTGCTGAGAATGATGTTTTCAAAATACCTACAAGAATTATTGATCGTGTTATGGATAACTACTATGTTGGGGATGGAACTGTCCATCCCGGTGATCATTTACTCTTTATACACGAATTATGCGGGTTGTTCAAGTGTGCAGGTATTACTACAGATCAAGTTAAGAGGAAGTTATTCTCATTATCGCTGAAAGGAAGAGCTGAGGAATGGTATAAGCTGCTAAAGAATGGTCAAGCTCTGGAATGGGAGGAAATAGTGCCTCTCTTTTATTCAAAGTTTTATCCTCCTAGTGAGATTCATAAAGATCGGAATCAAATATACAACTTTTGGCCTCTTGAAGGAGAGAGTACAGCTCAAGCTTAGGTGAGATTGAAGTTACTAATGCTCAAATGTCCCATTCATGAGCTCCCCAACAATATTATTATCAATAACTTTTATGCAAGACTACCTCTACATGATAAAGATTTATTGGATGCTTCTTGTGCTGGATCATTCACTCACATGGAAGAAGAAGCTAAATGGGATCTTCTGGACCGTATTCAAGATAATGCTGAAGCTTGGGAGAATGACAAAGGTAGAAAGTCAGGTATAAATTATGATTATGAATGCATTGAATCTTTTATGGGAACTGATGACTTTCAAAATATTAGTAATGCTTATGGTCTTGATTTGCAAGTTATTACGAATTGCTTTAGAGCTTTTGCTTCTTATATTGAAATTCCAAAAAGGGGATGGAATAAGTACCATGCACCTTCTAAAGATATTATTGACCGTGTCCCTGTTGGGAGCACTGAGTGTTGCATTATTGATCATATCTTACCTGAACCTTATATCGAGAAGATGCCCTTCCCAGATAAGGTAAAGGATAATCCTATGATAACTAATGTAATCACTAAAAGTGAAAAGAGAACTATAAAACCTGATGAACAAATAAACATTGAACCTGTTGTAGCAATTGTGAAAGACCTTGTCACTAAAAGCGTAGAAGATGGGCACATAGTCTTCTGTGAGGATGCTTCTAATATTGTTTCACATCCTAATAGAACTAAAAAGGCTAGTGTTCCTGTGCTTTCTGTTAGAATTTGTGATCATTGCTATTATGGTTTATGTGATATTGGTGCAAGTTCCAGTGCTATTCCTTATGAGCTTTACAGAGAAATTATGCATGAAATTAGTCCCTGCGAGTTGGAAGAAATTGATGTGGTTATTCACCTTGCTAATAGAGAGACCATCTCTCCAATTGGTATCGTACGAGACGTGGAAGTTCTTTGTGGTAAGATCAAGTATCCTGCTGATTTTCTAGTACTTGGTTCAGCTGCTAGTAAAACTTATCCTATCATTTTTGGTAGACCTTTCTTGAGTACTTGTGGAGCTATTATTGACTATAAGAGGGAGAAAATCTTGACTAAGTTTGATGGGGAATCTTATGAGTTTAATTTTTCGAAATTTACTAAAGAACCTTGTGAAGAGGAAACCCATAATGAGGATTTTAGATTTAAACAACTTGATTCTATCTCTCTTGCTCCTAACAATGCTTTGCAGCAATTTATGGAAGATCACGAAAGTGAGATCTTCATGGAAGAAAGGAATGAGATTGACGAGATCCTTCGTCGTCAACCTAGGTTGCTTAAGCATGACTTGCCTATAGAAGACTTGGGTACCACTTTGCCACCTAAAAAGGATCCAGTCTTCAATCTAAAACCTCTCCCTGATGATCTTAAATATGCTTATATTGATGATAAAAAGATATATCCTGTTATTATTAGCTCTAAACTTTCAAGAAAGGAAGAAGAAAGGCTGTTGGAGGTTTTGAAGAAACACCGAGGAGCTATGGGATACACTCTAGATGATTTAAAAGGGATTTCACCTACTATATGTCAACACTCTATCAACATAGAACCAGGTGCGAAGCCAGTAGTGGACCACCAAAGACGTTTAAATCCTAAGATGAAGGAAGTGGTAAGGAATGAGGTATTGAAACTCCTTGATGCATGTATTATTTACCCTATTGCTGATAGTGAATCGGTTAGTCCTGTTCATTGTGTTCCTAAAAAGGGAGGTATTAACGTTGTCCCTAATGATAATGATGAGCTTATTCCTCAAAGAATAGTGGTAGGCTATAGGATGTGCATCGATTTTAGGAAAGTCAATAAAGTTACTAAGAAAGATCACTACCCGCTTCCTTTTATTGATCAAATGTTGGAAAGGTTGTCTAAAAAGACCCATTTTTGTTTTCTTGATGGTTATTCTGGTTTCTCTCAAATTGCTGTTAAACAACAAGATCATGAAAAAACTACTTTTACTTGCCCTTATGGAACTTATGCTTATAGACATATGCCTTTTGGTTTATGTAATGCTCCTGCTACTTTCCAAAGGTGCATGTATCCTATCTTTCATGGTTTTTGTGAGGAAATTGTAGAAGTGTTCATGGAATACTTTTCTGTCTATGGAACTTCTTTTGATAATTGTCTGCATAACCTTGATAAAGTTTTGCAGAGATGTGAGGAAACTAATCTTGTTCTTAATTGGGAGAAATGCCACTTGATGGTTAATGAAGGGATTGTTCTTGGGCATAAGGTTTCTGAAAGAGGCATAGAAGTTGATAGAGCTAAGGTTGAGGCAATTGAGAAGATGCCATGTCCAAGAGACATCAAAGGTATTCGTAGTATCCTTGGTAATGCTGGTTTCTATAGGAGGTTTATTAAAGACTTCTCTAGGATATCAAAACCTCTCACTAATCTTCTTCAAAAAGATGTACCCTTCATTTTTGATGATGATTGTAGGGAAGCTTTTGAAACTCTTAAGGATGCTTTAACTACAACCCCTATTGTTCAACCACCTGATTGGAGTTTACCCTTCGAAATAATGTGTGATGCTAGTGATTTTGCTGTAGGTGCTGTCCTTGGGCAACGTATTGATAAAAAGTTAAACGTTATCCATTATGCTAGTAAGACTCTAGACGCTGCTCAAAGGAATTATGCTACTACTGAAAAGGAATTTCTAGCTGTTGTTTTTGCTTGTGATAAGTTTAGGCCCTATATTGTGGACTCAAAAGTAACCATTCATACTGATCATGCTGCTATTAAATATCTTATGATGAAGAAGGACGCTAAGCCTAGGCTTATTAGATGGGTACTGCTTTTACAAGAGTTTGATCTACACATAGTAGATAGGAGGGGTGCTGAAAACCCTGTAGCTGATAATTTATCTCGTTTGGAAAACATCTCTTTTGACCCTATGCCTGTTAATGATAGTTTCCCAAATGAACAGTTAGCCGCAGTAGGGGTGAGCTCGTGAGGAAGCCCTTGGTATGTTGATTATGCTAACTTTATTGTCTCCAAGTATTTGCCTCCAACTTTTACAGCTCAGCAAAGAAGAAAGTTCTTCTATGATTTGAGGCATTATTTTTGGGATGACCCACACTTATACAAAGGAGTTGATGGTATTATGCGAAGATGTGTTCCAGAATATGAAAAAAAGGAGATATTGCGTAAATGTCATGGTAGTGCCTATGGAGGACATCATGCAGGAGATAGAACTGCACAAAAGGTAAGCTACTATCAAAATGGGAAGGACCTTTCATCATTGAAGAAGTATACCGTTCAGGAGCAATAAAAATTTCTTCTCTAAAAGATAATACTACACAAGTAGTGAATGGATAGCGACTCAAACACTATATTGCTGGAGATTCTTACAATGAAGATGTTGTTGCCTTTAAAGTTATAACTCTAGAGAAATTCATTGAGGACCAAATTCAGAGACCTGCAGAGTCTGTTTTCATCTAGGTAACAGTTCTGGTAAGAAAAGTTCCGCGAAAATACAATCCAACTATATTTTTGCAGTTTTCAGTCAATAAGGAAAGTTACGAATCGAAAAAGGGACGGAAACGAAGCTGTGTGGCCCACACCACCCCATGGCGCGGGCCCACCTCTGGCCGCGCCACCAGGTGGTGAGGCCACCCAGGACTCCGCCTCCGACTTGTTTTCTCCTAGTACCTTCCTTTTGATATGAAACTTCGTAATATATAACCCCCCAGATCCCCTGAGGTTCGTATATCGTGTTTTTGTTTCGATCTGTTTCTGCCAGGTAAAAAATTCAGATTTGTAGCCTCAATGTCTTCCACTAGATCAGTTGAGGGAGATTCCTTGGAAGATATCATCAACCCATACATGAGAGAATTTAAGATTCATCCCAAGGAGTTATTGCTCGAAGGTGGGGAGGTTCGGATTAAAGAGGTTCAAGGCCCTAAAGGTGAAGGAAGTCTAGAGGACAGGATGGAAGCATTGGAACAAGAAGTCTTTAGGTACAAGAAGATGGCGGAGCGTGAAGTGGATATCATCCATAAGATTTGTTCCGAACTCATCACCGAGCACCAAAAGGAGGAGAATATCATTTTGCGGCCCAAAAGTTGGGTGTACAGGCAACGCGGTACCCAAGTTCCCTGAAATCAGCTGGGATGACTACAGTTGGTGTGCCAAATACTCAGAGGGTCTTTTTCGGCACGAATTGAACTTTATGTTTCAATACAAAAAATCAGGCTAACAGGCGTCAAGTTGGGCCCCCCTGTCAGTTCTCGCCGTTATGTCACTCCCGTCGCTTAGGCGGGGTGGCTGTCACGTAGGCTTGCAGCATTGACACAGTGGATAGGACAACCTCCCCCTACCCAGTGTATTGACGTGACAAAACAGGGCCCATGTATCGACGTTATAATTATTTTTTGTTTACTCAGAAGCTGGAACGGCCACCGCCACGCGTCTCTCCTTGGACTTCCGTCCCAATCGTTAACCCCTACCATAAAAGTGCATTGACTGTTCCACCGTTCCCCTGCCTCGCAGAAACCACTCTTCTTCTTCCTGTCATCTACTATCTTCTTCCCGTCTTCTCCTTGCCTCCATGGAAGGTCTACGCACTCTATAAATATGAGGCCATAGCGCTCGCTTTCGCCATCGCCTCGGCCTCTCTGCAGTCCATCTCCACCCTACCCCTTTAGCCATCGCCTCTCCACCGCGCCATCGTCTCGCCTCCCCTCCCTCTCCAATCTCCACCGCGCCGCCATGGAGGTGCCCACGCTCAACCACTATGAGGCGGCGATGTTTGCGTACTACGACATCCTCGAACCGCCGCGCGCGACCGTGCACGCCGGATTTCGCATCAGCGAGGCGGGTGTGCCGGTGGCTCCGCTCCTCAACCCCCGCAGATACGAGATGGAGTGCGTCATCGCGGAGCGTCGCCGCCAGCTGCCCGCGTGCATGAGGGCGTTGCACCGGTACACGGCCGCCAGCGAGTACTGTCCCCGGCTGTTCAAGAAGGAGCAGAAGGCCAAGCTTGACAACCGTATCGTGGACGGGCGCCTGGTGCACCCGGATCGCCGCAACCAAGAAGGGGGGGAGATGTTCTGGTCCGTCCCTAGACGGACCATCTACACCGCCATCGACGCCGCTAGGCACGAAGAGGAGCTCCGTCTCCCGAACAACGCTAAAATCGTGGAGATTTCGTCTGACGATGACGAGGAAGCCGGCGGCTCGGAGGATAGCGGCAGCGAAAGTGTTGTCAACTAGGAAAATTTGTAAAGTCGCATCTTTGTATGGAAAAATTTGTGGTCGAATAATAAAATGTCTCAATTTAGATCTTTGTCTCGATTAATTTGTGAAAGATTTTTTCAAAAATACAGATCAATTCAATTTCTACCTCAAATTAATTTCTGCCCTGAATTAATTTACATTAATTGTCCTGGAATTCTGACCGTCGCGGGGTTTTTGGTCCCGGTTCGTGGCATGGTCCCGATTATGGAAACGAACCGGGACCGATGGAATTTGGGCGCTGGACCAAAGACCCTCTTTCTACCAAGTGCTAGAGACAAGCTTCACAACCCATGACAACATGAAGATAGACGTTGTCTACACCAACGAGGAGGAGATAGTGGTGCGTGTCCTGAGGATGTACGAGGGTTGGCTTGGAATAGACGAGGACAAGTTTGTGGGATTGGACCTCGAGTACACCCCGGAGCACCCATATGAAGGGAGTGAAGTCGTCGTCGTTCAACTGGCCATGTGGAAACACGTCCTCGTCTACCACCTCTCCCAGTTTGTAGATCTACTCTCTGTAGCTAACCGCTTTTAGGGTTTTCTCCTCTTGTTCTTTATCCACTTGCTCATCTTGCAACTACTGGATTTTATTTAGGACCAAATAAATTAGGGTTTGCCTATGTCTCAATCGACTGAGATTTTATTTAGTCTCAATCACCTAAGAAAAGTGCAACCGTAGTTAAAAGAAATGTGCAACTCGTTCAGTCGACTGAGAAATAGCAAAACCGAATAAATTATGACAATACAATGTTGAGAATCTTGATCTTGCATTTACTAAACTTTTCAAAATTATATTGAGATGATGATCTTGCATTGACAAAATATTTGTAGTTACAAATTTTGGTGATGACAAATTACATACTTTCAGGACTGACAGGAAATGTCCGGCGCTGCGCCAGTTCCTTGAAAAAAGGGAATTGTTTTCTGCATTGTCGACACAACAACTGAATTTTCGAAATTGTATCAAGAGGAAATTATAATTCCTGCGCACAACTGGATCGATAATCAGCATCTTGTCAAGATCCTAGGGGGTAGGAAGAAGGATGGAATGGCATCACTCGCAACTAGAATCCTCGATGAGTCGTACATCACAATGAAGGAAGATTTCTCTACAGATAGGCACGATTTCTAGAACGAGTGGCCGTTGTCTGATATAAACCTGAAGTATGCAGCCATAGATGCTTATGTGACCTACCAGCTGTACAAGAAGATCCATTTTTTTCAATGTTACCTCGTGTTTTGCCCTATTTGCAAGAGGGAAGACGAGCTTAGGGGAGCCCTTTGTATATAATGCTGAATAGTTGAGTTTGAAGTTGAATATGCAAAGAAATTGGCTGAATCTGATGCAGCTGATAGAGAGGCTGCAGAAGCAGCTAAAAGAGAGCTTGCAGCTGAATAAGTAGCTGACAGAGAGGCTGCAGCTGAAGCGGCAAACAGAGAGGCGACATCTTCTAGCGGCAACAATCAGGCCTATGATGCACCGCTAATTGTTCCGAAGGACGCTGAAGATAGGAAAGCCAAGTCAGATGCCATTTGGGACAAAGCAGTTCATCGGATGTGGAGTACCTGTAATGATGGCAAGCGCGTCAAGTGTTCTGATGAGGAGTGAATTAAATTTTACTTGTCAGCGTTATGTTTCTGTTTTGTGGAACTCAGTTAGCTTGCCAAGATGTCTAGCACATCAAGTGATACTAGTAAAATAAATTTAACCCTCGTTGTGTTATGTTTATGTATGTGTCTTGTAGCTTGTCAAGATGGTAGCTTCTTAACTGGCAGTTTGAAACAGTGCCCTTTTCCTCTCTCGCTAAACATATATGTTTCATTTTTCCCAAATTGGTAGCAAATCTAGAGAAGATTCTCACTTCGATATTTTGTTCCCTTTTGGACCTCTTTTTGCCTCCGAATAGGTAGCAAATCTAGAGCAGCAAACCACACCAGGCAAAATACATTCATTCAGAAAACAAAACAAATGTAGATATAGCTGTGCGCAGCTAAATAGGATATAGCGATAGAAAGTAGGTTGCTTAACGAGGTTCGATGCATTCAGCCAGAAATAGGATATAGCTAGAAAGGAGTCATGGGCGCAGGGCAGCCATGCACTGCAGGCACATCCTGCAAGCGCCCGCGCCTCCGCCATCTCCCTCTGGTGCTTCCGCCACTTCTTGCTACCCAGTTTCTTGGACTTGGGGGCCTTGGGCCTGATTGGAGGCATGCGACCCTCTTTGATGGCCACCCGCTGGAGGTTCCGGAGGTGAATGCAGAGAGCACGCTGTTCAGCGATGTAGGCATTGATGTTTGCGGGCTCGGGCTTGCCGCTTTTGTGGATGCCGGAGCCCGCGGCCTCTGCATGCTTCAGTAAGGTGTTCAAGATGGTGCCGCCGGCGACACGACTCGTCAAGCAGTAGACGCCCCCTTGCGAAAGGGGTAGCTGTAGGGGTCCCTGAGGAAGCCGTCAGATTATGCCGGTCAGCCTCCTCAGACCGACGAGCCTTGGTGTGAATGGACTCGTCATCGCTGCAGACGCCGCTGCCGGAAACCTATTGGAAGAAAGGGAAAATGGGGGAGTAGATGGTGTAAGAAGATCGAGCAATCGAAATGCGAACAAGCGAATCCTAATAAACCAAGATCTAGCATCCAACGATGGGAACGGTGTTGGATAATTAGGCACAATTTCCATGATTAATTCCAGAATATTAAACATGACAATACCAGCTAAATTTTAAATAGATTAGCCCATTATTTCTAACAAACGGTAGAAGAACCAGGGGAGGGGAGCAAACCCAAGTTACCTCCGACCATAGGTCATCGATGCCGGTGTCGTAGGGGTTCAGCGGAGCGATGTACTTATCTGGATCATAGGTTCCCAAGAAGTGCATGATCTGCTTGTGACCGGCGGGGGCCTCCTCACCGGCGGGGGGCTCCTCTTCGGCGTCTCCATCGGTATCTAGGACGGGGGCCTGGACGGGAACGACGGCTGCCATCGATGCCTCCACTAGGGCCTGGACAGGGACAGCGGCTGCTTTCAACACGTCGAGGAGGACCGGCGAGGAGACGGGGTCCTCCTCGCCGGCGGCCACGGAGGCGACGATGGCCACCTTATCCTCCTCGGCCATCACCGGCACGGACGGGGTATTCTCGGGAGTTTGCGGATGCTGGTGGGACAGTGGAGAGGGTTGCATGGGGACAATGAGTGAGAGTGGTAGTGGGTGTGCGGAGAGGGGCTCTATAGCTAAGGTGGATAGAAGCAAGGCACGTTTCGTTGCACCAACGTGCAACGCGCCGCGCAGTCGACTACACCGTGCACCACGACACATGCATGGTACGTCACGTTTTTTCCCGGGCCATGCATGGCAGTTCTGTATTGAGCCGCATGCAAAGGGCGCACACACAATTTCTATGTACGAAGGTTGACACGGCCCTAAAATTGGCGATTGAGAGCCGCTGCGTAAAAAATGGGATATGTCTTATTAAAATCAAGTGGCAATAAATTGCAGCTGTCCATCGACGACCGTGCACTCGATGACGCATGCGGTGTGGCGTAGTAGTAACAGTAGTAGGCTTTTCAGACTTGATTAAACATGACATGACCACTCGACGACTTTTTCCATGGACGGCATCGTGTTCCTTCTTGTAGAAGTCTCGCCGAGGGAGACGTCCGTGCTGTCTCGCGCTGTACTGTGAAGGGCACGACGTGTGCAACGATCATCGTTGGATCGCACAGAATCAACAGCTGGTGCGCACGATCCGCGTGACAACTGTGATAACCAATTAGGGAGTAGCAGACAGGGTGAGCACAGATTTGTGCTTCTACGAAAGATAGAGGGGGGGGGGGCAAAACTGAGTAGTACCACATAAAACCAAGGGCGACACTGAGTAGTATAAAAATGGAAAGTGGGTGTCTTGCACAATGAAATACATCGTGGCATACATCAAATTATGCCAAGATAGACCCACAAGAGTTCATTGGATGTGTGTTCTTCTCATAAACCACTCATAAACCACGTAAGGATCCACTAGAGTCATTGGATGTGTGTTCTTCTCACAAACCACATATCACCAGTGTCATTGCATGTGTGTTCTTCCCATAGACCACACATGGATCCACCGATGTCATTGCATGTGTGTTCTTCCCACATACCACACATGGATCCACCAGTGTCATTGCATGTGTGTTCTTCCCATGAACCACACATGGATCCACCAGTGTCACTGCATGTCTGCTCTTTTCATGAACCAAAGCTAGAATCATTGGATGTGTGTTCTTCTCACAGACCACATATCACCAGTGTCATTGCATGTGTGTTATTCCCAAAGACCACACATGGATCCACTAGTGTCATTGCATGTGTGTTCTTCTCACAAACCACACATGGATCCACCGGTGTCATTGCATGTCTCTCTTCTCATAGACCACACATGGATCCACTAGTGTCATTGCATGTGTGTTCTTCTCACAGACCATATCATGAACCACACCCAGTGTCATTGCATGTGTGTTCTTCCCTTGAACCACACATGGATCCACCGGTGTCATTGCATGTTAGCTCTTTTCATTAACCACAGCTAGAGTCATTGCATGTGTGTTCTTCTCACAGACCACATATCACCTGTGTCATTGCATGTCTGCTCTTCCCATGAACCACACATGGATCCACCAGTGTCATTGCATGTGTGTTCTTCCCACAGACCACACATGGATCCACCGGTGTCATTGCATGTGTGTTCTTCCCATGAACCGCACATGCATCCACCAGTGTCATTGTATGTCTGCTCTTCCCATGAACCACAGCTAGAGTCATCGCATGCGTGCTCTTTTCATGAACCACAGCTAGAGTGATTGGATGTGTGTTCTTCTTACAAACCATATCATGAACCACACCCAGTGTCATTGTATGTCTGCTCTTCCCATGAACCACACATGGATCCACTGGTGTCATTGCATGTATACTCTTCTCATTAACCACACCTAGGGTCATTGCATGTGTGTTCTTCTCACAGACCACACATGGATCCACCAGAGTCATTGCATGTGTGTTCTTCCCATGAACCACACATGGATCCACCGGAGTCATTGCATGTGTGTTCTTCTCACAAACCACACATGGATCCACCCGGTGTCATCGCATGTGTGTTCTTCCCATGAACCACACATGGATCCACCAGTGTCATTGCATGTCTGCTCTTTTCATGAACCACAGCTAGAGTCATTGGATGTGTGTTCTTCTCACAGACCACATATGGATCCAGTGTCATTGCATGTGTGTTCTTCCGAAAGACCACAAATGGATCCACCAGTGTCATTGCATGTGTGTTCTTCTCACAAACCATATCATGAACCACACCCAGTGTCATTGCATGTGTGTTCTTCTCACAGACCACACATGGATCCACCAGTGTCATTGTATGTGTGTTCTTCTCACAGACCATATCATGACCACACCCAGTTTCATTGCATGTGTGTTCTTCCCATGAACCACACATGGATCCACTGGAGTCATTGCATGTGTGTTCTTCTCACAAACCACACATGGATCCACCTAGTGTCATCGCATGTGTGTTCTTCGCATGAACCACACATGGATCCACCAGTGTCATTGCATGTCTGCTCTTTTCATGAACCATAGCTAGAGTCATTGGATGTGTGTTCTTCTCACAGACCACACATGGATCCAGTGTCACTGCATGTGTGTTCTTCCCAAAGACCACACATGGATCCACCAGTGTCATTGCATGTGTGTTCTTCTCACAAACCATATCATGAACCACACCCAATGTCATTGCATGTGTGTTCTTCTCACAGACCACACATGGATCCACCAGTGTCATTGTATGTCTGCTCTTCCCATGAACCACAACTAGAGTCATCGCGTGCGTGCTCTTTTCACAAACCACAGCTAGAGTCATTGCACGTGTGTTCTTTTTACAAACCATATCATTAACCACACCCAGTGTCATTGCATGTGTGTTCTTCTCACAAACCACACATGGATCCACCGGTGTTATTGCATGTCTGCTCTTCTATTAACCACAGCTAGAGTCATTGCATGTCTGTTCTTTTCACAAACCACATATCACCAGAGTCATTGCATGTGTGTTCTTGCCATGAACCACACATGGATCCACCGGAGTCATTGCATGTGTGTTCTTCTCACAAACCACACATGGATCCACCCAGTGTCATCGCATGTGTGTTCTTCCCATGAACCACACATGGATCCACCAGTGTCATTGCATGTCTGCTCTTTTCATGAACCACAACTAGAGTCATTGGATGTGTGTTCTTCTCATAGACCACACATGGATCCAGTGTCATTGCATGTGTGTTCTTCCCAAAGACCACACATGGATCCACCAGTGTCATTGCATGTGTGTTCTTCTCACAAACCATATCATGAACCACACCTAGTGTCATTGCATGTGTGTTCTTCCCAAAGACCACACATGGATCCACCAGTGTCATTGCATGTGTGTTCTTCCCATTAACCACACATGGATCCACCGGTGTCATTGCATGTGTGTTCTTCCCACAGACCACACATGGATCCACCAGTGTCATTGCATGTGTGTTCTTCCCATGAACCACACATGGATCCACAAGTGTCACTGCATGTCCGCTCTTTTCATGAACCACAGCTAGAGTCATTTGATGTGTGTTCTTCTCACATACCACATATCACCAGTGTCATTGCATGTGTGTTCTTCCCAAAGACCACACATGGATCCACCAGTGTTATTGCATGTGTGTTCTTCTCACAAACCACACATGGATCCATCGGTGTCATTGCATGTCCGCTCTTCTCACATACCACACATGGATCCACCAGTGTCATTGCATGTGTGTTCTTCTCACATACCATATCATAAACCAGACCCAGTGTCATTGCATGTGTGTTCTTCTCACAAACCACACATGGATCCACCAGTGTCATTGCATGTGTGTTCTTCTCACATACCATATCATAAACCAGACCCAGTGTCATTGCATGTGTGTTCTTCCCTTGAACCACACATGGATCCACCGGTGTCATTGCATGTCAGCTCTTTTCATTAACCACAGCTAGAGTCATTGCATGTGTGTTATTCTCACAGACCACATATCACCTGTGTCATTGCATGTCTGCTCTTCCCATGAACCACACATGGATCCACCAATGTCATTGCATGTGTGTTCTTCCCACAGACCACACATGGATCCATCGGTGTCGTTGCATGTGTGTTCTTCCCATGAACCGCACATGGATCCACCAGTGTCATTGTATGTCTGCTCTTCCCATGAACCACAGCTAGAGTCAACGCATGCGTGCTCTTTTCATGAACCACAGCTAGAGTCATTGGATGTGTGTTCTTCTTACAAACCATATCATGAACCACACCCAGTGTCATTTTATGTCTGCTCTTCCCACGAACCACACATGGATCCACCGGTGCCATTGCATGTCTGCTCTTCTCACTAACCACACCAAGTGTCATTGCATGTGTGTTCTTCTCACAGACCACACATGGATCCACCAGAGTCATTGCATGTGTGTTCTTCCCATGAACCACACATGGATCCACCAGAGTCATTGCATGTGTGTTCTTCTCACAAACCACACATGGATCCACCCGGTGTCATCGCATGTGTGTTCTTCCCATGAACCACACATGGATCCACCAGTGTCATTGCATGTCTGCTCTTTTCATGAACCATATCTAGAGTCATTGGATGTGTGTTATTCTCATAGACCACACATGGATCCAGTGTCATTGCATGTGTGTTCTTCCCAAAGACCACACATGGATCCACCAGTGTAATTGCATGTGTGTTCTTCTCACAAACCATATCATGAACCACACCCAGTGTCATTGCATGTGTGTTCTTCTGACAGACCACACATGGATCCACCAGTGTCATTGCATGTGTGTTCTTCTCACAGACCATATCATGAGCCACACCCAGTGTCATTGCATGTGTGTTCTTCCCATGAACCACACATGGATCCATTGGAGTCATTGCATGTGTGTTCTTCTCACAAACCACACATCGATCCACCCGGTGTCATCGCATGTGCGTTCTTCCCATGAACCACACATGGATCCACCAGTGTCATTGCATGTCTGCTCTTTTTATGAACCACAACTAGAGTCATTGGATGTGTGTTCTTCTCACAGACCACACATGGATCTAGTGTCACTCCATGTGTGTTCTTCCCAAAGACCACACATGGATCCACCAGTGTCATTGCACGTGTGTTCTTCTCACAAACCATATCATGAACCACACCAAGTGTCATTGCATGTGTTTTCTTCTCACAAACCACACATGGATCCACCCGGTGTCATCGCATGTGTGTTCTTCCCATGAACCACACATGGATCCACCAGTGTCATTGCATGTCTGCTCTTTTCATGAACCATAGCTAGAGTCATTGGATGTGTGTTATTCTCATAAACCACACATGGATGCAGTGTCATTGCATGTGTGTTCTTCCCAAAGACCACACATGGATCCACCAGTGTAATTGACTGTGTGTACTTCTCACAAACCATATCATGAACCACACCCAGTGTCATTGCATGTGTGTTCTTCTCACAGACCACACATGGATCCACTAGTGTCATTGCATGTGTGTTCTTCTCACAAACCATATCATGAAGCACACCCAATGTCATTGCATGTGTGTTCTTCCCATGAACCACACATGGATCCACTAGAGTCATTGCATGTGTGTTCTTCTCACAAACCACACACGGATCCACCCAGTGTCATCGCATGTGTGTTCTTCCCATGAACCACACATGGATCCACCAGTGTCATTGCATGTCTGCTCTTTTCATGAACCACAACTAGAGTCATTGGATGTGTGTTCTTCTCACAGACCACACATGGATCCAGTGTCACTGCATGTGTGTTCTTCCCAAAGACCACACATGGATCCACTAGTGTCATTGCACGTGTGTTCTTCTCACAAACCATATCATGAACCACACCCAGTGTCATTGCATGTGTGTTCTTCTCACAGACCACACATGGATCCACCAGCGTCATTGTATATCTGCTCTTCCCATGAACCACAGCTAGTGTCATCATGTGCGTGCTCTTTTCACAAACCACATCTAGAGTCATTGCACGTGTGTTCTTCTTACAAACTATATCATGAACCACACCCAGTGTCATTGCATGTGTGTTCTTCTCACAAACCACCCATGGATCCACCGGTGTCATTGCATGTCTCCTCTTCTCATTAACCATAGCTAGGGTCATTGCATGTGTGTTCTTCCCATGAACCACACATGGATCCACCGGTGTCATTGCATGTGTGTTCTTATCACAAACCACACATGGATCCACCTAGTGTCATCACATGTGTGTTCTTCCCATGAACCACACATGGATCCACCAGTGTCATTGCATGTCTACTCTTTTCATGAACCATAGCTAGAGTCATTGGATGTGTGTTCTTCTCACAGACCACATATCAGCAGTGTCATTGCATGTGTGTTCTTCCCAAATACCACACATGGATCCACCAGCGTCATTGCATGTGTGTTCTTCTCACAAACCATATCATGAACCACACCCAGTGTCATTGCACGTGTGTTTTTCCCAAAGACCACACATGGATCCACCAGTGTCACTGCATGTGTGTTCTTCCCATGAACCACACATGGATCCACTAGTGTCATTGCATGTGTGTTCTTCCCACAGACCACACATGGATCCACCAGTGTCATTGCATGTGTGTTCTTCCCATGAACCACACATGGATACACAAGTGTCACTGCATGTCTGCTCTTTTCATGAACCATAGCTAGAGTCATTGGATGTGTGTTCTTCTCACAGACCACATATCACCAGTGTCATTGAATGTGTGTTCTTCCCAAAGACCACACATGGATCCACCAGTGTCATTGCATGTGTGTTCTTCTCACAAACCACACATGGATCCACCGGTGTCATTGCATGTCTGCTCTTCTCACAGACCACACATGGATCCACCAGTGTCATTGCATGTGTGTTCTTCTCACATACCATATCATAAACCAGACCCAGTGTCATTGCATGTGTGTTCTTCCCTTGAACCACACATGGATCCACCGGCGTCATTGCATATAAGCTCTTTTCATTAACCACAACTAGAGTCATTGCATGTGTGTTCTTCTCACAGACCACATATCACCTATGTCATTGCATGTCTGCTCTTCCCATGAACCACACATGGATCCACCAGTTTCATTGCATGTGTGTTCTTCCCACAGAGCACACATGGATCCACTGGTGTCGTTGCATGTGTGTTCTTCCCATGAACCGCACATGGATCCACCAGTGTCATTGTATGTCTGCTCTTTCCATGAACCACAACTAGAGTCATCGCACGCGTGGTCTTTTCATGAACCACAGCTAGAGTCATTGGATGTATGTTCTTCTTACAAACCATATCATGAACCACACCCAGTGGCATTGTATGTCTGCTCTTCCCATGAACCACACATGGATCCACCAGTGTCATTGCATGTCTTCTCTTCTCATTAACCACACCCAGTGTCATTGCATGTGTGTTCTTCTCACAGACCACACATGGATCCACCAGTCATTACATGTGTGTTCTTCCCATGAACCACACATGGATCCACCGAAGTCATTGCATGTGTGTTCTTCTCACAAACCACACATGGATCCACCCAGTGTCATCGCATGTGTGTTCTTCCCATGAACCACACATGGATCCACCAGTGTCATTGCATGTCTACTCTTTTCATGAACCATAGCTAGAGTCATTGGATGTGTGTTCTTCTCACAGACCACACATGGATCCGGTGTCATTGCATGTGTGTTCTTCCCAAAGACCACACATGGATCCACCAGTGTCATTGCATGTGTGTTCTTTTCACAAACCATATCATGAACCACAACCAGTGTCATTGCATGTGTGTTCTTCTCATAGACCATATCATGAACCACACCCAGTGTCATTGCATGTGTGTTCTTCCCATGAACCACACATGGATCCACTGGAGTCATTGCATGTGTTCTCTTCTCACAAACCACACATGGATCCACCCAGTGTCATCGCATGTGTGTTCTTCCCATGAACCACACATGGATCTGTTGGGTCCGCAGCATAGAAAACAAATTTTTTCCTATGGTGTGAACTACACGCCAAGATCTATCTACTAGGTACAAAGCAACGAAGGATATGTTTCTTTTATACGGAGGTGAAGAAGTGCTAGTCGCTAAGTGTTATGTCGATGCTAGCTTTGACATCGATCCGGATGACTCTAAGTCTCAATCCGGATACGTATTTCTCTTGAACGGAGCAGCAGTTAGTTGGAGGAGTTCCAAACAACCTGTGGTGGCTGGATCAACAATGGAGGCAAAATATGTTGCGGCTTCAGAAGCGCTGCAGGAAGCAGTTTGGATGAAAGAGTTCATTACGGAACTGGGTGTGGTTCCCAGTGCGTTGGACCCGATGGTGATCTATTGTGACAACAATGGAGCCATAGCCAACACAAAGGAACCAAGGTCTCACAAGAATTCCAAGCATATTAAGCGCCGGTTTCACTCCATCCGCGAGCATGTCAAGGATGGAGATATAAAGATTTGTAAAGTACACACGGACCTAAATGTAGCAGATCCGTTGACTAAAGTTCTCCCTAGGGCAAAACATGATCAACACCAGAACTCCATGGGTGTTAGATTTATCACTATGTGAACTAGATTATTGTCTCTAGTGCAAGTGGGAGACTGAAGGAAATATGCCCTGAGAGGCAATAATAAAGTTTTTATCATATATTCCTTATACATGATAGATGTTTATTTTACATGCTAGAAATGTATTGATTCGGAAACATCAATACATGTGTGTTTAATAAACAAAAAGGGTTCCTAGTCATGCCTCTCTTATAGACTAGCTTGTTGATTAACAGGATGATCAAGGTTTCCTGATCATGGACATTGGATGGTGTTAATAACAAGGTCACACCATTGGTGGAATGATGTGATGAACATTCATCCTAAGTATAGCATTACGATCAAGTCATTATGTTTATATTGCTATAACATCATACGAAGTAATCTTTATCCTTAGACCATGAGATCATGTTAATTGCGACCTAAGAGTATCTTGATAACATCAAACGTCACACCGTAATGTAAGGTGACTATAAAGATGGGTTCAGTACTACGAAGGTGTTATGTTGAGCTCATGGATCAAGAGTGGAATTTGTCAATCCGGATGACGGATAGATATACTCACGCTGGCTCTCGGTGATATCACATTAGGATAGCTTGCAAGCAAGTGATGTGATCACTAGAATGTTATATCACGGAACGAGAAAAGAGTGCATGTCGATGCGAGATCAAACTAGGTATGGAGATACCGATGATCGAATCTCGGACATGTAATATATCGAGAGACAAAGGGATTTAGTTACAAGCGTTAAAGGTTCTCATGATCACAGGAGTCATCGTTGAATGTGTAGGAGTCAGTACGGATCTCCAGGTCCCGCTGCTGATTATTGATCGGAGAAGGGTCTCGATCATGTACGCATTATTCATGAACCGTAGGGTGGCACTTAAGAGTTACGGACACCATTTTGGAGCACATATGTTTCATAATGAAAGAATTGCAAAGCGCAGGAATTGTTTCAATAGAAACCGGAAATTGTTTCGTGAAATTGCGAAGGTGGTTCTGCATGTGATATTGAAATATAGTAAGGGGCTATATGTGAATGTTTGTTAATTAAAGTAATTAACAAAATTCTGAATAAATTTAATAAAAAGAGTTTTATTAAATGAGAGAACATTAAATTTGGAGAAATTTAATGCATTTAAAGTGGAGACTTTAAAAGGGAATGTGAAGAGGCATTTTAATGTGGAGGGGATTACCACCACATGAATGGGGGAGGTGAGGGGTCACCCCCCAATTCGCCGGCCATGGAGAGAGGGGCACCCCTCCTATAAAAGGCCACCCATTCCCTCCTTCATCCTCACACCTCCTTGTGAAGGATCTCTCCCCCTCTAGAATTATTCCCCCATGGTCTCGGATTAGCGAGATACATGTTCCCAGTGGCATTTCATCCGGAAGGAGTTCTTGCTCACTGGATCATGGAGCGAGGAGGTGGAGGTTGTCCGTGGCTTGAGCGTGTGTGCGAGTGTGGATGTGCCTGAGTTGCGGCCTTTCGGACTTCCTCACGATCTTGAGATCGGCAAGTATACGACTACATCAACCACGAGTTCCTACTCGTTAACAAAGCTCGTTGTCTACGAGGGTAAGTTCTCATTGGATGTATGTCCACCCGTTGCTTTGTACCTAGTAGATAGATCTTGGCGTGTAGTTCACACCATAGGAAATTTTTTGTTTTCTATGCTGCGGACCCAACAAAAGGTACCCCGGAAATGAGGGGAGGAATGAGTACAGGGAGCATCATCAGAGTTACTATGTATTTACCACCGAGGAAACAGATAGGAAGAGCTTGCAGCACCGACATATGGAGGTCAATGTGGTAATGCCAGCGGTGACGAGGTACATGCCTTGGTCGGACCAGGAAATCACATGGAACATCAAAGATCATCCCAAGCTTATGCCGAGTCCTGGTTCGTATGCGTTAGTGCTAGACCCGACATTCATTGGGCCTAACATCAATGTGAGGTTCTTCAAGGTACTGATTGACAATGGCAGTAGCATTAACATCATGTATGCCGATACAATGCGCAAGTTGGGTATCTCGGAGAACATGCTCCAGTCTACAAGGACAACTCCATGACATTGTGCCCGACATTTCTTGTGAGCCCATAGGCAAAGTCCGGGTTGATGTGTTATTCGGCATGAGAGATAATTGCCGAACTGAGAATCTGGAGTTTGAGGTGGTGAACTTGGAAAGTGTGTATCACGCGTTACTCAGAAGACTAGCATTGAACAAGTTCATGGCAAGCTGCCACATCAGTTATCTGAAGATGAAGTTCCCCGGGCAAAATGGAGTGATTACCATTGCTGGAGATTTCCGACGTTCCATTGAGTGTGCCTCAGCCGGGTCTAACCTAGCCGAGTCACTCGTGATTGCACAAGAGAAAAGAAAAATCCAAGAGGTGGCGGCATTAGCTCAGTCCGCGCAGCAGTATATGCCGGTGTTGAGTAACCCGCATGGTAGCGTTTCGTTCCAAGCCGCAAAGGATACTAAGAAAGTGCCTGTTGATGATATGTTCCCAGAGCGCACCGTAACAACTGGTGCCGGGTTGAATGATAAATAGGAAAGCGAGCTCGTTAACTTCCTCCATGAGAATTGGGATATTTTTGCTTGGTCTACATAGGACTTGCAAGGTGTTCCGAGGGAGTTGGCCGAGCACTCTTTGAACGTGAGAACCAGAGCGAGGCCGGTGAAGCAACCTCTCCGCCGCTTCGCCGAGGATAGGAGAAAAGTCATTAGAGACGAGATAGCTCGGTTGCTAGCAGCAGGATTTATCATGGAAGTACTCTATCCGGATTGGCTCTCTAATCCGGTGCTGGTGGAGAAGAAGAAGGATGACCCGAACATGGCAGTGGTTTGGCGTATGTGTATCGATTACATGAACCTGAACAAGGCATGTCCAAAAGATCCATTTCCACTGCCGAGGATAGATCAGGTCATAGACTCAACCGCGGGATGTGAACTGTTGTCATTCATTGATGCATATTCTGGTTTCCACCAGATACCTCTGAATCCGGATGATCAAATAAAGACTGCATTTATCACCCCATATGGGGCTTATTGCTATCGCACCATGCCATTTGGTTTACGTAATGCAAGTGCAACATACTAAAGATGTATGCAAAAATGTTTGCACGACCAAATAGGTCAAAATGTACAAGTGTATGTGGATGATGTGGTTATCAAGACCAAGGAAAGCAAAACGCTCCTTGACGACATCAGGCAGAAATTCACGAACTTAAGAAGGTTCCAAATGAAGCTTAACCTGGAAAAATGTACCTTCGGTGTCCTGCCTAGAAAATTACTCGGATTTCTCATCTCCAGCCGAGGTATCGAAGTTAATCCAACTAAGATCCGGGCCATTGAACGAATGGAGCTGCAGAAGTGTCTTAACGATGTCCAGAAGTTCACTGGGTGCCTAGCATCGTTAAGTCGGTTTGTATGTCGGTTGGGAGAAAAGGCATTGCCTCTCTACCAACTTATGAAAAAGTCGGATAAGTTCGTTTGGACGCCACAGGCCGATGAAGCCTTTGCCCACTTAAAGAAGATGTTAGCCACTGCACCAGTGTTAGCCTCTCCACTATCAAAGGAACCAATGTTGCTCTACATAGCCGTAACCAACCGAAATAAGTGCAGGATTGTGGTAGAGCGACGAAGAGGTAAGTCGGCAGAGGCCGATATTACTTGAGCGAGGTATTATCTCGCCTCAAAAGAACTACCCACACTATCAAAAGGTGGCATATGGTGTCTATATGGCAGCTAAGTTAAAGCATTACTTTGAGGAGCACCCCATCAAAGTAATATGTGAAGCTCCCATATCCGAGATAATGAGTAACAAGGATGCAAGTGGTCAATCGCAAAATGGGCAATCGAACTAGCTCCTTATGCGCCAACGATATGACGTAAGAGAAGCAATCAAGTCTCGTGCTATGGCGGAATTTTTTGTGGATTGGGCCGAGGTACAATCTGAACCACCGCCACCAGATCCGAACTCTTGGAGGATGCACTTTGTGGTCAAAGCAAAAACTAGGCTAGGCGCCGAGTTGTGCTTACCTCGCCAAAGAAGGACCAGAAATATGTGCCGCAAATCCATTTCGCAAGATCGAACAATGTCGCTGAGTATGAAGCACTTGTGCATGGGCTCAAAGTGGCAAAAGAGATTGGGATACGTCGGATACTATGCTTTGGCGACTCGGATTTGGTAATACAACAAGTGTCGGGGTTGTGGGACGCCCTAGATCCAAACATGGCTCAGACAGATTTCATGTGCGTAAGATATCCGGTTACTTTGAGGGTGTGAATTTCACCATGTACCCCGGGTGGAAAATGAGGCTGCCGACATCTTTGTCAAGCTCAGATCAACCCACAAGCAATTCCACCTGTGTAGCATTGGAACACCTCGAAAACCATCTATCGGCCGTCCCTCAGAACCGACTCAATCTATGTCCCGGAAGATACAGAATCCGGAGCTGAGCCCATGGACATTGACATGGGAGGTGGTGCGAAACCCGGACTGCATCAAGAAACCCGGGGATCGCCACGCGAACCAGTGGATCCTCGCGAGACCCGACCGCCTTCGAAGATGATCCGGTTGAAGTTATGCCGGTGGATCAGATGGAAATTGATGAGGATGTGTTCCCTGTACGAGCAATACCAGCTTGGGCACTGCATATATTTCAATTCCTAAAAGATGGAACGTTACCCACTGAGGAGGTGTTATCCAGGCAAACTCAGAGGAGAGCAAAGGCATACACAATTATCAATTCCGAGCTGTACAAACGGAGTGTGACCAATGTCCTCCAGCGATGCGTTGACCCGGAAGAAGGGCTTGACATCCTCCGAGATATACATCAAGGAGAGTGCGAGCATCATGCCTCATCCCGAGCCTTGGTGGCAAAAGCGTCCAAGATGGATTCTCTCCAAGTGCCTTAGAACAAGCAGAAGATCTGGTGAGAAAATGCAATGGTTGTCAGATGTATGCTACCAAGACGCATATGCCAATGTTGGAACTCAAGACCATACCAATTACATGGCCATTTGCCGTATGGTGCTTAGATATGGTTGGCCCGTTTAAACCAGCAAGGGGAAATATGACTCACATTTTGGTCATGGTGGATAAATTTACAAAATGGATTAAAGTGAAGCCTATAAAAAATGTGATGGAGCTACGGCCGTATCATGAACCACACCAAGTGTCATTGCATGTGTTTTCTTCTCACAAACCACACATGGATCCACCCGGTGTCATCGTATGTGTGTTCTTCCCATGAACCACACATGGATCCACCAGTGTCATTGCATGTCTGCTCTTTTCATGAACCATAGCTAGAGTCATTGGATGTGTGTTATTCTCATAAACCACACATGGATGCAGTGTCATTGCATGTGTGTTCTTCCCAAAGACCACACATGGATCCACCAGTGTAATTGACTGTGTGTTCTTCTCACAAACCATATCATGAACCACACCCAGTGTCATTGCATGTGTGTTCTTCTCACAGACCACACATGGATCCACCAGTGTCATTGCATGTGTGTTCTTCTCACAGACCATATCATGAACCACACCCAATGTCATTGCATGTGTGTTCTTCCCATGAACCACACATGGATCCACTAGAGTCATTGCATGTGTGTTCTTCTCACAAACCACACACGGATCCACCCAGTGTCATCGCATGTGTGTTCTTCCCATGAACCACACATGGATCCACCAGTGTCATTGCATGTCTGCTCTTTTCATGAACCACAACTAGAGTCATTGGATGTGTGTTCTTCTCACAGACCACACATGGATCCAGTGTCACTTCATGTGTGTTCTTCCCAAAGACCACACATGGATCCACTAGTGTCATTGCACGTGTGTTCTTCTCACAAACCATATCATGAACCACACCCAGTGTCATTGCATGTGTGTTCTTCTCACAGACCACACATGGATCTACCAGCGTCATTGTATATCTGCTCTTCCCATGAACCACAGCTAGAGTCATCGTGTGCGTGCTCTTTTCACAAACCACATCTAGAGTCATTGCACGTGTGTTCTTCTTACAAACTATATCATGAACCACACCCAGTGTCATTGCATGTGTGTTCTTCTCACAAACCACCCATGGATCCACCGGTGTCATTGCATGTCTCCTCTTCTCATTAACCATAGCTAGGGTCATTGCATGTGTGTTCTTCCCATGAACCACACATGGATCCACCGGTGTCATTGCATGTGTGTTCTTATCACAAACCACACATGGATCCACCTAGTGTCATCACATGTGTGTTCTTCCCATGAACCACACATGGATCCACCAGTGTCATTGCATGTCTGCTCTTTTCATGAACCATAGCTAGAGTCATTGGATGTGTGTTCTTCTCACAGACCACATATCACCAGTGTCATTGCATGTGTGTTCTTCCCAAATACCACACATGGATCCACCAGTGTCATTGCATGTGTGTTCTTCTCACAAACCATATCATGAACCACACCCAGTGTCATTGCACGTGTGTTTTTCCCAAAGACCACACATGGATCCACCAGTGTCATTGCATGTGTGTTCTTCCCATGAACCACACATGGATCCACCAGTGTCATTGCATGTGTGTTCTTCCCATAGACCACACATGGATCCACCAGTGTCATTGCATGTGTGTTCTTCCCATGAACCACACATGGATCCACAAGTGTCACTGCATGTCTGCTCTTTTCATGAACCATAGCTAGAGTCATTGGATGTGTGTTCTTCTCACAGACCACATATCACCAGTGTCATTGCATGTGTGTTCTTCCCAAAGACCACACATGGATCCACCAGTGTCATTGCATGTGTGTTCTTCTCACAAACCACACATGGATCCACCGGTGTCATTGCATGTCTGCTCTTCTCACAGACCACACATGGATCCACCAGTGTCATTGCATGTGTGTTCTTCCCTTGAACCACACATGGATCCACCGGCGTCATTGCATGTCAGCTCTTTTCATTAACCACAACTAGAGTCATTGCATGTGTGTTCTTCTCACAGACCACATATCACCTATGTCATTGCATGTCTGCTCTTCCCATGAACCACACATGGATCCACCAGTGTCATTGCATGTGTGTTCTTCCCACAGAGCACACATGTATCCACTGGTGTCGTTGCATGTGTGTTCTTCCCATGAACCGCACATGGATCCACCAGTGTCATTGTATGTCTGCTCTTTCCATGAACCACAACTAGAGTCATCGCACGCGTGGTCTTTTCATAAACCACAGCTAGAGTCATTGGATGTATGTTGTTCTTACAAACCATATCATGAACCACACCCAGTTTCATTGTATGTCTGCTCTTCCCATGAACCACACATGGATCCACCGGTGTCATTGCATGTCTTATCTTCTCATTAACCACACCCAGTGTCATTGCATGTGTGTTCTTCTCACAGACCACACATGGATCCACCAGAGTCATTACATGTGTGTTCTTCCCATGAACCACACATGGATCCACCGAAGTCATTGCATGTGTGTTCTTCTCACAAACCACACATGGATCCACCCAGTGTCATCGCATGTGTGTTCTTCCCATGAACCACACATGGATCCACCAGTGTCATTGCATGTCTACTCTTTTCATGAACCACAGCTAGAGTCATTGGATGTGTGTTCTTCTCACAGACCGCACATGGATCCGGTGTCATTGCATGTGTGTTCTTCCCAAAGACCACACATGGATCCACCAGTGTCATTGCATGTGTGTTCTTTTCACAAACCATATCATGAACCACAACCAGTGTCATTGCATGTGTGTTCTTCTCATAGACCATATCATGAACCACACCCAATGTCATTGCATGTGTGTTCTTCCCATGAACCACACATGGATCCACTAGAGTCATTGCATGTGTTCTCTTCTCACAAACCACACATGGATCCACCCAGTGTCATCGCATGTGTGTTCTTCCCATGAACCACACATGGATCTGTTGGGTCCGCAGCATAGAAAACAAATTTTTTCCTATGGTGTGAACTACACGCCAAGATCTATCTACTAGGTACAAAGCAACGGGTGGACATACATCCAACGAGAACTTACCCTCGTAGACAATGAGCTTCGTTAACGAGTAGGAACTTGTGGTTTATGTAGTCGTACACTTGCCGATCTCAAGATCGTGAGGAAGTCCGAGCGCCGCAACTCAGCAGCGCATCCGCACTCACACACACGTTCAAGCCACCGGACAACCTCCACCTCCTCGCTCCAGCGATCCAGCTGGCAAGAACTCCTTCCAGACGAAATGCCACCGGGAACATGTATCTCGATAATCCGAGACCATGGGGGAATAATTCTAGAGGGGGAGAGAGATCCTTCACAAGGAGGTGTGAGGATGAAGGAGGGAATGGGTGGCCTTTTATAGGAGGAGGGGGGGGTGCCCCGTCTCTCCATGGATGGCGCATGGGGGGGTGACCCCTCACCTCCCCCATTCATGTGGTGGTAAGCCCTCCACATTAAAATGCCTCTTCACATTCCCTTTTAAAGTCTCCACTTTAAATGCATTAAATTTCTCCAAATTTAATGCTCTCTCATTTAATAAAACTCTTTTTATTAAATTTATTCAGAATTTTGTTAATTACTTTAATTAACAAACATTCACATATAGCCCTTGCAATATTTCAATATCACATGCGTAACCACCTTAGAAATTTCACCCGAAACAATTTCCGGTTTCTATTGAAACAATTCCTGCGCTTTGCAATTCTTTCGTCTGAAACATATGTGCTCCAAAATGGTGTCCAGTAACTCTTAAGTGTGCCACCCTATGGTTCACGAATAATGCAGACATGATCGAGACCCTTCTCCGATCAATAATCAGCAGCGGGACCTGGAGATCCGTACTGACTCCTACACATTCAACGATGACTCATGTGATCGTGAGAACCTTTAACGCTTGTAACTAAATCCCTTTGTCTCTCGATATATTACATGTCCGAGATTCAATCATCGGTATCTCCATACCTAGTTTGATCTCGTTACCGACATGCACTCTTTTCTTGTTCCCGTGATATAACATTCTAGTGATCACATCACTTGCTTGCAAGCTATCCTAATGTGATATCACCGAGAGGGCCCAGAGTATATCTATCCGTCATCTGGATTGACAAATTCCACTCTTGATCCATGAGCCTCAACATAACACCTTCGTAGTACTGAACCCATCTTTATAGTCATCCTGTTATGGTGTGACGTTTGATGTTATCAAGATACTCTTCCGGTGTCAGCAATTAACCTGATCTCATGGTCTAGGGATAAATATTACTTCGTATAATGTTATAGCAATGTAAACATAATGACTTGATCGTAATGCTATACTTCGGATGAATGTTCATCACATCATTCCACCAATGGTGTGACCTTGTTATTAACAACATCCAATGACCATGATCAGGAAACCTTGATCATCCTGTTAATCAACAAGCTAGTCTATAAGAGAGGCATGACTAGGAACCCTTTTTGTTTATTAAACACACATGTATTGATGTTTCCGAATCAATAAATTTCTAGCATGTAAAATAAACATCTATCATGTATAAGGAATGTATAATAGCAACTTTATTATTGCCTCTCAGGGCATATTTCCTTCAGTATCCCACTTGCACTAGAGACAATAATCTAGTTCACATAGTGATAAATCTAACACCCATGGAGTTCTGGTGTTGATCATGTTTTGCCCTAGGGAGAACTTTAGTCAATGGATCTGCTACATTTAGGTCCGTGTGTACTTTACAAATCTTTATATCTCCATCCTTGACATGCTCGCGGATGGAGTGAAACGGGCGCTTAATATGCTTGGAATTCTTGTGAGACCTTGGTTCCTTTGTGTTGGCTATGGCTCCATTGTTGTCACAATATATCACCATCGGGTCCAACGCACTGGGAACCACACCCAGTTCCGTAATGAACTCTTTCATCCAAACTGCTTCCTGTGCCGCTTCTGAAGCAGCAGCATATTCCGCCTCCGTTGTTGATCTAGCCACCACAGGTTGTTTGGAACTCCTCCAACTAACTGCTGCTCCGTTCAAGAGAAATACG
The DNA here is from genome assembly GCA_023614405.1 of Avena insularis. Taxonomy (NCBI): domain Eukaryota; kingdom Viridiplantae; phylum Streptophyta; class Magnoliopsida; order Poales; family Poaceae; genus Avena; species Avena insularis. The sequence continues at coordinate 659,646,995 of CM042690.1, read as the reverse complement.
TATCCGGATTGAGACTTAGAGTCATCCGGATCGATGTCAAAGCTAGCATCGACATAACACTTAGCGACTAGCTCTTCTTCACCTTCGTATACAAGAAACATATCCTTCGTTCTTCTTAAGTACTTGAGGATGTTCTTTACCGCTATCCAGTGTTCTGAACCTGGATCAGATTGGTACCTACTAGTCAAACTAATAGCATGTGCCACATCCAGTCTTGTACATAGCATGGCATACATAATAGAGCCTATGGCCGAGGCATAGGGGATCTTATCCATCATCTCTCTTTCTTCCGTGGCGGACTTTGAGTCTTACTCAATGTCTTGCCTTGCAACATAGGTAAGAACCACTTCTTACTTTCGTCCATATTAAACTTCTTTAATATCTTATCAAGGTATGTACTCTGCGATAGCCCAATTAGGCGCCTTGATCTATCTCTATAGATTTTAATGCCTAATATATATGATGCTTCACCAAGGTCTTTCATCGAAAATTTGCTGTTTAGATAACTTTTAACACTGTTTAAAAGATCTATATCATTTCCAATTAATAATATGTCATCCACATATAATATCAGAAATGCCACATTGCTCCCACTCACTTTCTTGTAAATACAAGCCTCTCCATAAGTTTGGACAAATCCAAACTCTTTGATCACCTCATCAAAGCGGAGATTCCAACTTCGTGATGCTTGCTTCAGTCCATAAATGGACCGCTGAAGTTTGCACACCTTATTAGCATCCTTAGGATCGACAAAACCCTTAGGTTGTATCATATACAACTCTTCTTCAATCTTACCATTGAGGAACGTAGTTTTGACATCCATCTGCCATATTTCATAATCGAAATATGCAACAATTGCTAACATAATCCTAACTGACTTAAGCATCTCTACGGGAGAGAATGTCTCATCGTAGTCAACTCCTTGAATTTTTCGAAACACCTTTGCGACAAGTCGAGCCTTATAGATGGTCACATTACCATCAGCATCAGTTTTCCTTTTGAAAATCCATTTATTCTCCATGGCCTTTCGGTCGTGAGGTAAGTCCACCAAGTTCCAAACTTGGTTCTCGTACATGGATTCCATCTCGGATTTCATGGCTTCTAGCCATTTGTTGGAATCCGAGCTCATCACCGCTTCTTCATACGTCGCAGGATCATCCATTTCATCAACCATGAAATTCAATAGGATTGCCGTATAGTTCAGGAGCTGCACGTGTCCTGCTTGACCTGCGATGTTCGGTAGTGTCCTCTTTCGGAGTTTCATGATCATTATCATTAGCTCTCTCTTCATCAGGTGAAGTCAACTCCGAAACAACTTCTGGTGCTGCGCCACTCGCCATTCCATGAAGAGAAGGTTCAATAACCTCTTCGAGTTCTACCTTCCGACTACTCACACCTTTCGCGAGAAACTCCTTCTCAAGAAAGGATCCATTCTTGGCAACAAAAACCTTGCCCTCGGATCTGTGATAGAAGGTATACCCAATTGTTTCCTTAGGGTATCCTATGAAGACGCATTTTTCCACTTTGGGTTCGAGTTTATCTGGTTGAAGTTTCTTCACATAAACATCGCATCCCCAAACCTTAAGAAATGATAGCTTAGGTTTGTTTCCAAACCATAATTCATACGGTGTCGTTTCAACGGATTTAGATGGTGCCCGATTTAAAGTGAATGTAGTTGTTTCCAGTGCATAACCCCAAAATGACAGAGGTAAGTTAGTCAGAGACATCATAGATCAAACCGTATCCAATAAGGTACGATTACGACGCTCGGACACACCATTACGTTGTGGTGTTCCGGCAGGCGTGAGTTGTGAAACTATTCCACACTCTTTCATGTGTGCTAAACTCGTAACTTAGATACTCTCCTCCATGGTCATACCGTAGAAATTTGATCTTTCTATTACGATGATTTTCCACTTCATTCTGAAATTCCTTGAACTTTCCAAAAGTTTCAGACTTGTGTTTCATCAAATAGATATACCCATATCTACTCAAATCATCCGTGAAAGTAACAAAATAACGATATCCACCTCGCGCCGACACACTCATTGGTCCACACACATCAGTATGTATGATTTCCAATAGATCATGCCGTTCCATTGAACCGGAAAATGGCGTTCTAGTCATCTTGCCCATAAGGCATGGCTCACATGTATCAAATGATTCAAAATCAAGTGATTCCAAAAGTCCATCAGAATGGAGTTTCTTCATGCGTTTAACGCCAATATGACCTAGACGGCAGTGCCACATATATGTAGACATATCATCATCAAGTTTAATCTTTTTAGCATTAACATTATGAATATGTAATATTACTATCGAGATCCAATAGAAATAAACCATTCAACATAGGTGCATGACCATAAAAGATATCATTCTTATAAATCGAACAACCATTGTTTTCAGATTTAAAGGAATGACCACTTTGCATCAAACACGATCCAGATACAATGTTCATGCTCAGTGCAGGCACCAAATAACAATTATTTAGGTTTATAACTAATCCTGATGGCAAATGGAGAGGTAGCGTCCCGATGGCGATCACATCAACTCTTGATCCATTGCCGACCCGCATCCTGACCTCAACCCTTGCTAGTTGTCGCTTGTTCCATAGCCCCTGAACCGAGTTACATATATTAGCAACCGATCCGGTATCAAATACCCAGGTGCTACTACGAGTACTAGTCAAGTACACATCAATAACATGTATATCACATCAATAACATGTATATCACGTGATGTCTCAAAACATGATCCATAGAACGGTGCATACTCAAGGAAGAACACATTTTTATCTTGATATCTAAATGAGGGATCATCTTATAATGCTACCAAACGCGCCAAACTAGCAGTATAAGATGCTAACATCTAATGTGTAAAGTGAGATGATATGGTCCATGCATTTGATCTCTATCACTTGCATCATGGTATGATCTCTATCATTCCTTTGTGTGTAAGGCCAAGGTGTATGGAACTTACACGTTGACTGTGTTGTAAGAGTATCTACCATACATCTACTTACAACAATACCATATCAATACACTAGCCCAACAACGATCTAAACTAGACGCCTCTAATTTATCAATTGCAAGTTTTACGTGGCTTAGGGCTTTCGGAGATAGAACCGTCCTCACCTACGGACATGAACCACAACGAGGATAACTAAGTTATTAGCAACTTGTTGTAAATCAGATATTGACTATAATAGGAGAGACAGACACCTGCCAGCCACTTATGGAAAACAAGTTGCATGTCAGTCGTGGAACCGGTCTCATGTACGATGACATGTAAGGTTGGTCCGGGCCGCTTCATCCCACTATGCCACCAATATCCAAAATACATAGAAGATGCAATAACATGATCATCATTGCCCACATATCAACCATATGTGTACTACCCGTGCTAAGCAACTACGCATAGATCAGGCTCTGATACCACTGTTGGGTCCGTAGCATAGAAAACAAAAATTTTCCTACGGTGTGAACTACACGCCAAGATCTATCTACTAGGTACAAAGCAACGGGTGGACATACATCCAACGAGAACTTACCCTCGTAGACAACGAGCTTTGTTAACGAGTAGGAAATCGTGGTTGATGCAGTCGTACACTTGCCGATCTCAAGATCGTGAGGAAGTCCGAGCGCCGCAACTCGATGCGCATCACTTTTCACACACTGCGTTCAACCTCCACCTCCTCGCTCCAGCGATCCAGCGGAAGCAGCAACTCCTTCCAGACGAAATGCCACCGGGAACATGTATCTCGCTAATCCGTGACCATGGGGGAATAATTCTAGAGGGGGAGAGAGATCCTTCACAAGGAGGTGTGAGGATGAAGGAGGGAATGGGTGGCCTTTTATAGGAGGATGGGGTGCCCCCTCTCTCCATGGCCGGCGCATGGGGGGTGACCCCTCACCTCCCCCATTCATGTGGTGGTAACCCCTCCACATTAAAATGCCTCTTCACATTCCCTTTTAAAGTCTCCACTTTAAATGCATTAAATTTCTCCAAATTTAATGCTCTCTCATTTAATAAAACTCTTTTTATTAAATTTATTCAGAATTTTGTTACTTAAATTAACAAACATTCACATATAGCCCTTGCTATATTTCAATATCACATGCAGAACCACCTTCCGCAATTTCACGAAACAATTTCGGTTTCTATTGAAACAATTCCTGCTTTGCAATTCTTTTAAATCAAACATATGTGCTCCAAAATGGTGTCGGTAACTCTTAAGTGTGCCACCCTATGGTTACAAATAATGCAGACATGATCGAGACCCTTCTCCGATCAATAATCAGCAGCGGACACGGAGATCCGTATTGACTCCTACACATTCAACGATGACTCCTGTGATCGTGAGAACCTTTAACGCTTGTAACTAAATCCCTTTGTCTCTTGATATATTACATGTCCGAGATTCGATCATCGGTATCTCCATACCTAGTTTGATCTCGTTACCGACATGCACTCTTTTCTCGTTCCCGTGATATAACATTCTAGTGATCACATCACTTGCTGGCAAGCTATCCTAATGTGATATCACCGAGAGGCCCAGTATATCTATCCGTCATCCGGATTGACAAATTCCACTCTTGATCCATGATCCTCAACATAACACCTTCGTAATCTTGAACCCATCTTTATAGTCACTTACATTACGGTGTGACGTTTGATGTTATCAAGATACTCTTCCGGTGTTAGCAATTAACATGATCTCATGGTCTAAGGATAAAGATTACTTCGTATGATGTTATAGCAATATAAACATAATGACTTGATCGTAATGCTATACTTTGGATGAATGTTCATCACATCATTCCACCAATGGTGTGACCTTGTTATTAACAACATCCAATGTCCATGATCAGGAAACCTTGATCATCCTGTTAATCAACAAGCTAGTCTATAAGAGAGGCATGACTAGGAACCCTTTTTGTTTATTAAACCCACATGTATTGATGTTTCTGAATCAATACATTTCTAGCATGTAAAATAAACATCTATCATGTATAAGGAATATATAATAACAACTTTATTATTGCCTCTCAAGGCATATTTCCTTCAGGATCCACCAGTGTCATTGCATGTCTCCTCTTTTCATGAACCACAACTAGAGTCATTGGATGTGTGTTCTTCTCACAGACCACACATGGATCCAGTGTCACTGCATGTGTGTTCTTCCCAAAGACCACACTTGGATCCACCAGTGTCATTGCACGTGTGTTGTTCTCACAAACCATATCATGAACCACACCCAGTGTCATTGCATGTGTGTTCTTCTCACAGACCACACATGGATCCACCAGTGTCATTGTATGTCTGCTCTTCCCATGAACCACAACTAGAGTCATCGCGTGCATGCTCTTTTCACAAACCACAACTAGAGTCATTGCACGTGTGTTCTTCTTACAAACCATATCATGAACCACACCCAGTGTCATTGCATGTGTGTTCTTCTCACAAACCACACATGGATCCACCGGTGTCATTGCATGTCTGCTCTTCTCATTAACCATAGCTAGAGTCATTGCATGTCTGTTCTTTTCACAAACCGCATATCACCAGAGTCATTGCATGTGTGTTCTTATCATGAACCACACATGGATCCACCAGAGTCATTGCATGTGTGTTCTTCTCATAAACCACACATGGATCCACCCAGTGTCATCGCATGTGTGTTCTTCCCATGAGCCACACACGGATCCACCAGTGTCATTGCATGTCTGCTCTTTTCATGAACCACAGCTAGAGCCATTGGATGTGTGTTCTTCTCACAGACCACACATGGATCCAGTGTCATTGCATGTGTGTTCTTCGCAAAGACCACACATGGATCCACCAGTGTCATTGCATGTGTGTTCTTCTCACAAACCATATCATGAACCACACCCAGTGTCATTGCATGTGTGTTCTTCCCAAAGGCCACACATGGATCCACCAGTGTCATTGCATGTGTTTTCTTCCCACAGACCACACATGGATCCACTAGTGTCTTTGCATGTGTGTTCTTCCCATGAACCACACATGGATCCACCAGTGTCACTGCATGTCTGCTCTTTTCATGAACCACAGCTAGAGTCATTGGATGTGTGTTCTTCTCACATACCACATATCACCAGTGTCATTGCATGTGTGTTCTTCCCATGAACCACACATGGATCCACCGGAGTCATTGCATGTGTGTTCTTCTCACAAACCACACAGGGATCCACCCGGTGTCATCGCATGTGTGTTCTTCCCATGAACCACACATGGATCCACCAGTGTCATTGCATGTCTGCTCTTTTCATGAACCACAACTAGAGTCATTGGATGTGTGTTCTTCTCACAGACCACACATGGATCTACCAGTGTCATTGCATGTGTGTTCTTTTCACAAACCATATCATGAACCCCACCCAGTGTCATTGCATGTGTGTTCTTCTCACAGACCACACATGGATCCACCAGAGTCATTGCATGTGTGTTCTTCTCACAGACCATATCATGAACCACTCCTAGTGTCATTGCATGTGTGTTCTTCCCATGAACCACACATGGATCCACTGGAGTCATTGCATGTGTGTTCTTCTCACAAACCACACATGGATCCACCCAGTGTCATCGCATGTGTGTTCTTCCCATGAACCACACATGGATCCACCAGTGTCATTGCATGTCTGCTCTTTTCATGAACCACAGCTAGAGTCATTGGATGTGTGTTCTTCTCATAGACCACACATGGATCCAGTGTCACTGCATGTGTGTTCTTCCCAAAGACCACACATGGATACAGCAGTGTCATTGCACATGTGTTCTTCTCACAAACCATATCATGAACCACACCCAGTGTCATTGCATGTGTGTTCTTCTCACAGACCACACATGGATCCACCAGTGTCATTGTATGTCTGCTCTTCTCATGAACCACAACTAGAGTCATCGTGTGCCTGCTCTTTTCACAAACCACAGCTAGAGTCATTGCACATGTGTTCTTCTTACAAACCATATCATGAACCACACCCAGTGTCATTGCATGTGTGTTCTTCTCACAAACCACACATGGATCCACCAGTGTCATTGCATGTCTGGTCTTCTCATTAACCACAACTAGAGTCATTGCATGTCTGTTCTTTTCACAAACCACATATCACTAGAGTCATTGCATGTGTGTTCTCCCCATGAACCACATATGGATCCACCGGAGTCATTGCATGTGTGTTTGTTGGGGTATACCCCCGGGTAGGGTCACGCCAGGGTATAAAGGCCTAGTTAGCCGAGGTTCAGCAAGGCCAAAGCGGATGCTGGCCGGGTCACCTCAAGGCAGGACGAATCACGGGGTAACCCGGACCAGGGGGCGTTCGCCTAACTAAGTCTCAATCGACTTAAGCAGTAAGTCGGAAATGCATGTTTAACTTGTATGCGAGGCAGGTGTGGCGGATCAACTATGATCCGGGTCACATCTAGCTTCTAGGAGAAGGAAGGAATCTCGCTGGTCAAAAGAAGCCCCGATGCGCCTTTGCTGGCAAGCGGCATAAGGCGGGACCACGAGGCGTGGCCGACAAGGGTGACGATGCCCATGTCGTGTGGCAGGCGCCCACAGAGGTTCACGCTCTGCATGTGTGTGTGAGGAAAAGTAACCCGGTTGGCTTACTACTTTGGGAGATGGCATATTCTTAGGAATATGCCTCCACGTATGCCCTAAGTGGAGACCTAGCCCCCCCTATATAAGGAGGTCTAGGGCTTCTGTAGAGGGGGTTCCGATTTCTCTGATTTGGCTAGGGTTTTAAGTGTGATCTGTGAGTGAGAGTAAGAGAGCTCCTTCTTCCTCCTCTCTCCAATACAGCTCTAGGAGCACTTGTAACCTTGGAGGCAAAGCAAATATAAACTTCTGTGTGGAGAATCACTTCACTATCCTCCTGGATTCCCCTAAGCGTGTATTAGTCCCCACCTTTAGCCTATCCATGGCATCTGCCGTGACACCACCACGATAGTTGGCGCCCACCGTGGGGCTAGCGGCGCCAGCGGTGAAGATCCGGACGGAAACCTCATCGGCACGTGACGCGCGATCTCGGGCTCGTTCAGCGCTTTGGAGCGCTGGACTTCGTGAGCGACAACGCTGGCTGCTTCGGCACGCGCCCACTTCCGTGCAACGACCTCTTCATCAAGTTGGGTGCACACAAGGTCTACGTTGCTGTGGACGTATCATGCGTTTATCCATGACGCGTCGTCGGCGAGCCACCCTTAGCGTGGTTCACGAGGCGTATCACTCGCTCCCGGACCGTGCTAAGTAATGATGATCGCGCTGGTGCGGCAAGCAAGGATCCGGCACCAGATCCGGAGGTAACACCTAAGGCACCGAGGAAAGGTAGAGGGCCTCCACTAGAGAGGCCTGAGAATGTACTGAGAGAAGCTATGGATAGCTTGGAAAACCCGGTAGAAGCAGTGGTAGATCCGACTCAGGCATAGGCCGAGCTAGAGGAAACTAGGTAGAAAATTCTAGAGGGAGCAAAAAAGATTGTTGCGGCTTAGCAGTCGTTGAACATGACGCTGCATGAGTATGCAAAGGCAAATAAAGTAGATGCTGTAAAAGTGAAGGGGAGAAATCTCATGAGTGAAATGAACAAAGAAGGTGATACTCGGATTGAGGAGTCAGAAAACTGTTTGTCCGTGGGGCTGCTGAAGTACAGTACCCTGGCGAAAAACCTCAGAGCAGCGGATGCAGCTGCATCCAAGCTAGAGGGTCTGACGGGTGAAGCCCGTCAGAGACAGCAAGATCGGGTCAATGAGTTGGTTCGGATCGCGAACATGCAAAATGAGGAACTGCTCAGGGCAAACCAGGAGAGAGCTAGGGCCTCCAAGATCATTCATTTGGCGGTGGGTAACCCAGAGAAATCCGCTGGAGCCGCATCGTCTCCTCATGGTGGTCCAAGGAGAGAGGAGGTAGTAACCTCGGCCAGGAGAAACAAGCAGATTGTTCCGTATGACCTGACAAGGGCAGGAAAGGCAAAAGAGGTACAAAGAAAGGACGATCAATGGAGTGTAAGCCGAGGTGAAGATGGACGAGGTAACCGTGACCAAGGCAATGCCGGTCAAGGAAACGCTGTTAATGGCAATGTCGGACAGCGCAACTCTCTGAGACAACCGCTAGCCGAATATACCAAAACAAGAGCAGTGCCGAGGTATGCAACAGAGAGATGCGCCATGAGAGCAAGACCAGTACAACGATGGAGATTTGGAAATGGTAAATGCAGGATACCCAAGGTTGGACTATCATGTGATAGGGTCGAGATTGGGAAGCAGGGATTTGATGCCGGATGATGCCAGGTTGAAACTGGATCGACTGTATAGGTCAGAGCAGATTGAAAGTCAAGGTCCTCCGGGTCCTGCGTGTTTTGGACCCCGGATCATGAAAAACCACGGTACCTAACTTCCGATTACCTAGAGGCACGAAGACGTATGACAAAGACTAAGCGGAGGATTGGTTGATAAATTATGCTACGGCTGTGAAAATTGCTGAGTAACTTGCGATGGCGTGAGATCGTACCCGGATGTTGGAGGGCAAAGAAGGGTATGGTTGAACAATTTGCCGCCCAGAAGTTTTAACTGCTGGATCGATTTTGAGGAAATGTTCATCAGCAATTTCTCGAGTACGTATCAGAGGCCAAATAGGCCACAGACCCTAGCTATGTGCAAGCAAAGACCGAATGAGACGGACCGGGAGTTTTTGACCCGGTGGTGTACCGTGAGAAACTCGTGTGAGGGCGTGATAGAGTCAGAGGCCATAGCGTGGTTTGCGCAAGGATGCAGATATGCAAGCGAACTATGGCAAAAGTTGCAAAGGAAAATGCCAACTACGTTGGCAGAGATGATCTGGATTGCTGATTCGTATGCCTTGGGCGATCCAACTCAACCTAGGCTCGTGTCCAACGAGTCGAATGAGGAGTACTACCAGAGAGATGGAACCGGATCATCCTGGAGGAATGATTACAGAGGTAAAAGGAGAGATGATAGACCGGATCACCGGTACAGTTCGCAACAAGTTGCAGCTGTGAATCAAGATCAGCCCGGAATAGGGAGCAATCAACGTCAGAAAACTGGAGGGCAACAATGGACACCAAGGAATGATGGCAAGAAAACTTGGACGCCAGAACAAAAGAGATAGTGGCAAGAAAAGAAGGACCGTACGAGGTACACTTATGAGTCGATGTTGGATCAGCCATGTAAATTTCACACGCCAAATCCGAGTAACCCAGCGGGTCATACAACAAGGCAATGTGAGTGGATGCGTAAGATAGAACAAGGCGGTTCGGGGAATGCTCAGGCACCCCGGAATGATCAACCTCGGCAGGAGTTACCCCAACAGCAATTGCTCTCTGGAGCGAACACGCAACAGCTAATGTTGCCTCCCCCTCCGCAGAGGTATGATAACCATGAGAGAAGGGATGCAGTGCATCAAGTAGAAAACCAGCATCAGCCGGATCAAAGGTGAAGGAAATATGCCCTAAGAGGCAATAATAAAGTTGTTATTATATATTCCTTATACATGATAGATGTTTATTTTACATGCTAGAAATGTATTGATTCGGAAACATCAATACATGTGTGTTTAATAAACAAAAAGGGTTCCTAGTCATGCCTCTCTTATAGACTAGCTTGTTGATTAACAGGATGATCAAGGTTTCCTGATCATGGACATTGGATGTTGTTAATAATAAGGTCACGCCATTGGTGGAATGATGTGATGAACATTCATCTGAAGTATAGCATTACAATCAAGTCATTATGTTTATATTGCTATAACATCATACGAAGTAATCTTTATCCTTAGACCATGAGATCATGTTAATTGCTGACACCGGAAGAGTATCTTGATAACATCAAACATCACAACCGTAATGTGGTGACTATAAAGATGGGTTCAGTACTACGAAGGTGTTATGTTGAGGCTCATGGATCAAGAGTGGAATTTGTCAATCCAGATGACGGATAGATATACTCTGGGCCCTCTCGGTGATATCACATTAGGATAGCTTGCAAGCAAGTGATGTGATCACTAGAATGTTATATCACGGGAACGAGAAAAGAGTGCATGTCGGTAACAAGATCAAACTAGGTATGGAGATTCCGATGATCGAATCTCGGACATGTAATATATCGAGAGACAAAGGGATTTAGTTACAAGCGTTAAAGGTTCTCACGATCACAGGAGTCATCGTTGAATGTGTAGGAGTCAGTACGGATCTCCAGGTCCCGCTGCTGATTATTGATCGGAGAAGGGTCTCGATCATGTCTGCATTATTCGCGAATCGTAGGGTGGCACACTTAAGAGTTACCGGACACCATTTTGGAGGACATATGTTTCAGACGAAAGAATTGCAAAGCGCAGGAATTGTTTCAATAGAAACCGGAAATTGTTTCGTGAAATTGCGTAGGTGGTTCGCATGTGATATTGAAATATAGCTAGTTATATGTGAATGTTTGTTAATTAAAGTAATTAACAAAATTCTGAATAAATTTAATAAAAGAGTTTTATTAATGAGAGAGCATTAAATTTGGGGAAATTTAATGCATTTAAAGTGGAGACTTTAAAGGGAATGTGAAGAGGCATTTTAATGTGGAGGGGTTACCACCACATGAATGGGGAGGTGAGGGTCACCCCATGCGCCGCCATGGAGAGAGGGGCACCCTCCTCCTATAAAAGGCCACCCATTCCCTCCTTCATCCTCACACCTCCTTGTGAAGGATCTCTCTCCCCTCTAGAATTATTCCCCCATGGTCTCGGATTAGCGAGATACATGTTCCCGGTGGCATTTCGTCTGGAAGGAGTTGCTGCTTCCGGTGGATCGCTGGAGCGAGGAGGTGGAGGTTGTCCGGTGGCTTGAACGTGTGTGCGGATGCGCCGCTGAGTTGCGGCGCTCAGACTTCCTCACGATCTTGAGATCAGCAAGTGTACAACTACATCAACCACGAGTTCCTACTCGTTAACAAAGCTCGTTGTCTACGAGGGTAAGTTCTCGTTGGATGTATGTCCACCCGTTGCTTTGTACCTAGTAGATAGATCTTGGCGTGTAGTTCACACCGTAGGAAATTTTTTGTTTTCTATGCTGCGGACCCAATAGTGGTATCAGAGCCTAATCTATGCGTAGGTGCTTAGCACCGGTAGTACACATATGGTTGATATGTGGGCGATGATGATCATGTTATTGCATCTTCTATGTATTTTGGATATTGATGGCATAGTGGGATGAAGCGGCCCGGACCAACCTTACATGTCATCGTACATGAGACCGGTTCCACGACTGACATGCAACTTGTTTTGCATAAGTGGTCAAGGCGGGTGTCTGTCTCTCCTACTATAGTCAATATCTGATTTACAACGAGTTGCTAATAACTTAGTTATCCTCGTTGTGGTTCATGTTCGTAGGTGAGAACGGTTCTATCTCCGAAAGCCCTAAGCCACGTAAAACTTGTAATTGATAAATTAGAGGCGTCTAGTTTAGATTGTTGCTGGGCTAGTGTATTGATATGGTATTGTTGTAAGTAGATGTATGGTAGATACTCTTACAACACAGTCAACGTGTAAGTTCCATAGACCTTGGCCTTACACACAAAGGAATGATAGATATCATACCATGATGCAAGTGATAGAGATCAAATGCTTGGACCATATCATCTCACTTTACACATTAGATGTTAGCATCTTATACTGCTAGCTTGGCGCGTTTGGTAGCATTATAAGATGATCCCTCATTTAGATATCAAGATAAAAATGTGTTCTTCCTTGAGTATGCACCGTTCTATGGATTGTGTTTTGAGACATCACGTGATGATCGGGTGTACTCGAATCTACGCTTTCATAGGAACGGGTGTAAGACAGTTTTACACACGCGAATACTAAGGTTCTTACTTGGCGAGCCTAGCATGTACAGACATGGCCTCGGAACACGGACCGAAAGGTTAAGCATGAGTCATATGGTTGATATGATGCCCATATAGATGCTCGCCTTTGAAGCTATATCAACTCACGTGATGATCGGACTTGATATAGTGGATTTGGTTCATGTAATCACCAAAAGGACACGAGGGATGTCGTTTTTGAGTGGGAGTTCATTAGTAATTTGGATTAGTTGAACTCAATCTATCATAAACTTAGTCTAAATAAACTTTACAAATTCTGTTGTAGATGGCACCACCTGCTTTTAATTTCAATGTGTTCATGGAGAAAGAGAAACTTGCTGCGAATGGTAGCAACTTCACCAACTGGGCTATGAATTTGAGGATTCTCCTCACTGCTGCACAAAAGCAATATGTGCTAGATGCGCTGCTAAGGCCCCCACCAGCTCCTGATGCCCCTGACGAGGAAAAGAATGTCTATGTGATTCATCAGGAGGACCACAACTTAGTTCATTGCGGCATACTGTATGGGCTAGAGCCAGAACTTTGAAAGCGTTTCGAAAATGGTAATGCCTTTGATACCATGGGAGAATTGAAAATGATTTTCGATACCCATGCTGCCGTAGAGAGTTATAATGCTACAGAAAAGTTCTTTAGCTGCATGATGGAGGAAAACAGCTCCGTTAGTGAGCACGTACTCAATGTCTGGGTACGCCGATAAGCTTGTGTCCTTGGGAATAACGATTCCCATTGACTTAAGCATACATCGTGTTCTCCAATCTCTGCCACCTAGCTACAAGAGCTTCGTAATGAACTATAATATGCAGGGCATGAAGAAGTCTCTTCCCGAGCTTTTGTCAATGCTTAAGACTGCAGAAGTGGAGATTAGGAAAGAACATCAAGTGTTGATGATCAATAGGACCACCGGTTTCAAGAAGGATAAGAAAGGCAAGCACAAGGGAAATAAGGGTGGCAAGTATGTTGCCACGCCTGAAAAGAAACCCCGGGCTGGCCCTAAGTCTGACACCGAGTGCTACTATTGCAAGGATCGCCATTGAAGAATCGCCCAAGTATTTGGCGGACAAGAAGTCCAGCAAGGCAAACAAAGGTATATGTGATATACATGTTATTGATGTGTACTTGACTAGTACTCGTAGTAGCACCTGGGTATTTGATACCGGATCGGTTGCTAATATATGTAACTCGGTTCAGGGGCTACAGAACAAGCGACAACTAGCAAGGGATGAGGTCAAGATGCGGGTCGACAATGGATCAAGAGTTGATGTGATCGCCGTCGGGACGCTACCTCTCCATTTGCCATCAGGATTAGTTATAAACCTAAATAATTGTTATTTGGTGCCTTCACTGAGCATGAACATTGTATCTGGATCGTGTTTGATGCAAAGTGGTCATTCCTTTAAATCTGAAAACAATGGTTATTCGATTTATAAGAATGATATCTTTTATGGTCATGCACCTATGTTGAATGGTTTATTTCTATTCGATCTCGATAGTAATATTACGCACATTCATAATGTTAATGCTAAAAATATTAAACTTGATGATGATATGTCTACATATATGTGGCATCGCTCAGGGTCATATTGGCGTTAAACGCATGAAGAAACTCCATTCTAATGGACTTTTGGAATCACTTGATTTTGAATCATTTGATACATGTGAGCCATGCCTTATGGGCAAGATGACTAGAACGCCGTTTTCCGGTTCAATGGAACGAGCGACAGATCTATTGGAAATCATACATACTGATGTGTGCGGACCAATGAGTGTGTCGGCGCGAGGTGGATATCGTTATTTTTCATGGATGATTTGAGTAGATATGGGTATATATATTTGATGAAACACAAGTTTGAAACTTTTGAAAAGTTCAAGGAATTTCAGAATGAAGTGGAAAATCATCGTAATAGAAAGATCAAATTTCTACGGTATGACCGTGGAGGAGAGTATCTAAGTTACGAGTTTAGCACACACATGAAAGAGTGTGGAATAGTTTCACAACTCACGCCTGCCGGAACACCACAACGTAATGGTGTGTCGGAGCGTCGTAATCGTACCTTATTGGATATGATTCGATCTATGATGTCTCTGACTGACTTACCTCTGTCATTTTGGGGTTATGCACTAGAAACAGCTGCATTCACTTTAAATCGGGCACCATCTAAATCCGTTGAAACGACACCATATGAATTATGGTTTGGAAACAAACCTAAGCTGTCATTTCTTAAGGTTTGGGGATGCGATGTTTATGTGAAGAAACTTCAACTAGATAAACTCGAACCCAAAGCGGAAAAATGCGTCTTCATAGGATACCCTAAGGAAACAATTGGGTATACCTTCTATCACAGATCCGAGGGCAAGGTTTTTGTTGCCAAGAATGGATCCTTTCTTGAGAAGGAGTTTCTCGCGAAAGGTGTGAGTAGTCGGAAGGTAGAACTCAAGAGGTTATTGAACCTTCTCTTCATGGAATGGCGAGTGAAAGACCGAAGTTGTTTGAGTTGACTTCACCTTATGAAGAGAGAGCTAATGATAATGATCATGAAACTCCGAAGAGGACACTACCAAACCTCGCAGTCAAGGGGACACGTGCGACTCCCGAACTGCGGCAATCCTGTTAGAATTTCATGGTTGATGAAATGGATGACCCTGCGACGTATGAAGAAGCGATGATGAGCCCGGATTCCAACAAATGGCTAGAAGCCATGAAATCCGAGATGGAATCCATGTACGAGAACCAAGTTTGGAACTTGGTGGACTTACCTCACGACCGAAAGGCCATGGAGAATAAATGGATTTTCAAAAGGAAAACTGATGTTGATGGTAATGTGACCATCTATAAGGCTCGACTTGTCGCAAAGGGGTTTCGACAAATTCAAGGAGTTGACTATGATGAGACATTCTCTCCCGTAGCGATGCTTAAGTCAGTTAGGATTATGTTAGCAATTGCTGCATATTTCGATTATGAAATATGGCAGATGAATGTCAAAACTGCGTTCCTCAATGGTAAGATTGAAGAAGAGTTGTATATGATACAACCTAAGGGTTTTGTCGATCCTAAGGATGCTAATAAGGTGTGCAAACTTCAGCGATCCATCTATGGACTGAAGCAAGCATCACGAAGTTGGAATCTCCGCTTTGATGAGGTGATCAAAGAGTTTGGATTTGTCCAAACTTATGGAGAGGCTTGTATTTACAAGAAAGTGAGTGGGAGAAATGTGGCATTTCTGATATTATATGTGGATGACATATTATTGATTGGAAATGATATAGATCTTTTAAACAGTGTTAAAAGTTATCTAAACAGCAAATTTTCGATGAAAGACCTTGGTGAAGTATCATATATATTAGGCATTAAAATCTATAGAGATAGATCAAGGCGCCTAATTGGGCTATCACAGAGTACATACCTTGATAAGATATTAAAGAAGTTTAATATGGACGGATGTAAGAAGGGGTTCTTACCTGTGGTGGCTGGATCAACAATGGAGGCAAAATATGTTGCGGCTTCAGAAGCGCCGCAGGAAGCAGTTTGGATGAAAGAGTTCATTACGGAACTGGGTGTGGTTCCCAGTGCGTTGGACCCGATGGTGATCTATTGTGACAACAATGGAGCCATAGCCAACACAAAGGAACCAAGGTCTCACAAGAATTCCAAGCATATTAAGCGCCGGTTTCACTCCATCCGCGAGCATGTCAAGGATGGAGATATAAAGATTTGTAAAGTACACACGGACCTAAATGTAGCAGATCCGTTGACTAAAGTTCTCCCTAGGGCAAAACATGATCAACACCAGAACTCCATGGGTGTTAGATTTATCACTATGTGAACTAGATTATTGTCTCTAGTGCAAGTGGGAGACTGAAGGAAATATGCCCTGAGAGGCAATAATAAAGTTTTTATTATATATTCCTTATACATGATAGATGTTTATTTTACATGCTAGAAATGTATTGATTCGGAAACATCAATACATGTGTGTTTAATAAACAAAAAGGGTTCCTAGTCATGCCTCTCTTATAGACTAGCTTGTTGATTAACAGGATGATCAAGGTTTCGATCATGGACATTGGATGGTGTTAATAACAAGGTCACACCATTGGTGGAATGATGTGATGAACATTCATCCAAGTATAGCATTACGATCAAGTCATTATGTTTATATTGCTATAACATCATAAGTAAGCTCTATCCTTAGACCATGAGATCATGTTAATTGCGACACCGAAGAGTATCTTGATAACATCAAACGTCACACCGTAACAGGGAGACTATAAAGATGGGTTCAGTACTACGAAGGTGCTATGTTGAGGCTCATGGATCAAGAGTGGAATTTGTCAATCCCGATGACGGATAGATATACTCTGGGCCCTCTCGGTGATATCACATTGGGATAGCTTGCAAGCAAGTGATGTGATCACTAGAATGTTATATCACGGAACGAAAAGAGTGCATGTCGAATCGAGATCAATCTAGGTATGGAGATACCGATTATCGAATCTCGGACATGTAATATATCGCGAGACAAAGGGATTTAGTTACAAGCGTTAAAGGTTCTCATGATCACAGAAGTCATCGTTGAATGTGTAGGAGTCAGTACGGATCTCCAGGTCCCGCTGCTGATTATTGATCGGAGAAGGGTCTCGATCATGTCTGCATTATTCACGAACCGTAGGGTGGCACACTTAAGAGTTACCGGACACCATTTTGGAGCACATATGTTTCAGACGAAAGAATTGCAAAGCGCAGGAATTGTTTCAATAGAAACCGGAAATTGTTTCGGGTGAAATTGCAGAAGGTGGTTCTGCATGTGATATTGAAATATAGTAAGGGGCTATATGTGAATGTTTGTTAATTAAAGTAATTAACAAAATTCTGAATAAATTTAATAAAAAGAGTTTTATTAAATGAGAGAACATTAAATTTGGAGAAATTTAATGCATTTAAAGTGGAGACTTTAAAAGGGAATGTGAAGAGGCATTTTAATGTGGAGGGGTTACCACCACATGAATGGGGGAGGTGAGGGGTCACCCCCCCATGCGCCGGCCATGGAGAGAGGGGCACCCCCTCCTCCTATAAAAGGCCACCCATTCCCTCCTTCATCCTCACACCTCCTTGTGAAGGATCTCTCTCCCCCTCTAGAATTATTCCCCCATGGTCTCGGATTAGCGAGATACATGTTCCCGGTGGCATTTCGTCTGGAAGGAGTTGCTGCTTCCGCTGGATCGTTGGAGCGAGGAGGTGGAGGTTGTCCGGTGGCTTGAACGTGTGTGCGAGTGTGGATGCGCCGCTGAGTTGCGACGCTCGGACTTCCTCACGATCTTGAGATCGGCAAGTATACGACTACATCAACCACGAGTTCCTACTCGTTAACAAAGCTCGTTGTCTACGAGGGTAAGTTCTCATTGGATGTATGTCCACCCGTTGCTTTGTACCTAGTAGATAGATCTTGGCGTGTAGTTCACACCATAGGAATTTTTTTGTTTTCTATGCTGCGGACCCAACAAAAGGTACCCCGGAAATGAGGGGAGGAATGAGTACAGGGAGCATCATCAAAGTTACTATGTATTTACCACCGAGGAAACAGATAGGAAGAGCTTGCAGCACCGACATATGGAGGTCAATGCGGTAATGCCAGCGGTGACGAGGTACATGCCTTGGTCGGACCAGGAAATCACATGGAACATCAAAGATCATCCCAAGCTTATGCCGAGTCCTGGTTCGTATGCGTTAGTGCTGGACCCGACATTCATTGGACCTAACATCAATGTGAGGTTCTCCAAGGTACTGATTGACAATGGCAGTAGCATTAACATCATGTATGCCGATACAATGCGCAAGTTGGGTATCTCGGAGAACATGCTCCAGTCTACAAGGACAACTCCATGACATTGTGCCCGACATTTCTTGTGAGCCCATAGGCAAAGTCCGGGTTGATGTGTTAATCGGCATGAGAGATAATTGCCGAACTGAGAATCTGGAGTTTGAGGTGGTGAACTTGGAAAGTGTGTATCACGCGTTACTCAGAAGACTAGCATTGAACAAGTTCATGGCAAGCTGCCACATCAGTTATCTGAAGATGAAGTTCCCCGGGCCAAATGGAGTGATTACCATTGCTGGAGATTTCCGACGTTCCATTGAGTGTGCCTCAGCCGGGTCTAACCTAGCCGAGTCACTCGTGATTGCACAAGAGAAAAGAAAAATCCAAGAGGTGGCGGCATTAGCTCAGTCCGCGCAGCAGTATATGCCGGTGTTGAGTAACCCGCATGGTAGCGTTTCGTTCCAAGCCGCAAAGGATACTAAGAAAGTGCCTGTTGATGATATGTTCCCAGAGCGCACCGTAACAACTGGTGCCGGGTTGAATGATAAATAGGAAAGAGAGCTCGTCAACTTCCTCCGTGAGAATTGGGATATTTTTGCTTGGTCTACATAGGACTTGCAAGGTGTTCCGAGGGAGTTGGCCGAGCACTCTTTGAACGTGAGACCCAGAGCGAGGCTGGTGAAGCAACCTCTCCGCCGCTTCGCCGAGGATAGGAGAAAAGTCATTAGAGACGAGATAGCTCGGTTGCTAGCAGCAGGATTTATCATGGAAGTACTCTATCCGGATTGGCTCTCTAATCCGGTGCTGGTGGAGAAGAAGAAGGATGACCCGAACATGGCAGTGGTTTGGCGTATGTGTATCGATTACATGAACCTGAACAAGGCATGTCCAAAAGATCCATTTCCACTGCCGAGGATAGATCAGGTCATAGACTCAACCGCGGGATGTGAAATGTTGTCATTCATTGATGCATATTCTGGTTTCCACCAGATACCTCTGAATCCGGATGATCAAATAAAGACTGCATTTATCACCCCATATGGGGCTTATTGCTATCGCACCATGCCATTTGGTTTACGTAATGCAAGTGCAACATACTAAAGATGTATGCAAAAATGTTTGCACGACCAAATAGGTCAAAATGTACAAGTGTATGTGGATGATGTGGTTATCAAGACCAAGGAAAGCAAAACGCTCCTTGACGACATCAGGCAGAAATTCACGAACTTAAGAAGGTTCCGAATGAAGCTTAACCTGGAAAAATGTACCTTCGGTGTCCTGCCTAGAAAATTACTCAGATTTCTCGTCTCCAGCCAAGGTATCGAAGTTAATCCAACTAAGATCCGGGCCATTGAACGAATGGAGCTGCAGAAGTGTCTTAACGATGTCCAGAAGTTCACTGGGTGCCTAGCATCGTTAAGTCGGTTTGTATGTCGGTTGGGAGAAAAGGCATTGCCTCTCTACCAACTTATGAAAAAGTCGGATAAGTTCGTTTGGACGCCACAGGCCGATGAAGCCTTTGCCCACTTAAAGAAGATGTTAGCCACTGCACCAGTGTTAGCCTCTCCACTATCAAAGGAACCAATGTTGCTCTACATAGCCGTAACCAACCGAGTTGTAAGTGCAGTGATTGTGGTAGAGCGCGACGAAGAGGTTAAGTCGGTGCAGAGGCCAGTGTATTACTTGAGCGAGGTATTATCTGCCTCAAAGCAGAACTACCCACACTATCAAAAGGTGGCATATGGTGTCTATATGGCAGCTAAGAAGTTAAAGCATTACTTTGAGGAGCACCCCATCAAAGTAATATGTGAAGCTCCCATATCTGAGATAATGAGTAACAAGGATGCAAGTGGTCGAATCGCAAAATGGGCAATCGAACTAGCTCCTTATGCGCCACGATATGACAGAAGAGAAGCAATCAAGTCTCAGGCTATGGCGGAATTTTTTGTGGATTGGGCCGAGGTACAATACGAACCACCGCCACCAGATCCGAACTACTGGAGGATGCACTTTGACGGGTCAAAAGCAAAA
Source organism: Avena insularis (assembly GCA_023614405.1). Classification (NCBI taxonomy): domain Eukaryota; kingdom Viridiplantae; phylum Streptophyta; class Magnoliopsida; order Poales; family Poaceae; genus Avena; species Avena insularis. Next base: position 659,626,248 of record CM042690.1, on the reverse strand, counting down.
ACTGGGCTAGGCGCCAGAGTTGTGCTTACCTCGCCAAAGAAGGACCAGCTGAAATATGTGATGCAAATCAATTTCGCGGCATCGAACAATGTCGCTGAGTATGAAGCACTTGTGCATGGGCTCAAAGTGGCAAAAGAGATTGGGATACGTCGGATACTATGCTTTGGCGACTCGGATTTGGTAATACAACAAGTGTCAGGGTTGTGGGACGCCCTAGATCCAAACATGGCTCTGTACAGATTTCATGTGCAGAAGATATCTGGTTACTTTGAGGGGTGTGAATTTCACCATGTACCCGGTGGAAAATGAGGTTTCGACATGTTGTCAAGCTCAGATCAACCCGACAAGCAATTCCACTGTAGCATTGGAACACCTCGAAAACCATCTATCAGGCCGCCGAACCGACTCAATCTATGTCCCGGAAGATACAGAATCCGGAGCTGAGCCCATGGACATTGACATGGGAGGTGGTCTTGAAACCGGGATCTGCATCAAGAAACCGGGGATCGCCACGGCGAACCCGGGACTGCCTCATAGACCCGGGATCGCCAAAGATGATCCGGTTGAAGTTATGCTTGGATCGATGGAAATTGATGAGGATGTGTTCTCATTTGAGCAATACCAGCTTGGGCACTGCATATATTTCAATTCCTAAAAGATGGAACGTTACCCACTGAGGAGGTGTTATCCAGGCAAACTCAGAGGAGAGCAAAGGCATACACAATTATCAATTCCGAGCTGTACAAACGGAGTGTGACCAATGTCCTCCAGCGATGCGTTGACCCGGAAGAAGGGCTTGACATCCTCCGAGATATACATCAAGGAGAGTGCGAGCATCATGCCTCATCCCGAGCCTTGGTGGCAAAAGCGTTCCGGCATGGATTCTACTGGCCAAGTGCCTTAGAACAAGCAGAAGATCTGGTGAGAAAATGCAATGGTTGTCAGATGTATGCTACCAAGGCGCATATGCCAATGTTGGAACTCAAGACCATACCAATTACATGGCCATTTGCCGTATGGTGCTTAGATATGGTTGGCCCGTTTAAACTAGCAAGGGGAAATATGACTCACATTTTGGTCATGGTGGATAAATTTACAAAATGGATTAAAGTGAAGCCTATAAAAAATGTGATGGAGCTACGGCCGTAACATTTCTCAAAGACATTATCTTGAGATACGGTTATCCTCACAGTATCATAACTGATAATGGAACAAATTTTGCTGAAGGAGCATTCGCGCGATTCTGCCGGGATAAGAAGATCCGGCTAGACGTTGCCTTGGTAGCCCACCCCGCATCAAACGGACAGGTGGAAAGATCCAACGGATTAGTGTTATCCAGGATAAAGCCCCGGCTCATTGAGCCGCTGCAAAGATCAGCGGGGTGCTGGATAGAAGAACTACCAGCGGTACTGTGGAGTTTAAGAACAACTCCAAATCGATCAACAGGCTATACGCCATTTTTTCTGGTATATGGGGAAAAAGCTGTATTTCCAGCCGACATAGAGCATGATTCGCCTAGGGTCACCCAATACACAGAAGCCAAAGTGCAAGAAGCCCGGCAAAATGATGTTGATCTGCTGGAAGAAGCGAGAGAACTGGCATTGCCCAGATCCACCATATATCAGCAAAATCTCCGACGCTATCATAGCCGGAAAGTAAGCCCCCGAGTCTTTCGGGAAGGCGATCTGGTGCTTCGGTTGGTACAACATACTGCCGACATGCATAAATTATCCCCCCAATGGGAAGGGCCGTTCATCGTGAGCAAAGCATTGCACAATGATTCTTACTATCTTATAGATGCAAATCCACAGGAAAAGAACAAGGCGGACAGGTCCGGAGAGGAATCTAAGCGCCCATGGAATGTAGCTCTACTTCGTCCTTTCTACACTTAGTAAAGAAGTGTATGTATCCGAGTCTTCTCGTATGTCGGTATGTATGCCGGCAATGAGCTTATTAATGAAATGTTGGCACCTCGAGCAGTAACTCGAGGACTGCCTTAATAATATTTGTTGTCTTTTGTGCATTAGCTGGAATAAGTTGTTCTACATAAATCGGATTAGTAATGTGTGAGCACCAAAAACCCAACTCTACGACTTGCTGCTGTCCAACAAGAATTGGCTTCATGGCAAGCAAGAGAACAAGTTTGAAATTGCGTAGCACATGAAAAACGACTACGGAAAAGAACTTAATCGAGCTGACATTTGTTTTTCGGACTAACCTTGTATTTACTTTCAAACTATTATGCTAAATTATTTTGAGCTAAGCCTAAAAGTTTCTAAGTATTGTTAAAACAATTTTTGAAGCTCGGATTCGTAAGTCGTAAAACCGAATCAAGGTAGACACGAACCGAGCCAGAAAATTGGACGAACAAGAAAATGAAACTCGGGGACTACGCCCAAATTAATCCGGCATGCAAACTTAGTAGCAGAATATCACATAAGTACGGGATACAATTCCACCTGGCATACCGGGGATCTGATAAGTTTTCAAGTGTTTTTACTTAAGGAGCAGCAGGAGGAGGAAGTTCGGCGTCATCTTCGCCTTCTTCAATATCCGAGGCATCCTCCTCTCCATCCTTGTCTGAACCATCTTCAACATTCTTGACCTCTTCGTCGCCAGCGGCTTCCAGGAAGCTCGGACCCTTAGTCCATTCGTGAATGGGAGCATATTCAATGAGGCTATGGGCGCAAGCCTGGCGCCGAGCTACCCATTCCGGGTCATTGGTCCACTTGGATCTGGTGCGCAGGCGCGTCAGGAGGCTAAGATCAATATTCTCATACCACGTGAGTATGTGGTGAAGAACGGTCTCAGCTGCAGCACGTCCAGCGGACTCCCTCCAAAGGTCGAGCTGGGTCTCGATCTCTGTCAGCTTTTCAGCAAGGATTGCGATTCTCTTTGGAGTGTCCTCGCCGGGCCAGAACGTGTTGAAGACTCGGACTGAAACATCGAGGAGATCCTTGCCGTAGTTCTTGATGATTTCCATGCGAGATGACAGGCTGACCAATAGGTCCTCCATGTCATAGGGAATGTCCTCACCGTCAGGAGCGACGGGAGTACCCCTCTCTCAGCGGAAATTGGCAACAGCGGCGCTTGCAATGGGAGTACCCTCTGGAAATTTGCCTAAAAACAGGACAAGAGAAGCAAGTAATGAAAAGACATGTGAGATAACCCGAAGAAATATGCCGGATAAGGAAAAGGAACTTACGTAAAATGTGGCTGTGGATTCAGGTCAATTCATTGATGCAATTATCGCGTCTTTGGCGGAGCTGCACCAGTTCAGTGTTCGCCGACTCGAGTTTGACGTCGGCCTCCTGGAGAAGTTCGCCGACTCGAGGTTGAGGCACTCGCGCTCTTCGGTGTAGTCCTGGCCAGCCTTTTCAAGATATGTTTGGTGCTGTGCCTTCATCTTCTTCATTTCTGCCTTTAGCTTGGCAATCTCATCGTTCTTGGTTCGGAGGAGGGAAAGCTCATCGTCTTTCTTTTTGAGCTCGGCCTGATGCTGCCCTGCTTGTTTGAGAAAATGCTGCATCATGTCAGACACGGGCACACTATCTTCAAGAGATGCTGAAATAGTGTGTTGACCCGGCAGAGCCGAGGTATGAATGTTTGCTGAGCCAAGAAGAAAAGAAGATGGAAAGCAAAGCAGGGTCAGACAAAAGTAGCTTACCCTTAATCTGATCCAGATTCTTCCTCATGAGCTTGTTCTCAGCCTCCACCCCAGCTGCGAAAACCGAATGACGGATTAGTTCTGCAGAAAAAGATGAAGGAAAACAGAAAAATGTGAAGAAGAGAACTTACCCCTTTTCTCATGCTCAGCGAGATGTGCATTGTGCTTTGCGAGCAACATCTTGTGGGTATCCATAAGACACTGGAACTCAGCACTCCGGCGGTTGGTGGTCACCTGAAAAGAGTACAAAAATTTGGCTTAAGCCTTATGCATATTCGAGTGTACCAGATCCGGGCCAAGTGGAACTTAACCCGTCTCTAGGTGTCTGCATATTCGAAGTGTACAAGATCCGGGCCAAGTGAAACTTAACCCGGCTCTAGGTGTGTGCATATTCAAAGTGTACAAGATCCGGTCCAAGTGGAATTTAACCCGGCTCTAGGTGTGTGCATATTCGAAGTGTACAAGATCCGGGCCAAGTGGAACTTAACCTGGCTCTAGGTGTGTGCATATTCGAAGTGTACAAGATCCGGGCCAAGTGGAACTTAACCCGGCTCTAGGTGTGTGCATATTCAAGTGTACAAGATCCGCCAAGTGGAACTTAACCAGCTCTAGGTGTGTGCATATTCGAGTGTACAAGATCCGCCAAGTGGAACTTAACCCGCTCTAGGTGTGTGCATATTCGAGTGTATAAGATCCGGCCAAGTGGAATTTAACCCGCTCTAGGTGTGTGCGTATTCGAGTGTACAAGATCCGCCAAGTGGAACTTAACCCGCTCTAGGTGTGTACATATTTGAAGTTGTCGGGAGCTACGTTAGTTCTCTAGGAGCATCCGCCGAGTAACAAGTTACTCCCGAGGCTCGGGACTAATGGTTATATCGCTAGTGCATGCTAAGGAAAAGGTGAAGTAACGTACCTTCATCATCCGGCCCGCGAGGTTAATCGCCTTAGAGGCTATGTTCATCTGAGCAGCGAATTCGGCGGGACCGAACTTCTCCGGGAGATCGTCGTTATAGACGAACTCCGCCTTGTTCCAGTTGTTCATAAACTCGATCAAGGTTGGAGGATATCGCTCACCGCTGAGCATGTGGGGCGCCACCAAGCCCTTCGCATGTGCCTCTCTCCTCTCAACCTGAGCAAGGGCCGGACTGGTGTGCAGAACAATTTGCTGCGCACTAGTTGGCTCGGCAGGGCGCCCTTGTCTTTGGAGCCTTCAGGCAAGCATGGGCCAGGTCGCGCCGTCTTCACTGTGGACGCCGCCTGGTGACGTCAGGGGATTTCTTGCCTTTGGCTTGCTGAGAGGAGGAAGTGGTTGCGGCAGATTTCCCCTTAGGAGCTGCCTGGGTACTTCCTCGCCGAGACTGAGAAGACTCGGACGAGGCGGAGGAGCTTGGCGCTGGTGCCCTTGTTGCTGGAGCTGGTGCTGCTGCTGATGTTCTTGCTGCCGGAGTTGGTGCTGGTGCTGGTGTTGGTGCTGGTACGGAGGTAGTCTTGGTAGTTGCTGGTTGCGGCGGATAAGAAGTGGTGGATGCCGCTGCCTCGGCTGGGTCCGTCTCCCCCGCTCCGGGGTTGCCCCTCTCTTGACGAGGTGGGCTGGAACCCGGAGCAGCCGCAGAACCCTCTAGAATAGGGATCAGCGGGCGTGACTCGTCGTCATGAGGGGGAGAAGGGCTAGGTCGGAGCGGTGAAGAGATGCTAGATCCACTCTGGGGAACATCCTCTGCAGCACTGCCAAATCAAACAATGTCAGAAGAGAGACTAAAACAATGCAAGGAAGAATAAGTTGCAGAGGGAAAAGAGGCTTACGCATCCGAGGTCAGGGGCTCCTTGGGTTTCCGAGCCCTTCGTCTTTGGGCCTTACTGCGAGCTTGAAGAGTTTGTCTCCGGACTTCTTTCGCCTTTTGGAGGGCTGAGAAGGTCCAGAGGAGGAACTTGATGCATCTCCACGCCTCTTCTTCGGCGCTGTCGGAACAGGTTCACCCGTGGCAAGGGGAGGGTCCTCGTGGATCTACCCACCGGGGTTAGCTGATGCCGAAAAGGCAAAAGAAAGGGGGACAGCATCAACAGGTTCAATCACCTCGACATCCGAGTCATCTTCATCATCTGGCCAATCTCTAATAGAAGAGGGTTTACCGGTGGGTCGCTTCGTAGCGTCGGTCATTGGGAGGAACATCTCCTGGTCCGGCTCTTCCTCGTCCGGGGTCTCCCAGTCGGGTACCCATTTAACAGTCGGATCGGTGCCATCCTCGAGGGTCTGCTGAAGGAATAGCTGAGGAAAAGAATGAACAACGGAGTCAAAAATGGAACAATGACCGACATATAATTAACCCGGAGTAAATTTGCGCCACGAAGCTTACCAAGGGAGGAAGCCTATCTCGGTAGAAATGCTCAATTCCCCACGTCCACTCAGAGGAGAAGTCCTTGTGGGTGGTGAAGAGAGCCTTGACCCGACGAAATATCTCTGAGTTGCTCAACTCGAAGGATGAGGTCCGGTTGGGGTCGCGGCCGAAGCTCATATGGCACACCTTGTGGGTGCGCATTTGGAGGGGGGATATTCGGTTGCAAACGAACGTGATCATAGCATCCTCGTTGGGCAACTCGAGCTTCTTCAGCTCCGCAAACCTCTTGTTGACCTGGTTGGCCAAGGCCGTGGGCTTCTTGGGGACGATGTCCCACAATTCCAGGTTAGGTGGACCCGGAGTATAGGGAAGCAGCCCGATCAGATCCTCGGTCCCCGTATTCCGGACATAAAAGAAAGTCCGAGCCCACCCTTTGCAGGAGTCCAGCCCGGTGACTTGGGGGAAAATGGAAAACCTCTGGGGTGAGGTGGACGCAGCTCCGAATTGAGTGAGCTGCTTGTCCTCCGGATCTAGCTCTACATTCGGAATGACATTACGATGAAGGCCGAAAAAATGGATCCATAGCTCCTTCGTGGGCCATAGTCCGGCATATCCTTGGATCATGGAGGCGAAAGCAGAAAGAGAAGTAATGGCGTTGGCAGGAAGGTGGTGCGGCTGGAGTTCGTAAGTGCTAAGCCAATCCCAGAAGAAGTCGCTGACCGGCAGACCGAACCCCCGCTAGAAGTGGGACAAGAACATGACGTACTCACCCGAATTGGGTGAGGGGGCCAATTTGGCGGAAGCAAGGCGAAAGCGGCCTTGCCGGGGATGCGTATGGTCCAGTAGAGCGATCCAGTCATCTTGGCGGACCAGGACCCGCCCACGCGTCGCGGTCCGCAGCGTGAGTCCTCCTCCATCTCTCTTGCTCGAACGACGAGCTCCTCCTCCGCTATCTCGATGATCGTTGCCCTACGGCGCTAAGCGGCGGGGGGCAAAGGCCTAGATTGGCAGCGACCCGTGGTGGAGGAGGCGCGTAGCGGTGGCGACGACATAGAGATGTGGGGGAAAAGATGCGGCGGCGGCGGCGCTGCTGCTTGGGAGCACTAGCGGCGGTGCGGTCGCGAGGAAGACGAAGAAGAAGAGCAAAGGGCAGAGGGGCGCGGTAAGGGGAAAAAGCCTAAGGGATGCTCCCCTCCCCTATTTAACCTCTCCCACGAGGAGAAAGTGGGATCGCGTCCTACGGGCACGCCACACGCAGTGGCCGTGTATCACCCGCATCGACCAATCAGCAAGGAGCCACATGGAAGGCCACAGAGTGGAGTTGGTCCCATGACGTGACGCGTTGATGTGGTAAACAAGGAGGCGTGACCAGCGCACGTGATGACCGACAATTGCGGCGATTCTTGTCCGCCCTTAAAATGAGACAACATAATGGTTAGCCTCCACGTGGGTTGGCGTACGAGAGAAGGAAGCAAGACCCGGATAGGTCCATGGTAACCCGGCCAACAAGTGAAAACTTGGAATCTGCAGAGGGAAAGTAAAACCATGAGGTCCGAGTTGAAGTGGTAACCTGGCCGGCAAGTGAAAACTTGGAACGTGCAAGGGGAACGTAAATCCGTATAACCCGAGACAAGGAGGTAACTCGGAAATAATGTCCAAAGGTCAAACATAATTGAACCTGATGTGGCCTTAGCGGCCGAGGCAGCTAAGACCGCACCAGCTTCGGGGACTAATGTTGGGGGGATAACCCCGGGTAGGGTCACGCCGGGGTGTAAAGGCCGAGTTAGCCGAGGTTCGGCAAGGCCAAAGCGGATGCTGGCCGGGTCACCTCAAGGCAGGCCGAATCATAGGGTAACCCGGACCAGGGGCGTTCGCCTAACTAAGTCTCAACCGACTTAAGCAGTAAGTCAGAAATGCATGTTTAACTTGTATGCAGGAACGGGTGTGGCCAGATCAACTATGATCCGGGTCACATCTAGCTTCTAGGAGAAGGAAGGAATCTCGCTGGTCAAAAGAAGCCCCGGTACGCACTGCCTGAGCAAAGCAGACAAGGGCATGACCACCAAGGCGTGGCCGACAAGGGTGACGATGCCCATGTCGGCTGACGCGGGTGCCGCAGAGGCTCACGTAGCCTCTACATGTGTGACGCGAGGGAAAAGTAACCCGGTCGGCTTACTACTTTGGGAGATGGCATATTCTTAGGAATATGCCTCCACGTATGCCCTAAGTGGAGACCTAGCCCCCCTATATAAGGAGGGATAGGGCTTCTGTAGAGGGGGTTCCGATTTCTCTGATTTGGCTAGGGTTTTAAGTGTGATCTGTGAGTGAGAGTAAGAGAGCTCCTTCTTCCTCCTCTCGCCAATACAGCTCTAGGAGCATTTGTAACCTTGGAGGCAAAGCAAATATAAACTTCTGTGTGGAGAATCACTTCACTATCCCTTCCTGGATTCCCCTAGCGTCTATTAGTCCCCACCTTTAGCCTATCATGGCATCCGCCGTGACACCACCACGACAGTGTTCTTCTCACAAACCACACATGGATCCACCCAGTGTCATCGCATGTGTGTTCTTCCCATGAACCACACATGGATCCACCAGTGTCATTGCATGTCTGCTCTTTTCATGAACCACAGCTAGAGTGATTGGATGTGTGTTCTTCTCACAGACCACACATGGATCCAGTGTCACTACATGTGTGTTCTTCCCAAAGACCACACATGGATCCACCAGTGTCATTGCATGTGTGTTCTTCTCACAAACCATATCATGAACCACACCCAGTGTCATTGCATGTGTGTTCTTCCCAAAGACCACACATGGATCCACCAGTGTCATTGCATGTGTGTTCTTCCCATGAACCACACATGGATCCACCAGTGTCATTGCATGTGTGTTCTTCCCAAAGACCACACATGGATCCACCAGTGTCATTGCATGTGTGTTCTTCCCATGAACCACACATGGATCCACCAGTGTCACTACATGTCTGCTCTTTTCATGAACCACATCTAGAGTCATTGGATGTGTGTTCTTCTCATAGACCACATATCACCAGTGTCATTGCATGTGTGTTCTTCCCAAAGACCACACATGGATCCACCAGTGTAATTGCATGTGTGTTCTTCTCACAAACCACACATGGATCCACCAATGTCATTGCATGTCTGCTCTTCTCACATACCACACATGGATCCACCAGTGTCATTGCATGTGTGTTCTTCTCACAGACCATATCATGAACCACACCCAGTGTCATTGCATGTGTGTGCTTCCCTTGAACAACACATGGATCCACCGGTGTCATTGCATGTCAGCTCTTTTCATTAACCACAGCTAGAGTCATTGTATGTGTGTTCTTCTCACAGACCACATATCACCTGTGTCATTGCATGTCTGCTCTTCCCATGAAACACACATGGATCCACCAGTGTCATTGCATGTGTGTTTTTCCCACTAACCACACATGGATCCACCAGTGTCGTTGCATGTGTGTTCTTCCATGAACCGCACATGGATCCACCAGTGTCATTGTATGTTTGTTCTTCCCATGAACCACAGCTAGAGTCATCGCATGCGTGCTCCTTTCATGAACCACAGCTAGAGTCATTGGATGTGTGTTATTGTTACAAAGCATATCATGAACCACACCCAGTGTCATTGTATGTCTTCTCTTCCCATGAACCACACATGGATCCACCGGTGTCATTGCATGTCTATTCTTCTCATTAACCACACCCAGTGTCATTGCATGTGTGTTCTTCTCACAGACCACACATGGATCCACCAGAGTCATTGCATGTGTGTTCTTCCCATGAACCACACATGGATCCACCGGAGTCATTGCATGTGTGTTCTTCTCACAAACCACACATGGATCCACCCGGTGTCATCGCATGTGTGTTCTTCCCATGAACCACACATGGATCCACCAGTGTCATTGCATGTCGGCTCTTTTCATGAACCACAGCTAGAGTCATTGGATGTGTGTTCTTCTCACAGACCACACATGGATCCAGTGTCATTGCATGTGTGTTCTTCCCAAAGACCACACATGGATCCACCAGTGTCATTGCATGTGTGTTCTTCCCATGAACCACACATGGATCCACCATTGTCATTCCATGTCTGCCCTTTTCATGAACCACAGCTAGAGTCATTGGATGTGTGTTCTTCTCACAGACCACACATGGATCCAGTGTCATTGCATGTGTGTTCTTCCCAAAGACCACACATGGATCCACCAGTGTCATTACACGTGTGTTCTTCTCACAAACCATATCATGAACCACACCTAGTGTCATTGCATGTGTGTTCTTCCCAAAGACCACACATGGATCCACCGGTGTCATTGCATGTGTGTTCTTCCCACAGACCACACATGGATCCACCAGTGTCATTGCATGTGTGTTCTTCCCATGAACCACACATGGATCCACCAGTGTCACTACATGTCTGCTCTTTTCATGAACCACATCTAGAGTCATTGGATGTGTGTTCTTCTCATAGACCACATATCACCAGTGTCATTGCATGTGTGTTCTTCCCAAAGACCACACATGGATCCACCAGTGTCATTGCATGTGTGTTCTTCTCACAAACCACACATGGATCCACCGGTGTCATTGCATGTCTGCTCTTCTCACAGACCACACATGGATCCACCAGTGTCATTGCATGCGTGTTCTTCTCACAGAACATATCATGAACCACACCCAGTGTCATTGCATGTGTGTTCTTCCCTTGAACCACACATGGATCCACCGGTGTCATTGCATGTCAGCTCTTTTCATTAACCACAGCTAGAGTCATTGCATGTGTGTTATTCTCACATACCACATATCACCTGTGTCATTGCATGTCTGCTCTTCCCATGAACCACACATGGATCCACCAGTGTCATTGCATGTGTGTTCTTCCCACAGACCACACATGGATCCACCGGTGTCGTTGCATGTGTGTTCTTCCCATCAACCGCACATGGATCCACCACTGTCATTGTATGTCTACTCTTCCCATGAACCACAGCTAGAGTCATCGCATGCGTGCTCTTTTCATGAACCATAGCTAGAGTCATTGGATGTGTGTTCTTCTTACAAACCATATCATGAACCATACCCAGTGTCATTGTATGTCCGCTCTTCCCATGAACCACACATGGATCCACCGGTGTCATTGCATATCTGCTCTTGTCATTAACCACATCCAGTGTCATTGCATGTGTGTTCTTCTCACAGACCACACATGGATCCACCAGAGTCATTGCATGTGTGTTCTTCCCATGAACCACACATGGATCCATTGGAGTCATTGCATGTGTGTTCTTCTCACAAACCACACATGGATCCACCCAGTGTCATCGCTTGTGTGTTCTTCCCATGAACCACACATGGATCCACTAGTGTCATTGCATGTCTGCTCTTTTCATGAACCACAACTAGAGTCATTGGATGTGTTTTTTCTCACAGATCACACATGGATCCAGTGTCACTGCACGTATGTTCTTCCCAAAGACCACACATGGATCCACCAGTGTGATTGCATGTGTGTTCTTCTCACAAACCATATCATGAACCACACTCAGTGTCATTGCATGTGTGTTCTTATCACAGACCACACATGGATCCACCAGTGTCATTGTATGTCTGCTCTTCCCATGAACCACAGCTAGAGTCATCGCGTGCGTGCTCTTTTCACAAACCACAACTAGAGTCATTGCACGTGTGTTCTTCTTACAAACTATATCATGAACCACACCCAGTGTCATTGCATGCGTGTTCTTCTCACAAACCACACATGGATCCACCAGTGTCATTGCATGTCTGCTCTTCTCATTAACCACAGCTAGGGTCATTGCATGTGTGTTCTTCCCATGAACCACACATGGATCCACCGGTGTCATTGCATGTGTGTTCTTCTCACAAACCACACATGGATCCACCCAGTGTCATCGCATGTGTGTTCTTCCCATGAACCACACATGGATCCACCAATGTCATTGCATGTCTGCTCTTTTCATGAACCACAGCGAGAGTCATTGGATGTGTGTTCTTCTCACAAACCACACATGGATGCACCGGTGTCATTGCATGTCTGCTCTTCTCACAGACCACACATGGATCCACCAGTGTCATTGCATGTGTGTTCGTCTCACAGACCATATCATGAACCACACCCAGTTTCATTGCATGTGTGTTCTTCCCTTGAACCACACATGGATCCACCGGTGTCATTGCATGTCAGCTCTTTTCATTAACCACAGCTAGAGTCATTGCATGTGTTTTCTTCTCACAGACCACACATGGATCCACCGGTGTCGTTGCATGTGTGTTCTTCCCATGAACCGCACATGGATCCAGCAGTGTCATTGTATGTCTGCTCTTTCCATGAACCACAGCTAGAGTCATCGCATGCGTGCTCTTTTCATGAACCACAGCTAGAGTCATTGGATGTGTGTTCTTCTTACAAACCATATCATGAACCACACCCAGTGTCATTGTATGTCTGCTCTTCCCATGAACCACACAGGGATCCACCGGTGTCATTGCATGCCTTCTCTTCTCATTAACCACACCTAGTGTCATTGCATGTGTGTTCTTCTCACAGACCACACATGGATCCACCAGAGTCATTGCATGTGTGTTCTTCCCATGAACCACACATGGATCCACCAGAGTCATTGCATGTGTGTTCTTCTCACAAACCACACATAGATCCACCCGGTGTCATCGCATGTGTGTTCTTCCCATGAACCACACATGGATCCACCAGTGTGATTGCATGTCATCTCTTTTCATGAACCAGAACTAGAGTCATTGGATGTGTGTTCTTCTCACAGACCACACATGGATCCAGTGTCATTGCATGTGTGTTCTTCCCAAAGACCACACATGGATCCACCAGTGTCATTACATGTGTGTTCTTCTCACAAACCATATCATGAACCACACCTAGTGTCATTGCATGTGTGTTCTTCCCAAAGACCACACATGGATCCACCGGTGTCATTGCATGTGTGTTCTTCCCACAGACCACACATGGATCCACCCAGTGTCATCGCATGTGTGTTCTTCCCATGAACCACACATGGATCCACCAGTGTCACTACATGTCTGCTCTTTTCATGAACCACATCTAGAGTCATTGGATGTGTGTTCTTCTCATAGACCACATATCACCAGTGTCATTGCATGTGTGTTCTTCCCAAAGACCACACATGGATCCACCAGTGTCATTGCATGTGTGTTCTTCTCACAAACCACACATGGATCCACCGGTGCCATTGCATGTCTGCTCTTCTCACAGACCACACATGGATCCACCAGTGTCATTGCATGTGTGTTCTTCTCACAGAACATATCATGAACCACACCCAGTGTCATTGCATGTGTGTTCTTCCCTTGAACCACACATGGATCCACCGGTGTCATTGCATGTCAGCTCTTTTCATTAACCACAGCTAGAGTCATTGCATGTGTGTTATTCTCACAAACCACATATCACCTGTGCCATTGCACGTCCGCTCTTCCCATGAACCACACATGGATCCACCAGTGTCATTGCATGTGTGTTCTTCCCACAGACCACACATGGATCCACCGGTGTCGTTGCATGTGTGTTCTTCCCATCAACCGCACATGGATCCACCACTGTCATTGTATGTCTACTCTTCCCATGAACCACAGCTAGAGTCATCGCATGCGTGCTCTTTTCATGAACCATAGCTAGAGTCATTGGATGTATGTTCTTCTTACAAACCATATCATGAACCATACCCAGTGTCATTGTATGTCCGCTCTTCTCATGAACCACACATGGATCCACCGGTGTCATTGCATGTCTGCTCTTGTCATTAACCACATCCAGTGTCATTGCATGTGTGTTCTTCTCACAGACCACACATGGATCCACCAGAGTCATTGCATGTGTGTTCTTCCCATGAACCACACATGGATCCATTGGAGTCATTGCATGTGTGTTCTTCTCACAAACCACACATGGATCCACCCAGTGTCATCGCTTGTGTGTTCTTCCCATGAACCACACATGGATCCACTAGTGTCATTGCATGTCGTCTCTTTTCATGAACCACAACTAGAGTCATTGGATGTGTTTTCTTCTCACAGATCACACATGGATCCAGTGTCACTGCACGTGTGTTCTTCCCAAAGACCACACATGGATCCACCAGTGTGATTGCATGTGTGTTCTTCTCACAAACCATATCATGAACCACACCCAGTGTCATTGCATGTGTGTTCTTATCACAGACCACACATGGATCCACCAGTGTCATTGTATGTCTGCTCTTCCCATGAACCACAGCTAGAGTCATCGCGTGCGTGCTCTTTTCACAAACCACAACTAGAGTCATTGCACGTGTGTTCTTCTTACAAACTATATCATGAACCACACCCAGTGTCATTGCATGTGTGTTCTTCTGACAAACCACACATGGATCCACCAGTGTCATTGCATGTCTGCTCTTCTCATTAACCACAGCTAGGGTCATTGCATGTGTGTTCTTCCCATGAACCACACATGGATCCACCGGTGTCATTGCATGTGTTTTCTTCTCACAAACCACACATGGATCCACCCAGTGTCATTGCATGTGTGTTCTTCCCATGAACCACACATGGATCCACCAATGTCATTGCATGTCTGCTCTTTTCATGAACCACATCGAGAGTCATTGGATGTGTGTTCTTCTCACAAACCACACATGGATGCACCGGTGTCATTGCATGTCTGCTCTTCTCATAGACCACACATGGATCCACCAGTGTCATTGCATGTGTGTTCGTCTCACAGACCATATCATGAACCACACCCAGTTTCATTGCATGTGTGTTCTTCCCTTGAACCACACATGGATCCACCGGTGTCATTGCATGTCAGCTCTTTTCATTAACCACAGCTAGAGTCATTGCATGTGTGTTCTTCTCACAGACCACACATGGATCCACCGTTGTCGTTGCATGTGTGTTCTTCCCATGAACCGCACATGGATCCAGCAGTGTCATTGTATGTCTGCTCTTTCCATGAACCACAGCTAGAGTCATCGCATGCGTGCTCTTTTCATGAACCACAGCTAGAGTCATTGGATGTGTGTTCTTCTTACAAACCATATCATGAACCACACCCAGTGTCATTGTATGTCTGCTCTTCCCATGAACCACACAGGGATCCACCAGTGTTATTGCATGTCTTCTCTTCTCATTAACCACAGCTAGAGTCATTGCATGTCTGTTCTTTTCACAAACCACATATCACCAGAGTCATTACATGTGTGTTCTTCCCATGAACCACACATGGATACACCGGAGTCATTGCATGTGTGTTCTTCTCACAAACCACACATGGATCCACCCGGTGTCATCGCATGTGTGTTCTTCCCATGAACCACACATGGATCCACCAGTGTCATTGCATGTCATCTCTTTTCATGAACCACAGCTAGAGTCATTGGATGTGTGTTCTTCTCCCAGACCACACATGGATCCAGTGTCATTGCATGTGTGTTCTTCACAAAGACCTCACATGGATCCACCAGTGTCATTGCATGTGTGTTCTTCTCACAAACCAAATCATGAACCACACCCAGTGTCATTGCATGTGTGTTCTTCTCACAGACCACACATGGATCCACCAGTGTCATTGCATGTGTGTTCTTCTCACAGACCATATCATGAACCACACCCAGTGTCATTGCATGTGTCTTCTTCCCATGAACCACACATGGATCCACTAGAGTCATTGCATGTGTGTTCTTCTCACAAACCACACATGGATCCACCCAGTGTCATCACTTGTGTGTTCTTACCATGAAC
This sequence comes from Avena insularis, assembly GCA_023614405.1. Classification (NCBI taxonomy): domain Eukaryota; kingdom Viridiplantae; phylum Streptophyta; class Magnoliopsida; order Poales; family Poaceae; genus Avena; species Avena insularis. Next base: position 659,610,415 of record CM042690.1, on the reverse strand, counting down.
CACACATGGATCCACCAGTGTCATTGCATGTCTGCTCTTTTCATGAACCACAGCTAGAGTCATTGGATGTGTGTTCTTCTCACAGACCACACATGGATCCAGTGTCACTGCATGTGTGTTCTTCCCAAAGACCACACATGGATCCACCAGTGTCATTGCACGTGTGTTCTTCTCACAAACCATATCATGAACCACACCCAGTGTCATTGCATGTGTGTTCTTCTCACAGACCACACATGGATCCACCAGTGTCATTGTATGTCTGCTCTTCCCATGAACCACAACTAGAGTCATCGCGTGCGTGCTCTTTTCACAAACCATAGCTAGAGCCATTGCACGTGTGTTCTTCTTACAAACCATATCATGAACCACACCCAGTGTCATTGCATGTGTGTTCTTCTCACAAACCACACATGGATCCACCGGTGTCATTGCATGTCTGCTCTTCTCATTAACCACGGCTAGAGTCATTGCATGTCTGTTCTTTTCACAAACCACATATCACCAGTCATTTCATGTGTGTTCTTCCCATGAACCACACATGGATCCACCAGAGTCATTGCATGTGTGTTCTTCTCACACATATCACTAGTGTCAGTGCATGTGTGTTCTTCCCAAAGACCACACATGGATCCACCATTATCATTGCATGTGTGTTCTTCTCATAATCCACACATGGATCCACCGGTGTCATTGCATGTCTACTCTTCTCACAGACCACACATGGATCCACCAGTGTCATTGCGTGTGTGTTCTTCTCACAAACCATATCATGAACCACACCCAGTGTCATTGCATGTGTGTTCTACCCTTGAACCACACATGGATCCACCGGTGTCATTGCATGTCAGCTCTTTTCATTAACCACAGCTAGAGTAATTGCATGTGTGTTATTCTCACAGACCACATATCACCTGTGTGATTGGATGTCTGCTCTTCCCATGAACCACACATGGATCCACCTGTGTCATTGCATGTGTGTTCTTCCCATAGACCACACATGGATCCATCGGTGTCGTTGCATGTGTGTTCGTCCCATGAACCGCACATGGATCCACCCGTGTCATTGTATGTCTTCTCTTCCCATGAACCACAACTAAAGTCATCGCATGCGTGCTGTTTTCATGAACCACAGCTAGAGTCATTGAATGTGTGTTCTTCTTACAAACCATATCATGAACCACACCCAGTGTCATTGTATGTCTGCTCTTCCCATGAACCACACATGGATCCACCGGTGTCATTGCATGTCTGCTCTTCTCATTAACCACACCTAGTGTCATTGCATGTGTGTTCTTCTCACAGACCACACATGGATCCACCAGAGTCATGGCATGTGTGTTCTTCCCATGAACCACACATGGATCCACCGGAGTCATTGCATGTCTGCTCTTTTCATGAACCAGAGCTAGAGTCATTGGATGTGTGTTCTTCTCACAGACCACACATGGATCCAGTGTCATTGCATGTGTGTTCTTCCCAAAGACCACACATGGATCCACCAGTGTCATTGCATGTGTGTTCTTCTCACAAACCATATCATGAACCACACCCAGTGTCATTGTATGTGTGTTCTTCTCATAGACCACACATGGATCCACGTGTGTCATTGTATGCCTGCTCTTCCCATGAACCACAGCTAGAGTCATGCGTGCGTGCTCTTTTCACAAACCACATCTAGAGTCATTGCACGTGTGTTCTTCTTATAGACCATATCATGAACCACACCCAGTGTCATTGCATGTGTGTTGTTCTCACAAACCCCACATGGATCCACCGGTGTCATTGCATGTCTGCTCTTCTCATTAACCACAGCTAGAGTCATTGCATGTCTGTTCTTTTCACAAACCACATATCACCAGAGTCATTACATGTGTGTTCTTCCCATGAACCAAACAATGGATACACCGGTGTCATTGCATGTGTGTTCTTCTCACAAACCACACATGGATCCACCAGTGTCATTGCATGTGTGTTCTTATCACAGACCACACATGGATCCACCAGTGTCATTGTATGTCTGCTCTTCCCATGAACCACAGCTAGAGTCATCGCGTGCGTGCTCTTTTCACAAACCACAACTAGAGTCATTGCACGTGTGTTCTTCTGACAAACTATATCATGAACCACACCCAGTGTCATTGCATGTGTGTTCTTCTGACAAAGCACACATGGATCCACCAGTGTCATTGCATGTCTGCTCTTCTCATTAACCACAGCTAGGGTCATTGCATGTGTGTTCTTCCCATGAACCACACATGGATCCACCAGTGTCATTGCATGTGTGTTCTTCTCACAAACCACACATGGATCCACCCAGTGTCATCGCATGTGTGTTCTTCCCATGAACCACACATGGATCCACCAATGTCATTGCATGTCTGCTCTTTTCATGAACCACAGCGAGAGTCATTGGATGTGTGTTCTTCTCACAAACCACACATGGATGCACCGGTGTCATTGCATGTCGGCTCTTCTCACAGACCACACATGGATCCACCAGTGTCATTGCATGTGTGTTCGTCTCACAGACCATATCATGAACCACACCCAGTGTCATTTCATGTGTGTTCTTCCCTTGAACCACACATGGATCCACCGGTGTCATTGCATGTCAGCTCTTTTCATTAACCACAACTAGAGTCATTGCATGTGTGTTCTTCTCACAGACCACACATGGATCCACCGGTGTCATTGCATGTGTGTTCTTCCCATGAACCGCACATGGATCCAGCAGTGTCATTGTATGTCTGGTCTTTCCATGAACCACAGCTAGAGTCATCGCATGCATGATCTTTTCATGAACCACAGCTAGAGTCATTGGATGTGTGTTCTTCTTACAAACCATATCATGAACCACACCTAGTGTCATTGTATGTCTGCTCTTCCCATGAACCACACAGGGATCCACCGGTGTCATTGCATGTCTTCTCTTCTTATTAACCACACCCAGTGTCATTGCATGTGTGTTCTTCTCACAGACCACACATGGATCCACCAGAGTCATTGCATGTGTGTTATTCCCATGAACCACACATGGATCCACCGGAGTCATAGCATGTGTGTTCTTCTCACAAACCACACATGGATCCACCCGGTTTAATCGCATGTGTGTTCTTCCCATGAACCAAACATGGATCCACCAGTGTCATTGCATGTCTGCTCTTTTCATGAACCACAGCTAGAGTCATTGGATGTGTTTTCTTCTCATAGACCACACATGGATCCAGTGTCATTGCATGTGTGTTCTTCCCAAAGACCACACATGGATCCACCAGTGTCATTGCATGTGTGTTCTTCTCACAAACCAAATCATGAACCACACCCAGTGTCATTGTATGTGTGTTCTTCTCACAGACCACACATGGATCCACGTGTGTCATTGTATGCCTGCTCTTCCCATGAACCACAGCTAGAGTCATGCGTGCGTGCTCTTTTCACAAACCACATCTAGAGTCATTGCACGTGTGTTCTTCTTATAGACCATATCATGAACCACACCCAGTGTCATTGCATGTGTGTTCTTCTCACAAACCCCACATGGATCCACCGGTGTCATTGCATGTCTGCTCTTCTCATTAACCACAGCTAGAGTCATTGCATGTCTGTTCTTTTCACAAACCACATATCACCAGAGTCATTACATGTGTGTTCTTCCCATGAACCAAACAATGGATACACCGGTGTCATTGCATGTGTGTTCTTCTCACAAACCACACATGGATCCACCAGTGTCATTGCATGTGTGTTCTTATCACAGACCACACATGGATCCACCAGTGTCATTGTATGTCTGCTCTTCCCATGAACCACAGCTAGAGTCATCGCGTGCGTGCTCTTTTCACAAACCACAACTAGAGTCATTGCACGTGTGTTCTTTTGACAAACTATATCATGAACCACACCCAGTGTCATTGCATGTGTGTTCTTCTGACAAACCACACATGGATCCACCAGTGTCATTGCATGTCTGCTCTTCTCATTAACCACAGCTAGGGTCATTGCATGTGTGTTCTTCCCATGAACCACACATGGATCCACCAGTGTCATTGCATGTGTGTTCTTCTCACAAACCACACATGGATCCACCCAGTGTCATCGCATGTGTGTTCTTCCCATGAACCACACATGGATCCACCAATGTCATTGCATGTCTGCTCTTTTCATGAACCACAGCGAGAGTCATTGGATGTGTGTTCTTCTCACAAACCACACATGGATGCACCGGTGTCATTGCATGTCTGCTCTTCTCACAGACCACACATGGATCCACCAGTGTCATTGCATGTGTGTTCGTCTCACAGACCATATCATGAACCACACCCAGTGTCATTGCATGTGTGTTCTTCCCTTGAACCACACATGGATCCACCGGTGTCATTGCATGTCTGCTCTTCTCATTAACCACAGCTAGAGTCATTGCATGTGTGTTCTTATCACAGACCACACATGGATCCACCGGTGTCATTGCATGTGTGTTCTTCCCATGAACCGCACATGGATCCAGCAGTGTCATTGTATGTCTGGTCTTTCCATGAACCACAGCTAGAGTCATCGCATGCATGATCTTTTCATGAACCACAGCTAGAGTCATTGGATGTGTGTTCTTCTTACAAACCATATCATGAACCACACCTAGTGTCATTGTATGTCTGCTCTTCCCATGAACCACACAGGGATCCACCGGTGTCATTGCATGTCTTCTCTTCTTATTAACCACACCCAGTGTCATTGCATGTGTGTTCTTCTCACAGACCACACATGGATCCACCAGAGTCATTGCATGTGTGTTCTTCCCATGAACCACACATGGATCCACCGGAGTCATTGCATGTGTGTTCTTCTCACAAACCACACATGGATCCACCTGGTGTCATCGCATGTGTGTTCTTCCCATGAACCACACATGGATCCACCAGTGTCATTGCATGTCTGCTCTTTTCATGAACCACAGCTAGAGTCATTGGATGTGTGTTCTTCTCACAGACCACACATGGATCCAGTGTCATTGCATGTGTGTTCTTCCCAAAGACCACACATGGATCCACCAGTGTCATTGCATGTGTGTTCTTCTCACAAACCATATCATGAACCACACCCAGTGTCATTGTATGTGTGTTCTTCCCATGAACCACACATGGATCCACCAGTGTCATTGCATGTGTGTTCTTCCCATAGACCACACATGGATCCACCAGTGTCATTGCATGTGTGTTCTTCCCATGAACCACACATGGATCCACCAGTGTCACTACATGTCTGCTCTTTTCATGAACCACAGCTAGAGTGATTGGATGTGTGTTCTTCTCACATACCACATATCACCAGTGTCATTGCATCTGTGTTCTTCCCAAAGACCACACAAGGATACACCATTGTCATTGCATGTGTGTTCTTGTCACAAACCACACATGGATCCACCGGTGTCATTGCATGTCTAATCTTCTCACAGACCACACATGGATCCACCAGTGTCATTGCATGTGTTTTCTTCTCACAGACCATATCATGAACCACACCCAGTGTCATTGCATGTGTGTTCTTCCCTTGAACCACACATGGATCCACCGGTGTCATTGCATGTCAGCTCTTTTCATTAACCACATCTAGAGTAATTGCATGTGTGTTATTCTCACAGACCACATATCACCTGTGTGATTGCATGTCTGCTCTTCCCATGAACCACACATGGATCCACTAGTGTCATTGCATGTGTGTTCTTCCCTTGAACCACACATGGATCCACCGGTGTCATTGCATGTGTGTTCTTCCCATGAACCGCACATGGATCCACCCTTGTCATTGTATGTCTTCTCTTCCCATGAACCATAGCTAGAGTCATCGAATGCGTGCTCTTTTCATGAACCACAGCTAGAGTCATTGGATGTGTGTTCTTCTTACAAACCATATCATGAACCACACCCAGTGTCATTGTATGTCTGCTCTTCCCATGAACCACACATGGATCCACCGGTGTCATTGCATGTCTGCTCTTCTCATTAACCACACCCAGTGTCATTGCATGTGTGTTCTTCTCACAGACCACACATGGATCCACCAGAGTCATGGCATGTGTGTTCTTCCCATGAACCACACATGGATCCACCAGAGTCATTGCATGTGTGTTCTTCTCACAAAGCACACATGGAAGCACCCAGTGTCATCGCATGTGTGTTCTTCCCATGAACCACATATGGATCCACCATTGTCATTGCATGTTTGCTCTTTTCATGAACCAGAGCTAGATTCATTGGATGTGTGTTCTTCTCACAGACCACACATGGATCCAGTGTCATTGCTTGTGTGTTCTTCTCACAAACCATATCATGAACCACACCCAGTGTCATTGTATGTGTGTTCTTCTCACAGACCACACATGGATCCACGTGTGTCATTGTATGTCTGCTCTTCCCATGAACCACAACTAGAGTCATCGCGTGCGTGCTCTTTTCACAAACCACAGCTAGAGTCATTGCACGTGTGTTCTTCTTACAAACCATATCATGAACCACACCCAGTGTCATTGCATGTGTGTTCTTCTCACAAACCCCACATGGATCCACCGGTGTCATTGCATGTCTGCTCTTCTCATTAACCACAGCTAGAGTCATTGCATGTCTGTTCTTTTCACAAACCACATATCACCAGAGTCATTACATGTGTGTTCTTCCCATGAACCACACATGGATACACCAGAGTCATTGCATGTGTGTTCTTCTCACAAACCACACATGGATCCACCCAGTGTCATCGGATGTGTATTCTTCCCATGAACCACACATGGATCCACCAGTGTCATTGCATGTCTGCTCTTTTCATGAACCACAACTAGAGTCATTGGATGTGTTTTCTTCTCACAGACCACACATGGATCCAGTGTCATTGCATGTGTGTTCTTCCCAAAGACCACACATGGATGCACCAGTGTCATTGCATGTGTGTTCTTCTCACAAACCATATCATGAACCACACCCAGTGTCATTGCATGTGTGTTCTTCCCAAAGACCACACATGGATCCACCAGTGTCATTGCATGTGTGTTCTTCCCATGAACCACATATGGATCCACTAGTGTCATTGCATGTGTGTTCTTCCCACAGACCACACATGGATCCACCAGTGTCATTGCATGTGTGTTCTTCCCATGAACCGCACATGGATCCACCAGTGTCATTGCATGTCTGCTCTTTTCATGAACCATCGCTAGAGTCATTGGATGTGTGTTTTTTCTCACAGACCACATATCACCAGTGTCATTGCATGTGTGTTCTTCCCAAAGACCACACATGGATCCACCAGTGTCATTGCATGTGTGTTCTTCTCACAAACCACACATCGATCCACCGGTGTCATTGCAAGTCTACTCTTCTCACATACGACACATGGATCCACCAGTGTCATTGCATGTGTGTTCTTCTCAGAGACCATATCATGAACCACACACAGTGTCATTGCATGTGTGTTCTTCCCTTGAACCACACATGGATCCACCGGTGTCATTGCATGTCAGCTCTTTTCATTAACCACAGCTAGAGTTATTGCATGTGTGTTCTTCTCACAAACCACATATCACCTGTGTCATTGCATGTCTGCTCTTCCCATGAACCACACATGGATCCACCAGTGTCATTGCATGTGTGTTCTTCCCACAGACCACACATGGATCCACCGGTGTCGTTGCATGTGTGTTCCTCCCATGAACCTCACATAGATCCACCAGTGTCATTGTATGTCTTCTCTTCCCATGAACCATAGCTAGAGTCATCGCATGTGTGCTCTTTTCATGAACCACAGCTAGAGTCATTGGATGTGTGTTCTTCTTACAAACCATATCATGAACTACACCCAGTGTCATTGTATGTCTGCTCTTCCCATGAACCACACATGGATCCACTGGTGTCATTGCATGTCTGCTCTTCTCATTAACCACACCCAGTGTTATTGCATATGTGTGTTCTTCTCACAGACCACACATGGATCCACCAGAGTCATTGCATGTGTGTTCTTCCCATGAACCACACATGGATCCACCGGAGTCATTGCATGTGAGTTCTTCTCACAAACCACACATGGATCCACCCGGTGTCATCGCATGTGTGTTCTTCCCATGAACCACACATGGATCCACCAGTGTCATTGCATGTCTGCTCTTTTCATGAACCACAACTAGTCATTGGATGTGTGTTCTTCTCATAGACCACATATCACCAGTGTCATTGCATGTGTGTTCTTCCCAAAGACCACACATGGATCCACCAGTGTCACTGCATGTGTGTTCTTCTCACAAACCACACATCGATCCACCGGTGTCATTGCATGTCTGCTCTTCTCACAGACGACACATGGATCCACCAGTGTCATTGCATGTGTGTTCTTCCCATGAACCACACATGGCTACACCGGAGGCATTGCATGTGTGTTCTTCTCACAAACCACACATGAATCCACCAAGTGTCATCGGATGTGTATTATTCCCATGAACCACACATGGATCCACCAGTGTCATTGCATGTCTGCTCTTTTCATGAACCACAACTAGAGTCATTGGATGTGTTTTCTTCTCACAGACCACACATGGATCCAGTGTCATAGCATGTGTGTTCTTCCCAAAGACCACACATGGATGCACCAGTGTCATTGCATGTGTGTTCTTCTCACAAACCATATCATGAACCACACCCAGTGTCATTGCATGTGTGTTCTTCCCAAAGACCACACATGGATCCACCAGTGTTATTGCATGTGTGTTCTTCCCATGAACCACATATGGATCCACCAGTGTTATTGCATGTGTGTTCTTCCCATGAACCACACATGGATCCACCAGTGTCATTGCATGTCTGCTCTTTTCATGAACCATAGCTAGAGTCATTGGATGTGTGCTTTTCTCACAGACCACATATCACTAGTGTCATTGCATGTGTGTTCTTCCCAAAGACCACACATGGATCCACCAGTGTCATTGCATGTGTGTTCTTCTCATAAACCACACATCGATCCACCGGTGTCATTGCATGTCTGCTCTTCTCACAGACGACACATGGATCCACCAGTGTCATTGCATGTGTGTTCTTCTCACAGACCATATCATGAACCACGCCCAGTGTCATTGCATGTGTGTTCTTCTCTTGAACCACACATGGATCCACCGGTGTCATTGCATGTCAGCTCTTTTCATTAACCACAGCTAGAGTTATTGCATGTGTGTTCTTCTCACAGACCACATATCACCTGTGTCATTGCATGTCTGCTCTTCCCATGAACCACACATGGATCCACCAGTGTCATTGCATGTGTGTTCTTCCCACAGACCACACATGGATCCACTGGTGTCATTGCGTGTGTGTTCCTCCCATGAACCTCACATAGATCCACCAGTGTCATTGTATGTCTGCTCTTCCCATGAACCACAGCTAGAGTCATCGCATGTGTGCTCTTTTCATGAACCACAGCTAGAGTCATTGGATGTGTGTTCTTCTTACAAACCATATCATGAACCACACCCAGTGTCATTGTATGTCTGCTCATCCCATGAACCACACATGGATCCACTGGTGTCATTGCATGTCTGTTCTTCTCATTAACCACACCCAGTGTTATTGCATCTGTGTTCTTCTCACAGACCACACATGGATCCACCAGAGTCATTGCATGTGTGTTCTTCCCATGAACCACACATGGATCCACCGGAGTCATTGCATGTGTGTTCTTATCACAAACCACACATGGATCCACCCGGTGTCATCGCATGTGTGTTCTTCCCATGAACCACACATGGATCCACCAATGTCGTTGCATGTCTGCTCTTTTCATGAACCACAGCTAGAGTCATTGGATGTGTGTTCTTCTCATAGACCACATATCACCAGTGTCATTACATGTGTGTTCTTACCAAAGACCACACATGGATCCACTAGTGTCATTGCATGTGTGTTCTTCTCACAAACCATATCATGAACCACACCCAGTGTCATTGCATGTGTGTTCTTCTCATAGACCACACATGGATCCACCAGTGTCATTGCATGTGTGTTCTTCTCACAGACCATATCAGGAACCACACCCAGTGTCATTGCATGTGTGTTATTCCCATGAACCACACATGGATCCACTGGTGTCATTGCATGTCTGCTCTTTTCATTAACCATAGCTAGAGTCATTGCATGTGTGTTCTTCTCACAAACCACATATCACCAGAGTCATTGCATGTGTGTTCTTCCCACAAACCACATATCACTGGTGTCATTGCATGTGTGCTCTTCATATTAACCACAGCTAGATCCACCCGTGTCATTGGATGCATGTTCTTTTCATAAACCGCATATGGATACTAATTAACCTTAGGAGAGACCTAACCTTAGCGTTAGACCAAGTCTTCTAGAAGGCATGCCCTAACACAGTTGTTCTGCTTGTCGATTGTTACATACCGTCCGATCGGGGCGCTTGGACGATTGGGATGGTTTTCGTGAGATCCGCGAGTAGTCTGTTCTGCGGCATGATTGGCCACGCTTGCTCTGGACAAACTCGCAACACCGGGGGCTCCCGTGTTGCGAGTGTCACGACTCACGAGTTGAGCGGGCCATATCCCAGTGTCACGTCCCCATTACTTCTCTTCCTCCCCGTACTTCTCTTCCTTCCCCTCGAAGCCACATTCCCCACTTCACTCCCATCCTGCTTTGTTGCATCGACGGCGCCGCCATCCCAATCCCCTCTCCGGCAGCCACCCCCTCCCCTCTCGCCATGGGTTCAAGGGGAGACGACGAGGAAACACGTCGTGACAATGATGCACTTGACTTTCAACGTAGAGCTTGTTGGGAACCCCAAGAGGAAGGTATGATGAGCATAGCAGTAAGTTTTCCCTCAATTATAAAACCAAGGTTTAATCGAACCACTAGGAGCAAGGAAACACCCCAAAGGTGTTACTAGCTGAGCTTTGGCAGGGCGCACCACCGGTGCTAGTAGCAACGTGGAGACCTGCACAACACAACCACAGAACTTTGTCCCCAACTTGCGATGAGGTTGTCAATCTCACCTTGTTTTGCGGAAAACAAAGGATTAAACGTATCGAATGGAAGGAAGTAAAAGTTTGCAGAAAGTAAACACAAAGCAGTAAAAGATTGTAGATTGTATATAAAAGACAAGGACCGGGATCCATAGTTCACTAGAGGTGGCTCTCCTTAGATAGATAACATGCTGGGTGAACAAATTACAGCGGGGCAATTGAAAAACACCGAGAAAGCAATACATGCATATACTAATCATCTTGACTCCTTTGAGACTTGATTGGGCATTACAACATAATACATAGAACGCCATCCAACCGCATCTATGACTAATAATCCACCTTCAGGTTATCATCCGAACCCCCTCCAGTATTAAGTTGCAAGCAACAGATTATTGCTTTATGAACTGCGTGTAAAGTGAACAATACAATTGTTCTATGAACAAAGGATCGTTGTTTTCTCCCTAGTAGCAATAGCACATCTAGTACCAGAGGCATGAACCCACTATCGAGCATAAATACTAACTCTTGGAGTTGCTAGCATCTACTTGGCCAAGATAGCTACTAACAACGGAAAGCATGCAAGAGCTCAAATAACAAAGACATGATAGAATCAATAATCAATCTGAAATAGCATCTCAATATCCATCGGATCCCCGCAAACACAACATGTATGGATTACAAATAGATGATCTTGATCATGAACGGAGCTCACAAGATCTAAACATGAAAGCACAAAGGAGGAGAAACCAGCCATCTAGCTACTACATGGATCCGTAGTCCAAGGATGAACTACTCACGCATCACACCTGAGGCTTGCATGGTGATGAAGAAGGCCTCCAGGGTGAATTCCCCTCTCCGGCAGGGTGCCGGGAAGAGCTTCAGATCCCTCCCGATCTAGGGATGGAGATGACGGTGGCTACAGACTCTTTTGTGGATTTTTGATCGGGTACCTAGGGTTTTCGTCCCGAGGGCAACTTATAGGTGGATGGAGAGGCCGAGGGGGTGATGGGGTCAGCCAGACCACCCCCTGGTGCGGGCCAAGCCTGGCTGCGCGGTCAGGTGGTGTGGCCGGCCCCTTGCCCCTCTCTGTCTCGTATTCTGGCACTTGATCCCTTCCAGAAAAATAGGCACTTTGGCTTTTGTCCCGTCCAATTCCGAGAATATTCATTTTCTGACTTTCCTCGAACCAAAAACAGTAGAAAACAGGCAGCTAGCACTGTGGCTCTTATTAATAGGTTAGTCCAAGAAATCATATGAAAAGTACTCCAAAGTTGGAACAAAACACAAGAAAGTGGATAAAACCAAGCATGGAACATCAAAAATTATAGATACATTTGCAATGTATCAACATCCCCAAGCTTAAATCCTGCTCGTCCTCGAGTAGGCAAGTGATAAAAAGAAATAATTTTTAAGGTGACATGCACCATCAAAGACTTGATCAAAGTATTTGCAAAACATCAAAGCTGGGATCAAAGTACTTCAATCATAACATGAAAGACAAAGTTCTAGAAATAAGCAAAGAGACTATGATGCAACATGAAAAGGCACAAACAAAAGATTCATGAATAACAATGCTTTGCAAGACGTTCGTTTGTTTCACATAAAGAAAACATAGCATAAAAGTATTCAGCTTGTCCCTCAATAGAGTAGCAAATATAAATGCATAGGACACCTTCAAAGTTCATAAGAGTGACTAGATACAATAGTTTAAAACAAGCAATATAAAGTTATGCATCAATCAACTAGTCTTGGGACAATGCACATAGAACTAAGAATGGCCACTATGCTCTCAAAGTAGGTGCATAAAGATAGATGGTGGAGAATCAATATAATGGTGGAAGAAAAACCTTTTGTAAAAGGAAGTAGGGATTCAAGTCTCATAAAGAGCTTCCAAAAATTATGGTACTTATAGCTTTCATCTCTCATTGCCCCTATCATAAGCATCTTTAAGGTGATTAAGGTTAAAGTGACACAACTAAGAGGATATGCTTGACAAGTTATAAACCGAAATCTCATGCCCCTTACTTATGAAGACCGATCCTCATGCTACTCAACTTCAGTCACGAGTAAGCTCTTGTCATTGTAAGTATATGTGTATCATTAAGAACTGCCAACGGGGTACCCCTTGCACATGATACGGGAGCTTTCCCATAATCAAAATGACAAGGCAAGCAGACAATGAGCATCTCAGCGATCTTTTTATTTGCTATTTGCATAGGTTTTTATTGAGGATGCTTCATAGAGTGCTCAGTATGGTGATGCTGCAAGTTTCCACCATGATTAGGCATGGCTTAGGCTAGCGGCCCAGACGTTTCTCTAACACACATACAAACTCCATGATCTTACAAGTTCCACTTTTATTTCACACCGCCGGGATCCATAAGCAAAAGAACATGATATCAACGGGGTACAAAGTACAAGTGCAATGTTGAAAGCGTTCCCCATGAAACATGGTTCTGCTAATTTCAACTTATAAAGCGCAAGCATATACGCAACAAAGAAGGACCCAATGGTTCAAGTTTATTAGAGGCAATAAAGTAAAGTGTGCCATCAAGTTCGTGAGAGCTTTAATCACTAGTTTTCTCATAACAAGTGGAAGGTAAACAAAAGCATGAATATACTTGGAATAGCATAAGCTAGTAGGTAGGTATGGTGGACTCTTTGGAATAACTTGGTTTAGGGAGTTGGATGCATGAGTGGAACTCATACTTTATTGTGGAGGCTAGCAAAAGACTGGGAGCGACAAACTAAGAGAGCAATAATGGCCATAATCATGCAGAGCGACAAAAAATCATTGATAAAAGCATAAAGTGATACTACAAGTTGAAAACTAAAGGATCATAAAGGCTATGGTGACTTTGGATACTCATAACATGGTGTAAGCATGCGCCAAGTCAACCCAAATAAAGCATCAAAGGAGAATACCACTATACTATGCTTTAATATGCTAAAACAACGCATGATTCATCCAAGGCACATTAAGAAATCTCAATTGTTTATAACAAGTCATGCTACAGCAAAGAATACTAAGCATAAAGCCAAAACAATATCAAGCATGGCATGACAAAGCATAGCCACAGTAAAAAACGAGCTCTTTTTACCACATAAGCATGAGCTTTCCTACTCTTTTCCAAACCAAACCAAACTATTTGCAAACCAATGTATGAAAGAGGGGGTCCAACCAACTTATTCAGAAAACTAAGCAAACCAAGCAAACTAAAAACCAAAACAAAAATGAAAAATAAGACGCTCCAAGAAAAACACAACTGTGCATAAAACAATAAAAATGAAGCGTTTGGAAGAAACCTGGAATTTTTATTGATGAAGAAGGGGATGCCTTGGGCATCCCCAAGCTTTGATGCTTGCACTTCTTGGATATTTCTTGGGGTGACACGCGTGGCATCCCCAAGCTTGAGCTTTAGTCCATCCTTCATCTCATTACTCATTCCTTCCATACACCTGAAATTTTTCCTTCATACAAAACTTCACACAATCTCATTAGCAACATTAGTGCACTTAAGATAAATAAGTCTCAAGGTTCAGTTCTAACACCAAATAAACTTCCATTAGAACACTATCTACTGTAGCACTTCCCTCAAAAATCTCAATTCTCCAAAGGAACTCAAGAAGGAACTAACAAGAAGCAAATGTAGAAAATGGCAGAAATCTGTCAAAACAGACCAGCAGGTAAAGACGAATTTTTTCGAAGACCTTCTGTTGCTCAAATAAAAAAGTGTTGAACTAACGAAAGTTATATAACAACCTGGGGCAGAAGAAGAAAAAATTACAGCTCAATCCGACGTACAGGACTCTCTCAGGAATTTTTACGGTGAAGCACAGAAATCTGTTTCGGGACAGCAACTTTCCCAATCATTACTTCACTCTCATTAGAGGTTACTCTTGGCACAAAAAGCAAATAAAAAGGATAAGAAGAGGTTATTACAGAGGTAATAACTTCCAAGACTCAACTAAAACTCTTGGGTTATCTCCCAACAAGTACTTTTCTTTAACGCCTTTAAGTTAGACATAAGAAGCAAAGAAAGAATCAAGTGTTCTCAAATGAAGAAGCATTAAGACCAAATTTTGTTTTCATAGGAGAAGGAAAAGAAATCTTTTCTCTCTTTTTAGGGAAGTGTTCTATACCTTTCTTGAGTGGGATTTGATATTTAATGGTGCCTTCTTTCATATCAATGATGGCACCAACAGTTCTAAGAAAAGGTCTTCCCAAAGTAATAGGACAAGAAGCATTGTATTCAACATCCAAAACATAGAAATACACGGGGACATAGGAATCATTAACCATAATAAGAACATCATTAAGACTCCCCATGAGTTTCTTTTTAGCATTAGCATCAAGTGGGACATTCAAATAGCAATCTTCAAGAGGAGGCAAATCAAGCATATCATAAATCCTTCTAGGCATAATAGAAACACTACTATCAAGATCACACAAAGCTTTGAAATCAAAGTCATTCACTTTCATATTAATGATGGGTTCCCAACCATCTTCTTGTTCTATAGGAATAGAAGCTTTATGTTTCATCTTTTCTTCTTTAATCTTTATGAGAGCATCAGTAATGTGTTTTGTAAAAGCCATGTTCATAGCACTAGCATTAGGACTTTTAGCAAGATTTTGTAGGAACTTAATAACTTTAGAGATATTGCAACCATCAAGATCAAAATCAACTTTATCATCTAAAGTAGTAGAACTATTACTAGCCTCAACACTAGTGGTGGTAATAGTAGAAACACTAATGTTTCTACCAATTTCATCTTCTCTTTCCCACTTAGCATGTAATTCAGCTAATAGTCTAACATTTTCATCAATTCTTACTTGTATGGCATTAGTAGCTGCAAAGGGATTGTCATTAGTTTCAGGTTTAGCAGCCATTTTATTCAAAGAAGATTGAGCTTCAGCCAAAGATGCTATATTTTTTCAGCATTAGAGAGTTTTTCCTCAATAGTTTTATTGAAAGCAGTTTGTTTACTAATAAACTCTTTAAGCATAACTTCAAGTTCAGAGGGAGCACTCTTATTATTGTTGTAAGAATTTCCATAAGCATTACCATTGTTGGGAGGATAAGGTTTATAATTGTTGTTACCAAAATTGTTCCTATAAGCATTATTACCATAAGCATTGTTGCCAAAGTTGTTATTTCTTATGAAGTTCACATCAACCTGCTCTTCTTGAGCAACCAAAGAAGCTAGAGGAACATTATTTGGATCAATATGGGCTTTGCCATTAACAAGAATAGACATAATAATATCAATCTTATCACTCAAGGAGGAAGTTTCCTCAACAGAATTTACCTTCTTACCTTGTGGAGCTTTCTCAGTATGCCATTCAGAATAATTAACCATCATATTGTCCAGAAGTTTTGTTGCAGCACCCAAAGTGATGGTCATAAAGGTACCTCCAGCAGCTGAATCCAATAGGTTCCTTGAAGAATAGTTCAATCCTGCATAAAAAGTTTGGATGATCATCCAAGCAGTCATTCCATGAGTGGGACAATTCTTTACCAAAGATTTCATTCTTTCCCAAGCTTGAGCAACATGCTCATTATCAAGTTGTTTAAACTTCATTATTTCACTTCTCATGGATATAATCTTAGCAGGAGGATAGTATTTTCCAATAAAAGCATCTTTGCACTTAGTCCAAGAATCAATACTATTCCTAGTTAAGGAATTCAACCATTCTTTAGCTTTTCCTCTCAAAGAGAAAGGAAACAATTTCAGTTTAATAATATCACCATCTATATCCCTATGCTTTTGCATCTCACAAAGTTCAACAAAGTTATTTAGATGGGAAGCGGCATCTTCATTACCAATACCAGAAAATTGTTCTCTCATAACAAGATTGAGCAAGGCAGGCTTTATCTCAAAGAAAGTATTTTCAGCCACAAGTGGAGCAATAGGAGTGCTCATAAAATCATTGTTGTTGGTGCTAGTGAAGTCACACAACTTAGTGTTTTCAAGAGTAGTCATTTTTTTGGGTTTTCAAATAAGAAAGCAAAACAAGTAAAACTAATTTTTTTGTGTTTTTGAAGAACAAAACAAGCAAGCAAAGCAAAAAAGAAACTAAGCAAAACAAAAACAACAAAGTAAAGAGATTGGTTATGAGGAACTCCCCTTGTGAAGATATCCTTGACTCCCCGGCAACGGCGCTAGAAAAGATCTGGTGCAGTGTTGACGTGGGAGTTTCTTCTTCTTTGTTCCCTGGCAACAACGCCAGAAAAGATCTTGATGCACTCGACTTTCAACGTAGAGCTCGTTGGGAACCCCAAGAGGAAGGTATGATGAGCACATCAGTAAGTTTTCCCTCAGTTATGAAACCAAGGTTTAATCGAACCAGTAGGAGCAAGGAAACACCCCAAAGGTGTTACTAGCTGAGCTTTGGCAGGGCGCACTACCGGTGCTAGTAGCAACGTGGAGACCTGCATAACACAACCACAGAACTTTGTCCCCAACTTGCGATGAGGTTGTCAATCTCACCATGTTTTGCGGAAAACAAAGGATTAAACGTATCGAATGGAAGGAAGTAAAAGTTTGCAGAAAGTAAACAGACAAGGACCGGGATCCATAGTTCACTAGAGGTGGCTCTCCTTAGATAGATAACATGCTGGGTGAACAAATTATAGCGGGGCAATTGACAAACACCGAGAAAGCAATACATGCATATACTAATCATCTTGACTCCTTTGAGACTTGATTGGGAATTATAACATAATACATAAACCGCCATCCAACTGTATCTATGACTAATAATCCACCTTCAGGTTATCATCCGAACCCCCTCCAGTATTAAGTTGCAAGCAACAGATTATTGTGTTACGAACTGCGTGTAAAGTGAACAATACAATTGTTCTATGAACAAAGGATCGTTGTTTTCTCCCTAGTAGCAACAACACATCTAGTACCTTAGAGATTTCTGTCACTTCCCCAGATTACCAGAGGCATGAACCCACTATCGAGCATAAATACTAACTCTTGGAGTTGCTAACATCTACTTGGCCAAGATAGCTACTAACAACGGAAAGCATGCAAGATCTCAAATAACAAATACATGATAGATAATCAATCTGAAATAGCATCTCAATATCCATCGGATCCCCGCAAACACAACATGTATGGATTACAAATAGATGATATTGATCATGAACGGAGCTCACAAGATCTAAACATGAAAGCACAAAGAAGGAGAAACCAGCCATCTAGCTACTACATGGATCCGTAGTCCAAGGATGAACTACTCACGCATCACACCGGAGGCTTGCATGGTGATGAAGAAGGCCTCTAGGGTGAATTCCCCTCTTCAGATCCCTCCTGATCTAGGGATGGAGATGACGGCGGCTACAAACTCTTTCGTGCATTTTTGATCGGGTACCTAGGGTTTTCGTCCCGAGGGCAACTTATAGGCGGAAGGAGAGGTCGAGGGGTCTGGGTTGGCGGCACCACCACGGGCCAAGCCTGGCCGCTGCCAGGTGGTGTGGCTGCCCCAGCCCCTCTCCGTCTCAGATTCGGCACTTGATCCCTTCCTAAAAATAGGCACTTTGTCTTTTGTCCCGTCCAATTCGAGAATATTCATTTTCTCGACTTTCTGGAACCAAAAACAGCAGAAAATAGGTACCGGCACTGTGGCTCTTGTTAATAGGTTAGTCCAAGAAATCATATGAAAAGTACTCCAAAGTTGGAACAAAACACAAGAAAGTGGATAAAACCAAGCATGGAACATCAAAAATTATAGATACATTTGCAATGTATTAGACGACAGGGATGGTGATTTCGATGTGAGTCGTCTCATCTCTATCTCTATCATCCGTGGCCAGTTATCTATTTTTTTGAGCTAGATCTACTCCGTTTACTCATGCGCGTATGATGTGTTAGGCCAACCAGACGATGTATGACGCCGACTATCACGGTTTAGCGGATGAAGACAGTCCTCTGCTATGTAAACATGGATATGTGCCCGCTAAATTTGTAGCGTTCGAAGGACAAAACGCAGGCAGGAGGTTTCTACGGTGTCAAGGACATCGTGCAATGATGCGAGGCGGAAGTTGCGGTGTTGTCAAATGGGTAGATCTAGAGTGGCCCAAATCGATGCAGAAAATGCTGGACAAACTATGGGAAATGACTATTGAGTTGAAAGAATCCACATTCAACTCACTTCTTGACAGTGTTGAGATGAAGCTATGGGAACCAGTTGACACGACCAAGCATAAGCGAGATCTCATGGGGGTGGAAGACAAGGTTAGCAAAGTCGAGAAGGAGAGGGACACGGCGTTGGCCCTGAAGGCTAAAGCAGAGCAAGAACTGACTCAAGCAAGGAAGGATCTTCACCAGGCCAAAGTCCCGCAGTTCACAACTACGAGTATTGACAAGTGCATGAGGAAAGATGCAGAGAAACAATTGAAGTTGTGCAAGGAAGATGCTAAAAGGAAGGAGCAGACGATTCGATCCTTGCTCTCGCAGGAAGATGCGCATAAGGCTAAGATTAGGAAGATCAAGGAGATGTGTGTTAACTAGTTCTACTTAGCTTAAGCCCCGTGCCTTTTTAAGTTGTAATAGTTGTACTTGTTGACCTAGCGGTCTGAAATATTGGCCCCGGAGTCCTGGGAGTAAAAAAATTGGTCGCCCGTTAATCTGTCTTAACGCTGCATTACTTCCTTTTGTCTGACCAATGCCCCTTGAATATTCCGCCCAGCGCTTCATCGTCCTCATGTACAAATAGGAGGCGCCACAGCTCGTCGCTTCGTCGCCCATCCCCTCGCCCTCTCCAATATCCACCGCGCCGTCCACCCCCTCGCTCCCTCTCCAATCTCCACCGTGCCGCCATGGAGATGCCCTCTCTGAACTTCTACGAGGCGGTGATGTTCTCGCACTTCAACATCCTCGCGCCGCCGGCCGCGACGGTGCCCCACGGATGGCGCATCAGCTATGCGGGGGTGCCAGTGGCTCCGCTCCTCTTCCCCGACGGAGCCGTGATGGAGAGCGAAATCGCGGCGCGCCGCCTCCAGATGCCCGCATGGAAGAGGGCGCTGCCCCGGTACGCGGGGGCCAGCCCGTACTGGCCGGCGCTGTTCAAGAAGGAGCGTTAGGCCAAGATTGGCAACCGCATAGTTTACGGGCGCGTGGTGCACCAGGATCTCCGCAACCAAGAAGGGTGGGAGAGTTTCTGGTCCGTCCCTGGATGAACCAAGTTCACCATCATCGCTGCCGCTCACCGCGAAGAGGTGCTCCGTATCGCGTACAATGCGGAAATCGTGGAGGTTCCGTCCGACGAAGACGAGGAAGCCGGCGGCTCGGAGGATAGCGGTAGCGGAAGTGAAATTGTTGACTAGTTGGTTGAATCAATGTAGGATGTGAAATCGCACCTTTGTTTAGAAGAATTTGTGGTTGAATTAATGAAATGCCTCGATTTAGATCTCTGTCTCGATTAATTTCTGGAAGAATTTGTGATTTAGATCAATTTCTGCCTCGATTTAGATCTCTGTCCCGGATTGGGAACGTAACCGTGGACCAAAGACACCTTTTCTACTAGTATATTCTGACAGTAGTGGTTTGTTTAAACATAATCTACGTGGATTATACCGCATGCAAATGGCACAACCACAATTTATAAAGTGGAAGCACGTACACCCAGTTACTGGAGATCCGGGAGCTTCGCCAGATGCAGGGGATGCAGGAGCAAAGAGGCGGTGAGATAGACGGGCTCAAGATTAGGCTAGAAAGTGGTACCCATTTCCTCCTCATATGGGCATTATCGGTGAGAACATTGCTGTTTATGTTGCCACGTCGTTGTCCAGCATTTGAAATAAGTTGCTCCTTCATGTAGTGTGGCAGCTTAAATAATTTATTTATGTGCCACTTACATTCCGTCGTATTTGGAGACCTACTGTCCCTCAGCAATCGTGGAACCGGTGGATCATTGTTTTCAGATAGTAGTGGCACAATCACAATTTCGGATTCAACTACTGACTCGGGCGTTTCCAAACCCTAAGTCGCGGTACATTTTACTCAGAGAACGTGGGTAGATTGTTTCACCCAGCAACGTGCCACACACAGAGCGATCAGAATTTAACAGAATTACATATATAGGTTCAAGTTCAACACATTACTATGCATCTTCATTGCTAGCAGCCTTCTTCTGCAGCCTGGGTGCCAAGTCTTCACTTCCTTTGGCTTCTTCATTTCCTGCCTTCTTCCTCTTCCTCGGTGCCAATTTTCTTAGCTTCACGTACTCTGCATCGCTGGGACAATGGGCACCAGAATCGTGTCCAGCATCATCTTTCCACTCGTTTTTTATTTCTTCGGGCAACAAAATTACTAACCCGGCAGTCATGTTTCTAACCTTGCGACGCTTCCTGTCAAAGAAACAAGACTGCTGCATAACTGCCTAATATCTACAGAGTAAATAAAACAAAAATTACAATTCAGCACAAACATGCGAACCCCAAGCGACCTTTGCTTACCAGGAGCTAATTGGGTTCGAGCAACCACCCTGTCCAAGAATAGAAGGGCGACTCCCAGTTGCAGCAGCTTCCACATCCAGTACATGACATTTCAGGTCAAACATGGTAGCCGAAGCATACCTTTTCATCAACCCAATTAGCTGACTGTCACACGTTATAGGAACCATGATGCCACGTTCATCCATGAAGCTGAACTTTGTTGTCTACTTCGGCCATAATTCAACATGATTACATAGAGCAGAAACCATACTAGATATAGTGCAGATCTGTGCAGGTGCTTCTTCCATCGTGAAACAATGGCTTCCATACCACTAGCCATTAGAGTCGTACCTGTAGAGGACTACCGTAAACAGGTAAGGGGGGTCCGTGCAAATCCCACTTGACAGAAAACTGTGGACAAAATATGTTTGTCAGCGTTGGGCTAACAAACAATTTGAGGTTCAGTAGCCAGCTAGAAGTTGTAATTAGTGCGAATAGCA
Organism: Avena insularis; assembly: GCA_023614405.1. Lineage (NCBI taxonomy): Eukaryota > Viridiplantae > Streptophyta > Magnoliopsida > Poales > Poaceae > Avena > Avena insularis. Next base: position 659,588,462 of record CM042690.1, on the reverse strand, counting down.
AAGAGAAGGGTAGCTCACCCGCTTGTAGACTGAACTTCTTCATTCTTGATAGTAGGATCTGCCATCCTCCGAGCTGCTCGGCTCGTCGGCGGCGGAGGCGGGCTAGATCCTCGCAACGGCGGCTACGGCATGCGCCATTGGAGCTCGGGATCAGCGACTAGGCACAACAACTGGCCACAACAACTTGGCGCTAGAAGTCAAATGTCCGAAGGGATCGTCCTGCCTGGAGGGTGGATTCCGACGCTGCCGGTGCTAGGGGAAAGCTGGGAATGGATTTGTGAAATTGGTCAACGCATCCGATCCACTTAGCTGCTCGATTTGCCTAAGAGGTTGCCGCGTTGGCGCCCGCGTCACGGACAGATGACCGACATGTGGGTCCCGACCGTCTACTTCATGGGGCGGTTTAACGGAATGTTTGAATTTGACAGGGGTGAGATGAGTTTGCCTCGAAATGGCCCCTATAAGTAGTTGGCGGCCCAACTTTTCGAAACGCGGTAATTTTAGGCAACTTAGGTACCGCCATGCGCTGGCCTGCCAACTTTGGTACCGAAGACGAACAAGCCCCAAAAGGAGACTGCTGAACTCAAAGACGAAGTCTTCTCACTCCGCCAAACAACCAACAAACTGCAAGCACAGTTCTATGACGTTCCAAATCAAAACTGTGAGTATGAGGCTAGATTTAAACTCATAAGTGTTGCTGCAAGTTTCAGGATGTTGGAAACCACGATGTCCTTTGTTGATGGGAAGCCTTTACCTTGGAAGACGTACGAAGATGAGAGGATACCACCACCACCTAAGGAGTAATTCGTCATTAGGTTTGGCATCCCCTTGGTTTGTTCCAAGCTTGGGGGAATGCCGCGGTATCACATCACTATCTTCTATCTTTTTACCTTATTAGTAGAGTCATATCATGAATGGAGGAGTTATTATGTAGGATGGTTTGCATTATGGAAGTGTCCCCTCTCTTGTTAGATGTGTATCCCTTCATGTGAGTTGTCGTTATGGAATATTAATGAGAAGTTCTATCATTCACTCTTTTGCAATAGCTTATATTAGTTTTCAATTCGTGGTTATATGATTGATCTTGTTGTTAGTATTGGTATCACTTTGGGATCATTGAGTTAATTTAGTTGGTTTTGGCAAACCTGGCTCGATTAGTAGCAACACTATTTTTGAGAGTTGAATGAAAAAGATAGAAGTACTCTAAAGAAAAATAATTTCATCATCTTTCTTTCTTGATTTGCTCATAAGTCTAGTATTCTCTAGTTAAGATCTTTTGTGCTTCCAAGGAAGATTGCATGTTTGTATTTATCACTTGTATGTTTGTTTGTTTCCTTCAACTCTTATACTTGCTACCCAGCCTTGCTAGCCAAAAACCTGTACTGAGAGGGTATTCTTCTCGTGCATCCCCCTCCTTTAAACCAAAACCTTTGCCATTTGTGTCCACCATACCTACCTAGTAGCATTATTGCTATTCCAAGTAAATTCTTGTTTTATCTACCTCCCAAATTAAACTTGTTATGTGAAAATTAGTGATTAAAGCTCTCACGAACTTGATGGCACACCTTACTTTCTTGCACTTAATAAACTTGAACCATTGTGCTCACCTATGTTATGATATGCTTGCGCTTTGTAAGTTGTGAATTAGCGAACCATGCTGTCATGGGGAATGCTTTCAACATTACCGGTACTTTGTACCAAGTTGATATCATGTTCTTTTGTCTATGGATGTCGATTGTGAAATGAAAGGGAGCTTGTAATTCCATGGAGTTATGCATGTGTTAGAGAAACGCTTGGTCATTGGTCTAATCCATGCTGACATGGTGGAAACCTGCAACGTAACCATAATGAGTATCTATGAAGCATTCTTCTTATAAAAAAAAGAGTCCGATATTGAGAAAAAAAGAGAAAAAGAAAAAAAAGATATTATGAAAAGAGGAAAGAGAGAAAAAAGCACCATATTCCCATGGTAAATAAGAAGATTGCTGAGATACTTGTTGTCTGCTTGCCTTGTCATTTTGATATGGGGATTCTTCCGTATCATCAGGGAAGGGGTACCCCGTTGGCGGTTCTCAATGATACACATATGCTTACGATGACAAGAACTTACCGGTGACTAAACTTGAGTAGCATGAGGAGCAGCCCTCTTATTCAAGGGACATGAGATTCTCAACTTACAACTTGTCAATGCATTTCCTCATATTTGATCACTTTAACCTTAATCACCTAAAGATGCCTATGACAGGGGCAATGAGAGCTGAAAGCTAGTAAGTATCATAATTTTTGGGAGCTCTTTATGAGACTTGCAATCCCTGCTTCCCTCTTTGAAGGGCCCTTTCTTTCACTTTGTAGTTGAGTCATTAAACCTATTCCCTTCTATCTCAGCAAGTATTTTGAGTTGATGTGTTTCATTCATTCATATGTTGATTTATTCAATCATGTTTCTTATGTTCCTTGTTTTGCACATTGCTCTTATCTTGACGTTTACTACATTGAAAGCTATCATTGAAAACCAACTATTTGTGAACTCCAGCAAATTATCAACTATTCTTCGACCAAGAGCTAAGTTTGCCATTACCAATTACGATTCACTTTATGTATCTCTATTGTGTTTCCTTTACTTATTGCAAGTTAAGTTATATAATAGTGAGTTGTCTTCTATTATGATCTATGTATTTGATGAATGTGATTCTTCTTGTCCGTATTCTTTTATCGACTCTTCACTCCATAAACCTGAGGCCATGTTTATTGAGCTCGGGCCGCTTGGGGACAAGCGAAGTCTAAGCTTGGGGGGAGTTGATACGTCCATTTTGCATCACTATTCTATGTCTTAATTCACTATTATTCATTGATATATTTCATATTGAGAGGTGATACTTATGTTATTTCATCTATTTTTGCATGGTTGATGACTTTTGGAGCATGGACCGCTGCAAGGATTCGATGGAAAATGCTGTTTGGAGGCAAAATTCGCGAAGATAAGAAAATCCGGGAAAATATACGGAAAATCCTATTTTTCCAGAAGACTAAGGATGCCAGAAGACGGAGTGGAGATGGGCCACGGGGGGCCCCCACCACCCCATGGCGTGGGCAGCCCTAGGCCACGCCAGGAGGTGGTGTGGCCACCCTGGCCCACTCCAGCCTCTCCCCTCTGGCGTATATCATCCTCCCGAAACCCTAAGACTCGGGGAGCGACCACAGAAAGATTCCACCGCCTCTGCAGGGCGGAAAACATAGAGAGAGAAAGATCTCTCCGGTAGACAGATTTCTGCCAGGGGAATTCCTTCCCGAAGAGGGGAGATCGTCGCCATCAACACCACCATCAAGCTGGACTTCATTGGGATCATCATCATCATCACCACCATCATCACCATCAGCACCCTCATCACCATCTCCATATTGCTATAACAATTGGTTGAATCTTGCTATAGTTCATAGGGGAAACTTTCTTGGTGTTGATTACTCTTTGTAGTTGATGCTATTGAGTGAACCATTGGATTATTATTTATGTTCAGATTGTTATACATCATTATTCCATCTCTGATCATGATCCATATGATTTCTTGTGAGTAGTTCGTTTTGTTCTTGAGGACATGGGAGAAGTCTTGTTGTTAGTAGTGGAGTTGTGTTGAGAAAGATTCAATGGATTGTTATTTAAGTTGTGGTGTACTTCTTCTAGTGGTGTCAAGTGAACGTCGACTACCTGACACTCACCTATATGGGCCTTGGGGAATGCATTGTGTATTTGGCTACTAATCGTAGGGGTTGCCGGAGTGACAGAAACCTGAACCCCCGTTAGGAAACCATTGCACAAGGGACATAAGGGTCTTAGAGTTTAAAGTTGTGGTTAGGTTTCTACCTTAATTACTTTCTTGTACTTACGGATGTTTGCAAGGGGTATAATCACAAGTATGTATTAGTCTTGGATGGGGTGGTACATTAGCACAGGTTCACCCACACAACACTTAGCAAGCTAAAGAAGATTAATCAACTATATGAAGCGAAAGCACTTGACAGTCTTCCCATGTGTCCTCAAGAACGTTTGGTCATCTTAAGTAATACAACTGGCTTGTCCTTTGCTGCATAAAGGATTGGGTCACTTGCTGCATTTATTCCTACTGTCTTTTATTTTACTCATACTTTGTTTACTTGCTTTATCGAAAACCCCTAAAAATCCGTTTGCTAAGTATTTGTAGAGAATTCCTGATCCATACCACTAGCCAGCACCTTCTGCTCCTCGTTGGGTTCGACACTCTTACTTATCAAAAATACTGCGATACACCCCCTATACTTGTGGGTCATCAACAGACTATAAACTGAAAATCCCATGTCCCTGGAGTACGAGGGCCGCTCCTCATGCTACTCAACTTTAGTTACCGGTAAGTTCTTGTCATCGTAAATACGTGCGTATCATAGAGAACCGCCAACGGGGTACCCTTTGTCCGATGAGACGGAAGAATTCCCATATCAAAATGACAAGGCAAGCAGACAATGAGTATCTCTGCAATCTTCTTATTTACCATGGGAAAATGGTGCTTTTTTCTCTCTTTCCTCTTTTCAAAAATCTCTTTTTCTTCTTTTTCTCAATAGCTATCTCTCTATTTTTTATAAGAAGAATGCTTCATAGATATCATTATGGTTACACTGCAGGTTTCCACCATGTCAGCATGGATTAGACCAGCGGCCCAGGCGTTTCTCTAACACACATACATAACTCCATGGACTTACAAGCTCCCCTTTTATTTCACACCGACGACATCCGCAAACAAAAGAGCATGGTATCAACTGAGTATATATTTACAAGTGTTGAAAGCGTTCCCGTGATAAAGATGGTTCTGCTAATCCCCAGCCTATAATTTGCAAGCATATAACTTTCATGGACAGTCACAATGGTTCAGGTTTATTAAGTGCAGAAAATAAGGTGTGCCATCAAGTTCGTGAGAGCTTTACTAACTAACTTTCTCATAACAAGCAAACATTTTATTTGCAAGAATAGAGTAATGCAAGAAAACATCCGTAGAACATGCTACAAACTATTAGCAAGCTGGAACTAATCATACGAAAGCAAGAACTACTAAGCATCCAAACATAACATACACCCTACACGAACAAGCTAAACATGCCCACAATGATGCGTATATGTACAAAAATGAAAACTAATAGAGTTCGTTACCAGCCTCTTACCACGAGTTGTCATTAATCCTCATTATTGCTCTTCACTTGTGTGGCTTGAATAATAACATGAAACCAATATCCATTGAGGACTGCTGAACCCTATAGCAAACTCACAAAACCAAAGAAGAGCGACAAATATTTTTGTTGTTTTCGAATTTTTAAAACAAGAACCAAAAGGAAAAACAAGCAAAGCATAATATTTTTTCGAATAGTTCAAACAAAGCAAAAAGGAAAAACAAACCAAGGCGAAAAGAAGAAACAAACCAAAGAGAAACAACAGAAATATTTTTGGTCTTTTTGTGTTTTAGAAAGCAAATTCAAAGAAACAACAAAAACTAAAAAGAGAATGAGACATGTATATACAAAGTACCGACACAACATGATATGGAGATGAGTGCGGTGTCAGCGTACCTCCCCCCAAACTTAGGCTTTTGTCCTAAGTGGGTATCAATCCCAAGCCGGCCAGGATGACGTGTCACCGTAGTATGACGAGGAGGTACCCTCGTCCTGGTGTGAGCTCGAGTACGACCCTCCGCAGTGAGCGGAGTGATCGTAGGAGGGTACATCCTCCTGGTGCTGCTCGTGGAAGCCTAGTAAGCGAAGCTGCTCGTCCACCTCCTCCTTGGAGTGTGACCACGGTCTCCTGTGAACACTAAACAAAGAAAACTGTGGCAAAGGGATCTCCCTCTCATCCCCGTCAGTAAACAACATCCTATATACTAGACTGTCCAAATCAGAAGTAGCAGTGACAAAGTGATGAGTTTTCATAGCAACAAGGTCAAGCCTCTGTGGTGCCAGTACAGTATCATTGGGGTCCACTAAAAGACCTAATGCATTGACCATACGCGAGGCAATGATGCCCCCATAGATAGGCCCCCTAGCAGCTAGGTGGCGAGCAATAACCGAGCCAAGGTTGTACCAAGTATCATTGTTAAGCGTAGCAACAAGGAAGGCTAAATGATAGTTGGAGATATTACTTGTGTTCTCCCTACCAAGTATGCTAGTAGCAAGATAATATGCGAAGTATCTGAGAGCAGGGAGTTGGATGTTTCTTATCTTTCCGCGTTGCGCCACGCGGTCATCATCATTGGTCACCCCTCGGTAAAGCTCCAGCAAATCAGCGGGTCGCCCTTGAATTTTCTTCATGGTCCCTGTCATGCTTACACCTATAATACTGCAAAATCTCTCCAATGGCATGGTAAAGGGCAGATTATAAATTTTGAAACAGACAGTTGACTGATAGGACGTGTTAGTAAACGTGAAGCTCTCAACAAAGGTTTTAGTGAGCATAGAGTATTGCTCACTCTCATCTTGCATATATGAGGTCAAACCAACCCTCTCAATCAGTAGCAAGAAATCATCAAGAATCCCTACAGCTTGTAAGAAAGTAAAACAAGGAAAAGTAGATGGGTGAGCATCCCCATCATCCCTTTCATTATCAATACAAGTTGCAATGAGATCTTTGTTGTATGATGGCCTAAACTAAGAGGCTGATCTTGAGGGCCTCGACCTCCTAGGTGCATCACTCTCAAATATCTCTCCAAAGGTATGGTTGTTCATTCTTGGTATTCTGAAATTTAAACACCTATTAAACAAGTGATTGAAAAGTAAATATAATGAAGGATTCTACTCATAGGGACTTGTAAGAGGCCTAAACATGCATCAAAACTATATCTCTAAGCATCAAACAAGCTTACAAGCTCTCATAACCTGTCACCTATAGCAGCAAAATACTCAAGATATAATCCACTAAACACAAATCTACTTGGACAAGGGGAGGAGTCACATACCAGAGAACAAGTGCTCCAAATTTCAGCAACAAAGATGGGCTGAGCAAGGAGATCAAAAAAATCAAGAGCAAGCACAGCAAGAACGCGATTTTGAGCAATGAACTGGAGCTTAATCGGGAGAGAGAAGAAAGTGGCAGGTGAGAGAGTTAGTGGAGGGCCAAGGGTGGCCCACACCATGGCATGGTGCCACCCAGGGCAGGCCGCGCCACCAGGTGGTGTGCCTGCCTGGTGGGGCCCCCTGATACCCTCCAGGCACTCCTCTGCCCTTTTTTCACGCAAAAATTTAATATGAATTTTCTAGAATTTTTCAAGACACTTTATTTTTGGGCATTTTTCAGGTATAGAAGAATGATTTTCTGGCAGACAGATTTTTTTTGGAATGATGCAATGACAAAACGAGGCTAGAACTACAGAAGTTCTAAGACACTCTCACATGCAAACAACTAACAACAAAAAAAGAACTAAACCAAAGCAAAAACTAAAATGGATAGAATAAAAGTAAACGGGGATAATCACGGTGAAAACATTGTTTTGTTCAATGAAATCCTTTTGTTAACAAGGTTGATCAGGTCTTGTTACCAAAACAATTTCATATGAGACAAAGCTGATAGAGCCACCATGTTTTGGTGCTTGTGTATCTGTTTGATATTGTATGTAGGTTGTTGGATCTAAATTGTAATTAGAGTTGTTCTAAATCATTCATCGCGGTGCATGTAACTTTGTCTTATTCAGGTAGCTTTCTCGTAGTAGAAAGCGCTTTATCTATGTACATTATATTATTTGAAATATCTGGCCTGATATGGATGTACATTCCTGTTGAAAATGCTTTTGGCCCTGTATTGGTTATATAGTGACTGGATTGTAAAATGGCATCGGCCCTGGCAACGTTGGATCGCAACTGTGTGAAATTTGGAAAAGAACAGAACAAAAAAGAAATGGACTATAAATGGCCGAAGCCCAAAAACAAAACTGAATATAAAAGGCCAAAGCCCAAAAACGAAACTAACTATAAGGGGCCAAAGCCCAAAAATGAAACTGACTATAAACAGTCAAAGGCCTAAAAAATGCACAACAAAAAGACTAAGAAGAAGTCCAGAATTGTTGGACTTGGCCCATTTGGAAGGCTGAACCCGACCGGGCTAAATCTTATCTACGACCAACCAATTGGTCATAGAAATCTGCCACGTCAGATTGCTTACATGGACATGCCAGATTGTCCATGACCAAAATTTTGGTCATAAACTCTATGACCATCTATTTTGGTCATAACTGTCCGTGACCAATTCAAAAAAAAGGTCGTTAGTTGTCTATAGTGACCCTCGCTATGTGACCAACTGCTTTTGGTCATAGAAAGGTCATAGATGGATTACTATGACCTTTCAGTGACCAATATTTGGGGTCACCAGTTAGCACATTGATGACCCACAAGTATATGGGGTGTATCACAGTATTTTCGAGGGAAGTGAAACCCAATTTATTGAATTCGACACAAGGGGAGCCAAAGAATATTTATAAGCCTTAACAACCGAGTTGTCAATTCAGCTGCATCTGGAAACAATCTTGTTCACAACAGTTTATCAGTAGCAACAGTTTTATAATAGAAATAGCAAAGTAGCAGCAGCAATAAAGTAAAGACAGTAGTAATAATAGCAGTAAACAATAGGATTCGAGTGCGGTAGGCATAGGGATGGATGAACGGGCGTTGCATGGACAGGCAATTCACATAGCAATTAGAACATAGGGCAATTGCAGATAAATAAGATAAAGCATCCAAGTACTAGATAATCCTAGGCATGTGTTCCATATATAGTCATACGTGCTCGCAATGAGAACTTGCACAACATCTTTTGTCCTGCCAGCCCGTTTGCAGCGGGGCCTCAAGGGAACTACTAGCAATTAAGGTGCTCCTTTTAATAGAGCACCAGAGCAAAGCATTAACACTCCGTGAACACATGTGATCCTCACATCAAAGCCATTCCCTCCGGTTATCCTAATTTCTGTCACTTTGGGGCCATTGGTTCCAGACAACAACGTGTGTATACAACTTGTAGATAAGACCATAAACAATACTATCATAATGAATCAATAACATGTTCAGATCTGAAATCATGGCACTCGGGCCCTAGTGACAAGCATTAAGCATAACAAGTCGTAACAAAGTCATAAAGCACTAATAGAAGATACTAGGCACCATGCCCTAACAATCTGATGCCATTACATGAACGATCTCATCCAATCCCTACCATCCTCATAGCCTACAACGGGGGATTACTCACTCATAGATGGGGGAAACATGGATGGTCGATGGAGAAGCGATGGCGATGATCTCCTCCAATTCCCCATCCCGGCAAGGTGCCAGAATGGAGTTTCTTGTGCTGTTTCGTGGAATCTGGTGGTGGCGGCGGAGCGGAACTCCTTCTGGAAAAACGTCGAACCCCCTGAGTTTTTAGGTCAGAAGGCAACTTATAGGCGAAGAGGGAGACCGAGGGGGAGTCTGGGGCGGCCAGACCACCCCCTGGCGCGGCCAGGTGGTGTGGCCCGGGCCCAGCCCCCCTCCGTCTCGTATTCTGGCTCTTGGAGTCTTCTGGTGAAATAGGATTTTCGGCATATTTTCCGGGATTTTTGCTAAAAGTTGATTTTCTGCACAAAAAGTAGACACCAGGGAAATTCTGCTGAAAACAGCATCAGTCCGCGTTAGTTGCATCCAAATCACACAAGTTTAGAGGAAAAATAATAGCAAAAGTGTTCGGGAAAGTAGATACGTTTTGGACGTATCACACATACCTTGTAGTGCGAGGCTAACCATTAGCGCTCGTATGAAGGTTAAACCTCAAGAGGAGTGGAGGTACGGTTTCCACTTCCCTGATCCATCAATTATGGATGATGAAGAAGAAGCTGTCCCTAGGACCAAGGACCGCGTGCGGGTACTGGAGATATATCAGAAGTAGGAGCTACTCCATCGCGTCGAAGTCCATCACTGTCTCAATGAGATGGAGAAGAAGGAAGACCTCCTTCCATTGGTGACCAAGCTCGCTGATAGAGAGAATACTCTGCAATCTGATCTACGCAGGTGCTACAGCCGCATAACTGCTCTGCAGGAGACCAACAAGAAGCTACGTACCACAGTGCTATATGCCATGGCACCCTAGTGATCTACAATAATCACGGTATCAAATAATCGCAAGAGATTATTTGATCCCACCTGGCTTGATTCCAAGCTTGGGGAGATCTTTAAGGCCTTGTAATCTATCTTATAAGTTTTATTATTCTTGCATTAGTTCAAACTAGAAATAAAGTTTGCATCATTAGAATTCCCTTCAAGAATAGTCGATCCCTTTTATGAAATTCCGAGTTTATTATTATATATGGAGAAATATTGAGTTTGTGTTTGCTTTATGGATATATGAATGGCTTGAGTATGATTTTACTTGCACTTGATGATAGCAATAGGAGTCTTCCACACCATTGGTATTAATGGAACACATAAAGATAATTTGGTCAATATGCTGTAAGTTTACGGTTTGATTCACAAAATAAAAATTATCTATACAACTAAGTTGAAAAAGAAAACCTTGAACAAAGGAAAATGAAGTGATATCTAAATAGAGTGAGAACAAGTCATGGTAGAATCTCAAGTCATAAAGAATGCTTCATATATAGTTGGAATTTGATAATTGAGTTCGTTGGAATTTGATAATTGAGATGGTTGAACTTTGAATTCCTACATGAAGTGGAATATATGGCTAGCTCCTTTGCACAACACTTAAAACAAAAGTGTGAGCATATATGCAAAAGAAAAGAAAAATAAAAAAAAGAAAAAAAACGAATGTGCAAAGAGCAAATAGGCATATGCCACTGTATTGTAGTATGACAAAGGGACAATTTTGAGATTTTGAATCCCAAATGAATATGTTGATTCTAAAACACTTGGGACTACCTCGTTAACTCATTTAGTTGAACCGAAGCCTTTTACATTATGTTGAGATTCATCTTTTATGAACTATTTATAACTAAGGTGTGGAAGCCTTCCAATACTATTCAGATGGTTCGAGTAAGGTACTATTCATGAACTTATTCCCCTGTATCGTACATGATAAACACATGCTGCAATTGCCTCATTTATTTTATCGACTTAGCTTCATGAATATGAGGATCACATCCATTAAGCTAAAATCTTAGCTACGGGAAGTTGATGAGTGCATATTTGCATCATGTTTTACATTATTATTTTGCATTGTATATGTAGGATTTTGGTATTTTATGGTGTTCGCGCGCATATTTTATGTCTGTTTTCACCAGGATTAGGACAGATGATGGATCTAATGGATACAATTATTGAAGTAGTTATTCTGTGGATAAAAGGAGTCAAAACAACGTAAATCGCTTATTTGGGAAATATTAATAATACCAGAAGAAAACCAGAAGCGAACAAAGGAGGCAGAGAGCATAACGACCAACTATACGGCGGGAGAATTTTCTTCGCCCGTATAGCTCCGACCGTATAGCTGGTGCCGCCTCCGCCTCGTCAAATAGTTTCACCCCGTGCAATTTTTTCGAGGAGATGACATATAGAACACCCATAAATCGCAGAAACCTCATCTCCGGAAGGCATCTAGAGGGGGAACTCATCCGCCGGGGATCCATCTTCACCCTGCGCAGATCCGGGAGGCTAAGGCATCGATCTTCATCATCCACTGCTACATCACCACCATCTTCATCCATCTCATCTACATCTTGTCTAGATCTTTTTGTAATTCCTATACTCGTTGTGGATTTATACAAGTACTGTTCATCTATGATTGTTTCCATTACTATTGCCATGATGTTGATTGCCTCCATGTCTGAGTAGATCATTAATTCTTGGGGAGATGGAGAAACCCTAGTATGAGATTGAAATAAGATAAAGTCTATTATGATATTCATTGTTGTGACCATGTGTTAGATTCTCTACATCTTGATGTTGAGAGAAGTCGACCTCTCAATATTTGCCTCTTGTGGGAACTTGATGGAGGGAACTACTGTTGGTAGACGGAGGCCTGCTAGCATTTACAGTGACTATAAAGCTGTTAGCAATCCTTACGTATCAAATTGGGAAATCGAGGAAACTCACGGAACACTATCCATGCCATGAGATACATCCTACGGGATTACGTCCCTTAATAGCGCAGTAATGCGATTGATGTTGATTGCTGACTGCTGTGGTTATGAGGATGATCTAAGCAGCGGTTGTTGCCTATTCGTCCATATTCGGAGTTCCTCCCACACATACACAGTTGAGAAAGTTCATGATGATAATATTTATCTTAGATCTTTACAATACTAGTGGTGTATCCGCTACTCCCTGAGAACACTTTTTCCCTACTGCAGTTCTAATCTTTCTTTACATACGCGATACTTACTTTCTGTATTAAGTTACTTTGTTTTACTTTATTATTGCTCTTATACCCAAAACCCCAAAACACCTTTTTACACATTACTTGCATATTATCTTGTTACTTAGAACTTTATCTAGCATTTCTATCGTAATATTTATCTCAAGAATTATTAGACTTCAGACTCCTGCTCCCAGTGGGATCGATATCTTTATTTCGAAACTAGCTACAAACAATATGTGCACTTGCAGTCATCAAGACCCTACAAATTTATGAAGACTGCTCGGGGCAACGTGTGAACATGGGGAAGAGTTGTATTTATTTCAGCCCAAATACCTAGCTTCCTACCCAGCAGTTGTTGAAGCTCCTTCTGGTATTGATGTTGAGGCCTTCAGTGAGAGATATCTAGGGCTTTCTACAGCTGTGGGTCGTATCACTAGTGGAACTTTCGATCACATCAGGGAAATAATTCACAGTAAGCTTCACGATGGATCAGAAAGGATGGTTTCATGTGCGGGTAGAGAGGTCTTTTTGAAGGCTGTGATCCAAGCAATCTCTACATATAGCATGTCTTGCTTTAGACTGACAAAGAAGGTTTGTAAGATGATTGCCTCATATAAAGCTCGCTATTGGTGGAGCAACTCTCTAGATTGACGTTCACTGCACTGGTTAGCCTGGGACTCTCTTGTAAAACCCAAATGCCAGGGAGGAATGGGTTTTAGAGATTTGGAGAACTTCAATTTGGCTCTCCTTGGAAAACATGGGTGGAGGTTCGTGACTCAACCTGAGTCTCTTTGTTGCAGAGTACTCAAATCAAAGTATTTTCTAGAGGATGACTTTTTGCAAGCGACTGTATCTCGTAATTCTTTTGCGACTTGGCGTGCTGTTGTTGCAGGTCGAGAAGCATTGACAGCAGGCCTGCTGAAACGCATTGGGGATGGCCTATCAGTATCCATATGGAATGATAAGTGGATCCCAGGGATGATATCAATGATGACATCTAGGCAAATTGGAGATGATGATCTTAACCTAGTGGCGGACCTCATTGACAAGGATAATTGGTCATGTAAAACTAACACCATGAGGAGAAATTTTACTGCACCTGAGGCAGACACGATTTTAAATATTCCTCTTGCGTCTTGTGGGGGTGAAGATTCATGGGCATGGAACTTGGAGAAGGCAGGATCATACTCGGTGAAATCAGTGTACCGCGCTCTCATGATGCGTAACGAGCATCTCACTCTAGTGGAAGGGACGGTTACGGGCACATTAATCTCTGATACTGAGTTATGGTCGAGACTGTGGAAGGTGCAGGTGGTGCCAAAAGTTTGTGTGTTCTGGTGGCGTGTTCTCCGTGGTATTTTGCCAGTTGCACAGAAACTACAACACCGACATATCGCCACGCTTGCTCAATGCAAAATCTGCCGTTCAGCAGATGAAGATTTAATGCATGCCCTACTATACTGCTCACATGCGAAAAGATTCTGGGTGGAGGCGAAGGGGTGGCTCCATATCAAAGTACCGGAGTTGCATCCTTCTACCTGGTCTAGGAATATTTTATGTGATCCTATTGTTCCTGATGCGGACAAGGCGATAATCATCACGGTCATGTGGGTGATTTGGACTTCGCGCAACAACATGACGCATGATCGGGAGGGATTGAATCCTTCTAGTTCTGTGCAGAGAATTAGAGATACATTGGCCTTGCTGGAGGTGCCAAAACAGATTGCCACTATCCTCCCCGGGCACGGTTGGAGATCGCCCGAGAGTGGTTGGATCAAAATTAATATAGATGCTGGTATAGCTTCTGAAGCAAGGAAAGTTGGAGCGGGAGGTGTTGCTAGAGATCCTTCCGGCTTCATTGGAGCGTGGAGCAAGCCGTATCCTGGAATAACGGACCCGATGATTGCTGAGGCAATGACGTTAAGGGATGGGGTGATCTTCGCGAAGCTCTGTGGTTTCTCGCGAGTGGTTCTCGAAACAGATTGCAAAGAGGTTGTAGATCTCTGGGACTCGCGCTTGGGTTCTCGCGGAGTGATTGCGCCGATTCTACTAGAAATTGAAGGGCTATCTTCTTCTTTTGATTCTTTTGTAATCCCACATGTACCTCGATCATCTAACATACTTGCCCACCTCTGTGCCAAGCATGCTTGCACGTTGGAGGTCACAAGTTGTTTGATGGAACTACCTTCTAGCTTCCTTGTATCAAGTCTATTGGCTGATCGGGATGGAGCTCTAGCTGCTTGAATAAAGCCCTGAAATTCCATGCAAAAAAGCTCCTTCAAATAGGCTATCGCCCCGATTTATAAGTAAAGCCATAAACAGCCAGACCTACAAGGTGACGAGAAACCTCTTACAAACCAAATCAAAGATAAAACAAGAAATAACAAGGATCACAGAACTTGCACTGAAAGCACTGGAGCGCAACCGAGGGATACCGAAGCTCCATGACGACGCCCTAGGATGGTAATGGCATGTTGCGTCACCATCGTTGAGACCAACAGTCAAGGGTTTTCATCCGGAGCCCTAGCATGGCGCAGGTAACCACTTTCCCCCACGAGGATCATAATACTGCGGGCATTGCCGCTAACAGCACCAAAGTGATGCGCTTTCGCACTGAAAAGCCTGCACATCACACCTGTATGTCGTCCCGCCCACTGCCTCCATGTCTAGCCTCCATACCATGATAAGGGAGTTGTCTTTGCCAAAGCGCCGCCAACACCGCGCCATCCACTGCTCGCCATCCACACGACCAAAGAGAAAGACCATCACCACCGCCACATCGCTCACCGAAGAGTCGCCCGCACGGTCCACCTTCTAGAGTCGCCACCCCAGCGTCCATGACCTCGATCCTAGGTAGTGACAACAACGCCTCGCGAGACCATCTAGTCGGACGAGGTAAGTCAACAGCAGATCCATACCATGTGGGCAATAGCCATCGCCAATAGGAGGAGATCCCATCCTCCACCACCAAGGCGGTCACCGACCGGACGCAATAGCGGTGCTGGTCAGGCCCCGGATCAGGCCTACTGGCCCTAGATCAGGCACGACTAGCTCCGTCGTCACGCTGCAGCGCCAAGGTCACCGCCGCCACCCTGTAGATAGGAATCCGGCGGACACACAAGCTGAGGCCCATTGAGCCCATATTGAGCCCACATGGGCCTAGATCTGGGCCAAATAGCCCTGCCATGGCATCCATCACTAGCCTTTGTTGTAGGCCCCCACCGTCGTCGTCATTGAACTGTCGTCGCGCCATGTTGCCACCATGCCCAGTTCAGGTCACCACCGTCGAGGACCCGCTGCTGTTTTTGCCCATGGCCCGCCCCGCCTAGTTGCCCAAACGCGCACCACCAACCCGTCGCCCATCAAGCCGCCACCAGACCGAGGCCGGGCACCGCTGCCATGGCTCCCACCAGAAGAGCCAAGATCTAGCCCGGAGTGCGGCCCCGTGACCACGCCACCGCACGAGAGGACGAGAAGACTTCGCCGTTACCAGTGCCAACCGGGTTTCGACCGGACACACTCGCTGGTGGCAGCGAGGGAGGAAGGGGCGGAGGAGAGGGGCCCGACGGTGCTGAGAGTAGGGTTCATCCCCGTCACCTCGCGGGGCGTGATGCCTCCCGAGTAAGCTCAAACGGGTTGTAATTCACTTCTAACCAACCCATCTTTTCCCCTCAGTGCCACTAGGAGAGGAGAGAAAAGTGATATCCTTGCCTAGGGCTCCTACCTTCGATGTCGGTCTCCGTTGTCTCTCCTCCACTGACGACACCCTGGTTGTCAGTTGTGAGGGGGGTCGCTGGATCTCGCGTGTGTGGATTTGTGTAGTTCTAGGGTAAGGGCCTCTGTAGTTTAGGTTTTTCATTCGCTCTATGTTTTGGCTCTATCAAAGGCCACGACAATGATGAATAAAAGTGTTCTAGTTCTTTCTCCGATGTGGTGCTCTACTTTGTCGCCGACGATGGATCTGGATCGTAGTCTGTCCAAGCAGGGATGGCATGGCGGCGACGACTTCCTTGTGGTGTACTTGTGTCCTCAGGCTCCATCGTCGGGATGGCGCTCGCTCCTGCGTGGGAGTAGAGCTCGGGAGGTTCTTCGGGATTGTGTGTAGACGGTAGTCTGCATTGGTGACATATGGAAGATGGTGAATCTTGTGATGGGTTCATAGTTGAAGGTTGTCGGATTTGGTTTCCTCCTCAGAGGTCATCGTGCGGGGGGTGCTAGATTTGGAGTTCGATGGCATGTCCGGGATGTTGTCGCGGCTTGGTTCTTTCAACGGGAATGGCTTTGCCTTTGGCAAGCTATCCCGGAGGTCTGTAAAGCTACAGATCAGCGATGGAGCCGCGTTGAGCTCGGGTGAAGAGGTGACATGTCCACTTTTTCTTGGGTGACCACTACGGTGTTGAGGCATTAGGTTTTTGCTCAAGGGTTTTTTTCGGTCAGGATTATAATTTTCTTTTTTGGCCGAGGAATCCTCTTGTGAAAGCTATTGTTTTCCTATTTTTTCAGTTCTATCGGGTCAATATATACGTGGCTTGTAACTTGATCTTTATTATATAAATGAAACATGTAACCTGCAAAAAAACTCAAGCGTGCTAAATTATTGTGATTTTTTCACATAAAGAAAATGGTCACATATTTTGACGAAAATTAACAAAGACAAGTTTACATTGGTTTTCTAGCCTATCTGTACGGTATTTTTCAGAAGTCCAAAATGTACTTTTTAGGCTATGTTTTGACTAGCTAATTTATATATACGCATCTCCACAATCACTTTGTAGAAAAGTTTTATAATGGTATTGTATGGATTATATTAAATTATCTCTATATTTTGGAGTTTTAGATGTTGAATATATGAGCAGTTTTCTACAAGATTTAATCCATGAAAACAATGGATAAATCATGACCATAAAATTAGAGATTAAATTAGTCGTGTGAACTAGTAGTAAAGACAAAGGTGCGTGTCCAAGTTGATTGCGAATAGCAATAGTTCTAACATGATCTCGAACAAATAAGACAAGAACACAGATGATGCGGAGAAACAAGACTTGTTTATCGGTATCAACCATGTCGAAGAAGAGGTTGTCAATATCGGGGAAGTGGTCGTCGTTGGAGAAGTAATTGTCTACCTGTAGTGTCATAGGCCTACTTCCTCGTCTCTCGATGCATGTCGGGAGACGAGATGGAGAAGTCATGGGCGTGCGTGCAATGTTGTTGAACGAGCCAATCTCAGGTGTTATTTGTGTGCGGTGTATCTCTTTGGAACGAGGATCAACCTCTTTTATAAACACTACGGGAGGCCAACGGTCTGGCAGAAACTGAAGCCGAACAGTCTGAAATATGGTTTGGTTTGTATTCCACTAGCTCGCATGTACCCCTATACCTTTTGGTTTCCTCTTCCACTAGTGCATGCAACCAAGAACACATCAATGTGTATTACATAATGTTTGGTTGCATTCTAGGAATAAATTTTCTAACTGATTGTGTGTATGCCATCTTTATCATAGAAACAAAGGGGAAAATCCATTATGTCGGGCCTAAGAGTAAGTTTTCTATGAAATTGCATAAGAGAGTGGATTTCTATAGGAACAGACTCTAAGGAATTAAATCCTCTAAAATTCCTATGGTGTTCCTTTGGAGGATTCAAATCTTTATAATTTTTCATGTAATGGTTGTTTGATTTCTTGATGAAAATCATAGCATTGTTTTCTAGCGAATTCTGTTGCACTTTATTTTATTGGAAATCTATCATTGAATCAAACTTATTTGTAATATCACTTGGAATTAAACAAACTTTCGTGATATGAAAGCATGTAGGACTGGAGCGGGCATGACATTGCAATCATGTGTTTTTATTTTCATGTGTTTTTAGAGTCCTAGCAAACTGCGGACTCTCGGCGATAGATTTGGTATCTAGCATAGTCGGGGAGTTTAGGTCTTGGATTAGGGATAAATCTAGTGTCGATGTTTATGTTGTGAGTAGTCAGCCTTAGTGAGTGATGTGTGGGGTGTCCCTGACAAACTTGTTTGCAAGTTTGACCAGTTTCTTGTAAATGATTTTTCTGCCTTCTATAAAGCTAAGGCACGCTTAGGTGTGCTCTGGGAAAAAAGAATCCTACCAAACAAGAAGTCCCTAAGAGGGTGAAGTTATCTTCTTTCATCAAATCAGTCCAAGAGTTGTGCAGTATTGTTCTTGAAATCTAAATGCAATGATAGTATTTCCCTAACTACCTGAACTTTTTGGTGAACTGGCCGTTTGATGTTTGATGCTACTTGGTGTTAGAACTAAGAGGTCTTGAGTTCAATGCTCGGTTAATGGGATTCGAAATAAAAAAGTAAATCGGATCCCTCTTTCGGTCCACATTTAGGCCCGAGGATACACATGCACGCGAGTATTTACCCATCATCTTGAGCTTTAGAGTGAACCCTCTTATGCATACTTTCAGTTATCTTTAGCCCTACTAATTGTTGAAATGAATTTATATTTCAGAAAAAATGGTTTCAACAATGACTCAAGAAACTTGAGTGGGCAAGGGGAATGAACATATCAAAAGATGCCAAAAATCGAAACAAAGTCCAACAATCAGTAGTAGAGTTTTGGTAGGAGAAATTTTGGACACAAACCCAACACACCTAGATTGTTGAGAATTTAATTCTATATTCCATACTCATATTTCAGAATATTGAAAGTAGTTTGGTGAAGTTCTGCAACTTTATTTGTTATAAATGTTGTAATTTTTACCATGTGATAGTAATTTGAAATCTATGGATTACCATCACTTAATTATTATTGTGAACTTAACAACTAGGGTTAATGTCAAAATCGCACACGTCGTGAAACTTTAGCTTTGATGCCAACGGATTGTTAATAGGCATATGCGTCATGGACTTTTGTTAGCACCATTGAATGAGCTTGTTGACTTATAAATGAGTTGCTAGAATTACTCAATAGGACCTAACATAATATGTTACACAAATCATGCGAATATATTCTTATTGTCAACCACTGACTTATACGAGTAACTTTAATGGACCTTCACACTCTTAACACTAATGAAGCAAAATTTCAAAAACAAACTCTATGCATTGTGGTTGACATGTAATTTATTTTATATTATGTGTTTTGTAGAAAAAGGTAAGGAGAAAATTCTTTGAAGTGAAGAGAATGGGCGAGCAAGCACCTCAATGAAAACCTAAACATACATATAGAGGTTGCACTTACATGGGAGTTTGAAAATCCATTACTGTATGTATAAAACACATATCATGATAATATTCTTAGGAATAGTTATACATAGACCAAAGAAGGTCCAAGATTCCTTAAAGTATTTACGCCCTAGATACTAAGAAGATAAAAGGGAATCAACCAATAAGCACGGGTACTAAGGGACGTAAGTGTATGTGCTAAAATCAAAAGGTTTAGCATCACCGCTAAGCTTAGCACCTAAATAAATATACATTCTGAGTTGTTATTAGAGCAACATCATAGGGTATCCTTTTAAGACTTCCGATGTTTCAAGTCTCTGTCTCTTGTCATTATATAGTACCTTGATGCAATTCAATAAACATCATTAAATCTTCTATTTATCATGTTATTAGACTCATGTTGTCTTAATTAAAGTGGGGTTGTCGTATTAAATAATATGTCTAAGTAAGATATATAAAAAAAATCAGTTTTATCTCTAAAATTTTACGATTTTCTAGAACAGTTTTGCTTAGAAACATTAGTTGCATGCAAGTTTAATTATGTCCTTACATATTTTATATTGGATTTTTTGTCCCTCTCAAATGTATTACTTATTGACATTTGAAAACCTTTTAGAGTTTCTTATATAACTATTTTGGACACATCCTAAAATTCTGTGTTGAGTGTGAGACTAGATACACCATGCCCTACTTTTTTCGAAAACATAAGAACATTATACTAATAGTTTGTCACCATTTTAGGTTTATATTTTTGCACTCAACGAAATTCTCAGTCCCAAGTGGAGGTGTAACACAACAATGAACAATATAACAAGTTTGAAGATGAGGAGTGACATACAAGATGATGAAGTCCTAGAGATAAGGAACAAGACAAAAAAATGGGAAATGTAGTGGAACAAATATATAGGAGATATCAATATATAAATTGAAGGTGCTAAGGTAAAGCCGGAAATATGGGTGGTCAGAGTGGGGTGATATTTCTAATGGACTAGGTGTTAAATACATGACGATGACATTAAATAGTCATTTGAGGTTCCAAAATCAGTTGTTTCGGTACAAAAAAGTTTAGACCATATCTCGAATAAAGGAGTAACATAGGAGTCTTTAATGAAAATATTTTCTGGGGAGGGGGGGATGACAAGATTCTCGTAAGAGGAATTCTTCATGTATCGTTCGAAACATACAAATCACTATCATGTTTATTCTTCTTAAGTTTGTACAAAACTAACTATTTTATATAATTTTGGGAGAATACAAACAAGACTTCCTATTTCTTTGCGCCCCGGGGGGCGGCTTTATGATATGATCGCTACATCTACCTGAAAGAGAAAAAATGAAACCACCAAAATGAGAAGTAAAACATGGTAAACGCGTCGATGAAAAAATAGTTGATGACCAAATCGTTTGAAACCGTCAACCAGAACGTAATACAACGGTACACGTACAAAAATATAAGAGGCAGTCTCACACACGTTCGTCATACAGGACCTTACGCCCGCAAAAACAAGTATAAATATATAAGCTCCAGTCTCGCACACGTTCGATACCACGACACGACCTACGAACCAATCTTTGTATCTCAAATCGAACGTTACGGTATTCGGCCCTGAGTGCAAACCGTGAGCGCGCAGCTTTTCGAATATCTTATTACACACGAGCTATACCTTGGACACGCAACAGAAACAAGTATAGACGTGCATACATGTCTAAAAAAACTTCGTGTACTCGATGTGCATACCCCAAACCGAAGATCTTAATTTTTTCGAACGCACTCTAAGTAAGGCGTAGGTAACACGATCTTATAGTAGGAGACAGATGCAAAGAGTATGAAAAGAGTAAGATTTTACAACAAAAGATAAACACGGACACGTGACGGCATTTAGATTCAGCGGACGACTAAATTTACTGGTTTCGATAATATAGATAACATACAACGAGAGATAAACACGGTAACATGATGATATTTCTGTTCATCGTGAACTCACGGAATTTTTATGAGGAGGAAGCAACGACGACGCGTGGCCATCCTAATCCTAGAGATTCTTGAGAAGGCTATCAAAAAATTCTAGATCTTCGTAGCCGTACTCCTCTTCGCCGATGCCATCTTTCGTGTTCCATGGAGGTGTACACGTTTCCACCGTCATAGGCGAGCCCTAACAAGAAGTAGATTCAACAGCAAAAGATAGACGCAAAGAGTACTAAAGGAGCAAGATTTGATAGCAAAAAATAAACGCGAAGACTCTCGGCCACATTTTAATCCAGTAGCCATATAAACTTACATGTTTCAAAAATATGAATAACATACAGCAAGAGACAAACACGATAAGATGATGGTATTTTATTTATCGTCACCGCATAGAACTTACAGTTTTCAGTCGTACAGAAAACATAAACGCCTACAGCTATCTACTACTAAGAACTAAGCAAGGCACGACTACGCGTGGCCATCCTAACCCTCAAGACACTTGAGTACCCTATCGAAAAAGTCTAGGTCTTCAAGGTGGTACTCCTCGTTGTCGACGTCACCTTCCATGTACCATGGCGGCGAACACGCTTCCTCCATCACATGCGAGCGCGACATGGAGCATGGGGCAGAAGAAAACGCACCAGCCAACAGTGGCTTCATATCTTCAAGCTTTGGGGCTTTCCTATACAGAGTGGTGGCGACGGTGCGGGGCGCTAAGAGGCCGCCAAGATCCGATACGTTTTGATCCATGTCGAGCCGGAGCCGTGTACGTTTGTCGTCATGAGTCTCCTTCTCCTCCTCCTGGCAGGATGGAACTCGTTCCACGGACATGCCTGTGCGAAAGTCGTGCAAAAGAAATGTTAGGAAGAAATCACATGAAATAGTGGAAGACAACAAAAAAATAAACTAATGAATGCGAAGGAAGCATAAAAACATACCATGCAGGTTGAATCGGAGACCGAGAAGACACCGAGCATGAGGACGAACAATGAAGGAAGATATACGGCAATCAGTGGACGGTGGTGTATCTTCTAGGATGTCGTTCAGGAAAGACAAGATGTACAGAGGGGAGGGAGAAGCAAATGTGACTCAAGAAACCATGAAGAAGAAGAGGACTTCTATAGGCTACACACGACCTCACCGCGAGAACCCAAATACAACGAGAGATAACGCTGCCAGCTAGAAGATGTCGCACATTGTCGATGTGAGAACCCGCATACATGTACGATCTAAAGCTACCAACTCGGCTATGGACGGGACCCACAGTACGATATTACCGCGATGACCCATTGACATCTACGATCTACGGTGCTAGATCGTCTCTCCGCTTGTGAGAATACGCGTCGTCTAATGTCTACAGTGAGAGATGGCAAGGGATTACATCGCCATGTCGCCTCTAGACGACCCCACGTCCATAAGAAATTGTGGATGGCATTGGATTACGACACCATGTCTACTCTAGTTAGGCCCCACATCCGCGAAAAAACATGTCTGGCCTGGGTTCACGGTGGCACGTCGTCTTTCGATGGACCCCATGACTGAGAGAAACCGCGTCCGGCATAGGCTCGATGCACCACATCAACTATGTGTGGGCCCCATGTCTGCGAGAAACTGCAGCCCACATGGGACCACGACACCACGTCGGCTATCGGCAGGCCCCGCAACCCGGCGAGTGAGGAGGCATAACGTACCAAGAATGCCTCTCATAGAGCATGATCTTGCCCACGTACGCTGATGGCGGGTCCATGACACGCGCATGGCCCACCATCTGGCGATGCGGGGTACGACAACCCGCGTGACACCCAACAACGGTCTAGAATCTTTTGCACTGGCCTGCAGCGGGGCCCGCTTCATGGGATAGTAGGGCTCAATTGCGACGTCGTTGCATGTCCTTTTGAGAGTCCATCCCATGGCCGAAAAGCATTGGGACAACATGGATAGCAGTTTGAGCCGAAATAATCTAGCGTTGTTATTTACTCCTGATTTTCTTTGTGTCTACACTTTCTAAGTACTTCTTTCATAATATATTAGTGGCGGGTTTGTAACTTTTTGGGAAATTTTAAGTTTTTGAGTTCCTACATTTTGATTATAGCCTCAGACCCCTTTAGAACAAAAGGAAAAGCTAGAAATTTTAAACGATGGGATTCCTAAAGTTCTATGGTACTGATGTGGGTCTTTACGGAAATGCCCATACTTTATGAACTTGGGTTTTCAGGAAAAAGGTGTGCGCTGGTGACTTCGTCGACAAACAGACAAACAAGGGGGCATAATTTACCCAGGTTCAGCCCCCAGAGGGAAAACCCTACTCCTGATGGTATGTTCTTGATTGATGATGAAAGTTACAAGTCACCGAGATGGTTGTGGTTGTGTAGATTGGATCTGGAGTATCCTATGAGTGTTGTGCGTAAAAGCGAGGTGTCCTCCTTGGTGGACCCTCCTAGCCCTTGTACGGGGAGGCTAGGTCCCGGGTACCATACCAAGTTGGTTACAAATTGAGGGCGTAACCCTAGTAATTTCCTATCTCTAGTCTTGTTCTTGTCTTGCACGTCAAGGAGTTAATGTCCTTAAGGGATTCCCATATTCCAAGTTGTAGAGGGCTTCATGGATCCTTAGCAGATCGTCACGTGGGCCTCCCATTGGTCCAAGCCAGGTAGGCTATAGTCGTGTGTCCATTGGGCATACCTATGTTAGTAGACTCTGAGTGTCTAGATTCAAGTGGATAATTAGAAGTCACACATTTTGTATCGCTTAGTTGAAGTCAACAATTTTGTAGGGTGATGGTACTGATCTGGAAGTACATCAGGTCAATCAATTGTATATTCTGTGAGTGTTTATTAAAAGTTTATAGGGATGTTAATAAACACGCCTGGTACTCTCGACGGATCGAGACCAGTTAATTGCTCTAGGAAAAAACAACGCTACGTACTCAAACTCGAGTTTGCGGACTCGAATCTAGTATAGGATGGAGAAATTCAACTTATTCCGCAGAGGACTTACTGAGTCGAATTTCAATCGACAAGTGTATACCCAACGCGTCCGTCGGGATTTTCTTCACATCGTAGGCATGATATTTATCTGGTAGAGCACAACTAATGTGGTTGCCAGGCCAACATATTAGATCTGTAGGGTTTATCTTTGCGTTGGGGACGCAACAACCATATATATTCTTGCAGCAGATGCAATCTGGGTAGTCGAGGACATGTGATCTCTATACTCGAGATTGCTATGAGGTGTGTAATAGGTGAACCCGCCAAGTACTTCGATTTCTTGAAGGTACGGAGTAAACATTGTGGATGAAGTCGACGCAATGGAAAAATAGTATGCCTTTGTTTTTATAGGGTGTGCAACCAACGCTACCTATTGGAGTATCCCCCGAGTGTTTAGTCAAGTCATAGACTTGAACAAAGACTCAAGTCCTAAGTCCTATAGTTGTTAGTCGATATTCTAGATACAGTCGATACAATGGACAAAATATGTTTATAGGGTGCGTGACCAATGCTCCCTATGGGAGTGTCCCTCGAGTGTTTGAGTCGTATACTCGAGCAAAGACTCAAGTCATAAATTGTGAAATCATCAGTCGACAACTTTATATGAAGAATACATTGACCAAAAGTTCGTCAGGTCAATGTTTTGAATGAGTTTCAGTCGATGATGACCCACAAGTATAGGGGGTGTATTGCAGTATTTTCGAGGAAAGTGAAACCCAATTTATTGATTCGACACAAGGGGAGCCAAAGAATATTTATAAGCCTTAACAACTAAGTTGTCATTTCAGCTGCACCTGGAAACAATCTTGCTCATAGCAGTTTATCAGTAGCAACAGTTTTGTAGTAGGAATAGTAAAGTAACAGCAGTAGTAAAGTAAAGGCAGTAGTAACAAAAGCAGTAAACAGTGAGATTCGAGTGCGGTAGGCATAGGGATGGATGGACGGGTGTTGCATGGACAAAACAATTCACATAGCAATCAGAACATAGGGCAATTGCAGATAAATAAGATAAAGCATCCAAGTACTAGAAAATCCTAGGCATGTGTTCCATATATAGTCATACGTGCTCGCAATGAGAACTTGCACAACATATTTTGTCCTGCCAGCCCATTTGCAGCGGGGCCTCTAGGGAACTACTGGCAATTAAGGTGCTCCTTTTAATAGATCACCGGAGCAAAGCATTAACACTCCATGAACACATGTGATCCTCACATCAAAGCCATTCCCTTCTGGTTATCCCGATTTACATCGCCGGGGCCATAGGTTCCAGACAACAACGTGTGTATACAACTTGCAGATAAGACCAAAAACAATACTATCATAATGAATCAATAACATGTTCAGATCTGAAATCATGGCACTCGGGCCCTAGTGACAAGCATTAAGCACAACAAGTCGCAACAAAGTCATAAAGCAGTAATAACACATACTAGGCACCATGCCCTAACAATCTGATGCCATTACATGAACGATCTCATCCAATCCCTACCATCCCCATACCCTATAGCGGGGGATTACTCACTCATAGATGGGGGAAACATGGAGTGGTCGATGGAGAAGCGATGGTGATGATGATGGCGGTGATCTCCTCCAATTCCCCGTCCCGGCAGGGTGCTAGAATGGAGTTTTTGGTGCTATTTCGTGGAATCTGGTGGTGGGGCGGAGCGGAACTCCTTCTGGAAAAACGTCGACCCCCCCAGAGTTTTTAGGTCAGAAGGCTTCTTATAGGTGAAGAGGGAGACCGAGAGGGTGCCTGGGGCCACCACACCATGCCCTGGCGCGGCCAGGCCAGACCGGGGGGGTGGCCAGCCCCTGGCCCTCCTCCGTCTCGTATTCTGGCTCCTGGAGTCTTCTGGAAAAATAGTCACTTTGGCTTTTGTCCCGTCCAATTCCGAGAATATTCATTTTCTGACTTTCCTGGAACCAAAAACAGCAGAAAACAGGCAACTGGCACTGTGGCTCTTGTTAATAGGTTAGTCCAAGAAATCATATGAAAAGTACTCCAAAGTGTGGACAAAACACAAGAAAGTGGACAAAACCAAGCATGGAGCATCAAAAATTATAGATACATTTGCAATGTATCAACATCCCCAAGCTTAACTCCTGCTCGTCCTCGAGTAGGTTAGTGATAAAAAGAAAGAATAATTTTTGAGGTGACATGCACCATCAAAGACTTGACCAAAGTATTTGTAAACATTCATAGCTGGGATCATAGTACTTCAATCATAACATGGAAGACAAAGTTATAGCAATAAGATAAAGAAACTATGATGCAACATGAAAATGCACAAACAAAAGATTCATGAATAACAATGCTTTGCAAGACGTTTGTTTGTTTCCCATAAAGAAAACATAGCATAGTGGCATTCAGCTTGTCCCTCAAAGAGTAGCAAACATAAATGCATATGACACCTTCAAAGTTCACAAGAGTAACTAGATACAAATAGTTTAAAACAAGCAATATCAAGGTATGCATCAATCAACAAGTCTTGGGACAATGCACATAGAACTAAGAATGGCCACTATGCTCTCAAGAAAGTGCTCATAGAATGTGTGGAGACTCAACAAGGAAATGAAAAGGTTTTGAATAGTTTGAAAGGCTTCCAAATGCTGAAAGTATGGTACTCATTAGCTTTGAGCTCTCATTGCCCCTATCATAAGCATCTTTAATGTGGTTAAGGTGAAAGTTAGGTCCAATCTGAGTTATATACTTGACAGACTATAAACTGAAAATCCCAAGTCCCTTGAGTACGAGGGCCGCTCCTCATGCTACTCAACTTTAGTTACCGGTAAGTTCTTGCCATCGTAAGTATGTGCGTATCATTGAGAAACCCCAATGGGGTACCCCTTGCCCGATGATACGGAAGAATCCCCATATCAAAATGATAAGGCAAGCAGACAATGAGTATCTCAGCAATCTTCTTATTTACCATGGGAAAATGGTGTTTTTTTCTCTCTTTCCTCTTTTCATAAATCTCTTTTTTCCTTTTTCTCAATAGCTATATCTCTTTTTTTTATAAGAAGAATGCTTCATAGATATCATTATGGTTACGCTGCAGGTTTCCACCATGTCAGCATGGATTAGACCAGCGGCCCAGGTGTTTCTCTAGCACACATATATAACTCCATGGACTTACAAGCTCCCCTTTTATTTCACACCGACGACATCTGCAAACAAAAGAGCAAGGTATCAACTAGGTATATATTTACAAGTGTTGAAAGCATTCCCCGTGACAGCACGGTTCTGCTAATCCCTAGCCTATAATTTGCAAGCATATAACTTTCATGGAGAGTTCACAATGGTTCAGGTTTATTAAGTGCAGGAAATAAAGTGTGCCATAAAGTTCGTGAGAGCTTTACTAACTAACTTTCTCATAACAAGCAAACATTTTATTCGGAAGAAAACAAGGCATATTGAATATGCACGGAAGTAGCAAATAATGCTAATAGGTAGGTATGGTGGACACTTTAGCAATATTTGGTTTAGGGGAGTTGGAAACAATGAGTAAAACACTCAGTGGAAGTGAAGGCTAGCAATAGTAAGGGAGCGACAAACGAGAGAGCAATAATGGCCATAATCATGCAGAGCGACAAAACATCATTGATCATAGCATAAAGTGATACTACAAGTTGAAAGCTAAAGGATCATAAAGGCTTATGGTGACTTGAGATAGTCATAACATGGTGTGAGCATGTGCCAAGTCAACCCAAATAAAGCATCAAAGGAGAATACCACTATACTATGCTTTAATATGCTAAAACAACGCATGATTCATCCAAGGCACATTAAGCAATCTCAATTGTTTATAACAAGTCATGCTACAGCAAAGAATACTAAGCATAAAGCCAAAACAATATCAAGCATGGCATGACAAAGCATAGGCCACAGTCAAAAACAAACTCTCTTTACCACTTAAGCATGAGCTTTCCTACTTTTTCCAAACCAAACCAAACTATTTGAACACCAATACATGAAAGAGAAGGTCCAACCAATTTATTCAGCAAACTAAGAAAACCACGCAAAGTAAAAACCAAAACGAAAACGAAAAAGAAGACGCTCCAAGAACAACACAACTGTGCATGAAACAATAAAAATGAAGTGTTTGGAAGAAACTGGGATTTTTATTGATGAAGAAGGGGATGCCTTGGGCATCCCCAAGCTTTGACGCTTGTACTTCTTGGATATTTCTTGGGGTGACACGCGTGGCATCCCCAAGATTGAGCTTTAGTCCATCTTTCATCTCATTACTTATTCCTTCCATACACCTGAAATTTTTCCTTCATACAAAACTTCACACAATCTTTATTAGCAACATTAGTGCACTCAAGATAAATAAGTCTTAAGGTTCAGTTCTAACACCAAAACTTGCATTAAAACACAAGCTACTGTAGTACTTCCCTCAAAAAGCTCAATTCCCGAAAAGAACTCAAAAAGGAACCAACAAGAAGCAAATGTAGAAAATGGCAGAAATCTGTCAAAACAGACCAGCAGGTAAAGACGATTTTTTTAGAAGACCTTCTGTTTCTCAAAACAAAAAGTGTTGAACTAACGAAAGTTAGATAACAACCTGGGGCAGAAGCACAAAAATTCGCGCCTCCAAAAGACGTTCAGAGATTTTACACGAATTTGTACGATGAAGCACATAAATCTGTTTCGGGACAGCAACTTTCCCAATCATTACTTCTCTCTCATTAGAGGTTACTCTTGGCACAAAAAGCAAATAAAAAGGATAAGGAGCGGTTATTATAGAGGTAATAACTTCTAAGACTCATCTAAAACTCTTGGGTTATCTCCCAACAAGTACTTTTCTTTAACGCCTTTAAGTTAGGCATAAGGAAAGACAAAAAATGGATAGAATAGAAGTAAGCGAAGATAATCATGGTGAAAACATTGTTTTGTTCAATGAAATCCTTTTGTTAACAAGGTTGATCAGGTCTTGTTACCAAAACAATTTCATATGAGACAAAACTTTGTATTCCACTAATGATTATGTTACCTCAACGTTGATAGCAATGGTCCCAATCATAATAGTTTCAATTTTTTCTCTTGGTATGGGACAATATATTTCTCCAACTTGAATGCTCTCAACATGTTCAATTGAATTCAAAACCATAAGTCTATCAATCTTGTTGGGTTAATAGATAGTATATTCCTTGTCATTGACATTGAAGGTCACCTTCCCTTGATTACAATTAATAATAGATCCTGCAGTATTTAAGAAAAGGTCTCCCAAGAATAGTAGACATATTATCATCTTCAGGCATAAAAGTTTGAGAGGATGCTCTCATAAGAAATATTAGTTGAAGTAAAAGAGAGCATCAAGAAGCAAATTAAAAACACATTTAAGTCTAACCCACTTCCTATGCATAGGAATCGTGTATGCAAATAAATTCACAAAGAACAAAGTGACAGGCATAGGAAGATAAAACAAGAGTAACTTCATAACTTTCAGCACATAGAGAGGTGTTTCAATACCATGAAAACTTCTACAACCATATTTTCCTCTCTCATAATAATTTTCAGTAGCCTCATGAATAAACTCAACAATATAACTATCACATAAAGCATGCTTTTCATGATCTACAAGCACTAGAGCTTTATCACAAACATTTTCAAAAGAATCCTCAGGAACATAACATTCATCCTCCTTTCATAAGCATAGAGGACAATCAAATAATGTAAGGGATAAAGAGTTACTCTCATTAGAAGGTAGGCATGGGTAGCTAATCCATTCTTCCTCCTTTTGTTCATCACTCTCCTCCTCTTTTTCATCTAATGAGATTTCAGGTTCATCAATTTCTTCTTCCATAGGATCCTGCAAGGCATTACTCTCTTCCATTTGTGGAAAGCATCTATTAAAATATTCAAGGATATCCATTTTCATCCTTGTAATTATCAAAGCAGAATTTATGGATACCATAAACCTCATATTTGTAAGGTGAATCATCAATATTTTCAAGCAAACTAGCAAGTTCAAAAGCACCCTTCCAAGCAATAAATTCTTCAATTTGTTCCACATCATAAAAGTCATAAATTCCTTTAGCATAGGAAGATATGGTATCATTATCACTATACTCATATTGAAAAGGGAGGAGTTTATACCTCTTTCTCCAACAAGATTCATCACAACAATAAGTAACATTATAAGTAGAGCACACGTTTCTAGCAATGGTATACAATCTATCAATTTGTTCCCATAAGTGTTTCCCTTTTTGTGACAAGCGGTGTTCCTTATAATAATATTTTTGATCTTCCGTGAACCCACCTTGCCAATAAGCTTCAGTTTCAAAGAAACCAACCATTGACAATAAGCATGATAAGGCAAGACAATAACAGACCAATGAAAATAACAACTAGAGTAGGAACTATTTTTTTTTATATTTTTGATAAAGAAACAAGCAAACAAGGAGAAAATAAACTTAGCTTGAACAATAGTGAATCCTAGTGAACTTGACAAATAAAGCTATGCTCCCCGGCACCAACGGCAGAAAATAGTCTTGATGACCCACAAGTATAGGGGGTGTATCGCAGTATTTTCAAGGGAAGTGAAACCCAATTTATTGATTCGAAACAAGGGGAGCCAAATAATATTTATAAGCCTTAACAACTAAGTTGTCAATTCAGCTGCACCTGAAAACAATCTTGCTCATAGCAGTTTATCAGTAGCAACAGTTTTGTAGTAGGAATAGTAAAGTAACAGCAGTAGTAAAGCAAAGGCAGTAGTAACAAAAGCAGTAAACAATTGGGATTCGTCACGGTAGGCATAGGGATGGATGGACGGGCGTTGCATGGACAAAACAATTCACATAGCAATCAGAACATAGGGCAATTGCAGATAAATAAGATAAAGCATCCAAGTACTAGACAATCCTAGGCATGTGTTCCATATATAGTCATACGTGCTCGCAATGAGAACTTGCACAACATCTTTTGTCCTGCCAGCCCGTTTGCAGCGGGGCCTCTAGGGAACTACTAGAAATTTAAGGTGCTCCTTTTAATAGAGTACCGGAGCAAAGCATTAACACTCCGTGAACACATATGATCCTCACATCAAAGCCATTCCCTTCCGGTTATCCCGATTTCTGTCACTTCGGGGCCATAGGTTCCGAACAACAACATGTGTATACAACTTGTAGATAAGACCAACAACAATACTATCATAATGAATCAATAACATGTTTAGATCTGAAATCATGGCACTCGGGCCCTAGTGACAAGAATTAAGCACAACAAGTCACAACAAAGTCATAAAGCACTAATAAAAGATACTAGGCACCATGCCCTAACAATCTGATGCCATTACATGAACGATCTCATCCAATCCCTACCATCCCCATAGCCTACAGCGGGGGATTACTCGCTCATAGATGGGGGAAACATGGATGGTCGATGGAGAAGCGATGGTGATGATGATGGCGGTGATCTCCTCCAATTCCCCGTCCCGGCAGGGTGCCAGAACGGAGTTTCTGGTGCTGTTTTGTGGAATCTGGTGGTGGCAGCGGAGAGGAACTCCTTCTGGAAAAACGCCGACCCCCCTGGAGTGTTTAGGTCAGAAGGCTTCTTATAGGCGAAGAGGGAGACCGAGGGGGTGCCTGGGGCCACCACACCATGCCCTGGCGCGGCCAGGCCCAGCCCGCGCCTGGGGGGGGTGTGGCCAGCCCCTGGCCCTCCTCTGTCTTGTATTCTGGCTCCTGGAGTCTTCTAAAAAAATAGGCACTTTTGCTTTTGTCCCGTCCAATTTCGAGAATATTCATTTTCTGACTTTCCTGGAATCAAAAACAGCAGAAAACAGGCAGCTGGCACTGTGGCTCTTGTTAATAGGTTAGTCCAAGAAATCATATGAAAAGTACTCCAAAGTGTGGATAAAACACAAGAAAGTGGAACCCAAGCATGGAGCATCAAAAATTATAGATACATTTGCAATGTATCAGTCAACAATGCAGATGCAATAAACGCATATTTCATATTAGGTGCATGACCAGCGCTCCCGATGGGAGTAGCCCTTAGTGTCTAGTCGAGTCGTAGACTCGGGCAGAGACTAAAAGTTAATAGTCAAGAATTGCTCAGTCGAAGTCGACAATCTGCTAAGGTGAAGGTATTGTCCCGGAAGTGCATCAGGCCAATATTTCTTTGTAATGTCCATGTGAGCCTCCATCATTTTGGGGTGCGCGACCAGCGCTCCCTATGGGAGTATCCCCCAAGGCTATGATGGGTAAATTGTTGTCGAGCATAGTCTCAACTTTTGTGGCACCCGAGAAGATGCTCGACTCGATTGACATGTTTGTAGAGGTGGTTGGTTGTCATCGACTCCTGTTGGAGGACTCGATGATTTTAAAGGGTGGATGATGTCAGGGATGAAACCCGGTGTGCTCAAGCGTCAGCGTGAGCATCTTATTGGATACAACAGTGTGGGCCCACCGTTAAAAATGACCAGATTTGACTACACGACACATGAGAACTAGAGTTTAAAAGTGGTTTCCTTGATACTCGTGCAAGGTGGGGTTTTAATGCGGCGATAATTTGCTCTATGTGCTTCCACGTGACACCACGGATGTGCACCACGTGGTCTTGATGTCCATATATCAGCCAAGATGAATTCTACCGATGCTATAAGAGAAGGGGAAATGCACAGTAAAATCGCCCCTTCTCCTCATTTCCTTAGATGTCGTCTTCTTCCTCTTGCTTTCCACCATAGCTAGCACTTCAATGCACTGGACATGCTAAAAGTTTTCCCTAGAAACTTCCTCCACGTGATGCATGTAAAATGCATACATGAACTTTGTAGTTTGTTGTTATGAATTCCCACATATTTGCTACACATATGATGTTATATTCATGTTGTACATTGATTTATGTGGATCTACCAATGATCCCCTTTATTTTATTTATAACTCTGTAGGATAGGAAAACCCTATTTTGTGTATTTTTGCCTTTTAGGGACCTAAATCAAGTCAAATGGAGATGGGCTTTTGGGAGCGCCAATATTTCACCAAGAGAAGCACCTGGAGCACTTGGACCTCTCGAGATGAGTCAGGAGGGCCAAAAGAGCCCAGGTGGAGCTCCTAGTAAGGGTGGGCGTGCCACCCATGCTCTTTCCCTCCTCGACCGTCGATTTGCTTTAATCTTTCACCCACCACCTTCGTTTGACCTAAAAACCACTATATAAAGGGCCCCTCGGGAGTTCCTGGAGGGAGGCTCCGCAGAAACACCGAAATACCAAAACAGAGCTAGAACCACCAAATATTGGAGGGGGAAACTCCTCTAGAGCCTCCGTCGGAGGGATGTCTACCTTCTCCAACGTCTCCACCATCATCACCATGATGAAGAAGGGTAGTACACCTCTGGACTATGGGTTTGTGGGACTAGCTTGATCTCTCCCTCTGACATGGGTATACCCTGCAGGTACTCGAGTTTAGTATATACGGTCCAGATACGGTGGAAGCCCCATAGCATTGCCACGGCCCAATGAAGACTTCGAGTGGCCCACGGACTCTCGATTACTTGTGAGACAAGAAGAGGCTTAAAGATAGAAAGTTTAAAGGGAAAACCCTAATCTGTAACCGACTCGACCTGCTACCCGAGACCTGGCCTATCTATATAAAGGCTAGGAGGGGGCAGCGAGGAGAACACACGCAACCCTAGTTTCCACAATTTTCGCCAGCTTGCATCTGCGCGCCCCTGTAATCTTCGATTCCTCCATTAATTCCAAGAGCAGACAAGCAGGAGTAGGGACCTCCACGAGGCCTGAACCTAGGTAAACCTTGCGTCCCTGTGTGCATGTTTGCTAGCCGGCTGATGCCTCTAGCGCTCCCTCCTTCTCCAAAACCCAAGTCCATAACAATGGGCATTGATGAGTTAAACCCTCGTCAATTGGTACTGTCTGTAGGAATTGGGAGTGCTAATGTTGCGGCTTCTTCGGCCCCATCAACCGTGATGTACAACTCCGCAACAGCAGAGATTCGCCAGCTCTTTGGCGCGTTCGACTTCACCGTCCACACGCCGGCCACTCGCCCGGCTTTCGAGTCCGTGGGCGATGGAATCAGCCTGGCGATCGGGAGCTTCCACTTCCAAGTTGGTCAGATGGGCACGCTTCACATGCCTGACCAGCCAATAGCATCCGCGATTGCTCTAGCATCGTGGTTCCTGCCACCAATCAGCATTCTCAGTGAGCTCAACACCTCAGCAGCAGCTGAGAGCACGGATAGTGACAACAGTCGCGGATCCGATCTAGGTGACCTAGCAACGGAAGATGGGGTCCGCGGCTCTGGATCCGAAAGTTGCGGAAGCAACAGCTTCCCCAACCACTTCATGTGCGCCGTCATGAACGCCAGCAAAACTAGCGCCAATCGCAAAAACGGTGGTAACGGTCCTGATTCACCCAACGGTGGCATACCTAATGGCGGTCCACCGCATGGCGGCCCTACCAACAGTGACAATGGCGCGCCCGTCAACAATGGAGGGGCAGTCGAACCACCAACCATGGTGAATGAGCACACTGGTGAACGTGTCGTGATTAAACTCAACGACAACGAGTGGGCCCGCTACCGAGAAGCTCTACGAGGCAATCCTTTGCCACCGGCACGCCGCAAGACATGCTGATGGGCTACCATTGGCTACTAAAGGAGGAGTACAGATGCCAGCTACACGCAATCGTGCAACTCGAAGAACGTAAAAAGGCGGCAGATGAGTCGAGTCTTCATCGAGCTGGGCTCTCCTCCCACGGAGGATCCTCCTCCAAAGGCAACGAGTACGTTTCCAACAAACGGCGATCTCGACTGGCCCACCTCACCAAACAAGAATGCGTGGAAGCCGCGAAAGTCCTCGACTTCGACTCCATGATGGCGGATACACGGGGCAACGTGCTTCCGAAGACACCGCAAGCCGTGGTAACGGCGGCCACCATGTACCTCATCAATAACCAGCCGCCAGCTGGAGATCCGCGAGCCGCCATGCACCGATCTACGATTGCGGGCCTGGGGCTAATCGAGGCCGCTCTCGACAAGGAGCCAACACTGGAGCCAAAGAAAGGCAAGGCCCGGGCAAGACGCTATTCCTCGCCCTCATCCAGCGATGACAGTCATGAACTGTCTCGGTGTCACCGCCCACAGCGGCATGATCACGACTACGATGCGCGCATTGAACTCACGCAGCACAAAATAGACAAATCAAGGGCAAGACACGCTTGTTTGATTGACTCCGAAGAGTACGACACTGAACTCTGCGGTGCTAGATGCTTCAGCAGGGCCATCCGGCAGAAGCGAATGCCTAAAGGGTTCAAACTTCCATCGGAGAACCCAAAATTCGACGGCCTACAAGACCCAAAGATCTGGTTGGAGGACCACATCTCCTCCGTCAGACTGCATGGCGGGAGTCGAAGCACGGTCATGCAATGCCTGCAACTACAACTGCAGGGCGCTGCCCGAGCATGGCTCAACAATATCCCGGGCAGATCCATTCACAGCTGGGAAGAACTGGTCTACAACTTTGTACGCAACTTCAAGGGCACTTACAAAAGGCCTGCATCAATCGAAGAACTGAGGAGCTGCCAGCAAAGCTCGGGCGAATCGCTATGCTCGTACATCCAAAGGTGGTCCATCATCAAGAACTCCATAGAAAACATCTCAGAGGATCGTGCAATCGACACATTCAATGGCGGCGTTCGCCACATAGAGCTCAGGGAGGAGCTAGGCAGCTCGAAGCCCAAAACAATTGACCACCTGATGGAAATTGCAAATTGGTGGGCCGATTGAGAGGATTCGGTGAAAAACCGCACCTACTCTAACTACGACGACAACCTCGGGCGCAGACGCGACCATCGAGGCAAGCGGCGAATGCGCGTCTACGATGACCGTGATGACGTCCATATGGTCGCAGCAGGCTACGCCGACAAACGCCATGACAACCACAACAATGGCTATCGGAGCGGTGGATACCGCAACTCCGGGAAAACCACGCAGGTATGGCAGCGCCACACTCGGGAAGAGGCACCCGTAACAACTATCGAGGACAAACTGTCCGGACCGTGCAACCTGCACTTCTACATCGACAAGCACGACAACAAGAAAAAATCCAGCCACCTTCTCCAGGACTGTCGCGAGTTTCTTAAGCTCCACAAGGGTTTGGCTCGGATGAATCGTGACATAGTTAATAGGGGCTATGGAGTCGCCCCAGGCGCCGTAACACATGGAGCTCCTCCACCACCACCCGGAGTACCACCACCCACGGCCGCACTGGTCGAAAATCAAGGTGGCAAACCGTACCCATGGGCCGTAGGCAACATGATGATCCAAAAAGGGCGCCCCTCAAACCGGGTGCAGAAAGCCATCACTCGCCAAGTCAACTGGACGACAAACTCTCCACCCTCTAGCACTGAGTACCTCAGTGGAAGCGACTCTTGCATCACCTTCGACAAGCGCGACCATCTGCGCCAAGTCCCTCGTCTAGGCCACTGTCCCCTCGTACTCGAGGCATAGATCGGAGGCTTCGACATGAGTCGTGTCTTCATGGATGGCAGGAGCGGCATCAACCTCATGTTCGCAAGTACCTTGCGTGTGATGAGGATCCCTCTGACGTGTCTAGAGGTCTCAGATACGACATTCCACGGCATCGTCCTAGGCAAGGGCATATATCCCCTGGGCAAAATCAACCTCGACGTCATCTTCGGCACGCCGAAAAACTTTTGACGCGAACGCATAGACTTCGAAGTTGTCGACTGGCCCTCATAGTACCACTGCATCCTCGAGCGCATCATGTTCGCTAGGTTCATGGCAGTGCCGCACTACGCCTACCTGTAGATGAAAATGCCAAGTCCAAACAGCGTCATCACAATCAACGGGAGCTTCGAGAGGTCCGACAGCTGTGACAGAGAATTCAACAGAATCTCCTAGTCCAAGAGGAGCTCGCAATACTGCAGGAGACGACAGACAACAGTCTACCTCCCCTGAGCTGGCCAAGTTCACCCGACCTATCCTTCGATTCATCGGTGCACACGAAGAAAGTCCAGGTCCACCCATCGGACCCGACCAAGACGGCCCTCATCGCCAACAACTTGAGTTCCGCATAGGAACTCGTGCTCGGCGAATTCCTCATGAGCAATTGGGAAATCTTCGCCTGGTGTCCAGTGGACATGCCAGGGGTTCCCAGGGAATTCGCCGAGCACGCACTCAATGTCAACCTAGACGCAAGGCCAGTCAAGCAGACAATTCGGCGAATGTCTGAACCAAGAGCAAAAGCGGTCGGAATGGAGATCAACAGATTCCTTGAGGCCAAATTCATATGCGAGATCAAGGAAAGTACTTGGCTTGCCAACACAGTGCTGGTACCTAAAAAGGACACGGATATCCTGCGGATGTGCGTGGATTTCACCTCCCTAAATAAGCACAGCCCAAAGGATCACTTCCTTCTGCCGCAAATCGATCACATCATCGACTCCACCATGGGATGTGAGCGCCTCTGCTTCCTCGACGTGTACTCAGGCTATAATCAGATTTGAATGAAGGAAGAGGATCAAGATAAAACAGCGTTTACAACGCCTTTTAGTGTGTTCTGCTACAACACAATGCCCTTCGGGCTCAAAAATGCAGGAGCCACCTATCAACGATGCATGCAGGCTTGCCTCAAAGATCAACTTGGTCGCAACATCCAAGTCTACATCGACGTCATCGTCATCAAAACAAAGGAGGAAGCCTCGCTAATCGACGATTTACGCGAGACCTTTGCCATCCTCGACCGCTACCGGATCAAGCTCAATCCGGACAAGTGTGCCTTCAGTGTACCATCTAGGCAACTACTCGGATATCTCATCTCCACGAGAGGGATTGAGGCGAACCCGAAGAAAATAAAAGCCATACTAGCCATGGAGAAGCCGAAAAACGTAAGAGGCATCCAGCAACTAGCAGGGCGAATCGCGATGCTCAGACGATTCATCAGTCGCATGGGTGAAAAGGCACTACCCTTATACCAACTCCTCCGCAAAACTGACAAGTTTGAATGGACCGACGAGGCGCAAGAAGCATTCGAAGATCTCAAGCGTCTACTATCTACCTCGCCAGTACTGGTGAGTCCACGTGAAAAAGAACCACTACTGCTCTACATCGCCGCCACCAACCAGGTGGTCAACATGATGCTTGTGGTGGAACGTGCCAAGGAAAACAAGGTCCACGGAGTGCAGCGCCCAGTCTACTATCTCAGCGAGGTGCTCACGCCAACAAAGCAGCGGTACCCGCACTACCAGAAGCTGGCACACGGCGTCTTCATGATAGCCAGGCAACTGCGCCACTACTTCCAGGAGCACACAATCGTGGTGGTCAATGACGCCGCGCTTGGACATATCCTCAACAACCCCGACGCCACCGGATGAGTCGCGCTTTGGGGAATCGAGCTGTCTCCATGAGAAATTACATACGAGAAGCACGACGCGATCAAGTCGCAAGTCCTCCCTAATTTCCTCGTACACTGGATGGAGAACCAGCTCCCCAAAAAGCTAGATATGTCTTACCTCTGGACGATGCACTTGGATGGGTCCAAGCGTAAGGACGGGGCTGGCGCATGTGTCATACTGATATCGCCCCAAGGAGACAAGCTGAAATACATTCTGCGAATGCAGTTCACCGCCTCCAACAATGAAGATGAATACAAGGCCCTATTGCACGGGATGCGGATGGCAAAAGCCTGCGGCGCCAAGAGGCTCATCATATACGGCAAATCCAAGCTGGTCGTCAACTAGACAATGAACGAGTGCGACACGCTGAACGACAATATGATCGCCTACCGCGACCTCTATGACACACTCGAAGGGGACTTTGACGGCTGTGAACTGTGGCACGTAGGCCGCGAAAGCAATGAAGAGGCGGACGCACTCGCCAACATTGGCTCCACCTGCGCCCCCATACCACCTGAGGTATTTCTCGAGCGTATCTGCAAATGCTCCATCAATCCAAAGGCCACAGAGAAGAAAACAAGTGCAAAAATGGACTCGGGGGCTACGCCACCAAATGAGCCAATGGCACTCGACGACCTGAAGCTTGACACAGGACTCGAGGGACCAATGGGGGTCCTGATGATCGAGCCATCTTGGACTCAACCATACATCACATATCTTCTCAGCAAGAGGCTGTCGGACGACCCGACTGATGCACGGCATATCGCACGGCGATCCAAGGCATTCGCCGTCATCAACGGCGAACTATACAAGTGCAGCATCATAGGAGTACTCCAATGGTGCGTCTCCAACACGGAAGGAAGGGCCGTCCTCCTCGACATCCATGAACGGACTTGTGGGCACCATGCCGGTAGTCGCGCTCTCGTCGGCAAAGCTCTACGAGCTGGATTCTACTGGCCCACGGCCATGCGCGACGCCAAGGACATCATCCAGAGATGCATCGCTTGTCAGTGATTCACGGACAAACCGCATGCACCTGGCGTGGAACTCCGGCCAATACCATTGGCTTGGCCGTTTGCACAATGGGGACTCGACATGGTTGGCAAGCTCCCAAAGTCCTCACGGGGAGGATACGTCTACCTCCTGGTCGCAGTCGACAAATTCACCAAGTGGATAGAGACCATGCCGGTGACAAACCAGTCAGGAGCCAGCGCCGTCAAGTTCTTCGAGTCCATTGTCTATCACTTCGGAGTGCCACACAGCATCATCACGGAGAATGGAACGAACTTCACCTCTAAGGAGTTCCAGGGTTTCTGTGAGAACCTGGGAATCAACATAAGCTATGCCTCTGTGGCTCATCCATAGACCAACGGTCAAGTCGAAAAGGCCAAAGGCCTCGTCTACGGTGGAATCAAGAAGCGACTCCTCCGGCCACTCGAGCAAGCCGCTGGATGTTGGCCAGACGAGCTGCAGTCTGTACTTTGGAGCCTACGCACAACCCCAAACGGCGCCACGGGATATACCCTGTTCTTTATGGTGCACGGCGCCGAAGCAATGCTACCTGCAGAAGTGCGCTTTAAAGCCCCACGGGTAGTCGCGTACAGCGAGCAGGAGTCAACAATTGCACTCGAAGACTCCATCGATCTCCTTTATGAGGCACGGGATATCGCAGCAGAAAGATCGACGATCTACCAGCAGAACCTGCGCAACTACCACAGTAGAAGGCTACGTCCCAGATCCTTCATCGAAGGAGACCTGGTCCTCCGACTGAAGCAGCAAGGGAACCTCAAGCTCGAGTCGCCTTGGGAGGGACCATACGTGATTACAGAAGTAATCCCAGGTGGCACCTATCGCCTCAAAGGTTTCGAGACAGAAGTCGCATACTCCAACCCCTGGAACGTCGCACAGCTACGGCGCTTCTACCCCTAGGCGATCCTTTTTTCTCTTACATTACAAATAAGGCTATTCAGCCAGGCTACTCAGCCGCACATTGTACCTCGTACTGTTCTGCGAATAAATAAAGCTAAGTGCCCCGAAAACTCTGTGTTCTTCTTTATTTCTCTGGCAATATTTTCACTCGGGGCTCATACCCTTTACATATTCGTTCTCTGAACAAGCCGCATGATATCCGGTAGTGACACAATATCAATCGAACCCTTGATAAAACACCAACCCCGTTGCAACGCACCTGACAGGTTGGCAAGGTGCCGAGATAAAACAAGTCAGGCTAACGAAAAGGAGCTGCCGAGTATAAATACACTCGCAAAACATATAAGCTAGCAAGCTCTTTACATATCAATTAATTACATATATCCACACGAACTTTTACAACACTGGTATACCTATGTGCAGGATACAAATCAAAACTACTACTGCAACAGAAGAACGTTTGTCTGTTCCTCAAAGAAGTCAACAATTTCCTCTGCTGGGCGGTCCATCGCCTGGTAATGCGGAACCATGTTCTAGGTCGAACCTGCCGGGAGTCGACGGCCCAGCAGCAACAGCCGCAATATCCACATCAGGCCTATGCAGTCGCACCAGCGAGAGGGCAGCCTTGGTACTAGCCACTAACTGCTGCCACACGCACTCATGAACTGCACTCAAATCCTGGAATCTCGCCAGAAGGGCCACTAGGCTTGAAGGGACAACGTCCAGTGG
Organism: Avena insularis; assembly: GCA_023614405.1. Taxonomy (NCBI): domain Eukaryota; kingdom Viridiplantae; phylum Streptophyta; class Magnoliopsida; order Poales; family Poaceae; genus Avena; species Avena insularis. The sequence continues at coordinate 659,546,930 of CM042690.1, read as the reverse complement.
AAACATCGTCTGACAGATGTGCCTGAGGCAAGACTGCACCTTCTTCAGATAATGAAGCACTCAAGAAGCACGATCCTGCAGGGTTGCAAGTGTAATCGCACGGCCATGATCCACCTAGAAGTACCCACTCGCCTGCAGTTGCTCCTGGGTTAAATCATTCATTCGAACAGCGATCCGATATTTTCATCCTGCGGATGGCGAGCACTGACAACTACATCACACAAAAGCAAAGTGTGAAAGATAGGCATCGCTACGACTGACTAAAGGAAAAGATAAGAGGATAGAAGGCTAACACTTGAACTGCTCACTCAGCTGGGCCACCTCCTCCAATAGGTACTTCTCACGAGCAGAGGCTTTCTCCGCCTACGACTTCCATACATCAGCGCTACCACGGAGGATGGGCAGCTCACGCTCTAGTTGTTTAATACGGTCGCGCAGTCGTGAAAGCAACAATAACTCCTCCACCTTTGAAGGAGGCTGCGCCAAGTTCTCATCGGCAGAAGGAGGATCACAAGGATCACTCGAAGGAGCACTCGATGTACCCTACCACGAATCAAGTAAAAGCAAATAAGAGACCAAGAATACATTTGGAAAAGGGCATATATGCATTCAGACAAAGGAAAAGTTTCTATTGGGACACTCCCACAAAATCATTGTTCCAACAAGCAAAAGGCTAAGCCACTACAACTATTACAGAAGGAGACTAAGGCGCAACATGTTTCTTCGACTTGGACTTAGGCCTCGGGGGCTTCATCGCATCCGTGGCTGTCTTCGACGCCCTGGACTTGCCGGCAGTACCCTTAGAAGCCGCAGCCTTCGTAGCCTTCGCTTGACGCTGCTCTCCGGAGTACTTGGCGAGTGTCTCGATAAGCTGGGGATCGTAATTTTTGCATTTACAAGCATAGGGAGCAAAAACTACCTGATGGCCTCTAGCATCGACAGGCATCGCCTCAGAGATAGCTGCAGGATCCATCTCCATGCCATGGGCCTGCACCATTGCGAGTGCCATGGTGGCGCCGACAAAGCGCTGCGAATTTTTGAAGTCCACAGGGATTCCTCCAGCCAGGGATTCCACCAAGTCGCCGAGGTTGTCAATCATCCCAACCTTGGAAGTCAAGACCTCACGGATGCGACTGAGCACATCCTTGGCCTTCCCCAGCATCTCGTGGAGGGAAACACCGTGGTCCTCGACTGCAGCGATGGCACCAGCCAAAGCATCCGTACAGCACATATATTGGGCATCGAAACTCAAGCCGCTGGCATCTGCATACAAAAAAGGAGCATTAGTACAACAATCATACGTCAAAGCACAAAAGAACAAGACATATCTAGATGAAAAGGTCATACCTGAGAGGGACTTGGCAATCGAGAGAAGCTGCTCCTCGAACATCTTCTCCCTCTCAACAGTGGAGGCAAGGAGATCCTGCTCTCGCTTCCACGACTCCTCCAAGGCTGCGACTGCCTTGTCATGATTCTTCGTCGCTGCAGCCAATGTCTTCTCCAATGCAACCGCATGGTGAAGTAATTCATTGTGCTCAGCTGCAACAAACAGAGAGTGTTACCAAATCGAATCAATAATTCGCAAAAGACAAGGACGAAGTCAAACTTACTTTCGACAATACGATGGCGGCTGTCTAGTCGCGCATGCTGTCGACCCATGTTAAGGACCTGCTCCGCCAGGCGGGTGACTTCCTTCACGATGAGCTGCATCAGAGACATGCCAAGTTCAAGTAAAAGCACGCCAAGAATAAATTCGACTACCAACTACAAGATACTTACATGATCCTCCACAGACTCCGAAGAAGGCTGTTGCACAGTCATCTGGGTAACCATCTGATGCTCCCCAGCATGCGGGGAACTCGATGAGTTATGCCCGAAGTGGGCCGCCAATGGAGGAGAAGGAGAGCGCGAGGCCACCTTCTTGGACTTGGAGTCCGCGACTCTGGGCTCCTTAAAAAATTGGACGTCATCAGAAGACGACGTCGCCACTTGACTGAAACACACAATCAAACAAGAACTTCAAGACAGATGACAACTCAAAGAAGAAACCAAAACGAATTCGCGAATACAAGACTTACCAGTCAAATCTATCAAGATCGAAGGACTTCTCCTCCGACTCTGACGACTCCTTTAGCAGTCGAAGCTTCTTCCGGGCAGGAGGAGCCATAGAGCGCACATGAACGGTGGGTATCGGCTCCTCCACACCGATAGATGGGCCCTCTGGAGTCGAAGGAGACAAAGCATCTGAATCCTCCCTGCGCGAACGCTTGCGATTGTCCGGACCGCTGGACTCGGGGGATTCCTCCTCCTCTTCAAGTGGGACGGTCAATTCCGACTCGTCCTCTTCATCTACTCCGCGAGGAATAACCCCCTCAGGAAGAGGGGGCAAACTGGGAGACACCTTCCAATCCTACATACAGAAAACAATTCAATATGCGTCAAGAAATCAGAAGCAATCGACAAATAAAGCTACTTCGTAGCATAATCATACCTCAGGAGGAGGGTTAGAGGCATCGAAGGGAGGCATGACTGGTTCACTGGGGAGAACATCCTTGGTGGTGTACTTGGTCACCAGTCGCACCCTCTTATCTACTTCACCCGCAGAAATGCCATCGACAGATACGCGAGTGACGTCGTCCGCACCAGCCCATTGGAACATGGGGTGGACTCTGGCCTGCAGAGGCTGGAAGCGATGGTGCAACCATGTGTGAATGAGGGTGGCGCCTCCCTCCTCTTTAGCCATGCGACTCTCGAGGTCGCAGATGCGCTCGTACAACACTTCCGTCTCCTCGGACTTGCCAGGCATAACCACATTCTTCCAAGAATGCCTCCTCCTGCACGGCGTCGCGGGGTCGAAGGGTGCGAGTCCGTAGTGCTCTCCGTCGGCCTTCTGGTCACGGATGTAGAACCACTTGTCTCTCCACCCTTGGATGGATGACGTGAGCTTGATGTCAAAGTAGGTAACGGAGGTGTCGACATGAATCCCGTAGCCGCCTACGACATAGACTAACGAGCCAGAAGCTGACTGACGGTTTAGCTTGAAAGCCGCTTGAAGAGACCAAAGTGTGGCTCGACTCCGAGCCAGCACTCGCAAAGCGTGATATAGCACGCAATGTGAAGAATAGAGTTTGGGGACAGCTGGTGCAGCTGGAGCCGATAGAAACAAAGAAGGCCCCTGACAAAGGGATGCAGGGGCAGAGACAGACCACGAATGATGAACGCGAGGAACATCACCCGGAAACCTGATGGAGGACAGGGGGCTACCTCATCACCAGGCACTCGTGAATCGTCTTCGGCGAGCGGAAGAACTCCATCTTGGCATAGAAGACGGAGTTCAGAGGCCTTGATGGTGGATGCGCACCACGCGGCATTAGTGACGCGCATGCCCGCACCTTTCTTCTTGCCGGCGCCGATAGCACTGGTGCCCACGGCGGCGGAGCCACCCTTCTTTGCGAGGGCGGTGGCGGCAGCAGACCCAGTGGCAGTGCCTCCCTTCTTTTTCCCCATCTTGCGATGGCGGTGCGAACGGAGGAAATAGCTCGGGAACACGCGAAGTTGGTCCAGCGCCACGAAAAGGACAAGCTCTAAGAAGTAGAGAGCAGCGGAAATGGCGATGGAAGAACAAGTAGAGAAAGAGCAGATGGGAAATTACCGCAGCTGTGCTGCTACTTAACCCCCCTTGCAGATGCAATCCAACGGCCAGCAGAAACCCTATTGGACGCGTGGCGCACATCGCGGTCGACACGTGGAGGGTCCAAAACACGAACCGTCCACACTATCTCCATTACGCGTGGAAATCGAGGAGGCGCAGTTAAAACGAAAGATTACACACGCCCGATCAACTCAAAGTCAGAAAGTAGGACCCACCGCTCGTCACGTCCCGTCAAAGCCGCTCACACGGGCAACTGAGGTCATCACATTGTTAGCACTGATGTCATCACGATTAGTACTACAAGACTTCGACTACTTTAGTCCTTGCTCGAGTCTTCGACTCCACCAAGCACTCGGGGGCTACTCCCATAGGGAGCGCTGGTCGCGCACCCTACGATTTTCTTTTTTATGCAGGAATATGGACATTCAAAAGCATACCCAACCACTCAAATCTACAATTCGATTATGGATCGTGGATTACTCCCATAGGGAGCGCCGGAAGCAAATTTTACTGAAACAAGCAAACAAAAGACGACAACAGTCGCAAAATTTTAGTCCCTGCCCGAGTCTTCGACTCAACCAGGCACTCGGGGGCTACTCCCATAGGGAGCGCTGGTCGCACACCCTATGATTATTTGTACGTCATATTGTGTGTTGATAACATCCACACTCGAAGTCTATGGAGACACCGCCTCATATTTTTCCCTACAAAGAGACTGCATCTCCTGGGCCACCCGAATCATCTCCGCGATGACAAAAATTTGGATGCCGCGCTTGCAGCATGAAGATAAGACCTGAATAAGGCCTGGCAACGCATTTGCTGCGCACTACCATAAATATATCCGTGCCTACAGGTACGATGAACATGCCTTGACGGACGCGTCGAGTGCTCACACCCATATACTGGAATTCGACTCCTGTAAGACCTCCATGACTTGAGTCGAATTACACCAAGACTTTCGAATTGATCGGGACTCGAGTTCGAGTAGATTGCGTTGTTTTGCCCTAAGGCAGTTAACTAATACCGATACATCGGTTAAATCAGGCACACATATCAACAATCCCTATGACATAAACGGAACACTCGAAAGAATACTCAGTCACGCACTCGAAAGACTTCATCAAGTCCCTAGTCGAATCTACGATTCCACTGGACACTCGGGGGCTACTTACATGGGTATACCCTGCAAGTACTCGAGTTTAATATATACGGTCCAGATACAGTGGAAGCCCATGTCGTTGCCATGGCCCGATGAAGATTTCGAGTGGCCCACAGACTCTCGATTACTTGCAAGACAAGAAGAGGCTTAAAGATAGAAAGTTTAAATGGAAAACCCTAATCTGTAATCGACTCGACCTGCTACCCGAGACCTGGCCTATCTATATAAATGCTAGGAGGGGCGGTGAGGAGGACACATGCAACCCTAGTTTCCACAACGCTCGCCAGATTGCATCTGCGCGCCCCTGTAATCTTCGATTCCTCCATTAGTTCCAAGAGCAGACAAGCAGGAGTAGGGACCTCCATGAGGCCTATATCTGGGTAAACCTTGCGTCCCTGTGTGCTTGTTTGCTAGCCGACTGATGCCTCTAGCGCTCCCTCCTTCTCCAAAACCCAAGTCCATAACAATGGGCATTGACGAGTTAAACCCTCGTCACTCTCTCTCTCTCTCTCTCTCTCTCTCTCTCGTTCTTCATAGATCTAGTACCATATGAGCTACCCAACATGATTATGGTCATATTTGTAATTCATATTATGTGTATCTTTATTTTATGAGGTGATATATGAGGTTGGAACCTATTATAAGATATATTGATAGATGCATATCATGTACCCCATTCTTAAGTACTTATTCTGAGCCAACTTGTATGCATGATCATGTGCGGGGAGAAGTGTGTATTAGATGGAGTATCGTGGTGGTAGTGATTGAATAGTGACAACAAATTAGAGATCTACTATGGTATTTACCTTTGTTTTGCTACCTGAATAGGGATAAAGTGAATCCATGTGCTATAATTATCTTGTGACAGTAAGATAATCTTGTCTGGTCAAGGTAGAATATTTGTGATTCAAACATCATGTAAAAATACTTAAGACTATACTCCGTTGATTCTTAATTCAAGATTTCTTGGAGTTTTCCCTTTCTTGAGGAGTATAAGAGAGATGTGTTGCATCATATCTATGTTAGGACATGATGCCCATATGAATGCTTATCAAACACATGTAGTAGTTCCACCAATATTATGTCTTTGATGAATTGTTTGTGTCCATTGCAACCTAAAAACAGAGTAGACAAGTGAACCCATGAAGCCCAGTCCATTTTAAACCATTAGCAACATCTTTCGAACATTGCTATTACACTTTATATTTTCTGCTATTTATTATTTCGAAAATACATAAATACTTTCTTCAGTTGCACACACAACCAAAACCCAAAACAACTATCCCTTATTGTTCTTACTTTGTTTGCCTAGTTTTTACTTGTGTTATTTTATTTCTATATTATTGTTATTTCTTATTACTAATACAAAACCTTGTGCTTGACAACCACGCAGTGGAGTTGGGGACACAAGACAAAACTTTGCTTTGTAGGTTGCTTGAAGAGGAGAGGAAGAATAAATCTCTAAGCCAATTCCCCGAGAGTTTGATATAAACCCTCGAGTCACCCTTGTGGGGAAAATACGCTTGATACAACACTCTGCACTTGGAGTCCCAACGAGTTGGTACACACAGAGTTGTTGCCATCAAGAACATTTTCTCGCACCGTTGCCGGGGAGTTGCTAGAGAAATTTAATAGTGGGTGGTGCCAAGACAATCACCACTGCAACTGCCAGAACACATTTTCTGGCAGCGTCAATACCAACTTTGTGCAAACACCTAAGCTTGGGGGGGTTGCACCCGTGTGGGTTTTTCCTTCTCCTTTAGATTTTCAAAGTAATTTTATTCGTTCTTGTTTTTAGTCTTTTTTCTTTTTAGTTTTCCTTCAAAACACAAAAACACATTAAAATTAGTATCAACTCTGTTGGCACTACAAGAAATGTTTCCTTCTGCAATGACTTGGCCCGATGGTTATTGTAGAAGGCGCGTCTTCCGCGAAGAATTTCTAGGCTCGGCCGTGGCCGATGGAAAACTTTTTTCCCGGTTTCATGGCCCTCTACTACGACGGAAACACTAAAAATGTGGAGGAAGCTCGGCTGGTGCGTGGCAAAAGCAAGATTTTCGGTTCCTCGCGTGATGTTGACTCGCCGAAGTCTTTTGAGGCATGTGGGTCCTATACGTTAGTGTCTCTAGCGGACCATACTTTTTGGTCGTGCCTCCCTGATTTGAACTCGATAACATTGCTCGATGCTCAGCTATTTAGTCAGGCTACTTGGTCCCACATGTCAACCTCTTATTAGAAGAATCGTGTGTATGATAGAATTTTTTCCTTTGCTCGCACTACCCTTTTCCAAAATTGATAGGGTTACTCGATGCATCTACCGTTTAATCAGGCTGATGGGACCCACATGGCATCCTCTCATTAGAAGAAACGTGTGTATGATGGAATTTTTTCCTTCGCTCGTGCTACCCTATTCCAAAGTTGATAGCGCTGCTCGATGCATCTACCGTTTAATCAACCTCATGGGCCCCACATGTCATCCACTCATTAGAAGGAACGTGTGTATGATGGATTTTTTGCCCTCGGTCGCGCCTTCATGTTCCGAACTTGATAGCATTGCTCGCTGCTTTAGTCGTTTATACAGGCTGGTGGGCCCCATGTCAACCTCCTCTGTGGAGGAAACGTGTGCATGCTGGACTTTTTTCTTCTCTCATGCCTCCTCGGTTGGAACCTGGCAATGTTGCTCGATGTAGCACCTGTATAATGTCCCCTGCTAGGTCCACATGTCAGCCTCCTCTGTAGAGGAAACGTGTGTATGTTGGACATTTTTTTCAGTCGTGTCCACCAGTTTGACCTTGGTAATGTTGTTCGATGCGGTAGTCGTGTATGGTCTTGCTGCTGGGGCCCACGTGTCAGCCTCTCTAAACAAGAAACGTGTCGATCTTGGTCTTTTTTTCTGGTCATGATTGTTGTACAAGTACTTTTTAAACCCGCTCGTTAAACTTGATCTCTTGTATGGTAAGGTTGATGGGCGCTAGCTGCAGGCAGGTGGGTCGGCCATGTTAGCCTCTCAGTACAGAAATATTGCTACCGATAAACTGCATGCCTTGCCACTGCACATGAAAATTGATATGCATTTATTAAACGTATAAAATGTATTCTAACATCGTATATAACTTAGTTATTTTTCTTCTAAAAAATGTTTGTCCATCTACTACGCGTGATTGCTAGCAGCTCAACAAAAAAATGTTACTCCTATACATAATGTATTAGGTAGTACACAAGTACTTAAAAACATGGATAGGAGGAATTTTTATAGGGGTGGGTGGACAGTGCCCAAAAAGGCTGAATTGAAGAAAAATGGGCAAAGCGGGGATTGATGGACTATTATCTATGGACTATTTTTCATGGGCTCTCGCCCAATCTAACTAGGCTATTTGCGTGGCCGAATGACCTAAACATGGACGAATTAGAAGGTCTTGGGCTATAATGAGACTGCATGGGCTAATTTCGTGGGCTCGATAGTTAAAATCCCAAGGTACATGCTAGGGCTCGGTCGGATACGAGACAAAGACGTCAACAAGGAAAAAAGCTATAAAATATGAGCGCCTAGATCCCAGGCGCCTGAGAACTTGTTATGTTAAGGCGCTGACGTCACCCTACTAATTGTGCTAATTCTCAGTTGTAACCTAGTAGTTGCACAATAAATTCCCAGTTACAACCTAGTTGCAACAAATGTGTAACCCTCACGTTGCACGAATCATGAGGTAAATCCAAAGGCGAGAGAGGTGAGGCTTGAGAACTGGCAAATCCGATAAAATATTCACAGATATTTCTATGAAAATTGTGGATAAACACACCACGCCTGCCAAAACTTTCCGCCGAGACCCCAAACTTTCCTAAGCGCACCCTCGATCGAGCGACTATCCCTTTTCTCTTCAAATTTTGCACCGTTCTTATGGGATATGCACCAGATTAGAACCAGGCCGCAAACTTCTCCATCCCTTAAAAACACTCCTCGACGCCTTTTATAAACAGTGCCAGCCTACCACCATTGGACGTGTCATTCTTCATGAGACGCACCGGCCGGCGGTCAGCTGGGCGATCCCCACGCTTTGCATGCTACATTTAGGCACTAGACATTCTTCTTGGCTTTGGTTTCTTCTCCACCTCTCTTAGAAATATTTAAACTTGTGATCATCTTGATTTACAAGGTGCTTGCAGATTTGGGTAGATACGTTCTTTAGGTAAATCTATAGTAAAGCTCTAGACAGAAGAGTTGGAAAACATCTTAAAAGGGACTTGGAAGAGATCCTGTGCAAGATTTTGACCTGATATATTTCCCATCCTTCTTTGATACGATGGAGCATTTGGCTGTTGATGTACCTCACAAGGAAGTACTTAGAGGTACAGTACAATATAGATGGATGTACCCTATAGAACACCGATTTCGTATTTCCAAGGACCGGGAAGATATTCATAGACAGTTTGATAAGTGAGTGTTATACAAAGGTATCTTCACATATAATATAGACTGTAGAAAAGTTAGATATATTCAGATGTCTGACTTGGCTATGTTTTGTAGGTTCTTCATAGAAATAAAAGTACTAGTAAATTTCGATCCACCAATAAAAAGACCGGATGGACTAAGATATAAGGATCATGTAAGACGCTCAAATTGCACTCTGAATTGTCTATGAATTGTCCAGATGGGATAACCTCTTGTCTATTTTGTAACGCTAGATTTTAGAGCTTGAATTTCCGTCCCTTATCTGTGGTCCTGATAGGAGTATAACAACAGCTTCAACTTGCATTTCCAACGGTGTCTGCCATAGAGCTAATGTACCTTCTATGGAGACTGACACAGCTGGAGGTTGTCCTGATGAACCTGCACTGGATTGCGTTTAGATTCTAAATCCTGCACTTAACATTGTTGTCCCAAGGAAAAGAAGGTTGTGGATCTGGTAATACCGCCTTCTATAGAACAAGATGGTGGAGGTGATGATTTACTATGGCAATCTCTACCATTCTATGACTTGTACGAGTAGTTATTGTAATGTAATTGAATTGCATGTCCCTCTGTATCAATGAAAATGGCATATCTTTTGCCTTGTTTCAAAAATAAATAAATATTTGCATGTCTCCTTGTGTTAGTCGATGCAAAGAAGATACTGTTTTCTGTTCAAGTCATGTGAACAGATATGTTTGTATGTAGAGACATAAATGTGGATTGGGTAACAAAATCAGCATAAAATTGCCAGATCAATAACATAAGCATAATGACATTACAAGAAAAGGAACATAACCGTCTTTTGACCATGCTTGTGAAAAGGAGATGAGCCAGGAACCACACCTGCAAGTGGCAGAGGCCAATTCTCGTGCTGCTCAACTAGATTTGGTTTATCATCGATAATAGTTAAGCATCCGAATATGATTACATACTAGGAGTAGTCCCAATTCCACACTACAGTTCAACAGGCAAAAGTGTAAGAAATGCGTAAGTTAGCTCCATAATACAGGTTCCAGAGAAAAGCATCCAAATCATAAGAAAGAAATCTCCACATCATAGTTCACCACCTTGAGGTGCAACAGTCTATACAGATTGTAAACCCAATTCACCACCTCCTTCAGGTGGCACGATGATTTCAGGAGCAGGATCAGCAGCACCAACAGCAACGCCAGCACCAATAGCATGAGTCTCCACAATAGGTGAACTATTGATGGCTCTGAAATATAGCCATATACGTCCACATTTAAACTGGACATTGTTCACAATTTTGATGAAACATCTCTCAAAACCCTGCCACTAATGCTTAATATTCAAAGGGGAATGCAATGCTTTCTTTCTATTTTTTCCTCGCAGATAATGACGTTTGATGATGGGAATTACTACATTAAAGTCAAAGATACGAGATTTCCAACAACCAGAAGAAACCTGGAGTCGTGGGTCGCTTTACCGACCAACTATACGACCGGAATAAAATTCCGTCCGTATAGTTCTAGCTGTATAGTTGCCATCGGCGCTGCTAGGTCAAACATAACAACTTTCGTGAAGAGACCCCTATATAAAGAGGCCTCGGGTGACGAAAACGAGAGCTTGGAGAAACCATCAACCACCCCCGGATCTCCATCCACAACACCGACGAGCCACCAGAGGAATAGACTTAGATCTAATCTCTCCACCACCATAGCCATATTCCACCACTTGTAATAGTAGATCTCTTCTTCGATTGGTGACATTTTAAGACTATTTGCTATCAATCTCATGATTTCTACTATAATGTTTATGATCTTTGATCTCAACTCTATGTGTGAGTAATTCTCCTTGGGCTAAGGGCTTCGGTCTAGCCATGTAGCTTTTTGTGCATGTTATTTATCATAGATGGGATCATGTATTAGTTTGTATGATATGATTATTATTGTATCATCTCTTGCCTCAATCTAAGGACTTGTCAGGTACCCAAGACCCCGAGGATTGAGCTAGGTATATGGAGTATGAGTAATGACTAATCTGCAGGGTCTTTTTGAGAGCAACCACATATTTTATTAATCGAAAATCAAGTTACATGGGGTAATACATGTGGACACTAGAAGACAGACCGGGATAAAATGATTATACTAAAAATTATGCAGATAAAATCGTAAGAGACCGAGAAATACAAAACGATCCCTAGGGTTTCCTGCAACCACCGAAACCAGCGGCCGCCGCCCAACTCTAGTGACGCCAAGACGCACACCAGAATAGACGCCGAACCTCCAACACTGCAAGATCCAAAAAAGCACCATCACCAACGAGGCTTTGTGAGTCGATGAACAGGCCTGCTGCACGTAGCGAGGCACATGTCACTGTGGAACGTCGACCGGGGGACATCCCCGTGCTGTCTTGAACCAAGATCTGCTGCCTCTCATCGACAAAGTCGGAGAAGAACGACAGATCCACCACCTCCGGACCAACATCCCCGCTCCATAGAAACCATCTCGCCCCGGCCACCAGCGTCGTCGTGGATAACAACGAACGCCAAATGACACCGAGAAATGATCTCGCCAGATCGTTAACGGCGAAGACCAAGTTGTCGATCTGAAGGAATGACCAGCACACCTTGCCATCAACTCCGAGGCGCCGCCGTGAAGGTCGTCGCCGGTGTGGGGGTAGAGTTGAGGCAGATTTATTGCCCAGACACCGCTCCCACCACCCCAACGATGCCCTACAGCAGACATACCCTAACCCTAACTACTAGGCGGAGAAACGAGGTTCCCCCTCCCTCCTACCGCCGGAGAGGCAAGCGGAGGGAGAGGGAACCGACGCTCTCGCCGGCTGAGATCTGGAGGGAGAGAGAGCCGTCGCCTATTTCGTGAGGAGGAGAGGCGAGAGCAGGCGGAAAAGGCGCGACTAATCTGCAGGTTGGGAACCCCAGTGATAGAAAGGGTAGTACGGCTGTATGTGAGGGATTTACTTGGGATCAACGGTGACATCACTATGCATATCATTAGTTCTCTTTCTTCTATGGATGAGATTAGTATGTTATTGCTATAAGCGGTTGCGGAGGCAATAGCAATTATGGATGCACTGCCCACATATAATTTATCTTACTCTAACAATTACATGCATACTTTATTTCTATCTTTTATTCCCATCAGATGTTTTGCACAGCTACAGGTGAAACCGAACACCCTAGGCCCTCTCTCTCCATCGTCAACAACAACAAAAAGACACAAACTCTTCTTCCGGTAAAAACACAAAAGGAATTCTAAAACTTCCGAAGGTCCGTTAAAGCAACTTCACTACGCTTTGCTTCTCGAGGATTCGATAAACCTAGGTCTACTAGGGAAAAAGAAGCTATACTACACCCGTAATCTGGATCGAAGGTATCAACTATCGAGCACCACAATGTCCTCTGAAGGATCTTCACTGCTAGCTCCAACCGCACAAGTCTCCGCCGATGGTAAAACCAATCCACCATCTGGCACGACGATGGTAGGTGCAGGGTCATCAGTACCAGCTGCAGCTGCATCAGTCTCCACTAGAGGTAAACAAGGTGGCGTCTTAGGTGTAGCAATCTGACATCCATTTTCTACTCTATCATTAGGAAACTGAGAGTCTTCTTCAACTTTGTGCTTCTGCAGTTACAAGATAAACAAAGATCATGGTGAAATATTCTGTGCAGGATGACAAGAACATATGTCATTCTATTGATTTACCTTGTCATCTGGGATAGCAGAAGTCACAAGATTGGAACCTATTTCATAGAGAATCCTCTTTTTCTCTCCTTCCCCTATCTCCTTCTGTAGTAAGTTGTAATATTGATTACATGATGTTGATTGTCAAATATATGCAAATGTTCAAAAGTTTGCGCTGTCGAACTACCAACTTTTAGCGGATCCCCACTGTTCTCAGTTATGGATCTGGCCCAGAAAACAAGCTTCTATGCAATCCTAGTCTACAAAAAGGATGCATACCCGAGATAAGAACTACTCTACACATGACAATGCTGCACAATCGACAATAAAAATTTAACCGCATCATCAACTCTATCATGTAAGTTCGAAGTGAATCTAGATATACTTGTTTCACATAAGCTAAAAAATCTTATATTATGAAATGGAGGGAATAGGTACGAGTGTTCTAGTATTTCACAAACTGCCATTGCTGCCATGGGTGAGGGATGACAGATGCGCCACCGCCCTACAGAAGTTTGCCATGCCTATCTCGCCGCCACCTATAGAGGACGGAGCTGAGGAGCTGGTCGGCAACAATATGGAGCGAGAGGCCAGGTGCGGTAGTGGATGGGAATAAGGGACTGAGCAAAAGAGGTTGTGTGTACGTGGGGGGAGGTCGTTGAGGGAGTTAAATCCAGCTTGTCTCGGAAGGAATGCGCTGCCACGTGCACCGGCATGTGCAAAACTCCCTCCTCTCTCTTCTGCTGCAGCTACTGACAATAGTACTCCATCTAGCTTCATCGAGTTCTCTAGTACTCCTACTAGTAGACCTTTACTACTACTACTACTAGGTAGAGTAGCAGTACTTGTTCAGAATAAGAAGAAAACCAGACTAGCACACCGTCATACAATATTGCCTTGTCAAATCACTGGTGATGCCATGATGAGCGACATGTTTTTACTGGTAAACCTAGAAACATCGTGTTCCTTCTACCGCATGTAGTTTCTGAGCGAAGCACCAACGCGTCCAACTTAGGCAGTAGCTTGTTACAGGACCCAAACTGTAGTGAAAAAGAAACAAAACTATGGACCTGCAAGGAGTAATACTAATAGTACTATTATTATATAACATTCTAGAAGAAATTATATAGTAGTAGTAGAGTACAACTGTACTCCTAATAAGGTTATTTTACATACTGGAGAAACTACCAAGTGTACAAAAGGGGTTTGGTCATACGCAGTATTTTACAAGCTGGACCGGGTGCGAAACTAAATGCTGAGTACTTGTACATCAGCTAAAAACCAGCCAAAATAAAGAGTTCAACAGAAGGCCGAGACCAAATGAGCTATCCTTGAACAGGCTTGTTCCACTCCAAGGCGTTTGAGAAGCTTGGGATGAACCAAAACGGAGTCTCCGACCATATCCAACAAGTATTGGTGTGGAAACCAATAGCTACGTCACCATTCAGATTGAAGCGGCAAATTTCAGGATGCGTCCTATACTCGTAGCCAATTTCTTGGTGTGATGTGTAAACACAGTTCCTTCTCGTCAGATGTCCTGGCGAATCATTTGCATCACCGACTGTAATGTTAGTCGGATAGTTCACGCCAAGGAAAAGAGAATATGATCCAAGGTCAGTAACCCTTTTCCATTGTTTAGCTGTAGTTAACTGGTTGTGTCCATCCAAAACACCATGCACTCAAACCCAGAAGGATAGGTGCGAATAGTGCGACCATAGTGAACAACACTACTATCATCAGCAATTACATTGCCTGAGACACCATATGTATAAACCAGAAGAAGTCTTGAACCACGGGCAGATCTTGCTAACCACCACCTACCAGGATCATCCTCCCCATTGTCCTCAGCAAACCCATGTGTTAGGTAAAGCACATCGCATGGCGACAAGATAAGTAAAGGACCTTCAAAGGAAAAGGAAATGTAACATGGAACTAATATTGATATTGATCTGACATTGTAGAAGTTGATATACAGTACTATTTTCAAAAATCTTGATTATACTTAAGATGTTTGATTGCTAAAAAAATGCCAACCTAGGGAGATGCTATGGAAATTCTCCTTCTTTTCAAAATGGGGATATGCTGTGGAAATTCTTCTACAGACACGGTTTGATTCATAGGATCAAATGAAATAGGAAATAATCCTATATGATCTTGCAATGTAAAATTCATAGGGAAAAAAGGAAGGTTCGATCCAACAAGATTTTGTTGTGTTATATACCAAAGGAAAACCAACAAGGATTATTTCTAGGAGGTTTAATACCTTATCTTATCTTATCTTATCTTATCTTATCTTACCACTATATAGTGTACGAATAACTTTGAATATTGACTGTTCGATCAGGACTTGCGAATCCCAACATTTCCAATCGTTGGATCTTCTTTTCCATTCTACTCTCTTTGTTTCAAAATATACGATGTTTAGCTTTGTGAACAAAATGTATCTAGACTTCTTTTAGTGCATAGGTTCATTTAGGTTCAAAGTGAACCTCCACACTAAAATAAGTCTAGATACATTTGCTTCACAAAGCTAAAACATCTTATATTTTGAAACGGAGGGAGTAGCATCTACTTGAAGATTCTATTGATGTCTTTAGCACAATGAACGCTATGCACAGTCCTCAAAACACACTTCTCCATCATTCTAGAGTCTTCTCCTTCATTTCTCAAGACCATGTTAACAAAATTTACAAGTACCTATTAAACATTGACTTCTACATGATACAAAATACAAGAACTAAATTTGCACCCATACTTTATAGATGTCGATCAAATTTCTATTTTTTTGAGCTTTAACTAGTATTATAATTCTATATAGTGATGATATGTCATATGTCTAGTATCTGAGTCTCACGTAAGTACTACTAGTAGATAGCATATTTTCCATGGATGTACTAGTACTAGGTGACAAGGAAATACTATCAGCAAAACTCAATCCTACGAATCAAATTACTTATATGTAAGAAAACTTAGTAAGGATTGCATTCCTCTGAAATTCCTAGGGAATTCGTACGAATCAAAGAGGCTAAAATTCCTATAAAATTCCTACTAACCAACAAAAGTTCAGAAAATAGCTTACATCGTTTTAGGAATTATATCTGAGTCTCACATAAGTACTACTAGTAGATACCATATTTTCCATGGGATGTACTAGGAGATGAAGCAATACTATCAGTAGAACTCAATCATATGAAAAACTACTTATATGTAATAAAACTTCCTAAATATTGCATTCATCTGAAATTCCTAGGTAATTCCTTAGAATAAAAGAAACTTTTTTATGGAATTCCTACTAACCAATGAAAGTTCACAAAAATTAGCTACGTGCAATTCCTACAATTCCTTCGGTCACGGCGAACACACAATCGTGTTGGATAATAGCATCACAGTATTTGAAGTAGCTCTGGAACTCGTTCACACAAACTGACCATCCATGAATATCATTCCCGTTAAGGACAACAATCTTGAATTCGAAAATGGTGACAAGAGAGAAATTTTGTATCCCCCAGCAGCTGTCGGAACTATAGTTTAGTACGTCGACATTCATCAACATCATCCTAGAATGTAAGTGCAGAACCTTCGGTCGGTTCAAACCCCGACACTTGCGGAATAAAAATCTTGCGACAATTGTACACATTGACAAGGTCCCACCTGAAATCGGGCCCAACTGTGATGATCCAATCTCCATTGCCGCCTGCTCGCTGCTCATCAAAACCAGTTGGATCATAGCATCATAGGAGAACCTGTCCAGCGTCGCCAGTTTGCACGAGCTGCCCGCCACTTTGAAGAAGTCTTTGGATTCCATGGTCTCACCATCAGGTGAGAATGAAGAATACATGGGAGGCCAAACGAATGATAAGAAGGCATATTTCTGCTCTCTTTTGCTGATTGGAGAATATGTTTGGACGAACCGATGAGGCTCGCGACGGTTGTGGCGTCGCAATGGTTGATGAGTACTTGAAGGGGGCCTTTGGTGAACACCTTCTGAAACTGTTCAGGATCTTTATTCACCTTGCTTGATCTCACCGTGGAAGGAGGCTACAGATGGTGTTTTGGAGGCTTTCTTTAGGGTGGGGTGGGGGAGGGAGGGAAGATCGTTGGCAGGAGCTGGCGGTCAGGGTGAGATGGAGAAGACAAAGGCTGATGGTGCGTAGTAGTACTACTAGTACTGCAGAAGGTGGGAGAGTGGGGGGGGTGGTGCTCCAATTGAGGCTAGTTGCACAAACCTCGAACAATTAGAGTCGTAGTTGCAAGGAGGTCCAACTATTGAGCCCCGGGTATGTAAGAAATAATGTTAGGAGGGCTAATAAAAAAAAGTGCTATGTCCAACATTGTACCCAAAAGTAATTGTAGTAGTTTCTTCCAACTACACTATCCTGATTTTCTGGAGTTCCCTACAATTTCGAATCCAATTATTGGAGGTTTGTGAAATTTCCTCCCTCCTCATGTTTCGAGGAAGCTCTATGACCCTATGTTCAAACAAAAAAAATGATCAAAGACAAAAAAGGAAGACCATCTCTCAGGGCTTGTTTGATTTGCAGGATTCTCAAAACATAGAAAGAGGAAACTACATGAATTTGGATCAAGTATGTGTTTGAATCACAAGGAAAGGAAAGCAATTATACCATGTGACGAGGGTTTAACTCATCAATGCCCATTGTTATGGACTTGGGTTTTGGAGGAGGAGGGAGCGCTGGAAGCATCAATCCGCTAGCAAACAAGCACATAGGGGACTCGAAGATTTACCCAGGTTCAGGCCTTGTAGAGGTGAAGGAAATATGCCCTGAGAGGCAATAATAAAGTTGTTATTATGTATTCCTCGTATATGATAGATGTTTATTTTGCATGCTATAATTTTATTGATCGGAAACGTCAATACATGTGTGTTTAATAAACAAAAAGGGTTCCTAGTTATGCCTCTCTTATAGACTAGCTTGTTGATTAACAATATGATCAAGGTTTCCTGATCATAGACATTGGATGTTGTTAATAACAAGGTCACAACATTTGAGAAATGATGTGATGAGCATTCATCCGAAGTATAGCATTACGATAAAGTCATTATATTTATATTGCTATAACATCATACGAAGTAATCTTTATCCTTAGACCATGATATCATGTTAATTGCTAACACCAGAAGAGTATCTTGATAACATCAAACGTCACACTGTAACAGGGTGACTATAAAGATGGGTTCAGTGCTACGAAGGTGTTATGTTGAGGCTCATGGATCAAGAGTGGAATTTGTCAATCCTGATGACGGATAGATATACTCTGGGCCCTCTCGGTGATATCATATTAAGATAGCTTGCAAGCAAGTGATGTGATCACTAGAATGTTATATCACGGGAACAAGGAAAGAGTGCATGTTGGTAACGAGATCAAACTAGGTATTTGGATACCGATGATAGAATCTCGGACATCTATTATATCATGAGACAAAGGGGTTAAGTTACTAGCGTTAAAGGTTCTCACAATCACAGAAGTCATCGTTGAATATGCAAGAGTCGGTATGGATCTCCAGGTCCCGCTTCTAATTATTAATCTGAGAGGAGTCTCAATCATGTCTCCATTATTCGCGAACCATAGGGTGACACACTTAAGAGTTACTGGATACCATTTAGGAGCACATATGTTTCAGACGAAAGAATTGCAAAGCGCAGGAATTGTTTCGATAGAAACCGGAATTGTTTCGGGTGAAATTGCAGAAAGTGGTTCTGCATGTGATATTGAAATGTTGCAAGGGGTTTTATGTGAATGTTTGTTAATTAAAGTAATTAACAAAATTCTTAATAAATTTAATAAAAGAGTTTTATTAAATGAGAGAGCATTAAACTTAGAGAATTTTAATGCATTTAAAGTGGAGACTTTAAAAGGGAATGTGAAGAGGCATTTTAATGTGGAGGGAGTTACCACCACATGAATGGAGGAGGTGAGGGGTCACCTCCATGAGGCACCGGCCATGGAGGGATTACCCCCCTCCTCCTATAAAAGGCCCCCCTCTTCGTCCTTCTTCCTCACACCTCCTTGTGAAGGATCTCTCTCCCCCTCTAGAATTATTCCCCCATGGTCTCGGATTAGCGAGATACATGTTCCCGGTGGCATTTCGTCTGGAAGGAGTTGCTGCTTCCACTGCATCGCTGGAGCGAGGAGGTGGAGGTTGTTCGGCGGCTTGAACGTGTGTGCGAGGATGGATGCGCTGCTGATTTGCGGCGCTCGGACTTCCACACGATCTTCAGATCGACAAGTGTACGACTACATCAACCACGAGTTCCTACTCATTAACAAAACTCGTTGTCTTCGAGGGTAAGTTCTCGATGGATGTATGTCCACCCGTTGCTCTCTATCTAGTAGATAGATCTTGGTGTATAGTTCTCATCGTAGGATTTTTTTTGTTTTCTATGCTGCAGACCCAACAGTGGTATCAGAGCCTGATCTATGCGTAGGTGCTTTGCACGGGTAGTACACATATTTTTATATGTGGGCGATGATGATCATGTTATTGCATCTTCTATATATTTTGGATATTGGTCGCATATTGGGATGAAGCGGCCCGGACCAACCTTACATGTCATCGTACATGAGACCGGTTCCACGACTGACATGCAACTTGTTTTGCATAAGTGGCTGGCGGGTGTCTGTCTCTCCTACTATAGTCAATATCTGATTTACAACGAGTTGGTAATAACTTGGTTATCCTTGTTGTGGTTCATGTTCGTAGATAAGAACGGTTCTATCTCCAAAAGCCCTAAGACACGTAAAAATTGCAATTGATAAATTAGAGGCGTCTAGTTTAAATCGTTGCTGGGCTAGTGTCTTGATATGGTATTGTTGTAAGTAGATGTATGATAGATACTCTCACAACACACTCAACGTGTAAGTTCCATAGACCTTGGCCTTACACACAAAGGAATGATAGAGATCATACCACGATGCAAATGATAGAGATCAAATGCATGGACCATATCATCTCACTTTACACATTAGATGTTAGCATCTTATACTGCTAGTTTGGCGTTTTTTGTAGCATTGTAAGATGATCCCTCATTTCAATATCAAGATAAAAAAATGTGTTCTTCCTTAAGTATGCACCGTTCTGTGGATCGTGTTTCGAGACATCACGTGATGATCGGGTGTACTCGAATCTACGCTTTCATAGGAATGGGTGTAAGACAGTTTTACACACGCGAATACTAAGGTTCTTACTTGGCAAGCCTAGAATGTACATACATGGCCTCAGAACACGGACCGAAAGGTTAAGAATGAGTCATATAGTTGATATGATGCCCATATAGATGCTCGCCTTTGAAGCTACATCAACTCACGTGATGATCGGACTTGGTGTAGTGGATTTGGTTCATGTAATCGCCCAAAAGACACGAGGGATGTCATTTTTGAGTGGGAGTTCATTAGTAATTTGGATTAGTTGAACTCACTCTATCATAAACTTAGTCTAAATAAACTTTACAAATTTTGTTGTAGATGGCACCACCTGCTTTTAATTTCAATGTGTTCATGGAGAAAGAGAAACTTGCTGCGAATGGTAGCAACTTCACCAACTGGGCTATGAATTTGAGGATTCTCCTCACCTGCTAAAAGCAATATGTGCTAGAGGCGCCGCTAGGCCCCCCACCAGCTCCTGATGCCCCTGACGAGGAAAAGAATGTCTATATAACTCGTCAGGAGGACCACAACTTAGTTCATTGCGGCATACTGTATGGGCTAGAGCCAGAACTTCGAAAGCGTTTCGAAAATGGCAATGCCTTAGATACCATGGGATAATTGAAAATGATTTTTGATACCCATGCCGTCGTAGAGAGTTATAATGCTTCTAAAAAGTTCTTTAGCTGCATGATGGAGGAGAACAACTCCGTTAGTGAGCACATACTCAAAATGTCTGGGTACGCCGATAAGCTTGTGTCCTTGGGAATAAAGATTCCCATTGACTTAGGCATACATCGTGTTCTCCAATATCTGCCACCTAGCTACAAGAGCTTCGTGATGAACTATAATATGCAGGGCATGAAGAAGTCTCTTCCCGAGCTTCTGTCAATGCTTAAGACTGCAGAAGTAGAGATTAGGAAAGAACATCAAGTGTTGATGATCAATAAGACCAACGGTTTCAAGAAGGACAAGAAAGGCAAGCACAAGGGAAAGAAGGGTGGCAAATCTGTTGCCACACCTAAAAAGAAACCCCGAGCCGGCCCTAAGTCTGACACCGAGTGTTACTATTGTAAGGGGACTGGCCATTGGAAGCACAATTACCCCAAGTATTTGGCGGATAAGAAGGTCGGCAAGGCAAACAAAGGTATATGTGATATACATGTTATTGATGTGTACTTGACTAGTACTCACAGTAGCACCTGGGTATTTGATACGGGATCGGTTGCTAATATATGTAACTCGGTTTAGGGGCTGCGGAACAAGCGACAACTAGCAAGGGATGAGGTCAGGATGCGGGTCGGCAATGGATCAAGAGTTGATGTGATCGCCGTTGGGACTCTACCTCTCCATATGCCATCGGGATTAGTTATAAATTTTAATAATTGTTATTTGGTGCCTGCACTGAGCATGAACATTGTATCCGGATCATGTTTGATGCGAAGTGGTTATTCCTTTAAATATGAAAACAATGGTTGTTCGATTTATAAGAATGATATACTTTATGGTCATCCACCTATGTTGAATGGTTTATTTCTATTGGATCTTGATAGTAGTATTACGCATATTCATAATGTTGATGCTAAAAGGATTAAACTTGATAATGATATATCTGCATATATGTGGCACTGCCGTCTAGGTCATATTGGCGTTAAACGCATGAAGAAACTCCATTCTGATGGACTTTTGGAATCACTTGATTTTGAATCATTTGATACATGTGAGCCATGCCTTATGGGCAAGATGACTAGAACGTCATTTTCCGGTTCAATGGAACGGGCGACAGATTTATTAGAAATCATACATACTAATGTGTGTGGACCAATGAGTGTGTCGGTGCGAGGTGGATATCGTTATTTTGTTACTTTCACGGATGATTTGAGTAGATATGGGTATATCTATTTGATGAAACACAAGTCTAAAACCTTTGAAAAGTTCAAAGAATTTCAGAATGAAGTGGAAAATCATCGTAACAGAAAGATCAAATTTCTACAGGCAAATGGAGGTGAGTATCTAAGTTACGAGTTTAGCACACACATGAAAGAGTGTGGAATAGTTTCACAACTCACGCCTGCCGGAACACCACAATGTAATGGTGTGTCGGAACGTTGTAATCGTACTTTATTGGATATGGTTTGATCTATGATGTCTCTGACTTACTTTCCACAATCATTTTGGGGTTATGCACTGGAAACCGCTGCATTCACTTTAAATCGGGCACCATCTAAATCCGTTGAAACGACACCATATGAATTATGGTTTGGAAACAAACCTAAGATGTCATTTCTTAAAGTTTGGGGATGCGATGTTTATGTGAAGAAACTTCAGCCGAATAAACTCGAACCCAAAGCGGAAAAATGCGTCTTCATAGGATACCCAAAGGAAACAATTGGGTATACCTTCTATCACAGATCCGAGGGCAAGGTTTTTGTTGCCAAGAATGGATCCTTTATTGAGAAGGAATTTCTCACAAAAGGTGTGAGTAGTCGAAAGGTAGAACTCGAAGAGGTTATTGAACCTTCTCTTCATGAAATCGAGTAGCACAGCACCAGAAAGTGTTTCGGAGTTGACTTCACCTAATGAAGAGAGAGCTAATGATATTGATCATGAAACTCCAAAAGAGGACACTACTGAACCTCACAGGTCAAGTAGGACACGTGCAGCTCCTAAAATGTACGGCAATCCTGTTGTGAATTTAATGGTTGATGAAATGGATGACACTGCGACGTATGAAGAAGCGATGATGAGCCCGGATTCCAAGAAATGGATAGAAGCCATGAAATCCGAGATGGAATCCATGTACGAAAACTAGGTTTGGACCTTGGTAGACTTATCTCACCATCGAAAGGCCATTGAGAATAAATGGATTTTCAAAAGAAAAACTGATGCTGATGGTAATGTGACCATCTATAAGGCTCGACTTGTCGCAAAGGGGTTTCGACAAATTCAAGGAGTTGACTATGATGAGACATTCTCTCCCGTAGCGATGCTAAAGTCGGTTAGGATTATGTTAGCAATTGCTGCATATTTTGATTATGAAATATGGCAGATGGATGTCAAAACTGCGTTCTTCAATGGTAATATTGAAGAAGAGTTGTATATGATACAACCTAAGGGTTTTGTCGATCCTAAGGATGCTAATAAGGTATGCAAACTTCGGCGATCCATCTATGGACTGAAGCAAGCATCCTGGAGTTGGAATCTCTGCTTTGATGAGGTGATCAAAGAGTTTGGATTTGTCCAAACTTATGGAGAGGCTTGTATTTACAAGAAAGTGAGTGGGAGCAATGTGGCATTTCTGATATTATATGTGAAGGAAATATGCCCTGAGAGGCAATAATAAAGTTGTTATTATGTATTCCTTGTATATGATAGATGTTTATTTTGCATGCTATAATTGTATTGATAGGAAACGTCAATACATGTGTGTTTAATAAAAAAAGGGTTCCTAGTTATGCCTCTCTTATAGACTAGCTTGTTGATTAACAAGATGATCAAGGTTTCCTGATCACGGACATTGGATGTTGTTAATAACAAGGTCACAACATTTGTGAAATGATGTGATGAACATTCATCCGAAGTATAGCATTACGATCATGTCATTATGTTTATATTGCTGTAACATCATATGAAGTAGTCTTTGTCCTTAGACCATGAGATCATGTTAATTGCTAACACCAGAAAAGTATCTTGATAATATCAAATGTCACACCGTAACAGGGTGACTATAAATGTGGGTTTAGTGCTATGAAGGTGTTATGTTGAGGCTCATGGATCAAGAGTGGAATGTTATATCACGGGAACGAGAAAAGAGTGCATGTCGGTAACAAGATCAAACTAGGTATTTGGATACCGATGATCGAATCTCGGACATGTATTATATCATGAGACAAAGGGATTAAATTACTAGCGTTAAAGGTTCTCACGATCACAAAAGTCATCGTTGAATGTGCAGGAGTCAGTATGGATCTCCAGGTCCCGCTTCTAATTATTGATCTGAGAGGAGTCTCAATCATGTCTGCATTATTCGCGAACCGTAGGGTGACACACTTAAGGGTTGCCGGACACCATTTAGGAGCACATATGATTTAGACAAAAGGTTTGCAAAGCGTAGGAAATGCTTCGATAGAAACAGGAATTGTTTCGATAGAAACCGGAATTGTTTCGGGTGAAATTGCAGAAAGTGGTTCTGCATGTGATATTGAAATGTTGCAAGGGTTTTATGTGAATGTTTGTTAATTAAAGTAATTAAAAAATTCTGAATAAAATAAATAAAATAGTTTTAATTGAGAGTTGCATTTAATTTGGTGGAAATTAAATACATGTGAGTGGGATTTTGGGTGGAGGCCATGTTTATGTGAGTGGAGGTTCACCACATGAATGAAGGAGGGGAGGATTCCCCTCATCATGCAGCTATGGGAGGAGAGGTCTCCCTCCTCTCCTCCTCCTCCTCCTCTCCTCTCAACCGCACCTCCTCGTGAAGGATCTCTCTCCCTCTAGATATTCCCCCATGGTCTCGGATTAGCGAGATACATGTTCCATGGCCTTGCATCGGAAGGTTCTTGCTTCCTCTTATCCTTTGGAGGCGAGGAGGTGGAGGTTGTCCCGAGGTAGCTTGAGCGTTTGTGCAGGGCGGATGCGGCTGCTGATTTAGCGCCCATGGACTTCCACGATCTTGAGATCGACAGCGTCTGACATCAACCACGTACCTACCGCGTTAACAAAACTCGTTGTATTCGAGGGTAAGTTCTCCATGGATGCATGTCCACCCGTTGCTCTGTATCTAGTAGATAGATCTTGGCGTATAGTTCTCATCGTAGGAACTTTTTTGTTTTCTATGCTGCAGACCCAACAATTGATTGGAAATGAGATAGATCTTTTAAACAGTGTTAAAAGTTATCTAAACAACAAAATTTCGATGAAAGACCTTGGTGAAGCGTCTTATATATTAGGCATTAAAATCTATAGAGATTGATCAAGGCGCCTAATTGGGCTATCGCAGAGTACATACCTTGATAAGATATTAAAGAAGTTTAATATGGATGCAAGTAAGAAGGGGTTCTTACCTATGTTGCAAGGCAAGACATTGAGCGAGACTCAAAGTCCGGCTACGGAGGAAGAAAGAGAGATAATGGATAAGATCCCCTATGCCTCGGCCATAGGCTTTATAATGTATGCCAGGCTATGTAGAAGACCGGGTGTGGCACATGCTATTAGTTTGACTAGTAGGTGCCAATTTTATCCAGGTTCGGAACACTGGATAGCGGTCAAGGATATCCTTAAGTACTTGAGAAGAACTAGGGATATGTTTCTTATATACGGAGGTGAGGAAGAGCTATTCGCTAAGTGTTATGTCGATGCTAGCTTTGACACCGATCCGGATGACTCTAAGTCACAATCCGGATACGCATTTCTCTTGAACGAAGAAGCAGTTAGTTGGAGGAGTTCCAAACAACCTGTGGTGGCTGGATCAACGATGGAGGCAGAATATGTTGCTGCTTCAGAAGCGGCACAGGAAGTGGTTTGGATGAAATAGTTCATAACGGAACTAGGTGTGGTTCCTAGTGCATTGGACCCAATGGTGATCTATTGTGACAACAATGGAGCCATAGCCAATGCCAAGGAACCAAGATCTCACAAGAATTCCAAGCATATTAAGCATCGGTTTCACTCCATCCGCGAGCATGTAAAGGATGGAGATATAAAGATTTGTAAAGTGCACACAGACCTAAATGTAGCAGATCCGTTGACTAAAGTTCTCCCTAGGGCAAAACATGATCAACACCAGAACTCCATGGGTGTTAGATTTATCACTATGTGAACTAGATTATTGTCTCTAGTGCAAGTGGGAGACTCAAGGAAATATGCCCTGAGCGGCAATAATAAAGTTGTTGTATTCCTCGTATATGATAGATGTTATTTTGCATGCTATAATTGTATTGATCGGAAACGTCAATACATGTGTGTTTAATAAACAAAAAGGGTTCCTAGTTATGCCTCTCTTATAGACTAGCTTGTTGATTAACAAGATGATCAAGGTTTCCTGATCATAGACATCGGATGTTGTTAATAACAAGGTCACAAAATTTGAGAAATGATGTGATGAACATTCATCAGAAGTATAGCATTACGATAAAGTCATTATGTTTATATTGCTATAACATCATACGAAGTAATCTTTATCCTTAGACCATGAGATCATGCTAATTGCTAACACCAGAAGAGTATCTTGATAACATCAAACGTCACACCGTAACAGGGTGACTATAAAGATGGGTTCATTGCTACGAAGGTGTTATGTTCAGGCTCATGGATCAAGAGTGGGATTTGTCAATCCCGATGACAGATAGAGATACTCTGGGCCCTCTCGGTGATATCACATTAAGATAGCTTGCAAGCAAGTGATGTGATCACTGGATTGTTATATCACGGGAACGAGAAAAGAGTGCATGTCGGTAACGAGATCAAACTAGGTATTTGGATACCGATGATCGAATCTCGGACATGTATTATATCATGACACAAAGGGATTAAGTTACTAGAGTTAAAGGTTCTCACGATCACAGAAGTCATCGTTGAATATGCAGGAGTCAATATGGATCTCCAAGTCCCGCATCTGATTATTGATCTAAGAGGAGTCTCAATCATGTTTGCATTATTCGCGAACCGTAGGGTGGCACACTTAAGAGTTACTGGACACCATTTAGGAGCACATATGTTTCAGACGAAAGAATTGCAAAGCGCAGGAATTGTTTCGGGTGAAATTGCAGAAAGTGGTTCTACATGTGATATTGAAATGTTGCAAGGGATTTTATGTGAATGTTTTTTAATTAAAGTAATTAACAAAATTCTGAATAAATTTAATAAAAGAGCTTTATTAAATGAGAGAGCATTAAACTTAGAGAATTTTAATGTATTTAAAGTGGAGACTTTAAAAGGGAATGTGAAGAGGCATTTTAATGTGGAGGGAGTTACCACCACATGAATGGAGGAGGTGAGGGGTCACCTCCATGAGGCACCGGCCATGGAGGGGTTACCCCCCTCTTCCTCCTTCTTCCTCACACCTCCTCGTGAAGGATCTCTCTTCCCCCTCTAGAATTATTCCCCCATGGTCTCGGATTAGCGAGATACATGTTCCCGGTGGCATTTCGTCTGGAAGGAGTTGCTGCTTCTGCTGCATTGTTGGAGCGAGGAGGTGGAGGTTATCCGGTGGCTTGAACATGTGTGCGAGGACGGATGCGATGCTGATTTGCGGCGCTCGGACTTCCACATGATCTTGAGATCGTCAAGTGTACAACTACATCAACCACGAGTTCCTACTCATTAACAAAACTCGTTGTCTCCGAGGGTAAGTTCTCGATGGATGTATGTCCACCCGTTGCTCTGTATCTAGTAGATAGATCTTGGCGTATAGTTCTCATCGTAGGAATTTTTTGTTTTCTATGCTGCGGACCCAACAAGAGGTCCCTACTCCTGCTATTTTCTCGTGGAATTAACCGAGGAATCGAAGATTACAATGGTGCGCAGATGCAATCTGGCGGGAGTTGTGGAAACTAGGGTTGCGTGTGTCCTCCTCGCCGCCCCCTCCTAGCCTTTATAAAGATAGGCTAGGTCTCAGGTAGCAGGTCGAGTCGGTTACAGTTTAGGGTTTGCCCTTTAAACTTTCTATCTTTAGCTTCTTCTTGTTCCGCAACCAATCGAGAGTCTGTAGGTTACTTGAATTCTCCATTTGGGCCTTGGCAACGCCGTGGGCTTCTGCCATATTCAGGCCGTATATACCAAACTCGAGTACCTGTAGGGTATACCCATGTTAGTAGCCCCCGAGTGTCCAATGGAATCGCAGATTCAACTGGGGACTTTATGAAGCCTTTCGAGTGCATGACTGAATATTTTTTCGACTGCTCTATTTGTGTCATAGGGATTGTTGATGTGCGTGCCTGATTTAACCGATGTATCGGTATCAGTTAACTACCTTAGGGTAAAACAACGCAATCTACTCGAACTCGAGTCCCCGGACTCGAATTCGGAAAAGTGCTGGTGTAATTTGACTCAAGCCGCGGCGGTCTTATAGGAGTCGAATTCTAGTATATGGGTGTGAGCACTTGAAGCGTCCATCAAGGCATGTTCATCGTACCTGTAGGCACGGATATATTTCTGGTAGTGCGCAGCGAATGCGTTGCCAGGCCTTATTCAGGTCTTATCTTCACGCTGCAAGCACGGCATCCGAATTTTGTCATCACGAAGATGATTCGGGTGGCCCAGGAGACGCAGTCTCTTTGTAGGGAAAAATCACGAGGCGGTGTCGCCATAAGCTCCGAGTGTGGATGTTATCGACACACAGTACGATGTACAAATAATCATAGGGTGCGCGACCAGCGCTCCCTATGGGAGTAGCCCCCGAGTGCATGGTTGAGTCGAAGACTTAGGTAGGGACTAAAGAACTTTTGTGACTGTTGTCGTCTTTTGTTTGCTTGTTTCAGTCGAATTTATGTCCGGCGCTCCCTATGTGAGTAACCCATGTCCATAGTCGAATCGCGGATTCTAGTGATTGGGTATGCTTTGAATGTCCATGTTCCTGCAGAAGAGAAAAAAAAAGCGTAGGGTGCGCGACTAGCGCTCCCTATGGGAGTAGCCCCCGAGTGCTTGGTGGAGTCAAAGATTCGAGCAAGGACTAAAGTAGTCGAAGTCTTCTGCTTCTCAATTTTGGATGACATCAGTGCTGATGATGTGATGACCTTAGTTGCCCGCGTGAGCTGGTTTGACAGGACGTGACGAGCGGTGGGTCCCATTTTCTGACTCTGACTTGACCGGACGTGCGTAATCTTTGTTTTAATTACGCCTCCTTGATTTCCACGCATAAAGGGGGTAGTGGGGGACGATTCGTGCTTCGGGTCCTCCACGTGTCGATCACGATGAACGCCACGCGTCTGATAGGGTTTTTGCTAGCCGTTGGATTACATCTTCCAGGGGGTTAAGTAACAGTGCTAATTAGCCTTATTTGCAGGATAATACGAGGTACAATGTGTGGCTAAGTAGCCTTATTTGCAATGTAAAAATAAAAGACGACTAAGGGTAGAAGCACCGCAGCTGCGCGACGTTCCAGGAGTTGGAGTATGCGACTCCTGTCTCGAAATCTTTAAGGCGATAGGCGCCACCTGGGATTACTTCTGTAATCACGTATGGCCCCTCCCAGGGGGACTCGAGCTTGAGATGCCCTTGTTGTTTCAGTCGCAGGACCAGGTCTCCTTCGACGAAGGACCTAGGGCATAGCCTTCTACTATGGTAGTTGTGCAGGTTCTGCTGGTAGATCGTTGATCTTTCCGCGGCGATTTCCCGTGCCTCGTCAAGGAGGTTGACGGAATCTTCGAGTGCAAGAGTTGACTCCTGCTCGCTGTAAGCGACCACTCGCGGTGCTTTGTATCGTACCTCTGCGGGTAGCACCGCTTCAGCACCGTGCACCATGAAGAACGGGGTGTACCCCGTGGCACTGTTTAGAGTTGTGCGCAGGCTCCAGAGTACTGATTGCAACTCGTCTGGCCAGCAGCCTGCGGCTTGTTCAAGTGGCCTGAGGAGTCGCTTCTTGATGCCACCGTAGACGAGCCCGTTGGCTTTTTCGACCTGACCGTTGGTCTGTGGATGTGCTATGGAGGCATAGCTTATGTTGATTCCCAGATTCTCGCAGAATTCTTGGAACTCCTTGGATGTGAAGTCTGTCCTATTGTCCGTGATGATGTTGTGTGGTACTCCGAAGCGATAGATGATGGACTCAAAGAATTTGACCACGTTGTATCCTGACTAGTTAGTCACTGGCATGGCCTCTATCCACTTGGTGAATTTGTCGACTGTGACCAGGAGGTAGACGTAGCCTCCTTGTGAGGACTTTGGGAGCTTGCTGACCATGTCGAGTCCCCATTGCACGAAGGGCCAGGCCAATGGAATTGGTCAGAGCTCCGCGCCAGGTGCGTGTGGCTTGTTCGCGAATTGCTGGCAAGCGTTGCATTTCTGGACGATGTCCTTGGCATCACGCATGGCCGTAGGCCAGTAGAATCCAGCTCATCGAGCTTTGGCGACGAGGGCTCGACTGCCATCGTGGTGCCCGCAAGTCCCCTCATGGATGTCGAGTAGGACAGCTCTTCCATCAGCGTTGGATACGCATCATTGGAGTACTATTGTGATGCTGTGCTAGTACAGTTCGCCGTTGATAACAGCGAATGCCTTGGATCACCGCGCAATGTGCCGTGCGTCAGTCGGGTCGTCCGGTAGCCTTTGTTGAGAAGGTATGTGATGTATGGTTGAGTCCAAGATGGCTCGATCATCATGACACTCAATGGTCCTTCGAATCCTGTGTCGAGCTCCAAGTCATCGAGTGTTATTGGCTCATTGGGCGGCACAACCCCCGAGTCCGACGTTGCGCTTGTTTTCTTCTCGGTGGACTTTGGCTTGATGGAGCATTCGCATATGCGCTCGAGAAATACCCCAGGTGGTATGGGGGCGCAGGTAGAGCCAATATTGGCGAGTGCGTCCGCCTCTTCATTGCTTTCCTGGCCTATGTGCTGCAGCTCGCACCCGTCGAAGTCCCCTTCGAGTGTGTCGTAGAGGTCACAGTAGGCGATCATATTGTCGTTCAGTGTGTCGCACTCGTGCATTGTCTGGTTGACGACCAGCTTGGAGTCGTCATATATTATGAGCCTCTTGGCGCCGCAGGCTTTTGCCATCCTCATCCCGTGCACCAGGGCCTCGTATTCAGCTTCATTATTGGAGGCGGTGAACTGCATTCGCATAATGTATTTCATCTTGTCTCCCTGGGGCAATGTCAGTATGACACCTGCGCCAGCTCCATCCTTTCGCTTGGATCTATCGAAGTGCATTGTCCAGAGGTAGGACATATCTGGGTTTTCAGGGAGCTGGTTCTCCATCCAGTGCATGAGGAAGTCAGGGAGAACTTGCGACTTGATTGCATCGTGTTTTTCATATGTAATGTCTCGTGGAGACAGTTCTATCCCCCAAAGCGCGACTCGTCCGGTGGCGTCGGGATTGTTGAGGATATGCCCAAGCGGGGCGTCGTTGACTACCACGATTGGGTGTTCCTGGAAGTAGTGGCGCAGTCGCCGGGCTGTCATGGAGATGCCGTATGCCATCTTCTGGTAGTGCGGGTACCGCTGTTTTGTTGGCGTGAGTACCTTATTGAGGTAGTAGACTAGGCGCTGTGCTTCGTGGACCTTGTTTTCCTCGGCTCGTTCTACCACGAGTACTGTGCGGACCACCTGGTCGGTGGCGGACATGTATAGTAACAGTGGTTATCTTTCGTGTGGGGTCACCAGTACTGGTGAGGTGGACAGTAGGCGCTTGAGTTCTTCGAATGCTTCCTGTGCCTCGTTGGTCCACTCGAACTTGTCAGCTTTGCGGAGAAGTTGGTAGAAGGGAAGTGCCTTTTTGCCCATTCGACTGATGAATCGACTGAGTGCCGCGATTCACCCAGCCAGCTGTTGGACACCTCTTATGTTCTTCGGCTTCTCCATGGCCAGTATGGCTTTTATTTTCTTCAGGTTCGCCTCGATCCCTCTCACGAAGATGAGATACCCGAGTAGTCGCCCAGATGGTACGCTGACGGTGCACTTGTCCTGATTGAGCTTGATCCGGTAGCGGTCGAGGTTGGCGAAGGTTTCACGTAAATCGTTGATTAGTGAAGCTTCCTCTTTGGTCTTGATTACGATGTCGTCAACATAGACTTGGATGCTGCGACCAAGTTGGTTCTTGAGGCAAGCCTGCATGCACCGCTGGTAGGTGGCTCCTGCGTTTTTTAGCCCAAAGGGAATTGTGTTATAGCAGAACACACCAAAAGGCATTGTAAACGCCGTTTTCTCTTGATCCTCCTCCTTCATTCGAATCTGATTATAGCGTGAGTAGGCGTCGAGGAAGTAGAGGCGCTAACATCCCGTGGTGGAGTCGATGATCTGGTCGATTCGTGGCAGTGGTAAGTGATCCTTCGGGCAGTGCTTATTCAGAGAGGTGAAATCCACGCACATCCGTAGGATATCCGTGTCCTTTTTTGGTACTAGCACCGTGTTGGCGAGCCAAGTGCTTTCCTTGATCTCGCATATGAATTTGGCGTCGAGGAGTCTGTTGATCTTCATTCCGACTTCTTTTTCTCTTGGCTTAGACCGTCGCCTAATTGTTTGTTTGACTGGCCTTGCGTCTGGGTTGACGTTGAGTGCATGCTCAGCGAATTCCCTAGGAACTCCTGGCATGTCCACTGGACACCAGGCGAAGATTTCCCAGTGCTCACGGAGGAATTCGACAAGCGTGAATTCCTATGCGGGACTCAAGTTGTTGGCGATGAGGTCCGTTTTGGCGGGATCCGATGGGTGGACCTGAAGTTTTTTCGTGTGCACCAATGAGTCGAAGGATAGGTCGGGTGAACTTGGTCAGCTCAGGGTAGGCAGACTGTTGTCTGTCGACTCCTTCAGTCTCGCGAGTTCTTCCTACATGCGAAGGACTAGGAATTTATGTTGAACTCCCTATCGCAATTGTCGGACCTCTCGAATCTCCTGTTGATTGTGATGACGCCATTAGGGCCTGGCATTTTTGAAGGAAATATGCCCTGAGAGGCAATAATAAATTTGTTATTATGTATTACTTGTATATGATAGATGTTTATTTTGCATGCTATAATTGTATTGATAGGAAACGTCAATAAAGTGTGTTTAATAAACAAAAAGGGTTCCTAGTTATGCCTCTCTTATAGACTAGCTTGTTGATTAACAAGATGATCAAGGTTTCCTGATCATGGACATTGGATGTTGTTAATAACAAGGTCACAACATTTGTGAAATGATGTGATGAACATTCATCCTATGTATAGCATTACGATCAAGTCATTATGTTTATATTGCTATAACATCATACGCAGTAGTCTTAGTCCTTAGACCATGAGATCATGTTAATTGCTGACACCGGAAAAGTATCTTGATAACATCAAACGTCACACCGTAACAGGGTGACTGTAAAGGTGGATTCAGTGCTATAAAGGTGTTATGTTGAGGCTCATGGATCAAGAGTGGAATTTGTCAATCCCGATGACTGATAGATATACTCTGGGCCCTCTCGGTTATATCACATTAAGATAGCTTGCAAGCAAGTGATGTGATCACTAGAATGTTATATCACGGGAATGAGAAAAGAGTGCATGTCGGTAACGAGATCAAACTAGGTATTTGGATACCGATGATCGAATCTCGGACATGTATTATATCATGAGACCAAGGGATTAAATTACTAGCGTTAAAGGTTCTCACGATCACAGAAGTCATCGTTGAATGTGCAGGAGTCAGTATGGATCTCCAGGTCCCGCTTCTGATTATTAATCTAAGAGGAGTCTCAATCATGTCTGCATTATTCACGAACCGTAGGGTGACACACTTAAGGGTTGCCGGACACCATTTAGGAGCACATATGTTTCAGACAAAATGTTTGCAAAGCGCAGGAAATGTTTCGATAGAAACATGAATTGTTTCGATAGAAACCGGAATTATTTCGGGTGAAATTGCAGAAAGTGGTTCTGCATGTGAAATTGAAATTTTGCAAGGGGTTTTTATGTGAATGTTTGTTAATTAAAGTAATTAACAAAATTCTGAATAAAATAAATAAAAGAGTTTTATTAATTGAGAGTGGCATTAAATTTGGTTGAAATTTAATGCATGTGAGTGGATCCATTGGTGGAGTTTGAATTTATGTGAGTGGAGCTTCACCACATGAATGAGGAAGAGGTGGGGGCACCCCCTTTGGCCGTCATCCATGGGAGGGGAGTAGCCCCCCCTCTCCTATAAAAGTCCCACTCTCCTTCCTCACAAAGCACACCTCCTCGTGAAGGATCTCTCCCCCCTCTAGATATTCCCCCATGGTCTCCGATTAGCGAGATACATGTTCCCGGTGGCCTTGTGTCTGGAAGGAGTTGATGCTCCCACTGATTCGCTGGGGCGAGGAGGTGGAGGCTGTCCGGTAGCTTGAACGTGTGTGCGAGGACGGATGCGCTGCTGATTTGCGGCGCTCGGACTTCCACACGATCTTGAGATCGGCAAGCGTACGACTACATCAACCATGAGTTCCTACTCGTTAACAAAACTCGTTGTCTTCGAGGGTAAGTTCTCCATGGATGTATGTCCACCCGTTGCTCTGTATCTAGTAGATAGATCTTGGCGTATAGTTCTCATCCTAGGAATTTTTTGTTTTCTATGCTGCGGACCCAACAGTGGTATCAGAGTCTGATCTATGCATAGGTGCTTTGCACGGGTAGTACACATATGTTTACATGTGGGCGATGATGATCATGTTATTGCATCTTCTATGTATTTTGGATATTGGTGGCATAGTGGGATGAAGCGGCCCGGACCAACCTTACATGTCATCGTACATGAGACCGGTTCCACGACTGACATGCAACTAGTTTCGCATAAGTGTCTAGCGGGTGTCTGTCTCTCCTACTATAGTCAATATCTGATTTCCAACGAGTTGCTAATAACTTGGTTATCCTCGTTGTGGTTCATGTTCGTAGGTAAGACCGGTTCTATCTCCGAAAGCCCTAAGCCACGGAAAACTTGCAATTGATAAATTAGAGGCGTCTAGTTTAGATCGTTGCTGGGCTAGTGTCTTGATATGGTATTGTTATAAGTAGATGTATGATAGATACTCTTACAACTCACTTAAC
The DNA here is from genome assembly GCA_023614405.1 of Avena insularis. Taxonomy (NCBI): domain Eukaryota; kingdom Viridiplantae; phylum Streptophyta; class Magnoliopsida; order Poales; family Poaceae; genus Avena; species Avena insularis. The sequence continues at coordinate 659,512,136 of CM042690.1, read as the reverse complement.
GTGTAAGTTCCATAGACCTTGGCCTTACACACAAAGGAATGATAGAGATCATACCATGATGCAAATGATAAATATTAAATGCATGGACCGTATCATCTCACTTCACACATTAGATGTGAGCATATTATATTGCTAGTTTGGCGCTTTTGGTAGCATTATAAGATGATCCCTCATTTAGATATCAAGATAAAATGTGTTCTTCCTTAAGTATGCACCGTTTTGTGGATTGTGTTTTGAGGCATCACGTGATGATCGGGTGTTCTCGACTCTACGCTTTCATACAACGGGTGTAAGACAATTTTACACACGCGAATACTAAGGTTCTTACTTGGCGAGCCTAGCATGTACAGACATGGCCTTGGAACACGGACCAAAAGGTTAAGCATGAGTCATACAGTTGATATGATGCCCATATAGATGCTCACCTTTGAAGCTACACCGACTCACGTGATGATCGGACTTGGTGTAGTGGATTTGGTTCATGTAATCACCAAAAATGACACGAGGGATGTCGTTTTTGAGTGGGAGTTCATTAGTAATTTGGATTAGTTGAACTCAATCTATCATAAACTTAGTCTAAATATACTTTACAAATTCTGTTGTAGATGGCACCACCTGCTTTTAATTTCAATGTGTTCATGGAGAAAGAGAAGCTTGCTGCGAATGGTAGCAACTTCACCAACTGGGCTATGAATTTGAGGATTCTCCTCACTGCTACACAAAAGCAATATGTGCTAGAGGCGCCACTAGGCCCCCCACCAGCTCCTGATGCCCCTGACGAGGAAAAGAACGTCTATATAATTCGTCAGGAGAGCCAAAACTTCGAAAGCATTTCGAAAATGGCAACGCTTTGATACCATGGGAGAATTGAAAATGATTTTCGATACCCATGCTGCCGTAGAGAGTTATAATGCTTCTGAAAAGTTCTTTAGCTGCATGATGGAGGAGAACAACTCCGTTAGTGAGCATGTACTCAAAATGTCTAGGTACACCGATAAGCTTGTGTCCTTGGGTATAACGATCCCCATTGACTTAGGCATACATCATGTTCTCCAACCTCTGCCACCTAGCTACAAGAGCTTCGTGATGAACTATAATATGCAGGCATGAAGAAGTCTCTTCCCGAGCTTCTGTCATTGCTTAAGACTGCAGAAGTGGAGATTAGGAAAGAACATCAAGTGTTGATGATCAATAAGACCACCGGTTTCAAAAAGGACAAGAAAGGCAAGCAGAAGGGAAAGAAGGGTGGCAAATTTGTTGCCGCACCTAAAAAGAAACCCTGAGATGGCCCTAAGTCTGACACCGAGTGTTACTATTGCAAGGGGACTGGCCATTGGAAGCGCAACTGCCCCAAGTATTTGCCAGACAAGAAGGCCGGCAAGGCAAATAAAGGTATAGGTGATATACATGTTATTGATGTGTACTTGACTAGTACTCGCAGTAGCACCTGGGTATTTGATACGGGATCGGTTGCTAATATATGTAACTTGGTTCAGGGGCTGCGGAACAAGCGACAACTAGCAAGGGATGAGGTCACGATGCGGGTCGGCAATGGATCAAGAGTTGATGTGATCGCCGTCGGAATGCTGCCTCTCCATATGCCTTCGGAATTAGTTATAAACCTGAATAATTGTTATTTGGTGCCTGCACTGAGCATGAACATTGTATCCGGATCATGTTTGATGCAAAGTGGTTATTCGTTTAAGTCTGAAAACAATGGTTGTTCGATTTATATGAATAATATCTTTTATGGTCATGCACCTGTGTTGAATGGTTTATTTCTGTTGGATCTTGATAGTAGTATTACGCATATTTATAATGTTGATGCTAAAAGGATTAAACTTGATAATGATATATCTACATATATGTGGCACTGTCGTCTAGGTCATATTGGCGTTAAACGCATGAAGAAACTCCATTCCGATGGACTTTTGGAATCACTTGATTTTGAATCATTTGATACATGTGAGCCATGCCTTATGGGCAAGATGACTAGAACACCGTTTTCCGGTTCAATGGAATGGGCGACAGATTTATTGGAAATCATAGATACTGATGTGTGTGGACCAATGAGTGTGTCGGCGCGAGGTGGATATCGTTCTTTTGTTACTTTCACGGATGATTTGAGTAGATACGGGTATATCTATTTGATGAAACATCAGTCTAAAACCTTTGAAAAGTTCAAAGAATTTTAGAATAAAGTGGAAAATCATCATAACAGAAAGATCAAATTTTTGTGGTTCGACCATCGAGGAGAGTATCTTAGTTACGAGTTTAGCACACATATGAAAGACTGTGGAATAGTTTCACAACTTACGCCTGCCGGAACACCACAACGTAATGGTGTGTCAGAACGTCGTAATTGTACTTTATTGGATATGGTTTGATCTATGATGTCTTTGACTGACTTGCCACTGTCATTTTGGGGTTATGCACTGGAAACCGCTGCATTCACTTTAAATAGGGCACCATCTAAATCCGTTGAAAAGACACCGTATGAATTATGGTTTGGAAACAAACCTAAGCTGTCATTTCTTAAAGTTTGGGGATGCGATGTTTTTGTGAAGAAACTTCAACCGGATAAACTCGAACCCAGAGCGGAAATATGCATCTTCATAGGATACCCTAAGGAAATGATTGGGTATACCTTCTATCACAGATCCGAGGGCAAGGTTTTTGTTGCCATGAATGGATCCTTTCTTGAGAAGGAGTTTCTCGCGAAAGGTGTGAGTAGTCAGAAGGTAGAACTCGAAGAGCTTATTGAACCTTCTCTTCATGAAATGGCGAGTAGCGCAGCACCGGAAGTTGTTTCAGAGTTAACTTCACCTAATGAAGAGAGACCTCATGATATTGATCATGAAACTCCGAAAGAGGATACTACCGAACCTCGCAGGTCAAGTAGGACACGTGCAGCTCCTGAACTGTACGGAAATCCTGTTATGAATTTCATGATTGATGAAATAGATGACCCTGCGACATATGAAGAAGTGATGATGAGCCCTGATTCCAACAAATGGCTATAAGCCATGAAATCCGAGATGGAATCCATGTACGAAAACCAGGTTTGGTCCATGGTAGACTTACCTCACGATCAAACTAGGTGCAATCCATGTCCACCCGTTGCTCTGTATCTAGTAGATAGATCTTGGCGTATAGTTCTCATCGTAGGAATTTTTTTGTTTTCTGTGCTGCGGACCCAACAATTTTCATCTGCAGATAGGCGTAGTGCGGGACTGCCATGAACCTAGCGAACGCGACACGTCTGAGGATGCAGTGGTACTGTGAGGGCCAGTCGACGACTTCAAAGTCCATGCGTTCGCGCTGAAAGTTTTTCGGCATGCCAAAGATGACGTCGAGGTTAATTTTGCCAAGGGGATATACGCCCTTGCCTGGGATGATGCCACGGAATGTTGCATCCGAGGCCTCTAGGCAGGTCAGAGGGATCCTCATTGCTCGCAAGGTACTCGCGAACATAAGGTTGATGCCACTTCCGCCGTCCATGAAGACGTGGCTCATGTCGAAACGTCCAATTTGTGCCTTGAGTACGAGGGGACAGTGGCCTGGACGAGGTACTTGGCGCGGATGGTCACGCTTGTCGAAGGTGATGGAGGAGTCACTTCCACTGAGGTACTCAGTGGTGGATGGTGGCGAGTTTGTTGCCAGATTCACTTGGCGAGTGATGGCCTTTTGCACCCAGTTGGAGGGGCGACCCTTTTGGATCATCATGGTGCCCATGGCCCGTGGGTACGACTCGCCTCCGTGATGTTGGTCAGGCGTAGCTGCGTTTGGCGGTGGTCCAGGTGGTGGTGGAGGAGCTCCATGTGCCACAGCACCTGGGGCGGCTCCGTAGCCCCTGTTGACTGCGTCGCTATTCATCCGAGCCAGACCCTCATGGAGTTTGAGGAACTCGCGACAGTCTTTGAGGAGGTGGCTGGATTTCGTTTTGCCATCATGCTTGTCGATGTAAAAGTGCACAGTGCATGGCCCAGACAGCTTATCTTCAATGGATGATGCGGGTGCCTCATCGCGAGTGCGGCACTGCCATACTTGCATGGTTTTCCCGGAGTCGCGTTATCCATCGCTGAGGTAGCCACTGTTCGGTTGTCGTCGCGTCTGTCGGCGTAGATGGCTGTGACCATGTTGACATCATCGCGGTCATCGTAGATGCATATTCGACGTTTGCTTCGGCGGTCGCGTCTACGTCTGAGTTCTGCTTCATCGTCGGAGTGAACGTGATTCTTCACCGAATCTTCTCCATCTGCCCACAGATTCGTGATTTCCATTAGGTGGTCAATGGTTTTGGGCTTCGAGCAGCCCAGCTCCTCCCTGAGGTCTATGCGGCGAACGCCTCCATTGAATGCGTCAATTGCGTGATCCTCCGAGATGTTTTCTGTGGAGTTCTTGATGATGGACCACCTCTGGATGTACGAGCGTAGCGATTCACCCGACCTTTGCTGGCAGCACCTCAGCTCTTCGATTGACATGGACCTTTTGTAGGTGCCCTTGAAGTTGCGCACAAAGCTGTAGACCAGCTCTTCCCAACTGCAAATAGATCCACGTGGGAGGTTCTTGAGCCATGCTCAGGCGGCGCCCTGTAGCTGTAGCTACAGGCATTGCATGGCCGTGCTTCGACTCCCGCCGTGGAGCTTGACAGAGGAGATATGGTCCTCTAACCAGATTTTTGGGTCCTACAGGCCGTCAAACTTTGAGTCGGTCGATCAGGCACGTGGCGCCCTTGACTTGTCGATCTTGCGCTGCGTGATGTCATCACGCGCGTCGTAGTCGTGGTCGTGTCGCCGGGAGCGGCGGCGTCGAGACAGATCATGACTGTCATCGCTGGATGAGGGCGAGGAATAGTATTTTGCCAGAGCCTTGCCTTTCTTCGGCTCCAGTGTCGGCTCTTTGTCGAGAGCGGCCTCGATTAACCCAAAGCCTGCGATCGTAGATTGGTGCATGGCAGCTCGAGGATCTCCAGCTGGCGGCTGGTTGTTGAGGAGGTACATGGTGGCCGCCATTACCGCAGCTTGCGACATTTTTGGGAGCACATTGCCACGCGTATCCACCGTCATGGAGCCGAAGTTGAGGACCTTTGCGGCTTCTACACGCTCTTGTTCAGTGAGGTGGGCCAGTCAAGATCGCCTCTTGTTAGTGTTGGGTCCGCAGCATAGAAAACAAAAATTTTCCTACGATGAGAACTACACGCCAAGATCTATCTACTAGATACAGAGCAATGGGTGGACATACATCCATGGAGAACTTACCCTCGAAGACAACAAGCTTTGATAACGAGTAGGAACTCGTGGTTGATGTAGTCGTACACTTGCCGATCTCAAGATCGTGAGGAAGTCCGAGCGCCGCAACTCAGCAGCGCATCCGCACTCGCACACACGTTCAAGCCACCGGACAACCTCCACCTCCTCGCTCCAGTGATCCAGCGGAAGCAGCAACTCCTTCTAGACGAAATGCCACCGGGAACATGTATCTCGCTAATCCGAGACCATGGGGGAATAATGCTAGAGGGGGAGAGAGATCCCTCACAAGGAGGTGTGTGGATGAAGGAGGGAATGGGTGGCCTTTTATAGGAGGAGGGGGGTGCCCCCTCTCTCCATGGTCATGCATGGGGGTGACCCTCACCTCCCCATTCATGTGGTGGTAACCCCTCCACATTAAAATGCCTCTTCACATTCCCTTTTAAAGTCTCCACTTTAAATGCATTAAATTTCTCCAAATTTAATGCTCTCTCATTTAATAAAACTCTTTTTATTAAATTTATTCAGAATTTTGTCAATTACTTTAATTAACAAACATTCACATATAGCCCCTTGCAATATTTCAATATCACATGCAGAACCACCTTCTGCAATTTCACCCGAAACAATTTCCGGTTTCTATTGAAACAATTCCTGCGCTTTGCAATTCTTTCGTCTGAAACATATGTGCTCCAAAATGGTGTCCTGTAACTCTTAAGTGTGCCACCCTACGGTTTGCGAATAATGCAGACATGATCGAGACCCTTCTCCGATCAATAATCAGAAGCGGGACCTGGAGATCCGTACTGACTCCTACACATTCAACGATGACTCCTATGATCGTGAGAACCTTTAACGCTTGTAACTAAATCCCTTTGTCTCTCGATATATTACATGTCCGAGATTCGATCATCGGTATCTCCATACCTAGTTTGATCTCGTTACCGACATGCACTCTTTTCTCGTTCCCGTGATACAACATTCTAGTGATCACATCACTTGCTTACAAGCTATCCTAATGTGATATTACTGAGAGGGCCCAGAGTATATCTATCCGTCATCTGGATTGAAAATTCCACTCTTGATCCATGAGCCTCAACATAACACCTTCGTAGTACTGAACCCATCTTTATAGTCACCCTGTTACGGTGTGACGTTTGATGTTATCAAGATACTCTTCCGGTGTCAGCAATTAACATGATCTCATGGTCTAAGGATAAAGATTACTTTGTATGATGTTATAGCAATATAAACATAATGACTTGATCGTAATGCTATACTTTGGGTGAATGTTCATCACATCATTCCACCAATGGTGTGACCTTGTTATTAACAACATCCAATGTCCATGATCAGGAAACCTTGATCATCCTGTTAATCAACAAGCTAGTCTATAAGAGAGGCATGACTAGGAACCCTTCTTGTTTATTAAACACACATGTATTGATGTTTCTGAATCAATACATTTCTAGCATGTAAAATAAACATCTATCATGTATAAGGAATATATAATAACAACTTTATTATTGCCTCTCAGGGCATATTTCCTTCAGTTAGCGATGTACTCGTTGCACTTGGAGGAGGATCCTCCGTGGGAGGAGAGCCCAGCTCGTCGGAGGCTCGACTCGTTTGCCGCCTTTCTACGCGCCTCGAGTTGCGCGATTGTTTGCAGTTTGCGTTTGTACTCTTCTTTCAGGAGCCAATGGTAGCCCATCAGCAGTTCTTGCGGGGAGCCGAAAGGCAGAGGGTGTCCTCGTAGGGCTTCTCGGCAGCGGGCCCACTCGAGATCATTGAGCCTGATCACGACGCATTCACCAGTTTGTTCATTTATCATAGTTGGAGGTTCGACTGCCCCTCCGTTGTTGACGGGGGCGCCGTTAGTGGGGCCACCATTGGGTGGTTCACCATTGGGTGGTCCACCATTAGGTATGCCACCGTTTGCCGGGTCGGTTCCATTGCCACCGTTGCCCGTGTCGTCGCGATTGGCGAAGGAATCGCCCGCGTTGATGACGGTGCACATGAAGTGGTTAGGGAAGCTGCTGCTCCCGCAACTTTCAGATCTGGAGCCATAGACTCCATCTTTAGTTGCTAGATCGCCCAGATCGGATTCGCGACTGCTGTCGCTGGCCATAGTCTCGACTATTGTTGAGGCATTGAGCTCACTGAGGGTGCCAATCGGCGGAGGGAACCATGATGCTGGAGCAATCGATGGTGTTGTCGGCTGGTCAGGCATGCGAAGCGTGCCCATCTGACCAACTTGGAAGCGGAAGCTCCTGATCGCCAGGCTAGTTCCGTCGCCCACGGACTCGAAAGTCGGGCGAGTGGCTGGCGTATGGACGGTGAAGTCGAACGCGCCGAATAGCTGGCGAATCTCCGCTGTTGTGGAGTTGTAGATCGTAGTTGATGGGGCCGAAGAAGCCGCAACATCAGCACTCCCAATTCCCATAGACAGCGCCAATTGATGAGGGTTTAACTCATTAATGCTCATTGTTATGGACTTGGGTTTTGTAGGAGGAGGGAGCGCTGGAAGCATCAATCGGCTGGCAAACAAGCACACAGGGGACTCGGAGATTTACCCAGGTTCAGGCCTCGTAGAGGTCCCTACTCCTGCTTGTATGCTCATGGAATTAACAGAGGAATCGAAGATTACAATGATGCGTAGATGCAATCTGGCGGGGGTTGTGGAAACTAGGGTTGCGTGTGTCCTCCTCGCCGCCCCTCCTAGCCTTTATATAGATAGGCTAGGTCCCAGGTAGCAGGTCGAGTCTGTTACAGTTTAGGGTTTTCCCATTAAACTTTCTATCTTTAGCTTCTTCTTGTTCCGCAAGCAATCGAGAGTCTGCAGGTTACTCGAATTCTCCATTTGGGCCTTGGCAACGCCGTGGGCCTCAGCCGTATTCTGTCCGTATATACCAAACTCGAGTACCTGTAGGGTATACCCATGTCACCATGAGATTGGAGTAGATGGAAATTTTCCTAAAAAATAGAGGGTAAAGGAATACTTTAAAGGAATCTCAATTCTAGTGTTTTTCCTATTCCTGTATTTTTCCTATCCTGCATTCCAAACGGGACATAATTCCTATATATTGGAATCCTATGAATAAAAAAAAGCGTAGGATTATTTCCTAAGGGACAAAATCCTTCACAAATCTTTTGAATTTTCTTTGAATGAAAGAAGTAATAAAAAATGTTTCCTCTCTCAGAAAAAAAGGAACTCCACTTCTTGGAGAAAAAAAGGAACTCCACCTCTTGAAGAAAAAAAGGAACTCTGTCTCTTGGAAAATTCAGTGTGACGAGAGTAGCTACTACAGTCTATGTCTAGTACTAATTGTAGGGCCCAATTGTAGCACGTTATTAGTAGTACTAGTACGTAACAGTATTTGCAGGTGCCTCGAAGGAAACAAAATAAAGCTCTATAGGTAGAAAATAGCCATGGCAATTTTCAAAATACACAATCTTTTGCTTGTTCATTTTGATCTGGGAGACAGCCAAAGGATAGAGGAGTATTAGCTTCTTCGTGTCTTGAGGCATCGAGCTGGAGTAGAAGTTTGGATATCTGAATTGTCCTGTCAAACCAATGCTCGTTGCATGCAGCTTGACCAAACAGACTTATTGCACTATTTTACTACGCGTCCGAAAAACTACTGAGTATAGTAGTACTACTACTAGCATGTACGTACTGCAAGAAGTATTAGTACGTTAATGTTACACAGAGAGTTCCACATTCATCTTGTAGCACCAAAAGAAGAAGTTGTGCTAATATAGTACTGTAGTAGTCACATCCAGGTTACCTTATAGGAAAAAATAGTACGATGAGCAACAAGATCTATCTGTTTATGTACTCCTATTTGCGTATACTAGTAGTATTACTCAGGAACAGCATGAGCGCGCGCTCTAGTAGTGTGCCTCCGCACGTAGGGTAATCCATTACTACTAGTGATTTAGCCCTCCAACTCATGATTTACTAAAGTTTACGCACAAACTTATCAACATGACTAAATTTAGTTGTAAACGAGGTTTACAGTCAAAATTGTGTCAGCCTGGATGACACGTGGACATTGGTCATGCATGCAGGAAAGCATCTGCCCTATAACATCGCACCTAGCGCCTCTCGTATAATAGCACGTTAGGGTGAGCTAATCTACTGCAAGATTGATTTTGTGAAACTGACATGTCAGATAATTATAAGATATGTTATGTTCCAAATAACGCACATACCTAACCCTAATTCAATTGTTTTTCCCTTGGCTTCTGCCCTGATCTTCCCGCGCAAGCGCATCTCGTGGTTGGAGCTCGAGTATGGTGAGTGGCGGCTCTAGTTGTTCGAGCTCGAGTCCGAAGGAGTATCGTGTTCCCAACACAGAGCTACTCATCGTTAAGTGTGAGCAATACAAGTATCATTTCTTGAAGAAGTACACCATCCATACCAATGTCCACGAGAATCCGAACGGTATTTTTTCAATTGTGTCCTTGTCACAGGGTTAGTGACATGGGCTGCTTTGGATTTGCTTCCAGTTTTTTCACATGTTTAAGCTGAATTTCTTTCTTAATATGGATGTTGAGCTAATTTTGTTTTTTGGTAATGTAACCCAATGGGTGTAATATGTTGAATTGGTCTAAGCATCACTTTGTTTCCTTCTCTCAAAGAAAATAAAAATAAAGTGGTATGGAGGTGAAAATGACGTGGTGTTGCTTACCTAGAAGGATATGCGGGGAGGGGAAAGTGGCAGTTGATATGCAAAGATGCAGGATGCGCTATGTGCAAAATTCTAGGGCAGCCTATCCTGCATGCTAGACCCACATTGATGTGTCGTCCACACAAGCACAATTTTAACGGCAATACTGGTTCAAGACTTAAATCAAGTTGAATTGACAAGTTTGGGCATAAAATTTGGTAATCACTAGGTTAGATGACTAAATCAAAGCACCATAAGAATGGTTAGTGTGTTTATCTTTGGTCCATGTCGTAGAAGTGAACAATTATATAAAAGTCGTAATAAACCCCTAAATAATTTGTAATAACATTAGCAACAAACTTAGTTTACATCCAAAATGCATCCTTACTAGTGCCAAAAGAGAACCTACATGTCACAACTACTAGTAAACTGGAGTAGTAAAATAGTACGACTAGTAGTACTATTTATATGCTAATACACCATTACAGTCTTGATCATTAGTCGTAGTTTAAGATCATTTTTTTCCTGTCCATGCAAATCCAGAAAGATACATGGGTGGACTCTCCAACCATCATCAGGAACCATGGAGACACCACGAGGTACGTCCTGAGCATGTCGGACGGGAAGTTGGCCGGCGACGAGCTGCTCATCAGCTTGATTACCGCATTAAGGCTCTGGACCATCGAGAAGTCCGCCGACCCCGATGGGCCAGCCGCACACGGTTTCACTGTGTACCGCGGCCACAATCACCTGTCTTGCCTGATGCACACCAAGGACACGATGGCGGCCGGGCCGAGCATGCTGATGGTTAGGCTGAACACGGCACCATCATCCCCGTAGAGGAAGCGCATGAATCCCCTCGTGCTTGTTGGTGGCAAAATCGGGATGAGGCAAAAGAAGGCACTGCCGTAGATGGCCCTGGTTACTATGACCCCGTGGGGCTCCTTCATGTGGGGAAGGAGCCCTACCGACGAGGCAATGAAATCATAGGCGGGATCCATGTAGGAGCACGACCATGCAAGGACGCATCTTGTGCTCGTCGAGCTTGTGGAAGGCGACCAAGCTAAAGCAGTCATCATAGGGGCACTCAATCATCGCCTCAGACTCGACGGCATCCATAGCAGCTGGCTCATGATCGAATCCGCCAATGTGATACACGAACTTGTGGGAGTGGTTATAGAGGGAAGATGGGCTCGCCGACGTAGTGCCCGTTGCCCAGAAATCCTGGTTGGGTGGGTATACTGAAGAGTATACTGATTGAGTTTTGTACTGTACTGGTATGATTTATAGGAATACGCTAGGCATTGGCGCACCGACAGCATGCTGAGGCTCTGCACTTGGCCACTTTTTTCTTAGACATTGTCCACACGCTGTACATGCTCCGTCAAAACAAAAAGGCTGCAGAAAGTTGATAGGTGAGTAAAGAAGGTGTCACGCTATACTATACCAGACAATATAGTACAGACAAAGGGAGAGACCGATGCAAGAAGATCCAAGTGAGAGGCAAGAAGATCTACTCCTGGAGAAAGATGGAAAATCCTGTGGCCTGGTGTAGGGTGTACAATGCTGTAGAGGAGAGACCGAGGACTGCATGCACGTCTTTGGCACCAACCTGTAATTAACTTTTCTGCTCTTATCAAATTTAAATGGCCTTAATAATCCCAGACAGTGGGAGTACTAGTACTAGTAGTACATCTTAGAAAAAATTAGACAAACTACTACTTCATTTATTGGTGGTACTTTTTTTGAGAAATTATTATTAGTAGTATTACTTAGATATGTGAAAAACTATTCCAAGTTACTACTCCAATAGAGAGTATGATCACTCTGTTTTATGGATTCTTGTTTACTAATACATACTAGTAGTAAAATATAGAATGTAGATTATTTTAGAACAAATTTTGGCTCTACAATATCTAGAATATGCACAAATATTAGAAGACACTTCGTTTCTTAGTTTCAGGGATCTTGTGCTATATGCATGGACTTGGATGTAATTTTCATTTTTATGAGGTCCTTGATGTAACTTGTACTTCCACCGACCGCATGTTTACTAAAGCACCTTGCTCCAACGAGACCCACCACAATTAAAAGAAAATTACACTACCCCAATTATTAGACAAAGTGGACCATGGTTTCTTATAATTCCAAAGTTTTTAGAAATAGCATGTTTCAAGCTTCCCATCTAACTTCACACATTTTAGTGACTTTTTGCCGATTTAACAAAATTAGGTCAAACTTTTCCTATACACAAGTAAGGTCAATTGATTTCTCTTGAATTAAATGTATTTACATAGGTAGATGGGCATCTTCATGTAGTAAACAATATCGTCGGTGTGAGTTTCCAACTATCACGAAAGAACATTTAATTCTCAACTTTTTGAGTGATGATGATATTGTTCTTTTACGTAAAGAAACTCCGAAGAATATGGATTTGTGAAAGGGCATGTATGCCCCATGTGTGGTTTTGGTAATTAATGACAATCCCTATGGACTAATGTGCAAATTGAGTTTCACATGTAGGTTTATCCATTGGCATCGCTTGGACCATATGTTGGTTTCAACGATGAAAAAGAATAAGCAATGTCCAAGAGCTTTGTGCCTATTGGAATCAAGTAGAAGAAGAAGATCAAGTATGTCTTGAAGAAGAACAAGAATATGGAGTTCCTCATGGCTATCTTCAAGACATCATCAAGAATTGAAGGACAAGCTCAAGGTGTACCATCTCTAGAAGATCTCATGCGTGAAGCTTGCCATCCTCGGCGATCATGGAGTGATGAAGACAAGGTCAAAGAAAAGGTTTCCCCATGGAGTATGGGGGAGACATTCTCAAGTATTCATCAAGCAAGATCAAGCAAGTGCAATCAAGAAAGGCGATCCATCTTGAGAAGGACAAGACGGTCTATATCCAGCTCAAGTGGAATGCTCAAGGCAAAGGTATGATCTTGATAGGTTTTCTATTCTACCGGTCTCTTGTAGTGTTAGGAGACCGGGTTTAGGATAGATAGTCGTACTATCAAGAGGGGCTCTTGAGTGGGTGACTCATTCGTATCTTTCGGAGAGAGCTCAAAACTTTGCATACATAGCATCATATTTCTTGGTTGTTGTTTGGTTCTTGTCCATGTGGGGATCTAGAGCTTGTGGTTATCATCATAACAAGCTCTAGTTCATCAAAAACGGATTTCCCTTAAATATCTTATTGCGTTTTTTATCTTACGGGTTTTTCCGCCTCCACACATTGGGAAATATCTCACATACATATTCATGGTATTTTATCCCTTGGTTATACCCAATATATTCCTGGATTCTACACGTCGTTATATTTCCAACAAAAGTTTCATCTTGTTTGGAGTTCGGATGCAAAAGTTGTGGCAGTTTTGGTTCTAGAGTTTCTGCCTGACCGGTAGTTCCGGCGGACCACCGGTAGTACCGCTAGGGAATTTTCCCCCTGGTAGTACCGATGTTAGTTCCGTCCCAAATTCTGGTAACCCCAATTTCGGTTCAGTAACCTCTCTGTTTTGGTCATGTATATTTGTCGAAACTTCGGTCAGAAGTTCAGGCGGCAGTATTGCTAGGGCATTTTTGCCACCGGTAGTTCTGTTGAGAGGCGGTAGTACCGGCCAGGCTCGCATTTTTGTTTGTTCTCTCGCTGTTTTCTGACCGTTGGCTGGGTGCCACTAGTAGTACCGGACACCCACCGGTACTACCGGCCGTGCGCAATTCTGTGAGTAATGGGCAGATCAGGGAGCCCTTTAAAAAGGAGATCCCCTTTCCCCTTCGAGCCGAACTTGTTCTTCTTGGTTTTTGCCCTTCTCTCTCTCCTCCATTGTTGACCTTGATGAGCTTTCCCTCTCTCCTTCCCCCTCCTATGATTCTTGCATCTTTTTGAGGGATTTGCGAGAGGAGATCTAGATCTACAACCCCACCAAACCAAATCCCTTCTTTGTGAAGGAATCCTTGGGATCTAGATCTTGGAGAGTTTTGTGTTCTCCTTTTGTGTTCTTTCTCTCTTACTCCCCCCAATAGCTTTTGTAGCTTTGGTGGAATTTGAGAGAGAAGGACTTGCCTCTTGCATTTGGTGCATAAGTTTGAGTTCTCCTTGTAGATTCGGCGAGTTCAAGCCCTTGGGCTTGTTTCTCTTGGGTTCTTGGAACCCTAGACGGTTGTGTGGAGTTGTGGTGTGTTCTTGGTGCCTCCAATTGAGTTGTGGAGATTCCGCAAGCTTGTTGGCCTATTGTGGCATTGTGGAGCCTTTGTGGCGTTTCTTTAGAGCCCTCCAATTGAGTTGTAGAGATTGCCCCAAGCCTTGTACGGGTTCGGTGACCGCCCTCAAGTGTCCCATAGTGGATCATGAGTAGACCTTTGTGGCGAGCTCACGGGAGAATAGGGAGAGCCTTTTGTGGCGTCGGTGAGTTGCATGCCTTCGCATGTGGGATGAGGCCTTGTGTGGTGTTGGATGAGCATCGAGCCACCAGACCTCAAGGTGAGCCACTTGTGGTGTTCGAAGTACATTGCACCCCCGCACCTCTCCAATGGAGACGTAGCTTGTTTGGAAGTGTCGGGAAACAAATCATCGTCTCCGCGTCCATCGGTTATATCTCAACCGAGCCCTTTACTTATGCAATTTACATTGTGGTAGCCATCGTGCTTGAAGTATTATATCTTACTATCACCTTGTTGCTTGTCTTTCTTAGCATAGGTTGTTGATGCACTTAGTTGAATCTAGTTGATATAGGTTTTGGCTTGATAAATTAAACATTAAGTTTTATTCCGCATTTATTAAAGCCTAAACCATAATATTTTTAAAACACCTATTCACCCCCTCTAGGCAACGTCCATTTCCCTTTCAATTTGAATACCACAGGACAAGTTTTCGTGTTGGGTTCGCATCATAGAAAACAAAAAACAATCCTATGAAGTGAACAACTAAGCACCATGATCTATCTACCTAGATACAATCAACGGGTGGATATACCTCCATAGAGAACATACCCTTAAAGAACAACAAAGCATTGTTAATGAGTTTGAACTCGTGGATGATGTAGTCGTACACTTGTCGATTTCAAGATCGTGATGAAGTCCAGCTGATCCAGCACCAACAGGTCCAACACCAGCAAGTCCAGCACCACAAAGTAGCGGTGCATCCGTGATTGCACACATGTTTGGTACCCCAACAACCTCCGAGTCCCCGCTCCAGCAAAGTAGCGGAAGTAGCAAATCCTTCTAGGAAAAGCCACTGGGAACATGTATCTCACTAATCCGAGACCATGGGGAATTGCTAGAGGTTGAAGAGAACCTTCACGAGGAGGTGGTGCAATAGGAGAGGATCCATGGGGCTCCTTTTATAGGGGGTGGGGCGCAGCCCCATGGCCATGGCTGGCTGGCCATGGTGGTGCTCCCACCTCTCCCTCATTCATGTGGATGGAACTTCCACTAAGCCCACTCACATAAATTTCAACTCCACTCACTTGCATTTAATGTCCACTAAATTAAATGCATTTTTATCTTTAAATAAAACACTTTTATTTATTTTATTCAGCATTTTGTTAATTACTTTAATTACAAACATTCACCTAAAACCCCTTGCAACATTTCGATATCACATGCAGAACCAATTTCAGCAATTTCACCCGAAACAATTCCGATGTCCATCGAAACAATTCCAGCGCTTTCATAATCTTTCTCTGGTATCTTATTTGCTCCAAATGGTGTCGGTATCCCTTAAGTGTGTCACCCTATGGTTCGCGAATAATGCAGACATGATCGAGAACCCTCTACGATAAATAATCAGCAGCGATACCTGGAGATCCGTACTGACTCCCACACATTCAACGACGACTCTAGTGATCGTGTGAACCTTTAACATCGTAACTAAATCCCTTTGTCTCGTGATATATTACATGTCCGAGATTCGATCATTGGTATCCCCATGCCTAGTTTGATCTCGTTACCGACATGCACTCTTTTCTCGTTTCCGTGATATAACATTCTAGTGATCATATCAGTTGCTTGCAAGCTATCTCAATGTGATATCACTAAGAGGGCCCTAAGTATATATATCCATCATCGGGATGGAAAAATCCCACTCTTGATCCATGAGACTCAACATAACACTTTCAGAGTACCCAAACCCACCTTTATAGTCACCCTGTCACGGTGTAACGTTTGATGTTATCAAAGTACTCTTCCGGTGTTAGAAATTAACATGATCTCATGGTATAAGGATTAGGATTACTTCGTATGATGTTATAGCAATATAAACACAATGACTTTGATCATATTGCTATACTTCGGATGAATGTTCATCACATCATTCACCAATGTTGTGACCTCGTTATTAACAACATCCAATGTCCATGGTCACGAAACCTTGATCATTTTATTAATCAACGAGCTAGTTTATAAGAGAGGCATAGCTAGGAACCATTTATTTGTTTATTAAACACACATGTCTTAATGTTTCCTTTTAATATAATTATAGCATGGAAAATAAACATTTATCATAAACAAGGAATAAGATAATAACCACTTTATTATTGCCTCTCGGGCATATTACCTTCAGTCTCCCACTTGCACTAGAGTCAATAATCTAGTCTGTAAACTTACGCATTGAACACCTATGGCTTTCTGGTGTTGTATATAAGCGTTTACTAGTGGTTAACATAATCTACGGATCTGACGATTTCAGGCCCGTGTGTATTTGCATGTCTTTGCGTCTCTACGCATCACTCATTCTCTAATGAGATGGAATGGTATAAATTCAGTTCTTTGGTGAGACCTTTAGTTCCTTTGGGTTAAAACATGTTGATATAATTGTCACACTTCATAGTACTAGCCCACTGTGAACCACACCTAGTTTGATAACAAACTACTTAACCAAATTCCCTCCTTTGCTACTACTATAACATTCATACACCTAGCCTTTTGTTGTAGTATCCGTCACAATGTATCAACTTTGGAAATCATCCAAATCCATCATGGAACCTTATTTCCATTACATTGTGCCACCCATAGTTTAAATTGAGATAAGTTTAATCCATATCTTGTGACAAACTAGTATCAATGTAACACTTTACAATGAACTACTTTTAACTATTTGTCACTTATACATGATATATTCTTAGTTCTTCTAGAACTCATAAGAATATATTTACTATCGTCCAATGATCATCTTATGAATCATTCTGGTATATGCACATAGCATTAAGAGCATAGGACATATCTGGATATGTACATATCATGGTATATATTATTGATCAAAATATTCCTGTGGTTTCACTCACCAAGTGTCAAAACACTTGGATCTCGTTTCACTTACCAAGTGTCAATACACTTGAATCTTGATTCAACCCTTTTCATGCCGCAAGAACCTTTATCCTCATTTCCATATTGAACCCTTTCAATATCGCATATATGTACGTCTGGCATAACCATATTAGCGTTTCAATCTATCCATATAGACATTGATGCCAAATATTCTGGTTTTGCCCAAGTCTTTCATCAAAATCCAATTTTAATGAAATTCTTAATCCATGTCAATAAAATATACATCATTTCCAATCAACAACATGTCCTCTACATAGTGTATTGGAAATTTGTCTCAGCGCTCCCACTTAATTTCTTGCAAATGCAAGCATCTTCATTGTCTCCGATGATATTAAACTCTTTTAACATTTTCATCACGGTGAAGATTCCAACTCTGTTATGCTCATTTCAACCATTGAAGTTTGCATGCCTTTTTAGCACCCTTTGATTTAACAAAACCCTTCAGACCATGTCATGTACACGTCCTAGGTAACCACTCTATTAGAAGAACATTGTTTTGTTTGTTCAACTACCATATACCAAATTATATGTAGTGGTTGCTACATTAATCTGTCAAGACTAAATATTGCTATGAAAGATCAAATATTGTCATAGTCAACTCCTTGAACATTGTTGTAAACTCCTTTCTGACTTGTCGACTATTTGATATATGTCAAACATCCATGTATATTTCTTTATAGATCCAACTACGACCGATAGGCTTCACGCCGTTCCAGAGGGTCTTCCAAGTTCAGAAACTTGATTTCTCGTGTATGGATACTATCACGGATTTTATGACTTCTAGTCATTTTATGGATTCAGGGCCCATCATCGCTTCTTTGCATGCAGTCAATTCATCATTGTCAAAGCAATAACAACTTATGTTTCAAATCTTACTATTTGATTCTTACCGACCCATACGATTTAATAGGAACTCTAATCTCTGAGATCACAACCTTTGTAATCACGGGAGCCATGAGAAAATTAGCCGCCTCCGGGATACTTTCTGGTGTTGTGCTACTTAGCACATGTTGCTTAGGTTCATCAACCTAATCAAAGTTCTATTGTCCTCCCACTTAACTTTTGTGAAAAATTCCTTCTTTAAGAAACTTCACGTTCCAAGCAACAAACTCTTTTGTCTTCGGTGTTATGGAGGAATACCCAACAAATTCTTTGGGATAACTTACAAAGTCGTGCTTATCTAACTTTGGTTGTAAACATTTTACTTATGCATAACATACCGAAATTTAAGAAAAGACAACTTGGGTTTTATCCCAAACCATAACCTTTATGGTGTCATTTCAACGGATCACGATGGTGCTCTTTTCAATGTAAAAGCGGTAGTCTCTAAAGCTTTAATCCTTAAAACATAATGGCAGTTTTATAAATGACACATTTGATCTTACCATGTAAAACAAGCTTCAATTTGATCTCTCGAACATACCATACTCCTATGGTTTATCAGGAAATGCAAATCCATGGAACAATTCCTCAAATCTTAGGTATTTTGCTAAACATGTAACTCAAATATCATCCTTTATGATCGAATCATAAATTCTTCATTTTTTCGTTACAATGATTTTCCACTTCATCTTGAAAGTCTTTGAACAATTTTCAAATGTTTCATATTTCTTCCTTATTAAGTAAATATACAGATATATTCACTCAAATTTTTGGAGAAAGTATATGAAGTCGAAAGATCCACCGCACATGGCTACATATAATGGAGTATATACATCAATATGCACAATTTCCAATAATTTAGTCACCCATCCCTTTTGGCCTATGAACGGAGTTTCAATTATCTCGAGGAAAGTCTCACAAGCATCATTTTATCAAAATCAAAGACTCAAAAAACCCATCAACATGGAGTTTCTTCATGTTTTCTTTCCAATATAATTTAAACGGTGATGTCACTTCATAAGTGATCTTTCAATCATTTGTCTTGCGATATTTTAGCATTAGTTTTATGGACGTGATTTCTCCAACTAGACTTGTAAAAGTTCATCCATCTTCTATGGAATATGGTAATTATTTGAACAACCATTGTTCTCATAATATTGGAACAAAATAACAATTATTTAAAAAAATCTTGAAGGCTAGTTTTGATGTCAACGAGAAACACAATAACACTTTATTTGTTTCTGATGAACATCATCACATATTCTTTTGCCAGTTAATTAGGCCATTGTAGTTCATGAATTGTGTTGTTCTGTATGACATTTCATACCAACCAATTTGGTATCCAATACCCAAGAAACACATTGTTTAACAAGCAAAGAATACAACCATAACATGTATATCATCTATATACCTTGGCTAGATGTTTCTAGTTTTTTCTTTTTCTGCCAAATATTTTATATATTCTCTTTCAGCATTTCATTTTCTTTTAAAAGAATCTATCAACATCGATAGTGGATCCATACATATGGTACATAGTCCAAAGCGTGTATAGTCAAATACTAATACCTTTGGACTTGCACTTTGAAGTTGATCACCACCATCAAATGTTTGGCATTCTTTCAAAATTCCATTCTTTAGTAATGTTTTAGTGTAGTAAAAAAATTCCTACATCTTCTATTCATCCTTATCATGAAAACTTTCATGATCAAGCTAGTATAGCCTATAAGGATGAATCGTGAGTATAATGTCAGTTCCCAAAATCTTTTGGGAGATTAGGATGCCTAGCATCTCCAACATTTGCAAATTCTCATACAATATGAGAATGTGTATTTTGCCAACTTATACTCTATCATATTGCAACCATAAACATTATTTCAGATATCACAATACCTTCCACACATGATGGTTTCTGAAACAATTCTTTCAGCTCCTAGATAACCTCGATATTAAAACAACATTTGAATATAAAGAATCATGGAGGCAAACATGATACTTTAGATACTAACATTGGAATTCTTATTCTTGATTTAATACTGCTTATTAAACTTCATGGAGTAAATAGAGTTTGCTAAAAGTTTGCAATAGGACTTCTAAACTTTAATTTGACATTCAAAACAATATGATACCAGTTCGTAAAGCAAATATCCAGAATTCTATAGTTCTATTATCTCAATTAAAACTAAGCATAAGGTAGTAAACGGATGCCAATGACTACAACAAATTATGCAAATTCACTTCGATTTAGTTTATGATAAATTGAGTTCGACTAATCCAAATTACAAATGAACTCCCACTCAAAACCAACACCCCTCGAGTTGGTTTGGTGATTACATGAACCAAATCCACTACACCAAGTCCGACTATCACGTGAGTCGGTGTAGCCTCAAAGGCGAGCATCTATATGGGCATCATATCAAGTATATGACTCATGCTTAACCTTTCGGTCCATGTTCTGAGGCCATGTATGTACATGCTAGGCTCTCCAAGTAAGAACCTTAGTACTCGCATGTGTAAAACTGTCTTACACCCATTGTATGAAAGCGTAGAGTCAAGTACACCCAATCATCACGTGATGTCTCGAAACACGATCCATAGAACGGTGCATACTTAAGGAAGAACACATTTTTATATTGATATCTAAAAGAGGGATCATCTTATAATGCTACTAAAATGCCAAACAAGCAATATAAGATGCAAACATCACATGTGTAAAGTGAAATGATATGGTTCTTGCACTTGATCACTATCGTGTGCATCGTGGTATGATCTTTATCATTTCTTTGTGTGTAAGGCCAAGGTCTATGGAACTTACACGTTTAGGTGTGTTGTAAGAGTACCAACTATACATAAACTTAGACCATTACCATATCATGACACCATCCCAGCAACAATCTAAACTAGATGCTTCTAATTTATCCACTACAAGTTTTACGTGGCTTAGGGCTTTCGAAGATAGAACCGGTCTTACCTACAAAAATGGAACCACAATGATGATAACCAAAATATTAGCAACTCGTTGTAAATCGGATATTGACTACAATAGGAGAGACAGATACCCACTAGCCACTTATGCAAAACTAGTTGCACGTCAAGCGTGGAACAGGTCTCATGTGCGAGGACATGTAAAGTTAGTCTAGGCCGCTTCATCCCACTATGCCACCAATATCCAAAATACATATAAGATGCAATAAAATGATCATCAGCACCCACATACTCCTATGTGTTCTACCCGTGCAGAGCATCTACGCATAGATCAAGCTCTGATACCACAATTGCGTTAGTAGCATAGAAAACAAAAAATCTTATGAAGTGAACAACTACGCACCATGATCTATCTACCTAAATACAATCAACGGGTGGATATACATCCATAGAGAACATACCCTTGAAGAACAACAAAGCATTGTTAACGAGTTTGAACTCGTGGATGATGTAGTTGTACACTTGCCGATCTCAAGATCGCGATGAAGTCCATCCAGTCCAGCACCAGTAGGTCTAGCACCAGCAAGTCTAGCATCGCAAAGCAGTGGTGCATCCATGATCACACAAACGTATGGTACCCCGATAACCTCCAAGTCCTAGCTCTAGCAAAGCAGCGGAAGAAGCAAATCCTTTTAGAAAAAGCCACCAGGAACATGTATCTCGCTAATCCGAGACCATGGGGAATTACTAGAGGGGGAAGAAAACCTTCGTGAGGAGGTGGTGCAAGAGGAGATGATCCATGGGGCTCCTTTTATAGGGGGTGGAGCGCAGCCCCAAGGCCATGGCTGGCCGTCCATGGTGGGTGCCCCCACCTCTCCCTCATTCCTCCACTAAGCCCACTCACATAAATTTCAACTCCACTCACTCGTATTTAATGTCCACTAAATTAAATGCATTTTTCTCTTTAAATAAAACACTTTTATTTATTTTATTCAGAAGTTTTTAATTAATTTAATTAACAAACATTCACATAAAACCCCTTGCAACATTTTGATATCACATGTAGAACCACTTTCAGCAATTTCACCTAAAACAATTCTGGTGTCCATCGAAACAATTCCAACGCTTTCATAATCTTTCTCTACTATCTTATTTGCTCCAAATGGTGTCGGTATCCTTAAGTGTGTCACCCTACGGTTCACGAATAATGCAGAAATGATTGAGACCCCTCTCCGATCAATAATCAGCAACAGGACCTGGAGATCCATACTAAGTCCCACACATTCAATGATGACTCTAGTGATCATGTGAACCTTTAATGTCATAACTAAATCCCTTTGTCCCGCGATATATTACATGTCCAAGATTCGACCATCGGTATCCCCATACCTACTAGTTTGATCTCGTTACCGACATGCACTCTTTTCTCATTCCCATGATATAACATTCTAGTGATCATATCACTTGCTTGCAAGCTATCTCAATGTGATATCTCCGAGAGGGCCCTGAGTATATCTATCCATCATCGGGATGGACAAATACCACTCTTGATCCATGATCCTCAACATAACACTTTTAGAGTACCCAAACCCACCTTTATAGTCACCCTGTTGCGGTGTGACGTTTGATGTTATCAAAGTACTCTTCTAGTGTTAGCAATTAACATGATCTCATGGTCTAAGGACTAGGATTACTTCGTACAATGTCATAGCAATATAAACACAATGACTTTGATCGTATTGCTATATTTCGGATGAATGTTCATCACATCATTCACCAATGCTATGACCTTGCTATTAACAACTTCCAATGTCCATGATCAGGAAACCTTGATCATCTTGTTAATCAACGAGCTATTTTATAAGAGAGGCATAACTAGGAACCCTTTGTTTGTTTATTAAACACACATGTTTTAATGTTTCGTTTTAACACAATTATAGCATGCAAAATAAACATTTATCATAAACAAGGAATAAGATAATAACCACTTTATTATTGCCTCTCGGGCATATTCCCTTCATTTCAGACATAAATAGTAGACCAACATGTTGTACTAACGATACCCATGTTTTATGAGCTTTCAAACTTCCAAGGTAACTCCGCCAACTTGAATGACTTTATGCCAATTTATCAAAATGAGGTCAAATTTGAACTACAAGTAAATTGTAAGTTTCTTTGAATGTTTTATGAAAATCTTCTGGAGGTACCCATTCGGGGGTCAATTAATATATCATAAACCACCAAGAGTTTTGATGACACGTTCAACTTCCTGCTAAGATTTTGCATCTTGACAATTTAACAATATTAGGTCAAACTTGAGCTACAAGCAAGTAAGCGAGATTGATTTATCTTGAATTAAATGTCTTTTTGGAGGTAGATGGGTGCATCTTCTTGAAGTAAACAATGCTATCAGTGTGAGTTTCCAACTATCAGGAAAGAACATTCTCAATTTTCTGAGTGATGGTGAGATTATTCCCTCCCGTAAAGGAAGTCCGAAGAATATGTATCTGAATGCCACAAGCCAAGTTTTCACACATATATAGTGAACCAACATATTATACTTACGATTTCCCGTGTTTTATGAGTTCTCAAACTTCCTAGCTAATAACTTTGCCCACTTAAATGACTTTCTATCGATTAATCAAAATTAGGTCAAATTTGAACTACTACAAGTAAATTGTAGGTTGCTTTGAAAGTTTTACGAAAAAGTTTTTGGACGTACCCATCAGGGGGTCACAGTCAATATATGAGAAACAATCGAGAGTTTTGAAGACAAGTTCAACTTATTTTTAAGAGTTTGCATCTTAACAGTTTAACAAAATTAGGTCAAATTTGAGCTATAAGTAAGCGCGGTAGATCGCTCTTGAATTACATGTATTTTCGGATGTAGATAGGTGCATCTTTGTCAAGACCCGGATTTTTAAGTCCAGATGCCTGTTATGCCATACATCGCAATCCCAGGATTACGATTTTTTCGAGACATAACAGAAGTGGTACCATAGTACATCATCCATTACATACCATAATAAGGTTCTTACAAACAAAGGATCTCATGACCCAATCTTTAATACAATCAAAGTAGTGGAAAGTAAATGTAGCGGGGCTTCATCTTCAGGGTCACAGGCAATGCTGACGATGGGAGATGATCCTAGTTGTCATAGACCTCCTTCTATCCATCTTCCGGTTAATCCTCCTCATAGTCTGGCCATGGGACTAGCCAGGGACAAAGCCATGAGTACTCTTTAAGTACTCGCAAACTAACACTAATATAAGTAAGGTAAAAGCTAATAGGAAACTTAAGCTCTAGGTTGGTTTTCCAAAAAGCCATATTTACTTCATGAGGGTTTCAAGAGTAAAGACCTAATTTAGTTCTCTATATCACTTAAGGGGGAAACTAGTTTTCATGTCCACAACTCTGTTGTGGCCAAGTCAAGGTCAACTTTCAAGTCACAAATCATTTTGAAAACGTCTGACAACGGAACAGTATGGCCACTCCAATTGTCCATAACCGCGGACGTGACTATTCGAATAGTTTAACACTCTGCAGAGATTGTACACTTTCACCAAAAAAATCGATACATCCATCAGGAATAACCCTAAATCATCATACTTGGTATGAGGATAATCAAACTTAACCTTTCAATTACACACCCTAGTATAGGCACCTCCTCTATGAGTTTGGCCTCCCAACCATGACCATCTATCATCTTGGGTACTGCATAGGTGGACATTCATCATGAGGTAGCCTCAGCTCAACCTCTTCTGCAAGGGAACCCATACTAAGACATATAAACTTCTAGTCAAGCCCTACCCAACTCAGGTATTGTGGTTGTACGGTAAAATTGGAACGGTATCGCATCTGAACCCAACCATCAGTTTTTATAAAGGGTCAAGGCTCATGCCTCAACATTTTCATCATCAACCATTGTGTTTCTCAACACATGTCAAAACATTTCAATAGAATGAATCATCATTCCAAGGTTTTCATAATCATTTTCACCAAGTATTCCCATCTAAATTGATCAAGTTTTATGCTTAGCACTAGCCACTAAAGTTGAGGGTATTCACTATTTGGGGGTGCTAATCTGGTACAAGTATCCAAGACTAATCCTAAGATCTTGATAGGATCCATTCTATTTTCCACTAGTCACAATTCATTAACTAAGTAATAACTATAGTAAAGGGGAAGTAAAGCTTGGAGTAAAAATTGGGAATTGGTAAAGTTACACAACCAGGTATGCCTAGTGCATCTGGTATAAGGGGTTTGCATATACAGTATGCATAGTTCTAGCTTGCAATTAGTGATGGCTTGCCTTGAGCAGAGCGGTTGTTGCATCCGTTGAAGTTTTCCTCCTCCTCCTCCTCCTCAAAGTACTCCTCTTCGTTGAATGCCGGGTTGGTACTAGCGTCAATAAATACATCCAATGTACACAATCACCAAACAACACTTCACTACTCCTATTTAGCACGCAAGGCTCATACTAGATGATCTAATATCATCTCAATCATTCCATGTTATAATGGCACATTTTTATTTCTCTTTAATGAGAAAAGTAATTTCTACTCATTGAAAATGTTTAAGATTTAATATTCTCCAGCTAGAATATAGGTCCATATGGACCATGTCCTCACCATATATTTTCAAGCTTGGAAATGTGATTTAAAAGGGTGGTCATGCATTACAAGATTTAATATTACTATTTAATAAGATTTAAATGACTAGAAAAGCCTATATAGCCTTCTTTTAATACTAGTCCAAATTTAATATCTGTAAAACCAAATGTTTTCACATATTCAGGTAGAGCATAGAAAATGTGATTTTTGAGAGGTGGAATCATCTCAAAAGCATTTATAGTTTATTTTAGAAAAATGTTTGAAGTGTCAAAAGTCTCTGTCTTGTTATTTTTGGTATAGGTGATCTATAATTCCAATTGGTTTGCATCCAATGGTGGTGATTAGATAATTTACATACCTTGCCAACAAAATTGGAATCACACATTTTGGTTCAGTGAATTTCTTTGAATTGATTTTTGAATCTACTGAAAGAATCTAGTTTTAATTAAAATGGAAAAAACCTAATTGAATGGGTGGGCTATGCGCGGGAAACTAAACGGGCCGGCCCAACTACACAGTGCTGGCGCAGCTGGCTACTGACATACGGTTTCTACTCGTCAGTGACTTAACTAAGCCGAATCGATATGTTTCAATCTTAGCCCTATGATTAGAACACGATCTAATGGCTGACGTGCATCGTCTCTGTCGAACAACTCCGGCGAGAACTGAACCCTAACACGGCGGTGGGGGTCGCGTGAGGCTCACCTGGGCTCCAGCTAAGGTCAGCGATGGGGGCGAATGAGGTTTTCATCGACGGCAGTTCGAGGCGCAGTCATGGCGGCTCCTGAGGTGGTCGCAGTCAAAGGGCTCCTTCCTCCTCTACAGCGACGGACTCCAGCTAAATTTCGGCGGTGTGGTGCTCGCCTTGCTCTGGGGAAGGGACAGTGAGGTTCTGTGGTGAGTGGGGAGTGGAATGGTGTGGAGATTGAGGGCTAGGGTGGTCTCTATTTACACACCCAGTGTGGCGGTTGGGTGACATGGTTGGGCTACTCCGACGACACTGCTACAGGTTGCAATCGTCACGACGGAGGGCATGGGTCGAAGCAGTGGACTATGGCGATCGTCATGGAAGTGATGGTATAGCAAGGGGCGGTATCTATTGGACGGGGTACGTCGGTGCTCTGGGCGGGTATGCAGGCGTTCGTCACTTGGTACGGTGGCCACGGGGTGTGAGACGGCGAACGATCATGTCTAGCAGCTCACTGGTGCCATGGCGAACGCGGGTACGGGCGGAGAGAGTGAGGCGCGACGTGTGCGAGTGAGGCGGTTGCGGCGCTCCGTCGTGCTCTCCGCATTGCTAGGGGTTAAATGGGCGCGGCTGGTATGGCTCCTTCTCTCCTCACCGTTGGTCTAGGGGTGGTCAGGGGGTGACGGTGAGGTCACGCGTACCTCATGGGGGTCGTGGTAGAGGGCGGCGCGGCGCGCGCGACTGGCTCGTGCTCGACCGGAATGGACGCCTCAGCATGGGCATGCCACTGGTGCAACAGTGGGAAAAGGGCTCTCCACTGCACGACTAAGGACTGGGATTGATCTAGGACAATTCAATGTGTTGATTGCAGTACATTTTGTGAGCAAATGACAATTCCAAATATTGAATAGTTTGTGAGGTTGTACTGTGCATGCCAAGTGTTTGACACAATGGCTGCATGAATTCATAATTCAAATTTTTGAAAGATATTTGGTGAGTGATCTTGTTGTTTGCTTGCTAGACTGTGGTTGCTGGGATTTGTCAAGTGGAATTGATTTGAGTGGTTTTTGAGAAAGTGTGATCTATACATATGATCTTGATTCAATTTTGCACTGCCTGTTAAATAGATTTGAATTTAGTTTCTGCCACTTTGTAAAGTTTGCTTGGATTCACTTTTACTTGATCTAGCGAGGGGTGAAAAGAATTGGAATTGTTTCTGTTGAAAATTCTTTACTAGGAACACTCAAAGTGGTCTAGTGGATAAGTTTGGCCAAAATGACCATTTGCTTATATATCTTATATTTGATTTTTCCTTTTTTTGATTCTGCTTGGATTTGATCTAGATGATGTAGTATTGATCTTTCAACCATTCCTTATCATTTGTAACCATCAAGCATGGCAATTGCAATCATTCATACACTCATGCAAATCACACATACACTCTTATTAGGTTTAACTATAAAGGTTTTTGTTAACCCTAAACTTGGGTGATTAGACCTTGATAAGCTTGATTAATATTTTTGGGATGCTACAAACCTTCCCTCCTTAAACAGAATCTCGTCCCGAGATTCAGGAAAAACTAGGAACTAAAGAGATTGGGATACTCAGTCCTAATGTAATCTTCTCATTCCCAGGTGGCTTCTTCTTTGGTATGGTTACTCCACTGGATTTTGAGGAACTTGATACTTCTGGTCCGAGTGGTTCTAAATGCTTCTTCCAAAATACGGATGGGCACTTCACGATAAGTTAGGTCCTTGGCGATATCTATGGCTTTGTGATCGATGTTTTTGAACACTTCGGTCTTCTCCGGAACTTCTAAGCATTTGCGAAGTAACGAGATATGGAACACATTATGAATGGCTGACATATCTTAAGGGAGTTCCAATTGATACGATACTTCTCCTCTGCGATTCAAAATATTGAAGGGTCCAATATATCTGGGGGTTAACTTTCCTTTCAGACGAAAATGCTGCATTCCCTTCAAGGGTGATACTTTGAGATACACAAAATCTCCGACATTGAAGGTCAGGTCTCGACGTCTGTTGTCAGCATAACTCTTCTGTCTGGATTGAGCGGTCTTGAGGTGCTCACGTACTTTGTGAACCTTCTCTTCAGCTTCTCATAGGATGTCGGGTCTGAAGATCTGACTCTCTCCTACTTGCGACTAATTCAACGGGGTACGACACTTCCTTCCATATAGAAAATCAAAGGGGGCCATTTGCAAACTGGCTTGATAACTATTGTTGTAAGAGAATTCCACGAAAGGCAGACAATCTTCCCACTTAGATACATATTCTAACACACAAGCTCTCAACATATCTTCTAAGATCTGGTTGACTCTTTCTGTTTGTCCATCGGTTTGCGGGTGATAAGCGGTGTTGAAATTCAGTTTGGTTCCTAATCCTTCTTGGACCTTCTGCCAAAATCTGGAGGTAAACTAGGTTCCTCGATCCGATACTATGGTGTTGGGGGGAAGACCCTCGGGTAGGCCAAGATAGGACCAACCGGCCGGCTCCAAGGAGCTCATGCCGTCTAGACCCAGATCAAGGAACCACAGCCGGGTGGAATCCCCCACCCGGTTCGCATTCAAGTTTCCCCGGCTAGCCCGTCTAGCCGGATAGCCAGAAGAACCGGCTGGGAGGCCGCTCCTAGCCGGCCGCCTCAGATCCGCTGGCCATGGTACGGTGGGGGTGACACTCCTTGTTGAGCGCAGCTTTGACCGGACAGGCTGGCTGGCCTGGCTAGCGCTACTGGACAACTGCACCAACGCTGGAGGCTGATGAGCAAAGCAAGGGCTGACAAGGAAAGCTCCATCTTATGCATAAAGAACTGGCTAACAGATAAAGAGCCGGATGATGAGTAAAGCAGGGGCGCTGGACACTATGGCATGGTCCCACCTTGTACTGGAGGCTTGAATGGACCCGGGCCTACCATTTGGCCCTTTCTAGCCAGCCCACTTTGTAAGGCCCAAATCCAAACAGTAAACCCTAGAAACCACCTTGTAAACTACCTCCTCAACCTGTATATAAGGGGGGGTAGTGCTAGGGTTCTAGGTAGACACAAGAGGAAGGACTTAGACAATTTCAAGCAAGAAGTAGCTAAGGAAACAGCTCAAGGAGCATCTGTATTGGGCATTCGCCCCCTTTGATAGTAGATCCTTGTAGGAGCAGGAGCTTTACCTCGCCAAGAGGGCTCCAAACCTGGGTACATCGCTGTGTTTGCAGTATCTGTGCCCAACCCATTGCGAGTAGCCACCGATAGCATCCTGATTATCCCCTTCAAGCCATCCCCGATGGTACTGCCGTGTTCCACACCACGACAGTTGGCACGCACCGTGGGGCATATCGCTTCGGCTAGGATCATCTTTTGCACGGGACTTCCACTCATCGCCGGTGAGCAAGTCGCCTCTAGCCTCGTCCTCATCCTCGGCTCCTTTGACTACATCCTCGACAATGCGTCCTGCTTCCCTGGGGGGACTTTCCCAAGCGGGGGCTCCATCATGCACTTCGGCGAGCACCGCGTCTATGTCGCCACCGTCGCTGAGGCTTTCCCTCATGAGGTCGTCACCATCTCCGGTGCGTCCCCTGGTCTCTCCACCTCACGCGTCGCCAGCGGCAGCATCGAGGTCATGATGGCAGGCTCGGTGGAGAACCGTCGCCCACCTCTGGAGCGCAACATGGACGGCCGCACCACTAACTCACGCCTCCCGAAACAGGACCTACTAAACGCGTCCATCGAGCACCTCCACAACCCCCATCACCCCCATCGAGACGGATCCCGCTGCAGCTGCGGCAGCCCTGGAGACTACCTGTCAGAACCTTCTGGAGGAAGCTGGCAAGGTGGTGGCCGCCCAACGACGGATGAACGCCACCATGCAGGAGTACAACATCGTGCACGGCTTCGCACACTTGCCAGGCACCAGCCGTCTGGACCAGCCACAAGGCTGGAACCTCGGTTCGGAGATGGATCGCGTCGTTGATCCGCGTACACCCGCGGTGCAGCCGGTCTACAACACCCCCGCCAAGAACATGAGGGGCGCGGAGGTGCAGTTGCAGAGCTAAGCCACCTGGAGGGCGAGGAACTACTCCGTCAGCAGGCACGTGTCCAGCTCCTTGTGGTCATAGCAAACAAACAGCAGGCTGAGGCCGAACTCAGCATGGCCGGCAATAGCAGAACCCAACCGGCTCGCCGGATGGCGGATCCAGCTGCAGGTGGCAGCAAGGCATCTTCCCCAAACGGAGCAAGGCAGAGCAACCGCCCACGTGGTGGATTTGCAGGCCGTGGGCACAATGCCCGCGACGCGGCAGCTGTTACCAGCAAAAACCGCGAGCCGGCTGACGAAGCTGGAAAAGCCTAAGCGCTCCCCAAGTCACGCCTATCCGGCCAGCTAGGACCGCTCGAGCCGGAGGAACAGCAAGACACGCGCGTGCGAATCGACCTGCTGGTCCAATCACGCGTGCTTGAGGAACAAAGTCCAGTCGGTCCAAGATGCTTCAGACCGTGCATCCGGAATGGACCGTTTCCAAAGGGATTTTCGCTCCCAAGGGATACGCCAAAGTACAACGGCTCGGTTAAGCCAGAGGACTGGCTATTGGACTACACCACCGTCATGGGCATCGCAAACGGCAACCACTGGGTAGCAGTACGCTACGCCCCTCTCATGCTCCTCGACTCAGCCAGGACGTGGCTCAACAACCTCCCCGACAACAGTATCAACGCTTGGATCTATTTCGAGCAGGCGTTCATTCACAACTTCACCGGCACCTACAAGCGCCCGGGCCGACCCGGCAAGCTCGCTCTTTGCATGCAGGGCCCGGATGAATCCGATTGCTCCTACATCACCCGGTGGAACGAGCATGCACAACTCCTATGAGGGGGTACGCGAACACCAGGCGGTTGACTTCTTCATCAACGGCTATAGAGACGGCACTATGCTCAAGCATAAACTTCGCCGGGTGGAGCCCACAACCACGGCATAGACCATGGCCATCCAGGACAAGTACGCCACAGCCGACACGGCAATGAAAAGATCTGTTCGGGTGGATGACCAAGGGCAAATAATCGTCGACATCGCCATAGATCGGTGCTAGCCGGAGGGAAATGGCCATAATTCCAGGCGGCATGACAACCACCACGGCAAAAGAAAGGACGACCAGCCGGACAACCAATACGGTTCCAGGCAGGTAGTGGCAGTGCAGGAGGGTCCGACTACAAGCGGAAGCCAGAGACAAAAGCCCGATGACCGGCCTCCGAGGCCCAAGTACACCATCGAGTCGATGCTTGATGGTCCATGAAAGTTCCATAGCGGAGGCAACAAGCCGGCTACGCATAGCACATGCCAGTGCACCTAGACAAAGAAGATGGCGGAGACTACTGGCGCACCGGCTGGACAGGCGCCACCTCCTCGAGCCGGCGGGCCGCCAGGCGATCGCAATAACTAGGGTCGAAGGGAAGATGATGATAACAACTACCCTCGTCAGGTGGGAAACTACCACATCTTCACCACGGAGCTGGAGACCAAGCACAACAAGAGGCGCCGCGAGGCCGAAGTGAACGCAATCGTTCCTCCCATTCCCAGTACCTCAACTGGTCGGATCAAGAAGTTGCATGGAGCCGGAAGGTACAGCCAGCTGAGCTGCCTCACCCAGGCACCTACGCAATGGTTTTGGATCCTATCATTGTCTCCTAGAAGCATTCTTGCAGGTTCTCCCGCGTCCTCGTAGACGAAGGGAGCAACATCAACCTCCTATACCGCAGCTCGCTCGACTGGCTCGGTATCAGCGAGTTACAGCTGGAGCCGTCAAGCACCTCCTTCCACGGAGCCGTCCCAGGGCCGTCGCACTCCCCCATCGGAAAGATCCGGCTGGACGTCATCTTTGGCACGGAGGACAACTTCTGCCGC
Organism: Avena insularis; assembly: GCA_023614405.1. Taxonomy (NCBI): domain Eukaryota; kingdom Viridiplantae; phylum Streptophyta; class Magnoliopsida; order Poales; family Poaceae; genus Avena; species Avena insularis. The sequence goes on along the minus strand of CM042690.1, from coordinate 659,479,877 downwards.
GAGCCCATCTGGTTCGAGGTGGTCAACCTCTACAGCGCATACCACGCAATCCTGGGGCGCCCAGCACTCACCAAGTTCATGGCGGTACCACATTACGCGTACCTCAAGATGAAGCTACCAGGGCCCAAGGGCGTCATCACCATGGCTGGTTACTACAGACGGTCTGTGGAGTGCGCCACAGACGGGTCCAAGATAGCGGAAGCCATGATCATCACAGAAGAGAAGTGCGTAATCATGCAGAACATGGCGGCCCTGTAGAAGGACAAGCCGGCCGGAGAGGCGCAGTTCAAACCATCCAAGGGCACGAGGAAGATCCTGATGAACGAGGCCGAGCTGGCCAAGTTCATCCTAGTCAGAGACGACCTTGGCAGCAAATAGGAAAGCATGCTCGTCGACTTCCTCCGTGAGAATCAGGATATCTTTGCATGGTCCCCCAAGGACATGCCAGGTGTTCCGAGGGACCTCGCCGAGCACTCTTTACATGTCAGGATGGATGCAAAGCCGGTCAAACAGTCACTATGCCGCTTCGCGGAAGAAAAAAGAAGAACCATTGGTGAGGAGATCACCCGGTTGCTCGCAGCTGGATTCATCATGGAGGTTTTTCACCCGGAATAGCTGGCGAACACCGTACTCGTGCTAAAGAAGAACAAGACTTGGCGCATGTGTGTTGACTACACCAGTCTGAACAAAGCATGCCCCAAATATCCATTCTCCCTGCCAAGGATATACCAAGTGATCGATTCTACGGCCGGTTGTGAGCTATTGTCGTTTCTGGACGCGTATTCCGGCTACCACCAGGTCCGGCTGAACCCCGCTGATCAAATAAAAATAGCATTCATCACTCCTTACGGAGCCTACTGCTACACCACAATGCCGTTCGGACTAAAGAACGATCGAGCAACATACCAGCGCTGCATGCAGAAGTGCTTGCAGACTCGGATTGGAAAAACATACACACCTACGTTAATGATGTGGTGTTCAAGACCAAGGAGGGCCAAACACTCCTTGAGGATCTAAAGGAAACATTCACCAACCTCTGCTGGTTCCAGATGAAGTGGAACCCGGAGAAGTGCGTGTTCAGTGTCCCAGCCGGCCAACTCCTCGGTTTTCTCGTATCTGAGCGAGGAATCGAGGCGAACCCGGAGAAGATCGGCGCAATCGAGCGCATGCAGCCGCCCAAGAACTTGAGAGATGTGCAGAAGTTCACCGGATGCCTAGCCTCCCTCAGCCGGTTCATCAGCCGGCTGGGCGAGAAAGCACTCCCACTGTACCAACTAATGAATAAGATGGACAAATTCGTCTGGACATCACAAGCAGATGAAGCCTTCTGTGACCTCAAGCGCATGCTCACCTCATCACCTATTCAGGCAGCACCAGCAACAAAGGATCCCATGTTGATGTACATCGCATCAACCAACGGGGTTGTCAGTGTGGTGCTGGTAGTGGAGAGGCCGGAAGAAGGAAAGGCACAGCTGATGCAATGACCGGTGTATTACCTGAGTGAGTTACTATCGCTCTCAAAGCAGAATTACCCTCATTACCAGAAGCTGGTGTACGGCGGGTACATGGACAGCAAGAATTTGAAGCACTACTTCCAAGAACATTCCATCCGGGTGGTGGCGCTAGCGCCGCTCTTGGAGATCATCGACAACAGAGACGCCACAGGCCGGGTGGCGAAATGGGACATAGATCTTGCCGCCCACAACATATAATATGAGCCACGAATGGCGATCAAGTCTTAGGCCTTGGCAGATTTCCTCGTTGACTGGGTAGAAACACAATACCTGCCACCCTTGCCCTGATTCCACGCATTGGAAGCTGCATTTCGACGGCTCCAAGATGTATGGAGGTCTCGGAGCCGGAGTGGTCATCACCTCTCCAAAAGCAGACCGGCTGGAATACGTGCTGCAAATCTACTTCCACGCGTCCAACAACGTCGCTGAGTATGAGGTGCTCGTCCATAGCCTGAAGATGGCAAAGGAAATAGGCATCTGATGCATCCTATGCTTCGGCGACTCTGATCTGGTGGTGCAGCAAGTGTCAGGAGATTGGGATGCCAGATATGCAAACATGGCTCTATATCATTTCTTTGTATAGCAGCTATGTGCCTGTTTTGAAGGATGCGAGTTTCACCATGTTCCTAGGGCAAACAACGAGGTTGTGGACACGCTCGCCCGCATCGCGTCAACAAGACAAGCAATTCCTCCTGGAGTCTCCCTTGAGCACCTGCGCAAGCCATCAATCACGCCGTCTCCCGAATCCAACTCCATAATGTTGGACGTGGACCCAGGGACTACTGGCTCTAGGACCTGGCAGCTTCACCACACCGGGACGCCGCCACACCGGGGCTGCCGCCACACCGGGACTGCCCGCCACCGGGACTGCCTCTCAGGACCTCCATAGGCTTCACCGAACCCCGGGACTGCTTCGCCGCACACGGGGAATGCTGGCTCCAAGATCCCCGTGATGGCTTTGCCGCACCCAGGAAGTGCCGCCTCCATCCTAGAGGCTACCAGCTCCACTGCTCCACCCGGTCGGCCTCCAGACGAGCCTGACCCGGTCATCCGGGCAGAAGTGAATCTGCTGATGCAGGCGGTATGCGCCATCCGGGAAACCCCAACATGGGCTAAGCCATTCATGGATTTCCTGGCCAGAGGAGAGCTGCCCGAAAAAGAGGTAGAGGCAAGGCAGGTGAAGCGTAGAGCCAGCGCATATACCATCATCAACAACGACCTCTACAAGCGCAGTGTTGGCGGCATTTATCAGCGATGTGTGAGCCAAGAGGACGGAATCCGGCTGCTGGTCTACATCCACCAGGGCGAATGCGAACACCACACATCGTCACGAGCCATAGTGGCGAAGGCATTCTACCACGAGTTCTACTAGCCCACAGCACTGGAAGACGCTAAGTAGATCGTCAAAGCATGCAACGGTTGTCAATGGTTTAGCTAGCAGAAGCACACTCCGTCTATAGCATTCAAGACAATTCCCATCACCTGATCATTTGTCGTCTGGGGGTTGGACATGGTTGGCCCTTTCAAAACAGTCTGATCTGGCATGACACACTTGCTGGTGGCAGTGGACAAGTTCACCAAGTGGATAGAGGCAAAGCCAATAAAGAAGCTGGATGGGCCAATGGTAATCAAGTTCTTCACAAACATAATCACACACTTTGGCTACCCCAATAGCATCATAACAGACAACGGCACAAATTTCGCCAAGGGAGCTTTCGCGCGATTCTGCGGAGATAAGGGGATCCGCCTAGACCTTGCATCTATGGCACAGCCCCAGTCCAACGGGCAGTGTGAGCGAGCAAATGGCCTAGTCCTAGCCGGAATCAAGCCCCGGCTGATCGAACCACTGATGTGATCCCCTGGCTGCTAGATTGAGGAGCTGCCGGCTGTGCTCTGGAGCCTTCACACCATGCCAAACCGGTCCACCGGCTACACTCCTTTCTTCCTCGTCTATGGGGCGGAGGCAGTTTTGTCCACAGACATCAAGTTCGACGCACCCCGCAAACTGCTCTACACAGAACAGCAAGCCAAAGAAGCACAGGAAGACAACGTTGATCTCCTTGAAGAAGCACGCGAGCTGGCCTTGGCAAGATCCGCCATCTACCACCAAAACTTGCACCGTTACCACGCCAGCCGGATCCGCAGCGTCTCGTTTCGTGAGGGCGACCTGGTGCTAAGGCTAGTACAGGACACCAAGGGGAGGCACTAGCTATCTCCGCCTTGGGAGGGCCCATTCATCATCAACCGGGAACTGCAGAACAACTCATACTACCTCATCGACGCCTGATGTCTACACACTTCTATTCTTGTAGACAGTTGTTGGGCCTCCAAGTGCAGAGGTTTGTAGAACAGCAGCAAGTTTTCCCTTAAGTGGATTACCCAATGTTTATCGAACTCAGGGAGGAAGTGGTCAAAGGTATTCCCTCTCAAGAAACCCTGCAATCAAGATACAAGAAGTCTCTTGTGTCCCCAACACACCCAATACACTTGTCAGGTGTATAGGTGCACTAGTTCGGCGAAGATATGGTGAAATACAAGTGGTATGGATAATTATAAGTGGTAACGGTGATAGAAAATAGCTTGAAGGCATGTAAGAGACTAAAGTAAAACTGAAATAAAGAAGGAGGGAAGCAAACATGTAATAGATCTAGTAGCAAACGGTGTTTCAATGCTAAGAAACAAGGCCTAGGGATCATACTTTCACTAGTGAACACTCTCATATAAATATATTGTCTTTATGATACTACTCTAAACTACTCTCCGGTTGAACACTCTAATCGATGGTAGGGCTATAACATCACACCTCAAAGTAAGCCTTTCCCATCTAGATAACCCCACACTGTCACCTTGAGCACTAGATGGTTCCAACAAACACCACAATTTCATAAAGACATCCAACTCCAAATATAACTCATAACAAGTATTTGTAATCTCTAGCCTAAGTGCCACCATGGTGTGCACACTGTCAACTTCATACACATGGGGAGAGCAGAGATCTATTAAAACACTTGAGTAGCAAGGTAGATCTATAGATTACAAGCTCATGATCACAATATGATCATGCATAGAGAGAGAGAGAGATGAACACATAGCTACCGGTAGAACCCTTAGCCTCGAGAGAGAACTACTCCCTCCTCATCATGGGAATCAGCAATGGTGATGGATATGGCGGTGGAGATCGATGGAGATGGCTCCAGGGGCACTTCCCCGTCCCGACAGGGTGCCGAAACAGAGACTTTCTATCCCCTGAATCTCCTCTTCAGTGGCGGCGATGCTGCGGAACATTTCGTGGATTTTTGATTGATGACTTAGGGTTTATGCATCGGGAGGCTCTTATAGGCGAGAGGGGAGACCGAGGGGGTGCCGGAGGGGCCCACACCACCCTTGGCGCGGCCTAGCCTGCCCGTGCCACCAGGTGGTGTGGCTAGCCCCTGGCCCCTCTCTGTCTCGTCTTCTGGTAAAATAGGAACTTTGGCTTTTGTCCTGTCCCATTCTGAGAATATTCATTTTCTGACTTTCCTGGAACCAAAAATAGCAGAAAACAGGCAACTAGCACTATGGCATCTTGTTAATAGGTTAGTCCAAGATATCATATGAAAAGTACTCCAAAGTGTGGATAAAACACAAGAAAGTAGATAAAACCAAGCATGGAACATCAAAAATTATAGATACATTTGCAATGTATCGACGCCCGCCAGCCGGAAAAGAACAAGATGGATCGCTCAGACCAAGAAACTGAACGCCCATGGAACACAAGCCTGCTTCGCCCCTTTTACACTTGAACAAGAAGTGTATGTATCTTACCCTCATGTAATGAACAAGCATGGGACCCTCGACACTGTCTCGGGGACTCCGCAATAAATAAACCAGTTATGCTGCACAATTTGGTTTTCTGGTTGCATTACTCTAACCCCGGAGCCGGTGATCCATCTCGGGGACTCGCCGGTAGGCCCAGAAGGTTGTGTGACCCACGCGGAAAAGTACTGTATGTGGTTCCTAAGGCTTCCTCTTCGGTTCCGGCTGTAGACCGCAAGCCGGCTATCAGATCCGGCAAGAGCAGAATGCTCGAAGGCCCGTAGACGAAAAAGCCACGAGGAAAACAAAAACATCTGGATGCTCCGGCTACGCTTGCTCGCCCAAAGACAATGACCCAAACCCGAAGTATCGTGCAGTACACCTACTAAGCCACCCCTTCGACTCCGGCTAAAAGCCAGCAAGGGAACAACATCAAAACTAGCCAATGCTCACTGAGAAAAGGGCAAAGACATTGGATTTGCGCAAAACAGCAAAAATTTCAAAACTAGTAAATCTAAGATTACAGTTTGAACTTGCATATGCTTAACCAGGCAAACAACTTGTTTGTTTCTATGTTTGCATGAGCCAAAGTTCCACGACAAACACCCAAGCCGGAGGCAAAGTAGCTTCCAGGCGGCAGCAAAGCAGGTCAAGGAGCTTCGACCCGGCTGTATCCTCCAGCCGGACCGAACCTCGGGGACTACACCCTGTGGGTGCGCTCGCGTGCCCCCCCACAGAAACCTGCAAACAAACAACACAAAGGAGCTTCGACCCGACTGTATTCTCTAGCCGGCCCGAACCTCAGGGACTACACCCTGTGGGTGCGCTCATGCGCCCCACACAGAAACAAGCATGCAGAAAATACAGAACAGAAAGTGCAAACAAAAGAGCACGCGCAAATATACAGAGGGAGGCGATGCTCCCACAAGAGTTCAATAACAAGAACACAAACAATTGTTCACACACCACAAAGAAGAGGCAAGTTGTTCAGTCACAAATACTCCCAGCATACCGGGGATCAAGTTCACTGGGGGAAGAGGGGTCGGAGGCATCAGCTGGAGCTTGGCTGCCGAGGCGGTCTGCGGCACAGCTGGAGCATCAGTGCGCGGCGCATCCGGGCTGTGATAGTACCGCTCCGTGCCAGCTGGGTCGCTGAAGTCCTTATCCAGCACAACGAAGCTACTGATCGTCATGCCACATGAGCGGATGTCAGGAACCTCGGTGCTAAGGTGGTCATAGCTGGTCTCTTGGTGAAATCCGTGGGAAAGGCTCCACAGATCCACATCCGGGTACCAGCACTTCAGCAGCGCCAGCACCATCTCCGCGCCGCCACGAGCCGCCCACTCCTAGGCCTTGTTCATGAGGTTCGGAGGACCCAAAAGATGCTCGCCCAAGGCATCCATGGTAGCAGGCGGGGCAGCTTTGGTCCAAATGTAGACATAGACCTCGAGAGCAGCGACACAGAGCCGGTTCGCCTCCTTGCTGACGACCGCCACCAGCTCCCCCGGGTGGAGATCTCGATCTGGATCCGTCTCCGGAATCTAGCCTAGTGCCTGATCAATCACCTTAGGATACTGAGCTGCAGCCGGGAAAAAGAAACAATAATCAATACTGACTGCAAAGGGCAAAACAGCAAAATTGGCTTAAGTTGAGGGCACTTACTGACAACAACCTCGGCGATCTGGCAAAGCTCCGATAGCGCTATCACCTCCTTGGACTTGGAAGCCTTGAGGGCATCCTCCTGGATGGCGTAGAGCCCCTCCAGGTTCTTCAGCGCCTCGGCCTGAGTCTCTTCCACTTTCTTGGCCTTGCCAGCCTTGATCTCCATCTGATCCTGATGCAAAGTCAGTTGGGCGATCTGGTCCTGGCGGGTCTGGTTGGACTCCTCCAGCCGGGCAACCTCCCCCTTCAGCCAGGCTACCTCGCGGTCCTGGTCCGCCAGCAGAGCTGCAGGAGGGTAACCAATATTCAACAAGAAGCGCGAGAAATCGCGCAATCGAGAAGATACGGCAGAACAAGCAATCTTACGGCCTAGGTCCCGCGAGGTCTTGGCGACGTCGACGAGAGCCCTCTGCACAAAAAGAGAAGTGAGAACAAGTCGCGGTGCAAGATGGCGAACAAGCATCAAGATTGGCAATAGAACACATACCTCGACGGAGGCCCCCAGTGCCTTGGCTTGGCCGAGCCCCTGCTCCAGTGCCTCCACCAGCTGGCGAGCCTGGCCAACGGCCAGAGGATCCGCCTCCAACAACTGCGCGAGGAGGGCATCCAACGGCGGCGCAGCCCGAGCCGGCGTCCAGCCGGTGACCTGGAGGTCATCATCGCTCAACGGAGCCGCAGAGGGACCAACCTCCGGCTAGACGAGGGCCTCCGACTGTGGCACCTCCACCAGCTCCTCCACCCGGTAGGCACTAGAGTCAGCGCCCACCGTCGAGCCGGGGGGAGGCACGGCCGTGCCGGCGCGCCCAAGCAAAAGACCCTCAGCAAGACGAGAGACGGCCCCGGCCCGGTGAAGCGTTGCGGGCGCAGCCGGCGGCACCACCTCCGTCACATCTGCACCGGCCCCAGCCGGCCGAGAAGATGCCACCTCGGGGGCCGGAGCCGGCTGCAAGCACAAGAAGACGAAGTGAGGAGCCACCGCTCCTTGGCGTACTTATTTATCGAGGAAGAAGGGCCATGTCGGTTCCCCTCCCTCTGCGCCATTTGGCAAGAAACTGCCCCACTACCCCCACGTCGTTCCCCTCCCTCTATGCCACATGGCAAGCAACCGCCCCACTCCCCCACGACGGTTCGGGACGGATCCCGTGCGCTAGCGCCACGCGTGCAGAAGATCCCGCGGAAGTTACTACGGGAGGCAAACCGCGCCCACAATCTCCAAGGGGACGCAATGATGAAGGCATGCACGCAGTTACCAAAAACTGTTGCGGCAGACCCAGAAGTCAAACTGATGCGACGTGCGCTAGAAAAGGCAGGCATGGCTGACAAGAGCACCGACGACAGGAAACTGGCGATCCCTCTCCCAGCCGGGTGCGGTAGCCGGTCATGAAGATCACCGCTCACACCCTATGGGTGGGGCCATCGGCTCCTTAGCCGGTAAACCCCAGCCGGGAAAACAGCACAAAATCCCAAGACAGTACAACACAAAGACTACAAGACAAATGAAAATGACAAAGCATATGCAGCCTCAACCATTTCAAATAAGGATGCAAGAACTTCTCCACAGGGCCATGTCCTAACGCGCCAGAGGACTAGTGTCGGGGGGATGACCCCTGGGTAGGCTAGGACGGGACCAACCGGCCGGCTCCAAGGAGCTCATGTCGTCCGGACCCAGATCAAGGAACCACAGCCGGGTGGAATCCCCCACCCGGTCTGCATTCAAGTTTCTCCGGCTGGCCCGTCTAGCCGGGTAGCCAGAAGAACCGACTGGGAGGCCACTCCTAGCTGGCCGCCTCGGATCCGCTGGCCATGGTACGGTGGGGGTGATGCTCCTTGTTGAGCGCACCTTTGACCGGATAGGCTGGCTGGCCTAGCCGGCGCTACTGGACAACTGCACCAAAGCTGGAGGCTGACGAGCAAAGCAAGGGCTAACGAGGAAAGCTCCAGCTTATGCATAAAGAACTGGCTGACAGAGAAAGAGCCAGATGAAGAGTAAAGCAGGGGCGCTAGGCACTGTGGCATGGTCCCACCTTGTACTGGAGGCTTGACTGGACCCGGGCCTACCGTTTGGCCTTCGGGGCCCGGCCACTTTTAGCCCCAAATCAAAAAGTAAACCACCCCCCACCACCCTTGTAAACTACCTCCTCAACCTGTATATAAGGGGGATAATGCTAGGGTTCTAGGTAGACACAAGAGGAAGGACTTAGACAATTTCAAGCAAGAAGTAGCTAAGGAAACAGCTCAAGGAGCATCTGTATTGGACATTCGCCCCCTTTGATAGTAGATCCTTGCAGGAGTAGGAGCTTTACCTCGCCAAGAGGGCTCCAAACCTGGGTACAACGCTGTGTTTGCAGTATCTGTGCCCAACCCGTGTTGGGTCCGCAGCATAGAAAACAAAAAAATTCCTACGATGAGCACTATACGCCAAGATCTATCTACTAGATACAGAGCACCGGGTGGACATACATCCATGGAGAACTTACCCTCGAAGACAATGAGTTTTGTTAACGAGTAGGAACTCGTGGTTGATGTAGTCGTACGCTTGCCGATCTCAAGATCGTGTGGAAGTCCGAGCACTGAAAATCAGCAGCGCATCCGTCCTCGCACACACGTTCAAGCTACCGGACAACCTCCACCTCCTCGCTCCATCGAATCAGCGGAAGCAGCAACTCCTTCCAGACGCAAGGCCACCGGGAACATGTATCTCACTAATCCGAGACCATGGGGGAATATCTAGAGGGGGAGAGAGATCCTTCACGAGGAGGTGTGTTTTGTGAGGGAGGAGAGGGGGCCTTTTATAGGAGAGGGGGGATCCTCCCCTACCATGGCCGGTGGCCAAAGGGTGGTGCCCCCACCTCTTCCTCATTCATGTGGTGAAGCTCCACTCACATAAATTCAAACTCCACCCAAAGTTCCACTCACATGCATTAAATTTCCACCAAATACAATGCCACTCTCAATTAATAAAAATCTTTTATTTATTTTATTCAGAATTTTGTTAATTACTTTAATTAACAAACATTCACATAAAACCCCTTGCAACATTTCAATATCACATGCAGAACCACTTTCTGCAATTTCACCTGAAACAATTCCGGTTTCTATCGAAACATTTCCTGTGCTTTGCAAACCATTTGTCTGAAACGTATGTGCTCCTAAATGGTGTCCGGCAACCCTTAAGTGTGTCACCCTACGGTTCACGAATAATGCAGACATGATTGAGACTCCTCTCAGATCAATAATCAGAAGCGGGACCTGGAGATCCATACTGGCTCCTGCACATTCAACGATGACTTCTGTGATCGTGAGAACCTTTAACGCTAGTAATTTAATCCCTTTGTCTCATGATATAATACATGTCTAAGATTCGATCATCGGTATCTAAAATACCTAGTTTGATCTCGTTACCGACATGCACTCTTTTCTCGTTCCCGTGATATAACATTCTAGTGATCACATCACTTGCTTGCAAGCTATCTTAATGTGATATCACCGAGAGGTCCTACAGTATATCTATCCATCATCGGGATTGAAAAATTCCACTCTTGATCCATGAGCCTCAACATAACACCTTCATAGAACTGAACCCACCTTTATAGTCACCTTGTTACGGTGTGACGTTTGATGTTATCAAGATACTTTTCTGGTGTCAGCAATTAACATGATCTCATGGTCTAAGGACTAAGACTACTTCGTATGATGTTATAGCAATATAAACATAATGACTTGATCGTAATGCTATACTTCGGATGAATGTTCATCACATCATTTCACAAATGTTGTGACCTTGTTATTAACAACATCTAATGACCATGATCAGGAAACCTTGATCATCTTGTTAATCAACAAGCTAGTCTACAAGAGAGGCATAACTAGGAACCCTTTTTGTTTATTAAACACACATGCATTGACGTTTCCTATCAATACAATTATAGCATGCAAAATAAACATCTATCATATACAAGGAATACATAATAACAACTTTATTATTGCCTCTCAGGGCATATTTCCTTCAGTCTCCTTCTTGCACTAGAGACAATAATCTAGTTTACATAGTGATAAATCTAACACCCATCGAGTTCTGGTGTTTATCATGTTTGGCCCTAGGGAGAACTTTAGTCAACAGATCTGCTACATTCAGATCCGTGTGCACTTTACAAATCTTTATATATCCATCCTTTACATGCTCGCGGATGGAGTGAAACCGGCGCTTAATATGCTTGGAATTCTTGTGAGACCTTGGTTCCTTGGCGTTGGCAATGGCTCCATTGTTGTCACAATAGATCACCATTGGGTCCAACGCACTAGGAACCACACCTAGTTCCGTTATGAACTCCTTCATCCAAACTGCTTCCTGCGCCGCTTCTGAAGCAGAAACATATTCCGCCTCCGTCATTGATCCAGCCACCACATGTTGTTTGGAGCTCCTCCAACTAACTGCTGCTCCGTTCAAGAGAAATACTTATCCGGATTGAGACTTAGAGTCATCTGGATCAGTGTTAAAGCTAGCATCGACATAACACTTAGCGACTAGCTCTTCTTCACCTCCTTATACAAGAAACATATCCTTAGTTCTTCTCAAGTACTTAAGGATATTCTTGACCGCTATCCAGTGTTCCGAACCTGGATCAAATTGGTACCTACTAGTCAAACTAATAGCATGTGCCACATCCGGTCTTGTACATAGCATGACATACATTATAGAGCCTATGGCTAAGGCATAGGGATCTTATCCATTATCTCTCTTTCTTCCAGCGTAGCCGGACTTTGAGTCTTACTCAATGTCTTGCCTTGCAACATAGGTAAGAACCCCTTCTTACTTCCGTCCATATTAAACTTCTTTAATACCTTATCAAGGTATGTACTCTGTGATAGCCCAATTACGCGTCTTGATCTATCTCTATAGATTTTAATGCCTAATATATATGAAGCTTCACCAAGGTCCTTCATCGAAAATTTGCTGTGTAGATAACTTTTAACACTGTTTAAAAGATCTATATCATTTCCAAACAATAATATGTCATCCACATATAATATTAGAAATGCCACATTCCTCCCACTCGCTTTCTTGTAAATACAAGCCTCTCCATAAGTTTGGACAAATCCAAACTCTTTGATCACCTCATCAAAGCGGAGATTCCAACTCCGGGATGCTTGCTCCAGTCCATAGATGGATCACTGAAGCTTGCATACCTTATCAGCATACTTAGGATCGACAAAACCCTTAGGTTGTATCATATACAACTCTTCTTCAATATTACCCTTGAGGAACGCTGTTTTGACATCCATCTGCCATATTTCATAATCGAAATATGCAGCAATTGCTAACATAATCCTAACCGACTTAAGCATCGCTACGGGAGAGAACGTCTCATCGTAATCAACTCCTTGAATTTGTCGAAACCCCTTTGCGACAAGTCGAGCCTTATAGATGGTCACATTACCATCAGCATCAGTTTTTTTTTGAACATCCATTTATTCTCAACGGCCTTTCGATCGTGAGGTAAGTCTACCAAGGTCCAAACCTGGTTTTCATACATGGATTCCATCTCGGATTTCAAGGCTTCTAGCCATTTGTTGGAATCAGGGCTCATCATTGCTTCCTCATAGGTCGCAGGGTCATCTATTTCATCAATCATGAAATTCATAACAGGATTGCCGTACAGTTCAGGAGCTGCACGTGTCCTGCTTGACCTGCGAGGTTTGGTAGTGTCCTCTTTCGGAGTTTCATGATCAATATCATTAGCTCTCTCTTCATAAGGTGAAGTCAACTCCGAAACAACTTCTGGTGCTGCACTACTCGCCATTTCATGAAGAGAAGGTTCAATAACCTCTTTGAGTTCTACCTTCCGACTACTCACACCTTTCACGAGAAACTCCTTCTCAAGAAAGGATCCATTCTTGCAGCCCCGTCGATGAGGGTGATTGAAGTGAGCGACCGCACAGGGCCCCTGAATAATTAGGGCCCCCAAATCCCGATTAGTACTGTTAAGGGTGATTAGCTAGATACTTCCAAAAAAGTGTGATTAGCTAGAAACATATCTTGTAGGCTCGTGTGACTCAGTTTAAACGGAGAGGAAAAAAATAACCACAGGATTGCACCAGACGTATATCACGCAACACAACACGTCCTGATGCAAATCACGCAACTCGATTTTGGTTCCCACTCGTGAGAGGCCAAGACAGGGAGATCAGATCCGATCGAGCGGAGGCATGACGGCCTGTTCACTTCGTGGCTCTGTCCGGCCTCCAGAACAAATCAATTGTGATTGAGCTAGGTGAACGCGGCAATGCCCTAGACGACTGACGCCCCGAGCATGCCAACTCGCAGCAATTAACCGAATCAAGTAGAAAATCAGGTCAATACCTCTTCCATGCCTCCATTGATTTATCAAATCAAGTATAAGATCAGGTCAATACCTCTTCCATGCCTCCATTGATTTATCGAATCAATTCAATTGATCACAATTCACAACCCTAATCAATTTACATGATAAAATATTGTACGAAATAGCACATACTTAAGTAGTGAAGTTATCTGACTAAGTAGATGTATAATTTTGCTCACTAGATATACTATTTATTAGGAAAAAGGCCTATTTTACAATTCGCACCGGGGCCCAAATTTCTGGAGATGGCCCTGCATTCTTGGCAACAAAAACCTTGCCCTCGGATCTGTGATAGAAGGTATACCCAATCGTTTCCTTAGGGTATCCTATGAATACGCATATTTTGGCTTTGGGTTCGAGTTTATCCGGTTGAAGTTTCTTCACATAAACATCGCATCCCCAAACTTTAAGAAATGACAGCTTAGGTTTGTTTCCAAACCATAATTCATACGGTGTCTTTTCAACGGATTTAGATGGTGCCCTATTTAAAGTGAATGCAGCGGTTTCTAGTGCATAACCCCAAAATGACAGTGGCAAGTCAGTCAGAGACATCATAGATCGAACCATATCCAATAAAGTACGATTACGACGTTCTGACACACCATTATGTTGTGGTGTTCCGGCATGCGTAAGTTGTGAAACTATTCCACAGTCTTTCATATGTGTGCTAAACTCGTCACTAAGATACTCTCCTCCACGGTCGGACCGCAGAAATTTGATCTTTCTGTTATGATGATTTTCCACTTCATTCTGAAATTCCTTGAACTTTTCAAAAGTTTCAGACTTATGTTTCATTAAATAGATATACCCGTATCTACTCAAATCATCTGTGAAAGTAACAAAATAACGACATCCACCTCGCGTCGACACACTCATTGGTCCACACACATCAGTATGTATGATTTCCAATAAATCTGTCGCCCGTTCCATTGAACTAGAAAAAGGTGTTCTAGTCATCTTGCCCATAAGGCATGGCTCACATGTATCAAATGATTCAAAATCAGGTGATTCCAAAAGTCCATCAGAATGGAGTTTCTTCATGCGTTTAACGTCAATATGACCTAGACGGCAGTGCCACATATATGTAGATATATCATTATCAACTTTAATCCTTTTAGCATCAACATTATGAATATGCGTAATACTACTATCGAGATCCAATAGAAATAAACCATTCAACACAGGTGCATGACCATAAAAGATATTATTCATATAAATCGAACAACCATTGTTTTTAGACTTAAACGAATAACCACTTTGCATCAAACATGATCCGGATACAATGTTCATGCTCAGTGCAGACACCAAATAACAATTATTCAGGTTTATAACGAATCCCGACGGCATATGGAGAGGCAGCGTTCCGACGGTGATCACATCAACTCTTGATCCATTGCCGACCCGCATCGTGACCTCATCCCTTGCTAGTTGCCGCTTGTTCCGCACCCCTGAACCGAGTTACATATATTAGCAACCGATCCCGTATCAAATACCCAGGTGCTACTGCGAGTACTAGTCAAGTACACATCAATAACATGTATATCACATATACCTTTGTTTGCCTTGCCGACCTTCTTGTCCGCCAAATACTTGGGGCAGTTGCGCTTCCAATGGCCAGTCCCCTTACAATAGTAACACTCGGTGTCAGACTTAGGTCCAGCTCGGGGTTTGTTTTCAGGTGCGGCAACAGATTTGCCGCCCTTCTTTCCCTTCTGCTTGCCTTTCTTGTCCTTCTTAAAACCGGTGGTCTTATTGATCATCAACACTTGATGTTCTTTCCTAATCTCCACTTCTGCGGTCTTAGGCATTGACAGAAGCTCGGGAAGAGACTTCTTCATGCCCTGCATATTATAGTTCATCACGAAGCTCTTGTAGCTAGGTGGTAGAGATTGGAGAACATGATGTATGCCTAAGTCAATGGGAATTGTTATTCCCAAGGACACAAGCTTATCAGCGTACCCAGACATTTTGAGTACGTGCTCACTAACGGAGTTGTTCTCCTCCATCATGCAGCTAAAGAACTTTTCAGAAGCATTATAACTCTCTACGGCAGCATGGGTATCGAAAATCAGTTTCAATTCTCCCATGGTATCAAAGGCATTGCCATTTTTGAAACGCTTTTGAAGTTCTGGCTCTAGCCCATACAGTATGCCGCAATAAACTAAGTTGTGGTCCTCCTGACGAGTTATATAGACGTTCTTTTCCTCTTCAGGGGCATCAGGAGCTGGTGGGGGGCCTAGCGGTGCCTCTAGCACATATTGCTTTTGTGCAGTAGTGAGGAGAATCGTCAAATTCATAGCCCAGTTGGTGAAGTTGCTACCATTCACAACAAGCTTCTCTTTCTCCATGAACACATTGAAATTAAAAGCAGGTGGTGGCATCTACAACAGAATTTGTAAAGTATATTTATACTAAGTTTATGATAGATTGAGTTCAACTAATCCAAATGACTGATGAACTCCCACTCAAAAACGACATCCCTCGTGTCCTTTTGGTGATTACATGAACCAAATCCACTACACCATGTCCGATCATCACGTGAGTCGGTGTAGTGTCACATCCCAAGATTTTCCAAATCTTGTAATGTGAAAATTAAATAAACAAAATAAATCTTTGTTGAAAATCAGGGTGAAAAGAAACTTTTGTTTCTAAAAAGGAAACTGAAATCCCATCTTGAACAAACTTTGGCTAAAGTTTGAATTCAACAAATCCAAATCAAGGGAAATGCATTCCTCAATGAATGTATCTGGAAATTGAACACTTGGAACATAAATCCAAATCCCTAAACCCTAATGGAAGGAAATCATTTCCCAAGTTATCTCCAAATCTATGGATTTGATCCATACCAAAGCTGATCAACAAATATTCTCAAAGGATCAAGAAAAGACCATAGAGATTGGTTTCACTTAGTTTGAAACCATAGACAAAATCTTGTGAACATAATAAGATAAGGAAATTGAATTTCCAAAGCTATTAAAGCCCTACCAATTGGTGATCAAATAAAATCCTAAAGGGATTTATAAAGATAAACATTTATCAAAGGAAAATAAATTTTTTTGGAAACACTAATTTAGATCTTTTAATAAAAGACTTTGTTTTCAAATGAAAAGGTGAGCCAAATTAATTTTGGCCAAGCTTTTGTAATAAAATATTTTGTTTTGATAAAATGAATAAAGGTTTATTTAAATAAAATAATAAGGATTTAAATATCCAAATTTTATTTAAGTAAAGGCTTTTTCCATTTTAAATGAACACCAAGTATTTTATTACTACTTTGAAATCTTTTATTAAAAGGTTTTGCTTTGATTAAAATGAGTAAAGGAATTATTTAAATAAAATAATAAGGATTTAAATATCCAATTTTATTTAAGTAAAGGCTTTCCCATTTTAATTAAAACACCAAAACTTATTTATTTATTTAAATAAGTTTCCAAGTATTCTTTTATTTTTCAAATAAAACCTTCTGGTTTGGTTTTGAAAATAATTGGATTTCAAAGGGAAATTTTATTTAATTAAATCAAACACCATTAATAAACTAAAGATCCATTTTATTTAATTAATAAATGGATCCTAAAATTAAATAAAAATAATATTTTTATTTTGAGATTTGGATTATGTTGAAAAACAGAACCAAATTCAAGTACAAAGTTGAGTGTTTTGTTTGAATTGTTTGAACCTTGTTTGTTGTTTGAAAAATTGATTGAAATTCAAAACAGAAAAAGAATTAGAAAAGGAAAAGAAAGCAGACAGAAGAAAAAAATAGAGCAGCCCAGCCCAATAGGCCCAATTCCAGCCCAGCTCCTCTTCCCCGCAGCACCCTTTTCTCACTCAAAAACTGACCCGCTAAGTCAATGACAGCCGGACCCACCTCTCCCTCTCTCTCACTCGCTGACGAGACGACCCCACCTCCTCTTATTCCTCTCCCGAACCGTTTTTCTGCACCGCAAAAGAAACCCGCACTGAGGCTGACAAGTGGACCTCTCTCTCCTTTCTTTTCCCACTGACCGCTGGACCCCCTTTCCACTGTTCTCCTTCCCCACCCGCGCGACCAGTTCTTCCCCCTCCTCGTCGCCGTTTCCTGCTGTAACTTTGCGGCATCAATTCGCTTTAACACGGCCACCTTAACTCGCAGCGACCACGCTCCCTTAAAAACCTCCCTCTCCTCTGTCATTTCCCCCAGACGTTGCCTTCACTCTGCCCCTAGGCTGCCTCCAATTCTCTCTGTACCGCCGCCGCTCCGATGATGTTCCGGTGACGATTCCGATGAAACCCCACCGCCCCTTGCATCCCTAAGCACCCCAGCAGCTTCTCCACCTCCAGGCGCACCTGCTAGTGCATCCAGTTCACTCGCGCGAGCCTCACAGCGTCGGCAAGGACAAGCTCGACTCGCCACCGCCGTCGGCCTCGACTCCGGCAAGCTTTCCCGGTGAGCACAGACTTCCCCTCGCCCCCTTTTTGATTTTCTCTTACTTGCGACCCTCGTGCGCACCTAACCGTGCCTCTCCTTTGCCTTAGCGCGGTCCTAAGCGACGCCAACGACGACAACCCGAGAGCACCACCGCCCGCAACAACTCCGGCGAGCAATCGAGGTCACTCCAGTACGCCCCGCGACAAGAAGACCCTACCTCGAGCTTCCCCACGTTCTTGCGAACTCGGTGAGCCTCCCCTTTTCCTCTCTCGCTTCCTGTATCGCCGCCTTCGACGTCGACCGATCGCTCCGCCGCCAGCAGCCGCCGCAGCACCGCTCGTCTGTGGTCGAGCACCCCACAACCGTTCGATCTGGATCGTACGCATTAGATAGAATCACTTAAACGCGAATGGGTACGCTCTCTACACCGCTCGATCTAACTAGATCCAATGCCCCACAGCCACGATCCCAGCGAACCGGTACCGACGAATTAGATTAAGACACGTGTCTCTGCTGGATGGATTTAAAACAGAATTGATCTAATTGATGTTCAATTTTGTAAATTCCATAACTTTGGATCCACACGTCCAAATTTTACAAATTTGATGTCGTTGGAATCAGCAAGACAAGCCCTAACCAACCCTGCCCTTAGTTTAGCAAATAGTATCTGTTAACTTTTTTAATTTTGCAGATTCTTTGTGTGTGCTTGCTAACATTAGAAAAATCATTTAAAAATGATTTTTAGGTTAAAACCTTTGCAAATTGGTTTGTTGTGACCTTACTGACCCTAGGAACCAACCTTGTCTTGGAAAATGATTTTTGTAAAGGTTTAGAATGGATTAATTGGTTTAGTCCATTTCTAGCTAACTAATAACTATAGTTTTGGTTATGAAAATGTTTTTGTAAAAGAAAACTTTGAGAATTGGTTTAGACCAAACCTACTGACCCAAACACCAAGTTTTGCAATAGCAACTCATTTGGTGAACCCTATAGGTTAAAGCCTTAGTAAAAATGTTTCTACACCACATAAAATGACCCTTTGTTTTGAAAATGGTTTTGTAGTGAAACCCCTTTGCAAATGACTTTGCCACTTTGGTAAATGACCAATTTGGATCTTACAAAGTTTAGGAAACCTAATAGAGACCCTTTTGCAAATGGCCTTGCCACTTTACAAAATGACCATTAGATGCACCCAAAAGTCTATGACCCACTAGGAACCACTTTTTCAAACAAAGCAAAGCTTGGCATGCTTGCATGCATTTCTTTGACTTTGTTGTTTTGTGTGTGTTGTTTTGCTTGATTGGTAGATTGAGTTTGTGCCTTGCTTGATTGTTTGTAGTGACTTGAAGAGTGTGATTGTTGCAAGGACAAGGAGGTAAACCTATACCCTCTACCAAAAAGGCAAGTGATGCTTCATATCATTATCCCATTATTTTCACTATGCATTAGTGTTTTTGCTAAGTAAAACTTGCATGGTTTTTATTTTGCTAAGTATAGACCTTGCTATAAGAAAACTAGTAGAATGAATCCTTAGAAGGATTTTCCTAAGTTAGAAATCCTATTACTACCAAGCTTAGCCTAGCTAATAGAAAACCTGGGTGGGATATATATTCATGCTATGAAAATTTCTAAGTCTATGGACTTGTGTTTTGTTTAACAAAACAACTAAGTTAATGAATCTCCTGGGTGGAATGGGACTTGCTTGGTGGTTTTTGGTTGAGTGGTTCACGAGGCCCATGTCTATGGTTTACCTTGGTGTATGTCACTTGTGGATGGCCACCCAGGAAACAAAGAGATTTGAGATGTCAAATGTTGAGAAGCTTCAAGTGCAACCACTTGGCAATATGGGCTCTGCCATGATCATAGGTTGCAAGAACTTAGCCATATGGACAGTGGGTGGTAGTGATTGATAGGTTGGAGCGCGTCCATTTGACTAAGGAAAGCTTCTGAAAGATCTTGTCTTGGGAAACCAAGTCTTGTGGGGAAAGTGCACCACCTCTGCAGAGTGTAAAACCTAAGTACTTAGCCATGTCCCTTGTAAAGGACAATTTGAGCATCAAGACATGGAAGCAATCAAGAATCTCATCACTCCAATTTCTAAATAAAATTTGTGGGTGAACAAGGGTTGTGTGAAATTCTTCAATCTTTGATGGAGAGATGGCTTGGTACAAGGATCTTGAAATCATTGATTGAGGAAAATTGTTTTTGCCAAGCAAATCTTCAGTCTTTGATTGGTAGATGCCCTGAGTGGATCTCCAGTCTTTGATTAGTAGATGTCTTGGAAAGTTTGCCAAACAAAACTTAGTATTTTCAAAATGATAGGAAAAATCTATTTTGAGCAATGCAAGCCTCAACTCCACTTAGCCAAATGCATATAGATGATAGACTCCACTATACTACCAAAGTATCACTTGCCAATACAATTCAAATGTATTGACCCTTGTGGCTGTAACTTGTAATGTTGCAGGTTTGATTGATTTTAGTGAAGATTGATTGATTAGGATTACCAAGTCTACAACCAACATCTGCCTGTGGCACTTTGAAGATGAAGGACCCACGACTATAGTTATTCCGCTGCAATGTAATGTAATTAGCCAATGAGCTAAGTTTGATGTAATAAAACTATTTATT
The DNA here is from genome assembly GCA_023614405.1 of Avena insularis. Classification (NCBI taxonomy): domain Eukaryota; kingdom Viridiplantae; phylum Streptophyta; class Magnoliopsida; order Poales; family Poaceae; genus Avena; species Avena insularis. Next base: position 659,459,484 of record CM042690.1, on the reverse strand, counting down.
TCCTGGTTATAAAGTTGTATTATGACCTTTGTTTCTTGATATTACATCTGAACTGTGGATGCTAGCTATTGATCCAGGGACTAGCATTGTAAACACAGGGGACTCAATCTTATTAAAGGTTGGGGACGCTACATGTAGCTTCAAAGGCGAGCATCTATATGGGCATCATATCAACTATATGACTCATGCTTAACCTTTCGGTCCATGTTCCGAGGCCATGTCTGTACATGCTAGGCTCGCCAAGTAAGAACCTTAGTATTCGCGTGTGTAAAACTGTCTTACACCCGTTGTATGAAAGCATAGAGTCGAGAACACCCGATCATCACGTGATGCCTCAAAACACAATCGACAAAACGATGCATACTTAAGGAAGAACACATTTTATCTTGATATCTAAATGAGGGATCATATTATAATGCTACCAAAAGCGCCAAACTAGCAATATAAGATGCTAACATCTAATGTGTGAAGTGAGATTATACGGTTCATGCATTTGATATTTATCATTTGCATCGTGGTATGATCTCTATCATTCCTTTGTGTGTAAGGCCAAGGTCTATGGAACTTACACGTTACGTGAGTTGTAAGAGTATCTATCATACATCTGCTTACAATAATACCATATCAAGACACTAGCCCAGCAACGATCTAAACTAGACGCCTCTAATTTATCAATTGCAAGTTTTACGTGGCTTAGGGCTTTCGGAGATAGAACCGGTCTTACCTATGAACATGAACCACAACAAGGATAACCAAGTTATTAGCAACTCGTTGTAAATCAGATATTGACTATAGTAGGAGAGACAGACACCCGCTAGCCACTTATGCAAAACTAGTTGCATGTCATTCGTGGAACCGGTCTCATGTACGATGACATGTAAGGTTGGTCCGGGCCGCTTCATCCTACTATGCCACCAATATCCAAAATACATAGAAGATGCAATAACATGATCATCATCGCCCACATATAAACATATGTGTACTACCCATGCAAAGCACCTACTCATAGACCAGGCTCTGATACCACTGTTGGGTCCGCAGCATAGAAAACAAAAAAATTCCTACGATGAGAACTATACGCCAAGATCTATCTACTAGATACAGAGCAACGGGTGGACATACATCCATGGAGAACTTACCCTCGAAGACAACGAGTTTTGTTAACGAGTAGGAACTCGTGGTTGATGTAGTCGTACGCTTGCCGATCTCAAGATCCTGTGGAAGTCCGAGCGCCGCAAATTAGCAGCACATCTGTCCTCGCACACACGTTCAAGCTACCGGACAACCTCCACCTCCTCACTCCAGTGAATCAGCAGAACCAGCAACTCCTTCCAGACGCAAGGCCACCGGGAACATGTATCTCGCTAATCCGAGACCATGGGGGAATATCTAGAGGGGGAGAGAGATCCTTCACGAGGAGGTGTGTTTTGTGAGAGAGGAGAGGGGGGCCTTTTATAGCAGAGTGGGGCTCCTCCCCTCCCATGGTCGGCGGCCAAAGAGGGGTTCCCCCACCTCTTCCTCATTCATGTGGTGAAGCTCCACTCACATAAATTCAAACTCCACCCAAAGTTCCACTCACATGCATTAAATTTCCACCAAATTTAATGCCACTCTCAATTAATAAAACTCTTTTATTTATTTTATTTAGAATTTTTTTAATTACGATAATTAACAAACATTGACATAAAACCCCTTGCAACATTTAAATATCACATGCATAACCACTTTTTGCAATTTCACCCGAAACAATTCTGGTTTCTATCGAAACAATTCCTGTTTCTATCGAAACATTTCCTGCGCTTTGCAGACCTTTTGTCTGAAACATATGTGCTCCTAAATGGTGTCCGGCAACCCTTAAGTGTGTCACCCTATGGTTCGCGAATAATGCAGACATGATTGAGACTCCTCTCAGATCAATAATCAGAAGCGGGACCTGGAGATCCATACTGACTCCTACACATTCAACGATGACTTCTGTGATCGTGAGAACCTTTAACGCTAGTAATTTAATCCCTTTGTCTCATGATATAATACATGTCCAAGATTCGATCATCGATATCTAAATACCTAGTTTGATCTCGTTACCGACATGCACTCTTTTCTCGTTCCCGTGATATAACATTCTAGTGATCACATCACTTGCTTGCAAGCTATCTTAATGTGATATCACCGAGAGGGCCCAGAGTATATCTATCCATCATCGGGATTGACAAATTCCACTCTTGATCCATGATCCTCAACATAACACCTTCATAGCACTGAACCCACCATTATAGTCACCCTGTTATGGTGTGATGTTTGATGTTATCAAGATACTTTTGTGGTGTCAGCAATTAACATGATCTCATGGTCTAAGGACTAAGACTACTTCGTATGATGTTATAGCAATATAAACATAATGACTTGATCATAGTGCTATATCAGATGAATGTTCATGACATCATTTCACAAATGTTATGACCTTGTTATTAACAACATCCAATGTCCATGATCAGGAAACCTTGATCATCTTGTTAATCAACAAGCTAGTCTATAAGAGAGGCATAACTAGGAACCCTTTTTGTTTATTAAACACACATGTATTGACGTTTCCTATCAATACAATTATAGCATGCAAAATAAACATCTATCATATACAAGGAATACATAATAACAACTTTATTATTGCCTCTCAGGGCATATTTCCTTCAACCCGTTGCGAGTAGCCATCGATAGCATTCTGATTGTCCCCTTCAAGCCATCCCCGGTGGTACTGCCGTGTTCCACACCATGACATATGGTCTTGGGGGTTCCATGCAAATTGACTATTCTAGCGATGTACAACTCCGCTAGCTTCAATCTTTGGTAGGTTGTCTTGACAGGTATGAAATGGGCTACCTTAGATAATCTATCAACTATGACCCAAATAGAGTCATTTCCCCTACTAGATGTAGGCAAACCAGTGATAAAGTCCATTCTGACGGAATCCCATTTCTATTCCGGAATCTGCAATGGTTGCAAAAGTCCTGCGGGTCTCTGATGTTCCGCCTTGACTCTCTGACAAATATCACACTTGGCTATGTAGCTTCTGACTTCTCTCCTCATTTTGTGCCACCAAAATTGCTCCTTGAAATCCTGATACATCTTTGTTCCTCTCGGGTGGATATAATAAAGAGTATGATGAGGTTCCTATATAATGACCTATGTCAACTCTAAATCTGCTGGAACACAGATACGTCCTTTGTACCACAAGGTTCCTTCTTCATCTTCAGTGAATCCGGTTACTTTTCCTATTCCGATACGACGCTTGATTCCATCGATACTTGTGTTTCCTTTATGGGCTTATTTTATCTGACTAATCAAAGTGGTTTGGAGTTCTATGCTATCTAAGAATCCTTCGCTAACTAGCTCCACTCTGAAATTCTCCATCTCCTCATGCAGACTTGGTTGGGCTTCCTTAATCATGGTATTTAATCTACACGGTAATCTGCTAAGAGCATCCGCTACCACATTGACTTGGATGGGCTTCCTTGATTAACTCAATCCATATCCTTTGCCTCATATCCAGCTCCTTCTAGGTGAAAATATACTTCAGACTCTTGTGATCCAAATAAATCTAACAGTGATTACCCTTGAGGTAATGACGCCATGTCTTCAAGGCTAAAACTATAATAGATAGTTCTAGGTCATGGGTTGGATAGTTCTGCTCATGTTGCTTCAGTTGTCTAGACATATAGGATATGACTTTGCCTTGCATCAATACACCTCCGAGTCCAATCTTGGATGCGTCACAATACACATCAAAAGGCTTCTTGATATCCGGCATGATCAAAATTGGGGCTGAAACTAATCTCTTCTTGAGGTTTTGAAAACTTGCTTCACATTTGTCAGTCCATTCAAACTTCTTATCTTTCTTCAGCAACTGATTAATTGGTCTGGCGATGCTCAAAAATCCTTCAACAAACTTGCGATAGTATCCAGCTAATCCAAGAAAAGCACAGACTTCTGTTTGGGTGGTTGGGCTTTCCATTCTTCAACATCTTTGATCTTGGCGGGATCAATAGTGACTCCTCCTGCTGACAGGATATGGCCTAGGAATCCTACTTCTCTTAACCAAAATTCACACTTGCTAAACTTGGCATATAACTGATGTTCCCTAAGGGTTTCAAAGATAGTTCTAAGATGTTGCTCATGGTCTTCTTCTGACTTGGAATAGATCATAATGTCCTCAATAAAAACAACGACAAACTTATCCAGAAAATTCATGAAAATCTTATTCATGAGGTTCATGAGATAAGCGAGGGCATTGGTTAATCCAAAATACATGACATTGTACTCATACAATCCATATCTGGTGGTGAAGGCAGTCTTTGGGATATCTATTGCACGAATCTTCAATTGATGATAACCAGTTCTAAGATTAATCTTAGAAAACATACTAGCACCAGTTAGTTGATCAAACAAATCTTCTATCTTTGGCAAAGGGTATTTTTTCTTGATGGTCACATCATTCATCTTCCGATAATCCGTACAAAGACGATTGGCTCCATCCTTCTTATCAACGAACGAAACAGGTGATCCCCATGGCAATGCACTGGGTTGAATCAGCCCTTTTCCCAGCATATCATCAAGTTGCTTCTTCAGTTCCACTAGTTTAGATGGGTTCATACTATAGGGTCTCTGAGCTATGGGTTCGGTTCCAGGGATTAGTTCAATGATGAACTCGATATCCCGATCTGGGGGCATACCGGGCAATTCATCTGGGAACACATCGGGGTATTCACAGATTACTCTGACTTGGTCAATGGTGGTCTTGGCTAGACTCTTGTTTCACTTGAATTGGTGGAGTAAGGTCTCAGATACATGTTCTACTGATATTCCGGTGCTACTGGTCATTGTTATGGCTTTCTTAGCACAGTCGATTAATCCTTGATGTTTCGACATCCAATCCATTCCTAGTACTACTTCCAAAACTTTGGTTCCAAGTACTATTAGATTGGCATAAAAATCTATCCCATGGATTCTGATGGGTACGGCTTTGCAAACTTTTCTAGCTTTGGTGGTCGAACCAGGGATTTGAACTATCATAACATGCTTTAGATTTGTGGGTTGAATCTTACTAGTGCATGAAAATTCTTCTATAACAAACGAGTGCGATGCTCCCGAATCAAACAACACTCTTGCTAATACTGAGTTAACAGAAAACATACCCAGCACAACATCTAGCACTTCCTGGGCTTCCTTGGCATTCATGTGGAACGGACGGCCATTACGGTTGTGCTGGTTTCGTAGGCAGAATCTCTTTCCAGGCTGGACACGACGTTGTTGCTGGGCAGGTGCATTCACGTTGGTTGCTGCGGGTTTCTTGGGGCACTCGTTGGAGTAGTGACCCGTGACTCCGCATTCGAAACAAGTGATCATTGACTTGTCTTTCCCTGCGACAGGCACAACATTGCTTCTAGTCCTTGGAGCAGTATTGTTGTGGTTGTTGTTGGACTTGGGCGGTGCATGGTTGAAATTATTGGAGTTGTCAGGGTTGTTGTTGTGGTTTCCTCTGGGCCTTGGGTTTCCTCCTCCACGGTTGGGATAGTTCGGGCGGTTCATTGGGGGCTGTTGTTGTTTCGAGGTGCATATCCTGCGGACGGGTTGGGGCTATACTTCGGGGTATGGTGGGTGTTGGGCCATGCAGAGAAAAACAAAACTTTTTCCTACGCGGTGAACCCAAGATCTAGCTGAGGTAGTAGGCCACGAGAATTACCACTAGACGCGCGGTTGCGGAATCGATGAAGCACGTCGCTTGATGCAGTGCAGTCCTCCCGATCCGTTGCGATCCACGATCGTCGAAGTGATGTACGTACAGCACCTCTTCCAGTATCCACACGTACGTGGAGGAGCGCCGGTGATGGACTGCTAGGTCCGGTACGACGGTGACAGGACTGGACTAGAGCTAGGGTTTCCAACACATGGAGTGACCTAACCGCGTGCTCTAAGCACCTGCGCCCTAGCTTATATAGGGAGTGAAAGTGGGCTCCACTCACTTGTGGCCCATTCACTAAAAGGCCTATATTAGTCACTGTGAGTCTAACTCACTGACTCTGTCTGTTTCCTTTCTGGGTCCAACCCAAAAATGCTCCCGCTCTTAAGTGTGTGACCCGACAGGCTCATGGTGACCCGGACATGATCCGAGTCTCACTCATGGCCGATCAGTTGGTAGCGGCTCCTAGCAGAACGTGCCAACTCCCAAGTACCAAAGAGTCATGACGACATACCTTCCAATGCGACTTTCGTCTGAGTCCCTTTTGCCTCACGATATACCTTGTCGAACTATAGGCGAATAATCGTCATCCCTTAAATAGTTCGACTCTCTTTCTCGATCCGAGATAAGTGATTCATCCGACTAACTCTTAGTCGGTCGCCTCGGTTAACACTTGACCGAGTCACACATGGCCATGCTTTCCGAATCATATCTTCCGAGAGGGCCCCAGAGAATGTCTCTCCAGACGAAGGGGCAAAATCCCATCTCGATTATTCACATCACGCAGCTTGATTCTCAGTCGACCCGAACTCTACCTTTATAACTTCCCAGTGACGGAACAACATTTGACAGTACCTAAGTCGGTGATCCTCAACTCGGATTGTGTAATAACCTCAGGTCTAAGGATTACATTTATTGAGATATACAAATGATGACTTATTCGTTGTATCTCAATATGGGTCAGTCCGACTCGCTATACTCTTTAGCCGAATCCGTGTAAGTCGAAATAGCATCTCTATGCCCATGACAAGTGGAACCGAGTCATCAGCCGACTTTCACATTAGTCTAAGTTGTGTGTCCAGCACAACCTCAACGACCAAGGACAATCAGTATAAACAACATGAATATATAGTTCCACAATCGAATCACATATTCAATGATATATATCGGTAGTTCATACATGGACAATAACTTTATGAATACATTGGAAATAACATCATACATGATTGCCTCTAGGGCATATTCCCAACAGTCTCCCACTTGCACTAGAGTCAATCATCCGACATCACATGTCTAGGCATCTAATGCCCATAACTCTCAGGTGCGCCTCATGCTTCGGCTGTGGAAGTGGCTTTGTCATTGGATCCGCAATGTTTGCATCCGTGTGTACCTTGCATAACTTGATATGACCTTGATCCACGAACTGGCGAATAAGGTGAAACCGCATGAGTATATGTTTGTTCTTCTGGTGTTGTCTAGGTTCCTTGGCTTGTGCAATAGCACCATGTTGTCACAATACATGTCTAACGGATTGGAGGAGCCCTGAACCACACCAAGATTCATGAGGAAATTCCTCATCCAAATGGCTTCCTTTGCCACCTCTGAGGCAGCAAAATACTCAGCCTCTATCGTAGATGCAGACACTGTCTCTTGCTTGGAACTCTTCCAGCTCATAGCCCCTCTGTTTATACAAACACATATCCAGATTGCGAACGAGAATCATCCGAGTCAGTGAGATAACTCGCATTCGTGTAACCCCTTACACTGAGTTCATCCTCACCTCCATAAACCAGGAACATATCCTTAGTCCTTCTCAAGTACTTGAGGATATTTTTAGCCGCTGCCTAGTGGATTTATCCAGGGTCAGCCTGGTACCTGCTCACAACACTTAGAGCATAGGAAACATCCGGCCTAGTACAAATCATAACGTACATGATGGATCCGACTACAGAAGCATACGGAATCGCACTCATCCGACTTCGCTCATCAGTTGTCGAAGGACACTGAGTCTTGCTAAGTTTCACGCCATGGGACATTGGTAAGAACCCCTTATTAGACGATTCCATGTTGAAGTTCTTCAATACTTTGTCCAAATATGTACTTTGACTAAATCCAATGAGCCGCTTTGATCTATCTCTATAGATCCGGATTCCTAGTATGTAAGTCGCCTCACCCAAGTCTTTCATCGAAAAACTCTTTTCCAATGATTCCTTGGTCTCTTGCAACATCTGGACATCATTTCCAAGCAGTAATATGTCATCCACATATAAGATCAGAAAGTTTACTTTGCTCCCACTAAACTTCTTGTATAAGCAAGAATCATGATCACTCTCGATGAAGCCAAACGATTTGACTACCTCATCGAAGCGAATGTTCCAACTCCGAGATGCTTGCTTCAACCCATAAATGGATTTCCGAAGTTTGCATACCTTGTCAGCATTAGCCGGATTGACAAAACCCTCGGGTTGTATCATATACACGTCCTTGGTTAAATTTCCATTAACGAAAGCCGTCTTGACATCCATCTGCCATATCTCATAGTCGAAATAGGCTGCTATAGCTAACATGATCCAAACTGATTTAAGCATCGCCACGAGAGAGAAAGTCTCATCGTAGTCAACTCCTTGAACTTGTCGGTACCCCTTCGTGACAAGCCATGCCTTATAGATAGAAACATTTCCATCCATATCAGTTTTCTTCTTAAAGACCCATTTGCACTCGACGGGTCTTGCACCGTCTGGCAGATCAACCAAGTTCCAAACTTGATTTTCATCCATGGACTTTAACTCGGATCTCATGGCTCCAAGCCATGACGCAGAATCAGAACCCACCATCGCTTCTGAATAAGTTGCTGGCTCATCACTGTCTAACAGTAACACATCACGAACACTTTGCAATTTGGCCGATCTTCGTAGTGTTGGTGTTGTTTCTGCCTCATGTACCACGACCAGCTCAACCTCCAAGGCTTTTGCCGACTCGCTACTGGTCGGTACCTCTCGAATTTCTTCGAGTTGCACTGTGCTCCCACTGACTCCCCAACTGAGAAACTCTTTCTCAAGGAAGACACCGTTCCGAGCGACAAACACTTTGCCCTCTTATTGGTTGTAGAAATAGTAACCCAAGGTTTCCCTCGGATATCCTACAAAAATACACTTATCCGACTTAGCTGTAAGCTTGTCCGACTGAAGTCGCTTGACAAAAGCTTCACAACCCCAAATCTTAAGAAAAGATAAACTCAGCTTCTTGCCAGCCCACATCTCATGCGGTGCCTTCTCTACCGACTTTGATGGTACTCTATTTAGTGTGAACGCTGTAGTTTCTAGACAATAACCCCAAAATTATAAAGGCAGATATGTTCGACTCATCATTGATCGTACCATGTCCAACAAGGTCCGATTTCTCCTTTCCGACACACTGTTTCTCTGCGGCGTTCCTGGAGGAGTGAGCTGGGGAACTATTCCACAACTATTCAGATGGTCATCAAACTCATGGCTCATGTACTCGCCTCCTCGATCCAACCGAATAAACTTTATTTTCATGCCGAGTTGATTCTGTACCTCATTCTGGAATTCCTTGAACTTTTCAAAGGCATCCGACTTATGTTTCATCAAGTAGATATATCCATACCTACTCAAATCATCAGTGAATGTAATGAAGTACTCATAACCACCTATGGCTGTCGTGCTCATCGGTCCACATACATCACTATGTACTAGTCCCAATAAGTTGGACGCCCTTTCACAACTCTTTGTAAAAGGTGTCTTGGTCATCTTGCCGAGTAGGCAGGATTCACATGTCTCGAATGACTCCAAGTCGAACGAAGTTAGGAGTCCATCATCATGGAGCTTCTTCATGCGTTTCCATCTTATATGACCAAGCCGACAATGCCAAAAGTAAGTCATATTCAGATCATTTGGTTTCAACCTTTTCACATTTATGTTATAGACAGATTCACCTTCAAGATTCAAAATAAATAACCCGTCCTGGACAGGTGCAAAGCCGTGAAACATATTATTCAAATATAAAGAACAACCATTATTCTTAATATTCGACTCATAGCCTTGTCTCATCAAACATGAGGCAGAAATAATGTTTCGACTAAGCACTGGAACATAATAACAATTATTCAGCTCCATTAAGAATCCAGAAGGTAAATGAAGTTGCATTGTGCCGACTTCCAACGTAGCGACTCTCGCTTTGTTGCCGACTCGAATGTCAACCTCGCCTCTCGCCACGCTCCTAGTTCTTACCAGTCCCTGCAACGAGTTGCAGATGTGAATAACTGATCCGCTATCATATACCCAAGAACTACCAGGTCCATCAGCAAGATAAATGTCTATAACATTTCAAACAAGCATACCTGAGCCAGAAGTCACACCTCCACTCTTGGCTTTGTCAGCTAGATACTTGCTGCAATTCCTCTTCCAGTGGCCATCCTCCTTGCAGTAGAAGCAAGTGGATCCGGCTACAGGAGATGGCTTAGTCCATGAGGAAGCACTTTGGACCGGGTCCTCAGCCTTACCTCCTGACTTAGCCTTCTTCTTCTTAGTCCAAGAACTCTTCTTGAACTTAGCCTTATTCTGTACCATCAACACTTGACTCGCACCTTTCTTGAGATCCGCCTCAGCCTGCTTGAGCATCCCATGTAATTCAGTGAGCTTCTTATCCATACCATGCATGTGGTAGTTCGATATGAACTGACCATATGCACTAGGAAGAGAGTTCAGAATTATGTCTGTAGCAAACTCTTCGCTAATGGGGTAGCCCAGCCTTTCCAGAGACTGCACGTAACCAACCATCTTGATTACATGCGGACTTAGTGGATCACCATCCTTAAGCCTACAGCTCAACAAGGCCTGAGAGACTTAATACCTCTCAGTCTTTGCCTGAGCCTGGAACATACTTTTGAGGCTTTCGATCATATCGTAGGCCTCAACATTCTCGAACTGCTGCTGCAAGTCCGGTTCCATGTGAGCAAGCATAAGACATCTAATCTCCGTGGATTCATCACAAATCCGACGGTAGGCATTGGTGGCTGCGACAGTTGCATTCTCATTCGGCTCATCTGGAAGTGGGTTGTCTAAGACATGGTCCCTCTTTTCTTGCTTGAGAACAATTCTCAGATTACGATACCAGTTGGTGAAGTTAGTTCCATTTACCTTATCTTTCTCTAAGATGGTTCTAAAGCAAAACTGGAAATCTGAGGGAGACTGCTAGGTGCCATTGATCTACAACAGAAAAATATGCAAAACACTTAAGACATGTATCCATAAAAGACCAAGCATATAAAAAACTTTAATACTTATGCTCCCACTAGAACCAACACCCCTCTGATGGTCACTTAGTGATTCAGGACCCTAAATAAGCAAGTCGACTAGTGAGCTTTAGCATCACCGCTAGCCGTCAAGTGATCTAGGTAGACAACTCCTTGCCAATCGTATCTCATACGACTCATGTTGGATGGGTGGCATCACATGCCCCGGCTCCCATCCGACTTTTCCCCGAGTCCCACAACCGTTGTGATAGACCCATCTAGAATACCCAGTGCTTCCGCTGTAAGAGTCCGACTCGAACCCACCTAGTCGGAAAGAATTGATAGTACCTCAATTTTATGAGCCCACTACCAAAAATGACCGACTTGTGATGGTGCAGCACTGACAGGGAAACCGACTAGACCTTCTTTGAGGGATTACTTTCTACCAACTATCTAATAGAGGTAAAACAGAGACACAAAAATAACACAAAATAAAGCAATTATAATGTGAAATGGTATGGCTCTCTTCATGGCGATCTCCATCTCCACAAAACATGTAATCCGACTCGTGTCAACTCTTGTCACGTGCCGTCTTAATCCATGTAGCCGACTTGTACACCGACTTGCAAGCCATCCTTGTTCTCCAAACAGCTACACTAGCTCATAATTTTAAATTACATAGAGAATCCGACACGCAGGTCGTTATACAATAAAGTGACAACACCTAGGCTCCAGCCGGCTGACAAAAACCGTGATACGCAGATCACGCATGGATTACACATATCACATGCACATAAGCCATACCATTCACAACATCATCCTGCAAAAACGAGTTATGCATAGATACAATATCTACCGGTGTGTGAAAACTCACAACGACATCTAAGGCGCTACGAAAGGGCAAAGCCGGTGGTCCGATCCGATCCGGACATGGATTTCATCATCGGATAAAACAATTTTACCCAAATCCGATCCGAAACTCTGATTCGACCAAACTCTTTGATCTTCGATCACCGCATCCGGGTTTACGTGTCACAGTCTACCCCAATGGCGGAAGCCGACCGGTAGGGGTATGTTGTTCGACGACCTTAGTAGTTAGATCACGGAAACCAGATCATCCATTCCCCCGAGTACAGTTAATCCAATCAACTTTGTACAAAACCGATCTATCTCATAGATCGACCACCAAAACTGCAATCCGATCCAATCTAACGCCAACCGCATATCACAGATGCACGATATCGAGCCTAAAACCATAAGCTAACGCTCTGATACCACTGTTGGGCCACACAGAGAAAAACAAAACTTTTTCCTACGCGGTGAACCCAAGATCTAGCTGAGGTAGTAGGCCACAAGAATTACCACTAGATGCGCGGTTGCAGAATCGATGAAGCACGTCGCTTGATGCAGTGCAGTCCTCACGACCCATTCCGATCCACGATCGTCGAAGTGCTGAACATACAACACCTCCGCCAGTATCCACACGTACGAGGAGGAGCGCCGATGATGGACTGCTAGGTCCGGTACGGCGGTGACAGGACTGGACTAGAGCTAGGGTTTCCAACACATGGAGTGACCTAACCGCGTGCTCCAAGCACCTGCGCCCCAGCTTATATAGGGAGTGAAAGTGGGCTGCACTCACTTGTGGCCCATTCACTAAAAGGCCTATATTAGTCACTACGAGTCCAACTCATCGACTGTCTGCTTCCTTTTGGGTCCAACCCAAAAATGCTCCCGCTCTTAAGTGTGTGACCCGCCAGGCTCATGGTGACCTAGACACGATCCGAGTCTCACTCGTGACCGATCAGTTGGTAGCGGCTCCTAGCAGAACGTGCCAACTCCCAAGTACCAAAGAGTCATGACGACATACCTTCCAATGCGACTTTCGTCTGAGTCCCTTTTTCCTCACGATATACCTTGTCGAACTATAGGCAAATAATCTTCATCCCTTAAATAGTTCGACTCTCTTTCTCGATCCGAGATAAGTGATTCATCCAACTAACTCTTAGTCGGTCGCCTCGGTTAACACTTAACCGAGTCACGCATGGCCATGCTTTCCGAATCATATCTTCCGAGAGGGCCCCAAAGAATATCTCTTAAGACGAAGGGGCAAAATCCCATCTCGGTTATTCACATCACGCAGCTTGATTCTCAGTCGACCCGAACTCCGCCTTTATAACTTCCCAGTGATGGAACAACGTTTGACAGAACCTAAGTCGGTGATCCTCTACGCGGATTGTGCAATAACCTCAGGTCTAAGGATTACATTTATTGAGATATACAAATGACGACTTATTCGTTGTATCTCAATATGGGTCAGTCCGACTCGCTAAACTCTTTAGCTGAATCCGTGTAAGTCGGAGTAGCATCTCTATGCCCATGACAAGTGGAATAGAGTCATCAGCCGACTTTCACATTAGTCTAAGTTGTGTGTCCAGCACAACCTCAACGACCAAGGACAATCAGTATAAACAACATGAATATATAGTTCCACAATCGAATCACATATTCAATGATATATATTAGTAGTTCATACATGGACAATAACTTTATGAATACATTGGAAATATCATCATACATGATTGCCGCTAGGGCATATTCCCAACAGTGGGGTCCTGGTTGATGCATCATTCGACGCTTGCGATTCTCACTGGCCTAGTTAATCTTGCCTTCCATCTGGATGGCAGAATCCACTAAGGCTTATAGGTCATCAAAGGGGACGTTGACTAGCATTGTCTGCATCTCATCATGCAGACCATTCAGGAATCTTTCTTTCTTCTTGGCTTTTGTGTCAATCTCATCAGGGGCATATCTAGCTAGTGACAGAAATTTTTCATGGTACTCAACTACCGTCATCCTTCCTTGCTTCAGTTCTCGAAATTCATCCCTCATCCTCTTGATCAAACCTGGGGGCACATAGCTTTTGCTGAACTGAGTTTGAGCTCCTCCCAAGTCATCATCTGACCTCCATGCATTGTTCAGGTACTATTCCACCAAGATCTGGCATAGCTGGACAAATAGTGGGTAGCAAATAGCACCTTCTCATTTGCATCAACTCCTGCAACTTCTAGATTGTTTTCTATGGTCTACAACTAGTCATCTACATCTAAGGGCTCTTCAGACTTGCTAAACATGGGTGGGTTGGTATTATGGAAGTTCTTAAGTTTGGATCCATGGTGATGTTGGTTTCCATGGCCTTGATTATTGTGAGCCATCCGGGCTATCTGTTGAAGAGTGGCCAAGTTGGCATGACGTTCAGCTCTACCAGCTTCACGATCAAAAACTAGCATTTGCAGAATCTGCAACATTGGGTCCTGATATGAACTGCTTCCTCCGGGATTTCCATGAGTCATCTGAAGATTGAGATAGATAGTGAGACAAGAGGGAAATTTTCTAGGGTTCATGGTTTTGTTTCAAAAGCTTTAAACTTTGAGTATCACTCAGGTTTGGAAACTAACAACTTCTTTTCATTCATTCATTCATGGCACACCATACAAACACACACCACAACACAAATAGAAAACAGATGGTTTTAGGAACCATTTTGTGAAACTACGATACAATGGGACCGAGTACAACTCACACCTACGATAGTGCACAAGTGCATATAATCATCATCAATGAAGGCAGCATCATCCTCATCAGTGTTGTCCTCCATGGCTTCGTCGTCCAGGTAGTCATTGTCATCACTAAGGTAAGAGTGAATATCCCCTCGGATGTCTTCACCTTCCTCCTCCTACTGTTCCTCCAGCTGGATCTCCTGGTTGTGGACGGTCTCCTCCAAGGCTGCTATCTTCTGAGGAAGATGGGCGATGGTACGATCCTTCTTGTCACGTTGTTGACGAAGATACTTTCGATCCTTGGCGAGAATGGTGATGGTTTTCTTTCTCTCAACAGCTTCAACATTGCTCTGGTTGACGTGATCACGGGCATTGTCTAACTCCTTGTGTGTCTCATGGAGCATGAAGTCCATGTGATCCACGTAATGCTTCAATTCTGGATGGGCTGGCACGGATAGAGGCTATCCTGAAGATTCACGTCTTGCATAGAGTGCAAAACGGGTTCCAATGATCGGATTGATGTTCTGAGCACATAAGCGAGCAAGAGCTTCTTGCATCACAAAGGGTCAAGGCTCATGCCTCAACATTTTCATCATCAACCATTGTGTTTCTCAACACATGTCAAAACATTTCAATAGAATGAATCATCATTCCAAGGTTTTCATAATCATTTTCACCAAGTATTCCCATCTAAAGTGATCAAGTTTTATGCTTAGCACTAGCCACTAAAGTTGAGGGTATTCACTATTTGGGGGTGCTAATCTGGTACAAGTATCCAAGACTAATCCTAAGATCTTGATAGGATCCATTCTATTTTCGACTAGTCACAATTCATTAACTAAGTAATAACTGTAGTAAAGGGGAAAGTAATGCTTGGAGTAAAAATTGGGAATTGGTAAAGTTGCACAACCAGGTATGCCTAGTGCATATGGTATAAGGGTCTTGCATATATAGTATGCATAGTTCTAGCTTGCAATTAGTGATGGCTTGCCTTGTGCAGAGCAGTTGTTGCAGTCATTGAAGTTTTCCTCCTCCTCCTTGAAGTACTGCTCTTCGTTGAATCCCGGGTTGGTACTAGCGTCTATAAATAATCCAATGTACACAATCACCAAAAAACACTTCACTACTCCTATTTAGCACACAAGGCTCACACTAGATGATCTAATATCATCTCAATCATTCCATGTTATAATGGCACATATTTATTTCTCTTTAATGAGAAAAGTAATTTCTACTCATTGAAAATGTTTAAGATTTAATATTCTCCAGCTATAATATAGGTTCATATGGACCATGTCCTCACCATACATTCTCAAGCTTGGGAATGTGATTTAAAAGGGTGGTCATGCATTACAAGATTTAATATTACTATTTAATAAGATTTAAATTACTAGAAAAGCCTATATAGCCTTCTTTTAATACTAGTACAAGTTTAATATCTGTAAAACCAAATGTTTTTACATATTCAGGTAGAGCATGGCAAATGTGATTTTTGAGAGGTGGAATCATCTCAAAAGCATTTATAGTTTATTTTAGAAAAATGTTTGAAATCTCAAAAGTCTCTGTTTTTTTATTTTTGGTATAGGTGATCTATAATTCCAATTGGTTTGCATCCAACGGGGGTGATTAAATAATTTCCATACCTTTCCAAAAAAATTGGAATCATGCACTTTGGTTCAGTGAATTTCTTTGAATTGATTTTTGAATCTACTGACAGAATCTAGCTTTAATTAAAATGGAAAAAACCTATTTGAATGGTTGGGCTCTACGCGGGAAACTAAACAGGCCGTCCCAACTGCACAGCGCTGGCGCAGCTGGCTACTGACAGACGGGTCCTACTCGTTAGTGACTTAACTAAGCCTAATCGGTATGTTTGAATCTTAGCCCTATGATTAGAACACGATCTAATGGCTGACGTGCGTCGTCTACGTCGAACATCTCTGGTGATAACTGAACCCTAACGCGGCAGTGGGGTAGCGTGAGGCTCACCTAGGCTCCAGCTAAGGTCGACGATGGGGGCGAATGAGGTTGTCATCAACGGCGGTTCAAGGCGCAGTCACGGCATCTCCTGGGGTGGTCGCAATCAAAGGGCTCCTTCCTCCTCTGCAGCGGTGGACTCCGACTAAATTCCGGCACTGTGGTACTCGCCTTGCTCCGGGGAAGGGACGGTGAGGTTCTGTGGTGAGTGGGGAGTGGAATGGTGTGGAGATTGAGGGTTGGGGTGGTCTCTATTTATACACCTAGTGTGGTGGTTGGGCGGCATGGCCGGGCTACTCCGGCAACGCTTCTACAGGTTACAATCATCACGGCGGAGGGCATGGGTCAAAGTAGTGGACTACGGCAATCGTCATGGAAGTGATGGCACGACAAGGGGCGGTCTCTATTGGCCAGGGTACATCGGTGCTCTGGGTGGATACGCAGGCGTTCGTCACTTGGTACGGTGGTCACGGGGCGTGAGACAGCGAACGATCATGTCTAGCAGCTCACTAGTGCCACAACAAACGCGGGTACGAGCAGAGAGAGTGAGGTGCCACGTGTGCGAGCGAGGCGGTTGCGGCGCTCCATCGTGCTCTCGGCATGGCCAGGGGTTAAATGGGTGTGGCTGGTCTGGCTCCTTCTCGCCTTGCCGTTGGTCCAGGGGTGGTCAGGGGGTGGCGGTGAGGTCACGCCTACCTCGTGGGGGTCGTGGTAGATGGCGGCATGGCGCGCAGCTGATGTCTACGCACTTCTATTCTTGTAGACAGTTGTTGGGCCTCCAAGTGCAGAGGTTTGTAGAATAGCAGCAAGTTTTCCCTTAAGTGGATCACCCAAGGTTTATCGAACTCAGGGAGGAAGTGGTCAAAGGTATCCCCTCTCAAGCAACCCTACAATCAAGATACAAGAAGTCTCTCGTGTCGCCAACACACCCAATTCACTTGTCAGATCTAATTGCAAATGGTGTTTCAATGTTTAGAAACAAGGCCTAGGGATCATACTTTCACTAGTGAACACTCTCATATAAATATCTTTTCTTTATGATACTATTCTGAACTACTATCCGGTTGGACACTCTAATCGATGGTAGGGCTATAACAGCACACCTCAAAGTAAGGCTTTCTCATCTAGAAAACCCCACAATGTCACCTTGAGTGCTAGATGGTTCCAACAAACACCACAAATTCATAAAGACATCCAACTCCAAATATAACTCATAGAAAGTATTTGTAATCTCTAGCCTAAGTGCCACCATGGTGTGCATGCTGTCACTTTCACAAACATGGGGAGAGAAAAGATCTATTAAAGAACTTGAGTAGCAAGGTAGATCTACTTGATTACAAAGCTCATGATCACAATATGATCATGCATAGAGAGAGAGAGATGAACACATAGCTACCGGTAGAACCCTTAGCCTCGAGAGAGAATTACTCCCTCCTCATCATGGGAATCGTCAATAGTGATGAAGATGGCGGTGGAGATCGATGGAGATGGCTCCGGGGGAACTTCCCCGTCCCGGTAGGGTGCCGGAACAGAGACTTTCTGTCCCCCGAATCTCCCCTTCGGTGGCGGCGGCACTGTAGAACTTTTCATGGATTTCTGATTGACGATCTAGGGTTTATGCATCAGGAGGCATCTTATAGGCAAAGAGGCAAGGTCGGTGGGCGGCCAGGGGGCCCACACCATGCCGTGGCGCGGCCAAGGGGGACCCGTGCCTAGGGGTGGTGTGGCCACCCTGTGGCCCCTCTTCGTCTCGTCTTCTGGCTCCATGAGTCTTCTGGTAAAATATCGACTTTGGCTTTTGTCCGGTCCAATTTCGAGAATATTGATTTTCTGACTTTCCTGGAACCAAAAACAGCAGAAAACAGGCAACTGGCACTGTGGCACTTGTTAATAGGTTAGTCCAAGAAAGTGCATAGAAAGTACTCCAAAGTTGGAACAAAACACAAGAAAGTAGATAAAACCAAGCATGGAACATCAAAAATTATAGATATATTTGCAATGTATCAACATCTCCAAGCTTAACTCCTGCTCGTCCCCAAGTAGGTAAGTGATAAAAAGAAAGAATAATTTTTGAGGTGACATCCTGAAGGGGTTCCGCGCATAAAATAAATAAATTTTACTCTACGCCCCTGAACCCTTGAAGCTGCCAGGACCTATCTATTAGTAATACAGTAATGGGAGGGGCTTTTCGCGAACTTACCCTTGAAGACCGAAAAGCGTTGTCAACGCTCAGGAGAGCGTGGTTGATGTAGACGAGCCGAAGATGACCTCAAGGTCGTGATGAAGTCCTTGCGCTCCTTCTGGCTCCAACGACTTGAGTGCCTCAAGTGCGACACCTCGCGGGGAGTTACATACGTCCGGTGCCTGACGATGACTCCCGCTTCCCTGATCCAGCAGCAGTTGTGGAAGTAGAGCTCCCGGATCCGAATCCCGCAGCACGACGGCGCTCCGCGGTGAAGATGTCTCTCGCTCGTGCAGTCCATACTTGGGACCACGGTCACGAGAGATAGAGGGGGAGAGAGAAAATATCAATTGGAGGTCCTCCCAAAAGTGGGGAGACCTTTATTGATTATTGGTGTATTTTTCTAGGCCAAATACCCCACTATATATAGGGGGAGGGGAGGTACTACCTCCCTCAAAGTCCCGGGGTGGGACTAAAGGAGAGGAGGGGGGAGGAGGTGGCCACCGGCCACCTAGTGGGCCCCGCGCGGGGGGGCTAGGCCCAGCCGGCCTCCCCCTTGCCCCTTCTCCCTTTCTCCTTTCCCCAATGGGCCCTCTCCCTCCGGAAATTGGCCCATTAAGCCTTATTGACCTTTAATTGATTTTCTCTTTATTTAAATAATTATGAATAAATGATCAAATCAATATTTAACATTCATTCACACATTATTCAATCTCCGTGGCAATGGAACACCTTCCACCTCCACTCCGGACATCCTCCGGACTTACCGAAAACCCTTCCGGTTTTCTCCCTTCTCTTCTTCGGTGATTCCTCCAATCCTATAAACACTCTCTAAGCATCATCAAGCCCTTAAGCGTGATACCCCACAGTTCAGGAACACTCCAGACATGGTCGGGACACTCCCGCACTAATGATCGACAGAGGGACCTAGATGGCCATGTGACCCCTGTGTGTTCCACGAAGATCTTTCATCGTTTGAACCGGGACAGTCGTGTCTTATTCCCTTTGTCACTCGATACTTGCATTGCCCGAGATCTGATCAATGACATCACCATGTCGTGTTCAATCTCGTTACTGAACAATGCTACTTAACTCGTTCCGACAAGTGATATCCCCGTGATCTAATCACACGATGCATAACTATTGGATATAACTTCTCCGAGTGGGCCCTTGAGTATCTTCCCGTCACATGGACGGACAAATCCCGCTCTTGACATATATTGCCTCTACGGTTTCATCCGAATACCTGAACACACCTTTATAACCACTGTTTTACCAGATGGCGTTTGATGCTATCTAAGCACTCTCAGGAGACAGTGATTGATATAGCCTCACGGTCTAAGGAATAGTCTACGAGGATCCATTTCTAATCATCATAACTTGAACTTCGTGACATGATCGGGTCACGATGTTTAGGTTGGGTATTAGTTCATCATCTCATTCTCCGAATGAGATGACCTCATTTCCAACTGGCATAAATGCCACATGATCAGGAAACATGATCATCTATTGACCAATGAACTAGTGACTAGAGTTTCACTGGGAACCCCTGGTTGTTTGTATATCACACGTGTATTGATGTTTCCACTCAATACAGTTATAGCATGATATAAAACTTAATCATAAACTATATTAAATATGATAATAGTCCTTACTACTATTTGTCTCTAGGGCATATTTCCAACAGTCTCCCACTTGCACTAGAGTACAAATACACTAGCTGTATTTGTTCTCAATCATTGGCACCAAGTATCCGGTACCCTGAACATGCTTGCTCATGGAAGAGGTTGAGTCTTGGGTCTATACTTTATAGTCCCAAATCCTTTGCAACTTACTAATGTCACCTTGATTGACATCAATACTTTATCATCACATGATAGCATCTGTGTGCATGCGTCATCGCTATGGAAGCAGAACGAGGCATGATTCCAGGAGCCTATAGTGACGTTAGATCAACCTCGAGGGCTTTCTCATGGGCACTGTGCCCTAGGACACATCATTCTACGTTAAAAGCGAACTAGCCCCGCCATAACATTATACGACACTTTAGATGGTACCCTTATCTATTATTATAAATGTATTCATGAAAACACTAGTGCACTCTGTGCAACTTTCGATGTTTTGTTCACCTCGCTTCCTACTTGACTTTAATTGGTATCTACAGGAGTTTCCAACATATTCCCTTATAACATAACTCTTTATGCTTTTAAGATATGTTATCCTTTATGGACTTGGAAAATATGTTCACAGTTCTATAATAGACACTGCGGACAAACTTAGCTCAACATTCTGTGATTTGGACTTAATCACTTTCAAAAGTTCCTTATTTGGATCACATATTATGCTAAATAATCATCATGGTTTACTAAGACAGAACCCATGTCTCAACATAGTGGATGGCGATCATCCTTTTCTTTCTTTTAACCATTGATGTTAAACTTAATGCTATTCCTAATTTGGGTTATTAAGGACTGGTTCCTTAATTAACTTCTATTCTGAAACACTTTTCACAATCCCTTAAGGAATACTACATAATATCATAATACGATTATTATCAACTTCTACATCTTATAAATCATTATTTATAAGTATTTGCGCTTTCATCCTTAACACGCTTAAGAATTACTCCTATAAGCTCCCACTCAAAATATGTTCCTACATATTTGAAGTTGAGTCTTATATTGCTCCCACTTAAAAATATGTCAATCACATATTGTTTTAGGAAGACTTTTATAGCTCCCACTCAATTTTATGCAAATTGCATATCCACTCACTATTTTGAACAACTTCAAAATCCTTTGATCAAATATCAAGATGGGATCATAGTACTTCAATCATAACATGAAAGACAAAGTTCTATCAATAAGACAAAGAAACTATGTTGCAACATGAAAAGGCACAAACAAAAGATTCATGAATAACAATGCTTTGCAAGATGTTTGTTTGTTTCACATAAAGAAAACATAGCATAGTGGCATTCAGCTTGTCCCTCATAGAGTATCAAACATAAATGCATAGGACACCTTCAAAGTTCATAAGAGTGACTAGATACAAATAGTTTAAAACAAGCAATATCAAGTTATGCAACAAGCAACTAGTCTTGGGACAATTCACATAGAACTAAGAATGGCCACTATGCTCGCAAAGTAAGTGCATAAAGAAAGAAGGTGGAGACTCAATATAATGGTGGAAGAAAGGCCTTCATAGAAGGAAGCAGAGATTCAAGTTTCATAAAGAGCTTCCAAAAATTATGGTACTTATAGCTTTCAGCTCTCATTGCCCCTATCATAAGCATCTTGAAGTGATTAAGGTTAAATTGAACAAACTATGGAGTATATGCTTGACAAAGTATAAGTTGGAAATCTCATGTCCCTTGAATACGAGGGCCGCTCCTCATGCTACTCAAGGTTAGTCACCTGTAAGTTCTTGTCATCGTAAGTACATGTGTATCATAGAGAACCGCCAACGGGGTACCCCTTGCCCGATGATACGGAAGAATCCCCATATCAAAATGACAAGGCAAGCAGACAACAAGCATCTCAGCAATCTTCTTATTTACCATGGGAATATGGTGTTTTTTTCTCTATTTCCTCTTTTCATAATCTCATTTTTTTCTCTTTTTCTCAATATAGGACTCTTTTTTTATAAGAAGAATGCTTCATAGACAGCTCCTTATGGTTACGCTGCAGGTTTCCACCATGTCAGCATGGATTAGACCAGCGGCCCAGGCGTTTCTCTAACACATATACATAACTCCATGGACTTACAAGCTCCCCTTTCATTTCACACCGACGACATCCATAGACAAAAGAGCATGATATCAACTAGGTTCAAAGTACCCGTGCAATGTTGAAAGCGTTCCCCATGACAACATGGTTCTGCTAATCCCCAACAAATAAGTGCAAGCATATACAACATAGACGACACAATGGTTCAAGTTTATTAAGGGCAATAAAAGTAAAGTGTGTCATCAAGTTCGTGAGAGATTTAATCACTAGTTTTCTCATAACAAGTTTAATTTGGAAGGTAAACAAAAACATGAATATACTTGTAATAACATATGCTAGTAGGTAGGTATGGTGGACTCTTTAGAATAACTTGGTTTAGGGAGTTGGATGCATGAGTGGAACTCATACTTGGTTGTGGAGGCTAGCAAAAGACTAGGAGCGACAAACTAAGAGAGCAATAATGGCCATAATCATGCAGAGCGACAAAACATCATTGATCAAAGCATAAATTGACACTACAAGTTTAAAACTAAAGGATCATAAAGGCTATGGTGACTTGGGATAGCCATAATATGGTGTGAGCATGTGCCAAGTCAACCCAAATAAAGCACCAAAGGAGAATACCACAATACTATGCTTTAATATGCTAAAACAACGCATGATTCATCCAAGGCACATTAAGCAATCTCAATTGTTTATAACAAGTCATGCTACAGCAAAGAATACTAAGCATAAAGCCAAAACAATATCAAGCATGGCATGACAAAGCATAGGCCACAGTCAAAAACAAGCTCTTTTTACCACATAAGTATGAACTTTCCTACTCTTTTCCAAACCAAACCAAACTATTTGAAAACCAATGTATGAAAGAGGGGGTCCAACCAATTTATTCAGCAAACTAAGAAAACCAAACAAACAAAAAACCAAAACGAAAACGAAAAAGAAGACGCTCCAAGAACAACACAACTGTGCATGAAACAATAAAAATGAAGCGTTTGGAAGAATCCTGGGATTTTTATTGATGAAGAGGGGGATGCCTTGGGCATCCCCAAGCTTTGATGCTTTTACTTCTTGGATATTTCTTGGGGTGACATGTGTGGCATCCCCAAGCTTGATATTTAGTCCATCCTTCATCTCATTACTCATTCCTTCCATACACCTAAAATTTTTCCTTCATACAAAACTTCACACAATCTTTATTAGCAACATTTGTGCACTCAAGATAATAGGTGTTTAGGTTCAGTTACAACACCAATCAAACTTCCATCAAAACACAAGCTACTGTAGAACTTCCCTCAAAAAGCTCAATTCCCAAAAGAACTCAAAAAGGAACCAACAAGAAGCAAATGCAAATAATGGCAGAAATCTGTCAAAACGGACCAGGAGGTAAAGACGAATTTTTACGAAGACCTTCTGTTGCTCAAATCAAAACGTGTTGAACTAATGAAAGTTAGATAACAACCTAGGGCAGAAGCACAAAAATTCATGCTTCAAAAGGACATACAGAGATTTTACACGAATTTTTACAGTGAAGCACAGAAATCTGTTTTGGGACAGCAACTTTCCCAATCATTACTTCTCTCTCATTAGAGGTTACTCTTGGCACAAAAAGCAAATAAAAAGGATAATGAGTGGTTATTACAGAGGTAATAACTTTAAAGACTCATCTAAACCTTTTGGGTTATCTCCTAATAAGTACTTTTCTTTAACGCCTTTAAGTTAGACTTGATAGTTTGAGAAGGTGCTCACATAAGAAATATGAATTGAAGTAAAAGAGAGCATCAAGAAGAAAATTCAAAGCACATTTAAGTCTAACCCACTTCCTATGCATAGGAATCTTGTAAAGAAACAAGTCATGAAACCACAAAGCAATAAGCATAGGAAAGCAAAACAAGTGCAACTTCAAGACTTTTAACATAAAGAGGGGAAACTTAATATTGTTGAGATGCATAAAACCATGTTTCCCTCTCTCATAATAACTTTCAGTAGCATCATGAATACAATTATCAATATAACTATCACATAAAACATTCTTATCATGAGCCACATGCATAAAACAATTATTACTCTCCCTATAAGAATAGTCATTCTTATTAATCATGGTGGGAGCAAATTCAACAAAATAGCTATCATTATTATTCTAATCACCATAATCATCAAATATAGGAGGCATATTGTAATCATTAATTTTCTCCTCAATAGTAGGTGGATTGAAAATATCATATTCATCATTATAATCATCATATATTGGACGTTTGGTATCATCATAAGCAATAGAATAGCTATCTTCCAAAGCTGGGGAACTAAAAAGATCATTTTCATAATAACTAGCTTCCCCAAGCTTAGACTTTTCCATAGCATTAGCAATAATGGTGTCCAAAGAATTCATACTAACAACATTGCTATTATCATGCAAATAAAGTTCCATTGGTTTTTTAATTTTCTCTTCAAACACTTCATGTCCTAACTCAAGATAAATACTATAAAGCTCTCTAATTTTGTTGTTGTTTTCCATTAAGACTAACTAGTGAAAACAAGAAACAAAAAGACAAAATTGTAGAATCTAAAGGAAATAACTTCGAGCACTCACACCGGAGGATGTGAGTACCTTTTACCTTAACTCCCTGGCAACAGCGCTAGAAAATAGCTTGATGTGTACGCACTTCTATTCTTGTAGATAGTTGTTGGGCCTCCAAGTGCACAGGTTTGTAGAACAGCTGGAAGTTTTCCCTTAAGTGGATCACCCAAGGTTTATCGAACTCATGGAGGAAGTGGTCAAAGGTATCCCCTCTCAAGCAACCCTGCAATCAAGATACAAGAAGTCTCTTGTCTCCCCAACACACCCAATACACTTGTCAGGTGTATAGGTGCACTAGTTCGGCGAAGAGATAGTGAAATACAAGTGGTATGGATATTTATAAGTGGTAACGGTGATAGAAAATATCTTGATGGCGTGAAAGAGACTAAAGGCAACCTGAAATTAAGATGGAAGCAAGCAAACATGTAACAAATCTAATTGCAAACGGTGTTTCAATGTTTAGAAACAAGGCCTAGGGATCATACTTTCACTAGTGAACACTCTCATATAAATATCTTTTCTTTATGATACTACTCTGAACTACTCTCCGGTTGGACACTCTAATCGATGGTAGGGCTATAACAACACACCTCGAAGTAAGCCTTTCCCATCTAGAAAACCCCACACTGTCACCTTGAGTACTAGATGGTTCCAACAAACACCACAATTTCATAAAGACATCCAACTCCAAATATAACTCATAACAAGTATTTGTAATCTCTAGCCTAAGTGCCACCATGATGTGCACGCTGTCACTTTCACACTGGGGAGAACGGAGATCTATTAAAGCACTTAAGTAGCAAGGTAGATCTACTTGATTACAAAGCTCATGATCACAATATGATCATGCATAGAGAGAGAGATGAACACATAGCTACTGATAGAACCCTTAGCCTCGAGAGAGAACTAATCCCTCCTCATCATGGGAATCAGCAACGGTGATGGAGATGGCGGTGGAGATCGATGGAGATGGCTCTGGGGGCACTTCCCTGTCCCGGCAGGGTGCCGGAACAGAGACTTTCTGTCCCCCGAATGTCCCCTTCGGTAGTGGCGGCGTTTCGGAACTTTTCGTGGATTTCTGATTAACTATCTAGGGTTTATGCATCGGGAGGCATCTTATAGGCGAAGAGTCAAGGTCGGTGGGCGGCCAGGGGGCCCACACCATGCCCTGGCGCGGCCAAGGGGACCCGTGCCTAGGGGTGGTGTGGCCACCCTGTGGCCCCTCTCCGTCTCGTCTTCTGGCTCCGTGAGTCTTCCGGTAAAATATCGAATTTGGCTTTTGTCCGGTCCAATTCCGAGAATATTGATTTTCTGACTTTCCTAGAACCAAAAACAGCAAAAAACGGGCAAGTGGCACTTGTTAATAGGTTAGTCCAAGAAAGTGTATAGAAATTACTCCAAAGTTGGAACAAAACACAAGAAAGTAGATAAAACCAAGCATGGAACATCAAAAATTATAGATACATTTGCAATGTATCAGCAGCGACTGGCTCGTGCTCGACCGGCATGGATGGCTCGGCATGGGCATGTCACTGGTGCAACGGTGGGAAAAGGGCTCTCCACTACACAGCTAAGGACTGGGATTGATCTAGGACAATTCAATGTGTTAATTGCAGTACATTTTGTGAGCAAATGACAATTCCAAATAGTGAATAGTTGGTGCGGTTGTACTATGCATGACAAGTGTTTGACACAATGGCCGCATGAATTCATAATTCGAATTTTTGAAAGACATTTGGTGAGTGATCTTGTTGTTTGCTTGGTAGACTGTGGTTGCTGGGATTTGTTAAGTGGAATTGATTTGAGTGGTTGTTGAGAAAGTATGATCTATATATATGATCTTGATTCAATTTTGCACTACCTCTTAAATAGATTTTAATTTAGTTTCTGCCACCTTGAAAAGTTTGCTTGGGTTCACTTTTACTTGATCTAGCGGGAGGTGAAAAGAATTGGAATTGTTTCTGTTGAAAATTGTTTACTAGGAACACTCAAAGTGGTCTAGTGGATAAGTTTGGCCAAAATGACCATTTTTGTATATATCTTATATTTGATTTTTCCTTTGTTTGATTCTGCTTGGATTTGATCTAGATGATGTAGTATTCATCGTTGAACCATTCCATATCATTTGTAACCATCAAACATGGAAATTGCAATCATTCATACACTGATGCAAATCACACATACACTCTATTAGGTTTAACTATAAAGGTTTTTGTTAACCCTAAACTTGGGTGATTAGACCTTGATAAGCTTGATTAATATTTTTGGGATGTTACAATCTTCTTGTAGTAAAAAATGTCATCGATGTGAGTTCCCAACTATCTCAGGAAAGAACATTCTCAATTTTCCTAGTGATGACGAGATTGTTCTTTTAGGTAAAGAAAGTCCGAAGAATAAGGATCTGACTGCCACAAGCCAAAATTTCAGACATATATAGTGGACCAATATGCCGTACTTACGATTTCCCATGTATTATGAGTTCTCAAATTTCCTAGGTAACTTTGCCCACTTGAATGACTTTATATAGATTTATTGAAATTAGGTAAAATCTGAACTACTACAAGTAAACTGTGTAGGTTGCTTTGAAAGTTTTACGAAAAAGCTCTTGGAGGTACCCATCAGAAGGGGTGGGGTTCAATTAATATATCGGAAACCACAAAGAGTATTGATGACAGGTTAATCTTCTTACTAAGATTTTGCATCTTGACAGTTTAATGAAATTAGGTCAAACTGGAGCTACAAGTAAGCGCGATAGATTGCTCTTGAATTTAATGAAATTAGGTCAAACTTGAACTACAAGTAATAAATTGTAGTTCTCTTTGAAAGTTTTATGAAAAAATCTTTTGGAGGTACCCATCGAGCGGTTAATTAATATACCAGAAACCATAGAGAGTTTTGACGACTAGTTCGACTTCTAGCTAAGATTTTGCATCATGAAAAATTTGAACACTTTTTGAAAACGATCACATGAAATAGGGAGAGAGGGGAAATATTTTTATATTCTCTATGGGCAACCCACAAGCTTGAGGTGCACCTTACGCTTAAAGATACGGAGTAACTTTATTTTCTCCATAATGTATATGGTGAACATTAGCGGATGCCACATACTAGGCCTTAAGGCATGCTTTTGTAGGTTGCTCTGAAAGTTTTACGAAAAAACTTTTGGAGGTACCATACCCATCGGGGGTCATAATCAATATATGAGAAACAACCAAGAGTTTTGACAACAGGTTTAACTTCTCCTAAGATTTTGTATCATGACACTATTTAACGAAATTGGGTCAAACTTGAGTTATAAGTAAGCGCGATAGATTGCTCTTGAAATATATGACTTTTTAGAGGTAGATGGGTGCATTTAAATAGTGTCGTCAGTGTGATTTTCAAACTATCAGGAAAGAACATTCAATTCTCAATTTTCTGAGTGATGACGAGCGAGGTTGTTCTTTTCCGTGAAGAAATGTCTGAAGAATATTGGATCTGAATGCCAGAAGCCAAGTTTACCGACATATATAGTGGACCAATGGGTTGTACCAACGATTCCCATGTTTTATGAGTTTTCAAACTTCCTAGCTAACTCTGCCCATTTGACCGAATGACTTTATGTCGATTTATCAGAATTAGGTCAAATTTGAAACTACAAGTAAATTGTAGGTTGTTTTGAAAGTTTTAAGAAAAATCTTTTGGAGGTACCCATCAAGGGGTCACAATTAATATATCAGAAAACACCGAGAGTTTTGACGATAGGTTCAACTTCATGCTAAGATTTTGCATCTTGACAATTTAACGAAATTAGGTCAAACTTGAGCTACAAGTAAGCGTGATAGATTGCTTTTGAATTAAATATATTTTTAGAGATAGATCGGTGCATCTTCTTGTAGTAAACAATGTCGTCAGTGTGAGTTTCCAACAACCAGGAAAGGACATTCTCAATTTTCTCACTGATGATGAGATCGTTATTTTTCGTAACGCTGGTGTGAAGAATAGTGGATTTGAATGCCACAAGCCAAGTTTTCGGACATATATAGGGGATCAACAACATGTCGTACTTGCGATTCCCATGTTTTAGTAGTTTTTAGGCTTCCTAGCTATATAACTCCACTCACTTGAATTGCTTTATGTTGATGTATTGAAATAAGGTCGAATTTGAACTACAAGTTATAAATTGTAGGTTGCTTTGGAAGTTTTATCAAAAAGCTTTTGGAGGTACCCATGGAGTGGTCAGTTAATATATCAGAAACCACATAGAGTTTTGACGACTAGTTCGACTTCTAGCTAAGATTTAGAATCTTGAAAATTTTGAACCCCTTTTGAAAACAATCACATGAGAAATAAGGAGAGAGGGGAAATTATTTTACTATTTTCTATGGGCAACTCATAAGCTTTTGAGGTGCACCTTAGGCTTAAAGATAACTTTATTTTCTCCACACTGTATAAGGTGAACCTTAATTAGCAGATGCCACATAGGCCTTAAGGTTTGCCTTTTTACACATTGTGGATGACCTTTGGGTATCACCTATGTATATAAAAAAACTTGTTGATAAGATGGCTCCCAACATGATCGTGAAATGAATATAAGTTGGAACTTGCAAATTTGCATGATTGTATAACATCATCCCCCCAACATGATGTAATTTATCTCATAATTTTTTGAAACACCTAAGTACGATATCCATTCTTCTTTGAGATCCTGAGCATTGGGAGTACGACCATGGATGATCTGTTGAGGTGTTGGATTAGGGGAGTATGGCCTTGGATTACTTAATAGAGAGGGAGTATGGCCTACGAATTTTCAATTATTACATGAACCATGAACAAATTCAAAACCAAAATAAAGCGGTAAAATATCCTGCGTATTCGCACATAGTTCGTGCCCCAAAATTTCAGATACTTCAAAATTCCCATTCGACCCCAATTGAATTTGATGGGTGGGGGACTTCACTCGTATTTTTCCTATTATAGTTCTAGTAGCACCTAAATCCTACCCCCTCTCTCCTCTAGGAATATTTCACCAGCCGAAACATCCCCGCTGCACTTTAGCTGACATACCCACCACACCTGATCTGCTCAACGAACCCTCTTGTCCGGCGCGCTGAGCACATGATCGACCACCTAGGATCTGCTCCACGGACGCCATGATCCAGTGCGCTGCTCGTATCCTCGCCCGCCCAAGATCTGCTTCCCCATTGTCGACACCCACTATGACCGTATCACCTTCTGTGACCTCGACTTGACCCATGAGGATGCGGAGGAGGCCTAGACCCTGCCCCGACCGAGGTAAAACAAGATCTCCCTGCATTATTTGTTTGTTGGCAATGTACTATATTCGTGCTAAATTTCCTAACTAACAGGTTCTTCACTAGATATACCTGTTATGTACTAAATTAACCCATTGTGGTTAGGCTTAAACTCCACGCATTGAACTATTTTTATGTACTCCCTCCGTTTCAAAATATAAGATGTTTTAGCTTTGGGAAGAAAATGTATCTAGACTTCTTTTAGTGTGTAGATTCACCCCAAACCTGAGTGGACCTATGTACTAAAAGAAGTCTAGATACATTTGCTTCACAAAGCTAAAACATCTTATATTTTGGAACGGAGGGAGTATATTTATTTGTGAATTATGAGTCACTTAAGATATTTGTTTACATTCTCTGCTATACCTATCCACATGAGATATGATTATATAATATCTCTCTCATTCGCTGATTTTCAAACTATAGTATTTCCATCGTGCTATTGTCCTACTATTCTATACTACACGTTTACACACGTCATACTATTTGACCATTATGTACTGTCGATTTGATCTCTCTTAACCTGTGGCTCAAACTGTTTACTATTATTATGCAAGGAGCAGCCTCAGTTTGCACACAATATCATAAAATGAATGGCTCCTATAATCTTGTAAGACCCCATCACTTGTGTTTCACTTCATTCCAACGTATATCATGTTGGAACCTGTTTTTTATTTACAGTTGGCCTTACCTTTACTCAGAGGAGAAACAATGGAGTACATACTCCTCCCATCCACACGAGCCACCGTAGATCTCATGTAACACCTACCGTAAGGCCCCCACCTGAAGTTTGACAGCCAAGTTTGGTCGTTGCCACAACTTTTTTTCTTAAATTTACCATTTGTCTTTCTTGTTTTCATACTTTTTCCCCAAAAATTGGCGTCAAACATTTTAGCCCCATTATGGTCTGCTTTTGTTCCATGTGCTTAGTTCAATTTGCTACATATGGAGAGGCTGGGTTTATTGTATCTGAGTTGGCTGATAATAAGAACAAGGCCACACTAGTGATAAGATCCTGTATAATACACATGTATCTAAGGAACTCTATGCACTTCATCTCACTCTTGTATCTACTGTGTATCATAGTTACATGAACTGGATATTTTAATACGAGGCACTTGATGGTTTAGTTTGTTGTTCTTAGGCCACCGAACCATTGAAATTATCTGGCTATTCATGAATAACTCAATGTATGATTGCTTGATTCATAGTTTGTCTGAAATTATCTGGCTAGTATATTCGAGGCTCACAATTGATGTGTTTTTGTTGGTTGAGTTACTCCATTTTTTGTCTATCACTAAATCAGTGGCAGATTTCATTGTGTATTGCCTGACTAGTTTATATATGAGAAACATAATGGCTTAGTTTTCTATTCGTTTTATTCATGTTCTGCACATTCTAGTTTGAGCAGTCTGCATCAGGTACTTTGGTTGATTGCTCGCATTGTTATTCGAAAAATGAACTTGTAGTTTGTTTCCCAAGTCTGTTGTTTAAGTAACTTGTTTTGTCTTGGTCTTAGCCATCTTCAAGTAGAGCAGTCATTCCACAGGGCAGCACATGCTCGCATCGCTCCATGGCGCCAGCTAATCTAGTTATTCAAGAACAAATAGATGTACGAGCCACCACTGTTAATTGCTTCCTTCCTTATCTATTACCGTATTGACACATTTAAAATTCATGGTGGTGTGATTGCATGGTAATGCTGTTATAACTTGTTTTGTGTTTGTTTCAGACTACAATTGACCCTCTGAATGCCGAACAAAGACCTGCTTCTCCAAGTTTAGATTTTGTTTCACATAGCAGTAGTTACAATACCTACTGCTCATGGCACGCCGCTTTGACTGATCCTCTTATTCCAGCCGAAAGATTATTTGAGGATGCCCTCCAAGATGCCTGTGATATTGTTGAGCAAGAAGCCAACAAAATATATTTGGTAATCACCATAGCATGCAAAGAATTATATGAATTTAAAAACATGTAAGATTTGACGCAGAACATACTTCATAATCTCATCTGCAGCTCTCATGGGAAGCCAGTTGTTACATGTCTCGCGATGCAAGCTCCATAGAGACCTTTTATGTAACACCAGTTATGGTGTTTTTTTAGTTGTCTGGACTCTAATGCAACTTTTATGCTTCATTTTATTATTGTCAAGTTTACTGAGGATTGTAATAATCTACTGTAATTCAAAGTTGTAAGTTGTTTGAGGATTGTTACAAACCGAACATCTATCAGAATTACTACACGTACATGAAAAAATAGTGAAGTTGTAAGAGGTACAACACACGATCTTTTGGAACAGGGAGAACATCCATTGTATTACACGGGCACCATAGAATTTTCAAAATTCATAGACGCTCACTGAACAAAGTGAACACATAAAGAGCTAACCTGAAGATAATACATCAGGAGTAGACCCACACAATCCATCAATCTTATAGATAGCCATCGTAGTAATCATAGTGGATGGTACCATCCTTGCCATAAGACGACACCATCTGTAGCTCAGAATGCTCGACGATTCTGCAATACTCTGCTAGCAATCGATCGAGTTCGAAAGGACGGTCATTGATCGATAATCCTCCTACTCCATACCCATATACAACCCTTGGCTCCTCTTCCCACGCAAGAGCCTCAAAGTTGTAAGATCTAATCTCGGATAGGTCCGCATAGTATATGCTGCCGGCCTGCACCGTGGGTACCCTAGTGCTGTCGACATAGACACACCAATTGTTAGCAACGAAGAGAGCACGACTTTTGATGCCTCTAACCGGCTGAAGGACACGGTTCTCTGTATCAACCCGGTAAACAACCGGCCTGCCTCTATAGACCGGTCCACTCACAATGAATAGCAACTCCCTGTCAGACTCGACGAGGTAAAAACGATTCTCTGGGAACTTGCAGCGCGGAACAGGGCCTGCAACGGTGGGATGCATCTCCAGGGTTCGTGCGGAGCGCTACAGCTGAACATCTCCATGAGCAGCATCACACATAGTCGAGAGGATAGACCCGTATCTGCCTACGACGAAAACATCACCAGCATAAGAAGTCATGCTCCGGAGTTCCACGAAGTCATACGGCGAGTACCACCCTTCACCAAAGACCGAGCGACTCCCTTCCTCCGTGCCCTCATTCGCCCACTGGATGGTAGTGTTCTGATGGTTTGATGTAAACACCATCAACAATGGGAACATCGTCACAGTGACAAAAGCCACATGCTCGGTCGATATCTCCGCCTTTAGGCACTTGATAGCGCCCGAGATGGGGTTGTACAACCAGATCTTGTATGGTTGCACCCTCTGTCCAAGTACAAGGAGGCCTATTGGGGGATACCCCCGGGTAGGGTAACGCCAGGGTGTAAAGGCTGAGTTAGCCGAGGTACGACACAGTCAAAGCAAGTGCTGACCAGGTCACCTCAAGGCAGGCCGAACCACAGAGTCACCCGGCCTGTGGAATATCTCCCTAGCCTTAGCCCGACCGGCATAAAATACATGCCGGCCATGTTTGTATGTCTATCATGCAGGTACCCTCATAGCCAAGTTAGCCAAGTGCTAGCCGGACTATTGTATGGCTTCCAAGAGAAGGAAAGAATCTCCCGCTGGTCAAAATGTGGCTTTGCTAGATGTAGCGTGAGCTAACCAAAGCAGAGAGGAGGACCAGCGGGTCATGGGCCACCAAGATGACGCGGGCGATGTTGGCTAACGTAGCTCGTGTCTGGTGACGCTTAAAGGCAAAGATCATGTCGTGGGTTACGTTCAAAGCCCGTATAAGCCATTAAAGGGAATAAAGAAGCATCTAGATTTAGTCAAGGAGCATATTCCTGGAATATGCTGCCACGTGTGCCCTAACTTTGTAACCCGGGCTCTCCTATATAAGGAGCACCAGGGCCTCCATAGAGGGGGATCGATCATTTTCTCTGTCTAAGATAGAACTCGAGAGCTAGCTTGTGGGGAGTAAGAGACATAGTCGCCTTCTCACCACTAGCTTGAAGAGCACTTGTAAACTCCATTGATAGAGGAAGGACAACATCATCTATGCACAGAATCACCATGTTCTCCCTCCCTGGATTCCCCTAGCACACATTGGCCCCATCTTTAGCCTATCCATGGCATCTGTCGTGCCACCACCACGACAGTTGGTGCCCACCGTGGGGCTAGCGGTGCTAGCAGGGGTGAAAATCTGGATGGTAAGCATCTCCAACATCGGCGAGCGCTTTGGAGCGCTGTACTACATCAGCAACAACGCAGGGAGCTTTGGCCGGTGCCCTCCTCCGTGCAACAGCGTCTTCATCAACCTTGGAACGCACAAGATCTATTTCAGCGTGGACGAGTCCTGTGCTCATTCGCGGCACGCCGTCAAAGGAGGCGAACCGCTCCTCACAATAGCTCGCGGCGTGCGTATCACTCACCCCGCTAGTAGTGTTGAGGTCATGATGGCCGCGCCAGACGCGGGAACAAGTAAGCATCCATCGCCGGAGCCTAAAGGCAAGCCAATACAGGCAAGATCTCGGTTTCCCCCGTTAGAGGGGCTAGAGAATGTGCTCCAGCAAGCGATAGATAGCCTAGCAACGCCAATAGCTCCTGTGGTAGACCCAGCTTAGGCACAAGCTGAGTTGGATGAAACGAGGCAGAAAATGTTAGCTGGCGCAAAGAAGGTAGCTGAGCTACAGCAGTCCCTGAACATTACTCTGAGAGAATATGCGAAGGCAAACCGTATTGATGGGGTAAAAATCCGAGGTAGAAATCTGTTCACTGAGATCGACAAGCAAGGTGAGCCTAGGCCGGATCAGACAGCCACGATAGTAACAGGAGGGCTGGAGAGGTATAGTACCCCGGCAAAGAACCTCAGGGCAGCGAATGTGGCTGCCTCCGAGTTAGAAGGTATAACCAGAGAGGCTCGGCAAAGGCAACATGAGAGGGTAAACCACTTGCTGTGGGTTGCATGTCAGCAAAACAAGGAAATGAACAAGGAAAACTCGGTACCACCAGGAGCATCACATGTAGTTCATTTGGCTAGAAATAACCCGGCCAAGTGCGGTGGAGCTGCATCATCTCTGGGTCACAATCCCAGGAGAGAAGAGGTGGTGAACTCCGGAAGGAGAGACAAACAGATGGTCCCTTATGACCTAGTGAGGGCTAGAAAAGGCAAATTAGTGCAAGTTAATGAAGATCGCCACAGTACCAGCCGAGGTGACGCTGACCGAGGTAACCGCGACCAAGGCAATGCCGGTCAAAGGAATGCTGCCAACGGTAATGCCGGACAGTGTGATCCCGCGGGAACGGGACAAAATGTACCTCGGCAGCTGCACCAGCGTGCACCCCGGCAGGAAAGAAGTGCAAGTCAAGCAGCACAACAGCAGAATGCTTGTCCGGATCAAGAAAGATACAATGATGGTTATTCATCGATGATCAACGATGGATACCCCAGACCGGATGACCACATAATTGGGTCCAGGCTAGGAAGCAGGACCTTGTAGCTAGATGATGCGAGGCTGAAGGTCGATAGAATTTATAGGTCGGAGCTAATCGAGGTACAAAGTCCTCCTGGTCCGGCATGCTTTGGGCCCCAAATCATGAAGGAGCCACCAGTACCGAACTTTCAATTGGCCAGAGGAACCAGGACCTATGATGGTAGCACCAGACCCGTGGATTGGCTTATTGATTATGCAACAACAGTCAAAATTGCAACTGGAAATTTGAGATGGCCAGTGAGGTATGTACCTCAAATGTTGGAAGGACCAGCGAGAGTTGGGCTAAACAACTTGCCACCAGGGGGTATCAACTACTTCCTGGACTTTGAGTAGTTATTCATTAGCAATTTCTCAAGCACCTACAAGAGGCCCAACAGGCCACAAACTCTAGCGTTATGCCGGCAGAGACCGAATGAGCCAGACCGAGATTTCTTGACTCGGTGGTGCAACGTGCACAACTCATGCGAAGGGGTAATTGAATCACAAGCAATTGCGTGGTTCGCCCAGGGCTGTAGATATGGAAGTATGTTGTGGCAAAGGCTGCAACGAGATATGCCAACCACTTTGGCTGAGACAATCCAGATCGCAGATTCGTACGCCTTGGGAGATCCAACGCAACCCCGGCTAATGTCAAGTGAGGCAAGCGAGGAGTATTACAACCGAGATGGATCCGGATCATCAAGGAGAAACGATTTCCGAGGAAAAAGAAGGGACGAGCGTCCGGATTATCGATATAATTCGCAGCAAGTAGTAGCAGTGGACCAGGATCAGCCCAGTGCCGGCGCCATCCAACGCTAGAAAACTGGAGGGCAAAACTGGCAACAGAAAAGCAAGGAGAAAAAGCCTTGGACCCCAGAGCAAAAAAAGCAATGGTAGGAGCGAAAAGATCGTCCGAGGTACATGTTCGAGTCTATGCTGGATCAACCTTGCAAATTTCATACACGAAGTCAAAATAGTCTAGTGAATCATATGACCCGGCGGTGCGAGTGGATGAGGAAGCTAGAACAGGGTAGTTCGGGGAATGCTGAGGCACCTCGGAACAAAGTACATCGGAGTGAAGCACCTCGGTATCCGTTACTAATGGCACTAGTGGAAAATTGCTTATCAGTGGAGCATATTTTTTGCTATCAATGGCGCATATGGAATGCGCCACTAGTGTTGCGCCACTGATAATTAGATATCAATGGCGCATATACAATATGCGCCATTGATAATAGGCCCACCTGTGGTGCACCTAAGATATGCGCCATTGATATTTTACCAGTGGCGCATATAGCCAAATGCGCCACTAATACTAGATGCGCCACTGGATTAATAAAATATGCGCCACTGATGTTTCGTACAGGTATACACAATATAGGGCTCTCAGGTATTTATACAGGTACATATACAGGTATTTATACAGATACACAACAGTGTAAAAACAGAGATAATAATACCACTAGAATTATAAATCATCACATCAATTAGAACCCGACATAGTGACAAGTGCCCGAATATTATACAAGTCTAGAACAAATTGATCTCATCTTCTCATACATTACACATTACAACAAGTTGATCAACATGATCATTAGCCAAGTCCTAAACTACTAAAGGACCGGGTAGAGTACAACCGCAATGGCGGTGATGAGCAAGACGGGGAGCACGATCATTAAGGTCTTCATCTGGTTCCTGTCTCTCTGCTCTCCAAGGAGGTGGTTCCTCCACCTAGCTTCCGCATGCTCTCTCGTCGGGTACCCTTTGTATCTGTTGCCACTGAACTTGTTCACTTGCTTATGATAATCCTCCCACTCGTCGTAGACTCCTGGGACCCTCCCTCTGAACACCACGTAGCACGGCATCTCTATACACAAGGCATATAAGTCCTATATAAGTACTATATCATGCAGTACAGCTGGTAAGGCCCCCAGCCTCTCCCATGAGATGTACCAACATAAAAGAAAATTTAGCTTATATGAGATTATTAACAAGTTAGTCTATTTTGAGGGTACCGCGCACAGTGCCTAATGTGAAAGTTCCCTCCTGCATATACCACCAGTCATAGGAAGGCAAACATAATAGTCGAATGATGTGTTTTTTGCACTTAATAATGCAGACATATTATATCTTTTTAATCACAGGTATACAATACACAATCATATTTCATAGCATGGAACTAGAATACACTTGCAGAGGGAATGTACAATACAAGATGCATCTATATGTTGGTCAAGGATAGGACACACCCACACCATCTAACCCTAATTCACTAACCTTCTAGAACACTCTAGAAACCCTAAAATCAACCTATCTCTAAGATCAAACCCTAGAACCCTAGAGCAAACCCTAGAGCAAATTTAGTGAGATGGGAGAGGGGAGGGAGAGCTCAACCTGAGGTGGCTGATGACGGAGTAGAGGTGTGGACAGTTTCGCACGCGTCCTCGTTCTGCCTGATGGGGGAGGGGGTGATGCCTAGTGCTCGACGGGGGAGGGGCAGCGCTTGGTGCTCGACGGGGAGGGGAGGCTCCTGCTGCTCAACAGGGAGGGGGAGGCACACCTCCTCCTAGTGGCGCCACAGGGACGGGGCAGCGCTCCTGGTGCTCCTCCTCCTGCTTGCTCCACGGGAATGGGGCGGCGCTCCTAGTGGCAGAGACACGGGGATCAGTGGAAGGGAGGGGGAGGGGAAGGGAGGGGGTGTAGGGGTTCGTAGCATGGAAAACAAAAATTTTCTATCGCATACAAACAAACAAGCCAAGATCTATCTACTAGATTGCAGCAACGAGTCGATAGAGGAACTCACCCTCGAAGATTCCAAAGCGGTTAACGAGAGCAGATTCTCGTGGGTGATGTAGTCGTACTCTTTCCGATCTCAAGATCGCGTGAGCGATCCTTCCAGGTATACGTTCAGCAGCGCTCCCATGATCGGTCACACGTTCGGTACTCGTGAAGACCTTCCTCTCCTTGTTCCAGCAAGCGGAGGTTGTAGCACTCTCCTCGCGATTCCGGCTGTGGCGTGGTACGGAAGTAGAGGGAAATCCATGAGGCTTCAGCCTTAAGCGGTCAGTATGGTGGAGCTTATGAGAGAGGCTATTAGTGGTCTAGTAATTAGACACACCAATTAGAAGGCTCTAAATCAATTAGAAGGCTCTAAACCGCTGGCTAAAGCAATTAGAAGCTCTAAACCAAAACGGCTCTAAACCGGAGGTAGAAGATAGGAACTTGTGTGTGTTAGGAGGGAGAGGCCCTGCCCCTCCCTTTATAGGTGGGAGGGCCGGCGGCCAAGGGGAGGGAGTGGAGTCCCTCCCCAACTCGGCCTTGGGGTGGGGCGCCGGCTTGGGGAGGAGGGAATCCCTCCCCAACTCGGTTTCCTCTTCTCCTCCTCTTTCCACTTTCCAAAACTTGCCGTTTGACTTTCAAACTAGCCATTTGACTTTTCAATTTAGGATTTTAAATAAACCCTTTATTTTGGACAGCAAGAACACCTAGTACATGATGCAATCATTCCAACTTACAATGACACATTCATGTACCCTTCCCCCTCCGGTCTTGGGACATTCCGGGACCTTCTAGAATGTTCGATGAAAACACGGAACCATTCCCTAACTCCAAGCAGGACTTTCCTTATATGAATCTTATTCTCCGGACCATTCCGGATCACCTCGTGATATCCCGGATCCCATCCGAGACTCCGAACAACATTCGGTCTCTTTCTCATAATACCATAACTACTCAAACAACGTCGAATCCTTAAGTGTGTCTCCCTACGGTTCGTGAATTATGCGGACATGATCGAGACACTTCTCCGAACAATAACCAATAGAGGAATCTGGAAATTCATATGGCTCCCACATATTTCTACGATTACTTTGCGATCGAATGAACCACTTACATACGATACCAATTTCCCTTTGTCTCACGATATGTTACTTATCCAGGGTTATGATCGTCGGTATCTACGCATACCTAGTTCTACCTCGTTCTTGATAAGTACTCTTTTCTCGTTCCGTGATATGTGATCCCTTGTGACCCAGTCACATGCTTGCAAGCTAATTGGATGACATTTCACCGAGAGGCCAGAGAATATCTATCCGTCATATGGATGGACAAATCCCTCTTGATCCATGTGTTTCAACCAATACTTTCCGAACACTCAATACCACCTTTATAGCCACCACATTACGGTGTGGTGTTTGATGACATCAAAGCATCCATCCGATAAAGGTGATATGCATGATCTCATGGTCGAAGGAATTAGGTTACTATGTATCGGAAAGCATATAGCAATTGAACTATTGAAATGACTTGATCTTTATGCTACGCTTATCTATAGGAGTATGTCCACCATATCATTCTCCTAACGATATGATCTAGTTGTTTGATAACATCTCAATGTTCATGATAGGGAAACCACAATCATCAATCAACCAACAAGCTAGTGAAGTATAGAGGCTATACTAGGGACTTCAAATTAAGTTTACAAATCACACAAGTATTAATGGTTTCCTTGTTAATACTATTATAGCATGAATGTAAACATTTATCATAAACACAAAGATATAATAATAACTACATTTATTATTGCCTCTAGGGCATATCTCCAACAGTCTCCCACTTGCACTAGAGTCATCTAATCTAGATTACATGGTAATATACCGAACACCCATGGCAGTTTGGTGTTGGTCATGTTTTGCCCTCGGGAGAGGTTTAGTCAACGGATCCGCCACATTCAGATCTGTGTGTACTTTGCAAATCTTTATATCCCCATCCTGGATATGTTCTCGAATAGCGTGGAAATGCAGCTTGATATGCTTCAGCTTCTTGTGTGACCTTGGTTCTTGCGCATTGGCTATGGCGCCCATGTTATCACAGTAGATAGACATTGGGTCCAGCGCACTTGGAACCACACCCAGCTCTGTAATGAACTCTTTCATCCATATCGCTTCTTGTGAAGCCTCTGAAGCAGCCATGTATTCCGATTCAGTTGAAGATCTCGCCACAACGCTTTGCTTTGCACTCCTCCAGCTAACTGCTGCACCATTTAAAATAAATAGTATCCAGATTGTGATTTAGAATCATCCGGATTGGTGTTCCAACTAGCATCGGTGTAACCATTAACAACGATTGTTCATCACCTCCATAAGAAAGAACCATATCCTTAGTTCTTCTCAAGTACTTAAGGATGTTTTTGACCTGTCAATGATCCACTCTGGATCACTTTGATATCTGCTAGTTAGACTAACATATGCGATGTCGGGTCTAGTACATAGCATGTCATACATTAGAGATCCTATGGCTGAGGCATAGGAGTCTTACTCATCCTTTCTCTATCTTACGCGATGTCGGACTTTGAGTTTTACTCAAGGTCGTATTGAGCAACATGGGCAAGAACCCTTTCTTGCTATCTTCCATTCAAACCTCTTTAGAACTTTGTCCAAATATGTACTTTGTGACAATGATATTTGGCGTTTCGATCTATCTCTATAAATCTTTATGCCTAATATGTAAGCTGCTTCGCCAAGATCCTTCATTGAAAAACTATTATTCAAATACTCTTTGACACTATTAAGAAGGTCTACATCATTCCCAATCAACAATATGTCATCCACATATAGTATTAAGAATGCTACAGAGCTCCCACTCACTTTCTTGTAAATACAAGCTTCTCCATAAGTTTGTATAAAACCAAAACTTTTGATTACCTTATCAAAACGTTGATTCCAACTTCGGGATGATTGCTTCAATCCATAGATGGACAGTTGAAGCTTGCATACCTTGTTAGCATCTTTAGGATCGACAAAACCTTTTGGTTGCATCATATACAACTCTTCATCAATGTCTCCATTGAGGAATGCTGTTTTGACATCCATCTGCCATATCTCATAATCATAATATGCAGCGATTGCTAACATAATCCTCACAGACTTTAGCTTCGCTACCGGTGAGAAAGTCTCATCGTAGTCAACTCCTTGAATCTGTCGAAACCCTTTTGCGACAAGTCGAGCTTTATAGACAGTAACATTACCATCAGCATCTGTTTTCTTCTTGAAAATCCATTTGTTCTCGACAGCCTTCTGGCCATCCGGTAAGTCCACCAAAGTCCATACTTGGTTTTCGTACATGGATCCAATCTCGGATTTCATGGCTTCTTGCCATTTATTGGAATCTGGGCTCATCATCGCTTCCTCATATGTCTCGGGGTCATCGGTGTTGTCCACCAACATGACATTCATAACGGAATCATACCAATCTGGAGTGGTACGATTTCTCGTTGACCTCCGAGGCTCTGTAGCAACTTCAGCGAAGTTTCATGATCACCATCATTAGCTTCCTCTCTTATTGGTGCGGGCACCACAGAACTTCTTCGGTCTTTGCGCTACTAATTCGAGAGAAGGTTCGACAACCTCGTCGAGTTCTACTTTCCTTCCAGTCACTTCTTTCGAGAGAAATTCCTTCTCTAGAAAGGATCCATTCTTAACGCGAAGATTTTGCCTTCGGATCTATGATAGAAGGTATACCCAATAGTTTCCTTGGTATCCTATGAAGACGCATTTTTCGCTTTGGGTTCAAGCTTGTCCGGTAACTTCTTTACATAGGCTTCGCATCCCCAAACTTTAAGGAGCGACAATTTAGGTTTCTTCCCAAACCATAATTCATACGGTGTCGTTTCAGCAGTTTAGGCGGTGCCCTATTTAAAGTGAATGCGGCTGTTTCTAATGCATAACCCCAAAATGATAGCGGTAAATCTGTAAGTGACATCATAGAGCGAACCATATCTAAGAGAGTTCGATTGACGTTCGGACACACCATTCTGTTGTGGTGTTCGGCGGTGTCAAGCTGAAAGTATTTCACATTTCTTCAAATGCTCGCCAAACTCGTAACTTAGATATTCACCTCCACGATCAGAACGTAGAAATTTAATCTTCTTGTTACGTTGATTCTCTACCTCACTTTGAAACTCCTTAAACTTCTCGAAAGTTTCGGACTTATGTTTCATGAAATAGATATACCCATATCTACTCAAATCATCCGTGAAGGTAAGAACATAACGATAACCACCGCGCGATGCTACACTCATTGGACCACACACATCGGTATGTATGATTTCCAATAAGTCTGTAGCTCGCTCCATCATACCAGAAAATGGAGTCTTAGTCATTTTACCCATCAGACATGCTTCGCATCTTTCAAGTGATTCAAAATCAAGTGATTCAAGAAGTCCATCGGAATGGAGTTTCTTCATACGCTTCACTCCAATGTGACCAAGGCAGCGATTGCCACATATAGGTCGAATTATCGCTTGATTTCAAACGTTTAGCCTCAATGTTGTTGATATGTGTATTTCCACTATCGAGATTCAATATGAATAGACCATCTATCAAAGGTGCATGTGCATAAAACATATTACTCATATAAATCGAACAACCATTATTCTCGGATTTAAACAAGTAACCGTCTCGCAATAAACAAGATCCTGATATAATGTTCATGCTTAACGCAGGCACCAAATAACAATTATTTAAGTATAAAACTAATCCCGATGGTAGATGAAGAGGTAGCGTGCCGACCGCGATCACATCAACCTTTGATCCGTTTCCTACGCGCGCCGTCACCTCGTTCTTCACTAGCTTCCGTTTATTCAGCTCTGTTTGAGTTACAAATATGAGCAACGAACCAGTATCAAATACCCGAGCACTACGAATACTAGTGAGATACACATCAATAACATGTATATCAGATATACCTTTCTTCTTGATGTTGCCGTTCTTCAAATCCGCCAAGTACTTTGGGCAATTCCGCTTCCAGTGACCTTCTCCCTTGCAGTAAAAGCACTCAGTATCAGGCTTGGGTCCAGCCTTGGTCTTCTTCGTCGGTATGGTAACTTTCTTACCACCCTTCTTGAAGTGTCCCTTCTGCTTAGACTTGCCTTTCTTGAATTTGGTGGTCTTATTGACCATCAACACTTGGTGCTCTTTCTTGATCTCCACTTCTGCAGATTTTAACATAGCAAATAGTTCTGGCAACTCTTTGTTCATGTTCTGTTGTAGTTCATCACAAAGTTCTTGTAACTTGGTGGTAGTGATTGGAGGATGCGGTAAACCCCCAAAGTATTAGGAATCACTATACCCAAACTTTGAAGTTTATTTTATGCGTGCCCGGACATCTTAAGCACATGCTCCTTGTGGAGCTACCCTCTTCCATCTTGCAGTTAAAGAACTTTTGAAGCTTTATAACTTTCAATTGCCGCATGAGTCTCAAAGATTAATTTGAGATCCTCGACAATATCATATGGATCGACTCTTCAAACCTTTTACAGCTCCGATTCTAAACCATACAAGATAGCACACTGAACTATGGAGTACTTGATTCTTCCAAGCGAGGTAAACATTCTTTACTTCATCGGTAGCATCAGCTGCAGTGGGTCACCTAGCGGTGCATCCAGACATAGGTCAAATTACCACCGTGAGGACAATCCTCAAATTGCGGAACCAATCCGCGTTGCTTCCATTGTTTTTCAACTTTTCTTTCTCTAGGAACGCATTAAAAATGATGGTATTTTCTGCCATTTATCTACAACATATTTGCAATAGTTTAGACTAAGTTTATGACAAATTGAGTTCAAATTAATTAATGAAATTAAACTAGGTGAACTCCCACTCAAAACAACATCCCTCACATTGTTTTAGTGATCACACGAACCAAATCCACTACATCAACACCGATCATCACGAGAGTTGATATAGTTTCAATGGCGAACAATCATCATGTTCATCATATCTACTATATGATTCATGCTTTACCTTTCGGCGATCCGTGTTCCTGAGGCCATGTCATACATGCTAGGCTCGTCAAGATCAAACCTTAGCTACCGCATAAGCAAATCTGGCTTGCTTACGTTGTATTCACCATGAATCAAAGACACCCGATCATCACGTGGTGCTTCGAAGCAGCAAGCTTTGGCAACGGTGCATACTAAGGGTGAACACTTTAGAACTTGAAATTTATGTGCATGAGGG
The DNA here is from genome assembly GCA_023614405.1 of Avena insularis. Classification (NCBI taxonomy): domain Eukaryota; kingdom Viridiplantae; phylum Streptophyta; class Magnoliopsida; order Poales; family Poaceae; genus Avena; species Avena insularis. The sequence continues at coordinate 659,414,711 of CM042690.1, read as the reverse complement.
ATCATCTTATAATGCTACCGTCGTCTACTAAGCAATACAAGATGCATAAAGGATTAACATCACATGCAATTCATAATATGTGATATGATATGGCCTTTCTTCTTTGTGCTTCCGATCTCCATCTTCAAGCACGAACATGATCTCCATCATCACCGCATAGCATCAAGGTCAATGACGCTTCTTCATGGTTGTCCCACCAGCTTCAACTATTACAACTATTTTGAATAGACACGCAGGTCTTAACAGAAATTAAAGACAACCATATGGCTCTGCGGTTGCCAACTTACAATAAGGAACATTGCATACATCAAATATAATCACAATCATGGCCATATCACATCATCAGACACCTGCAAAACAAAGTTAGACGCCTCTACTTTCTTTGCATATTTTACGTGGTTTGGGGCTTTCAATAAGTGTCGTTCTAACTTTTAACAAGAACCACAACATTGATACTAGCATTGTTGATCACCGTTGTAAATTGGATCTTTACTATGCTAGGAGAAACAGGCACCATAAAGCCACTTATGCAATACAAGTTGCATGTCAAGCGTGGAGCAAGTCTCATGAACGATGTCATGTAAGGTTAGCCCGGGCCGCTTCATCCCAACATACCGCAAGATGCAAAGTACACAAAAAGCAATCTACAATAAAAGCATCAATGCCCACAATGACCATTGTGTTCTACTCGCAAATGCAGATCTACATATAGACACGGCTCTGATACCACTGTAGGGGTTCGTAGCATGGAAAACAAAAAAAAATTCTACCGCATACAAACAAACAAGCCAAGATCTATCTACTAGATTGCAGCAACGAGTCGATAGAGGAACTCACCCTCGAAGATTCCAAAGCGGTTAACGAGAGCAGATTCTCGTGGGTGATGTAGTCGTACTCTTTCCGATCTCAAGATCGCGTAGACGATCCTTCCAGCGCCACGTTCAGCAGCGCCCGCATCGGTCACACGTTGCACTCGACGAAGACCTTCCTCTCCCTTGTTCCAGCAGGCAGCGGAGGTTGTAGCACTCTCCTCGCGATTCCGGCAGCACAACGGCGTGGTACCGGAAGTAGAGGGAAATCCATGAGGCTTCGCTTAAGCCGGTAGTATGGTGGAGCTTATGAGAGAGGCTATTAGTGGTCTAGTAATTAGACACACCAATTAGAAGGCTCTAAATCAATTAGAAGGCTCTAAACCGCTGGCTAAAGCAATTAGAAGCTCTAAACCAAAACGGCTCTAAACTGGAGGTAGAAGATAGGAACTTGTGTGTGTTAGGAGGGAGAGGCCCTGCCCCTCCCTTTATAGGTGGGAGGGCCGGCGGCCAAGGGGAGGGAGTGGAGTCCCTCCCCAACTCGGCCTTGGGGTGGGGCGCCGGCTTGGGGAGGAGGGAATCCCTCCCCAACTCGGTTTCCTCTTCTCCTCCTCTTTCCACTTTCCAAAACTTGCCGTTTGACTTTCAAACTAGCCGTTTGACTTTTCAATTTAGGATTTTAAATAAACCCTTTATTTTGGACAGCAAGAACACCTAGTACATGATGCAATCATTCCAACTTACAATGACACATTCATGTACCCTTCCCCTCCGGAGTGCCGGACATTCCGGGACCTTCTAGAATGTTCCCGATGAAAACACCGGAACCATTCCCCAACTCCGAAACGGGACTTTCCTTATATGAATCTTATTCTCCGGACCATTCCGGATCACCTCGTGATATCCCGGATCCCATCCGAGACTCCGAACAACATTCGGTCTCTTTCTCATAATACCATAACTACTCAAACAACGTCGAATCCTTAAGTGTGTCTCCCTACGGTTCGTGAATTATGCGGACATGATCGAGACACTTCTCCGAACAATAACCAATAGAGGAATCTGGAAATTCATATGGCTCCCACATATTTCTACGATTACTTTGCGATCGAATGAACCACTTACATACGATACCAATTTCCCTTTGTCTCACGATATGTTACTTATCCGAGGTTATGATCGTCGGTATCTCTACATACCTAGTTCTACCTCGTTACTGATAAGTACTCTTTTCTCGTTCCCGTGATATGTGATCCCTTGTGACCCAGTCACATGCTTGCAAGCTAATTGGATGACATTTCACCGAGAGGGCCCAGAGAATATCTATCCGTCATATGGATGGACAAATCCCACTCTTGATCCATGTGTTTCAACCAATACTTTCCGAACACTCAATACCACCTTTATAGCCACCTGTTACGGTGTGGTGTTTGATGACATCAAAGCATCCATCCAAAGAAAGGTGATATGCATGATCTCATGGTCAAGGAATTAGGTTACTATGTATCGAAAAGCATATAGCAATTGAACTATTGAAATGACTTGATCTTTATGCTACGCTTATCTATAGGAGTATGTCCACCATATCATTCTCCTAACGATATGATCTTGTTGTTTGATAACATCTCAATGTTCATGATAGGGAAACCACAATCATCAATCAACCAACAAGCTAGTGAAGTATAGAGGCTATACTAGAGACTTCAAATTAAGTTTACAAATCACACAAGTATTAATGGTTTCCTTGTTAATACTATTATAGCATGAATGTAAACATTTATCATAAACACAAAGATATAATAATAACTACATTTATTATTGCCTCTAGGGCATATCTCCAACAGGGGGAGGGGTTGGGGAGGCTCACCGACGATGGGGGCGGTAGGGTGACTCCTCCAGTGGCGGGCCGCGGCAAGGGGCTCGATCACGGCGGGGATAGGTTGGGGATTCTCTGTGTGAGAGAGAAGAAGGGGAGAGAGCGAGGCTGACAGTTTATTTGGCTAAGTGTCAAATATCCGTGGCGCATATTTCCCAATATGCGCCATTGGTATTTTCCACTTAGCCAAAAACCACGATGCCCTGATATGTGTCAACTATACAAGGCTACTACAGTGGTCGACGCTGTGCTGCATCTGCTGTTGTTGGAGCAGCCAGGTTCGATTCCTGGCTCTCTCAATTTTTTTCCAATTTTTTAATATTTTACAAAATATTTTCCTAAATACTTGTGGAAGTAATTAAGTTTAATATTATTTTTTTAATATGTTCCTAAATACTTGTCATTAATATCTAGTATATTTTGTAAATATATGTTCCTAAATATATGTAAATAATATATCAATGGCGCCTAAATATATTTTGTAAATACTTGTAAATATATGTTCCTAAATATCTAGTATATGTTCCTAAATATATTTTGTAAATACTTGTAAATATATGTTCCTAAATATATTTTGTAAATACTTGTAAATATATGTTCCTAAATATCTAGTATATTTTCAGGTGGTGGGCCCAGGACTTATGAGTGGCGCATTTAGTACTATATGCGCAATTGGAAGACCAAGTATTAGTGGCGCATATCCTAAATGCGCCATTGATATTCCTGCCACCTTTCAGAGTGGTGGGGTCCAGGTGGGGCCCACATAGCTACCAGTGGCGCATTCACTACCATATGCACCATTGGTGATGACAATATCAATGGCGCATATTGCATATGCGCCACTGGTAATAATATATCAATGGCGCATATGGATATATGCGCCATTGATATTTGGTTCACATGCCTCCAGAGTGCCGGGCCCACATTATCAGTGGCGCATTATTTGTGATATGCGCCATTGGTTATAAATAATATCAGTGGAGCATATTTTTAAATGCGCCACTGATAATTATCAGTGGAGCATATTCAAAACAATGCTCCACTGATAATAAATCTATCCATAAGCCTTTCTCTAGTAGTGCGGGGGGGAATGGACAGCAACTAATGTTGCCACCACCTCCGCCAAGGCACGAAAATCAGGAAAGGAGGGATCCTGTGCATCAAGTGGAAAATAACCAGCAACAAAGCCAAGGTTACAACGCGAACGAGGGACGAAACGAGTACAGGGAGCATCACCAAAGTTACTGTGTGTTTACCATAGAAGAGACTGATCGGAAAATCTTGCAGTGCCGGCATATGGAGGTAAACGCAGTAATGCCAGCAATGGTAAGATACATGCCTTGGTCAGATCAAGACATTACGTGGAGTATCAAGGATCACCCGAAGCTCATGACAAGCCCGGGGACTTACACACTGGTTCTAGATCCGATATTCATCGGACCGAACCTTAATGTGAGGTTCTCCAAGGTGCTGATAGACAATGACAGTTGCATTAACATCATTTACAAGGACACCATGCATATGTTGGGCATATCAGAGAATATGCTGCAAGCCACGAGGACCACCTTTCATGGCATTGTGCCTGGTATTTCCTACGAGCCAATTGGTAAGGTCCGGGTTGACGTTCTATTCGGTACAAGGGACAATTGCTGGACCGGTAATCTAGAGTTCGAAGTGGTGAATCTAGAGAGCGCTTATCACGCGTTACTCGGTAGGCTAGCGCTGAACAAATTCATGGCAAGTACTCACATCAGCTACTTAAATATGAAACTACTCGGACCTAGGGGAGTGATAACTGTGTCAGGGGACTTCAGGCGTTCGATTGAGTGCGCCTCTGCTGGATCTAACCTGGCCGAGTCACTCATGATAACTCAGGAGAAAAGGAGAATCATGGAAGTGGTGGCATTGGCTCAGTCCGTGCAGCAACATATGCCGGCCCTGACCAATCCGCATGGGAGTGTGTCGTTTCAAGCAACAAAGGATACCAAGAAAGTACCAATTGATGATCAGTTCCCAGAGCACACCGTAACTATTGGTGCTAGGTTAAGCATCAAATAGGAAGGCGAGCTTGTCAACTTCCTCCGTGAGAATCGGGATATCTTTGCTTGGTCCACACAGGATCTACAAGGTGTGCTGAGGGAGTTGGCCGAGAACTCTTTAAACGTAACACCCGGTGCAAACCCGGTGAAGCAACCTCTCCAACGTTTTGCCGAGGATAGAAGAAAAGTCATTGGGGATGAGATAGCTAGGCTCCTTGCATCCAGATTTATCATGGAAGTATTATATCCGGATTGGTTCTCTAATCCGGTGCTAGTGGAAAAGAAGAAAGATGACCCGAACGTGGCCGTGGTTTGGCGCATGTGCATTGATTACACGAACCTGAATAAGGCGTGTCCTAAAGATCCATTCCCACTCCCTAGAATAGACCAAGTCATAGACTCAACTGCAGGATGTGAACTATTGTCATTCATTGATGCGTACTCTGGTTTCCACCAGATACCCCTAAACCCGGATGATCAAATAAAGACTGCGTTTATTACCCAGTACGGGGCTTATTGCTATCGCACTATGCCGTTTGGATTACGTAATGCTGGAGCAACATACCAACGATGCATGCAAAAATGTCTACATGACCAAATAGGTCGAAATGTGCAACTATATGTGGATGATGTGGTGATAAAAAACAAGGAAAGCAATACACTCCTTGATGATATCCGACAGACATTCGCGAACTTGAGACGGTTCCGAATGAAGCTTAACCCGGAAAAATGCACTTTTGGTGTGCCCGCAGGAAAATTACTCGGTTTCCTGGTGTCCAGCCGAGGTATCAAAGCTAACCCGACGAAAATCCGGGATATAGAGAGAATGGAATTGCCAAAATGCCTTAACGATGTGTATAAGTTCACTGGTTGCCTGGCATCGTTAAGCCGGTTCGTATGCCGGCTGGGAGAGAAGGCATTGTCCCTCTACCAGCTAAAGAAAAAGGTAGACAAATTCAAATGGATGCCACAAGCGGATAACGCGTTTCGAGAATTAAAAAAGATGCTGTCCACCGCACCAATCCTAGCCGCACCAATGCCCAAGGAGCCAATGTTGCTCTATGTAGCCGCGACCAACCGAGTTGTAAGTGTAGTAATTGTAGTGGAACGCGAAGAAGAAGGAAAGTCAGTGCAAAGGCCAGTATATTATCTGAGCGAGGTATTATCTGCGTCGAAACAGAATTACCCTCACTACCAGAAGATGGCGTACGGCGTGTATATGTCGGCCAAGAAACTCAAACATTATTTTGAGGAACACCCCATAAAGGTGATATGTGAGGCATCCACATTGGAGATTATGAATAACAAAGATGCAAGCGGGCGGATAGCAGAGTGGGCAATTGAGCTAGCCCCATATGCACCACAGTTTGACAGAAGAGATGCTAGCAAATCGCAGGTTGTGGCGGATTTCTTTGTGGACTGGGCCGAAATGCAATACAAACCACCTCTGTCAGACTCCAATTACTGGTGGATGCACTTCGATGGATCAAAACTGAAAGAAGGACTGGGCGCCGGAGTAGTACTTACTTCGCCCAAGAAAGACCAACTAAAGTATGTCCTCCAGATCCACTTCACAACCTCAAATAATGTCGCAGAATATGAGGCACTAGTCCATGGCCTCAAAGTGGCAAAATAAGTGGGGATACATCGAACACAGTGTTTTGGAGACTCCAATTTGGTGGTGCAACAAGTGTCTGGTAACTGGGATGCTTTGGAGGCCAACATGGCCTTGTACAGATTTCATGTGCAGAAGATAAGCGGATTCTTCGAGGGGTGTGAATTTCACCACATACCTCAGATTGAAAACGAGGCGGCCGACACGTTGTCCAAGTTGGGCTCATCCCGATAACCAATCCCGCCAAATGTTGCTTTGGAGCACTTAAGAAAACCATCTATTACCCCATCGCCAGAATCTGAGTCTATCTATATCTCGGCTCTCTCCGGGTCAGAAGCTACGCCAAAGGAAATTGATTGGGGAGGCACCTCAGCACACCCGGGGACTACTTCGGCAAACCCGGGGACTGTCTCAGTAAACCCGGGGACTGTTCAGCCAGATCCAGCAAGAGTTATGTCGTTGGATGCGATGGAAATTGACGAAGAACCATTTCCCGTCCGGGCTATACCAGCTTGGCCAAGCCAATATTTGACTTCCTGAAAGAAGGAGTTTTGCCGGATGATGAGATACTCTCAAGGCAGATCCAAAGGAGAGCAAATTCCTATACTATTATTAACGCCGAATTATATACAGTGCTGCAGTGGTGTGTTGACCCGGAGGAAGGACTTGACATACTCCGGGATATTCACCAAGGAGAATGTGGCCACCATGCCTCCTCAAGAGCATTAGTGGCGAAAGCTTTCCGGCATGGATTTTACTAGCCAAGTGCTTTGGAGCAAGTAGAGGATTTGGTGAGGAAATGCAATGGTTGCCAGAGATACGCCACCAAAACTCACCTGCCAATGTCAGAACTCAAAACTATCCCCATCACTTGGCCATTTGCTGTATGGTGCCTAGATATGGTAGGACCATTTAAGCCGGCTAAAGGAGGAATGACCCATATCCTAGTCATGGTGGACAAATTTACCAAGTGGATTAAAGTAAAGCCAATTAAGAAATGTGATGGGGCAACAGGAGTCAAATTCCTCGAGGATATAATCCTGAGATATGGCTATCCCCATAGTATCATAACTGACAATGGCACTAACTTTGCTGAAGGAGCGTTTGCAAGGTTCTACCGAGAAAAGAAGATCAGGCTAGATGGCGCCTCAGTCGCCCACCCCGCATCGAACAGGCAAGTGGAAAGATACAACAGACTAGTTCTGTCCGGGATAAAACCCTGGCTCATAGAGCCACTTCAAAGATACTTACTAGGCAGGTATAATATGACACGATACACCCCAGTTCCATCAGTTGTTGGCACTTTTATTATCCATTCCATTGTAGTGGAGCTGATTACTAGTCACATATTAAGTGAAATTTATAACAATACTTTAGTTATGCTTGTCTATGATCGAGATAATGTGCTCCAAGTCGTCCATAACCGCGGACACGGCTTTCAGAAAGATTTACCCTGCAGGGGTGCACAAATAGCAACACACACATGATCAACCTCAGAAAAACCAAATCAAAACCCAACGAGGCTTTCACGACAAGGCAATCACAGGATTCATAAAATATTTCAGGGGGCCACCCCACTAAGCTACCATAACAAAGTTGGCGGCTCGAACGGACCGTGGTTTGTAGAACGGCTATAAACGACTGGGAACCCGAAAGTGTGACTGGGCTTGTCGATACCGTGAAATCGTGCCGCCATCCAAAACACTACAGGTGCTCCACGCACAATCGTAAATAAAGCAGTAAAGCATGGCATAAGTACAGGATAGTAATAAAACCCCAAACTAGTTTGTGGCCCCAAGAAATAAGAAATGAATCAAGCTCTGGCTAAGGGGGATTCATAGAGTCTCCTGTATGTGGATAGTGCAAATAGTCAAGGAACAGGTATCAAGTACTCGGGGTCCTATGGGACACAACTGAGCATGGAAGAGACAAATAACATCTATTGCCCACCGATGCCTCTACATTAGTTATCTCAGCAATTTAATAGTTGTATTTAAAGTCATGATCATCTCCACCATTAAGCATCTCCACCATTAAGCATGTGCCAACCTTCCATCAAAAGTGGAACGACAACGACACGAAGCAGCACCTGAGCCAGCAACTATGACTCGCAAGGCCGACTATCTATCAAGCCACAGGCAATAGGATGTGTCCAAGGCAATATGGAGGCTGCAAGGAATATAAATGGTGCACGGAAACTAAAGCATCGCAATACGGGTAGCAATAGATCAACAGGAGGAAGTAAAGACTAAATGCAAAATAGGTAGAAAGGGGGAGATTGCTCGCCTGGGAAACAATGCTGAAGGATCATATCCGGAGAACTTGTCGATACTCGCATCAACTCATCGGCCTAATCCGCGAAGAAGCAAACACTAGAAGAAACACCGAATGCAATATTTAATACTACGGCAGAAGATCTGGCATGCTTATGATATGATGCATGGCATGGCACAGATGCGGTGCAATTAGGCAATATTAAGCGGAACCGGGGTCCCGACAATCAATTAATAGATTCCAGTTATTTAGATACCCAGAAATTTAAATGTTGTCTTAACAAGGCAAAACATGGTATCGGTTCGCTACACAAATTTAAATGGAGTCCGGAATAAGACTAGAATAGCCCGCATATAGACTCCATATTTAATTCAGGTGAATCGACTATTTAACCCAACCTACCAGATGACATGTATGCAAGCATGATGATTTAATGATGCGACAGGTATATGTCATATTATTATAAAAATAGAGGCTTAGGGTCACACATCGGGTTCGGAAGCTCTTGGGTTCCGGGGGGTTCAGGGTTCGGTCTCAGGGTCCAATGAGATCGGGGGTTCGGTTCAACGGGATCGTTCTTAGACGACGGAAGGAGAGCTTAGCGTTCCGGGAAGAAGGACTTGGTTTGGCGTTAGGGGGCGCATCGGATTTGTCTGGTCGGTGCCGATCTTGTCGTTGTGAAGATCTTGTCGGGTCCGCATATCGGGTCAGTCTTGGCGTTCGGGATGAAGAACTTGGCGTTCTGTGTCAGCGACCTTGGCATCCGGGTTCTCGGGCATCGCATCCGGGAAGGAGATCTTGGTCTTGAGAAGAAGATCTTCAGGGCGGCATCCTTCGATTCCCTGCCGGCGATCTTGTTGTCCTTGAAGGCGAACTCGGTGTTCCGTGGAGGTGATCTTGGCGATCCGATGTCTTGGTTGTCGTTGTCAGACTCGGATCTCAGCGCCGGGATCGGGACGGTCTTCGGTGTCCCGGAAGGAGACCTTGTCGCTCTGTGTAGTTGGCCTTCGGTCATCGGATCCATGTAGGAGTCCTTGGTGTTCCACCACGACGACCTTCGGGTTCGGCTCCGAGAAGAAGTACTTGGCATTCGGACGAGGGGATCTTTGGGTCATCGTCTCCGGGGACGGTCTTGCGGTCATCGGAAGGACTCGGCGATGTCTTCACTTTACCGTCTCGACATCGGATCGAGGCTTCGGGGTTCCGTGGGAGGTCTTGGCGTGCTGAGGCTCGATTGCCGGTCTTGGTCCTTTGCGAAGAACTTGTGACAGGGTAAGGGCAGTGACGAACTTGGTAGTTCCCATCTTGACACCACAACAGCTGCCAAAACTAGTGGCACCCGAGCCTGCAACATGGCCACACACGGGCAGAAAACGTAGGGCATCGCTACAGGGCCTGCTCGCGGCGGCTCGCGGGACAGTACAGAGATGAAAAGGGCGATGCCAGGGAACGTGCGAGCAGAGCTCGAACGAGAGGACTAGGCCCTCAGATCCGGCGCTGTAGGGAGGGGTCCGGGTCGACAGCGGCTCGAGGAGGCGACACTGCCGGGAGATACTAGGGCCACGAGGAAGGGGTGAATATGAGGGCGCATGGGATAGCGCCTGGAAGAGCTCGAGCGCTGGCGGCGCGCGCCTGAGGCGGGCCTGCTGGGACGAGGGGAAGGCCACGCAGAGGGGCGGAGCCAGGGGAGCTCGGCGAGGCATCAGGGATGAGAGGAAGGCCGGAGTCGGGCATGCGAGCGGTGGTGCTGGCGCAGCTGGAGGCGAGGAAGGAGGCAGAGGCCAGCCGGAGGGGAGCTGGGCCTGCACGGGTTGCTAGCGGCGATAGAGGGTGAGGTGCCGGCGACAGGGAGGAAGAGGAGCTCATGGGCAGCGGCCAGACAGAGAGACGGACCGGTGGTAGCGGCGAGGTCGTGGCCAGGGGCCAGGCCTAGGATGGGGCGCGACGGAGGGCGGCGGCCGCAGGGAAGAGGGGATGGCGGCCTCGGGCTCGGGGGAGGGCGCGCTTGGGGCGGCGATGGCGAGCGGAGGTGGACGAGGCGGGGTTATCGCGTTGGGGTAGGTGGAGATAAACGAGAGGTTGGGGATAGAGAGAGAGGGCGGGCTATCGGTGGGGTGGGGCCCACGTGGGTGGGTTTGGTCGGTCAGGGGATGGAGCGGCCAACGGAAGTTTGGGCACAGGTGGGTGTGCGACACGGAAAGAGAGGCGGGGAGTGGGTGCGGTGGAGGGAAAAATAGGGAGGGGCTGGTGAGGTGGCGGTTTGTGATTGGACGGGGTGAGGTGGAGGGGTGGAGGAAGTGGCTGGCGGCGGGGCTGGGTAGATAGGGTTGGCTTAGGGGCGTTTTAGATAGGGTTTGGTCTGGAGGTGGCGGCTGGGCTTTTGGGCCTGGCTGGCTGCCTCCCAAAAATAACATAAACCTTTATTTTATTTTTAAATAGACTTTTGTAAATAGTTTTTAGACAAATAAAAGGTCCGAGAAAGACTGGGGTTTTGATTTGAATAAAGACGGGGGATATTTTAGAAAACAAAACTAGGCTTTTAGAAAATAGTTTTAGACAAAACATATGCATGATGACATGACGATGCTCAAATGCAATGTGGCATGATGACATGAGCATGTGGTCATGATGATGCAATGCACAAAAACACAGTGATTTTCTAGTAGTGGTTTTAGCGGGGTGCTACAATTCGACACCACTAACAAGGGATCTCGCCCTCGAGATCCGCCTCGTGGTACCGGGAAGAAGGTCGGCGATCTGAATCTTCTCGCTTTGTGTAGATGCTCGCGACACCACAAACAAGAGGTCGTTGTCCATGATCGTCGAGAGAACACTCCGGGAAACAAAGGACGAAGGTAAAGGTATCCACAAATAAAGCCACCTCTAACTTCGATAGAAAGAGAGAAACGATGCATTCTCATCCACTTCAATGTACACGAGCAAATAGAGTGAGTAGTCGGCATGGGGGCCAATCCATCACGCACCCAAACTATTACTCCGCACAATCAGTAGAAAAGCGTGCAACCATTCTCGGAATCAGACTGAAGATCTCGACAATCGAGGTTCGGAACAAAGGAGTGATGCAGGCTCCACATCGGATCTGGCGTAGATGATGTCGTCGCGTCGGAAAACACCGGAAGGCACAAACAAGGAACAAAGAATGGTACCACAGATAAAGGATCACTCAGATAGCATGAAGTCCGGAGGTAGAAACACCGTTGCCAAAGGAGGAAGCGAAACCCTGAAGGTACGACGGAAGCGAAATCCTGGACTTGAAGAAAGGTAAGAGAGCAGATTTAAAACACGCAAAGGTAAGAGGAGAATAGCAGAGGGATAAGGAGTAAAAGCAGACCTAATCAGATCTATCCAACCGATTTTGCAAAAATAGTTTTGACACTCTACATCGGCCATTAGCTAGGTTATCCTATAGGCTGGACAAGTGGGCTATCATAATTGCTGAGCTCTGATACCACTCTGTAACACCCTCGAATCGGCCCTATGCAAGTTTTAGTGATTCCCGCCAAACCCGCATGGAAACGATTCAAAGATTCCCACCAGGCACTTGCGTGCAGGTGGAAAACAAAGTAATACCATTACACAATAGTTCACGATGGAACCCACAGAACATATATATACAACAACGACTCCATGAGTCAAAAATACAGATATACAATACAAAGATCCAAATCACCTTGAAACGATACAACATCCAAGTACGGATAAGATGCCAATGGGGTTAAGAGCCCTGAAGAATAACCAATGGCGTCCATAACCCTGCCCAGGCCAAGCCGGAAGGGTAACCCTGCTAACAACATCGATCTCAAACCTGCTAAACAAAAGGGGTGTCGACAAAGGGCAAAGGAAAAAGAGGAGCACCAGTACTGAGGCCAGTACACGGCAAGGCTAGAATTCGGCGGCTCTCGCCTACATAGGTATGGTGGTGATCAAGCGGCGCAAAGACTAAACAACCTATAGAGACTCAGTAAAACTGGCGACTATTAGAGAGGGATAAGGAAGACCTATTCGGATTCAACCTGATACTAACACCAAACATACCCATCCTAGCATTTCCCCCTCGATACCAAACGAGTAAGTCAAACCGAGGAACTCACATAGTTGGCAGTTTTATTTATTCCATTATAGTTGGAGCACTTACTAGTGAGATATAGATAGCATGAGTCATCCTGATATCCTAAGTAGTGGGCAGTTTTAGTTAACCATTCAGTTGTAGTTGCAGTACTTACTTGTCAGAGACAATTAGCATGAGACATCCCAAACCCAGTAGTTGTTGGCACTTTTATTTCATTACATTGGAGTTGCAATACTTACTAGGCAGGTATAATATGACACGATACACCCCAGTTCCATCAGTTGTTGGCACTTTTATTATCCATTCCATTGTAGTGGAGCTGATTACTAGTCACAGATTAAGTCAAATTTATAACACTACTTTAGTTATGCTTCTCTATGATCGAGATACTGTGCTCAAGGTCGTCCATAACCGCGGACACGGCTTTCAGAAAGATTTACCCTGCAGGGGTGCACAAATAGCAACACACACACGATCAACCTCGAAAAAACCAAATCAAAACCCAACGAGGCTTTCACGACAAAGCAATCACAGGATTCATAAAATATTTCAGGGGGCCACCCCACTAAGCTACTCGCAACGAAGTTGGCCGGCTCCGGAATGGACCCAGGGTTTGCGAGAACGGCTGTAAACGACTGGGAACCCGAAAGTGTGACTGGGCTTGTCGATACCGCGAAATCGTGCCACGATCCAGAACAGTACAGGTGCTCCACACACAATCATAAATAAAGCAGTAAAGCATGGCATAAGTACAGGATAGTAATAAAACCCCAAACTAGTTTGTGGCCCTAAGAAATAAGAAATGAATCAAGCTCTGGCTAAGGGGGATTCATAGAGTCTCCCATATGTGGTAGTGCGAATAGTCAAGGAACAGGTATCAAGTACTCGGGGTCCTACGGGACACAAGTGAGCGTGGAAGAGCCAAATAACATCTATTGCCCACCGATGCCTCTGCATTAGTTATCCTAGCAATTTAATAGTTGTATTTAAAGTCATGATCATCTCCACCATTAAGCATCTCCACCATTACGCATGTGCCAACCTTCCATCAATAGTGGAACGACAACGACATGAAGCAGCACCTGAGCCAGCAACTACGACTCGCAAGGCCGACTATCTATTAAGCCACAGGCAATAGGATGTGTCCAAGGCAATATAGAGGCTGCAAGGAATATAAATTGTGCACGGAAACTAAAGCATCGCAATACGGGTAGCAATAGATCAACAGGAGGAAGTAAAGACTATAAATGCAAAATAGGTAGAAAGGGAGAGATTGCTCGCCTGGGAAACACTGCTGAAGGATCATATCGGGAGAACTTGTCGATACTCGCATCAACTCATCGGCCTAATCCGCGAAGAAGCAAACACTAGAAGAACGGATGTAATATTTAATACTACGACAGAAGATCCGGCATTCTTATGATATGATGCATGGCATGGCACATATGCGGTGCAATTAGGCAATATTAAGCGGAACCGGGGTCCCGATAATCAATTAATAGATTCCAGTTATTTAGATACCCCGCAATTTAAATGTTGTCTTAACAAGGCAAAACATGGTATCGGTTCTCTACACAAATTTAAATGGAGTCCGGAATAAGACTAGAATAGCCCGCATATAGACTCCATATTTAATTCAGGTGAATCAACTATTTAACCCAACCCACCAGATGACATGTATGCAAGCATGATGATTTAATGATGTGACAAGTATATGCCATATTATTATAAAAAAATAGAGGCTTAGGGTCACACATCGGGTTTGGAAGATCTTGGGTTCCGGGGGGTTCGGGGTTCGGTCTCAGGGTCCGACGAGATCGGGGGTTCGGTTCGACGGGATCGTTCTCGGACAACGGAAGGAGAGCTTGGCATTCCGAGAAGGACTTGGTTTGGCGTCAGGGGGCGCATCGGATTCACCTGGTCGGTGCCGATCTTGTCGTCGCGAAGATCTTGTTGGGTCCGCATATCGGGTCGGTCTTGGCATTCGGGATGAAGAACTTGGCGTTCCGTGTCAGCAATCTTGGCATCCGGGTTCTCGGGCATCACATCCAGGAAGGAGATCTTGGTCTCGGGAAGAAGATCTTGAGGGCGGCGTCCTTCGGTTCCCTGCCGGCGATCTTGTTGTCCATGAAGGCAAACTCGATGTCCGTGGAGGTGATCTTGGCGATCCGACGTCTTCGGTTGTCGTTGTCGGACTCGGATCTCGGCGCCGGGATCGGGACGGTCTTCGTTGTCCCGGAAGGAGACCTTGTCGCTCTATGTACTTGTCCTTCGGTCATAGGATCCGTGTAGGAGTCCTTGGTGTTCCACCATGATGACCTTCGGGTTCGGCTCCGAGAAGAAGTACTTGGCGTTCTGACGAGGGGATATTCGGGTCATCGTCTCTGGGGACGGTCTTGCGGTCATCGGAAGGACTCGGCGATGTCTTCACTTTGTCGTCTCGACATCGGATCGAGGCTTCGGGGTTCTGTGGGAGGTCTTGGCGTGCCGAGGCTCTATAGCCGGTCTTGGTCCTTTGCGAAGAACTTGTCGACGGGGTAAGGGCGGTGACGAACTTGGTGGTTCCCATCTTGACACCACAACAACTGCCAAAACCAGCGACACCCGAGCCTGCAACATGGCCTACAGGCACAAAAAAATATAGGGTCGATCCATAGGCTCGGCATGCGCCGGACAAGACAGAGATGTAGATGAAAAGGGGGACGTGAGGAGCGTACGAGCAAGAGAGAGGAAATGCGAGGGGGCAGTGGGTGGGTCTCTGCGACGGAGGTGACGCGAGGACGGTGAGCTAGGGCAGGAGAAGGGGAATGGGACAACACGGGCAGAAGCTCGAGCACCGGGCGCGCAAGGACTGAGAGGGAGGAGGCGGGCCTGCTGGGACGAGGAGAAGGCCACGCAGAGGGGCGGAGCCGGGGGAGCTCGGGGAGGCATCGGGGACGAGAGGAAGTCGGGAGTCGAGCCTTGTGAAGCCAGGGAAAGGCGAGGCTGAGGCGAGGCCGAGGCGGAGGAGGCCCAGGGAGCTGCTGCTGGTCGCTAGCAGAGGGTGAGGCGCTGGTGACAGGGAGGAAGAGGAGCTCATGGGCAGCGGCCAGACAGAGAGGCGGACCAGTGGCGGCGGCGAGGTCGTGGCCAGGGGCCAGGCCTAGGATGGGGCGCGGCGGAGGGAGGCGACCGCAGGGAAGAGGGGATGGCGGCCTCGGGCTTGGGGGAGGGCGCGCCTGGGGCGGCGATGGCGAGCGGAGGCGGACGAGGCGGGGTTACTGTGTTGGGGTAGGTGGAGATAAATGAGAGGTTGGGGATAGAGAGAGTGCGGGCTGTCGGTGGGGTGGGGCCCGCGCGGGTGGGTTTGGTCGGTCAGGGGATGGAGCGGCCAGCGGAAGTTTGGGCGCAGGTGGGCGTGCGACGCAGAGAGAGAGGCGGGGAGTGGGTGCGGTGGAGGGAAAAATAGGGAGGGGGCTGGTGAGGTAGTGGTTTGTGATTGGACGGCGTGAGGTGGAGGGGTGGAGGAAGTGGCTGGCGGCGGGGCTGGGTAGATAGGGTTGGCTTAGGGGCGTTTTAGATAGGGTTTAGTCTGGAGGTGGCCGGCTGGGCTCTTGGGCCTGGCTGGCTGCCTCCCAAAAATAACATAAACTTTTATTTTATTTTTAAATAGACTTTTGTAAATAGTTTGCAGACAAATAAAAGGTCCGAGAAAGACTGGGGTTTTGATTTGAATAAAGACGGGGGATATGTTAGAAAACAAAACTAGGCTTTTAGAAAATAGTTTTAGACAAAACATATGCATGATGACATGACGATGCTGAAATGCAATGTGGCATGATGACATGAGCATGTGGTCATGATGATGCAATGCACAAAAACACAGCGATTTTCTAGTAGTGGTTTTAGCGGGGTGCTATAGTCCTAGAGCTGCAGCCGAGCTATCTCCTCGTCCTTCTGCTTCAGTTCAGCCTCATGTTTCCCTGTTTGTTCGAGGAAATGGGTCATCATATCAGGCATAGGAATGCTGTCTTCAAGAGAAACTGCAACAGTGGATTAATCCGCAAGAGCCGGAGTATAAATATTCACCGGGTGAAGAAATGAATGCACAATGATGGGGTGAACGAGATAAGGTACCTTTGATCTCAGCCAGATTCTTCCGCATGATGATATTCTCAGCTTCAACCTCGGCTGCATGGTTCGGATAACAAATTAATACGGATCACAAATAACTTGAATGAACAAAAATGGAAGAAGGACAAGTCTAAGTAATAAACATTACCCTTCTTCTGGTGCTCCTCTAGGAGTTTGCCATAACACGCGCGAACGTCTTTATAGGAGTCCAGCAGGCGCTGGAACTCAGCAGATCGGCGGTTAGTGGTAATCTGAAATAAGCAAGGCAATGTCAAGTTCAAAGGCAAAGTAAAAAGTAATTCGAAGTCTACAAGATCCGGGCCAAGTGGAACTTAACCCGGCTCTAGGTTGTAGGATATTCGAAGTCTACAGGATCCGGTCCAAGTGGAACTTAACCCGGCTCTAGGTGTGTGGATATTCGAAATCTACAAGATCCCGACCAAGTGGAACTTAACCCGGCTCTAGGTGTGTGGATATTCGAAATCTACAAAGTCCGGGCCAAGTGGAACTTAACCCGGCTCTAGGTGTGTGGATATTCGAAGTCTACAAGATTCGTGTTGGGGATGTGACCCTAGGTACCGTAGAGTTGAGGGATAGTGAGACCTCTATAATGTATGGGAGGATTTCTATGAAGAATATATGAAGAGAAAAGACATTGAAAATGATTAAAGAAGAAAAGGAGTAAAGAAAAAGGAATAAAACTGAGATGGGCCGAATTACATATAATTCGTCCTGGCTAGTATAGCTTCAGACGGATCCTGCCCCGTGAGGGCCGAATTACTGCCTGACCCAGACGGGCCAATTCGCCTAGACTGGCCCGCCACCGTCACCATGCCAGCATCCTCCCCCGGGTGGGCCGACACAAGGGAATTCGGCCCACCGCGGGCCTCTTCCTACACCTTGCTCCCGCCAGGACTGTTTCCTGCCGAATCTCCCCGACCCCACCGCTCCTGCTCCTGCGCTGGGTCAACCTCAACCTCGACGCCACGCCATCCTGCCAAGATCGCCAGCTTGCCTGCGTCGTTCCTCATCGTCACCCGGGTGGGCCGGCAAGGAGCCAGCACGGCCCTCCGCGGGACTTCCACCGCATCTCCCAAAGCAGCAGGGGCAACCCGGGTGGGCCGTAACCGGTTACCTTGGCCCACCGCAGGGCCTCCTCTCCTTCCAGCTGCTGCCCCGTCCGGGCCGACATGGAACCCGGCTGGGCCACCCTAGGCCGGATCTACCTCAACCCCGGCTGGGCCTCGTCAAGTATTCCGACTGGACCCTCAAAACCACATCTGCCTAGGCCGAATTACTTCATAATCCGGCTAGGAGGGAAGTAATCCAGCTGGGCACTGTTCACCACCCAGGTGGGCCCCATTCCTCCCCTGGGTTGGGTTATTTCCTCCCTTGGCCGAATTTCACTTCCCCGGGCCGAATTACTTCGTCCCGGATGTCACTTTGCTCATATCCGGACCCACCATCGACCTCTACATTGACGTACCTCCAAGTCAATTCAAGTCTACGTTAGGTGCCTTTGGTCCAAGATGCTAAGGAATATGCCAGGTATCTTGGCAGATGCTAAGGAATATGCCGAGCATCTCCTAAAGATGCTAAGGAATATGCCGAAGGGATAAGACCGGTGACTCAATAAAGGACAAGGTGACTGGGCAAGCCCCCACTAGACAGCTCATAGGAGTACTTGTGATGACATACCTTGTCCCCTGGGCTCCCCTTTATAAGGAGCACCAGGGGTAACGTTACATGGGAGGCCCCCTGGAGGGCTCCTCTCCCTCTGCTCACTAGGAGCATGGTTTCTTATTCCTCTGATCTCTCCATGAGAGGCATAAGAGTACAGCTCAAGGAGCACCATTGTAGCCACAAGCATGACAAGATATATGAGATTAGATGCGGGAGTAGAGGTGTTATCTCACTAGGAGAGCCTCGAACCTGGGTATATCATGTCTCTCTGAGATCTTCCATATGAGGTCTTCACTTCATCATCCCTCCCCAGATTCCTCCATCGTCCATCGGCCCCAACTTTAGCCTATACCAGGCATATGCCGTGACACCCCCACGACATTTGGCGCCCACCGTTTGGCTGATAAGAAGCGCTGGTTGGGTTACCATCTGGACGGGAACGTCTTCATCAAGCTCTGCTTCACCATCGATCAAAGGTCTCTGCATCCTCCTCCTCAACCTCTTCACCAATAGTACTGTAAGTGTTAGCTGGCCCATTGGGTGTGACACAACTAGATAACTTAACCTCCTCACCAAAGATGCAGTGAGTAATGAGTAACTCAACCAACATGCACGTGAGATACCCATGAATGTCACTTGGGGACTATCACCTTCAATCACCTAGTTGTTCACCCCAGGGATGAGATAACTCAACCCGGGTCCTAGCATGCATGCCATTTGAGTTACCTAAGGGTGGAAAAAGTATCTCGGGGACTCGGTGTCTCTGTGCATAGGACAATGACTCAGAAAAGACTTAAGGTATGCCATGATCTCGTATGTATCTACTGCTTTGTGTCCTTTGGCTACCTTGGATGATAAAGTAACTCACTAATTCTTTGAGACTCATTATAACTCGGATTAAACTCAGCTCATCTAGTTACCTAGTATCTAGAAGTGTACTTTAGCTTGCCTAGTTACCGTGTAACTCGGATTTGACTCAGTCAGCCAGATTACTTGGTAACTCAGATTTAACTCGAATTGGTATTTTCAGCTTCCCAGGTCATCCGTAATTCGGATTGGTATTTGCTTCACCTTGACTAGTTACATGGTAACTCGGATTTTACCTCGGTTTTCCTAATTACAGGATTTCTGGTTATAATGTAACAAGGATTTTACCTCGGTTTTCCTAATTACAGGATACCTAGTTACATGGTAACTCAGATTTTACTTCAGTTTGCCTAATTATAGGGTAATTCGGATTTGCTTCAATTTCCTAGTTACAGGGTAACTCGGATTTTAGTTCAGCTGACCAGGTTACAGGTAACTCGGATTTTAACTCAGCTTACCAGGTTATCTTATACCCCAAATTAGTTTGTTCCATATCTTGGATGGCATGTGCCAGCATATCAATAATTCATCATATCAAATCTCGGATCTATATCTCCGATCCATATCTATGGAAGTACGCCACGATATCACAAAATCATATCATAACTCCAAATCATATCTTCAGATCCAAGTCTATGGTGGTTTGCCAGCCAATCGTAAGGCCATATCGTATCTCAGCAGCAGTTTTGGGTCATCTGAGTCAAAACGGAGACTCGTCTCAATGTTGAGTCATATAACTCAACAAGTATAACCCGGATGAGATAACTCGGATTATAATCCAAAAGGCCAGAGCCAAATCAGGCCAGAAGCCAAATGACTTACCCAAATGGGTTAAGGCCATAGCCAAATCCAGCTAGAAGCAAATGACTTACCCAAATGGGTTACGGCCAGAGCCAAATCAGGCCAGAAGCCAAAAGAGTTACCCAAATGGGTTAAGGCCAAAGCCAAATTCGGCCAGAAGCCGAATGACTTACCCAAATGGGTTAAGGTCAGAGCCAAATCTGGCCAGAAGCCCAAAGACTTACCCAAATGGGTTAAGTTCAGAGCCAAATTAGGCCAGAAGCCAAATGAGTTACCCAAATGGGTTAAGGCCAGAGCCAAATCCGGCCAGAAGCCAAATGACTTACCCAAATGGGTTACGGCCAGAGCCAAATTAGGCTAGAAGCCAAAAGAGTTACGCAAATGGGTTAAGGCCAGAGTCAAATCTGGCCAGAAGCTGAATGACTTACCCAAATGGGTTAAGGCCAGAGCCAAATCCGGCCAGAAGCCAAAAGACTTACCAAATGGGTTAAGGCTAGAGCCAAATCAGGCCAGAAGCCAAATGAGTTACCCAAATGGGTTAAGGCCAGAGCCAAGTCAGACCAGAAGCCAAAAGAGTTACCCAAATGGGTTAAGGCTAGAGCCAAATCAGGCCAGATGCCAAAAGTGTTACCCAAATGGGTTAAGGCTAGAGCCAAATCCGACCAGAAACCAAATGACTTCCCCAAATGGGTTAAGGCCAGAAGCCAAAAGAGTTACCCAAATGGGTCAAGGCCAGAGCCAAATCAGGCCATAAGCCCAAAGAGTTACCCAAATGGGTTAAGGCCAGAGCAAAATTTGGCCAAAAGCCAAAAGACTTACCCAAATGGGTTAAGGCCAGAGCCAAATCCGGCCAGAAGCCAAATGACATACCCAAATGGGTTAAGGCCAGAGCCAAATTTGGCCAGAAGGCAAAAGACTTACCCAAATGGGTTAAGGCCAGAGCCAAATAAGGCCGTAAGCCAAAAGAATTATCCAAATGTGTTAAGTCTAGGGCAAAGCAGGCCAGAAGCCACGAATTTACCCATAACGGTTAAGGCTAGAGCCAAAGCAGGCCGGAAGTCAAGAGACTTGCCCAAAGGGGTTACGACCAGAGCTAAAGATGCCATAAGTCGAGGATAAATGAAAAGGACTATATGTCGGTAACAACTCTGGAGACATGTTATTTGAAGCCTATGCACAATTCTACGAATCCCACATAGCCTCGAGGACTAATGTTCGGGATGTGACCCTAGGTACCCCAGAGTTGAGAGATAGTGAGACCTCTGTAATGTATGGGAGGATTTCTATGAAGGATATATGACGAGAAAAGACATCTAAAATGAGTAAAGTAGAAAAGGAGTAAAGAAAAAGGAATAAAACTAAGCTGGGCAAAATTACATATAATCCGGCATGGCTAGTATAGCTTCACACGGATCCTACAATGTGAGGGCCGAATTACTTCCTGACCCAGACGGGCCAATTCGCCCAGACTGGCCCGCCACTGTCACCACGCCAGCATCCTCCCCTAGGTGGGCCGACATAGGGGAATTCGGCCCACCGCGGGCCTCTTCCTACACCTCGCTCCCGCCAGGACCGTTTCCCGCCGAATCTCCTCGACGCCACTGCTCCTGCTCCCGCGCCAGGTCAACCTCAACCTCGACGCCACGCCATCCTGTGAACATCGCCATCTCCCCGTGTCGTTCCTCATCGTCGCCCGGGTGGGCCGGTAAGGAGCCAGCACAGCCCATGGCGGGACTTCCACCGCATCGCCCGAAGCAGCAGGGGCAACCCGGGTGGTTCGTAACCGGTTACCTCGGCCCACCGCAGGGCCTCCTCTCTATCCAGCTGCTGCCCCGTCCGGGCCGACATGGAACCCGGCTAGGCCACCCCTGGGCGGATCTACCTCAACCCCGGCTGGGCCTCGTCAAGTATTCTGACTGGACCCTCAAAACCACATCTGCCTGGGCCGAATTACTTCATAATCCAGCTGGGAGGGAAGTAATTCGGTTGGGGCACAGTTCACCGCCAAGGTGGGCCCCATTCCTCCCCTGGGCTGGGTTATTTCCTCCCTGGGCCGAATTTCACTTCCCTGGGCCGAATTAAACCTCCACCATCGACCTGTACATTGACGTACCTCCAAGTCAAGTCAAGCCTACGTCAGGTGCCAGTCTTGGGATGCCCCAAGCTCAGACTAGCCCCTTTGGTCCAAGATGCTAAGGAACATGTCGGGTATCTTGGGAGATGCTAAGGAATATGCCGAGCATCTCCTAAAGATGCTAAGGGATATGCCGAAGGGATAAGACCGGTGACTCAATAAAGGACAAGGTGACTGGGCAAGCCCCCACTAGACAGCTCATAGGAGTACTTGTAATGACATACCTGGTCCCCTGGGCTCCCCTTTATAAGGAGCACTAGGGGTAACGTTACATGGGAGGCCCCTGGAGGGCTCCTCCCCCTCTGCTCACTAGGAGCATGGTTTCTTCTCCCTCTACTCTCTCCCTGAGAGGCATAAGAGTATAGCTCAAGGAGCACCATTGTAGCCACAAGCATGACAAGATATATGAGATTAGTTGCAGGAGTAGAGGTGTTATATCACTAGGAGAGCCTCGAACCTGGGTATATCGTGTCTCTCTGAGTTCTTCCGTATGAGGTCTTCACTTCATCATCCCTCCCCGGATTCCTCCATCGTCCATTGTCCCCAACTTTAGCCTATACCAGGCATATGCCATGACACCACCACGACAATCCGGGCCAAGTGGAACTTTACCCGGCTATAGGTGTGTGGATATTTGAAGTCTACAAGATCCGGCCCAAGTGGAACTTAACCCGGCTCTAGGTGTGTGGATATTCGAAGTCTACAAGATCGGGGCCAAGTGGAACTTAACCCAGCTCTAGGTGTGTGGATATTTGAAGTGTCCAAGATCCAGGCCAAGGGAACTTAACCCAGCTCTAACTTTGTCAATATTTGAAATCGCTAAGGACAAAAAAATAAATTCTCTAGGAGCATCCAACCGAGTAACAAGTTACTCCCTCGGAGGCTCGGGGACTAGGGGATATATCTACAAGTGCTCATGCATGTAAAGTACCACAGCAGAGGAAAAGGATTACCTCCATCATCCGGCCATCCAAAGAGATGGCCTTGGTGGCGGAATTCATTTGGGCATTGAACTCGGCTGGGCCGAATTTCTCCGGAAGATCATACTTTGGATCGATGAATTCAGCATTGTTCCAGTTATTCACATACTCCAGGAGTAGGGGACTATAACTTTCGCCGCTAGGAGAGTAGATCGCCACCAAGCCTTTGACGTGGGCTTCTCGCCTTGGAGATTGAGCTACAGCAGGGGTAGTATGTAGGACCAGCTGCCTGCTACCCTCTAATCCGGCGGCGGAAGACCCGGAAGGAGTACCCTTGGTTGGCCCGGTAGATTTCTTAAGCTTGCCGGATGAAGGAGGACGCAGCGGAAGATCAGAGGCTGCTGATCCGGATGAAGCCTGAGGAGATGGCTGGAAGATATCCGCGATCAACATAGTTGATCTGGAGGGAGTTGACAGGGCTTTCCTCTTGGGAGGCTTAGTGGAAGCTGGTGAGGTTGTTGCTGCTGAGGCTGTGGCTGCTACTGCTGGTTCCGGTGCTGGTGGTGCTACTGCTGATGCAGGTGCTGGTGCTGGTGGTGGTGCTGCTGATGCTGATGGTGCTGGTGCTGCTGATGCTGGTGCTGGTACTGCTGATGGAGCTAAAGGAGAACTTGTTTGGGACGGTGCCGATGAAACTGGCACCTCAATATTGGGCGCTGGCACCGAAGAAGAGCTAGGGCGATCCGGCATGGCCGTATCCTGAGCTTCCCCACTACCCCCTGCGTTGACATTGCCCTCCTCATGGCGAGGTGGGCTCTGATCAGGCGCAGCCCCGGAGCCCTCTTGGATAGGGCTGAGCGGGCGAGTGTCGTCATTGAGGGGGGAGAAGGGCTGCTCTGGATTGGAGATGCTATGCCAGAGCCGCTCTAGGGAATGCCCCTAGGAGCTCTGAAAAGCAGAAAAGCACCAAGTCAAAAAGAGAAAAAAGAACCGATGAGAGACAAAGGCAACCACAGAAATGGAAGGACCTAAAACACGGAAAGACTTACTTGTCCGAGGTTGGAGGTGCCTGAGGTTTGGGCGTCCTCTGGACCGTGCTCTTGGCAGCTGGCTTGGTCGAGGCTTTCACCACAGATTTCTTTTGCCTCTTCTTGGGCGACGGCGCCTCCAAAGCTACGGCCGAGGTAAGGGGGAACCTCGTGGACCTGACCAGTTGGGTTAGCTGAAGATTTGAACATAACCAGGTATGCGTAAGAGATGAGAACCGCGTAAAGTAACTCCAGGACCTCAACGTCCCAGTCATCGTCATCCGGCCAATCACTTAAAGAAGAGGCCTTACCAGAGGAGCCTTTGACGGTGTCCGGAGTAGGTAGAAAAGTCTCCGGATCAGGCTCCACCTCATCTTCCTCGGTGCGGTCTGGTACCCATTTGCTCGCTAGCACCTCGCCATCCTTAATTGGCTGCTGGAGGGATCGCTGAGAACAAGACAGCAATAGCTAAGTTAAGAAAATAATCTGACATACAGAAAGATCCAGAAAACAGTAAGAAGGAAGTTTACCTTTGGAGGAGGGTTGTCCCGGGTGAAGGGCTCGAGCCCCCATTCCCAATCTTCGGAGAAAATACAATCCAACTATATTTTTATAGTTTTAGTCAATAAGGAAAGCTACGAAGCGAAAAAGGGACGAAACCGGAGCCAGGGTGGACCACCCCATGGCGCGGGCCCACCCCTGGCCGCGCCACCAGGTGGTGAGGCCACCCAGGACTCTGCCTCCGACTCGTTTTCTCCCAGTACCTTCCTTTTGATATGAAACTTCGTAATATATAGCCCCTCGGATCTTCCGAGGTTTGTATATCGCGTTTTCGTCGTGCTTTTGTTTTGATCTGTTTCTGCCAGGTAAAAATCCCAGATTTGGAGCCATAATGTCTTCCTCTGGATCATCCAAGGGAGATTCCTTAGAAGATATCATCAACCCATACATGAGAGAATTGAAGATTCATCCCAAGGAGTTATTGCTCGAAGGTGGGGAGGTCCGGATTAAAGAGGTTCAAGGCCCTAAAGGTGAAGGAAGTCTGGAGGACAGGATGGAAGCACTAGAGCATGAAGTCTTTAGGTACAGAAAGATGGCGGAGCGCGAAGTGGACATCATCCATAAGATTTGTTCTGAAGTCATCACCGAGCACCAAAAGGAGACTGCTGAACTCAAAGATGAAGTCTTTTCACTCCGCCAAACAACCAACAAACTGCAAGCACAGTTCTATGACATTCAAAATCAAAAATGTGAGTATGAGGCTAGATTTAAACGCATAAGTGCTGCTGTAAGTTTCAGGACGTTGGAAACCACGACGTCCTTCGTTGATGGGAAGCCTTTACCATGGAAGATGGACGAAGATGAGAGTATACCACCACCACCTAAGGAGTAATTCGTCATCAGGTTTGGCATCCCCTTGGTTTGTTCCAAGCTTGGGGGAGTGCCGCGGTATCATATCACTATCTTCTATCTTTTTTACCTTATTAGTAGAGTCATATCATGAATAGAGGAGTTATTATGTAGTATGGTTTGCATTATGGAAGTGTCCCCTCTCTCGTTAGATATGTATCCCTTGGTGTGAGTTTCCGTTATGGAATATTAATGAGAAGTTCTATCATTCACCCTTTTGCATAGCTTATGTTAGTTTTCAATTCGTGGTTATATGATTGATCTTGTTGTTAGTATTGGTATCACTTTGAGATCATTGAGTTAATTTAGTTGGTTTTGGCAAACCTGGCTCGGTTAGTAGCAACACCTTTTTGAGAATTGAAAAGAAAAAGATAGAAGTACTCGAAAGAAAAATAATTTCATCATCTTTCTTTCTTGATTTGCTCATAAGTCTAGTATTCTCTAGTTAAGATCTTTTGTGCTTCCAAGGAAGATTGCATGTTTGTTTTTATCACTTGTATGTTTGTTTGTTTCCTTCAACTCTTGTACTTGCTACCCAGCCTTGCTAGCCAAAAACCTGTACTGAGAGGGTATTCTTCTCGTGCATCCACCTCCTTTAAACCAAAACCTTTGCCATTTGTGTCCACCATACCTACCTAGTAGCATTATTGCTATTCCAAGTAAATTCCTGTTTTGTCTACCTCCCAAATTAAACTTTTTATGCGAAAATTAGTGATTAAAGCTCTCACGAACTTGAAGGCACACTTTACTTTCTTGCATTTAATAAACTTGAACCATTGGGTCCTTCTTTGTTGTGTGTATGCTTGCGCTTTATGAGTTGAAGTTAGCAGAACCATGTATCATGGGGACCGCTTTCAGCACTTCATTGGTACTTGTACCTAGTTGATATCATGTTCTTTTGCTTATGGATCCCGGCGGTGTGAAATAAAAGTGGAACTTGTAAGATCATGGAGTTTATATGTGTGTTAGAGAAACGCCTGGGCCGCTAGCGTAAGCCATGCCTAATCATGGTGGAAACTTGAAGCATAACTATAGTGAGCATTCTATGAAGCATCCTCAATAAAAACCTATGCAAATAGCAAATAAAAAGATCGCTGAGATGCTCACTATTTGCTTGCCTTGTCATTTTGATTATGGGATAGCTCCTGTGTCATGTGCAAGGAGTACCTAGTTGATATCGTGTTATTTTGTAGTTGAGTCAGTAAACCTATTCCCTTCCATCTCAGCAAGTATTTTGAGTTGATATGTATCATTCATTCATATGGTGATTTATTCAATCATGTTTCTTATGTTCCTTGTTTTGCACATTTGCTCTTATCTTGAAGTTTACTACTTTGAAAGCTTTCTTTGAAAACCAGCTATTTGTGAACTCCAGCAAATTATCAACTATTCTTCGACTGAGAGCTAAGTGTTCCATTACCAATTATGATTCACTTTATGTAACTTTATTGTGTTTCCTTTACTCATTGCAAGTTGAGTTATGTAATAGTGAGTTGTCTTCTATTATGATCTATGTATTTGATGAATGTGATGCTTCTTGTCCGTATTCTTTTATCGACTCTTCACTCCATAAACCTGAGGTCATGTTTGCTGAGCTCAGTTTCGCTTGGGGACAAGCGAAGTCTAAGCTTGGGGGAGTTGATACGTCCATTTTGCATCACTATTCTATGTCTTAATTCACTATTATTCATTGATATATTTCATATTGAGAGGTGATACTTATGTTATTTCATCTATTTTTGCATGGTTGATGACTTTTGAAGCATGGACCGCTGCAGTTAGGATTCTGATGGAAAAGGTGCTGTTTGGAGGCAAAATTCGCGAAGATCAGAAAATCCGGGAAAATATACGGAAAATCCTATTTTTGCAGAAGACTAAGGAGGCAAGAAGATGAAGTGGAGGTGGGCCACAGGGGGCCCACACCACCCCATGGCGCGGGTAGGCCTAGGCCGCACCAGGGAGTGGTGTGGCTGCCCTGGCCCACTCCAGCCTCTCCCCTCTGGCGTATATCAATCTCCCGAAATCCTAAGACTCGGGGAGCGACCACAGAAAGATTCCGCCGCCTCCGCGGGGCAGAAAACACCGAGAGAGAAAGATCTCTCCGACAGACAGATTTCTGCCAGGGGAATTCCTTCCCGGAGAGGGGAGATCGTCGCCATCAACACCACCATCAAGCTAGACTTCATCGGGATCATCAACACCACCATCATCACCATCAGCACCCTCATCACCATCTCCATATTGCTGTAACAATTGGTTGAATCTTGCTATAGTTCATAGGGGAAACTTTCCCGGTGTTGATTACTCCTTGTAGTTGATGCTATTGAGTGAACCATTGAATTATTGTTTATGTTTAGATTGTTATACATCATTATTCCATCTCTGATCATGATCTATATGATGTCTTGTGAGTAGTTCGTTTTGTTCTTGAGGACATGGGAGAAGTCTTGTTGTTAGTAGTGGAGTTGCGTTGAGAAAGATTCAATAGATTGTTATTTAAGTTGTGGTGTACTTCTTCTAGTGGTGTCATGTGAACGTCGACTACATGACACTTCACTTATATGGGCCTAGGGGAATGCATTGTGTATTTGGCTACTAATCGTAGGGGTTGACGGAGTGACAGAAACCTGAACCCCCGTTAGGAAACCATTGCACAAGGGACGTAAGGGTCTTAGAGTTTAAAGCTGTGGTTAGGTTTCTACCTTAATTACTTTCTTGTACTTACAGATGTTTGCATGGGGTATAATCACAAGTATGTATTTAGTCTTGGATGGGGCGGTACATTAGCACAGGTTCACCCACACAACACTTAGCAAGCTAGAGAAGATTAATCGACTATATGAAGCGAAAGCACTTGACAGTCTTCCCATGTGTCCTCGAGAACGTTTGGTCATCTATAGAAATACAACCGGCTTGTCCTTTGCTACATAAAGGATTGGGCCACTTGCTGCATTTATTCCTACTGTCTTTTATTTACTCGTACTTTGTTTACTTGCTTTATCAAAAACCCCTAAAAATCCGTTTGATAAGTATTTGCAGAGAATTCCTGATCCATACCACTAGCCAGCACCTTCTGCTCCTCGTTGGGTTCGACACTCTTACTTATCGAAAATACTGCGATACACCCCCTATACTTGTGGGTCATCAATAACCGGTGGCGGGGAACCGGGAAGCGTAGGGCCCCGTGGTGAAGATCTTGAGAAGGAGCGGTGGCGCAGGCCCAAGGTGCTGCTGAGCACGGTCGTGGCAGCGCGGTTACAACAAAGAAGCAGCGGCGGCGATGGAGTTGTAGTGAGAGAGAAAGGAGGCAGGGGAGCGCGAGAGTTGTGGGAAACTTCCCCAAGGATTGACCCCAGCCCCCTACTTAACCGCGCAAGAGGATGCCTAGTAGGATCCTATGCCGTTGCCCTGCCACATGTAGCAGGCGTGTACGCAACCAAATCAGCCAATTAGAGCGCAGCCACAGCAAGGACTAAAGGGAGCAAAAGATCCCATGACGCGACGTGGTGTTACAGTTAACGAGGTGCGATAGTGAAGGGACGCGTGCAACAGTTATTCCTGACATTGCAATAATAACTGGCGCATTAAATGCACGTGGCCCTTAAAATGAGGCGAAATGATGATTACCCTCCACGTAGGACATGGGGCAGCGTACAAGAGAAGGAACGGTAACCCGGATAAGCAAGCAAAAGACCCGGCCAGCGAGGAATAACTCGGAATGAGCCAAGGGATCGTAAGAGGAAAAACCCCAGGTTAAGGGGTAACTCAGCCAAAGAGGCAAGGATCCGGATATGGGAACCTACAGTGGCCTTAACAACTAAAGTTTCTAAGACCGAACTAGCTTCGGGGACTAATGTTCGGGGGATACCCCGGGTAGGGTAACACCGGGGTGTAAAGGCCGAGTTAGCCGAGGTACGGCATGGTCAAAGCAAGTGCTGATCGGGTCACCTCAAGGCAGGCCGAACCACGCAGTGACCCAACATGTGGAATATCTCCCTAGCCTTAGCCCGGCCAGCATAAAATACATGCCAGCCATGTTTTCTGTCTATCATGCAGGTACCCTCATAGCCGAGTTAGCCAAGTGCTAGCCGGACTATTGTATGGCTTCCAAGAGAAGGAAAGAATCTCCCGCTGGTCAAAAGGTGGCTTTGCTAGCTGTAGCGTGAGCTAAGCAAAGCACAGAGGAGGACCAACAGGTCATGGGCGACCAAGATGACGCGGGCGATGTCGGCTGACGTAGCCCTTGTCTGGTGATGCTTAAAGGCAAAGATCACGTCGTGGGTTACGTTCAAAGCCCGGACGAGCCGTTAAAGGGAATAAAGAAGCATCTAGCTTTAGTCGAGGAGCATATTCGTGGAATATGCTGCCATGTGTTCCCTAACTTTGTAACCCGGGCTCTCCTATCTAAGGAGCATCGGGGCGTCCATAGAGGGGGATCGACCATTTTCTCTGTCTAAGATAGAACTCGAGAGCTAGCTTGTGGGGAGTAAGAGACATAGTCTCCTTCTCACCACTAGCTTGAAGAGCACTTGTAAACTCCATTGATAGAGGAAAGACAACATCATCTGTGCGAGGAATCACCGCGTTCTCCCTCCCTGTATTCCCCTAGCACACATTGGCCCCATATTTAGCCTATTCATGGCATCTGCCGTGCCACCACCACGACAAGGCCACCCGTTGTGCTACCGACATAAAAGTACCTTCTTGAGAGAGCGAGAAAGAGGAGAAACAGAGATTCAGTCAAGGTAAATAGACTGAAATTCAATCAAGGTAAACCATGGAGCAAAACCCTAGGCAACAAGTGGACGAAGAAATAGAACTTGAAAAACAGATAGTATAGGATGTGAATGCAAAAAGGGGATTGCATATATACAAATGAATATCAAGAAAGCACCTGCGAATAACCCGGCTAATCTTCTTCTCAAGGTGGCGGCCAGTTCTCACGTTTAGCAACATGATGGCGGCGTCGTCTACCGGATACTCCTCCGACAACTGGTGCTCTAGAACAATCCAGTTGGCTAATAAAGCGCTCCTCCATGAAGCCGTGCCAGGCGCTACAGACTGCTCGGAAGGCGGCGTAGTAGTCGAAGTTGTCTGTCGAAAGGAAGATGTCACCTATCTTCTGGACGAGTCCCTCAGGGTGACCAGCCCATGGAGAGTCCTCATGCTTCTTGCCGGCCATGGATGATGGCCTTCGTTTGTTCTCGGTCCCGTTGACTGACACACAAAGCGGTTCCAGAGACACACATTTAAACAAAGGCCTAGGAAAGCCAAGCGAAGCGTGTGCAAACAAGATGACGGCATGCACACAGCAACCACAAGCGCATTCCATCAAACTGGCACGGGCGCGCGCATGCACACGGGCACTAATTATGGGACAACGGTCGTGCACACCAGCGTACTGTTGGGAATATTCCCTAGAGGAAATCATGTATGATGTTATTTCCAATGTATTCATAAAGTTATTGTCCATGTATGAACTACTGATATATATCATTGAATATGTGATTCGATTGTGGAACTATATATACATGTTGTTTATACTAATTGTCCTTGGTCGTTGAGGTTGTGCTGGACACGCAACTTAGACTGATGTGAAAGTCGGCTGATGACTCGGTTCCACTTGTCATGGGCATAGAGATGCTATTCCGACTTACACGGATTCGGCTAAAGAATTTAGCGAGTTAGACTGACCCATATTGAGATGCAATGAACAAGTCGTCATTTGCATGTCTCAATCAATGTAATCCTTAGACCTGAGGTTATTGCACAGTCCAAGTTGAGAATCATCGACTTAGGTTACATCAAGCGCTGTTAAAATCCTTTGAAGCGATTATAAAGGCAGAGTTCGGGTAGACTGAGAATCAAGCTGCGTGATGTGAATAACCGATATGGGATTTTGCCCCTTCGTCTCGAGAGATATTCTCTGGGCCCTCTCGGAAGATATGATTCGGAAAGCATGGCCATGCGTGACTCGGTTAAATGTTAACCGAGGCGACTGACTAAGAGTTAGTCGGCTGAATCACTTATCTCGGATCGAGAAAGAGAGTCGAACTATTTAAGGGATGACGGTTATTCGCCTATAGTTCGACTAGGTATATCGTGAGGAAAAAGGGACTCATACGAAAGTCGCATTGGAAGGTATGTCGTCATGACTCTTTGGTACTTGGGAGTTGGCACGTTCTGCTAGGAGCCGCTACCAACTGATCGGTCACAAGTGAGACTCGGATCGTGTCCGGGTCACCATGAGCCTATCGGGTCACACACTTAAGAGCAGGAGCATATTTGGGTTGGACCCAAAAAGGAAATGGACAGAGTCAGCGAGTTGGACTCACAATGACTAATATAGGCCTTTTGGTGAATGGGCCACAAGTGAGTGGAGCCCACTTTCACTTCCTATATAAGCTAGGGCACAGGTGCTTAGAGCACACGGTTAGGTCACTCCATGTGTTGGAAACCCTAGCTCCAGTCCAGTCCAGTCCTGTCACCGCCATACCGGACCTAGCAGTCCATCACCGGTGCTCCTCCTCGTACATGTGGATACTGGCGGAGGTGTTGTACGTTCAGCATTTCGACGATCGTGGATCGGAACGGATCGTGAGGACTGCACTGCATCAAGCGACGTGCTTCATCGATTCCGCAACCGCGCGTCTAGTGGTAATTCTCGTGGCCTACTACCTCAGCTAGATCTTGGGATCACCACGTATGAAAAAGTTTTGTTTTTCTCTGCGTGGCCCAACAGTGGTATCAGAGCATTAGCTTCTGGTTTTAGGCTCGAGATCTTGCATATGTGATATGCGGTTTGCGTTAGATTGGATCGAATTGCAGTTTTGGTGGTCGATCTATGAGATGGATCGGTTTTGTACAAAGTTGATTGGATCAACTGTACTCGGGGGAATGGATGATCTGGTTTGCGTGATCTAACTGCTAAGGTCATGGAGCGACATACCCCTACCGGTCAGCTTCCGCCATCGGGGTAGACTGTGACACGTAAATCCGGATGCAGTGATCGAAGATCAAAGAGTTTGGTCGAATCAGAGTCCGGATCAGATTTGGATAAAATTGTTTTATCCGATGACGAAATCCATGTCCGGAAGGCAGATGAGATCTGCGTTTTCGGAAAAATTGTAGCGCCTTAGATGTGGTTGCCTTAGATGTGGTTGCGAGTTTCACAACACCGGTAGATATCATGTCTATGCATAACTTCTTTTTGCAGGATGATGTTGTGAATGGTATGGCTTATGTGCATGTGATGTGTGTAATCCATACGTGATCTGCGTATCACATTTTTGTCAGCCGGCTGGAGCCTAGGTGCTGTCACTTTATTGTATAACGACCTGCGTGTCGGATTCTCTATGTAATTTACTTTACAAGCTAGTGTAGTTGTTTGGAGAACCCGGATGGCATGCAAGTCGATGTACAAGTCGGCTACATGGAGTAAGACGGCACGTGACAAGAGTTGACAGGAGTCGGATTACATGTTTTGTGGAGATGGAGATCGCCATGAAGAGAGCCATACCATTTCACATTATAATTGCTTTATTTTGTGTTATTGTTATGTCTCTGTTTTACCTCTATTAGATAGTTGGTAGAAAGTAATCCCTCAAAGAAGGTCTAGTCGGTTTCCCCGCCAGTGCTGCACCATCACAAGTCGGACATTTTTGGTAGTGGGCTCATAAAATTGAGGTACTATCAATTCTTTCCGACTAGGTGGGTTCGAGTCGGACTCTTACAGCGGAAGCACTTGGTAATCTAGATGGGTCTATCACAACGGTTGTGGGACTCGGGGAAAAGTCAGATGGGAGCCGGGGCATGTGATGCCACCCTTCCAACAGGAGTCGTATGAGATACGATTGACAAGGAGTTGTCTACCTTGATCACTTGACGGCTAGTGGTGATGCTAAAGCTCACTAGTCGACTTGCTTATTTAGGGTCCTGAATCACTAAGTAACCATCGGAGGGGTGTTGGTTCTAGTGGGAGCATAAATATTAAAATTTTTAATATGCTTGCTCTTTTATGGATACATGTCTTAAGTGTTTTGCATTTTTCTGTTGTAGATCAATGGCACCTAGCAGTCTCCCTCAGATTTCCAGTTTTGCTTTGAGAACCATCTTAGAGAAAGATAAGCTAAATGGAACTAACTTCACCAACTGGTATCGTAATCTGAGAATTGTTCTCAAGCAAGAAAAGAGGGACCATGTCCTAGACAACCTACTTCCAGATGAGCCGAATGAAAATGCGACTGTCGCAGCCACCAATGCCTACCGTCGGATTTGTGATGAATCCACGGAGATTAGCTGTCTTATGCTTGCTCACATGGAACTGGACTTGCAGCAGCAGTTCGAGAATGTTGAGGCGTACGATATGATCGAAAGCCTCAAAAGTTGTTCCAGGCTCAGGCAAAGACTGAGAGGTATCAAGTCTCTCAGGATTTGTTGAGCTGCAAGCTTAAGGATGGCGATCCACTGAGTCTGCATGTAATCAAGATGGTTGGTTACGTGCAGTCTCTGGAAAGGCTTGGCTACCCCATTAGCAAAGAATTCGCTACAGACATAATTCTAAACTCTGTTCCTAGTGCATATGGCCAGTTCATATCGAACTACCACATGCATGGTATGGATAAGAAGCTCACCGAATTACATGGGATGCTCAAGCAGGCTGAGGCGGATCTCAAGAAAGGTGCCAGACAAGTGTTGATGGTACAGAATAAGGCTAAGTTCAAGAAGAGTTCTTGGACTAAGAAGAAGAAGGCTAAGTCGGTAGGTAAGGCTGAGGACCCGGTCCAAAGCGCTTCCTCAGGGACTAAGCCATCTCCTGCAGCCGGATCCACTTGCTTCTACTGCAAGGCGGATGGCCACTGGAAGAGGAATTGCAGCAAGTATCTGGCTCACAAAGACAAGAGTGGAGGTATGACTTCCGGCTCAGGTACGCTTGTTTGCAATGTTATAGACATTTATCTTGCCGATGCACCTGGTAGTTCTTGGGTATATGATACCGGATCAGTTATTCACATCTGCAACTCGTTGCAGGGACTGGTAAGAACTAGGAGCGTGGCGAGAGGCGAGGTTGACATTCGAGTCGGCAACAAAGCAAGAGTCGCTGCGTTGGAATTTGGCACAATGCAACTTCATTTACCTTCTAGATTCTTAATGGAGATGAATAATTGTAATTATGTTCCAGTGCTTAGTCAAAACATTATTTCTGCCTCATGTTTGATGAGACAAGGCTATGAGTCGAATATTAAGAATAATGGTTGTTCTTTATATTTGAATAATATGTTTCACGGCTTTGCACCCGTCCAGGACGGGTTATTTATTTTGAATCTTGAAGGTGAATCTGTCTATAACATAAATGTGAAAAGGTTAAAACGAAATGATCTGAATATGACTTACTTTTGGCATTGTCGGCTTGGTCATATAAGTTGGAAAACCATGAAGAAGCTCCATGATGATGGACTCCTAACTTCGTTCGACTTGGAGTCGTTCAAGACATGTGAATCCTGCCTACTCGGCAAGATGACCAAGACACCTTTTGCAAAGAGTTGTGAAAGGGCGTTCGACTTATTGGGACTAGTGCATAGTGATGTATGTGGCCCGATGAGCACGACAGCCAGAGGTGGTTATG
The DNA here is from genome assembly GCA_023614405.1 of Avena insularis. Taxonomy (NCBI): domain Eukaryota; kingdom Viridiplantae; phylum Streptophyta; class Magnoliopsida; order Poales; family Poaceae; genus Avena; species Avena insularis. The sequence continues at coordinate 659,379,427 of CM042690.1, read as the reverse complement.
AGTACTTCATTACCTTTACTGATGATTTGAGTAGGTATGGATATATCTACTTGATGAAACATAAGTCGGAAGCCTTTCAAAAGTTCAAGGAATTCCAGAATGAGGTACAGAATCAACTCGGCAAGAAAATAAAGTTTCTTCGGTCAGACCGAGGAGGCGAGTACATGAGCCATGAGTTTGATGACCATCTGAAGAGTTGTGGAATAGTTCCCCAGCTCACTCCTCCAGGGACGCCGTAGAGAAACGGTGTGTCGGAAAGGAGAAATTGGACCTTGTTGGACATGGTATGATCAATGATGAGTCGGACAGATCTGCCTTTATCATTTTGGGGTTATTGTCTAGAAACTGCAGTGTTCACACTAAACAGAGTACCATCAAAGTCGGTAGAGAAGACACCGCATGAGATGTGGACTGGCAAGAAGCCGAGTTTGTCTTTTCTTAAGATTTGGGGTTGTGAAGCCTTTGTCAAGCGAGTTCAGTCGGACAAGCTTACAGCTAAGTCGGATAAGTGTATTTTCATAGGATATCCGAGGGAAACCTTGGGTTACTACTTCTACAACCGAGAAGAGGGCAAAGTGTTTGTTGCCCGGAACGGTGTCTTCCTTGAGAAAGAGTTTCTCAGTCGGGGAGTCAGTGGGAGAACGGTGCAACTTGAAGAAATTCGAGAGGTACCGGCCAGTAGCGAGTCGGCAAAAGCCTTGGAGGTTGAGCCGGTCGTGGTACCTGAGCCGGAAACAGCACCGACACTGCAAAGATCGGCCAGATTGCGAAGTGTTCGTGATGTGTTACTGCTAGTGTTGGGGAGGTAACCCCGGATAGGGTAAAGACGGGGAGAGACGAAAGGGTGTTCCCCGTTTAGTTTCCGAGTTACAGTCTGAGTCGGCCGAATCCTGTAGAGGTCGGCCGAGATAGGAAAGGGCAGGACCCTTATAGTAATGGCAAGGCATTACCCGGCCGGGATACAGCGTGAGTCGGTCGGGTTAGCCCAAGTAATCTTGATGCAGGTGAAGGACAAGCCGAGTTACGTGAGGCAGGGCCGAATGATACGAAGCTTGCAGGAGAAGGAGAAGCCTAAAGTCAAACTCTAGTAGCAGGCTAGGGAGAATCTGAGCGAAGCCAAGCACTAGGGACAAAGGCGCGGAGCGACAGAGAGACGGAAGGAGGTCACGGAGGTGACAGTCCTGAAGCCCGAGGCACACAGGAGGGCCCCTCTGGAACCTTGCCGTCATTAGGGGAGCGACAGGGAAAGGGGGGCACCGAACTACTATATTGGGACAAGCATATTCCTCGAATATGCTTGCCACATCAGCCCTAAAGGAACCCAAGGCTCTCCTTGATAAGGGCAGGCTTGGACCCTAAGGAGGGGATCGACTCATTCTTGGTACCGTTAGGCTGGTAAAGTTCTCTCTTTCCCCTTGTATACAGCTCAAGGAGCACTTGTAACCCAAGGAAGGAGAAATCTGAGATCTTTATGTTAGCTTTACGTGTGTAGAATCAACTACATCTTCCCTCCCCGGATCCCACTAGCATCCATCGGCCCCAAACTTTAGCCTACCCATGGCATCTGCCGTGCCACCACCACGGCTTGGCGCCATCAGGGGGCCAGCAGCGGTGCTAGCTGGAGTTATGATCCGGACGGAAACTTCATCAAGACCGCGACACGTTGTTTCGGCTTAGTCCAGATTTGGTCTCTGTGATTATGTCACGACAATGCAGGAGCTTGAAAGCTCCCGCGTAATGGTGTCTTCATCAACCTGGGCGGGCACCAGGTTTACGTAGGCGTCGACATCTCCGGCGTTTATCCTCACCAAGTTGTTGTTGCAGGAGATCCACCTCTTAACGCTGCAGGCCGTTCGCCCGGAGCGCATCCTGCAGGTAGCGTCGAGGTGATGGTCGTGGCCGGGGTGCAAACTGGAGTAGCAGCTGCCGGATCAGGCAGAGAACCCGCCACCGGTGTACAGGGCGCACACAGGCAGACAACACCAATGCCCACCGAGGTAATCCCACCAGCAACCAACCCGACCGAGGTGCAAGACACCACCCCGAAGGCACCAAGAGTAAGAGGGCCACCTCTGGAAAGGCCAGAGAATATTCTTCAGGCGACCATAGAAAGCTTGACTACACCTGTAGCGCCGATACTTAATCCGGCAAATGCTCAGGCAGAGTTAGAGGAAACCAGGCAAAAGGTGCTGATAGAGGCAAAAAAGGTGTCGGCCTTGCGGGAGTCCTTAAACAGGACCCTGCGAGAATATGCCAAAGCAAATAAGCTTGACGTCGCGCCCGAACGGGTGGACGAACTAAGATTGAGAGGGAAGAACCTCATGGATGACATCAACAAAGAGTATGAAGCTCATAAAGCAGAATCAGAGGATTTGGGCTTGCCGAGGTACAGTACCCCGGCAAGAAACCTAAGAGTGGCAAATGCCACAGCATTAGAGTTAGAGGGGTTGACCGGTGAGGCCCGGCAGAAACAACAAGAAAGAGTAAACGAGCTGGTGTGCATCGCGAACCAGCAAAACGAGGAAATGCTCAGAGCAAACCCGGCGAGGCCGAGGGCCTCGCGAATGGTTCATTCGGCAGGAGCAGCACCAGCCTAGTTTGTGGCAGCAGCATCTTCACCCGGAAATAATGCTCGAAGAGACAAAGCAGTAACCTCGGGAAAGAGGAACAAGCAGATTGTCCCATATGATCCGGCAATGGCCGGAAAGGCAAATGAGAACAGAGGCAATGCAAGCCGAGGTAACAGTGGGGAGAGGAACCACGGCCGTGTGGAGAAAGACGGCGGAAGCCAAGGCAACGGAGACCTCGGCAGAAGAGAACCCGCGAGAGGCAATCATGAGAACAATACCCCGGTCGAAGTAAGGAGAGAACTGCCACTCAACCCACAACCGAGGCATGAACCCCGGCAGGAAAGAGAAACAAGGCCAGCTCGCCACAATCAAATTAATGAGAGATACAATGATGGTTACTCCGAAATGGAATATGCAATCCATGGCGGAAACAACCATTATGGAATCTGAGATGAGTTCTGCAGAGATTTGCCATCAAATGATGCAAGAGTGAAGCTGGACCGACTATACAGTCCGAGTTGTTGGAAGAATAGGGTCCACCGGGCCGACATGCTTTGGACCACGGATCATGGGCGAACCTCCTGCGCCAACTTTCAGCCGCAAGGCGCGAAAACATATAATGGAAGTACCAAACCACAAGACTAGTTAATTGACTATGCCACTGCTGTAAAAATAGCGGGTGGGAACCTACGATGGGCAGTACGGTATGTACCACAAATGCTGGAAGGACCAGCTAGAGTGTGGCTGAATAATCTACCAGCCGGCAGTATCAACTGTTGGCTGGATTTTGAGGAAATGTTTGTCAGCAACTTTACCAGTACATACAAGAGGCCAAACAGGCCACAACAGCTAGCCATGTGCAAGCAGAGGCCGAATGAACAAATAGAGAATTTTTAACTCGGTGGTGCAACCTGAGAAACTCATGTGAAGGAGTCATATAATCGCAAGCAATAGCTTGGTTCGCGCAAGGATGCCGTTATGGCAACGTCTGCAGAGAGATATGCCGACCACACTGGCAGAAACTATCAGAATAGCGGACTCCTACGCATTAGGAGACCCAACGCAACCAGAATTAATGTCGGCAGATCATCGCGAGCAATAGGACCATTATGCAAGAGATTTGGCCGGGTCATCCAGGCGCAGTGATTTCAGAGGAAGAAGAAGAGAGGAAAGGCCGGATTATAGATATAATTCGGCCCAAGTGGCGGCGGTAGCGCAGGACCCACCGGGTCACGGAGCAACTCAACGGCAGAAGAATGGTCCTCAAGAGTGGACACCAAGAAATGAAGGAAAAAGGCAGTGGGCCCCAGAACAAAAGAAACAGTGGCAGGAGAGGCCGAAGTACACGTTCAAATCCATGTTAGATCAGCCGTGCAAATTTCACACGTCAAACCCATCCAGGCCAGCCAACCATACCACCCGCCAATGTGCATGGATGAAAAATGCAATGGGGAACCCCGCAGGGGTTCAGGCACCCCATCAAGTACATCAAGAAGATCAGCCACGCTGATCGAGCAAATGCACAGCAACTGATGTTACCGCCCCCTCCCTGAGGTACGATAACTCGGATCGGAGAGACGCGGTGCATCAAGTGATGAACCAAGTCCAGGATGGAAGAACAAATCCGGCAAATACCGGACGCAATGATTACAGAGAACATCATCAGTCCTATTGCGTGTTCACAACGGAACAACAAGACAAGCAAAGTGTGCAGCGCCGGCATATGGAAGTAAATGCAGTAATGCCGGCAGTACCAAGATGTGTGCCTTGGTCGGATCATGAGATAACTTGGAGCATAAAGGATCATCCCAAGATAATGCCAAATCCCAGATCATATGCACTTGTGCTGGATCCGACATTTGTTGGACCGAGCATCAATGTCAAATTTTCAAAAGTACTCATAGACAACGGAAGTAGTATCAATATCATGTACAAAGATAGCATGCATAAACTCGGAATATCACAGAACATGTTGCAATCCACGAGGACCACTTTCCATGGGATAGTGCCAGGGCTTTCATGTGAACCCATTGGTAAGGTCCGAGTAGATGTGTTATTCGGCACAAGAGATAACTGCAGAGCGGAGAACTTAGAGTTTGAAGTGGTGGATCTAGAGAGTTGTTATCATGCTCTACTCGGACGACCAGCGTTGGCCAAATTCATGGGCAGCTGTCATATAAGTTATCTGAAAATGAAGCTACCTGGACCACAAGGAGTGATAACTATAACAGGGGATTACAAGAAATCAATGGAGAGTGCATCAGCCTGGTCAAATGTGTCCTAATCATTGGTTATAGCAAGAGAAAAAAAGAAGGATTCACGAGGTAGCAGCCTGCTCGATTAAAGACAGCTGAACATGCCGGCACTAGCCAACCCGCATGGCAGTGTCTCTTTTCAGCCGACTAAAGAAACGAAGAAGTTTCAAATAGATGAGCAATTCCCGGAGTGTACTGTTACTATTGGTGCAGGCCTGGATGCTAAATAGGAAAGCGAGCTCACCAACTTCCTCCGTGAGAATCGGGACATATTTGCATGGTCAACTCAGGATCTGCAAGGTGTTCCGAGGGAGTTGGCTGAGCACTCTTTGAATGTAAGGCCCGGAGCAAGGCCGGTGAAGCAACCTCTCCGCCGCTTCGCCGAAGACAGGAGAAAAATAATAGGGGATGAAATAGCTCGGCTCCTCGCAGCCGGGTTCATCATGGAGGTGCTATACCCGGATTGGTTGTCGAATCCGGTGCTGGTAGAAAATAAGAAAGATGATCCCAATGTAGCCATTGTATGGCGAATGTGTATCGATTACACGAACCTGAACAAGGCGTGTCCAAAAGATCCGTTCCATTGCCTAGAATAGACCAAGTCATTGATTCATTGCTGGTTGTGAGTTATTATCATTTGTAGACGCTACTGGTTTCCACCAGATACCGTTAAATCCGCCGATCAAATAAAGATCGCATTTATTACCCCGTGACGGGGCTTATTGCTATCGCACAATGCCATTATCTGCTCGAAATGCAGGAGAAACATATCAAAGATGCATGCAAAAATGTCTACACGATCAAATAGGAAAAATGTACAAGTATATGTAGATGATGGTCATCAAAACCAAGGAAAGCAAAACCTCATCGAAGATATACGCAAACTTTAAGAACTTGAGAAGATTCCGAATGAATCTTAATCCGGAAAAGTGCATGTTTGGCGTGCCGGCAGGAAAATTGCTCGGTTTTCTTGTATCTAGCCGAGGTATAGAAGCCAACCCAACAAAGATAAAAGCAGTAGAAAGAATGGAATTACCGAGATGCTTAAATGATGTACAAAAATTCACAGGTTGTCTAGCCTCGCTCAGCCGGTTTGTATGTCGGCTGGGAGAAAAGGCACTACCACTATATCAGCTGATGAAGAAATCAGATAAATTCATTTGGACCCCGCAAGCGGACAGTGCATTTCATGAGTTGAAAAAAATGTTAGTCACAACACCCGTTTTGGCTTCTCCACTATCAAAAGAGCCTATGTTACTCTATATAGCGGCTACCAACAGAGTAGTGAGTGCTGTAGTCGTAGTAGAACGACTTGAAGATGATAAATCCGTACAAAGGCCGGTGTATTATTTAAGCGAGGTATTATCCGCTTCAAAACAGAATTACCCACATTATCAGAAGATGGCTTATGGAGTATATATGTCGGCAAAAAAGCTTAAACATTACTTCGAAGAACATCCCATCAGAGTGATCTGTGAAGCGCCCATAGCCGACATATTGAGCAACAAAGATGCAAGTGGCCGAATAGCAAAATGGGCCATCGAGTTGTCACCATACGCTCCACAATTTGATAGGAGAGATGCAATTAAATCTCAAGCAGTCGCCGACTTCTTCGTAGACTGTGCCGAAGTGCAATATGAGCCACCATTACCAGATCTAAATTATTGGACGATGCATTTCGATGGTTCCAAACTAAGAAATGGTTTGGGGGCAGGAATAGTGTTAACCTCACCTAAAAGAGATCAGCTGAAATATGTGCTACAAATACATTTTGCCGCATCCAACAATGTAGCCGAATATGAAGCACTAGTCCATGGATTGAAAGTAGCAAAAGAGATTGGCATACGCCGAATCTTATGCTATGGGGACTCGGACCTAGTAGTATAGCAAGTCTCGGGCAATTGGGATGCATTAGATGCTAATATGGCTTTATACAGATTTCATGTGCAAAAGATCAGTGGATACTTTGAAGGATGTGAATTTAGCCACATACCTCGGGCAGAAAATGATGCCGCAGACACGTTGTCAAAGCTCGGATCAACCCGGCAGTCAATTCTACCGGGTATTTCCCTGGAACACCTCAGAAAACCATCAATAATCCCTTCACCAGAATCTGAATCTATCTTTATCCCGGCTAATTCGGCAGCAGACAATGTGCCGATGGAGGTAGACCAGCAATATAACTCGGAATCCCCCAAGAGGAGGACAGCAGAAGTAAGCACAATTATGGAGAAGGCCGAGGTAGATATGTCGGCAGAAAACATGGAAATAGACAGTGAGACCACACCAGAAAAATTCACACCGCTATGGGCGCAACCCATATTCTCTTACCCTAAAGACGCGGTATTACCAAGCAATGAAGTATTAGCAAGACAAACTGTAAGGAGAGCGAAAGCTTATACGATCATAAATAATGAGCTATATAAAAGAAGTGTCACAAGCGTATTGCAGAAATGTGTGAGTTCGGCAGAAGGCCGGGAGATCCTCCTAGATATACATCAAGGAGAGTGTGGACATCATGCCTCATCTCGTGCATTGGTAGCCAAAGCATTCAGGCATGGATTTTATTGGCCGACGGCGTTGAAAGAAGCCAAAGAGTTGGTGGAAAAATGCAATGGTTTCCAGAGATACGCAACCAAAATACATATGCCATCGGCCGAGTTAAAAACAATACCCATCACTTGGCCATTTGCTGTGTGGGGCTTAGATATGGTGGGACCATTTAAGCCGGCCCGAGGGGGAATGACCCACATATTGGTTATGGTGGACAAGTTCACAAAATGGATTGAAGTGAAACCAATAAAAAATGCGATGGGCCCACAAAGAAGAAATTTCTCAAAGATATTATTTTAAGATATGGGTACCCACACAAGATTATTACGATAATGGCACAAATTTTGCGTATGAGCCTTCGCCAGATTTTGTAGAGAAAAATACATAAGGTTAGATATTGCCTCATGGCTCACCCAAAGCCTAATGGGCAAGTGGAAAGGTCTAATGGACTAGTATTGTCGTGAATAAAACCACGACTTGTTGAACCACCGCAAAGGTCGGGATGTTGGATTGAGGAACTCCCACCGTATTATGGAGCCTCAGAACTACTCCAAATAGGTCAACAGGGTACACACCATTCTTTCTAGTGTACGGGGCAGAGGCCGTGCTTCCAGCCGACATAATACATGACTCGCCAAGAGTTACTCAGTATACAACCTCGGAAGTAAACGAAATAGCTCGGCAAAATACTGTAGACCTGCTAGAAGAAGCCAGAGAACTGGCACTATCACGATCAGCTATTTATCAGCAGAACCTACGACGATATCACAGCAAAAAGGTGAATCCAAGGGTATTCAAAGAAGGAGATTTAGTCCTCAGACTGGTGCAATGCACGGCCGGCATGCACAAGCTGTCACCTCCATGGGAGGGACCATTCATCGTGAGCAAGGCATTACATAACGATGCCTATTATCTAATCGATGCTCAATCCCTCGGAAGGGACAAGGCAGACAAAGCTGGCGAAGAAACGAAGCGGCCATGGAACGTAGCCCTGCTTCGTCCATTTTACTCATAGCATAGTATTTCAAGGTCAAGGACCAATGATGTATTAAACCTCGGTATCCAAAGCAGTGACTCGGGGACTGCCATATATTATTTCAATTTCATGTTATGTATTGAACCTCGGCATCCAGAGAAGTGACTCGGGGACTGCCATATGTTATTTCAATTTCAGGTTATGTATTAAAACCTCGGCATCAAGAGCAGTGACTCGGGGACTGCCATATGTTATTTCAATTTCAGGTTATGTATTAAACCCCGGCATCCAGAGCAGTGACTCGGGGACTGCCATATGTTATTTCAATTTCAGGTTATGTATTAAACCCCGGCATCCAGAGCAGTGACTCGGGGACTGCCAAATGTTATTTCAATTTCAGGTTATGTATTAAAACCTCGGCATCAACAGTAGTGACTCGGGGACTGCTATAGGTATTTGAAGTTTCGTTTTATGTACTAAACCTCGGCAGTCAAAGTAGCAACTAGAAAACTACCATATACCGCCCCAGAGCTATGTTGAGCACCAAAACTTGACGCCCTGAGCAAAAGCGCTTCAAGGTGGTCTTATATTGTTCCTGAAATTTAGTTTACACACTAGACTTCAGAGCAGTGCAATCACTCGGGGACTGCCATGTATTGTTCCAAAGTGGCAGTCAATCTTTGATACGAAAAGGGTATCACACTTCGGCACTCAGAATAAGAACAGATCAACCCCGTATGATGTTCGAAGCTCACACATAGATTACTCGACTAAAACACGAGAAAACAAAGACAAAGATACATCCTAACATCAAAATATTGCAGGATACCAAAGCAAGAATTCGGATGGGAACCCACTTAAGCAAAGTTATAATAACTGCAAACTTATATGTCGCAGCAATGTACGACAAAAGGAGATTCAGGTCATACAGGAAGTAAACAAGTATTCCACGGACATCGACGCCCGCATACCAGGGATAGGAAATGACTTAAACGCTTTTAGCCGGAGAGGCGGCAACCTGGTCGTGGACTGGGACTCGAGGTAGGAGGAACTTCGCCGATGTTACCTCGCCTCCAGACCTAGGTGCAACCTCGGCCAAGCCGAGGCTGCCGAGGAGCATCAATTTGCATGGAATGCCCGTACCCTTGGAGGAGGATCGTGCGCCGTTGTCATCCGAGCTCGAATCGAGTCACCAAGTGGCCGAGTCATCTTCATCTCCCCCTTGCTCAGCTGAATCATCTGATGCATCCTCGACTATGACCTCCTCGTCCGGGTTTGGAAGGAAACTCGGCCCTTCATTCCAGGTGTGCACGTCGGCATACTCGACGAGTTGAAAGGCGCGAGCTTGCCGAAGAGCAACAAAGGTGGGATCCTCAACCCAACGGGAACCTGTGCGCAAATTCCTCAGGATATCAAGAGAAATGTCTTCGTACCATGACATGATAACGGTGAGGGCCATATCAGCACCAGCTCGCCCAGCAGATTCCCTCCAAAGACTTAGTTGTTTTTCAGAGGCATTCAATCTAGTCACCAGCAATTCGATCTCGCTGATGTTAGGAGTCCCAGTTATTCGCCGAGAGAACGGTGGCTCGAATAGCCAAGACCAAGTCCCCGCCCATGATTTTCATCGGACCAAGGCAAGCGGCACAGAAACCAAGAAATCTTCTATTGAATATTCAAAATTCACGTCAACAGGGAGACCTCGGCGCGCACGAGCAGCAAGGACCGCTTTAGAGCTCACGGGCTTAGCTTCAGGAAAATGACCTGCGCAAAAAAGGGAGGCGTCAGAGGGCAGCAGAAGGAAGAAAGATAATCCGGCTATGTTAAGATGCTTACGATGAATGTAACTCATCATCATCTGAAGGTTCTTCGCCCAGTCAATCTTGTTCTTCTCAAAGCGAGCAATTTCCTCGCTCATTCGTCGAGTTTTTAGCTCGGCAGCCTCAAAGAGCTCTTTATTCTTTTGCAATTCCAAAGCCAGCCGGTTCTTCTCCTCGGAGAACTCCTGATCGACCTTTTCTAGCTCGGATTTCTGAGAAAGCTTAAGGGCCTCCACCTCGGCGCTTAGGCAAGCTATCTTGTCATCCTTTTCTTTTAGCTGCGCCGAATGAGTGGCGCCTTGTTCTAAAAAATGCAACATTACATCAGGCATGGGCGTACAATCTTGGTGAGATGATGCAAAGGTTCATATCTCGGCTTTACCAAAGCCAAACAAAGTAAAAGAAACTTAGTGCACGTCTTAGAAAGGGAAAAGTACGAGGTAGATGGAAAACTAACCTTCCAAGCTCTTGACTTTCTTCTCAAGACGAATGTTGAGATTATTGATGTTACCTGTTAACCCACAAAGTAAGCCGGCATCCCGCAGACAAAACAATGACAATATTAGAGATGACAAGGAAAATGATCGGCATACCTGCTTTTTTCACCACAGGAATAACTTTTTCATATTTTTCTTCCAACTTCTTGTGCGAGAAAAGCAGTCTTTGAAATTCAGCAGTCCGCCGGTCATGTGCAACCTGAGCAATAGAACAAATGATGAGTGGATATTCAAAGTCAAAACAGATCCGAGTTAAGCGAAAACTTAACCCAGATCTAGGTGGCTGGATATTCAAAGCCAAAACAGATCCGAGTTAAGTGAAAACTTAACCCAGATCTAGGTGGCTGGATATTCAAAGCCAAAACAGATCCGAAGTTTAAAAACTTAACCCAGATCTAGGTGGCTGGATATTCAAAGCCAAACAGATCCGAAGTTAAGCGAAAACTTAACCCGGACCTAGGTGGCTGGATATTCAAAGCCAAAACAGATCCGAAAGTTAAAACTTAACCTGATCTAGGTGGCTGGATATTCAAAGCCAAAACAGATCCGAGTTGTTTAAAACTTAACCCAGATCTAGGTGGCTGGATATTCAAAGCAAAACAGATCCGAGTTGCGAAAACTTAACCCACATCTAGGTGGCTGGATATTCAAAGCCAAAACAGATCCGAGTTAAGCGAAAACTTAACCCAGACCTAGGTGACTGGATATTCAAAGTTAAACAGATCCGAAGTTAGCGAAAACTTAACCCGGACCTAGGTGGCTGGATATTCAAAGCCAAAACAGATCCGAAAGGTTAAAACCTAACCCAGATCTAGGTGGCTGGATATTCAAAGCCAAAAGTAGATTCGAGTCAAGCGAAAGCTTAACCCGGACCTATGTGGCTAGACATTCAAAGAACAGCTAGCAAAGTTTAAGATAGATCAACTCGGATATAGGCTCGAACCCTAAATTAAGTCGAGTTAAGTAGAGCACTATAAAAACTTCCAAGCGAATAACAAATTACTTGTTTGCAAGTTTTGGGGACTAATGTATATATAATAGCATATGGAGAATCAGTCTAAACCCCGGGAAGCAACAATTACCTCGTTCATCTTGTTGCTATCCAGAATGATCTTGGCAGCTTGATCCAAACGGTCACGATGTCGGAAAGTTGAAACGGCTGACTGTTTGGATTGCCTTCAAGCTGATCAGCAGCATTCCAGTTATGAGCATATTCCACCAGCGAGCCGAGGTTGTTCCCACTGGCCGTCCGAGTAAGGACTTTACCCCGGACATGCTGTGTAATTACCGAGGCAGCAGGGCTCGTATGAAGAGCAAGCTGGGTACCGGCGGCCGGAGTAGTAGAGGCTTTGGGAGCAATCCTTTACGCAAAGACGTCCGGGCGATACTCGGCTGAGAAGAGCCGGCCAAACCTTTTTGGGAGGTGGGAGCCTTGGTGGCAACAGTTTTTCTTACTGTAGAGGAGGTACCAACAGAAGCCGATACCTCGGCAATGGGAACAGTGCCTTTAGAAGCAGGAGGGATCACAGGCGCAGAGGGCGCCGGGGTATTAACGACCACGGCTGCGGCTGGGGTTACAGTAGGAGCTACAGAGGTAGAAAGAGGCTCGGTGGATATGCTCGGATTCAATGGAGGGGCAACGGGTTCGGTAGAACTCTCGGAGACGCGAGTATCAGGCGCATCGTGACGAGGGGGTGACATATGTGGAGCTGGAGGAGACGTAGCACGAGCAGGACTAGGAATCCTAGTATCTTCAACGGGCGGAGGAGACGGCTGCCGAATCGGGCGGCTAGTCATGCTAGGACCGCCAGGCTTAACGGAAAGCGGAGCACTGCGAAAATAAGAAAGAAAAAAGGGTGTCAGAATGAAAATGTAAACAGGAAACAAGAAATACGAGCAAAACGAACTTACCTTCAGACCCTGTGCATGGTCTTGCGCTGGGAGGGTTCGAGCAGACTTCTTCATTCGCTTCTTGGGGCCACCCTCAAGCACTAGCAGGAGCCCCACGCTTCCCGAGGTAATCGGGGCCGGATGCAATAGGCTCGGCCATGAACCTGACCGCCGGATTAGCTGGGAAAGTAGAAGCCGGAAATGCATAAGAAATAGGCATTGGCAACTACCTCAAGAGCTTGGACCTCGTCCAATCACCTTCCTCCTCATGGACCAAGTCTTGCCACGAAGCCTTGAGCCAGAAGGGATCCGACTTAGGGACGAATTCTTCGGAGTCCGGCTCCCCAACGTCCGGGGTATTCCGATCCGCAGTCCACGGAAGCGACAAAACCTCGGCGTCCTCGTCCTTTTGCTCTGCGAACCTCTGTGAGGCGAAAAAGAAGCGAAAAAGAAGGAAGGTTAGGGAAAACAGCTATGAAAACAATAGAAAATCAAAGCATTGATGGTTAAACTTATCATGGAGGAGGACGCCATGGATAAACAGTTTCAATCCCGGTCCAATCTTCAGCATCTCCGTCTTAAATATAGCTCAGACGCGCTTGAAGACAAGGTATTTGTCCAGCTCGACGGTAGAGACTCGGTTGGGTTCAAGTGGACCTCTCATGTAGCAAAGTTTGTGCGTCCTTTTCTGGAATGGGCAAATTGGCGATGAAGGTAGCCATCAAGTCCTCGCCACAGTAACCTGCCCGGATCAGTTCTTTGAGCCGAGTCTCAAAAGCTTCGCCAAGACGTGGCTCCTCCTCGGATTGTAAGTCCAATTCACCTTGGAAGGGACCAATGGAGAAGGCAGGAGCGAATCTTGTCTTTTGTTCCTCTGTTCTTGACGTAAAAGAAGGATTTGTGCCACTTGCACGACTCTAACCCGTGACACGAGGAACAGACTTCCTCCGAGGTGTAATGGAGGTCGCCCGCACCGAAAAGCGCTTCTCGGAAGGGTGCGAGACTTGTCGTGACTACATTAGAACGGATCTGGAAGAACTTCGCCAGACGGCGTACGGACGGCCATAGGTCAAGTATCCCTCCGAGGCGGAGATGAATGCGTAAAGAGAAGCGATGGCGTTCGCAGAAGATGATGCGGTGAAGGTCAAGTAGTCGAGAAACTCTCTTGCAAAATCGCTAAGAGGTAGACCGTCGCCGCGAGAAATGTGACATAAAACTACATACCGCCTCCCTAATTTCCGGAGATAACTCGCTGCGGGTAAACGACAAGAGACCTCGCGGGAATCCTCCGGTTCGGATGAGCCACTCGATCTCCGCCGGTAATCGAGGAGCCCTGCCACGAGCCCCTCAGGCCCAGAGCCAGCATCATCATCCTCTACCAGGCACCGCTAAAGGAACTAGACATGATTTCGGAGAGATCGCCGGAGGAACAACTCGCGCGGAGGAAAACTTAGAGCTACGAGGCCCCGCCGCAATTCTACGCAAAACGGGCGAACAACAACGTAACCGCAGCGCATTTAACAAAGAGGAAACGAAGAGATCTAGAGGAAAGCCTAGGCAGCAAGACCGAAAAGAACTCACCGGCGACAACGCCGAACAAGTAAGCGGCGGCAGACGAGATGACGGAGCAAGCGGAGTCCTCCTTGTCGCAGAACCGCTTGAGCGCAAGGGTGGAACTATCAACGAGCGCAAAAGCGAGGAAGAAGAAGGGTGCGGCGAGCGAGAAGGGAAAAAGAAACTCCCAGCGCCGCACCCTCTTTATAACCTAGCCGCAAGCAAGGTAGTGGGATCGGGTGTGGCGCTTGCAGCGCGGATCGTGCGCAAGACGACCACATCGCCGTTGAGCGGAACCGCACCAAAGGCCACACGATTGACCAAGGAGCTCACGATCCCCAAGAACGGTGCACGAGGCGTCAGAAAGCAACGGCGCGACAGCGCGACAAGAATCGTAGCTTGTCAAGAACGCTGTAGAGGAACAAAAAACTAGAGAAACAATGATGAGGATGACACGTGGGACGAGGCGTGCACTACTAAATACGGTGTCATCACCACGACAAGGTAACTCGGAAACAATACATAACGAGTGTCGTGAAACTGATACGACCCGGCCGAGGTTATCGGCGGGGCCATACCAGCTTCGGGGACTAATGTTGGGGAGGTAACCCCGGATAGGGTAAAGAAGGGGAAAGACGAAAGGTGTTCCGTTTAGTTTCCGAAGTTACACTGAGTCGGCCGAATCTCAGAGAGGTCGGCCGAGATAGGAAAGGGCAGGACCCTTATAGTAATGGCAAGGCATTACCCGGCCGGGATACAGCGTGAGTCGGTCGGGTTAGCCCAAGTAATCTTGATGCAGGTGAAGGACAAGCCGAGTTACGCGAGGCAGGGCCGAATGATACGAAGCTTGCAGGAGAAGGAGAAGCCTAAAGTCAAACTCTAGTAGCAGGCTAGGGAGAATCTGAGCGAAGCCAAGCACTAGGGACAAAGGCGCGGAGCGACAGAGAGACAGAAGGAGGTCACGGAGGTGACAGTCCTGAAGCCCGAGGCACACAGGAGGGCCCCTCTGGAACCTTGCCGTCATTAGGGGAGCGACAGGGAAAGGGGGGCACCGAACTACTATATTGGGACAAGCATATTCCTCGAATATGCTTGCCACATCAGCCCTAAAGGAACCCAAGGCTCTCCTTTAAAAGGGCAGGCTTGGACCCAAAGGAGGGGATCGACTCATTCTTGGTACCGTTAGGCTGGTAAAGTTCTCTCTTTCCCCTTGTATACAGCTCAAGGAGCACTTGTAACCCAAGGAAGGAGAAATACATATCTTTGCGTTAGCTTTCTGTGTGTAGAATCCACTACATCTTCCCTCCCCAGATCCCACTAGCATCCATTGGCCCCAAACTTTAGCCTACCCATGGCATCTGCCGTGCCACCACCACGACAGTTAGACAGTGATGAGCCGGCAACTTATTCAAAAGTGATGGTGGGTTCTAATTATGAGTCATGGCTTGGATCCATGAGATCCGAGTTAAAGTCCATGGATGAAAATCAAGTTTGGAACTTGGTTGATCTGCCAGACGGTGCTAGACCCGTCGAGTGTAAATGGGTCTTTAAGAAGAAAACTGATATGGATGGAAATGTTTCTATCTATAAGGCACGTCTTGTCGCGAAGGGGTTCCGACAAGTTCAAGGAGTTGACTACAATTAGACTTTCTCTCCCGTGGCGATGCTTAAATTAGTTCAGATCATGTTAGCTATAGCAGCCTATTTTGACTATGAGATATGGCAGATGGATGTCAAGACGGCTTTCCTTAATGGAAATTTAACCGAGGACGTGTATATGATACAGCCCGAGGGTCTTGTCTATCCGGCTAATGCTGACAAGGTATGCAAACTTCGGAAATCCATTTATGGGTTGAAGCAAGCATCTCGGAGTTGGAACATTCGCTTTGATGAGGTAGTCAAATCGTTTGGCTTCATCAAGTGTGATCATGATTATTGTTTATACAAGAAGTTTAGTGGGAGCAAAGTAAACTTTCTGATCTTATATGTGGATGACATATTACTGATTGGAAATGATGTCCAGATGTTGCAAAAGACCAAGGAATCATTGGAAAAGAGTTTTTCGATGAAAGACTTGGGTGAGGCGACTTACATACTAGGAATCCAGATCTATAGAGATAGATCAAGGTGGCTCATTGGATTGAGTCAGAGTACATACTTGGACAAAGTGTTGAAGAAGTTCAACATGGAATCGTCTAAGAAGGGGTTCTTACCGATGTCCCATGGCATAAAACTTAGCAAGACTCAGTGTCCTTCGACAACTGATGAGCGAAGTCGGATGAGTGCGATTCCGTATGCTTCTGTAGTCGGATCAATCATGTACGATATGATTTGTACTAGGCCGGATGTTTCCTATGCTCTAAGCGTTGTGAGCAGGTACCAGGCTGACCCTGGAGAAATCCACTGGCAGCGGCTAAAGATATCCTCAAGTACTTGAGAAGTACTAAGGATATGTTCCCAGTTTATGGAGATGAGGATGAACTCGGTGTAAGGGGTTACACGGATGCGAGTTATCTCACTGACTTGGATGATTCCCGTTCGCAATCCGGATATGTGTTTGTAATAAATGGAGGGGCTATGAGCTGGAAGAGTTCCAAGCAAGACACGGTGTCTGCGTCTACGACAGAGGCTGAGTATATTGCTGCCTCAGAGGCGGCAAAGGAAGCCGTTTGGATGAGGAATTTCCTCATGGATGTTGGTGTGGTTCAGGTCTCGTCCAATCCGTTAGACGTGTATTGTGACAACAATGGTGCTATTGCACAAGCCAAGGAACCTAGACAACACCAGAAGAACAAACATATACTCATGCGGTACCACCTTATTCGCCAGTTCGTGGATCAAGGTGATATCAAGTTATGCAAGGTACACACGGATGCAAACGTTGCGGATCCATTGACAAAGCCACTTCCATAGCCAAAGCATGAGGCACACCTGAGAGCTATGAGCATTAGATGCCTAGACATGTGATGTCGGATGATTGACTCTAGTGCAAGTGGGAGACTGTTGGGAATACGCCCTAGAGGCAATCATGTATGATGTTATTTCCAATGTATTCATAAAGTTATTGTCCATGTATGAACTACTGATATATATCATTGAATATGTGATTCGATTGTGGAATTATATATACATGTTGTTTATACTAATTGTCCTTGGTCGTTGAGGTTGTGCTGGACACGCAACTTAGACTGATGCGAAAGTCGGCTGATGACTCGGTTCCACTTGTCATGGGCATAGAGATGCTATTCCGACTTACACGGATTCGACTAAAGTATTTAGCGAGTCGGACTGACCCATATTGAGATGCAACGAACAAGTCGTCATTTGCATGTCTCAATCAATGTAATCCTTAGACCGGAGGTTATTGCACAGTCCGAGTTGAGAATCATCGACTTAGCTTCTGTCAAACGTTGTTCTGTCACTGGGCAGTTATAAAGGCAGAGTTCGGGTCGACTGAGAATCAAGCTGCGTGATGTGAATAACCAAGATGGGATTTCCCCCTTTGTCTGGAGATATATTCTCTGGGCCCTCTCGGAAGATATGATTCAGAAAGCATGGTCATGCGTGACTCGGTTAAGTGTTAACCGAGGCGACCGACTAAGAGTTAGTCGGATGAATCACTTATCTCGGATCGAGAAAGAGAGTCGAACTATTTAAGGGATGACGATTATTCGCCTATAGTTCGACAGGGTATATCGTGAGGCAAAAGGGACTCAGACGAAAGTCGCATTGGAAGGTATGTCGTCATGACTCTTTGGTACTTGGGAGTTGGCACGTTCTGCTAGGAGCCGCTACCAACTGATCGGTCATGAGTGAGACTCGGATTGTGTCCGAGTCACCATGAGCCTGTCGGGTCACACACTTATGAGCGGGAGCATATTTGGGTTGGACCCAAAAAGGAAATGGACAGAGTCAACGAGTTGGACTCGCAGTGACTAATATAGGCCTTTTGGTGAATGGGCCACAAGTGAGTGGAGCCCACTTTCACTTCCTATATAAGTTGGGGCGCAGGTGCTTAGAGCACACGGTTAGGTCACTCCATGTGTTGGAAACCCTAGCTCCAGTCCAGTCCAGTCCTGTCACCATCGTACCGGACCTAGCAGTCCATCGTCGGTGCTCCTCCTCGTAATCTTCAGCACTTCGACGATCGTGGATCGAAATGGATCGTGAGGACTGCACTGCATCAAGCGACATGCTTCATCGATTCCGCAACCGTACGTCTAGTTGTAATTCTCGTGGCCTACTACCTCAGCTAGATCTTGGGATCATCGCATAGGAAAAAGTTTTGTTTTTCTCTGCGTGACCCAACACGTACGACTCATGGAAGCACGTGAATGTGTATGTGTAGGATGATACTACTAGTAGTAGTAGTATCATAACCTCATTGTGTATTAAATTATCCCAAAATAAGGAGAAAACGTGCGCTCCCTGGTCCCTCGGGGCACACGCAAATGCAGGTCATTTTCTATTTTTTGCATGGCATTTTTTCATTTTTCAATTTCGCTTTTTGGCTATGCCGTTGGATGCTCACCATGTGGCCGGATGCAGTGTATGCTTCGTGGAAATAAAAACCTCATGTTCACTCAATAGCATGGTCCTTAATTATTTGTACAGCCTCAATTGCTAGGCCGGAGGACCAATTAATGCTCCTAGTTTTTCTCAATTACTCCTCTAGTTGACCGAAAAATATGAACCACCACGTCCTGTAATGCTCCTGGCCGCTGATGTTGTTAAAATGAGAGTGCATCCATTGGCGTCATATTTTCAATTAGATGAAGTGGCCACGTGCATTGGCTGAATTTTAGGATTACTACTGCATGCAATAACTAGTGATAAAGCGAATAGGTGAAGTTAATTCTCCGAACTAAGTAGTGCTACTAGTATTTCGGGAATACTACTCCGGCCTAGTAGTAATACAGAATACAGGGAGTACCTCAAGTGTGGTTATATGGATGATCAGTTGATGTGACTCTCGGCCATGAATTCTTAACCAGATAGTCAGTACGTTCTACCACCTTTTTTACTACTACTACTACTACTACTACTACTACTACTACTACTAGTAGTAGTACATGGACTCTAGCCAAATTCAAAATCTCAATCAAGCGGCAAAATCACACACCCCGACTTCGAAGCATTTCCCGCCTAACCATTTCAAAAACTTTGAGGCAAAATCTCCCACTGGGGGAGTACCATTTTTATGTTATTAATATTAGATGGACGCTAGCCAAATTCATCTCAATCGAGCGGCAAAACCACACACCGACTTTGAAGCATTTCCCGCCCCTCCATTTCAAAAACTTTGAGGCAAAATCTCCCACCGGGGAAGTACCATTTTTGTATTATTATCAGAAGATGGGCGCTAGTCAAATTCAAAATCTCAATTGAGCAGCTAAACCATACACCGAATTTGAAGCATTTCCCGCCCCTCCGTTTCAAAAACTTTGAGGCAAATTATCCCACCGGGGTAGTACCCTTTTTATATTATTATTAGATGGATGGTTGCCAAATTCAAAATCTCAATCAAGAAGCAAAATCACACACCAACCTCAAAGTATTTCGCGCCCCTCCATTTCAAAAACTTTTGACTTCAAAATTCCCATTCTACCTATTGTTCTGACGCCCTATGGGCAAGCTAAAGTCGGTAGCTTGGGGCACGATCGTAATTATATTTCTAATCACCTCCTTAGTCCCGATTCGCGCAGATTTTCCCGCTGGTCCTTCCAATAATCCCACCCCCGCTCCCACGCCCTCACCTCCACGACCACCACGCGCACCGGCCGGCGGCAATTCCACGGCGGTCGGAGCCGCTTCACCGATACTCACCCATCGGATCTAGTTCACCGGGTCTCTCTGCCATTGCATCGGAGCTGTGGTGTTGTTCACCATGCTGATGGTGTCATCGACCGCCCAAGCTCTCCTTCCCGGCCATCAAAAGCTACCCAACCGTACCAGATCCGCTTCACCGGTGTACACCGGACGTGGTCTAGTTCAAGGAGTTCCATGTCCGCCGCTTTAGACCAGCTCCCCGACCGTCACCATTCACTGCACTGGATCTACCTTAGCGACGCTCTCGTCCACCACGCTCAAGACGGCATCGACCGCCCAAGATCTGCTTCCCTGACGCCAATAGCCACCGCAACCACAGCACCCTCGGTGACCTGAACGTCACCAGCACAGTATCGACAATGCTTAGATGCCTCTCCGACCAAGGTTAACCAAAACTCCAACCTGTTTTTGTTTTGGTAGCAGCATAGCAGGTTCAAGCCTATCGAAGTGAACTGCACTTTTGTAATCGTGCTAGTACATACAAGTCACTAGGAATGCATGTTCTTCGTGCTAGTACATACAAGGTCATTAGACATGTTGGTTTCCATTAGGTGCACTACAAATTTCAAGTCATGGACATGTCTGTTATTTTTTCATGCACATGTTCTTAGCTACTCCATACAACAATAATTGGCTGCTACCATGTAATTCTTGCAAAATCTGAAGTCAGTGGAAATATTAGTGTGGATTCTCTGCTCTACAGTTGCTGAATCTATCTGGTTCATCCTGAGATAAGTTCATGCTATTATTTCCTCCTTGGAATCGTTCTTCTATCCTTTAGTATCCATTTAAACTCTTCGTACTAATTCGATTATAATTTTTTTGTTGCCATCTGGTTCTACAAAAGCTGCATCACTAACTATTTCCTTTTCCTTGCATAGAGCTCAAAATGGAACAATGAACATGTTGGTTTGCATAACATATTCTACAGGTTCACAAGGGATGCCATTACTTCCTTATCTGGTGCTGGTTCGTCAGGAGCAACGGTATAACTGTCATCTACTATGTAGTTCACTCGTGGTTTGCATTCCTGCTCTAGAAGTTCTCTTTTGATACCATTATAATTTCTATCTGGTTGATTCTTAGATATGATAGTAACTACATGCCATTGTGTAGCTCACCGCAAATTCCGAGTCACCCAATGACTCTTTGCATTCCAGGAGATGCCACTGCTTCCATATATATTTGCTGAAATGACCTCGCTAGTTTATATTTGCTGAAATTCTAAGAAACACTTTGTTTGATTACTCATTTCATTCCAGTCACACTTGTCTAATGCTTGTTTGTCATATTCTAGAAGTTCACAAGCGACACCATTATATCTCACATCTAGTTCTGGTTTTGGTTCGTCCTAAGCCATGACATAACTATCCTCTACAATATATAGTTCATTCGTGGTTTACATTCCTGCTCTACAAGTTCTTGTATGATTCGGTTAAAATTTCTACCTAGTTCATTCTTCGTTACGATAGTAACTAGATGCCATTTTGTGGATCAGCGCAAATTCTGAGTCACCCAACGTCTCTTGCATTTTAGGGTATACAACTGCTTCCATACATATTTGTTGAAATAACCTGGCTAGTTTTTATTTGCTAAAATTCTAAGCCACACACACAATTTTTGATTGCTCGTTTCACGGTAGGCCCACTTGTTTAATGTGGTGCTTGCTTGTCCTGTTTGTTTGACGTGTTGGTCAAAAATTAAACCATTGACCAATTGTAAACTCTAGTTTATAGCTCCTGTCATATCAGTCAAATGAGTAGTTTCTCTTGTTTGATGTATTAACTTGTTATTACTTAGTTTCGGACTGCAATTATTGCTATTGCCACCAAAGAGGGGGCTGCAAGATCATGTCTCCTCCAATGTAGCTGTCCCACTCAAAGGAAGATGTAGGTGATCGATTGAGAAACCAAACTGAGGACTCTGCTATGTAATATGTAATAATTTTAAGAAGTTTGCAGCTGATGTAATATCTAGATAACTCGCATAGGCCATGTAGGCATTTAGTTTACGCCATCCACACATGGTGGTAGTCGTTACTGTAACTATGCCACCCAGGTCGATTAGGGAACAGTACCGTGCTTTGTTATTGGCCTGTTTTGTATTCCGCCGATGATGAACAATAAATTATGCTCGCTAATTACACACCTTTTATGATATTGGCATGGGCTTTAGAAAGTCCAAAACTATAAAATACCATAAACATAATGGGTTGGCCCACATGTGGGAACATGTAATAGTAACAGGCTAGAACAGTAGCAGGCCAGAACAGAAACAGGCCATTACACTAACAGGCAAGAAACTGTAAAATGGTAGAACAATAACTGGCCAGAGAATTAATGGGCCAAAATAGTAGTGGGCCTGAATAGTAAAGGGTCGCAACAATAATGGGTTGAAGTAGTTAAAGGCCAGAATAGTGACGAGCCTAAACAGTAACAACCCGAGAAATTTCCAGACGAGGGCAGTAACAGGCCGACAAATTTACTAGGCTAGAACAGTAACATGTTGTTTGTGGGCCTGAACAATTAATGGCTAGAAGAGTAAAAGGCAAGAACAATAACGGACCATCTCAAAGAAGGGTCGTTAGTAGGCGGCCCACGATGGGCTGCGATAACAATGATGGGTTGACTGCAGGACTTAATTGTACAAGAGCCACTAGGCACAGGCTGCTAATGGGCCGCACAATGTTGGACCAACATGGGCCTTCTGTAGGCCGAAACAATACCGGGCCCGAAAGTTCACGGGCCGCTGCTGGCTGCATTATTGGGCCCATTTCAAGCAGTGCATGACAAAAAAGTAACAGGCCGTCTTCTTATTAGGCTCTCCTCATGGGCTGGCCCAGTTAGTATTTAGCAGGCCTTGGCTGGGCCTGGCTTCTACCATGGTTTCTGTGACCGTTAATGGCAGTAATCGGCCGCTAACGGTGGCTGCCACGTGGCAGTTTGCATGACGTCAGCAGTCAACATGGCTAGCAAACAGATCTATGACGGAACAAGTTTTCGTGGCTGAAGGGTGTTATCCGCCACGGTCGAAAAAAATCGTGGTTGATTCATTTGTGATGGGGATTTTACCACGAAGGCCATCCGTCATGGAAGACTTTTGGCCATAAAAACGGGCCTTCAACCAAGAAAATCGTTTGTTGTAAAAGCCAACTTTTCTTGTAGTGTGGTAAACATGGGAGAAAGAAATACCAAGCTTTGTGACTACACCAACACTCCCAATGATCAATTCATTGCTAGGCCTATCACAACATCTGAAATAACTGCTAAAAGTTTTGAAGTAAGTCCTGGCCTATTAAACCTCATAGTTCAAGAACAATTTGGGGAAGTACTAGTGAAGATGCCTCTATGCACTTGCATGACTTCTGTGAAATTTGTGATAAAAATTAAAAATGTGGAAAATAATATTGTTAAACTTAAATTATTCCCATTTTCACTTAGGAGTAAAGTTAAATAATGGCTATTACCACTACCTATTGCTAGCATAAATTCTTGGGATGACCTAAAAGAATCTTTTATAAAGAAATACTCCCTCCGTTCCTTAACATAAGGTGTATAGTTTTCTTGCACGAATATTAGCGCACGGGCTGGGAGGGCAAATTTTGTTGCTTTAGGACGTGAATACCCCAGGTGATTGACGTGATATAGGGGAACATACGCAATTTGGGTATCCTCTCTCTCCTTATCGGATTAATTGCCTCCTAAATAAGAGGAACAAATACCAAAATTCTCTATACACCTTATATTATGGAATTTTTCACAAAAAACTATACACCTTATATTAAGGAACGGAGGGAGTACTGCCCACCTATTAAAATCCCACAAAACAGAAATAATATCCTATCATTTAGGAAAAATGACAATGAACATGTAGCAACAAGTTGGGAAAGAATTAAAAACATGCTTAGAACCTACCCATCACATGGAGTAAATGAATGGACAATCCTACACTCCTTTTACAATGGGTTAAACTATATGTCAAGAAGCATGATAGACTCTACTGCAGGGGTGCTTTTATAAGTAAAACTGTTCCTGGAGCTAAAGCCATCCTAGAAAACATGCTACATAACCATAGTCAATGGCACACTGAAAGAGCACCTAACCCATCATCAAAAAATATAAGTCCTATTGAAGAAATCTATCCTTTGTCTAACAAGACAGATTCTATATTTTCCTACATATCTAAGCAAAATACTAATAGTGCCCCCTAGAAGAACTAGTTGGAAACACCAATGAAAATGTAGATGTCAACTACATAAGAAATTTTGGTAGTAATGGATATGGGAACAACTACAATAATTCTTATGGTAGACCATCCTATGCTCCAAACAACTATGGCAACTATCCTTTCATTCCATATCCTAATGCTAATGAAAACAAATGGAAACCGGCCACTATCCCACAAATTGGTGAGACCTCTAAAAATAACAAGAGCCAAATAAACCTTATTGAACAAGTAGCTACCCATGATAGAAGAATTACACAAGTCACTTTCATCCATAAGTTTTGATATTAAAGGCTTGCAACACCAAGAGGCTGGCCTAGACAAAGATTTATCTAAACTAGCTGATAATCAAGCAACCTTGTTAAGTATGTCTATAGGAAAGCCACAAGGATCACCAACTATTGGTATGAACTCTGTTAGTATAACTACAAGTACAACCTCTACCCTTTAAGAAACATACAAAGAATTAATGAACTATAATGATCTTTTTAATCACTCTTATTACAATATGGAATCCCTATAAAAGCACCAATGAAAGAGGAAAAAGAAACCACTATGCTTGAGCCACCAATAATCACAAATGATAAACAAGTAGAGGAAGTTAAAATGCTAAGTCAAACAAAAGAACCTCTACCAGACCTTGATAAATGCAGCTTGTATGAACTTATTAATATATTGCAAAAAAATCTAATGATCCATCTATTAATATTCATAAAGCAGGTTTTGGTTCCTTTAAAGCAAACTATGTCATCAAAGAAAAGATAGAAAGATACAATAATGAAGCCATGATACCACAAAATCTTGGGGATGCTTGCCCCCCCCAAGATATTAATCACTATTGGCAAAGAGACCCATCATGCGATTCTAGATCTAGGATCTAGTGTCTCTGTTTATCCAAAGAACTATATGAACAACTAGAACTCAAAACCATGGAAAATGTTCAATAGATATTTTGATTGATGATGACTCAATTAAACATGCTTTAGGAATAGTAAATTATATAATGGTTGAGTTACATATGACTTTTGTTCCTGTTGATTTTGTTGTAATGGACATGGGGAGAAAGAACTCTAGTCCTATAATTTTTGGAAGACCTCTTTTGAGAACTACAGGTGCAGTCATTGATTCAAAGGAACAGAATGTGAAGTTTTAGTTCCCACATAAGAAATGCATGGAATAATTACAAGGAAGAAGGAGGTAGCACCAAGGTACAAGCTACCACATGACCTCCACATCACTTGAAACAAGTAAGTAAGCCTAGCTATATGGATATAAAGAAAGCGCTTTATGGGAGGCAATCTGTTTATATATTTTTATGCATGATTGTTGTAGTAAAAGAGTCATTTTTAGTGTATTTGTTGTAGGTTAGCAATAAAGTACCTAGTTGAACCCATTTTGGATGCTAGAGAGTCGTTAGAACACATGGAGCAGAAAATTCCTGCGCAAACTCTTTTTAGTAAACAAATTATCTGATTTTTTATGTAACTCTAATTGCGCTCATATTTATAATTTAGTTTCAAATTTTCATCCTATATATGCACAAAAATTGGCCAAAATTCCTGACATTTCTAGGTGGTAAATAAATTAGTTTTGATGCTGCTGAAAATCCGGACAAATTCTGCCCACTAGTGTTTTAGCCATTCCTTTGGGTCCCAAAATGATTTGCCATGTGTATTTTGATATGCTAGGAATGTGTAGGACACTATATTCTTGCTGGAATACTAAGTAAGATTTTTTATTTGATATATATGGAATGTACTATCATATTCTTGTACCATTAATGTCACCCCACAGAAAAGAAATGGGAGAAAGTTTTGTGTTGAAGTTTATTGACAGGGAATGGAGGAACACCACACCAAGATCTATCCAAGAATGGTGAAAACCATAAGCTTGGAGTTGCCCAAGGCACCCCGCTGGACCTATTAAACTCTCGGTTTGCAAACTTCTGAACTTTGTTTTTTGAGAAACATAGAATGATCATAGAAACTTGGAGTGTCTTTATTTAGTGTTATGTATAGTTTTGCTTGATATGTTTGGAAATAAATAGGAACACAATGATAGATAATTTGAATGCTTAGGAAAGAGATACTAAAATAAATTATCCCTTGAATGAAATGCCATGTTTGAATGAATGACATGCTTGATTGAATGTCTTTCTTGAAGTAGAAAAAGAGGGGGGACAAAACTATGCATGTTATTTATTTAAGTTGGAATGTTCATATGCTTTAAGGAGTGATGGTTTGTAAGGGTATCATCTTGTGTTAATTCTTATATTCATCATAAATGATGCTCAATGCTTATATTGTCTTCTAGAGATGACTTAGTAATATGGGCACTTTGCATTCTTGTAGAAGGTCAAATGGTTACCATTGCTATCCCCACCATATTGAAACAACCTCCTTTAGCAAAACAAACTTAGTATTTATATATAGGAAACACCTTCCCAAATAGCTCAAGATATATCCAAAAGTATACTATCATGTGCGAGACATTATTTAGTTCCCAAATACTATTGTTATAGGTATGGGTGACATGGAGAAGTTAGTCGTGGGGTGACCACGAACTCATTGGGCATAGAGTACCCCTTCCCAAAAAGCAATAAGAGGATGCATACGTAAAAGATGAGGGCACAAACCCTCCATAGAAGAGGTACCACCACTAAGATGAGGACAAAAACTCTCCAAATATTTATAGGATATCAAAGGTGAGAGAGTGAGTATGTAAAGGCTAGGCCTTCCCAAAAAAGAAGAAGCAAAAGTTACATAAAAAGAAAAAAAAAGAGGAAAGAAGCAAAAAGAGCCAAAAACAAGAATGCCAAAATGAATCAGGTAATGAGGGACAATGGAACCAAACACTAATGATGAACTATTCTTCAACCACAAACTTAATAATGGTGTTTGGAAATTAGCTGGTGTCTCACATATGATATTCCCTACTTGCCAACCTTATACTCTTTCCAACCTCCTTTGCCAAATATTCTGACCATAGGACTGCCACTATATATATATACTTTACTCTATGCGAAGAATGCACTAGTGCTTCATATTACTATATGCATTTGCGGTGGACATTATGAACATCGTGTTGTGAAGTATGATATTATGAGGCGTATCACTTTATGCTATGCTTACTTGTTGTTATTCTCTTAAATCAATGAACCATTTAAATTTTTGTGATACTTGCTAGTGAAAATAAGAACCAAATCCAAAGCCCATGTTAGTTTTATCACCTTAATGCTCTAGGATGAGCATAGGTGAAGCTTGGGGATGTTGATGCATGTAAAATGCGTACATGAACTTTGTAGTTTGTTGCTATGAATTCCCACATATTTGCTACATATATGATGTTATATTCATGTTGTACATTGATTTATGGGGATTTATCAATGATCCCCTTTATTTTATTTATAACTCTACAGGACAGGAAAACCTTGTTTTGTGTATTTTTCCTTTTTAGGGACCTAAACAAAGTCAAATGGAGCTGGGATTTCGGGAGCACTAACCAAGAGAAGCACCTAGAGCACTTGGACCTCAACAGATGAGCCAGGAGGGCCAAAAGAGCCCAGGTGGCGCGCGCCCAGTAAGGGTGGGCGCGCCACCCATGCTCTTTCCCTCCTCGACCGTCGATTCTCTCTGATATTTCGGCCACCACTGAAAGGATATTGTTTTCTCCATGTATTTTTGGTGTTGATGACAACTTCATTTATGGTTTAACTATGTGCCCAAGTTGCAGGTTTTATCTATGGACGGTTTAGTTGGTGGACTTCTCTCTAGAAGAATCTTGAAGACAGTGGCTTTTATTTGCACTTTCTCTCATTCTTTGTTTTAGGCTACCGTACTATCAAGAGGGGGTCCACCTTGGAAGGTTGTGGGAAATCACCATTTCATGCACAGACCATATCAGCACATCCACAGCCTTCCCAGTTTTCCTGTGAGAGAGTGTTCCCCGAGGTGTTCGAGTGGTTTCTGCCCTGACCGGTAGTTCCGCCCAGGCGCCGGTAGTTCCACCCAAGGGTGTTTTCAGGGCTAATCGAGCGGAACATTTGACTGTAGTTCTTGCCCTAATTCCGGCAAACATGAAATCGGCTCAGTAATACTTCTATATCCAACTGCCTATTTAACAGAATTAGCATCGGAACATGCACCGATAGTACCGGCCAGATCCTGCACTGACTAGCCCTAGTCCCTTGAGCGGTAGTACTGCTCCCGGTCTGGTAGTACTGGTCAGCTCATGGTGAAGCGGTATTTCTGATCCTAGTTCCGAACCGAGTTCTGACAAATATGTTCTCGCCTCAGATTGTTCTCTGCCTCAAGATGTCTATTTGCCGGTAGCTGGATCAAAACTAGGATCGGTAGTTCCGGTCAGTTCATGGGGGGCACTGAACAGTCAACCCAACCGTTCCGTAGGCGTCTTCAAACCATTGGGAGACCGCTCACCGGAACTACCGGCCCGCCATCGGTAGTACCGGTGGTGTCGAGGCGGGGCAAAATCTGCTTGTTTGAAGGGGGCCTATTTAAGGCCCTCTTCTTCCTCCTCTTGCCACTCTTTGTTTTCTCTCTCCTCCATTAATACAAGAGCTTGACTTGCCTAGATCTCTCTCCCTACCTACTCAAACCTCTTGATCTTTTGAGGATTGGGAGAGGTGACCTAGATCTACACTTTCACCAAAGGAATCGTGATTCCCCCACCCATCCTTTGTGGATCTTGTTACTCTTTGGTTCTTGGAACCCTAGACGGTGTAGGGCATCCGCGGAGCTAGGGCCATTGTTGTGAAGGTTTGTTGTGTCGTTGAGGGCCTCAATTGAGTTGTGGAGTATCCCCTCAACCTTGTTATAAAGGTTTCGGTTGGTGCCTTCAAGGTCACCTGTTAGTGGATTGTGAGGTCACCTTTGTGGTGGTGCTCACCAGAGAAGAAGGTGAGGCCTTTGTGGCGCTCGGGTGACCTTGTGTGGCCCCGACACTTCTCCAACATAGACGTAGATTCCTTGGAAGTGAACTACGGGAATTACATCTCCGTGTCCCCTCGCCAGTTTACTCGTTCCTCTCGTTTACTTCTTGCAATTACCGTCTTGTTTACCGGTTGTATCATTTGCCATATAGGTTATTCATATAGTTGCATCTCTAGTGAACTTTACATTATGCAATGCCTAAAATTGCAAGAAAATAATAAAAATTGGTAGTCTCCTATTCACCCCCTCTAGTCGACCAAACTTGAGCCTTTCAATTGGTATCAGAGCCGCGGCTCTTACTTCGGGATTAACCGCCTAAGAGACAATGGCTGACGAAGATGGGAGTGTGGGTGCAACCACCAAGAACTTGGCCTCCATGGATGACCTCAATAGTTTGGAGACATCCATGATGACCAAGTTAGAGGAAATGATGACCCTCTTGCAATCCCTTAAGCCTAGCCTCATGCAAGAAACCCCTCATGATGCATCTCTTACAGCTGAAGCCCCTCCCGCTCCGGTGCAAGTGGTCGCCCCTGGGGTGAATCCCGCGGCTACCCCAAAACACTTGGGATTAGGCTTTGTGGCTCAAACCACCAAGATCCCAAGCGAGAGCACTGAGGGGCTAGGTGACTCCTCCTCCAAAGAGGGAGACGAGGAAAAGGACTACTCGGAGGTACCACCACCGTTGAAGTACACTCCGGACCCATCTATCCCCATGCCGCATATCATACCTCAAGGAGCACCTCCCATGCTAGATACTTCTAACTTCAACAATTGGCAATATCTAATGCAATCTCACATTTCCAGCTCTTCGATTGAATTGATGAGGATTGTGGAAGAAGGTTTTTTCCCATATGATGCAAAGAAGTTGACCCGGGTCGAGGTCGTGGACAAGCAGCTCAATGCCACCATTTTGGGCATGGTCCAAAAGGCATTGAATCCCAAGGACTTTGCTCACATTCGCCAATTCTCCACTACCAAAGAAGCTTGGGATCATCTCACCGATTTGTATGTTGGGAATGCTAGCATTCAAAGCTCCAAGTTTGATGAAGTCAACAATGAGTCCGATGGCTTTGCTATGCAAGATGATGAGACACCCGAAGACATGTATCGTCATCTCAAGGTTCTTTGTTGTACTATGAGGGACCTTGGTGCTACCTATGTTGGTGACAAGTTCATGAAGAGGAAGTTTGTTCAAGCCCTTCTTCCCTTTGAGGAGCAAAAACTCAACTCCATCAAGGGGAGAAGCAACTACCACATCATGTCCTATCAAGATGTGTTGAGTGAAGTTATTGCCCTGACTATTGCCAAGAAGAATGTGGAGTCCGCTCGTGCTCGTGCTTATGGGTCTCAAAAGTTGAACCTAGACTTGAAGGCTCAAGTGGTGGAAGTTGATGAAGACGAAGACTCTAGCGAGTGGTCTCAAGAGGACATCAAATATGCCTTCAACGAGCACTTGGCTCTTGCATCAAGGGCCTTTTAGAACAAACCGGGCATGAAGTCAAGGTCATGGGACAACACAAGATTCAACTCAACCATGAAGGCTCCAAAGGCAAGATCTTGCTACAATTCCAATGAAAAGAGTCACTTTGTAGTTCAATGCCCTTTCGAGAATAGAGAAGACAATGGAGGACGTCTCATTCGCAAGAGCAAGCCAAGACCTCCTCACCCCTTGAACAAGAACTCTCCAAACAAGGAGAGGGCAATGGTAGTCCATGAAGAGTACTTCTCGGGCGCGGATGATGATGATGAGAGTGAAGGTCAAGGAGGAGAGATCATGGGAGTTGCCGCTATTGCTACTTCTTCTACCCCATGGGTATCTCTCTTCGACTCACCAAATGAGAACATCACCAACCACAACCAAAAGTGTCTCATGCCTAAGGCCACCGAGGTAACACCCACTTCCAAGTCTCCCGCAAATGAACTTCCTTTGCCTGATCTAGATGGTCTAGAGGTTAAGAAAGGGATGGTAAGCATGTGTGAATCCATGAAGCATCTATATGATGATACTAGAATGTGCTTTGAAACTCTTGTTAACCAACTTGACCATGCTAGGGAAATGTTGGATGAGAAGGAAGAGGTTATTAACATGATAGGTAAAAATGAGAGAGAGGCCACCGATGAAATTGCCTCTCTATCTCAATCCCTTGAAGTTGAGCATAACATGAGAATAACTCTTGAGGAAAGTGTGGTTAAACTTGTAGATGACCATAATGCCTTCATAACGCAACTGTTAAAAACGATATCATGCTCTTGCTTCATTGAATGTCCTTAAAAATGAAAAGGTTGAGTTTTGTGTTAGTCATGAATGCCTTGAGGACTTTGAGAAACTCAAGGAGGAACATCATGCCTTAGAGAGTAAATTCTCAAGTCTCTTTGAGGCCCATGAGCGACTTCAAACTCAATTGAATAATGAACATTCAAAGTCTTCCGCTACGCCTATTGTACATTTGCCTTGTTCTTCTAACACTTGTTGCAAGCATGTGAATCTTGTGGAGGAAAATAAGGTGTTGAAAGATCAACTTGCAAAAGGGAAACTTGAAAAAAAGAAGAAGAACAAGAGGAGGAACAATAAAAAGAAGAAGAGAAAGAGCTTTGCTCAAGGATCCTCACATGCTTCTACCTTTGTGCAAAGTGATAACTTTGCTAGGAAGAACAACCCTTCTTACATTCTTTGCAAATCTTTTGATGGTCATGTTTATGCAAAATACATTGGCACATCTTACACTCATGATTATCATTGGACTATTTGGGTACCTAAGACCCTTGTGACTAACAAAATGGGACCCATTGCAAAATGGGTACCTGAAACCAAAGCTTGATTTTCCTGTAGGACTTTGCTTCCGGTGGTGCAAAATGGGTGCTTGATAGTGGAGCTACGAGCCATATGACAGGAAGAAAGTCTATCATGTCGGAGATTAGGCCTAATTTTGCCAATACTATGGTCTCCTACAGCGATAAAACAAGTTCACATGTATTGGGTTTGGTAAGGTGGTAGTAATCCAAATGTATCCTTGGTTAATGTCATGCTTGTCAAAACCCTTGGTTACAATATCCTTTCCGTTCGTGCTCTTGCAATTATGGGTCTTTCGTACTTCTTTAATGAGCACTCTGTGGTCCTCATGTGGAGCAAGTCTCTCATGGTGGCTTTCGTTGGATACACAGAGCATGACTTGTATGTGGTGGATTTCTCCAGAAGCCCTCTACACATGCTATATGTCTCTATGCGAAAGCCGATGTGGGTTGGTTGTGGCATTGTTGCCTAGCCCATGTAAACATGAAGGCTTTGCAATTTCACTACACGGGGGGCCACATCCTTGGCCTAAAAGACATTTCCTTTGCCAAATATTGTGTGTGCAGGGCTTGTATTGAAGGAAAGATGCATGAGAAGCCTCACAAGATCCTCAATCAAATTACCACCAAACAGTGCTTGGAGCTTCTTCACATGGATCGCTTTAGGCCTCCTTGTCATGATAGTCTTGGGGGAAAGATGTATTGTTTGGTGATTGTGGATGACTTCTCGAGACATACTTGGGTCTACATCTTCAAGTTCAAAAGTGAGACTCAACAAACCGTCATCGACTTTGCCAATCAAGTTAAATGGAAACACAATGCTACCATCCTCACCATTCTAAGTGACAATGGCACCGAGTTCAAGAACTACACGTTGGATGAGTTCCTTAGTGATGAGGGGATCAAGCATCAATATTCAACTCATTACACCTATCAACAAAATGGTGTTGCCGAAAGAAAGAATCGTACTTTGATGGATGCGACCCGGACCATGTTGGTGGAATTCAAGTCACCTTATAACTTTTTGGCCGAAGCCATTTCAACCGCTTGCCATGCAACCAATCGCCTCTACCTATGCAAGAAGAATAATATGACTCCATATGAACTTCTCACCGGGCGCAATCCAAATGTCAAGTACTTCTGGGTGTTTGGTTGTAGATGTTTCATCCTCAAAAAAGGTGTCTGCTTGTCAAAGTTTGAGTCAAGGGCTCAAGAAGTAATCTTCGTTGGGTACTCAAATCAATCCCATGCCTATAGAGTCTACAATAAAGCAACAGGAAGGGTTGAAGAATCTAGCAATGTCGAGTTTGATGAAGATCATGAGTCTCTTGTGAGGCAAGACGGTGTTCATCATCCAAGTGATGAAATTCCTCGCCAAGCCATAAGAAGAATGGGTGTGGTATTCTTACACCCCATTGAGGATCCCCTTGTGGCCGAAGGAGAAGGACCAAGCTCCACTCAAGCGGAGCCTTCACTCTCACAAGACCATCTTGCCCCTCAAGGTCAACTTATTGCTTCTCAAGGTTCTCCAAGCTCTTCTCAAGATCTTCATGGCCATGACTCTCCAAGCTCAAGTCTTCCTCAAGTCGATCAAGCCCTACCTCTCCAAGATAGTGAAGCTCCTCAAGTCAATGATGATCAAGGTCGAGTCGAAGAAGGTCAAGCTAACAATGACCAAGGCCAAGCTAATGTCTCTCCATCATATGATGATGACTCTCCTACAGTTGATGTTGATAAAGATAGTAATCAAGTTCGTGCATATAGTCAAGGCGGGGACTCGAATCATGGTTATGACCAAGTGGTTACTCAAGAATCTCACCTTGAGACCCAAGCCCTCCGTCAAGCATACCGTCTTGCCAAGCTCATCAAATATGGCTATATCCTTGATAATGCTTATGGAGATTTCAATAGGGGCTCTACTACTAGGAGACAACTAACCTCTTTTAGTTCTCATCATGCTTTTATTTCTCATGTTGAGCCCAAAAGGTCTTCGAATCTCTAAGATGATAATTGGCTTGATGCAATGAATGAAGAACTCCACAACTTCAATAGGAACAAGGTGTGGACACTTGTGAAGAGACCAAGAGATTGTAAAAATGTGATTGGGACCAAGTGGATCTTTAAGAACAAGAGAGATGCCAATGGTATAGTCGTCCGCAATAAAGCAAGGTTAGTTTCCCAAGGATACTCTCAAGTTGAGGGCATTGACTACGGTGAAACTTATGCTCCCATTGCTCATCTAGAATCCATTCACATGCTTCTTTCTTATGTTACTCATAATAACTTTAAATTGCAACAAATGGATGTTAAGAGTGCTTTTATTAATGGTCCCTTAAAGGAATCGGTGTATGCCAAGCAACCTTCGGGCTTTGAGGATCCCCTCTTCCCGGATCATGTCTACAAACTCGATAAGGCACTATATGGTCTCAAACAAGCCCCACGTGTGTGGTATGAGTGACTTAGAGAGCTTTTGTTAGACCATGGTTTTGAAGTAGGCCTCATTGATCCCACTCTTTTTACTAAGAAAGTTGGAAGAAACTTGTTCATTTGCCAAATCTGTGTTGATGATATTATTTTTGGGTCTACTAAGCTCATGACCGACTGCTTTAAGATGCCTATGATGGGGGAGTTGGAATTCTTTCTTGGTTTTGAAGTCAAGAAATTGAGGAAGGGAACCTTGATCAAACAAGCTAAATATGTCCAAGATACGCTCAAGAAGTTCAACCTTGATCAAGTAAATGGAGTCAAAACTCCCATGCCCACAAAGGATAATCTTGATCTCAATCCCAAGGATAAGGATGCGGATCAAAAACTTTATCGCTAGATGATTGGTTCTTTTCTCTATCTTTGTGCATCTCGATCAGATATTATGTTGAGTGTGGGTATGTGTGCAAGATTCCAAGCGGCACCAAAGGAAAGCCACATGGTGGCGGTCAAGAGAATCTTTCGATATTTGGTTCATATCCCTAACTTCGGGCTGTGGTACCCCAAGGGAGCTAGCTTTGACCTCATTGGATACACGGATTCAGATTGGGTAGGAGACAAAGTGGAAAGGAAGTCAACCTCCGGTGCTTGTTAATTTCTTGGAAGATCTTTGGTGTGTTGGTCCTCGAAGAATCAAAACTCCATATCTATGTCCACCGCCGAGGCTGAGTACATATCTGCCGCAAGTTGTTGTGCTCAATTGCTATGGATGAAGCAAACCTTGAAGGATCTTGGACTTTCTTTCAACAAGGTGCCCCTTCTTTGTGACAATGAGAGTCCCATTTCTATTGCTCACAACCCGGTGCAACACAACAAGACCAAGCACATTGAGATTCGTCATCATTTCATTCGAGATCATGTTGCAAGAGGAGACATTTCTTTGGAGTATGTTCCCACCAAGGCCAATATTGCGGATCTTTTCACGAAGCCACTTGATGAAGCAAGGTTCTAGGAGTTGAGGCATGAACTAAATATCATAGATTCGAGAAATGTGGTTTGAGTATCTTGCACACCTACCCGGATCTCAAAGAATATCTTGTTTGGATGTACGCATGGATTTAGGGGGAGTGTAGTTCCTCATATGAACCAACACTCTCCCTATTATGCACATATTAATGTATTCATCCTCTATGGTCTCTCAAGGAGACAAAATGAGCTTAAAAGATGAGTTTTGGTGATGAACCCAAGATATATCTTCGCGGTGTCAACCCAAATATACTCATATATGGTGGCCTAGGCCACCGTCATTGTGTTTTTCTCTTTTCTTGTCTTTTGTATTGTTTCACCTTGTTTTCATGCTTTTGGTGTTGTTTTTCGTTTTTGGCTCTTCATAGTTTGTGCCATCTATCCCAAGCCTTTGCTCCTCCCCTTAACCTTCTCTTTCCTTCACAAGGTCTTTTCCTTGCCAATCAATATCCGGATAGTTTTCGTGGGCATCACTGATAGTTCTGGTCATTTGTCGGTACTACCGCTCCGGGTCTAACTTCCTAGAGTTATGTTCGGACCGGTACTACCGCTCCCTCCGGAACTGCTCGTGTCACCGGTAGTTCCGGCCCTTGGCCGGTACTACCGGTTGAGCGAGGGACCTTTAAGTTACGGGCCAGGGGGGCCACAGGGTCTTCTTCCCCACTTGCCCCCCTTGATCCCTACTTACAATCTCCCACACCCCCAGGAAGCTCTCTGCAGTGGCACCGCCGGCACCGCCGATTCTAGCCGTCCCTCTTCAAATTTGCTCCATGGGAATCTTCCCCACCTCGATCTCTCGCCATGGCCTCCGTATTTGCTCCTCTCACCCTCCGTTCAAGGAGATCTGGCCATTATTGTGCTTGAGTAGGACATGCCATGTCTAGGGTTCTTCTTTGGCTAGAACTATTTCAGGAGATCTTGGTAGGTCTATATTTTGTTGTTAGATCAGATTGCCCCAATACATTGATTAGATTTCAACCTTTGGTGCACCTAGATCTGTTGTTCTTTGATTTTCTGTCGAACTGCTCTCCTCGTGCCCTGATCGGTACTACCGGTGAGGCTCGGCCAGTACTTCCGGTGGGTTCCTCTCCACCGATACTACCGGTGGGGGCACGACCGGTACTTCCAGTAGCCAGGCGGAACTACCCCTGCACCAAATTTTGGCTTCTGCCTCTGTATTCTGTCAAACTTGTCTAGCAGTTTTCTTTTTCTCTTTGACCTTGTGCACTTATCCTCCCTTCCCTCCCATCTATTTGCTTTCTTCTCAGGGAAAGGTGGTTCCCGTGGTAAATCCAAGCGGTCTTGTGCCTCCTCTCATGGTCCTCCAGATATTGATGAAGATTATCTCGAGGTCGTGCACCCTTCTAGTCAGACCGCCCGTCTGAAAGTTGCTGCTGAGCGCCATGTTGCTGCCGCTGAAGGGAAGAGGCATGTTCTTGCCAGCCAAAAGAAGACCACCTCTGGTCCCGACTCAAACAATAAGAAGATCTCTTCTTGGCCTTAGGTTTCCTATGAAGAGTTTCGCAAGATTGATCCCTTCAGTGTTCCCCATGATCGTCTGGCTCAGGACCACTTCTTCCATACCAAGCACCAAGAAGAAATTTATTCTAAGGTGTATGCTTCCAAGAAGAAGAATGTGGTTTCCCCTAGAAGCACATCAACATGGCCATGATGGAGAACAACCCCGAGTACTTTGGTGAGGCCCTCGACATGTGCAAGAGGTTTGGGGTCATCAAGATTATGGAACACCGTGAGAACTTTGATGAGAGGGCCATTGCTTAGTTCTACTCCACCCTCTACATTGATCATGATGCCCAGGATAGAAATCTGAAGTGGATGACTCAAAACAAGTATCTGACTGCCAAATGTCTGAGTTTGTTGCTCTTCTTGGCTATCCTATTCTAGAAGGCCCTCACGCAAATAGATGGCAAGTTCATAGGAGTAAGGCCTCCAAGCCTGAAGTTCTGGAGCCCTTGTACATTAAGGACTGGGGCGTCAATGGTAATGTTGCCTATCTCCTTCCCACCTATGACATCATGCGCAAGGTCTATCAGAACACCACTGCTCCCAAGGCAGGTAACTTTGACCAACTTCATGACTTCCAGATTGATCTCATGTATCAGACATATCGCCACAGAAACTCTCATGAGCGCATAGATGTTATGGACTATCTGTTTGAGGAGATTTGGTCCACACTCATTGATAAGAGATCATGTACCTATGATCCTTACATCTAGACCCTCATCAATGCCAAGGGGAGAGAGGCCACATGCTCTCTTTTTCCTCAGGATGATCTCACTATTCATGAGGAGAAGACCTTCCGTGTGATGAAGCATCCGAAACCATGTTCTCAGGCTGAAAAGGAAGCTGCTGCTAAGAGGGCTGCTAGGGAAGTTGTTGTCCCTTCATTCCATGCTAGTGATGGGGACCATGTTGAGGCTTCTCCTCCACCCCGACTTGAGAGACAACCATCTTGGGCCAAGAAGTTGCTGAGGAAAGTTAAGAAGACCTTTTGTTTCATTCAGGACCGTGAGTATCCATCATTTGTTGCTCAGAGGCATAGTGTCAAGAGGGAGAAGGCCATCATGAGGAAACTTGATATTGAGGTATCTCCTAAGTCCAACTCTCTCACCGCGCCAAAGGATTAGTGGGTCAACTCGCATTGTAGGTGGACTGATAGTGATGATGAGCCTGAGGTCACCGGTCCTTTTCCACCCGCTTGGAACAATGCCTCTTGGGACCCCGAGCCTCCTCATCTGTTTGTTGGTGGGTGGGGCGCTTAGATTGTCTAATTCGTCCCCTTTTGGCGTCTTGATGCCAAAGGGGGAGAAAGTTTTCCCTTAGAACTACAGGATTTGCATGGGTTGTGTCATGAGCTCGCTCTTTCTTTGATCCTTTTATGCTCGTGCACTCTTTTCTTCCGTTATGTATGCTTGTGGACCTCTATTATTTATCTGTCTGTGGACCTCGTTTATGTATGATACTATGTTGGTGAGATTATGTGTTATGGTATCTATGTGTTGTTCTTGTGGTTGGCTATTGTAGGTTGAGTTGTCTTATGGAG
The DNA here is from genome assembly GCA_023614405.1 of Avena insularis. Taxonomy (NCBI): domain Eukaryota; kingdom Viridiplantae; phylum Streptophyta; class Magnoliopsida; order Poales; family Poaceae; genus Avena; species Avena insularis. The sequence continues at coordinate 659,341,003 of CM042690.1, read as the reverse complement.
GTATATTCGCTTATCCAATATTGTCTCACCACAATGGTATTGGTGCAAGGTATGAGCCTCTCTCTCATGTATGCTTGTTGCTTCCAGAAACTCTTGTTCCTATATCTAGCAAACATCTAGGGGGAGCCTACTATTTCTCTTATTGCCTATGGTTTCTCCTTGTTGTTATCTTTTATGCAAATCTTGTGAGGTTGTCATCACACACCAAAAAGGGGAGATTGAAAGGATATTGTTTTCTCCATCTATTTTTGGTGTTGATGACAACTTCATTTGTGCTCTAACTGTGTGCCCAAGTTGTAGGTTTTATCTATGGATGGTTTAGTTGGTGGACTTCTCTCCCGAAGAAGCTTGAAAATAGTGGCTTTTATTTGCACTTCCTCTCATTCTTTGTTTTAGGCTACCGTACTATCAAGAGGGGGTCCACCTTGGAAGGTTGTGGGAAATCAGCATTTCATGCACAAACCATATCAGCACATCCACAACCTTCCCAGTTTTCCTGTGAGAGAGTGTTCGCTGAGGTGTTCGAGTGGTTTTTGCCCTGACCGATAGTACCAGCCAGGCGCCGATAGTACCGCCCAAGGGTGTTTTTGGGGCTGATCAAGAGGAACTTCCGACTGCAACTCCGGTCCTAATTCTGGCAAACATTAAATTTGGCTGAGTAATATTTCTGTATCCAAATGCCTATTTGACGGGATTAGCATCGGAACATGGACCGGTAGTACCGGCCAGATCCTGCGCTGACCAGCCCCAGTCCCCTTGAGCGATAGTACCGCTCTCGATCGGGTAGTACCGGTCAGCTCCTTGCGAAGCGGTATTTCCGATCCCAGTTCTGACAAATATGTTTTCAGCTCAGATTGTTCTCTGACTCAAGATGTCTATTTGCCGGTAGCTGGATCAGAACTAGGATCGGTAGATCCGGTCAGTTCGTGGGGGGGGGGTTGCTGAACAGTCAACCTGGCCGTTCCGCGGGCATCTTCGAACCATTGGGATACAACTCACCAGAACTACCGGCCTGCTAGCAGTAGTACCGGTGGTGTCGAGGCGGGGCAAAATCTGCCCATTTGAAGGGGGCCTATTTAAGGCCCTCTTCTTCCTCCTCTTGCCTTATATGTTCGTTTTCTGTATCCTCCATTAATACAAGAGCTTGACTTGCCTAGATCTCTCTCCCTACCCACTCAAACCTCTTGATCTTTTGAGGATTTGGAGAGGTGACCTAGATCTACACTTCCACCAAAGGAATCATGATTTCCCCCACCCATCCTTTGTGGATCTTGTTACTCTTGGGTTCTTGGAACCCTAGACGGTGTAGGGCATCCTCGGAGCTAGGGAAATTGTTGTGAAGCTTTGTGGTGTCGTTGAGGTCCTCCAGTTGAGTTGTGGAGTATCCCCTCAACCTTGTTGTAAAGGTTTCGGTTGGCGCCTTCAAGGTCACCAGTTCGTGGATTGTGAGGCCACCTTTGTGGTGGTGATCACCGGAGAAGAAGGTGAGGCCTTTGTGGCGCTCAGGTGACCTTGTGTGTCCCTGGCACCTCTCCAACATAGACGTAGCTTCCTTGTAAGTGAACTACGGGAATTAAGTCTCTGTGTCCCCTCGCCGGTTTACTCGTTCCTCTCCTTTACTTCTTGCAATTACCATCTTGTTTACTTGTTGTATCGTTTGCCATATAGGTTATTCATCTAGTTGCATCTCTAGTGAACTTTACATTGTGCAAAGCCTAAAATTGCAAGAAAAGAATAAAAATTGGTAGTCTCCTATTCACCCCCCCTCTAGTCAACCAAAGTTGGGCCTTTCAACCGCCTTCATTTGACCTAAAACCCACTATATAAAGGGCCCCTCGAGAGTTCCTGGAGGGAGGTGCGGTAGAAACACCGAAACACCAAAATAGAGCCAGAACCAGTGAAGATTAGAGGGGGAAACTCCGCCGGAGCCACCACTAGAGGGATCTCTACCTTCTTCAACGTCTCCACCATCATCACCATGATGAAGAGGGAGTAATCCACCTCTAGACTATGGGTTTGTGGTAGTGGATTGATCTATCTCTCTCTCCCTTGTTCTTCATAGGTCTAGTACCATATGAGTTTCCCAACATGATTATGGTCATATTTTTAATTCCTATGTGGTGGATCTTTATTCTATGATGTCATATATGATATTGGAACCTATTATGTGTAAGATGTATTGATAGATGCATATCATGTAACTCGTTCTGATCCAACTTGTATGCAAGAGCATTTGTGGGGAGAAGTGTGCATTAGATGGAGTAGCATGGTGGTAGTGATTTAATAGTGACAACAAATTCGAGATCTACTATGGTTTTTACCTTTATTTTGCTGCCTCACTAGAGATAAATTGAATCCATGTGCTATAATTATCTTATGATAGTAAGATAATCTTATTTGATCAAGGTAGCATATTTGTGATTCAAACATCATGTAAAAATACTTAAGGCTATACTATGTTGATTCTTAATTCAAGATTGCTTGGATTTTTACTTTCTTGAGGAGTATAAGAAAGTTGTGTTGCATCATCTCTATGTTAGGACGTGATGCCCATATGAATGTTTATCAAACACATGTCATAGTTCCACCAATATTATGTCTTTGATGAATTGTTTGTGTCCATTGCAACCCAAAAAGAGAGTATATTTATGATTGGCCTTCTCCGGTCCATTTTAAACCATTAGAAACACCTTTCAAAAACCACTATCACACTTTATATTTTCTGCTATTTATTATTTCGAAAATACATAAATACTTTCTTCACTTGCACACATAACCAAAACCCAAAAATAACTATCCTTTATTGTTCTTACTTTGTTTGCCTAGTTTTTACTTGTATTATTTTATTTCTATATTATTGTTATTTCTTAGGGATTTCTATTTCCGCCCCTAGTTTGTTAGTTGTACTCAGTTTTCCCTAGCCGCTTAACTTTTTCTCACTTTTGCCCCTCTCCTTCTCAGAAACTCATCTAAGAGCTTGAATGGTAGCTTCCGTCAGGTTGACAGTTGGCTGACATGTGGGGCCACGCGGTCTAAGACCACATGGGCCGTTTGGTCAGGAACGCGTTATGCTAACGTGTGGGGCCATGCCATGTGGGGCTGGTTTGTTGGAAGGTGTTATGGGGGACGTGGTGTGGGACTATGTGGGGCGTGTTTGGTGGTTTACGTGCGCCGGGTTGCCAAAATTGGAAGTTTTCTTTTTTCTTATTTTTATGATTGGCCTTTTTAAGAGCGCCCTTTCCCCTCTTCTCGCTAACAGATGTGTTTTTTTGCCCAAAAAGGTAGTGAATCTAGAGAAGCTTCTCTCTTCATTCATTGTTCCTTTTGGCCCTTGTTTTTCCCCAATCTGGTAGCAAATCTAACCAGCAACATAAATAAATTCAGTAAATAGAGTAGATGTAGATAAAGTATCTAATATAGGATATATAGTACGGTACTTAACGAGGTTCAACAATTAGGCTGCTCAGCAGGAGCAGCGGACAAGTTCAACATAGATAAGACAAAAGAAGTTTCTTTACAGCAGCAGCATAAGACCAGTGGCCCATCATGGCCTCCGCCTCCTTCCTCTAGCACGTCCTCCACTTCTTGCTGCCCAGTCCCTTGACCTTGGGCGTCTTGGGATTGAGAGGGGCATGTAACCCTCCTCGATGGCCACCTTCTGGAGGTTGCGGAGGTGAAGACCGACCGCCTGGTGCTTGGCTATGAAGTCGTGGACATTCATGGACTCGCCACAGGTCCTCACATCCTCGGCATGCTTCACAAGGGAGTTGAAGTAGGTGGCGCAGAGCCTCTTGGTGGTGCAGAAGGGGCACATGTAAACGTCACCGGCGAAGAAGTTGTCGTACTGGCCGAACTTTAGCCTCCTCAGCACATGATGAGTCTTGGTGTCCTTGGACTCATCGTCGCGACGGACGTTGATGCTATCCTCCTGTTGGGAAAACAGTAGAGTGCAATAAGGACATGAATTAACCGATTGAGTTCCGCTGATTATTCCGCAAATGTCAAACCAAATCGAATACTGATCCCAACTACGAATAGGGGGATTCAAATATGAGCAGGGGGAATCATCAAAATATGAATAGGGGGATTCATCGAAATACGATATCTAACACAAGAGGATTAGCGACTGTAAAAATACAAATAGTCGAACCCTAATAACATTCAATCTAGCATCCAACAATGGGAATGGGGGAATAATAAGGGAAGGGGAGAAAACTCTGGTTACCTCCGACCATGGGTTGGCTATGTTGGTGTCATAGGGGGTTCTACGGCCTTATATAATCATCCTCCTCATAGGGGTCCCAACCGAGCGGGATCTACCCGATACCGGCGGGGGCCTCCTCGCTGTGGCTATGGTGGAAGTGGGGACGTGGGTCTGGATGGGGATGGCGGCTGCCTTCGATGCCTCGAAGGGGGACTATACGGGGACGGGGGCCTCCTCACCGGTGGCCTTGGAGGTGCCGATGGCCACCGCGCCGTTCTTCTCCATCACCGACGTGGTTGGGGTTTTCTTGGGGGTTTGCAGAAGGTGATGGGATAGTGGAGACGGTTGAGCGAGCGAGTGAGTGATGAGTGAGAGTGAGGAGGCCTCTATAAAGGAGAAGGGAAGTGATATTTCATTGCACCACCATGCACCGCGTAACCGCATATGCTACTGCACCATGCACGGCCACACGTGTCCGATACCGCGAGTGAAGTTTTTTCCCTCGTGTCTAACCCTGGTGACTTAGTTGTGCTCAGTTTTGCCCTCGAGTGTAACACTGGCAGTTTGGTTGTACTCTATTTTGCCCTTCAGTACTAACACTGTCGTGTCCAATATACTCAGTTTTACCCTCCAGTGGCTGGTCAACAGATAGTCAACGAATGGGTTTTAGCTAGCTAATTGAGTCATTTTATGCACAACAAATTCAAAAAGATCAAAACAAAGTAGCATGTACCCAGGGAGTCTTATTATGTGACCTACCACCATAAGAAATGTATATAAATCAAGTTTTAACCTAAATCACCACTTATCAAATCACCTACCATGTATGAAGGTTCATGGCTTTCTACTCAAGTCTCTTCCCAAAACATCCCTCCCCAAAACATAGTTTGTTTGAATGAGGCAATAATTGTCAAACTAGTGTATATTTGAATTGCAAATAGTTTGATGTATGCCAAGATGTATTTTATTGTATAAAATACACATTTTCCATTTTTAAATCTCTTTCTATTTTCTATTTGAATCCCTTGGTTAATTTTGCCCTTGGTTCTTAAGTTCTACTCAGTTTTGCCCTTGGTTCTTAAGTTCTACTCAGTTTTCCCCACTCTTAGTCACAATCTCTCACACCTGTGCTCATCTTGGCTGCTACGCTCTGATTGGTTGACACAATTTTCACGTGGACCATGCCCACCAACCGTTGATCCTTTATGATCTAGCGGACAGTATAACCCCTATATCTGTCGGGGGCACTCCTCTATCCATGCAAAATAACGAGTTATTCACTGGTACTTTAACTCCATAAACAAATGAATTTGAAGGGAATGTGTTCAAAGGTGTATAATTTGTGCATTACATTCCACTATATGAAAATGATAATCTCTCAAGATTTTCTTAGCACAATATTATCACGTATTAAGTGAGATTTCAAAGAGTTCACATGTGTATAATTTTTGTATACAGAAGTTTATACATTACATTCCACTCTATGAAAACGGGGGATAAAATGATAATCTCTCAAAATTTTGCTAGCACATCATTATCTCATTATTAAGTGCGATTTCACAGTGTTGAAAGGTTTAAAATTTTAGTATACGCAAGTTTATGCATTATATTTCACTCCATGGAAATGATAAATGAGCAGGATTTTATTAGCACAACATTATCATGTCCTAAGTGCGATTTCAAAGAGTTCAAAGGTGTATAATTTTCATATATGCAAGTTTATGCATTATATTCCACTATATGAAAATGACAATCTCTTAAGAGTTTCTTAGCACACCATTATCATGTATTAAGTGCAATTTCAAAGAGTTCAAATGTGTATAATTTTCGTATACGCAAGTTTATGCATTACATTCCACTCTATGAGAATGGGGGACAAAATGATAATCTCTCAAAATTTTGTTAGCACATCATTATCACATATTAAGTGCGATTTCAAAGAGTTCAAAGGTTTATAATTTTCGCATATGCAAATGTGTGCATTACATTCCACTCTATGAAAATGATAACCTCTCGACATTTTCTTAGCACAACATTATCACGTATTAAGTGCGATTTCAAAGAGGTCAAAGGTGTATAATTTTCGTATATGCAAGTTTATGCATTACATTCCACTCTATGAAAATGGGGGAGAAAATGATAATCTCTCAAATTTTGTTAGAATATCATTATCATGTATTAAGTGCCATTGCACAATGTTCAAAGGTTTATAATTATCGTATACGCAAGTTTATGCATTATATTTCACTCTAAGGAAATGATAAATGATCAAGATTTGCTTAGCACATCATTATCATGTCCTAAGTGATATTTCAAAGAGTTCAAAGGTGTATAATTTTCGTATATGCATTACATTTCATTGTATGAAAATGAAGCTATACAAAGGGTTGCCATCGCTGGAGAAGAAGAATAAAGGGGAGGAAACGGTATGGGCGCGGGTGCGGGGCTGGCTCGGTGTCCCATCTTGCAACACCAACCTGGGTAAGCTATGGGTCTGATGCTCACGTGGATAAGCTGTGAGTCCGACGCTGAGCTGGATAAGTGGAGAGAGGTGTCCACTATGGGAACCGACTGAACGCGGCCCCACTTGTTAGCATTTAACGGCAAGGGTCCACTACAGGACCCGACAGAACGCGGCCCTACTTGTCAGCACGTTACGGCAAGGGTCCACTACGGGATCCGACTGAACGCGGCCCCACTTGTCAGCATATAAGACTGACGGACAGCAAGTTTTCAGACCGTGGGAGAGTTTCGTACAAGGAGATGGGCAAAAGGGAGGAAAAGTTAAGCGGCTGGGGAAACTGAGTACAACTAACGAACCGAGGGTACGAAAATAGAAATCTCTATTTCTTATTACTAATACGAAACCTTGTGCTCTACACCACATGGTGTAGTTGGGAACACAAGACAACACTTTGCTCTATAGGTTGCTTGAAGAGCATAGGAAGAATAAATATCTAAGCCAATTCCGCGAGAGTTCGATATAAACCCTTGAGTCACCCTTGTGGGGAAAAGACACTTGCTAAAACACTCTGTAGTTGGAGTCCCAACGAGTTGGTACACAGGGAGTTGTTTCCATCGGTGCTGCAATGGGGAAACCCAAGAAGATTGTGGGATCCACCTTCGGTACTTCTACGGCTTCAAAGAAGGACATTGCCACTAGAGCAAGGAAGACCGGTGGAGATTAGTGGCGGTCCACTTGCGCCGCCAAGGACCACCACCCATTGAAGCAAGCTGGGTTACTGCCCGCCGATGGGAACTTCCGCATTTCCGGGGATGAGGTAATCCCTAATCCCCCATCCAGGTGGAGGTCATGTTTTTTGCTTTCATCCTTCGGGGTTTGTCCCTTATGGCCCACAAATTTCTTCGTGGGATGCTCTTTGTTTACAGTGTCCATCTCCACCAGCTGACACCTTAATTTATCTTGCACACTGCATGCTTTATCATGTTGTGTGAATGCTTCCTTTGCATGGAGCCGCACTAGGGTCTCTGAAGAGGCTATACTCTATAAAGAGGAAGTCAGGGAACCAGAGACCTTATGTTGTTGGCGGGTACGACATATCCACTCAGGGAAATGTCTAGTACTTTGCCTTCAAAATCATGGATTTGATCCAAGGTTGGCAGAACAAATGGTTCTACATCCGCAATGATCTAGTCGGTGATCAGAAGTACGGGCTAACGAAGTTCGTCATGGATGTTCTCGTGAAGAAGAAGCGTTCTTGGAAGAACGAGCTGTCAAAGTCCAAAGAAGCTGAAGTGGAGGTCCTTTACAACTGAGTGAAGGAGCTTCAAAACATTCCTGGCATGGAGGTGTCTGATACCTTGGATCCAAATTACGGATGCAGTATAGTAGCTTTTCCCTAGAAAAGACCTAGGTTTATTGAACCTTGGGAAACACTTTCTAAAAGGAATTGAGGAACATCTACAAAACTTACTAAAATGATTTTTTTCGTTTACCAGACCTTTCCAGTTTACTCTATATATTTTTGTTGTTTTGAGTGGATGGAGATAGGCCAGGGTTGAAGATTCACCTAGAGCTACATATGGGATAAAGATAAAGTTAAGCACATTCATGTGTAAAATGATCTAATAGTGATAAGAGTTTTGGGAAGCACATCCTAAGCTACTAGATCCCTTGAAACCATAGGTGACATAGTCTCTTGGTCCAACCGTTTACACCTCGAAACCACGGGTCACAATGATTATTAAGTGAAACATACCAAAGCCTTACGATTGGTGACGTTGCTATAGATCCCAAGTGGATCACTAAGCTAATATTGTACTCCCCCTTTCTGTCACTAGGGTTTTGCGTGTCAGATGCCGTTCTCCACTCATCTCACCTCACACCTTGATCAATCCGTGGGGTCTTGGGTACCTACAAGTCCTCGGATCAAGGTAGAGACATAGATACAAGATAACAAAGCTCCTAGTTAATCACTACACAATATTCCCAAGTAATTAGATGCACATAATCACTATGATGTTTCACCTCAACCCGCAGCCTGTGAGGACTACTCACTCATAATAATAAGATCAAGAATAAAAATCATTGATAAAATACTTAGATTTAAATCAAATATTCTTACAATGGTCGCCAATTTGCAAGGAGATATCTATTACAATATGATAGATGAGATATGTGTTCTATGGAGGCTGGAGCGTGCATCACCTCCTTGAATGATCTTGCTCCCTTCACATAAAAGGTTATGTCTGACCTAAGGACAACGCTGGCAGGTGGTACGGGCGGGACTCACCTGTACTAGTGCTTGCTACGGCTCCTATAAATGCATTTTTGCCCCTGATTGACTTGTTTGTGTTGGCAACGACATAATCTTCAATAATTGCTCCCAATTTCACTATAAAAGTATGATTTTCTTCACATCACAAATCAAGAGAAGGATTTGCACATCTTTACAATAATTAGTCATTAGTAGCAAGGCTATAGAGATATTTGGTCAATTTCTTGACTTAAAATAAGGTTTAAACACGGATAAATATTGATATTTTCACAACCATCAGTGTTAGAAGTCCATATACTATCGATCTTCATCTCACGCTGTATCCAGCCACTTCAGGCCAGGCTCCAAGATAGCTCCAAATTTTGACACTTTTTATCAAGGATTTTCCATTGGTTTTCACCGAGTTTCGTTAATTTTGATCTTTCAACTAATGTTAACATCGCAAGTTAGGAAACATAGTTTTCTTGTATTAGTTTTCAGGTATTGAATACATCTAAAAAATCTAAGAGCATTTATGGGCTAATTACACCAAAATGAACAAATCCCCAACTGAAGACTCTTTCATTCGAGGCATCCAATTCCCTTAACGACCACTGGTACGGTCGGAGCCCACCCATATGGTCCACCCATACTACTCTCCTTCGCCTCCGTTATATCAATACAATCAACTTTCATGCAGGAGAGGGGGACAAAATATGAACACAGCCGCCACAAATAGTCCTAGAAGAGAGGAGACCAGATCTGAAGAAGGAGAAGAACACCATCTCATCCTTCAATGATCCCCAACCTCTTGATCATCATCTCCACCATTATTCCACTTGTACTGAGAGGGAGAGATTCATACTTGTAGGGTTTGAACCTCTATTCCACTTTGGTTTGTACTTGTTTTGATCACCAACGGTATTGTGGCTCTCTACGGCAAAGTTGAGATGATTTCTATTTGCGACATGATTAAGCCTTTGATCTATATTATTTCTCTCATGTCTGAGTAAATCTCCATAAGCGTGGGAGACATAGGGATTGGTGAGATGTGTTGTGCCTCCTATATTTCCATCTATTTGTGATTGTTGTCATGATTATTATATTGTGAGAATCACTATCTATGTTTTCCTAATGCTTGTTGTCCAATTTAAGGGCCCAGATAACATGAACCTAAGATCACATAGGTATGAACTTGTTTACTACTGAATCGGTGACCCCCGAGTGACATGGCTGATATCAAAGAGGAGCTAGTATAACTCGAGGATAATAAGGAGCCAAGCCTTGATGTGGTCAAAAGACCTTAATTGATGTGCTGACCATTATTGTGGTAATAAACGGATGGATCATTGGGACTGGGAAGAATCTACCAAAGGACTCTTGATCAGTATATGGGTTGCTTGCCTACTCACATATGAATAAGAAGTATCACAATCACTTATTACACTTTATTCACCTGGCACATTCACTATCACCATGAACCGTTTATCTCCGCGCCTAATGATACGTCCAAAACGTATCTACTTTCCCGAACACTTTTGCTATTGTTTCTCCTCTAAACTTGTGTGATTTGGATGCAACTAATGTGGACTGACGCTGTTTTCAGCAGAATTTCCTTGGTGTCTACGTTTTGTGCAGAAAACCAACTATCAGGAAAAATCCCGGAAAATATGCCAAAAATCCTATTTCACCCGAAGACTCCAGGAGCTGAGGCAGAGACGGAGAAGAGCTGGGTGGCCACACCACCGGTGGCACGGCCAGGCCAGCCGCACTGGGTGGTGTGGGCCCCAGCACCCCCTGACTCTCTTTGCCTATAAGGAGCCTTCTGACCTAAAAACTTGGGGGGTTCGATGTTTTTCTAGAAGGAGTTCCGCTCCGCCGCCACCACCAGATTCCACGAAGCAGCACCAGAAACTCTATTCTGGCAACCTGTCGGGACGGGGAATTGGAGGAGATCATCGCCATCATCATCGCCATCACTTCTCCATCGACCATCCATGTTTCCCCCATCTATGAGTGAGTAATCCCCCGCTGTAGGCTATGGGGATGGTAGGGATTGGATGAGATCGTTCATGTAATGGCATCAGATTGTTAGGGCATGGTGCCTAGTATCTTTTATTAGTGCTTTATGACTTTGTTGCGACTTGTTGTGCTTAATGCTTGTCACTAGGGCCCGAGTGCCATGATTTTAGATCTGAACATGTTATTGATTCATTATGATAGTATTGTTTTTGGTCTTATATGCAAGTTGTATACACATGTTGATGTCCGGAACCTATGGCCCCGAAGTGATAGAAATCGGGATAACCGGAAGGGAATGGCTTTGATGTGAGGATCACATGTGTTCACGGAGTGTTAATGCTTTGCTCCGGTGCTCTATTAAAAGGAGCACCTTAATTGCCAGTAGTTCCCTAGAGGCCCCGCTGCAAACGGGCTGGCAGGACAAAAGATGTTGTGCAAGTTCTCATTGCGAGCACGTATGACTATATATGGAACACATGCCTAGGATTGTCTAGTACTTGGATGCTTTATCTTATTTATCTGCAATTGCCCTATGTTCTGATTGCTATGTGAATTGTCTTGTCCATGCAACGCCCGTCTATCCATCCCTATGCCTACCGCACTCGAATCCCACTGTTTACTGCTTTTGTTACTACTATCTTTTCTTTACTACCGCTGCTACTTTACTATTCCTACTACAAAACTGTTGCTATTGATAAACTGCTGTGAGCAAGATTGTTTCCAGGTGCAGCTGAATTGACAACTCAGTTGTTAAGGCTTATAAATATTCTTTGGCTCCCCTTGTGTCGAATCAATAATTTGGGTTTCAGTTCCCTCGAAAATACTGCGATACACCCCTATACTTGTGGGTCATCAATACTATTTTCTGGCGCCGTTGCCGGGGAGCATAGCTTTATTTATCAAGTTCACTTGGATTCTCTATTGTTCTCTACTATCCATCCATCATGGGTAAGTCTCGTGATGGCAAAGTTCCTATTTTATCATCCACTACAAGAAGAGGTACTGTTCTGAACACCTCTGCTGCTCTTGATTCACCGTCTGTTTTGAGTAAGTTCCTTACACCACCACATACACATGCTACACACACTGCTACTACTGCTGAATCTGAAACTTCTGATGCTTATGATGCTGCTTCTACTGTGCTTGATAAGAGTGGTTCATTAGGTCCTTTCCTAGATGCTACGATTGCTAGAACTATAGTTGGAAATACCGAAACTCCTAATGAAGACACTACCACACCTGTTAGCTCACCTGAGTCTAGTGAGAGTTATTATATTGAAGATGGTTATGTTGAGATGACCGATGAATTTATTAAAGAATGTAAAAACACCCATGATAGGAGCGCTGCTAAGAGTCTCCTTGAGAGGCGTACTATTAGACCCAAATTGTCTCCTGATGCTAAGTTTGCTGCTTCTCCCATAAACATTATAGATGAAGATTATGATTTCTCTCTCGATCTATCTTACATAGCTATTGTCGAGAAAGAACCTTTTTGTGGGACTAAGAATGAAAGTGCGGTAGCACATATGAATGAACTTTCTACCATGAGTGGCTTGTTTTCTGATGATATTAAGATGCGTACTTACTTTGTTGCTAAGATTTTCCCCTTTTCACTGAAAGGAGAAGCTAAAACTTGGTTTAGTAATTTACCTCCTGGATCTATTGATAGCCCTGAGTGCTTGATTAGTACTTTCCTGCAGAAATATTTTCCTCCCAGTGCTAGACATGCTATTTTGCAGGAACTTTTTGATTTTAAACAGGGAGAAAAAGAGGTATTGCCTGAATCTTGGGCAAGGTTTTGTGCTTTGATTCATGCACAAGCTGGAAGTCCATTACCTAAGAATGAGCTTCTTGATATATTTTATAATGGACTAACAGAGGAATCTAGGACATACCTAGATAGTTGTGATGATTGTGTTTTCAAGAATAGGACTCCTAGGGAAGCTGAGGAATTAATGGCTAAAATAAGTAAGAACTATGAAGATTGGACTCCTCCTAAACAAGCTATACCTGAAGTAATTGTACCTGAACCATCTATTCCGGTGCCTATCCCAACATCAAATAAGAGGGGAGTTATTGAATTAAATGATGAAGTGATGAAGGAAGCTAAGAAATGTCTTAAGGAGAAGGGAATTAAAGCTGCAGATGTCAAGAATTTACCTCCTATTGAAGAATTATGTAAGCCTATTCCCTACTCATCCACTATTGAGGTACACTCTCTCCAACACTTTGATGAAGGTGATATCCCTTACTCTAAACCTCCTGATCAATGCTTAGAAGAATTCGATATCTTTATTGTTAAGCAAGATAACTTTAATAAAAGGGTGCAAAATCATCTAATGGCAAACACTAGAGCTATTATTGAGTTGAAAGATATTGTGGAAAGAACCTCTAATGATGTTAAAATGATTGTTAAACACTTTCAAATGGTTCAAACTAAAATAGATCAACTCGTTAAAGTGCAAAACGACTTGCTAGTTAATGCTGCTAAAGAAAAACATGCTTATGAAATTAGAACTAGAAGTGGTGCTGCTACCCAGGATCCTCTATATCCTGAGGGGCATCCCAAAAGAATTGAGCAGGATTCTCAACAAGCTGAAAATAGTGGTTCTACTCGTAAGAAAAGGAAAAAGAAACATAAAACTGTTGTAGAACCCTCTGAACCTGCTATAGATCCTAATAGTATATCTATCTCTGATGCTGAAACTGAAAGTGGTAATGAAGAAAATGAAGTTCCTAATGAAGAAAAAGTTGAAGAAGAACCTGAAAACCACACTAAGAATACTAAATACACCAAAGAAGATTTTATTGCTAAGAAACATGGTAGTGAAAGAGAACCTTGGGTCCAAAAACCTATGCCTTTCCCTGATAAGAAACACAAGTCAAAGGAAAATGAACATTATAATAAGTTTTGTGAGTGGATGAAGCCTTTATTCCTGCAAATTCCTTTGACTGATGCTATTAAATTGCCTCCTTACTCAAAGTATATGAAGGATATTGTCTCGAATAAAAGGAAGATCCCTAATGAAGAAATCTCTACTTTGCTTGCTAATTATTCCTTCAATGGTAAGGTTCCTAAGAAACTTGGAGACCCAGGGATTCCAACTATCCCTTGCTCTATTAAGAATAGTTATGTTAGAACTGCTTTGTGTGATTTGGGAGCTGGAGTTAGTGTTATGCCTTTTTCTCTCTCTATAAGAGGCCTCATCTTGAAAAATTGATACCAACTGATATATCTTTGCAAATGGCTGATAAATCTACCACTATTCATGTGGGTATATGTGAGGATGTACTTGTTCAGGTGGCTCACAATTGCTTGGTATTAACTGATTTTGTTGTGCTTGAAATGCCTGAAGATGATAATATGTCTATTATTCTTGGGAGACCTTTTCTTAATACTGCAGGAGCTGTTATTAATTGTAATCAAGGAAAGGTGACTTTCAATGTTAATGACAATGAACATACTGTCTATTTCCCCAAGAAGATTGAAAGGACTTATGGTTTGAATTCAATTGAACATGTTGAAGGCATTCAAGTTGGAGAAATATATTGTCCCATACCAAGAGAAGATTTTGAAACTATTATGATTGGGACCATTGCTATCAAGGTTGAGGTAACATAATCATTAGTGGAATACAAAGTTTTGTCTCATATGCAATTGTTTTGGTAGCAAGACTTGATCAACCTTGTTAATAAAAGGATTCCATTGAACAAAACAATGTTTTCATTATGATTATCTCCGTTTATTTCTATCCTTTGCATTTTAGTTTTTGCTTTCGGTTAGTTTTCTATTTGTTGTTAGAACATCTGTAGTTCTAGCCTTGTTTTGTCCTTGCATCATGTTTCCAAAAAAGAAAAAAAAATCTGTCTGTCAGAAAAATCATTCTTCTATCTCTAAAAAATGCCCAAAAATAGTGTCTCGAAAAATTCTAGAAAATTCATATTAAATTTTTACGTGAAAAAAGGGGCAGAGGAGTACCTGGGAGGTACCAGGGGGGCCCACTAGGCAGGCACACCACATGGTGGCGCGGCCAGCCTTGGGTGGCGCCATGCCCTGGTGTGGGCCACCCCTGCCCCCCCACTAACTCTCTCGCCTGCCACTTTCTTCTCTCTCCCGAGTAAGCTCCAGTTCATTGCTCAAAATCGCGTTATTACTGTGCTTGCTCTTGTTTTTTTTGATCTCCTTGCTCAGCCCATCTTTCTTGCTGAAATTTGGAGCATTTGTTCCCTGGTATGTGACTCCTCCCCTTGTCCAAGTAGATTTGTGTTTAGTGGATTATATGTTGAGTATTTTGCTGCTATAGGTGATTGGTTATGAGAGCTTGCAAGCTTGTTTGATGCTTAGAGATATAGTTTTGATGCATGTTTAGGCCTCTTGCAAGTCCCTATGAGTAGAATCCTTCATTATATTTACTTTGCAATCACTTGTTTAATAGGTATTTAAATTTCAGAATAGAAGATGAGTGAACATCACCTAAACCAACATGAGCTTTGGGTACCTGAGGTCATGAAGCTCCACCGGGAGGAAGAAGTTTTTCCCTCCATTTATCCATGCTCTGAGTTTATGAGAGCTGTGGGAATTCTATAAGATTTCCACACTTTGGTTTCCAATGCAGGGTTGGAGCACTTTTTGGAAGATGAACCTTGTCAATTTGTGAAGCTAACCATGTCTGTGGTGCAGGATTTCCAATTTAGTCACTCTTTGCCTAACCCCATGGTCCATTACAAAATTTACAATATTGTTGTCAACCTTTCTCTTGATGATTTTTGTGCAGCTATTAAGGTACCTCAATGGGGATCATGTAGGAAGATTAAGGAGAGACCTGAACCACTCATGGATTTATATGCAAAAAATTGCCAAGGGAGTAGCTTCTCGAAGGAGAGTGGAAAAATCCGTAACATTCATCTTCCCTCCATTCGCTACTTTGCCTATTTTATTGCCAAGTGTGTTCTTGCTAGGAAAACTGCCAATAAGTTATCTTCGTTTGATCTGGCATTTATCTCTGCTGCTCTTAGACGAGATAGGTCTTACAACTTGGGTGCTTTGATAGCTTTTCGTCTTGCTGCTAACCGTGAGAAAGGTGGAATTTGTGGGGGCCTCATTGCTTCTCGTCTATTAGCATTGCATGGTTTAGTGCCTCATCATCTAGACCTATAGTTTCCCATAGAAAGGCTTGATCTCAATTCCATTATATAGCATAAATTTGTTTCCTCGTGGGCTAGTATGAGTGAGTTATCTTATGAAATAACCTTTCTCAAAGCTGGTTAGAGAAAGAGCAAGTCCGAGTGTGTTGTTCTTTTGCCTGCACCTGTTTTGTTTAACTTTGATAACAGGGAAGGATGGTCGCTCACTGAGGAGGAGCTTGACACGTACTTGGGAGAGCGCTCCCAACAGGAGCAGGACACTAGAAGGGAGGTCACGGATGATTCGGTCCAGCCCTCAAATGAGGGAGAGTCTTCATATCAGCAGCCCGCTTATGATTGGGAAGCTTCTTCTTCTTCTCATGGGCCCAGCTACGACCATTCTTACCAAGATCCGCCTGCTTGGAACCCCTATTCGTACATGGATTGATACCTACTTAGGCCAAAAGCCTAAGCTTGGGGGGAGGTACGCCGACACAACACTCATCTCCATATCATGTTGTGTCGGTACTTTGTATATTCATGTTTTCGTTCTCTTTTTAGTTTTCGTTTTTCTTTTGCTTTTGCTTTCTATAACACAAAAATACCAAAAATATTTTTGTTGTTTCTCTTTGGTTTTCTTCTTCTTTTTGCCTTGGTTTGTTTTTCCCTTTTTGCTTTGTTTGAACTATTCGAAAAACCCAAAAAGATTTTGCTTTGCTTGTTTTTCCCTTTTGGTTCTTGTTTAAAAATCGAAAACACCAAAAATATTTGTCGTTCTTCTTTGGTTTTGTGAGTTTGCTATAGGGTTCAGCAGTCCTCAGTGGAATATTGGTTTCATATTATTATTCAAGCCACACAAGTGAAGAGCAATAATGAGGATTAATGACAACTTGATGCGTGGTAAGAGGCTGGTAACGAACTCTATTTGTCTTCATTTTTGTACATATGCTCATCACTGTGAGCATGCTTAGTCCGTTCATGTAGAGTGTATGTTTTCTTTGGATGCTTAGTAGTTCTTGCTTTCTTATGATTAGCTCCAGCTCGCTAAAAGTTTGTAGCATGTCTTATAAATGTTTGCTTGCATTGCTCTATTCATAAATTGGTATGACACCGTGGTATCCTCCTCTGAATGTTTCATTTGAATTGACCTTGCACATGCTCACGCATGCACATGACTGTAATAATCAGTTGATCCTCGATGAATTATTTTGCCTTGAGGATCTTGAATCACTTTCATGCCATGAGTAGTCATGTTTTGTTGCAAGCATGATAATGACAGCTATTACTCTCTCATTTGTTGCTCCCTCACTATTGCTAGCCTTCACTCCCACTGAGTGTTTTACTCATGTTTCCAACTCCCTTAAACCAAATATTTCCAAAGTGTCCACCATACCTACCCATTAGCATCATTTGCTACTTCCGTGCATATTCATTATGCCTTGTTTTCTTTCGAATAAAATGTTTGCTTGTTATGAGAAAGTTAGTTAGTAAAGCTCTCACGAACTTGAAGGCACACTTTATTTCCTGCACTTAATAAACCTGAACCATTGTGAACTCTCCATGAAAGTTATATGCTTGCAAATTATAGGTCGGGATTAGCGTAACTGCGTCACGGGGAACGCTTTCAACACTTGTAAATATATACCCAGTTGATACCTTGCTCTTTTGTTTGCGGATGTTGTCGGTGTGAAATAAAAGGGGAGCTTGTAAGTCCATGGAGTTATGTATGTGTGTTAGAGAAATGCCTGGGCCGCTGGTCTAATCCATGCTGAAATGGTGGAAACCTGCTGCGTAACCATAATGATATCTATGAAGCATTCTTCTTATAAAAAAAGAGAGAGATAGCTATTGAGAAAAAGAAAAAAAAGGGAGTTTTATGAAAAGAGGAAAGAGAGAAAAAAGCACCATTTTTTCATGGTAAATAAGAAGATTGCTGAGATACTCATTGTCTGCTTGCCTTGTCATTTTGATATGGGGATTCTTCCGTATCATCGGGCAAGGGGTACCCCGTTGGCGGTTCTCAATGATACGCACACACTTACGATGACAATAACTTACCGGTAACTAAAGTTGAGTAGCATGAGGAGCGGCCCTCGTACTCAAGGGACTTGGGATTTTCAGTCTATAGTCTGTCAAGCATATAACTCAGATTGGACCTCACTTTCACCTTAACCACATTAAAGATGCTTATGACAGGGGCAATGAGACCTCAAAGCTAATGAGTACCATACTTTCAGCATTTGGAAGCCTTTCAAATTATTCAAAACCTTTTCTTTTACTTGTTGAGTCTCCTCATATTCTTTGAGCACCTTCTTGAGAGCATAGTTGTCATTCTTTGTGTTTGTTCCATTACTTGAGTATTTGTGTTATGACTTTGATGCTTGTATCCTTGATATCTTTACTTCTAGTCATCACTTGAACTTCAGAGGTACCTTGACATTCATAATCAAAGGCAAGCGAGATACCACTCTATCATACCTTTCTATGAGCATTGTAATGTTGCTTATGTTTGTGCCTCATGCTACTTATTATTCTTGAGTTGGAATCTCTTCATAGCTTGCAATAACTATTGAGTAGACTCAGTTGCATACTCTTTATTATGAATTGTATAAGTAGTTGATCACATTACTGATAATATTTACATCATATGAAGCAAATGTGTTCGTGAAAGTTCTTTTATCACACTCAGTTTTCAACTGAATTGCTTGAGGACAAGCAATAAGCTAAGCTTGGGGGGAGTTGATACGTCCAAAACGTATCTACTTTCCCGAACACTTTTGCTATTGTTTCTCCTCTAAACTTGTGTGATTTGGATGCAACTAATGCGGACTGACGCTGTTTTCAGCAGAATTGCCTTGGTGTCTACTTTTTGTGCAGAAAACCAACTATCAGGAAAAATCCCAGAAAATATGCCAAAAATCCTATTTCACCCGAAGACTCCAGGAGACAGAATACGAGACGGAGAAGAGCCAGGGGTGGCCACACCACCTGGTGGCGCGGGCCAGGCCAGGCCATGCCAGGGGGTGGTGTGGGCCCCCAGGCACCGCCTCGGCCTCTCTCTTCGCCTATAAGGAGCCTTATGACCTAAAAACTTCGGGGGGTTCGACGTTTTTCCAGAAGGAGTTCCGCTCCGCCGCCACCACCAGATTCCACGAAACAGCACCAGAAACTCCGTTCTGGCACCCTACCGGGACGGGGAATTGGAGGAGATCATCGCCATCTCTTCTCCATCGACCATCCATGTTTCCCCCATATATGAGTGAGTAATCCCCCGTTGTAGGCTATGGGGATGGTAGGGATTGGATGAGATCGTTCATGTAATGGCATCAGATTGTTAGGGCATGGTGCCTAGTATCTTTTATTAGTGCTTTATGACTTTGTTGCGACTTGTTGTGCTTAATGCTTGTCACTAGGGCCTGAGTGCCATGATTTCAGATCTGAACATGTTATTGATTCATTATGATAGTATTGTTTTTGGTCTTATCTACAAGTTGTATACAAACGTTGATGTCTGGAACCTATGGCCCCGGCGATGTAAATCAGGATAACCTAAGGAATGGCTTTGATGTGAGGATCACATGTGTTCACTTGAGTGTTAATGCTTTGCTCGGTGCTCTATTAAAAGGAGCACCTTAATTGCCGATAGTTCCTAGAGGCCCCGCAAAGTGGCAGGACAAAAGATGTTGTGCAAGTTCTCATTGCGAGCACGTATGACTATATATGGAACACATGCCTAGGATTGTCTAGTACTTGGATGCTTTATCTTATTTATCTGCAATTGCCCTATGTTCTGATTGCTATGTGAATAGTCTTGTCCATGAAACGCCCGTCTATCCATCCCTATTCCTACCACACTCGAATCCCACTGTTTATTGCTTTTGTTACTACTGTCTTTGCTTTACTACTGCTACTACTTTACTATTCCTACTACAAAATTGTTGCTACTGATAAACTATTGTGAGCAAGATTGTTTCCAGGTGCAGCTGAATTGACAACTCAGTTGTTAAGGCTTATAAATATTCTTTGGCTCCCCTTGTGTCGAATCAATAAATTGGGTTTCACTTCCCTCGAAAATACTGCGATACACCCCCTATACTTGTGGGTCATCACCTAACTTGTCATCTGCAGGAATCTCAAACAACATCCTTACTTTTACTTTTATGCTGTTTATTTTCAGTTCCATTCAATACTTAAATCTACTCTATTATTCACTCACCATTTCCACTCTCAACACTTGCAGTCAATTCACTCCAGATAAGGTGACACCTTGGGTGCGACAGAAATGCCTCAGATAGACACTTTCCTAAGCTCCTTGTTGGGATCGATATAAAAACTAGAATTAATACTTCCATGAAAACATGCTCTAACAAACCAATGCTCTTGCAGGATATCAAGCTATTTTCTAGCACTGTTGGCGGGGAGCTAAGTGCTAAACTTTTGTTTCTTGACATTCGTAAGTGTTGACATCATCCATGATCTCAGTTGAAGATAGAGGTACTACGTGTTCTGGTAGAACTTATTTACCTCCTTATATCGAACGAATTCCAGCTAAAAGATGCCTAGAATTTATTGAAAGATTTTTTAACTCACATTCTATAGACGTGAATAGTTTTATTCCTAAGTGCACAAATCGATTGTAACTAGTTTCGAAATAAGAGTATCAAACCCATAGAGAGCTATTTGGTTAAGGTCTGTATGCCCCTCGTCACTATCTACCAAAGGATACTTGTAAGCCGCCTTTGATTTCAAGTAAAGGGTGTTTGAAAGGTTTTTGGTTGAATCCATAAAAGTAATTAAAACAAGTAGAAGAAAGCGAGTAATAAAATCATCCTGAAAAGTGGTTGAACTCAATAAGGCTAAACCGTTCTCGGGGATGTAGGATACAACACTAGCATGTTATAATTAATCATAATTAGGATAACCAATTTCTTGTGTCATGATATGTGTGGAGAGAGCTCGATAATAAGATGTTCACTACAAGGCTCGTAGGCAGTCACTTTGTTGAGCCAAGAATGAGGTCACCTCTAAATAACCACCGTGATGTCTGAGAGCAGTCACCCATACAGACCACCACAATTAAGGGTCTCCCCATGGATATCCTAATTATCTTAGGGAATCTCTCTTTAATCATCCTTTGACCGTGCAGGCTGCTAGTCGGTGCTTATAGTCACAATAGCTCTAGGCACACTTCCAAACACGTCCAAAGGATTTCACCCTCTTCTTTAGATCCGAAGTCAAATGATATGTGGCCGACTACACATACCATCTAAAGAGAGATATCAAACACACATCATACATACATCATAGCCCAGTAAGTCAATGGACACAAGTATAGATAAACTTTATTTTAGTGCATAATAGCGCTAGGGTTTCTCCATCTCCCCAAGAACTAAGGAAACTACTCATAGATGGAAGAAATCAATGACATCATCATAATCAAATGGATGGATAAAAGTACAGTGATAAATCCAATGCAAACCACAATTGAATCCGGAATTACAACAAGATATAATGAATGAAAGATGGGGGTAGTAGTGGTGATGGTGATGCGGTGGTTTATAATGAACGGGATGGTGCGATGTCCTCCAATGATCCATGAAGCAGTAGGGATTTGCCCTTCTCCAAGTTCCTCCTTTAGATCCCTTCTGGTGTGGTTTTTCGTGGCTCAAGGTTGTTGTGAATGTCGGATCTATGATTCGTATTTGCCAGGAGAAAGTATTTGATGAGACGTTCATGCTGCCGCGTGGTACGGGCGGACGGTACAGGTGGGCTCCACCCGTACCACTGGTTGTTAACACTTCAGTAGCCTTCCTTCACGTTTTCTATTCTCCTAGGTGCGAAGATAAATCTGTTAAATGACCTTTATCACTTAAAAAAATTATATTACAACATAATATGATAGTCCCAATTGATATGTTCATATGAGACTTTAGTAATTCAGGATCCTGTTGAAACAAGGACAAAAGGTGCGCGCAAAGGTAGTAAAATACCAAAAACCCTATTGTACTTATGCAAAAACGAAAGGTAAATATGCTTCAATTTTGGACTCATCACCCCTCATGGCGTACTTGTCTTCATCCAATGATAGTTGGCGCCCACCGTGGGATAGGTGACCTTCGGATTTGCCTTCCGGGCAAAATCTGCGCGTATCAGAATTGGAGAAACAATCATCGTTGGCCGCATCCTCTACGCCAAGGATATCCCTCTCATCCTCCCTAACAGGACCTGGATCGACATGTACCTCGATTTTGCTGAACCTGCCAAACCCACCCCAGTGGTGATGATAGAGGCTAAAGAAAACTCTGGATCCACTTTGTCCATGGAGGCGGTAGAGTTTTGGATTTCAGAAAACCCTAACCCCACCCAACTCGCACCTAAAGCGGAGATCATGGAAAAGATCGGATTTGAAGAAGAGCTTCCTCAGGAGATTGAATCTCAAGAAGATAAAAGCTACAACAGCTCCCAATCTGGCTCTACCGATGCTGGAGCAAGAAAATTGCTGCTAAGGCACACAGTGAGGTGGATGATGTTGGGCGGCAATGCCAACATGGATGCTATTCTCGAGACCATCAAAAGTTTCGAGGAAACCAAGGAAGAAGGCCTCACCCTCCTCAGAGCACAAGGATCTCACCTCGTCGGCTATGTTGTCTCTGGATCTGGCTTTGCCAATGTTGGAGATGCCAATGGCTTGGTTTTGGATCCAGTCAGAACAAACACCCACACACCAGCTTCCCTAGGGAAATCTATGACGTCGGTGGAACTCTGAGCGTACGAAGAAGAATTTAGAGAAGAAGAAAACTCCAATGCTGCATAGGAAGGAGATGCATCGGATCCAAGTCGTTACAATAGTATGGATGAAAGATATGACAAAAATTTTCCTGACTAGAAGGATGATATGGATCTTGGAGAAAATCCCGATGTCCCAATGTCCGATAGTGCTGATAGATGCCTATCTCCAGGAAACACACCATTGCCACCGGTACCCAGAAGACAAACAAGGCAAAGAAGAAGAAAAACAAAACTCTGATGAAGGATCTTCTAGCGGAGGATAAAGTTGACGAAAAACTCTAGATGGAGGATTTAGACGGTGCTCTCATCCCCCAAGAGCCAAAAAATCTCCGGTGGATGGACATGTGGTCACTCCTAGTGCGCATGAAGTCTATGGGGACGCGTAACAACACCAATCCCAACTGCCTCGGATCTTACACCAGAGGAGTTGGAGGACAGGGCTCAAGCTTTAGAAGCATGCCGCCTACGACTCCTGGACGAGGCAGTGCACCTCGTCGAGGAAAAGCAGCGCATCAGTAGCAACAATGCAAAGTAGTTCAACTCCCTGCAGCATTAGAAGACCCATAACGGCCCTGTCCTGGCCGATAAAAATCCAGATGTTCATAAGCCCCTTTTCGAGGGAAAGAAAACATACGTAGTCATGGACAACCTCGGCTTGACAGCAAAGGGAACCGGGTGTATAACATGCTGGTGGAAAACATTGTCGTGGCCCGAGAGATCCTAGCAAATGATCCAACTCCAAAGCAGGTATGGCAGTGTCTAACACTGCTCAACAAGGTCCTAGAACAGGAGAAAGTCGCCATGTCCTTCAGCGGGAAGCTGGTCTTGAAATCCGATCAACGCCGCACTGACGCGGATCGACAGCACAAATCAAGGCCCCAGCGGTAACCGGAACACCATCATCATTTTGTCCCTCGGGAAGATACCTACTCAAGAACCAGATCTTTAGGACAGCGAAGCAGAACAGTTCACAATTGGATTAATGTTTCCCCAGCCATAGCGCGAGACGATGTCATAGAATTGGTTCCACAGCAACCTCCCCGGCGGCAATCTAACAACCGCAGGGAAGAAGATGTAGCACAACGTTGGGAGTAGGATCAGTAGCAGATGTGACCTCCTAGACACATAAGCCGTCGGCTGAACCACGCCACAATGGTGAAAAGGTCGGACAGAGAAATGACAAAAACCATGCTGGCCAAAGCCGACATAGTGGCTAATGTCGCGAAGACCTGCCTCGAGTTGGCAATCAACCAGAAACAACCCACCTGATCCTCCGTACCCACCAGGTAGCAACCATAGTGGCTCCCATGGGAGCCAGGGGCGCCGGGGCAGAAGAAGTAGAGATCAAACTCCACGGTCCCGCAGCCACAACAAACATCCGAGAAGGTGCTCTCTATCACAAAGTGATGCTAGGAACCAAATCAACTCAAACATAGAGGTGCGACGCCATGATTCAAACGATATATATGTGGGCCCAGAGTTCTTCAGACCAAGGGTCTGCCAAACCAACTTTCCGGAAGGGTTCACTATCTCAAGACACATTCAACCCTACGGCGGTGTAGCTCGGCTAGACACTTGGCTCCAAGACTTCTTCCAGGATTGCTGCATCACCAAAGGAGGAAACATCTTGGCCACAGTCCGGTATCTCCCACTCATGCTGCACAAGATGGCTTGGTCATGGCTCAATGAACTCCTGAAAAACATAATTCACAACTGGTATGATATGCAAAGTGTGTTCTTTCAGAATTTCTGGGGTACCTACAAGAGGCCCTGCACACGACTTGCAACGTTGCATCTAGAAAACCGGAGAAACTTGTCAGGACTACCTCGAATGATTGATCAACATGAAAAACTCCAACGAGAGAGTCAACAGGAAGACCGCGATCGAAGCTTTCATTGCAGGGCTCCCAATCAGATTACTACGTCACCAGCTGAAGTGTGAAAAAGTTACCGACTTTGGGGACATGATAGAAATGGCAAGCAAATATGTTGATGCTGACGATGATTCAGAAGGTTTGTTGAATGGCCTGGTTATGCCTCAATCGGTAAAACAGCTGAAACAGCAGTAGACCTAGAAGTTCAAGAACACCTTTGAAAATAAACCCCAACCCAAAAAATGCAACTATCAACGCAACTTTTGGGTCTGGAGGGTGCGGAGACGACCGAGGACGAGGCCACGGAGCTTCCTAGGTCCAAGGTAGAGGAGACCAGCAACCTGGTAAAACCTATTCTTGGGACTAAATTGCCAATAACCCATGTGCCCACCACCCGGACAAGAACGAGGGCTCCTCCCACACAAATCCTGAGTGTCGTTTCAACGATGACATCAAGAAAGACAAGCCGCTGGCTATAGAGCCAAGCGATGAAAAGGAAAGAAAAATTCTAACAAAGATAAGGAGTCCAAGGAAGATTTCGACATGGATGAGATGGACACCGCTAACCCCAATTCGGATGGTAAGAAAACTTATCCAACCAAGAAAGACACTTACGTAGGCTTCCTCGGATCCTAGCCTGCTAAGGTGAAGAAAGCAGTAATGCATCAGCTCAAAGCAACTGTTCCGGGTGTCCCCAAATACCTGGATTGGTCAGAAGTGAAAATCACCTTTGACCAAGGCGATCATCCTCCTAAACCTCTCAGGCAAGGAAAGTATGCTCTGGTTGTCAATTCACTTATTGAAGGCTATGAGTTCTCAAAGACCCTCATGGACAGTGGCAGCAACATCAACATCCTCTACATCGAAACATTGCACCGCATGAGGATATTGGAAACCCAGCTAAACCACAACAACATGATTTTCCATGGAATCGTCCCCTGAAGGCAAGCGAACTCTCTAGGAGTAATTACTCTAGATGTCACTTTCGGAACACCGGAGAACTATCGGACTGAACCACTATCTTTCGAAGTGGTGTTGTTTAATAATGCATACCATGTTATCTTTGGGCGTCTAGCTTATTGGCAATTTATGGCTCGCCCTTGCTACATTTACAATATAATGAAGCTTCCAGTTCCAGGTCCCAAAGGCGTTATCTTAGTCCGAGGAAACCCAAAGAAGGCATGAGAATGCAAGGATGGAGTTGTCGCCTTCGCTGAAGTCGTGCTACATGCCGAGGAGTACCAGGAGATCTAGAAGAACATCGATATGTCTAAGATGCCTGCTATGAATAAGGAGGTTCTTCAGCCGAATCCAAAATTCAAGGCATTACAATAGACAAAGGAAACACCGCTAAAGGATGATGATGCCTCCAAGGAGACGCAGATAGGCGCAGGTTTAGGTTGCACATAGGAAAGCGCGCTCATCGAGTTCCTCAAAGCTAATAAAGATATCTTCGCGTGGTAACCTTCTGACATGACCGGAGTACCTAGGGAACTCGCCGAGCATGCTCTTAATGTTTATCCTAATGCTTGACCCTTAAAATAGTCCTTACGACATTTTGGCAATGAAAATCGCAAAGATATAGCTAAAGAATTAGCCCGGTTAGAACTAGCTAGATTTATTGAAGTGGTCATCGACACTAAGTGGTCGGCCAACCCTATAATGGTCCCAAAATAGGATACCATAGATTTAAGGATATTTGTTGATTATAATGCCTTGAATAAAGCTTGTCCCAAAGATCTGTTCACTCTGCCTAGAATCGACCAAGTTATCGATTCAACAGCAGGCTCAGAACTCCTATGTTTTCTCGACGCATATTTCGGTTATCACCAAATATGCATTAAGGAGCCAGACAAACTAAAGACTTTGTTCATAACCCCCTTCGGAACCTTATGCTATGTAATGATGCCCTTCGGGCTAAAAACGCAGGAGCTACATATCAGCGCACTATGCATCACTGCCTCCAAGATCAAATTAGACACAATGTACATGCATATGTGGACGACATACAGTCGTGATGTCCAAAAATAAGGAAACCTTAATTTCCGACTCGGAGGAAACATTCGTGAATCTATGAAAATACAACATCATGCTTAACCTAAAAAATGTTTCTTTGGAATACCAGACAGAAAAATTGTTAGGCATAGAGGTGAACCATGAAAAAATAAAGGATATACTCAACATAACCAGGCCGACTCGCCTGAAGGATGCACAACGGATCAGTGGTTGCATCGTAGCAGTTAGTCGGTTCATCAGACGGCTCGGTGAAAGAGCCGCACCATTATACAAGCTCTTGAATAAAACTGATAAATTTGTTTGGACCGACGAACATGAAGCTGCACTCGAGGACTTGAAAGCAGTACTCTCTTCCGCCCCTATTCTTGCACCTCCGGAACCTCAGGAACCTATGTTGTTGTACATCACTATGAGAAATAGATTCGTCAGTGTCGTCACGGTGGTGGAACAAAAGGAGGAAAAACAGGAGCACTTGGTGCAGCATCCGACTTACTACCTCAGCGAGGTCCTGGTAGAATCGAAACAGCAATACCCTCATTACCAAAAACTAGCCTATGGTGTATTTTTCTCCGCCAGAAAGCTACGACATTACTTTTAAGAGGACAAGATTACCGTGGTGATCACAACTCTCATGAAAGACATAATCAACCATAGAGATGTCACAGGATGCATTGCTAAGTGGGGAATTGAACTAGTAGCTTTTGACATCAATTATAAACCATGAACAACAATTAAATCCCGGATCTTTGCTGACTTTGTCGCTGACTAGACAGAGACGGCAGAAAAAATTAGCACCCCATTGTCAGAATACTAGACCTTGCATTTTGACGGGTCAAAAGCGCTCATGGGCTCAGGGGCTAGCGTGGTGCTCAGGTCACCCCAAGGATACAAGTTGTTCTATGTACTACATATTCACTTTATGGCAACCAATAATGTTGCTGAATATGAAGCATTGTTACATGGAATTCGAATTGCTAAATACATCGGCATTCGCTGACTCTTGTGCTACGGAGACTCGGATTTAGTTGTCGAGCAAGTATCCAGCCACTTTAGAGCAAACAAGCACATGGAAGACTATTGCGATGTCGTGGATGAACTATCAAAATCGTTCGAAGGGTTTGAAGTTCAGCACATTCCCCGAACAAAAAATGATGAAGCAGACGCACTATCAAGAATAGGCTCTGCATGGAAAAAGGTCTCGGATAGCGCTTTTTTGGAGCACCTCAAAGTTCCCTCTATCATAGGAGTTGATGAGGAGTACCCAACCAAATCCAACTCACCTCTCACAGCAGTTACGGCTATTATTCCCAGTTGGAAAAAACCCTACCTTGATTTTTTCGTAGACAGAAAATTACTTGAAGACGAAGTTCTGAGCCGACAGATCATATGACGAGCAAAATCCTACACGATAATTAGTGGTGAGCTCTATAAGCAGAGTGTATCTGGGGTTAATAGGTGCACAGGTTGCCAAAAATATACCAAGCAAGCCCATGTTCCGACTGATCGGCTACAAAAAATTCCGATTACATGGCCTTTTGCGGTCTGGGGGCTTGACATGGTAGGACCATTTAAACGGGCTCCAACTGGATTTACCCACCTACTAGTGTTGGTGGATAAATTTACAAAATGGATTGAGGCTAAACCCGTCTGTCATGGTATTACCGACGAGTACGCCATGGAGGGGTCCTCACAGGGTGTGTTTAGAGAGGTGGGGGAAGGTGGCGAGTTCACGGGTATGAAGTAACATAGGTTACCCAGGTTCGAGTCCCACAACGGTGGCGGAACTCTACTCCTACTATAAATCACTATAATGGCAATACTGAAGGGTTACGTAGCAGAAAACAAAAAAATTCTATCTACTCGAACACTAATACCAGGATCTATACTATGTAGACATAAGTAACAAAAGAGAAAGACGGTATTCATACCTTTGAAGACCGAGGCACGCCTTACGTAGGAAGGCGTATATTTATGAAGACGAGCAGCACCTCAAGTGTGGTGCCTCCGAAGTTCGTCACACGTCTGGTGTAGGAGACGTCAACCGTACTCCGATCCAGCCGAGTAACGGAAGCAGTAGATGTCGAATCGTTGATCACACGACGGTGGTGTGAAGGTGGAGAACTCACCCACAAAGTCCTCCCCAATATTCCGGGGAAGTCCTCAATGGATGAGAGAGAGAGAGAGAATGAGAGGGAATGGGATGATTCCAAAGGAGGAGGGGAGACCCCTATATATAGTGGGAGGGGGGCGCACCACCTAGAGGCCAGGCGGTGTGGGACTAATCCGCACACCCGCCGGCCACCTAGGGGCAGCCGCTGGCCCTAGGTGGGCCCCACTAGGGTGGCCCACCAAGCCCAGGTTGGCTGGCCCCTCTCCCTAGGCGCCTTGCCTCTTGGGCCTCCCCTTCAAGTGAGGCCCATTAGCAGTGGGCTGCCTTTAATAATAAAATAAAATAGATATTTAATATTAATGCTCCAATTAACATTCAAATACACATATTATATTATTCCTTCACTCTAGAACACCTTCCGGACCCCTTCCGATCTCCATCGGATGTTACTCGGAACTATTCTGGTTTCTCTTTCTCTATTTCTCCTATGATACCTCATCTACCCTAAGCGTCCCTACCCTTAAGCGTGACATCCTTCGGTTCGGAAACTCTCCGGACATGATCAATACTACTCTCACATCAATGATCAACAGAGGGACCTGGATAGCCATGCGACCCCCGTGCATTTCATGAATATAATCGTTCGAACCGTGAGATAGTCGTTTCCCGTTCCCTTTGTCATATGATACCTAATTCGGTATCCCCATACCTTAGTTCGGTCTCGTTACCAATGAACTTGTTTACTCGTTCTCATGTTGTTGCATTCTGTGACCAAGTCACATGCTTGCAAGCTACATTAATGCAACGTCACCGAGATGGCCACATGATTAGACAAATCCTGGTCTTGATATGTACTCCTCTATGCATCCCTTTGGAAAACCTGAGTGGCACCTTTTTGATCACCCTGTTACGAGATGATACTTGATAACCATCTAAGCTTCCTCTAGAATGGTGATTTGCATTACCTCACAGTCAAAGGATCGGGTTGCGAGGTTCTCTATGTTTTATCATCAATGGTGAACTTTGTAACTAGATATCATTAAGATATAATGGTCGGATGTATGTCTATCATGTCATTCAACTAATGACATGACCTCATTGTCAATTGGCATAAATGCCCATGATCTTGAAACCTAGATCATCCTCGTGACTAATGAACTAGTTCGCTAGAGGTAACTAGAGACATGATTTGTTTACATACCACACGTGTATTAACGTTTCGTATTAACATAGTTATAGCACAGTATGAAACGTATTATGAACATATAGGAGATATATCAAATAATACACTTTATTATTTGCCTCTAGGGCATAACTCCTTCAGTCTCCCACTTGCACTAGAGTACAAATAAAACTAGTTTACAATAGGCAGGAACCTAACACCAATGGAATCTCGGTGGTGTTCGTGCTTGTCTTGTTGGAGAGCTTTGGTCAAAGGATCTTCCATATTGAGTTCCATATCTACTTTGCAAATCTTGACTTCACCTTTGTCAACATTCTGCCGAATGACGTGAAATCTAAGCTTGATGTGTTTGGTTGCGGAATGAGTCATTGGTTCCTTTGCGTTTGCAATAGCTCCCATGTTATCACAATAGATCGTCACGGGGTCTTGCACATTTGGAAAGACTCCTAGTTCATTGACAAAATTCCTTAGTCAAACAGCTTCATTCGCTGCATCAGATGCAGCAATGTATTCAGACTCCATTGAAGACTATGCCACCACCGGCTGCTTCTTACTCTTCTAGCTTACCGCCCCACCATTCACTAGGAACACAAATCCTGTTTGAGACTTCGAGTCATCATGATCTGAGTTCCAACTCGCATCCACGTAACCCATTACGTTTAGAGCTTCATCACTTCCTCCATAGATTAGGAACATATCCTTTGTTCTTTTCAGATATTTTAGGATATGCTTCACAACTGTCCAGTGATCAGGTCCTAGATTACTTTGGTATCAGCTCGTCACACTAAGAGCCAATGCCACATCAGGTCGAGTACTTAACATTGCATACATGATAGATCCTATGGCTGATGTATAGGGGATGTAAGACATCTTTTCTCTATCACCATCCATTACCGGACATTGAGTCATACTCATTTTGCAATTCTTCATCATTGGTACAAAGCCCCTTTTGGTATTGTCCATTTTGAAATATTTTTGATGTAATAACTTTGACTTAATGCAATTAGGCGTCCTTATCTATCTCTATAGATCTTGATTCCTAATATGTATGCAACTTCACCTAGATCCTTCATGGAAAATTGACTACTCAAATATGCTTTCACGCTTCTCATAAGGTCCACATTGTTTCCCATGAGTAGTATGTCATCCACATATACTACTAAGAAAACAACCGAGCTCCCACTCACTTTCTTGTAAACACAGAACTCTTGTTGATTTTGGACAAATCCAAAACTCTTGATCACTTGATCAAAACGTTGGTTCTAGCTCTGAGATGTCTGCTTCAATCCATAAATGGACCGCTGAAGCTTGCACACCTTTCCAGCATCCTTAGGATCAACAAAACCTTCTGGTTTCATCATATACAACTCTTCATCAATGTGACCATTGAGGAATGCGGTCTTGACATCCATCTGCCAAATTCATAGTCGAAATGAAAAGCAATTTCTAGTAAAATTTGGACAGCCTTAAGCATCACTACAGGAGAATAAGTCTCATCGTAATCAACTCCTTGAATTTTTCGAAACCCCTTTGCGACAAGTCGAGCTTTGTGAATGGTCACAATACCATTCGCATCTGTATTTTTCTTAAAGATCCATTTATTCTCCATAGCCTTGTGGCCTTGCGGAATATCTACCAAGGTCCAAACTTGGTTTTCATACATGGATCCTATTTCGGATTTCAGGGCTTCTAGCCATTTCTCGGAGTCAGCACTATCCATAGCTTCTTTGTAGTTTGTAGGTTCCTCCTGTTCATCTAGGATGACAGACATCACAAGGCTACTGTACCAATCAGGAGTTGCACGAACTCTTGTAGACCTGCGAACCTCAGGAGTCTCGATATTTTTGTTTCGATCATCATCATTGGGCTCTTCCTCCATGCTAGAGAGCGGTTTTGGAACAACTTCCATTGCGCTACTCGGAATTTGGAGAGAAGGGTCAACAACTTCATATAACTCAATTTTCCTTCCACTAACTCCTTTAGCAAGAAAGTCTTTCTCGAGAAAGGTGCTGGCTTTCACGACAAATGTTTTGCCTTTGTCCGGTTGTAGAAAGTATACCCAACCGTTTCCCTTGGGTATCCTACAAAGATACATTTTTCTGACTTGGGTTCGAGTTTGTTAGGCTGTAGTTTCTTGACGTAAGCCTGACAGCCCCAAACTTTTAGAAATGACAACTTTGGCTTCTGGCCATACCATATCTCATATGGAGTTGTCTCCATGGATTTGGATGGTGCCCGGTTTAAAATAAAAGCAGCGGTTTCCAACGCGTATCCCCAAAAAGACACAAACAAATTAGTTAAAGACATCATGGACCGCACGCTATCCAATAGGGTTCGGTTATGTTGTTCTGATACACCATTGCGTTGTGGTGTTCCGGCTGGCGTAAGCTATGGGATAATCCCACAGTCCTTCAAGTGCATGTTAAACTCATAACTCAAATACTCGTCTCCCTGATCCGATCGGAGATGCTTGATTCTCTTGTTAAGTTGATTCTCTACCTCTTTCTGAAATTCCTTGAACTTTTCAAAGGTTTCAGACTTGTGCTTCATTAAGTAGATATATCCATATCTACTTAACTCGTCTGTAAAGGTAACAAAGTAACGATAATCATTGCGTGTTGAGATGCTCATTGGTCCACATACATCCATATGTATGATTCCCAGTAGGTCTACAGCTCTCTCCATTGTCCCAGAGAATGGTGTCCTAGTCATCTTGCCCATGAGGCATGGCTCACATTTATCAAGGGATTCAAAATCCAATGATCCAAGAAGCCATTCCAAATGAAGCTTCTTTATGCGTTTTATGCCAATGTGACCAAGACGGCAATGCCACATAAACATGGAATTATCATCATTTTGCTTACAACGTTTAGCATCAACACTATGGATGTGTGTATCATAATCAAGATGAAGTAAGAATAAACCATCACACATAGGGGCATGAACATAGAAAATATCATTCATATAAATTGAACAACCATTTGTTCCTAATTTAAACAAATAATGATCTTGCAACAAGCAAGACCCACTCACAATATTCATACTCAATGCGGGTACATAGTAGCATTTATTAAAAACCAAAAATAATCCTGACGGTAGACGAAGATGCAGGGTGCCGACAGCCATCACTTCGACTCTTGAACCATTGCCGACGCGCATCGTCACCTTGTCCTTCCTCAGGCGCCTCCTACTCTACAGATCCTGCTGAGAGTTACAAATGTGAGCAATAGAACCGGTATCAAATACCCAGGTGTTACTCCTGGCGCTTGTAAGGAACACATCAATAACATGTATATCACATATACCTTTGTCCTTGGCGGCTATCTTGCCGACTTTCTTGTCTTCAAGGTACTTGCGGCAGTTGCGTTTCCAGTTCCCATCCCCTTTGCAGTAGTAGCACATAGTGCCGGGCTTAGGGCGAGGATTGGCAGTCTTTGAGGTACTGGCAACAAACTTGCCATCCTTTTCGGACTTCTTGCCCTTGCCTATTCCCTTTTTCCCTGGCTTCTTAAAGTTGGTGGTCTTATTGACAATCAACATTGTGTGCTCCTTCTTGAAGGGAATATGCCTGAGAGGCAATAATAAAATGGTTATTATCTTATTCCATGTTTATGATAAATGTTTATTTTGCATGCTATAATTGTATTAATTGAAAACATTAATACATGTGTGTTTAATAAACAAAATACAAAGTTCCTAGTAATGCCTCTCATATAAACTAGCTCGTTGATTAACAAGATGAGCAAGGTTTCCTGATCATAGACATTGGATGTTGTTAATAACGAGGTCACAACATTGGTGGAATGATGTGATGAACATTCATCCGAAGTATAGCATTACGATCAAAGTCATTATGTTTATATTTCTATAACATCATATGAAGTAATCCTAGTCCTTAGACCATGAGATCATGTTAATCACTAACACTAGGAAGAGTATCTTGATAACATCAAACGTCACACCGTAACAGGGTGACTATAAAGGTTGGTTCAGTGCTACGAAGGTGTTATGTAGAGGATCATGGATCAAGAGTGGGATTTGTCCATCCCAATGACGGATAGATATACTCGGGGCCCTCTCGGTGATATCACATCGAAATAGCTTGCAAGCAAGTGATGTGATCACTAGAATGTTATATCACGGGAACAAGAAAATAGTGCATGTCGGTAACAAGATCAAACTAGGTATTTGGATACCGATTATCGAATCTCGGACATGTAATATATCATGAGACAAAGGGATTTAGTTACGACGTTAAAGGTTCACATGATCACAAGAGTCATCGTTGAATGTGTGGGAGTTAGTACGGATCTCCAGGTCCCGCTGCTGATTATTGATCGGAGAGGGTTATCGATCATGTCTGCATTATTCGCGAATCGTAGGGTGAGACACTTAAGTATACCGACACTATTTGGAGCAAATATGTTTTAGATAAAGATTTAAGAAAGCGCTGGAATCATTTCAATGGAAATCGGAATTGTTTCGGGTGAAATTGTAGAAACTGGTTCTGCATGTGATATTGAAATTTTGCAGGGGGTTTTATGTGAATGTTTGTTAATTAAAGTAATTAACAAAATTCTGAATAAAATAAATAAAATATTTTTATTTAATGAGAGCTTTCATTAAATTTGGTGGAAATTTAATGCATGTGAGTGGAAGTATAAGTGGAGGCATATTTATGTGAGTGGAGCATCCACCACATGAATGATGGAAGAGGTGGGGGCACCACCCTGGCTGCCATGCCATGGCCCTTGGTCCCCCCTCTCTTCCCTATAAAAGGCCCCCCTCTCCTCCTCACAACACACACCTCCTCGTGAAGGATCTCTCTCCCCTCTAGTTATTCCCCATGGTCTCGGATTAGCGAGATACATGTTCCCGGTGGCTTTATCTAGAAAGGAGTTGCTGCTTCTGCTGCTTTGCTAGAGCGAGGGACGGAGGTTGTCAGAGTAACGAACGTGTGTGCGATTACGGATGCCCTGCTGCTTTGCGGTGCTGGACTTGTTGGAGCTGGATCCGATGGACGTGCTGGAGCTGGACCTACTGGACTTGCTAGACTTCATCACGATCTTGAGATCGGCAAGTGTACGACTACATCATCCACGAGTTCCAACTCATTAACAAAGCTTTATTGTCTTAGAGGGTAAGTTCTCTATGGATGTATATCCACCAGTTGCTTGTATCTAGTAGATAGATCTTGGAGTATAGTTCCTATCATAGGATTTTTTTGTTTTCTATGCTGCGAACCCAACAGTGGTATCAGAGCCTGATCTATGCGTAGGTGCTTTGCACGGGTTGTACAGATATGTTTATATGTGGGCGATGATGATCATGTTATTGCATCTTTCATGTATTTTGGAGATTGGTGGCATAGTGGGATGAAGTGGCCCGGACCAACTTTACATGTTATTGCACATGATACCGGTTCCACGACTACATGCAACTAGTTTTGCATAAGTGGCTAGCGGGTGTCTGTCTCTCCTACTATAGTCAATATCTGATTTACAACGAGTTGCTAATAACTTAGTTATCATTGTTGTGGTTCCATGTTCGTAGGTAAGACCGGTTCTATCTCCGAAAGCCCTAAGCCACGTAAAACTTGCAATGGATAAATTAGAGGCGTCTAGTTTAGATTGTTGCTGGGCTAGTGTCATGATATGGTAATGTTGTAAGTTGATATATGGTAGATACCCTTACAACACACCTAACGTGTAAGTTCCATAGAGATTGGCCTTACACACAAAGGAATGATAGAGATCATACCATGATGCACATGATAGTGATCAAATGCATGGAGCATATCATTCCACTTTACACATATGATGTTTGCATCTTATATTGCTAGTTTGGCGTTTTAGTAGCATTATAAGATGATCCCTCATTTAGATATCAAGATAAAATGTGTTCTCCCTTAAGTATGCATTGTTTATGTTTTGCCGCTTCAAGACATCATGTGATGATCGGGTGTACTTGAATCCATGATCATATTTAGGGTGTAAGACAGTTTTACACACACAAGTACTAAGGTTCTTACTTGGCGAGCCTAGCAGGTATAGACATGGCCTCGGAACATGGACCAAAAGGTTAAGCATGAGTCATATGGTAGATATGATGACCATATAGATGCTCGCCTTTGAAGCTACACCGACTCACGTGATGATCAGACTTGGTGCAGTGGGTTTGGTTCATGTAATCACCAAAAAGACACGAGGGATGCTGTTTTTAGTGGGAGTTCATTTCTAATTTGGATTAGTCAAACTCAATTTGTCATAAACTAAGTCAAAGTGAATTTGCATAATTTGTTGTAGTCATTGACATTTGTTTACTGCCATATGCTTAGTTTTACTTGAGATAATAGAACTATAGAATTCTGGATATTTGCTTTATGAACTGGTATCGTATTGTTTTGAATATCAATTTTAGAAGTCCTATTGCAAACTTTCAGCAAACTCTGTTTACTCCATGAAGTTTAATAAGTAATATTAAATGGATAATAAGAATTCCAATGTTAGTATCTAAAGTATCATGTTTACCTCCATGATTCTTGATATTCCAAAGTTATTTTTAATATCGAGGTTATCTAGGAGCTGAAAGCATTATTTCAGAAGCAATCATGCATGGAAGATATTTTGATATCTGAAACAATGTTTATGGTTGCAATATGATAGAGTATAATTTGGAAAAATACATGTTCTCACATTGTATGAGAATTTGCGAATGTTGAAGACGCTAGACGTCCTAATCTCCCAAACAGGTTTTGGGAACTGACATTATACTCATGATTCATCCCTATAAGCCATAGTAGCTTGATAATGAAAGTTGTCATGATAAGGATGAATAGAAGCTGTAAGTAAAATGTTTACTACACTTAAAAGATTACTATAGTATGGATTTTTGAAAGAACACCAAACATTTGATGATGGTGATCTACTTCAAAGTGCAAGTCCAAAGTTATTAGTATTTTACTATACATGCTTTGGACTGTGTGTCATATGTATGGCTCCACTATTGATGTTGATAGATTCTTTTAAAAGGAAAAGGAAATGCTGAAAGAGAATCTATAAAATATTTGGCAGAAAATAAAAGACTGGTAATGTCCAGCTAAGGTATATAGATGGTATACATGTTATGGTTATATTCTTTGCTTGTTAAACAATTTGGTTCTTGGGTATTAGATACCGAATTGGTTGGTATGAAATATCATACAGAACGACACAATTCATGAACTATAATGGCCTAAGTAACTAGCAAAATAATATGTGATGATGTTCATCGAAAACAAATAAGGAGTCATTGTATTCATCGTTGACATCAAAACTTGCCTTCAAGATTTGTTTAAATAATTGTTATTTTATTCCGATATAATGAGAACAATAGTTGTTCAAATAATTACCGTATTCCATAGAATATGGATGAACTTTTACAAGTCTAGTTGGAAAAATCATATCCATAAAACTAATGCTAAAATGTCACAAGACAAATGATTGAAAGATCACTTACAAAGTGATGTCGCTATTTAAATTATATTGGAAAGAGAACATGAAGAAACTCCATTTTGACGGATTTTTTGGAGTCTTTTGATTTTGATCAATTGATGCTTGAAAAACTTTCCTCGAGATAATTGAAACTCTGTTCATAGGCCAAAGAGGAACGGATGACTAACTTATTGGAAATAGTGCATGATGATGTGCATAGTCCATTATATGTAGCCATGTGCGGTGCATCTTTCGACTTCATATGCTTTCTCCAGAAATTCAAGTGAACATATCTATATATTTACTTAATAAGGAAGAAGTATGAAACATTTGAAAATTGTTCAAAGACTTTCAAGATGAAGGGGAAAATCATTGTAACAAGAAAATAAAGAATTTATGATTTGATCATAAAGGAAGATATTTGAGTTACAAGTTTAGCAAAACACCTAAGACTTCAGGAATTGTTCCATGGATTTGCATTTCTCGATAAACCACAAGAGTATGGTATGTTCGAGAGAACAAATCAAACCTTGTTTAACATGGTAAGATCAAAGGTGTCATTTATAAAGCTGGCACTATGTTTTAAATATTAAAGCTTTAGAGACTACCGCTTTTACACTAAAAAGAGAACCATCGTGATCCGTTGAAATGACACCATATAAGTTATGGTTTGGGATAAAACCCTAATTGTCTTTTCTTAAATTTTGGTATGCTATGCATAAGTAATTTTTTACAACCAAAGTTGGATAAGCACGTCTTTATAGGTTATCCCAAAGAATTTGTTGGGTATTCCTCCATAACACCGAGAACAAAATAGTTTGTCACTTGGAACGTTAAGTTTCTTGAAAAAGATTTTTTTGTGAAACGTTAAGTGGGAGGACAATAGAACTTTGATAAGGTTATTGAACCTTAGCTATATGTGCTAAGTAGCACAGCGCCGAAAAGTGTTCCAGTGGCGGCCACAATGCTCATGGCTCCCGTGATTACAATGGTTGTGATCTTGGAGATTAGAGTTCCTATTTGAACCATATGCATCGGGTAACAATCAAATAGTGAGATTTGATAAACAAGTCGTTATTGTTTTGACAATAATGAACCGACTGCATGCAAAGAAGCGATGATGGGCCCTGACTCCATTGAATGACTAGAAGTCATAAAATCCGTGATAGTTTCCATACACAAGAAATCAAGCTTTTGAACTTGGAAGACCCTCCGAAAAGGCATGAAGCCTATCGGTTGTGTTTGGATCTATAAAGAAATAGACATGGATGTTTCACATCTATGAAATAATCGACATGTCGAAAATGAATTTACGACAATGTTCAAGCAGTTGACTATGCCAAGATTTGATCTTTCATAGCAATATTTAGTCTTGACGGATTAATCTAGCAACCACTACATATAATTTGGTGTATGGTAGTTGAACAAACAAAATATTGTTCTTCCAATAGAATGGTTACCTAGGATGTGTACATGAAACGGTTCGAAGGGTTTTGTTAATTCAAAGGGTGCTAAAAGGGCATGCAAACTTCAATAGTTGAAGTGAGCATAGCGGAGTTGGAATCTTCACCGTGATGAAAATGTTAAAGGAGTTTAATTTCATCGAAGACGATGAAGATGCTTGCATTTGCAAGAAATTAAGTGGGAGCACCGAGACAAATTTCCAATACATTATGCAGAGAACATATTGTGGATTGGAAATGATGTATCTTTTATTGACACGGGTTAAGAATTTCATTTTGATGAAAGACTTGGGCAAAACCGGAATATTCGGCATTAATATCTATATGGATAGATTGAGGCGCTGATATGGTTGTGCCAGACGTACATATATGAGATATTGAAAAGGGTTCAATATCGAAACAACAATAAAGGTTATTGCTGCTTGGAAAGGATTGTATCAAGATTTAAGTGTTTTCAACACTTAGTGAGTAAAATCACATGAAGATTTTGATCAATAATACCATGATATGTACATATCCAGATATGTCCAATGCTCTAAATGTTATGTGCATATACCATAATGATTCATAAGATTATCATTGGACGATAGTAAAGATATTCTTATGAGCTTTGCAAGAACTAAGAATATATCATGTATAAGTGACAAATAGTGAATAATAGTTCATTGTAATATGTTACATTGATACTAGTTTGACACAAGATACAAACTGAATTTATATCAATTTAAACTATGGGTGGCACAATATTATGGAAAGTAAATTCCATGATGGATTTGGATGAGTTCCAAAGTTAAGACATTGTGACGGATACTACAACAAAAGGCTAAGTATATGACTGACATAGTAGCAGCAAAGGAGGGCATTTGTGTCAAGTAGTTTGTTATCAAACTAGGTGTGGTTCACAGTGGGATAATACTATGAAGATATATTGTAGGACAATACTATCGACATGTTTTAACCCAAAAAGAACTAAAGGTCTCACCAAAGGACTAAATTTATACAAAGCCATCTCATTAGAGAATGACTGATGCATAGAGATGCAAAGACATGCAAATACACACGGACCTGAAAGTGCCAGATCCAGAGATTATGTTAACCACTAGCAAACGCGTATATTCAACACCTAGGTGTTATATACAAGTTTACAAACTAGATTATTGACTCTAGTGCAAGTGGGAGACTAAAGGGAAGATGCCCGAGAGGCAATAATAAAATGGTTATTATCGTATTCCATGTTTATGATAAATGTTTATTTTGCATGCTATAATTGTATTAATTGGAAACATTAATACATGTGTGTTTAATAAACAAAATACAAAGTTCCTAGTAATGCCTCTCATATAAACTATCTCGTTGATTAACAAGATGATCAAGGTTTCCTGATCATGGACATTGGATGTTGTTAATAACGAGGTCACACATTGGTGGAATGATGTGATGAATATTCATCCGAAGTATAGCATTAGGATCAAAGTCATTATGTTTATATTGCTATAACATCATACGAAGTAATCCTAGTGTTGGGCCACGCAGAGAAAAACAAAACTTTTTCCTACGCGGTGATCCCAAAATCTAGCTGAGGTAGTAGGCCACGAGAATTACCACTAGACGCGCGATTGCGGAATCGATGAAGCACGTCGCTTGATGCAGTGCAGTCCTCACGATCCATTCCGATCCACGATCGTCGAAGTGCTGAACATACAGCACCTCCGCCAGTATCCACACGTATGAGGAGGAGCACCGGCGATGGACTGCTAGGTCCGATATGGCGGTGACAGGACTGGACTGGACTGGAGCTAGGGTTTCCAACACATGGAGTGACCTAACCGTGTGCTCTAAGCACATGCGCCCCAGCTTATATAGGAAGTGAAAGTGAGCTCCACTCACTTGTGGCCCATTCACCAAAAGGCCTATATTAGTCATCATGAGTCCAACTCACGACTCCCATTTCCTTTTTGGGTCCAACCCAAATATGCTCTCGCTCTTAAGTGTGTGACCCGACAGGGTCATGGTGACCCGGACACGATCCGAGTCTCACTCGTGACCGATCAGTTGGTAGAGCCTCCTAGCAGAACATGCCAACTCCCAAGTACCAAAGAGTCATGATGACATACCTTCCAATCCGACTTAGGTCTGAGTCCCTTTTGCCTCACGATATACCTTGTCGAACTATAGGCGAATAATCGTCATCCCTTAAATAGTTCGACTCTCTTTCTCGATCCGAGATAAGTGATTCATCAGACTAACTCTTAGTCGGTCGCCTCGGTTAACACTTAACCGAGTCATGCATGGCCATGCTTTCCGAATCATATCTTCCGAGAGGGCCCAAAGAATATCTCTCCAGACGAAGGGGCAAAATCCCATCTCGGTTATTCACATCACGCGGATTGATTCTCAGTCGACCCGAACTCTGCCTTTATAACTGCCCAGTGACGGAACAGCATTTGACAAAACCTAAGTCAATGATTCTCAACTCGGACTGTGCAATAACCTCAGGTCTAAGGATTACATTGATTGAGACATGCAAATGACGACTTGCTCGTTGCATCTCAATATGGGTCAGTCCGACTCGCTAAACTCTTTAGCCAAATCCGTGTAAGTCGGAATAGCATCTCTATGCCCATGATAAGTGGAACCGAGTCATCAGCCGACTTTCACATCAGTCTAAGTTGTGTGTCCAGCACAACCTCAACGACCAAGGACAATTACTATAAACAACATGTATATATAGTTCCACAATCGAATCACATATTCAATGATATATATCAGTAGTTCATACATGGACATTAACTTTATGAATAGATTAGAAATAACATCATACATGATTACCTCTAGGGCATATTCCCAACACCTAGTCCTTAGACCATGAGATCATGTTAATCACTAACACCGGAAGAGTATCTTGATAACATTAAACGTCACACCGTAACAGGGTGACTATAAAGGTGGGTTCAGTGCTACGAAGGTGTTATGTAGAGGCTCATGGATCAAGAGTGGGATTTGTCCATCCTGATGACGGATAGATATACTCGGGGCCCTCTCGGTGATATCACATCGAAATAGCTTGCAAGCAAGTGATGTGATCACTAGAATGTTATATCACGGGAACAAGAAAATAGTGCATGTCGGTAACAAGATCAAACTAGGTTTTGGATACCAATGATCGAATCTCGGACATGTAATATATCGTGAGACAAAGGGATTTAGTTACGATGTTAAAGGTTCACACGATCACAAGAGTCATCGTTGAATGTGTGGGAGTTAGTACGGAACTCCAGGTCCAGCTGTTGATTATTGATCGGAGAGGGGTCTCGATCATGTCTGCATTATTCGCGAGCTGTAGGGTGACACACTTAAGGATACCGACACCATTTGGAGAAAATATGTTTTAGATAAAGATTTAAGAAAGCGCTTGAATCATTCCAATGGAAACCGGAATTGTTTCGGGTGAAATTGCAGAAACTGGTTCTGCATGTGATATTGAAATGTTGCAGGGGTTTTATGTGAATGTTTGTTAATTAAAGTAATTAAAAAATCTGAATAAAATAAATAAAATAGTTTTATTTAATGACAGCTTGCGTTAAATTTGGTGTAAATTTAATGCATGTGAGTGGAAGTATGAGTGGAGGCATATTTATGTGAGTGGTGCATCCACCACATGGATGATGGAAGAGGTGGCGGCACCACCATGGCTGTCACTCCATGGCCCTTGGTTTCCCCCTCTTCCCTATAAAAGGCCCCCCTCTCCTCCTCACAACACACACCTCCTCGTGAAGGATCTCTCTCCCCCTCTAGTTATTCCCCATGGTCTCGGATTAGCGAGATACATGTTCCCAGTGGCTTTATCTAGAAAGGAGTTGCTGCTTTCACTGCTTTGCTGGAGCGAGGGATGGAGGTTGTCGGGGTACCGAACGTGTGTGCGATCACGGATGCACAGCTGCTTTGTGGTGCTGGACTTGGTGGTGCTGGACTTGCTGGAGCTGGATCTGATGGACGTGCTGGAGCTAGACCTACTGGACTTGCTGGACTTCATCATGATCTTGAGATCGGCAAGTTCTAACTCGTTAACAAAGCTTTGTTGTCTTCGAGGGTAAGTTCTCTATGTATGTATATCCACCCGTTGCTTGTATCTAGTAGATAGATCTTGGCGTATAGTTCCCATCGTAGGAATTTTTTTGTTTTCTATGTTGTGAACCCAACACTTATTGTTTCAACCTTAGCATTTTTGAGCATGGCGAACACCTCAGCAAGGGTGTTAGTCATCCCTTGCATGTTGTACTTCATCACAAAGCTCTTATAGCAAGGGGTAGCGAGTGCAGCACCCTATCAATTGCGAGCTCCTCTGGGATTTTGCAATCGAGGGCGTTCAGACGCTTAACATAGCCAGACATTTTGACTATGTGCTCACTGATACTGTTGTGCTCTTCCATTTTAGCAGAGAAGAAGAGCTCGGAAGCATCATACCTCTCTGCACGAGCCTGTGGAGCAAAGACAGCCTTGAGATCCTCAATGATCTCAAAAGCATTCATCTTGTCAAAACGATTTTGAAGCTCCGGCTCCATGGCATAGAGCATTCCACTCTGGATGAGGGAGAAATTGTCTGCCTTGGACTGCCAGACATTCTTTCTGTCCTAGGAGGAAAAATATGTAGGCTTAGCCGGAAGCTCAGCCTCGATGACATAAGTCAACTTGTAGGGGACTAGGAGGATCCTAAGATTGCGGAACCATGCGGTGAAGTTGGTTCCATTAGTTTTCAGCTTGTACTTCTCAAGGAAAGTGTTAAGGTTGAAGGTGGGTGGGCGAGACATCTACAATGTATTTACAAAGTGTTTAGACCATGTTCATAATAATGAGTTCAACTTTTAATTATACTAACGTACTTAAAACAAAAGAACTCCCACTCAAACGAACATCCCTCCACTCATTTAGTGATCACATGATCCCAATCCCCTGCACCTCCCCCGATCATCATGGCCATCATGCAGTATCAAAGGTGGACATTCCCTAATGTCGATCACATCAACTATGTGATTCATGCTCGACCTTTAGGTCTCCTGTATTCTGAGGCCATGTCTATCACATGCTAGGGTCACCAGTTCTAACTTGTGTGTATTCGCGGTGCAACATGGCTTACACCCACTATATGCGAACGTAGATATGTCTAACACCTGATCATCATGGCCTGCCTCATATTGAAGAACTTTCTTGGTGGTGCACACACAAGGAGAATACGATAACTCGAATACTGTGAGGGATTATCTTATTATGCTACTGTCAAATGTATATATAATTACACTACCATAATAAGTAATACTTCATAAAGTAAAGTGTTGTGACGTGGTTAAAGCATCTTGATCAGCATCAATAGCTTCAATGAAAGTTTCATAAACTCATCATTTCCATGTCTCAACACATTCCCCTATGCAATAATAAAAACAGATGCTTCTATATTATCTATTGCAAGTTTTACACGGCTTTAGGGCTTTCGCGGTAGAACCCCTTCCCACCTACGAACGTGGAGCCACAACATGGATTCAATGATTGTCGTTCTTCTTCCCT
This sequence comes from Avena insularis, assembly GCA_023614405.1. NCBI lineage: Eukaryota > Viridiplantae > Streptophyta > Magnoliopsida > Poales > Poaceae > Avena > Avena insularis. The sequence continues at coordinate 659,296,469 of CM042690.1, read as the reverse complement.
TTTCAGGGTCCTCCAATGTCGATGCCATATCAACTACTGCAGAGAGACAGACACCCTTCTAAGCCACTTTAATTCATGGACCAATCTCGTGAATCACCATGTGAGGTTGGTTGGGGCCACTTCATCAAACAGTGACGTGATATGAACAAGAACATTAAAAGAGGGTAGCAACTAGAGAATCAATGCCCACATATTGCTATGTGTTCTATCCGTATGACATGTCTACCCATAGACCCTCTGTGATACCACTAAAGGGTTCCGTAGTAGAAAACAAAAAAATTCTATCTACTCAAACACTAATACCAGGATCTATACTATGTAGACATAAGTAACAGAAGAGAAAGACGGTATTCATACCTTTGAAGACCAAGGCACGCCTTATGCAGGAAGGCGTATATTGATGAAGACGAGCATCACCTCAAGTGTGGTGCCTCCAAAGTTCATCACACGTCAACCGGACTCCGATCCAGCCGAGCAGCGGAAGAAGTAGATTCCAGATCGTTGATCACACGACGGTGGTGTGAATGTGGAGAACTCACCCATGATGTCGTCCCCAATATTCTTGGGAAGTCCTCAATGGATGATAGAGAGAGAATGAGAGGGAATGGGATGATTCCAAATGGGAGGGGAGACCCCTATATATAGTGGGAGGGGGCGCACCACCTAGAGGCCAGGCGGTGTGGGCCTAATCCGCACACCCGCCGGCCACCTAGGGGCAGCCACGGGCCCTAGGTGGGCCCCACTAGGGAGGCCCACCAAGCCCAGGCCGGCTGGCCCCCTCTCCCTAGGCACCTTGCCTCTTGGGCCTCCCCTTCGGGTGAGGCCCATTAGCATTGGGCTGCCTTTAATAATATAATAAAATAAAATATATATTTACTATTAATTATCCAATTAACATTCAAATACACATATTATATTATTCCTTCACTCCAGAACAACTTTCGGACCCCTTCCGATCTCCATCGGATGTTACCCAGAACTATTCCGGTTTCTCTTTCTCTATTTCTCCTATGATGCCTCATCTACCCTAAGCGTCCCTACCCTTAAGTGTGACATCCTTTGGTTCGGAAACACTCCGGACATGATCAAGACTACTCTCACATCAATGATCAACAGAGGGACCTAGATGGCCATGTGACCCCCTGATGGCTCAAGATATCTCGAGCTCGTTGGGAACCCCAAGAGGAAGGTATGATGAGCACAGCAGCAAGTTTCCCTCAGTTATGAAACCAAGGTTATCGAACCAGTAGGAGCAAGGAAACAACCCCAAGGTGTTGCTACCAACTTGGAATCCTGCACAACACAACCACAAAACTTTGCCCCAACTTACAGTGAGGTTGTCAATCTGACCAGTTTTGCTGAAAACAAAGGATTAAACATATAGTGTGGAAGATAGAAATTGCTTGCAGAAAGTAAACAGTAAACAGTAAATAGTAGATGGTATATCAATGGTAAAAGAATGGACCAGGGTCCATAGTTCACTAGAGGTGATTCTCCTTAAGATAGATAGCATGTTGGGTGAACAAATTAAAGCGGGGCAATTGACAGATTTGAGAAAGCATACCATGCATATACTAATCATCTTGACTCCAATGAGATTTGATTGGGCATTACAACATTATACATAGACCATAATCCAACTGCATCTATGACTAATAATCCACCTTCAGGTTATAATCTGAACCCCCTCCAGTATTAAGTTGCAAGCAACAGATAATTGCATTAAGCAAAGTGTGTAAAGTAAACAATACGATTGTCCCATGGACAAAGGATTTCTGTTTTGTCCCTAGTAGCAACATCACATCTACAACCTTAGAGATTTCTGTCACTTCCCCAGATTACTAGAGGCATGAACCCACTATCGAGCATAAATACTCCCTCTTAGAGTTGCAAGCATCTACTTGGCCAAGATAGTTACTAACAACAGAGCGCATGCAAGATCACAAATAACATAGACATGATAGAATCAACAATCAATCTAAAATAGCATCTCAATATCCATCAGATCCCCGCAAACACAACATGTAAGATTACAAATAGATGATCTTGATCATGAATGGAGCTCACAAGATCTAAACATGATAACACAAAGGAGGAGAACCAACCATCTAGCTACTACATGGACCCATAGTCCAAGGATGAACTACTCACGCATAACACCGAAGGCAGTCATGGTGATGAAGAAGGCCTCCAGGGTGATCTCTCCCCTCCAGCAGGGTGCCGGGAAGAGCTTCGGATCCCCCTGATCTATGGATGGAGATGGCGGCGGCTACAGACTCTTCCGTGGATTTCTAATTGGGTCTTTGATCGGGTACTTAGGGTTTTCGTCTCGGGTGGCTTTTATAGGCGAAAGGGCAAGGTTGGTGGAGCACCAGGGGTCCCACAACCCCTGGTGGAGTGCCCCCTAGGCCACACCAACACCAGGTGTGGCCGCCCTAGTGCGCCACTTCGTGTCCCCTCCGGACTTCGTGTTTCTTCGGGTAAAATATTGACTTTGGCTTTTGTCCGGTCCAATTCCAAGAATATTTCCTTACTAGCTTTTCTGAAACCAAAAACAACAGAAAATAGGCAACTGGCACTATGGCATCTTGTTAATAGGTTAGTTCTAGAAAATGTATAAAAATACCCCCAAACTATGGACAAAACATAAGAAAGTAGATATAAAACAAGCATGGAACATCAAAAATTATAGATACGTTCACGACATATCAAGCATCCCCAAGCTTAACTCATGCTCGTCCTCGAGTAGGTAAGTGATAAAAATAATAATTTTTGAGGTGACATGCACCATCACAATCTTGATCAAGGTATTTGTAAAACATTGATAGCTGGGATCATAGTACTCTAACATAGACATGAAAGATATAGTTCTAACAATAAAACATAGCAACTATGTTGTAACATGAAAAGGTTCAAACAAAAGATTCATGAATAACAATGCTTTGAAAGACGTTTGTTTGTTTCACATATAGAAAACATAATAAGAATGGTATTCAGCTTGTCCCTCAAGGTACAGCAAAACATAAATGCATAGGAGACCTTCAAAGTTCATAAGGGTGACTAGATACAGATAATTTAAGAGCAAGCAATATCAAAGTTATGAATCAATCAACAAGTTTTGGGACAATGCACATTAAACTAAGAATGATCACTATGCTCTCTCAATTGGTGCATAAAGATAGAAGATGGAGACTCAACATAAAAGTAAAAGAAAGGCCCTTCATAGAAGGAAGTAGGGATTCAAGTCTCATAAAGAGCTTCCAAAAATTATGGTATTTATTAGCTTTAAACTCTCATTTCCCCTATCATAAGCATATTTAGGTGATTAAGGTTAAAGTGACACAAATACGAGGATATGCTTGATAAGTTATAAGTTGAAAATATCATGCCCCTTGCTTACGAGTACTGAACCTCATGCTAATCAACTTTAGTCACGAGTAAGTTCTTGTCATTGTAAGTACATGTGTATCATAGAGAACCGCCAACGGGGTACCCCTTGCCCCATGATACAGAAGCTATCCCATATCAAAATGACAAGGCAACAGACAATGAACATCTCAGTGATCTTTTTATTTTCTATTTGCATAGGTTTTTATTGAGGATGCTTCACAGATTGCTCACTATGGTTATCCTGCAAGTTTCCACCATGATTAGGCATGGCTTAGGCTAGCCGCCCAAGCATTTCTCTAACACATATACAAACTCCATGAGCTTACAAGCTCCCCTTTTATTTCACACCATCGGGATCCACAAACAAAAGAACATGATATCAACTAGATAAAGTGCAATGTTGAAAGCGTTCCCCATGGTAACATGGTTCTGCTAATCCACAACTTATAAAGCGCAAGCATATACGCAACATAGATGGACACAATGGTTCAAGTTTATTAAGTGCAAGAAAGTAAAGTGTGCCATCAAGTTTGTGAGAGCTTTAATCACTAATTTTCACATAACAAGTTTAATTCGGAAGGTAGATAAAAAGATGAATATACTTGGAATAGAAATAATTCTAATAGGTAGGTATGGTGGACTCTTTGGAATAACTTGGTTTTATTTGGAGTTGGATGCATGAGTGGAACTCATACTTGGTACATGTGGAGGCTAGCAAAAGACTGGGAGCGACCAACTAAGAGAGCAATAATGGCCATAATCATGCAAAGTGACACATTATTAATTAAAACATAAAGTGATATTACAAGTCGAAAACTAAATGATCATAGAGGTTATGGTGACTGGTATAGTCTTAACATGGTGTAAGCATGCGCCAAGTCAACCCAAATAAAGCATCAAAGGAGAATACCACAATATTATGCTTTTGTATGCTAAAACGACGCATGATTCTTTCAAGGCACATTAAGCAATCTCAATTGTTTGGAACAAGTCATGCTACAACAATAATTACTAAGCATAAAGTCAAAGCAATATCAAACATGACATGATAAAGTCTAGGCCATAGTCAAAACAAAACTCCTTTTATACCACTTATAAGCATGAACTTTCCTACTCTTTTCCAATCCAAATCAACTTATTTGAAACTATGTATGAATGCGGGAGTCCAACCAATTTATTTAATTAAACTAAAAAAAAGAAAACAAAAACAAAAATAAAGACACTCCAAGAACAACACAATTGTGCATGAAACAATAAAAATGAAGTGTTTGGAAGAAAACCTGAGACTTTTATTGATGAAGAAGGGGATGCCCAGGCATCCCCAAGCTTTGACTCTTGTACTTATTGAATATTTCTTGGGGTGACACGGGTGGCATCCCCAAGCTTGGGCTTTTGTCCATACTTCATCTCATCACATTTTTCTTCCCTACACTTTAAAAATTCCTTCATACAAAACTTCACACAATCTTCATTAGTAACATTAGTGTACTCAAGATAATAAGTCTTTAGGTTCAGTTTCAACACAAGTAAAACTTCCATTAAAAACACAAGCTACTGTAGCAATTCCTTTTTAAAAGTTCAAGTAATTGGCAAGAACTCAAAGAGAAAGAGATTAAGAGGCAAATGCAAATAATGGCAGAAATCTATCAAAACAGACCAGCAGGTAAAAACCGATTTTTTCAAAGATCTTCTGTTGCTCAAATTGAAAAGTGTTAAACTAACAAAAGTTAGATAACAACCTGGGGCATAAGCACAAAACATTACAGCTCAATCGAACGTACAGAGATTTTTCATGATTTTTTTACAGCGAAGCACAAAAATCTGATTTGGGACAGCAACTTTCCCAAGTCTTACTCCTCTCTTATTAGAGGTTATTCTTGGCACAAAAACCACACAAAAAAGATAAGGAGATGTTATTACTGAGGCAATAACTTCCAAGAAAATTTGGGTTATCTCCCAATAGTGCTTTTCTTTAATGCCTTTGAGCTAGGCATAGGAAGAAAGATTCAAGTATTTTCAAATGATGAAGCATTAAGAGCAAACTTTGTTTTAATAGGAGAGGCAAAAAGTATCTTTTCTCTCCTCTTAGGGAAGTGTTCTATACCTTTATTGAGTGGAAATTGATATTTAATTGTGCCTTCTTTCATATCAATAATGGCACCAACAGTTCTAAGAAAAGGTCTTCCCAAAATAATAGGACAAGAAGCATTGCATTCAACATCCAAAACATAGAAATCAACAGGTACATAGGTATTGTTAACCATTATAAGAACATCATTAATACTCCCCATGAGTTTATTTTTAGCATTACCATCAAGTTGGACATCTAAATAACAATCTTCCAATGGTGGCAAATCAAGCATTTCATAAATCCTTCTAGGCATAATAGAGACACTAGAATCAAGATCACATAAAGCTTTTAGATCAAAATCATTCACTTTCATATTAATGATGGGTTCCCAACCATCTTCTAATTTCCTAGGAATAGAAGCTTTATGTTTCAATTTTTCTTCTTTAATTTTTATGAGAGCATTTGTAATGTGTTTTGTAAAAGCCATATTCATAGCACTAGAATTAGGACTTCTAGCAAGCTTTTGTAGGAACTTAATTACTTCAGAAATATTGCAACCATCAAGATCAAAATTGAAATTAACATCCAAGGAAGTAGAACTGTTGTTTCCCATATTTTGAAGAATTTCAGCATTTTTATTGGGGAAGGTTCCATTGGTTTTAGGCATTGTTGCTAAAGGAATGGGTACTTCATGCGGTTTACTAGCATCAACATTGGTGGTGGTAATAGTACAAATACTATTATTTCTAGCAATTTCATCTTCTCTTTCCCACTTAGCATGTAATTTAGCTAACAGTCTAACATTTTCATCAATTCTAACTTGTATGCCATTAGTAGCAGGAAAGGGGTTTTCCATAGTTTCAGGTTTAGCATCCGTTTTATTAATCAAAGAAGATTGTGCTTCAGACAAATATGATATATTTTTTTCAGCATTAGAAATTTTGGATTGCAAACCAGGAATTTCCCTATTTAAACTCTCAAGTTGATGACTAATATTTTTCAAAATAGTAGATTGTTCCTCGATGGTTTTAGTAAATAGTTTATTTTGTTCATATTGCATTTGCATGAAGTTTTTAGTGGCTCTTTCAACTTCTAAAATTCTTTCTTCACTAGGCATTCCAGATTTACCATAATAACTATTGATATTATTAGGAGGATAAGGCCTATAATTGTTATTACCAAAATTATTCCTATAGGCATTGTTGCTAAAATTATTATTTCTAATGAAGTTCACATCATCTTGCTATTCTTGAGCAACCAAGGAGGCTAAGGGAACATGATTTGGGTCAATATGAGTTTTTCCATTAACAAGCATAGACATAATAACATCAATTTTATCACTCAAGGAGGAGGTTTCTTTGACAGAATTTACATTCTTACCTTGTGGAGCTCTCTCAGTGTGCCATTCAGAATAGTTAACCATCATATTATCAAGGATCTTTGTTGCAGTACCCAAAGTAATGGTCATAAAGGTGCCTCTAGCAGCAGAATCCAGTAGATTTCTTGAAGAATAATTCAGTCCTGCATAAAAGGTTTGGATAATCATCCAAGCAGTCAGTCCTTGAGTGGGACAATTCTTTACCAAAGATTTCATTCTTTCCCAAGCTTGAGCAACATGTTCATTATCATATTGTTTAAATTTCATTATTTCACTTCTCACAGATATAATCTTAGTAGGAGGATAGTATTTTCCAATGAAAGCATCTTTGCATTTAATCGAAGAATCAATACTATTTCTAGTTAGGGATAGCAACCATTCTTTAGCTTTTCCTCTCAAAGAGAAAGGAAACAATTTAAGCTTAATAATATCTCCATCTATATCCCTATGTTTTTGCATCTCACAAAGTTCAACAAAGTTATTAAGGTGAGCAGCAGCATCTTTAGTACCAGCACCAGAGAATTGTTCTTTCATAACAAGATTGAGCAAAGCAGTTTTAATTTCAAAGAAAATAGCTTCAGGAACAGGTGGAGCAATAGGTGTGCACATGAAATCAATGTTGTTTGTGCTAGTGAAGTCACACAACTTAGTGTTTTCAGGAGTATTCATTTTTGTAAGATTAAAGCAAGCCAACAAAAATAAAAAATAAAATAGGAACGAAAAAAATTGTTTGTGTTTTTGATAAAAGAAACAAACTAGTTTTTGATAGAAAGAAACAAGCAAATAAAGCAAAATAAACTAAGCAAAACAAAAAACAAAGTAAAGAGATTGGTTGTGAGGGACTCCCCTTATGAAGCTATCCTTAACTCCCCGGCAACGGCGCCAGAAAAAGGCTTGATGGCTCAAGATATCTCGAGCTCGTTGGGAACCCCAAGAGGAAGGTATGATGAGCACATAAGCAAGTTTCCCTAAGTTATGAAACCAAGGTTATCGAACCAGTAGGAGCAAGGAAACAACCCCAAGGTGTTGCTACCAACTTGGAATCCTGCACAACACAACCACAAAACTTTGCCCCAACTTACAGTGAGGTTGTCAATCTCACCAGTTTTGGTGAAAACAAAGGATTAAACATATATTGTGGAAGATAGTAATTGCTAGCAGAAAGTAAACAGTAAATTGTAAATAGTAGATGGTATATCAATGGTAAAAGAATGGACCAGGGTCCATAGTTCACTAGAGGTGATTCTCCTTAAGATAGATAGCATGTTGGGTGAACAAATTAAAACGGGGCAATTGACAGATTTGAGAAAGCATACCATGCATATACTAATCATCTTGACTCCTATGAGATTTGATTGGGCATTACAACATTATACATAGACCATAATCCAACTACATCTATGACTAATAATCCACCTTCAGGTTATCATCTGAACCCCCTCCAGTATTAAGTTGCAAGCAACAGATAACTGCATTAAGCAAAGTGTGTAAAGTAAACAATATGATTGTCCCATGGACAAAGGATTTCTGTTTTGTCCCTAGTAGCAACATCACATCTACAACCTTAGAGATTTATGTCACTTCCCCAGATTACTAGAGGCATGAACCCACTATCGAGCATAAATACTCCCTCTTGGAGTTGCAAGCATCTACTTGGCCAAGATAGTTACTAACAACGGAGAGCATGCAAGATCACAAATAACATAGACATGATAGAATCAATAATCAATCTAAAATAGCATCTCAATATCCATCAGATCCCCGCAAACACAACATGTAAGATTACAAATAGATGATCTTGATCATGAACGGAGCTCACAAGATCTAAACATGATAACACAAAGGAGGAGAACCAACCATCTAGCTACTACATGGACCCATAGTCCAAGGATGAACTACTCATGCATCACACTGAAGGCAGTCATGGTGATGAAGAAGGCCTCCAGGGTGATCTCTCCCCTCCAGCAGGGTGCCGAGAAGAGCTTCAGATCCCCCCACCCCCCGATCTAGGGATGGAGATGGCGGCTATAGACTCTTCCATGGATTTTTGATTGGGTCTTTGATCGGGTACTTAGGGTTTTCGTCTCGGGAGGATTTTATAGGAGAAAGGGCAAGGTCGGTGGAGAACCAGGGGCCCACACCCCTTGGTGGCGCGCCCACCCTAGGCTGCCCTGCCACCAGGTGTGGCCGCCCTGGCGCGCCACTTTTTCTCCCCTCCGGACTCCGTGTTGCTTCGGGTAGAATATTGACTTTGGCTTTTGTCCGGTCCAATTCCGAGAATATTTCCTTACTAGCTTTTCTGAAACTAAAAACAGCAGAAAATAGGCAACGGGCACTGTGGCATCTTGTTAATAGGTTAGTTCCAGAAAATATATAAAAATACCCCAATGTGTGGACAAAACATAAGAAAGTAGATATAAAACAAGCATGGAACATCAAAAATTATAGATACTTTTACGACCTATCACCCCCGTGCATTTCACGAATATAATCGCTCGAACCGTGAGATAGTCGTTTCCCGTTCCCTTTTTCATATGATACCTAATTCATTTGAGACTTGATCTTCGGTATCCCCATACCTTAGTTAGGTCTCATTACCAATGAACTTGTTTACTCATTCTCATGTCGTTACATTCCGTGACCAAGTCACATGCTTGCAAGCTTCATTAATGCAACGTCACCGAGATGGCCACATGTATCTTTCTATTACATGGATTTGACAAATCGTGGTCTTGATATGTACTCCATGATGCATCCCTTTGGAAAACCTGAGTGGCACATTTTTGATCACCCTATTACGAGATGATACTTGATAACCATCTAAGCTTCCTCTAGAATGGTGATTTACATTACCTCACATTCAAAGGATCAGGTTGCGAGGTTCTCTGTGTTTTATCATCAATGGTGAACTTTGTAACTAGATCTCATCAAGATATAACGGTCGGATGTATGTCTATCATGTTATTCAACTAATGACATGACCTCATTGTCAATTGGCATAAATGCCCATGATCTTGAAACCCAGATCATCCTCATGACCAATGGACTAGTTCGCTAGAGGTAACTAGAGACACAATTTGTTTACATACCACATGTGTATTAACGTTTCGTATTAACATAGTTATAGCACAGTATGAAATGTATTATGAACATATAGGAGATATATCTAATAATACACTTTATTATTTGCCTCTAGTGCATAACTCCTTCAAATACGTCGAGTTATAAAGATTGCTATGCGAGGGTGTTATGAATCGTGTATGTTGTGCGTTGTGCCCTAAAGGCTCCCATAGGTCCGACTTATAAAGGCACCAGAACCTAGGGTAACAGGGAAAGGACCTTGTCGGACAAGTTACAGAGTCCTACACTAATACTAACTAGTTTTCGTGTCTTGTACTCCAAGGCTCCGAGTATGTAGGTGACTTCCACGTAGCCTTCCTATATCCGGCATGGGCGTCCCTTATGGATCTATCTAACTGGGCCGCCTAGTAGGCCATGGGCCATGCTACCAACTATGGACCACCTGGGTTAGCCAGATTAGAGACATGCAATGGGGATACCCATTTAGCATATCCCCAACACCGTCACAAGTTGTGACGGAGCCACAGCCAAAAGGTTCATCGAGGACGTCATAATCCAATTCAGTTATTCACATAGTGTAATTAAAGACAATGGGAGAAACTTTTCAATAGGAGAACTTGCGGAGTATTGCAAAGATCAAGGGATCCAACTTGATATTAGATCAGTCGCACATCCACAAGCCAATGGACAATTTGAAAGGGAAAATGGTTTAATTCTACAAGGACTCCGACCTAGGATTGAAGCACCACTTCATCATGCTGTGGGGGCTTGGGAGGATGAATTGCCGGCTATTATTTGGAGCCTACGAACTACTCCTAACAGGTCAACCAGATACACACCTTTCTTCTTGGTCTATGGCACAGAAGCAATACTTCCGAGTGATCTTATCCATACTTATCCATGAGTCACTGCGTACGTCGAAGAAGATGCCAAAGTTTCTCAACAAGATGACCTCAATGTACTCGAGGAAGTTCGTGTCGTTGCTGAACAAAGATCGATATCCTATCAGCAGAAGTTATGCAAGTATCATAGTCAGAGAGTAAAAATCGTTCCTTCAGAAAGGGCGATCTAGTTCTCTGACTAGTGCAATAGAGAAAGCATAAAATTTCCTCAATTTGGGAAGGACCCTTTATGGTTAGCAAAGTACTGCACAACGGGTCATACTATCTAACAGACATGAGACCATACAAAGAAAGACCTGCTACTAGGAAAACAAAGAGAAATGGAGGCAGTATAGATCCAGATGAATTAGACCGTCCATGGAATATTGCTCAGATACGTCCCTTCTATTCTTGAAATTTCTTTCTTTGTAATCACATCAATTTACATGTTCAAAGTGAAATAAAGTATTAGTTCCCTCAATATTTTTATGAGATGTTTTAAGTACCACCTTATTTCTGAATGATCATGTCATAGTCGAAAATCCTAGAATACTTGAAAGTACTTTATGCTCATGTTTGTTCTGGTTAGATTTCTGATTCTCTAAAAAATGCTACCTTCGGGTGTAAGTCTCATTTTATGTTTGTACTTTGGTTTCTATCTGATTGCTTAGACGTGGGTATTTTCGAGTAGTTATTTGTTGGTACTGGAAGTCGGATCTATTTTCAAGTTTAAACTAGTTTGGCAATTGAGCTCCATTTCTTGGTAGTGTTTCTGTGCTAAAAGTTTGTCAACTCACGAAAGAGACAAGGTAGAAAGCTAGATAAACAATAAGTATGAACAAAAACTGCTTAAGTAATTTTTGAGCATAGAAAAATAATCAAGTGCTAGAGTAAAAGCATAAGCTTACAAAACAGCACCATAGTTTAAACATAAAATCACTTGCTTCAGAATAATGCAAAAGTTTTTGCGGTCCTATGTTGAAGGTGAAGGATACGGAGGATTCGCTGGTTCGCTAGTGCTAGCATCCAAGTCCCCTGCTTTTTCTCCAAGACAGGGACATAAGACTTGGTTTTTTCGTCATCGTTGAAAGCTTCAACTTCATCAGCTGGGGGGCTTGGTGGCACATCGATAGACTGGAAGAACGGCTTCTTGTAGCTGGTCATCTCGACCATGCGACAGGTGTATCCGCACAGGACTCCCATATAGCTTCGACATCTTGATTGTTTTCGTCTTCATCAACAGTCAAGATACCCTTGGTGACCTGCCAGATTTCCATGCAACCATGGTGACTCATCACCATGGTAAGGGCATTCTGAGTAGCTGTCTGGGCATACAACATTTCTAGTCCTCAACGAACTTTGTAAATTCCTTCGCCCTGTCTCACAGTTCAAAAGAAGAAATCATGTGCAGGTCGGATCGATCAACAGCCTCACCAACCTCCTCAAGAGTTTAGTAGAATTCATGTACCAGATCTTCGTGCAACAAGTCGCTCGATGCAGGACTCGGATTAGGATGAATCCAGGATGTTTAGGGCGCTATGAAAAAACAAGATTAGCACAAAACTTCTGAAATTTAGTCGGACAACATCAAAGTGGGGAAAATATATGGCTTTCGCAGCAAAAACCTTACCAAATATGGTTTCATGTATCTTGGTCCTTTCCTCCCTCAAACTCTAGAGTTCTTCTCGAAAAGCTTGAGTGGTATCAGCGTGCCTGTCCATATCCACCTTCAAATCCGAGATTACTTTGTCTTGGCGGGTGATGGTTTGGTCACGCTCCTTAGTGGCCATGTTGGTAGATTCAAGGATGTTACTGACACTACGTTTGTGGTCAGCCTTCAATTTTTGGAGCTCCTCTCCTAATCCAGCATTCTCTGCCTCCAAGACCTTGAAATTCTCGCCCTCCTCCACAAGTTTGCAGGACTGGCTCAGAAAACCTAGAGGGACAAAAGCAAAAGTCAAATAAATAATCGACACACCTACTAAACTTTGGATAGAGGGCCGAAAATGTTTACCTTCCACCTCATCCTTCTCTACTTTCAATTGAGCATATTTAAGTCGGGGATCTTTGATCTCTCTCTGCTTATTGCGTATGTTCTTCAACAATTCTTGGCTATAAACATTAACTTTCTATAAGTCAGAATAGTAACCAGAGTCAGAAGTCTACTAAGACTCGGGCTCTTATTTTAACTAAGTTGAATTTCTAGCACGAGCCTTGGGGGATACACTACTTCGTTCTTTGGCATCCTATAAAAGCATAAACTCGGATTATGTTCACACCCAACTTCATGCTTGGGGGATAGAGGATATGATATAATGACAGTAAAAGAGTCATAAAACGACTTACAATATGCTCACGGTGTATCTTGTAAAGGTTGGCATTAACCTTAGCAGACACCTTCTCGGTCAAGGTTAAGGGTTGCACTAGTGGAGGTAGAACTTCACTAGCCCTTAGTCTTTCACCCCGATCATGAATCTTCCCTAGCAAAGCTTCAAGCTTCACATCCTCGGCTTCTTGGGCCTCTTCCTCGGCAGAAAGGTTCCGAGATTCCAAGCAGGTAAGCGAAAGATTACGAAGTTCTTCTGCACTTTTCTTGGTGAGGCCAAGATTGGTGGCACCAGGAATATTCAGGAGATTGTCAGCAAAAGTTTCACCTCAGGGATCATTACCCTTAGCAAGTTCACCCTTATCAACTCTTGAGTCACCAATGGTGATGTTAGTTTGTGAACCAATGTTCACAGGCTCTTCAGAATGAGCCTCAACATCCCCAGCGCACGGAGAGGGAACATCCCCAGTGATAATGATGGGATGGGGTTAGGAGTCAGGGGAGCGGTAGCAGGAGAAACCAAGGTCAACTTCTGCTGGCGCAGAGTCTTCCTAGTTTTCCCTTTTCGTTTTCCCAATGGTTTATCTCTAAGCCCTAAAGAAAATAAGAATGTTATGACTCAGAATGATAGTAACACAAGTAATGGTAAGGTGGAACTTAATTTTTGACGACTGGCAGCGTTTGCGATCTAGCCGAAATGACTGAAGTCTTACACTTCCAAGTATGTGCCTCCGGCAGTTCTTCAAGTTCCTCATCCTTGCAAAGAGGAATCAGATCTTCAAGTGGATAAACCTAGAGGGGAGAAAGCTCCGACTCAGGGAAAGCAGCAAGATAAACGTCAGACATATCTTGGCATTCCAATAATGTGTAAAAGTGGATAGAGTATACCAAGGTAAAATTCAAATAACTTACCGGGGTCAGGGGATTCTCTGCCATGTACATTGGCATGGAAAACTCTGGAACTTTCCGGTTAACCCATTCCTTGATCAACCACTAAATCCGAGTTTTAGTCTTTGGTGGGGATCGGGTTGGGGCTAACCTTCAAGATGTCCTTCTTGTTTAGGGTGACTGAATGCATCAGCCGGTCCCCGTGGTACTGAAGAAGTTGTATCCGACATGATAGCCAGCAGTGGACTAATTCAGATCCCTTCAGGCCCTTGTTCTTCATTAAGAACTCAATTTGCCTCTTGGCACAGATCAAGTCTTCAGTTGGAGTCGGTGCTTCTGCATCCCAATATTCTTGCTGAGCTGCAACACCGTCGATGAAAACCAGTAATCCTTCCTACTTGCCGGGAGCCAGCATATCCTTGTGATAAAATAAGGTGACTGGCCATCTCTTTACTGAATCACTATCTATGACCTTGGGATAGACCAGGCGCTCCTAAGGACTAAGCAAAGAGTTCCGGTTTTATAGGGAACACTGACAGTGATAGAATTTTTCCGGATGCTAAAATAGTACTAGAAGAGAAGCAGACTCGGTTTTATTCCAAGAAATACCTCACAAAGAGAGACATGGGCACTAAGCTCTAAGATAGAATTTGGGGGGAGATTATGAAGCTGGACATAGTAGTAGGATATTAGCTCGGAAAACAATTCCAATAGTGGGAAGTTGAAGCCACGATCCAGATAGGTCCCAAAGTGAAATCGTCCACCATCGTGTGGTGCGGGGAGGGTTTTGCCCATAGCATTGCGCCATGCGCCGGTGCGAATAGGTCCTTCTTCCTCCATGTATTTGAGCTTCTCATCGTCTAGAACGCACGGGGTCCAAATCCCGAGGTACTTGTCCTCCACTGCCGATGATGTCGTGGCCGTAGAATTCGATGTGTCGGCCATTTTGTGCGAGATTGGCCACAAATGGGCGGCACGGGTGGATTTTGTGGAGGAACAGAGGAAGACGAGGAGCACAGGGTTTTGTTGGGGAAGAAGAAGAACATAAGCAGCGCTGGAAGAGAATAAGGATTGTTTACCCCTTTTAAAGCCCATCCGCATGAAGATTAGTGTTAAATGCACGGATTTAACACCACGCATCATAGAATGGGAGAGGCAACTTCCTCGTGAAGCCTTTATCGCCTTGATCTCCGTGATTGCATTGAAACAGCGCCTTGGTTCTGCATGATGCGGGACCTACCAACGGTCACACTGACAGAATATTTGTCAGAGATGTGACAAGACCTGGAACATTGTCAAGTTACATCAGCGACCAAATTCTGGCTCAGTTTGAAATCGAGCTTGAGAGAAATGATGAGATATCAACAAGTATGACTCACTTCTGAATCAGATCCTACCTTTTGTTTTGACGTTTCAGGAACCCTTCAAGATTCTACAGTCAAACAAGAATCAAGCTAGATGATGGAATCCGACTTTGGATCTTGGAGGCTTCTGGGGGCTACTGTTGGGGACATACTTTCTGTGTATACCCACTGTGACTCGCTGACCAGGGTGGCCCACTTCGGGTTAGAGCTATGCTTCACGGGGAGCCAAGTCAGAGAGAGAATATGGAAGCCATCCGGTTATGGGAAGGCCCAAAAGACTTACCGACTTAGGCATGTAGGAATACTTGTAGTCCAAGATGTACCATGTACTGAATCTGTATCGTAGCCGAAGAGGGCTCTCCTATAACCCTAGGACCAGATGACTATATAAGTTGTCCTAGGGACCAGCCTTTAGGGCACGCACTACAACCACAAATTGCATAGGTGAAACCTATCTTGTAATTTGTTATACTTTCGGCTCTGCCGATATACTGGATTGCTAGCAAGAGTAGGATACGTCCACCATAGTCGGATCTGAAGCTAGGTAAACTTGTGTGCTCACCGTCCCGGAGAACCATACGTCTCACACCCCATATTTTCCCACGCCTTGAGGACCCCCTCATGGTGTACTTGTCTTCAATCCGATGATAGCTTTAACCATAAGATTTGGAATGGGATGGAGGTCAGCTCGATCTTCTTCCTTTCTCATGTCAACAGATGTGCAGGCCATGGATATAATCCTTGGACCATGATTGTAATTTCAAGAGAGGGTATGTAGCAGAAGGGTGGGATACCACAACATCCCACGGTATTTTTGGCATCTACAATGGATTGTATGTTTTAGTGTTGTAATGCAAAAGGTGGGTCTAGCGTACAAAAGGGTGGACATGCAGGGTCAAGGAGAAGGGCAGCTATTGGCTTGGATTCTTCTACTGGGACCCACACCAAAGGAAGTGTGGAGGGAAAGATTGATCGGTTGTGCAACATGGATAAGGATCTCTCATGGGTAAAGAAACACACCTCTGTAGAGTGTAAAAGGTGTGACATGTTACTCCCTATTCTGGGAATGAGCTGCGAGCGTTGTAGGAAAGGAACTCCACAAAATTCTAATCAACCTGTGAAGACTAACGAACATAGTTTTTTAGAATAAAAGTAACCTTTGAAGAAATGTTTATGAAAACCTGCATAACCTACGACCTTTGGTTT
This sequence comes from Avena insularis, assembly GCA_023614405.1. Lineage (NCBI taxonomy): Eukaryota > Viridiplantae > Streptophyta > Magnoliopsida > Poales > Poaceae > Avena > Avena insularis. The sequence goes on along the minus strand of CM042690.1, from coordinate 659,279,884 downwards.
GTGGTTGTAGATACTGCATAAAATAGTCCTTTTTAGTGAACTTGTTGAGTACGCTCGTACTCAACCATACCATCTTAACCCTTGCTAGATCTCGGAGCAATCAATGATGAACTTAGGAGGAAAACTACTGGGAAGAGTTGAAGATATCCAGTGGGGATCAACAAAGTCGACGGCTACATCAGTGGCAGTAAAAGAGAAGTTGGAGAGTAGAGTATACTTAAATTCCTAGATACTAGAACCTACTTCAGTAGAGCATTGCTATAGTAGCAATCGCAAGCCATAGATATATATTAATAGTAGTGTTATTTCTAGAATAGACTTCAAGTTGCTATTTCTGATTTTCTTCTATATAATGTTTTCCTCACTATTTCGAGGAAGTTTTCTAGATATTTTGTAAAAATTTGTGTTGTAATCTATAGTCAAGTATTGCACCCGTGATGCTTCTGTTATACTACTCTGAGGGATGTAATACTGGTGGAACAATGTTTCATTGGTGTTATGACAATGATTATAGCATAGTACATCATGGAGTGGTATGCGAGGTCACCGCATATATTAACAAAATATATACCTTATTGATTTTTAATGATGCATCAAGCTTTAAGAGTAGCAAAACTGAGATGACGAACACCTACCAACGGTTGCAAGTTACCTATGTTGATACTGAGTGCTCAGGCAAGGACGGCGATCACTCCTCCGTAGCAAATGGGACCACGAGTTTGGTGAGACTAATACTCCAAATATAATACAAGAAGGGCGCCCAAGTTTGGTGTCAAGTTCCATCCAGGGATGGCAGATCTTGCGAGGATCATCATGTCATCTTCATTCACTCTTGTAAATTCACCACGGGCATGTAGGGTGTTAACAATAACATAATATAGGACATTCAATTTTATTACCCTTAGAGACATGATTATAAACTCTCGTCTTGTTGAACTAACTAAATAGGGTAGGATCAACCATAAAAGTAGGAGCATATATTGGTCAACGGATGTTGTTGACAAACCCAAAGCAATGACTCCATTGGTCAAGGGACAAGGTATACCCATGATTCAATAGATAGAAAGAGATCAACTCTGATCCTGGTATATCTTCCTCGGAGTAAAAACTTTGACCCACTGTATGCTTCAAGGTGCTAAGGAACTCGAGAGTCAGTCGATGATAGGTGGAAGCATCTTGAAAGACAAAATAAAGCAAACCAACATTGTTGCAAGGTAAAATGGAATCAAGACTAATGCCTAGTTGGTTCAAAGTATATGGACAAACCATTTGGTGTACTTGATCTCCTGGTCCTTGATATGGTTGAAACAGTTGCGGTGCAATCACTTGGTTAACCTCATACCAAGTGATGAAATGGTAGCATCTTCAACTGGTGGTTCAACTTGTGCTGCAACCGCATGCAAACAACTCCTTGTGTTCATCTAAAAATAAAAAAATAAACTAATTAAACTTTTGATCCAATAGAAATAGTAAATGGATAAGCCTCTATACATTCTACAAAATAATCTCCTCTAAATTCAAAACTAATCATACTCATTGAGAAAAATGGTTCATGGCAAGACCTAGATCTAGATTGATAATACCAAGAGATAGAGCATGGTTTTTATATAAACAAGTGACAGATTGGAGGAGAAACATACCTTGGATCCTTGGTGTGCGAGGAATCGAATAACAACGAGTAGAGGTGGAGATCCAATTGAGGTGTTTTGTGGTTTGTAGGAAGAATAAAGAGAAAGAGGGGATTTGTTTTAGGTTATTTCCTCTGTAACGCCCTGAATCGGGTCTATGCAAATCTTAGCATCTCCGCCAAAATCTGCATAGAAGCGATTTAAAGACGCCTACCAGACACTTCATGTGGGTGGATTTTGTTACAAGTAGTTACATCATCATAGTTTACAACAGGAACCACAAGGAACATATATATACAACAACGACTTCACGAGCTAAGAATACAAATGATACAATTCAAAGATACAAATCATGAAGAAAGCAAAATAGTATCCGAGTACGGAAAAGAACCAAATGGGACTAAGAGTCCTGAAGAATAACCAAGAGCTGATGACAACTCTATCTAGGCCAAGATGGAAGGGTAACATTGCTAACATCGACGATCACCTACCTACCAAAACCAAAGGGGTGCCGACAAAGAGAAAAAGTAAAAGAAAGAGAGCGATCAGTATCGAGCCTAGTACATGGCGAGTCTTCGAATTGGCGGCTCTCGCCTACATGGGTATGGTGGGCTCAACAGCAACAGAGCTTGCACTATCTAACTTATAGAGACACGCTACAACTTCGGCTATTAGAGTGGGATAAGAGAGATCTATACGGTAACAATACTATAGCACCAAGCATAACCCATCCAAAGATTTGCCCCTCAAATACCAGTCGAGGAAGTCCCCTCTCGCGGAACAAACACGGTGGAAATTTTTATTATTCAAGTATTTAGTTTGTAGAGCTACTTACTAGTCAATTTGCATATACCAAATTATTTAGTGTAAGTTTTCTATGATCATGACATTGTACACGTGAGGCATTCATAACCATGGACACGCCTTTTCGAAAAGATTTACCCTGTAGGAGTGCACTGCTGGTACCCAAATCCATGATCAACCCATCACAGCACTAAATCACAAATAGGCGTGCCTTCTGGATCTCACATCAAGAACTGTCCCATAACTACGCAGATATCTAGGGGAGCCACATACAGTGTTTTATCCAACCAAGAGATACAGCCGATTCTCAAGGAGGCATAGGGTTTGCGTCTACGACCATGGATGGGTCTTTGAATATAACTTTTCAGAGCTTTGTCTAAGCCGCCTAAGCATACCACATTTATGTATGCATTGCAGCTAATGTCCACCAAAATATCATCTCGTATCATCACCATGTCCGAATACATATTATGTATATGCACCATATGAAAACCCCGAATTTGTGGCATCCTAGATATAAGAGTAGCGTCGGTAGTAGATGGGGTTCCCAAATAGCCCCACGTTTGGTTAGCACGATAGTATTAGAACATATGTTTAGAACGACAGGTCCTAGGGTGACACAAGAAGTTTGCAAAGGTGCTCCCTACCAATGTCTTATCATTAGGTGTAACCCACAACCACCATCAATTTAATTAACTAGTAGCATCAAAAACTAATTACAAATATCCACATGTATAAGAGCGTGAATGAACCTAAGCATGTGCTACGTCTCGCAAGGCCAACCTAGCTATTCAAGTACCTAATTATACGAAGATCATGCGAGACATTCTCAATAGGAAGAAACAGTAACTAATACCTTTGTGATAATGACCGGTTATGGTGATAAAGTTCCTGCTAAGCTTGGTGATCCAGGTATACCAACCATCGGTTGTGCAATAGGAAAACTAGCATTGATAATGATTTATGTGATTTAGGTGCAGGTGTCATTGTGATGCCTTATTCACTTTATAAAAAGTTAGATCAACATGTTATACCTCCATTACTTTGCAAATGGCTGACAAAACCACTAAAAAACTTGTTGGGGTGATTGATGATGTTCTTATCCAGATTGATCGGCATGTTATACCCACTGATTTCATCATACTTGACATGCCTGAAGATGGTAAACTATCTAACATTCTTGGGAGACCTTTTCATAGTACTACAGGAGCAAACTTTGATTGCAGCATTGGAAAAATTGTCTTTAATATTTATGATGATTGGATAATTTGTCACTTCCAGCAGAAATTGGAAGATGGTGAAAAATATATACCATCTGCTAAGCACTATCAAGAAGAAAGTATTATTAATATTAAGCAACCAAAGGTGAGTATCCTCAAACCAAAATTTGGTTGAGAAAATCAACCCTCTCTAAATAAAATGCTTGATGGGCAACCGATCCTTAATAACTTAGTTTTTTTGAAGTTTTAATTTTTAGTTTTCCTATTTGAGTTTTTAAGGTTTAGTTTTTGCATAGAATTTAAGTTTTAAAAATCCGAAGGTAAAGGTTTGAAGGAAAGAAAGAAGAAGTGATGAAAATAGAAGCTACTAGAGGCATAACAAGCAGTAGTACGGACGGGTCTGCCCGTATAGTATGCATGTACCGACCCTCTAAGTGAAATCGTGATGATCATCAGTATGGACGGGTACCCCTATACCACGTGTCCGTACTGAGCCTCGTATAATTTACTTTCTCCAAGAAGTCACTCAACCCGTAACGATCATCGGTACAACTAGACGCCACCATACCACATGCCCATACCAAATCCAGGTTTGATATCCTAACCATAACCAATGTATCCAACAGTGATGACCGTCTATATAGGAGGGATAGACCCGTACTGTCTGCATGTACCAATTGTATGACATCGTGAAAATGATGGCAGCTGGCTGGAAGCCCCAAACCAGCCTCTTTTTATCTCTTTCTATCTAAAAATACCACCCTTCACCTAGAATCTTCAATTCTTCATTGACTTTGTTCATTTGAGTTGGGGAATCTTCACATCGGTATGTTTCTCACCCAATCCATGATTTATTTTCATAAATCTATGGTTGAAACTCTCACATTTAGTGTCTCGTTGATTTGATATTCTTGTTGATTCTACACGTTAGGATTCAAAGATTTTACCTGGAATCATTTGTTGACATCATAGAAACCTTATACTTGTACTTTTGTGGTGAAATTTTTCAGTAACAATGATGTTGGGGAAACTCATGCGCTAGGGAAGCCACTCGCGCTCCTCCACCGCACCAAAACACAAAAGGGGACATGGTGAGGTCAAAGCCCTAAAGGCTGACTACAACAAGGAGTACGCAAGAGTGACTACTCGCTCCGTGCTACCCACGAAGTGGGTGGACGATGAGTTCCTCTCGCACAACGGCTTGTTGGGCGACTTCAAGATGATGGTTAGCACTGCTGGCATGGAGGTCTTTGCTACACTCTGCACTGACACATTCAAGCAGGCCACCCTCGAGTTCCTCTCAAGTTTCTTTGATGACCTTGCTACCCATGGTCGCAATTGCACTTTGAGCTTCCAACTCAATGGCCACCCCTACAATCTTACTTTCAATGAATTTTGTTCTTGCTTTGGGTTCTCCACTGAGGGAGAGCTCTATATTACTGAGAATGTGCTTCAAGAGGCAATGCATGCCTAGGAGCAAATTTCTATCTATAAGGATTTCAACTTCGCACGAAGAAGTCCGCCAAAATCTAGAATCCCACCATCCGCTACTTCATCACCTTCCTATCAAATTCTATATTTGCAAAAGGGGACACCGGGGAGATGGATAGCCTCGAGATGAACATCATATACATGGCTCTCCACCCTGATATGGTCAACAAGGTCAACCTCAGATCCCTACTCATCCAACACTTCGGCCGACAAAGATCAGCAGATTCAGGTGATATTCGTTGTGGTGGGTTGGTAACCCAAATCGCTTATGCACACAAGATTCCTATGCCTGCAGGACGACCTATTCCGGGAATCAAATATCTCGATGCTAACCATATAGCTAGCACAAAATTTATGGGTATCTTCCAGCAAAATGAGGGGCTTCGTGCTTATCAGTTTTATCTTGAGTCTAACGGTGCCATGCACCAAGAATTTGTTCCTTTTGCACAAGCTTTTGGTTTTCCATGTAGAAAAGAGTGGGTTCTTACTAAAGAGGAAGTCACACAAATAAGGATCGCATCTGGACGGATTTGGAACCCAGAAGGCAACCCAGCTTGGGAAGGAGAAGAACTTGACCTAGCACAACAGCAAGAGCAACCCAAGGATGGGGCAACCGAGGCTAGGATGACTATGGACAGCGGCACTGATTCCAGCAGCAGCAACAACAACAACACAACATGCCACCACCTCAGTCAGGATATGACTACATCCCAAGGATCGAGTTCAACACTTTGACGACTTGTGTCAGCAACATGGAAAACACGTTGCACGACATGAATGCCAATGCGATCACTCTCCCCCAGGACTTCACTCAGTTCATGTAGGAATTCCTGAACTACTACCCACACCACAACCAGCCACCAAACGACGACAATGACAGACAGTAAGCTAAGTTATGCCAAAAGCCTAAGCTTGGTGAGGTTAAAATCCTCCACCTTTGCATTCATGTTTTGTTTTATTATTTTTATTTGTTTAATTTTCTTTTAGTTGCATGTTTACTTTCTGTTTTGCATTGATAAAAAGACAAAAAAATAGAATGCCCTTTTTATTTTTCTTCTACTCAAATTTTCTTGGTTCTCTCTTTGGATTTTTAAGGTTATTCACTTTTAGTGACATAGTGACGAGAAGAAAGCACGAAAGACTTGAGTACAAGACGAGCAAGCTAGAGGAGGTATCACATTCATGATCATACTATCATTTGTTCGGCTGCACTCCAGTCTCGCTCCCCAGTTAGCTTATTATCACCTAAAACTTACTCCCATGCTAGTGTCACTACTTCAGTTATGTATCACAATTATTGATTGAGGTTTGAAAAACAACTCCATCACACTCAAGTCCAGTCATTTTATAACCTGAACAATCATCCTTGTGATGACTTTGGTGCCATGTACTTGTCTTAAGGTTTTAATCTTAGCAATGCTCAATCCCATTTCTTGATGAATTCACTAGATAACACTTTTTGAAAAATATTTTTGTGAAGGAATGAATAGTTTGTGGTAGTTGAGTTGAATGCCAAACTTACCTTGACAATGGATTTTTTATACAAGTGAAGCAACAATATCCCACTCCTTGAGACTAAAAACTCCACTGGCCTATGAACGATCTATGGTATACATGCTAATTTTGGCTATGAGCTGATGGCATGGGTAGCCAGCTACCTATGGGCAAAAGTATTAGTATCATGGGTGATGTATTATAGCAAATCCAAAATCTATTGTTGATCAAAGTTTGTGCAAAGATTGTTTGAAACCATTGAAATTTTGGCATCATCTCACCACCAAAGAACCAAAGTTCTAGAAAAACGAAGAAAATGTTGGGTGCTAGAAGGTCAAGATTTTTGAAGTGGATGTCAATGTTCAACTCTAAGATTACTTATCTTTCAACTTTACTTGAGCACCCTTAATTTGAACCAAGCATCTCATGCTTAAATTTTTTTACTCTCACTAAAAGAGATATGCTAAAACAATCGATTCGCGAGCTTAACCAAATTATGACACTCTCTATGGCGCAGATTTATTTGCTAGTAAGTTTAACATGGTTAGAACGCGAGATTAGGTGCAACCATTCAAATATATTATGATCATGTTTCAGGTTGCAAGATTCTTCAAGATAGAATATGATGTTAACTCAGACTTGTGAGTTTTATATCCAAGTTTATTTCTTGCTATGATTCTTTATCACGTTGTCTCTCGAGGGCGAGTAACACCTAAGCTTGGGGATGTTGATAGCTCCAAATATTAACACTTTCACCTGGGTTTTCTATTGGTTTTCATCAAGTTTCGTTGTATTTTTGCCTTTCAACTAACGCTATTATCGCAATTTAGGGAAACCTTGTTCTACAATGTGTATTTCAGGTATTGAACACTTATAGAAGGGTCCTAGGACATTTATGAGCTATTTGGACCAAAAAAGCAAATCTCCAATTGAATGCTTTTTAATCCGGAGTGTACAAAGGAGTTAATGACCGTCAATACGAGCGGGCCTAGCCGTACCTGGTGCCATCAGCTTCTACTTATCAAACCAAGCACTTTTCATGAAGGAGGAGAGGACGAATTGCAGACACGGCCACCACGAAACACCCCAGAAGAGAGGAAATCATATCTGAGGGAGAAGTAGAATTCTATCGACTTTTCCTAAGATCTCCAACCTCTAGATCCTCATTTTTTCCTCCGCAATTCTAAATTGTACTGAGAGAGAGATTCACATATGTACGATTAGGGATACGAACCTCTATTCCTATTTGGGTTTGTATTTGATTCTATCTCCGACTTTATTGTGATTCTCCACGGTAATATTGAGATGAACTCCATTTACATTATTATAATCTCATTGTGTTATTCCCCTCTCATGTGTGAGTAAATACCCATTAGCGTGGAAGATGTAGGGAATTGGTGAGATATTTTGTGCCTATTTTACTTTCATCCATTTTTGATCATCGTTGTAATTATTCTATGTCAGAATGACTGTCTATGTATGACTAATGCTTATTATCTTATTTAAGGGCCCAGATAACATGATCTTGAGAACTCATCGACAGGAACTTGTTTGCTAGTGAATCGGCGGCCCCCGAGTGACACGGCCGCTATTAAAAGAGGAGCTAGTATAACTCGAGGATAACAAGGAGCCACCAAGTTTAAAGCCTTTATCCGGTCTAACAACCTTACTTGATGCGATGACCATGGTTTTGGTAATAGGCACATGATCATTGGAGTCAAGCAAAATCTCTCAAGAGGAGTCTTCACTACCATACGGGTTGTTTGCCTACTCACATATTTATAAGAAGTATTATAATCACTTATCCCGTTATTCAATTTGGCACATTCACTATCATCATGAACCATGTCTCTTTGTATCTAATCTTTTATCTACAAAAAACTCCAAGCAATCCTCTCTTTGTTTACTTTTATGTTCTTTAATTTAAGCACCGTTCAATATATAAACCCCTTCATTCACACTCACTCTTTTTACACCTCAACTCTTCCAGTCAATTCACTTAATAATAGTAACACCTTGAGAGCGACATAAACACCACAGTTAAACACTTTCCTAAGCTTCTTGTTAGGATTCGATATTAAAACTGGAAACAACACTTCCGTGAAAACGTGCTCTAACAAACTTGTGATCTTGTAGGCCATCACACATCAACAAAACTCCAAAAGGATAGTACATAATCATAATAAAACTAGTACTTTCGTTATCCATGTGTTAGCAAATAATGGGGTTTGAGATTTACCTATTCTTCTCCTCCATGCATAGGATGTTTGATCATTCTTTATCAGAGTAAATAATAGCGCTAGATTGTTTCGGATCAAACTGTTATCCATGTCGTCCCGATTCTTTTAGACCATGGGATGGATGTCAAAAAGGACACGGGCGACATCGCAATGGAGCCCTGCTATCCAGTGAGGCGGGACCCACTACGGGCCAGGGCGAAAGATTCCGTCCCACGGCCGCCTCGCGCACGGGATATCCTACCTTGCATCGCTGGATGGTGGACCACGCATGCGCCATTGGCCCGCCGTCAGTGTCCGTAGGCTCTATCGCACTACGTGAGTGGCATTTCGGTCGCGACATGGTTCCACATCCGCCGGGTTGGCGGGGACCGCCGACCGCAGACGTGGCATCGCAAACTCTATCCGAAAGCGGGTTATCGCGGTGGACGGCCAAGCTGGCGGCGCAGGTGGCATCGGGAGGTATAGGAAGACGTGGTTCCTAGCGGTGGGTAGGCGACGTGGCACCGTAGGCTATAGGCGTCCATGGGTTATCGTGCTAGAGAGCCGACCTGGCAGCATAGGCTATAGACGACTGCACGTTCTCGCGTGAGAGAGAAGACCTGATAACGTAGACCCGAGACGTCTAGCAGGGCCCACCGACTGTGGACGTGGTATCGCAAACGCTATGTGGATGCGGGTTATCACGATGGACAACCGAGATTGCGGCGTAGGTGGCATCAAGAGGTAAGAGCGGACGCGGTTCCTCACGATGGGGAGGCGACGTGGCACCGTAGGCCATAGGTGTGTGCGGGTTATCGTGCTAGAGAGCCGACCTAGCAGCATAGGCTATAGACGGATGCGGATTATCTCTTGAGAGAGATGACCTGGCAACATAGACTCTAGATGGCAGAGGGTTCTCGCGGCCGGCAGCCTGCCTGGAAGTATAATCCCTCAGCAGTTTCTTGAGTACCATTTAGCTTCTCTCTCGCACCAGTATAAGACACTTCTCCCATTTTTATCTCCATTGTGTTAGATAGTTTCTCTCTTCTCCTACCTCCGTCTCCTCTTGGCTTGCTCTCCTCGCTAGTCGCATGCGGCGGTCCGGTGAACTTACCCGGGACCACCGATGCGAGTGGAAAAAGAGCATGAGCTCAGAGGAGACGGCATTAGGAGAGCAAGGGCCTGCTAAATGGCAGGAAGGACGCATAGCGAGCATCTAGCCTCCCGCACTGCGGTGCGGTCATAGCCCGGGTCTCACGCTGCTATGTTTTGTTCGGTTTAGCTTTCTGTCGTGGATGTTCGAAACGTCGGTCAAGGTGGCGGCGGTGGTGGGTCAAGCGTCGACTACAACGCGGACGTTCTTGGTCGATAGCCCGTTTGGTAGGTATGTATCAGCTTTCTATTTTTACTCTTTTTTGGCTTTTTTAATGTTTTTCGTCTTTTTTTTTCTTGCACGCCTTAGATGCAAACCGTTAATTATGAAATCGTTGACTCCGAAAGCATTATCCGCGAGCCCGTAGTATGCGAACACGACAAGAATTGTAAGACCAGCCACACCGTGGTATCGATTCAAAGGAAAACATGTCAGAGATTGGAATCGCTCCAATTTTGCCGTAGTGTTGCAAGAGATTGTGATGCGATTCCATGCTAGGTACATCTGCCATGCAAATATACTTTATCTATCATCTTCTCTCCTCAAAGCTAGGATATTCCCTTTCTTTTCTCCCTTACAGGTGGGGTTACCTTGCATGCTTCTGACACATCATTTCCTTGAACCGCTTCAAATGTTTGGTTCGCTTCTATCTCTGACAAAAACTGGAATCGCTTTTTGGGTGAGCTGCACCGTATAGAACCGATTCCAACTATCCTTTGAACCGCTTTTTCTACACAGTGTGGCTGGTCTAACAACCATACCGTTGACTGCAAAGACGTTGACTGTGAGACCATTGGATGCGAACAAGGTCAATAATTGAGTGCAATAATCAACAATTTAGTAAACTGCGGAACATTCACCTATATACGTTGAATGCAAAACTTTCTCCTGTAAATGTATACCGCGCACAAATCGACCATATGGCTGCAACTATTGAGCTCGAAACTTTAGACTCCATATACATAGCTTACACACGTAGGCTGTGAAATGTTAAATTATACATGTGAACTGGAAAAAACATATAACTATACACGTAGAATATGAAACATTAAAATATACACATAGACTATGCGACGTGTAGCCAGCCGTATAGACCGCGAAACGTTCACGTCGACTATACGACAACACCAGTTGAGCTCCAGACGGTGAACTGCGTATACATAAGACGATTGTATGGTGTCACACGATGATCGCGAAACTTTTTACTATACCAGCATTGAGTTTAATTTCTGTTCAGATATTTTATGATACAAGATTTTTAATGTATTTACATGAGTTATATGACCATAAAAAAGTGATTTACCATGCTGCAGCGTTCTAGTGGAGAACGGGCCTTTAGTCCCGGCCCATAAGAGCCTTTAGTCCCGGTTGTGGTACCGGGACTAGAGAGGCGGGACTAAAGGCCCACCTACTAGTCCTGGCCCTCTTACCAGCCGGGACCAATGGGCATCACGTGGACATCTCTGCGGGCGCGGGGCGCCACCCATTAGTCCCAGTTCGTATTACGAACCAGGACAAATGGTTCTCTGCCGCGGCAGAATTTTAGGCACTTTCTCTGCCGCGGCAGAGAATTCAATTTGTATCCTTTTTTTATTTCAAAATAGTTTTCTATGCTACCACATACCGTACATGTTCGTGCATACATAAGATAACTTCTCTTAAGATCGAGCATACAAATATATACATGATAGTTACACATGGAGATCACAATTATCGGGACTAGAGCCCGTCTATTCAATTACACGGTCGGGGATCATTGGCGCCTATTCACATTAAATTCTCCGGCGTCATCTATCATCTCGTTCATCAAGAATCCTGCCAGTTCTTTAGCAATTGCTACTACGCGTTGCTCTGGTAGGAGCTGATCCCGTATTTTCTCGAACTATATAAGAAAAGGAGATCAATATGAATATCAATCATGATAACAAAAAGTGACGGTAATAAAATAATATTGTGAATGTATTGCTTACATCTACTCTATAATCATTCAGCTCACTGGTAAACGTGCGAATGAACTCGCAAACGTAGAATCCACATAGATTCGTCTTCGGTGGCTGCCTCGCGCACTTTACGAGAATAGAATTCAATCAAAATAATAATCTAGCATCATAATTGTATTGAAGCTAGAAGTAAAGAGATGCGCGTAGTACTTACCGAGACCGGCTTAAACATCAGCTTCTCACTAAAGTCACATGTAACTGCACACTTGAACTAGTTCCAAACCCTGCCCGGTAAAGAAAATGATGAATGAGTTATTTATTACGTGATATTTAGGAAATCAACGAAAGAGACCGATGTAGCGTGAAAATTACCTCTGGAGCATGTACTGCATGTCCCTAAACATTTCCAGGGGTCTCTTTAATGGGTCCATGACTTTAACTCTTCCCTTATCAAGTTGAATCTCTAGCAGAATCCAGTGGAAACTGCACACGTTTATATATACATCAGTAACTCATCAATTACACTTAACATCGAGTAAGCAAAAGTGAATGTGTACAACAGAGTAAGACCCTCACGCGAAATTGTAAGGAAACAGTATGTGGTCACAGAAATTTTGCTCCATTAGAAACCTTAGAAGGTTTTCCTGCGTCTCGTCGGATTTTGTCGTTAGCGTCTTTACATGTATTTTATCTGGGTCAATGAACCCAACACTAAAGATTGACCTTCTTTTACATTCCATGATCTTCATTCTGCATAATAATAGAGTACAAAAGGATATAATTAGGATAATTACATGCAATGAACTGAACAACTGAAAAAATGAACAACTTATATATAGACAATGAATTCAACAACTTACAGACAATAGCAACTCATGATAGATTTGTCAAGGGCGTCGAAAGCGTATAACTGGAAGATTTCTGGAAACTCAACATGGACCTCTTCTTCTCGGAAGTAGTAGTCATGTGGGACTTTCACCGTGATCATTATTCTCTCCTGCTTTACGGCTTTCAAGTACCAGTTATGTAAACTCCGCATTTTGTTGGCAGTTGTTGGAACTGCTCAAAGCTGACCAGAGGCTTCCCTAGGACATATGTAGGGACTACCTGGGCCTTGGGTAACTTGTCGTTCTTGGGACCTAGCAAATCCTCAACAGTCACATTCATAGAGGCCGCAAGCTTCGCAGCTTCTTCCATATTCTGCTGGGAATGTCATGGGATACCACCTTGAGGGGTGGGGTCGTTTTTTTGGCCTGTTCCCCGAGCTGGGGGACGTCCTTTCTTTTCCCGGTTGCACTTTGACTTGATGATTTTCTCTCGCTTGCACTTCTTGATTTTCTCTTCTTCGCTTCCTTCTGAAGTGTGCGTTGATAGTCATCTGGCTTATGGTGCAATTCATATTGCGATTTTGTGTTCAGAAAAGAAAGTGCATACGCTTTTTGCTTCTCGGTGTATACCGGGGCAGGCTCGGGTTTCTTCTTTTGAAGCTGCGCAACACATTTGGCCTTTACGATCAAGTCGTTTTCCTCGTCAGTATGATCGTAAGGTCTGATGGGAAGATTCTTATGAGGTACTCTTGGGAGGGGCGACATTTGTCATTTTGGGTTGCTGCATTGTTCAGTCCTTATCGACGGAGCACACTTCCGCTTTTTGTCCTTAGCGGGCGGAGAAGGCGGCTGACCCTGCGGCGGAGATCGAGATGGACTTGCACTGTGGTGGTCGTAGTCATGGGGTGGGCTTCTTGGAGGTGATGGAGGTGAAGGTGACATGCGACGACTCGGAGGCGGTGTTGGCCTTGGCGCTGAGCCTGGAAGCTTGATGTTGTTCTTGTCCCATAGAATGATGGCACCCAATACTTCTCCGAGTGTGCTCTCACCTTTAGGTCCAGGGATGTCAAGCTCCATTGAGTCCCACCCTGTTGCAATTTCATCCACCCCGACTTTAGCATAGCCAGCTGGAATCTCACGGCCATGCCAGCGTGTGTCAGGTGGACAAGGTAAAGCACATCCGACCGCCACCTTGATGGATAGGTTCTTCACCTTCTGATGGAGCTCACAAGATGCATGCTCCTTGATTCCATCCACGGGGTAGCCGGGACCGCCATCTACCATCCGTGCATCGTCAGACAGGACCTCCGATTCAGCCACGCTGCTTCTCCGCTAAGATGGAACGGCGGTAATATCGAGTGCAGGATCTTGTATACGTGCTACTCCTCGAAGTTTGCAATCTATTGCTGATGCATTCGAAGTGTTCCTAGCAACTCGATGAACCTGTCTCCATCCTCCTCCTGTCGTCGCCTCTTTGCTCTCTCTCGGCTCCTATAAGTATCTCTGTCTTTGGGAAACCCCATCTCCCAAGTATAACTAGTGCCAAGGCCTCGTACTCGTCCTCCACGTTCTTTATTCCCGAGGGCCTTTGTCAGCAAGTCATTCTCTCTATCGGGACAGAAATTTGTTGTCCCCTCTTTAATTTCCTTAACCACTCTCTGCCATGTCTCCCGGGGTATCCTAATCCCGTCACTGCAAATAAGGTCCCCTGTTTTTTCGTCATACTCACTCCCATGCCCAAGGAACCAATTTCTTGCCCTCAGATCCCATTCTTCGCGTATTGGTTCTGGAGTGATCCCTTTAGCAAGCAGCTCACTCTCTTTAGCATCCAACTTTGGCATGGCAGTCGCATAGCCCCCTGGCCCCAGGTGATGGTGATATTTCTTCATCGCGGCATTTTTCTTGTTTTTTTCCGAATTTTCCATAGCAGGTTCTGACTTCTTGTACTTCACAAATGCATCCCAGTTAGCCCGCTGCTTCGTTAGATAGGCTTCGAATTTAGGAGGAGTCTTCGTCTTCTGATACTTTTGCCATAATGCTTTCTTCCAGTTCTTGAATAGTTCGGCCATCTTCATAAGAGTCCACTGCTTGACCTTTTTCCTCAATGCAGCTGTGTCGGCATCATCCGCACATTCTAGCAGCGTGAAATGTGTCATGAGGTCATTCCAAAGACCCTCTTTGTACCTGTCGGCGACATACTCACCCTCTTTCGCCCCTTTGGTCTTATTCCACTCTCGAACGGTGATCAGGATGCGATCCATAACCATAACTCTGCATTGTTGTTTAAATACAGTTTTAGCCTTTTCGGGTTCCAACAGTTCACCCTGTGGTGATACCACCGTAATTGTATAACGCGTAGATGCGTCCAACTTTTTGGCCGGGCCTCGTTTGGAATTTTTTTTGCTCGATGTGGAGGCCTAAGAGAAGAAACATTCATCAATTTATATATATACAACACAGTTAATGCATCTACTAATCACCGGACTTCATATATATACCTCGCTAGACTTTGTTAAGGTTCCACCGAGGCTGTCGGCTTCTCCATCAATGGAGCCATCGGCTTCTCCCTGATCATTTCGGTCGACCTCCTCACCCTCACCGGAGGGGTTCAGATACATCGATGGAGATTCGGGTGGATCAACATGGGGGCCCTCGTTGATCATATCCTCGAGAATTTCTTCTTGTGCTAGGTCTCTGCGCATTAGACTAGGTGGATCCATAGTTTCTGCAAAATGCGAGATGCACACAATATTATTTCCTATATACAAATATTGCCTATATACAAATATTTCCTATATACAAAAATATATTTCCTATATACAAAAAGTCCGGGGGCCCGTGAGCACTACCACCCTAACCCTAAGTCCGGGGGCCCGCGAGCACTACCACCCTAACCCTAAGTCCGGGGGCCCGCGAGCACTACCACCCTAACCCTAAGTCCGGGGGCCCGCGAGCACTACCACCCTAACCCTAAGTCCGGGGCCCGCGAGCACTACCACCCTAACCCTAAGTCTGGGGGCCCGCGAGCACTACCACCCTAACCCTAAGTCCGGGGGCCCGCGAGCACTACCACCCTAACCCTAAGTGCGGGGGCCCGCGAGCACTACCACCCTAACCCTAAGTGCGGGGCCCGCGAGCACTACCACCCTAACCCTAAGTCCGGGGGCCCACGAGCACTACCACCCTAACCCTAAGTCCGGGGGCCCGCGAGCACTACCACCCTAACCCTAAGTCTGGGGGCCCGCGAGCACCACCACCCTAACCCTAAGTGCGGGGGACCGCGAGCACCACCACCCTAACCCTAAGTGTGGGGGCCCGCGAGCACCACCACCCTAACCCTAAGTGCGGGGGCTCGCGAGCACCACCACCCTAACCCTAAGTGCGGGGGGCCGCGAGCACTACCACCCTAACCCTAAGTCGGGGGGCCCGCGAGCACCACCACCCTAACCCTAAGTGCGTGGGCCCGCGAGTACCACCACCGTAACCCTAAGTGCGGGGGCCAGCGAGCACCACCACCCTAACCCTAAGTGCGGGGGCCCACGAGCACCACCACCCTAATCCTAAGTGCGGGGGCCCGCGAGCACTGCTATAATATTACAATATACTACTATAATGCAATATACTACTATTACAATATACTAATGTAATATTACAACTATATACACTACAAAATAATATTATAATATACTACTATAATGCAATATACTACTATTACAATATACTACTAAAAAATTACAACTATATACACTACAAAATAGTATTAAAACTATACACTACTATTACACTACTAAATAATATTACACACAAAATAATATTACACTACAAAATAAAATTACATCTATATACTACAAAATAAAAAAATGGAAAAAAAGAGAACTTGGGGCGCCGCGTCATCGCTCGCATCACGCCAGCAGCACGCCATACTGGCTGTTGGCCAGCCCGCTCGCCCACAGTGGTCGGCAAGGCCGCAGAAACAAAGGGAGCAAGGGGACGGGCTGGTACTGGGCCAGGCGCGTGGCGGCTGGAGTGGCAGCAACGGTGGGGGGCGGTGGCGGCTGGAGTGAGTGGCGTCGGCGGTTGGGGTGGTGGCGGTCGGAGAGAATCGGGCAGCCTGCCGGCGTCGATTCGTCGTCCTCGCGCGTGGGGGTTCTCTACGTGGGGAGAAGAAGAGGCGCGCCAATATATAGATGGGGGATCTTTAGTCCCGGTGCGTTATACGGACCGGGACTAAAGGTCCTCCCTCCCCCCTTAGTCCCGATGTGTGCCACCCACTGGGACTAAAGAGTTTTCGGCACCTAACGCTGCAGCATACGCCACACCTTTAGTCCGGTCAGTACGCACGACTAAAGGTCATTTTTTCAATTTTTTCACCACAGGGGCACGCCTTTAAAAAAATTCAATTAGCATATTTTTTAAACATTTGAATTATACAGTTTTTGCATACTTATGAATTTGAGAAAATTTTCAACATGAAAAGTTCTTGAATTTGAATAAGTAATCCAAATCTATTTTCTGTTTTATAAAATAATTATTCTAACTAGTGAAACTAATAACCATTTTGCCATTTTCAATTTAAAAATGCATTAACTATTATATTTTGCATATTTTTGAATCTCACTAAATTTTTACCATAAAAAATGATTGAATTTGAATAAGCGATTCAAATCCATTTTCTGTTTTATAAAACAATTATTCTAACTAGTCAAACTATTAACCACATTCTAGGCCCCGGTTGTCCCGCGACGGGAGTTTCCACGTACAGATCCAGGATTTCACTAAATGTTAACGCATGTCCGAGAAGGGGGTCACACCTGGGGCCTACGCATGGCACCTAACAACCATGCACCACTCTCACACACATATCCTAGGGGCACATGCAAGTTTTCATGTGATTCCGACGCTCCGGTGGTCTTCCTCCGGCGAAACCCTAGACTGGGGGCCCAAGATCGTCTACCCCTATAGCTTTCTCCGTACGAGGGTAGCGCGGTGGACCTTTCTATTTTTTTGGTTTGTTTAGGACATATGTACATGGAGAGTAAATGTTGGGCCAACTTTGCCACATTCTAGGCCCCGGTTGTCCCGCGGCAGGAGTTTCCACGTACAGATCCAGGATTTCACTAAGTGTTAACGCATGTCCGGGAAGGGGGTCACACCTGGGGCCTACACATGGCACCTACCAACCTTGCACCACTCTCACACACATATCCTAGGGGCACATGCAAGTTTTCATGTGATTTCGACGCTCCGGTGGTCTTCCTCCGGCGAAACCCTAGACCAGGGCCCCGGATCGTCTACCCCTTTAGCTTTCTCCGTACGAGCGTAGCGTGGTGGACCTTTCTATTTGTTTTGGTTTGTTTAGGACATATGTACATGGAGAGAAAATATTGGTCCAACTTTGCCACATTCTAGGCCCCGGTTGTCCCCATGGGAGTTTCCACGCATGATCTGTGATTTCACTAAGTGTTAACGCATGTCCGAGAAGGGGGTCACACCTGGGGCCTACACATGGCACCTACCAACCTTGCACCACTCTCACACACATATCCTAGGGGCACATGCAAGTTTTCATGTGATTCCGACGCTCCGGTGGTCTTCCTCCGGCGAAACCCTAGACCTAGGGCCCCGGATCGTCTACCCATATAACTGTCTCCGTACGAGGGTAGCGCGGTGGACCTTTTGTTTTGGTTTGTTTAGGACATATGTACATGGAGAGCAAATGTTGGGCCAACTTTGCCGCATTCTAGGCCCCGGTTGTCCCGCGGCGGGAGTTTCCACGTACAGATCCAGAGTTTCACTAAGTGTTAATGCATGTCCGAGAAGGGGGTTATCCTGGGGCCTACACATGGCACCTACCAACCTTGCACCAATCTCACACACATATCCTAGGGGCACATGCAAGTTTTCATGTGATTCCGGCGCTCCATTGGTCTTCCTCCGGTGAAACCCTAGACCGGGGGCCCCGGATCGTCTACCCCTATAGCTTTCTCCGTACGAGGGTAGCGCGACGGACCTTTCTATTTGTTTTGGTTTATTTATGACATATGTACATGGAGAGCAAATGTTGGGCCAACTTTGCCACATTCTAGGCCCCGGTTGTCCCGCGGCGGGAATTTCCACGTACAGATCCAGGATTTCACTAAGAGTTAACGCATGTCCGGGAAGGGGGTCACACCTGGGGCCTACACATTGCACCTACCAACCTTGCACCACTGTCACACACATATCCTAGGGGTACATGCAAGTTTTCATGTGATTTCGATGCTTCGGTGGTCTTCCTCCTGCGAAACCCTAGACCGGGGGCCCCGAATCGTCTACCCATATAGCTTTCTCCGTATGATGGTAGCACGGTGGACCTTTCTATTTTTTTTGGTTTGTTTAGGACATATGTACATGGAGAGAAAATGTTGGGCCAACTTTGTCACATTCTAGGCCCCGGTTGTCCCACATGGAGTTTCCACGCATGCATCCAGGATTTTACTAAGTGTTAACGCATGTCCGGGAAGGGGGTCACACCTGGGGCCTACACATGGCACCTACCAACCTTGAACCACTCTCACACACATATCCTAGGGTCACATGCAAGTTTTCATGTGATTCCGACGCTCCGGCGGTCTTCCTCCGGCGAAACCCTAGACCGGGGGCCCCGGATCGTCTACCCCTATAGCTTTCTCCGTACGAGGGTAGCGCGGTGGACCTTTCTATTTGTTTTCATTTGTTTAGGACATATGTACATGAAGAGCAAATTTTGGGCCAACTTTGCCACATTCTAGGCCCCGGTTGTCCCACGGCGGGAGTTTCCACATACAGATACAGGATTTCACTAAGTGTTAACGCATGTCCGAGAAGGGGGTCACACCTGGGGCCTACACATGGCACCTACCAACCTTGCACCACTCTCACACACATATCCTATGGGCACATGCAAGTTTTCATGTGATTTCGACGCTCCGGTGGTCTTCCTCCGGCGAAACCCTAGACCGGGGGCCCCGGATCATCTACCCATATAGCTTTCTCCGTACGAGGGTAGCACGGTGGACCTTTCTATTTGTTTTGGTTTGTTTAGGACATATGTACATGGAGAGCAAATGTTGGGCCAACTTTGCCACATTCTAGGCCCCGGTTGTCCCGCAGAGGGAGTTTCCACGTACAGATCCAGGATTTCACTAAGTGTTAACGCATGTCCGAGAAGGGGGTCATACCTAGGGCCTATACATGGCACCTACGAACCTTGCACCACTCTCACACATATATCCTAAGGGCACATGCAAGTTTTCATGTGATTCCGATGCTCTAGTGGTCTTCCTCTGGCGAAAACCTAGACCGGGGGCCCCAGATCGTCTACCCCTATAGCTTTCTCCGTACGAGGGTAGCGCGGTGGACCTTACTAATTGTTTTGGTTTTTTTAGGACATATGTACATGGAGAGCAAATGTTGGGCCAACTTTGCCACATTCTAGGCCTCGGTTGTCCCGCGGCGGGAGTTTCCACGTACAGATCCAGAATTTCACTATGTGTTAACGCATGTCCGAGAAGGGGGTCACACCTAGGGCCTACACATGGCACCTACCAACCTTGCACCACTCTAACACACATATCCTTGGGGCACATGCAAGTTTTCATGTGATTCCGACATTCCAGTGGTCTTCCTCTGGCGAAACCCTAGACCGGGGGCCCTGGATCGTCTACCCCTATAGCTTTCTCCGAACGAGGGTAGCGCGGTGGACCTTTCTATTTGTTTTGGTTTTTTTAGGACATATGTACATGGAGAGCAAATGGTTGGCCAACTTTGCCACATTCTAGGCCCCGGTTGTCCCGCGGCGGGAGTTTCCACATACAGATCCAGGATTTCACTAAGTGTTAACGCATGTCCGGGAAGGGGGTCACACCTGGGGCCTACACATGGAACCTACCAACCTTCCTCCACTCTCACACACTTATCCTAGGGTTACATCCAAGTTTTCATGTGATTCCAACGCTCTGTTGGTCTTCCTCCGGCGAAACCCTAGACCAGGGGCCCCGGATCGTCTACCCCTATAGCTTTCTCCGTACGAGGGTAGTGCGGTGGACCTTTCTATTTGTTTTGGTTTTTTTAGGAGATATGTACATTGAGATCAAATGTTGGGCCAACTTTGCCACATTCTAGGCCCCGGTTGTCTCGCGGCGGGAGTTTCCACCTACAGATCCAGGATTTCACTAAGTGTTAACGCATGTCCGAGAAGGGGGTCACACCTGGGGCCTACACATGGCACCTCCCAACCTTGAACCACTCTCACACACATATCCTAGGGGCACATGCAAGTTTTCATGTGATTCCGACGCTCCGGTGGTCTTCCTCCGGCGAAACCCTAGACCGGGGGCCCCGGATCGTCTACCCCTATAGCTTTCTCCGTACGAGGGTAGCACGGTGGACGTTTCTATTTGTTTTGGTTTGTTTAGGACATATGTACATGGAGAGCAAATGTTGGGCCAACTTTGCCACATTCTAGGCCCCGGTTGTCCTGTGGCGGGAGTTTCCACGTACAGATCCAGGATTTCACTGAGTGTTAACGCATGTCCGAGAAGGGGGTCACACCTGGGGCCTACACATGGCACCTACCAACCTTGCACCACTCTCACACACATATCCTAGGGGCACATGCAAGTTTTCATGTGAGTCCGAGGCTCTGATGGTCTTCCTCCGACGAAACCCTAGACCGGGGGCCCCGGATCGTCTACCCCTGTAGCTTTCTCCATACAAGGGTAGCACGGTGGAGCTTTCTATTTGTTTGGGTTTGTTTAGGACATATGTACATGGAGAGAAAATGTTGGGCCAACTTTGCCACATTTTAGGCCCCGGTTGTCCCGCGGCGGGAGTTTCCACGTACAGATCCAGGATTTCACTAAGTGTAAACGCATGTCCGGGAAGGGGTCACCCCTGGGGCCTACACATTGCACCTACCAACCTTGCACCACTCTCACACACATATCCTAGGGGCACATGCAAGTTTCATGTGATTCCGATGCTCCGGTTGTCTTCCTCCGGCGAAATCCTAGCCGGGGGCCCCGGATCATCTACCCCTATAGCTTTCTCCATACGAGGGTAGTGCGGTGGACCTTTCTATTTGTTTTGGTTTGTTTAGGACATATATACATGGAGAGAAAATGTTGGGCAACTGTGCCACATTCTAGGCCCCGGTTGTCCCGCGGCGGGAGTTTCCACGTACAGATCCAGGATTTCACTAAGTGTTAACGCATGTCCGGGAAGGGGTCACACTGGGCCTACATGGAACCTACCAACCTTCCACCACTCTCACACACATATCCTAGGGTTACATGCAAGTTTTCATGTGATTCCGACGCTCCGCTGGTCTACCTCCGGCGAAACCCTAGACCAGGGGCCCCGGATCGTCTACCCCTATAGCTTTCTCCGTACGAGGCTAGTGCGGTGGACATTTCTATTTGTTTTGGTTTGTTTAGGACATATGTACATGGAGAGCAAATGTTGGGCCAATTGTGCCACATTCTAGGCCACGGTTGTCCCTCGGCGGGAGTTTCCACGTACAGATCCAGGATTTCACTAAGTGCTAACGCATGTCCGAGAAGGGGGTCACACCTGAGGCCTACACATGGCACCTACCAACCTTGAATCACTCTCACACACATATCCTAGGGGCACATGCAAGTTTTCATGTGATTCTGGCCTCAGTGGTCTTCCTTTTGCGAAACCCTAGACCGGGGGCCCGGATCGTCTACCCCTATAGCTTTCAACGTACGAGGGTAGCACGGTGGACCTTTCTATTTGTTTTGGTTTGTTTAGGACATATGTACATGGAGAGCAAATGTTGGGCCAACTTTCCCACATTCTATGCCCCGGTTGTCCCGCGGCGGGAGTTTCCACGTACAGATCCAGGATTTCACTAAGTGTTAACGCATGTCCGAGAAGGGGGTCACATATGGGGCCTACACATGGCACCTACCAACCTTGCACCACTCTCAAACACATATCCTAGGGGCACATGCAAGTTTTCATGTGAGTCCGAGGCTCCGATGGTCTTCCTCCGGCGAAACCCTAGACCGGGGGCCCCGGATCGTCTACCCCTGTAGCTTTCTCCGTACAAGGGTAGCACGGTGGACCTTTCTATTTGTTTTGGTTTGTTTAGGACATATGTACATGGAGATAAAATGTTGGGCCAACTTTGCCACATTCTAGGGCCCGGTTGTCTCGCGGCGGGAGTTTCCACGTACAGGTCCAGGATTTCACTAAGTGTTAACGCATGTCCGAGAAGGGGGTCACACCTGGGGCCTACACATGGCACCTACCAACCTTGCACCACTCTCACACACATATCCTAGGGGCACATACAAGTTTTCATGTGATTCCGACGCTCCGGTGGTCTTCCTCCGGCGAAACCTAGACCGGGGGCACCGGATCGTCTACCCCTATAGCTTTCTCCGTACGAGGGTAGCGCGGTGGACCTTTCTATTTGTTTTGGTTTGTTTAGGACATATGTACATGGAGAGCAAATGTTGGGCCAACTTTGCCACATTTTAGGCCCTGGTTGTCCCTGCTGGAGTTTCCACGCATGTATCGTGATTTCACTAAGTGTAAACGCATGTCCGGGAAGGGGTCACACCTGGGGCCTACACATTGCACCTACCAACCTTGCACCACTCTCACACACATATCCTAGGGGCACATGCAAGTTTTCATATGATTCCGATGCTCCGGTGGTCTTCCTCCGGCGAAACCCTAGACCGGGGGCCCCGGATCGTCTACCCACATAGCTTTCTCCGTATAAGGGTAGCGCGGTGCACCTTTCTATTTGTTTTGGTTTGTTTAGGACATATGTACATGGAGAGAAAATGTTGGGCCAACTTTGCCACATTCTAGGCCCCGATTGTCCCGCGGCGGGAGTTTCCACGTACAGATCCAGGATTTCACTATGTGTTAACGCATGTCCGAGAAGGGGGTCACGCCTGGGGCCTACACATGGAACCTACCAACCTTGCACCACTCTCACACACATATCCTAGGGGCACATGCAAGTTTTCATGTGATTCTGACGCTCCGGTGGTCTTCCTCCGGCGAAACCCTAGACCGGGGCCCCCGGATCGTCTACCCCTATAGCTTTCTCCGTACGAGGGTAGCGCGGTGGACCTTTATATTTGTTTTGGTTTGTTTAGGACATATGTACATGGAGAGCAAATGTTGGGCCAACTTTGCCACATTCTATGCCCCGGTTGTCCCGCGGCGGGAATTTCCACATACAGATCCAGGATTTCACTAAGTGTTAACGCATGTCCGGGAAGGGGGTCACACCTGGGGCCTACACATGGCACCTACCAACCTTGCACCACTCTCACACACATATCCTAAGGGCACAAGCAAGTTTTCATGTGATTCAGCGCCAGGTTGTCTTCCTCCCAAGAAACCCTAGACCGGGGGACCCGGATCGTCTACCCCTATAGCTTTCTCCGTACGAGGGTAGTGCGGTGGACCTTTCTATTTGTTTGGGTTTGTTTAGGACATATATACATGGAGAGCAAACGTTGGGCAACTGTACCACATTCTAGGCCCCAGTTGTCCCCCGACGGGAGTTTCCACGTACAGATCCAGGATTCACTAGTGTTAACGCATGTCCGAGAAGGGGGTCACACCTGGGTCCTACACATGGCACCTACCAACCTTGAACCACTCTCACACACATATCCTAGGGGCACATGCAAGTTTTCATGTGATTCCGACGCTCCGGTGGTCTTCCTCGTGAAACCCTAGAAGGGGCCCCGGATCGTCTACCCCTATGGCTTTCTCCGTACGAGGGTAGCACGGTGGACCTTTCTATTTGTTTTGGTTTGTTTAGGACATATGTACATGGAGAGCAAATGTTGGGCCAACTTTGCCACATTCTAGGCCCCGGTTGTCCCGCAGCGGGAGTTTCCACGTACAGATCCAGGATTTCACTAAGTGTTAACGCATGTCCGAGAAGGGGGTCACCCCTGGGGCCTACACATGGCACCTACCAACCTTGCACCACTCTCACACACATATCCTAGGGGCACATGCAAGTTTTCATGTGATTCCGAGGCTCCGATGGTCTTCCTCCGGCGAAACCCTAGACCGGGGGCCCCGGATCGTCTACCCCTATAGCTTTCTCCATACAAGGGTAGCACGGTGGACCTTTCTATTTGTTTGGGTTTGTTTATGACATATGTACATGGAGAGAAAATGTTGGGCCAACTTTGCCACATTTTAGGCCCCGGTTGTCCCGCGGCGGGAGTTTCCACGTACAGATCCAGGATTTCACTAAGTGTAAACGCATGTCCGGGAAGGGTTCACCCCTGGGGCCTACACATTGCACCTACCAACCTTGCACCACTCTCAAACACATATCCTAGGGGCACATGCAAGTTTGCATGTGATTCCGATGCTCCGGTTGTCTTCCTCCGGCGAAACCCTAGACGGGGCCGGATCGTCTACCCTGTAGCTTTCTCCATACGAGGGTATACGGTGGACCTATCTATTTTTTTGTGTTTGTTTAGGACATATGTACATGGAGAGAGAAAATGTTGGGCCAACTTTGCCACATTCTAGGCCCCGGTTGTCTCGCGGCGGGAGTTTCCACGTACAGATCCAGGATTTCACTAAGTGTTAACGCGTGTCCGAGAAGGGGGTCACACCTAGGGCCTACACATGGCATCTACCAACCTTGCACCACTCTCACACACATATCCTAGGGGCACATGCAAGTTTTCATGTGATTCCGACAATCCGGTGGTCTTCCTCCGGCGAAACCCTAGACCGGGGGCACCGGATCGTCTACCCCTATAGCTTTCTCCTTACAAGGGTAGCGCGGTGTACCTTTCTATTTGTTTTGGTTTGTTTAGGACATACGTACATGGAGAGCAAATGTTGGGCCAACTTTGCCACATTCTAGGCCCCGATTGTCCTGCGGCGGGAGTTTCCACGTACAGATCCAGGATTTCACTATGTCTTAACGCATGTCCGACATGGAACCTACCAACCTTGCACATGGAACCTACCAACCTTGCACCACTCTCACACACATATCCTAGGGTCACATGCTAGTTTTCATGTGATTCTGACGCTTTGGTGGTCTTCCTCCGGCGAAACCCTAGACCGGGGGCCCTGGATCGTCTACCCCTAATGCTTTCTCCGTACAAGGGTAGAGCGGTGGACCTTTCTATTTGTTTTGGTTTGTTTAGGACATATGTACATGGAGAGCAAATGTTCGGCCAACTTCGCC
The DNA here is from genome assembly GCA_023614405.1 of Avena insularis. Lineage (NCBI taxonomy): Eukaryota > Viridiplantae > Streptophyta > Magnoliopsida > Poales > Poaceae > Avena > Avena insularis. The sequence goes on along the minus strand of CM042690.1, from coordinate 659,253,865 downwards.
ACATTCTAGGCCCCGGTTGTCCCGTGGCGGTAGTTTCCACATGCATCCGAGATTTTACTAAGTGTTAACGCATGTCCGGGAAGGCGGTCACACCTGGGGCCTACACATGGCACCTACCAACCTTGAACCACTCTCACACACATATCCTAGGGGAACATGCAAGTTTTCATGTGATTCCGACGCTCCGGTTGTCTTTCTCCGGTGAAACCCTAGACCGGGGGCCCGGATCGTCTACCCCTATAGCTTTCTCCGTACGAGGGTAGTGTGGTGGACCTTTCTATTTGTTTTGGTTTGTTTAGGACATATATACATGGAGAGCAAATGTTGGGAAACTATACCACATTCTAGGCCCCGGTTGTCCCGCGGCGGGAGTTTCCACGTATAGATCCAGGATTTCACTAAGTGTTAACGCATGTCCGAGAAGGGGGTCACACCTGGGGCCTACACATGGCACCTACCAACCTTGAACCACTCTCACACACATATCCTAGGGGCACATGCAAGTTTTCATGTGATTCCGACGCTTCGGTGGTCTTCCTCCGGCGAAACCATAGACCGGGGGCCCGGGATCGTCTACCCCTATAGCTTTATTTGTACGAGGGTAGCAGGGTTGACCTTTATATTTGTTTTAGTTTGTTTAGGACATATGTACATGGAGAGCAAATTTTGGGCCAACTTTGCCACATTCTAGGCCCAGGTTGTCCCGCGGCGGGAGTTTCCACGTACAGATCCAGGATTTCACAAAGTGTTAACGGATGTCCGAGAAGGGGGTCACCCCTGGGGCCTACACATGGCACCTATTAACCTTGCACCACTCTCACACACATATCCTAGGGGCACATGCAAGTTTTCATGTGAGTCCGAGGCTCCGATGGTCTTCCTCCGGTGAAACCCTAGACCGGGGGCCCCGGATCGTCTACCCCTGTAGCTTTCTTTGTACAAGGGTAGCACGGTGGAACTTTCTATTTGTTTGGGTTTGTTTAGGACATATGTACATGGAGAGAAAATGTTGGGCCAACTTTCCCACATTCTAGGCCCCGGTTGTCTCGCGGCGGGAGTTTCCACGTAGAGATCCAGGATTTCACTAAGTGTTAACGCATGTCCGGGAAGGGGGTCACACCTAGGGTCTACACATGGCACCTACCAACCTTGCGCCACTATCACACACATATCCTAGGGCCACATGCAAGTTTTCATGTGATTCCAACGCTCTGATGGTCTTCCTCCGGCGAAACCCTAGACCGGGGGCCCCGGATCGTCTACCCCTATAGCTTTCTCCGTACGAGGGTAGCGTGGTGGACCTTTCTATTTGTTTTGGTTTGTTTAGTACATATGTACATGGAGAGCAAATGTTGGGCCAACTTTGCCACATTTTAGGCCCCGGTTGTCCCGCGGCGGGAGTTTCCACGTACAGATCCAGGACTTCACTAAGTGTTAACGCATGTCCGGGAAGGGGGTCATACCTGGGGCCTACACATGGCACCTACCAACCTTGCACCATGCTCACACACATATCCTAGGGGCACAGGCAAGTTTTCATGTGATTCCGACGCTCCGGTTGTCTTCCTCCGGCGAAACCCTAGATCGGGGGCCCCGGATCGTCTACCCCTATAGCTTTCTCCGTACGAGGGTAGTGTGGTGGACCTTTCTATTTGTTTTGGTTTGTTTAGGACATATATACATGGAGAGCAAATGTTGGGCAACTGTACCACATTCTAGGCCCCGGTTGTCCCACGGCGGGAGCTTCCACGTACAGATCCAGGATTTTGCTAATTGTTAACGCATGTCCGAGAAGGGGGTCACACCTGGGGCCTACACATGGCACCTACCAACCTTGCACCACTCTCACACACATATCCTAGGGGCACATGCAAGTTTTCATGTGATTCCGAGGCTCCGATGGTCTTCCTCCGGCGAAACCCTAGACCGGGGGCCCCGGATCGTCTACCCCTGTAGCTTTCTCCGTACAAGGGTAGCACGGTGGACCTTTCTATTTGTTTGGGTTTGTTTAGGACATATGTACATGGAGAGAGAAAATGTTGGGCCAACTTTGCCACATTCTAGGCCCCGGTTCTCTCGCGGCGGGAGTTTCCACGTACAGATCCAGGATTTCACTAAGTGTTAACGCATGTCCGAGAAGGGCGTCACACCTAGGGCCTACACATGGCATCTACCAACCTTGAACCACTCTCACACACATATCCTAGGGGCACATGCAAGTTTTCATGTGATTCCGACGCTTCGGTGGTCTTCTCCCAAAACCATAGGCCAGGGCCCCAGATCGTCTACCCCTATAGCTTTCTCCGTACGAGGGTAGCAGGGTGGACCTTTCTATTTGTTTTGGTTTGTTTAGGACATATGTACATGGAGAGCAAATTTTGGGCCAACTTTGCCACATTCTAGGCCCCGGTTGTCCCGCGGCGGGAGTTTCCACGTACAGATCCAGGATTTCACTAAGTGTTAACGCATGTCCGAGAAGGGGGTCACACCTGGGGCCTACACATGGCACCTACCAACCTTGCACCACTCTCACACATATATCCTAGGGGCACATGCAAGTTTTCATGTGATTCCGACGCTCCGGTTGTCTTCCTCCGGTGAAACCCTAGACCGGGGGCCCCGGATCGTCTACCCCTGTAGCTTTCTCCGTACGAGGGTATCACCATGGACCTTTCTATTTGTTTTGGTTTGTTTAGGACATATGTACATGGAGAGAAAATGTTGGGCCAACTTTGCCACATTCTAGGCCCCGGTTGTCCTGCGGCAGGAGTTTCCACATACAGATCCAGGATTTCACTAAGTGTTAACGCATGTCCGGGAAGGGGGTCACACCTAGGGTCTACACATGGCACCTACCAACCTTGCGCCAATCTCACACACATATCCTAGGGGCACATGCAAGTTTTCATGTGATTCCAACGCTCCGGTGGTCTTCCTCCGGCGAAACCCTAGACCGGGGGCCCCGGATCGTCTACCCCTATAGCTTTCTCCGTACGAGGGTAGCCCGGTGGACCTTTCTATATGTTTTGGTTTGTTTAGGACATATGTACATGGAGAGCAAATGTTGGGCCAACTTTGCCACATTCTAGGCTCCGGTTGTCCCGCGGCGGGAGTTTCCACATACAGATCTAGGATTTCACTAAGTGTTAACACATATCCGGGAAGGGGGTCACACCTGGGGCCTACACATGGCACCTACCAACCTTGCACCACTCTCACACACATATCCTAGGGGCACATGCAAGTTTTCATGTGATTCCGACATTCCAGTGGTCTTCCTCTGGCGAAACCCTAGACCGGGGGCCCTGGATCGTCTACCCCTATAGCTTTCTCCGAACGAGGGTAGCGCGGTGGACCTTTCTATTTGTTTTGGTTTTTTTAGGACATATGTACATGGAGAGCAAATGGTTGGCCAACTTTGCCACATTCTAGGCCCCGGTTGTCCCGCGGCGGGAGTTTCCACATACAGATCCAGGATTTCACTAAGTGTTAACGCATGTCCGGGAAGGGGGTCACACCTGGGGCCTACACATGGAACCTACCAACCTTCCTCCACTCTCACACACTTATCCTAGGGTTACATCCAAGTTTTCATGTGATTCCAACGCTCCGGTGGTCTTCCTCCGGCGAAACCCTAGACCGGGGGCCCCGGATCGTCTACCCCTATAGCTTTCTCCGTACGAGGTAGTGCGGTGGACCTTTCTATTTGTTTTGGTTTTTTTAGGAGATATGTACATTGAGATCAAATGTTGGGCCAACTTTGCCACATTCTAGGCCCCGGTTGTCTCGCGGCGGGAGTTTCCACCTACAGATCCAGGATTTCACTAAGTGTTAACGCATGTCCGAGAAGGGGGTCACACCTGGGGCCTACACATGGCACCTCCCAACCTTGAACCACTCTCACACACATATCCTAGGGGCACATGCAAGTTTTCATGTGATTCCACGCTCGTGGTCTTCCTCCGTGAAACCCTAGACAGGGGCCCCGGATCGCCTACCCTATAGCTTTCTCCGTGCGAGGTAGCAGTGGGCGTTTCTATTTGTTTTGGTTTTTTTAGGACATATGTACATGGAGAGCAAATGTTGGGCCAACTTTGCCACATTCTAGGCCCCTTGTCTGTGGCGGAGTTTCCACGTCTGGATCCGAGATTTCACCGAGTGTTAACGCATGTCCGAGAAGGGGGTCACACCTGGGGCCTACACATGGCACCTACCAACCTTGCACCACTCTCACACACATATCCTAGGGGCACATGCAAGTTTTCATGTGAGTCCGAGGCTCTGATGGTCTTCCTCCGACGAAACCCTAGACCGGGGGCCCCGGATCGTCTACCCCTGTAGCTTTCTCCATACAAGGATAGCACGGTGGAGCTTTCTATTTGTTTGGGTTTGTTTAGGACATATGTACATGGAGAGAAAATGTTGGGCCAACTTTGCCACATTTTAGGCCCCGGTTGTCCCGCGGCGGGAGTTTCCACGTACAGATCCAGGATTTCACTAAGTGTAAACGCATGTCCGGGAAGGGGTCACCCCTGGGGCCTACACATTGCACCTACCAACCTTGCACCACTCTCACACACATATCCTAGGGGCACATGCAAGTTTCATGTGATTCCGATGCTCCGGTTGTCTTCCTCCGGCGAAATCCTAGCCGGGGGCCCCGGATCATCTACCCCTATAGCTTTCTCCATACGAGGGTAGTGCGGTGGACCTTTCTATTTGTTTTGGTTTGTTTAGGACATATATACATGGAGAGAAAATGTTGGGCAACTGTGCCACATTCTAGGCCCCGGTTGTCCCGCGGCGGGAGTTTCCACGTACAGATCCAGGATTTCACTAAGTGTTAACGCATGTCCGGGAAGGGGGTCACACCTGGGGCCTACACATGGAACCTACCAACCTTCCACCACTCTCACACACATATCCTAGGGTTACATGCAAGTTTTCATGTGATTCCGACGCTCCGCTGGTCTACCTCCGGCGAAACCCTAGACCAGGGGCCCCGGATCGTCTACCCCTATAGCTTTCTCCGTACGAGGCTAGTGCGGTGGACATTTCTATTTGTTTTGGTTTGTTTAGGACATATGTACATGGAGAGCAAATGTTGGGCCAACTGTGCCACATTCTAGGCCACGGTTGTCCCTCGGCGGGAGTTTCCACGTACAGATCCAGGATTTCACTAAGTGCTAACGCATGTCCGAGAAGGGGGTCACACCTGAGGCCTACACATGGCACCTACCAACCTTGAATCACTCTCACACACATATCCTAGGGGCACATGCAAGTTTTCATGTGATTCTGACGCTCCGGTGGTCTTCCTTTGGCGAAACCCTAGACCGGGGGCCCGGATCGTCTACCCCTATAGCTTTCAACGTACGAGGGTAGCACGGTGGACCTTTCTATTTGTTTTGGTTTGTTTAGGACATATGTACATGGAGAGCAAATGTTGGGCCAACTTTCCCACATTCTATGCCCCGGTTGTCCCATGCGGGAGTTTCCACGTACAGATCCAGGATTTCACTAAGTGTTAACGCATGTCCGAGAAGGGGGTCACATATGGGGCCTACACATGGCACCTACCAACCTTGCACCACTCTCAAACACATATCCTAGGGGCACATGCAAGTTTTCATGTGAGTCCGAGGCTCCGATGGTCTTCCTCCGGCGAAACCCTAGACCGGGGGCCCCGGATCGTCTACCCCTGTAGCTTTCTCCGTACAAGGGTAGCACGGTGGACCTTTCTATTTGTTTTGGTTTGTTTAGGACATATGTACATGGATATAAAATGTTGGGCCAACTTTGCCACATTCTAGGGCCCGGTTGTCTCGCGGCGGGAGTTTCCACGTACAGGTCCAGGATTTCACTAAGTGTTAACGCATGTCCGAGAAGGGGGTCACACCTGGGGCCTACACATGGCACCTACCAACCTTGCACCACTCTCACACACATATCCTAGGGGCACATACAAGTTTTCATGTGATTCCGACGCTCCGGTGGTCTTCCTCCGGCGAAACCCTAGACCGGGGGCACCGGATCGTCTACCCCTATAGCTTTCTCCGTACGAGGGTAGCGCGGTGGACCTTTCTATTTGTTTTGGTTTGTTTAGGACATATGTACATGGAGAGCAAATGTTGGGCCAACTTTGCCACATTTTAGGCCCTGGTTGTCCCGCGGCGGGAGTTTCCACGTACAGATCCAGGATTTCACTAAGTGTTAACGCATGTCCGGGAAGGGGGTCACACCTGGGGCCTACACATGGCACCTACCAACCTTGCACCACTCTCACACACATATCCTAAGGGCACAAGCAAGTTTTCATGTGATTCCGACGCTCCGGTTGTCTTCCTCCGGCAAAACCCTAGACCGGGGGACCCGGATCGTCTACCCCTATAGCTTTCTCCGTACGAGGGTAGTGCGGTGGACCTTTCTATTTGTTTGGGTTTGTTTAGGACATATATACATGGAGAGCAAACGTTGGGCAACTGTACCACATTCTAGGCCCCAGTTGTCCCCCGACGGGAGTTTCCACGTACAGATCCAGGATTCACTAGTGTTAACGCATGTCCGAGAAGGGGGTCACACCTGGGTCCTACACATGGCACCTACCAACCTTGAACCACTCTCACACACATATCCTAGGGGCACATGCAAGTTTTCATGTGATTCCGACGCTCCGGTGGTCTTCCTCCGGCGAAACCCTAGACCGGGGGCCCCGGATCGTCTACCCCTATGGCTTTCTCCGTACGAGGGTAGCACGGTGGACCTTTCTATTTGTTTTGGTTTGTTTAGGACATATGTACATGGAGAGCAAATGTTGGGCCAACTTTGCCACATTCTAGGCCCAGTTGTCCCATGAGGAGTTTCCACGTCTGATCCAGATTTCACTAAGTGTTAACGCATGTCCGAGAAGGGGGTCACCCCTGGGGCCTACACATGGCACCTACCAACCTTGCACCACTCTCACACACATATCCTAGGGGCACATGCAAGTTTTCATGTGATTCCGAGGCTCCGATGGTCTTCCTCCGGCGAAACCCTAGACCGGGGGCCCCGGATCGTCTACCCCTATAGCTTTCTCCATACAAGGGTAGCACGGTGGACCTTTCTATTTGTTTGGGTTTGTTTATGACATATGTACATGGAGAGAAAATGTTGGGCCAACTTTGCCACATTTTAGGCCCCGGTTGTCCCGCGGCGGGAGTTTCCACGTACAGATCCAGGATTTCACTAAGTGTAAACGCATGTCCGGGAAGGGTTCACCCCTGGGGCCTACACATTGCACCTACCAACCTTGCACCACTCTCAAACACATATCCTAGGGGCACATGCAAGTTTGCATGTGATTCCGATGCTCCGGTTGTCTTCCTCCGGCGAAACCCTAGACCGGGGGCCCCGGATCGTCTACCCCTGTAGCTTTCTCCATACGAGGGTAGCACGGTGGACCTTTCTATTTGTTTGGGTTTGTTTAGGACATATGTACATGGAGAGAGAAAATGTTGGGCCAACTTTGCCACATTCTAGGCCCCGGTTGTCTCGCGGCGGGAGTTTCCACGTACAGATCCAGGATTTCACTAAGTGTTAACGCGTGTCCGAGAAGGGGGTCACACCTAGGGCCTACACATGGCATCTACCAACCTTGCACCACTCTCACACACATATCCTAGGGGCACATGCAAGTTTTCATGTGATTCCGACAATCCGGTGGTCTTCCTCCGGCGAAACCCTAGACCGGGGGCACCGGATCGTCTACCCCTATAGCTTTCTCCTTACAAGGGTAGCGCGGTGTACCTTTCTATTTGTTTTGGTTTGTTTAGGACATACGTACATGGAGAGCAAATGTTGGGCCAACTTTGCCACATTCTAGGCCCCGATTGTCCTGCGGCGGGAGTTTCCACGTACAGATCCAGGATTTCACTATGTCTTAACGCATGTCCGACATGGAACCTACCAACCTTGCACATGGAACCTACCAACCTTGCACCACTCTCACACACATATCCTAGGGTCACATGCTAGTTTTCATGTGATTCTGACGCTTTGGTGGTCTTCCTCCGGCGAAACCCTAGACCGGGGGCCCTGGATCGTCTACCCCTAATGCTTTCTCCGTACAAGGGTAGAGCGGTGGACCTTTCTATTTGTTTTGGTTTGTTTAGGACATATGTACATGGAGAGCAAATGTTCGGCCAACTTCGCCACATTCTAGGCCCCGGTTGTCCCGTGGCGGTAGTTTCCACATACAGATCCAGGATTTCACTAAGTGTTAACGCATGTCCGGGAAGGGGGTCACACCTGGGGCCTACACATGGCACCTACCAACCTTGAACCACTCTCACACACATATCCTAGGGGAACATGCAAGTTTTCATGTGATTCCGACGCTCCGGTTGTCTTTCTCCGGTGAAACCCTAGACCGGGGGCCCGGATCGTCTACCCCTATAGCTTTCTCCGTACGAGGGTAGTGTGGTGGACCTTTCTATTTGTTTTGGTTTGTTTAGGACATATATACATGGAGAGCAAATGTTGGGAAACTATACCACATTCTAGGCCCCGGTTGTCCCGCGGCGGGAGTTTCCACGTATAGATCCAGGATTTCACTAAGTGTTAACGCATGTCCCAGAAGGGGGTCACACCTGGGGCCTACACATGGCACCTACCAACCTTGAACCACTCTCACACACATATCCTAGGGGCACATGCAAGTTTTTATGTGATTCCGACGCTTCGGTGGTCTTCCTCCGGCGAAACCATAGACCGGGGGCCCGGGATCGTCTACCCCTATAGCTTTATTTGTACGAGGGTAGCAGGGTTGACCTTTATATTTGTTTTAGTTTGTTTAGGACATATGTACATGGAGAGCAAATTTTGGGCCAACTTTGCCACATTCTAGGCCCCGATTGTCCCGCGGCGGGAGTTTCCACGTACAGATCCAGGATTTCACTAAGTGTTAACGGATGTCCGAGAAGGGGGTCACCCCTGGGGCCTACACATGGCACCTATTAACCTTGCACCACTCTCACACACATATCCTAGGGGCACATGCAAGTTTTCATGTGAGTCCGAGGCTCCGATGGTCTTCCTCCGGTGAAACCCTAGACCGGGGGCCCCGGATCGTCTACCCCTGTAGCTTTCTTTGTACAAGGGTAGAACGGTGGACCTTTCTATTTGTTTGGGTTTGTTTAGGACATATGTACATGGAGAGCAAATGTTGGGCCAACTTTCCCACATTCTAGGCCCCGGTTGTCTCGCGGCGGGAGTTTCCACGTAGAGATCCAGGATTTCACTAAGTGTTAACGCATGTCCGGGAAGGGGGTCACACCTAGGGTCTACACATGGCACCTACCAACCTTGCGCCACTATCACACACATATCCTAGGGGCACATGCAAGTTTTCATGTGATTCCAACGCTCTGATGGTCTTCCTCCGGCGAAACCCTAGACCGGGGGCCCCGGATCGTCTACCCCTATAGCTTTCTCCGTACGAGGGTAGCGCGGTGGACCTTTCTATTTGTTTTGGTTTGTTTAGTACATATGTACATGGAGAGAAAATGTTGGGCCAACTTTGCCACATTTTAGGCCCCGGTTGTCCCGCGGCGGGAGTTTCCACGTACAGATCCAGGACTTCACTAAGTGTTAACGCATGTCCGGGAAGGGGGTCATACCTGGGGCCTACACATGGCACCTACCAACCTTGCACCATGCTCACACACATATCCTAGGGGCACAGGCAAGTTTTCATGTGATTCCGACGCTCCGGTTGTCTTCCTCCGGCGAAACCCTAGATCGGGGGCCCCGGATCGTCTACCCCTATAGCTTTCTCCGTACGAGGGTAGTGTGGTGGACCTTTCTATTTGTTTTGGTTTGTTTAGGACATATATACATGGAGAGCAAATGTTGGGCAACTGTACCACATTCTAGGCCCCGGTTGTCCCACGGCGGGAGCTTCCACGTACAGATCCAGGATTTTGCTAATTGTTAACGCATGTCCGAGAAGGGGGTCACACCTGGGGCCTACACATGGCACCTACCAACCTTGCACCACTCTCACACACATATCCTAGGGGCACATGCAAGTTTTCATGTGATTCCGAGGCTCCGATGGTCTTCCTCCGGCGAAACCCTAGACCGGGGGCCCCGGATCGTCTACCCCTGTAGCTTTCTCCGTACAAGGGTAGCACGGTGGACCTTTCTATTTGTTTGGGTTTGTTTAGGACATATGTACATGGAGAGAGAAAATGTTGGGCCAACTTTGCCACATTCTAGGCCCCGGTTCTCTCATGGGAGTTTCCACGTCTGCATCCAGATTTCTCTAAGTGTTAACGCATGTCCGAGAAGGGCGTCACACCTAGGGCCTACACATGGCATCTACCAACCTTGAACCACTCTCACACACATATCCTAGGGGCACATGCAAGTTTTCATGTGATTCCGACGCTTCGGTGGTCTTCCTCCGGCGAAACCATAGACCGGGGGCCCCAGATCGTCTACCCCTATAGCTTTCTCCGTACGAGGGTAGCAGGGTGGACCTTTCTATTTGTTTTGGTTTGTTTAGGACATATGTACATGGAGAGCAAATTTTGGGCCAACTTTGCCACATTCTAGGCCCCGGTTGTCCCGCGGCGGGAGTTTCCACGTACAGATCCAGGATTTCACTAAGTGTTAACGCATGTCCGAGAAGGGGGTCACACCTGGGGCCTACACATGGCACCTACCAACCTTGCACCACTCTCACACATATATCCTAGGGGCACATGCAAGTTTTCATGTGATTCCGACGCTCCGGTTGTCTTCCTCCGGTGAAACCCTAGACCGGGGGCCCCGGATCGTCTACCCCTGTAGCTTTCTCCGTACGAGGGTATCACCATGGACCTTTCTATTTGTTTTGGTTTGTTTAGGACATATGTACATGGAGAGAAAATGTTGGGCCAACTTTGCCACATTCTAGGCCCCGGTTGTCCTGCGGCAGGAGTTTCCACATACAGATCCAGGATTTCACTAAGTGTTAACGCATGTCCGGGAAGGGGGTCACACCTAGGGTCTACACATGGCACCTACCAACCTTGCGCCACTCTCACACACATATCCTAGGGGCACATGCAAGTTTTCATGTGATTCCAACGCTCCGATGGTCTTCCTCCGGCGAAACCCTAGACCGGGGGCCCCAGATCGTCTACCCCTATAGCTTTCTCCGTACGAGGGTAGCGCGGTGGACCTTTCTATATGTTTTGGTTTGTTTAGGACATATGTACATGGAGAGCAAATGTTGGGCCAACTTTGCCACATTCTAGGCTCCGGTTGTCCCGCGGCGGGAGTTTCCACATACAGATCTAGGATTTCACTAAGTGTTAACACATATCCGGGAAGGGGGTCACACCTGGGGCCTACACATGGCACCTACCAACCTTGCACCACTCTCACACACATATCCTAGGGGCACATGCAAGTTTTCATGTGATTCCGACGCTCCGGTTCTCTTCCTCCGGCGAAACCCTATACCGAGGGCCCCGGATCGTCTACCCCTATAGCTTTCTCCGTACGAGGGTAGTGCGGTGGACCTTTCTTTTTTTTTGGTTTGTTTAGGACATATATACATGGAGAGCAACTGTTGGGCAACTGTGCCATATTCTAGGCCCCGGTTGTCCCGCGGCGGGAGTTTCGACGTACAGATCCAGGATTTCACTAAGTGTTAACGCATGTCCGAGAAGGGGGTCACACCTGGGGCCTACACATGGCACCTACCAACCTTGAACCACTCTCACACACATATCCTAGGGGCACATGCAAGTTTTCATGTGATTCCGACGCTCCAGTGGTCTTCCTCCGGTGAAACCCTAGACCGGGGGCCCGGATCGTCTACCCCTATAGCTTTCTCCGTACGAGGGTAGCAGGGTGGACCTTTCTATTTGTTTTGGTTTGTTTAGGACATATGTACATGGAGAGCAAATGTTGGGCCAACTTTGCCACATTCTAGGCCCCGGTTGTCCCGCGGCGGGAGTTTCCACGTCTGCATCCAGGATTTCACTAAGTGTTAACGCATGTCCGAGAAGGGGGTCACACCTGGGGCCTACACATGGCACCTACCAACCTTGCACCACTCTCACACACATATCCTAGGGGCACATGCAAGTTTTCATGTGATTCCGAGGCTCCGATGGTCTTCCTCCGGCGAAACCCTAGACCGGGGGCCCCGGATCGTCTACCCCTGTAGCTTTCTCCGTACAAGGGTAGCACGGTGGACCTTTCTATTTGTTTGGGTTTGTTTAGGACATATGTACATGGAGAGAGAAAATGTTGGGCCAACTTTGCCACATTCTAGGCCCCGGTTCTCTCGCGGCGGGAGTTTCCACGTACAGATCCAGGATTTCACTAAGTGTTAACGCATGTCCGAGAAGGGCGTCACACCTAGGGCCTACACATGGCATCTACCAACCTTGCACCACTCTCACACACATATCCTAGGGGCACATGCAAGTTTTCATGTGATTCCGACACTCCGGTGGTCTTCCTCCGGCGAAACCCTAGACCGGGGGCACCGGATCGTCTACCCCTATAGCTTTCTCCGTACAAGGGTAGAACGGTGTACCTTTCTATTTGTTTTGGTTTGTTTAGGACATATGTACATGGAGAGCAAATGTTGGGCCAACTTCGCCACATTCTAGGCCCCGGTTGTCCCGTGGCGGTAGTTTCCACATACAGATCCAGGATTTCACTATGTCTTAACGCATGTCCGGGAAGGGGGTCATGCCTGGGGCCTACACATGGAACCTACCAACCTTGCACCACTCTCACACACATATCCTAGGGTCACATGCAAGTTTTCATGTGATTCCGAGGCTCCGATGGTCTTCCTCCGGCGAAACCCTAGACCGGGGGCCCCGGATCGTCTACCCCTAATGCTTTCTCCGTACAAGGGTAGCGCGGTGGACCTTTCTATTTGTTTTGGTTTGTTTAGGACATATGTACATGGAGAGCAAATGTTGGGCCAACTTCGCCACATTCTAGGCCCCGGTTGTCCCGTGGCTGTAGTTTCCACATACAGATCCAGGATTTCACTAAGTGTTAACGTATGTCCGGGAAGGGGGTCACACCTGGGGCCTACACATGGCACCTACCAACCTTGCACCACTCTCACACACATATCCTAGGGGCACATGCAAGTTTTCATGTGATTCCGAGGCTCCGATGGTCTTCCTCCGGCGAAACCCTAGACCGGGGGCCCCGGATCGTCTACCCCTGTAGCTTTCTCCGTACAAGGGTAGCACGGTGGACCTTTCTATTTGTTTGGGTTTGTTTAGGACATATGTACATGGAGAGAAAATGTTGGGCCAACTTTGCCACATTCTAGGCCCCGGTTGTCTCATGCAAGGAGTTTCCACGTATAGATCCAGGATTTCACTAAGTGTTAACGCGTGTCCGAGAAGGGGGTCACACCTAGGGCCTACACATGGCATCTACCAACCTTGCACCACTCTCACACACATATCCTAGGGGCACATGCAAGTTTTCATGTGATTCCGACAATCCGGTGGTCTTCCTCCGGCGAAACCCTAGACCGGGGGCACCGGATCGTCTACCCCTATAGCTTTCTCCGTACAAGGGTAGCGCGGTGTACCTTTCTATTTGTTTTGGTTTGTTTAGGACATATGTACATGGAGAGCAAATGTTGGGCCAACTTTGCCACATTCTAGGCCCCGATTGTCCTGCGGCGGGAGTTTCCACGTACAGATCCAGGATTTCACTATGTCTTAACGCATGTCCGAGAAGGGGGTCACGCCTGGGGCCTACACATGGAACCTACCAACCTTGCACCACTCTCACACACATATCCTAGGGTCACATGCTAGTTTTCATGTGATTCTGACGCTTTGGTGGTCTTCCTCCGGCGAAACCCTAGACCGGGGGCCCTGGATCGTCTACCCCTAATGCTTTCTCCGTACAAGGGTAGCGCAGTGGACCTTTCTATTTGTTTTGGTTTGTTTAGGACATATGTACATGGAGAGCAAATGTTGCCAACTTCATACATTCTAGGCCCCGTTGTCCTGTGGCGGTAGTTTCCACATGAGATCCAGATTTCACTAAGTGTTAACGCATGTCCGGGAAGGGGGTCAAACCTGGGGCCTACACATGGCACCTACCAACCTTGAACCACTCTCACACACATATCCTAGGGGCACATGCAAGTTTTCATGTGATTCCGACGCTCCGGTTGTCTTTCTCCGGTGAAACCCTAGACCGGGGGCCCGGATCGTCTACCCCTATAGCTTTCTCCGTACGAGGGTAGCGCGGTGGACCTTTCTATTTGTTTTGCTTTGTTTAGGACATATGTACATGGAGAGCAAATTTTGGGCCAACTTTGCCACATTCTAGGCCCCGGTTGTCCCGCGGCGGTAGTTTCCACATACAGATCCAGGATTTCACTAAGTGTTAACGCATGTCCGGGAAGGGGGTCACACCTGGGTCCTACACATGGCACCTACCAACCTTGCACCACTCTCACACACATATCCTAGGGGCACATGCAAGTTTTCATGTGATTCCGACGCTCCGGTTGTCTTCCTCCGGCGAAACCCTAGACCGGGGGCCCCGGATCGTCTACCCCTAAAGCTTTCTCCGTACGAGGGTAGTGTGGTGGACCTTTCTATCTGTTTTGGTTTGTTTAGGACATATATACATGGAGAGCAAATGTTGGGAAACTATACCACATTCTAGGCCCCGGTTGTCCCGCGGCGGGAGTTTCCACGTATAGATCCAGGATTTCACTAAGTGTTAACGCATGTCCGAGAAGGGGGTCACACCTGGGGCCTACACATGGCACCTACCAACCTTGAATCACTCTCACACACATATCCTAGGGGCACATGCAAGTTTTTATGTGATTCCGACGCTTCGGTGGTCTTCCTCCGGCGAAACCATAGACCGGGGGCCCCGGATCGTCTACCCCTATAGCTTTCTCCGTACGAGGGTAGCAGGGTTGACCTTTATATTTGTTTTAGTTTGTTTAGGACATATGTACATGGAGAGCAAATTTTGGGCCAACTTTGCCACATTCTAGGCCCCGATTGTCCCGCGGCGGGAGTTTCCACGTACAGATCCAGGATTTCACTAAGTGTTAACGCATGTCCGGGAAGGGGGTCACACCTAGGGCCTACACATGGCACCTACCAACCTTGCACCACTCTCACACACATATCCTAGGGGCACATGCAAGTTTTCATGTGATTCCGACGCTCCGGTGGTCTTCCTCCGGCGAAACCCTAGACCGGGGGCCCCGGATCGTCTACCCCTATAGCTTTCTCTGTACGAGGGTAGCGCGGTGGACCTTTCTATTTGTTTTGGTTTGTTTAGGACATATGTACATGGAGAGCAAATGTTGGGCCAACTTTGCCACATTCTAGGCACCGGTTGTCCCATGGGAGTTTCCACATGAGATCCAGATTTCACTAAGTGTTAACGCATGTCCGAGAAGGGGGTCACACCTGGGGCCTACACATGGAACCTACCAACCTTGCACCACTGTCACCTCACATATCCTAGGGGCACATGCAAGTTTTCATGTGATTCCAACTCTCCGGTGGTCTTCCTCCAACGAAACCCTAGACCGGTGCCCCGGATCGTCTACCCCTATAGATTTCTCCGTACGAGGGTAGCCCGGTGGACCTCTGTACTTGTTTTGGTTTGTTTCGGACATATGTACATGGAGAGCAAATGTTGGGCCAACTTTGCCACATTCTAGGCCCCGGTTGTCCCGTGGCGGGAGTTTCCACGTCTGAGATCCAGGATTTCACTAAGTGTTAACGCATGACCGGGAAGGGGGTCACACAAGGGGCCTACACATGGCACCTAACAACCTTGCACCACTCTCACACACATATCCTAGGGTCACATGCAAGTTTTCATGTGATTCCGACGCTCCGATGGTCTTCCTCGGTGAAACCCTAGACCAGGGGCCCCGGATCATCTACCCCTATAGCTATCTCCGTACGAGGGTATCCCGGTGGACCTATCTACTTGTTTTGGTTTGTTTAGGACATATTCACATGGAGAGAAAAGGTTGGGCCAACTTTGCCACATTCTAGGCCCCGGTTGTCCCGCGGCGGGAGTTTCCACGTACAGATCCAAGATTTCGCTAAGTGTTAACGCATGTCCGGGAAAGGGGTCACACCTGGGGCCTACACATGGCACCTACCAACCTTGCACCACTCTCACACACATATGCTAGGGGCACATGCAAGTTTTCATGTGATTCCGACGCTCCAGTGGTCTTCCTCCGGCGAAACCCTAGACCGGGGGCCCCGGATCGTCTACCCTATAGCTTTCTCCGTAAAAGGGTAGCACGGTGGACCTTTCTATTTGTTTTGGTTTGTTTAGGACATATGTACATGGAGAGAAAATGTTGGGCCAACTTTGCCACATTCTAGGCCCGATTGTCCCATGGGAGTTTCACGTCTGAGATCCGAGGATTTCACTATGTGTTAACGCATGTCCGAGAAGGGGGTCACGCCTGGGGCCTACACATGGACCTACCAACCTTTCACCACTCTCACACACATATCCTAGGGTCACATGCAAGTTTTCATGTGATTCTAACGCTCCGGTGGTCTTCCTCCGGCGAAACCCTTGACCCGGGGCCCCGGATAGTCTACCCCTATAGCTTTCTCCGTACGAGGGTAGCGCGGTGGACCTTTCTATTTGTTTTGGTTTGTTTAGGACATATGTACATGGAGAGCAAATGTTGGGCCAACTTTGCCACATTCTAGGCCCCGGTTGTCCCGCGGCGTTAGTTTCCACATACAGATCCAGGATTTCACTAAGTGTTAACGCATGTCCGAGAAGGGGTCACACAGGGCCTACACATGGAACCTACCAACCTTGCACCACTCTCACACACATATCCTAGGGGCACATGCAAGTTTTCATGTGATTCCGGCCTCAGTTGTCTTCCTCCGTGAAACCCTAGACAGGGCCCCGGATCGTCTACCCCTATAGCTTTCTCCGTACGAGGGTAGTGTGGTGGACCTTTCTATTTGTTTTGGTTTGTTTAGGACATATATACATGGAGAGCAAATGTTGGGCAACTGTACCACATTCTAGGCCCCGGTTGTCCCGCGGCGGGAGTTTCCACATCTGAATCCGATTTCACTAAGTGTTAGCATGTCAGAAGGGGTCACACACAGGGCCTACACATGGCACCTACCAACCTTGAACCACTCTCACACACATATCCTAGGGGCACATGCAAGTTTTCATGTGATTCCGACGCTTCGGTGGTCTTCCTCGTGAAACCATAGGCAGGGGCCCCGGATCGTCTACCCCTATAGCTTTCTCCGTACGAGGGTAGCAGGGTGGACCTTTCTATTTGTTTTGGTTTGTTTAGGACATATGTACATGGAGAGCAAATTTTGGGCCAACTTTGCCACATTCTAGGCCCCGGTTGTCCTTGGCGGAGTTTCCACGTACAGATCCAGGATTTCACTAAGTGTTAACGCATGTCCGAGAAGGGGGTCACACCTAGGGCCTACACATGGCACCTACCAACCTTGTACCACTCTCACACACATATCCTAGGGGCACATGCAAGTTTTCATGTGATTCCGAGGTTCCGATGGTCTTCCTCCGGCGAAACCCTAGACCGGGGGCCCCGGATCGTCTACCCCTGTAGCTTTCTCCGTACGAGGGTATCACCATGGACCTTTCTATTTGTTTTGGTTTGTTTAGGACATATGTACATGGAGAGAAAATGTTGGGCCAACTTTGCCACATTCTAGGCCCCGGTTGTCCTGCGGCAGGCGTTTCCACATCTGGATCCGAGTTTCACTAAGTGTTAACGCATGTTAGGGAAAGGCGGTCACACCTAGGGCCTACACATGGAACCTACCAACCTTGCACCACTCTCACACACATATCCTAGGGGCACATGCAAGTTTTCATGTGATTCCAGCTCAGATGGTCTTCCTCCGTGAAACCCTAGGCAAGGGCCCCGGATCGTCTACCCCTATAGCTTTCTCCGTACGAGGGTAGCCCGATGGAACTATATACTTGTTTTGGTTTGTTTAGGACATCTGTACATGGAGAGCAAATGTTGGGCAAACTTTGCCACATTCTAGGCCCCGGTTGTGACGCAGCGGGAGTTTCCACGTACAGATCCAGGATTTTACTAAGTGTTAACGCATGTAAGGGAACGGGGTCACACCTAGGGCCTACACATGGCACCTACCAACCTTGAACCACTCTCACGCACATATCCTAGGGGCACATGCAAGTTTTCATGTGATTCCGATGCTCCGATGGACTTCTCTCGTGAAACCCTAGGCAGGGGCCGGATCGTCTACCCCTATAGCTTTCTCCGTACGAGGGTAGTGCGGTGGACCTTTCTTTTTTTTTGGTTTGGTTTGGACATATATACATTGAGAGCAAATGTTGGGCCAACTTTGCCACATTCTAGGCCCGGTTGTCCCTTGCGGGAGTTTCCACGTATAGATCCGAGTTTCACTAAGTGCTAATGCATGTCAGGGAATGGGGTCACACGTGGGGCCTACACATGGCACCTACCAACCTTGAACCACTCTCACACACATATCCTAGGGGCACATGCAAGTTTTCATGTGATTCCGACGCTCCGGCGGTCTTCCTCCGGCGAAACCCTAGGCAGGGCCGGATCCTCTACCCTATAGCTTTCTCCGTATGAGGGTAGCAGGGTGGACCTTTCTATTTGTTTTGGTTTGTTTAGGACATATGTACATGGAGAGCAAATGTTGGGCCAACTTTGCCACATTCTAGGCCCCGGTTGTCCCGCGGCGGGAGTTTCCACATAAAGATCCAGGATTTCACTAAGTGTTAACACATGTCCGGGAAGGGGGTCACACCTGGGGCCTACACATGGCACCTACCAAACTTGCACCACTCTCACACACATATCCTAGGGGCACATGCAAGTTTTCATGTGATTCCGAGGCTCATGGTCTTCCTCGTGAAACCCTAGGCAAGGGGCCGGATCGTCTACCCCTATAGCTTTCTCCGTCAAAGGGTAGTCACGGTGGACCTTTCTATTTTTTTGGTTTGTTTAGGACATATATACATGGAGAGCAAATGTTGGGCAACTGTGCCATATTCTAGGCCCCGGTTGTCTCCATGGCGGAGTTTCCACGTCTGAGATCCGAGTTTCACT
Source organism: Avena insularis (assembly GCA_023614405.1). Lineage (NCBI taxonomy): Eukaryota > Viridiplantae > Streptophyta > Magnoliopsida > Poales > Poaceae > Avena > Avena insularis. The sequence continues at coordinate 659,234,703 of CM042690.1, read as the reverse complement.
AAGTGTTAACACATGTCCGAGAAGGGGGTCACACCTGGGGCCTACACATGGCACCTACCAACCTTGAACCACTCTCACACACATATCCTAGGGGCACATGCAAGTTTTCATGTTATTCCGACGCTCCTGTGGTCTTCCTCCGGCGAAACCCTAGACCGGGGGCCCGGATCGTCTACCCCTATAGCTTTCTCCGTACGAGGGTAGCAGGGTGGACCATTCTATTTGTTTTGGTTTGTTTAGGACATATGTACATGGAGAGCAAATGTTGGGCCAACTTTGCCACATTCTAGGCCCGTTGTCCATGGCGGAGTTTCCACGTCTGGATCCAGTTTCACTAAGTGTTAACGCATGTCAGAAGGGTCACTGGGGCCTACACATGGCACCTACCAACCTTGCACCACTCTCACACACATATCCTAGGGGCACATGCAAGTTTTCATGTGATTCCGAGGCTCCGATGGTCTTCCTCCGGCGAAACCCTAGACCGAGGGCCCGGATCGTCTACCCCTGTAGCATTCTCCGTACGAGGGTAGCACGGTGGACCTTTCTATTTGTTTGGGTTTGTTTAGGACATATGTAACTGGAGATAAAATGTTGGGCCAACTTTGCCACATTCTAGGCCCCTTGTCTCATGGCAGTTTCCACGCATGATCCAGGATATTACTAAGTGTTAACGCATGTCCGGGAAGGGGGTCACACCTGGGGCCTACACATGGCACCTAGCAACCTTGCACCACTCTCACACACATATCATAGGGGCACATGCAAGTTTTCATGTGATTCCGACGCTCGGGCGGTCTTACTCCCATGAACCCTAGACCGGGGGCACCGGATCGTCTACCCCTATAGCTTTCTCCGTACGAGGGTAGCGCAGTGGACCTTTCTATTTGTTTTGGTTTGTTTAGGACATATGTACATGGAGAGAAAATGTTGGGCCAACTTTGCCACATTCTAGGCCCCGATTGTCCCGCGGCGGGAGTTTCCACGTACAGATCCAGGATTTCACTATGTGTTAACGCATGTCCGAGAAGAGGGTCACGCCTGGGGCCTACACATGGAACCTACCAACCTTGCACCACTCTCAAACACATATCCTAGGGTCACATGCTAGTTTTCATGTGATTCTGACGCTCCGGTGGTCTTCCTCCGGCGAAACCCTAGACCGGGGGCCCCGTATCGTCTACCCCTATAGCTTTCTCCCTACAAGGGTAGCGTGGTGGACCTTTCTATTTGTTTTGGTTTGTTTAGGACATATGTACATGGAGAGCAAATGTTGGGCCAACTTTACCACATTCTAGGCCCCGGTTTTCCCGCGGCGGTAGTTTCCACATACAGATCCAGGATTTCACTAAGTGTTAACGCATGTCCGGAAGGGGTCACACTGGGCCTACACATGGAACCTACCAACCTTGCACCACTCTCACACACATATCCTAGGGGCACATGCAAGTTTTCATGTGATTCCGAGGCTCCGATGGTCTTCCTCCGGCGAAACCCTAGACCGGGGGCCCGGATCGTCTACCCCTGTAGCATTCTCCGTACGAGGGTAGCACGGTGGACCTTTCTATTTGTTTGGGTTTGTTTAGGACATATGTACATGGAGATAAAATGTTGGGCCAACTTTGCCACATTCTAGGCCCCGGTTGTCTCGCGGCGGCAGTTTCCACGTACAGATCCAGGATTTCACTAAGTGTTAACGCATGTCCGAGAAGGGGGTCACGCCTGGGGCCTACACATGGCACCTACCAACCTTGCACCACTCTCACACACATATCATAGGGGCACATGCAAGTTTTCATGTGATTCCGACGCTCCGGTGGTCTTCCTCCGTGAAACCCTAGACCGGGGCACCGGATCGTGCCCCTATAGCTTTCTCCGTACGAGGGTAGCGCGGTGGACCTTTCTATTTGTTTTGGTTTGTTTAGTACATATGTACATGGAGAGCAAATGTTGGGCCAACTTTCCCACATTTTAGGCCCCGGTTGTCCTGTGGCGGGAGTTTCCACGTACAGATCCAGGATTTCACTAAGTGTTAACGCATGTCCGAGAAGGGGGTCACGCCTGGGGCCTACACATGGCACCTACCAACCTTGCACCACTCTCACACACATATCATAGGGGCACATGCAAGTTTTCATGTGATTCCGACGCTCCGGTGGTCTTCCTCCGGCGAAACCCTAGACCGGGGGCACTGGATCGTCTACCCCTATAGCTTTCTCCGTACGAGGGTAGCGCAGTGGACCTTTCTATTTGTTTTGGTTTGTTTAGGACATATGTACATGGAGAGCAAATGTTGGGCCAACTTTGCCACATTTTAGGCCCAGTTGTCTGCAAGGGAGTTTCCACGTACAGATCTAGGATTTCACTAAGTGTTAACGCATGTCCGGGAAGGAGTCACACCTGGGGCCTACACATTGCACCTACCAACCTTGCACCACTCTCACACACATATCCTAGGGGCAGATGCAAGTTTTCATGTGATTCCGATGCTCTAGTGGTCTTCCTCCGGCGAAACCCTAGACGGGGGGCCTCGGATCGTCTACCCATATAGCTTTCTCCGTATAAGGGTAGCGCGGTGGACCTTTCTATTTTTTTGGTTTGTTTAGGACATATGTACATGGAGAGAAAATGTTGGGCCAACTTTGCCACATTCTAGGCCCCGATTGTCCCACATGGGAGTTTCCACGCATGATCCAGATTTCACTATGTGTTAACGCATGTCCGAGAAGAGGGTCACACTGGGCCTACACATGGAACCTACCAACCTTGCACCACTGTCAAACACATATCCTAGGGTCACATGCTAGTTTTCATGTGATTTTGACGCTCCGGTGGTCTTCCTCCGGCGAAACCCTAGACCGGGGGCCCCGGATCGTCTACCCCTATAGCTTTCTCCCTACAAGGGTAGCGCGGTGGACCTTTCTATTTGTTTTGGTTTGTTTAGGACATATGTACATGGAGAGCAAATGTTGGGCCAACTTTGCCACATTCTAGGCCCCGGTTGTCCCGCGGCGGTAGTTTCCACATACAGATCCAGGATTTCACTAAGTGTTAACGCATGTCCGGGAAGGGGGTCACACCTGGGGCCTACACATGGCACCTACCAACCTTGCACCACTCTCACACACATATCCTAGGGGCACATGCAAGTTTTCATGTGATTCCGAGGTTCGATGGTCTTCCTCCGTGAAACCCTGCATCGGGGCCCGGATCGTCTACCCCTGTAGCATTCTCCGTACGAGGGTAGCACGGTGGACCTTTCTATTTGTTTGGGTTTGTTTAGGACATATGTACATGGAGATAAAATGTTGGGCCAACTTTTCCACATTCTAGGCCCCGGTTGTCTCGCGGCAGTTTCCACGCAGATCCGAGATTTCACTAAGTGTTAACGCATGTCCAGAAGGGGTCACACTGGGCCTACACATGGCACCTACCAACCTTGCACCACTCTCACACACATATCATAGGGGCACATGCAAGTTTTCATGTGATTCCGACGCTCCGGTGGTCTTCCTCCGGCGAAACCCTAGACCGGGGGCACCGGATCGTTTGCCCCTATAGCTTTCTCCGTACGAGGGTAGCGCGGTGGACCTTTCTATTTGTTTTGGTTTGTTTAGTACATATGTACATGGAGAGCAAATGTTGGGCCAACTTTCCCACATTTTAGGCCCCGGTTGTCCTGCGGCGGGAGTTTCCACGTACAGATCCAGGATTTCACTAAGTGTTAACGCATGTCCGAGAAGGGGGTCACGCCTGGGGCCTACACATGGCACCTACCAACCTTGCACCACTCTCACACACATATCATAGGGGCACATGCAAGTTTTCATTTGATTAGGCTTCCGAGGTGGTCTTCCTCCGGCGAAACCCTAGACCGGGGGCACCGGATCGTCTACCCCTATAGCTTTCTCCGTACGAGGGTAGCGCAGTGGACCTTTCTATTTGTTTTGGTTTGTTTAGGACATATGTACATGGAGAGCAAATGTTGGGCCAACTTTGCCACATTATAGGCCCAGTTGTCTGCGGCGGAGTTTCCACGCATGATCTAGGATTTCACTAAGTGTTAACGCATGTCCGGGAAGGAGTCACACCTGGGGCCTACACATTGCACCTACCAACCTTGCACCACTCTCACACACATATCCTAGGGGCAGATGCAAGTTTTCATGTGATTCCGATGCTCTAGTGGTCTTCCTCCGGCGAAACCCTAGACCCGGGGCCCCGGATCGTCTACCCATATAGCTTTCTCCGTAGGAGGGTAGCGCGGTGGACCTTTCTATTTTTTTTGGTTTGTTTAGGACATATGTACATGGAGAGAAAATGTTGGGCCAACTTTGCCACATTCTAGGCCCCATTGTCCACATGCGGGAGTTTCCACGCATGCATCCAGATTTCACTATGTGTTAACGCATGTCCGAGAAGAGGGTCACGCCTGGGGCCTACACATGGAACCTACCAACCTTGCACCACTGTCAAACACATATCCTAGGGTCACATGCTAGTTTTCATGTGATTTTGACGCTCCGGTGGTCTTCCTCCGGCGAAACCCTAGGCAGGGGCCCGGATCGTACCCCTATAGCTTTCTCCCTACAAGGGTAGCGTGGTGGACCTTTCTATTTGTTTTGGTTTGTTTAGGACATATGTACATGGAGAGCAAATGTTGGGCCAACTTTGCCACATTCTAGGCCCCTGTCCAAGCGGTAGTTTCCACGCATGATCCAGGATTTCACTAAGTGTTAACGCATGTCCGGAAGGGGTCACACAGGGCCTACACATGGAACCTACCAACCTTGCACCACTCTCACACACATATCCTAGGGGCACATGCAAGTTTTCATGTGATTCCGAGCTCGATGGTCTTCCTCCCGTGAAACCCCTGCAAGGGGCCGGATCGTCTACCCCCTGTAGCATTCTCCGTCTGAGGTATGCACGGTGGACCTTTCTATTTGTTTGGGTTTGTTTAGGACATATTTACATGGAGATAAAATGTTGGGCCAACTTTTCCACATTCTAGGCCCGGTTGTCTCATGGGCAGTTTCCACGCATGCATCCGAGATTTCACTAAGTGTTAACGCATGTCCGAAGGGGTCACGCCTGGGCCTACACATGGCACCTACCAACCTTGCACCACTCTCACACACATATCATAGGGGCACATGCAAGTTTTCATGTGATTCCGACGCTCCGGTGGTCTTCCTCCGGCGAAACCCTAGACCGGGGGCACCGGATCGTTTGCCCCTATAGCTTTCTCCGTACGAGGGTAGCGCGGTGGACCTTTCTATTTGTTTTGGTTTGTTTAGTACATATGTACATGGAGAGCAAATGTTGGGCCAACTTTCCCACATTTTAGGCCCCGGTTGTCCTGCGGCGGGAGTTTCCACGTACAGATCCAGGATTTCACTAAGTGTTAACGCATGTCCGAGAAGGGGGTCACGCCTGGGGCCTACACATGGCACCTACCAACCTTGCACCACTCTCACACACATATCATAGGGGCACATGCAAGTTTTCATGTGATTCCGACGCTCCGGTGGTCTTCCTCCGGCGAAACCCTAGACCGGGGGCACCGGATCGTCTACCCCTATAGCTTTCTCCGTACGAGGGTAGCGTAGTGGACCTTTCTATTTGTTTTGGTTTGTTTAGGACATATGTACATGGAGAGCAAATGTTGGGCCAACTTTGCCACATTTTAGGCCCCGGTTGTCCTGCGGCGGGAGTTTCCACGTACAGATCTAGGATTTCACTAAGTGTTAACGCATGTCCGGGAAGGGGTCACACCTGGGGCCTACACATTGCACCTACCAACCTTCCACCACTCTCACACACATATCCTAGGGGCACATGCAAGTTTTCATGTGATTCCGATGCTCTGGTGGTCTTCCTCCGGCGAAACCCTAGACGGGGGGCCTCGGATCGTCTACCCATATAGCTTTCTCCGTATAAGGGTAGCGCGGTGGACCTTTCTATTTTTTTTGGTTTGTTTAGGACATATGTACATGGAGAGAAAATGTTGGGCCAACTTTGCCACATTCTAGGCCCCGATTGTCCCGCGGCGGGAGTTTCCACGTACAGATCCAGGATTTCACTATGTGTTAACGCATGTCCGAGAAGAGGGTCACGCCTGGGGCCTACACATGGAACCTACCAACCTTGCACCACTGTCAAACACATATCCTAGGGTCACATGCTAGTTTTCATGTGATTTTGACGCTCCGGTGGTCTTCCTCCGGCGAAACCCTAGACCGGGGGCCCCGGATCGTCTACCCCTATAGCTTTCTCCCTACAAGGGTAGCGCGGTGGACCTTTCTATTTGTTTTGGTTTGTTTAGGACATATGTACATGGAGAGCAAATGTTGGGCCAACTTTGCCACATTCTAGGCCCCGGTTGTCCCGCGGCGGTAGTTTCCACGTACAGATCCAGGATTTCACTAAGTGTTAACGCATGTCCGGGAAGGGGGTCACACCTGGGGCCTACACATGGCACCTACCAACCTTGCACCACTCTCACACACATATCCTAGGGGCACATGCAAGTTTTCATGTGATTCCGAGGCTCCGATGGTCTTCCTCCGGCGAAACCCTTGCAGGGGCCGGATCGTCTACCCCTGTAGCATTCTCCGTACGAGGGTAGCACGGTGGACCTTTCTATTTGTTTGGGTTTGTTTAGGACATATGTACATGGAGATAAAATGTTGGGCCAACTTTTCCACATTCTAGGCCCCGGTTGTCTCGCGGCGGCAGTTTCCACGTACAGATCCAGGATTTCACTAAGTGTTAACGCATGTCCGAGAAGGGGGTCACGCCTGGGGCCTACACATGGCACCTACCAACCTTGCACCACTCTCACACACATATCATAGGGGCACATGCAAGTTTTCATGTGATTCCGACGCTCCGGTGGTCTTCCTCCGGCGAAACCCTAGACCGGGGGCACCGGATCGTCTACCCCTATAGCTTTCTCCGTACGAGGGTAGCGCGGTGGACCTTTCTATTTGTTTTGGTTTGTTTAGGACATATGTACATGGAGAGCAAATGTTGGGCCAACTTTGCCACATTTTAGGCCCCGGTTGTCCTGCGGCGGGAGTTTCCACGTACAGATCCAGGATTTCACTAAGTGTTAACGCATGTCCGGGAAGGGGTCACACCTGGGGCCTACACATTGCACCTACCAACCTTCCACCACTCTCACACACATATCCTAGGGGCACATGCAAGTTTTCATGTGATTCCGATGCTCTGGTGGTCTTCCTCCGGCGAAACCCTAGACGGGGGGCCTCGGATCGTCTACCCATATAGCTTTCTCCGTATAAGGGTAGCGCGGTGGACCTTTCTATTTTTTTTGGTTTGTTTAGGACATATGTACATGGAGAGAAAATGTTGGGCCAACTTTGCCACATTCTAGGCCCGTTGTCCCAGCGGGAGTTTCCACGTCTGAGATCCGAGGATTTCACTATGTGTTAACGCATGTCCGAGAAGAGGTCACACTGGGCATACACATGGAACCTACCAACCTTGCACCACTGTCAAACACATATCCTAGGGTCACATGCTAGTTTTCATGTGATTTTGACGCTCCGGTGGTCTTCCTCCGGCGAAACCCTAGACCGGGGGCCCCGGATCGTCTACCCCTATAGCTTTCTCCCTACAAGGGTAGCGCGGTGGACCTTTCTATTTGTTTTGGTTTGTTTAGGACATATGTACATGGAGAGCAAATGTTGGGCCAACTTTGCCACATTCTAGGCCCCGGTTGTCCCGCGGCGGTAGTTTCCACGTCTGGATCGAGGATTTCACTAAGTGTTAACGCATGTCCGGAAGGGGTCACACCTGGGGCCTACACATGGCACCTACCAACCTTGCACCACTCTCACACACATATCCTAGGGGCACATGCAAGTTTTCATGTGATTCCGAGGCTCCGATGGTCTTCCTCCGGCGAAACCCTAGACCGGGGGCCCGGATCGTCTACCCCTGTAGCATTCTCCGTACGAGGGTAGCACGGTGGACCTTTCTATTTGTTTGGGTTTGTTTAGGACATATGTACATGGAGATAAAATGTTGGGCCAACTTTTCCACATTCTAGGCCCCGGTTGTCTCGCGGCGGCAGTTTCCACGTACAGATCCAGGATTTCACTAAGTGTTAACGCATGTCCGAGAAGGGGGTCACGCCTGGGGCCTACACATGGCACCTACCAACCTTGCACCACTCTCACACACATATCATAGGGGCACATGCAAGTTTTCATGTGATTCCGACGCTCCGGTGGTCTTCCTCCGGCGAAACCCTAGACCGGGGGCACCGGATCGTCTACCCCTATAGCTTTCTCCGTACGAGGGTAGCGCGGTGGACCTTTCTATTTGTTTTGGTTTGTTTAGGACATATGTACATGGAGAGCAAATGTTGGGCCAACTTTGCCACATTTTAGGCCCCGGTTGTCCTGCGGCGGGAGTTTCCACGTACAGATCCAGGATTTCACAAAGTGTTAACGCATGTCCGATCAGGGGGTCACGCCTGGGGCCTACACATGGAACCTACCAACCTTGCACCACTCTCACACACATATCATAGGGGCACATGCAAGTTTTCATGTGATTCCGACGCTCCGGTGGTCTTCCTCCGGCGAAACCCTAGACCGGGGGCACCGGATCGTCTACCCCTATAGCTTTCTCCGTACGAGGGTAGCATAGTGGACCTTTCTATTTGTTTTGGTTTGTTTAGGACATATGTACATGGAGAGCAAATGTTGGGCCAACTTTGCCACATTTTAGGCCCCTGTGGCGGCGGAGTTTCCACGTCTGGATCCAGGATTTCACTAAGTGTTAGCATGTCCGGAAGGGGTCACACACAGGGCCTACACATTGCACCTACCAACCTTCCACCACTCTCACACACATATCCTAGGGGCACATGCAAGTTTTCATGTGATTCCGATGCTCTGGTGGTCTTCCTCCGGCGAAACCCTAGACGGGGGGCCTCGGATCGTCTACCCATATAACTTTCTCCGTATAAGGGTAGCGCGGTGGACCTTTCTATTTTTTTTGGTTTGTTTAGGACATATGTACATGGAGAGAAAATGTTGGGCCAACTTTGCCACATTCTAGGCCCCGATTGTCCCGCGGCGGGAGTTTCCACGTACAGATCCAGGATTTCACTATGTGTTAACGCATGTCCGAGAAGAGGGTCACGCCTGGGGCCTACACATGGAACCTACCAACCTTGCACCACTCTCAAACACATATCCTAGGGTCACATGCTAGTTTTCATGTGATTCTGACGCTCCGGTGGTCTTCCTCCGGCGAAACCCTAGACCGGGGGCCCCGGATCGTCTACCCCTATAGCTTTCTCCCTACAAGGGTAGCGCGGTGGACCTTTCTATTTGTTTTAGTTTGTTTAGGACATATGTACATGGAGAGCAAATGTTGGGCCAACTTTGCCACATTCTAGGCCCCGGTTGTCCCGCGGCGGTAGTTTCCACATACAGATCCAGGATTTCACTAAGTGTTAACGCATGTCCGGGAAGGGGGTCACACCTGGGGCCTACACATGGCACCTACCAACCTTGCACCACTCTCACACACATATCCTAGGGGCACATGCAAGTTTTCATGTGATTCCGAGGCTCCGATGGTCTTCCTCCGGCGAAACCCTAGACCGGGGGCCCGGATCGTCTACCCCTGTAGCATTCTCCGTACGAGGGTAGCACGGTGGACCTTTCTATTTGTTTGGGTTTGTTTAGGACATATGTACATGTAGATAAAATGTTGGGCCAACTTTGCCACATTCTAGGCCCCGGTTGTCTCGCGGCGGCAGTTTCCACGTACAGATCCAGGATTTCACTAAGTGTTAACGCATGTCCGAGAAGGGGTCACACTGGGCCTACACATGGCACCTACCAACCTTGCACCACTCTCACACACATATCATAGGGGCACATGCAAGTTTTCATGTGATTCCGACGCTCCGGTGGTCTTCCTCCGGCGAAACCCTAGACCGGGGGCACCGGATCGTTTGCCCCTATAGCTTTCTCCGTACGAGGGTAGCGCGGTGGACCTTTCTATTTGTTTTGGTTTGTTTAGTACATATGTACATGGAGAGCAAATGTTGGGCCAACTTTCCCACATTTTAGGCCCCGGTTGTCCTGTGGCGGGAGTTTCCACGTCTGCATCCGAGTTTCACTAAGTGTTAACGCATGTCAGAAGGGGTCACCTGGGCCTACACATGGCACCTACCAACCTTGCACCACTCTCACACACATATTATAGGGGCACATGCAAGTTTTCATGTGATTCCGACGCTCCAGTGGTCTTCCTCGTGAAACCCTAGGGCACCCGGATCGTCTACCCTATAGCTTTCTCTGCGAGGGGTAGCGGTGGACCTTTCTATTTGTTTTGGTTTGTTTAGGACATATGTACATGGAGAGCAAATGTTGGGCCAACTTTGCCACATTTTAGGCCCCGGTTGTCCTGCGGCGGGAGTTTCCACGTACAGATCCAGGATTTCACTAAGTGTTAACGCATGTCCGAGAAGGGGGTCACACCTAGGGCTTACACATGGCACCTACCAACCTTGCACCACTCTCTCACACATATCATAGGGGCACATGCAAGTTTTCATGTGATTCCGACGCTCGTGGTCTTCCTCCGTGAAACCCTAGGCCGGGCCGGATCGTCTACCCCAATAGCTTTCTCCGTCGAGGGTAGCGGTGGACCTTTCTGTTTGTTTTGGTTTGTTTAGGACATATGTACATGGAGAGCAATTGTTGGGCCAACTTTGCCACATTCTAGGCCCCGATTGTCCCATGGGGAGTTTCCACGTCTGAGATCGAGTTTCACTATGTGTTAACACATGTCCGAAGGGGGTCACGCACAGGGCCTACACATGGCACCTACCAACCTTGCACCACTCTCACACACATATCATAGGGGCACATGCAAGTTTTCATGTGATTCCGACGCTCCGGTGGTCTTCCTCCGGCGAAACCCTAGACCGGGGGCCCGGATCGTCTACCCCTGTAGCATTCTCCGTACGAGGGTAGCACGGTGGACCTTTCTATTTTGTTGTGTTTGTTTAGGACATATGTACATGGAGATAAAATGTTGGGCCAACTTTGCCACATTCTAGGCCCCGATTGTCCCGCGGCGGGAGTTTCCACGTACAGATCCAGGATTTCACTATGTGTTAACACATGTCCGAGAAGGGGGTCACGCCTGGGGCCTACACATGGAACCTACCAACCTTGCACCACTCTCACACACATATCCTAGGGGCACATGCAAGTTTTCATGTGATTCACGCCTCCGTGGTCTTCCTCCGGAAACCCTAGGCAGGGGCCGGATCGTCTACCCCTATAGCTTTCTCCGTACGAGGGTAGCAGGGTGGACCTTTCTATTTGTTTTGGTTTGTTTAGGACATATGTACATGGAGACCAAATGTTGGGCCAACTTTGCCACATTCTAGGCCCCGGTTGTCCCGCGGCGGTAGTTTCCACATACAGATCCAGGATTTCACTAAGTGTTAACGCATGTCCGGGAAGGGGGTCACACCTGGGGCCTACACATGGCACCTACCAACCTTGCACCACTCTCACACACATATCATAGGGGCAAATGCAAGTTTTCATGTGATTCCGAGGCTCCGATGGTCTTCCTCCGGCGAAACCCTAGACCGGGGGCCCGAATCGTCTACCCCTGTAGCATTCTCCGTACGAGGGTAGCACGGTGGACCTTTCTATTTGTTTTGGTTTGTTTAGGACATATGTACATGGAGATAAAATGTTGGGCCAACTTTGCCACATTCTAGGCCCCGGTTGTCTCGCGGCGGCAGTTTCCACGTACAGATCCAGGATTTCACTAAGTGTTAACGCATGTCCGAGAAGGGGGTCACGCCTGGGGCCTACACATGGCACCTTCCAACCTTGCACCACTCTCACACACATATAATAGGGGCACATGCAAGTTTTCATGTGATTCCGATGCTCCGGTGGTCTTCCTCCGGCGAAACCCTAGACCGGGGGCACCGGATCGTCTACCCCTATAGCTTTCTCCGTACGAGGGTAGCGCGGTGGACCTTTCTATTTGTTTTGGTTTGTTTAGGACATATGTACATGGAGAGCAAATGTTGGGCCAACTTTGCCACATTTTAGGCCCCGGTTGTCCTGCGGCGGGAGTTTCCACGTACAGATCCAGGATTTCACTAAGTGTTAACGCATGTCCGAGAAGGGGGTCACACCTAGGGCCTACACATGGCACCTACCAACCTTGCACCACTCTCTCACACATATCATAGGGGCACATGCAAGTTTTCATGTGATTCCGACGCTCCGGTGGTCTTCCTCCGTTGAAACCCTAGACCGAGGGCCCCGGATCGTCTACCCCAATAGCTTTCTCCGTACGAGGGTAGCGCGGTGGACCTTTCTGTTTCTTTTGGTTTGTTTAGGACATATGTACATGGAGATCAATTGTTGGGCCAACTTTGCCACATTTTAGGCCCCGGTTGTCCCGCGGCGGGAGTTTCCACGTACAGATCCAGGATTTCACTAAGTGTAAACGCATGTCCAGGAAGGGGTCACACCTGGGGCCTACACATTGCACCTACCAACCTTGCACCACTCTCACACACATATCCTAGGGGCACATGCAAGTTTTCATGTGATTCCGACGCTCCGGTGGTCTTCCTCCGGCGAAACCCTAGATCGCGGCCCCGGATCGTCTACCCATATAGCTTTCTCCGTATAAGGGTAGCGCGGTGGACCTTTCTATTTGTTTTGGTTTGTTTAGGACATATGTACATTGATAGAAAATGTTGGGCCAACTTTGCCACATTCTAGGCCCCGATTGTCCCGCGACGGGAGTTTCCACGTACAGATCCAGGATTTCACTATGTGTTAACACATGTCCGAGAAGGGGGTCACGCCTGGGGCCTACACATGGAACCTACCAACCTTGCACCACTCTCACACACATATCCTAGGGTCACATGCAAGTTTTCATGTGATTCTGACGCTCCGGTGGTCTTCCTCCGGCGAAACCGTAGACCGGGGGCCCGGATCGTCTACCCCTATAGCTTTCTTCGTACGAGGGTAGCAGGGTGGACCTTTCTATTTGTTTTGGTTTGTTTAGGACATATGTACATGGAGACCAAATGTTGGGCCAACTTTGCCACATTCTAGGCCCCGGTTGTCCCGCGGCGGTAGTTTCCACATACAGATCCAGGATTTCACTAAGTGTTAACGCATGTCCGGGAAGGGGGTCACACCTGGGGCCTACACATGGCACCTACCAACCTTGCACCACTCTCACACACATATCCTAGGGGCACATGCAAGTTTTCATGTGATTCCGAGGCTCCGATGGTCTTCCTCCGGCGAAACCCTAGACCGGGGGCCCGGATCGTCTACCCCTGTAGCATTCTCCGTACGAGGGTAGCAGGGTGGACCTTTCTATTTTTTTTGGTTTGTTTAGGACATATGTACATGGAGATAAAATGTTGGGCCAACTTTGCCACATTCTAGGCCCCTTGTCTGTGGCCGGTTTCCACGTCTGAGATCCAGGATTTCACTAAGTGTTAACGCATGTCCGAGAAGGGGGTCACGCCTGGGGCCTACACATGGCACCTACCAACCTTGAACCACTCTCACACACATATCATAGGGGCACATGCAAGTTTTCATGTGATTCCTACGCTCCGGTGGTCTTCCTCCGGCGAAACCCTAGACCGGGGGCACCGGATCGTCTACCCCTATAGCTTTCTCCGTACGAGGGTAGCGCGGTGGACCTTTCTATTTGTTTTGGTTTGTTTAGGACATATGTACATGGAGAGCAAATGTTGGGCCAACTTTGCCACATTTTAGGCCCCGGTTGTCCCGCGGCGGGAGTTTCCACGTATAGATCCAGGATTTCACTAAGTGTAAACGCATGTCCGGGAAGGGGTCACACCTGGGGCCTACACGTTGCACCTACCAACCTTGCACCACACTCACACACATATCCTAGGGGCACATGCAAGTTTTCATGTGATTCCGATGCTCTGGTGGTCTTCCTCCGGCGAAACCCTAGACGGGGGGCCTCGGATCGTCTACCCATATACCTTTCTCCGTACGAGGGTAGCAGGGTGTACCTTTCTATTTTTTTGGTTTGTTTAGGACATATGTACATGGAGAGCAAATGTTGGGCCAACTTTGCCACATTCTAGGCCCCGATTGTCCCGCGGAGGGAGTTTCCACGTACAGATCCAGGATTTCACTAAGTGTTAACGCATGTCCGGGAAGGGGGTCACGCCTGGGGCCTACACATGGCACCTACCAACCTTGCACCACTCTCACACACATATCATAGGGGCACATGCAAGTTTTCATGTGATTTCGAGGCTCCGATGGTCTTCCTCCGGCGAAACCCTAGACCGGGGGCCCGGATCGTCTACCCCTATAGCTTTCTCCCTACGAGGGTAGCGCGGTGGACCTTTCTATTTGTTTTGGTTTGTTTAGGACATATGTACATGGAGAGCAAATGTTTCTCACTCACATATCCTAGGGGCACATGCAAGTTTTCATGTGATTCCGATGCTCTGGTGGTCTTCCTCCGGCGAAACCCTAGACGGGGGGCCTCGGATAGTCTACCCATATAGCTTTCTCCGTATAAGCGTAGCGCGGTGGACCTTTCTATTTTTTTGGTTTGTTTAGGACATATGTACATGGAGAGCAAATGTTGGGCCAACTTTGCCACATTCTAGGCCCCGATTGTCCCGCGGCGGGAGTTTCCACGTACAGATCCAGGATTTCACTATGTGTTAACACATGTCCGAGAAGGGGGTCACGCCTGGGGCCTACACATGGCACCTACCAACCTTGCACCACTCTCACACACATATCATAGGGGCACATGCAAGTTTTCATGTGATTCCGACGCTCCGGTGGTCTTCCTCCGGCGAAACCCTAGACCGGGGGCCCGGATCGTCTACCCCTGTAGCATTCTCCGTACGAGGGTAGCACGGTGGACCTTTCTATTTTGTTGTGTTTGTTTAGGACATATGTACATGGAGATAAAATGTTGGGCCAACTTTGCCACATTCTAGGCCCCGGTTGTCTCGCGGCGGCAGTTTCCACGTACAGATCCAGGATTTCACTAAGTGTTAACGCATGTCCGAGAAGGGGGTCACGCCTGGGGCCTACACATGGCACCTACCAACCTTGCACCACTCTCACACACATATCATAGGGGCACATGCAAGTTTTCATGTGATTACGACGCTCCGGTGGTCTTCCTCCGGCGAAACCCTAGACCGGGGGCACCAGATCGTCTACCCCTATAGCTTTCTCCGTACGAGGGTAGCGCGGTGGACCTTTCTATTTGTTTTGGTTTGTTTAGGACATATGTACATGGAGAGCAAATGTTGGGCCAACTTTGCCACATTTTAGGCCCAGTTGTCCTTGGCGGGAGTTTCCACGTACAGATCCAGGATTTCACTAAGTGTAAACGCATGTCCGGGAAGGGGTCACACCTGGGGCCTACACATTGCACCTACCAACCTTGCACCACTCTCACACACATATCATAGGGGCACATGCAAGTTTTCATGTGATTCCGACGCTCCGGTGGTCTTCCTCCGGCGAAACCCTAGACCGAGGGCCTCGGATCGTCTACCCCTATAGCTTTCTCCGTACGAGGGTAGCGCGGTGGACCTTTCTGTTTGTTTTGGTTTGTTTAGGACATATGTACATGGAGAGCAATTGTTGGGCCAACTTTGCCACATTTTAGGCCCCGGTTGTCCCGCGGCGGGAGTTTCCACGTACAGATCCAGGATTTCACTAAGTGTAAACGCATGTCCGGGAAGGGGTGACACCTGGGGCCTACACATTGCACCTACCAACCTTGCACCACTCTCACACACATATCCTAGGGGCACATGCAAGTTTTCATGTGATTCCGATGCTCCGGTGGTCTTCCTCCGGCGAAACCCTAGATCGCGGCCCCGGATCGTCTACGCATATAGCTTTCTCCGTATAAGGGTAGCGCGGTGGACCTTTCTATTTGTTTTGGTTTGTTTAGGACATATGTACATGGAGAGAAAATGTTGGGCCAACTTTGCCACATTCTAGGCCCCGATTGTCCCGCGGCGGGAGTTTCCACGTACAGATCCAGGATTTCACTAAGTGTTAACACATGTCCGAGAAGGGGGTCACGCCTGGGGCCTACACATGGAACCTACCAACCTTGCACCACTCTCACACACATATCCTAGCGTCACATGCAAGTTTTCATGTGATTCTGACGCTCCGGTGGTCTTCCTCCGGCGAAATCCTAGACCGGGGGCCCCGGATCATCTAACCCTATAGCTTTCTCCGTACGAGGGTAGCGCGGTGGACCTTTATATTTGTTTTGGTTTGTTTAGGACATATGTACATGGAGAGAAAATGTTGGGCCAACTTTGCCACATTCTAGGCCCCGGTTCTCCCGCGCCGGTAGTTTCCACATACAGATCCAGGATTTCACTAAGTGTTAACGCATGTCCGGGAAGGGGGTCACACCTGGGGCCTACACATTGCACCTACCAACCTTGCACCACTCTCACACACATATCCTAGGGGCACATGCAAGTTTTCATGTGATTCCGACGCTCCGGTGGTCTTCCTCCGGCGAAACCCTAGACCGGGGGCCCGGATCGTCTACCCCTATAGCTTTCTCCGTACGAGGGTAGCAGGGTGGACCCTTCTATTTGTTTTGGTTTGTTTAGGACATATGTACATGGAGACCAAATGTTGGGCCAACTTTGCCACATTCTAGGCAACGGTTGTCCCGCGGCGGGAGTTTCCACATACAGATCCAGGATTTCACTAAGTGTTAACGCATGTCCGGGAAGGGGGTCACACCTGGGGCCTACACATGCCACCTACCAACCTTGCACCACTCTCACACACATATCCTAGGGGCACATGCAAGTTTTCATGTGATTCCGAGGCTCCGCTGGTCTTCCTCCGGCGAAACCCTAGACCGGGGGCCCCGGATCGTCTACCCCTGTAGCTTTCTCCGTACAAGGGTAGCACGGTGGACCTTTCTATTTGTTTGGGTTTGTTTAGGTCATATGTACATGGAGAGAAAATGTTGGGCCAACTTTGCCACATTCTTGGCCCCGGTTGTCTCGCGGCGGGAGTTTCCACGTACAGATCCAGGATTTCACTAAGTGTTAACGCATGTCCGAGAAGGGGGTCACGCTTGGGGCCTACACATGGCACCTACCAACCATGCACCACTCTTACACACATATCATAGGGGCACATGCAAGTTTTCATGTGATTAGGCGCTCCTGGTGGTCTTCCTCCGTGAAACCCTAGGCCGAGGGGCAGGATCGTCTACCCCTATAGCTTTCTCCGTACGAGGGTAGCGCGGTGGACCTTTCTATTTGTTTTGGTTTGTTTAGGACATATGTACATGGAGAGCAAATGTTGGGCCAACTTTGCCATATTTTAGGCCCCGGTTGTCCCAGCAAGGAGTTTCCACGTATAGATCCAGGATTTCACTAAGTGTAAACGCATGTCCGGGAAGGGGTCACACCTGGGGCCTACACGTTGCACCTACCAACCTTGCACCACTCTCACACACATATCCTAGGGGCACATGCAAGTTTTCATGTGATTCCGATGCTCTGGTGGTCTTCCTCCGGCGAAACCCTAGACGGGGGGCCTCGGATCGTCTACCCCTATAGCTTTCTCCGTATAAGCGTGGCTGATGGACCTTTCTATTTTTTTGGTTTGTTTAGGACATATGTACATGGAGAGAAAATGTTGGGCCAACTTTGCCACATTCTAGGCCCCGATTGTCCATGGGAGTTTCCACGCATGCATCCAGGATTTCACTATGTGTTAACGCATGTCCGAGAAGAGGGTCACGCCTGGGGCCTACACATGGAACCTACCAACCTTGCACCACTCTCAAACACATATCCTAGGGTCACATGCTAGTTTTCATGTGATTCTGACGCTCCGGTGGTCTTCCTCCGGCGAAACCCTAGACCGGGGGCCCCGGATCGTCTACCCCTATAGCTTTCTCCCTACAAGGGTAACGCGGTGGACCTTTCTATTTGTTTTGGTTTGTTTAGGACATATGTACATGGAGAGCAAATGTTGGGCCAACTTTGCCACATTCTAGGCCCCGGTTGTCCCGCGGCGGTAGTTTCCACATACAGATCCAGGATTTCACTAAGTGTTAACGCATGTCCGGGAAGGGGGTCACACCTGGGGCCTACACATGGCACCTACCAACCTTGAACCACTCTCACACACATATCCTAGGGGCACATGCAAGTTTTTATGTGATTCCTACGCTCCGGTTGTCTTCCTCCAGCGAAACCCTAGACCGGGGGCCCCGGATCGTCTACCCCTATAGCTTTCTCCGTACGAGGGTAGTGTGGTGGACCTTTCTATTTGTTTTGGTTTGTTTAGGACATATATACATGGAGAGCAAATGTTGGGCAACAGTACCACATTCAAGGCCGTTTGTCATGGCGGGGAGTTTCCACGTCTGAGATCCGTGATTTCACTAAGTGTTAACGCATGTCCGAGAAGGGGGTCACACCTAGGGCCTACACATGGCACCTACCAAACTTGAACCACTCTCACACACATAACCTAGGGGCACATGCAAGTTTTCATGTGATTCCGACGCTTCGGTGGTCTTCCTCTGGCGAAACCATAGACCGGGGGCCCCGGATCGTCTACCCCTATAGCTTTCTCCGTACGAGGGTAGAAGGGTGGACCTTTCTATTTATTTTGGTTTGTTTAGGACATATGTACATGGAGAGAAAATGTTGGGCCAACTTTCCCACATTCTAGGCCCCGGTTGTCCCGCGGCGGGAGTTTCCACGTACAGATCCAGGATTTCACTAAGTGTTAACGCATGTCCGAGAAGGGGGTCACACCTAGGGTCTACACATGGCACCTACCAACCTTGCACCACTCTCAAACACATATCCTAGGGTCACATGCTAGTTTTCATGTGATTCTGACGCTCCGGTGGTCTTCCTCCGGCGAAACCCTAGACCGGGGGCCCCGGATCGTCTACCCCTATAGCTTTCTCCCTACAAGGGTAACGCGGTGGACCTTTCTATTTGTTTTGGTTTGTTTAGGACATATGTACATGGAGAGCAAATGTTGGGCCAACTTTGCCACATTCTAGGCCCCGGTTGTCCCGCGGCGGTAGTTTCCACATACAGATCCAGGATTTCACTAAGTGTTAACGCATGTCCGGGAAGGGGGTCACACCTGGGGCCTACACATGGCACCTACCAACCTTGAACCACTCTCACACACATATCCTAGGGGCACATGCAAGTTTTTATGTGATTCCTACGCTCCGGTTGTCTTCCTCCAGCGAAACCCTAGACCGGGGGCCCCGGATCGTCTACCCCTATAGCTTTCTCCGTACGAGGGTAGTGTGGTGGACCTTTCTATTTGTTTTGGTTTGTTTAGGACATATATACATGGAGAGCAAATGTTGGGCAACTGTACCACATTCAAGGCCCCGTTTGTCCCGCGGCGGGAGTTTCCACGTACAGATCCAGGATTTCACTAAGTGTTAACGCATGTCCGAGAAGGGGGTCACACCTAGGGCCTACACATGGCACCTACCAAACTTGAACCACTCTCACACACATAACCTAGGGCACATGCAAGTTTTCATGTGATTCCGACGCTTCGGTGGTCTTCCTCTGGCGAAACCATAGACCGGGGGCCCCGGATCGTCTACCCCTATAGCTTTCTCCGTACGAGGGTAGAAGGGTGGACCTTTCTATTTATTTTGGTTTGTTTAGGACATATGTACATGGAGAGCAAATTTTGGGCCAACTTTGCCACATTCTAGGCCCCGGTTGTCCCGCGGCGGGAGTTTCCACGTACAGATCCAGGATTTCACTAAGTGTTAACGCATGTCCGAGAAGGGGGTCACACCTAGGGTCTACACATGGCACCTACCAACCTTGCGCCACTCTCACACACATATCCTAGGGGCACATGCAAGTTTTCATGTGATTCCAACGCTCCGATGGTCTTCCTCCGGCGAAACCCTAGACCGGAGGCCCCAGATCCTCTACCCCTATAGTTTTCTCCGTACGAGGGTAGCACGGTGGACCTTTCTATATGTTTTGGTTTGTTTAGGACATATGTACATGGACAGCAAATGTTGGGCCAACTTTGCCACATTCTAGGATCCGGCTGTCCCGCGGCGGGAGTTTCCACATAAAGATCCAGGATTTCACTAAGTGTTAACACATGTCCAGGAAGGGGGTCACACCTGGGGCCTACACATGGCACCTACCAAACTTTCACCACTCTCACACACATATCCTAGGGGCGCATGCAAGTTTTCATGTGATTCCGACGCTCCGGTTGTCTTCCTCCGGTGAAACCCTAGACCGAGGGCCCCGGATCGTCTACCCTATAGCTTTCTCCGTACAAGGGTAGTGCGGTGGACCTTTCTATTTTTTGGTTTGTTTAGGACATATATACATGGAGAGCAAATGTTGGGCAACTGTGCCATATTCTAGGCCCCGGTTGTCCCGCGGCGAGAGTTTCCACGTACAGATCCAAGATTTCACTAAGTGTTAACGCATGTCCGAGAAGGGGGTCACACCTGGGGCCTACACATGGCACCTACCAACCTTGAAACACTCTCACACACATATCCTAGGGGCACATGCAAGTTTTCATGTGATTCTGACGCTCCGATGGTCTTCCTCCGGCGAAACCCTAGACCGGGGGCCCCAGATCCTCTACCCCTATAGCTTTCTCCGTACGAGGGTAGCACTGTGGACCTTTCTATATGTTTTGGTTTGTTTAGGACATATGTACATGGACAGCAAATGTTGGGCCAACTTTGCCACATTCTAGGCTCCGGTTGTCCCGCGGCGGGAGTTTCCACATAAAGATCCAGGATTTCACAAAGTGTTAACACATGTCCAGGAAGGGGGTCACACCTGGGGCCTACACATGGCACCTACCAAACTTGCACCACTCTCACACACATATCCTAGGGGCGCATGCAAGTTTTCATGTGATTCCAACGCTCCGGTTGTCTTCCTCCGGCGAAACCCTAGACCGAGGGCCCCGGATCGTCTACCCCTATAGCTTTCTCCGTACAAGGGTAGTGCGGTGGACCTTTCTATTTTTTTGGTTTGTTTAGGACATATATACATGGAGAGCAAATGTTGGGCAACTGTGCCATATTCTAGGCCCCGGTTGTCCCGCGGCGGGAGTTTCCACGTACAGATCCAGGATTTCACTAAGTGTTAACGCATGTCCGAGAAGGGGGTCACACCTGGGGCCTACACATGGCACCTACCAACCTTGAACCACTCTCACACACATATCCTAGGGGCACATGCAAGTTTTCATGTGATTCCGACGCTCCGGTGGTCTTCCTCTGGCGAAACCCTAGACCGGGGGCCCGGATCGTCTACCCCTATAGCTTTCTCCGTACGAGGGTAGCAGGGTGGACCTTTCTATTTGTTTTGGTTTGTTTAGGACATATGTACATGGAGAGCAAATGTTGGGCCAACTTTGCCACATTCTAGGCCCCGGTTGTCCCGCGGCGGGAGTTTCCACATACAGATCCAGGATTTCACTAAGTGTTAACGCATGTCCGGGAAGGGGGTCACACCTGGGGCCTACACATGCCACCTACCAATCTTGCACCACTCTCACACACATATCCTAGGGGCACATGCAAGTTTTCATGTGATTCCGAGGCTCCGCTGGTCTTCCTCCGGCGAAACCCTAGACCGGGGGCCTCGGATCGTCTACCCCTGTAGCTTTCTCCGTACAAGGGTAGCACGGTGGACCTTTCTATTTGTTTGGGTTTGTTTAGGACATATGTACATGGAGAGAAAATGTTGGGCCAACTTTGCCACATTCTTGGCCCCGGTTGTCTCGCGGCGGGAGTTTCCACGTACAGATCCAGGATTTCACTAAGTGTTAACGCATGTCCGAGAAGGGGGTCACGCTTGGGGCCTACACATGGCACCTACCAACCTTGCACCACTCTTACACACATATCATAGGGGCACATGCAAATTTTCATGTGATTCCGAAGCTCTGGTGGTCTTCCTCCGGCGAAACCCTAGACCGAGGGCACGGGATCGTCTACCCCTATAGCTTTCTCCGTACGAGGGTAGCGCGGTGGACCTTTCTATTTGTTTTGGTTTTTTAGGACATATGTACATGGAGAGCAAATGTTGGGCCAACTTTGCCACATTTTAGGCCCCTGTCCAGCGGGAGTTTCCAATGTCAGATCCAGGATTTCACTAAGTGTAACGCATGTCAGGAAGGGGTCACACTGGGCCTACACATGGCACCTACCAACCTTGCACCACTCTCACACACATATCCTAGGGGCACATGCAAGTTTTCATGTGATTCCGCTGCTCTGGTGGTCTTCCTCCGGCGAAACCCTAGACGGGGGGCCTCGGATCGTCTACCCATATAGCTTTCTCCGTATAAGGGTAGCGCGGTGGACCATTCTATTTTTTTTGGTTTGTTTAGGACATATGTACATGGAGAGAAAATGTTGGGCCAACTTTGCCACATTCTAGGCCCCGATTGTCCCGCGGCGGGAGTTTCCACGTACAGATCCAGGATTTCACTATGTGTTAACGCATGTCCGAGAAGAGGGTCACGCCTGGGGCCTACACATGGAACCTACCAACCTTGCACCACTGTCAAACACATATCCTAGATTCACATGCTAGTTTTCATGTGATTCTGACGCTCCGGTGGTCTTCCTCCGGCGAAACCCTAGACCGGGGGCCCCGGATCGTCTACCCCTATAGCTTTCTCCCTACAAGGGTAGCGCGGTGGACCTTTCTATTTGTTTTGGTTTGTTTAGGACATATGTACATGGAGAGCAAATGTTGGGCCAACTTTGCCACATTCTAGGCCCCGGTTGTCCCACATGGTAGTTTCCACATGGATCCAGATTTCACTAAGTGTTAGCATGTCCGGAAGGGGTCACACTGGGCCTACACATGGCACCTACCAACCTTGCACCACTCTCACACACATATCCTAGGGGCACATGCAAGTTTTCATGTGATTCCGAGGCTCCGATGGTCTTCCTCCGGCGAAACCCTAGACCGGGGGCCCGGATCGTCTACCCCTGTAGCATTCTCCGTACGAGGGTAGCACGGTGGACCTTTCTATTTGTTTGGGTTTGTTTAGGACATATGTACATGGAGATAAAATGTTGGGCCAACTTTGCCACATTCTAGGCCCCGGTTGTCTCGCGGCGGCAGTTTCCAAGTACAGATCCAGGATTTCACTAAGTGTTAACGCATGTCCGAGAAGGGGGTCACGCCTGGGGTCTACACATGGCACCTACCAACCTTGCACCACTCTCACACACATATCATAGGGGCACATACAAGTTTTCATGTGATTCCGACGCTCCGGTGGTCTTCCTCCGGTGAAACCCTAGACCGGGGGCACCGGATCGTCTACCCCTATAGCTTTCTCCGTACGAGGGTAGCGCGGTGGACCTTTCTATTTTTTTTGGTTTGTTTAGGACATATGTACATGGAGAGCAAATGTTGGGCCAACTTTGCCACATTTTAGGCCCCGGTTGTCCTACGGCGGGAGTTTCTACGTACAGATCCAGGATTTCACTAAGTGTTAACGCATGTCCAAGAAGGGGGTCACACCTAGGTCTTACACATGGCACCTACCAACCTTGCACCACTCTCACACACATATCATAGGGGCACATGCAAGTTTTCATGTGATTCTGACGCTCCGGTGGTCTTCCTCCGGCGAAACCCTAGACCGAGGGCCCCGAATCGTCTACCCCTATAGCTTTCTCCGTACGAGGGTAGCGCGGTGGACCTTTCTATTTGTTTTGGTTTGTTTAGGACATATGTACATGGAGAGCAATTGTTGGGCCAACTTTGCCACATTTTAGGCCCCGGTTGTCCCGCGGCGGGAGTTTCCACGTACAGATCCAGGATTTCACTAAGTGTAAACGCATGTCCGGGAAGGGTTCACACCTGGGGCCTACACATTGCACCTACCAACCTTGCACCACTCTCACACACATATCCTAGGGGCACATGCAAGTTTTCATGTGATTCCGATGCTCCGGTGGTCTTCCTCCGGCGAAACCCTAGATCGTGGCCCCGGATCGTCTACCCATATAGCTTTCTCCGTATAAGGGTAGCGCGGTGGACCTTTCTATTTGTTTTGGTTTGTTTAGGACATATGTACATGGAGAGAAAATGTTGGGCCAACTTTTCCACATTCTAGGCCCCGATTGTCCCGCGGCGGGAGTTTCCACGTACAGATCCAGGATTTCACTATGTGTTAACACATGTCCGAGAAGGGGGTCACGCCTGGGTCCTACACATGGAACCTACCAACCTTGCACCACTCTCACACACATATCCTAGGGTCACATGCAAGTTTTCATGTGATTACGACGCTCCGGCGGTCTTCCTCCGGCGAAACCCTAGACCAGGGGCCCCGGATCATCTACCCCTATAGCTTTCTCCGTACGAGGGTAGCCCGGTGGACCTCTCTACTTGTTTTGGTTTTTTTAGGACATATGTACATGGAGAGCAAAGGTTGGGCCAACTTTGCCACATTCTAGGCCCCGGTTGTCCTGCAGTAGTTTCCACATACTGATCCAGATTTCACTAAGTGTTAACGCATGTCCGGAAGCGGGTCACACCTATGGGCCTACACATGGAACCTACAAACCTTGCACCACTCTCACACACATATCCTAGGGGCACATGCAAGTTTTCATGTGATTCCGACGCTCCGGTGGTCTTCCTCCGGCGAAACCCTAGACCGGGGGCCCGGATCGTCTACCCCTATAGCTTTCTCCGTACGAGGGTAGCAGGGTGGACCTTTCTATTTGTTTTGGTTTTTTTAGGACATATGTACATGGAAACCAAATGTTGGGCCAACTTTGCCACATTCTAGGCCCCGGTTGTCCCGCGGCGGGAGTTTCCACATACAGATCCAGGATTTCACTAAGTGTTAACGCATGTCCGGGAAGGGGGTCACACCTGGGGCCTACACATGCCACCTACCAACCATGCACCACTCTCACACACATATCCTAGGGGCACATGCAAGTTTTCATGTGATTCCGAGGCTCCGCTGGTCTTCCTTCGGCGAAACCCTAGACCGGGGGCCCCGGATCGTCTACCCCTGTAGCTTTCTCCGTACAAGGGTAGCACGGTGGACCTTTCTATTTGTTTGGGTTTGTTTAGGACATATGTACATGGAGAGAAAATGTTGGGCCAACTTTGCCACATTCTTGGCCCCGGTTGTCTCGCGGCGGGAGTTTCCACGTACAGATCCAGGATTTCACTAAGTGTTAACGCATGTCCGAGAAGGGGGTCACGCTTGGGGCCTACACATGGCACCTACCAACCTTGCACCACTCTTACACACATATCATAGGGGCACATGCAAGTTTTCATGTGATTCCGACGCTCTGGTGGTCTTCCTCCGGCGAAACCCTAGACCGAGGGCACGGGATCGTCTACCCCTATAGCTTTCTCCGTACGAGGGTAGCGCGGTGGACCTTTCTATTTGTTTTGGTTTGTTTAGGACATATGTACATGGAGATCAAATGTTGGGCCAACTTTGCCACATTTTAGGCCCCGGTTGTCCCGCGGCGGGAGTTTCCACGTACAGATCCAGGATTTCACTAAGTGTAAACGCATGTCCGGGAAGGGGTCACACCTGGGGCCTACACATTGCACCTACCAACCTTGCACCACTCTCACACACATATCCTAGGGGCACATGCAAGTTTTCATGTGATTCCGATGCTCTGGTGGTCTTCCTCCGGCGAAACCCTAGACGGGGGGCCTCGGATCGTCTACCCATATAGCTTTCTCCGTATAAGGGTAGCGCGGTGGACCTTTCTATTTTTTTTGGTTTGTTTAGGACATATGTACATGGAGAGAAAATTTTGGGCCAACTTTGCCACATTCTATGCCCCGATTGTCCCGCGGCGGGAGTTTCCACGTACAGATCCAGGATTTCACTATGTGTTAACGCATGTCCGAGAAGAGGGTCACGCCTGGGGCCTACACATGGAACCTACCAACCTTGCACCACTCTCAAACACATATCCTAGGGTCACATGCTAGTTTTCATGTGATTCTGACGCTCCGGTGGTCTTCCACCGGGGAAACCCTAGACCGGGGGCCCCGGATCGTCTACCCCTATAGCTTTCTCCCTACAAGGGTAGCGCGGTGGACCTTTCTATTTGTTTTGGTTTGTTTAGGACATATGTACATGGAGAGCAAATGTTGGGCCAACTTTGCCACATTCTAGGCCCCGGTTGTCCCGCGGCGGTAGTTTCCACATACAGATCCAGGATTTCACTAAGTGTTAACGCATGTCCGGGAAGGGGGTCACACCTGGGGCCTACACATGGCACCTACCAACCTTGCACCACTCTCACACACATATCCTAGGGGCACATGCAAGTTTTCATGTGATTCCGACGCTCCGGTTGTCTTCCTCCGGCGAAACCCTAGACCGGGGGCCCCGGATCGTCTACCCCTATAGCTTTCTCCGTACGAGGGTAGTGTGGTGGACCTTTCTATTTGTTTTGGTTTGTTTAGGACATATATACATGGAGAGCAAATGTTGGGCAACTGTACCACATTCTAGGCCCCGGTTGTCCCGCGGCGGGAGTTTCCACGTACAGATCCAGGATTTCACTAAGTGTTAACGCATGTCCGAGAAGGGGGTCACACCTAGGGCCTACACATGGCACCTACCAAACTTGAACCACTCTCACACACATAACCTAGGGGCACATGCAAGTTTTCATGTGATTCCGACACTTCGGTGGTCTTCCTCCGGCGAAACCATAGACCGGGGGCCCCGGATCGTCTACCCCTATAGCTTTCTCCGTACGAGGGTAGCAGGGTGGACCTTTCTATTTGTTTTGGTTTGTTTAGGACATATGTACATGGAGAGCAAATTTTGGGCCAACTTTGCCACATTCTAGGCCCCGGTTGTCCCACGGCGGGAGTTTCCACGTACAGATCCAGGATTTCACTAAGTGTTAACGCATGTCCGAGAAGGGGGTCACACCTAGGGTCTACACATGGCACCTACCAACCTTGCGCCACTCTCACACACATATCCTAGGGGCACATGCAAGTTTTCATGTGATTCCAACGCTCCGATGGTCTTCCTCCGGCGAAACCCTAGACCGGGGGCCCCAGATCCTCTACCCCTATAGCTTTCTCCGTACGAGGGTAGCACGGTGGACCTTTCTATATGTTTTGGTTTGTTTAGGACATATGTACATGGACAGCAAATGTTGGGCCAACTTTGCCACATTCTAGGCTCCGGTTGTCCCACAAGGGAGTTTCCACGTACAGATCCAGGATTGTACTAAGTGTTAACGCATGTCCGGGAAGGGGGTCACACCTGGAGCCTACACATGGAACCTACCAACCTTGTACCACTCCCACACACATATCCTAGGGGCACATGCAAGTTTTCATGTGATTCCAACGCTCCGGCAGTCTTCCTCCGGCGAAACCCTAGACCGAGGGCCCCGGATCGTCTACCCCTATAGCTTTCTCCGTACGAGGGTAGCCCGGTGGAAATATCTACTTGTTTTGGTTTGTTTAGGACATATGTACATGGAGAGCCAATGTTGGGCAATCGTACATATTCTAGGCCCGGTTGTCCTGCCAAGGCGGAGTTTCCACGCATGATCCAGGACTGTACTAAGTGTTAACGCATGTCCGAGAAGGGGGTCACACCTGGGGCCTACACATGGCACCTACCAACCTTGCACCACTCTCACACACATATCCTAGGGGCACATGCAAGTTTTCATGTGATTCCGACGCTCCGGCGGTCTTCCTCCGGAGAAACCCTAGGCAGGGGCCCAGGATCGTCACCCCTATAGCTTTCTCCGCATTTAGGTAGCAGGGTGGACCTTTCTATTTGTTTTGGTTTGTTTAGGACATATGTACATGGAGAGCAAATGTTGGGCCAACTTTGCCACATTCTAGGCCCCTTGTCCAGGCGGGAGTTTCCACGCATGCATCCGAGGATTTTACTAAGTGTTAACGCATGTCCGGGAAGGGGGTCACACCTGGGGCCTACACATGGCACATACCAACCTTGCACCACTCTCACACACATATCCTAGGGGCACATGCAAGTTTTCATGTGATTCCGACTCCATGGTCTTCCTCCGGCGAAACCCTAGACCGGGGGCCCGGATCATCTACCCCTGTAGCATTCTCCGTACGAGGGTAGCACGGTGGACCTTTCTATTTGTTTGGGTTTGTTTAGGACATATGTACATGGATATAAAATGTTGGGCCAACTTTGCCACATTCTAGGCCCCGGTTGTCTCATGGCAGTTTCCACGTCTGAGATCCGAGGATTTCACTAAGTGTTAACGCATGTCCGAGAAGGGGGTCACACCTAGGGCCTACACATGGCACCTACCAAACTTGAACCACTCTCACACACATAACCTAGGGGCACATGCAAGTTTTCATGTGATTAGACACTGGTGGTCTTCCTCCCGTGAAACCATGCACGGGGCCCCTGGATCGCTCACCCCTATAGCTTTCTCCGTACGAGGGTAGCAGGGTGGACCTTTCTATTTGTTTTGGTTTGTTTAGGACATATGTACATGGAGAGCAAATTTTGGGCCAACTTTGCCACATTCTAGGCCCCGGTTGTCCAGCCAAGGAGTTTCCACGTCTGAGATCCAGGATTTCACTACGTGTTAACGCATGTCCGGAAGGGGTCACACTGGGCCTACATGGCACCTACCAACCTTGCACCACTCTCACACACATATCCTAGGGGCACATGCAAGTTTTCATGTGATTCCAACGCTCCGGTTGTCTTCCTCCGGTGAAACCCTAGACCGGGGGACCCGGATCGTCTACCCCTATAGCTTTCTCCGTACGAGGGTAGTGCGGTGGACCTTTCTATTTGTTTTGGTTTGTTTACGACATATATACATGGAGAGCAAATATTGGGCAACGGTGCCATATTCTAGGCCCCGGTTGTCCCGCTGCGGGAGTTTCCACGTACAGATCCAGGATTTCACTAAGTGTTAACGCATGTCCGGGAAGGCGGTCACACCTGGGGCCTACACATGGCACCTACCAACCTTGCACCACTCTTACACACATATCCTAGGGGCACATGCAAGTTTTCATGTGATTCCGAGGCTCCGATGGTCTTCCTCCGGTGAAACCCTAGACCAGGGGCCCCAGATTGTGTACCCCTATAGCTTTCTCCGTACGAGGGTAGCACAGTGGACCTTTCTATTTGTTTTGGTTTGTTTAGGACATATGTACATGGAGAGAAAATGTTGGGCCAACTTTGCCACATTCTAGGCCCCGATTGTCCATGGCGGAGTTTCCACGCATGATCCGTGGATTTCACTATGTGTTAATGCATGTCTGAGAAGGGGGTCACGCCTGGGGCCTACACATGGAACCTACCAACCTTGCACCACTCTCACACACATATCCTAGGGTCACATGCTAGTTTTCATGTGATTCTGACGCTCCGGTGGTCTTCCTCCGGCGAAACCCTTGACCGGGGGCCCCGGATCGTCTACCCCTATAGCTTTCTCCGTACGAGGGTAGCACGGTGGACCTTTCTATTTGTTTTGGTTTGTTTAGGACATATATACATGGAGAGCAAATGTTGGGCAAACTTTGCCACATTCTAGGCCCCGGTTGTCCCGCGGCGGGAGTTTCCACGTACAGATCCTGGATTTCACTAAGTGTTAACGCATGTCCGAGAAGGGGGTCACACCTGGGGCCTACACATGGCACCTACCAACCTTGAACCACTCTCACACACATATCCTAGGGGCACATGCAAGTTTTCATGTGATTCCGATGCTCCGGTGGTCTTCCTCCGGCGAAACCCTAGACCCGGGTCCCCGGATCGTCTACCCCTATAGCTTTCTCCATACGATGGTAGCGCGGTGGACCTTTCTATTTGTTTTGGTTTGTTTAGGACATTTGTACATGGAGAGCAAATGTTGGGCCAACTTTGCCACATTTTAGGCCCCGGTTGTCCCGCGGCGGGAGTTTTCACGTACAGATCCAGGATTTCACTAAGTGTTAACGCCTGTCCGAGAAGGGGGTCACACCTGGGGCCTACACATGGCACCTACCAACCTTGCACCACTCTTACACACATATCCACACATCCACACATCCACACATTCCCTAGATTTATGTCTCAAATAAAAGGTTTAATACATTACATAGATTTATGTCTCAAATAAAAGGTTTAATTAATACATTATTACACATCACCAACATCTAGTGTTGTAGTTTTCTTCTGCATCGTAGCCATGGAGAATCTTCATCATTTAACATGATGCTTGGGTCAGTTTTCACTTTGAATGGCGGAATTTCATGAAACTTATTGTAATCTTCTGACATGTCTGTCTTGTCATCCACTCACACGATGTTTCTTTTCCCTGAAAGAACTATGTGGCACTTTGGCTCATCGTATTATCTATTCTTTTGGTTATCTTTCCTTTTTCTTGGTTTGGTAGACATGTCCTTCACATAGAAAACCTGAGCCACATCATTGGCTAGGACGAATGGTTCATCCATGTACGCAAGATTGTTGAGATCCACTATTGTCATGCCGTACTTTTGGTTTACATGTACCCCTTCTCCTGTCAGCTTGACCCATTTGCACCGAAACAAAGGGACCTTGAAAGTAGGTCCATAGTCCAGTTCCCATATCTCCTCTATGTACCCATAATATGTGTCCTTCTGCCCATTTTCATCTGTTGCATCAAAGTGGGCACCATTGTTTTGGTTGGTGCTCTTTTTATCTTGGGCCATCGTGTAAAATATATTCCCATTTATCTCGTACCCTTGGAAAGTACATATAGTCAAAGATGGTTACCTGGCCAACAAGTACAACTGATCTCCAACAGTGGTGTTATTCATGAGATGTGTCTGCAACCAACTGCCGAAATTCTTCTCGTGTTCCCCTTTAATCAAGGTGTCAGGCTTCCCCGGGTTTTCGGAGCGTAGAATATTCTTGTGTTTCTCGATATACGGAGCCACCACGGTGGAATTGTGTAGAACTGTGTAGTGTGCTTGAGTGAAAGAATTCCCGTCCCTACATACCATTGATTTCCTTCCTAGTGTGCCTTTTTCCACCTCCCCTCATACCGAGATTCAGGAACACCAATCGGCTTAAGGTCAGGAAGAAAGTCAACACAAAACTCAATGACCTCCTCTGTTCCATAGTCCTTGGAGATGCTTCCTTCTAGCCTAGCACGGTTATGAACATATTTCTTTAAGACTCCCATGAACCTCTCGAAGGGGAACATATTGTGTAGAAACATAGGACCGAGAATTCTAATCTCTTCGACTAGGTGAACTAGGAGGTGCGTCATAATATTGAAGAAGGATGGCAGGAACAACAACTCGAAGCTGACCATACATTGGACCACATCAATATGTAAACCTGATAGACTTTCTTGATCGATTACCTTCTGAGAAATTGCATTGAGGAATGCACATACCTTCACAATGGCTAGTCGAACATTTTCTGGTAGAATTCCCCTCAATGCAACCGTAAGCAATTGCATCATAAGCATGTGGCAGTCATGAGACTTTAGGTTTTGAAATTTTTTATCTTTCATATTTACTATTCCCTTTATATTCGACGAGAAGCCAGACGGGACCTTGATACTGAAAAGGACTTCAAAAAGATTTCCTTCTCTTCTTTGGTAAGAGCGTAGCTGGCAAGCCCTTGAAACTGCCCTAGATGCTTGCCGTCTCGTCCTTTATGATGTTCCTGCTCCTCCCATGCTGCCTGGGTATCTTTTGACTTCCCATACAAGCCCAGGCAGCCTAGAATATTCACGCAAAGATTCTTCATTAGGTGCATCACGTTGATTGCAGAGCGGACCTCGTGCACTTTCCAATAGGGTAACTCCCAAAATATAGATTTCTTCTTCCACATGGGTGCGTGTCTGTCGGCGTCTTTCGGAACAGGTTGTCCTCCAGGACCCTTTCCAAAGATTACATCCAAATCCTTGACCATACCAAATACATCAGCACCAGTACGGGGGACAGGCTTCGTCCGGGCTTCTCCCTTGCCATTGAAATGCTTGCCTTTCTTCCTTAATTGATGACTTGGCGGAAGAATGAAGGAAATATGCCCTGAGAGGCAATAATAAAGTTGTTATTATGTATTCCTTGTATATGATAGATGTTTATTTTGCATGCTATAATTGTATTGATAGGAAACATCAATACATGTGTGTTTAATAAACAAAAAGGGTTCCTAGTTATGCCTCTCTTATAGACTAGCTTGTTGATTAACAAGATGATCAAGGTTTCTTGATCATGAACATTGGATGTTGTTAATAACAAGGTCACAGCATTTGTGAAATGATGTGATGAACATTCATCCGAAGTATAGCATTACGATCAAGTCATTATGTTTATATTGCTATAACATCATACGAAGTAATCTTTATCCTTAGACCATGAGATCATGTTAATTGCTAACATCGGAAGAGTATCTTGATAACATCAAACGTCACACCATAACAGGGTGACTATAAAGATGGGTTTAGTACTACGAAGGTGTTATGTTGAGGCTCATGGATCAAGAGTGGAATTTGTCAATCCAGATGACGGATAGATATACTCTGGGCCCTCTCGGTGATATCACATTAGGATATCTTGCAAGCAAGTGATGTGATCACTAGAATGTTATATCACGGGAACGAGAAAAGAGTGCATATCGGTAACGAGATCAAACTAGGTATGGAGATACCGATGATCGAATCTCAGACATGTAATATATCGAGAGACAAAGGGATTTAGTTACAAGCGTTAAAGGTTCTCACGATCACAGGAGTCATCATTTAATGTGTAGGAGTCAGTACGGATCTCCAGGTCCCGCTGCTGATTATTGATCGGAGAAGGGTCTCGATCATGTCTGCATTATTCGCGAACCGTAGGGTGGCACACTTAAGAGTTACCGGACACCATTTTGGAGCACATATGTTTCAAACGAAAGAATTGCAAAGCTGAATTGTTTCAATAGAAACCGAAATTGTTTCGTGAAATTGCGAATTTAGTTCTGCATGTGATATTGAAATATTGCAAGGGTCTATATGTGAATGTTTGTTAATTAAAGTAATTAACAAAATTCTAAATAAATTTAATAAAAGAGTTTTATTAAATGAGAGAGCATTAAATTTGGAGAAATTTAATGCATTTAAAGTGGAGACTTTAAAAGGGAATGTGAAGAGGCATTTTAATGTGGAGGAGTTACCACCACATGAATGGGGGAGGTGAGGGTCACCCCCATGCCGACCATGGAGAGAGGGGCACCCTCCTCCTATAAAAGGCCACCCATTCCCTCCTTCATCCTCACACCTCCTTGTGAAGGATCTCTCTCCCCCTCTAGAATTATTCCCCATGGTATCGGATTAGCGAGATACATGTTTCCGGTGGCATTTTGTCTGGAAGGAGTTGCTGCTTCCGCTGGGTCGCTGGAGCGAGGAGGTGGAGGTTGTCCGGTGGCTTGAACGTGTGTGCGAGTGCGGATGCGCTGCTGAGTTGCGGCGCTCGGACTTCCTCACGATCTTGAGATCGGCAAGTGTACGACTACATCAACCACGAGTTCCTACTCGTTAACAAAGCTCGTTGTCTTCGAGGGTAAGTTCTCCATGGATGTATGTCCACCCGTTGCTCTGTATCTAGTAGATAGATCTTGGCGTGTAGTTCTCATCATAGGAAATTTTTGTTTTCTATGTCGGACCCAACAAAGGGTATCGAGCCTAATCTATGCGTGGGTGCTTTGCACGGTAGTACACATATGTTTATATGTGGGCGATGATGATCATGTTATTGCATCTTCTATGTACTTTGGATATTGGTGGCATAGTGGGATGAAGCGGCTGCACCAACCTTACATGTCATCGTACATGAGACCGGTTCCACGACTGACATGCAACTAGTTTTGCATAAGTGGCTAGCGGGTGTCTGTCTCTCCTACTATAGTCAATATCTAATTTACAACGAGTTGCTAATAACTTGGTTATCCTCGTTGTGGTTCATGTTCATAGGTTAGACCGGTTCTATCTCCGAAAGCCCTAAGCCACGTAAAACTTGCAATTGATAAATTAGAGGCGTCTAGTTTAGATTGTTGCTGGGCTAGTGTTTTGATATGGTATTGTTGTAAGTAGATGTATGATAGATACTCTTACAACTCACTTAACGTGTAAGTTCCATAGGCCTTGGCCTTACACACAAAGGAATGATAGAGATCATACCATGATGCAAATGATAGAGATCAAATGCATGGACCATATCACCTCACTTCACACATTAGCATCTTATATTGCTAGTTTTGGCGCTTTTGGTAGCATTATAAGATGATCCCTCATTTAGATATCAAGATAAAATGTGTTCTTCCTTAAGTATGCACTGTTTTGTGGATCGTGTTTTGAGGCATCACGTGATGATCGGGTGTTCTCAACTCTACGCTTTCATACAACGGGTGTAAGACAGTTTTACACACGCAAATACTAAGGTTCTTACTTGACGAGCCTAGCATGTACAGACATGGCCTCGGAACACAGACCGAAAGGTTAAGCATGAGTCATATAGTTGATATGATGCCCATATAGATGCTCGCCTTTGAAGCTACATCAACTCACGTGATGATCGGATTTGGTGTAGTGGATTTGGTTCATGTAATCACCAAAAGGACACGAGGGATGTCGTTTTTGAGTGGGAGTTCATTAGTAATTTGGATTAGTTGAACTCAATCTATCATAAACTTAGTCTAAATATACTTTACAAATTCTGTTGTAGATGGCACCACCTGCTTTTAATTTCAATGTGTTCATGGAGAAAGAGAAACTTGTCGAATGGTAGCAACTTCACCAATGGGCTATGAATTTGAGGATTCTCCTCACCGCACAAAAGCAATATGTGCTAGATGCGCCGCTAGGCCCCCACCAGCTCTCGATGCCCCGACGAGGAAAAGAACGTCTATATGACTCGTCAGAGGACCACAACTTAGTTCATTGGCATACTTTATGGGCTAGAGCCGAACTTCAAAACGCTTTCGAAAATGGCAATGCCTTTGATACCATGGGAGAATTGAAAATGATTTTCGATACCCATGTCAGCCAGAGAGTTATAATGCTACAAAAAGTTCTTTAGCTGCATGATGGAGGAAAACAGCTCCGTTAGTGAGCACGTACTCAAAATGTCCTGGCACGCCGATAAGCTTGTGTCCTTGGGAATAACGATTCCCATTGACTTAGGCATACATCGTGTTCTCCAATCTCGCCACCTAGCTACAAGAGCTTTGTGATGAACTATAATATGCGTGGCATGAAGAAGTCTCTTCCCGAGCTTCACAATGCTTAAGACTACGTAGTGGAGATTAGGAAAGAACATCAAGTGTTGATGATCAATAAGACCACCGGTTTCAAGAAGAAGAAAGGCAAGGAAGGAAAGAAGGGCGGCAAATCTGCTGTCGCTGAAAGAAACCCCGAGCTGGCCCTAAGTCCGACACCGAGTGCTACTATTGCAAAGGGATCGCCATTGAAGAATCGCCCAAGTATTTGGCGACAAGAAGGTCGGCAAGGAAAACAAAGGTATATGTGATATACATGTTATTGATGTGTACTTGACTAGTACTCACAGAGCACCGGTATTTGATACGGATCGGTTGCTAATATATGTAACTCGTTCGTGGGCTGCGAACAAGCGACAACTAGCAAGGGATGAGGTCACGATGGGTCAAATGGATCAAGAGTTGATGTGATCGCCGCCGAACGCTGCCTCTCCATATGCCGCGTCGGGATTAGTTATAAACCTGAATAATTGTTATTTGGTGCCCGACCGAGCATGAACATTGTATCCGGATCATGTTTGATGCAAAGTGGTTATTCGTTTAAGTCTGAAAACAATGGTTGTTCGATTTATATGAATAATATCTTTTATGGTCATGCACCTGTGTTGAATGGTTTATTTCTATTGGATCTCGATAGTAGTATTACGCATATTCATAATGTTGATGCTAAAAGGATTAAACTTGATAATGATATATCTACATATATGTGGCACTGCCGTCTAGGTCATATTGGCGTTAAACGCATGAAGAAACTCCATTCTGATGGACTTTTGGAATCACTTGATTTTGAATCATTTGATACATGTGAGCCATGCCTTATGGGCAAGATGACTAGAACAACGTTTTCCGGTTCAATGGAATGGGCGACAGATTTATTGGAAATCATACATACTGATGTGTGTGGACCAATGAGTGTGTCGGTGCGAGGTGGATATCGTTATTTTGTTACTTTCACGGATGATTTGAGTAGATATGGGTATATCTATTTGATGAAATACAAGTCTGAAACTTTTGAAAAGTTCAAAGAATTTCAGAATGAAGTGGAAAATCATCGTAACAGAAAGATCAAATTTCTGCGGTCCGACCGTGGAGGAGAGTATCTTAGTTACGAGTTTAGCACACATATGAAAGACTGTGGAATAGTTTCACAACTCACGCCTGCCGGAACACCACAACATAATGGTGTGTCAGAATGTCGTAATCGTACTTTATTGGATATGGTTTGATCTATGATGTCTCTGACTGACTTGCCCTTTATCATTTTGGGGTTATGCATCGAAACCGCTGCATTCACTTTAAATAGGGCACCATCTGAATCCGCTGAAAAGACAGATGAATTATGGTTTGGAAACAAACCTAAGCTGTCATTTCTTAAAGTTTGGGGATGCGATGTTTATGTGAAGAAACTTCAACCAGATAAACTCGAACCCAAAGCGGAAAAATGCGTCTTCATAGGATACCCTAAGGAAACGATTGGGTATACCTTCTATCACAGATCCGAGGGCAAGGCCTTTGTTGCCAAGAATGGATCCTTTCTTGAGAAGGAGTTTCTCGTGAAAGGTGTGA
The DNA here is from genome assembly GCA_023614405.1 of Avena insularis. Classification (NCBI taxonomy): domain Eukaryota; kingdom Viridiplantae; phylum Streptophyta; class Magnoliopsida; order Poales; family Poaceae; genus Avena; species Avena insularis. The sequence continues at coordinate 659,197,705 of CM042690.1, read as the reverse complement.
GTAGTTGGAAGGTAGAACTCGAAGAGGTTATTGAACCTTCTCTTCATGAAATGGCGAGTAGCGCAGCTCCAGAAGTTGTTTCGGAGTTGACTTCACCTAATGAAGAGAGAGCTAATGATATTGATCATGAAACTCCGAAAGAGGACACTACCGAACCTCGCAGGTCAAGCAGGACACGTGCAGCTCCTGAACTGTACGGCAATCCTGTTATGAATTTCATGATTGATGAAATAGATGACCCTGCGACGTATGAAGAAGTGATGATCAACCCTGATTCCAACAAATGGCTAGAAGCCATGAAATCCGAGATGGAATCCATGTACGAAAACCAGGTTTGGACCTTGGTGGACTTACCTCACGATCGAAAGGCCGTTGAGAATAAATGGATTTTCAAAAGAAAAACTGATGCTGATGGTAATGTAACCATCTATAAGGCTCGACTTGTCGCAAAGGGGTTTCGACAGATTCAAGGAGTTGACTACGATGAGACATTTTCTCTCGTAGCGATGCTTAAGTCGGTTAGGATTATGTTAGCAATTGCTGCATATTTCGATTATGAAATATGGCAGATGGATGTCAAAACTGAGTTCCTCAATGGTAATATTGAAGAAGAGTTGTATATGTTATAACCTAAGGGTTTTGTCGATCCTAAGGATGCTGATAAGGTGTGCAAACTTCAGCGATCCATCTATGGACTGAAGCAAGCATCTCGGAGTTGGAATCTCCGCTTTGATGAGGTGATCAAAGAGTTTGGATTTGTCCAAACTCATGGAGAGGCTTGTATTTACAAGAAAGTGAGTGGGAGCAATGCGGCATTTCTGATATTATATGTGGATGACATATTATTGATTGGAAATGATATAGATCTTTTAAACAGTGTTAAAAGTTATCTAAACAGCAAATTTTCGATGAAGGGCCTTGGTGAAGCTTCATATATATTAGGCATTAAAATCTATAGAGATAGATCAAGATGCCTAATTGGGCTATCATAGAGTACATACCTTGATAACATATTAAAGAAGTTTAATATGGACGGAAGTAAGAAGGGGTACTTACCTATGTTGCAAGGCAAGGCATTGAGTAAGACTCAAAGTCCGGCTATGGCGGAAGAAAGAGAGATAATGGATAAGATCCCCTATGCCTCAGCCATAGGCTCTATAATGTATGCCATGCTATGTACAAGACCGGATGTGGCACAAGATATTAGTTTGACTAGTAGGTACCAATCTGATCCAGGTTCGAAACATTGGATAGCGGTCAAGAATATCCTTAAGTACTTGAGAAGAACTAAGGATATGTTTCTTGTATACGGAGGTGAAGAAGAGCTAGTCGCTAAGTGTTATGTCAATGCTAGTTTTGACACTGATCCGGATGACTCTAAGTCTCAATCCGGATATGTATTTCTCTTGAACGGAGCAGCAGTTAGTTGGAGGAGCTCCAAACAACCTGTGGTGGCTGGATCAACGACGGAGGCGGAATATGTTGCTGCTTCGTATGCGGTAGAAGCGGTTTGGATGAAGGAGTTCATAACGGAACTAGGTGTGGTTCCTAGTGCGTTGGACCCAATGGTGATCTATTGTGACAATAATGGAGCCATAGCAAACGCCAAGGAACCAAGGTCTCACAAGAATTCCAAGCATATTAAGCACCGGTTTCACTCCATCCGCGAGCATGTCAAGGATGGAGATATAAAGATTTGTAAAGTACACACGGACCTGAATGTAGCAGATCCATTGACTAAAGTACTCCCTAGGGCAAAACATGATCAACACCAGAACTCCATGGGTGTTAGATTTATCACTATATAAACTAGATTATTGTCTCTAGTGCAAGTGGGAGACTGAAGGAAATATGCCTTGAGAGGCAATAATAAAGTTGTTATTATGTATTCCTTGTATATGATAGATGTTTATTTTGCATGCTATAATTGTATTGATAGGAAACATCAATACATGTGTGTTTAATAAACAAAAAGGGTTCCTAGTTATGCCTCTCTTATAGACTAGCTTGTTGATTAACAAGATGATCAAGGTTTCCTGATCATGGACATTGGATGTTGTTAATAACAAGGTCACAGCATTTGTGAAATGATGTGATGAACATTCATCCGAAGTATAGCATTACGATCAAGTCATTATGTTTATATTGCTATAACATCATACGAAGTAATCTTTATCCTTAGACCATGAGATCATGTTAATTGCTAACACCGGAAGAGTATCTTGATAACATCAAACGTCACACCGTAACAGGGTGACTATAAAGATGGGTTTAGTACTACGAAGGTGTTATGTTGAGGCTCATGGATCAAGAGTGGAATTTGTCAATCCAGATGACGGATAGATATACTTTGGGCCCTCTCGGTGATATCACATTAGGATAGCTTGCAAGCAAGTGATGTGATCACTAGAATGTTATATCACGGGAACGAGAAAAGAGTGCATGTCGGTAACGAGATCAAACTAGGTATGGAGATACCGATGATCGAATCTCGGACATGTAATATATTGAGAGACAAAGGGATTTAGTTACAAGCGTTAAAGGTTCTCACGATCACAGGAGTCATCGTTGAATGTCTGCATTATTCGCGAACCGTAGGGTGGCACACTTAAGAGTTAGCAGACACCATTTTGGAGCACATATGTTTCAGACGAAAGAATTGCAAAGCGCAGGAATTGTTTCAATAGAAACCAGAAATTGTTTCGGGTGAAATTGCAGACGGTAGTTCTGCATGTGATATTGAAATATTGCAAGGGGCTATATGTGAATGTTTGTTAATTAAAGTAATTAACAAAATTCTGAATAAATTTAATAAAAGAGTTTTATTAAATGAGAGAGCATTAAATTTGGAGAAATTTAATGCATTTAAAGTGGAGACTTTAAAAGGGAATGTGAAGAGGCATTTTAATGTGGAGGAGTTACCACCACATGAATGGGGAGGTGAGGTCACCCCCCATGCGCCGCCATGGAGAGAGGGGCACCCTCCTCCTATAAAAGGCCACCCATTCCTCCTTCATCCTCACACCTCCTTGTGAAGGATCTCTCCCCTTCTAGAATTATTCCCCATGGTATCGGATTAGCGAGATACATGTTTCCGTGGCATTTCGTCGGAAGGAGTTGTTGCTCACTGGATCGCTGGAGCGAGGAGGTGGAGGTTGTCCGGTGGCTTGAACGTGTGCAAGCGGATCATGCGCCATTGAGTTGGCGCCGGACTTCCTCACGATCTTGAGATCGGCAAGTGTACGACTACATCAACCACGAGTTCCTACTCGTTAACAAAGCTCGTTGTCTTCGAGGGTAAGTTCTCCATGGATGTATGTCCACCTGTTGCTCTGTATCTAGTAGATAGATCTTGGCGTATAGTTCTCATCGTAGGAATTTTTTTGTTTTCTATGTTGCGGACCCAACAAAGAAAACGACGATTGTACGGGTACACATTCTTCCTACATTTATCTAGATATATACTTTCAGTCTCATCTAAACAGTGCGTGCATGCATTGTATCCTTTGTTCGTCTGTCCTGAAATGTTACTAAGAGCAGGCCAATCATTGATGGTTACGAACAGCAACGCTTGTAGGTCAAATTCCTGCTGTTTGTGCTCATCCCACACACGTACACCTGGTTGGGCCCACAACTGTAAAAGTTTATCAACTAATGGCCTTAGGTACACATCAATGTCGTTGCCGGGTTGCTTCGGGCCTTGGATGAGCACTGGCATCATAATGGATTTCCGCTTCATGCACAAACGTTTTAACCATGGTATTATAGGAGCATACCACATCACCTTGGCAGGAACCCTCTTCCTGGGTGGCTCTCCCTCAACATCGTCAGGGTTATCTTTTCTGATCTTATATCGCAATGCAGTGCAGACCGGGCATTTATCCATATTCTCGTACTTCTCACCGCGGTAGAGGATGAAGTCATTAGGGCATGCATGTATCTTCTGCACGTCTAATCCTAGAGGGCAGACAACCTTCTTTTCTTCATACGTACTGGAGGGTAATTCGTTATTTCTTGGAAGCAGCTTCTTCATTATTACCAGCAACTTTTCAAATCCCGATTCAGTCACACCGGTCTCTGTCTTCCACTTCAACAATTCTAGTGTGCTACCAAGCTTCTTCTGGCCATCTTCACAAGTTGGGTACAATAATTTGTTGTGGTCCTGTAACATCTTCTCGAACTGCAACCTCTCCTTTTCTGTGTCGCAGTCTCGCTTTGTATCAGAAATGACCCGACCAAGATCATCAGCGGGCTCATCTGGTTCCCGTTCTTCATCCCCTTCTTCTTCATTGTCTTCCATTGCGGTATCAGCGTATTCAGGGAACATAGATCGGTAGTTGTCATCATCGTTCTCTTCTTCATCGCCGTCTTCCATCATAACCCCTCTTTCTTCGTGCTTGGTCCAAACATTATAGCCGGACATGAAACCGGACCGAAGCAGGTGCCTCTGAATGACTCTTGAGGAAGTGTGAGCCTGCTCATTTCGACATTCAACACATGGACAACACATAAAACCATCCCGCCGCTTGTTCACCTCGGCCACAAGGCGAAAAGAATGCACGCCTACTCTGTAAGCGTCAGAGCGTCGGTCACCGTACATCCATGGATGGCTCATCTGCATCATACAACCATGCATATATATCAAACGCAATCACGATGCTCAAATTAGTACCGCGCGGTCTAAACGAGAAAATAGTGGCTAACTTTTTAGGACACCTGGAAACAAAGATGAGAAAACTTAAGTGTGGCTCTAGCACCTCATATCATGTTTTGTCTTGTGTGAACTCAAGTGACATCGCTCTAACAGACATTTTACCGAACACCTCTAGTGCATATGAGAAAAAAATTAGCACAAAGTTATACCCACCTCACACATAGGAAAAAAACAGGAAAGAGTGAGGGCTGGGTGCATATATATAGGGCCAGACCATTAGTCCCGGTTTGAGATACAAACCGGGACTAATGGTTCTGCCAGGGCGCGTGCCCAGACCCATTAGTCCCGGTTTGTATCTCAAACCGGGACTAATGGTCCCTTACGGGCCGGGACAAAGTACCTAGGCCTCCTCGGGCCGTCTGGTTTGAACCATTAGTCCTGGCCCCAGCCACGGCCGGGACTAGTGGCCCGAACCAAAGGCCCATTTTCTACTAGTGGGAGCAGTGTAGTTGAGCAAACCCATATCTAAGAGGGAGGAAATGTGTACTTGCGGCCAGCTCCACGCCTTAATAGGTGCGGCATTGGAGGTCACCTGCTCACCGTGCTCTACCTACATCTAAAAATGAAGGCTCTCTTCCCTATAGACAAGGATTTAATTATTATTTAATTGTGTTCTCTTTGTTTTCGACATAAATAAATTGGAGACTTTCTTAACATACATTCGTCCATTGTTTTCTTTGTAGTTATAAAAAATATAATAGTGTAATAAATATATACTCTCTTACGTTAACCAGCTATCGACGTTTGTATTATTTTCGAACTATCTCTTTGTACGATTTCTTTCAAATTGTTCTATAAAAAATGACGTGAAAAACCGTATTATGTTTTATTATCCAATTCCATGTGTCTTCAAACTTCAATCTACATCGCACGCACATACACGATGTTCTTTTGCAAATAACTCTAAGTGTGGGATCTACATCAAATACACGTACATGCCATTTTTTGAAAATAACGCTATGACTTAATTGTATATTAGCCTATTTTGCATGTGCTCCATGTCCGTGATATGATCGGTGGATGATTATCTGCCCCTTATCACCACGACCTACAGAATATATATCGAGTAAGGTGAACCGTTTTTATGCGATACATGTTTAGTACCACCTCAACAGTTTGGAGTGGTTTGACCCAGCTTATAAACTGAAAGGTGCATGTTAGGTCAGCTATCTGTTGGTCTTCCCCTTGGCCTCCTTGAGTGTCTAAGTAAAAGTCCAAAAACTAGGCTTTTACCGTTAAAGATAAAAACTACATTTTCGCCTTACGACCATGTAGTGATGGCCTCCACACTATTCACCTATGCATTTTTTAATTATCCACAGAGCTCTTCATTTTGTGTAGCGTTTTTGTTTGGTGGCCGCGCCTATTTTGTGTAGTGTTTTTGTTTAGCCACGTGCCTCGAGAGACGCAGTGAGAAGTCTACTTAGTAAAAAATAAAAATAAAACTAAAATAAAACTAAAATAAAAACTGACATAAAGACTCAAAATTTTTATTTTACATGGGTTGTCTTCCATAAAACGCTTCTGGTCAATTAGCTCGATCCAGATGGCGCTCATTTTGGTTTTGGATTTGGAAGTGGAACACCCACTCCAAAATAATTAGCTTTCAAGGTTATGATCACATTATCATTAGTCTTAGTCTTCTTCTTTCCATGGAAGTGAACTACAAATGGTTATCTAGATGTCGGTCTAGTGACAACCAGGGTATCACGGCCGATCTGCTACTAGGTCCTGACAGCAAGGCCAGTGAAGCCCCACACATCTCATGGAGAAGCCCTCGCGAAGCCCCCTTTGCGCGGCAAGGACCTCGCGAGGCAGCATCCCCTGAGTCCTCCTTCAGGGAAGGAGAACCCTCGCGAGGATACCCTCGCACGGGAGCGGCGCGAAGCACACCAACGTCTCTACGACTAGTCAAAACATGACGCCATGGATAAGCTGCGCCACAGCTAGCGCGGCAGGAGGAAGCTTCCTCCTCTCTGTGCTAAAGGTGGCACGTGCCACTCCCAAAATCAAAGAGTGGCTTCCAGCTGTTGCCACCAAAGAGAATCCCGAGACTTACCTCTTTGGTGCAAGGAGACCATGGGCGTTGCGGTGCAGCAAAGGAGGATGTCATCACCAGGAACCATGTACCTGCCGTATACGACGTTTTATCTTCCATGGACCAAGTCCATGATCAAAAGTAGCATGTGTGTTTGTACCCTCTCTTGTCGCATTGTGGCAACCCTTCCTGCCAATTACTTGGGGAAGAGGACCAGCACAGCTATAAGAGGCGCAAAGCCACAACCATAGAAGAGATATCTTCTTGGACGAGAAACCCTAGATCTGATCCTGACCTCTCCTTTGTCTACCTTGGAACCCTAGCTTCCAAACCCTAAATATGATTGCTTGATCAGCACACTAGTACTGTAAACCTCGCCAAACAATATAAGCAATACAGACAAGTAGGAACCTGGGTAAGCTCCCCCATGCCTCTATCGTGTGTGTGTCCTCTGAAGCTTGTGTGTTCAGCCCCCAGAGTTTGATACACATCCTACATCGTGAGATACCCTATTTCCTTCGCGGACACAAATCTCCAACATTTAGCGCGCCGGGTAGGAGGCTGAGGCGCTTCCTTCTACTCCTTCATCGACATGGCCAACCAAGGCGAGACTCGCACCGACCAAGCTCCGTCTGCTCGGACAGAGCCCACACCCAACACCAACAACCGCCGCACTCCCGTCGACCCTCCCCATCAAGAGCACGCGGGGGAGGACGAGGCGAATTCCTCCCTCCCGCGCCCGCCCGTCAGGCAGTCATAGCGCTCCACTGGCGCCACCACGTCTGCCTCCACTCATCTCCAAGTAGCATGTCTCATGAGCAGCTCAGCTCATTCTAATACTGCCCTAGAAAAAAAAACAGGAACACGGGCATAAATCAGAATTCAGAACGAATAAAAACACAAACATGGATCCATCAGAACAATCTAGCTCGAGGAACAAACAATCATTTTTGACAGACAGTATCGTGGTTCAAGAGTCATTCCAAGAGCACGTGTCCGTTCAGAGCAACAAGAATCAACTCTGACATGAGAAAAATATCTATGCCAAAGACTCGGATAAAATAACACCAGAATGCTTGGGGTGTTCCTCTCTTCTTATTGGCACCAAATCTGCTTAGCAGATAGTAATGTCTTTCTTGCCTCATCTGCATACAAGAAACCATAATTAGTTTGTTGTAACAGAAAAATGAAAACATAAGTGAAGAGCAAAACAATGTTGACCTACAAGGCAACAGAATACAGTTGCATGCCAAATAATATGGCTGAACATTTGATAGGCAAAAGTACGCAGAGAGCAAAGCTGGCCGCTAAGATACCACTGTTACTTCCACAAATGCACTTAAATTCAGGACTTGTGTTGACCTCTTGTTGCTCCCAAGGGAATTTTGACAATACAGGGAAATTTTCACAAAAGATAGCCTCACTACTTATATGCAACTAATCCCACCAACCACAAAGCAAAGAAACTGGTAAAGATTTGTGACAGACCTGCAATGCTTGCGGCAGAAAAAATGGCAGGTATGTTAGCTTCAGATTCAACGGATGCCTTTGCTGTAGCAATCCCAACTGCAACACTTTGCATAATATCCAACCCTCCACATAGAGATGAAAGCACTCCACCAACCAAACAATCGCCGGCGCCTGTGAGGCTGATCACTGAGGCAGTTGTTGCAGGTAAATGAAAAACACAAGTTCTGGAAGAGCCTTCTCTAGACAAATTAACAAGTGCGCTGGGTGGAAAGCATCCCTCCAATTTTTCAAGTAGCTGAGCTGAGAGAGCCGTCATGCGACACATTCGCTGATCCTTCATAATGTCAATGTGCTCTTTGCAACATATGAAAACACCATTCAAGCCAAGTGTCACCAGAAGAAGCTTGATGCCCTTTTCGAGAAGAAAAAACATTGCTGGGCTGAGCATTTCAAACAGATGATCTACAGCTTCCGTTTTGTTGTGGCACTGCTCAAGTTTGACAAAATTATATTTCCCTGGAGTAGACAGCGCGTTTGCCATGGCAACAAGCTCAATCTCATTTGGGGAAGTGCAAGTTATCTGAATCACCATAGAAAATTGTCAAGAAAACTTTAAATTAATAGGAAGAACTTTAACGTTTAACCCTCCAACTCTAGCCTGGACCCAGACTCCTCAAAACTACTTCAAAAAGAAACCCTCCAACTTCAAAACCAGTGAAAGATTACAACTCGGGTTGGTTTTCAGTTAAGTCTCAGTGATTCTTTGCACTCACATGTTGTGCGATCGGCGCAATTCTTGAACTCTTTACCACCGAGACAGGCTCAAATAACACGGGCACCCCTGATTCATATGCTACTGAAAAAAGTAGGGTTTATCATCAACTTTCGACCCTACTCCAAGAAAATACAATACTAAAAGCATAGCATCGACAATCATTAGGACATTCAAGCTAAGCTTTTCAGGGAAGCTCCTTGAAAAATATGGTAAGAAAGGAGGTCGGGGTTCACAGGCATACTAAAGATAATGCCTTCATATAAGAATGCACTCCCTCCATTACACATTACATGGCGCACTTTGTTTGAGCATGCAGATTAAGAAGCATTTAAAGTAGCTATATTGAAGGATAACAAAACCTGAATATCCTTTAAACAAAAGTGCATGCGGGAATAGAGCTCGGGGCTTGCAATGAATTGTGTTACAGGGTAGAATGGGTAAACAAAGCATTATAGCTGCTTTGATCCAAGAAAATACGATACTAAAAGAATAGCACCGACAATAATTGGTACTATAGACCAAGGAGAGTGTCCGAAAGACCAAGATATCAGTTGTTGACGACCCCTGCTTAGCCCGGAATTTATTTAGATTTAGGTTTTGAACTTTGAACTTCGAAAGAAGGTAGAGGAAAAATCAGCTAGCTTCAGTTCAGTACTAATGTGGTTGTATAGTGGTAAGAAGACAAACTTAGGATATATTGGGGTCGTGGATTCGTCCCTTGTGCTACGTATGGAATTTCTCTCTTTAATTTTCGTTTTTCAACAAATAAGTAAACACTCCACAAAACTTCTGAGAATTTTGGGTTACCACCAGTAATCAGAATTTGTGGGCTCCCAAAATTACCACCTGATACGTCAAGTAAAATTTATTCTATCCAACTTACAGCACAGTAAAGAATTAATAAGTGAATGAGCCTTGCTTCAAGATAATAAGTGTAACAGCCTACTTTTGCAAGCAGCTTGAAGTGACTGAGGAGATAAATTGGCATCAAGCATTAGTAGAGGTGCAGTGGAGATATGGCGAGAAAACTGATATATCCAGTTGGGGGTAAGAAAAGTTTCCTGCCCAAAAGAAAAATGGATATAGATAGTGGTAAGTGACACACATGAGTATTCAATGTGAAGGAAGCAGTATACACTGTGTTACATAATTCTTACAACTGCTTGAACACTTGCGATGCCGGCAATTAATTCTCCACTCCCATCAAATACATTTGATACTACTGGGGTTGCAACATCATGAACCTGCAGTATTCCTATGTAATTGTTATGAGATAATGTTTGCTAACAGACAATTAAAAAAATATTATATAGAGGTGGAAAGGAATTTTACAAAAAATTATAAAATACATGCTTTCTTAACAATTGAAGGGTCCAACCTGAGCTTTCTTTACAAAATATTACTCCCTCAATTGTTTCCAAAAATGATGCTTTAGAACCCATGCAGTAACTTTCTACAATTCGGCCATCACTAGCATAGTACTACCAAACATCGCTGTACCAAATTTGTAAACTGTAGTTTCACAAAATTATTATTTTATTAAGTTATCCTAACATAAAATACAGAAAATAAAAATAACATATTGGGGCCAAGAGAAGTGAACAGCATTATTCAGAAAGAGTTGAGGGAGCACTATGTAATTATTTCAAATAGCAGGCTGGTCTATAAATCATTTTACTTATCACTCAAGTTTAACTCAAAGACATGTTAGTTTACACAGTTAAAACCTATTCATTTACCTCATTATATCCAAGTAAAGTTTCAGTTTTTTCAGTTATCAAAAGCCCACACAATTTTGTTTTAGCACAGAATCATTGATGTATACGAAAGATGGATAATTCCACACTCACCATCTGTACATAGTCCAGCTGACCTCCAGTACTTCAATAGGAAATCTCCTTCAGAATAAAAGATAGGTATTGGAGCAAGTTTCCAGTCAAAGCAGGAACGAAAGAGTATTCTAACATGAGTAAACTCAGTTATTAGAAAACTTAGCCAACATAAGTACAAAATACCTGCCATATCATTTCCAACAACACTAATTATGAGTGGTTGGGTCCCAAGCTTAGCCATGCACTCAGCAATATTTCTAGCTACTCCCCCGCCAATGTATTTAACCTGTAATGTTCAAATAAATTATCAAATGGTATCCACTTAAACTTTTCTTGTTATATGATACAGATAAAATTAGTGAAATCTCAGAAGCTATATGCATCAAACCTAAGGATGCATAAAATGCATAAGTATCAAACAACATTGAAACAATATGTGTTCAAAATAATTATACTCAAATATAAGAACAAAGACGGAGTCCTTTACTAACAGAAGATAAATAAAATACAAAAACATCTATAACCTACCTTTGTCCCGAAAACAATCCAATAACATCATTCTAGAGTACAGAACTGAGATTCTAGTCTTTATTTTATCAACTTCAGGATCCATCACATGATACTGAACATGTGAAAACACTTTACAAAGATTTCTCCACATTTATATTAGAAAAATGTTTCTTAGTTTTCAGAATGGGCCTAAAGCTCGTAAGAAGCAGTTATCATTCCAGCAGCTTCAGCCAACTCAAAAGTATTGCCGGAATCTTGGGTCAGGGCATTGGTTAACCAAACAGGTATAAATGCCAGCCCAAGGCATATTTTGTTTCTCTGGACTAAGTTAGAGTAAAATTATCTGCAAATGACAACCCCTCTCATATTAGGATAAAAGAATAAAACCAGTGAAAGTTCTGCCAAAATTCGTGAAATCAACGATTTTTGTTTGAAAATTTGGTTAGAAAAATCACTAATTTGGAAAACTCGGGTCATATGATTCTAAAGAAAAAGACCGCCAGTACACACAAATCCTTACGTGCTGCAACGGTGGAGCAAGTCTCCACACTTTGCTGTTTTGATCCTGGGTTTCAGTCTTGATTCGCAGGATTATGAAAAAGCAGGAATTGGAAAAATGCAAGATTGCCTTGTCATGTCCATTCGAATCCTGCAGGATTTTGGTTTGTTTGATTGTGTCACAGGGAAACCAAAGGATTCTTTCAGGGCATGTTCCATTCACAGAAAATTTATAGAAATTTTAGAGTATTCTATTACTTAGGGATTTTTCCCGTAAAGCTTGTTTGGCTGTCGGATTGGAAACCATATGAATATTTCTTATGGGCTCCTTTGCATGCAATTCCATAGGAAAAATCCCTTAGGTACAACCTCATGGAAATTTTATTTTGTTTCAATGGCAACCATGCCATGCACCTATTTCTTCACACACTGCGTTTTTCCTGTGGCGCAACCAAGGAACTTCTAGGTTCCTGTGTTTCCGATTCCTATAGGATTTAGTATGTCATGCCATCTCAATCCTATGTTTTTTCAATTCCTACCTTTTCAAATCCCCTCAAGTTTTGGGTAAATGCAGTACAAAGGAATCCTTAGGATTTTTTTTCCTATAGGATAGTAAGATACAATCCTACAAATCAGAAAACCAACACAAGAAAAATTCTCGGGGATTCAAATCCTCCAAAATTCCTATGAAATTCCTTTGAATCAAAGAGGCCCCTACATTTCTCGATCCAAGGGAGTAAACACAACTACAGTTTACGATCCACGGAATTAGGCTTACTGGTCATGGCTGATCAAAACGTCACACGCTTATAGCCCTATCATGTACTCAGCAAAATTATCAGTTGATCCCAGCTAACAACTTGCGAAAGTGAGTGGCGTGTTCAAAGCGAGAAGGGTGGTCTACCATCCCAGGTACGGTGGTACCAGGATGTGGCGCCACGGATGGCTTCGCGTGGATGTCCAACACCATTCCGCCGATGATCACCGGGTTCGGTCCTGCCTGCGCGGCGCTTAACGGATTCTGCTCAGAAAAAAGAACCGGGTTAAGCAAGAAAAAAAATTATGGGATTATTAGGAGAGGGACTGAGTGGGATGGCAGACTAAAGTCAACGAAGGTTCGGCCGTACCAGGCTAAGAACGGACGGCGGCCGAGGGAGGAGATGGCGGCGGATGGACTCCAACCTCCGGCTGGAAGACGAGGGGGCGTCCTCGGCCATGGTGACAGGCCGGACGGCGTCGATGGGGGCGGGGGCGGCGGCGGCCAAGTGCGAGTGGGGAATGTCTTCGGCCCTTGTTTTTTTCCTTTGGAAGAGGTTTGCGTTCCAGCACCTCGAGCAATAAAAACGCCGAAATAACTTCCTTCCCTTCCCTGTGAGAAAATCAGGTGCGCACAGATCCTGTAAAAAATCCGAACCCTTAAAATTTTTTCACGCACCAAAATCTTCTCCCCACCGCAATATGTCCAGGTTTTACAGCCAAGCCGTTGATGCCCTTCTTTCGCGTGGAAACCCTTAGCTGAATTTTTTCCCTTCGTGCTTTCGCCTTCGCTGTTGCCGCTATCTCCTGTCGTCTTTTTCAGTCGCCACCTACAACGTCCCGATATAGTCAAACCCTCCACTGTTTCCATTCCGCACCATCGGGAGGTCAGATCTCGCGATTTGACCAGGTTCCCTTCTCTAGCGCGGGTCACCGAGGCTGCAACGACCATGGATGCGACGTGGAGGTTTGATTCGGCAACGCCGTAGACCTAGGCATCCTGATTCAGTCGTGCCACAGAAGCAGTTGCCTCCTCTTGCGCAATCCCCAGAGGCACTCCGAATCGGCCTCGCGGGTGACCGAGGATGCGGTGTCCGTGGACGACGTATGTGTTCGATTATGTTTCTATCTTCATAGATCTTGTGTTAGCGAGTAGTATTTAGCCTCTGGAAACTGTAGATGAGTAGATGAGCCCGAGCGAGAAGTTTTTCTTTGAACATTAGGAAATTGAAGACTTGCTCTTCGATGACGACATTGAGTAGATGATAGTCATCCTCGTCATGAAGGATCTCGAGAAGAAGAAGAAGAAGAAGAAGAAGAAGAAGAAGAAGAAGAAGAAGAAGAAGAAGAAGACGACGACGATGACGATGATGACGACGATGATGACGATGATGATGATGACGGCGATGATGATGACGATGATGATGATGATGAAGAAGAAGTGGCGTGGATCAACAGCCGATCATCTTTGCATCCCTCGGAACCGCGTGCTCGGCCACAACATGTCCATGCAAGATTACTTCGCCGAGGTACTCACATACCCACCGAATATCTTTCGTAAACACTACCGAATGCATAAAGAATTATTTATGAAAATAGTTGAAGCGTGGGAGGCCAACTCTTGGTTTTTCACTCACCGGAGGAACGTTGCCATGTTTCTTGGATTTAGCATGCATTCATTATTTTCTTGAGACGCATCTTAAGGTAGAAAACTCCACCAGATATACCTGGTTTCACCAAGATCTCATTGAGAACAATTGGTAACTGCGTGGTCGAGGATCTCATTAAGAACTTCACCACATATAGCATGAAAATGTATGTCATTATGTGTCTCGTCATAGGACACGGATACCGAGGATGGTTGCTACCCCTTATTTATTCAGTAAAGGGTGCGACGTGCAACGAGCTCGACCAAGCTGCAAATACACGGTAAACACACAAGCATTTTTTATCCAGGTTCAGGCCACCTGGAGGCTAACTATCGTGGTGTGGAACACGATAGTGCCATCGGGGATGACATGAGAGGGCACAATCAGGATGCTATCGGTGGCTACTCGCAACGGGTTGGGCACAAATATTGCAAACACACCGATGTACCCAGGTTCGGAGCCATCTTGGCGAGGTAACACTCCTACTCCTGCAAGGATCTACTATATCAGGGACGAACGCCCAGTACAAGTGCTCCTTGAGATGTTTTCCTAGCTGCTATCGAGAGCTAGAGGAAGAAGATGAACTAGTGAGCTATGAGAATGAACTTGAATCTACTTGAGCTTACCTAGAACCCTAGCTCTACCCTCCCTTATATACTGGATGGGAGAGGTAGGTTACAATGTAGGTTCTAGGGTTTACTATTTGGGCTTCGGGTTTACAAAGCGGGACGGCTGGCGGGGTCCAGCCGATGAGCCAGGACCCAGTCAAGCCTCCAGTACAGGGGTAGTGCTACAGTGTCCCATCACTAGTGCTTTGGGCGTCAACCGGTGCTTTAGCGGTTAGTGATGTCTACGCACACTTCTATTCTTGTAGACAGTGTTGGGCCTCCAAGTGCAGAAGTTTGTAAAACAGTAGCAAGTTTCCCTTAAGTGGATCATCCAAGGTTTATCGAACTCAGGAAGGAAGTGGTCAAAGGTATCCCTCTCAAGCAACCCTGCAATCAAGATACAAGAAGTCTCATGTGTCTCCAACACACCCAATACACTTGTCAGGTGTATAGGTGCACTAGTTCGGCGAAGAGATAGTGAAATACATGTAATATGGATGATTATAAGTGGTAATTGCAATCTGAAATAATAGTGGCAGCAAGCAAACATGTAACAGGACTGATTATAAACGGTGTTTCAATGCTTAGAAACAAGGCCTAGAGATCATACTTTCACTAGTGGACACGCTCATATAAATATCTTCTCTTCATTATGCTACCCTGAACTACTCTCCGGTTGGACGATATATGTACGGCTATAACAGCACACCTTAAAGTTCGTATTCCACATCTTGATAACCCCTCACTGTCACCTTGAGCGCTAGATGGTTCCAACAAACACGACAATCTCATAGAGACATCTAACTCAAATTATACTCATGATAAGTATTTATGTAACCTTAGTCAAAGTGCCACACGGTGTGCATACTATCAACTTCACACACGTGGGGATAAGCAGAGATTAATTAAAGCACTTGAGTAGTAGAATAGATCCTAGATTGCAAAGCTCATGATCTCAATAAGATCATGCATAGAGAGAGAGATGAACACATAGCTACTTGTAGAGTCCTTAGCATCGAGAGAGAACTACTCCCTCCTCATCATGGGAGTCAGCAACGGCGATGGAGATGGCGGTGGAGTCGATGGAGATGGATCCGGGGGCACTTCCCCGTCCCGGCAGGGTGCCGGAACAGAGACTTTTGTCCCGCGAATCTCCTCTTCGATGGCGGCGGCGCTGCGGAACTTTTCATGGAATTCTGATCCTGTACCTAGGGTTTTTGTCCCGGGGGGAATATATAGGCGAAGAGGCGATGCCAGAGGTGGGCCAGGATGGCCACACCCCTTGGTGGCGCGGCCAGGGGTGACCCGCGCCACCCTAGGGTGTGCCTGCCTCCTGGCTCCCCTCCGTCTCCCCTTTGAACTCCGTGTCGTGTCGGCAAAAATAGGAACTTCAGGCTTTGTTTTGTCCAATTCTGAGAATATGTCTTTACTAGCTTTTTTGAAACCAAAAACAACAGAAAACAGGCAACTGGCACTGTGGCATCTTGTTAATAGGTTAGTTCCAGAAAATGTATATAAAAATACCTCAAAGTGTGAACAAAACATAAGAAAGTAGATTATGGAATCATCAAAAATTATAGATACGTTTACGACGTATCAGTTAGCTGGAGCTTTAGCGGTCAGCCGATAGGACCTCGCTCAGCTTGCAGCTTTGGCACGTTGGCACAGTTGTCTCGTAGTGCCGGCAGGGGCGGCGTGCCAGCCTGATGATGCAAGGATTCAGGGGCGCGCTCAGCAAGGAGCATCACCCCCTCCATAGCCTTGCCACCGAATCTGAGGTGACCGGGTGGAAGCGGCCACCTAGCCAATTCTTCTGGCCATCCGGCTAGACGAGCCAGCCGGTAAATCTTGAGGGCGGACCGGTTGGAGTGGTCCACCTGATTGTGGTTCTCTGTCTTGTGGCCATCCGGCCAGGCGCTCTTGGAGCCAGCCAGTTGGTCCTTGCTTGGCCTACCCAGGGGTCATCCCCCTGACACTAGTCCCCGAGCGCGTTGGGACTTTGCCTCATGGATAAGTTCTTGCATCCTCATTGTTCGAACTGAAACAGTTAGTGATGAAAAAATTGGTTGTAGATTTTAGCTTGAGGTGTTTGTCATTTTCCGGCTCGAGGTGCTTGTTGTTTCACAGCTGGAGTTTACTAGCTATAGAATTGTTGGCCAACCACTGGGTGTGAGCGGTGATTGCATCGACTGGTTGCCGTAGCCGGAAGAGGGAGATGAATCGCCTGGTCGCTGAGGTCATTGCTTACGCCAGCCAGGTCTGGCGGTTCTGATGCACGTCGCGTCGCCTTGACCATTTTCTCTACGGCAGCAGTTTTTGGTTACGCACGCACATCTGATCATTGAGGTTTCTTGGGGATCGTGCGCACGCCTCGCCTCCCGTAGTAATGCCTGCGAGATTTTCTGTGGGGAACGCGTTGACACATTGGATCGGTAGCTGAACCATCATGGGGGAGTGGAGCAGTTGCCTGCCACGTGGTGGAAGGGACCGCATGGGGCGCTCGACCCACAGCGATAAATAGGGCCGCGGGGATGGGGTTTTCCCCACATTGTCTTCCTCCTGCTGCCTGCTTCTCTTGCTCCTTGAGCGGGTGGTGAAGCACCGCCTCGCGCTGGAGGGGGAGCGTGACCCTAACCCCAGCCTGGCGAGGCTGTCATCTTCCCCGCGCACTTAGTGGAGGCCGGCTGCTGCTGCGCGATCTACCCACAGCCGTCGTCCACCATGCTGTGGCTCGAGATCCCCGACATAGTGAAGTTGTGGCAGTGCTCATACTTATATGTGCGCAATACCACCAAGGTCGACTGGATCCAGCTTACAGTCTTCGCCAACTTGCCTCCACCCTGAAGGCCTGGACCGCGAGGGGGTTGGGCACCTAGGTCGACATCGACCGGATGGCCGCCTTGGCAAAGGAGCTGATGGAGGGGGAGGGGCTGAACGGTCGGCACATCGCCTTGTCCCGGATGGCCCGCCCGGTGCTTCTATTGTAGAAGCGGTTGCACAAGATGTGCCGCTTGTCCGACTCCAATGACCCCACGCGGGTTTCCCGACTAGAGGTGCCATACGACGCCCCTTCGAGACTAGCTTGCCACCATCTCGAAGGAGACCCTAGAGGAGGGGTGGCACTACTCCGTCCAACCGTATCACCGGGGCCGCCTGCCGCCTAAGGTTAGTGTTCTATCCTTGCCGAGTGGATACTTCCTGAAGGATTTCTTCTCGTCTCTTATCCGCCCCTTTTGAGTAGCTTTTTACGACATAGCTAGTGGAGGACGGCATGGGTGACCATGAGCTCCCCAACTTCTTGGCCGACCTCAAGCCGCTGAAGTACCCTCCGATAGAGCCGGAGCGCTTCCCCATCTGGGCCGATGAGGGATGCGAGGACCCGCCCGGTGAGTTTTTTCCCCTTGTGTTCATTCGCTAGTCTTTTTCCTTAGCCGAATGCTAAAATTTCATTTATATTCGTGTAGTCGCACATGGTTAGGATGGGCCATATGCTCCCGGTGCAGCAACAAGGGCCAGGGGGAAGCGGACGGCATCGTCCAGCGCCGCTCCAGCTGTGGCGCGAAGAAGCTTCATCGGCCAAGGCCTGCGGTGGTCGCGCCGAGCGTTCCCACGTATGTGCCTTTGCTCTTCTTAGTACACTCGTTGACTTGTCCTTCATTGCGTTTAGCCTTGTTTTCTTCGTCCAATGAAGCGATGATGCTAGACGTCTCTGGTGTCATCGCTACCACGTCCGCTCCGACTCTGGCTACAGCTGAGGGACCGGTTGGGCCAGAATGACCCTCCGCTGACATGCCGACTGAAGTCGTGACAGCCGCGCCGGAGCCATCTCCGCCGGCTGCCTCCGCGCCTCTACATCATGCCCCAGCCGCATCTAGACTTGCTCACATGATCGCGGCCGGGAGCGATGCCGCTATTCCTCCACTCTGGCTGACGGAGGGCGCGGACTCAGTCTCGAGCGATGCTTAGATGGGCTCGGCCGCCTACCAGGTCGAGGAGCCTGTGGAGGTGGCATCGGGTGCTTCCGCATAGGCGGCGGCAGGCAGCCACGTGCAGGCAGCTGCCTCCGGCTTTGATGACACTAACGACAGGGCCGAGGCGGTCGTCGCGAGGGCTTTGCAGGCTGCTGCCGACGATGAGGAGGAGGTACTGGTGACTGGCTACAAGCTGGCCCTAGCCGTGCTGACACCGGGAACTATTCTCACCCAGATCTCCAAGTCAGCACCCGTCTCCCTCGACCAGGCACGCCGCCTGGTGGAGGTGATGGAGCAGGGGCTTGGGGAGGCCAAACCGCTGGGCATTTCTCTAGAGGTAAGCATCCTTCCAGGCTTTTCCTCCTTTGTCTTAGGTATTTTGCTTGTTC
Source organism: Avena insularis (assembly GCA_023614405.1). Classification (NCBI taxonomy): domain Eukaryota; kingdom Viridiplantae; phylum Streptophyta; class Magnoliopsida; order Poales; family Poaceae; genus Avena; species Avena insularis. Next base: position 659,178,495 of record CM042690.1, on the reverse strand, counting down.
TCCTTTTCATTTCTTTCCTTCTTCCACAGAAAGCTTTTGCTGAGATGACCAAGAACACACAAGACCTGGGGCGTAAGATTGCTCGCTCTGCCATGTCTTCCCAATTGTGCAAATTTTCGCGGTTTTTGTTGACTATCGGGTACCCTTCTGCAGCCATGGATAGGGAGCGGGAAGTGGATCAGCTGAAGGTGGAGGTGACCCGGCTGCAGAGCTCCAACAATACACACCAGGGTCAAATTAATGACCTGGTGGAGCATCAGAAGAAAATGGATTGTAGCCAGTCAAGCCAAGAAGACCGCCGACATCCGCACCGACGCTCTCAAGAACCTTGAGGCCCTTTCTAAAAAGCAGGAGGAGGCACTGAAGGAGGCGAAGGCTCGGGAGAAGGCTACGCAGGAGGAGCTGAGGCAGATCACCGAGATTGTCATTAGTAAGTATCCTTTCTTTCTGCTGAATTCCTTCTATTTGCTGCAGCTGGTTTGTAATAGTTGCTCTCTGGTCGGGTGCAGCTCATTATCCTGAGGCGACTGATCAAGCTCTCGCCCGGGTGCTCGAGGAGGAGGCTGGACGCGACCTATGTCCCGAGGATCTTGTTGTGGTGGTGAGTGAGGAAGCCAACCAGTTGCGCTAAGCCGGCCAGGATGTCTCCGCCTACCTCTAGCCCGACGCCGCCGCACTCGGCACCATCGACGTGCTGGCTACCCAACTCAGGACTACTGCTGATCTCATCGAGGCATCGCGGGAGTGGGCTACACGCGGGGGCTCGGAGATGGTGCTTGCACTGCTCAAGTCCTGGTATCTAGCTGCACATCTTCGGAGCCTTTCCCAAGGGTTCTGGCAAGGGACCAACTATGATTAGCTTCGCTCCGAGGTTCCTGATATCCGCTCTTATAGTGTCAAGATCTCGAGCTTCGTCTAGCTGGATCGGGACTACAGCGATCCGAGTGAGCCAGAGCGGTTTTGCTGGGCCCTAGCTCCGGATCCCTCGCAAGCTTCTGCGCCAGACTCTGACCCGGCTGCCACCGACCTTGCCTCCTACAGCCAGCCTCTAACAGATGCCTCCGATCCTTCTACTGAGCCCCATGCTTGATCCTTGGGATGCCAAGTGTACTTGTATTGCCTGAAACTTTCTTTTGTCTTATGCGTGTGAACAACTTTGTCCCTGTGGTATGCTGAATACTTTTGGGAGCTTCGTCTCCCCTTTGTGTGATAATATTGTCTTGTGCCTTTTGTTTGCACTTTTTGATTGTTTAATATGCATTCGCCACTTATGGGATTTTTTGTGGGGGTGCGGGAGCACACCCACTGGGTGTAGTCCCCGAGGTTTGGGCCGGCTGGAGTATCCAGCCAGGTCGAAGCTCCTTTCTAATGTTGCCGTTTGAAGGTCTTTGTATGGGGGTGTGGGAGAGCACCCACCGGGTGTAGTCCCTAAGGTTCGGGTCGGCTGGAGGATCCAGCCGGGTCGAAGCTCCCTTCTGCCTTTTACCGTCCGCGGGGGTGATCAGCTCGCGACCCTAGTACTTTGCAGGGTTTTGACTCGTGCAAAAAACAAACACAAACGATAGTTTTCACGTTAGATATATATGAGGGAAATATAGTTCGTAGTTCATTCATTGAGGTGGGAAAATTTCCCGTTTTGTGCTAGGCCAACAACTTTGTCCTTTTCTCAGTGAGCATTGACTGTTAAGCTATATCCTTGCCGAGTTGTGGTCTGCAGCCATAACCAAAGGGGTAGCTAGTGAGTGTACTGCATGATACTTCGAATTTCTTTTATCGGTGTCAAGCGAGAGAGCGCAACCGGAACATCCAGACAGTTTTGTCTTCCTTATGACTTTTCGTGTAGGGGTCCTCGGGTTTTTGCTCTTGCCGTACTGGTAGCCGGATTGCGGTCTGCAGCCAGAATCAAAGAGTGAGCCCTTAGAGCCGCATACAGTACTTCTCCACTCGGAATGCGCGGCCGTCTGGGCCAGCCGGCGAGCCCCCGGGAGAGATTGCCGAAGCCAGGGTAAAAAATGTAGCAAGAAATGCCAAATGATGCAGCCAGAAAGGCCAAATGGTTACAGAGTCCCTAAGACTATGTCGAGGCTCTTTAGCTTGTTCATTACATAAAAGTAAGATACATACACTTCTCACTTAAGTGTAAAATGGGTGAAGCAGGTTTGCATTCCAGGGGCGCTCAGTTTCTTCGTTGGAACGATCGATCTTATTCTTTGTCGGTTGTTGGGTGTCGATGAGGTAGTATGAGTTATTCTGCAGTGCTCGGCTGATGATGAATGGCCCCTCCCAAGGGGGATACAGCATGTGCATCCCCTTGGTGTTTTGTACAAGTCGCAGTACTAGGTCGCCCTCTCAGAATGAGACGTGGCGGATCCGGCTAGCGTGGTAGCAGGACAGGTTCTGCCGGTAGATGGCGGACCTAGACAAGGCCAGCTCGCATGCCTCTTCAAGGAGGTTGACGCTATCCTCACGTGCTTCCTTGGCATGTTGCTATGTGTATAACAACTTGCGAGGTGCATCGAACTCGATGTCAGTTAGTAGGACTGCCTCTGCCCCGTAGACGAGGAAGAAGGGCGTGTAGCCGGTGGAGCAATTTGGCGTGGTGCGCAAGCTCCACAAAACAGCCGGTAGCTCTTCTATCCAGCGTCCAGGGATCTCATCAACGGCTCGATCAGCCAGAGCTTGATTCTGGCTAGGACCAAACCATTTGCTCGTTCGCACTGCCCATTTGACTGGGGGTGCACGACAGAGGTGAGGTCCAGGTGGATTCCCTTTTCTCCATAGAACCGTGTGAAGGCCCCTTTGGCGAAGTTCATGCTATTGTCGGTGATGATGCTATTGGGGTAGCTGAAGTGCGTGATGATGGTTGTAAAGGACTTGATCACCATGGCTCCATCTAGCTTTTTGATAGGCTTGGCCTCAATCCACGTGGTGAACTTGTCCACCGCCACCAGCAGGTGTGTCATGCTGTATCACGTTGTCTTGAAGGGGCTGACCATGTCTATCCCCTAGACTACGAATGGCCAGGTGGTGGGGATTGTCTTGAGGGCCACAACCAGAGTGTGTTTTTGCTGGCTGAAACATTGGCATCCATTGCATGCCTTCACCATTTGCTCGGCGTCCTCTAGCGCGGCGGGTCAATAAAATCTGTGGTGGAACACCTTGGCCACTATGGCTTGTGATGATGCGTGGTGGCCACACTCCCCTTGGTGAATGTCAACCAGCAGTCAGATTCCTTCGTCTTGGCTCACACAATGCTGATAAATTCATGCGCTTGTACAACTCATTGTTGATGATGGTGTATGCACTTTCTCTGTGCTTTACTTGCCTTGCCTCAACCTCTTCGTTAGGCAGTTCTCCTGTGGCCAGGAAATTCATGAACAGCTTGGCCCATGTGGGAGTTTCCCGGATGGCGTACATGGTTTCCATGATCAGCTTGATTTCCTCACCCACGGCCGAGTTGGGATCATAGGACGGCCTGACGGGTGGAAGGGCGGAGCTGGCAGTCCCCAGGCTACTAGAGCCGGCTGGGGGTGTCGGGGCCTTCGACGCGGCAGTCCCCAGGATTGGTGCGGCATTCCCCGAGTTTGACGCAGCAGTCCTCGGGTCTTTTGCAATAGCTTCTCGATGCTTGGAGCCGGCAGTCCCCAGGTCCGCATCTAGGATGATGGAGTCAAATTCCGGAGACGACGTGATGAATGGCTTAAGCAGGTGCTCGAGGGAGACTCCAGGCGGAATTTCTTGCTTTGTTGAGCCGACTAGAGTGAGTGCATCAATGGCCTCGTTGTTGGCTCGAGGAACATGGTGTAACTCGCACCCCTCGAAGCAGGCACATAGCTGTTGGATGAAGAAGCGGTATAGGGCCATGTTCACGTCCTTGGCGTCCCAATCACCTAACACTTGTTGCATCACCAGGTCTGAGTCGCCGAAGCAGAGGATCCACCGGATGCCAATTTATTTTGCCATTTTGAGGCCATGGATGAGTGCTTCGTACTCGGCAATGTTGTTGGATGCACGGAAGTGGATTTGCAGCACGTACTCTAACCGGTCTCCTTTCTGAGAGGTGATGACGACTCTGGCTCCGAGCCCCCCGTACATCTTGGAGCCATCAATGTGTAGCTTCCAGTGTGTGGAGTCCAGAACCAGTGGTAGGTACTGGGTTTCTGCCCAGTCGACCAGGAAATCCGCCAGCGCCTGAGACTTGATCGCCATTCTTGGCTTGTATCGGAGGTTGTGGGCGGCAAGCTCTATTGCCCATTTTGCCACCCAGCCCGTGGCATCCTTGTTGCCGATGTTCTCCGAGAGTGGTGCCAATGCCACCACCTGGATGGAGTGTTCTTGGAAGTAGTGCTTCAGTTTCTTGGCGGCCATGTACACACCGTACACCAGCTTCTGGTAGTGAGGGTAGTTCTGTTTCGATAGCGAGAGTACCTCACTCAGGTAGTACACCACACCGGGCATTGGACCGGTTGCGCCTTTCCTTCTTCCGGCCTCTCAACCACAAGTACGACACTGACGACCTGGTTGGTAGCTGCAATGTACATGAGCATTGGCTCCTTGGCAGCGTGGGCCTCCAGTATTGGTGGGGAGGAGAGCATGCGCTTTAGGTCGCAGAAGGCATGTCCGCCTGTGCCGTCCAAATGAACTTGTCTATTTTCTTCATGAGCTGGTACAGCGGGAGTGCTTTATCGCCCAGCCGGCTGACGAACTGGCTGATGGAGGCCAGGAATCCGGTGAACTTCTGTACATCATGCAGGTTTTGCGGTGGCTGCATGCGCTCGATTGCGCCTGTCTTCTCCAGGTTGGCCTCGATCCCTCGTTCAGAGACGAGAAAACCAAGGAGTTGGCCGACTAGGACGCTGAACACGCACTTCTCTAGGTTCAGCTTCATCTGGAACCAGTGGAGGTTGGCGAAGGTCTCCTTCAGGTCCTCGAGGAGTGCTCGTCATTCTTTCGTCTTGACCACCACATCATCGACGTAGGCATGTACGTTTCTGCCAATCTGCGTTTGCAGGCATTTCTGCATACAGTGTTGGTACGTTGCCCCTGCATTTTTCAGTCCAAAAGGCATGATGGTATAACAGTAAGCCCCATATGGGGTGATGAATGCTATCTTTATTTGATCATCAGGGTTTAGCCAGATCTGGTGGTAACCTGAATAGGCATCCAAAAATAACAACAGTTCACAGCCAGTCGTGGAGTCGATCACTTGATCTATCCTTGGCAGGGAAAATCGATCTTTCAGGCATGCCTTATTGAGGCTGGTGTAGTCAACACACATGCTCCGAGTCTTGTTATTTTTCAGCACCAGCACTAGGTTTGCCAACCATTCCGGGTGGAAAACCTCCATAATGAATCCGGCAGCAAGGAGCCGTGCAATTTCTTCACCAATTGTTCTTCTCTTTTCTTCTGTGAAGCAGTGTAAGGATTGCTTGACCGGCTTTGCATCTAGCCTGACATATAAAGAGTGCTCGGTGACCTTCCTCGGAACACCAAGCATGTCCTTGGGGGACCATGCGAAGATATCTCGATTGTCATGGAGGAAGTCGACGAGCGCGCTTTCCTATTTGCTGTCAAGGCCATCTCCAACCAGGACGAACTTGTCCGATTGGGCCTAGTTGAGCAAAATCTTCTTGGTGCCCTTGGATGGCTTGAATTGTGCCTCTCAAGCTGGCTTTGGCTCGCCAGCCGACATTTCCTCCTAGAGGGCCGCCATGTTCTGCATGATGATGCACTTCTCCTCTGCGATGATCATGGCCTCAGCTAGCTTGGAGCCGTTTGTGGTGCATGATACGTACATTTTGCATCACCATTTTATATCATAATTTAATGTTATTCATTGATATATTTCATATTAAGAGATGATACTTATGTTAATTCATCTATTTTTGCATGATTGATGACTTTTGGAGGATGAACCACCGGAGTCAGGATTCTAATGGAAAAAGCACTATAGATGCCATATTTACGAAGATCAGAAAATCCCAGAAAATATATGGAAATTCCTATTTTTCTAGAAGATGAAGAATGACAAAAGGGGAAGGGGAGATGGGCCACAGGGGGCCCACCCCACCCCCTGGCGCGGGTCCCCCTGGGCTGCGCCACCAGGTGGTGTGGCTAGCCTGGCCCACCTCCGGCATCGCTCTTCTGCGTATATATTCCCCTCGGAAACCTAAAGTTCGGGGAGCGACCACAGAAAGATTCCGCCGCCTCTGCGGGGCAGAAATTATAGAGAGAGAAAGAGCTCTCCGGCAGGCAGAAATCTGCCGGGGAAATTCCTTCTCGGAGAGGGGAGATCATCGCCGTCAACACCGTCATCAAGCTAGACTTCATCGGGATCATCATCATCTCCACCATCATCTCCACTAGCACCATCACCACCACTCCATACCGCTGTAACAATTGGGTTGAATCTTGCATAGTTCTTAGGGGAAACTTTCCCAGTGTTGATTACTTGTTGTAGTTGATGTTATTGAGTGGAACCATTGAATTATTGTTCATGTTCAGATTGTTACTTATCATTATTTCATATCTGATCTTGATCCATATGATGTCTCGTGAGTAGTTCGTTTAGTTCTTGAGGACATGGGAGAATTCATGTTGTTAGTAGTGGAATTGTGTTCAGAAAGATTCAATGGTTTGATATTTAAGTTGTGGTGCTATTCTTCTAGTGGTATCATGTGAACGTCGACTACATGATACTTCACCTTTATGGTCCTAGGGGAATGCATTCTGTATTTGGGTTCTAATCGTGGGGTTGCCGGAGTGACAGAAACCTGAACCCTTGTTAGGAAACCTTTGTATAAGGGAGTGTAGGATCTTAGAGTTTAAGGTCGTGGTAAGGTTTTTATCCTAATTACTTTCTTGTAGTTGTGTATGCTTGCAAGGGGTATAATCACAAGTATGTATTCTTCCTAGTAAGGTTAGTACATTAGCATAGGTTCACTGATACGTTGCTAACGTATCTATAATTTTTGATGTTCCATGCTTGGTTTATATCTACTTTCTTATGTTTTGTCCACACTTTGGAGTACTTTTTATACACTTTCTTGGACTAACCTATTAACAAGATGCCACAGTGCCAGCTGCCTGTTTTCTCCTGTTTTTGGTTCCAGGAAAGTCAGAAAATGAATATTCTCAGAATTGGACGGGACAAAAGCCGAAGTCAATATTTCACCGAGGGGGACACGGCGCCAGAATACGAGACGGAGAGGGGCCAGGGGCCGGCCACACGGCCAGGCCTAGCCCGCGCCAGGGGGTGGTATGGCCTCCTAGGGCACCCCCTCGGCCTCCCATTTCGCCTATAAGATGCCTTCGATACAGAAACCCTAAGTACCCGATCAAAATTCCATGAAAGAGTGTGTAGCCGATGTCATCTCCATCCCTAGATTGGGAGGGATCTGAAGCTCTTCCCGGCACCCTGCCAGAGGGGAGAATTCACCCTGGAGGCCTTTTTCATCACCATGCAAGCCTCCGGTGTGATGCGTGAGTAGTTCATCCTTGGACTACGGGTCCATGTAGTAGCTAGATGGTTGGTTCTTCTCCTTTGTGCTATCATTTCTAGATCTTGAGAGCTCCGTTCATGATCAAGATCATCTATTTGTAATCATACATGCTGTGCTTGCGGGGATCCGATGGATATTGAGATGCTATTTCACATTGATTATTGATTCTATCATGTCTTTGTTATTTGTGATCTTGCATGCTCTCCGTTGTTAGTAGATATCTTGGCCGAGTAGATGCTAGCAACTCCAAGAGGGAGTATTTATGCTCGATAGTGGGTTCATGCCTCTAGTAATCTGGGGAAGTGACAGAAATCTCTAAGGTACTAGATGTGCTGTTGCTACTAGGGAGAAAACAGCAATCCTTTGTTCATAGAACAATCGTATTGTTTACTTTACACGCAATGCTTAATGCAGTTATCTGTTGCTTGCAACTTAATACTGGAGGGGGTTCGGATTGATAACCTGAAGGTGGATTATTAGTCATAGATGTAGTTGGATTACGGTCTATGTATAATGTTGTAGTGCCCAATCAAATCTCATAGGAGTCAAGATGATTAGCATATGCATGTATGCTTTCTCGATGTTTGTCAATTGCCCCGCTGTAATTTGTTCACCCAACATGTCATCTATCTTAAGGAGAACCACCACTAGTGAACTATGGACCCCGGTCCTTTCTTTTACCATCAATCTACAACTATTTACTGCTTTCTGTTTACTTTCTACAAGCTTTTACTTTCTTCCACACGATATGTTTAATCCTTTGTTTTCAACAAAACCGGTGAGATTGACAACCTCACTGTAAGTTGGGGGCAAAGTTTCGTGGCTGTGTTGTGTAGGATTCCAAGTTGGAAACAACACCTTTGAGGTGTTTCCTTGCTCCTACTGGTTCGATAACCTTGGTTTCATAACTGAGGGATCCTTACTGTTGTGCTCATCATACCTTCCTCTTAGGGTTCCCCAACGAGCTTGACATCAACCACGAGCCAGCAAGTATTTTTCTAGCGTCGTTACCGAGGAGTCAAGGACATCTTCACAAGGGGAGTCCCTCATAACCAATCTCTTTACTTTTTTTGCTTAGTTTATTTCTGCTTTGTTTGCTTGTTTCTTTATCGAAAACACATAGTTGTACTAGTTTGCTTTCTTTATTAAAAACACACAAAAATGACTACTCTTGAAAACACTAAGTTGTGTGACTTCACTAGCACCAACAACAATGATTTCATGTGCACACCTATTGCTCCACCTGTTCCTGAATCTACTTTATTTGAAATTAAACCTGCTTTACTCAATCTTGTTATGAGAGAACAATTTTCTGGAATTGGTACTGAAGATGCTGCTGCTCATCTTAATAACTTTGTTGAACTTTGTGAGATGCGAAAGCATAGGGATATAGATGGAGATATTATTAAGCTTAAATTGTTTCCTTTCTCTTTGAGAGGAAAAGCTAAAGAATGGTTGCAATCCCTAACTAAAAATAGTATTGATTCTTGGACTAAATGCAAAGATGCTTTCATTGGAAAATACTATCCTCCTGCTAACATTATATCTATGAGAAGTGAAATAATGAAGTTTAAACAATCTAATAATGAACATGTTGCTCAAGCTTGGGAAAGAATGAAATCTTTGGTAAAGAATTGTCCCACTCATGGACTGACTACTTGGATGATTATCCAAACCTTTTATGCAGGATTGAACTATTCTTCAAGAAATCTACTGGATTCTGCTGCTGGAGGTACCTTTATGACCATTACTTTGGGTGCTACAACAAAGCTTCTAGATAATATGATGGTTAACTATTCTGAATGGCACACCGAGAGAGCTCCACAAGGTAAGAAGGTAAATTATGTTGAAGAGACCTCTTCTTTGAGTGATAAAATTGATGTTATTATGTCTATGCTTGTTAATGGGAAATCTCATATTGATCCAAATCATGTTCCCTTAGCTTCTTTGGTTGCTCAATAAGAGCAAGTTGATGTGAACTTTATAAGAAATAATAATTTTAGCAACAATGCCTACAGGAATAATTTTGGTAATAATAATTATAGGCCATATCCTCCCAATAATGGTAATGCTTATGGAAATTCCTGCAACAATAATAGGAGTGCTCCCTCTGAAATTGAAGTTATGCTTAAAGACTTTATTAGTAAACAAACTGCTTTCAATAAAACTATTGAGGAAAAACTCTCTAATGCTGAAAGAAACATAGCATCATTGGGTGAAGCACAATCTTATTTTAATAAAATGGTTACTAAACCTAAAACTATTGAGAATCCTTTTGCTGCTACTAATGCCATACAAGTTAGAATTGATGAAAATGTTAGATTACTAGCTGAATTGCATGCTAAGTGGGAAAGAGAAGATGAAATTGCTAGAAATATTAGTGTTTCTACTATCACTACCACTAATTTTGAAGCTAGTAAACCCAATGGAACCTTTTCTAATAAAAATGCTGAAATTCTTCGAAATATGGGAAATAATAGCTCCACTACTTTAGATGATAATTATGATTTTGATCTTGATGGGTGCAATATCTTTGAAGTAATTGAGTTCCTACAAAAACTTGCTAAAAGTCCTAATGTTAGTGCTATGAATATGGCTCTTACAAAGCACACTACTGATGCTCTCATAAAAATTAAAGAAGAAAAGATGAAACATAAAGCTTCTATTCCTATGAAACTAGAATATGGTTGGTAACCCATCATTAATATGAAAATAAATGATTTTGATTTCAAAGCTTTCTGTGATCTTGATAGTAGTGTTTCTATTATGCCTCGAAGGATTTATGATATGCTTGATTTGCCACCATTGGAAGATTGTTCTTTAAATGTCCCACTTGATGATAATGCTAAAAAGAAACTCATGGGGAGTATTAATGATGTTCTTATTATGGTTAACAATGCCTATGTCCCCATTGATTTCTATGTTTTGGATGTTGAATGTAATGCTTCTTGTCCTATTACTTTGGGAAGACCTTTTCTTAGAACTATTGGTGCCATTATTGATATGAAAGAAGGCGCCATTAAATATCAATTTCCACTTAAGAAAGGTATAGAACGCTTCCCTAAGAAAAGAGAGAAGATCCCTTTTGCTTCTCCTATGAAAACAAAATTTGCTCTTAATGCTTCTTCATTTGAGAACACTTGATTCTTTTCTTGCTTCTTATGCCTAACTTAAAGGCGTTAAAGAAAAGTACTTATTGGGAGATAACCCAAAAGTTTTAGATGAGTCTTGGAAGTTATTACCTCTGTAATAACCGCTCCTTATCCTTTTTATTTGCCTTTTGTGCCAAGAGTAACCTCTAATGAGAGAGAAGTAATGCTTGGGAAAGTTGCTGTCCCGAAACAGTTTTTTGTGCTTCACTGTAAAAATTCGTGTAAAATCTCTGTACGTCGGTTTGAGGTGTGAATTTTTGTGCTTCTGACCCATGTTGTTATCTAACTTTCATTAGTTCAACACTTTTAGATTTGGGCAACAGAAAGGCTTCAAAAAATTGGTTTTTACCTACTGGTCTGTTTTGACAGATTTCTACCATTATTTGCATTTGCTTCTTGTTGATTCCTTTTTGGGAATTGAGATTTTTGAGGGAAGTGCTACAGTAGCTTGCGTTTTAATGAAATTATTATTGGTGTTGAAATGGAACCCAAAGACTTATTATCTTCAGTGCACTAATGTTGCTAATAAAGATTGTGTGAAGTTTTGTATGAAGGAAGAATTTCAGGTGTAAGGAAAGAATGATGCAATGAGATGAAGAATGGACTAAAGCTCAATCTTGGGGATGCTAACCCATGTCACCCCAAGAAATATCCAAGAAGTACAAGCGTCAAAGCTTGGGGATGCCCAAGGCATCCCCTTCTTCATCAAAAATCTTAGATTCTTCCAAACACTTCATTTTTATTGTTTCACGCACAGTTGTGTTGTTCTTGGAGCATCTTTGTTTTTCGTTTTCGTTTGCTTGGTTTGCTTAGTTTGCTTGAATAAATTGGTTGGACCCCCTCTTTCATACATTAGTTTTCAAATAGTTTGGTTTGGTTTGGAAAAGAGTAGGAAAAGTTCATGCTTAAGTGGTAAAAGGAGCTTGTTTTTGTCTATGGCCTATGCTTTGTCATGTCATACTTGATATTGTTTTGGCTCTATTATTAGTGGTTTTTGCTGTAGCATGACATGTTATAAACAATTGAGATTGCCTAATGTGCCTTGAAAGAATCATGCGTTGTTTTAGCATATTAAAGCATAGTATTGTGGTATTCTCCTTTGATGCTTTATTTGGGTTGACTTGGCGCATGCTCACACCATGTTATGACTATCCCAAGTCACTATAGCCTTTATGATCCTTTAGTTTTCGACTTGTAATATCACTTTATGCTTTAATTAATGATGTTTTGTCGCTTTGCATGATTATGGCCATTATTGCTCTCTTAGTTGGTCGCTCCTAGTCTTTTGCTAGCCTCCATAACCAAGTATGAGTTCCACTCATGCATCCAACTCCAAATAAAACCAAGTTGTTCCAAAGAGTCCACCATACCTACCTATTAGCATTTGTTATTCCAAGTATATTCATGTTTTTATCTACCTTCCGAATTAAACTTGTTATGAGAAAACTAGTGATTAAAGCTCTCACGAACTTGATGGCACACTTTACTTTTCTTGCCCTTAATAAACTTGAACCATTGTGTCATCTATGTTGTATATGATTGCACTTATATGTTGGGGATTAGCAGAACCATGCTGTCATGGGGAACGCTTTCAACATTGCACTTGTACATTGTACCTAGTCGATATCATGCTCTTTTGTCTGTGGATGTCGTCGGTGTGAAATGAAAGGGGAGCTTGTAAGTCCATGGAGTTATGTATGTGTGTTAGAGAAACGCTTGGGCCGCCGGTCTAATTCATGCCTAATCATGGTTGAAACCTGCAGCGTAACCATAATGAGCTGTCTATGAAGCATTCTTCTTATAAAAAAAGAGATAGAGATTGAGAAAAAGAGAAAAACAATAAAAAAGACGAGAAAAGAGGAAAGAGAGAAAAAAGCACCATTTTCCCATGGTAAATAAGAAGATTGCTGAGATGCTCATTGTGTGCTTGCCTTGTCATTTTGATATGGGGATTCTTCCGTATCATCGGGCAAGGGGTACCCTGTTGGTGGTTCTCTATGATACACATGTACTTACTATGGCAAGAACTTACCGGTGACTAAACGTGAGTAGCATGAGGAGCGACCCTCGTATTCAAGGGACATGAGATTTCCAACTTATACTTTGTCAAGCATATACTCCATGGTTTGTTCACTTTAACCTTAATCACTTCAATATGCTTATGATAGGGGCAATGAGAGCTGAAAGCTAGTAAGTACCATAATTTTTGGAAGCTCTTTATGAGACTTGAATCCCTGCTTCCTTCTATGAAGGCCTTTCTTTTACTTTTATGTTGAGTCTCCACCTTCTATCTTTATGCACCTATTGAGAGAGCATAGTGTCCATTCTTAGTTTAATGTGCATTGTCCCAAGACTTGTTGATTGATGCATAACTTTGATATTGCTTGTTCTTAAACTATTTGTATCTAGTCACCCTTATGAACTTTGAAGGTGTCCCATGCATTTATGTTTGCTACTCTATGAGGGACAAGCTGAATGCCACTATGCTATGTTTTCTTTATGTGAAACAAACAAACGTCTTGCAAAGCATTGTTATTCATGAATCTTTTGTTTGTGCCTTTTCATGTTACAACATAGTTGCTATGTCTTATTGTTAGAACTATATCTTCATGCTATGTTAAAGTACTATGATCCCAACTATCAATGTTTTGCAAATACTTTGATCAAGTTTATGATGGTGCATGTCACCTTAAAAATTATTCTTTCTTTTTATCACTTACCTACTCGAGGACGAGCAGGAGTTAAGCTTGGGGATGTTGATACGTTGCTAACGTACCTATAATTTTTGATGTTCCATGCTTGGTTTATATCTACTTTCTTATGTTTTGTCCACACTTTGGAGTACTTTTTATACACTTTCTTGGACTAACCTATTAACAAGATGCCACAGTGCTAGCTGCCTGTTTTCTACTGTTTTTGGTTCCAGGAAAGTCAAAAAATGAATATTCTCGGAATTGGACGGGACAAAAGCCGAAGTCAATATTTCACCGAGGGGGACACGGAGCTAGAATATGAGACAGAGAGGGGCGAGGGGGTGGTGCGGTCACCTAGGGCACCCCCTCGGCCTCCCCTTTCGCCTATAAGATGCCTCCGATACAGAAACCCTAAGTACCCAATCTAAATTCCAAGAAAGAGTCTATAGCCACTATCATCTCCATCCCTAGATCGGGAGGGATCTTAAGCTCTTCCCAGCACCCTGCCGGAGGGGAGAATTCACCCTAGAGGCCTTCTTCATCACCATGCAAGCCTCCGGTGTGATGCGTGAGTAGTTCATCCTTGGACTACGGGTCCATGTAGTAGCTAGATGGTTGGTTCTTCTCCTTTGTGCTATCATGTCTAGATCTTGTGAGCTCCATTCATGATCAAGATCATCTATTTGTAATCATACATATTGTGTTTGCGGGGATCCAATGGATATTGAGATGCTATTTCAGATTGATTATTGATTCTATCATGTCTTTGTTATTTGTGATCTTGCATGCTCTCCGTTGTTAGTAGATATCTTGGTCGAGTAGATGCTAGCAACTCCAAGAGGGATTATTTATGCTCGATAGTGGGTTCATGCCTCTAGTAATCTGGGGAAGTGATAGAAATCTCTAAGGTACTAGATGTGCTATTGCTACTAGGGAGAAAACAGTAATCCTTTGTTCATAGAACAATCGTATTGTTTACTTTACACGCAATGCTTAATGCAATTATCTGTTGTTTGCAACTTAATACTGGACGGGGTTCGGATTGATAACCTGAAGGTGGATTATTAGTCATAGATGTAGTTGGATTACGGTCTATGTATAATGTTGTAATGCCTAATCAAATCTCATAGGAGTCAAGATGATTAGTATATGCATGTATGCTTTCTCGATGTTTGTCAATTGCCCCGCTGTAATTTGTTTACCCAACATGTTATCTATCTTAAGGAGAACCACCACTAGTGAACTATGGACCCCGGTTCTTTCTTTTACCATCAATCTACAACTATTTATTGCTTTCTGTTTACTTTCTGCAAGCTTTTACTTTCTTCGACACGATACGTTTAATCCTTTGTTTTCAGCAAAACCGGTGAGATTGACAACCTCACTTAAGTTGGGGCAAAGTTCTATGGTTGTGTTATGCAAGATTCCAAGTTGGAAACAACACCTTGGAGGTGTTTCCTTGCTCCTACTGGTTCGATAACCTTGGTTTCATAACTGAGGGAAACTTATTGCTGTGCTCATCATACCTTCCTCTTGGGGTTCCCCAACGAGCTCGACATCAACCACGAGCCAACATTCACCCACACAACACTTATCTAACTAGAGAAGATTAATCAACTATATGAAGCGAAAGCACTTGACAATATTCGCATGTGTCCTCGAGAACGTTTGGTCATCCTAAGTAATACAACCGGCTTGTCCTTTGCTAAAGAAAGGATTGGGCCACTTGCTAAAATTATTATTATTGTCTTTTATTTACTCGCACTTTATTTATCTGCATTATCAAAACCCCCTAAAAATCCGTTTGCTAAGTATTTACAGAGAATTCCTGATCCAAACCACTTATCAACACCTTTTGCTCCTCATTGGGTTCGACACTCTTATTTATAGAAAGTACTACAATACACCCCCTATACTTGTGGGTCATCAAGACTATTTTCTGGCACCGTTACCGAGGAGTGAAGCGCTATTGAAGAGTGGAACTGGTAAAGGAAACTTCTATTGTGAGTATTGTTTATTTCTGTTTGATACTTTGTTGTCAATATGGAAAATTCACTTAGTTTCTTATTTCAGAATGCTACTACCACTGCTAAGGTAGTATATGAACCATCACCTGCTGAAATTGATCCTTTTAAAATACCTACAAAAATTGTTGATCGTGTTATGGATAACTACTATTTTGGAGATGGAACTGTCCATCCCGGTGATCATTTGCTTTTTATTCATGAATTATGCAGATTGTTCAAGTGTGAAGGTATTACAACAGATCAAGTTAAGAAAAAGTTATTCTATGTATCATTGAAAGGCAAAGTTGAGGAATAGTATAAGTTGCTAAAGAATGGCCAATCTCTTAAATGGGAGGAAATTGTACCTCTCTTTTATTCCAAATTTTATCCTCCTAGTGAGATTCATAAAGATCGGAATCAAATATATAACTTTTGGCCTCGTGATGGAGAGAGTACTGCCCAAGCTTGGGGGAGATTGAAGTTACTAATGCTCAAATGTCCTATTCATGAGCTCCCTAATAATATTATTATCAATAACTTTTATGCAAGGCTTTCTCTTCATGATAAGGATCTATTGGATGCTTCTTGTGCTGGATCATTTACACGTATGAAATAAGAAGCTAAATGGGATCTTCTAGACCGTATTCAAGACAATGCTGGAGCATGAGAGAATGATAAAGGAAGAAAGTCAGGTATAAATTTTATTATGAATGCATTAAATATTTTATGGGAACTGATGACTTTTATAATATTAGTGTTGCTTATGGTCTTGGTTCTCAAAGTATTGCAAATTTTTTAAGGCTTTTCCCTCTTATATTGAAATTCCTAAAAAGAAATGGAACAAGTATCATCAACCATATAAAGATATTGTTAATTGTGTTCCTGCTAGAAATACTGAAGTTTATACTGCTGATTGTATTCTACCTGAACCCTACATCGAGAAAATACCTTTCCCTATTAAGGTGATGACAACATTTGAGTTACAAGTATTTGATTGAAAATAACCAAAGGACATGAGCAAGTGTGAACTTGCCTTTTGTGATTACAAGATTATGCACTCACGGTCTTCGAGACAATAGAAGATTCAATATCTGAAAACAACATTATTGGTCTAGTAAGGACTAATGTTTAAAGAAGCAATATGTTGATGCATAAGTAATGTAATGCATTTTGTAAAATCCCATGATAATCCCTTAATAACATGAATGAGTTAAGTTTAGGTGACACCTTTAAGATTTAGCCATTTCTAAAGTTTGTTTCATAAATAAATATATCTATAAAGCGTTTTAAGTATTTGACATGCAAAGTACACAAGTGAAGTATAATATCATTTTAAGGTTGAGGTGAATGGCTACTTGGTAATTATGATGGATGTTGGTGTGATAGGTTGTTAAGAGTTAAAGGACTTATTTATAAAATTGTTGTTTGAAGTGGCAAAATGAATAACCTTTGAAGAAAAGGTTTCTTTGCCAAGGATTAAACCATCTATGGGGTTAGTAGAATGTGATCGATGTCGTTTGCATTTGCTCGAGTTATTTGAATTTGAGATGCCTTATGATTTAATTGAAATAGACAAAAGTTAACTATAAAAACATAATTAAACCTTATACATTGTGTTTATAACCTTATGGACTAATTTTAACTTTAAAACATGAATAGACCTAGGGTGTGATATGTTTAGATTATTAATAAGTTTTAAGTTTTGTAATAAGTATGTTTAAGACTGCGAGATCATTCACTTTCAGTTTAAGTGAATGATGAGTTTAAGTGTGACTTGTTATTATGAAATTGATTTGACTTACTAAAGAAAGCAAATTTAGCTAATATCATTAATGTGTTAGGGTTTCAAAATCATATAAGTATGGTTGAGTTAAGAGGTAAAGAGCACTTACTTTTATCATAAATGAATGATGTTTAAGGCTTAATTAAAATTGTTGGTTTAACTTGGATTTATGATTTTAAAGGAGTTTTATTGGATTAATAGTTTTCACTTTTGTTTTGCATGGATCCAAGTTATGATTCTGAAACTAGTGATTGAATATAAAAGATTTAAGGTTTTCTATTAAATTGTGATTATTTCTCATTTAAGAAATGTTTTTAAAGAATTTTACAAAAGAGGTATTTTATAAAATGGTTAAGGATTCATTGCTTTAAAATCTTAAAACCTTTGGAATAATATATTTAGCATTTTATAGTAACTATATTTATTCAAGATTTCAAAAATGATTTTTATTTACTTTTAAGTATTATTTATATTTTAATAAAATTCCACAAAGGATTAAATGTCTTCGAATAATTACTTTAAGTTTTATTTGTGAAAATTTAAGATAATTTTTTTATAAGATAGTATATTGATTTTAATACACAAAAATGATTTTTATTGATTTTTTTGGACTTTAACTTATTTTATGAAATTTCATTTAGGATTTAATAGTGTTAATATTATTTGCATTTTATCTAACTGAAATAAGTGAAGTTATATTTTTATTAGGTAGATATTATTTTTGTGATCATTTTGATATTATATGTATTTTTATAGAATTAAAATAAATTCAGGGGTATATTTGTAATTTACACTTTTCTTAATATTAAACAGATCTTTAATCAGTTGGGCTGGACCCATGGGCCAGTTCTG
This sequence comes from Avena insularis, assembly GCA_023614405.1. Taxonomy (NCBI): domain Eukaryota; kingdom Viridiplantae; phylum Streptophyta; class Magnoliopsida; order Poales; family Poaceae; genus Avena; species Avena insularis. The sequence continues at coordinate 659,160,507 of CM042690.1, read as the reverse complement.
GCCCAACTCATTCAGCTCACTAGGACCACTAGGTTGGGTTCAACCCTAACCCTTAGGGTCAGGCTAACCCATCCGGCCCATCTCTCCCCCGAGCACCCCTCTCCTCTTATCCTCGACGCCTTCCTAGCGACGCCATGGTGACACTACCGTCGTCCAGCTGATTCCAACCGCACGGCTCGTTGCAGTCACCGCTACTGGTCGCTGCCGCTCCACCACTCTCCGCTGCTTCTACTTATCCGACTTGATTCGACTAATATGTTCTCATGCTCCCGAGCTCGACCCCCAAACCCTAGTGCCCCTTCTGCTCAAACATCGGCAGGACGACAGTGCTCGACCGCAACCCTGGTGACTCTCATGGTGGTGTGGGCGTTCAGTGCTGGCGCCGTGCTAGTGGTGTGGTCCGGTGGTGTGCCTTGGTGCAGGTTGCAGCGCCGACGGTGTTCCTGGTGCCACCAAGCCGCTATGCCCTTTATTCTCCATCATCAATCTGCTTCCTCTACTCACGCTTGTGCGAGGACTCCAGGTACGTTCTTCCTTCTCCTCTCTCTGGTCTTCCTATTTTCTTTCCAACAATTAATCTTTGCCTCTCTTTAATTTCCTTTGGATGGTATGTTGAGCATGATTTTGTCAACAATGATTATGTGTAGGTTCTCTTGTGATTCAAACTATTTTAGATGGTTTTCATACTTTCCTGTCAGAGTTGTATAAGGTTATGGTTAGGGTTATTGGCTTGAATTCAGCTCATGTGTCTACAACATGATTGAAACATCTCCTGGTTACTATGGTTTTGTGCTTATGCTGTGAAGGAACTCAATTGTCTCCTTACTGTGACTAGGACACCCTCCTATATGCTATCTCAACATCTTTCTGGAATGTTTGATTATTTGGTCTGATATTATGCCCCAGCCTGACTTTATTCTCATTTAACAAAGAACTCTACTGAAATGATTCCTAGATAATCATCTCAGATATTGAGTTGTCACCTGTCAACATTAGCAACATAAACTTGATTCCTAGGTGATGCTAAGAAAATGGTATGATCATGTTTTCTGCTTACTAGCAGATGATTGAGAAAACTAGGATGATTACTTATAATGCTCCCGCGGCCTATTATGGGTTTGCTTAACAATCTTCTCATGGTTGTCAATGGTACAATGGTTTCTACTACTTTTTTGGCTTATTACTGTGGTGCCTCCCACTAGGAGTGAGCACATTAGTGATCTTAAAGCAGTATGATTTGTTGTTTTGAAAAGGTGTGCATAAAACTTCATTTATTTTGTTTATTCCCCTTTTAAACAAAATGGCTTTACTTTAAATGATTCCTAGAAACCATGGCTAGGGAAATGATTTGTCCAAATTATATGATGGTTTGAACTATATGTGAAGATACTATATCAAGTGGAAAATGATGTATCAAGATAAAATAGAGCTGCTTGTTTGCTTTAGAACCCCATTGTGGTGCCTCCAAAGAGTATGCACAATAGCGGTTCATAGTGACATGATCTACTACTACTTTTCACACTACACCGTACTGTCCTCGTTTTGTGTGTTTAGGTTATGAGCTCCTGGTTACACTAGGGATCACCAGCTCATCTGGTGGAGCTAATTTCCCTCTCTACTAGTCTTGTTATCTCTCTCTATAAACTGATGAGAACAGGTATTGTACTTGATGGCTTGGCCTAGCCTATGATGCAAAGGCTGAGGCCATGATTTGGATAAGAACAGTTACTACCCCTTTGTGAAAAATATCCTGTGATGATCTGGTACTCCACCTGAGTACATATCTGAGGATTTTCTTTTGACCCCATCCACTTTCTAAGATAAAATGATAAGAATGGATACTTAGGCAGGATCTTGATTTAACAACGTGCTATTATAGTAGGTGGTTGATGTTGGTGAATATGTTGGCTTGGAGAAGAGTATTTGAGTTTGCTCACTTCTTCTTGTGGTGATCTGCTCCTCCTGGTACTGATGTTCTGCTCTTCCTTAATCTGCTAGCCTCCTCCTCCTGGCTTGGTATTCTCCTTGGCTTCGCCTTGTTTTGATGAACCTAATCTTCTCTGCTGCTAACAGCCCGCTTCTCTGTTGCTTGATCAACTCTTGGATGGGTTAACTAAGCAACCAGAGTTGTGATGTGGTGGTGGATCTAAGATCAGTGTATTATCTTAGCATGGAAATAGGAAAATGGATGTGGTTGTGCAGAGTTTAGCTAGTGTGCTATGGAGAAACTAATATTGAGCTAGTTAGCTTCATCTGGCTTCTCTCTATATTTAGTGCTCCCTTGTGGTGTATACAGCTCATTACTTGCATGTGCTGATAGTGCTGCTGTCAAGTGGGCCTAATGTGGTGCAAGTTTCAAACCTTGAAACTTGTGTCTGTGGATCACATCGGCCGATTCAGATATTTTCTTATTTTGGCTTACCCCTTTTCTAAAAAATGGTCAAATTTTGCCCAGCCAATGATGCATGAGACTGAGGCATATAAACTGATAAGAATAGATTACTAATCTGCCCCCGATTTGATTTAAGATCTATGATGTGCTAGCAATGCACTTCATTGCCATACTGAGAGCACAACTAACCCATAAACCCTCTTTTCTCTTATCTTTTGTCTTTGTTTTGCTGGTTTTGAAGATTAAGAAGATACATAAATGAAGGAATAGTTTAGTAGTTAGTTTAGGATTCTTTTCAATTTGTTCTAATCTTATTTTTTTATTCTTTTATAATTTATTCATTTATTTAATGTAAATACAATGTAATATTATTTGTTTTGATTAATAAAGTTGAATTTCCTTGTATTACACTTATTGTAATAGCAATATATCCTTTTGGTATTTAAATATTTATTGTTTATACTTTTGTTACTTCCTTTTTATTTGTGCATATATAATATATGGTAATATCATTTATCAAGTAATTAAGGCTTTCATATTTGGTTATTGCAATACTTCTTTATATTGAACTATTTTATGTTACTCAATGATAATAGTAATTGTATTATCCATTATATAATAATTCAAATCCTTTTTCTTTTTGTACTATAAATCTTGTAATATTATACAACATTAATGAATTCAATAATTCATTTCTTTATTTATAATCCAATTTCAAATTTCTTTTGAATTCAAATAAGTCATTTGAATCCTTAAATTTAAAATGATTCCCCCAAAACACAAAGATACTCCAGAGGTCATGTCGAAATCTGTCGCACTTGCCTGGATGTTTCCATCAGAGCAAGAGAGATCTCGATCCCTCTATAGCTTCTTTAGCTTTGCATGAAAATTCCTTGGATTTTCTTTATGCATGAATGCAATGCACACACATGTGTCCCATCTATTTCTAGGTGCTAATCCTAGGATGTTACAGTCCTTGTCTTGGCGGTTCTGACGCTCATGGTTGTCCTGCGGGCCACCGGCTGGTGGAGGTGGTGGTGATGGTAGTCTGGTGACCTCGGCCATCTTTCTGGTGCAGCTGCATTCCTGTGTCGTATGCATAGCCGGCTTGTTGCCGCCACTATGAAACTTGCATGGCCTATCAAACATCAATTCAACGGTGTACTTGGGTCGTGGCAGCCGATCATCGGACTTCTGTCTCCAGCCCGCTGCCGGACCCTCTTGGACGACTGCCACTTGCTTGGAACCGTACCGGTTTTCCAGCTAGTCGTCATTTCTTTTGCCGTGGCGGTTGTCGTGGCCATGCCGCCTGGAGTTGTTATGATGCCCATCCGACTAGCGTCGGTCCGTGGAGTTGTCTGCAATAATCTTCCCTTGGTCATCCACCACAATGGGCTTCTTCATCACCGCATCGGCGGTGGTGTACTTGTCCGCGATGGCCATGGCCTGAGCCATGGTTTCGGGTTCCACTCGGCTGAGCTTATGATTAAGCATGGTGCCGTCTCTACAGCCGTTGACGAAGAAGTCAATGGCCTGGTGCTCGGGCACCCCCTCATAGGAGTTGTGCATGCTTGTTCACCGAGTGAGGTAGGAGCGGTTGGAATCGTCCTTGCCTTGAACACAGAGGGCGAGCTCGCGTGGCCGCTCGGGCTTCTTATAGGTGCCGGTGAAGTTGTGTATGAATGCCTCCTCGAAGTTGACCCATGCGTTGATGCTGTTGTCAAGAAGACTGTTCTACCAGGTTCTGGCCAAGTCGAGGAGCATGAGGGGGACGTAGTGCACTGCCACTCTCCGGTTGCCAGTTGCTATGAAGGGAATATGCCCTAAGAGGCAATAATAAAGTTGTTATTATATGTATTCCAAGTATATGATAGATGTTTATTTTGCATTCTATAATTGTATTGATGCGGAAACATTAATACATGTGTGTTTAATAAACAAATAGAAAGTTCCTAGTTATGCCTCTCTTTGAACTAGCTCGTTGATTAACAAGATGATCAAAGTTTCCTAATCATGGACATTGGATGTCGTTAATAACGAGGTCGCAACATTTGGGAAATGATGTGATGAACATTCATCCGAAGTATAGCATTACGATCAAAGTCATTGTGTTTATATTGCTATAACATCATACGAAGTAATCCTAGTCCTTAGACCATGAGATCATGTTAATCACTAACACTGGAAGAGTATCTTGAGAACATCAAACATCACACCGTGAATGGGTGACTATAAAGGTGGGTTCAGTGCTATGAAGGTGTTATGTAGAGGCTCACGGATCAAGAGTGGGATTTGTCCATCCCGGTGACGGATAGATATACTCTGGGCCCTCTCGGTGATATCACATTAAGAATAGCTTGCAAGCAAGTGATGTGATCACTAGAATGTTATATCACGGGAACGAGAAAATAGTGCATGTCGGTAACGAGATCAAACTAGGTATTTGGATACCGATGATCGAATCTCGGACATGTAATATATCATGAGACAAAGGTATTAAGTTACTAGCATTAAAGGTTCTCACGATCACAGAAGTCATCGTTGAATGTGTAGGAGTCAGAATGGATCTCTAGGTCCCGCTTCTGATTATTGATCTGAGAGGGGTCTTGATCATGTCTGCATTATTCTCGAACCGTAGGGTAACCCACTTAAGGGTTGCCAACACCATTTGGAGCAAATATGTTTCAGACGAAAGAATTGCAAAGTGCTGGAATTATTTCAATGGACACTGGAATTGTTTCGGGTGAATTTGCTGAAATTTGTTCTGCATGTGATATTAAAATATTGAGGGGGTTTTATGTGAATGTTTGTTAATTAAATTAATTAACAAAATTCTGAATAAAATAAATAAAATAGTTTTATTAAATGAGAGTTGCATTAAATTTGGTGGAAATTTAATGCATATGAGTGGGATTTTTTAGTGGAGAAAATGGAGGGGCAATTTATGTGAGTGGAGATTCCACCACATGAATGAGGAAGTTGTGGGGGCAACCCCCATGGGCGCCGGCCATGGGAAGGGGTAAGCCCCCTCTCCTATAAAAGTCCCCCCTCTCCCTCCTTCTCACTCACACCTCCTCATGAAGGATCTCTCTCTCCCTCTAGATTTATTTCCCCATGGTCTCGGATTAGCGAGATACATGTTCCCGGTGGAATTTCGTCTAGAAGGAGTTGTTGCTTCCGCTGATTCGCTGGAGTGAGGAGGTGGAGGTTGTTCGGTGGTCCAGACGTGTCTGCGAGGACGGATGCACTGCTGATTTGCGGTGCTAGGACTCGCACATGATCATGAGTTCGTCAAGCGTTCGATTACATCATCCACGAGTTCAAACTTGTTAACAAAGCTTTGTTATTCTTCAAGGGTATGTTCTCTATGGATATATATCCACCCGTTGCTTGTATCTAGTAGATACATCCTAGCGCATAATAGTTCCCATCATAGGAAATTTTTGTTTTCTATGCTGCGAACCCAACAGGCTATACCCACCGCGATGACGTAATCCACCAGCTAGTCTTCCGGTCTGACCGAGCCGTCGTACTTTGGAGAATATCATTGTGCGGCCCGGAAGTTAGGGTGTCCAGGCAACACGGTACCCAAGTTCTCTGAAATCAGCCGGGATGACTACAGTTGGTGTGCCAAATACTCGGAGGGTCTTTTTTGGCACGAATTAAACTTTACGTTTCAATACAAAAAATGAGGCTAACGGTCGTCAAGTTGGCCCCCCTGTCAGTTCTCGCCGTTATGTCGCTCCTGTCGCTTAGGTGTCAATTAGGCTTGCAGCGTTGGCGCCTGCATCCATTACGCGTCTTGTTCTTCCCCGGAGCGGCAATCTGTGGGGCGTCATAGCCATGGCGCGGAGCTAGGACGTGGATGAACCTGCTTGGCCCAGCTCTCCTCCCTGTAGGCATGCAACGTTGGCGCCTGCATCCATTACGCGTCTTCTTCCCCGGAGCGGCAATCTGTGGTCGTGGCCATGGCGCAAAGCTGGGACGTGACGAAGCTGCTCGGCCCCGCTCTCCTCCCCATCCCAAGTCGAAGCTCGCCCTCACCGTGGACGCACCCATGGCACGGTGTGGGGACAAGAATTGGTTCCCGGTGAGATCTATCACCTTGTCAACCATGCTCGGTTCTATTTTCCTCCTCTAGAATCCGAGCTTGCCGTCGCCGTGGTTGCACCCGCACCAATTCTGCCACCTCTGCTGAGGTCTCTATGGTAGCTCAAGTTTTGCCATGTTGGGCCTGTAAGGGTTCTATTGTGTATGCATGAAGAATAATTGTAACAAAGGCCTGGAAATCTTGGGGCGATATCACATATCGGAAGTATATGACGATTGCATTGAGTTCACCGACCCCTGGGCTGAATTCTGTGCTAAAAGTAGAATTTGCCTTGATGATCTGCTCGTCGTCTAGGTCAAGGTGCTGAGGCACTATATCAAGCTAATTATTGAGGTGGTCACTGGTTTGGCAGAGGAAACAGGAGGATGCGGAAGACGACAATGACGAGAAGCACGAGGAGGACGAAGACGAGAGCGTTAGCTCTGTAATGTCGGTTGTAGCTCAGAACTTCTGAATAAATCATCAGAATTTAAATTTCAAGAATACATGCTCAGAAACTTTTGTGTTGTTGTATGTTAAACTAGCAAATCTCTTTTGTTCAAATCTCTTGGGCTGTACCAACTTCATTGTGTTTAATTATGAAAGACAAAATATAAATGATTTCTCTCAATTTCTCGCATATAAAAATGCACAGCTAATTTCATATTCTCGCAGGAACTGGCCCCACTTGTTGAACCGGCAGCACTGCCACGATCTCCACGTAACCACGGTGAGTTCTCGAACCGAAAGTTGCAGTTACCATGTTTCTTCTGCATTCATTCCTCTTCCTCGGTCATTCCTCTGTAGTTTTTCCTGGGTGCTTCTTCTTCCTCTGTTCTGGAACCGTCGGTTGATCTTATTCTTCCTCTCGCATGCAGTTCCTTGCAGGCATTTCCTTTCACCCATTTCCTTGCAGGCGTGGATGATGGGAAACGCACAATAGAGACCCACTTGGTCCCTGCCCATGGCACCACGACTTTGATAGTGGTGTACACAAATGATGAAGCGACTGTGGAGACAACTCTCGCCAGGTTTGAGCAATTGCTTGAGAAAGAGAAGCACAAGTTTGTGGGGCTAGACTTGGAGTACACCCGTGCAAATAAGCGAAAAAATCCTCCACAAGAGATCACTGTCATGCAAATCGCCATACATGAGGAGGTCCTCGTTTACCACTTCTGCAGGTATGTGAAATTTAAATTTGAGATCACCACTTCTGCATCCCTTGTTCCCTTACATCCCTAGATCCATCTAAGTGCAGGAGTAAACCAACTGAGATACATTGTCTGGCTCTGGTCGAGTTCTTGTGTAGGAAAGGGATAACTTTCACTAGCGTGGATATCACAAATGACACAATTATGCTTTCTCGTGCGTTGATAAAATCCCAGATGGGCACCACATCGACATCCAAAATCTGTACAAGATCAAACCATACCCAGCAAAGGATGGTATGGGTGATCTGGCAGCGGAAATCATCGATAAATCCTATGAAAAACTGAAGAAATTGAAGCGACTCGATCATGACTACTGGGAGTGGAAGCCGATGATCCAGGTGCGCCTCAAGTATGCAACCAGAGACGCCTACATGGCGTACGAGTTGTACAGTAAGCTCATTACCATGAAAGATGGGATGGTTAAGGCGGGTTTTTTTGCGAGAGAGCTATGCCCTGGTAGCAAGCTAGCCCAGGAGAAGAAGCATGAGGAGGATAGAAAGCGGTTTCAGGACGAGCAGGGATCTTGGGACGGTGGCGACATCAAGCGGTTGAAGGGGAAGCAAGTCAAGGACGACAACAAGTGGTGGTGATACATTATGTGTTTGAACTAGATTTTAGTTTCTAGTTTATTATGTGTTTGATACATTTAGTTACTTCAATACAAAATTTCGACCAATTTAACTTGTTGATGTATTTCTTGACAATTATAATATAACCGAGCACTAGAAATATTTTGTAGTGTGCATGAGCATGATCAGTAAATATAATTGAACACTAGAAACTTTAAGGCACTCCATATAAAGAAGTAGATTAATATAGAAGGTTCACCAGAGACACCACAGATATATTGTCTTACATGCCACACACATGTAATAATTAACTAGAACAAAATAAAAGCAGGGGCTGCAGCAGGAGGCCGGGACACGGAGACGCCTAGCAGGGCAGGGGTTTATCAACAGGAGGCAGCGATAGCCTAGTCGATGGGATACAGGCCAGTCCTGACATACTCTCGGAGGAATTTGCCGTAGGCTGCGTGCCACGCCAAGGTAATCGGACTATGGCTTCTGTCTCCGCCTCTGCCAACGCCCTCTGCGTGCTGGATCATGCTGTTGAGGTCCACGTTGATTGCTCACACAGATGGGCAAATAGCCTCCCCTACGGTGGAAACGGATTAGCCCACACCGTAATCGCCAAAGACGTAGCTCTTGTTGTCCCTGGATACCTTGCTATCGTCCACTTCATCATCATCCTCCTGTTGATTTTTAAGAACATAACTTAGAACTCATACATATGATTGAATTGTATTACAACTCAAGAATTGACAACATGTATATGTAAGACAATATATCCGTGGATATCAAAGATAAAACATCTCAGCAATAGTTTGATCGGTTGATATATCATTTCATCTCAACACAATGACAAATAATTGCATCAGAGTGAATGTAGGATAAATCTAGGGGCCTCATAAGTTTCTTCAGGGATGGACTCAGTGAACCAGGTAACAATTGCACAACCTGTAATGTTGTTGTACATCGCCCCAGGTTCACTAACTCATCCCTGAAAAAATCTGACACCAATGTGTCTGCCTCTCTTTTGGGACAAATTTGAATCATTGGCCACAATAAGAAATTAAAATGTAATCATACAAAATATTATTCAGAGCTATACATAGTCAGGTACAAAAACAAGCCTAAATATTGTAATTATAAATAAAAAACCAAACAATTAATCTTCAGGTACATGTTAAAAATACTTATGATCAAAACCATTCATATACATATGCATCATACCAATCATTAAAAGATCAGAAACAATTCAAGGATCATATTTGTAGTTCCATATGAGAATAAATCTAGGGCCTCATAATTTGTTACAGAGATGGAGTTGGCAAACCAAAGTACCAACAACACAACCTATATTGTTTGTGTGCATTGCTACCTCAGGTTCACCAACCCATCCCTAAAACACGACACCATCATATGTGTCTCCCCTTGAACTCTTTTGGGGCAAATTTCAATCATCGGCCTCGATGACAAACTAAAATGTAATTCTTATACACTGAATGCATGGAATAGATAATTCGAATATCATAGTTCTATGAATGTAGAATAAATATTAAGGCCTCATAAGTTTATTCAGGGACGGCGTGAGTGAACCAAGTAACAATTGCACAACGTATATTGTTCTTTTACATCGCCCTAGGTTCACTAACTCGTCCCTGAAAAAATCTGACACCAATGTGTCTGCCTCTCTTTTGGGGCAAATTTGAATCATTGGCCACAATAAGAAATTCAAATGTAATCGTACAAAACATTATCCAGGGATATACATAGTCAGGTACAAAAACAAGCCTAAATATTGTAATTATAAATAAAAAACCAAACAATTAATCTTCACGTACATGTTAAAGATACTTATGATCAAAACCATTCATATACATATGCATCATACCAATCATTAAAAGATCAGAAACAATTCAAGGATCATATATGTAGTTCCATATGAGAATAAATCTAGGACCTCATAATTTGTTTCAGAGATGGAGTTGGAGAACCAAAGGACCAACAACACAACCTATATTGTTTGTGCGCACTGCTGCCTCGGGTTCACCAACCCATCCCTAAAACACGACACCATCATACGTGTCTCCCCGTGAACTCTTTTGGGGAAAATTTCAATCATCGGCCTCAGTGACAAACTAAAATGTAATTCTTATACACTTTGAATGCATGGAATAGATAATTCGAATATCATAGTTCTATGAATGTAGAATAAATATTTCGGCCTCATAAGTTTCTTCAGGGATAGAGTCAGTGAACCAAGTAACAATTACACAACCTGTAATGTTGTTGTACATCGCCCCAGGATCACTAACTCATCCCTGAAAAAATCTGACACCAATGTGTCTACCTCTCTTTTGGGACAAATTTGAATCATTGGCCACAATAAGAAATTGAAATGTAATCATACAAAACATTATTCAGGGATATACATAGTCAGGTACAAAACAAGCTTAAATATTGTAATTATAAATAAAAACCAAACAATTAATCTTCGGGTACATGTTAAAAATACTTATGATCAAAACCATTCATATACATATGCATCATACCAATCATTAAAAGATTAGAAAGTATTCAAGGATTATATATGTAGTTCCATATGAGAATAAATCAAGGGCCTCATAATTTGTTTCAAGGGTGGAGTTGGAGAACCAAAGTACCAACAATACAACCTATATTGTTTGTGTGCATTGCTGCCTCAGGTTCACCAACCCATCCCTAAAACATGACACCATCATATGTGTCTCCTCTTGAACTCTTTTGTGGCAAATTTCAATCATCGGCCTCGGTGACAAACTAAAATGTAATTCTTATACACTATGAATGCATGGAATAGATAATTCAAATATCATAGTTCTATGAATGTAGAATAAAGATTGCAACCTCATAAGTTTCTACAGAGATGGCGTAAGCGAACCAAGTAACAATTGCACAGCTTATATTGATCTTGTACATGGCCCCGGGTTTGCTCACTCATCCCTGAAAAAATCTGACACCAACATGTCTGCCTCTCTTTGGGGCAAATTTGAATCATTTGCCACAATAAGAAATTGAAATGTAATCGTACAAAACAATATTCAGGGATATACAAATGCATAATGCAATGCATTCATAGATCAGAAACAATACAAAGATTATATATTTAGGTTCCATATGAGAGAAAAAGGGCCTCATTTTTTTCAGCGATGGAGTCGGAGAACTAAAATACCAACAGCACAACCTATATTGTTTATGTGCATTGCTACCCCAGGTTCACTAACCATCCCTAAGAAAACAACACCATCAGATGCCCTTGCACTATTTTGGGGAAAAATTGAATCATTGGGCTCAGTAAGGAATATAAATGTAATGTTATAGGCCTGCTGTGTATCAAAATCAACACTCAACTAGCAAACTCAACAAGATGCCAGATGAGTAGATTGGGGTTTTGTGACTAGACGGATTGGGGTTTTGTGACTAGATGGCAGATGCATCAATCAACCGATCGAACCATATATATACTACCCTACTTCAAGAGCAAAATAATCTGTACACGATTGAGCAAATCCTATGTATGAACGGTGAAAACTGCGGCTGTGACTAGAGAAGCTAGCAATGTAGTACCTCGGACTCCTCATCAGGGACCTCCTCCTCGAACTCATCATTCTCCGCGATTGCATCGAAGATTTCTTGTACAGTGATGGGGTCATTGATGTAGATCACCGAATTGCCTCCGCCTGCCGTCTGCCCCCCATCTAGATCTGTCGCTGGAACCACGGCATTGTCGGCCACCTGCTGCTCGGCAGCGACGGCTACTACCTGCTGCTCAGTAGCGATGGCTACCACCTGCTGCTTGGCAGCGACGGCTACCACCTGCTGCTCGGCGGCGATGGTTACTGGCTGGACGGATGAGCTCGCACCCTCGACGGCGCAGCGACAAGCGGCGTTTGTGCCCGGAGAAGACGCCTCCGCCTGCTTGGCAACGATCGAGCCATCTGCTGCTGCGCCTTCAACTGGCTTCACCTCCGGCTCGTCTCCACGTGTACGCTTCATGGCGCACCAAGGGAAGAAGGTAGTGCAAGCGAGGGAGCTTCGGCACGCGCGACAGGTGTAGATTGGGGTCTTGGGACTAGACAGACTGGGGGAAATGACATGAGCTCATGGAAGAAGAAGGTCGAGGGGGGTTATAAACACCGAACCATTCGTAGTTCTCAAGTGGACATGTGTGGTGGGCGGGGGGCTACCACGATCTCCACCCTTTTTTTTGGGTTCCCTTTTTATTGAAACAGCCACGATCTCCACTTTAGAGCTGCATTGAAAACACGCTCATGGCAGACCTCGATTCCACTGTATGCAAGTGGCGCGGAACCAATTTCTAGCAACGTTAGATCTACTCGAGGGGGGCCCTTGACTCATGGAAGTTACTAGCGGTAGGGCCCAGTTGGAAGTGAGATTGAGAACGCTGCGTAAAAATGGGATATGTCTTATTAAAATAAAGTGGCAATAAATTGCAGTGTCCCATCGACAACCGTGCACTCGATGACCCCGTTGCCCTGTGCATGTGTTGTAGTAGCAGTAGTAGGCTTTTCAGACTTGATTAAACTTGACATGACCGCTCGACGAATTTTTCCATGGATGGCATCGTGTTCCTTCCTATAGAAGTCTCGCTGAGGGAGACGTCGTGCTGTCTCACGCTGTACCGTGAAGGGCACGACGTGTGCAATGATCATCGTTGAATCGCACAGAATCAACGATTGGTGCGCACGATCCGCGAGACAACTGTGACAACCAATCAGGGAGTAGTAGACAGGGTGAAGACAGGTTTGGGCTTCTACGAAAGATAGAGAGAGGGGGGGCAAAACTAAGTAGTACCACATAAAACCAAGGGCAAAACTGAGTAGTATAAAAATGGAAAGTGTCTTGTACAATGAAATACATCATGGAATACATCAAATTATGCCAAGATAAATCCACTAGAGTTCATTGGATGTGTGTTCTTCTCGTAAATCACACATGGATCCACCTGTGTGATTGCATGTCTGTTCCTCTAAACAAACCACATAAGGATCCATTAGTGTCATTGGATGTGTGTTCTTCTCATGAACCACACACGGATCCACCAGTGTCATTGCATGTTTGTTCTTTTCATGAACCACAGCTAGAGTCATTGCATGTCTGTTACTTCCATAAACAACACATGGATCCATCGGTGTCATTGCATGTCTATACTTTTGATGAACCACAGCTAGAGTCATTGCATGTCAGTTCTTTTCATGAACCACATAGGGATCCACCAGTGTCATTGCATGTCTGTTCTTATCACAAACCACATAAGGGTCCACTAGTATTATTGCATGTCTGTTCTTTTCATGAACCACACCAAGTGTCATTGCATGTGTGTTCCTCTAGACAAACCACATAAGGATCCACCAGTGTCACTGCATGTCTGTTCTATTCATGAACCACATAAGGATCCACCAGTGTCATTGGATATGTGTTCTTTTCATGAACCACACCTAGGGTCATTGCATGTATGTTCCTCTAAACAAACCACATAAGGATCCACCAGTGTCATTGCATGTCTGTTCTTTTCATGAACCACACCTAGTGTCATTGCATGTGTGTTCTTGTAAACAAACCACATAAGTCATTGCATGTCTGTTCTTTTCATGAACCACACCCAATGTCATTGCATGTGTGTTCCTCTAGACAAACCACATAAGGATCCACCAGTGTCATTGGATGTGTGTTCTTTTCATGAACCACACCCAGTATGATTGCATGTCTCTTCCTCTAAACAAACCACATAAGGATCCACTAGTGTCATTGAATGTCTGTTCTTTTCATGAACCACACCCAGTGTCATTGCATGTGTGTTCTTCTAAACAAACCACATAAGTCATTGCATGTCTGTTCTTTTCATGAACCACACCCGGTGTCATTGCATGTGTGTTCCTCTAGACAAACCACATAACGACCCACCGGTGTCATTGGATGTGTATTCTTCTCATGAACCACATAAGGATGCACCAGTGTCATTGGATGTGTGTTCTTCTCATGAACCACACATGGATCCACTAGTGTCATTGCATGTATGTTCTTTTCATGAACCACAGCTAGAGTCATTGCATGTCTGTTACTTCCATAAACCACACATGGATCTACCGGTGTCATTGCATGTCTGTTCTTTTCATGAACCACACCCAGTGTCATTGCATGTCAGTTCTTTTCATGAACCACATAAGGATCCACCGGTGTCATTGCATGTCTGTTCTTTTCACAAACCACACCTAGTGTCATTGCATGTCTGTTCTTTTCATGAACCAAATCCAGTGTCATTGCATGTGTGCTCCTCTAGACAAACCACATAAGGATCCAACGGTGTTACTGCATGACTGTTCTTCTCATGAACCACATAAGGATCCACCAGTGTCATTGGATGTGTGTTCTTCTCATGAACCACACATGGATCCACCAGTGTCATTGCATGTCTGTTCTTCTCACAAACCACACCCAGTGTCATTTCATGTCTGTTCTTTTCTTGAACCAAATCCAGTGTCATTGCATGTGTGTTCCTCTAGACAAACCACATAAGGATCCACCGGTGTTACTACATGTCTGTTCTTTTCATGAACCACATAAGGATCCACCAGTGTCATTGGATGTGTGTTCTTCTCATGAACCACACATGGATCCACCAGTGTCATTGCATGTCTGTTCTTTTCATGAACCACAGCTAGAGTCATTGCATGTTTGTTACTTCCATAAACCATACATGGATCCACCAGTGTCATTGTATGTCCGTTCTTTTCATGAACCACACCTAGTGGCATTGCATGTCAGTTCTTCTCATGAACCACATAAGGATCCACCAGTGTCATTACATGTCTGTTCTTCTCACAAACCACATAAGGATCCACCAGTGTCATTGCATGTCTATTCTTTTCATGAACCACACCCAGTGTCATTGCATGTGTGTTCCTCTAGACAAACCACATAAGGATCCACCGGTGTCACTGCATGTCTGTTCTTTTTATGAGCCACATAAGGATCCACCCGTGTCATTGGATGTGTGTTATTTTCATGAACCACACCCAGTGTCATTGCATGTATGTTCCTCTAAACAAACCACATAAGGATCCACTAGTGTCATTGCATGTCTGTTCTTTTCATGAACCACACCTAGTGTCATTGCATGTGTGTTCTTCTAAACAAACCACATAAGTCATTGCATGTCTGTTCTTTTCATGAACCACACCCAGTGTCATTGCATGTGTGTTCCTCTAGACAAACCACATAAGGATCCACCAGTGTTATTGGATGTGTGTTCTTTTCATGAACCACACCCAGTGTGATTGCATGTCTGTTCCTCTAAACAAACCACATAAGGATCCACCAGTGTCATTGCATGTCTGTTCTTTTCATGAACCACACCCACTATCATTGCATGTGTGTTCTTCTATACAAACTACATAAGTCATTGCATGTCTGTTCTTTTCATGAACCACACCTGGTGTCATTGCATCTGCGTTCCTCTAGACAAACCACATAAGGATCCACCGGTGTCACTGCATGTCTGTTCTTTTCATGAACCACATAAGGATCCACCAGTGTCATTGGATGTGTGTTCTTCGCATGAACCACACATGGATCCACCAGTGTCATTGCATGTATGTTCTTTTCATGAACCACAGCTAGAGTCATTGCATGTCTGTTACTTCCATAAACCACACATGGATCCACCGGTGTCATTGCATGTATGTTCTTTTCATGAACCACACCTAGTGTCATTGCATGTCAGTTCTTTTCATGAACCACATAAGGATCCACCGGTGTCATTGCATGTCTGTTCTTTTCACAAACCAGACCCAGTGTCATTGCATGTCTATTCTTTTCATGAACCAAATACAGTGTCATTACATGTGTGTTCCTCTAGACAAACCACATAAGGATCCACCGGTGTTATTGCATGTCTGTTCTTTTCATGAACCACATAAGGATACACTAGTGTATTTGGATGTGTGTTCTTCTCATGAACCACACATGGATCCACCAATGTCATTGCATGTCTGTTCTTTTCATGAACCACAGCTAGAGTCATTGCATGTCTGTTACTTCCATAAACCACACATGGATCCACCGGTGTCATTGCATGTCTGTTCTTTTCATGAACTAGACCCAGTGTCATTGCATGTCAGTTCTTTTCATGAACCACATAAGGATCCACCGGTGTCATTGCATGTCTGTTCTTTTCACAAACCACACCCAGTGTCATTGCATGCCTGTTCTTTTCATGAACCAAATCCAAGGTCATTGCATGTGTGTTCCTCTAGACAAACCACATAAGGATCCACCGGTGTTACTGCATGTCTGTTCTTTTCATGAACCACATATGGATCCACCAGTGTCATTGGATGTGTGTTCTTCTCATGAACCACACATGGATCCACTAGTGTCATTGCATGTTTGTTCTTTTCATGAACCACAGCTAGAGTCATTGCATGTCTGTTACTTCCATAAACCACACATGGATCCACCGGTGTCATTGCATGTCTGTTCTTTTCATGAACCAGACCTAGTGTCATTGCATGTCAGTTCTTTTCATGAACCACATAAGGATCCACCAGTGTCATTGCATGTTTGTTCTTCTCACAAACCACATAAGGATCCACAAGTGTCATTGCATGTCTGTTCTTTTCATGAACCACACACAGTGTCATTGCATGTGTGTTCCTCTAGACAAACCACATAAGGATCCACCGGTGTCACTGCATGTCTGTTCTTTTCATGAACCACATAAGGATCCACCAGTGTCATTGGATGTGTGTTCTTTTCATGAACCACACCCAGTGTCATTGCATGTCTGTTCTTTTCATGAACCACATAAGGATGCACCAGTGTCATTGCATGTCTGTTCATCTCACAAACCACATAAGGATCCACTAGTGTCATTGCATGTCTGTTCTTTTCATGAACCACACCCAGTGTCATTCCATGTGTGTTCCTCTAGACAAACCACATAAGGATCCACCGGTGTCACTGCATGTCTGTTCTTTCCACGAACCACATAAGGATCCACCAGTGTCATTGGATGTGTGTTCTTTTCATGAACCACACCTTGTGTGATTGCATGTCTGTTCCTCTAAACAAACCACATAAGGATCCACCAGTGTCATTGCATGTCTGTTCTTTTCATGAACCACACCCAGTGTTATTGCATGTGTGTTCTTATAAACAAAACCACATAAGTCATTACATGCCTGTTCTTTTCATGAACCACACCTGGTGTCATTGCATGTGTGTTCCTCTAAACAAACCACATAAGGATCCACCAGTGTCAGTACATGTCTGTTCTTTTCATGAACCACATAAGGATCCACCACTGTCATTGGATGTGTGTTCTTCTCATGAACCACACATGGATCCACCAGTGTCATTGCATGTCTGATTTTTTCATGAACCACAGCTAGAGTCATTGCATGTCTGTTACTTCCATAAACCACACATGGATCCACCGATGTCATTGCATGTCTGTTCTTTTCATGAACCACACCCAGTGCCATTGCATGTCAGTTCTTTTCATGAACCACATAAGGATCCACCAGTGTCATTGCATGTATGTTCTTCTCACAAACCACATAAGGATCCACCAGTGTCATTGCATGTGTAATCTTTTCATGAACCACACCCAGTGTCATTGCATGCGTGTTCCTCTAGACAAACCACATAAGGATCCACCGGTGTCACTGCATGTCTGTTCTTTTCATGAACCACATAAGGATCCACTAGCGTCATTGGATGTGTGTTCTTTTCATGAACCACACCTAGTGCCATTGCATGTCTGTTCTTTTCAGGAACCACATAAGGATCCACCAGTGTCATTGCATGTCTGTTCTTCTCACAAACCACATAAGGATCCACCAGTGTCATTGCATGTCTGTTCTTTTCATGAACCACACCTAGTGTCATTGCATGTGTGTTCTTATAGACAAACCATATAAGGATCCACCAGTGTCACTGCATGTCTGTTCTTTTCATGGACTACATAAGGATCCACCAGTGTCATTGGATGTGTGTTCTTTTCATGAACCACACCCAATGTCATTGCATGTCTATTCCTATAAACAAACCACATAAGGATCCACCAGTGTCATTGCATGTCTGTTCTTTTCATGAACCACACCTAGTGTCATTGCATGTGTGTTCTTGTAAACAAACCACATAAGTCATTGCATGTCTGTTCTTTTCATGAACCACCCCCAGTGTCATTGCATGTCAGTTCTTTTCATGAACCACATAAGGATCCACCGGTGTCATTGCATGTCTATTCTTTTCACAAACCACACCTAGTGTCATTGCATGTCTGTTCTTTTCATGAACCAAATCCAGTGTCATTGCATGTGTGTTCCTCTAGACAAACCACATAAGGATCCAACGGTGTTACTGCATGTCTGTTCTTCTCATGAACCACATAAGGATCCACCAGTGTCATTGGATGTGTGTTCTTCTCATGAACCACACATGGATCCACCAGTGTCATTGCATGTACATTCTTCTCACAAACCACACCCAGTGTCATTTCATGTCTGTTCTTTTCTTGAACCAAATCCAGTGTCATTGCATGTGTGTTCCTCTAGACAAACCACATAAGGATCCACCGGTGTTACTACATGTCTGTTCTTTTCATGAACCACATAAGGATCCACCAGTGTCATTGGATGTGTGTTCTTCTCATGACCCACACATGGATCCACCAGTGTCATTGCATGTCTGTTCTTTTCATGAACCACAGCTAGAGTCATTGCATGTCTGTTACTTCCATAAACCATACATGGATCCACCAGTGTCATTGTATGTGTGTTCTTTTCATGAACCACACCTAGTAGCATAGCATGTCAGTTCTTTTCATGAACCACATAAGGATGCACCAGTGTCATTGCATGTCTGTTCATCTCACAAACCACTTAAGGATCCACTAGTGTCATTGCATGTCTGTTCTTTTCATGAACCACACCCAGTGTCATTGCATATGTGTTCCTCTAGACAAACCACATAAGGATCCACCGGTGTCACTGCATGTCTGTTCTTTCCACGAACCACATAAGGATCCACCAGTGTCATTGGATGTGTGTTCTTTTCATGAACCACACCTAGTGTGATTGCATGTCTGTTCCTCTAAACAAACCACATAAGGATCCACCAGTGTCATTGCATGTCTGTTCTTTTCATGAACCACACCCAGTGTCATTGCATGTGTGTTCTTATAAACAAAACCACATAAGTCATTACATGCCTGTTCTTTTCATGAACCACACCCGGTGTCATTGCATGTGTGTTCCTCTAAACAGACCACATAAGGATCCACCAGTGTCAGTACATGTCTGTTCTTTTCATGAACCACATAAGGATCCACCACTGTCATTGGATGTGTGTTCTTCTCATGAACCACACATGGATCCACCAGTGTCATTGCATGTCTGATTTTTTCATGAACCATAGCTAGAGTCATTGCATGTTTGTTACTTCCATAAACCACACATGGATTCACCGATGTCATTGCATGTCTGTTCTTTTCATGAACCACACCCAGTGCCATTGCATGTCAGTTCTTTTCATGAACCACATAAGGATCCACCAGTGTCATTGCATGTATGTTCTTCTCACAAACCACATAAGGATCCACCAGTGTCATTGCATGTGTAATCTTTTCATGAACCACACCCAGTGTCATTGCATGCGTGTTCCTCTAGACAAACCACATAAGGATCCACGGTGTCTTGCATGTCCGTTTCTTTTCATGAACCACATAAGGATCCACTAGCGTCATTGGATGTGTGTTCTTTTCATGAACCACACCTAGTGTCATTGCATGTCTGTTCTTTTCATGAACCACATAAGGATCCACCAGTGTCATTGCATGTCTGTTCTTCTCACAAACCACATAAGGATCCACCAGTGTCATTGCATGTCTGTTCTTTTCATGAACCACACCTAGTGTCATTGCATGTGTGTTCTTCTAGACAAACCATATAAGGATCCACCAGTGTCACTGCATGTCTGTTCTTTTCATGGACTACATAAGGATCCACCAGTGTCATTGGATGTGTGTTCTTTTCATGAACCACACCCAATGTCATTGCATGTCTATTCCTATAAACAAACCACATAAGGGTCCACCAGTGTCATTGCATGTCTGTTCTTTTCATGAACCACACCTAGTGTCATTGCATGTGTGTTCTTGTAAACAAACCACATAAGTCATTGCATGTCTGTTCTTTTCATGAACCACCCCCAGTGTCATTGCATGTCAGTTCTTTTCATGAACCACATAAGGATCCACCGGTGTCATTGCATGTCTATTCTTTTCACAAACCACACCTAGTGTCATTGCATGTCTGTTCTTTTCATGAACCAAATCCAGTGTCATTGCATGTGTGTTCCTCTAGACAAACCACATAAGGATCCAACGGTGTTACTGCATGTCTGTTCTTCTCATGAACCACATAAGGATCCACCAGTGTCATTGGATGTGTGTTCTTCTCATGAACCACACATGGATCCACCAGTGTCATTGCATGTCTGTTCTTCTCACAAACCACACCCAGTGTCATTTCATGTCTGTTCTTTTCTTGAACCAAATCAAGTGTCATTGCATGTGTGTTCCTCTAGACAAACCACATAAGGATCCACCGGTGTTACTACATGTCTGTTCTTTTCATGAACCACATAAGGATCCACCAGTGTCATTGGATGTGTGTTCTTCTCATGACCCAAACATGGATCCACCAGTGTCATTGCATGTCTGTTCTTTTCATGAACCACAGCTAGAGTCATTGCATGTCTGTTACTTCCATAAACCATACATGGATCCACCAGTGTCATTGTATGTGTGTTCTTTTCATGAACCACACCTAGTAGCATAGCATGTCAGTTCTTTTCATGAACCACATAAGGATGCACCAGTGTCATTGCATGTCTGTTCATCTCACAAACCACATAAGGATCCACTAGTGTCATTGCATGTCTGTTCTTTTCATGAACCACACCCAGTGTCATTGCATGTGTGTTCCTCTAGACAAACCACATAAGGATCCACCAGTGTCATTGCATGTCTGTTCTTTTCATGAACCACACCTAGTGTCATTGCATGTGTGTTCTTGTAAACAAACCACATAAGTCATTGCATGTCTGTTCTTTTCATGAACCACACCCAGTGTCATTGCATGTGTGTTCCTCTAGACAAACCACATAAGGATCCACCAGTGTCATTGGATGTGTGTTCTTTTCATGAAACACACCTAGTATGATTGCATGTCTCTTCCTCTAAACAAACCACATAAGGATCCACTAGTGTCATTGCATGTCTGTTCTTTTCATGAACCACACCCAGTGTCATTGCATGTGTGTTCTTCTAAACAAACCGCATAAGTCATTGCATGTCTGTTCTTTTCATGAACCACACCCGGTGTCATTGCATGTGTGTTCCTCTAGACAAACCACATAAGGATCCACCGGTGTCATTGGATGTGTGTTCTTCTCATGAACCACATAAGGATCCACCAGTGTCATTGGATGTGTGTTCATCTCATGAACCACACATGGATCCACTAGTGTCATTGCATGTATGTTATTTTCATGAACCACACCTCGAGACATTGCATGTCTCATTCCATAAACCACACATGGATCTACCGGTGTCATTGCATGTCTGTTCTTTTCATGAACCACACCCAGTGTCATTGCATGTTAGTTCTTTTCATGAACCACATAAGGATCCACCGGTATCATTGCATGTCTGTTCTTTTCACAAACCAGACCCAGTGTCAATGCATGTCTGTTCTTTTCATGAACCAAATCAAGTGTCATTGCATGTGTTTTCCTCTAGAGAAACCACATAAGGATCCAACGGTGTTACTGCATGTATGTTCTTCTCATGAACCACATACGGATCCACCAGTGTCATTGGATGTGTTTTCTTCTCATGAACCTTACATGGATCCACCAGTGTCATTGCATGTCTGTTCTTTTCATGAACCACAACTAGAGCAATTGCATGTCCGTTACTTCCATAAACCACACATGGATCCACCGGTGTCATTGCATGTCCGTTCTTTTCATAAACCACCCCAGTGTCATTGCATATCAGTTCTTTTCATGAACCACATAAGGATCCACTGGTTTCATTGCATGTCTGTTCTTTTCACAAACCACACCAAGTGTCATTTCATGTCTGTTCTTTTCTTGAACCAAATCCAGTGTCATTGCATGTGTGTTCCTCTAGACAAACCACATAAGGATCCACTGGTGTTACTACATGTCTGTTCTTTTCATGAACCACATAAGGATCCACCAGTGTCATTGGATGTGTGTTCTTCTCATGAACCACACATGGATCCACCAGTGTCATTGCATGTCTGTTCTTTTCATGAACCACAGCTAGAGTCATTGCATGTCTGTTACTTCCATAAACCATACATGGATCCACCAGTATCATTGCATGTCCGTTATTTTCATGAACCGCACCTAGTGTCATTGCATGTCAGTTCTTTTCATGAACCACATAAGGATCCACCAGTGTCATTGCATGTCTGTTCTTCTCACAAACCACATAAGGATCCACCAGTGTCATTGCATGTCTATTCTTTTCATGAACCACACCCAGTGTCATTGCATGTGTGTTCCTCTAGACAAACCACATAAGGATCCACCGGTGTGACTACATGTCTGTTCTTTTTATGAGCCACATAAGGAGCCACTAGTGTCATTGGATGTGTGTTCTTTTCATGAACCACACCCAGTGCCATTGCATGTATGTTCCTCTAAACAAACCACATAAGGATCCACTAGTGTCATTGCATGTCTGTTCTTTTCATGAACCACACCTAGCGTCATTGCATGTGTGTTCTTGTAAACAAACCACATAAGTCATTGCATGTCTGTTCTTTTCATGAACCACACCCAGTGTCATTGCATGTGTGTTCCTCTAGATAAACCACATAAGGATCCACCAGTGTTATTGGATGTGTGTTCTTTTCATGAACCACACCTAGTGTGATTGCATGTCTGTTCCTCTAAACAAACCACATAAGGATCCACCAGTGTCATTGCATGTCTGTTCTTTTCATGAACCACACCCACTATCATTGCATGTGTGTTCTTCTAAACAAACCACATAAGTCATTGCATGTCTGTTCTTTTCATGAACCACACTCGGTCTCATTGCATGTGTGTTCCTCTAGACAAACCACATAAGGATCCACCGGTGTCACTGCATGTCTGTTCTTTTCATGAACCACATAAGGATCCACCAGTGTCATTGGATGTGTGTTCTTCTCATGAACCACACATGGATCCACCAGTGTCATTGCATGTATGTTCTTTTCATGAACCACAACTAGAGTCATTGCATGTCTGTTACTTCCATAAACCACACATGGATCCACCGGTGTCATTGCATGTATGTTCTTTTCATGAACCACACCTAGTGTCATTGCATGTCAGTTCTTTTCATGAACCACATAAGGATCCACCGGTGTCATTGCATGTCTGTTCTTTTCACAAACCAGACCCAGTGTCATTGCATGTATGTTCTTTTCATGAACCAAATACAGTGTCATTACATGTGTGTTCCTCTAGACAAACCACATAAGGATCCACCGGTGTTATTGCATGTCTGTTCTTTTCATGAACCACATAAGGATACACTAGTGTCATTGGATGTGTGTTCTTCTCATGAACCACACATGGATCCACCAATGTCATTGCATGTCTGTTCTTTTCATGAACCACAGCTAGAGTCATTGCATGTCTGTTACTTCCATAAACCACACATGGATCCACCGGTGTCATTGCATGTCTGTTCTTTTCATGAACCAGACCTAGTGTCATTGCATGTCAGTTCTTTTCATGAACCACATAAGGATCCACCGGTGTCATTGCATGTTTGTTCTTTTCACAAACCACACCCAGTGTCATTGCATGTCTGTTCTTTTCATGAACCAAATCCAATGTCATTGCATGTGTGTTCCTCTAGACAAACCACATAAGGATCCACCGGTGTTACTGCATGTCTGTTCTTTTCATGAACCACATAAGGATCCACCAGTGTCATTAGATGTGCGTTCTTCTCATGAACCACACATGGATCCACCAGTGTCATTGCATGTCTGTTCTTGTCATGAACCACAGCTAGAGTCATTGCATGTCTGTTACTTCCATAAACCATACATGGATCCACCGGTGTCATTGCATGTCTGTTCTTTTCATGAACCACACCCAGTGCCATTGCATGTCAGTTCTTTTCATGAACCACATAAGGATCCACCGGTGTCATTGCATGTCTATTCTTTTCACAAACCACACCTAGTGTCATTGCATGTCTGTTCTTTTCATGAACCAAATCCAGTGTCATTGCATGTGTGTTCCTCTAGACAAACCACATAAGGATCCAACGGTGTTACTGCATGAATGTTCTTCTCATGAACCACATCAGTATCCACTAGTGTCATTGGATGTGTGTTCTTCTCATGAACCACACATGGATCCACCAGTGTCATTGCATGTCTGTTCTTCTCACAAACCACACCCAGTGTCATTTCATGTCTGTTCTTTTCTTGAACCAAATCCAGTGTCATTACATGTGTGTTCCTCTAGACAAACCACATAAGGATCCACCGGTGTTATTGCATGTCTGTTCATTTCATGAACCACATAAGGATACACTAGTGTCATTGGATGTGTGTTCTTCTCATGAACCACACATGGATCCACCAATGTCATTGCATGTCTGTTCTTTTCATGAACCACAGCTAGAGTCATTGCATGTCTGTTACTTCCATAAACCACACATGGATCCACCGGTGTCATTGCATGTCTGTTCTTTTCATGAACTAGACCCAGTGTCATTGCATGTCAGTTCTTTTCATGAACCACATAAGGATCCACCGGTGTCATTGCATGTCTGTTCTTTTCACAAACCACACCCAGTGTCATTGCATGCCTGTTCTTTTCATGAACCAAATCCAAGGTCATTGCATGTGTGTTCCTCTAGACAAACCACATAAGGATCCACCGGTGTTACTGCATGTCTGTTCTTTTCATGAACCACATATGGATCCACCAGTGTCATTGGATGTGTGTTCTTCTCATGAACCACACATGGATCCACCAGTGTCATTGCATGTTTGTTCTTTTCATGAACCACAGCTAGAGTCATTGCATGTCTGTTACCTCCATAAACCACACATGGATCCACCGGTGTCATTGCATGTGTGTTCTTTTCATGAACCACACCCAGTGTCATTGCATGTCAGTTCTTTTCATGAACCACATAAGGATCCACCAGTGTCATTGCATGTTTGTTCTTCTCACAAACCACATAAGGATCCACAAGTGTCATTGCATGTCTGTTCTTTTCATGAACCACACCCAGTGTCATTGCATGTGTGTTCCTCTAGACAAACCACATAAGGATCCACCGGTGTCACTGCATGTCTGTTCTTTTCATGAACCACATATGGATCCACCAGTGTCATTAGATGTGTGTTCTTTTCATGAACCACACCCAGTGTCATTGCATGTCTGTTCTTTTCATGAACCACATAAGGATGCACCAGTGTCATTGCATGTCTGTTCATCTCACAAACCACATAAGGATCCACTAGTGTCATTGCATGTCTGTTCTTTTCATGAACCACACCCAGTGTCATTGCATGTGTGTTCCTCTAGACAAACCACATAAGGATCCACCGGTGTCACAGCATGTCTGTTCTTTCCACGAACCACATAAGGATCCACCAGTGTCATTGGATGTGTGTTCTTTTCATGAACCACACCTAGTGTGATTGCATGTCTGTTCCTCTAAACAAACCACATAAGGATCCACCAGTGTCATTGCATGTCTGTTCTTTTCATGAACCACACCCAGTGTCATTGCATGTGTGTTCTTATAAACAAACCACATAAGTCATTACATGCCTGTTCTTTTCATGAACCACACCCGGTGTCATTGCATGTGTGTTCCTCTAAACAAACCACATAAGGATCCACCAGTGTCAGTACATGTCTGTTCTTTTCATGAACCACATAAGGATCCACCACTATCATTGGATGTGTGTTCTTCTCATGAACCACACATGGATCCACTAGTGTCATTGCATGTCTGATTTTTTCATGAACCACAGCTAGAGTCATTGCATGTCTGTTACTTCCATAAACCACACATGGATCCACCGATGTCATTGCATGTCTGTTCTTTTCATGAACCACACCCAGTGCCATTGCATGTCAGTTCTTTTCATGAACCACATAAGGATCCACCAGTGTCATTGCATGTATGTTCTTCTCACAAACCACATAAGGATCCACCAGTGTCATTGCATGTGTAATCTTTTCATGAACCACACCCAGTGTCATGGCATGCGTGTTCCTCTAGACAAACCACATAAGGATCCACCGGTGTCACTTCATGTCTGTTCTTTTCATGAACCACATAAGGATCCACTAGCGTCATTGGATGTGTGTTCTTTTCATGAACCACACCTAGTGTCATTGCATGTCTGTTCTTTTCATGAACCACATAAGGATCCACCAGTGTCATTGCATGTCTGTTCTTCTCACAAACCACATAAGGATCCACCAGTGTCATTGCATGTCTGTTCTTTTCATGAACCACACCTAGTGTCATTGCATGTGTGTTCTTCTAGACAAACCATATAAGGATCCACCAGTGTCACTGCATGTTTGTTCTTTTCATGGACTACATAAGGATCCACCAGTGTCATTGGATGTGTGTTCTTTTCATGAACCACACCCAATGTCATTGCATGTCTATTCCTCTAAACAAACCACATAAGGATCCACCAGTGTCATTGCATGTCTGTTCTTTTCATGAACCACACCTAGTGTCATTGCATGTGTGTTCTTGTAAACAAACCACATAAGTCATTGCATGTATGTTCTTTTCATGAACCACACCCAGTGTCATTGCATGTGTGTTCCTCTAGACAAACCACATAAGGATCCACCAGTGTCATTGGATGTGTGTTCTTTTCATGAAACACACCTAGTATGATTGCATGTCTCTTCCTCTAAACAAACCACATAAGGATCCACTAGTGTCATTGCATGTCTGTTCTTTTCATGAACCACACCCAGTGTCATTGCATGTGTGTTCTTCTAAACAAACCGCATAAGTCATTGCATGTCTGTTCTTTTCATGAACCACACCCGGTGTCATTGCATGTGTGTTCCTCTAGACAAACCACATAAGGATCCACCGGTGTCATTGGATGTGTGTTCTTCTCATGAACCACATAAGGATCCACCAGTGTCATTGGATGTGTGTTCATCTCATGAACCACACATGGATCCACTAGTGTCATTGCATGTATGTTATTTTCATGAACCACAGCTAGAGTCATTGCATGTCTGTTACTTCCATAAACCACACATGGATCTACCGGTGTCATTGCATGTCTGTTCTTTTCATGAACCACACCCAGTGTCATTGCATGTTAGTTCTTTTCATGAACCACATAAGGATCCACCGGTATCATTGCATGTCTGTTCTTTTCACAAACCAGACCCAGTGTCATTGCATGTCTGTTCTTTTCATGAACCAAATCCAGTGTCATTGCTTGTGTTTTCCTCTAGAGAAACCACATAAGGATCCAACGGTGTTACTGCATGTATGTTCTTCTCATGAACCACATACGGATCCACCAGTGTCATTGGATGTGTTTTCTTCTCATGAACCTTACATGGATCCACCAGTGTCATTGCATGTCTGTTCTTTTCATGAACCACAACTAGAGCAATTGCATCTCCGTTACTTCCATAAACCACACATGGATCCACCGGTGTCATTGCATGTCTGTTCTTTTCATAAACCACACCCAGTGTCATTGCATGTCAGTTCTTTTCATGAACCACATAAGGATCCACCGGTTTCATTGCATGTCTGTTCTTTTCACAAACCACACCAAGTGTCATTTCATGTCTGTTCTTTTCTTGAACCAAATCCAGTGTCATTGCATGTGTGTTCCTCTAGACAAACCACATAAGGATCCACTGGTGTTACTACATGTCTGTTCTTTTCATGAACCACATAAGGATCCACCAGTGTCATTGGATATGTGTTCTTCTCATGAACCACACATGGATCCACCAGTGTCATTGCATGTCTGTTCTTTTCATGAACCACAGCTAGAGTCATTGCATGTCTGTTACTTCCATAAACCATACATGGATCCACCAGTATCATTGCATGTCCGTTATTTTCATGAACCACACCTAGTGTCATTGCATGTCAGTTCTTTTCATGAACCACATAAGGATCCACCAGTGTCATTGCATGTCTGTTCTTCTCACAAACCACATAAGGATCCACCAATGTCATTGCATGTCTATTGTTTTCATGAACCACACCCAGTGTCATTGCATGTGTGTTCCTCTAGACAAACCACATAAGGATCCACCGGTGTGACTACATGTCTGTTCTTTTTATGAGCCACATAAGGAGCCACTAGTGTCATTGGATGTGTGTTCTTTTCATGAACCACACCCAGTGACATTGCATGTATGTTCCTCTAAACAAACCACATAAGGATCCACTAGTGTCATTGCATGTATGTTCTTTTCATGAACCACACCTAGCGTCATTGCATGTGTGTTCTTCTAAACAAACCACATAAGTCATTGCATGTCTGTTCTTTTCATGAACCACACCCAGTGTCATTGCATGTGTGTTCCTCTAGATAAACCACATAAGGATCCACCAGTGTTATTGGATGTGTGTTCTTTTCATGAACCACACCTAGTGTGATTGCATGTCTGTTCCTCTAAACAAACCACATAAGGATCCACCAGTGTCATTGCATGTCTGTTCTTTTCATGAACCACACCCACTATCATTGCATGTGTGTTCTTCTAAACAAACCACATAAGTCATTGCATGTCTGTTCTTTTCATGAACCACACTCGGTCTCATTGCATGTGTGTTCCTCAAGACAAACCACATAAGGATCCACGGTGTCTTTGCATGTCCTGTTTTCATGAACCACATAAGGATCCACCAGTGTCATTGCATGTCTGTTCTTCTCATGAACCACACATGGATCCACCAGTGTCATTGCATGTATGTTCTTTTCATGAACCACAACTAGAGTCATTGCATGTCTGTTACTTCCATAAACCACACATGGATCCACCGGTGTCATTGCATGTATGTTCTTTTCATGAACCACACCTAGTCTCATTGCATGTCAGTTCTTTTCATGAACCACATAAGGATCCACCGGTGTCATTGCATGTCTGTTCTTTTCACAAACCAGACCCAGTGTCATTGCATGTATGTTCTTTTCATGAACCAAATACAGTGTCATTACATGTGTGTTCCTCTAGACAAACCACATAAGGATCCACCGGTGTTATTGCATGTCTGTTCTTTTCATGAACCACATAAGGATACACTAGTGTCATTGGATGTGTGTTCTTCTCATGAACCACACATGGATCCACCAATGTCATTGCATGTCTGTTCTTTTCATGAACCACAGCTAGAGTCATTGCATGTCTGTTACTTCCATAAACCACACATGGATCCACCGGTGTCATTGCATGTCTGTTCTTTTCATGAACCAGACCTAGTGTCATTGCATGTCAGTTCTTTTCATGAACCACATAAGGATCCACCGGTGTCATTGCATGTTTGTTCTTTTCACAAACCACACCCAGTGTCATTAAATGTCTGTTCTTTTCATGAACCAAATCCAATGTCATTGCATGTGTGTTCCTCTAGACAAACCACATAAGGATCCACCGGTGTTACTGCATGTCTGTTCTTTTCATGAACCACATAAGGATCCACCAGTGTCATTAGATGTGCGTTCTTCTCATGAACCACACATGGATCCACCAGTGTCATTGCATGTCTGTTCTTTTCATGAACCACAGCTAGAGTCATTGCATGTCTGTTACTTCCATAAACCATACATGGATCCACCGGTGTCATTGCATGTCTGTTCTTTTCATGAACCACACCCAGTGCCATTGCATGTCAGTTCTTTTCATGAACCACATAAGGATCCACTGGTGTCATTGCATGTCTATTCTTTTCACAAACCACACCTAGTGTCATTGCATGTCTGTTCTTTTCATGAACCAAATCCAGTGTCATTGCATGTGTGTTCCTCTAGACAAACCACATAAGGATCCAACGGTGTTCTTGCATGTTCTTTCTCTCATGAAACCATAATGATCCACCGGTGTCATTGCATGTCTGTTCTTTTCATGAACCACATAAGGATCCACCAGTGTCATTGGATGTGTGTTCTTCTCATGAACCACACATGGATCCACCAGTGTCATTGCATGTCTATTCTTTTCATGAACCACAGCTAGAGTCATTGCATGTCTGTTACTTCCATAAACCATACATGGATCCACCAGTGTCATTGTATGTGTGTTGTTTTCATGAACCACACCTAGTAGCTTAGCATGTCAGTTCTTTTCATGAACCACATAAGGATGCACCAGTGTCATTGCATGTCTGTTCATCTCACAAACCACATAAGGATCCACTAGTGTCATTGCATGTCTGTTCTTTTCATGAACCACACCCAGTGTCATTGCATGTGTGTTCCTCTAGACAAACCACATAAGGATCCACCGGTGTCACTGCATGTCTGTTCTTTCCACGAACCACATAAGGATCCACCAGTGTCATTGGATGTGTGTTCTTTTCATGAACCACACCTAGTGTGATTGCATGTCTGTTCCTCTAAACAAACCACATAAGGATCCACCAGTGTCATTGCATGTCTGTTCTTTTCATGAACCACACCCAGTGTCATTGCATGTGTGTTCTTATAAACAAAACCACATAAGTCATTACATGCGTGTTCTTTTCATGAACCACACCCGGTGTCATTGCATGTGTGTTCCTCTAAACAAACCACATAAGGATCCACCAGTGTCAGTACATGTCTGTTCTTTTCATGAACCACATAAGGATCCACCACTGTCATTGGATGTGTGTTCTTCTCATGAACCACACATGGATCCACCAGTGTCATTGCATGTCTGATTTTTTCATGAACCACAGCTAGAGTCATTGCATGTCTGTTACTTCCATAAACCACACATGGATCCACCGATGTCATTGCATGTCTGTTCTTTTCATGAACCACACCTAGTGCCATTGCATGTCAGTTATTTTCATGAACCACACAAGGATCCACCAGTGTCATTGCATGTATGTTCTTCTCACAAACCACATAAGGATCCACCAGTGTCATTGCATGTGTAATCTTTTCATGAACCACACCCAGTGTCATTGCATGCGTGTTCCTCTAGACAAACCACATAAGGATCCACCGGTGTCACTGCATGTCTGTTCTTTTCATGAACCACATAAGGATCCACTAGCGTCATTGGATGTGTGTTCTTTTCATGAACCACACCTAGTGTCATTGCATGTCTGTTCTTTTCATGAACCACATAAGGATCCACCAGTGTCATTGCATGTCTGTTCTTCTCACAAACCACATAAGGATCCACCAGTGTCATTGCATGTCTGTTCTTTTCATGAACCACACCTAGTGTCATTGCATGTGTGTTCTTCTAGACAAACCATATAAGGATCCACCAGTGTCACTGCATGTCTGTTCTTTTCATGGACTACATAAGGATCCACCAGTGTCATTGGATGTGTGTTCTTTTCATGAACCACACCCAATGTCATTGCATGTCTATTCCTATAAACAAACCACATAAGGATCCACCAGTGTCATTGCATGTCTGTTCTTTTCATGAACCACACCTAGTGTCATTGCATGTGTGTTCTTGTAAACAAACCACATAAGTCATTGCATGTCTGTTCTTTTCATGAACCACCCCCAGTGTCATTGCATGTCAGTTCTTTTCATGAACCACATAAGGATCCACCGGTGTCATTGCATGTCTATTCTTTTCACAAACCACACCTAGTGTCATTGCATGTCTGTTCTTTTCATGAACCAAATCCAGTGTCATTGCATGTGTGTTCCTCTAGACAAACCACATAAGGATCCAACAGTGTTACTGCATGTCTGTTCTTCTCATGAACCACATAAGGATCCACCAGTGTCATTGGATGTGTGTTCTTCTCATGAACCACACGTGGATCCACCAGTGTCATTGCATGTCTGTTCTTCTCACAAACCACACCTAGTGTCATTTCATGTCTGTTCTTTTCTTGAACCAAATCCAGTGTCATTGCATGTGTGTTCCTCTAGACAAACCACATAAGGATCCACCGGTGTTACTACATGTCTGTTCTTTTCATGAACCACATAAGGATCCACCAGTGTCATTGGATGTGTGTTCTTCTCATGACCCACACATGGATCCACCAGTGTCATTGCATGTCTGTTCTTTTCGTGAACCACAGCTAGAGTCATTGCATGTCTGTTACTTCCATAAACCATACATGGATCCACCAGTGTCATTGTATGTGTGTTCTTTTCATGAACCACACCTAGTGGCATAGCATGTCAGTTCTTTTCATGAACCACATAAGGATCCACCAGTGTCATTGCATGTTTGTTCTTCTCACAAACCACATAAGGATCCACCAGTGTCATTGCATGTCTATTCTTTTCATGAACCACACCCAGTGTCATTGCATGTGTGTTCCTCTAGACAAACCACATAAGGATCCACCGGTGTCACTGCATGTCAGTTCTTTTTATGATCCACATAAGGATCCACCCGTGTCATTGGATGTGTGTTCTTTTCATGAACCACACCCAGTGTCATTGCATGTATGTTCCTCTAAACAAACCACATAAGGATCCACCAGTGTCATTGCATGTATGTTCTTTTCATGAACCACACCTAGTGTCATTGCATGTGTGTTCTTGTAAACAAACCACATAAGTCATTGCATGTCTGTTCTTTTCATGAACCACACCCAGTGTCATTGCATTTGTGTTCCTCTAGACAAACCACATAAGGATCCACCAGTGTCATTGGATGTGTGTTCTTTTCATGAACCACACCCAGTATGATTGCATGTCTCTTCCTCTAAACAAACCACATAAGGATCCACTAGTGTCATTGCATGTCTGTTCTTTTCATGAACCACACCCAGTGTCATTGCATGTGTGTTCTTCTAAACAAACCACATAAGTCATTGCATGTCTGTTCTTTTCATGAACCACACCCGGTGTCATTGCATGTGTATTCTTCTCATGAACCACATAAGGATGCACCAGTGTCATTGGATGTGTGTTCTTCTCATGAACCACACATGGATCCACTAGTGTCATTGCATGTATGTTCTTTTCATGAACCACAGCTAGAGTCATTGCATGTCTGTTACTTCCATAAACCACACATGGATCTACTGGTGTCATTGCATGTCTGTTCTTTTCATGAACCACACCCAGTGTCATGGCATGTCAGTTCTTTTCATGAACCACATAAGGATCCACCGGTGTCATTGCATGTCTGTTCTTTTCACAAACCACACCTAGTGTCATTGCATGTCTGTTCTTTTCATGAACCAAATCCAGTGTCATTGCATGTGTGTTCCTCTAGACAAACCACATAAGGATCCAACGGTGTTACTGCATGTCTGTTCTTCTCATGAACCACATAAGGATCCACCAGTGTCATTGCATGTGTGTTCTTCTCATGAACCACACATGGATCCACCAGTGTCATTGCATGTCTGTTCTTCTCCCAAACCACACCCAGTGTCATTTCATGTCTGTTCTTTTCTTGAACCAAATCCAGTGTCATTGCATGTGTGTTCCTCTAGACAAACCACATAAGGATCCACCGGTGTTACTACATGTCTGTTCTTTTCATGAACCACATAAGGATCCACCAGTGTCATTGGATGTGTGTTCTTCTCATGAACCACACATGGATCCACCAGTGTCATTGCATGTCTGTTCTTTTCATGAACCACAGCTAGAGTCATTGCATGTCTGTTACTTCCATAAACCATACATGGATCCACCAGTGTCATTGTATGTCCGTTCTTTTCATGAACCACACCTAGTGACATTGCATGTCAGTTCTTTTCATGAACCACATAAGGATCCACCAGTGTCATTGCATGTCTGTTCTTCTCACAAACCACATAAGGATCCACCAGTGTCATTGCATGTCTATTCTTTTCATGAACCACACCTAGTGTCATTGCATTTGTGTTCCTCTACACAAACCACATAAGGATCCACCGGTGTCACTCCATGTCTATTCTTTTTATGAGCCACATAAGGATCCACCCGTGTCATTGGATGTGTGTTATTTTCATGAACCACACCCAGTGTCATTGCATGTATGTTCCTCTAAACAAACCACATAAGGATCCACTAGTGTCATTGCATGTCTGTTCTTTTCATGAACCACACCTAGTGTCATTGCATGTGTGTTCTTCTAAACAAACCACATAAGTCATTGCATGTCTGTTCTTTTCATGAACCACACCCAGTGTCATTGCATGTGTGTTTCTCTAGACAAACCACATAAGGATCCACCAGTGTTATTGGATGTGTGTTCTTTTCATGAACCACACCCAGTGTGATTGCATGTCTGTTCCTCTAAACAAACCACATAAGGATCCACCAGTGTCATTGCATGTCTGTTCTTTTCATGAACCACACCCACTATCATTGCATGTGTGTTCTTATATACAAACTACATAAGTCATTGCATGTCTGTTGTTTTCATGAACCACACGTGGTGTCATTGCATGTGCGTTCCTCTAGACAAACCACATAAGGATCCACCGGTGTCACTGCATGTCTGTTCTTTTCATGAACCACATAAGGATCCACCAGTGTCATTGGATGTGTGTTCTTCGCATGAACCACACATGGATCCACCAGTGTCATTGCATGTATGGTCTTTTCATGAACCACAGCTAGAGTCATTGCATGTCTGTTACTTCCATAAACCACACATGGATCCACCGGTGTCATTGCATGTATGTTCTTTTCATGAACCACACCTAGTGTCATTGCATGTAAGTTCTTTTCATGAACCACATAAGGATCCACCGGTGTCATTGCATGTCTATTCTTTTCACAAACCAGACCCAGTGTCATTGCATGTCTATTCTTTTCATGAACCAAATACAGTGTCATTACATGTGTGTTCCTCTAGACAAACCACATAAGGATCCACCGGTGTTATTGCATGTCTGTTCTTTTCATGAACCACATAAGGATACACTAGTGTCATTGGATGTGTGTTCTTCTCATGAACCACACATGGATCCACCAATGTCATTGCATGTCTGTTCTTTTCATGAACCACAGCCTAGAGTCATTGCATGTCTCATTTCCATAAACCACACATGGATCCACCGGTGTCATTGCATGTCTGTTCTTTTCATGAACTAGACCCAGTGTCATTGCATGTCAGTTCTTTTCATGAACCACATAAGGATCCACCGGTGTCATTGCATGTCTGTTCTTTTCACAAACCACACCCAGTGTCATTGCATGCCTGTTCTTTTCATGAACCAAATCCAAGGTCATTGCATGTGTGTTCCTCTAGACAAACCACATAAGGATCCACCGGTGTTACTGCATGTCTGTTCTTTTCATGAACCACATATGGATCCACCAGTGTCATTGGATGTGTGTTCGTCTCATGAACCACACATGGATCCACCAGTGTCATTGCATGTTTGTTCTTTTCATGAACCACAGCTAGAGTCATTGCATGTCTGTTACCTCCATAAACCACACATGGATCCACCGGTGTCATTGCATGTGTGTTCTTTTCATGAACCACACCCAGTGTCATTGCATGTCAGTTCTTTTCATGAACCACATAAGGATCCACCAGTGTCATTGCATGTTTGTTCTTCTCACAAACCACATAAGGATCCACAAGTGTCATTGCATGTCTGTTCTTTTCATGAACCACACCCAGTGTCATTGCATGTGTGTTCCTCTAGACAAACCACATAAGGATCCACCGGTGTCACTGCATGTCTGTTCTTTTCATGAACCACATAAGGATCCACCAGTGTCATTAGATGTGTGTTCTTTTCATGAACCACACCAAGTGTCATTGCATGTCTGTTCTTTTCATGAACCACATAAGGATGCACCAGTGTCATTGCATGTCTGTTCATCTCACAAACCACATAAGGATCCACTAGTGTCATTGCATGTCTGTTCTTTTCATGAACCACACCCAGTGTCATTGCATGTGTGTTCCTCTAGACAAACCACATAAGGATCCACCGGTGTCACAGCATGTCTGTTCTTTCCACGAACCACATAAGGATCCACCAGTGTCATTGGATGTGTGTTCTTTTCATGAACCACACCTAGTGTGATTGCATGTCTGTTCCTCTAAACAAACCACATAAGGATCCACCAGTGTCATTGCATGTGTAATCTTTTCATGAACCACACCCAGTGTCATTGCATGTGTGTTCTTATAAACAAACCACATAAGTCATTACATGCCTGTTCTTTTCATGAACCACACCCGGTGTCATTGCATGTGTGTTCCTCTAAACAAACCACATAAGGATCCACCAGTGTCAGTACATGTCTGTTCTTTTCATGAACCACATAAGGATCCACCACTGTCATTGGATGTGTGTTCTTCTCATGAACCACACATGGATCCACTAGTGTCATTGCATGTCTGATTTTTTCATGAACCACAGCTAGAGTCATTGCATGTCTGTTACTTCCATAAACCACACATGGATCCACCGATGTCATTGCATGTCTGTTCTTTTCATGAACCACACCCAGTGCCATTGCATGTCAGTTCTTTTCATGAACCACATAAGGATCCACCAGTGTCATTGCATGTATGTTCTTCTCACAAACCACATAAGGATCCACCAGTGTCATTGCATGTGTAATCTTTTCATGAACCACACCCAGTGTCATTGCATGCGTGTTCCTCTAGACAAACCACATAAGGATCCACCGGTGTCACTGCATGTCTGTTCTTTTCATGAACCACATAAGGATCCACTAGCGTCATTGGATGTGTGTTCTTTTCATGAACCACACCTAGTGTCATTGCATGTCTGTTCTTTTCATGAACCACATAAGGATCCACCAGTGTCATTGCATGTCTGTTCTTCTCACAAACCACATAAGGATCCACCAGTGTCATTGCATGTCTGTTCTTTTCATGAACCACACCTAGTGTCATTGCATGTGTGTTCTTCTAGACAAACCATATAAGGATCCACCAGTGTCACTGCATGTTTGTTCTTTTCATGGACTACATAAGGATCCACCAGTGTCATTGGATGTGTGTTCTTTTCATGAACCACACCCAATGTCATTGCATGTCTATTCCTCTAAACAAACCACATAAGGATCCACCAGTGTCATTGCATGTCTGTTCTTTTCATGAACCACACCTAGTGTCATTGCATGTGTGTTCTTGTAAACAAACCACATAAGTCATTGCATGTCTGTTCTTTTCATGAACCACACCCAGTGTCATTGCATGTGTGTTCCTCTAGACAAACCACATAAGGATCCACCAGTGTCATTGGATGTGTGTTCTTTTCATGAAACACACCTAGTATGATTGCATGTCTCTTCCTCTAAACAAACCACATAAGGATCCACTAGTGTCATTGCATGTCTGTTCTTTTCATGAACCACACCCAGTGTCATTGCATGTGTGTTCTTCTAAACAAACCGCATAAGTCATTGCATGTCTGTTCTTTTCATGAACCACACCCGGTGTCATTGCATGTGTGTTCCTCTAGACAAACCACATAAGGATCCACCGGTGTCATTGGATGTGTGTTCTTCTCATGAACCACATAAGGATCCACCAGTGTCATTGGATGTGTGTTCATCTCATGAACCACACATGGATCCACTAGTGTCATTGCATGTATGTTATTTTCATGAACCACAGCTAGAGTCATTGCATGTCTGTTACTTCCATAAACCACACATGGATCTACCGGTGTCATTGCATGTCTGTTCTTTTCATGAACCACACCCAGTGTCATTGCATGTTAGTTCTTTTCATGAACCACATAAGGATCCACCGGTATCATTGCATGTCTGTTCTTTTCACAAACCAGACCCAGTGTCATTGCATGTCTGTTCTTTTCATGAACCAAATCCATTGTCATTGCATGTGTTTTCCTCTAGAGAAACCACATAAGGATCCAACGGTGTTACTGCATGTATGTTCTTCTCATGAACCACATACGGATCCACCAGTGTCATTGGATGTGTTTTCTTCTCATGAACCTTACATGGATCCACCAGTGTCATTGCATGTCTGTTCTTTTCATGAACCACAACTAGAGCAATTGCATGTCCGTTACTTCCATAAACCACACATGGATCCACCGGTGTCATTGCATGTCTGTTCTTTTCATAAACCACACCCAGTGTCATTGCATGTCAGTTCTTTTCATGAACCACATAAGGATCCACCGGTTTCATTGCATGTCTGTTCTTTTCACAAACCACACCAAGTGTCATTTCATGTCTGTTCTTTTCTTGAACCAAATCCAGTGTCATTGCATGTGTGTTCCTCTAGACAAACCACATAAGGATCCACTGGTGTTACTACATGTCTGTTCTTTTCATGAACCACATAAGGATCCACCAGTGTCATTGGATGTGTGTTCTTCTCATGAACCACACATGGATCCACCAGTGTCATTGCATGTCTGTTCTTTTCATGAACCACAGCTAGAGTCATTGCATGTCTGTTACTTCCATAAACCATACATGGATCCACCAGTATCATTGCATGTCCGTTATTTTCATGAACCACACCTAGTGTCATTGCATGTCAGTTCTTTTCATGAACCACATAAGGATCCACCAGTGTCATTGCATGTCTGTTCTTCTCACAAACCACATAAGGATCCACCAGTGTCATTGCATGTCTATTCTTTTCATGAACCACACCCAGTGTCATTGCATGTGTGTTCCTCTAGACAAACCACATAAGGATCCACCGGTGTGACTACATGTCTGTTCTTTTTATGAGCCACATAAGGAGCCACTAGTGTCATTGGATGTGTGTTCTTTTCATGAACCACACCCAGTGCCATTGCATGTATGTTCCTCTAAACAAACCACATAAGGATCCACTAGTGTCATTGCATGTCTGTTCTTTTCATGAACCACACCTAGCGTCATTGCATGTGTGTTCTTCTAAACAAACCACATAAGTCATTGCATGTCTGTTCTTTTCATTAACCACACCCAGTGTCATTGCATGTGTGTTCCTCTAGATAAACCACATAAGGATCC
Source organism: Avena insularis (assembly GCA_023614405.1). Classification (NCBI taxonomy): domain Eukaryota; kingdom Viridiplantae; phylum Streptophyta; class Magnoliopsida; order Poales; family Poaceae; genus Avena; species Avena insularis. The sequence continues at coordinate 659,120,989 of CM042690.1, read as the reverse complement.
ACCAGTGTTATTGGATGTGTGTTCTTTTCATGAACCACACCCTGTGTGATTGCATGTCTGTTCCTCTAAACAAACCACATAAGGATCCACCAGTGTCATTGCATGTCTGTTCTTTTCATGAACCACACCCACTATCATTGCATGTGTGTTCTTCTAAACAAACCACATAAGTCATTGCATGTCTGTTCTTTTCATGAACCACACTCGGTCTCATTGCATGTGTGTTCCTCTAGACAAACCACATAAGGATCCACCGGTGTCACTGCATGTCTGTTCTTTTCATGAACCACATAAGGATCCACCAGTGTCATTGGATGTGTGTTCTTCTCATGAACCACACATGGATCCACCAGTGTTATTGCATGTATGTTCTTTTCATGAACCACAACTAGAGTCATTGCATGTCTGTTACTTCCATAAACCACACATGGATCCACCGGTGTCATTGCATGTATGTTCTTTTCATGAACCACACCTAGTGTCATTGCATGTCAGTTCTTTTCATGAACCACATAAGGATCCACCGGTGTCATTGCATGTCTGTTCTTTTCACAAACCAGACCCAGTGTCATTGCATGTATGTTATTTTCATGAACCAAATACAGTGTCATTACATGTGTGTTCCTCTAGACAAACCACATAAGGATCCACCGGTGTTATTGCATGTCTGTTCTTTTCATGAACCACATAAGGATACACTAGTGTCATTGGATGTGTGTTCTTCTCATGAACCACACATGGATCCACCAATGTCATTGCATGTCTGTTCTTTTCATGAACCACAGCTAGAGTCATTGCATGTCTGTTACTTCCATAAACCACACATGGATCCACCGGTGTCATTGCATGTCTGTTCTTTTCATGAACCACAGCTAGAGTCATTGCATGTCTGTTACTTCCATAAACCACACATGGATCCACCGGTGTCATTGCATGTCTGTTCTTTTCATGAACCAGACCTAGTGTCATTGCATGTCAGTTCTTTTCATGAACCACATAAGGATCCACCGGTGTCATTGCATGTTTGTTCTTTTCACAAACCACACCCAGTGTCATTGCATGTCTGTTCTTTTCATGAACCAAATCCAATGTCATTGCATGTGTGTTCCTCTAGACAAACCACATAAGGATCCACCGGTGTTACTGCATGTCTGTTCTTTTCATGAACCACATAAGGATCCACCAGTGTCATTAGATGTGCGTTCTTCTCATGAACCACACATGGATCCACCAGTGTCATTGCATGTCTGTTCTTTTCATGAACCACAGCTAGAGTCATTGCATGTCTTTTACTTCCATAAACCATACATGGATCCACCAGTGTCATTGCATGTCTGTTCTTTTCATGAACCACACCCAGTGCCATTGCATGTCAGTTCTTTTCATGAACCACATAAGGATCCACCAGTGTCATTGCATGTCTGTTCTTCTCACAAACCACATAAGGATCCACCAGTGTCATTGCATGTTTGTTCTTTTCATGAACCACACCCAGTGTCATTGCATGTGTGTTCCTCTAGACAAACCACATAAGGATCCACCGGTGTCACTGCTGTTGGGTCCGCAGCATAGAAAACAAAAAATTTCCTATGGTGTGAACTACACGCCAAGATCTATCTACTAGGTACAAAGCAACGGGTGGACATACATCCAACGAGTACTTACCCTCGTAGACAACGAGCTTTTTAACGAGTAGGAACTCGTGGTTGATGTAGTCGTACACTTGCCGATCTCAAGATCGTGAGGAAGTCCGAGCGCCGCAACTCAGCGGCACATCCGCACTCGCACACACGTTCAAGCCACCAGACAACCTCCACCTCCTCTCTCCAGCGATCCAGCGGAAGCAGCAACTCCTTCCAGACGAAATGCCACCGGGAACATGTATCTCGCTAATCCGAGACCATGGGGGAATAATTCTAGAGGGGGAGAGATATCCTTCACAAGGAGGTGTGAGGATGAAGGAGGCAATGGGTGGCCTTTTATAGGAGGAGGGGGGGGTGCCCCCTCTCTCCATGGCCGACGCATGGGGGGGTGACCCCTCACCTCCCCCATTCATGTGGTGGTAACCCCTCCACATTAAAATGCCTCTTCACATTCCCTTTTAAAGTCTCCACTTTAAATGCATTAAATTTCTCCAAATTTAATGCTCTCTCATTTAATAAAACTATTTTTATTAAATTTATTCAGAATTTTGTTAATTACTTTAATTAACAAACATTCACATATAGCCCCTTGCAATATTTCAATATCACATGCAGAACCACCTTACGCAATTTCACGAAACAATTTCCGGTTTCTATTGAAACAATTCCTGCGCTTTGCAATTCTTTCGTCTGAAACATATGTGCTCCAAAATGGTGTCGGTAACTCTTAAGTGTGCCACCCTATGGTTCGCGAATAATGCGTACATGATCGAGACCCTTCTCCGATCAATAATCAGCAGGACCTAGAGATCCGTCTTGACTCCTACACATTCAATGATTACTTCTGTGATCGTGAGAACCTTAAACTCATGGAAATAAATCACTATGTCTAGCGATATATTACATGTCCGAGATTCTATCATCAGTATCTCCATACCTAGTTTGATCTAAATTCGACATGCACTCTTTTCTCGTTCCGTGATATAACATTCTAGTGATCACATCACTTGCTTGCAAGCTATCCTAATGTGATATCACCGAGAGGGCCCAGTATATCTATCATCATCTGGATTGACAAATTCCACTCTTGATCCATGAGCCTCAACATAACACCTTCTTAGTCTTGAACCCATCTTTATAGTCACCATTACGGTGTGACGTTTGATGTTATCAAGATACTCTTCGGTGTCGACAATTAACATGATCTCATGGTCTAAGGATAAAGATTACTTCGTATGATGTTATAGCAATATAAACATAATGACTTGATCGTAATGCTATACTTCGGATGAATGTTCATCACATCATTCCACCAATGGTGTGACCGTGTTATTAACAACATCCAATGTCCATGATCAGGAAACCTTGATCATCTTGTTAACCAACAAGCTAGTCTATAAGAGAGGAATGACTAGGAACCCTTTTTCTGTATTAAACACACATGTATTGATGTTTCCAAATCAATACATTTCTAGCATGTAAAATAAACATCTATCATGTATAAGGAATATATAATAACAACTTTATTATTGCCTCTCAGGGCATATTTCCTTCAGTCTCCCACTTGCACTAGAGACAATAATCTAGTTCACATAGTGATAAATCTAACACCCATGGAGTTCTGGTGTTGATCATGTTTTACCCTAGGGAGAACTTTAATCAACGGATCTTCTACATTTAGGTCCGTGTGTAATTTACAAATCTTTATATCTCTATCCTTGACATGCTCGCGGATGGAGTGAAACATATCCTTAGTTCTTCTTAAGTACTTGAGGATGTTCTTTACCGCTATCGAGTGTTCCGAACCTGGATCAGATTCGTACCTACTAGTCAAACTAATAGCATGTGCCACATCCGGTCTTGTACATAGCATGGCATACATAATAGAGCCTATGGCCGAGGCATAGGGGATCTTATCCATCATCTCTCTTTCTTCCGCCGTAGCCAGACTTTGAGTCTTACTCAATGTCTTGCCTTGCAACATAGGTAAGAACCCCTTCTTACTTTCAGCCATATTAAACTTCTTTAATATCTTATCAAGGTATGTACTCTGTGATAGCCCAATTAGGCGCCTTGATCTATCTCTATAGATTTTAATGCCTAATATATATGATGCTTCACCAAGGTCTTTCATCATCGAAGTTCTTTGTTTAGATAACTTTTAACACTGTTTAAAAGATCTATATCATTTCCAATCAATAATATGTCATCCACATATAATATCAGAAATGCCACATTGCTCCCACTCACTTTCTTGTAAATACAAGCCTCTCCATAAGTTTGGACAAATCCAAACTCTTTGATCACCTCATCAAAGCGGAGATTCCAACTTCGTGATGCTTGCTTCAGTCCATAGATGGATCGCTGAAGTTTGCACACCTTATTAGCATCCTTAGGATCGACAAAACCCTTAGGTTGTATCATATACAACTCTTCTTCAATCTTACCATTGAGGAATGCAGTTTTGACATCCATCTGCCATATTTCATAATCGAAATATGCAGCAATTGCTAACATAATCCTAACTGACTTAAGCATCGCTACGGGAGAGAATATCTCATTGTAGTCAACTCCTTGAATTTGTCGAAACCCCTTTGAAAATCTATTTATTCTCCACGGCCTTTCGGTCGTGAGGTAAGTCCACCAAGTTCCAAACTTGGTTCTCGTACATGGATTCCATCTCAGATTTCATGGCTTCTAGCCATTTGTTGGAATCTGGGCTCATCATCGCTTCTTCATACGTCACAGGGTCATCCATTTCATCAACCATGAAATTCACAACAGGATTGCCGTACAGTTCAGGAGCTGCACGTGTCCTGCTTGACCTGCGAGGTTTGGTAGTGTCCTCTTTCGGAGTTTCATGATCATTATCATTAGCTCTCTCTTCATTAGGTGAAGTCAACTCCAAAACAACTTCTGGTGCTGCGCCACTCGCCATTCCATGAAGAGAAGGTTCAATAACCTCTTCGAGTTCTACCTTCCGACTACTCACACCTTTCGCGAGAAACTCCTTCTCAAGAAAGGATCCATTCTTGGCAACAAAAAACCTTGCCCTCGGACCTGTGATAGAAGGTATACCCAATTGTTTCCTTAGGGTATCCTATGAAGACGCATTTTTCCGCTTTGGGTTCGAGTTTATCTGGTTGAAGTTTCTTCACATAAACATCGCATCCCCAAACCTTAAGAAATGACAGCTTAGGTTTGTTTCCAAACCATAATACATACGGTGTCGTTTCAACGGATTTAGATGGTGCCCAATTTAAAGTGAATGCAGCTGTTTCCAGTGCATAACCCCAAAATGACAGAGGTAAGTCAGTCAGAGACATCATAGATCGAACCATATCCAATAAGGTACGATTACAACGCTCCGACACACCATTACGTTGTGGTGTTCCGGCAGGCGTGAGTTTTGAAACTATTCCACACTCTTTCATGTGTGCTAAACTCGTAACTTAGATACTCTCCTCGACGGTCAGACCATAGAAATTTGATCTTTCTATTATGATGATTTTCCACTACATTCTGAAATTCCTTGAACTTTTCAAAAGTTTCAGACTTATGTTTCATCAAATAGATATACCCATATCTACTCAAATCATCCATGTAAAATAACGATATCCACCTCGCGTCGACACACTCATTGGTCCACACACATCAGTATGTATGATTTCCAATAGATCTGTCGCCCGTTCCATTGAACCGGAAAATGGCGTTCTAGTCATCTTGCCCATAAGGCATGGCTCACATGTATCAAATGATTCAAAATCAAGTGATTCCAAAAGTCCATTAGAATGGAGTTTCTTCATGCGTTTAACGCCAATATAACCTAGACGGCAGTGCCACATATATGTAGACATATCATCATCAAGTTTAATCTTTTTAGCATTAACATTATGAATGTGCGTAATATTACTATCGAGATCCAATAGAAATAAACCATTCAACATAGGTGCATGACCATAAAAGGTATCATTCTTATAAATCGAACAACCATTGTTTTCAGATTTAAAGGAATGACCACTTTGCATCAAACACGATCCAGATACAATGTTCATGCTCTGTGCAGGCACCAAATAACAATTATTTAGGTTTATAACTAATCCCGATGGCAAATGGAGGTAGCGTCCGGCGCGATCACATCAACTCTTGATCCATTGCCGAGCCGCATCCACGACCTCATCCCTTGCTAGTTGTCGCTTGTTCGTAGCCCACGAACGAGTTACATATATTAGCAACCGATCCGGTATCAAATACCCAGTGCTACTGGGTACTAGTCAAGTACACATCAATAACATGTATATCACATATACCTTTGTTTGCCTTGCTAGACTTCTTGTCGCCAAATACTTGGGGGATTCGCTTCAATGGCGATCCCTTGCAATAGTAGCACTTTTCGATGTCGGACTTAGGGCCAGCAGGTTTCTTTTCAGCGTGGTAATGACTTGCCACCCTTCTTTCCCTTGTGCTTGCCTTTCTTATCCTTCTTGAAACCGGTGGTCCTATTGATCATCAACACTTGATGTTCTTTCCTAATCTCCACTTCTGGTCTTAAGCATTGTGAAGCTCGAAGAGACTTCTTCATGCCCTACATATTATAGTTCATCACGAAGCTCTTGTAGCTAGGTGGCAGAGATTGGAGAACACGATGTATGCCTAAGTCAATGGGAATCGTTATTCCTAAGGACACAAGCTTATCGGCGTACCCAGACATTTTGAGTACGTGCTCACTAATGGAGCTGTTTTCCTCCATCATGCAGCTAAAGAACTTTTCTGTAGCATTATAACTCTCTACGGCAGCATGGGTATCGAAAATCATTTTCAATTCTCCCATGGTATCAAAGGCATTACCATTTTCGAAACTCTTTCGAAGTTCTGGCTCTAGCCCATACAGTATGCCGCAATGAAATAAGTTGTGGTCCTCCTAACAAGTCACATAGACATTCTTTTCCTCGTCAGGGGCATTAGGAGCTGGTGGGGGGCCTAGCGGCACATCTAGCACATATTGCTTTTGTGCAGCAGTGAGGAGAATCCTCAAATTCATAGCCCAGTTGGTGAAGTTGCTACCATTCGCAGCAAGTTTTTCTTTCTCCATGAACACATTGAAATTAAAAGCAGGTGGTGCCATCTACAACAGAATTTGTAAAGTTTATTTAGACTAAGTTTATGATAGATTGAGTTCAACTAATCCAAATTACTAATGAACTCCCACTCAAAAACGACATCCCTCGTGTCCTTTTGGTGATTACATGAACCAAATCCACTATATCAAGTCCGATCATCACGTGAGTTGATATAGCTTCAAAGGCGAGCATCTATATGGGCATCATATCAACCATATGACTCATGCTTAACCTTTTGGTCCGTGTTCGAGGCCATGTGCAGACATGCTAGGCTCGCCAAGTAAGAACCTTAGTATTCGCATGTGTAAAACTGTCTTACACCCGTTCCTATGAAAGCGTAGATTCGAGTACACCCGATCATCACGTGATGTCTCGAAACACGATACATAGAACGGTGCATACTCAAGGAAGAACACATTTTTATCTTGATATCTAAATGAGGGATCATCTTATAATGCTACCAAACGCGCGAAACTAGGAGTATAAGATGCTAACATCTAATGTGTAAAGTGAGATGATATGGTCCATGCATTTGATCTCTATCACTTGCATCATGGTATGATCTCTATCATTCCTTTGTGTGTAAGGCCAAGGTCTATGGAACTTACACTTTGACTGTGTTGTAAGAGTATCTACCATACATCTACTTACAACAATACCATATCAATACACTAGCCCAGCAACGATCTAAACTAGACGCCTCTAATTTATCAATTGCAAGTTTTACGTGGCTTAGGGCTTTCGGAGATAGAACCGTTCTCATCTACGAACATGAACCACAACGAGGATAACTAAGTTATTAGCAACTCGTTGTAAATCAGATATTTACTATAGTAGGAGAGACAGACACCCGCCAGCCACTTATGCAAAACAAGTTGCATGTCAGTCGTGGAACCGGTCTCATGTACGATGACATGTAAGGTTGGTCCGGGCCGCTTCATCCCACTGTGCCACCAATATCCAAAATACATAGAAGATGCAATAACATGATCATCATCGCCCACATATCAACCATATGTGTACTACCCGTGCTAAGTACCTACGCATAGATCAGGCTCTGATACCACTGTTGGGTCCGTAGCATAGAAAACAAAAAAATTCCTACGGTGTGAACTACACGCCAAGATCTATCTACTAGGTACAAAGCAACGGATGGACATACATCCAACGAGAACTTACCCTCGTAGACAACTGTCGTGGTGGTGTCACGGCAGATGCCATGGATAGGCTAAAGGTGGGGACTAATACACGCTAGGGGAATCCAGGGAGGGATAGTGGAGTGATTCTCCACACAGAAGTTTGTATTGCTATATCTGCAAGATTACAAGTGCTCCTTGAGCTGTATTAGCGAGAGGAGGAAGAAGGAGCTCTCTTACTCTTGCCTACTATTTTTCCCTAGAACCCTAGATCAACTATCCCTATGGAATCACCAAACCAACTAGAGCTCAACCAACCCCCTCTACCAGAAACCTAGCCCCCCTTATATAGAGGAAGTTCGGTCCCTGCCTAGGGCATACGTGGAGGCATATTCCTAAGAATATGCCCCCTCCCAAAGTGGTAACTCGACCGGGGTGCTTTTCCCCCGCGTCACACATGCTTTAGCGACGTAAGCCTCTGCGGCGCCCGCGTCAGCCGACATGGGCGTCGTCACCCTTGTCGGCCACGACCTGGTGGTCCTTCCCTTGCTTTCTCCGCTCATGCAGTGCATACCGGACCTTCTTTTTGACCAGAGAGATTCCTTCCTTCTCCCAGAAGCTAAGCGAGGACCCGGATCATAGTAGATCCGGCCACACCTGTTCCTGCATATAAGTTAGACAAGCACTTCCGACTTACTCCTTAAGTCGGATGAGACAATATTAGGCGACCCCCCTGGTCCGGGTTACTCCGTGATCCGGCCTGCCTTGAGGTGACCCGGCCAGCATCCGCTTTGACCCTGCCGAACCTCGTCTAACTCGGCCCTTATACCCTGGAGTGACCCTACCCGGGGGTATCCCCCAACATTAGTCCCCGAAGCTGGTGCGGTCTTAGCTGCCTTGGCCGCTAAGGCCACATCAGGTTCATTTATGTTCGAGCCTCCGACGTTTAATTCCGGGTTAGCTCCTTATCTCGGATTATATGGATTTATGTTCCCTTCGCACGTTCCAAGTTTTCACTTGCCGGCCGGGTCACCACTTTGGCTTGGATCCCATGGTTATCATGGTTTGATCCGGGCCCCGTTTCCTTCTCTCATACGCCAACCCACGTGTAGGCTAATCATTACCTCGTCTTATTTTAAGGGCCTGCATAGTAACCGCCGCAGTAATTGTCAGTTATCACTGTGCGTGGGTCACGTCTTGCCTGCCTCCTCGTTTACCGCATCAGCACGTCGCGTCATGGGTATGCTTCTACTCTGTGGCCCCCTGTGTGGCTTTTCTCCGATTGGCTGATGCAGGTGATACACGGCCACACCGTGTGGCTTGTCGGCGCAGCGCGATCCCACTCATCCATCTCTGGGGGTGGTTATGTAGTGGAGGGGCGCACCCCTTAGCGTTTTTCCACTTCTGCGCCCCTCTTCCTGTTGCCTTTCTCCTTCGTCTTCCTAGCGACCGCTTGCTGGTGCTTCTAGCAGCGCGCCACGCGCACCTTCCCGATGCTTGCATCGCAGCCACATGCCTTCTTCGCCATGGGTCCATGCCAATCCAGGCCTCAGATCTCCGCCGCCGCTAGCTCCAGCGAGGATAGTGGATACGAGATGATGGAGGAGGAGCTCGTCGTCGCCGAGCAGGAGATGGAGGAGGACGCCGGCCATGGACCCGGCGTGTGGGCGGATCATGGGTCTGTCAAGATGACCTTGGCGGCTCTACGGACCAGCGCATTCTGCCGGCGTCACCGCTCGTCTCCCCTCCGCCGAACTGGCCCCCTCACCCAATCCGGGTGAGTTCGTTGTGTTCCTGTCCCACTTCCAACAGGGATTTGGTCTGCTGGTGAGCGATTTCTTCCGGGATTGGGTTAGGACCTACCACTTGCAGCCGCACCATCTCCCAGCCAACGCTATCACCTCTCTCTCCGCCTTTGCCTCTATGATCGAAGGCTACACCGGACTATGGCCCATGAAGGAGCTGTGGATTCGGTTCTTCGGCCTTCGTCCCAACGTCATCCCCAATATCCAAGTAGAGTCAGAGGATAAGAAGCTCACCCAATTCGGAGCTGCCTCCATCTTGCCCCGGAGACTTTCCGTCTTTCCCCGGGTTACCGGGCTTGACTCCTGCAAAGGATGGGCCCGGACCTTCTTCTACGTCCGGAATGAGGGTACTAAAGATTTGATTCGGTTTCGCCCTCGCTCGGGTCTACACGACAGATTACGGAGTAGGTCCCCAAGAAGCCTACAACTCTGGCCAACCAAGTTAACAAGAGGTTCGCGGAGCTGAAGAGACTCGGATTGTGCAACGAGGATGCTATGATCATGTTCGTGTGCAACCGAATCTCTCCCCTCCAGAAGCGCACCCACAAGTTGTGCCACATGAGTTTCGGCCGCGACCCCAACCGAACCTCCTCCTTCGAGTTGAGCAACACGGAGATCTTTCGCCGGGTTAAGGCTCTTTTCACCACCCACAAGGATTTCTCCGCCGAATGGACGTGGGGAATTGAGCACTCTTGTCGTGTGAGCTCCCTCCCGCTGTAAGCTTCAGGGCAAACTTATTTCGGATCAAGTATGTCGGTTTTTGTTGTATTTTGACTGTTCTTCATGCTTTTTCTCAGCTGTTCCTTCAGCAAACTCTCGAGGATGGTACGGACCCGACCCTTAAGTGGGCGTCGGACCGAGAAATCCCGGATGAGGAGGAGCCGGACCAGGAGATGTTCCTCCCTATGACCGACGCTACCAAACAACCCAGTGGTAAATTCTCTTCTCTTAGAGATTGGCCCGATGATGAGGATGACTCGGATGTCGACGTGATTGAACCTGTTGAGGCTGTCCCTCTTTCTTTTGCCTTTCCGGCATCAGCTAACCCCGGTGGGCATATCCACGAGGATCCTCCACTTGCTACGGGCGAGCCGGTTCCGGTGGCGTCGAAGAAGAAGCACGGAGCCGCATCAAGTTCTTCCTCCGAACCTTCTCATCCCACAAAAGGCAAAAGAAGGCGGAGACAAGGCGCCTCAGCGGGCGAGACAAAGCCCCGGCGGAGGCCGAAGCAAGGAGGCTGAAACCTCGGATGTGTAAGTCATTTTTCATTGCGTAACTCACTTTTTCTTGCATCGTAGTAATTTCTCTTCTGACATTATTCTCTTTTTCAGGCCTCTGGTGGAGGTCCCTCAGAGCGGATCAAGCATCTCTTCACCCCTTCGGTCCGGCCCTTCTCCTCCTCGTGACGATGAGTCACGCCTGCTGAGCCCTATTCCGGAGGGTTCTGCGGCTGCTCCGGGTTCCGCAGTGCCTCATCGAGAGGAACACGACCTCGGAGCAGGAGGGGTCGGTCCAGCCGAGGCGACGGCGTCCACCACTTCGGCATCACTGCAACCAGCAACCACCGAGTCTATCACCACACGAGCACCAGCAACAACTCCAGTACCAGCGACCGAGCTAGCACCTGTCCCGACACCAAGGAAACCAACAACAGCTCCAAGTCCAGCTACAAGAGATCTAGTGCCAAGTTCTTCTGCCTCGTCCGAGTCATCTCAGCCTCGGCGAGGAACTACTCCAGCAGCTTCTAAAGGGAAATCCACCGTAGTTACTTCTTCCCAGCAAGCTAAAGGAAAAAAGGCTCCGGATACTACCAAGTCTGCATCCGTCGAGGCCAGGCAGCGAACCCTATCGTCGATGCTTCCGAAGAAATCACAAGTAGCGAAGGATGTTCCTGCCAAGCCAACTGATGTGCAGTAGATGGTTCTGCATACCAGCCCAGCTCTTGCCTTAGTTGAGAGGAAAGAAGCTCACGCGAAGGGCTTGGTGGCACCCCATATGCCCACCGGCGAGCGGTACCCTCCGAGCCTTATCGAGTTCGTCATGAACTGGAACAAGGCGGAGTTCGGCCCCGCAGAATTTTCCGCCCAGATGAATACCGCCGCTAAGGCAACTAACCTCGCGGGGTGAATGATGGAGGTATGTCGTTTCTCCTTTACATGCTGTAGATAATAACCATTAGTCCCCGAGCCTCCGGTGGAGTAGCTTGTTACTCGGCCGGATGCTCATTAGAAAACTAATGTAGCTGCATGTAAACTTCGAATCTGCACATACCTAGAGCTGGGTTAAGTTCCACTTGGCCCGGATCTTGTACACTTCAAATATGCACACATCTAGAGCCGGGTTAAGTTCCACTTGGCCCGGATCTTGTACACTTCAAATATGCACACACCTAGAGCCGAGTTAAGTTCCACTTGGCCCGGATCTTGTACACTTCGAATATGCACACACCTAGAGTCGGGTTAAGTTCCACTTGGCCCGGATCTTGTACACTTCGAATATGCACACACCTAGAGCCGGGTTAAGTTCCACTTGGCCCGGATCTTGTACACTTCGAATATGCACACACCTAGAGCCGGGTTAAGTTCCACTTGGCCCGGATCTTGTACACTTCGAATATGCACCAAGCTAATTTTATACTTTTGTACTTTTTTCAGGTAACCACCAGTCGTCGGAGCGCTGAATTCCAACGCCTGCTTGATACCCACAAGATGCTACGCGCAAAACATGTTGCACTTGGTGCAGAACATGAAAAGAGGGGTAATTTTCTCCCTCGGCACCTCTCCGTTTTCTTCACTTTCTTCCGCCGAACTAATCTCCTCATTCGGTTTACGCGGTGGGGTGGAGGCTGAGAACAAGATCATGCGGAAGAACTTGGAGGAAATCCGGGGTATGTCCTCTTTTGTTCGACCTTGTAGTGTTTTCCATTTCTTCTTCTCCTTGGCTCGGCAAACATTCACTCCTCGGCTCTGCCGGGTGAACATACTATTTCAGCATCGCTTGAGGATAGTGTGCCCGTGCCTGATATGATGCTGCATTTTCTTGAACAAGCAGGGCAGCATCAAGCCGAGCTGAAGAAAAAGGATGATGAGCTTGCTCTCCTCCGGACTAAGGACGACGAGATTGCCAAGCTCAAGGCTGAGATGGAGAAGATGAAGGCCCGACCAAACCGAGCTCAAAGGTTGGCTAGAACTTTGAGAAGGCGTGGCGCCTTACTCTCCAGATCTCCAAGGACCAGGACCTACTCAGAGAATCCGACCTCCAGCTTGGGTCGGCAAACGCTGAGCTTGAGCAACTTCGCAAAAGACACGATGCCTGCATCAAGGAGTTAACCCGGATCCATAGCCATATTTCTCGTAAGTTCTTTTCCCTTGTCCGACATAATTCTCCCGGTTACCTCATATGTCTTTTCTTTACCTTCTTCCTTTGCCTTGTTTTCAGACCACTTTCCAGAGGGTACTTCTATTGCAAGCGCTGCTGTTGCCAAATTTCGCCGAGAGGGGGGTACTCCCGTCGTTCCTGACGGTGAGAGCATTCCCTTAGACATGGAGGACCTATTGGTCAGTCTGTCAGCTCGCGTGGAAACCATCAAGAATTATGGCAAGGATATCCTCGATGTTGCAGTTCGCATTTTCAATATGTTCTGGCCCGGAGAGAGTAGCTCGGAGACCATCGCGACTCTCGTCGAGAAGTTAATGGAGATTGAGACCCAGCTTGACCTCTGGAGAGAGTCCGCTGGTCGTGCCGCAGCTGATACCATCCTTCACCATATTCTCACATGGTACGAGAAGATTGACCTCAGCCTCCTTACACGCCGGCGCACCGGATCTAGATGGACCGATGATCCGGAGTGGGTAGCTCGGCGCCAGTCTTGCGCCTACAGCCTCATCGAATATTCTCCTATTCATGACTGGGTTGAAGGACCGAGCTTCCTGGAATCCGCTGGGGACGAGCACAATGAGAACGTTGAAGATGGGTCGGATGAGGGTAGAGAAGATGATGCTTCAGATATTGAAGACAGCGACGATGACGCCGAACTTCCTCCTCCTGCTGCTCCTTAGTTCCAAAAAGCTTGAAAATTTATCAGATCCCCGGTATGCCGGGTGCAATTGTATGCTGGATATGCGATATTTTGCTACTACATTTCTATGCGGATTAACTTGGGCAGTCCGAGTTTCATTTTCTTGTTCGTCCAATTCTCTGGCTCGGTCCGTGTCTACCTTGATTCGGTTTTACGACTTACAAACCCGAGCTTCAAAAATTGTTTTAACAATACTTAGAAACTTTTAGGCTTAGCTCAAAATAATTCAGCATAATAACTTGAAAATAAATATAGGGTTAGTCCGAAAAACAAGCGTTAGCTCGAATAAACTCGTTTCCTTAGTCGTTTTTCATGTGCTACGCAATTCCAAACTTGTTCCCTTGCTTGCCATGAAGCCAATTCTTGTTGGACAACAGCAAGTCGAAGAGTTGGGTTTTTGGTGCTCACACATTACTAATCCGGGTTAAGTAGAACGACTTATTCGAGCTACCACATAAGAAGTAACAACAAACGTTATTAAAGGCGGTCCCGATTCTTTGCTGCTATTTCATTGATAAGCTCATTGCCGACATACATACCGACATATGAGACGACTCGGATACATACACTTCTTAGCTAAGTGTAGAAGGGACGAAGTAGTGCTACATTCCACGGTCGCTTGGATTCCTCTCCGGACCTGTCCGCCTTGTTCTTTTCCTGTGGCTTTGCATCTATGAGATAGTAAGAATCATTGTGCAATGCTTTGCTCACAATGAATGGCCCTTCCCATGGGGGGGGGATAATTTATGCATGCCGATGATACGTTGTACCAACGGAGCACCATATTGCCTTCCCGAAGACTGGGGCACACTTTCCGGCTATGATAGCGTCGGAGATTTTGCTGATATATGGCGGATCTGGGCGATGCCGATTCGTCGCTTCTTCCAGAGATCAACATCATTTGTGGGCTTCTTGCACTTCGGCTTCGTGTATTGGGTGACCCTAGGCGAATCATGCTCTATGTCATTGGTAATACTGACTCGCCCCATATACCGGAAAAATGGCGTATAGCCTGTTGATCGATTCGAGTTGTTCTTAAGCTCCACAGTGATCTTGGTAGTTCTTCTATCTAGCACCCGCTGATCTTTGCAGTGGCTCAATGAGCGAGGTTTTATCCGAATAATACTAATCCGTTGGATCTTTCCACTTGTCCGATTCGATGTGGGTAGGCTACCAAGCGACATCGAGTCGGATCTTCTTATCTCGGCAGCGCAAATGCTCCTTCCATAAAATTTGTTCCATTATCGGTTATAATCTGTGTGGATAACCGTATCTCAAGATGATGTCTTTGAGAAATGTCACGTAGTAGCTCCATCACATTTTCTTATAGGTTTCACTTCAATCCATTTTGTAAACTTGTCCACCATGACCAAAATGTGTGTCATGTTTCCTCTCGCCGGTTTGAACGGGCCAACCATATCCAAGCACCATACAACAAATGGCCACGTAATTGGTATGGCCTTGAGTTCCGACATAGGCATATGTGTCTTGGTGGCGTACCTTTGACAACCATTGCATTTTCTCACCAGATCTTCTGCTTATTCCAAGGCACTTGGCCAGTAGAATCCATGCCGGAACACTTTGCCACCAAGGCTCGGGATGAGGCATGATGCCCGCATTCTCCTTGGTGTATATCTCGGAGGATGTCAAGCCCTTCTTCCGGGTCAACGCATCGTTGGAGGACATTGGTTACACTCCGTTTGTACAACTCGGAATTGATGATTGTGTATGATTTTGCTCTCCTCTGAGTTTGCCTGGCTAACACCTCCTCAGCGGGTAACATTCCGTCTTTCAGGAATTGTAATATAGGTAGTGCCCAAGCTGGTATCGCTCGTGGAGGGAACATCTCCTCATCAATTTCCATCTGATCCACCGGCATAACTTTAGCCGGATCATGCTGAGCAGTCCCCGGGTCTAGCGAGGTAATCCTCGGGTTTGCCGAGGCAGTCTCCGAGTTTGCTGATGCGGTCCCCGGGTCTCACGTACTACCTCCCATGTCAATGTCCATGGGATCATCTCCGGATTCCGTATTTTCTGGGACATAGATCGAGTCGGTTCCTGGGGACGGCCCGATAGATGGTTTTCTGAGGTGTTCCAATGCTACACCCGGTGGAATTGCCTGTCTGGTCGATCCGAGCTTCGACAACATGTCGGCAGCCTCGTTTTCCACTCGGGGTACATGGTGAAATTCACACCCCTCGAAGTAACCAGATATCTTTTGCACGTGAAATTTGTATAGTGCCATGTTTGGATCCAGAGCGTCCCACACTCCGGACACCTGCTGCACCACCAGATCCGAGTCGCCAAAGCATATTATCCGACGTATGCCAATCTCCTTTGCCACTTTGATCCCATGCACAAGAGCCTCATACTCAGCGACATTGTTCGATGCCACGAAATGGATCTGCAATACGTACTTTAGCTGGTCCTTCTTTGGCGAGGTAAGCACAACCCCGACGCCTAGTCCGGTTTTGGTTTTCGACCCATCAAAGTGCATCCTCCAGTAATTCGGATCTGGTGGCGGTGGTTCGTATTGTACCTCGGCCCAATCCACAAAAAAGTCCGCCACAGCCTGAGATTTGATTGCTTCTCTTCTGTCGTATTGGGGTGCATAAGGGGCTAACTCAATTGCCCATTTTGCAATTCTGCCACTCGCATCCTTGTTACCCATTATCTCGGATATGGGAGCTTCACATATTACTTTGATGGGGTGCTCCTCAAAGTAATGCTTTAACTTCTTTGCCACCATATAGACACCGTATGCCACCTTTTGAAAGTGTGGGTAGTTCTGTTTTGAGGCAGACAATACCTCGCTCAGGTAATATACTGGCCTCTGCACCGACGTACCCTCTTCATTGCGCTCCACTACAATTACTGCACTTACAACTCGGTTGGTTGCGGCTATGTAGAGCAACATTGGCTCCATTGATAGTGGAGAGGCTAACACTGGCGCAGTGGACAACATCTTTTTTAAGTGGGCAAAGGCTTCATCGGCCTGTGGCGTCCAAACAAATTTATCCGACTTTTTCATGAGTTGGTAGAGAGGCAGTTCCTTTTCTCCCAACCGACATACAAACCGACTCAACGATGCCAGGCATCCAGTGAACTTCTGGACATCGTTAAGACACTTCGGCAGCTCCATTCGTTCGATGGCTCGGATCTTAGTTGGATTAACTTCGATACCTCGGCTAGAGACGAGAAATCCGAGTAATTTTTCAGCCGGGACACCGAAGGTACATTTTTCCGGGTTAAGCTTCATCCGAAACCTTCTCAAGTTCGCGAATGTTTGCCTTATGTCGTCAAGGAGCGTTGTGCTTTCCTTGGTATTGATAACCACATCATCCACGTATACTTGTACGTTTTGACCTATTTGGTCGTGCAAACATTTTTGCATACATCTTTGGTATCTTGCACCTGCATTACGTAAACCGAACGGCATAGTGTGATAGCAGTAAGCCCCGTACGGGGTAATAAACACAGTCTTTATTTGATCATCCGGGTTCAGAGGTATCTGGTGGAAGCCAGAATATGCATCAATGAATGACAACAGTTCGCATCCCGCGGTCGAGTCTATGACCTGATCTATCCTCGGCAGTGGAAATGGATCTTTTGGACACGCCTTGTTCAGGTTCGTGTAATCGATACACATACGCCAAACCACTGCCACGTTCAGATCGTCCCTCTTCTTTTCTACCAGCACCGGATTAGAGAGCCAATCCGGATATAGTACCTCCATGATAAATCCTGCTGCTAGTAACCGAGCTATCTCGTCTCCAATGACTTTTCTCCTATCCTCGGTGAAGCAGCGGAGAGGTTGCTTCACCGGCCTTGCTCCTGGTCTTACGTTCAAAGAGTGCTCGGCCAACTCCCTTGGAACACCTTGCAAGTCCTGTGTAGACCAAGCAAAAATATCCCGATTCTCATGGAGGAAGTTGACGAGCTCGCTTTCCTATTTGTCAGTTAACCCGACACCAATTGTTACGGTGCGCTCCGGGAACATGTTATCAACTGGAACCTTCTTGGTGTCCTTTGCGGCTTGAAATGAAACGCTGCCATGCGGGTTACTTAACGCCGGCATATATTGCTGCGCGGACTGAGCTAATGCCGCCACCTCTTGGATTTTTCTTTTCTCTTGCGCAATCACGAGTGACTCGGCTAGGTTAGACCCGGCTGAAGCACACTCAATGGAACGTCGGAAATCTCCAGCAAAGGTAATCACTCCATTTGGCCTGGGCAACTTCATCTTCAGATAACTGATGTGACAGCTTGCCATGAATTTGTTCAATGCTGGTCTTCCGAGTAACGCATGATATGCACTTTCCAAGTTCACCACCTCAAACTCCAGATTTTCAGTTCGGCAGTTATCCCTTGTGCCGAATAGCACGTCGACCCGGACTTTACCTATGGGCTCACAAGAAATGCCTGGTACAATGCCATGGAAAGTTGTTCTCGTAGCCTGGAGCATGTTCTCCGAGATGCCCAACTTGCGCATCGTATCCGCATACATGATGTTAATGCTACTGCCATTATCATTCAAAACCTTGGAGAACCTCACATTGATGTTCGGTCCAATGAATGTCGGATATAGCACTAGCGCATACGAACCTGGACTCGGCATAAGTTTAGGATGATCTTTGATGTTCCAGGTGATTTCCTGGTCCGACCAAGGCATGTACCTCGTCACTGCTGGCAGGACCGCATTGACCTCCATATGTCGGCGCTGGAAGCTCTTCCTATCTGTTTCCTCAGTCGTGAACACACAATAACTCTGGTGATGTTCCCTGTACTCATTCCTTCCCTCGTTTCCGGGGTACCTCTGATCCGGCTGTTGCTGATTTTCCACCTGATGGGGAGGCAACATTAGCTGTTGCGTGTTCGCTCCGGAGAGCAATTGCTGCCGAGGTAACTCCTGCCGAGGTTGATCATTCCGGGGTGCCTGAGCATTCCCCGAACCTCCTTGTTCTATCTTACGGAACCACTCACATTGCCTCGTTGTGTGACCCGCCGGGCTATTCGGATTTGGCGTGTGAAACATACACGGCTGGTCCAACATTCACTCGTAGGTATACCTCGGACGGTCTTTCTTTTCTTGCCACTGATTCTTTTGCTCTGGAGTCCATGTTTTCTTGCCATCATTTCTTGGAGTCCATTGCCCTCCCGTTCTCTGGCGTTGGTTGCTCCCTGCTCCGGGTTGATCTTGATTCACAGCTGCAACTTGTTGCGAACCGTAGCGATGATCCGGTCTATCATCTCTCCTTTTTCCTCTGTAATCGTTCCTCCGGGATGACCCAGCTCCATCCCTCTGATAGTATTCCTTGTTTGACTCATTTGACGCGAGCCTAGGTTGAGTCGGATCGCCCAAAGCATATGAATCAGCAATCCGGATCATCTCTGCCAGCGTAATTGGCATTTTCCTTTGCAACTTCATCCACAGCTTGCTGCCATATCTGCACCCTTGCGCAAACCACGCTATGGCCTGTGACTCTATGACACCCTCACACGAGTTTCTCACGGTACACCATCGGGTCAAGAATTCACGATCCGTCTTGTTAGGTCTTTGCTTGCACATTGCTAGGGTCTGCGGTCTATTCGGCCTCTGATATGTACTTGAGAAGTTGCTGATAAACATTTCTTCAAAATCTATCCAGCAGTTAATGCTTCCGGGTGGTAAATTATTCAGCCATACTCTGGCCGGGCCTTCCAACATCTGGGGTACGTAACGTACAACCCATCTCAAGTTGCCAGTTGCAATTTTCACTGCCGTAGCATAGTTTATCAGCCAATCTTCCGGCTTGGTACTGCCATCATACGTCTTCGTGCCTCTGGGTAACTGGAAGTTTGGTACCAGCGGTTCCTTCATGATCCGGGGTCCAAAGCACGCTGGACCCAGAGGACCTTGACATTCGATCTGTTCCGACCTATACAGGCGATCCAGTTTTAACCTGGCGTCATCCGACATTAAATCCCTACTTCCCAATCTTGACCCTATCACATGATAGTCTGGTCTGGGGTACCCTGCGTTCACCATCTCCGAATCACCGTCGTTGTATCGGTTTTGCTCTCATTGCGCACCTTTCTGCTGCATACCTCGGCCGGCGCTTTGCTCTTGCCTTGGTATATTCCGCTGCTGCGGTTGTCCTGCTCCTGCGGAGTTGCACTGTCTGGCATTGCCGTTGGCAGCGTTCCCTTGACCGGCATTGCCTTGGTCGTGATTACCTCGGCCAGCTTCACCTCGGCTCACACTCTGTCGATCATCACTTTTCCGCATCTCTTTTTCTTTTCTCGCACGCGTCGGGTCGTACGGGACGATCTGTTTGTTCCGTCTGGCCGAGGTTACTACCTCTTCTCTCCTGGACCACCATGAGGCGATGATGCGGCTCCTGCGGACTTCTCCGGGTTACCCATCACCCAATGGATGATTTTGGAAGCTCCAGCTCTCTCCGGGTTAGCTCTCAGCAGCTCTTCGTTCTATTTGTTCGCGATCTGAACCAGCTCGTTAACCCTATCTTGCTGTCTTTGACGGGCCTCACCCGTCAGACCCTCTAACTCGGACGCAGCCACATCTGCTGCTCTGAGGTTCTTCGCCGGGGTACTATACTTTGGCAACCCCACAGACAGATAGTTTTCCGACCCTTCTGCTCCATCATCACCTTCTCTGTTCATCTCGCTTATGAGATTTCTCCCTTTTACTTTTACCGTATCAACTTTGTTTTCCTTTGCGTACTCACGCAGCGTCATGTTCAGCGACTGCTGAGCCGCGGCTATTTTCTTTGCGCCCTCTAGTATCTTTTGCCTAGTTTCCTCTAGCTCGGCCTGTGCTTGAGCCGAATCTACCACTGCTGCTACTGGGTTAGCCAAGCTATCCATAGCTTCTCTCAGTACGTTCTCAGGCCTCTCTAGTGGAGGTCCTCTACCTTTCCTCGGTGCCTTAGGTGTTACCTCCGGGTCTGGTGCTGGGTCTTTGCTTGCGCCTGCACCTGGCGCAGTCATCATCACCTCCGCATGGTCCGGGGAGTGAGCGATACGCGCCCCGCGAGCCATAGTGAGGGGTGGTTCCCCCGCATCGACGACGCGGCGCGGATGAACGCATGATACGTCCACATCAACGTAGACCTTGTGTGCACCGAGCTTGACGAAGAGGCCGTTGCACGGAAGTGGGCGCGTGCCGAAGCAGCCAGCGTTGTCGCTGACGAAATCCAGCGCTCCAAAGCGCTAAACGAGCCCGAGGAGGCGCGTTGCCGCGGTAAGATGAGTTTCCCGTCCGGATCTTCACCCCTGCTAGCGCCGCTAGCCCCATGGTGGGCGCCAACTGTCGTGGTGGTGGCACGACAGATGCCATGGATAGGCTAAAGGTGGGGACTAATACACGCTAGGGGAATCCAGGGAGGGATAGTGGAGTGATTCTCCACACAAAAGTTTGTATTGC
Source organism: Avena insularis (assembly GCA_023614405.1). Classification (NCBI taxonomy): domain Eukaryota; kingdom Viridiplantae; phylum Streptophyta; class Magnoliopsida; order Poales; family Poaceae; genus Avena; species Avena insularis. The sequence continues at coordinate 659,099,781 of CM042690.1, read as the reverse complement.
TATATCTGCAAGATTACAAGTGCTCCTTGAGCTGTATTGGCGAGAGGAGGAAGAAGGAGCTCTCTTACTCTTGCCTACTATTTTTCCCTAGAACCCTAGATCAACTAGCCCTATGGAATCACCAAACCAACTAGAGCTCAACCAACCCCCTCTACCAGAAACCTAGCCCCCGTTATAAAGAGGAAGTTCGGTTCCTGCCTAGGGCATATGTGGAGGCATATTCCTAAGAATATGCCCCCTCCCAAAGTGGTAACCCGACCGGGGTGCTTTTCCCCCGTGTCACACATGCTTTAGCGACGTAAGCCTCTGCGGCGCCCGCGTCAGCCGACATGGGCGTCGTCACCCTTGTCGGCCACGACCCGGTGGTACTACCCTTGCTTTCTCCGCTCATGCAGTGCGTACCGGACCTTCTTTTTGACCAGAGAGATTCCTTCCTTCTCCCAGAAGCTAAGCGAGGACCTGGATCATAGTAGATCCGGCCACCCCTGTTCCTGCATATAAGTTAGACAAGCACTTCCGACTTACTCCTTAAGTCGGATGAGACAATATTAGGCGACCCCCTGGTGCGGGTTACTCCGTGATCCGGCCTACCTTGAGGTGACCTGGCCAGCATCCGCTTTGACCCTGCCGAACCTCGGCTAACTCGGCCCTTATACCCCGGAGTAACCCTACCTGGGGGTATCCCCCCAACAACAACGAGCTTTGTTAACGAGTAGGAACTCGTGGTTGATGTAGTCGTACACTTTATCGAGCGTCGTTACTCAGCGGCACATCCGCACTTTATCGAGCAGAAGCAGCAACTCCTTCCAGACGAAATGCCACCGGGAACATGTATCTCGCTAATCTGAGACCATGGGGGAATAATTCTAGAGGGGGAGAGAGATCCTTCACAAGGAGGTGTGAGGATGAAGGAGGGAATGGGTGGCCTTTTATAGGAGGAGGGGGGGCTTCCCCCTCTCTCCATGGTCGGCGCATGGGGGGGTGACCCCTCAACTCCCCCATTCATGTGGTGGTAACCCCTCCACATTAAAATGCCTCTTCACATTCCCTTTTAAAGTCTCCACTTTAAATGCATTAAATTTCTCCAAATTTAATGCTCTCTCATTTAATAAAACTCTTTTTATTAAATTTATTCAAAATTTTGTTAATTACTTTAATTAACAAACATTCACATATAGCCCCTTGCAATATTTCAATATCACATGCAGAACCACCTTCCGCAATTTCACCCGAAACAATTTCCGGTTTCTATTGAAACAATTCCTGCGCTTTGCAATTCTTTCGTCTGAAACATATGTGCTCCAAAATGGTGTACGGTAACTCTTAAGTGTGCCACCCTACGGTTCACGAATAATGCAGACATGATCGAGACCCTTCTCCGATCAATAATCAGCAGCGGGACCTGGAGATTCGTACTGACTCCTACACATTCAACGATGACTCCTGTGATCGTGAAAACCTTTAACGCTTGTAACTAAATCCCTTTGTCTCTCGATATATTACATGTCCGAGATTCGATCATCAGTATCTCCATACCTAGTTTGATCTCGTTACCGACACGCACACTTTTCTCGTTCCCGTGATATAACATTCTAGTGATCACATCACTTGCTTGCAAGCTATCCTAATGTGATATCACCGAGAGGGCCCAGAGTATATCTATCCGTCATCTGTATTGACAAATTCCACTCTTGATCCATGAGCCTCAACATAACACCTTCGTAGTACTGAACCCATCTTTATATTCACCCTGTTACGGTGTGACGTTTGATGTTATCAAGATACTCTTCCGATGTCAGCAATTAACATGATCTCATGGTCCAAGGATAAAGATTACTTCGTATGATGTTATAGCAATATAAACATAATGACTTGATCTTAATGCTATACTTTGAATGAATGTTCATCACATCATTGCACCAATGGTGTGACCTTGTTATTAACAACATCCAATGTCCATGATCAGGAAACCTTGATCATCCTGTTAATCAACAAGCTAGTCTAAAAGAGAGGCATGACTAGGAACCCTTTTTGTTTATTAAACACACATGTATTGATGTTTCCGAATCAATACATTTCTAGCATGTAAAATAAACATCTATCATGTATAAGGAATATATAATAACAACTTTATTATTGCCTCTCAGGGCATATTTCCTTCAACTGCATGTCTGTTCTTTGCATGAACCACATAAGGATCCACCAGTGTCATTGGATGTGTGTTATTTTCATGAACCACACCCAGTGTGATTGCATGTCTGTTCCTCTAAACAACCACATAAGGATCCACCCGTGTCATTGCATGTTTGTTCTTTTCATGAACCACACCTAGTGTCATTTCATGTGTGTTCTTCTAAACAAACCACACAAGTCATTGCATGTCTGTTCTTTTCATGAACCACACCCGGTGTCATTGCATGTGTGTTACTCTAGACAAACCACATAAGGATCCACCTAGTGTCATTGCATGTGTGTTCTTCTAAACAAACCACATAAGGATCCACCAGTGTCATTGCATGTCTGTTCTTTTCATGAACCACAACCAGTGTCATTGCATGTGTGTTCTTATAAACAAACCACATAAGTCATTACATGTCTGTTCTTTTCATGAACCACACCCGGTGTCATTGCATGTGTGTTCCTCTAGACAAACCACATAAGGATCCACTAGTGTCACTGCATGTCTGTTCTTTTCATGAACCACATAAGGATCCACCAGTGTCATTGCATGTCTGTTCTTCTCACAAACCACATAAGGATCCACTAGTGTCATTGCATGTCTATTCTTTTCATAAACCACACCCAGTATCATTGCATCTGTGTTCCTCTAGACAAACCACATAAGGATCCACCGGTGTCACTGCATGTCTGTTCTTTCCACGAACCACATAAGGATCCACCAGTGTCATTGGATGTGTGTTCTTCTCATGAACCACACATGGATCCACCAGTGTCATTGCATGTCTGGTCTTTTCATGAACCACAACTAGAGTCATTGCATGTCTATTATTTCCATAAACCACACATGGATCCACCGGTGTCATTGCATGTGTGTTCTTTTCATGAACCACACCCAGTGTCATTGCATGTCAGTTCTTTTCATGAACCACATAAGGATCCACCAGTGTCATTGCATGTTTGTTCTTCTCACAAACCACATAAGGATCCACCAGTGTCATTGCATGTCTGTTCTTTTCATGAACCACACCTAGTGTCATTGCATGTGTGTTCCTCTAGGCAAACCACATAAGGATCCACCGGTGTCACTGCATGTCTGTTCTTTTCATGAACCACATAAGGATCCACCAGTGTCATTGGATGTGTGTTCTTTTCATGAACCACACCCAGTGTCATTGCATGTCTGTTCTTTTCATGAACCACATAAGGATGCACCAGTGTCATTGCATGTCTGTTCATCTCACAAACCACATAAGGATCCACTAGTGTCATTGCATGTCTGTTATTTTCATGAACCACAGCCAGTGTCATTGCATGTGTGTTCCTCTAGACAAACGACATAAGGATCCACCGGTGTCACTGCATGTCTGTTCTTTCCACGAACCACATAAGGATCCACCAGTGTCATTGGATGTGTGTTCTTTTCATGAACCTTCACTGCATGTCTGTTCTTTCCACGATCCACATAAGGATCCACCAGTGTCATTGGATGTGTGTTCTTTTCATGAACCACACCTAGTGTGATTGCATGTCTGTTCCTCTAAACAAACCACATAAGGATCCACTAGTGTCATTACATGTCTGTTCTTTTCATGAACCACAACCAGTGTCATTGCATGCGTGTTCTTATAAACAAACCACATAAGTCATTACATGTCTGTTCTTTTCATGAACCACACCCGGTGTCATTGCATGTGTGTTCCTCTAGACAAACCACATAAGGATCCACTAGTGTCACTGCATGTCTGTTCTTTTCATGAACCACATAAGGATCCACCAGTGTCATTGCATGTCTGTTCTTCTCACAAACCACATAAGGATCCACTAGTGTCATTGCATGTCTATTCTTTTCATAAACCACACCCAGTATCATTGCATCTGTGTTCCTCTAGACAAACCACATAAGGATCCACCGGTGTCACTGCATGTCTGTTCTTTCCACGAACCACATAAGGATCCACCAGTGTCATTGGATGTGTGTTCTTCTCATGAACCACACATGGATCCACCAGTGTCATTGCATGTCTGGTCTTTTCATGAACCACAACTAGAGTCATTGCATGTCTATTATTTCCATAAACCACACATGGATCCACCGGTGTCATTGCATGTGTGTTCTTTTCATGAACCACACCCAGTGTCATTGCATGTCAGTTCTTTTCAAGAACCACATAACGAACCACCAGTGTCATTGCATGTTTGTTCTTCTCACAAACCACATAAGGATCCACCAGTGTCATTGCATGTCTGTTCTTTTCATGAACCACACCCAGTGTCATTGCATGTGTGTTCCTCTAGACAAACCACATAAGGATCCACCGGTGTCACTGCATGTCAATTTTTTTCATGAACCACGTAAGGATCTAGCAGTGTCATTTGATGTGTGTTCTTTTCATGAACCACACCCAGTGTCATTGCATGTCTGTTCTTTTCATGAACCACATAAGGATCCACCAGTGTCATTGCATGTCTGTTCTTTTCATGAACCACATAAGGATCCACTAGTGTCATTGCATGTCTGTTATTTTCATGAACCACAGCCAGTGTCATTGCATGTGTGTTCCTCTAGACAAACGACATAAGGATCCACCGGTGTCACTGCATGTCTGTTCTTTCCACGAACCACATAAGGATCCACCAGTGTCATTGGATGTGTGTTCTTTTCATGAACCTTCACTGCATGTCTGTTCTTTCCACGATCCACATAAGGATCCACCAGTGTCATTGGATGTGTGTTCTTTTCATGAACCACACCTAGTGTGATTGCATGTCTGTTCCTCTAAACAAACCACATAAGGATCCACTAGTGTCATTACATGTCTGTTCTTTTCATGAACCACAACCAGTGTCATTGCATGCGTGTTCTTATAAAAAAACCACATAAGTCATTACATGTCTGTTCTTTTCATGAACCACACCCGGTGTCATTGCATGTGTGTTCCTCTAGACAAACCACATAAGGATCCACCAGTGTCACTGCATGTCTGTTCTTTTCATGAACCACATAAGGATCCACCAGTGTCATTGCATGTCTGTTCTTCTCACAAACCACATAAGGATCCACTAGTGTCATTGCATGTCTGTTCTTTTCATGAACCACACCTAGTGTCATTGCATGTGTGTTCTTCTAGACAAACCACATAAGGATCCACCGGTGTCACTGCATGTCTATTCTTTCCACGAACCACATAAGGATCCACCAGTGTCATTGGATGTGTGTTCTTTTCATGAACCACACCTAGTGTGATTGCATGTCTGTTCCTCTAAACAAACCACATAAGGATCCACCAGTGTCATTGCATGTCTGTTCTTTTCATGAACCACACCCAGTGTCATTGCATGTGTGTTCTTATAAACAAACCACATAAGTCATTGCATGTCTGTTCTTTTCATGAACCACACCCGGTGTCATTGCATGTGTGTTCCTCTAAACAAACCACATAAGGATCCACCAGTGTCACTGCATGTCTGTTCTTTTCATGAACCACATAAGGATCCACCAGTGTCATTGCATGTCTGTTCTTCTCATAAACCACATAAGGATCCACTAGTGTCATTGCATGTCTGTTCTTTTCATGAACCACACCTAGTGTCATTGCATGTGTGTTCTTCTAGACAAACCACATAAGGATCCACCGGTGTCACTGCATGTCTATTCTTTCCACGAACCACATAAGGATCCACCAGTGTCATTGGATGTGTGTTCTTTTCATGAACTACACCTAGTGTGATTGCATGTCTGTTCCTCTAAACAAACCACATAAGGATCCACCAGTGTCATTGCATGTCTGTTCTTTTCATGAACCACACCTAGTGTCATTGCATGTGTGTTCTTATAAACAAACCACATAAGTCATTGCATGTCTGTTCTTTTCATGAACCACACCCGGTGTCATTGCATGTGTGTTCCTCTAAACAAACCACATAAGGATCCACTAGTGTCACTACATGTCTGTTCTTTTCATGAACCACATAAGGATCCACCAGTGTCATTGGATGTGTGTTCTTCTCATGAACCACACATGGATCCACCAGTGTCATTGCATGTCTGATCTTTTCATGAACCACAGCTAGAGTCATTGCATGTCTGTTACTTCCATAAACCACACATGGATCCACCGGTGTCATTGCATGTCTGTTCTTTTCATGAACCACACCCAGTGCCATTGCATGTCAGTTCTTTTCATGAACCACATAAGGATCCACCAGTGTCATTGCATGTATGTTCTTCTCACAAACCACATAAGGATCCACCAGTGTCATTGCAAGTCTGTTATTTTCATGAACCACACCGGGTGTCATTGCATGCGTGTTCCTCTAGACAAACCACATAAGGATCCACCAGTTTCATTACATGTCTGTTCTTTTCATGAACCACATAAGGATCCACCAGCGTCATTGGATGTGTGTTCTTTTCATGCACCACACCCAGTGTCATTGCATGTCTGTTCTTTTCATGAACCACATAAGGATCCACTAGTGTCATTGCATGTCTGTTCTTCTCACAAACCACATAAGGATCCACCAGTGTCATTGCATGTCTGTTCTTTTCATGAACCACACCTAGTGTCATTGCATGTGTGTTCTTCTAGACAAACCACATAAGGATCCACCAGTGTCACTGCATGTCTGTTCCTTTTCATGAACCACATAAGGATCCACCAGTGTCATTGGATGTGTGTTCTTTTCGTGAACCACACCCAGTGTGATTGCATGTCTGTTCCTCTAAACAAACCACATAAGGATCCACCAGTGTCATTGCATGTCTGTTCTTTTCATGAACCACACCCACTATCATTGCATGTGTGTTCTTATATACAAACTACATAAGTCATTGCATGTCTGTTCTTTTCATGAACCACACGTGGTGTCATTGCATGTGCGTTCCTCTAGACAAACCACATAAGGATCCACCGGTGTCACTGCATGTCTGTTCTTTTCATGAACCACATAAGGATCCACCAGTGTCATTGGATGTGTGTTCTTCTCATGAACCATACATGGATCCACCAGTGTCATTGCATGCCTATTCTTTTCATGAACCATAGATAGAGTCATTGCATGTCTGTTACTTCCATAAACCACATATGGATCCACCGGTGTCATTGCATGTCTGTTCTTTTCATGAACCACACCCAGTGTCATTGCATGTCAGTTCTTTTCAGGAACCACATAAGGATCCACGAGTGTCATTGCATGTCTGTTCTTCTCACAAAGCACATAAGGATCCACCAGTGTCATTGCATGTCTGTTCTTTTCATGAACCACACCCAGTGTCATTGCATGTGTGTTCCTCTAGAAAAACCACATAAGGATCCACCGGTGTCATTGCATGTCTATTCTTTTCATGAACCACATAAGGATCCACTAGTGTCATTGGATGTGTGTTCTTTTCATGAACCACACCTAGTGTCATTGCATGTCTGTTCCTCTAAACAAACCACATCAGGATCCACCCGTGTCATTGCATGTCTGTTCTTTTCATGAACCACACCTAGTGTCATTGCATGTGTGTTCTTCTAAACAAACCATATAAGTCATTGCATGTCTGTTCTTTTCATGAACCACACCCAATGTCATTACATGTGTGTTCCTCTAGACAAACCACATAAGGATCCACCGGTATCACTGCTTGTCTGTTCTTTTCCTGAACCACATTAGGATCCGCCAGTGTCATTGGATGTGTGTTCTTCTCATGTACCACACATGGATCCACCAGTGTCATTGCATGTCTATTCTTTTCATGAATCATAGCTAGAGTCATTGCATGTCTGTTACTTCCATAAAAAACATATGGATCCACCTAGTGTGATTGCATGTTTGTTCTTTTCACAAACCACACATGGATACACCAGTGTCATTGCATGGGTTGCCGTTAGACCGAGTCTTCTAGAAGGCACGCCCTAACACAGTTGTTCTGCTTGACGATTGTTACATACCGTTCGATCGGGGCGCTTGGAAGATTGGGATGGTCTTCGTGAGAGCGATCCGCGAGTAGGATGTTCTGCGACATGATTGGCCACGCTTGCTCTGGACAAACTGGCAACACCAGGCGCTCCCCAATTGCGAGTGTCACGTCTCACGAGTTCAGTGGGCTACATCCCAGTGTCACGTCCCCATTACTTCTCTTCCTCCCCATACTTCTCTTCCTTCCCCTCGAAGCCACTTTCCCCACTTCACTCCCATCCTACCATAGCCGCAAGCCGGCGACGCCTCCATCTCAATCCCCTCTTTGGCAGTCACCCCCCCTCCCCTCTCGCAATGGGTTCAAGGGGAGACGGTGAGGAAACGCGTCGTGACGACAAGGACGGTGATTTCGATGTGAGTCGTCTTCTCTATTTCTATCATTTGTGGCCAGTTATCTATTTTTTGAGCTAGATCTAATCTATTTACTCATGCACGTATGATGTGTGAGGCCAACCAGACGATGTATGACTCCGACTATCACGGTTTAGCGGATGAAGACAGTCCTCTGCTATGTAAACATGGATATGTGCCCGCTAAATTTGTAGCGTTCGAAGGACGAAACGCAAGCATGAGGTTTCTACGGTGTCAAGGACATCGTGCAATGATGCAAGGCGGAAGTTGTGGTGTTGTCAAATGGGTAGATCCAGAGTGGCCCAAATCGATGCAGAAAATGTTGGACAAACTATGGGAAATGACTGTTGAGTTGAAAGAATCAGTATTCAGCTCACTTCTTGACAGTGTTGAGATGAAGCTATGAGAACCAGTTGACACGACCAAGCATAAGCGAGATCTCAGGTGGGTGCAAGACAAGGTTAGCAAAGTGGAGAAGGAGAGGGACGCGATGTTGGCCCTGAAGGCTAAAGCAGAGCAAGACCTGACTCAAGCAAGGAATGATCTCCACCAGGCCAAAGTCCTGCAGTTCACAACTACGTGTATTGACAAGTGCATGAGGAAAAATGCAGAGAAACAATTGAAGCTGTGCAAGGAAGATGCTAAAAGGAAGGAGCAGACGATTCGATCCTTGCTCTCACAGTAAGATGCGCATCGGTCTAAGATTAGGAAGATCAAGGAGATGTGTGATAACTAGTTCTATTTAGCTTAAACTCCGTGCCTTTTTAAGTTGTAATAGTTGTACTTGTTGACCTAGCGGTCTGAACTATTGGTCCCGGAGTCCAGGGAGGAAAAAAATGCTCTCCCATTAGTCTGACCCCGCATTACTTCTTTTGTCCGACCAATGTGAAGGAAATATGCCCCGAGAGGCAATAATAAAGTTGTTATTATGTATTCCTTGTATATGATAGATGTTTATTTTGCATGATATAATTGTATTGATAGAAAACATCAATACATGTGTGTTTAATAAACAAAAAGGGTTCCTAGTTATGCCTCTCTTATAGACTAGCTTGTTGATTAACAAGGTGATCAAGGTTTCCTGATCATGGACATTGGATGTTGTTAATAACAAGGTCACAACATTTGTGAAATGATGTGATGAACATTCATCCGAAGTATAGCATTACGATCAAGTCATTATGTTTATATTGCTATAACATCATACGAAGTAATCTTTATCCTTAGACCATGAGATTATGTTAATTGCTAACACCGGAAGAGTATCTTGATAACATCAAACGTCACACCGTAACAGGGTGACTATAAATATGGGTTCAGTACTACGAAGGTGTTATGTTGAGGCTCATGGATCAAGAGTGGAATTTTTCAATCCAGATGATGGATAGATATACTCTGGGCCCTCTCGGTGATATCACATTAGGATAGCTTGCAAGCAAGTGATGTGATCACTAGAATGTTATATCACGGGAACAAGAAAAGAGTGCATGTCGGTAACGAGATCAAACTAGGTATGGAGATACCGATGAATCTCGGACATGTAATATATCGAGACAAAGGGATTTAGTTACAAGCATTAAAGGTTCTCATTATCATAGGAGTCATCGTTGAATGTGTAGGAGTCAGTACGGATCTCCATGTCCAGCTGATGATTATTGATAGGAGAAGGGTCTCGATCATGTATGCATTATTCATGAACCGTAGGGTGGCACACTTAAGAGTTACGGACACCATTTTGGAGCACATATGTTTGACGAAAGAATTGCAAAGCGCAGGAATTATTTCAATAGAAACCGAAATTGTTTCGAGTGAAATTGCGTAAGGTGGTTGCATGTGATATTGAAATATTGCAAGGCTATATGTGAATGTTTGTTAATTAAAGTAATTAACAAAATTCTAAATAAATTTAATACAAGAGTTTAATTAAATGAGAGAGCATTAAATTTGGAGAAATTTAATGCATTTAAAGTGGAGACTTTAAAAGGGAATGTGAAGAGGCATTTTAATGTGGAGGAGTTACCACCACATGAATGGGGGAGGTGAGGGGTCACCCCCCCATGCGCCGGCCATGGAGAGAGGGGCCATCCCTCCTCCTCCTATAAAAGGCTACCCATTCCCTCCTTCATCCACACACCTCCTTGTGAAGGATCTCCCTCCCCCTCTAGAATTATTCCCCCATGGTCTCGGATTAGCGAGATACATGTTCCCAGTGGCATTTCATCTGGAAGGAGTTGCTGCTTCCGCCTGATCGCTGGAGCGAGGAGGTGGAGGTTGTCCGGTGTCTTGAACGTGTGTGCGAGTGGATGCGCTGAGTTCTTGGCGCTCGGACTTCCTCACGATCTTGAGATCGGCAAGTGTACGACTACATCAACCACGAGTTTCTACTCGTTAACAAAGATCGTTGTCTTCGAGGGTAAGTTCTCCATGGATGTATGTCCACCCGTTGCTCTATATCTAGTAGATAGATCTTGGCGTTTAGTTCTCATCGTAGGAATTTTTTTGTTTTCTATGCTGCGGACCCAACAGTGGTATCAGAGCCTGATCTATGCGTAGGTGCTTTGCACGGGTAGTACACATATGTTTATATGTGGGCGATGATGATCATGTTATTGCATCTTCTATATACTTTGGATATTGGTGGCATAGTGGGATGAAGCGGCCCAGACCAACCTTACATGTCATCGTACATGAGACCGGTTCCACGACTGACATGCAACTAGTTTTGCATAAGTGGCTGGGGTGTCATCTCTCCTACTATAGTCAATATCTGATTTACAACGAGTTGCTAATAACTTGGTTATCCTCGTTGTGGTTCATGTTCGTAGGTTAGACCGGTTCTATCTCCGAAAGCCCTAAGCCACGTAAAACTTGCAATTGATAAATTAGAGGCGTCTAGTTTAGATCGTTCTTTGGGCTAGTGTTTTGATATGGTATTGTTGTAAGTAGATGTATGATAGATACTCTTACAACTCACTTAACGTGTAAGTTCCATAGACCTTGGCCTTACACACAAAGGAATGATAGAGATCATACCACGATGCAAATGATAGAGATCAAATGCATGGACCATATCACCTCACTTCACACATTAGCATCTTATATTGCTAGTTTGGCGCTTTTGGTAGCATTATAAGATGATCCCTCATTTATATATCAAGATAAAATGTGTTCTTCCTTAAGTATGCACCGTTTTGTGGATCGTGTTTTGAGGCATCACGTGATGATCGGGTGTTCTCAACTCTATGCTTTCATACAACGGGTGTAAGACAGTTTTACACACGCAAATACTAAGGTTCTTACTTGACGAGCCTAGCATGTACAGACATGGCCTCAGAACACGGACCGAAAGGTTAAGCATGAGTCATATAGTTGATATGATGCCCATATAGATGCTCGCCTTTGAAGCTACACCGACTCACGTGATGATCGGACTTGGTGTAGTGGATTTGGTTCATGTAATCACCAAAAGGACACGAGGGATGTCGTTTTTGAGTGGGAGTTCATTAGTAATTTGGATTAGTTGAACTCAATCTATCATAAACTTAGTCTAAATATACTTTACAAATTCTGTTGTAGATGGCACCACACCTTTTAATTTCAATGTGTTCATGGAGAAAGAGAAACTTGCTACGAATGGTAGCAACTTCACCAACTGGGCTATGAATTTGAGGATTCTCCTCACTGCTGCACAAAAGCAATATGTGCTAGATGCGCCGCTAGGCCCCCCACCAGCTCCTAATGCCCCTGACGAGGAAAAGAATGTCTATGTGACTTGTCAGGAGGACCACAACTTATTTCATTGCGGCATACTATATGGGCTAGAGCCAGAACTTCGAAAACGTTTCGAAAATGGCAATGCCTTTGATACCATGGGAGAATTGAAAATGATTTTCGATACCCATCTGCCGTGAGAGTTATAATGCTTCTGAAAAGTTCTTTAGCTGCATGATGGAAGAGAACAGCTCCGTTAGTGAGCACGTACTCAAAATGTCTGGGTACACCGATAAGCTTGTGTCCTTGGGAATAATGATTCCCATTGACTTAGGCATACATCATGTTCTCCAATCTCTGCCACCTAGCTACAAGAGCTTCGTGATGAACTATAATATGCAGGACATGAAGAAGTCTCTTCGAGCTTACATCGATGCTTAAGGCAGAAGTGGAGATTAGGAAAGAACATCAAGTGTTGATGATCAATAAGACCACCGGTTTCAAGAAGGACAAGAAAGGCAAGCAGAAGGGAAAGAAGGGCGGCAAATCTGTTGCCGCGCCTGAAAAGAAACCCCGAGCTGGCCCTAAGTCTGACACCAAGTGCTACTATTGCAAGGGGACTGGCCATTGGGCGAATCGCCCCAAGTATTTGGCGGACAAGAAGGCCGGCAAGGCAAACAAAGGTATATGTGATATACATGTTATTGATGTGTACTTGACTAGTACTCATGAGCTTTTGGGTATTTGATACGGGATCGGTTGCTAATATATGTAACTCGGTTCAGGGGCTGCGGAACAAGCGACAACTAGCAAGGGATGAGGTCACGATGCGGGTCGGCAATGGATCAAGAGTTGATGTGATCACCGTTGGAACACTGCCTCTCCATATGCCGTCGGGATTCGTTATAAACCTGAATAATTGTTATTTGGTGCCTGCACTGAGCATGAACATTGTATCCGGATCGTGTTTGATGCAAAGTGGTTATTCGTTTAAGTCTGAAAACAATGGTTGTTCGATTTATATGAATAATATCTTTTATGGTCATGCACCTATGTTGAATGGTTTATTTCTGTTGGATCTCGATAGTAGTATTATGCATATTCATAATGTTGATGCTAAAAGGATTAAACTTGATAATGATATATCTACATATATGTGGCACTGCCGTCTAGGTCATATTGGCGTTAAACGCATGAAGAAACTCCATTCTGATGGACTTTTGGAATCACTTGATTTTGAATCATTTGATACATGTGAGCCATGCCTTATGGGCAAGATGACTAGAACGCCGTTTTCCGGTTCAATGGAACGAGAGACAGATTTATTGGAAATCCTACATACTGATGTGTGTGGACCAATGAGTGTGTCGGCGCGAGGTGGATATCGTTATTTTGTTACTTTCACGGATGATTTGAGTAGATATGGGTATATCTATTTGATGAAACACAAGTCTGAAACTTTTGAAAAGTTCAAAGAATTTCAGAATGAAGTGGAAAATCATCGTAACAGAAAGATTAAATTTCTGCGGTCCGACCGTGGAGGAGAGTATCTTAGTTACGAGTTTAGCACACATATGAAAGACTATGGAATAGTTTCACAACTCACGCCTGCCGGAACACCACAACATAATGGTGTGTCAGAACATCGTAATCGTACTTTATTGGATATGGTTCGATCTATGATGTCTCTGACTGACTTGCCAGTGTCATTTTGGGGTTATGCACTGGAAACCGCTGCATTCACTTTAAATAGGGCACCATCTAAATCCGTTGAAAAGACACCGTATGAATTATGGTTTGGAAACAAACCTAAGCTGTCATTTCTTAAAGTTTGGGGATGCGATGTTTATGTGAAGAAACTTCAACCGGATAAACTCGAACCCAAAGCGGAAAAATGCGTCTTCATAGGATACCCTAAAGAAACGATTGGGTATACCTTCTATCATAGATCCGAGGGCAAGGTCTTTGTTGCCAAGAATGGATCCTTTCTTGAGAAGGAGTTTCTCGCAAAAGGTGTGAGTAGTCGGAAGGTAGAACTCGAAGAGGTTATTGAACCTTCTCTTCATGAAATGGTGAGTAGCACAACTCCAGAAGTTGTTTCGGAGTTAACTTCACCTAATGAAGAGTGAGCTAATGATATTGATCATGAAACTCCGAAAGAGGACACTACCAAACCTCGCAGGTCAAGCAGGACATGTGCAGCTCCTGAACTGTACGGCAATCCTGTTATGAATTTCATGATTGATGAAATAGATGACCCTGCGACGTATGAAGAAGCGATGATGAGCCCTGATTCCAACAAATGGCTAGAAGCCATGAAATCCGAGATGGAATCCATGTACGAAAACCAGGTTTGGACCTTGGTGGACTTACCTCACGATCGAAAGACCGTTGAGAATAAATGGATTTTCAAAAGAAAAACTGATGCTGATGGTAATGTAACCATCTATAAGGCTCGACTTGTCGCAAAGGGGTTTCGACAAATTCAAGGAGTTGACTACGATGAGACATTCTCTCCCGTAGGCGATGCTTAAGTTGGTTAGGATTATGTTAGCAATTGCTGCATATTTCGATTATGAAATATGGCAGATGGATGTCAAAACTGCGTTCCTCAATGGTAATATTGAAGAAGAGTTGTATATGATACAACCTAAGGGTTTTGTCGATCCTAAGGATGCTGATAAGGTGTGCAAACTTCAGCGATCCATCTATGGACTGAAGCAAGCATCCCGGAGTTGGAATCTCCGCTTTGATGAGGTGATCAAAGAGTTTGGATTTGTCCAAACTTATGGAGAGGCTTGTATTTACAAGAAAGTGAGTGGGAGCAATGTGGCATTTCTGATATTATATGTGGATGACATATTATTGATTGGAAATGATATAGATCTTTTAAACAGTGTTAAAAGTTATCTAAACAGCAAATTTTCGATGAAGGACCTCGGTGAAGCTTCATATATATTAGGCATTAAAATCTATAGAGATAGATCAAGACGCCTAATTGGGCTATCGCAGAGTACATACCTTGATAAGATATTAAAGAAGTTTAATATGGACGGAAGTAAGAAGGGGTACTTACCTATGTTGCAAGGCAAGACATTGAGTAAGACTCAAAGTCCGGCTACGGCGGAAGAAAGAGAGATAATGGATAAGATCCACTATGCCTCAACCATAGGCTCTATAATGTATGCCATGTTATGTACAAGACCGGATGTGGCACATGCTATTAGTTTGACTAGTAGGTACCAATCTGATCCAGGTTCGGAATACTGGATAGCGGTAAAGAATATCCTTAAGTACTTGAGAAGAACTAAGGATATGTTTCTTCTATACGGAGGTGAAGAAGAGCTAGTCGCTAAGTGTTATGTCGATTCTAGTTTTGACACTGATCTAGATGACTCTAAGTCTCAATCCGGATACGTATTTCTCTTGAATGGAGCAGTAGTTCATTGGAGGAGCTCCAAACAACCTGTGTTGGCTGGATCAACGACGGAGGCAGAATATGTTCTTTGCTTGGAAGCGGCGTTTTGGATGAAGGAGTTCATAACGGAACCAGGTGTGGTTCCTAGTGCGTTGGACCCAATGGTGATCTATTGTGACAATAATGGAGCCATAGCCAACGCCAAGGAACCAAGGTCTCACAAGAATTCCAAGCATATTAAGCGCCAGTTTCACTCCATCCGCGAGCATGTCAAGAATGGAGATATAAAGATTTGTAAAGTATGCATGGACCTGAATGTAGCAGATCCGTTGACTAAAGTACTCCCTAGGTCAAAACATGATCAACACCGGAACTCCATGGGTGTTAGATTTATCACTATATAAACTAGATTATTGTCTCTAGTGCAAGTGGGAGACTGAAGGAAATATGCCCTGAGAGGCAATAATAAAGTTGTTATTATGTATTCCTTGTATATGATAGATGTTTATTTTGCATGCTATAATTGTATTGATAGGAAACATCAAAACATGTGTGTTTAATAAACAAAAAGGGTTCCTAGTTATGCCTCTCTTATAGACTAGCTTGTTGATTAACAAGATGATCAAGGTTTCCTGATCATGGACATTGGATGTTGTTAATAACAAGGTCATAGCATTTGTGAAATGATGTGATGAACATTCATCCGAAGTATAGCATTATGATCAAGTCATTATGTTTATATTGCTATAACATCATACGAAGTAATCTTTATCCTTAGACCATGAGATTATGTTAATAGCTAACACCGGAAGAGTATCTTGATAACATCAAACGTCACATCGTAACAGGGTGACTATAAAGATGGGTTCAGTACTACGAAGGTGTTATGTTGAGGCTCATGGATCAAGAGTGGAATTTGTCAATCCAGATGACGGATAGATATACTCTGGGCCCTCTCGGTGATATCACATTAGGATAGCTTGCAAGCAAGTGATGTGATCACTAGAATGTTATATCACGGGAACAAGAAAAGAGTGCATGTCGGTAACAAGATCAAACTAGGTATGGAGATAACGATGATCGAATCTCGGACATGTAATATATCGAGAGACAAAGGGATTTAGTTACAAGCGTTAAAGGTTCTCACGATCACAGGAGTCATCGTTGAATGTGTAGGAGTCGATCGGATCTCCGTCCCGATGTTGATTATTGATCGGAGAAGGATCTCGATCATGTACGCATTATTCATGAACCGTAGGGTGGCACACTTAAGAGTTACCGACACCATTTTGGAGCACATATGTTTCGACGAAAGAATTGCAAAGCGTAGGAATTGTTTCAATAGAAACCGGAAATTGTTTGGTGAAATTGCGAAGGTGGTTCTGCATGTGATATTGAAATATTGCAGGCTATATGTGAATGTTTTTTAATTAAAGTAATTAACAAAATTCTGAATAAATTTAATAAAAGAGTTTTATTAAATGAGAGAGCATTAAATTTGGAGAAATTTAATGCATTTAAAGTGGAGACTTTAAAAGGGAATGTGAAGAGGCATTTTAATGTGGAGGAGTTACCACCACATGAATGGGGAGGTGAGGGTCACCCCCATGCGCTGACCATGGAGAGGGGCACCCCTCCTCCTATAAAAGGCCACCCATTTCCTCCTTCATCCACACACCTCCTTGTGAAGGATCTCTCTCCCTCTAGAATTATTCCCCATGGTCTCGGATTAGCGAGATACATGTTCCCAGTGGCATTTAAATGCGAAGGAGTTCTTTGCTTCCTGGATCGCTGGGCGAGGAGGTGGAGGTTGTCCGTGGCTTGAGCGTGTGTGCGAGTCGGATGCGCTGCTGCTGAGTTGCGGCGCTCGGACTTCCTCACGATCTTGAGATCGGCAAGTGTACGACTACATCAACCACGAGTTCCTACTCGTTAACAAAGCTCGTTGTCTTCGAGGGTAAGTTCTCCATGGATGTATGTCCACCCGTTGCTCTGTATCTAGTAGATAGATCTTGGCGTTTAGTTCTCATCGTAGGAAATTTTTTGTTTTCTTTGCTGAGGACCCAACACAATGCCCCTTGGATATTCCGCCCGTCGCTTCGTCGTCCTCGTGTACAAATAGGAGGCGCCACAGCGCGTCGCTTCGTTGTCCATCCCCTCGTCCTCTCCAATCTCCACTGTGCCGTCGCTTCGTCGTCCATCCCCTCGCTCCCTCTCCAATCTCCACCGTGCCGCCATGGAGATGCCTGATCTGAACTTCTACGAGGCGGTGATATTCGCGAACTTCGACATCCTCGCGCCGCCAGCCGTGACGGTGCCCCACGGATGGCGCATCAGCTCTGCGGGGGTGCCGGTGGCTCCGCTCCCTGGCCGAGCCGAGATAGAGAGAGAAATCGTGGCGCGCCTCTGCCAAATGCCCACGTTGAAGAGGGCGCTGCCCTGGTACGCAGCGGACAGCCCGTACTGGCCGGCGCTGTTCAAGGAGGAGCGGAAGGCCAAGATTGGCAACCGCATCGTTGATGGGCGCATGGTGCACCGGGATCTCCACAACCGAGAAGGGCAGGAAAGGTTCTGGTCCATCCCTGGACGGACCAAGTACACCGTCATCGCCGCCGCTCACCGTGAAGAGGTGCTCCGTCTCGCGAACAATGCGGAAATCATGGAGGTTCCATCCGATAGCAACGAGGAAGCCGACAGCTCGGAGGACAGTGGCAGCGGAAGTGAAATTGTTGACTAGTGGTTGAATTAATGTAGGATGTGAAATCGCACCTTTGTTTAGAAGAATTTGTGGTTGAAGTAATGAAATGCCTCGATTTAGATCTTTGTATCGATTAATTTGTGGAAGAATTTGTGATTTAGATCAATTTCTGCCTCGATTTAGATCTCTGTCCTGGATTGGGAACGTGACCGTGGACCAAAGACACCTTTTCTACTAGTGTATTCTGACATTGGTGGTTTGTTTAAATGTAATATACATGGATTGTGCCGCATGCAAATGGCACAAAGATAATTTATAAAGTGGAAGCACATACACCCGGTTACTTGAGATCCGGGAGCTTCGCCAGATGCAGGGGATGTAGGAGCAGAGAGGCAGTGAGATAGACGGGCTCAAGATTAGGCCAGAAAGTGGTACCGATTTCCTCCTCATCTGGGCATTATCGTTGAGAACATTACTTTTTATGTTGCCACATCGTTGTGCAGCATCTGAAATAAGTTGCTGCTTCGTGGAGTGTGGTAGCTTAAATAATTTATTTCTATGCCACTTACATTCCGTCGTATTTGGAGACCTCCTGCCCCTTAGCAATTGTGGAACCAGTGGTGCATGTTTTCAGATAGCAGTGGCACAATCAAAATTTCGGATTCAACTACTGACTCGGGCGTTTCCAAACCCTAAGTCGCGGTACATTTTACTCAGAGAACATGGGTAGATTGTTTCACCTAGCAACATGACACACACAGAGCTCCAGAATTTAACAAAATTACATATAAAGGTTCAAGTTCAACACATTACTATGCATCTTCATTGCCAGCAACATTCTTCCACAGCCTGGGTGCCAAGCCTTCACGTCCACTAGCTTCTTCATTTCCTGCCTTCTTTCTCTTCCTCGGTGCCAATTTTCTTAGCTTCACGTACTCTGCATCGCCGGGACAATGGGCACCAAAACCGTGTCTAACATCATCTTTCCACTCGTTTTTAATTTCTTCGGGCAGCAAAATGACTGACCCGGCAGTCATGTTTCTAACCTTGTGACACTTCCTGTCAAAGAAACAAGACTATTGCATAATTGCCCAATATCTACAGAGTAAATAAAACAAAAATTACAATTCAGCACAAACATGCGAACCCTAAGAGACCTTTGCTTACCAGGAGCTAATTGGGTTGAAAACCACCCTTCCAAGAATAGAAGGCGACTCGATTGCTGCGGCTTCCACATCCATTACATCACATTTCAGCTCAAACATGGCGTTGAAGCATACCTTTTCATCAACCCAATTAGTGATCTCACACGTTATAGGAACCATGATGCCACGTTCATCCATGAAGCTGAACTTTGCAGTCTGCTTCGGCCATAATTCAACATGATTACGTAGAGCAGCAACCATACCAGATATAGTGTAGATCTGCGTAGACGCTTCTTCCATGGTGAAACAATGGTGTCCATACCACTTGCCCTTAGAGTCGTACCTGTAGAGGACTACCGTAACCAGGTAAGGGGGGTCCGTACAGATCCCACTTGACAGAAAACTGTGGACAAAATATGTTTGTCAGCATTGGGCTAACAAACAATTTGAGGTTCAGTATCCAGCTAGCAGTTATAATTAGTGCGAATAGCAAAGAGAAGGGTAGCTCACCCGCTTGTAGCCAGAACTTCTTCTTCCTTGATAGTAGGATCTGCCATCCGCCGAACTGCTCGGCTCGTCGACGACGAAGGCGGGCTAGAGCCTCTCAATGGCGGCTACGACATGCACCATTAGAGCTCAGGATCAGCGACTGGGCGCAGCAACTTGGCACCGGAAGTCAAATGTCTGAATGGACCGTCCTGCCTGGAGGGTGGATTCCGATGCCGCCGGTGCTAGGGGAAAGGTGGGAATGGATTTGTGAAATTGGTCAACGCATCCAATCCACTTAGTTCCTCGATTTTCCTAAGAGGTTGCCACGTTAGCGCTCGCGTCACTGACAGATGACTGACATGAGGGTCCTGACCGTCTACTTCACGGGGCAGTTTAACGGAATGTTTGAATTTGGCAGGGGTGAGATGAGTTTGCCTCGAAATGGCCCCTCTCAGTAGTTGGCGGCCCAACTTTTCGAAACGCGGGAATTTCATGCAACTTAGGTACCGCTATGCGCTGGCCTGCGAACTTTCGTACCGCAGACGAACATGCCCCGTAATTTGATGTGTCCCTTGGGAGCGAAAATCCCTTTGGAAATGGTTCGTTTTAGATGGGCAGTCCTAAACATCTTGGACTGGTTAGACTTTCCTGCTCCAACGTGTGCGATTGTATTAGGAGATCAATGCGTACGCGTGCATCAGGCGCTTCTAGCTCACGTGGGCTGAGGCGCCCCGTTAGGCGGGACTTGGGAGGCGTGAGGATTCTTTCGGCTTCATCAGCCGGTTGGTGACGTTGCCCTTGTCCGGCTCCGTCAGCCGGAGCGTGGTTTCTGCTGGTGACTGCTGTGTCATCATGCGGATGATGTCAACGGCTTGCTGATCTGCCACGTGGACGACTGTTCTGCCTCGCTTCATTGCTTCCACCGGGTGCCAGATCCGCCATCTGGTGAGGTGGTTGGCTCTTGCTGTTTCCCCCCATGCTGAGTCCTGCCTAAGCTTGCTGCTTGTTGGCCGTGGCCACAAGGAGCTGGACGTGGGCCTGCTGGCGATGCAGTTTTTCACCCTCAAGGTGGCTCAGATCAGCGGTGGCTGCCTCTGCAGCCCTCATATTCTTGGCGGGAGTACTGTAAACTGCCTGAACTGCGGGAGTACGCGGGTCAGCGGCATGGTCCAGCTCCGAACTGAGGTTTCGACCCTAGGACAGAATATGCCGGTTTGCACCGGGCAGGCGGTCGAAGCCGTGGGCGGTGTTGTACACGTGCATGGTCGTGTTTAGCCGGCGTTGGGTGGCGGCGACCTTGTTGGCTTCCTCCAGAAGATTTTGGTGGATTTCTTCCAGCACAGCCGCAGCCGTTGCCGGGTCCGCCTCGGGGATGACGGGGTTGTGGAGATGCTGGATGGAGGTGGCCAGCGGATCTTGATCTTGTTCACGCCTGGTGGAGCTGTTGCCTCCCACATTGCGCTCCAGAGGCGGACAACGGCCTTCACCTTAGTCGGCCATCATGACCTCGACGCTACAGCTGGCGGCATGCTGAGTGGCAAAACTAGGCGGTGCGCCAGAGACGGTGATGACTCCGTGAGGGAAAGCCTCGACGACGGTGGCGACGTAGACGCGATGGTCACCAAAGTTCATGACGAAGCCACCGTTGGGAAAGGTCTCCACAGCGAAGCACGACACGTTGTTGATGACGTAGTCGAAGGAGCCGAGAGTGAGGACGAGGCCGGAGGCGACTCGCTCACCGGTGACGAGCGGAAGTCCCATGCGAAATATGACCCCAGCCGAAGCATTGTTCCCCACAGTGGGCGCCAACTGTCATGGTGTGGAACATGGCAGTGCCACCAGGGATGGCATGAGAGGGGAAAATCAGGATGCTATTGGTGGCTACTCGCAACGGGTTGGGCACAGATACTGCAAACACAACAATGTACCCATGTTCGGAGCCCTCTTGACGAGGTAACACTCGTACTCCTGCAAGAATCTACTATATCGGGGGCGAACGCCCAGTACAAGTGCTCCTTGAGCTATTTCCCTAGCTGCTATCGAGAGCTAGAGGAAGAAGATGAACTAGTGAGCTATGAGAATGAACTTGAATCTACTTGATCTTACCTAGAACCCTAGCTCTACCCTCCCTTATATACTGTCTAGGAGAGGTAGGTTACAATGTGGGTTCTAGGGTTTAATGTTTGGGCTTCGGGTTTACAAAGCAGGTCGGCTTGCAGGGTCCAGCGGTAGGCCAGGACCCAGTCAAGCCTCCAGTACAGGGGGGACATGGCTATAGTGTCCCAGTGCCGGTGCTTTAACGGCCAGCTAGAGCTTTAGCGGTCAGCCGATAGTGCCTCGCTCAGCTTCCAGCTTCGGCACTTTGGCATAGTTGTCTCGTAGCACCGGCAGGGGTGGTGTTCCAGCCTATTTGATGATGCAAGGAGTCAGGGGCATGCTCAGTAAGGAGCATCACCCCCTCTGTAGCCTTGCCACCAAATCCGAGGCAGTTGGGTGGAAGCAGCCACCCAACCGGTTCTTCTAGCCATCCCGCTAGACGGGTCAGCCAGGAAATCTTGAGGGTGGACCGATTGGAGAGGTCCACTCGGTTGTGGTTTTCTGTCTTGTGGCCATCCAACCAGGCGCTCCTGGAGCCGTCCAGTTGGGCCTGGCTTGGCCTACCCAGGGGTCACCCCCTGATACATTGCAAATGTATCTATAATTTTTGATGTTCCCTGCTTGGTTTTATCCACTTTCTTGTGTTTTGTCCACACTTTGGAGTACTTTTCATATGATTTCTTGGACTAACCTATTAACAAGAGCCATAGTGCCAGCTGCCTATTTTCTGCTATTTTTGGTTCTAGGAAAGTCAGCTCAGAATTGGACGGGACAAAAGCCAAAGTGCCTATTTTTCCGGAAGACTCACGGGCGAATACAAGGACGGAGGGCTGGGGCACAGCCACACCCCCAGCGGCTGGGCTTGGCTGCGCCAGGGCATGGTCTGGCCGCCCCAGGCTGCCCCTCGGTCTCCCTCTTCACCTATAAGTTGCCTTCGGACCTAAAAACTCAGGGGGTTCGACATTTTTCCAGAAGGAGTTCCGCTCCGCCGCCACCACCAGATTCCATGAAACAGCACCAGAAACTCCGTTCTGGCACCCTGCCGGGACGGGGAATTGGAGGATATCATCGCCATCATCATCACCATCGCTTTTCCATCGACCATCCATGTTCCCCCATCTATGAGTGAGTAATACCCCGTTGCAGGCTATGGGATGGTAGGGATTGGATGAGATCATTCATGTAATGGCATCAGATTGTTAGGGCATGGTGCCTAGTATCTTCTATTAGTACTTTATGACTTTGTTGCGACTTGTTATGCTTAATGCTTGTCACTAGGTCCCGAGTGCCATGATTTCAGATCTGAACATGTTATTGATTCATTATGATAGTATTATTTATGGTCTTACCTGCAAGTTGTATACACACGTTGTTGTCCGGAACCAATGGCCCCGAAGTGACAGAAATCAGGATAACCGGAGGGAATGGCTTTGATGTGAGGATCACATGTGTTCACGGAGTGTTAATGCTTTGCTCCAGTGCTCCATTAAAAGCAGCACCTTAATTGCCAGTAGTTCCCTTGAGGCCCCGCTGCAAATGGGCTGGCAGGACAAAAGATGTTGTGCAAGTTCTCATTGCGAGCACGTATGACTATATATGGAACACATGCCTAGGATTATCTAGTACTTGGATGCTTTATCTTATTTATCTGCAATTGCCCTATGTTCTGATTGCTATGTGAATTGTCTTGTCCATGCAATGCCCGTCCATCCATCTCTATGCCCACCGCTTTTCGAATCCTCATCTGCTGTTATTCTGTCTTTACTTTACTACTGCTGTTACTTTACTATTCCTACTACAAAACTGTTGCTACTGATAAACTGCTGTGAGGAAGATTGTTTCCAGGTGCAGTTGAATTGACAACTCAGTTGTTAAGGCTTATAAATATTCTTTGGCTCCCCTTGTGTCGAATCAATAAATTGGGTTTCACTTCCCTCGAAAATACTGCGATACACCCCCTATACTTGTGGGTCATCACCCCCTGACACTGACAGTCCTATGTTCTACATGCCTGAATTGATCTTGATGAAGGGATGAGTATAAGAGGATCAACTCCTCGCTTTCCCTCTTGCTGGGGGAGGTCTATACTGGCCTCGCTAGCTTCCTGGACCTTCTCCTCTTGTCTCTATTATCTCTACGATATTCTCTTGGTGATTCTACAACTCAACTAACAGATAAACCTTCCAACTCTGCCAACCTCTCAGACCTGTGGTGATGTCCCTCCTTTAATAGAGCAAGGGGATACCGCAGTCACCAGCGCTCTCATGGTGTGGCCGATGTGCCACATGGTGTGGAAGATGGAGGATGGTGATGCGCGCCAATCCCTCGTCCCGAGAGGTGCGCTGCTGCTTTTGATGTCGACGGGACAGGAAGACCTAGTCCCGTATTGTCTCGCCGACCGTGCCTATTGCGGCATTAAATGGAGAGGGAAGGGCCATAGGAATGAGGGTTCCATGTGTCTCGCATGCCATCCCGCGCGTTGCTGCTGCTGCTTCGAATGTTGACTTCAGTGCCTACCCCACATCCGTAGCTGGGGCTGACGGGTTCCCGATGACAAGACCCCGAGGCCCACGTGGGTGAGGTATCTCACACCGCACTTGCCTCACCTTCATGTTCACAGAAGCCCCTCGCGGGGGACTCCGTATAGAGTGGGAACACATCCAAGGTGGATACCTTGAAATGTAGATCGTGTACATCTCCACACTCTTCTTGTCCTTCTTCCTTCATATTAGAGGAAGTGCACATATACATACTCGCCTTACCTTTGTGGTGTTGTCCACTAGGTTGATCTAACCCAGCTCTCGGCCATGCCCGGGAGGTTGAACCATGTGCCAGTATTTCGTCGTGGTGCATGGTGAGCCATCCCACGTGCCCAAGGCACAATCAGGGGTACCCCGGTAGCCACCATGCCGACAGTATCCCCCGGGCGTGGGCCAGCAAGCTCCTTCTCTTTGGGTGATGCGCACTCGCCCAAGTTGCTGAGAATATAATTTTGCGGCCTAAAAGTTGAGATGCCAAGGCAAAGTTGTACCCAAGTTGCTTGTAATCAGCCATGTTGCCCACAGTTGGCATGCCAAATACTCAGAGGGTCTTTTTCAGCATGAATTCAACATAAAGTTTCAATACAAAATATCAGGCTAATGGCCGTCAAGTTAGCCCCCCCATGTTAGTTTTCATTTTTATGTCATTGCCGTCGCGTAGGCGTCGTGGCTGTCACGTAGGCTTGCAGTGATGGCACAGTGGATAGGACAACACAACTGATAGCGTGTATTGACGTGACAAGACAGGGCACATATATTTTGTTATTACTATTTTTGATCTTTGTTTACTCAGTAGCTAGAACGACACTGCCACGCGTCTCTCCATTGGACTTCTATCCCCGTTGTTAACCACTACCTTAGAAACACATTGACGGTTCCACCATTCCCCTATCTCGCAGAAACCACTCTTCTTCTTCCTGTCCTTTGTCTTCTCTCCGTCTTCTCCTTGCCGCCATGGAAGGTCGCCGCACTCAGGGGACAAGCTTCATTTCTTATGACAATAAGAAGATAAACATCGTCTACACCAACAAGGAGAAGACAGTGGTGCGAGTCCTGAGGATGTACGAGGATTGGCTTGAGGAAGGCGAGGACAAGTTTGTGGGCTTGGACCTCGAGTACACCCTGGAGGACCCAGAGTTCGAGAATGAAGTCATTCAACTAGCCATGAGGAAACATGTCCTCGTCTACCACTACTCCTGATTTGTAGATCTGCTCTCTGTAGTTAACCGCGTTTAGGGTTTTGTCCTCTTGTTCTTTATCCATTTGCTCATCTTGCAACTACTGAGTTTTACTAGGACCAAATAAATTAGGGTTTTCTCTTTTCATGCCCTCGGTTCGTTAGTTGTACTCAGTTTTCCCTAGTCACTTAGTTTTTCCTCACTTTTCCCCTCCCTCTATTCTAAAACCCACACATGCACCCGGACGGGGGGATGCCGTCAGGTTAAAGGCTTGACCCTTACATGCTGACTGGTGGGACCATGTTGGGGTGGGTCGTGCGTTGAGCGTTACGTTACGTCGCCTCGACCGTTACATGCTGACAGGTGGGGCCAGGATACATGGCGGACCAGCCATCCATCTCTCACTGATTATAGGGGACGTGGTGTGGGACCTCGTGGGGCTCGTTTGGTGGTTACATGGGTTTTCTTTTTTGTTATTTTTATGATTGGCCTTTTTAAGAGCGCCTTTTCCCCTCTCTCTTGCTAACATTTGTGTTTTCCCCCAAAAAGGTAGCGAATCTAGAGCAGCTTCTCTCTTCATTCATTATTCCTTTTGGCCCTCGTTTTTCTCCAATCTGGTAGCAAATCTAGAGCAGCAAATCTAACCAGCACCATAAATAAATTCAGTAAACAGAGCAGATGTAGATAAAGCAGCTAATATAGGTTATATAGTATGGTACTTAATGAGGTTCGACAATTAGGCTGCTTAGCAGTAGCAGCTAACAAGTTGAACACATACAAGACAAAAGAAGCTGCTTTACAACAGTAGTAGAAGAAGCACAAGATTAGTGGCCCGTCATGGCCTCCGCCTCCTCCCTCTGGCGCCTCCTCCACTTCTTGCTGCCCAGTCCCTTGACCTTGGGCGCCTTGGGCTTGATCGAGGGCATGCGACCCTCCTCGATGGCCACCTTCTAGAGGTTGCAGAGGTGAAGGCCGAGCTCCTGGTGCTTGGCTCTAAAGCCGTGGACGTTCACGGACTCACTGTAGGTCCTCACATCCTCGGCATGCTTCATGAGGGAGTTGAAGTCGGTGACGCAGAGCCTCCTGGTGGTGCAGAAGGGGCACCTGTAGACGTCACCAGCGAAGAAGTTGTAGTACTGGCCAGACTTCAGCCTCCTCAGCACATGACGAGTCTTGGTGTCCTTGGACTCATCATCGCTGTAGACGTCGCTGCTATCCTCCTATTGGAAAAAACAGTATAGTGCAATAAGAAAATGATTGAGATACTTTGATTATCGGGATTGATTATTTGCACAAATTAACCGATTGAGATCCCCTGATTATTTCCCAGATCTCAAACCAAATCAAATACTCATCCCAACTATGAACAGGAGGGATTCAAATACGAACATGGGTATTCAACGAAATACGAGATCTAACATAAGAGGATTAGCTACTGTAAAAATATGAACAGCTGAACTCTAATAACATACGATCTAGCATCCAACAATGCGAATGGGGGAAGAACAAGGGAAGGGTATAAAACCCTGGTTACCTCCAACCATGGGTCGGCGATGCTGGTGTCGTAGGGGTTCTCTGGCCTTATGTAATCAACCTCCTCATAGGGGTCCCAGCCGAGCGGGATCTGCCCGATACTAGCGGGGGTCTCCTTGCTGGCAGCTATGGCGGATGCGGGGACGGGGACGGTGGTTGCCTTTCATGCCTAGACGGGGCCTGTACAGGGGCCTCCTCGCCGGCGGCCTTGGAGGCGCTGATGGCCACCGCGTTGTTCTTCTCCTTCGCCTCGTGGTTGGGGTTTTCTTGGGGGTTTGCAGAAGGTGATGGGACAGTGGAGACGGTTGAGTGAGCAAGTGAGTGATGAGTGAGAGTGAGGAGGCCTCTATTAAAGGATAAGGGAAGCAACTTTTCATTGCACCACCGTGCACCGCGTAACCGTGTATGCTACTACAGCGTGCACGACCACACGCGTCCACTACCGCCCCGTGCACCGCACACGCGTACCGTGAGTCACGTTTTTTCCCTCATGTCTAACCCTGGCGACTTAGTTCTGCAAAGTTTTGCCCTCGAGTGTAACACTGGCAATTTGGTTGTACTTAATTTTGCCCTTTAGTACTAACACTGCCATGTGCAATATACTCAGTTTTACCCTCTGGTGGCTGGTCAATAGATAGTCAACGAATGGGTTTTAGCTAGCTAATTGAGTCATTTTATGCACAACAAATTCAAAAAGATCAAAACATAGTGGCATCTACCCAGGGAGTCTTATTATGTGACATGCCACCATAGGAAATGTATATAAATCAAGTTTTAACCTAAATCACCACTTCTCAAATCACCTACTCTCTATGAAGGTTCATGGCTTTCTACTCAATCCTCTTCCCAAAGCATCCCTCCCCAAAACATAGTTTGTCTGAATGAGGCAATAATTGTCAAACTGGTGTATATTTGAATTGCAAATAGTTTGATGTATGCCAAGATGTATTTTATTGTATAAAAGATGCATTTTCCATTTTTTAAGCTTTTTCTATTTTTTATTTGAATCCCTTTATCAGTCTTGCCCTTGGTTTTTAAGTTCTACTCAGTTTTTCCCTTGGTTCTTAACTTCTACTTAGTTTTCCCCTCTCTTGGTCACAATCTCTCACACCTGTGCTCATCTTCGCTGCTACGCTCTGATTGGTTGAGATAGTTGTCACGCGGATCGTGCCCATCAACCATTGATCCTCTGTGATCTAGCGGACAGGATAACTCCTATATCTGCTGGGGGCACCCCTCTATCCATGCAAAATAACGTGTTTGCCACCGGTACTTTAACTCCATAAACAAATGAACTTGAATATAATTTGAAGGGAACATGTTCAAAGGTGTATAATTTGTGCATTACATTCCACTCTATGAAAATGATAATCTCTCAAGATTTTCTTAGCACAACATTATCACGTATTAAGTGCGATTTCAAAGAGTCCAAAGGTGTATAATTTTTGTATACGCAAGTTTATGCATTATATTTCACTCCATGGAAATGATAATCTCTCAAGATTTTATTAGCACAACATTATCATGTCATAAGTGCGATTTCAAAGAGTTCAAAGGTGTATAAACTTCGTATATGCAAGTTTATGCAGTACATTCCACTCTATGAAAATGGGGGAGAAAATAATAATTTCTCAAATATTTGTTAGCACATCATTATCATGTATTAAGTGCGATTTAAAAGTGTTCAAATGTTTATAATTTTCGCATATTCAAGTTTGTGCATTACATTCCACTCTATGAAAATGATAATCTCTCAAGATTTTCTTAGCACAACATTATCACGTATTAAGTGCGATTTCAAAGAGTTCAAAGGTGTATAATTTTCGTATACGCAAGTTTATGCATTATATTTCACTCCATGGAAATGATAATATCTCAAGATTTTATTAGCATAACCTTATCATGTCCTAAGTGCGATTTCAAAGAGTTCAAAGGTGTATAATTTTCGTATATGCATTACATTTCACTATATGAAAATGAAGCTAGACAAAGGGCCGCCGTCACTAGAGAAGAAGAAGAAGAAAGGGGAGGCAACGGCACGGGCGCGGGCACGGGGCTGGCTCGGGGTCCCATCTTGTAACACCAACCTGGGTAAGCTGTGGGTTTGGCGCTCACGTGGATAAGATGTGGGTCTGGTGCTCACGTGGATAAGCTGTCAGTCCGATGCTGATCTGGATAAGTTGAGAGAGGTGTCCACTACGGGAACCGACTGAACGCGGCCCCACTTGTAAGCATGTAACGGCAAGGGTCCACTACGGGACCCGATAGAACGCGGCCCCACTTGTCAGCACGTAACGGCGAGGGTCCACTACATGACCCTACTGAACGCGGTCCCACTTGTCAGCACGTAACGGCAAGGCTGACGAACGGCGAGTTTCAGACCATGTGAGAGTTTCGTACAAGGAGATGGGCAAAAGGGAGAAAAACTAAGAGGCTGGGGAAAACTGAGTACAACTAATGAACCGAGGGTACGAAAGTAGAAATCCCAATAAATTATGACAAGCCAATGTTGAGAGTCTTGATCTTGCATTTACTAAACATTTTAAAGTTATATTCAGATGATGATCTTGCACTGACAAAACATTTGTAGTTACAAATTTTGGTGATGACAAACTACATACTTTCAGGACTAATAAGAAGTGTTCGGCGCTGCGCTAGTTCCTTGTAGAAAAAAGAATTGTTTTTCGCACTGTCGACGAAAGAACTGATTTTTTAAAATTTTGTCAAGAGGGAATTACAATTCTTGTGCACAAATGGATCGATATTCAGTCAAGACCATAGTGGGATCGAGGAAGGACGAAATGGCTACATTCACAACTAGAATCCTCGATGAGTCGTACGACAGAATGAAGGCAGATTTCCCTACGGATAGGCACGATTTTTGGGAGAAGTCGTTGTCTGAGATAAACCTGAAGTATGCAGCCATAGATGCTTACATGACCTACCAACTGTACGTTAAGATCCATTTCTATCTACGTTTCCTCGTTTTTTGCCCCAGTTGCAAGAGGGAAGACGAGCTTAGGGGAGCCCTTTGTACCAAATGCAGTATAGCTGAGTTTGATGCTGCATATGCAAAGGAAATGGCTGCATCTGAAGCAGCAGACAGAGAGGCTGCATCTGAAGTAGCTGACAGAGAGGTTGCAGCTGAAGCAGCAAACAGAGAGGCAGTATCTTCCAGTGACAACAACCAGGCATGTGATGCACCGCTAATTGTGCCACAGGATGCTGAAGATAGGGAAGCCTAGGTAGATTCCAGGTGGGAAGAACTTGCATGTTGTGAGTTGTGGATGGCCAATAATGTAAGAAATAGCTGGAATGCAAGTAGTTGGTCCACTAGGAACGATGGCAAGCGCCTCAAGTGGTGTGTTGAGAAGTGAATTAAATTTTACTCCTTTGTGTTATGTTTCTGTTTTGTGGAACTCAGGTAGCTTGTCAAGATGGCTAGCGCCTCAAGTGAGAGAAGTGAAATAAATTTTACTTCTTTGTGTTATGTTTTTGTATGTGTCTAGTAGCTTGTCAAGATGGCAGCTCATTAACTGAGAGTTTGAAAGAGTACCTTTTTCCTCTCTCGCTAACAATTATGTTTCCTTTTGACTAAATTGGTAGCAAATCTAGAGCAACTTCTCTCTT
Source organism: Avena insularis (assembly GCA_023614405.1). NCBI lineage: Eukaryota > Viridiplantae > Streptophyta > Magnoliopsida > Poales > Poaceae > Avena > Avena insularis. The sequence goes on along the minus strand of CM042690.1, from coordinate 659,068,846 downwards.
CGATCATTCATTTCCTTTTGGTCCTCTTTTTGGCCTGATCTGGTAGCAAATCTAGAGAAGCAAATCACACCAGGCAGAATACATTCATTTAGAAAACAAAACAAATGCAACTCACAACAGGCATAGTACATTCATTCAGAAAACAAAGGAAGAAAGTAGGTTTCTTAATGAGGTTCGCCTCCTCCCTCTCCCCCTGGTGCTTCCTCCACTTCTTGCTGCCCAGTCCCTTGATCTTGGGGGCCTTGGGCTTGATCGGAGGAATGTGACCCTCTTCGATGGCCACCCAATGGAGGTTGCGGAGGTGAATGTCGAGCGCCTGTGTGGCATCCTGCTAAAACCACTACTAGAAAATCGCGGTGTTTTTGGTGCATTGCATCATCATGACCGTATGCTCATGTCATCATGCCACATTGCATTTGAGCATCGTCATCATCATGCATATTATTTGCCTAAAACTATTTCGAAAAGCCTAGTTTTGTTTTTTAAAATCCCCGTCTTAATTTCAAATCAAAATTCCGGTCTTTTCCAAGCCTTTTATTTGTCTAAAAACTATTTACAAAAAGCCTTTCTAAAAATAAAACAAATAAAATAAAATAAAATGTTTTAGTAGGGGAGGCAGCCACCGGCCAGGCCCAAAAGCCCACCCGGCAGCCACCTACCACCCCACCTGCAACCAAACCCTAACACTCACCCTACCCCGCCGCCACACATGCACCCGCCCATCACGGTACACCCCCCCCACCTTACCCCACACGCACCACGCAACATACATAACACATGCCTGCGTCGCCACTTTTGCACCACCTTGAAGCACACCCGACACGCCTAGCCCCACCTCCTGCCAACCCGCTACCGACAACCACCGACGCGCAACGCGTTACCCATGATTGTCACCAACCCCACCCCACAAACGCGCCCCCTCTCTCCTCTCGATCCCCAATCCCCGTCTCCGTCGCTTTCCGTTCGCAGGCAGCCGCCACCGGCCGGCGTGCCGCTCGACCCCGCGCCTCTCGCGGTCCACCTCACCTCTGCCACCGTGCCCGTGTTGCTTGTCTTCGCCTTCGGCACTCCCTCATCCTGCCGCCGCTAGCGCAGCCCCGTCGTCTGCCATCTCTAGCACCTCCCTGGACCCCAGCTGTCGTCGCTGGTGAGCCCGCCATGCTTGTCTCCGGCCACGGCCCTCCCTGTCGTCCTAGCCGAGCTCGACCCCGCCTCTCCACCAACCCGCCCCAATGGATCCTATCACCGCCCCGCTTCCTCCCGTCGATCTAGCCCGAGCTCCACCCTGCATTCGTCTTTGTCCGGCCATCGTCGGGCGTGCCACCGCCTTGCCAGCAACCGGCTGTGCCCACGACGTTCGTCTCTGTCGGCCTCTGGTGGCCGTCGCCGTCCTCGTATGGTGCCCTGTCCAACGCCGCTCTGGGCGCGTCTTACTCTGCTAGCGATCCGTCATCCCCTGCTCCGCAGGCCTAAGCTTCCTCGCTGCTGTCGGCTAGCTCCCCTGCATCGCCTGCGTCCCTCTCGCCGCTGCTCGAGCTCATCGCCTTCCCGCTGCAACCTGACCGCAAGGTGCTCAGGCCAATGCCCAAACGAGACATGGGCCTCCTCACAGCGTATATTGTCCTCCTTGTGCTTTTGTCCGCTGCTCGAAGTATATATTTTGGTGGTTTGTTGTACCGGTGTGGTGTTGCTGCTCCCAGCCAGGATCTTTACGACTACGGCGTGCTACTCGATGACCATCGAAGCCAATTTTCACTTTGGATCAAGAAGTACAAGAGAAGAGGCGCCGTAAAACATCGAGCACTGATCCAAGCGCGTCTCCTACCGAACCTGAGTTCTACATCACGGATAACAAGATCGTCATCATGGAACACCAAGGCCTCCTTAACAGAATCCGAACACCTCGAAAACCGAACCTGAAGACCTGTTCCCGGAGTCCAAAGATCGAGACCGAAGAACCACAACCCTCAGAACTCCATGATCTTCTAGACGGATAAGATAGTCGAGACCGCGGAATGCCGAGGTCCCCTTCATGGATTCGAGAACCCCGATCCCGAAGTTCGAAGACCGACTCCTCCAACCCTCGGAACCCCAAGATCGCCAAGTCCCCTATGTGTGATCCCTTTTCTGAGCCTCTATTTTATAAAATGCCATATGAACTTGTTGCATCAATTGTTCATGATTGCATACATATTTGTGTGTTTTGGGGGCTTTATGTCGATTCATCTCATATCTAAATATGGAGTCTATATGAGGGCTTTTCTAGTCTTATATTGGCTCCATTTAAATTTGTGTAGAGAACCGATGCCATATTTTGCCTTGTTAATACAAAATTTAAATTGCGGGGTATCTACACAATATAAACCATCTAATTAATTGTCGGGACCCCGGTTCCGCTTAATACTGCCTAATTGCACCGCATCTGCATCATATCATAATCATGCCAGATCTTCTGCCGTAGTATTAAATATTGTATCCGGTGTTTCTGCTAGTGTTTGCTTCTTCACGGATTAGACCGATGAGTGGATGCGAGTACCAACAAGTTCTCTGGATGAATCTCCGGCAGTGTTTTCCAGGCGAGCATCTTCCCCTTTCTACCTATTTTGCATTTATCGTCTTTACTTCCTCCTGTTGATCTACTGTTATCCGTATTGCGATGCTTTAGTTTCCGTGCACCTTATATTCCTTGCAGCCCTATATTGCCTTGGACACATCCTATTGCCTGTTCTCTGATAAATAGTCGGCCTTGCGAGTCGTAGTTGCTTGCTCCTGTGCTGCTTCGCGTCGTTGTCGTTCCACCGTTATTGGATGGTTGGCACACTAAATGGTGGAGATGCTTAATGGTGGAGATGATCATGACTTTAAATACAACTATTAAATTTCTAGGACAACTAATTAAAGAGGCACCGGTGGGCAATATATGCTATTCGATTTTTATGTCCACTTGTGTCCCGTAGGCCCCGAGTACTTGATACCTGTTCCTTGACTATTCGCACTATCCACATCCGGGAGAGTCTATGAATCCCCCTTAGCCAGAGCTTGATTCATTTCTTATTTCTTGGGGCCACAAACTAGTTTGGGGCTTTATTACTATCCTGTACTTATGCCATGCTTTACTGCTTTATTTAAGATTGTGCGTGGAGCACCTGTACTATTTTGGATCATGGAATCTTTTTGCGGTATCGAAAAGCCCAGTCACACTTTCGAGTTCCCAGTCGTTTATAGCCATTGACACAAACCTTGGGTCCGTCTCGGAGCCGGCCAACTTCGTTGCGGGTAACTTAATGGGGTGGCCCCTTGAAATATTTGATGAATCATGTGATTGCTTTGTCGTGAAAGCCTCGTTGGGTTTTGATTTGGCTTTTCCGAGGTTGATCGTGTGTGTGTTGCTATTTGTGCACCCCTACAGGGTAAATCTTTCTGAAAGCCGTGTCCACGGTTATGGACGACTTGGAGCACAGTATCTCGATCATAGACAAGCATAACAAAAGTAGTGCTATAAATTTGACTTAATATGTGACTAGTAATCAACTTCACTACAATGGAATGGATAATTAAAGTGCTAACAACTGGTGGAACTGGTGTGTATCGTGTCATGTTATACCTGCCTAGTAAGTATCGCAACTCCAATGGAATGAAATAAAAGTGCCAACAACTGCTGGGCTTGGGATGACTCATGCTATCTACATATGACTAGTAAGTGCTACAACTATAAGGGAATAAATAAAATTGCCAACTATGTGAGTTCCTCGGTTTGACTTCCTCATTTGGTCTCGAGGGAGAATACTAGGATGGGTATGATTGGTGTTAGTATCAGGTTGGATCCGAATAGGTCTCTCTTATCCCTCTCTAATAGCCGACGGTTGCATCGAGTCTCTATAGGTTGTTTAGTGCATGCTGTGCTGCCGCTTCAGTCCACCATACCTATGTAGGCGAGAGCCACCGAATTCTAGCCTCGCAATCTTGGCCTCGATCGACGCCTCCTATTTTTCCTTTGCCCTTTGTCGGCACCCCTTTTGTTTTAGCAGGTTTGAGATCGACGTCGTTAGCAGGGTTACCCTTATGGCTTGGCCTAAGCAGGGTTATGGACGCCATTGGTTATTCTTCAGGGCTCTTAGCCCCATTTGCCTCTTGTCCGTAGTCGGACGCTCTATCGTTTTCAAGGTGATTTGAATCTTTGTATAGTATATCTGTATTCTTGACTCATGGAGTCGTTGTTGGATATATATGTTCTGTGGGTTCCATCGTGGACTAATGTGTAATGGTATTACTTCGTTTTCCACCTGCACGAAAGTACCCGGTGGGCGTCCTTGAATTGTTTCTATGCGGGTTTGGCGGGAAGCGCTGAAACTTGCATAGGGCCGATTCGAGGGTGTTATAGAGTGGTATCAGAGCTCAGCAGTTGCGATACCCCACAAGTCCAGCCTGTAGGATAACCTAGCTAACGACCGAAGTAGAGTGTCAAAACTATTTTGAAAAATCGTTTGGATAGATCTGATTAGGTCTGCTTTTACTCCTTACCCTCTGCTATTCTCCTCTTACCTCTACGTGTTTTGGATCTGTTCTCTTGTCTTTTCTCTGCGTCCAGGATTTCTCATGGTTGGGGTCCGTCGTACCTTCAGGGTTTCGCTTCCTCCTTTGGCAACGGTGTTTCTACCTTCGAACTTCATGCTATCTAAGGAATCCTTCATCTGTTGGACTTCTCTCTGTTCCTTGTTGTGCCTTCCGGTATTTTCCGACGCGACGACATCATCTACGTTAGATCCGATGAAGAGTCTGCATCACTCCTTTGTTTTTGAACCTCGTTTGTCGAGATCTTCAGTCTGAATTCTGAGAATGGGTCACACGATTTTCTACTGAGTGTGCGGAGTAATAGTTTGGGTGCGTGATGGATTGGCCCCATACCGACTACTCATTCTATTCGCTCCCGTACATTGAAGTGGATTAGAGTGCACCTATTCTCTCCTTTCGTAGAAGCTAGGGGTGGATGTATCTTTTGATACCTCTATCTTCGTCTTTGTTTCTCCGGAGTGTTCTCGACGAACGTGAGCTATGACCTCTTGTTGGTGGTGTTGCTGATTTCAAGATAGAGAATGAACCCTTGTTAGTGGTGTCGCGAGGACCTACACGAAGCGAGAAGATTCAGATCGCCGACCTTCTTCCCCGGACCATGAGGCGGATCTCGAGGGCGAGATCCCTTGTTAGTGGTGTCAAATTGTGGCATCCCGCTAAAACCACTACTAGAAAATCGCGGTGTTTTTGGTGCATTGCATCATCATGACCATATGCTCATGTCATCATGCCACATTGCATTTGAGCATCGTCATCATCATGCATATTTTTTGCCTAAAACTATTTCGAAAAGCCTAGTTTTGTTTTCTAAATATTCCCGTCTTAATTTCAAATCAAAACTCCGGTCTTTTCCAAGCCTTTTATTTGTCTAAAAACTATTTACAAAAAGCCTTTCTAAAAATAAAACAAATAAAATAAAATAAAATGTTTTAGTGGGGGAGGCAGCCACTGGCCAGGCCCAAAAGCACACCCGGCAGCCACCTACCACCCCACCTGCAACCAAACCCTAACACTCACCCCACCCTGCCGCCAGACATGCATCCGCCATCACGGTACACCCTGACCCACCTCTCCACGAACCTTCAGCCACATCGCATCGCACCGCACACCGCACCACGCAGCACGGGACACTCGACATGCCCAGCCCCACCTCCTGCCAACCCTCTACCGACAACCACCGACGCGCAACGCGTGACCCACGATCGCCACCAACCCCACCCCACAGACGCGCCCCCTCTCTCCTCTCGATCCCCAATCCCCGTCTCCGTCGCTTTCCGTTCACAGGCAGCCGCCACCGGCCAACGTGCCGCTCGACCCCGCGCCTCTCGCGGTTCACCTCACCTCTGCCACCGTGCGGTGTTGCCCCCGCCTCCTCATCCCTCATCCGCCGCTAGCACAGCCCCGTCGTATGCCATCTCTAGCACCTCCCTGGACCCCAGCCGCCATCGCTGGTGAGCCCGCCGTTCTTGTCTCCGGCCAGGGCCCTCCCTGTCGTCCTGGCCGAGCTTGACCCCGCCTCTCCACCAACCCGCACTGATGGATCCTATCACCGCCCCGCTTCCTCCCGTCGATCTAGCCCGAGCTCCACCCTGCATTCGTCTCCGTCCGGCCATCGTCAGGCGTGCCACCGCCTCGCTAGCAACTGGCCGTGCCCACGATGTTCGTCTCTGTCGGCCTCTGGTCGTCGTTGCCCTCCTCGTATAGTGCCCCGTCCAACGCCGCTCTGGGCGCATCTTACTCCTCCAGCGCACTATCATCCCCTGCTCCACAGGCCTGAGCTTCCTCGCTGCTGTCGGCTAGCTCCCCTGCATCGCATGCGTCCCTCTCACCGCCGCTCGAGCTCATCGCCTTCCTGCTGCAACCTGACCGCAAGGTGCTCGGGCCAATGCCCAAACGAGACATGGGCTTCCTCATAGCATATATTGTCCTCCTTGTGCTTTTGTCCGCTGCTCGAAGTATATATTTTGGTGGTCTGTTGTACCAGTGTGGTGTTTCTGCTCCCAGCCAGGATCTTTACGGCTACGACATGCTACTCGATGACCATCGAAGCCAATTTTTGCTTTGGATCAAGAAGTACAAGAGAAGTGGCGCCGTAAAACATTGAGCACCGATCCAAGCGCGTCCCCTACCGAACCTGAGTTCTACATCACGGATAACAAGATCGTCATCATGGAACGCCAAGGCCTCCTTAACAGAATCCGAACACCCTGAAAACCGAAGCCGAAGACCTGTTCTTGGAGTCCGAAGATCGAGACCGAAGAACCACAACCCTCGGAACTCCATGATCTTCTAGACGGATAAGATGGTCGAGAACGCGGAACGCCGAGGTCCCCTTCATGGATTCGAGAACCCCGATCCCGAAGTTCAAAGACCGACTCCTCCAACCCTTGGAACCCCAAGATCGCTGAGTCCCCTATGTGTGATCCCTTTTCTGAGCCTCTATTTTATAAAATGCCATATGAACTTGTTGCATCAATTGTTCATGATTGCATACATCTTTGTGTGGTTTGGGGGCTTTATGTTGATTCATCTCATAATTAAATATGGAGTCTATATGAGGGCTTTTCTAGTCTTATATTGGCTCCATTTAAATTTGTGTAGAGAACCGATGCCATATTTTGCCTTATTAATACAACATTTAAATTGCGGGGTATCTACACAATATAAACCATCTAATTAATTGTTGGGACCCCGGTTCCGCTTAATACTGCCTAATTGCACCGCATCTGCATCATATCATAATCATGCCGGATCTTCTACCGTAGTATTAAATATTGTATCCGGTGTTTCTGCTAGTGTTTGCTTCTTCGCGGATTAGACCGATGAGTGGATGCGAGTACCGACAAGTTCTCCAGATGAATCTCCGGCAGTGTTTTCCAGGCGAGCATCTTCCCCTTTCTACCTATTTTGCATTTATAGTCTTTACTTCCTCCTGTTGATCTACAGCTATCCGTATTGCCATGCTTTAGTTTCCGTGCACCTTATATTCCTTGCAGCCCTATATTGCCCTGGACACATCCTGTTGCCTGTTGTCTGATAAATAGTTGGCCTTGCGAGTCGTAGTTGCTTGCTCCTGTGCTGCTTCACGTCGTTGTCGTTCCACCGTTATTGGATGGTTGGCACATGCTAAATGGTGGAGATGATCATGACTTTAAATACAACTATTAAATTGCTAGGACAACTAATGAAAGAGGCACTGGACTCATCACCTGATGAGTCTTGGTGTGCCTGGACTCATCATTGCTACAGACGTCGCTACCATACACCTATTGGAAAAAAAGGAGGATTAGATGATGTAAGAAGATCGAGCAATCGAAATGCGAACAACCGAACCCTAATAAACCAAGATCTAGCATATAACGGTGGTAATGGGAGAAGAACTAGGGAAGGGGAGAAAACCCTAGTTTGTCGGTGTCGTAGGGATTCACCGGAGCGATGTACTCCTATGGATCATAGGGGTCCCAGAAGAGCTGGATCTGCACGTGACCGGTGGGGGCCTCCTCATCGGCGACTACATCAGTAGCGGGGACAGGGGCCTGGACAGGGATGGTGGCTGCCATCGATGCCTCGACGGGGGCCTAGACAGGGATGGCGGCTGCTTTCAATATGTCGAGGGGGACCAGGACAGAGACGGTGGCCTCCTCGTTGGCGGCCTTGGAGGTGACGATGGCCACCACATCCTCCTTCACCATCGCCTGTGCGGTTGGGGTTTTCTCTGGAATTCGTAGAAGCTGATGGGATAGTGGAGAGGGTTGCGTGAGGAGAGTGAGAGGTACTCTGTAGTTAAGGTGAAGGGAAGGGACATTTCGTTGCACCACCGTGCATCATGCCATATAGGCTACTGGATCGTGTACGGCGACACACGCACGGTACATCACGTTTTTTCCCGGGCCATGCATGGCAGTTCTGTATTTAGCCGCATGCAAAGGGCGCACACACAGTTTCTATGTACGAAGTTTGACACGGCATAAAATTGGCGATAATTAAAAGGGGAAATGTAGATGAAAAGGTAGGTGGTTGTACGGCAAGATTTGTGGGGTTGTGCTAGATCGGGTAGAGAGAGGTGTGGATGAGTGTGAGGGACTCGATGAAGGCGGAGACGTTAGGTCTCCTCGAGGGGATCCCCTCCTCGAGACCCATTTCTCAGCTCTTCGGCCTCTGGCTGACGCATTGAAGTTTCTTGCAGTAGGGCCCAGTTGGAAGTGAGATTGAGAGCGCGCTGCATAAAAATGGGATATGTCTTATTAAAATCAAGTGGCAATAAATTGCAGCTGCCCATCGACGACCGTGCACTCGATGACCCCGTTGCCATGTGCATGTGTTGTGGTGTAGTAGTAGTAGGCTTTTCAGACGTGATTAAACATGACATGACCACTAGATGACTTTTCCATGGACGGCTTCGTGTTCGTTCTTGTAGAAGTCTCGCTGAGAGAGACGTTCGTGTTGTCTCACACTGTACTATGAAGGGAATGACGTGTGCAACGATCCGCATTGGATCACACAGGATCAACGGTTGGTGCGCACGATCCGTGTGACAACTATGACAACCAATCAGGGTGTAGCAGACAGAGTGAGCACAAGTTTGGGCTTCTACGAGAGAGAGAGAGGGCAAAACTAAGTAGTAACAAAAAACCAAGGGCCAAACTGATTGGTATAAAAATGGAAAGTGAGTGTCTTATACAATGAAATACATCTTGGAATACATCAAATTATGCCAAGATGGAACCACTAGAATCATTTCATGTTTGTCCAACCATGTCTAGGAACCCTAGCAGCATGCTGGGATTCAACAACAGCATGCATTCTACCACCAACTTGAAAGATGCTGCATCACCACACCCACTTGGATGTGTATGTGTATCAGTGTGCATCATTGTGGTTTTAGTAAAAGAACACATGCAATGATGCCACTCCAGCATTGGTGTCCAACCATGTCCAAGAACCCTAGCAGCATGCTGGGATTCAACTGTAGCATGCATTCTACCACCAGCTTGAAAGATGAGGGTTCTTTTCATAAACCACATGGATCCACTAGATGTCATTGCATGTGTGTTCTATTCCTAAACCACATGGATCCACTAGATGTCATTGCATGTGTGTTATTTTCATAAACCACATGGATCCACTAGAGTCATTGGATGTGTGTGTACCAGTGTGCATCATTGTGGTTTTGGAAAAGAACACATGCAATGATGCCACTATAGCATGTGTGTTCTTCTCATAAACCACATGGATCCACTAGAGTCATTGATGTGTGTTCTTTTCATAAACCACATGGATCCACTAGAGTCATTGCATGTGTGTGTATCAGTGTGCATCATTGTGGTTTTAGGAAAAGAACACATGCAATGATGCCAGTCCAGTATGTGGTTTCTTCTCATAAACCACATGGATCCACTATATGTCATTGCATGTGTGTTCTTTTCCTAAACCACATGGATCCAGTAGATGTCATTTGATGTGTGTTCTTTTCATAAACCACATGGATCCACTAGAGTTTTGCATGCGTGTTCTTTTCCTAAAGCACATGGATCCACTAGAGTTCATTGGATGTGTGTTATTTTCATAAACCACATGGATCCACTAGAGTTCAATGCGCATGTGTGTTCTTTTCATAAACCACATGGATCCACTAGTATTGGGGATGTGCTATATGGGTATCCTCATAGCATGTCACCAATCCGCCTAACCCAGGTGGCCTATAGTTGGTAGCAAGGCCTATGGCCTACTGGGCGGCCCAGTTAGACGGATCCAGAAGGGAGGACCATGCCGGATAAAGGAAGGCTACGTAGGAGTCACCGACATACTCGGAGCCTTGGAGTACAAGACACAGAAGACTAGTTCGTATTAGTGTAGAACTCTTTACCTTGTCCGACAAGGACCTTTCAATGTAAACCCTAGGTCTTGGCGCCTTTATAAGCCGGCATGCGGGAGCCTTTAGGGCACAACCTCTTAGATTGCTGCATACAACGCGCAACACCTTGCACAACGAACCTATCTCTGTAACTCGGCGTATTGCCATTATAGTGATTTATAGCACGAGTAGAGTTCCGCCACCTTTGTGGGACTTGAACCTGGGTAAGCTATGTTACCTCGTACCCTCCAACTCTCCGCCTTACCCCACGTCTCTAAACACGCACTGTGAGGACCCCTCCATGGTGTACTCGTCGGCAATACCACGACAACTAGACTTCATTGGATGTGTGTTCTTTTCATAATCCACATGGATCCGGCACCTCGATAGAAACATTTCTGGTGCCGATGTTGCTGGCACCACGATCTTCTTGCTGGGCGGTAGAGGAAGAATCCCGCTGATCCGACATAGCCACATTCTCAGGGACACCCCCTCCACCTGTGCTGATGTTGCCCTCCTCCCGCCGAGGTGGACTGTTATTCGACGCAGTGGGAGAGTTCTCCCGGACGGGACTAAGGACGGGAGCATCGACACGAGGAGAATGTGGTCCCTCATGAATAGGAGAGGCGATGCTGGAGCCACTTTGGGAAATCTCCACGGTGGCTCTACCAAATCAAATAGGAAAAAGGCCGAATCATATAAGAAAGAGAGAAACAAGAAGACAAGAAACATCAAACACAAAGGTAACCCGGAGAAAGGCGCTTACTCGGATATAGATGGAGGAGGTTTGGGCATTGGAGCCTTCTGAATTGTGGGCTTATTGTCAGCCCCTTGTACCTCTTGTCGGGTTTGGCTCGCTCGGCCAGAGGAGCCGAGGTAGCGGCTCGCTTCTTCACGGTGCCTTGGCCACCCACCGCAACAGGAGGCACGTTGTGCACCTGACGGAAAGGCGTAAGAGATGGGAATGGGGTCAAGTACCTCGAGAACCTCATCATCATCATCATCATCATCATCGTTTCTCCAATCCTTTAAGACAGAAGTCTTACCGGAGGATCAGCCGGAGCTAGAGTTCAGGATGGGCATGAATTCCTCGGAATCCAGCTCCTCCGGGTTTGAGGTATCCTGATCCTTGCCCCAAGTGAGGGCCAGGGTATGGATGTCCTCGATTGACTGCTGAAGGAATTTCTGAGAAAAGCAATATAAGAAGGTGAGAAAAATGATATAGGCCGACATAAAGTAATAACTCGGAAAAGTGTCACACAAAAGATGTACCTGGGGAACTGGTTTATCTCGGCTATAGGGCTATAGTCCCCATTCCAAATCCTCGGCCAAGGGCATCTTGAAAATGGACTTAACTCAATGATAGATCTGGGCGTCAGAGAGCTCGAACGATGAAACTCGGTTGGGGTCAAGATGACCGCTCATATAGCAGAGTTTGTGAGTGCGCTTCTGCAGCGGGAAGATTCGGCTTCGAATGAAAGTGATCATCATATCCTCACCAGTTAGCCTATCGACAATCAGCTCGGCGACACGTTTCTCCACGAAGTTGACCAGAGCATCGGCCCTCCTGGGATCTTGTTCCCAGTTCTTCTTATTGGGGATGCCGACAGAAAAGGGCGGTAGCCGAATCTTGTTGACTGAGGTGTCGTTCTTTATGTAAAAGAACGTCCTCTCCTACCCTTTCCAATACTCCAGACCCGACAGAAAAGGGCGGTAGCTGAATCTTGTCGACCGAGGTATCGTTCTTTACGTAAAAATGGAACCTCGCCGAGGAGAGATAGACATGGCCCCGCACTGAGTCAGAGCCTTATCACCAGGACGAAGCTCCTTATTCGGGATGATAGTGGCCCAAATTTAGAAGAATTTGGAACATATTAGAACGCTGGGCCAAAGGCCGAGGCACCCCTCGAGGCCGCATGCATAGGCCAAGAGAGAGGCGATGGCGTTTGTAGGGAGATGATGAGGTTCAAGATCAAAGTTCGCGAGAAAATCACGGAAGAAATCGCTAATAGGAATCCCAAAGCCGCGGGCGAAGTGGGAGAGGAAAACCACGAACTCACCCTCCTCGGGGGCGGGAACTAACTCGTCACCGGGATGCGGCAGTTGACCCCAGCAGGGATGCGGCACGTGCGAATGAGCCAATCAAGCTCTCGCTGCATCACCCACGAACCGGCCCAGGCACCATGTTCATGGGCGGCGCTGCCCTCCTCATGTTCTTCCACAATGGTGACGTCCTGAGGCATCTCCAGATCTTCTCCTTCGGAAACGAGGTCAGGTTCAGGGGAGAAAGGTCTTGACTGGCGCGACCGTGTAGCGGCAGCAAGCACTGGTGCTGCGGTGGAGAGAGGAAGTGCAGAGAACGGCTATGGCGGCGCTATTCTAAGCACAGAGCAACGATAGCGGCGACGCTAGGAAGAATAAGAAGGAGAGGTGAATAGGGGTAAGTGGCTAAGGAGCTCCCACGCTCCCATATTTAACCACGCCCAAATCATGGGTAGTGGGGTCGCTATCTGCGGCAGGCCGCACGGTTCGGGCGTTTATTCCACAAGCAAGCCCATTAGCAGCGAGCCACATAGAGGGTCACACAGCACAGGAGACCAAACGACGCAACGTGGCACTGCGGTTATCGAAGAGGCACCCCACGATGTGATGGGGGTGCAGTAATCCCTAGCGACATGTGCAATAACTGACATCATGGCCCTTAAAATGACGCAAATGCAATGATTACCCTCCACATAGGATATGGGGAAGTGTACACGAGAAGATAGGCATCTAAGAGGAATAACCCGGATGCAACACTATGACTCGGCCAACGAGAAGTAACTCGGAAAGAGCCAACAAAAGTCAAGGTGAGAACTAAATTACCACGAGGTACAACTGAGTTAAAATTGGTACAGGCCGACATATGAGTATGTCAGCGAGATGGACTATGATACGCACGAGATTGAACCTGTTGTGGCCTAACCAGCTAGGGTTGATGAGATCGCACCAGCTTCAGGGACTAATGTTGGGGGGTGACCCCAGGTGGGGTAAAGCTGAGGTGAAAGGACAAGGTCCACTAAGGTAAGGACAGGTCAAAGAATGAGCTGGTCGAATCATAGAAGGGCCAGTCGGGTTATGGTTGGGTTACCCTAAGCCAGAAAGCACTGGCGAGACTCGAGCGACATATATGGTATGTCGACACTGTAGGGGTTTGTGTATGAAAACAATAAATTTTACCCTACGCCCCTAAACCCCTTTGTTGCCAGGACCTATCTATTAGTAATGCAGTAATGGGAGGGGCTTTTCGCAAACTTACCCTTGAAGACCGAAAAGCATTATCAACGCTCGGGAGAGCGTGGTTGATGTAGACGAGCCAAATCCGACCTCAAGGTCGTGATGAGTCCTCGCGCTCCAGTGGCTTCAATGACTTGTAGTGCCTCAAATGTTGCACCTCGCAGGGAGTTACATGCATCCGGTGCCTGCCGATGACTCCCACTTCCCGATCCAGTAGCAGTTGCGGAAGTAGAGCTCCTAGATCTGAATCCCGTAGCGCGACGACGCTCCACGGTGAAGATGTCTCTCATTCACGCAGTCTAGACTTGGGACCACAGTCACAAGAGATAGAGAGAGATAAATATCAATTGGAGGTCTCCCCAAAAGTGAGGAAACCTTTATTGAATATTGATTGTATTATTTGGTCAAAATACCCCACTATATATAGGGGAAATCCCACCCCATGGCTAACTAGCTTAGCCATGTGGGACTAAACGAAGAAGGGATGAGAGGGGGAAGGGGATAGCCACCAGACAAGTCCCTTGTGGGCCCCACGCGGGGTGCCTAGGGCCCGGCCGGCCACCCCCTCTCTCTCCTCCCTTTGCTCCTTTCCCTCATGGGCCTTTCTCCCTCCGGATTTGGCCCATTAAGGCTTTTGACCATTTAATTGATTTCTCTTTTATTAAGTAATTATGAATAAATGATTAAATCAATATTTAACATTCATTCACATATTATTCAATCTCCGTGGCCATGGAACACCTTCCACATCCACTCTGGACATCCTTTGGACTTACCGAAACTCTTCTGGTTTTCTCTCTTCTCTTTCTTCGGTGATTCTACCGATCCTATAAACACTCTCTAAGCATCACCAAGCCCTTAAGCGTGATACCCCACGGTTCAGGAACACTCTAGACATGGTCGGGACACTCCCGGACCAATGATCAACAGAGGGACCTGGATGGCCATGTGACCCCTGTGCATTCCATGAAATCTTTCGTTGTTTGAACCATGAACATCGTGTCATATTCCTTTTATCTCTCGATACTTGCATTGTCCAAGATCTGATCAATGACATCACCATGTAGGGTTCAATCTCGTTACCGACAAATGCTACTTGACTCGTTCCGACAGTGATATCCATGTGATCAAATCACACGCTGCGCAGCTATTTGATATAACTTCTTCGAGTGGGCCCTCGAGTATCTTTCCCTCACGCGGATGGACAAATCCCGCTCTTGACGTATAATGCCTCTACTTCTCATCCGAATACCTGAACACACCTTTATGATCACCGTTTAACCGTGTGACGTTTGATGCTATCGAAGTACCCTCGGGAGACAGTGATTAATATAGCCTCACGGTCTAAGAAATAGGTCACAAGGTCTATTCTAATCATCATAACTTGAACTTCATGACATAATCGGGTCATGATGTTTATGTTGGGTATTAGTTCATCATCTCATTCTCATAATGAGGTGACTCCATTTCCAACTGGCATAAATGCCACATGATCAGGAAACCTTTATCATCTGTTGACCAATGAACCAGTGACTAGAGTATCACCGGGAACCCCTGGTTGTTTATATATCACACGTGTACTGATGTTTCCTTTCAATGCAGTTATAGCATGATATAAAACTTAATCATAAACTTTATGAAATATGATAATAATCCTTATTACTATTTGTCTCTAGGGCATATTTCCAATGGTCTCCCACTTGCACTAGAGTACAAATAAACTAGTTGCATTTGTTCTTAATCATTAGCACCATATATCTCGGTACCTTGAACATGCTTGCTCATGGAAGAGGTTGAGTCTTGGGCATGTACTTTACAGTCCCAAATCCTTTGCAACTTACTAATGTCACCTTGATTGACATTAATACTTTATCATCTCATGATAACATCCTTGTGTATGCATCGTAGTCATGGCAGCAGAATGCGGTCGGTTTCCAGGAACCTAGAGTGACTTTAGATAAACCTCATGGGATTTCTCATGGGCACTGTGCCCTGGGACACACATTCTAAGTTAAAGATGAACTAGTCCCGCCATAACAGTATACATCACTTTAGATGGTACCCTTATCTATTATTATAAATGTAATTATCGAAACACTAGTGCACCCTGTGCAATTTTCTATGTTTTGTTCACCTCGCTTCCTACTTGACTTTAGTCAGTATTACCGAGATAGGAGTTTCCAATCTTCTTACAACATAACCTTTTATGCTTTTAAGATATGTCATCCTTTATGGATTTGGAAACATGTCTACAGTTCTCAATTAGACACTCTGGACTAAGTTAGCTCAACATTATGTGATTCATGCTTAATCACTTTTCAAACGGTCCTTCTTGGATCATATATTATGTTAAGTTATCATCATGGTTTTCTAAGACAGAACCTATGTCTCAACATAGTGGATGATGATCATCATTTTCTTTCTTTCAACGATTGATGTTAAACTTAATGATATTCCTAATTTGAGTTGACCAAGGACTAGTCCTTAATTAACCTGTATTCCGAAACTCTTTTCAAAATCCCTTTTAGAAATACTACATAATATCTGTTGGGTTCACAACACAGAAAACAAAAAAATTCCTACGATGTGAACATCTAAGCACCAAGATCTATCTATCTAGATACAAGCAACGAGTGGATATACATCCATAGAGAACACACCCTTGAAGTATGACAAAGCATTGTTAACGAAACTAATTGCGTGGTTGATGTAGTCGTACACTTGCCAATCTCAAGATCGTGATGAAGTCCAGTGAGTCCAGCAGGTCCAGCACCAGCACGTCCATCAGGTCCAGCACCAGCAAGTCCAGCACCGCAAAGCAGTGGTGCATCCGTGATCACACACATGTCCGGTACCCCGACAACCTCTGTCCCTCTCTCTAGCAAAGCAGCGGAAGCAGCAACTCCTTTCCAGATAAAGCCACCGGGAACATGTATCTCGCTAATCCGAGACCATGGGGAATAATTTCTAGAGGGGGAGAGAGATCCTTCATGAGGAGGTGTGTTGTGAGAGGAGGAGAGGGGGGCAGCCCCTTCCATGGCCAGCGGCCAAGGTGGTGCCCCCACCTCTTCCATCATTCATGTGGTGGATGCTCCACTCACATAAATATGCCTCCACCCACACTTTCACTCACATGCATTAAATTTCCACCAAATTTAATGCAACTCTCATTAAATAAAACTATTTTATTTATTTTATTCAGAATTTTGTTAATTACTTTAATTAACAAACGTTCACATAAAACCCCCTACAACATTTCAATATCACATGCAGAACCAGTTTCTACAATTTCACCTGAAACAATTCCGGTTTCCATCGAAATGATTCCAGCACTTTCTTAAATCTTTATCTGAAACATATTTGCTCCAAATGGTGTCGGTATCCCTTAAGTGTGTCACCCTATAGTTCACCAATAATGCAGACATGATCGAGACCCCTCTCCGATCAATAATCAGCAGCGGGACCTGGAGATCCATACTGACTCCACACATTCAACGATGACTCTTGTGATCGTGTGAACCTTTAAGGTCATAAATAAATCCTTTTGTCTGGCGATATATTACATGTCCGAGATTCGATCATTGGTATCCTTATACCTAGTTTGATCTCTTTACCGACATGCACTCTTTTCTCGTTCTCATGATATAACATTCTAGTGATCACATCACTTGCAAGCTATTTCAATGTGATATCACCGAGAGGGCCCTGAGTATATCTATCCGTCATCAGGATGGACAAATCCCACTCTTGATCCATGAGCCTCTACATAACACCTTCGTAGCACCGAACCCACCTTTATAGTCACCCTGTCACGGTGTGACGTTTGATGTTATCAAGATACTCTTCCAGCGTTAGTGATTGACATGATCTCATGGTTTAAGGATTAGGATTACTTCGTATGATGTTATAGCAATATTGCGGTGACCCAGCATACCACTGCATGATGTAGTATACTATAGTCGTTGACATAACACCAATGAAACACTGTTCACTAGTATTACATCCCTCGGAGTGGTACAACAAAAACACAGCAGGTCCAAGACATGACTATAGATTACAACTCGACTCTTTACAAAAGATCCAGAGAACACTCTAGGTTAAAGAGAGAGAAAGAAACTTCTTACAAAGAAGATCCAGAAATAATAACTCAGAGCTATCTGGCTAAAAAGACTAACATCTAAACTATCTGGCTTGCAATTGCTGCTAGAGCAATTCTCTACAGAAGTAGGTGTTATGGCTAGAGTATCTACTCCTATCTAATCAAGATCTTCGCCTTTTATTCGATTGATGTATATGTTGACTTTATTGAAGAACTTGAGATGGCGATGATGGTTTCTTGAGCAAAATTGATGTTGATGTCATTTTCAACGGCTTGGAACCTAGCAAGGGTTAAGAAGGTACAGTTGAGTACGAGCATACTCAACAAGTTCACTAAAAAGGAGTGTTTGATGCACTATCTACAGCCACAGACCATAGGTCGTAGGCAATGCAGGTTTTCGTAAACATTTCTTCAAAGGTTGCTTTTCTTTTGAAAACTATGTCCGTTAGCCTTCACAGGTTTACCAGAACTTTCATGGAGTTCCTTTCCTGCTGCGTTCGTAGCTCCTTCCTGGAACAAGGAGTAACATGTCATAGTTCTTACACTCTGCAGAGGTGCGTTACTTTTCCCATGAGAGACCAAATCCTTGTTGCACATCCGGGCAGCTTATTCCCATCCACAATTCCTTGATGTGGGGCCTAGTAGATGATCCAAGCCAATCACGTCCCTTCTCCGCAACCCCGTGATGTCTACGCACACTTCTATTCTTGTAGACAGTGTTGGGCCTCCAAGTGCAGAGGTTTGTAGAACAACAGCAAGTTTCCCTTAAGTGGATCACCCAAGGTTTATCGAACTTAGGGAGGAAGTGGTCAGAGGTATCCCTCTCAAGCAACCCTGCAATCAAGATACAAGAAGTCTCTTGTGTCCCCAACACACCTGTAACTACCTCGGTGAATTACGCTCCTAGTTACAAGCCTGGATGAGCAGAAATGGTTGAAATAGTACGGTGGGGCCCAAATGCCACTCACAGGTAGACTTTTCGGCCGTCCCAACCATTTCCAAACATCGGGACAAGAACGGGCGGCGTAATCGGCAGGCGAAGGGATCAACTACATACACAAATGAGTATGTATGCAAGCCACCATACAATGGTTCTCAGAGTCATTCCAACTAAAAAGAAAGGAAATATTGCAACGCCATACGGTAAGATCCAAATATCCTAGATAGATATAATAGTTTAGGATAGTTCCTCATACATCAAACATCAGAGTATCAGGCGAAAGCGGAAGACAAAATCCGAGTACGGATAAGAAGCAAATCGGCATAAGATGCCCCATAAATAAACACATCCCGCCCACAGATCTCACGGATCCCTGTTCCCGGAATCTCTACACAATGATCGCGTTCTTGACATCGTCCGTCTCCTCCACCCAAAGATCCATCTTGCGAGCTACCATTGCTCATCTGAATCAAACAATTTATCGTGTGAGACCCTAGGGGTACTCGCAAGTCTTTATGCCGCTTAAAGGAACACAACCTGGGTGACGAATTGCAGCAAAAGATAAACCCTAGCAATCACAGATACGCTAACCATCCGCCTAACCAGAGATAGCGGATGTCCGTGAATTAATAACAACAGTTATAATGGTAATGTCCACAGATCCATCCTCCTCGCTATCGACGAGGAAGCGGACGAACACCCCCATCCGTTGGCAGTTTTATTATCCATTCCATGAGTGTTGCACTATTTACTAGTCGTACTTAGTCGATTAACGGTACTTTAGTTATGCTTGTCTATGATCGAGAAACTGCTCCAAGTCGCCCATAACATGGACACGGCTTTCGAAAGTTTTACCTGCAGGGTGCACAAATAGCAACACACACTGATCAACCTCGAAAACCAAATCAAAACCCAACGAGGCGATCCAAAGCGATCACAGGATTCAGAAATATTTTGGGGCCACCCATTAAGCTACCACATGAAGTTGGCCGACTCGAGACGGACTCAAGGTTTGGCCAATGGTGTAAACGATCGGAACCCGAAAATGTGGACTGGCTTGTCGATATCATGAATACACTCCGCTTTCCTAAATAAAGACAAGCGACTCGCACAATTTTAAATAAAGCAAGAAAGCATGGCATAAGTACAGGATAGTAAATAAAACCTCAAACTAGTTTGTGGCCCCAAGAAATAAGAATGAATCAAGCTCGCTCAGGGGGTTCATAAGCCTCCGGATGTGGATAGCGAATATTCAAGGAACAGAATCAAGTACTGGGTCCCACGGACACAACTGAGCCTGAAAAACCAAATAGCAAATATGGCTCACCGGCGCCACTTTCATTAGTTATCCCATTACTACTCAGGTTAAGTTGTTTAGGTACCTCATTATCCATCAGACACTCCCATACCCTACACATGCTGTTCTACGACTCGCATGGCTCAAACAACTCCTGTAGTAATGTCTCATGGGATGGAGGAACAAGCTTCGGTGGGGTTTAAAAGTAAAGGCTATGCAATACTTGGGATTCAGATTAATGCAATCGCGACTCAATGATGCAAGAATAAGATAGAGGCAATAGGTACTATATGTATGCAAGCATGTGGTAGTGCTTGCCTGGCAGCTCAGTTGAAGCGAGATAAGGATCTGGGTAGTGCTCCTGGGTTTCTTGATATATCCCCTGCTCAGCGTCTAATCGAAGAAGAACCAAACAAACAAACAAGGGCCAACATAAATAAAGTGCACAAGCATATGAATAAAATGCGACAAGCAAACAATCATGCCATGATGAATGATGCACAATTTGCATGGCAATAAAGTAGCATGGCATGGGTGAGGTGTGGAATACAAAAATAAATCATTTTATTGAGTTTTAATCATGTTTTAACCTCAAATTAGTTGCTGTATACTTTATATTTATATGATGCATGCTCCAAAACAAAACATGGAATGCATAAACAGAAAGGTCTCGTCGAGCTAAACATTTTAGACATATTATTTGTTAAATTTGGAGTTTTAAAACAAAAGTTATTAATTATTTAAGGCATAAGGGCATTTTATTGTAATTTTAATCAACTTGGAAAATAAAGTGTTCAAATATATTTTGAAGGCCATATTTGAATTCCTCATATTTTTCTGATTTGAAAACATATATTATTTGTATTATTTGGATTTATATTTTAAAAGTTATTTGAAAACAGATTTAAATTTGAATTTGAATTAATTTGAAAAGATTTAAATTAAAACAGAAAATAGACAGAAACCTTTTCTACTCAGGTGCGCAGCAGTGGAGAAACCTTTTGCTACATGGCTTAGCTAAATGCAGCGACATGCGGGCCCGATGGTGAAGCAGGTCCCACGTGTCAGCGAGGGGGCACGGGTGAGCCACGTTGCGCAGCGGGGGAGGATTGCAGGTTGAGGGCAAGGTCTTACGGGTGTTCTTTTGCAAAAACCCTACCGTGGATGACAGGTGGGACCGGCTAGACCGCGGGTTGAGCGCACAAAAAGGCAGGGGGGGTATGTGCTAAAAGGCCACGGCCACTATTGTTCTTCTCTGCCTCGAGCGACAGGTCGGTGTTCGGCAGAGCGGTATGCCGTGAGAGATGGGGTCGAACTCGCGACTGGCGGCGCTGGAGGCGGCTACTGGGCTGGCAGGGGGTTGTTGCTAGGTAAGCACGACGCGTCTAGGTAACCCTCGAGAGGCGACGAGCAGCCACGACGGCGAGCTCACGCATGAAGGTGCTCGACGGTTTGCCAAGGCGTGCACTTAAACGGATCAGCAAGGAGAGGTGTTAGGGAGGTGCGTCGGCTCACCGCGGGGAGGTTGGTGGTGGTGGCTCGAGCAGGGGCGCAGAGGATCGGCAGCGACGCGGACGCCCGGCGATCTAGGGTTTTGCGTCCGCGGGGAAGACACGCAGCAGGTCTGGGGCTCCTCCTCCGTGATGGCGTGGACAGGGGCGACGCAGGGGTCCACCTCGGTCTTCCCCAACACCCAACACCACGCCTGCCTCCTCCTTGCGATGGTGGCGAGTCGGTGCCGACGAGGCCGAACAGAGATGGGAGAGAGAGGGGGTAGCAGTAGGTGGGGAAGGAGAAATAGCTGGGCAGGGCCAAGGGGATCTGGGGAGGCAATCGCAGGGCGGAGGGGAGTAGATAAGGGCAGGGAGAGGGAGAAGGCCAGCTGTGGCAGGTGGGAGTAGATAAAGGTGGTTTTCGGTGCCACCTTTCCTCCTCTCACGTGCTCGGTCGGCCAGGGGCAGGGCAGGGGCAGGTAGGCACAGGGTAGGGAGCTGGCAGGTGGGGAGGCTCGGGCTGGGGGCCTCCTGGCAGGGAGTGAAGAGAGGGAGAGAGGATCGGGTGTAGCTAGGGTTGGAGCTAGAGGAGGGTATGGCTCGGGCTAGGGTTTCTGCTGGGGATGGGGTAGCTAGGTGGGGCCAGGGTGACCAGGTGGGACCTGCAAGGTGAGGCTCGGCATGGAGGAACTAAGGGAAGGGTTAGGGTTTTGGGTTGTAGAAAGGTGAGTTAGAGAGAGGGGTTAGGGTTAGATGGGGGTGGTTAGAGAGGAGGGTTAAAGGAGAGGATAGATGTGATGTGGTAAACTTTTGACAAGATCAAGCATGATCAAACAAGCTCAAGCAAGATCTAGACAAGAAAAGAGAGGGTGAGATAAAAAGGTGGTGAGGGTATGGATGGATATGGTGATGGGGTTTTAAATGCTAGCATGCATCAAGCAAGACCAAGCATAAGAGGGTAGGGAGATATGGAGAAAAGACCCACTCAAAATTCAAATAAAAACCAAAAGGCTAGAAAAAGGTGGTACTTGCATGGGCCATGCATAATTAATTAATACCATGCTTATTTTGTGAAAACAAGATTATTTACATGGCATTATTCTTATGCATTCCAAAATGTGGAGTAAGGCCTAAGCAAAAGAATTTAAAAGAAAGTTCCAAGTGGAGTAGATGGAGATGATCACATTTGATTATAATTGGGACTTGCTAGTGTGTATGTGCCACTAGATGCTTAATAGTCCCAAAAATATTCCAACATGAGCATAATTCCATGATAATCCATATGGAAGCTAGGAAAAAGGGTTCCACTCACAAGGCATGCAAAGGTGGCCATGTGGCTCTCATATATCAATGATGTGAAAACCACATGATGCTAAGATGAGAGCATGTGGGAAGTAGAATTGGATCCATCCCAACCCCTATGAGCTAGAGGCAAAACCCAAATAAAGTGCAAAGCTCATATTTAGTTGGATGGTGGAATTATAAGGTGGTGAAAGAAAAGGTGGTGGAGTGGAATAAAAGATATGCCCCCAACTCAACTTGGGCATTTAAACAATATATCAACAACCAAATACAATATCAAGAGGCAAATACAATTAACAATGCATAAGAGAGAAGAACCAAAACAAAAAGGGTTTTATATGATGCTCAAATGCAAGGAGGCATGATGACATGAGCATGATATAATTATGATGCAGCAATTATATATAGGAGGTAGCATATATATAGACTAGGCTAGTAGCATTGCAATTGTTAGACAATTGGGATGCTACAACACCCAATACACTTGTCAGGTGTATAGGTGCACTAGTTCGACGAAGAGATAGTGAAATACAAGTAATATGGATGATTATAAGTGGTAATTGCAATCTGAAATAAGAGTGGTAGCAAGCAAACATGTAACAAGACTGATTGTAAATGGTGTTTCAATGCTTAGAAACAAGGCCTAGGGATCATACTTTCACTAGTGGACACTCTCATATAAATATCTTCTCTTCATTATACTACCCTAGACTACTCTCCGGTTGAACGATGTAGGACTATAACAGCACACCTTAAAGTTTGCATTCCCCATCTAGATAACCCCTCACTATCACCTTGAGCGCTAGATGGTTTCAACAAAGACCACAATCTCATAGAGACATCCAACTCAAATTATACTCATGATAAGTATTTCTGTAACATTAGCCAAAGTGCCACACGGTGTGCACACTGTCAACATCACACACGTGGGGATAAGCAGAGATTAATTAAAGCACTTGAGTAGCAGAATAGATCTATAGATTACAAAGCTCATGATCTCAATAAGATCATGCATAGAGAGATAGAGAGATGAACACATAGCTACTTGTAGAGCCCTTGGCCTCGAGAGAGAACTACTCCCTCCTCATCATGGGAGTCAGCAACGGCAATGGACATGGCGGTGGAGTTGATGGAGATGGCTCCAGGGGCACTTCCCACTCCCGTCAGGGTGCCAGAACAGAGACTTCTGTCCCCCAAATCTCCTCTTCAGTGGCGGCGGCGTTGCGGAACTTGTCGTGGAAATATGATCTAGTCCTTAGGGTTTTCGTCCTAGGAGGCTTTTATAGGCAAAGGGGCAAGGTCTGTGGAGCACCAGGGGGCCCACACCCCCTAGTGGCGCGCGCCCCCCAGGCCGCGCGGCCACCAGGTGTGGCCGCCCTGGTGTGCCACTTGGTCTCTCCTCCGGACTCCATGTTGCTTCGGGTAAAATATTGACTTTGGCTTTTGTCCCTTCCAATTCCGAGAATATTTCTTTACTAGCTTTTCTTAAACCAAAAACAGCAGAAAACAGGCAATTGGCACTATGGATATTGTTAATAGGTTAGTCCTAGAAAACGTATAAAAATACCTCAAAGTGTGAACAAAACATAAGAAAGTAGATACTAAACAATCATGGAACATCAAAAATTATAGATAGGTTTACAACGTATCAACATCCCCAAGCTTAACTCCTGCTCGTCCTCGAGTAGGTAAGTGATAAAAAGAATAATTTTTGAGGTGACACGCACCATCATAATCTTGATCATGGTATTTTTAAATCATTGATGGATGGGATCAAAGTACTCTAACATGAACATAAAAGACAGAGTTCTAACAATAAGACATAGAAACTATGTTGTAACATGAAAAATGTACAAACAAAAGATTCATGAATAATAATGGATTAAAAGACATTTGTTTGTTTCACATATAGAAAACATAATAAGAATGGTATTCAGCTTGTCCCTCATGGTATAGCAAAACATAAATGCATAGGACACCTTCAAAGTTCATAAGGGTGACTAGATACAAATAATTTAAGAACAAGCAATATCACAGTTATGAATCAATCAACAAGTTTTGGGACAATGCACATTAAAATAATAATGGTCACTATGCTCTCTCAATTGGTGCATAAAGATAGAAGATGGAGACTCAACATAAAAGAAAAAAGGACCCTTCATAAGAGGGAAGCAGGGATTTCAAGTTTCATAAAGAGCTTCCAAAAATTATGGTACTTATTAGCTTTCAGCTCTCATTACCCCTATCATAAGCATATTTAGGTGATTAAGGTTAAAGTGAACAAATATGAGGATATGCTTGACAAGTTATAAGTCGAAAATCTCATGCCCCTTGGCTACGAGTACCGGACTTCATGCTACTCAACTTTAGTCACAAGTAAGTTCTTGTGATTGTAAGTACATGTGTATCATGGAGAACCGCCAACGGGGTACCCCTTGCCCCATGATACAGGAGCTATCCCATATCAAAATGACAAGGCAACATACAATGAGCATCTCAGTGATCTTTTTATTTCCTATTTGCATAGGTTTTTATTGAGGATGCTTCACAGAATGCTCACTATGGTTATGTTGCAAGTTTCCACCATGATTAGGCATGGCTTAGACTAGCCGCCCAGGCTTTTCTCTAACACATATACAAACTCCATGAGCTTACGAGTTCCCCTTTTATTTCACACCGCCGGGATCCATAAACAAAAGAACATGATATCAACTGAATAATAAGTGCAATGTTGAAAGCGTTCCCCATTACAACATGGTTCTGCTAATTCTCAACTTATAAGTGCAAGCATATACGCAACATAGATGGACACAATGGTTCAAGTTTATTAAGTGCAAGAAAGTAAAGTGTGCCATCAAGTTCGTGAGAGCTTTAATCACTAATTTTCACATAAAAAGTTTAATTTGGAAGGTAGGTAAAAGCATGAATATAGTTGGAATGGTGTAACACACAATGCATAGGAATTTATAGTGGACTCTATGGAACAACTTGGTTTTCTTGGGGGTTGGATGCATGAGTGTAACTCATACTTGGTACATCTGGAGGCTAGCAAAAGACTGGGAGCGACCAACTAAGAGAGCACTAATGGCCATAATCATGCAAAGCGACAAAACATTATTAATTAAAGCATAAAGTGATATTACAAGTCAAAAAACTAAATGATCATAGAGCCTAAGGTGATTGGTACATAGTCTTAGCATGGTGTAAGCATGTGCCAAGTCAACCCAAATAAAGCATCGAAGGAGAATACCACAATATTATGCTTTTGTATGCTGGAACAACGCATGATTCTTTCAAGGCACATTATGAATTATCAATTGTTTGGAACAAATCATGCTACATAAATAATTACTAAGCATAAAGTCAAAGCAATATCAAACATGACATGATAAAGTCTAGGCCACAGTCAAAACAAAGCTCCTTTTGTACCACTTATAAGCATGAACTTTCCTACTCTTTTCCAATCACCAATCAACTTATTTGAAATATCATATGAATGCAGGGGTACATCAAATTTATTTAAGAAAACTAAACAAAATAAAACTAAAAGCAAAAACGAAGACGCTTAAAGAACAACAGAATTGTGCATGAAACAATAAAAATGAAGTGTTTTGGAAGAAAACCTAAGATTTTTATTGATGAAGAAGGGGATGCCTTGGGCATCCCCAAGATTTGGCACTTGTACTTATTGAATATTTCTTGGGGTGACACAGGTAGTATCCCCAAGATTGAGCTTTTGTCCATAATTCATCTTATCACATTATTCTTCCCCTACACTTGAAAATTTTCCTTCATACAAAACTTCACACAATCCTCATTAGCAACATTAGTGTATTCAAGATAATTGGTCCTATAGTTTAGTTTTTTCACAAGTAAAACTTCCAAATAAACACAATCTACTGTAGCAATTCCTTATAAAAGCTCAAGTGATCAAAGAGAACTCAAAGAGAAAGAGATTAAGAGGCAAATGCAAATAATGGCATAAATCTGTCAAAACAGACCAGCAGGTAAAAACCAATTTTTTCGAAGACCTTCTGTTGCTCAAATCGAAAAGTGCTGAACTAACGACAGTTAGAAAATAACCTAGGGCATAAGCACAAAAAATTACAAATCAATCCGACATTCAGAGTTTTTTCACGATTTTTTACAGTGGAGCACCAAAAAACTGTTTCGGGACAGCAACTTTCCCAAGTCTTACTTCTCTCTCATTAGAGGTTATTCTTGGCACAAAAACCATACAAAATGGATAAGGAGAGGTTATTACAGAGGCAATAACTTCCAAAACTCAACAAAACAAAACAAAAAACAAACTGAAAGTAAAAATATAGTGGGTTGTCTCCCAAAAGCTCTTTCTTTATAGCCATTAAGATAGGCATAATAATTTCGATGATGCTCACATAAGAAATATGAATTGAAGTAAAAGAGAGCATCAAGAAGCAAATGTGGAACAAATTTAAGTCTGACCCACTTCCTATGAAAAATAATCTTTTAAAGAAACAAGTCATGAAAGCACAAAGCAACAAGCATAGGAAAGCAAAATAAGTGCAACTTCAAAATTTTCAACATAAAGAGGGGAAACTTAATATTGTTGAGATACATAAAACCATGTTTCCCTCTCTCATAATAACTTTCAGTAGCATCATGAATAAAATTAACAATATAACTATCACATAAAACATTCTTATCATGAGCCACATGCATAAAAGAATTTATACTCCCCACATAAGCATAGTTATTCTTATTAATTATAGTGGGAGCAAATTCAACAAAATATCTATCATTATTATTCTCATTACCATAATTATCAATTATAGGAGGGATATTGTAATCATCATAAGCAATATAATAGCTATCTTCCAAAGTGTGTTCATTTGTAAACATATCATCATTGGAAGGAACGTGGATAGCACTAATAGTACAGCAATTATTAATATCTTCATTTTCAGAATTGGTACCAAAGAGATTTTCAATATCAAAAGTAGTGTGCTTTTCCCAATCATGATCACTACTATAGGTAACAGGCATAAGAACATCATCGAGTTCAGACTCATCAAAAACTATAATAGGAGCAACATGCTTAGGGGAAAATACCGTTTACTCCCTACTTTTACTCCTCCTCTTCTTATTTTTCTTATTCTCTTTAGGAGGGAGAGGCTTGAAAGGAAGCTTCTCCATATACCCTGGTTTATTGTTAGAGATAATAGAAGAAACTTTGGAGGATTCCTCCTTTTCATTAATAAGAACAAAACACATATTAGACATGTCATATTTTGGTAAAATCTCATCTTTTATAATATTTTGTATGTAAGTATTTGTGTGGCAATTATAAACACAATAAAGATGACAACCATGCAGGACGCTATTCATATCAAAAGCACTCATATCTACCAAAGCAGTTTTTCTTGATAACTCTTCACACCCCAAAAATAATGTAAGTTCATCATGCTGATTAGGAGTGATCATGCTATCACAATACAAACTTGTAGTACTCATTGGATTAGAAGGGCTATTATTATTATTATGGCCTGAGCATTGAAAATTGAAATGACCCACTTCAAAGCAAAGTTTGCAAATAAAAGGATAGAGGGCACAAACTTTTTTACCAAGATCATTTAGAGCCCTATACCACGTTCTAGTTTATTCATTCCTATGGGTGATACAATATTCTTCTTCAATTTGATTCTTTTCATAAGGTCTATGTACTCCACAAAAATTAACATGCTTATAAGAAATAGTACTTTCAGAGGTTTGAGCATGTTTATTGCTATCATTAATAAGCATTTCATTTTTCATGCAAGTGTCTTTAAAAGGTTCATGATACATGTCCCATTTTTATTTAGGAGCATTAATATGAGAAATAAAGGCTTTACAACAATTAACAAGAATTTGAGGATCAAAACCATATTTAGCACTAAGTTCTTGAAAATCAGCAGTTTCAGTGAAAGACTTAATGCAATCATACTCATAATTTATACCTGGTTATTTACCTTTGTCGTTATCCCAATCTTCGGTATTGCTTTGAATTGTTTCAAGAAGATCCCACTTAGCTTTGACCTCCTTATTTGTGAAGGATCCCTCTAAACAAGTATCTAGATAGTCCTTGTAATGTCCTGAAAGCCTTGCATACAAATTATTAAAAACAATATTACTAGGGAGCTCATGAATGGGACATTTGAGCATTAGTGACTTCAATCTCCCCCATGCTTGGGCAATACTTTCTCCATCATGAGAATGAAAATTATAAATATAATTCCTATCTTTATGAATTTCATGAGGAGGATAAAATTTAGAGTAAAAGAGAGATTCAAGTTCCTTCCACTCCAAATGATGAGGATCGTCTAGTAGCTCATAGCACTCCCTTGCTTTGCCCTTAAGTGATAAAGAGAATAGCTTCTTCTTAACTTGGTTCATTGAAATACCTGCACACTTGAACAACTCGCATAATTCATGTATAAAGAGTAAATGATCAACAGGATGGACAGTTCTATCTCCAAAATAACAGTTATTCATAACACGTTCAACAATTTCCATAGGTATTTTAAAAGGGACGCTTTTAGTATGTGGATTTAAAATATCACAAGTATCATTCTAATTATGACATATGGGAGATAAAGTATCATTAGAGAAAATTTTCTCCTCTAAAGCTGGGGAACTAAAAAGATCATTTTCATAAAAACTAACTTCCCCAAGCTTAGACGTTTCCATAGCATTAGTAACAAAGGTGTTCAAAAAATTCATACTAATAACATTGCTATTAGCATGCAAAGAAAGTTCCATGGGTTTTTTAATTTTATTTTCAAACCATGTATGTTCTACCTCAGGAAAAATACTAAAAAGCTCTCTGATTTTGTTGTTGTTTTCCATTAAGCCTAACTAGTGAAATTAAAACAATAAACAAAAAGATATAATTGCAGAATCTAAAGGAAATAACTTCGAGCACTCACACACCAGAAATAGTACTAGAAGATAGCTTAGTAGCCAGAGGATGTGAGTACCTTTTACCTTACCTCCCCGGCAACAGCACCAGAAAATAGCTTGATGTCTACGCACGCTTCTATTCTTGTAGACTGTGTTGGGCCTCCAAGTGCAGAGGTTTGTAGAACAATAGCAAGTCTCCCTTAAGTGGATCACCCAAGGTTTATCGAACTCAGGGAGCAAGTGGTCAAAGGTATCCCTCTCAAGCAACCCTGCAATCAAGATACAAGAAGTCTCTTGTGTCCCCAACACACCCAATACACTTGTCAGGTATATAGGTGCACTAGTTCGGTGAAGAGATAGTGAAATACAAGTAATATGGATGATTTAAGTGGTAATTGCAATCTGAAATAAGAGTGGCAGCAAGCAAACATGTAACATGACTGATTGTAAACGGTGTTTCAATGCTTAGAAACAAGGCCTAGGGATCATACTTTCACTAGTGGACACTCTCATATAAATATCTTCTCTTCATTATACTACCCTGGACTACTCTCCGATTGGATGATGTAGGGCTATAAAAGCACACCTTAAAGTTTGCATTCCCCATCTAGATAACCCTTCACTGTCACCTTGAGTGCTAGATGGTTCCAACAAACACCACAATCTCATAGAGACATCCAACTCAAATTATACTCATGATAAGTATTTATGTAACCTTAGCCAAAGTGCCACACGGTGTGCACACTGTCAACTTCACACACGTGGGGATAAGCAGAGATTAATTAAAGCACTTGAGTAGCAGAATAAATCTATAGATTACAAAGCTCATGATCTCAATACGATCACGCATAGAGAGAGAGATGAACACATAGCTACTTGTAGAGCCCTTAGCCTTGAGAGAGAACTACTCCCTCCTCATCATGGGAGTCAGCAATGGCGATGGAGATGGCAGTGGATTCAATGGAGATGGCTTGAGGCGTTCCTCGTCTCAACAGGTGTCGGAACAGACTTACATCCCAACTTCCTCTTGACAGGTGGCGCTCTGAACTTTTGTGGAAATCTGATCTGGTCCTTAGGGTTTTTGTCCCGGGAGGCTTTTATAGGCAAAGGGGCAAGGTCGGTGGAGCACCAGGGGGCCCACATCCCCTGGTGGCGCGCCCCCCAGGCCGCGCGGCCACCAAGTGTGGCCGCCCTGGTGCACCACTTCGTCTCTCCTATGGACTCCGTGTTGCTTTGGGTAAAATATTGAATTTGGCTTTTGTCCCATCCAATTCCGAGAATATTTCTTTACTAGCTTTGCTGAAACCAAAAACAGCAGAAAACAGGCAATTGACACTATGGCATCTTGTTAATAGGTTAGTCCCAAAAAATGTATAAAAATACCTCAAAGTGTGAACAAAACATAAGAAAGTAGACACTAAACAAGCATGGAACATCAAAAATTATAGATACCTTTACGACATATCACCCTGCATGAAGACACGATCCCCCAAGAGCTTTACCACGAGTATAGTCCGGGTAACCTCTCGAAGACTCTATAAGAAGCTCTACCTGGCAGCCGCCATCAGTTATGGTGAACCTCCACCAAGACAGCTATTCACAGATAATCTAGACACCTATATCGCGGGGCACTGAGGGGTCCCACCCATGTGCTGGATTCTCCACGAGAAATCTGTTGCTTCACGATAAGGTCATACGTCCATGCAAAAGGAAGAAGATCTAGCTGACTTCTTCGTCCCATTCCAGATCTCATGGTTAATGCATAATATACATCGTTAGAATCACTGGCGACATTGCTTGTTAAGTCCTAGATATTATGTTCCTTTACCACTGGAACTGTATCAGTAGATTATTACCTCTTAGTAAATAATCCATAATCATAATATTACAAAAATAGTGTTTTCTGACCTTTTTAAAATGCAGGTGATGACAACATTTGAGTTACAAGCATTTGATAGAAAATAATCAAAGGACATGAGCAAGTGTGAACTTGCCTTTTGTGATTGCAAGATTATGCACTCACGGTCTTCAAGATACTAGAAGATCCAAATTCTATAAACAACATCATTGGTTTGCTAAGGACGAATGTTCAAAGAAGCAAGATGCAATTATGAAAAAGTAATGTAATGCAGTTTGATAAACACGAATCCCCGGAATAGTCGTATCTGATCTAGGGTTCAAAAACTAGGGATGGTTTCTTTCACTTTTATACCAGCTTCACACTTGTTCTTCTTATTAAGGCTTATGAGAGTGTGTGAAACAATATGTAAATATAACAAGTAGCATGCAATACTAAAGCACTCAAATGGGGCACGGTAGCTAAAAGATTTCTTAAGCAAGATTATTAATCAATTAGGGCCTTTATAAAAATGCTTAAAGATTACCTTTAATGTTTCTTGAAAGAATAACTTTTGAAGAAAAACTTACTTAACTAAACTAAAGCATTTAAACTTGAAGTTAACACTCTTAGGGTTCCTTTCTAATTATAGTTACTAAAAGGAAAGCATCGCTAGATTTGAATAATCAAAACACTTGTAGTGGAGAGTTATATGTATTGAATACAAGATGACATTATATGTTGTTTTATTTCATAATTCTTCCTAAAGGTGAAATAAGGGTATTATTGTCCTTGTTGGAGTAGTGTTTTCTTAATACTATAAGTGAATAGAATCACTTACCTATTTTAGAACTAATGCTTATATTTTATAAACACGGGACAAAGCCTTACTTTAATTAATTAAAACTTTGTTTAGGATTTTAAGTGAATTCCCAAATTAGTTCAAGAACTAGATAAATATTACCTAGATGATTTTATAAATAAATAAAATCCTCCTAACAAACCATACACTATTTTTAATGATTTTATACTTGATGAAATCTTTTTAGGAACAAAATATGATTACTTTGGATGACAACTTAAGGAACTACACTTTAAAGTGGTTGGAACCATATTGGGTTTCATATAAACATTATTTGAGCTTTTTCTTATACTTTTAGACTTTAATTAAATAATGATAAAGGCAATAGTGAAGATTTATATATTTTTAATGTGTTAAAATAAAAGAAAAGGATTTAAATAAGATTTATTAGAACTTTTCTTTTTATTTTAATTCAATTATGAAATATGATATTTTTAAAGTATAGATTTTATTTTTGTGATCAATTTTGGTATATTATATATATTTTTGTGATTTTTAAATAATAAGATATAATTTTTATAAGTTTTATCACTTTATAAATAATTAATAAATAATAATATTTAGTTAAGGATCACAGAAATGTATGGGATAAGTTTATAAATGTTTATTTTGTTTTTCTAAGAATTTTGATATATAATATTTATTTTTAAGAATTTTCAAATAATAAAATATGTTTATTTAAGATTTATACTTAATAGGTTATTTACTAATTAAAAATAGTTATTTTATTTAAGTTGGAAAATAAAGTATAATAATAGGTTTAAATTATAGAGTTTTTTTTCTAAATATTTGATATATAATATATATTTTTCTAAATTATAAAACAAAAGATATTGATTTAACAAGATTTAATCATTTTCTTAAATTCCTAGAAATCATTTATATTGATTTACTTATTTACTAAACAGGGGATACCTTTTATACCAAGGCTACCTCTACCCACAGCCACTGACAGATGGGCCCGGTGCCACCTCGACCTCCACGTGGGCATGGACCAAGTCAAAATTGGCTGCCTGGGCGAGGATTGTGCGGGTTTGACGTCACCACGATGTTAGCACGGCCTCCACCACCAGGGAATGGTCGCCGGCAGCGAACCAGACACCCCCGGCAAACATGAATGATTCAGCTCGACTCAGCACGGTGCGAGGAACCTAATAGGGGTGGAGTTGCTAGCAAACGCTCACTAGAACAGTAGCTATGACGATGACCGATGGCGGGGAGCGGTGGCGCACGGCCCTAGCAAGCTACAGACCGCGAGGAAGCAAGGCGAGTCTACCATGAGGATCGAAAGCTCACCGTGAAGCTCAAGGGGCGGTCGGCGAGCTCGGGGGAGGTCGGAAACACCCATGGCAGCGATGGCCGGAGTCGGGGAAGGAGGTCACGATTTAGGCAATAGAGATCAGCTCCACTTGCATGGCTGGTACTAGAAGAACGAGAAGAGCCAGATGGTTCTTATGGTGGACTTGATTGAGCAAGGGAGCTATGGAGCCACGGCGACAAGCGGCTCCGGCGGGGCTAGGGTTTCGGCCGAGTGGGAGAGAGAGAGAAAGCGAGCACGATAGGGGGAGAATGAGGATGAGGACGAGCGTGGTGTTGCGGTGGCATTATTATCCTCCACGGTGATGTCATCGGCTGGACGAACCGCAACGCGGTGATGGCGGACGGTGTCGGCATTGCCAGCGAGCTGCTTCCAGCTGGAGGAGGAAGACGACGACGGAACAATTGCAGAAAACCCCTAATCTTTTGACTCAACCCGTGGTACTTGGTCCCACTTGTCAGTCAGAGGGGGGTAATCTGAGCTGTTGTTGGGCTGCTACTGGGCCGCAGGAAAGTATGCAGTTTATTCTATCTGTTGCACACGAGCTAGTAATAGGGAGTGGGTCGTGGGCCGTTTCTGCTGCCAATTCCTCTTCCTTTTCTATTTTAGTTTTCTGTTTTTATAATCCATTTTGAATTCAAATCTTAATACTTTTTAATATGAAGACTTTTATACATTATTTCAAACATTTCAATGGACATGGTATTTGATGATTGACCTAATTTTGTTAGTGTGTTACTATTTCCACTATTATAAAGGAAATTGTTTATTAATCAAAGAAATTAGGGATTAGGGTTTTAGGAATTACTTATTACTTAAAGATTCCTTAAAGATGTTTTTGTTTTCACTTGATAATTTCAATGGTAATGGTTTAATATTGTACATAGAATCTTATTCATACTTAAGCTGATAAAGGAATTATGTAAATATATTACAAGGTATTAAACCCTAGGGTTTATAATATAGTGATTTAAATTTCATGGTTCTTTAAAGTTTGGAATTTCCTTTATTCAAATTCCTCTAAAATTCTATTCATAACCATCCTACCTATTTCAAAGTAGGCATGGATCACTTCTTGAACTAGTTGTTTCACTACTTTCTTAAGTGCGGTTAGATAATATAAGTTTATTATATAATGGTGAACAACCATTATCATTCATGTGGCGCAAGTGATCTCAATGCCCAGCAACATCTATTTAGGGTTTCTAATACCACACTTACTATGGACTCTAGAGGATACACCACCCTCAAGTTTCTTAGTGAATGTTGCTAGGGATCAAGATTCAAGGATTGATCCAGAATTTATAATCCTGAATGATATCTCAACTTAGAGTGAGCTATAAAGATTACTTCTTAATATGGTCTTGATGATCATATGAGACTAGGTATTTATTAGGGTTTAAGACAATCAGGTGGACAAGGCTTCCATCAATACACTCTCAACTGGTATTCTACTTATCTCTTAGATATTTCATTTGACTAAGAGATACTATCCATTGGCTACCTAAAAATAGGAATTGGTTTAACTACCCTCTTTATTCTAGTATTTTAAACAAAGAGGTAGACATGGGTCTTGTCATGGTTTGATATGATCTTGGTTAAGGCTTCTAAAGAATCCTTACCTTAATACCTCACTAAACTTATCTTTAGTTAAGGAATTCCTTTCTTAAATATACTTTATTTGAATCTCTCATCTAATTCACTAAGATCTCTTCTGTCTAAATTATCTGGTCATTTGGCTCCACCGTATCCATCATCATATGATGACATGGTCATGCCACTTCAGCAATATTCCTCCTTCATTCTTCTCTTAGTATATATATAACTTTCATTAGCTAAACTACCCTAGAGGAAGTCATTCATCTAGCTAGTTCTAACTTCATTATTCCATTCTCCTAGCATTCTTCCTTTACTGCCTAACTTTCACTTCTTAACTACCCTTGATGAATCCATCAATGTAGTTGTTTCTAACTCCATACATAAACTCCTTTATATTAGCCTTGCATCTACTTCCAAGGCTTGCAAGATTACAATGCTCTCTATATCACATGTGATATCAATCCTCTAGGATGGGTATGGTACTACTCCCATAATACAAGTTTGTCCTTGTACTAGCTTGGTTAAAGTACTATGCCTCTAACTACTCCATACAACTCATATTATATACTTCATCATACTCTTGCTTGACTTCTCAGGATCAAGCTAGATGATTCATCTACTAGGGCTTGCCTAATTTAGTATAGTCACAACTCTTCTTCAATACCTAATCATTTATTCTCAAAGGACTTGAGAATAATGACCACCACCTTTAATCATACAAAGCTTAGGCTTATATTTGTCTGATCAAGATCTATTAACACTAAGTAGTAGACTTGTACTAGTCTCTTGATACGTCCATTTTGCATCACTATTCTATATCATAATTTACTTGTATTCATTGATATATTTCATATTAAGAGATGATACTTATGTTATTTCATCTAGTTTTGCATGGTTGACGACTTTTGAAGCATGGACCGCTGCAGTCAGGATTCTGATGGAAAATGTGCTGTTTAGAGGCGAAATTCGCGAAGATCAGAAAATCCGGGAAAATACACGGAAAATTCTATTTTTCCAGAAGACAAAGACTGCCGGAAGGGGGAGTGGAGATGGGCCACAGGGGCCCACACCACCCCCTGGCATGGGCAGCCCTAGGCCGCGCCAGCAGGTGGTGTGGCCTCCCTGGCCCACTCCAGGCTATCCCCTCTGGCGTATATTATCCCCTCAAAAACCTAATACCAGGGGAGTGACCATAGAAAGATTCCACTGCCTCTCCGGGGTAGAAAACATTGAGAGAGAAAGATCTCTCCGGCAGACAGAATTCTACCGGGGGAATTCCTTCCTGGAGAGGGGAGATCGTCGCCATCAACACCACCATCAAGCTGGACTTCATCGGGATCATCATCATCACCACCATCATCACCATCAGCACCATCATCACCACTTCATACCGCTGTAACAATTGGGTTGAATCTTGCATAGTTCTTAGGGGAAACTTTCCCGGTGTTGATTACTCCTTGTAGTTGATGCTATTGAGTGAACCATTGAATTATCGTTTATGTTTAGATTGTTACATATCATTATATCATCTCTGATATTGATCCATATGATGTCTTGTGAGTAGTTCGTTTAGTTCTTGACTACATGGGAGAAGTCATGTTGTTAGTAGTGGAATTGTGTTGAGAAAGATTCAATGGTTTGATACTTAAGTTGTGGTGTATTTCTTCTAGTGGTGTGATGTGAACGTCGACTACATGACACTTCACCTATATGGGCCTAGGGGAATGCATTGTGTATTTGGCTACTAATCGTAGGGGTTGCCGGAGTGACAGAAACATGAACCCCCATTAGGAAACCTTTGCACAAGGGATGTCAGGGTCTTAGAGTTTAAAGCCATGGTTAGGTTTCTACCTTAATTGCTTTCTTGTACTTGCAGATGCTTGCAAGGGGTATAATCACAAGTATTTATTAGTCCTAGGAAGGTCGATACATTAGCACAGGTTCACCCACACAACACTTAGCAAACTAAATAAGATTAATCAACTATATGAAGCGAAAGCACTTGACGACATTCCCGTGTGTCCTCGAGAACGTTTGGTCATCTTAAGTAATACAACCGGCTTGTCCTTTTCTAAAGAAAGGATTGGGCCACTTGCTGCATTTATTCTTATTGTCTTTTATTTACTCGCACTTTATTTACCTGCATTATCAAAACCCCCTAAAAATCCGTTTGCTAAGTAATTGCAGAGAATTCCTGCTCTAAGCCACTCGTCAACACCTTCTGCTCCTTGTTGGGTTCGACACTCTTACTTATCAAAAATACTGCGATACACCCCCTATACTTGTGGGTCATCAAGACTATTTTCTAGCGCCGTTGCCAGGGAGTGAAGCGCTATTGGAGAGTGGAATTGGTAAAGGAAACTTCTACTATGAGTATTCTCTACTTCTGTTAGTTGCTTTATTTTCAATATGGATAATTCGCTGAGTTTCTTTTTTCGTAATGCTACTACCACTGCTAAGGTAGTAGATGAACCACCACCTGCTGAGAATGATACTTTTAAAATACCTTCAAGAATTATTGATCATGTTATGGATAACTATTATGTTGGAGATGGAACTGTCCATCCCGGTGATCATTTGCTCTTTATACATGAATTACGCGGGTTGTTCAAGTGTGCAAGTATTACAATAGATCAAGTCAAGAAGAAGTTATTCTCATTATCACTGAAAGGAAGAGCTGAAGAATGGTATAAGCTGCTGAAGAGTGGTCAAGCTCTTGAATGGGAGGAAATAGGGCCTCTCTTTTATTCAAAATTTTATCCTCCTAGTGAGATTCATAAAGATCGGAATCAAATATACAACTTTTGGCCTCTTGATGGAGAGAGTACAGCTCAAGCTTGGGGGAGATTGAAGTTACTAATGCTCAAATGTCCTATTCATGAGCTCCCTCACAATATTATTATCAATAACTTTTATGCAAGGCTTTCTCTCCATGATAAGGATTTACTGGATGCTTCTTGTGCTGGATCATTTACACGCATGGAAGAAGAAGCTAAATGGGATCTTCTAGACCATATTCAAGATAATGCTAAAGCATGGGAGAATGATAAAGGAAGAAAGTCAGGTATAAATTATGATTATGAATGCATTGAATCTTTTATGGGAACTGATGACTTTCAAAATATTAAAAATGCTTATGGTCTAGACTCTCAAGCTATTACAACTTATTTTAAGGATTTTGCTTCCTATATTGAAGTTCCTAAAAAGAAGTGGAATAAGTATCATGAACCATATAAAGATGTTGCTAAGTATGTTCCTACAAGAAATACTAGAGTTTATACTACTAATCATGTTTTACCTGAACCTTATATTGATAAAATACCTTTCCCAGTTAAAGTAAAGGAACATTCTATGATAGATAGTATGGTTAATGAAAGTACAAATAAAGCTATTGAACCTGATAAACAAATGGATGATGAACCTTTAATAGCAAATGTGAAAGACTTTGTCACTAAATATGTAGAAGAGGGACACACTATCTGACATGGGTATACCCTACAGGTACTCGAGTTTGGTATATACGGTCCAGATATGGTAGAAGCCCACGGCATTGCCAAGGACCAATGGAGAATTCGAGTGGCCCACCGACTCTCAATTGCTTGCGAGACAAGAAGAATCTTAAGATAGAAAGTTCAAAGGGAAAACCCTAATCTATAACCGACTTGATCTGCTACCCGATACCTAGCCTGTCTATATAAAGGCTAGGAGGGGGCGGCGAGGAGGACACACGCAACCCTAGTTTCCACAGCTCTTGCCAGATTGCATCTGCGCACCCCTGTAATCTTCGATTCCTCCATTAATTGCAAGAGCAGACAAGCAGGAGTAGGGACCTCTACGAGGCCTGAACCTGGGTAAAACTTGCGTCCCTGTGTGCTTGTTTGCTAGCCAAATGATGCCTCCAGTGCTCCCTCCT
This sequence comes from Avena insularis, assembly GCA_023614405.1. NCBI lineage: Eukaryota > Viridiplantae > Streptophyta > Magnoliopsida > Poales > Poaceae > Avena > Avena insularis. Next base: position 659,029,566 of record CM042690.1, on the reverse strand, counting down.
TCTCCAAAACCCAAGTCCATAACAATGGGCATTGGCGAGTTAAACCCTCTTCACTATCCTTTGTAAGGATATCCCTAATATTGCTTCACAAAATGGTGTTATGAGAGCTAATGTCCCTGTGTTTTCTGTTAGGATAAGTAATTGTTGCTATAATGGTTCTTGTGATAGTTATATCATTGAATTTATGCATGATACTGAAAGTTATTATGAGAGAGGGAAGACGGTTCTAATGCATTTCAATAATATTAAGTTTCATCATTTTATGCTGAAAGTTTTTATGTTGCACTTATTTTGCCTTCCTATGCTAGTAGCCTATGGTTTCAACAATTTATTTTCTTACAAAATTCCCTTGCATAGGAAGTGGGTTAGACTTAAACATGTATATTTTTGCTTCTTGATGCTCTCTTTCACGTCAATTCATATTCCTATGTGAGCATCATTGAAATTATTATGCCCATCTTAATGGCTATAAAGAAAGAGCTTTTGGCAGACAACCCAATATATTTTTGCTTTCAGTTTGTTTTTGTTTCTTTGAGTCTTGGAAGTTATTGGTTCGAAAATAACCTCTCCTTACCCTTTTTGTTTGGTTTTTGTGTCAAGATCAACCTCTAATGAGAGAGAAGTAAGATTTGGGGAAGTTGCTGTCCCGAAACAGATTTTTGTGCTTCACCGTAAAACTTCGTGAGAGATCTCTGTACGTCGGATCGAGCTGTAATTTTTTGTGATTCTGCCCCAGGTTGTTATTTAACTTTCGTTAGTTTTGCATGTTTTTATTTTAGCAACAGAATATTTTCGAAAAAAATTATCTTTACCTGCTGGTCTGTTTTGACAGATTTTTGACCACTCTTGCATTTGCCTCTTAAATCGATTTCCTTTTTGAATTCTTTTGGGTTTTCGGAAGGAGTTGTTTTCAGTAGCTTATGTTTTGATGGATTTCAGTTGAAATTGACTTAAAAGGTTAATTACCTCGCTTGCACTAATGTTGCTAATGAGAATTGTGTGAAGTTTTGTGTGAAAGAAATTTCCAGGTTATCGGAGAAAATGGTGTAATAAGAAAGTGAAAGGTTTCATGACTCGAGAAATATGAGTAAGAAGATGAAGTTATTGATGTTATTCAAGCGGTGACTCCAGAAGAATCTACTAAAGACCAAATTCAGAGACCTGCAGAGTCTGTTTTTGAATAGGTAATAGTTCTGGTAAGCAAAGTTCCACGAAAATTCTGTCAAGTTATATTTTTCTAATTTTTATCCAACAAGGAAAGCAACGAAGCAAAAGAGGGACGGAAACGGAGCCAGGGTGGCTCACACCACCCCCTAGCGCGGCCCCCCTGGCCGCGCCAGCGGGTGGTGTGGCCACCTCGGACTCCATCTCCGACCCGTTTTCTCCCAGTACCTTCCTTTTGATGTAAACATTCGTAATATATAATCCCCCGGATCCCTCGAGGTTCGTGTATCGTGTTCTCATCGTGTTTTCGTTTCGCTCTGTTGCTGACAGGTAGAGTCCCGGTTTTGGAGCCACCATGTTTTCCTCGGGATCAAACACGGAAGATTCTTCTGCGGATATCATCAACCTGTACATGCGTGAGTTGAAGATTCATCCCAAGAAGTTGTTGCTCGAAGATGGGGAGGTACAAATAAAAGAGGTTCAGGGCCCTAAAGGTGAAGGAAGTCTGGAGGATAGTGATGGGTTCGTAGCATGGAAAACAAAAAATTTCTACCGCAAAAATGAACAAAACCCAGATCTAATCTAGATAAAAGCCAAGATCTAATATATTAGACATGAGCAACGAGATAGATCTGTACTAACCCTCGTAGAACCGAAAGCGTTACGATATTAGATCTCGGGGTTGATGTAGTCGATCACTTGCCGATCTCAAGATCGTGTGGACGATCCTTCCGGCGCCGCGTTCCGGCAGCGCTTCCATAGTCGGTCACACGTGCGGAGTCAAAGCAGACCTTCCTCTCCCTGTTCCATGAAAGCAGGAGGTAGTAGATCTTCTCCACGGAATCCCAGCAGACGACGGTGTGGTGGTGGTGGTGGAGAGAATTCTGCAGGCCTAAGCCGAGCAGAGCAAGGTAGAGGAGAGAGACGCGGCTAGAGCTTGTTATGAGAGAGGGCTAGGAGGGCGCCTCCCTTCTATTTAAAGGAGGAGGCGCTTAGGAGGGGGAGTCCTAGTAGGACTCCCCTCCTATGGCCGGCGGGTTGGGAAGGGGGAGGAGTCCTCCTCCCCCACGAATCCGTGTCTCGCCCCACAAGGTTTCCTTTGACCCTTTCTTGGTTTTCAAGTAAACACCAAGAACTCTTCTAGAACCTTCCAGAACATTCCGGAACCTTCTAGAATCTCCATACAAACACTCTGGAACATTTCCTAACTTAGAAAATGATCCCCAATATATGAATCTTATTCTCCGGACCATTCCGGATCTCCTCGTGATGTCCCGGATCCAATCCGAGACTCCAAACAACATTCGGTCTCCAACGCATATTCCATATCTACTTAAAACAACTTCGAACCTTTAAGTGTGTCATCCTACGGTTCGTGAATACGCAGACATGATGAAGACACCTCTCCGATCAATAACCATCAGCGGGATCTGGAGATCCATAACGGCTCCCACATACTCAACGATGACTTCGTGATCGATAGAACCATTAACATACGAAACCAATTCCATTTGTCACGCGATATTCTACTTATCCGAGGTTTGATCGTCGGTATCTCTATACCTAGTTCTTCCTCGTTACTGATAAGTACTCTTTACTCGTTCCATGTTATGTCATCCCTTGTGACCTAGTCACATGCTTGCAAGCTAACTAGATGACATTCCACCGAGAGGGCCCAGAGCATATCTATCCGTCATATGGATGGACAAATCCCAATCTTGGTCCATGCGCTTCAACACATACTTTCAAAATACCCAATGACACCTTTATAACCACCCGATTTAAGCGGTGTTTGATGTCATCAAAGTACCCATCCGTGATGGTGATTAACATAACCTCATGGTCAAGGATTAGGTTACTATGCATTTGAAAGCTTACAGATATCTGAACTTTAATGACTTGATCTTATGCTACGCTTACTATGGGTGTGTGTCCATCACATCATTCTCCTAATGATATAACCTTGTTATTAATGACATCCAATGTCCATGATCAGGAAACCATGATCATCATTTAATCAACAAGCTAGTTCCACAAGAGGCTTACTAGGGACTCTTTTATGTTTACAAAACACACATGTATCAGTGTTTCCTTATAATACAATTATAGCATGGGATGTAAACATTCATCATAAACACAAAGATATAATAATAACCACTTTTATTATTGCCTCTTGGGCATATCTCCAACAGTCTCCCACTTGCACTAGAGTCAATAATCTAGATTACATGGTAATATACCTAACACCCATGGCGTTCTGGTGTTGGTCATGCTTTGCTCTAGGGAGAGGTTTAGTCAACGGATCTGCCACATTCAGATCAGTGTGTACTTTGCAAATCTTTATGTCACCATCTCGGACATACTCGCGAATAGCATGGAAACGTAGCTTGATGTGCTTCAGCTTGCTATGTGACCTTGGCTCCTGTGCATTAGCTATGGCACCTGTGTTGTCACAGTAGATGGCCATCGGGTCCAACACACTGGGAACCACGCCAAGTTCAGTAATGAACTCCTTCATCCATATGGCTTCTTGTGCAGCCTCCGAAGCAGCTATGTATTCCGATTCAGTTGAAGATTTCGCCACAACGCTTTGCTTGGCACTCCTCCAGCTCACTGCAGCACCATTCAAAATAAATACGTATCCGGTGACTTGAGTCATCGGATCGGTGTTCCAACTAGCATCAGTGTAACCGTTTACAACAAGCTGTTCATCACCTCCATAAAAAAGAACCATATCCTTAGTCCTATTCAGGTACTTTAGGATATTCTTGACCGCTGTCCAGTGTTCCATTCCAGGATCACTTTGATATTTGCTAGTCAAACTAACAGCATGTGCTATATCCGGTCTTGTACATAGCATGGCATACATGATAGAACCTATGGTCGAGGCATAGGGAATATTATTCATAATTTCTCTATCTTCTGTCGTAGCCGGACTTTGAGTCTTACTCAAGGTCTTACCTGACAACATGGGCACGAACCCTTTATTGCTCTCTTCCATTCTAAACTTCTTTAGAACTTTGTCTAAGTATGTACTTTGTGAAAGCGCTATTAGGCGTCTTGATCTATCTCTATAAATCTTGATGCCTAGAATATATGCCGCTTCGCCAAGATCCTTCATTGAAAAACTATTATTCAAATAGGTTTTGACGCTATTAAGAAGTTCTATATCATTCCCAATCAACAATATGTCATCTACATATAGTACTAGGAATGCCACAGAGCTCCCACTCACTTTCTTGTAAATACAAGCTTCTCCATAAGTTTGTATAAATCCAAAGTTTTTGATTACTTTATCAAAACGTTGATTCCAATCATGGATGCTTTGCTCCATAAATGGAGTGCTGAAGTTTGCATACCTTGTTAGCATCACTAGGATCGACAAAACCCTTGGGTTGTACCATATACAACTCTTCCTCAATGTCACCATTAAGGAACGCCGTTTTGACATCCATCTGCCAAATCTCATAATTGAAATATGCAGCGATCGCTAACAAAATCCTCACAGACATTAGCTTCGCTACTGGTGAGAAAGTCTCATCGTAGTCAACTCCTTGAATTTGTCGGAACCCTTTCGCGACAAGTCGAGCTTTATAGACGGTAACATTACCATCAGCATCTGTTTTTCTTTTGAAAATCCATTTGTTCTCGACAGCCTTACGGCCATCCGGTAAGTCCACCAAAGTCCATACTTGGTTTTCGTACATGAATCCCATCTCGGATTTCATGGCTTCTAGCCATTTGTCGGAATCTAGGCTCACCATAGCTTCTTCATACGTCGCAGGGTCATCAGTGTTGTCCACCAACATGATGTTCAACACAGAGTCATACCACTCAGGAGTGGTACGAACCCTCGTTGACCTGCGAGGTTCAGCAGTAACTTCGTTCGAAGTTTCATGATCACCATCATTAGCTTCCTCTCCAGTTGGTGCAGGTGGCACAAAAACATCTTCCGGTGCTGCGCTAATCTCAACTCCGAGAGAAGGTTCAATAACCTCGTTGAGTTCTACTTTCCTTCTAATCACTTCTTTTGAGAGAAATTCCTTCTCAAGAAAGGATCCATTTTTGGCAACGAAAACTTTGCCTTCGGATCTATGATAGAAGGTATACCCAATTGTTTCTTTCGGGTATCCTATGAAGACGAATTTCTCCGCTTTGGGTTCAAGCTTATCGGGTTGTAACTTCTTTACATACGCCTCGCAACCCCAAACTTTAAGAAACGACAACTTAGGTTTCTTACCAAACCACAATTAAATGCGGTGTCATTCCAGCAGTTTAGATGGTGCCCTATTTAAAGTGAATGCGGCTGTCTCTAATGCATAGCCCCAAAATGATAGCGGTAAATCTGTAAGAGACATCATAGACCGAACCATATCTAAGAGAGTTCGATTACGACGTTCGGACACACCATTACGCTGTGGTGTTCCCGGCGGTGTCAACTACGAAAGTATTCCACATTTATTTAAATGCATGCGAAACTCATAACTCAGATATTCACCTCCGCGGTCAGAACGCAGAAACTTAATCTTCTTGTTATGATGATTTTCCACTTCACTTTGAAATTCCTTAAACTTCTCGAAAGTTTTGGACTTATGTTTCATAAAATAGACATACCCATATCTACTTAAGTCATCCTTGAAACTGAGAACATAACGATATCCACCACGCGATGCTACACTCATTGGACCGCACACATCGGTATGTATTATTTCCAATAAGTCTGTAGCTCGCTCCATTATTCCAGAGAATGGAGTCTTAGTCATTTTTCCAATTAGACATGCTTCGCATATTTCAAGTGATTCAAAATCAAGTGATTCAAGAAGTCCATCAGAATGGAGTTTCTTCATACGCTTCACTCCAATGTGACCAAGACGACAGTGCCACATGTATGTAGAATTATCATTCAATTTTATTCGTTTAGCATCTATGTTGTGAACATGTGTATCACTACTATCGAGATTCAATAAGAATAAACCATTTATCTCAGGTGCATTACCATAAAAGATATTACTCATATAAATCAAACAACCTTTATTCTCAGACTTAAAAGAGTAACCGCCTCGCAATAAACAAGATCTAGATATAATGTTCATGCTTAACGCAGGCACCAAATAACAATTATTTAAATTTAAAACTAATCCCGAAGGTAGATGTAGAGGGAGCGTGCTGACGGCGATCACATCAACCTTGGAACCATTTCCAACGCGCATCGTCACCTCGTCTCTTGCCAGTCTTCGTTTATTCCACAGCTCCTGTTTCGAGTTACAAATATGAGCAACCGAACCAGTATCAAATACCCAAGCACTACTACGACTACTAGTAAGATACACATCAATAACATGTATATCGAATATACCTTTCTTCTTGATGTTGCCGTTCTTCAGATCTGCCAGGTACTTGGGGCAGTTACGCTTCCAATGACCAACACCCTTGCAGTAGAAGCACTCAGTTTTAGGCTTAGGACCAGCCTTGGGCTTCTTAGCAGGTGCGGCAGCTTTCTTGCCGTCCTTCTTGAAGTTGCCCTTTTTCTTAGGCTTGCCCTGTTTCTTGAAATTGGTGGTCTTATTGACCATCAACACTTGGTGCTCCTTCTTGATCTCCACTTCAGTAGTTTTCAGCATGGACGATAGTTCAGGCAACGTCTTGTTCATGCAGTGCATATTGTAGTTCATCACAAAGTTCTTGTAACTCGGTGGCAGTGATTGGAGGACACGGTGAATCCCTAACTCATTAGGAATCGTTATCCCCAACTCTTGGAGCTTGTTTGCGTGCCCAGACATGGTGAGCACATGCTCGCTAACGGAGCTTCCCTCTTCCATCTTGTAGGTAAAGAACTTCTCGGAGGCCTCATAGCTCTCCACGGCCGCGTGAGTCTCAAAAATGAGCTTGAGCTCCTTAATGATCTGTCGTGGTGCTCAAAACGCTTCTGGAGCTCCGTTTCTAAACCGTACAGGATGGCACACTGAACTGTGGAGTAATGATTTTTCCGAGTGGCGTAAACATTCTTTACGTCATCGGTGGCATCATCTGCAGGTGGGTCACCTAGCGGTGCTTCGAGCACATAGGTCATCTGACCAGCCCTGAGGACAATCTTTAGACCACGGAGCCAGTCTGTGAAGTTGCTTCCATTGTTCTTAAGTTTTTCTTTCTCTAGGAATGCATTGAAATTGATGGAGAGATTCGCCATAATCTACAACAAATTTGCAAGTAGTTTAGACTAAGTTTATGATAAATTGAGTTCTACTTTAATTCTTAAATTAACTAGGTGAACTCCCACTCAAAACAACATCCCTCACATTGTCTTAGTGATTACACGAACCAAGTCCACTACACCAAGTCCGATCTTCACGAGAGAAGATGTAGTTTCATCGGCGAACAATCTTCATGTTCATCATATCACTTATATGACTAGTGCTCTACCTTTCGGTATTCCGTGTTCCGAGACCATGTCTGTACATGCTAGGCTCGTCAAGATTAACCTTAGTTTCCGCATGTGCAAATCTGGCTTGCACCTGTTGTATGCACACGTAGAATCTATCACATCCGATCATCACGAGATGCTTCGAGACGACGAGTCTTAGCAACAGTGCCAACTAAGGACGAACACTTTATTACTTGATATTTAGTGAGAGGGATCATCTTATAATGCTACCGTCGTGATCTAAGCAATACAAGATGCATAAAGGATTAACATCACAGGCAATTCATAATTAGTCTGATATGATATGGCCCTTTCTTCTTATGCCTTTGATCTCCATCTCCAAAGCACGGACATGATCTCCATCATCACCAGCATTGCGTCAAGGTCAGTGGCGCCGCTTCATGGTTGTCCATCATCACCAGCAACTATTACAACTACTTGGAATAAATCTATTACAAGATGAATAGACACGCAGGTCTTAACAGAATTAAAGACAACCATTAGGCTCCTGCCGGTTGCCATATTACAACAAGGATCATTGCATACATCAAATATAATCACAATCACATGATGGCCATATCACATCACAAAACCCCTACAAAAACAAGTTAGACGCCTCTAATTTTATTTGCAAGTTTTACGTGGTTTGGGGCTTTCGAACAAGAACGGATCTTACCTACGAAACTGAACCACAACGTTGATACAAGTTCTATCAAGTGCAAAGTGTAGATTGGATCTATACTATGATGGGAGAGACAGACACCCGCAAAGCCACTTGTGCAAAGCAAGTTACACGTCAAGCGTGGAGCAAGTCTCATGTGCGATGACATGTAAGGTTAGCCCGAGCCGCTTCATCCCACCATACCGCAAGATGCAAAGTACACAAAAGCAAAAGACGGCACGAGCACCAACGCCCACAACATCATTGTGTTCTACTCGTGCAACAGATCTATGCATAGACAAGGCTCTGATACCACTGATGGGTTCGTAGCATGGAAAACAAAAAAATTCTACCGCAAGAACAAACAAAACCCAGATCTAATCTAGATAAAAGCCAAGATCTAATCTATTAGACATGAGCAACGAGATAGATCTGTACTAACCCTCGTAGAACCGAAAGCGTTACGAGATTAGATCTCGGGGTTGATGTAGTCGATCACTTGCCGATCTCAAGATCGTGTGGACGATCCTTCCGGCGCCACGTTCCGGTAGCGCTTCCGCAGTCGGTCACACGTGCGGAGTCGAAGCAGACCTTCCTCTCCCTATTCCAGCAAGCAGTGGAGGTAGGAGATCTTCTCCACGGAATCCCAGCAGCACGACGGTGTGGTGGTGGTGGAGGAGAGAATTACGCAGGGCTTCGCCTAAGCCAGAGCAGAGCGAAGGTAGAGGAGAGAGACGGCAGCTAGAGCTTGTTATGAGAGAGGGCTAGGAGGGGGCGCCCCATCCCTTCTATTTAAAGGAGGGAGGCGCGCCTAGGGAGGGGGAGTCCTAGTAGGACTCCCCTCCTATGGTCAAGGTTGGGAAGGGGGAGAGTCCTCCTCCCCCACGAATCCGTGTCTCGCCCCACAAGGTTTCCTTTGACCCTTTCTTGGTTTTCAAGTAAACACCAAGAACTCTTCTAGAACCTTCCAGAACATTCCGGAACCTTCTAGAATCTCCATACAAACACTCTGGAACATTTCCTAACTTAGAAAATGATCCCCAATATATGAATCTTATTCTCCGGACCATTCTGGATCTCCTCGTGATGTCCCGGATCCAATCCGAGACTCCAAACAACATTCGGTCTCCAACGCATATTCCATATCTACTTAAAACAACTTCGAACCTTTAAGTGTGTCACCCTACGGTTCGTGAATACGCAGACATTATGAAGACACCTCTCCGATCAATAACCATCAGCGGGATCTGGAGATCCATAACGGCTCCCACATACTCAACGATGACTTCGTGATCGATAGAACCATTAACATACGAAACCAATTCCCTTTGTCACGCGATATTCTACTTATCCGAGGTTTGATCGTCGGTATCTCTATACCTAGTTCTTCCTCGTTACTGATAAGTACTCTTTACTCGTTCCATGTTATGTCATCCCTTGTGACCTAGTCACATGCTTGCAAGCTAACTAGATGACATTCCATCGAGAGGGCCCATAGCATATCTATCCGTCATATGGATGGAAAAATCCCAATCTTGGTCCATGTGCTTCAACACATACTTTCAGAATACCCAATGACACCTTTATAACCACCCAGTAACGAAGCGGTGTTTGATGTCATCAAAGTACTCATCCGGTGATGGTGATTAACATAACCTCATGGTCAAAGGATTAGGTTACTATGCATTTGAAAGCTTATGAATCTGAACTTTAATGACTTGATCTTATGCTACGCTTACTATGGGTGTGTGTCCATCACATCATTCTCCTAATGATATAACCCTGTTATTAATGACATCCAATGTCCATGATCAGGAAACCATGATCATCATTTAATCAACAAGCTAGTTCCACAAGAGGCTTACTAGGGACTCTTTTATGTTTACAAAACACACATGTATCAGTGCTTCCTTATAATACAATTATAGCATGGGATGTAAACATTCATCATAAACACAAAGATATAATAATAACCACTTTTATTATTGCCTCTTGGGCATATCTCCAACAGACAGGATGGAAGCACTGGAGCAAGAAGTCTTTAGGTACAGGAAGATGGTGGAACGTGAAGTGGACATCATCCATAAGATTTGTTCTGAACTCATCGCCAAGCACCAGAAGGAGACTGCTGAGCTTAAGGATGAAATTCTCTCTCTCCACCAAACAACCAACCAATTACAAGCGCAGATCTACGACGTGCATAATCAAAACTGTGAGTACGAGGTTAGGTTTAAACGCATAAGTGTTGCTGCAAGTTTCAGGATGTTGGAGACCACGATGTCTTTTGTTGATGGGGAGCCCTTACCTTGGAAGTCGGATGATGACGAGAGAACACCACCACCACCGAAGGAGTAATTCATCATCAGGTTTTGGCATCCCCTTAGTTTGTTCCAAGCTTGGGGGAGTGCCGCGGTATCACATCACTATCTTCTATCTTTTTACCCTTTTTAGTAGAGTCATATCATGAATAGAGAAGTTATCATGTAGGATGGTTTACATTATGGAAGTGTCCCCCCTCTCATTAGATATCTATGTATCCCTTGGTGTGAGTGCCGTTATGGAATATTAATGAGAAGTTATATCATTTATTCTTTTGCATATCTTATATTAGTTTTCAATTTCTGTTATATGATTGATCTTGTCGTTAGTATTGGTATCACTTTGGGATCATTGAGTTAATTTAGTTGGTTTTGGCAAACCTGGCTCGGTCAGTAGCAACACTATTTTTGAGAATTGAATGAAAAAGATAAAAAGTATTCTAAAGAAATATAATTTCATCATCTTTCTTTCTTGATTTCCTCATAAGCTTAGTATTTTCTAGTTAAGATCTTTTGTGCTTCCAAGAAAGATTGCATGTTTGTTTTTATCACTTGTATGTTTGTTTATTTCCTTCAACTCTTATGCTTGCTACCCAGCCTTGCTAGGCTAAAAACCTGTACTGAGAGGGAATGCTTCTCGTGCATCCAATCCTTAAAACCAAAACCTATGCCATTTGTGTCCACCATACCTACCTATTAGCACTATTGCTATTCCAAGTAAATTCATGTTTTTATCTACCTTCCGAATTAAACTTGTTATGTGAAAATTAGTGATTAAAGCTCTCACAAACTTGATGGCACACTTTACTTTTCTTGCACTTAATAAACCTGAACCATTGTGCCCATCTATGTTGCGTATAAGCTTGCGCTTTGTAAGTTGTTAATTAGCAGAACCATGCTGTCATCGGGAACACTTTCAACATTGCACTTGTATATTGTACCTAGTTGATATTGATACCTTGCAAACGTATCCATAATTTTTTATGTTACATGCTTGGTTTTATCTACTTTCTTATGTTTTGTCCACACTTTGGAGTACTTTTATACACTTTCTTGGACTAACCTATTAACAAGATGCCATAGTGCCAGTTGCCTGTTTTCTGCTGTTTTTGGTTCCAGGAAAGTCAGAAAATGAATATTCTCCGAATTGGACTGGACAAAAGCCAAAGTCGATATTTTACCGGAAGACTTGCGGAGCTAGAAGACGAGACGGAGAGGGTCTTGATACATTGCAAATGTATCTATAATTTTTGATGTTCCATGCTTGGTTTTATCCACTTTCTTGTGTTTTGTCCACACTTTGGAGTACTTTTCATATGATTTCTTGGACTAACCTATTAACAAGAGCCACACCGCTACCATTGCTTTTACGCTGTTTTTGGTTCCGGAAAGTCGAAATGAATATTCTCGAATTGGACGGACAAAAGCCAAAGTGCCTATTTTTCCGAAGTCATCGATGCCGATCTAGAGGCGGAGAAGGGTTGGGGCTGGCCACACCACCGCGACGGCCAGGCTGCCCAGCCAGGGGGTGGTCTGGCCGACCCCAGCACCCCCTCGGCCTCTCCTTCCGCCTATAAGATTCCCTCGGGACGAAAACCCTAAGTACCCGATCAAAAATCCACGAAAGAGTATGTAGCCGCCGTCATCTCCATCCCTAGATCGGAAGGGGTACCCCGTTGGCGGTTCTTTATGATACACATGTACTTACAATGACAAGAGCTTACTCGTGACTAAAGTTGAGTAGCATGAGGTTCGGTCTTCGTAAGTAAGGGGCATGAGATTTCGGTTTATAACTTGTCAAGAATATCCTCTTAGTTGTATCACTTTAACCTTAATCACCATCAAGATGCTTATGATAGGGGCAATGAGAGCTGAAAGCTATAAGTACCATAATTTTTGGAAGCTCTTTATGAGACTTGAATCCCTACTTCCTTCTGTGAAGGCCTTTCTTCCCCCATTATATTGAGTCTCCACCTTCTATCTTTATGCACCTACTTTGAGAGCATAGTGGCCATTCTTAGTTCTATGTGCATTGTCCCAAGACTAGTTGATTGATGCATAACTTGATATTGCTTGTTTTAAACTATTTGTATCTAGTCACTCTTATGAACTTTGAAGTTGTCCTATGCATTTATATTTGCTACTCTATGAGGGACAAACTGAATACTATTATGCTATGTTTTCTTTATGTGAAACAAACAAACGTCTTGCAAATCATTGTTTTTCATGAATCTTTTATTTGTGCCTTTTCATGTTGCATCATAATTTCTTTATCTTATTGCTAGAACTTTGTCTTTCTTGTTATGATAGAAGTACTATGATCCCAGCTTTGAATGTTTTACAAATACCTTGATCAAGTCTTTGATGGTGCATGTCACCTCAAAAATTATTCTTTCTTTTTATCACTTACCTACTTGAGGACGAGCAGGAGTTAAGCTTGGGGATGTTGATACATTGCAAATGTATCTATAATTTTGGATGTTCCATGCTTGGTTTTATCCACTTTCTTGTGTTTTGTCCACACTTTGGAGTATTTTTCATATGATTTCTTGGACTAACCTATTAACAAGAGCCACAATGCTAGCTGCCTGTTTTCTGCTGTTTTTGGTTCCAGGAAAGTCAGAAAATGAATATTCTCGGAATTGGACGGGACAAAAGCCAAAGTGCCTATTTTTCCGGAAGTCATCGGATGCCGAATACGAGGACGGAGAAGGGCTGGGGGCAGCCACACCACTGGCCGCGGCGATCTGGCCCAGCCTTGGTCGTCTGGCCGACCCCAGCACCCCCTCGGCCTCTCCTTCCGCCTATAAGATGCCCTTAGGATGAAAACCCTGAGTACCCGATCAAAAATCCACGAAAGAGTCTGTAGCCGCCGTCATCTCCATCCCTAGATCGGGAGGGATCTGAAGCTCTTCCCAAGACCTGCCGAGAGGGAATTCACCACGAGGCCTTCTTCATCATCATGCAAGCCTCCGGTGTGATGCGTGAGTAGTTCATATTTGGACTACGGATCCATGTAGTAGCTAGATGGCTGGTTCTCCTCCTTTGTGCTTTCATGTTTAGATCTTGTGAGCTCCGTTCACGATCAAGATCATCTATTTGTAATTCTGCATGTTGTGTTTGCGGGGATCCGATGGATATTGAGATGCTATTTCAGAATCATTATTGATTCTATCACGTCTTTGTTATTTGTGATCTTGCATGCTTTCCATTGTTAGTAGCTATCTTGGCCAAGTAGATGCTAGCAACTCCAAGAGTTAGTATTTATGCTCGATAGTGGGTGCATGCCTCTAGTAATCTGGGGAAGTGATAGAAATCTCTAAGGTACTAGATGTGTTGTTGCTACTAGGGAGAAAACAACAATCCTTTGTTCATAGAACAATCGTATTGTTTACATTACACTCAATTCATAAAGCAATAATCTGTTGCTTGCAACTTAATATTGGAGGGGGTTCGGATGATAACCTAAAGGTGGATTATTAGTCATAGATGCAGTTGGATGGCAGTCTATGTATAATGTTGTAATGCCCAATCAAGTTCCAAAGGAGTCAAGATGATTAGTATATGCATGTATTGCTTTCTCGATGTTTGTCAATTGCCCCGCTGTAATTTGTTCACCCAGCATGTTATCTATCTTAAGGAGAGCCACCTCTAGTGAACTATGGATCCCGATCCTTTCTTTTACATACAATCTATAAACTGTTTACTGTTTGGGTTTACTTTCTGCAAGCTATTACTTCCTTCCATTCGATACGTTTAATCCTTTGTTTTCAGCAAAACCGGTGAGATTGACAACCTCATCGCAAGTTGGGGACAGAGTTCTGTGGTTGTGTTGTGCAGGTCTCCACGTTTGCTGCCACGGTAGTGTGCCCGCAGCTTCTAGCTACACCTTTGGGGTGTTTCCTTGCTCCTACTGGATTGATAACCTTGGTTTCATACTAAGGGAAAACTTGCTGCTGTGCTCATCATACCTTCCTCTTGGGGTTCCCCAACAAGCTCGATATAATTTGGGCCATCAAGCATATTTTCTGGTGCCGTTGTCGGGGAGTCAAGGACATCTTCACAAGGGGAGTCCCTCATAACCAATCTCTTTACATTGTTATTTTTGTTTTGCTTAGTTTCTTTTTGTCTTGTTTGCTTGTTTCTTTATCAAAAACACAAAAAAATAGTTTTACTAGTTTGCTTTCTTTTTCAAAAACACAAAAAATAATTAGTTCCTATCTTAAGTTGCCACTATGTCTAGCCTTGCTCCAGTCACTATGTCACCCGAGGAAATGATTTTCACTTTTAAACAAGGAATTGAAGAGAGTTTCAAGGAGGCTTGGTCTAGAATGTCTGGTCTACATGAAAAAACTGAGCCTAAAATGACTCAAAGTTTGTTCCTTAGCAGGTTTTACCTTGGAATTGGTCTTTGCTAGATATGCTTTAGATGTTGTTTGTTGGAGGAGATTTCCTCCAATGTAATGAGTATGATGCTATAAATTCTATAAAGAAATTGATCCTTACTTACAACTTGCCTAGCCAAACTGATATTTCTTTCGCAAAAATATTTGCTAGATTGAACACTCTTGAGACTGGCACGACTATCTTAAAAGATTGCTATAATACGCTTAGGGAGCATCATAATTATGTTCCAATAAATTCTGAACCATCAAAGTGGCTCCCTACAGTAAAGATTGAGATAAACACTGAAACTTTTCAAGCCTGCTGTGATATCATGTCTGAATTTTGTCTTATGCCCAAAGATATTTATGAATCTTTGAATCTTTGGGGTCTTACTGAAGGAGGAAAAGAAATATCTCTTGCTAATATGCTACCATATTATCTACTGGAATAGTTGAAGGAGTGTTTACAAAGATCCTTGGGAAAACGATTTCTAGTGATTATCTTGTCATTGAATGTGCAGGAAAAGGACAAATTACACTTGGAAGGTCCCTATTAGAACTCCTAGGAGCAATATTAGATGTGGGAAAGGGGACCATGCACCTTTCTTCTCCACCAAACAATCATATTTTCCCCAAGGTTAAGAATAAAAGTAAGAGAGGTAAGGGCAAGAAATTTGGTTTTAATGCTTCTTCATTTGAGAACACTTGATTCTTTCTTGCTTCTTATGCCTAACTTAAAGGCGTTAAAGAAAAGTACTTATTAGGAGATAACCCAAAAGTTTTAGATGAGTCTTGGAAGTTATTACTTCAGTAATTACCGCTCCTTATCCTTTTTATTTGCTTTTTGTGCAAAGAGTAACCACTAATGAGAGAGAAGTAATGATTGGGAAAGTTGCTGTCCCGAAATAGATTTATGTGCTTCACCGTAAAAATTCGTGTAAACTCTCTGAACGTCTTTTTGAGTCGTGAATTTTTGTGCTTCTGCCCCAGGTTGTTATCTAACTTTCGTTAGTTCAACACTTTTTGATTTTAGCAACAGAAGGTCTTCGAAAAAATTCGTCTTTACCTGTTGGTCTGTTTTGATAGATTTCTGCCGTTTTCTGCATTTGCTTCTTGTTGATTCCTTTTTGAGTTCTTTTGGGGAATTGAGCTTTTTGAGGGAAGTGCTACAGTAGCTGGTGTTCTAATGGAAGTTTATTTGGTGTTAGAACTGAACCTTAAGACCTATTATCTTGAGTGCACTAATGTTGCTAATAAAGATTGTGTGAAGTTTTGTATGAAGGAAAAATTTCAGGTGTATGGAAGGAATGAGTAATGAGATGAAGGATGGACTAAAGCTCAAGCTTGGGGATGCCACGCGTGTCACCCCAAGAAATATCCAAGAAGTACAAGCTTCAAATCTTGGGGATGCCCAAGGCATCCCCTTCTTCATCAATAAAAATCCTAGGTTTCTTCCAACCGCTTCATTTTTATTGTTTCATGCACAGTTGTGTTGTTCTTGGAGCGTCTTCTTTTTTGTTTTGGTTTTTCATTTGCTTTAGTTTGATTAGTTTTCTGAATAAATTGGTTGGACCTCCTCTTTCATACATTGGTTTGCAAATAGTTTGGTTTGGATTGGAAAAGAGTAGGAAAGTTCATAATTTTGTGGTAAAAAGAGCTCGTTTTTGACTGTGGCCTATGCTTTGTCATGCCATGATTGATATTGTTTTGGCTTTATGCTTAGTATTATTTGCTGTAGCATGACATGTTACGAACAATTGAGATTGCTTAATATGCCTTGAAAGAATCATGCGTTGTTTTAGCATATTAAAGCATAGTATAGTGGTATTCTCCTTTGATGCTTTATTTGGGTTGACTTGGCACATGCTCACACCATGTTATGACTATCGCAAGTCACCATAGCCTTTATGATCCTTTAGTTTTCAACTTGTAGTATCACTTTATGCTTTGATCAATGATGTTTTCTCGCTCTGCATGATTATGGCCATTATTGCTCTCTTAGTTTGTCGCTCCCAGTCTTTTGCTAGCCTCCACAACCAAGTATGAGTTCCACTCATGCATCCAACTCCCTAAACCAAGTTATTCCAAAGAGTCCACCATACCTACCTACTAGCTTATGCTATTCCAAGTATATTCATGCTTTTTTTTATCTTCCAAATTAAACTTGTTATGAGAAAACTAGTGATTAAAGCTCTCATGAACTTGATGGCACACTTTACTTTTTTGCATCTAATAAATTTGAACATTGGGTCCTTCTTTGTTGCGTATATGCTTGCGCTTTATAAGTTGAAATTAGCAGAACCATGTATCATGGGGAACGTTTCAACATTGCACTTGTACTTTGTACCCCGTTGATATCATGTTCTTTTGCTTATGGATCCCGGTGGTGTGAAATAAAAGTGGAACTTGTAAGATCATGGAGTTTGTATGTGTGTTAGAGAAACGCCTGGGCCGCTAGCCTAAGCCATGCCTAATCATGGTGGAAACTTGCAGCATCACCATAATGAGCACTCTATGAAGCATCCTCAATAAAAACCTATGCAAATAGCAAATAAAAAGATCGCTGAGATGCTCATTGTCTACTTGCCTTGTCATTTTGATTATGGGATAGCTCCTGTATCATGTGCAAGGGGTACCCCGTTGGCGGTTCTTTATGATACACATGTACTTACAATGACAAGAGCTTACTCGTGACTAAAGTTGAGTAGCATGAGGTTCGGTCTTCGTAAGTAAGGGGCATGAGATTTCGGTTTATAACTTGTCAAGAATATCCTCTTAGTTGTATCACTTTAACCTTAATCACCATCAAGATGCTTATGATAGGGGCAATGAGAGCTGAAAGCTATAAGTACCATAATTTTTGGAAGCTCTTTATGAGACTTGAATCCCTACTTCCTTCTGTGAAGGCCTTTCTTCCCCCATTATATTGAGTCTCCACCTTCTATCTTTATGCACCTACTTTGAGAGCATAGTGGCCATTCTTAGTTCTATGTGCATTGTCCCAAGACTAGTTGATTGATGCATAACTTGATATTGCTTGTTTTAAACTATTTGTATCTAGTCACTCTTATGAACTTTGAAGTTGTCCTATGCATTTATATTTGCTACTCTATGAGGGACAAACTGAATACTATTATGCTATGTTTTCTTTATGTGAAACAAACAAACGTCTTGCAAATCATTGTTTTTCATGAATCTTTTTTTTGTGCCTTTTCATGTTGCATCATAATTTCTTTATCTTATTGCTAGAACTTTGTCTTTCTTGTTATGATAGAAGTACTATGATCCCAGCTTTGAATGTTTTACAAATACCTTGATCAAGTCTTTGATGGTGCATGTCACCTCAAAAATTATTCTTTCTTTTTATCACTTACCTACTTGAGGACGAGCAGGAGTTAAGCTTGGGGATGTTGATACATTGCAAATGTATCTATAATTTTTGATGTTCCATGCTTGGTTTTATCCACTTTCTTGTGTTTTGTCCACACTTTGGAGTACTTTTCATATGATTTCTTGGACTAACCTATTAACAAGAGCCACAATGCTAGCTGCCTGTTTTCTGCTGTTTTTGGTTCCAGGAAAGTCAGAAAATGAATATTCTCGGAATTGGACGGGACAAAAGCCAAAGTGCCTATTTTTCCGGAAGTCATCAGATGCCAGAATACGAGACGGAGAAGGGCTGGGGGCCAGCCACACCACCTGGCCACGCGGCCAGGCCTGGCCCGCGCCAGGGGGTGGTCTGGCCGACCCCAGCACCCCCTCGGCCTCTCCTTCCGCCTATAAGATGCCCTTAGGATGAAAACCCTGAGTACCCGATCAAAAATCCACGAAAGAGTCTGTAGCCGCCGTCATCTCCATCCCTAGATCGGGAGGGATCTGAAGCTCTTCCCAGCACCCTGCCGGAGAGGGGAATTCACCCTGGAGGCCTTCTTCATCATCATGCAAGCCTCCGGTGTGATGCGTGAGTAGTTCATCTTTGGACTACGGATCCATGTAGTAGCTAGATGGCTGGTTCTCCTCCTTTGTGCTTTCATGTTTAGATCTTGTGAGCTCCGTTCACGATCAAGATCATCTATTTGTAATTCTGCATGTTGTGTTTGCGGGGATCCGATGGATATTGAGATGCTATTTCAGAATCATTATTGATTCTATCACGTCTTTGTTATTTGTGATCTTGCATGCTTTCCATTGTTAGTAGCTATCTTGGCCAAGTAGATGCTAGCAACTCCAAGAGTTAGTATTTATGCTCGATAGTGGGTGCATGCCTCTAGTAATCTGGGGAAGTGATAGAAATCTCTAAGGTACTAGATGTGTTGTTGCTACTAGGGATAAAACAACAATCCTTTGTTTATAGAACAATCGTATTGTTTACATTACACTCAATTCATAAAGCAATAATATGTTGCTTGCAACTTAATATTGGAGGGGGTTCGGATGATAACCTAAAGGTGGATTATTAGTCATAGATGCAGTTGGATGGCAGTCTATGTATAATGTTGTAATGCCCAATCAAGTTCCAAAGGAGTCAAGATGATTAGTATATGCATGTATTGCTTTATCGATGTTTGTCAATTGCCCCGCTGTAATTTGTTCACCCAGCATGTTATCTATCTTAAGGAGAGCCACCTCTAGTGAACTATGGATCCCGATCCTTTCTTTTACATACAATCTATAAACTGTTTACTGCTTTGTGTTTACTTTCTGCAAGCTATTACTTCCTTCCATTCGATACGTATAATCCTTTGTTTTCAGCAAAACTAGTGAGATTGACAACCTCATCAAAAATTGGGGACAGAGTTATGTGGTTATGTTGTGCAGGTCTCCACATTGCTGCTGGCATCAGTAGTGCGCCCTGCCAACGTTCAGCTAGCTACACATTTGGGGTGTTTCCTTGCTCCTACTGGATTGATAACCTTGGTTTCGTACTGAGGGAAAACTTGTTGTTGTGCTCATCATACCTTCCTCTTGGGGTTCCCCAACGAGCTCGATATAATTTGGGCCATCAGGGCCACAGGACGGCCCAACCACCCCTAGGAGCGGGTCCCCCAGGCCGCGCCAGGGCATGGTGTGGGCCCCCTGTCCGCCCACCGACCTTGCCTCTTCACCTATAAGATGCCTCCCGATGCAAAAACCATAAAGAATCAAGCCTTCAGCCACGAGAAGTTCCACAGTGCCGCCACCACCGAAGGGGAAATTCAAGGGACAGAAAATCTCTGTTCCGGCACCCTGTCGGGAAGGGGAAGTGCCCCAGGAGCCATCTCCATCGATCTCCACCACCATCTCCATCGCCGTTGCTAATTCCCTCTCTCTCTATGCATGATCATATTATGATCATGAGCTTTGTAATCAAGTAGATCTACCTTGCTACTCAAGTGCTTTAATAGATCTCTGCTCTCTCCATGTGCGTGAAAGTGATAGCGTGCACACCATGGTGGCACTTAGGCTAGAGATTACAAATACTTGTTATGAGTTATATTTGGAGTTGGATGTCTTTATGAAGTTGTGTGTTTGTTGGAACCATCTAGTGCTCAAGGTGACAGTGTGGGGTTATCTAGATGGGAAAGGCATACTTTGAGGTGTGTTGTTATAGCCCTACCATGGATTATAGTGTCCAGCCGGAGAGTAGTTAAGAGTAGTATCATAAAGAGAAGATATTTATATGAGAGTGTTCACTAGTGAAAGTATGATCCCTAGGCCTTGTTTCTAAGCATTGAAACACCGTTTTATACTAGATCTATTACATGTTAGCTTGCTTCCATCTTTATTTCAGTTTGCCTTTAGTCTCTTCCATGCCATCAAGCTATTTTCTAGCATCGTTGTCTTATATCCATACCACTTATATTTTACTATCTCTTCGCCGAACTATTGCACCTATACACCTGACAAATGTATTGAGTGTGTTGGGGACACAAGAACTTCTTGTATATTGATTGCAGGGTTGCTTGAGAGGGACACCTTTGACCAGTTCCTCCCTGAGTTCGATAAACCTTGGGTAATCCACTTAAGGGAAACTTGCTGATGTTCTACAAAGCTCTGCACTTGGAGGCCCAACAACTGTCTACAAGAATAGAAGTGCGTAGACATCAAGCTATTTTCTGGCGCTGCCACGGGAGGTAGGTAAAGGTACTCACATCCTCTGGTGTGAGTGCTCGAAGTTATTTCCTTTAGATTCTACAATTTTGTCTTTTTGTTTCTTGTTTTTATTTTCACTAGTTAGGCTTAATGGAAAACGACAAAAAAATTAGAGAGCTTTATAGTATTTATCTTGAGTTAGGACATGAAGTGTTTGAAGAGAAAATTAAAAGACCTATGGAACTTTATTTGCATGCTAATAGCAATGTTATTAGTATGAATTCTTTGAACACCATTATTGCTAATGCTATGGAAAAGTCTAATCTTGGGGAAGCTGGTTTTGATGAAAATGATCTTTTTAATTCCCCAGCTTTGGAAGATAGCTATTCTATTGCTTATGATGATACCAAACCTCCAATATATGATGATTACAATGATGAATCTGATATTTTCAGTCCACCTACTATTGAGGAGAAAATTAATTATGATTACAACATGCCTCCTATATTTGATGATTATGGTGATGAGAATAATAATGATAACTATTTTGTTGAATTTACTCCCACTACAATTAATAAGAATGACTATGTTTATGTCGGGAGTATTAATTCTTTTATGCATGTGGCTCATGATAATAATGTTTCATATGATAGTTATATTGTTAATTTTATTCATGATGCTACTAAAAGTTATTATGAGAGAGGGAAACATGGTTTTATGCATCTCAATAATATTAAGTTTCCCCTCTTTATGTTGAAAATTTTGAAGTTGCACTTGTTTTGCTTTCCTATGCTTGTTGCTTTGTGCTTTCATGAATTGTTTCTTTACAAGAATCCTATGCATAGGAAGTGGGTTATTCTTAAATGTGCTTTGAATTTGCTTCTTTATGCTCTCTTTTACTTAAATTCATATTTCTTATGTGAGCATCTTCTCAAACTATCATGCCTAACTTAAAGGCATTAAACAAAAGTACTTATTGGGAGATAACCCAAAAGTTTTAGTTGAGTCTTGGAAGTTATTGCTTCAGTAATAACCTCTCCTTATCCTTTTTATTTGCTTTTTGTGCCAGGAGTAACCTCTAATGAGAGAGAAGTAATGCTTGGGAAAGTTACTGTCGTGGTGGTGTCACGGCAGATGCCATGGATAGGCTAAAGGTGGGGACTAAATGCACTAGGGGAATCTAGGGAGGGATAGTGTGGTGATTCCACACGCAGTAGCTTTGTATTCAATTCATTTCCAAGGTTTACAAGTGCTGCTTGAGCTGTATTGGGGAGAGGAGGAAGAAGAACTCTCTTACTCTCACCACTAGCTAGCTCTCAGTCACTTGCTAGTAGAACATAGCCTCTAAAGACTAACCCTATAAAACTCAGCCCCTTCTACAGAGGCCCTAGCCCTCCTTATATAGGGATGGCTAGGTCTCCAGTTAGGGCATACGTGGAGGCATATTCCAGAGAATATGCCTCTTCCCAAAATAGTAAGCCGACCGGGTCACTTTTCCCCCGCGTCACCCATGTAGAGGCTACGTGAGCCTCTACGGCGCCCGCGTCAGCCGACATTGGCATCGTCACCTTTGTCTTCCACGCCTCGGTGGTCCTGCCTCTGTCCGCTTCGCTCACGCTCTGCATACAGGGGTCACCTTTGACCAGCGAGATACCTTCCTTCTCCTACAAGCTTGATATGACCCAGATCGCACATAGTTGATCCGGCCACACTTGTTCCTGTATACAAGTTAGATTCATCTATCCGACTTACGGCTTAAGTCGGTTGAGACCCACTTAGGTGGACATCCCCTGGCCTGGGTAACTCCGTGATTCGGCCTGCCTTGAGATGACTCGACCAGCATCCGCTTTGGCCTTGCCGAACCTCGGCTAACTCGGCCTTTATACCCCGGCGTGACCCTACCCGGGGGTATCCCCCCAACATTAGTCCCCGAAGCTGGTGCGGTCTTAGCTTCGTTGGCCGCTAAGGCCACAGCAGGTTCAATTTCACTGAGCTTTGAGTTCCTTTTCCGAGTTACCTCCTTATCTCGGATTCCATGGGTTTACTTTCCCTTGGCACATTCCAAGTTTTCACTTGCTGGCCGGGTTACCACATTCTCATCCGGGTCATTCTTCCTTCTCTCGTACGCTTCCCCACGTGGAGGCTAATCATTAGCTTGCCTCATTTTAAGGGCCAGCAACAGTAACCGCCGCAGTTATTGTCAGGAGTTACTGTCCGCATGTTACGTCACACCTGCCTCCTCGTTAACTATATCACTGCGTCGCGTCATGGGATCCGCTACGCCCTGTGGTCCTTCGTGTGGCTCATCGCTGATTGGTCAATCCGGGTTATACACGGCCACACGATGTGGCCCGCCCACGAAATGCGATCCCACTACCCCTTACGGGGGTGGTTAAATAGGGGAGGGGTGCGCCCCTTGGGTCATTTCCCCGCTCCCGCGCCCCTCTGCCTTTGCCTTTTCCTCTCCTTCGCGCATCTCTTCCGCCACAGGTCGCTGCCAGTCTAGGCCACTGCCACCCACTGCCACTAGCGCCAGTGAGGACAGTGACCTTGAGATGACAGAAGAAGAGCTCACCATCGCCGAGCAGGAGATGGAAGAAGATGCAACGACCGTTGACCGCGGGGCATGGGCTGGATCTTGGGTCTGCTAGGACGACCTGGATTGGCTCTATCGCACCAGGCGCATCCCGGAGAGCGTCACTGCACGCCTCGCTTCCGCCGAGCTTGCCCCCTCACCCAATCCGGGTGAGTATGTGGTGTTCCTTTCTCATTTTCAATGCAGTTTTGGTCTCCCAGTCACTGACTTTTTCCATGACTGGCTAAACACATACGAGCTCCAGCCGCACCATCTTCTGGCTAATGCCATCACTTCTCTCTCCGCCTTTGCCTCCACCATCGAAGGTTATGCCGGACTATGGCCCATGAAGGAGCTCTGGATCCGGTTCTTTGGCCTCCACCGGAACGTGATTCCGAACATCCAGCTTGACCCAGAGGACAAGCAGCTCACGCAGTTCGGTGTTGCGTCAATTTCTCCCTGGAGACTGTTCGTCTTCCCCCGAGTCACTGGGCTGGACTCTTGCAAGGGATGGGCCCGGACTTTCTTCTATGTCTGGAACAACACTACTGAGGATCTGATCCGGCTGCGGCCTTACGCTCCGGGTCCTCCCAATCTGGATCTGTGGGACGTGGTCCCCAAGAAGCCCACCGTCCTAGC
The DNA here is from genome assembly GCA_023614405.1 of Avena insularis. NCBI lineage: Eukaryota > Viridiplantae > Streptophyta > Magnoliopsida > Poales > Poaceae > Avena > Avena insularis. Next base: position 659,005,331 of record CM042690.1, on the reverse strand, counting down.
GAACCAGGTCAACAAGCGGTTCCAGGAGTTGAAGGATCTCGGATTGCGCAATGAGGATGCCATGATTATGTTCGTGCGCAACCGGATCGCCCCCCTCCAGAAGTGCACACACAAAGTCTGTCACATGAGCTGGGGCCATGACCCCAACCGGACCTCGTCTTTCGAGTTGAGCAACACAGAGATCTACCGTCGGGTCAAGGCCCTCTTCACCACCCACAAGGACTTCTCCTCTGAGTGGACATGGGGAATGGAACACTTTTGCCGAGATAGGCTTCCTCCTTCGGTAAGTCTCGTGCCCCAAACTTTTTCCGAGTTAAATCATATGTCGTTATTTGTTGTTGGTTTTAATCTTGTTGCCTTTTCTTTCTCTTAGATGTTTCTTCAGCAAACCATCGAGGATGGCACTGAGCCTTCCCTCAAATGGGCGCCTGACCGGGATACCTCGGACGAGGAGGAACCGGACCAGGAGATGTTCCTTCATATGGCCGATGCGACCAAGCGACCCACCGGTAAACTCTCTTCTATTAGAGATTGGCCCGACGATGAAGATGATTCAGATGTTGAGGTGATGGAAGCATTTGACGATGTCCCCCTTTCTTATGCTTTTCCGGCATCAGCTAACCCTGGTGGGCAGATCCATGAGGACCCTCCCCTTGCCGTGGGTGATCCTGTTCCGGTCGCGCCGAAGAAGAAAAGGGGAGCCGCATCAACTTCTTCCTCCGGACCTTCTCAGCCAACAAAAAGGCGAAAGAAGTCCGGGGACAAAACTGCCACCAAGCCTGCAACCAAGGCCACAGCACGGAGGGCTCGGAAGCCCAAGGAGCCCCTGACCTCGGATGAGTAAGCCTCTTTTCCCTTTGCCATTTACTTGTTCTTCTATTGTTATAGTTTCTCATCCGACAATGTTTGATTCGGCAGGGCCGCGGTGGAGGTCCCATAGAGTGGGTTCGGCATTGCCTCGCCACTCCGGCACAGCCCTTCTCCCCCTCGTGGCAACGATTCATGCCCATTGAGCCCCATTTCAGAGGGTTTAGCGGCTGCTCCGGGTTCTAGCCCACCTCGTCAAGAGGAGGGCAACCTTGGAGCAGGGGATACTGGCTCTACCGAGGCAGTGGCAACCACTACTTTGGCTCCACCGCATCCAGCTACCACCGAGGTTCCCTCAGCACCTCCACCGAAGAAGAAACCAGCACCAGCACCAACTCCAGCACTAGCAGCAAAAGCAACAGCAGCAACACCAAGCCCCTCTGCCTCGTCCAAGGCTTCTCAGTCTCGGCGAGAAAGCACCAAGGCAGCTCCCAAGGGTAAATCTGCTGCAACAACTTCCACTTCTCAGCAGCAACCTAAGGGAAAGAAGGCCCCTGACGCCACCAGGGCAACGTCCATCGAGGCTATACAGCGCACACTCGCGTCCATGCTTTCGAAGAAAACTCCACCATCGAAGGACGCCCCTGCCGAGCCAGCTGACGCGCAACTTGTTTTGCACACCAGCCCGGCCCTTGCCCAGGTTGAGAGGAGGGAGGCGCATGCCAAGGGTTTGGTGGCGCCCCACATGCTCAGCGGCGAACGATACCCTACGACCTTGATCGAGTTTGTAAATAACTAGAACAAGGCGGAGTTCGTCCATAATGAGGATCTCCTGGAGAAGTTCGGTCCCGCCGAGTTTGCTGCTCAAATGAACACAGCCGCTAAGGCAATTAACCTCGCGGGTCGGATGATGGAGGTATGTTACTTCACCTTTTCCTTAGCATGTTGTAGATATTAGTGATATAACCATTAGTCCCCGAGCCTCCGGGGGAGTAACTTGTTACTCGGCCGGATGCTCCTTAGAAAACTAACGTAGCTCCTTGATAACTTCGAATATGCACACACCTAGAGCCGGGTTAAGATCCACTTGGCCCGGATTTTGTATACTTCGAATATGCACACACCTAGAGCCAGGTTAAGTTCTACTTGGCCTGGTTTTGTACACTTCGGATATGAACACACCTAGAGCCGGGTTAAGTTCCACTTGGTCCAGATTTTGTATACTTCGAATATGCACACACCTAGAGCCAGGTTAAGTTCCACTTGGCCCGGATTTTGTATACTTCGAATATGCACATACCTAGAGCCGGGTTAAATTCCACTTGGCCCGGATTTTGTATACTTCGGATATGCACACACCTAGAGCCGGGTTAAGTTCCACTTGGCCCGAATTTTGTACACTTCAAATATGCACACACCTAGAGCCGGGTTAAGTTCCACTTGGCCCGGATTTTGTACACTTCGAATATGCACACACCTAGAGCCGGGTTAAGTTCCACTTGGCCCGGATTTTGTACACTTCGAATATGCACACACCTAGAGCCGGGTTAAGTTCCACTTGGCCCGGATTTTGTACACTTCAAATATGCACAGGACTAAGCTATATTTTTGTACTCTTTTCAGGTGACCACCAACCGCCGGAGCGCTAAATTTCAGTGTCTCCTGGACACTCACAAAATGCTGCGTGCGAAGCATACTATGCTCATCGCCGAACATGATAAAAGGGGTAAGTTTCTTCCTTGGCATTTTTCCGTGTTTTCTTCCTCTTTTTCCGTCGAACTAATACAACATTCAGATTTCGCAGCTGAGGTGGAAGCTGAGATCATCATCATGAGGAAAAACCTGGACCAGATCAAGGGTAAGTCTTTTGGCTCAGCTCTGCTATGCTTTCTATCTCCTTTTCTCCCTGGCTCGGCAAATATTCATACCTCGACTTTGCCGGGTCAACAAACTATTTAAGCATCTCTTGAAGATAGTGTGCCCGTGCCTGATATGATGCTGCATTTTCTCGAACAAGCAGGGCAGCATCAGGCCGAATTTAAAAAGAAAGACGATGAGCTTGCCCTCCTCCGAACCAAGGATGATGAGATCGCCAAGCTCAAGCAGACATGAAGAAATTGAAAGCGCAGCACTAATCCGAGCTTCAAAAGGCTGGCCAGGACTTCACTGAAGAGCGCGAGCGCCTCAACCTCCAGATCACCAAGGACCGAGAACTTCTCTAGGAGGCCGACGTCAAACTTGAGTCGGCGAATGCTGAACTTGTGCAGCTTCGCAAAAGGCGTGATGACTGTACCAAGGAGTTGACCCGGATCCACAGCCATATTTCACGTAAGTTCCTTTCTCTCATCCAGCATATTTCTCTAGGTTACTTCACATGTCTTTTCTTTACCTGCTTCTCTTGTCTTGTTTTTAGACAAATTTCCAGAGGGCAATGCCATTGCGAGCACCGCTGTTGCTAAGTTCCGCCGAGAGAGGGGTACCCCCATTGCTCCTAACGCTAAAGAGATTCCCTATGACATGGAGGACCTGTTAGTCAGCTTGTCTTCTCGCGTGGAAATCGTGAAGAACTATGGCAAGGCTATCCTTGACGTGGCAGTCCGAATCTTCAACACCTTTTGGCCTGCCGATGATACTCCGGAGGGGACCGCAGTTCTTGTTGATAAGTTGATGGAATGCGAGACCCAGCTCGACCTTTGGAGGGAATCCGCTAGACGTGCCGGAGCTGAGACCGTTCTCCACTACGTGCTTACGTGGTACGAGAAGATCGACCTCAACCTCCTAGCACGCATGCGTACCGGATCCAAATGGTCCAGTGACCCGGAGTGGATAGCTCGGCGCAAGGCTTGCGCCCATAGCCTCATCGAATATGCCCCCATTCATGAATGGAATGAGGGTCCAAGCTTCCTTGGTGGCGCGGGTGATGAAAACGCTGAAAACGTTGAAGATGGCTCAGATGAGGACGAAGAGGACGATGCCTCGGACATCGAAGTCAGCAAAGATGACGCCGAACTTCCTCCTCCTGCTGCTCCTTGAGTGAAAAAACTTTAAAGTTTATCAGATCCCCGGTATGCCGGGTGGAATTCTATCAAGTACACAAGTGATATTTTTCTACTAAGTTTTTATGCCGGATTAACTTGGGCGTAGTCCCCGAGTTTCATTTTCTTGTTCATCCAATCTTTTGGCTCGGCTCATGTCTACCTTGATTCGGTTTTACGACTTACGAATCCAAGCTTCAAAAATTGTCTTAACAATACTTGGAAACTTTTAGGCTTAGCTCAAAATAATTCAGCATAATAGTTCGAAAGTAAACACAAGGTTAGTCTGAAAAACAAATGTCGGCTCGATTAAGTTCCTTTCCTTAGTCGTTTTTCATGTGCTACGCAATTCCAAACTTGTTCTCTTGCTTGCCATGAAGCCAATTCTTGTTGGACAACAGCAAGTCAAAGAGTTGGGTTCTTGGTGCTCACACATTACTAATCCGGCCTAAGAAGAACAACTTACACCAGCCGACGTCTAAATACAGAAGACAATAATCATTATTAAGGCAGTCCCCGAGTTACTGCTCGAGGTGCCAACATTTCATTGATAAGCTCATTGCCGGCATACATACCGACATATGAGAGACTCAGATACATACACTTCTCTACTAAGTGTAGAAAGGACGAAGTAGAGCTACATTCCATGGACGCTTAGATTCCTCGCCGGACCTGTCCGTCTTGTTATTTTCCTGTGGTTTTGCATCGATAAGATAGTAAGAATCATTGTGCAATGCTTTGCTCACAATGAATGACCCTTCCCATGGGGGGATAACTTATGCATGCCAGCAGTACGTTGTACCACCCGGAGTACCAGATCACCTTCCCAGAAGACTCGGGGGTTTACTTTCCGGCTATGATAGCGTCGGAGATTTTGCTAATATATGGCGGATCTGGACAATGCCAATTCTCTCGCTTCTTCCAGCAGATCAACATCATTTTGCCGGGCTTCTTGCACTTCGGCTTCTGTGTATTGGGTGACCCTAGGCGAGTCATGCTCTATGTCGGCTGGTAATACAGCTTCTGCCCCATATACCAGAAAGAATGGCGTATAGCCTGTTGATCGATTCGGAGTTGTTCTTAAACTCCACAATACCGCTGGTAGTTCTTCTATCCAGCACCCCGCTAATCTTTGCAGCGGCTCAATGAGCCGGGGTTTTATCCCGGATAATACTAATCTGTTGGATCTTTCCACTTGTCCGTTTGATGCGGGTTGGGCTACCGAGGCAACATCTAGCCGGATCTTCTTATCTCGACAGAATCGTGCAAATGCTCCTTCAGCAAAATTTGTGCCATTATCAGTTATGATACTGTGAGGATAACCGTATCTCAGAATAATGTCTTTGAGAAATGTCACGGCCGTAGCTCCATCACATTTTCTTATTGGCTTTACTTCAATCCACTTTGTAAATTTGTCAACCATGACTAGGATGTGGGTCATGTTTCCCCTTGCTGGTTTAAACGGGCCAACCATATCCAAGCACCATATGGCAAATGGCCATGTAATTTGTATGGTCTTGAGCTCCGACATTGGCATATGTGTATTGGTAGAATACCTCTGACAACCATTGCATTTTCTTACCAAATCGTCTGCTTGTTCTAATGCACTTGGCCAGTAGAATCCATGCCAGAAAGCTTTTGCTACCAAGGCTCTAGACGAGGCATGATGCCCACATTCCCCTTGATGTATATCTCGGAGGATGTCAATCCCTTCTTCCGGGTCAACGCATCACTGGAGGACATTGGTCACACTCCTTTTGTATAGCTCGGAATTGATGATTGTGTATGCCTTTGCTCTCCTCTGAGTTTGCCTAGATAGCACCTCCTCAGTGGGTAAAGTTCCATCTTTCAGGAATTGAAATATAGGTAGTGCCCAAGCTGGTATTGCTCGTACAGGGAACACATCCTCATCAATTTCCATCTGATCCACCAGCATAACTTCAACCGGATCACGCTGAGCAGTCCCCGGGTCTTGCGAAGCAGTCCCCGGGTTTGCCGAGGCAGTCCCCGGGTCGGCTGAGGCAGTCCCCGGGTTTCGTGCACCACCTCCCATGTCAATGTCCATGGGCGCAGCTCCGGACTCCGGATCCTCCGGGACGTAGATTGAGTCAGTTTCTGGGGACGGTCTGATGGATGGTTTTCTAAGGTGTTCTAATGCTACACCCGATGGAATTGCTTGTCGGGTTGATCCAAGCTTCGACAATACGTCGGCAGCCTCATTTTCAACCAGAGGTACATGGCGAAATTTGCATCCCTCAAAATAACCAGATATCTTCTGCACATGGAATCTGTATAGTGCCATGTTTGGATCAAGAGCGTCCCGCAGCCCCGACACTTGCTGAACTACCAAATCTGAGTCGCCAAAGCATTGGATCCGACGTATCCCAATTTCGTTTGCCACTTTGAGCCCATGCACAAGTGCTTCATATTCGGCGACATTATTTGATGCTGCGAAATGGATTTGCAGCACATACTTCAACTGGTCATTCTTTGGCGAGGTAAGCACAACTCCGGCGCCTAACCCGGTTTTTGTTTTTGACCCATCAAAGTGCATTCTCCAGTAGTTCGGATCTAGTAGCAGTGGTTCATATTGCACCTCGGCCTAGTCCACGAAAAAGTTGGCCACAGCCTGAGACTTGATTGCTTCTCTTCTATCATATTGTGCGCATAGGGATCTAGTTCAATTGCCCATTTTGCAATTCTTCCACTTGCATCCTTGTTACTCATTATCTCAGATATGGGAGCTTCACATATTACTTTGATAGGGTGCTCCTCAAAATAATGCTTTAGCTTCTTTGCCGACATATACACTCCATACGCCACTTTCTGATAGTGCGGATAATTTTGCTTTGAGGCTGATAATACCTTGCTCAGATAATACACCGGCCTTTGCACTGACTTACCCTCTTCGTCGCGCTCTACCACAATTACTGCACTTACAACTCGGTTGGTTGCGGCTATATAGAGCAACATTGGCTCCTTTGATAGTGGAGAGGCTAACACTGGTGCAGTGGCTAACATTTCCTTTAATTGGATAAAGGCTTCATTGGCCTGCGGCGTCCAAATGAACTTGTCCAACTTTTTCATGAGTTGATAGAGAGGCAATGCCTTTTCTCCCAACCGACACACAAACCGACTTAACAATGCCAGGCAACCAGTGAACTTCTGGACATCGTTAAGACACTTCGGCAGTTCCATTCGCTCTATAGACCGGATTTTAGTTGGATTGACTTTGATACCTCGGCTGGAGACAAGGAATCCGAGTAATTTTCCAGCCGGGACACTGAAGGTACATTTTTCCGGGTTAAGCTTCATCCGGAACCTCCTTAGGTTCGCGAACGTCTACCTGATATCATCAAGGAGCGTTTTTCTTTCCTTGGTCTTGATAACCACATCATCCACATACACCTGTACATTTTGACCTATTTGGTCGTGCAAACATTTATGCATACATCTTTGGTACGTTGCCCCTGCATTACGTAAACCAAATGGCATGGTGCGATAGCAATAAGCCCCATACGGGGTGATAAATGTAGTCTTTATTTGATCATCCGGATTCAGAGGTATTTGGTGGAAACCAGAATATGCATCAATGAATGACAACAGTTCACATCCAGCAGTTGAGTCTATGACCTAATCTATCCTTGGCAGTGGAAATGGATCTTTTGGACACGCCTTATTTAGGTTCGTGTAATCTATACACATACGCCAAACCACTGCCACATTCGGATCATCCTTCTTCTTCTCCACCAGCACCAGATTAGATAGCCAATCCGGGTAAAGAACTTCCATGATAAATCCTGCTGCTAGTAACCGAGCTATCTCATATCCAATCAACTTTCTCCTATCCTCGGCGAAGCGGCGGAGAGGTTGCTTCACCGGCCTTGCTCCGGGTCTCACATTCAAAGAGTGCTCGGCCAACTCCCTCGGAACACCTTGCAAGTCCTATGTGGACCAAGCAAAAATATCTCGATTCTCACGGAGGAAGCTGACGAGCTCGCTTTCCTATTTATCATTTAACCCGGCACCAATTGTTACGGTGCGCTCTGGGAACATATCATCAATAGACACTTTCTTGGTATCCTTTGTGGCTTGGAATGAGACACTACCATGCGGATTACTCAACGCTGGCATATATTGCTGCGCGGACTGAGCCAATGTCGCCACCTCTTGTATCTTCCTTTTTTCTTGCGCAATCACGAGTGACTCGGCTAGGTTAGACCTGGCTGACGCACACTCAATGGAACGTCGGAAATCTCCCGCAATGGTAATCACTCCATTTGTCCCGGGCATCTTCATCTTCAGATAACTGATGTGGCAGCTTGCCATGAACTTGTTCAGTGCTGGTCTTCCGAGTAATGCGTGATACGCACTTTCTAAGTTCACCACTTCAAACTCCAAATTCTCAGTTCGACAGTTATCCCGCATGCCGAACAATACGTCAACTCGGACCTTGCCTATGGGCTCACAAGAAATGTCTGGCACAATGCCATGGAAAGTTGTCCTTGTAGCATGAAGCATGTTCTCCGAGATACCTAACTTGCGCATCGTATCCGCATACATGATGTTGATGCTACTGCCATTATCAATCAGTACCTTGGAGAATCTCACATTGATGTTAGGCCCGATGAATGTCGGATCCAGCACTAGCGCATACGAACCAGGACTTGGCATAAGCTTGGGATGATCTTTGATGCTCCAGGTAATTTCCTGGTCCGACCAAGGCATATACCTCGTCACTGCTGGCATTACTGCATTCACCTCCATGTGTCGGCGCTACAAGCTCTTTCTATCAGTTTCCTCAGTGGTAAACAGTAACTCTGATGATGCTCTATGTACTCATTCCTCCCCTCGTTTTCGGGGTACCTCTGATCCGGTTGATGCTGGTCTTCCACTTGATGCACTGCATCCCTTCTCTCATGGTTGTCATACCTCGGCGGAGGCGGTGGCAACATTAACTGTTGTGTGTTCGCTCCAAAGAGCAATTGCTGCCGGGGTAACTCCTGCCAAGGTTGATCATTCTGAGGTGCCTGAGCATTCCCCAAACCACCTTGTTCTATCTTACGCATCCACTCACACTGCCTTGTTGTATGACCCGCTGGGTTACTTGGATTTGGCGTGTGAAATTTACACGGCTGATCCAGCATCGACTCATAAGTATACCTCGGACGGTCCTTCTTTTCTTTCCACTGTTTCTTCTGCTCTAGCGTCCAAGTTCTCTTTCCATCATTCCTTGGCATCCATTGTTGCCCCCCAGTTTTCTGACGTTGGTTGCCCCCTGCTCCGGGCTGATCTTGATTCACAGCAGCAACTTGTTGCAAACTGTACCAGTAATTCGGTCTATCATCTCTTCTCTTGCCTCGGTAGTCATTCCTCTGGGATGACCCGGCTCCATCTCTCTGGTAGTACTCCTCATTTCACTCGTTTGACACAAGCCTGGGTTGAGTCGGATCACCCAAACCATACGAATGAGCAATCCGGATTGTCTCTGCCAACGTAGTTGGCATATCCCTTTGTAATCTTTGCCACAACATGCTCGCATATCTGCATCCTTGCACAAACCATGCTATGGCCTGTGACTCAATCACACGCTCACAGGAGTTTCGCACGGTACACCACCGGGTCAGGAACTCCCGGTCTGTTTCATTCGGTCTCTGCTTACACATTTCTAGGGTCTGTGGCCTATTTGGCCTCTGATACGTACTTGAGAAATTGCTGATAAACATTTCCTAAAAATCAATCCAGCAGTTAATACTTCCGGGCGGCAAATTGTTTAGCCATACCCTCGCTGGCCCCTCCAACATCTAGGGTACGTATCTCACAGCCCATCTCAAGTTGCCTGTTGAAATTTTTATAGCTGTAGCATAGTTAATCAACCAATCTTCCGGCTTAGTACTGTCGTCATATGTCTTAGTGCCTCTAGGTAGCTAGAAGTTAGGTATTGGAGGTTCCTTCATGATCCGGGGCCCAAAACATGCAGGACCCAGGGGACCTTGACATTCAATCTGCTCCGACCTATATAGCCGATCCAGTTTTAATCTGGCATCGTCAGGCATCAAATCCCTGCTTCCCAATCTTGACCCTATTACATGATAGTCCGGCCTTGGGTATCCTGCGCTCACCATTTCCGAATCACCATCATTATACCGGTCTTGCTCTCTTAGAGCACCTCTCTGTTGCATACCTCGGCCGGCACTTTGCTCTTGCCTTGGTATATTCCGCTGCTGCGGTTGTCCTGCTCCTGTCGAGTTATGCTGTCCGGCATTGCTGTTTATAGCAATTCCTTGACCGGCATTGCCTTGGTCGCGGTTAAATCGGCCAGCTTCACCTCGGCTCACACTTCTTCGATCTTCATTTCTCTGCACTTCTTTTCCTTTCCCTGCCCTTGCCGGGTCATATGGGATGATCTGTTTGTTTCTTCTCGCCGAGGTTACTACCTCTTCTCTCCTAGGACCACCATGAGGAGACGATGCAGCTCCAGCGGATTTCTCTGGGTTACCCATCGCCGAATGGACGATCTTGGAGGCCCCAGCTCTCTCCGGGTTATCCCTGAGCAATTCCTCATTTTGCCTATTCGTGATCCGAACCAACTCATTGACCCTATCTTGCTGTCTTTGGCGGGCTTCACCCGTCAGACCTTCTAACTCGGATGCAGCTGCATCTGCTGCCTTGAGGTTTTTCGCTGGGGTACTATACTTCGGCAGCCCCACGGACAAACAGCTCTCAGATTCCTCAATCCTAGTATCACCCTCTTTGTTCATTTCACTCATGAGGTTTCTCCCTGAGGTTTTTACTTTCACAGCATCTACTTTATTTGCCTTTGCGTACTCACGCAGTGTCATGTTCAATGACTACTGATCCGCGGCTATCTTTTTCGCACCCTCTAGAATTTTTTGCCTAGTTTCCTCTAGCTCGGCCTGTGCCTGAGACGGATCTACCACTGCTGCTACAGGGTTTGCCAAGCTATCCATCGCTTCCCGCAGCACATTCTCTGGCCTCTCTAGTGGAGGACCTCTACCTTTCCTCGGTGCCTTAGGCGTTACCTCCGGATCTGGTGCCGGATCCTTGCTTCCACCTGCACCTGGCGCAGTCATCATCACCTCGGCACGGTCTGGGGAGCGAGTGATACGCGCCCCGTGAACCACGCTAAGGGGTGGATCGCCTCCTTCGACGACGTGTCGCGGGTGAACGCACGACACATCGATAGCAACGTAGACCTTGTGCGCGCCGAGCTTGACGAAGAGGCCGTTGCACGGAAGAGGACGCTTGCCGAAGCATCCAGCGTTGTCGCTGACAAAGTCCAGCCCTCCAAAGCGCTGAACGAGCCCGGAGACGATGCGTTCGCCAGTGCCAATGAGGTTTCCCGTCCGGATCTTGACCCCTCCTAGCGCCGCTAGCCCCATGGTGGGCGCCAACTATCGTGGTGGTGTCACAGCAGATGCCATGGATAGGCTAAAGGTGGGGACTAAATGCACTAGGGGAATCCAGGGAGGGATAGTGTGGTGATTCCACATGCAGTAGCTTTGTATTCAATTCACTTCCAAGGTTTACAAGTGCTCCTTGAGCTGTATTGGGGAGAGGAGGAAGAAGAACTCTCTTACTCTCACCACTAGCTAGCTCTCAGTCACTTGCTAGTAGAACATAGCCTCTAAAGACTAACCCTGTAAAACTCAACCCCTTCTATAGAGGCCCTAGCCCTCCTTATATAGGGATGGCTAGGTCTCTAGTTAGGGCATACGTGGAGGCATATTCCAGAGAATATGCCTCTTCCCAAAATAGTAAGCCGACCGGGTCACTTTTCCCCCACGTCACCCATGCAGAGGCTACGTGAGCCTCTTCGACGCCCGCGTCAGCCGACATTGGCATCGTCACCTTTGTCGTCCACGCCTCGGTGGTCCTGCCTCTGTCCGCTTCGCTCACGCTCTGCGTACAGGGGTCACCTTTGACCAGCGAGATACCTTCCTTCTCCTACAAGCTTGATATGACCCGGATCGTACATAGTTGATCCGGCCACACTTGTTCCTATATACAAGTTAGAATCATCTATCCGACTTACGGCTTAAGTCGGTTGAGACCCAGTTAGGTGGACATCTCCTGGTCCGGGTTACTCTGTGATTCGTCCTGCCTTGAGATGACTCGGCCAGCATCCGCTTTGGCCTTGGCGAACCTCGGCTAACTCGGCCTTTATACCCCGGCGTGACCCTACCCGGGGGTATCCCCCCAACAGTTATTGTCCCGAAACAGATTTTTGTGCTTCACTATAAAAATTCGTGTAAAATCTCTGTACGTCTTTTTGAGGCGTGCATTTTTTTTCTTCTACCCCAGGTTGTTATCTAACTTCCTTTAGTTCAACACTTTTCGATTTGAGCAACAGAAGGTCTGTTTTTACCTGCTGGTCTGTTTTGACAGATTTCTGCCATTATTTGCATTTGCTTCTTGTTGATTCCTTTTTGGGTTCTTTTTGGGGAATTGAGCTTTTTGAGGGAAGTGCTACAGTAGCTTGTGTTTTAATGGAAGTTTTATTGGTGTTGAAACTGAACCCAAAGACTTATTATCTTGAGTGCACTAATGTTGTTAATAAAGATTGTGTGAAGTTATGTATGAAGGAAAAATTTCAGGTGTATGGAGAGAATGATGTAATGAGATGAAGAATGGACTAAAGCTCAAGCTTGGGGATGCCACCTGTGTCACCCCAAGAAATATCCAAGAAGTACAAGCGTCAAAGCTTGGGGATGCCCAAGACATGCCCTTCTTCATCAATAAAAATCCCAGGTTTCTTCCAAACACTTCATTTTTATTGTTTCATGCACAGTTGTGTTGTTCTTGGAGCGTCTTCTTTTTCGTTTTTGTTTTTGGTTTTTCATTTGCTTGGTTTTATTAGTTTGCTTGAATAAATTGGTTGGACCCCCTCTTTCGTACATTGGTATTCAAATAGTTTGGTTTGGATTGGAAAAGAGTAGGAAAAGTTCATGCTTAAGTGGTAAGAGAGCTTGTTTTTAACTGTGGCCTATGCTTTGTCATGCCATGCTTGATATTGTTTTGGATTTATGCTTAGTGATTTTTCCTGTAGCATGACTTGTTATAAACAATTGAGATTTCTTAATGTGCCTGGAAAGTATCATGCGTTGTTTTAGCATATTAAAGCATAGTATTGTGGTATTCCCCTTTGATGCTTTATTTAGGTTGAGTTGGCGCATGCTCACACCATGTTATGACTATCCCAAGTCACCATAAGCCTTTATGATCCTTTAGTTTTCAACTTCTAGTATCACTTTATGCTTTGATTAATGATGTTTTGTCGCTTTGCATGATTATGGCCATTATTGCTCTCTTAGTTGGTCGCTCCCAGTCTTTTGCTAGCCTCCATAACCAAGTATGAATTCCACTCATGCATCCAACTCCTAAAACCAAGTTATTCCAAAGAGTCCACCATATCTACCTATTATCATTTGCTATTCCAAGTATATTCATGTTTTTATCTACCTTCCGAATTAAACTTGTTATGAGAAAACTAGTGATTAAAGCTCTCACGAACTTGATGGCACACTTTACATTTCTTGCCCTTAATAAACTTGAACCATTGGGTAATCTATGTTGTATATGCTTGCACTTATATGTTGGGGATTAGCAGAACCATGTTGTCATGGGGAACGCTTTCAACATTGCACTTGTACTTTGTACCTAGTTGATATCATGCTCTTTTGTCTATGGATGTCGTCGGTGTGAAATGAAAGGGGAGATTGTAAGTCCATGGAGTTATGTATGTGTGTTAGAAGAACGTCAGCCCGGTCTAATCCATGTTGTCATGGTGGAAACCTGCAGTGTAACCATAATGAGCTGTCTATGAAGCATTCTTCTTATAAAAAAAGAGATAGAGATTGAGAAAAAGAAAATAAAAAAGAGATATGAGAAAACAGGAAAGAGAGAAAAAAGCACCATTTTCCCATGGTAAATAAGAAGATTGCTGAGATGCTCGTTGTCTACTTGCCTTGTCATTTTGATATGGGGATTCTTCCGTATCATCGGGCAAGGGGTACCCCGTTGGCGGTTCTCTATGATACACATGTACTTACTATGACAAGAACTTACCGGTAACTAAACTTGAGAAGCATGAGGAGCGGCCCTCGTATTCAAGGGACATGAGATTTCCAACTTATACTTTGTCAAGCATATACTCCATAGTTTGTTCACTTTAACCTAAATCACTTAAAGATGCTTATGATAGGGGCAATGAGAGCTGAAAGCTAAAAAGTACCATAATTTTGGAAGCTCTTTATGAGACTTGAATCTCTACTTCCTTCTATGAAGGCCTTTCTTTTACTTTTATGTTGAATCTCCACCTTCTATCTTTATGCACCTATTTTGAGAGCATAGTGGCCATTCTTAGTTCTATGTGCATTGTCCCAAGACTTGTTGATTGATGCATAATTTTGATATTGCTTGTTCTTAAACTATTTGTATCTAGTCACTCTTATGAACTTTGAAGGTGTCATATGCATCTATGTTTGCTACTCTATGAGGGACAAGCTGAATGCCACTATGCTATGTTTTCTTTATGTGAAACAAACAAACGTCTTGCAAAGCATTGTTATTCATGAATCTTTTGTTTGTGCCTTTTCATGTTGCAACATAGTTGCTTTGTCTTATTGCTAGAACTTTATCTTTCATGTTATGATTGAAGTACTATGATCCCAGCTATCCATGTTTTACAAACACCTTGATCAAGTATATGATGGTGCATGTCACCTCAAAAACTATTCTTTCTTTTTATCACTTACCTACTCGAGGACGAGCAGGAGTTAAGCTTGGGGATGTTGATACGTTGCAAACGTATCCATAATTTTTGATGTTCCATGCTTGGTTTTATCTACTTTCTTATGTTTTGTCCACACTTTGGAGTACTTTTATACACTTTCTTGGACTAACCTATTAACAAGATGCCACAGTGCCAGTTGCCTGTTTTCTACTGTTTTTGGTTCCAGGAAAGTCAGAAAATGAATATTCTCCGAATTGGACCGGACAAAAGCCAAAGTCGATATACCGGAAGACTCACAGAGCCAGAAGACAAGACAGAGAGGGGCCAGAGGGCGGCCAAAGCACCCCTAGGCACGGGTCCCCTTGGTTACGCCAGGGCATGGTGTGGCCCCCTGGCCGCCCACCAACCTTGCCTCTTCGCCTATAAGATGCCTCCCGATGCAAAAACCCTAAAGAATCAAGCCTTCAGCCACGAAAAGTTTCGTAGCACCGCTGCCACCGAAGGGGAGATTCAGGGGACAGAAAGTCTCTGTTCCGACACCCTGCCAGGACAGGGAAGTGCCCTCAGAGCCATCTCCATCGATCTCCACCACCATCTCCATCGCTGTTGCTGATTCCCATGATGATGAGGGACTAGTTCTTCCTCGAGGCTAAGGGCTCTATCGGTAGCTATGTGTTCATCTCTCTCTATGCATGTTCATATTGTGATCATGAGCTTTGTAATCAAGTAGATCTACCTTGCTACTCAAGTGCTTTAATAGATCTCTGTTCTCCCCATGTGTGTGAAAGTGAGAGCGTGCACACCATGGTGGCACTTAGGCTAGAGATTACAAATACTTGTTATGAGTTATATTTGGAGTTGGATGTCTTTATGAAGTTGTGTGTTTGTTGGAACCATCTAGTGCTCAAGGTGACAGTGTGGGGTTATCTAGATGGGAAATGCTTACTTTGAGGTGTGCTGTTATAGCCCTACCATGGATTAGAGCGTCCAGCCAGAGAGTAGTTAAGAGTAGTATCATACAGAGAAGATATTTATATGAGAGTGTTCACTAGTGAAAGTATGATCCCTCGGCCTTGTTTCTAAGCATTGAAACACCGTTTGCTACTAGATTTGTTACATGTTTGCTTGCTTCCATATTTATTTCAGTTTGCCTTTAGTCTCTTCCACACCATCAAGCTTTTTTCTAGCATCGTTGTCTTATATCCATACCACTTGTATTTTACTATCTCTTCGCTGAACTAGTGCACCTATACACCTGACAAGTGTATTGGGTGTGTTGGGGACACAAGAGACTTCTTGTATCTTGATTGCAGGGTTGCTTGAGAGGGATACCTTTGACCACTTCCTCAATGAGTTCGATAAACCTTGGGTAATCCACTTAAGGGAAACTTGTTGCTGTTCTACAAACCTCTGCACTTGGAGGCCCAACAACTGTCTACAAGAATAGAAGTGCGTAGACATCCGATATCATGCTCTTTTTTCTATGGATGTCGTCGGTGTGAAATGAAAGGGGAGCTTGTAAGTCCATGTAGTTATGTATGTGTGTTAGAGAAACACCTGGGTCGCCGGTCAAATCCATGCCTAATCATGGTGGAAACCTGTAGCGTAACCATAATGAGCAATCTATGAAGCATTCTTCTTATAAAAAAGAGAGATAGAGATTGAGAAAATAAAAAAAAGATGAGAAAAGAGGAAAGAGAGAAAAAAGCACCATTTTCCCATGGTAAATAAGAAGATTGCTGAGATGCTTGTTGTCTGCTTGCCTTGTCATTTTGATATGGGGATTCTTCCATATCATTGGGCAAGGGGTACCCCATTGGCGGTTCCCTATGATACACATATACTTACTATGACAAGAACTTACCGGTAACTAAACTTGATTAGCATGAGGAGCGGCCCTCCTATTCAAGGGACATGAGATTTTCAACTTACAACTTGTCAAGCATATCCTCATATTTGATCACTTTAACCTTAATCACCTAAAGATGCCTATGATAGGGGCAATGAGAGCTGAAAGCTAATAAGTACCATAATTTTTGGAAGCTCTTTATGAAACTTGAAATCCCTGCTTCCCTCTGCGAAGGGCCTATCTTTTACTTTTTAGTTGAGTCAGTAAACCTATTCCCTTCTATCGCAGCAAGTACTTTGATTTGTTGTGTTTCATTCATTCATATGATGATTTATGCAATCATGTTCTTATGTTCCTTGTTTTGCACATTGCTCTTATCTTAGAGATTATTACTTTGAAAGCTATCATTGAAAACCCGTTATGTTTGAACTCCTGCAAATTGTCAACTATTCTTCGACCAAGAGCTAAGTTTGCCATTACCAACTGTTATTTACTTTATGTATCTTTATTGTGTTTCCTTTACTTATTGTAAGTTAAGTTATATAATAGTGAGTTGTCTTCTATTATGATTTATGTATTGATGAATGTGATGCTTCTTGTCCGTATTCTTTTATCGAATCTTCACTCCATAAACCTGAGGTCATGTTTATTAAGCTCAGTTTTCGCTTGGGGACAAGCGAAGTCTAATCTTGGGGAGAGTTGATACGTCCATTTTGCATCACTATTCTATATCATAATTTATTGTTATTCATTGATATATTTCATATTAAGAGATGATACTTATGTTATTTCATCTGTTTTTGCATGGTTGACGACTTTTGAAGCATGGACCGCTGCAGTCAGGATTCTGATGGAAAAGGTGCTGTTTGGAGGCAAAATTCATGAAGATCAGAAAATCCGGGAAAATACATGGAAAATTCTATTTTTCCAGAAGACGAAGATTGCCAGAAGGGGGAGTGGAGATGGGCCATAGGGGCCCACACCACCCCCTGGCGTGGGCAGCCCTAAGCCGCGCCAACAGGTGGTGTGGCCGCCCTGGCCCACTCCAAGCTCTCCCCTCCGGCATATATTATCCCCTCGAAAACCTAATACTAGGGGAGCGACCACAGAAAGATTTTGCCGCCTCTGTGGGGCGGAAAACACCGAGAGAGAAAGATCTCTCCAGCAGACAGAATTCTACCGGGGGAATTCCTTCCCGGAGAGGGGAGATCGTCGCCATCAACACCACCATCAAGCTCGACTTCATCGGGATCATTATCATCATCCCCACCACCATCATCACCATCAGCACCATCATCACCACTTCATACCGCTATAACAATTGGGTTGAATCTTGCATAGTTCTTAGGGGAAACTTTCCCGGTGTTGATTACTCCTTGTAGTTGATGCTATTGAGTGAACCATTGAATTATCATTTATGTTCAGATTGTTACATATCATTATATTATCTCTGATCTTCATCCATATGATGTCTTGTGATTAGTTCGTTTAGTTCTTGAGGACATGGGAGAACTCATGTTGTTAGTAGTGGAATTTTGTTGAGAAAGATTCAATGGTTTGATACTTAAGTTGTGGTGTATTTCTTCTAGTGGTGGCATGTGAACGTCGACTACATGACACTTCACCTATTTGATCCTAGGGGAATGCATTGTGTATTTGGCTACTAATCGTAGGGGTTGCTGGAGTGACAGAAACCTGAACCCCCGTTAGGAAACCTTTGTACAAGGGATGTCAGGGTCTTAGAGTTTAAAGTTGTGGTTAGGTTTCTACCTTAATTACTTTCTTGTACTTGCGGATGCTTGCAAGGGGTATAATCACAAGTATGTATTAGTCCTAGGAAGGTCGGTACATTAGCACAGGTTCACCCACACAACACTTAGCAAAATAAAGAAGATTAATCAACTATATGAAGCGAAAGCACTTGACGATATTCCCGTGTGTCCTCGAGAAGGTCATCTTAAGTAATACAACCGGCTTGTCCTTTGCTAAAGAAAGGATTGGGCCACTTGTTGAATTTATTCTTATTATCTTTTATTTACTCGCACTTTATTTACCTGCATTATCAAAAAACCCTAAAAATCCGTTTGCTAAGTATTTGAAGAGAATTCCTGCTCCAAGCCACTCGTCAACACCTTCTGCTCCTTATTTGGTTCGACACTCTTACTTATCGAAAATACTGCGATACACCCCCTATACTTGTGGGTCATCATCTCTCTATAGGCTTATCTTGTTAAAGAAGCTTACTTTAAGTTTATACCCACTTGGCTTAACAAGATTATTATCTGATACTCTAATACTACTAGCTTTCTCATAGCTTCATGATCACTAGCTTAACTCTTGGGTTTAGGTACTTCTTCTAGTTAACTCATGAGTGAGTTAACTCCTCCAACATCAGATGGTTTGATCTCCACTAAGGATCATGTTCCATTGATGATGGCACACTCTACCATATCTAGTTCCTTCTTCTTATTGATTTACTTAAGGTCTTTGGAAGGTTAATAGAATAGGTCAAAGCTAAGAGTCAATAAATTCTAGGTCAGGAATTGATCACTCAATATTGATGATCAATTGACACTAGGACTTATCTATTTAGGAATGACATATGTTAATATGACAACAAAGGTATGTGATGAATGGTTTTGGCTTGACTTCCTTCCTACTCTATTTGTGATAGGAGATAAATCTTAGGAACTACCATGATTCTCATGGTAGAAATAACTATAGTAACATGTGTACCAAGGTTTAGTTATTAAGTTTCTTTGCTTAAGTTATAAACTTAATTGAGTATTCAAGAGTTTTTATAATGAATACCCAGATATGATCTCTATAAGATCCTTTATTATTCATTAAATAAGGTGTTGTGGGTTTATCTTGATTCCATTTGATCTACCCATAGATCAAATTATATTACCCAAATATAAGGTTTTAGCAAAGGTCATATTGAAACTTATCACAGTTAACTTGATGATCTACTTCAGTTCCACCAAGTTAAGAGAAGCTTCAATCACTTTGACAAGTTTTATTTAAAAGCGCGAAAATTATCCAGCTTTTTATGCATGAATGCAATGCACACACCTCATCTTAGCTTATTTCTAAGCTCTAATGCTGGGATGTTATAGAATCTCCCCCTTAAAATAAACTTCATCCCCTAAGTTCGTACTCTCTTGTGTTTTGGAATGAGGTATTGACTTGTATTGATCACGACATTTCTCAAATTCCATTGTGATCATAATTGGGGATAATTGTGGTGTCTCGTCCTTGAATCCTCTTCATTCTTAACAGAATCCACTTGTCGTTGCCAATTTACCACCCAGTTCCTTATACTATAATCCCTTTGGGTTATGTCTTCATAGTCCTACTTAGGATTGGTTTTGGACGTATTTAAACCATTCCGATCAGGCTTTCCTATTACTCTACACTGGTTTATATTAGAGTACTTTATTCCCCCTTTTTAACTAGTACACTAGGGTAATCTATTATATCTCCTTCGATCTTTCATCCAGACATACTCTTGAGAGTATTCTTATACAGATGACTTCTTCTAACCTTATGAGAATGGGGCTTAATCTTATTATCGTTTAGTACTTGTTCTCCAACCTTTAGTCGGAAGGTCAAATAACAACACTTTAGTGTTTATTGTTTACTCTCCCCCTTGGGGTTTCAGCATTTCCTTTTCCTTTTAAAAGAATCTATCAACATCAACAGTGGCGCCATACATATGACACATAGTCCAAAGCATGTATAGTCAAATACTAATACCTTTGGACTTGCACTTTGAAGTAGATCACCATCATCAAATGTTTGGTGTTCTTTCAAAAATCCATTCTTTAGTAATCTTTATTGTAGTAAACATTTTACCTACATCTTATATTCATCCCTATCATGACAACTTTCATTATCAAGCTACTATAGCTTATAAGGACGAATCCTGAGTATAATGTCAGTTCCCAAAACCTTTTTGGTGGATTAGGATGTTTAGCGTCTCCAACCTTTGCAAATTCTCATACAATATGAGAACATGTATTTTGCCAAATTATACTCTATCATGTTGCAACCTAAACATTGTTTCAGATATCACAATATCTTTTACACATGATGGTTTATGAAACAATTCTTTTAGCTCCTAGATAACCTCGATATTAAAAACAACTTTTGAATATCAAGAATCATGGAGGCAAACATGATACTTTTAGATACTAACACTGGAATTGTTACTCTTGATTTAATACTACTTATTAAACTTCATGGAGTAAATAGAGTTTGCTGAAAGTTTGCAATACAACTTCTAAACTTTAAATTGACATTCAAAACAATATGATACCAGTTCGTAAAGACAATATCCAGAATTCCATAGTTCTATTATCTCAATTAAAACTAATCATAAGGTAGTAAACAGATGCCAATGACTACAAGAAATTATGCAAATTCACTTCAATTTAGTTTATGACAAAATGAGTTCGACTAATCCAAATTAGAAATGAACTCCCACTCAAAAATGATATCCCTCGTGTCTTTTTGGTGATTACATGAACCAAATCCACTACACCAAGTCCGGTCATCACGTGAGTCAGTGTAGCTTCAAAGGCGAGCATCAATATGGGCATCATATCAACTATATGACTCATGCTTAACCTTTCGGTCCATTTTCCGAGGCCATGTCTTTACATTCTAGGCTCGCCAAGTAAAAACCTTAGTACTCGCGTGTGTAAAACTGGCTTACACCCGTTGTATGAAAGCACAGAGTTGAGTACACCCGATCATCACGTGATGTCTCGAAACACAATCCATAGAACGGTGCATACTTAAGGAAAAACACATTTTTATCTTGATATCTAAATGAGGGATCATCTTATAATGCTACTAAAACGCCAAACTAGCAATATAAGATGCAAATATCATATGTGTAAAGTGGAATGATATGGTATATGCATTTAATCACTATCTTGTGCATCGTGGTATGATCTTTATCATTCCTTTGTGTGTAAGGCCAAGGTCTATGGAACTTACACGTTAGATGTGTTCTTAGAGTATCAACTATACATTAACTTACAACATTACCATATCATGACACTAGCCTAGCAACAATTTAAACTAGATGCTTCTAATTTATCCATTGCAAGTTTTATGTGGCTTAGGGCTTTTGAAGATAGAACCGGTCTTACCTACGAACATGGAACCACAACGGTGATAACTAAATTATTAGCAACTCGGTGTAAATCAGATATTGACTATAGTAGGAGAGATAGACACCCGCTAGCCACTTATGCAAAACTAGTTGCATGTAAAGCGTGGAACTAGTCTCATGTGCGAGGACATGTAAAGTTAGTCCGGGCCGCTTCATCCCACTATGCCACCAATATCCAAAATACATGAAAGAAGCAATAACATGATCATCATCGCCCACATACTTATATGTGTACTACCCGTGCAAAGAATCTACGCATAGATCAGGCTCTAATACCACTGTTGGGTTCGCACCATAGAAAACAAAAAACTTCCTACGATGTGAACATCTAAGCACCAAGATCTATCTATCTAGATACAAGCAATAGGTGGATATACATCCATAGAGAACATACCCTTGAAGAACGACAAATCATTGTTAATGAAACTGATTTTGTGGTTGATGTAGTCGTACACTTGCCGATCTCAAGATCGTGATGAAGTCCAGCGAGTCCAGCAGGTCCAGCACTAGCACGTCCATTAGGACCAGCACCAGCAAGTCCAGCACCGCAAAGTAGTGGTGCATCCGTGATTGCACACACATTCAGTACCCTGACAACCTCCGTCCCTCGCTCCAGCAAAGCAGCGGAAGCAGTAACTCCTTTCCAGATAAAGCCACCGGGAACATGTATCTCGCTAATCCAAGACCATGGGGAATAATTTCCAGAGGGGAAGAAAGATCCTTCACGAGGAGGTGTGTTGTGAGAGGAGGATAGGGGGCCTTTTATAAGGGAGAGGGGGCATCCCCTCCCATGGCCGGAGGCTAAGGTGGTGCCCCCACCTATTCCATCATTCATGTGGTGGATGCTCCACTCACATAAATATGCCTCCACTCACACTTCCACTCACATGCATTAAATTTTCATCAAATTTAATGCAACTCTAATTAAATAAAACTATTTTATTTATTTTATTCAGAATTTTTTAATTACTTTAATTAACAAACATTCACATAAAACCCCCTGCAACATTTCAATATCACATGCAGAACCAGTTTCTACAAACTCACTCGAAACAATTCCGGTTTCCATCGAAATGATTCTAGCGCTTTCTTAAATCTTTATCTGAAACATATTTGCTCCAATTGGTGTTTGTATCCCTTCATTGTGTTACCCTACGGTTCGCGAATAATGCAGACATGATTGAGACCCCTCTCTAATCAATAATCAGTAGCGGGACCTAGAGATCCGTACTGACTCCCACACATTCAACGATGACTCTTGTGATCGTGTGAACCTTTGACGTCATAACTAAATCCTTTTGTCTCATGATATATTACATGTACGAGATTTGATCATCGATATCCTTATACCTAGTTTGATCTCGTTGCCGACATGCACTCTTTTCTCGTTCCCGTGATATAACATTCTAGTGATCACATCACTTGCTTGCAAGCTATTTCAATGTGATATCAAAGAGAGGGCCCTGAGTATATCCATCTGTCATCGGGATGGACAAATCCCACTGTTGATCCATGAGCCTCTACATAACACCTTTGTAGCACTAAACCCACCTTTATAGTCACCCTATCACGGTGTGACGTTTAATGTTGTCAAGATACTCTTCCAGTGTTAGTGATTAACATGATCTCATGGTCTAAGGATTAGGATTACTTCATATGATGCTATAGCAATATAAACACAATGACTTTGATCGTAATGCTATACTTCTGATGAATGTTCATCACATCATTCCACCAATGTTGTGACCTTGTTATTAACAACATCCAATGTCCATGATCAGGAAACCTTGATCATCTTGTTAATCAACGAGCTAGTTTATAAGAGAGGCATAACTAGGAACCTTCTATTTGTTTATTAAACACGCATGTATTAATGTTGTCAATTAATGCAATTATAGCATGCAAAATAAACATTCATCATAAACATGGAATAATATAATAACCACTTTATTATTGCCTCTCGGGCATATTCCCTTCAATATCATAATATACTTATTATCAACTTCTAATCCCTATAAATCATTATTTATTGGTACTTGCGCTTTGATTGTTAATGTGTCGTATACACACCTAAGAATCACTCTTTTAAGATCCCACTCAAAATATGTTCCCAACATATTTGAGTTCTAGATTTATATTGCTCCCACTCAAAAATATGTCATTCACATATTGTTTTAGGAAGACTTTCATAGCTCCCACTCAATTTCATGCAAATTGCATATTCTCTCACTATTTTGAATGACTTCAAAATCCTTTGATCAATTATCAAACTGAGAGATTTACTATGAGATGCCAGTACTTTACTAGTATTAAATCCATTAGACTTTCAGCACACTTGAATCAAATGCATTTGAATTTGTCCAATACCTTATTCATGACAAATCGTGCCTTTGTCATTCACCTTTTCCTTCAGGACTTTGAAGTCGTTTGGAAAATTCAAGTAACCCCTTTACTTGTTAAGATTCAGCAACAAATTGCTTTCTAATCTTAAGTGAATTTTGCCTCTAGGATTTCTCATAACTTTAGTTTACCATTATTTCCTTCGTAGTTCATAGGTATGTCATATTTCGGTAATACATCAAATAATTCTCAAATGTCTCCATACGGGATATGGGGTGCATTTTGAATCCTACTATATGTAGTGAAAACACTAGTAGGGAAAACACAATGATAATTATCATTGATTCTTTCCTTTATGAAGAGAATCATTCAGGAACGCTTTTCGTTGCGCTTCTCAACACTCTGATGCAGGGTTTTGAATCCTCATAGTGTTTTTCACTATCTTCCATAAGCTCCTTATTCGAGAACACAAACTTTCTCGGAAAAGCACCAAAACTTTAAGCAATACTAATTTTGCCTTTCTTTTGGTTCTAGCCATGGATTTCGTATTCATATTTTCCAATGAATACTCTACAAGGACATATTCGCTATTGTTTTGGTGATATCGAATGACTCCAAAACTTTCACGACGATCCATACAATATATGGCACCTATCTCACGAATTCAAATGGTTCACTATATATTCTAATTGAGTGCTAACTATTTCTAACTAATGTCTTTACATCTATACTACAACGATTTGGCACCATCTATTAACCCACTTGATATCTAATATCACATTGTGATGCTTTGCATTTTGACATTTCAAACGCATTGCATTCCACAATTTTCTTTATGCCAATCTTATAAAGTCGAATTTCATTACTATTGATCAAATCATAGTAATTAGATTCTCTTTTATCCTTAATACCCTTGGATGATGAAATACTTTGATCATATCAAATGATTTCATTCTCATGTTTCTTTTGGTAAACTCTTTACCCAATTTAAACAATCATATAATGATAATCACCATTTTTTCAAAACACAATACATCGAATATGTATTCTCCTTTAACAATTCATCAAAACACTTTGTATTCTTGCAATACACGGTGTTTAACTTATTTTGCCGAACTTAGGCATGATTCATATGTGACAAGAAATCAAATGACTTTCACATATTATCACATAACTTTGAATTTAAACAATGGTTTCTTTCAAAATGAATGTATCATCAAGTTGGGTATTTTCAAGGCATTTTAAATATTTTACAAATGTTCATGCATTATCAATTAGTTTGATAACCAGGATAATTCATAAAAAATTGAACAATATATGAACATGAATAGAAATTATTCATAAAAGTAGAACAACTGTTTGTTACAAACTCATATGAATAACCGTCTCACGAATTGTGAGACACACTAAAGAAGTTCATAATCTATTGATTAAAATAATCATCCTAAAACAATAAACTAAATGAAAAATATCGAGGGAGAGTGTCGTTGGCCATCATGATCATGCTCGCCATCAACACGCAACATCACCTCCTCTCCAGCAAGCAACTCTCATGCAGAAGGACCTATTTTCAGCAAAACAGAATAAGTATCAAATATACTTTAACACTGCAATATGTGTTTGCAAGATTATAACATTTATAAAATTGTATATCAAATATATACCTTTTTCATCGATGACCTCTCCGACAACGGGTTCAACCTTCACATTCCTGAAATGTGATATGAACTCGCGGAAATTCTGTGTTTCCACGTCGCCTCTCATAATGCAAATCCTGGCATGTGCTTGGTAGTTTGGTGGCAGCGACCGCAACAACACGCATATTGCAAAAGAGCTTGTGAACCAGTTTTCCAGGAAGTATGCAAGCCTCATGTATGCGTACCAAGTGATCATCAAGTGAAGAGTTCTCCTCCATATTTATGGAGAGGAAATCTCCCATGAGCTCATGCTCCCATATGCGCACTTGTTCCACGAAATATGATCTAAGTTGTGTCATAACCGTTCGAGGGTTAATGCTACCCACAATCATCCATAGCTCATCAACAATTCCGAAGCGCATCGTCACTGATATGAAGGTGGCCATCATACAACGATAGCAGCGGTGACCCCGCTGCTCTTGGGTCTCATGAAAATAGGGCTGCTCCAAATACATCTCATAGAGCATGTAGTCGACCACGTAATTCTCGGTAAGGATAACATGGAGACGTGCAACCCACATAGAAAAGTTGGATCCATCTAACTTGAGCTTTTCTTCTTTTAACCAATTGTCAACAGGGAAAGTAACATTAGGGAGAACCATTTTCTATATTTATAATTGCAAAAGGAATTTAGACTAAGTTTATAATTAAATGAGTTAAATAATAACTCCACTAAAAACACCTACCCCCAGAAGGGTTCTAGTGATTATACGATCCCTTTCCCCCCACATCTCCCCCGATCGTCATGGCCATCAATGTGGGTGTTAGGGTGGACTTTACTAGTCGATCACATCATTCATGTGACTCGTGCTTGATCTTTCGATCCTGTGTTCCGAGGCCATGTCTACACATGCTAGGCTCTCCAACTCAAACTTAGTGTATTCACTGTGCAACATGGCTTACACCCACTGTATGCGAAGGTAGATATGTCTGGCACCTGATCGTCACGGCCTGCCTCATACCGAAGAACTTTCTTGGTGGTGCACACTAAGGGAGAACACTTTCATTGGTATTTTATTAGGGATCATCTTATTAGGCTACCGTTGAGTATCTAATAATAGCACACAATAAGATATACAAACAATAAACATTGAATGTAAGAGTGATGCGATATGGTCCTTCTCCCTTTGATCTCCATCCCGCGCCTCCGGATTCCGGCGCCAGGGTTCCGGTACCGTAGGCACCAGGGTACCGGTGCCTTCCGGCATGGAAGTCCGTCACCTACGTGATTGTCTACTACTACTTCGCAACATAAAGTAAGTACTTTACCTTTTCCACAACCATATCACATCACAACGCCCCCTGCAAAACAAAGTTAGACGCCTCTACTTTATCTTTGCATGTTTTACGTGGCTGAATGGGCTCTTGCACAAGAACCGTTCTTACCTAGGAACTTTCACCACAACGCTGATCAATTAGTTGTCTAAACTACACCCCTTTCGGGGCACTCCGTTGCAAATGGTATACCAACTAAGGCGAGAGAGACAGACAACCCCAAAGCCACTTTATACGGTACAAGCCGTATGTCAAGCGTGGACCAGTCTCGCGAATGAATGCGTAAAGTCGGTTGGGGGCCGCTTCATCAAGCATTGATTGGGTATGCACAAGTACATATGGGAGGGTAACAACTAAAAGATCAATGCCCACACGTACATCTCGTGTGTTCTACCCGTACTAGCAATACCACGCATAGATCTAGCTCTGATACCACTATAGGGGTTCGCGTATGAAAACAATAAATTTTACCCTATGCCCCTGAACCCCTTTGTTGCCAAGACCTATCTATTAGTAATGCAGTAACAGGAGGGGCTTTTCATGAACTTATCCTTGAAGACCGAAAAGCGTTGTCAACGCTCGGGAGAGCGTGGCTGATGTAGACGAGCCAAAGCCGACCTCAAGGTCGTGATGAAATCCTCGCACGCATGTGGCTCCAAAGACTTGTAGTGCCTCAAATGTTGCACCTCGCAGGGAGTTACATGCATCCGGTGTCTAGCGATGACTCCTGTTCCCTGATCCAGCAGCAGTGGCGGAAGTAGAGCTCCTGGATCCGAATCCCGTAGCGCGACGACGCTCGGTGGTGAAGATGTGTCTTGTTCGCGCAGTACGAACTTGGGACCACGGTCATGGGAGAGAGAGAGAGAGAGAGAGAGAGAGAGAGAGAGAGAGAGAGAGAGAGAGAGAGAGAGAGAGAGAGAGAGAGAGAGAGAGAGAGAGAGAGAGAGAAATATCAATTGAAGGTCTCCCCAAAAGTGAGGAAACCTTTATTGAATTTTGGTTGTATTATTTGGTCAAAATACCCCACTATATATAGGGGAAATCCCACCCCATGGCTAACTAGCTTAGCCATGTGGGACTAAACGAAGAAGGGATGAGAGAGGGAAGGGTACAGCCGCTGTCCAAGGCGCTTGTGGGCCCCGCGCGGGGTGCGTAGAGCCCAGCCGGCCACCCCCTCTCTCCTCCCTTTACTCCTTTCCCTCATGGGCCCTTCTCCCTCCGGATTTGGCCCATTAAGGCTTTTGACCATTTAATTGGTTTCTCTTTTATTAAATAATTATGAATAAATGATTAAATCAATATTTAACATTCATTCACATGTTATTCAATCTCCATGGCCATGGAACACCTTCCACCTCCACTCCAGACATCCTTCGGACTTACCGAAACTCTTCCGGTTTTCTCTCTTCTCTTTCTTCGGTGATATTATCGATCCTATAAACACTATGTAAGCATCACCAAGCCATTAAGCGTGATACCCCATGGTTCGGGAACACTCCAGACATGGTCGGGACACTCCCAGACCAATGATCAACAGAGGGACCTGGATGGCCATGTGACCCCTGTGCATTCCATGAAATCTTTCGCCGTTTGAACCATGAACATCGTGTCATATTCCTTTTGTCTCTCGATACTTGCATTGTCCGAGATCTGATCAATGATATCACCATGTCGGGTTCAATCTCGTTATCGACAAATGCTACTTGACTCGTTCCGACAAGTGATATCCATGTGATCAAATCACACGCTATGCAGCTATTGGATATAACTTCTCCGAGTGGGCTCTCGAGTATCTTTCCGTCACGCTGATGGACAAATCCCGCTCTTGACGTATAATGCCTCTACTATTCCTCTGAATACCTGAACACACCTTTATAACCACCGTTTAACCGTGTGATGTTTGATGCTATCAAAGTACACTTGGGAGATAGTGATTGATATAGCCTCACGGTCTAAGAAATAGTTCACAAGTTCTATTCTAATCATCGTAACTTGAACTTCGTGACATGATCGGGTCACGATGTTTAGGTTTGGTATTAGTTCATCATCTCATTCTCATAATGAGGTGACTCCATTTCCAACTGGCATAAATGCCACATGAACAGGAAACCTTGATCATTTGTTGACCAATGAACCAGTGACTAGAGTATCACCAGGAACCCGTGGTTGTTTATATATCACACGTGTATTGATGTTTCCTTTCAATATAGTTATAGCATGATATAAAACTTAATCATAAACTTTATGAAATATGATAATAATCCTTATTACTATTTGTCTCTAGGGCATATTTCCAATAGGCACGAGGAATGAATCTTTTTCCCTTTGCAGGTACCGACTTGGCCGGTTAACTATGCCTAGGCCGAGTCAGGAGATAGCTTTCTCAAGAAGGAGCTCAGGGTTAGCGCTTTTCTCTCTCCTAAGGGAATCTAAGGAGATACAAGCGCTAGCGACAAGAGTCAGAGAGTCGGAGAGTCAAAGACAGAAGAGATCGTCACGAACATGAAAATAATTAGCGGCAATGGTCACAGAGTGTGGACTCTTTGCCATTGCCTTACAGAGGCTGTGGACAGGGGAAAGGAGCGTGTCGAGTTATTACTTTGGAACAAGCATATTCCAAGCATATCCGGGCCACGTAAGCCCTAGTTGTAACCTGGCCACCCCTTTATAAGGTGAGCTAGGGCCTCCAAGGGAGGGTTTCGATCTTTTCGGCTTAGGGAAGAACCCTAGAGAGAGTAGAGAGAAGGAGAACTCATCTCCTTCCTCTCTACGATATAGCTCAAGGAGCATCTGTATTAGCTTTGGATCATAATATAAGATCTTCGAGCAGTTCATCGTGTGTGTGTGTTGTTCTATCTTTCGTGTGTAGATTCACTACACTATCCCTCCCCGGATACCACTAGTGCACATTGGCCCCATCTTTAGCCTACCCATGGCATCCACTGTGACACCATCACGACAATTCCCAAACCATACGGTGGCACGCTTAAGGGTATATGACGCTTAGGGATAGATTTGAGATCGTTGGAGAAGAGAGGTGGAACTCCGGAAGTGTTATAGGGTGAGATCGGAAAGGTTCCGGAGTCGAAGAAGTGTTGAGAGACTTAAATATTGATTTTATTATTTAATTAGTTGAATTAAATATTAAATTAATAAAATAATATATGGCCTTCCCCTAATGGGCCACCATGTGGTAGCCCATTAGGCGGTGCCCCTCCTTCCCATGCGGTCGGTGGCCCAAGGAGTGGAGGGAGGCGCGTGGTAGGAGGTGGAGGCGGCAGCTCCCCTAGGGCGGCACCCCTATGTGGCCCCCTCCCCCTTGGCCTATATAAGTAGGAGGGATCCCCCTCCCTCATTCCACCCCATTGGCCTCTCCCTCTCTCTCCCTCACGTGTGGTTCCGTACTTGGAACATGCATATGGGGATAGAGGTTTCTCCACCATACGCGCATCGTCGTGCTGCTGGAATCTTGGTCCGGATCATGTTCTTCCGTTTCTTCACTAGACCGGAGCCCGGGGGACGTCATCTACACACCATACACGTTTATAACTGCGGAGATGCTGCCAATTGTGGCACTCGTCGCTTGGACATCTGTACTACCTTGAAGTATGCACCGCCGTACGACTACATCGTCAACGTTCGTGATAACTCTAAAGTTTTTCGATCTTCAAGGGTATGAACATGAATCCCTTCCCTACCCTATATCTGCATAGAATACTTGGCTATGTTGTTCTCGTTGTTAGGATTTTTTTTCTTTTTGCTACGAAACCCCTTCAACCTTCTATCCTTTATATGGGGAGGCTAGATCTTGGATATCATACCAAGTCGGTTATATATTGAGAGCGTAACCATAGTACTTTTCTATCTCTGATCTTGTTCTTGTCTTGCACGTCAAGGAGTCTATGTTCTTATGGGCTTCACATCTGCCAAGTTGTAGTGGGCTTCATGGATCCTTTGCAGGTCGTCACATGGGCCTTTCTTTGGGCCAAGCCAGGTAGGCTACAGTCGGGTACCCACTGGGCATGCCTATGTCAGGTACAGTTTTTGACAAATGAATGAAAATATTACACTACTTTGAAATTCCTATGGAATGGGTTATTACATAGAAATTTTAGAGGAAAATAGAAATGAGGTCTTACCTCATGTTTTATTTCATGTCTATAATATCAGTGTTTTTGCATGCATGACATCCAAACCACAACTTAGAGTGCTCTTGATTAATGTAGGATGTCCAGGATACACTACAACTTAATTTTTGTAATCTTATTATTTCCATCTTTTGAGTCACTTTGTTCCAAAGGCGGTTTGAGTCAGGTAAAAAATATAAAATGATGCTAACTTTGTTCCTCAAAATATGTTGTATATTTTTAGTCAAAGATCAAAATCATGTAAGTTTAACCGGTCATATAGACAATAATGTAATATCAGGAAATGTTTCAGATAGCACCAGGTTTTGTGGTATTTGTTGCACTAAACACAGAAACCAAACTTTTTTTGCACGGACCACAAATATTTGTCCAATTAGTTGCACCAAGCCCAAATGCGCGGTTTTATGGTGTTGACATGATCCCTAACATATGGAGCCCGCTTTTCAATAACTTGGCATCCATTGCGAAGCGGATCCGTGGGAGGAGCGTACCTTCATGGTTTGTAGATTGTTGTTCCACATTACACCACTGTTTGGTGGAGTTGTTGCACATACAAATATAATGTAATTTTACTATCTAAATTATAGTATAATTTCTCAAAAAAGGGAAACAAGCATTTGAAAATAAAAATATTAGAGCAACACAGTTATATCAGAATACATCAAAGTTAGTCTACAATTCCTTTTTCTTGAACATACAAATAGTACAACTTATTTTTCTTGACATATAAACAAATATGATGCTCAATGCATACATGTTAGAATGTCGTGTAATACTACAAACCAACCTGTGGTTGGGTGGTTAGGAGGGTGGTTGTACCCTCAGGCCACCAGAGTTCAAACTCCAATTTGACACTGTGTGTTGTATAAAAGACAGAATATTCTTTCAGTGGGAGGCGACGTTCCCGTTGCGTGCGTGCGTTCATAGAGGTGGGTGCATGTATGTGTTGTGAGCGTCTACGATTGTACCGTGTTTCTCAAAAAAAATGTCGTGTAATACCATGAGGCTGATTATTGATCATTAGTCAACGGACGACATCTTCTAGGTCGCATTGAGCATGAGGGATACATAGCCAATGAACAGGGATATGGGATGTTGGAGTCCGTCGTTGCCGGCGGATTCGCCGCTCCGCGAGGTTTGAACAATGCACAATACCATCGTTCTATGATCAAAGTGTGAGGTTTTGGGGTTAACAGGATGCCTTTGTCTCGGCACCTGGTACGTGTTAATACAGTCGAGGCAACAACCATCGACAACAAATACACTAGGAGGTTACATAAGATAGGGATCGAGAGAGAAGAGACCTATCTGATCTACCAGAATTCTGTTCTATCTTCTTATCTCTCTATCTCTCCTTATCTCTCTATCTCTACACTTGAACACGTACAAGTTACAACACATCACGTACATACACAAGTTGTCACGGTGAAGCTAGTTCGCTAACACCCCTCCTCGATCTCAGCCGCCTTGAGGTTGAGATTGTGTTTGAACTCTTCAAGTTGCCGAACTGGTAGGGCTTTTGTAAACCCATCTGCCACCTGATCTTGTGATGGTATAAACATGATCTCAAGCAATTTGTTAGCAACTCTTTCTCTTACAAAATGGAAGTCTATTTCAATGTGCTTTGTCCTTGCATGAAAAAACAGGATTAGCAGAAAGATAAGTGACTCCCATGTTATCACACCATAGGCATGAAGTTTGCTTCTTTTTTATCCCAAGTTCACCTAGTAAGGATTCAATCCAGATTACTTCAGTAGTAGCATTTGCCAAAGCTTTATATCCAGCCTCTGTACTTGATCTAGAAATTGTTGCTTGTTTTCTGGCACTCCAAGAAATCAAGTTAGGACCAAAATATACAGCAAAACCTCATGTAGATCTTCTATCATCTACACACCCAGCCCAATCAGTATCTGAAAAGTCACTTACTAATGTATAAGATGACCTTTTGAATGTTAGTCCTAGACTAACAGTTTCCTTGATATACCTTAGTATTCTTTTGACTGATGTCCAATGAACAGTGGTTGGTGTGTGGAGGTACTGACAAACCTTGTTGACAGAGAAGGCAATATCTGGTCTTGTCAGAGTTAAGTACTGGAGTGCACCAACAATACTTTTGTATTTTGTACCATCTTCTGGTCCAAGTACATCTCCTTCTGTGGCTGAAAGTTTTTCTGAGGCTGACAATGGTGTTGGCACTAACTTGGAATCCTTCATGCCAACTCTGGTTAACAAGTCCAAAGCATACTTTTCTTGGGTTAGAGTAATACCACTATTACATTTCTTAACTTCTATTCCTAGAA
This sequence comes from Avena insularis, assembly GCA_023614405.1. NCBI lineage: Eukaryota > Viridiplantae > Streptophyta > Magnoliopsida > Poales > Poaceae > Avena > Avena insularis. The sequence continues at coordinate 658,971,939 of CM042690.1, read as the reverse complement.
AATAATGCAAGTCACCTAGATCCTTTAATGCAAATGCTGCCCCTAAATCTTGAAGAAGTGCAGCTATAGCCTTATTAGAAGAGCTAGTCACTATGATATCATCTACATATACCAATACAAAAATAGTGATACCTGACTTGTTATAAATAAACAAAGATGTATCAGCCTTTAATGGCATGAAACCAAGCTCTTGAAGTTTTGAGCTTAGCTTGGCAAACCATGCTCTTGATGCTTGCTTGAGACCATACAATGATTTGTCCAACTTGCACACATGATGTGGTGCTTTGGGACTCTCATAGCCAGGTGGTTGTCTCATATAAACTTCCTCTTCCAGAACACCATGAAGAAACGCGTTCTTCACATCTAGCTGTCTTAGGCTCCATCCTCTGGACACAGAAACAGCCAAAACAAGTCTGATAGTAGCAGCTTTAACAACAGGACTAAAAGTGTCCTCATAATCTATGCCATATCTTTGCTTGAAGCCTTTTGCTACTAATCTAGCCTTGTATCTATCAATAGTTCCATCAGCCTTTCTTTTAATTCTATAAACCCATTTACAATCTATGAGATTTATACCTTTTTAATATGGAACTAGATGCCAAGTTTTATTTGATTTTAGAGCATTATATTCATCATCCATGGCATGCTTCCAATTTTGGCTATCTAATGCTTCTTGTAAATTTTTAGGTTCATTAGATATTGCAGATAAGCCGTAGCATACTGTTCCATCAGTATAAACTTTAGGCTTACTGTTTCCCATTCTTGCACGGGTGCGATGAAGACTTTCTGCAGGTGCTGCTGTAGGGTTGATCTGCACAGAAGATCCTATCTCCTGGCGAGAGACAGACGAATCAGGTGGAGCTGATCCACCCCTGGCGTCGCTGATCCCGAGGCTAATCGTGCATCGGGTCAGGTGCAGTCGCACATCCTCGAGCGGGATAGCCTCTCATTGGCTTGTCCAGCCTGGCCCACGCATCTCTCCACCGGGTCGGAATACCACGCGTTGGAGTCTGGTGCGATGCGGAGGCCCGCTGGTGGCTTGCCCCTTCGGTGGTCGAAGACACAGGCGACGTGGTGCACGTTCTGTGGTTGACGCGCTCCTGACGCGACGCTGTGTCACGCGTGCACGCGCCTGGTGAACCTGAAGATGGCCCGCTCATGGCAGGCGAATCTAGCGGCGCTGACACGTCTGGCGGAGGCGATCCCGAGACAGATTCTTCGCCAGAATCAACTCCGTGTCCCACGCCGTTGTCGTGATGTGGCATATCTTCAAGGCGCTTGTTTGTTTCCGTTTCAGTATCAATTTGTGCCGAATTTTCTCCAACTGCCTCTGGAATATTTCCAGGGATAAAAATAGCAGGATCATTAGTCATTAGTTGGTCAGTGCATTGTTCCTCCCCTTGATCTAATTCCGGCTGTTTTGAGGAATACTCCGGTAGAAGAAGGATATCTTTTCGGAGAAGGGCACCAGCGTTGGGTCGAAGTTTGGAGAATGGAAAAACTGTCTCATCAAAGACGACGTCACGAGATATATAGACACGCCCACTAGAGACTTCGAGACATTTGACCCCTTTGTGCATGTTGCTATAACCAATGAAGACACATTGTTTGGAACGAAAAGATAATTTTCTAGTGTTGTAAGGACGAAGATTAGACCAGCAGGCACAACCAAAGACACGTAGAGAGGCATAGTCGGGTGTTTCTTTTAGGAGACGCTCCATAGGTGTTTCATTGTTAATGACCGGAGAGGGGAGCAAATTTATGAGATATGTGGCTGTCAAAAAAGCTTCATCCCAACATTTTAAAGGCATGGATGCATTTGCTAGAAGAGCTAGTCCAACTTCAACTATATGGCGGTGTTTACGTTCTGCCGAACCATTTTGTTGATGGGCATGTGGGCAAGACACATGGTGTGAAATACCTATTTTTTGAAAGAAGGGGTTGAGTTTTTCATACTCACCTCCCCAATCTGTTTGCATTGTAATGATTTTTCTATCAAATTTGCGTTAACGAGATTTTGAAAATTCTGAAAAACTTGAAATACTTCAGATTTTTTCTTGAGTAAATAGATCCATATAAATTTGTTATAGTCATCAATAAAGCTTACATAGTATTCAAATCTACCAATAGAAGTGGGTGCATTGCCCCATATATCGGAGAAGACAAGTTCTAATGGAGAAGTAGAAACACTAGTGGATCTAATATATGGAAGTTGATGAGGCTTGTACAGACTCAATTCTAGACTCATTGGAATAGGAAAGCTGAAATTTGCTAAGGACTCATTGAGCGACTTTAAAGGAAGGATGACCCAACCAATCATGCCACCTTGTAGCTGAAGGCTTGGTGGCGTTAAGAACTTGTTTATTTTCGCTTGATGACGACGATGACACCAGAGGATAGAGCCCACGAATGCATCTACCTTTAAGAAGTACTCTCCTTGTTTCCTTGTCCTTCACATAAAAATGCCACGGATGAAATTCAACAAAGACATGATTGTCTCTAGTGAGACGATGAATGGAGGCTAAACTTTTTGTGGCACTAGGAACATGAAGAACATTACGAAGATGTAGGGGTTTGGATGGGGATTTAACAAGTGCATGACCAACATGACTAATATCCATACCTGACCCGTTTGCCGCGTGGATCTTGTCGCGGCCATTGTACTTCTCCTTCATGGTGAGATTGTCAAGCTCACCGGTGATGTGGTCGGTGGCGCCGGTGTCGCAGTTCCAGTTGATGTGGACGTCGTAGGAGCCATAGGCGCCATTGGAACCCATCTCCTCCTCTTCTTCTTCATCGTCGGAGAAGCGGTGCCAGCAGTTATATGAGATGTGGCCAGGCTTGTTGCAGATCTGACAAGCAACATGGTCATCCTTACCCTTGCCATTGCCGCGACGGTTGTTGCCGCCTCCTCCTTGTTGCTGGCGTCCCTGGCCACGGCCGTAGCCGCGACCACCACCGCCACGTCTAGGGCCACGAGGTGCACCACGGCCACCCTGCCGTCCGCCGCGACCACGTGCAACGGCGTTGGCAGAGGAGTACCCGCCGCTCATGTCGACGTCGAGCGCCGCCATGTGGTTGTCATACGCCATCATCTGGGCGTACACCTCGGCGACGGTGAGGTTGTTGTCGGGGTTGGCGCCGATTGCAGCGAAGAGAGGATTATAGGGGTCATCGAGCCCCACGAGAAGGTACTCCATCAACTCATCTTCCTCGATCTTCCGGCTCGCTGCTGCAAGCTCGTCCGCCACCGCCTTTACCGCAGCGAAGTACTGCGAGGTGGTCTTGCCCTCTTTCTTGGTGTTGGCGAGCTTGACCCTGAGGTTGGCGGTGCGGGTGCGGGATTGGGCAGCGAACATCGATGTGATCGCCTTCTAGACGACGGTCGCCGTCTTCATCCCGATGCAGGAGATCATGATCTCCCTAGAGAGTGACGCCAGCAGGTATGAGAGAACCATCTGGTCGTTCTGTACCCAGACGTCGTACGCCGGGTTTTCCACCTCCGCGTCCTTGCCGTCCTTCTGGACGACCATCGTCTTCGCTGGCGCCTTGAGAGTCCCATCAAGGAACCCCATCACGCGGGCGCCGCGGACGGCCGGAAGAACCTGCGTCTCCCATAGCAGGAAATTCTCCCGGGTGAGATTCTCGGCGGTGCCGGTGGTTGGAAGCTTCTCGGCCATCGGGCCGGAGGAGGAGGATGAGCCGCTCATGATTTTTGCTAGATGTGTTTTTGGAAGATAGGCTCTGATACCATATGAGGTTTTGGGGTTAATAGGATGCCTTTGTCTCGACACCTGGTACGTGTTAATATAGTCGAGGCAACAACCATGGACAGCAAATACACTGAGAGGTTACATAAGATAGGGATCAGGAGAGAAGAGACCTATCCAATCTACCAGAATTATGTTCTATCTTCTTATCTCTCTATCTCTCCTTATCTCTCTATCTCTACACTTGAACACGTATAAGTTACAACACATCACGTACGTACACAAGTTGTCACGGTGAAGCTAGTTCGCTAATACAAAGATCATAAGTTTTTACCCTAAAAAGTCATACAGTAACTCTAGACAATACCTTCAATAAGAAAACGAATAGAAATAGATCAGTATCAGGTATAACTAGTAAAGGTCAGACCTAGGATTATCACCTCGAAAATCGAGACTTGGTGCCTGAGAGCACCACCAAAAACGAAATCCCCTGGTTCGCCCTGCTTGCCAAGACTGATACAAAAGACCAATCATCTAAACTCGCAGACTTCACCTGATGTAAACTCATCTCCTCGTCACTTCTGATCTAAGCCCCTTCTTGCCCGGCCTATCAGTTAACATCTTAACATGTACTCCCTCCGTTTTAAAATATAAGATATTTTAGCTTTATAAAAAGGATGTATTTGAACCCCTTTCATATGTAGGTTCATATATATTTGGATTGAACCTGCACACTAAAAGAGGTATAGATATACTTCTTTCACAAATTAAGTTAAAACAAATTATATTTTAAAACGGATGGAGTATATGTGATCAGTTTAACTAGTTAGACAAACATATGCGATCCTTTGCTTTTTTTTCCCGTGTTTGGTGCAACAAATCCCATAATGCTGGATGTTAGCTGCATTTTTTAAATATCTATAATATTTAATAAATATACAATAAAGACTACTACACAGTGGTTCAATTGATATTAATTTGGTATTTTTAGATATAAATTTGCTATTCTACGTGTCGATATTTTTGTTTATATCAAATCAAACTTATAACACGACCTCCGTCTTAAAATAAGTGACTTAAGTTTATCTAAATTCACATGTATCTAATTTTAAATTATCGTATAGATACATTTAAGTTTGGACAAACCCAAATTTAAGCTTTACTTTTTAGGAGCGGAAAAGGTAAATAGGAGTACTCTACTTCAGATCGTTCGGTTCGTCTGCGGAGGATCTGTGCCACTTTGACAGTGTCGCCTCCTATGTGGGTCCTGACTTCAGTTCACACTTTAGTTGGACTACACCTGCGTAGGACGCGTGGTAGAAACGAGCCCAACACGTGTCGCTCAGCCAGATATTCTAGCACAGGCCACGCTGCACGCACCTGCATGAGCGCGTTTTCTCCTCGCAATCTGTGATGTACCGGTGGTCGGTGAGTTCATCTCCTGTGGTCTGCGGCGGAGCTTGTAGTTTGGTCGGCGTGGATAAACAGATACGACAGCAAATCGGCAGCTCATTTCTTTTTTTCGAAAAAATCGGCAGCTCAATTGGGTCAGCATAAAACCACCACATTAGAGTTAAATTTTAACATTGGTACTATTTTACGTTTTGCGGAAAAAATATATCACTTTTTCGCAAGTTGTGGGACCCACCGTCAGGACCAAATTGACAAGTTGGACTGGGACCCCACTTGTAAGCGCAACTAAAAAATAATTCAAAATAGTGGGTCTCCTTATTTCCCCTTCTGGCACGGAGACCACCACCGCAAACCGCCACTTGCTCGCCGGAATCGGTCCTGCGCTGCCACATGATCCACCCCACCGCTGCCCCTGCTACACCCAACCGCCCCATGCTACACCCCACCCCGGTGCCTCGACCGCTGACCATGACGGCGCATGCCATCTTACCGGAATCAAGGCCGAGCGCACGGTCGCCTCCCAGCCCCGTCCTCGCCTCCTCGCTCCCCTTCCTCTTCAGGTGCTCCTAGACAGTCGCGAATGGATCTCTATAGGGCGCCCGTCGGTGGCGGCCACCTTGACGGCGCGCAGCATGTCGGCGAGCTCCTCAGCCATGGCGCAGCGGCGGGGACGAGGTCGGGGAGGAGGGTCCCTAGGCCAGGCCCTCGGCCATGGCACGACGTCGGGGATGGAATGTGAGGAGGGGCAGTCGTCCAGGCCCTCGGCCATTGCGCGACGACGAGATGGGATGGGAGGAAGGGCAACCAGCCAGGCCAGGCCCTCCGGCATGGTGCACGACCGGGACCAACACATTTCTTTTTTTTATTTTTTCATTTTTTAATTGGGCTGACATATAGGGACTCACTCCATCTAGGAAAAAAATTCCAACTCAGCCTAGACAAACGGGTCTCACCTGTCGTGACCTCCCGAGCAAAGTGTGGTAGATTTTTTCTCCCAGGACGTAAAGTGGTACTAAATCGAAATTTGACTCATAACATGGTGGCTTTCTGCTAATAACTCCACTCTCAGCTACAGCTTCTTTCTCTCTGCCTGGCCGAGCCAAGGCACTTTCCGGCCGCGCTGCTATCGGGGAGTGTCTGAGGTGAGGCGCCAATTGCTGTAGTGTAGATAGTTGTAGGGTCTTCGGCTTTATGCCCGGGAGAGGTTTGAGAGAACTTGGCGATCGGATTTTGCAAGTTCCGGGGTTCTTTCTCCTCTGTTTGTTACTCCTTTGAGCAGAGCAATTGCAGGGGATTAGGGACACTGCTTCCTCCAATAATTCAGTGGTCGTTGGCTACCTTCTGAAGGTAGAGCTCTGCGTGGTGGCGCCTCTCCTACCCGGCCATGGTGAGAAGGGGGGAGACGTGTCTGCATGCAAAGCGGTGCGGTGGTGCTCCTCCTGGCCGGCCGTTGTGGCGAAGAGGAGGAGTATTGTGACGCGGCGTCAATTGCTTCGAGAAGGTGGCTGAGCTAGTGTTTGTCCCCATACGTGGTGGCGCTGCAGCGCGATGTCACGTGGTCCTTGAGTGGGCCCCCTGCGGTGCTCCCATGGAGGGACACAGTAAGGTGATTCTCGAGGAGGGAGTGCTCAATAAGCATCGCTGGCTCCGTCGACTTGGTCTAGTTCTTGCCTCTTCTTGGTCGGCCTGGGCGGCGAGGGAGAAGAGGGAGGTGGCTACGTGCCCGAGTTTGTTCGAAGCTATTTATTTGAATATTCTGTCTACGGAGTTCATCGGTAGAGGTTGTGCGGCGCCCCAAAAAAGCACTACTAGAAAATCGTTGTGTTTTTGTGTATTGCATCATCATTACTGCATGCTCATGTCATCATGCCACATTACATTTGAACATCGTTATCATTATACATGGTTTTGTCTAAAACTATTTTCAAAAAGTCTACTTTTATTTTCTAAATACCCCGTCTTCATTTCAAATTAAAACCCGGCATCTTCCGAATATTTTCTTTTGTCTACAAAATATTTACAAAAGTCTATTTCAGACAAAACAAAAAAATAAATAAAGCTATATCTTTTCAGACCGGGGAGGCATCCCAGCCGCTAGACCAGGCCACCTACTATCCGGCCCGTATAAAAACCCAACCCTAATCCCCAGCCACACTCCACCTACCCCAAACTAGTAACCCCAACCTGCCCTAGACACACCACCTACTCCCTCCCCAACTCCTTCTGCCGCCGCCACCCTCCCTGGTGCGCACGCCACCGCAAATCCACCCGACCACGCCCTTCTCCCTGCCCCTGATCGATCCCTCCCCACAACCACTCCCGCCTGGCCCACCCACCGACACAACCCACCACCAACCATCGACAACCACCCACACACCTAGTCCCTACCGACGCACCGCACATTGCACGCTACCTAAAGCACACACGCACACATCGCGGTACACGCACACCACCGTAGCGCGCGTGACCCCGCCCTAGACCCTGCGCGTGACCGGCCCCACCCCCATCAACAACCACCGACGCGGTACGTGGACCCCGTCCTACACGCAAGCGAACCTACCCCAACTCTGCACGATCCCCACCTACCACGACCGTCTCTCTCGCTCTCGATCTCGCCTCGCTCGTATCTTTCCCTCACCCCGACGCCGCCCTGCTTCCTCTCTGCGAGGCGCCGCCCGCCAGCGTCCCCTGGTGCCGCCGCAGAACCAGTCAACCTCGCGCGTCCGTCTCGCCATCCCTCTGCAGCATGGGCGCCCCACGCTGCCATTGGCTTCCCCGGCACCCTACTCCCGCTGCCGAGCCCACCCTGCGGCCTGCACCCCATCTCGTCGGAGCACGGCCCGAACGGCCGCACGTGGCCGCCGCCTCTGCCGCGTTTCTCCTCGAGCCGCCGCTGCCGTCTTCTGGCCGCATTGTGCGCCTCCGCTGCCATCCGCCTCTGCCCCGCATCTCCCGCTCACTCTCTGCATCGAGCAGAGCATCGCCGTCGGCCTCTCTCTACCCCGCCGCTAGGGACACCTCCTCCTCCGCAACATGGCCCTGCCTCCATGGTTCCCCCTCGCCGCCCCATCTCGTCTGCACCGGACCATCCCTGCAGAGCTCTGTCGCGGCCTCTCTCTCTGCCGATCAAGCGGGGCCACGTCTGCATCACTGGCCACCGCTCGTCCTCGACGCGCCCTGGCGCCCCTGTCTCTGCGCCCCCTGTCTGCCGCTGCGTGCGAGAGCGTGTCCAGCACCTCGCCTCCCCGCGTGGTCTCTTCCTAGACGTGCGCATCCTTGGTGTTCCCCATGCCCATCGCCTGCTGCCACCGTTTCTGGCCGGTGTTTGAGTTGGCAGCGGGCTCCTCTCTGTGTGTTCTCCTACAGATTCGTCACGGATGTCCTGTGTGCTGGCCTCTGGTTCAATGTTGTTGTTGCTGCTACCCGATGACCAAGGCACATCTTGCAACTTGTAGTGTGTTGGTACGCATCGTGGTGATACCATAACTGTGTGACCGGGAGGCTCCTCAATCTGTTACCCGGAAGGCCACCAGAGTACCATTCGAAGATCACCTGCGTCAAAACTCAAGTACGGCACCATCGATCGAGCGAAAACCTCAAGATCTCTGACATGGCTTAGATGGACAAACCTCGAAGACCGAACCCCTCGGACGCCAAGTTCTTCGTCCTGGACCCGAAGACTGATCCGAACGCAAGGTCTCCTTCACGGATGCGGACCCGAAGACCCGATCCCATCGAGACCGAACCCCAAGATCTTCGACCCCTAATGTGATTACTTTTTCGAGACCCCTATTTTTATAATATATGACATATACTTATTGCATTAAATCATTCATCTCACATACATATCATTGTTGTTGGGGGTATTTAGGCGATTCATCTAAATTAAATATGGAGACTATATGAGGGCTATTCTAGTATTATATTGACTCTATTTAAATTTGTGTAGTGAACCGATACCATGTTTTTTCTTGTTAAGACAACATTTAAATTGCGGAGTATCTAAATAACTGGAACCTATTAATTAATTGTCGGGACTCCGGTTCCGCTTAATACTGCCTAATTGGACCGCATCTGCATCATATCATAATCATGCCAGATCTTCTGCCATAGTATTAAATATTGCATCCGGTGTTTTTTCTAGTGTTTGCTTCTTCGCGGATTAGGCCAATGAGTTGATGCGAGTATCGACAAGTTCTCCGGATATGATCCTTCGGCAGTGTTTCCTAGGCGAGCATTCTCCACCTTTCTACCTATTTTGCATTTATAGTCTTTATTTCCTCCTGTTGATCTATTGCTATCTGTGACGCGATGCTTTAGTGTTCCGTACCAGATATATCCCTTGCAGCCTTTATATTGCCTTGGACACATCCTATTGCATGTTGTTTGATAAATAGTCGGCCTTGCGAGTCGAAGTTGCTTGCTCATGTGCTGCTTCGCGTCGTTGTTGTTCCACCGTTATTGGAAGGTTGGCACATGCTTAATGGTGGAGATGCTTGATGGTGGAGATGATCATGACTTTAAATACAACTATTAAATTGCTGGGATAACTAACGAAAGAGGCACCGGTGGGCAATATATGCTTTTTGGTTTTCATGTCCACTTGTGTCCCGTAGGCCCCGAGTACTTGATACCTGTTCCTTGACTATTCGCACTATCCACATCCGGGAGAGTCTATGAATCCCCTTAGCCAGAGCTTGATTCATTTCTTATTTCTTGGGGCCACAAACTAGTTTGGGGCTTTATTACTATCCTGTACTTATGCCATGCTTTACTGCTTTATTTATGATTGTGCGTGGAGCACACATCTTTGTTAGGAATTGCGGAGTGTTTTCACAGTGTCGACAAGTCACACTTTCGGGTTCCCGATCGTTTAGCCATTGGCGCAAACCTTGGGTCCGTCTCGAGCCGCCAACTTCGCTATGGTAGCTTAATGGGGTGGCCCCCTGAAATATTTTATGAATCATGTGATTGCTTTGTCGTGAAAGCCTCGTTGGGCTTTGATTTGGTTTTTCCGAGATTGATCGTGTGTGTGTTGCTATTTGTGCACTCCTGCAGGGTAAATCTTTCTGAAAGCCGTGTCCGCGGTTATGGACGACTTGGAGCACAGTATCTCGATCATAGACAAGCATAACTAAAGTAGTGCTATAAATTTGACTTAATATGTGACTAGTAATCAACTTCACTATAATGGAATGGATAATAAAAGTGCCAACAACTGGTGGAACTGGGGTGTATCGTGTCATGTTATAACTTCCTAGTAAGTATCGCAACTCCAATGGAATGAAATAAAAGTGCCAACAACTACTGGGTTTGGGATGTCACATGCTAATTGTATCTGACTAGTAAGTACTGCAACTACCACTGAATGGTTAACTAAAACTACCCACTACTTATGCTATCAGGATGACTCATGCTATCTATATCTGATTAGTAAGAGCTTCAACTATAATGGAATAAATAAAACTGCCAACCGTGTGAGTTCCTCGGTTTTGACTTCCTCATTTGGCATCGAGGGGGAAATGCCAGGATGGGTATGTTTGGTGTTAGTATCAGGTTGGATCCGAATAGGTCTTTCTTATCCCTCTCTAATAGCCGCCAGTTTTACTGAGTCTCTATAGGTTGTTTAGTCATGTTGTTGCGCTTCAATCCACCATACCTATGTAGGCGAGAGTCGAATTCTAGCCTCATTGTCTTGGCCTCAAAGATCGACGCTCCTCTTTTCCTTTGCCCTTTGTCGGCACCTTTTTGTTTTAGCAGGTTTGAGATCGACGTCGTTAGCAGGGTTACCCTTCCGCTTGGCTCAGGCAGGTTATGGACGCCATTGGTTATTCTTCAGGGCTCTTAGCCCCATTTACATCTTGTCCGTAGTCGGACGCTCTATCATTTTCAAGGTGATTTGGACCTTTGTATAGTATATATGTATTCTTGACTCATGGAGTCGTTGTTGTATATATATATATATATATGTTATGTGGGTTCCATCATGGACTAATGTGTAATGGTATTATTTCGTTTTCCACCCGCACGAAAGTGCCTGGTGGGCGTCCTTGAATCGTTTCTATGCGGGTTTGGCGGAAAGGGCTAAAACTTGCATAGGGACGATTCGAGGGTGTTACAGGTCGCAGTGCAATGGCATCATCCATCCTACCACTGCTTATCATGGTCGAACGATGACCCTACTAAACCACATCTAGGTGGTTTTTTTTGTTCTTGGCCTACCATTTGAGAGGATCTTCCTCGACCTCAGCGTGGGATCCAAGGATGGCGGCACCCCAAGTGGCTTGCTCCCTGGTTGCGGCAGCGGCTCTCGCTTCAGCCAGTCTTTAGTCGGTAGTGGAGAAGGGATCATATTGCTTTTTTATCTTTTGTCACGATGTCTTTTCTATAAAATGCCTTGTCTGCTTTCCTCCTGTTCCCTAGGGCCTTTGTGTAAACTCGTACCCACCACTTTGGTAATGAAGCTTCCTGGACCTTCGGGTCCTTATCCGTTTTGGAAAAAATTAGAGCGCGCTTATATACATGCATCGGGATAAAATCCCAGCCATTTTAATACTCCCTCCGATTTAAATTATTTAACTTAGACATGATTTAGTATTAGATATATCCGTAACTTGATGAATTTGAGTCAACTAATTTTGATCGGAGGGAGTAGTTTCCGGCGGTTTCTGTTGCATCAACACATAAATATGAGTCTCACGCCTGAACAACATGAGCAGAGAAGGGTTACCATTTTGAAAAAAAATTAAAATCTGTTTCGTGAAAACAAAACAGGGCTACCTGAGGCTTAGAGCACCTCCACTAGCATTCCTAGGAAGGCCTTCCTAGGCCAATTTTTTCATCCAAACCGCGGAGTTTCACCCACTCTTCTTCATAGGACATGTTTTTTGCCGGATTTGACCCAACTTCCATCCAACGTTTCCAGGCCGAACTCGACATGTCGGGTGTCGCCTAGGAACACTGGATGGAATAAAGAAATGGGCGGGCCAACCCTGCCAACGAGACAACCAACTTCCCCACCGAAATCCGGCTCTCCCGTGACATAGAACCCTCTCCACACACCCTCGCTGCCATATCATCGTCGGCGCTGGCCTGCTACTCTGCTAACCCCATGCCGATAGAAAGGCCCACCACCACGGTAGCATCCCCTCCCCTCGTTGATGGCCTTGTTTCGCCTTCTCTCGGCGTCGATAACAGCTCCATTCCGAGCTCATGTCCACTGTGCCCGCGAAGAGTTTGGTGTTTTGCCTACTCGACCATGGACTCCGATGACGGGGAGATATTCGCCATGTTGTTCGAGGAAGAAACCACCGCAGCCACCGAAAATGAACAACACATGCAGATCCTTGGCTACCTGGCCAGACTATACACGCAGAATGCAGCACAGAAGCGTGGAGCCTCGGCGAAGGTACGCGGAAGTGCAAGGCAAGGCATCGGATGGAGGGCTACTGCATGTTGTATGCCGACTACTTCGCCGGCAACCCGTTGCACGAATAGTCCATGTTTCATCATTGTTTCAGGATGAGCCAAAAACTTTTCATCGTTATCATGTATGCCATCCGGGAGTTCGACCCTACTTCATATGCAAGAAGGGACTGCACCAACATGGTAGGGTTTTCCTCATTGTAGAAGTGCAAGGTGACGATGAGGTTGCTTGCATACGGAGCTCCGGGTGACACAGTCGATGACTATCTATGGAAGACCGAGTCTACTGCCCTTGATTGTTTGAGATTATGTAGAGCAGTGGTGGCAGTGTTTGGGCCACTATAATTGTGATCACCCACTGCTGAAGACACTGCTCGGATCCTCGTAGTCAATGGAAGAAGAGGATTCCATGGGATGCTTGGAAGTATCGACTACATGCATTGGCAATGGAAGAACTGTCTATTTGCTTGATAGGGAATGTATAAAGGCCACAAAAGAGGTTGTAGTGTGATAATCGAGGCAGTTGCTACACATGATCTCTGGATTTGGCGCTCCTTTTTTTGGCATGGCAGGATCAAACAACGACATCGATATCCTCTAGTCCTCTACTGTCTTTGCCAAGCTTGTTGAGGGTCATGCTCGTCAGGTGGACTTTGAGACCAATGGACATAACTACAATAAGGGATACTATCTTGCACATGGCATCTATCCAAGAAGGTCAACATTTTTGAAGACTATCTCAAGCCCCATGCTCCCCAAGCATACTCAATTTGCCAAGGAACAAGAAGCTTGCAGGAAGGATATCAAGCGGGAATTTGGTGTGCTCCAACAGAGATTTGTAATAGACCGGTTTACTGCTATGACCTGATTGAAAGATCAGATATGGAAAGTGATGAATTATTATGTGATCTTACACACCATGATCATTGAGGACGAGCAGAAGCATCCAGTGGATGTGATCGAGCAGACGTAACCATACTACAGACAGAGGCCTGATGGTCCAAAATATATCGAGCTCGTTGGGGAACCCCAAGAGGAAGGTATGATGAGCACAGCAGCAAGTTTTCCCTCAGTACGAAACCAAGGTTATCAATCCAAAGAGAGCAAGGAAACACCCCAAAGGTGTTGCTAATGAGCCTTGGCGTATGCACTACGTGCTAGTAGCAACGTGGAGACCTGCACAACATAACCACAGACTTTGCCCCCAACTTGCGATGATGTTGTCAATCTCATCGGTTTTGCTGAAAACAAAGGATTAAACGTATCGAATGGAAGGAAGTAATAGTTTGAAGAAAGTAAACACAAAGCAGTAAACAGTTGATTGTAGATTGAAAGTAACAGAAAGGACCAGGGTCCATAGTTGTCGTGGTGGTGTCACAGCAGATGCCATGGACAGGCTAAAGGTGGGGACTAATACACGCTAGGGGAATCCAGGGAGGGATAGTGGAGTGATTCTCCACACAGAAGATTGTATTGCTTTCCTTTCAAGATTACAAGTGCTCCTACAGCTGTATTGGCGAGAGGAGGAAGAAGGAGGTCTCTTACTCTCACCCACAGTTCACCCCTAGAACCTTAGCCAAATCGGTATAGAAGAAAACCCCACCCCCTCTACTGAAACCCTAGCCCCCCTTATATAGAGGCGGCCTCCTCTCAAAGTGGTAACCCGACCGGGGTGCTTTTCCCCCGCGTCACACATGCTTTAGCTATGTGAGCCTCTGCGGCGCCCGCGTCAGCCGACACGGGCGTCGTCACCCTTGTCGGCCATGACCCGGTGGTCCTGCCCTTGCTTGCTTCGCTCATGCAGTGCGTACCGGGCCTTCTTTTTGACCAGAGAGATTCCTTCCTTCTCCCAGAAGCTAAACGGGACCCGGATTATGGTAGATCCGGCTATACCTGTTCCTGCATACAAGTTAGACAAGCACTTCCGACTTACTCCTTAAGTCGGCTAATATAATGGTAGGCGACCCCCTGGTCCGGGTTACTCCGCGATCCGGCATGCCTTGAGGTGACCTGGCCAGCATCCGCTTTGGCCTTGCCGAACCTCGGCTAACTCGACCTTTATACCCCGGAGTGACCCTACCCGGGGTTATCCCCCCAATATTAGTCCCCGAAGCTGGTGCGGTCTTAGCCGCCTTGGCCGCTAAGGCCACATCAGGTTCATTTATGTTCAAGCCTTGGACGTTATTTCCGATTTAGCTCTTTATATCGGATTATGTGGATTTATGTTCCCTTCGCACGTTCCAAGTTTTCACTTGTCGGCCGGGTTACCACTTTGATTCGGATCTCATGGATTTACGTTCCCTCTGCATATTCTAAGTTTTTACCTGCTGTTCGGGCTACCATGGCTCTATCCGGGCCTTGTTTCCTTCTTTCATACGCCAACCCGTGTGGAGGCTAATCATTACGTTATCTTATTTTAAGGGCCTGCACAGTAACCGCCGTAGTAATTGTCAGTTATCACTATGCGAGGGCCACGTCACGCCTGCCTCCTCGTTTACCGCATCAGTGCGTCACGTCATGGGATCGCCTACCTGGCCTCCGTGGCCCTCACCGATCGTGTGCCTGGCGCAGTTGATACACGGCCACACCATGTGGCTCATTTGCAGGGCGCGGTCCCACTCACCCTCTTAGGGGATGGTTAAATAGTGGAGGGGTGCACCCCTTAGGATTTTTTCCTCTTCTGCGCCCCTCTGCCCGTTGCTCTTCTTCTTCATCTTCCTTGCGACCGCGCCGCCGCTAGTGCTCCTAGCAGCGCCGCCGCCGCACTTTTCTCCGTGCCTCTGTGTCGCAGCCACCGCTGCGCAACTCCCTCGCCACGGGTCCTCGCCAATCCAGGCCTCTGATCCCCGCCGCCGCTAGCGCTAGCAAGGGTAGCGAGTACGAGATGACAGAGGAGGAGCTCGTCGTCGCTGAGCAAGAAATGGAGGAGGACGCCGCTGCGGCGGACCGTGGCACGTGGGCCGGGTCATGGGTCTGTCAAGATGATCTTGACTGGCTCTACCAGACCAGACGCATCCCTGTCGGTGTCGTCACTCGTCTCCCCTCCACCGAACTGGCCCCCTCACCCAATCCGGGTGAGTTCGTCGTGTTCTTGTCCCACTTCCAACGGGGGTTCGACTTGCCGGTGAGCGACTTCTTCCGGGATTGGCTTAGAACCTACCACTTGCAGCCGCACCACCTTCCAGCCAACGCTGTCACTTCTCTCTCTGCTTTTGCTTCTACGATCGAGGGCTACACCGGACTGTGGCCCACGAAGGAGCTGTGGATCCGGTTTTTCGGCCTTCGTCGTAACGTCATCCCCAACATCCAAGTTGAGTCGGAGGATAAGCAGCTCACCCAATTGGAGTTGCGCCCATCTCACCTCGGAGGACTTCCGCTTTTCCCCGGTCACCGGGCTTGACTCGCAAAGGATGGGCCCGACCTTCTTCTATGTCCTAACGCGGCATCAAGATTTGATTCGTTGTTCTATACTCCGGGTCCACCTAACCCGGAATTTTGGGAGGAGATCTCCAAGAAGCCCACGGCTCTGGCCAACCAGGTTAACAAGAGGTTCGTGGAACTGAAGAAACTTGGATTGCGCAACGAGGATGCTATGATCACGTTCGTGCGCAACCGAATCTCTCCTCCGAGCGCACCCACAAGGTGTGCCACATGAGTTTCGCCATGACCCCAACCGAACCTCCTCCTTCGAGCTGAGCAACACGGAGATTTTCACGGGTTAAGGCTCTCTTCACCACCCACAAGGATTTCTCCGCTGAATGGACGTGGGGATTGAGCACTTTTGTCGTGACAGCTCCTCCCGCGAAGCTTCAAGGCAAACTTACTTCGGATTAAATATATGTCAGTTTTTGTTGTATTTTTGACTCTGTTCTTCATTCCATTTCTCAGCTATTCCTTCAGCAAACCCTTGAGGACGACATGGATCCGACCCTTAAGTGGGCGCCGGACCGAGAAACCCCGGATGAGGAGGAGCCGGACTAGGAGATGTTTCTCCCTATGACCGACGCTACAAAATGACCCAGCGGTAAATTCTCTTCTCTCAGAGACTGGCCCGATGATGAGGATGACTCGGATGTTGACGTGATTGAACCTGTTGAGGCTGTCCCTCTTTCTTTTGCCTTTCCGGCATTAGCTAACCCTGATGGTCATATCCATGAGGATCCTCCGCTTGCTACGGACGAACCGGTTCCGGTGGCACCGAAGAAGAAATGCGGAGCCACACCGAGTTCCTCCTCCGGACCTTCTCAGCCTGCACAAAGGCGAAAGAAGGCCAGAGATAAAGCTGCCTCCAAGCCGGCAGGCAAAGCCCCGGCACAAAGGGCTCAGAAACCCAAGGAGTCCCAAACCTCGGATGCGTAAGTCATTTTCTTTCCGTAACCTACTATTCCTTGCATTGTTGTAATTCCTCTTCTGACATTATCTCTTCTGCAGGGCTCTGGTGGAGGTCCCTCAGAGCGGATCTAGCATCTCTTCACCGCTCCGATCTAGCCCTTATCCCCTTCGTGACGACGAGACACGTCCGCTGAGCCCTATTCCAGAGGGTTCCGCGGCTGCTCCGGATTCCACACTACCTCGTCAAAAGGAGTGCAACCTTGGAGCGGGAGGGATCGGTCCAGCCGAGGCGACGGCGTCCACAACTTCGGCATCACCGCAACCAGCAGCCACCGAGTCTACCTCAACACCGGCACCGCCCCGCAAAGACCCAGCATTCAGTACTAATCGAATCAGCACCAGCACCCGTTCCGACACCAAGAAAATCAAAAACCGCACCAAGTTCTTCCGCCTCGTCCGAGTCATCTCAACCTCGGCGAGGAACTACCCCAACAGCTCCTAAGGGGAAATCCGCTACAGTTACTTCTTCCCAGCAAGCCAAAGGCAAAAAGGCTCTGGATGCTACCAAGACAGCATTCGTCGAGGCTGGGCAGCGAACCCTAGCGTCGATGCTTCCCAAGAAAGCTCCAGAATAAGGATGCCTCGCCGATCCAACGACGCCAAAGAAATGGTTCTGCATATTAGCCCAGCCCTTGCTCTGGTTGAGAGGAAAGAAGCGCATGCGAAGGGCTTGGAGGCACCCCATATGCTCACCGGTGAGCGGTATCCTCCGAGCCTGATTGAGTTTGTCATGAACTGGAACAAGGCGGAGTTCATCCACAATGACGATCTCCCGAAAAAGTTCGGCCCCGCAGAATTTTCCGCCCAAATGAACACAGCCGCCAAGGCAATTAACCTTGCGGGGCGGATGATGGAGGTATGTCATTTCTCATTTACATGCTGTAGATAATAACCATTAGTCCCCGAGCCTCCGGTGGAGTAACTTGTTGCTCGGCCGGATGCTCATTAGAAAACTAACATAGCTCCATGTGAACTTCGAATACGCACACACCTAGAGCCGGGTTAAGTTCCACTTGGTCCGGATCTTGTACACTTCGAATATGCACACACCTAGAGCCGGGTTAAGTTTCACTTGGCCCGGATCTTGTACACTTCGAATATGCACACACCTAGAGCCGGGTTACGTTCCACTTGGCCCGGATCTTGTACACTTCGAATATGCACACACCTAGAGCTGGGTCAGGTTCCACTTGGCCCGGATCTTGTACACTTCGAATATGCACACACCTAGAGCTGGGTCAGGTTCCACTTGGCCCGGATCTTGTACACTTCGAATATGCACACACCTAGAGTCGGGTCAGGTTCCATGTAACTACCTCGGTGAATTACGCTCCTAGTTACAAGCCTGGATGAGCGGAAATGGTTAAAATAGTACGGTGGGGCCCAAATGCCACTCACAGGTAGACCTTTCGGCCGTCCTAACCATTTCCAAACATCGGGACAAGAACGGGCGGCGAATCGGCAAGCGAAGGATCAACTACATACACAAATGAGTATGTATGCAAGCCACCATACAACAGTCCTCGAGCCATTCCATCTAAAAGAAATAGAATATTGCAACGCCATACCAAAAGATCCAAATATCCTAGATAGATATAATAGTTTAGGATATCTCCTCATACATCAAACATCGTAGTATCAAAGTGAAGCGGAAAACAAGATCCGAGTACGGATAAGAAGCAAATCGCATAAGATGCCCCATAAATAAACACATCCCGCCACAGATCTCACGGATCCCTCGCTCCTAATCTCTACACCAAGTGATCGTTGCCAACATCGTCTGTCTCTTCCACCCAAGATCCATCTTATGAAGTTTACCTGCTCATCCGAATCAAACAATTTATCGTGTGAGACCCTAGGGGTACTCAGCAAGTCTTTATGCCTCTAAAGGGGACACAACCTGGGGTGACGCAATTGCAGCAAAAGATAATACCTAACAATTCTATAGCTACTCGCTAACCATCCGCCTAACCATAGATAGACGGATGTCCGTGAAATAATAACAGCAGTTATAACGGTAATGTAACAGATCCATCCTCCTCCTCGCTTACCAACGAGGAAGCGGACGAACAACCCCCCATCCGTTGGCAGTTTTATTATCCATTCCATGAGTGTTGCACTATTACTAGTCAGGTACTTAGTCAAATTAAAAGTGGTACTTTAGTTATACTTGTCTATGATCAAGAAACTGTGCTCCAAGTCGTCCATAAATCATGACACGGCTTTCAGAAGATTTACCATAGGTGCACAAATAGCAACACACACTCGATCAAGCTCGAAAACCAAATCAAAACCCAACGAGGCATTCACGACAAAGCGATCACAGATTCAGAAATTTCAAGGGGCCACCCCATTAAGCTACCCGCAACGAAGTTGGCCGGCTCCGAGACGGACTCAAGGTTTGTGTGGACGGCTGTAAACGACTGGGAACCCGAAAGTGTGACTGGGCTTGTCGATATAGCGAAAACGTGTCACGGTCCTAAATAGTACAGGTGCTCCTCGCACAATCGTAAATAAAGCAGTAAAGCATGGCATAAGTACAGGATAGTAATAAAGCCCCAAACTACTTTGTGGCCCCAAGAAATAAGAATGAATCAAGCTCGCCTGGGGGTTCATAAGCCTCCGGATGTGGATAGCGCGAATATTCAAGGAACAGGAATCAAGTACTCGGGGTCCCACGGACACAAGTGAGCATGAAAACCAAATATGATATTGCTCACCGGTGCCACTTTCATTAGTTATCCCATTACTACTCAGGTTAAGTTGTATAGGTACCTCGTTATCCATCAGACACTCACATACCCTACACATGCTGTTCTACGACCCGCATGGCTCAAACAACTCCTGCAGTAATGGCTCATGGGATGGAGGAACAAGCTTCGGTGGGGTTTAAAAGTAAAGGCTATGCAGTACTTGGGATTCAGATTAATGCAATCGCGACTCCATGATGCAAGAATAAGATAGAGGCAATAGGTACTATATGTATGCAAGCATGTGGTAGTGCTCCTGGGTTTCTTGATATATCCCCTGCTCAGCGTCTATTCGAAGAAGAACCAAACAAACAAGGGCCAACATAAATAAAGCGCAGAAGCATATGAATTAAAATGCGACAAGCAAACAATCATGCCATGATGAATGATGCACAATTTGCATGGCAATAAGGTAGCATGGCATGGGTGAGGTGTGGAATACAAGAATAAAGCCTTTTATTGAGTTTTAGTCCCATTTTATCCTCCAATAAGTTGCTGTATACTTTATATTTATATGATGCATGCTGCAATTCAGAACATGGAATGCATAAACAGAAAGGTCTCGTCGAGCTGATCAATTTAGACATATTATTTGTCAAATTCGGAGTTATAAAACAAAAGTTATTAATTAATTAAGAAAGAGGGCATTTTATTGTAATTTTAATCAACTCGAAAATTAAAGTGTTCAAAATATATTTTGGATGGCATATTTGAATTCCTCATATTTTTCTGATTTCAAAACATATATTATTTGTTTTATTTGGAATAATATTTGAAAAGTTATTTAAAAACAGATTTGAATTTGAATTTAAAACAAATTGAAAAGATTTAAATTAAAACAGAAAAGAACAGAAACTTTTGTTACTCAGCCCAGACCTAGCCGCAGTCATTGACAAGTGGGGCCAGGGCTGAAAACCCTTTGTCATCATGGGCTCGCTTAGCCACCGAGGTCATGGGTGGGCCATCTGGCAGCGCCCACGTGATGCAAGGGAGGCAGGGAATGACAGGTGGGGCTGCGGTGGAGCGCTGGTTACTACCGAGAAAACAGAGGACCTCTCTCGCAAAAGCTAGTGCGGCCGACAGGTGGGGCTAGCGAGTACCGCTGGTTGAACGAGAGAAAACGGAGGGCTAATCGCAAAACAGCGTCAGCGTATCGTTTTCGCTCCACGGCCGACGGAAAACTGCGCGTGCAGAGCAGGGGGGAATCGAACGCGGGTCGCGGCCGTCCGTGCTGATGGGGCTAGCCAGTGCGGCTGGCTCGGGGAGGTTGCTAGGAGGGGGATGGGCGGCTAGATGAGGTTCTTCGCGACGCGACGACGCAGAGGACGCACGCGCATGCGACGCACCGAGAGCGCTCGACGGTTGGTCCGGCGAGAATAGGGAGTCATGGCGAGGATGGAGGTGTCAGGGAGAAGGAGGAGCTCACCGGGAGGTTGTTGGTGCGGTCGGATCGGGCAGAGGAGCAGCGGATCAACGACGAGGCTGGCGGTCTGGCGATCTAGGGTTTCAGCGAGCGGTGATGGTCCTGGCGGCTCTGGTCCTCCTCCTCCTCGCTGGTACGTACAGGACGAAGCAGGGGAGGGTCCTCGGTCTTCCTCGACACCCAGAGCACCTCGCCACCGGCTGCAAGAGGGGGGAACGGTGGAGACCGACGGTGGCCGGCGATGGGGTAGGTGGTTGTAGGGGAAGGCAGGGAGAAATGGGAGTGGCCTGGGGAGATCTGGGAGAGGCAGAGGAGAGCCGTGCGGGAAAGGAAAAAGGAGGGAGGGAGGAGAAGCAGCCGTGGCAGGGGGTAGATGAGGGTGGCTCGGTGCCACCTTTTTCCTCTCCTCCTCACGTGCTCGGGCTGGACGGCAGGGGTAGAGGGAGGGTAGATGGAGGCTTCCAGGTGGGTCAGGGCGAGGACAAGGAGGGGTAGGCTCGGGTGGGGCTGCTGTGGCAGAGAGAGAGAGAGAGAGGGGTGGCATGGAGCTAGGGTTGGAGTAGGAGTAGTGGCTCGGGTTAGGGCTTGGGGTGGATGGTAGCTAGGTGGGGCCAGGGTGGCCAGGTGGGGCCTGCAAGGCAGAGAGGAGAGAGGCCGAGAGAGAGAGTATGTGGGTAGCTAGGGTTAGCTAGAGAGGGCATCGGGTTAGGGTTTGGTTTAGGGTTGGGATAGATCATGGTGGTAGTGTTTAGAGATAGAAAAAGAGAGAGGGGTAAAGGGAGATTAGGGTTTAGAAGAACTAGGCTAGGAGAGAAAAGAGAGAAAGAAAAGAATAAGCCTCATATGATCATGCATAAGAGTTTTAATTAAAAGAAAAAGATATGGGTGAGATAAAGGGGTGATGGGATGGATGGAGATGGGTGTAGGGTTTTTAGCATGAACCAAACAAACAAGCATGAAGAGGGTAGATGGAGATATGGGGGATGATCCACTCAAAGATTCAAATAAAATCCAAAAGACTAGAATGTGGTGGTACTTGCATGGCCCATGCAAAATAATTAATGCCATGTTTATTCTTGTGAAAACAATAGTTTTAACATGGCATTATTCTTATGCATTTCCAAAAGCGGAATAAAGCCAAGCAAAAGAATTTGTGGAAGTAGATCCATCCTATCTCCCATGAGCTAGATTAAATACCAAAAGAAAATAAAATAAAAGCTCATGGATAAAGGGATGGTGGAATTATAAGGTGGTGAAAGAAAGGGTGGTGGAGTGGAATAAAAGATATGCCCCCAACTCAACTTGGGCATTTAAACAATATATCAATAACCAAATACAATATCAAGAGGCAAATACAATTTACAATGCATATGAGAGAAGAACCAAAACAAAAAGGGTTTTATATGATGCTCAAATGCAAGGTGGCATGATGACATGAGCATGATATAATTATGATGCAACAATTATATATAGGAAGTAGCCATTATATAGACTAGGCTAGTAGCATTGCAATTGTTAGACAATTGGGATGCTACAACTCTCCCCCACTAAACAGGAATCTCGCCCCGAGATTCTAGGAAGAAGAAAACAACACAAGGAGAGGCGGTGTTCGAACGAAGGTGACCCTCACGTTCCCAAGTTGATGAACCATGGAATGGTGCGACCACTACACCTTGAAAAACTTGCTAGACTTGTTGCGAGTCTTGCGTTTTGCTTCAAGAACAACGGATTAGAAGAATTGAAGGATTGTCGTGAGACAAGAAGGATAGGATGGACATAGCTTCGGTTTTTCCAAGAAACATGATAAGGGAATAGAACCACTTGTGAAAGGAAGGACAAGATGATGTATCTTGGGTAAAGAAAGACACGCCGTCAAGATTAAAGATTTACTGATACGAGAGAGGATGAATCTTTGTCTCGCTGGAAGAAAGAGCTAGGTTGGAGAGGTTTGAACCACTATGACAATAGCATCGTATCTTCTCTCGGATTTGAGAAATGAAGTTCGGAAACAATATTGCCTTCAAACAATAGAGTCCCTTGATATCAACGGAAGGATTTTCGGATTAGATTCTTCTTGCGCTGGTAAGACCCAACGGATCACGCAATTGAGGTGCGCGGATATAACTTCCAGAGACGGATGTGAAGCCAGATCATGGTGGAATCCCGAGAAGCAAAGAATATGGAGGATCTGGAGTTTATTGTAGAGATACTTATTGCTTTCTTTAGCCTTGAGGCTAACGCAATAGATTTGCGGCTGATGGCATCAACCATAATTGGCTTTACCACAGAAAAAGAATTGATGAAACAAAGAGAGAGATAGTTTCCTTTCATCTTGTTTGGGGATGTCGAGCATCGGTAGAAAGACGAGGAACGAAAAGAGTTTGTGTCTGTTTCCACCAGATAATTGAAGATTTTTCTCCATCTAGAATAGACAGACCACCAACAAGAGATTATTGATTACTTTCTTCGAGAGAGCACTCCGGAAAAACAAGGATGGAAGTAAAAGTATCAAGGGATAAAGGCCACTTCTAACTTCCGTGGAATGAGTGAAATCACATTAATTCACCAATTCAATGTACAAGAGCGAATGATAAGAGTAGTGGTATGGTAGCTACTCCATCCCGCACTCAAAGCATTACTCCGCACATAAATAAGAAAACCATGCAACCCAACTACCGAAACAGATTGAAGGTATCGACAATAACTCATGGAACTTCGTTAGAAAACAAGGATAGATGCAAACGATTCGCCGGATTCATAGATAGATAAAGATGATGATGTTGCCGTCATGTCGGAAGTACCAAGCCACCGGAAAGATATGAAGAAAGATTACGGAGACAACTGCAAGATTTCACAGATAAAGAAAAGATAGCACCACTTGCACATAAGGATTACAAAAGATCTGAAAAATCTTCATGGCCTCCGGTGGATTTAGCATAGATGATAGAACGAGAGGGTTTCAAAAGATCACTTGACGAGACCGAGGTGAAAGGAACTCCATGTTCTTCTTGAAAAGATTGAGAGAGGTTTAGCAGTTTTGAGGAAAAACTTTAGCGGAACGACGATGATAACTTGCCAACAAGGAAAACTCCGGGTTTGATTGAAGATGGAAGATGGAATTAACAATGAACTTGTTGATTCCAGAATTGAAGTGATGTATTTAGCGTATGACGGGTTTAGATAGGTGACTTCAAAAAGTCGAATTCTCACTTTGAGAACTTTGCACACACAAAGGTTAACAAAGCTTGAGAGAAAGGGACATGATGATCTTCCATGTTCTTCCATTGATATGGAATAGGCAAGTATATTATCAACATATACCACCATGGATTAACAAGATATTCCTGAATATCAAGTTCAAGAGGCGGAGAACGAACAAATGCTCAAACACTTTCGAGCTCAACGCTCTTTGAAAGATCAACGTTACGAGTAAGGATTCATGTTGGAAAGATGCACTGGTAGAATAGATTATCTGGTCCTTCAGAAGAGAACAGGAAATGCCACCTGGTTCACATTGTCGATCGGATCACCGGTTACAAAGATAAAGAGATCTTGGATAAAGAAACGATGATAGCTCATACCTCAAGCAAAGCTACCAGAGACGAAAAGATGCAATTCCCTTGTCTCAAAGAGAATTTTGCAGATATGGAGTTCAAAAAGATGTGCAAGATGATGGATGATGATAATCCGTAGTGCTTTGAGAAACTCCGGATTGCCAAAGATGCTTGACTATGCATAGATATGATCACGGTGTACTCAAAATCACAGGAGATAACCGTCACCATTTGGAGGATAGTGTTGATAGCATTTTCCATATTCCACTCATGATAAGTGTCATATAGCTATGCCGAGAACCAAATTACAATCACCAGCATCGGATCGACACATGTTATGTAATTATCCCAATAGAATTGGAGATGAAATGAAACTCTAGGATTAAGCGTCGGTGACAAAAGAATTTGTTAGCATGGACATGCTGATAAAAGGGAGATAGATAATGTTTCACACACGACTGGAAAGGAGTGTGGAAACACAGATGTATCAAAGAAAATTTTTCCGCATTTTTCGGCATTAAAATACCAATAGATGCGCAAAATCACTTATCAGGTAGCGATTAGCAACTGATGGTTTCACAGAATGTGGAGTTGCTAGAAGGAAGGACACCCTTAAGAAGATGGCACCGGTTAACAAGGAGTCAGATAGATCGCGCCGGTTTTCAAAAGCCTGTCGGTATGGAATATACCAACAGTTGATAACCAAAGGCAGATTGTGATAACAAATGGAATGCAACAGATAGACAAGGAATTACACACACACACACACTTTCTATGGTACTACGGAAACCCAGAACACGTGAATCCTAGTTTGAATTTTAAGAAGAGGATTGAAAACGTTACACTTCCTTACCAGAAAAGGGTGGGTGGTGGGGTAAGAAGAAAAGTGGAAGCAGTCCTACTCTCGCGTTTTTGTTTTTCCCTAGTATACATAGCTACCAAAAATATTTGCTAGACTGACAACGACCATTTGGCTGAGACCCTGAAGGTCGGGATGGCTCTGATACCAATTGTAACTACCTCGGTGAATTACGCCCTAGTTACAAGCCTGGATGAGCGGAAATGGTTAAAATAGTACGGTGGGGCCCAAATGCCACTCACAGGTAGACCTTTCGGCCGTCCTAACCATTTCCAAACATCGGGACAAGAACGGGCGGCGTAATCGGCAGGCGAAGGGATCAGCTACATACACAAATGAGTATGTATGCAAGCCACCATACAACAGTCCTCAGAGCCATTCCATCTAAAAGAAATAGAAATATTGCAACGCCATACGGCAAGATCCAAATATCCTAGATAGATATAATAGTTTAGGATATCTCCTCATACATCAAACATCGAGTATCAAAGTGAAGCGAAAACAAGATCCGAGTACGGATAAGAAGCAAATCGGCATAAGATGCCCCATAAATAAACACATCCCGCCCACAGATCTCACGGATCCCCGCTCCCTAATCTCTACACCAAGTGATCGCTGCCAACATCGTCTGCTCTTCCACCCAAAGATCCATCTTGCGAGTTTACCTGCTCATCCAATCAAACAATTTATCGTGTGAGACCCTAGGGGTACTCAGCAAGTCTTTATGCCTCTAAAGGGGACACAACCTGGGGTGACGCAATTGCAGCAAAAGATAATACCTAACAATTCTATAGCTACTCGCTAACCATCCGCCTAACCATAGATAGACGGATGTCCGTGAAATAATAACAGCAGTTATAACGGTAATGTTAACAGATCCATCCTCCTCCTCGCTTACCAACGAGGAAGCGGATTTAACAACCCCCATCCGCTGGCAGTTTTATTATCCATTCCATGAGTGTTGCACTATTACTAGTCGTACTTAGTCAAATTAAAAGCGGTACTTTAGTTATACTTGTCTATGATCGAGAAACGTGCTCCAAGTCGTCCATAACCGGACACGGCTTTCAGAAGATTTATACCAGGGTGCACAAATAGCAACACACTCGATCAACCTCGAAAACCAAATCCATACCCAACGAGGCATTCACGACAAAGCGATCACAGGATTCAGAAATGTTTCAGGGGGCCACCCCATTAAGCTACCCGCAACGAAGTTGGCCGGCTCCGAGACGGACTCAAGGTTTGTGTGGACGGCTGTAAACGACTGGGAACCCGAAAGTGTGACTGGGCTTGTCGATACAAATAAAACGTGTCACGATCCTAAATAAAGACAGTGCTCCTCGCACAATCGTAAATAAAGCAAAGAAGCATGGCATAAGTACATGATAGTAATAAAGCCCCAAACTACTTTGTGGCCCCAAGAAATAAGAATGAATCAAGCTCTGGCTCAGGGGGGTTCATAAGCCTCCCGGATGTGGATAGCGCGAATATTCAAGGAACAGGAATCAAGTACTCGGGGTCCTACGGGACACAAGTGAGCATGAAAAACCAAATAACAGATATTGCTCACCGGTGCCACTTTCATTAGTTATCCCATTACTATTCAGGTTAAGTTGTATAGGTACCTCGTTATCCATCAAACACTCACATACCCTACACATGCTGTTCTACGACCCGCATGGCTCAAACAACTCCTGCAGTAATGGCTCATGGGATGGAGGAACAAGCTTCGGTGGGGTTTAAAAGTAAAGGCTATGCAGTACTTGGGATTCAGATTAATGCAATCGCGACTCCATGATGCAAGAATAAGATAGAGGCAATAGGTACTATATGTATGCAAGCATGTGGTAGTGCTTGCCTGGCAGCTCAGTTGAAGCGAGGGATGGATCTGGGTAGTGCTCCTGGGTTTCTTGATATATCCCGTCAGCCTATTCAAGAAGAACCAAACAAACAAGGGCCAACATAAATAAAGCGCAGAAGCATATGAATTAAAATGCGACAAGCAAACAATCATGCCATGATGAATGATGCACAATTTGCATGGCAATAAGGTAGCATGGCATGGGTGAGGTGTGGAATACAAGAATAAAGCCTTTTATTGAGTTTTAGTCCCATTTTATCCTCCAATAAGTTGCTGTATACTTTATATTTATATGATGCTTGCTGCAATTCAGAACATGGAATGCATAAACAGAAAGGTCTCGTCGAGCTGATCAATTTAGACATATTATTTGTCAAATTCGGAGTTATAAAACAAAAGTTATTAATTAATTAAGAAAGAGGGCATTTTATTGTAATTTTAATCAACTCGAAAATTAAAGTGTTCAAAATATATTTTGGATGGCATATTTGAATTCCTCATATTTTTCTGATTTCAAAACATATATTATTTGTTTTATTTGGAATAATATTTGAAAAGTTATTTAAAAACAGATTTGAATTTGAATTTAAAACAAATTGAAAAGATTTAAATTAAAACAGAAAAGAACAGAAACTTTTGTTACTCAGCCCAGACCTAGCCGCAGTCATTGACAAGTGGGGCCAGGGCTGATCGACAGCCAAGGCGGAAAACCCTTTGTCACCGCGGGCTCACCTAGCCACTGAGGCTGCGGGATGGGCCATCTGGCGCAGGCCCACGTGACAGCGGCGAGGGAGGCAGGGAATGACAGGTGGGGATGCGGCTGGAGCGCGGGTTATGGCCTGAGAAAACAGAGGGACCTCTCTGCAAAAAGCTAGTGCGGCTGACAGGTGGGGCTAGCGAGTACCGCGGGTTGAACGAGAGAAAAACGGAGGGGCTAACTGCAAAACAGCGCCGCGGTACTGTTCTTCGTCTCCACGGCCCGACGGAAAACCGCGCGCGGTGCAGAGCGGGGGGATCGAACGCGGGTCGCGGCCGTCCGCGCTGATGGGGCTAGCCAGTGCGGCTGGCTCGGGGAGGTTGCTAGGAGGGGGATGGGCGGCTAGATGAGGTTCTTCGCGACGCGACGACGCAGAGGACGCACGCGCACGCGACGCACCGAGAGCGCTCGACGGTTGGTCCGGCGAGAACAGGGAGTCACGGCGAGGACGGAGGTGTCAGGGAGAAGGAGGAGCTCACCGGGAGGTTGTTGGTGCGGTCGGATCGGGCAGAGGAGCAGCGGATCGACGACGAGGCTGGCGGTCCGGCGATCTAGGGTTTCGGCGAGCGGTGATGGTCCTGGCGGCTCTGGTCCTCCTCCTCCTCGCTGGTACGTACAGGACGAAGCAGGGGAGGGTCCTCGGTCTTCCTCGACACCCAGAGCACCTCGCCACCGGCTGCAAGAGGGGGGAACGGTGGAGACCGACGGTGGCCGGCGATGGGGTAGGTGGTTGTAGGGGAAGGCAGGGAGAAATGGGAGCGGCCTGGGGAGATCTGGGAGAGGCAGAGGAGAGCCGTGCGGGAAAGGAAAAAGGAGGGAGGGAGGAGAAGCAGCCGTGGCAGGGGGTAGATGAGGGTGGCTCGGTGCCACCTTTTTCCTCTCCTCCTCACGTGCTCGGGCTGGACGGCAGGGGCAGAGGGAGGGTAGATGGAGGCTGCCAGGTGGGTCAGGGCGAGGACAAGGAGGGGTAGGCTCGGGTGGGGCTGCTGTGGCAGAGAGAGAGAGAGGGGGGTGGCATGGAGCTAGGGTTGGAGTAGGAGTAGTGGCTCGGGTTAGGGCTTGGGGTGGATGATAGCTAGGTGGGGCCAGGGTGGCCAGGTGGGGCCTGCAAGGCAGAGAGGAGAGAGGCCGAGAGAGAGAGTATGTGGGTAGCTAGGGTTAGCTAGAGAGGGCATCGGGTTAGGGTTTGGTTTAGGGTTGGGATAGATCATGGTGGTAGTGTTTAGAGATAGAAAAAGAGAGAGGGGTAAAGGGAGATTAGGGTTTAGAAGAACTAGGCTAGGAGAGAAAAGAGAGAAAGAAAAGAATAAGCCTCATATGATCATGCATAAGAGTTTTAATTAAAAGAAAAAGATATGGGTGAGATAAAGGGGTGATGGGATGGATGGAGATGGGTGTAGGGTTTTTAGCATGAACCAAACAAACAAGCATGAAGAGGGTAGATGGAGATATGGGGGATGATCCACTCAAAGATTCAAATAAAATCCAAAAGACTAGAATGTGGTGGTACTTGCATGGCCCATGCAAAATAATTAATGCCATGTTTATTCTTGTGAAAACAATAGTTTTAACATGGCATTATTCTTATGCATTTCCAAAAGCGGAATAAAGCCAAGCAAAAGAATTTGTGGAAGTAGATCCATCCTATCTCCCATGAGCTAGATTAAATACCAAAAGAAAATAAAATAAAAGCTCATGGATAAAGGGATGGTGGAATTATAAGGTGGTGAAAGAAAGGGTGGTGGAGTGGAATAAAAGATATGCCCCCAACTCAACTTGGGCATTTAAACAATATATCAATAACCAAATACAATATCAAGAGGCAAATACAATTTACAATGCATATGAGAGAAGAACCAAAACAAAAAGTGTTTTATATGATGCTCAAATGCAAGGTGGCATGATGACATGAGCATGATATAATTATGATGCAACAATTATATATAGGAAGTATCCATTATATAGACTAGGCTAGTAGCATTGCAATTGTTAGACAATTGGGATGCTACATTCCACTTGGCCCGGATCTTGTACACTTCGAATATGCACACACCTAGAGCCGGGTTAAGTTCCACTTGGCCCGGATCTTGTACACTTCGAATATGCACACACCTAGAGCCGGATTAAGTTCCACTTGGCCCGGATCTTGTACACTAAGCTAATTTATGCTTTTGTACATTTTTTTGGTGACCATCAATCGTCGGAGTGCTGAATTCCAACGCCTGCTGGATACCCACAAGATGCTACGTGCAAAGCACGTTGCACTTATCGTGGAACATGAAAAAAGGGGTAAGTTTCTCCCTTGGCGCTTTTCCTTTTCTCTTCATCTTCTTCTGCCGAACTAATCTCCTCATTCGGTTCGCACTGGGTGGAGGCTGAGAACAAGATCATGCGGAAGAACTTGGAGCAAATCAAGGGTATGTCCTTTCTGTCCGACCTTGTAGTGTTTTCCATTTCCTTTTCTCCTTGGCTTGGTAAACATTCATCCCTCGGCTCTGCAGGGTCAACATACTATTTTAGCATCGCTTGAGGATAGTGTGCCCGTGCCTGATATGATGCTGCATTTTCTCGAACAAGCAGGGCAACATCAAGCCGAGCTGAAGAAAAAAGATGATGAGCTCGCTCTCCTCCGGACCAAGGACAATGAGATTGCCAGGCTCAAGGCTGAGATGGAGAAGATGAAGGCCCAGCACCAAACCGAACTCCAAAAGGTTGGCTAGAACTTCACAGAAGAGCGCGAGCGCCTTACTCTCCAGATCTCCAAGGACCAGGACCTACTCATGTGCTATGCAATTCCAAACTTGTTCTCTTGGTTGCCATGAAGCCAATTCTTGTTGGACAACAGCAAGTCGAAGAGTTGGGTTTTTGGTGCTCACACATTACTAATCTGGGTTAAGTAGAACAACTTATTCCAGCTAACGCACAAGAGACAACAATAAAAATTATTAAGGCAGTCCCCGAGTTACTACTCGAGGCGCTACTATTTCATTGATAAGCTTATTGCCGACATACATACCGACATATGAGACGACTCGGATACATACACTTCTTAGCTAAGTGTAGAAAGGACGAAGTAGTGATACATTCCACGGTCGCTTAGATTCCTCTCCGGACCTGTCCGCCTTGTTCTTTTCCTGCGGCTTTGCATCTATAAGATAGTAAGAATCATTGTGCAATGCTTTGCTCACAATGAATGGCCCTTCCCATGGGAGGGATAATTTGTGCATGCCAGTTGTACGTGTACCAACCGGAGCACTAGATCGCCTTCCCGAAAGACTCGGGGGCACACTCTCCAGCTATGGTAGCATCGGAGATTTTGCTGATATATGGCGGATCTGGACAGTGCCAGTTCTCTCGCTTCTTCCAGCAGATCAACATTATTTTGCCAGGCTTCTTGCACTTCGGCTTCTGTGTATTGGGTGACCCTAGGCGAATCATGCTCTATGTCGGCTGGTAATACAGCTTCTGCCCCGCATACCAGAAAAACGGCGTATAGCATGTTGATCGATTTGGAGTTGTTCTTAAACGCCATAGTATTGCTGGTAGTTCTTCTATCCAACACCCCGCTGATCTTTGCAGCGTCTCAATGCGCCGAGGTTTTATCCCGGATAATACTAATCCGTTGGATCTTTCCACTTGTCCGTTCGATGCGGGGTGAGCTACCGAGGCTACGTCGAGTTGGATCTTCTTGTCACGGCAGAAGCGCGCAAATGCTCCTTCCGCAAAATTTGTGCCATTGTCAGTTATGATACTGTGAGGATAACCGTATCTCAAGATAATGTCTTTGGGAAATGTTACGGCCATAGCTCCATCACATTTTCTTATAGGCTTCACTTCAATCCATTTTGTAAACTTATCCACCATGACCAAAATGTGTGTCATGTTTCCCCTTGCTGGTTTAAACGGGCCAACCATATCCAAGCACCATACGGCAAATGGCCATGTAATTGGTATGGTCTTGAGTTCTGACATTGGCATATGTGTCTTAGTAGCATATCTCTGACAACCATTGCATTTTCTCACCAGATCTTCTGCTTGTTCTAAGGCACTTTGCCAGTAGAACCCATGCTGGAATACTTTTGCCACCAAGGCTCTGGATGAAGCATGATGCCCGCATTCTCCTTGGTGTATATCTCGGAGGATGTCGAGCCCTTCTTCCGGGTCAACGCATCGCTAGAGGACATTGGTTACACTCCGTTTGTACAGCTCGGAATTGATAATTGTGTATGCTTTTGCTCTCCTCTGAGTTTGCCTGGCTAACACCTCCTCAGTGGGTAACGTTCCATCTTTCAGGAATTGGAATATAGGCAGTGCCCAAGATGGTATTGCTCGTGCAGGGAACACGTTCCCATCAATTTCCATATGGTCTACCGGCATAACTTCATCCGGATCATGCTGAGCAGTCCCCGGGTCCAGCGAGGTAGTCCCCGGGTCTGCTGAGGCAGTCCCCGGGTTTGCTGATGCAGTCCCCGGGTCTCGCGTACTACCTCCCGTGTCAATGTCCATGGGCTCAGCTCCGGATTTTGTATCTTCCGGGATATAGATCGAGTCGGTTCCTGGGGACGGCCTGATAGATGGTTTTCTGAGGTGTTCCAATGCTACACCCGGTGGAATTGCCTGTCGGGTTGATCTGAGCTTCGATAGCATGTCAGCAGCCTCGTTTTCCACTCAGGGTACATGGTGAAATTCACACCCTCAAAGTAACCAGATATCTTCTGCACATGAAACCTGTACAGTGCCATGTTTGGATCCAGGGCATCCCACACTCCAGACACTTGCTGCACCACCAAATCCAAGTCGCCAAAGCATATTATCCGACGTATGCCAATCTCTTTTGCCACTTTGAGCCCATGCACAAGAGCCTCGTAGTCAGCAACATTGTTTGATGCCGCGAAATGGATCTGCAATACATATTTTAGCTGGTCCTTCTTTGGCGATGTAAGCACAACCCTGGCGCCTAATCCGGTTTTGGTTTTCGACCCGTCAAAGTGCATCCTCCAGTAGTTCGGATCTGGTGGCGGTGGTTCGTATTGTACCTCGGCCCAATCTACAAAAAAGTCCGCCATAGCCTGAGACTTGATTGCTTCTCTTCTGTCATATTGGGGCGCATAAGGAGCTAGCTCAATTGCCCATTTTGCAATTCTGCCACTCGCATCCTTGTTACCCATTATCTCGGATATGGGAGCTTCACATATCACTTTGATGGGGTGCTCCTCAAAGTAATGCTTTAACTTCTTTGCCGCCATATAGACACCATATGCCACCTTTTGAAAGTGCGGGTAGTTCTGTTTTGAGGTAGATAATACCTCGCTCAAGTAATACACTGGCCTCTGCACCGACTTACCCTGTTCATTGCGCTCTACTACAATCACTGCACTTACAACTCGGTTGGTTGCGGCTATGTAGAGCCACATTGGCTCCTTTGATAGTGGAGAGGCTAACACTGGTGCAGTGGCCAACATCTTTTTTAAGTGGGCAAAGGCTTCATCGGCCTGTGGTGTCCAAACGAACTTATCCAACTTTTTCATGAGTCGGTAGAGAGGCAATGCATTTTCTCCCAACCGACATACAAACCGACTCAAAGATGCTAGGCACCCAATGAACTTCTGGACATCGTTAAGACACTTCGGCAGCTCTATTCGTTCAATGGCCCGAATCTTAGTTGGATTAACTTCGATACCTCGGCTAGAGACGAGAAATCCGAGTAATTTTCCATCCGGGACACCGAAGGTACATTTTTCCAGGTTAAGCTTCATCCGGAACCTTCTCAAGTTCGCGAATGTCTGCCTCATGTCGTCAAGGAGCGTTTTGCTTTCCTTGGTCTTGATAACCACATCATCCACGTATACCTGTATGTTTTGACCTATTTGGTCATGCAAACATTTTTGCATACATCTTTGGTACGTTGCACATGCATTACGTAAACCAAACGGCATAGTGCGATAGCAATAAGCCCCGTACGGGGTGATAAACATGGTCTGTATTTGATCATCCGGATTCAGAGGTATCTGGTGGAAACCAGAATATGCATCAATGAATGACAATAGTTCACATCCCGTGGTTGAGTCTATGACCTGATCTATCCTCGGCAGTGGAAATGGATCTTTTGGACACGCCTTATTCAGGTTCGTGTAATCGATACACATACGCCAAACCACTGCCACGTTCGGATCATCCTTCTTCTTTTCTACCAGCACCGGATTAGAGAGCCAATCCGGATAAGATTTCCATGATAAATCCTGCTGCTAGCAACCGAGCTATCTCGTCTCCAATGACTTTTCTCCTATCCTCGGCGAAGCGGCGGAGAGGTTGCTTCACCGGCCTTGCTCCGGGTCTTATGTTCAAAGAGTGCTCGGCCAACTCCCTCGGAACACCTTGCAAATCCTATGTGGACCAAGCAAAAATGTCCCGATTCTCACGGAGGAAGTTGACGAGCTCGCTTTCCTATTTACCTGTTAACCCGGCACCAATTGTTACGGTGCGCTCCGGGAATACGTCATCAACTGGAACCTTCTTGGTATCCTTTGCGGCTTGGAATGAAACGCTACCATGCGGGTTACTCAACGCCGGCATATACTGCTGCGCGGACTGAGCTAATGCCGCCACCTCTTGGATTTTTCTTTTCTCCTGCGCAATCACGAGTGACTCGGCTAGGTTAGACCCAGCTGAGGCACACTCAATAGAACGTCGGAAATCTGCAGCAATGGTAATCACTCCATTTGGCCCGGGCAACTTCATCTTCAGATAACTGATGTGGCAGCTTGCCATGAACTTATTCAATGCTGGTCTTCCGAGTAACGCGGATAATGACTTTCCAAGTTCACCACCTCAAACTCCAGATTCTCGATTCGGCAATTATCTCTCGTGCGAATAGCACGTCAACCCGGACTTTGCCTATGGGCTCACAAGAAATGCCTGTACAATACCATGGAAAGTTGTCCTTGTAGCCGGAGCATGTTCTCCGAGATACCCAACTTGCATTGTATCCGTGATACATGATGTTAATGCTACTGCCATTGTCATTCAAGACCTTGGAGAACCTCACATTGATGTTCGCCCAATGAATGTCGGGTCCAGCACTAGCGCATACGAACCTGACTCGCATAAGCTTGGGATGATCTTTGATGTTCGGTGATTTCTGGTCCGACTAAGGCATGTACCTCACATCTTGGCATTACCGCATTGACCTCCATATGTCGGCGCTGCAAGCTCTTTCTATCTGTTTCCTCAGAACACACAATAGCTCGTGATGTTCTTCAGACTCATTCCTCCCATCGTTTCCGGGGTACCTCTGATCCGGCTAGTGCTGATTTTCCACCTGATGCACTGCATCCCTTCTCTCATTGTTGTCATACCTCGGTGGAGGGGGAGGCAACATTAGTCGCTATGTGTTTGCTCCGGAGAGCAATTGCTGCCGGGGTAACTCCTGCCGAGGTTGATCATTCCGGGGTGCCTGAGCATTCCCTGAACCACCTTGTTCTATCTTACGCATCCACTCACATTGCCTCGTTGTGTGACCCGCCGGGTTATTCGGATTTGGCGTGTGAAACTTACACGGCTGGTCCAACATCGACTCATAGGTATACCTCGGACGGTCTTTCTTTTCTTGCCATTGTTTCTTTTTCTCCAGCGTCGACGTTTTCTTGCCATCGTTTCTTGGAGTCCATTGCCCTCCAGTTTTCTGGCGTTGGTTGCTCCCTGCTCCGGGTTGATCTTGATTCACAGCTGCAACTTGTTGCGAACCGTAGCGATGATCCGGTCTATCATCTCTTCTTTTTCCTCTGTAGTCATTCCTCCGAGATGACCCGGCTCCATCCCTCTGATAGTATTCCTCGTTTGACTCGTTTGACGCGAGCCTAGGTTGAGTCGGATCACCCAGAGCATACGAATCGGCAATCCGGATCATCTATGCCAACGTAATTGGCATTTTCCTTTGCAACTTCATCCACAGCTCGCTGCCATATCTGCACCCTTGCGCAAACCACGCTATGGCCTGTGACTCTATGACACCCTCACACGAGTTTATCATGGTACACCATCGTGTCAAGAATTCACGGTCTGTCTCATTAGGTCTTTGCTTGCACATTGCTAGGGTATGCGGCCTATTCGGCCTCTGATATGTACTTGAGAAGTTGCTGATAAACATTTCTTCAAAATCTATCCAGCAGTTGATGCTTCCGGGTGGCAAATTGTTCAACCATACTCTGGCCGGACCTTCTAACATCCGGGTACGATCGTACAGCCCATCTCAAGTTGCCATGGCAATTTTCACAGCCGTAGTACGTTTATCAGCCAATCCTCCAGCTTGGTACTGCCATTACACGCCTCGTGCCTGGCAGCTAGAAGTTAGGTACCGGTGGCTCCTTCATGATCCGGGGTCCAAAGCACGCTGGACCCGGTGGACCTTGACATTCGATCTGTTCCGACCTATACAGGCGATCCAGTTTCAATCTGGCGTCATCCAGCATCAAATCCCTGCTTCCCAATCTTGACCCTATCACATGATAGTCCGGTCTTGGGTAACCCATGTTCACCATCTCCGAATCACCGTCGTTGTACCGGTTTTGCTCCTGTGGCGCAACTCTCTGTTGCATACCTCGGCCGGCGCTTTGCTCTTGCCTTGGTATATTCTGCTGCTGCGGTTGTCCTGCTCCTGCCGAGTTTCGCTGTCCGGCATTGCCATTGACAACGTTCCCTTGACCGGCATTGCCTTGGTCGTGGTTACCTCGGCTCACACTTCGTCGATCATCATTTTTCCGTGCTTCTTTTGCTTTTCCTGCCCGCATCGGGTCGTACGGGATGATCTGTTTGTTCCGTCTAGCCGAGGTTACTACCTCCTCTCTCCTTGGACCACCATGAGGAGACGATGCAGCTCCAGCGGATTTCTCCGGGTTACCCATCGCCGAATGGACGATTTTGGAAGCTCCAGCTCTCTCCGGGTTAGCTCTGAGTAGCTCTTCATTCTGTCTATTCGCGATCCAAACTAACTCGTTAACCCTATCTTGTTGTCTTTGACGGGCCTCACCCGTCAGACCCTCTAACTCGTATGCAGCCGCATCCGCTGCTCTGAGGTTCTTCATCGGGGTAGTATACTTCGGCAACCCCACGGACAAACAGTTTTCCGATTCCTCGCCTCCATTATCACCTTCTCTGTTCATCTCGCTTATGAGATTTTTCCCTTTTACTTTTACCGTATCAACTTTGTTCGCTTTTGCATACTCGTGCAGCGTCATGTTCAACGACTGCTGAGCCACGGCTATTTTCTTTGCGCCTTCTAATATCTTTTGCCTAGTTTCCTCTAGCTCGGCCTGTGCCTGAGCCGGATCTACCACTGCTGCTACCGGGTTTGCCAAGCTATCCATAGCTTCCCTCGGTACATTCTCAGGCCTCTCTAGTGGGGGTCCTCTACCTTTCCTCGGTGCCTTAGGTGTTACCTCTGGGTCCGGTGCTGGATCCTTGCTTGCGACTGCACCCGGCGCAGTCATCATCACTTCAGCACGGTCCGGGGAGCGAGTGATACGCGCCCCGTGAACCACGCTAAGGGGGGTTCCCCTGCCTCGACGATGCTCCGCGGATGAACGCATGATACGTCCACAACAACGTAGACCTTGTGCGCACCCAACTTGACGAAGAGGCCGTTGCGTGGAAGTGGGCGCGTGCCGAAGCATCCAGCGTTGTCGCTGACGAAGTCCAGTGCTCCAAAGCGCTGAACGAGCCCGGAGACGATGCATTCGCCGGTGCTGATGAGGTTTCCTGTCCGGATCTTCACCCCTGCTAGGGCTCTAGCCCCACGGTGGGCGCCAACTGTCGTGGTGGTGTCACGGCAGATGCCATGGATAGGCTAAAGGTGGGGACTAATACACGCTAGGGGAATCCAGGGAGGGATAGTGGAGTGATTCTCCACACAGAAGATTGTATTGCTTTCCTTTCAAGATTACAAGTGCTCCTAGAGCTGTATTGGCGAGAAGAGGAAGAAGGAGCTCTCTTACTCTCACCCACAGTTCACCCCTAGAACCTTAGCCAAATCGGTATAGAAGAAAACCCCACCCCCTCTACTGAAACCCTAGCCCCCCTTATATAGAGGCGGCCTGGTCTCTGCCTAGGGCATACGTGGAGGCATATTCCTAAGAATATGCCTCCTCTCAAAGTGGTAACCCGACCGGGGGTGCTTTTCCCCCGCGTCACACATGCTTTAGCTACGTGAGCCTCTGCGGCGCCCGCGCCAGACGACACGGGCGTCGTCACCCTTGTCAGCCATGACCCGGTGGTCCTGCCCTTGCTTGCTTCGCTCATGCAGTGCGTACCGAGCCTTCTTTTTTACCAGAGAGATTCCTTCCTTCTCCCAGAAGCTAAACGGGACCCGTATTATGGTAGATCCGGCTATACCTGTTCCTGCATACAAGTTAGACAAGCACTTCCGACTTACTCCTTAAGTTGGCTGATATAATGGTAGGCGACCCCCCTGGTCCGGGTTACTCCGTGATCCGGCCTGCCTTGAGGTGACCCGGCCAGCATCCGCTTTGGCCTTGCCGAACCTCGGCTAACTCGGCCTTTATACCCCGGAGTGACCCTACCCAGGGTTATCCCCCCAACAATAGTTCACTAGAGGTGGCTCTCCTTAAGATAGATAACATGTTGGGTGAACAAATTACATTGGGGCAATTGACAAACATCGAGAAAGCATACAAGCATATACTAATCATCTTGACTCCTTTGAGACTTGATTGGGCATTACAATATTATACATAGACCATCATCCAACTGCATCTATGACTAATAATCCACCTTCAGGTTATCATCCGAACCCCCTCCAGTATTAAGTTGCAAGCAACGGATAATTGCATTACGAATTGCGTGTAATGTAAACAATACGATTGTTCTATGAACAAAGAATTGTTGTTTTCTCCCTAGTAGCAATAGCACATCTAGTACCTTAGAGATTTCTGTCACTTCCCGAGATTACCAGAGGCATGAACCCACTATCGAGCATAAATACTAACTCTTGGAGTTGCTAGCATCTACTTGGCCAAGATAGCTACTAACAACGGAAAACATGCAAGATCACAAATAACAAAGACATGATAGAATCAATAATCAATCTGAAATAGCATCTCAGTATCCATCAGACCCCCGCAAACACAACATGCAGAATTATAAATAGATGATCTTGATCATGAATGGAGCTCACAAGATCTAGACATGATAGCACAAAGGAGGAGAACCAGTCATCTAGCTACTACATGGACCCGTAGTCCAGAGATGAACTACTCACGCATCACACTGGAGGCTTGCATGATGATGAAGAAGGCCTACAGGGTGAATTCCCCTCTCTGGCAGGGTGCCGGGAAGAGCTTCAGATCCCTCCCGATCTAGGGATGGAGATGACGGCGGCTACAGACTCTTTCGTGGAATTTTGATCGGGTACTTAGGGTTTCTGTATCAGAGGAAACTTATAGGTGGAAGGAGAGGTCGGGGGGGTGCCTGGGCTGGCCACACCACCCCCTAGCGTGGTCCAGGCCTGGACGCGCGGCCAGGTGGTGTGGCCGCCCTCTGGCCCCTCTCCGTCTCGTATTTTGGCTCCAGGTGTCCCCCGGTAAAATAATAACTTTGGCTTTTATCCCGTCCAATTCTGAGAATATTCATTTTCTGACTTTCCTAAAACCAAAATCAGCAGAAAACAGGCAGCTGGCACTGTGGCTCTTGTTAATAGGTTAGTCCAAGAAATCATATGAAAAGTACTCTAAAGTGTGGACAAAACATAAGAAAGTAGGTAAAACCAAGCATGGAACATCAAAAATTGTAGATACATTTGCAATGTATCAAGGCCTCTTGTGGAGTCTTGATCACCAGGTGCCGCAATCATGGGTTTGATGGGTTCATAGCAGAAAACAAAAAAAATCTATCTACTCGAACACTAATACCAGGATCTATACTATGTAGACATAAGTAACGGAGAAGGGATATGGTATTCATACCTTTGAAGACCGAGGCACGCCTTACGCAGGAAGGCGTGTATTGATGAAGACGAGCAACACCCCAAGTGTGGTGCCTCCGAAGTACTACACACGTTTGGTGTAGGCGACGTCTCCTGGGCTCCGATCCAGCCGAGCAGCGGAAGAAGAAGATGCCAGACCGAAGATCACACAACGGTAGTGTGAAGGTGGAGAACTCAAATTCCTCGAGGTCCTTCCCAATATTACGGAGAAGTTCTCAAAGGAAAATGAAAGAGAGAATGAGAGAATTGGATGCTTCCAAAGGGGTGGGGGAGACCCATATATATAGTAGGAGGGGGCTCACCACCTAGGGGCTAGGCGGTGTGGGACTAAACCCCACACCCGCCGGCCACCTAGGGGTTGCCGCCAGCCCTAGGTGGGCCCCACTTGGGTGGCCCACCAAGCCAAGGCTGGCCGGCCCCCTCCCCTTAGGCGCCTTGCCCTATTGGGCCTCCCTTCGGGTGAGGCACATTAGCATTAGGAAGCCTTTAATAATAATAAAATATATATTCAATATTAATTCTCTAGTTAACATTCAAATACATATATTATCATATTACTTTACTCCGGAACTCCTTCTGAACCCCTTCCGATCACCATCAGATGTTACCCGGAACTATTTTGGTTTCTCTCTCTCTATTTCTCCTACGGTACCTCATCTATCCCTAAGCGCCCCCACCCTTAAGCGTGACATCCTTCGGTTCGGGAACACTCCGGACATGATTGAGAATCCTCTCACATCAATGATCATCAGCGGGACCTGGATTCCCATGATGACCCCCGTGCATTCCACGAATCTTATCGCTCGAACCGTGAATAGTCGTTTCTCGTTCCCTTTGCCACTTGATACCTAGTTCATCCGAGACTTTTTCTTTGGTATCTTCATACCTTAGTTCGATCTCGTTACCGATGAACTTGTTTACTCGTTCCCATGCCGTTGCATTCTGTGACCCGGTCACACGCTTGCAAGCTTCGTTAATGCAACGTCACCGAGATGGCCACATATGTATCTATCCGTTACATGGACTGGCAAATCCTGGTCTTGATATGTACTCCTCTACGTGCTCCTTTGGGAAACCTGAGTGGCACCTTTTCGATCACCCAGTCACGGTATGATACTTGATAACCATCTAAGATCCCTCCAGAACGGTGATTTGCATTATCTCATAGTCTAAGGATCAGGTTGCGAGGTTTCATGTGTTTATCATCAATGGTGAACTTTGTAATTAGATCTCATTGAGATACAACTATCGGATGTTTGTCTATCACGTCATTCAACCAATGACGTGACCTCATTGTCAATTGGTATAAATGCTAATGATCTTGAAACCAGATCATCCTCATGACCAATGAACTAGTTTGCTAGAGGTAACTAGAGACACAGTTTGTTTACATACCACAAGTGTATTAACGTTTCGTATTAACACAGTTATGGCACAGTATGAAACGTATTATGAACATATAGGGGATATATCAAACAATACACTTTATTATTTGCCTCTAGGGCATAACTCCTTCAGTCTCCCACTTGCTCTAGAGTACAAATTAATCTAGTTTACAATAGGCAGGAACCTAACACCAATGGCATCCCGGTGTTGTTCGTGCTTGGCTTGTATGAGAGCTTTAGTCAATGGATCTGCCACATTCAAATCCGTGTGTACTTTGCAAATCTTGATTTCACCTTTGTCAACGTTCTGCCGAATGACGTGAAATTGTAGCTTGATGTGTTTGGCTGCGGAATGAGTTCTTGGTTCCTTTGCGTTTGCAATAGCACCCGTGTTGTCACAATAGATCGTTACGGGATCTTGCGCACTTGGAACAACTCCCAGTTCAATGACGAAATTCCTTAGCCAAACAGCCTCATCCGCCACATCAGCAGCAACGATGTATTCTGACTCCATTGTAGATTGTGCAACTACCGGTTGCTTCTTGCTCTTCCAGCTTACCGCCCCACCATTCACCAAAAACACAAATCCTGTCTGAGACTTCGAGTCATCAGGATCTGAGTGCTAGCTCGCATCCATGTAACCAGTTACGTTTAGAGCTTCATCATTGCCTCCATAGACTAGGACCATATCCTTTGTTTTCCTGAGATACCTTAGGATATTTTTCACAGCTGTCCAGTGATCCATTCCTGGATTACTTTGGTATCGCCTCGCCAAACTAAGAGCCAATGCCACATCAGGTCGAGTACTCAGCATTGCATACATGATAGATCCTATGGCTGAGGCATAGGGGATGTAAGACATCCTTTCTCTATCAGCATCCATTACCGGACATTGAGATAAACTCAACATGCTACCTTTTGTTATAGGTGCCAAACCTCTTTTGGCATCTTCCATTTTGAACCTCTTCAAAACCTTCTCAAGGTAAATACTTTGACTTAATGCAATCAGGCGTCTTGATCT
Source organism: Avena insularis (assembly GCA_023614405.1). NCBI lineage: Eukaryota > Viridiplantae > Streptophyta > Magnoliopsida > Poales > Poaceae > Avena > Avena insularis. The sequence goes on along the minus strand of CM042690.1, from coordinate 658,929,391 downwards.
ATCTCTATAGATTTTGATGCCTAATATGTATGCAGCTTCACCTAAGTCCATGGAAAATTGACTACTCAAATATGCTTTCAAGCTTCTCATAAGATCCACGTCGTTTCCCATGAGCAATATGTCATCCACATATACTACTAAGAAAACAACTAAGCTCCCACTCGCTTTCTTGTAAACACGGAACTATTGTTGATTTTGGACAAATCCAAAACTCTTGATCACTTGATCAAAACGTTGGTTCTAGCTTCGAGATGCCTGCTTCAATCCATAAATGGACCGCTGAAGCTTGCACACCTTTCCATCATCCTTAGGATCAACAAAACCTTCCGGTTGCATCATATACAACTCTTCATCAATGTGACCATTGAGAAATGCGGTCTTCACATCCATCTGCCAAATTTCATAGTCGAAATGGGCAGCAATTGCTAGTAAAATCCGGACAGCCTTAAGCATCACTACGGGAGAGTAAGTCTCATCGTAGTCGACTCCTTGAATTTGTCAAAACCCCTTTGCGACAAATCGAGCTTTGTGAATGGTCACATTACCATCCGCATCTATCTTTTTCTTAAATATCCATTTATTTTCCACGGCCTTGCGGCCTTCGAGAAGATCTACCAAGGTCCAAACTTGGTTCTCATAGATGGATCCTATTTCGGATTTCATGGCTTCTAGCCATTTCTTGGAATCAGCACTATCCATAGATTCTTTGTAGTTTGTAGGTTCTTCCTGTTCATCTAGGATGACAGACAACACAAGACTATTGTACCAATCACGAGTGGCACGAACTCTTGTAGACCCGCGAACTTCAAGAGTCTCGATGTCGTTGTTTTGATCATCATCATTGGGATCTTCCTCCATGTTGGAGAGCGGTTTTGGAACAACTTCCATTGCGCTACTCGGAATTTGGAGAGAAGGGTCAACAACTTCATCCAACTCAATTTTCCTTCCACTAATTCCTTTGACGAGAAACTCTTTCTCGAGAAAGGTGCCGGCTTTTGCTACAAACGTTTTGCCTTCGGCCTTGTTGTAGAAAGTATACCCAATTGTTTCCCTTGGGTACCCCACAAAGATGCATTTCTCCGATTTAGGTTCGAGTTGTCAGGCTGTAGTTTCTTGACGTAAGCCTCACATCCCCAAACTTTCAGAAATGACAACGTTGGCTTCTTGCCATACCATATCTCATATGGGGTTGTCTCCACGGATTTGGACGGTGCTTCGTTCAAAATAAAAGCAGCGGTTTCTAACGCATATCCCCAAAATGATATGGACAAATCAGTCAAAGACATCATGGACCGCACACTATCTAATAGAGTACGGTTACGTCGTTCCGACACACCATTACGCTGTGGTGTTCCGGCTGGCGTAAGTTGTGGGATTATCCCACAATCCTTTAAGTGCATGTTAAACTCATAACTCAAATACTCGCCTCCTCGATCCGATCGAAGATGCTTGATTCTCTTGTTAAGTTGATTCTCTACTTCCTTCTAAAATTCCTTGAACTTTTCAAAGGTTTCAGACTTGTGTTTCATTAAGTAGATATATCCATATCTACTCAAATCGTCAGTAAAGGTAACAAAGTAACGATAACCATTGCGTGTTGATACACTCATTGGTCCACATACATCTGTATGTATGATTCCCAGTAGGTCTACAGCTCTCTCCATCATGCCGGAGAAGGGTGTCCGAGTCATCTTGCCCATAAGGCATGGCTCACATGTATCAAGAGATTCGAAATCTAATGATCCAAGAAGTCCTTCTGAATGAAGCTTCTTCATGCGCTTTACGCCAATGTGACCAAGACGGCAATGCCACATAAACATGGAATTATCATCATTATGCTTACAACGTTTAGCATCAATATTATGGATGTGAGTATTGCAATCAAGATCTAGTAAGAATAAACCATTACTCACAGGCGCATGAACATAAAAGACGTTATCCATATAAATAGAACAACCACTTGTTCTAGATTTAAATGAATGACGATCTTGCAACAAGCAAGATCCACTTACAATATTCATACTCAATGTGGGTACATAGTAGCATTTATTCAAAACTAGAATCAATCCTGACGGCAGATGTAGAGATAACATGCCGACGGCCACCACATGGAATTTCGTGCCATTGCCGATGCGCATTGTCACCTCGTCCTTTCCAAGCTGCCTCTTACTCCGTAGCTCCTGTTGGGAGTTACATATGTGAGCAACAGAACTGGTATCAAATACCCAAGTGTTGCTCCTGGCGTTGGTAAGGAACACATCTATAACATGTATATCACATATACCTTTGTCTTTGGCGGCTATCTTGTCGGCTTTCTTGTCCTCAATGTACTTGGGGCAATTGTGTTTCCAGTGCCCATCCCCTTTGCAGTAATAGTACGTGGTACCGGACCTAGGGCTGGGCCTAGTAGCCTTAGAGGTGTTGTCAACTACTTTATCATCCTTCTTTGGCTTGTTTCCCTTGCCTTTTGTCTCCGACCTTTTAAAGTTAATGGTCTTATTGACCATTAACACCGTGTGCTCTTTCTTGATTTCTACCTCAGCAGTTTTGAGTATGGTGAACACTTCAGCAAGGGTCTTAGTCATCACTTGCATGTTGTAGTTCATCACAAAGCTCTTGTACCTAGTGGGCACCGAGTGCAACACCCTATCAATCGCAAGCTCTTCCGGGATTTTGCAATCCAGAGCATTCAAGCGCTTAACGTAGCCAGACATTTTGACTACGTGCTCACTAATACTATTGTGCTCTTCCATCTTAGCAGAGAAGAAGAGCTCAGAAGCATCATACCTCTCTGCATGAGCCTGTGGAGCAAAGACAGCCTTGAGATCTTCAATGATCTCGAAAGAATTCATCTTCTCAAAACGCTTTTGAAGATCTGGCTCCTTGGTATAGAGCATTCCACTTTGGATGAGGGAGAAATCATCCACCTTGGACTGCCAGATATTCTTTTCGTCCTGGGAGGCGGAATCTGCAGGCTTAGCTGGAAGCTCAGCCTCGATGACATAAGTCAACTTGTAGGGGACTAGGAGGATCCTAAGATTGCGGAACCATGCGGTGAAGTTGGTTCCATCAGTTTTCAGCTTGTCCTTCTCGAGGAAAGTGCTAAGGTTGAAGGTGGGTGGGCGAGACATCTACAATGGATTTCAAAGTGTTTAGACCATGTTCATAATAATGAGTTCAAGTTTTAATTCATGTTCCTAAACTAAAACGAAAGAACTCCCACTCAAATGAACACCCCTCTATTCATTTCAGTGATCACATGATCCCAATCCGTTGCACCTCCCCCGATCGTCACGGCCATCAGTGCAGTTTCAAAGGTGGACATTCCCCAATGTCGATCACATCAACCATGTGATTCATGCTCGATTTTCGATCTCTTGTATTCCGAGGCCATGTCTACACATGCTAGGCTCGCTAGTTCTAACTTGTGTGTATCCATAGTGCAACATGGCTTACACCCACCGTATGCGAACGCAGATATGTCTGACACCCGATCGTCACGGCATGCCTCATAACGGAGAACTTTCTTGGTGGTGCACACACAAGGGGAATACGAAGAATAGAATTATGTGAGGGATTATCCTATTATGCTACCATCGTATATATTATTATACTAGCATAACAGGATGCACACAAAGGTACTTCTTAATGTAAAGTGTCATGACGTGGTTGCAGCTTCTTGATCACCATCGAGAGCTCCAATGGAAGTTTCATAAACTTTTCATTGCCATGTCACAACACTAGCCCCTATGCAAATCAAAGATAGACTCCTCTATATTATCTATTGCATGTTTTACGCGGCTTTAGGGCTCTCGCGGTAGAACCCCTTCCCACCTACGAACGTAGAGCCACAACATGGATTCAATGATTGCCGTTTTACTTCCCATTTCAGGGCCCTCCAATGTCGATACAATATCAACTACTGTAGAGAGACAGACACCCCCTAAGCCACTTTGATACGTGGACCAGTCTCGTGAATCACCACGTGAGGTCAGTTTTGGGCCACTTCATCAAACAGTGCCGCGATATGAACAATAACATTAAAGAGGGTAGCAACTAGAGAATCAATGCCCACATATTACTATGTGTTCTATCTGTACGATATGTCTACCCATAGACCCGCATTAATACCACTAATGGGTTTCGTAGCAGAAAACAAAAAAATTATATCTACTCGAACACTAATACCAGGATCTATACTATGTAGACATAAGTAACAGAGAAGGGATACAATATTCATACCTTTGAAGACCGAGGCACGCCTTATGCAGGAAGGCGTATATTGATGAAGACGAGCAGCACCCCAAGTGTGGTGCCTCCGAAGTACTACACACGTCCGGTGTAGGCGGCGTCTCCCGGCTCCGATCCAGCCAAGCAGCGGAAGAAGAAGATGCCGGACCGAAGATCACACGACGGTAGTGTGAAGGTGGAGAACTCAAATTCCTCGAGGTCCTTCCCAATATTACGGAGAAGTCCTCAAAGGAAAATGAAAGAGAGAGTGAGAGAATTGGATGCTTCCAAAGGGGTGGGAGGAGACCCCTATATATAGTAGGAGGGGGGCTCACCACCCAGGGGCTAGGCGGTGTGGGACTAAAGCCCACACCCGCCGGCCACCTAGGGGCTGCCGCCGGCCCTAGGTGGGCCCCACTTGGGCGGCCCACCAAGCCAAGGCTGGCTGGCCCCCTCCCCTTAGGCGCTTTGCCCTATTGGACCTCCCTTCGGGTGAGGCCTATTAGCATTAGGAAGCCCTTAATAATAAAATAAAATATATATTTAATATTAATTCTCCAATTAACATTCAAATACATATATTATCATATTCATTTACTCCAGAACTCCTTCTGAACCCCTTTCGATCACCATCGGATGTTACCCGGAACTATTCTGGTTTCTCTCTCTCTATTTCTCCTACGGTACCTCATCTATCCCTAAGCGCCCCCACCCTTAAACGTGACATCCTTCGGTTCGGGAACACTCCGGACATGATTGAGAATCCTCTCACATCAATGATCATCAGCGGGACCTGGATGCCCATGATGACCCCCGTGCATTCCACGAATCTTATCGCTCGAACCGTGAATAGTCGTTTCTCGTTCCCTTTGCCACTTGATACCTAGTTCATCCGAGACTTGATCTTTGGTATCTTCATACCTTAGTTCGATCTCGTTACCGATGAACTTGTTTACTTGTTCCCATGTCGTTGCATTCCATGACTCAGACACACGCTTGCAAGCTTCGTTAATGCAACGTCACCAAGATGGCCACGTATGTATCTACCCGTTACATGGACTGGCAAATCTTGGTCTTGATATGTACTCCTTTACGCGCTCCTTTGGGAAACCTGAGTGGCACCTTTTCGATTACCCAGTCACGGTATGATACTTGATAACCATCTAAGCTCCCTCCAGAACGGTGATTTGCATTATCTCACAGTCTAAGGATCAAGTTGCGAGATTTCATGTGTTTATCATCAATGGTGAACTTTGTAACTAGATCTCATTGAGATACAACTATCGGATGTTTGTCTATCACGTCATTCAACCAATGACGTGACCTCATTGTCAATTGGCATAAATGCCCATGATCTTAAAACCCAGATCATCCTCATGACTAATGAACTAGTTCGCTAGAGGTAACTAGAGACATGGTTTGTTTACATACCACACGTGTATTAACGTTTCATATTAACACAGTTATAGCACAGTATGGAACGTATTATGCACATATAGGAGATATATCAAACAATACACTTTATTATTTGCCTCTAGGGCATAACTCCTTCAGGGTTGCCTTCATCGCTATGCGTTAGGAGATTCAAGATCCGACAGTGCATCAAGGTGGAGCATATATGGATACGCAGAGGCAACATATAATTTGTTGTAATTTATGTTTCATTTTATGTCGAACAATGTTGCATTTCATTTTATCCCGAACAATGCTTTGTATTCATTTTCATACCGAACTATGCGATCAAAATTATTGTTGTGCGAATTTAAGGCGAATTATTGTGAAATATCGCCATATTTGTCTATATCGCATACCTGAGAACGCTACCTGGTTCCACGAGTGTGAATTCGGTCATTTTCGAACCAAAAGTTCCATCCATCCTGCGCTATTTGGCGCCATATTTCGGTTTGGGAAGCCCAACTAGTGGAGGTGCTCTTGAAGTAACCAACTCAATTAGGGTATTCGTCCCGTTCAAAAAAAAAATTAGGGCATTCTTACATGCATTCCCGGATCCAAGGCTACGCAGGGCATTCGTACTTGCATTCCCGGATCCAAGGCTAACATTTTCTCAAATCCTTCTGACATGTCGAAGTCTTTGATTAACATCCAACCACCTCGCTTCAGTGGAGTATCGCTTAAATTGAACTTTGCACCTCAATATTTTGTGTAACCTTAAGTTTCCTTTTGTATAACTGCAACAAAGTTTCAGCTTACTACTACAAGGTGGACGAAGCTTCCATACACATGAACTGATATTTGGTGGCCACTAAATCTAAGATCTGATGACCCAAAAATTCGACAAATACGGAGATAGTTGAAGCCGTGATGAGATTTCAGTAGTATGGCCAGTACAGGTATCACAAACTGTTGGCTGGCTTGATGAACCAATGATGCTTTCGGGCATAAATTGATAGAATTCAGTCTGTACAGATTGCAGGTTGCAGAATACTAAGTAAAAAATGTCTGAGAAATCAAGCAAATTTTCATCTAAGTTTGTGTTGGTTAATGGAAGATAACCGTAACCCCTTCTATGTTCTTGACACCGACAGCTATTGCTGGCTAAACTAGAGCGACATAAGAAACGAAGAACTCTCTGCTTGGTACTCAACGCACGCACACTGTTCGGTTCTATGGAGTCAGCCGAATGAGCTACCACCAGCATCCAACTACGACGGCAACGAAACACCCTGAAAAGAACACCCTTTTGCGCTATCCATCAGTATCCTCGGAGCTTCTTGGCCACTGTTGTCAACACCCTGTCACCGATGAAGGCGCGCAAGAATCTGATGAACTGGTCCTTCTTCATGTGCCCTTTCTGCAGATCACAAAAGGGATTGTCATTTGAGTACTAACTAGGGACACTGAAGAATTGCATTTAACCAAATGCAGCAGCTGTTATGATCTCACAAAGAACATCAATTTACCTTGAAGCGATTGTAAGTCCCCTGCAATGTCTGCAGTTTGGGTGCAGGCACGAACCGCTGAATCTCCGCTAGAAGGGTCGGAAACATGTCACGAGCCGCCGGTGAAGGCTTCTTGAGCTCCGAGGTCGCTCCCGATGATCCTGAAAACCCAAGTTTTCATCGAACAATGCCATGAGATTCAAGAAGAGTTCGGAGCAGTAGCAGCGTCAATTCAGACAGGGCGCTCTCACTAACTAACCTTGAGCATGTTGCAGGCTGGGGCACTTGAAGCTGACGACGTACTCTGGGAGAATTCTGGTGTTCATGTCCGTGCTCCACACAACGTACCAGCGTGGATTCTGCATGTTGTCGACACCGCTGTCGTAGTCGTCACTGCTGGGGTGGAACTGGGAGGACCCGGCTGGTATGGTCTCTGGCCGACCCATCAGCACACGGCACAGCACGATATGCGCCTCGCCGTTCTCATCTGCCTTGGCTAGCATCGCACTGGACAAAGGAAAAAATTCAGACCCGTTAGTTTTCTGATGAACTGCTTAACTGGACATTCAGAACATATTCAGAACAACATGCTTTAGTTCTGCCCACTGCCTTAGTCAAATCAATGCATTAATTGATTGCTATTAATGCTACAGATGATGGTAGCTTGTTTTTCCCCCTTTCTTCAGCAGGCAGAGAGTATTTCGTACCTATCCCTATACAAATCGTCGGTCTAGCTACAGCATTTTATCAACTGTTCCAAGATTTAGAAACCAAAAGTCTGAACGAACATGAATCTCTATGGATATAGACAAGCAGTTCATACGAGGGCAGACAGAACAAAGATTTGTTCAAGCTATTTCATGATCTTAAAACCAGAGGTTTATTAGAACACAAAGCAACGGAAGCATCGATGCAATTTGCAACTATTCCCCAATTTGAATGAAACTGCGTTTGATGAGTTCTTCTCTGCTGTATTCATGGCTGCATCGATAAAAAACACAATTCGGAAGTTTGAACTCACCTGGTATAAGGAGACTGAGGCGGCGAGAGGTGAACGCCGTCGCCGTGCGCGCGATGGCCGAGAACCCGGCTGTTGGTCCTGCCGAATCCGTGCTCGACCGCTGCGGCCACGTCCGCCGATGGCGCGGCGTACCACGCGAACTTGGCATTGCCCCCGCCAGCGCCGCGCGCAGCGGCAAGGAGTTGTCCCTGCAGCTGGAACGCCGTGGACCGGGGACCCTGCGCGACCTTGTGCACCGCGGTGATCGCCACGCCGCCGCCCGCTCGGGGAGCCATCCCGCTGAGGAAGAGCTTCTTGACGACCTGGTAAAACTTGTCAGTCTCTTCCAGCCTCAACGCCTTTCCCCACGGCCCGCGGGCGGCCTTGTTGACCGGGCCGGACTCCACCGTGTCGCTGCTCTCGTCGGACCCCTCCTCCAGCCCCGACGACGCTCCGTCCTCCAGGTCTCGCTGGCCCCTCTTCCGCTTCCTGCCGCTTTCCGGGACAGGGAAGAAACAGGCCCCGCGGTCGTCGATCCATCCCATGGCAACCTCCTCGGCGGTGACGGCATCGATGCGAACCATCCTCAAGAAGTCGAACAAGAAGGCCCCGCCCCCGTACGCGGCCTCAGCGACCACCCTCCCGTCCAGGAAGGCCCGCCGCAGGGACGCGGCCGCCTCGCCATCGACATCGGCCCACGCGCCGCCCTCGAAGCAGAGGAACCTGACCGGCGCCCCGCTCCGCCGGAACTCCCGCCACCCCTGGAGGAGCGGGGACGAGACGCCGGCGAAGGATACGGAGACGGCGGGGTGCGGGATGGCTTGCTTGACATCGCCGGAGAAGTCCATCGCCGCCCGATTCCGATCTGTGTGTGTCTTGGGGAGCGCTACCTACGCAACCGTCTTGTCCGTCGGGGCGAAGCGTGGAGGCGGTCGGGCTAAGTGGAGTCGGGGCCGGTGGCGGGGCGGGAATATATAGGTTGAGGAGACGGAGAGGGGAGTGGGGCGGCGGGTCGGTCTCGTGAGGCGCACGTCGGCGACGACGTCGGTTTATGTTGCCGCAGGGGAAGAGAGGAAGCGGAGATGGGCGCGTGGTGCTGGTTTTTAGTTTTAGTTTTGGGGAGGCTCTTCCGTCCGGACGCGCGGTTCGATTTTTCTTTTCTTTTGTTTTCTTCGGGTTGGGCGGTTTTGCCCCTGCTGCCGAGGTGACTTGGTGGAGAAGTCTAGATATGTCCAGTTTAGGCCGTAACCGTTTCCTAATCCTTACTTGCCCATGTTGTCTTTCTTCAACTACTACTTGCTTGAATTGGAAGAATAGTGTGCTGTGCCCAAGAATTGAATTGGACAAAAGTACAGAGGCAATATGCGGAAGTTTGTAGAAACAGCTAGTGCAAAGATATTTTTGGCCTCACCTAATGAAATTACCTTTTTTTTTCAGGAATTTAGTTACGCTCCTGGAATTACTATGTTCATAATAAGTCAATGTTTTCCTCATATAAACTTCTTTCTAAACGGACTTTTCCAAATTTAAGTGATGGACACTTTTTCCCCTAGTTTTAAGCTAGGAATCATCTGAACTGAACATTAAGACTCATGCCAGGCAAATTAGAAAACATTTTTGGTGGTTAAGTATGCTAGTACTATCCGTCCAAAAATGTAGATGGCAGATTTGTCTAGATCACTAAAACGTGTCTACATACATGCAAATGTAGACAAATTTGGTAAGGGCCTAGTGGTTGAGGTGGCTCGCCCAACAACCAAAGTTCAACTTTCGTCGGGACGAATTTATGAAATTCTCACTAAAAAGAGCTTATTTCTATAAAAAGTACCAACAACCAAAGTGATTTTTTTTTGATAAATTCAGGTCTAAACTTCACGCCCCACGCTTCTCCTGTTTAATTTTGGAGATTAATTCCATTGTTTTTTCTTTGAAGAATTAGTGAGCTTGAAGGCTCATATGTATCTATGGGAGCTGTATATAGTTGGAGTGTACACTATGAGAAGTAGTTGGTACCAATCAATCAATGGGTTGTCTCTCTCTACAATAAGTTTCACATCATGCAGTAGCTAGTTAGCCATCTTTAACTGAGTTTCGGCATAAAGAGGAAGCATTTGCTAGAAAATCTCATTGGTTTTCAATGTGTGTATGTAGATGTTCAAACCCGATGCGCACTCAGCAAGTGGTATTTTTCTTGACCTGATGTGCATCAGCATGTCTCTCTTGAAGTCGATCGTCCTCGTGTGTCGCTTGATTTCCTGCGCTACCAGTTATTACTTGATTTGCACAATTACAGCTTGGTTTCCTCGCTTGAAAGCAATATTTTCAATTTTAACTATTCAGGCCCTCTGTGGTGTATGCTTGTAGAGTTAAGTGCACGATCTTTGTGCCTGCCTTTCTGTGTTGATCTACTCAACATATGTTCAACCTTGTTTTTTTGTTTCTTCTTTGATTAAACACTGATGTGGTGAACATTGACATATGTTCATCTCTTGTGCAGCTGGTAATTGAGGTGATCCGGGTGGAGTGGCGACAGCAGGAACTATGCAGCGATGTGAACTCAGCCACATCAGCCCTTTCCAGCAGCGACCCGGAGGCAAGTCTCCTCTCTCGGTCGACCTAGCGGCAGCAATGACTTGGCAGCGGGCGACGATGGTGCAACTTCACATCTTCGGCAACTATATCCCCCAAAGGTGTTGCAACTCCACATCTTCGGTGAACTCATCCTTCTCCACTTTCTTCCCTCTTAGTATCTGAATTTCTAAGATTCTTCCCTCTACTTGTAGGATTTACTACGAAAATTGTACTGTATAATCAAAACCGTGCTTGAAAATTTAAGGGTAGTTCTAATGTGGGAGAAGAACATGTGGTCCTTAGATGTTATTATCCAGTTGCGCTTGCTTCCAATGTATTATGTGATAGGCTCCCTAATTTAAATATTTTAATGTGTGCCTAATATGTCCTCGTTTGATGTTGCACCGCTCAAATGATGCTGAAAGAGTAAGTCGATACCCTCCAAAATTATTCTTGCTAAATCTTCTCTGCTGACCATCATTTCTTGTTCTTGTTCAAGGGTAACAAGGACTAGAAGACGGGCAGGTTAGCTGAAACCTGTAGCGGCCTACAACCTGGATCACTTGGAAGTTGGAAGACGATGCCATATGTCTTACTCGAGTTATCTCTATGCAGCAGCTTCCTAGCATAGAGTTTGGACGCAGACTCCTATCACCTTACTCTTCGATATGGCTACAATGCATTGAGCCAAAATTTCAGATTTGAGAGAGTTTGGACACAACATGTTTCATGTTTGTACATGAAGTTTCCTTGTGATTCATTTTCCAGTATCGTGGAATCTGTATTTGATTAGACCCCTGGTCGAGTTGAATTGTATGTTTGGCATTCATTGTGCTTTAGTATATTTTCCATGAATCATTATTTGCTATATGGTCTAAAAATTTGGGTAGGTCATGTCAAAAGTTCGTACACCCTGGCTAACTGAACTTGAATCGATCAAGCTAAGTTAGCTCAGTATGGGTCTTTCTAGTTAGGAGCAAGTGGTGAGCCAGATTTGCTTGCTCCTGTGCCTAATGCATGGTGGAATGAATTGAGAGCAGCTAGCTACTCCCACCTAATTATAAGACGTTTGTGCAAGTTAATTTAGTTTGTCAAAACATTATATATTTAGTAACAGAGGTAGTACATACTAGCTGGGCTACTCACACTCCTTAGAAAATAGTCGTTGAGGTGTGGCGCGGCATGTGATGACAGTCATCCTTCACATTTTAAGCATCGTCGTTCGCTGGCTGGCATGTCATCGTCATTTGCGTCTCATTGTTCTTGTTTTAATTTGCTCTGGCTCTTGGTCGATGGAAACCTAGAAAGCAGAGATTTGTGGAGTACTCTCTCTCCTTAGTGCATATATATAAGTCAAACAATGTAGAGTCCCAAAATATAAGGTGTCTAAGGATTAGTCAAAAGTTAACGCTTTCTAAATTTGGCAGGGGCCTAGTGGTTGAGGTGGCTCGCCCAACAATCAAAGTTCAACTTTCATCAGGACGAATTTCTGAAATTCTCACTAAAAAGAGCCTATTTCTATAAAAAAAGTACTCACTCCGTCCACAAATAACTGGCTTGAGTTTGTCTAGATTTGAATGTATCTAGACACATTTTACTGTATAGATACATTTAAATCTAGACAAAACTAAGTCTTATTTCTGGACCGAGGGAGTACAACAACCAAAGTGATTTTTTTTTTGATAAATTTGTGACACCCTCTTTAAAATAAAGTGAGTAGTGAAAACACTTAGAAACGGCTAGATATATTCATCAACGAAGAAATAATCAGCTCATTTACTTCCTCCGTTCCAAATAAATCACTTAGGTTGTTTTTATTTGTATTTTTTTAGGTGTTTATATTTGTATTTATCTGTACACTAAAACGTATTTGAATACATTCGACTCTAGATAAATCCAAGTCAGAGGTGGAGGGAAGAAATCAATTACGGTGTGCCGCCTCCAGATATTTTTACTTCTCGAGATCATCACGATAGAGCAACCTTTTAGGTGAAGTCTCGTGAAGGAGACACTTTGTTCGTGTCGCTGTAACAGTTTTCTTGTGCGAAGCACGCTGACCTCCGAAGGCGGCCGTACCGACTTTGCCCTTTTGCCCCTTCCCGTTCCTTGCGTGCCAGGTTCTTAAAACGGCGCGTCGCTTTCTCACTCCTGCAGCTACTCTTCGTCACTAGCGCTACCCGTTTTTTCTCCCTTTTTCTTGGCGCTTAAGACGAACGAGCGACCCCTCCACGACGTTCGCGCCTCGCGTTGTTCTTGACAAGCAAGTAGCCAGCCACCCCACCCGAGGCCTCACCGTGGGCCCCACCTGCCAGCCCAGCGGAGGCCATAGCAACGCAGACGCTGACCTCCAGCGCCCGTGGCGTTGACCGGCTCGATATCCTCGCGACACCTTTCTGTAGTACTACCCGCGTGCTCGGTGCTGTCCCGTTCGAGTATCTCGTGGTGTATGGTGTGTGCGTACGTCGGTCTGGTTGGTGGACTTCGAATTGTCCACGAACACTTAAACTACTCCGTGGTGGTCAAGTTATTTTGAGCCAGGCACGTGGAGGCGACGTACGTAGCGTGATGCCTTACCGGAGCTAGCAGATGCACGTGATGCCTTATTTTGCTGCAGCCGGTGTTCGGGTTCCGTTTCCCTTCTCCCTGCTGGGATCCCGCGGCCTGTGTGTGACTAGTTCCGGAAAATGTCAGCTGGTTTTACTTGCTGCCGCACGCAACAGCTTGCCGGCAATTAAACAGCGCAGCATTTTCTTTTTTCCCGTGTGAACCCCTGCGGATTAAGTAGGCCTCAAGTCTGCACATGAATTGCCTATTGCAAATATCTGCCCAGAGAATTGGTATTTTCTTCATTGTTTGTTTCTCTTTGGGTTATTCCGTAAAGGACATCTTCATTAAACTCAGATTATTGCACCGAGGCAATAGAAACATATAGAGTTCATGACCGCCATCTAATAAACATTCAAATAATGCACGTGGCCGCAACAGAGCACACACAATAATAAAAGAATGCAAAATCTTGCAAGAGCTCTAAGCTCCCTACAAATAGGCAGATATGGTTTGCTCCTACCTCCGCTGTTGTTTTAGTCCTTATCTGTCAGCATGGTGCTTGTACTCTCTTTTTTTCCACGTGTGTGTTGTGTTCGCGGCGGTTTCATGCATATGTCGGTGCTCCTAGCGACGTCGGTTGGTTTTGAGTCCACCTGTTTGCCCGTTCTTGAGTTTACATATGAAGGCCCAACTAATAAAAATACTTACAAGGTGAAACGCCCATACGAAGACCACGTCGTCACCATGTTGGTTAAAGACATCAATAATCATCTACTCTAATTATGCACACACCATCATATACATCTCATAGTGTTTCTGTTCTTGAAGAATACACCATGAATGGAGACGAGATAACTTGCAAAAAAGATAAATATGTGCTCTTAACACCATGTTCAAATAGCCGTAGCGACCAAAGCAAGACTATGTCTCTCACACCAACGAGGATTTCGAACTTATGATCAATGTATGGTAACTAATTGTAGAAAAAACACTTGCAACACTATAAAACAGGTGCAAGTCTCAAGCCACATGAATGAATAACGATATAAAACAGATGTCTCCAATCTTGAGTATAGAAACAACATTTTCTGCTCATAGGCTGGTTGTGCTTCACAAGCTTATCTTAGTTAGGGATGGCACATCTGCGAAGATACCACGTAATATTATTATTTTTTGCTAGATGGCCCATTAGAATAAAACAACGCTCTAAATATGGAATCCACCGAGAATTCACCATTCGCCTATAGATTCCCTCGTTATTTTTCGTTTGTGCCACTATTGAACCATAGCTAACTATCATTGTTGATCATTCTCTTCGCCAATACAAGGCCCTAATAAATCCATCATGAACATTACAATGCACAGAGATAGTCCAAACACCTTGGCAATTCTATCACTTATGTGACAAACAATCTTATCCAACTATGGGTACTGATCTCGGAGAGTGGCATCTTCCAACCACCTATTATCCATAACCGGATCTCCGGGTGTGAGTTGTTCTTGATAACGAATGTATGAAGTGGAAGAAATACCTCTTCATCGCAATCAGATCTACCCAAAAATGAGAATCCCCTAGCTTTCGATGAATTCTAGAGATAGCTTTTAAATTAATATATTTTCTCTTAGTGAGGTTTTGCTAAATAAACATCCTTCCTAATAGGTTTGGAAGTGATTTTGGTAAGGAGGGTCATATTTTTTGCCCATGAGGTCTTGAATACAAAGGAAACTATTAACTTTGCAGACTGATAAGTGCATTTTTGTAGCATGTTTAGCTTATGTTTTTCATAAGTAGTGATAGAATTTTGGTATTTTACCGCGCTCATGCGCACCTTTTATGCTTGTTTTCACCATGATCCCAAAATTAAGGGTGTTGATGGATAGTACAATGAAAGCTATTCATTTTGGGTATAAATCTGCTAATTGGAGGCCATTAAAGCCTTCCATACAATTTTCCACGCACTTGGGAGAGAGATGAAGGAGAATACAATTTTTAGGATGCAATCAGAGGCTTTAGCGAGCATTGGTACGAGCGGGGCCCATCCATACCGCGCGTTCATACAATGCACCGTCGAAGCCGCCTCATCAAATACTCTCGGTCCGTGGAGATGGATCTATGATCCTATTTAGAGACATCAGAATTCACAGAAGTCTCACCTCTGGAAGGGATCTGGAGGGAAACTCACAGAAGGGCTTCGATCCTGAGGCTACAAAAATCCTTGGAGGCCTAAGCATCATCCTCATCATCAACCGCTACAACTCCACCATCATCACCATCCTCTTCATTGCATTTTGGGAAATACAAAAAAGATAAATTATGTATTTTTAATGGAACTTTTCAGGTACACTTCTCCTGTATATATTTATCTATATATTTAACGCTATAATTTTTGGAGACATGGAAGTGTGAGGTTTTGAAATTTTCAAAAATCTGAAAGTGAAGGGAGCACTGGTGCCCATGTGGCAAAGAAACTTTCCAAGTAATATATAGAGTTCTCTATCGCCATCTAAGCATTCAAATAATGCACGTGGCCGCAATAGAGAACATACAATGAAAAATCCAAGATCTTCCAAGAGCTCTAAACTCCCTAGAAATAGAGATGTGGTTTGCTCCTACCTTTGCTTCTGTTTTGGTCCCTATCTATCAGCGTGGTGCTTGTACTCTTTTTTCCACCATGTATGGGTTGTGTTCATGGCGGTTTCATGCATACTTTCATGCTTCTAGAAACGTCGGTTGGTTTCGATCCCACCTGTTTGCCCGTTCTTTCTAGTACATTGGCATTCACAACTAATATAAAGCCTTAGAGGGTGAAGAATTGATACTAAGACAACACTATCATCCAAGTTGGTTAAGGACACCATTAATAGGCTACTCTAACTATGTACACACCATCATATATAGCTCATCATGTTTCTATTGTTGAACAGTAGACCACGGATGGAGCTAGTGCGTATATTGGTAGATAACTCGCAAAAAAGATAAATATTTGCTCTTAAACACCATGTTCAAATAGCCATAGAGACCAATACAAGACTATCACTCTCACATCAACGAGGATTTCGAACTTACGATCAATGTCCGGTAACTAATTGTAGAAAAATCACCTGCAATGCTATAAACACATGTGCAAGTTTCAAGCCACATGAGTGACTAACGATATGAAACATATGTCTCCTATCTTGAGTATAGAAGCAACACTTTATTCTCATATGCTACTTGAGCTTTACAATCTTATCTTAGTTAGGATGGCACCTCTGCGAAGATACCATGTGATATTCTAATTTCATGAGGTATCTTCATTTTTCTGATATGCTTGTTGTTGCTAGATGGCACGTCAAAATTAAATAACTCTAAATGTAATCCACTGAGAATTCACCATTTGCATATAGATCTCCTCAAAAAAATTGTGTACATGCAACTATTGAACCATAGGTAACTACCCTTGTTGGTCATTCTCTTCGCAAAGATAAGGCCCAAATAAATCCGTCATGAATGTCACAATAGGCAGAGATGATCCAAACACCTTGGAAATTGTATCACTTCTGTGACGAACAATATGATCTAACTATGGGTATTGATCTTGGGGAGTGGCATTTTCTAGCCATCTACTCTCCAGTATCAGATATCCAGATGTCAAATGTCCTTGATGACGGATGTTTGAAGCGGAAGAAATACTAAATGAGAATCTCCTGGTTTCCGATGCATTTTGGAGATAGCCTTTTAATCGACATATTTTCTCCTAGAAGTGAGGTTTTAGTGAGAACATCCTTCGTAAGAGATTGAGAGGTCATTTTGCCAAGCAGGGTCGTGTTTTTTTGCCATGAGGCCTTAAATACTAAGAAAACCATTTCATTGCGCACCAAATAATATTCCATTTTACTTTGGCAAAAGAATTAGGATAGAAAACATATACCTCTTATAAAGCAAAACCCCTAACTACAATTAGTGTTAGTCTATCTCTTCATGTCGAGCTATTCACATCACATATTCTTTTAGCCAATCAATTTTACATGTCATCTCCGCTAATAGTCAATACTGAAGTCTATCTCCACATGGAAGCTATCCACATTATCTCTATTTTCCATACAAGTACCCATGTAACCAATTTTTAGCCATCAACTATACATAATTTTCATGACAATTAAATTTTAGCCACTCGATCATTTTGAACTATGAAATCTTGCATATTCATATAGACAACTTCATGATTCATGTATTTTATACCATTTCATTTATATGATAGAGTTTTCAATATATTCTGCTGCAATGCGCCGGTATCCTTCTAGTTATCTTAATTTTGTGGGACCCTTTATAATTTGGAAGAAGGATATATGCATTACATTGTGGCGTAGCCTTGTTGAACACCGGAGCATTTTATTTTTCCTGTCTGAACTCCCGCTGCTTAAGTAGGCCTCAAGTTTGCACATGAATTGTCTATTGCAAATATCTGCCTAGAGAATTGATATTTTATTCATTATGTGTTTCTCATTTGGTTCTTTTATAAACGACATGTCCATTAAACTCAAAGTATGGCACTGAGACAATAGAAACATATAGAGTTCATGGCCACCGTCTAAACATTCAAATAATGCATGTGGCCACAACAGAGCACACACAATAAAAACATGCAAAATCTTTCAAGTGGCCTAAGCTCCCTAGAAATAGGGAGATGCGGTTTGCTCATATCTTTGTTGTTTGTTTAGTCCTTATATGTTGGGGTGGTGCTTGTACTTTTATTTTCCCACCGTGTTTGTGTTGTTTTTGTGGGGTTTTCGTGCATACGTCGGTGCTCCTAGTGACGCCCACATGTTTCCCGTCCTTGCTAGTACATAGGCATACATGACTAATATAAAGACTTACAGGGCGAAGCGCTGATAACAAGACTGTGTTTTCATCGATGTTTGTTAAAGACATCTTTAATCAGCTACTCTAACTACGCACACACCATCATATATTGATCATCATGTTCCTGTTGTTGAACAATAGATCACGAATGGAGCTGGTGTGTATATTGGTAGATAACTTGCAACATAGATAAATATTTGTTGTTAAACACCATGTTCAAATAGCCATGGCGACCAAAGCAAGACTATCACTCTCACACCAACGAGGATTTCAAACTTACAATCAATGTCAATGTCCAGTAACTAATTGTAGAAAAATCACTTGGAACACTATAAAACAGGTGCGAGTTTCAAGCCACCTAAATGGCTAACGATATAAAACAGATGCCCCCAATTTTGAGTATAGAGACAACACTTTCTGCTCATAGGCTAGTTGTGGTTTACAAGCTTATCTTACTTTTTTTTTGTGATCAAAGAGCTTCTTATATTACTCAAGAACGTCTACGAGAAACTATGGTTTATAATTCACACACAAACATCATTTTCTTTCAGCACTATCCCTACTAGCACACCGATGAGCTGCTACGTTAGCATCTCTAGCAATATAACTAATGCTAAAACTAGTGAAAAAAGCACTAAGCTTTTTACCTCCTGAGTTATGCTGGCAATTTCAGATCTACCAACCCTAGGTTCTTTCATTAACTTGACCACCTCTTGAGCATCAAATTTGATTTCAACCTGGTAGTAACCCCTCTCCAATGCCAACCAGACGACATCACGGATAGCTAGAGCCTCCATCACCATCAGGCTTGTAGCATGAGGATACCAGAGAGCTTGTGCCATAATCAGCTCCCCCTCATGATCACATACCACTAGACCAGATGCCCCATGCATCTCCTCCTTTCTGAAGCTTGCATCAGAATTGATCTTATAGATGCTCAGGCCAGGTTTCTTCGACCGTGCTTTCACATGAGGAGGTCTAGGCATCTTACTTTTTTTATCATACTAGCATGATCTATTGTGGTGTCCATTGTCCATTTCACCGATTCAATAACATGTCTTCCTTTATCACCATGCCATACCTTGTTTCGTTCTGTCCAAATCGCCCGACACGCACATAAAATGACGCTTGTATTTTCTTGGGTAGTAACCTTTCCATCCACCAGATCAGATGCCCATGAAGTTGGGCATAATTCTGGGACTTTGATCCTGGTAGATTCCTTTAGCTCCTGCCAAAACCATGTGCATTCAAAGAGAGCATGGAAAGTTGTTTCCTCTTGGGCACCACAAGTTTTACAGTGGCCTATTGGTTCCATATGCCTCTCACTTTTAGTACTTGGCGGCAAGGTATGAAACCGCGAACAACTCTCCACCAGAAACATCGAACCTTCGGTGGAACCGGGAGTTTCCACATTTTTTCCAATATATTATCATCCCTTCACCCGAACTTGTTGGCAACACACGTTAGGATGGAACCTTTGCGAAAATACTACGTAATATTCTTATGAGGTATCTTCATTTTTTTATATGCTTGTTGTTGCTAGATGGCAAGTCAAAATGAAATAACGTTCTGTATATGGAATCTACCGAGAATTCACTACTTGCATACAGATTTCCATCGGAATTTTTCGTGTTCATGCGACTATTGACCATAGCTAACTCCCCTTGTTGGTCACTCTCTTCGCCAAGTCAAGGCCCAAATAAATCCATGATGAGCGTCACAAGAGGCAGAGATGGTCCAAACACCTTGGCAATTATATCAGTATTGTGACTAATAATATGATTCAACTTGTTAGAGATAGGAGTAGATCCATTAGATCCCGATTTACAAACCGTGCCCTTATGTAACGTACGTCATGCGAGTCGGTTTATCAGAACTTGTACGAGTCGGGCAGGCCCGGCGCTACCTATCTCCTCTCCTTTTATATATACGTGAGATCTAACTCGATCGATGTATCGGCGAGAATCCAATCTAGCATAAACTTTGTCACAACTATGGGTACTGATATCGGAGAGTGGTAGTTTCCAGCCATCTATTCTCCAGTGGTAACGGATGTTTGAAGCGGAAGAAATACTTGTTCGTTGCAATCAGACCTACCCAAAAATATGAATCCCGTGGTTTCCAATGAATTTTGGAGACAACTTTTATATCAACATATTTTCTCCTAGCGAGGTTTTGCTGAAAAACATCCTTCCTAAGAGGTTTGAAACTCATTTTGCTAAGGAGGGTCGTACATTTCGCCCTGAGGTCTTTGTTTTTGCGAGGTAAAGAGCTTCACCAAGAAAACCATTAACTTTGCACGCCAAATAACATTCCATGCATTTTACGTTGGCAAAAGAATCGGGATAGGAAATCATCTTAAATTTTGCAGGACCCTCTTTTAATTTAGAAGAAAGGAGATCTAGATAGGCATTGCGGTGTGTCGTAGCCTCGTAGGTGTGCCAGTTGTCGTGGTTCTCCAGGTTCAGTCGCAGAATTCTCTCGCGTTTCCCCTTCCATGTTTATCTTCTGGCTGGTAGTACGTGCGGATAAACCCATCATCGGACAACACCGGCCAGATCGGTTCGCCTTGATACATTCTTTTCCCGGGGCGCGAGACAAATCTTTTACTACTACTACTACTTCAATGTTAATCCTGCCAGAGATTCCGTGAGTCGAGATTTGTTCTTTCTGACGCTGCCCGAGTAATCCTAACGCTGCCGTTTCAGAAAAGGTTCCTCTATTCCTATCACTATCTTCAGCAGTACATACATGCGGATAATTGCATATCGAAGACGCGAACATGGTTGCCGATGCGTCAGCTACCCTGTCACGTACGTATGTATGGTCCAAATCGGGGTATGAAAACAGGCTGAATTTCTCGGTCTACGGGATTAAGGTCGGCCGTCGGCGACCTGATCTAACATGCTGACCACTTATGGAATACTTAGTCATTATTAATCGGTTGGCTCGCAGTTTCTATTTGCGCAATTATATACTCTAACCAACTTTGTTTATTGCTTGATCGCAGCCATGTACAGACCAGACGCCGGCCGGGCAGCCGGGGCGGCAGCTGAGAGCTGCGTACGTGGCACAAACTTAGGGCCTAAGCTAGCTAACCTGAAGCTATCCAGGTCGGCTCGTCCCGTGCATATCTTGGCACGAAAATTGTGCCGCCCCTGATTTGTTCTCTCAATCGATAGCGACATGAATAAAAACGAGCGAGCGATACATTCATGACGTAAGGCCACCAAATCCATGTATAGGTTCGCCTCACGATCGCTAGCTAGCTCGTATCTGCTTTTTCGTCAGAATATGCGAGTTCGATTTCGATCGACGGGGAGCTGGGCTTTAATTTGTTTAGCTGATCCATGATGGCTTAGCTGATGCTGCGAGAGCCATGTACCAGCACCATGCTGAGGATCGGTTCGGTTCGGTTTGGGTTCCAAATCTTTTGCTTCCTTCGCCCACTTTGCTTTGGCTCAAAGCAAAGAACAACGGCCTGCATCCTTCCATCCAACAGAAAAAGAAATGAGCCTATAGAAATGCTTCCCACAGGCCCCTCGGTTCCTAAGAAATTCTATTTACACCTTTCTAGCAACAAAACCTTTCCGATGGTTGGGCAGTACGAGGCCCTGCTCCACGATATCTAGTGGAAGCGAGGGTGCTCATTGTAAACACCAAGGAAAAAAGGCGGATTCAAAGGAGGAGGATTAAAGACGACCGAGAGAGAAAAAACAAAAATGCCCGGCCGGGGTCCCTTTTCTTATGGTTTTCTGCGATGGAAGGGTCTCCTCGCTAGGTCAGAACTCCACCTTATTTGACCCTTTTGACGCATTCCTTTCTGCCTTCTTTACAAATTTACGTAGCTTTCTCCCTGCTTCTGTCCCGGAAATCAGCCTATACCATGTCACTAAGCAAAGCACGCTTCACTAGTACCACGTCGTTAAGGTTTTCGCATGTGCGTTTCGTTCGCGTGCATGTCAGCATGCATGGAGGTCATGATCCGTCTGACTAATCCTAGGTGACTAGGCACTCTTTGGTTCAAAAATAAATCATACTAGACATTTAGGAGAATCCCAGTATGTAGTCCTAAGAGAAAAAATGAGGCTTGTTTTTGGTTTAAATGTGGTCTTCTTTGCATGGAATTCGTAGAGAAAAAATGAGATGAGTGGAAAATTTTATTTGTTTTTATGATAATCACACCACACACCTAGAAAAATCTCTAACATCTAGTTTGAGAAGGAGGGAGTATATACATGCATATCTTATCATACATTTTGAGCATCGGATATTTGGCTTTGCCGCATGTCTCTCTGTGTCACTTGGACTCAGTTTCTTCCTATAGAAAGTGAGAAGAGGTGTCAAGGTGAAGAGTAGAAGACGTCAAGTTTCAAATTTACAGGCTTAAATATCTTATTCGGCATACTAAATGAAAACAGAACAGACATACTTGAAATGGGGGACGAGATGGAGATTGTTTATGCGCTAAGGAAACCATGTGGTAGGAGATATATTGCCTGGCTGCTACTCGCTGCTAAAAGGTCCCTTGCACTGATGAGCTTACGTAGCAGAAGGATCCTATTCCCTTTCCACTTGGAGGCTAAGCATCATGCATGATTATGTGCTAGCTAGTTAAGAACAAATATATGAGACTACATTAGCGCATCAGTTGAGCTCGCGTACCCCGTCTTTTGTTAGTCTTTTAGGTGCCTGAAAGTTCGGCAAAAGAAAAAACAGTATCTTTATCTCCACGAAGCATTAGCCCAGAAGGAAAGAATCAAGGAACCATCTCAAAGGGTCCCGCGAAGTATAAAGGAAAGAACAATGCAACTGTGAAAATTTTCTCCTTAGCTAGCTTTCTGAAGTGGTGGTTTGTATTTCCCATGCTAATTCTCGAGTATATTCTTTTATCCATTTGAGTGTGTGATGGAAATCATTGCCACAGAAGGATTTGTATAACACACTATGAAAGTTCACTCAGAGAGCTTGTCCGTGGTCCGGATTGAGGAGATGTTACCTGCTATTAGTAAAAGCTCCCCTTTGCGAAAAGCATATCTTAGTGTAAGCGAAATTGTTCCCTTCAATACCTTCAGTTATATACGGAAATGTTGATTGAACTCATCATGAACTTCAAATATGGAATCATGCTTCTACCGTATTGTTGCCATCATGCACTTGTGCTCAACTCGCAAGTTTTTTTGCTTGTCCTTTGCATTGTCATATGTTAAAGCAAGAAACGTAGATAAGGCGCGAGTTGAGGCCATGGCGCCCTCATGGTTGTCTAAAACATCCTAGATATCACGCGAAATTGAACGCTAATGTTAATTGTATGGCCTCGACAGTACCTCACACGTTGGGTTATTTTTCTTAATTTCTTCCATAGTACTTTGTCCATGTTAAATTACTCGGGCATATTATCTATTGTCGAATTAAAACTTTGTAAGTTTGACCAATCCCATAGAAAAAATATCAACATTTAACATATCAAAACAATAATATTAGAACCAACATGAAATATGTTCATATCTGTATGCATTTGATATTGTAAATGTTGATATTCTCTCCTATAGATTTTGCTATTAGAAAAATAACAAGGTGTTCATGTGTGGGTGTGTGGGTGGGTGTGTGGGGGGGGTTGCTTTAGAATATGCTCGACAAACATAGTCTATGGTAGACTTTCTTTTGGAAAACTACAGTTGTGCGTCATATGTAGCTCGTGGGTAGTAGCCGACCCAGGAAAATTTTGAAGCCTGGGCAAACTAATAATTTAAAGGCTTAGCGGGCTATTTTTCAGTCAAATAGTCATGAACATAAGCTGCGTCGACCAGCCGAAAGCCCGGGCAACAATGATGTTGGGTCCGCTCCTGCTCGAAGGTAACAATCATGTCTTCTTCGTACTATTGGAACTACAGTTGTTCATAGTTCGCCGGTTAGGATGTTTTGTGTTCAATATCATTGACATTACCATGTACAGGTTCGGTCAACCATTTTTAATCAATATTTTTGTCCTCCCTGGCTAGGCCTTGTTTTAGAACATGTATAGGCAATCTAAAGCACGAGAAAGGATTTCGCATTTAATGAGATGTAAGCATATACGGTTGTCCCTAAAAAATATAGATGGTTGTAGGAGAAAATATGTCATGGTTATTCATAGAGAAAAGAGAAAAAACCAGTGGCGTATGGGGTAGCAGCGGTCATGACGCCCGTGTGATTTGCTAGGTACATGATTATTATTGCATTATTAGAAATATTAGAAGACTAGAGAAATTTTCCCGTAATTCACTGTTTGATCCCTCTTATCAATGATTTGGTAATATTTACCCCCCTTTGAGCCCAGCATGGATTTGATGTATTTGCCCCCCTCTAATTTCTGGCTCCACCATCGGAAAAGGCTATCCTCTTCCACAACCATGTATGGGGCAGCTTCATGTAATTTGGGCCTCTTTTCATTTCATTATGTATCAAACTTTACTCTTAAATGATGAATATACGCATCAGAAATAACCTTCTATTTCTCGTAAGAGATTAGTTGTGCAGAATATTTTGGAAGGTCTAAGGTGGGGTATTTATAAATATATAATGTCTATACGAATAGCAGACACCAAGCTTTCATAGCTCAGTTGGTTAGAGCACCCGTTTAGTAAGCGGGAGGTCTTGAGTTCAACTCTCAATGAAAGCATAATTTTTTTTCAACCTCCCTTTCACAAAAGCAAATCTGCAAACAGGAACGTAACCGCTCATGTTGTCGAGCAATCGCTGTACCAGCTGCGACTTGCGAAAACAGGCAGTTCTTCTGCACGACTAGACACCGGAGCTCTGTGATGATGGAGACACCGGAAAGGCACCTGTCAAACTGAACGACGCGGAGCTCGTCGGAGCCAGATTTGCAGCCACTTCGCGCAACAGAGGCACCACCACTCTGAGCGCTAGGCAGTAGGCACCGAGCGGGTCACGATTTCTCAAAATAATTGCAGAGATATTGGATCCTGCACTAACCGAAAAGAGGAGAAATGTGAGCCTCTGACCGATGCCTCGAGGCTCGACAGTCGTCATCATCATTGCAGGCAAGAAAGAAGCGTGCCCGGTCCATCCACAACACAAGAACTGAAGATTGATGACAGACATTTGAGTGTCTCAGCCCAGGCGTTGAGTATCCACTAATTAAAGACGATTTGGTCATAGTGATTTTAACCGTCCCGTGTAAGCGCAAACAAATTGGTAAGATAACTGAACACAAACTGAAGTAGAGAAATCGTATCATGCTATTGCTACCTCCATTCATTGCGGTGATTAACCCATGACCATCGTAGAAGAACTGCACATTGTGGAAGGTTAGACGAGTTTACAGCCATAACTGAACATTGTAGCCTATGTACAACTGAGATGTGTACTCTCTCCTGCACCAAAGGATCAAAAAAACTGGCTCCAGTTTCTCGCAATGCCAGATCATCTTATCCACAAACCAAATATATTCAGCCAGAAACTGCAACAACAAACAATGCACAAATCGAACCAAACATTACCTTATCAAGCGTGCATTCGTAAATAACACATCACCTTATCTACCATGCCCTTAAGCAACAGCACATAAAGGAAAGAGCAAATAGCGCAGTTTACTGAAACCCTGAACACGTCCAAAGCGCGGCCTGCAGCAGAAGGGCATTTTCCAAAGAATTCAACCACATGTACTATACCAGGGAAGGACCGAAAGCAAAATTGGAGTTGCGAAAAGAAAACACTAGTGAACATCATCTCAATTCTCACCCTGCGGCCATTCAAGAACACACGAAATTACCATAAAGTAGACTTACCCCTACTGCTCTCTAGTCTCTAATCACCAAAAACTATAACATCTTCAAAAAAAGAGCTCCCACCTATGGAGAATTCCGCAAAGATCCTCCACACAATAAATTACACTGAAGATAGAAAAAGTAACACTGCAAAATTCACCAAGAACACACCGAGCTGCCGGCGCCAAGAATGCCGTAGACGGCAGATCCGTGCGATACGCCGCCTCCTCCGGCCATACGTATCTGCTCCCAAGACACTTGACCTTCTTCTATCCTCTCGTTGCCAGTGGTAGGAAACTAGGAATGATGCGTGCTTGCCTGGCTCCATCCTGTTTGCCGTTGGTGGTGGCGCCGTGGCGCCGCCTTCCTGTGTCCACTACATTGGAAGAGATGCCCTCATGGTGAGGCTATGTGCGCGCGAGGGGGGAGGAGGGGCAGTCTGGTCGTCTGAGATGTCGGTCGCCGCGCTCGCCATTGGGAAGCGGCGAGCGAAGGCGAGGCCAGTGAGGCGGAAACTAAGGAAACCTTTTGCTTGCTTTATTATCCAAGGGCGGAGGGGAACCTGGACTTCGGCATGTGACGGCGGATAGACCCGCACCCGCGGGTGTGGGTCCGCGAGATGCGGATAGACCTGGTCTATGGACCGATTGTAGGTGCTGTGTGCTAACAGCCGAACACGGAAAACCCATGGGTTCTGAGAGTGAGATGATGTCCATATTTTGTAGATTCAATTTAAACATCACTTAGAGCATCTCTACCGGCGTTTCTATAGCGGACTTAGATACCTTTTCGACGCCGTCGTGTCCTAAACCTCACCGATTAGTTTTTAGGCCTAATAGAATAACCGACGTGCCCATGTCAATCCCTACGTGCAAGGAGTGGCGACACACCACGTCGGGTTGGATTTTGGCCGCAGGCCCGTCAGGAAGCCACACAAACGAAATCCCCGCCTTTTCCCTCCATTTCCAATCTGGTTTTCCTCCAGATTCTCTCCATATTGCCTCAAATTCTTCCTTCTGCCCGCCACTCCATCTTATTTCCCGACGTTCCATTTTCCGCTCCTCCAATTCTCCTAGAGCTCGGTGTCCCTACCTCCCACTCGTCACCAGCATGCACCAAAGAAGACGTCGGTGGGGTTGGCGAAGCCGACGAAGCCGCGCAATCAGGCGATGAAGGAGCAGCCGCCCACCATGTCCAGGCAGGAGTGGGACAAGGAGTTCGCCAGGGTCAAGCACGCAACTCTGGACCGCAAGTGTCGGCACGTGTTAATGGCGGTGAGGGCGGGCACTGCCACGATAGTTGTGTTGCCCGACCTCGGCCTCGGTGTCTCTAAAGGCGCTCATGTGTACCAGGCCGCCCGTGGGGCACGCAAGGGAGCACAGACTCGACGACATAGTCATGGTACTACATAGAGAGGTATGATTCGATGCCGCTCTCGAAGGCCAAATTCTCTCTCAAGACGAATGATAGAGATGCCACCGCTGATCCGAACACCATCCACTCGCCGGTGGTGGCTCTTCCACACCGCCCCAGTATTGGCCTCGACTGATCCTACTCTACCTCGCCATCCTTGCGCCGTTCGACCGACCACGTGACCGATGACACATGCCTTCCGTGTAGCATGTTTGGCGCCAAGGGCGGTGACGATGATGCCAACACATTCGAGCAAATGACCGGTGAGCGCTACGAGTATGACGAGGTACGAGACCACGCGTGCCAAGTGTTTGGGTCTATAGCGATGCCGATTTTTGTGTTGACCCATTTTTGTGTGTGTCACAAGCCATGGGCTCTGATGTGCTGAGCAGCCTGCGGCAGCGATGAGGCGCCCCGCGAGTACGAGCCTACCCCTAGTACCGAAGAGTCATACGATGATGAAGAGTATGTCACCAAGATGGTGAGCGATGTGGTTGATGTTCAGGTTGGCCACCACAAACAATAAGAGGGTTCGCGACCTGAAGTGGAGGTGGAGGACGAATGCCATGTTGAGTGTGGAACCCGGTGAGATTTAACCCCATCACCGGCTCCAACCAAATATACGGCAAGTTCTACAAAAGGATCTATGATCAAATCAATGAAATAAAGCAATTTGGAGACTGCGACGATCCATATGATTTGACCGAGGGGTGCTTGTCGCATAGGTGACACGCTATCAAAAAGGAATTCAACAAGTTCCATGGCAACAATGAGGCTCCCACTCACAGGAAAGAGAGTGGAAAGACCATGGTTGACTGCATAAGTCGCTAATCCCCTTGTGTATATGTCAATCAGATACACTTCATGTTTGTGCATTGAACTGTGCTATCTTTGACAGTTATGGGATTCCCTCGCACTGTACCAGGCTAGAAACGATGAAAAGGACTTCTGAAGGGTTCACAGCATACAAAACAAAAAAAAATCCTACAATGAGAACTATACGCCAAGATATATCTACTAGATACAAGCAACGGTGGATATACATCCATGGAGAACTTACCCTCGAAGACAACAAAGTTTTGTTAACGAGTAGGAACTCATGGATGATGTAGTCGTACGCTTGCCGATCTCAAGATCGTGTGGAAGTCCTAGCGCCAAGAACCAGCAACGATCCGCATCAAGACACACATTTAGGCCACGGACAACCTCCGCCTCCTCGCTCCAACGATGCAGCGAAGCAGAACTCCTTCCGCATTTAAATGCCACCGGAACATGTATCTCGCTAACTCCGAGACCATGGGGAATAATTCTAGAGGGAGAGATCCTTCACGAGGAGGTGTGAGGAAGAAGGGTGAGAGGGTGGCCTTTTATAGGAGGAGGGGATACCTCCCATGGCCGACGCCCCATGGGGGGTGACCCCTCACATCCCCCATTCATGTGGTGGTAACCCCCTCCACATAAAAGTGTCCCTTAACATTCCTCTTTAAAGTCTTTACTTTAAATGCATTAAATTTCTCCAAATTTAATGCTCTCTCATTTAATAAAACTCTTTTATTAAATTTATTCAGAATTTTGTTAATTACTTTAATTAACAAACATTCACATAAAACCCCCTGCAACATTTCAATATTACATGCGTAACCGGTTTGCAATTTCACCCGAAACAGTTTTGGTGTCTATTGAAATAATTCCAGCGCTTTGCAATTCATTCGTCTGAAACACATTTGCTCCAAATGGTGTTGGTGTCCCTTAAGTGTGTCACCCTACGGTTCGTGAATAATGCAGACATGATCGAGAGCCCTCTCAGATCAATAATCAGAAGCGGGACCTGGAGATCCATACTAACTCCTACACATTCTATGATGACTTTTATGACCGTGAGAACCTTTAATGCTAATAACTAAATCCCTTTGTCTCGCGATATATTACATGTCCGAGATTCGATCATCGGTATCTCCATACCTAGTTTGATCTCGTTACCGACATGTACTCTTTTCTTGTTCCTGTGATATAACATTCTAGTGATCTCATCACTTGCTTGCAAGCTAACCAATGTGATATCACCGAAAGGGTCTAGAGAATATCTATCCGTCATCGGGATGGACAAATCCCACTCTTTATCCATGAGCTTCTACATAACACTTTTGTAGCACTGAACCCACCTTTATAATCACCCTTTCACGGTGTGACGTTTGATGTTATCAAGATACTCTTCCAGTATTAGTGATTAACATGATCTCATGGTCTAAGGACTAGCATTACTTTGTTACATGTTATAGGAATATAAACACAATTACTTTCATCGTAATGCTATACTTAGGATGAATGTTCATCACATCATTCCACTAATGTTGTGACCTCGTTATTAACAACATCCAATGTCCATGATCAGGAAACCTTGATCATCTTGTTAATCGACGAGCTAGTTTATAAGAGAGGCATAACTAGGAACTTTCCTTTTGTTTATTAAACACACATGTATTAATGTTTCCAAATTAATACAATTATAGCATGCAACATAAACATCTATCATATACTTGGAATATGTATAATACCAACTTTATTATTGTTGGGTCCGCAGCATAGAAAACAAAAAAAATCCTACGGTGTGAACTACACGCCAAGACCTATCTACTAGGTACAAAGCAACGGGTGGACATACATCCAACGAGAACTTACCCTCGTAGACAACGAGCTTTGTTAACGAGTAGGAACTCGTGGTTGATGTAGTCGTACACTTGCCGATCTCAAGATCGTGAGGAAGTCCGAGCGCCGCAACTCAGCGGCGCATCCGCACTCGCACACACGTTCAAGCCACCGGACAACCTCCACCTCCTCGCTCCAGCGATCCAGCGGAAGCAGCAACTCCTTCTAGACGAAATGCCACCGGGAACATGTATCTCGCTAATCCGAGACCATGGGGGAATAATTCTAGAGGAGGAGAGAGATCCTTCACAAGGAGGTGTGAGGATGAAGGAGGGAATGTGTGGCCTTTTATCGGAGGAGGGGGGGGGGGTGCCCCCTCTCTCCATGGCCGGCGCATGGGGGGGTGACCCCTCACCTCCCCCATTCATGTGGTGATAACTCCTCCACATTAAAATGCCTCTTCACATTCCCTTTTAAAGTCTCCACTTTAAATGCATTAAATTTCTCCAAATTTAATGCTCTCTCATTAAATAAAACTCTTTATATTAAATTTATTCAGAATTTTGTTAATTACTTTAATTAACAAACATTCACATATAGCCCCTTGCAATATTTCAATATCACATGCAGAACCACCTTCTACAATTTCACCCGAAACAATTTCCGGTTTCTATTGAAACAATTCCTGCGCTTTGCAATTCTTTCGTCTGAAACATATGTGCTCCAAAATGGTGTCCGGTAACTCTTAAGTGTGCCACCCTACGGTTCGCGAATAATGCAAACATGATCGAGACCCTTCTTCGATCAATAATCAGCAGCGGGACCTGGAGATCCGTACTGACTCCTACACATTCAACGATGACTCCTGTGATCGTGAGAACCTTTAACGCTTGTAACTAAATCTCTTTATCTCTCGATATATTACATGTCCGAGATTCGATCATCGGTATCTCCATACCTAGTTTGATCTCGTTACCGACATGCACTCTTTTCTCGTTCCCGTGATATAACATTCTAGTGATCACATCACTTGCTTGCAAGCTATCCTAATGTGATATCACCGTGAGGGCCCAGAGTATATCTATCCGTCATCTGGATTGACAAATTCCACTCTTGATCCATGAGCCTCAACATAACACCTTCGTAGTACTGAACCCATCTTTATAGTCACCCTGTTACGGTGTGACGTTTGATGTTATCAAGATACTCTTCCGGTGTCAGCAATTAACATGATCTCATGGTCTAAGGATAAAGATTACTATAATGTTATAGCAATATAAACATAATGACTTGATCGTAATGCTATACTTCGGATGAATGTTCATCACATCATTCCACCAATGGTGTGACCTTGTTATTAACAACATCCAATGTCCATGATCAGGAAACCTTGATCATCCTGTTAATCAACAAGCTAGTCTATAAGAGAGGCATGACTAGGAACCCTTTTTGTTTATTAAACACACATGTATTGATGTTTCCGAATCAATACATTTCTAGCATGTAAAATAAACATCTATCATGTATAAGGAATATATAATAACAACTTTATTATTGCCTCTTAGGGCATATTTCCTTCAATTATTGCCTCTCAGGGCATATTCCCTTCAGTCTCCCACTTGCACTAGAGACAATAATCTAGTTACATGGTGATAAATCTAACACCCATGGAGTTCTAGTGTTGATCATGTTTTGCTCTAGGGAGAGTTTTAGTCAACGGATCTGCTACATTGAGATCCGCATGTACTTTACAAATCTTTATATCTCCATCCTTGACATGCTCACGGATGGAGTGAAACCGGCACTTAATATGTTTGGAATTCTTGTGAGACCTTGGTTCCTTTGCGTTGGCTATGGCTCCATTGTTGTCACAATAGATCACTATTGGGTCCAACGCACTAGGAACCACACCTAGTTCGGTAATGAACTCCTTCATCCAAACCGCTTCCTGTGCTGCTTCTGAAGCAATAATATATTCCGCCTCTGTTGTTGACCTTGTTACCACGGGTTGTTTGGAGCTCCTCCAACTAACTGCTGCTCCGTTCATGAGAAATATGTATCCGGATTGAGACTTAGAGTTGTCCGGATCCGTGTCAAAGCTAGCATCGACATAACAATTAGCGACTAGCTCTTCTTCACCTCCGTTTACAAGAAACATTTCCTTAGTTCTTCTCAAGTACTTAAGGATATTCTTGACCGCTATCCAGTGTTCCAAACCTGGATCAGATTGTTACCTACTAGTCAAACTAATAGCATGTGCCACATCCGGTCTTGTACATAGCATGTCATACATTATAGAGCCTATGGCTGAAGCATAGGGGATCTTATCCATTATCTCTCTTTCTTCCTCCGTAGCCGGACTTTGAGTCTTACTCAATGTCTTGCCTTGCAACATAGGTAAGAACCCCTTCTTACTTTCGTCCATTTTAAACTTCTTTAAAATCTTATCAAGGTATGTACTTTGCGATAGCCCTATTAGGCGTCTTAATCTATCTATAGATCTTTATGCCTAATATATATGACGCTTCACCAAGGTCGTTCATAGAAAATTTGCTGTTTAGATAACTTTTAACACTGTTTAAAAGATCTATATCATTTCCAATCAATAATATGTCATCCACATATAATATCAGAAATGCCACATTGCTCCCACTCACTTTCTTGTAAATACAAGCCTCTCCATAAGTTTGGACAAATCCAAAGTCTTTGATCACCTCATCAAAGCGGAGATTCCAACTTCGTGATGCTTACTTCAGTCCATAGATGGATCGCTGAAGCTTGCACACCTTGTTAGCATCCTTAGGATCGACAAAACCCTTTCAATTGTATCATATACAACTCTTATTCAATGTTACCATTGAGGAACGCGGTTTTGAAATCCATCTGCCATATTTCATAATCGAAATATGCAGCAAATGCTAACATAATCCTAACAGATTTTAGCATCACTACGGGAGAGAATGTCTCATCTTAGTCAACTCCTTGAATTTGTCGAAACCCTTTTGTGACAAGTCGAGCTTTATAGACGGTTACATTACCATCAGCATCAGTTTTTCTTTTGAAAATCCATTTATTCTCAACGGCCTTTCGGTCATGAGGTAAGTCCACCAAGGTTCAAACTTGGTTTGCGTACATGGATTCCATATCGGATTTCATGGCTTCTAGCCATTTGTTGGAATCCGGGCTCATCATCGCTTCTTGATACATCGCAGGGTCATCTATTTCATCAACCATCAAATTTACAACAGGATTCCTGTACAGTTTAGGAGCTGCACGTGTCATGCTTGACCTGCGAGGTTCAGTAGTGTCCTCTTTTGGAGTTTCATGATCATTATCATTAGTTCCTTCTTCATTTGGTGAAGTCAACTCCGGAACGACTTCTGATGCTGCGCCACTCGCCATTTCATGAAGAGAAGGTTCAATCACCTCTTCGGGTTCACCTTTCGACTACTCACACCTTTTGCGAGAAACTCTTTCTCTAGAAAGGATCCATTCTTGGCAACGAAAACCTTGCCCTCAGGTCTATGATAGAAGGAATACCCAATTTTTCCGCTTTGGGTTCAAGTTTATCCGGTTGAAGTTTCTTCACATAAACATCCCATCCCCAAACTTTAAGAAATGACAACTTAGGTTTGTTTCCAAACCATAATTCATATGGTGTCGTTTCAACGGATTTAGACGGTGCCCGATTTAAAGTGAATGCATCGTTTTCCAGTGCATAACCCCAAAATGATAGTGGCAAGTCAGTCAGAGACATCATAGATCCAACCATATCCAATAGAGTACGATTACGATGTTCCGATACACCATTACATTGTGGTGCCGGCAGGCATGAGTTGTGAAACTATTCCACAATCTTTCATCTGTGTGCTAAACTCGTAACTTAGATACTCACCTCCACGGTCGGACCGCATAAATTTGATCTTTCTATTACGATGATTTTCCACTTCATTCTGAAATTCCTTGAACTTTTCAAAGGTTTCAGACTTATGTTTCAACAAATAGATATACCCGTATCTACTCAAATCATCCGTGAAAGTAACAAAATAACGATATCCACCTCGCGCCGACACACTCATTGGACCGCATACATCAGTATGTATGATTTCCAATAAATCTGTCACCCGTTCTATTGAACTGGAAAATGGCGTTCTAGTCATCTTGCCCATAAGGCATGGCTCACATGTATCAAATGATTCAAAATCAAATGATTCCAAAAGTCCATCAGAATGGAGTTTCTTCATGCATTTAACACCAATATGACCTGAGCGCGATTGCCACATATATGCAGATATATCATTATTAAGTTTAATTCTTTTAGCATCAACATTATGGATGTGCGTATGAGTATTATCGAGATTCAACAGAAATAAACCATTCATCACGGGTGCATGACCATAAAAGATATTATCCACATAAATCGAACAACCATTGTTTTCGGATTTAAATGAATAACCACATCACATCAAACAAGATCCAGATATAATGTTCATGCTCAGTGCAAGCACCAAATAACAATTATTTAGGTTTATAACTAATCCCGATGGTAGGTGGAGAGGCAGCGTTCCGACAGTGATCACATCAACTCTTGATCCATTACCGACACGCATCTTGACCTTAGCCCTTGCTAGCGGTCGCTTATTCCGTAGCCCCTGATTCGAGTTACATATGTTAGCAATCGATCCGGTATCAAATACCCAGGTGCTACTGTGAGTACTAGTCAAGTACACATCAATAACATGTATATCACATATACCTTTGTTTGCCTTGTCGACTTTCTTGTCCGCCAAAAACTTGGGGCAGTTGCGCTTCCAATGGCTAGTCCCCTTACAATAGTAGCACTCGGTATCAGACTTAGGGCCAGCCCGGGATTTCTTTTCAAGCAGCAACAGATTTGCCGCCCTTCTTTCCCTTCTGTTTACCCTTCCTGTCTTTCCTTAAACAGGTGGTCCTATTGACCATCAACACTTGATGTTCTTTCCTAATCTCCACTTCTATAGTCTTAAGCATTGACAGAAGCTCGTGGAGAGTCTTCTTCATGCCCTTCATGTTATAGTTCATCACGAAGCTCTTATAGCTAGGTGGCAGAGATTGGAGAACATGATGTATGCCTAAATCAATGGGAATCCTTATTCCCAAGGACACAAGCTTATCGGTGTGCCCAGACATTTTGAGTACGTGCTCACTTACGAAGTTGTTCTCTTCCATCAGGCAGCTAAAGAACTTTTCTGAAGCATTATAACTCTCTACGACAGCATGGGTATTGAAAATCATTTTCAATTCACCCATGGTATCAAAGGCATTGTCATTTTTGAAACGCTTTTGAAGTTCTGGCTCTAGCCCATACAGTATGCCGCAATGAACTAAGTTGTGGTCCTCCTGACGAGTCACATAGACATTCTTTTCCTCGTCAGGGGTGTCAGGAGCTGGTGGGGGTCCTAGCGGGGCTTCTAGCACATATTGCTTTTGTGCAGCAGAGAGGAGAATCCTCAAATTCATAGCCCAGTTGGTGAAGTTGCTACCATTCGCAGCAAGTTTCTCTTTCTCCATGAACACATTGAAATTAAAAGCAGGTGGTGCCATCTACAACAGAATTTGTAAAGTTTATTTAGACTAAGTTTATGATATATTGAGTTCAACTAATCCAAATTACTAATGAACTCCCACTCAAAAACGACATCCCTCGTGTCCTTTTGGTGATTACATGAACCAAATCCACTATATCAAGTCCGATCATCACGTGAGTTGATATAGCTTCAAAGGCGAGCATCTATATGGGCATCATATCAACCATATGACTCATGCTTAACCTTTCGGTCCGTGTTCCGAGGCCATGTCTGTACATGCTAGGCTCGCCAAGTAAGAACTTTAGTATTCGCGTGTGTAGAACTGTCTTACACCTGTTCCTATGAAAGCGTAGATTCGAGTACACCCGATCATCACGTGATGTCTCGAAACACGATCCATAGAACGGTGCATACTCAAGGAAGAACACATTTTTATCTTGATATCTAAATGAGGGATCATCTTATAATGCTACCAAACGCGCCAAACTAGCAGTATAAGATGCTAACATCTAATGTGTAAAGTGAGATGATATGGTCCATGCATTTGATCTCTATCACTTGCATCATGGTATGATCTCTATCATTCCTTTGTGTGTAAGGCCAAGGTCTATGGAACTTACACGTTGACTGTGTTGTAAGAGTATCTACCATACATCTACTTACAACAATACCATATCAATACACTAGCCCAGCAACGATCTAAACTAGACGCCTCTAATTTATCAATTGCAAGTTTTACGTGGCTTAGGGCTTTTGGAGATAGAACCGTTCTCACCTACGAACATGAACCACAACGAGGATAACTTAGTTATTAGCAACTCGTTGTAAATCAGATATTGACTATAGTAGGAGAGATGACACCGCCACCACTTATGCAAAACAAGTTGCATGTCAGTCGTGGAACCGGTCTCATGTACGATGACATGTAAGGTTGGTCCGGGCCGCTTCATCCCACTATGCCACCAATATCCAAAATACATAGAAGATGCAATAACATGATCATCATCTCCCACATATCAACCATATGTGTACTACCCGTGCTAAGCACCTACGCATAGACCTGGCTCTGATACCAGTGTTGGGTCCGCAGCATAGAAAACAAAAAAATTCCTACGGTGTGAACTACACGCCAAGATCTATCTACTAGGTACAAAGCAACGGGTGGACATACATCCAACGAGAACTTACCCTCGTAGACAATGAGCTTTGTTAACGAGTAGGAACTCGTGGTTGATGTAGTCGTACACTTGCCGATCTCAAGATCGTGAGGAAGTCCGAGCGCCGCAACTCAGCGGCGCATCCGCACTCGCACACACGTTCAAGCCACCGGACAACCTCCACCTCCTTGCTCCAGCGATCCAGCGGAAGCAACAACTCCTTCTAGACGAAATGCCACCGGGAACATGTATCTCGCTAATCCGAGACCATGGGGGAATAATTCTAGAGGGGGGAGAGATCCTTCACAAGGAGGTGTGAGGATGAAGGAGGGAATGGGTGGCCTTTTATAGGAGGAGGGGGGTGCCCCCTCTCTCCATGGGGGCGCATGGGGGGGGGGTGACCCCTCACCTCCCCCATTCATGTGGTGGTAACTCCTCCATATTAAAATGCCTCTTCACATTCCCTTTTAAAGTCTCCACTTTAAATGCATTAAATTTCTCCAAATTTAATGCTCTCTCATTTAATAAAACTCTTTATATTAAATTTATTCAGAATTTTGTTAATTGCTTTAATTAACAAACATTCACATATATCCCCTTGCAATATTTCAATATCACATGCAGAACCACCTTCTGCAATTTTACCCGAAACAATTTCCGGTTTCTATTGAAACAATTCCTGCGCTTTGCAATTCTTTCGTATGAAACATATGTGCTCCAAAATGGTGTCCGGTAACTCTTAAGTGTGCCACCCTACGGTTCGCGAATAATGCAGCCATGATCGAGACCCTTCTCCGATCAATAATCAGCAATGGACCTCGGAGATCCAGATCGACTCCTACACATTCAACGATGACTCCTGTGATCGTGAGAACCTTTAACGCTTGTAACTAAATCCCTTTGTCTCTCGATATATTACATGTCCGAGATTCGATCATCGGTATCTCCATACCTAGTTTGATATCGTTACCGACATGCACTCTTTTCTCGTTCCCGTGATATAACATTCTAGTGACCACATCACTTGCTTGCAAGCTATCCTAATGTGATATCACCGTGAGGGCCCAGAGTATATCTATCCGTCATCTGGATTGACAAATTCCACTCTTGATCCATGAGCCTCAACATAACACCTTCGTAGTACTGAACCCATCTTTATAGTCACCCTGTTACGGTGTGACGTTTGATGTTATCAAGATACTCTTCCGGTGTCAGCAATTAACATGATCTCATGGTCTAAGGATAAAGATTACTATAATGTTATAGCAACATAAACATAATGACTTGATCGTAATGCTATACTTCGGATGAATGTTCATCACATCATTCCACCAATGGTGTGACCTTGTTATTAACAACATCCAATGTCCATGATCAGGAAACCTTGATCATCCTGTTAATCAACAAGCTAGTCTATAAGAGAGGCATGACTAGGAACCCTTTTTGTTTATTAAACACACATGTATTGATGTTTCCGAATCAATACATTTCTAGCATATAAAATAAACATCTATCATGTATAAGGAATATATAATAACAACTTTATTATTGCCTCTCAGGGCATATTTCCTTCAATTATTGCCTCTCAGGGCATATTCCCTTCAGTCTCCCACTTGCACTAGAGACAATAATCTAGTTACATGGTGATAAATCTAACACCCATGGAGTTCTAGTGTTGATCATGTTTTGCTCTAGGGAGAGTTTTAGTCAACAGATCTGCTACATTGAGATCCGCATGTACTTTACAAATCTTTATATCTCCATCCTTGACATGCTCACGGATGGAGTGAAACCGGCACTTAATATGTTTGGAATTCTTGTGAGACCTTGGTTCCTTTATATGGCTATGGCTCCATTGTTGTCACAATAGATCACTATTGGATCCAACGCACTAGGAACCACACCTAGTTCGGTAATGAACTCCTTCATCCAAACCGCTTCCTGTGCTGCTTCTGAAGCAACAATATATTCCGCCTCTGTTGTTGACCTTGTTACCACGGGTTGTTTGGAGCTCCTCCAACTAACTGCTGCTCCGTTCATGAGAAATATGTATCCGGATTGAGACTTAGAGTTGTTCGGATCCGTGTCAAAGCTAGCATCGACATAACAATTAGCGACTAGCTCTTCTTCACCTCCGTTTACAAGAAACATTTCCTTAGTTCTTCTCAAGTACTTAAGGATATTCTTGACCGCTATCCAGTGTTCCAAACCTGGATCAGATTGTTACCTACTAGTCAAACTAATAGCATGTGCCACATCCGGTCTTGTACATAGCATGTCATAAATTATAGAGCCTATGGCGGAAGCATAGGGGATCTTATCCATTATCTCTCTTTCTTCCGCCGTAGCCGGACTTTGAGTCTTACTCAATGTCTTGCCTTGCAACATAGGTAAGAACCCCTTCTTACTTTCGTCCATTTTAAACTTCTTTAAAATCTTATCAAGGTATGTACTTTGCGATAGCCCTATTAGGCGTCTTAATCTATCTATAGATCTTTATGCCTAATATATATGACGCTTCACCAAGGTCGTTCATAGAAAATTTGCTGTTTAGATAACTTTTAACACTGTTTAAAAGATCTATATCATTTCCAATCAATAATATGTC
The DNA here is from genome assembly GCA_023614405.1 of Avena insularis. Taxonomy (NCBI): domain Eukaryota; kingdom Viridiplantae; phylum Streptophyta; class Magnoliopsida; order Poales; family Poaceae; genus Avena; species Avena insularis. The sequence continues at coordinate 658,890,137 of CM042690.1, read as the reverse complement.
ATCCACATATAATATCAGAAATGCCACATTGCTCCCACTCACTTTCTTGTAAATACAAGCCTCTCCATAAGTTTGGACAAATCCAAACTCTTTGATCACCTCATCAAAGCGGAGATTCCAACTTCGTGATGCTTACTTCAGTCCATAGATGGATCGCTGAAGCTTGCACACCTTGTTAGCATCCTTAGGATCGACAAAACCCTTTCAATTGTATCATATACAACTCTTATTCAATGTTACCATTGAGGAACGCGGTTTTGAAATCCATCTGCCATATTTCATAATCGAAATATGCAGCAAATGCTAACATAATCCTAACTGATTTTAGCATCACTACGGGAGAGAATGTCTCATCTTAGTCAACTCCTTGAATTTGTCGAAACCCTTTTGTGACAAGTCGAGCTTTATAGACGGTTACATTACCATCAACATCAGTTTTTCTTTTGAAAATCCATTTATTCTCAACGGCCTTTCGATCATGAGGTAAGTCCACCAAGGTTCAAACTTGGTTTCCGTACATGGATTCCATATCGGATTTCATGGCTTCTAGCCATTTGTTGGAATCCAGGCTCATCATCGCTTCTTCATACATCACAGGGTCATCTATTTCATCAACCATGAAATTTATAACAGGATTCCCGTACAGTTTAGGAGCTGCACGTGTCATGCTTGACCTGCGAGGTTCAGTAGTGTCCTCTTTTGGAGTTTCATGATCATTATCATTAGTTCCTTCTTCATTTGGTGAAGTCAACTCCGGAACGACTTCTAGTGCTGCGCCACTCGCCATTTCATGAAGAGAAGGTTCAATCACCTCTTCGGGTTCACCTTTCGACTACTCACACCTTTTGCGAGAAACTCTTTCTCTAGAAAGGATCCATTCTTGGCAACGAAAACCTTGACCTCAGGTCTGTGATAGAAGGAATACCCAATTTTTCCGCTTTGGGTTCGAGTTTATCCGGTTGAAGTTTCTTCACATAAACATCGCATCCCCAAACTTTAAGAAATGACAACTTAGGTTTGTTTCCAAACCATAATTCATATGGTGTCGTTTCAACGGATTTAGACGATGCCCGATTTAAAGTGAATGCATCGGTTTCCAGTGCATAACCCCAAAATGATAGTGGCAAGTCTGTCAGAGACATCATAGATCCAACCATATCCAATAGAGTATGATTACGACGTTCCGATACACCATTACATTGTGGTGTTCCGGTAGGCATGAGTTGTGAAACTATTCCACAATCTTTCATCTGTGTGCTAAACTCGTAACTTAGATACTCACCTGCACGGTCAGACCGCAGAAATTTGATCTTTCTATTACGATGATTTTCCACTTCATTCTGAAATTCCTTGAACTTTTCAAAGGTTTCAGACTTATGTTTCATCAAATAGATATACCCGTATCTACTCAAATCATCCGTGAAAGTAACAAAATAACGATATCCACCTCGCGCCGACACACTCATTGGACCACATACATCAGTATGTATGATTTCCAATAAATCTGTCGCCCGTTCCATTGAACTGGAAAATGGCGTTCTAGTCATCTTGCCCACAAGGCATGGCTCACATGTATCAAATGATTCAAATCAAATGATTCCAAAAGTCCATCAGAATGGAGTTTCTTCATGCATTTAACACCAATATGACCTAGACGACAGTGCCACATATATGCAGATATATCATTATTAAGTTTAATTCTTTTAGCATCAACATTATGGATGTGCGTATGAGTATTATCGAGATTCAACAGAAATAAACCATTCATCACGGGTGCATGACCAGAAAAGATATTATCCACATAAATCGAACAACCATTGTTTTCGGATTTAAACGAATAACCACATTACATCAAACAAGATCCAGATATAATGTTCATGCTCAGTGCAAGCACCAAATAACAATTATTTAGGTTTATAACTAATCCCGATGGTAGGTGGAGAGGCAGCGTTCCGACAGCGATCATATCAACTCTTGATCCATTACCGACACGCATCTTGACCTCGGCCCTTGCTAGCGGTCGCTTGTTCCGTAGCCCCTGATTCGAGTTACATATGTTAGCACTCGATCCGGTATCAAATACCCAGGTGCTACTGCGAGTACTAGTCAAGTACACATCAATAACATGTATATCACATATACCTTTGTTTGCCTTGCCGACTTTCTTGTCCGCCAAAAACTTGGGGCAGTTGCGCTTCCAATGGCTAGTCCCCTTACAATGGTAGCACTCGGTATCAGACTTAGGGCCAGCCCGGGATTTCTTTTCAAGCAGCAACAGATTTGCCGCCCTTCTTTCCCTTCTGTTTACCCTTCCTGTCTTTCCTTAAACAGGTGGTCCTATTGACCATCAACACTTGATGTTCTTTCCTAATCTCCACTTCTATAGTCTTAAGCATTGATAGAAGCTCGGGGAGAGTCTTCTTCATGCCCTTCATGTTATAGTTCATCATGAAGCTCTTATAGCTAGGTGGCAGAGATTGGAGAACACGATGTATGCCTAAATCAATGGGAATCGTTATTCCCAAGGACACAAGATTATCGGTGTGCCTAGACATTTTGAGTACGTGCTCACTTACGAAGTTGTTCTCTTCCATCATGTAGCTAAAGAACTTTTCTGAAGCATTATAACTCTCTACGACAGCATGGGTATTGAAAATCATTTTCAATTCACCCATGGTATCAAAGGCATTGTCATTTTTGAAACGCTTTTGAAGTTTTGGCTCTAGCCCATACAGTATGCCGCAATGAACTAAGTTGTGGTCCTCCTGACGAGTCACATAGACATTCTTTTCCTTGTCAGGGGCGTCAGGAGCTGGTGGGGGGCCTAGCGGAGCTTCTAGCACATATTGCTTTTGTGCAGCAGAGAGGAGAATCCTCAAATTCATAGCCTAGTTGGTGAAGTTGCTACCATTCGCAGCAAGTTTCTCTTTCTCCATGAACACATTGAAATTAAAAGCAGGTGGTGCCATCTACAACAGAATTTGTAAAGTTTATTTAGACTAAGTTTATGATAGATTGAGTTCAACTAAACTCCCACTAAAAAACAACATCCCTCGTGTCTTTTTGGTGATTACATGAACCAAATCCACTACACCAAGTCCGATCATCACGTGAGTCGGTGTAGCTTCAAAGGAGAGCATCTATATGGGCATCATATAACCTATATGACTCATGCTTAACCTTTCGGTCCGTGTTCCGAGGCCATGTATTTACATGCTAGGCTCGCCAAGTAAGAACCATAGTACTCGCGTGTGTAAACATGTCTTACACCCAAAATATGATCGTGGATTCAAGTACACCCGATCATCACGTGATGTCTTGAAGCGGTGAAACATAAACGGTGCATACTTAAGGAAGAAAACATTTTTATCTTGATATTTAAATGAGGGATCATCTTATAACGCAACTAAAACACCGAACTAGCAATATAAGATGCGAACATCATATGTGTAAAGTGAAATGATATGGTTCTTGCATTTGATCACTATCATATGCATCGTGGTATGATCTCTATCATTCCTTTGTGTGTAAGGCCAAGGTCTATGGAACTTACGCGTTAAGTGTGTTGTAAGTGTATCAACTATACATCAACTCACAATAATACCATATCATGACACAAGCCCAGCAACGATCTAAACTAGACGCCTCTAATTTATCAATTGCAAGTTTTACGTGGCTTAGGGCTTTCGAAGATAGAACCGTTCTTACCTACAAACATGGAACCACAACGATGATAACCAAATTATTAGCAACTCATTGTAAATCAGATATTGACTATAGTAGGAGAGACAGACACTTGCCAGCCACTTATGCAAAACTAGTTGTATGTCAGTCGTGGAACCGGTCTCATGTGCGATGACATGTAAGGTTGGTCCGGGCCGCTTCATCCCACTATGCCACCAATATCCAAAGTACATATAAGAAGCAATAACATGATCATCACCACCCACATACTCTTATGTGTTCTACTCGTGCAAAGCACCTTGATGCGCTCGACTTTCAACGTAGAGCTCGTTGGGAACCCCAAGAGGAAGGTACAATGAGCACAACAGTAAGTTTTACCTTAGTTATGAAACCAAGGTTTAATCGAACCAGTAGGAGCAAGGAAACACCCCAAAGGTGTTACTAGCTGAGCTTTGGCAGGGCGCACTACCGGTGCTAGTAGCAATGTGGAGACCTGCACAACACAACCACAGAACTTTGTCCCCAACTTGCGATGAGGTTGTCAATCTCACCGTGTTTTGTGAAAAACAAAGGATTAAACGTATCGAATGGAAAGAAGTAGAAGTTTGCAGAAAGTAAACACAAAGCAGAAACAGTTTATAGATTGTATGTAAAGAAAAGGACTGGGATCCATAGTTCACTAGAGGTGGCTCTCCTTAAATAGATAACATGCTGGGTAAACAAATTACAACGGGGCAATTGACAAACACCAAGAAAGCAATACATGCATATACTAATCATCTTGACTCCTTTGAGACTTGATTGGGCATTACAACATAATACATAGACCGCCATCCAACTGCATCTATGACTAATAATCCACCTTCGGGTATCATCCTAACCCCTCCAAGATTAAGTTGGAAGCAACAGATTATTGCTTTACGAACTACGTGTAAAGTAAACAATACGATTGTTCTATGAACAAAGGATTGTTGTTTTCTCCTAGTAGCAACAAAGACATCTAGTACCTTAGAGATTTCATCACTTCCCATTACTAGAGGCATGAACCCACTATCGAGCATAAATACTAACTCTTGGAGTTGCTAGCATCTACTTGGCCAAGATAGCTACTAACAACGGAAAGCATGCAAGATCTCAAATAACAAAGACATGATAGAATCAATAATCAATCTGAAATAGCATCTCAATATCCATCGGATCCCCACAAACACAACATGTATGAATTACAAATAGATGATCTTGATCATGAACGGAGCTCACAAGATCTAAACATGAAAGCACAAAGGAGGAGAAACCAACCATCTAGCTACTACATGGATCCGTAGTCCAAGGATGAACTACTCACGCATCACACCGGAGGCTTGCATGGTGATGAAGAAGGCCTCTAGGGTGAATTCCCCTCTCCAGCAGGGTGCCGGTCAGAGCTTGATCCTCCCGATCTAGGGATGGAGATGACGGCTCTGCACTCTTCGTGGATTTTGATCGGGTACTTAGGGTTTTCGTCCCGAGGGCAACTTATAGGCGGAAGGAGAGGCCGAGGGGTTTCTGGAGCGCCACACCACCTCGGCGGGCCGGCCGCCACGTGGCGTGGTGGTGTGGCCCCGGCCCCTCTCCGTCCCCGATTCGCACTTGATCCTTCCGAAAAATAGGCACTTTGGCGTTTGTCCCGTCAATTCGAGAATATTCATTTTATGACTTTCCGAACCAAAACAGCAGAAAACAGTGCAGTAACTGTAGCTCTTGTTAATAGGTTATTCCAAGAAATCATATGAAAAGTACTCCAAAGTTGGAACAAAACACAAGAAAGTGGATAAAACCAAGCATGGAACATCAAAAATTATAGATACATTTGCGATGTATCAACATCCCCAAGCTTAACTCCTGCTCGTCCTCGAGTAGGTAAGTGATAAAAAGAAATAATTTTTGAGGTGACATGCACCATCAAAGACTTGATTAAAGTATTTGCAAAACATTCAAAGCTAGGATCATAGTACTTCAATCATAACATTAAAGACAAAGTTGTAGCAATAAGCAAAGAAACTATGACGCAACATGAAAAGGCACAAACAAAAGATTCATGAATAACAATGCTTTGCAAGACGTTTCTTTGTTTCACATAAAGAAAACATAGCATAATAGTATTCAGCTTGTCCCTCAATAGAGTAGCAAATATAAATGCATAGGACACCTTCAAAGTTCATAAGAGTGACTAGATACAATAGTTTCAAACAAGCAATATCAAAGTATGCATCAATTAACTAGTCTTGGGACAATGCACATAGAACTAAGAATGGCCACTATGCTCTCAAATAAGGTGCATAAAGATAGAAGGTGGAGACTCAATATTATGGTAGAAGAAAGGCCTTTTGTAAAAGGAAGTAGGGATTCAAGTCTCATAAAGAGCTTCCAAAAATTATGGTACTTAATGCTTTCAGCTCTCATTGCCCCTATCATAAGCATCTTGAAGGTGATTAAGGTTAAAGTGACACAACTAAGAGGATATGCTTGACAAGTTATAAACCGAAATCTCATGCCCCTTACTTACGAAGACCGATCCTCATGCTACTCAACTTCAGCCACGGGTAAGCTCTTGTCATTGTAAGTATATGTGTATCATTAAGAACCGCCAATGGGGTACCCCTTGCACATGATACGGGAGCTTTCCCATAATCAAAATGACAAGGCAAACAAACAATGAGCATCTCAGCAATCTTTTTATTTGCTATTTGCATAGGTTTTTATTGAGGATGCTTCATAGAGTGCTCATTATGGTGATGCTACAAGTTTCCACCATGATTAGGCATGGCTTAGGCTATCGGCACAGGCGTTTCTCTAACACACATACAAACTCCATGATCTTACAAGTTCCACTTTTATTTCACACCGCCGGGACCCGTAAGCAAAAGAACATGATATCAACGGGGTACAAAGTACAAGTGCAATGTTGAAAGCGTTCCCCATGGTACATGGTTCTACTAATTTCAACTTATAAAGTGCAAGCATATACGCAACAAAGAAGGACCCAATGGTTCAAGTTTATTAGAGGCAAAAAGTAAAGTGTGCTATCAAGTTCGTGAGAGCTTTAATCACTAGTTTTCTCATAACAAGTGGAAGGTAAAAAAAAGCATGAATATACTTGGAATAGCATAAGCTAGTAGGTAGGTATGGTGGACTCTTTGGAATAACTTGGTTTAGGGAGGTGGATGCATGAGTGGAACTCATACTTGGTTGTGGAGGCTAGCAAAAGACTGGGAGCGACAAACTAAGAGAGCAATAATGGCCATAATCATGCAGAGCGACAAAACATCATTGATCAAAGCATAAAGTGATACTACAAGTTGAAAACTAAAGGATCATAAAGGCTATGGTGACTTGTGACAGTCATAACATGGTGTGAGCATGTGCCAAGTCAACCCAAATAAAGCATCAAAGGAGAATACCACTATACTATGCTTTAATATGGTAAAACAACACATGATTCATCTAAGGCACATTAAGCAATCTCAATTGTTTATAACAAGTCATGCTACAGCAAAGAATACTAAGCATAAAGCCAAAACAATATCAAGCATGGCATGACAAAGCATAGCCACAGTCAAGAACGAGCTCTTTTTACCACAAAGGCATGAACTTTCCTACTCTTTTCCAAACCAAACCAAACTATTTGCAAACCAATGTATGAAAGAGGGGGTCCAACCAACTTATTCAGAAAACTAAGCAAACCAAGCAAACTAAAAACCAAAATGAAAACGAAAAGGAAGACGCTCCAAGAAAAACACAACTATGCATGAAACAATAAAAATGAAGCATTTGGAAGAAACCTGGAATTTTTATTGATGAAGAAGGGGATGTCTTGGGCATCCCCAAGCTTTGACGCTTGTACTTCTTGGATATTTCTTGGGGTGACATGTGTGGCATCCCCAAGATTGAGCTTTAGTCCATCCTTCATCTCATTACTCATTCCTTCCATACACCTGAAATTTTTTCCTTCATACAAAACTTCACACAATCTCATTAGCAACATTAGTGCACTTAAGATAAATAAGTCTCAAGATTCAGTTCTAACACCAAATACACTTCCATTAGAACATTAGCTACTGTAGCACTTCCCTCAAAAAGCTCAATTCCCCAAAGGAACTCAAGAAGGAACTAACAAGAAGCAAATGCAGAAAATGGCAGAAATTTGTCAAAACAGACCAGCAGGTAAAGACGATTTTTTAGAAGACCTTATGTTGCTCAAATCAAAAAGTGTTGAACTAACGAAAGTTAGATAACAACCTGGGGCAGAAGCATAAAAAATTACAGCTCAATCCAACATACAGAGCTCTCTCAGGAATGTTTACGGTGAAGCACAAAAATCTGTTTCGGGACAGCAACTTTCCCAATCATTACTTCACTCTCATTAGAGGTTACTCTTGGCACAAAAAACAAATAAAAAGGATAAGGAGAGGTTATTACTGAAGTAATAACTTCCAAGACTCAACTAAAACTCTTGGGTTATCTCCCAACAAGTACTTTTCTTTAACGCCTTTAAGTTAGGCATAAGAAGCAAAGAAAGAATCAAGTGTTCTCAAATGAAGAAGCATTAAGACCAAATTTTGTTTTCATAGGAGAAGCAAAAGAAATATTTTCTCTCTTTTTAGGGAAGTGTTCTATATCTTTCTTGAGTGGGAGTTGATATTTAATGGTGCCTTCTTTCATATCAATAATGGCACCAACAGTTCTAAGAAAGGGTCTTCCCAAAGTAATAGGACAAGAAGCATTGTATTCAACATTCAAAACATAGATATCAACGGGGACATAGGAATCATTAACCATAATAAGAACATCATTAAGCCTCCCCATGAGTTTCTTTTTAGCATTAGCATCAAGTGGGACATTCAAATAACAATCTTCAAGAGGAGGCAAATCAAGCATATCATAAATCCTTCTAGGCATAATAGAAACACTACTATCAAGATCACACAAAGCTTTGAAATAAAAGTCATTCAATTTCATATTAATGATGGGTTCCCAACCATCCTCTTGTTTTATAGGAATAGAAGCTTTATGTTTCATCTTTTCTTTTTTTATCTTTATGAGAGCATCGGTAATGTGTTTTGTAAAGGCCATGTTCATAGCACTAGCATTAGGACTTTTTGCAAGCTTTTGTAGGAACTTAATAACTTCAGAGATATTGCAACCATCAAGATCAAAATCAAATTTATCATCTAAAGTAGTATAACTATTAGTAGCCTCAACACTAGTGGTGGTGATAGTAGAAACACTAATGTTTTTAGCAATTTCATCTTCTCTTTCCCACTTAGCATGTAATTCAGCTAATAGTCTAACATTTTCATCAATTCTTACTTGTATAGCATTAGTGGCTGCAAAAGGATTCTCATTAGTTTCAGGTTTAGCAGCCATTTTATTAATCAATGAAGATTGAGCTTCAGATAGAGATGATATATTTCTTTCAGCATTAGAGAGTTTCGATTGTAAACCAGGAATTTCCCTATTTAGACTCTCAAGTTGATGGCTAATGTTCTTCAAAATGATAGATTGTTCCTCCATAGTTTTAGTAAATAGCTTATTTGTCTCATATTGCATTTGCATGAAGTTTTTAGTGGCTCTTTCAACTTCTAAAATTCTTCCTTCACTAGGTAATTCAGATTTACCATTATAGCCATAAGTAGTATTAGGAGGATAAGGCTTATAATTGCTGTTACCAAAATTGGTCCTATAAGCATTATTACCATAAGCATTATTGCCAAAGTTGTTATTTCTTATGAAGTTCACATCAACTTGCTCTTCTTAAGCAACCAAAGAAGCTAGAGGAACATTATTTGGATCAATATGGGCTTTCCCATTAATAAGCATGGACATAATAATATCAATCTTATCACTCAAGGAGGAAGTTTCCTCAATAGAATTTACCTTCTTACCTTATGGAGCTCTCTCAGTATGCCATTCAGAATAATTAACCATCATATTGTCCAGAAGTTTTGTTGCACCACCCAAAGTGATGGTCATAAAGGTACCTCCAGCTGCAGAATCCAATAGGTTCCTTGAAGAATAGTTCAATCCTGCATAAAAAGTTTGGATGATCATCCAAGCAGTCAGTCCATGAGTGGGACAATTCTTTACCAAAGATTTCATTCTTTCCCAAGCTTGAGCAACATCCTCATTATCAAGTTGTTTAAACTTCATTATTTCACTTCTCATGGATATAATCTTAGCAGGAGGATAGTATTTTCCAATAAAAGCATCTTTGCACTTAGTCCAAGAATCAATACTATTCCTAGTTAAGGAATTCAACCATTCTTTAGTTTTTCCTCTCAAAGAGAAAGGAAACAATTTCAGCTTAATAATATCAACATCTATATCCCTATGCTTTTGCATCTCACAAAGTTCAACAAAGTTATTTAGATGGGAAGCAGCATCTTCATTACCAATACCAGAAAATTGTTCTCTCATAACAAGATTGAGCAAAGCAGGTTTTATCTCAAAGAAAGTATTTTCAGCCACAAGTGGAGCAATATGTGTGCTCATAAAATCATTGTTGTTGGTGCTAGTGAAGTCACACAACTTTGTGTTTTCAAGAGTAGTCATTTTTTTGGGGTTTTTAAATAAGAAAACAAACTAGTAAAACTAATTTTTTGTGTTTTTTGAAGAACAAAACAAGCAAAAAAAGCAAAAAGAAAACTAAGCAAAACAAAAACAACAAAGTAAAGAGATTGGTTATGAGGGACTCCCCTTGTGAAGATGTCCTTGACTCCCCGGCAACGGCGCCAGAAAATCTTGATGCGCTCGACTTTCAACGTAGAGCTCGTTAGGAACCCCAAGAGGAAGGTACGATGAGCACAGCAGTAAGTTTTCCCTCAGTTATGAAACCAAGGTTTAATCGAACCAGTAGGAGCAAGGAAACACCCCAAAGGTGTTACTAGCTGAGCTTTGGCAGGGCACACTACCGGTGCTAGTAGCAACATGGAGACCTGCACAACATAACCACAGAACTTTGTCCCCAACTTGTGATGAGGTTGTCAATCTCACTGTGTTTTGCGGAAAACAAAGGATTAAACGTATCGAATGGAAAGAAGTAAAAGTTTGCAGAAAGTAAACACAAAGCAGAAACAGTTTATAGATTGTATGTAAAGAAAAAGGACAGGATCCATAGTTCACTAGAGGTGGCTCTCCTTAAATAGATAACATGCTGGGTAAACAAATTACAGCGGGGCAATTGACAAACACCGAGAAAGCAATACATGCATATACTAATCATCTTGACTCCTTTGAGACTTGATTGGGCATTACAACATAATACATAGACCGCCATCCAACTGCATCTATGACTAATAATCCACCTTCAGGTTATCATCCGAACTCCTCCAGATAAGTTGCAAGCAACATATTATTGCTTACGAACTACGTAAAGTAAACAATACGATTGTTATATGAACAAAGGATTGTTGTTTTCTCCTAGTAGCAACAACACATCTAGTACCTTAGAGATTTCTCCATTTCCCCAGTTACCGAGGCATGAACCCACTATCGAGCATAAATACTAACTCTTGGAGTTGCTAGCATCTACTTGGCCAAGATAGCTACTAACAACGAAAAGCATGCAAGATCTCAAATAACAAAGACATGATAGAATCAATAATCAATCTGAAATAGCATCTCAATATCCATCGGATCCCCGCAAACACAACATGTATGAATTACAAATAGATGATCTTGATCATGAACAGAGCTCACAAGATCTAAACATGAAAGCACAAAGGAGGAGAAACCAGCCATCTAGCTACTACATGGATCCATAGTCCAAGGATGTACTACTCACGCATCACACCGGAGGCTTGCATGGTGATGAAGAAGGCCTCCAGGGTGAATTCCCCTCTCCGGCAGGGTGCCGAGAAGAGCTTCAGATCCCTCCCGATCTAGGGATGGAGATGATGGCGGCTATAGACTCTTTCGTGGATTTTTGATCGGGTACTTAGGGTTTTCATCCTGAGGGCAACTTATAGGCGGAAGGAGAGGCCGAGGGGGTGCCGGGAGTGGCCACACCACCCCCTGGCACGGGCCAGGCCTGGCCGCGCGACCAGGTGGTGTGGCCGGCCCCTGGCCCCTCTCCGTCTCGTATTCTGGCACTTGATCCCTTCCGGAAAAATAGGCACTTTGGCTTTTGTCCTGTCCAATTCCGAGAATATTCATTTTCTGACTTTCCTGGAACCAAAAACAGCAGAAAACAGTACCGCACTGTGGCCCTTGTTAATAGGTTAGTCCAAGAAATCATATGAAAAGTACTCCAAAGTTGGAACAAAACACAAGAAAGTGGATAAAACTAAGCATGGAACATCAAAAATTATTAGATACATTTGAAATGTATCACACCTACGCATAGATCAGGCTCTGATACCACTGAAGGGTTCGCAGCATAGAAAACAAAAAATTCCTACGATGAGAACTATACGCCAAGATCTATCTACTAGATACAAGCAACGGGTGGATATACATCCATTTAGAACTTACCCTCGAAGACAACAAAGTTTTGTTAATGAGTAGGAACTCATGGATGATGTAGTCGTACGCTTGCCGATCTCAAGATCGTGTGGAAGTCCTAGCGCCGCAAACCAGCAGCGTATCCGCACTCGCACACACATTTAGGCCACCGAACAACCTCCGCCTCCTTGCTCCAACGATGATGCGAAGCAAAGAACTCCTTCCGCATTTAAATGCCACCGGGAACATGTATCTCACTAGTCCGAGACCATGGGGGAATAATTCTAGAGGGGGAGAGAGATCCTTCACGAGGAGGTGTGAGGAAGAAGGGTGAGAGGGGTGGCCTTTTATAGGAGGAGGGGTACCCTCCCATGGCCGCGCCCATGGGGTGACCCCTCACATCCCCCATTCATGTGGTGGTAACCCCCTCCACATAAAAGTGTCCCTTAACATTCCTCTTTAAAGTCTTTACTTTAAATGCATTAAATGTCTCCAAATTTAATGCTCTCTCATTTAATAAAACTCTTTTATTAAATTTATTCAGAATTTTGTTAATTACTTTAATTAACAAACATTCAGATAAAACCCCTGCAATATTTCAATATTACATGCAGAACAAGTTTCAGCAATTTCACCCGAAACAGTTTTGGTGTCTATTGAAATAATTCCAGCGCTTTGCAATTCATTCTTCTGAAACACATTTGCTCCAAATGGTGTTGGTGTCCCTTAAATGTGTCACCCTATGGTCCGTGAATAATGCAGACATGATCGAGAGCCCTCTCAGATCAATAATCAGAAGCGGGACCTGGAGATCCATACTAACTCCTACACATTCTACGATGACTTCTATGATCGTGAGAACCTTTAACGCTAGTAACTAAATCCCTTTGTCTCGCGATATATTACATGTCCGAGATTCGATCCTCGGCATCTCCATACCTAGTTTGATCTTGTTACCGACATGTACTCTTTTCTTGTTCCCGTGATATAACATTCTAGTGATCTCATCACTTTCTTGCAAGCTAACCAATGTGATATCACTAAGAGGGTCCAGAGAATATCTATCCGTCATCGGGATGGACAAATCGCACTCTTGATCCATGAGCTTCTACATAACACTTTTGTAGCACTGAACCCACCTTTATAATCACCCTTTCACGGTGTGACGTTTGATGTTATCAAGATACTCTTCCAGTATTAGTGATTAACATGATCTCATGGTCTAAGGACTAGGATTACTTTGTTAGATGTTATAGCAATATAAACACAATTACTTTGATTGTAATGCTATACTTCGGATGAATGTTCATCACATCATTCCACTAATGTTGTGACCTCGTTATTAACAACATCCAATGTCCATGATTAGGAAACCTTGATCATCTTGTTAATCCATGAGCTAGTTTATAAGAGAGGCATAACTAGGAACTTTCCTTGTTTATTAAACACACATGTACTAACGTTTCCAAATTAATACAATTAGAGCATGCAAAATAAACATCTATCATATACTTGGAATATGTATAATAACAACTTTATTATTGCCTCTCAGGGCATATTCCCTTCAACTTCTCCTTCATGCACTTATTTAAGAAGCTCCAATGTTGCAAGAAGTGGGACAACATCCACATCACCCTCAAGTCTGGCAAAGGGGAAGGTGAAGATGGGACTGGCCCTTCCTAGGCTGCCTCGGCTGGTCGCCCAATCGAAAACAAGAAGGCAAAGTTGGAGTGGAATGGTGCCTCCTCATTGCATGGTATTCATGCTTCCATTGAAAGGATGATGTAATACTTCTCTTCCAACAACAAAGAGAGAGATGATAGAAGCAATGCAATATGGAAGGCTATGTTGGGGAAACAGGATGCCAAGTTAGATCTTGATAAAGATATGGTTAACGTCGCCAAGATGGAAAGCTAGGCTAGCATGCTCAAAGCGGTGAATGAGGCATCGCATTTTGCATTGGCAAAGATGGAGGAGGAGGTGAAAATCTTGATGGCGGACATGCCGATGATGGATACAAAATATGGTTTTTATGGAATCTTTGGCGTCATTCTATAGGCTTTCTAGTTTTTAGAATTTCTTATTTTTGGCAAGGGCATGACATGAGATGTATCGTGATGCATCGCAAGGAGATGATGGGTGCAGTGGTTGTTGCGGCAGCAACGACATCTCTACCAACACTCGCCTCAGTGACAGAGACACCTGCAGCGACAGGGACGCCACCACCTGCGACACCTGAGCCATTACCCTCGATGAGTGATGAGCCATAGGTGGTGGAGGCGCCAATCTTTGCTTAATCGATGTTGTCGTATGTTATTTTGAGAGCCGAACTTTGATGGCTATTTGGTCTCCCATGGATGTGACTGGAACTTGTTTAATATTGTGCCCTGAACCTTTCAATTTCTATTTATAAATCATTTGAATTCCTATTGTGTATGAATTTGTATTTATTTTGGGACGAATATCTGTTGGGGCTTGCCATAGCGGGAGCGCCAGTGTGGGTAGCCCCTCCCCAAATTCATGTACCTGGCGCTCCCCATAGCAATGTGTTGGATATATATGTTGTCGGCTAGAATTTGGGAAGCGTCGGTGGAGATGCTCTTACACCAATAGATATGCAATGTGATTTAATCACTATATGAGTACAATCTTATTTCACATTTTTACTCAGTGGTATAATCTTTACATCGCCCTAACCAACATATTGTTAGATTTATATGGGTTGTGGCCCATTTAGACTAATAATTCCTAAAATCTCAAGACTCATCTACTATGGTAGCTTGGGAGCTGTGTGGGAGACCAAGTTTAGTCCCACGTTGCTTTGAGAGAGAGTTGGAGTATCTTATAACATGATATGTTCCACTCCTTCTAAGTGAGTGAGAAGTGAAGGAGTACACGCGCAGCACTCCTCGTCCGCTGCCCGCCTCGCCCGCACGTGCGGTGTGTTTCGTGAATCGAGTTGGAGTTAGATACTCGTTTTGTGGAAGACTAATTTTTACATGGTGCACCAACTATTTGGATACGTGTCAACACATTCATGTGCATGTACTTGTATTCCACCGCGTGACGGCTCGATCGACTCACCTCCTAAGGTAATATATAGAGAGAACAGATCTAGATGTTACCTAATTTTCTTTCTCTATCTTCGCCCTTGTTTCTTTTGCTGCGCTACTCACTAGGCTTCCTCATCCTGGCGACTGTGTGCACGGTCATCTGGGAGAGCGGGACTCTGAAGCCCCATCCATCGAGATCCTGCACCGGGAGATAGGCGATAAGGTTTTATAGGAGCGCCTCAGCGTGACCACTCTCTTCCGTCCATCTACATCGAAGTCGGCAGAACGTCTTCTTTTTCTACAAATCCTCTTGCCGACTTCCTCAACAACACCATGTACAACAACAATGACCATGGTGCTACTGCGGTGATGACTTTCCCAGTCAGCATGTATGTGTTATTACTCTCTTTGTTTGCACTAGTTCTTCCAAGTTTTACAGATCTACTAGATGTGCATGTTTTGATGCATGTGTTTAGATCTCCTAGTGCTTACATGATGGTTATTTTGATAATTAATCTCATTGAAAATTTATTAATAATCCAAAAACCTTATTTCTTTAGGCAATTTTCTTCATGTGTCTTTGTTGTTGGGCTCAAACCGATCCCATTTACGTGTCCTCATTTCAAGAGATGGCAAATGAAAACCCTCTTGTGTCTCACTGCTATGGGCATAGAAAGAGTTGCAGCTGGCACTCTCGGAGGTGTGCTTACTCTTGAAGAACAAATATCGTTTAAGGAGGCCACTACACTCTTTGTGGGCTCTATACTTAATGTTCTTGGAGACAGGTTGGGTATGCATATATGCATATTCGTGATGCCAAGGAACTGTGGGATCCGTTGGACGCTAAGTTCGATGTTCCCGATACCGGTGGTATGGTGAACTGTGTGTTATGGATTAGTTCAAAGACTACAAGATGGTTGAAAACTGATTTGTATTAGAACGGGCTCATGAGCTACAGATCATCACAAAGGAACTCGAACTCCTCAAGTGTGTGCTTCATGGAGAAACTTTGCCATTTCTATGAAACATCAGAGGCATGGGCTCTCTATGGAGTACCCCATTAGCTATCTGGATGTTGAAGAGAAGGCGAGGGCACAAGACAAACATACTAGTAGAATAGAGGGAATTCTGTTGCCAACATGGTGCAGAAAAATGCCCACAAGTCCAAGGGAAATAAAAAATCTGCTAGACTACCAACTTCAAGAAGAAGAATAAGAAGGGGCAGAACAAGTAAAAAAAGAACCTTGGTGTGTGTGAGGAAAGACTGACCATTGGGCTCATCGTTGCCCATAAAAGAAAGGCGAGAAGGGTCAAGATGGATAGAATTCTAAATCCATCAACATGGTTATTGGCAATACTGGGACATAAACTTCAGGTTCTGGGTACGGTAATTTATTATCTACTATTATTCCAATCCATAGGATGGTGGGTTGATATATGTTCTAATGTTCATGTATGTGCTGACATTTTCATGTTCACCTCTTATCAGGCTTGAGGTTCCTCCGTCATGATGGGGAATGGGTTACATGCTACTGTTCTTGGTTCTCGCATGGTAGGTCAACGGTTTGCTTTGGGTAAGATCGTACAATTAAAGAATGTGCAACATGTCCCTTATATCAAGAAAAATCTCGTTAGTGGATCTCATCTTCTGAAAGATGGGTTTAATTTGGCATTTAAGTCCAATAAAATTGTATTGTCTAAGTATGGAACCTTTATTGAAAAATGCTATGAATGCGGATGCATGTTCCTTTTCTCTTTGGTAGACTTGTGTGATAATTATGTGAACCATGTATGCACTACTAGTAATGATATTAATGTTTGACATTCATGACTTTGTCATATTAATTACGGTTGTATGTCGCAGCTTGCTGGTATGAGTTTAATTCCGAAATTCACTAATGTGAAAGGCTTTAAGTGCCATGCTTGTGTGAAAGTAAAGTAGCCTCGCAAGCCTCACAAGCCTGCGAGGAAAGAAACTTAGCGCCTTTAGAGCTTATACATTCAGATCTTTGTGAGATGTATGGTGTGTTGACAACGAGTGAAAAGAAATATTTCATAACTTTGATTGATGATTCTACTAGGTAATGTTATGTGTATCTATTGAGAAATAAAGATGGGGCTCTAGATTTGTTTAAAATCTATAAGGCAGAAGTTGAAAATCAACTTGAGAGAAAGATCAAAGGAGTTCAGTCTGATCATGGTGGAGAGTAATTTTCTAATGAGTTCAATTTATTCTGCTCGGAGCATGTTATTATACATGACAGGACATCTCCCAATTCCCCTCAGTCCAATGGGATTGCTGAGAGAAAAAACCAAACTCTAATAGATTTGGTTAATGTCATGTTATACGCTGCCGGTTTATCCAAGGAATGGTGGGGGAGGCTATATTGACTTTGTGTCATGTCCTAAACCGAGTTCCAACTAAGAATAAAGAACATTGTTAAAAACTAAGAATAAAGAGATTGCTCCATTTGAAAAATGGGAAAAGAAATCGCTAACACTCCCCTACTTATGAACTTGGGGTTGTTTGGCAAAAGTCAACATTCCAATTAACAACAAGCGTAAGCTTGGACTAAAAATCGTGGATTGTGTCTTTCTTGGCTATGCTTCTAACAACATTGCTTATAGATTTCTTGTAGTGAAATCTGGAGTGGATGACATGAATGTTAGTACCATATTTGAATCTAGAGTTGCTACCTTCTTTGAGGATATATTTCCTATGAGATATATGCCTAGAATATCTAGTAAGGAATATGATCCAATTCCTAAACCTGAAACTCCCATGGAGACTGATGAACAATTAGATGATAAGAGTTCAATTCGGATGAGGATGGCAATGAAGCTCCCACAAGGAGCAAGAAATAAATGACTACAAGGTATTTTGGTAATGATTTCATTGTGTACCTAGTGGATGATACTCCCACTATCATTTTAGAAGATTTTGCATCTCTAGATGTACACTACTGGAAGGAAGCGGTTCAAAGCAATATGGAACGTCCATTTGGGTGTAAACCTGTAGGATGTAAATATGTATTTAAAAATAAGCTCAGTGATAATGGTACTATTGAAAAGTACAAAGCTCGGCTTGTGGATAAAGGCTATACCTAAAAGGAAGGCGAGGATTACATGTGGATAGATTACGACAATTTGAGTACTACTATCACCAGATGTCTCACACGGTCTTCTCGTTCATCAAATGGACATTAAGAAAGCTTTCCTAAATGGAGAGTTGGACAAGGAAATCTACATGCAACTATCTGATGGTTTTGTGTTAGAAGGTCAACATCGGAAGGTGTGTAAATTGAAGAAATCCTTATATAGCCTCAAACAAGCTCCCGAGCAATGGCATGAGAAGTTTTAAAGAACTTTGACTTATGTGGATTTTGTTGTAAATGAAGCCGACAAATGTGTGTACTACCGCCGTGGTGGGGGCGAAGGATTTGTCCTATGTTTGTATGTTGATGACACATTAGTTTTTGGGACAAGTCTCAAAGTGATTGACGAGGTCAAAACCTTCTTGTATCAATCTTTTGAGAGAATGATCTTGGAGAAGCTGATGTTATCTTGAACATCAAGCTACTAAGAGATGAGAATAATGGGATTACACTTGTGAAATCACATTATGTGGAAAAAGTGTTGATCATATTTGGATATGCTAATTCCAAATACTCTCCCACGCCTTATGATCCTAGTGTATTGCTTCGAAAGAATCAAAAGCCGACTAGAGATCAATTGAGGTACTCTTAGATTATTTGCTCGCTTATGTATTTAGCTTGCGCTACGAGGCCTAACATCTCGTTTGCTGTGAGAAAACTTAGCCGGTTTGTGGCCAACCCAGGAGATGATCATTGGTATGCTATTGAGAGAGTAATGAGCTATCTAAAGGGAACAATGATCTATGGAATTCATTATACATGGTATCAAAGAGTACTTCAAGGGTATAGTGATTCAAATTGGATATCGGATACTAATGACATAAAGGACACAAGTGGATATATATTCATTCTTGATGGTGGTGATGTTTCATGGAAGTCTTGCAAGCAAACCATCTTAACAAGGTCAACAATGGAAGCAGAACTCATAGCATTAGATACTACGAGTGTCGAAGCAGAATGACTTCATGAACTCTTAACATATTTGCGCATGGTTGAAAAACCAATACCGACAATCCTTATGAACTATGACAACCTAATTGTGATTATCCAAGTGAACAGTTCGAAGGATAATATGAGGAGTTCAATATATGTCAAGAGAAGAATGGAATCTGTCAAAAAGCTAAAAAAACTCCGAAGTTATAGCATTGAAATGTCCAAACTAAGAATCTGGCAGATCCTTTTATAAAAGGACTATCAACAAATTTGATAGAAAATGCACCGAGGGAGATGGGTTTGAGACCCACGTGAGTTGATGAGGGGGTAACCCAACCTATGTGATCGGAGATCCCGTGAATTAGGACCTAGGAAAACAAACCAAAACAACTGAGTTGGGAGAAACCTTTAATACTCCCACTCCGTTGCATATGCAATTCTCTCATAACCTATTGCTGAGAAGGTTGATTATGTTTTAATGTGTTCTGTCTATCTCTCTAGGAGTAAAGACACTGTCTTACAAAGTGATCTTGAAAAAACACACCTATATAAGCTACACTATTGGTCACAATGTATGATATTTGGGTGAATCTCTAGAAAGCTCGTGAAAGGCCAAGCAATATGACTTATAAGCTCCACCTAGGGGTAGTCTATGACAGCCAAGTACCGGTAACGGTATTGAGTAAAACTTGTTGCACAAGACTAACAATTCAAAGCCTACTCCATTATTCAGTTTTATTCAAGCGTATCTCTTTGTCTAGATGGAAGTTTAATTTAACAGTCTCCACTGAACTGCATGTATATTAAATAGTGATTAGAACTAATAAGCCATATGATGCGCCTCTGAGATCTGGTGGGGGATTGTTAGATTTCTATGGGCTATGGCACATGTAGTTAGCTCATGTAGCCTAATAAATCCTGAAATCTCAAGACTTATCTACTATGGCATGTCAACCTTAGAGTTGTGTGAGAGACAAATTTTATAGTCTTAAATTCCTAGTTGGGAGAGAGTTGGAGCATCTTATAAGCTGAGTTGTTCCACTCCTACTAAGTAAGTGATAAGAGAATGAGTCAACACGGTATTCCTCCTCCTCCGCTGCCCGCCTCGCCTCGCCCGCACGCGCGACTTGTTTCGTGAATCGAGTTCGAGTTAGAAACTTGTTTTGTGAAAGATTAAATTTTGCACGGTGCACAAACTATTTGGGGTACGTGTCAACACATCCGTGTGCATGTTTGACACGTGTCCTTATCTTCTATCGCTTGGTGGTTCGGTCGACTCACCTCCTAAGCTATAGAAATGGATAAAACGGATCTAGACGTTATCTTTTCTTTCTTTGTCTCTCTCGTCCTTATTCATTTTGTGTTGCTTCTCTCTAGGCTTCCCTATCCCGACGACCGCATGCACGGCCATCCGGAAGACCAGGCCTCCGAAGCCCCATCCATCGAGCATCTTGATAAGATTTTTGGCGAGCATCTTAGCATGACTGCCAGCTTCCGTTCATATGCATCCAAGCCAGCAGGACGTCTTCTTCCTCTACGGATCCTGGTGCCGACTTCCACGACAACAACAATGACCATGGTGTTGCTACGATGATGACCTTCCTGATCAACATGTATGTGCTATTACTCTCTTTGTTTGCACTTGTTCTTTCTAGATTTACATATCTATTAGATGTGCTTATTTGGATGTATGTGTTTAGATGATAGTGGTTATATGATGGTTATTTCAGTAATTAATCTTATGCGAAAATTGGTTAATAATCTAACACATATTATTGTTGGTTTATATAATGGACGGAGAAAACTGGATATCGAATAGATTGGCACGTTTTATCTTAGACAAATAGAGTTACAAAGAAGGGTAATGATACACATGGCATGCTCGGTTCAAAGAAATTCCATAGGATACTCACGGCATGATAATAAGCATACATAAACGTAAACCATGTGCACGGAGGTTCTACTTGTGCCGGCGAGGAGAGAGGGGCGAATGGGCTGTGGCAGTTGCCTACGGAGGGACCATATCATGCATGTTTGGTTCTTGTTTGTGGGGCTGCATAACGGATATTCCTCCTTCCATATCTTTGTCCTGGTGCGTTTTCTCTCCTCACACAAGCTTTAACCCGTAGCTTGCTAGCTACCCAAAAGCACAGCTCTTTGTCTTGGTTCGTTTTTCCTTCTCACGCAAAAAGATTTTAACCTGGAGGTACCAACCCAGATGCACAGCTCAGTAGCTCACGGAAAAGAGTAATTACCAATGGAGCGTTGATCGCGTGGAGCCAAGCCGCAAAGTGCCCCCATGGCCATGATATAGTACGACGGTCCGATGACCAATTAACGCACGAATCTGGGACGCGAGCTCCAACAAGGCAGGCCCTGGAGCATCATGAATGCTCCTGGCTCGACGACGTACTACCGCGCGACTCGGGATCAATCGGCTGGCCGATTCAATTCACCGTAGAAACCAGAGGGGGCACGCGACGTGCTCCGCCTCCCGATCTGATCCCCGTCTCACGCAAAACCATAGCACGATGCGCGGGCAGGTTGGCAGAGAGCATCCTCGGGCAGACCACACGGCCTTGAATGGATGGTCTGGACAGGAGGAGTAGGTGCCTTCACTTGACCACAACGACGACGGCAGCAAGCCCGGTGGGTGTCTGGACCGACGGATGCCTCCCCGATGGACGGACATAAACGCGGCCTGCCGTTTCCAGGATTGGCCACACCCACACGGCAGATTGAGTGGATCCATGCTCTGGCGCGCGATGGCGACCCGTGCATGGCACCCAGTAATGCCTCGAGCGCTGCCTCGGCCCGCGGGGCGTACGTACGTACTAGTACGCGCGTAGGGGCATGCACCGCACCGCCTCCTATGTCAGGCAGTGTGCCCGCCGCGCTGTGCGTCGTCTCCTCATCACAGCCTGAGCTCTGCCGCTGCGCCTGCACGGCTGCACCCGTCGTCTATTGCGTTGCTTGCCGCGCGGTCCCTGCGATGTTTGGCAGCACCAATGAATGCTGGAAATGCGTCCGCACGCGCTGGCTATACTCGGCGGCAGGTGTGTTATCAGTTATCACTTCCGCGTGCTTGCACCTCTTCGGCCATGGAATATTTTCGATGATTGGGAATCGACATGAAAATCCTGTTCCATGCGGGTGACTAGTGACATCTCCACCGAGCCGACCCAACCCGTCCGGATCCGTCCGAAAGTGTCCACACTGAGCAGCAACGGTTGCATCGGTCCAGACAACGCGCTTGTCCTCGCGTGTCCTCCGCTTGTTCGTCCAGTCCGTCCAGTCAGTGACACAAAAGACACTGCTCCCTAAACCCTCGCATTCCATATCCCGTGGCCAGAGCAGGCGCAACCTTCACTGCCGCCACTGCCCGCTGCTGCCGTCGTCCCCCGCGATATCGAGCAGCTGCACCGCAGGCTACGCGCGTTGTCGGAGTCGACTGGACGCTCCACAGGTCATCCCGCCGTCCTGGCCTCCGCCTATCGATTGGATGCGCACAACCTGTTCGGTCGTTTGCCGAGATGCGTTCGCCGGTTCTTTCTTGGTAATCTGGTCCGCTGCGGGAGTTGGCATAGCCATTAACGGCAGTGTACTGGACAGATGGGTAGCAGTCGAAGGGCGATCGAGTTCTTCTACAAGAATTTCGTCGAGTCATCGTCTGAGGAGAAGTCCGACGGTGAGACCGAAATTCTGCTTGCAGCTGCACAAATGGTGCACGACCACTACCTCCTCCAGCCGCGTAGAGGTGGCTCAGCGAAGCGGCGCGGACCCAACCATGAACGCTACCGGGAAGAGGGGCACATACGCCTTTACAAGGACTACTTCCACCTAACTAATCCGGTCTTCAAAGAGAAGTCATTTCGTCGCCACTATCGGATGCCCAGAAACCTGTTCTTGGACATACTCAATGGGGTGAGGGAGTACGACGACTACTTCGAGGCCAAGTACGATTGTACTGGTAAGATTGGCTTCTCCTCTTACCAGAAATGTTCTGCTGCCATTCGGCAACTTGCATATGGAGTGCCCGGTGATCTCCTCGACGACTACATGCGCATGAGCGAGTCCACATGCCATGAGGCCATGTACCGATTCTGCAGCGGTGTTTGGCAAAGTATATCTGAGAGAGCCAAATACCGAAGACACTGCCTGCCTTTTATCCATCAATAAGAGTAGGGGATTTTCTGGGATGCTTGGCAGCATCGACTACATGCATTGGCAGTGGAAGAACTGTTCTTTTGGTTGGCAAGAGCAGTTCAAAGGGCATGCAGAGGGGTGCATCGTCATACTAGAGACTGTTGCATCACAGGATCTCTGGATTTGGCACTCCTGTTTTTGGCATGGTTGGATCGAACAATGACATCAATGTGTTGTAGCGGTCTCCGGTGTTTGCTAGGATGCCAGAAAGGAATGCCCCACAGGTTTCCTAAGAGACCAATGTCAACCCTTATGAAATTGGTTACTATCTAGCTGACGGTATCTATCACTCCTGGTCCACCTTTGTGAAGACAATTAATGCCTAGATTTCATGTGATCAATAATAGGGTTATTGCAGTACTTGTAGTAGCAAATATTATTTATAAAGTTCATCCCTTGGAAGCTTTATAAATGGCAGCAGCCATGTTGTCAATGCGGCCATGTTCGTACCCAAAACGGTGTTTGGAAATAGTCTACTCTATTAATTGCTAAAGTAACTAGTAACAAATAAAGTACTAAAAGTAAACTAGAACAAGAACTAAACTAAAAGGGTTGTAGTTGTAGGGCTGAATGGAATGAGAGAGGGTTTCTAGGCTTCGGTCTCACCAGTACTATATGGATGAATATATGTGTGATCCATTGTCTACAAGTGATTCCTTCAACAAATAAACGTTCCCCACTCGATTACCGAGGTGTCACACTATGTATACTATGCATGATTCTCACGTGTCACCCGCGAGACAAACGTATACTTCCGGACCAAGGGATCCCGTGAACTCATCTTCGTGACTCATGTAATTGAATACATGGATCACAAACACATTCTAACTTAGCACACTAGATCAAACCTTAACCTAGAACCTAATCAATCATTCACACATGGATGAACAACAAAACATAGATGAATATATTAATGAACTCATAACCATGTTCAATCTTACAATTACAAGATCTAAGACAAGGGAGAGAGATGGAGACACCATTGGAGATGATGATGATGAACGGTGCATGCGGTGAAGGTGGGGGCGCCTCCTTATCCTCCTCTTGCTTGATGGTGTAGAGATGTGGATCTTGTGTGTGGCGGCTATGGAGGCGGCGGGGCGGAAGGTCTCCACCCCTGAGGCGTGGATAGATCCTCCTCCTTGTTCTAGGGTTTTCCTTCTTTAAATAGGCATCTAGAGGTCGGTTTTGCGAACCGACAGAGTTAGGGGCCAAATGTGCACATTCGACCTTCAAAAATGTTGTTCCTTTTGACGAAACGAAGCCGTCGAAGGGCGGTACGGCCGTATAGTACGGGCGGGCTCCGCCCGTACTAGTGATCGTTACGTCCTCTGAACTCTGTAGTGTTTTGGTCGTCATTTCTTCATACGGACTCCGATTGAGGTATTCTTTGGCTCATTGGATTCATATGGACAAGGGCTACAACACCATGGCCTTGGATATTCATTTGGAATTGATGGGAAAATTCTCTTTTTCCTCCCCCCAAATGGCTAAGTCTGGTGCCTGCAACTCCTTCATATTGAATCCTCTTGGCTCCTTTTATCCATGATTGTTCATAGCACCTACACACAAATCAAAGACAAGAAAAAGATAATAAAATCCTAATAAAACTACTAATGTGCAAAGCCCATGTGGAAATGAATGATAACTAGTATTCATACATAATAGGCATAGTTGTAGATAGATGTAGCATGTAATGAGTGACAATATGAATAATTTATATACTTAAATATGCTTCAATTTTGGACTCATCAACTGCTCCAAGCTAGACTCTTGCTTGTCCCTGAGCAAGATGGTGGCTTGATATGTCGTAAACGTATCTATAATTTTTGATGCTCCATGCTTGTTTTGTATCAACTATCTTATGTTTTGTCTACACTTTGAGGCATTTTTATAAATTTTTTGGAACTAACCTATTGACAAGATGCCGCAGTGCCAATTGCCTGTTTTCTGCTGTTTTTGGTTTCAAAAAGCTAGTAAAGAAATATTCTCAGAATTGGACGAAACAAAAGCTGAAGTTCCTATTTTTCCTGACACAAGACGGAGTCCAAAGCAGAGACGGAGGAGGGCACCAAGGCGGCCACACCCTATGGTGGCGCGGGTACCCCCCAGGCGCGCCACCAGGTGGTGTGGGCCCCTCGGGCCTCCACTGACCTTGCCCCTTCGCCTATATATTCCCCCCGAGATGAAAACCCTAGATACCAGATCAGAATTCCACGAAAAGTTCCGCAGCACCGTCGCCACCAAAGAGGAGATTTCGAGGGACAAAAGTATCTATTCCGGCACCCTGCCGGGACGGGTAAGTGCCCCCAGAGCCATCTCCATCGACTCCACCGCCATCTCCATCGTCGTTGCTGACTCCCATGATGAGGAGGGAGTAGTTCTCTCTCAAGGCTAAGGGCTCTACATGTAGCTATGTGTTCATCTCTCTCTCTCTATGCGTGATCTTATTGAGATCATGAGCTTTGTAATCTAGATTTATTCTTCTACTCAAGTGTTTTAATTAATCTTTGCTTATCCCCACGTGTGTGAAGTTGACAATGTGCACACGGTGTGGCACTTAGGCTAAGGTTACAGAAATACTTATCATGAGTATAATTTGAGTTGGATGTCTCTATGAGATTGTGGTGTTTGTTGGAACCATATAGTGCTCAAGGTGACAGTGAGGGGTTACCTAGATGGGGAATGCGAACTTTAAGGTGTGCTGTTATAGCCCTACATCGTCCAACCAGAGACTAGTTCAGGGTAGCATAATGAAGAGAAGATATTTATATGAGAGTGTCCACTAGTGAAAGTATGATCCCTAGGCCTTGTTTCTAAGAATTGAAACACCGTTTACAATCAGTCATTTTATATGTTTGCTTGCTACCAGTCTTATTTCAGATTGCAATTACCACTTATAATCATCCATATTACTTGTATTTTACTATCTCTTCGCTGAACTAGTGCACCTATACACCTGACAAGTGTATTGGGTGTGTTGGGGACACAAGAGACTTCTTGTATCTTGATTGCAGGATTGCTTGAGAGTGATACCTTTGACCACTTCCTCCCTGAGTTCGATAAATCTTGGGTGATCCACTTAAGGGAAACTTGTTGTTCTACAAACCTTTACACTTGGAGGCCCAACACTGTCTACAAGAATAGAAGCATGCATAGACATCATGGCTTATGGACAAGGTCGTCATGTTCATGAGACACGAGTCGATACCTTAAATGGGGCAAAAATTGAAACAAAAGTACAATATCGAATGTTGAAGATCGATGCCTTATATCCTTATTTTCCATGCAAGCTCAAAGTAAGAAAGAACATATTCATACAAGGCAACACATGCTCAATTATGTCAATACATGAAAGAACAATTAAAAACTCCAATGCTCCATGTCAAAAGTGAATCTAGCTTTGAAAGCAAAATTGTGATCCTCATATTGCGCCTTTTATGTTTTGTATCTGCTCACTTTTGTAGAGTAAGGGCTTCAATGAGAATATGAATTCATTTACGGTTAGTCATATGCGTCCAACAGTTCATCCATTTGAAAGGCTTATCAAAGTTAGAGAGATGGCAAGAATACTATACAAGCTTCGGTAAGTCAAGACAATGAAAGTAAAGTTTAATATAAGTATAAATAACTATAAGTGTAACAATCAATCCATTTTTTCTAGTTAACTCTCAGCTTGCCAATAAACACTAGGATGTTTTAATAGCATAATTGAGTAAGAGAGTTCATGTCCTAAGTAGCATAACAATGAAGTGTCTTATTGACACCCACATTAGTAAATCTAGGACATCAAAACACTTCTAATCCAACCATTGTCTTTCGAGAAAATTCATAAATTAGTAATGAGACCATGCCAAGGACTTGTTATGTGGATCTTCATATTTTTCTTTCTTCCTTCTTTCAAGGATCATTGGGTGTTTCTTTTGAACAATGGCTTGCACAACCTTTGAGAGTACCAATACTTTTGCCCACTACGGTGACATTTTTCCCACCCATGTCATCAACTCATAGCCGAAATCACAGGTTGTACCATAGATCATTCATAGGCCAGCAGAATTGTTGGCATCCAAAGGTGTGCATGAGAAACATAGAACTTTTTCTCTCTCTTTTTTTATACTAGCACCATGGTTTGATCCACAAGGTTAGCTTTGTCATGCATCACAATTACCACTAGACTTCATTTAAATCAAACAGCTCCTTTCAAGAGTGCCGTCAAGTCTATCAAAACATCTAAGGGGTTAAGTATCTTCAATGGTATACTCTCAAGACAATCATTCATCAAACAAGTCATAAATTTCAGACTTTTCTTGTTGTACTTGTTTGGCAATATTATTTCCAAGACAAGACTCGGTTAGCTAAAAGAACTAGAGAAAAAGCTTCCACAACTAATAATTCATTCAAATAAAAAGCTTTACTCTAACTATTTGAATTAGTCCCACTAGCATGGAATCTTCACAAATCAACCAACTAAGATAAATAATTCAAACTTCAAAAGTGGGAGACATAGGATTTATGTGTAGAAATCATGGCAATGTATCTAGAGGATCACAAAGTTCTTCTCAAGCTGGATAAAGATTATAACATAGTGCAACAAAGCTCTAACTTAACTCTTATGAATCCTGACAAAAGCAAGTGCATCCATTATATAAACATGAGACACAACTTAGCTAAGCAGGCATTCGAAAACAGCGGAATACATGATTGCACAAAAAGTTTCATCGAACAAGAACATTGCACAAGACTCTACACATGCAGAAGTAACTTCCCCAAGCTAGAACTTTTGCAAGAACCAAACTTGAATAGATTACCACAAGAAAAATAGAATATGCAGTTATCAAAAATAGAGTGTGAGAAGTGGTTACCTCCCCAAGCTTGAATAAAGCAAGGGTGACACACTTTACAGTTGAGGTACGAATAACCTCACTTTTAATGGACCTAGACCTTTGGTTCAATGAATACTTCCTTGTTGAAGTGTTGAGTTGAAACAACCAAGTGGCTTATGCAAGTATTTGCACAGTTGGCACAAACCATGCATGTCACCACACAAGGTTCAAGTCCATGCGAAAATAAAAAACAAAGTAAAAGAAAATGGTTCAGTGTATGAACGGAGTTCGTTCATCCAACCATGAGAAAAAAATAAAAGAAACATGAAACACTACAGATAATAATAGGCTAGGGAGTTTCGAAGGTAGGTAAATGAAAATGAAGTACAAAGGAACATATAGAAGGTAACCCACTAACCTGAGATTATCAAAATAAAAAGATTGGAGAGGTTATAACCTTTTTGTACCTGTTCCTGCCCTTGTTGCGCGGTGCCGCTCCTTATTACGAGCGCGCGGTATGGATGGGCTCCACCCGTACTGCACCTCGTCTTCTCCCCTTTTTAAGGGTTTCGTCGAAGTTGGTACGACCGGGTGGTATGGGCGGGATGCGCCCGTACGGGTGATCATTGCACCTTCTGAGTCGTCTTCAAGTTTCCTTTGCCTGGTAACAAGGTCGGTACGGACGGACAATTTGGACATGTGCCATTGTACCGATTCTTGTAAAGCTTGCAGTCACCTTCTTGGAGAATTTTATGCTTCTTCCGATTTGTCACATGAACGGTACATGTGCGTAGTACAGACGGGTCCTCTCGTAATACTGCTCGTTAAGATCACTATGAACTCCAGAACAAGTTATTTTCTCCGAAAAATCTACTAAGGACCTAAAACGTTAGTCCAGCATCCAAACAAAGCAAACATATATTTTTGTTGAGAATATTTTGAAGGAGATATGCCCTAGAGGCAAATAATAAATAGGTTTTTATTGTCATATCTCAATTAATTCATAATAGTGTCATACCGTGTTATAACTGTATTAATACAAAACGTTAATACATGTGTGGTATGTAAACAAACCAAGTCTCTAGTTACCTCTAGCGAACTAATTCATTGGTCATGAGGATGATCTAGGGCTTCGAGATCATGTGCATTTATGCCAATTGACAATGAGGTCACGTCATTAGTTGAATGATGTGATAGATAAATAGCCCAACCAGTTGTATCTTAATGAGATCTAGTTACAAATTTCACCATTAATGATAAAACTAAGGAAACCTCGCAACCTGTCCTTAGACTGTGAGATAATGCAAATCACCGTTCTGGAGGGAGCTTAGATGGTTATCAAGTATCATACCATGACTAGGTGATCAAAAAGGTGTTACTCAGGTTTCCCAAAGGGGCGCATAGAGGAGTACATATCGAGATCAGTATTTGCCAATCCATGTAACAAATAGATACATATGTGGCCATCTCGGTGACGTTGCATTAACGAAGCTTGCAAGCGTGTGACTGGGTCACGGAATGCAACGACACGGAAACGAGAAAACAAGTTTATCGATAACTAGACCGAATGAAGGTATGGGGATACCATAGATCAAATCTCGGGTGAACTAGGTATCAAGTGGAAAAAGGAATGTGAAACGACTGTTTACGGTTCAAACGACATTATCATCGTGGAATGCACAGGGGTCATTATGGGCATCCTAGTCCCGCTATTGATCATTGATGGAGATCATGTCTGTGCCATTCCCGAGCCATGGGGAAATACACTTAAGGGTACGATGAGCTAGATATCCTTTGTAAGTTGGAATCACCATATGAAAGAGAAAGGGAAACCGGAAAAGTTTTGTGAGAGAACTGGAATCATTCCGGGAAAGTTTCGAAGTTGTTCGGAGGAAATCGAAAGGGAACCGAAAGGTGTTTCGGGTCAAATCGGATTTTGTAATATGTATTTACATATTAATTAATGTAATTAATATTAAATATAATATTAAAATCTAATTTGAAGGGGTATTCCACTAATGGGCCAAACTTCTTAGGGAAAAAGGGCCCATGAGGGAAAACCAAGGGAGGGAAGGGCCAAGGGCCAAAGGGCCAAGGCCTAGCCACCTCAAGGGGGCCCACCCGGCCAGCCTAGGGCTGTGCGTGGGGGTGGGGACCACCCCTGGCCAGCCGTCCCATGGTGCCCTAAGGGCCCATGCGCCTCCCCCCTCTCTCCCTTGAATAGTCCCACATGGGAAACCCAAAGGGGAGGACACACGTCCCCCCTATATAAAGGGGTGCCCATGGGTGGGATTAAATACACCAATATTTGGAGAAGTCCTTTGCTTGACTTTCTCCTTCCCTCTCTCTCTCTCGTCTCCATGCGTTGGCACTGTCCCAAGTAAGGACTGTCCATGCAAGAGACACCGCACCTGCAGCACGCCGTTGTGCTACAGGGATTCCAGGCCAGAGATCTACTTCCGCACTCCCGGCAGGGATCAAGGAGTCGGAGGTCGTCATCATACATCGTATGTGTACGAAACCACGAGGGGCCTCACTTGAGTCACCTTGGATGTCGTGAGCCGGAGCTGCTGCACGATGAAGAAGGAGCAAGGGGTGACCTGTGAGGAGCATCGCGACCTTGAGGTCGGCTTCGAGTTCGACTACTCCAACCACGTTCCCCTCAGAATGTTAACCACGTACCGTCTACAAGGGTATGTAGTCTATACGCTCAGCTGTTACCGCATTACTACATAGATAGATCTTGGACAGTTTAGGAGGTTCAATTTTTTTAGTTTTCTGTTGTGGAACCCTTTAGTGGTATCAGAGCCGATCTATGCGTAGGAGTGTTATACGGCCAGTACGTACAAGTATTGTGCGGGCATTGATCCCTTAGTTGTTACCCTCTAATGCGTACTTGTTTATATCGTGGTATTGTTTGATGAAGCGGCCCGGACCGACCTTACGCGTATTTGTATGCGAGACTGGTTCCACGCTCAACATACGGTTTGTACCGTATAAGTGGCTAGTAGGTGTTTGTCTCTCATTCAATAGTTTATATAGCATTTACAACGAATGACCCCGAAAGGGGTGTAGTAGAGACAACAGTTGGATCCATGTTGTGGTTGGAAAGTTCGTAGTTTAGAAACAGTTCTATTGCGAAAGCCCTAACAACCACATAAAACTTGCAATAGATAAAGTAGAGGCGTCTAACTTTATTTTGCAGGAGGGCATGTGTTATGATATGGTATTGGTCGTTATAAAGGTAAAGTACTTTACATTTATGTTACTAAGTTAAGTAGTAATAGCCATCGTTCCGATGGACGATCGGGTGGTGGCGTCATGGACTTGGCGTCAAACCAGGGGCAAGATGGAGATCATGTCAGAGCGCTCGATGGAGATCAAGGCGCAAGAAGAAGGACCATATCATATCATAATATACATGTGATGTTGATACCTGTTTTACATCTTATTATATGCTAGTATAAGATACTCAACGGTAGCAAATAAGATAATCCCTATATAATTCCAATGATAGTGTTCCCCTTGTGTGTGCACCATCAAGAAAGTTTGTCGTTATGAAGCCGGCCGTGACGATCGGGGGCTAGACATATCTACATTCGCATACAGTGGATGTAAGCCATGTTGCACGGCAAATACACACAAGTTAGATTTGGCAAGCCTAGCATGTGTAGACATGGCCTCGGAACACAAGAGACCGAAAGGTCGAGAATGAGTCACATGGTTGATGTGATTGACATTGGGGAATGTCTACCTTTGATGCTGCACTAATGGCCGTGACGATCATGGGAGGTGCAGAGGATTGGGATCATGTGATCACTAAAATCATCCAGGGGATGACAATTTTAGTGGGAGCTCAACTAGGATTGAACTCATATTATGAACTTAGTCTAGATGTATATTTGCAAATATCTTAGTAGAGCATGGCCTATCCTATTGAGGTCCTTTGCGACCATGGGAAATTTATTGCTTGATATGGAACTTAGCAAAAGGGTCCAACTTCATAGATTAATTCCCATGCCTGAGGGATATCCTTGTAAAAGGTGATATTCTCTTCTTGATACAATGACCATTAGGAGATAATCCGATGACTCTGCAATGATTGTGTGTTCTCCATAATCATCCAACAAGCCATTCTCCATTCGATGGAGAGTTGGATTCTGCAAGATCAGGGACATAAAGTATGAGCCATTGGATGAGTTTTCTTCCATGATGGATGAAAAAGGAGAATATTTGGAGAAACACTTAGCAATCTTGCATTAGAGTTATGAACTCTCAGAAGGGCTTTATTGCAATGGAGGTCATGAATGAAAAGGGTATATGTTAGATATATAAAGTTATAAATGTAATTCTTGCAAAACTTGTTGCAGTTTATATAAGTATTGGATACTTGTCATGTTTTGTGAAAACAGGATAGTCTGCTTGAGAATTGCTGGAATTGAGGCAATGTGGCATGATGACGACAAGCTAAACAGTTTATGGTCGACATCACCCCTTTACTCAAAGATTATCATTTGGATTAGTGGACTTGAATATAATTTTGTAATCCTTGTTTGTGTGTCTTGCTTTTAGCAAGACGATTATTCATATGAATAAGTTACAAGCTAGTTGTACTATTCTTATGAATAATACCTTTATGGTCACATTACGATTATAAATGAGTTATTCTCATCACTATGTTAATGATAATAGTTTAAGCATTTATAAAGGATTAGAATGCTAAAAGGCATCCAAAGTTTAATTATGATATGGCACTATAGTTTAAGTCATTTTGGTTATTGCATGTTCTTCATTACAAATGAAGATCAGGGTCTTAGATTCTTAATCTAGAGACTTTGCAAAACCATTCCTCATTGGGTAGAATGACTAAAACTCCGCATTCTGGTAAAACAGTGATATGCGAAGAAATGTTGAACTTTATACATAATGATGTATCGAATTTTCAACAAGATAGTGGAAATCCTTATTTATACTTAATGTTGAATCTTATACATAGTGATGTATTGTATTTTCAACAAATAGTGGAAATCATTATTTCATACTTCATTGTGGATTTAAGTGAATATGAATATTTACTTAATGAAACATAAGTTTGAAACTGTTTTGAATTGTTCAAAAGATTTCAAAGTGAAGGAGGATATTGAATTAACAAGAATACTAAAGTCTCTTCGATTTGATCGACATGACTAAAATATTTATTTTAATTTTAGCATAAAAGGACTCGTGAAAGATGTTTCACAAACTATAATAATTGGACAATTTCAAAGTGTTGAAATGTCTAAATATAATAATCATTATGTATCAGATACATATGGTATAATATTATCTCTTATCAGGGTTATAGTTATCATTTAGAGTTAGAGATAGAAATGAGAAAACACTCGGTTGACATACAAAGGAACATCTAAAGATTCATGGAAACAACACCATAAGAGTTATGGCATGTTCGAGTTTCTAGAGGTTTCGATAATTCGAAATCGTGGTGAATAAACAAGTCTTTGTAGCGTATTCTTAAGCAACTAAGAATACATGTTCCATAAGGGGCAAACGTGCTGTTGTCCAAAGTTGATGTGTCTTGATGAAGATATAGGTGGAAGAAAGTAAAAGATCAAAACAAGGTATTTGACCTTACCTCTTGATTGTTGAGTAGCACAGCGAAATTTGTTTTGTGAAACCAAACTCCGCAAGTAGAGGAGAAACTAATGATAATGATCATTAAGTTTCAGTAAACACTTTTACTAAAGGAAGTAGGATTCAACGATATATTCTGCAAATTTTGCGGAATTATATTATTGATTCAATTGTCATGTTTATGAAGAAGACATACCTACAAATTACAAAGAAGCGTGATGGACCTAAGTGCGAGAAATGACTAGGAGTCATAAAATCCTATATTAAGTTACATTTAAGATTGCAAAGTAACATGTTACTTGATCTTATTAAGTAAAGAAATTTACTTGATATTTCTATATGACATCAAAGTCATTAGAAGGAAATGAAACTTAATGAAGACATAAATCTCGATTTGTCACAAAGTATGGACAAATTCAAGGAGTTGAATACAATTGTAGCAATGCTTAAGTATATTGGATTAACACTAGCAATATATGGATATTAAAGTCTCGTAACTGGAATTCTTGATTTGATGGTGATCAAAGAATTTTGGAATGTCCAAGATTATCGAGAGGACCTGCATTTGAGTGGGATCTAATTAGCTTGGTGATGGCTCAGTGTTGATGTAGAGCTTGTTGGGAACCCCAAGAGGAAGGTATGATGAGCACAACAGCAAGTTTCCCTCGGTTATGAAACCAAGGTTTAATCGAACCAGTAGGAGCAAGGAAACACCCCAAAGGTGTTGCTAGCTGAGCCTTGGCAGGGCGCACTACCGGTGCTAGTAGCAACGTGGAGACCTGCACAACACAACCACAGAACTCTGTCTCCAACTTGCGATGAGGTTGTCAATCTCACCGTGTTTTGCTGAAAACAAAGGATTAAACGTATCGAATGGAAGGAAGTAATAGTTTGCAGAAAGTAAACACAAAGCAGTAAATAGTTTATAGATTGTATGTAAAAGAAAAGGACCGGGATCCATAGTTCACTAGAGGTGGCTCTCCTTAAGATAGATAACATGCTGGGTGAACAAATTACAGCGGGGAAATTGACAAACATCGAGAAAGCAATACATGCATATACTAATCATCTTGACTCCTTTGAGATTCGATTGGGCATTACAACATTATACATAGACTGCCATCCAACTGCATCTATGACTAATAATCCACCTTCAGGTTATCATCCAAACCCCCTCCAGTATTAAGTTGCAAGCACCGGATTATTGCTTTACGAATTTCGTGTAATGTAAACAATATGATTGTTCTATGAACAAAGGATTGTTGTTTTCTCTCTAGTAGCAACAGCACATCTAGTACCTTAGAGATTTCTGTCACTTCCCCAGATTACAAGAGGCATGAACCCACTATCGAGCATAAATACTAACTCTTGGAGTTGCTAGCATCTACTTGGCCAAGATAGCTACTAACAACAGAAAGCATGCAAGATCTCAAATAACAAAGACATGATAGAATCAATAATCAATCTAAAATAGCATCTCAATATCCATCGGATCCCCGCAAACACAACATGTATGAATTACAAATAGATGATCTTGATCATGAACGAAGCTCACAAGATCTAGACATGAAATCACAAAGGAGGAGAACCAGCCATCTACCTATTACATGGATCCGTAGTCCAAGGATGAACTACTCACGCATCACACCGGAGGCTTGCATGATGATGAAGAAGGCCTCCAGGGTGAATTCCCCTCTACGGCAGGGTGCCGGGAAGAGCTTTAGATCCCTCCCGATCTAGGGATGGAGATGACGGTGGCTACAGACTCTTTCATGGATTTTTGATCGGTTACTTAGGGTTTTCGTCCCGAGGGCATCTTATAGGCGAAAGGAGAGGCCGAGGGGGTGCGGTGTCGCCGAACACCCCAGCACGGCAGGCTCGCTGACCAGTGGTGTGGCCAGCCCTTCTCCATCTCATATTCTGGCATCTGATGACTTCCGAAAAAATAGGCACTTTGGCTTTTGTCCCGTCCAATTACGAGAATATTCATTTTCTGACTTTCTTGGAACCAAAAACAATGAGAAAACAGTACTGTGGCCCTTGTTAATAGGTTAGTCCAAGAAATCATATGAAAAGTACTCCAAAGTGTGGGAAAAACACAAGAAAGTGGATAAAACCAAGCATGGAACATCAAAAATTATAGATACATTTGCAATGTATCAACACCCCCAAGCTTAACTCCTGCTCGTCCTCGAGTAGGTAAGTGATAAAAAGAAAGAAATGTTTTTGAGGTGACATGCACCATCAAAGACTTGATCAAAGTATTTGTAAAACATTCAAAGCTGGGATCATAGTACTTCAATCAAAACATGAAAGACAAAGTTCTAGAAATAAGACAAAGAAACTATGATGCAACATGAAAAGGCACAAACAAACGATTCATGAATAACAATGCTTTGCAAGACGTTTGTTTGTTTCACATAAAGAAAACATAGCATAATAGTATTCAGCTTGTCCCTCATAGAGTAGCAAATATAAATGCATAGGACACCTTCAAAGTTCATAAGAGTGACTAGATCTAAATAGTTTAAAACAAGCAATATCAAGATATGCATCAATCAACTAGTCTTGGGACAATGCACATAGAACTAAGAATGGCTACTATGCTCTCAAAGTAGGTGCATAAAGGTAGAAGGTGGAGACTCAATACAATGGTGGAAGAAAGGCCTTTATAAAAGGAAGTAGGGATTCAAGTCTCATAAAGAGCTTCCAAAAATTATGGTACTTATAGCTTTCAACTCTCATTGCTCCTATCATAAGCATCTTTAAGGTGATTAAGGTTAAAGTGACACAACTAAGAGGATATGCTTGACAAGTTATAAACCAAAATCTCATGCCCCTTACTTACGAAGACCGAACCTCATGCTACTCAACTTTAGTCACAAGTAAGCTCTTGTCATTGTAAGTACATGTGTATCATAAAGAACCACCAACGGGGTACCCCTTGCACATGATACAAGAGCTATCCCATAATCAAAATGACAATGCAAGCAGACAATGA
The DNA here is from genome assembly GCA_023614405.1 of Avena insularis. Classification (NCBI taxonomy): domain Eukaryota; kingdom Viridiplantae; phylum Streptophyta; class Magnoliopsida; order Poales; family Poaceae; genus Avena; species Avena insularis. The sequence continues at coordinate 658,853,170 of CM042690.1, read as the reverse complement.
GCATCTCAGTGATCTTTTTATTTGCTATTTGCATAGGTTTTTATTGAGGATGCTTCATAGAGTGCTCATTATGGTGATGATGCAAGTTTGCACCATGATTAGGCATGGCTTAGGCTAGCAGCCCAGGCGTTTCTCTAACACACATACAAACTCCATGATCTTACAAGTTCCACTTTTATTTCACACCGCCGGGATCCGTAAGCAAAAGAACATGATATCAACGGCGTACAAAGTACAAGTGCAATGTTGAAAGCGTTCCCCATGGTACATGGTTCTGCTAATTTCAACTTATAAAGCGCAAGCATATACGCAACAAAGATGAACACAATGGTTCAAGTTTATTAAGTGCAAGAAAATAAAGTGTGCCATCAAGTTCGTGAGAGCTTTAATCACTAGTTTTCTCATAACAAGTTTAATTTGGAAGGTAAACAAAAGCATGAATATACTTGGAATAGCATAAGCTAGTAGGTAGGTATGGTGGACTATTTGGAATAACTTGGTTTAGGGAGTTGGATGCATGAGTGGAACTCATACTTGGTTGTGGAGGCTAGCAAAAGACTGGGAGCGATAAACTAAGAGAGCAATAATGGCCACAATCATGCAGAGCGACAAAACATCATTGATCAAAGCATAAAGTGATACTACAAGTTGAAAACTAAAGGATCATAAAGGCTTAGGTGACTTGAGATAGTCATAACATGGTGTGAGCATGCGCCAAGTCAACCCAAATAAAGCATCAAAGGAGAATACCACTATACTATGCTTTAATAGGCTAAAACAACGCATGATTCACCCAAGGCACATTAAGCAATTTCAATTTTTTATGACAAGTCACGCTACAACCAAGAATACTAAGCATAAAGCCAAAATAATATCCAGTATGGCATGCCAAAGCATAGGCCACAATCAAAAACAAGCTCTTTTTACCACATAAGTATGAACTTTCCTACTCTTTTCCAAACCAAACCAAACTATTTGCAAACCAATGTATGAAAGAGGGGTTCCAACCAACTTATTCAGCAAACTACGAAACCAAGCAAACAAAAAATGAAAATGAAAACAAAAAGAAGACACTCCAAGAACAACACAACCGTGCATGAAACAATAAAAATGAAGCGTTTGGAAGAAACCTGGGATTTTTATTGATGAAGAAGGGGGATGCCTTGGGCATCCCCAAGCTTTGATGCTTGTACTTCTTGGATATTTCTTGGGGTGACACGCGTAGCATCCCCAATCTTGAGCTTTAGTCCATCCTTCATCTCATTACTCATTCCTTCCATACACCTGAAATTTTTCCTTCATACAAAAGTTCACACAATCTTTATTAGCAACATTAGTGCACTCAAGATAATAGGTCTTAAGGTTAAGTTCTAACACCAATAAACTTCCATTATAACACTATCTACTGTAGCACTTCCCTCAAAAAGATCAATTCCCCAAAAGAACTCAAAAAGGAACCAACAAGAAGCAAATGCAGAAAATGGCAGAAATCTGTCAAAACAGACCAGCAGGTAAGACGAATTTTTTCGAAGACCTTCTGTTGCTCAAATCAAAAAGTGTTGAACTAACGAAAGTTAGATAACAACCTGGGGCAGAAGCACAAAAATTCACGCCTCAAAAGGACATACAGAGATTTTACACGAATTTTTACGGTGAAGCACAAAAATCTGTTTCGGGACAGCAACTTTCCCAATCATTACTTCTCTCTCATTAGAGGTTACTCTTGACACAAAAAGCAAATAAAAAGGATAAGGAGTGGTTATTACTGAAGTAATAACTTCCAAGACTCATCGAAAACTTTTGGGTTATCTCCCAATAAGTACTTTTCTTTAACGCCTTTAAGTTAGGCATAAGAAGCAAGAAAAAGAATCAAGTGTTCTCAAATGAAGAAGCATTAAGACCAAATTTTGTTTTCATAGGAGAAGCGAATCTTCTCTCTCTGCTTAGGGAAGTGTTCTATACCTTTCTTGAGTGGGAGTTGATATTTAATGGTGCCTTCTTTCATATCAATAATGGCACCAACAGTTCTAAGAAAAGGTCTTCCCAAAGTAATAGGACAATAAGCATTGCATTCAACATCCAAAACATAGAAATCAATGGGGACATAGGCATTGTTAACCATAATGAGATAATCATTAAGACTCCCCATGAGTTTCTTTTTAGCATTATCATCAAGTGGGACATTCAAATAACAATCTTCAAGTGGAGGCAAATCAAGCATATCATAAATCCTTCAAGATCACATAAAGCTTTGAAATCAAAGTCATTCACTTTCATATTAATGATGGGTTCCCAACCATCTTCTTGTTTTATAGGAATAGAAGATTTATGTTTCATCTTTTCTTCTTTAATCTTTATGAGAGCATCAGTAATGTGTTTTGTAAAGGCCATGTTCATAGCACTAGCATTAGGACTTTGAGCAAGCTTTTGTAGGAACTTAATAACTTCAGAGATATTGCAACCATCAAGATCAAAATCAAATTTATCATCTAGAGTAGTAGAACTATTACTAGCCTCAACACTAGTGGTGGTGATAGTAGAAACACTAATGTTTCTAGCAATTTAATCTTCTCTTTCCCACTTAGCATGTAGTTCAGCTAATAGTCTAACAGTTTCATCAATTCTTACTTGTATAGCATTAGTAGATGCAAAGGTATTCTCATTAGTTTCAGGTTTAGCAGCCATTTTATTCAAAGTAGATCGAGCTTCAGCCAAAGATGCTATATTTCTTTCAACATTAGAGAGTTTTTCCTCAATAGTTTTATTAAAAGCAGTTTGCTTACTACTAAAGTCTTTAAGCATAACTTCAAGTTCAGAGGGAGCACTCCTATTATTGTTGTAGGAACTTCCATAAGCATTACCATTGTTGGGAGAATATGGCTTATAATTGTTGTTACCAAAATTATTCCTATAAGCATTATTGCCAAAGTTGTTATTTCTTATGAAGTTCACATCAACTTGCTCTTCTTGAGCAACCAAAGAGGCTAAAGTAACATTATTTGGATCAATATGGGATTTCCCATTCACAAGCATAGACATAATAATATCAATCTTATCACTCAAGGAGGAGGTTTCCTCAACAGAATTTACCTTCTTACCTTGTGGAGCTCTCTCAGTATACCATTCAGAATAGTTAACCATCATATTATCCAGAAGTTTTGTTGTAGCACCCAAAGTAATGGTCATAAAGGTACCTCTAGGAGCAGAATCCAATCGGTTCCTTGAAGAATAGTTCAATCCTGCATAAAAAGTTTGGATGATCATCCAAGCAGTCAGTCCATGAGTGGGACAATTCTTTACCAAAGATTTCATTCTTTCCCAAGCTTGAGCAACATGTTCATTATCAGATTGTTTAAACTTCATTATTTCACTTCTCATAGATATAATCTTAGCAGGAGGATAGTACTTTCCAATGAAAGCATCTTTGCACTTAGTCCAAGAATCAATACTATTCCTAGTTAAGGAATTCAACCATTCTTTAGCTTTTCCTCTCAAAGAGAAAGGAAACAATTTCAGCATAATAATATCACCATCTACATCCCTATGCTTTTGCATCTCACAAAGTTCAACAAAGTTATTTAGATGGGAAGCAACATCTTCATTACCAATACCAGAAAATTGTTCTCTCATAACAAGATTGAGCAAAGCAGGTTTTATCTCAAAGAAGGTATCTTCAGGCACATGTGGAGCAATAGGTGTGCTCATAAAATCATTGTTGTTGGTGCTAGTGAAGTCACACAACTTAGTGTTTTCAAGAGTAGTCACTTTTTTGTGTTTTCAAATAAGAAAGCAAACTAGTAAAACTATTTTTTTTGTGTTTTTGACAAAGAAAACAAGCAAACAAAGCAAAAAGAAACTAAGCAAAACAAAAATAACAAAGTAAAGAGATTGGTTATGAGGGACTCCCCTTGTGAATATGTCCTTGACTCCTCGGCAACGGCGCCAGAAAAATGCTTGATGGCTCAGTGTTGATGTAGAACTCGTTGGGAACCCCAAGAGGAAGGTATGATGAGCACAGCAGCAAGTTTCCCTCAGTTATGAAACCAAGGTTTAATCGAACCAGTAGGAGAAAGGAAACACCCTAAAGGTGTTGCTAGCTGAGCCTTGGCAGGGCGCACTACCGGTGCTAGTAGCAACGTGGAGACCTGCACAACACAACCACAGAACTCTGTCCCCAACTTGCGATGAGGTTGTCAATCTCACCGTGTTTTGCTAAAAACAAAGGATTAAACGTATCGAATGGAAGGAAGTAATAGTTTGCAGAAAGTAAACACAAAGCAGTAAACAGTTTATAGATTGTATGTAAAAGAAAAGGACCGGGATCCATAGTTCACTAGAGGTGGCTCTCCTTAAGATAGATAACATGCCGGGTGAACAAATTACAGCGGGGCAATTGACAAACATCGAGAAAGCAATACATGCATATACTAATCATCTTGGCTCCTTTGAGATTCGATTGGGCATTACAACATTATACATAAACCGCTATCCAACTGCATCTATGTCTAATAATCCACCTTCAGGTTATCATCCGAACCCCCTCTAGTATTAAGTTGCAAGCAACAGATTAATGCTTTACGAATTGTGTGTTATGTAAACAATACGATTGTTCTATGAACAAAGGATTGTTGTTTTCTCCCTAGTAGCAACAGCACATCTAGTACCTTAGAGATTTCTGTCACTTCCCCAGATTACAAGAGGCATGAACCCACTATCGAGCATAAATACTAACTCTTGGAGTTGCTAGCATCTACTAGGCCAAGATAGCTACTAACAACGGAAAGCATGCAAGATCACAAATAACAAAGACATGATAGAATCAATAATCAATCTGAAATAGCATCTCAATATCCATCGGATCCTCGCAAACACAACATGTATGAATTACAAATAGATGATCTTGATCATGAACGAAGCTCACAAGATCTAGACATGAAATCACAAAGGAGGAGAACCAGCCATCTACCTATTACATGGATCCGTAGTCCAAGGATGAACTACTCACGCATCACACCGGAGGCTTGCATGATGATGAAGAAGGCCTCCAGGGTGAATTCCCCTCTACGGCAGGGTGCCGGGAAGAGCTTCAGATCCCTCCCGATCTAGGGATGGAGATGACGGCGGCTACAGACTCTTTCGTGGATTTTTGATCGAGTACTTAGGGTTTTCGTCCCGAGGGTATCTTATAGGCGAAAGGAGAGGCCGAGGGGGTGCTGGGGTCGGCCAGACCACCCACTGGAGTGGGCCAGGCCTGGCCGTGTGGCCAGGTGGTGTGGCCGGCCCCTAGCCCTTCTCTGTCTCGTATTCTGGCATCTGATGACTTCTGGAAAAATAGGCACTTTGGCTTTTGTCCCGTCCAATTCTGAGAACATTCATTTTCTGACTTTCCTGGAACCCAAAACAGCAGAAAACAGGCAGCTGGCACTGTGGCTCTTGTTAGTCCAAGAAATCATATGAAAAGTACTCCAAAGTGTGGGCAAAACACAAGAAAGTGGATAAAACCAAGCATGGAACATAAAAAATTATAGATACGTTTGCAATGTATCACTTGGCCAAATCTTAATATGTAAGAGACATATTTTGAGTGGGAGCTCAGTATCTTGGCCAAATCTTAATATATTGTAGACATATTTTGAGTGGGAGCTAAGTGAAATCCCTGGATCTCATATATGGATACCATATTTGAGTGGGAGTGTGACATTATTCTGAAATATGTGGACGACATATCTGAATGATGTGATTGGTGTTAATAATATTTAAGTAGATAAATGGGGATGAAATTGAAGTTATTAAACAATGAGATCTATCGAGATAGATGGGTGAGTTTAATAAACACTAAATGTTGAATGCTTCTTGGACTTGATTCTGAAGATGTTCAGAATGTCCTAAGCAAGATTCTGAAGAAGTTTAGAATGGAGAAAGGTAAGAAAGAAGTTCTTACTATATGAAGCATTGTCTTAGTATTACAATGATGGTTAAAAAGGAAGAAATAGATGTGTTGCATCTCCTATGCCTCAGTCATAGGTTCTTCCATACAACCATATTGTATACTCTACGTAATGTGACCCGAAGTTCTAGTTGGAAGGACAAGCTGTTAACTGTAAGAACATGTCTTTAAGTGATTCTTGAGTTAGTCACAAAACTAGGATTAAGTTTGTCCTTGAATGGAAAAAAGCAAAGTAAGTTGCATAGTTGCATTTCATGCACTAGGATCTACATAGATATAGAAGTATAATGGCTCCATCTGACGTGATGTATATTTTTATGGCGGGACTAGTTCGTCTTTAACGTAGAATGATGTGTCCCAGGGCACAGTGCCCATGAAAAATCCCTCGAGGTTGATCTAAAGTCTCCGTAGGCTCCTGGAAACCGGCCTCATTCTGCTGCCATAACTGCCGTATATACACAAAGGATTGCAAAGTGTGTTTCGAAGTTTAGATGACAACGGTGAAAACGACCGTCATTATAAACACTAAAAATAAAGTCTCACTTTGTCACCAAAACGAATACTTCAACCCACTATGAGATAATGGTATGAATGTCAAAGTTAGGAAGACATTAACGATTTGCAAAGACATAATGATCTGGTAAAATAGAACATGGACAAGACATTTTCCATAAGCATGCATGATCAATAAACGCAGATGTGATATGGTTTATGATGAGTAAAATGCGAGCTAGATTATTTTTATTCTAGTGCAAGTGGGCGACTGAAGGAGATATGCCCTAGAGGCAAACAATAAATAGGTTTTTACTATCATATCTCAATTAGTTTGTAATAGTTTTATACTGTGCTATAACTGTATTAATATGGAACGTTAATACACGTGTGGTATGTAAACAAACCAATTCTATAGTTACCTCTAGCGAACTAATTCATTGGTCATGAGGATGATCTAGGGCTTCGAGATCATGGGCATTTATGCCAATTGACAATGAGGTCACCTCATTAGTTGAACGATGTGATAGACAAACAACCCAACCAGTTGTATCTTAATGAGATCTAGTTACAAAGTTCACCATTAATGATAAAACTAAGGAAACCTCGCAACCCGTCCTTAGACTGTGAGATAATGCAAATCACTGTTCTGGAGGGAGCCTAGATGGTTATCAAGTATGATACCGTGACTAGGTGATCAAAAAGGTGCTACTCAGGTTTCCCAAAGGGGCGCGTAGAGGAGTACATATCGAGACCAGGATTTGCCAATCCATGTAACGAATAGATACATATGTGGCCATCTCGGTGATGTTGCATTAACGAAGCTTGCAAGTGTGTGACTGGGTCACAGAATGCAACAACCCTGAAACGAGAAAACAAGTTCATTGGTAACGAGATCCAACGATGGTATGGGGATACCATAGATCAAATCCCAGGTGAACTAGGTATCAAGTGGCAAAGGGAATGTGAAACAACTGTTTATGGTTCAAACGACATTATCATCGTGGAATGCACATGGGTCATTATGGGCATCCCAGTCCCCGCTATTGACCATTGATGGAGACCATGTATGTGTGATATGTTGCAAACGTATCTATAATTTTTGATGTTCCATACTTGTTTTATATCTACTTTCTTATATTTTGTCCACACTTTGGAGTATTTTTATACACTTTATGGGACTAACCTATTAACAAGATGCCATAGTGCCAATTGCCTGTTTTCTTTTGTTTTTGGTTCCAGAAAAGCCAGAAAATGAATATTCTCAGAATTGGACCGGACAAAAGCCAAAGTCGATATTTTATCGGAAGACTCATGGAGCCAGAAGACGGGACGGGGAGGGTCCAGGGGCTGGCCACACCATGTGGTGGCGTGGGTCCCCCTGGCCGCGCCACCAGGTGGTGTGGGCCCCTGGTCCACCCTCTGACATCGCCCTTTCTCCTATAAGAAGCCTCTAATGTAGAAACCCTAAATAATCCAGCCTCCAGCCACGAAAAGTTCCATGGCCACCAAGGGAAGGGGATTTGGGGGACAGAAAGTCTGTTTTTCGACCCTAAGACGACGGAAGTGCCCTTGAGCCATCTCCATCGATCTCCACCAACATCTCCATCACCGTTGCTGATTCCTATGATGAGGAGGGAGTAGTTCTTCCTCGAGGCTAAGGGTTCTACCGGTAGCTATGTGTTCATCTCTCTCTCTATGCATGATCATATTGTGATCATGAGCTTTGTAATCAAGTAGATCTACCTTGCTACTCAAGTTCTTTAATAGATCTCTGGCTCTCCCCACGTGTGTGAAAGTGATAGCGTGCACACCATGGTGGCACTTAGGCTAGAGATTACAAATACTTGTTATGAGTTATATTTGGAGTTGGATGTCTCTATGAAATTGTGGTGTTTGTTGGAACCATCTAGCGCTCAAGGTGATAGTGTGGGGTTATCTAGATGGGGAAGGCGGACTTTGAGGAGTGTTGTTATATCCCTACCATGGATTAGAGTGTCCAACCGGAGAGTAGTTCGGAGTAGTATCATAAAGAGAAGATATTTATATGAGAGTGTTCACTAGCGAAAGTATGATCCCTTGGCCTTGTTTCTAAACATTGAAACACCGTTTGCAACTAGATATGTTACATGTTTGCTTGCTTCCATCTTTTTACCTTTAGTCTTTTCCTCCCGTCAAGCTCTTTTCTGGCACCATTGTCTTATATCCATACCACTTGTATTTCACTATCTCTTCGCCAAACTAGTGCACCTATACACCTGACAAGTGTATTGGGTGTGTTGGGGACACAAGAGACTTCTTGTATCTTGATTGCAGGGTTGCTTGAGAGGGATACCTTTGACCACTTTATCCCTGAGTTCGATAAACCTTGGGTGATCCACTTAAGGGAAACTTGCTGTTGTTCTACAATTCTCTGCACTTGGAGGCCCAACAACTGTCTACAAGAATAGAAGTGCGTAGACTGATGGCCCAAAATATATCGAGCTCGTTGGGGAACCCCAAGAGGAAGGTATGATGAGCACAACAGCAAGTTTTACCTCAGTTATGAAACCAAGGTTATCGAACCAGTAGGAGCAAGGAAACACCTCCAAGGTGTTGTTTCCAACTTGGAATCCTGCACAACACAACCACAGAACTTTGCCCCCAACTTCAAGTGAGGTTGTCAATCTCACCGGTTTTGCTAAAAACAAAGGATTAAACGTATTGTGTGGAAGATAGTAATAGCTTGTAGAAAGTAAACAGAAAACAGTAAATAGTAGATTGATAGTAAAACAAAAGGACCGGGGTCCATAGTTCACTAGTGGTGATTCTCCTTAAGATAGATGACATGTTGGGTGAACAAATTACAGCGGGGCAATTGACAAACACCGAGAAAGCATACATGCATATACTAATCATCTTGACTCCTATGAGATTTGATTGGGCATTACAACATTGTACATAGATCATAATCCAACTGCATCTATGACTAATAATCCACCTTCAGGTTATCATCCGAACCCCCTCCAGTATTAAGTTGCAAGCAACAGATAATTGCATTAAGCATTGCGTGTAAAGTAAACAATATGATTGTTCTATGAACAAAGGATTGTTGTTTTCTCCCTAGTAGCAACAACACATCTAGTACCTTAGAGATTTATGTCACTTCCCCAGATTACTAATGGCATGAACCCACTATCGAGCATAAATACTCCCTCTTGGAGTTGCTAGCATCTACTCGGCCAAGATAGCTACTAACAATGGAGAGCATGCAAGATCACAAATAACAAAGACATGATAGAATCAATAATCAATCTGAAATAGCATCTCAATATCCATTGGATCCCCGCAAACACAACGTGTATGATTACAAATAGATGATCTTGATCATGAACGGAGCTCACAAGATCTAAACATGGTAGCACAAAGGAGAAGAACCAACCATCTAGCTACTACATGGACCCGTAGTCCAGAGATGAACTACTCACTCATCACACCGGAGACATTCATGGTGATGAAGAAGGCCTCCAGGGTGAATTCTCCCCTCCGGTAGAGTGCCGGGAAGAGCTTCAGATCCCTCCCGATCTAGGGATGGAGATGACGGCGGCTATAGACTCTTTCGTGGAATTTGATCGGGTACTTAGGGTTTCTGTATTGGAGGCGATATATAGGAGAAAGGGGAGGCTGAGGGGGTGCCCTAGGCGGCTGCACCACCCCTAGGCACGGGTCAGGCCTGGCCGCGCGGCCAAGTGGTGTGGCCGGCCCCTCTTCGTCTTGTCTTCTGGCTCCATGTTCCCCTCGGTGAAATATTGAATTTGGCTTTTGTCCCGTCCAATTCCGAGAATATTCATTTTCTGGCTTTTCTAGAACCAAAAACAGCAGAAAACAGGAAACTGGCACTGTGGCATCTTATTAATAGGTTAGTCCAAGAAAGTGTATAAAAATACTCCAAAGTGTGGACAAAACATAAGAAAGTAGATATAAAATAAGGATGGAACATCAAAAATTATAGATATGTTTGCAACGTATCAACATCCCCAAGCTTAACTCCCGCTCGTCCTCGAGTAGGTAAGTGATAAAAAGAAAGAATAATTTTTTAGGTGACATGCACCATCATAAACTAGATCAAAGTATTTGTAAAACATTGATAGTTGGGATCATAGTACTTTAACATAGCATGAAATATATAGTTCTAACAATAAGACATAGCAACTATGTTGTAACATGAAAAGGCACAAACAAAAGATTCATGAATAACAATGCTTTGCAAGACGTTTGTTTGTTTCACATATAGAAAACATAATGAGGATGGTATTTAGCTTGTCCCTCATAGAGTAGCAAAACATAAATGCATAGGACACCTTCAAAGTTCATAAGGGTGACTAGATACAAATAGTTTAAGAATAAGAAATATCAAAGTTATGCATCAATTAACAAGTCTTGGGACAATGCACATTAAACAAAGAATGGCCACTAAGCTCTCTCAATAGGTGCATAAAGATAGAAGATGGAGACTCAACATAAAAGTAAAAGAAAGGCCTTCATAGAAGGAAGCAGGGATTCAAGTCTCATAAAGAGCTTCCAAAAATTATGGTACTTATTAGCTTTCAGCTCTCATTGCCCCTATCATAAGCATATTTAGGTGATTAAGGTTAAAGTGACACAACTAATAGGATATGCTTGACAAGTTATAAGTTGAAATCTCATGCCCCTTACTTATGAGTACCGAACCTCATGCTACTCAACTTCAGTCACAAGTAAGCTCTTGTCATTGTAAGTACATATGTATCATAGAGAACCGAGGGGTACCCCTTGCACATGATATAGGAGCTATCCCATAATCAAAATGACAAGGCAAGAAGACAATGAGCATCTTAGCAATCTTTTTATTTGCTATTTGCATAGGTTTTTATTGAGGATGCTTCATAGAGTGCTCATTATGGTTATGCTGCAAGTTTCCACCATGATTAGGCATGGCTTAGGCTAGCAGCCCATGAGTTTCTCTAACACACATACAAACTCCATGATCTTACAAGTTCCCCTTTTATTTCACACCGTCGGGGTCCATAAGCAAAAGAATCATGATATCAACGGAATAATAAGTGCAATGTTGAAAGCGTTCCCCATGATACATGGTTCTGCTAACTTCAACTTATAAAGCGCAAGCATATACGCAACAAAGATGGACACAATGGTTCAAGATTATTAAGTGCAAGAAAGTAAAGTGTGCCATCAAGTTCATGAGAGCTTTAATCACTAGTTTTCTCATAACAAGTTTAATTCGGAAGGTAGATAAAAACATGTATATACCTTGAATAGCAAATGCTAATAGGTAGGTATGGTGGACTCTTTTGAATAACTTGGTTTTATTTGGAGTTGGATGCATGAGTGGAACTCATACTTGGTTATGGAGGCTAGCAAAAGACTGGGAGCGGCCAACTAAGGGAGCAATAATGGCCATAATCATGCAAAGCGACAAAACATAATTAATTAAAGCATAAAATGATATTACAATTCGAAAACTAAATGATCATAGAGGCTATGGTGACTTGGGATAGTCTTAACATGGTGTGAGCATGCACCAAGTCAACCCAAATAAAGCATCAAAGGAGAATACCACAATACTATGCTTTAATATGCTAAAACAACGCATGATTCTTTCAAGGCATATTAAGCAATCTCAATTGTTCGTAACATGTCATGCTACAGCAGAAATCACTAAGCATAAAGCCAAAACAATATCAAGCATGACAGTACAAAGCATAGGCCATAGTCAAAAACAAGCTCTTTTTACCACTTAAGCATGAACTTTTCCTACTCTTTTCCAATCCAAACCAATCTTATTTGAAAACTAATGCAAGAATGAGGGGGTCCAACCGATTTGTTCAAGCTAACTAAGAAAACCAAGCAAACAAAAACGAAAACAAAAACGAAGACGCTCCAAGAACAACACAACTATGCATGAAACAATAAAAATGAAGTGTTTGGAAGAAACCTGAGATTTTTATTGATGAAGAAGGGGGTGCCTTGGGCATCCCCAAGCTTTGACGCTTGTACTTCTTGGATATTTCTTGGGATGTGATGTCTACGCACTTCTATTCTTGAGACAGTTGTTGGGCCTCCAAGTGCAGAGGTTTGTAGAACAGCAGCAAGTTTTCCCTTAAGTGGATCACCCAAGGTTTATCAAACTCAGGTAGGAAGTGGTCAAAGGTATTCCCTCTCAAGCAACCCTGCAATCAAGATACAATAAGTCTCTTGTGTCCCCAACACACCCAATACACTTGTCAGGTGTATAGGTGCACTAGTTCGGCAAAGAGATAGTGAAATACAAGTGGTATAAATAATTATAAGTGGTAACTGTGATAGAAAATAGTTGATGGCGTGGAAGAGACTAAAGGCAAACTGAAATAAAGATGGAAGCAAGCAAACATGTAATAGATCTAATAGCAAACAGTATTTCAATGTTTAGAAACAAGGCCTAGGGATCATACTTTCACTAGTGAACACTCTCATATAAATATATTATCTTCATGATACTACTCTTAACTACTCTTCGGTTGGACACTCTAATCGATGGTAGGGCTATACCAGCACACCTCAAAGTTAATCTTTCCCATCTAGATAACCCCACACTGTCACCTTGAGCACTAGATGAGTCCAACAAACACCACGATTTCATATAGACATCCAACTCCAAATATAACTCATAACAAGTATTTGTAATATCTAGCCTAAGTGCCACCATGGTGTGCACGCTGTCACTTTCACACACATGGGGAGAGCAGAGATCTATTAAAGCACTTGAGTAGCAAGGTAGGTCTATAGATTACAAGCTCATGATCTCAATAAGATCATGCATAGAGAGAGAGATGAACACATAGCTACCGGTAGAACCCTTAGCCTCGAGAGAGAACTACTCCCTCCTCATCATGGGAATCATAAATGGTGATGGAGATGGTGGTGGAGATCGATGGAGATGGCTCTAGGGGCACTTCCCCGTCCTGGCAGGGTGCTAGAACAGAGTCTTTCTGTCCCCCGAATTTCCCCTTCGGTGGCGGCGGCGCTGTGGAACTTTTCGTGGATTTCTGATTGACGATTTAGGGTTTTGGTATCGGGAGGCTCTTATAGGCGAAAGAGGCAAGGTCGGTGGCCGTCCAGGGGGCCCACACCATGCCCTGGCATGGCCTAGGGTTGCCCGCGCCTAGGGGTGGTGTGGCCATCCTATGGCCCCTCTCCGACTCTCCTTCTGGCTCCGTGAGTCTTCCGGGAAAATAGTAACTTTGGCTTTTGTCTCGTCCAATTCCGAGAGTATTCATTTTATGACTTCCTGGAACCAAAAACAGCAGAAAACAGGCAACTAGCACTGTGGCATCTTTTTAATAGGTTAGTCCAAAAAATCATATGAAAAGTACTCCAAAGTTGGAACAAAACACAAGAAAGTGGATAAAACCAAGCATGGAACATCAAAAATTATAGATACATTTGCAATGTATCAGGGTGACACGGGTGGCATCCCCAAGCTTAAGCTTTAGTCCATTCTTCATCTCATTACATCATTCTTTCCCTACACCTGAAATTTTTCCTTCATACAAAACTTCACACAATCTTCATTAGCAACATTAGTGTACTCAAGACAATAAGTCTTTTGGTTCAGTTCCAACACAAGTAAAACTTTCATTAAAACACAAGCTACTTTAGCACTTCCCTCAAAAAGCTCAATGCCCTAAAAATAACCCAAAAAGGAATCAACAAGAAGCAAATGCAAATAATGGCAGAAATCTGTCAAAATAGACCGACAGGTAAAAACCAATTTTTTCGTAGACCTTCTGTTGCTCAATCGAAAAGCGTTGAACTAACGAAAGTTGGATAACAACCTGGGGCAGAAGCACAAAAAATTTCAGCTCAAACCTACGTACAAACATTTTTCACGAATTTTTACAGCGAAGCACAAAAATCTATTTCGGGACATCAACTTTCCCAAACATTACTTCTCTCTCATTAGAGGTTACTCTTGGCACAAAAACCACACAAAAATGATAAGGAGAGGTTATTACTGAAGCAATAACTTCCAAGACTCAACTAAAACTTTTGGGTTATCTCCCAATAAGTACTTTTCTTTAACGCCTTTAAATTAGACATGATAATTTCGATGATGCTCACATAAGGAATATGAATTGAAGTAAAAGAGAGCATCAAGAAGCAAATTCAAAACACATTTAAGTCTAACCCACTTCCTATGCATAGGAATCTTGTATGAAAATAAATTCACAAAGAACAAAGTGACAGGCATAGGAAGATAAAACAAGAGTAACTTCAAATCTTTCAACACATAGAGAGGTGTTTCAGTACCATGAAAACTTCTACAACCATATTTTCCTCTCTCATAATAATTTTCAGTAGCCTCATGAATAAAATCAACAATATAACTATCACATGAAGCATGCTTTTCATGATCTACAAACACATAATTTTATCAAGCTAAAAAATAATGGGATTAAAACCTTCAAACCCACTTTTAACAATTTTATAACAAGGTGACTGATCATTCTCAAGAGGTATGGGGTTCCAAGATAAGGTCAAGCCCCCTCCAATCTCATTTTTAATAGTAGTACAATTAATGTTATCAACCAATATAGGACCATCATCTAGAGCTTTATCATAAACATTTTCTAAGCAACAATCTTTAGTACCATGCATTTCGAAGTTAGGCACTAATAAAGGATTATCATAGATAACAAGAGCATAATTATTATCACAAGTTTTACCAATTGTAGATTTTTCAAGAGAATCCATAGGAACATAACATTCATCCTCTGTTGGTAAGCATGGGGGACAATCAAATAATGTAAGGGATAAAGAGTTACTCTCATTAGAAGGTAGGCATGGGTAGCTAATCCATTCTTCCTCCTTTTATCCATCACTCTCCTCCTCTTTTTCATCTAATGAGCTTTCAAGTTCAGCAATTTCTTCTTCCATAGGCTCCTGCAAATTGTGGACACATTCTTGTGCATGACTGAGTCTCTCTTTATAATCAATGATATAGTTATAATTGCTGAAATTTTCTATGCAATGATCAAGGATAGAAGAGACCATATCTTTAAGGTCTTTACAAGCAACATAGGTTTCATAGTTTTTAGACATGAAGGATTCTATTTCAGAAGCTCCCATAAACAAAACAAATTGTTCTACTTCTTCAAATCCAAGATGAATATAGTTATTCCAATGATAGTTCATAATTGCAAATTCTTTACTAAAGCCACATTAGAATTTAAGATGTTTAGTATCCTGTTTAGAGCAACAATTTATATCATGGAGTTTAAGCAAAATTTTAGCAATTAGATCCAACCTTTTTAACACGGCTCTCACGACTTTACCCTTATAAGATTCTCTATACCTTATAAAATCTTCCATGGAGGTTCTAGCAGGCGGTGGTTCATCTACTACCTTAGTAGTGATAGTAGTTTTCCCAAATAGGAAACCGAGTGGGCTATCCATAATGAAATAATGATTGGAGCAGAACTAGACATCAAAACAACTTGAAGTGGGATTTTTTTGTGTTTTTGATAAAGAAAACAAGCAAACAAAGCAGAAATAACCTAAGCAAAACAAGTAAAACAAAGTAAAGAGATTGGTTATGAGGGACTCCCCTTGTGAAGATGTCCTTGACTCCCCGGCAACAGCGCCAGAAAAATATCTTTGATGGCGCGTTGTTGACGTGGGAGCTTCTTCTTCTTTTCTTTCCCCGGCAACGGTGCTAGAAAAATAGCTTGATGGCCCAAAATATACCGAGCTCGTTGGGGAACCCCAAGAGGAAGGTATGATGGGAACAGCAACAAGTTTTCCCTCAGTTATGAAACCAAGGTTATCGAACCAGTAGGAGCAAGGAAACACCTCCAAGGTTTTGTTTCCAACTTGGAATCCTACACAACACAACCACAGAACTTTGTCCCCAACTTATAGTGAGGTTGTCAATCACACCGGTTTTGCTGAAAACAAAGGATTAAACGTATTGTGTGGAAGAAAGTAATAGCTTGCAAAAAGTAAACAGAAAATAGTAAACAGTTGTAGATCGATGGTAAAAGAAAGGACTGGGTCCATAGTTCACTAGTGGTGATTCTCCTTAAGATAGATGACATGTTGTGTGAACAAATTACAGCGGGGCAATTGAGAAACATCGTGAAAGCATACATGCATATACTAATCATCTTGACTCCTGATACGTCCATTTTGCATCACTATTCTATATCATAATTCACTGTTATTCATTGATATATTTCATATTAGGAGGTGATACTTATGTTATTTCATCTGTTTTTGCATGGTTGGTGACTTTTGGAGCATGGACCGCTGCAGTCAGGATTCTGATGGAAAAGGTGCTGTTTGGAGGCAAAATTCGCGAAGATCAGAAATCTGGGAAATATATGGAAAATCCTATTTTTCTAGAAGACGAAGAGTGCCTGAAGGAGGAGTGGAGATGGGTCACAGGGGGCCCACACCACCCCCTGGCGCGGGCCAGCCTAGGCCGCGCCACCAGGTGGTGTGGCCGCCCTAGCCCACCTCCATCTCTCCCCTCTAGCGTATATAATCCTCCCGAAACCCTAATACTTGGGGAGCAACCACAGAAAGATTCCGCCGCCTCTGCGGGGCGGAAAACACCGAGAGAAGATCTCCTCCCGAATGATTTTCTGCCGGGGGAATTCCTTCCCAGAGAGGGGAGATCGTCGCCATCAACACCATCATCAAGCTAGACTTCATCGGGATCATCATCACCACCATCATCACCATCAGCACCATCATCACCATCTCCATATTGCTGTAACAATTGGTTGAATCTTGCATAGTTCTTAGGGGAAACTTTCCCGGTGTTGATTACTCTTTGTAGTTGATGCTATTGAGTGGAACCATTGAATTATTGTTTATGTCCAGATTGTTATACATCATTATTTCATCTCTGATCATGATCCATATGATGTCTTGTGAGTAGTTCGTTTTGTTCTTGAGGACATGGGAGAAGTCATGTTGTTAGTAGTGGAATTGTGTTGAGAAAGATTCAATAGTTTGATATTTAAGTTGTGGTGTACTTCTTCTAGTGGTGTCATGTGAACGTCGACTACATGACACTTCACCTATATGGGCCTAGGGGAATGCATTGTGTATTTGGCTACTAATCGTAGGGGTTGCCGGAGTGACAGAAACCTAAACCCCCGTTAGGAAACCATTGCACAAGGGACGTAAGGGTCTTAGAGTTTAAAGCTGTGGTTAGGTTTCTACCTTAATTACTTTCTTGTACTTACAGATGTTTGCAAGGGTTATAATCACAAGTATTTATTAGTCCTAGGAAGGTCGGTACGTTAGCACAGGTTCACCCACACAACACTTAGCAAGCTAAAGAAGATTAATCAACTATACGAAGCGAAAGCACTTGACAGTCTTCCCGTGTGTCCTCGAGAACGTTTGGTCATCTTAAGTAATACAACTGGCTTGTCCTTTGATGAATAAAGGATTGGGCCACTTGCTGCATCTATTCTTATTGTCTTTTATTTACTCGTACTTTATTTACTTGCATTATCAAAAAACCCTAAAAATCTATTTGCTAAGTATTTGTAGAGAATTCCTGATCCATACCACCATCCAGCACCTTCTGCTCCTCGTTGGGTTCGACACTCTTACTTGTCGAAAATACTGCGATACGCCCCCTATACTTGTGGGTCATCAAGACTATTTTCTGGCGCCGTTGCCAGGGAGTGAAGCGCTATTGGAGAGTGGAACTGGTAAAGGAAACTTCTACTGTGAGTATTGTTTACTTCTGTTAGTTTCTTTATTTTCGGTATGGATAATTCGCTGCGTTTCTTGTTTCGTAATGCTACTACCACTGCTAAGGTAGTACATGAACCACCACCTACTGAGAATGATACTTTTAAAATACCCACAAGAATTATTGAACGTTTTATGGATAACTACTATGTTGGGGATGGAACTGTCCATCCTGGTGATCATTTACTCTTTATACACAAATTATGCGGGTTGTTCAGGTGTGCACGTATTACTACAGATCAAGTTAAGAAGAAGTTATTCTCATTGTCACTGAAAGGAAGAGCCGAGCAATGGTATAAGCTACTGAAGAATGGTCAAACTCTTGAATGGGAGGAAATAGTACCTCTCTTTTGTTCAAAGTTTTATCCTCCTAGTGAGATTCATAAAGATCGAAATCAAATATACAACTTTTGGCCTCTTGATGGAGAGAGTAGAGCTCAAGCTTGGGGGAGATTGAAGTTACTAATGCTCAAATGTCCCTTTCATGAGCTCCCCAACAATATTATTATCAATAACTTTTATGCAAGGCTTTCTCTTCATGATAAGGATTTATTGGATGCTTCTTCTGCTGGATCATTCACTCGCATGAAAGAAGAAGCTAAATGGGATCTTCTGGACCGTATTCAAGATAATGCTGAAGCATGGGAGAAGGACAAAGGAAGAAAGTCAGGTATAAATTATGATTATGAATGCATTGAATCTTTTATGGGAACTGCTGACTGATGGCCCAAAATATATCGAGCTCATTGGGGAACCCCAAGAGGAAGGTATGATGAGCACAACAGCAAGTTTTCCCTCAGTACGAAACCAAGGTTTAATCGAACCAGTAGGAGCAAGGAAACACCCCAAAGGTGTTGCTAGCTGAGCCTTGGCAGGGCGCAATAGAGGTGCTAGTATCAACGTGGAGACCTGCACAACACAACCATAGAACTTTGCCCCCAACTTACGATGAGGTTGTCAATCTCACCGGTTTTGCTAAAAACAAAGAATTTAACGTATCAAATGGAAGGAAGTAATAGTTTGCAGAAAGTAAACACAAATCAGTAAACAGTTTGTAGATTGAATGTAAAAGAAAGGACCGGGTGAACAAATTACAGCGGGGCAATTGAAACATCAAGAAAGCATACAAGCACATACTAATCATCTTGACTCCTTTGAGATTCGATTGGGCATTACAACATTATACATAGACCGCCATCCAACTGCATCTATGTCTAATAATCCACCTTCAGGTTATCATCCGAAGAGCTTCAGATCCCTCCCGATCTAGGGATGGAGATGACGGTGGCCACAGACTCTTTCGTGGAATTTTGATCGGGTACTTAAGGTTTTGGTATCGGAGGCAATATATAGGCGGAAGGAGAGGACGAGGGGGTGCCTGGGGCGGCCAGACCACCCCCTGGCGTGGGCCAGGCCTAGCCGTGTGGCCAGGCCCTATCCCCTCTCCGTCTCGTATTCTGGCTCTAAGTGTCCCCCGGTAAAATAGTGACTTTGGCTTTTGTCCCTTCCAATTCCGAGAATATTCATTTTCTGACTTCCTGAAACCAAAAACAGCAGAAAATAGGCAGTTGGCACTATGGCTCTTGTTAATAGGTTAGTCCAAGAAATCATATGAAAAGTACTCCAAAGTGTGGACAAAACACAAGAAAGTAGATAAAACCAAGCATGGAACATCAAAAATTATAGATACATTTGCAATGTATCAACATCCCCAAGCTTAACTCCTGCTCGTCCCCGAGTAGGTAAGGGATAAAAAGAAAGAATAATTTTTGAGGTGACATGCACCATCATAAACTTGATCAAAGTACATGTAGAACATTCAAAGCTGGGATCATAATACTTCGATCATAACATGAAAGACAAAGTTCTAGCAATAAGACAAAGAAACTATGTTGCAACATGAAAAGGCACAAACAATAGATTCATGAATAACAATGCTTTGCAAGACATTTGTTTGTTTGACATAAAGAAAACATAGCATAATAGTATTCAGCTTGTCCCTCATAGAGTAGCAAATATAAATGCATAGGACACCTTCAAAGTTCATAAGAGTGACTAGATACAAATAGTTTAAAACAAGCAATATCAAGGTATGCATCAATCAACTAGTCTTGGGACAATACACATAGAACTAAGAATGGCCACTATGCTCTCAAAGTAGGTGCATAAAGGTAGAAGATGGAGACTCAATATAATGGTGGAAGAAAGTGTTGGAAATATGCCCTAGAGACAAATAGTAGTAAGGACTATTATCATATTTCATATAGTTTATGATTAAGTTTTATATCATGCTATAACTGTATTGAGTGGAATCATCAATACACGTGTGATATACAAACAACCAGGGGTTCCCAGTGAAACTCTAGTCACTGGTTCACTGGTCAACAGATGATCATGTTTCCTGATCATGTGGCATTTATGCCAGTTGGAAATGAGGTCATCTCATTCTGTGAATGAGATGATGAACCAATACCCAACCTAAACATCATGACCCGATCATGTCATGAAGTTCAAGTTACAATGATTAGAAATGGAACCTCGTAGACTATTCCTTAGACCGTGAGGCTATATCAATCATTGTCTCCCGAGAGTGCTTAGATAGCATCAAACGCCATCTGGTAAAACGGTGGTTATAAATGTGTGTTCAGGTATTCGGAGGAAACCGTAGAGGCAATATATGTCAAGAGCGGTATTTGTCCGTCCATGTGACGGGAAGATACTCAAGGGCACACTCGGAGAAGTTATATCCAATAGTTGCGCAGCGTGTGATTAGATCACGGGGATATCACTTGTCGGAACGAGTCAAGTAGCATTGTTCAGTAACAAGATTGAACACGACATGGTGATGAAATTGATCAGATCTCGGGAAATGCAAGTATCGAGTGACAAAGGGAATAAGACACGACTGTCCCGGTTCAAACGATGAAAGATCTTCGTGGAACGCACAGGGGTCACATGGCCATCCAGGTCCCTCTATCGATCATTGGTGCGAGAGTGTCCCGACCATGTCTGGAGTATTCTTGAACCGTGGGATATCACGCTTAAGGGCTTGATTATGCTTAGAGAGTGTTTATAGGATCGGTAGAATCACCGAAGAAAAGAAGGGAGAAAACCGGAAGGGTTTCGGTAAGTCCGGAGGATGTCCGGAGTGGAGGTGGAAGGTGTTCCATGGCCACGGAGATTAGATAATGTGTGAATGAATGTTAAATATTTATTTAATCATTTATTCATAATTATTTAATAAAGAGAAAATCAATTAAAGGTCAAAAAAGGCTTAATGGGCCAATTCCGGAGGGAGAGGGCCCATTAGGGGAAAGGAGAGAGGGAGAGGGGCCAAGGGGGCTGGCCGGCTAGGTCTAGCCCCACCCGCCGGGCCCACTAGGGGCTGGCCGGCGGCCTCCCCAACCCCTCCTCTCCTTCAGTCCCACCCCGGGACTTTGGGGGAGGTAGTACCTCCCCTCCCCCTATATAAAGTGGGGTATTTAGCCTAGAAAAATACACCAATAATCAATAAAGGTCTCCCCACTTTTGGGAGGACCTCGAATTGATATTTTCTCTCTCCCCCTCTCTCTCTCGTGACCGTGGTCCCAAGTATGGACTGCACGAGCGAGAAACATCTTCACCGTGGAGCCCGTCACTGCCAAGAGATTCGTATCCGGAGCTCTACTTCCAAATCGCTTTCTTTGGATCGAAGCAGGAGTCATCGTCAGGCACCAAACATGTGTAACTCTCCGCGTGGTGTCGCACTTTGTAAGATCCCTCCTTTGTAAAGGAAAATATCCCTGTGATTGCAATGCTAGTCCCTGGATCAATGCTAGCATCCACAGTTTAAGATGAAGTACACAGATACAAAGGTCGTTTATTACAGTCATTCCAGAGATAAAACATAGTCTTTTACAACTCATGGCCAAAGGCCTAATACAAGAGTTTATGGAATATGTAAATAAACATAAGTCTTCATCTTCATGTGCCACAGGCAAGCATGTTGAGTGTAGACTCATGACTCCTATTCATCATCGTGAGTAACTGCAACATCATAAGTTCTGACCACAGAGGGTCAATACTTTGGAATAGTATTGGCAAGTGATACCTTAGTATAATATAAGTGGACTATAATACTATATGCATTTGGCTGGTGGAGCTTAGGCTTGCATTGCTCAAAATACATTTTTCCTTAACTTTTGAAAATACTAAGTTTTGTTTGGCAAAAACTTTCCAAGACATCTACCAACCCAAGACTGAAGATCCACTCAGGGCATCTACCAATCAAGGACTGAAGATTTGCTTGGCAAAAAAAAAATACCCAAGGTATCTACCAATCAAAGACTGAAGATCCACTCAGGGCATCTACCAATCAAGGACTGAAGATCCTTTAACCCTTGTTCACCCACAAGTTTTATTTAGAAATTGGAGTGATGAGATTCTTGAAGTTTCCATGTCTTGATGCTCAAATTGTCCTTTACCAGGGACATGGCTAAGTACTTAGGTTTTACACTCTGCAGAGGTGGTGCACTTTCCCCACAAGTCTTGGTTTCCCAAGAATGATCCTTCAGTAGCCTTTCCTTAGTCAAATGGACGCGCTCCAACCTATCAACCCATCTACCACCCACTGTCCAAGAGACTAAGTTCCAGCATCCTAAGATCATGGCAGAGCCCATAATGCCAAGTGGTTGCACTTGAAGCTTCTCAACATTAGACATCTCAAATCTCTTTGTTTCCTGGGTGGCCATCCACAAGTGAGATACACAAGCCAAGTCCATGGCCTTGTGAACCACTCAACATAAGCCATTCCTTCCATTCCACCCAGGTGGTTCATTAACTTAGTTGTTTTATTTTATAAAAACTTAAGTCCTTAGACTTAGAAATTTTTCATAGTGAATATATAAACCACCCTTGTTTTCTAGTAGCTAGGCTAAGCATGGCATGGCAACTTATCCTTAGGGAATTTCCTAGCAATTCTAGCATACTATTCTAAATAGGATTTCCCAACAACAATTGACAAAAGTAGCATGCAAGTCCTAACAAAATATATCTAATGCAAGTATAAAATATAGGTATGGAATATTCATGAAGATATCACTTGCCTTGGTAGTGTGTAGAGTAGCACTCGTCACAATCACAATCACTAGCAAAATCTACACACAAAGTTATAGCACACAATTACACACAATATACAAACAAAAATAATATGAATGCATGCATGCATGAATCTACCAAGTGATGATTTTTTTGAAAACTCAACCAAGCAAGTGCATGAATACAGAAACTAAACAAGTCACAAAATAGCCAAGGCAACTTAAATATCCCTAAAACAAAATACTAAACTAAATTTATACTCAAAAAGGCCTCAAACAAGTCTCTGCAATTTTAGCATATCTAATGGCTACTATTTGCTAAACAAAAAGGATAGGCAGAAAGGTCTTGTTTTTCTGAATCCAACGGTATAAAGTTTTCAAAATTCCAACGTGGAATTCAAAAGATATTGGCATTTGAAATCTGGATCAAAATCTGTTTTTAAATTCTATTTCCAGATCTTAACCTAGCCACGCGTCATGTTCCTATTCGCCCGTGCGGTTAAATGCGGATCGAGCGTCTGAACCGCTGGATCTAAATGAAATCTGGCGGCTCAGATCGCGCATCGCCGGGTTAAGTGGATCTATCCTAGCGCCACGATACGATCTAACGGTGCTATTTCTCTAGCCAAGAAGCGGCGGCGAGCGGCTACCAGGCTGCGGTCGATGACGCTGCCGACGATGCAGGAGGTAAGTGAGATCGAGGAGTAGCTCACCGGGCTCAGGAGGTCACGGCGAAGCTCGTCGTACTTGCGGTTGGTCAAGGGGCGCTCGGCACGGCTGCGATTGCTCACCGAAGTTCGTGGTGGCGTCGGTCGCTGGGTGGTCGCCGGGGAGACGTATCACCCCAAGGCAAGATAATGACAGTTAAGTTCACGAGGTCAAGGCGAGTCGTGTGCGTGAACTAGAAGGCGGGCGGTGTACTTACCACTAGAGTTCGCCGGAGTTCGTGCAGACGTCGGTGGCGACTAATCGGCGATGTTGCCGGAGCTATGGTCCATGCGAGAAACAACGAAATGTGTTAAAAGAAGCGCAGATTCATTGAATCAGTTTGCAAGAGAACGAGAGAGGGAGCTCTGGACTCACCGAATTCGCCTTGATGCGTCGGAGACGGCGGGTTTCAGAGGGTAATGCTCGCAGCCTGGTGGCGCCTGGTTCGGGTTTGAGGAGAAGAGAGGAGAGAGGGGTTCTTATAGCCTGGTCACGGCGAGAATCACTCGCCAATAAATCGAATTGACGTCGAATTAAACAGCTTGAAAACGCGTTGATTTGGGGATGAACGGTCGTGCGGGTGGAGACTGACGGTGGCGTGGAAGGCCCGCTTTGTCGGTGAGGAGGCCTGGTCAGGTGGGGTCGGGCTGTCGCTGCTGTCTGCGTGGGCTGTGGCGTGTGAGAAGAAAGGAGGTCCCGGGTGGGCTTGTTGGCCTCATCCGCTGCTGGGCCAGATTCTGGCCGCGCGGGCTTTTTCTTTTCTTTAGGCTTTTTCTTTTTCTAATTCTATTTTCTGGATAGAATTTGATATGAATTCAAATCCTTTTGAATTCAAACTTCTTTGGGGATTTTTGCAGGGTTCTGTAGGTTCAAGGACAATCAAATAACCTAGTGGTTACCTTGCAAAGGTTTGGTCAAGTTTGGGTTTCAAAACAAACAGAGATTTGCTCTAGTTGCAAATATTTGAAATAGGTTTTAGAAAGTATTTCTAAATTGGAATCTTGGGTTTAAATGCTACTCCTTAACTTTCCAATCATGGAGGCAAGCAAACAAGTTCATAGACAATCAAATCTCAAAGGGTGATGGCCAATTGAGATAAATTTCCCACATGAAATCATAGCCAAAGTTTGTGTTTCTAAATGATTTTGAGAAAAAAAAACCCTAAATGGATGAATGATGCAAAGATGATATGAATGAGTTTTGAAACATGATTTTTAGGGATGTTACACACTTGAGGCACTCAAGTCGTTGAATCCAGAACTAGCGCAAGGACTTCATCACGACCTTGAGGTCGGCTTCGGCTCGTCTACATCAACCATGCTCTCCTGAGCGTTGACAACGCTTTTTGGTCTTCGAGGGTAAGTTCGCAAAAAGGCTCTCCTGTTACTGTATTACTAATAGATAGGTCCTGGCAGCTTCAGGGGTTCAGGGGTGTAGAGTAAAATTTATTGTTTTTATACGCGGAACCCCTACAGTGGTATCAGAGGCAGATCTATGCGTAGTAATGCTAGTACAGGTAGAACACACGAGATGTAGCGTGTGGGCGTTGATATTTTAGTTGTTACCCTCCCACATGTACTTGTGTATACCGCAGTAATGCTTGATGAAGCGGCCCCCAACCGACTTTTCGCGTTCATTCGTGAGACTGGTCCACGCTTGACATACAGCTTGTACCGTATAAAGTGGCTTAGGGGGGTGTCTGTCTCTCTCGCATTAGTTGGTATGCCATTTGCAACGGAGGGCCCCGAAAGGGGTGTAGTAGAGACAACTACTTGATCAGCGTTGTGCTGAAAGTTTGTAGGTAAGAACGGTTCTTGTGCGAAAGCCCATTCAGCCACGTAAAACATGCAAAGATAAAGTAGAGGAGTCTGACTTTGTTTTGCAGGGGGGCGTTGCTTTGTGATATGGTTGTGGCAAAGGTAAAGTAATTACCTTTTGTTACATAGTAGTAGATAGTCACAGAGGTGACGAACTACTGCCTTGAATGACACCGTACCACAGTGTCTCTGGCCTTGACCGGGTGATGGCGGATGGAGATCACAACATGAAGGACCATATCACATAGCATTTACATTCAATGTTATTGTTTGTATGTCTTATTGTGTGATAGTATTAGATACTCGACGGTAGCCTAATAAGATGATCCTTGTTAAAATAACCAACGATTGTGTTCCCCCTTAGTGTGCACCACCAAGAAAGTTCTTCGGTAAGAGTCAGGCCGTGATGATCGGGCGTCAGACATATCTATGTTCACATACAGTGGGTGCAAGCCATGTTGCACAGCAAAAACACTAAGGTTGAGTTGGCGAGCCTAGCATGTACAGACACGGCCTTGGAACGCGGATGGTCGAAAGATCGAGCACGAGTCGCATGAATGATGTGACCGACGTTTAGCGTCCACCCTTGAACCCACATTGATGGCCATGATTATCGGGGGAGATGTGGCTGATAGGGGTCGTGTTATCACTAGGAACCCTTTTGGGGATAGGTGTTTCTGAGTGGAGTTATTATTAACTCATTTAATTATAAACTTAGCCTAAATTACTTTTGCAATTATAAATGTAGATGGGCTCTTTCATGTTGACAATTGAATGGTTAGAAGGAGAGAAGCTCAGATTAGATGGATCGAACTTCTCCATTTGGGTGGCCAGTCTCCATGTTCTCCTTAGTGAGAACGACATGGTTGACTACATACTCGACGGGATGGATTTAGATCCATCCATAGACCTTGAGACCCCAGAGGAGCGAAAAGACTGCTATATCCGTCGGGAGATGGCCTCCTATATTTCAGTTGTGATGCGTTTCGGAATGGTGGACGAGCTTTGGCCTTTCGTGGGTGATGTCAACCCTCGTTCGGTGATGCTACAACTTAGGACACATTTCGTGGATCAGACACGCATTTGGGAGCATGAGTTGATGGGAGACTTCCTCTCCATTAAGATGGAGGAGAATTCGTCACTGGATAACCACTCGTAGCACATGCATGATGTGTACATGAGGCCAGCATACTTCCTGGACGTCTGGATTACAGGCTCTTTTGCAAATGTTGTTGTGTTGCAGTCGCTGCCACCAAGCTACCAAGCACAAGTCAGGACTTGCGTAATGAGGGGCGACACGGAAATGGAGTTCCACCGGTTCATGACACATCTCAGGAATGTGTTGGTTGAACCAGATGTCGCTCAGGTCGTCAACGACAAAGGTATATATTTGATATACAGTTTTATAAATGTTATAATCTTGCAAACACATTGCAGTGTTAAGTATATCTGATACTTGTTCTGTTTTGGTGAAAACAGGTCCTTCTGCATGAGAGGTGCTTGCTAGAGAGGAGGTGAGGTTGCATGTTGATGGCGAGCATGATGATGACGGCCGGCGACACTCTCCCTCGACATTTATCACTTAGTTTGTGTTTTAGGATGATTAATGTAATCAAGAGATTGTGAACTTCTTTAGTGTGTCTCACACTTCGTGAGACGGTTATTCATATGAGTTTGTAACAAACAGTTGTTCTGATTTTATGAATGATTTGTATTCGTGTTCATATCTTGTTTGATTATGTGTGAATTATCCTCGTTGTTTGAAACTAATTGATAATGTATGAACATTTATAAAACATTAAAATGCCTTGTTTAAAAATACCCAACTTAATGATATTTCATTGATGCATGAAACCATTGTTTAAATTCAAAGTTATGTGATAATATGTGAAAGTCATTCGATTTCTTGTCACATATAAATCATGCCTAAGTTCGGCAAAATAACTTGAACACCGTGTATTACTTGAATACAAAGTGTTTAATGAATTGTTGAAAGTAAATACATATTCGATGTATTGTGTTTTAACGAAAATGGTAATTATCATTATATGATTGTTTAAATGTGCAAAGTAGTTTGCCAAAGGAAACATGAATATGAAACTATTTGATTTGATCAAAGTGTTTCATCAATAAAAGGGGTATAAATATGAAAGAGAATCAAATTGCTGTGATTTGATCAATAGTGATGAAATTCGAACTTACAAGAATGGCATAAAAGTAATTGTTAAATGCAAAGCGTTCTGAAACGTCAGAATGCAAAGCATCACAATGTGATATTAGATATCAAAGGGGGTTGAATAGAAGGCACCAAATAAATCGTTGTAGTATAGATGTAGAGACCATTAGAAATAGTTAGCACTCAATTAGAATGTAGTAAACCATTTGAATTCGTGAAAGTTTTGGGGTTATTCGATATAACCAAAACAATAGCGAATAAGTCCTTGTAGTGTATTCATTGGAAACTTTGAATACGAAACCCATAGCTCAAACCAAAAGGAAAGCAAGATTCGTATTGCTTGGATTTTGGTACATTCTTGAGAAAGCTCACTTCTAGTGATGTTTCTCAATTATAAGGCAAATGGAAATTAGTGAAAAATACGATGAGGATTCAAAACCCTGCATCAGAGTGTTGAGAAGTGCAACGGACAACGTTCCTGAACGATTCTCTTCACAGAAGGAAAGAATCAATGATTTTGATCATTGTGTGTTTCCCTCCACTATTGTTTTTCACTGCATAAAGTAGGATTCAAAATGTAAATCCATATCTTGTATGGAGACATTTGTGAATCACTTGTCATGATTTTTGGAATATGACATACCTACAAACTATAAGGAAATAATGGTAAACTAAATTATGAGAAATCCTAGAAGTAAAATTCCCTTGAGATTAGAAAGCAATTCATTGCTGAATTTCACAAGTAAAGGGATTACTTGGAATTTTCCCAAATGACTGCAAAGCCATAGTAGAAAAGGGGGTGAATGACAAAAGCGCAATTTTTCAAGTATTGGAGAAATTCAAATGAATTTGATTAATGTATGCTAAATGTCTAGTGGATTTATAACTAGTAAAGTACTAGTATCTCATAGTAAAACTCCAAGTTTGATATTTGATCAAAAGATTTTGAAGTTGTTCAAAATAGTAAGGAGATATGCAATTTGCATATAATTGAGTGGGAGCTATGAAAGTCTTCCTAAAACAATATGTGATTGACATATTTTTGAGTGGCAGCTTATAGGAGTAATTCTTAAGCGTGTTAAGGATGAAAGCGCAAATACTTATAAATAATGATTTATAAGATGTAGAAGTTGATAATAATCGTATTATGATATTATGTATTCCTTAAGGGATTCTAAAAAGCGTTTCAGAATAGAAGTTAATTAAGGAACCAGTCCTTAATAACCCAAATTAGGAATAGCATTAAGTTTAACATCAATGGTTGAAAGAAAGAAAAGGATGATCGTCATCCACTATGTTGAGACATGGGTTCTGTCTTAGTAAACCATGATGATAACTTAGCATAATATGTGATCCAAATAAGGAACGTTTGAAAGTGATTAAGTCTGAATCACATAACGTTGAGCTAAGTTTGTCTGCAGTGTCTATTAGAGAACTGTGAACATATTTTCCAAATCCATAAAGGATAACATATCTTAAAGCATAAAGAGTTGTGTTATAAGGGAATATGTTGGAAACTCCTGTAGATACCAATTAAAGTCAAGTAGGAAGCGAGGTGAACAAAACATCGAAAGTTGCACAGAGTGCATGGGAGTTTCGATGAATACATTTATAATAATAGATAAGGGTACCATCTAAAGTGTTGTATAATGTTATGGCGGGGCTAGTCCGCTTTTAATGTAGAATGATGTGTCCCAGGGCACAGTGCCCATGAGAAAGCCCTCGAGGTTGATCTAACGTCACTGTAGGCTCCTGGAATCAGGCCTCGTTCTGCTGCCATGGCAACAATGCATACACACAGATGCTATCATGTGATGATAAAGTATTAATGTCAATCAAGGTGACATTAGTAAGTTGCAAAGGATTTGGGACTGTAAAGTACAGACCCAAGACTCAACCTCTTCCATGAGCAAGCATGTTCATGGTACCGGGTATATGGTGCCAATGATTAAGAACAAATGCAGCTAGTGTATTTGTACTCTAGTGCAAGTGGGAGACTGTTGGAAATATGCCCTAGAGACAAATAGTAGTAAGGACTATTATCATATTTCATATAGTTTATGATTAAGTTTTATATCATGCTATAACTATATTGAGTGGAAACATCAATACACGTGTGATATACAAACAACCAGGGGTTCCCAGTGAAACTCTAGTCACTGGTTCATTGGTCAACAGATGATCATGTTTCCTAATCATGTGGCATTTATGCCAGTTGGAAATGTGGTCATCTCATTCTGAGAATGAGATGATGAACCAATACCCAACCTAAACATCGTGACCCGATCATGTCACGAAGTTCAAGTTATGATGATTAGAAATGGATCCTCGTAGACTATTCCTTAGACCGTGAGGCTATATCAATCATTGTCTCCCGAGAGTGCTTAGATAGCATCAAACGCCATCTAGAAAAACGGTGGTTATAAAGGTGTGTTCAGGTATTCGGAGGAAACCGTAGAGGCAATATATGTCAAGAGCGGGATTTGTCCGTCCATGTGACAGGAAGATACTCAAGGGCCCACTCGGAGAAGTTATATCCAATAGCTGCGCAGCGTGTGATTAGATCACGGGGATATCACTTGTCGGAACGAGTCAAGTAGCATTGTTCAGTAACGAGATTGAACACGACATGGTGATGTCATTGATCATATCTCGGTCAATGCAAGTATCGAGTGACAAAGGGAATAAGACACGACTGTCCCGGTTCAAACGACGAAAGATCTTCGTGGAACGCACAGGGGTCACATGGCCATCGAGGTCCCTCTATCGATCATTGGTGCGGAGTGTCCCGACCATGTGCAGGTGTTCGAACATGGGGTATCACGCTTAAGGGCTTGATGATGCTTAGAGAGTGTTTATAGGATCGGTAGAATCACCGAAGAAAAGAAGGAAGAAAACCGAAAGGGTTTCGGTAAGTCCGGAGGATGTCCGGAGTGGAGGTGGAAGGTGTTCCATGGCCACGGAGATTAGATAATGTGTGAATGAATGTTAAATATTTATTTAATCATTTATTCATAATTATTTAATAAAGAGAAAATCAATTAAAGGTCAAAAAAGGCTTAATGGGCCAATTCCGGAGGGAGAGGGCCCATTAGGGGAAAGGAGAGAGGGAGAGGGGCCAAGGGGGCTGGCCGGTTGGGCCTAGCCCCCCTGTGGTGCCCACTAGGGGCTGGCCGGCGGCCTCCCCAACCTCTCCTCTCCTTTAGTCCCACCCTGGGACTTTGGGGGAGGTAGTACCTCCCCTCCCCCTATATAAAGTGGGGTATTTGGCCTAGAAAAATACACCAATAATCAATAAAGGTCTCCCCACTTTTGGGAGGACCTCCAATTGATATTTTCTCTCTCCCCCTCTCTCTCATGACCATGGTCCCAAGTCTGCAGGCACCTGAGCGAGACATCTTCAACGGGCCAGCGCTGCGGGATTCGGATCCGGGAGCTCTACTTCCACAAGTACTGCTGGATCGGGGAAGCAGGAGTCATCGTTAGGCACCGGACGTGTGTAACTCTCCATGAGGTGTCACACTTGAGGCACTCAAGTCGTTGGAGCCAGAAGGAGCGCAAGGACTTCATCACGACCTTGAGGTCGGCTTCGGCTCGTCTACATCAACCACGCTTTTCGGTCTTCGAGGGTAAGTTCGCGAAAAGCCCCTCCCATTACTGTATTACTAATAGATAGGTCCTGGCAGCTTCAAGGGTTCAGGGGCGTAGAATAAAATTTATTGTTTTTATACGCGGAACCCCTACAGAAAGGCCTCCATAGAAGGAAGCAGAGATTCAAGTTTCATAAAGAGCTTCCAAAAATTATGGTTCTTATAGCTTTCAGATCTCATTGCCCCTATCATAAGCATCTTGAAGTGATTAAGGTTAAAGTGAACAAACTATGGTGTACATGCTTGACGAAGTATAAGTTAGAAATCTCATGTCCCTTGAATACGAGGGCCGCTCCTCATGCTACTCAAGTTTAGTCACTGATAAGTTCTTGTCATCGTAAGTACATGTGTATCATAGAGAACATGTGCAGGTACCCCTTGCCCGATGATACGGAAGAATCCCCATATCAAAATGACAAGGCAAGCAAACAACGAGCATCTCAGCAATCTTCTTATTTACCATGGGAATATGGTGCTTTTTTCTCTCTTTACTCTTTTCATAATCTTTTTTTCTTTTCTATTTTTTTTCTTAATATAGGACTCTTTTTTTATAAGAAGAATGCTTCATAGACAGCTCATTATGGTTACGCTGCAGGTTTCCACCATATCAGCATGGATTAGACCAGCAGCCCAGGCGTTTCTCTAACACATATACATAACTCCATGGACTTACAAGCTCCCCTTTCATTTCACACCGACGACATCCATAGACAAAAGAGCATGATATCAACTAGGTACAAAGTACCAGTGCAATGTTGAAAGCGTTCCCCATGACAACATGGTTCTCCTAATCCCCAACAAATAAGTGCAAGCATATACAACATAGACGACACAATGGTTCAAGTTTATTAAGGGCAAGAAAAGTAAAGTGTGCCATCAAGTTCGTGAGAGCTTTAATCACTAGTTTTCTCATAACAAGTTTAATTTGGAAGGTAAACAAAAACATGAATATACTTGGAATAGCTTAAGCTAGTAGGTAGGTACGGTGGACTCTTTGGTATAGCTTGGTTTAGGGAGTTGGATGCATGAGTGGAACTCATACTTGGTTGCGGAGGCTAGCAAAAGACTGGGAGCGACAAACTAAGAGAGCAATAATGGCCATAATCTTGCAGAGCGACAAAACATGATTGATCAAAGCATAAAGTGATACTACAAGTTGAAAAATAAAGGATCATAAAGGCTATGGTGACTTGGGATAGTCATAACATGGTGTGAGCATGCGCCAAGTCAACCCAAATAAAGCATCAAAGGAGAATACAATAATACTATGCGTTAATATGCTAAAACAACGCATGATTCATCCAAGGCACATTAAGCAATCTCAATTGTTTATAACAAGTCATGCTACAGCAAAAAATACTAAGCATAAATCCAAAATAATATCAAGCATGGCATGACAAAGCATAGGCCACAGTCAAAAACAAGCTGTCTTTACCACTTAAGCATGAACTTTCCTACTCTTTTTCCAATCGAAACCAAACTATTTGAAAACCAATGTATGAAAGAGGGGGTCCAACCAATTTATTCAGCAAACTAAGCAAACAAAGCAAACGAAAAAAACGAAAACGAAAAATAAGATGCTCCAAGAACAACACAATTGTGCATGAAACAATAAAAATAAAGCGTTTGGAAGGAATCTGAGATTTTTATTGATAAAGAAGGGGATGCATTGGGCATCCCCAAGCCTTGACGCTTGTACTTCTTGGATATTTCTTTGGGTGACACGCGTGGCATCCCCAAGCTTGAGCTTTAGTCCATCCTTCATCTCATTACTCATTCCTTTCATACACCTGAAATTTTTCCTTCATACAAAACTTCACACAATCTTTATTAGCAACATTAGTGCACTCAAGATAATAAGTCTTTAGGTTCAGTTCTAACACCAATAAAACTTCCACTAAAACACAAGATACTGTAGCACTTCCCTTAAAAATCTCAATTCCCCAAAAGAACTTAAAAAGGAACCAACAAGAAGCAACTGCAGAAAATGGCAGAAATCTATCAAAACAGACCAGCAGGTAAAGACGAATTTTTTCGAAGACCTTCTGTTGCTCAAGTCAAAAAGTGTTGAACTAACTAAAGTTAGATAACAACCTGGGGCAGAAGCACAAAAATTCACACCTCAAAAGGACGTACAGATATTTTACACGAATTTTTACGGTGAAGCACAGAAATCTGTTTCGGGACAGCAACTTTCCCAATCATTACTTCTCTCTCATTAGAGGTTACTCTTGGCCCAAAAAGCAAATAAAAAGGATAAGGAGTGGTTATTACTGATGTAATAACTTCCAAAACTCATCTAAAACTTTTGGGTTATCTCTCAATAAGTACTTTTCTTTAACACCTTTAAGTTAGGCATAAGAAGCAAGAAAAAGAATCAAGTGTTATCAAATGAAGAAGCATTAAAACCAAATTTCTTGCCCTTACCTCTCTTAATTTTATTCTTAACCTTGGGGAAAATATGATTGTTTGGTGGATAATCAAGGTTCATGGTCCCGTTTCCCACATCTATTATTGCTCCAAGGAGTTCTAATAGGGACCTTCCAAGCGTAATTTGTCCTTTTCCTGCACATTCAATAACAAGATAATCAGTAGAAATCATTTTCCCAAGGATCTTTGTAAACAATCCTTCAGCTTCCAATAGGCAATATTGTAGCATTATTAGCAAGAGATATTTCTTTTCCTCCTTTAGAAAGCCCCCAAAGATTCAAAGACTCGTAAATATCTTTGGTCATAAGACAAAATTCAGACATGATATCACAGCGAGCATGAAAAGTTTCATTGTTTATAACAATCTTTACTGTGGAAAGCCATTCGGAGGGTTCAAAGTTTATTAGGACATAGTTGTGATGCTCCCTAAGCGTATTATAGCAATCTTTAAAACTAGAAGTGCTGGTCTCAAGAGTGTTCAATCTAGCAAATATGTTTGTGAAAGAAATATCAGTTTTGCTAGGCAAGTTGTAAGTAAAGACCAATTTCTTTATGGCATTAACAGCATCATCTTCATTGCATTGGAGAAAATCTCCTCCCACAATAGCATCTAAAGCATATCTATAGCAAAGAGAAACTCCAAGGTAGAAACTGCTAAGGAACAAGTTTTGAGTCATTTTAGGCTCAGTTTTTTCATAAAGATCAGAGATTCTAGACCAAGCTTCCTTGAAACTATCTTCAATTCCTTGTTTAAAAGTGAAAATCATTTCCTCTGGTGACATAGTGATTGGAGCAATGCTAGACATAAAGGCAACTTAAGATAGAGACTAATTTTTTGTGTTTTCAATAAAGAAAGCAAACTTGTAAAACTATTTTTTTTGTGTTTTTGATAAAGAAACAAGCAAACAAAACAAAAGTAAACTAAGAAAAAAAAACAAAGTAAAGAGATTGGTTATGAGGGACTCCCCTTGTGAAGATGTCCTTGACTCCCCGGCAACGGCGCTAGAAAAGTAGCTTGATGGCCCCAAATATATCGAGCTCGTTGGGGAACCCCAAGAGGAAGGTATGATGAGCACAACAGCAAGTTTTCCCTCAGTACGAAACCAAGGTTTAATCAAACAAGTAGGAGCAAGGAAACACCCCAAAGGTGTTGTGAGCCTTGGCAGGGCGCACTACCGGTGCTAGTAGCAACGTGGAGACCTGCACAACACAACCATAGAACTTTGCCCCCAACTTGCGATGAGGTTACAAATCTAACCGGTTTTGCTGAAAACAAAGGATTAAACGTATCGAATGTAAGGAAGTAATAGTTTGCAGAAAGTAAACACAAATTAGTAAACAATTTGTAGATTGAATGTGAAAGAAAGGACCGAGGTCCATAGTTCACTAGAGGTGGCTCTCCTTAAGATAGATAACATGCTGGGTGAACAAATTACAGCAGGCCAATTGACAAACAAAGAGAAAGCATACAAGCACATACTAATCATCTTGACTCCTTTGAGACTTGATTGGGCATTACAACATTATACATAGACCGCCATCCAACTACATCTATGACTAATAATCCACCTTCAGGTTATCATCCTAACCCCTCCGATTAAGTTGCAAGAAACATATTATTGCTTTACGAATTGCGTGTAAAGTAACCAATACGATTGTTCTATGAACAAAGGATTGTTGTTTTCTCCCTAGTAGCAAGAGCACATCTAGTACCTTAGAGATTTCTGTCACTTCCCCAGATTACTAGAGGCATGAACCCACTATCGAGCATAAATACTAACTCTTGGAGTTGCTAGCATCTACTTGGCCAAGATAGCTACTAACAACGGAAAGCATGCAAGATCACAAATAATAAAGACATGATAGAATCAATAATCAATCTGAAATAGCATATCAATATCCATTGGATCCCCACAAACACAACATGCAGAATTACAAATAGATGATCTTGATCATGAACGGAGCTCACAAGATCTAGACATGAAAGCACAAAGGAGGAGAACCAGCCATCCAGCTACTACATGGACCCGTAGTACAGAGATGAACTACTCACGCATCACACCGGAGGCTTGCATGATGATGAAGAAGGCCTCCAGGGTGAATTCCCCTCTCCGACAAGGTGCCGGGAAGAGCTTCAGATCCATCCTGATCTAGGGATGGAGATGACGGTGGCTAAAGACTCTTTCGTGGAATTTTGATCAAGTACTTAGGGTTTTGGTATCGGAGGAAATATATAGGCGGAAGGAGAGGCCGAGGGGTGCACAGGCGGCAGACCACCTGGCGGGCTGGGGCCTGGCCTGGCCAGTGGTGTGGCCAGGCCCCAGCCCCTCCCCATCTCGTATTCTGGCTCCAAGTGTCCCTCGGTAAAATAGTGACTTTGGCTTTTGTCCTGTCCAATTCCGAGAATATTCATTTTCTGACTTCCTAAAACCAAAAACAGCAGAAAACATGCAGCTGGCACTGTGGCTCTTGTTAATAGGTTAGTCCAAGAAATCATATGAAAAGTACTCCAAAGTGTGGACAAAACACAAGAAAGTAGATAAAACCAAGCATGGAACATAAAAAATTATAGATACAGTTGCAATGTATCACTGACTTTCAAAATATTAGTAATGCTTATGGTTTTAAGGCTTTTGCATGGAACATAAAATATTAGTAACTGGCAATGTTTCACTGACTTTCAAAAATCATATGAAAAGTACTTCAAATTATATATATTCATTTGCAATGTATCACTGACTTGCAATGTATCACTGATTTACAAGTTATTACAAATTGTTTTAAGGCTTTTGCTTCTTATATTGAAATCCCAAAAAGGGGATGGAGCAAGTACCATGCACCTTATAAAGATAATGTTGACTGTGTTCCTGTTGGGAGTACTGAGTATTGCACTATTGATCACATCTTACCAGAACCTTATATCGAGAAGATACCCTTCCCATATAAGGTAAAGGATCATCCTATGATAACTAGTGTAATCACTAAAAGTGAAAAGAGAACTGTAAAACCTGATGAACAAATAAACATTGAACCTGTTGTAGCAATTGTTAAAGATCTTATCACTAAAAGTGTAGAAGATGGGCACATAGTCTTTTGTGAGGACGCTTCTAATATTGTCTCACATCCCAATAGAACTAAAAAGGCTAGTCTCACTGTGCTTTCTGTTAGAATTGGTGATCATTGCTATTATGGTTTGTGTGATATTGGTGCAAGTTCAAGTGCTATTTCTTATGAGCTTTATAAAGAAATTATGCATGAAATCAGTCCCTGCGAGTTGGAAGAAATTGATGTAGTTATTCACCTTGCTAATAGAGAAACCATCTCTCCAATTAGTATTGTGCGGGATGTAGAAGTTCTTTGTGGTAAGATTAAGTATCCTGCTGATTTTCTAGTACTTGGTTTAGCTGCTAGTAAAAATTATCCCATCATTTTTGGTAGACCTTTCTTGAGTACTTGTGGAGCTATTATAGATTGCAAAAGGGAGAAAATCTTGACTAAGTTTGATGGGGAATCTTATGAGTTTAATTTTTCGAAATTTACTAAAGAACCTTATCAAAATGAAACCCATAATGAGGATTTTCGAGTTGAACAACTTGCATCTATTTCTCTTGCTCCTAACAATGCTTTGCAGCAATTTATGGAAGACCACAAAAGTGAGATCTTCATGGAAGAAAGGAATGAGATTGACGAGATTCTCCATCGTCAACCAAAGATGCTTAAGCATAACTTGCCTGTAGAAGACTTGGGTACCACATTGCCACCTAAAAAGGATCCGGTCTTCGATCTAAAACCTCTCCCTGACGATCTTAAATATTCTTACATTGATGATAAAAAGATATATCCTATTATTATTAGCTCTAAACTTTGAGGGAAGGAAGAGGAACGATTATTGGAGGTTTTGAAGAAACACCAAGGGGCTATGGGCTATACTCTGGATGATTCAAAAGGGATTTCTCCTACTTTATAGTCAGCATGCTATCAATATAGAACCAGATGCAAAGCCAGTAGTAGAGCACCAACGACATCTAAATCCTAAGATGAAAGAAGTGGTAAGAAATGAGGTATTAAAACTCCTTGACGCTGGTATTATCTACCCTGTTGCTGATAGTGAATGGGTTAGTCCTGTTCATTGTGTTCCTAAAAAAGGAGGAATTACCGTTGTTCCTAATGATAATGATGAGCTTATTCTGCAAAGAATAGTAGTGGGATATAGGATGTGCATTGATTTCAGGAAAGTTAATAAAGTTACTAAGAAAGATCATTACCCGCTTCCTTTTATTGATCAAATGTTAGAAAGGTTGTCTAAAAAGACCCATTTTTGTTTTCTTGATGGATATTCTGGTTTCTCTCAAATTGTTGTTAAACAACAAGATCAAGAAAAAACTACTTTTACATGCCCTTACGGAACCTATGCTTATAGACGTATGCCTTTTGGTTTATGTAATGCTCACCTACTTTTCAAAGATGCATGTCTGCTATCTTTCATGGTTTTTGTGAGGAAATTGTGGAAGTGTTCATGGATGACTTCTCCGTCTATGGAACTTCTTTTGATAATTGTCTACACAACCTTGATAAAGTTTTGCAGAGGTGTGAAGAAACTAATCTTGTTCTTAATTAGGAGAAATGCCACTTCATGGTTAATGAAGGGGTTGTCCTTGGGCATAAGGTGTCCGAAAGAGGCATAGAGGTGGATAGAGCTAAAGTTGAGGCAATTGAGAAAATGCCTTGCCCAAGAGACATCAAAGGTATTCGTAGTATCCTCGGTCATGCTGGTTTCTATAGAAGGTTTATGAAAGATTTCTCTAAGATATCAAAACCCCTCATTAATCTTCTTCAAAAGGATGCACCCTTTGTTTTTGATGATGATTGTAAGGAAGCTTTTGAAACTCTTAAGAAGTCTTTAACTACAGCTCCTATCATTTAACCACCTGATTGGAGTTTACCCTTTGAAATAATGTGTGATGCTAGTGATTTTGCTGTAGGTCCTGTCCTTGGGCAACGAATTGATAAAAAGTTAAACGTTATTCATTATGCTAGTAAGACTCTTGATGCTGCTCAAAGGAATTATGCTACTACTGAAAAATAATTCCTATCTGTCATTTTTGCTTGTGATAAGTTTAGACCTTATATTGTGGACTCAAAAGTCACCATTCATCCTGATCATGCTGTTGTTAAGTACCTTATGACGAAGAAGGATGCTAAGCCTAGGCTTATTACATGAGTGTTGCTCTTACAAGAGTTTGATCTACATATTATAGATAGGAAAGGTGCTGAAATTCCTGTAGCTGATAATTTATCTCGATTGGAAAACATCTCTTTTGATCCTATGCATGTTAATGATAGCTTCCCAAATGAACAGTTGGCTGCAGTAGGGGTGAGCTCGTGAGGGAGCCCTTCGTATGCTGATTATGCTAACTTCATTGTCTCCAAGTATTTGCCTCCAACTTTCACAGCTCAGCAAAGAATGAAGTTCTTTTACGATTTGAGGCATTATTTTTGGGATGACCCACACTTATATAAAGAAGGAGTGGATGGTATTATGCGAAGATGTGTTCCATTATATGAACAAAAGGAGATATTGTGTAAATGTCATGGTAGTGTTTATGGAGGACATAATGCAGGAGATAGAACCGTGCAAAAGGTGCTACAATCAGGTTTCTACTGGCCTACCCTTTTTAAAGATGCAAGAAAATTTATTTTATCTTGTGATGAGTGTTAGCGTGTTGGTAATATTTCTAGATGCAACGAAATGCCTATGAACTACTCTCTAGTTATTGAACCCTTTAATTGCTGGGGATTTAACTTTACGGGTCCTTTTCCTCCCTCGAAAGGTTATACTCATATTCTTGTTGCCGTTGATTATGTTACTGAGTGGGTAGAAGCCATCCCTACGAAGAGTGCTAAAGAGGAGACCTCTCTAAAAATGCTTAAGGATGTTATCTTTCCTAGGTTTGGAGTGCCTAGGTATCTCATGACTGATGGAGGTTCTCATTTCATTCATGGTGGTTTTAGAAAGACCCTTGCTAAATATGATGTTAATCATAGAATTGCTTCAGCTTATCACCCCCAAACTAGTGGGCAAGTAGAGTTATCAAATAGAGAAATTAAATCCATCTTGCAAAAGACTGTTAATAGATCTACAAAAAACTGGGCTAAATAGTTGAATGATGCTTTATGGGCTTATAGGACTGCCTATAAAAAACCCCATGGGGATGTCTTCTTATAAAATGGTTTATGGGAAAGCTTGTCACCTACCTTTAGAATTAGAACACGAAGCTTATTGGGCAGTTAAAGAACTCAATAGAGATTGTAAGCTTGCTGGTGAAAAAAGATTATTTGACTTAAGTTCTTTAGATGAATGGAGGAGTGAAGCATATGAGAATGCTAGGCTCTTTAAGGAAAAAGTTAAAACATGGCATGACAAGTGAATACTTAAGAGAGAATTCCATGTTGGCGAGAAAGTTCTATTGTATAGGTCTCGTCTTAGATTTTTTGTAGGAAAACTACTGTCAAAATGGGAAGGACCTTTCGTTATTGAAGAAGTGTACCGCTTAGGAGAAATAAAGATTTCTTCTTTAAAAGATAACACTACACAAGTGGTGAATGGGCAGCGACTTAAGCACTACATTGTTGGGGATTCTTATAATGAAGATGTTGATGCTTTTCAAGTTATAACTCCAGAAAAATTTATCAAAGACCAAATTCAGAGACCTGCAGAGTCTGTTTTAGAATAGGTAACAAGTTCTGGTAAGAAAAGTTCCGCGAAAGATCTGTCTAGTTATATTTTTGCAGTTTTTATCCAACAAGGAAAGTTACGAAGTGAAAGAGGGACGGAAATGGAGCTAGGGTGGCTCACACCACCCCCTGGCGCGGGTCCACCTCTGGCCACGCCACCAGGCGGTGTGGCCACCTCAGACTCCTTCCCCGACCCGTTTTCTCCTAGTACCTTCCTTTTGTTGTGAAACTTCGTAATATATAATCCCCTGGATCCCCCGAGGTTCGTATATCGTGTTCTCGTCGTGTTTTTGTTTCGATCTGTTTCTGACAGGTAGGGTCCCAGATTTGGAGTCACAATGTCTTCCTATGGATCAACCAAGGAAGATTCCTCAGCGGATATCATCAACTCATACATGAGAGAGTTGAAGATTCAACCCAAGGAGTTGTTGTTTGAAGATGGGGAGG
The DNA here is from genome assembly GCA_023614405.1 of Avena insularis. Classification (NCBI taxonomy): domain Eukaryota; kingdom Viridiplantae; phylum Streptophyta; class Magnoliopsida; order Poales; family Poaceae; genus Avena; species Avena insularis. Next base: position 658,811,900 of record CM042690.1, on the reverse strand, counting down.
TACGGATAAAAGATGTTCAAGACCCTAAAGGTGAAGGAAGTCTGGAGGACAGGATGGAAGCACTGGAGCAAGAAGTCTTTAGGTACAAGAAGATGGCGGAACGCGAAGTGGATATCATCCATAAGATTTGTTCCGAACTCATCACCGAGCACCAAAAGGAAACTGGTGAGCTCAAGGATGAAGTCCTCTCACTCCGCCAAACAACCAACGAATTGCAAGCACAACTCTACGACATTCAAAATCAAAACCATGAGTACGAGGTTAGGTTTAAACGCATAAGTGTTGTTGCAAGTTTCGGGATGCTGGAGACCATGATGTCCTTTGTTGATGGGGAGCCTTTACCCTGGAAGTCGAACAATGATGAGAGAATACCACCACCACCAAAGGAGTAATTCATCATCAGGTTTGGCATCCCCTTGGTTTGTTCCAAGCATGGGGGAGTGCCGCGGTATCATATCACTATCTTCTATCTTTTTACCTTTTTAGTAGAGTCATATCATGAATATAGAAGTTATTTTATAGGATGGTTTGCATAATGGAAGTGTCCCCTCTCTCGTTAGATATGTATCCCTTGGTGTGAGTATCCATTCTAGAATATTAATGAGAAGTTCTATCATTTACTCTTTTGCATATTTTATTTTAGTTTTCAATTCGTGGTTATATGATCGATCTTCTTGTTAGTATTGGTATCACTTTGGGATCATTGAGTTAATTTAGTTGGTTTTGGCGAACCTGGCTTGGTCAGTAGCAACACTATTTTTGAGAGTTAAGTGAAAACGATAGAAGTACTCTAAAGAAATATAATTTCATCATCTTTCTTTCTTGATTTGCTCATAAGTTTAGTATTCTCTAGTTAAGATCTTTTGTGCTTTCAAGGAAGAGTGCATGTTTGTTTTTTATCACTTGTATTTTTGTTTGTTTCCTTCAACTCTTATACTTGCTACCCAGCCTTGCTAGCTAAAAACCTGTACTGAGAGGGAATTCTTCTCGTGCATCCATTCCTTAAGCCAAAAACCTCTGCCATTTGTGTCCACCATACCTACCTATTAGCACTATTGCTATTCCAAGTAAATTCTTGTCTTTATCTACCTTCCAAATTAAACTTGTTATGTGAAAATTAGTGATTAAAGCTCTCACGAACTTGATGGCACACTTTATTTTCTTGCACTTAATAAACTTGAACCATTGTGTCCATCTTTGTTGCTTATATGCTTGCGCTTTATAAGTTGAAGTTAGCAGAACCATGTATCATGGGGAACGCTTTCAACATTGCACTGGTACTTTATACCTCGTTGATATCATGATTCTTTTGTATATGGATCCCGGCGGTGTGAAATAAAAGGGGAACTTGTAAGATCATGGAGTTTATATGTGTGTTAGAGAAACGCCTGGGCCGCTAGCCTAAGCCATGCCTAATCATGGTGGAAACTTGCAGCATAACTATAGTGAGCATTCTATGAAGCATCCTCAATAAAAACCTATGCAAATAGCAAATAAAAAGATCGTTGAGATGCTCATTGTCTGCTTGCCTTGTAATTTTGATTATGGGATAGCCCCTGTGTCATGTGCAAGGGGTACCCTGTTGGCGGTTCTCAATAATACACATGTATTTACAAGGACAAGAGCTTACTCGTGACTGAAGTTGAGTAGCATGAGGTTTGGTCTTCATAAGTAAGGGGCATAGGACTTCAATCTATAACTTGTTAAGCATCTCCTCTTAGCTATGTCACTTTAACCTTAAACACCTAAAGATGCCTGATACATTGCAAATGTATCTATAATTTTTGATGTTCCATGCTTGGTTTTATCTACTTTCTTATGTTTTGTCCACACTTTGGAGTACTTTTCATATGATTTCTTGGAGTAACCTATTAATAAGAGCCATAGTGCCAGCTGCCTGTTTTTTTGCTGTTTTTGGTTCCAGGAAAAGCCAGAAAATGAATATTCTTGGAATTGGACGGGACAAAAGCCAAAAATCCTATTTCACAAGAAGACTCCTGGAGCCAGAATATGAGACGGAGTGGGGGGGCCCACCACACCACTGGCCGCAGGCGGGCCTGGCCGCACTGGGGGTGGTTTGGCCCTGCACACCCCTCGGTCTCCTCTTCGCCTATAAGAAGCCTTGACCTAAAAACTCGGGGTTCGACGCTTTTCCGGAAGGAGTTCCGCCGCCACCACCAGATTCCACGAAACAGCTCAAATTGCTCGCACCTGCCAGACAGGTGGAATTGAGGAGATCATCGCCATCATCATCACCATCACTTCTCCGTCGACCATCCATGTTTCCCCCATCTATGAATGAGTAATCCCCCGCTGTAGGCTATGGGGATGGTAGGGATTGGATGAGATCATTCATGTAATGGCATCATATTGTTAGGGCATGGTGCCTAGTATCTTCATTAGTGCTTTATGACTTTGTTGCGACTTGTTATGCTTAATGCTTGTCACTAGGGCCCGAGTGCCATGATTTCAGATCTGAACATGTTATTGATTCATTATGATAGTATTGTTTATGGTCTTACCTACAAGTTGTATACACACGTTGTTGTCCGGAACCAATGGCCCCGAAGTGACAGAAATCGGGATAACCGGAGGGAATGGCTTTGATGTGAGGATCACATGTGTTCACGGAGTGTTAATGCTTTGCTCCGGTGCTCTATTAAAAGGAGCACCTTAATTGCTAGTAGTTCCCTTGAGGCCCCGCTGCAAACGGGCTGGCAGGACAAAAGATGTTGTGCAAGTTCTCATTGCGAGCACGTATGACTATATATGGAACACATGCCTAGGATTATCTAGTACTTGGATGCTTTATCTTGTTTATCTGCAATTGCCCTATATTCTGATTGCTATGTGAATTGTCTTGTCCATGCAACGCCCGTCCATCCATCCCTATGCCTACCGCACTCGAATCCCATCATATCGCTATTGTTATTGCTATTATTATCGCTATCTTTACTTTACTACTGCTACTTTACTATTCCTACTACAAAACTGTTACTCGATAAACCGCTGTGAGCAAGATTGTTTCGTGTCCAAATGAATTGACAACTCAGTTGTTAAGGCTTATAAATATTCTTTGGCTCCCTTGTCTCGAATCAATAAACTGGGTTTCACTTCCTCGAAAATACTACGATACACCCTATACTTGTGGGTCATCAAGACTATTTAAGGCCGCTGTCGGGAGCATAGCTTTATTTATCAAGTTCACTTGGATTCTCTATTGTTCGCTGCTATCCATCCATCATGGGTAAGTCTCGTGATGGCAAGGTTCCTATTTTACCATCCACTACAAGAAGAGGTACAGTTCTGAACACCTCTATTGCTCTTGATTCACCATCTGTTATGAGTAAGCTCGTTACACCACCACATACACATGTTACACACACTGCTACTACTGCCGAATCTGAAACTTCTGATACTTATGATGCTGCTTCTACTGTGCTTGATAAGAGTGGTTCATTAGGTCCTTTCCTAGATGCTATGATTGCTAGAACTATAGCTGGAAATACTGAAACTCCTAATGAAGAAACTACCACACCTGTTAGTTCATCTGAGTCTAGTGAAAGTTATGATATTTAAGATGGTTATGTGGAGATGACCGATGAATTTATTAAAGAATGTAAAAACACCCATGATAGGAGCGCTGCTAAGAGTCTCCTTGAAAGGCGTACTATTAGACCCAAATTATCTCCTATTGCTAAGTTTGCTTCCTCTCCCATAAACATTATAGATAAAGATTATGATTTCTCTCTCGATCTATCTTACATAGCTATTGTTGAGAAAGAACCTTTTTGTGGGACTAAGAATGAAAGTGCGGTAGCACATATGAATAAACTTTCTACCATGAGTGGCTTGTTTTCTGATGATATTAAGATGCGTACTTACTTTGTTGTTAAGATTTTCCCCTTTTCACTGAAAGGAGAAGCTAAAACTTGGTTTAGTAATTTACCTCCTGGATCTATTGATAGCCCTGATTGCTTGATTAGTACTTTCCTGCAGAAATATTTTCCTCCTAGTGCTAGACATGCTATTTTGCAGGAACTTTTTGATTTTAAACGGGGAGAAAAAGAGGTATTGCCTGAATCTTGGGCAAGGCTTTGTGCTTTGATTCATGCATAGGCTGGAAGTCCATTACCTAAGAATGAGTTTCTTGATATATTTTATAATGGACTAACCGAAGAATCTAGGACATACCTAGATAGTTGTGCTGATTGTGTTTTCAGGAATATGACTCCTAAGGAAGTTGAGGAATTAATGGCTAAAATAAGCAAGAATTATGAAGATTTGACTCCTCCTAAACAAGCTATACCTGAAGCAATTGTACCTGAACCTACTATACCAGTGTCTATTCCAACATCAAAGAAGAGGGGAGTTATTGAATTAAACGATGAAGTGATGAAGGAAGCTAAGAAATGTCTTAAGGAGAAAGGAATTAAAGCTGCAGAGGTCAAGAATTTACCTCCTATTTAAGAGTTATGTAAGCCTATTCCCTACTCATCCACTACCGAGGTACACTCTCTCCAACACTTTGATGAAGGTGTTATCCCTTACTCTAAACCTCCTGATCAATGCTTAGAAGAATTCGATATCTTTATTGTTAAGCAAGATAATTTTAATAAAAGGGTGCAAACTCATCTAATGGAAAACACTAGAGCTATTGTTGAGTTGAAGGATATTGTGGAAAGAACCTCTAATGATGTTAAAATGATTGTTAAACACTTTCAAATGGTTCAAACTCAAATAGATCAACTCGTTAAAGTGCAGAAAGACTTACTAGTTAATGCTGCTAAAGAAAAACATGCTTATGAAATTAGAACTAGAAGTGGTGCTGCTACCCAGGATCCTCTTTATCCTGAGGGGCATCCCAAAAGAATTGAGCAGGATTCTCAACAAGCTGAAAATAGTGGCTCTACTCGTAAGAAAAGGAAAAAGAAACATAAAACTATTGTAGAACCCTCTAAACCTGCTATAGATCCTAATAGTATATCTATTTCCGATGCTGAAACTGAAAGTGGTAATGAAGAAAATGAAGTTCCTAATGAAGAAAAAGTTGAAGAAGAACCTGAAAACCACACTAAGAATACTAAATACACCAAAGAAGATTTTATTGCTAAGAAACATGGTAGTGAAAGAGAACCTTGGGTCCAAAAACCTATGCCTTTCCCTGATAAGAAACACAAGTCAAAGGAAGATGAACACTATAATAAGTTTTGTGAGTGGATGAAACCTTTATTCTTGCAAATTCCTTTGACTGATGCTATTAAATTGCCTCCTTACTCAAAGTATATGAAGGATATTGTCTCGAATAAAAGGAAGATCCCTAATGAAGAAATTTCTACTTTGCTTGCTAATTATTCCTTCAATGGTAAGGTTCCTAAGAAACTTGGAGACCCAAGGATTCCAACTATCCCTTGCTCTATTAAGAATAGTTATATTAGAACTGCTTTGTGTGATCTGGGAGCTGGAGTTAGTGTTATGCCTTTCTCTCTATATAAGAGGCTTCACCTAGAAAAATTAATACCAACTGATATATCTTTGCAACTGGCTGATAAATCTACCACTATTCCTGTTGGTATATGTGAGGATGTACATGTTCAAGTGGCTCATAATTGCTTGATATTAACTGATTTTGTTGTGCTTGAAATGCCTGAAGATGATAATATGTCTATTATTCTTGGCGGACCTTTTCTTAATACTACAGGAGCTGTTATTAATTGTAATCAAGGAAAGGTGATCTTTAATGTTAATGACAAGGAACACAGCGTCTATTTCCCCAAGATTATTGAAAGTACTTATGGTTTGAATTCAATTGAACATGTTGAGGGCATTCAAGTTGGAGAAATATATTGTCCCATACCAAGAGAAAAATTTGAAACTATTATGATTGGGACCATTGCTATCAAGGTTGAGGTAACATAATCATTAGTGGGATACAAAGTTTTGTCTCATATGGAATTGTTTTGGTAACAAGACCTGATCAACATTGTTAACAAAAGGATTTCAATGAACAAAACAATGTTTTCACCATGATTATCTTTGTTTACTTTTATTCTTATGCCTAACTTAAAGACGTTAAAGAAAAGTACTTATTGGGAGATAACCCAAAAATTTTAGATGAGTCTTGGAAGTTATTACTTCAGTAATAACCGCTCCTTATCCCTTTTATTTGCTTTTTGTTCCAAAAGTAACCTCTAATGAGAGAGAAGTAATGGTTGGGAAAGTTGCTGTCCTGAAACAGATTTCTGTGCTTCACCGTAAACATTCGTGTAAAATCTCTGAACGTCTTTTTGAGGCATGAATTTTTGTGCTTCTGCCCCAGGTTGTTATCTAACTTTCGTTAGTTCAACACGTTTTGATTTGAGCAACAGAAGGTCTTAGAAAAAAATCGTCTTTACCTGATGGACTATTTTGACAAACTTCTGCCATTTTCTGCATTTGCTTCTTGTTGGTTCCTTTTTGAGTTCTTTTGGGGAATTGAGATTTTTGAGGGAAGTGCTTCGGTAGCTAGTGTTTTAATGGAAGGTTATTGGTGTTAGAACTGAACCTAAGGACTTATTATCTTGAGTGCACTAATGTTGCTAATAAAGATTGTGTGAAGTTTTGTATGAAGGAAAAATTCCAGGTGTATGGGAGGAATGAGTAATGAGATGAAGGATGGACTAAAGCTCAAGCTTGGGGATGCCACGCGTGTCACCCCAAGAAATATCCAAGAAGTACAAGCGTCAAAGCTTGGGGATGCCCAAGGCATCCCCTTCTTCATTAATAAAAATCCCAGGTTTCTTCCAAACGCATCATTTTTATTATTTCATGCACAGTTGTGTTGTTCTTGGAGCGTCTTCTTTTTCGTTTTTGTTTTGGTTTTTCGTTTGCTTGGTTTTCTTAGTTTGCCGAATAAATTTGTTGGACCCCCTCTTTCATACATTGGTTTTCAAATAGTTTGGTTTGGTTTGGAAAAGAGTAGGAAAGTTCATGCTTAATTGGTAAAGAGAGCTTGTTTTTGACTGTGGCCTATGCTTTGTCATGCCATGCTTGATATTGTTTTGGCTTTATGCTTAGTATTCTTTGTTGTAGCATGACTTGTTATAAACAATTGAGATTTCTTAATGTGCCTTGGATGAATCATGCGTTGTTTTAGCATATTAAAGCATAATATAGTGGTATTCTCCTTTGATGCTTTATTTGGGTTGACTTGGCACATGCTCACACCATGTTATGACTATCCAAAGTCACCATAGCCTTTATGATCCTTTAGTTTTCAACTTGTAGTATCACTTTATGCTTTGATCAATGATGTGTTGTCGCTCTGCATGATTATGGCCATTATTGCTCTCTTAGTTTGTCGCTCCCAGTCTTTTGCTAGCCTCCACAACCAAGTATGAGTTCCACTCATGCATCCAACTCCCTAAACCAAGTTATTCCAAAGAGTCCACCATACCTACCTACTAGCATATGCTATTCCAAGTATATTCATGTTTTTTTACCTTCCGAATTAAACTTGTTATGAGAAAACTAGTGATTAAAGCTCTCACGAACTTGATGGCACACTTTACTTTTCTTGCCCTTATAAACTTGAACCATTGTGTCGTCTATGTTGTATATGATTGCACTTATTTGTTGGGGATTACCAGAACCATGCTGTCATGGGGAACGCTTTCAACATTGCACGGGTACTTTGTACCTAGTTGATATCATGCTCTTTTGTATATGCATGTCATCGGTGTGAAATGAAAGGGGAGCTTGTAAGTCCATGGAGTTATGTATATGTGTTAGAGAAACGCCTGGGTCGCTGGTCTAATCAATGCTGACATGGTGGAAACATGCAGCGTAACCATAATGAGCTGTCTATGAAGCATTCTTCTTATAAAAAAAGAGTCCTATATTGATAAAAAGGAGAAAAGAAAAAAAAAAGAGATTATGAAAAGAGGAAAGAGAGAAAAAAGCATCATATTCCCATGGTAAATAAGAAGATTGCTGAGATGCTCGTTGTCTGCTTACCTTGTCATTTTGATATGGGGATTCTTCCGTATCATCGGGCAAGGGGTACCCCGTTGGCGGTTCTCTATGATACACATGTACTTACGATGACAAGAACTTACCGGTGACTAAACTTGAGTAGCATGAGGAGCGACCCTCGTATTCAAGGGACATGAGATTTCTAACTTATACTGGCCAAGCATGTACACCATAGTTTGTTCACTTTAACCTTAATCACTTCAAGATGCTTATGATAGGGGCAATGAGAGCTGAAAGCTATTAAGTACCATAATTTTTGGAAGCTCTTTATGAAACTTGAATTCCTACTTCCTTCTATGAAGGCCTTTCTTCCACTTATATATTGAGTCTCCACCGTCTACCTTTATGCACCTACTTTGAGAGCATAGTGGCCATTCTTAGTTCTATGTGCATTGTCCCAAGACTTGTTGATTGATGCATACCTCGATATTGCTTGTTCTAAACTATTTGTATCAAGTCACTCTTATGAACTTTGAAGGTGTCCTATGCATTTATATTTGTTACTCTATGAGGGACAAGCTGAATGCTATTATGCTATGTTTTCTTTATGTGAAACAAATAAACATCTTGCAAAGCATTGTTATTCATGAATCTTTTGTTTGTGCCTTTTCATGTTGCAACATAGTTTCTTTGTCTTATTGCTAGAACCTTGTCTTTCATGTTATGATTGAAATACTATGATCCCAGCTTTGAATGTTTTACAAATACTTTGATCAGGTTAATGATGGTGCATGTCACCTCAAAAATTATTCTTTCTTTTTATCACTTGCCTACTCGAGGACGAGCAGGAGTTAAGCTTGGGGATGTTGATACATTGCAAATGTACCTATAATTTTTGATGTTCCATGCTTGGTTTTATCTACTTTCTTATGTTTTGTCCACACTTTGGAGTACTTTTCATATGATTTCTTGGACTAACCTATTAACAAGAGCCACAGTGCCAGCTGCCTATTTTCTGCTGTTTTTGGTTCCAGGAAAAGCCAGAAAATGAATATTATCGAAATTGGATGGGACAAAAGCCAAAAATCCTATTTCACCAGAAGACTCTTGGAGCCAGATAGTATTGTTTATGGTCTTACCTACAAGTTGTATACACATATTGTTGTCCAGAACCAAAGGCCCCAAAGTGACAGCAATCGGGATAACCGGAGGGAATGGCTTTGATGCGAGGATCACATGTGTTCATGGAGTGTTAATGCTTTGCTCCGGTGCTCTATTAAAAGGAGCACCTTAATTGCCAGTAGTTCCCTTGAGGCCCCGCTACAAACGGGCTGGCAGGACAAAAGGTGTTATGCAAGTTCTCATTGCGAGCACGTATGACTATATATGGAACACATGCCTAGGATTATCTAATGCTTGGATGCTTTATCTTGTTTATCTGCAATTGCCCTATATTCTGATTGCTATGTGAATTGTCTTGTCCATGCAACGCCCGTCCATCCATCCCTATGCCTACCGCACTCGAATCCTACTATTACTGCTATTACTACTGCTGCTACTTTACTATTCCTACTACAAAACTGTTGCTACTGATAAACTGCGGTGAGCAAGATTGTTTCTAGGTGTAGCTGAATTGACAACTCAGTTGTTAAGGCTTATAAATATTCTTTGGCTCCCCATGTGTCGAATCAATAAATTGGGTTTCACTTCCCTCAAAAATACTGCGATACACCCCCTATACTTGTGGGTCATCAATGCCTATGATAGAGGCAATGATAGCTGGAAGCTAATAAGTACCATAATTTTTGGGAGCTCTTTATGAAACTTTAAATCCCTGCTTCCCTCTGCGAAGGGCCTCTCTTTTACTTTTTAGTTGAGTCAGTAAACCTATTCCCTTCTATCTCAGCAAGTATTTTGAGTTGTTGTGTTTCATTCATTCATATGATGATTTATTCAATCATGTTTCTTATGTTCCTTGTTTTGCACTTTGCTCTTATCTTGGTGTCTACTACTTTGAAAGCTATCATTGAAAATCAGTTATTTGTGAACTCCAACAAATTATCAACTATTCTTCGACCAAGAGCTAAGTTTGCCATTACCAATTATGATTTACTTTATGTATATTGTGTTTCCTTTACTTATTGCAAGTTAAGTTATATAATAGTGAGTTGTCTTCTATTATGATCTATGTATTGATGAATGTGATGCTTCTTGTCCGTATTCTTTTTATCGACTCTTCACTCCATAAACCTGAGGTCATGTTTATTGAGTTCAGTTTCGCTTTTGGACAAGCGAAGTCTAAGCTTCGGGCACTTGATACGTCCATTTTGCATCACTATTCTATATCATAATTCACTGTTATTCATTGATATATTTCATATTAAGAGGTGATACTTATGTTATTTCATCTGTTTTTGCATGGTTGATGACTTTTGGAGCATGGAACGCTGCAGTCAGGATTCTGATGGAAAAGGTGCTGTTTGGAGGCAAAATTCGTGAAGATCAGAAAATCTGGGAAAATATATGGAAAATCCTATTTTTCCAGAAAACGAAGACTGGCAGAAGGAGGAGCGGAGATGGGCCACAGGGGGCCCACACCACCCCCTGGCGCGGGCCAGCCTAGGCCGCGCCACCAGGTGGTGTGGCGCCTGCCCACCTCCTCTCCTCTAGCGTATATAATCCTCCCGAAACCCTAATACTCGGGGAGTGACCACAGAAAGATTCCGCCGCCTCTGCGGGGTGGAAAACACCGAGAGAGAAAGATCTCTCCAACAGACATATTTCTATTGGGGGAATTCCTTCCCGGAGAGGGGAGATCATCGCCATCAACACCATCATCAAGCTGGACTTCATCGGGATCATCATCATCACCACCATCAACACCATCATCACCATCTCCATATTGCTGTAACAATTGGGTTGAATCTTGCATAGTTCTTAGGGGAAACTTTCCCGGTGTTGATTACTCTTTGTAGTTGATGCTATTGAGTGGAACCATTGAATTATTGTTTATGTTCAGATTGTTATACATCATTATTCCATCTCTGATCATGATCCATATGATGTCTTGTGAGTAGTGCGTTTTGTTCTTGAGGACATGGGAGAAGTCATGTTGTTAGTAGTGGAATTGTGTTGAGAAAGATTCAATAGTTTGATATTTAAGTTGTGGTGTACTTCTTCTAGTGGTGTCATGTGAATGTCGACTACATGACACTTCACCTATATGGGCCTAGGGGAATGCATTGTGTATTTGGATACTAATCGTAGGGGTTGTCGGAGTGACAGAAACCTAAACCCCCGTTAGGAAACCATTGCACAAGGGATGTAAGGGTCTTAGAGTTTAAAGTTGTGGTTAGGTTTCTACCTTAATTACTTTCTTGTACTTACGGATGTTTGCAAGGGGTATAATCACAAGTATGTATTAGTCCTAGGAAGGTCGATACATTAGCACAGGTTCACCCACACAACACTTAGCAAGCTAAAGAAGATTAATCAACTATACAAAGCGAAAGCACTTGATAGTCTTCCCGTGTGTCCTCGAGAATGTTTGGTCATCTTAAATAATATAACCAGGTTGTCCTTTGTTGAATAAAGGATTGGGCCACTTGCTGCATCTATTCTTATTGTCTTTTATTTACTCGTACTTTATTTACTTGCATTATCAAAAACCCCTAAAAATTTGTTTGTTAAGTATTTGCAGAGAATTCCTGATCCATACCACTAGCCAATACCTTCTGCTCCTCGTTGGGTTCGACACTCTCACTTCTCGAAAATACTACGATACACCCCCTATTCTTGTGGGTCGTCAACTCCTATGAGATTTGATTGGGCATTACAACATTATACATAGACCGTAATCCAACTGCATCTATGACTAATAATCCACCTTCAGGTTATCATCCGAACCCCCTCCAGTATTAAGTTGAAAGCAACAGATAATTGCATTAAGCATTGCATGTAAAGTAAACAATACGATTGTTCTATGAACAAAGGATTGTTGTTTTCTCCCTAGTAGCAACAACACATCTAGTACCTTAGAGATTTCTGTCGCTTCCCTAGATTACTAGAGGCATGAACCCACTATCGAGCATAAATACTCCCTCTTGGAGTTGCTAGCATCTACTCGGCCAAGATAGCTACTAACAACGGAGAGCATGCAAGATCACAAATAACAAAGACATGATATAATCAATAATCAATCTGAAATAACATCTCAATATCCATCGGATCCCTGCAAACACAACATGTATGATTACAAATAGATGATCTTGATCATGATGGAGCTCACAAGATCTAAACATGGTAGCAAAAAGGAGAAGAACGTCTAGCTACTACATGGACCCGTAGTCTAGAGATGAACTACTCACGCATCACACCGGAGGCAGTCATGGTGATGAAGAAGGCCTCCAGGCTGAATTCTCCCCTCCGGCAGGGTGCTGGGAAGAGCTTTAGATCCCTCCCGATCTAGGGATGGATATGACGGCGGCTACAGACTCTTTCGTGGAATTTTGATTGGGTACTTAGGGTTTCTGTATCAGAGGCGATATATAGGCGAAAGGGGAGGCTGAGCGGGTGCCCTAGGCGGATGCTCCAACCCCAGGCGCGGGCCAGGCCGCACGGCCAGGTGGTGTGGCCGGCCCCTGGACCCTCTCTGTCTCGTCTTCTAGCTCCGTGTTCCCCTTGGTGAAATATTGACTTTGGCTTTTGTCCTGTCCAATTCCGAGAATATTCATTTTCTGGCTTTTCTGGAACCAAAAATAGCAGAAAACGGACAACTGGCACTGTGGCATTTTGTTAATAGGTAAGTCAAGAAATTGTATAAAAATACTCCAAAGTGTGGACAAAACATAAGAAAATATATATAAAACAAGGATAGAACATAAAAAATTATAGATACGTTTGCAACGTATCATAGACATCAAGCTATTTTCTGGCGCCGTTGCCGGGGAGGTAAGGTAAAAGGTACTCACATCCTCCGATGTGAGTGCTCGAAGTTATTTCCTTTAGATTCTGCAATTATATCTTTTTGTTTCTTGTTTTTATTTTCACTAGTTAGGCTTAATGGAAAACAACAACAAAAATAGAGAGCTTTATAGTATTTATCTTGAGTTAGGACATGAAGTGTTTGAAGATAAAATTAAAAAATTATGGAACTTTATTTGCATGCTAATAGCAATGTTGTTAGTATGAATTATTTGGACATCATTATTGCTAATGCTATGGAAAAGTCTCAGCTTGGGGAAGCTAGTTTTTATGAAAATGATCTTTTTATTTCCCTAACTTTAGAAGATAGATATTCTATTGCTTATGATGATACCAAACCTCCAATATATGATGATTACAATGATGAATATGATATTTTCAGTCCACCTGCTATTGAGGAGAAAATTAATTATGATTACAATATGCCTCCTATATTTGATGATTATGGTGATGAGAATAATAACGATAGCTATTTTGTTGAATTTGCTCCCACTACAATTAATAAGAATGACTATGTTTATGTGGGGAGTATTTATTCTTTTATGCATGTGGCTCATGGTAAGAATGTTTTATATGATAGTTATATTGTTAATTTTATTCATGATGCTACTAAAAGTTATTATGAGAGAGGGAAACATGGTTTTATGTGTCGCAATAATATTAAGTTTCCCCTCTTGATGTTGAAAGTTTTGAAGTTGCACTTGTTTTGCTTTCCTATGCTTGTTGCTTTGTGCTTTCATGACTTGTTTCTTTACAAGATTCCTATGCATAGGAAGTGGGTTAGACTTCAATGTGCTTTGAATTTGCTTCTTGATGCTCTCTTTTACTTCAATTCATATTTCTTATGTGAGCATCTTCTCAAACTATCATGCCTAACTTAAAGGCGTTAAAGAAAGTACTTATGGGGAGATAACCCAAAAGTTTTATTTCAGTCTTAGAAGTTATTACCTCTTTAATAACCTCTCCTTATCCTTTTTGTTTTATTTTCGTGCCAAGAATAACCTCTAATGAGAGGGAAGTAAGATTTGGGGAAGCGCTGTCCCGAAACAGATTTTTGTGCTTCACTGTAAAAATTCGTGAAAAATCTCTATATGTCAGATTGAGCTGTAATTTTCTGAATAAATCCCCCAGGTTGCTAACTAACGTTCGTTAGTTCAATAAGTTTCGATTTGAGTAACATAAGGTCTTCGAAAAAATCGGTTTTCACCTGCTGGTTTGTTTTGACAGATTTCTGCCATTATTTGCATTTGCCTCTTTATCGATTTCTTTTTGGGTACTTTTTGGTGAATTGGGCTTTTTGAGGGAATTGCTATAGTAGCTTGTGCTTTTATTGAAAGTTTTGCTGTTTTAAAACTAAAACCCAAAGGTTTATTATCTTTTGAATGCACTAATGTTGCTAATGAAGATTGTGTGAAGTTTTGTATGAAGGAAATTTTTAGGTGTAGGGGAAGAATGATGTAACAAGATGAAGAATGGACACAAGCTCAAGCTTGGGGATTCCACCCCGTGACATCCCAAGAAATATTCAATAAGTACAAGCATCAAAGCTTGGGGATGCCCAAGGCATCCCCTTCTTCATCAATAAAGATCTCAGGTTTCTTCCAAACACTTCATTTTTATTGTTTCATGCACAATTGTGTTGTTCTTGGAGCGTATTTGTTTTCATTTTTAGTTTTCGTTTACTTAGTTTGCTTGAATAAATTGGTTGGACCCCCTCATTCATGCACTAGTTTTCAAATTAAGTTGATTTGGATTAGAAAAGAGTAGGAAAGTTCATGCTTAAGTGGTAAAAAGGAGCTTGTTTTTGACTATGACATAGACTTTATCATGTCATGCTTGATATTGTTTTGGCTTTATGCTTAGTGATTATTGTTGTAGCACGACTTATTATAAACAACTGAGATTGCTTAATGTGCCTTGAAAGAATAATGCGTTGTTTTAGCATATAAAAGCATAATATTGTGGTATTCTCCTTTAATGCTTTATTTGGGTTGACTTGGCGCTTGATCACACCATGTTAAGACTACACCAAGTCACCATAGCCTCTATGATCATTCAGTTTTCGTCTTGTAATATCAATTTATGCTTTAATTAATAATGTTTTGTTGCTTTGCATGATTATGGCCATTATTGCTCTCTTAGTTGGTCGCTCCCAGTCTTTTGCTAGCCTCCATACCAAGTATGAGTTCCACTCATGCATCCAACTCCAAATAAAACCAAGTTATTCCAAAGAGTCCACCATACCTACCTATTAGCATTTGTTATTCCAAGTATATTCATGTTTTTATCTATCTTCTGAATTAAACTTGTTATGTGAAAATTAGTGATTAAAGCTCTCATGAACTTGATGGCACACTTTACTTTTCTTGCCCCTAATAAACTTGAACCATTGTGTCATCTATGTTGTATATGCTTGCACTTAAACGTTGGGAATTAACAGAACCATGCTGTCATGGGGAACGCTTTCAACATTGCACTTGTACATTGTACCGAGTTGATATCATGCTCTTTTTTTATGGATGTCGTCGGTGTCAAATGAAAGGGGAGATTTTAAGTCCATGGAGTTATGTATGTGTGTTAGAGAAACGCCTGGGCCGCTAGCCTAAGCCATGCCTAATCATGGTGGAAACTTGCAGCATCACCATGGTGAGCAATCTATGAAGCATTCTTCTTATAAAAAGAGATAGAGATTGAGAAAAAGAAAAAAAAGATGAGAAAATAGGAAAGAGAGAAAAAAGCACCATTTTCCCATGGTAAATAAGAAGATGTTGAGATGCTTATTGTCTGCTTGCCTTGTCATTTTGATATGGGGATTCTTCTGTATCATCAGGCAAGGGGTACCCCGTTGGTGGTTCTCTATGATACACATGTACTTACTATGACAAGAACTTACCGGTAACTAAACTTGAGTAGCATGAGGAGCGGCCCTTGTATTCAAGGGACATGATATTGCCAACTTATACTTTGTCAAGCATATACTCCATAGTTTGTTCACTTTAACCTTAATCACTTCAAGATGCTTATGATAGGGGCAAAGAGATCTGAAAACTAACAAGTACCATAATTTATGGAAGCTCTTTATGAGACTTGAAATCCCCGCTTCCCTTTGAAGGGCCTTTGTTCTACATTTATATTGAGTCTCCACCTTCTATCTTTATGCACCTATTGAGAGAGCATAGTGGCCATTCTTAGTTTAATGTGCATTATCCCAAAACTTGGTTATTGATTCATAATGTTGATATTGCTTGTTCTTGAACTATTTGTATCTAGTCACCCTTATGGACTTTGAAGGTGTCCTATGCATTTATGTTTTGCTACTCCATGAGGGACAAGCTGAGTTCCACTATGCTATGTTTTCTATATGTGAAACAAACAAACGTCTTTCAATGCATTGTTATTCATGATCTTTGTTTGTACATTTTCATGTTACAACATAGTTACTATGTCTTATTGTTAGAACTTCATCTTTCATGCTCATGTTTAGAGTACTTTGATCCCAGCTTTCATGCTTTGCAAATGGTTTGATCTTGATTGTGATGGTGCATGTCACCTCAAAAATTATTCTTTTTTATCACTTACCTACTCGAGGACGAGCAGGAGTTAAGCTTTGGGATGTTGATACGTTGCAAACGTATCTATAATTTTTGATGTTCCATGCTTGTTTTCTATCTACTTTCTTATATTTTGTCCACACTTCGGAGTATTTTTATACACTTTCTAGGACTAACCTATTAACAAGATGCCATAGTGCCAGTTGCCTGTTTTCTTCTGTTTTTGGTTCCAGAAAAGCCAGAAAATGAATATTCTCGGAATTGGACGAGACAAAAGCCAAAGTCGATATTTTACCGGAAGACTCACGGAGCCAGAAGACGATATGGAGAGGGGCCAGGGGCTGGCCACACCATGTGGTGGCGCGGGTCCCCCTGGCCATGCCACCAGGTGGTGTGGGCCCCTGGTCCACCCTCTGACATCGCCCTTTCGCCTATAAGAAGCCTCTGATGCAGAAATCCTAAATAATCCAGCCTCTAGCCACAAAAAGTTCCGCAGCGCCGCCGCCACCGAAGGGTAGATTCAGGGGATATAAAGTCTCTGTTCCGGCACCCTGCCGGGACGAGGAAGTGCCCCTGGAGCCATCTCCATCGTTGTTGATGATTCCCATGATGAGGAGGGAGTAGTTCTTCCTCGAGGCTAAGGGTTCTACCGATAGCTATGTGTTCATCTCTCTCTCTCTCTCTATGCATGATCATATTGTGATCATGAGCTTTGTAATCAAGTAGATCTACCTTGCTACTCAAGTTCTTTAATAGATCTCTGCTCTCCCCATGTGTGTGAAAGTGACAGCGTGCACACCATGGTGGCACTTAGGCTAGAGATTACAAATACTTGTTATAAGTTATATTTGGAGTTGGATGTTTCTACGAAATTGTGGTGTTTGTTGGAACCATCTAGTGCTCAAGGTGACAGTGTGGGGTTATCTAGATGGGAAAGCGAACTTTGAGGAGTGTTATTATAGCCCTACCATGGATTAGAGTGTCCAACCGGAGAGTAGTTCAAAGTAGTATCATAAAGAGAAGATATTTATATGAGAGTGTTCACTAGCGAAAGTATGATCCCTAGGCCTTGTTTCTAAACATTGAAACACCATTTGCAACTAGATGTTACATGTTTGCTTGCTTCCATCTTTTTGCCTTTAGTCTTTTCCTCCCGTCAAGCTCTTTTCTGGCACTGTTGTCTTATATCCATACCACTTGTATTTCACTATCTCTTCGCTGAACTAGTGCACCTATACACCTGACAAGTGTATTGGGTGTGTTGGGGAAACAAGAGACTTCTTGTATCTTGATTGCAGGGTTGCTTGAGAGGGATACCTTTGACCACTTCCTCCCCGAGTTCGATAAACCTTGGGTGATCCACTTAAGGGAAACTTGCTGCTGTTCTACAAACCTCTACACTTGGAGGCCCAACAACTGTCTACAAGAATAGAAGTGTTAAGACAGCAATGTGCCATTCCCGAGCCGTGGGGAAATACACTTAAGGGTACGATGAGCTAGAGATCCTCTGTAAGTTGGAATCACCATATGAAAGAGAAAAGGAAACCGGAAAAGTTCCGTGAGAGAACCGGAATCGCTCCGGGAAAGTTCCGAAGTCGTTTAGAGGAAATCGAAAGGGAACCGAAAGGTGTTTCGGGTCAAATCGGATTTTCTAATATGTATTTACATATTAATTAATGTAATTAATATTAAATATAATATTAAAATCTAATTTGAAGGGGTATTCCACTAATGGTCCAAACTTCCTAGGGAAAAAGGGCCCATGAGGGAAAAACAAAGGAGGGAAGGGCCAAGGGCCAAAGGGCCAAGGCCTAGCCGCCTCAAGGGGGCCCACTCGGCCAGCCTAGGGCTATGCGTGGGGTGGGGCCCACCCCTGGCAGGCCGGCCCATGGTGCCCTAAGGGCCCATGCGCCTCCACATATCTCCCTTGAATAGTCCCACATGGGAAACCCAAAGGGGAGGGCACACCTCCTTCCCCCTATATAAAGGGGTGCCCATGGGTTGGATTAAATACACCAATATTTGGAGAAGTCCTTTGGTTGACTTTCTCCTTCCCTCTCTCTCTCATCTCCATGCGTTGGCACGGTCCCAAGTAAAGAATGTCCATGCAAGAGACCGCACCTGCAGCACGCCGTTGCGGTGCATTGGCATCATATAAATAAATAGGTATCCACATGTTAGTGAGAATTTATACACAAGGTGTGGTGAGCGTGTACTCTTATTTTTTAGCCAAGATAAGGTTAAGGATTTATAATCCATCTTCGAATCTTTACCTTGGCTAATATTTTGAGGATATAGTTTATAATATTCTTCTGAAGCTAGTAGTTTTCCTTGTAGCAACGGAGTTTCCTGTACCTCACTAGTAAAACAAAGGGCATAGCAAACAGATATGGAAGTCATACAATATTTCGTATTGGGTTCATCATCACTAGTATTCCCAAAAAGATTATCTAAACAAACAATACTAGAATCTTCAAAAAATTCTTCAGGGCAAACATCAAGAATTCTAGAATTATATAAGTCCTTATCATCACTAGAGTCATATACAACATAAGATGTAGAATAAGGATATGGATAAGGTTTGAGAGCGGGATACTTCACTTCCAATTCTTCCAAATCTTCTTCTTCTTCTTTCTTGCTAGTTTCTAGATCTCTTACATTCATAAGAGTGACCTACCCAAATCTAGCCTCATACTCCCCGTCTATATACATCTTATCAGATTTAGTTAATTCACGATTCTTCTTAACTTCTCGGAAGCTTGTCGCGGGTATGATATGTTCAACACAAGGCTTCTTGGTTTTAACCTTATTTCCTACCTTAATAGTACAACAAGTGGAATATATAGGAGTAAAAGTAGAGAGTTGTTCTCCATTGTTAGTTACGATTAAAATAATTATCTATGAAAGGCATTGCTTTAGAAAGAACATTTCTAACTATGGTGTCACCATAAGGAATCTTTCCTCTACTGTTTTCATCTTTGAAGAAATCATTGACCAAATTTTAGTAGGGAGAAGTTACTCCTCATCCATAGTTTTGCTAAGGAAAGAACCATTTGACGTCATGTCTAACTTATCTTTAGAAGTATAATTTAAGCCCCCATAAAATATTTTCAACAATAATCAATCATCTAAATTATGAGGCATACAATCAGGCAACAAAGTTAAGAACCTATTATAAGGTGGCATTAAATCTTCATTGTTGCTTTGCTTAAAAGTCATGATGTCAAACCTCCGGTCATAAATTTTCTTTTTTGAAAAATAGCAAATGAGAAAAGCATCAAAGGTACCTTGCCATGATTTGAAGCGTCCTGTAGATTGTGAATGTAACCATTCTTTGGCTTCCCCTTTCAATGAGAACGGAAACAACATTAATTTTAGCTCATCATCTGTCCAAATGGACAACCTCACCGTAGAACACGATTCAGTGAAGTTCTTGATATGCTCGTATGGATCATTCTCTAGATCTCCTGCAAAGGCTTTGCTTTTGATGATTTGTATTAGTTTAGGATTAATTTCATAATTCTCCACTATGACAGTGGGCTGAGTAATAGGTGAATGTGATAAATACTATTGAAAGTACCATACTCCCCAAGATCCTTTTGTGCCATAGTTCCCATATTTTTATATTTTTGATTAAGACAAATAACAAGACTAGAAATAAAACATTAACTAATTTTTTTTGTCCCTTTCAAATGCATAAAAGCAGTAAGATAATAGCAACAAACAGAAATAAACTATGTGCGAATGGGTAGGAAATTACCAAATGCTATGCTCCCTAGCTACAACTCCAAATTGATGCCTGGATTTCCTGTGATCAATAACAGGGTTATTGCAGTACTTGGAGCAGCAAATATTATTTATAAAGTTCACCCTTCGAAGCTTTAAAAATGGCAACAACACAACTCCGCAGCCACGTTGTCAATGCGGCCACGTTCGCACCCAAAATGGTGTTTTGAAATAGTCTACTCTATAGGTTGCTAGAATAATAGTAAATAAGAGTGATTTGAAGTAACTAGTAACAAGATAAAAAAAGTACTGAAAGTAAACTAGAACAAGAACTAAACTAAAGGGGTTGTAGCTATAGGGTTGAATGGAATGAGAGAGGGTTTGTAGGCTTCGGTCTCACTAGTACTAGATGGACGAATATATGTGTGATCCATTGTCTACAAGAGATTCCTTTAACAAATAAATGTTCCCCACTCGATTACCAGGTTGTCACACTGTGTATACTATGCATGATTCTCACATGTCACTCGCGAGGCAAACATACACTTCTGGACCAAGGCATCCCGTGAACTCATCTTCGTGACTCATGTAATTGAATACTTGGATCAGAAACACATTCTAACTTAGCGCACTAGATCAAACATCAACCTAGAACCTAATAAATCACTCTCGCATGGATGAACAAAAAAACATAGATGAATTTATTAATGAAGTTACAACCATGTTCAATCTTACAATTACAAGATCTAAGACAAGGGAGAGAGAGATGGAGACGCCATTGGAGACGATGATGATGATGAATGGTGCACGTGGTGAAGGTGGGGGCACCTCCTTCTCCTCCTCTTGGTTGATGGTGTGGAGATATGGATCTTGTGTGTGGCGGACATGGAGGCGGCGGAGCAGTAGGGCTCCACCCCTGAGGCGTGGATGGATCCTCCTCCTTGTTCTAGGGTTTTCCCCTTCTTTAAATAGGCATCTGGAGGTCGGTTTTGCGAACCGACGGAGTTAGGGTCCGAATATTCCCATTGGGCCTTCACAAATGTTATTCCGTTTGACGAAACGAAACTGTCAGAGGGTGGTACATCCATACGTTACGGGCGGGCTCCGCCCGTACCAGTGGTCGTTACGCCCTCTGAACTTTATAGTGTTTTGGTTGCCATTTCTTCATACAGACTCCGATTAGGTGTTATTTGGCTCGTTGGATTCGTATGGATGAGGGTTATAACACCATGGCCTTGGATATTCATTTGGAGTTTATGGGAAAATCCTATTTTTCCTTCCTCCCAAATGGCTAAGTCTGGTGCCTACAACTCCATATTGAATCCTATTGGCTCCTTTTATCCATGATTGTTCATAGAACCTACACACAAATCAAAGACAAGAAAAAGGCAATAAAATCCTAATAAAACTACTAATGTGCAAAGCCCGTGTGGAAATGAATGAGAACTAGTATTCATACATAATAGGCATAGTTGTAGATAGATGTAGCATCTAATGAGTGACAATATGAAAAAATTATATACTTAAATATGCTTAAATTTTGGACTCATCAACAATCCGCAACCCTAGAGATGAGAAATGAAAGAGGTTTGCGAAAGAGCCAGAGGCTGCTAGGAATAATGTGGAGCGAGCATTTGCTGTGCTTTAGTCAAGATGGGCTATTGTTTGATGCCCTTCTAGAACCTGGGGCACGGAGAGGATGTGGGATGTGATGATTGCTTGTGTGATCATGCACAACATGACCGTCAAGGACGATCATGATGATGGCATCTTGGACCAAGGCTCGGATTTCCAGGGTCAATTGGTTGAGCCAGAGCTAGGTGTAGAGTCTTGGGAAGAATTCATGCAAGTGCATGAAAATTTGTGTCATGGGCACACCCATGACCGGCTTCAACTAGATTTGGTTGATCATATATGGGCTCGTGCAGGAAACCAAAATGCTTAACCCCTTATTTGTTTTCTGCAATTTGAATGATGTTTGGTTAATTTTATCGAACCATGTGAGTGTCTAGTATTCATATGTAAGCACTATTTTAATTATATTACCTAATCTAGTTTATTTGCTTGTCAAAATATACATGTTTCTATGTTATTTGAGTGTGAACTATTCATATGCAAAAAAGAAGTAAATTCTGGCCAGCTCTGGACAGCGCTGGCTAGACGCGGTCGGCCGGACAGGCCGGACCGACCCAAAAGTGACCATGGCCCGATCCAAACGGACAGAAACGGACCGTTTCGGTCACCCGTTTGGGTCTGTCCGGTGGAGATGCCCTAAGGGAATCTTCATGGCACAACCGAAGCGGATTGATTCTGTCCGTTTGGGCTGCAGGGGAATTTGGGTCGTGGTCTAGCTTGTCTGGGTAGCCGAGCCTAGCGGCCCGATACATATGTCCGTGCTGGACAGCGCTGGCCAGAATTTTTGTATTTTAGCACAAAGTACATAGACAAATGTACAATTTGAGAAAATAAACTAGATTAGGTAATCAGATTAAAATAGTGCTTACATATGAATAGTTCACACTCACATGGTTTGATAAAAACAACCAAATGTCATTCAAATTACAAGAAACAAATAAGGGATTAACAGTTTTTGTTTCCCTCACGAGCCCATATATGCTTAATCAAATCTAGTTGAAGCCGGTCATGGGTGTGCCTGTGACACAAATTTTCATGCACTTGCATGAAATCTTCCCGAGAAGCTAGACCTGGCTCAACCAACTGACCCTAAAAATCCCATCCTTGATCCAAGGTGATGTCATCATGCTCGTCCCCAACGATCATGTTGTGCATGATCACACAAGCAGTCATCACATCCCACATCCTCTCCGTGCTCCAGGTTCTTACAGGGTATCGAATAGTAGCTCACCTTGACTGAAGCACACCAAATGCTCACTACACACCCTTCCTAGTGGCCTCTTACTCTTTCGCAAAGCTCTTGAATTTCTCATCTCCAGGGTTGCGGATTGTCTTCACAAAGGTGGACTTGGAGTGATAGATATCATCAGCTAGATAGTAACCAATTTCATAAGGATTGCCATTGATCTGATAGGAAACCTGTGGGGTATTGCCTTCTGGCAGACTAGCAAACACCGGAGACCGCTACAACACATTGATGTCATTGTTCGATCCAGCCATGCTAAAAACACGAGTGCCAAATCCATAGATCCTATGATGCAACAACCTCTAGTATCACGGTGCACCCCTCCGCATGCTCTTTGAACTGCCCTTGCCAACCAAAAGGATAGTTCTTCCACTGCCAATGCATGTAGTCGATGCTGCCAAGCATCCCAAGAAATCCCCTACTCCCGTTGATGGACAAAAGGCGGGTAGTGTCTTTGGTGTTTGGCTCTCTCAGGTAAACTTTGCCAGACACCGCAATAATTGTACTACAAAACTGGTACATGGCCTCATGGCATGTGGACTCGCTCATGGGCATGTAGTCGTCAAGGAGATCACCGGGCACTCCATATGCAAGTTGCCAAATGGAAGCGGAACATTTCTGGTAAGGGGATAAGCCAATCTTACCGGTACAATAGTACTTGGCCTTGAAGTAGTCATCATACCCCCTCAACCCAATGAGAATGTCCAAGATCTAGTTCCTGGACATCCGATAGCGGCAACAGAATGCTTTCTCTTTGAAGACTGGATTAGTTGGGTGTACGTACTCCTTGTGTCGCATGTGGCCAGCTCCTCGGTCGCGTTGATGGTTGGTTTCGGGCCGCTTCACCGAACCACCTCTACGTGGTGGTAGGAGGTACTGGTCATGCACCATCTATGCAGCGGCTAGCGGAACTTTGGTCTCACTGTCGGACTCCTCTTCGGACGATGACTTGACGAAATTCTTGTAGAAGAACTTGATTGCCCTTCGACTTCCACCCATATGTTAAAGTATACGGCCATCAATGGCCATGACAACTCCCGCAGGGACCAGATAACCTAGAAATGACCGGCGAACGTACCTCAACCGCCGCTAGGAAAATGACCGAGCAGGTTGTGTGCAATGCAGCAGAGAGTCTATCGCATGTCCAGACCACTAGCGGTGTTCGGGCGGCGGGATGGACAGACTGAACTCCGACAACAAACGTAGTCTGTGGTGCTGCTCAATATTGTAGGGAGACGGCTATATCCGGCAGTGGTGGCGGCAACGATTGTGCCTTCTCTGGCCACAGATATGGAGGGTGAGGGTTTGGGGAAGGAGAGAGTTCCTCTTGTGCCACTAGGGCGAGGGCCCGGAGGAATTAGGGAAGGATGCGGGAGGATGATACGTCGTAAACGTATCTATAATTTTTGATGTTCCATGCTTGTTTTATATCTACTTTCTTATGTTTTTTTCATACTTTGAGATACTTTTATGCATTTTCTCGGACTAACCTATTAACAATATGCCACAGTGCTAGTTGCCTGTTTTCTTCTGTTTTTGGTTCCAGAAAAGCAAGAAAATGAATATTCTCGGAATTGGACGGGACAAAAGCCAAATCCGATATTTTACCGGAAGACTCACTGAGCCAGAAGACGAGACAGAGAGGGGCCAGGGGCTGGCCACACCATGTGGTGGCGCGGCCCCCCTGGCCGCGCCACCAGGTGGTGTGGGCCCCTGGTCCACCCTCTGACATTGCCCGTTCGCCTATAAGAATCCTCTAATGCAGAAACCCTAAATAATCCAGCCTCCAGCCACGAAAAGTTCCGCAGCGCCGCCGCCACCGAAGGGGATATTCAGGGGACAAAAAGTTTCTGTTCCGGCACCTTGTCGGGACGGGGAAGTGCCCCCAGAGCCATCTCCATCGATCTCCATCACCGTTGCTGATTCCCATGATGATGAGCAAGTAGTTCTTCCTCGAGGCTAAGGGTTCTACCGGTAGCTATGTGTTCATCTCTCTCTCTATGCATGATCATATTGTGATCATGAGCTTTGTAATCAAGTAGATCTACCTTGCTACTCAAGTTCTTTAATAGATCTCTGCTCTCCCCATGTGTGTGAAAGTGACAGCGTGCACACCATGGTGGCACTTAGGCTAGAGATTACAAATACTTGTTATGAGTTATATTTGGAGTTGGATGTTTCTACGAAATTGTGGTGTTTGTTGGAACCATCTAGTGCTCAAGGTGACAGTGTGGGGTTATCTAGATGGGAAAAGCGAATTTGGAGGAGTGCTATTTTAGCCCTACCATGGATTAGAGTGTCCAACCGGAGAGTAGTTAAGAGTAGTATCATAAAGAGAAGATATTTATATGAGAGTGTTCACTAGTGAAAGTATGATCCCTAGGCCTTGTTTCTAAGCATTGAAACACCGTTTGCAATTAGATCTGTTACATGTTTGCTTGCTGCCATCTTTCTTTCAGTTTTCCTCCAGTCTCTTCCACGCCATCAAGCTATTTTTTGGCACCATTGTCTTATATCCATACCACTTCTATTTTACTATCTCTTCGCCGAACTAGTGCACCTATACACCTGGCAAGTGTATTGGGTGTGTTGGGGACACAAGAGACTTCTTGTATCTTGATTGCAGGGTTGCTTGAGAGGGGATACCTTTGACCACTTCCTCCCTAAGTTCGATAAACCTTGGGTAACCCACTTAAGGGAAACTTGCTGCTGTTCTACAAACCTCTGCACTTGGAGGCCCAACAACTGTCTACAAGAATAGAAGTGCGTAGACATCAGAGGACAAGCACACTATCTAGGCTGAAGCAACTATGGCCCAAATTTGGTGCATGGATGGGTTAGTCCGCATGAGTCGGTCCGAATGGGTCGCCCCGCTGGGCCGGCGCGCAGCTGCCCGCTAGTCCGCGTAGACACGCTTGGACGGGTTGGGTCGGTCCGGTGGATATGCCCTAACAAGTGAAATAAGGATGTTACGCTCTGGTCTGTAGGAGTTGTTGGGCCAAGCAAAAGGAAACTTGGGCAATCTGGACAACCAGGAATAACTTCATCTTCAAGCATATCTATCCTAGTCTCTACGCTATAGGAGGAAATTGAAGGATGAGATGGCTCTCTTTGTTCATAAGGCTTCTAGAAAAAATATGCTGGCATGTTAGCTTTGGTGGACTCTTTCCTCCAATTTGTACAGTAGGTTTGAGTTTAATGCCTGGACTGCATTAGTTACTAACCTTTAGCACTTAGCTTTGTAGATAACTTTTGCTGTGTTTCAGAATAATAAGGATGTTTTGGGCTTCTACCTTACATCAGATGTTGTGGTCAAATTAAAAGGTTATGAGTTTTGTTTTAGGCTGGAGCCTGAGGGGTACGTTCCGGAAATAGATTTCTCACCCTTCTTGTGGAAGAATAATAATGATGATTCTGAGGAAGATGGTATAGGGAATAATGGGGATGATGCGATGGACACATCGGAGCCGACTATTACCCCCTATGTGGATGGGAAGTCTTCCAGCCAGCCTACTGGACAAGGAGATGCACCATCTTCGTCAAGACAGGCTCCAATGCATGTGATTGCGGTGACTCCTTTTAATGCTAATCCCTCTACTCCACACGGGAAGGAACTTGTGGAGCTCTTCCTCTAGACTCTCCTCTTCGTGGTAGTAGGTCTTCTTCGGTCTCGCCTCGTGTCACACCTTCACAATTGTAAGAGGCTCTACATGCGGTGAGTGGTTCTTCTGAGTAGGCTTGTGCTACTCCCTTGTCAGCTTCTCCTGCAAAATGTAGGATGGACGTGTTGGGTCGCTCCATTCCTCGATCCACTACGACACTTCTAGAACCGGTGCTTTGGGAGGTGTTTGGCGGGGCTTCGGCGTGGGGGCTGGCCTAGGAGGGGTTGGCTGACCGCGATGTTGTTAGGTTGGTCCACGTGGGTTTGCACATCCCAAGATGGTCCAGGGGGGTCCCCGGTGTTGGCCAAGGCCCAAAAGGGTCTAGCTTGACCGGCAGCGGCTGATGACCCACAAGTATAGGGGGTCGCAACAGTGTTCCAGGGAAGTAAAACCCAATTTATTGATTCGACACAAGGAGAGCCAAAGAATATTTATAAGCCTTAACAACTGAGTTGTCAATTCAGCTGCACCTAGAAACAATCTTGCTCGCAGTAGTTTTATTAGTAGCAACCATTTTGTAGTAGCAATAGCAGAGTAATAGCAGTAGTAAAACTAAAGACAATAGTAACAATTGCAGTAAACACTAGGATTAAAGTGCGGTAGGCATAGGGATGGATGAACGGGCGTTGCATGGACAAGACAATTCATGTAACAATCAAGACATAGGGCATTTGCAGATAAATAAGATAAAGCATCCATGTACTAAATAATCATAGGCATGTGTTCCATATATAGTCATACGTGCTCGTAATGAGAACTTGCACAACATCTTTTGTCCTGCCAGCCCGTTGCAGCGGGGCCTCTAGGGAATCTACTGGCAATTAAGGTGCTCATTTTCATAGAGCACTGGAGCAAACCATCAACACTCCGTGAACACACATGATCCTCATATCATAGCCATTCCCTCCGGTTATCCCGATTCTTGTCACTTCGGGGCCTTTGGTTTCGGCCAATAATATGTGTATACAACTTGCAGGTAAGATCATAAACAATAATATCATCATGAATCAATAACATGTTTAGATCTGAAATCATGGCACTCGGGCCCTAGTGAGAAGCATTAAGCATAACAAGTTGCAACAAAGTCAAAAAGCACTAATAGATACTAGGCACCATGCCCTAACAATCTGATGCAATTACACGAACGATCTCATCCAATCCCTACCATCCCCATAGCCTACTACAGGGGATTACTCACTCATGGATGGGGGAATTATGGATGGTTAACGGAGAAGTGATTGTGATGATGATGGCGATCTCTCCAATTCCCCAAGGGTGCCGAACGGAGTTTCGGTTCCAATCATGATCTCGTGGTGGCGGTGCAGCGGAACTCTATCTGGAAAAACATCGAACCCCCCATCTGTTTTAGGTTAGAGGGCTTTTATAGGCGAAAGGAGAGGTCGATGTGGAGTCTGAGGCGGACACACCACCTCCTGGCGCGGCCTGGCCTGGCCCACACGACCAGGTGGTGTGGGCCCCTCGTGGCTCTTCTTCGTCTCGTCCTCTAGCTCCGTGAGTCTTCTGGTAAAATAGGAGTTTTGTGATATTTTCTAGGATTTTTCCTGAAAGTTGATTTCCTGCACAAAAACGAGACACCAAGGCAATTCTGCTGAAAACAGCGTTAGTCCGCATTAGTTGTATCCAAATCACACAAATTAGAGAAGAAACAATAGTAAAAGTGTTCGGGAAAGTAGATACGTTTTGGACGTATCAACTCCCCCAAGCTTAGCTTATTGCTTGTCCTCAAGCAATTCAGTTGAAAACTGAGTGCGATAAAAGAAACTTTCATGAACACATTTGCTTCATAAGATGTATATATTCCCAGCATATGATCAAATACTTAGGCAATTCATAATAAAGAGTATGCAAATAAGTTTAACCAGTAGTCATGCAAGCTATGAAGAGATTCCAACCCATTAATAATAAGCAACATGACACATAAGTATATGCAGGATTGTAGTGCTCATAAGAAGATATGATAAAGTGGTATCTCGCTTGCCGTTATTTGGAGCAAAACATAATTGCCAAGGCACCTCTGAAGCTTAAGTGAAGACTAGAAATAAAAATATCAAAGATTCGAGTGTCAAAGTTATGTCGTAATTGACCGTGTTTTGGGACAAGCACATTACACTAAGAATGACAGCTATGCTCTCGGGAAGGTCCTCAAAGAATAAATGGTGACTCAACATAAAAGTGAAAGAAAAAGATTTAAAAGTTTGAAAGGCTTCCAAATGTTGAAAGTATGGTACTCATTAACTTTGAGCTCTCATTGCCCCTATCATAAGCATCTTTAGGTGATTAAGGTTAAAGTGAGCAAATATGAGGATATGCTTGACAAGTTATAAGTTGAAAATCTCATGCCCCGTGCTTACGAGTACCAGACCTCATGCTACTCAACTTTAGTTAAGAGTAAGTTCTTGTCATTGTAAGTATATGTGTATCATAGAGAACCGCCAATGGGGTACCCCTTGCCCGATGATACGGAAGCTTTCCCATAGCAAAATGACAAGGCAAGCAGACAATAAGCATCTTAGCAATCTTTTTATTTACTATTTGCATAGGTTTTTATTAAGGATGCTTCACAGATTTCTCAGTATGGTTATGCTGCAAGTTTCCACGATGATTAGGCATGGCTTAGGCTAGCTACCCAGGCGTTTCTCTAACACATATACAAACTCCATGAGCTTACAAGCTCCCCTTTTATTTCACACCGTCGGGATCCATAAGCAAAAGAATCATGATAGCAACTAAATAATGTGCAATGTTGAAAGCATTCCCCATGGTAACATGGTTCTGCTAATCCACAACTTATAAAGTGCAAGCATATACGCAACATAGATGGGCACAATGGTTCATGTTTATTAAGTGCAAGAAAGTAAAGTGTGCCATCAAGTTTGTGAGAGCTTTACTAACTAATTTTCTCATAACAATCAAACATTTTTATTGGAAGAAAACAAAGCATAATAAACATGCAAGGAATAGCAATGATGCTAATAGGTAGATGTTGGGGATATACTTTCTGGGTATCCTCACAGTTCCTCACTGACCAGGGTGGACCACTTCGGGTTAGAGCTTTTCTTCATGGGCGACCCAGTCAGGGAGAAGAGATCGAGTCCATCCGCCATGTGAAGGCCTGTAAGACTTACTGACATAGGCCCATAGTGTTACTTGTAGTTCAAGATGTACTCTGTAACCGACTCTTAGTCGTAGCTGGATAGATCTCTCCTGTAAACCCTAGGCCGGATATCTATATAAGCCGTCCTAGGGAGAGCCTTTAGGGCACCCTCACAATAGTCTACAATCTCAGCTCGCACAGGCAAAACCCTTGTAACCCCATATCCGGCTCTGCCGTATTACTGGATTGCTAGTAGGAGTAGGATCCGTCCAAAGCCGACGGATTCGAACCTAGGTAAACTTGTGTGCTCACCGTCCCGGAACATCGTACGTCTCAAACCCCTCTATTCCACACGCCTCGAGGACCCCCTCATGGCATACTTGTCATCAATCCGATGACAGTTGGCGCCCACCGTGGGGCAAGTGAGCTTCGGATCTGCGTTCCGAGCGGAATCTACAAGAATCGGAATCGGCGAGACTATCGCCGTCGGTCGCATCCTCTACGCCAGCGACGTCCCTCTCATCGTTCTCGACGCTCCGACTAGGGAGGCCATGACTGCCTACACCATCATGTCTTTCGGTGAGATTGATGTTTACATCGGATTCGCTGAACCTGCCCCACCCACCCCAGCGGTGATGATAGAGGCAGAAGAAATTTCTGGGTCCCCTTTGTCCGTGGAGGCGGCAGAGTTTCGGATCTCAGAAAACTCAAATCCCACCCAGCCCGCACCAGTTGCGGAGATAGTGGAGAAATCCGAGCCTGAAGCAGACATGGCGGTCCAAGTCGAATCTAGAGTAGATCTCCCTGGCGAGGCCGAATCCCAGATTGATCCACTCGCTGAGGTCAAAATCCAGGAGGATCACAGCAACAACTTTGCTTCCGGCCCTACCAACGCCGGAATAGACCAACCATTCCTGAGGCACACATTGAGGCGTATGATGATGCAAGACACAAGCGTGGATGAAGTTCTCGAGACTATCAGGATCTTCGAGGAAGACCACGAGGAAAGCCGCAACTACCTCAGGACCCACACGTCACACTTCGTAGGATACGTTGGATCCGGATCCGGCTCTGTCGATGCTGGAGAAAACACCGACTCAGTGCTGGAGGCGATCGAAACAAACACCGACTTACCCGCATCCTCGGATGACTCGATGACGTCGGCAGATTTCCGAAAGTTCTCCACAGAGTATGAAGAGGAGTATAACTCCAAAGCTGTAGAGTAAGGAGAAGCCATGGTTGAAGGATCCGGGGAAAACTCTTCCAAAGCGTAGGATGACATGGATATCGGAGATAATCCTGAGGTCCAGATGTCCGAAAGTACCGATCAGAGCTTGACTCCGGGAAACGGACCTAAAGCCGTCTTTGCTACCAGCGCTGCCAAGAAGGCAAAGAAGAAGAATAAGAAGAACAAGACCCCGACAAAAGATCATAGTACTCTAACATAAACATGAAAGATATAGTTCTAACAATAAGACAAAGCAACTATGTTGTAACATGAAAAGGTACAAACAAAATATCATGAATAATAATACATTGAAAGACGTTTGTTTGTTTCACATATAGAAAACATAATAAGAGTGGTATTCAGCTTGTCCCTCATGTTATAGCAAAACATAAATCCATAGGACACCTTCAAAGTTCATAAGGGTGACTAGATACTAATAATTTAAGAGCAAGCAATACCAAACTTATGAATCAATCAATAAGTTTTGGGATAATGCACATTAAACTAAGAATGACAACTATGCTCTCTTAATTGGTGCATAAAGATAGAAGATGGAGACTCAACATAAAATTAAAAAGAAAGGCCCTTCACAGAGGGAAGCAAGGACTTCAAGTTTCATAAAGAGCTTCCAAAAATTATGGTACTTATTAGCTTTCAGCTCTCATTATCCCTATCATAAGCATCTTGAGGTGATTAAGGTTAAAGTGACACAAATATGAGGATATGCTTGACAAGTTATAAGTTGAAAATCTCATGCCCCTTGCTTATGAGTACCGAACCTCATGCTACTCAACTTTAGTCACAAGTAAGTTCTTGTCATTGTAAGTACATGTGTATCATGGAGAACCGCTAATGGGTACCCCTTGCCCCATGACACAGGAGCTTTCCCATATCAAAATGACAAGGCAATAGACAATGAGCATCTCAGCGATCTTTTTATTTGCTATTTGCATAGGTTTTTATTGAGGATGCTTCACAGAATGCTCACTATGGTTATGCTGCAAGTTTCCACCATGATTAGGCATGGCTTAGGCTAGCCGCCCAGGCGTTTCTCTAACACACATACAAACTCCATGAGCTTACAAGCTCACCTTTTATTTCACACCGCCGGGATCCATAAACAAAAGAACATGATATCAACCGAATAATAAGTGCAACGTTGAAAGCGTTCCCCATGGTATCATGGTTCTGCTAATTCACAACTTATAAAGTGCAAGCATATAAGCAACATAGATGGACACAATGGTTCAAGTTTATTAAGTGCAAGAAAATAAATTGTGTCATCAAGTTTGTGAGAGCTTTAATCACTAATTTTCACATAACAAGTTTAATTTGGAAGATAGATAAACACATGAATATACTTGGAATGGTGTAACACACCATGCATAGGAATTTATAGTGGACTCTTTGGAATAACTTGGTTTCTTGGAAGTTGGATGCATGAGTGGAACTCATACTTGGTACAGGTGGAGGCTAGCAAAAGACTGGGAGCGACCAACTAAGAGAGAAATAATGGCCATAATCATGCAAAGCGGCATAACATTATTAATTAAAGTATAAAGTGATATTACAAGTCAAAAACTAAATGATCATAGAGAATAAGGTGACTGGTTCATAGTCTTAACATGGTGTAAGCATGTGCCAAGTCAAGCCAAATAAAGCATCAAAGGAGAATACCACAATATTATGCTTTTGTATGCTAAAACAACGCATGATTCTTTCAAGGCACATTAAGCAATCTCAATTGTTTGAAACAAGTCATGCTACAACAATAATCACTAAGCATATAGTCAAAGCAACATATAGCATGACATGATAAAGTCTAAGTCACAGTGAAAACAAGCTTCCTTTTGTACCACTATAAGCATGAAACTTCCTACTCTTTTCCAACACCAATCGACTTATTGGAAACAACTCTCAAAGATAATAATCAATAAACATAAATACCAGAGAGCATGTCTCACCCATCTACAAATAAGAACTAAAAAGTTCTAAGCCAAAAGAATAAGAAAACTAAAGCTAAACATAGTGATAGCAAAGGAGAACACTCACAGAACAATAAGAGTGAAAACTAGAGTGTTCTAGGCAATAAATAACAGGGTGTGTGTCTCTACAAAAGAAATGTGTTGGTATCCAACCAACTTATTGCGGCAAAGAAAGCAAAATAAAACTAAAAACAAAGACGCTCCAAGAACAACACATAGTGCATAAGGTAATAAAAATAAAGTGTCTTGAAAGAAGACCTGAGATTATTGATGAAGAAGGGGATGCCTTGGGCATCCCCAAGCTTTGACGCTTGTACTTCTTGAATATTTCTTGGGGTGACATGGGTGGCATCCCCAAGATTGAGCTTTTGTACATACTTCATCTCATCACATCATTCTCTCCCTACACTTGAAAACTTCCTTCATACAAAACTTAACACAATCTTCATTAGCAACATTAGTGTATTAAAAATAATAATACTTTGGGTTTAGTTTCAACACAAGTAAAACTTCCATTAAAACACAAGCTACTGTAGAAATTCCTTCTAAAAGCTCAAGTGATCAAAGAGAACTCAAAGAGAAAGAGATTAAGAGGCAAATGCAAATGCAAATAATGGCAGAAATCTGACAAAACAGACCAGCAGGTAAAAACCGATTTTTTCAAAGACCTTCTGTTGCTCAAATTGAAAAGTTCTAAACTAAATAAAGTTAGATAATAACCTGGGGCATAAGCACAGAAAATTACAGCTCAATCCGACGTGTAGGGATTTTTCACGATTTTTTATAGTGAAGCACAAAAATTTGTTTCGGGACAACAACTTTCCCAAGTCTTACTTCTCTCTCATTAGGGGTTATTCTTGGCACAGAAACCACACAAAAAGGATAAGGATAGGTTATTACTGAGGCAATAACTTCCAAGACTCAACAAAAAAAATAAAAAAATAAACTAAAAGTAAAAATATAATGGGTTGTCTCCCAAAAGCTCTTTCTTTATAGCCATTAAGATAGGCATGGTAATTTCGATGATGCTCACATAAGAAATATGAATTGAAGTAAAAAAGAGCATCAATAAGAAAATATGGAACAAATTTAAGTCTAACCTACTTCCTTTGAAAAATAATCTTGTGAAGAAACAAGTCATGAAAGCATAAAACAACAAACATAGGAAAGCAAAACAAGTGCAACTTCAAAATTTTCAACATAAAGATGGGAAACTTAATATTGTTGAGATACATAAAACCATGTTTCCCTCTCTCATAATAACTTTCGTTAGCATCATGAATAAAATTAACAATATAACTATCACACAAAACATTCTTATCATGAGCCACATGCATAAAAGAATTAATACTCTCTACATAAACATAGTCATTCTTATTAATTATAGTGGGAGAAAATTCAACAAAATAGCTATCATTATTATTATCATCACCATAATCATCAGATATAGGAGGCATATTGTAATCATAATTAATTTTCTCCTCAATAGTAGGTGGACTGAAAATATCATACTCATCATTGTAATCATCATATATCGGAGGTATAGTATCATCAAAGTAAATTTTCTCCTCCGTGCTTGGGGGACTAAAAATATCATGCTCATCAAAACCAGCTTCCCCAAGCTTAGACTTTTCCATAGCATTAGCAATAAGGGTGTTCCAAGAATTTATACTAATAACATTGCTATTAGCATGCAAATAAAGTTCCATAGGTTTTTAATTTTCTCTTCAAACACTTCATGTCCTAACTCAAGATAAATACTATAAAACTCTCTAATTTTGTTGTTGTTTTCCATTAAGCCTAACTAGTGAAAATAAAAACAAGAAACAAAAAGATATAATTGCATAATCTAAAGGAAATAACTTCGAGCACTCACACACCAGCAACAGTACTAGAAGATAGCTTAGTAGCCAGAGGATGCGAGTATCTTTTACCTTACCTCCCCGGCAACGGCGCTAGAAAATAGCTTGATGTCTACACATGCTTCTATTCTTGTAGACAGTGTTGGGCCTCCAAGCGTAGAGGTTTGTAGAACAGCAGCAAGTTTCCCTTAAGTGGATCACCCAAGGTTTATCGAACTCAGGGAGGAAGTGGTCAAAGGTATCCCTCTCAAGCAACCCTGCAATAATCAAGATATAAGAAGTCTCTTGTGTCCCCAACACACCCAATACACTTGTCAGGTGTATAGGTGCACTAATTCGGGGAAGAGATAGTGAAATACAAGTAATATGGATGATTATAAGTGGTAATTGCAATCTGAAATAAGAGTGGCAGCAAGCAAACATGTGACCAGACTGATTGTAAATGGTGTTTCAATGCTTAGAAACAAGGCCTAGGTATCATACGTTCACTTGTGGACACTCTCATATCAATATATTCTCTTCATTATGCTACCCTGAACTACTCTCCGGTTGGACGATGTAGGGCTATAACAGCACACCTTAAAGTCCGCATTCCCCATTCTAAATAACCCCTCACTGTCACCTTGAGCGCTAGATGGTTCCAACAAATACCACAATCTCATAGAGATATCCAACTCAAATTATACTCATGATAAGTATTTCTGTAACCTTAGCCTAAGTGCCACACGGTGTGCACACTGTCAACTTCACACACGTGGGGATAAGCAGAGATTAATTAAAGCACTTGAGTAGAAGAATAGATCTATAGATTACAAAGCTCATGATCTCAATAAGATCATGCATAGAGAGAGATGAACACATAGCTACCGGTAGAGCCCTTAGCCTCGAGAGAGAACTACTCCCTCCTCATCATGGGAGTCAGCAACAACAATGGAGATGGCGATGGAGTCAATGGAGATGGCTCCGGAGGCACTTCCCTGTCCCGACAGGGTGCCGGAATAGAGACTTCTGTCCCCCGAATCTCCTTCTCGGTGGTGGTGGCGCTGCGGAACTTTTTGTGGAATTCTGATCTTGGTACCTAGGGTTTTCGTCTCGGGGGGTTTATATAGGTGAAGAGGCGAGGTCAGAGGTGGGCCAGGGTGGCCACACCACCTAGTGGCGCGGCCAGGGGCCCGCGCTAGGGGGTGGTGTGGCCCCCTGTGGCCCATCTCCACTCCTCCTTCTGGCCCGCTTTGTCTTCTGGAAAAATAGGAAATTTCGGCTTTTGTTTCATCCAATTTCGAGAATATTTCTTTACTAGCTTTTCTGAAACCAAAAACAACAGAAAACAGGCAACTGGCACTGCGGGATCTTGTCAATAGGTTAGTTCCAGAAAATGTATAAAAATGCCTCAAAGTGTAGACAAAACATAAGATAGTTGATACAAAACAAGCATGGAACATCAAAAATTATAGATACGTTTACAATGTATCAAGCATCCCCAAGCTTAACTACTGCTCGTCCTCGGGTAGGTAAGTGATAAAAAGAATAATTTTTGAGGTGGCATGCACCATCACAATCTTCATCAAGGTATTTGTAAAGCATCGATAACTGGGATCATAGTACTCTAACATAAACATGAAAGATATAGTTCTAACAATAAGACAAAGCAACTATGTTGTAACATGAAAAGGTACAAACAAAAGATCATGAATAACAATGCATTGAAAGACGTTTGTTTGTTTCACATATAGAAAACATAATAAAAGTGGTATTCAGCTTGTCCCTCATGGTATAGCAAAACATAAATGCATAGGACACCTTCAAAGTTCATAAGGGTGACTAGATACTAATAATTTAAGAGCAAGCAACACCTTGAAAGTTCTTTGCATAGCCTTTGATGCGTGATATGGTCGGTATGGCCTCTCGTTTTATAAGAATCCATGATGAATCCAAAGAACTGAAGGGTATGTTCTGGTCATATTCGCAATCTCTTTGTGAAATGTTCTTCCTCATTTTTTTCATGATTTATTCACACAGCTGTTGCCAAGCAATACGGGGTTATTCGGGATGAGGCGATGAAGCGCGTCGATGATCTTGAGGTTAAACTTCGAGCCGCTAAAGAGGCTTTGGAGGAGGCCAATCGGAAGGCGAAAGCTGATGCCGAAGAAGTGGCCAAGCAAGCCGTTGTTCGAGATGCAAATCTGCGATAGCGCCTGGAGGCCCTCAATGATTCGTTGACCCATAAGTTTTTGTCTTGTGCACCTTTGTTTTGTTTCTTTCCTTCGGTTATCAATCCTTTCTTACCTTTTTGTTTTCAGAACTGATTGGCCAGAACCTGACGCTGAATGAAGATAAGAAGGTTGATCCGTTGTCGGATGCTGTTAGCACCTTGGAGGCCAACAGCGTTCGTGGGCGCAACCTTCTTGTCCACTCCCGACGTGCCTTCAAGAATCTTCATGCCGCAGTTTTTCCAACCAAAGATGTGCCGAACAACCTGAATGATCTTGTCGCCGTCTTCGGTGTTGATCCCGGCCCCCTTATTGGTTATAGTTTGACGCAGTAAAGGAGTGGTGCCGAAACTTCGATGGCCCTGGCGATGGCGCACAGCGAGAAGGTCGACTAGGAGAAGGTTAGCTGCTCTGTCCTAGTCACCCCAATGGCCAAGTAGTTGACCTGAAGCTGTATATTAAGAGGGCCAGAAAAAATTCTCGGTTGCTCCTAGGTTCCGCTCGGTTGAGAACTGGTCGCCTTCTTCGTTGCCCTTTTACGACAGCGCCTTCTTCGGCTACCCCTGCTGCTCCTTTAGCTAGTGCTCCTTCCGCTAGTGCCACCCTGTCTTTGAAGGACACGACGTTGTAGGCTTTGTTTTGTAACCTTTATCGTGTATCTCTTGCTGTCATTGTAATGAACCTTGGATTTACCCAGCTCCCCCTTGCTTCTTTTTATAGGAAGCCAACTTCTGAATATATGTGTATGAGCTTGCTTTTGCACGCTAAATATTTCATATCTTTTTGCTTTGCTAGATTTTGAATGATCCACCGGCTCCTTCTGGCTCCGTGCAACTATCGGATGCTGCTCCGTCCTCCTCTATAATAGGTGTGGCCAGTTCCACCGTCGTGCGTACTATGGACCCGCCATTGTATGCTAAAAAGATAGAGCAGGTGAAAAAACTTGAAGGAAAACTTCGGGTTGTTCAATCGATGGTGGATGTTTCCCAATCGAAAACATGCCAATCCCTCAACCACGAGGCTTTTCTCTTGGAAGAAGTTTCCAGGGCGAGTGAAAAGCTGTTATGTGAGTGTTTCTCCTCTTTCCCCGGTTGCTTTTTCTGATTTGCAGGAAATTGACATTGTCTTCCTGTTTTTGTAGGCATTCGATTGTGTGAGAGGGAGGAGAACCAACGTTTGTGCAACCGAATGCACGCCCTTGTGTTCGCCTCCTGAAATTATGACACAGACTTCTGGACTAATCATTGTCACGCCTATACTGTGGCATTGCTTCAAGATTGCCTATCGGAGTTGGAGCAGTTCGTCGAGTGCTGCCGCAGGTCTTTGGCCATTGTTTACAATGTCATGTTTCCTCGGGATCCTCAGTCTCAGACCTTGGTGGAG
The DNA here is from genome assembly GCA_023614405.1 of Avena insularis. NCBI lineage: Eukaryota > Viridiplantae > Streptophyta > Magnoliopsida > Poales > Poaceae > Avena > Avena insularis. The sequence continues at coordinate 658,773,361 of CM042690.1, read as the reverse complement.
TTGGTTGTGAAATTTTGGCAAGGTGAAAGGATTCACCATTACGTGAAGCTTCAACTTGTGGTGGGTGCCAAGTTTGCGCTTTCGTGGGTACATGCGCATCATCTGATGTTAGATCTAGATGTTATATCTTCAGGTCTGCCTCCTCCTCCCAATGGTGGCCTTGTTTATATGGCGCCTCATTACGCTGCCGCTCGTACATCCGCCATTAGTATTGTGCGTAGATGCTTAGAAGCAGACAAAGAATTTTTCGTTAACTTTGAGATCTGACTGCTTGTTTGTGCAGCCTTGTACTGCATAGTCGAAATATTGTATAGACATTTATCAAAAAGGTCATATGTTTTATACGAGATTTTGATTGCATGCTTTATTCTTTTGATTTGAGGACCCGACGAACTAATGTTCGTGTGCCATAGAAGTTTGTATGTCGTAGAATACTTTCCATTTATTGATAATCATGGATAGAAGTACATTGCAAGGGCGTGATCGCCTGGCTGTTGGCCTTTATTGAATATAAAGTACGTTTAAGTGAAGATTTTTTGAAGGAACTTCGGCTTCTATTGTTGGGGTTCTTCATCATGCTCCTCGTCATGGTGCTCTCGTCTTGTTGATCAGTGGATTTTCCTATGCGGGACCTATATTGGAGGCCGCATAGGTTTCTTTTGCGAGACCGTTGCATGCTTGCTCTTCTGATATTTTCTTTTTGCAGGTGTGCCCTTCGTGTGTCGACTCCTCATCCGTTAACTTCAGCTGTCTGAGTTCTGCCTCCATCCCGAAAGATTCCAAGATATTTTTGAATTCTCGATCGCAATTGTCTGTGCGACTGAAGCTTCCTTTGGCTGTTATGACCCCGTTGGGGGATGGCATTTTTGCACTAGGTATGCGTAGTGAGGTACTGCCATGAACCTAGCGAAAGCTGGTCATCCCAGGATCGCGTAGTATTGAGATGGTCAGTCCATGACTTCGAATTCTAGATTTTCTCGCCTAAAGTTAGTCGTTGATCCGAAGACTATGTCCAGATGAACTTTTCCCAATGGAATTTCGGCTTTTTTTCCTGGAACTATCCCGTAGAAAGTTGTGTCTGTTGGTGCTAGGTTGGTCATGGACCAGTTCATGGCCCGCAGAGTTTTGGCGTAAATCAGGTTGATGCTGCTTCTTGCATCCAAGAACACTTTGCTCATGTCGAACCCGCCGATTTATTGACTATTAGTGCCGATCGCCCCGGCTGAGGGACCCGTAATGGATGATCAGCTCTGCTGAAAGTAATTTCTTGTTCTGACCAATGGAGATACTCCGGTGTAGGAGGTGGCTTTGTTACTACCAAGTTTACTTGTCTAGTGATCAATTTCTGTGTTCTGTTAGAGGGTGGCCCCTTTTGGATCATTGACATTGCTTCCTTTGACCTGGGATTCGTTGTCTTGGTGTATTGTACTTTGCGGCTACCCTGCTGGCGGATGCCCCTATGCTGGAGGTGGCGTGCTGATGGCCAAAGCGCCAGGTGCAGTAGCGTAGCCTCGGTTTGCTACTTCCGCCGCCCTTTTTTTGCATAGTTCTTGCATTTTCAAGAAAGTTTGGTAGTCCTTTAGGAGATGATTTGATCGACTTTTCCATGTTGAGTCGACGTAGTAGTGCATATTGCAGGGTCCTTCCAACATTTTTCCTGCTAACATAGGTGGGTGATGGCTCAAAATATATCGAGCTCGTTGGGAACCCCAAGAGGAAGGTATGATGAGCACATCAGCAAGTTTTCCCTTAGTTATGAAACCGAGGTTATCGAACCAGTAGGAGCAAGGAAACAACTCCAAGGTGTTGTTTCCAACTTGGAATCCTGCACAACACAACCACAAAACTTTGCCCCAACTTATAGTGAGGTTGTCAATCTCACCGGTTTTGCTGAAAACAAAGGATTAAACGTATTGTGTGGAAGATAGTAATTGTTTGCGTAAAAACAAGAAATAAACAGTAAATAGTAGATGGTTTATCAATGGTAAAAGAATGGACCGGGGTCCATAGTTCAGTAGAGGTGATTCTCCTTAAGATAAATAACATGTTGGGTGCGGGGAAATTGACAGACTCGAGAAAGCATACCATGCATATACTAATCATCTTAACTCCTATGAGATTTGATTGGGCATTACAACATTATACATAGACTGTAATCCAACTGCATCTATGACTAATAATCCACCTTCAAAGTTATCATCCAACCCCTCCAAAGATTAAGTTGCAGTACAATGATAATTGCATTAAGCAAAGTGTGTAAAGTAAACAATACGATTGTCCCATGGACAAAGGATTGCTGTTTTCTCCCTAGTAGGAACATCACATCTAGTACCTTAGAGATTCCTGTCACTTTCCTAGATTACTAGAGGCATGAACCCACTATCGAGCATAAATACTCCCTCTTGGAGTTGCTAGCATCTACTTGGCCAAGATAACTACTAACAACAGAAAGCATGTGATACGTCCATTTTGCATCACTATTCTATGTCTTAATTCACTATTATTCATTGATATATTTCGTATTGAGAGGTGATACTTATGTTATTTCATCTGTTTTTGCATGGTTGATGACTTTTGGAGCATGGACCGCAATCGGATTCTGATGGAAAGGTGCTGTTGGAGGCAAAATTCAAGATCAGAAAATCCGGAAAATATGAAAATCCTATTTTCTAGAAGACTAAGGATGCCAAGATGGAGTGGAGATGGTCCAGGGGCCCACACCACTGGCGGCAAATTTCTAGGTCGTGCTGCCAGTGGTGTGGCCACCTGGCCCACCTCTCTCCCCTCATGATATATTCCTCCTGAAACCCTAAGACTCGGGGAGCAACCACAGAAAGATTCTGCCTCCTTTGTGGGGCGGAAAACACCGAGAGACAAAGATCTCTCTGGTAGACAGATTTCTGCCAGGGGAATTCCTTCCTGGAGAGGGGAGATCGTCGCCATCAACACCACCATCAAGCTGGACTTCATCGGGATCATCATCATCATCATCACCAGCATCATCACCATCTCCATATTGCTGTAACAATTGGGTTGGATCTTGCATAGTTCATAGGGGAAACTTTCCCGGTGTTGATTACTCTTTGTAGTTGATGCTATTGAGTGAACCATTGAATTATTGTTTATGTTCAGATTGTTATACATCATTATTTCATCTCTGATCATGATCCATATGATGACTTGTGAGTAGTTCGTTTTGTTCTTGAGGACATGGGAGAAGTCATGTTGTTAGTAGTGGAGTTGTGTTGAGAAAGATTCAATAGTTTGATATTTAAGTTGTGGTGTACTTCTTCTAGTGGTGTCATGTGAACGTCGACTACATGAAACTTCACCTATATGCGCCTAGGGGAATGCATTGTGTCGTCGGATTAATGACAAGTACGCCATGAGGGGGTCCTCGAGGCGTGTGGAAGAGAGGGGTGTGAGACGTATGGTGTTCCGGGACGGTGAGCACAAGTTTACTGTGTTCGAATCCGCCGGCTTTGGACGGATCCTACTCCTGCTAGCAATCCAGTAATACAGCAGAGCCGGAATATGGGTTACAAGGTTTCGCCTGTGCGAGTTGAGATTGTAGACTATTGAGGTGTGCCCTAAAGGCTCTCCCTAGGACGGCTTATATAGATATCCGGCCTAGGGTTTACAGGAGAGATCTATCCGGCTACGTCTAAGAGTCAGTTCAATAGTACATCTTGAACTACAAGTAACATTATGGGCCTAAGTCGGTAAGTCTTCTGGGCCTTCTCGTAGCCGGAGTGGACTCTGTCTTTCTCCCTGACTGGGCTGTCCGTGGAGCAAAGCTCTAACCCGAAGTGGGCCACCCTAGTCAGTGAGGAACTGTGAGGATACCCGGAAAGTATATCCCCAACAGCAGCCCCCGGAGACCTCCAAGATCCAAAGTCGGATTTATCATCGTCTAGCTTGATCTTCGGCTTCCAGAATCTTGAAGGGTTCCTGAAACTTCACAACAAAAGATACGATCCGCGTCTTAAAAATAAGTCGGACCTATCAGTAGGTTACTCGGATTTTCTAGCTCGTTTTTAAACTAAGCCGGAACTTGGTCTCTAACGCCACCTGACACAAGCATGGTCAAGTCACGTCATCTGACAAAGGCCGTCAAGATGATCACAGGGTCCGCGGTCCGCAGAACCGAGGCGCCGTTTCAATGCGTGCGTGGAGATCGAGGCGACGCAATCATCGCGCGGGTCCTTCCCAATTCTTTCCATGATGCGTGGCAGTTGCTCTGTAGCGTTTGCACGAATCTTGGCACGGGTAGGTGGATATAAGGGGTTTAGATTTCTTTTTCTCCTTTCCACCAGTCCTTTGCCATTTCCTTCCTTCCCAATCCTCATGCGCGCACAGAGCCTCCTCGTCCTTCCCCCACAGAAACTCCCAGCACCGCCCCTTTAAGGTCATCCTCTCACAGGAGAAAATGGCTTCATCATCTTCTTTCCTCCTTCCTCCCTTGGCAAGGGCGAAGGTGGAAGCTGCAGCAGAGAAAGAAAGCTACAGGGGAATCTGGATCCCCTGCGCCCTTGACAAAGCAGGCCTCAAGAACGTGGAGAAGGAGCGGCTCCGGTGAAACCGTCCCCAACCCGCACGAGGGCGAGCGAGTCCACTTCGCCACCCATCTGGACCGAGGTCTGTCTTTTCCTCCCCCAGAGTTCTTCTCCGAGGTGATAGATCACTATGGAGTTCAACTCCACAATCTTCCTCCCAATTCACTTCTAGAAATGAGCGCATATGTTGCGCTTTGCGAGGGCTTTCTTGGCATTAGGCCGAGTCTGCTTCTCTTCCGGTTTTACTTTCATGTCCGGAGGAATTCCATTACTACCGGTGTTCCTTACATCACCGGCACCATTAGTTTTTCTCTTAGACGAGACCGGGCATATCCCAAAATTTCTGCCAGTGACTCGGTCAAACAATGGCCAGCCACTTTTTTCTACCATAGGGATATTCCGGCTCCAAAAGCTACCGCTTGTGCTTTTGTCGATGGAGCCGCCACGGCCCAGCCTTCCTGGGACGAGGCTGCTCTGGCTCTCACAGATGATCTGATCCTCACTAAGAGGCGGATCGAATATCTGATCAAGCACAATGGTTTGAAGGGATCCGACTTGGTCCAGTGCTGCGTCTCACGTCGGATCCAGCCACTTCAGTACCACGGGGATAGACTGATGCACTCCATCACGTCTTCTCTAACCGACTCCCTCCGCATCAGCCCCAAAGCCTACACCACTCAAGGCTACATAAGCCAAATCAAGTGGTTTATCAAGGAGCGGATCGAAAGGCGGATTCCGGAGGTTTCTCTGGACATGCACACGGCGGAAAACCCCGTGGTGCCGGTAAGCTTTCATCATCACATCTTTTATGTGTTTCTATCTTCGAGTTATATTGCAATACTGATATGTTTTCTTATTTTCAGCTTGCTGACATCCCTGAGTCGGAACTTGCTCCGCTCGAAGGATACCCTCCGGAGTTCTCTCAGGAGGTGGAAGTAGTTCCACTGCCGGATCTTGCGCTCAAGAAGCGCCAAGCTCTGCCAGTAGCGGTTGGCACAAAGGAGGTGCCTGTCGTGAAGAGGTATCCTTTCAGTCACAACTTTTCTGTCTTTGTACTTTACTCAAACTTTTTTCCGAGATGTAACGTTTCCGACTTTGTTACCTTCTCAGAGCAAAATCGATCATCAAGGGCAAGGGGAAAGGGATTTCTTCGAAGCCCTTATGCCAGACGAAGCTTACCATAGCTTCGCCTGTCGTGGCTCCTCCGACTCCGACCCCTCAACCTTCTGCAACTATGGTTATCTCGTCGGATGCTGCAGAAGATCCGACTCTTCAAACAGAGTCTGCAATCCTTGGGTCACAAACTGATGTCACTATGGGTGCGTCAGGTCAAGATAAGGGTGAACCCTCTTCGGGTAATGATCCCTCGGCTGAAGTCTTCGCCGAAAACCTCCTCAGTAATCCGGGTCTTGCCAAGTTTGGCCTGACCCGGAAATCTGCAGAGGAGATCCAGCGGCTAGCCAGGCAAGTCCTGGATAAAAGCCATTTATCCCCCGAGGAGGAAGCGCAAGAAGCAGAGGACGTCAAGTTCTCTGACCTTCTCACTCAAGTCCGCCTTCGCGACGAGAGGATTAGGACTGGCGAGCTTCCAACAGCCCCAGTGATCCCTCTTACTTTTGCCGAGAAGGTGGCCGCTGAAGTGAATGCGGGTTTAGATAAACTCACCCGTGAGCAATATGTAAGTCGGAATTCCAACTCTTGTTTTTTCCATTATGTTATATCATATCCTCTAGCCCCCAAGCATGAAGTAGTATATAGAATCCGAGTTTATGCTTCATTAGGATGTCAAAGAACGAACTAGTGTAGCCCCCAAGGCTCGTGCTGATATTTAGCAAAAATATTAGCCCGAGTCTTAAGTAGCTTTCTGACTTTGGGTATTCTGACTTACAAAAAGTATGTTCCTATAACCAGGAATTATTGACCAATGTCTGTGATAAGCGGAGAGAGATCAAAGCTCCCCGGCTTAAAAATGCTAAGCTCAAAGTAGCCAAGGATGAAGCCGAAGGTAAACATTCCGAGATTCAAACCTTGTCTTTGCTTTTTTTCAATGTCGAATTTTTCTGAATGGTTGTTATTTTTTGTCTTACAGCGCTGGTGAAACAATCCATCGCTATGATTGAAGAGGCCGAGAACCTCAAGACCCTGGTGGTGGAGAACAAGGGACTTCGCCAAGAGCTGGATAAGCTCAAGGCAGATCATGAAAAGAGCATAGCTCAAGTCCTTGAATCCTCCTCCATGGCCACTGATGAGCGTGATCGCAAGATTGCTGCTTAGGATAAAATAATCTCGGACCTCAAGAATGAGCTTGGCAGAGAGAAGGACATGTCCTGTGCTCAATTTGAACTCCAGAGTCTCCGGGAGGAGAAGACCAAGATTGACGACGTCATTTTTGGTACGTTCCACCTCTCTGACTTATCTTTTCTTCGACTTCTATCAATGTCGGTTTTTCTTGACTTGTTTTGTGTATAGGTCCTCTGAAGTTGACAGACTCTTCCTCGTCCGAGCCCCGCACTCACCGGCTTACCCAAGTCGATGATCTTCTTCATGACTACCGCCAGTCCCTTGAGGACATTGGCGATTCTCTCAGGATTCCGGACATGCCAAGCATGTCGGATTTTGAAGTGCGAGATAGGGCCAAGGGGATGCCGCAGCTTGTTCAGATCGAACATGTCCCACGCTGATCGGTGAGAACGCTCTCACCATGGTCATGAGCCACCATGGAAACATGGAGATATGGCAAGTGACCAGAGGGTACTGCAAGGTGGACGAAGACGACCAGGAGCAAGACCTTCAAGCTATCATGCACTCCTGCGCCGGATACGGGTGCCACCTAGCTGATCTGACCAGCTACGAGATCCCCTTCTTCACCCGCGTGGCTACTCCGCCTCCTCCTGCAGAAGAAGCTGAAGAAGTTTCCGACAATGAACGCACCAACTCGGATGCGGACATCTCGGAAAGATATCAAGGCAGAGTGACCAGCGAGCCGACAGATCCTTCATCTCCTCCTGCATCATAGACCAGAAATTGATGTATCATTCCGGAAAAACCTGATGCGATTGTAAATATTAAGTACTATTTATCTTTTGCAAGTGCTAAGCTTTTGATCTATTCAACACTTTTGACTTTTGAAATTTTTGCGTGCCTGAAATGTTTACACAAGCACTTATATTTTTTCGTCTCTACTTATCGTTTATCTGTCTTTCCGCCTCGGCCCTTTCGTGAGCCGGCTAAACCTTCAGTCAGAAACTTTGCCGAGCAACGGAGCTCAATTGCTAAACCAGTTTAAACTCGGAAACAAAGCCGGCTTCCAGTACCAACAATTCACTACTCGGAAAATGCCCTCATCCAGCAATCAGACTACCAACCAAAGTAAAGACTAGAAATTTTAGAGTTATACCCGAAGGTAGCAATTTTAGAATTGGAAATCTAGACCAGAACGAACATGAGCATAAAGTACTTTCAAGCATTCTGGGATTTTCGACTATGACATGATCATTCAGAAATAAGATGGTTTAAGAACTTCTCAGAAAAAACTTGAGGCAACCAAAACTTTTATTTCTCACAGAACATGTACATATGTATGATTATAAAGAAGGATAAACTAAGAATAAAAGGGACGTAGCTGAGCAATATTCCACGCTCTATCTAACTCATCCGGATTTGTACTGCCTCCAGCTCTCTTTCTCTTCTTAGTAGCAGGTCTTTCTTTGACTGGCCTCATGTCAATTAAGTAGTACGATCCATTGTGCAATACTTGACTAACTAAAAAGGGCCCTTCCCATACTGGGGAAAGTTTGTGCTTTCTTTGTTGCACAAGCCGGAGAACCAAATCACCTTTATTGAAAGATCTATTTCGGACTCTCTGGCTATGGTACTTGCGTAACTTCTGCTAATAGGCTGTAGATCTCATTTCAGCAACGGCGCGAACTTCTTCGACTAAGTCGAGATCATTTTGTCGAGAAATTTCGGCATCCTCTTCGATATACGCGGACACTCTAGGAGAAGTATGAATTAAATCACTAGAAAGAACTGCTTCTGCGCCATAGACCAAGAAGACAGGTGTGTATCCTGTTGACCTGTTCGGAGTTGTTCGTAAACTCCAAATTGCAGAGGGTAATTCCTCTGCCCAAGCCCCCGCAGCACGTCGTAGTGGTGCTTAGAGTCTTGGTTTCAAGCCTTGTAGAATTAAACCATTTGCTCTTTCGACTTGTCCGTTAGCCTGTGGATGTGCGACTGACGCAATGTCAAGCCGGATATTTTTCTCATCGCAGAATTCGGCCAGTTCTCCCATAGAAAAGTTACTCCCGTTGTCTGTGATAATGCTATGTGGATAACCATACCGGATTATAACATCCTCGACAAATCTTTTGGCTATTGTTCCATCACAACTAGTGACAGGTTTAGCCTCGATCCACTTGGTGAATTTATCCACCATCACTAAGAGGTGAGTAAATCCACTTGGAGCTCGTTTAAAAGGTCCTACCATATCAAGCCCCCAGACCGCAAAAGGCCATGTTATAGGTATTGTCCGCAGCTGATCAGCCGGAACATGAGCTTGCTTGGCGTACTTTTGGCAGCCTTTGCATGTCTTGACTAATCGCTGGCATCTGCACGAGCCGTAGCCAGAAAAATCCATGTCGAAAAGCTTTTGCCACTAGAGATTTGGCTGCAGCGTGGTGACCACACTCGCCTTCGTGGATTTCCCTTAAGATTTCCACTCATTCTTTCGGAGATACACAACGCTGAAAAACCCTAGAAACACTCCGTTTATGGAGCTCACCTTTAATAATAGTATAGGCTTTTGCTCGTCGGATAATCTGCCGGCTCAGCACCTCGTCTTCGGGTAATTTGCCATCTACCAAATAATCGAGGTAGGGTTGAGTCCAGCTGGGAATTATAGCCAGAACTGCTATTAAAGGTGAGTCGGATTTGGTCGGATATTCCTCATCTACTCCCTTTATCGAGGGAACTTTGAGGTGCTCTAAAAATGCGCCATCCGGGACCTCTTTCCGCGCAGAGTCTATTCGAGATAGTGCATTTGCTTCCTCATTTTCTGCTCGAGGGATGTGTTGAACTTCAAACCCTTCGAACGATTTAGATAGATCATCCACGACAGCTTTATATGCTGCCATGTGTTTATTTGCATTACAAATATCCGAGACTTGCTGAGCAACAAGATCCGAATCTCCATAACACATCAAACATCGGATGCCAATATCTTTGGCAATCCGGATTCCATGCAAAGGTTTCATACTGCAATATTGTTTGTCGCTGTGAAGTGGATCTGCAACACGTATAATAGTTTATCTCCTTGGGGTGATTTGAGCACCACGCCAGCCCCCGAGCCCCCTCGAGCCTTAGACCCATCGAAAAAGAGGGTCCAGTATTCTGACTCGACCATGTTCTCCTTCGTCTCTGTCCAATCAGCGACAAAGTCGGCAAGGATCTAGGATTTGATTGCTGTCCGAGGTTTATACTCAATATCGAAAGCTGAGAGCTCTATGCCCCATTTGGCGACACGTCCTGTGGCGTCGCTGTTGTTGATTATGTCTCTCATGGGATCTTTGCTCACTACGGTAATTGGATGCTCCTGAAAATAGTGTCGTAACTTACGAGATGCTAGGAAAACACCATAAGCCAACTTTTGATAGTGCGGATATCGCTGTTTTGATTCTGTCAAGACCTCGCTGACAAAGTAAGTCGGACATTGCACCAAGTGTTCCTGATTTTCCTCTGGTCTCTCCACCACCATGACGATACTAACGACCTTATTTGTAGCAGCAATATAAAGCAACATCGGTTCCTGAGGTTCCGGCGCTGCGAGGATAGGAGCAGATGAGAGTACTTTCTTCAGGTCTTGTAGTGCAGCTTCAGCTCGTCAGTCCAAACAAAATCTTTGGTCTTCTTCAGGAGTTTGTATAATGGTGCGGCTCTTTCACCAAGCCGGCTTACAAATCGATTGACCACAGCAATGCAACCAGTTAATCTTTGTACGTCCTTCGGGCGAGTTGGCCTAGAAATATTGAGTAGAGCCTTGATTTTGTCGCGGTTCACCTCTATGCCTCTTTGAGACACGATGAAACCTAACAATTTCCTGGCTGGTATTCCAAAGAAGCATTTCTTTGGGTTAAGCATGATGTTGTATTTTTGTAGATTGGCGAATGTTTCCTCCAAGTCGGAAATGAGTGTTTCCTTCTTTTTGGACATCACCGCGATATCATCCACGTATGCATGTATATTGCGTCCGAGTTGGTCGTGGAGGCAACGCTGCATCGTGCGCTGGTACGTAGCTCCTGCGTTCTTCAGCCCAAAGGGCATCATAACAAAACAGAAGGTTCCGAAGGGGGTTATGAATGAAGTTTTGACTTTGTCAGATTCCTTCATCCGGATTTGGTGATAACCGGAATATGCGTCGAGAAAACAGAGGAGTTCCGAGCCTGCCGTAGAATCGATAACTTGATCATTTCTAGGTAGAGCGAACGGATCTTTTGGACAATCCTTGTTCAAGGCAGTATAATCAACACACATCCTTAAATCAGTGGTGTCCTTTTTAGGGACCATTACAGGATTGGCAGACCACTCAGTGTGGATGACCTCTTCTATGAATCCGGCTAACTCGAGCCGTGCTAGTTCCTTAGCTATTGCCTTACGCTTTTCGTCGCCAAACCGTCGTAAGGACTGTTTGACGGGTTTAGCGTTTGGGTTTACATTTAGAGAGTGCTCGGCAAGTTCCCTAGGTACTCCGGTCATGTCAGATGGCTGCCATGCGAAGATATCTTGATTTGCTTGGAGGAACTTGACGAGCATGCTTTCCTATGCGTTGTCTAGGCCTACGCCTATCTGGGTCACCTTGGAGGGGTCATCATCCTTCAACGGCGCTTTCTTCGTCTCTTCTGATGCCTTGAACTCCGGATTTGGCTTGGTAACCTCCTTCTTCGTTGCGGGCATCTCGGACGAATCTATGCTCTTCTTGATCTCCTGGTACTCCTCAGGCGCAAAGACGGCTTCGAAAGGCGGCATTTCCATCCTCGCACTCTCGCGCTTTCTTCGGGTCTCCCCTGATGGTGATCACGCCGTTGGGACCTGGAATTTTCATCATATTGTAAATGTAACACGGACGAGCCATAAAAGCCTAGTAAGCCGGACGTCCGAATATAGCGTGGTATGCGCTCTTGAACGGGACCACTTCGAAGGAAAGTGCCTCCTTCCGATAATTCTTTGGAGTTCTAAAGGTAACATCCAAAGTGATCTCTCCCAGGGAATTAGCTTGTCTTCCTGGGACAACTCCGTGAAAAATCATAGAGCTATGGTTTAGCTGGGTCCCCGAGATCTTCATCCCGCGTAGCGTTTCGACATAGAGAATATTGATGTTGCTACCACCGTCCATGAGGGTCTTGGAGAAACCATAACCATCAATAAGTGGGTTGACGATTAAGGCATACTTTCCTCGCCTGTGTAACTTAGGCGGATGATCATCGCGGTCAAACGTGATTGCCACTTCCGAACAGTCCATATACTGGGGGACAGCCGGAACTGTTGCATTGAGCTCGTGTAGAACTGCTTTCTTGACCTTTGCTGGTTGAGATCCGAGGAAGGTGACATAAGTGTCCTTCTTGGTGGGAAAAGTTTTCTTCCCTTCCGACTTAGGATTTGAAGCATCAGCTTCCTCCATGTCGGAATCTTCCTTGGTCTCCTTGTCTTTTTCAGGATTTTTCTTTCTCTTCTTCCTCTTAGCTTTGTAGCCCGTGGTGTCATCTCTTTTGATGTCGTCATTGAAACGACACTCAGCGTTGGTGTGGGACGAGCCCCCATTGGTGTCTAGGTGATGCACACATGGGTTATTGGCAATGTCGGCCCAAGAGTAGGTTTTGCCTGGTTGTTGTTCTCCTCTACCTTGGACCCTTGATGTCCCACGGCCACGCCCGCGGCCTCCGCCACGTCCTCCTCGTCCTCCGGAAATGAGTGACTACCGCTGTTTCCGCGTTGGGTTTTTCTTTCGAGGTATTTTTGCGCTTCTGAGCTTGTTGCTTTGGTTGTTTTGCTGACTGAGGCACAGCTAGGGCATTGAGTAGTCGTTCTGCATCGTCGTCGGCATCTGCATACTTGCTCGTTGTTTCTATCATCTCTCCCAAATCGGTAACCTTGTCACACTTCAAGTGATGGCGTAGTAAACTAATAGGGAGACCTGCGATGAAAGCTTCAATCGTAGTTTGATCATTTACTCCTTCGCAGGAGTTCTTGGTGTCGATCCATCGTCCGAGGTAATCCCGACAAGTTTCTCCGGCTTTCTGGGTGCAACGCTGTAGGTCTCCAACCGTACAGGGACTCCGATATGTGCCTTCGAAATTCCGAAAGAACGCACTTTGCAAATCATACCAGTTATGGATGGTGTTTGCCGGAAGTTCATTGAGCCATGATCGTGCCGTCTTCCGCAACATAAGCGGGAGATATCGGGTTGCGACCAGGCTGTTTCCGCCTTTGGCAATGCAGCAAGCTTGGAAGAAATCCTGTAACCAGGTGTCTGGCCGAGCAATGCCGTCATAGGCTTGGATATGTCTTGAGATAGCAAATCCTTCCGGGAATTTTGTAGCTCTGATGCGTGGTCCGAAGCATTTTGGGCCGACGTACATGTCATCGTTTTCATAGCATCGAGCCTCTATGTTGGAGTTGATCCTATGCCTTGTGTCGTTGAGGGATAGAGACCGTCCCGAATGCCGGATGTGGCTGCGGTGCCGTGGAGCCAGACTTCGGCTTCTGCCACCACCTCCTCCGCCATGTCGTCCTCCTTGCCCTCCATGGGAGCTGTTGTGATGACTATGTGGTGGAGAGAGTGGAGCAGCTTGACTACGACGAGCCCCTGCCGGCTTGTACCAGTATGGTTTCCGTCGTTTCTTTGTCCGTCGTTCCCACCATGGTGAGGCTCGGCCGGACGGTTCTCATGTCTAGGAGGTGGCATTCTCTGACGATCCTCCTCCCGATGTTTCTCTTTATCTTCTCCCCTTCGATCCTTAGATTCTCGTCGGGGAGGGTTCGTCGGATTTAGGGTAGCGATGGCGTCTTTCTCGGCCACTGGGGCGACGTTGCTCCAGTTACGTGGAGTTTTGTGATGCTGTCCTAAAGATACGGTTCTTGAATAGTTGTCTTCCCTGCGTTCAGGGTGATGATACTGCGCCCGGACGTAATGGGATCTTACGCCAGCCCATGCGACCATCGCTCGTAATCTGAGGCCAGTTTTTGACTTCCGGACAGGGCGACCTTTTGCTGCTCCAGTCCCTTGTTGAGTAGCTTAATACCCAAACGGATCTCCTCTGGTCCTGGATTAGCCGATAGAATTTCTCGGGCTGCCACGGTATTTTGTACTGGTGTTGGGTATACCCAATCTCCGTTGCTATCTTTCCGTGGCTTCCCCATCTCATCTCCAAAAAGGACGACACGGACACGTGGGAATTGGTTGTCATCTATGTGACGCTTCTGTGTCTTCTGATGTAGACGAGACATGTATTCCTTGTTTGACATGCGTTTCTTCTCCACCTCGATGTTTTTGGCTTCATCAAGGAGTTGTTGACGACACGCTTCTAGGGCTTGCGCCCTTTCGTCCAGCTCATCTACAGTAAGTTCTGCAGCTGTAGGGATAGGTGTGGTTAGTGCGGCATCGATGAGTTTACGTGCACCTTCAGTGATCACGTGTCCATCCACCGATGCTTCTTTTTTCAGCTCGTCTGGGATGAGTGCTCCATCCGAGTCTTTCTTGTATTCCTCGGCAATCACCTCCTCTGTTAGAGGGTCTTTTGCCGGGGTCTTGTTTTTCTTGTTCTTCTTCTTTGCCTTCTTGGCAGCGCCGGTAGCAAAGACGGCTTTGGGTCCGTTTCCCGTAGTCAAGCTCTGATCGGTACTTTCGGACATTTGGACTTCGGGATTATCTCTGACGTCCATGTCATCCTGCGCTTTGGGAGAGTGTTCCCCGGATCCTTCATCCATGTCTTCTCAATCTTCTGCAGCTTTGGAGTTATACTCCTCTTCATATTCCGCGGAGAACTTTCGGAAATCTGTCGACGTCATCGACTCATCCGAGGATGCGGGTACGTCGGCATTTGTTCCAATTGCCTCCAGCACCGAGTCGGTGTTTTCTCCAGCATCGGCTGAGCCGGATCTGGATCCCACGTATCCGACGAAGTGCGACGCGTGCTTCCTGAGGTACATGCGGATTTCACGATCAGCCATATCGAAACTTTTGATGGTCTCGAGGATTGCATATGCGCTTTCGCCTTGCAGTATCATGCGTTTTAGTGTGTACCCTAGGAAAGGCCTGTCTGTCTCAGCATCATTAGAGCCGGAATCAGTGTCATTGATATGCTCCTCCTGGATTTCGACTTCCGCGGGGAGATCGATCTGGGAACTGGCTCCTCTAGGGAGATCCACTCCAGATTTGACGTGGACCGCTAGGTCTTCTTTAGGTTCGGGTTTCTCCACTATCTCCGCAACTAGTGCGGGCTGGGTGGGATTAGGGTTTTCTGAGATCCGGAACTCTGCCGCCTCCGCGAACAAAGGGGACCCAGAAAATTCTTCTACCTCTATCATCACCGCTGGGGTGGGTTGGGCAGGTTCAGCGAAACCGATGTAAACATCGATCTCGCTAGAATACATGATTGTGTAGGCAGTCACGACCTCCCTTGCTGGAATCCAAGTCTCGTCGAGATCGATGAGAGGGACATCGCTGGCGTAGAGGATGCGACCGACGGTGATAGTCTCGCCGATTCTGATTTTTGTAGATTCCGCTCGGAACGCAGATCCGAAGCTCACTTGCCCCATGGTGGGCGCCAACTATCATCGGATTGATGACAAGTACGCCATGAGGGGGTCCTCGAGGCGTGTGGAAGAGAGGGGTGTGAGACGTACGGTGTTCTGGGACGGTGAGCACACAAGTTTACCCAGGTTCGAATCCGCCGGCTTTGGACGGATCCTACTCCTGCTAGCAATCCAGTAATACGGCAGAGCCGGAATATGGGTTACAAGGTTTCGCCTGTGCGAGTTGAGATTGTAGACTATTGAGGTGTGCCCTAAAGGCTCTCCCTAGGACGGCTTATATAGATATCCGGACTAGGGTTTACAGGAGAGATCTATCCAGCTACGTCTAAGAGTCGGTTAAAGAGTACATCTTGAACTACAAGTAACATTATGGGCCTAAGTCGGTAAGTCTTCTAGGCCTTCCCGTAGCCGGATTGGACTCCGTCTTTCTCCCTGACTGGGCCGCCCATGGAGAAAAGCTCTAACCCGAAGTGGGCCACCCTGGTCAGTGAGGAACTGTGAGGATACCCGGAAAGTATATCCCCAACACATTGTGTATTTGACTACTAATCGTAGGGGTTGCCGGAGTGACAGAAACCTGAACCCCCATTAGGAAACCATTGCACAAGGGACGTAAGGGTCTTAGAGTTTAAAGTTGTGGTTAGGTTTCTACCTTAATTACTTTCTTGTACTTATGGATGTTTGCAAGGGGTATAATCACAAGTATGTATTAGTCCTAGGAAGGTCGGTACATTATAGCAAAGTTCACCCACACAACACTTAGCAAGCTAAAGAAGATTAATCAACTATATGAAGCGAAAGCACTTGACAGTCTTCCCATGTGTCCTCGAGAACGTTTGGTCATCTTAAGTAATACAACTGGCTTGTCCTTTGCTGCATAAAGGATTGGGCCACTTGCTGCATTTAGTCCTACTGTCTTTTATTTACTCATACTTTGTTTACTTGCTTTATCAAAAACCCCTAAAAATCCGTTTGCTAAGTATTTGCAGAGAATTCCTGATCCATACTACTAACCAGCACCTTCTGCTCCTCGTTGGGTTCGACACTCTTACTTATCGAAAATACTGCGATACACCCCCTATACTTGTGGGTCATCAACATGCAAGATCACAAATAACATAGACATGATAGAATCAATAATAATCAATCTAAAATAGCATCTCAATATCCATCGGATCCCCGCAAACACAACATGTAAGATTATAAATAGATGATCTTGATCAAGAACGGAGCTCACAAGATCTAAACATGATAGCACAAAGGAGGAGAACCAACCATCTAGCTACTACATGGACCCGTAGTCCAGGGATGAACTACTCACACATCACACCAGAGGCAGGCATGGTGATGAAGAAGGCCTTCAGGGTGATCTCTCCCCTCCGGCAGGGTACCGGGAAGAGCTTCGGATCCCTCCCGATCAAGGGATGGAGATGACGGCGGCTACAAACTCTTTCGTGGAATTTTGATCAGGTACTTAGGGTTTTCGTCCCGGGAGGCTTTCATAGGCGGAAGGGCAAGGTCGGTGGAGACTCGAGGGGCCCACACCAGGTGGCGGCGCGCCTAGGGCTGGCCGCGCCACCGTAGGGTGTGGCCGCCTCGTGGCCCCCCTTCGGCTGCCCTCCGGACTCCGTGTTGCTTCAGGTAAAATATTGACTTTGGCTTTTGTCCAGTCCAATTCCAAGAATATTTCCTTACTAGCTTTTCTGAAACCAAAAACAGCAGAAAACAAGCAACTAACACTGTGGCATCTTGTTAATAGGTTTGTTCTAGAAAATGTATAAAAATACCTCAAAGTATGAACAAACATAAGAAAGTAGATACTAAACAAGCATGGAACATCAAAAATTATAGATACGTTTACGACGTATCAGTGGGTCTTGATTCGTCGACTGGTATCGTTTCTACGACTGGCTTCCACCGATGTTGTCCTTATTGCCACGGTATCCACTGTTGTAATCATCACTTCGTCGGTTGTCCCCTCTAGAGAAACTTGCTGCAACATAACTGGGTGTATGGTATCCATCATTTGTTCGTCGTCTGCGGTCGTTGTTGCGCCTGTCTCTATCGTTGTTAGGTGAACAGGCCCTTTTGTTGTGTACTGTGTCCTCTCCATCAGCCCAATGATTGGCTATTTCCATCAGCTGTGAAATTGTCCTTGGCTTGGTTCGTCCTAGTTCTTCAATAAACTCCTGTCAACGAAGTCCATCATTAAAGGCGTCGATTGCTCTCTCGTCAGATATTGCTTCAGCCGAATTTTTTGTAATGTTCCATCATTGGATGAAGGCTCGTATTGATTCTCCCGGCTTTTGTTTGCAGGCCTGTAATTGCTCCAAAGACGTGGGTCGCTTGAATGTAGACTAGAAGTTTCTGATAAATTTGTCCTCAAGATCATTCCAACTGCTAATAGAATCTTCGGGTAGTTATTTTAGCTAAGAGCGTGCCATACCAGTTAGGTGCAGCTGCAAGCTTTGCATCGCTGTAGCTTTGGATCCTCCTTGTAATCTGACAGTTTCCAGATAGTCTTGGAGGTTGTCGTACTTTTGGTGATCTTGGGGTAACTTAAAATCTTTTGGCACCAGAGTTTTGCGAACCCATCGGGTAAAGCAGCTGGCTCCGCATAATTCTTGCTCTTCCTCGCTTTCGCCGTCATGGTATCCTTGGGTGCTCCGTTCTTCTCTGGATCGATCGATCCTTCACTGGGTGATGTCATTTCTCGCGTCGTTTCGCGATTCTGATTCTAAAAAGTGGACCCGATGTGGCGATCATGATCGTCGGGTGTGACCTCCTTGCCGAGGGCTGATGCGACGGCGTGGGGATCTGTCGGGTTGCCTCGTGGTTCCTTTATTCGCTTGCGCGAGAGATTCTCCCACCAAGCCGAGATTCATCAAGGCGAAGCGGTGGAGGGCCGCGCGAGGATCGTCCGGTGCAGGTTGTGTTGTGATTAGGTATGTTTGTGCGGCCATAATGGCTACCTGAGCTATTTTTGCCTTGATATTTCCATCTTGGTCTATCGACATAAATGACAGATCAAGGTCTCGGATTAGTACGCTCCTCTCTTCTTCGGGGATATCTCGTAATCTAGATGTTCCTCTCCTTGGCGATGCTCCTCATGTTACGCTCCTTGATCCTCGGGTGGAGCTTAATGATGGCTCAGTGTACGGCGCCAAAAAAGTGCTGGTGCGGTGTTGATGTAGAGCTTGTTGGGAACCCCAAGAGGAAGGTATGATGAGCACAGCAGCAAGTTTCCCTCAGTTATGAAACCAAGGTTTAATCGAACCAGTAGGAGCAAGGAAACACCCCAAATGTGTTGCTAGATGAGCCTTGGCAGGGCGCACTACCGGTGCTAGTAGCAACGTGGAGACCTGCATAACACAACCATAGAACTTTGTCCCCAACTTGCGATGAGGTTGTCAATCTCACCGTGTTTTGCGGAAAACAAAGGATTAAATGTATCGAATGGAAAGAAGTAATAGTTTACAGAAAGTAAACACAAAGCAGTAAATAGTTTATAGATTGTATGTAAAGAAAGGACCGGGATCCATAGTTCACTAGAGGTGGCTCTCCTTAAGATAGATAACATGCTGGGTGAACAAATTACAGTGGGGCAATTGACAAACATCGAGAAAGCAATACATGCATATACTAATCATCTTGACTCCTTTGAGACTTGATTGGGCATTACAACATTATACATAGACCACCATCCAACTGCATCTATGACTAATAATCCACCTTTAGGTTATCATCAACCCCTCCAAGATTAAGTTGCAAGCAATGATTATTGATTTACTTAACTGGTAAAGTAAACAATACGATTGTTCTATGAACAAAGGATTGTTGTTTTCCTTAGTAGCAACAACACATCTAGTACCTTAGAGATTTACATCACTTCCCATTACGGAGGCATGAACCCACTATCGAGCATAAATACTAACTCTTGGAGTTGCTAGCATCTACTTGGCCAAGATAGCTACTAACAACGGAAAGCATGCAAGATCACAAATAACAAAGACATGATAGAATCAATAATCAATAATCAATCTGAAATAGCATCTCAATATCCATCGGATCCCCGCAAACACAACATGCAGAATTACAAATAGATGATCTTGATTATGAACGGAGCTCACAAGATCTAAACATGAAAGCACAAAGGAGGAGAACCAACCATCTAGCTACTACATGGATCCGTAGTCCAAGGATGAACTACTCACGCATCACACTGGAGGCTTGCATGGTGATGAAGAAGGCCTCCAGGGTGAATTCCCCTCTCCGGCAGGGTGCCAGGAAGAGCTTCAGATCCCTCTCGATCTAGGGATGGAGATGACGGCGGCTATAGACTCTTTCATGGATTTTTGATCGGGTCCTTAGGGTTTTCGTCTTGAGGGCATCTTATAGTCAGAAGAGGAGGCCGAGGGGTGCGAGGCGCCACACCACCTCGGCGCGGGCAGGGGCCATGGTGACAGTGGTATGGTGGCCCCCTAGCCCCTCTCCGTCTCGTATTCTGGCATCTGATGACTTCCGAACAAATAAGCACTTTGGCTTTTGTCCCGTCCAATTCCGAGAATATTCATTTTTTGACTTTTCTGGAACCAAAAATAGCATAAAATAGGTAGCTGGCACTATGGCTCTTGTTAATAGGTTAGTCCAAGAAATCATATGAAAAGTACTCCAAAGTGTGGACAAAACACAAGAAAGTGGATAAAACCAAGCATGGAACATCAAAAATTATAGATACATTTGCAATGTATCACTTAACTGCGCTCACCGTAGGCTGATTCGTTGGCTACCCTCTTCCTTTCGTCGAGTTGCCTCTGCATCCTGAGGAGGTCTCTCTTTTTGCGATGGAGCAGATATTGGTATGCCAATAGATCTTCGTGGGTAGCATCCGTTGTCATTGGGACCGCACCCAAAATTGCTGCTCTCGCCTTTTCCCATGCACTGGCTGGTAAGCTAAGGGTTTGCCTCTCACCCTCGCGTGGTTGTTCTTCTTCCCGATTTACATGGTTGAATGTTGGGTATCCCCCATTTCATCGACTTCCTTCGTTGTCGTCACTTCCTGCATGATGGCTTGAAAGAATATCATCGGGATTAAGAATTGGGTTACCGTTGGAGTCTTGCTGGGTCGTGGCGTCTCCTATGATCATACATACTTGGTGCTGGGTGACATGTGGACTGGTAACGTCATCGTTTGCACCGATGGAGACACTATCGTATGAGCCAGTGAAGTCCATCAGTTTTTGTTCCGGGTAGATTTCCACCATCTGAATTCCAAAGTCGATGCTTTCGCTGCTTTCTTCGGGTTCCAAATTTGCTGGGCTTGCTTCACATGGTGGGGTTAACTGTGGGTCTGATCCGAAGGAGAGATTGTCATAAAGACCATCGAGATCCCCCAGATTCATCTCGATTTGCTCGCTTTTGTCGCCTGCTTTGATCTGTGCTTCGACTTCCATTGAGGATCCGACGGAAGATGCTGGTACCTCCGTAGGTGTAGCTTTTCCTACCGACAGTTCTGATGCGGCCAGGGCCGAAGGGTGTGATTCTTGTGGTTTGTCTGCTTGGAAGTGGAGGCTTCCGACGATTAGATCGAATCCACCGTTAAAATCGCCGGGTACCAATACAAGGGTGGGCGAGCGTGGATCTCCTTTCGTCAAGTTGATGCTTGGTGGAGAGCGTTACACCGAAAAATCCGTGGTTCTAGCGTTCAGGTTTCCCACAGACGGCGCCAATTTACGAGGAGTAACCTCGGCAATGCCCATGGTGATGGACTTGGGGTCTCGCGGAAAAGAGAACGCTGGGGATTTCATCGGATGTCAGGGAAACAATGGAATCAAAGTCGCATGTATATTGAGTAATTGCACTATTACAAGTTGTCTTCTAGATTTCGGTACCCAAGCTTGGGTTTCTCCCGTCCTATATATAATAAGCCGGGTCTCAAAGCTATATGCGGATATGTTTCATACACGTATAATTACAATACCAACACAATGTCGGTTTATAGTCTCTTTCCTAATACAATCAAAGCCTTTGTCGGTTGTTTCCTTGGGCCGCCTGGAATCTTCATGGGCCGTAAGCCTTTTATCCAATCGTAGGATAGCGATTTATAAGCATCCGAGTAATTATACCCATGTCACACAAGCTTAGAGATACAACTCAAGGAGCACCATTTTAGCTCTCATATACAACTCATAGATCAGACAAGCATGAGTAAGGGGTTTTAACTCATCACGAGGGCCTCGAACCTTGGTACATTGTGTGCTCATCTGTGTGCGCTCGTTAGCGCATCATCCCTCTCCGGATCCTCCGGTGTCCATCGGCCCCAACATAAGCCTACCCCAGGTATATGCCGTGTTACCACCACGATACATCATGTGTTGGTATATACTCCCTCCCTCCGATCTATAATAAGTGTTGCTTATCTATTACAAGTTTGTACCAACTTAGTATAAAATGAGCGACACTTATTATGAATTGGAGGGAGTACTAAATATGTATGTTCATGACGTGACATGTTTCTAGCAATCCGGGATGACCCACTGATAGTATTGCCAACTAGCATATTGGGTGGCCCAGCTAGCTAAAGAATCAATATAGAGGCCTAGCCGGCTTAGGGGAGGCCCAATGAAGATATTTCCTTAGGCTAGTAGAGTAGATGTCTTGGAGTATAAGACGTGTCGTACTTTGCCTCCTTAATCTAAGAATCTGTACAATAGTCGACTAGGATTTTTCTGTAAGCCCTAGGATCAACCGCCTATATAAATTCGTCCTAAGGGAGCCCTTGTTGCCTTACAGAGGAGTGCATATCCTTTAGAGAAGGGGGGGAGGCTTGAACCTAGGAAGCTTGTGTGCAACCTAGCTCTCGGAGATCCACCTTACGGCCTCTATTTTCCCTCTTCGTGAGCTACCCCTCATGGACATGGCTGTGACAATACTACAACATCATGACACCTGGAGCTACATTCAAAGCTATGGTACTCAAGGTCCAGATTGATTCTTATTGATTTCCAAACGTCATGAGCTCCTCAACTCACTTGGAGTCCATCTAAACCCTAGGAATTGACCTCCTCGGTGGAATATAGATAATACACATGCTCTTAAAGGGTATCTTTCTGGGCTTTATTTTCTACTAGGAGTATACCCAACCGGATAGACCCACGAAGACGAGTCGACACCATAGATCAGGGTGGCCCATGACACGCTCGTGGCCATCTCCTTGGTGGACTTACACGGGAACATATGGGCCGGCTCGGAGGAGGAGGTTGCATTGGTATATGACCCGCCATAGCTTGTATGACTTATGAGGAGAGTGCTTTAACAAGGAGTAAATTTTTGCACATGATGAAAATATATTTATGAAGTTTGAAATGAGGAACGATATGTCCAAGGGCTTTGTGCTTATTGTGAAGCGGCACCCGATCTACCCTGGTTCATAGTAAAATTTGATTCCTACCTTCCATTAACCGAAAGGCTTTTCAAATGTTTATAGAAGTATCTTTTTACCTGGTTTATAGAAGTATCTCAATCATACGAAATGGAACAAAAATCCCCCAGACCAAACGCCTGATCTGCACGAGTCGTGAAGCACACATATCACACACCCTGGTTAGTGTTGAACTGTTGACGATAAATGAAAGAAAAAAAACGAAAATCTGCTTTCCGAAAACCTCTCCCTCCCCCTGCTCTGTTTCCTCAACAATGGCCGCCTCTTCGGCTCTCAGAGTAAGCAAAGCACGCCCCGCCGCCCTCCTCCTCCTCTCCCCCCCCCTCCCCCCCCCCCCCTCCCCCATCCCTCTCTTCGGTCAATCTCGTTCCCTAATCGGGCTTCCTTGCTTTTTATTAACGATGCAGCTGATCCTCGGGTCCTCGTCGGCGTCGCGTCGCCAGATTCTTTCCGAGATGGGATACCAGTTCACACTACTTGTAGGTGGCTCCCCCTTTGTTTGCTGGATAAGGTTTACTCCAGCTGTTTTCTTCTGATTTATCTCTTCTGTTTTCTTGTTTTCCCTCTGTTGGGATTTAGAGCGCGGATATTGACGAGAAGGAGATCAGAATGGAGAAACCAGAGGAACTGGTAGTCGCCTTGGCTCACGCGAAAGTAATTACTCTACCTTCTCTTATTGAAGAACTTGGTTCTGCTATCTTTGTAAAAAAAATTCTAGTTTTTGGATTGGGAATCAGAATAGAGACAGAGAAATTCCTAAGTATAAGTGAAGTTTGCTTCGCAGATGTGTTTTTTGTTAACTAGTTATGGTGACAAAACGAATTTATAGGAGGTTGGCACTTGGAAAGGTTTGTACTATTTTTACCAAGAACAAGGATCTTTAGCATGTGTTGCTACCTGTTTAAAGGGATTTGTGTTATTTTCTTGGCACCTCATCTATGTTTCTTTTAACAAAACATAGATGGTCAAATCATGTCGGTTGATGTTCTGCTTATACTTCGGTTATCCAGTGCTCACACAATGATGCTGTAGGCAGATGCAATATTGGAGAAGATGGTGAAGAATGGGATGATGCAAGAGATTGTTGACTCTCAAGAGACTACCTTGTTGATCACTGCTGACCAAGTATGTAGCTTAAATCCCCTTTCAAAAGCCATTTTGTATGCAGTCTTTAGTAATAATTGTGATGCTAGTTTCATGTGGATATAGCAGAATAGTAGTGGTCACTTTACACTGAATCTCTAGATTCTGGAGGGAGTGATCCTGGAAACAGCCATTATTTCCTGACTGTATACAGGGTTATATTTTTCTTTTGAAAATGTACTTACATGGTTTTCTTACCACTGTACTTCAAGATTTAGGGCCTTACCAGTTTTGGTTCTGAATAGGATTTCTATATATATATATATATACATGGTCTAGTCTGTGTTGTAGTAGAGATTTCTTGACCGCCGTTTGGTTTGGAGTTAGGCACATATGGTGCTAGAAGGACAATAGCACCAACGTCCAACATGCCTGTTGTATTTCTACATTGGATATTAAATGTTCAGAAAGTGCTCAGATAATAATTCATGTCAAGGGCATAAATTTGGTGTTCGCGTATATTTTTGCACAGATAATCCAGGTACTATACAGACAAGGATAGCAGTTAGCCGAAAGAATCCGCATAATATCTGGATCCAAGCGAAAAATCATAAAATTTGGTGGACCATACTCATACATCACAGAGTCATTTTCGTCCATGGTTTAATTATGTTTGGGTCTTTCACTATGAGTCTTTTCTGAGGGAAATTAGGTATGAACTTTAGATAATTATAAACAAGGGCATGTCTGTGTTTTTTGTTTAGAAGCCGAATTTTCTTGCTCATTTCTAGTTACTTTTGTTAAAATTGGAGAGAGACGTTATGACATCTGTTGGAGAGTGTCCTAGGAGAGCCTAGAATATTCTAGTGAGTGTTAGTATAGTAGTGTTGTCCTAGGAGTGCCTGGAACATTCCAGTGAATGTTGGAGTCTAAGTTAGTGTCCTACAAGATTCTAGAGTATTCCAGTGTACTAGTTATGATGTACCTAAGTTCAGCTATATATATGAGAGGGTGTGGAGGTCCAAGAGACCAGCCCATCCAGAAATTTTCCCCCAAAATCAACATGGTATCAGAGCACAAGGTGGAGGTGCTGTTGGTTCCTGGAGGTGGCCAACGGTGAATCACCAAGTGCTAGAGCTCGCGTGTGTGGAGGTGCCCTGCAGGAGACACGGCGGTGGAGCAGGGGGCGAGCTGTAGGTGAGGCTTAGTGGTGACTTTAGGAAGAAGAAAAAGGCTGGACCGGTGGCCAGCAGTGCGCGTGCGGCGAGGAGAACTAGCGGTGCTGCAGCAAGTTGGAAACAACAGTGGATTAGTGAGGAGGACGCAATTGAAGCCAGCGGCAGCTTGGTGGCTTGGTGCAGAGAAATAAACCCTACCCTTGTACGTGGTTGACTTGGTGTTGCAGGGAGAGTTGCTACTGCAGCAAAGAGAGGAGAAGGAGCCAGAGCAGCTGTAGATAGTTTAGCAGCATTTGCAGGGAGGAGTGGATTGGAGGCTCACAAAGCAGTCCAAAAGGTGAGCTGGTGGAAAGTGCAGACTCGTGCTTGAATCGGTTATGCTGGTGGCTTCAAAGAATGTAGGCAGCTAAAGAGCTGGTGTGGTTTAGAGTTCGTGCTAAGGAGAAGCAGAGTTCGTGCAGTAAGACACATAAGAATGGGAGAACAAGAGGGCATAGCGGTGCTCCAAGAATGGAAGAGAATCGAGATATTGAGCAATTGCTCAACAAATTGGCTGAACTGTTCAAGGGCAGAGACAAGGACACATTGATTTTGACTGCCAAGGGATCAGGGGAGGTGTTTGAATTCTCGACCAAAGATTTGGAGACATTAAGAAAATCAAATAGGAGTGCGAAAAGGGCCAATCAAAGTGGGAAAACAACAGTTCTTGGCAATTTTGTTAATCTTGCACAAATTAAAGAAGGTATCTCAAATCAAGCTCCTACATTAGGTGAAACTTCTCGTTCAAATTGGCTACTAGACTCAGGAGCAACGGCACATGTCACGGGTAGGTGGAGTGAGTTTGCATCATATGCTCCACATCCACCCATGCATAAACAGACCATCCAAACAGCCGATGGAACTTATCAACTTGTCAAAGGTGTCGGCACGGTGAAATGCACTCTGTCAATTACATTGTCTTCGGTCTTATATGCTCCATCATTTCCAGTGAGTTTGGTGTCTATGAGCTCCTTGGTTGATGATATTGATTGTAGAATCATCGTTGATCGATACAATTGCATAATTGAGGAGAGGAAGACCAGAAGGAGGCTTGGGATCGGTGTGAGACATAAGGGACTATGGTACTTAGATAGACACGAAAGTGATGGAGCATTGTGCACCGCTTTGGCAGTTGCAAGTAATGATGAGGCAAGGGTGATACTCCAGCATTGTCGATTGGGCCATATGTCCTTTGATACTATGAGTAAGGTATTTCCTGAAGAGATGAAGAAGGTGGATAAAGACAAGCTTGTGTGTGATGCATGTGAGTATGGAAAACACACAAGGTGGACTTCGGAGCACATCGCCCTTTGTGTTGATTCACTCTGATGTCTGGACATCTCCTGTGGTCTCTGTTAGTGGAATGAAGTATTTTGTCACCTTCATTGATTGTTACTCTCGGATGACTTGGATATATCTCATGAAACAAAAAAGTGAGGTGTTTGCATGTTTCAGGGATTTCTATGCATATATCCAAAATCATTTCAACATTGGTGTTCAAATTATCAGGACTGATAATGGGACTGAGTATGTGAACCATGAATTTGGCAATTTTCTTTCAGAAAAGGGAGTAATTCATCAAACTTCGTGCCTTGATACTTCTCCACAAAACGGAGTAGCTGAGAGGAAGAATCGACATCTGCTAGAGGTAGCTCGATCACTTATGTTTACTATGAATGTGCCTAAATTCTTATGGAGTGAAGCAGTTATGACTGCTACTTATCTAATCAATCGGATGCCATCAAGAGTTCTTGGGATGAGGACTCCGTATGAAATGATCTATGGAAAAAATAAGTTCATTGTTCCCCCAAAGGTATTTGGATGTACGTGCTTTGTTAGGGACCACAGACCATCAGTGGGAAAATTAGATCCACGCGCTGTGAAGTGCATCTTCATTGGATACCATCTGGACAAAAGGGCTACAAGTGTTGGAGTCCTAGTAAACGGAGAACATTTGTGAGCATGGATATGACATTCAGAGAGTCTGAACCGTTCTATGGAGAGAAGACAGATATCAACTCATTATTTGACTTTGACTCTCCTAGCACAAGTAATGCTAGTCGAGAGGGGGAGAGTGAACCATTCAGGACAAGGGAAGATGAACCATCGAGATTTATGGTTGATTCAATTCCATGTCCTATGAGTGAAGAAAGATGGAGAAAACCAAATGAAGAAGAAAATTTAAGGGTGTATATGAGGAGGCAACCGCATCAACAACATGGTCAAACAAATAGTGAGATCCAGCTGCAGGGGGAGCAACATCAACAAGGTCAAACAAATGGTGAGATCCAGCTGCAGGGGGAGCAACATCAACAGCAGGGTCAAACAAATGGTGAGATCCAGCTGCAGGGGGAGCAACATCAACAACAAATTCCAGGGGTCGATGAAGTTGACTCATCTGAGAGTGTGCCATGTGTCACTGATGACTCATTGGATCTGCCCATTGTTTTAAGAAAAGGAACCCGAGCTGGAGCTAGAAAACCTCCAAATTGGTACCGGGAGGAGCATGACATAGCTAAGTATGTATCATATACATCTCTATCTACGAACTACATGGCCTTCATCGCATCATTGCAATCTATGGTGATCCCAAGAGACTGGAAAGTAGCAAAGCAAGACCCGAAGTGGCGCGAGGCCATGATAGAGGAGTTAAATGCTCTCGAAAGGAATAAAACTTGGGACCTTGTACATCTTACAGCAGGAAAGAAAGCTGTTGGGTGTAAATGGATCTACAACGTGAAACAGAATCCAGAAGGGAAAATTGAAAGGTACAAGGCAAGACTAGTTGCGAGAGGATATAGTCAAACATATGGGATTGACTATGATGAGACATTTGCACTGGTGGCAAAAATGAACACAGTGAGGATCCTAATCTCATGTGCAACTAACTTCGGGTGGCTGTTGCATCAGTTGGATGTCAAGAAGGTATACATGGAGATCCCACCTAGTTTCTCTACTCCTAGAACATCAGGAAAGGTATGCAGGTTGAGAAAATCTCTATACGGCCTCAAGCAATCTCCACGGGCATGGTTTGATAGATTTAGACGAGTTGTATGTGGTATGGGATATAAGCAGTGTAATGGGGATCATACGGTGTTTTATCGGCACTCAAATAGCCAGATTACAATCCTTGCCGTATACGTTGATGATATTATAATCATCGGAGATGATGAGGTGGAGATATCACGATTGAAAGACCGCCTACGCAAGGAATTTGAGGTAAAGGACCTTGGGCAACTCAAGTACTTTCTTGGCATAGAAATTGCTAGATCTCCCGAAGGGATTGTTCTCTCCCAGCGAAAGTACGTATTGGACTTGCTTAGTGACACAGGCATGCTTGGGTGTCGGGTTGCATCAACACCTATCGATCAAAACCACAAATTATGTGCCGAATCTAGGGAACCAGTGGATAAGGAGAAGTACCAGAAGCTTGTTGGAAGGCTCATCTATCTATGTCACACAAGACCTGATATTTCATATGCAGTGAGTGTAGTGAGAAGATACATGCATGATCCTAGGAGCGGACACTTGGATGCGGTCAATCAAATCCTCCGGTACTTGAAGGGTAGTCCAGGAAAGGGACTGTGGTTCAAAAGGAATGGTCATCTAAATGTGGATGGGTATTGTGACGCTGACTGGGCAAGTTGCTTGGATGATAGGAGATCAACATCTGGTTATTGTGTATTTGTCGGGGGAAATTTAGTGTCATGGCGAAGTAAGAAGCAGCAGGTGGTTTCAAAGTCAACAGCTGAAGCTGAATACAGAGCTATGTCGCAAGGTTTGATTGAGATGTTATGGGTGAGGAATCTTCTTTCAGAACTGAAAGTGTTGAGGAAAGATCCTTTAAATTTGTGGTGTGACAACAAGTCGGCGATCAACATCGCAAACAACCCTGTTCAACATGATAGAACCAAGCATGTGGAGATTGATCGCTTCTTCATAAAGGAGAAATTGGATGACGGTATAATTAAGATAAATCATGTAACCTCTAGCGAGCAAATTGCAGACTGTTTAACTAAAGGATTAGGAAATAAAGAATGTAGTTCAGCTTGTAACAAGATGGGAATGATAGATATCTATCACCCATCTTGAGGGGGAGTGTTGGAGAATGTCCTAGGAGAGCCTAGAATATTCTAGTGAGTGTTAGTATAGTAGTGTTGTCCTAGGAGTGCCTGGAACATTCCAGTGAATGTTGGAGTCTAAGTTAGTGTCCTACAAGATTCTAGAGTGTGGAGGTCCAAGGGACCAGCCCATCCAGAAATTTCCCCCCAAAACCAACAACATCAGTGATTAAAATCAATATATTTGAATACTTATTTATTTTCTCAAACAATAGTGGAATATCTATACCCTTTGTGTTGCTTGCTTTAGCACATACCTATGGTTACATGTTAGTGCTATGTTTTTGTTATGAAGGTTGTAGTCCATGACGGAGTTATTCGTGAAAAACCTACCACTCCAGAAGAGGCACGTAAATTTATCCAAGGTTTGTCTTATTAACTTTTCGTCTACGAGCTCAGATTACTTAGATGGTTTGTTAGACTTGTCTGTTTAACCACATACTGCTTACAGGATATTCCCAAAGCCATGCTGCAACAATTGGATCTGTGCTTGTTACAAATGTGAAGAATTGTACTAGAAGGGAAGGATGGGATAAGTCTGAAGTAATAGCCAGATTCCTCTGATATTTTGTTTTTCAAATGTTATTCCTCCGATGTTTCATTCATGAAAGAGTACCAAGGTCATAGTTTCACAGAAAAATCACTTTTTGTTTCAAATTGTCATTTTTTTCCTGAAGGAGCAACCTAACCCATGAATTCTGGATTTTAATTCAAATTATTGTTGCCGTAACATGATTTAGTGTAATGTACTTCCTTATAAAATCTGGCCAACTTTCAATCCCCATAAATTGATAAAGGAAGAGTGACCTAACACGAGCACTACCTGTATGAGGATAGTTTTACACTTATCAAAAATTGATAGACCAATTCAGTCCTAATGTTCAGATGCTCTTGTACTCTCCTATAAAGTTGTAATCCATCTTGAGGTTTCGAGACTAATTTGGTATTTAGCATTTAGATTTACTGTATCATGGTTTAGTTCAGAAGTAATATATTAACTTTGTAGATCCCCATTAGAAATTAGGTGCATGCTTAGATTTACGTGTTTGAACTATAAGATATCATTAGCACAAAATAACAAGTGAATCCTGATGAACATACAGTCCAATTATGATCCTATTTTCCCATCAGCTTGAGTTCTGTGTTGCAGAGTTTTTGGCCTCACACTATAATTGTCCCTGAGCAGGTTTATTTCCACAAGATACCTGATGAAGTCATCGATAGCCTGGTAAGTCAAAAAAACACCACCGTGAGATTAATTTTGACATGTTGTGCAGTGCTCCTTCCAGGTTTCTCAAGAAATGAAGTATAAGTTTTGGAATATGTTGCACTCCTCCCATCATCTGATTTCTCAATGAAACTTTTCACTTGTTTATGTTTCAGATTGAGGAGGGCAATGTCTTCTACGTAGCCGGTGGCCTCCTAGTGGAGCATCCGCTGACCTCACCTCTAGTGGAATCCATTGTGAGTCGCCTTACATGTTCTGGTTCTAGGTTGGACTAGGTATTTCTATGCCTGCAAAAGAAGTCACTGCATCTCAACGTTGCAACATGTTTTGCAGGTCGGTACAATTGATAGCGTAATGGGGCTTCCTAAAGCGCTCACGGAGAAGCTCATCAAGGACTCCCTTCAGGAGGACTAGGCTGGCTCGTGACGAGGAAATCTCATGTTGGGAATCACTATTCTTGTGCTGAACGAACTTAACACCCATCTTGTCTGGCAAATGGAGCTGAACCTAATCAGGGTCATCAGCTTTGCTATGGCAACGTTATTAGGCTAAGTTCTAGCAGCAACTGAATTCCTCTTGGTGGCTAGGCGTACTGGTTAGCAGCTAGTAACATCTCTCTACTCTTTTTCTGTGACCGATTCACCGTTTCCTGACTTCATTCCACAATGTGATGTTATGGTCTGATGGACCAAACTATATGCATATCACGTTCTACTGCAAGCTACCAGAAGACCAGTTGGTTGCAAATTGGTTTTTCCTGTGAAAATAGTGCATGGTTGTGTGTGTTTGTGCTCTCTGGTTTTATTCTGTTTATCTCAACATGGCGTGTGTGTCTGGTAGAAAGGTTGCTGAGTCTGTCTGAGAAAATTACTTACATAATCATATTCTCAGTAAGAGACGCTTAGAGCATAAGTTCTACTGTATAAAAACTGAAGAAAAATATCGATGTAGGCAGACTATCTTTTTTGTAAAATTTCAAATCACCAAATTCAGAACACAACTCGAGTACTAGGAAAGACAGTTGTCCATGAAAACACTACATCTAATTGGGCCCTGAATTGGGCCCTGCAGCACCTCCCACAATCGACCGCTACGGGCTGACTTGTAATTATCCTTTTATTACCCCGAGCCTGCACTGCGCCGCCCCATGGGTTTGGTTCAACCCAGTTTAGAACACACCCGAGCGGAACCAGCGCACGGATGGGCGAGCGGAGGTTGCTGCCGCCGGCGAGCAGACAGGTTCCAGTTGACGCACCCTCCTTCCGGTCTGCAGCGCGGTGGCCTCCGGTGGCACGCGCTCCGGGTTACCGGAGGTCCAGCGGTCCAATACCCCAAGTCGCTGCACTCGCTAGGTATCCCCGTGAGACATAGCCCCAGGTAAGGGAGCAAAACTGAAATCGCGGGGGGCTAGGAACTGAAATTTTGCGTTGGAATTGTGAATCAGCGTTGGGATTGGGATGTGTAGGTCGATAAGATGGCTGGGAAGCAACGCTCTTAGTACTAGGGTTGGATTCCTTCCCAGTTGGGCCATTTATTACCTATTGTTGTGGCAGATAGAAGGGCTACTGGATTAACGAATCTGCTGTGAAGTTTGTATTCACTGGATTTCTTTTCTGAGGAAACTGGAAATTATGATTATCCGGAAAATCTTACAAGCAAAGGGATAGCGAATAGGTTTAGGTTTGACCTGGGGAACCAATTTGATCATGAAATAACTATATTTTGAAATGGTTAGATTCGAAAAACATGAATGCCCCTTCGCAAGTTAGTTACAATAATAATAGCTAGTACCAGTGTAGGTGTGTAGTACACTATCGCTGTTGTGCATTCCGGATCCATAAGCAGTATGCAAATGTTAACTCCTAGTAAACTCAGTCTTTCCCCCTGTGGAGGCTAGTATGGTGTAGCTTGAAGGTGTTCATGTTGGTGGGTTGCTGAGGCGGTGCAACCATATTTGGCTTCAATGGGAAATAATTGGGGAATCTCTTTTGTGAGTTGATATCTTGGTCTCTTAGCAATGCCTTCTCCCATGGGACACATCTGTTTCTATGGTGAGAATTTGTAACTGATGCATCAGGAAAATGCATAAGAGGGCGATCCGTAAGTGTGCTGGTGGTTACTTGCGTAATGATTTTCATATTCCAGTTGCAGGATAATGTACTATGTTAGCAGCATCGTATTTGCAGTTGGTCTATCTGGTCCATAGTTGTTGGCTTGTTGGACTAATGTTGTGTCTGTAGGCAGCATTCAGTGGGCTCACGATGGATATGTTTTCAGCAATGCAACTCCATCTTGAATATGAAACCATACAAGAACACAGGTTTTATAATCTCCAAAGAAATTCTAGCTATCAAAACCAGCTTCATATTAACCACAAAATAAGTGCCTGCTAATTTTATAATTAACAACCTAAGAATTTGTATACATCATGAATTATAACATTTGGTTCTTTATTTGCCTTTTCCTGGCTATGTCCGTTTTATGTGCTATAACTCGGGGCTTTCCTTGGCCATGAAAGAAATGAAATGATTTTTCGTACCAGCATCATGATTTTTTTTATGCTTCCACCACTTGCATACCCCTGATTAATATACCTTCTCTTTGTATGATTCAATTGTGGCGTTGAGTTGGTTGATTAGGATTTAGGATTCTTGCAGAGATCCTTCTGAGTTCACAAAATTTCTAATCATATGAACTTAAAATCTTACTGACCTGGTTCTTTGATGTATTAATATAATATATGGTGATGCTTAACCATGCGCACAGATTCGATGACTACTCTAGGTATACTCGAATGTGTGAACAGATCATCTTCAGCAACGTTTTTTGTTTGTACTTTTCAGGTAAAAACGTTTCTATTTTTGGTCATCCTTCCTTGGACATCCATGCGTTGCACTCTTAAATTGCTTTTACATCACTTGCAGTAATTGATTTGTGGTACACAAACCTTTTCCTCGTACCAACTAAAGAGATAATGAACGGATGCCAGTTTTGTGTATCTTCCCAGTACTTCTCTCCACAAAATCACTTTATACCCTTCTGTTGAAACCAACTTCAATTGGTTTTTGATTCCTCTCTAATCTCACGTTCTCTATCCCAAGCTTTGTTTTGTAATAATATATTAACACCATGCTGCAGTAAATACTCATTAACCATGATGTCTATACCTACCTTTGTCACTCGTGACAATTCTTCTTGAGAAGTTGTGGTCACACTTTTTGATTATCTTTTGTGGGTATCCACAGTTATCCCTGTTAGTGTTATGTGTAGGTATATATGATTATGCAATATTCAGATAGATATGGGATATTATCTAAATAGGCAGGAGAGTTGTTTAAATAGGAAAGAGATAAGATTAGAGTTAGAGATCAGAACTGTATCCTTTTGATTATTACTTATGGGTCATGTAAGTCCTCTTATATAAGGGACATCATATGTATCAGTTACCAATCAAGCAATGAGAAATTGATCAATATATTCTCTCCTGGTTTGTCCTGCTCTAACCTAATGTTCACTCTTCAATCCCCTGTCCCGTGCCTTCTCTGCCCATCCTCGTGGCGGTAGTTATCCAGTTTCTCAAGTTAGGTTCTCTCCTGTGCTTCCTTCTCATCCTTACATATTTCTATTGTCTAATGATGGTCTTTGAGTCACTGAGAGATGAAAAAAAAAACCTTTTCACGAGTTGCAGCCTTGCCACTAATAAATACTTCATTGATGTCATCAACTTTATCTGAAAATTAACAGGACATGATTGTGAGTTGCAAAGTGTGAACTAGCTTTATATTCGATACAATAGAGTAACATGATTTATCCTATATTATGTGGAAAATTGGTGGTAACAAATTCACTGAAGTACTAATGTGTTATGTTGGTGGCTACTTTTAGTAGCCAACTTGGTACTTATTGGGCCACCCTGTTGCTTTCTTATCTTACGATAAAGGAGATTGAGATCGAACTACTTTTATATCATATGGAAAGCACTCATTCCTTGTCTTGATAAATGCATTTCAATATTTTAACATAAATCTGTAGAATTCTAACCAGTGTAGTCTATCGGGGGATGTAGGGGTTGATATGCACGCAAGAAAATCCGTGCAAGTTTGTCGTATCATAGTTAATTAACTTCTTACCACATTGTTACTATGGACTGACATGAGTCATACTAATCAGGTATTCTGCTTCTGGGTGAGGTACTGTGATCAATTATATGAATGTGCTAATTTTGCCAGTCTTTTCTATAGCAGTACATTTGCAGCTTTTTGGTGTGTTTGGTGGCAATTATCAGGGTCACTAACTCCTATGGTGCTAGGATGGGGCCAAAAGTACTGAAAGATCATACTATTAGTTTTACGACTACTGCTTCTGTTTGGCATTCTGCTGTTCAAAGCTGCTATTTTGTGGAAGTTCTTGAAATGTTCAGTAGGTTGGTAACTGCTGATTTCTCTGTGGTCCATCTCTGGCTCTGCTGCATTTCCTTAGTTATGTTCTAGTTGGCTAGAGGTTTTCCTGCAAATACATTTCAAAAAGAGTTCCATTGTTATTGCTTTGTGCTTTCTATGCTGTCATGGAGGAAACATTTATTGGACATACGGTTCTTGCTGAGTTGTTTGTGGGTCTTCTTTATATACGTGTTTGGGCTTGTTAATGCTGAGTTGTGTTGAATATATACTGCAAGAGGATCACCAAAGATTTGGGAAGTGGATGTACAAACCCACCACCCAGGTTCAAATCCTCACGAATGGGAATTTGGGTTTCTATTTACACTGCCAGGACTTTCCGTACAGTTTTATTCAAAAAAAGAACAAGACATGAACACTCAAGACTCCAGAGTATGCCATATTAAAAATTACCACTTCAACTGTTCTCGAAGATTCTGTTCGATATGATATCGTAAGTCTTGGTGCTTGTGCCTGCTGTTGATGTATGCCAATTACCCAAGTGGCTGAGAACCGAGATGAGGATATGGTGATATGCTGGCTGTCATCCCTGACAGAGACAGGTGGTGCTTCTGTTTCTGCGGACTTTAAATTTTGGCCTTTTCCTTTTAAATGTTCATCCATCATTATCCAGAATAAATTCCTGCATTACAGCGTTAGGATCCAGAATAAGATTCTGAACACACCTGATTGCTTTCAATTCCATACACCACAGTGAATTAAATGTTGAAAATGTTAGTAAGCCAAGACCCTATTGCTGTTGTTATTTACTGTTAAAGTAGATCCTCATTGGATGTGCAATAACTTCTGGTATTATACTAGCTGGCAGAATCAGAATATATTTCTGGATAACTACTTGTAAGAAAAATGTGTTTGTTTTTACCATAGTGCACACGCTCCTTTTTTCTTCTTCCATTGATTGATTATGCTAAGATAGGTTTCTAAGACATTTTAGAGAAATCGAAGAGGAAATACTCAGCAACTTAAAGTGATGGTGCTCATCCAGCAGTTTCTAGATTGCGGTTTCTCTATAAATCATTGATCAAAATTATGTAGTCCTGACTGAAAGAAGGGAAATGAGGTGGGTTCATGTGTGCCCATGGCACTAAGTGCCAGCTACAGGATCAAATGATAGGGGCAACTGCTCATAAGATTTATTTCCGGCAACTGTGGTCACACATAGCAGGTTTTTTGAGTACCAAGTCTAGCTGGAGTGGGGGCGATGGTGAGACAAGCATTACACACATATAGCCACACCAGGCAGAATTGCCATATAAGTACCAGCAGATGCATTCACCACTGGAACAATATTCTGTTCATGCCTTGTCTTGTTTAGAGTTATTTGATTCTGCAAGATATTTGCAACTTGATTTTTTTTGATTTTGGTACGCCCAGACCAACCCGTTCTGATATTCAGGTACTGTGGAGGTTCTTATACACTGCTCATGACTGAACTATTTATTATTTGACCACGTGTTATTTCTTCTTCTCTAAAAATTTACAAGTACAGGCAGATGTATCGAGGATCATGTTTGAGATAACTGATTACAATGGTAAGACAAGTGCAAGTGGGTTGAGCATGGAGGTCCAGGAAGAGGAAGAAGTCTTCTCTGGAGATGGGGTTAAAGCAGGCTTATCGGTAAGGCGCATCTGATACTTGTCTCAGGTTTGTATTAACTCGGTTTAAAGGGTGATGCTTCTTGTACAATGTTACTCCGAGAACCACGCTTGGCAAGAGAAATTTCCATCATGGAGGGCCTCCCGTGGCCGTGGGGTCCGGTAAATAAGTTGGCGTGGCTTGCAGTCCGTTTGTGGCTAAACATGCCGATGTGACAGTCGATATGTCACATGAAGACTGCAGCTGAATCAGTCCCTAGTCTCGCTTGTGGCCCTGAGAAATACTTGTTTCTTAACTGACAGGCTTATGAATCTTGTCGGTAAAATTATCCTTGTCGTTACTTGTTAGTCTCGCGATGTTTCATGCAAACAATTGAAGGCGAAAAAAATACTGTACAGTATGAGATTGTACATGTTTTTTCATGATAGAAACCATGTTTTCGTTTCCAGAAATGGACCATTGCACGCTGCTGGTGGACCATGCATGCGCGTGCATGGAGATGGTCCTGAGATTTGGCGTAAGCCGCGTAATTGCGATGGCACAGTTGCCTGGCGGTGATTAATTGCAACCTAACAAAACTTTGGGATTGGGTACGGGAAGATCGAGGTGGCTAGAGCTAGACAAAGGTTATTTTTTATTGGGTATCCTCGTGTGTGGACAGCAAGGAGATGACCTATTGAAACCTTTCAGCGGGCTTAACGAGTGCAGGAGCCCAACAATCTTTAGCGAGATTATTTTGGGCATTGAACGTGAGGAAAGGAGGGAAGAGGATAAGCCTCCTGTCTAGCCACGGCCGATGCTACCCATATTTTCCACTATTACAAAAAAAAGGTATAAAAGGGCTGACCAAGTAAAGGCCAAGTTACCCAAAACGGGTTATCTTGGCAAGACCTCGCCAACATATATCTTATGCCGACATAATGTATGTATTGTTCTATGTATGTAGGTACCATCCTAGCCGAGTCATCTGGGTAGGGCCGACTCATGGGCTGGCGTGCTCAGGAAGGAGTGAGCCGGCCTTAGGGTCAGTGCCTCTCTCTCACAATTCTTGGAGGAGATAAGCGCTAAGTCAATCATGCCCCTAAAACCAGGAATGAGGTCTGGGCACGGGATTCCTGGAGGGGACAGTGTCAGACCGCTAACGGTCAAAGAGGATGGGCGCAGGTCAGGTGCTATCTAGAGGCCCATGATGGGAAAAAGGAGTTGGCCTAACTGCTATTTCGGTACAAGCATATGCTGGGAATATTCGGGCCACGTAAGTCCTAAATGTAACCTGGCCACCCCTTTATAAGGTGAGCCAGGACCTCCGAGGAGAGGGTCGGTCCATTTGAGATAAGCACAAGTAGTAGAGGGAGAGAGAGGCAGAAGCACTTCATCTTCTTCCCCCTCTCGATACAGCTCAAGGAGCACTTGTACTAGTCCATTGATCATAATATAAGATTTAGAAGCAGGAATAGGGGTTTTATCTCACTAGGAGAGCCTCGAATCTAGGTATATCGTGTCTCCGTGTGTGTTCTTCGTGTGTGA
This sequence comes from Avena insularis, assembly GCA_023614405.1. Lineage (NCBI taxonomy): Eukaryota > Viridiplantae > Streptophyta > Magnoliopsida > Poales > Poaceae > Avena > Avena insularis. The sequence continues at coordinate 658,735,328 of CM042690.1, read as the reverse complement.
TATCCACCGCACTATCCCTCCCTGGATTCCACTAGTGCCCATCTGGCCCTTTCTTTAGCATACCCATGTCATCTGCCGTGACATCACCACGGCAATACAACTTGCTCTTCTCTAGAGAGCACTAGATAATCTTATACATCATCATATCATAGATCTTGAAGGACAACAACAAGATTTAGGGCACAAGAGCAAGGGATCGAAACAATTTCACCAAAGATGGTGGAACCATAATTTGAAGGGGACAAAGTAGTGGATCTAGACTTCACAACCTTGTTGGTAACATATCGGTGCTTGATCTCAAGCTCTTCCTTCAACTTTCTCTCCTTCTCTTCTCTCTTGATGTTTTCTTTTTCTAATGGAGATTAACCTGATATTTTTGTCACTTTACCTAATGGTGGTTTTTCCTCTCTAAGTTGAGAGGTCTTCCACATAAAAAAGATTGTTGTCCTTTCATTTGATCATAGTGGAAGAAGATTTGGGTGGCGTCGACCCGTGTTTTTCCTCACAGGTTGAGAGTTTTTCTTAGAAAAAAGATTAGTGTCTCTATGTGTTGATTTGCTTGTTGTTGTACATATGTGTTGAGAGCACATATGACTTGTCTTACCTACTTGTAGAACTTGTTCTTGGTTGGTACATAATTTGTTTCTTCATATACATTTGATGCATAAGTTTCCTTTTGTGATTGAGCAAAGATCCGTGGAGTTATTACATGAGTGGTGCTGAAGTTTACAACCTATTTTGCTTTGTATTTTTAGATCATGTGTGAGTTCACTAGTTACAAATAGGGTGGCAGAGCTCAAGATTTTGCTCTGAGGTTGCTACTAGCTTGCAATGGCTTTGGAAAAAGGCGCTACCACAAGTGGCATGATAAGATTTGATTATTTCAATTACTCATTATGGAGGCCTATGATGGAAGACATCCTTTATTGTAAAGATTAGTATGAGCCAGTTGTGAAAGAGAAGATACCTACCAGTGTCACGGAAGAAAAACAAGAGAAAAAAGAGAAATTAATGCTGACAACGCTAGATCGATGAAAGCAATGATGACCCGCAAACGTTGCGCCCTCTGGAGAAGTCCCACCACGCTCCTATGCCCCCGAATTGTTGTGTACCAAGTGACGTGGGGTGACCACGCCAATGCCCATGGTTGATGGACTTGGGTTTTGGGGAAGAGCGGCGCGCTAGAGACTTCGTAGGCTAATAGACAAGCACACAGGGACACGAGATTACCCAGGTTTAGGCCCTTAGAGGGAAAACCCTACTCCTGGTTGCCTGCTCTTAATTGATGACGAATTGTAGGTTTACGAAGGTGCGCAGATGAGATCTGCGGGTATGTGTGCGAGAGTGTTGATTACCCTCCTCGTCGCTCCCTCCTGGTCCTTATATGAGGGAGCCAGGTCTTAGTATACGTCCGAGTCGGTTACAGACCGAGAGTGGAACCCTAAACATTTCCTATCTAATCCTGCTGTGTTCGCCAAGGAGCCATGCCATTCATGGGATTAGCCTCACCCGAGTCGTCATGGGCTTCACCATCCCAGGAAGACCATCATGAGGGCCTCCCATCGGGCCGGACCAGATAGGATCTAGCCGAATCGAAGATTCAGGTGGAGGCTTTTTAGAGATCATTCACTCGAAGGTTGATCATGCTTGACCGAAGTGTTCGAGTAGTTCATAGGGATTGCGGTTCATGTGCCTAGTTCTTCTGGCAGATAGGGACCAGTTAATTTCTCTTGGGAAAAAATAGACATGACCTACTCAAATTCGAGTCCCCGAACTTGAATTCGGAAATTGCTGGTGTAATTCGACTCATGCCATGGAGGCCTTACTGAGTCGAATTCCAATTTTGATGTATATGTATCCAACATGTCCATTGGGATTTTTTGTCACACTTGTGCGGTATTTAACTGCTAGAGCGCAACGGGTGCGATTGTCGGGCCATTAGATTGTATTTATAGGTCTTATCTTTGTGTCGTAGACACAACATCCAAAGGTTTGTCACCGCAGAGGTGTTTCAGGTGGCCAAGGAGACGTTGTCTCTAAACTTGACATTAGAGTGTATGTAGGTGAAGTCGCCAATAATATCGATTGCTATGAACGAAGCATTGTTGCAGTGTAGTCAGCACAATGGGTAGTTGCATGAATCTTGTGTTTTCTATAGGGTGCACAACCAGCGCTCCCTATGGGAGTAGCCTTCGAGTGTTTGTTCGAGTCGTAGACTCGAGCAGAGACTTAAAATTGTTGATTGCATGACCTCATCAATCTAGAAATGCTTCGGATGATCCTGCGAGTGTTATTGACGTTGTCCCATTGCCGAATGCCTGTAATAGCGCTCCCTATGGGAGTATCTCCTGAGTCCTTAGCCGAATCGTAGATTCGGGTGAGGAGTCAGATCGTGTTACTCGAAGTTTTTGTAGGTGCACAATTAGCGCATTAGCTCGAAGTAGCCCCGGGGTGTCTGACTGAGTCGTAGATAGGGGCAGAGACTCGATTCCTTGTGCTTGATGGCTGTAGTTGATATTATCGTAGGCTTACACTAGACCCGAAAGTACATCGGGTGTGCGACAAGTGCTCCTGTTAGGAGTATCGCCCGAGTATCTGTTTGAGCCATAGACTCGAGTAGAAACTCAGTCTTGATCTCATGGCATAGTTACATCCGGGAAGTTACTCATTTGGGACACTTTATTCTGTGAGCGCAGTCAAAAGTTTCATTGGGTTACTTGAGGAAGTGTGTCAGGTTTGAATTGATGATAATGTCAGGGATGATGATTGGTGAGATCAACCGACAATAGGGAAGACTGATGGGACATGGTCTAGTGGACCCCGACGGAAGGCTGACCGGACTTGACCGCACGACACATAGAAAATGGTCATTAACTATGCCCCCTCAATTTGCGCACATAATGGTGAAAGTGCGGTGACGGTTTGGTTCCTGGATTGCCACGTGCCCTCTCCGATGCTCTCCATACGTCATAGCTCCTGGATGTGCGGCTGGGATTGATTGGCCTTCTGTATAAGTAATGAAGGTTTATAGTGATTTCTCCTCTCTGTTTGCCATTTCATGCTTCTTCTTCCTTGAAATTGTTGCTTTCCCTCCTACCACTTATCACCATTGTTTTCCTGCTCGGTGGGCTGGAAGTGTTGCGTGTATTCTCGAGCGCGTTTCTGCGAGCCATGCGAAAAGACCCTCCTCCATGATGGGGAAAAGCAAGAAGACTGTAGGCACTGGATCGAGTACCATCGCTGCCCCCAAGAAGAAGGTTGCAGCGTTGAGGGTCACCAACGGTAGCTGGCGGACCTCAACCATGAAGAAGTCGGAGCTACGCTAGCTACGCCTGCAGGAATTTATCCCCATCGAGGAAGAAGAATGCCGAATTCCTGGTCCCAAGTTAATCCCTAATCGTCCTGTTGGGTTTCGGGTGATGTTTGCGACATTTGTGCTTCAAGGACTTTCTCTCCCCTCCATAATTTTGTTCATGGATTGTTGTTTCTCTATGGGCTTCAGCTTCATCAACTGACCCCCAACTTCATTCTCCACATCGTCTGCTTCATTACTCTTTGCGAGTGTTGGCTCGGAATCTAGCAACACTTTGGGCTCTTCAAGAAGTTGTATGGATTGAAGAGGAAATCGGGTTCTAGAGGGGTGGTCTACAAGGTTGGAGGGTGCGATTTCTCCATTCTTTAGAACCAACAGTATTTATCCTTCAACATCGTTGAGTCCACACATGGGTGGAGGGTGAAGTGGCTCTACATCCATGACCAGAAGGCGACGAGTCAGAAATACGACCTGGCGACCTTCGATGCCACGACTGAGACGAAGAAAAAACACTCTTGGAGGAATGATGTGCTTTCGGGTGAGAGTGCTGAGGTTGAGGCATTATTCTAGTGAGTGAAGTATCTATAGCTTGTTCAGGGTCAGGAGGTTGCTGGTTTTGATATCATACGGACCTTCCTGAATCGTCGAGTGCAGCCACTTCAGGCAAGGGCACATCCAATGTTTTTGTATGCCGGTCAATCTGATCCAACACGCACCTTTGAAGAAAATTTGTCGACTATGGAGTTGGAGAAGAGGATAAAGTCTCTGGACAACTTCACTTTTGATGATGCTCTTCCATAGGAAACAACGACTGCTCCCTTCAGCACGATGAATCCCATGTCGGAGGTGAATTTTATGTTAAATTGTATTTCTTGTTGGTTGTGTGGTATAGGCTTGCTATTGATGTCATTCCGGTTGAAGAATATGGCGGTGAAAGGTATGATGCCGCCATTGCCTGAGGAGTGGGAGGTGGCCGAAGGTCAGGAGCTTGATGAGTCGGACTCCACCTTGCCTGCCATGCAGTCAGAAGAATCCGTCGAGTCGAGCGATGATGGCACCCATAAGAGGAGACGTAGTGAAGACTCTGATGGCTCTACTCCCGAGGCACCTACAAGGCCCACTCCTTCTGTTGCTGCAGAACCCTTTGCTATTGTGCCTCTTCAAACCGTGCCTCTGGTGCCTCCACCCAAGAAACAAAAGATGCTAGTGTTTGATATTGATTCCTTCAGCTCGTAAGTGCTTCTTCTTGCTAGACATTTAAATATTTTCTACTTCTGTTTAATTAGGTGTACATGCTGCTTTTTTTCAGGGAGTTGATGCTGGAGGAGGCTGCCAAGGACTTAGTGGATGAGGTAATTCTAGACTCCAAGGCTGCGGGGGCCGAAGATGTTGTTCCTTCCCCCAATACAACCAATTTTTATGGTGATGAAAGCTCATCGAGATACTCCAAGGTGCGCGGGCACAAGATGATGATCAATCGGACCGTTGCTCAGGATCCGCCTACGTCTTCGGGTGATCATGTAAGTGATGGTGCTACACTTTTTACTCTATCAACGAAGCCCCCGAGTCCTTTGTTTTGACTTGAATGCTTTTGCATCCATTTCCTTCGTAACATGGTGCAAATGGGGCACCAATACATTCAGCCAGAAGCTGATTTCAAGAAACTGCAAGGTGAGTCGCCTGACTTTCATGGTTCGAGTTGGTGTTGCTTATGCTAGTTGATGGACACCCCGCCTTTGGTGCCATAGGACAACAATGAGGTTTTGCATCGTCTTGAGGTGCTCGAGAAGAATATTAGAGGTGCTGAAACAAAGGAAATGAATGCCATTGATGCTCTCGAGTGCTTCAAGAAGGAGTCATAGCAGAGGGAACAAGAAGTCGGGTCGATTGCTGCGGAGCGGGAGAGAAAATCGAGTGATCATCTCATGGCCAAAGCCCAAGCTTTATCTGGTTAGTGTCTAGCATAAACCCTTTGTGTAGTCTTTTTATTTTGCTAGTTTTTGAACTTTCTGTTTGATGTGTATCTGTAGATGCTGCCGGTGTCCACTTTGACCGCTAGGACCTTGAGCGCGAAGATCCCTTGGCTGGTGGCTTTGCGGCAGCCGAAGACCGTTGCACATACGCCAAGGACGTGCTCCTCAAGGCCAAGACCATGCTTGGTCACTTTCATCAGGAAATATTTTCGAAGGTTGTTGTCGTCGAGGACGTTGGTGTCCTTGCAGATGCCTTTGCTACCTCCACGGATCCATCCAAGGAATACAAGCAGATGCAAAAAGTGACGGGTGCCTCTGCCTGTGATGGTCGACGACAAGGAGGCAAAGTTCTATCCTTTCACCAAGAGATGCAAGAAATATGGTCTTTGACTGATAGAATTGCTTACAAAGTATACCGAAGAGCAGAAGCGGCTGGCCGCAACGAATGCTGCGAATGACCCTGCTAAGTCTTCGGATACTGCTATGTAGTGTTAAGCTTTGAGATAGTTATGCATCTTTTGCTAGTTGATGGTGTAATTGAGACTTCTAGTGTGGCCATTGTGTGGTTCCTTATAGTGAACAATGAAGTTTATGCATGTGTCTGTGTTGCGTTTCTGCTTGTATATTTTTTTGTAAGACTGTTGTCACTGTATGTTACTATGAGGTGTTCACCCTCGACTCCATTTGCTTATGTAGGGCGCCGCCGATGGCGCACCAGGTGCTTTGTCTACCGTCGTACCTTGGACTCCGCCTTATCCACCAATGGCTACCGCGATATCCCAACTGCCCATACCGCGTGATCAAGTGAAGGATCTGTAAAAGACCCTTGAAATTGTAAAAGGTAATGCGGATGTGTGTAAGTACAAGGCTGAGAAGGCCCTTGAACGGGAGAAATATCTTCTTGGTGGCATAGGTTAATGATCAGCTTCAGTTTAAGTGTCCGTGGATGCATCTTCCAGTTGTTTGTGGTTTCTGATTGTTTATTGTTCTGATCTCTTTGGATTCATGTATTTGTAAATCTCATTCCTCAGGAAGAGGAGCAGCGCATCATCATTCATATGAATTGCCTAACTTAGGTGGAATTAGAAGCTGGTGGATTCTTCTAGACTGACATGAATTGAGCCACTGTGCTGGCCATGTTGCAAGATCGTATTTCTCAGGTGTTTGATCACCTGAAGAGTGCGCGGTCAGCACTCGCGGCTAGACAGTGTGATGTTTCCTTTGGATGATGCTCCATCTAGTGAGATGGCTTTGTTGCGGAAGTTCCGAGATATGAATGTCGTGCGGGAGTGCGTTCAGTAGCAGCTTGTTGCGGGTGCGAATGCTTCCCTTGCATTTGTTCGCATGCTACATCCGCAATTGAGTATGGAGGCTATGGCAGAGGGTCCTCTGCCGCCTCCAGATGGGTTGGCTTGGAATATGAGGCCGCATTACGAGCTGCTGCCCAACCTGCGGAGGACATCATTTGAATCTTCGATGAGCGCACAAACGTTATGCTTCAGCGGCCATAGTAGAGTTTGGTCTGTGTAGAATTTGTGTGATCTCGGAGGGAGTTTTTGGCCAGATGGCCTATTGTAAATTGTGATGGCATGTTGGCTTGTTGTAAATTGTGTTGGCCTATTAGCCTATTGTAAATTGTGCTTAGGCCTTTTCGTTGTTGTGATTTCCTTTAGTCCTAGTGCCTTGACGAGGTACTCAGAGTTAAAGGACTCGACAATTAGGTAGGGTGAGCTACCTAGGCCTTCACTAGGTACTTGAGTATATTTGGTTGACAATATGTTAGGGTGCTTTGTGGAGGCGTAGACCTCGAGTTGTTATGCGTAGAAAGGTAATCATCTCTCAGTAGAGGAACTATCTTTGTTGATTGTAGGAAGCAAGTACATGTTTCGGCTAAGTAGCCTGGCTAAGTAGCATTATTGGAAAATAACAAGATCTAAGTGTAGAAACGGCGCAGCTGATTGATATTCCAAGGGTTGGAGTATGTGACTCCGGTTTCTACGTCCTTAAGGCGGTAAGCGCCACCTGCAATCACTTCGGTGATGATGTAGGGTCCCTCCCAAGGGGATTCCAACTTGAGGTGTCCCTTTTCCTTCAGTCGCATCACGAGGTTTCCTTCGAAGAAGGACCTGGGCCGCTATCGACAGTTGTGGTAGTTGCGTAGGCCTTGTTGGTATACAACAGACCGTACCGCATCGATGTGGCGTGCCTCGTCAAGCAGGTCGACATCATCTTCGAGTGCGGCCGTGGATTCGGCTTCATTGTAGGCCATTACCCGAGGGGCGCTGTAGCAGTTGAGGAGACGGTGATGTTAATCCACATGATTCACCACCACGAGTGTAGCAGTTGAGGAAAAGTGGAGGAGATCCAGTACCTTCCACGAGGCATCCACCACATCAATATGTGTTGATGAATGATGTAGGTGATCCCTAATGTTATGATGAGGAAATGTTCGATGATCACAAAAATCAATGGTCGAAAGCCATGTAGGATGAGATTAAATCCCTTTATGAGAATGACACCTTTGAGTTGGTGTCTTTGCCAAAGGGGAAAAGCGCTCAAGAACAAGTGGGTATATGGAATGAAGACTGAAGAACAAAGCTCACATCCAAGGTATAAGGCTGGATTGGTTGTGAAAGGTTTCAGTCATAAAATGGGTATTGACTTTGATGAGATATTCTCTCTGGTGCTCAATATGTAAAGAAAAAACTTTGCTAACCATGATAGATTTTACCTAGGAAGAAGAGTCTCCATTCAGATGTTGGATGTGGAATCTCAATAAAGATGAGTATTTTGTTCTCAATTCTGATTGAATGGACATCTACTTTATTTCAAGAAGATCCCCAAGTAAGGCACTAGTCTCATATTCCATGAATGCCCACAATCCCTTGTGAAAGAATCATCTCTTCTTTGCATGTTCACAACTATATTATTTAGTACTGTTTCAGATTTGAAAGATTACAAGTTTCTTACCTCTAAACAAAATATTTACTTGTTACTAATAAAATATAAAAAAGTCCGAGTTGTGCTTCGCATGGTTACCACCATGAACTTGGAAATTGAACAACTTGATGTGGAAACAACATTCTTACATGGTGACCTAGAGGAGGATCACTACACAAATATCCCACACACGACACTTTTTTGGGGCGACAAGCGAAAAGTAATTACACAAATAATATAGCTGATGGTTGGGCATTTTCGGCACCATTTTTACATGGCGGAGACTTTTATTCCATGCAGAGATCATACCAGCATATAAATGTGCCGTGAAATATGGTAATCAATAGCTACGTGTTTTATTGTGTGTTTTATTGTCATAGTAATTCAAAGGAGGGACAAATTACTGCGCCATGGATTCCCATGTGGGGTAATTGTGATATACTTCATAGTAACTATTCAGTTTAGTGTCGCTAACTGGTGGGTCCAATCTCGGTTCCTTCCACGCGGAGTCAAAATACTGGTCAAAAATTCACGCTCTTGCCCGCTCGTCTGCCTAGCCATCGCATCCGCTCCACCTCGGAAGCCCCGCCGGACTTCATTGCCCGTCATGTTCACCTCCCACCCCATGTACAAAATACATGTATGCTCATCTCCTCTCTCTCCATCATCGTTGCATAGCCCTGGCCACATAACATTTCACTGATCTTGCTAGCTCCTCATCTCCTATTCATTCTGTGATATCTTCTTGATCAAATGGCCCAAGGAGGTTCGAGCCTCCGTGGTGCCTGCCGGGTACCACTCCGGCCCGCCGCCAGAATGTCCAGGTGCCTATAGCTCTATCCAACGGATGTGCCTCCTCCCCAAGCCACTCTATCGCCGTCTCCGCCAGCGCCTTCGCACAACCACAATGGCCGGTGCCATCGTGCAACATCGCGGGATCCTGACTCCTCCTCCTATAGGGCCCGCTCCTCCTGTGGTGGCTCCTCCTCTGGTCCCCTTCCCCCAACCGCGAATCTAGCGAAGAGCAGGGAGATGACGATGATCCACGAGAAGTCCAACTCCTTGTGGTGGTGGAGAAGTTATCGAAGATGGAAGCCAACGCGAAGAAAACCCAGGAGGATGTGTAGCTCGAGATAAAGATGGAGTTGGCGATAGCCCGTTCCCTTCAGGAGGCAGGCGATCACCAGGGATAGCCGCTCCGGTGTTGGGAGGCAGCATGCAAGAAGAAGGGGCCGCGTGTGTGCATATATGCATGTGCTGTCAATATAGTTTATTAGTTTTAATATTTTGTAATGTTTATACTACCTTTTGTTATTGGTATGTTTAAAAGGGATGTTTAGGTGCAATTATATAATGTATTTATGTGAAAATAGCCGCGTTATACCTTGCATGATGGTATACTGCATCACAGTGTAGTGTACACATGGCCATATTACACTTCTCTTAGTCACGACATCTTTTTCACTTACTTGTGTGGCCCATCTGGACTGGTGCTTAGAATAAGAGTAGCCCCCTTCATCTTATCTCTTCTTCTTCCAAAACTCTGTTCGTTCTAGTAGTGAGCATGAGCATGGAGCAGTCAATAGACACGGCGGCATGCCTCCTAGGCTTGGTCCGCTGTGGAGAACCACCACCAGCCTAGACAGCCAGCCGGTCAAGGTACGACCAACCCAGACTGGTTCTATTTCTCGCATTTTATCCATATTTATATTTTCCCCATTTTGCAAATCTCGATTCGGTGACAATGTCTTTTTTGTATGTATTAGATTACAACATGGAGGTCAGAATCGATTTGGCGCGACATCTGCACACATACGAAGGAGCAGTGTCGGTGTGACCTAACTCTATGTTGTAGCGTGATGTTCTAGGGAACGGCTCAGTTACAGATTCTTGGGTTACAACCTCGAAGGTGTAAAGTGCTCATTCATCCAGTGGTATTACCCGCCACACCCACTCTTCCCGCAACACTTTATAATAGCGTCGTGGTGGGAGCACGACCTTTGCAATTAGCTACATGATCACGAACACTTCAGCAGCCTCGAGGAAGCAAAGCATGAGCTCTAAGGGGAAAACACGAGCTCTAGCGGATGCATGCCGAGGATATGGATGCGAGCCAATGTAACTAGTATCTCTGAAATCGGGTACGACCATGCCAGATGTCTTTAATTACCATGATTAGGTAGTTAATCTTATATTATGGTATACAATATGTACTAGTTAATTGAGGAGTACTGTGCTAATTAACCAGTTTGTCATGGTTTGTTTTTTCATGTGTGTATATATATATATATATATATATATATATGTAGTTAAGGATTATTTTTTTAGCAAATTTCTAAATTTTTAGACCAAGCTCACCGCTCTCGCACTTAGAGAAAAAAAATTCAAACTAGTTACCGCACTTGTCTCGTTGTCTCACTCGAAAATATTCCCACCAATTCCAACACTTGACTCTCGCTCTTGCCCCCTCCACTCCTCTAGTGCCTCCCATATTCTCTAACTACTGCCTCCCAGCTTCGACCGATACCGTCAAACTCGTCATCATGCTGCCCCTCTTCCACCGTCATCGTGCATATCCATGTCCTGTCACCTGCTTCGACCGACGATGTCCAGTTCTAGTCACCCTATTGCATTCGATGATATGTCCCCCTACCTTAAGGACAATGATTTTTACTAGGTATCTGGGACTAGTATATTGTAAGGCATAATATGGGGATTGCTAAAAATAACGTTATTTAGGACAACTTGTAAATTTGGTCAACGGACTCAGCTCTTCTCACAAATTATGAACTTAATCTTCAAGCAAGAATTCCTAGGAACAATAAAATCCTCATAGCTATGGGATTTACGAATTGTTTCCTCATCTGATCGACCGTTCCTTTACAGATGAACTTTTACAAATGAAGAATATAGAGGCAATTTGATGCATTTAAGTTAGCTGATTTGCTGCATTGCTGAAATTGAAGATGTGATATGTGTAGAGATAATCTATTTTTTTGCATTTCATTTATCATCAGGGTCATGTCATATATGAGGAGAAATTCAATGAGATGGATCCTTGCAATGATGTACATAGCTAAATTCTCGTTTATTTATGTTGTGCTACTTGTTATCCATATCAAACAGATCAGTCCACACTTACAAAGTTCGAGAACACTCAGGAATCATTTTATTTTCTCCACACTTGCTCTAATTTATGTAGCTAAAATTTTATAATATATAGTTATATGTGTTGTTTGCTAAACTATTGTTTACCGACTAACTTAGGTACAACATAATTTGTAGTATCCAAGTATTTTTTTATCTCTCAGGAGGCAAGAGACTTCTTTCTAGCCATGTTCGTTGCGTTATGCATCTCCAAAACATAAAGAAATCTTAGGAACAAACTATTAGGCACTACAAGAAAAGTTGGCTTTCACAATGGACGATTTTTGTGGTTGAAGACCCGTTTTTCGTGGCTAAAAAGTCTTCGATGACGGATGGCCTTCGTGGTAAAAGGCCCATCATAAATGAATCAACTGAAGAGTTCCTTAGCAGAAAACAAAAAAATTCTATCTACTCGAACACTAATACCAGGATCTATATTATGTAGACATAAGTAACGGAGAAGGGATACGGTATTCATACCTTTGAAGACCGAGGCACGCCTTACGCAGGAAGGCGTATATTGATGAAGACGACCAACACCCAAAATGTGGTGCCTCCGAAGTTCGTCACACGTTCCGTGTAGGAGACGTCAACCGGACTCCGATCCAGCCGAGCAGTGGAAGAAGTAGATGCCAGATCGCAGATCACACGACGGTGGTGTGAAGATGGAGAACTCACCCACGAGGTCCTCCCCAATATTACGGATAAGTCCTCAATGGATGAGAGAGAGAATGAGAGGGAATGGGGTGATTCCAAAGGGGGAGGGGAGACCCCTATATATAGTGGGAGGGAGGGGCCGCACCACCCAGGGGCCAGGCGGTGTGGGACTAAACCCCACACCCGCCGGCCACCTAGGGGAAGCCGCGGGCCCTAGGTGGGCCCCATTGGGGCGGCCCACCAAGCCTAGGCCGGCTGGCCCCCACTCCCTAGGCGCCATGCCCTATTGGGCCTCCCTTCAGGTGAGGCCCATTAGCATTAAGATGCCTTTAAAAATAAAACAAAATATATATTTAATATCAATTCTCCAATTAACATTCAAATACACATATTATATTATTCCTTTACTCCGGAACACCTTCCGGACCCCTTCCGATCTCCATCGGATGTTACCGGGAACTATTCCGGTTTCTCTTTCTCAATATCACCTACGATACCTCATCTACCCTAAGCGTCTCTACCATTAAGAGTGACATCCTTCGGTTCGGAAACACTCCGGACATGATTGAGACTACTCTCACATCAATGGTCAACAAAGGGACCTGAATGGCCATGTGACCCTCGTGCGTTTCACGAATATAATCGCTCAAACCATGAGATAGTCGTTTCCCGTTCCCTTTGTCATTCGATACCTAATTCATCCGAGACTTGATCTTCGGTATCTCCATACCTTAGTTTGATCTCGTTACCGATGAACTTGTTTCCTCGTTCTCATGTCGTTGCATTCTGTGACCTAGTCACATGCTTGCAAGCTTCATTAATGCAACGTCACCGAGATGGCCACATGTATCTGTCCGTTACATGGACTAGACAAATCCTGGTCTTGATATGTACTCCTCAACACATCCCTTCGGAAAACCTGAGTGGCACCTTTTTTATCACCCTTTTACGAGATGATTCTTGATAACCATCAAAGCTTCTTCCGGAATGGTGATTTGCATTACCTCACAGTCAAAGGATCAGGTTGCGAGGTTCTCTGTGTTTTATCATCAATGGTGAACTTTGTAACTAGATCTCATTAAGATATAACGTTCGGATGTTTGTCTATCATGTTATTCAACTAATAACATGACCTCATTGTCAATTGGTATAAATGCCCATGATCTTGAAACCCATACCATCCTCATTACCAATGAACTATTTTGCTAGAGGTAACTAGAGACACGGTTTGTTTACATACCACACGTGTATTAACATTTCGCATTAACATAGTTATAACACAGTATGAAACGTATTATGAACATATAGGAGATATATCAAATAATACACTTTATTATTTGCCTCTAGGGCATAACTCCTTCAGTCTCCCACTTGCACTAGAGTATAAACAAAACTAGTTTACAATAGGCAGGAACCTAACACCAATGGAATCTCGGTGTTGTTCGTGCTTTTCCTGATGGAGAGCTTTAGTCAAAGGATCTGCCACATTCAGTTCCGTATCTACTTTGCCAATCTTGACTTCACCTTCGTCAACGTTCTGTCAGATGACGTGAAATCTAAGCTTGATGTGTTTGGCTGTGGAATGAGTCCTTGGTTCCTTTGCGTTTGCAATAGCTCCCGTGTTATCACAATAGATCATCACGGGGTCTTGCACATTTTGAAAAACTCCCAGTTCGATGACGAAATTCCTTAGCCAAACAGCTTCATTTGCTGCATCAGCCGCAACAATGTATTCAGACTCCATTGAAGATTGCGCCACCACCGGCTGCTTCTAACTCTTCCAGCTTACCGCCCCACCATTCACTAGGAACACAAATCCTGTTTGAGACTTCGAGTCATCATGATCTGAGTTCTAGCTCGCATCCATGTAACATGTTATGTTTAGAGCTTCATCACTTCCTCCATAGATTAGGAACATATCCTTCGTTCTTTTCAGATACTTTAGGATATTCTTTACAGCTGTCCAGTGATCCAGTCCTAGATTACTTTGGTATCGGCTCGTCAAACTAAGAGCCAATGCCACATCAGGTCGCGTACTTAACATTGCATACATGATAGACCCTATGGCTGAGGCATAGGGGGTGAAAGACATCTTGTCTCTATCATTATCCGATACAGGACATTGAGTCATACTCAATTTGCAATTCTTCATCATGGGTGTAAAACCCTTTTTGGTGTTCTCCATTTTGAACCTCTTCAAAATCTTTTCGATGTAAGTACTTTGATTTAATGCAATTAGGTGCCTTGATCTATCTCTATAGATCTTGATTCCTAATATGTATGCAGCTTCACCTAGATCCTTCATGGAAAATTGGTTACTCAAATATGCTTTCACGCTTTTCATAAGATCCACATCGTTTCCCATGAGCAATATGTCATCCGCATATACTACTAAGAAAACAACTGAGCTCCCACTCGCTTTCTTGTAAACACATAACTCTTGTTGATTTTGGACAAATCCAAAACTCTTGATCACTTGATCAAAACGTTGGTTCTAGCTCCGAGATGCTTGCTTCAATCCATAAATGGACCGTTGAAGCTTGCGTACCTTTCCAGCATCCTTAAGATTAACAAAACCTTCCGGTTGCATCATATACAACTCTTCATCAATGTGACCATTGAGGAATGTGGTCTTGACATCCATCTGCCAAATTTCATAGTCGAATTGTGCAACAATTGCTATTAAAATCCTGACAGCCTTAAGCATCACTACGGGAGAGTAAGTCTCGTCGTAGTCAACTCCTTGAATTTGTCGAAAACCCTTTGCGACAAGTCAAGCTTTGTGAACGGTCACATTACCATTCGCATCTATCTTTTTCTTAAAGATCCATTTATTTTCCACAGCCTTGCGGCCTTCTGGAAGATCCACCAAGGTCCAAACTTGGTTCTCATGCATGGATCCTATTTCGGATTTCATGGCTTCTAGCCATTTCTCGGAGTCAGCACTTTCCATAGCTTCTTTGTAGTTTGCAGGTTCTTCCTGTTCATCAAGGATGACAGACATTACAAGGCTACTGTACCAATCAGGAGTGGCACGAACTCTTGAAGACCTGCGAACCTCAGGAGTCTCGACGTTGTTGTTTTGATCATCATCAATGGGCTCCTCCTCCATGTTGGAGAGCGGTTTTGGAATAGTTTCCGTTGCGCTACTCGAAATTTGGAGAGAAGGGTCAACAATTTCATCTAACTCAATCTTCCTTCCACTCACTCCTTTTGCAAGAAACTCTTTCTCGAGAAAGGTGCTGGTTTTTGCGACAAGCGTCTTGCCTTCGGCTTGATTGTAGAAGGTGTACCCAATGGTTTCCCTTGGATATCCTACAAAGATACATTTTTCCAATTTGGGTTCGAGTTTGTCAGGCTGCAGTTTCTTAACGTACGCCTCACAACCCCAAACTTTCAGAAATGACAACTTCGGCTTCTGCCCATACCATATCTCATATGGGGTTGTTTCCATGGATTTAGATGGTGCTCGGTTTAAAATAAAAGTGGTGGTTTCTAACGCGTATCCCCAAAAAGACACAGACAAATCAGTTAAAGACATCATGGACCACACACTATCCAATAGGGTTCGGTTACAACGTTTCGACACACCATTACGTTGTGGTGTTCCGGCTGGCATAAGCTGTGGGATAATCCCACAGTCCTTTAAGTGCGTGTTAAACTCATAACTCAAATACTCACCTCCTCGATACGATCAAAGGTGCTTGATTTTCTTGTTAAGTTGATTCTCTACCTCTTTCTAAAATTCCTTGAACTTTTCAAAGGTTTCAGACTTGTGCTTCATTAAGTAGATATATCCATATCTTCTTAAGTCATCAGTAAGGTAACAAAGTAACGATAACCATTGCGCGTTGAGACGCTCATTGGTCCACATACATCCGTATGTATGATTCCATGTAGGTCTACAACTCTCTCCACTATTCCGGAGAATGGTGTCCTAGTCATCTTGTCCATGAGGCACGACTCACATGTATCAAGGGATTCAAAATCCAATGATCCAAGAAGCCCTTCTGAATGAAGCTTCTTCATGCGCTTTACACCAATGTGACCAAGACAGCAATGCCACATGAACATGGAATTATCATCACTATGCTTACAACGTTTAGCATCAACACTATGGGTGTGTGTATTGCAATCAAGATCAAGTAAGAATAAACCATCACACATAGGAGCATGAACATAGAAAACATCATTCATATAAATTGAACAACCATTTGTTCCCGATTTAAACGAATAATGGTCTTGCAACAAGCATGACCCACTCACATATTCATACTCAATGCGGGTACATAATAGCATTTATTCAAAACCAATAATAATCCTGACAGTAGACGGAGATGTAGGGTGCCGACAGCCATCACTTTGACTCTGGAACCATTGGCGACGCACATCGTCACCTCATCCTTCCTCAGGCGCCTCCTACTCTGCAGATCCTGCTGAGAGTTACACATGTGAGCAACAGATCCGGTATCAAATACCCAGGTGTTACTCCTGGTGCTTGTAAGGAATACATCAATAACATGTATATCATATATACCTTTGTCCTGGGCGGCTATCTTGCCAGCTTGCTTGTCTTCAAGGTACTTGGGGCAGTTGCGTTTCCAGTACCCATCCCCTTTGTAGTAGAAGCACGAAGTGCCGGGCTTAGGGCCAGGCTTGGCAGTCTTTGAGGTGCTGGGAACAAACTTGCCATCCCTCTTAGACTTCTTACCCTTGCCTTTCCCCTTTTGCCCTGGCTTCTTGAAGTTGGTGGTCTTGTTTACCATCAACACTGAGTGCTCCTTCTTTATTTCAACCTTAGCAGTTTTGAGCATGGCGAACACCTCAGCAAGGGTCTTAGTCATCCCTTGCATGTTGTAGTTCATTACAAAGCTCTTATAGATAGGGGCAGTGAGTGCAGCACCCTATCAATCACGAGCTCCTCCGGGATTTTGCAATCCAGGGTGTTCAAGCGCTTAACGTAGCCAGACATTTTGACCACGTGCTCACTAATACTGCTGTGCTCTTCCATTTTAGCAGAGAAGAAGAGCTCGGAAGCATCATACCTCTCTGCACGGGCCTGTGGAGCAAAGACGGCCTTGAGATCCTCAATGATCTCAAAGGCATTCATATTCTCAAAACGTTTTTGAAGCTCCGGCTCCATGGCATAAAGCATTCCACTCTAGATGAGGGAGTAATCGTCCGCCTTGGATTGCCAGACATTCTTTTTGTCCTGGGAGGCAGAATCTGCAGGCTTAGCTGAAAGCTTAGCCTCGATGAGATAAGTCAACTTGTAGGGGACTAGGAGGATCCTAAGATTGCGGAACCATGCGGTGAAGTTGGTTCCATCAGTTTTCAGCTTGTCCTTCTCAAGGAAAGTGCTAAGGTTGAAGGTGGGTGGGCGAGACATCTACAATGGATTTGCAAAGTTAGACCATGTTCATAATAATGATTTCAAGTTTTAATCATGTATTTTAATTTAAAACAAAAGAACTCCCACTCAAACAAACATCCCTCTACTCGTTTAGTGATCACATGATCCCTATCCCCTGCACCTCCCCCGATCATCACGGCCATCAGTGCAGTATCAAAGGTGGACATTCCCCAATGTCGATCACATCAACTATGTGATTCATGCTCGACCTTTTGGTTTCCTGTATTCCGAGGCCATGTCTGTACATGCTAGGCTCGCCAGTTCTAACTCGTGTGTATTCGCAGTGCAACATGGCTTGCACCCACTGTATGCGAACGTAGATATGTCTGACCCTCGATCATCACGGCCGGCCACATACCGAAGAACTTTCTTGGTGGTGCACACACCAGGGGAATATGATAACTGGAATACTTTGAGGGATTATCTTATCATGCTACCGTCGAATATAAGTATATCAGCATAATAAGTAATACTTCAAAGCAAAGTGTTATGACATGGTTACAGCATTATGATCATCATCAATAGCTTCAATGAAAGTTTCATAAACTTGTCATTGCCATGTTATAATACTTGCCCCTATGCAATAATGAAAATAGACGCTTCTAAATTATCTATTGCATGTTTTACGCGGCTTTAAGGGCTTTCGCAGTAGATCCCCTTCCCACCTACGAACATCGAGCCACAACGTGGATTCAATGATTGCCGTTCTTCTTCCCTTTTCAGGGCCCTCCAATGTCAATGCCATATCAACTACTATAGAGAGATAGACACCCCCTTAAGCCACTTTGATTCATGGACCAGTCTCGTGAATCACCACGTGAGGTTGGTTGGGGGCCGCTTCATCAAATAGTGTCACGATATGAACAATAACATTAAAGAGGGAACAACTAGAGAATCAATGCCCACATATCGCTATGTGTTCTATCCGTACGACATGTCTACCCATAGACCTGCTCTGATACCACTGAAGGGTTCCGTAGCAGAAAACAAAAAATTCTATCTACTCGAACACTAATACCAGGATCTATACTATGTAGACATAAGTAACGGAGAAGGGATACGTATTCATACCTTTGAAGACCGAGGCACACCTTACGCGGGAAGGCGTATATTGATGAAGACGAGCAGCACCCCAAGTGTGGTGCCTCCGAAGTTCGTCACACGTTTCGTGTAGGAGATGTCAACCGGACTCCGATCCAGCCGAGCAACGGAAGAAGTAGATGCCGGATCGCATATCACACGATGGTGGTGTGAAGGTGGAGAACTCACCCACGAGGTCCTCCCCAATATTACGGAGAAGTCCTCAATGGATGAGAGAGAGAATGAGAGGGAATGGGGTGATTCCAAAGGGGGAGGGAGACCCCTATATATAGTGGGAGGGGGTGCACCACCCAGGGGCCAGGCGGTGTGGACTAAACCCCACACCCGCCGGCCACCTAGGGGAAGCCACCGGCCCTAGGTGGGCCCCATTGAGGCGGCCCACCAAGCCTAGGCCGGCTGGCCCCCACTCCCTAGGCGCCATGCCCTATTGGGCCTCCCTTCGGGTGAGGCCCGTTAGCATTAGGATGCCTTTAATAATAAAATAAAAAATATATTTAATATTAATTCTCCAATTAACATTGAAATACACATATTATATTATTCCTTTACTCCGGAACACCTTCCAGACCCCTTCTGATCTCCATCGGATGTTACCCGGAACTATTCCGGTTTCTCTTTCTCTATTTCTTCTATGATACCTCATCTACCCTAAGCGTCTCTACCCTTAAGCATGACATCCTTCGGTTCGGAAACACTCCGAACATGATTGAGACTACGCTCACATCAATGGTCAACAGAGGGACCTGGATGGCCATGTGACCCCCGTGTGTTTCACGAATATAATCGCTCGAATTATGAGATAGTAGTTTCCCATTCCCTTTTTCATTCGATACCTAATTCATCAGAGACTTGATCTTCGGTATGTCCATACCTTAGTTCGATCTCGTTACCGATGAACTTGTTTTCTCGTTCTCATGTCATTGCATTCCGTGACCTTGTCACATGCTTGCAAGCTTCATTAATGCAACATCACCGAGAAGGCCACATGTATCTGTCTGTTACATGGACTAGACAAATCCTGGTCTTGATATGTACTCCTCAACACATCCGTTCGGAAAACCTGAGTGGCACCTTTTTGATCACCCTTTTACGAGATGATTCTTGATAACCATCAAAGCTTCTTCCAGAATGGTGATTTGCATTACCTCAAAGTTAAAGGATCACGTTGCAAGGTTCTCTGTCTTTTATCATCAATGGTGAACTTTGTAACTAGATCTCATTAAGATATAACGTTCTGATGTTTGTCTATCATGTTATTCAACTAATAACATGACCTCATTGTCAATTGGCATAAATGCCCATGATCTTGAAACCCAGACCATCCTCATGACCAATGAACAAGTTTGCTAGAGGTAACTAGAGACACGATTTGTTTACATACCACACGTGTATTAACATTTCGCATTAACACAGTTATAGCACAGTATGAAACGTATTATGAACATATAGGAGATATATCAAATAATACACTTTATTATTTGCCTCTAGGGTATAACTCCTTCATCAACCATGATTTTTTTCTGACCATGGTGGATCGCACCTTCGGCCATGAAAACGTGTTTCATCGTAGATCTGTTCACCAGCCGCGCTGACTGCTGACGTCACACAAATTGCTACGTGGCAGCCGCCGTTAACGTACGATTACCGCCATTAATGGTCGCAGAAACCGTGGTAGAAGCCAGGCGCAGCTAATGCCTGCTAATAATTAAATGGGTCGGCCCATGTGGAGAGCCCAATAGGAATACGAACCTTTACTATTTTGTCCTACACTGTTTGGAATCGGCCCAGTACTATAGCCAACAACGGCTCATACACTTTTGGGCCCGACACTATTTCAGTCTATTTAAGGCCCAAGTTAGCCCAACACTGTGCTACCACTTGAGGCCTGCACCTAGACGACTCGGTACTGTTCAAGCTTGTTTCCAATCTAGTCTTTTACTGTTCAGTCCTATTAATGTTCCAGCCTTTTAGGAATTTCACTCTGTTACTATTCAGTCCTATTAATGTTCCAGCCTTTTAGGAATTTCACTCTGTTACTGTTCGGTACTGTTTGGGATTTTGCCTATTTAGGCCGATACTATTCGGCTTGTTACTGTAGTGGCCTATCACTGTTCTGGCCTTTTACTGTTCTAGCCATTTACTGTTCTGGGCTTTTTACTATTCTGGCCATTTACTGTTCTGGTCTTTCACTGTTCAGGACTTTCGCTATTCCGGCCTTTCTACTATTTAGGCCTTTCACTGTTCTGGCCTTCCTCTGCTCTGTTCTTCTACTATTCTGGCTTTTTACTGTTGTAGCCTTTTACTGCTCTAGCGCTTTACTATTTTGGCCTTCTACCGTTTTGGCCTTTTACCCTTATGGCCTTTTACTGTTCTGGTTGTTTTGGGCCGTCCATGCGCACGTTGTTTCAATGTTCGGCATGTTCTTTGCTTTCAATTTTATTCTTTACCTTTTGCTAGCGCCTACTTTTTGGCAGAACAGAGGAATATCAAGACATCAATTAATAATTAATAGACACACACAAATTAAAACTACTTATTACACAACAATAAAAGTTTATTACAACAAGTTATACAACAAGATCGAAATTCTGAAAGATTACAAAGTGTGGGTATCATCAATAAGAGATTGGTACATGACGATTCGCTTCAATGTATCATATGTCCTCTTTTTCAACATTTTAGCTACAGATCTAAGAGCATCTACACCCCTTCTTTTTGCATGCAATACAACCTTTATATATTTATCACCTACAGGAGTTGTTCTAGGTGGACTGTTAAGTAAGTTGTTTGCTTTGGAAATGCAATGGGAGGATGAATAGGAAGAGGGATCACAATTCGCAGTCATGCCTTCCAAGGACTCCTGCTTGGTTTTAACTACAGCCTGCTAAAATATGGTGAAAGAGGTTAAAACAAAGAACAAGGAAAACAAGTAGTATTATATAAAAAGAGATCATTTAAAGTAAGTATGAACTTAATGTAGCATGTTCAGGCTGACAGTAGCTCCTTCTCGAGCAGGTGCGACTCTTGGTTAACCTGCCAGAAGAATCCGAGCCGAGCAGTTGGAACTCTGGTCCTTGTACTCCATTGTCATTTCTCTGTATTAAGGTGTGACATTTAAAACCAAGTTATCTGGTTTGGAAGGATGAAAACTCTTGAAAAACACCAAAAACATAGCATTAAAAATTACCAGATGTATGATTCAAACTAGATAGCTAGTTTGGAAGGATGAAAGCAGGTGAAAACACCAAAATATAGCATTAAAAATGACCAGATATATGATTCAAACTAGATGGACATTTTCTGAATTAAGCATTCACAGATAGAAACACAATAGAACATGAATGCAAATGTCATGGCAAGGTCTTAGGAAGAATAACTTATTAACTTATTAGGCATGCAGGTTATACAACTTATTAACATGACAAGAAACTAGCCTAAGTAACACAAGGAAACCTCACACTTCAGCTTTGTTGGGCGTTAGATTGTCAGTGTTGGATCCTCTATGAGCTGTTTGCATGACCCGTGCGAGCACTCGGAAAGAACAGTATCTGTGAGTTGGTGTTGGAGGATTAAATCGAAAGCGTGAGAATGTAAGAAATGGAATAAAAGCGAGAAGCTAATGATGTGGATAGGACCTACCAGCTATGGGATGCAAACGAAATGGCAATAGCATGCAGGTATTGAGCAACATTCTAATGATTTCACAGCTTATGAGTACCAAAAATATAGCAAATGGGCAAGATAAATTATTGTTGCGCGGCAAGGACGGGTGGGACAGGTAAGAGGGCAGCGGGGGTGGCGTCTCAGCATTTTGAGGTTAGCGATGAGTGATTCAATGAAGCGGGCCCTATAGGGTAGATGACGGTGTTGGTGAAGCAGATCCGATGTAGCGAGGGAGTCGGTGAAATAGTTTCGGTGAAGAGCGCAGATAGTGGAGGAGCTCTGGTGTGGAAGAGAGGGATGACGGTGAAGTAGCTGGAGGAAGGCCAAGATTGTATGGGTGTGGGTGGGGATGAGGCGATGGAGGGATATAGGTGGGATAATGTTCAGGCTTTATGCTTATATTCATGGAATAGAATGGCGTTACCGCAATTTATTGAAAGTATCTCAAATTTTGATCTATAAGTGCACGGTACCTGCTTGGTTTAGGGTTTATGGGTCGATGATTTAGGGTTTTATGATTTAGGTTTTATGTGTTGTTTAGGGTTGAGGGATTATCGATTTTTCAATAATGCTCAAAGATTTATGATTATATTCGTCGAATAGAATGGTGTTACCCGATTTAGTGAAAGTATCTCAAATTTTGATCTATAAGTGCATGATACCTGCTTGGTTAGGGTTTATGGGTCGAGGGTTTTGGGATTTAGGGTTTTACAGTTTAGGTTTCATGGTTGTATAGGGTTTAGGGTTTAGAGAATTTAGAATAATGATCAAGCTTTATGCTTATATTCGTCGAATAGAATGGTGTTACCTAATTTATTAAAAGTATCTCAAATTTTGATCTATAAGTGCATGATACCTACTTGGTTAGTGTTTATGGGTTGAGGGTTTGGGGTTTTAGGGTTTAGGTTTTAGGGGTTGTTGTTTAGGGTTTAGGGTTTTTGGTTTTGCGAATT
This sequence comes from Avena insularis, assembly GCA_023614405.1. Taxonomy (NCBI): domain Eukaryota; kingdom Viridiplantae; phylum Streptophyta; class Magnoliopsida; order Poales; family Poaceae; genus Avena; species Avena insularis. Next base: position 658,712,168 of record CM042690.1, on the reverse strand, counting down.
TTCGATAATGCTCAAGATTTATGCTTATATTCATCGAATAGTATGGTGTTACCAATTAAACAAAAGTATATCAAATTTTGATCTATAAGTGCATGATACGTGCTTGGTAAGGGTTTAGGGTTTTAGGGTTTTGGGTTTTGGGAATTTTCAATAATGTTCAAGCTGCTTTATGCTTATATTCGTGGAATACAATGGGGTTACATCAATTTATTGAAAGTATCTCAATTTTTGATCTATAAGTGCATGGTACCTACTTGGTTAGGGTTTATGGGTCGAGGGTTTAGGGTTTTACAGTTTAGTTTTATGGGTTGTTTAGGGTTTAGGGTTTAACGAATTTTCAGTAATGCTCAAGATTTATGCTTATATTCGTAGAATAGAACGATGTTAGCTGATTTAATGAAAGTATCTCAAATTTGATCAATGAGTGCATGACACCAGCTTGGTTAGGATTTACAACTGAGGGTTTAGGGCTTTAGGGTTTAGGTTTTAGGGGTTGTTTGGGGTTTAGGGAATTTTTGATATTGCTCAAGATTTATGCTTATATTCTTCAAATAGAATGGTGTTACCCAATTTAACAAAATTATCTTGAATTTTGATCTATAAGTACATGCTAGATGCTTGGTGAGGGTTTAGGGGTTTAGGGTTTCAAGAATTTTCAATAATGTTCAAGCTTTATGCTTATATTCGTGGAATAGAATGGTGTTACCCAATTTAACGAAAGTATATCAAATTTTGATCTATCAGTGCATGATACCTGCTTGGTTAGGGTTTATGGGTTTAGAGTTTATGGTTTAGGATTTCGTGAATTCTCAATAATCTGTTTAGACTTTATGGTTATATATATTCGTGGAATAGAATGGTGTTACCACAATTTAATGAAAGCATCTCAAAATTTGATCTACAAGTCGATAATACCCTACTTGGTCATATTTTTTGTTAAATACAATTGAAGGTACCCAAGTACTAAAACAAGAGAGAAACACCAAGAGTTCCGTGAGATTTAGGCGCTATTTGGTTGGGCTCTAATTCTGGCTTTTGATTTTTGGCTTATAAAGCGAGGAACGTGTTTTTGGCTTTGTTTTTTTAGCTTTTACTCTGACATAGTTGAATGATGGTATAAGACAAATGGAAAAAAATCTAAAGTGGCTTATAAAATAAAGCTAAAAATGATAGATAAGCTTAACCAAACAACCCCTCAACTTCTTGATGTGAATGCTAATAATGCAGCCTAATTTGGGACCTTTTGAAAGAAAAATCCAAATAAAAAATATATAAATTGAAGCAATGTCTTTCTTTCGCAGAGTATTTTGTTATGTGCATTGCCTAGTTTCCATGAAAAAGTATGCTAAGATTTGACAACTTTCAAAGAAATCCATTTCACAATATGGCGTACCATGTATGAACATACATGGCTGTCAAACAAGATGACCAAAAGGTCATGGAAATATGTTTGCCATAGTTTATGATAATCTATCCATGTTTAGTAGATCGGTGCATAACTGCATATTGGCAGTTCAAACAATGTTTATAAAAAAGGTGCATCCAAATTCGGAGTTAATTTATATTATCCAAGTGATAATAATGGCTTCCGTTGTGAAGCAACTACAAAGACTATATGTGGTTCAAAATCTCACCGCACCAATTTTCTGACAAAGTATAATTTTTTTGACGTATAATGCCCAAGTTTCATGAATTTTCAAGCATCCGAGCCAGGTTTGATGATTTTAACGATTTTATCCCAGTTTAGCGAAAAATGTTCGAATTTTGAACAACAAGCGATGGGAATCTCTACTTCCTGTAATTCTAGCTCACTGGCATGTGGGTCACTTGCATGGTGGGTCCAAAAAGTTCGTGTAGGTCCGAGTGGGCGGGCACGTAAATATTGTAGAAGGGCTAGGAAACGTCGATGGGGTGATGCACTTGGGAGAACACAAATTTACCACCTATATCCCTCTGTTATTGTAGTCCTCGTCGGATTCTTGTTTCCGGAGCAGGGATAGAAGATGAATTTTGCATTCTAGAAAGAGGTGAGGCATGTTTGAATTGATGTGCGGGTTATTTTAATGGATGGCTGCAATGTTTGGGCGCCGTACCAAAATTTTGAGGTCGAAGCTTCTAGCATACGCTACTCCAGCATGGGGCCTCTCAGATGCGATGTCACTGTCTAGACCCACACGCCAGCGAGAGTTGATTTCCAGCATTTAAATGAGTTTCTAGGTATTTGCTGAAATTTTCGAACAATTTAAGGCTTTCAAGAAGATGACGATCGTCCAAAAAAAGGTGGCCATGGTCATGGAAATAGTTTATGACAACGTGTCCGCATTTGGTAGATCGGTGCATCTTGGCAAATGAACCAATATGTCTGGTTCCAAATTTGAAGTTTGTTTTCAAATTTCCAAGTAACAACAATGTTTTTTATTGTGGAGCAACTAAAAAGATGATGGCTCAAAATGCCACCACCCCCTTTTTTCACACAATGTCTAACTCCCTTTCAAGCTTCTGGCTAAATTTGTGCAATAAAATATTTTTTGGGTCTGGATGTTTGAATGGATGGGCGGGATATTTGAATGGGTGGGCAGGCTATTTCACCACTCTGTCGAAATTTTGAAGTTGAAGCTTCTAAGGTACGCTACTCCCACTTGGGATACTGTCCCTGTCAGATAGACCCATAGGCATGTATGCTTTCCAGCATTTAATGACTTGATAGACATCTACTGAAATTAATGAACATCAATTCAAGGCTTTCAAAGAAGAGGAGTAGAGATAGAAGAAGAATTATGCATTCTAAAAAATATGAAGTATGTCTGAATGGATGCGCGGGATATTTGAATGGATGTGTGCGATGTTTGGGTGTAGTACCAAAATTTTGAGGTCGAAGCTTCAAACATACGCTGCTCCGATGTGGGGCCGCTCAGATGCACTATTACACTCTAGCCCCGCATGCCAATGAGAGTCACTTTCCAACATTTAAATGAGTTTTTAGGCATTTGCTGAAGTTAATTCAAGGCTTTCAAAAAGATAACCATCGTGAAAAAAAGGTGACCAAGGTCATGGCCATAACTTATGATGACGTGTCCATATTTGGTATATCGATGCATCTTGGCAAATCAACCAATATGTCTGGTTCAAAATTTGAAGTTTACTTTCGAATTTCCAAATTTGGCCCCTTTTCGAAAAAAATAGGGACGAAATTAAATATATGTTGAAATGAAGCCATTCGTTTGCAAAATGCAATTCTATGTGCATTAGTTTCCATGGTAAAACATAAACTTGTATTTTGACAGCTTTTGGATCAATTTTGATCTATGGTGACTGGTAGGTGGGCCATGTATATCGTGGTGCCCAAAGCAGGGTACGTCAGAATTTCCAAAGTTATCCTCCCCACCCCTTCATGCTGTGTAATAACTTCCACACTCCGCCGCCTAGGTCCTCACCCCCTTACCCACGAAACATATGCGCTCAGGGACGCTCCTCATCACCACCATGCGCGAAGAAGCTTTCCCTTCCCGTCGGTCTTCTTGAGATGCACTGGTGGGCACTTCGATCCCACAACAGTGCTTCTATCTTTAGCTTGATCTGGTTGGCATTTTATTGCCCTTTCACCCGATCCGCCTCCTCAAATATGTAGTTTAATTTGTCCTCAATTTGCATGGTCATAGTTTAGTCTGCGCTCGATCCGTGTTCTTAAAAACCTTCGGCGATTTTTGCTATCAATATGTTTGCTGAAATGCATAGGCATATATAGTTTTTATACTCCATCTATATGTTTCCTGCTTTTCTTTTAATAATAACCAACCTTGTATGTCATAATTAAACAGATGTGCAGATTTTGGATAGAGATTTCTCTATTACGCAACGCTAAACATATCCTTGGTATGCTACAATTTATGGGTTTGTTAGAGCTCATTGTGACAACTCAAAAGTACATTGCCCCTGCCGGTTGTGTGTGAATCGTAGGGTGCTGCCTCAAAGTATAGTGGAAAACCATATTTTTACTTGCTGAAATAGGTGGGTGTATTTTCTCACCTAGAAATCCGTATTTGTTTAATTTGCTTAGGATTGGGCCATTGGGGGTACTATTAGTACCAGTAGTAGTATTCAATATGCTTTGATTGTGGAGTTCTTGCTTATTTCTCACCCCGGAATCACCTAATCAAGATATTTCCCTCTGCTCTGATCGATTGGGTCATTTGGGTGATGGTGGGGAGTTTGGGGGGTATTGATTTCATATGAATTCTGGATCGGGGCATGGTCACCGCTATTCTGATTGGGGCATTTGGTCGGGTTCGATTTCCGTGTTCTTCACTTTTGTAACCTTTTGTGTTAGTTTCTGTATGGAGAACTACGGGTGAGTGGCGTGCACGTCCACTACGGACAAGGATAGTCCCGCTAGTTCCCTTAAAAGTTGCCTAAAAAGGTAATATAGCAGTATATACGTTGCATTCTTCAATTCTTTCCAATGCTGAAAGTGGTTGGCTACAACCTGGATGTATCCCTATGCTAAAAGTTGTCTCTGTCTGTATCCTATTTTTTGTGGAAGCCTCTGTGACACCATCTCTTCTTTATTTACTATAGCACGGTGGTACATACCTATGAACATGCGGTGCTACAGGTGCGGCAAACAGGATGATACCCCCACATGCTGCAGGATCCGACCAGTACCACTACTCACCAAACAAGCACAAGGCCACTGACCAGCTAGGAGGGCCCACCTTAAAGAGAAAGGTATTTTTTCTTAATACCCTTATTATCATGGTGCAGTCTGATTTAATTATTACCCACTTGGTGTCATGCATGCTTATCAGATGTTCAGAAACATATATGTGATTTTATTAATTCATGCACTGTGTTTATGTGAATCTAGACTCGATCTGTCTGACTGCCTCATACAGTCATTATATGACTACTATGTACTGTATTGAACTGTTGAGCTCTGTTGCTATTTATGCATATGCCCTCCGATGGGCGGTGGATGCCCTTGGGGGCAGCGGCCCCTTGCCCCTTCTTATTCCTTGGAGATGGTTCTAATCTTGAGGAGCTCCTCCCCCCTCCTTAGGGGCTGCCAAGGAGGGGGAATTTCGTGGCTATGGGTGGGTGCCTTCAAAAGTAGGGTTTCCTCTCAATATATAGTGGTGGAGATGCAATCTTGTCCATAGGATGGATGCCTCTGGGATCCAAGGGCTCTTGGGCATCTCTAGAACCTTCCTAGGAGCCCCCTTTGTCCTTAATGAGTCCATCAAGTCATGGTTGGGCCGAAATCATCAAAGATGGAAGGAGTTTGAGTCAACCACGTACATATTTTCGGAGTCCCGAAACTGTCTATCCTCCACAGTAATATGGCTATAAAAATGCATCCAGACTCCGATTGGGGCAATTTTATGTCGAAATAATTGCGCATAAAATTCCCCACAACTTTCCTTTATACACTTTTTCCATTAGACATCATATTCAGGGTAGTTTCTAGAAATCTTCGAAAAGAGTTCTACATGGTTAGATTCCAGGAATTTCCATATTTTACCATAATGAGCGGTTTCCTTCCATATTTGTGTATTTCCTACACAACAAAGTGTAAACCAAGAACTTGTGTACTTTTACAACTATTAGTAGGTTAGTCCCAATAAATATAATAATGTTGCAAAATAATAATGATTTTGAAGTAATAAACGACAAAGTTCATGGATGCATTTTACATGCATCATTCATAACCATGAATGATTGGCCTGCTCTTAGTAACATTTTAGGATAGACAAACAAGGGATACGATGCATGCACGCACTGTTTAGGTGAGACTGAAAGTATATATTTGGATAAATGTAAGAAGAATGAGTACCCAGGGAATCATCGATTTCTTCCGCCCAAGCATCCCTTAAGAAAGAAAGGCAAGAATTTCAATGGTGAGGCAGATCAGCGGAGAAAGCCTATCCACCATACTGGTGATGATGTATTTGATATGGTGAAGGATTTAAAAGTAATCTTTGAAAAGGGTCCTGGTAGACAATCCGTTCCGAATGATGCTAGCGGACACGTACCCATGTGGAAGAAGAAACCTACATTTTGGGAGCTACTGTTGGGTCCGCAGCATAGAAAACAAAAAATTTCCTACGATGAGAACTATACGCCAAGATCTATCTACTAGATACAGAGCAACGGGTGGACATACATCCATGGAGAACTTACCCTCGAAGACAACGAGCTTTGTTAACGAGTAGGAACTCATGGTTGATGTAGTCGTACACTTGCCGATCTCAAGATCGTGAGGAAGTCCGAGCGCCGCAACTCAATGACGCATCCGCACTTTTCGCACACGTTCAAGCCACGGACAACCTCCACCTCCTCGCTCCAGCGATCCAGTGAGCGACAACTCCTTCCGAGACGAAATGCCACCGGAACATGTATCTCGCTAATCCGAGACCATGGGGGAATAATTCTAGAGGGGGAGAGAGATCCTTCACAAGGAGGTGTGAGGATGAAGGAGGGAATAGGTGGCCTTTTATAGGAGGAGGGGGGTGCCCCCTCTCTCCATGGCCGGCGCATGGGGGGTGACCCCTCACCTCCCCCATTCATGTGGTGGTAACTCCTCCACATTAAAATGCCTCTTCACATTCCCTTTTAAAGTTTCCAGTTTAAATGCATTAAATTTCTCCAAATTTAATGCTCTCTCATTTAATAAAACTCTTTTATTAAATTTATTCAGAATTTTGTTAATTACTTTAATTAACAAACATTCACATATAGCCCTTGCAATATTTCAATATCACATGCAGAACCACCTTCTGCAATTTCACCCGAAACAATTTCCGGTTTCTATTGAAACAATTCCTGCGCTTTGCAATTCTTTTGTCTGAAACATATGTGCTCCAAAATGGTGTCCGGTAACTCTTAAGTGTGCCACCCTACAGTTCGGAATCATGCAGACATGATCGAGACCCTTCTCCGATCAATAATCAGCAGCCAGACCTGGAGATCCGTACTGACTCCTACACATTCAACGATGACTCCTGTGATCGTGAGAACCTTTAACGCTTGTAACTAAATCCCTTTGTCTCTCGATATATTACATGTCCGAGATTCGATCATCGGTATCTCCATACCTAGTTTGATCTCGTTACCGACATGCACTCTTTTCTCGTTCCCGTGATATAACATTCTAGTGATCACATCACTTGCTTGCAAGCTATCCTAATGTGATATCACCGAGAGGGCCCAGAGTATATCTATCCGTCATCTAGATTGACAACTTCCACTCTTGATCCATGAGCCTCAACATAACACCTTCGTAGTACTGAACCCATCTTTATAGTCACCCTGTTACGGTGTGACGTTTGATGTTATCAAGATACTCTTCCGGTGTTAGCAATTAACATGATCTCATGGTCTAAGGATAAAGATTACTCCGTATGATGTTATAGCAATATAAACATAATGACTTGATCATAATGCTATACTTCGGATGAATGTTCATCACATCATTTCACAAATGCTGTGACCTTGTTATTAACAACATCCAATGTCCATGATCAGGAAACCTTGATCATCTTGTTAATCAACAAGCTAGTCTATAAGAGAGGCATGACTAGGAACCCTTTTTGTTTATTAAACACACATGTATTGATGTTTCCTATCAATACAATTATAGCATGCAAAATAAACATCTATCATATACAAGGAATACATAATAACAACTTTATTATTGCCTCTCAGGGCATATTTCCTTCAGCTATCCTATTGGAAAGTCCTAGAGGTCCGCTCTGCAATCGATGTGATGCACCTCACGAAGAATCTTTGCGTGATATTGCTAGGCTTCTTGGGCATGTATGGGAAGAATAAATATACATCGGAACCACGGCAGGACCAGCAACATATGAAAGACCGAGACGACATGCATCCAAAGCAGTTTCAAGGTCCTTGATACGTCCATTTTGCATCACTATTCTATATCATAATTTACTGTTATTCATTGATATATTTCATATTAAAAGATGATACTTATGTTATTTCATCTGTTTTGCATGGTTGATGACTTTTGGAGCATGGACCGCTGAAGTCTGGATTCTGATGGAAAAGGCGCTGTTTGGAGGCGAAATTCGTGAAGATCAGAAAATCCGGAAAAATACATGGAAAATCCTATTTTTCCAGAAGACGAATGATGCCAGAAGGGGGAGTGGAGTTGGGCCACAGGGGGCCCACACCACCCCTGGCGCGAGCCACCTTGATCGCGCCACCAGGTGGTGTGGCCACCTGGCCCACTCCTGACTCTCCCCTTTGGTGTATATTATCCCCACGAAACCCTAAGCCTAGGGGAGGGACCACAGAAATATTCCGCCGCCTCTACGGGGCGGAAAACTACAGAGAGATAAAGAGCTCTCCGGCAGGCAGAAATCTGCCGGGGAAATTCCTTCCCGGAGAGGGGAGATCATCACCATGAACACCACCATCAAGCTGGACTTCATCGGGATCATCATCATCATCATCATCATCTCCACCAACACCATCATCACCACTCCATACCGCTGTAACAATTGGGTTGAATCTTGCATAGTTCTTAGGGGAAACTTTCCCGGTATTGATTACTTGTTGTAGTTGATGCTATTGAGTGGAAACATTGAATTATTCCTATGTTCAGATTGTTACTTATCATCTATGATCTTTATCCATATGATGTCTTGTGAGTAGTTCGTTTAGTTCTTGAGGACGTGGGACAATTCATGTTGTTAGTAGTGGAATTGTGTTGAGAAAGATTCAATAGTTTGTTATTTAAGTTGTGGTGTTATTCTTCTAGTGGTGTCATGTGAACATCGACTACATGACACTTCACCTTTATGGGCCTAGGGAAATGCATTGTGTATTTGGCTACTAATCGTAGGGGTTGCCGGAGTGGCAGAAACCTGAACCCCGTTAGGAAACCTTTGCATAAGGGAGGTTAGGATCTCAGAGTTTAAAGCTATGGTTAGGTTTCTAACTTAATTACTTTCTTGTACTTGCGGATGCTTGCAAGGGGTTTAATCATAAGTATGTATTAGTCCTAGGAAGGTCAGTACATTAGCACATGTTCACCCACACAACACTTATCAAACTAAAGAAGATTAATCAACTATATGAAACAAAAGCACTTGATGATATACCCATGTGTCCTCAAGAACGTTTGGTCATCTTAAGTAATACAACCGGCTTGTCCTTTGCTAAAGAAAGGATTGGGCCACTTGCTTCATCTATTATTTTTGTCTTTTATTTACTCACACTTTATTTATCTCATTATCAAAAACCCCTAAAAATCCGTTTGCTAAGTATTTACAGAGAATTCCTGCTCCAAGCCACTCGTCAACACCTTCTGCTCCTCATTGGGTTCGACACTCTTACTTATCGAAAATACTGCGATACACCCCCTATACTTGTGGGTCATCAGTCCTACCAGCTATGCTCTTACCAAAGAAGAGAAGAAAATATTTTTTGAATGCCTGAGAAGTATCAAAGTCCCGTCTGGCTTGTCGTCAAATATAAAGGGAATAATAAATATGGCAGAGAAAAAATTCCAAAACCTAAAGTCTCATGACTGCCACGCGCTTATGACGCAATTGCTTCCAGTTGCATTGAGAGGGCTTCTACTAGAAAGTGTTTGAGTACCCACTATGAAGCTATGTGCGTTCCTTAATGCAATTTCTCAGAAGGTAATCAATCTAGAAAGTCTACCAAGGTTACAGAATGATGTGGTCCAATGTCTTGTCAGCTTCGAGTTGGTGTTCCCACAATCCTTCTTCAATATTATGAGGCACCTCCTAGTTCACCTAGTCGAAGAGATTACTATTCTTGGTCTTGTATTTCCACATGATATGTTCCCTTTTGAGAGGTTCGTGGGAGTCTTAAAGAAATATGTTCATAACTGTGCTAGGCTAGATTGAAGCATCTCCAAGGGCTATGGAATAGAGAAAGTAATTGAGTTTTGTGTTGACTTTATTCCCGACCTTAAGCCGATTGGTCTTCCTGAATCACGACATGAGGGGAGACTAAGTGGAAAAGGCACGCTAGGAAAGAAATAAAGAATATGTATGGACATACATTCTTTCACTCAAGCACACTACATAGTTATGCAAAATTCCACCTTGGTGGCTCCGTATATCAAGGAACACTAGAATATTGTACGGTCCAAAAACCTAGGGTAGTCTGACTCCTGGAATAAGCTTGAACACATGTTGACTTTTGGCGGTTGGTTGTAGACACATCTCATGAATAACACCACTGTTGGATATCAACTGTACTTGTTGGCCAGGTCACCATCTTCGACTATATTGACTTTCCAAGGGTACGGGATAAATGGGAATACATTTTACACGATCACCCAAGAAAGAAAGAGAACCAACCAAAACAGTGGTGTTGACTTTGATGCAACAGACGGTAATGGGCAAAAGGACCCATATTATGGTTACATAGAGGAGATATGGGAACTTGCCTATGGAACTTATTTTAAGGTCCCTTTGTTTCGGTGCAAATGGGTCAAGTTGATAGGAGGCGGGATAAAGGTATACCAGCAATACGGAATGACAATAGTGGATCTCAACAATCTTGTGTACAAAGACAAACCATTTGTCCTAGACAATGATGTGGCTCATTTTTTCTATGTGAGGACATGTCTACCAAACCGAGAAAAAGAAAAGATAAGCAAAAGAATACAACATACGATGGGCCAAAGTGCCACATAGTTCTTTCAGGGAAAAGAAACATCATGGGAGTGGAGGACAAAACAAACATGTTAGAATATTATAATAAGTTTTAGGAAATTAGGCCATTCACAGTGAACACTAACCCAAGCATCCTATTAAATACGGAAGATGCTCCATGGTTACGGACTAGAAGAAAACCCCAACACTATATGTGGATGTTGATGATGTATAATAATGTATTAAACCTCTTATATAACCGTGTTCTGGATATGAACGGACTCTCAATAGGCAGTTGTTGATTCATAAGTGAGAGGTAGTATTGCAACTCACTGTGGCTAGGTAAGACTATTACATCTCCTTGTGTGTCATACTGACGTCTACCTGCTTACCAACATCCATTATACTTTCTCATAACAAATCTCATTCATCAACTAAAACCTTAAAATGTCAAAATGGTTAATAGTTGAGTAGTTTGAATAATAATTTTAGAAAACAAAAAATGGTTTTGGATTATTTATTCAAATTCAAACACGTTTCATGTTGAAAGTTTTGTCATATTCGAATATATGCAAAAGGTATGAATTAATGCATTTTTAATTGAAAATGGCATAATGGTTAATAGTTTGAGTAGTTGCAATAATAATTTTACAAAACATAAAATGGTTTTAGATTAGTTATTCAAATCCGAACACTTTTCATGTTGAAAGTTTTGTAAGATTCCAAAATATGCAAAAGATATGAATTAATGCATTTTAATTGAAAATGGCAAAATGGTTAATAATTTGAGTAGTTACAACAATAATTTTAGAAAACAAAAAATGGTTTTAGATTAGTTATTTAAATTCAAACACTTTTCATGTTGAAAGTTTTATTAGATTCGAAAATATGCAAACGATATGGATTAATGCATTTTTAATTGAAAATGGCAAAATGGTTAGTAGTTCGAGTAGTTAGAATAATTATTTTAGAAAAAAAGGTTTTAGATTAGTTATTCAAATTCAAACACTTTTCATGTTGAAAATTTTGTCCGATTCAAAAATTCTATGCAAAAGTTATTCAAATTCATATTCAAAAACTTTTCAAATATCCAAAAGATGGAAGATTAGAAAAAGAAAATAGTTTTTGCGCTAAACAATTGACCTTTATTCCCGGTTAGTGCCACCAACCGGGACTAAAGGCCCATCCTTTAGTCCTGGTTGGTGGCTCCAATCGGGACTAAAGACCCTTTAGTCCTGGTTGATGGCTCGAACCGGGACTAAAGCTCCGTGGGTATAAATACTTAGCCTCTCCCCGGTTCGAGCCACGAATAAGGACACCTTCATCTTCTCCGACGATGTCGCGTGCCGCCCGTTTCGCTCAAGGAGAAGGACGCGCTGCCGCCCCCGCGGCCGAGTCGCGCCGCCCCGTGCCGCACTTGGAGGAGGAGGCGCGCCGCCCCGCGGCCGACCCTGTGCTGCTGCTCCGCCAGTCCATCCCACCACAACAGCTCGTCACCCCTCACGGGTGGTGAGAGTCTTCCTTTTTTCTTAGGTTTTGGTAGATTACTAATTAGATTACTATTTATTATTTAGATCATTATTATTATTTAGATTACTATTTATTATTTAGATTATTATTATTATTTAGGTTACTATTTATTATTTAGATTATTATGATTTAAGAAATTAGAGTTTAGGTTTTATTAGTTTTTACATAATTAGATGGTTTTAGTTACTACCACTAAGTTACTATAACTTGATAGATGATTTTATTTGTTATAGGTGATTTTATTTGTTACTTAGAGTTTTATTTAGAGAATTGTAATAGATAGATGAATTGTAATATATATATGATTTTATTTGTTATGGATGATTTCATTTTAGAGTTTAGATTTTATTTAGTGAATTGTAATAGATAGATGATTTTATTTTTTATAGATGATTCCATTGTAATGGATAGATGTATAAACTTGTGTCATTCATATAATATTCTCTATTTATTAAAAAAATATGAATAATATACCAAAATGTTCAGAAAAATGAAATCTACATTATAGCATCAAAATCATGCATCATTGCAACAAGTATAATGATCGCGTTAGTAGAGAACTAAAACAACCTTCTCATATGCATATGGGGTTTCGGGGAATGATATAATTAGAGCATACCAATTGTAATATTATTTTCTTCTACTGCAAAATTGTTTCATCTTTCTTATGTATTAGTTAAGCTATGGACGATAGAGACGGCAAACAACACATGTTGGACATGATACATGAGGGTGGAGGTTATTACAATGGATGGTGGAGATGATGGCTCACAATATCTTAACTTGTCCGGAGATGGAGCAGATGACGGTGGAGACGAAGATTGCGACGATGCCTTAACAAAGTTCGATGAGGTATATAAAGCCTCTGCTGATCACAAGTAGATGCATTAATTGATTTGTATATATACTAACGAATGTTTCTTCTCTTAGACCTCCGCATCGAGCAAATATTCTAAAAGGAAACGAGGCTCGACCAGAAAGATGGTCGATGGTGCACGTCTCACAATTGAACTAGTCTCTTAGCAGGACCAACCGTTAGAGCCCAAAGAGAGCGCATCTGCATTTGTACACTGATTCGGAGTGATTCTTAGGGACACCATCCCGATCACCACTCGAGATTGGAATAAGCCAGGAAAAAAAAGATCAAGTTGGAGCTAGTTTTGTCGATGACACATCCAAAGATTGTCTTTGGAATTCACTCATGACATATTTCACCCTACTCGTCTTGGAAACTGATGAGCTCACAAGAGCACTGGCGTTGAAAGTCAAGGAGTGGGCCCTTAAGAAGATGGCCATACAATTCCAGAGCTAGAAGAAAAGATTATACCGAGATTATGTCAAGGAGAAAAAAGCTCTAGAATTCACTGGCGCACTAGAGAAGCAGTGGGATAACTGGACCGCATTTGTGGAGTACAAGGAATCGGAAGAAGCTAAGCAAAGGTCGGCAAAGAATAAGTTAAATGTTGCAAAAAAGAAATATCACCATAATATGGGGACATGTGGCTACAGGAGTGCCATGCCTAAGTGGAATAAAACTGAGGCTGCCCAGAGTGCTAAAGGGATCACTCCAGCTACACGTGATTGGCCCTTGAGGACAAGAAATTGGTTACTTGGGCATGGGGCATCGTATGACCCACAAACAAGGGACATTATTGCAAAGAAAGAAATTGTTGAACCCAAGAATGAACTTCTTAAAGTGATAAAAGAGGTTCAAGAGGGAAAGTTCCATCCTGAGAGGGAGAACAATGAGCTGAGAAAGGCCCTCGGGAATCCTGAAAAGTATGGACGAACACGAGGCCTTGGAACTTCTTTTACATGGAAGACTGGGTTTCCCTAGGACATTGCCACTTATAGAAGCCGATCGAGAAAAATGAAGCGGCATCAGGCAGCGGAGGCAGAGCGGTTGGTAGAGGTTGAAAGAAAGAACGAGGAATTTCAAGCCATGTTGGAGCAGCAACAGGAGTAGATTAATGAACTTAGAGGACTGCGCCGATAGCAAGATCCTGCATTCGATAGTATGGCTGGCCCATATCAGCGGAAAAGCAGCATGGCTTCCACGAAGGTCCAGGCTAATGATACACTAATGATTGAGAATAATGCACCGGTGATAGATGGTACCGGTGCAATGATGGATGGCCACCTCGTGGATGCAATCAAGGAGAAGAAAAGTTGTGACCTACATGTGTCACTAAAGAACATATCCATGAAGGTGGTGGTTGGCTATGCTTTACCTTCTACACCTAGAGCAACCTACCATTGCCATCTGATTCCAGCTGGCTATGCTCGTGTCGGTGTGGATGAAGTTCAACTGGTATTTCAGTCACTACAGCTTGACATCCCTGGAGGTTAAGGGGAGACGACACTAGGAGAAGTCACGAGTGGCTTCATTCTATGGAAAAGGAAAACATCAAGTTTCTAGGCTCGGCGCCAAGGCCACCATCTCCTCCGAGAAGCAATCCATCACGCCTAAGGCCACCGTTTCCTCTGAGTAGAAGTCCACCACCTCCAAGCCCACCCCTCCCCGAGAGGGACCGCAACGCGAGTCCATCTCGATCTTTGGCACCTCAGCCAACTTCGACCACTAAGTCAAAGGGTCAAAAGCGGAAGAGTACCACTGCTTCATCGATGGATAACCGACACGAAAACCAATAGCGCCTCCCAAGAGTACCACCGACTCCTCCCAAGTTAGCTTACCACCGGACTGATGAGGAAAATAGGACGATCGTAAAGGCCTAAGTGCATGTCCATTTTACACCGAAACAACCCGAGTCAACGGTCCCAGTAGATCCGAAAGTCAGGGAGCACTTTAGGAGATTTCTTGCGCAACCATCCCAATAATAGTTAAAGAAGCAAGATGACTATACACATCATCTTGCGAAGAAACTAAAAGAGAAGAGATCAAGTGGTAGAGCAAGCATGAAAAGAGATGTTCCCCCAGCTTGGAGAACATGCAAAACAATCGATCCCCCGCTCAAGGTGTTACCTAAACATCAAATATATATGGAAGACCCTTTGGATATGCAAACAGCTGAGCTATTAGCCCAGCAATATAATATGTCTGTTGATAAAATTTTAGGCGGTGCTGCTATCCCCAAGGCTGATGTAGCACAACAGTATGTCTGCGGGCAGCCTCCGGTCAGCGATGAGATGCTCCGGCGTCTACCAACAAAAATGCGACAATGGCATGACTGGTACTTGAATGTCGCAAATCACGAGCGAGAAATGCTCATAGTGAAAGTTAGAGAGGTGCATTACTTCCTTGAAGACGAGATCCATATTGACTTTGAAGAAATCTTTCAGTTATTAAATCAAAGGGAACTTGGCAAATCTTTTCTCAGTTGTTATTGTCTGTAAGTGATTAATTATTTATGTAATTAAGTCTGTAGCTCAGCTCGTTCAATTCATTATCGGTAATTATCCTCACTATATCATTTTGTACACTATTATGCATAATGAAGATTCTAGAATGTAAAATAAAGACAATATATTGCATTGGGTTCATTGACCCAAATCGAGTTAATTCTTTTACACTACAGATGAGTCCCGTGAATACGGAGCGTAACTTGCTAAGGTTTTTAAAGAAGCAGCATTACTGTAAGAAAATACTATTTTCTTATAACTTCAGGTGAGAGTGTTATTGTCTTGTACACATTTACTTTTGCTTACTCGATGTTAAGTGTAACTGATGAGTTACTGACGTATATAACCCTGCGTAGCTTCCACTGGATTCTCCTAAGCATTGCCATTGCCAGTGGAATAGTTGAAATCATAGACCCATTAAAGAAAAACATGGAATAGTACCACGACATGCTTAATATGCTCCAGAAGTAATTTCAATCATTATCGCACTATATCGGTCTCTTTCGTTCACTTTCTAAGATATAAAGTAGTAATTATTAACTCATTCATTCATTTTCTTTGTCGGACAGTGTTTGGAAACGGTTCAAGAATGTGGTTATCGGTCAATGGTGTGAGGAGCTGAGTTTTATTACGGTCTAGGTAAGTAGTACGAGCTAGATCCGTGCATCTCTTTAATTCTAGTTTTAATACAATTATCATGCTTGATTAATATTTGATTGAATTTTATTCTTATAAAGTGCGCGACCTAGGGATACTATGTTTGCGAGTTCATTCACATGTCGACTATTGAGCGGAACTGGAAATTTCTTCGAGTACGTAAACAATATATTCACAATTTATTTTTATTACCATAATTTGTGTTGAGTTCCATTCATAATTTTTGTTATGATAATTTATATATTCGTATTGATCTCCTTTGTAGTTGAATGTGATGCGAGAGGAGCTCCTACCACATGATCACCTACTAGAAATTCAAGAGGAATTGACGGGAGGTCATAGACCTAATTGGAGAATACAATATAGATAGAGTCTACAACATCCATGTAATTTAATGATCTCCATGTAATCAAATAGACGGGCTCTAGTCCCGGTTGGGACTCGTATACCAAATTATATATATATATATGTATGTATGCTCGCAAGAGAAATTATATTATATATGCATCAACGTGTACAGTATGTAGTAGCGTCGTGTATGTATACGAAAACTTGTTTAAAATAAAAACACAAAATAAAAAATAATTGAACAAAAACACAAAATGAAAAGAAAAACACAGAATACAAAACCTTAAACCCTAAAACCCATCTCCTGTCGTGGTAGCCGATTGCCCCAAAACACTCTCGTGGCAGAGATCCTTTTAGTCCCGGTTCGTAATCTTGCCCCAAAACACTCTCGTAGCAGAGATTCTTTTAGTACCGGTTTGTATCCTCCAGCCCAACGCACTACGTGGTGCCACGTGGAGTTCCTTTAGTCCCGGTTTGTAACAGAACCGGGACTAAAGGGAGGCCTCTATTCCCGATTTGGCAGTTCTGGATATGCAATCAGGACTAGAGCCCCTTACGGACTGGGGCTAGAGGCCCATTTTCTACCAGTGGTGCCATCCCACGATCCGCTAGCAACATCCTATGCTATCTAACCATAGTTTTAAAAACCGGACCGGTCAGTGAACCGGTAACGCGACTAATTCACTGGTTTGCTGGTCGGGCTACTGGTTTATTCGGTTCGATGGTGACAAAAAACCGTTCTTTTTCATCAAAATTTAAGTAAATTTTAGAACAAAATGAACATAAAAGGTATGTATAATGTATATTTCAATATCCGATCACAAAATCCAAGTGGTATTAGACTTTACATGTTGCTATTTATACCTAGCATAAGGTTTATGAGTTCGATTCCTCTAGTAAACATCTTTCTTTTTTTTTTACTGTTTGAACCGGTGCCTCTTAACATCGGTTCGTTTTTTCTGGTTAAACCACGAGACCGGTCTGATTATTACAACTATGTATCTAACTGAACTAACTAACAAAACAAAGCCAAGTCGTGTACATCACACGGTGCATGGCCTTAGTTATTCAGCTAAGGAAAACAAGAAAAATGCAGCTAGAGACTGGGCTAACGGGATTACATGCTAACATAGAGAAGAGCAAGCTGTATTCCTATTTGATAATAGTGAAAGACGATTTGAGTGATTTCGACTGAAGTTTTTTTTTTAAATTGAGAGATTTTCCACCTAAAAAAGATTGGTGTATCTGTGTGTTGATATGCTTATTTCTGCACATATGTGCTGAGAGCACGGAAACTTGTCCTACTTGCTTGCAGAAAGCAGGTACCTGTGTGCTGACAACACCCGCGAGTTATCCTTGATTGGAGTGTCTCTCCATGTTTTATGCATATGTTATTTCTGTGGTTGAACAACGGTCCGTGAAATTAGTACGCGCTGAAGGGATTCCTATCCCAACATTTTTTTGCAGCAGTTGGATTGGCGGGCTCGCTGCTGGTCGGGATTCACGTTGTTACGTGTTTGTGATTGATTATCTTGGAATGCATTTTCTTTAATAAGTTTCATGCAGACGACTGCCTGTAGTATTTCGACAGGCGTGTACTTTATTCAGGAGCTATGCACAGGCGATCGAGCACTGCTGTAGTACGTCCGGCAGCGTGCATGTACGTACACCTCTCTGGATGGTTCCGGAGAGCTAGCTAGCAGCTAGCAGCGGAGAGTCACTTGCCATCAGATTACTGTGGGCTCGCCCAAGGGAAGGAACGATGTGTCGGCATGGAGCCAACAAGGCTACCCCGCTCCCGTCTCCGTCGTGTCAGAGAGCAGGAGAAGGGGAGACGGTGATAGGCTAAGCGACACATGCGTGTCGCTTCCACGCATTATATCTAGCTAACACATCACGTCCGTCCCCTCCTGGCTGGAATAATCGGGGGTAACATGCAAAGCATCGATCTGCGAGCACTCTGTGCATCTTGTGTGGGTCGATGGATTAATTCCAAAACACCAGTGATGAACCAATCAAGCTCGGCATCAGTGGCACCACCATCGACGGATCGATCATACTACTCCGAGCGGGCGCGTGGTATTCTGTGCAGCAGCAACCACCGTCCCGGCGACCCATGGATAGTTCGGGCCGGCGGACGTGGACGTGACACGAGGCAGGCACGGTGATGGCTGGCTGCCTGCCGCGGGAGAGACAGGGCCCAATAATGTTTGCGGTGGACTGGTACACGGCGCGCTACGCTACTGGGTAACAAGCGACATGATCCCCCGATCGATACCTGCCTGTCCGTGTAGGTACCAGCTACCACATGGGCGCGATCGTCCCTCTCCCCCTTTCTCACTGACAGCCACTGTGCCTGCATAGATGCGTCCATGCCACCCACTGCCGCTGTGCCTCGCGCTCGCCCGGCCTCTTCTACGTACTCCACTCCAGTAGATACTACGGCCGATTCGTTCCCGTGCACGCCGAGCTCGACCACCCTAGCTAGCTAGCTGCTTGGCTGGCCCGCGCGCAAGCTGCTTCAAGTATATACTGGCCTATATGTACTAGCTAGCTAGCGATCGCATCGCATCCCATCCACTGTAGCGAGACATGCATGATACGATTCGACTCGAGTCATCTCGAGCAGTTCAATCAGCACGGACGGTGCGTGATATTTATTATCTTACTGGATCGGAACCCACATGCGTGTCCGTATATGTGCCTGCTGCAAAGCAAGCTAGCTAGCTAGGGGGAAAAGTCCGATCCGGTACGACGACGACGTTCCTGATCGATGCATGCAAGCTGCCCACATGGACCGTACCGTACCATGAAATGTATACGTACTATACGTGCTCCACGCCCAACGTGCCTGTCGCCTGATTATTAACGCGCGCGGGGTCGTCCTAGCTATATCTCGGTCAGAGCGACACGCACGTTCACGCCGCGCGTAACCACCAGCAGCCGGACGCCATGCCACAGTGCCAACCTGTAGAGTGTGTGTGTGTGTGTGTGTGTGTGTGTGTGTGTGTGTGTGTGTGTGTGTGTGTGTGTCACCGATGTGCTTCTGCTGCTTCTAGTGTTGGGATGGTCGTTTTGCTTGGCAGCTGGAGCGAAAGGGACGTACGTGTTCGATTGTTCGATTGTGAAGCAGAGTAGTATGGGTGCATGCGAGTGGAGTGGTGCCCCCCTACAACAAACTGCTCCCTCCCTGCTAACCAGAAACCATTTACCACCCTATTTGCAACATCTCTCTCATTCGTCTCTCTATGGCTGGTACTGACCGTATAGCCCATGGCCCATGATCATAATGTGGTACCGCCAAGAGCAGGCAGTTAAAACGGGCAAGTACTCGCTCCCCCGCTCGAGTCATTGCACATGCACTTTGTGTCCACTTGATTTAATTGTTCTTGTCT
Organism: Avena insularis; assembly: GCA_023614405.1. Classification (NCBI taxonomy): domain Eukaryota; kingdom Viridiplantae; phylum Streptophyta; class Magnoliopsida; order Poales; family Poaceae; genus Avena; species Avena insularis. Next base: position 658,692,226 of record CM042690.1, on the reverse strand, counting down.
CTTCCACGCATACCACGTGCCCTTGAGATGCGTGCCATCAACACAGCAAAATTTTGTCTGACGCGAAAAGGGTCTTGGCTCCCGAGCTCAAACGCTTCCTTTATTTTTTTAAATAACATATTTTTTGTAAGTTTCAAAAAAAACGAAATAAATTCGGACATAGTTTGTGATATCTTACAAACATGCAAAATCGCAACGTCATTGCTTTTTATATTGTAGGCTACAAAAAATGATAAAATATAAGAAAATTTGGACATTTGAAAATATGCATACTCAAAGCCGCAGTTTTGGAATTTTTGTGTAGTTTAGAATACAAAGTATTTAAAATTGATATTTTACACTCATGTGAGATACATCATTGGCTACATCCGGATTTATATTTTATATTTTTTAACTCGCAGATATGATTTTTGAATTTTTTTTAAAATAACAGGATCACTCGAACTCGAGAGCCGAAAATCTCCACTCCTTTAGTTTCAATAAAAATTCAATAAACTCTTTACCCCGCTTCTTTGAGCTCCTCTTTACAGTCTTCAATATCATACTGCAGAAAACAAGAGATGAAGTTGAAATAAAAATGACAAAACAAAAACAAATTTTCAAGGTTAGCTTTCATCTGAAGAACCACACAAAGATGAAATAGGAAGGTATTTATTTAGGTTACTGTTTTTAGCATCAAGATCTTCAAAAAGATCCTCGGTCACCCTAGCAATTTCTTCACATTGTAATTCATGCACCTCATCTCTTTTCTTTTTATTCCCCTTCCGCCTCCTCTTTTTTTCTCCCTTCCTGCAATTCTTACCCTCTATTATCTTGCGGAACCTCTTGTTCTTTATCAACTTGTTGCATTTCAATATCTCTCAGTACTTGTTGCACTTGCGGCACCACATTATATCGATGCACTTCCTGCTCTTCAACAACTTGATGCCCTTCAAGTTATTCACAAACTTGTTACACTCCATCAACTTGCGACACTTCCATAACTTCCTAAGTGACAACTTTGTCCTTTGCCTTCCTTTTCTGTTCCTTTTTCTTTACCTTCTTCTTTGCATTCTCTTCCTCCGAATGAGAACCTTCAACTACTGCCTCCACAATCAGAATAGGGATATCTTTAAAATCACATGGAATTGGTTTTTTACATAACCTCTAGATATGTCCCAATCCTTCACACCTTTTCCATTTCCTTTTCCCTCCTCCTAACCTTGCACCCTTTTTAGTGGAGGCTTTCATCCTTAGCTTTCTAGGCCTCCCGACTGGTGGTTCAACTTTGATCCATGGACTGGAAATATCCCACCCATTTTCATCTAATATTGGTGGTACATTTTTTGCATATGTTGCGACGAACTTGGCCATAGAAAAATAGTCATCAATAAAATTTTCTACTTTAGCACCTTCACATCTTACATCTTAGCTTTAAGATGAAGTATAATGCATGGAGACATGATAGACCAGTTGAAAGAACACGGATGGCGCCTAGAGGGGGGTGAATAGGCGGTTTACAAACATTTTACGAGATGGGATTAACAAAGGCGGAGTAAAACTAGCGTTTTCTTTTGTCAAGCACAAAGCATATATATACTATGGTTCACCTATATGCACCAACGACTTATGCTAAGAAAGACAAGCAACAAGGTGTTAGCAAGATAGATTACTTCAAGCACGAAGGATATCACAATGTAAAGTGCATAAGTAAAGATGTCAGGTATAGAGATAACCGAGGCACGCGGGGATGACCATGTTTTACCGAGTTCCTCCCAACAAGGGAGTATGTCTCGTTGGAGGGGTGGGCGGTACTAAGACCACCAACGCCACAAGAGGCCTCACCCTATTCTCCTGAGCACCCGTCGCACGGCAAGCACCCGATCCACTATGGGACACTTGAGGGTGGTCATCAAACCCGTACAAGATTGGGGCAATCTCCACAACTTAATTAGAGGATCCCAATAATCACCACCAAGGCCACAATCTTGAGAGAGCTTCACAACTTAATTGAAGTCCCCAAGAACTCACCACAAAGGACACACAACCGTCTAGGGTTCCAAGAACCCAAGAGGGATAAGCTTCTTCTTTTCACCAGCAAAATCCTCCGAGGAAAACTCAAACTGATGCACCTAATGCAATGGCAAGTCCTTCCCTCTCAAATTCCAATAAATCTACAAAAGCTATTGGGGGAATAAGAGAGGAAGAACATAAGAGGAAATCCACAAAAGAAACCCCAAGATCTAGATCCCAAGATGTTCCCATCACATAGAGGAGAGATGGATTGGTGGAGTTGTAGATCTAGATCTCCCCTTTCAAATCCCCCAAAAAGATTCAAGAAATATGGGAGGGATTGAGAGTATTTGCCAGCTCTTGAAGGTATAAACAATGGAGGAGAGAGAGCAAGCAACCATCCCAAGGAGGAAGAATGGGGCTTTTATAGGGCCCGCACGTCAACTAGCCATTGTAGAACACCTATCCCGGAGGACTCCGGTGAGCCTCCAGGTGCTCTCTGTACACCCCCCGGAGTCTGGGGAGAAATTTGGGCCGGAGTCTCCGGGGTGCGAACCCCGGAGTCTCTGGCCCTCACAAAACTAGCAGAAACACCGATATGAAAACAATCATAATTTTTGCATCCGGAATCCGATTTTGATGATCTTGGGCTAGTTTCGAAGAGGAAAACAAGCTCTACAAGATTATGCATGGAACCATCATAGTCAAGCAAGGTAGGATAAAACCTAATGATTAAAGATTTAACCTATCTATAAAAGACAAACTGGTAAATCCCCCAACATCGAAAACGCAATAGAGAATGCATATGAAACCCGTTTTCGGTGAACTTGAGCTTGTCATGGAGATTAACACAAGCTCTAAATCCTCTCATGGATAAGAACCAAATAAGAACCAAGAAATATGATGCCAAGTATGTAAATATTTGAGCTCTCTTTGAAGGATATGATCAAGTTACTCACTCGAGAACCCCTCTTGATAGTACAGTTATCTATCCTAAACCCGGTCTCCCAACAACAAGATGAGACCAGCAAAAGGGAAAACCTATCAAGATAATACCTTTGCCTTGAGCAATCCACTTGAGCTTGATGTAGATGATCTTGTCCTTCTCAAGATGGACACCTTTCTTGATTGCTCTTCCTTGAGCTTGTATGATGAAGAGTTGAAACATGGTCCCCATACACCATGGGGAAACATCTTCTTTGACCTTGTCTTCATCCATCCATGATCACCGACGATGGCAAGCTTCAAGCATGAGATCTTCTAGAGATGGCGCATCTTGAGCTTGCACAGCATTTCTTGTAACTCCAATTGTATGATGTCTTAAAGATACACATGAGGAAATCCATCTACTTCTTCAAGACACACTTGACCTTCTTTTCTTTATTCTTCTTCTACAAGATTCCAATAGGCCCAAAGCCCTTGGACAATGCTTCTTCTTCATGTCTTCTACCTTGAAGCCAACACATGCTCCAAGCAATTCCAATGGACAATTCCTACAAGTGCAACTTAATGCAAACATTAGTCCATAGAGATTGTCATTAATTACCAAAACCACACATGGGGGGCCACATGCTCTTTCAATCTCCCCCATTTTTGTTATTGATGATAGTCCCTTTGAGAGGGTTTATATAAGGAATTTTAACGAATAAAATGGTAGCACCAATATCCAATACTACACAAGTATGTGATATTGGTACCACCACAATATATAGAGCAAACTCTCCCACAATCCATGCATGTGTGATGAACTTGAATTTCATTACATATATTGCCAATCATTATCATTGGTGGAGATTCCTCTATATATAGCAGATGCTAAGCAAGAACAAAGATGAAAGAGCATGAAAGGCAAATGATTAAGAACAAACTCAAAGCATAAACCAACTTCCCTTAAACCCTCTAAAACTTCTCCCCCACAAATGGGTGACAAGTTCTATAAGGCCAATATAGTGAAAATTCCTCCAAAGGTGTGCATTCACACATATCCAATGATGAATACTTGGGAGGAAGTAGAACTATATAGAGGACCCTAAGATTGCCAAATAAATAAAATGAACGAAGCATAAACAAACGATGCAAGAAATCACAAGATCCGACAAACCAATTGACAACAACAAATGGGACCAAATGGAAACAACAAGATATTATGATACGAGCAAAAAAGTGTCTTAAATAAAAATAGAGAAGCTCCCCAAATTTTGTGCACACATTAGAATAATTGTATTAGAATACAAAATGCACAAACATGGAATCCTCACTCCCCATAAGCATTTAAAACACAACAAATGTGAAAGAAGACAAATGAGCATTCTTAAATGAATTAGAGGAGCTCCCCAAGGATTATGGACCAATTATGATAATTGCATTGTGGAACAAAGTGCATAATCATTGATTCCTCACTCCTCCAAACCATCTAACAATTCAAGGCATGAGAGAACAAATATGAGTGCCTGAAGATGCAAACAAAAGGAACAAGCACTCATAGGAAAATAAATTTGGAAGCCACTGAAACATTGAAAATAAATATAAAGGTGGTCTCCAAGGAATAAAATCTCAACAAAAAACATCTTCTCTTATGCGTATAAGTTTCTAAGTGGAAAACATCACAAAGGCATATGCCCACAAGGAAATAAGAACATACGAAGAAGATATACAAGAGAGCATATAAAAAGCAAAATGAAGTCATAACATATACCAATAAGATTTTTGCTTGAAAACATGGCAAACGGCACAATTTTATCTTATTGTTCATTAATGAGCTTCAAACACCAACACACCACATATATTACAATTATCACCAAGGGAAACAAAGATAGTTGGAATATATGGAGAGAAGTAACAAGTATCACAAAGGAAAAAAATCAACTAACAAAATCTCACTATTGCACATGAGAGAAGTTGAGGAAAGGATAAGCAATAAAGTTGCTAGATTGACATATTTGGGATTGGTGAATCATATGCATGATTTTGTATAGTCCCAATTATATTCACTCATATCAAGTTACATACATTTGCAATAGGGAGTTTTCTTAAAACCAAAGATAGAACCACAACAAATACAAATACAAAAGTTCATGCTAGAAGGTAACCCACAAACTATTGGAAGCAAGATATATGAGCATGAGAAAGAGATACTTGTTACCGAGATATAATTGGTAGGATGTAGAGGATATGAATTCATTGATCATCCTATAGCTTGCCTCCAATTTTCATGCACGCACCACTTCTTCAAAATTGAGAGACAAGCATCCAATATATATCCAATGTACCTAAAACACATTAAGTACAAAATGGTCCCCAAACATATTGGGTCCAAAGTAGTTAGAGAAACTACAATACATAGGAGAGACTCCATATAAATATGTGCATATTGATATGAACTTGAATTTCATGCACAACTTAGTCGATGGGATATGGTGGAGTTTCCCCTATATATTGGATCAAAGAAAGTAAGCATGCCATAATATAAACATGTAGTAAATATGCATGCACAAGGCTTTCAAGAACCAAAAAGGAGATACAATTTGAACAAAAACACCAAGTTTACCAAGATGGCACTGATGGCTCAGTGCACGGCGCCCAGAAAAGTGCTGGTGCATGGTTGATGTAGAGCTCGTTGGGAACCCCAAGAGGAAGGTATGATGAGCACAACAGCAAGTTTCCCTTAGTTATGAAACCAAGGTTTAATCGAACCAGTAGGAGCAAGGAAACACCCCAAAGGTGTTACTAGCTGAGCTTTGGCAGGGCGCACTATCGGTGCTAGTAGCAACGTGGAGACCTGCACAACACAACCACAGAACTTTGTCCCCAACTTGCGACGAGGTTGTCAATCTCACCGTGTTTTGCGAAAAACAAAGGATTAAACGTATCGAATGGAAAGAAGTAATAGTTTGCAGAAAGTAAACACAAAGCAGTAAACAGTTTGTAGATTGTATGTAAAGAAAGGACCGGGATCCATAGTTCACTAGAGGTGGCTCTCCTTAGATAGATAACATGTTGGGTGAACAAATTACAGCGGGGCAATTGGCAAACACCGAGAAAGCAATACATGCATATACTAATCATCTTGACTCCTCTGAGACTTGATTGGGCAATACAACATAATACATAGACCGCCATCCAACTGCATCTATGACTAATAATCCACCTTCAGGTTATCATCCGAACCCCCTCTAGTATTAAGTTGCAAGCAACAGATTATTGCTTTACGAACTGCGTGTAAGGTAAACAATACGATTGTTCTATGAACAAAGGATTTTTGTTTTCTCCCTAGTAGCAACAGCACATCTAGTACCTTAGAGATTTCTGTCACTTCCCCAGATTACGAGAGGCATGAACCCACTATCGAGCATAAATACTAACTCTTGGATTTGCTAGCATCTACTTGGCCAAGATAGCTACTAACAACGGAAAGCATGCAAGATCTCAAATAACAAAGACATGATAGAATCAATAATCAATCTGAAATAGCATCTCAATATCCATTGGATCCCCGCAAACACAACATGTATGAATTACAAATAGATGATCTTGATCATGAACGGAGCTCACAAGATCTAAACATGAAAGCACAAAGGAGGAGAAACCAGCCATCTAGCTACTACATGGATCCGTAGTCCAAGGATGAACTACTCACGCATCACACCGGAGGCTTGCATGGTGATGAAGAAGGCCTCCAGGGTGAATTCCCCTCTCCGGCAGGGTGCCTGGAAGAGCTTCAGATCCCTCCCGATCTAGGGATGGAGATGACGGCGGCTACATACTCTTTCGTGGATTTTTGATCGGGTACTTAGGGTTTTCGTCCCGAGGGCAATATATAGGCGGAAGGAGAGGCCGAGGGGGTGCCGGGAGCCACCACACCACCCCCTGGCGCAGGCCCAGCCTGGCCGTGCGGCCAGGTGGTGTGGCCGGCCCCTGGCCCTTCTCCGTCTCGTATTTTTGCACTTGATCCCTTCCGGAAAATAGGCACTTTGGCTTTTGTCCCGTCCAATTCCGAGAATATTTATTTTCTGACTTTCCTGGAACCAAAAACAGCAGAAAACAGGCAGCTGGCACTATGGCTCTTGTTAATAGGTTAGTCCAAGAAATCATATGAAAAGTACTCCAAAGTTGGAACAAAACACAAGAAAGTGGATAAAACCAAGCATGGAACATCAAAAGTTATAGATACATTTGCAATGTATCAACATCCCCAAGCTTAACTCATGCTCATCCTCGAGTAGGTAAGTGATAAAAAGAAAGAATTTTTGAGGTGACATGCACCATCAAAGACTTGATCAAAGTATTTGCAAAACATTCAAGACTGGGATCATAGTACTTCAATCATAACATGAAAGACAAAGTTCTAGCAATAAGCAAAGAAACTCTGATGCAACATGAAAAGGCACAAACAAAAGATTCATGAATAACAATGCTTTGCAAGACGTTTGTTTGTTTCACATAAAGAAAACATAGCATAAAGGTATTCAGCTTGTCCCTCAATAGAGTAGCAAATATAAATGCATAGGACACCTTCAAAGTTCATAAGAGTGACTAGATACAATAGTTTCAAACAAGCAATAACAAGTTATGCATCAATCAACTAGTCTTGGGACAATGCACATAGAACTAAGAATGGCCACTATGCTCTCAAAGTAGTGCATAAAGATAGAAGGTGGAGACTCAATATAATGGTGGAAGAAAGGCCTTTTGTAAAAGGAAGTAGGGATTCAAGTCTCATAAAGAGCTTCCAAAAATTATGGTACTTAATAGCTTTCAGCTCTCATTGCCCCTATCATAAGCATCTTGAAGTGATTAAGGTTAAAGTGAACAAACTATGGTGTACATGCTTGACGAAGTATAAGTCAAAAATCTCATGTCCCTTGTATACGAGGGCTGCTCCTCATGCTACTCAAGTTTAGTCACCGGTAAGTTCTTGTCATTGTAAGTACATGTGTATCATTGAGAACCGCCAACAGGGTACCCCTTGCCCGATGATACGGAAGAATCCCCATATCAAAATGACAAGGCAAGCAGACAATGAGCATCTCAGCATTCTTCTTATTTACCATGGGAATATGGTGCTTTTTTTCTCTCTTTCCTCTTTTCATAGTATCCCTTTTTTTAATTTTCTTTTCTCTTTTTTTATCAATATAGGACTCTTTTTTTTATAAGAAGAATGCTTCATAGGCAGCTCATTATGGTTACGCTGCAGGTTTCCACCATGTCAGCATGGATTAGACCAGCGGCCCAGGCGTTTCTCTAACACACATACATAACTCCATGGACTTACAAGCTCCCCTTTCATTTCACAATCGACATCCATATACAAAAGAGCATGATATCAACTAGGTACAAGTACCAAGTGCAATGTTGAAAGCGTTCCCCATGAAAGCATGGTTCTGCTAATTCCCAACAAATAAGTGCAAGCATATACAACATAGAAGACACAATGGTTCAAGTTTATTAAAGGCAAGTAAAGTAAGTTGTGCCATCAAGTTCGTGAGAGCTTTAATCACTAGTTTTCTCATAACAAGAGGAAGGTAAACAAAAGCATGAATATAGTTGGAATAGCATAAGCTAGTAGGTAGGTATGGTGGACTCTTTGGAATAACTTGGTTCAAGGAGTTGGATGCATGAGTGGAACTCATACTTGGTGGTGGAGGCTAGCAAAAGACTGGGAGCGACAAACTAAGAGAGCAATAATGGCCATAATCATGCAGAGCGACAAAACATCATTGATCAAAGCATAAAGTGATACTACAAGTTGAAAACTAAAGGATCATAAAGGCTATGGTGACTTGAGATAGTCATAACATGGTGTGAGCATGTGCCAAGTCAACCCAAATAAAACATCAAAGGAGAATACCACTATACTATGCTTTAATATGCTAAAACAACACATGATTCATCCAAGGCACATTAAGCAATCTCAATTGTTTATAACAAGTCATGCTACAACAAAGAATACTAAGCATAAAGCCAAAACAATATCAAGCATGGCATGACAAAGCATAGGCCACAGTCAAAAATGAGCTCTTTTTACCACACAAGTATGAACTTTCCTACTCTTTTCCAAACCAAACCAAACTATTCGCAAACCAAAGTGTGAAAGAGGGGGTCCAACCAACTTATTCAGAAAACTAAGCAAACCAAGCAAACTAAAAACCAAAAACGAAAAACGAAAAACGAAGACGCTCCAAGAACAACACAATTGGGCATGAAACAATAAAAATGAAGCGTTTGGAAGAAACCTGGAATTTTTATTGATGAAGAAGGGGATGCCTTGGGCATCCCCAAGCTTTGACGCTTGTACTTCTTGGATATTTCTTGGGGTGACACGCGTGGCATCCCCAAGCTTGAGATTTAGTCCATCCTTCATCTCATTACTCATTTTTCCATACACCTGAAAATTTTCCTTCATACAAAACTTCACACAATCTCATTAACAACATTAGTGCACTTAAGATAAATAAGTCTCAAGGTTCAGTTTTAACACCAAATAAACTTCCATTAGAACACTAGATACTGTAGCACTTCCCTCAAAAAGCTCAATTTCCCAAAGGAACTCAAGAAGGAACTAACAAGAAGCAAATGTAGAAAATGGCAGAAATCTGTCAAAACAGACCAGCAGGTAAAGACGAATTTTTTCGAAGACCTTCTGTTGCTCAAATCAAAAAGTGTTGAACTAACGAAAGTTAGATAACAACCTGGGGCAGAAGCACAAACAATTAAAGCTCAATCCGACATACAGAGCTCTCTCAGAAATGTTTACGGTGAAGCACAAAAATCTGTTTCGGGACAGCAACTTTCCCAATCATTACTTCTCTCTCAATAGAGGTTACTCTTGGCACAAAAAGCAAATAAAAAGGATAAGGAGAGGTTATTACAGAGGTAATAACTTCCAAGACTCATCTAAAACTCTTGGGTTATCTCCGAACAAGTACTTTTCTTTAACGCCTTTAAGTTAGGCATAAGAAGTAAAGAAAGAATCAAGTGTTCTCAAATGAAGAAGCATTAAAACCAACTTTCTTGCCCTTACCTCTCTTATTTTTATTCTTATCCTTTGGGAAAATGTGATTGTTTGGTGGAGAAGAGAGATGCATGGTCCCCTTTCCCACATCTATTATTGCTCCAAGGAGTTCTAATAGGGACCTTCCAAGTGTAATTTGTCCTTTTCCTGCACATTCAATAACAAGATAATCAATAGAAATCATTTTCCCAAGGATCTTTGTAAACACTCCTTCAGCTATTCCAAGAGGTAATATGGTAGTATTATTAGCAAGAGATATTTATTTTCCTCCTTCTGTAAGCCCCCAAAGATTCAAAGATTCATAAATATTCTTGGGCATAAGGCAAAATTCAGACATGATATCACAGTGGGCTTGAAAAGTTTCAGTGTTTATCTCAATTTTTACTGTAGGAAGCCACTTTGGTGGTTCAGAATTTATTGGAACATAATTGTGATGCTCCCTAAGCGTATTATATCACCCTTCTAATCTAGCAGTGCTAGCCTCAAGAGTATCCAACCTAGCAAATATTTTTGCGAAGGAAGTATCAGTTTGGCTAGGCATGTTGTAAGTGAGGATCAATTTCTTTATAGCATTAATAGCATCATCCTCATTACATTGGAGGAAATCTCCTCCCACAATAGCATCTAGGGCATATCTATAGCAAAGAGCAATCCCAAGGTAAAAACTGCTAAGGAACAAGCTTTGAGTCATTTTAGGCTCAGTTTTTTCATGTAGATCAGAGATTCTAGACCAAGGTTCCTTAAAACTTTCCTCAATTCCTTGTTTAAAAGTGAAAATCATTTCCTCGGGTGACATAGTGATTGGAGCAAGGCTAGACATAGTGGCACTCAAGATAGGAACTAATTTTTTTGTGTTTTTCCAATAAGAAAGCAAACAAGTAGAACTCATTTTTTGTGTGTTTTTGAAGAACAAAACAAGCAAACAAAGCAAAAAGAAACTAAGCAAAACAAAAACAACAAAGTAAAGAGATTGGTTATGAGGGACTCCCCTTGTGAAGATGTCCTTGACTCCCCGGCAACGGCGCCAGAAAAATGCTTGATGGCTCAGTGCACGGCGCCCAGAAAAGTGCTGGTGCATGGTTGATGTAGAGCTTGTTGGGAACCCCAAGAGGAAGGTATGATGAGCACAGCAGCAAGTTTCCCTCAGTTATGAAACCAAGGTTTAATCGAACCAGTAGGAGCAAGGAAACACCCCAAAGGTGTTACTAGCTAAGCTTTGGCAGGGCGCACTACCGGTGCTAGTAGCAACGTGGAGACCTGCACAACACAACCATAGAACTTTGTCCCCAACTTGCGACGAGGTTGTCAATCTCACCGTGTTTTGCGGAAAACAAAGGATTAAACATATCGAATGGAAATAAGTAATAGTTTGCAGAAAGTAAACACAAAGCAGTAAACAGTTTGTAGATTGTATGTAAAGAAAGGACCGGGATCCATAGTTCACTAGAGGTGGCTCTACTTAGATAGATAACATGTTAGGTGAACAAATTACAGCGGGGCAATTGACAAACACCGAGAAAGCAATACATGCATATACTAATCATCTTGACTCCTCTGAGACTTGATTGGGCAATACAACATAATACATAGACCGCCATCCAACTGCATCTATGACTAATAATCCACCTTCAGGTTATCATCCAAACCCCCTCCAGTATTAAGTTGCAAGCAACAGATTATTGCTTTACGAACTGCATGTAAGGTAAACAATACGATTGTTCTATGAACAAAGGATTGTTGTTTTCTCCCTAGTAGCAACAGCACATCTAGTACCTTAGAGATTTCTGTCACTTCCCCAGATTACGAGAGGCATGAACCCACTATCGAGCATAAATACTAACTCTTGGAGTTGCTAGCATCTACTTGGCCAAGATAGCTACTAACAACGGAAAGCATGCAAGATCTCAAATAACAAAGACATGATAGAATCAATAATCAATCTGAAATAGCATCTCAATATCCATTGGATCCCATAAACACAACATGTATGAATTACAAATAGATGATCTTGATCATGAACGGAGCTCACAAGATCTAAACATGAAAGCACAAAGGAGGAGAAACCAGCCATCTAGCTACTACATGGATCCGTAGTCCAAGGATGAACTACTCACGCATCACACCCGAGGCTTGCATGGTGATGAAGAAGGCCTCCAGGGTGAATTCCCCTCTCCGGCAGGGTGCCGGGAAGAGCTTCAGATCCCTCCCGATCTAGGGATGGAGATGACGGTGGCTACAAACTCTTTCCAACAAATAAACCAAACTCTCCACATTTTTCATGATGGCACACGTACCAAAACTAAAAGATTGAACCTCCAAGAGCATAAAACATGATATGGAGAGAAACAAGAAGCATAAATATGAGTGTTCTAAATAATATAGGAAAGCTCACCCATAAGTAGTACATTATATAGAATTTTGCTTTTGAATGCAAAATGCACACAAATGAGATCATCGCTACTACCTACATTAAATAAAACACAAGAGGATACCAATAAAATAAGAAGATCCATAAGAGGCAAGGAAATCTTGGGAGAAACACAAAACAATTTCTTGGCCAAAGATAGGACAAAAATAAACCAAGGCCTGAGTGAATATGATCAAAAAATTCTACCATAAATCAAGTACTAATTGTCCAAGGACAAGAAGTATTGGGAATAATATTCCCAAGGTAGTTCACATGGATATCCAAGATGATATTCACACTAAGAAGCATATAACAAAGTATAGGAATTAAGATTGATGATTCGAAAGAGATTCTTGGTAGTTACCAATAGTCACTCACTCACTAATGATTAGAGTAACTTTGAAGCTAATGGTTTCCATGAGGATATAGAGATCCAAATATGAGAAAACACATCCTAAGAAACACTCTCACAAACAAGATCCAAAATATGAGCAATGAAGGCATTCAAGCAAATTTGAACTTGTTTGAGCAAATGTGTCACATAGGAGCTAGATAATTATCAATATCATTTCTAAGTGAAACAACCTCGAATTTTCACATTCTCTAGGCTTGTAATATGCACTAAGCATATGACTCCCCCATAATGTGATAAACCATAAATCTCAACACGAGGCAAAAGGATCCAAATAGAGATAATTAATGGACATTATAGAACTTGAATTTCTCATGAGAAACATACCACATAGAGACTAGATAATATTGCACTATAAATACTAGGGGGTATTCCTCATGTACACACATTTTTAGGATTGTGGAATACCCAAGCATAACAGCCCCCCAATGGGATAGTCCATTAATCTCTCACAAGAGCCAAATAAGATACCAAACATATTCAAGAAAGGCTCAAACACAAGAACACAAATGTAAATGGTGTGACACCCAAACAAACACAAATATACTTGATAACTCAAGATAGGTAAGTGTTAAGCACAACATATACACAAACATGCAAGGTACAAAACCAACACATGCATAAGGGGCGAGTAACTTTCAATGTAGTGAGTTAAGCACATGTCACCGCAAGGAGGAACACTGGAAATATGACAGAGGCAATATAATCCACATGACTTGACTTGTACCAATATAATAGAAGAAGATCCCTCAATTCTTCATGATGTAACCAAGTCTCCAATGTTCTTCAAAAACACCTATTGATCAAGTTTTGGCTTGTTGGTTCCCAACCAAGTTGGGTCCTAAGAAGTTAGTCACAATAGGCTTGACAACCCAAATGGTTCTTTTCTTGACACCACATTGAGCACCAACAAATTTGGCAAACACATTCCAACATCATCCTTACAAAGAGAATAAGCAACATCAATAAAGATAGGGTTGGATCAGGAGATACCAATGGTGCATGAGGAAGAAATGTGCCCCTTCTCACGGCAAATGTAGCAAGTTCTTCTCTTGCCATCTTTCTTCTTAGGTGATGCCACAACTCGAGGAAGATCTCGACTAGTCCTCTTAGGAAGAGGCCCATCTCTAACTTGAGGTAGAGCTTGAGGCTGCTTCCCTTGTTGCTTCACACTAAGAGGCTTCTTCTTCAATGAGCAAGATCTAACATCATGTCCTTCTTACTTGCACTTGAAGCAAACAATGTTGGCAGGATTCTTTACCTAATCTTGGCCATTCTTCTTGTTTCCCTTGTGCTTCAACTTGTTAGTGGACTTATTCTTGATATTGGAGTTGAATCCAAGTCCACTCTTGTCATTGGTTTTTTTTGCACGCTCAAGATGTGGTTGAGTGCGGCCTTCCCTTTATGACCCATTTTCAAGTCATTATTCAAAGAAGTGACTTGATCCTCTTTAATATTCAAAGATAGAATATTGCAACTAGATAGATAAGATGGATTGCCAATAGTAAGCAAACTATCTATATTGCAATTTCTATCACCACTCACCATATCATTACCTTGTGAAAAATCACATGTTGGTGAAGTGGTAAAAGGTGAGAACTCATCACGACCGGAGGTGGAGGGAATACAATCATCCTCAATAATGTTGGACACACCATATTTATCTTGAAGCTTTGTCCAAATATCGTGAGCACTCCGATAAGGCATGGTTTAAGAAATAACTACATTGATCACAACAAGTAAAAGAACTTTAGTAGATTGAGCATCTACATAAGAGTTCATCTTCTCCTCTAAAGATTCGTTTTGGGGATCCATAGGAGAACTAAAACCCATATATATAATCCCCTCAATAGATGGGTGAATGCCCCAGAAAAAATCAAGCATGCGAAGTTTCAAATCATCATAATTTGTGCCATCGAATACATAAATGGAATCGTGCACTAATCCCCTAGTCGGCATATTTACTCTCAAGGCGGTGAAGCCTAAAAGCGAGATATCTTGCTCTAATACCAATTGAAAGATCACAGATGGCGCCTAGAGGGGGGTAAATAGGCGGTTTAAAAACTTTTACAAGATGGACTTAACAAAGGCGAAATAAAACTACCATTTTCTTTTGTCAAGCACAAAGACTATATATACTATGGTTCACCTATGTGCACCAACAACTTATGCTAAGCAAGAGAAGCAACAGGGTGATAGCAAGATAGATTACTTCAAGCATGAAGGTTATCACAATGTAAAGTGCATAAGTAAAGATCTCAGGTATAGAGATAACCGAGGCACGCATGGACGACTATGATTTACCGAGTTCCTCCCAACAAGGGAGTATGTCTCCTTGCAGGGGTGGGCAGTACTAAGACCACCAATGCCACAAGAGGCCTCACCCTTTTCTACCAAGCACCTGCCGCACGGCAAGCACCCGACCCACTATGGGACACTTGAGGGCGGTCACCAAACCCATACAAGATTGGGGCAATATCCACAACTTAATTGGAGGCTCCCAATAATCACCACCAAGGCCACAATCTTGGGAGAGCTTCACAGCTTAATTGAAGGCCCCAAGAACTCACCACAAAGGCCACACAACCGTCTAGGGTTCCAAAAACCCAAGAGGGACAAGCTTCTTGATTTCCCCAACAAAATCTTCTGAGGAGAACTCAAACTAATGCACCTAATGCAATGGCAAGTCCTTCACTCTCAAATTCCACCAAAGCTACAAAAGCTATTGGGAGAATAAGAGAGGAATAACACAAGAGGAAATCCACAAAAGAAACCCCGAGATCTAGATCCCAAGATGTTCCCCTCACATAGAGGAGAGATGGATTTGTGGAGTTGTAGATCTAGATTTCCCCTTTCAAATCCCCCAACAAGATTCAAGAAATATGGGAGGGACTGAGAGTATTTACAAGCTCTTGAAGGTAGAAACAATGGAGGAGAGAGAGAGAGCAAGCAACCAGCCCAAGGAGGAAGAAGGGGGGCTTTTATAGGTCCCTCACGTCAACTAGCTGTTGCAGAACACTTATCTCGGAGTCCCCGGCCTTCAGGACTGGAGTCTCCGGCCCCTAGGACCGGAGTCTCCGGGGTCCAGACTCCGGACAGGACTCCGACGAGCCTCCAGATGCTCTCTATACACCCCCCGGAGTCTGGGTCGGAATTTGGGCCAGAGTCTCCGGCCTCCCGGACTCTCCAGGGTGCGAACCCTGGAGTCTCTAGCCCTCACAAAACTATCAGAAACACGGATACGAAAACAATCATAATTTTTGCATCCACTCCGATTTTGATTATCTTGGGCTCGTTTCGAAGAGGAAAACAAGCTCTACAAGATTATGTAGGGAACCATCATAGTCCAGCAAGGTAGGATAGAACCTAATGATGAAAGGTTTAACCTATCTATAAAAGACAAACCAGTAAATCCTCCAACATCGAAAACGCAATAGAATGCATATGAAATCTGTTTTCGATGAACTTGAGCTTGTCATGGAGATTAACACAAGATCTAAATCCTATCATGGATAAGAACCAAATAAGAACCAAGAAAGATGATGCCAAGTATGCAAATGTTTGTGCTCTGTTTGAAGGATATGATCAAGTTACTCACTCGAGAGCCCCTCTTGATAGTATGGTTATCTATCCTAAACCCGGTCTCGCAACAACAACATGAGACCGGCAAAAGGGAAAACCTATCAAGATAATACCTTTGCCTTGAACAATACACTTGAGCTCGATGTAGATGGTCTTGTCCTTCTCAAGATGGACACCTTTCTTGATTTCTCTTCCTTGAGCTCGTATGATGAAGACTTGAAACATGCTCCCCCATACACCATGGGGAAACATCTTCTTTGACCTTGTCTTCATTGATCCATGATTATCGAGGATGGCAAGCTTCAAGCATGAGATCTTCTAGAGATGGTGCATCTTGAGCTTGCACAATATTTCTTCTAACTCCAATTGTATGATTCTTGAAGATACACATGAGGAACTCCATCTACTTCTTCAAGACACACTTGATCTTCTTTTATTTATTCTTCTTCTTCTTATACAAGATTCCAATAGGCCCAAAGACCTTGGACAATACTTCTTATTCTTCATGTCTTCTACCTTGAAGCCAACATATGCTCCACGCAATGCCAATGGAAAATTCCTACAAGTGCAACTTAATGCAAACATTAGTCCATAGAGATTGTCATTAATTACCAAAACCACATATGGGGGCCCACATGCTCTTTCACCAGTAATTTGTCACTTTCTACACGAAAAAATCCCACAATGTCTACAGGAAATCTCCTTGCAGTTCCATGCTTATCTTTTGTAGAAACCTAAAACTTCTAACCATCGTCATATGTATTCCTATAATTACCCTTGTTCTTGTATTTAGTAAGAAAAACCACCTTTGGAACTATTTTGTAGCACATAAATTTTCTTGCATAAATTCTTTGCCTAAGATATATCTTCACCATTATGGCTTGTCTTATTGCATCTAACAAAAGAACCACTACAAGTGACTTAAGGTGTATAATCTTAGAACAGAAACTCATTGACAAGTTGTTGCAATTATAATACATATTGCTTAAGTTGCCAAACATGTTTCTAGCCCATAGTTTGGTGTGATGTTATTTAAGGTATTCTTTCATCGTTGGTTGTGTATGCATGTTCTGTATCTAATCAACATGCTAGCAAGGGTGTATGTGTATGCTCCTAGCCACAAGTTGTCTTCAAAGACCTTGCATTGAATTTTTTCATGAAGATAGTAGAGAGGTGTCACATGCATTCTATATGCTCAACCCTAAGAAATACAACATAAATAACATTCTCTAGCCTCTTGCATGCATAAATTTGTATCACCATGCATTTAAGGTGACCTATTACTCCATGGACCATGTCCATCTTTTAATAGATTCACCTTGAGAATACCATAAGCTACTCTAAGTAGCCAATTATGGGCATATACATCACTTGTCCATCGAAGCTATCTTATGAACTTCCATGTCAAAGATGTTGCGTATATTGGTAAGTATAGTGTGCTACACTCTAGAAACACCATCCAACATGCCTTCAAGAAGAAAAAACCTCTCCTAAAGCATTTCTTATCTACCATCTTATACTTCTTCCCTCTTGAGGATTTTGCTCTTCCTCTCACTAACTCATAATCAATGTAAACAACACTCCTAGGTTATGTATTTTCTACCTCAGCTTTCAAACTACACACGTGGAAACTGTCATTTAACTTTCCTTGAACCAGTTCCAAAGCCATCTCCTTCCTCTAAAAAACTCTATGATAAGGAATTAGCTCATTGAACTTATCACTAAGCTTTGTTCTCGGTCCATCGGGTCAAAATGTTTGATCCTGCCTCACCCAATAAAGTATTATACTCCCTCCACCCATAAATAACTGACTTTGCTTTGTCTAAATTTGAATGTATCTATACACTAAAACATGTCTAGATACATTCGAATCTAGACAAATCCAAGTCACTTATTTTTGGATGAAGGGAGTAGTTAAAATCCACTTGGTTGAAGCAAGTCTTATTTTCTCTCTTAAACCAGTCTTGGACAATTATGTTTCTAGGTGTTTAGGTTAATCTATATTGGATAATAAATTAATAAGGGTAATGTTGTAACCCATTTTGGGCCAGATTTGAACCAAGATGATGAAGGCATGTTTTCAAAGATGGGCTTGACAAATGTGTTTCAGCCTTGGAGCCAAATTAGGAAGGAGTCAAGGAATAAGTAATAATCACGACATAACTATTTTCTACTGTGTTGTTCATGGATGGTTTGGATTCCCTACTCTATAAGTTCACGTATGATGCTATTATAATTTCTGTTTGGTTTATTCTTAGCTACGATAGTAACTGCATCCTATTGTGTAGTTCACTACAAATTCTGAATCACCCAACGTCTTGTGCATTCCAGGCTATACAACTGATCCATATTTGCTGAAATGACCTAGTTAGTTTATATTTGCTAAAATTCTAAGCCACACACACATTGTTTGATTCCTCATTTCACTATAGGCACACTTGTTTAATGCTTGCTTCTCGTGTTTTGTTTGACATGTTGGTCAATAATTCAACCATGGACCTATAGTAAACTCCAGTTCATAGCTCCTATTGTATCAGTCAAATGAGTAGTTTTAAATTCTTTGATAATGAAGATGGTTGTTTATTTGCCTTGTTTTTTTGTATTAACTTGTTATTACTTAGTTTTAGACTGCAATTATTGTAATCGCCACCAAAGAGGGGGTTGCAAGATCATGTCTCAAGGTGGTTTTCCAATGTAGCTGTCACACTCAAAGGGGGATGCAGTTGCTAGATTGAGAAAGAAAATTAAGAACTCTGCCATCCGCGGGCTCAATCTTGATTGTCAACTGAAATGCTGAATTTTCTTACCCTTGAGTTTGTTGATAATATGTAATAATTTTAAGACGTTTCCAGCTAATGTTATATATAGATAAATCCCATAGGCCATGTGATGCAGCCCAACACATGGCAATCACCATTGGTCCACATCATGCTATACCAACCATTCCTGCAAAGGTAAATTGCTTCCATCTCTTACCCTTCTTTGGTTATCATGTGAATGGGATCCTACTTGAGACGAATCACTACTGTATGACTAGGCCCTTGACCCTGACACCAAGAGGAGGAGACAAGGATGCACTAGGAGCCAAGGCCCCCAAGCATGAGGCCTAGAAGAGAAAAAAGGAAGAAGCAGCTACAATAACACCAAAGTCTCCACTATAGCCAGACCGGAGTCTCTGCCCTCCATTGACCGGACTCTCCGCCCTCACCTCGACCAGCCCGTGCCTGCAAGGTTCTGGAACCCGCCCGGAGCCTCCACCACCAAATCGAAGTCTCTGCCCAGCGGCAAAGTCTCCGCCCCCACTACCCCGTAGTCTCCGGCCTAAGTATGGGACTACGCGCCTTGGAGCTAGGCCTCACCCCATGTACCCCCATATTGTACCTAAAATACCCCTTCGTGGCTAGCCTATATATATGCCCCACCCCTCCTATAAACCCTAGAGATGATGAAGAATTGAGTTGAACTCATGGCATGTGCCAAACCCTGGATGGGACCCTCCTCTCTATAGATTGAATATAAGAGTTGTATCAAGGCCCTCCTCAAGTACTTGGTCTCTCCTATTTCAAGGATTCTACTAGTGCTTGGTCTCTCCCCATCGGGATTTTACTTGGTTGCTACTCTATCCTTGATTTGGGATTCTACCATTTGCTTGCCAATCTCTCCTCGGGTGATTCTACCGCAAGGTATCTTGCCTAGGATTCTATTGGATTGGTTGTTCGAACTGAAGGAGTTATGCCCTAGAGGAAAATAATAAAGTGTATTATTTGATATATCTCCTGTATGTTCATAATACGTTTCATATTGTGCTATAAGCGTATTGTCTGAAGCGTTAATACACGTGTGGTATGTAAACAAACCGTGTCTCTAGTTACCTCTAGTGAACTAGTTCATTGGTCATGAGGATGGTCTGTGTTTCAAGATCATGGGCATTTATGCCAACTGACAATGAGGTCATGTTATTAGTTGAATAACATGATAGACAAACATCCGACCGTTATATCGTAATGAGATCTAGTTACAAAGTTCACCATTAATGATAAAACACATAGAACCTCGCAACCTGATCCTTTGACTGTGAGGTAATGCAAATCACCATTCTGGAAGAAGCTTAGATGGTTATCAAGAATCATCTCGTAACAGGGTGATCAAAAAGGTGCCACTCAGGTTTTCCGAAGGAATGCGTAGAGGAGTACATATCAAAACCAGGATTTGTCTAGTCCATGTAACGGACAGATACATGTGGCCATCTCGGTGACGTTGCATTAATGAAGCTTGCAAGCATGTGACTAGGTCACGGAATGCAACGACATGAGAACGAGAAAACAAGTTCATCGGTAACGAGATCGATCTAAGGTATAGAGATACCGAAGATCAAGTCTCGGATGAATTAGGTATCGTATGACAAAGGGAATGGGGAACGACTATCTCACGGTTCGAGCGATTGTATTCGTGAAACACACGGGGGTCACATGGCCATCCAGGTCCCTCTGTTGATCATTGATATGAGAGTGGTCTCTATCATGTCCGGAGTGTTTCTGAATCGAAGGATGTCACGCTTAAGGGTAGGGACGCTTAGGGTAGATGAGGCATCGTATGAGAAATAGAGAGAGATATCGGAATAGTTTCGGTAACACCCGCTGGAGATCGGAAAGGGGTCCGAAAGTTGTTCCAGAGTGAAGGAATAATATAATATATGTATTTTAATGTTAATTGGAGAATTAATATTAAATATATATTTTATTTATTTTTAAAGGCACTATATTGCTAATGGGCCTCACCCGAAGGGAGGCCCAAGTGGGCAAGGCGCCTAGGGTGTGGGGGCCAGCCGGCCTAGGGCTGGTGGGCCGCCCCAGTGGGGCCCACCTAGGGCCGGCGGCTGCCCCAAGGTGGCCGGCGGGTGTGGGATTAGTCCCACACCGCCTGGCCCCTGGGTGGTGCGCCCCCCTCCCACTATATAAAGGGGTCCCCCCTCCCCTTGGAGAACACCCATTCCTCTCATTCTTTCTCTCTCATCTGCTAAGGACTTCCCCGTAATATTGGGGAGGACCTCGTGGTTGAGTTCTCCACCTTCACACTACCGTCGTGTGATTGGCGATCCGGCATCTACTTCTTCCGCTGCTCGGCTGGATCGGAGCCCGGTTGACGTCCCCTACATCGGACGTGTGACGAACTTCGGAGGCACCACACTTATGGTGCTGCTCATCTTCATCAATATACACCTTCCTATGTAAGGCGTGCCTCTCTCTGCAAAGGTATGAATACTGTATTCCTTCTCCATTACTTATTGTCTACATAGTATAGATCTTGGTATTAGTGTTCGAGTAGATAGAATTTTTTTGTTTTCTGCTACGGAACCCAACAGTGGTATCAGAGCGGGTCTATGGGTAGACATGCCGTACAGATAGAACACATAGCAATATGTGGGCATTAATTCTCTAGTTTCTACCCTCTTTTAGTATTACTATTCATATCACAGCACTGTTTGATGAAGCGGCCCCCAACCGACCTCACGTGGTGATTCACGAGACTGGTCCACGAATCAAAGTGGCTTAGGGGGTGTCTGTCTATCTACAGTAGTTGATATGGCATTGACACTAGAGGGCCCTGAAAAGGGAAGAAGAACGGCAATCATTGAATCCATGTTATGGCTCGATGTTCGTAGGTGGGAAGGGGTTCTACTACGAAAGCCCTAAAGTCGCGTAAAACATGCAATATTTAATATAGAGGCGTTTATCTTCCTTATTGCATAGGGGCAAGTATTATAACATGGGATTGACAAAGTTTGTGAAACTTTGAGGCTGTTGATGATGATCATGAAGCTACAACCATGTCATAACACTTTACTTTTGAAGTATTACTTATTGTGCTAGTATACTTACTAGACGATAGCATAATAAGATAATCCCTCATAGTATTCCAGTTATCGTATTCCCCTCGTGTGTGCACCACCAAGAAAGTTCTTCTGTATGAGGCGATCCAGGGTGATAGGCCTGGGTGTCAGACATATCTACGTTCGCATACAGTGGGTGTAAGCCATGTTGCACTGCGAATACACACGAGTTAGAACTGGCGAGCCTAGCACGTTACAGAGACGTGGCCTCAGAATACAAGAGACCAAAAGGTCGAGCATGAATCACATAGATGATGTGAGCGACATTAGGGAATGTCCACCCTTGATACTGCACTGATGGCTATGTTTAACCGGGGGAGGTGCAGGGGATTGGGATCATGTGATTACTAAACGAGTAGAGGGATGTTCGTTTAAGTGGGAGTTCTTTTAGTTAAAACTTGAACTCATTATTGTGAACATAGTCTAAATACTTTGCAAATTCCTTTGTAGATGTCTCGCACACCCACCTTCAACCTTAGCACTTTCCTTGAGAAGGACAAGCTGAAAATTGATGGAACCAACTTCACCTCATGGTTCCGCAATCTTAGGATCCTGCTAGTCCCCTATAAGTTGACTTATGTCATCGAGGGCTGACCTTCCGGCTAAGCCTGCAGATTCCGCCTCCCAGGATGAAAAGAATGTCTGGCAGTCCAAGGCGGATGATTTCTCCCTCATCTAGAGTAGAATGCTCTATGCCATGGAGCCGGAGCTTCAAAAGTGTTTTGAGAAGATGAATGATTTTGAGATCATTGAGGATCTCAAGGCTGTCTTTGCTCCACAAGCTCGTGCAGAGAGGTATGATGCTTCCGAGCTCTTCTTCTCTGCTAAAATGGAAGAGCACAGCAGTATTAGTGAGCATGTGGTCAAAATGGCTAGCTACGTCAAGCGCTTAAACGCCTTGGATTGCAAAATCCCGGAGGAGCTCGCTATAGATAGGGTGCTGCACTCGCTGCCCCTAGTTATAAGAGTTTTGTGATGAACTACAACATGCAAGGGATGACTAAGACCCTTGCTGAAGTGTTCTCCATGCTCAAAACTGCTGAGGTTGAAATCAAGAAAAAGCACACAGTACTGATGGTCAACAAGACCACCAACTTTAAGAAACCGAGGCAAAAAGGGAAAGGCAAGGGTAAAAAGTCTAAGAGGGATAGCAGGTTTGTTCCTAGCACCTCAAAGACTTCCAAGCCTGGTCCTAAGCCTGGCACTTCGTGCTTCTACTGCAAAGGGGACGGGCACTGGAAATGCAACTACCCTAAGTACATTGAAGACAAGCGAGCTGGCAAGATAGCCATCCCGGACAAAGGTATATATGATATACATGTTATTGATGTATTCCTTACGAGCGCCAGGAGTAACACCTGGGTATTTGATACCGGATCTGTTGCTCACATTTGTAACTCTCAACAGGATCTGCAGAGTAAGTGGCGCCTGAGGAAGGACGAGGTGACGATGCGCGTCGGCAATGGTTTGAGAGTCAAAGTGATGGCCGTCGGCACCCTGCATCTGCGTCTGCCATCAGGATTATTGTTGGTTTTGAATAAATGCTATTATGTACCCGCACTGAGTATGAATATTGTGAGTGGGTCTTGCTTGTTGCAAGACCGTTAGTCGTTTAAATTAGGAACAAATGGTTGTTCAATTTATATGAATGATGTTTTCTATGTTCATGCTCCTGTACGTGATGGTTTATTCTTACTTGATCTTGATTGTGATACACACATCCATAGTGTTGATGCTAAACGTTGTAAGCACAGTGACGATAATTCCATGTTCATGTGGCATTGCCGTCTTGGTCATATTGACGTAAAATGCATGAAGAAGCTTCATTCAGAAGGGGTTCTTGGGTCATTGGATTTTGAATCCCTTGATACATGTGAGCCATGCCTCATGGGCAAGATGACTCGGACACCATTCTCCGGTATAGTGGAGACAGCTGTAGACCTACTTGGGATCATACATACAGATGTATGTGGACCAATGAGTGTCTCAACACGCAATGGTTATCGTTACTTTGTTACCTTTACTGACGACTTAAGCAGATATGGATATATCTACTTGATGAAGCACAAGTCTGAAACCTTTGAAAAGTTCAAGCAATTTCAGAAAGAGGTAGAGAATCAACTTAACAAGAAAATCAAGCACCTTCGATCGGATCGAGGAGGCGAGTATTTGAGTTATGAGTTTAACATGCACTTGAAGGAATGTGGGATCATCCCACAGCTTACGCCAGCCAGAACACCACAGCGTAATGGTGTGTCGGAACACCGTAACCGAACACTATTAGATAGTGTACGGTCCATGATGTCTTTAACTGATTTGTCTGTGTCTTTTTAGGGATACGCGTTGGAAACTGCCATTTTTATTTTAAACCGAGCACCATCCAAATCCGTGGAGACAACCCCATATGAGATATGGCATGGGAAGAAGCCCAAGTTGTCATTTCTGAAAGTTTGGGGCTGTGAGACTTACGTCAAGAAACTATAGCCTGACAAACTCGAATCCAAATCGGAAAAATGTATCTTTGTGGGATATCCAAGGGAAACCGCTGGGTATACTTTCTACAACCAAGCCGAAGGCAAAACGTTTGTCGCAAGAAACGACACCTTTCTCGAGAAAGAGTTTCTTGCAAAAGGAGTGAGTGGAAGGAAAATTGAGTTAGATGAAATTGTTGACCCTTCTCTCCAAATTCCGAGTAGTGCAACGGAAGCTGTTCCGAAACCTCTCTCCAACATGGAGGAAGATCCAATTGATGATGATCGAAACAATGACATCGAGACTGCTGAGGTTCGTAGGTCTACAAGGGTTCGTGCCACTCCTGATTGGTACAGCAGCCTTGTGATGTCTGTCAACCTGGATGGACAGGAAGAACCTGCAAACTACAAAGATGCTATGGATAGTGTTGACTCCGATAAATGGCTAGAAGCCATGAAATCCGAAATAGGATCGATGCATGAAAACCAAGTTTGGACCTTGGTGGATCTTCCAGAAGGCCGCAAGGCCATGGAAAATAAATGGATCTTTAAGAAAATGACAGATGCGAATGGTAATGTGACCATTCACAAAGCTCGACTTGTCGCAAAGGGTTTTCGACAAATCCAAGGAGTTGACTACGACGAGACTTACTCTCCTGTAGTGATGCTTAACGCTGTCAGGATTTTAATAGCAATTGCTGCACATTTCGACTATGAAATTTGGCAGATGGATGTCAAGACCGCATTCCTCAATGGTCACATTGATGAAGAATTGTATATGATGCAACCAGAAGGTTTTGTTGATCCTAAGGATGCTGGAAAGGTATGCAAGCTCCAACGGTCCATTTATGGGTTGAAGCAAGCATCGTGGAGATGGAACCAACGTTTTGATCAAGTGATCAAGAGTTTTGGATTTGTCCAAACCAACAAGAGTTCTGTGTTTACAAGAAAGTGAGTGGGAGCTTGGTTGTTTTCTTAGTAGTATATGTGGATGACATATTACTCATGGGAAATAATGTGGATCTTATGAATAGCGTGAAAACGTATTTGAGCAACCAAATTTCCATGAAGGATCTAGGTGAAGCTGCATACATATTAGGAATCAAGATCTATAGAGATAGATCAAGGCACCTAATAGCATTAAGCCAGAGTACTTACATAGATAAGATTTTGAAGAGGTTCAAAATGGAAAACACCAAGAGGGGTTTTACACCTATGATGAAGAATTCCTACTTGAGTATGACTCAATGTCCTATAACAGACGATGATAGAGAGAAGATGTCTTACGTCCCCTATGCTTCTGCAATAGGATCTATCATGTATGCAATGCTTAGTACCCGACCTGACGTGGCATTGGCTCTTAGTTTGACGAGCCGATATCAGAGTAATCCAGGACCAGATCACTAGACAACTGTGAAAGATATCCTAAAGTATCTGAGAAGAACAAAGGATATGTTCCTGATCTATGGAGGAAATGATGAAGCTCTAAACGTAACAGGTTACGTAGATGCGAGCTAGAATTCAGATCATGATGACTCAAAGTCTCAAACAGGATTTGTTTTGTTGGTGAATGGTGGGGCGGTAAGCTGGAAAAGCAAGAAGCAGCCGGTGGTGGCACAATCTTCAATGGAGTCTGAATACATTGCTGCAGCAGATGCAGCAAATGAAGCTGTTTGGCTAAGGAATTTCGTCATCAAACTAGGAGTTTTTCCCAATGCACAAGACCCTGTAATGATCTATTGTGATAACACGGGAGCTATTGCAAATGTAAGAGAACCAATAACTCATTCCACAGCCAAACACATCAAGCTTAGATTTCACGTCATCCGGCAGATTGTTGACGAAGGTGAAGTCAAGATTTGCAAAGTAGATACGGAACTGAATGTAGCAGATCCTTTGACTAAAGCTCTCCAACATGACAAGCACGAACAACACCGAGATTCCATTGGTGTTAGGTTCCTGCCTATTGTAAACTAGTTTTGTATACTCTAGTGCAAGTGGGAGACTAGAGGAGTTATGCCCTAGAGGCAAATAATAAAGTGTATTATTTGATATATCTCCTGTATGTTCATAATACGTTTCATATTGTGCTATAAGCGTATTGTCTGAAATGTTAATACACATGTGGTATGTAAACAAACCGTGTCTCTAGTTACCTCTAGTGAACTAGTTCATTGGTCATGAAGATGGTCTGTGTTTCAAGATCATGGGCATTTATGCCAACAGACAATGAGGTCATGTTATTAGTTGAATAACATGATAGACAAACATCTGACCGTTATATCATAATGATATCTAGTTACAAAGTTCACCATTGATGATAAAACACAGAGAACCTCGCAACCTGATCCTTTGACTGTGAGGTAATGCAAATCACCATTCTGGAAGAAGCTTAGATGCTTATCAAGAATCATCTCATAATAGGGTGATCAAAAAGGTGCCACTCAGGTTTTCCGAAGGAATGCGTAGAGGAGTACATATCAAGACCAGGATTTGTCTAGTCCATGTAATGGACAGATACATGTGGCCATCTCGGTGACGTTGCATTAATGAAGCTTGCAAGCATGTGACTAGGTCACGGAATGCAACGACATGAGAACGAGAAAACAAGTTCATCGGTAACGAGATCGAACTAAGGTATAGAGATACCGAAGATCAAGTCTCGGATGAATTAGGTATCGTATGACAAAGGGAATGGGGAACGACTATCTCACGGTTCGAGCGATTGTATTCGTGAAACACACGGGGGTCACATGGCCATCCAGGTCCCTCTGTTGATCATTGATATGAGAGTGGTCTCTATCATGTCCGGAGTGTTTCCGAACCGAAGGATGTCACGCTTAAGGGTAGGGACGCTTAGGGTAGATGAGGCATCATATGAGAAATAGACAGAGAGACCGGAATAGTTTCGGTAACACCCGATGGAGATCGGAAAGGGGTCCGGAAGTTGTTCTGGAGTGAAGGAATAATATAATATATGTATTTGAATGTTAATTGGAGAATTAATATTAAATATATATTTTATTTTATTTTTAAAGGCACTATATTGCTAATGGGCATCACCCGAAGGGAGGCCCAAGTGGGCAAGGCGCCTAGGGAGTGGGGGCCGGCCGGCCTAGGGCTGGTGGGCCGCCCTAGTGGGGCCCACCTAAGGCCGGCGGCTGCCCCAAGGTGGTCGGCGGGTGTGGGATTAGTCCCACACCGCCTGGCCCCTGGGTGGTGCGCCCCCCTCCCACTATATAAAGGGGTCCCCCTCCCTTGGAGAACACCCATTCCTCTCATTCTTTCTCTCTCATATGCTGAGGACTTCCCGTAATATTGGGGAGGACCTCGTGGTTGAGTTCTCCACCTTCACACTACCGTCGTGTGATCGGCAATCCGGCATCTACTTCTTCCGCTGCTCGGCTGGATCGGAGCCCGTTGACGTCCCCTACACCGGACGTGTGACGAACTTCAGAGGCACCATACTTGGGGTGCTGCTCGTCTTCATCAATATACGCCTTCCTGCATAAGGCGTGCCTCTCTCTGCAAAGGTATGAATACTATATTCCTTCTCCGTTACTTATGTCTACATAGTATAGATCCTGGTATTAGTGTTCGAGTAGATAGAATTTTTTTGTTTTCTGCTACGGAACCCAACACAAACCAACGGGAGAAAATCGAATAGTGTGTGTGTTTGCATCTTTATTTTGCATTCGAGTGAGTTCATCGGGTTTTCCCTCACTCCCTGACTCAAATCCGTGAAGATCGGGCCACCCCAAGGGTTAATCCATAAGGATACCCATATCATCTGGTATCCGTAGCTTTTGGTTGCCACATATTTGACTTCGTTCATCGATTTCCATCATAAATTCGAAAATACCAAAAAATATTGCCCCAAATTTCTTTTGGATCGATCTCTGGTTTTGGTGAGTTGATTGTGGTTTTGATCCATAAGAAACTTGTCTTTGGAGCTGGTCTACCATTTTCCTGTGTTTCCTAGCCCATTTTGGTAAAAAAATCTAGATTTGAGATTCGAAGGCCCGAATTTCTGCTCAAGAACACGAGCAGTTTTGTGGACCCTGACACCAGAGTCTCCGCTCCCATGAGACTAGAGTCTCCGACCCTGACCCCAGTTTTCACCTCCTTTTCCTTTTTTGACTAATTTCTTTTTGTTGTTTGTGCGTGTATGTCATCTAACAAGCTTCATCAACAACTCTTCGCGCTCGACACCAACACCACGGAACTCGAACCATCCCTCCACCAACGGTTGCAAGTACGACATCAACAAAAGGTATAACTTGCTCCACCATTGTTAACCCCTATTCTTCCTTTGTGTGTTACCTAACCCATTATGAGTAGCTCATTTTGTGTTTGTCGAAGCATTGTGCGCTTGCTCTTGCAGAGTGATAGTGCATAAGCAATAGAAAAAGTTGACTCCATAGCATAGAAACAACGAGATACATCAAAAAAATAAAACGAAAAAGTAAGATAGCAATACAAAGAGAGTCTAGAGCTTCTAAGAAAGATTGCAAGCAAGAGCAAGGCAATCGTGCAAATCCGTTGCTTCTCAATCTTTTGACAAACAGGCTACAATATCTCCTAGCATTGGCACCACACTGAGCATTAGTCTTTGTTATGACCATTTTTTGTTCATTACTCATTTTCAATAAGTCGTTCTAGCCACATTAATCTCCACTGTGTGTGTATAGTCGTAGGTTGTTGTCACCCTTTTGACCTTTTCCTTTTATGTTCGTTTTTGTTGGATTTTAACCACTTTTGACAATAACATTTTTGTTTGGTTGTTCCATTTGTATACACCTTCCTAACCTTCCACCATAGGCCTCTGTGTGTGTGTCTTGTGTGTCGCTAACCGATTTACTCTCGGTGAGAACAATCTTTCAGTCGTTAACTACAGTGAGGCAAGGTAGAAAATACCATTCCACCATGATACGCGTGGCCTTGTGAGCACAACTTATTGGGAAAACGAAGAAAGTGGAGATGGATGCAACAACCGCCACAACCAAGAAGGCTTTGCCACTCGCCTAAGCTTACAGAGGCACCATGAAGCAATAAAGGAGCAATTGGACTAGTTTGAGAACCATCTCGATGAAAAAATCTGAGAGTTTGATGAACATGACAAGCAACGTCAAGTGGAGCACAACACTAACTTCCAAGATCTCCATGAAGCTCTCGCTAATGTTAGCAAATGTCATGGACATCACTCAAGATCGTCTTGTATGTGTCCCTCAAGTAGCCATGACAAGTACTCAAGATCACATTTTCGACATGGAAAACCCCACTACCACAATGGGGAAGGCAAAGCGCGACACCACCATGAGCAAGTGGTTGCCCTACAAGCTTCCCAACCGCAAAAATCAAAACACCATAGGCGCCATGCTCCTCATGATCGACTCCAACAACAATCTTAAGACCTTTGTCGACATTTTATGAGCATGAGCCACCTGCAAATCAGGACATCGACCACCACAATGCAAGATATGACTTCTAAGGTGAACCAATTTGGGATCCAAGCGACGGAGATGAAAAAGAGCATAATGGTCGGTGACACAACCTCTTGGCTCAAACACACCACTGGCACCACCATGATGAGTTGAAAGATCCACCAATCCCATGTGAGGTATAGAACCACATACACCACTTGAGTGAGAGTGAGATTGAGTTGTGTGTGTTCACCATATGTGAGGATGAGTGCATCTAACTTGAGAGCATGAGTGGTACACCACATGAGTTGAGTAAGGACATTTTTATTTCTAACAACTTCACCTATACTCCTCTTGTGTTGTCTTCCTCTTTGCTAGGTTGCAGAAATGATGATGCTACAAGAAGAACGGACATAGCCATTCCCATGGGTGAAGAAGAGGAGCCTATGAAGGCTACAACTACCACAACACCTACTCCACATGAGCAGGAGTATAAAGGTAATGATATAGGTGTTGGTGATGCCATGCACCCACTAATGGACATGAATGATTTTCTGTGATTGCATAGTATGCATACTCCTATTGCCATGTCACACGCTATTTTGACTTCATCATGTGATAATTTTCCATCACACATTGTTGATGATGTAACATCATATAGTTGTGATGATCTTGACATAGATATGCCATGTTATACTCGCTTCATATTTCCCCAAATCATTGAATCAAACATGTTGAATAATTTCTCTTTCCAATGCTTTGATTACAATGATGTTGATTTAATTGCAAATGAGAATGCCCCCATAGCTTTATCACCTATTGCAAATTATGATGCACCGCATATTGAAATTGTCCCATCTCACCTTGTTTGCGCATAAGCTATCTTTTTCATGATATATTGTTTGATGCTAATGGTTATTTGCAACCAAAAGGATGCATCATGATGGATGATGTGTTCATCTACCACACACACATATTTTTTTCGTTTATATATGGTGTGTTTAGGTACCCGCATTCCAATTTCAACACCAATTAAGTACGAGTTGGCAAAACATGCTCTAGAGAGCATCCCACGAGATATAATAGGAACATCTCCTTCCTTATAAATGAAGGAACATCGTCGAGGATGACTCGTTTTCAAGGAGGGAGAGATGATGCAGCCCAACACATGGCAATCACCATTGATCCACATCATGCTATACCAACCATTCCTACAAAGGTGAATTGCTTCCATATCTTACCCTTCTTTGGTTATCATGTGAATGGGATCCTACTTGAGACGAATACCTACTATATGACTAGGCCCTTGACCCTGACACCAAGAGGAGGAGACAAGGATGCACTAGGAGCCAAGGCCCCCAAGCATGAGGCCTAGAAGAGAAGAAGGAAGAAGCAGCTGCAACAACACCGGAGTCTTCGTCGTAGCCAGACCGGAGTCTCTGCCCTCCATATACCGGACTCTCCTCCCTCACCTCGACCATCCCATGCCTACAAGGTTTTGGAACCCGCCCGGAGTCTCCACCACCAAATCAAAGTCTCTGCCTAGTGTTGAAGTCTCCGTCCCACTACCCCGGAGTCTCCGGCCTAAGTATGGTCCTGCACGCCTTGGAGCTAGGCCTCACCCCATGAACCCCTCTATTGTACCTAAAATACCCCTAGTTCGTGGCTAGCCTATATATATATATGCCCCCACCCCTCCTAGAAACCCTACAGATGATGAAGAATTGAGTTGAACTCATGGCATGTGCGAAACCCTAGCTGGGAACCCCCTCTCTATAGATTGAATCTAAGAGTTATATCAAGGCCCTCCTCAAGTACTTGGTATCTCCTATTTCAAGGATTCTAGTAGTGCTTGGTCTCTCCCCTTTGGGATTCTACTTGGTTACTACTCTCTCCTTGATTTTGGATTCTACCATTTGCTTGTCGATCTCTCCTTGGGTGATTCTACCGCAAGGTCTCTCACCTAGGATCCTATTTGGATTGGTTGTTTGAACCAATGGGAGCAAACCGAATAGTTTGTGTGTTTGCGTGTGTTTGTATCTTTACCTTGCATTCGAGTGAGTTCATCGTGTTCGCCAGATTTCCCCTCACTCCTCACCTCAAATCCGTGAAGATCGGGCCACCCCAAGGGTTAATCGACAAGGAGACCCATATCACCTTGTAGGAATTTAGTTGATGTTGTCCCCACCTCGTGGTAGGTGGTAGGATAACTGGGCCAATTGGGTTTGGTATTGGCCCGTTTTGTATTAGACTGATGGTGAACAGTAAAATATGCTCGTTAATGGTACATATGCACCTTTTTTGATCCTTGCGATTGGCATGGGCCTTAGAAAGGCCAAAGCAGTAAAATGCCATAACAGTAATGGGCCACATGTGCAAAATGCTGGAAGGGGCACAACAAATGGGCTCTATGAATAGTAAAAGTCCAAAATAGTAAAAGGACAGAATCATAACAGGCTGCAAAACAACAAAAGACCAAACCCCGTTATGGGCTGAATAGTGAAAGGTCAAAATCATAACAGGCCAAACAGTAAAAGGCTTAAATAGTAACACGCCTGAATAGTAAAATGCCAGAATGGTGGAAGGCTAGAACAGTAACGGACCTTCTCACGAAAGGTCCATTAATGGGCCGCCCACACCAGGCTTTAAGAACAGTGATATGCCTACCACATGCCTAAATAGTACAGGATCGACGTGACGCAAACCGCTAATTAGCCGCATAGTATTGGACAAAGTAGGTCCATATGTAGGACAAAAGAGTAACGAACCAGAAAGTTAACAGGCTATAGTTAGGCTGCAAAGTAATAGGCCCCTTCAATCAACGCAGGCCTCTAGCAGGCCGATACAGTAACATGTCATCTTCTTATCAGGCTTCTCTAGACCAACCACTTAATAATTAGCAGGCCTTGGCTGGACCTGCCTTCTACCACGGTTTTGTGAGATTTAAGGGCAGTAACTGGCCGTTAATGGTGTTTGCCATGTGGTAATTTGCATGACGCCAGAAGTCAATGGAGCTAGCGAAACACATCTGCCATGGCACATAATTCTGTGGTTGAAAGGTGCAATCTACCACGGTCGCAAAAATCAGTGGTAGAATCTTTGATGACGAGCCCCTTACGACGGGTACCCAGACGTAAAAACCTTTTTAAGCACGAAAAATGGGCCTTCAACCATGAAAACCGTATGTGGTAAAAGCCAACTTATCAACATGAGTCCTATGATATGATTATGTATTTTCAATCTTTCCTATGGCTCTGCAATATATTTCTATTTATTCATAGATGAATGTGTTTTGATGTACTCTTGTACGGTCATACTTCGTACACGCCACTTGTCTATGAGGTACGCATACCTTGAGGACATGTTCTTCTTACTTGTTGTTACAACTTTGTGGTGGAATCATATCCACCATTAGGTTATACCAACACAAGCCCAAAATATATTGACTGGGGTTTACAACCTTCTAGAGTGTCTTGGTATTTCACAAAAGATAATTGTACGGGTAGTGAGTCATCATAGTCATCATGATGGAGAAGAGTTGATCAAGTATCAAGTCACATTAGTTACTTTGTCTAAGTTAGGTTTGAAAATTAATCTATACATGGGAGAATCTCATGAAGATTGGACATCCATTGAGATTGCGATAGTCAAAGCAATCACAACCATCCGTAGGAGAAGAAATGTAGAGTTAGGATTAACGACATTTCATGCGATGCCTTATGAAGATGCTTGGGTCGATACAACTCCGGGAAATTTGGATTTCATTCAAAACTCTACACTTGAAGAAGTGGTTGCATACCTAGATAGAAATACCCAGTTACTCACATCGTTCTTCAAAACCCATGATACAATAGTTACAGCCTTAGGAGAAGCTATGCATGACTTTACTAATCTAGGCAGAGTTATTGATGCGAAGAAAGAAGTTTTCAAGGCTGAAGTAAGACCCCAAAACCATGAAGTCTATGATACTGATGCCGATACCGACGTAGATGACGTCAAACCTAAGAATCGACCTACAAACTCAACAAGCCCATATAACCCAAATTTTCCTAGTAGTGGATTCCATTTCAAAAAGGAAGACTAGGAAATTCTAAATGTCGATTCATGATACGTCCATTTTGCATCACTATTCTATGTCATAATTCACTGTTATTCATTGATATATTTCGTATTGAGAGGTGATACTTATGTTCTTTCATCTGTTTTTGCATGGTTGATGACTTTTGGAGCATGGACCGCTGCAGTCAGGATTCTGATGGAAAATGTGCTATTTGGAGGCAAAATTCGCGAAGATCAGAAAATCCGGGAAAATATACGGAAAATCCTATTTTTCTAGAAGACGAAGGAAGCCAGAAGGGGGGCTGGAGATGGGCCACACGGGGCCCACACCACCCCCTGGCGCGTGTAGCTCTAGGTCGCACCAGCAGGTAGTGTGGCCTCCCTGGCCCACTCCAGGAACTCCCCTCTGGCGTATATTATCCTCCCTAAACCCTAATACTCTGGGAGCGACCACAGAAAGATTCCGCCGCCTCTACGGGGCAGAAAACACCGAGAGAGAAAGATCTCTCCGGCAGACAGATTTCTGCCAGGGGAATTCCTTCCCGGAGAGGGTAGATCGTCGCCATCAACACCACCATCAAGGTGGACTTCATCGGGATCATCATCATCATCATCATCACCACCATCATCACCATCAGCACCCTCATCACCATCTCCATATTGCTATAACAATTGGGTTGAATCTTGCATAGTTCATAGGGGAAATTTTCCCAGTGTTGATTACTCTTTGTAGTTGATGCTATTGAGTGAACCATTGAATTATTGTTTATGTTCATATTGTTATACATCATTATTCCATCTCTGATCATGATCCATATGATGTCTTGTGAGTAGTTCGTTTTGTTCTTGAGGACATGGGAGAAGTCATGTTGTTAGTAGTGGAGTTGTGTTGAGAAAGATTCAATAGTTTGATATTTAAGTTGTGGTGTACTTCTTCTAGTGGTGTCATGTGAACGTCGACTACATGACACTTCACCTATATGGGCCTAGGGGAATGCATTGTGTATTTGGCTACTAATCGTAGGGGTTGCGAGTGATGAAACCTGAACCCCCGTTAGGAAACCATTGCACAAGGGACGTAAGGGTCTTAGAGTTTAAAGCTGTGGTTAGGTTTCTACCTTAATTACTTTCTTGTACTTACGGATGTTTGCAAGGGGTATAATCACAAGTATGTATTAGTCCTAGGAAGGTCGGTACATTAGCACAGGTTCACCCACACAACACTTAGCAAGCTAAAGAAGATTAATCAACTATATGAAGCGAAAGCACTTGACAGTCTTCCCATGTGTCCTCAAGAACGTTTGGTCATCTTAAGTAATACAACCGGCTTGTCCTTTGCTGAACAAAGGATTGGGCCACTTGCTGCATTTATTCCTACTGTCTTTTATTTACTCGTACTTTGTTTACTTGCTTTATCAAAAACCCCTAAAAATCCGTTTGCTAAGTATTTGCAGAGAATTCCTGATCCATACCACTAGCCAGCACCTTTTGCTCCTTGTTGGGTTCGACACTCTTACTTATAGAAAATACTGCGATACACCCCCTATACTTGTGGGTCATCAATTTACCAGTTGAACCTTAAGGATAGGGATCTGATGATGAACCCTATGGTGATAAGGATAGTGATACAAATCTACATTACTTTGAAGATGGTGAAATATTCATAGAATTCTACACTATGTGTAGAGAAACCCCCAAAACCTGATAATGAGGTGGACTATATTCATAAGACATATAGTGATGAAGGAGTTAGATGTCCCATGCATTTATCCAATGGTAAACAAAGTCGAACAACCAAGAGAGAATGAAGTCAAAACTTCTGACTATTTGGGAAGTCTCGAGGAAAAGGAAGAGTATGGCGGTGTTGTAGAAGCTTATTAGTATATGGGAAGTTTCTTTGAGATGACTAATCTTACACTTGGGTTGAGTTCTGATCCGGAATACACACTGCCTGGTAGATTCATTTTTTCCAAGAATAGTTAGGCGTACACAACAAAGGAGATGATTAGAGTTAACCTGAGAACTAGTCCTACCACTTTGTTCTTCAACAATCACAATTTAAAACACTCTATGGGCATGTTCCTCACCACTTAGGGCATCCCTTCTCCTTCCACCACCACTACTTCAAATGCAAGAACGAGCAACCACCATGAATCCTCTGCAACAACAGCTGATGCGAGCACATGAACGCATGTTGTGACAAGCTAACAAAAATTGCATGGAATGATCATTCCAAGTAGGGGACTAGTTGTATCTACATCTTTAGTTGTATGTGCATGCATCGCTCTCTTGCCACAACATAGAGAAACTTGCCTTCAAATTCTACGGGGTTGTACTAGGTTACTTGTTGTGTGGGCAAGGTGGCCTACGAGCAATCTTTATCTCCAGGAAGTAGCATCCATGACATAGTCCATGTATCGTAACCAAAGCGCCATTTCCCACCAAATCATCAAGTCATTGGTGCAAACACTATGATGTTTCTAGCCCCTACTTCACTATAGGCTTTGGAGATTCTGGCGACATGATCCATCTTACATGGTGATGTGGTGGTGTTCCAAATCCAAATTGTCTATGATGCATCAACACTGCCAACAATGGCCTAGGAGGAAGCCTTTGCTTTCTAGTCGGTGTTGAAGGGAATATATCCGAGAGGCAATAATAAAGTGGTTATTATCTTATTCCATAATTATGATAGATGTTTATTTTTCATGCTATAATTGTGTTAATTGGAAACATTAATACATGTGTGTTTAATAAACAAACAAAGAGTTCCTAGTTGTGCCTCTCATTTAACTAGCTCGTTGATTAACTAATGATCAAGGTTTCCTAATCATGAACATTGGATGTTGTTAATAACGGGATCACAACATTAGATGAATGATGTGATGAACATGCACCCAAGTATAGCAATACGATCAAATTCATTATGTTTACATTGCTATAACATCTCATACGAAGTAACCCTAATCCTTAGACCACGAGATCATGTTAAACACTAACACTAGAAGAGTTCCTTGATAACATCAAATGTCACACCTTAACATGGTGACTATAAATGTGGGTTTAGATACTCCGAAAGTTTTATGTAGAGGCTCATGAATCAAGACTGGAATTTCTCCATCCTGACGATGGAGAGATATACTCTGGGTCCTCTCGGTGATATCATATTGAATGTACGTGACTAGGTCACAAAGAATGTTATATCACGAGAACGAGAAAAGAGTACTTATCAGTAACAAGATCAAACTAGGTATAAGGATAACGATGACCGAATATCGAACAAGTAATCTATCGTGATACAAAGGGATTTAGTTATAACGTCAATGGTTCTCACGACCACAAGATTCATTGTTGAGTATGTGGGAGTTAGTACGGATCTCTAGGTCCCGCTGCTGATTATTGGTCTCAGAGGTGTCTCAATCATGTCTGTATTATTCGCGAACCGTAGGGTGACCCACTTAAGATATACCAACACTAAATGGACAGATATATTATATCAGAGAAAGGATTTGAATGCACTGGAATTATTTTCATGAGCACCGGAATTGTTTCGGATCAAATCACTGAAATTGGTTTCAGATGTAATATTGAAATAATGCAAGGGGGTTTATGCAAATGTTTTTAATTAAAGTAATTAACAAATACTAAATAAAATTGTTTTATTTGATGTGATCTTGCATTTATTTTGGTGGAAAAATAATGCAACATTAGTGAAGTTTGAATTAATATGTAAGTGGACTTAGTGGAAGCTCCACCCACATGATGACATGAATGAGGGAGAGGTGGGGGCACCCACCATGGCCGCCAGTCTCGGACTTGAAGGCTGCCCCTCCTTATAAAAGGAGGTGGTGACCTCCTCTCATCACACACCTCCTCGTGAAAGATCTCTCTCCCTCTACCAATTTCCCATAGATTCGGAATAGCGAAGTACATCTTCTGATAGTTTCTCTGGTGGGATCTGCTGCTTCCGCTACTTTGCTAGAGTAAGGACTTGGAGGTTGTCGGGGTGCTAGACGTG
Organism: Avena insularis; assembly: GCA_023614405.1. Lineage (NCBI taxonomy): Eukaryota > Viridiplantae > Streptophyta > Magnoliopsida > Poales > Poaceae > Avena > Avena insularis. Next base: position 658,653,961 of record CM042690.1, on the reverse strand, counting down.
TGCCCGATCACAGATGCGCTGCTGGTTTGCAGCGCTCTTATACTTGATCTTGAGATCGGCAAGAGTTTGTTTACTTTATCCATGAGATTAATTTGTAAAGCTTTTCAGTCTTCGAGGGTAAGTTCTCTATGGATGCATATTCACCCATTGCTTGCAACTAGTAGATAGATCTTGGTGCTTAGTTGTTCCTATCGTAATATCTTTTTGTTTTCTATGCCGAAAATCCAACATGCGTTCCAGTTGCACCGGCTTGAGGGAGTATATAGAATAAAACCCCCACTTTTCTATAAAAAATTCGAAAAGCCACCACTTTACGTTCAATCACAAAAAAACCACCACATTGCGGTAAGTTTGTTGCAATTTGCACTAAACTAGAATTGATAACCGGTTGACACGATTTCTGACAAAGGGGAACCACTTATAAGGCTAACCTGGTAGAAACAAGCTACTTTTTAGATAAAAATATATAAATATTTAAAGTAAATCAAAAGTTTCTAAAAATAAAAATAAAACATATTCCCAGGCCCTAGCCATGTTGCCCTCCTCCCAGGCCATCTCGCCGCCTTCCTCCCCGACCATCCTCGCTGCCCTCCTCCCAGGACGTCCTCGTGACGACGCCATGGCTTAGGGCAAGGTCTGGCCGGCCCCTCCTCCCAGACCGCCCCTCCTCCTAGCTGGTCCCACTGTGCCATGGCAAGGGCAACGTCTAGCCGACTGCCACCTCTTCCCAACCCGTCCAAGCCGCCACACCATGTCCGAGGGAAAGGCCTGGCCGACCGCCCTCTCCTCCCAGCTCGTCCCCACCGCCACGCCATGGCTAGGCTTGGCCGCCCCTCGTCCCCATGGCCAGGTATGGCAGCCCCCTCCTCCCAGCTTGTACCCGCCACTACGACATGAGGCGGCCGACCATGGAGAAAGGGAGAGCTCGGGCGCTAAACACGAGGAAGATGCGGGGCGGTTGCCAATGGTGGTGTTGACATGCTGCAGCTCGCAACATCCAAGCACTGCCTGGCCGGAGTGACACGGGCGCGACCTTGCTTGTGCGCTGTGGGGGGAGGTCAGGTGCGTTGCAGCGGGAGACGACGTGGTTAGGTGCATTGTAGCAGGGGGTTGGGCGGTGCAAGCGAGCTCGGGAGGCTTGGCGGGCAAGCTGCCGACAATGGCAAGGGCGCGGGAGCGTCAGTGGCGCCGGAGCCATTGACCTGTTGGGGCTCGGGTCAACCCCACCATGCACCTCCCGATTCCTTTTTTTTAGGATAATTAGATTTTCTTAATTGAGCTGACATTTGGAACCCAGTCCACCTCAGCAAATTATGCCACGTCAACCCTAACTAATTGGTCCCACTAGTCAGATTCGGTGTCAATTTGCGGTCAATTCGATTTTAGCGCAAATTGCAAAAAACTTGCCCAAATTAGATGGTTTTTTGCGATTAAAACCGTAAAGTGATGGTTTTTCAAAAAAAATGCAGAAAAGTAGTGATTTTATGCTATATACTCGGCTTGGGGTCAAGCCACTAAGCCAGCTCTCAAAGCCATGGCATGGCCTGTCTGAGGACTGGTAGCAAGGAGATCAAGAAGAGTTTTAAGTGAAAGTTGGCCCAGGCCCAACTAGGCAACAACGAGGGCCGTGTGGAAAACTGAGCGGAAGAGAGGATAAAAGAGGCTGACCGGTAACAAATGATGGTGAACATAATTCAGGAATTAGTAGAGAAACACTTTGCATATCCCCCAAATCTAGTAGTAACTGCGAAATTTGGATGTGTCGCTGGATTGCAAGTAAGGAGTAACACAGTGTCTTCTGGTGTTCTGTTTGTGTTGTGAAATTTGCATATACCTTAGGTTATATAGTGATGTTCAGTTCAGAGCGTCTGATTGGACATATAAATTACTACGGAACGATACCTATTTAGGGACAGAGACAAAAGGTGTCCACAAGTGCCAGCACACAATAAGCTCTTGGGGCTAAAGTGTAGCCAGTCACAGGTACGTTAGGCGTCAAACATCAAAATCGAGGGCCAATCAAGAAGAGGATTCTTCTTGAACGCCCGCAATGGAGGCCACCTGGCTGGAAGGGATCCTGTCAAGTTGTACAAGGCACAGATTCAGTATGCATTGGGCCATCATGCAGCGAAGGAAGCAAATGCAAAGTGCGCCTGCAGATTAAGTGTTGAAAATGCTCTGGGTTGCAGTGGAATTAAAGGAACAAGGTACAATCTACAGCTTTGGCTATAATGGAAAAGGCCCAACGAAGGTCTAGAAAGATGGCGAGAAAGGGTCACAGCTTCGTACTTCCAAGGACTGAAGAAATAATCCATCAACCACCTCAGCTGTACTATTGCCATGTTCAGATTCAAACGGCAGTGATCTTATCAGTAATTACCAACGCAACGGGGGAGCCTCCCTCCCTACAGGCGGCGAACCGAGGAGCCAAAGGACAGAGCAAAGGAAGTAAAAAAACAAAAAAACTGAGCACATGCACGCATTTCGCTCCACAGATACCGGTGCATGGTTAATTCGAAGGAGGAATCGTGTGGCTAGATTGCAAAATCTTGCACTGCATACCCCAGAAGAAGGGATCAATGCTAGCTGCCACTCTGAAAAGAGAAGAATTATTCTTTGATTTCATTGACAATTGGACCACTAGCACCACTGGCAGTAAGTGTAGCCGATGGATCGCTGTGGCCAAGTAGCAGTGAACAATGCAGACAGGCAGACAAGGTAAGTGCAGATATACACACACGCATGTCCTCATGAGTCCCTGCTGCTGTTCTGGATTTTAATGTAGCTAGGGAGTGAATCATTAAGCACGCACGGACAGGCGCGTACAGAGAGCGAGGCCTGGTGCTGGTGGATGGATGGATCGGTGCTTGCTTATCGACGACCCTAGCTTTAGCTCACCCTGTCATTCTGCGCGGTGAACTCAATGCAGTAGTATACTTGCTGGTTCACAGTGCAGCCATCATTTCTGGACGTGCCCAGGCCCGGCCGGCATCCTGCTGCCACTACTTTGTAGTATGTGAGAGCTAGCTTAGCTAGCTCATTGACATGATCCTGATCCAAACTTCGACAGCGTCATGGCTAAGAAAGTAAAAAGTAAAAAACTGAAAAGAAAGTAACCCGTCGAGAATAACCGCACGCCGCATTCTAACCGTACGTGTAGATAGGTCGTCAAGTTCAGAGACTTTACATCCCAAACCCTACTAGCTCTACATTTACACAGATACAGTTCGGCAGTGAACCACTCACTCGTCACCACTGAGGCCACTTGCACGATGTATAGTTACCCATGGCGAGCAAACATACAAAAGCAGCGGAGTGATTAATCTGCGTCGATGACTTCGCTGTCAGGGGTGAGGAGGAGGAGGAAGTTGGAGCCGTTTTGTTCAGACAGATCAGCCGTGCTAATTTATGCCATTCCGCCGGGGGAAGAGATAGGGGATTTTTCAGACAAGAGCATATATGCGGGAGGAGGCAACTTCGATCATGGGGGAAATTCCGGGCCGGACGATATATTCCCCTGGGCCATGAAAAGAAAAAGAAAAAACTCTGCGGTGCGGCCGGCCGCGCGAGTTGGGACACGTACGTACGCCGGCTCGCTCCCCCACCCGCGGGCAGGCGTGTATATATAGGCAGGAACGGCTCCCACAATGCGTCCCAAACCAACAAACAAGGCCGGCCTTCCTCCTCGCTCCCACCCTCCTCATCACCTCACCTCACCTCACTCCGGGAGACCAAAAGGCCAAAGAAACAAGGCACCAATCCAAACAAAAGCCTCCCCACGGAGAGAGAAAGGGGAGGAGAGAGAAAGGCTTGCAAGCCAAGGAGTCAAAATGTACTTGTAGCTTGCACCGGCCACCAATCAGCAGTGGACAGCAGCCACCGGCTAATATCTTCTTCAACAGTGGGAGATCGATCGATAGAGATAGGGAGGGACGGAGGCTCACGCGCGCGCAGGCACCGCCACCAAGCAAGCAACCACTTTTCCAGCCGGCCGACCAGCCTCGGTCGATCGATCGGGAGCCGCCGTCATGTGCAACACCGGCGCCAGTCCTCTGCCCCCCTCGCCGCCGCAGCTTCCGCCGCCGCTCATCTCCTCCTTCAAGAATTCATCCCACCTGCTCCACCCCATGGACGACGACGAGGACGACAGCCACCACGCCGGCCGCGCACTCGCGCTCTCCAAGGTACGCATGCCCGGCCGCGTGCTCTGCATGTAGCTAGCTGCGCACATTCTCTAGCTACATAGCTGCTATCTCCAGACATGCATCAATAATCATGTGTGCCTGTCCGGCCGCCGGTAAATTTCATACCGCCCGGCATGCACACGTAGGTAGACATTGAGCTACTAGCTGCGAGCTACAGGCCTACAGTACGTGAAAGGTCACAGCCTAGCTACTTGTTTATTTTATTACTGCCTAGCTAGCCAGCCACAGCAACCGGAAAGGAAAAGGGAAGCGCGCTGTTGGAAAACAGTCTGCTTTTCTGAGCTGATCGACACTTTGTTGGCAACAATCTTACGTGTGCTCGTGTGTGTGTACTCATGTCACCAGGTGGCCGGCGAGGCGCGGGCGATCGGGAGGCTGTCGCTGCCCATGGCGGTCACCGGGCTGGTCATGTACTCGCGCTCCTTCATCTCCATGCTCTTCCTCGGCCAGCTGGGCGAGCTTGCGCTCGCCGGCGGGTCGCTGGCGCTAGGATTCGCCAACATCACAGGCTACTCCGTTCTCTCCGGGCTGGCGCTCGGCATGGAGCCTATCTGCGGCCAGGCTTTCGGCGCGCGCCGGGGCAAGCTCCTGGCCCTCTCGCTACACCGCACCGTGCTCCTGCTCCTCGCGGTGGCGCTGCCCATCTCGGTCCTGTGGATCACCTCCACGGGTCACATACTCAGGCTGCTCCGCCAGGACGAGGACGTCGCAGCTGCCGCGCAGACGTTCGCGGCCTACGCGTCGGCCGACCTGGCCGTGCTGGCCGTCCTGCACCCGCTGCGTGTGTACCTCCGGTCGCAGAACCTCACGCTGCCCATCACAGCGTGCTCCCTCTTCTCCGTGCTGCTGCACGGGCCCATCAACTACCTCCTCGTGGTGCGCCTGCGCATGGGCGTCGCCGGCGTCGCGCTCGCCGTCGCGCTCACTGACCTCAACCTGCTCCTGGCGCTCGTGTGCTTCCTCGTCATCTCGGGGGCCCACAGGGACTCGTGGGTGGGTCCGACCTCCGACTGCCTCCGCGGCTGGGGCGCGATGCTCCGTCTCGCCGTTCCCACCGCCACAGCGGTCTGCCTCGAGTGGTGGTGGTACGAGCTCATGATCGTGCTGTCGGGCCTCCTTGCCAACCCGCGCGCCGCCGTGGCCTCCATGGGAATCCTCATCCAGGCCACGTCGCTCATCTACGTGTTCCCCTCTTCGCTCGGCCAGGGCGCGTCCACGCGTGTCAGCCACCAGCTCGGCGCCGGTCGCCCGGCAGGTGCACGCCGCGCTGCCAGCGCCGCCCTCTCCATCGGCCTCGTCATCGGCGCCGTCGCTTCCACCTTCATGGTCTCCGTCCGCAACCACTGGGGCCGCATGTTCACGTCGGACTCCGACATCCTCCGGCTCACCGCGGTGGCGCTCCCCATCGCCGGGCTCTGCGAGCTCGGCAATTTCCCGCAGACCGCTGGGTGCGGCGTGCTCCGCGGGAGCGCGCGCCCGGCAAGCGGCGCTCGGATCAACCTGGCCTCCTTCTACCTCGTTGGCATGCCGGTGGGGCTGGCACTAGCCTTCGGCGCCGGCCTTGGCTTCGCCGGCCTGTGGCTCGGCCTCCTGGCGGCACAGGCGGCCTGCGCGGTGTGGATGGCGCGCGCCGTGGCCGCCACTGACTGGGACGTCGAGGTGGCCCGCGCCAAGGAGCTAACGAAGCCCACTAGCACCACCAACCACGCCGAATGCAAAATCAACACCTCAAGCAGCAGTGTCACCACTAGCACAAAGACAGCAATAAGTAGTACTTGCAGCAGCAATGCCGGTGGTAGCAGCAACAACGGCTACGTGCCGATCAGCGAGGGCAGCAACGACGACACGCTGCAGAAACTGGAGGAAGGGCTCATGACCATGGGCAGCTCCGCCTCCGGTGGTGCTAGCGGCAGCAGCAATGGCGACACGAATGCCGTTGTCAGTGACAGAGACAGTAGCAGTGGTGCTGTTTGTACGGCGTTGGAGGGAAAGGATCAGGGGAGGCAGGACGAGGTCTCGGAGAGGGCCCCGCTGATCAGAGTGGGAGACGAGGAGGAGGAGAAGGCGCACGATGGCGATGGCGATGGCCGTGGGGGAGGCTAAAGTCTAGTGTGGTCGCTCCATCGATTGATTCTGGGTTTTGATAACTCTAGGCTGTTGCTATTGACTTGTTTGATCCGATCCATGCATCTCCACTCCATCTTCTTTTTCGGTGGTGAGGTTTTGTTAATGAGAGAGAGAATATTGAGGAGGAAATGATTATATATTGGCCTTCTTCTTCTTTTTATTTTCTTCCATAGTCATTACCCCATCTTGGTACTGCTATATATATTTGTAGAGTACAACTCTTTGGTGGGCTTCTGTAAATACTACTCCAAAAGAGGCCCAAATATAATTTTATCACTATGATTAATGGATGATGGTGAAAGTCGAAAAGTGCTTCACACGCAGCCATCCATGATCCATGGATGGATGGATGGATGGATGTACGTATGGTACTGTACGTTGCTTCATGATTTTGGGGCTGGCCTTGAGCCCTGTAGCGCTGTTCCCCCAGTGGATGCAAGCGTGCGGGCCAATGGTGGTGCCCCGTTCATTCCTGCCATTTCCACGCACACCGCTTCCTTCCATGTCCAACTCATTTGCTACTCCTTTTTGTGCGTTTCCTTTTGATAAAGCAGCCTGGAGCGTACGATCTCTGATATCTACAAAGCACTCGCTGAGGAAAAAAGGCTGCACTCTGTGTCTTGCGATTTTGCGAAGAATAAACTAGCTTTATGGCGCTCCAAAGGAAGGATGATGCATGCCTCTGTTTCCCCCGGCTAGTGTTGCTACTCTGAGATTATCTTTTTCATAAAAGGATCTTACCCCCAAATATTTGGCACTGCTCACCGTACAAACGTCGAATAAAGCATGCAGTTTATAGCAGCACCAAGTGATACTACTACTCAGATATGGAAAAGGGTAGAACGTAAAGGACCTTTATGTAGATAAGTGTTTTTTCAAAAATAGCCACCTCATTGTCCAAAAAAATATCGATTTTGGTTTCCTATTTTATAATCGTCTGATTTAGTTAATCTCTCTAGGTCTATTCCACTGGTTCCAGGTCACCTTCAAGCTGCATGCACAACAAGTATGCTCCTGAAATTCAAATGAGTTTCATAGATCTTTTTTGAGGATATTAATTGAAAGGTTTTTCTCTACATAAATCCGAAACATTAGTATTTTTCCAAGGAGTCAGTTGTACTCTATTTGAGTACAACTGACTCTTTGTGCTATTCTTTAGTTTTGCTAGAATGTCAAACACTAATATAATTCATGAAAATTTCCAAGCTTGTAGGAGCAAAGACGATACACATGTCTAATCCTATTTTTTGAAAATTTTGTGAATTGAAGAGGTCCTTATTGCTTTTTTAAGGTGCTCTGCACCAAAGAAGCACACAATTCAGCATGGTTATACTATCAGAGAATTTATTCTTGGAAACAAAAAGGCTAAAGGGGAAATAATTAGAACCAAGACGGTCATTGCCTAGTCCCTTGGAGGTAGACCTGGACATGGGCATCCTGATCCAAAAGTATGAGGAGCAGGGGCTCGGGGTCTAGTTTTCTACCCGAAGCATAGCTCTGAAAACCCAAAAGACGTAAATATCACATAATATTTATAAATATGTCGTTTCATATGCTAAAATAATTGAAATTTTTATATTTTAATAGGAAGGAGTGGTTGCTTCACTTTGTGTGCCGCCGCGCACTAGCTAGGCTCTGGCTTGACATTTTTTGTTAGGATTTTTCAAAGACCTGCCGGAGACCAAACTAGGCCCAAGGATGCCTATATGACAGATTTGTGATAGTCAGGATTGCCTCTTTTTGCCCTCCGAACCAAAGGGGTATCGGTCAATCTGGGCTGTTCTTGTATTTTTAGCTTCGTTAGTTTGAAAAAAAAGGGGACACCGCATTTGTCAAACCGCACATATAGTGAACGGCTTCAAGTTCCAACATGAATATGTTAAAAATAGACACTGAACAATTAAATATTTGTTCTAAAATTTGGAAGCGGTATGCTTCGGTAAAACATCTACTCTGAGTCTGGATGTGGTAGCATGACAAATTTACCAGAGCAACTTTAGCACGCACACTCAGACATATCGATTTTTGAGTGGTTGTAAAGACGCTGTCCTCGTCACCGAACATCCCACATTCCTTTCCCATTTGTACAATTGCCCTTTTTCTTAAGCAGCAAAGCCAGGCACCATCATCCCTGACCAGAAATCTTTCTAAAAAGAAAAAGAAAAACCCGATGGGTCACTGCCAGTATTCATCAAGTGCATATGTGCCATAGATTTCAGTGCGCGCAGTCCTAGCCATAGACAGGGAGGCAGGCAGTGCAGAACGGGCAGCAGACGATAGATTCCTTGACGGGGCGTCGCCAAAAGCTCAATCAGCCTCGCCAATCACCGGGGTCCGGCCGGTTGCGCGATTCGCCGTGCTCGGTTGACGAGACGCCTCCCCGTCCCGAGTCACAGGCGCAGGGCCGGCCCGGATGCACCATGCATGCGTGTGTATCCATGAGAGCATGTCGTATTTCCATGAGATCAATCTATGATGTCACGGCATGCCCAGGTACTACCAGAAAACCTCGGGTAATTAAGAGTTAAAAACTGTTAAAGAAATGCAAATTCCTGTCAAGTTAATAAAACCTGAGAGTAAACCGTCAGACATTCCTGCTTAGGGACTCATGGCCAGGAAAATAGAATTTGTTTGAGCGCTAACCCCCAGGTTTTATTAACGCGACGCGAGTGACGTTAATGTTAACCACCTGAGTGCTAAGTGTGTGTTTGGTAGCTTGTTTTATTTTGAATTAAATCTATCCCATACAAGCTAACCTGAGATTTTGGGGTGTGTTTGTTAGCCCGTATGTGTTGGGAGAAGCTGAACTCATACTTTGTCTGGTAGCCCCGTGTTGGGGCCCCCGGATTAGTCATCCGAAAATCTCTGTTATGCATATCGTCACGATCCCATGATCAGTCTATCGTGGCACATAACCGAAAAGTATCAAAGTAAACATCCAATACTTAAGCTGATACAAGTCATACATTAATGCCATTATGGCTACATAGATCATCATCAATGGAACTTTAGTACAACGTCGAGCTCGAGCCATGCCTTAACCCTACAAGCAACTAATAGGGAGAACGTCCTAACTCTGCGACAACGTCATCTTCTTCTTCTCCTTTAGTCTTCTCGAAGTCTGATCAAGTAAATAGCCAGGGACAATTCTAGTGAGTACATTGAATGTATTCGCAAACCACCTTAAGAGGATAACAATAAAAGGATATGCAATATGACTGTGGTAGTAGGAGGGCTCTATAAGAGGTTCTTTTCTCAAATAGTTTCTCTTGTAGATATAACATCTCTATATCTTTGTTAAAAACCTTTTTAAAGCATTTGAAAACATTTGGAGTTGAAAGCCACTAGGTTAGGGTTACCGAAAACTCATCTCCCGGTCCTTACTCGACCGGGTTTTCCTTCTTCCGTGATCATTTCGAGATAACCTCACTTCCTTCGTGGTCACTCCGGACCACCTTGTTTTCGAAAACTCTTTCTTTCTCAGAAACCTTTTTACAAACCAAAACCACACCGCTATACAACAACCTTCCCAACCGTCCATGACTGTGGACACGACTATTCGATTAGATTTACACTCTGTAGAGGTTGTACACTTTACCCACACCATCCGGGTATCCTGCCTTGATCCCTCATGGATCGTGGGTCGAGTAACCGATCAAGACTCTCTGGATGCCACTCTAGTATAGGCCCTACCCTATGGGGTGTTCCTCTCAAGACTGGGATGCCATGTACCTTCAAAAGCCAACCAGAGCGCATTCCTCCATCCAGGATATACACTTTCAATGATAGGCCCATAGTATTGCCTGGCTGCCTACAAGGACAGTTCGCACCTCCACCGAGTCTCTACTACAATAGATGACCCTTTATGTAAGGGAAGCCCGACATTCGAGAGATATGATCCCTTATAAGTAGTTGCGGGGCATCCCATACCAGAGTAAACAAACTTCAAGTCAGGCCTCGTCCCATTCCAGGGTAATGTGGTTGAACGGTTTAGTTGTTCTAGCAAAACTGCATAGAGCCGGATGTGTTTTCGTAAACATTTTTCCTCCTTCTCCACATTAGTATCACTTGTAAAACAAAAACTTTTTCTTTCTAAAACTCCTCTTAGCAGGGCAAACCTTACCAAGATTTTACCATAAAACATTTTTGTAAAGTTCTTCAGGGTCCTTCCCAGCCTATAGTTTGCTTTGGCTAAAACGGGTTCTCCAAGGGGGTATGGTGTTATACACCACTTACAATACTAGGGGCAAGTAGGTGTCATCAAGGGGGTTGTACTTAGTAGTACAACTGTGTAATGGTTTGGAGGAGCCAAGCCACTACCAGATATAGATCACTATATAATAAAACCATGCAGTTTGCATAAACGAGTAGGCAACACAGGCATAAGTAAAATAGTAGGACAAGGCTTATGAAGAAGTAGGTGGCTTGCCTGTGACCAGCAATATGTCCCTGGACTTCTTCGAAATCCAAATAACCAAAATCTTCTCCTTCTTGACTTTGATATACTCGCAACTATCGTCATCACGGATTACACATGCAAAGCAAACATGGCCACAATCAACACAGGGCATACAAGCACCAATCCAATACAACATACGAACATAAAATACATAACTAACATTAATATGTTTTTATAAGTTGAGTTGAAAGCATTTGGAAATACTTGAATTGCATTATTGATATTTCGTTTATGATTTAAATGCCCAAAACTACCTAGGTAATGGGTTTTAAACCAAGTCCATATTATGTATGATACCAATATACAAAAATGGTATTACCAGACATGTATTGAAATAAAAAAGGCACCAAAAGTGATTTCATGATTTTATCAATTTTCTTTACTTAGTTATGGATTTTCTAGTGGTGATAATCCTTGTTTTGGTGAATAAATCACCAGAAAAGATCTGGAAGTCCAAAAATTATTTCCTTCTAGGGTTGGGAAGGTATTGATGTGCTGGTTCTTTGGGAGATGGTTTCACATCAAAATAATTACCAGAATGCCCTTGGGAAATCCCCAATCAGTTTTGCAAGCCTTTTGTCCTTTTCACCAGATTTATTCTACGGACTCTTTCGATATGAATCTAAATACACATGGTAGGTATTTGAAATAACTTTCTTTAGAAATTTGATACATCATTTTTTAAGTTGTAGAACTACTGTAAGGATTTATCTAGTGAAATATCCACATGTAGAAGGGTTTAATTCACTGAAATTTTGGGCTCTTAAGATTTTGTAGGTCTTGGTGTGAATGAGGGTTGTGAGTTGGAATCAAGTCAAGACAGGTTATAGATTGACCCAAGGAATTTCCTAAAGGTAGAATTGAATTGTTTTTGTCCTTTTTGCTATAGTAGATCCAAGGCTTCACTTGGCATGTGACCAAAGCCAGAGGATATATACTTTATTTAGCTACCAGATGTAGTTGGATTCATACAATTTGGAGATGTGAAAATCCCTGAGGTATTTATTGATTGAAAAAGACACTTTTTAGTAGATTTATTGCCAGAAAATAATGACAATAATTTTGGGCCTAGGGCTTGCTCTGCATGTTATAGAAAACATATGGGTACATGTGCAAATTTGGATCTAGGAAAATGCTAAACAGTCAGTTTGGGTCAGGAAAATGCAGCTCTTGGTTTGGGTCGGGAAAAGGAGGAAGTCGGGTCAGGCACGCTATAGGCGCAATAGGGTCCGGGCTCGTCCTATAACGAGCAAAACCCTCGTTTTGTGTTGCTGAGACATGCACGACTTCTTGTATGAACAAAGCAAAGTGGAAAAAGCCGTTTTGAACTAGCAAAGGAAGGAAAGTAAGGAGAGCGGGAAAGGTCCGATACAAAGGAAAGGGTTGTCGATGAATCCAGAATCAAAGTGAGGAGAACATGATATGTTATGAGAAGAGTGACACGGGAATAGATTGCATTTTGGATGAGCTCTAAGAGGTGATTTGACCGATGAGTCAACCAAAGGGAGTGGTCCCTTTAAACCCCTAGGGCGTAAGCATTTCTGCCTAAGAAGTCAGAAGCGTAGCTACCAACTAGTAAGAGATTGTGTAGGAAATCGCTAGTGGGTATAGTCTTCTATTGCCATGTACATATTAGTAGGTAGCTTTGTGATGATGCCCTTGTCCTCAAGAGAGTTCTTCAGTTGAAGAGTACTTTGGCACCAGCACCCTAGAACAGGCCTGAGAGGTGGTGGTTTACCATGTGGCAGATGGCAGCGGTTTGAGTCCGCTTATCTCAAGACCGAAGATCAGATGGCCCAGAGCCGGAACGATCATTCTAGCAAGTTACTCAGCTTGAGTTTTCAGTCAATAAATAGATTGTGCAGTTTCTTAGTCCTTTGGTCCATGTCTTCATGACTTATAGAAATGGTTTCGTTCGCTCAAGGACCATACCCTCTCGAGAGCAGGATGCCGACTGAGATGGAGCGCCAATCCAAAGTTGTGGGCCCCATTAAAGTAGCATAGGCCTCCAGCATGCTGAAATTAGTAAAGACCATGTTCTTACTCGGCTTCTCTCATGGGCTGGACCACTTAATGATTAGTAGGCCTTGGCTTCCACCATGGTTTTTGTGACCGTTAATGGCGGTAACCGGCTGTTAATGGCGCTTGCCACGTGGCAGTTTGCATGATGTCAGCAGTCAACGGGGCTGGGAAATAGATCTATGACGACACGAATTTCCCTGGCTAAAAGGTGCGATCCTCCACGGTCGGGAAAAAACCCATGGTAGATTCTTTGGTGACGGGGCTTTTACCATGGAAGCCATCCGTCACAAAAGACTTTTCCACCACAAAAAAGGGCCTTCAACCACGAAAACCATCCGTTGTAAAATCTAACTTTTCTTGTAGTGCAACATGTCATACCCATTGATTTTATTATACTTGATGTTCCCAAAGATGACAAACTTTCAATCATCCTAGGAAGACCTTTTCTTAGCACTGGAGGAGCTAATGTTGACTGCACTAGTGGGAAAATCATCTTCAACATCTATGATGATCATATTGTTTGTTACTTCCCAAAGAAACAAGAATATGGTGAAAAATATGTACCACTACCCAAGAGTGTTCAAGTGGTAAGTACCACTAATGAAGGGCATCCTAAGGTACACGCTAGAAACTCAAAGATCGGTTGAGTAGAATCAACCAATTCTAAATAAATGATCGATGGGAGTCCACCCATCTTTGAATAAAGTAGCATAGTTGTTGCTTTGTGTTTTAGTTTAGTTGTTCTAATAAAATCCTCGTAGCCAAAGTTTTGTAGAGAATATAGGTTGATAAGAAGTTATGGTTTAAGTTTGAAGGAAGAAATTGAAAAATAAAGAAGAAGAAGGTCTTCAAAACCTTTAACGAGCTGTGGTACGGCCGGAGTGCACCATACTGCGCTCCCGAACCGAATACCCAAAAGAAACAGCAAACCTCTCTGATGATATAGAGCTTTTAACAAGTTGTAGTATGACCCGATGTGCCTGTACCGCATGCTGGTACCGTGTCGCGACGAAGTGAGGAAAATTTTCTTCTAGGGTACTGCAAGGATAACGACCAGCAGCACGGCCGGATACCCTATACCGCGCACCTGTACCACAATCTCATGTTTGATCTCAAACCCTAACCGCGTATCCAATGGTGAAGACCACCAATACAGGCGGTACACGCCCGTACCAAGTGCATCGGCACTCAAAAATGATGGTGTCAGCTGGGCAAACCAGTCAGCCATCTTCTTCCTCTCATTTTCTCTCGCTTTCTCTCTCAAACTCAAACCTTAACCTCCTAGAATCCTTGATTATTCACCCATTTCAATCGTTTGAGTTGGGAAATCTTCGCATCGGTAAGTTTCTCACCCGATCCATACTTTATTTTTTGAAATCCATGGTTGAATCACTCACATTGACTATCTAGATGAATTCTTAATATTTTTAGATTCTTGTTGATTCCTCACATTAGGATTCAAAGTTTTCACCCTTAATCGTCTGTCTATATGATAGAAACTTTATGCTTATAGTTTTGCTTTGAAAATTTTCAGTACAATGAATATTGGAAGGATTTTCTGCATCGAGGGGAACTCGGGATGCTCTGGAGCCTCTAGAAGCTCCACGTCGTCGGTTTCAAAGAAGAGGCGCCAGGAGGGGATGCTCTAAAGTCCACCATGGACAAGGACTACAAAAGAGTGAGTGAACGCAAGGTGCTTTCCAACAAAAGGGTGTGCAACAAGTTCCTCTCCCGCCGTGGCTTGAAGGAGGAATTCAACATGCTAGATGAGAATGCTGGTATGACTGCCTTCGCCACCCTCACCATCAACACCTTCAAGCGCTCCACGTGGGAGTTCCTCGCAAGTTTCCACGATGACCTCGCACTCCAACAATGCCAATGTACTGTAAGCTTTTTGCTCATTGGGAAATCTAGTAACCTTACTTTTTATTAGTTTTGTGATTGCTTTGGGGTTCTCCTATGAGGGAGAGCTCGATCTTACTGAAGAAGTCCTCATAGAGGCAATGTTTTCTTGGGAGAAAATTTCTGTTCACAGGGATGTTGATTACTTGCTGAAGAAGACTGTCACCATCCAGAATCTCACCATCCGTTACTTCGCCACCTTCTGGGCAAATTCTATTTTTGGGATGGCATGCGCCGGGGCAATGACTAGCCCCAAGATATGTCTGATCTACATAGCTCTCGATTGAGATATGTAGCATAAGGTAAACTTGGGTGCTTTAATAATCCAATTCTTTCGCCGCTAGAGGTCGGCCCATGCATGAGATATTCATTGTGGTAGTTTGGTCACACAAATCGCCTATGCAAGTGAGTTCCCCATGTTCGAAGAAAGACCTATACCAGGTAGCAAATACTTGGATGATGTTCACATGGCAAGCACCAAGTACATGGGGGTCTACATGGTTCACTGTCCTTCCCGTTCCTATCAATTTTATTATGAACCTAATGGTGAAGTTCACCAAATTATGCTTCCTTTTGTTCAAACTTTTGGTTTTCCAAAAAGGCAGAGTTGCGTCCTCGATGAGGAGGAGTTCCAACAAGCAATGATTATCTCAGGGAGGATCACACCCCAAGGAGGAGATCGCACTTAGGAAAACACGGGAGAGGATCAAGAGCATCACCAACAGGAGGAGCATGGCTAGAACACCATGGGCTGGGACGACTATGGTCAGCAGCACCAACATCAACAACAGTTCTCCCTGTATCAGCAGCAGCAGAACATGCGACCACCTCAACCGGGATACAACTATGCTCCGAGAGGTGAGTATGATCAGTTGGTGTCTCGTGTTGGTGGTGTGAAGAACACATTGCATGACGTGAATGCCATTGTGACTACCCTCACTCAAAATTTCACCCATTTCAAGTATGAGTTCCCAAACTACTACCTGTACAATACACAGAAGTCACCCAACGATGGCGACAGTAATTGATTCAAGTTAGACCAAGAGTCTAAGCTTGGAGAGGTTTAACTCCTCCCTACCTTTTTGCATTCATATTTTGTTTTCTTCTTTTAATTTCTTTCTTTTCTTTAGTTGCATTTTTACTTTCAGTTTGTGTTAATAAAAAGAAAACACCAAAAAATAGAGTAGCTTTTTCCTCTTGTTTTGTGTGAAACTCTCTCGGTTTTCTTTTTGATTTTTCACAGATTATTCACTTCAAGTGACTTAGGATGGGAAAAACGTGAGGATTTGATTTAGGTGTGAAATGAGCAAGCGAGAGGAGGTATAACATTCTTATTCTATAGTCTTTTTATAAGTTTATTCATGAACAATTTATTTTTGTTTTGTTGCACTTAAGTCTCATTCCTCGCTCAGCTTGTTATCTTTTAGAACTTACTCTCAAAGCTAGTGTCACTTCTTTGGTTTTGACTTATGACAATTACTCTTAGTTTGAAAACAACTTCATTGGATCAATTCTAATATTTTTAAGAACAAGAGAAAGTGTCTCTGGGACAACTTTGGTGCCATGTTTTTGTCTTAAGGGCTTAATCTCAGCAGTTCTCAACCCCACATCTTAACGGTTTTGACATGATAACAATTTTGAAAAAGAATTGTTTGAAGGAATGGAAATTTTGCAGTGGTTGAGGGATATGCCAAACTTGTCGTGATGAGTTGAAAAGAAATGTTTAAAGCTGAAGTGAATTGTGAAAGTACCAAAACTTTATCGAACTAGCAACTTCGGTGGCCTATGAACGATCTTGAGTTCATTTCAGATTTTGGCTATGAGTTAGTTAGACATTTGTAGCAATGCTATGCTGTGCAAAATTTTAGTTCCATAGCTGAAGGACTAAAGCTAAAGCGAGACCCTATTTTAGTTTGTGCTCAATTTACTTGATCAAAATGGAAGTCTTGGCATCACCTGACTACTAAAGAATCAAAGTTCTTGAAAAACAAGGAAAAGATTGGGTGTTAGAAAGCTACGAATTTCAAAGTGGGTGTTAAGGAAAGCTCTAAGTTTATACTTCTTTTGTCATCTACTAGTGCACCCTTAATTTGATTGCTCGAAAATAAATTTACTCTCATGAAAAGAGAGGAGCTGAAAGAATTGACTCGTAAGCTTAACCAAATTCTTGACCATCCCTTTTGAGTTTAAAGATTTATTAGCTGGCAAGTACATGCGGTTAGGAAGCAAACTTAACTGCAACTGTTCAAATATATTATGCTCATGTTTAAGATTGCAGGACTTGTGATGATGGAATATGATACAACCTTGGACTTGTGAGTTTCTCTACCTAAGTTTATTTCTCGCTATTATTCTTTATCTCTTTGTCACTCGAGGGTGAGTAATAGCTAAGCTTGGGGAGGGTGAGTAATAGCTAACCTCCCCCCAAGCTTAGGCTTTTGGCCTAAGTGGGTATCAATCCCAAGCTGGCCAAGATGGAGCGCCTCCGTAGTACAGTGAGGAGGTACCCTCGTCCTGGTACGAGCTCGAGGACGCCCCACCATAGTGCGCAGAGTAGTCGTAAGAGGGCACATCCTCCTGGTGCTGCATGTGGAAACCAAGCAAGCGGAGCTGCTCGTCCACCTCCTCCTTAGAACGCGACCATGGCCTCCTGTGAATACTAAACAAAGTAGATTGCGGCAAAGGAATCTCCCTCTCGTCCCCGTCAGCAAACAACATCCTATATACTAAACCCTCCGTACTAGAGCCAGTAGTGACAAAATGATGTGTTTTCATAGCAGCAAGATCAAGCCTTTGTGGTGCCAACACAGTGTCATTAGGATCTACAGAAAGTTCTAATGCAACAACCATACATGAAGCAATAATGCCCCCATAAATAGGTCCCCTAGCAGCTAGGCGGCAGGAAATGAGAGAGCCAAGATTGTACCGGGTATCATTATTAAGTGCAGCAACGAGGAAGGCTAAATGATAATTAGAGATATTACTTATGTTCTCCCTACCAAGAATGCTAGTGGCAAGATAATAAGCAAAGTATCTAAGAGCTGGGAGTTGGATGTTTCTTATCTTCCCGCGCTGAGCTACGCGGTCATCATCATTTGTCACACTTCGGTAGAGCTATAGCAAGTCAGCGGGTCGACCTTGGATCTTCTTCACTGTCCCCGTCATGCCTATACCTATAATGCTGCAAAATCTTTCCAATGACATGGTAATAGACTGATTATAAATTCTGAAAGAAATAGTTGACTGATAAGGGGTGTTAGTGAAAATGAAACTCTCAAGGAAAGTTTTGGTGAGCACGGCATATTGCTCACTCTCATCCTGCATGTAAGTGGTCAAACCAACCCTCTAGACCAGTAGTAAGAAATCATCGAGGATCCCTGCAGCTTGCCAAAAGGTAAAACAAGGGAAAGTAGATGGGTGAGCATTCCCCTCATCTCCTTCATTGCCAAAGCATGGTGCAATGAGATCTTCATTGTATGAAGGCCTAAACTGAGAGGTTGATCTTGAGGGCCTTGACCTCCTAGGTGTGTCCCTCTCAAATATTTCTCCAAATTTCTGGTTGTTCATCTTTGATATTCTGAAATTTAAACATCCATTATACAAGTCATTGCAAAGTGAATACATAATTAAGGGGACTACTCATAGGGACTTATAAGAGGCCTAAACATGCAACAAAACAATATATCTAAGCATTGAACACGCTTACAAGCTCTCATAACCTGTCACCTACAGAAGCAAAATACTCAAGATATAAACCACTAAACACAAATCTACTTGGACAAGCGGAGGAGTCACATACCGGAGAACAAATGCTCCAAATTTCAGCAGCAAAGATGGGCTAAGCAAGGAGATCCAAAAATTGTGGACAAGAACAGCAAGAACGCAATTTCGAGCAATGAACTGGTGTTTTCTCGTGAGAGAGAGTAGTGGGAAGTGAGAGAGTGAGTGGAGGGCCAGGGGTGGCCCACACCATGGCTAGGCACGCCCCTGGGCTGGCCACGCCACCAGGTGGTGTGCCTGGCTGGTGGGCCCCCTTGATACTCTCCAAGCACTTCTCTGCCCCTTTTTTCACGTAAAAATTTAATATGAATTTTATGGATTTTTTCGAGACACTTTATTTTTGAGCAATTTTCAGGTATAGATGAATGATTTTCTGACAGAAAAAGGTTTCTGGAATGATGCAACAGCTAAACAAAGCTAAAACTTCAGAAGTTCTAGGACACTCTAATATGCAAGCAACTAACAACAGAAAGTAAACTAAACGAAAGCAAAAACTAAAATGGATAGTATAGAAGTAAGCAGAGATAATCATGGTGAAAACATTGTTTTGTTGATTAAAATCCCTTTATTAACAAGGTTGATCAGGTCTTGTTACCAAAACAATTTTATATGAAACAAAACTTTGTATTCCACTAATGATTATGTTACCTCAACCTTGATAGCAATGGTCCCAATCATAATAGTTTCATATTTTTCTCGTGGTACGGGACAATATATTTCTCCAACTTGAATACCCTCAACATATTCAATTGAATTCAAACCATAAGTCCTATCAATCTTCTTGGGGAAATAGACAGTATGCTCCTTGTCATTAACATTAAAAGTCACCTTTCCTTGATTACAATTAATAACAGCTCCTGCAGTGTTAAGAAAAGGTCTCCCAAGAATAATAGACATATTATCATCTTCAGGCATTTCAAGCACAACAAAATTAGTTAATATCAAGCAATTATGAGCCACTTGAACAGGCACATCCTCACATATACCAACAGGAATAGTAGTAGATTTATCAGCCATTTCTAAAGATGTATTAGTTGGTATTAGTTTTTCCATTTGAAGTCTCTTATAGAGAGAAAAAGGCATAACACTAACTCCTTCTTCCAAATCACACAAAGCAGTTCTCACATAACTATTTTTAATAGAGCAAGGAATGGTTGGAATCCCTGGGTCTCCAAGTTTTTTGGAACCTTACCATTAAAGGAATAATTAGCAAGCAAAGTAGAAATTTCTTCATTAGGGATCTTCCTTTTATTCGAAACAATATCCTTCATATACTTTGAATAATGAGGAAATTTAATAGCATCAATCAAAGGAATTTGCAAGAATAAAGGTTTCATCCACTCACACAACTTATTATAGTGTTCATCTTCCTTTGACTTGTGTTTCTTATTAGGGAAAGGCATAGGTTTTTGAACCCAAGACTCTCTTTCACTACCATGTTTCTTAGCAAGAAAATCTTCTTTAGTGTATTTAGTATTCTTAGTGTGCCTTTCAGGTTCTTCTTCAAGTTTTTCTTTATCAGGAGCATCATTTTCGTCATTACCACTTTCAATTTCAGCATCAGAGACAAATATACTATTAGGATCTTTAGCAAGTTCAGAAGGTTCTACAATAGTTTTATGTTTCTTTTTTCTTTTCTTAGGAGTAGTACCACTATTTTCAGCTTGTTGAGAATCCTGCTCAATTCTTTTGGGATGCCCCTCATGATATAGAGGATCCTGGGTAGCAGCACCACTTCTAGTTCTAATTTCATAAGCATGTTTTTCTTTAGCAGCATTAACTAGCAAGTCGTTTTGTACCTTAATAAGCTGATCAATTTGAGTTTGAACCATTTGAAAATGTTTAACAAGAATTTTAACATCATTAGAGGTTCTTTCCACAATATCTTTTAACTCAACAATAGCTCTAGAGTTTTCCATTAAATGATTTTGCACCCTTTTATTAAAATTATCTTGCTTAACAATAAAAACATCAAATTCTTCTAAGCATTGATTAGGAGGTTTAGAGTAAGGGATATCACCTTCATCAAAATGTTGGAGAGAGTGTACGTCAATAGTGGATGAGTGGGGGATTGGCTTACATAGTTCTTCTATAGGAGGTAAATTCTTGACATCTGCAGCTTTAATTCCCTTCTCCTTAAGACATTTCTTAGCTTCCTTCATCACTTCATCATTTAGTTCAATAACTCCCCTCTTCTTTGATGTTGGTATAGGCGCAGGTATAGCTGGTTCAGGTATAATTGTCTCAGGTATAGCTGGTTCAGGAGGAGTCCAATTTTCATAATTCTTGCTTATTTTAGCCATTAATTCCTCTGCTTCCTTGGGAGCCCTATTCCTGAAAACACAATCAGCACAACTATCCAGGTATGTCCTAAATTCTTTAGTTAGTCCATTATAAAATATGTCAAGAAGCTCATTCTTAGGTAATGGACATGCAGCCTATGCATGAATCAAAGCACAAAACCTTGCCCATGATTTAGACAATATCTCTTTTTCTCCCTGTTTAAAATCAAAAAGTTCCTGCAAAATAGCATGTCTAGCACTAGGAGTAAAATATTTCTGAAGGAAGGTACTAATCAAGCAATCAGGGCTATCAATAGATTCAGGAGGTAAATTATTAAACCAAGTTTTAGCTTCTCCTTTTAGTGAAAAAGGGAAAATGTTAGCAACAAAGTAGGTGTGCATCTTAATATCATCAGAAAATAAGCCACTCATGGTAGAAAGCTTAGTCATATGTGCTACCGCACTTTCATTCTTAGTCCCACAAAAAGGTTCTTTCTCAACAATAGCTATGTAAGATAGATCAAGAGATAAATCATAATCCTTATCTTTAATGTTTATGGGAGATGCAGCAAACTTAGCATTAGGGGACAATTTGGGTTTTATAGTACGCCTCTCAAGGAGACTCTTAATAGCACTCCTATCATGGGTGTTTTGACATTCTTTAATAAATTCATCGGTCATCTCTATATAACCATCTTCAATATCATAGCTTTCTCTAGACTCAGGTGAACTGACAGGTGTAATAGTGTCTTCATTAGGAGTTTCAGTATTTCCAGCTATAGTTCTAGCAATTGTAGCATCATGGAAAGGACCTAATGAACCACTTTTATCAAGAACAATAGAAGCAGCATCATAAGTATTATAAGTTTCAGATTCAGTAGTAGTAGCAGTGTGTGTAACATGTGTATGTGGTGGTGTAAGGAGCTTACTCATAATAGATGGTGAATCAAGAGCAATAGAGGTGTTCAGAACCGTACCTCTTCTTGTAGTGGATGGAAAATAGGAGCCTTGCCATCACAAGACTTACCCATGATGGATGGATGGTAGCGAACTATAGTGATTCCATGTGAACTTGGTAAATAGAGCTATGCTCCCTAGCAACGGCGCCAGAAAATAGTCTTGATGACCCACAAGTATAGGGGGTGTATCGCAGTATTTTCGAGGGAAGTGAAACCCAATTTATTGATTCGACACAAGGGGAGCCAAAGAATATTTATAAGCCTTAACAACTGAGTTGTCAATTCAGCTGCACCTGGAAACAATCTTGCTCACAACAGTTTATTAGTAGCAACAGTTTTGTAGTAGCAATAGTAAAGTAACATCAGTAGTAAAAGTAAAGACAGTAGTACCAATTGCAGTAAATAGTAGGATTAAAGCGCGGTAGGCATAGGGATGGATGGACGAGCATTGCATGGACAAGACAATTCATATGGCAATCAAGACACAGGGCATTTGTAGATAAATAAGATAAAGCATCCAAGTACTAAATAATCATAGGCATGTGTTCCATATATAGTCATACGTGCTCGCAATGAGAACTTGCACAACTTCTTTTGTCCTGCCAGCCCGTTTGTAGCGGGGCCTCAAGGGAGCTACTGGCAATTAAGGTGCTCCTTTTAATAGAGCACCGGAGCAAAGCATTAACACTCCGTGAACACATGTGATCCTCACATCAAAGCCATTCCCTCCGGTTATCCCGATTGCTCTCACTTCAGGGCCTTTGGTTCCGGACAACAATATGTGTATACAACTTGCAGGTAAGACCATAAACAATACTATCATAATGAATCAATAACATGTTCAGATCTGAAATCATGGCACTCGGGTCCTAGTGACAAGCATTAAGCATAACAAGTTGCAACAAAGTCAAAAAGCACTAATAATAGATACTAGGCACCATGCCCTAACAATCTGATGCCATTACATGAACGATCTCATCCAATCCCTACCATCCCCATAGCCTACAACAGGGGATTACTCACTCATAGATGGGGGAAACATGTATGGTCAATGGAGAAGCGATAGTGATGATGATGACGATGATCTCCTCCAATTCCCCGTCCTGGCAGGGTGGCAGAACGAAGTTTCTGGTTCCGAATCGCGGAATCTGGTGGTGGCAGCGCATCGGAACTCTTTCTGGAAAAACGTCGAACCCCCCTTGGTTTTTAGGTCAAGAGGCAACTTATAGCCGAAGAGGGAGGCCGAGGAGGCAACCGAGGCGGACACACCACCCCCAGGCACGGCCTGGCCTAGCCCGCGTGGCCAGGTGGTGTGGGCCCCTCATGGCCCTACTCCATCTCGTCTTCTGGCTCCGTGAGTCCTCTGGTGAAATAGGATTTTTGGGATATTTTCCGGGATTTTTCCTGATAGTTGATTTTCTGCACAAAAACTAGACACCAAGGTAATTCTGCTAAAAACAGCGCCAATCCGTGTTAGTTGTATCCAAATCACACAAGTTTAGAGGAAAAACATTAGCAAAAGTGTTTGGGAAAGTAGATATGTTTTGGACGTATCAATGCCCTGCGTGTCAGTGACTGGGCGCGTGAAAGGGTATATAGGGCTCTAGGCCATTGGATCTAAAGAGAATCCAACGGCTGCTGCTCGTCGTCCTTGCTAGGATGAGCTACTGACGAACGAAACCCTAGCTACTCAGGGAGGTGGTCGAGGAGGCTTACCCAGGGGCGGAGAAGGTCCGATGAAGGTGGGGTTCGACGTGGCAGGTGGCGGGGGCTCGAACAAGGTGCGACAGAGAGGGATCGGTTCCAGACGCGGTCGCGAACAGGCTCATGGCGCTACGGTGACCACGCCTCCTCGACGACAATCCTCTAGGTGGTTCCTGGGCAAAACGGAGGTGGGTTAGGATAGTGCACATGAGGCGAGCATGGCGGTGGGAAGAAACAGAGGGGAGAGGGTCAGCCTCGACAACAACCTTCACCGTACTCCTTCGGAGCTATGGTGGTACAGCGAGCGGTGGGGGCAGCAGAGGCCGAGCGAGCTTGCCTCTACTCTAGGGGTGGTGTGGAGGTGCATGGGGGACGAAGTGGAGCGGTTGGCGAGAGCTGGGGAGGCTCGGGTGTTTTAACCATGAGTGGAGGCACCCACAGGGCGCCGGGTGCAGGGGTCGTGGTGAGAGGGCTGCGAGGCGCGGGTTGGCTGCATGCGGCGGCGGGGAGCATCTCTGCGCGGGTGGGAGCATTCAAGCACGGGTTTCTGGGCGCGTGGCCTCAGGAGGGCGCAAGGTGGTTTGATGGGGACGGTGCACGCGGGGTGTTAAACATGCGGTCATGTCCACCTGGGCTCGGGAGAGACGGAGCACAGTACTATTATCGATGTGGGGTGGTTGTGAGTGAGCGGAGAGGTCTCTGTCTACGTGTGGCGGCATCGAAATGCACCAGAAGGCGGGGTAGAGCGGGCGCGCGCGTCATGTCTACGACAACATGGCCAGCTCTGGTGGGGGGTAGCGGGGGCCGCGGGTAAGTGAGGGAAGGGGAGAGGGCGGTGCCTGGGGAAGTGGCACGTGGCTGTGCGGGCCCAGGCGTGGCAGAAGGGAGGCATGCGTGACTGTGGACTGGTCGAGCAAGATCAACTCGATCTTGCCTGCCGTTCTCTCCAACGGGTCAGGCTGGTTGCATGGGCGGGCTAGGGTGGTGCAGGGGAGTGTGTTGGAACATTTGTGTCGTGCCAGAGCCAGGTGCATGGGTGCAACAAGTGTGGAGAGGGAGAGAGGTTTTGGAGGGATCTAGGGGATGGTGGCCACGAGGCTGTCTTTGCTTGATGACCACCTTGAGCACAAGCCTCCAATGGTTAGGGGAAGGGTTGGGGATCAAAGAGGGATGCCTAGTGAGCATCTAAAAGCCATGGATGCTTCCTGGATCAATCCCAAAGATTTGCAATAACTCTCCAAAGTTGGCCAAAAATAAGGTGACCAAAGCATATGTTTCAACTAGTGAAGGAAATACTTGCATGCAAGTGGCTTAGGGTTATGGTTTAACCAGGGCTAGGGGTGGGATTTGAAGTACTCATAACAAAGTACAACTCTATGTATTTGCATGGCCAAAAGGATTTATAGCTAGCTCACAATAATCACCCAAAAATTTAACTTGTTAAGCTATTAATGACTTAGCCAATTTTTTAGGAGTTTGCTCTAGTTTGCAAAATTCAAACAAAGGGGTGTGTCTAGAAGTTACCAAGCATTGGTCTAACAATCCTAAACATGTAATCAAGCAAGGAATCACTAGCATGGCAAGTAACAAGAAGAACATGGCAACACCGTTGATCATGCATTAAAACTAAGCAAGCATCATAAGCAAGCAAAACCCTACAAGTTTTACTTTCCCCTAATTTTCTATACTTCTAACAACACAAGCATGGGTGTAAAAGATGGGATGTTACAATATCTATTGCATGCCAAGTGAACATATTCTACATATGTTTGCACTTGTCAAATTAAGCTTAATCCAATTTATACAGGGAAAAAAATTAGTCTAGAATTACAATCTAATAGGAAAATGTCATCATGCCTATCATATATTTTATGAATAGAAAACCAAAACAAATCATTTTTCGTCATCTCATTGCATAACTTGAAAAAGAAGTCTAATCATCACCATCGTCGCTTTTAGGACCGCCACGTTCTAGATCCACATATTCTGACTGGATTGGATCTGCTTCCCCATGCCATTCATCATACATGTCCTGATATTCATTAGCTAGATCCCATTTATTCATATCTTTATCGACTACACTAAACTCGGTAGTGAAATCTATTTGTCCATCATACGCAGAGCCACCTCTAGCCATCAAATTTTGATTGATGTCAGCCAGGTCAGTTACCATACAACCACTAGGATCATCTTGGTGGGCAACATCTATGGTGATAAGCTTGTCACACTTATTCACATCATAGTTGCTCCTTGCCGCGAACTTTTGCACATATTGCCAGTCATTATTATCTCTGTCATCCAAGAATATTATCTTATAAGCTTTAGTTACAAAAATATATGGTTACTCCTTGTACCACTCAGTAGTACTATTAATCAATATGAAATTCCAATCATTGGGGCTTCTTTTCTAGTTTGGACATTTGTCATAGCAATAGCACTTGAATAGAACCACAAATCGATCACTAGTCTTGTTGTTATAGCTCAACTCAATAACCTATTTTATGTGACCATAATGATTATAGTCCTCTAGTATCTTCATTTTGTTTGTCAAGTGCTCTCCGCTGGTCGTGATGCCACTATTTTTGTCTTCAAATATTTCTCACGCTCATAAGTGTTGTAGTGGATACCATCGTCATTGCAAGTTGAAGTTGTATGGACCCTCTTTGTAGGACCACGTGATAAGGCATACATACCGACGAGTGCAATTACGAGACATATGTATGCATACAAAATACTCATATTACCACTCATCTCATGCTATATCTAGCTACAACTATGCCTATTATCCATGCTTACTAGTTCTCAATCATTTTCATATGATAGTTGCACAACTATTAATTTTAGTAGGATTTTATTACCTTTCCTTGTCTTTGACATGTGTGTAGGTGTTACAGGACAATAATGGATAAAGCATGCCAAGAGGAGCCAAGAGCATGCAATATGGAAGGGTTGTAGAGACCAGACTTAGTGATATGAGGGGTGGAAAAAGTGGCATTTTACATCAACTCCAAATAAAGATCCAAGTCCATGGTATTGTAGCTCTCGTCCATACGAATCTAACGAGTCTAAGAACACCCAAGATGTAGTTCGTATAAAGAAACGCAAAATATGAAAAGTATCTGCAAGCTTAACGACCACTGGTACGAGTGTGGCCGGTCGTACCGCTCGCCCGTACCACAGGTTCTGGGTGAATGAAAACCCTAGAACCGACGCGTTTTCACTGTTTTGCCTCTCATTTGTTTCTAGACCTTCCTTAGATCATAATAGACATAGGAGGGGAAATTGGGGCCCTCCTGGGCCTATATAAAGAGGTGAGGACCCAAGGGAGAAGGCACCCTCTCCATAGACATCCACGGAGGAGCCCTACCACCGTGCCTCGTCCATAGCCGCCACAACTCCATCAAGATCTAGATCTCCATCAACATCTCCACACGATCCAAGCAATAATAGGAGGATTAGGATGCCATCACCACCACGCACCCAACACTAGCTTCATCACCGTCTCCATCATGCCTCCATCTCCCTCTCTCTTGTATTTAGTATTTGTAAGATTGAATGTGACGATGATCTCAATGGATTACTCTTTGTGTTATCATTCATCTATGTTTGGGTAATATTTCTGGTTCTAGGTTGAGGTATGATCTAGTATGAAACCCTAGACTTTGTTTAGATTTATCAATTATATTACTCTCTCTTATAGTGACAAGGACTAGAGAGATGAGTTCACGTGATCCTTTGATCCGGAGTGTACTATTAACTCGCGCGGGTAACAACGACACGAGAATCTACGTAGTACACACACATGATAACCTGGAATCATTGGGGATCATTTATTTATCTAATGATGTATCTTATGTAAGTCCAATAGATGGCTACATAGTTGCCTCTCTAGTACTAGTGAGACCGAAAGCCTAGACACCACCTTTATTTATTCAATCCCATAACTACAATCCCTCTTGTTTATTTTCAGTTTTATTTTACCCTATTCTTGTTTAGTTCTTTTATTAGTTACTTTAAACCTCTCTCAAATATTGCTATTCGAGTAACTTATAGAATAGTATATTTCCAAACCACGGTTTGGGTGTGAACATGAGTGCACTTGACAACGTAGTTGCAGGATGTGTTATTTCCATTTGCAAAGCCTCCCTAGGACGAACTTCCTTATAAATATTTGCTGCTATAATTACTGCAATAAACTTGTTATTGACATAGGAACCTAGTCATCAAATTGGCAACGTTGGCAGGGAACAAAAGCGTTTAGTTATTACCTTCCCACTCGCACATAGTTTATTTCCGTTTGTTGCTATATCTTACTACTTTTATTTATTTGAAAAGAACAAAAGGATTAGTTAATATTTTATTGCTAGTCTTGTTATTGTCTTAATCAAAAATACAAGAAGATTGGAACTATGACACAAAATAATCATGGGGAGAATGGTACTTTCAATAGTGATTATTCATGTTCACCTATTTCGCAGCTTGCTGTCACATCGGAGAGTTATGAAATTAATCCCGGACTAATAAAGATCATTGAGAGAGATGCTTTTGCAGGAGATCTAGAGAATAATACATATAAGCATATTGAGAACTTCTCTGCATTGTGTTCTATGGTGATATTGACAATTTGGACAGATAATGAGCTGAAATTTATATTGTTCTCATTCTCATTGAAAGGGAAAGCTAAAGAATGGTTATACTCAGAACCTGCAGGAGATTTCAGATCATGGCAAGGTACCTCAAATTCATTTATTGATTATTATTCTCCACAAAATAAAAATTATGAGTGTAGGTTTGATATCATGACTTTCAAGCAAAGCAACAATGAAGAATTAATACCATCCTATAATAGGTTCTTAAAATTGTTGCGTGATTGCCCACCTCATGGTTTGCCTAGTCGGGTATCGTTGAAAATATTTTATGTAAATCCTTAATCCAAAGCTAAGTTAGACATGACGCCGCATGGTTCTTTCGATCAAAAAACTATGGATGAAGCTTGAGAGCTTTTGAACATAATGAATAATAAATTTCATCAATGGCATGTTGATATTGTGCATAAGGAAAAACCGCTCCCTACTAATCTAGAGATTTTGATCAATGAATTTTCCAAAGATGAAAATAGTGTCAAGACCCGAATTTTTAATCTAGATGCCTGTTATGCCATACATCATAATCCCAGGAGTACCATTTTTTCGAGACATAACAGATTGGATATCATAGTACATCATCCATTACAAACCATAATAAGGTCTTACACAAATAAAGGATCTCATGATCTAGCCTTAATACAAACAAGTAGCAGAATAATAAGCATAGCAGCGGGCTCCATCTTCAGTGTCACAAGCAATGCTGACGATGGGAGATGATCCTAGTTGTCGTAGCCGTCCTGCTGTCCATCTTCCTGATAGTCCTCCTCATAGTCTGGCCACGGGAATAGCCAGGGACAAAGCCACGAGTACTCTTTAAGTACTCACAAACTAGCACTAACAAGTAAGGTAGTTTTAGTAGGAATCCTAAGCTCTAAGTTTATTTGCAAAAAGACAGATTTATCTAAACTGAGTTCAGAAGTAAAGAAAACTAAGTAAATGTTGTAAATCACTTTAAGTTGGGAACCTAGTTTTCATATTCACAACCCTGTTATGGTCAAGTCAAAATAATCGTTCATTTCATAAGTCATTTTGAAAACATCTGACGACGAAACAGTATTGCCACTCCAACTATCCATGACCGAACGTGGCTATTCGAATAGTTTAACACTCTGCAGAGGTGGTACACTTTCACCACAAAATTTGATACATCCGTCAGGGATAACCCTGAATCTTCATACTTAGTATGCGGATAATCAATCATAACCTTTCAATTACACACTCTAGTATAGGCACCTCCCCTATGAGCTTGGCGTCCCAGCCATGTCCATCTGCCATCCTGGGCACTGCATAGGTGCACATCATCAAGATGTAGCCTTAGCTCAAACCTCTTCCACGAGGGAACCCATACTAATGCATATAAACTTCCGTCTAAGCCTTCCCAATTCAGGTATTGTGGTTGTACGGTAAAATTGGAATGGTATCGCATCCGAACCCAACCATCAGTTTTTATAAAGGGCTAAGGCTCATGCCTCAACATTTTCATCATCAAATCCATTTGTGTTTCTGAACACATGTCAAAACATTTCAATAGAATGACTCATCATTCCAAGATTTGCATAAGCATTTTCACCAAGTATTCTCATCTAAAGTGATCAAGTTTTATGCTTAGCACTAGCCACTAAGTTAAGAGTGTTCACTAATGAGGGTGCTAGTCTTCAATCTCATGCCATATAACGACATCTATTATAGGCCTAGTTTTATACTCTTTATGCTATCTATACTACTTTCCGAATCCTCACAAAGCATTAACTAAAAGTAAAGAACTTTGGTAAAGTAAAAGAGAAGCTTGCAAGTAAAACTTGGGATGGGTATAATCAAAGGTATATAACCAAAGCATGCCTAATGCATCTTGCTTGTGTTAATCTTGCAATTAGTGATGGCTTGCCTTGATTGGTGAAGTGGTTGAAGTTTTCCTCCTCTTCTTCGGGGTAGAACTCCTCCTCCTCGTATCCTTGGAAGGTACTATCGTCTATAAATGAATACGGGGTACACAATCACCAAACAATACTTAACCAAGTCTATTCAGCACACTAAGGCTCACACTTGATGATCTAGAATCATCACAATCATCACATGAATTAAAGAACTAGTTTTATTTAGTTTATTTGAGAAAAATAATTTCTACTCACTGAAATTAATTAAGATTTAATATTCTCCAATTAAAATATGGGATCATGTGGACACATGTCATCACCACATATTCTAATACATGGGAATGTGACTTAAAGGGTTGGTCACATTTTATAAAGTTTAAGATTACTATTTAAATAGATTTAAAGTGACTAGAAATGCCCTAGTAGCATTCTTTTGGTACTAGTCCAATGTCACTGCATGCAAACCTAAATATTTTTACATATTCAGATAGATATTGTAAAATGTGATTTTTGAGAGTTGGAATCAACTCAAAAGCTATTATGGTTGATTTTTGAAAAATGTTTGAAGTTGCAAAAGTCTCTATCTTATTATTTTTACTAAAGAATATATCTAACTCCAAATGATTTAAATCCAACAAGCTTGGATAGCTAATTTAATTATCTTTCTAACAAAATTGGAATCATGCAATTTGGTTAAGTGAAACTCTCTGAATTGATTTTTGAATCTAGGGACATAATAGGATTTCAACTAAATTGGAAAATCCACATTTGAATTCCCTGGGCTGCGCGGGAAAGCTAAACGGGCAGGCCCAGCTACACTGCACAGCACAACGGGCTGCTGACAGATGGGGGCCACTAGTCAGCGACACAGTTTAACCGAAATGGTATTAGTGAATCTGAGCCGTGC
Source organism: Avena insularis (assembly GCA_023614405.1). NCBI lineage: Eukaryota > Viridiplantae > Streptophyta > Magnoliopsida > Poales > Poaceae > Avena > Avena insularis. The sequence continues at coordinate 658,623,094 of CM042690.1, read as the reverse complement.
GATCCTATTCTAATCGAACGACCGAGCGTCATCGTCGATGACGAACAGCTCCGGCGAGGAATATAACCTAGCGTGGCGGTGGGGGTCTCGCAGGACTCACCTGGGCTCCATTTAGGGTCGGCGGTGGGGGCAAATGACTTGGTAGACAACGGCGAGGCGAGGCGCGGTCACGACAGGGCTTGGGGTGGTCGGAATCGCTGGCGCCCTTCTCCTCCAGTAGCGACGGACTCCAGTGAAATTCCGGCACGGTGGTGCTCGCCTTGCTTCGGGGAGAAGTGGGGAATGTTAGTGAGGAGTGGGGAGTGGAGTGGTGTGGAGAATGGAGGCGGGGGTGGCCTCCTTTTATAGCATGGCGGGGACGGCCAAAGAGCTCGTCGATGGCGCTGCCACATGGTGGCTAATGGCATGGGAGAGGGCATAGGACGGTGCGGTGCTCCCTGGCGGTTCTCACAGACTTAATGGCACGGCGTGGGGTGGCATGTTTTGGTCGGGAGCGTGCGGTGCTCCACACGGCGTAAGTGTTGCGGCGTCTGGCGGCTGGTCATGTGGCGGGCAAATGAACGGGGTGTCTCTGGGTGCGGTGATCATGGAGAGGCTGCGCGTGCATGGTGAGGGCAAGGCGCGAGCTGGCAGGGCTAGTTGGGCACGGCGCACTGGCGCGCTCTGGACATGGTGCAGAGAGGCGGTGCGCGGCATGACTAGGGTGGTCCATGGCTCGGCTAGGGTTGTGGCCTGGACAGGGGTGGCGGTAGGCTATGGCGAGGCTTCTGGACATCCTGGTTGGGCGCGGGGCTATATGATGTGAGCTGGCCGTGGTCGTCCGGCGATGACCACAAATGGGCGGCGCTCCACTGTGCTCCACGTCAAAGGGGGGATTGGTCTGGGCTAGGTTAGACTCAGAGGGGACCAGAGGGTTAAGAGGGGATCATTTGGTCGATGATCACTGTACAAAACAGTGAAGTTAGGCCAGGGGTTTAATTAGTGCAGACAAGGTGTTTGTGTTAATGGCCGCATGAAAAATACTTTGGAATTTTTTATTCAATTTTTTGAGTGATCTTAGATTAATCTTGAGAGACTAGGTTTGCTTGGAGAGGTCAAGGTGAATTGATTTGGTAGGTTTTCAAAAAAGTGGGATCTTAACACTTACACTTGATTCAATTTTCAAATGTCCTTTAAATTGATTTGCTAGATGTTTTTGTAAGTTTGTAAAGTGGGCCTTGATGCACTTTTACTTGGTCTAGCAAGGGGTGAAAAGAAGTAGAATTGTTTCTGTTGGAAATCTTCTGCTAGGAACACCTAAGGTGGCCTAGTGGTTTAAAATGGTCAAAATGACCATTTGCTTTATTTATTCTTATTTGATTTTGTTTTCTTTGGATTTTGTTTGTAAATGGTCTAGATGATGTGGCATTCACCTTTAAACCATTTCACAACATTTAGAATAATCAAGCATGGCATATACACTCAATTCTACACTAATGCAAACACACATGCATTCATAATTCATTTTGTTAATAAAAGTTTTTGTTAACCCTAATTTGGGTGATTAGAACTTGATAATCTTGATTAGAAGATTTGGGGTGTTACAAACCTTCCCTCCTTAAACAAAATCTCATCCCGAGATTTATGAAAAACTAGGAACTAAAGAGATCTGGAAACTCAGTCCTAATGTAATCTTCTCGCTCCCAGGTAGCTTCTTCTTCAATATGGTTGCTCCATTGGATCTTGAGAAACTTGATACTCCAGGTCCTAGTGGTTCTGAAAGCTTCTTCTAAGATACGAATGGGTACTTCATGATACGTCAGATCCTTGTTGATATCAATGGCTCGGTGATCGATGTTCTTGAAAACTTCGGTCTTATCCGGAACTTCTAAGCATTTGCGAAGTAACGAGAAATGGAACACATTATGGATGACTGACATCTCCTCTAGCAGATCCAGTTGATAAGATACTTCTCCTCGGCAATTCAGAATCTTGAAGGGTCTAATATATCTGGGGGCTAACTTTCCTTTCAGCTAAAAACGCTGCATTCCTTTTAACGGCGACACTTTGAGATACACAAAATCTCCAACATTGAAAGTCAGGTCTCTACGTCTCTTGTAGGCATAACTCTTCTGCCTAGATTGGGCAGTCTTGAGGTGCTCACGGACTTTGTGAACCTTCTCTTCGGCTTCTTGTAGGATGTCGGGTCCAAAATCTGACTCTCTCCTACTTGTGACCAATTCAAGGGGGTACGACACTTCCTTCCATATAAGAACTCAAATGGGGCCATTTGCAAACTGGCTTGATAACTGTTGCTGTATGAGAATTCTGCAGAAGGCAGACAATCTTCCCATTTTGATCCATACTCTAACACAGAAGCTCTCAACATATCTTCTAAGATTTGGTTGACTCTTTCAGTTTGTCCATCGGTTTGCGGGTGATAAGTTGTGCTGAAATTAAACTTGGTTCCTAATCCTTCTTGGACTTTCTGCCAAAATCTTGAGGTAAATTTGGTTCCTCGATCCGATACTATGGTCTTGGGGGTTCCATGCAAACTGACGATTCTAGCAATGTATAACCCTGCTAGCTTCAAACTCTAGTAGGTTGTCTTGACAAGTATAAAATGGGATACCTTGGATAGTCTATCAACTATGACCCAAATAGAGTCATTTCCCCTACTAGAAGTAGGCAAACCGGTGATAAAGTCCATTCCGACGGAATCCCATTTCCATTCCGGAATCTGCAATGGTTGCAACAGTCCTGCGGGTCTCTGATGTTCCGCTTTGACTCTCTAACAAATATCACACTTGGCTATGTAGCTTCCGATTTCTCTCTTCATCTTGTGCCACCAAAATTGCTCCTTCAAATCCTGATGCATCTTCGTTCCTCCGGGGTGGATAGAATAAAGTATCATGATCTTCTTGCATGATAACTTGCTTCAACTCGGAATCTACTCGCACACAGATACATCCTTTGTACCACAAAACTCCTTCTTCATCTTCGGTGAACCCAGGTACCTTTCCTGTACCAATACGACGTTTGATTCTGTCGATACATGCATTTTCCTTCTAGGCTTCCTTGATCCGACTGATCAACATGGGTTGAAGTTCAATGCTAGCTAAAAATCCTTTGCTAACTAGCTTAGTTCTAAACTTCTCCAACTCTTCATGCAAACTTGGCTGGGCTTCTTTGATCATGGTGTTTAATCTACACGGCAATCTGCTAAGAGCATCCGCTACCACATTGGCTTTGTCGGGGTGATAGTGAATGTCAAGGCCATAATCCTTGATTAACTCTATCCATCTCCTTTGACTCATATTCAACTCCTTCTGGGTGCAAATATACTTCAAACTCTTGTGATTCGAATAAATCTCACAGCGGTTACCCATAAGGTAATGGCGCCATGTCTTCAGAGCTAAAACTACAACTGCTAGTTCAAGATCATGGGTAGGGTAGTTTTTCTCATGCTGGTTCAGTTGTCTTGATAAATATGCTATGACTTTGCCTTCTTGCATCAACACACATCTGTGACCAATCTTGGATGCATCACAATACACATCAAAAGGCTTCTTGATATCTGGCACAATCAAGATTGGGGCTGAAATCAATCTCTTCTTGAGCTCTTGAAAACTTGCTTCACATTTTTCGGTCCATTCAAACTTCTTGTCTTTCTTCAACAATTGGGTCATCGGTCTTGCGATGCTCGAAAATCCTTCAATGAACTTGCGGTAATATTCCGCTAATCCGAGAAATGCACGGACTTGGGTTTGAGTGGTTGGGGCTTCCCATTCTTCAACATCTTTGATCTTGGCGGGATCCACAGCGACTCCTCCCGCCGACACAATATGTCCGAGGAATCCTACTTCTTTCAGCCAAAACTCACATTTGCTAAACTTGGCATACAACTGATACTCTCTAAGGGTTTAAAGGATGGTTCTCAGGTGTTGCTCATGGTCTTCTTCTGACTTGGAATAGATAAGAATATCGTCGATAAAAGCAACAACAAACTTATCCAGAAAATTCTTAAAGATCTTATTCATGAGATTCATGAAATAAGAGGGGGCATTGGTTAATCCAAAAGACATGACCGTATACTCATACAATCCATATCTGGTGGTAAAGGCGGTCTTTGGAATATCCGTTGAACGAATTTTGAGTTGGTGATAACCAGTCCTAAGATCAATCTTAGAGAACACTCTAGCACCAGTCAACTGATCAAACATATCCTCTATCTTGGGCAGTGGGTACTTGTTCTTGATGGTGACATCATTCAGCTTCTGGTAATCCGTGCACAAATGGTTACCTCCATCTTTCTTGTCACCAAACTAAACAGGCGATCTCCATGGCGATGTGCTTGGTTGAATCAGACCTTTCTCCAGCATAGCATCAAGTTGCTTCTTCAGATCCACTAGTTCCGATGGGTTCATACTATAAGATCTCTGAGCTATGGGTCCACTTCCAGGAATCAGTTCAATGATGAACTCGATATCTCGATCTAGGGGCATACCGGGCAATTTATCTGGGAATACGTCGAGGTATTCATAGACTACTCTGACTTGGTCAATGGTTGGTTGGGCTAGACTCTTGTTGCATTTGAACTGACGAGGCAATGTTTCTGATATATGCTCTACTGATACTCCAGAGCTACTGGTCATGGTTATGGATTTCTTAGCACAGTCGATCAATCCTTTATGTTTCGACATCCAATCCATTTCTAGTACTACTTCCAAACCTTTGGTTCCAAGTACTATTAGATTGGCATAAAAATCTATTCCATGGATTATGATAGGCACAACCTTGCACATTTTTCTAGCTTTGGTGGTTGAACCAGGTATTTGAACTATCATAACATGCTTCAATTTGGTTGGTTGAATCTTACTAGTGCATGCAAATTCTTCGGTAACAAACGAGTGCGATGCTCCAGAATCAAAAAACACTCTTGCAAGTACTGAGTTAACAGAAAACATACCCAGCACGACATTGGGTGCTTCCTGGGCTTCTTCAGCATTCATGTGGAACAGACGACCATTGCGGTTGAGCGAATTCCCTGGGGAAAATCTTCTTCCAGGCTGAACACGGCGCTGCTGCTGAGCTGGGGCATTCACATTGGTGGTGGCTGCGATCTTCTTGGGACACTCGTTGGAGTAGTGACCCTTGACTCCAAAATCAAAGCAAGTAATCTGGGACTTGTCTTTGGCTGCAACAGGCACGACATTGCTTCCAGTCCTTGGGGCAGTATTGTTGTTGTGGTTGTTGTTGTTGGACTTGGGCGGTGCACGGTTGAAGTTGTTGGAGTTGCCGGGGTTGTTTTTATGGTTTCCTCCAGACTTCAAATTTCCTCCGCTATGATTGGGGTAGCTTGGACGAGACATCGGGGGTCTATTATTTCTTGGGGCATATCCTGTAGACGGGTTGGGGCGATACTTCTGGGTATTGTGGGACCCAGTCTGATCCATCATTCTACGCTTGCGGTTGTCATTGGCTTTGTTGATCTTCCCTTCCATCTAGATGGCAGAGTCGACTAATTCCTCTAGGTCTTCAAAGCGGATGTTGACCAACACAGTCTGCATCTCATCATGCAGTCCATTCAGGAACCTTTCCTTCTTCTTGGCTTCAGTGTTGATCTCATCAGGGGCATATCTAGCAAGGGACAGAAATTTGTCATGGTACTCAACTACCTTCATCCTTCCTTGCTTCAGTTCATTGAAATCATCTCTCATCCTAGTGACTAAACCTTGCGGCACATGGGTGCGGCTGAACTTGATCTTGAAAGCTTCCCAAGTCATGATCTGACCATGGTTCATAGTACGGGTGCTATTCCACCAGGCTCTTGCATCTCCTGCGAGATAATGGGTGTCAAACAAGACCTTCTAGTTCACGTCAACTCCCGCGACTTCTAGATTATTCTCCATGGTTTGCAGCCAGTCATCAGCATCTAAGGGATCCTTAGATTTGTTAAAGATAGGGGGATTGGTATTTTGAAAGTTCTTAAGCTTGGATCCATGATGATCCTGATTTCCATGGCCTTGATTATTGTGGACCATCTGAGCTATCTGTTTAAGAGTGGCTAGGTTGGATTGGTGTTTGGCTCTACTAGCTTCATAGTCAGAAACTAGCAATTATAGAATCTGCAACATCTGGTCCTGCGATGAGCTGCTTCCTCCTTGGTTTCCACAAGTCATCTAAAGATTGAGATAGATAATGAGGTAAGAGGGAAAGTTCTAAGGTTCATGGTTTTGTTTTCAAAATCTTTAAACTTTGAGTTTGAACTCAAGTTTTGCAAACTAACTCCTTCTTATTCATTCATTCATTCAAGCACAAAATACAAACACACACCACAACATAAATGGAAAACAGATGGTTTTAAGAACCATTATGTGAACTAAGATACAGTGGGACTGATACAACTCATTCCTACGGTAGTGATCAAGTGCATCTACTCATCTTCAATGAAGTCGGAGTCATCATCATGAGTGTAGAAATCCATGGCATCATCCTCTAGGTAGTCGTTGTCATCACTGAGGGACGAGTGAATATCTCCCCGGATGTCTTCACGTTCTTCCTCTTCCTTTGCTTCAAGCTGGACTTCTTGCTCATGGATGGTCTTCTCGAGGTCGGCCACCTTCTTGCGAATACGAGCGATGGTGCGATCCTTCTTTTCGCGTTGATGACGAAGTGATTGGCGATCCTTGACGAGCATGGTGAGAGTCTGGTCCTTCTTGGCGGCAATGGCAAGGTTATGGTTGGCGTAGGCTCAAGCATTGTCCAATTCCTTCTGTCTATCATACAACAGGAAGTCAAGATTCTCTACTTGGCGCTTCATCTCTGGGTGACTTGGCATCTCCAATGACATTCCCATTGAATCACGCCTTGCGAAGTGCGCAAAGCGAGTTCCCTGGATCAAGTTGATGTTTTGCCCACACAGACAAGCAAGAGCTTCATGCATAGCCCTGGCTAATCCATCTAGCCAGTTATTCTCTCGCACGGTGAATTGAATCTTCTCAGAAAGGGGTGCTTCCATCTTGCCTCTGAGATCTGCAACTATCAGCCATTGTAGATCTCCTCCTGGGAAATCCTTGAGTTGTGCCCCGAAGAATTCCGGATGCGGGCGCTCAAGATACTCTGACAGTGCATCAAGATCCCTCTCAAAGATCAGCTGACCTCCATTGCCCAATTGGTAGAACTTGCAATACTGAACTTCCATCTATAAGAATTTAGGATGAGTAAGTTAGTGAGGTGATAAGTGTGTCAAATTTTATGTAGTAATGTAAGACTTTTTGAGGAACATGATTTTTTTGAAAGAATCAAGGATAAGAGTGGGAATAGGTTTTCATAAATACTCACTTCTTTGGTTTTGAAATTAAGTTTTTGTTCGGACGTCCATTCTAACTAGGGTCTCCTATGGTCAGGATGGCTCTGATACCAACTTGTCAACACCCGGATTTTTAATCCTAGATGCCTGTTATGCCATACATCACAATCCCAGGATTACCATTTTTGTGAGACATAACAGATTGGATATCACAGTACATCATACATTACAAACCATAATAAGGTCTTTCACAAATAAAGGATCTCATGATCCAGTCTTAATACAAACAAGCAATGAATAATAAGTGTGTAGCATGGCTCCATCTTCAGTGTCACAGGCAATGCTGACGATGGGAGATGATCCTAGTTGTCATAGCCATCCTGTTGTCCATCTTCCTGATAGTCCTCCTCATAGTCTGGCCACGGGAATAGCTAGGGACAAAGCCATGAGTACGCTTTAAGTACTCTCAAACTAGCACTAACAAGTAAGGTAGTTCTAGTAGGAATCCTAAGCTCTAAGTTTATTGGCAAAAATCCATATTTATCTAAACTGAGTTCAGAAGTAAAGAAAACTAAGTACATGTTCTAAATCACTTTAAGTTGGGAACCTAGTTTTCATATTCACAACCCTGTTGTGGTCAAGTCAAAATCATCGTTCACTTCATAAGTCATTTTGAAAACATCTGACGATGGAACAGTATAGCCACTCCAACTGTCCATGACCGTGGACACGGCTATTCGAATAGTTTGACACTCTGCAGAGGTGGTAAACTTTCACCACAAAATTTGATACATCCGTCAGGGATAACCCTAAATCATCATACTTAGTATGCGGATAATCAATCATAAACTTTCAATTACACACTCTAGTATAGGCACCCCCCTTTGAGCTTGGCCTCCCAGCCATGGCCATCTACCATCCTGGGCACTGCATAGGTGGACATCATCAAGAGGTAACCTCAGCTCAAACCTCTTCCGCCAAGGAACCCATACTAATGCATTTAAACTTCTAGCTAAGCCTTACCCAATTCAGGTATTGTGGTCGTACAGTAAAATTGGAATGGTATCACATCTGAACCCAACCATCAGTTTTTATAAAGGGCTAAGGCTCATGCCTCAAAATTTTCATCATCAAATCCATTTGTGTTTCTCAACACATGTCAAAACATTTCAATAAAATGACTCATCATTCCAAGGTTTTCATAAGCATTTTCACCAAGTATTCCCATCTAAAGTGATCAAGTTTTATGCTTAGCACTAGCCACTAAGTTAAGAGTGTTCACTAATGAGGGTGCTAGTCTTCAATCTCATGTCATAGAATGACATCTAATATAGTCCTAGTTTTATACTCTTTATGCTATCTATACTACTTTCCAAATCCTCACAAAGCATTACCTAAAAGTAAAGAACTTTGGTAAAGTAAAAGAGTAAAGCTTGGAAGTATATAACCAAAGCATGCCTAATGCATATTGCTTGGGTTAATCTTGCAATTAGTGATGGCTTTCCTTGATTGGTGCAGTGATTGAAGTTTTCCTCCTCTTCTTCTGCGTAGAACTCCTCCTCATCGTATCCTTTGTCAGTACTACCGTCTATAAATGAATATGGGGTACAAAATCACCAAACAATAGTTAACTAAGTCTATTCAGCACACTGAGGCTCACACTTGACGATCTAGCATCACCACAATCATCACATGAATTAAAGAACTAGTTTTATTTAGTTTATTTGAGAAAAGTAATTTCTACTCAATGAAATTAATTAAGATTTAATATTCTCCAATTAAAATATGGGATCATGTGGACACATGTCATCACCACATATTCTAATACATGGGAATGCGATTTTATAAAGTTTAAGATTACTATTTAAATAGATTTATAGTGACTAGAAATGCCCTAATAGCATTCTTTTGGTACTAGTCCAATGTCACCGCACACAAACCTAAATATTTTTACATATTCAGATATATATTGTCAAATGTGATTTTTGAGAGTTGGAATCAACTCAAAAGCTATTATGGTTGATTTTTGAAAAATGTTTGAAGTTGCAAAAGTCTCTGTCTTATTCTTTTTACTAAAGAATATATCTAACTCCAAATGATTTAAATCCAACAGGCTTGGATAGATAATTTAATTACCTTTCTAACAAAATTGGAATCATGCAATTTGGTTAAGTGAAACTCTCTGAATTGATTTTTGAATCTAGGGACAGAATAGGATTTCAAGTAAATTGGAAAATCCAGATTTGAATTTCTCGGGCTGCGCGGGAAAGCTAAACGGGCTTTCCTAGCTACACTATACAGCACAGCGGGCTACTGATAGATGGGGGCCACCAGTCAGCGACACAGTTTAACCGAAACGGTATCTGCGAATGTGAGCCATGCGATCCTATTCTAATCCAACGGCCGAGCGTCATCGTCGATGACAAACAGCTCCAACGAGGAATGTGACCTAGCGCGGTGGTGGGGGTCTCGCGGGGCTCACGCGGGCTCCAGCTAGGGTCGGTGACGGGAGCAAACGACTTGGTAGACGACGGCGAGGCGAGGCGCGGTCATGGCAGGGCTTGGGGTGGTCGGAATCGCTGGCGCCCTTCTCCTCCAGCAGCGGCGGACTCCGGTGAAATTTTGGCGCGGTAGTGCTCGCCTTGCTCCGGGGAGAAGTGGGGAAGGTTAGTGAGGAGTGGGGAGTGGAGTGGTGTGGAGAATGGAGGCAGGGGTGGCCTCCTTTTATAGCGCGGCGAGGGGACCGAGCGGTGCGGCGGTGAGCTCGATGGTGGCATCACTACAAGCGGCTAACATCATAGGCGAGGGCTTAGGACAGTGCGGTTCTCCCTGGCGGTTCTCACGGACTTAATGGCGCGGCGTGGGGTGGCGTGGTTCGGTCGGGAGCGTCACGTTGCTCCAGCCAGAAATGTTCTTGACGTCGGCGACGCTGCGGTGTGACGGTCGCGCGACGGCGAACGGGGGTGTCTGCCGGGGTGCGGTGATCATGGCGAGGCTGCGCGTGCAGGGTGAGGGCAAGGCGCGAGCTGGCGGGGCTGGTCGGGCACGACGCACTGGCGTGCTCTGGACACGGTGCAGAGAGGCGGTGCGCAGCACAACTAGGGTGGTCCATGGCTCGGCTGGGGCTGTGGCCAGGACAGTGGGTGGCGGTAGGCTGTGGCGATGCTCCTGGACATCCTGGTTGGGCGCGGGGCTATCTGGTGCGAGCTGGCCGTGGTCGGCCGGTGATGACCACAAATGGGCGGCGCTCCACTGTGCTCCACGACGAAGGGGGGATTGGTCTGGGCTGGGTTAGACTCAGAGGGGACTAGAGGGTTAAGAGGGGACCATTTGGTCGATGATCATTGTACAAAACAGTGAAGTTAGGCCAGGGGTTTAATTAGTGCAGACAAGGTGTTTGTGTTAATGGCTGCATGAAAGATACTTTGGAATTTTTGATTCAAATTTTTTGAGTGATCTTAGATTAAGCTTGAGAGACTAGGTTTGCTTGGAGAGGTCAAGGTGAATTGATTTGGTAGGTTTTGAAAAAAAAGTGGGATCTTAACACATACACTTGATTCAATTTTCAAATGTCCTTTAAATTGATTTGCTAGATGTTTTTGTAAGTTTATAAAGTGGGCCTTGATACAATTTTACTTGGTCTAGCAAGGGGTGAAAAAAAGTGGAATTGTTTCTGTTGGAAATCTTCTTTGAGAAACACCTAAAGTGGCCTAGTGGTTTAAAATTGTCAAAATGACCATTTGCTTTATTTATTCTTATTTGATTTCTTTTTCTTTGGATTTTGTTTGTAAATGGTCTAGATGATGTGGCATTTACCTTTAAACCATTTCACAACATTTAGAACAATCAAGCATGGCATATACACTCAATTCTACACTAATGCAAACACACATGCATTCATAATTCATTTTCTTAATAAAAGTTTTTGTTAACCCTAATTTGGGTGATTAGAACTTGATAATCTTGATTATAATATTTGGGGTGTTACAAATATTATAGGAGAAATTCCTTATGGTGATACCATAGTTAGAAATGTTCTTTCTAAAGTAATATCTTTATAGCTAATCTTTCATCATATCAAAACTACTACAACTAACAATGCGGAATAGCCCTCTACTATTACTTCCACATCTTCCACTTGTTGTACCATTGAGGCATGAAAGAAGGGTAAAGCCAAGAAGCCTAAAACCAAGAAACCTTGTGTTGAACATCTCATACTCGTGACAAGCTCCCCCAAAATAGATAAAGAGAATTGTGAATTAACTAAGTCTGATAAGAAGTACACATGCGGGGAGTATGAGGCTGGATTAGGGTGGGTTGCCCTTATGAAGGAAGAAGAAGAAGATGATGATGATGATGAAGGATAATGGTATAAATATGACGCTATGACACATCCTTTTTATATGCCTTATGATGCATATGACTCTAGTGATAATGAGGACTTATATGATTCTAGAATTCTTGATGATTGTCCTAAAGAAATCTTTAATGATTCTAGTAGTATTTTCCTAAATACTCTTTTTGGGAATATTGATGATGAGCCAAATATGGAACCTTGTATGCCTTATTATTTGTTTGCCATGCCTTTTGTTTTATCGATGAGGTGTAGGAAAGTTCATTGCCATAAGCCAAACTACTAGCTCCAAAACAATATTATAAATTGTACTCTCACGGTGGTTTCCAAAGTAAAGGTTCAAATATTTCTCATAAATCTCTAACCCTCTCTTGGTAGAAAAATGAGAGTACATGGTCACAACACCTGGTGCATCAATTGCGCTTAAAGGTGAAGACCTATTTATGTATATGATGTCGATGCACCGCAAGAGGGTTCGTCTCCGTGCTTGTAGCCTAGCTTTATGGCTTTAAGTTGATCTCTTCTTGGGAGACAACCTGGAATTTTGTAGGTCTCGTTCTTAGATTTGTGTCTTAATTTGTTTAGTTACATTCATGTTGCATTGGTGCTTTTTGTGTTTGCATGTTTGCTATTAGAGTTGACTTGGGCTAGTTTTTAAAAGGTAGAATTTATTTGTTGCTCTAATAGTGAGTTACTTCATTTGTTAAGCTTCTCTATAATTAAGAGAGGAGAAGGAAAATGTAAATCTTGCTCCATTTTATGCACTAACATATTTATAACGAAAGTACTGGTGTTATATTACATTTCTACCATCATTTTCGAAGTCTTAATAGATGTGCAAAGGCATGTGAAATGTTTGATAAAGGAAATCTAGTTTTGGAGCTCACAGAGGTCTCAACGACCGATCGTTCGATTGAACATGACCGTACCAGCCGTCCGTACCACCTCGCGGTTGAGAAAAGGAAAATTTTGATTTTTTGTAAAAGGGAGACATAAAGTTTAACGAACGTTGGTACGGGCAGACCCACTCATACCGCATGCCCGTACTGTCCCCCAGAGCCAAATATCAACATAATAGGAAGTTACTGCAAACTTAGCGACCACCAGTACGGTCCGGTACAATGTTAACAATCGTCATAAAGAGGCTAGAGAGGAGGTAAAATCTAAAACAAATTTCTATTTTCTCTTTCTTGTTCCTCCGGACTTCCAAACACAAAAAAGAGAGGAAGAGAAGCTGAGCAACTTTGAGTATTATAATTCTTTTTTCTTTCATCTACCTCTGAAACTCCCTAGACTATAGTTCTCTATAGTACTTCATGCCTTTTTTTTCGGTTGGCTGAACGAACTCTATTTGTACAACGAATCGCTTTCTTTTATTCCATGTGTTATTTATGTAGGGACTTGGACGTTGTATGATGGAATGTATGGTGTGTGCCAAACCATGCAAATACTTACATAAGCAATTTGGTTGTTTTAACTCAACACTTCAACAACGAGCCTCCAGTAAAACCTTCCAACTCGAATCTCTCTCATGAAAATCCAAGTTCTCTAGGAAAGCGACCACCAGACCACATCAATAAGTATTCATTGAACCAAAGGTCCATGTCCATTAAAACATAGGTTATTCGTACGACAACGATAAAGTACGTCACCCTTTCTTATATTTAAACTTGGGGATGTAACCATTTCACACACCTCTCTTTTGATAACTGTATTTTCTCTTTTCTTTTGGTGATCTATTCAAGTTTTGTTCTTACAAACTTCTAAGCTTGGATAAGTTACTTTTGCATGTGTAGAGTCTTATGTAATGATCTTATTCAATAAAGTTTTTGTGCAATCTTGTATCCCGTTGTTTTTAATCCTTGCTTAGGTAAGTTATGTTTTGTATTTATATAAGGGATACACTTTCTTTTGTTAGGCCCCATCAGAGTAGAGTTAGAGATTTGATGCACTTTGTTCAAAACCTTTATCCATCTTGAGAAAAATATTATGATCCTCTAGAAAAATTGCAAAGATTTCTACAATTGATAAGATCAAATGTAATGAAGAAGTTCTACGAAACCTATTTGTCATCACTACTATACTTGTCTTAAATAAATGGTTATGAGTAGCTCAACCTCATCATGTTTAAAATAATAGACTTAATAGTTTGCTTATAGAGGGAGTTTTCAATTGGAATTGATGTTTCGAAGTTTTGAGATATTAGGAGTAAATAATAACGCTAGATTATTTTCGCTAAAAATGCTATCCACGTCGTCCTAATTATTTTCGACTCTAGGATGTAGGCCGAAAACGGCACACGGTAACGTCACAAGGGAGCTCCGCTATCCCGTTAGGCGGGTCGCGTGGTGGGCCAGTGCGAAAGATTCTACACCACGGCTTGGTGTCTTGTGCACCGTTGTATCCCGCATTGTAGACCGGTGGGACGCGCACGCAAACTAGGCCCATCGTCAGTGTATGCGGGAAGGACCGCACTCTGTGAGGGGAGTTCCCAGTGCGACACACTTCCGCACTCGCCAGGCAGAGGGCCCCACCAAGAGACGGCGTGGTGCGTCTGAAGGGATGGACGAAATCAGTTTCTAGTGGCGGAGAACTGTCTTCGCAGTATAGGCTGTTGATGTACGCAGGTTTTCGCGGGCGGCCTATAGGTGAGCTTCGACCGTAGGATATAGACGGTCGCTGGTTATCGTGTCCGCTGGTGACGTGGCATTGTGCATACTTTCCGGACGAATTTTTTTGCGGTCTACAACCAAACTGGCGGCATAGGCTATATACATACGCGATTTTTGTGGCCGGGCTACAGCCAATCTTACAGCGTAGGCTATAGACATACGTGGGTTTACGCAGACGCTAGCGATATGGCAGCGTGGAGTCTCACCAGTAGCGTTTCTACGTGCCGGGCGGATGAGCTGGCAGCTTGCAATGTACGCGTCCGCGGTTTCTCGCGGCGGAGATCTGGACGAGTAGACTATATAGTTTGGCGCGCGTTCTCATGACGATATAGTACGGCGGGTCCCTCTTGCACGGGAGAATGCATCTCTCTTACGTAGAATGCACGGCAGGGTCTATGCCTCGCCCGTGCGGCTATAAAACATCCTCCTCTTTATTACTTCTCGCATCATTTTTATTTTTCTTCTTCCTTACCATGGCTTAGCTTCGGCGGTGCGTCTTGCTTTAGGTAGCCATGCTGGAGCACCAGGACAACATCATAGCCGTATCCGACACGTTTTAGATGTTGACATGGTTGCTTTTTGGCGGAGCAGTGTTGCAAGCAAGAGCTCACCAACGTAAAATACACCGATAGGTTAGGTATAGGTTTTAGGCAGATGCCGCGTCGCGAGGTAAAGTTTGCCGACATTTGATGCGTAGATAGGATAGCTACTCGGATTCGGTTGTTTGGTAAATTATTTATACCGGCGTATAGGTGGTAATGATGTGTTGAGCATGCTCGGTTTCCTGTGGACGTTCGGCGACCCTGCGCCTACCGCTGTGTCAATGCCTATCAGTCCGTCTAGTGATCTTTCCTGGTCTGTCAGCGGATCTCGGCACGGCGAAGTACGACAGCTATGTTTGCATGTTTTTGTGCGTGGTAAGTGCTCTCGCGCCTTTACTTTCGCTTTTCTTTCCTATTTAGGTTTTATTTTGTGTTCTCATCATTCTCACTTTTTTGCTTTTTTTATTTACTTCGTGTTTTCCTTATTCTTTTGTTTTTTACGTTCTTTTTTTTGCTTTTTATCTTTTCTCCTCGATTTTTTACTTTTTTGCGCTGGCGTCCTTGCCTTTCGTTTCTTTTTATGAATTTTCCTATGCTCTTTTCTACGTTCGTCTTTTTCTTTTTTTGACTTCTTAGTGTTATTTCATTTTTAACTCCTTGGTTTCTGCGTTTGTTTGCCTACCCATAAGGAGTAAAATTCGTAAATATGTAAAATAAAATGAATGTTCTTGCAATTTTCAATGATGAAAAAATATGATCAACCGCGATAACTGCGTAACACTCTCACAAACATAAATGATGAGTAAACATGATCGAGCGTGATAACTACCTAGTGGTGCGAACGATAACCAACTTCGTCACCATTTACAGAACGCACTGGTGCTGCGGTTGTTCCATATAAAGCGTCCAAGATGAATGACGATTGTGCGTTGCCGAGGAGGTGTTTCTGCGACTTCTCATTGAAGTCGATGGCATCTCAGAAACAATAGTTATTGCATCCACGCAACGCGAAGGCTGTTCAAGTTGTCAACATTTTACCTTTTATTTTTTTCTTCCATAAATTCCGCAATATAAAATGTAAAGTTCGCTCGCAATATGTACTATAATTTATACAAACAAGCCATATGTATGTTTTATATGTACGTTTCCCACAGGAATGTCTATTATAATATGTATACATATATGAAATGAAAATAGGTTGTGTATTACTTTACACTACCTGTGCTTTCTGGGTTCTTACATTTGTACAAAGTTTTTGTCTTGATGTTTAGACTTTTGTCTCGCAGTTTGGTCTTACAAGAATGCCATGTGTGCATGGTATATGTACGTTTACCATAGAAATGTGTGTTGTAACATGTATACATGTATGCAATGCAAATAGGTTCTGTAATACTTTATAGTACGTTCTCGAGAGGGGGTTAAGGTTCTAACGTTTGTACTATATTTCTCCCTTGTCATTTAGACTTGTCATCTTGCAGTTTTGTGTTACAAACATGCACGTACTACGAGTATAACCACATAAGCAAGTATGATTTTGGGATTTGAAAACTTATCTCCACCACAAACATGCATCGTGTATCTCAGAATGCACGGCTGACAACCTCAAAATACGATGAAAAGAAAAAAAATCATTGTCCTTTATTATCGTGCCTCTGGTGGCTATGATGTCGTCTGAGATGAAAAAGAGTATAAAAAAATCTTCCAACGTAAAAAACGTCGCACATACAGCAACATTGCGATGCATGGATTTGACACCGACTCAACCGTATACTACGTGCTTCTGATGACTATCATAGGATTTAGTGATGCAACGAGACTCAAGCTTTAAGAATAATGCGCTATTACTTAGCGTTTTGAGACTAGATCTTTTCTCCTGCACGTAGATGTAGCGCGATAATATCATAAAGCATTCTGCAAACCGATCACGCCCCGTGGGGCGTACAGAAAAGTCTAGTATGCCAAAAGAAAGAAGTTAACTGACTTAAGAGCTTAGCCTTATAGACACTTAACTCGATATTTTTAATAATTGATTTGATAACACTCTTGATAGGATTTGTTTGAAGGAGCTAATGTTCAGCGGCGACTTAGATGCATGCAAAAATTTCACTCTTAATAAGAAAAATTATATTCCTTAACGCATGTGTATAACACTGTCGCACACCATGGGATGCTAAAAACTCTGTTGGCCTATGAACGATACTGATGGGGGAAACCTCTGGATTTCTGCTACGAGTTAATTAAACATATGTAGCAGCAATGCTATGCTGGATAAGAGTATTGGCACTCATGAGACACCAAGTATACCATTAAGTTTTGGCATGATCTCGTTGCAAAAGGACTAAAGCTCTAGAAAAGCAAAGAATGGAAAAGAAGTGTTTGATAGCCATGATTTATTGTTGTATGTTTTCTAATGAGACACTCAAATTCTATACTTCTTTCGACATGCTATCATACCTTTTTGGCATAGTCTCATTACTAAGGGATAGATATTCTGAGAGCTCAATAACTAAGTTTCACTTGAGATCCTTGACTAGATAACATGATTGGGTATATCTACTTTATTTATATTTGTATTTGACACATGTAAGGGCTAAGCTTTTACCTTACAAAAGTGAGGATACAAAAAATAGAAGGCGCAATAGGAGGATCATAAGTTTTCTTTCAGGCTAGATTTAATTTTGACATTGAGCATATAAGTTGTAATTGACCACTGATGGTTTGACATAACTGATCTTGTGTTTAATTGTATGAACATGTTCTATCTTATTTTGAGCTTGCAAGAAGAATAAGGATACAAGGCTACGATCTTCAATGGTAAGCTAGATCATAGCATTAAGTTATCAACTCTCTTGCTCAAGGACAAGCAATGTTTAAAATTGGGGATGTTGATGAGTGCAATTATGACACTTATTTAAGCATACAAAATACTCATATTGCCACTCATCTCGTGCTATCTAGCTACAACTATGCCTATTAGGCACGACTTCTCATTCATTTTCATATGACTGTTGCACAACTATTACTTTTTAATAGGATTTTATTACTTTTCCTTGTCTTTAACATGTGTGTAGGTGTTATGGACAATAATGGATAAAATCAAGGCAAGATGAGGCAAGATGATACAATATGGAAGGACTGCATGCACCAGACTTAGCCATATGAGGGGTGGAAAAAGTGATTTTTTTCCATCAACTCCAAATGAAGATCCAAGTCCCTAGTTTCGTAGCTCTCATCCATACTAATCCAACGAGCCGAAGAACACCTAAATCGGAGTTCATATGAAGAAACACCGGCCAAAATACGGAAAACATCTACAACCTTAACAATCGCCAGAACGGCCACGACCGGTTGTACCGCCCACCCGTACCGCGGGTTCTAGGCAACGGAAAACCCCAGAACCGACACGTTTTTCTGTTTTGCCTCCCGTTCATTCCTAGACCTTCCTTAGATCATAGGCACCATAGGAGGGGCAATTGGGTCCCCTCCTAGCCCTATATAAAGAGGTGAGGAGCCAAGGGAGAAGGGACCCTCTCCATAGACATCCACGGTGGAGCCCTGCCATCATTCCTCCTCCATAGCCACCACAACTCCATCATGATTTAGTTCTCCATCAACATCTCCACATCATACAAGCAAGAAGAGGAGGAGAAGGAGGCCATCACCACCACCACACACCCGACACCGACTTCATCACCATCTCCGTCATGCCTCCATCTCTCTCTCTCTCTCTTTCTCTCTCTCTCTTGTATTTAGTATTTGTAAGATCGAACATGACGGTGATCTCAGTGGATTACTCTTTGTGTTATTGTTCATTTATGTTTGAGTAATTATTCTGGTTCTAGGCTGAGGTATGATCTAGTATGTAACCATAGACTTTGTGGCTTTATCTACTATATTACTCTTTCTTCTACTTACAAGCAGTAGATAGATGAGTTCATGTGATCATTTGATCCGAAGTGTATTATTGACTTGCATGAGTGACAATGATGCGAGGATCTATGTAGTACACACACGTGACAATCCAGAATCATTAGGGGTCATTTATTTATCTAATGATGTATCTTGTGTAATTCCAATAGTTGGCTACATACTTTTCCCTCTATTACCAGTGAGACCTAAAGCCTAGACAACGCTTTTATTCTATTCAATCCCACAACTACAATACCTCTCGTTTACTTTCAATTTTAGTTTACTTTGTTCTTGTTTAGTTCTTTGTTATTAGTTTCTTTAAACCTTATAAATAGGCTATTTCCAAACCATGATTTGGGTGCCAACGTGGCTACGCCTAACATCATAGTTGTGGGGTTGTGCTTTTTCCATTTACAAAGATTCCTTGGGACGAACTTTCTAATAAATATTTGCTGCTACAAGTACTGCAATAACCCTGCTGTTGGATGCAGGACCCCAGTCATCAGATACCATAACTCAATTTTTTTCACACAGCATTGTGATCAGTGGTTATAAAATAATCAATAGGTCATCTCATGTGCACAATTCGTATGCAATTCAAAGTTCAATTGAAAATCTTAAATGATTCCTAAACCATTCCTAAAACCCACCCCCACATACTGGTGCAACATAATCTTTTCCTTTAGTTGCTTTAAATAACCTACAAAAATGATAGTCAAGTCAGACATCTGAATACATCTTCCTATAAGTTTCATTTCATATATGTGAGGATATGTATGAATAGTACTCACGCAACAAAGTTTCCAGCCTCATCAGCGTTATTCAGCACATACAAAGTAAGTTGGTCATATTCATGATGATTTAATAATGTTATATGTTCCTTCTTTCCTACTAGGCGAACACCATGGATAAAACAGATCTTTCAACTTATCCAGTTCTGCCACCCATATTAGATCTCATTTTACGATCAGGAATGTATCTTAAGAAAAATGAAAATGCTTCAGTAGCAATATATGCCTCATCAATGCAAGCCTCTACTCTAGCGTTGTTATAAATAGTACCCTTGAAAGTGCAAAGTCGACGTTCTATTGGGTACATCCATCCATATTGTATAGGACCTCTATAAAGTGCATCTTTAGGCAGATGAACAACCAAATGCACCAACACATCCAACAAGGCTAGTGGATATATCAGCTCAAGCTTGCACATGATTTTTCTATGTTCATCTTAAGGCGTGCTACAACTCTTCTGTCCAGAGTTTGGCTACATATAACCCTAAATAACTTTCCCAACTCTGCAATCACGTTGTGAAGTCCTTGTTCACTAAATCTTTAACACCAAGAGCTAAAAGCATTTGCAGTAGGATGTGGCAGTCATGAGTTTTCAACCCTTGGAGCTTGTTCCCCTCTACATTGGTAAAATTTGCAATGTTGGAAGAAAATCCAGATGGGAACTTCACACCTTGGAGGAAGTCACAAAATAGTACCCTTTTATCCATCGACAAGTGATAGCCTACAAGAGCACAGGTTCATTAGAGCATGTTTTTGTGGAAGTATTAATTCTAATTTTTGTATCGATCCTAATAAGGATCTTAGGGAAGTGTCTTTATGAGGCTTTATGTCGCACCCAATGTGTCACGTTGTCTTGAGTGAATTGACTACAAGTGTAGAGAGTGGATGTGGATGGATGAATAAGGTGGGAATTTTAAGTAGAGAAGGATGCTAGAAGTAATAACATAAAAAGTAAAGAGCGAGAATAGTGTTCGGGATTCCTATATATGAGAAGTTAGGAGCAGAGAGAAACGGTTCATGGTAATAGTGAATGTGCCAAATGAATGAAATGAGATAAGTGATTATGATACTTCTTATTCATATATGAGTAGGCAAGCAACCTGTATACTGACTAGGAGTCCTCTTGGTAAATTCTTCCCAATCCCAATGATCCATCTTTCTGTTACCATATCAATTGTCAGCACATTAATTAAGGTCTTTCAACCAGATCAAGGCTTAAGGTTTGGTGGTTCCTTGTTATCCTCGAGTAATACTAGCTCCTCTTTGATATTGTCGTGCCACTCGGGGGGTCACCGATTCTCTAGTAAAGAAGTTCATACCTATGAGATCTCAGGATCATGTTATTCGGGCCCTTAAATTGGACAATAAGCATTATGCAAACATAGATATTCATTCTCACAATATAATAATCACAACAACAATCACAAATTGATGGAAGTAAAGGAGGAACACCACATCTTACCAATCCCCTATATCTCCCACGCCTTGGGGATTTTCTCAGACATGAGAGAGAGACAGATATCAAAGACATGATAATATTACAAATGGAAATCATCTCAACTTTACTGTAGCAAGCACAATACCGGCTGGGGATAAAATCAAATACAACCTGACATGGGTATACCCTACGGGTACTCGAGCTTGGCATATACGGTCAAAATACATACAGGCCCACAATGTCGCCAAGGCCCGGATGGAAGGACTCGAGTAACCTATGGACTCTTGATTGCTTGAAGGACAAGAAGAAGCTCAAGACTAGAGTTTGAATACAACTTGTAACCGACTCGACCTACTACCTGAGACCTAGCCTATCTATATAAAGGCTAGGAGGGGGCGGCGAGGAGGACACACGCAACCCTAGTTTCCACAACCCTCGCCAGATTTCGTCTACGCACCATTGTAACTTTCGACTCCCTCGATAATTCCACGAGCAGACAAGCAGGAGTAGGGACCTCTACGAGGCCTGAACCTGGGTAAATCCTTTGTCCCCTGTGTGCTTGTTTGCTAGCCGATAGATGTCTCCAGGGCTCCCTCCTTCTCCAAAACCCAAGTCCATAACAATGGGCATTGACGAGTTAAACCCTCGTCAATTGGCGCCGTCTATGGGAATTGGGAGTGCTGATGTCGCGGCTTCTTCGGCCCCATCAACTGCGATCTACAACTCCGCAACAGCGGAGATTCGCCAGCTCTTCAGCTCCTTCGACTTCACCGTCCACACGCCGGCCACCCGCCCGGCCTTCGATTCTGTGGGCGACGGAATCAACCTGACGATTGGGAGCTTCTGCTTCCAAGTTGGTCAGATGGGCACGCTCCGCATGCCTGATCAGCCGACAACACCGGCGATTTCCCCGGCATCATGGTTCCCTCCATCGATCGGCACCCTCAGCGAGCTCGACGCTCCGATGGCAGTCGAAAACACGATCAACGACAGCAGTCGCGACTCCGATCTAAGCGATCTGGCCACTGAAGAGGGAATCTACGGTTCCGGATCTGAAAGTTGTGGAAGCAACAACTTCCCAAATCACTTCATATGCGGCGTCATCAATGCGGGCGACACCTCCGCCAACCGCGGAAACGGCACCGACCCACCCAACGCCGCCAACGGCGGAAATGGTGGCAATGGAGGAGCAGTCGAACCCCCCACCATAATCAACGAGCAAACCGGCGAACGCGTCGTGATCAGGCTCAACGAGCAAGAGTGGGAATGCTGCCGCGAAGCCCTACGAGGAACACCTCTACCCTTCAGGTCCCTGCAAGAACTGCTGATGGGCTACCACTGGCTCCTAAAGGAGTAATTCAAGCGCCAGAAACAAGCAATCGCGGAACTTGAGGCGCGTAAAAAGGCGGCAGACTAGTCAAGCCTTCGCCGTGCTGGGCCCTCCTCCTACGGAGGATCCTCCTCAAGAGGCAACGAACATCTCGCCAAGAAGAGGCAGTCGCGGATGGCTCACCTTACCGAACAAGAACACATAGACGCCGTGAAAATCCTTGATTTCGGCTCTATGACATTCGACATGAGAGGCAACATGGTTCCCAGGACGCCGCAAGCCGCAGTGACGGTGGCCACCATGTACCTTCTCAATAACCAGCCACCACCTGGAGATCCTCGGACGGCCATGCACCGATCTACGATCGCGGGCCTTGGACTAATCGAGGCTTCCCTCGACAAAGAACCAGTACCAGACCCCAAAAAGGGCAAAGCGTTAGCAAAACGCTACCCCTCATCCTCGTCAAGCGACGACAGTCACGACCTGTCTCGACATCGCCGTTCACGACGACACGATCGCGACTACGATGCACGCGACGAGCTCACGCAGCGCAAGATCGACAAATCAAGGGCACGACGTGCTCGGTCGACTGATTCGGAAGAATAAGATGGAGAGCTCTACGGGTTCCAGGCGCCGTGGCACATGGCGCACCACCACCACCACCTGGGCCACCCCCGAACGGAGCTGCACCGGACCAACACCACGGAGGCGAACCGTACCCACGGGCCATGGGTACCATGATGATCCAAAAGGGGCGCCCCTCCAATAGAGTGCAGAAGGCCATCACTCGCCAAGTCAACCTGGCCACGCACTCGCCACCATCCACCACTGAGTACCTCAGTGGCAGTGAGTCATGCATTACCTTCGACAAACGCGACCACCCACCTCAAGTACCTCGCCCAGGTCATTGCCCCCTCGTACTCGAGGCGCAAATTGGAGGCTTCAACATGAGTCACGTCTTCATGGATGGCGGAAGCGGTATCAACCTCATATTCGCGAGTACCTTGCGAGCAATGAGGATCCCCCTAACCTGCTTGGAGGCATCGGACACAACGTTCCACGGCATCGTCCCAGGAAAAGGCGTATACCCCCTAGGCAAAATCAACCTCGACGTCATATTCGGCACGCCCAAGAACTTCCGGCGCGAGCGCATCGACTTTGAAGTTGTCGACTGGCCCTCACAATACCACTACATCCTTGGGCGCGTCGCATTCGCTAGGTTCATGGCAGTACCTCACTACGCCTATCTACAGATGAAAATGCCATGTCCCAACGGCGTCATCACGATCAACGGGAGTTTCGAGCGATCTGACAGTTGCGACAAGGAATTCAACAGAATCTCCCAGTCATTCGGCATGCAGGAGGAACTCACGCGATTGAAGGAAATGACAGACAGCAGTCTGCCCCCTCTGAGTAGGCCAAGCTCACCTGATCTCTCCTTCGACTCATCTGTGCACACAAAGAAAGTGCAGGTCCATCCATCGGATCCCGCTAAAACGGCCCTCATCGCCAACAACTTGAGTCCCGAATAGGAACTCGCGCTCGTCGAATTCCTCCGTGAGCACTGGAAAATTTTCGCCTGGTGTCCTGCGGACATGCCAGGAGTTCCCAGGGAATTCGCCGAGCACGCACTCAATGTCAACCCCGACGCAAGGCCAGTCAAGCAAACAATCAGGCGACTGTCTGAGCCACGAGCACAGGCAGTCGGAATGGAGATCAACAGACTCCTCGAGGCCAAATTCATCCGCGAGATCAAGGAAAGCACTTGGCTCGCCATAACACGGTGCCAAAAAGGACACGGATATCTTGCGGATGTGCGTGGACTTCACTTCTTAACAAGCACCGCCCAAAGATCACTTCCGCTACCACAGATCGATCAAATCATTGACTCCATCGCTAGATGCGAGCGCTCGCTTCCTCGACGACTACTCAGGCTATAACCAAATTCAATGAAGGAGGAAGACCAGGAGAAGACCACGCCATAACGCCTTCGTGTTCTCACATAACACAATGCCCTTTGGGCTAAAAACGCAGGAGCCACGCATCAGCGGTGCATGCAGTTCGCCTCAAGGAGCAACTTGGTCGCAATATCCAAGTCTATGTCGATTTACATAGTAATCAAACCAAGGAATAAGCCTCTAATCGACGACTTGCGTGAAACCTTCGCCAATCTCGATCGCTACGGATAAAGCTCAATCCGGACAAATGCTAGCCATTCTCCGGACAACTGCCGGGTATCTCATCTCCGCGAGAGGGATCGAGGCAAACCCAAAGATAAAGGCCATACTGGCCATGGAGAAGCCAAAGAACATAAGAGGCGTTCAACAATCGGTCAAGAATCGCGGCCCTCGCCGATTTATCGCTTGAATGGGAGAAAAGGCGCGCTTCTATCGCCTCCTCCAGAAGCTAAGAAATTGAGTGGACCAACGAAGCACAAGAAGCATTCGAGGACCTCAAGCGCCTACTATCCACCTCGCCAAAGATTGGTAACTCCACGAAAGGGAACGATCGTGCTGTACATCTCCGCCACCAACCAAGTGGTTAGCACAAGATTTGCCATCGAACGGGCCGAGGAAAACAAGGTCCACGGCGCATAAGGCCCGTGATACTACCTCAGCGAGGTCCTCACGCCAACAAAGCAGCGGTACCCGACTATCGGTTAGCGACGGCGCCTTCATGATCGCCTGCGATCGCGCCACTACTTCCGTGAACACCCAATCGTGGTAGTCAACGACGCCCATTGGGACATATCCTCAATAACCCCGACGCCACGTATGAAGTCGCGCTTTGGGGAATAGAGCTGTCTCCACGAGACATCACATATGAAAAGCGTGGTGCAATCAAGTCGCAAGTTCTCCCGGATTTCCTCGTACATTGGATGGAAAACCAACTCCCGGACAAGCCAGACATGTCCTACCTCTGGACAATACACTTCGATGGGTCCAAGAGAAAAGACGGAGCAGGAGCAGGTGTCATATTGACATCGCCCTGAGGGGACAAGCTGAAGTACGTCCTGCGAATGCAGTTCACAGCCTCAAACAACGAGGCTGAATACGAGGCCCTGTTGCACGGGATGAGGATGGCAAAAGCCTGCGGCGCAAAGAGGCTAATCATATATGGCGACTCGAAGCTGGTCGTCAACCAAACAATGCACGAGTGCGACGCACTAAAAGACAACATGATCGCGTACCGCGACCTCTATGACACACTTGAAGGAGACTTCGACGGCTGCGAGTTGCGACACATAGGTCGCGAAAGCAATGAGGAGGCGGACGCACTCGCCAACATAGGCTCCACCTGCGCACCCATACCACCTGGGGTATTTCTCGAGCGGATATGCGAACGCTCCATCATGCCGAAGGCTGCAGAGAAGAAAACAAGCGCAACAATGGACTCGGGGGCTACGCCACCCAATGAGCCAACACCAATCGATAATTTGGAGCTCGACACAGGACTCGAGGGGCCAATGAGCGTCATGATGATCGAACAATCCTGGACGCAACCGTACATCACGTACCTCCTCAGCAAGCGCCTACCGGACAACCCGACAGATGCGTGACACATTGCGCGACGCTCCAAGGCATTCGCCGTTATCAACGGTGAACTGTATAAACGTAGCATCACAGGCGTATTACAGCGATGCGTCTCCCTAGCCGATGGAAGAGCAGTCCTCCTTGACATCCATGAAGGGACCTGTGGGCACCACGCTGGCATCGGCGCCCTTGTCGCCAAAGCTCTACGAGCTGGATTTTACTGGCCCACGGCCATGCGCGATGCCAAGGACATAGTCCAAAAGTGCAATGCCTGTCAGCGATTCGCGGACAAGCCACACGCACCAGGCGCAAAACTACGGCCTATTCCATTGGCCTGGCCCTTCGCCCAATGGGGACTCGACATGGTGGGCAAACTTCCAAGGTCCTCGCAAGGAGGCTACGTCTACCTCTTGGTCGCAGTCGACAAATTCACTAAGTGGATCGAAGCCATGCCAGTAACCAAGCAATCAGGGCACAACACAATCAAGTTCTTCGAGTCCATCGTCTATCGCTTCGGCATGCCACACAGCATCATCACCGACAACGGAACGAACTTTACATCCAAGGAGTTCCAAGATTTCTGTGAGAACCTGGGGATCAACATCAGCTATGCCTCAGTCGCACACCCACAGACCAACGGTCAGGTGGAAAAGGCAAACAGGCTCGTCTGCAGCGGCATCAAGAAGCGACTCCTCCGGCCACTCGAACAAGCCGCAGGCTGCTGGCCAAACGAACTGCAATCCGTACTCTGGAGCCCATGTACAACTCCAAACAGCGCCACCAGCTACACACCATTCTTCACGGTACATGGAGCAGAGGCAGTATTACCCGCCGAAGTATGGTACAGAGCGTCGCACATAGTTGCCTACAGCGAGAAGGAGTCATCCCTCACACTCGAAGACTCCGTCGACCTCCTTGACGAAGCAAGAGAAATCGCCGCAGAAAGATCTACGATCTATCAGCAGAACCTGCGCAACTACCATCGCAGAAGGCTTCGCCCAAGATCATTCGTCGAAGGTGACCTGGTCCTGCGATCAAAAGCAGGGCATCTCAAGCTCGAGTCCCCAGGGAAGGACCACGTGATTACGTATAATCCTAGGTGGCGCCTATCGCCTTCAAGATTTAGAGACAGGAGTCGCATACTCCAACCCTTGGAACGTCGCACAACTGCGACGCTTCTACCCTTAGTCGTTTCTCCTTTAATTTTGCATCGCAAATAAGGCTACTCAGCCAAGGCTACTTAGCCGCCACATTGTACTACGTACTGCTCCCCGAATAAATAAAAGCTAAGTGCCCCAAAACTTCGTGTTCTCTTTTCTTTTGTCAATTTCCATACTCGGGGGCTACGCCACCCTATATACATATGTTCTTCGAACAATAACGCAACATCCCGAGTAGCTGGCACATCAATCGCACCCCTTAACACAAACACAACCCAGCTGCCACGCAACTGACAGGTTGACAAGGGAAAAATACAAAGATGGCCAGGCTAACGAAAAGGACTCGCATAAGTGCAACGCACCCCACGCTTATAAAGCTATTTGTAAATTATCTACAAACTATATATGAGATTTACAACACCAGTACACTTGTATGCAGGATACATATTTGGCTACCCTTACAACAAAAGAACATTAGTCTGTTCCTCGAAGAAGTCGACGATTTCCTCAGCTGGACGATCCACCGCTTGATAGTGCAGCACCATATTCCAAGAAGATCCTGCTGGTGGCGCCGGTGGCCCAGATGCAATGGCGGCGACATCCACGTCAGGCCTGTGCAAACGCACCACGGAGAGCGCAGCCTTGGCACCAGCCACCAGCTGCTGCCTCACGCACTCGCGAACTGCGGACTTATCTTAAAATTTCGTCAGAAGGGCCAGCAGGCTTGATGGAGTATCATCCAGTGGGAACATCACCCGGTAGATGTTGTTCAAGCACGAATGCGACTTCTTCAGGAAAAGCAGCACTCGCGAGGCGCGATCCTGCAGGGTCGCTAACACAGTCGCACGATCATGATCTACCCAAAAGTATCCACTCTCCTGAAGTTGCTGTTGGGTGAGATCATGAAGGCGGATGGCAATCCTATCCCTCTCGTCCTGCGGACGGTGCGTGCTAACAACTACACAAAGCAACATCAATAGCATGAGTACAACATACCATTACGATGATCTACAAAGGAAAAGACGAGGATGAGCAAACTAACACTTAAACTGGTCGCCTAGCTGCGTCACCTCGCCAAGCAGATATTGCTCACGGGCGACGGCTTTTTTAGCCTTCGACTTCCACACGTCCGCGCTACCACGGATCACAGGCAACTCACGCTCCAGCTGCTTAACACGATCACGAAGTCGCGACAGCAAGGAAAGCTCCTCTACTTTAGAGCGAGGTGGTGCCATTGTATCCTCAAGAGATGGCGAGACCGGGGTTCCCCCCACTGGACCACTTGACGTACCCTATCAAAAAATCCAGTCAGAAGCAAAATAAGGCGACCAACTCAAAAGTCAAAAGTGACAGGTGCATTCAGGATCAATAAAAGTATGTACAAACACATTCGCCAACAGGCATGATCTCCGATCAAAAGAGCGAGTTCATCAGCTATTACAAGAAACTAACTACGGAGCAGCTGGCTTCTTCGACAGCGAGGACCTTGGGGGCTTCATCAAGTCCGTGGCAGTATCAGATGCCACTGACTTTCCGCCAGCCCCTGAGGCCGAAGTTTTCGCCGCCTTCTTTGCACGATTTAGCTCCTCCGAATACTTGGCAACGGTGTTTATCAAGTAATGGCCATATTTGGCACAAGCAGTCGCAAAAGGAGCGAATACTACCTGCTGACCATCCGCGCCAACAGACATTGTCTTCGACACCACAGAGGGATCCACTTCGATTCCGTGGGCTTGCACCATGGCAAACGACA
Organism: Avena insularis; assembly: GCA_023614405.1. Classification (NCBI taxonomy): domain Eukaryota; kingdom Viridiplantae; phylum Streptophyta; class Magnoliopsida; order Poales; family Poaceae; genus Avena; species Avena insularis. The sequence continues at coordinate 658,594,321 of CM042690.1, read as the reverse complement.
TGGTCGCGCCAGCTGCGCGGAGGGATTTCTTGTATGTGGCAGGTACACCCCCAACGAGTGACTCAACCAGCTCTTCCACATTGTCTACCAGCTCCGCCTTCGGCATCAGCTCCTCCCGGAGGCGACTCAGGGTAGCCTTGGCTTTGGACAGCGTGTTTTGGACAATGGCGCTGCGGTCTTCGACTGCAGATACCGCTCCCGCCAAAACTTCATCGCGACCAAGGGCTTGTGGGTCAAAGCTCAAGCAACCAGCATCTACAACAAAAATACGTATGCGGATCAAACTCCTAAGTCCACCGGCACCATAGAGGAAGGGAAGAACATGAATAAAATATTTACCAAGTAGAGGTACCTGAGAGGGCCTTGGCGACTGACAAAAGCTGCTCTTCGAACAACTTCTCCCTAGACGCAAAGGAGGCACGCAGATCCTGTTCGCGCTTCTGGGCCTCATCACGAGCCGCGATTGCCTCATCGCGCCCCTTCACTGCTGCGGCCAGCGTCTTCTCCAACGTGGCGACGTCACGTAGTAAAGCATTATGCTCAGCTACAGGATAGTCAAAAATCTGATTGTCAGTCGATAATGCCAAAATACAGAGAAAACAAAAAGAACAGGTATGGAATACTCACTCTCAACCACGCGGTGGCGCTTCTCCAGCATCGCATGCTGGCGACCTATCGCCATCACTTGCTCCGCTACCTGCGTGGCTTCCTTTACAAGGATCTGTCGCGAAAAGCAAGGAATCAGCAGAGGGCAACAAAGGGAGTTGACTGCCAACTTATAAAAAGAAGAGGAGATATACTTACATGGTCCTCCAGCGACTCCGAAGAAGATTGCTGAACCATCATCCGAGCTACTACTCGATGCTCCCCTACGTGAGGAGAGCTCGAAGAATTGTGCCCGGAGTGGGCCGCCGCCGGAGGAGAAGGAGCACACTCGACCTCCATCTTGGCCTTCGAGGTCGAGACTCCTGATTCCTTCAAAAATTCGACGTCGGCAGACGATGACGACGCCTCTTGACTGCAAGATAAAATACACACTCAGATAAGGAAACTACAGGGAAAAGCCAACAAGAAGAAAACAAGTGGCGAACGAATTTACTAGCAAACTTACCAGTCTAATCTATCAAGACCAAATGTGGCCTCCGTCGACTCCGACGAAGACTCCTTGGGCAATCGCATCTTCTTGCGAGATGACGGTGCCACAGCCCTCACATGAACGGCGGGAATTGGTGACTCCGCACCAACAGCCACGCCCCCTAGAGTGGAAGGAGTCAACACGTTGGAATCCTTGCTACGCGAACGCCATGGTATCCGGACTTTCGACTGGGGCTTCTTCAACATCGGAAGGGACAGTCGACTTAGACTGGTCCTCTTCCACAGCTTCACGAGGAATAATCCCCTCAGGAAGGGGAGGCATGCAAGGCGACACCGCCCACTCCTGTATACAAAAAGCAAAACAGATAAGCAACAGAAGACACAATCAAGAAAATACGCTACTACGTAGCACAACTATACCTCAGGTGGAGTATTCGAAGCATCGAAAGGAGGAACGACTGGCTCATTCGGAAGCACATCCTTGAGGGTATACTTCGTAACCAGTCGCACCCTCTTATCTACCTCACTCGCGGACATGCCATCGGCAGACACGCGAGTGGGATCATTAGAGCCACCCCATTGGAACATGGGGTGGACCCTGGCCTGGAGAGGCTGGACGCGACGACGCAACCAGGTCCTGACAAGGGCGCAGCGTCCCTCTTCTGCGCCTATGCGACTCTCGAGGTCACAGACACGCTGATATAGCACGTCTGTCTCCGCGAGTTCGGAAGGCATGATCACGTTCTTCCAAGAACGCATCTTCTTGCAGGGAGTCGCGGGATCAAAGGGAGCAAGTCCAAAGTGTTCGTCATTGGCCTTCTGATCGCGCACATAAAACCATCTGTCCCTCCATCCCTGGACGGACTTGGCGAGCTTGATATCAAAATAGGTGGCAGATGGGTCAACATGGATTCCGCAACCACCTACATCATAAACTAAAGAGCCAGATGCAGACTGACGCTTCAATTTAAAAATGCGTTTGAACAGACCAAAGTGCGGCTCAATTCCGAGCCAGCACTCGCAGAGAGTGATGAAGCAAGTGATGTGGAGGAGAGAATTTGGGGACAGCTGGTGGAGCTGGAGCCCATAGAAACACAAAAGACCCCGAAGAAAGGGGTGAAGAGGCAAGGAAAGACCGCGAATTATGAATGCAAGAAACATCACTCGATAACCAGCGGGAGGCACAGGAACGGTCTCACCGCTGGGGACGCGCGAATCGGCGACTGATGCAAAAATCACTCCGTCTTGGCGAAGAAGACGGAGATCCGACGCCTTCATGATGGAAGGGCGGCACGCGCCATTAGTCACGCGGGTGCCCGCGACCTTCTTCTTCCCGGCGGCGGCGGCGCTGGTGGACGCAACAGCAGAGCCACCCTTCTTCTTCGCTGCAACGAGGGTGGTCATGAATTGGCGCAGCGCCCTTCTTCTTCCCATTCTTGCGCGGCGATGAGAGCGAAGAAAATAGCTGGGGAACGAGCGGAGTTGGTCCAGCGTCACGGAGAAGATGGGCGCAGAGAAAAGCAGAAACGGCAATGGCGATAGCGGCAGGGAAGAAAGAGCAGATGGAAAATTACCGGCGTAGCGTCGCTACTTAACTCCTGGAAGATGCAATCCAACGGCTGACAAAAACCCTATTGGACGCGTGGCACGCATCGTGTAAGACACGTGGAGAAGAGGAAGCGCAAACCGTCCCCCCACTTCTACCATTAAGCGCGGAAATCGAGGAAGCACAGTTAAAAATAAAGATTACGCACGCCCAGTCAAATCAAAGTCAGAAAGTGGGACCCACCGCTCGTCACGTCCCGTCAAAACCGCTCACGCGGGCAACTAAGGTCATACAAGTGTCAGCACTGACTTCAGCAAAAGGCTATGCAATGGAGAACTTCGACTATTTTTAGTCCTTGCTGGAGTCTTCGACTCCACCAAGCACTCGGGGGCTACTCCCATAGGAGGCTGGCACGCCCCTCGACTTTTCTTTTTTCTTGTTACAGGAACATGGACCATCACAAAGAGCAAACCCAATCACTCGAAACACAGTTCGATTATGAACATGGGTTACTCCCATAGGGAGCGCCGGAAACAAGCAGGCGGAAGACGACAGCAGTCGCGAAAATATTTAACCGCCTAAGTCATCGACTGAAACAAGCAGGCAAAGACGACAACAGTCGTGAAAGTTTTTAGTACCTGCCTGGGTCATCAACTAAACAAGCAAGCATAGGACGATAGCAGTCGCAAAAGTTTTTTAGTCCCTGCCTGAGTCTTCGACTCAACCAGGCACTCGGGGGCTACTACCATAGGGAGCGCTGGTCGCGCACCCTATGATTATTTGAACAAAAACTGTGTGTTGATAACATCCACACCCGAAACTCATGGCGACACCGCCTCATAATTTTCTCCCCTACAAAGAGACTGCGTCTCCTAGGTTACCCGAATCATCTCCGCGATGGCAAAAAGTTCGGATGCCGCGCTTACATCGTGAAGATAAGACCTGAATAAGGCCTGGCAACGCATCTGCTGCGCACTACCAGAGATATATCCGTGCCTACAGGTACGATGAATATGCCTTGACGGACGCGTCGAGTGCTCACACCCATACACTGGAATTCGACTCCTATAAGACCTCCGCGTCCTGAGTCGAATTACACCAGCACTTTTCCGAATTCGAGTCCGGGGACTCGAATTTGAGTAGATTGCGTTGTTTCACCCTAAGGTGGTTAACTGATACCGATACTTTGGTTATATCAGGCACGTATATCAACAATCCCTATGACACAAAAGCAATCAAAATATACTCATTTAGGCACTCGAAGGCTTGAAAAGTCCCAAGTCGAATCTGCGATTCCACTGGGCACTCGGGGGCTACTGACATGGGTATACCCTACGGGTACTCGAGCTTGGCATATACGGTCCAAATACATACAGGCCCACGGTGTCGCCAAGGCCCGGATGGAAGGACTCGAGTAACCTACGGACTCTCGATTTCTTGAAGGATAAGAAGAAGCTCAAGACTAGAGTTTTAATACAACTTGTAACCGACTCGACCTGCTACCCGAGACCTAGCCTATCTATATAAAGGCTAGGAGGGGGCGGCGAGGAGGACACACGCAACCCTAGTTTCCACAACCCTCGCCAGATTTCGTCTGTGCACCATTGTAACTTTCGACTCCCTCGATAATTCCACGAGCAGACAAGCAGGAGTAGGGACCTCTACGAGGCCTGAACCTGGGTAAATCCTTTGTCTCCTGTGTGCTTGTTTGCTAGCCGATAGATGTCTCCAGCGCTCCCTCCTTCGCCAAAACCCAAGTCCATAACAATGGGCATTGACAAGTTAAACCCTCGTCACAACCCAAGGTAGATCAAAGTCACAAACCCTAATCTTACAAGTATGAATCTCTCTTTCTCTCAGTACAAGTGGGTATGATGGTGGAGTGGATGATCGAGAGGTTAGGGATCGTTGAAGGATGAGATTGTGTTCTTCTCCTTCTTCAGATATGATCTTCTCTCTTCTGGGACTATTTGCAGCGGCTGTGTTCGTCTTTTCGTCCTCTCCCCTTCATGAAAGTTGCTTGTATTGATATAACAAAGGCAATGGAAGTTTGTACAAGCGGCCTCCGACCATACCCGTGGTCATTACGGCCCCTGGATGACTCTAATGAGAGTGGCTTCAATTGGGGATTTGCTCAATCAGATGTAATTAGCCCATAAATGCTCTCCGATATTCCAAAAGTGTTCAATGCCTAAAAACCAACATAAGAAACCAAGGTTTTGCTAATTTTCCATGTTAACATTAGTAGAAACATCAAAACCAATGAAACTTGGTGGAAAAAATGGCAAATCATTGATAAAAAGTGTCAATATTTGGAGCTATCAACTTCCCCAAGCTTAGTTATTACTCGCTCTCGAGTGACAAAGCTACAATGAATAATAGCGAGAAATAAAATCAAGCATGAAACTCACAAGTTTAAGGTTATACCATATTCCATCATCACAAATCCCGAAACCTTAAACATGACCATAAGATATCTGAACGATTGAACTTAAGTTCACTTCCTAACCGCATATAACTTTCTAGCTAATAATTCTTAAACTCAAAAGAGACTACCAAAAATTTGGTTAGCCTTGCGAATCAATTCTCTTCAGCTCCCCTCTTTTATGAGAGTAAAATATTTTTAAGTAAGGATGCTTTGGTCCTATTAAGGGTGTGATGTCTATGCACTTCTATTCTTGTAGACAATTGTTGGGCCTCCAAGTGTAGAGGTTTGTAGAACAGCAGCAAGTTTTCCCTTAAGTGGATTACCCAAGGTTTATCGAACTCAGGGAGGAAGTGGTCAAAGGTATCCCCTCTCAAGAAACCCTGCAATCAAGATACAAGAAGTCTCTTATGTACCCAACACAACCAATACAATTGTTAGGTGTATAGGTGCACTAGTTCGGGGAAGAGATAGTGAAATACAAGTGGTATAGATAATTATAAGTGGTAACGGTGATAGAAAATAGCTTGAAGGCGTGGAAGAGACTAAACGCAAACTGAAATAAAGATGGAAGCAAGCAAACATGTAATAGATCTAGTTGCAAACGGTGTTTCAATGCTTAGAAATAAGGCCTAGGGATCATACTTTCACTAGTGAACACTCTCATATAAATATATTCTTCTTTAGGATACTACCCTGAACTACTCTCCGGTTGGACACTCTAATCCATGGTAGGGCGATAACAACACTCCTCAAAGTTCGCTTCCCCATCTAGATAACCCCACACTGTCACCTTGAGCTCTAGATGGTTCAAACAAACACCACAATTTCATAAAGACATCCAACTCCAAATATAACTCATAACAAGTATTTGTAATCTCTAGCCTAAGTGCCACCATGGTGTGCACACTGTCAACTTCACACACATGGGGAGAGCAGAGATCTAATAAAGCACTTGAGTAGCAAGGTAGATCTATAGATTACAAGCTCATGATCTCAATAAGATCATGCATAGAGAGAGATGAACACATAGCTACCGGTAGAACCCTTAGCCTCGAGAGAGAACTACTCCCTCCTCATCATGGGAATCAGCAATGGTGATGGAGATGGTGGTGGAGATCGATGGAGATGGCTCCAGGGGCACTTCCCCGTCCCAGCAGGGTGCCGGAGCAGAGACTTTCTGTCCCCCGAATCTCCCCTTCGGTGGTGGCGGCGCTATGGAACTTTTCGTGGCTGGAGGCTTGATTATTTAGGGTTTATGCATCGGGAGGCTTCTTATAGGCGAAGAGGCAAGGTCGGTGGGCGGCCAGGGGGCCTACACCACCTGGTGGCGTGGCCAGGGCTAGCCCGCGCCACCATATGGTGTGGACACCCTGTGGACCCTCTCCGACTCTCCTTCTGGCTCCGTGAGTCTTTCGGGAAAATAACAACTTTGGCTTTTGTCCGGTCCAATTCCGAGAATATTCATTTTCTGACTTTCTGGAACCAAACAAAGAAAACAGCAATGCACTGTGGCTGTTGTTAATAGGTTAGTCCAATAAATCATATGAAAAGTACTCCAAAGTGTGGACAAAACACAAGAAAGTAGATAAAACCAAGCATGGAACATCAAAAATTATAGATACATTTGCAATGTATCAACATCCCCAAGCTTAACTCATGCTCGTCCTCGAGTAGGTAAGTGATAAAAATAAAGAATAATTTTTGAGGTGACATGCACCATCATAAACTTGATCAAAGTATTTGTAAAACATTGATAGCTGGGATCATAGTACTTCAACATAGCATGAAAGATAAAGTTCTAGCAATAAGACAAAGCAACTATGTTGCAACATGAAAAGGCACAAACAAAAGATTCATGAATAACAATGCTTTGCAAGACGTTTGTTTGTTTCACATAAAGAAAACATAGCATAATAGTATTCAGCTTTACCCTCATAGAGTAGCAAACATAAATGCATATGACACCTTCAAAGTTCATAAGAGTGACTAGATACAAATAATTTAAAATAAGCAATATCAAGTTATGCATCAATCAACTAATCTTGGGACAATGCACATAGAACTAAGAATGGCCACTATGCTCTCAAAGTAGGTGCATAAAGATAGAAGGTGGAGAATCAATATAATGGTGGAAGAAAGGCCTTCATAGAAGGAAGCAGAGATTCAAGTTTCATAAAGAGCTTCCAAAAATTATGGTACTTATAGCTTTCAACTCTCATTTCCCATATCATAAGCATCTTGAAGTGATTAAGGTTAAAGTGAACAAACTATGGTGTACATGCTTGGCGAAGTATAAGTTAGAAATCTCATGTCCCTTGAATACGAGGGCCGCTCCTCATGCTAATCAAGTTTAGTCACTGGTAAGTTCTTGTCATCGTAAGTACATGTGTATCATAGAGATCCGCCAACGGGGTACCCCTTGCCCGATGATACGGAAGAATCCCCATATCAAAATGACAAGGCAAGCAGACAACGAGCATCTCAGCAATCTTCTTATTTACCATGGGTATCTGGTGCTTTTTTCTCTCTTTCCTCTTTCCATAATCTTTTTTTTTCGTTTTCTCTTTTTTCTCAATATAGGACTCCTTTTTTTTATAAGAAGAATGCTTCATAGACATCTCATTATGGTTACGCTACAGGTTTCCACCATGTCAGCATTGATTAGACCAGCGGCCTAGGCGTTTCTCTAACACATATACATAACTCCATGGACTTACAAGCTCCCCTTTCATTTCACACCGACGACATCCATAGACAAAAGAGCATGATATCAACTAGGTACAAAGTACCCGTGCAATGTTGAAAGTGTTCCCCATGACAGCATGGTTCTGCTAATCGCCAACAAATAAGTGCAAGCATATACAACATAGACGACACAATGGTTCAAGTTTATTAAGGGCAAGAAAAGTAAAGTGTGCCATCAAGTTCGTGAGGGCTTTAATCACTAGTTTTCTCATAACAAGTTTAATTTGGAAGGTAAATAAAAGCATGAATATACTTGGAATAGCATAAGCTAGCAGGTAGGTATGGTGGACTCTTTGGAATAACTTGGTTTAGGGAGTTGGATGCATGAGTGTAACTCATACTTGGTTGCGGAGGCTAGCAAAAGACTAGGAGTGACAAACTAAGAGAGCAGTAATGGCCATAATCATGCAGAGCGACAAAACATCATTGATCAAAGCATAAAGTGATACTACAAGTTGAAAACTAAAGGATCATAAAGGTTTAGGTGACTTGAGATAGTCATAACATGGTGTGAGCATGCGCCAAGTCAACCCAAATAAAGCATCAAAGGAGAATACCACTATACTATGCTTTAATATGCTAAAACAACGCATAATTCATCCAAGGCACATTAAGAAATCTCAATTGTTTATAACATGTCATGCTACATCAAATAATACTAAGCATAAAGCCAAAACAATATGAAGCATGGCATGACAAAGCATAGGCCACAGTCAAAAACGAGCTCTTTTTACCACATAAGCATGAACTTTCCTACTCTTTTCCAAACCAAACCAAACTATTTGAAAACCAATGTATGAAAGAGGGGGTCCAACCAATTTATTTAGCAAACAAAGCAAACAAAAAACCAAAATGAAAACGAAAAAGTAGACGCTCCAAGAACAACACAACTGTGCATGAAACAATAAAAATGAAGCGTTTGGAAGAAACCTGAGATTTTTATTGATGAAAAGGGGGATGCCTTGGGCATCCCAAAGCTTTGACGCTTGTACTTTTTGGATATTTCTTGGGGTGACACGCGTGGCATCCCTAAGCTTGAGATTTAGTCCATCCTTCATCTCATTACTCATTCCTTCCATACACCTGAAAATTTTCCTTCATACAAAACTTCACACAATCTTTATTAGTAACATTAGTGCACTCAAGATAATAAGTCTTTAGGTTCAGTTGTAACACCAATAAAAATTCCATTAAAACACAATCTACTATAGCAATTCCCTCAAAAAGCTCAATTCCCAAAAGAACTCAAAAAAGAACCAACAAGAAGCAAATGCAGAAAATGGCAGAAATCTGTCAAAACAGAACAACATGTAAAGACGAATTTTTTCGAAGACCTTCTGTTGCTCAAATAAAAAAGTGTTGAACTAACGAAAGTTAGATAACAACCTGGGTCAGAATCACAAAAATTGACGCCTCAAAAGGACGTACAGAGAGTTTACACGAATTTTTATGGTGAAGCATAGAAATCTGTTTCAGGACAGCAACTTTCCCAATCATTACTTCTCTCTCATTAGAGGTTACTCTTGGCACAAAAAGAAAATAAAAAGGATAAGTAGTGGTTATTACAGAGGTAATAACTTCCAAGACTCATCTAAAACTTTTGGGTTATCTCTCAATAAGTACTTTTCTTTAACGCCTTTAAGTTAGGCATGATAGTTTGAGAAGATGCTCACATAAGAAATATGAATTGAAGTAAAAGAGAGCATCAAGAAGCAAATTCAAAGCACATTTAAGTCTAACCCACTTCCTATGCATAGGAATATTGTAAAGAAACAAGTCATGAAAGCACAAAGAAACAATCATAGGAAAGCAAAACAAGTCCAACTTCAAGACTTTCAACATAAAGAGGGGAAACTTAATATTGTTGAGACACATAAAACCATGTTCCCCTCTCTCATAATAACTTTCAGTAGCATCATGAATACAATTAACTATATAACAATTCCATGAAACATTCTTATCATGAGCCACATGCATAAAAGAATTAATACTCCCCACATAAACATAGTCATTCGTATTAATTGTAGTGGGAGCAAATTCAACAAAATAGCTATCATTATTATTCTCATCACCATAATCATCAAATATAGGAGGAATATTGGAATCATAATTAATTTCCTCCTCAATAGTAGGTGGAATGAAAATATCATATTCATCATTGCAATCATCATATATTGGAGGTGTAGTATCATCATAAGCAATAGAAAAGTTATCTTCCAAAGTGTGTTCATTTGTAAACATATCATCATTGGAAGGACCATGGATAGCACTAATAGTATAGCAATTATTAATATCATCAATTTCAGAGTTGGTACCGAAGATATTTTCAATATCAAAGGTAGTGTGCTTTTACCAATAATGATCACTACTATAGGTAATAGGCATAGGAACATCATCGAGTTCAGACTCATCAAAAACTATAATAGGAGCAACATGCTTAGGGGAAAATACCGTTTCCTCTCTTCTTTTACTCCTCCTCTTCTTCTTTTTCTTCTTCTCTTTAGGAGGGAGAGGCTTGAAAGGAAGCTTCTACATATACCCTGGTTTATCGTTAGAGATAATAGAAGAAACTTTGGAGGATTCCTCCTTTTCATTAATAAGAGCAAAACACATATCAGTCCTATCATATTTTGGTAAAATCTCATCTTTTATAATATTTTGTATGTAAGTATTTGTGTGGCAGTTATCAACACAATAAAGATGACAACCATGCATGACGCTATTCATACCAAAAGCACTCATATCTACCAAAGAAGTTTTTCTTGATAACTCTTCACACCCTAAAAATAATGTAAGTTCATCATGCTGATTAGGAGTGATCATGTCATCACAATACAAACTTGTAGTACTCATTGGATTAGAAGGGCTATTATTATGGCCTGAGCATTGAAAATTGAAATGACCCACTACAAAGCAAAGTTCAGAAATAAAAGGATAGAGGGCACAAACTTTTTTACCAAAATCATTTAGAGCCCTATACCACGTTCTAGTTTTTTATTCCTATGGGTGATACAATATTCTTATTCAATTTGATTATTTCACAAGGTCTATGTATTACACAAAAATTAACATGCTTATAAGAAATAGTACTTTCAGAGGTTTGAGCATGTTTATTGCTATCATTAATAACAATTTCATTTTCCATGCAAGTGTCTTTAAAAGGCTCATGATACATGTCCCATTTTTCTTTAGGAGCATTAATATGAGAAGCAAAGGATCTAAAACAATCAATAAGAATTTGAGGATCAAGACCATATTTAGCACTAAGCTCTTTAAAATCAGCAGTTTCAGCGAAAGACTTAATGCAATCATACTCATAGTTTATACCTAGTTCTTTACCAATCTTCGGTATTGCTTTGAATTGTTTCAAGAAGATCCCACTTAGCTTTGACCTCCTTACTTGTGAAGGATCCCTCTAAACAAGTATCTAGATAGTCCTTGTAATGTCCTGAAAGCCTTGCACAGAAATTATTAATAACAATATTACTGGGGAGCTCATGAATGGGACATTTGAGCATTAGTGACTTTAGTCTCCCCCATGCTTGGGCAATACTTTCTCCACCATATGGATGAAAATTATAAATGTAATTCCTATCTTTGTGAATTTCATGAGGAGGATAAAATTGAGAGTAAAAGAGAGATTCAAGTTCCTTCCACTCCAAATGATGAGGATCATCTAGTAGCTCATACCACTCCCTTGCTTTGCCCTTAAGTGAAATACGGAATAGCTCCCTCTTAACTTGGTTCACTGAAATACCTGCACACTTGAACAACTCGCATAATTCATGTATAAAGAGTAAATGATCACCAGGATGGACAGTTGCATCTCCAAAATAAGAGTTATACATAACACGTTCAAACAAAATTATAGGTATTTTAAAAAGGATGCTTTTAGTATGTGGATTTAAAATATCACAAGTATCATTAGAATTACCACATATGGGAGATAAAGTATCATCAGAGCAAATTTTCTTCTTTAAAACTGGGGAACTAAAAATATCATTTTCATAAAAACTAACTTCCCCAAGCTTAGATGTTTCCATAGCATTAGTAACAAAGGTGTTCAAAAGATTCATACTAATAACATTGCTATTAGCATGCAAAGAAGGTTCCAAGGGTTTTTTAATTTTCTTTTCAAAGAATTCATGTTCTACCATAGGGAAAATACTAAAAAGCTCTCTAATTTTGTTGTTGTTTTCCATTAAGCCTAACTAGTGAAAACAAGAAACAAAAAGACAAAATTGCAGAATCTAAAGGAAATAACTTCGAGCACTCACACTGGAGGATGTGAGTACCTTTTACCTTACCTCCCCGGCAATGGCGCCAGAAAATAGGCGTTTGCCGTGGGAGGTTCTTCTTCTTTAATACTCCAGTGTGAATACCTTTTAGCTTACCTTCCCGACAACAGCGCCAGAAAATAGCCCTATGTCTACACCCTTCTATTCTTGTAGACAGTTGTTGGGCCTCCAAGTGCAGAGGTTTGTAGAACAACAGCAAGTTTTCCCTTAAGTGGATTACCCAAGGTTTATCGAACTCAGGGAGGAAGTGGTCAAAGGTATCCCCTCTCAAGCAACCCTGCAATCAAGATACAAGAAGTCTCTTGTGACCCCAACACACCCAATATACTTGTCAGGTGTATAGGTGCACTAGTTCAGCGAAGAGATAGTGAAATACAAGTGGTATAGATAATTATAAGTGGTAACGGTGATAGAAAATAGCTTGAGGGCGTGGAAGAGACTAAACGCAAACTGAAATAAAGATGGAAGCAAGCAAACATGTAACAGATCTAGTTGCAAATGGTTTTTCAATGCTTAGAAACAAGGCCTAGGGATCATACTTTCACTAGTGGACACTCTCATATAAATATATTCTTCTTTATGATACTGCGCTGAACTACTCTCCGGTTGGACACTCTAATCCATGGTAGGGCTATAACAACACTCCTCAAAGTTCGCTTTCCCCATCTAGATAACCCCACACTGTCACCTTGAGCTCTAGATGGTTCAAACAAACACCACAATTTCATAAAGACATCCAACTCCAAATATAACTCATAACAAGTATTTGTAATCTCTAGCCTAAGTGCCACCATGGTGTGCACATTGTCAACTTCACACACATGGGGAGAGCAGATATCTAATAAAGCACTTGAGTAGCAAGGTAGATCTATAGATTACAAGCTCATGATCTCAATAAGATCATGCATAGAGAGAGATGAACACATAGCTACCGGTAGAACCCTTAGCCTGGAGAGAGAACTACTCCCTCCTCATCATGGGAATCAGCAATGGTGATGGAGATGGTGGTGGAGATCGATGGAGATGGCTCCGGGGGCACTTCCCCATCCTGACAGGGTGCTGGAACAGAGACTTTCTGTCCCCCGAATCTCCCCTTCGGTGGCGGCGGCGCTATGGAACTTTTCATGGCTGGAGGCTTGATTATTTAGGGTTTATGCAATGGGAGGCTTCTTATAGGCAAAGAGGCAAGGTCGATGGGTGGCCAGGGGCCCACACCACCTGGTGGCGCGACTAGGGCTAGCCCGTGCCACCATATGGTGTGGCCACCCTGTGGACCCTCTCCGACTCCTTCTGGCTCCGTGAGTCTTCCGGGAAAATAACAACTTTGGCTTTTGTCTGGTCCAATTCCGAGAATATTCATTTTCTGACTTTCTGGAACCAAAAACGGTAGAAAACAGGCAACTGGCACTGTGGCTCTTGTTAATAGGTTAGTCCCAAAAATCATATGAAAAGTACTCCAAAGTGTGGAAAAAACACAAGAAAGTAGATAAAACCAAGCACGGAACATCAAAAATTATAGATACATTTGCAATGTATTAGGGTGCACTGGTAGATGTCAAACGAATGATGAACTTAGAGCTTTTGATTAACACTCACTTAGAAATTCGTGGCTATCCAACACCCCATCTTTTCCTTGTTTTGCTTGAACTTTAATTTTTTAAATGGTGAGGTCATGCCAAAACTTCCAAATGATCAAATAATTTCAGATCATATCTTGATGATAGTCTCTTTTTTCTCAAGTAAAATTAAATTTCACATATCGCAACAATGCTACAAATATCTAGCCAACTCATAGCCAAAATCTGAGATGAACTCAAGATCGTTCGTAGGCCATAGGAATTGTTAGTTCCATGAAGTTTGAGTACCCTCATAAATCTTTTCAAGTAAAGTAACTCTTTTTAACTAAGCAGGGAAAGTTTGGCATCTCCCTCAATCACCGCAGAATATCCATTCCTTGAAACAATTCTCTTCAAAAGGTGTTATCAAGTCAAACCATTAAGATGCAGAGTTGAGTGATCCTAAGATTAAACCCTTAAGACAAAAACATGGCAACGAAGTTGTCAAGAAGACACTTTTCTTATTCTGAAAAGATTGGAATTTAATTCACACTACAAGAATTTGGGCGGTTCATGACGATCTGATATCATCGTGGATGAGGGTCAAAATGTCGTAGATGGCCATCTGCAATGAATTCTGTGACGAAAAAATAGGTCATGGACCTCATGTCATAATTCAATCTGTGACGTTTTTCCTCTTTGAAAATGTCATGGGCCGTCTGTGAAGTTCCTCCAATTTCATCAGGGCAAACTGGAACGGCCCGGCCCAAGTCCGGTCTTTCATGACATTTTTATTTTGTCACGAACGATGCCACGTGGCGGACGGCACCATGGGTGGCTGTCATCGACGTTTGCTGATGTCATGTTCGTCGTCTACGATGTCATTGACTTCCTAATGTTTTTTCCCTGTCTCGGCCTGATTCTGCTAGCGCCGTTTGATGACGTCATCCTTTCATTTGCTTATGTCATCCTTCCATTTTGTCACATTGGCGGAGATGAATTTCTTTTTTGTCACGACAATAAGCTAGCCAGCTTACGCGTGGCCGATCGTCAGGGCGACACGTGGACCAATATGAAGGAAACACGTGGTCCATCTGTAGCGCGAATCGTGTACCAATCAGAGTTGGACGCATATCTCCAATGCATGATGAACTCAATTCATCAGGGCAGAAGAGATGGCGTTTCTGTTTCATCGACGATGTTGACGAGTGAAAGTGCGCCACATCGGTGTCTATCGGTGACAGAAATATTTTCGTCAACTAAACAAGCATGACGTTTTCATTTATGTCGGAGAAGAGTGCTAGCAACTTTGCTAGATTGCACCGTATAGATCAATATGACAGAAATTGCAGAGCACATGTTTCAGGGGACATAAATAGGTTCGCCCATAAGTTGCCAACAAAATAAAGAAAAGATCCTAACAAGCTTTCAGTCAGACCACCAGTTCACTTGTGCAATATGGCTAAGAATTGCTGAAGTGACACATTTATAAGGTCTGCGAAGTTCACAAGTGTTTTCCGCGCTTCATTCTTTGCTTCTATCTCCTTCAGCAATGCTGCAATGTGTCTGCATAGTGCCTCATTCGCTGGTCTCTCAGCCCCAAAGTTGTGCTTCAAGGACAGAGCTGGTTGGTCTTGAAGCATGGATGCTTTCATTAGTGGAAGCAAGGGGTTGATCCTCAATGCCATCTTCTGTAGCAGATGGCGCCACCGTGCTTCCAATTGGTGCTTGACAGTTATAGAAGCAAACGTTAGAAAAGTAGCAAGCAAATTCCAAGCACATCTTCATGGACAAATAGGGTATTGAATTATACGAAGATGACAAAGATGTACCTGGTATAGCTTCTTCCACACTTCCTGCGCTTCCTTCAGGGCTTATGCCTCTCCATCTAGTTTCTTCGTCTGTCACACCACAATGGCACTGCGTAGTATCGCATTCCCTGCTCTCTGAGCCCCGAGTTGCGCTTCAAGGAGAGTCTTGGCTAGTCTTGAAGAATGGATGCTGATGTCCTGCGATAGCGCATAGTGCACCATGTCGATGGAAGTAGGTTGTTCAGCCTCAGTGATATCTTCTGTAGAATTAGGCACAATCTTACTTTCCTTGGTTGCCTATTGAGTTTTAGGAATAGAATCAAACATAAGAAAATTAGCCAGCAAATTACAAATGATCATACTCATTTCAGAGACAAATATGACATTGAAATTTTGGAAGATGAGAAAGATGAAAAGTATTTTGGAGGGCTTACTGTTGCTTTTTTCAAACCATGATTGGAGAAGCCCCGGCTGTCACAAAAAAACAAGTCACTGTGATAAGGTTTTCTATTTCTTGTTTGCCTGTTTATTAGATAATGAGCCTACACAAAGAGAGAGCATAGAGTATAAGAGACAGTCCTGGTTAAACACAAACATGGGGAAGTTGAGTAGACAAGACTTGACCTGGTTCCTGGGGTCAGTCTAAGAATCAACAAGCTTGCACCACTCTGCATTGTTCATGTGTTCAACAGGAGATATCCTTGTTACTTCATTCAGTGGGAGGGGGTCAAAAAACTGCTTCTTCAGGAGATGCCTTTGAATTCTTGCGTGCCTCATTAACTACTGGTTGCAAGCAACCTGCACATCTGGGTGTGATGCATCCATGAGAAATTTTTGCTGAAATAAAACATCGTGCATCAGCCTCTACTTGAACAATAATGAGAAGAAAAGGGCAGTTGAGTCACAGAACATACGAAAACTCTATCGTAGAACTTTGCTCTAACATCCGGCCTCTCCTTGTACTCTTTCTAGCGGAGGAAGATACGCACACCAGTCCTAAATGTTTCTGCACACCCAGTGGCAAACTTGGAAGCAATTGTTCTTCCTGGAGGAATGGCAAATGGAAGCTTTCCTCCTTTGGACATGTTCTCACGCTGCTTCCCCATGTTTTTTTCCCTCAAGACAATTTGAGGATCATCATTATTAATAGTGTCTTTCGAAGGATGATGGACAAAATCATCTACGAACATATAATGTGGAGTTAGTGTTCTACCATATAATAAGTGCCATTAAAACAATATAATGTGCTTTCTTTGGGAAGTTGGTTGCTTACCTGGGGCAGCTGTCTTCTCGTCTTGGACCGCTGTCTTCCTGCCATGGAGTGTTGCCATCTCGATTTGGGCTGCTACCTTCTCTCCTTGAGCATCAGGATCTGCAAGACTCTGAGTTTCTTGCAAAGAGGTTGCAGCACTTGGCAGTCTTGGTGGGTGATGGCTCAATGCACGGCGCCCAGAAAAATGCTACCTTCTCTCCTTGAGGATCAGGATCGAATGGAAAGAAGTAAAAGTTTGCAGAAAGTAAACACAAAGCAGTAAAAGATTGTAGATTGTATGTAAAAGACAAGGACCGGGATCCGTAGTTCACTAGAGGTGGCTCTCCTTAGATAGATAACATGCTGGGTGAACAAATTACAGCGGGGGAATTGACAAACATCGAGAAAGCAATACATGCATATACTAATCATCTTGACTCCTTTGAGACTTGATTGGGCAATACAACATAACACATAGACCGCCATCCAACTGCATCTATGACTAATAATCCACCTTCAGGTTATCATCTGAACCCCCTCCAGTATTAAGTTGCAAGCAACCGATTATTGCTTTACAAACTGCATGTAAGGTAAACAATACAATTGTTCTATGAACAAAGGATCGTTGTTTTCTCCCTAGTAGCAACAACACATCAAGTACCTTAGAGATTTCTGTCACTTCTCTAGATTACCAGAGGCATGAACCCACTATCGAGCATAAATACTAACTCTTGGAGTTGCTAGCATCTACTTGGCCAAGATAGCTACTAACAATGGAAAGCATGCAAGATCACAAATAACAACGACATGATAGAATCAATAATCAATCTGAAATAGCATCTCAATATCCATCGAATCCCTGCAAACACAACATGCAGAATTACAAATAGATGATCTTGATCATGAACAGAGCTCACAAGATCTAGACATGAAAGCACAAAGGAGGAGAACCAGCCTTCTAGCTACTACATGGATCCGTAGTCCAAGGATGAACTACTCACGCATCACACCGGAGGCTTGCATGGTGATGAAGAAGGCCTGTGGTGAATTCCCTCTCCGGTGGTGCCGAAGAGCTTCAGATCCCTCCCGATCTAGGGATGGAGATGACGGTGGCTACAAACTCTTTCGTGGATTTTTGATCGGGTACTTAGGGTTTTCGTCCTGAGGGAAATATATAGGCGGAAGGGGAGGCCGAGGGGGTTCCAGGGGCCACCACACCACCCCCTGGCGCGGGCGAAGCCTGGGCGCGTGGCCAGGTGGTGTGGCCTGCCTCTAGCCCCTCTCCGTCTCGTATTCTGGCATCTGATGACTTCCGGAAAAATAGGCACTTTGGCTTCTGTCCCGTCCAATTCCGAGAATATTCATTTTCTGACTTTCCTGGAACCAAAAACAAAAAAATGTGTGGCACTGTGGCTCTTGTTAATAGGTTAGTCCAATAAATAATATGAAAAGTACTCCAAAGTGTGGACAAAACACAAGAAAGTGGATAAAACCAAGCATGGAACATCAAAAATTATAGATACATTTGCAATGTATCAACATCCCCAAGCTTAACTCCTGCTCGTCCTCGAGTAGGTAAGTGATAAAAATAAAGAATAATTTTTGAGGTGACATGCACCATCAAAGACTTGATCAAAGTATTTGTAAAACATTCAAAGCTGGGATCATAGTACTTCAATCATATCATGAAAGACAAAGTTCTAGCAATAAGACAAAGAAACTATGATGCAACATGAAAAGGCACACACAAAAGATTCATGAATAACAATGCTTTGTAAGACGTTTGTTTGTTTCACATAAAGAAAACATAGCATAATAGCATTCAGCTTATCCCTCATAGAGTAGCAAATATAAATGCATAGGACACCTTCAAAGTTCATAAGAGTGACTAGATACAAATAGTTTAAAACAAGCAATATCAAGTTATGCAACAATCAACTAGTCTTGGGACAATGCACATAGAACTAAGAATGGCCACTATGCTCTCAAAGTAGGTGCATAAAGGTGGAAGATGGAGACTCAATATAATGGTGGAAGAAAGGCCTTCATAGAAGGAAGCAGGGATTCAAGTCCCATAAAGAGCTTCCAAAAATTATGGTACTTATAGCTTTCATCTCTCATTGCCCCTATCATAAGCATCTTGAAGTGATTAAGGTTAATGTGAACAAACTATGGTGTACATGCTTGACAAAGTATAAGTTAGAAATCTCATGTCCCTTGTATACGAGGGTTGCTCCTCATGCTACTCAAGTTTAGTCACCGGTAAGTTCTTGTCATCATAAGTACATGTGTATCATAGAGAACCGCCAACGGGGTACCCCTTGCCCGATGATACGGAAGAATCCCCATATCAAAATGACAAGGCAAGCAGACAACGAGCATCTCAACAATCTTCTTATTTACCATGGGAATATGGTGCTTTTTTTCTTTCTTTCCTCTTTTCATAATATCTTTTTTTTCTTTTTCTCTTTTTTCTCAATAGGACTCTTTTTTTATAAGAAGAATGCTTCATAGACAGCTCATTATGGTTACGCTGCAGGTTTCCACCATATCAGCATGGACTAGACCAGCGGCCCAGGCGTTTCTCTAACACATATACATAACTCCATGGACTTACAAGCTCCCCTTTCATTTCACACCGACGACATCCATATACAAAAGAGCATGATATCAACTAGGTAAAAGTACCAAGTGAAGTGTTGAAAGTGTTCCCCATGAAAGCATGGTTCTACTAATTCCCAACAAATAAGTGCAAGCATATACAACATAGACGACACAATGGTTCAAGTTTATTAAGGGCAAGAAAAGTAAAGTGTGCCATCAAGTTCGTGAGAGCTTTAATCACTAGTTTTCTCATAACAAGTTTAATTTGGAAGGTAAACAAAAGCATGAATATACTTGGAATAGCATAAGCTAGTAGGTAGGTATGGTGGACTCTTTGGAATAACTTGGTTTAGGGAGTTGGATGCATGAGTGGAACTCATACTTGGTTGTGGAGGCTAGCGAAAAAATGGGAGCGACAAACTAAGAGAGCAATAATGGCCATAATCATGTAGAGCGACAAAAGATCATTGATCAAAGCATAAAGTGATACTACAAGTTGAAACCTAGGATCATAAAGGCTATGGTGACTTGAGATAGTCATAACAAGGTGTGAGCATGCGCCAAGTCAACCCAAATAAAGCATCAAAGGAGAATACCACTATACTATGCTTTAATATGCTAAAACAACGCATGATTCATTCAAGTCACATTAAGCAATCTCAATTGTTTATATCAAGTCATGCTACAACAAAGAATACTAAGCATAAAGCTAAAAAAATATCAAGCATGGCATGACAAAGCATAGGCCACAGTCAAAAACGAGCTCTTTTTACCACATAAGCATGAACTTTCCTACTCTTTTCCAAACCAAACCAAACTATGTGCAAACCAATGTATGAAAGAGGGGGTCCAAAAAATTTATTCATAAAACTAAGCAAACAAAAGCAAACGAAAACCAAAACAAAAATGAAAAAGAAGACGCTCCAAGAACAACACAACTGTGCATGAAACAATAAAAATGAAGCGTTTGGAAGAAACCTGGGATTTTTATTGATGAAGAGGGGGATGCCTTGGGCATCCCCAATCTTTGACGCTTGTACTTCTTGGATATTTCTTGGGGTGACACACGTGGCATCCCCAAGCTTGAGCTTTAGTCCATCCTTCATCTCATTATTCATTCCTTCCATACACCTGAAAATTTTCCTTCATACAAAACTTCACACAATCTTTATTAGCAACATTAGTGCACTCAAGATAAATAAGTCTTAAGGTTCAGTTCTGACACCAAATAAACTTCCATTAGAACACTAGCTACTGTAACACTTCCCTCAAAAAGCTCAGTTTCCCAAAAGAACTCAAAAAGGAACCAACAAGAAGCAAATGCAGAAAATGACAGAAATCTGTCAAAACAGACCAGCAGGTAAAGACGAATTGTGTCGAAGACCTTCTGTTGCTCAAATCAAAAAGTGTTGAACTAATGAAAGTTAGATAACAACCTGGGGCATAATCACAAAAATTCACGCCTCAAAAAGATGTCCAGAGATTTTACACGAATTTTTACGGTGAAGCATAGAAATCTGTTTCAGGACAGCAACTTTCCCAATCATTACTTCTCTCTCATTATAGGTTACTCTTGGCACAAAAAGCAAATAAAAAGGATAAGGAGAAGTTATTACTGAAGTAATAACTTCCAAGACTCATCTAAAACTTTTGGGTTATCTCTAAGTACTTTTCTTTAATGCCTTTAAGTTAGGCATAAGAAGCAAGAAAAAGAATCAAGTGTTCTCAAATGAAGAAGCATTAAGACCAAGTATTGTTTTCATAGGAGAAGAAAAAGAAATCTTCTCTCTCTTCTTAGGGAAGTGTTCTATACCTTTCTTGAGTGGGAGTTGATATTTAATGGTGCCTTCTTTCATATCAATGATGGCACCAACAGTTCTAAGAAAAGGTCTTCCCAAAGTAATAGGACAAGAAGCATTGTATTCAACATCCAAAACATAGAAATCAACGGGGACATAGGCATTGTTAACCATAATAACAATATCATTAAGACTCCCCATGAGTTTCTTTTTAGCATTATCATCAAGTGGGACATTCAAATAACAATCTTCAAGTGGAGGCAAATCAAGCATATCATAAATCCTTGTAGGCATAATAGAAACACTACTATCAAGGTCACATAAAGCTTTGAAATCAAAGTCATTCACTTTCATATTAATGATGGGTTCCCAACCATCTTCTTATGTTTCATCGTTTCTTCTTTAATCTTTATGAGAGCATCAGTAATGTGTTTTGTAAAGGCCATGTTCATAGCACTAGCATTAGGACTTTTAGCAAGCTTTTGTAGGAAGTTAATAACTTCAGAGATATTGCAACCATCAAGATCAAAACCATACTTATCATCTAGAGTAGTAGAACTATTACTAGCCTTAACACTAGTGGTGGTGATAGTAGAAACACTAATGTTTCTAGCAATTTCATCTTCTCTTTCCCACTTAGCATGTAATTCAGCTAATAGTCTAACATTTTCATCAATTCTTACTTGTATAGCATTAGTAGTTGCAAATGGATTATCATTAGTTTCAGGTTTAGCAGCCATTTTATTCAAAGAAGATTGAGCTTCAGCCAAAGATGCTATATTTCTTTCAGCATTAGAGAGTTTTTCCTCAATAGTTTTATTGAAAGCAGTTTGCTTACTAATAAAGTCTTTAAGCATAACTTCAAGTTCAGAGGGAGCACTCCTATTATTGTTGTAGGAATTTCCATAAGCATTACCATTGTTGGGAGGATATGGCTTATAATTTTTGTTACCAAAATTACTCCTATAAGAATTATTGCCAAAGTTGTTGTTTCTTATGAAGTTCACATCAACTTGCTCTTCTTGAGAAACCAAAGAGGCTAAAGGAACATTATTTGGATCAATATGGGCTTTCCCATTCACAAGCATATACATAATAATATCAATCTTATCACTCAAGGAGGAGGTTTCCTCAACAGAATTTACCTTCCTACCTTGTGGAGCTCTCCCAGTATGCCATTCAGAATAATTAACCATCATATTGTCTAGAAGTTTTGTTGCAGCACCCAAAGTGATGGTCATAAAGGTACCTCCAGCAGCAGAATCCAATAGGTTCCTTGAAGAATAGTTCAATCCTGCATAAAAAGTTTGGATAATCATCCCAGCAGTCAGTCCATGAGTGGGACAATTCTTTACCAAAGATTTCATTCTTTCCCAAGCTTGAGCAACATGTTCATTATCAAGTCGTTTAAACTTCATTATTTCACTTCTCATAGATATAATCTTAGAAGGAGGATAGTACTTTCCAATGAAAGCATCTTTGCACTTAGTCCAAGAATCAATACTATTCCTAGTTAAGGAATTCAACCATTCTTTAGATTTTCCTCTCAAAGAGAAAGGAAACAATTTCAGCTTAGTAATATCACCATCTACATCCCTATGCTTTTGCATCTCACAAAGTTCAACAAAGTTATTTAGATGGGAAGCAGCATCTTCATTACCAATACCAGATAATTGTTGTCACATAACAAGATTGAGCAAAGCAGGTTTTATCTCAAAGAAAGTATCTTCAGGCACAGGTGGAGCAATAGGTGTGCTCATAAAATCATTGTTGTTGGTGCTAGTGAAGTCACACAACTTAGTGTTATTAAGAGTAGTCATTTTTTTGGGTTTTCAAATAAGAAAGCAAACTTATAAAACTAATTTTTTTTGTGTTTTTGATAAGAAAACAAGCAAACAAAGCAAAAAGAAACTAAGCAAAACAAAAATAACAAAGTAAAGAGAATGGTTTTGAGGGACTCCCCTTGTAAAGATGTCCTTGACTCCCCGGCAACGGCGCTAGAAAAATGCTTGATGGCTCAGTGTCGGCGCCAGAAAAGTGCAGGTGCAATGTTGATGTAGAGCTCGTTGGGAACCACAAGAGGAAGGTATGATGAGCACAGCGTTAAGTTTCCCTCAGTATGAAACCAAGGTTTAACTGAACCAGTAGGAGCAAGGAAACACCCCAAAGGTGTTGCTAGCTGAGCCTTGGCAGGGCGCACTACCGGTGCTAGTAGCAACGTGGAGACCTGCACAACACAACCATAGAACTTTGTCCCCAACTTGCGATGAGGTTGTCAATCTCACCGTGTTTTGCGGAAAACAAAGGATTAAACGTATCGAATGGAAGGAATAGTTTGCAGAAAGTAAACACAAAGAAGTAAAATTTTTATAGATTGTATGTAAAAGAAAAGATAAGGACCGGGATCCATAGTTCACTAGAGGTGGCTCTCCTTAGATAGATAACATACTGGGTGAACAAATTACAGCGGGGCAATTGACAAACATCGAGAAAGCAATACAGGCATATACTAATCATCTTGACTCCTTTGGAACTTGATTGGGCATTACAACATTATACATAGACCGCCATCCAACTGCATCTATGAATAATAATCCACCTTCAGGTTATCATCCGAACCCCCTCCAGTATTAAGTTGCAAGCAACAGATTATTGCTTTACGAATCAAGGTAAAGTAAACAATACGATTGTTCTATGAACAAAGGATTGTTGTTTTCTCCCTAGTAGCAATAGCACATCTAGTACCTTAGAGATTTCATCACTTCCCCCATTACTAGAGGCATGAACCCACTATCGAGCATAAATACTAACTCTTGGAGTTGCTAGCATCTACTTGGCCAAGATAGCTACTAACAACGGAAAGCATGCAAGATCACAAATAACAAAGACATGATAGAATCAATAATCAATCTGAAATAGCATCTCAATATCCATCGGATCCCCGCAAACACAACATGCAGAATTACAAATAGATGATCTTGATCATGAACGGAGCTCACAAGATCTAGACATGAAAGCACAAAGGAGGAGAACCAGCCATCTAGCTACTACATGGATCCGTAGTCCAAGGATTAACTACTCACGTATCACACTGGAGGCTTGCATGGTGATGAAGAAGGCCTCCAGGGTGAATTCCCCTCTACGATAGGGTGCCGGGAAGATCTTCAGATCCCTCCCGATCTAGGGATGGAGATGACGGCGGCTACAGACTCTTTCGTGGATTTTTGATCGGGTACTTAGGGTATTCGTCCCGAGGGTAATATATAGGCGGTAGGGGAGGCCGTGGGGGTGCCTGGGGCCACCACACCACCCCCTGGCGCGCGCCAAGCCTGGCCGCGCGGCCAGGTGGTGTGGCCGGCCTCTGGCCCCTCTCCGTCTCGTATTCTGGCATTTGATGACTTCCGAAAAAATAGGCACTTTGGCTTTTGTCCTGTCCAATTCCGAGAATATTCATTTTCTGACTTTCCTGGAACCAAAAACAACGAGCAAAATTGTGGCTCTTGTTAATAGGTTAGTCCAAGAAATCATATGAAAAGTACTCCAAAGTGTGGATAAAACACAAGAAAGTGGATAAAACCAAGCATGGAACATCAAAAATTATAGATACATTTGCAATGTATCAGTATTGAAAAAAAGTGAGAAAAAGAAAAAGAGATTATGAAAAGAGGAAAGAGAGAAAAAAGCACCATATTCCCATGGTAAATAAGAAGATTGCTGAGATGCTTGTTGTCTGCTTGTGTTGTCATTTTGATATGGGGATTCTTCCGTATCATTGGGCAAGGGGTACCCCGTTGGCGGTTCTCTATGATACACATGTGCTTACGATGACAAGAACTTATCGGTGACTAAACTTGAGTAGCATGAGGAGTGGACCTCGTATTCAAGGGACATGAGATTCTCAATTTTCAACTTGTCAAGCATATCCTCATATTTGATCACTTTAACCTTAACCTCCTAAAGATGCCTATGATAGGGGCAATGAGAGCTGAGAGCTAATAAGTATCATAATTTTCGGGAGATCTTTATGAAACTTGAAATCCCTGCTTCCCTCTGCGAAGGGCCTTCCTTTTACTTTTTAAGTGAGTCAGTAAACCTATTCCTTTCTATCTCAGCAATTATTTTGAGTTGTTGTTTTTCATTCATTCATATGATGATTTATTCAATCATGTTTCAGATGTTCCTTGTTTTGCACATTGCTCTTATCTTGGTGATTACTACTTTGAAAGCTATCATTGAAAAGCAGTTATTTGTGAACTCTAGCAAATTATCAACTATTCTTCGACCAAGACATAAGTGTGCCATTACCAATTTTGATTTACTTTATGTATGTTTATTGTGTTTCCTTTACTTATTGCAAGTTAAGTTATATAATAGTGAGTTGTCTTCTATTATGATCTATGTATTGATGAATGTGATGCTTCTTGTCCGTATTCTTTTATCGACTCCTCACTCCATAAACCCGAGGTCATGTTTATTGAGCTCAGTTTCGCTTGGGGACAAGCGAAGTCTAAGCTTGGGGGAAGTTGATACATCCATTTTGCATCACTATTCTATGTCATAATTCACTGTTATTCATTGATATATTTCATATTAAGAGATGATACTTATGTTATTTCATCTGTTTTTGCATGGTTGATGAATTTTGGAGCATGGACCGCTACAGTCAGGATTCTGATGGAAAAGGTGCGTTTTGGAGGCAAAATTCGCGATGATCAGAAGATTCAGGGAAATATACGGAAAATCCTATTTTTCCAGAAGATGAAGGAAGCCAGAAGGAGGAGTGGAGATGGGCCACTAGAGGCCCACACCACCCCCTGGCGCGGGCCAGCCTAGGCCATGCCACCAGGTGGTGTGGCCGTCCTGGCCCACCTCTAGCTCTCCCCTCTGGCGTATATAATCCTCCCGAAACCTTAATACTCGGGGAGCGACCATAGAAAGATTCCGCCGCCTCTGCGGGGCGGAAAACACCGAGAGAGAAAGATCTCTCCGGTAGACAGATTTCTGCCGGGGGAATTCCTTCCCGGAGAGGGGACAGTAGTGGAAAATGGGCCTCCAGTCCCGGCCCGTAAGGGGCTTTAGTCCTGGTCCTGGTAACCGGGACTGGAGGGGCGGGACTAAAGGGCCACCCATTAGTCTCGGCCCTCTTACCAGCCAGGACCAATGGGCATCCACGTGGCTGTCTCTCCGGGCGCTCCCGGTTCGTATTACGAACCGGGACAAATGGTTCTCTGCCGCGGCAGCATTTTAGGCACTTTCTCTGCCGCAGCAGAGAATTTAATTTGTATTCTTTTTTTCATTTCAACATAGTTTTCTACGCTACCACATACCGTACATGTTCATGCATACATAAGATAACTTCTCTTAAGATCGAGCATACAAATATATACATGATAGTTACACATGGAGATCACAATTATCGGGACTAGATCCCATCTATTCAATTACACGGTCGGGGATCATCGGCGCCTATTCACACTAAATTCTCCGGCGTCATCTATCATCTCGTTCATTAAGAATCCTGCCAGTTCTTCAGCAATTGCTACTATGCGTTGCTGTGGTAGGAGCTGTTCCCGCATTTTCTCGAACTATATAAGAAAAGGAGATCAATATGAATATCAATCATGATAACAAAAAGTGACGGTAATAAAAATAATGTTATGAATGTATTGCTTACATCGACTCTATAATCATTCAGCTCACTAGTAAACGTGCGAATGAAGTTGCAAACGTAGAATCCACATAGATTCGTCTCCTGTGGCTGCCTCGCGCACTTTACGAGAATAGAATTCAATCGAAATAATAATCATGCATCATAATTGTATTGAAACTAGAAGTAAAGAGATGCGCCTACTACTTACCGAGACCGGCTTAAATGTCAGCTTCTTAGTAAAGTCACCCGTAATCGCACTCTTGAACTGGTTCCAAACCCTACCCGGTAAAGAAAATGAATGAGTTATTTATTACGTGATATCTTAGGAAATCAACGAAAGAGACCGCTGTAGCGCAAAAAATACCTCTAGAGCGTGTCCTGCATGTCACTAAACTGTTCCAGGAGTCTCTTTAATGGGTCCATGACTTCAACTCTTCCCTTATCAAGTTGAATGTCCATGAGAATCCAGTGGAAATTGTACATGTTTATATATACATCAGTAACTCATCAATTACACTTAACATCGAGTAAGCAAAAGAGAATGTGTATAATAGAGTAAGACACTCACGCGAAATTGTAAGGAAACAGTATGTGGTCACAGAAATTTTGCTCCGTTAGAAACCTTAGAAGGTTTTCCTGTGTTTCCTCGGGTTTTTCCTTTAGCGTCCGACAATGTATTTTATCTGGGTCAATGAACCCAACACTGAAGATTGACCTTCTTTTACATTCCATGATCTTCATTCTGCATAATAATAGAGTACAAAAGGATATAATTAGGATAATTACATGCAATGAACTGAACAACTGAAAAAAATGAACAGCTTATATATAGACAATGAATTCAACAACTTACGCATAGCAACTCATGAGACTTTTGTCGATGGCGTCGAAAGTGTATAACTGGAAGAGTTCTGGAAACTCAACATGGACCTCTTCTTCTCGGAAGTAGTAGTCATGTGGGACTTTTGCCACGACCATTATTCTCTCCTCCTTTACGGCATTCAAGTACCATTTATGTAAACTCTGTATTTGTGTTGGCAGTTGTTGGAACTGCTCAAAGCTGACCAGAGGCTTACCTAGGACATATGTAGGGACTACCTGAGCCTTGGGTAACTTGTCATCCTGGGAACCTAGCAATTCCTCAACAGTCACATTTATAGCGGCCGCAAGCTTCTTAGCTTCTTCCATATCCTGCTAGGGAGTGTCATAGGATACCACCTTGAGGGGTGGGGTCGATTTTTTGGCCTGTTCCCCGAGCTGGGGGACGTCCTTTCTTTTCCCGGTTGCACTTTGATTTGATGATTTGCCCCCGCTTGCACTTCTACCTGATTTGCTCTTCTTCACTTCCTTCTAAAGTGTGCATCGATAGTCATCTAGCTTATGGTGCAAGTCATATTGCGATTTTGTGTTCAGAAAAGAAAGTGCATACACTTTTTGCTTCTCGGTGTATACCGGGGTGGGCTCGGGTTTCTTCTTTTGAAGCTGCGCAACACATTCAGCCTTTACGATCATGTCGGTTTCCTCATCAGTACGATCGTAAGGTCTGATAGAAAGATTCTTTTGAGGTACTCTTGGGAGGGGCGACATTTGTCGTTTTGGGCTCCTGCGTCGTTTAGTACTAATTGGAGGCTGCGGCGGAGATCGAGATGGACTCGAGCTGTGGTGGTCGTAGTCATGGGGTGGGCTTCTTGGAGGTGATGGAGGTGAAGGTGACATGCAACCACTCAGAGGCGGTGTTGGCTTTGGCGTCCAGCCTGGAAGCTTGATGTTGTTCTTGTCCCATAGAATGATACCACCCAGTACTTCTCCGAGTGTCCTTTCACCTTCAGGTCCAGGGATGTCAAGCTCCATTGAGTCCCACCCCATTGCAATTTCATCCACACCAACTTTAGCATAGCCAGCTGGAATCTCACGGCCATGCCAGCGTGCGCCAGGTGGACAAGGTAAAGCACATCCGACCGCCACCTTGATGGATAGGTTCTTCACCTTCTGATGGAGCTCACAAGATGCCTGCTCCTTGATTCCATCCACGGGGTAGCCGGGACCGCCATCTACCATACGTGCATCATCAGAAGGGACCTCCGATTCAGCCACGCTGCTTTTCTGCTGAGATGGGACGGCGGTAATATTGAGTACAGGATCTTGCAGGCGCGCTGCTCCTTGAAGTTCGTCAATCTGTTGCTGATGCATTCGAAGTGTTCCTATAAACTCGGTGAACTTGTCTCCCTCCTCCTCCTGCCGTCGCCTCTTTGCTCTCTCTCGGCTCCTATAAGTATCTCTGTCTTTGGGAAACCCCATCTCCCACGTATAACTAGGGCCAAGGCCTCGTACACGTCCTCCACGTTCGTCATTCCCGAGGACCTTTGTCAGCAAGTCTTTCTCTCTATTGGGACGGAACTTTGTTGTCCCCGCTTTAATCTCCTTCACCACTTTCTGCCATGTATCCCGGGGTATCCTAATCCCGTCACTGCAAATAAGGTCCCCTGTACTTTCGTCATACTCACTCCCATGCCCAAGGAACCAATTCCTTGCCCTCAGATCCCATTCTTCGCATATTGGTTCTGGAGTGATCCCTTTAGCAAGCAGCTCATTCTCTTTAGCATCCCACTTTGGCATGGCAGTTGCGTATGTTGGAATTATGCCCTAGAGGCAATAATAAAGATGTTATTATTATATTTCTTGTTCATGATAAAGTTTATATTCCATGCTAGAATTGTATTAAGCGGAAACTTTAATACTTGTGTGGTTTGTGAACAACACCGTGTCCCTAGTACGCCTCTATGGACTAGCTCATTGATCAATGATGGTTAAGGTTTCCTAACCATAGACATGAGTTGTCAATTGATAATGAGATCATATCATTGGAGAATGATGTGGTGGATAGACCCAAACTAAGCGAAGCAATTAGATCGTGTCATCGTGTTCGTCATTGCGAAGTTTTTCTTATGTCAAATATTGTATTCCTTAGACCATGAGATAATACAACTCCCTGGTATCGGAAGAAAGCTTTGAGGTCATCAAACGTCATCCTATGAGAGGGTGATCATAAAGGAGTCTCTCAGGTAATCGGAAAGTATCTGTTGGGTTGTATGTATCGAGATGGGATTTGTCCCTCCCAAGTCGGAGAGATATACTTCGGGCCCACTTGGTAATCGATATCAACACCGCTTGCAAGCATGTGGTTAAGGAGTTAATCACAAAGTGATATCGGATTACGGAACGAGTAAAGTACTTGCTGTGAACGAGATTGAACTAGGTATGACGATACCGACGATCGAATCTCGGGCAAGTAAAATATCGCGAGACGAAGGGAATATATATATGGGATTGATTGAATCCTGGCATCGTGGTTCATCCGATATGATCATCGATGAATGTGTGAGAGTCAATATGGGTGCCCAGACCCCGCTGTTGATTATTGATAGAAGATCATGTCTGCATATTCTCGAACCCGCAGGGTCACACACTTAACGTGTCTCGACGCTAGGATAGATTGGATAATTGGTTTATGAATTTTTGTTCGGAGTCTCGGATGGGATCCGGGATATCACGAGAGGTTCCGGAATGGTCCGGAGAATAAGATTCATATAAGGCGGCAGTTTTGGAGTTCGGAATAGTTCCGGGTTAATCGGTATTGTACCGGAAGCTTCTAGAACCTTTCAGAAGGGGACCAACGTGGCCCCACCTTCCGGGAGGGGGCATGGGCCAATGAGGGAGTGTCCTGGCCGCATTGGTCCAGGGGCACAAGGCCCCATAGGGCCCAGCCGATCCTAGATAAGTTTAAATCGTTTAAACTAGAGATAAGATAGGGTTTCTAGAAGGGAGAGTTTAAATCGTTTAAACTAGAGATAGGCTTGGAGGATGGGCAGGGCCGCACCCCCTCTATATAGAGGGCTGGTGCCCCTTCCCCCACACACCTCCCTCCAAGCCCTAGTAGCCTGCCGCCTTCCTCTCTCCTCCCGATCGCTTGTAGGCGAAGCCCTGCTGCAGAAATTCTCCACCACATACACCGCCGTGCGTTGTAGATCCAATCTATCTCTCCACCATACTTGCTGGTCCGAGGAAGGAGGAGACGCCGAGGTGCTGCACGTGCATCTCACGGAGGCACCGCCACTTGTGGTGCTAGATCGGATCGGATCGCGAGGAGGAGAAGCGAGCACGACTACATCACCCACGCCCGATTTAACGCTCACAGTCTGAATCTTCAAGGGTATGAAGATCTAATCCAATCTCTCGTTGTTTGCATCTCCTAGATTAGATCTTGGCTTTCCTCTGTTCGCTCAGAGAAAATTTTGATTTACTATGCTGCTAAACCCTTCAGGGTATCGAGCTAGATCTCTGCGTAGATGTGATTCACGAGTAACGCAACATGGTTGTTGCGGGCGTTGATGTTTTCTATTGCAAGCCTCTTGTTTGTGTTCTTCTTATGACGCGGATAGTGAGATTGAAGCGGTCCAGGCCAACCTTACACGACGCCGTCATGACCGCTCCGCACTTGACGTGTGGCTTGTACCACATGCGGCTGGTGGATGCCGCCTCACTATAGTTGTCATGGGATTAACACGGAGTTTGGCAACCATAATATCACCGTTGTGGCTTTCCGTAGGTAAGAATCGTTTAGCATCTACTCCCATAAGCCACGTAAAACATGCAACAACAAAGTAGGGCGTCTAACTTGTTTTTGCAGGGAGTGTTTTCTGTGGTATGGTATGGCCCAAGATGTGATGTGTATATTGTATGCGATGATCATGTTTTGTAATGTTTCACGACTTCCATGTCGATGAGTACACAACCGGCAGGAGCCATATGGTTGTCTTTATAATTGTGTATGACCTGCAGTCAACTTCTTATACGCCATGTAATAGCTTTACTTTATCGCTAAGTAGTTAGCAATAGTTGTAGTTGCTATTCGTGGTGGAGGCAATCATGGTGGAGTGATGGAGATCATGCCGAACGCACAAGATGGAGATCATTGCGAAGATTGGCTATACCATGTCACATAAAGTTATATGCATGTGATGTTTATCCTTTTATGTATCTTATTATGCTTAGATCGCGATGGTAGCATTATAAGATGATTCCTCACTTAAAGATCAAGATAAAACTGTGTTCTCCCCAAGTATGCACCGTTATGCGAAAGTTCGTCGTGTCCAAGCATCACGTGATGATCGGGCTATAGACTCTCGCACATACAACGGGTGCAAGCCAGTTTTGCACACGCAGAAATACTTGGTCTAACTTGACGAGCCTAGCATGTATGCATATGGCCTCGAACACAAGAACCGAAAGGTTAAGCATGAGTCATATGAATGATATGATCGACACTTCGTTGTCCACCATTGAAACCACATCTCTTCTCGTGATGATCGGATTAGGTGTGGTGAATTTGGATCGTGTTCACTAAACAACTTGAGGGATGTTGAATTTAGTGGAGTTCATCTAGTAATTTGATTAAGTTGAACTATTTATCATGAACATAGTCTAAATTGTACTTGCAAATACTGTAGATCACATGGCCAAGTCCAACTTCAACTTCAACGCTTTTGCTGAGAAAGAAAAGCTTAGAAACAATGGGTCTAACTTCACCAACTGGTTCCGCAATCTAAGAATCATTCTCAGCGGACAAAGGACTATGTCCTTGGAAAGCGTTAGGTGACCTGCTGCAATCAAGGCTGATGAGAAAGCTGTCTATCATCGGCATAAAGATGATTATGGTGTGATTAAGAGCACCATGTTGTTTGCTATGGAACCGAACTTCAAAATCGTTTTGAAAACTATCCCGGCCCTTTGAGATTCTCGAGGAGCTGAAAACCATGTTTTAGACTCAGGCCCGCTCGAGAGATATGAGATCTCCGAGAAGTTCTTTAATCGCAAGATGGAGGAAGGAGTTCCGTTAGTGAGCACGCCATTAAGATGTCGGGTAACACTCAACGCCTTGAGCAACTGGACTGCAAGATTCCAGAGAGCTCAAGATTGTGGTTCTGCAATCACTCCTCCCAGCTACAAAAGTTTTGTAGTGACTCATAATCAGATTGGTTCCATCGATACGATCACCGAGCTCTTCGCAAAGCTGAAGGCTGGAGGTGGACATCAAGAAGGATAATCATGTGTTGATGGTCAACAAGCCCTCCTTTAAGAAAGGTAAAGGTGCAAAGAAGCCCTTCAAGAAAGCAAAAGCGGCGGCTGCGCGTTGCCCGAGAAGAAGCTCAAGTCTGGACCTAAGCCGACACCGAGTGCTTCTATTGCAAGGACAAGGGTCATCGAAGAATCGTCCAAGTACTTAGCGGACAAGAAGGCTGGCACCATCAAAGGTATATTTGATATACATGTTATTGATGTTTTCCTTACTAGCCCTCGTTGTAGTGCCTGGGTATTTGATACTGGTTCAGTTGCTAATATTTGTAACTCGAAACAGGAGCTATGGAATAGACGACGGCTTGCGAGGGATGAGGTGACGATGCGCGTTGGCAACGGATCAAGAGTTGATGTGATGGCCATCGGCACGCTCTCCTTAGTTTTACCTTCGGGATTAGTTTTAAACCTTAATAAATGTTATTATGTGTCTGCGTTGAGCATGAACATTATTTCTGGATCGTGTTTATTGCAAGACGGTTATTCATTTAAATCGGAGAATAATGGTTGTTCTATTTATATGAGTAACATCTTTTATGGTCATGCACCCCTTGTAAATGGTTTATTTCTTCTAAATCTCGAAAGGGATGAAACACACATCCATAACATTGAGGCTAAGAGATGCAAAGTAGATAGTGATAATACTACTTATTTGTGGCAATGTCGTCTAGGTCATATTGGTGTAAAGCGCATGAAGAAACTCCATTCTGATGGACTTTTGGAGTCTCTTGATTTTGAATCATTTGACACATGCGAACCATGCCTCATGGGCAAGATGATCAAAACCCCGTTCTCCGGTATGATGGAGCGAGCAACGGACTTGTTGGAAATCATACATACCGATGTATGCGGACCGATGAGTGTTTCGACGCGCGGTGGATATCGCTATTTTCTCACTTTTACCGATGACTTAAGTAGATATGGGTATATCTATTTAATGAAACATAAATCTGAAACGTTTGAAAAGTTCAAAGAATTTCAGAATGAAGTGGAGAACCATCGTAGTAAAGATTAAGTTTCTACGATCCGATCGTGGGGGCGAATATTTGAGTTATGATTTTCTCACGCATCTCAAGGCAAGTGGAATCGTTTCACAACTCACGCCACCCGGAACACCACAGCGCAATGGTGTGTCTGAACGCCGGAATCGAACCCTATTAGATATGGTCCGATCGATGATGTCTCTTACTGATTTGCCGTTATCGTTTTGGGGTTATGCATTAGAAACCGCTGCATTCACTTTAAATAGGGCTCCATCTAAATCCATTGAGACGACACCGTATGAACTGTGGTTTGGTGCTAAACCTAAGTTGTCGTTTCTTAAAGTTTGGGGATGCGAAGCTTACGTCAAGAAGTTGATGCCGGACAAGCTCGAACCCAAAGCGGAGAAATGCGTCTTCATAGGATACCCTAAGGAAACTATTGGGTATACCTTCTATCACAGAACCGAAGGCAAAGTGTTTGTCGCAAAGAACGGTTCCTTTCTTGAGAAGGTGTTTCTCTCGAAAGAAGTGAGTGGGAGGAAAGTAGAGCTAGACGAGGTTGTTGAACCTTCTCTTGAATTGGAGAGTAGCGCAGCACCTGAAATTGTTCCAGTGCAGCCTGCGCCAACAATAGAGGAAGCTAATGACAAGGATCATGAAGCTTTGGACGATGCTGCTACTGAACGTCGCAGGTCGACAAGGTCGCGTGCCCCTCCTGAGTGGTACGGCAACCCTGTCTTCTCAGTCTTGTTCGCAGAAGATAGTGAACCTACGAACTATGAGGAAGCGATGATGAGCCCAGACTCTGAGAAATGGCTAGAAGCCATGAAATCCGAATTGGGATCCATGAGCTAAAACCAAGTATGGACTTTGGTGGACCCTCCTAGCGACCGAAAGGCCGTTGAGTGCAAATGGATCTTCAAGAAGAAAACGGACGCGGATGGTAATGTTACCGTCTATAAAGCACGGCTTGTCGCGAAAGGTTTTCGACAAGTTCAAGGTGTTGACTACGATGAGACTTTCTCTCCCGTAGCGATGTTTAAGTCTATTCGGATTTTATTAGCAATTGTTGCGTTTCATGATTATGAAATATGGCAGATGGATGTCAAGACTGCGTTCCTCAATGGCAACATTGATGAAGAGTTGTATATGATGCAACCCGAAGGTTTTGTCGATCCTAAGGATGCTGATAAAGTATGCAAACTTTAGCGTTCCATTTATGGACTGAAGCAAGCATCTCGGAGTTGGAACCTTCGTTTTGATCAAGTGATCAAGAGCTTTGGATTTGTTCCAAATTTCTACGAAGCTTGCATCTACAAGAAAGTGAGTGGGAGCTCGATGACGTTTCTGGTACTATATGTGGATGACATATTGATTATTGGAAATGACATCAACATGCTTAATGATGTGAAGAGTTATTTGAACAAGTGTTTTTCAATGAAAGACCTAGGTGAAGCTGCTTATATATTAGGCATCAAGAACTATAGAGATAGACAAAGACGCCTGATAGCTTTAAGCCAGAGTACATACCTAGACAAAGTTCTGAAAAGGTTCAGAATGGATAAGGCATTGAAAGGTTCAGTGCCTATGTTGTCAGGGAAGATATTGAGCAAGGCTCAGTGTCCAGCTACGGTAAATGATAGGGAAGCTATGAGCAAAGTGCCTTATGCCTCGGCCATAGGTTCCATCATGTATGCCATGCTGTGTACTAGACCGGATGTGTCCAATGCTCTTAGTTTGATGAGCAGATATCAAAGTGATCCAGGAGTGGAACACTGGACAGCCGTGAAGAACATCCTAAGGTACCTAAATAGGACTAAAGAAATGTTCTTAGTCTATGGGGGTGATGAACAGCTCGTCGTAAAAGGTTACATTGATGCTAGTTTCGACACCGACAAGGATGATTCTAAATCTCAGACAGGATACGTGTATATTTTGAATGGAGGAGCTGTGAGCTGGAGAAGCTGCAAGCAAAGCGTGGTCGCGGGATCTACAGT
Organism: Avena insularis; assembly: GCA_023614405.1. Taxonomy (NCBI): domain Eukaryota; kingdom Viridiplantae; phylum Streptophyta; class Magnoliopsida; order Poales; family Poaceae; genus Avena; species Avena insularis. The sequence continues at coordinate 658,558,425 of CM042690.1, read as the reverse complement.
AGAAGCGGAATACATGGCTGCTGCAGAAGCGTCAAGTGAAGGAGTTTGGATCAGAAACTTCATCACTGAGCTTGGCGTGGTTCCAAGTGCATTGGACCCACTGGAGATATTGTGTGACAACACTGGCGCCATAGAACTCGCTAAGGAACCAAGATATCATCCAAAGACCAAGCATATCAACCGCAAGTTTCCGAGATTATATAGCAGATGGAGATCTGAAGATCAGCAAAGTACATACAGATCTGAATGTCGCAGATCCATTGACTAAACCTCTTTCACGTGTAAAACATGATCAGCACCTCAGTGCCATGGGTGTGAGATTGTTGCCAAATGTAAACTAGATTATTGACTCTAGTGCAAGTGGGAGACTGTTGGAATTATGCCCTAGAGGCAATAATAAAGATGTTATTATTATAATTCTTGTTCATGATAAAGTTTATATTCCATGCTAGAATTGTATTAAGCGGAAACTTTAATACTTGTGTGGTTTGTGAACAACACTGTGTCCCTAGTACGCCTCTATGGACTAGCTCATTGATCAATGATGGTTAAGGTTTCCTAACCATAGACATGAGTTGTCAATTGATAATGATATCATATCATTGGAGAATGATGTGGTGGATAGACCCAAACTAAGCGAAGCAATTAGATCATGTCATCGTGTTCGTCATTGTGAAGTTTTTCTTATGTCAAATATCGTATTCCTTAGACCATGAGATAATACAACTCCCTGGTATCGGAAGAAAGCTTTGAGGTCATCAAACGTCATCCTATGAGAGGGTGATCATAAAGGTGTCTCTCAGGTAATCGGAAAGTATCTGTTGGGTTGTATGTATCGAGATGGGATTTGTCCCTCCCAAGTCGGAGAGATATACTCCGGGCCCACTTGGTAATCGATATCAACACCGCTTGCAAGCATGTGGTTAAGTAGTTAATCACAAAGTGATATCGGATTACGGAACGAGTAAAGTACTTGCTGTGAACGAGATTGAACTAGGTATGACGATACCGACGATCGAATCTCGGGCAAGTAAAATATCGCGAGACGAAGGAAATATATATATGGGATTGATTGAATCCTGGCATCGTGGTTCATCCGATATGATCATCGATGAATGTGTGGGAGTCAATATGGGTGCCCAGACCCCGCTGTTGATTATTGATAGAAGATCATGTCTGCATATTCTCGAACCCGTAGGGTCACACACTTAACGTGTCTCGACGCTAGGATAGATTGGATAATTGGTTTATGAATTTTTGTTCGGAGTCTCCGATGGGATCCGGGATATCACGAGAGATTCCGGAATGGTCCGGAGAATAAGATTCATATAAGGCAGTGCAGTTTTTGGAGTTCGGAATAGTTCCGGGTTAATCGGTATTGTACCGAAAGCTTCTAGAACCTTTCGGAAGGGGACCAACGTGGTCCCACCTTCCGGGAGGGGGCATGGGCCTATGTGTAGGGGTTCGTAGCATGGAAAACAAAATTTTTCTATCGCATACAAACAAACAAGCCAAGATCTATCTACTAGATTGTAGCAACGAGTCGATAGTGGAACTCACCCTCGAAGATTCCAAAGCGGTTAACGAGAGCAGATTCTCGTGGGTGATGTAGTCGTACTCTTTCCGATCTCAAGATCGCGTAGACGATCCTTCCAGCGCCACGTTCCAGCAGCGCTCCCGCAGTCGGTCACACGTTCGGTACTCGACGAAGACCTTCCTCTCCTTGTTCCAAGAAAATGGAGGTTGTAGCACTCTCCTCGCGATTCCGCAGACAACGGGCGTGGTACCGAAGTAGAGGGAGATCCCAGGCTTCGCTTAAGCCGGTGCAGTATGGTGGAGCTTATGAGAGAGGCTATTAGTGGTCTAGTAATTAGACACACCAATTAGAAGGCTCTAAACCAATTAGAAGGCTCTAAACCGAAATAGCTCTAAACCGGGGTTTAGATCTAGGGTTTAGTTTAGAGGATAGGAACTTGTGTGTGTAAGGGGAGCCTGCCTCCTTATATAGGTGGGAGGGTGGCGGCCAAGGGGAGGGAGGAGTCCTCCCCAACTCGGCCTTGAGGTGGGGCTGCTTGGGGAGGAGGAATCCTCCCCAACTCGGTTCCACTTCTCCTCCTCTTTCCACTTTCCAAAACTTGCTTGACGTTCACACTAGCCGTTTGACTTTTTCAATTTAGGATTTAAATAAACCCTTTATTTTGGACAGCGAGAACACTTAGTACATGATGCAATCATTCCAATATGTAATGACACATTCATGTACCCTCCCCCTTCCGGAGTGCCGGACATTCCGGGACCTTCTAGAACATTCCCGATGAAAACACCGGAACCATTCCCCAACTCCGAAATGGGACTTTCCTTATATGAATCTTATTCTCCGGACCATTCCGGATCACCTCGTGATATCCCGGATCCCATCCGAGACTCCGAACAACATTCGGTCTCTTTCTCATAATACCATAACTACTCAAACAACGTCGAATCCTTAAGTGTGTCTCCCTACGGTTCGTGAATTATGCGGACATGATCGAGACACTTCTCCGAACAATAACCAATAGAGGAATCTGGAAATTCATATGGCTCCCACATATTTCTACGATTACTTTGCGATCGAATGAACCACTTACATACGATACCAATTTCCCTTTGTCTCACGATATGTTACTTATCCGAGGTTATGATCGGTATCTCTGCATACCTAGTTCAACCTCGTTCTTGATAAGTACTCTTTTCTCGTTCCTGATATGTGATCCCTTGTGACCAAGTCACATGCTTGCAAGCTAATTGGATGACATTTCACCGAGAGGGCCCAGAATATCTATCCGTCATGTGGATGGACAAATCCCACTCTTGATCCATGTGTTTCAACCAATACTTTCCAAACACTCAATGCCACCTTTATAGCCACCTCATTACGGTGTGGTGTTTGATGACATCAAAGCATCCATCCAAGAAAGGTGATATGCATGATCTCATGGTCGAAGGAATTAGGTTACTATGTATCGAAAGCATATAGCAATTGAACTATTGAAATGACTTGATCTTTATGCTACGCTTATCTATAGGAGTATGTCCACCATATCATTCTCCTAACGATATGATCTTGTTGTTGATAACATCTCAATGTTCATGATAGGGAAACCACAATCATCAATCAACCAACAAGCTAGTGAAGTATAGAGGCTATACTAGGGACTTCAAATTAAGTTTACAAATCACACAAGTATTAATGGTTTCCTTGTCAATACTATTATAGCATGAATGTAAACATTTATCATAAGTATGAAGATATGATAATAACCTACTTTATTATTGCCTCTTGGGTATATCTCCAACAGTCTCCCACTTGCACTAGAGTCAATAATCTAGTTTCAAACCTTTGTGTATTCAACACCTATGGCTTTCCGGTGTTGTATGTACACGATTGCTAGTGGTCAACTGATCTCCGGATCTGACACTTCCAGGTCCGTGTGTAATTGCATGTCTTTGCGCGTCTCGCATCACTCATTCTCTAATGAGATGGCTTTGTATAATTTGGTCTTTCGGTGTGACCTTTAGTTCTTTGGGGTTAAAACATGTTGATAATATTGTCGCACAATATATCTTCATAGTATTATCCCGCTGTGAACTACACCTAGTTTGATAACAAACTTCTTGACACAAATGCCCTCTTTTGCTGCTATAATAGCAGTCATATACTTAGCCTTTTGTTGAAGTATCTGTCACAATGTCTTAACTTTGGAACTCATCCAAATCCATTATGGAACTCACTTTCCATTATATTGTGCCACCCTTAGTTTAGATTGAAATAAACTTAATTTGTACTCTGTGACAAAGCTAGTATCAATGTAGTACTTTTACAATGAACTAACCATCTATTTGTCACTGCTACAAATAATATACTCTTAGTTCTTCCAAAAGATCATAAGAATATCCTTACTATTGTCCAATGATCATCTTACAAATCATTCTGGTATATGCTCACAACATTTAGAGCATAGGACATATCTGGATTTGTACATATCACAGTATGATTGATATAAATACTCTTTGTGATTTCATACATCAAGTATCAATCTATACTTGAATCTTTGTTTCACTTACCAAGTGCCAATACACTTGAATATATCATCAACATTGAACTCTTTCAATCCTTTACTGCAACAAGAACCTTTCTTGTAGTTTCTATATTGAACTCATTCAATATCTCGTCTATGTACTTACGGCACAACCATATTAGCGTCTATTGATGCCAAATATTTGGTTTTGCCTAAGTCTTTCATCGGGATGAAATTCTTAATATGTGTTAATAAAGATACATTATTTCCAATCAACAATATGTCTTCCACATAATGTATTAGAAACATGTCTTTAGCGCTCCACTTAATTTCTTGCAAATGCAAGCATCTTCATTGTCTCCGATGAAATTAAACTTTTAACAGTTTCATCATAGTGAAGATTCCAACTCCGCTTATGCTTACTTCAACCATTGAAGTTTGCATATGCTTTTAGCATCCTTTGAATTAACAAAACCCTTTGGACCGTGTCATGCACACGTCCTAGGTAACCATTCTATTAGAAGAACTTGTTTTGTTTATTCTACTACCACATAACAAATTATATGTAGTGGTTGCTACATTAATCCGTCTAGACTAAAAAATCGCTATGAAAGATCAAATCTTGTCATATACAACCTTTGAACATTGTTGTGAACTCTTTCCCAACATGTCGACTATTTCATAGATATGAAACATCCATGTCTACTTCTTTATAGATCCAAACACAACTGCAAGGTCTTACACCTTTTTCGAGGGTCCTTCAAGTTCAAAAACTTGATTTCTCGTGTATGGAACTATCACGGATTATATGGCTTCAAGCCATTTGACAGAGTCAGGGCCCATCATTGCTTCTTTGCATGTAGTAGGTTCATTATTCTCAAATAATGATTCAACCCTCAAATCTTGGTATTTGATTGTTCATCCGACCTACTTGTTTCAATAGGAACTTGGATCTCCGTGACCACAACCTTTGAGGTACGTGAGCCATGAGTTTTGTTGCTTCCTCCGGAACACTTTTCGGCGCTGCGCAACTCTGCACATATAGCTAAGGTTCCTTTAACCTTATCAAAGTTCTATTGTCCTCCCACTTAACTTTTCACGAAAAATTCCTTCTCAAAGAAACTTGACGTTCTAAGCGACAAAGACTTTTGTCTCCGGTGTTTATGGAGGAATACTTAACATTTATACAAAGACAGGTTCATCCGACTTTGGTTGCACACATCTTTCTTATGCATAGCATACCAATGTTTAAGAAAGGACTACTTGGGTTTTATCCCAAACCATAACTTTATATGGTGTCATTTCAGCGGATTATGATGGAGCTCTTTTCAGTGGAAAACGGTAATCTCCAAAGCTTTTAATCTTTAAAATATAATGGCAGTTCTATGAATTACACCTTTGATCTTACCATGTCAAACAAGATTTTAATTACATATCTCGAACGCTCCATACTCTTATGGTGTTTCGGGAAATGCAAATCCACGGACCGATTCCTTAAATCTTAGGTATTATGCTAAACTTGTAACTTAAATATCTTCCTTTATGATCTTATCATAAACTATTTATATTCTTATTACAATGATTTTGCACTTCATCTTGAAAATCTTTGAACTTTTCAAATATTTCATACTTCATCCTTATTAAGTAAATATTCACATATTCACTCAAATTTTCGGAGAAAGCATATGAAGTTGAAATCCATCGCTCTTGACTACACATAATGGAGTTCGTACAACAATATGCACAAGTTCCAATAAGCTAGTCTTTCGTTCCCTTTTGGCCTATGAACGAAGTTTTAATTATCTCTAGGAAAGTTTCACAAACGTCATTTGATCAAAATCAAAAGACTCCAAAATTCCATCCACATGGAGTTTCTTCATGTTTTCTTTCCAATATAATTTAAACGGCGATGTCACTTCCTAAGTGATCTTTCAATCAATTTGTCTTTCGACAATTTTAGCACTAGTTTTATGGATGTGATTTATCCAACGAGATTTGTGAATCATCCATCTTTTATGGATTACGGCAATTATTTGAACAACCCTTTTGTTCTCATAATACCTGATAAAACAAATCCTGAAGGCAAGCTTTGATGTTTAACGAGCAACACAATAACCCTTTATTTGTTCTTGATAAACATCATCACATATTCTTTTGCTAGTTACTTAGGCCATTGTAGTTCATGAATTGTGTTGTTTCGTATGACGATTCATACCAACAAATTCAGTATCAAATACTTAAGAACCACATTGTTTAATAAGCAAAGAATATAGCCATAACATGTATATCATCTATATACTTAAACTGAACAATTCTAGTCTTTTCTTTTCTGCCATATACTTATGAGATTCTCTTCAAGATTTCCTTTTACATTTGAAAGAATCTATCAACATCAATAGTGGAGTCATACATATGACACATAGTCCAAAGCGTGTATAGTTAAATACCAATGTCTTTGGACTTGCACTTTGAAGTAGATCACCATCATCAAATGTTTGGTGTTCTTTCAAATTCCTTTCTTTAGTAATCTCTTGGTGTAGTAAACATTTTACCTACATCAAATTTTCACCTTCATCATGGATTTATCCATGATCAAGCTACTTTAGCTTATAACGGTGAATCGTGAGTATAATGTTGCTCTCCAAAACCTTTTGGAAGATTAGGACAACTAGTGTCTCCAACCTTTTGCAAATTCTCATCAAATATGAGAACATGACTTTTGCCATATTATACTCTATCATGTTGTAACCAAAACTTCGTTCAGATATCACAATATCTTCCACACATCATGGTTTCTGAAACAACTCTTTCAGATCCTAGATAACCTTGATATTAAGATAATCTTTTGAATATCAAGAATCATGGAGACAAACATGATACTCATATACTAACACTTTGGAATTGTCACTCTTGTTTTAATACCAATTATTAAACTTCATGGAGTAACCGGAACTTACTGAAAGTTTGCAATAGGACTTTTAAACTTTAGATTAACACTTCAAAACAATACGATACCAGTTCGTAAAGTAACTAACCAGAATTCTATAGTTCTATCATCTCAATTATAACTTAAGCGCAAGGTGGTAAACGGATGCCAATGACTACAACAACTATGCAAATTCACTTTGATTTAATTTATGATAAATTGAGTTCTAATTAATAATTAAATTAATCCAGGTGAACTCCCACTCAAAACAATATCCCTCACATTGTTTTAGTGATCACACGAACCAAATCCACCACATCAAAACCGATCATCACGAGAGTTGATATAGCTTTAATGGCGAACAATCAACATGTTCATCATATCTACTTTATGACTCATGCTCTACCTTTCGGCAATCCGTGTTCCTGAGGCCATGTCTCATACATGCTAGGCTCGTCAAGATCAAACCTTAGCTACCGCATAAGCAAATCTGGCTTGCTTACGTTGTATTCACCAGCGGAATCAAAGACACCCGATCATCACGTGGTGCTTGAGCGACAAGCTTTGGCAACGTGCATACTAAGGGTGAACACTTTAGAACTTGAAATTTATGTGCATGAGGATCATCTTATAATGCTACCGTCTACTAAGCAATACAAGATGCATAAAGGATTAACATCACATGCAATTCATAATATGTGATATGATATGGCCTTTCTTCTTTGTGCTTCCGATCTCCATCTTCAAGCACGAACATGATCTCCATCATCACCGGCATAGCATCAAGGTCAATGATGCTTCTACATGGTTGTCGTCCACCAGCTTCAACTATTACAACTATTTTGAATAGACACACAGGTCTTAACAGAAATTAAAGACAACCATATGGCTCCTGCCGGTTGTCAACTTACAATAAGGAACATTGCATACATCAAATATAATCACAATCATGGCCATATCACATCATCGACACCCCGCAAAACAAAGTTAGACGCCTCTACTTTCTTTGCATATTTTACGTGGTTTGGGGCTTTCCATAAGTGTCGTTCTAACTTACGAACAAGAACCACAACATTGATACTAGCATTGTTGATTACCCGTTGTAAATTGGATCTTAACTATGCTAGGAGAAACAGGCACCCGCAGAGCCACTTATGCAATACAAGTTGCATGTCAAGCGTGGAGCAAGTCTCATGAACGATGTCATGTAAGGTTAGCCGGGCTTCATCCCAACATACCGCAAGATGCAAAGTACACAAAAGCAATCTACAATAAAGCATCAACGCCCACAATGACCATTGTGTTCTACTCGTCAATGATCTACATATAGACACGGCTCGATACCCTTGTAGGGTTCGTAGCATGGAAAACAAAATTTTCTATCGCATACAAACAAACAAGCCAAGATCTATCTACTAGATTGTAGCAACGAGTCGATAGTGGAACTCACCCTCGAAGATTCCAGCGGTTAACGAGCAGATTCGTGGGTGATGTAGTCGTACTCTTCCGATCTCAAGATCGCGTGAGACGATCCTTCCAGCGCCACGTTCAGCAGCACTCCCAGATCGGTCACATCGTTAATTTTCGGCGAAGACCTTCCTCTCCCTTGTTCCAGCAGCGGAGGTTGTAGCACTCTCCTCGCGATTCGGCTGACAACGGCGTGGTACCGAAGTAGAGGGAGATCCATGAGGCTTCGCCTTAAGCCGGTGCAGTATGGTGGAGCTTATGAGAGAGGCTATTAGTGGTCTAGTAATTAGACACACCAATTAGAAGGCTCTAAACCAATTAGAAGGCTCTAAACAAATAGCTCTAAACCGGGGTTTAGATCTAGGGTTTAGTTTAGAGGATAGGAACTTGTGTGTGTGTAAGGAGGGAGCCTGCCTCCTTATATAGGTGGGAGGGTGGCCGGCCAAGGGAGGGAGTGAGTCCTCCCCAACTCGGCCTTGAGGTGGGCGCCGGCTTGGGGAGGAGGAATCCCTCCCAACTCGGTTTCCACTTCTCCTCCTCTTTCCACTTTCCAAAACTTGCTTGACTTTCAAACTAGCCGTTTGACTTTTCAATTTAGGATTTAAATAAACCCTTTATTTTGGACAGCGAGAACACTTAGTACATGATGCAATCATTCCAATATGTAATGACACATTCATGTACCTTCCCCCTCAGTCTTGCCGGACATTCCGGGACCTTCTAGAACATTCCCGATGAAAACACTGGAACCATTCCCCAACTCCGAAACGGGACTTTCCTTATATGAATCTTATTCTCCGGACCATTCCGGATCTCCTCGTGATATCCCGGATCCCATCCGAGACTCGAACAACATTCGGTCTCTTTCTCATAATACCATAACTACTCAAACAACGTCAATCCTTATGTGTCTCCCTACGGTTCGTGAATTATGCGGACATGATCGAGACACTTCTCAACAATAACCAATAGAGGAATCTGGAAATTCATATGGCTACATATTTCTTGATTACTTTGCGATCGATTGAACCAATTACATACTTTACAATTTTCCTTTTGTCTCACGATATGTTACTTATCCGAGGTTATGATCGTCGGTATCTCTCGCATACCTAGTTCAACCTCACATCGATAAGTACTCTTTTCTCGTTCGTGATATGTGATCCCTTGTGACCAAGTCACATGCTTGCAAGCTAATTGGATGACATTTCACCGAGAGGGCCCAGAGAATATCTATCCGTCATGTGGATGGACAAATCCCACTCTTGATCCATGTGTTTCAACCAATACTTTCCGAACACTCAATGCCACCTTTATAGCCACCCTGTTACGGTGTGGTGTTTGATGACATCAAAGCATCCATCCAGTAAAGGTGATATGCATGATCTCATGGTCGAAGGAATTAGGTTACTATGTATCAGAAAGCATATAGCAATTGAACTATTGAAATGACTTGATCTTTATGCTACGCTTATCTATAGGAGTATGTCCACCATATCATTCTCCTAACGATATGATCTTGTTGTTGATAACATCTCAATGTTCATGATAGGGAAACCACAATCATCAATCAACCAACAAGCTAGTGAAGTATAGAGGCTATACTAGGGACTTCAAATTAAGTTTACAAATCACACAAGTATTAATGGTTTCCTTGTCAATACTATTATAGCATGAATGTAAACATTTATCATAAGTATGAAGATATGATAATAACCTACTTTATTATTGCCTCTTGGGTATATCTCCAACACTATGAGGGAGTGTCCTGGCCGCATTGGTCCAGGGGCACAAGGCCCCATAGGGCCCAACCGATCCTAGATAAGTTTAAATCGTTTAAACTAGAGATAAGATAGGGTTTCTAGAAGGGAGAGTTCAAATCGTTTAAACTAGAGATAGGCTTGGAGGATGGAAAGGGCTGGCCGCACCCCCCCTCTATATATAGAGGGCTGGTGCGCCCCCTTCCCCCCACACACACACCTCCCTCCAAGCCCTAGTAGCCCTGCTGCCTTCCTCTCTCCCTCCCGACTATTTGTAGGCGAAGCCCTGCTGCAGAAATTCTCCACCACATACACCGCGCCGTCGCGTTGTAGATCCAATCTATCTCTCCACCATACTTGCTGGTCCGAGGAAGGAGGAGGCGTCAGTGCTGCGTGTGCATCTCACGGAGTCACCGCCACTTGTGGTGCTAGATCGGATCAGATCGCGAGGAGGAGAAGCGATGCGACTACATCACCCACGCGTTCAGGCGATTCGCTGTCTTGAATCTTCAAGGGTATGAAGATCTAATCCAATCTCTCTCGTTGTTTGCATCTCCTAGATTAGATCTTGGCTTTCCCTCTGTTCGCTTCCGTAGAAAATTTTGATTTACTATGCTGCGAAACCCTTCAGCGTAGCCCCCTGGCCCCAGGTGATCGTGATATTTCTTCATTGCGGCATTTTTCGTTTTTTTTCCAACATTTCCATAGCAGGTTGTGACTCCTTGTACTTCACAAATGCATCCCAGTTAGCCTACTGCTTCGTTAGATAGCATTCAAATTTAGGAGTCTTCTTCGTCTTCTGATACTTTTGCCATAATGCTTTCTTCCAGTTCTTGAATAGTTCGGCCATCTTCGTAAGAGTCCACTGCTTGACTTTCTTCCTCAATGCAGCTGTGTCGGCATCATCCTCACATTCTGGCAGGGTGAAATGTGTCATGAGGTCATTGCAAAGACCCTCTTTGCACCTGTCGGAGACATACTCACCCTCTTTTGCCCCTTTGGTCTTATTCCACTCTCAAACGGTGATCGGGATGCGATCCCTAACCATAACTCCGCATTGTTATTTAAATACAGTTTTAGCATTTTCGGGTTCCACCGGTTCACCCCGTGGTGATACCCGCGTAATTGTATAACGCGTAGATGCGTCCAACTTTTTGGCCGGGCCTCGTTTGGAATATTTTTTGCTCGATGTGGAGGCCTAAGAGAAGAAACATTCGTCAATTTATATATATATACAACTCAGTTAATGCATCTCGATCACGGACTTCATATATATACCTCACGGAGGCTTCTCCACCACCGGAGCCGTCGGCTTCTCCACCACCGGAGCCGTCGGCTTCTCCTTGATCATTTCGGTCGACCTCCTCTCCCTCACCGGAGGGGTTCAGATAAATCGACGGAGATTCGGGTGGATCAACATGGGGGGGTGTCGTTGATCATATCCTCGAGAATTTCTTCCTGTGCTAGGTCTCTCTGGATTGGATCCATAGTTTTCTACAAAATGCACACAATAACATTTTTTATTCAATATTGCTACATAAAATAATACAAAACAATAATATGAACATGTAATTTGCTACAATAATACTAAACAATAGCAAAATTCTAGTGATGCCCTAACCCTAACACTAACTCCGGGCGCCCGTGAGCACTTCCACATTAACCCTAAGTCCGAGGGCCCGCGAGCACTACCACCCTAACCCTTAGTCCGGTGGCCCACGAGCACCACCACCCTAACCCTAAGTCTGGCTGCCCGCGAGAACTACCACCCTAACCCAAAGTCCGGTGGCCCGCGAGCACCACCACCCTAACCGTAAGTCCGGCTGCCCGCGAGCACTACCACGCTAACCCTAAGTCTGGTGGCCCGCGAGCACCACCACCCTGCCCACGAGCACTACCACCCTAACCCTAAGTCCGGTGGCCCACGAGCACCACCATCCTAACCCTAAGTCCGGCTGCCCGCGAGCACTACCACCCTAACCCTAAGTCCGGTGGCCCGCGAGCACCACCACCCTAACCCTAAGTCCGGCTGCCCGCGAGCACTACCACCCTAACCCTAAGTCCGGTGGCCCGCGAGCACCACCACCCTAACCCTAAGTCCGGCTGCCCGCGAGCACTACCACCCTAACCATAAGTCTGGGGGACCGCGACCACCACCACTCTAACCCTAAGTCCGGGGGCCCGCGAGCACCACCACCCTAACCCTATCTTCGGGGGACCGCGAGCACCACCACTCTAACCCTAAGTCCGGGGGCCCACGAGCACCACCACCCTAACCCTAAATACGGGGCCCCGTGACCACTACCACCCTAACCCTAAGTAATCTTACACTACTAAATAATATTACAAGTATATATACACTACTATTACACTACTAAATATTATTACACACAAAATTAAATAATATATACACTACTATTACACTAGCTACTAAATAATATTAAAACTACTAAATAATGTTACAATTATACACTACTATTACACTATACTAAATAACACACAAAATTAAATAATATTACACTACAAAATAAAATTAACTATATACTACGAAAATACTATTACAACTAAATATTACAACTACTAAATACTACAGAAATACTATTACACTAATACAAAATTCTACAAAAATAATATTACACTAATACAAAATACTATTACAACTACTAAATACTACAAAAAAAGCCATCCAGCAAGTTTGACCAGTTAAGCCCACCAGCCAGCCAACGCCATTACATGTGGGGAGCAAGGGGGGGCGGCCGGCCTTTCGCCCAACAGGTCTGCCACGCCACGCCGTCAATCACCAGACGAGAAGCGAAGGGAGGCGTGGGTACCTCTGGCGGAAGTGGCCTTGTGGAGTGGCGGTGGCGGTTAAGTGGTTGGGGTGGTGGCGGAGAATCAGGCGGCAGCGTCGATTAAATCCTTCGTGCGTGGGGGAGTGCTCTGTGTGGGGAGAAGAAGGGGTGCGCGGGGAGAAGAAGGCGCGCCGAAGGTATAGTGGGGGACCTTTAGTCCCGGTCCGTATAACGCACCGGGACTAAAGACCCTTTAGTCCCGGTGCGTTATACGGACCGGGACTAAAGGTCTCCCCTTTAGTCCCGGTGTGTGCCACCCACCGGGACTAAAGGGTTTTCGTCCCAGCCCAACAGGCGCGCGCCAACGCCACACCTCTAGTCCCGGTGTGTAGCACGCACCGGGACTAAAGGTCCATTTTTCAAAAAAAATCACCCTGGGGCGCGCCTGTTTAAAAAAAAATCAATTAGCATATTATTTAAACATTTGAATTTTTACAGTTTCTGCATACTTATGAATTTGAAAAAAAAATCAACATGAAAAGTTTTTGAATTTGAATAAGTAATCCAAATCTATTTTCTGTTTTATAAAATAATTATTCTAACTAGTGAAACTAATAATCATTTTGCCATTTTCAATTTAAAAATGCATTAAATATTATATTTTGCATATTTTTGAATAAGTGATTCAAATCAATTTTCTATTTTATAAAATACTTATTCTAACTAGTCAAACTATTAACCATTTTGCCATTTTCATTTTAAAAATGCATTAAATATTATATTTTGCATATTTTTGAATAAGTGATTCAAATCAATTTTCTGTTTTATAAAATAATTATTCTAACTAGTCAAACTATTAATCATTTTGCCATTTTCATGTAATTCCGATGCTCCGGTGGTCTTCCTCCGGCAAAACCCTAGACCAGGGGCCCCGGATCATCTACCCCGCCTTATTTTTCCCTGCCCATTCTCTTCCGGATCGTAGCCCCTTTAGGGTTTAGGGTTTAGGGTTTAGGGTTTTGGGATTAGGGTTTAGGGTTTTTGGTTTAGGGTTTAGGGTTTTTAGTTTAGGGTTTAGGGTTTAGGGTTCCCTCCTCTGACTTAGGGTTTAGGGTTCCCTCCTCTAACGTAGGGTTTAGGGTTTAGGGTTTAGACTCATATCTGCCGCCTCTCTCCACTCTATCCCATGGCTTCCACCATACCTCTAACCCCAGGGAGGCGGAGATGGAGTCTTTCACGGGCTAGCAGGAAAATATTTTCCGAGGCGGAACTTCCGAAGATGCCATAGGGCGTGTGCACCAAGGGCATCTTCGAGAAGTTCCGCTATGGGAGATTTCCCAACCCTTTCCTCCATCCATGGGGATGAAACTCTCCATCCATGTTGGCTTGGTCGTTGCCATAGCACATCTAGACTCATATCTGCCGCCTCTCTCCACTCTATCCCATGGCTTCCACCATACCTCTAACCCCAGGGAGGCGGAGATAGAGTCTTTCACGGACTAGCAGGAAAATATTTTCCGAGGCGGAACTTCCGAAGATACCATAGGGCGTGTGCACCAAGGGCATCTTCGAGAAGTTCCGCCACGGGAGATTTCCCAACCCTTTCCTCCATCCATGGGGATGAAACTCTCCATCCATGTTGGCTTATTGAGTTGCTTGCCATGGCGTATCGATGCTCCTTTTATAGGCACGGCGTCGCTTCTACTTTGTCTTCTTCCTCCAATAGGGCGTCGTGCGCTACATGCTTTATATCATCGAGTAGTGTGTCCACCCACGCGTCCTTATCCTACCGACAGCTTTAGTCCCAGTTTGAGCCCCCACCAGGTACTAAAGGTTACCCACGCGTCCTTATCCCACCAACAGTTTTGTTATATGACATAAAAACCACCTTTAGTCCCGGTTGCACCCACCAGCCGGTACTAAAGGTTAGCCACCCCCCAGATAAGGCCCTCCTAGATAAGCCTCCCCCAGATAAGGCCCCCAATCTTTTGTCCCGGTTTGAGCCCCCACCCGGGATGAAAGTTTCCCGCGCCACTGTGTTCCCGCGCTTTCCATCGGTTCCTACCTCTGTCTTGCCGCCATTTTTTCAGTATATATATGTACGCTTGGCCTCCATTTACATATCACATCTAGACTCATCATTCTCTTCCCATGACTTCCATCGTATCTCTAACCACCCGGGAGGCGGAGGCGCTTTGCGCCTCCAACTACCCCTGCCCACCGGGCTACCGCGTCCCCATCGGCTGGATGCTGAGCGCCGGAGGCGTGTCGGTCCCTCATGTCCCTCTAGGTGTGGAGCGCCGGATGGCCATCACGAACCACTACTACCTCGAGCTCACGCCAGAGCAACGGAGGAATCCCAACTAGCATCCCGACTATTTCCCGACTTGGGAAGCCTTCTTCATCAATCGGCATGAGAGGGTGCGCGCCAGGCACGAGGTGGACGGCCCACCTCCTTCGAACTTCAACGAGGCCGGCTGTCGGCTGTCGTGGCGCGGCCGGACTCTCCAGAGTGTCATGGCCTACAACACGACCGGCAATAACCCCCGCCGGCGGTACCCTCAAATCCAGCCCTCGCGTGCCCAACCTTCAAGGTTTGACTACGGCGACCCGGCAGCGACGACTTCACGATGGCGCGTATTACAGGGCTAGGCAGGAGCATGACTGAATCACTCCAACCATTAGGCATGTTTCTTAATTTTCAGTTGTGCTATGTATCCTTAGTGTTTGTGGGTTCCTTCTCTTCTGATGGTTCCTTCTCTTTGTGTGATCACGTGCATCATGACTCGTAACGTCTAGTTTGATTGAGCAAGATGTATTACATGAAAGGGGACCTTTATGTCTCAAATAAAAGGTTTAATACATTACATAGATTTATGTCTCAAATAAAAGGTTTAATTACATAGATATACGTCTCAAATAAAAGGTTTAATACATTATTACACATCACCAACATCTAGTGTTGTGGTTTTCTTCTGCACCGTAGCCATGGAGAATCTTCATCATTTAACAGGATGCTTGGGTCAGTTTTCACTTTGAAGGGCGGAATTTCATGAAACTTATTGTAATCTTCTGACATGTCTGTCTTGTCATCCACTCCCATGATGTTTCTTTTCCTTGAAAGAACTATGTGGCGCTTTGGCTCATCGTATTCTGTACTCTTTTGCTTATCTTTCCTTTTTCTCGGTTTGGTAGACACGTCCTTCACATAGAAAACCTGAGCCACATCGTTGGCTAGGACGAATGGTTCATCCATGTACGCAAGATTGTTGAGATCCACTGTTGTCATGCCGTACTTTTCGTCTACATGTACCCCGCCTCCTGTCAGCTTGACCCATTTGCACCGAAACAAACGGACCTTAAAAGTAGGTCCATAGTCAAGTTCCCATATCTCCTCTATGTACCCATAATATGTGTCAATCTGCCCATTGTCATCTGTTGCATCAAAGCGGACACCACTGTTTTGGTTGGTGCTCTTTTTATCTTGGGCGATCATGTAAAATGTATTCCCATTTATATCGTACCCTTGGAAAGTACATATAGTCGAAGATGGTAACCTGGCCAACGAGTACAACTCATCTCCAACAGTGGTGTTATTCATGAGATGTGTCTACAACCAATTGCCAAAATTCTTCTCGTGTTCCCCTTTAATCAAGGTTCCAGGCTTCCCCAGGTTTTCAGAGCGTAGAATATTCTTGTGTTTCTCGATATATGGAGCCACCACGGTGGAATTGTGTAGAACTGTGTAGTGTGCTTGAGTGAAAGAATGCCCGTCCCTACATACCATTGATTTCCTTCCTAGTGTGCCTTTTCCAGTCATCCTCCCCTCATATCAAGATTCAGGAACACCAATCGGCTTAAGGTCAGGAAGAAAGTCAACACAAAACTCAATGAGCTCCTCTGTTCCATAGCCCTTGGTGATGCTTCCTTCTGGCCTAGCACGGTTATGAACATATTTATTTAAGACTCCCATGAACCTCTCGAAGGGGAACATATTGTGTAGAAACACAGGACCGAGAATTCTAATCTCTTCGACTAGGTGAACTAGGAGGTGCGTCATAATATTGAAGAAGGATGGCAGGAACAACAACTCGAAGATGACCATACATTGGACCACATCAATCTGTAACCCTGATAGACTTTCTTGATCGATTACCTTCTGAGAAATTGCATTGAGGAATGCACATACCTTCACAATGGCTAGTCGGACATTTTCTGGTAGAATTCCCCTCAATGCAACCGGAAGCAATTGCGTCATAAGCACATGGCAGTCATGAGACTTTAGGTTTTGAATTTTTCTCTGTCATATTTACTATTCCCTTTATATTCGACGAGAAGCCAGACGGGACCTTGATACTGAAAAGGACTTCAAAAAAGATTTCCTTCTCTTCTTTGGTAAGAGCGTAGCTGGCAAGCCCTTGAAACTATCCTGGATGCTTGCCGTCTCATCCTTTATGATGTTGCTGGTCCTCCCGTGCTGCCGGGGTATCTTTTGACTTCCCATACAAGCCCAGGAAGCCTAGAATATTCATGCAAAGATTCTTCGTCAGGTGCATCACGTCAATTTCAGAGCGGACCTCATGCACTTTCCAATAGGGTAGCTCCCAAAATATAGATTTCTTCTTCCACATGGGTGCGTGTCCGGTAATGGGGTCTTTCGGAACAGGTTATCCTCCAGGACCCTTTCCAAAGATTACATCCAAATCCTTGACCATACCAAATACATGAGCACCACTACGGGGGAGAGGCTTCATCCGGGTTTCTGCCTTGCCATTGAAATGCTTTCCTTTCTTCTTTAAGGGATGACTGGGCGGAATAAAACAACAATTGTACGGGTACACATTCTTTCTACATTTATCTAGATATATACTTTCAGTCTCATCTAAATAGTGCGTGCATGCATTGTATCCTTTGTTCGTCTGTCCTGAAATGTTACTAAGAGCAGGCCAATCATTGATGGTTACGAACATCAACGCTTGTAGGTCAAATTCCTGCTGTTTGTGCTCATCCCACACACGTACACCTGGTTTGGCCCACAACTGTAGAAGTTCATCAACTAATGGCCTTAGGTACACATCAATGTTGTTGCCGGGTTGCTTCGGGCCTTGGATGAGCACTGGCATCATAATGAACTTCCGCTGCATGCACAACCAAGGAGGTAGGTTGTAGATACATAGAGTCATGGGCCAGGTGCTGTGACTGCAATTCTGCTCCCCAAAAGGATTCATGCCATCGGTACTTAGACCAAACCATAAGTTCCTTGCGTCACCAGCAAAGTCCGGGAAGTCTCTCTCGATTTTTCTGCACTGCCGACCATCAGCAGGGTGCCTCAACATCCCGTCTTTCTTACGGTCTTCCATGTGCCATCGCAACAACTTGGCATGCTCTTTATTTCTGAACAAACGTTTCAACCGTGGTATTATAGGAGCATACCACATCACCTTGGCAGGAACCCTCTTCCTGGGTTGCTCGCCCTCAACATCACCAGGGTCATCTTTTCTGACCTTATACCGCAATGCAGTGCATACCGGGCATTTATCCATATTCTTGTACTTCTCACCACGGTAGAGGATGCAGTCATTAGGGCATGCATGTATGTTCTGCACGTCTAATCCTAGAGGGTAGACAAGTTTCTTTGCTTCGTACGTACTGGAGGGCAATTGGTTATTTCTTGGAAGCAGCTTCTTCATTATTACTAGCAACTTTTCAAATCCCGAGTCAGTCATACCGGTCTCTGCCTTCCACTTCAACAATTCCAGTGTGCTACCCAGCTTCTTCTGGCCATCTTCACAAGTTGGATACATCAATGTGTTATGGTCCTGTAACATCTGCTCGAACTGCAACCTCTCCTTTTCTGTGTCGCAGTCTCGCCTTGCATCACTAATGACCCCACCAAAATCATCAAGGGGCTCATCTGGTTCCCATTCTTCACCCCCTTCTTTTTCATTATCTTCAACTACGGTATCATCGTATTCAGGGAACATAGATCCGTAGTTGTCATCATCGTTCTCTTCTTCATCGTCGTCTTCCATCATAACCCCTCTTTCTCCATGCTTGGTCCAAACATTATAGCTGGACATGAAACCGGACCGAAGCAGGTGGCTCTGAATGACTCTTGAGGAAGTGTGAGCCTGCTCATTCCGACATTCAACACATGGACAACACATAAAACCATCCCGCCGCTTGTTCGCCTCGTCCACGAGGCGAAAGGAACGGACGCCTTCTCTATAAGCGTCAGAGCGTCGGTCACCGTACATCCATGGGTGGCTCATCTGCATCATACAACCATGCATATATATCAAATGCAATCACGATGCTTAAATTAGTACCGCGCAGTCAAAACGAGAAAATAGTTGCTAACCTTTTAGGACACTTCAAAACAAAGAGGAGAAACCTTAAGTGTCGCTCTGACACCTCATATCATATTTTGTCTTGTGTGAACTCAAGTGGCATCGTTCTAATAGGCATTTCACCGAACACCTCTAGTGCATATGAAGAAAAAAAGTTAGCACAAAGTTATACCCACCTCTCACATAGGAAAAAAACAGGAGAGAGTGGAGGGCTGGGTGCATATATATAGGGTCAGGCCATTAGTCCCGGTTTGAGATACAAACTAGGACTAAAGGTTCTGTCAGGAGCTCGCGCGCCGGCCCAGACCCATTTGTCCCGGTTTGTATCTCAAACCGGGACTAATGGTTCCTTACGGACCAGGACATAATGCCTCGGCCTCCTCGGGCCGTCTGGTTCGGACCATTAGTCCCGGCCCCAGCCACGGCCGGGACTAATGGACCGAACCAAAGGCCCATTTTCTACTTGTGGGAGATCGTCGCCATCAACACCACCATCAAGCTATACTTCATCGGGATCATCATCATCATCACCACCACCAACATCACCATCAGCACCCTCATCACCATCTCCATATTTCTGTAACAATTGGGTTGAATCTTGCATAGTTCTTAGGGGAAACTTTCCCAGTGTTGATTACTCTTTGTAGTTGATGCTATTGAGTGAACCATTGAATTATTGTTTATGTTCAGATTGTTATACGTCATTATTCCATCTCTGATCATGATCCATATGATGTCTTGTGAGTAGTTCATTCTGTTCTTGAGGACATATGAGAAGTCATGTTGTTAGTAGTGGAATTGTGTTGAGAAAGATTCAATAGTTTGATATTTAAGTTGTGGTGTACTTCTTCTAGTGGTGTCATGTGAACATCGACTACATGACACTTCACCTATATGGGCCTAGGGGAATGCATTGTGCATTTGGCTACTAATCATAGGGGTTGCCGGAGTGACAGAAACCTGAACCCTGAGGAAACCATTACATAAGGGACGTAAGGGTCTTAGAGTTTAAAGATGTGGTTAGGTTTCTACCTTAATTACTTTCTTGTACTTACGGATGTTTGCAAGGGGTATAATCACAAGTATGTATTAGTCCTTGGAAGGTTGGTACATTAGCACAGGTTCACCCACACAACAGGTACATTAGAACAGTCTTCCCATGTGTTCTCGAGAACGTTTGGTCATCTTAAGTAATACAACCGGCTTGTCCTTTGCTGCATAAAGGGTTGGTCCACTTGCTGCATTTATTCCTACTGTCCTTTATTTACTCGTACTTTATTTACTTGAATTATCAAAAACCCCTAAAAATCCGTTTGCTAAGTATTTGCAGAGAATTCCTGATCCATACCACTAGCCAGCACCTTCTGCTCCTCGTTGGGTTCGACACTCTTACTTATCGAAAATACTGTGATACACCCCCTATACTTGTGGGTCATCACAAGTCTAGCCCCATGAACTTGTACTTCTCTTTCTCAAGCAATTGCTCATACCTGGCGAGAGTTGTCTCCGCAGTCGCTTCATCATTTGTGTACACCACTGTCAAAGTCATGGTGCCATGGGCAGGGACAAAGTGGGTCTCTGTTGTGCGTTTCCCATCGTCCATGCCTGCAAGGAAATGGGTGAAAGGAAATGCCTACAAGGAAATGCCTATGAGGAAATGCTTGCGAGGAAGAAGAATATGAACCGACGGTTCCAGAACAGAGGAACAGAGGAAGAAGAAAATGAACCGACAGTTCCAGAACAAAGGAAGAAGAAGCGCCCAAGAATAACTGTAGAGGAATGAGCGAGGAAGAGGAAGAAGAAACATGGTAACTGCAGCTTCAGTTCGATAACTCACCGTGGTTACGTGGAGATCGTGGTAGTGTCGCTGGTTCAACAAGTGGGGCCGTTTCCTGCGAGAAATATGGAATTAGTTGTGCATTTTTCTATGCGAGAAATTGGGAGAAATCATCTATATTTTATCTTTCATAATTAAACATAATGAAGTTGGTATAGCCTAAAAGATTTGAACAAAAGAGATTTTCTAGTTTAACATACAACAACACAAAATTTTCTGAGCATGCATTCTTGAAATTTAAATTCTGATGATTTATTCAGAAGTTCTGAGCTACAACCGATATCACAGAGACAACACTCTTGTCTTTGTCCTCCTCTTACTACTCATTGTTATCGTCTTCCGCATCCTCATGTTCCTTTGTCATACTGGTGACCACCTCAATAATCAGCTTGATATAGTGCCTCATCACCTTGACCTGGACGATGAGCAGATCATCAAGGAAAATTATGTTTTTAGCATAGATTCAGTCTAGGGGTCGGTGAACTCAATGTAATCGTCATATACTTCTGATATGCGATATCACCCCAAGGTTTTTAGGCCTTTGTCACAATTATTCTTCATGCATACACAATATAACCCTTTCTTTGGGATTTGGTGTTCCCTTGTGCATCTCAAAGGAATTTCCTAAGTAACAAAAATATATAACAGATCTTAGTTAACTTGCCACCCTGATAAATTTACAAAATAAGAAGGAAAATCATCCGGTGAAGATCATCTTCATCCTGCACCTGGTGCACCAAGAACTTAGGGATCTCAAAGACCTCATCTTCATCTAGGTCTCTTACAAACTCCTTATAGAATGCCGAAGTTATGGAATTCATTTAGAGCAACTAACATTACATGGGTGCAGAAATATGGATTTCTCTAGTGTCACCTTGCAAAAAATCTTAGGTCTTATAACACCTTGATCATGCATATGAAATTGAAGAAGGTTTGTGTGTAAGGAACATATATAATTAAGAAACTAGTCATGTGTGTAAGGAAAAAACCATTTCAATGCAAATAAGTCAATACATACACTGGTCTTGATCAACCCAAGGTTTGACAACATTATCCGCATTCGACACTTCAACAATAAAGCACTTGTCTACTCTATCGTATGCAAATGTGAGAACATCATTATATTCAATGTTATAAGTTGCACATAACCCCCTCCAATATGGCCCACATAATGCTACAGACCTTCCAAAATTCCCACCATACAACACATAGAAGTAGTATTCATCAATTGTTCTATTTTGATCATGGTAGTCACTCCGAGCAAGGATCCAGGTCGGATGTGGACCAAGAGCAAATTGTTGCATATGCTCAGCGAAACAACAAGGAATACCCTGCATAAATTTGTGAAACAGAAAAAAACCCATAAGATCATGAACGTAAAGCAATTTATATGGAAATTTAAAATAAGATATGTATATGAAAATCGAGAATACTTACAAATCCCTCTGTAAAAAAGGGTGATCTCACCCTCATTCTAAAATACATCACATGGTCTGTGTTTCCACTCCCACACCAGGCAGGTTGCTGCTGACATGTCACACATTCGTTTTGAGCCATATTCCTTTTTTTCTAAACACAAAAATTACAAAAGATCAGGAAAATAAATGATATGATGTTACTAATATTATCTTTGAACACTACTACTAGTGTCAAAATATATAAATGGTATGATGTTACTAATATCACTACTACTAGTGTAGTTAAAAATATCAAAACTAAACTCTAAATTTGCAGCAGTGATCTTTTGAGGAAAAAACTAAATTATCCAAGCTAGGAAAATTATGGGATTTATACCCAAGCTAGGAATATTAATGATACTGATTATATTGTACTTTATCTAGTATATATATATATTACTAACGACAACTGGTACTATATATGTGCAGAAATACAACTAGTCTGCAGTTCTACATAGATAATCCTGCAAAATACAACTAATGATATGCATACTGTACTAATCTACAGTTTTGCATGCACATACTGAAGATTGTTATTAACAAAATATCAACACAAATTGTACCAACAAAAAATTTGTAGAAATTCAACCCAACAAAATCTGCAATATTTTTTTTGCACATCCTAGATTTACTCAAAAGATTTGATAAAGTAATCTTAGAGAAAACTCTACGGATTCGATGAAGCAATTGTAGAGAAAACGCTATTGATTCGATGAAGAACAAGTACTATTTACGTAGCTTTGAAAACCCTACAGATTCATCGAGCTACTGCCACTGAACATCTCTGTCGCCGGTTATACTCCAGTGAAGGGGATTCTCACCGTTGTTGTGGAGCCTCGCCGCCGGTTATTCCACGGAAGATTGCGTCCCTCACTCCGTCGTCGTCATGCGCAGCCGTGGATGCTCAGCTCCCCTGCATTCATTCCAGAAAGCACGTGAGATCGGGCAGCGCACCGGAGATTGGAGAATATATAAGTCGTGCACCTGCTTCCGATGAAATCTCACATGAGAGGAGCTCGCCGGAGGCAGCGATGGGGCACACTTTGTCTCTCTCTCTCTAGCTGCACCTGTCTTTTCCACTCTCACTATACGTGCCTCTTTGGTTCCGACAAAATGGAGCGAAAATAAAGTCCGAAGAAATTCAATAAAATGGAAACCTCCAGGTCTCGAACACACAACCAAGAGGACCCTAAACGGTGGAACCACCTATGATGAACCCCACGTATCAGCTGGAGAAGTGAAGATTCTTTCGCTGACTTGTGGGGCCCACCTCTTTGCGGCCCACACTCACCTGAACTCCACCCGAGAGATTTCAAAATCAGATATGAAATCTGGTCCACCACACGCGGAGGCGGTGGCGGCGACTAGGGCACCGCTGCCTTTGTCGGTCCACCACACACGGCGGCGGCGTCTCCCTGTCCATTTCAGCGTCCGCACTCCAAGGCTGTCTGCTGGGACTCCCCTTCCGGCCGACGTCTTTGCGCACCTCGGTAGCTCCCCTTCCGGGCGCCATCTCCATGCTCAACTCGCTCGTCTCCATGTCTGCCTAGGTAAAAAAATGTGATTAGTTTGTTTAATTGTCCAACAAATTGATAGGAGTTGGATTTGTTGCATGGTAAAGTAAATTGTTCTAAAAAATGACTAGCCTGTTCTAAAAATGAGATTTGTTGTTTTAATTGTTCAACACATGGATATGAGTTGGATTGTTCATTGTAAAGTAAATTGTTCTAAAAAATCACTAGCCTATTCTAAAATTGTGATTTGTTTATTTAATTCATAACAGATGGATAGGAGTTGGATTGTTCATGGCAGACAGTTTACTGAACCGTACAAAGCTGGCCTGGAACAGTTTATTAGATTTGTCAAGGAGGGATATGGCGAGAATGTTGTGGTTCCATGCCCCTATCGTAAGTTCATCAACCAGAGAATGGTACATGTAGGGCTTCTTTATCACCACTTACTCATCAGTGGCATGTCGCACATGTATACTCGGTGGATACAGCATGGAGAGCCACTTGATCTTGCTATAATTGAAGATGCACCCAATGGTGGTAACAATGGTGGTCATGCCGGTGATGACAATGACAATATGTATACGGATGATGAAGGCGATGATGATGGAGGTCAAAGCGTTCCAGATATGTTGCAAGACCTTAAGCACGCAGGTGATGCATTAACTGCAGACTATATTGCTCCTAATGTCCCAACTAACAGTAAACATGAGAAATTGTTTGCAAAGTTGATGGAAGAGGCAAAGCACAAGCTTTACCCGAGAAGTAAAAACTGCAGGCTTGCATTTGTTGTGAAGCTTCTTCATCACAAGTCATATCACCGGATCACCAACACTGCTTTCGATGATTGGATGAACCTATTTACTGATGCACTTCCGGATCCTAATACCCTGCCGAGATCATACCGTGAAGCAAAAACTTATCTGAATGAGCTTGGACTTTCCTATGATAGCATACACGTGTGCAAAAACAACTGCATGCTCTTCTGGAAGGCAATGACAAGCTGGACAACTGCGTTACGTGTGGCACCTCAAGGTGGAAATATCCGGAAAGAAGGTTGTCGGTTGTCAAAATGCTGCGTCATTTTACTTTGGCGCCACGGCTGCATAGATTGTTTTGTTCGAGGAAAACAACGAAGAACATGCAGTGGCACAAGTTTTATACTTAGTCATCCGACTAATGGTGAAGCATGGAAGGATTTTGATAAAACATGGGAGGACTTTTCAGCTGAACCTAGAAATGTATGGCTTGACCTTGCCACAGATGGCTTCAATCCTTATGGAACCATGAGCACGAGCTACAATATGTGGCCTATATTTTCCCTGCCGTACAAACTCCCAGCATGGGATTGTATGTATGCATCAAACTACATGATTTGCCTTCTAATCCCTGGCAAATCAAGTCCTGGAAAGGACTTTGATCTCTTTATTGAGCCTCTGGTGGACGATTTGCAACATCTTTGGAAGGGTGTGCGCTCTTACGATGCATTTCAAAATGAAATGTTTGATCTTCAAGCAGCGGTTCTTTGTTGTACCCATGACTACCCAGCTTGCAGCACTTTGTCTGGGCGTACAACAAAAGGATATTATGCATGCCTATATTGTGACAAAAATCCTCTATCCAAATCCATAAAGAGAAAAATATGCTACATTGGGCACCATCGTTTCCTCTCGAAGCTCCACCGCTTGCAGCGAGACACGGAGCTTGCCGGCATTCATGATGACCACTTGAATCCTGGAAAATTTACTGCAGTTGAGTGACAAGCTGAGCTGAAGAAGGTTAGGCATCTTAAACCAGGAGCTATATGTGATCCTAGGAGCAAAAAGAGGAAGCGAACAGATCCTTCACCGATCTGGAACCGGCGGCATGGTTTCTGGGACTTGCCTTACTGGGCATCATTGAAACTTTGGCACAATCTAAACGTGATGCACATCGAGAAAAACATCTGCGACAACTTGATTGGCACACTACTTGAACTTGACAGGAAGAATAAGGACACCTTGAAGGCTAGGTATGATTGTGAAGCCCTAGGCATTAGGCGAGATCTACAGGTGCAACCCACAGACATAGAGAAGGACCTTATCTGTCCATATGCACCGTATTACGTGAATAAGGAGCAGAAGACGGGTTTTTGTCAATATCTGTGGGATTGCACTTTTCCTGATGGGTTTTGTTCAAACATGGGCAAATGTGTCAGCGTTCCTACACGCAAGATCACGGGACTTAAAACCCATGACTGCCACATCCTATTGTAGGGAATATTCGTTGCTGGCATGCGAGGGTATTTGTATCCCGATATCTACACGTCACTTGGAGAGCTGGGAAGATTTTTCAGGAAATTGTGCAGTAAAAACTTGAAACTATCAGGGTTGGAAAGGCTCAAAGATGAAATCCCAGTAAATTTGTGCAAACTTGAACACATCTTTCCGCCGACATTTTTTGATGTGATTGTCCACCTGGCTGTGCATTTACCTGATGAGGCAATGCTCCGAGGCCCTATGCACTATGGGTGGATGTATCCAATAGAGAGGATGTTGTGTACTCTGAAGAGATATGTTAGGAACATGTCACGTCCAGAAGGTTCAGTGGCAGAGGCCTACATTGCTGCCGAGTGCGTGACTTTTTTCTCTAGATACCTTGATGATATTGTGACATGATTCAATCGACCAGTAAGAAATGTAGGTGACCAACATGAATCATCTTGTGATGTGTTTGGCCACAGTGTGAATTTGATTAGACAAAGCCATGTCACCTGCTGTGGAGGAAGCGATGATACTGATTTGACCCTCCAAAGGGAGATACACAAGATGACTTGGTATGTCCTAAACAACTGCGTGGAGGTTAAGCCATATATCATGTATGTTCTGATCTCCCATACTTATGAATCCAATATTGCCATACACCTAAAGATTTTAATTTCAAGTTACTCTCTGGATTGCAGTCTTCACCGAGAACAGCTGGTGAACGATGGTATGCCCAATGTGGAAAGAAGGCTTGAGCAGGGATTTCAAAGATGGTTCAAGGACCATGTTAGTTTCCTTTTGCATTTATCTTTGTCCTTCATATATAGAATTTCAATGCATGATTTGACCATATTGTATTTCTGCCGCGGTACATATAAATTATGAAAAAGCGATGGGAGAATCCAGAAGTTGTGGATGAAGAGCTTTTTGCATTGGCGTGTGACCCATACTTCTGAGTAATAACATATTCAGCTTGTATTGTGTATGGTGTTCGGTTCCTCACTGCTGATCGTGAGAAGGGCAAGAAAACAGAAACCAGTGGAGTAATGACTGAAGGTTTGTCACTTGGAGAAGGATATCCATTTTTATGGTGTCCTCAAGGATATCAAGGTGCTATATTTTAACTTTGATTTGGAACATCAATGATCAGTTGTGTTATTCCACTGCGATTGGTATCATCTTGAGGGCCGCAAGGATATAGAGATGGTGCATGATAAACTCTTCCAGAGTTTCAACATTACCATTTTTTGGTACAAAGATGATAGTTACATCTTGGCAACCCAGGGTACAAAAGTGTTCTACATGCCAGACACAGTCAAGGGAAAAAACTGGTGGGTGGTTCAACAAATAGTTCAAAGACATAAGTTTGATGCTGCCGAAGGAGAGGAGGAGGTGTGCATACTGATGTAGCATACCAGCAGTTTGTAGGCTCTGACAATGAGACTATATCTGAGGCTCTGCCTTTCATGAAACATCGACCGTCTATTGATGGAGGCCGCATCATAGATGCATCAGTGTTCGATTGTATCAGAGGTAAAAGGAAGTCGACAGTGAGCCTGAAGTAGACGACACCATTGAGGAGTACTACAGTGACAAAGAAGATGAAGTACAAGATGATACAGACGAAGAGTAGTTCCAGCTTATGGTGGTGGAGTGTTGGATGATTTGTGTTGCATGCTTGAACTAATGGATGTGTGCATGCTTGTGTTGAACTGATGATCGTGTGTGCATGCTTTGAGGTGCATGCTTGAACTAATGCTTGTGTGCATGCTTGTGCCGCTTGCTTTGTGTTGAACTAATGGTTGTGTGCATGCCTTTGAACTGATCAATATGGTTGTAATTTAGTTCATGAAATTAATAGTTATTCATTGGGAAAATTAGCCAAAACATTGTGTTGTTATTCTGTCTGTCAATCTTGGCTGAACAAAAGCTCTTTTTGTGGTAGAAAAATTGTGCTGTTATTTAGTCCGCATGGGACCCATTCGTCAGCCTACTAGACGATGCCAGTGTGAACCAAAACCGCTCACGCATGGGACCCACCTATCATAGCAGCTAGAAAAAAACCTCTCCCCTCCATGCCACTCCCAAATCGCACACCACTTCCCCCAAATCCGCGCTAGAGAAAACCCTCTCCCCTCCCTGCCGACGACCAAATCCCAGCGATGATGGTGGCAGCGGAGGCTGCAAACTGACGTGTAAGTGCTCCTTAACCTAGCGCCCTTTAACTACGTCAACTCTTTGTTAACCGGCCGGCGATTTGGTCGCCTCCTCGTTCTAGTTCGAAGCACCGCCTCCTTGTTCTAGGACACCGTGTCAATGTTGATGTTTAACTAGTTCTAGTTCGATGCACCGCCTCCTTGTTCTATGGCAGCGCATATGTACTCACAATCTAGTACTGCCCATGTCGACGTTGCTGCTTACGGCAAAGGCTCAATCTAGTTCACTCGAAGCGCCCTTTAGTTTACTCACTGAATTTGATTCTCGTAATAATTCACTAATTAGAATTGTATTCTAACTTAATTCTTAAATTTACTCTTTGGGGTAGGTACAATAAAGGACAGGGAAATACATGAGCAGGTTC
This sequence comes from Avena insularis, assembly GCA_023614405.1. NCBI lineage: Eukaryota > Viridiplantae > Streptophyta > Magnoliopsida > Poales > Poaceae > Avena > Avena insularis. The sequence continues at coordinate 658,529,443 of CM042690.1, read as the reverse complement.
TAAAATTGATGCTACTGGCACTATTACTATATATGGCATAAAAACTAAACATTCTAATTAGTGCAATGTCTAAATAAGTCTACGAAGGATGCTGTCGTCATCGATGTCTCATCTGATGATGATGTGAAGAAACCTTCTGCTATAGTTTTTTGCAACATGAAAGCTAAGATAGCAAGGCGAAGAGCTAAAGCTTATATGAAAATATTTAGAGTACTCAAGAAACCGAGGATCCTTATTCCTAGAGGTGTGGCATTATATACATGTTTTGCTACATTTATATGCACATACAGATTATTACTTTCTAATATTTTCTTTCTAGGTCCAAGTATGATTGGGTTTGAGAAATTTGATGTGCACTGTGTTTGGAAACAATTTGGAATTGACTTCTGACCAAGTTGCTTCCCTCAAAGTGATAGTTAAACGATACAAGCCATCTATACCATACTATGTGTGCAAGATGAACAAGTCAAATGCCATCCGTGGGAAGGACAAGATGGTTAAAATATGACATTTCAATATTTAAATTTTATTATGCACAGTGAACTCTAGACAACAACTAATATTATTCTTCTCCTGCAGTATTTTTCAGCTAGCTACAGCCGTGCACACCTCAACCGCTATCTGCCAAAGGTGTTACCACTTGCATGCTCCTACAAGACCACTTTTGAGCATGTTGACCTCTTCCAAGGCATGAATGATGCTGCCTAGATGATAAGAGGCTGGTCTAATATTCTCGAACTCGTTGGAATAAGGGAGGGGAATGTGTGCATCTTCACCTTTTTAAATGAGGGGCAACATGGCTTCATGGGTTGTGTTAATGTTCTATAGTGAGGCCAAAAAGTATCTGCTTGTTAATGCTGGTGTTGGATGAACCATTGCTGTAATATGTTGTGAGTGAACTTGTAGTGGTAAGGAACTTGTTGTCAACCTGGTGCTCTACATGCTAAGTAATATTATCTCCATATGCTATGTATATATTTGGTTGATTGTTTTCATGTTGTTGCTTTTATACGTACTCATAAATGATTATCTAAAAGTATGATCTGCTCTCTTTTTATAGTTGTGTGAAATGTACAATATGTATCAACCACGTCGATACATATATACTATGCTGATTGTCTATTTTCGAATTACTTTATTTCCTATGATTGAGAGCTGGTATGTAATATACAGAATAAAGTTGTAGATCAGCACAAAACCAATGGATAGATGCATCGGTTGAAAGTTAGTTTTGCAAAATATTGGTTGACGGTTCAATTTCGTCTACTTGCACGAAATGTTTTTCTATTATTTAATTTCTATCAAACGCACTAACAACTGGGGCCGGCGGAAAACGTCACGAAGCAGCATGAAACCCAGCACTACCGTGAGATACACTACGCACGTACCGTCGACACCGGGCTGACATGTGGGGTTGAAGCATGGAGGAGACGGTCGATGGAAAAAGGAGTTGAACATGTGCCATGACAAAATTCATGACGAATTTGGCACCAGATGAAATGACAAACTGGGTTTCAGGGCATGGGACAAAATCTGTGACGAATTTGCCACGACGAAAACAAGGAACATCATGGATAACCGGGTTGGAGGGGCTTGGAGATCATTGTGACGAAATGTTCTAGAATGTTAGGAATCACTAAAAACGTCACGGATCGTCCAAATTCTTATAGTTCCAACAAGGTTGTTTCTCTAACCGAAAATAATTTTGTCATAAGTCAAAGCCAAAGTAGTGACATTAGCCTTCAGATTTAGTCCTAAAAGGTACCGAGCTAAGAGTGGAGTGGGACTTGATCAAGTGCAACCGAACAAACGTAGTATGTTCATGAATAAACTTATCGAAGGAGCGAAAATAGGAATGTGGTACCTCCTTTTGTTTGCTCATTTCTCACTTGGGTATATTCCTTGTGTTCCTATCCATAGCTAAGTCACTTGAAGTGAATAACCTGTAAGAGATTAAAAAGAGAGAAAAGAGAACTTCACACAAAACAAGATAAAAGCAAATCTATTTTTTATGTGTTTTCTTTTATAAATGCAAACTAAAAGAAAACGTGCAATTGGAGAAAAATAAATCAAAAGAAGAAAGCAAAAAATATGAACGCAAAAGGTGGGGAGGAGTTCAACCTCTCCAAGCTTAGGATCTTGCCTTATCTTAGATCAATTATTGCTGCCATCGTTGGGTGGTGACTGCTGGTACGGTAGTACGCGTAGCGATTCGGGAACTCGGTCATGCAATGTGTTTTCCATGTTGTTGACAGGATGCCACTTGGTCAAACTCACTTCTTGGGACATAATTGAATCCCGACTGAGGTGGAGTCATACCTTGCTACTGATGGTACTCGGGAAAGGGTTGTTGATGATGATGTTGCTGACTATAGTCATCCTAGCCCATGTTGTTCCAGTTTTTCTCAGCCTCCTCTTGTTGCTTCTCAATGCCTCTCATGTTCTCCTAGTTGGGGTTCCCTCCCGGAGGTACGATCCTCCCTGAGAAAATCATTGCTTGATGGAACTCCTCCTAATTGAGGACCCAACTCTATTTTCCTAGCAGACCAAAAGCATGGACAAATGGAAGCAAAACTTGGTGGATGCCACCGTTAGGCTCAAAATAAAATTAATAAGCATGAAGGGAGCATTGGAGCTTATAGACTCCCATGAATTTGGTGCTCGCCATATTATTATCATCTAAGAGCTTACTGCCAGCCACATGTCTCTCATGGGGCATGATAAACCCTCTTGCATAGGAAATCTGAGTGATGTAGCCTCCGCAACGTATGTTACCGGAGTGATCCGACCTTTGGTAGAAGAAGTGTTGGAGGAGCAAAGAACCCAAGTTTACCTTCTGTTGCATCTCGGGATGGAGATCCATATAAATTACACTTATCTCAGGGCTTGACATTGCCCCTGTATCTCCCTTCCCAAAAATATAATTTGCCAAGAAGGTGGAAAAATAGAGGATGGTGGGATGCTGGATGGTGGTACTCTTCTTCTGCAAATAATCGGTGTTCCTATGGACAAAAATCTGCTCCCAAGCATGCATTCCCCATATAGGACTTCCTCAGTGGTATCAAGCTCTCCATCATGGAAGAACCCGAAGCAATCACAAAATTGATAAAAAGAGAAGTTGTGATGTTTCCCATCGAGCACAGAACTTACAGTAGAATTGTGGTCTTGGGGCTCAAGGTCATCGTACAAGGATGACGGGAACTCATGTGTGCCATGCTCGAAGGTCTCCATGGAGAGCATGGAAAAGGGAACCATGCCGGCATTCTCGGCCATCGTCTCGAAGGCCTCCCTCAGTCCCTGGTGGGAGAGGAAATCACGGCACACCCACTTGTTGGGTAGCACCTTGCGTTTGCTCACCCTCTTATGGTCCTTGTCTAGGGATTCCTTCAAGGACTCCGCCTCCGAACGTCTTTTTTTTGCCGGCTGCGGCTTGGAGGCCCCCGAGGTCCCTAACATTCCCGAGCCCTTGCCGGTGCGGAAAATCTTCCCAATATTCATTGTACTAAAAAAATTCAAAGGAAAACTATGGGCATCAGGTTCTATCATGCAAATAAATGATTACAAGTAGAAATTACAAATCCTAATATGAGGAATCAAAAATAATCTCAAAATATGATGAACCCATCTAGATAGCCAATATGAGGAATTCAACCATGGATTTCAGTAAATAAAGTGTGGATCGGGTGAAGAATCAAGGATTCTAGGGGATTAGGGTTTGAGTTTGAGAGAGAAAAATGAGAGAGGAAGAAGAAAGAGGTTGGTTGGAAGCCAGCCGCCATCGGATTTACTTGTTGGGTCCGCAGCATAGAAAACAAAAATTTTCCTACGGTGTGAACTACACGCCAAGATCTATCTACTAGGTACAAAGAAACGGGTGGACATACATCCAACAAGAACTTACCCTCGTAGACAACGAGCTTTGTTAACGAGTAGGAACTCGTGGTTGATGTATTCGTACACTTGCCGATCTCAAGATCGTGATGAAGTCCAGCAAGTCCGGCTCCAGCACGTCCATCAGATCCAGCTCCAACACCACCAAGTCCAGCACCGCAAAGCAGCGGTGCATCCGTGATCGCACACACGTCCGGTACCCTGACAACCTCCATCCCTCGCTCCAGCAAAGCAGTGGAAGCAGCAACTGCTTTCCAGATAAAGCCACCGAGAACATGTATCTCGCTAATCCGAGACCATGGGGGAATAATACTAGAGGGGGAGAGAGATCCTTCACAAGGAGGTGTCTGTGAGAAGTGAGGAGGGGGTGGCCTTTTATAGGAGGAGGGGGGTGCCCCTCCTTCATGGCCGGCGCATGGAGGAGGTGACCCTTCACCTCCTCCATTCATGTGGTGGTAACTCCCTCCACATAAATTTGCCCCTTCACATTCTCTTTTAAAGTCTCCACTTTAAATGCATTAAATTTCTCCAAATTTAATGCTCTCTCATTTAATAAAACTCTTTTATTAATTTTATTCAGAATTTTTTTAATTACTTTAATTAACAAACATTCACATAAAACCCCCTGCAACATTTCAATATTACATGCAGAACCAATTTCAGCATTTTCACCCGAAACAGTTTCGTTGTCTATTGAAATAATTCTAGCGCTTTCTTAAATCTTTATCTGAAACATATTTTCTCCAAATGGTGTCGGTATCTCTTAAGTGTGTCACCCTACGGTTCGCGAATAATGCAGACATGATCGAGACCCCTCTCAGATCAATAATCAGAAGCGGGACCTAGAGATCCATACTGACTCCTACACATTCAACGATGACTTCTGTGATCGTGAGAACCTTTAACGCTTGTAACTAAATCCCTTTGTCCCGTGATATATTACATGTCCGAGATTCGATCATCGGTATCTCCATACCTAGTTTGATCTCGTTACCGACATGCACTCTTTTCTTGTTCCCCTGATATAACATTCTAGTGATCACATCACTTGCTTGCAAGCTATTTCAATGTGATATCACCGAGAGGGCCCAGAGTATATCTATCCTTCATCGGGATGGACAAATCCCACTCTTGATCCATGAACCTCAATATAACACCTTCGTAGTACTGAACCCATCTTTATAGTCACCCTGTTACGGTGTGATGTTTGATGTTATCAAGATACTCTTCCGGTGTTAGCAATTAACATGATCTCATGGTCTAAGGATAAAGATTACTTCGTATGATGTTATAGCAATATAAACATAATGACTTGATCGTAATGCTATACTTCAGATGAATGTTCATCACATCATTCCACCAATGGTGTTACCTTGTTATTAACAACATCTAATGTCCATGATCAGGAAACCTTGATCATCTTGTTAATCAACAAGCTAGTCTATAAGAGAGGTATGACTAGGAACCCTTTTTGTTTATTAAACACACATGTATTGATGTTTCCGAATCAATACAATTCTAGCATGTAAAATAAACATTTATCATAAACATGGAATAAGATAATAACCACTTTATTATTGCCTCTCGGGCATATTCCCTTCAGTCTCCCACTTGCACTAGAGTCAATAATCTAGTTTGAAAAAACTTTGCGCATTGAACACCTATGGCTTTCTGGTGTTGCATATACGCTATTGCTAATGGTTAACATAATCTCTGGATGTGACAGTTTCAGATCCGTGTGTATTTGCATGTCTTTGCGTCTCTACACATCACTCATTCTCAAATGAGATGGCATTGCATAAATTTGGTCCTTTGGTGAGACCTTTAGTTCGTTCCGGCTAAAATATGTTGATATTATTTTCACACAATATATCTTCATAGTATTAGCCCACTTTGAACCACACCTAGTTTGATAACAAACTACTTAACACAAATGCCCTCCTTTGCTGCTACTATAGCAGTCATATACTTAGCCTTTTGTTGTAGTATCCGTCACAATGTCTCAACTTTGGAACTCATCCAAATCCATCATGGAACATCCTTTCCATTACATTGTGCCACCCATAGTCTAAATTGAGATAAGTTTAATTTGTATCTTGTGACAAAACTAGTATCGATGTAAGACTTTACAATGAACTACCTTTAACTATTTGTCACTTATACATGATATATTCTTAGCTCATAAGAATATCTTTACTATTGTCCAATGATCGTCTTATGAATCATTCTAGTATATGCTCATAACATTTAGAGCATAGGACATTCTGGATATATACATATCATGGTATAATCGATCAGAATCTTCATGTGATTTTACTCACCAAGTGTTGAAACACTTGAATCTGAATACAATTCTTTCCATGCAGCAAGAACCTTTCTTGTTGTTTCCATATTGAACCCTTTCAATATCTCATATTGAACCCTTTCAATATCTTATATATGTATTTCTGGCACAACCATATTAGCGCCTTGATCTATCCATATAGATATTGATGCCTAATATTCTGGGTTTTCCCAAGTCTTTCATCGAAATCTTATTTTAATGAAATCCTTAACTTGTGTCAATTCAGGATACATCATTTCCAATCAACAATATGTCCTCTACATAATGTATTAGAAATATGTCTCAGCGCTCCCACTTAATTTCTTGCAAATGCAAGCATCTTCATCATCTCCGATGAATTTAAACTCTTTTAACAGTTTCATCATGGTGAAGATTCCAACTCCGCTATGCTTACTTCAACTATTGAAGTTTACATGCCCTTTTAGCACCCTTTGAATTAACAAAACCCTTCGGACCATGTCATGTACATGTCCTAGGTTACTGTTCTATTAGAAGAACCTTGTTTTGTTTATTCAATACCATATACCAAATTATATGTAGTGGTTGCTACATTAATCCGTCAAGACTATATATCGCTATGAAAGATCATATCTTGTCATATTCAACTCCTTGAACATTGCCCTAAACTTCTTTCTGACATGTCGACTATTTCATAGACGTCAAACATCCATGTCTATTTCTTTATAGATCCAAACACGACCGATAGGCTTCACGCCTTTCCGGAGGGTCTTCCAAGTTCAGAAACTTGATTTCTCGTGTATGGGTACTATCACGGATTCTATGACTTTTAGTCATTTTATGGAGTCAGGTCCCATCATCGCTTCTTTGAATGTAGTCGGTTCATCATTGTCAAAACAATAACGACTTGCTTATCAAATCTTACTATTTGATTCTTACCGACCAACATGGTTCTATAGGAACTTTAATCTACGAGATCACACCTTTTGTAATCACGAGAACCATGAGCATTGTGGCCGCCACCGGGACACTTTCCAGCGCTGCGCTACTTAGCACATATAGCTAAGGTTCAACAACCTTATCAAAGTTCTATTGTCCTCCCACTTAACTTTTCACGAACAATTCCTGTCAAGAAATTTGACATTCCAAGTAACACACTCTTTTGTCCTTGGTATTATGGAGAAATTCCCAACAAATTCTTTGGGATAACCTACAAAGACGTGCTTATCCGACTTTGGTTGTAAACATTTTACTTATGCATAGGATACCAAAATTTAAGAAAAGACAATTCGGGTTTTATCCCAAACCATAACTCATATGGTGCCATTTCAACGGATCACGATGGTGCTCTTTTCAGTGTAAAAGCGGTAGTCTCTAAAGCTTCAATCCTTAAAACATAATGGCAGTTTTATAAATGACACCTTTGATCTTACCATGTCAAACATGGTTTGATTTCATCTCTCGAATATGGCATACTCCTATGGTTTATCGGGGAACACAAATCATGGAACAATTCCTCAAGTCTTAGGTGTTTTTGCTAAACATGTAACTCAAATATCTTCCTTTATGATCGAATCATAAACTCTTTATTTTCTTGTTACAATGATTTTTCACTTCATCTTGAAAGTCTTTGAACAACTTTCAAATGTTTCATACTTCTCCCTTATTAAGTAAATATATAGATATATTCACTCAAATTCTTGAAGAAAGCATATGAAGCAAAAAGATCCATCGCATATGGCTACACATAATGGACTTATGCACAATTTCCAATAAGCTAGTCATCCGTTCCTCTTTGGCCTATGAACGGAGTTTCAATTATCTCGAGGAAAGTCTCACATGCGTCAATTCATCAAAATCAAGGACTCCAAAATTCCATCAACATGGAGTTTCTTCATGTTTTCTTTCAAATATAATTCAAACAGCGATGTCACTTCATAAGTGATCTTTCAATCATTTGTCTTGCGACATTTTAGCAATAGTGTTTATGGATGTGATTTCTCCAACTAGACTTGTAAAAGTTCATCCATCCTTTATGGAATACGGTAATTATTTGAACAACCATTGTTCTCATAATACCGGAACAAAATAACAATTATTTAAACAAATCTTGAAGGCTTGGTTTGATGACAACAAAAAACACAATAACACTTTATTTGTTTTCGATGAACATCATCACTCATTCTCTTGCTGGTTACTTAGGCCATTGTAGTTCATGAATTGCGTTGTCCTGTATGACACTTCATACCAACCAATTCGGTATCCAATACCTCATAACCACATTGTTTAACAAGCAAGGAATATAGCCATAACATGTATATCTTCTATATACCCAAGTTGGACATCTCCAACCTTTTATTTTCTGCCAAATATAATATAGATTCTCTTTTAGCAATTCCTTTTTCTTTTAAAAGATCTATCAACATCAATAGTGGTGTCATCAACATGACACATGGTACAAAGCGTATATAGTCAACTACTAATACCTTTGGACTTGCACTTTGAAGTGGATCACCATCATCAAATGTTTGGTGTTCTTTCAAAAATCCATTCTTTAGTAATCTATTAGTGTAGTAAACATTTTACTTACATCTTCTATTCATCCTTATCATGAAAACTTTCATGATCAAGATACTATAGCTTATAAGGAAGAATCACGAGTATAATATCAGTTCCCAAAACCTTTTTGGTAGATTCGGGTGCCTAGCATCTCCATCCTTCACAAATTCTCATACAATATGAGAACATGTATTTTGCTAAATTATACTCTATCATAATGCAACCAAAAACATTGTTTCAGATATCACAATATCTTTCACACATGATGGTTTCTGAAACAATTTCCAGCTCCAATATAATCTTGATATTAAAACAACTTTTTGAATATCAATAATTATGGAGGCAAACATGATACTTTAGATACTAACATTGGAATTATTACTCCCTATTTAATACTACTTATTAAACTTCATGGAGTAAATAGAGTTTGCTGAAAGTTTTCAATAGGACTTATAAACTTTAAATTGACATTCAAAAAAATACGATACCAGTTCGTAAAGTAAATATCCAGAATTTTATAGTTCTATTATCTCAATTAAAACTAAGCATAAGGTAGTGAACAGATGCCAATGACTACAACAAATTATGCAAATTCACTTTGATTTAATTTATGACAAATTTGGTTCGACTAATCCAAATTAGAAATGAACTCCCACTCAAAAACAACATCCCTCGTGCCTTTTTGGTGATTACATGAACCAAATCCACTACACCAAGTCCGATCATCACGTGAGTTGATGTAGCTTCAAAGGCGACCATCTATATGGGCATCATATCAACTATATGACTCATGCTTAACCTTTCGGTCCGTGTTCCGAGGCCATGTCTGTACATGCTAGGCTCGCCAAGTAAGAACCTTAGTACTCGCATGTGTAAAACTGTCTTGCACCCGTTTGTATGAAAGCATAGAGTCGAGTACACCCGATCATCACGTGATGTCTCGAAATACGATCCACAAAACGGTGCATACTTAAGGAAGAACACATTTTTATCTTGATATCTAAAAGAGAGATCATCTTACAATGCTACAGAAAGCGCCAAACTGGTAGTATAAGATGCTAACATCTAATGTGTAAAGTGAGATGATATGGTCCATGCATTTGATCTCTATCACTTGCATCGTGGTATGATCTCAATCATTCCTTTGTGTGTAAGGCCAAGGTCTATGGAACTTACAAGTTGAGTGTGTTGTAAGAGTATCTATCATACATCTACTTACAACAATACCATATCAATACACTAGCCCAGCAACGATCTAAACTAGACGCCTCTAATTTATCAATTGCAAGTTTTACGTGGCTTAGGGCTTTCGGAGATAGAACCGTTCTTACCTACGAACATGAACCACAACGAGGATAACTAAGTTATTAGCAACTCATTGTAAATCAGATATTGACTATAGTAGGAGAGACAGACACCCGATAGCCACTTATGCAAAACAAGTTGCATGTTAGTCGTGGAACCGGTCTCATGTACGATGACATGTAAGGTTGGTCCGGGCCGCTTCATCCCACTATGCCACCAATATCCAAAATACATAGAAGATGCAATAACATGATCATCATCGCCCACATATCAACATATGTGTAGTACCCGTGCTAAGCACCTACGCATAGATCAGGCTCTGATACCACTATTGGGTCCGCAACATAGAAAACAAAAAATTTCCTACGGTGTGAACTACACGCCAAGATCTATCTACTAGGTACAAAGCAACGGGTGGACATACATCCAACAAGAACTTACCCTCGTAGACAACGAGCTTTGTTAACCAGTAGGAACTCGTGGTTGATGTAGTCATACACTTGTCGATCTCAAGATCGTGATGAAGTCCAGCAAGTCCGGCTCCAGCACGTCCATCAGATCCAGCTCCAGCACCACCAAGTCTAGCACCGCAAAGCAGCGGTGCATCCGTGATCGCACACACGTCCGGTACCCCAACAACCTCCATCCCTCGCTCCAGCAAAGCAGCGGAAGCAGCAACTCCTTTCCAGATAAAGCCACCGGGAACATGTATCTCGCTAATCCGAGACCATGGGGGAATAATACTAGAGGGGGAGAGAGATCCTTCACAAGGAGGTGTGTGTGAGAAGTGAGGAGGGGGTGGCCTTTTATAGGAGGAGGGGGGGTGCCCCTCCTTCATGGCCGGCGCATAGAGGAGGTGACCCTTCACCTCCTCCATTCATGTGGTGGTAACTCCCTCCACATAAATTTGCCCCTTCACATTCTCTTTTAAAGTCTCCACTTTAAATGCATTAAATTTCTCCAAATTTAATGCTCTCTCATTTAATAAAACTCATTTATTAATTTTATTCAGAATTTTGTTAATTACTTTAATTAACAAACATTCACATAAAACCCCCTGCAACATTTCAATATTACATGCAGAACCAATTTCAGCATTTTCACCAAAGCAGTTTGATTGTCTATTGAAATAATTCCTGCGCTTTCTTTTATCTTTATTTGTAACATATTTGCTCCAATTGTGTCGGTATCACTTTAGTGTGTCACGCTACGGTTCATGAATAATGCAGACATGATCGAGACCCCTCTTAGATCAATAATCAGAAGCGGGACCTGGAGATCCATACTGACTCCTACACATTCAACGATGACTTCTGTGATCGTGAGAACCTTTAACGCTTGTAACTAAATCCCTTTGTCCTATGATATATTACATGTCCGAGATTCGATCATCGGTATCTCCATACCTAGTTTGATCTCGTTATCGACATGCACTCTTTTCTTGTTCCCGTGATATAACATTCTAGTGATCACATCACTTGCTTGCAAGCTATTTCAATGTGATATCACCGAGAGGGACCAGAGTATATCTATCCGTCATCGGGATGGACAAATCCCACTCTTGATCCATGAACCTCAACATAACACCTTCGTAGTACTGAACCCATCTTTATAGTCACCCTGTTACGGTGTGACGTTTGATGTTATCAAGATACTCTTCCGGTGTTAGCAATTAACATGATCTCATGGTCTAAGGATAAAGATTACTTTGTATGATGTTATAGCAATATAAACATAATGACTTGATCGTAATGCTATACTTCGGATGAATGTTCATCACATCATTCCACCAATGGTGTGACCTTGTTATTAACAACATCCAATGTCCATGATCAGGAAACCTTGATTATCTTGTTAATCAACAAGCTAGTCTATAAGAGAGGCATGACTAGGAACCCTTTTTGTTTATTAAACACACATGTATTGATGTTTCCGAATCAATACAATTCTAGCATGTAAAATAAACATTTATCATAAACATGGAATAAGATAATAACCACTTTATTATTGCCTCTCGGGCATATTCCCTTCATTACTAGGCAACATAGTCAGTACGGGCGTGTCCCGCCTATACCGACGATCATCGTCATTGGATCAAATTCTAGGGTTTCAAGATCAAACCTTGTGATTCGGTAAGGGTGGACCCGATCGTACTAGTGGTCACTAAATCATCAGTACCTTTGGAGAAAACCTGGTTATTTTCTTTGATTTGTAGTACGAGCGGACGATACAGGGACCTTTGGTCATACTAGTTCTCGTTATGAGCTCTCACTCGAAGAGAAAATTGATGGTGTCTTTGCGCCATCGGTACAGGTGGATGGTATGGGGATCTCCGGTCGTACCGGTGCTCGCTATGAGCCTTGCACCCCTTTTTCTTCTCTAATTCTCAAAACTTTCTTCCCAACTCAACCCTTGGCTTCATGATAACTTATTTTCTTTGCATTTTAATGACTATAAGAGATCTATTAGAACAACTAAGAAAAATTATTAAACTATATTATTAAAAATGGGTTGACTCCCATTAAGCATTTTATTCAAGAGGTTTAGTCTTAGCTAACCAGCCTCCGAATTTTTAGCACATACCTCGGGCTGCCCTTCATCGAGGGTACTTACCACTTGAACACGCTTTCCCATATTTCTCTTGTTTCTTAGGAAAATAACGAACAATCTGATCATCATAAATATGGAAAACAATTTCCCCGCTAGAGTAGTCCATGTTAGCTCCAGTAGTGCTAAGAAAAGGTCTTACAAGAATGATAGTTTGTCATATTCAGGAACATCAAGTATAATAAAATCAGTGGGTATAACATGTTGATCAATTCTAAGTGAAACATCTTCGATCATACTGATAGTTTATTTACTAGTCTTATCAGCCATTTGCAAAGTAATTGAAGTAGGAGAGTAGTCTCCTAGGTTTAATTTCTTAAATAGGGAATAAGGCATGACACTAACACCTGCACCTAAATCACAAAGAGCATTGACGATATTAGTTTTTCCACTTGAGCAAGAGATAGTTGGTATACCTGGGTCCCGAAGCTTAGCAGGCAGCTTGTCACCAAAGCTTGTCATTATTTATAAAGTCTTAGTTACCTTTTTCTTTCTATTAAAAATATCTCGCATAATTTCTTATAAGTAGGAACTTGAATTGCATCGGTCAAAGGAAGTTCTAAATGAAGATTACCCAGGGCTTCAATAAAAGAGTCATAAATGGCCTTATCCAGTTCATACTGAACACAGTTAGGGTAGGGTACTTTCTTCCTTGTTGGTGTTACCTTCACTTTTACCTTGACTACTGGTTCAACATATTTTTAGTCTTATTGTTTGTTGTAGGCTTTTACTTGTCAGCTTGTTTTTCACTTGGGGTGATAAATTGCTCTTCTTGTTACTTTCTGAGCTCGGTTTCTTCTCTTGGATCAATCGTCCCAGCATCTGAATCATATTGTTTATCTTTATCTCCTGCCTCTTCCTCTTCTTCATCTTTGTTACTCCCTCTGTTTCAAAATATAAGATGTTTTAGATTTGTGAATGTAGTGTATCTAGACCTCTTTTAGTATGTAGGTTCACTCCAAACCTAAATGAACCTACATACTAAAAGGAGTCTAGATACATCCTCTTCACAAATCTAAAACATATTATATTTTGAAACAAAGGGAGTAGAAGCTTCTTATTCTTTCTTTTGAGCTTCATAATCAATATCATCTTGTGGATCGACAAGGTCATCTTCTTCTTGTCTCGTTTCTTGAGTCTCTCTTGCTTTCTAGGCATGTTCTTCTTGATACCAAGAAGGACCTTGAGGTTCCCGTGTCTCCATACCATGTCTAGTGACAATGTTAGTAGAAACATTTTTACGATTATAATTATTTTACTCAAGATCAAAGTTTGAATTTTAGCTATTTGATCGCATCGGGTTGGAACCATATTAAATGTTTATCTAGGTGCCTGCTAGCATGTCCTAGATCTTCAAAAACTTTGGTTAACTCCTTTGTATTTTTCTCTTGGATCATTATGCGTTTATAATATTTCTCACAGAATTGACTCTGTTGATATTTAAACTTTTGCATTACAAGATTCGTCTCATCTTCGACAACAAAAGTTTGGAGAACATCTAGTTTATTTTCTTTAACAAGCTTCATTGTTGTTCCTTTTTCTTCCATGGACCTTGTAACTTCAGGCATAAGTTCCTGGGTTATATGAAACATACCTTTTCGCGGTTTAACATCCTCAACTGGATTGTATTATTCTTCATTGAAGGATATTACCTTGAGAAGCTTTATGCACTCGGGCAACGTCAGGCTACTAATATATCCTCCTATAGTTAAATCAATCATACGTTTTGAATCATCATTAATTCCATTATAAAAGTATTGAATAATTGAATGCTCCTTAAAGTCATGATTTGGGACTTTTATTATCATCCCAAAAAATCTATTCCAGGGTTGATAAAAGTTTTCTTCAACTCTTTGAAAGAAATTTGTAATGTTCCGTTTGATCTAGATGATTTTAGAAAAGGAGCAATATTTATGCATAAAATCGTGGATGCAATCTTCCTAGATTTTTATAGTGTGATTGGGCAAGGATTGTTACCAAGTAAAAGCTTTATTTTTTAAAGACCGGCAGAAAATTTTAAGGAGTACAAAATCATTTGGTAGCCCAGCTGGTTTAAGAGTAGCACAAAGGCTGTGAACCTTTATGAAATGATCACATGGATCTTCATCTTCTCTTCCTACAAAAGCAATTTCTTTCATCATATACGTTATCTTAGGATATATTACAAATTCCTGGCTTTCAAGATCAGGATAGAGAATAGGCATTTTTCTTAGGTGCCTAGATGGATTCCCATATCTCCCAATGATTGCTCAGGCTCTTCATCCTTCTAGGTGATGGTCAAATCTACCATCATAGGAATCAAACTGTTCACATCTACAGAGCATGAGTTAGAAAATATTTCAATAAATTCTAGGCGTCTTTTAGTTGGAATACGGTCAATATATGGAGGTAAATATGTTTTACCTGAATGCATAGTACCTCTATCTACAACAGAGATCATAGATGGTGTCTAAACTTACGAATATCAAGAAACAAACACTCAGATCTTAGCTCCCCGGCAATGGTGCTAGAAAATAGCTTGATAGCCTATTAGAGCATGTTTTCGTGGAAGTATTAATTCAAGTTTTTATATCGATCCCAATAAGGACCTCAGGGAAGTGTATTTATGAGGTGTTTCTATCGCACCCAAGGTGTCATGTTGTCTTGAGTGAATTGACTGCAAGTGTAGAGAGTGGATGTGGATGAGTGAATACGGTGGGAATTTTAAGTAAAGAAAGATGCTGGAAGTAAATAACATAAAAAGTAAAGAGCGAGAATAGTGTTTGGGATTCCTTTAGATGAGAAGTTAGGCACGGAGAGAAACGGTTAATGGTAATAGTGAACGTGCCAAATGAATGAAATAAGATAAGTGATTATCTTATTTTAATGGATGTGGATGAGTGAATGAAATAAGATAAGTAGGCAAGCAACATGTATACTGACTAGGAGTCCTCTTGATAGATTCTTCCCAATCCCAATGATCCATCTGTTTGTTACCACAACAATGGTCAGCACATCAATTAAGGTATTTCAACCAGATCAAGGCTTTAGGCTTGGTGGTTCCTTGTTATCCTCTAGTATTACTAGATCCTCATTGATATCGACCATGTCACTCAGGGGTCGCCGATTCGCTAGTAAATAAGTTCATACCTATGAGATCTCAGGATCATGTTATTTGGGCCCTTAAATTGGATAACAAGCATTAGGCAAACATAGATATTCATTCTCATAATATAATAATCACGACAACAATCACAAACAGATGGAACTAAAGGAGGAACAAACACACCTTACCAATCCCCTACATCTCCCACGCATATGGGGATTTACTCAGACATGAGAGAGAGATCAAAGACATGATATTGCAAATGGAAATCATCTCAACTTTACTGTAGCAAGCCACAATACTCGTTGAGGATCAAATCAAATACAACCCAATGTAGATCAAAGTCTCGAACCCTAATCTTACAACTGTGGATCTCTCTCTCTCTCGGTACAAGTGGGGATGATGGTGGAGTGGATGATTGAGAGGTTAGGGATCACCAAAGGATGAGATGGTGTTCTTCTCCTTCTTCAGATCTGATTTGCTCTCTTCTGGGACTGTTTGTGACGTCAAAAGCATGCAAATCAAGAAGTAAGGGTGCACTAGTAGATGTCAAAAGAAGGATAAACTTAGAGCTTTTCATTAACACCCACTTCAAAATTCATGGCTTTCTTTTTAAGAAAGGATGCAAATCAAGAAGTAAGGGTGCAGTAGTAGATGTCAAAAGAAGGATAACTTTGAGCTTTTCATTAACACCCACTTCGAAATTTGTGGATTTCCAACACCCCACCTTTTCCTTGTTTTACTTGAGCTTTAAGTGGCGAGGTGATGCCAAAAATTCCATAAGGATCAAATAATTTCAGCTCATATCTTGATGATAGACACTTTTTGCTCAAGTACTTAGGCTCATGGAATTAAAATTATCTTTTGTCTTAGATGGAATGTTGAGTAATGTGCCCATAATGTTGTCACATATATTTTTCCCCATGTGCATGACATCAACATTATGTCGAAGTGTCTAACCAACCCAATACAGCAAGTCCATGGAGTGGATCTGCACTTATAAAATATTAGTGGTTCCTTTTCCTTCCCTGTGGCAGCTGTTGTTACTTACCCTCTATTCCTTTTGGTACCTGCACCTACTGTCAGTGCATCTTCCGCATTCTTTATATTTTACCTCGTTTGGTCTCTATTTTAACATTTCAGACCTTGTTTAGATGTGCCTACAACTCAGCTGTAGTGAACTTTTGTGGTGTAGTGCCATATTCAGTCCTCTTTCCATAAAACTACAACTTTCTAAAGTTTTTCTGAAATTTGTGGCATTTTGTAAGAAAACCTAGTGGCAAATGAAACCGGTCTTATTTTGTAGCCTCACTACGAGCTGTTTTGTGTCACAACAAATACATGTGTTATAACCTGTTGTCACTTTAGCTGACATAGTGCCAAGATCTAGAGAATCATGGGTGCAGTACAACATAGATAGGAAACATGACATCATGAGCCATGCCACCCATCCATAGTTCCTTCAAGGCTCGTATAAGAGGCTGCATGAACAGATCAAAATCCTTTCCAGGAGATTTGGGACCCGGGATGAGTAAAGCCAGCAAGCAGTTCGGCTGATTAGTGCATGCCTAGGGAGGCAAGCTATAAATTGTAACAAGTACTAGACACATGTTGTGCGAGTTACTCATGTTTCCAAAAGGGTCAAATCCATATGTAGCTAGGACAAGTCTCAGGTTCCTTAGATCTGCATCAAATCTTGGATGAGCCTTGTCAAAGTTCTTCCATTTATCGCCATCCACTAGTCCCGGCCGTGGCTGGGGACGGGACTAATGGTCCGAACCAGACGGCCCGAGGAGGCCGAGGTACTTTGTCCCGGTCCGTAAGGAACCATTAGTCCCGGTTTGAGATACAAACCGGGACAAATGGGTCTGGGCCGGCGCGCATGCTCCTGGCAGAACCTTTAGTCCCGGTTTGTATCTCAAACTAGGACTAATGGCCGGGCCCTATATATATGCACCCAGCCCTCCACTGTCTCCTGTTTTTTTTCCTATGTGAGAGGTGGGTATAACTTTGTGCTAACTTTTTTTCTTCATATGCACTAGAGGTGTTCGGTGAAATGCCTGTTAGAGCGATGCCACTTGAGTTCACACAAGACAAAATATGATATGAGGTGCCAGAGCGACACTTAAGGTTTCTCCTCTTTGTTTTGAAGTGTCCTAAAAGGTTAGCAACTATCTGTGGGAGGCTTATCTGGGAGGGCCTTATCTGGGGGGTGCCTAACCTTTAGTACCGGCTGGTGGGTGCAACCGGGACTAAAGGTGGTTTTTGTGTCATCTAACAAAACTATCGGTGGGATAAGGACGCATGGGTAACCTTTAGTACCGGGTGGGGGCTCAAACCGGGACTAAAGCTGTCGGTAGGATAAGGACGCGTGGGTGGACGCACTGCTCGATGAGATAAAGCATGTAGCACACGACGCCCTATCGGATGAAGAAGACAAAGTAGAAGCAGCGTCGTGCCTATAAAAGGAGCATTGATACGCCATGGCAAGCAACTCAACAAGCCAACATGGATGGAGAGTTTCATCCCCATGGATGGAGGAAAGGGTTGGGAAATCTCTCGTGGCGGAACTTCTCGAAGATGCCCTTGGTGCACACGCCCTATGGCATCTTCGAAAGTTCTGCCTCGGAAAATATTTTCCTGCTAGCCCGTGAAAGACTCCATCTCCGCCTCCCTAGGGTTAGAGGTATGGTGGAAGCCATGGGATAGAGTGGAGAGAGGCAGAAGATATGAGTCTAGATGTGCTATGGCAACGACCAAGCCTACATATATATAGTGAGAAATGGCGGGAAGTCAGAGGAGGGAAGCCTAAACCCTAAACCCTAAAGGGGCTACCCTCGTACGAAGAAAGCTATAGGGGTAGACGATCCGGGCCTCGGTCTAGGGTTTCGCCGGAGGAAGACCACCGGAGCGTCGGAATCACATGAAAATGGCAAAATGGTTAATAGTTTGACTAGTTAGAATCATTATTTTATAAAACAGAAAATGGATTTGAATCTCTTATTCAAATTCAAGTACTTTTTATGTTAAAAACTTAGTGAGATTCAAAAATATGCAAAATATAATAGTTAATGCATTTTTAAATTGGAAATGGCAAAATGGTTATTAGTTTCACTAGTTAGAATAATTATTTTATAAAACAGAAAATAGATTTGGATTACTTATTCAAATTCAAAAACTTTTCATGTTGAAAATTTTCTCAAATTCGTAAGTATGCAAAAACTGTATAATTCAAATGTTTAAAAAATCTAATAGCTACAAATTGAAATATTTGATAAAACAGGCGCCAACTTAGGCCCAGCGCGTGCAAATTTGGGCCTTTAGTCTCGGCCCAGAACACCATCCGGGACTAAAGGCTCTACAGGTGAAAAGGCGCCCAAAGCCTTTAGTCCCGGTGCATGGATGGAACCGGGACTAAAGACCCCCCTTTAGTCCCGATTTATGCCCCACACCGGGACTAAAGGGTAGGGGGTATTTAATGCGCTGCTTCTTCCCCGGTCGAATCCATCGACCGAAGGAAGCACATCGCGAGGAGCTGTGTTACGCCGCCAGGCTACCAAATCTCCGGCGCCATCCTCGGCTGCGCCTCCCCGGCTGACCTTCCCGCGTCGCGCCTCCCCGGATGACCGCCCCGGCCACCATACCTCCCCACGCCGCCGCGGCCACCCACGCCGCCACGAGCTCTGCCACAGCCCCGGCCTCGCCCCTCCCCTCGATGGTATATAGGAAATTTATTTGTACATAGGAAATTTATTTTTATATATAGAAATATTTGTATATATGAAATATTTGTATATAGGAAATATTTTGTGTATAGGAAATATTTGTATATAGAAATTTTTTGTATATAGAAATACTTGTATATAAGAATTATTTGTATATAGGAAATATATTTTTATATATAGGAAATATTTGTATATAGGAAATATTTTGTATCTAGGAAATATTTGTATATAGAAATATTTGTATATATGAAATATTTGTATATAGGTAGTGCTCGCTGGTAGCCAGACTTAGGGGTAGGGTGGTGGTGCTCGCGGGCCATCGGACTTAGGGTTAGGGTGGTAGTGCTCGCGGGCCCCCGGACTTAGGGTTAATGTGGTAGTGCTCGCGGGCCCCCAGACTTAGGGTTAGGGTGGTAGTGCTCGCGGGCCCCCAGACTTAGGGTTAGGGTGGTAGTGCTGGCGGGCCCCCGAACTTAGGGTTAATGTGGTAGTGCTCGCGGGCCCCCGGACTTAGGGTTAGGGTGGTAGTGCTCGCGGGCCCCCAGACTTAGGGTTAATGTGGTAGTGCTCGCGGGCCACCGGACTTAGGGTTAGGGTGGTAGTGCTCGCGGGCCCCCGGACTTAGGGTTAGGGTTAGGGCGTCACTGGAATTTTGCTATTGTTTAGTATTATTGTAGCAAATTGCGTGTTCATATTATTGTTTAGTATTATTTTATGCAGCAATATTGAATGAAAAATGTTATTGTGTGCATTTTGTAGAAAATTATGGATCCAATCTAGAGAGACCTAGCACAGGAAGAAATTCTTGAGGATATGATCAACGACACCCCCCATGTTGATCCACCCGAATCTCCGTCGATTTATCTGAACCCCTCCGGTGAGGGAGAGGAGGTCGATCAAAATGATCAAGGAGAAGCCGACGACTCCGGTGGTGGAGAAGCCGACGGCTCCGGTGGTGGAGAAGCCGACGGCGAGGTATATATATGAAGTCTGGTGATCAGTAGATGCATTAACTGAGTTGTATATATAAATTGAGAAATGTTTCTTCTCTTAGGCCTCCACATCGAGCAAAAAATATTCCAAACGAGGCCCGGCCAAAAAGTTGGACGCATCTACGCGTTATACAATTACTTGGTATCACTGCGGGTGAACCGTTGGAACCCGAAAAGGCTAAAACTGTATTTAAACAACAATGCGGAGTTATGGTTAGGGATCACATCCCGATCACCGTTCGAGAGTGGAATAAGACCAAAGGGGCAAAAGAGGGTGAGTATGTCGCCGACAAGTGCAAAGAGGGTCTTTGGAATGACCTCATGACACATTTCACCCAGCCAGAATGTGAGGATGATGCCGACACAGCTGCATTGAGGAAGAAATTCAAGCAGTGGACTCTTACGAAGATGGCCGAACTATTCAAGAACTGGACAAAAGCATTATGGCAAAAGTATCAGAAGACGAAGAAGACTCCTAAATTTGAATGCTATCTAACGAAGCAGCAGGCTAACTAGGATGCATTTGTGAAGTACAAGGAGTCACAGCCTGCTATGGAAATGTCGGAAAAAAACAAGAAAAATGCCGCGATGAAGAAATATCACCATCACCTGGGCCCAGGGGGCTACGCGGCTGCCATGCCAAAGTGGGATGCTAAAGAGAATGGGCTGCTTGCTAAAGGGATCACTCCAGAACCAATACGCGAAGAATGAGATCTGGGGGCAAGGAATTGGTTCCTTGGGCATGGGAGTGAGTATGACGAAAGTACAGGGGACCTTATTTGTAGTGACGGGATTAGGATACCCCGGGATACATGGCAGAAAGTGGTGAAGGAGATTAAAGCAGGGACAACAAAGTTCCGTCCCGATAGAGAGAAAGACTTGCTGACAAAGGTCCTCGGGAATGATGAACGCGGAGGACGTGTACGAGGCCTTGGCCCTAGTTATACGTGGGAGATGGGGTTTCCCAAAAGCAGAGATACTTATAGGAGCAGAGAGAGCAAAGCGTGGCGGGAGGAGGGAGACATGTTCACCGAGTTGCTAGGAACACTTCGAATGCATCAGCAACAGATTGACGAACTTCGAGGAGCAGCGCGCCTGCAAGATCCTGTACTCGATATTACCACCGTCCCATCTCAGCGGAGAAGCAGCATGGTTGAATCGGAGGTCCCTTCTGACGATGCACGTATGGTAGATGGCGGTCCCGACTACCCCGTGGATGGAATCATGGAGCAGGCATCTTGTGAGCTCCATCAGAAGGTGAAGAACCTATCCATCAAGGTGGCGGTCGGATGTGCTTTACCTTGTCTACCTGGCGCACGCTGGCATGGCCGTGAGATTCCAGCTGGCTATGCTAAAGTTGTTGTGGATGAAATCGCAATGGGGTGGGACTCAATGGAGCTTGACATCCCTGGACCTGAAGGTGAGAGGACACTCGGAGAAGTACTGGGTGGTATCATTCTATGGGACAAGAACAACATCAAGCTTCCAGGCTGGACGCCAAAGCCAACACCGCCTCCGAGTGGTCGCATGTCACCTTCACCTCCATCACCTCCAAGAAGCCCACCCCATGACTATGACCACCACAGCCCGGGTCCATCCCGATCTCCGCCGTAGCCTCCGATTAGTACTAAACGACGTAGGAGCCCAAAACGACAAATGTCGCCCCTCCCAAGAGTACCTCATAAGAATCTTCCTATCAGACCTTACAATCGTACTGACGAGGAAACCAACATGATCGTAAAGGGCGAATGTGTTGCGCAGCTTCAAAAGAAGAAACCCGAGCCCGCCCCGGGATACACCGAGAAGCAAAAAGCGTATGCACTTTCTTTTCTGAACACAAAATCACAATATGACTTGCACCATAAGCCAGATGACTATTGACGCACACTTCAGAAGGAAGTGAAGAAGAGCAAATCAAGTAGAAGTGCAAGCGGGAGCAAATCATCAAGTCAAAGTGCAACCGGGAAAAGAAAGAACGTCCCCCAGGTCGGGGAACAGGCAAAAAAATCGACCCCACCCCTCAAGGTTGTATCCCATGACATTCCCCAGCAGAATATGGAAGAAGCTGCGAAGCTTGCGGCCTCTATGAATGTGACTATTGAGGAATTGCTAGGTTCCCAGGATGACAAGTTACCCAAGGCTCAGGTAGTCCCTACATATGTCCCAGGGAAGCCTCTGGTCAGCTTTGAGCAGTTCCAACAACTGCCAACACAAATGCGGAGTTTACATAAATGGTACTTGAAAGCCATAAAGAAGGAGAGAATAATGATCATGGCGAAAGTCCCACATGACTACTACTTCCGAGAAGAAGAGGTCCATGTTGAGTTTCCAGAACTCTTCTAGTTATACATTTTCGACGCCCTCGACAAAAGTCTCATGAGTTGCTATTGTCTGTAAGTTGTTGAATTCATTGTCTATATATAAGGTGTTCATTTTTTTCAGTTGTTCAGTTCATTGCATGTAATTATCCTAATTATATCCTTTTGTACTCTATTATTATGCAGAATGAAGATCATGGAATGTATAAGAAGGTCAATCTTTAGTGTTGGGTTCATTGACCCATATAAAATACATTGTCAGACGCTAAAGGATAAACCCGAGGACACGCAGGAAAACCTTCTAAGGTTTCTAACGGAGCAAAATTTATGTGACCACATACTGTTTTCTTACAATTTCGCGTGAGGGTCTTACTCTATTGTACATATTCTCTTTTGTTTACTCGATGTTAAGTGTAATTGATGAGTTACTGATGTATATATAAACGTGTATAGTTTCTACTGGATTCTCATGGACATTCAACTTGATAAGGGAAGAGTTGAAGTCATGGACCCATTAAAGTGACCCCTGGAAATATTTAGTGACATGCAGGACATGCTCCAGAGGTAATTTTCGCGCTACATCGGTCTCTTTCGTTGATTTCCTGAGATATCACGTAATAAAAAACTCATTCATTTTCTTTACCGGGTAGGGTTTGGAACCAATTCAAGAGTGCGGTTACGGGTGAGTTTAGTGAGAAGGTGACGTTTAAGCCGGTCTCGGTAAGTAGTACGCACATCTCTTTACTTCTAGTTTCAATACAATTATGATGCTGGATTATTATTTTGATTGAATTCTATTCTCTTAAAGTGCGCGAGGTAGCCACCGAAGACGAATTTATGTGGATTCTACGTTTGCGAGTTCATTCGCACGTTTACCAGTGAGCTGAATGATTATAGAGTCGATGTAAGCAATACATTCATAACATTATTTTTATTACCGTCACTTTTTGTTATCATGATTGATATTCATATTGATCTCCTTTTCTTATATAGTTCGAGAAAATGCGGGATCAGCTCCTACCACAGCAACGCGTAGTAGCAATTGCTGAAAAACTGACAGGATTCTTGATGAACGAGATGATAGATGACGCCGGAGAATTTAGTGTGAATAGGCGCCAATGATCCCCGACCGTGTAATTGAATAGACGGGATCTAGTCCCGATAATTGTGATCTCCATGTGTAACTATCATGTATATATTTGTATGCTCGATCTTAAGAGAAGTTATCTTATGTATGCACGAACATGTACGGTATGTGGTAGCGTAGAAAACTATTTTGAAATGAAAAAAAGGATACAAATTGAATTCTCTGCCGCGGCAGAGAAAGTGCCTAAAATTCTGCCGCGGCAGAGAACCATTTGTCCCGGTTCGTAATACGAACCAGGACTAATAGGGGGGCACCCAGCGCCCGCAGAGACAGCCACGTGGATGCCCATTGGTCTCGGCTGGTAAGAGGGCCGAGACTAGTGGGTGGGCCTTTAGTCCCGCCCCTCTAGTCCCGGTTACCAGGACCAGGACTAATGCCCCTTACGGGCCGGGACTGGAGGCCCGTTTTCCACTAGTGATCAGCTAGATGTCTCTATAAGTAATCATCCGACTTGAGAACCTCTTCATGCCATCTTGTTTCCTTAGATGTTTGCTTTAACTGAAACAGCCTCTTCAATCTATCTATAATTGAAAAATATCTCAAAACATTATAAGGATCTTTCTTCTTCTTATCACCATTTTCTAATCTTGATTCGTTACATACTGGTCATTCTTTGATGTTTTCATAATCCTCCCAGAATAGTACACAATTATTTGGAAAAATAGATCTTCTCATATGATAGTCCGAGTATATTGATGTATTATTCCATCTCATAAAAGTATTTTCGCAGTTCTTACTAAGGGATTGCATCACTATACACCTTAATCACTGAATCAAAAGTTTTATTGGTAATCTTGTTGGACGACTTTTCCTTTAATAATTTCATTACCATTTTGAATCTTGAGATATCGGAATCAGGGTCTACTAAACACTTTGCATGTTCTACCAGGTTAGATAAAAGTGCTCTTTTAAGAGAAGGAGGGCCTTTTTTTCTTGTAGTGGGGTACATGTCCTTAAAAAACAGAAAGGTCCTCATCCTCGACGTCATGAGCTTCAGGCAGATCAACATCAGCTATAGAATCAAGAACACGCTGATCATGTAGTTCACCATGTTTAGTCCATCTTATATATGTGCATTGCATTGCATCTCATGAATGAATATATGGTCTGCAACTGTGCTCTACTCTACTTTTTATAATTAAGACATTGTTGGCATGGTCAAAACACATCTGATTCGCTGATATGTTGTCTAACAAACTTCATGAAGTCATTAACACCTTCCCAATATAAAGGTGTTTATTTTTTCATTCAATATCCAATATTTGTCCATCTTTTGAGGATAGAGATGGTCAGAACCTTTCAAGATATTTCAACAAACGGGTTGATTACAGATCCAATTAAGCCAAGATATCTAAGAAAACAGATCGAATATAGAACTATAAATGCCACATAAATTTAGCCTATTTCAGAATTTAAGTGCAAAACTATGTTACATATTTGAGAGAACAGATCGAACAAGCGCAATAAAATGTCAACCAATTCGAACAAACAGAGCAGGTGCATAATAATGTCAGACGAACAGATCGAATATGAAATGACATCTAGCGAACGATTCAAGCAAAATAATAAATTTATAAGCATTGCACGTACTATGGGGATCGACTAGCTGACCGCTGACTGTTGTGCATCTCGAGAAGAATGGCGTTGCCAATGGTGTTAGGGTGCCGCAACGGATAGACGAAATGTGAATATTTTGGTGCGTGGCCTATAGTTTTGACTGCCGGTGCGTCTCTATAAGAATATCACAAAGAAATAGTAGTTGGCTACTAGAGTGAAGGCATGAGTAGGAAAGTATGGACGCTCAGCGGAAAGTTTTGGCGCGCACGGGGTATATGTGGCCCTAGTTGTCAACAATTTTCACAAGAAATATTTGCCAATTTTTTCTCCCTAGTTTTTTCTTCCTTGTTGAGGTATTTGTTTTCATTCCAGCCGAGCCTCAGCATATTGAAAATTTTATTGCTAAGCTCATAAAATTAGCCCAAATATAGCCCAAAATCTTCTAATTTAGCCTCTCACTGGTCAGGTGGCTGCAAACCATAGCCCTTGAACTTAGGAGAGAGTCCATAGAATATACCCCATGAACAATAGCCCATCGTCCCTTAGTTGGCTCAAAATCTTTTAAATTCGATCCTTAGAATTACCCTCCCAAAGCTCTGCCTTCTTATTTAATTACGTAGAAACTACTCAATTTTGTAGAATTTTTAGTTGAATTTTTAGGAGTGCTACCTTCTTATTTGAGGGAGATAAACATGGACAAGCAAAGTCTTTTTAAGAAGAAAAATTTGCAAGTTATAATAATATGTATTATTTAATATTTTAAACGCACTAAGTGTTTTTGGGTAGTGGCAAAGCACGTAGTCACGCTTCTGATGAAGTCTCGAGTTCGAATACTATGCTTGTATATCGATGTGTTGTGTTGATTGCCATTTTTTAGCAATATTTCTATACTAAGAGCCTGTCATCAGCATACCACCTGCTTGAAGCTAGCGTCCCTCAACCTTAACATACAAGATCAAGATTAAGGCACGTGTTTTGAAAATGTAAGTTAAGTATCCAGCAATCATGCATAATAAATAATCAAATATACTTGAACAGAGAGACTGAAATCAGGGACCCAACATCTAGACGACAATATACGACTGCAAGAAACAACATTGGAAACGTCAGCATACACGTAGTTTATGTACAAAGAGGCTGAAATTGGGACCCATATAAACGGCTGCTAAATCAAGCAATGTTGACAATGTTAGAATGGCGGACGCGACAAAAAATCCATCATAAATATGTTTCTTTGAAACAGTGTAACATCCCAAAACTTTTCAAATTTTGGCATGTTAAAATAAAATAAATTGTTGCTAAATTTTTTTTCCTTATTTGAATTTTCAAAAGAAAAGAAACTTTTAAAGGTTTGTGAAAAATAAAGCAAATACTATTTCTAAACAAAAGGTTTTGGGACAAGAGACTAGGGAAAAATCAATATTTCCAAAACTTAATAGAGCTATTTAAGTTTTATGGGAAAAACAAAAGCTTTTAAAATGCTTTTGATAAAACATAAAGTATCTTACCAAATAAAATCCATCCACAAAACCCTTCTTGTATAAAACAAACCCCAATAAAAATATTTGGTTTATAAAAATAAATATAAAGTAATCCTAGTTTTAATGTCTGGTTTCCCATATTTGATAAATGTTTTGTTTTGAACCAAATATAAAATCATACTTTCACTCTCAAGACTTTCCCAAAAATTCATAATGGCAACCAGTTAACAAAAGGGTGCTTTACAAAAGGGTTATTTGGATAATAAAATATTAGTTCTATTTTCATTTTTGAAAAAACTTGTGTCTAAAAACAAATAAATAAAACAATTTATTAAAACTATTTAGGGCCTTTGTTTGCCATATGCTTTTCTAAGGAGAAACCTACAAAACCATATTTATAAAACGAAGATTTGTAAATTTAATATTTTGTTTTGATTTGGTTTCATAAAAAAGTCCAAAACATCTATTTTGAGTTTTACAAAAAATTCATCAATTTTATTTTTATTCTTTTTATTCAAGATAGAAACCCTATGGGGGAAACACCCTATAATAATTTTAATATCTAATTTAAAAATAGTATTCTCTTTTATTTATTTTTTCTTTGAAAAATGTATAAAAACATATTCATTTTCTATTTTTCAAGAACTTTTCTAGAAAGTTTGATGGGCTTTTGAACTAGTTTTGAAACTAAAAGAATAAAAACAGAAAAGAAAAAGATTAAAATAAAATGAAAATAAGAATTGCCAGCCTAACTGGTCCAGCCCAGCCAGCTCAGCAGGCCAGCCTGCTCCTTTTCCACCTCGCGGCCTCCCGCTTTATCTGCCACCCGCGTGTCGCAGAGCGGCCCAGCTCCGGCCCAACACCCCTCCCTCATCTCACCGCCACGCCGGTCCCACCCTACCATCCTCGTCAACCTCCCGACGCCCATGTCGCCCATGACCGACGACCCCATCGCCCCACGCCGCCCTCCCCTCTAACTCCCCCACTTGCCGCGACCCCTCCCCTTAAAGCCCCGGCCCCCCTCTCTCTTTCCCCTCTTTTCTTACACCCGAACGCCCCTAGGCCGCCTCTCTAATTCCTCGCCAGAGTAGTCAAGCGCCACTGCGGTTCTTGATCTGGCGAACCCGTGAGTCACGCCACCCCTATTTTCTCTCCCTCTCTTCTGCTCGATCTGGCGTACCTTCGCACCCTCTCATCCCTCTCTCTCTCGCAGCACCGCGACTCCACCACAAGCGCCTGAAGACCGCCGCCGTCCGAGTTTCTCTGGCCGACCGCCACCAACGACAGAGGATGCCCGAGAGCTCGTCGATCAAGCTCACGTCCTTGTCGAGCAACATCGCACCTTGTCATCCCCTCTGAGCTCGCCGCCGACCACCGCAACCACCTCTATGTTGGCCACTGCGCCGCGCGCCACTATCCCCTCCATTTTCAGCGAGTGGAGCCGCAGGTGGGCCTCTACCTTTTCTCTCTTCCGTCTGATCCACTTTCCACGGACATGATGCACCCGAGCCAAGCTCAGTCGTGATTGTAAGCCAAGTCGGTCTTTGAACCGAGCCGCGGTCCGACGAAGATCTGGTCGTTTTTATTATGTTGATCCGACGATGCACATTAGTCCAACCAGCAAAGGGGTACCGCTGAATCAGATTGAGCCACGTGTATTCCTTTTTCTATTAATTTTTTTAGCTTTAGGAATAGACATAAACCAAAAGTTGCATAATTCATAGAGATTGATCTGCTTGTCCAAATTTAGCAAATGATATATTCCTGGATTCAGAAAAATGTCCAAAATAACATTATGAATTAAAATTTGAATTTTGGCAAAGAAAATTATTTTAAATATTTAAACTCTAATATAGGGTATTTAAATCATAGTATTTATATTGTAATTCCAAAGTTTACAAATAATACCTTTCTGTAATCCTTTTGAAATTGAAAAATATTTTAGAATTTCCATTTAGCCATTAGTTCGTTGAATAATTCCCGTAAACAAAAATCACCAGGAATAAAGTTCCTCTCAATAAGATTGGTGTCTTGCGGGGCAATCATGGACACTATATCCAACATTTTTATTGCTCGCGTCTGCATAATATGCAACTCAAAGTCTTGAAGTGAAAGAATCCAACGGATCAATCTTGGCTTAGGGTCTTTCCTTTCAAGGAGTTCTTTCAAGCCATCACGATCCATGAACTCTTACCTTTGCATCAATATATAGGAACAAAATTTATCACAAGAGAAAAATACAGCAAAAAGTTCCTTTTCTTCCTTAGGGTAGTTCTTTTGGGCACCATTGAGAGTTCTACTAGGATGATGTATAATATTAAATCTACGGCCAACATATTGTCCTAGAGTTACTCCTACAACATCATTACTAGCTTCACATATTAAATCAAAGGTTGTATCCTAGATAGGTGGTTTAATAATTGGAGCATGAGATAAAGCATTTTTGAGTTTATCAAAGGCTTCAAGACACTTATCATCAAAATTAAACCTCATTCCCTTTTGCAAGAGGTTTGTAAAAGGTTTAGATATTCTAGAGAAATTCTAATGAACCTTATATAAAAACCCACATGACCAAGAAAACTTCTTATATTAATATCCCTAGGTGGTGGCATTCTCTCTATTGCTTCAACCTTAGCTCTATCAACTTCAATTCCCTTACCTGATACCTGGTGTCCAAGGACTATACCTTCTTTGACCATAAAATGGCACTTCTCCTAGTTTAGAACTAGATTAGTTTCTTCACAGCGCTGCTAAACTCTTTTGAGATTATCTAAACAACTAGTAAATGAAGTTCCATAGACAGAAAAGTCATCCATAAATACTTCCATTATAAGTTCCATAAAATTAGAAAAAATAGCAGTCATGCATCTTTGAAAAGTAGCTGGAGCATTACATAAAACAAAGGGCATACATCGGTAAGCATGTAAACCGTAAGGACTTGTGAAAGTTGTTTTAAGTTGGTCATCCGGATGAACAGCTATTTGAGAGAAACCAGAGTATTCGTCCAAGTAACAAAAATGAGTATGGTTTGCTAACCTTTCTAAAGTTTGATCTATGAACGGTAATGGATAGTGATTTTCCTAGTTTCGTTGTTTAATTTCCTGAAGTCTATACACATCCTATGGCCAACAACAGTTCTAGTAGGTATCAATTCATTTGTTTCATTAGGAACAACAGTAAAACCGCCCTTCTTAGGAACATAGTGAACATGAATTACCCATTCACTTTCTTTTACAGGATAGATTATACCTAACGAGGGTACAACTCATCAATGCCCATTGTTATGGACTTGGGTTTTGGAGAAGGAGGGAGCACTGGAGGCATCAATCGGCTAGCAAACAAGCACACAGGGACACAAGGTTTTCCGAGGTTCAGACCTCGTAGAGGCCCCTACTCCTACTTGTCTGCTCTTGGAATTATCGAGGGAGTCAAAAGTTACAGGGGTGCGCAGATGCAATCTGGCGATGGTTGTGGAAACTAGGGTTGTGATTGTCCTCCTCGCCACCCCTCCTAGCCTTTATATAGATAGGATAGGTATCGGGTAGCAGGTCAAGTTGGTTACAGATTAGGGTTTGTCTTTTGAATTTTCTATCTTAAGCTTCTTCTTGCCTCGCAAGCAATCGGAGAGTCCGTGGGTCACCCGAATTCTTCATTGGGCCTTGGCAACGCCGTGGGCTTCTGCCGTATCTGGACCATATATGCAAAACTCGAGTACCTATAGGGTATACCCATGTTAGTAGCCCCCGAGTGTCCAGTGGAATCGCAGATTCGACTGGAGACTTTATGAAGTCGTTCGAGTACATGACTAAGCATTTTTTCGAGTGTTCTGTTTGTGTCATAGGGATCGTTGGCATACGTGCCTGATTTATCCAATGTATCGTTATCAGTTAACTTCCTTAGGGAAAAACAATGTAATCTACTCAAACTCGAGTCCCCGGACTCGAATTCGGAAAAGTTCTAGCATAATTCAACTCAGGCTGTAGAGGTCTTACAGGAGACAAATTCCAGTGTATAAATGTGAGCACTCGACGCGTCCGTCAAGGCATGTTCATCGTTCCTGCAGGCACAGATAATTTTTTGGTAGTGGACAGCAGATGCGTTGCCAGGCCTTGTTCAGGTCTTGTCTTCACGCTGTAAGCGCAACATTGAATTTTTGTCATCATGGAGATGATTCGGGTGGCTCAGGAGACGTAATCTCTTTGTAGGGAAAATATGAGGCATAGTTGCCATAGCATTCGTGTGTGGATGTTATCGACACACAGTATGATGTACAACTAATCATAGGGTGCACGACCAGCGCTCTCTATGGGAGTAGCCCCCGAGTGCCTATTTGAGTCGTAGACTCGAGTGGGGACTAAAAACATTTTGCGACTGCTGTCGTCTTTGGTTGCTTGTTTTAGTCGAATGTGCTTCCATTGCTCCCTATGGGAGTAACCCGTAGTTCACAATCGAATCATTGATTCGAGTGATGGGTTTGTCTTGAATGCTCTAACACCTGCATAAAAAATTCTTTCGGGTGCACGGACAGCGCTCCTGTTAGGAGTAGCCCTCGAGTGATTGGTTGAGTCGAAGACTCGAGCAAGAACTAAAGTAGTCAAATATCTTCTTCTGCTAGAATCGATGATGTCAGTGCTGACAATGTGTTGACCTCAGTTGCCCACGTGATCGTGTTTTACATGACGTGATGAGCGGTGGGTCCCACTTTCTGACTTTGATTTTACTGGGCATGCGTAATCTTCTATTTTAACTGCGTCTCCTCGATTTCCGCGTATAATGGGAGTAGTGGGGGACGGTTTGTGATTCACCTTCATCACGCATCCAGTAGGGTTTCTGCTGGCCGTTGGATGACATCCGCGAGGAGGTTAAGTAGCAGCATAGTTGTGGTAATTTTTTCCCATCTCTCTTCTTGCTCATGCCTCCTTCGCCATTGTTGCTCTCGCTGCTCCTTTGCGCTCATCCCCTCTATGGCACTGGACCAGCTGCGCGTATTTCCTAGTTATTTTCTGCGCTCTCACCACCATCGAAAGATGGGCAAGAAGAAATGAGGCACCGCCGCTAGATCTGCGGCCACCATTGCCGCCGCCAAGAAGAAGGAAGGGACCACCGCCGTGGGCACCAGCGCCGCCGCCTCTGGGAAGAAGAAAGGTGCGGGCACCCGTGTCACCAATGGCTCCTAGCGCGCGTCTATCATCAAGTCTTCTGAGATGCATCTTATTCGTCAAGATGGAGCTCTTCCATCCGTGGAAGATGACTCGCGAGTGCCTGGAGACGAGGTAATCCCTCGTCCTCCTGTGGGTTTCAGAGTGATGTTCCTTGCGTTCATCATTCGAGGTCTCTCTCTCCCCTACATCCGTTTGTTAGGGGTCTTCTCTATTTCTATGGGCTCGAGCTGCATCAGCTGTCCCCAAATTTGATTCTTCATATCTCTTATTTCATCACTCTCTGCGAGTGCTGGCTCGGAATCGAGCCGCACTACAGTCTCTTCAAGAAGATTTTTAAGCTTAAGCATCAGTCGGGGTCAGGTTTGGTGGTCTATGATGTAGGAGGCTGCGGGATCCACGTCGACTTGTCAACACCCGAATTTTTAATCCCAGATGCCCGTTATGCCATACCTCGCAATCCTAGGATTACCATTTTTGCGAGACATAATGGATTGGATATCACAGTACATCATCCATTACAAACCATACATAAGGTCTTACACAAATAAGGATCTTATGATCCAGTATTAATACAACAAGCAGCGGAAATAAAAGATAAGCGTAGCGGTGGGGTCCATCTTCAGGGGCACAGACAATGCTGACGAAGGCAAATAGTCCTAGTTATCATAGCCGTCCTATTGGCCATCATCTTGATAGTCTCCTTCATAGTCTGGCCATGAGAATAGCCAGGGACAAAATCCATGAGTACTCTTTAAGTACTCGCAAACTACCACTAACAAGTAATATAGTTCTAAGTCAAATTCTAAACTCTATGTTTAACTATAAGGTTAAGTTTGAAACCTAAGCTGAGTTCTGAAGCAAAGAAAGATAAAATAAAGCTCTAGAATCACTTAAGTTGAGAAGCTAGTATCATAAACACAACCCTATTGTGGTGAGGTCAAGATTAATCATTCACTTCAAGTTATTTGGAAAACATCTGACTATGAAACAGTATGGCCATTCCAACTGTCTATAACCACGGACACGGCTATTCGAATAGTTTGACACTCTGCAGAGGTGGTACACTTTCACCACAAGATTCGATACATATGTCAGGGATAACCCTGAATCATCATACTTAGTATGCAGATAATCAAACATAACCTTCCCTTTACACACCCTAGTATAAGCACCTCTCCTATGAGCATGGCCTCCCAACCATGACCATCAGTCATCTTGGGCACTGCATAGGTGGACAACATTGAGAGGTAGCCTCAGCTCAAACCTCTCCCGTGAGGGAACTAATACTAATGCATATAAATTTCCAGCTAAGCCTTACCCAATTTAGGTAGTGTGGTTGTACGGTAAATTTGGAATGGTATCACATCCGAATCCAACCATCAGTTTTATAAAATGGCTAAGGCTCATGCCTCAACATTTTCATCATCATAAACCATTTGTGTTTCTCAACACATGTCAAAACATCTCAATAGAATGACTCATCATTCCAAGGTTTTCAAAATTCATTTTCACCAAGTGTTCCCATCTAAAGTGACTCAAGTTTTTATCTACTCTAAACTACTAAGTTAAGAGTGTTCACTAAGGTGGAAAGATGATGGGTTCAATCTCATGCCATATAATGACATCTAAAGCTTAGCTAAATAGGTCAAGTTTTATACTTTTTATGCTACCTTCACAACAAGTAAGGGACTTTGTGTAAACTAAGGGAGGTAAAACTTGTAAAGAAGACTTGGGGTAACTAATAGTCAAAGTGGTATGACTCAAGCATGCCTATAACGTCTTGGATCAAGTTAACTAGCTTAATTCCAATTCACTACAATAGCTTGCCTTTGTTGGTGCAGTGGTTGAAGTTTTGTTCTTCTTCTTCTTGGTAGAACTCCTCCTCCTCGTAAGCTTGGTCGGTACTATCTTCTATAAATACATATGGAGTACACAATCACCAAACAATACTTAACTAGTTTACTTAGTACTCTATGGCACACAATTGATGATCTATTATCATCACAAGCATCACAAGTTTTATTCACTAGTTTCCTCCT
This sequence comes from Avena insularis, assembly GCA_023614405.1. Classification (NCBI taxonomy): domain Eukaryota; kingdom Viridiplantae; phylum Streptophyta; class Magnoliopsida; order Poales; family Poaceae; genus Avena; species Avena insularis. The sequence goes on along the minus strand of CM042690.1, from coordinate 658,495,273 downwards.
TTTTATTTTAGAAAAGTAATTTCTACTCATTGAAAATTAACTAAGATTTAATATTCACCACTTAAAATATGGGATCATGTGGACACATGTCATCACCACATATTCTAACATATGGGAATGAGCTTTAAAGGTTGGATCCTAATTACTTTGGTTTAAGTTCATTATTTAATGATTTAAAGTGACTAGAAATGCCTATATAGCATTATTTTGGTACTAGTCCAAAGTCACTGCATGTAAACCTTAATTTTATTACATATTTGGATAGATATGATGAAATGTGATTTTTGAGAGTTGGAATCAACTCAAAACCTATCTTGGTTAATTTTATAAAAATGTTTCAAAGGGCAAATGCTTCTGTTTTATTATTTTTACTAGGAGAGATCTATAACTCTAATTGAATTAAATCCAACGGGCTTGGATAGATCATTTCAATACATTTCAGGCAAAATTGGTGTCATCCAATTTGGATTTGTCAAACACTCTGAATTGATTTTCAAACTAGGGGACAGAACTAAGATTTGAATTAAAAAGAAAAATTCAATTTTGAACGGCTGGGCTAGCACAGGAACGAACATGGGCCGGCCCAGTGGCGCTCTGCGGCGCGGGGCTCAGCTGACGGGGGGGTCCCGCTTGTCTGTGATTCTTAACACATGAAACGGTACGCGCGATGTGGGCCGTTAGATTAGAACTAGGATCTACGGCTGGGGATCGTCGTCGATGACGGACAGGTCACCGGCGAGCTCGAACCCTAGCGGCTCGGTGGGGTCTACCAGGGACGTACCAGGGCTCTAGCAAGGTCGGCGAGGCGGGCGAAAGAACTGGTGGTCGACGGCGAGGTCAGGGACGGTCGAGGTAGCTCTAGGGGTGGTCGCAATCAGCAGCGCCCCTTGCTCCTCTGCTGCGGGCTACTCCGGCCAAATTTCGGCGAGCAAGTGCTCATGCTGCTCCGGCTAGAGGTGGGGAACGGTCAGTGAGGTGAGGGGAGTGGAGTGGTGTGCTTCAAATGGCTGGGGTGCCCTCCTTTTATAGGCATGACGGTGAGACCGAGCGGGATGGGCAGACGACGGTGGCGAAGTGGCTACGGCCGGCTAGATGCATGGCTGAGGGTGGCGGTCGACATGCGGTCTACTGGCGGTGCTCTAGGAAGTGAATGCAGGCTTTGGGGCGGTGGTATGTGGTTGGGGCGAGCTGGCGCTCTGAGCGGCAGAGGCGGCGATGTCCACGGTGAGCGGTGGCTGTGGTGCGTTGGGCGGCGAACGGGCGTGTCCGTCGTGTTCCCTAGGTCGTGGCGGAGCGATAGGCGCGGGCTGCGGTCGAGCGGCGGCTCGTGCACGCGTGCCGGGTGCGGCGCTCTGGCGCGTGCTCGGCATGGCTCGGTGGCACTGGGTGCAGGCTCTCCTCGGTGGTCCACTGCTGGGCTTGGCTCGGGCAAGGGACAGAGGGTGGAGGTGAGGTCCTGGCTACCTCCTAGACACAGCGAGAGAGAGGGAAGTGGTCTGTTGGGGCGAGTGCATGGTCGGCCGGCGAGCTAGTGCTCGGGGTGGCTCAGCACTACGGCTAGGGACAAGGGAGATGGGTGCTAATGGTATGGTTAGATCAAGAGGGGACCAAAAGATTAAATGGGGATCAAATGGGGGCAAAACCCTGTTCAAAACAGTGAGCTATGATTTAGAGTTTAAACCTGCCTGCCAAGTGTTTGATTAAATGGCCGCAAGAAATAAACTTTTGAATTTTGAAAAGATTTTTGGTGGGTTTGCTAGAAATAAGCTTGAGAATCTGTGGGTGCTTGGGTTTTGAAAATTGAGCTTGTTTGAGTGGTTTTTGAAAAACTGGGATCTTCCCATATGAAATAGATTCAATTTTAAATTGTCCTTTAAAATTAGCATTGAAAGATTTTTGCAGATCACAAAGTGGGCCTTGGTACCTCATTATGTGTACTATCAAGGGGTTTAAAGATCCACACATGTTTCTGTTAGGGAACACTCAAAGTAGGGTAGTTGATTAAAATGGCCAAAATGACCATTCCTCCTTTTTAATTGTTTTTATTTGATTTTCTTTGGGAAAAGTTCGGGAATGATGTAGATGATGTTTAAATCACCTAAGAAACATTTTACAACCAAATAATCACAGAACCATGGCAATTCAAATCAAATCCTAATTAAATGCACATACACATGAATGCTTTCATTTTTACTTTGGAAAAGTTTTTGTTAACCCTAATTTTGATGATTTGGATCTTGATAAGCTTGGATTAAAGTTTTGGGATGTTACAAACCTTCCCCCTTAAACAAAATCTCGTCCCGAGATTTACAAAGAAAACTAGGAACTAAAGAGATCTGGGAACTCTGTCCTAATGTAATCTTCGCGCTCCCAAGTGGCTTCCTCCTCGGTATGATTTCTCCACTGAATCTTGAGAAATTCGATACTCCTGGTTCTGGTGGTTCTGTAGGCTTCTTCTAAGATACGGATGGGAACTTCCCGATTGGTCAAGTCATTGTTGATTTCTACGGCTCTGTGTTCGATGTTCTTGAAAACTTCAGTCTTCTCGGGCACTTCCAAGCATTTGCGAAGTAACGAGATATGGAACACATTATGGATGGGTGACATCTCTTCAGGTAGTTCCAGCTGATACGATACTTCTCCTCGATGGTTCAGAATCTTGAAAGGTCCGATATATCTAGGGGCTAACTTTCCCTTCAGACTAAAGCGTTGAGTTCCCTTCAATGGTGAAACCTTGAGATATACAAAATCTCCGACATTGAAAGTCAGGTCTCTCCTTCTCTTGTCAGCATAACTCTTACATGCGGATTGAGCGGTCTTGAGGTGCTCACGGACTTTGTGAACCTTCTATTGACTACCGAGAATGTCGGGTCCAAAGATCGACTCTCTCCTACTTGCGACCAATTCAAAGTGCGACACTTTCTTCCGTATAGGAATTCAAATGGTGCCATCTGCAAACTAGCTTGATAACTGTTGTTATATGAGAATTCTGCGAAAGGCAGGCAGTCTTCCCATTTTGATCCATATTCCAACACACAAGCTCTAAGCATATCCTCTAGGATCTGGTTGACTCTCTCGATCATCCATCGGTTTGGGTGATAAGCGGTACTGAAGTTCAACTTGGTTCCTAATCCTTCCTGAACTTTCTGCCAAAATCTTGAGATAAACTGGGTTCCTCGATCTGATACGATGGTCTTGGGGGTTCCATGCAGACTAACAATCCTAGCAATGTACAGCTCTGGTAACTTTGCACTCTGGTAGGTAGTCTTGACAGGTATGAAGTGAGCTACCTTGGACAGTCTATCAACTATGACCCAGATTGAGTCATTTCCCCTACTGGAAGTAGGTAAACCGATGATAAAGTCCATTCTGGAATCTGCAATGGTTGGAACAGTCCTGCAGGTCTCTGATGCTCTGCTTTGACTCTTTGACAGATGTCACATTTGGCGATGTAGCTTCCGATTTCTCTCTTCATCTTGTGCCACCAAAATTGCTCTTTCAAATCTTGATACATCTTTGTTCCTCCGGGGTGGATAGAATAAAGAGTATCATGAGCTTCCTTCATGATAACTTGCTTCAGCTCCAAATCTGCTGGCACATAGATATGTCCTTTGTACCATAGTACTCCTTCTTCGTCTTTAGTGAATCCAAGTACCTTTCCTGTACCAATACAACGTTTGATTCCATCGATACTTTCATTCCCCTTCTGGGCTTCCTTGATTTGGCTAATCAAAGTGGGTTGAAGTTCAATGCTAGCTAAGAATCCTTTGCTAACTAATTCAGTCCTGAACTGCTCCAACTCTTCATACAAACTTGGTTGCTTCTCCTTGATCATGGTGTTTAGCCTACACGGCAATCTGCGAAGAGCATCCGCTACCACATTGGCTTTGCCGGGGTGATAGTGAATGTCAAGGTCATAATCCTTGATTAACTCTATCCATATCCTTTGTCTCATATTCAGCTCCTTCTGAGTGAAGATATATTTCAAGCTCTTATGATCTGAGTAAATCTCACAGTGATTACCCATCAGATAATGACGCCATGTCTCCAATGCTAGAACCACAACTGCTAGCTCAAGATCATGGGTCGGATAGTTCTGCTCATGCTGCTTCAGTTATCGAGACAGATACGCGATGACTTTGCCTTCTTGCATCAATACACATCCTAGACCAATCTTGGATGCATCACAATATACATCAAACGGCTTCTTGTTGTCTGGCATGATCAAAATTGGGGCTGATATCAATCTCTTCTTCAGCTCCTAGAAACTGGCTTCACATTTGTCGGTCCATTCAAACTTCTTGTCCTTCTTCAATAATTGGGTCATGGGTCTGGTGATACTCGAGAATCCTTCTACGAACTTGCGGTAGTATCCCACTAATCCGAGAAATGCATGTACTTGGGTTTGAGTGGTTGGGGCTTCCCATTCTTCAACATCTTTGATCTTGGCGGGATCAACAAAAACTCCTCCGGTAGACACAATATGTCCAAGGAATCTTACTTCTTTCAGCCAAAACTCACACTTGCTGAACTTGGCATATAATTGATGCTCTCTCTGGGTTTCTAGGATGATTCTTAGATGTTGCTCATGCTCTTCTTCTGACTTGGAGTAGATAAGGATGTTGTCAATAAATACAACTACAAACTTATCTAGGAAATTCATAAAGATCTTATTCATGAGATTCATGAAATAAGCAGGGGCATTGGTTAATCCAAAAGATATAACCGTATACTCGTATAAACCATAGCGAGTAGTAAAGGCGGTCTTCAGAATATCCGCTGCACGAATCTTAAGTTGGTGATAACCAGTCCTAAGTTTAATATTTGAGAATACCTGAGCTCCGGTCAACTGATCAAATAAATCCTCTATCTTTGGCAAGGGGTACTTGTTTTTGATGGTGACGTCAGTCAACTTTCTGTAATCTATACACAGACGATTGCCTCCATCTTTCTTGTCGATGAATAACACTGGTGATCTCCATGGTGATGCGCTTGGTTGAATCAAGTCTGTTGCTAACATGGCATCTAACTGCTTCTTCAGTTCCACTAACTCTGAGGGGTTCATGTTATAGGGTCTCTGGGCTATGGGTCCGGTTCCGGGGATTAGTTCGATGATGAACTCAATATCCCTATCCGGGGGCATACCTGGCAATTCATCTGGGAATACGTCGGGGTATTCACAGACTACTCTGACTTGGTCTATGGTGGGTAGGGCTAGACTCTTGTTTCACTTGAATTCACAGGGTAAGCTTTCAGAGATATGCTCTACTGTTACTCCAGAATTACTGGTCATGGTGATGGCTTTCTTAGCACAGTCTATTAGTCCTTTATGCCTTGACATCCAGTCCATACCTAGTACTACTTCCAATCCTTTGGTTCCAGGTACAATTAGGTTGGCATAAAAATATATCCCATGTATTCTGATAGGCATAACTTTGCAAATTTTTCTAGCTTTTGTAGTTGAACCGGGGATTTGAACTATCATGACATGCTTCAGGTTGGTTGGGTGAATCTTACTAGTGCATGCAAATTCTTCGGTGACAAATGAATGCGATGCTCCCGAATCAAACAATACTCTTGCTAAAACCGATTTGACAGAAAACATACCCAGCACTACATCTGGCGCTTCCTGGGCTTCTTCTGCGTTCATGTGGAAGAGACAACCGTTGCGGTTGTGAGGGTTCCCTAGGGCAAATCTTCTTCCTGGTTGAACACGACACTGTTGTTGAGCTGGGGCATTCACAGTGGCATTGGCTGAAGTCTTCTTGGAACACTCATTGGAGTAGTGACCCTTCACTCCACACTCGAAACAAGTGATCTGGGACTTGTCCTTGACTGCGACAGGTACAACGTTGCTGCCAGTTCTAGGTGTAGTGTTGTTTTTGTTATTGCTCTTGGGAGGGGCACTGGTGAAATTGGTGGCATTACCGGAGTTGGGATGGTTTCCTCCGGACTTCACATTGCCTCCGCTGCGGTTGGGGTAACTTGGGCGAGACATTGGGGGTCGGTTGTTCCTGGGTGCATATCCTGGTGAGGGGTTGGGATGGTACTTCTGGTGACTGCTGGATCCAGACTGCTGCATCATACGACGCTTGCGGTTGTCATTTGCCTGGTTAATCTTCCCTTCCATCTGAACGGTAGAGTCGACTAGCTCTTCGAGATCCTGAAAACGGATGTTGACAAGGATAGTCTGCATCTCATCATGCAGTCCGTTCAAGAATCTCTCCTTCTTCTTGGCCTCCGTGTTGATCTCGTCAGGTGCATATCAGGCAAGTGACAGGAATCTGCCACGGTACTCCACCACAGTCATTCTTCCTTGATTTAATTCGCAGAATTCATCTCTCATCATGTTGACTAGACCTTGCGGCACGTGGGTGTGGCTGAACTTGACTTTGAATGCTTCCCATGTCATCACTTGACCATGGTTCATATTGCGGATGCTATTCCACCAAGCTCTTGCATATCCCACCAGATAGTGGGTGGCGAAGAGAACTTTCTCACTTTCATCAACTCCTGCAACTTCGAGGTTGTTTTCCATTGTCTATAACCAGTCGTCAGCATCTAATGGGTTTTCAAATTGGTTGAAGATTGGGGGATTGGTATTCTGAATTTTTTTGAGTTTGGATCCATGCTGATCCTGATTTCCATGCCCTTGGTTGTTGAGAGCCATCTGGGCTATCTGTTGTAGTGTTGCTAAGTTGGCTTGACGTTCTGCCCTGCTTGCTTCATGGTCGGCGATGAGATTCTGCAAGATCTATAGCATTGGGTCCTACGACGAGCTGCTCCCTCCTTGGTTTCCACGAGTCATCTGAAGGTTGAGATAGATATAGGGGTAAGAGGGAAATTCTAAGGTTCATGGTTTTGGTTTTTCAAAGCTAAAACTTTGAGTTAGACTCTATGTTTAACTATAAGGTTAAGTTTGAAACCTAAGCTGAGTTCTGAAGCAAAGAAAGATAAAATAAAGCTCTAGAATCACTTAAGTTGGGAAGCTAGTATCATAAAAACAACCATGTTGTGGTGAGGTCAAGATTCATCATTCCCTTCAAGTTATTTGGAAAACATCTGACAACGAAACAGTATGGCCATTCCAACTGTCCATAACCGCAGACGCGGCTATTCTAATAGTTTGACACTCTGCAATGGTGGTACATTTTCACCACAAGATTCGATACATCTGTCAGGGATAACCCTAAATCATTATACTTAGTATGCAGATAATCAAACATAACCTTGCCTTTACACACCCTAGTATAAGCACCTCTCCTATGAGCATGGCCTCCCAACCATGACCATCAGTCATCTTGGGCACTGCATAGGTGGACAACATTGAGAGGTAGCGTCAGCTCAAACCTATCCCACGAGGGAACTAATACTAATGCATATAAATTTCCAGCTAAGCCTTACCCAATTCAGGTAGTGTGGTTGTACGGTAAATTTGGAATGGTATCGCATCCAAATCCAACCATCAGTTTTATAAAATGGCTAAGGCTCATGCCTCAACATTTTCATCATCATAAACCATTTGTGTTTCTCAACACATGTCAAAACATCTCAATAGAATGACTCATCATTCCAAGGTTTTCAAAATTCATTTTCACCAAGTGTTCCCATCTAAAGTGACTCAAGTTTTTATCTACTCTAAACTACTAAGTTAAGAGTGTTCACTAAGGTGGAAAGATGATGGGTTCAATCTCATGCCATATAATGACATCTAAAGCTTAGCTAAATAGGTCAAGTTTTATACTTTTTATGCTACCTTCACAACAAGTAAGGGACTTTGTGTAAACTAAGGGAGGTAAAACTTGTAAAGAAGACTTGGGGTAACTAATAGTCAAAGTGGTATGACTCAAGCATGCCTATAACGTCTTGGATCAAGTTAACTAGCTTAATTCCAATTCACTACAATAGCTTGCCTTTGTTGGTGCAGTGGTTGAAGTTTTGTTCTTCTTCTTCTTGGTAGCACTCCTCCTCCTCGTAAGCTTGGTCGGTACTATCTTCTATAAATACATATGGAGTACACAATCACCAAACAATACTTAACTAGTTTACTTAGTACTCTATGGCACACAATTGATGATCTATTATCATCACAAGCATCACAAGTTTTATTCAATAGTTTCCTCCTTTTTATTTTAGAAAAGTAATTTGTACTCATTGAAAAATTAACTAAGATTTAATATTCACCACTTAAAATATGGGATCATGTGGACACATGTCATAACCACATATTCTAACATGTGGGAATGAGCTTTAAAGGTTGGATCCTAATTACTTTGGTTTAAGTTCATTATTTAATGATTTAAAGTGACTAGAAATTCCTATATAGCATTATTTTGGTACTAGTCCAAAGTCACTTCATGTAAACCTTAATATTATTACATATTTGGATAGATATGATGAAATGTGATTTTTGAGAGTTGGAATCAACTCAAAACCTATCTTGGTTGATTTTATAAAAATGTTGCAAAGTGCAAATGCTTCTGTTTTATTATTTTTACTAGGAGAGATCTATAACTCTGATTGAATTAAATCCAACGGCCTTGGATAGATCATTTCAATACCTTTCAGGCAAAATTAGTTTCATGCAATTTGGATTCGTCAAACTCTCTAAATTGATTTTCAAACTAGGGGATAGAAGTAAGATTTAAATTAAAAAGAAAAATTCAATTTTGAACGGCTGGGCTAGCGCGGGAACGATCATGGGCCGGCCCAGTGGCGCTCCGCGGCGTGGGGCTCAGCTGACAGGGGGGTCTCGCTTGTCAGTGGTTCTTAATACACGAAACGGTACGCGCGCTGTGGGCCATTAGATTAGAACTGGAAGGCTACTCCGGCCAAATTCCAGCGAGCAAGTGCTCACGCTGCTCCGACTAGAGGTGGGGAACGGTTAGTGAGGTGAGGGTTGTGGTGTGGTGTGCTTCAAATGGCTGGGGGTGCCCTCCTTTTATAGGCCCAACGGTGAGACCGAGCGGGATGGGCAGGCGACGGTGGGGACATGTCTACGGCCGGCTAGAGGAATGGCTGAGGGTGGCGATCGACAGGCGGTCTCCTGGCGGTGCTATAGGAAGTGAATGTGGGCTTAGGGGTGATGGTATGCGGTCGGGGCGAGCTGGCGCTCTGAGAGGCAGTGGCGGCAGTGTCCACGGCGAGCGGTGGTTGTGGTGCGTTGGGCGGCGAACGGGCGTGTCTGTCGTGTTCCCTGGGTCGTGGCGGAGCAGTAGGCGCGGGCTGCAGTCGAGCGGTGGCTCGTGCACGCATGCCAGGTGCGGCGCTCTGGCGCGTGCTCGGCATGGCTCGGTGGCACTGGGCGCGGGCTCTCCTCGGTGGTCCACTGCTGTGCTTGGCTTGGGCAAGGGACAGAGGGTGAAGGTGAGGTCCTGGCTACCTCCTAGACACGGCGAGAGAGAGGGAAGTGGTCTGCTGGGACGAGTGCATTGTCGGTCGGCGAGCTAGTGCTCGGGGTGGCTCGACACTGTGGCTAGGGACAAGGGAGATGGGTGCTAATGGTATGGTTAGATCAAGAGGGGACCAAAACATTAAATGGGGGCAAAACCCTGTTCAAAACAATGATCTATGATTTAGAGTTTAAACCTGCCTGCCAAGTGTTTGATTAAATGGCCGCAAGAAATAAACTTTTGAATTTTGAAAAGATTTTTGGTGGGTTTGCTAGGAATAAGCTTGAGAATCTGGGTGCTTGGGTTTTGAAAATTGAGCTTGTTTGAGTGGTTTTTGAAAAAGTGGGATCTTCCATATGAAATAGATTCAATTTTAAACTGTCATTTAAAATTAGCATTTGAAAGATTTTTGCAGATCACAAAGTTGGCTTTGGTACCTCATTATGTGTACTATCAAGGGGTGTAAATATCCACACATGTTTCTGTTAAGTTTTGAGTACTAGGAACACTCAAAGTAGGGTAGTTGATTAAAATGGCCAAAATGACCATTCCTCCTTTTTAATTGTTTTTGATTTGATTTTCTTTGGGAAAAGTTTGGGAATGATGTAGATGATGTTTAAATCACCTAAGAAACATTTTACAACCAAAGAATCACAGAACCATGGCAATTCAAATCAAATCCTAATTAAATGCACATACACATGAATGCTTTCATTTTTACTTTGGAAAAGTTTTTGTTAACCCTAATTTTGATGATTTGGATCTTGATAAGCTTGGATTAAAGTTTTGGGATGTTACACGACTCCTCCGCCACCTACTTTGACATCAAGCTCACCGCGTCTATCCAAGGGTGGAGGGACAAGTGGTTCTCGTCTCACTGAAGGCGACGGAGAGCACTTTGCCTCTTCGCCTTCGATCTCGTGGAAGCTTGCAAGAGGAGGCATTCCTGGAAGAACATCGTGATTCCTGGAGAGTCCGAGGAGACGGAGATACTGTATCAGCGTGTTTGCGCCCTCGAAGGCCGCATAGGCAAGGAAGAGGGTGGCGCCACTCTCATTCGCACATGGTTGCACCGCCGCATCTAGCCTCTACAGGATAGAGTCCACCCTATGTTCCGATGGGTCGGTGCTGGTGATGTCACTCGCATATCTGCTGAGGGCATTTCTGCGGGTGAGGTAGATAGGAGGTTGCGACAGGTTACCAAGTATACAGCCAAGGAGGATCTCCTAGACGAATCAGCCATGCCTCCTTTCGATGCCAACAACCCTCCGCCTGAGGTATAGTTTTTTGTGAAATAGTATTGTATTTGTTCGATTGGTTGCCAAGTGCTTTAATCTGTGCTAATGTTTCTTTTGAATGCAGGACTAGAATGTGGCTGCCAGTTTTCCTCCTCAATCTGAAGGGGTTATCCCTCGCGAAGCGGAGGAAGAGGAGGGAGCCCCCGAGTCTAGCGGCCACGACACTCACAAGAGTTCCCATAGCGAGGATTCTGATGCTTCAACACCGACGATGCTGGAAGGTCCTTCTGCTGCTGCAGAGGAGCCAATTCCCGCTGTACCTGTGCACGCCATGGCTCCTCCTGCTCTGAAGAAGCTGCGGCTACCGAAGGAGTTGTCAGATAACTCCTTTGAACTCGACAAATTCAACTGGTAAGATTTTAATTTCCATGAGTTTGTATTGCTCTCTTTGAGGTTGTTTTTTGGAAGTGGTGTTGGGCATGTTTTGCAGTCAAGTGGCATCATCGTCTTCTGACGACGTCCAACTTGTGAAAGAGTCCGGAGTCACAGACTCCAATACCAACGAAGTGGCCACATAGTCTTCTTCCCCTCTAGTGGCGGCCCACTCCGGCGCTAATTCTTCGAGTTCCCCACATGCTGGGGAGCACCAGATGCTTGCCTGGACGACTGCGTGACAGTCATCTTTAGATTACTTGGAGGAACATGTGAGTGTCCTTTTTGCTGTTTGGCAGTCGTATTTGTACTTTGGGTTGACGCTAACTCTTTGTTTCCCTTGGTGTAGCTCATTGTGAAGGAAGTTGCTCGCCTTGCGGAGCAAGTCCTTGCCATGGGTCGGCAGCATGCCTTACTGGACAATCGCCACCGCGCAGTCGAAGGTTAGCTTTTGACTTCGTCTTTGTCTTCGTGGAGATTTGTCAGCTCAATTGTTGTTATGCCCTATCCTTTGTAGGCGAGCACAATGAGCTTATCCATCGCGTTACGTCCCTCGAGAAGGGGCTTGCCGTTGCGGAGAAAAGGCGCGACGAGGTAGTCGCGGCTCTGGAAGAGTCGCAAAAGCGTGAGGAAGACCTACGTTCTTCCAATGTTGAAAGCGAGAAGTTGTTCGAAGAACAACTTTTTTTGATTGCCAAGGATCTCTTAGGTAATTTTCAGTTTGATTTGCATTGATCCTTGTTTGACATCATGTTGCTGTGCTAACACCCTGTGTATGCAGATGCCGTCGGCCTAAGCTTTAACGCCCAGTCTCTGCATCGCGCGGATGCTTTGGCAGGCGCCATTGCTGCGGTCTAGGACCCTAGTGTTTCCCTACAGGAGACGTTGGGGAAGGCCAAAGGTGTGCTCGGTCGCCTCCATGAGGAGCTGACTCTGAAGGCCGGGCTAATCGACGATCTTGAGGACCTGGTGGAATCCTTCACTAGAGGTATTCCCACGGAATTCAGGAACTCCGAGCGGTCTGTCGGTGCCACCATGGCACTCGTGATGGTGCAAGCCCATGGCGTGGAGTTGGATCCCACCGTGATCTCCGAGGCGATGCCTCTCGATGCTAGAGGCCAGCAGGTAGTGTTTGCTCCCTTCGCTAGTAGCTGCGGTAAATACGGGTATCAGCTTATCGAGACAGTCGTCAAATACTCTGAGGAGCAGTGGCGAGCGAAGGCGGCGAATACCATGGCATCTGGGGCTACCACGGGGAAGTCTGTGGCATCGGAGACTACCACGGATGTGATGAAGCCCTCGAAGCCGAAGTCGAAGTTGAAGAAGCAGAATGCTCCCTAGTCGCCATGTGTAATAGCTGTAGCTAGCCTTTTGTCTAAACCGTGCTTTTGTGGTGGGTGTTCTCTTGACATTTATCAAATTTGAATGTAGTCCTCTATTTACAAAGTGTGATGAGTCTCATTTTCCTCTTGCTTGATTGTACCGAGGATCCTTCGAGTGGTCCTCATGATTCTCCTCCCACCGATGACACCACGGCGTAGCCGCGTTCAAAGGTGGAGGAGTTGTCGTTGCTTTCACGACCGCGCGACCACATTTAGCAGTTGGAGCGTGAGTTGCCCATCGTCCGTGGTAACGCGGATGTGTGGGAGTCGAAAGCTGAGAAGGCCACCGCCCGCGAGAAGTATCTGTTGGAGGAAGTAACGCAGTTGAATAAGCAGTTTAAATCTTAGCTTTCTACCTTCTCGTATTTTTCTTTTAGTCAATCGCGGCGATGCCTTATCTTCACACTTTGCTGCCTGCGTGGTGTAGTTGTTAGTGCTCGTCATCCGCAGGATGAGAAGGATAGGGTGGCCATTCGAATAAACAACCTGACCTAGGAGCAGCTGCAGGCGAGTGGGTATTTTTGGGTGGACCACGACCGTGCAGTCGTGTTGGCGACCTTGCAGGATTGTTCTTCTCGAGTGCTTCAATGCTTGAAGAAGGCACAGTCGTGCCCCAGGCACATTTATCAAACGATGTTTCCGCTGGACATCATCCCTTCAAGCCTGTTGGCTCTTCTGGGAAGTTTCAAGATATAAGCGTGGTACGTGAGTGCGTGCATCAACAACTGGTCGCAGGTGCGAAGGCTACCCTATTGCTGGTGCGACTACATCGGCCAGATGTGGACATAGCGTCCGTTGCTGCTGGGCCGCCACCACCGCCAGAAGGGATGACTTGGAACATGGTGCCAAACTACCAGGCAGTTGATCGGCCGACGGAGGATATTGTCGACTTCTTTGAAGAGCAGACGAATGTTCATCTTCTGTAGCAGTAGCGTAATTTGTATCCTGCACATAGATCTATGAGTTTTGTAAAGTTCGTATGATTATGTTGGGTGTATTTAGTACCCATTGATATGTGAAGAGCTTGCTAGCTTGTATATTTTTCGAGTGTATTGTACTCTGCAGTTCCATTTCGTTTAACCTGACTTATATTTATCTCAGCACCTTGCCAACCTGTCAGGTTCGTTGCAACTGGGTTGGTGTTCATCAAGGGTTCGATTGGTGTTGTGTTAGCTACTCAGGATACTTTGATTTGATCGTAGAACGAAAGTGTAAAGGGTGGCGCAGCCCCCGAGAGATGAAATTGTAAGAAAATAAGGAAAAACACAGAGTTTTGGGGCACTTAGCATTATTTATTCGCAGAATAGTGTGAGGTACAATGTGTGGCTAAGTAGCCTGGCTGAATAGCCTTATTTGTAATGTAAAAATGACTAGGGGTAGAAACGATGCAGCTGCGCGACGTTCCAGGGGTTGGAGTATGCGACTCCGCTCTCGAAATCTTTAAGGCGATAGGCGCCACCTGGGATTACTTCTGTAATCCCGTAAGGTCCTTCCCAAGGGGACCCGAGCTTGAGATGCCCTTGTTGCTTCAGTCGCAGGACCAGGGCTCCTTCAACGAAGGATCTAGGGCGTAGTCTTCTGCTGTGGTAGTTGCGGAGGCTCTGCTGGTAGATCGTTGATCTCTCCGCTGCTATCTCACGTGCCTCGTCAAGGAGGTCGACGGAGTCTTCGAGTGCAAGAGTTGACTCCTTCTCGCTATATGCTACCACCCGTGGGGCTTTGTAGCGTACTTCTGCGGGTAGCACCGCTTCAGCATCGTGCACCATGAAGACCGGAGTGTATCCCGTGGCGCTGTTTGGAGTTGTGCGCAGGCTCTAAAGTACAGATTGCAGCTCGTCTGGCCAGCATCCAGCGGCTTGTTCGAGTGGTCGGAGGAGTCGTTTCTTGATTCCACCGCACACGAGGCCGTTGGCCTTTTCGACTTGACCGTTGGTCTACGGGTGAGCCACCGAGGCGTAGCTTATGTTGATTCCCAGGTTTTCGTGGAATTCCTGGAACTCCTTAGAGGTGAAGTTCGTCCCATTCTCCGTGATGATGCTATGTGGCACTCCAAAGCGGTAGACAATGGACTCGAAGAACTTGACAGCGCTGGCTCCTAATTGATTCGTCACCGGCATGGCCTCGATCCACTTGGTGAATTTGTCGACCGTGACTAGGAGGTAGACATAACCTCCTCGCGAGGATTTTGGGAGCTTGCCGACCATGTCGAGTCCCCATTGTGTGAAGGGCCAAGCCAATGGTATTGACCTGAGTTCCACGCCAGGTGCGTGTGGTTTGTCTGCGAATTGCTGGCAAGCGTTGCAGCGCTGGACGATGTCCTTGCCGTCACGCATGGCCGTGGGCCAGTAGACTCCATCTCGTAGAGCTTTGAGACGAGGGCGCGACTGCCAGCATGGTGTCCGCAAGTGCCTTCATATATATCGAGGAGGATGGCCCTTCCGTCCTTGTTGGAGACGCACCATTGAAGTACTCATGTGATGCTGCGCTTGTACAGTTCGCCGTTGATGAGGGCGAATGCCTTGGATCGTCGCGCGATGTGTCGCGTGATGGCCCAAAATATATCGAGCTCGTTAGGGAACCCCAAGAGGAAGGTATGATGAGCACAACGGCAAGTTTTCCCTCAGTTATGAAACCAAGGTTATCGAACCAGTAGGAGCAAGGAAACACCTCCAAGGTGTTGTATCCAACTTGGAATCCTGCACAACACAACTAGAGAACTTTGCCCCCAAATTATAGTGAGGTTGTCAATCTCACCCGTTTTGCTGAAAACAAAGGATTAAACGTATTGTGTGGAAGATAGTAATAGCTTGCAGAAAGTAAACAGAAACAGTAAATAGTTGTAGATTGATGGTAAAAGAATGGACCGGGGTCCATAGTTCACTAGTGGTGATTCTCCTTAAGATATATGACACGTTGGGTGAACAAATTACAGCGGGGCAATTGACAAACATCGAGAAAGCATACATGCATATACTAATCATCTTGACTCCTATGAGATTTGATTGGGCATTACAACATTATACATAGACCGTAATCCAACTGCATCTATGACTAATAATCCACCTTCAGGTTATCATCCGAACCCCCTCCAGTATTAAGTTGCAAGCAACAGATAATTGCATTAAGGATTGCGTGTAAAGTAAACAATACGATTGTTCTATGAACAAAGGATTGTTGTTTTCTCCCTAGTAGCAACAACACATCTAGTACCTTACAGATTTCTGTCACTTCCCTAGATTACTAGAGTCATGAACCCACTATGGAGCATAAATACTCCCTCTTGGAGTTGCTAGCCTCAACTCGGCCAAGATAGCTACTAACAACGGAGAGCATGCAAGATCACAAATAACAAAGACATGATAGAATCAATAATCAATCTAAAATAGCATCTCAATATCCATCGGATCCCCGCAAACACAACATGTATGATTACAAATAGATGATCTTGATCATGATCAGAGCTCACAAGATCTAAACATGGTAGCACAAAGGAGGCGAACCAACCATCTAGCTACTACATGGACTCATAGTCTAGGGATGAACTACTCACGCATCACACCGGAGGCAGTCATGGTGATGAAGAAGGCCTCCAGGGTGAATTCTCCCCTCCGGTAGGGTGCCGGGAAGAGCTTCAGATCCCTCCTGATCTAGGGATGGATATAACGGCGACTACAGACTCTTTCGTGGATTTTTGATCGGGTGCTTAGGGTTTCTGTATCTGAGGCGATATATAGGTGAAAGGGGAGGCCGAGGGGGTGCCCTAGGCGGCCACACCACCCCCTAGCATGGGTCAGGCCTGTCCGTGCGGCCAGGTGGTGTGGCCGGCCTTTGGCCCCTCTCCGTAACATCTTCTGGCCCCGTGTCCCCCTCGGTGAGTTATTGACTTTGGCTTTTGTCCCGTCCAATTCCGAGAATATTCATTTTCTGACTTTCCTGGAACAAAAACAGTAGAAAACAGGCATCTGGCACTGTGGCATCTTGTTAATAGGTTAGTCCAAGAAAGTGTATAAAAATACTCCAAAGTGTGGACAAAACATAAGAAAATAGATATAAAATAAGCATGGAACATCAAAAATTATAGATACGTTTGCAACATATCAACATCCCCAAGCTTAACTCCTACTCGTCTTCGAGTAGGTAAGTGATAAAAAGAAAGAATAATTTTTGAGGTGACATGCACCATCATAAACTTTAACATAGCATGAAAGATATAGTTCTAACAATAAGACATAGCAACTATGTTGTAACATTTAAAGGCACAAACAAAAGATTCATGAATAACAATGCTTTGCAAGACGTTTGTTTGTTTCACATAAAGAAAGCATAATGAGAATGGTATTCAGCTTGTCCCTCATAGAGTAGAAAAACATAAATGCATAGGACACCTTCAAAGTTCATAAGGGTGACTAGATACAAATAGTTTAAAAACAAGCAATATCAACATTATGAATCAATCAACAAGTCTTGGGACAATGCACATTAAACTAAGAATGGCCATTATGCTCTCTTAATAGGTGCATAAAGATAGAAGATGGGGCCTCGACATAAAAGTAAAAGAAAGGCCTTCATGGAAGGAAGCAGGGATTCAAGTCTCATAAAGAGCTTCCAAAAATTATGGTACTTATTAGCTTTCAGCTCTCATTGCCCCTATCATAAGCATCTTTAGGTGATTAAAGTTAAAGTGACACAACTAAGAGGATATGCTTGACAAGTTATAAGTTGAAATCACATGCCCCATGCTTACGAGTACCGAACCTCATGCTACTCAACTTCAGTCACAAGTAAGCTCTTGTCATTGTAAGTACATATGTATCATAGAGAACCGCCAACGGGGTACCCCTTTCCCCATGACACAGGATCTATCCCATATCAAAATGACAAGGCAAGCAGACAATGAGCATCTCAGCAATCTTTTTATTTGCTATTTGCATAGGTTTTTATTGAGGATGCTTCATAGAGTGCTCATTATGGTTATGCTGCAAGTTTCCACCATGATTAGGCATGGCTTAGGCTAGCGGCCCAGGCGTTTCTCTAACACACATACAAACTCCATGATCTTACAAGTTCCCCTTCTATTTCACACCGCCGGGATCCATAAGCAAAAGAATCATGATATCGACGGAATATAAATGCAATGTTGAAAGCGTTCCCCATGATACATGGTTCTGCTAACTCCAACTTATAAAGCGCAAGCATATACGCAACAAAGATGGACACAATGGTTTAGGATTATTATGTGCAAGAAAGTAAAGTGTGCCATCAAGTTCGTGAGAGCTTTAATCACTAATTTTCACATAACAAGTTTAATTCGGAAGGTAGATAAAAACATGAATATACTTGGAATAGCAAATGCTAATAGGTAGGTATGGTGGACTCTTTGGAATAACTTGGTTTTATTTGGAGTTGGATGCATGAGTGGAACTCGTACTTTGTTATGGAGGCTAGCAAAAGACTGGGAGCGACCAACTAAGAGAGCAATAATGGACATAATCATGCAAAGCGACAAAACATTATTAATTAAATCATAAAGTGATATTACAAGTCGAAAACTAAATGATCATAAAGGCTATGGTGACTTGGGATAGTCATAACATGGTGTGAGCATGCGCCAAGTCAACCCAAATAAAGCATCAAAAGAGAATACCACAATACTATGCTTTAATATGCTAAAACAATGCATGATTCTTTCAAGGCACATTAAGCAATCTCAATTGTTTATAACATGTCATGCTACAGCAAAAATCACTAAGAATAAAGCCAAAACAATATCAAGCATGACATGACAAAGCATAGGCCACAGTCCAAAAACAAGCTCCTCTTTTCCAACCCAAACCAATCAATTTGAAAATTAATGTATGAATGAGGGGGTCCAACCAATTTATTCAAGAAAACTAAGAAAACTAAGAAAACCAAGCAAACGAAAACTAAAAACAAAAATGAAGATGCTCCAAGAACAATACAACTGTGCATGAAATAATAAAAATGAAGTGTTTGGAAGAAACCAGAAATTTTTATTGATGAAGAAGGGGATGCCTTGGGTATCCCCAAGCTTTGACGCTTGTACTTCTTGGATATTTCTTGGGGTGACACGGGTGGCATCCCGAAGCTTGAGTTTTTGTCCATTCTTCATCTCATTACATCATTCTTCCTTTACACCTAAAATTTTTCCTTCATACAAAACTTCACACAATCTTCATTAGCAACATTAGTCTACTCAAGATAATAAGTCTTTTGGTTCAGTTTCAACACAAGTAAAACTTCCATTAAAACACAAGCTACTGTAGCACTTCCTTTAAAAAGTTCAAATGATCAAAGAGAACTCAAAGAGAAACAGATTAAGAGGCAAATGCAAGTAATGGCAGAAATCTGTCAAAACAGACCAGCAGGTAAAAACCAATTTTTTCAAAGACCTTTTGTTTCTGAAAAGTGTTGAACTTACGAAAGTTGGATAACAACCTGGGGCAGAAGCACAAAAAATTTCAACTCAAACAGACGTACAGAGATTTTTCACGAATTTTTACAGCGAAGCACAAAAATCTGTTTCGGGACAGCAACTTTCCCAAACATTACTTCTCTCTCATTAGAGGTTACTCTTGTCACAAAAACCACACAAAAATGATAAGGAGAGGTTATTACTGAAGCAATAACTTCCAAGACTCAACTAATACTTTTGGGTTATCTCCCAATAAGTACTTTTCTTTAACGCCTTTAAGCTAGGCATAAGAATTTCGATGATGCTCACATAAGAAATATGAATTGAAGTAAAAGAGAACATCAAGAAGCAAATTCAAAACACATTTAAGTCTAACCAACTTCCTATGCACAGGAATCTTATACGCAAATAAATTCACAAAGAACAAAGCGACATGCATAGGAAGATAAAACGAGAGTAACTTCAAAACTTTCAGCAAATAGAGAGGTGTTTCAGTACCATGAAAACTTTTACAACCATATTTTCCTCTCTCATAACAATTTTCAGTAGCCTCATGAATAAACTCAACAATATAAATATCACATAAAGCATGCTTTTCATGATCTACAAACACTAGAGCTTTATTATAAACATTTTCAAAAGAATCCTCAGGAACATAACATTCATCCTCCTTTAGTAAGCATGGGGGACAATCAAATATTGTAAGGGGTAAAGAGTTACTCTCATTAGAAGGTAGGAATGGGTAGATCCATTCTTCCTCCTCTTGATCATCACTCTCCTCCTCTTTTTCATCCAATGAGCTTCCAGTTTCATCAATTTCTTCTTCCATAGGCTCCTGCAAGGCATTAGTCTCTTCCGCTGGTGGAGAGCATCTATTAAGATATTTAAGAATATAGCCATTTTCTTCCTTGTAATTATCAAAGAAAAATTGAAGTATATCATAAACCTCATATTTATAAGGTGCATCTTTAGTATTTTCAAGCAAATAAGCTAGTTCTAATGCACCCTTTGAAGCAATAAATTCTTCAATTTGTTCCACATCAGAAAAGTCATAATTTCCCTTAACATAAGAAGATATGGTAACATCATCATTATACTCACATTGAAAAGGGAGGTGTTTATACCTCTTACAGCAACAAGATTTATCAAAGAAATAAGTAACATTATAAGTAGAGCACACATTTCTAGCAATGGTATACAATGTATCAATTTGTTCCCATAAGTGTTTCCCTTTATGTGACAAGCGGTGTTCCTTATAATAATATTTTTATTCTTTCGTGAACCCACCTTGCCAATTAGATTCAGTTTCAAAGAAACCAACCATTGATAGAAAGCATGATAAAGCAAGACAATAACAGACCAACGAAAAGAACAACTATAGTAGAAACTAAATTTTTTTGTGTTTTTGATAAAAAGAACAAGCAAACAAAGTAGAAATAAACTAAGCAAAACAAAATCAACAAAGTAAAGAGATTGGTTATGAGGGACTCCCTTGTGAATATGTCCTTGAATCCCCGGCAATGGCGCCAGAAAAATAGCTTGATGGCCCAAAATATATCGAGCTCGTTGGGAAACCCCAAGAGGAAGGTATGATGAGCACAGCAGCAAGTTTTCCCTCAGTTATGAAACCAAGGTTATCGAACCAGTAGGAGCAAGGAAACACCTCCAAGGTGTAGTTTCCAACTTGGAATCCTGCACAACACAACCACAGAACTTTGCCCCCAACTTACAGTGAGGTTGTCAATCTCACCGGTTTTGCTGAAAACAAAGGATTTAACGTATTATGTGGAAGATAGTAATAGCTTGCAGAAAGTAAACAGAAAATAGTAAAGAGTTGTAGATTGATGGTAAAAGAATGGACCGGGGTCCATAATTCACTAGTGGTGATTCTCCTTAAGATAGATGACACGTTGGGTGACCAAATTACAGCGGGGCAATTGACAAATATCGAGAAAGCATACATGCATATACTAATCATCTTGACTCCTATGAGATTTGATTGGGCATTACAACATTATACATAGACCGTAATCCAACTACATCTGTGACTAATAATCCACCTTCAGGTTATCATCCGAACCCCCTCCAGTATTAAGTTGCAAGCAATAGATAATTGCATTAAGCATTGCGTGTAAAGCAAACAATACAATTGTTCTATGAACAAAGGATTGCTGTTTTCTCCCTAGTAGCAACAGCACATCTAGTACCTTAGCGATTTCTGTCACTTCCCCAGATTACTAGAGGCATGAACCCAATATAGAGCATAAATACTCCCACTTGGATTTGCTAGCATCTACTCGGCCAAGATAGCTACTAACAACAGAGATCATGTAAGATCACAAATAACAAAGACAGGATAGAATCAATAATCAATCTGAAATAGCATCTCAATATCCATTGTATCCCCACAAACAGAAGATGTATGATTACAAATAGATGATCTTGATCATAAACGGAGCTCACAAGATCTAGACATGGTAGCACAAAGGAGGAGAACCAACCATCTAGCTACTACATGGACCCGTAGTCCAGGGATGAACTACTCACGCATCACACCAGAAGCAATCATGGTGATGAAGAAGGCCTTGATGACCCAAAAGTATAGGGGGTGTATCGCAGTATTTTCGATAAGTAAGAGTGTCGAACCCAACGAGGAGCAGAAGGTGCTGGCTAGTGGTATGGATCAGGAATTCTCTGCAAATACTTAGCAAACGAATTTTTAGGGGTTTTTGATAAAGCAAGTAAACTAAGTACGAGTAAATAAAAGACAGTAGGAATAAATGCAACAAGTGGCCCAATCCTTTATGCAGCAAAGGACAAGCCGGCTGTATTACTTAAGATGACCAAACATTCGCGAGGACACATGGGAAGACTGTCAAGTGCTTTCGCTTCATATAGTTGATTAATCTTCTTTAGCTTGCTGAGTGTTGTGTGGGTGAACCTGTGCTAATGTACCGATGTTCCTAGGACTAATACATACTTGTGATTATACCCCTTGCAAACATCCGTAAGTACAAGAAAGTAATTAAGGTAGAAACCTAAGCACAGCTTTAAACTCTAAGACCCTGACGTCCCTTGTGTAATGGTTTCCTAATGGGGGTTTAGGTTTTTGTCACTCTGGCAACCCCTACGATTAGTATCCAAATACACAATGCATTCCCTTAGGCCCATATAGGTGAAGTGTCATGTAGTCGATGTTCACATGACACCACTAGAAGAAGTACACCACAACTTAAATATCAAACTATTGAATCTTTCTCAACACAATTCCACTACTAACAACATGACTTCTCCCATGTCCTCAAGAACAAAACGAACTACTCATAAGACATCATATGGAGCATGATCAGAGATGGAATAATGATGTATAACAATCTGAACATAAACGATAATTCAATGGTTCACTCAATAGCATCAACTACAAAGAGTAATCAACACCGGGAAAGTTTCCCCTAAGAACTATGCAAGATTCAACCCAATTGTTACAACAATATGGAGATGGTGATGAGGGTGCTGATGGTGATGATGGTGGTGATGATGATGATAATGATCCCGATGAAGTCTAGCTTGATGGTGGTGTTGATGGCGACGATCTCCCCTCTCCGAGAAGGAATTCCCCCGGCATAAATCTGTCTGCCAGAGAGATCTTTCTCTCTCGGTGTTTTCCGCCCCGTAGAGGCGGCGAAATCTTTCTGTGGTCACTCCCCGAGTCTTAGAGTTTCGGGAGGAATATATTCGCCAGAGGGGAGAGCCAGAGGTGGGCCAGGGCGGCCACACCACCTGGTGTCGCGGCCTAGGGTGTCCCGTGCCAGGGGGTGGTGTGGGACCCCTGTGGCCCATCTCCACTCCCTCTTCTGGCAGCCTTCGTCTTCTGGAAAAATAGGATTTTCCATATATTTTCCTGGATTTTCTGATCTTCATGAATTTTGCCTCCAAACAGCACCTTTTCCATCAATCCTGACTGCAGCGGTCCATGCTCCAAAAGTCATCAACCATGCAAAAACAGATGAAATAACACAAGTATCATCTCTTAATATGAAATATATCAATGAATAATAGTGAATTATGATATAGAATAGTGATGCAAAATGAACGTATCAACTCCCCCCAAGCTTAGACTTTGATTGTCCCTAAGCGAAACTGAGCTCAATAAACATGGCCTCAGGTTTATGGAGTGAAGAGTCGATAAAAACAATACAGACAAGAAGCATCACATTCATCAATACATAGATCATAATAGAAGACAACTCACTATTATATAACTTACTTGAAATAAGTAAAGGAAACACAATAAAGATACATGAAGTAAATCATAATTGGTAATGGCAAACTTAGCTCTTGGTCGAAGAATAGTTGAGAAATTGCTGGAGTTCACAAATAACTGATTTTCAATGATAGCTTTCAAAGTAGTAATCACCAAGATAAGAGCAATGTGCAAAACAAGGAACATAAGAAACATGATTGAATAAATCATCATATGAATGAATGAAACACAACAACTCAAAATACTTGCTGAGATAGAAGGGAATAGGTTTACTGACCCAACTAAAAAGTAAAAGAAAGGCCCTTCGCAGAGGGAAGCAGGGATTTCAAGTTTCATAAAGAGCTCCCAAAAATTATGGTACTTATTAGCTTTCAGCTCTTATTGCCCCTATCATAAGCATCTTTAGGTGGTTAAGGTTAAAGTGACACAACTAATAGGATATGCTTGACAAGTTATAAGTTGAAATCTCATGCCCCTTACTTACGAGTACCGAACCTCATGCTACTTAACTTCAGTCACAAGTAAGCTCTTGTCATTGTAAATACATATGTATCTTAGAGAACCGCCAACGGGGTACCCCTTGCACATGATACAGGAGCTATCCCATAATCAAAATGAAAAGGCAAGCAGACAATGAGCATCTCAGCGATCTTTTTATTTGCTATTTGCATAGGTTTTTATTGAGGATGCTTCATAGAATGCTCACTATAGTTATTCTGCAAGTTTCCACCATGATTAGGCATGGCTTAGGCTAGCGGCCTAGGCGTTTCTCTAACACACATATAAACTCCATGATCTTAAAAGTTCCCCTTTTATTTCACACCTCCAGGATCCATAGGCAAAAGAATCATGATATCAACTAGGTACAAAGTACCATGGCAGTGTTGAAAGCGTTCCCCATGATACATGGTTCTGCTAACTTCAACTCATAAAGCACAAGCATATACGCAACAAAGAAGGACCAAATGGTTCAAGTTTATTAAGTGCAAGAAAATAAAGTGTGCCATCAAGTTTGTGAGAGCTTTAATCACTAATTTTCACATAACAAGTTTAATTTGGAAGGTAGATAAAAACAAGAATTTACTTGGAATAACAATAGTGCTAATATGTAGGTATGGTGGACACAAATGGCATAGGTTTTGGTTTAAGGAAGTGGATGCACGAGAAGAATTCCCTCTCAGTACATGTTTTTGGTTAGCAAGGCTGGGTAGAAAGTATAAGAGTTGAAGTAAACAAACAAACATACAAGTGATAAAGACAAACATGCAATCTTCCTTGGAAGCACAAAAGATCTTAACTAGAGAATACTAGACTTATGAGCAAATCAAGAAAGAAAGATGATGAAATTATATTTCTTTAGAGTAATTTTATCTTTTCATTCAACTCTCAAAAATAGTGTTGCTACTGACCAAGCCAGGTTTGCCAAAACCAACTAAATTAACTCAATGGTCCCAAAGCGATACCAGTACTAACAACAAGATCAATCATATAACCACGAATTGAAAACTAATATAAGCCATGCAAAAGAGTAAATGATAGAACTTCTGATTAATATTCCATAGCGGCAAACTCACACCAAGGGATACATATCTAACGAGAGAGGGGACACTTCCAAAATGCAAACCATCCTACATGTTAATTTCTCTATTCATGATATGACTCTACTAAAAAGGTAAAAAGATAAAAGATAGTGATATGATACCGCGACACTCCCCCAAGATTGGAACAAGCCAAGGGGATGCCAAACCTGATGATGAATTAATCCTACAGTGGTGGTGGTATCATCTTGATGAGCTCTTTGATCAATTTCCCCAAGTCCTCAATCTCGAAGGTAAGATTATGAATAAGCTGTGAGTTTTGCTCAATGAGACCCATGATCATGTCGGGTTGAGAATCCCAGCTCTTGCGATTCTTTCCCCACTCTACCTCCTTGAAGTCTTCTTTCTCTACATGGCTAGAACAAGGCAAGTCCCAATTGGAGGGTAATTTCTCCTTGGGCATATTCTGGTATTGATGCTCATGGATAAGGGTATGGAAAGGATTCTTGGCGCGTGGGGGAAGTGACTAGGGATCTGAACGGTGATGAGGAGGCTTCTCTCCAATTGACATAGTCCTGGCAGGGTTTGCCACCACTCCAATGCTTGCAATGGTAGTGCCGGTGTGCTTTGCCTCCTCTTCATCTTCACTCTTGATCTCCTTCTCCTGCCCGGGGTCTTGGAGATCTTCCTCCATAGGGTCCTTCCACTTATCCTTGGCGGACACCATTGTGCTTCTAAACTTTCAAGAATAGTTCATGGCAGAAACATATCGAAACAAAAACATGACGAGAACACGATATACGAACCTCGGGGGATCCAGGGGATTATATATTACGAAGTTTCACAACAAAAGGAAGTACTGGGAGAAATTGAGTCGGAGGCGGAGTCCGGAGTGGCCACACCACCTGGTGGCATGGCCAGGGGTGGGCCCGCGCCACAGGGTGGTGTGAGCCACCCTGGCTCCGTTTCCGTCCCTCTTTCACTTCATAACCTTCCTTATTGGCTAAAAATTGCAAAAATATAGATGGATAGTATTTTCGCGGAACTTTTTTTTACCATAACTGTTACCTATTTGAAAACGGACTCTGCGGGTCTTTGAATTTGGTATTTAGTGGGTTCTTCCGGAGTCACCACTTGAATAACATCAATATCTTTATCTTCATACACTTATTACTTGAGTCATGAAACCTTTCACTTTCTCATTACACCATTATCTCCACTACCTGGAAATTTCTTTCACACAAAACTTCACACAATTCCCATTAGCAACATGAGTATAAGTGAAGTGATAAAACCTTTTGAGTTCAACTTCAACTGAAAACCATCAAAACATAAGCTACTGTAGCAAATCCTTCTGAAAACCCAAAAAGAATTCAAAAATGAAATCGATTAAAGAAGCAAAATGCAAGAGTGGTAAAATCTATCAAAACAGACCAGCAGGTAAAGATCATTTTTTTCGAAAATCTTCTGTTGCTCAATTCAAAAAGTGCAAAACTAACAAAACTTAAATAACAACCTAGGGTAGAAGCAAAAAACTTACAGCTCAATCCGACATACAGAGATCTCTCACGAATTTTTACGGTGAAGCACAAAAATCTGTTTCAGGACAGCAACTTCTCCAAATCTTACTTCTCTCTCATTAGAGGTTGATCTTGACACAAAAACCAAACAAAACGGATAAGGAGAGGTTATTACCAAAGTAATAACTTTCCAGACTCAAAGAAACAAAAACAAACTAAAAGCAAAAATAAATTGGGTTGTCTCCCAAAAGGCTCTTTCTTTATAGCCATTAAGATGGGCATGATAATTTTGAAGATGCTCACATAAGAATATGAATTGAACTGAAAGAGAGCATTAAGAAGAAAAAATACACATATTTAAGTCTAACCCACTTCCTATGCAAGGGAATTTTGTAAACAAACAAGTTGTTGAAACCAGAGGCTACTAGGATAAGAAGGCAAAAGAAATGCAACATAAAAACTTTCAGCATAAAACGAGGAAACTTGATATTATTGAGATGCATAAGAACACTTTTCCCTCTCTCATAATAATTTTAGTATCATGCATAAACTTAACAATATAACTATCACAAGGACCATCGTAACAATGAACACTTATTCTAATAGAAAACAAAGGAATACTAGTTCTTATATCACTACTTTGTGAAATAATATTAGAGGTATCCTTACAAAGGATAGTGTGTCCCTCTTCTACATATTTAGTGACAAAGTCTTTCACATTTGCTGTTATAGGTTCATCATCCATTCATTTATCAGGTTCAATAGCTTTATTTGTACTTTCATTAACCATACTAGCTATCATAGAATGTTCCTTTATATTAACTGGGAAAGGCATTTTCTCAATGTAAGGTTCAGGTAAAACATGATTAGCAGTATAAACTTCAGTATTTCCTGCAGGAGCACTCTTAGCAACATCTTTATAAGGTTCATGATACTTATTCCACTTCTTTTTAGGCACTTCAATATAGGAAGCAAAAGCCTAAAAATAAGTTGCAATAGCTTGAGAGTCTAGACCATAAGCATTTTTAATATTTTGAAAATCATCAGTTCCCATAAAGGATTCAATGCATTCATAATCATAATTTATACCTGACTTTCTACCTTTGTCATTTTCCCATGCTTCAGCATTGTCTTGAATACGGTCCAGAAGATCCCATTTAGCTTCTTCTTCCATGCGAGTGAATGATCCAGCACAAGAAGCATCCAATAAATCCTTATCATGTAGAGAGAGCCTTGCATAAAAGTTATTGATAATAATATTGTTGGGGAGATCATGAATGGGACATTTGAGCATTAGTAACTTCAATCCCCCCAAGCTTGAGTTGTACTCTCTCCATCAAGATGCCAAAATTTGTATATTTGATTCCAATCTTTATGAATCTCACTAGGAGGATAAAACTTTGAATAAAAGAGAGGCACTATTTCCTCCCATTCAAGAGCTTGACCATTCTTCAGCAGCTTATACCATTCCTCAGCTCTTCCTTTCAGTGATAATGAGAATAACTTCTTCTTAACTTGATCTGTAGTAATACCTGCACACTTGAACAACCCGCATAATTCATGTATAAAGAGTAAATGATCACCGGGATGGACAGTTCCATCCCCAACATAGTAGTTATCCATAACACGATCAATAATTCTTGTAGGTATTTTAAAAGCATCATTCTCAGCAGGTGGTGGTTCATCTACTACCTTAGCAGTGGTAGTAGCATTACCAAATAAGAAACTCAACGAATTATCCATAATGAAAATAAAGCAACTAACATAAGTAAACAATACTCACAGTAGAAGTTTCCTTTACCAGTTCCACTCTCCAATAGCGCCTCACTCCCTGGCAACGGCGCCAGAAAATAGTCTTGATGACCCACAAGTATAGGGGGTGTATCGTAGTATTTTCGATAAGTAAGAGTGTCGAACCCAACAAGGAGTAGAAGGTGTTGGCTAGTGGTATGGATTAGGAATTCTCTGCAAATACTTAGCAAACGGATTTTTAGGGGGTTTTGATAAAGCAAGTAAATGAAGTACGAGTAAATAAAAGATAGTAGGAAAAAATGCATCAAGTGGCCCAATCCTTTATGCAGCAAACGACAAGCCGGCTGTATTACTTAAGATGACCAAACGTTCTCGAGGACACATGGGAAGACTGTCAAGTGCTTTCACTTCATATAGTTGATTAATCTTCTTTCACTTGCTAAGTGTTGTGTGGGTGAACCTGTGCTAATGTACCGACCTTCCTATGACTAATAGATACTTGTGATTATACCCCTTGCAAATATCCATAAGTACAAGAAAGTAATTAAGGTAGAAACCTAACCACAACTTTAAACTCTAAGACCCTGACGTCCCTTGTGCAATGGTTTCCTAACGGGGGTTTAGGTTTCTGTCACTCTGGCAACCCCTACGATTAGTAGCCAAATACACAATGCATTCTCCTAGGCCCATATAGGTGAAGTGTCATGTAGTCGACATTCACATGACACCACTAGAAGAAGTACACCACAACTTAAATATCAAACTATTGAATCTTTCTCAACAAAATTCCACTACTAACAACATAACTTCTCCCATGTCCTCAAGAACAAAACGAACTACTCACAAGACGTCATATGGATCATGATCGGAGATGGAATAATGATGTATAAAAATCTGAACATAAACGATAATTCAATGGTTCAATCAATAGCATCAACTATAAAGAGTAATCAACACCGGGAAAGTTTCCCCTAATAACTATGCAAGATTCAACCCAATTGTTACAGCAATATGGAGATGGTGATGAGGGTGCTGATGGTGATGATGGTGGTGATGATGATGATCCTGATGAAGTCCATCTTGATGCTGGTGTTGATGGCGACGATCTCCCCTCTCCAGGAAGGAATTCCCCTGGCAGAAATCTGTCTACCAGAGAGATCTTTGTCTCTCGGTGTTTTCCGCCCCACAAAGGAGGCAGAATCTTTCTGTGGTTGCTCCCCGAGTCTTAGGGTTTCAGGAGGAATATATACGCCAGAGGGGAGAGCCAGAGGTGGGCCAGGGTGGCCCGTGCCAGGGGTGGTGTGGGCCCCCTTGTGGCCCATCTCCACTCCCTCTTCTAGCAGCCTTCGTCTTCTGGAAAAATAGGATTTTCCGTATATTTTCCTGGATTTTCTGATCTTCGTGAATTTTGCCTCCAAACAGCACCTTTTCCATCAGAATCCTGACTACAGTGGTCCATGCTCCAAAAGTCATCAACCATGCAAAAACAGATGAAATAACATAAGTATCATCTCTTAATATGAAATATATCAATGAATAACGGTGAATTATGATATATAATAGTGATGAAAAAGGATGTATCAGGCCTCCAGGGTGAATTCTCCCCTCCGACAGGGTGCCAGGAAGAGCTTCAGATCCCTCCCGATATAGGGATGGAGATGATGGCGGCTACAGACTCTTTCGTGGAATTTTGATCGGGTGCTTAGGGTTTCTGTATCGGAGGCGATATATAGGTGAAAGAGGAGGCCGAGGAGGTGCCCTAGGCGGCCACACCACCCCCTGGCACGGGCCAGGCCTGGTCGCGCAGCTAGGTGGTGTGGCCGGCCTCTGCCGCCTCTCCTTCTCGTCTTATGGCTCAGTGTCCCCCTGGGTGAAATATTGACTTTGGCTTTTGTCCCGTCCAATTCCGAGAATATTCATTTTCTGACTTTCCTGGAACCAAAAACAGTAGAAAACAGGGAGCTGGCACTATGGCATCTTGTTAATAGGTTAGTCCAAGAAAGTGTATAAAAATACGCCAAAGTGTGGACAAAACATAAGAAAGTAGATATAAAACAAGCATGGAACATCAAAAATTATAGATATGTTTGCAACGTATCATCGCACATTAGTCGGGTCATCTGGCAGCCTCTTGCTGAGTAGATATGTGATGTAAGGTTGTTACCAAGATGGCTCGATTATCATGACCCCCAGTGGTCCTTCAAGTCCTGTACCGAGCTCCATTTCGTCGACTGCCATTGATTCGTTGGATGGCGTAGCCCCCGAGTCCATTGTCATGCTTGGTTTCTTCTCTAGAAGTAATGGCGCAGTTGCCTGGCTATCATGAAGACACCATATGCTAGCTTCTGGTAGTGTGGGTACAACTGTTTGTTGGTGTGAGCACCTCGCTGAGGTAGTATACTGGGCGCTGGACCCCGTGGAGCTTATTTTCTTCGACTCGTTCCACCACGAGCACCGTGCTGACCACCTGGTTGGTGGCGAAGATGTACAGCAGTAGTGGTTCCTTTTCGCGAGGTGTCACCAGTACTGGCGAGGTGGATAGTAGACCCTTGAGATCTTTGAATGCTTCTTGCGCCTCGTCTGTCCACTCGAACTTGTCAGCTTTGCGGAGGAGTTGGTAGAAGGGTACTGCCTTTTTGCCCATTCGACTAATGAATCGACTGAACGCCATGATTCGCCCAACTAGCTGCTGGATGCCTTTTATGTTCTTCGGCTTCTCCATGGCCAGTATGACCTTTATGTTCTTCGGGTTTGCCTCGATCCCTCTCGCAGAGATGAGATACCCGAGTAATTGCCCAGATGGCATGCCGAAGGCGCATTTTTCCGGATTGAGCTTGATCCGATAGCGGTCGAGGTTAGCGAAGGTCTCGCGGAGATCGTCGATTAGCGTGGCTTCCTCTTTGGTTTTGATGATGATGTCATCAACATAGACTTGGATGTTGCGACCAAGTTGGTTCTTGAGGCAAGCCTGCATGCACCGCTGATAGGTGGCTCCTGCATTTTTTTAGCCCGAAGGGCATCGTGTTGTAGCAGAACACACCAAAGGGCGTTGTAAAGGCTGTTTTCTCCTAGTCTTCTTCCTTCATTCGAATCTGATTGTAGCCTGAGTAGGCGTCGAGGAAGCAGAGGCGCTCGCATCCCGTGGTGGAGTCGATGATTTGATCGATCCGTGGCAATGGGAAGTGATCCTTTGGGCAGTGCTTATTCATGGAGGTGAAGTCCATGCACATACGCAGGATATTCATGTCTTTTTTAGGCACAAGCACTGTGTTAGCGAGCCAGGTGCTTTTGATATCGCGTATGAAATTTTTGTCGAGGAGTCTGTTGATCTCCATACCGACTGCTTTTGCTCTTGCTTCAGACAATCGATGTATTGTCTGCTTGACTGGCTTCGCATCTGGATTCACATTGAGTGAGTGCTCGGCGAATTCCCTGGGAACCCTTGGCATGTCCGCTGGACACCAGGCGAAGATTTCCCAGTGCTCACGGAGGAATTCGACAAGCACGAGTTCCTATGTGGAACTCGTGTTGTTGGCAATGAGGGTCGTCTTGGTCGGGTCCATTGGGTGGACCTGGACTTTCTTCATGTCTACTAACGAGTCGAAGGACGGGTCGGGAGAACTTGGCCTGTTCAGGGGAGGCAGACTGTTGTCTGTCGACTCCTTCAATCTTGCGAGTTCCTCCTGCATGCCGAAGGACTGGGAGATTCTGTTGAATTCCCTGTCGCAGCTGTCGGACCTCTGGAAGCTTCCATTGATTTGATGACGCCGTTTGGACCTGGCATTTTCATCTGCAGGTAGGCGTAGTGCGGCACTGCCATCAACCTCGCGAACGTGACACGTTCGAGGATGCTCGCGAACATGACACGTTCGAGGATGCGTTGGTATTGTGAGGGTCAGTCAACGACTTTGAAGTCGATGCACTCTCACCAAAAGTTTTGCAGCATGCCGAAGATGATGTCAAGGCTGATTTTGCCCAGGGGATATACGCCATTCCATGGGAAAATGCCGTGGAACGTCGTGTCTGAAACTTCCAGACATGTCAGAGGGATCCTCATCGCACGCAAGGTACTCACGAATATGAGGTTGATGTTGCTCCCGCCGTCCATGAAGACACGACTTATATCGAAGCCCCCGATCTACGCCTCGAGTATGAGGGGACAGTGGCCTGGATGAGGTACTTGGTGCAGGTGGTCACACTTTTCGAAGGTGATGTAGGACTCGCTTCCACTGAGGTACTTAGTGCTGGAAGGTGGAGAGTTTATCGCCAAATTGACTTGGCGAGTGATTTCCTTCTGCATTCGATTGGAGGGCGCCCTTTTTGGATCATCCCCATGTTGCCCATAGCTCGTGGGTACGGCTCTCCTCCATGATGCTGGACTGGCATAGCCGTAGGTTGTGGTGGCCCGGGCGGTGGTGGCGGAGCTCCGTGTGCCGCAGCGCCTAGGGCAGCTCCATAGCCCTGGTTGATCGCATCGCGATTCATCTGGGTGAGGCCCTCGTGGAGTTTGAGGAACTCGCGGCAATCCTTGAGAAGGTGGCTGGATTTTTTCTTGCCGTCGTGCTTGTCCATGTAGAAGTGCACGTTGCATGGTTCAGACAGTTTGTCCTGGATGGATGTTGGGGGTGCCTCTTCGCGAGTGCGGTGCTACCACACCTATGTCGTTTTCCCGCTGTCGCGGTATCCACCGTTGCGATATCAGTTGTCGCGATTGTCGGCGTAGCCGGCTGCAGCCATATTGACTTCATCGTGGTCCTCATAGACGCGCATTCGACGTTTTCCTCGGCGGTCGCGTCTGCACCCGAGGTCGTCGTCGGAGTAGGTACGGTTTTTTACCGAATATTCTCCGTCCACTAACCGATTCACGATCTCCATTAAGTGGTCGATTGTTTTGGGCTTCGAGTGGCCTAGCTCCTCCCTAAGCTCTATACGGCGAACGCCACTATTGAAAGCGTCGATTGCGCGGTCCTCCGAGATGTTTTCTGCGGAGTTCTTGATGATGGAACACCTCTGGATGTACGAGCGCAGCGACTCGCCGAACCTTTGGTGGTAGCCTCTTAGTTCTTCAATTGACGCGAGCATTTTTTAAGTTCCCTTGAAGTTGCGCACGAAGCTGTAGACCAGCTCTTCCCAATTGCGAATGGATCCGCACTTGAGATTGTTGAGCCATGCGCAGGCAGTGCCTTGCAGCTGTAGCTGCAGGCATTGCATTACCGTGCTTGAGATTCTGCCGTGTAGCCTGACGGAGGAGATGTGGTCCTCCAACCAGATTTTCTGGTCCTACAGGCCGTCAAATTCTGGGTTCTCCGACGGGAGTTTGAACCCCTTAGGCATTCGCTTCTGCCTGATGGCCCTACTAAAGCATCTAGCACCGCAGAGCTCCGTCTCGTCCTCTTTCGAGTCAGTCGAACGAGCATGCCTTGCCCGCATCTTGTCGACCTTGCACTGTGTGATGTCATCACATGTGTCGTAGTCGTGGTCATGTCGCCGTGAGCGACGTCGTCGTGACATATCATGACTGTCGTCACTAGAGGAGTACGTGTAGTAGTATTTGGCCAGAGCCTTGATTTTCTTCGGCTCTGGTGTTGGCTCCTTGTCGAGGGCAGCCTCGATTAGCCCCAGGCCTACGATCATAGATCGGTGCATGGTAGCTCGCGGATCTCCAGCCGGTGGCTGGTTGTTAAGCAAGTACATGGTGGCCGCTGTCACTGCAGCCTGCGGCGTCTTCGGGAGCACGTTGCCCCACGTATCCACCGTCATAGAGCCAAAGTCGAGGACTTTCGCGGCTTCTACGCTCTCTTGATCGGTGAGGTGGGCCAGTCGAGATCGTCTCTTGTTGGCCAGGTACTAGTTGCCTTTGGAGGAGGATCCTCCGTGGGAGGAGAGCCTAGCTCACCAAAGGCTCGATTCATCCGCCGCCTTTCTACGTGCCTCGAGTTGCGCGATCACCTACGCTGGCGCTTGAATTCCTCCTTCAGCAGCCAATGGTAGCCCATCAGCATGTCCTGTGGTGTGTTGGGGGTAGAGGATTGCCCCGTAGAGCTTCTCGACAGCGGGCCCACTCGTTGTCATTGAGCTTGATCAGCATACGCTCGCCGGTGTTCTCATTCATCGTGAGGTGTGGATCTCCTCCTGTCCCATTATTGGTGGGCGTGTAACACCCCCGGGATCAGGGTTAAACAAATCCCATACCTTAGCCTGACATAAGCTTAACCTAGAGCTCACGGATATTCAGTGAGAAATCGGTAACACAACAGTAACCCTGCGACACAAAATTTAGTATAGCAAGCTCATAACTGAGCGAAGAACCAAAATATTACAAGCAGAGGTCACTAACCACAAACATCAAACAACGGAAGGCAAATTATGCTATTAAGTATAGCAAACTTAACAAATGGCCTAAGAGGCCTGAAGCATAACGATGACGTCCTAACCCATAGATTCCAGGCTGTCGGCCGGGAACCCCAAGCTACTCGTCGGTGTGGATGTCGTATGGAACTCGTCTTCAGGGAACACTTAATCTGAAAGTATCAACAAAGTAAGGGTGAGTACAGGGTGTACTCCGCTTGACTTATGGCTGGTGAGGTTATTTTGCATAAAGCCATCTTTGTTTATAAAACAAGAGGGAGAGAAATCTCGTCTAATCAGAATATTTTAAAAGGGGATAAGAGAGCGACATCTCCGAAGAATTGATCA
Organism: Avena insularis; assembly: GCA_023614405.1. Classification (NCBI taxonomy): domain Eukaryota; kingdom Viridiplantae; phylum Streptophyta; class Magnoliopsida; order Poales; family Poaceae; genus Avena; species Avena insularis. Next base: position 658,460,626 of record CM042690.1, on the reverse strand, counting down.
TCATCTTGATATCCACCAAAGTAATCCTCATCTCATAACTAGGATCACCCCTGGTACCCATGAGTAAGCATCCTTAAGCACACATTGATCTGCGAAGTTTTACGATTAGGTTAATGTTCTCTATGATCTTCACGTCCATTCCCAAGTCGTCCATAACCGTGGATACGGCTTTTCGAAAAGATTTAACCCTGCAGGGGTGTACAACTTTACCCACACGAACCAACTGACTCTTAATGCCACATGATTATCCCTCTTCCTTGGAAGGTCGGCAGAGGGTGGTTGGACACAACCTTTACCTTGCTTTCGCCGAGACCATGAGTCACTCCCTAAGGATGGTTCCGCCGTAACGGGTCAGATCCCAAAGTCGGTCCCTAGAGATGTGGGCGAGGTTGGTTTACCAGGGGCTCCATCTACCCCAAGCAACCCCAGCCACGCTTACCTACCTATATGAATGCACCTCCTTCACCGCCTTCGAGAACAACTAGAATGCATATGTCGAATGGAACACCCGAACTATGTGACTCATGGAATCTACTAGGCAAGTTAGTTACTTGTGAGGTTTTCCAGGCCCCATGTGGTTGTACGCTCATCTTGGTTCAAGAGGATAGAACTCGGGTCCTAGTAGTGGCGAGCATGGGACTACAAAAACCACATCCCACCATGGCCTCCCATACAAGCCTTAGCATGTTTAACCTTTACCACTAATCTTACCTCATCAGTATACCTTGTTCTCCTGTCATACTAGATTCTCTACATTTGGTACATCTTCTGTATGAACCAGCACTGACGGCTAAGCAAGACACAGATAAAAGCTCTAGCAGTGCACACAAGCCAAACCTAGTTATGCTAGGAGTAGTGGATAAGGTAATATAAGCTCAAAGGGAGTAATGCAATAGATAGGATACTCTATCTATCGATAAAAGACCACAGTAGAATCGTATGCATCATGGCAAGAAATAAAATACTTTGAAAGCATAGGTTTGTATCATGGTGGGGCTATGCTTGCCTTGTTTGTTGATAGCCAGATGTAGATCTTCAGAATCCTCGTACTTGACTTGATTACAGTTGGTCAAGTATTGTTCGTCGATCTTCTATTTTGTTGATCTTGATCTTCGATCTCGGAGTCGGTATCGTATTCTACCAGAAAGAACCAAACACCAGAAAGAAAGCGGAAACAACAATCAACACATGGCATCGATGCAATGCTCAAGCAAGTATGATTATATGAAAAGTTAAATAGTATTGAAGTGAGACCCTAAAGCGTGCTTGGCAATTTAAGCGAGATCTGAGGGGTCCAAACCCTAATACAGGAGAGACCCCAGAATCACCTGCGGGGGTTCATTTAGTTTTCTAATTAAACTTGCAATTAAAGTTATTGAACAATGCATGATTATGAGTCTATTGTAAAGATCTCATTTTTTCGAACATTTTGATATATTATACACATTTTTCTGACTTATAAATAATTACTTATAGAATTTATAAGATTTATTCAATCTCTCAAATTATTAAACCATTTAAAAAGGTTTACTGCGTCATTATGACGTCAGCGGGGACGTTAAATACTTTTCTGACTATGGGATGAGCTAGCCCCAGGGGCTGACTCGTGGGGCCGGGGCCACGTCAGACCCACATGGTGGCCACGCGGACTCCACACGGGAGCCACGTCGGCTCGCCGGTGCACACGCCAGACGGTGGCCCGAGATGGCGACAGTGGACTCGCGGGACGGCACGGAGGGGCATGTTAAATGGATATCGACGCGGCGGACCTAACCGTGGTGGCTCCGCTCCTATTTGGTAACCGGAGCATCACCGGCAGCGAGCGTCTGCGGAGGCCAACGACGGAGCTCGGTGCCGGCACGATACTGAGAGGGAGGAAGGCAGAGGAGAGCACTGGCATGCTCAGGGGCTCACCTAGAATGCAGTGGAGAGGTCGGCTAGGACTGGCAAGGTCGGTGATGGCCGGAATCGTCCACGGCGACGGTGGCCGGAGTTCGGGTAGGAGGTACCGATTGGGGCACCTGAGAGCCTCCCGGCTTGCGATTCTTGGCGGGGAAGAACAAGGATACATCTGCGGTCCTAGCGGTGGCCTCAGTGGAGCCTGGTGTGGCCGAAGACGATGGTGATTAGAGCCGGTGGTGGGCTAGGGTTCGGCGCCTAGCAGAGAGAGGCAGAGAGATCTCACGAGGAGGAGGAGAGGGATAGGGAAGAAGGTCACATCTCAGCGGGGTCTTATCCTCTTCTTCAGGGCAGCGGGCAGGGATCTTGGCGCGTCGGCCGGCGGACGGCATCGCGACGGCCACCGAGCTGCTTGATGGTCGCGAGGAAGACGACAGGGAGAAAGACTGAACCGGTTCGCGGGCTGGGTGTTGGGGTCCGCAGCATAGAAAACAAAAAATTTCCTACGATGGGAACTATACGCCAAGATCTATCTACTAGATACAAGCAACGGGTGGATATACATCCATAGAGAACTTACCCTCAAAGACAACAAAGCTTTGTTAACGAGTTTTAACTCGTGGATGATGTAGTCATACACTTGCCGATCTCAAGATCGTGATGAAGTCCAGCAGGTCCGGCTCCACCACGTCCATCAGATCCAGCTCCAGCAAGTCCAGCACCACCAAGTCCAGCACCGCAAAGCAGTGGTGCATCCGTGATCGCACACACGTCCGGTACCCCAACAACCTCCATCCCTCGCTCCAGCAAAGCAGCAGAAGCAGCAACTCCTTTCCAGATAAAGCCACCAGGAACATGTATCTTGCTAATCCGGGACCATGGGGAATAACTAGAGAGGGAGAGATATCCTTCACGAGAAGGTGTGAGTATGAAGGTGTGAGAGGGGGGCCTTTTATAGGAGGAGGGTAGGGTACCCCTCCCCATGGCCGGCGCCCCAAGGGGTGACCCCTCACCTTCTCATTCATGTGGTGGTAACTCCCTCCACATAAATTTGCCCCTTCACATTCTCTTTTAAAGTCCCCACTTTAAATGCATTAAATTTCTCCAAATTTAATGCTCTCTCATTTAATAAAACTCTTTTATTAATTTTATTCAGAATTTTGTTAATTACTTTAATTAACAAACATTCACATAAAACCCCCTGCAACATTTCAATATTACATGCAGAACCAATTTCAGCAATTTCACCCAAAACAGTTTCCGTGTCTATTGAAATAATTCCAGCGCTTTCTTAAATCTTTATCTGAAACATATTTGCTCCAAATGGTGTCGGTATCCCTTAAGCGTGTCACCCTATGGTTCGCGAATAATGTATACATGATCGAGACCCCTCTCAGATCAATAATCAGAAGCGGGACCTGGAGATCCATACTGACTCCTACACATTCAACGATGACTTCTATGATCATGAGAACCTTTAACTCTAGTAACTAAATCCCTTTGTCTCGCGATATATTACATGTCCGAGATTCAATCATCGGTATCCAAATACCTAGTTTGATCTCGTTACCGACATGCACTCTTTTCTTGTTCCCGTGATATAACATTCTAGTGATCACATCACTTGCTTGCAAGCTATCTTAATGTGATATCACCGAGAGGGCCTAGAGTATATCTATCCTTCATCGGGATGGAAAAATCCCACACTTGATCCATGAGCCTCAACATAACACCTTTGTAGCACCGAACCCACCTTTATAGTCACCCTGTTACGGTGTGACGTTTGATGTTATCAAGATACTCTTCCGGTGTTAGCAATTAACATGATCTCATGGTCTAAGGACTAAGATTACTTCATATGATGTTATAGCAATATAAACATAATGACTTTGATCGTAATGCTATACTTCGGATGAATGTTCATCACATCATTCCACCAATGTTGTGACCTCGGATGAATGTTCATCACATCAAGCTAGTTTATATGAGAGGCATTACTAGGAACTTTGTATTTTGTTTATTAAACACACATGTATTGACGTTTCCAATCAATACAATTATAGCATGCAAAATAAGCATTTATCATAAACATGGAATAAGATAATAACCACTTTATTATTGCCTCTCGGGCATATTCCCTTCAGTCTCCCACTTGCACTAGAGTCAATAATCTAGTTTGAAAAACTTTGCGTATTGAACACCTATGGCTTTCTGGTGTTGCATATACGCGATTGCTAGTGGTTAACATAACCTCCGGATCTGACAGTTTCAGGTCCGTGTGTATTTGCATGTCTTTGCGTCTCTACGCATCACTCATTCTCAAATGAGCTGGCATTGTATAAATTTGGTCCTTTGGTGAGACCTTTTAGTTCGTTCGGGTTAAAGTATGTTTATATTATTGTAATACAATATATCTTCATAGTATTAGCCCACTTTGAACCACACCTAGTTTGATAACAAACTACTTAACACAAATGCCCTCCTTTGCTGCTACTATAGCAGTCATATACTTAGCCTTTCGTTGTAGTATCCGTCACAATGTCTCAACTTTTGGAACTCATCCAAATCCATCATGGAACATCCTTTCCATTACATTGTGCCACCCATAGTCTAAATTGAGATAAATTTTAATTTGTATCTTTGACAAAACTAGTATCAATGTAACACTTTTACAATGAATTACCTTTAACTATTTGTCACTTATACATGATATATTCTTAGTTCTTCCAAAGCTCATAAGAATATCTTTACTATCGTCTAATGATCATCATATGAATCATTCTGGTATGTGATCATAACATTTAGAGCATAGGACATTCTGGATATATACATATCATGGTATAATCAATCAAAATCTTCATGTGATTTTACTCACCAAGTGTTGAAACACTTGAATCTTGATACAATCCTTTCCATGCAGCAAGAACCTTTCTTGTTGTTTCCATATTGAACCCTTTCAATATCTCATATATGTATGTCTAGTGCAACCATATTAGCACCTCAATCTATCCATATAGATATTGATGCCAAATATTCCGGGTTTTCCCAAGTCTTTCATCGAAATCTTATTTTAATGAAATTCTTAACTTGTGTCAATACAAGATACATCATTTCCAATCAACAATATGTTCTCTACATAATGTATTAGAAATATGTCTCAGCGCTCCCACTTAATTTCTTGCAAATGCAAGCATCTTCATCATCTCTGATGAATTTAAATTTAACAGTTTCATCATGGTGAAGATTCCAACTCCGCTATGCTTACTTCAACTACTGAAGTTTGCACGCCCTTTTAGCACCCTTTGAACTAACAAAACCCTTCGGATCGTGTATTGTACACGTCCTAGGTAACCATTCTATTAGAAGAACATTGTTTTGTTCGTTCAACTACCATACATCAAATTATATGTAGTGGTTGCTACATTAATCCGTCAAGACTAAATATCGCAATGAAAGATCAAATCTTGTCATAGTCAACTCCTTGAACATTGTCGTAAACTTCTTTCTGACATGTCGACTATTTCATAGATTTTAAACATCCATGTCTATTTCTTTATAGATCCAAACATGACGGGTAGGCTTCACGCCTTTCCGGAGGGTCTTCCAAGTTCAGAAACTTGATTTCTCGTGTATGGATACTATCACAGATTCTATGACTTCTAGTAATTTTCTAGAGTCACGGCCCATCATCGCTTCTTTGCATGTAGTCGGTTCATCATTGTCAAAACAATAACGACTTGCCTATCAAATCACACTATTTGATTCTTACCGACCCACACGGTTCAATAGGAACTCTAATCTCCGAGATCACAACCTTTGTAACCACGGGAACCATGAGCATTGTGGCCGCCACCGGGACACTTTCCAGCGTTGCGCTACTTAGCACATATAGCTAAGGTTCAACAACCTTATCAAAGTTCTATTGTCCTCCCACTTAACTTTTCGTGAAAAATTCCTTCTCAAGAAACTTGACATTCCAAGTAACAAACTCTTTTGTCCTTGGTGTTTTGGAGAAATTCCCAACAAATTCTTTGGGATAACCTATAAAGACGTGCTTATCCAACTTTGGTTGTAAACATTTTACTTATGCATAGCACACCAAAATTAAAGAAAATACAATTCGGGTTTTATCCCAAACCATAACTTATATGGTGTCATTTCAATGGATCATGATGGTGCTCTTTTCAGTGTAAAAGCGTTAGTCGCTAAAGCTTCAATCCTTAAAACATAATGGCAGTTTTATAAATGACACCTTTGATCTTACCATGTCAAACATGGTTTGATTCCATCTCTCGAATATGTCATACTCCTATGGTTTATTGGGAAACACAAATCATGGAACAATTCCTCAAATCTTAGGTATTTTTGATAAACATGTAACTCAAATATCTTCCTTTATGATCAAATCATAAACTCTTTTATTTTCTTGTTACAATGATTTCTCACTTCATCTTGAAAGACTTTGAACAATTTTCAAATGTTTCATACTTCTTCCTTATTAAGTAAATATATAGATATATTCACTCAAATTTCTAGAGAAAGCATATAAAGCAAAACGTTCCATCGCATATGGCTACATATAATGGACTATATACTTCAATATATATAATATCCAATAAGTTAGTCATCCGTTCCTCTTTGGCCTATGGACGGGGTTTCAATTATCTTGAGGAAAGTCTCACAAGCGTCAATTGATCAAAATCAAAGACTCCAAAAATTCATTAACATGGAGTTTCTTCATGTTTTCTTTCCAATATAATTTAAACAGCGATGTCACTTCATAAATGATCTTTCAATCATTTGTCTTGCGACATTTTAGCAATAGTGTTTATGGATGTGATTTCTCCCACTAGACTTGTAAAAGTTCATCCACCCTTTCTGGAATACTGTAATTATTTGAACAACCATTGTTCTCGTAATACCGGAACAAAATAAGAATTATTAAAATAAATCTTGAAGGCTAGGTTTAACGACAACAAAAAACACAATAACACTTTATTTGTTTTCGATGAACATTATCACGTATTCTCTTGCTAGTTACTTAGGCCATTGTAGTTCATGAATTGCGTTGTCCTGTATGATACTTTATACCAACCAATTCGGTATCCAATATCGGTATCCAATACCTAAGAACCACATTGTTTAACAAGCAAGGAATACAACCATAACCTGTATATCTTCTATATACCTAAGCTGGACATTTCGAACTTTTTCTTTCTGCCAAATATTTTATAGATTCTCTTTCAGCAATTCCTTTTCCTTTTAAAAGAATCTATCAACATCAATATTGGTGTCATTCACATGACACATAGTACAAAGCGTATATAGTCAAATACTAATACCTTTGGACTTGCACTTTGAAGTGGATCACCATCATCAAATGTTTGGTGTTCTTTCAAAAATTCATTCTTTAGCGGTACATCCGTGATCGCACACACGTCCGGTACCCCGAGATCCTCCGTCCCTCGCTCCAGCAAAGCAGCGGAAGCAGCAACTCCTTTCCAGATAAAGCCACCGGGAACATGTATCTCGCTAATCCGAGACCATGGGGAATAACTAGAGGGGGAGAGAGATCCTTCACGAGGAGGTGTGAGTATGAAGGTGTGAGAGGGGGGACTTTTATAGGAGGAGGGGAGGGTACCCCTCCCCATGGCCGGTGCCCCAAGGGGTGACCCCTCACCTTCTCATTCATGCGTGGTAATTCCCTCCACATAAATTTGCCCCTTCACATTCTCTTTTAAAGTCCCCACTTTAAATGCATTACATTTCTCCAAATTTAATACTCTCTCATTTAATAAAACTCTTTTATTAACTTTATTCAGAATTTTGTTAATTACTTTAATTAACAAACATTCACATAAAACCCCCTGCAACATTTCAATATTACATGCAGAACCAATTTCAGCAATTTCACAAAGCAGTTTGTCTATTGAAATAATTCTAGCGCTTTCTTAAATCTTTATCTGAAAGATATTTGCTCCAAATGGTGTCGGCATCCCTTAAGTGTGTCACCCTATGGTTCGCGAATAATATATACATGATCGAGACCCCTCTCAGATCAATAATCAGAAGCGGGACCTAGAGATCCATACTGACTCCTACACATTCAACGATGACTTTTGTGATCATGAGAACCTTTAACGCTAGTAACTAAATCCCTTTGTCTCACGATATATTACATGTCCGAGATTCGATCATCGGTATCCAAATACCTAGTTTGATCTCGTTACCGATATGCACTCTTTTGTCGTTCCCGTGATATAACATCCTAGTGATGACATCACTTGATTGCAAGCTGTCTTAATGTGATATCACCGAGAGGGCCCAGAGTATATCTATCCGTCATCGGGATGGACAAATCCCACTCTTGATACATGAGCCTCAACATAACACCATTGCAGCACTGAACCCACCTTTATAGTCACCCTGTTATGGTGTGACGTTTGATGTTATCAAGATACTCTTCCGGTGTTAGCAATTAACATGATCTCATGGTCTAAGGACTAAGATTACTTCATATGATGTTATAGCAATATAAATATAATGACTTTGATCGTAATGCTATACTTCAGATGAATGTTCATCACATCATTCCACCAATGTTGTGACCTCGTTATTAACAACATCCAATGTCCATGATCAGGAAACCTTGATCATCTTGTTAATCAACGAGCTAGTTTATATGTGAGGCATTACTAGGAACTTTGTATTTTGTTTAAACACACATGTATTGACGTTTCCAATCAATACAATTATATCATGCAAAATAAGCATTTATCATAAACATGGAATAAGATAATAACCACTTTATTATTGCCTCTCGAGCATATTCCCTTCACTAGGCTTTGTCAGTCTTGGGTCATGGGACGCACGCGAGCCAGGTAGCATAGGGGATGGGCTGCCTGGTCAGAGGTCGCTCGTTTTTTTATTTGCAAAACATTTTTCCAAAACTGTTTTGATTTGTCTCTTTGTATTTTAAATTTCAAATCTGTTTTGGATACTTTCAAAATACCAGAGACTTTTATAAAATATATAAAATATTGTGGGGCCCTTTTATTCAGTTTGAGCTCCAACCATTTTGGGATTTCAAAATTCAAAACCATTTTGAATTGCTCTTAGAGAGATGGGAAACTGGGGTTTTAGGGTTTTGCATTAATTCTTTTGCATGCATTTTAAGGGATGATGCTCATGAATGCACAAAAAAACCCTAAATAAGATTAACTAAAACTGGGGTGTTACATGGCGCGATGTTGGTGGGGCCACTGTTTGTGACTGGTATACCGCCGTTGGTCGGTCCAGTGCTGGTGCCGGTGTTTTCACGATTGATGCCCGTATCACTTGCGTTGATGACGGCACACATGAACTGATTGGGGAAGATGTTGCTCTGACAACTTTCAGATCCGGAGCCGTAGGCTCCATTTTCTGTGGCCAGGCTACCCAGATCAGATCCGCGAATACTGTCGTTGTCCGTGCTCTCAGCTGTTGCTGAGGCGTTGAGCTCGCTGAGGGTGCCGATTGGTGGCAGGAACCATGATGCTAGAGCAATCGCGGGTGTCGTCGAATGGTCAGGCATGCGAAGCGTGCCCAGTTGACTGACCTAGAAGCGGAAGATCCCAATTGCCAGGCTGATCCCATCGCCCACAGACTCGAGAGCCGGGTGAGTAGCCGGCGTGTGGACGGTGAAGTCAAAAGCGCCGAAGAGCTGGCGAATCTCCGCTGTTGCAGAGTTGTAGATCGCGGTTGATGGGGCCGAAGAAGCCGTGACATCCACACTCCCAATTCCCACAGACGGCGCCAATTGACGAGGGTTCAACTCGTCAATGCCCATTATTATGGACTTGGGTTTTGGAAAAGGAGGGAGTGCTAGAGGCATTAATCGGCTAGCAAACAAGCACACAGGGACACAAGGTTTACCCAGGTTCTGGCCTCATAGAGGCCCCTACTCATGCTTGTCTGCTCTTGGAATTATCGAGGGAGTCCAAAGTTACAAGGGTGCACAGATGCAATATGGCGATGGTTGTGGAAACTAGGGTTGTGATTGCCCTCCTCGCTGCCCCCTCCTAGCCTTTTTATAGATAGGCTAGGTCTCGGGTAGCAGGTCGAGTCGGTTACAGATTAGGGTTCGTCTTTTGAACTTTCTATCTTAAGCTTCTTCTTGCCTTGCAATCGATCAGAGAGTCTGTGGGTCACCCGAATTCTTCATTGGGCCTTGGAAACACCATGGGCTTCTGCCGTATCTGGACCGTATATGCCAAACTCGAGTACCTGTAGGGTATACCCATGTCAATACATGTGTCCAATAGGCATACAATTTCTTTTCTTACCACTTCTTTCATTTCAGGCTTTAGTCTTCTATTGAATTCTGCAGCTGGTTTAGTACCTTCTTCCATGAATATTTGATGGACGGCTATCATGGGACTAATGCTCTTCAAGTCATCCATTGAGTACCCAAAGGCCTGTCGATGCTCCTTAAGTATCCTCATGAGTTCTTCTTCTTCTCCTGAAAGTTTAGCAGGGAATTTATTGGTATCATCTAACTCTAGGGGTAGTAATTCCTCGTCCCCACTCTTTTCTGGCTCTTCAAAAGCCTCATTAGTTGGAGGTCCCAAAATGGGAAGTGAATCGATATCATTTTCTAGTTCTCCCGAGGACTTGTCCTCCATAACTATTTCTTCATAAGTTGGATCTTCATATATTTCTTCTTCTTGATTACTAAAGAAAAGAGCTGCCTTTTCCTCAATAGTTCTCTATTCTTCTTGTATTTATGGAGGTTTGTCTTTAAATTTGGAGAAATGGAATTTGTTTTCTGTTCCCCCAAGCTTAAGAGCCACAATCTCCTTCTTGAAGTTAACATAGGCACCTATATCACCCAAAAAGTTCCTTCCAAATATAATTGGGCAAAGAGTGTCAGCTGGCATATCAACAACTACAAAATCAATAGGAAAGTCTTTGTTGCCAATTGTGATAGCTGCATTGTCAACTACTGCCATTGGAATTCAAAGGTTTTTATTGGCTAACATAATTGTTATATCAGTATTTTCAATTGTAGCTGGTTCTATTTCTTCTTTTATTTCTAAGTAGAAATCATAAGATATAACATTAACTTCGGTGCCAAGATCACATAACCGTAATGAGAGGTTTCTTTGAATATGCAGGGAAGAATAGGCTTACCCACATATTTTACCTTTGTTTTACCTTCAACTAATACATAAGTCTCTTCAACAAGTTCAACTATATTACAGTGTGAGTACATAGCCATAATTGCTTCCTTGGTTACCTCTTCATCTTTGGTTTCTTCCAGATATTCCACGACTTATGGCATTCTTTCCTCTTCCCTCTTTTCCTGTACTGCTTTGACCTGCTCATATTCAAAAATATGCTTTTGCGCAGTGTTAGGGAAAGCCACTTCATATATTGGTTGTATGGAGGCCATTGTTGCTTTATCTTCTCCTTTCTTTTCTGGTTCGGGTGGTGGATCATGCTTGACTGGTCCCTCCTTTGGAGCTTTAATATGTTCTGTCAAAGCTTTAACAACTTGCAACACAAGATCTGAATCCAAATAAAATTCTTTAGATAATTCTTTAACATGGCCTTTTTTTATTAGTCATGAATACAATCATGCTCTATCTCTATGCCTCCTTCACTTCCTAGACCAAAATTCCATGAAACTCTATGATCACGAATTCTATTAAGTAAATCCCAAGGTTTAGGTATAGGAAGATTCATAAAGGCTCCTTCCGTAAAAGAGTCTAGTTCAATTTTATTAGGTTCAATTAAACCACCATAAAAGATATGTAGTAAATACCATTCAGGCAAATCATGATGAGGACATAGTCGTAGTAAATCTTTAAATCTAATATAAGATCTTACTACTCCTTCATTAGAACGATTCTTCCAAGTCATTATAAGACGCCTGATTCCAAAAGATTTTGATAATGGATAATATTTTGATAGAAATTCACAAGCTTGATTATCCCAAGTAGTAGTGGCTTCGGGGGGTAGAGATCTATACCATGAGAGGGCTGTACTTGTCAAAGTTTGACTAAAAAGTTTAACCCTTACCTCATCGGCGGTTTATCCCGTCAATAGAAAACTGCCACATATATCCTTAAAACATGCAATATGCTCATATGGATCAGGATCTTCTTCATATCCAGTAAATTTCTTCTTATGTAGAATACTAAGTAGTAGAGGATTTATTTCAAACCCCCTTGTCTTATCATTCGAGTTGTCTCTTTTATAAATATCATAGGGCTTCCCAAAGTGGTTGAGTGGGTTAGCACTAGTCATATGCTCAAACTCCATCATATTGGTGGATACCTGTAACTCAAAACAAAATTTAGCAAGACAAAAATAAATAAGCAAAAACTAAAAGACCTACAGTGCTTAGCTCCCCGGCAACGGCGCAAGAAAATAGCTTGATGACTGCAAGTGCACAGAGTTTGTAGCTATTTTCGAAATAAAGATATCAATCCCACATGGAGCAGGAGTCTGAAGTCTAATAACTCTTGAAATAAATATTACGATAGAAATGCTAGATAAGTTCTAAGTGACAAGATAAAATGCGAGTATTGTGTGAAAAGGTGTTTTTGGGTTTTTGGTATAAGAGCAATAATAAAGTAAAGTAAACAACTGAGATAAGAAAGTAAGTATCAGGTATGTAAGAGAGATTGTAACTGCAGTAGGGAAAAGGTGTTCTCAGGAAGTAGCGGATACACCACTAGTCTTGTAAAGATCTAAGATAAAGATTATCATCATGAACATTCTCAACTATGTATGTGTGGGAGGAACTCCGTATTTGGACGAATAGGCAACAACCGCTGCTCACATCATCCTCATAACCATAGTAGTCAGCAATCAACATCAATCGAATTACTGCGCTATTAAGGGACGTAATCCCGTAGGACGTATCCCATGGCATGGATAGTGTTCTCTGAGTTTCCTCGGTTTCCAAAGTTGATATGTAAGGGGTGCCAACAGCTTTATAGTCACTGTAAGTGCTAACACGCCTCCGTCTACCAACAAGTAGTTTCCTCAATCAAGTCCCCAAAATATGAAAATATTGAGAGGTCGACTTCTCTCAACCTCAAGATGTAGAAAATATAACACATGGTCACAGCGATGAATATCATAATAGATTTTATCTTATTTCAATCTCATACTAGGGTTTCTCCATCTCCCCAAGAACTAATGATCTACTCAGACATGGAGGCAATCAACATCATAGCAATGGTAATGGAAACAATCATAGATGAATAGTACTTGTATAAATCCACAACGAGTATAGGAATTACAGCAAGATCTAGACAAGATGTAGATGGGATGGATGGAGATGGTGGTGATGCAGCGGTGGATGATGAAGATCGATGCCTTAGCCTCCCGGATCTGCACAGGGCGAAGATGGATCCCCGGTGGATGAGTTCCCCCTCCAAATGCTTTTTAGAGGTGAGGTTTCTGCGATTTATGGGTGTTATGTATGTCGTATCCTCGAACTAATTGCACGGGGTGAAACTATTTGACGAGGTAGAGGCGGAACCAACTATACGAACAGAGCTATACGGCCGGAAAATTGCTCTACCCATATAGTTGGTCGTTGAGCTCTCTGCGTCCCTTGTTCGCTTCTGGTTTTCTTCTGGTATTATTAATATTTCGCAAATAAGCGATTTACATTGTTTTTGACTCCTTTTCTCCATAGTACAACTGCTCCAAGAATTGTATCCATTGGATCCATCATCTGTCCTGATCCTGGTGAAAACAGACATAAAATGTGCGCATGAACGCTGAAAATACCAAGATCCTACATCTACAATGCAAAATAATAATGTAAAACATGATGCAAATATGCACTCATCACCAATCCAACTGGGCCAGCCCAGTCATCCCGGCAGGTCAGCCCGCTCCTTTTCCACCCCGCGGCCGCCCGCTTTATCTGCCGCCCGCGCGTCACACAGCGGCCCAGCTCCTGCCCAACACCTCCTCCCTCATATCACCGCCATGCGGGTACCACCCCCCATCCTCGTCAACCTCTCGATGCCCATGTCACCCACGACCGACGACCATGTCGGCCCACATCGCCCTCACCTCCAACTCTCGCACTCACCGCGCCCCCCTCCCCTTAAAGAGAATATCATTTTGCGGCCCAAAAGTTGAGGCGCCCAGGCAACGCGGTACCCAAGTTGCTTGTAATCAACCGCATTGCCCAAAGTAGGCATGCCAAATACTCAGAGGGTCTTTTCAGCATGAATTCAACTTTATGTTTCAATACAAAATATCAGGCTAACGCCCATCAATTTGGGCCCCCTGTCAGTTTTCGCCGTTCTGTCGCTATCGTCGTGGCTGCCATGTAGGCTTGCAGCATTGGTGCATGCATCCTTTATGCGTCTTCTTCTTCCCCGGAGCGGCAATTTGTGGTCGCATCCATGGCATGGAGCTGGGACATGGATGAACCTGCTCGGCCCCGCTTTCCTTCCCATCCCGAATCGGAGCTTGCCCTCACCTTGGCCGCACCCATGGCACGGCGCGAGGACGAGAATTCATTCCCAGGTGAGATCTATCACCATGCCGACCATGCTCGGTCCTGTTGTCTACCTCCAGAATTTGAGCTCGCCATCGCCGTGGTTGCACATGCACCAGCCACGGTGCCTTCCTCTCCGAACCCCAAAGCCACATCCACTCAGTTCGGCACAACGCCAACAAGGAGAAAATGCATCCAGTTTTCTTCTTGTGATTGTAGAAGAACATGTATGTACCTTGTCCGTATCATACTCTAACAATGTACACATATGTTGTTTACTAGATTTTCATTTGAAATTAGTATCTCCGTGATGACGAAACATAGAGAAACCTAAATGACATGACAATGAAGACCATGTTCTGTACTTTGCATTGCATCAACAAGATCTCGCTGACGAAGCATGTTACCAAGAGAGTGGAGTTCATCAGTCATTGCCAAAAATATGTGAACAAATCAATGAGCGATTAAATGCAAATATGCGCAGAAAATCTAGATCCATGTCATCAATCATCAATAGGTGGCACATTTTAGTGATGCATTCAAATGCGTACACCATGTATAATTTACTTGAAGTGGTTGTTATCCTGAGCAAAATGCCTAGTACGCACATTACCTTTGTTTCTTCTAAGCTGCAATTCTGCTGTTATGGGCATGGAAAGAAAAGCTAGGGTTCACTGAATATTATGCAGTTAGGCCTAACTTAGTCTTACACAAATAAGCAAAGCTTAATCTTACACAAATAAGTGTAACTGAGCCTTGACCAAAGAATCATTTACTTCGTAGAACTAGGGGGAAACTAAAGATAAAGACAAATGGTTCATCGGATTTGCCAGTATGACCACTAGGTCCCTGGAGCTAGTGGTATCATTGGAACGAACCAGAATGTTGTGTTTGACCGTCTCTCATTCTCCATCAATTCGTACGACCCCACTGATGAGACAATTGTAGCCCCCTCCCCCCGACATGGATTCGGCTCCAGGTCGGATCTGGAGTGTCAACATGATAGGCGTGTGAGTGTGCAGCAAACACACAGTCTGCTATCAACACTGGAAGTGCTGGCACCTCAGCAACAACACCAGCATGTTCTTCCTGGACTCCGGTAGCAGCCTAAGCAGGTATTTTGTTAGCTTCACCAGCAGCAGCCTCAGCAGGTATTTCATTAGCTTCACCAGCAGTAGCATTAGCAAGTATTTCCTCGGCTTCACCAGCAGTAGCATCACCAAGTATTTCGTCAGCTCCACCACCAGCAGCAGCAGCAGCATCAGGAGCCGGGGTTGCCTAAGAAATTACAGGTTCAACAGCTCCAGGGGATCCGACAAAGAAAAGGTAGTTGATCCCAAGAAACACAGGTTGTCCCTTCAGATTGTTGACTCTGCTCCAGACTTGCTCTACTGGGTCTTTGGATGGGCATGCGGACCTCGAGAAAACGTGACACCGCAACAATGGGTATGATGAAAGTTGTGTCCCCATATGTTCTATTGTATCACCAACGCTGTTTAGTGGTCCCTTGATATGAATTCTCATGAGTTCAACATCATGTTTCGTGTTGCCTCCGACAAGTGCTAGGAACCGGCGTCATGATCCAAGTTCAGCATCTTCTACTGCATCTTCGATCACCAGAGCTGGAATGACGCGCGGGGCTGCATGGGTACCTGCGTGTTACTTACAGTGAGTAAGCAGAATTTTGAATGGGATTTTACATGATATATGACACCATGACTCATGCCAGATGAACGTCTCATAACATGCATGTCGCCGCTAGGTTTAGTGACGACATAAATGCATTGCGGTTAGTTGGAATAGTAGCTGGAGGTGAAAATGGCGTCGACATACTTCTCCGGCCGCAGGAAGTCGTCGCGCAAGACTGTCCATTCCTTGTCTTCAGGACATCTAATGAATGCGATTGCCTTGTCGAACACCGCTAAGAGGTTGTACTCCCAGGTCTTCCACACCTCTCGCGGTCTATGTGGGAGTTGTACCTTTAGGATCTCAAGTTCTGCCATGTTGAACCTGTAAGCGAATTCAAAAATGGGCGACAACCACTCGTTGTTGAATGCAGTAATGCTGACACCCTCCAAAGATGGCAATGTAAATATCAACGATCTATAGCCATTTTTGAGAGTTCAAGTACTCCCATCCTGGGATAAAAGGACCATCCACTCGCCGTTGCCACCCAGTTCTGGTCATCTCCCATTTCCATCTCTTCTTCTTCCTTGATATTCACCTCTACTGATTTCGACCACTTATCCAGCAACATCATTTGTGCATGAATATTCTGCAGAGTTTGTTGTCAGTTGGTAGAATCACCTAGCATGGATTCCATTGCAAATACAATTTGACAACTAGACCTTCATATTAAATTACCCAAAATATCGCCTAAATACGAGTGTCCTCATATATCGCCTAAATTGTGCCTATGTCACTACGAAAATACCCAAAATAATGAGTACGAGCAGAGCTCCCCCCGAACAAATTCCTGACGATGATCATAAATATCTAGGGGCATAATAGCCTTAAATCGTCTAATCTGTTTATTTTTTAAGGAAACAGAATATCACCTAGCAGGCATTCCATTGCAAATCGAAATTGAAAACTCGTCTATCACCTAAATTAAGACCGTGTGTTGGGGGATACCCCCGGTTGGGTCACTCCGGGGTATAACGGCCGGGTTAGCTGAGGGTCGGCAAGGTCAAAGCGGATGTTGGCCGGGCCACCTCAAGGCAGGCCGGATCACGGAGTAACCCGGACCAGGGGGACGCCTAGCATTGTCTCATCCGACTTAAGGAGTAAGTCGGAAGTGCTTGTCTAACTTATATGCAGGAACATGTGTGGCCGGATCTATTATGATCCGGGTCCTCGAGCTTCTGGAAGAAGGAAGGAATCTCTCTGGTCAAAAAGAATGTCCAGTACGTACTGCATGAGCGGAGAAAGCAAGGGCAGGACCACGGGATCGTGGCCGACAAGGGTGACGACGCTCATGTCGTCTGACGCGGGCGCCGTAGAGGCTTACGTCGCTAAAGTATGTATGACGCGGGGGAAAAGCACCCCGGTCGGGTTACCACTTTGGGAGGGGGCATATTCTTAGGAATATGCCTCCACGTATGCCCTAGGCCAGGACCGAACTTCCTCTATATAAGGGGGGCTAGGGTTCTGGTAGAGGGGGTTGGTTGAGCTCTAGTTGGTTAAGCAGGAGTTGATCTAGGGTTCTAGGGAAAGATAGTAGGCAAGAGTAAGAGAGCTCCTTCTTCCTCCTCTCGCCAATACAGCTCAAGGAGCACTTGTAATCTTGGAGATATAGAAATACAAACTTCTGTGTGGAGAATCACTCCACTATCCCTCCCTGGATTCCCCTAGCGTGTATTAGTCCCCACCTTTAGCCTATCCATGGCATCTGCAGTGACACCACCACGACAGTTGGCGCCCACCGTGGGGCTAGCGGCGCTAGCAGGGGTGAAGATCCGGACGGGAAACCTCATCGACACCGGCGAACGCATCGTCTTAGGGCTCGTTCAGCGATTTGGTGTGCTCGATTTCATCAGCGGCAACGCTGGCTGCTTCGGCACGCGCCCGCTTCCGCGCAACGGCCTATTCGTCAAGCTCGGTGTGCACAAGGTCTACGTTGTTGTGGACGTCTCCTGCGTTCATCCGCGTCATGTCGTCGATGCGGGGAAACCACCCCTCAATGTGGCTCGCGTGGGCGCGTATCGCTTGCTCCCCGGACCATGCGGAGGTAATGATGACCGCGCCAGGAGCAGGCACAAGCAAGGACCCAGCGCCAGACCCGGAGGTAACACCTAAGGCACCGAGGAAAGGTAGAGGACCTCCACTAGAGAGGCCTGAGAACGTACTGAGGGAAGCTATGGATATCTTGGCTAACCCGGTAGCAGCAGTGGTAGATCCGACTCAGGCACAGGCCGAGCTAGAGGAAACTCGGCAAAAGATACTGGAGGGCGCAAAGAAAATAGCCGCGGCTCAGCAGTCACTGAACATGACGCTGCGTGAGTACGCAAAGGCAAACAAAGTTGAAGCGGTGAAAGTAAAGGGGAGAAATCTCATAAGCGAGATGAACAGAGAAGGTGATGACGGAGCAGAAGGGTCGGAAAACTATCTGTCCGTGGGGTTGCCGAAGTATAGTACCCCGGCGAAGAACCTCAAAGCAGCAGATGCGGCTGCGTCAGAGTTAGAGGGTCTGACGGGTGAGGACCATCAAAGACAGCAAGATAGGGTTAACGTGCTGGTTCGGATCGCGAACAGACAGAACGAAGAGCTGCTGAGAGCTAACCCGGGAGAGCTGGAGCTTCCAAAATCGTCCATTCGGTGATGGGTAACCCGGAGAAGTCCGCTGGAGCCGCATCATCACCTCATGGTGGTTCGAGGAGAGAAGAGGTAGTAACCTCGGCCAGACGGAACAAACATATCGTCCTGTACGACCCAACACGTGCGGGAAAAGAAAAAGAGATGCGGAAGAATGATGATCGACGGAGTGTGAACCGAGGTGAAGCTGGCCGAGGTAATCACGACCAAGGCAATGCCGGTCAGGGGAACGCTGCCAACGGCAATGCCGGACAGCCCAACTCCACAGGAGCAGGACAATCGCAGCAGCGGAATATACCAAGGCAAGAGCAAAGCGCCGGCCGAGGTATGCAGCAGAAAGGTGCGCGACAAGAGCAAAACCGATACAACGACGGTGATTCGGAGATGGTGAATGCAGGGTATCCCAGACCAGACTATCATGTGATAGGGTCGAGATTGGGAAGCAGGGATTTAATGCCGGATGACGCTAGGTTAAAACTGGATCGCCTGTATAGGTCGGAACAGATCGAATGTCAAGGTCCTCCGGGTCCAGCGTGCTTTGGACCGGATCATGAAGGAACCGCCGGTACCAAACTTCCAGTTACCCAAAGGCACGAAGACGTATGACGGCAGCACCAAGCCAGAGGATTGGCTGATAAACTATGCTACGGCGGTGAAAATTGCAACTGGCAACTTGAGATGGGCTGTACGTTACGTGCCCCAGATGTTGGAAGGCCCGGCCAGAGTATGGCTGAATAATTTACCACCTGGAAGCATCAACTGCTGGATAGATTTTGAAGAAATGTTTATCAGCAACTTCTCACGCATTCGTAGGCCGAGACCGCAGACCCTAGCAATGTGCAAGCAAAGACCTAACGAGATGGATCGTGAATTCTTGACCCGGTGGTGTACCGTGAGAAACTCGTGTGAGGGTGTCATGGAGTCGCAGGCCATAGCGTGGTTTGCGCAAGGGTGCGGATACGGCAGCGAGCTGTGGATGAAGTTGCAAAGGAAAATTCCAGTTACGCTGGCAGAGATGATCCGGATTGCTGATTCGTATGCTTTGGGCGATCCGACTCAACCTAGGCTCGCCTCAAACAAGTCAAACGAGGAATACTATCAGAGGGATGGAGCTGGGTCATCCCGGAGGAATGCTTACAGAGGAAAAAGGAGAGATGATAGACTGGATCATCGCTACGGTTCGCAACAAGTTGCAGCCGTGAATCAAGATCAACCCGGAGCAGGGAGCAACCAACGCCAGAGAACTGGAGGGCAATGGACTCCAAGAAATGATGGCAAGAAGACATGGACTCCAGAGCAAAAGAAACAGTGGCAGGAAAAGAAATATCGTCCAAGATATACCTATGAGTCAATGTTGGACCAGCCGTGTAAGTTTCACACGCCAAATC
Organism: Avena insularis; assembly: GCA_023614405.1. Lineage (NCBI taxonomy): Eukaryota > Viridiplantae > Streptophyta > Magnoliopsida > Poales > Poaceae > Avena > Avena insularis. The sequence continues at coordinate 658,440,511 of CM042690.1, read as the reverse complement.
CGAATAGCCCGGCGGGTCACACGACGAGGCAATGTGAGTGGATGCGTAAGATAGAGCAAGGTGGTTCGGGGAATGCTCAGGCACCCCGGAATGATCAACCTCGGCAAGAGTTACCTCGGCAGCAATTGCTCTCCGGGGCGAACACGCAGCAGCTAATGTTGCCTCCTCCTCCGCCGAGGTATGACAACAATGAGAGAAGGGATGCAGTGCATCAGGTGGAAAATCAGCAACAACCGGATCAGAGGTACCGAGGAAACGAGGGAAGGAATGAGTATAGGGAACATCACCAGAGTTATTGTGTGTTCACGACTGAGGAAACAGATAGAAAGAGCTTGCAGCACCGACATATGGAGGTCAATGCGGTAATGCCAGCGGTGACGAGGTACATGCCTTGGTCGGACCAAGAAATCACCTGGAACATCAAAGATCATCCTTAACTTATGCCGAGCCCAGGTTCGTATGCGCTAGTGCTGGATCCGACATTCATTGGACCGAACATCAATGTGAGGTTCTCCAAGGTTTTGATTGATAATGGCAGTAGCATTAACATCATGTATGCCAATACGATGCGCAAGTTGGGCATCTCGGAGAACATGCTCCAGGCTACAAGAACAACTTTCCATGGCATTGTACCAGGCATTTCATGTGAGCCCATAGGCAAAGTCCGGGTCGACGTGCTATTCGGAACAAGGAATAACTGCCGAACTGAAAATCTGGAGTTTGAGGTGGTGAACTTGGAAAGTGCATATCATGCGTTACTCGGAAGACCAGCATTGAACAAATTCATGGCAAGCTGTCACATCAGTTATTTGAAGATGAAGTTGCCCGGGCTAAATGGAGTGATCACCATTGCTGGAGATTTCCGACGTTCCATTGAGTGTGCTTCAGCCGGGTCTAACCTAGCCGAGTCACTCGTGATTGTGCAAGAGAAAAGAAAAATCCAAGAGGTGGCGGCATTAGTTCAGTCCGCGCAGCAATATATGCCGGTGTTAAGTAACCCGCATGCCAGCGTTTCATTTCAAGCCGCAAAGGACACCAAGAAGGTCCCAGTTGATAACATGTTCCCGGAGCGCACCGTCACAATTGGTGCCGGGTTAACTGACAAATAGGAAAGCGAGCTTGTCAACTTCCTCTGTGAGAATCGGGATATTTTTGCTTGGTCTACACAGGACCTGCAAGGTGTTCCGAGGGAGTTGGCCGAGCACTCTTTGAACGTAAGACCCGGAGCAAGGCCGGTGAAGCAACCTCTCCACCGCTTCGTTGAGGATAGGAGAAAAGTCATTGGAGACGAGATAGCTCGGTTACTGGTAGCAGGATTCATCATGGAGGTACTATATCTGGATTGGCTCTCTAATCCGGTGCTGGTAGAAAAGAAGAAGGACGATCCGAACGTGGCGGTGGTTTGGCGTATGTGTATCGATTACACGAACCTGAACAAGGCGTGTCCAAAAGATCCATTTCCACTGCCAAGGATAGATCAGGTCATAGACTCAACCGCGAGATGCGAACTGTTGTCATTCATTGATGCATACTCTCGCTTTCACCAGATACCTCTAAACCCGGATGATCAAATAAAGACTGCGTTTATTACCCCGTACGGGGCTTATTGCTATCGCACTATGCTGTTCGGTTTACGTAATGCAGGTGCAACGTACCAAAGATGTATGCAAAAATGTTTGCACGACCAAATAGGTCAAAACATACAAGTATACATGGATGATGTAGTTATCAAGACCAAGGAAAGCGCAACGCTCCTTGACAACATAAGGCAAACATTCGCGAACTTGAGAAGGTTCCGGATGAAGCCTAACCCGGAAAAATGTACCTTCGGTGTCCTGGCTGGAAAATTACTTGGATTTCTCGTCTCCAGCCGAGGTATCAAAGTTAATCCAACAAAGATCCGATCCATCGAACGAACGGAGCTGCCGAAGTGTCTTAACAATGTACAGAAGTTCACTGGATGCCTGGCATCATTGAGTCGGTTTGTATGTCGGTTGGGAGAAAAGGCACTGCCTCTCTACCAACTCATGAAAAAGTCAGATAAGTTCGTTTGGACGCCACAGGCCGATGAAGCCTTTGCCCACTTAAAAAAGATGTTGGCCACTGCACCAATGTTAGCTTCTCCACTATCAAAGGAGCCAATGTTGCTCTACATAGCCGCAACCAACCGAGTTGTAAGTGCAGTAATTGTAGTGGAGCGCAATGGAGAGGGTAAGTCGGTGCAGAGGCCAGTATATTACCTGAGCGAGGTATTGTCTGCCTCAAAACAGAACTACCCGCACTTTCAAAAGGTGGCATACGGTGTCTATATGGCGGCAAAGAAGTTAAAGCATTACTTTGAGGAGCACCCCATCAAAGTAATATGTGAGGCTCCCATATCCAAGATAATGGGTAACAAGGATGCGAGTGGCAGGATCGCAAAATGGGCAATTGAGCTAGCCCCTTATGCGCCCCAATACGACAGAAGAGAAGCAATCAAGTCTCAGGTTGTGGCGGACTTTTTTGTAGATTGGGCCGAGGTACAATACGAACCACCGCCACCAGATCCGAATTACTGGAGGATGAACTTTGACGGGTCGAAAACCAAAACCGGGCTAGGCGCCGGGGTTGTGCTTACCTCGCCAAAGAAGGACCAGCTAAAGTATGTATTGCAGATCCATTTCGCAGCATCGAATAATGTCGCCGAGTATGAGTCTCTTGTGCATGGGCTCAAAGTGGCAAAGGAGATTGGCATACGTCGGATAATATGCTTTGGCGACTCGGATCTGGTGGTGCAGCAGGTGTCCGGAGTATGGGACGCCCTGGATCCAAACATGGCACTCTACAAATTTCACGTGCAGAAGATATCTGGTTACTTCGAGGGGTGTGAATTTCACCATGTACCCCGAGTGTAAAACGAGGCTGCCGACATGTTGTCAAAGCTCGGATCGGCTAGACAGGCAATTCCACCGGGTGTAGCATTTGAACACCTCAGGAAATCATCTATCAGGCCGTCCCTAGGGACCGACTCGATCGATGTCCCGGAAAATACGGAATCCGGAGCTGAGCCCATGGACATTAACATGGGAGGTAGTACGAGACCTGGATCGTCAAGAAACCTGGGATCGCCAAGAAACCTGGGACTACCTCGCTAGACCCGGGATCGCCAGTGATCCGCTAAAGTTATGCCGGTGGATCAGATGGAAATTGATGAGGAGATATTCCCTCCACGAGCCATACCAGCTTGGGCACTGCCTATATTCCAATTCCTGAAAGACGGAACGTTACCCGCTGAGGAGGTGTTAGCCAAGCAAACTCATAGGAGAGCAAAAGCATACACAATCATCAATTCCAAGTTGTACAAACGGAGTGTAACCAATGTCCTCCAACGATGCATTGACCCGGAAGAAGGGCTTGACATCCTCCGAGATATACACCAAGGAGAATGTGGGCATCATGCCTCATCCCGAGCCTTAGTGGCAAAGGCATTCCGGCATGGGTTCTACTGGCCAAGTGCCTTGGAACAAGCAGAAGATCTGGTGAGAAAATGCAATGGTTGTCAGAGGTACGCCACCATGACACATATGCCTATGTCGGAACTCAAGACCATACCAATTACGTGGCCATTTGTTGTATGGTGCTTGGATATGGTTGGCCCGTTCAAACCAGCGAGAGGATACATGACACACATTTTGGTCATGGTGGACAAGTTTACAAAATGGATTAAAGTTAAACCTATAAGAAAATGTGATGGAGCTACGGCCGTGACATTTCTCAAAGACATCATCTTAAGATACGGTTATCCACACAGTATTATAACCGATAATGGAACGAATTTTGCGGAAGGAGCATTTGCGCGCTTCTGCCGAGATAAGAAGATCTGACTCGATGTCGCCTCGGTAGCCCACCCCGCATCGAACGGACAAGTGGAAAGATCCAACGGATTAGTATTATCCGGGATAAAACCCTGGCTCATTGAGCCGCTGCAAAGATTAGCGGGGTGCTGGATAGAAGAACTACCAGCGGTACTATGGAGCTTAAGAACAACTCTGAATCGATCAACAGGCTATACGCCATTTTTTCTGGTATATGGGGCAGAAGCTGTATTACCAGCCGACATAGAGCATCATTCGCCTAGGGTCACCCAATACACAGAAGCCGAAGTGCAAGAAGCCCGGCAAAATGATGTTGATCTGCTGGAAGAAGCGAGAGAACTGGCACTGTCTAGATCCGCCATATATCAGCAAAATCTCCGACACTATCATAGCCGGAAAGTGTGCCCCCGAGTCTTTCGGGAAGGCGATCTGGTGCTCCGGTTGGTACAACGTACTACTGGCATGCATAAATTATCCCCCCCATGGGAAGGGCCATTCATTGTGAGCAAAGCATTGCACAATGATTCTTACTATCTCATAGATGCAAAGCCACAGGAAAAGAACAAGGTGGACAGGTCTAGAGAGGAATCCAAGCGACCATGGAATGTAGCACTACTTCGTCCCTTCTACTCTTAGCTAAGAAGTGTATGTATCCGAGTCGTCTCATATGTCGGTATATATGTCGGCAATGAGCTTATCAATGAAATAGCAGCGCCTCGAGCAGTAACCCAGGGGCTGCCTTAATAATATTTGTTGTTATTTCTTATGCGGTAGCTGGAATAAGTCGTTCTACTTAACCCGGATTAGTAATGTGTTAGCACCAAAAACCCAACCCTTCGACTTGCTGTTGTCCAACAAGAATTGGCTTCATGGCAAGCAAGGGAACAAGTTTGGAATTGCGTAGCACATGAAAAACGACTAAGGAAACGAATTTATTCGAGCTAACGTTTGTTTTTCCAGACTAACCCTATATTTATTTTTAAGTTATTATGCTGAATTATTTTGAGCTAAGCCTAAAAGTTTCTAAGTATTGTTAAAACGATTTTTGAAGCTCGGATTCGTAAGTCGTAAAACCAAATCAAGGTAGACGCGGACCGAGCCAGAGAATCTGACGAACAAGAAAATGAAACTCGGGGACTACGCCCAAGTTAATCCGGCATAAAAATATAGTAGCAAAATATCACATATCCAGCATACAATTGCACCCGGCATACCGGGGATCTGATAAATTTTCAAGTTTTTTAGAACTAAGGAGCAGCAGGTGGAGCAGGTTCGGCGTCGTTGTCGATGTCTTCAATATCTGAAGCATCATCTTCTCCGCCCTCATCAGACCCATCTTCAACATTCTCATTCTGCTCGTCCCCGGCGGATTCCAGGAAGCTCGGCCCTTCAATCCAGTCATGAATATGAGAATATTCGACGAGGCTGTAGGCGCAAGCCTGGCGTCGAGCTACCCACTCCGGATCATCGGTCCATCTGGATCCGGTGCGCCGACGTTTAAGGAGGTTGAGGTCAATCTTCTCGTACCATGTGAGAATATGGTGAAGGATGGTGTCAGCTGCGGCACGACCAGCGGACTCTCTCCAGAGGTCAAGCTGGGTCTCAACTTCCATTAACTTCTCAACAAGAGTCGCAATGGTCTCCGGGCTACTCTCTCCGGGACAGAACGTATTGAAAATCCGAACTGCAACATCGAGGATATCCTTGCCATAATTCTTAATGGTCTCCACACGAGAGGACAAGCTGACCAATAGGTCCTCCATGTCCAAGGGAATGTTCTCACCATCAAGAGCAATGGGAGTACCCCTCTCTCAGCGAAATTTGGCAATAGCAGCGCTGGTAATCGCAGTACCCTCTGGAAAGTGGTCCGGAAACAAGGCAAAGGAAGAAGGTAAAGAAAAGACATATGAGGTAACCCGGAGAGTTATGTCGGACAAGGAAAAGGAACTTACGAGAAATATGGCTATGGATCCGGGTCAACTCCTTGATGCAGGCATCGCGTCTTTTGCGAAGTTGCTCAAGCTCAGCGTTTGCCGACCCGAGCTGGAGGTCGGATTCTCTGAGTAGGTCCTGGTCCTTGGAGATTTGGAGAGTAAGGCGCTCACGCTCTTCGGTGAAGTTCTGGCCAACTTTTTGGAGCTCGGTTTTGTGCTGGGCCTTCATCTTCTCCATCTCAGCCTTGAGCTTGGCTATCTCATCGTCCTTAGTCCGGAGGAGGGCAAGTTCATCATTCTTTTTCTTCAGCTCACCTTGATGCTACCCTGCTTGTTCGAGAAAATGCAGCATCATATCAGGCACGGGCACACTATCCTCAAGTGATGTTGAAATAGTATGTTGACCCGGCAGAGCCGAGGAGTGAATGTTTGCCGAGCCAAGGAGAAGAAGAAATGGAAAACACTACGAGGTCGAACAAAAGAGGACCTACCCTGGATTTCCTCCAAGTTCTTCCGCATGATTTTGTTCTCAGCTTCTAGCCCAGCTGCAGAAAACGAATGAGGAGGTTAGTTCGGCAAAAAAAAGTAAAGAAAAACGGAGAGGTGCCGAGGGAGAAAATTACCCCTCTTTTCATGTTCTGCACCAAGTGCAACATGTTTTATGCCAGAGATCTTGTGGGTATCAAGCGCGTTGAATTCAGCGCTCCGGCGATTGGTAGTTACCTGAAAAAAGTACAGAAGTGTAAAATTAGCTTGGTGCATATTCGAAGTGTGCAAGATCCGGGCCAAGTGGAACTTAACCCGGCTCTAGGTGTGTGCATATTCGAAGTGTGCAAGATTCGGGCCAAGTGGAACTTAACCCGACTCTAGGTGTGTGCATATTCGAAGTGTGCAAGATCCGGGCCAAGTGGAACTTAACCCGGCTCTAGGTGTGTGCATATTCGAAGTGTGCAAGATCCGGGCCAAGTAGAACTTAACCCGGCTCTAGGTGTGTGCATATCTGAAGTTTACATGCAGCTACGTTAGTTTTCTAATGAGCATCCGGTCGAGTAACAAGCTACTCCCCCGTTCGCCAGTGGGCATGTGGGGTGCCACCAAACCCTTCGCATGAGCTTCTTTCCTCTCAACTAGGGCAAGAGCTGGGCTGGTGTGCAGAACCATCTGCTGCGCATCGGTTGGCTCGGCAGGAACATCCGTCGCTGCTGGTGATTTCTTCGGAAGCATCGACGACAGGGTTCGCTGCCCGGCCTCGACGGATGTAGACTTGGTAGTATCCGGAGCCTTTTTGCCCTTAGCTTGCTAGGAAGAAGTAACCACGGTGGATTTCCCTTTGGAAGCTACTGGGATAGCTCCTCGCCGAGGATGAGATGACTCGGACAAGGCAGAAGAACTTGGCACTGGAGCTGTTGTTGGTTTCCTTGGTGCCCGGACAGGTGCTGGCTCGGTCGCTGGTACTGGAGCTGCTGTTGGTGCTGGTGTCGTGATAGACTCGGTGGTTGCTGGTTGCGGTGATGCCGAAGTGTTGGACACCGTCGCCTCGGTTGGACCGACCCCTCCTGCTCCGAGGTCGCGTTCCTCTCGACGAGGCACTGCGGAACCCGGAGCAGCCGCAGAACCCTCCGGAATAGGGCTCAGCGGGCGTGACTCGTCGTCACGAGGAGGAGAAGGGCCGGACCGAAGGGGAGAAGAGATGCTCGATCCGCTCTGAGGGACCTCCACAGGAGGCCTGAAAAAGAGAATAATGTCAGGAGTGAAATTACCACGATGCAAGGAAAAATGAGTTGCGCAATGAAAAATGACTTACGCATTCGAGGTTTCAGCCTCCTTGGGTTTCCGGGCCCTCCGTGCCGTGGCTTTGCCTGCTCACTTGGAGGCAGTCTTGTCTCTGGCCTTCTTTTGCCTTTTTGTAGGCTGAGAAGGTTCAGAGGAAGAACTTGATGCGGCTCCACGCTTCTTCTTCGACGCCACCGGAACTGGCTCACCCGTAGCAAGTGTAGGATCCTCGTGGATATGCCCATCGAGGTTAGCTGATGCCGGAAAGGCAAAAGAAAGAGGGACAGCCTCAACAGGTTCAATCATGCCGACATCCGAGTCATCCTCATCATCGGGCCAATCTCTAAGGGAAGATAATTTACCGCTGGGTCGTTTGGTAGCGTCGGTCATAGGGAGGAACATCTCCTAGTCCGTCTCCTCCTCATCCGGGATTTCTCGGTCCGGCACCCACTTAAGGGTCGGGTCCGTACCATCCTTGAGAGTTTGCTGAAGGAACAGCTGAGAAAAAGCACAAAGAGCAGAGTCAAAAATACAACAAAAACCGACACATACTCGATCCGAAATAAGTTTGCCCCGCGAAGCTTACCGCGGGAGGGAGCCTGTCACGGCAGTAATGCTCGATTCCCCACGTCCATTCGGCAGAGAAATCCTTGTGGGTAGTGAAAAGAGCCTTAACCCGGTGAAAGATCTCCGTGTTGCTCAACTCAAAGGAGGAGGTTCGGTTGGGGTCGTGGCCGAAGCTCATGTGGCACAACTTGTGGGTGCGCCTCTGGAGGGGAGAGATTCGGTTGCGCACGAACGTGATCATAGCATCCTCGTTGCGCAATCCGAGTTTCTTCAGCTCAGCGAACCTCTTGTTAACTTGGTTGGCCAGAGTTGTAGGCTTCTTGGGGACCTCCTCCCAGAAATCCGTGTCAGGTAGGCCCGGAGCATAGGGCAGCAACCGAATCAAGTCTTCAGTACCCTTGTTCCGGATGTAGAAGAAGGTCCAGGCCCATCCTTTGCAGGATTCGAGCCCGGTAACCCGGGGAAAGACCGAAAACCTCCGGGGCAAGATGGAGGAAGCTCCGAACTGGGTGAGCTGCTTATCCTCCGACTCTACATGGATATTGGGGACGACGTTGCGACGGAGGCCGAATAACCGAATCCATAGCTCCTTTGTGGGCCATAGTCCGGTGTAGCCCTCGATCATAGAGGCAAAGGCGGAAAGAGAGGTGATAGCGTTTGCTGGGAGATGGTGCGGCTGCAGGTGGTATGTCCTAACCCAATCCCGGAAGAAATCGCTCACCAGGAGACCAAATCCCCGTTGGAAGTGGGACAGGAATACAACAAACTCACCCGGATTGGGTGAGGGGAGACGAGCGACGACGCCAAGGGAATACGCGTCCGTAGAGCTACCAATGTCGTCTTGACAGACCCACGAACCGGCCCACGCGCCGCGGTCCGCCACGCCGGCGTCCTCCTCCATCTCCTGCTCGGCGACGACGAGCTCCTCCTCCGTCATCTCGTATTCGCTATCGTTGCTGGAGCTAGCGGCGGCGGGGATCTGTGGCCTAGATTGGCGAGGACCCGTGGCTAAGCAGTTGCGCAGCGGTGGCTGTGAAGCAGAAGCACGGGGAGAGTGCGGCGGTGGCGTTGCTGCTAGAAACACCGGCGGTGGCGTGGTCACAGGGAAGACGAAGGAGAAAACACAACGGGCAGAGGGGCGCAGAGGTGGAAAAACGCTAAGGGATGCGCCCCTCCCCTATTTAACCACCCCCAGAGATGGATGAGTGGGATCGCGCTGAGTCGACGAGCCACACGGTGTGGCCGTGTATCACCGGCATCAGCCAATCAGAGAAAAGCCACACAGGGGGCCACAGAGTAGAAGCGATCCCATGACGCGATGCGTTGTTGCGGTAAACGAGGAGGCAGACATGACGTGACCCACGCATGGATAATCGACAATTATCGCGCGGTTACTGTGCAGGCCCTTAAAATAAGACGAGGTAATGATTAGCCTCCACGTGGGTTGGCGTATGAGAGAAGGAAATGGGGCACGGATCAAACCATGATAACCATGGGATCCGAGCCAAAGCGGTGGCCCGGCCGGCAATTGAAAACTTGGAACGTGCGAAGGGAACATAAATCCATATAATCCGAGACAAGGATCTAACTTGGAATTAAACGTTCGAGGCTCGAACATAAATGAACCTGATGTGGCCTTAGCGGCAAAATCAGCTAAGACCACACCAGCTTTGGGGACTAATGTTGGGGGGATACCCCCGGGTAGGGTCACTCCGGGGTATAACGGCCAGGTTAGCTGAGGGTCGGCAAGGTCAAAGCGGATGTTGGTCGGGTCACCTCAAGGCAGGCCGGATCACAGAGTAACCCGGACCAGGAGGGACGCCTAGCATTGTCTCATCCGACTTAAGGAGTAAGTCGGAAGTGCTTGTCTAACTTATATGCAGGAACAGGTGTGGACGGATCTATTATAATCCGGGTCCTCTCTTAGCTTCTGGGAGAAGGAAGGAATCTCTCTGGTCAAAAATAAGGTCTGGTGCGTACTGCATGAGCAGAGAAAGCAAGGGCAGGACCACCGGATCATGGCCGACAAGGGTGACGATGCTCATGTCGTCTGACGCAGGCGCCGCAGAGGCTTACGTCGCTAAAGCATGTATGACGCGGGGGAAAAGCACCCCGGTCGGGTTACCACTTTGGGAGGGGGCATATTCTTAGGAATATGCCTCCACGTATGCCCTAGGCCAGGACCGAACTTCCTCTATATAAGGGGGGCTAGGGTTCTGGTAGAGGGGGTTGGTTGAGCTCTAGTTGGTTAAGCACGAGTTGATCTAGGGTTCTAGGGAAAGATAGTAGGCAAGAGTAAGAGAGCTCCTTCTTCCTTCTCTCGCCAATACAGCTCAAGGAGCACTTGTAATCTTGGAGATATAGCAATACAAACTTCTGTGTGGAGAATCACTCCACTATCCCTCCCTGGATTCCCCTAGCGTGTATTAGTCCCCACCTTTAGCCTTTCCATGGCATCTGTCGTGACACCACCACGACACTGTGTCACTATGAAAATACCAGAATATCAGGTACGAGCAGAGCTTCCACTATACAAAATAGTCTTAAATGGTTCAATTTGTTCAAACCGAGCGTGCACACAACACGTTGTACGAAAGGAACATAGGATTCTGATGAAAGTTAAACACATATGAATCAACGATATGACTGAACCAATAAGAAAGATACTAGAACTTACATGGCCATCGTGGTCGTTTGGCCATTTGCTGGTTTCGGGGTAAAGAAGGCCTGGCCTGCCGAACGGTTGTTCATCCATGTCCCGCATCGTGAAGCGGTAGCCAGGGATGCAGCGAGGGAGGCGACCGGCAGAGACGATGTCCAACCCCATGGTGATCCTATGCATCTTTGTGGCGCTGAGGTTCGGCCATCCCCAATCCTCACAGTGGCATTCGCCATGGCTAGCCGCGTCATCGTCGCCTACTGACGAGGGTTTAACTCATCAATGCCCATTGTTATGGACTTGGGTTTTGGAGAAGGAGGGAGCGCTGGAAGCATCAATCGGCTAGCAAACAAGCACACAAGGGACTCGAATATTTACCCAGGTTCAGGCCTCGTAGAGGTCCCTACTCCTGCTTGTCTACTCGTGGAATTAACAAAGGAATCAAAGATTACAATGGTGCGCAGATGCAATCTGGCGAGGGTTGTGGAAACTAGGGTTGCGTGTGTCCTCCTCACCGCCCCTCCTAGCCTTTATATAGATAGGCTAGGTCTCGGGTAGCAGGTCGAGTCGGTTACAGGTTAGGGTTTTCCCCTTTGAACTTTCTATCTTTAGCTTCTTCTTGGTCCTCAAGCAATCGAGAGTCCGTAGGTTACTTGAGTTCTCTATTTGGGCCTTGGCGACATCGTGGGCTTCCGCTATATTCAGGCCGTATATACCAAGCTCGAGTACCTGTAGGGTATACCCATGTTAGTAGCCCCCGAGTGTTCAGTGGAATCGCAGATTCGACTAGGGACATTATGAAGCCTTTCGAGTGCATTAATGAGTAAATTTTCGACTGCTCTGTTTTATGTCATGGGGATTGTTGATGTGCGTGCCTGATTTAATCGATGTATCGGCATTAGTTAACTACCCTAGGGTAAAACAACACAATCTACTCAAACTCGAGTCCCCGGAATCGAATCCGAAAAAGTGTTGGTGTAAATCGACTCAAGCCGCGAAGGTCTTACAGGAGTCAAATTCCAGTATATGGGTGTGAGCACTCGACGCGTCCATCAAGGCGTGTTCATCGTGCCTGTAGGCACAGATATATTTCTGGTAGTGCACAGCAAATGCGTTGCCAGGCCTTATTCAGTTCTTACCTTCATGCTGCAAGCGCGGCATCCGAATTTTATCATCACGGAGATGATTCGGGTGACCCAAGAGATGCAGTCTCTTTGTAGGTAAAAATCATGAGGCGGTGTCGCTAGAAGTTTCAAGTGTGGATGTTATCGACACACAGTACGATGTACAAATAATCATAGGGTGCGCGACCAGCGCTCCCTATGGGAGTAGCCCCGAAAGTGCCCGGGTTGAGTCAAGACTCTGTGCAGGACTAAAGAACTTTTGCGACTGTTGTCGTATTTTGTTTTCTTGTTTCAGTCAAATTTATTTCTGGCGCTCCCTATGGGAGTAACCCACATCCATAGTCGAATCGCGGATTCGAGTGGTTGGCTATGCTTTGAATGTCTATATTCCTGCAGAAGAGAAAAAGAAAAATCATAGGGTGCATGACCAGCGCTCCCTATGGGAGTAGCCCCTGAGTGCTTGGTGGAGTCGAAGACTCGAGCAAGGACGAAAGTAGTCGAAGTCTTCTGTTGCTCAATTTTGGATGACATCAGTGCTGACAATGTGATGATCTTAGTTGCCCGCGTGAGCGGGTTTGACGGGACGTGACGAGCGATGGGTCCCATTTTTTGACTCTGACTTGACCGGGCGTGCATAATCTTTGTTTTAACTGCGCCTCCTCGATTTCCACGTGTAATGGGGGTAGTGGGGGATGGTTCGTGCTTCGGGGCCTCCACGTGTCGATCATGATGGAAGCCACACGTCTGATAGGGTTTTTGTTGGCCGTTGGATTACATCTTCCAGGGGTTAAGTAGCAGTACTACGATGGTAAATTTTCCCATCTGCTCTTTTCTCTGCCTTTTCCTCCATCGCCATTGCCGCTGCTCCTCTGCTTCTTAGAGTTCATCCTTCTCGCGGCACTGGACCAGCTCCACGTATTTCCCAGTTACTTCCGCCGGTCACACCACCACCGCAAGATGGGGAATAAGAAGGGAGGTGCCGCAGCTGATTCTGCCGTCACCATTGTTGCTGCCAAGAAGAAGGGCGGCTCCGCTGCTGCGGGCACCCGCACTACCGTCACCAAAAAGAAGAAGGGCGCGGGCACTCGCGTCACCAATGGCGCGCGTTCGTGATCAAGTCTTTTGAGCTCCGTCTCTTGCGCCAAGGCGGAGTTCTATCTTCCACGATCGCTGACTCGCGTGTCCGGTGGTGAGGTAACCCCTTGTCCTCCTACCGGTTTTCGGGTGATGTTCCTAGCGTTCATCATCCGCGGTCTCTCGCTGCCCCTGTATCCTTTCTTCAGGGGCCTTCTCTATTTCTATGGGCTCTAGCTACATCAGCTCTCCCCTAACTCCATCCTCCATGTAGCTTGCTACATTACTCTTTGCGAGTGCTGGCTCGGAATCGAGCCACACTTTGGTCTTTTCAAACGCATCTTCAAGCTGAAGCGCTAGTCGACGTCTGGCTCCAAAGTCTATGATGTAGGCGGCTGCGGTATCCACGTCGACTCCTCCGTCACGTACTTCGACATCAAACGCATGGTGTTCGTCCAAGGGTGGAGGGACAAGTGGTTCTACATCCGTGACCAGAAGGCCGACGGAGACCACTTCGGACTCGCGCCCTTCAATCCCGCAACGCCGTGCGAGAGGAGGCGCTCCTGGAAGAACATAGTGATGCCCGACGAGTCCTCGGAGACAGATGTGCTGTACGAGCGCGTCTGCGACCTCGAGAGTCGCATGGGTAGAGAAGAGGGAGGCTGCGCCTTTATTCGCACGTGGTTACGCTGCCGCGTTCAGCCCCTGCAGGCCATAGTCCACCCTATGTTCTAGTGGGCTAGCACGGACGATGTCACTCGCTTATCTCTCGATGGCATTTCCGCGAGTGAAATAGATAAGAGGGTGTGACTGCTCACCAAGTACACCGCCAAGGATGTGCTCCCTAGTGAACCATTCGTGCCTCCGTTCGATGCTACTAATCCTCCTCCTGAGGTACAGTTGTGCTATGAAGTAGCTTTGTTTGTCGAATGCTTCTGTTTCCTTGACTTGTGCTAACTTGTTTCCCATATGCAGGATTGGAGGGTGTCACCTTGTATGCCCCCTCTTCCTGAGGGGGTTATTCCTCGTGAAGCCTTGGAGGAGGACGAGTCGGAGTCGACCATCCCATCGGATGTGGAGGAGGAAGCCCCCGAGTCGAGTAGCCCGGACACTCGCAAGCGTTCGCGCAGCAAGGATTCAGATGCATCATCTCCTTCGACTCCGGAAGGTGCAGCTATTGGTGCAGAGTCGCCGATACCTACCGTTCTTGTGAGCTCTATGGCATCGTCTTCCCACAAGAAGATGCGGATGCCGAAGGAGTCGTCGTCAGAGTCGGGGGATCAAACCTTTGATTTTGACAAGTTCGATTGGTAAGTATACGAGTCTTCCTTTTGGTTCTTCTTTGGCATTGCATTATCTTGATGTTGTTTTTGTTCTGCAGTCATCCGGCGTCGTCATCTTCTGGCGACGTCCAATTTTTGAAGGAATCAGGAGTCGCGACCTCCAGGGCCAAGAAAGTGGCTGAGCGCACTCCTTCTCCTCCATTGGCGGCCCACTCTGGGCATAATTCATCAAGTTCTCCCCACGATGTGGAGCACCAGATGGTTATCCGGACGACTGTGCGTCAATCGACTTTGGAGCCATTGGAGGATCATGTACGTGTAGTGTTGCTTCTTCTGATTTTGCAGTCGAATTGTTTCATCCATATCATCTGCTGATCCTTTACTGCTTCTCTTGTCGCAGGTTGTTGTGAAGGAAGCCGCTCGCCTGGCGGAGCAGGTGCTTGCGATGGGTCGCCAGCATGCGATGCTGGACAATCGCCATAACGTGATTAAAAGTGAGTGTTTTTTGCTCTTTCTTCTTCATCCTTGTGATATATTCGACTGACAATCTGTCTTTGTTTGTTTCATAGCTGAGCATAATGCGCTCTTTTGTGACGCTGCTTCCCTTGAAAAAGCGCTCGCAATGGCGGTGAAGAGCCACGATGAGGCAGTCGCAGCACATGACGAGTCGCGGAAACACGAAGAGGATCTGCGCACCTCCATCGTCGCTAGGGAGAAGTTGTTCGAAGAACAGCTTCTATCGATTGCCAAGGCTCTCTCGGGTATTTCCTTGTCTGGATTTTTACCCAGGTTCATTCTTTCGAATGTGTTGTTGTGCTGACCTTTGTGCCAATGCTTGATTCTTGTGTAGATGCCAGCGGTCTGAGCTTCGATGCCCAGGCACTTTGTTGTGATGATGCCTTCGTGGGCGCCATCTCGGTAGTCGAAGATCGTAGTGCTACCGTTCAGGGGACGCTAACCAAGGGCAAGGGCGTGCTCAGTCGCCTCCGTGAGGAGTTGGCACCCAAGGATGAGTTAATCGAGAATATGGATGATCTGGTGGAGTCCCTTGCCGGAGGCATTCCTGCAGGCTTCAAGAACTCCCTCTGTGCGGCTGGCGCTTCGATGTCACTCGCGATGGTTCAAGCCCATGGAGTCGAGGTTGATCCTACAGCGGTCTCCAAGGCAATGCATGTCAGCACGGATGGCCAACAGGTAGTCTTTGCTCCTTTCGCAACTGCCTATGGCAAGTACAGGCCGCAACTGATCAATACAGTTGCAAAGTACTCTAAGGAACTGCAATGAGCCAAGAAGGCGGCGAAGGCTGCGGCGTTAGGGTCCGGTGGAAAGTCTGTGGCGTCTGATACCGCCACAGACTCGATGAGGCTCCCAAAACCGAAGTCCAAGTCGAAGAAGCCGGTCGCTCCTCAATAGTCGTGTCTGTAATAGTTAAATAGCATGTCTCTTTTGTTTGGAACATGCCTTTGGCGAGTGTATCTGTTGATACTTTCTTATGATTGAATGCAATGGAGTCTTTTGTCTATGCATCGCCTTAGTCTTCTTATTGTCTCTTGATTGACTTGTGATACGGCACATCGAGTTGTCCTTCGAGTGAACCTTGGAATATGCCATCTGCTGATGATACTTTGGCGCAGTCACGATCAAGGGTAGATGAACTGTCTCTGCTCTCGCGACTCCATGACCGTGTGAAGCAGTTGGAGCGCGAACTGCCTGTGCTCCGTGGTAACGCGGATGTATGGAAGTCGAGGGCAGAGAAAGCCGTCGCCCGAGAGCAATATCTGCTAGGGAAGGTAACGCAGCTGGGCGACCAATTCAAGTGTTAGCTTTCTTCTTCCTTATCCTTTTCTTGTAGTCACCCGCAATAGTTCGTTGTCTTCATACTTTTGCCTTTGCTTGGAATAGTTGTCAGTGCATGCCATCCGCAGGATGAGAAGGATAGGATTGCCATTCGCATGAACGATCTGACCAAAGAGCAGCTTCAGGCGAGTGGATACTTCTTGGTGGATCATGATCGCGCAATCGCACTTGCGACCCTGTAGGATCGTGCGTCGTGAGTGCTTCACTTCCTGAAGAAGTCGCAATCGTGCTTGAGAAATATTTATCAGACGATGTTCCCGCTGGACGTCGTTCCATCGAGCCTGCTGGCCCTTCTTGCCAAATTTCAAGACTTGAGTGCAGTTCGCTAGTGTGTACGGCAACAGTTAGTGGCTGGTGCCAAGGCTGCTCTATCGCTAGTACAAATGCATCGGCCTGATGTGGATGTTGCAGAAATGGCGGCCGGACCACCAGCGCCGCCAGTAGGTTCGACTTGGAACATGGTTCCTCACTACCAGGCGGTGGATCACCCAGCGGAGGAAATCGTCGTCTTCTTCGAGGAGCAGACCAATGTTTCTTTGTTGCAACAGTAGTTTAGTTTGTACCCTGCACATAGTTGCACCAGTGTTGTAAAGTTCATATATATATATATGTTGTGTATAATTGATTGACATTGATGTATATAAGAGCTTGTATGTTTTGCGAGTGCATTGCACTATGCGATTCCTTTTCGTTAGTCTGACTTGTGTCTATCTCAGCACCTTGACAACCTGTCAGGTGCATTGCAACTGGGTTGGTGTTTGTCAAGGGTTTTCGATTGGTACATCAGCTACTCAGGATATCGTGTTAGTTCGTAGAACAGATGTGTATAGGGTGGCGCAGCCCCCGAGTGGATAATTTGCAAAAATAAAATGGAACACAGAGTTTTGGGGCACTTAGCTTTATTTATTCGCAGGATAGTACGGGGTACAATGTGTGGCTAAGTATCCTTGGCTGAGTAGCCTTATTTGCAATGTAAAAAATAAAAGACGACTAGGGGTAGAAGCGCCACAGCTGCGCGGCGTTCCAGGGGTTGGAGTATGCAACTCCTGTCTCGAAATCTTTAAGGCGATAGGCGCCACCTGGGATTACTTATGTAATCACGTATGGTCCCTCCCAGGGTGACTCGAGCTTCAGATGCCCTTGTTGTTTCAGTCGTAGGACCAGGTCTCCTTCGTCGAAGGACCTGGGGCGTAGCCTTCTGCTGTGGTAGTTGCGCAGGTTCTGCTGGTAGATCGTTGATCTTTCCGCGGCGATTTCTCGTGCCTCGTCAAGGAGGTCGACAGAGTATTCGAGTGCAAGAGTTGATTCCAGCTTGCTATAAACGACCACTCGTGGTGCTTTGTATCGTACTTTGCGAGTAACACCGCTTCAGCCCCGTGCACCATGAAGAACAGCGTGTACCCCGTGGTGTTGTTTGGAGTTGTGCGTAGGCTCCAGAGTACCGATTGCATCTCGTCTGGCCAGCAGCCTGCGGCTTGTTCGAGTGGCCTAAGAAGTCGCTTCTTGACACCGCCACAGACGAGCCCGTTGGCTTTTTCGACCTGACCGTTGGTCTGTGGATGTGCTACGGAGGCGTAGCTTACGTTGATTCCAAAATTTTCAAAGAATTCTTGGAACTCCTTGGATGTGAAGTTCGTCCCATTGTCCGTGATGATGCTGTGTGGCACTCCGAAGCGATAGACGATGGACTCGATGAACTTGACTACGCTGTATCCTGACTGGTTAGTCACTGGCATGGCCTCTATCCACTTGGTGAATTTGTCGACTGCGACCAGGAGGTAGACATAGCCTCCTCGTGATGACTTTGGGAGTTTGCCGACCATGTCAAGTCCCCATTGCACGAAGGGCCAGGCCAATGGAATTGGCCGGAGCTCCGCGCCAGGTGTGTGTGGCTTGTCCACGAATCGCTGGCAAGCGTTGCATTTTTGGACGATGTCCTTGGTTTCACGCATGGCCGTAGGCCAGTGGAATCCAGCTCGTAGAGCTTTGGCGACGAGGGCTCGACTGCCAGCGTGGTGCCCGCAAGTCCCTTCATGGATGTCGAGGAGGACAGCGCTTCCATCGGCGTTGAAGATGCACCGTTGGAGTACTCCTGTGATGCTACGCTTGTATAGTTCGCCGTTGATAACAGCGAATACCTTGGATCGCCGCGCAATGTGCCGTGCGTCAGTCGGGTCGTCCGGTAACCTTTTGCTGAGAAGGTATGTGATGTATGGTTGAGTCCAAGATGGCTCGATCATCATGACGCTCATTGGTCCTTCGAGTCCTGTGTCAAGCTCCAGGTCATCGAGTGCCATTGGCTCATTGGGCGGCACAGCACCCGAGTCCGTTGTTGCGCTTGCTTTCTTCTCTGCGGCCTTTGGCTTGATGGAGCGTTCGCAGATGCGCTCGAGAAATACCCCAGGTGGTATGGGGGCACAGGTAGAGCCAATGTTGGTGAGTGTGTCCGCCTCTTCATTGCTTTCACGGCCTATGTGCCGCAGCTCACAACCGTTGAAGTCCCCTTCGAGTGTGTCGTAGAGGTCGCGGTAGGCGATCATGTTATCGTTCAGTGCATCGCACTCGTGCATTGTCTGGTTGACGACCAGCTTGGAGTCGCCATATATTATGAGCCTCTTGGCACCGCAGGCTTTTGCCATCCTCATCCCGTGCAGTAGGGCCTCGTTTTCAGCTTCATTGTTGGAGGCGGTGAACTGCATTCGCAGGATATATTTCATCTTGTCTCCCTGGGGCGATGTCAGTATGACACCTGCGCCAGCTCCGTCCTTTTGCTTGGATCCGTCGAAGTGCATTGTCTAGAGGTAGGACATATCTAGTTTTTTAGGGAGCTGGTTCTCCATCTAGTGCACGAGGAAGTCAGGGGGACTTGCGACTTGATTGCTTCGCGTTTTTCATATGTAATGTCTCGTGGAGACAGTTTGATTCCTCAAAGCGCGACTTGTCCGGTGGCGTCGGGATTGTTGAGGATATGCCCAAGCAGGGCGTCGTTGACTACCACGATTGGGTGTTCCTGGAAGTAGTGGTGCAGTCGCCGAGCTGAATATGCCGTACGCCAGCTTCTGGTAGTGTGGGTACCGCTGCTTTGTTGGCATGAGTACCTCGCTGAGGTAGTAGACTGGGCGCTACACCCCGTGGACCTTGTTTTCCTCCTGGTTGGTGGTGGAGATGTACAGCAACAATGGTTCCCTTTCGCATGGGGTCACCAGTACTGGCGAGGTGAATAGTAGGCGCTTGAGGTATTTGAATGCTTTCTGTGCCTCATTGGTCCACTCGAACTTGTCAGCTTTGCGGAGAAGTTGGTAGAAGGGCAGTGCCTTTTCGCCCATTCGACTGATGAATCGACTGAGCGCCATGATTCGTCCAGCTAGCTGCTGGACGCCTCTTATGTTCTTCGGCTTCTCCATGGCTAGTATGGCTTTTATTTTCTTTGGGTTCGCCTCGATCCCTCTCGCGGAGATGAGATACCCGAGTAGTTGCCCAGAGGGTACGCCGAAGGTGCACTTGTCCGGATTGAGCTTGATCCGGTAGCGGTCGAGGTTGGTGAAGGTTTCGCGCAAATCGTCGATTAGTGAGGCTTCCTCTTTGGTCTTGATTACAATGTCATCAACATAGACTTGGATGTTGTGACCAAGTTGGTTCTTGAGGCAAGCCTGCATGCACCACTGGTAGGTGGCTCCTGCGTTTTTTAGCCCGAAGGGCATTGTGTTGTAGCAGAACACACCAGAAGACGTTGTAAACGCCGTTTTCTCTTGATCCTCCTCCTTCATTTGAATCTGATTGTAGCCTGAGTAGGCGTCGAGGAAGCAGAGGCGCTCACGTCCCGCGGTGGAGTCGATGATCTGGTCGATTCGTGGCAGCGGAAAGTGGTCCTTTGGGCAGTGCTTATTCAGAGAGGTGAAATACACGCACATCCGCAGGATATCCGTGTCCTTTTTTGGTACTAGCACCATGTTGGCGAGCCAAGTGCTTTCCTTGATCTCGCGTATGAATTTGGCGTCGAGGAGTCTGTTAATCTCCATTCCGACAGCTTTTGCTCTTGGTTCCGACAGTCACCGAATTGTTTGTTTGACTGGCCTTGCGTCTGGGTTGACATTGAGTGTGTGCTCGGCGAATTCCCTGGGAACTCCTCGCATGTCCGCTGGACACCAGGCGAAGATTTCCTAGTGCTCATGGAGGAATTCGACGAGCGCGAGTTCCTATGCAGGACTCAAGCTGTTGGCGATGAGGGCCGTCTTGGCGATGGGTGGACCTGAACTTTCTTCGTGTGCACTGATGAGTCGAAGGATAGGTCGGGTGCACTTGGACGGCTCAGGGGAGGCATACCGTTGTCTGTCGACTCCTTCAGTCTCGCGAGCTCTTCCTGCATTCTGAAGGACTAGGAAATTCTGTTGAACTCCATGTCGCAACTGTCGGACCTCTCGAAGCTCCAGTTGATTGTGATGACGCCATTAGGGCCTGGTATTTTCATCTAGAGATAGGCGTAGTGTGGTACTGCATGAACCTAGCGAATGCGACACGTCCGAGGATGTAGTGGTACTGTGAGGGCCAGTCGACAACTTCAAAGTCGATGCGCTCGTGTTGAAAGTTTTTCGGCATGCCAAAGATGACGTCGAGGTTGATTTTGCCAAGGGGGTATATGCCCTTGCCTGGGACGATGCCGTGGAATGTTGTGTCCGACGCCTCTAGGCAGGTCAGAGGGATCCTCATTGCTCGAAAGGTACTTGCGAACATAAGGTTGATGCCACTTCCGCCGTCCATGAAGACGCGACTCATGTCGAAACCTCCAATTTGTGCCTCTAGTACAAGGGGACAGTGGCCTGGGCGAGGTACCTAGCGCGGATGGCCGCGCTTGTCAAAGGTGATGCAGGAGTCGCTTCCACTGACGTACTCAGTGGTGGAAGGTGGTGAGTTTGTCGCCAGATTCACTTGGCGAGTGATGGCCTTTTGCAACCGGTTGGAGGGGCGACCCTTTTGGATCATCATGGTGCCCATGGCCCGTGGATACGGTTTGCCTCCGTGATGCTGGTCGGGCGTAGCCGCGTTTGGCTGTGGTCCAGGTGGTGGTGGAGGAGCTCCATGTGTCACAGCGCCTAGGGCGGCTCCATAGCCCCTGTTGACCGCGTCGCGATTCATCCGAGCCAGACCCTCATGGAGTTTGAGGAACTCGCGGCAGTCTTTGAGGAGGTGGCTCGACTTCTTTTTGCCGTCATGCTTGTCGATGTAGAAGTGCACGGTGCATGGCCCGGACAACTTATCCTCAATGGATGTTGCTGGTGTTTCGTCGCGAGTGCGACGCTACCATACTTGCGTGGTTTTCCCGGAGTCGCGATGTCCACCGCTGCGGTAGCCGCTATTGCGGTTGTCGTCGCGTCTGTTGGTGTAGCCGGCTACGACCATGTTGACGTTGTCGCGTTCATCGTAGATGCGCATTCGATGTTTGCTTCGGCGGTCACGTCTGCGTTCGAGTTCTGCTTCATCGTTAGAGTGAACGCGATTCTTCACCGAATCTTCTCCATCTTCCCACCGATTCATAATTTCCATCAGGTGGTCAATGGTTTTGGGCTTCGAGCGGCCCAGCTCCTCCCTGAGCTCTATGCGGCGAACGCCACCGTTGAATGCGTCGATTGCGCGATCTTCCGAGATATTTTCTGGAGAGTTCTTGATGATGGACCACCTCTGGATGTACGAGCGTAATGATTCAGCCGACCTTTGTTGGCAGCACCTCAGCTCTTCGATTGACACGGGCCTTTTGTAGGTGCCCTTGAAGTTGCGTACAAAGCTATAGACCAGCTCTTCCCAACTGCGAATGGATCCGCGTGGGAGGTTGTTGAGCCATGCCCGGGCGGCGCCCTGTAGCTGTAGCTGCAGGCATTGCATAGCCTTGCTTCGACTCCCACCGTGGAGGCTGACAGAGGAGATATGGTCCTCTAACCAGATTTTCGGGTCCTGTAGACCGTCAAAGTATGGGTTCTCGGATGGGAGCTTAAATCCCTTGGGCATTCGCTTTTGCCTGATGGCCCTGCTGAAGCATCTGGCGCCACAGAGCTCCACGTCTTCGTCTTCTGAGTCAGTCGACCGGGCACGTCGCGCCCTTGACTTATCGATCTTGCGCTGCGCGATGTCATCACGCGCGTCGTAGTCGTGGTCGTGTCACCGGGAGCGGCAGCGTCGAGATAGATTGTGACTGTCATCGCTGGATGAGGGCGAGGAATAGCGTTTTGCCAGAGCTTTGCCTTTCTTCGGCTCCGGTGTCGGCTCCTTCTCGAGAGCGGCCTCGATTAACCCCAAGTCTGCAATCGTAGATCGGTGCATGGCAGCTCGACGATCTCTAGCTAGCGACTGGTTGTTGAGGAGGTACATGGTGGCCACCGTTACCGCAACTTGCGGCGTTTTTGGAAGCACCTTGCCACGCGTATCCACCGTCATGGAGCCGAAGTCAAGGACCTTTGCGGCTTCCACACGTTCTTGTTCAGTGAGGTGGACCATTCGAGATCGCCTCTTGTTAGCGATATACTCGTTGCACTTGGAGGAGGATCCTCCATGGGAGGAGAGCCTAGCTCGTCGGAGGCTCGACTCGTCTGCCGCCTTTTTACACACCTCGAGTTGCGCGATTGTTTGCAGTTGACATTTATATTCCTCTTTCAGGAGCCAGTGGTAGCGCATCAATAGTTCTTATGGGGAGCCGAAAGGCAGAGGGTGGCGTCGCAGGGCTTCTCGGTAGCGGGCCCACTCGAGATCGTTGAGCCTGAGCACAACGCGTTCGCCGGTTTGCTCGTTCACCATGGGGGGTCGGCTGCCCCTCCGTTATTGACGGGAGCACCGTTGGTAGGGCCACCGTTGGGTGGTCCGCCATTGGGTGGCCCGCCATTAGGTATACCGCCGTTTAGCGGGTCGGTTCCATTGCCACAATTGCCCGTGTTGTCGCGATTGGAGGAGGAGGCGCCCGCGTTGATGACGGCGCACATGAAGTGGTTGGGGAAGTTGCTGCTCCCACAACTTTCAGATCCGGAACCATAGGCTCCATCTTCAGTTGCTAGATCGCTCGGATCGGACTCGCGACTGTTGTCGCTATCCATATTCTCGACTGTTGTCGAGGCATTGAGCTCGCTGAGGGTGCCGATTGGCGGAGGGAACCATGATGCTGGAGCAATCGATGGTGTTGTCGGCTGGTCAGGCATGCGAAGCGTGCCCATCTGACCAACATGGAAGCGGAAGCTCCCGATCGCCAGGCTAATTCCGTATGGACGGTGAAGTCGAACGCGCCGAAGAGCTGGCGAATCTCCGCTGTTGCGGAGTTGTAGATCGCAGTTGATGGGGCCGAAGAAGCCGCAACATCAACACTCCCAATTCCCACAGACGACGCCAATTGACGAGGGTTTAACTCATCAATGCCCATTGTTATGGACTTGGGTTTTAGAGAAGGAGGGTGCGCTAGAAGCATCAATCGGCTAGCAAACAAGCACACAGGGGACTCGAAGATTTACCCAGGTTCAGGCCTCGTAGAGGTCCCTAATCCTGCTTGTCTGCTCGTGGAATTAACAAAGGAATCGAAGATTACAATGGTGCGCAGATGCAATCTAGCGAGGGTTGTGGAAACTAGGGATGTGTGTGTCCTCCTCACCACCCCCTCCTAGCCTTTATATAGATAGGCTAGGTCTCGGGTAGCAGGTCGAGTCGGTTACAGGTTAGGGTTTTCCCCTTTGAACTTTCTATCTTTAGCTTCTTCTTGCTCCTCAAGCAATCGAGAGTCCGTAGGTTACTCAAGTTCTCTATTTGGGCCTTGGCGACACTGTGGGTTTCCGCTGTATTCAGGCCGTATATACCAAGATCGAGTACCTGTAGGGTATACCCATGTCACCTACCTTTCGCTTCAGCCTGCTGCTACCCCAAGCTCTACCCATAGCGGCAAATGGAGTCTGGAATCTGGCAGATTAATGGAGGCGTTGTGATAAGGAGGTGGATGGATTCGAGAGGGGATCGAATCAGGGAGGGGAAGTTGTTCGAGTAGGGAGTGATCCAGTGAGGAACCGCCGCTGCTGGTTCTCGTCTGCATGGAAGACAAGGAAGGGGGCATAATTATTGAGGGCACACAACGAAGCCGTCTAGAGGAAGTGAAAAAATAAATCATAAGAGAGAAAAATGTGGGGCCCACCTGTCAGTGAGTGAAGGTCGGCACGCGCAAACGTGACTACGTTTGACTTGGATCATGCATGGTAGACCTCGATTCCACTACATGCAAGTGGCGCAGAACAAATTTCAGGCAGCGCTAGTGTCGACGTGTAAAACCGTCGTTTTTCTCCACCTACACCCTACTACGAACGACCATGCACCATTCCAGATATTAGTAAGGGCGGTTCCAATCTTGCAGTAAGCAGTTTCACTTCTCTGTCTCATTTCCTCCTCCACAACCTCATCGTCTTTCTCCTCCACAGCCTCATCCATTTCCTCCGCCACAGCATCACCCTCGTCCTCCCTATCCTTTCCCTCTTGCCTATAGTCATGGACTTCTCGGATGTCCAAAACGACGGCAGGCAAGCGACTGCGTACTTCGACATAGAAGTACATGGCGGGAAGAAGATCAATGTCTTCTACACCACCGACCCTCGGACGGTGAAGAACACTCTAAATAATTACAAGAGTTGGTTGCGGTTCGAAGAAAGCAGGTTCGTAGATCTCGCCCTCAAGTAAAGCCGCGATTAGCGTAGGATCGCCATGGTGCAACTCTCCATGAAGGGGCACGTCCTCGTATGCCATCCTTTTTGCGAGATGGGGGTTGATGGGAACAGGTAGACTTTGATGTCTTTTTGTTCCTAAACCGTTTGTTTGTAAAAGTTATTGCTATATTATTAGTTTGAATTCATTTTCATGCAGGTGGGGCGAAAGGATTAGGTCGCTATTTCATGACTTTCTCGTGAACCAGTAGGTAACATTTACTAGTGTTAACATCATGAATGACACTAGACTTCTTGAAAGACCGACTGTCAACATTAAAATCCCAAAGGAGTGCAGAGTGGACATCCAGAAAATTTACTGGATCCCACGGACGAAGGGCAGCAGGACCGGGATGGCCGATCTTGCCGCCGAACTCATCGACCCGTGGTACGCTGACATGAAGGGCAAATTGCTGAAATGTTGGTGGAGGCATTTAGGGCATGATTACTAGGAGGATAAGCCGCTTTCTGAACCTAATCTGAAGTATGCTGCAATTGACGGGTATGTTAGCCACGAGCTAGACCGCCAGATTGTAAATTTTCGTTCTAGGCATTGGACCATTGAACCACCAACAAGACAAGTTGTTTGTCCCAGATGCCGGAGTGTAGAGGAATCTACAAGTCGGGGCAAGCGACCGAAGGCATCCTGGGATCGGTTGCCTTCTCCAACAAGCTTGGATGTAGACTTTTAGTGCATGATTGTTGTGTTTGTATGGGGCTTGTTATGTTTATGAAAACATGTTATTTCAGAAGTACTATGTGTGAGAAATTACGAACTGTTGTGTATTACCTTTGTCGAACTATAATCTGTGTTTTGTTATGACTGTATCCTTCGCTATAATAGAAACTGTGCCCTTTTGTGGACAACGACATCTGATCTTGTGGGTCCCACCTTATGCATGGTAGTTCTAGATTCTACTGCATGCAAAGGGCACAGACATAATTTGTAAGTATGAATGTTGAGCATACAAAAGGGGGAAATGTAATTCATACATGTTAACTACCTAATAGCACAGGGATCATACGAGCTCAGTTCTTACACACAGAATGCTTAGAAAATACATGCAAGATAAAATCCAGGCGAGATAAAACTACGAACGGAATGCAAAACTAGTAGTGGTAAACAACACACTCACCCATCCACCAGATCCTATTGAGCATCTCGTAGCAGACATACGCGTCCCTGGCTGCGTACTTGAAAAAAACGTAATTCAAGTGCCTCCACTCCCATCGCTCGTGTAGGTGCTTCGGGAACTCGACCTTCATGCCGGCGTACTCGTGGTCAATGATGTCGGCAGCGAGTCTAGCCATGCCGGCTTTCCCCGAATCATCATCTGGGTACCTCCACAAATGTTGGAGATCAACATGATTGACGACATGAAGGAGGAGATCTAGCTCTAGCTTCGAAGTGTTGTTCTTGATGTCGACGTTGGCGAAGTAGATCTCCCTCCTGTGCAGGAACTCATGAAGCTCTGGGCATACACAGTTGGCCCTGCATACATGGTATAGGAGGTAGTGGTTGCGCATGGATAGCTGCAAAAGCGCCGCCCTCTTCCTATCTCCGGTATACTCGAGGTCAAGGCCAACGATCTTGTACATGTCCATCGTCTCCTATAGCCACTGCTCGTACATTGCGATGACCTTGGCGACCTCCGCTGACGCATTTATGTGGATGACCATTAGCTCAGTGGTGCCATGGGCGATGATGGTGTACACGTTGGTGAAGTCGCTCCCGTTGTTGAACACGTCGTACTCTGTGCCCATGGCATCAACTAATGCGGCAGCGGTGGCCTAGCATCGTTAACGGTGGCTGGGACTAGGTGTGGCAGTGGAGTGATCTGTTGTGGTTGTATGGCGCGGCAGAGGCGGTGCCTGTAGCAGCGTCGATGGTTCTCGCGGTGGTTGCGCCGGTGGCAGCAGAAGGAGTTGGGGATTTTTGCACAGTGTTGTGCTGTGGAGACGGAAGGTGATGCGTAAAAGGGGTGTGCGTGCGTCGTAAATTGTGTTTACCAATATTCTGGTCATACCCAAGCGGAAGCAAGTTTGACCAGGCGAGCACCGTTGGTTTCCGATCCTAGCAATTAAATTCGGCGGTCGTGCCCGGTAGGCAATGGGACGGGTGTGCGACGTGGCTTTGGCGTGGCAGAGACCGGTCATGGAGACAACCATCCCATTGCCGATCTACAGCGGGTGCGCGGTGCTGACACGACGTAACATGACAGGACAGAAGGAAGTGTACAACTATTTGTGATTATTATTCCCAGCAAGTTTAAGGGAAGTGTAAGCATAGACGTGGACCTAGCATCCCTACACCCCGGCAAATTACCAAGCATTATGGACGCAAGAAAGCTTGCAATTTCCTTTCTTTAATTTGGTGATTTTGTCCAGAATTTTCCAAATTGAAGCTCGTTTGCCCATGCTTCTAGAAGTTTCTGGGTAGGCCACTGGTGTAAGCATGCACGATCAAGCAACTTTGCAACACACGTGTCGGTGGAAAAGCATGAGGTTTCAACGCACCACATAGTTTAAGGGTCTAGAAACGGTAAGAGAATTAAACATTATTAGTGGTCGGGCTAGCACAGTGAGGGGTTGGTCTACTAGAAGTTGTTGATTCCTAAGTAAGGGGACACGAGGCCGGTCTTGACATACTCCCTCAAGAATTTGCCATAAGCAGCGTGCTTAGCCTTGGTCACCGACTTGTGTTTACTAGTCGGGCTTTTACCGATGCCAACCACATGCAG
This sequence comes from Avena insularis, assembly GCA_023614405.1. Classification (NCBI taxonomy): domain Eukaryota; kingdom Viridiplantae; phylum Streptophyta; class Magnoliopsida; order Poales; family Poaceae; genus Avena; species Avena insularis. The sequence continues at coordinate 658,412,934 of CM042690.1, read as the reverse complement.
AATCAAGCTGGCAATCCTTGGGTTGACTCCTTTCTTACAAAAAGGGCACCTAAGCTCCCCAAGTCGAGTGCGGAAAGGGATTCTCCTGCTCTTGAGCTTCTTCATGACATGGTAGCTCTTGTTGTCCCTATTCTCCTTGTTAGAGTCCATCTCACTTGAATCTACCTGTAATGTATGAAATGCAAACCGAAATGAGCTAAATAATAAATATATATGCCTCCCACCATTCCAAGTTACTTTCAATATAATAACATATTTATACAGGTTCAGCAATTCATTATGGTTGTCTCCCTAGCTCGCTCCTAAAATTAATGTGGTTTGAGTTCTTGATAACTTATTAATAAATAAATAATGTGGATTCATTCATAATAGACTAGATCTCTCCATATACCGGTTTGTACGGTGCATCTAATCATTAGGACTAGATATTTTTATGAATCCAGGAGTAGATTAAGCTCGAGCAGAAAATATGAAACATGTAAAAATAGATGTATCTCCGGGTACACGAGCAGAGCGTGTTCGTCAAACTCCATGCCCTCATCGGGACCTCCGAAGTCGTCAGCACCGGCGAGCATATAGTCCCACAAGGGGTTGAACTGCACGTCCTCCTCGCCTTGTGCTGCATGATGCTCCTCTAGATCTACCATAGGAAGCACCACCCCGGTGGCGATGCCCGCACACTTGTTTCATGGAGAAGGTTCTGGTTGTATGTTGAGGATTGTGGGGTTTTGCTAGATAAGGAAGCGAGAGGAGTGGATGAGTGCGAATGGAGGACCCGATAGGCTAGGTTGTTAATGCAGGGACGTTTACGCATCCTCAAGGGCCCCAGTAGGCAGCTTTTCTAGCCGCGGCTGTGATAAGTTATAAACGTATCTATAATTTTGATGTTGCATGCTTGTTTTATATCTACTTTCTTATGTTTTGTCCACACTTTCGAGTATTTTTACACATTTTCTGGAACTAACCTATTGACAAGATGCAATAGTGCCAGTTGCCTGTTTTCTGCTGTTCTTGGTTTCAGAAAAGCTAGTAAGGAAATATTCTCGGAATTGGACCGGACAAAAGCCAAAGTCAATATTTTACCCGAAGCGACACGGAGTCCGGAGGGGAGAAGAAGAGGGGAACCAGGGCGGCCACACCTGGTGGCAGCACGGTCAGCCCTACCCACGCCACCAGGGTTTGTGGGCCCCCTAGTACTCCACCGACCTTGCCCCTTCGCCTATATAATCCTCCCAGGACGAAAACCCTAAGGACCCGATCAAAATTCCACGAAAGAGTCTGTAGCCGCCGCCATCTCTATCCCTAGATCGAGACGGATCTGAAGCTCTTCCCGGCACCCTGTCGGAGGGGAGAGATCATCCTAGAGGCCTTGTTCATCACCATGACTGCCTTCGGTGTGATGCGTGAGTAGTTCATCCCTGGACTACAGGTCCATGTACTAACCAGATGGTTGGTTCTCCTCCTTTGTGATACCATGTTTATATCTTGTGAGCTCCGTTCATGATCAAGATCATCTATTTGTAATCATACATGTTGTGTTTGCAGGGATCCGATGGATATTGAGATGCTATTTCAGATTGATTATTGATTCTATCATGTCTTTGTTATTTATGATCTTGCATCCTCTCCGTTGCTAGTAGATATCTTGGACGAGTAGATGCTAGCAACTCCAAGAGGGAGTATTTATGCTCGATAGTGGGTTCATGCCTCTAGTAATCTGGGGAAGTGACAGAAATCTCTAAGGTACTAGATGTGATGTTGCTACTAGGGAGAAAACAGCAATCCTTTGTTCATAAAACAATCGTATTGTTTACTTTACACGCAATGCTTAATAAAATTATCTGTTGCTTGCAACTTGATACTGGAGGGGGTTCGGATGATAACCTGAAGGTGGATTATTAGTCATAGATGCACTTGGATTATGGTCTATGTATAATGTTGTAATGCCTAATCAAATCTAATAGGAGTCAAGATGATTAGTATATGCATGTATGCTTTCTCAGTGTCTATCAATTGCCCCGCTATAATTTGTTCACCCAACATGCCATCTATCTTAAGAAGAATCACCTCTAGTGAACTATGGACCTCATTCCATTCTTTTACCATCAATCTACAATCTATTTACCGTTTTACTAGTTACTTTCTAAAAAGCAATTACTATCTTCCACACAATACGTTTAATCCTTTGTTTTTAGCAAAACCGGTGAGATTGACAACCTCACTATAAGTTGGGGGCAAAGTTCTGTGGTTGTATTGTGCAGGATTCCAAGTTGGAAACAACACCTTGGAGGTGTTTCCTTGCTCCTACTGGTTCGATAACCTTGGTTTCATAACTGAGGGAAAACTTGCTACTGTGCTCATCATACCTTCCTCTTGGGGTTCCCCAACAAGCTCGATAGATTTTGAGCCATCAAGCACTTTTTCTGACGCCATTGCCGGGGAGTCAACAACATCTTCATAAGGGGAGTCCCTCATAACCAATCTCTTTACTTTGTTTTTTGTTTTTCTTAGTTTATTTTCTGCTTTGTTTGCTTGTTTCTTAAATAAAAACACAAAAAATTAGTTGTACTAGTTTACTTCTTTATATTAAAAACACAAAAAAAATACTCTTGAAAACACTAAGTTGTGTGACTTCACTAGCACCAATAACAATGATTTTATGTGCACACCTATTGCTCCACTTGTTCCTAAAGCTACTTTCTTTGAAATTAAACCTGCTTTGCTCAATCTTGTTATGAAAGAACAATTCTCTGGTGTAGGCACTGAAGATACTGCTGCTCACCTTAATAACTTTGTTGAACTTTGTGAGATACAAAAACATAGGGATATAGATGGAGATATTATTAAGCTTAAACTGTTTCCTTTCTCTTTGAGAGGAAAAGCTAAAGAATGGTTGTTATCCCTAACTAGAAATAGTATTGATTCTTGGACTAAATGCAAAGATGCTTTTATTGGAAAATACTATCCTCCTGCTAAGATTATATCTATGAGAAGTGAAATAATGAAATTTAAACAATCTTATAATGAACATGTTGCTCATGCTTGAGAAAGAATGAAATATTAGGTAAATAATTGTCCCACTCATGGACTGACTGCTTGGATGATTGTCCAAACCTTTTATGCAGGACTGAATTATTCTTCAAGAAATCTGCTGAATTCTGCTGCTGGAGGTACCTTTATGACCATTACTTTGGGTGCTGCAACAAAGCTTCTTGATAATATGATGGTTAACTATTCTGAATGGCACACTAAGAGGGATCCACAAGGTAAGAAGGTAAATTCTGTTGAAGAAACCTCCTCCTTGAGTGATAAAATTGATGTTATTATGTCTATGCTTGTTAATGGGAAAGCTCATATTGATCCAAATCATGTTCCCTTAGCCTCTTTGGTTGCTCAAAAATAGCAAGTTGATGTGAACTTTATTAGAAATAATAATTTTAGCAACAATGCCTATAGAAATAATTTTGGAAATAATAATTATAGGCCATATCCTCCCAATAATGGTAATGCTTATGGAAATTCCTACAACAAAAATAGAAGTGCACCCTCTGAACTTGAAGTCATGCTTAAAGATTTTATTAGTAAACAAACTGCTTTCAATAAAACTATTGAGGAAAAGCATTCTAATGCTGAAAGAAATATAGCATCATTGTCTGAAGCACAATCTTCTTTGAATAAAATGGCTGCTTAACCTGAAACTACTGAAAATCCCTTTGCTGCTACTAATGCCATACAAGTTAGAATTGATGAAAATGTTAGATTGTTAGCTGAATTGCATGCTAAGTGGGAAAGAGAAGATGAAATTGCTAGAAATATTAGTATTTCTACTATCACCACCACTAATGTTAATGCTAGTAAACCACATGAAGTTCCTTCTGCAACAATACCTAAAACCAATGGAACCTTCTCTAAGAAAAATGCTAAAATTCTTAGAAATATGGGAAACAATAGCTCTACTACTTTAGATGGTGATTATGATTTTGATCTTGATGGTTGCAATATCTCTGAAGTAACTATGTTCCTACAAAAGCTTGCTAAAAGTCCTAATGCTAGTGCTATGAATATGGCCTTTACAAAACACATTACTGATGCTCTCATAAAAATTAAAGAAGAAAAGATGAAACATAGAGCTTCTATTCCTATGAAATTAGAAGATGGTTGGGAACCCATCATTAATATGAAAGTGAATGATTTTGATCTCAAAGATTTATGTGATCTTGATAGTAGTGTTTCTATTATTCCTAGAAAGATTTATGAAATGCCTGATTTGCCACCATTGGAAGATTGTTATTTAAATGTACAACTTGATGATAATGCTAAAAAGAGACTCGTGGGGAGTAGTAATGATGCTCTTTTTATGGTTAACAATGCCTATGACCCCGTTGATTTCTATGTTTTGGATGTTGAATGCAATGCTTCTTGTCCTATTATTTTGGGAAGACCTTTTCTTAGAACTGTTGGTGCCATTATTGATATGAAAGAAGGCACCATTAAATATCAATTCCCACTCAAGAAAGGTATATAACACTTCCCTAAGAAGAGAGAGAAGATTCCTTGCCTCTCCTATTAAAACAAAATTTGCTCTTAATGCTTCTTCATTTGAGAATACTTGATTCTTTTCTTGCTTCTTATGCCTAGCTCAAAGGCGTTAAATAAAAGCACTTATTGGGAGATAACCCAAATTTCTTTAGGAGTCTTTTGTTGAGTATTGGAAGCTATTGCTTCAGTAGTAACCTCTTCTTATCATTTTTGTGTGGTTTTTGTGCCAAGAGTAGCCTCTAATGAGAGAGAAGTAAGATTTGGGAAAGTTGCTGTCCCGAAACAGATTTTTGTGCTTCACTGTAAAACTTTGTGAAACATCTCTGTTTGTCGGATTGAGCTGTAATTTTTTGTGCTTCTGCCCCAGGTTGTTATACAACTTTAGTTAGTTCAACACTTTTAGATTTGAGCAACAGAAGGTCTTCGAAAAAATTGGTTTTTACCTACTGGTCTGTTTTGACAGATTTCTGCCATTATTTGCATTTGCCTCTTAATCTCTTTCTCTTTAAGTTCTCTTTGATACCTTGAACTTTTTAAATGAAGTGCTACAGTATCTTGAGTTTTAATGGAAGTTTTACTTATGTTGAAACTGAACCAAAAGACTTATTATCTTGAATACACTAATGTTGCTAATGAAGATTGTGTGAAGTTTTGTATGAAGGAAATTTTAAAGTGTAGGGAAGAACAATGTGATAAGATGAAGTATGGACAAAAGCTCAAGCTTGGGGATGCCACCCGTGTCACCCAAGAAATATTCAAGAAGTACAAGCGTCAAAGCTTGGGGATGCCCAAGGCATCCCCTTCATCATCAATAAAAAGCTTAGGTTTCTTCCAAACACTTCATTTTTATTGTTTCATGCACAATTGTGTTGTTCTTGGAGCATCTTTGTTTTCGTTTTTAGATTTCGTTTGCTTACTTTGCTTAAATAAATTGGTTGGACCCCCGCATTCATACATAGTTTCAAATAGGTTGATTTGGATTGGAAAAGAGTAGGAAAATTCATGCTTATAAGTGGTATAAAAGGAGCTTGTTTTTGACTATGACTTAGGCTTTATCATGTCATGCTTGATATTGTTTTGACTTTATGCTTAGTGATTATTGATGTAGCATGACTTTTTTCATACAATTGAGATTGCTTAATGTGCCTTGAAAGAATCATGCGTTGTTTTAGCATATAAAAGCATAATATTGTGGTATTCTCCTTTGATGATTTATTTGGGTTGACTTGGCGCATGCTCACACCATGTTAAGACTATACCAAGTCACCATAGCCCCTATAATCATTTAGTTTTCGACTTGTAATATCACTTTATGCTTTAATTAATAATGGTGTGTAGCTTTGCATGATTCTGGCCATTATTGCTCTCTTAGTTGGTCGCTCCCTGTCTTTTGCTAGCCTCCATGCCAAGTATGAGTTCCACTCATGCATCCAACTCCAAATAATACCAAGTTATTCCAAAGAGTCCACCATACCTACCTATTAGCATTTGCTATTCCAAGTATATTCATGTTTTTATCTACCTTCCGAATTAAACTTGTTATGTGAAAATTAGTGATTAAAGCTCTCACGAACTTGATGGCACACTTTACTTTTCTTACACTTAATAAACTTGAACCATTGTGCCCATCTGTGTTGCTTATATGCTTGTGTTTTTGTAAGTTGGGAATTAGAAGTATCATGTTATCATGGGGTACGCTTTCAACATTGCAGTTTATTTAGTTGATATCATGTCCTTTTGTTTATGGATCCCGGCGGTGTGAAATGAAAGGGGAGTTTGTAAGGCTCATGGAGTTTGTATATGTGTTAGAGAAACACCTGGGCGACTGGTCTAATCAATGACTAATCATGGTGGAAACTTGTAGCATAACCATAGAGAGCAATCTATGAAGCATCCTCTATAAAAAACCTATGCAAATAGGAAAGAGAGAAAAAAGAGAAAAAAATCATATGCAAATAGGAAATAAAAGGATTGCTGAGATGCTAATTGTTTGCTTGCCTTGTCATTTTGATATGGGGAATCTTTTGTATCATCGGGCAAGGGGTACCCCGTTGGCGGTTCTCTATGATACACACGTACTTACAATGATAAGAACTTACCTATGAATAAACTTGAGTAGCATGAGGAACGGTACTCATAAGTAAGGGGCATGAGATTTTCAGCTTATAACTTGTCAAGCATATCCTCATATTTGTTCACTTTAACCTTAATCACCTAAGGATGTTTATGATAGGGGAAATGAGAGCTGAAAGCTAATAAGTACCATAATTTTTGGAAGCTCTTTATGAAACTTGAATCCCTTCTTCCTTCTATAAAGGGCCTTTCTTTTACTTATATGTTGAGTCTCCCTCTTCTATCTTTATGCACCTATTGAGAGAGCATAGTGGGCATTCTTAGTTTAATGTGCATTGTCCCAAGACTTGTTGATTGATTCATAACTTTGATATTGCTTGTTCTTAAACTATTTGTATCTAATCACCCTTATGGACTTTGAAGGTGTCCTATGCATTTATGTTTTTCTACACTATGAGGGACAAGCTGAATACCATTCTCATTATGTTTTCAATATGTGAAACAAACAAACGTCTTTCAAAGCATTGTTGTTCATGAATCTTTTGTTTGTACCTTTTCATGTTACAACATAGTTCTTATGTCTTATTGTTAGAACTATATCTTTCATGCTATGTTAAAGTACTATGATCCTAGCTATCAATGTTTTGCAAATACTTTGATAAAGATTATGATGGTGCATGTCACCTCAAAAATTATTCTTTTTTATCACTTAAATACTCGAGGACGAGCAGGAGTTAAGCTTGGGGATGTTCATACGTTGTAAACGTATCTATAATTTTTGATGTTCCATGCTTGTTTTATATCTACTTTATTATGTTTTGTCCACAATTTGGAGTATTTTTACACATTTTATGGAACTAACCTATTAACAAGATGACAGAGTGCCAGTTGCCTGTTGTCTGCTGTTTTTGGTTTCAGAAAAGCTAGTAAGGAAATATTCTCGGAATTGGACCGGACAAAAGCCAAAGTCAATATTTTACCCGAAGCGACACGGAGTCCGGAGGGGAGACGAAGAGGGGAACCAGGGCGGCCACACCTGGTGGCGGCACGGTCAGCCCTAGCCACGCCACCAGGGGTGTGGGCCCCCTGCTACTCCCTCGACCTTGCCCCTTCGCCTATATAATCCTCCTAGGACGAAAACCCTAAGGATCCGATCAAAATTCCACGAAAGAGTCTGTAGCCGCTGCCATCTCCATCCCTAGATCGGGAGGGGTCTTAAGCTCTTCCCAGCACCGTGCCAGAGGGGGGATATTATCTAGGAGGCCTTCTTCATCACCATGACTACCTCCGGTGTGATGCGTGAGTAGTTCATACCTGGACTACGGGTCTAGGTAGTAGCTACATGGTTGGTTCTCCTCCTTTGTGCTACCATGTTTATATCTTCTGAGCTCCGTTCAAGATCAAGATCATCTATTTGTAATCCTACATGTTGTGTTTGCGGGGATCCGATGGATGTTGAGGAGCTATTTCAGATTGATTATTGATTCTATCATGTCTATGCTATTTGTGATCTTGCATGCTTTCCGTTGTTTGTAGCTATCTTGGCCAAGTAGATGCTAGCAACTCCAAGAGGGAGTATTTATGCTCGATAGTGGGTTCATGCCTCTAGGAATCTGGGGAAGTGACAGAAATCTCTAAGGTACTAGATGTTTTGTTTCTACTAGGGAGAAAACAACAATCCTTTGTTCGTAGAACAATCGTATTGTTTACTTTACACACTTTGCTTAATGCAATTATCTGTTGCTTGCAACTTAATACTAGAGGGGGTTCGGATGATAACCTGAAGGTGGATTATTAGGCATAGATGCACTTGGATTACGGTCTATCTATAATGTTGCAATGCCCAATCAAATCTCATTGGAGTCAAGATGATTAGTATATGCATGTATGCTTTCTCGGTGTCTGTCAATTTCTTCGTTGTGATTTGTTCACCCAACATGTCATCTATCTTAAGGAGAATCACCTCTAGTGGACTATGGACCCCGGTCCATTTTTTACCATCAATCTACAATCTATTTACTATTTTACTATTTACTTTCTGCAAAGCAATTACTATCTTCCACACAATACGTTTAATCCTTTGTTTTCAGCAAAACCGGTGAGATTAACAACCTCACTGTAAGTTGGGGGCAACGTTTTGTGGTTGTGTTGTGCAGGATTCCAAGTTGGAAGCAACACCTTGGAGGTGTTTCCTTGCTCCTACTGGTTCGATAATCTTGGTTTCATAACTGAGGGAAAACTTGCTACTGTGCTCATCATACCTTCCACTTGGGGTTCCCCAACGAGCTCGATATATTTTGAGCCATCAGGCTACCGCGTGGAAGGTTCGTGTGGTGGGGGCCTATCGAAAGTGAGAGTGTAGGGACGCTGCGTAGTAAAAATGGTATAGCCCATGGGCTGTGGATGACCATTTGACGTGTAATAGACTTGTAGCCTTTGCATACTAGATTAAATGTGACATGACCACTCGACGACTTTTTCCATGGACGGCTTCGTGTTCCTTCTTGTAGATGTATTGCTGAGCGAGACGTCCATGTCGTCTCGCGCTGTACTGTGAAGATCACGATGTGTGCAACGATCCACATTGGATCACACAGGATCAACGGTTGGTGCGCACCATCTGCGTGACAACTGTGACAACCAATCTGGGCGTAGCAGACAAAGTGGACACGGATTTGGGCTTCTATGAAAGAGAGAGAGGGCAAAACTGAGTAGTATCAAAAAACCAAGGGCAAAACTGAGTAGTATAAAAATGGAAAGTGAGTGTCTTGTACAATGAAATACATCATGGCATATATCAAATTATGCCAAGATGGATCCACTAGAGTTCATTGGATGTGTGTTCTTCTCATAAACCACATCGATCCACTAGAGTTTATTGCATGTGTGTTATTCTCATAAACCACATATGGATCCACCCGAGTCATAGCATGTCTGTTGTTTTCACAAACCACATATGGATCCACCAGAGTCATTGCATGTATGTTCTTTTCATAAACCACATGGGTCCACCACTGTCATTGCATGTGTGCTCTTTTCACAAACCACATATGGATCCAACAGAGTCATTGCATGTATGTTATTTTCATGAACCACATGGATCATCCACCAGTGTCATTGCATGTGTGTTCTTTTCATGAACCACATCTAGAGTCATTACATGTCTGTTCTTTTCATAAACCACATGGATCCACTAGAGTCATTGCATGTGTGTTCTTTTCACAAACCACATATGGATCCACTAGAGTCATTGCATGTGTGTCATTTTCATTAACCACAGCTAGAGTCATTGAATGTGTGTTATTTTCACGAACAACATATGGATCCACCAGAGTCATTGCATGTCTGTTCTTTTCATAAACCACATGGATCAACTAGAGTCATTGAATGTGTGTTCTTTTTACAAACCACATATGGATCCACTAGAGTCATTGCATGTCTGTTCTTTTCATAAACCACATGGATCCATTAGAGTCATTGCATGTGTGTTCCTTTCACAAACCACATATGGATCCACCAGAGTCATTGCATGTGTGTTCTTTTCCTAAACTAGCACTAGAGTCATTGCATGTGTGTTATTTTCATAAAACACATATGGATCCACCACTGTCATTGCCTTTGTGTTCTTTTCACAAACCACATATGGATCCACCAGAGTCATTGCATGTCTGTTCTTTTCATAAAACACATGGATCCACTGGAGTCATTGCATGTGTGTTCTTTTCATGAACCACATTTGGATCCACTAGAGTCATTGCATGTGTGTTCTTATCCTAAACCATCACTAGAGTCATTGCATGTGTGTTCTTGTCCTAAACTAGCACTAGAGTCATTGCATGTGTGTTCTTTTCATAAACCACATGGATCCACCAGAGTCATTGCATGTGTGTTATTTTCATGGACCACATGGATCCACCAGTGTCATTGCATGTGTGTTCTTTTCATGAACCACAACTAGAGTCATTGCATGTGTGCTCTTTTCACAAACCACATATGGATCCACCAGAGTCATTGCATGTGTGTTCTTTTCATAAATCACATGGATCCACCAGAGTCATTGCATGTGTTTTTTTCATGAACCACATGGATCAACCAATGTCATTGCATGTGTGTTCTTTTCATGAACCACAACTAGAGTCATTGCATGTGTGTTCTTTTCACAAAGCACATATGGATCCACCAGAGTCATTGCATGTCTGTTCTTTTCACAGACCACATATGGATCCACCAGACTCATTGCATGTGTGTTCTTTTCATGAACCACATATGGATCCACTAGAGTCACTGCATGTGTGTTCTTATCCTAAACCAGCACTAGAGTCATTGCATGTGTGTTCTTATCCTAAACCACAGCTAGAGTCATTGCATGTGTGTTCTTTTCACAAACCACATATGAATCCACTAGAGGCATTGCATGTGTGTTCCTTTCATTAACCACAGCTAGAGTCATTGAACGTGTGTTCTTTTGACAAACCACATATGGATCCACCAGAGTCATTGCATGTTTTTTCTTTTCATAAACCACATGGATCAACCAGAGTCATTGCATGTGTGTTCTTTTCACAAACCACATATGGATCAACCAGAGTCATTGCATGTGTGTTCTTTTCATAAAACACATGGATCCACTAGAGTCATTGCATGTGTGTTATTTTCATGAACCAGATATGGATCCACTAGATTCATTGCATGTGTGTTCTTATCCTAAACTAGCACTAGAGACATTGCATGTGTATTCTTATCCTAAAGCAGCACTAGAGTCATTGCATGTGTGTTATTTTCATGAACCACATGGATCCACCAGTGTAATTGCATGTGTGTTCTTTTCATGAGACACAACAAGAGTCATTGCATGTGTGTTCTTTTCACAAACCACATATGGATCCACCAGAGTCATTTCATGTTTGTTCTTTTCACAAACCACATATGGATCCACCAGAGTCATTGTATGTTTGTTCTTTTCATGAACCACATATGGATCCACTAGAGTCATTGCATGTGTGTTCTTATCCTAAAACACAGCTAGAGTGATTGCATGTCTGTTCTTTTCATAAAGCATATGGATCCACCAGAGTTATTGCATGTGTGTTATTTTCGTGAACCACATGGATCCACTAGTGTCATTGCATGTGTGTTCTTTTCATGAACCACAACTAGAGTCATTGAATGTGTGTTCTTTTCACAAACCACATATGGATCCACTAGTGTCATTGCATGTGTGTTCTTTTCATTAACCACATATGGATCCACTGCATGTCTGTTCTTTCCACAAACCACATGGATCCACCAATGTCACTGCATGTGCGTTCTTTTTACAAACCACATATGGATCCACTAGAGTCATTGCATGTCTGTTCTTTTCATTAACCACATATGGTTCCACTAGAGTCATTGCATGTGTGTTCTTTTTATAAACCACATGGATCCACCGGTGCCATTGCATGTGTGTTCTTTTCATGAACCACATATGGATCCTCTAGTGTCATTGCATGTTTGTTCTTTTCATAAACCACATGGATCCACCACTGTCATTGAATGAGTGTTCTTTTCACAAACCACATATGGATCCACTAGAGTCATTGCATGTCTGTTCTTTTCACAAACCACATATAGATCCACCAGAGTCATTGCATGTGTGTTCTTTTCATGAACCATATATGGATCCACTAGAGTCATTGCATGTGTGTTCTTATCCTAAACCAGCACTAGAGTCAGTGCATGTGTGTTCTTTTCATAAAACACAGCAAGAGTCATTGCATGTATGTTCTTTTCATAAAGCATATGGATCCACCAGAGTCATTGCATGTGTGTTATTTTCATGGACCACATGGATCCACCAGTGTCATTGCATATGTGTTCTTTTCATGAACCACAACTAGAGTCATTGCATGTGTGTTCTTTTCACAAACCACATGGATCCACCTCTGTCATTGCATGTGTGTTCTTTTCACAAACCACATATGGATCCACCAGAGTAATTGCATGTATGTTCTTTTCATAAAACACATGGATCCACTAGACTCATTGCATGTGTGTTCTTTTCATGAACCACATATGGATCCACTAGAGTCATTGCATGTGTGTTCTTATCCTAAACCAGCACTAGAGTCATTGCATGCGTGTTCTTATCCTAAATTGGCACTAGAGTCATTGCATGTATATTATTTTCATAAAGCACATGGATCCACCAGAGTCATTGCATGTGTGTTATTTTCATGAACCACATGGATCCACCAGTGTCATTGCATGTGTGTTCTTTTTCATGAACGACAACTAGAGTCATTGCATGTCAGTTATTTTCACAAACCACATATGGATCCGCCAGTGTCATTGCCTGTTTGTTCTTTTCACAAACCACATATGGATCCACCAGAGTCATTGCATGTGTGTTATTTTCATGAACCACATATGGATCCACTAGAGTCATTGCATGTGGGTTCTTTTCATTAACCACATATGGATCCATGTGGTTTATGAAATGAACACTCATGGTGGCTGTTAGATCGCGTCTAATGGTGGTCGTTAGATCGTGTCTTCTAGAAGGCCTGCCCCCTGAAGAGCTTGTTGTCTGATCTGATTGTTGCAGACCGTTCGATTGGGGCTCGTGGACGAATAAGATGGTTCTTCATAAGAGCGATCCGTGAGTAGGCTGTTCTGCGACATGATTGGCCGCGCTTACATTTCCACTTATATTAGTATTCTTTCCACTCCCCTATAGCCTACTAGTAATATCATAGAGCTCGTGAGTGAGCACGTCTACTCCATAGCCCCCCTCCTCCACCACACGTCATTGTGCCCAGATGACGCCACCGGCTTTCGTGCGCCTTGCCCGGACGACAGCCGCTGATTCTCGGGTCGCTACCTTCATGCTAAGAAATAATTTTACAAACAGTTGAATTTATCTTACATATTCCTGCTATTTGCCGATCTAACTACTGATCTTTTATCCGATTTCTCGACGAACTTCAGATGTGGCAGATGCTGCAGCCCAAGAATCTGGAGATCTTCACACGCAACTTCACAACGGCGTTCGTGCTCGTGTGCTCCCACCTAGGATGCTTTAATCCATTACTCCTACCATGATCTGGCGTGCCCACACAACGCGTGGTCCTGCACGGAGCTGGGCTACAACTACACCGGCCCGCCGGCAGATCTCGTCGTCCACCTTGCAGAGGAGCACTTGATCGAAGTGATTAGGATATCGTATGGCCACGCCCAACTTCTCTAAGAGTAGGTGTCGTTCACTGACTCAGCATGCTGCCGGCTAACTTTCTAGGGGAGGACGGATCTGTTTTTGTCCTGACCATCACCACCGGTGTTCCGGGAACTAGAGCTAGGATCACCTTCATGTGTGCAGTATGCGTCAGGTCGGTATCATGCGCCTGGCCCCTATACACGGTGCGCATGTGGGCGAACGCCCAGCCGCTATCGTCCGATAGCATTCTTGTGCTAGCCGAGGCGCCGAGCTGCCCGACACCGCGGGAGGTGGAGTATGCGGACCTAAGGTTGATCCTATGTGTGCCATTTGAGTACCTTGTCGGTGCTGGACTGAATAGGTAGATGCATTTCTACATTTGTATCGAGAAGACCGACAGGGAAATGTAGTACTTATGTTGTCGTTACTATTAGACTTAAGCGATGCTTCTCAGGTGCATAGAGCATACGTGTTGTGCGAATGTACCCCAGCTGTAGTTTTTTAGTACTCCTTATAATTTGACGAGTTATTGGTCCCATCAGCTTGTTGTTGTCATGTTTCAAAGTCCGCTTGCCCTAGACAGACTGGCAATACCGCGTGCTCCCGCATGTCAGTGTCACATGTTCCATGGGCCCACCTGCCAGTGTCACATCCCCTTACTTCTCGTCCTTCCCCTCAAAGCCACTGTCCCCACTTCTCTTCCCTCCTGCCACTACCATTTGATGGTTGTAATCTAATTTTTGTTGGATTGTTTACATGTAATGTACGTGGATAATGCAACATGCCAATGGCACAAACACAATTTCTAAAGTGGAAGCACTTACACGCTGCTACTGCACATATTTCTCAATATAGCTCGCCAAACCCATTACAATAATTGTACTCGCACTAAACACAACCGAAATTGGCAACCAGCCTAAACAACATCTAAACCCACATCACAGCACTATCGTTGGAGTCCACCTCGATTGGTGACACCGTCATGCCCTTCCCAACGACATCCACTCCCGCCCGAGGCTTGCCCTTCACTAAGGAGGAAACAATGGCGTTCTGCACAGCTTTGTCCCCGTCGTCCTCCACATTGGAATTCACAATGATGAAGGGGACGGGGTTGGCATGGACCGAGCCCCTTCGCGCCTGGCGGCTCCTTCTCGAGCTCGACGTTGCATTTGTCCTTCTACAGGTAGGAGGGGCTGAGCTCGGAGATGTAGCGCCGTTGCTCCGCTCAAGAAACCATGGCCATTTGATACTGCGATAGTAGGATCTTGGGGTGGATCCGCCGCGGCGAGCCCGACCGGGAGCGGTGGAGCGGATGGATCTGCCGGCATGAGCCATGACAAGTTTCGAGGGAGTAAGAGTGTGGGCTAGGCGTGTCTGGTTCCTGAGCAAGGCCTCCTAGTGATATGTACGCGGGCAAGGTGCCAAAAAATTGCGTCCAATGCACGTGAGAGGGCCTTTGAACCACGAAGGCACGAGGTTTGGTTGACAAGTCCGCACGCTAGGTCCCCCACCTGTCAGCCGAATGTGGACAGTAGGATTCTGGTCGAGTTATTAAGTGGGATAAATCATGCTTCACCGCACCACTACTCTGACATCCAAAGGCTCCTCTTTGCTCTGCCCTCGCTCCCCTCGCTCATGGCTCGCAGCTCATGCAGTTCGTCTCAGGCGGAATCAGGGTTGGCTCAACACCGTTAGGTGGGTGCCCCCATCAGGTACTGGAGGACGCCCTACGATTACTACGCTGATATGATGTGTTTGTGCGGTGAGAAGATGCCGAGATGGATTTTGTGGACCGACAAAAATACTGCAGGAAACTTCAACAACTACAGCATTAGAGCGGTAAGTTCCTACTATAGGTACAATGGTAACCGGATCCGGAAAGCGTAATGTAATTCTTTTTTTGTTTCCTTCGATCTACTTCACAGGAAGGGAGGGGAAATGGCTGTGACAAGTTTGTGTGGATCGAGAAGCCACTGACAGGTTTTCACAAAGAGCTTGTTCAGGATCTGTGTGATGATGTGAGGGACAAGAAATAGGAGATTCGTGCGTTGGAGCGAGAGATCCGGGAGCTTCGCCAGGTGCAAGGGAGGCAGGAGTGGGGAGGTGTTGTGACAGATGGGCTCAAGATTAGGCCAGATAGTGGAAACAATTTCATCATTATCTGGGCATTATCTGTTGCCTTTGAAGTTTATGTTGCCATGTCGTGGTCCAGTAGCTGAAATATGTTGCTGCTTCGTGGAGTGTAGTAGCCAGCTTAGATCTTTTTTTCAGCTTAGAACCTTATCATAAGTGTAATGCCAATAGCAGGGATTTATTAAGCACCTAAAAATAATTCATGTCTGTGCCACTAACATCCATCGATTTTGGAGACCCCTTAACCGCTCAGCTATCACGGTCCCGGTAGTGCGATTGTTCAGATAGTAGTGGCACAGTCACAATTTCAGATTCAACTAGTGGCCTCGGCCATATCCAATCCTCAAGTCACGATACATTTTACTCCGAGTATGGGAGGCAGGTTGTTCCGCCCTACAAGTTCCACGCACACAGCTCCAGAGTTTAACCGAACTACATATATAGGTTCAAGTTCAATACATTATTAGTCTTCTACATTGTTAGCCTTCTTCCTCTGCTTGGGTGCCAACTTTCTTCCTCTTGCCTTCACGTCCACTAGCTTCTTCATTTCCTGCCTTCTTCCTCTTCCTGGGTGCTAATTTTCTTACCTTCACGTACCCTGCATCTCCGGGTCAAGGGAAGTCAGGCCAATCAGCACCAGAATCTTGTACAACATCATCACTCCAATCGTTTTGGTTTTCTTCCCGCAGCAAAATCACTGAGTCGGATGTCTTGTTTCTTACATTGCGCTTCCTGTAAAAAAACAGTACAGGGATTACTACCTTATATCTACACACTATAAACTTTTTTTTGAATGTACCCTCTCATACCTAGGTTTGGGAGCATTAAGGGGACAACCCGCTGCTCTATGGCCTATAAGATGGCAGGTCTTGTATCTATTTTTGCCCTTCTTGTTAGCACAGAAATTCGAACCCTTCTTCTCGAGAAAATTCTTAAACCTATTCACCTGAGGTCTTCTTCTGCCCCTTTTTGTAACTGGCTGGCAAAGCTCGAAACTCACTTGGACTTGAGGCCACTGAGATGGGTCTGTACATGGCTCGATAGATCCAGCGTACGCAGCTCTGAACTTTTCCATAGAGTAGTAGTCTGACAAATACTGATCCGAATGTGGTAGAGTTCTTTTCTTCACCAAGAAGGCCAAGGCGTGGTCACAATGTTTCCCGGTATGCTGCCACTCTAAGCAGGTGCATTCTCATAGCTGGATGTTCACAACATCCCTTTTGCCACTCTTGGACATATCGACCACCTCACAGCTGTTGTTGGTTGACGGGAGAACCCTAAGATGAGCAAGTCCTCGGCTTCTCTTGTGCAGTTGCTTTACAACTGGCGGTAGCATATGTCCTCTAAGTCTCCTACCAATCTCTCTCCTTATATTTAACAGCTTCATGATCATACCACGTATGTTGTCCATCAAGATATTAATAGGACGCACTTTTATGTCCTTCACCCAGTTATTCAGGCATTCTGCAAGGTTGTTGTTTATGTAATCAACTTTGATGTCAGGGTTGAATTGACTCCTCTTCCGTAGCTGCGAATGATGGATGGCTAAGTACTCCAGAAGTTCAGGGGCTTCTGCAAAAATCTTGCTCATGAAATAATCACTTCTACTAGGTTTGTAAGCTCTAGCAGCATGAAACATGTAACGAAATACGCTGTCTGTGTAGTGTGAGTACAAGTTGAGCATCATATGGGCATGGCATTCTCTACCTTGAGCTCGCGGGAACACCTCCTTCACTGCATTCGTCAGCCCTTTGCATGCATCCGTGGATATAGCCAATGGATCCATGTGGCATGTTGATCTCCTGAGCTGCCTCATAAACCAGACCTAGTTTTCCTCTATTTCTGTTTCAAACAGCCCGAAAGCCACTGGGAACATCCAGTTGTGACCATCAAGTGGATGACAGGCAGCCTTTCCATTTGCCAGTTAGGACAGTGTTTTCTACACTCAGATATGGCCTACAGCCATGTTTGAATCCCTAGATGCAAGGTTTAAGTGCCATGAAAAATCTTTTAAAATATATTTTACCATGACACTCCCTGGACACCTTGCTTGTACCTTCGCCTTGGTGTCAATTTCCACAACACTCCCTGGACACCTTGCTTGTACCTTCGCCTTGAAGTTGTACAACATCCTAAATCTATTGGTCCAATCCCTGTGCAAGACCCTTAGAGCTTTCTCTTTACCTTTCCAAACCGTGTAATATGGTAGGACAATGTTGTATTTAGAACCGAGGCTAGTCTAAATATTCTTCGCGGTCTCCTAAGGGTTATCCTTTAGTATGGACATAGCTTGTATAGCCACCCACTCCATATCATCCATTGATGATTTTAGTTTGCTTCCTGTTGGACACATGTGTAGAGGGCCCATTTTGTTCACCTGCAACACAGATTCATTTAAAAGATAAGCGGAGCCGACTCGTTGCCAGAAAGATCTTGCATAGCAATTGTAGTTATAGAGTGAAAAGAGAGAAAGTTCTAATGGTTTGCTGCATTCATTGCCCCAGTACCCTAATTTCCTTCGACGTGGGTAAGGCTCTTGCTGTGATCCTCCATTGACAATGTACCTCGACCCATCCATTCATCCATGTTAACCTGCAAACGACCTCATACCTTTGAGCAGTGTTCTTTAGTAGATAAACGTCGAACTCCCCCTTGATACAAAAATGCCGGAATGACATCCTGAACTCATGCATGCTCCTGAACTCAGTGCCGACCGAAATTATAGGATACTCGTGGTCATGTTTCATTTCTTCTACTTCAACACCCAAATCATCGACTGGAATGCCAACCTCATCGTTAAGCTCCTCGTCTATTTCATTATCACCAAATTCTTGATCCTCTACAGTGCACTCTTCTTCATCTGATTTAGAATCTCGACCATAATCTCTAATGCCTAATACTGCACACATCATATTGACTCCCATGGGTGGGGCTGCACCATCATCTCCACCCGAATGGACTAGAACATTGCCCCAATCTACCTCACCAGCAACTCTATTTTCTCCCAGACACTCGGTTGGTTCTGCTGCAACCACATGGGGTGGTCTTACGTATGCACGCTGATACATTGCAAATGTATCTATAATTTTTGATGTTCCATGCTTGGTTTTATCTACTTGTGTTTTCTCCACACTTTGGAGTACTTTTCATATGATTTCTTGGACTAACCTATTAACAAGTGCCACAGTGCCAGCTGCCTGTTTTCTGCTGTTTTTGGTTCTAGGAAAGTCATAAAATGAATATTCTCGGAATTGGACGGGACAAAAGCCAAAGTGCCTATTTTTTCCGAAGACTCACGGAGCCAGAATATGAGACGGAGGAGGGCCAGGGCCTGGCCACACCCCTCCCCCCAGGCGCGGGCTGGGCCTGGCCGCGCCAGGGCATGGTCTGGCTGCCCCTCGGTCTCTCTCTCTTCTCCTATAAGTTGCCTTCTGACCTAAAAACTCCAGGGGGTTCGACGTTTTTCCAGAAGGAGTTCCGCTCCGCCGCCACCACCAGATTCCACGAAACAGCACCAGAAACTCCGTTCTGGCACCCTGCCGGGACGGGGAATTGGAGGAGATCATCGCCATCATCATCACCATCGCTTCTCCATCGACCATCCATGTTTCCCCCATCTATGAGTGACTAATCCCCCGCTGTAGGCTATGGGGATGGTAGGGATTGGATGAGATCGTTCATGTAATGGCATCAGATTGTTAGGGTATGGTGCCTAGTATCTTTTATTAGTGCTTTATGACTTTGTTGCGACTTATTGTGCTTAATGCTTGTCACTAGGGCCTGAGTGCCATGATTTCAGATCTGAACATGTTATTGATTCATTATGATAGTATTGTTTATGGTCTTATCTGCAAGTTGTATACACACGTTGCTGTCCGGAACCAATGGCCCCGAAGTGACAGAAATCGGGATAACCAGAGGGAATGACTTTGATGTGAGGATCACATGTGTTCACGGAGTGTTAATGCTATGCTCTGGTGCTCGATTAAAAGGAGCACTTTAATTGACAGTAGTTCCCTTGAGGCCCCGCTGCAAACGGGCTGGCAGCACAAAAGATGTTGTGCAAGTTCTCATTGCGAGCATGTATGACTATATATGGAACACATGCCTAGGATTATCTAGTACTTGGATGCTTTATCTTATTTATCTGCAATTTCCCTATGTTCTGATTGCTATGTGAATTGTCTTGTCCATGCAACGCCCGTCCATCCATCCCTATGCCTACCTTTTCGAATCCTACTCATCGCTATTGTTACTGATGTCTTTACTTTACTATTGCTGCTACTTTACTATTCCTACTACAAAACTGTTGCTACTGATAAACTGCTGTGAGCAAGATTGTTTCCAGGTGCAGCTGAATTGACAACTCAGTTGTTAAGGCTTATAAATATTCTTTGGCTCCCCTTGTGTCGAATTAATAAATTGGGTTTCACTTCCCTCAAAAATACTACGATACACCCCCTATACTAGTGGGTCATCAAGACTATTTTTTGGCGCCGTTGCCGGGGAGCATAGCTTTATTTATCAAGCTCACTTGGATTCTCTATTGTTCGCTGCTATCCATCCATCATGGGTAAGTCTCGTGATGGCAAGTTTCCTATTTTACCATCCACTACAAGAACAGGTACGGTTCTGAACACCTCTGCTACTCTTGATTCACCATCTATTATAAGTAAGCTCGTTACACCACCACATACACATGCTACACACACTGCTACTACTGTTGAATCTGAAACTTCTGATGCTTATGATGTTGCTTCTACTGTGCTTGATAAGAGTGGATCATTAGGTCCTTTCCTAGATGCTACAATTGCTAGAACTATAGCTGGAAATACTGAAACTCCTAATGAAGACACTACCACACCCGTTAGTTCACCTGAGTCTAGTGAGAGTTATGACATTGAAGACGGTTATGTTGAGATGACCGATGAATTTATTAAAGAATGTAAAAACACCCATGATAGGAGCGCTGCTAAGAGTCTCCTTGAGAGGCGTACTATTAGATCCAAATTGTCTCCTATTGCTAAGTTTGCTGCTTCTCCCATAAACATTATAGATAAAGATAATGATTTCTCTCTCAATCTATCTTACATAGCTATTGTTGAGAAAGAACCTTTTTGTGGGACTAAGAATGAAAGTGCGGTAGCACATATGAATGAACTTTCTACCATGAGTGGCTTGTTTTCTGATGATATTAAGATGCGTACTTACTTTGTTGCTAAGATTTTCCCCTTTTCACTGAAAGGGGAAGCTAAAACTTGGTTTAGTAATTTACCTCCTGGATCTATTGATAGCCCTGATTGCTTGATTAGTACTTTCCTGCAGAAATATTTTCCTCCTAGTGATAGACATGCTATTTTGCAGGAACTTTTTGATTTTAAACAGGGAGAAAAGAGATATTGCCTGAATCTTGGGCAAGGTTTTGTGCTTTAATTCATGCACAAGCTGAAGTCCATTACCTAAGAATGAGCTTCTTGATATATTCTATGATGGACTAACCAAAGAATCTAGGACATACCTAGATAGTTGTGCTGATTGTGTTTTCAGGAATAGGACTCCTAAGGAAGCTGAGGAATTAATGGCTAAAATAAGTAAGAACTATGAAGATTTGACTCCTCCTAAACAAGCTTTACCTGGAGTAATTGTACCTGAACCTACTATTCCGGTGCCTATTCCAACATCAAAGAAGAGGGAAGTTATTGAATTAAATGATGAAGTGATGAAGGAAGCTAAGAAATGTCTTAAGGAGAAGGGAATTAAAGCTGCAGATGTCAAGAATTTACCTCCTATAGAAGAATTATGTAAGCCTATTCCCTACTCATCCACTATTGAGGTACACTCTCTCCAACACTTTTATGAAGGTGATATACCTTACTCTAAACCTCCTGATCAATGCTTAGAAGAATTTGATATCTTTATTGTTAAGCAAGATAATTTTAATAAAAGGATGCAAAATCATCTAATGGAAAACACTAGAGTTATTGTTGAGTTGAAAGATATTGTGGAAAGAACCTCTAATGATGTTAAAATGATTGTTAAACACTTTCAAATGGTTCAAACTCAAATAGATCAACTCGTTAAAGTGCAAAAAGACTTGCTAGTTAATGCTGCTAAAGAAAAACATGCTTATGAAATTAGAACTAGAAGTGGTGCTGCTACCCAGGATCCTCTTTATCCCGAGGGGCATTCCAAAAGAATTGAGCAGGATTCTCAACAAGCTGAAAATAGTGGTTCTACTCGTAAGAAAAGGAAAAAAGAAACATAAAATTGTTGTAGAACCCTCTGAACCTGCTATAGATCCTAATAGTATATCTATCTCTGATGCTGAAACTGAAAATGGTAATGAAGAAAATGAAGTTCCTAATGAAGAAAAAGTTGAAGAAGAACCTGAAAACCACACTAAGAATACTAAATACACTAAAGAAGATTTTATTGCTAAGAAACATGGTAGTGAAAGAGAACCTTGGGTCCAAAAACCTATGCCTTTCCCTGATAAGAAACACAAGTCAATGGAAGAGAACACTATAATAAGTTTTGTGAGTGGATGAAACCTTTATTCCTGCAAATTCCTTTGACTGATGCTATTAAATTGCCTCCTTATTCAAAGTATATGAAGGATATTGTCTCGAATAAAAGGAAGATCCCTAATGAAGAAATCTCTACTTTGCTTGCTAATTATTCTTTTAATGGTAAGGTTCCAAAGAAACTTGGAGACCCAGGGATTCCAACTATCCCTTGCTCTATAAAGAACAGTTATTTTAGAACTGCTTTGTGTGATTTGGGAGATGGAGTTAGTGTTATGCCTTTCTCTCTCTATAAGAGGCTTCAACTAAAAAAATTAATACCAACTAATATATCTTTGCAAATGGCTGATAAATCTACCACTGTTCCTGTTGGTATATGTGAGGATGTACCTATTCAAGTGGCTCATAATTGCTTGATATTAACTGACTTTGTTGTGCTTGAAATGCCTGAAGATGACAATATGTCTATTATTCTTGGGACACCTTTTCTTAATACTGCAGGAGCTGTTATTAATTGTAATCAAGGAAAGGTGACCTTTAATGTTAATGACAAGGAACATACTGTCGATTTCCCCAAGAAGATTGAAAGGATTTATGGTTTGAATTCAATTAAACATGTTGAGGGCATTCAAGTTGGAGAAATATATTGTCCCATACCAAGAGAAAAATTTGAAACTATTATGATTGGGACCATTGCTATCAAAGTTGAGGTAACATAATCATTAGTGGGATACAAAGTTTTGTATCCTATGGAATTGTTTTGGTAACAAGACCTGATCAACCTTGTTAACAAAAGGATTTCATTGAACAAAACAATGTTTTCACCATGATTATCTCCGCTTACTTCTATTCTATCCATTTTAGTTTTTGCTTATGCCTAACTTAGAGGCGTTAAAGAAAAGTACCTATTGGGAGATAACCCAAAAGTTTTAGATGAATCAGTAATAACCGCTCCTTATCCTTTTATTTCCTTTTTGTGGCAAGAGTAACCTCTAATGAGAGAGAAGTAATGATTGAGAAAGTTGCTATCCCGAAACAGATTTCTGTGCTTCACCGTAAACATTCGTGTAAAATCTATGAACGTATTTTTGAGGCATGAATTTTTGTGCTTCTGCCCCAGGTTGTTATCTAACTTTCATTAGTTCAACACTTTCTAATTTGAGCAACACAAGGTCTTCGAAAAAATTCGTCCTTTCTTGCTGGTCTATTTTGACAGATTTCTGCCATTTTCTGCATTTGCTTCTTGTTGGTTCCTTTTTGAGTTCTTTTGGGGAATTGAGATTTTAGAGGGAAGTGATACAGTAGCTAGTGTTCTAATGGAAGTTTATTTGGGGTTAGAACTGAACCTTAAGACTTATTTATCTTGAGTGCACTAATGTTGCTAATAAAGATTGTGTGAAGTTTTGTATGAAGGAAAAAATTTCAGGTGTATGGAAGGAATGAGTAATGAGATGAACAATGGACTAAAGCTCAAGCTTGGGGATGCCATGAGTGTCACCCCAAGAAATATCTAAGAAGTTCAAGCGTCAAAGCTTGGGGATGCCCAAGGCATCCCCTTCTTCATCAATAAAAATCCCAGGTTTCTTCCAAACGCTTCATTTTTATTGTTTCATGCACGGTTGTGTTGTTCTTGGAGCGTCTTCTTTTTCATTTTCGTTTTGGTTTTTAGTTTGCTTGGTTTGCTTAGTTTTCTGAATAAATTGGTTGGACCCCCTCTTTCATGCATTGGTTTTCAAATATTTTGATTTGGTTTGGAAAAGAGTAGGAAAGTTCATACTTATGTGGTAAAAAGAGCTTGTTTTTCAGTGTGGCCTATGCTTCGTCATGCCATGCTTGATATTGTTTTGGCTTTATGCTTAGTATTATTTGCTGTAGCATGACTTGTTATAAACAATTGAGATTGCTTAATGTGCCTTGGATGAATCATGCGTTGTTTTAGCATATTAAAGCATGAGTATAGTGGCATTCTCCTTTGATGCTTTATTCGGGTTGACTTGGCGCATGCTCACACCATGTTCTGAATATCTCAAGTCACCATAAGCCTTTATAATCCTTTAGTTTTCAACTTGTAGTATCACTTGATGCTTTTATCAATGATGTTTTGTCGCTCTGCATGATTATGGCCATTATTGCTCTCCTAGTTTGTCGCTCCCGGTCTTTTGCTAGCCTCCACAACCAAGTATGAGTTCCACTCATGCATCCAACTCCCTAAACCAAGTTATTCCAAAGAGTCCACCATACCTACCTACTAGCTTATGCTATTCTAAGTATATTCATGTTTTTGTTTACCTTCTGAATTAAACTTGTTATGAGAAAACTAGTGATTAAAGCTCTCACGAACTTGATGGCACACTTTACTTTTCTTGCCCTTAATAAACTTGAACCATTGTGTCGTCTATGTTGTATATGCTTGCACTTATTTGTTGGGAATTAGCAGAACCATGCTTTCATGGGGAACGCTTTCAACATTGCACTTGGTACTTGTACCTAGTTGATATCATGCTATTTTGTATATGGATGTTGTCGGTGTGAAATGAAAGGGGAGCTTGTAAGTCCATGGAGTTATGTACATGTGTTAGAGCAATTCCTGGGCCGCTGGTCTAATCCATGCTGACATGGTGGAAACCTGCAGCGTAACCATAATGAGTTGTCTATGAAGCATTCTTCTTATAAAAAAAGAGTCCTATATTGAGAAAAAAGAGAAAGAGAAAAAAATGAGATTATGAAAAGAGGAAAGAGAGAAAAAAAAGCACCATATTCCCATGGTAAATAAGAAGATTGCTGAGATGCTCGTTGTCTGCTTGCCTTGTCATTTTGATATGGGGATTCTTCCGTATCATCGGGCAAGGGGTACCCCATTGGCGGTTCTCTATGATACACATGTACTTACGATGACAAGAACTTACTGGTGACTAAACTTGAGTACCATGAGGAGCGGCCCTCGTATACAAGGGACATGAGATTTCTGACTTATACTTCGTCAAGCATGTACACCATAGCTTGTTCACTTTAACCTTAATCACTTCAAGATGCTTATGATAGGGGCAATGAGAGCTGAAAGCTATAAGTACCATAATTTTTGGAAGCTCTTTATGAGACTTGAATCCCTACTTCCTTTTACAAAGGCCTTTCTTCCACCATTATATTGAGTCTCCACCTTCTATCTTTATGCACCTACTTTGAGAGCATAGTGGCCATTCTTCGTTCTATGTGCATTGTCCCAAGACTTGTTGATTAATGCATACCTTGATATTGCTTGTTTTAAACTATTTGTATCTAGTCACTCTTATGAACTTTGAAGGTGTCCTATGCATTTATATTTGCTACTCTATGAGGGACAAGCTGAATATTACTATGCTATGTTTTCTTTATGTGAAACAAACAAACGTCTTGCAAAGCATTGTTATTCATGAATCTTTTGTTTGTGCCTTTTCATGTTTCATCATAGTTTCTTTGTCTTATTGCTAGAACTTTGTCTTTCACGTTATGATGGAAGTTCTATGATCCCAGCTTTGAATGTTTTACAAATACTTTGATCAAGTTTATGATGGTGCATGTCACCTCAAAAATTATTCTTTCTTTTTATCACTTACCTACTCGAGGACGAGCAGGAGTTAAGCTTGGGGATGTTGATACATTGCAAATGTATCTATAATTTTTGATGTTCCATGCTTGGTTTTATCTACTTTCTTGTGTTTTGTCCACACTTTGGAGTACTTTTCATATGATTTCTTGGACTAACCTATTAACAAGAGCCACAGTGCCAGCTGCCTGTTTTCTGCTGTTTTTGGTTCCAGGAAAGTCAGAAAATGAATATTCTTGAAATTGGACGGGACAAAAGCCGAAGTGCTTATTTTTCCGGAAGACTCACGGAGCCAGAATAAGAGACGGAGGAGAGCCAGGGCCTGGCCACACCCCCCCCCCCCCCCTAGGCGTGGGCTAGGCCTGGCCGCGCCAGGGCATGGTCTGGCCACCCCAGGCTGCCCCTCGGTCTCTCTCTTCGCCTATAAGTTGCCTTCTGACCTAAAAACTCCGGGAGGTTCGATGTTTTTCCAGAAGGAGTTCCGCTCCACCACCACCACCAGATTCCACGAAACAGCACCAGAAACTCTGTTCTGGCACCCTGCCGGACAGGGAATTGGAGGAGATCATCGCCATCATCATCACCATCGCTTCTCCATCGACCATCCATGTTTCCCTCATCTATGAGTGAGTAATCCCCCGCTGTAGGCTATGGGGATGGTAGGGATTGGATGAGATCGTTCATGTAATGGCGTCAGATTGTTAGGGCATGGTGCCTAGTATCTTTTATTAGTGCTTTATGACTTCGTTGCGACTTGTTGTGCTTAATGTTTGTCACTAGGGCCCGAGTGCCATGATTTCAAATCTGAACATGTTATTGATTCATTATGATAGTATTGTTTATGGCCTTAGCTGCAAGTTGTATACACACGTTGTTGTCCAGAACCAATGGCCCCGAAGTGACAGAAATCGGGATAACCGGAGGGAATGGCTTTGATGTGAGGATTGATGGCTCAATGCACGGCGCCCAGAAAAATGCTTGATGGCGGTGTTGATGTAGAGCTCGTTGGGAACCCCAAGAGGAAGGTATGATGAGCACAACAGCAAGTTTTCCTCAGTTATGAAACCAAGGTTTAATCGAACCAGTAGGAGCAAGGAAACATCCCAAAGGTGTTACTAGCTGAGCCTTGGCAGGGCGCACTACCGGTGCTAGTAGCAACGTGGAGACCTGCACAACACAACCACAGAACTTTGTCCCCAACTTGCGATGAGGTTGTCAATCTCACCGTGTTTTGTGGAAAACAAAGGATTAAACGTATCGAATGGAAAGAAGTAAAAGTTTGCAGAAAGTAAACACAAAGCAGTAAACAGTTTATAGATTGTATGTAAAGAAAGAGGACCGGGATCCATAGTTAACTAGAGGTGGCTCTCCTTAGATAGATAACATGCTGGGTGATCAAATTACAGCGGGGCAATTGACAAACACCGAGAAAGCAATACATGCATATACTAATCATCTGACTCCTTTGAGACTCGATTGGGCATTACAACATTATACATAGACCGCCATCGAACTGCATCTATGACTAATAATCCACCTTCAGGTTATCATCCGAACCCCCTCCAGTATTAAGTTGCAAGCAACAGATTATTGCTTCTGAACTGTGTAAAGTAAAAATACGATTGCTCTATGAACAAAGGATTGTTGTTTTCTCCTAGTAGCAACAACACATCTAGTACCTTAGAGATTTCATCACTTCCCAGATTACCAGAGGCATGAACCCACTATCGAGCATAAATACTAACTCTTGGAGTTGCTAGCATCTACTTGGCCAAGATAGCTACTAATAACGGAAAGCATGCAAGATCACAAATAACAAAGACATGATAGAATCAATAATCAATCTGAAATAGCATCTCAATATCCATCAGATCCCCCCAAACACAACATGGAGAATTACAAATAGATGATCTTGATCATGAACGGAGCTCACAAGATCTAAACATGAAAGCACAAAGGAGGAGAACCAGCCATCTAGCTACTACATGAATCCGTAGTCCAAGGATGAACTACTCACGCATCACACCGGAGGCCTGCATGGTGATGAAGAAGGCCTCCAGGGTGAATTCCCCTCTCCGGCAGGGTGCCGGGAAGAGCTTCAGATCCCTCTCGATCTAGGGATGGAGGTGACGGCGGCTATAGACACTTTCATGGATTTTTTGATCGGGTACTTAGGGTTTACGTCCTGAGGGCATCTTATAGTCGGAAGGGGAGGCCGAGGGGGTGCCTAGGCTGGCCACACCACCCCCTGGCATGGACCAGGCCTGGCCGCGCAACCAGGTGGTGTGGCCGCCCTCTGGCCCCTCTCCGTCTCGTATTCTGGCACTTGATGACTTCCGGAAAAATAGGCACTTTGGCTTTTGTCCCGTCCAATTCAAAGAATTTTCATTTTTCTGACTTTCCTGGAACCAAAAACAGCAGAAAACAGGCAGCTGGCACTGCGGCTCTTGTTAATAGGTTAGTCCAAGAAACCATATGAAAAGTACTCCAAAGATGGAACAAAACACAAGAAAGTGGATAAAACCAAGCATGGAACATCAAAAATTATAGATACATTTGCAATGTATCAACATCCCCAAGCTTAACTCCTGCTCGTCCTCGAGTAGGTAAGTGATAAAAAGAAAGAAATAATTTTTGAGGTGACATGCACCATCAAAGACTTGATCAAGGTATCTGCAAAACATTCAAAGCTGGGATCATAGTACTTCAATCATAACATGAAAGACAAAGTTCTAGCAATAAGCAAAGAAACTATGATGGAACATGAAAAGGCACAAACAAAAGATTCATGAATAACAATGCTTTGCAAGATGTTTGTTTGTTTCACATAAAGAAAACATAGCATAATAGTATTCAGCTTGTCCCTCAATAGAGTACCAAATATAAATGCATAGGACACCTTCAAAGTTCATAAGAGTGACTAGATACAATAGTTTAAAACAAGCAATAACAAGTTATGCATCAATCAACTAGTCTTGGGACAATGCACATAGAACTAAGAATGGACACTATGCTCTCAAAGTAGGTGCATAAAGATAGAAGGTGGAGACTCAATATAATGGTGGAAGAAAGGCCTTTGTAAAAGGAAGTAGGGATTCAAGTCTCATAAAGAGCTTCCAAAAATTATGGTACTTATAGCTTTCAGCTCTCATTGCCCCTATCATAAGCATCTTGAAGGTGATTAAGGTTAAAGTGACACAACTAAGAGGATATGCTTGACAAGTTATAAACCGAAATCTCATGCCCCTCACTTACGAAGACCGATCCTCATGCTACTCAACTTCAGTCACGAGTAAGCTCTTGTCATTGTAAGTATATGTGTATCATTAAGAACCGCCAACGGGGTACCCTTTGCACATGATACGGGAGCTTTCCCATAATCAAAATGACAAGGCAAGCAGACAATGAGCATCGCAGCGATCTTTTTATTTGCTATTTGCATAGGTTTTTATTGAGGATGCTTCATAGAGTGCTCATTATGGTGATGCTGCAAGTTTCCACCATGATTAGGCATGGCTTAGGATAGCGGCCCAGGCGTTTCTCTAACACACATACAAACTCCATGATCTTACAAGTTCCACTTTTATTTCACACCACCGGGATCCGTAAGCAAAAGAACATGATATCAACGGGGTACAAAGTACAAGTGCAATGTTGAAAGCGTTCCCCATGGTACATGGTTCTGCTAATTTCAACTTATAAAGCACAAGCATATACGCAACAAAGAAGGACCCAATGGTTCAAGTTTATTAGAGGCAAAAAGTAAAGTGTGCCATCAAGTTCGTGAGAGATTTAATCACTAGTTTTCTCATAACAAGTTTAATTTGTAAGGTAAACAAAAGCATGAATATACTTGGAATAGCATAAGCTAGTATGTAGGTATGGTGGACTCTTTGGAATAACTTGGTTTAGGGAGTTGGATGCATGAGTGGAACTCATACTTTGTCGTGGAGGCTAGCAAAAAGGCGGAGCGACAAACTAAGAGAGCAATAATGGCCATAATCATGCAGAGCGACAAAACATCATTGATCAAAGCATAAAGTGATACTACAAGTTGAAAACTAAAGGATCATAAAGGCTATGGTGACTTGAGATAGTCATAACATGGTGTGATCATGTGCCAAGTCAACCCAAATAAAGCATCAAAGGATAATACCACTATACTATGCTTTAATATGCTAAAACAACACATGATTCATCCAAGGCACATTAAGAAATCTCAATTGTTTATAACAAGTCATGCTACAGAAAAGAATACTAAGCATAAAGCCAAAACAATATCAAGCATGGCATGACAAAGCATAGGCCATAGTCAAAAACGAGCTCTTTTTACCACATAAGCATGAACTTTCCTACTCTTTTCCAAACCAAACCAAACTATTTGCAAACCAATGTATGAAAGAGGGGGTCCAACCAATTTATTCAGAAAAATAAGCAAACCAAGCAAACAAAAAGCCAAAATGAAAACGAAAAAGAAGACGCTCCAAGAAAAACACAACTATGCATGAAACAATAAAAATGAAGCGTTTGGAAGAAACCTGGGATTTTTATTGATGAAGAAGGGGATGCCTTGGGCATCCCCAAGCTTTGACACTTGTACTTATTGGATATTTATTGGGATGACATGCGTGGCATCCCCAAGCTTGAGCTTTAGTCCATCCTTCATCTCATTACTCATTCCTTCCATACACCTGAAATTTTTCCTTCATACAAAACTTCACACAATCTTTATTAGCAACATTAGTGCACTCAAGATAAATAAGTCTCAAGGTTCAGTTCTAACACCAAATAAACTTCCATTAGAACACTAGATATTGTAGCACTTCCCTCAAAAAGATCAATTCCCCAAAAGAACTCAAAAAGGAACCAACAAGAAGCAAATGCAGAAAATGGCAGAAATCTGTCAAAACAGACCAGCAAGTAAAGACGAATTTTTTCGAAGACCTTCTGTTCCTCAACTCAAAAGGTGTTGAACTAACGAAAGTTAGATAACAACCTGGGGCAGAAGCACAAATCATTACAGCTCAATCCGACATACAGAGCTCTCTCACGAATTTTTACGATGAAGCACAAAAATCTGTTTCGGGACAGCAACTTTCCCAATCATTACTTCTCTCTCATTAGAGGTTACTCTTGGCACAAAAAGCAAATAAAAAGGATAAGGAGAGGTTATTATAGAGGTAATAACTTCCAAGACTCATCTAAAACTTTTGGGTTATCTCCCAATAAGTACTTTTCTTTAACGCCTTTAAGTTAGGCATAAGAAGCAAGGAAAAATCAAGTGTTCTCAAATGAAGAAGCATTAAGATTAATACCAGAAATATCTTCATCAAGGCAAGGTATATAATCCAAATAAGTTCTAGAGGATCCTCTCTCAATGCTCTTAGGTTCACTATTCTCATCAAAAGGGTTTGCAGGAACAATCCAATCAAGATTCTTTTCTATGGCATCATGTATTGCTATTAGTTTTAAGGGGTTGAGGTTAACAAACCTAGCTTCTAACATGTGAATTAAAGAAGCTGTAGCAATCTCATAGTTTGGAGCAAGTTCTGCAAGGGATCTATCCTCAGTATCTTCATGCTTACTAACATGATTAAAGAATTCTTCAATGTTATCTTTCCCAATTATAGAACCACTACCAATTGGAAGGTCTTTTAGGGTGAATGTAGGGATCAACATGGTGAACTAAGGAAGAGGTGACTACTAAAGGAGACTTAATTTTTTTTTGTGTTTTTTTAAATAAGAAAGCAAACTAGTAAAACTATTTTTTTTTGTGTTTTTGAAGAACAAAACAAGCAAACAAAGCAAAAAGAAACTAAGCAAAACAAAAATAACAAAGTAAATAGATTGGTTATGAGAGACTCCCCTTGTGAAGATGTCCTTGACTCCCCAGAAACGGCGCCAGAAAATCGCTTGATGGCTCAATGCACGGCGCCCAGAAAAATGCTTGATGGCGGTGTTGATGTAGAGCTCGTTGGGAACCCCAAGATGAAGGTATGATGAGCACAGCAGCAAGTTTCCCTCAGTTATGAAACCAAGGTTTAATCACACCAGTAGGAGCAAGGAAACACCCCAAAGGTGTTACTAGCTGAGCCTTGGCAGGGCGCACTACCGGTGCTAATAGCAACGTGGAGACCTGCACAACACAACCACAGAACTTTGTCCCCAACTTGCGATGAGGTTGTCAATCTCACCGTGTTTTGCGGAAAACAAAGGATTAAACGTATCGAATGGAAAGAAGTAAAAGTTTGCAGAAAGTAAACACAAAGCAGTAAATAGTTTATAGATTGTATGTAAAGAAAGAGGACCGGGATCCGTAGTTCACTAGAGGTGGCTCTCCTTAGATAGATAACATGCTGGGTGAAAAAATTACAGCGGGGCAATTGACAAACACCGAGAAAGCAATACATGCATATACTAATCATCTTGACTCCTTTGAGACTTGATTGGGCATTACAACATTATACATAGACTGCCATCCAACTACATCTATGACTAATAATCCACCTTCGGGTTATCATCCGAACCCCCTCCAGTATTAAGTTGCAAGCAACAGATTATTGCTTTATGAACTACGTGTAAAGTAAACAATACGATTGTTCTATGAACAAAGGATTGTTGTTTTCTCCCTAGTAGCAACAGCACATCTAGTACCTTAGAGATTTTTGTCACTTCCCCAGATTACCAGACGCATGAACCCACTATCGAGCATAAATACTAACTCTTGGAGTTGCTAGCATCTACTTGGCCAAGATAGCTACTAACAACGGAAAGCATGCAAGATCACAAATAACAAATACATGATAGAATCAATAATCAATCTGAAATAGCATCTCAATATCCATAGGATCCCCGCAAACACAACAT
Organism: Avena insularis; assembly: GCA_023614405.1. Classification (NCBI taxonomy): domain Eukaryota; kingdom Viridiplantae; phylum Streptophyta; class Magnoliopsida; order Poales; family Poaceae; genus Avena; species Avena insularis. Next base: position 658,380,020 of record CM042690.1, on the reverse strand, counting down.
GCAGAATTACAAATAGATGATCTTGATCATGAACGGAGATCACAAGATCTAAACATGAAAGCACAAAGGAGGAGAACCAGCCATCTAGCTACTACATGGATCCGTAGTCCAAGGATGAACTACTCACGCATCACACCGAAGGCTTGCATGGTGATGAATAAGGCCTCCAGGGTGAATTCCCCTCTCCGTCAGGGTGTCGGGAAGAGCATTAGATCCCTCCCGATCTAGGGATGGAGATGACGGCGGCTATAGACTCTTTCGTGGATTTTTTTGATCGGGTACTTAGGGTTTACGTCCCGAGGGCATCTTATAGTCGGAAGGGGAGGCCGAGGGGGTGCCTAGGCTGGCCACACCACCCCCTGGCGCGGGCCAGGTGGTGTGGCCGCCCTCTGGCCCCTCTCCGTCTCGTATTCTGGCACTTGATGACTTCCGTAAAAATAGGCACTTTAGCTTTTGTCCCGTCCAATTCCGAGAATATTCATTTTCTGACTTTCCTGGAACCAAAAACAGCAGAAAACAGGCAGCTGGCACTGTGGCTCTTGTTAATAGGTTAGTCCAAGAAATCATATGAAAAGTACTACAAAGTTGGAACAAAACACAAGAAAGTGGATAAAACCAAGCATGGAACATCAAAAATTATAGATACATTTGCGATGTATCAAGGATCACATGTGTTTACGGAGTGTTAATGCTTTGCTTCGGTGCTCTATTAAAAGGAGCACCTTAATTGCCTGTAATTCCCTTGAGGCCCCGCTGCAAACGGGTTGGCAAGACAAAAGATGTTGTGCAAGTTCTCATTGTGAGCACGTATGACTATATATGGAACACATGCCTAGGATTATCTAGTACTTGGATGCTTTATCTTATTTATCTGCAATTGCCCTATGTTCTGATTGCTATGTGAATTGTCTTTTCCATGCAACGCCCGTCCATCCATCCCTATGCCTACCGCACTCGAATCCTACTGTTTACTGCTATTGTTACTGATGTCTTTACTTTACTATTGCTGCTACTTTACTATTCCTACTACAAAACTGTTGCTACTGATAAACTGCTGTGAGCAAGATTGTTTCTAGGTGCGGCTAAATTGACAACTCAGTTGTTAAGGCTTATAAATATTCTTTGGCTCCCCTTGTGTCGAATCAATAAATTGGGTTTCACTTCCCTCGAAAATACTGCGATACACCCCTATACTTGTGGGTCATCACACGCGTCCCAGGTTGTTCAGTAGACAAGCAACAGTCAGAATCTATTTCATCTTGCCTATACAGAACCCTCTTGCTCTTCTTGTGTACATCTTCCTTCCTGATGTAATCTTTCCTGATGGTATCAATAGGGCTTGACATGTGTGTTCTGTTCCCCATCAAACTAGGCTTTTTGATGCCGCTCTTAGGTGTGATCTCCTTCCTGCTTCCCCTCATGGATGTTGGCTCCAGGGTGCTGGCATTATTGTCTGACCTCTATGGCGTGTTCTTCTTTGAAATAGCCCTTTTGCTGCTACTATTGGGCGTGTTCTCCTTCATGCTGGCATTATTGTCTGACCTCAGCGGCGTGTTTCGCTCCAAATTAGCATTTTTCTGCTACCACTGGGTGTGGTAGCCTCCATGCTAGCCATCTTTGCCTTTTTGCTACCACTCCTGGGAGTGTTCACCATCGTGCTAGCCCTCTTAGCGTTTTTGCTGATACCATTCGGTGTGGCATTTTGACTGGATCTCAGGGTGTACTCTGCGGCATGGTGCCTTTTTTCGTGCGACTCTTGGGCGTCCTCTTCTCTGGCATGGTCTCCTTGGTGATGTTCTTCTTCGGAGTGCCCTTTCTGGGGATGATCTTCCTACTCCTCTTTATGGTGCTCCTCTGTAAGACTCTCCTCTGTTCGAAGCTTCCCTCAGTCGCACAATCCGTAGTGATGCCATGGATCAGGTCACGCATGCCTTCTACAAGTACATCATCTCTATTGTCAAAATCCAATTCATCTCCAACCATTTGCACTATCAAGTGGATGTACACTTCACCTCTATAATGTTTCCTTGTAAACGGTACGACTAAATCCCTGGTATCTTTCACTTCTATAGCCTTTTTGCTCCTGTTACCAAAATATACCAAACGTGCTACCTGGGAGGACCCACACAACACATTCACACATAATGATGCCATCAGGTCAGATAACTGTACCACTTTAGGATCGTATCTGCCAAGGATTAAATCAAACTCATCATAGAATTTTTCTGTGCCATCATCTAATTTTGCAGTATACTCCTTGACACCGATACAAACGATTACTTTGCCATTATCAGGTTCTGCAAGATAGAAACCTCCGAGAGGTTCGAGAGGTGGAGCGGCACCATCAGACCCAGCTACAATGCCATCGTCACCATCACCAACGTCATCGTTAGCTCGAGTAACCTCGGTGGAAGTACCAGGACTAGGAGCAAGGTGAGGGCCCTTAGCAGCGGGAGCTACAATACCTGGTGGAGAAGCAGGGCCACGGCTAAGGGCAGCCACAATAGGAGCAACTGCTACCATGCCACATCGACGATCTGGAGCAGTTCCCACAACAGCAGTGTTTCGAGTGCTAGCAGAGTCCAGACCATGAGCTAGCTCCAGAGCAGCAGCTCGCTGAACCTGAGCACGGGTTTGAGGACACAAGGCAGTAGTCTTGGCAACAACAGTGGGGCAGCCTCCGGAAGCCTTAGTTTGCTCAACAACGCCAGGGATTGGGTCAACAGCGGCCAGATCAACAACAACACAGGGACGACCAGTACCAGCAGATTCCAGAGCAGGGATTCGCACAACTTGAGCCTGGTTTCGAGGAGGAGCAGCACACAAGGAGCAGTCTTGGCAACAACACCGAGGCAGCCTCTGGAAGCCTTAGTTTGCTCAACAGTGGCATGGATTGGGTCAGCAGCAGTCGGAGCAACAACACCACGGGGACGACCAGTACCAGCAGACTCTAGAGCAGAGGTTCGCAGAACTTGAGCACGGTTTCAAGGAGGAGCAGCACACAAGGCAGCAGTCTTGGCAACAACAGCAGAGCATCCTCCAGAAGCCTTAGTTTGCTCGACAACAGCATGGATTGGGTCAGCAGCAGCTGGAGCAACAACACCACGGGGACGACCAGTACCAGCAGATTCCAGAGCATAGTTTTGCACAACTTGAGCATGGTTTCAAGGAAGAGCAGCACACAAGGCAGTGGTCTTGGCAACAACAGCGGGGCAGCCTCCGGAAGCCTTAGTTTTCTCAACAGCGGCATGGATTGGGTCAGCAGTAGCCAGAGCAGTAACACCACGGGGACGACCAGTACTAGCAGATTCTAGAGCAGAGTTTTGCACAATGGCAATACGGGGACTCCTACGAGGAGGTTGCCTGACAGAAGCAATGCACGAACGAGGAACCACATTTTGTTCAACAGTAGCAGGGGTTCAAGTTAAACCACCCTGTCCAATAATAGCTGGGCGACTCCCAGTAGCAGGAGCTTCCACATCCAGTATTTTACAAATCAGCATGACCACACAAAGCCTAATAGACTGTTTCATCAACCAAATTATCTGACTATCACACGCTATAGGAACCGTGAAGCCTCATTCATCCATGAAGCTGAACCGTGCAGTCTGCTCCGGCCCCATTTCAGCATGTTCACACACAGCAGCAACCATACTAGGGATAGTGCATAACTGAGAAGGCTCTACTTTCATCTTCAGACTGCGAGTTTGATTCCACATGCTCTTCCCATCTGCTAATTTAGTATGGTAACCGTAGAGAGTGACAAGAACCGTGTATTTGGGTTCAGCGGAGATCCTACTTGACAGAAAATTGGGAACAAAAGATAAGAATTGTTTGTCAGTGTTGTGCTAGCAAAAAATTCTAGGATTGATCTATCTCTATAATGCCAATAGCTAGCTAGTAGTTATAGATAGTGTGAATACCAAAGAGAAGAGTAGCTCACCCGCAATTAGCCAGAAGTACTTCTTCCTCGGCAATAGGATCTACCATCCTTCGCGCAGCTTAGCTCGTCGGCGGTAGAGGCAGGCTAGAGCGTCGCAACGGCTAGCACGGCATTCGGCATTGGATCTTGGGATCAGCGAGTAGGAGCCACAACTTGGCGCCGGAAGTCAAATTCCCGAAGGGATCATTCTGGTTGGAAGGGGATTTCGACGCTGCCGGTGCTAGGGTTCATGCGAAAGGAGGGAGTGGATTTGTGAATTTGGTCAACGCACCAAGCCCCTTTAGTCCCTGTTTTTGCCTATGTGGTTGCCGCGTTGGCACTCGCGTCATGGACATATTACTGACATGAGGGTCCTGACCGTCTACTTCACAGGGCAGTTTCCCGGATTGTTTGGATTTGGTAGGGGTGAGATGAGTTTGCCTCGAAATGGCCCCTCTTGGTAGTTGGCGGCCAAACTTTTCGAAACGTGGCAATTTCAGGCAACTTAGGTACCACGATGCAATCGCCCGGGAACTTTGGTACCGCAAACGAACAAGCCCCCCCTTAAAGCCCTGGCCCCCTCTTGTTTCCCTATTTTCTTACACCTGAACGCCCCCAGGTTGGCTCTCTAATTCCTCGCCGGAGCAGTCAAGCGCAACATCCGTTCTCGAGCTCCCGCCGGTGAACCCGTGAGCCACCCCACCCCTATTTTCTCTCCCTCTCTTCTGCTCGATCTGGCGTACCTTCGCACCCTCTCATCCCTCTCGTAGCACCACGACCCTACCGCGAGCGCCCGAAGACTGCCGCCGTCTAATTTTCTCCAGTCGACCTCCACCAAAAACAGAGGACGCCCGAGAGCTCGTCAATCAAGCTCGCGTATGTAACACCCTCGAATTGGCCCTATGCAAGTTTTAGCCCTTTCCGCCAAACCCGCATAGAAACGATTCAAGGACGCCCACCAGGCACTTTCGTGCGGGTGGAAAACGAAGTAATACCATTACACAACAGTACTCGATGGGACCCACAGAACATATATACATACAACACGACTCCAAGAGTCAAGATTATAGATATACACTACAAAAATCAAAATCACCTTGAGAACGATAGAGCGTCTGACTATGGACAAGATGCAAATGGGGCTAAGAGCCCTGAAGAATAACCAATGGCGTCCATAACCCTGCCCAGGCCAAGCCGGAAGGGTAACCCTGCTAACGACGTCGATCTCAAACCTGCTAAAACAAAAGGGGTGCCGACAAAGGGCAAAGGAAAAAGAGGAGCGCCAAGATCGAGGCCGACACGGCGAGGCTAGAATTCGGCGGCTCTCGCCTACATAGGTATGGTGGGCTGAAGCGGCAGCGCAACGGCACTACACAACCTATAGAGACTCGATACAACTGGCGGTTATCAGAGAGGGATAAGAAATACCTATTCAGATCCAACCTGAAGCTATCACCAAACAAACCCATCCTGGTATTTCCCCCTCGAGACCAAACGAGGAAGTCGGACCAAGGAACTCACACAGTGGGAAATTTTACTCATTCTGTTATAGTTGCAGCAATTACTAATTAGATATATAGCATGAGTCATCCTGATAGCATAAGTAGTGGGCATTTTTAGTTAACATTCCATTGTAGTTGGAACATTTACTAGTCAGATATAATTGTCCTGAGGAATCCCAAAACCCAGCAGTTGTTGGCACTTTTATCACATTCCATTGGAGTTGTAATACTTACTAGGCAGGTATATCAGAACACGAAACGACCAAGATCCGCCAGTTGTTGGCATTTTTAATATCCATTATGTTATAATTGAGCTGATTACTAGTCACATATTAAGTCAAATATATAGCACTACTTTAGTTATGCTTGTCTATGATCGAGATACTGTGCTCCAAGTCGTCCATAACCGCGGACACGGCTTTGAGAAAGATTTACCCTGCAGGGGTGCACAAATAGCAACACACACTCGATCAACCTCGGAAAACCAACTCAAAACCTGACGAGGCTTTCATGACAAAGCGATCACAGGATTCATAAAGTATTTCAGGGGGCCACCCCACTAAGCTACCCGCAACAAAGTTGGCCAGCTCCGGAACGGACCCAGGGTTTGTGTGGACGGCTGTAAATGACTAGGAACCCGAAAGTGTGACTGGGCTTGTCGTTCCAGCGAAAATGTGTCACGATCCTAAACAGTACAGGTGCTCCACGCACAATCGTAAATAAAGCAGTAAAGCATGGCATAAGTACAGGATAGTAATAAAGCCCCAAACTAGTTTGTGGCCCCAAGAAATAAGAATGAATCAAGCTCTGTCTAAGGGGATTCATGGTCCGATATGCGGATAGTGCGATAGTCAAGGAACAGGTATGAAGTACTCGGGGTCCTACAGGACACAAGTGAGCGTGGAAGAACCAAATAACATCTATTGCCCATCGATGCCTCTGCATTAGTTATATCTAGCATTTTAAAAGTTGTATTGAAAGACATGATCATCTCCACCATAAACATCTGCCAGCATACCAACAACTGTGGTACTCGACAACACGAGATCGCACCTGAGCAAGCAACTACAACTCGCAGGGCCAGCTATCTACCAAACACAGGTAATAGGAGGTGTCCAAGACAATATAGAGGCTGCACGGGATATAACTGGTGTATAGAAACTAAAGCATCGCGACACGGATAGCAATAGATCAACAGGAGGAAATAAAGACTATAAATGCAAAATTGGTAGAAGGGGGAGAGATGCTCGCCTGAGAAACACTGCCGAAGGTTCATATCCGGAGAACTTGTCGATACTCGCGTCCACTCATCGGCCTAATCCACGAAGAAGCAAACACTAGAAGAAACACAGGATGCAATATTTAATACTACGGCAGAAGATCTGGCATGATTATGATATGATGCAGATGCGGTGCAATTAGGCAGTATTAAGCGGAACCGGGGTCCCGACAAATAATTATATGGTTCAAGTTATTTAGAAACCCCACAATTTAAATGTTGAATTAACAAGGCGAATCATGGCATCAGTTTGCTATGCAATTTAAATGGAGTCCGGAATAAGACAAAGATATTCCGCAGATGGACTCCATATTTAATTTAGGTGAATCGACTATAATGCCCCCAAACCACAGACATGTATGCATGCATGAACAATTTAATATGCGACTATTGATAATGTCATATTATAAAAATAGGGGTCTCGGATAAAGGGGTCACACATCTGGGTTCGGAAGATCTTGAGTTCCCGGGGTTCAGGGTTCAGACTCCGGGGTTCAGGGATTGACAGGATCGGTCTCGGACATCGGAAGGAGAGCTTGGCGTCTCGGGAAGAAGTTGGTTTGGCGTCAAGGGGGGCGTCGGATTCGCCCTGGTCGGTGTCGATCTTGTCGTCGCGAAGAGCTTGTCGGGTTCGCATATCGGATCGGTCTTGGCATTTGGAATGAAGAACTTGGCGTTCCTCGGTTCCATGTCGACGTGCTTGACATCGTCGATGGAGAACTCGGTGTTCCGCGGCGAAGTGCTAGTCGTTCAGGTGGCGATCTTAGCGGTCATCGGGTCCTCGGCCATCGGTGCGGGAAGGAGGTCTTGTCGTTCCGATGGATCGGTCCTCGGGGTCGAAGAACTTGGCACGCCAGGGTTCGGTCTTCGGCGGGATCGGTCTTCGAACTTTGGGATCGGTCTTCGGGTTTGTGATGAAGGACTCGGTGTTCCGTGTAGGACTTGGGATGTTCCGTGATGGAGATCTTGGGTCGCGCCGGTGGTCTTGCGTAGGCCTTCGGGTATCGCCCCTAGAAGGGCACCGAAGATCTTGTTGGAGACTCCCGATGTCCATGTTTAACTTCTTGTTCTCGTCCACCGGGAGGTTGTGGCCAAGAACATGGTGCTCCGCAGCACTATCTTCTTGTCATCGTACCACACCCGAGCAGTACCAACACCATCAGGTAGTTGAACAAGTTGTCGCGCTTTTCCTTCGAGAACATGTAGCAGCAGCATCACATAGACTCCATCGAATCTTCACCACATCGTTACACTTCAACGGACAGAGCCAGCACTAAAAGGAATTTAGCACAAGGCATTCACGAACGACAGCGAAACAACGGCTCGCGGGGAAAGGTGAGCAGAGGCTGGACGCGCGGACAGCACCGCTCGCAGGCGAGAGGCGGCACGGACAGAGGCCGACGGTAGCGGCGCGGCTCGATGGAGAGGCGGGGCTCGGTGGAGGAGACGAGCCACAACGGCGGACGCTCGCGGGACGCAGCCTGCAGAGACGCGGGGACGTAGGGAGGGCGGCCCGCACATGGCAGAGGACGGCACACAACGGTCAGAGTAGGGTGATGCAGAGGACGCGGTCGTGGGAGAGGGTGGCGGGGAGAGACGAGGTCCCGGCGACGGAGACGGGACTGGAGGTAGCGGTGGAGGCTGGCGACCTCGGAGCGAGGCTCGGCGGCGGCGCATCTGGCGGCAGGGAGGAGCGGAGGCCACGGTGGTGCGAGGGAAGAAGAGCAGGTGGTGGTGGAGAAGAGGGTCCGAGTGGAGGAGGGGCGGTGCCTGGGCAAGCTCTGGGGAGGCAGAGCAGCGGGGACGCCGGCGGCGGATGGAGGAGTGCGGGGGAGAGAGAGGAACAGAGAAGGAGAGAGACGGGATGGGGAGAGGGAGAGAGGGGCCTGCGGGCCGGGAGGCAGAGATCCCGAGGCGGGGTTGTCGGGAGCATGGGCGGTAGGTGGCAACACGGGGTGGGGCCGGGGCGACCAGGTGGTTGTGGGGAAGCGTGCAGGAGGTGGCTGGGCAGGAAAAGGAGGAGGAGGGAGTTGGTGGATGGGGATTGGGTTGGTGGTGTGGAGGGAGTGTGTGCACCGCGTGTGCGCGGGTGTGCGTGGCAAGCGGGTGGGCCAGGAGGTGAGGAGGTGGCGCACAGGGAGTGGAGGAAGTGAGGTGGCGGCTGGCCAGGTGGCGGGCCACGTGGTGAAGTGGACATGCGGGTGGGAGAGAGAGAGAGAGGGAGAGAGAGAGAGAGAGAGAGAGTGGCGGCGGGTGGAGAGATGGTTTGGGGTTAGGGTTGGGTAAGGATCTAGGGTAGGTAGGGTTTTTATCTGGAGGTGGCCGGCTGGGCTTTCGGGCCTAGGTGGCTGCCTCCCAAAAATAATTTAAATATTTTATTTATTAAAAACGAGGCTTTTGTAATCCGTCTTTAGACAAAAATAAAAGACCCGGAAAAGCCCGGAGTTTTGATTTGAAATAAAGCCGGGGGATATTTAGAAAACAAAACTAGGCTTTTAGAAAATAATTTTATACAAACCATGATTAATGATGATGATGCTCAAATGCAATGTGGGATGATGACATGAGCATGTGGTCATGATGATGCAATGCACAAAAACACAGCGATTTTCTAGTAGTGGTTTTAGCGGGATGCCACAATTCGACACCACTAACAAGGGATCTCGCCCTCGAGATCCGCCTCGTGGTACCGGGAAGAAGGTCGGCGATCTGAATCTTCTCGCTTCGTGTAGATGCTCGCGATACCACTAACAAGAGGTCATTGTCCGTGATCGTCGAGAGAACACTCCGGGAAACAAAGGATGAAGGTAAAGGTATCCACAAATAAAGCCACCTCTAACTTCCGTGGACGGAGTAAAATTGCCGGATCCACCGATTCAATGTACGAGAGCGAATGATAAGAGTAGTCGTATGGTGATCAGTCCATCGCGCACCCAAACTATTACTCTGCACACGAATAGGTGAATTATGCAACCAACTCTCGGAATTAGACTGAAGATCTCGACAAGCGAGGTTCGGAACAAAGGGGTGATGCAGGCTCTGCATCAGATCTAGCGTAGATGATGTCGGCGCGTCGAAAAACATCGGAATGCACAAACAAGGAACAAAGAATGGTGCCACAGATAAAGGATCACTCAGATAGCATGAAGTCCGGAGGTAGAAACACCGTTGCCAAAGGAGGAAGCGAAACCCTGAAGGTACGACAGAAACCCAACCACGAGAATTCCTGGACTCAAAGAAAAGATAAGAGAGCAGATTCAAAACACTTAGAGGTAAGAGGAGAACAGCAGAGGGGTAAGGAGTAAAATCAGACCTAATCAGATCTATCCAACCGATTTTTCAAAATAGTTTTGACACTCTACAACGTCTGTTAGCTAGGTTATCCTACAGGCTGGACCAGTGGGGTATCGCAACTGATGGGCTCTAATACCACTCTGTAACACCCTCGAATCGTCCCTATGCAAGTTTTATACCTTTTCACCAAACCCGCATAGAAACGATTCAAGGACGCCCACCAGGCACTTTCGTGCGGGTGGAAAACGAAGTAATACCATTACACAACAGTCCTCGATGGGACCCACAGAACAGATATACATACAGCACGACTCCAAGAGTCAAGATTAGAGATATACACTACAAAAATCCAAATCACCTTGAGAACGATAGAGCGTCTGACTACGGACAAGATGCAAATGGGGCAAAGAGCCCTGAAGAATAACCAATGGCGTCCATAACCCTGGCCAGGCTAAGCTGGAAGGGTAACCCTGCTAACAACGTCGATCTCAAACCTGCTAAAACAAAAGGGGTGCCGACAAAGGGAAAAGGAAAAAGAGGAGCGTCAGTACCGAGGCCAGTACACGGCGAGGCTAGAATTCGGCAGCTCTCGCCTACATAGGTATGGTGGGATGAAGCGGCAGCGCAGCGGCACTACACAACCTATAGAGACTCGATACAACTGGCGGTTATCAGAGAGGGATAAGAAAGACCTATTCAGATCCAAACTGAAGCTATCACCAAACAAACCCCTGGTATTTCCCCCTCGAGACCAAACGAGGAAGTCGGACCAAGGAACTCACACATTGGGCAATTTTACTCATTCCGTTATAGTTGCAGCAATTACTAATAAGATATATAGCATGAGTCATCCTGATAGCATAAGTAGTGGGCAGTTTTAGTTAACATTCCATTGTAGTTGGAACATTTACTAGTCAGATATAATTGTCCTGAGGAATCCCAAAACCCAGCAGTTGTTGGCACTTTTATCACATTCCATTGGAGTTGTAATACTTACTAGGCAGGTATATCAGAACACGAAACGACCAAGATCCACCAGTTGTTGGCATTTTTAATATCCATTCCGTTATAATTGAGCTGATTACTAGTCACATATTAAGTCAAATATATAGCACTACTTTAGTTATGCTTGTCTATGATCGAGATACTGTGCTCCAAGTCGTCCATAACCACGGACATGGCTTTCAAAAAGATTTACCCTGCAGGGGTGCACAAATAGCAACACACACTCGATCAACCTCGAAAAAACCAACTCAAAACCCGACGAGACTTTCACGACAAAGCGATCACAGGATTCATAAAATATTTCAGGGGGCCACCCCACTAAGCTACCCGAACGGTTGGCTGCTCGAATGGACCTGTGGTTTGTGTGGACGGTCAGAACGACCGGGAACCCAAAAGTGTGACTGGGCTTGTCGACATACAAAAACGTGTCACGATCCTAAACAGTACAGGTGCTCCACGCACAATCGTAAATAAAGCAGTAAAGCATGGCATAAGTACAGGATAGTAATAAAGCCCCAAACTACTTTGTGGCCCCAAGAAATAAGAATGAATCAAGCTCTGGATAAGGGGATTCATGGTCCCATATGCGGATAGTGCAATAGTCAAGGAACAGGTATGAAGTACTCGGGGTCCTACGGGACACAAGTGAGCATGGAAGAACCAAATAACATCTATTGCCCACCGATGCCTCTGCATTAGTTATATCTAGCATTTTAATAGTTGTATTGAAAGACATGATCATCTCCACCATAAACATCTGCCAGCATACCAACAATTGTGGTACTCGACAACACGAGATCGCACCTGAGCAAGAAACTACAACTCGCAGGGCCAGCTATCTACCAAACACAGGTAATAGGAGGTGTCCAAGGCAATATAGAGGCTGCAAGGGATGTAACTGGTGTACGGAAACTAAAGCATCGTGACACGGATAGCAATAGATCAATAGGAGGAAATAAAGACTATAAATGCAAAATAGGTAGAAGGGGGAGAGATGCTTGCCTAGGAAACACTGCTGAAGGTTCATATCCGGAGAACTTGTCGATACTCGCGTCCACTCATCGGCCTAATCCGCGAAGAAGCAAACACTAGAAGAAACACCGGATGCAATATTTAATACTACGGCAGAAGATTCGGCATGATTATGATATGATGCAGATGCAGTGCAATTAGGCAGTATTAAGTGGAACCGGGGTCCTGACAAATAATTATATGGTTCAAGTTATTTAGAAACCCCACAATTTAAATGTTGAATTAACAAGGCGAATCATGGCATCGGTTCGCTATGCAATTTAAATGGAGTCCGGAATAAGACAAAGATATCCCGCAGATGGACTCCATATTTAATTTAGGTGAATCGATTATAATGCCCCCAAACCACAGACATGTATGCATGCATGAACAATTTAATATGCGATAGTTGATAATGTCATATTATAAAAATAGGGGTCTCGGATAAAGGGGTCACACATCTGGGTTCGGAAGATCTTGGGTTCCGGGGGTTCAGGGTTCAGACTCCGGGGTTCAGGGATCGACGGGATCGGTCTCGGACATCGGAAGGAGAGCTTGGCGTCTCGGGAAGGACTTGGTTTAACGTCAGGGGGCGCGTCGGATTCGCCCTGGTCGGTGTCGATCTTGTCGTCGCGAAGAGCTTGTCGGGTTCGCGTATCGGATCGGTCTTGGCATTCGGAATGAATAACTTGGCGTTCCTCGGTTCCATGTCGACATGCTTGACGTCCTCGATGGAGAACTCGGTGTTCCGCGACAAAGTGCTAGTCGTTCAGGTGGCGATCTTGGCGGTCATCGGGTCCTCGGCCATCGGTGCAGGAAGGAGGTCTTGTCGTTCCGATGGATCGGTCCTCGGGGTCGAAGAACTTGGCACGCCAGGGTTCGGTCTTCGGCGGGATCGGTCTTCGAACTTCGGGATCGGTCTTCGGGTTTGTGATGAAGGACTCGTTGTTCCGTGTAGAAGGACTTGGGGTGTTCCGTGATGGAGATCTTGGGTCGGCGCCGGTGGTCTTGCGTAGGCCTTCGGGTATCGTCCCTAGAAGGGCACCGAAGATCTTGTTGGAGACTCCCGATGTCCATGTTCAACTTCTCGTTCTCGTCCACCGGGAGGTTGTGGCCGAGAACATGGTGCTCCGCGGCACCATCTTCTTGTCATCGTACCACACCCGAGCAGTACCAACACCACCAGGTAGTTGAACAAGTTGTCGCGCTTTTCCTTCGAGAACATGTAGCAGCAGCATCACATAGACTCCATCGAATCTTCACCACATCGTTACACTTCAACGGACAGAGCCAGCACTAAAAGGAATTTAGCACGAGGCATTCACGAACGACAGCGAAACAAAGGCTCGCGGGGAAAGGTGAGCAGAGGCTGGACGCGCGGACAGCGCTGCTCGCAGGCGAGAGGCGGCACGGACAGAGGCCGACGGCGGCGGCGCAGCTCGATGGGAAGGCGGGGCTCGGCGGAGGAGACGAGCCACAACGGTGGCCGCTCACGGGACACGGCCTACAGATACGCGGGGATGCAGGGAGGACGGCCCGCACATGACAGAGGACGGCGCACAACGGTCGGAGTAGGGCGATGCAGAGGACGCGGTCGTGGGAGAGGGTGGCGGGGAGAGATGAGGTCCCGGCGATGGAGACGGGACTGGAGGTGGCAGTGGAGGCTAGCGATCTCGGGCGAGGCTCGGCGGTGACGCATCTGGCGGCAGGGAGGAGCGGAGGTCACGATGGTGCGAGGGAGGAAGAGGAGGTGGCGGTGGAGAAGAGGGTCCGAGTGGAGGAGGGGCGGCACCTGGGCGAGCTCGGGGGAGGTGGAGCAGCGGGGACGCCGGCGGCAGATGGAGGAGTGCGGGGGAGAGAGAGGAACAGAGAAGGAGAGACACGGGATGAGGAGGCGAAGAGAGGGGCCTGCGGGCCGGGAGGCGGAGATCCCGAGGCGGGGTTGTCGAGAGTGTGGGCGGTAGGTGGCGACACGGGGTGGGGTCGGGGCGACCAGGTGGTTGTGGGGGAAGCGTGCAGGTGGTGGCTGGGCAGGAAAAGGAGGAGGAGGGAGTTGGTGGGTGGGGATTGGGTTGGTGGAGGTGAGGAGGTGGCGCGCAGGGAGTGGAGGAAGTGAGGTGGCGGGCCACGTGGTGAAGTGGACAGGCGGGTAGGAGAGAGAGAGAGAGAGAGAGAGAGAGAGAGAGAGAGAGAGAGAGAGAGAGAGAGAGAGAGAGAGAGAGAGAGAGAGTGGCGGCGGGTGGAGAGATGGTTTGGGGTTAGTGTTGGGTAAGGATCTAGGGTAGGTAGGTTTTTATCTAGAGGTGGCCGGCTGGGCTTTCGGGCCTGGTTGGCTGCCTCCCAAAAATAATTTAAATATTTTATTTATTAAAACCGAGGCTTTTGTAATCCGTCTTTAGACAAAAATAAAAGACCCGGAAAAGCCCGGAGTTTTGATTTGAAATAAAGGCGGGGGATATTTAGAAAACAAAACTAGGCTTTTAGAAAATAGTTTTAGACAAACCATGCCTAATGATGACGATGCTCAAATGCAATGTGGCATGATGACATGAGCATGCGGTCATGATGATGCAATGCACAAAAACACAGCGATTTTCTAGTAGTGGTTTTAGCGGGATGCCACAGCGTCCTCGTCGAGAAATGTTGTACCTCGTCGTCCCCTCCAATCTCGCTGCCGACCACCGCAACCACCTCTCCGTCGACCACTGCGCCGTGCGCTGCCGTCCCCTCCATTTCTGGCAAGCGGAGCTACAGATGAGCCTCTCCCTTTTCTCTCTACCGTCTGATCCACTTTCAACGGACGTGATGCACCCGAGCCGAGCTCAGTCGCGACCGTAAGCCAAGTCGGGCTTCGAACCGAGACGTGAGCCGATGAAGATCTGGCCATTCTTATTATGTTGATCCGACGATGCACATCAGTCCAACCAGTGAAGGGGTACCGGCCAATCAGATTGGGCCATGTGTATTTCCTTTTCTGTTAAATTGTTTTAGCTTTAGGAATACACAGAATATACCAAAAGTTGCATAATTCATAGAAATTGATCCGCTTGTCCAAATTTAGCAAATGATATATTTCTGGATTCAGAAAAATGTGGAGAATAACATTATGAATTGAAATTTGAATTTTGGCAAGGGAAAATTATTTTAAATATTTAAACTCTAAGGGTATTTAAATTAGTATTTATTTTGTAATTCCAAAATTTACAAATAATACCTTTTTGTAATATTATGGGTGTAACTAGAATATCCCACTATTAGTTTTCAAATTTGAACTTTTAAAATTGAAAAATATTTCAAAATTGCTATTTAGCCATTATAGGCATAACTTTAATTCTAAAAATGATTTTTAAATGATACTTTTTCCAAAATTATCATGTCTTAGTACTCTCTCCATTAGGACCATAATTAAAATTATTTTGTAGGTTTACAACAATGTTATTAAAATATGAAATCTTACCTCCTTTAAATGCTATTTTGAACATTATTAAATTAATAAAATAGTTTTGGAACGGAATGCTTTTTGTAAAATGTCTAGAAATAATCATTTATCCAATAGGGTTAAATGAAACACTTTTTCAAACATAACTACAACATATTAGAGGTACATGACCAAGTGCCACTATAAGCACTAGGACTAGTAAAGTATTTTGAGAACCAAGTACTGGTTTAGCCAAACATGTGCAACCTAAACCAAACCCTTTAGAATGCTTTGATTGATTTCATTGTATTGAATGGAATTGGTGTGTCTGCTTTGCTTGGTTTGTTTATTCATTGCATTGTTTCTGAATCATGTAGATTGACCGGAGAGTAACGTTGTCTTGTGAAGAGAGTATTTCCGACAACTTAAACAAGAGGCAAGTTCACTAGATAAATGTCCCAATATTTTACTATGCACTTAGTGTTTTCTTAGTACGCATGTGTAGTCTTATATAGTATTATGCTATGCAATGCAACCCAGTTAGGTTAGTCATATGAATCCCTAACTATTTAGTAGAAGACAACGTAGGAGTTAAATGCTTAGCCCTATAGTAGTTCCGTGAATGACTTCATAACAAGTTTGTGATATTGAAAGTGTCTTTTTCAAAGGTTAAAAAACAACCTAAGTTAATGAACTACCTGGGTGTTGGAATTGATATTTTATGGTGGGGTGCCAATCAGGAGTCAGCCCTTTCAACGGCTCGCTCGTGAGTTGCGGAAAGCTACCCAGGCTTAAAGAGATTAGAGGCGCCTAGTGTTTTAGAATCTTTCGAGAGTAAAGTGTACAAACCTTTAGAGAGTGTTAAATCTAAGTACTTAGCCATGTCCCTGGTTACGGACAACTATGAGTGACTTGACTCTGAAGCTAACCGAGAATCTCATCATTCCAATTTCTTTAATTAAAATTTTGATGGGTGAGGGTAGGAGGGTTCACCGGTTTCTATCGGTGGTACCCAGGTTCACTGCTTTCAACTAGTGGTGCCGCTTAATAGATGCAAAATGTGTTTTATCAAATGATAGGATAAAATCATTGCTTTATGCAAATTTCAGCCAAACCCCACTAAGCCAAAATGCATGTACAATATAGGATGCGATTTGTGTCCACCATAAATAGTGAACTTGCCAATACATTCAAAGTATTGACCCTTCGTGGCTGCAACCTTTCATGTTGCAGGTTGCCTAAAGATGAGTGAGGTACGAAGTTAGGGTTACGAGTCTATACTCGGCATGATTTCGCCTGTGGCTCTTAATGGAGTCTCTTTATAGTTATTAGTCTTCCGTTGTTGATCTTTGTATTGAGGAGCTAGCCCTTCTACTATGCAATTTGTATGTGATTATGTAAGATTCTGGATCATTCGATGTAATAGAAACATGACCTTTGTTTCGTGATAGTACATCCTGAACTGTGTGTGCTAGCGAGTCGATCCAGGGACTAGCACTAATGAGCACAAAGACTTGGACCCCTACCGGTTCGGGTCACTTCAAAGACAGTCTGATATATCAGACCCAAAAGCTAGACCTTAAACGACTACTACATCGAGCAATGATGCCAATGTCAAACGACGAACTCAACCCAAAAAAATAGTGCAGCATACACATGTTTCATTCAAAGAGTGGCTAACATCTGGGACCCAACATCTAGACCTGAAACGGCTGCTGCATTGAGCAACGTTGCCAAGGTAAAAAGAACGGATGCAATCGGAAAAAAGTCCATCATACACACGTTTTATCTAAGTAGAGGCTGACATGTGGGACCCAACAGTGAGACTAAACAGCAATGCATCGAGCAATGTTATCAAGTTCAAAACAAGGAGGCGCAAGCGTAAATAGATGGTCCATCGTACACACATTTATTTTATTGAGTTGCTGACATGAGGGACCCACCAGTCTGAATAAACGGTTTATGCATCGAGCAACGATATGAATTTCGGAACACGGAGGCATGAGCGAAGAAAAAATCCATCAATCACATGATTCTTGTAATGAGACGCTGACATGTGGGTCTCAGTACGCTGAATAAACGGCAGATACATCGAGCAACGCTATCAAGTTCTGAACAGGGAAACACGAGCGAAGAAAATTTCCATCATACAAAAGTTTCTTGTAATGAGAGGCTAACATGGAGGACCCAGCAGGTTGACTAAACGGCAAATGCATTGAATAATGTTATCGAGTTCAAATCAGAGAGGCGTGACCAAAAAGTATGATCCGCTAGAGACACTGACATCCGGGACCCATATGGCTCAAAACATTTTGGTGAGTCATCATCGCGCGAGCAATGGAAAATCTTACTTCTTTCATGCGTTGGTCGAGCTCCTTCCATGTTTTAGTGATTTCATCGTAGTAGAGGACCGCGGAACGAAAAAAACGTTTCCATCTACCATGGTCAAGTGAAAGAAATCTTGGCAGAAGGCGCACCTTTTACAACGCTCGACGGACCAAACCTTTGCTGATGGCAACATTTCATGTAGTGGATGGTGCCACATGGCCCTCTAAGAAGAATATGTAGGGTAGAGCTAGTAATACTAGAGTATCTAATAGTAGTAGTGAAGTCTTTTACTCTAATGAATCATGCGGTTAGTAAAAAATACGGGGTATTCTTCTAGAATAAAGAGTAATAATATAGCTCTTTTGTTGTAATGAAAAATGTATTGTCCATTGCAATGTTGAAGCAAATTCATCGTAGCCTTTAGATTTAGGCTATGGTGTGTGTCTCATGGTCCCACATGTAAACGTTTTATGGTCCCACTGTTAGCAGTTTGCTATTTACCCATGTTTGTATCTCATGGTCCTAGCTATAAGGATCTTACAATCTCATTGTCAATATTTTGCTATTTACCCATGTACGTGTCTCATTGTCCCACCAATGTCAAGTTGTCAGCACAGTAATAGTCATAGAGGTTGACTCCACAAAAACACTCCCCGTGGATAGTCACGAGACTAGACTAGAGGAAATAGGAAACAAGTGAGGAGTGTTCGAGCGGTGAACAAAACTGAGTAGTGCAAGCCATAGTAGGGCCACAAAAATAGTTACCCTAAAGGTCTACTATGGATGAAGATAAATATTCGTCAGTCAATGGCTAAGTTCTAGCTAAGTGAACTTTTCTCTTTTTGTCAACTATCCGTTTTCTTTTGTATTTTAAAAAATCCAACTCCAATTTTCAGACATTTCAACTTGTTAGAATATAAAAAATTTGAAATTCAATTTTTAAGAATTTAACACCTTAAAATTCTAGCTTCCAAAGCTTTAAAATTTCTATAAATCAGGACTTCAATTTTTTAAAAAAAATTAAATCACTTTTGGAATTTTAAACTTACAAAGTTCAAACTTTAGAAATTCGAACTTTTAGCCAAATTTCAGAAATTTGAACTTTTAGCCAAATTTCAGAAAATTGAACTTTTAGTAATTTAAAATTTATAAATAAAACCAAAAACCAAACTGTCTTAGGAATTAGAAACATTTGTGTGGGAGAGAGAACCACATGTGTGGGGCCAACATATATTTTCATATCTACAAGTTGGCATTTAAAATGCGTCCCGTCTTCCAAGTGGCTGGTCGAACCCATGTTCAATCGCTCATAGAGCTTTCGAGTTCTCATAGATGGGTAATGAAATTACCTTTGGTCCAAAAGAACAGTCAAATGATCTTCCACATCTGCCTCTCTTACACTAAGTTGAGGATTGTCATTGTCTATTTTGAAGAGTGTTGATTGGTAAATGATGATGAAGTAGAGGAATTTACGCATATTGGTAAGCTTATGCCACTAATTCCTTATTTTCTCCATACTTATGCATTTGTGACAATAATTTCTCTATCGAGTGAAATTTCATCTTGATTACCCCTTGAAGCTGAAAATTCATCTAGATTACTCCTTCAAGCTTTGGACCCTTGTTTCCATATGAATGTCCACTGGACAATGTGCACCGATGTATAAGAGAAGTCTATCCATGATCATCCATGATGCTCGCCGATCTTCACATATTTTGTGGCATCACAACGATGTAACATGCCGGTCATACCTAAATAAAGAAAGCAAAATTCTAAACTAGGGTAAAATCAGGTTTGAAATCTCACAAACATTTCAGTAAAAGTTTCATTAAATGGGTAATATGTGTCATAAATGCATAAGTACAAGGTAGAAAGTGGAATTTATGCAATAATTAGTTTAAAAAATAAAGGTAAATATGACAATTTTTTTTGGGTAAGAGTAATTAAGCTTAGTTTCTCACACGGATACACAATTAGCACGAGAGAGAGAATCATGCCCACTGTTAAACATGAGAGAGCAATCTTGTTGCATCAAACTAAAATGATGCATTATTGACATTGTATTCCCTCCAATTCATAATATGTGTCGAGGATTTTGTTCAAATTTTGACCGGAAGGAGTATCATATTTCCATATATAGTGTTCTATTATTCACGTTCACAACATACCGAGGAGGCATAGCAGCAATGTGAGGACAAGGAGAAGGCCAGCAGAGAGAAGGGTAGTCACCAGGGACCGGAGGAGGAGCGGGCCGGCATGAAGCGCAGAAGCCGGCGGTGGAGGATGCAATGGAAGAGCAGCAAACAAACTGGTTGTGTGGAGGACGGAGGTGTGAGTGTAAATACACGCAGGCACGCAGCCATGCAGGATACATATATAGACCTGACGTGAGTGGCGCCCGATTTGAATCAATCGACATGCATGTAACGTCAGTGTTATCCGATCGAGCAGCTGACGGTTAAGATTCTTGGACCACCGTGTTGCACGCTTCCTCGCCCGAGATATCGTTCCGATCGAGCAGCTGACGGTTAAGATTCTTGGACCACCGTGTTGCACGCTTCCTCGCCCGAGATATCGTTCCGATCGAGCAGCTGACGGTTAAGATTCTTGGACCACCGTGTTGCACGCTTCCTCGCCCGAGATATCGTACGTTCCGATGCTTTCTCCGGCAGATAGGCCTGGCAGCGTGCCCGGCCGTCCTGTGTGTCCCCCTCCCCAAGCCCCAGGATCGCGATCGAGTGTCCTACTTGGACCCTCACGATGAAATAGAATCGTCCCCCCACGCACCCACAACGCCTATGTATCATCTCTTTCTCCGTAGAACAAAGATGAGCTGCACGTACCAACTGGTGGTAACGTGTCAAAGCACGAGCGGCTTAAGCATGGACGAGAGTACCATCGCGTCCATCGCTCGCGGGGCCGGCCGGCTCATGGAAGGAATGGATCCCCAGGTCGCTGCCACTCCACGCCTGATTGACTACGCCCCACAAAATTTACGAAAACTATTTTTTACGGCGGCCTTTCAGTTTTGCTTTGAGTTTGGTGCGCTAGTCGGTCTTTTTCGGATCAGCACATGAGTGCCGTCATGCTGATGCCGATGCCACTAACTGAAGCGGAATTGAAACCAAACTAAAACGTTTTTGAAATAGTCTGTGAATAATACAAAATGTTTTATAAGTTTCAGTAAAATTTCACAAATTTTATTACTGTTTTAAAAAAATAAAAATTTGGTCAGTACATGGCCGACGTTATTACTGACGTGGCACTCCGGTACTTAACATACACTGTAGAAAATCCGCGTTCCAAAATTTACGTGTTGTCTTTTGCATAAGCTAGCCATTTCCTGAAGGGTTGCTCCTGTCAAGTGGCTGGTTAAGTACGTGCTACGTACTTGCCGCGTGGTGCTGCACGCATATGCTCGCTCGTACTAGTACGTGTATGATCGGATCAGATGCAGATAAGTAGAAAAGCGCGCGACAGTACAACGGGAAAAGACAATGAAGTAGAGCAGGAGTTGTGGTTTGGAATAAAACGAGCGCGGGATGAGAGCTTGACAAAACAGAAGAGTATTTTTAATGGCATGTAATTAGGCACGTGCGCTTTACTTTCCTCGATATTCAACACGAGTTAGGAGTAGTTAATATGTTGAGGCCAATGGCGTTTACGGCCACAGAAACATTTCCTTTAGTTTTCAAGATATATAGACCACAATTTGCATGTTGTGATCCGTGCATCTGACTAGTGACAGCGATTTCTCGGTGACGCCTTCGTATACAGTACCTACCAATCTTTGTGAACCGTGTAAATATGGACAACGTATGGATTTTATAGACATAGCACATTATGTGCTAATAAGACTCTAGACGTCAGACACAAGATGTTGGCAAACAACATATGAGCAACACAACAAGCAATTGCAAAAGAAAACATTAGCTAAGCCCAACCTATAGTCAAAGAAGCCCTCAATCGCGAAAGACGGACCAGGGATAGGGCAAATGCATGATCTTGGGGAGGAACCATGGTCTCATGATCGAGAAGAGTTAAGTGATGACTGCAAGTGCAAGGTTCATTTGTAGCTAGTTTCGAAATAAGAGCATTGAACCATGGAGAGCTACTGTAATGGTCTTAAATGCTCCTTCCTACTATCAGCCAAAGAGTGCTAAGAGTTATCTTCGATTTCTAGGAAAAGCGGAAGAGTGTATGAAAGTGTTTGTGTGAACAAAGCAATATTGAACTACTGAATGAAAACAGAGTTTCACGATGTGAAGTAGTTGAAACTGCAATAGGGCTAAACACGTTCTCAGGGAGTGTTGGATCCACCACTAGCAAATAGATTAATTATGATTAGGATAAATTTATATCTTTCTTCATGTGTGTGTATAGGAGAAGCTTCAAATTAGATGAGCGCAGACTAGCCATCTGATAGTTCATCCCTCATGATCAAAGGCAAGCCACAATGATCCCCAACAATTCAACGTTAACCCCATGGCCATGGACAAGTTTTGTGAGCAGGGGCGGAGCCAAGGGGGCTAGCAGGGGTCAGCCCCCCCCCCCCCCCCACCCCCCAGCGTCCGTCTCCCCTCAATACTTTGTATGCAGTATCGTACTAAGTATGATATACATCATTTAATTGGGATTAGAATGTGGTCATTAGGCAAAGAAATAAATAAGCAACTCCATGTATTATGCGTAGACCCCCCCACCAAGCCAAGACCAACCCATCGCGAGTAGTTTTCCAATATTAGAAAACTGAATTAGATATTGCCTAGTGCCCTATGATGGACACAATACAACTGAAACCTGTAAATCAACCATTCATCGAGTTCTTGTTCGACGGATCGTCATCATCTGACAAAGCTAGGGTATAGCGAACAGCCGCCGCCCAGAAAGGGTCAGACACGTCCTCGAACGTCGAGCACTGTGATGGCGCGATGGTAGCTGCTGAGCCTAACACCTGCATGCGATGTTCATTTGTCGAACTCCGCACGCTGCATGTAATAGTAATAGTATTATTATAAATTATTACATATTGTCTCGTCTTCTTGTAGAATTGCATGATGCAAAGTTTAATCGGTAGTAAAATATATCTCTTTTGGAAAAGGCTCTAGAAAACGAATTGGGAGTAGTATAAAATGGTATATAGTGAGAATATAGTGCTGCAAATAATTCACCCTTGCTGTGTTTTTCTACTTGTTGGGTTGTAGCTTCTTGTTATACAATGGATCTATACCATTTTTAGAACTCGCTATATATTGTGTAACTTTTTTGCTTGATTTTTCTTCGCCCCCCTTATACTCAAATCCTGGCTCGCCCCTGTTTGTGAGTCTCCTCTTATCCATGTTGACCACATGTGCCAATATGACATGTCACTTAACACCTTCACACCATCACATACCCAACGGTAATTCCCTCTAAAGTCCCTAGGAAAATTGTTATGTGGTGCACATTCACATAACATCAAGATAGTTAATTAATAAATACATCATAAATCTAAGTTATAGATTATATTTATATCAATGTGTAATGTGTGCTAGGGTATTTTCATCTCCCCAAAAACAAAGTAAAGTACTCACACATGGAGGCAATAAATATCATCATAATAATATGGAAAGGATACAAATGGATGAATGACTACTCGTGCAAATCCACAATGCAATTGAAGGATTACAACGAAATGAATACGACATGAGATGTAGGGATTGGTGATGATGATCTTGATGCAACTTTTGATGATGCATATGATGGCTAGGCCTTCAAGGATCATCGTAGTGGTGAGGATCGATGCCCTTCTACTTGTTTCCCCTCTCGATCCCTTTCGGAGATGAGATTTTTGCGAACTATTGTGTCTCTAAATGTTGGATCCCAGATCTGTCTACATAGGGTAGAAGTATTTGAGACGGTGGCTTCGACGGCACATGGTACGGGTGCGTGGTACGGGCACGTCCCGCCTGTACCTATGCTCATAAAAGTGTCTGAAATCATTATATCCATTGTAACAGAGTGAGTAGGAGTGGCGCTACAATATTATGGTGATGAAGGATCATCACCATGGTGCCATGCTACCATGTGTGCCGCTACAATATTACTCTGTTACAAAGTCATTCTCCGCCTGCGGGGCACAACATTTCATATTCATTGAGTTGCTTTGATAGACTGAAATCAATTAATGTACACACAAAAAAAGTACCAAATGTGAGATCGATATATGTAATTAAGATCGACCATTCATTGTCAAATCACTACAGGAATCGATAGCTATGCCGAGGGCAAGTTACCGTCGGCGCAGGCCATTAAACCGTCGGTACAGACTACGCCGATGGCTTCCCTCGGCGTACCTCGGGCCACCGTAGGTGTAGGGCAGCAGGAAAATGCAAGTTAATAAGTAGAAAAAAAGGAGCTACGCTGAGAGCCATTGTCGGCGTAGGGCAGCAGGAAAATGAGAAGTAGCAAAAAGAAAATGGTAGACGCTACGCCGAGGGTCGCCGTAGGCGTATAGCTAACGTCGTCACGCTCCGGCGTTCGTGGGACACGCGTCCACCGCCTACGCCGACGACATTGGTACGCCGAGGGTAGCCGGTCCTACGCCGACGGCTGCCGTGTTAGCTTTGCGACAATCAAATAACGAAGAACAAAAATAAAATTACAGCAAAGGGGACACAGATTTAACGTGGAAAACCCTCTCAAACAAAGAGAGGGAAAACCACGGGCGCCAGCCAGTAGAACTTCACTATACGGGGAGTGTTTACACAACACCGGGGATTTCACAGATGCAACTTATCCCAGTCGGCGGCTTACAAGAGGTTTATATAATGGTGGAAACCTAGGTCTTCGACGATCCGCATCGGCCCAAGCCTCCGGCGACGGGCCTCGTTCCGCTCCGTCAGAAGTTGGCCTTTATTTTGTAGAATTTGGATCAACATATAACTGTAGCGGTTCGTAGCATGGAAAACAAAAATTTTCTATCGCATACAAACAAACAAGCCAAGATCTATCTACTAGATTGTAGCAACGAGTCGATGGAATAACTCACCCTCGAAGATTCCAAAGTGTTTAACGAGAGCAGATTCTCGTGGGTGATGTAGTCGTACTCTTTCCGATCTCAAGATCGCGTGACGATCCTTCGGCGCCAGCGTTCAAGAGCGCTCCCAGATCGGTCACACGTTCGGTACTCGACGAAGACCTTCCTCTCCTTGTTCCAAAGGCAGCGGAGGTTGTAGCACTCTCCTCGCGATTCCTAAGACAACGGCGTGGTACCGAGGTAGAGGAAATCCGAGGCTTCGCCTTAAGCCGGTGCGAGTATGGTGGAGCTTATGAGAGAGGCTATTAGTGGTCTAGTAATTAGACACACCAATTAGAGGGCTCTAAACCAATTAGAAGGCTCTAAACCGAATAGCTCTAAACCGGGGTCTAGATCTAGGGTTTAGTTTAGAGGATAGGAAACTTGTGTGTCTAGGAGGGGAGGCCCTGCCCTTGCCTTTATAGGTGGGAGGGCCGGCGGCCAAGGGGAGGAGTCCCTCCCCAAGTCGGCCTTGGGAGGCGCGCCGGCCAAGGGGACTCCTCCCCCAAGTCGGTCTCCACTTCCTCCTCTTTTCCCACTTCCCAAAACTTGCCGTTTGACTTTCAAACTAGCCGTTTGACTTTTTCAATTTAGGATTTAAATAAATCCTTTATTTGGGACATCAAGAATACTTAGTACATGATGCAATCATTCCAATATGTAATGACACATTCATGTACCCCCTTCCCCCCCGGAGTGCCGGACATTCCGGGACCTTCTAGAATGTTCCCGATGAAAACACCGGAACCATTCCGCTACTCCGAAACGGGACTTTCCTTATATGAATCTTATTCTCCGGACCATTCCGGATCACCTCGTGATATCCCGGATCCCATCCGAGACTCCGAACAATATTCGGTCTCTTTCTCATAATACCATAACTACTCAAAACAACGTCGAATCCTTAAGTGTGTCTCCCTACGGTTAAATTATGCGGACATGATCGAGACACTTCTCCGAACAATAACCAATAGAGGAATCTGGAAATTCATATGGCTCCCACATATTTCTACGATTACTTTGCGATCGAATGAACCACTTACATACGATACCAATTTCCCTTTGTCTCACGATATGTTACTTATCCGAGGTTATGATCGTCGGTATCTCTGCATACCTAGTTCATCCTCGTTACTGATAAGTACTCTTTTCTCGTTCCCGTGATATGTGATCCCTTGTGACCAAGTCACATGCTTGCAAGCTAATTGGATGACATTTCACCGAGAGGGCCCAGAGAATATCTATCCGTCATGTGGATGGACAAATCCCACTCTTGATCCATGTGTTTCAACCAATACTTTCCAAACACTCAATGCCACCTTTATAGCCACCCTGTTACGGTGTGGTGTTTGATGACATCAAAGCATCCATCCAGTAAAGGTGATATGCATGATCTCATGGTCGAAGGAATTAGGTTACTATGTATCAGAAAGCATATAGCAATTGAACTATTGAAATGACTTGATCTTTATGCTACGCTTGTCTATAGGAGTATGTCCACCATATCATTCTCCTAACGATATGATCTTGTTGTTGATAACATCTCAATGTTCATGATAGGGAAACCACAATCATCAATCAACCAACAAGCTAGTGAAGTATAGAGGCTATACTAGGGACTTCAAATTAAGTTTACAAATCACACAAGTATTAATGGTTTCCTTGTTAATACTATTATAGCATGAATGTAAACATTTATCATAAACACAAAGATATATAATAATAACTATATTTATTATTGCCTCTAGGGCATATCTCCAACAATAACAAACTCCACCTTGAGACAAATTCCTTCTTGTAGCATCAACAGTAATCATCTCCTTGAACAAACAAAGAAAACACTTTCGACGCCAATAGCCACTTGGGCTAAATAGTTATACCAACTAAGCTTGAGCATAGCTCAAACTTAGCAACACGAACAGGCTTTGTCATCATATCAGCAGGGTTATCATGAGTGCTTATCGTGCATATCTTTAGTGTACCTTGTGCAACAATGTCACGAACATAATGGTACTTGATATCAATGTGCTTTGTTCTCTCATGGAACATCTGATCCTTAGTAAGGTAAATAGCACTTTGACTGTCACAGAATAGGTTAATACAAGAATCATCCTGACAAAGCTCAACATACAAACCTTTCAACCAAACAGACTCTTTGCAAACTTCAGCAAAAGCCATATATTATATTTCTGTTGTAGATAAAGCAATAACTGGTTGCAATGTTGCCTTCCAACTCACGGCACATCCTCCTACCGTGAAAACATAACCTATGAGGGACCTCCTCTTATCCAAGTCGGTAGCAAAATCTGAATCTACATAGCATGCGAGTCCCTCACCAGTCTTGCCAAACTTCAAGCAAGCATTCGATGTGCCCCGGAGGTACCTGAAAATCTATTGAACAACTTTCCAATGTTCTTTACCAGGATTAGCCATGTAACGACTCACCAAACTCATAGCATAAGATAAATCAGAGCGAGAACAAACCATAGCATACATCAAGGAACCAACAACACTAGAATAAGGAACTCGAGACATGTACTCAATATCTTCATCAGAACTAGGACATTGCAATGCTGACAATTTAAAGTGAGGAGCAACAGGAGTACTAACTGACTTTGCATCATGCATATTAAAATGTTGAAAAACTTTCTCAACGTAACTTTGCTGACTAAGAAACAACAACCTAGATTTTCTGTCCCGTTCAATTTCCATACCTAGGATTTTCTTAGCAGCACCAAGATCTTTCATCTCAAATTCACTACTTAGGTGTGACTTCAAAGTAGTGATTTCTTTCATGCTCTTGGCAGCAATTAACATATCATCAACATATAATAGGAAGTAAATAGGTGATCCATTAACAAACTTTATGTAAACACAACTATCAAACTGAGATCTTTTAAAACCTTGTGAGATCATAAATGAATCAAACCTTTTATACCACTGTCTTGGAGATTGCTTCAAAACATAAAGCGACCTCTTCAATTTGCACACAAAATCCTATTTTTCAGGAACTATGAACCCTTCAGGTTGGTCCATGTAAATCTCCTCCTCCAGTTCACCATGCAGAAAAGCAGTCTTTACATCTAGATGCTCAAGCTCAAGATCATGCATAGAAACAATACCAAAGAAAGCACGAATAGAACTATACTTCACAACTGGAGAGAAAATATCATTATAATCAATACCTGGAATCTGGCTGAAACCTTTTGCTACTAACCTTGCCTTAAACCTTGGAGGCTCATTAGGAGACAAATCTTCCTTTCTCTTGTATATCCACTTATAGCGGACGGCCTTCTTCTGTTTAGGCAAGCGCACAACTTCCCATGTGTCATTCTTATCAAACGATTGCATCTCTTCTTGCATAGCAGAAACCCACTTCTCGCGGTCAACAGATGCAACAGCCTCATTGTATGTAGCAGGTTCAGTATCATGCTCCACCTGTTCAGCACAACTCAGAGCATAATGAGCAAAATTACACTCTTCAATTAAACGATAAGGTGGAACTATATTACGCCTCGGTCTATCAGCATCAATAGATTCATGTGGCTGCTGCAAAACAGTAGGTGGGTGCTGAACAATATCATCATCAATATTTTCATCATGAGTATCATCAACAACAATATTATTATCAACAGTTTTCTGCAGGTGCTCCACCTGCACACTAACTCCCTCCTCTCCAATAGCAACAAGAGAGAGATCAGATGGCAAGCTATCATGATACATAACGGATTCATTGAAAACAACGTTCCTACTCAATAAAATCTTTTTAGTTTCAAGATTCCATAGTTTATATGCCTTAACTCCTGAACCATAATCAAGGAACATGCACTTAACAGCTCTAGGCTCTAGCTTTCCATTATCAACGTGAGCATAAGCAGTGCAACCAAAAACTCTCAACTGTGAATAATCAGTAGGCGAACCTGACCATACCTCAATAGGAGTTTTCTTCTCAAGTGCAATAGAAGGTGACCTGTTGATGAGGTAGCACGCTTTGTGATATATTGCAAATGTATCTATAATTTTTTATGTTCCATGCTTGGTTTTATCCACTTTCTTGTGTTTTGTTCTAACTTTGGAGTACTTTTCATATGATTTCTTGGACTAACCTATTAACACGAGCCACAGTGCCATCTGCCTGTTTTTTGCTATTTTTGGTTCCAGGAAAGTCAGAAAATGAATATTCTCGAAATTGGACGGGACAAAAGCCAAAGTGCCTATTTTTTTGGAAGGGATCAAGTGCTAGAATACGAGACGGAGAGGGGCCAGGGACCGGCCACACCACCTGGACGCGCGGCCAGGCTTGGCCCATGCCAGGGGGTGGTCTGGCCGACCCCAGCACCCCCCTCTCCTTCCGCCTATAACTTGCCCTCGGGACGAAAACCCTAGGTACCCGATCAAAAATCCACGAAAGAGTCTACAGCCGCCGTCATCTCCATCCTTAGATCGGGAGGGATCTGAAGCTCTTCCCGGCACCCTGCCGGAGAGGGGAATTCACCCTGGAGGCCTTCTTCATCACCATGCAAGCCTCCGGTGTGATGCGTGAGTAGTTCATCCTTGGACTACGGATCCATGTAGTAGCTAGATGCCTGGTTTCTCCTCCTTTGTGCTTTCATGTTTAGATCTTGTGAGCTCCGTTCATGATCAAGATCATCTATTTGTAATCCATACATGTTGTGTTTGCGGGGATCCGATGGATATTGAGATGCTATTTCAGATTGATTATTGATTCTATCATGTCTTTGTTATTTGAGATCTTGCATGCTTTCCGTTGTTAGTAGCTATCTTAGCCAAGTAGATGCTAGCAACTCCAAGAGTTAGTATTTATGCTCGATAGTGGGTTCATGTCTCTGGTAATCTGGGGAAGTAACAGAAATCTCTAAGGTACTTGATGTGCTGTTGCTACTAGGGAGAAAACAACGATCCTTTGTTCATAGAACAATTGTATTGTTTACCTTACACGCAGTTCGTAAAGCAATAATTTGTTGCTTTCAACTTAATACTGGAGGGGGTTCGGATGATAACCTGAAGGTGGATTATTAGTCATAGATGCGGTTGGATGGCGGTCTATGTATTATGTTGTATTGCCCAATCAAGTCTCAAAGGAGTCAAGATGATTAGTATATGCATGTATTGCTTTCTCGGTGTTTGCCAATTGCCCCGCTGTAATTTGTTCACCCAGCATGTTTTCTATCTAAGGAGAGCCACCTCTAGTGAACTATGGATCACGGTCCTTGTCTTTTACATACAATCTACAATCTTTTACTGCTTTGTGTTTACTTTCTGCAAACTTTTACTTCTTTCCATTCGATACGTTTAATCCTTTGTTTTCCGCAAAACACGGTGAGATTGACAACCTCATCGCAAGTTGGGGACAAAATTCCGTGGTTGTGTTGTGCAGGTCTCCATGTTGCTACTAGCACCGGTAGTGCGCCCTACCAAAGCTCAGCTAGTAACACCTTTGGGGTGTTTCCTTGCTCCTAATGGTTCGATTAAACCTTGGTTTCATAACTGAGGGAAAACTTTCTGCTGTACTCATCATACCTTCCTCTTGGGGTTCCTACCGAGCTCTACGTCGATCGTCGAGTGCATCAAGATCTTTTCTGGCGCCGTTGCCGGGGAGTCAAGGACATCTTCACAAGGGGAGTCCCTCATAACCAATCTATTTACTTTGTTGTTGTTTTTTTGCTTAGTTTCTTTTTGCTTTGTTTGCTTGTTTTGTTATCAAAAACACACAAAAAATAGTTTTACTTGTTTTGCTTTCTTATTTGAAAACCCAAAAAAATGACTACTCTTGAAAACACTAAGTTGTGTGACTTCACTAGCACCAACAATAATGATTTTATGAGCACACATATTGCTCCACCTGTGGCTGAAAATACTTTCTTCGAGATAAAACCTTCTTTGCTCAATCTTGTTATGAGAGAATAATTTTCTGGTATTGGTAATGAAGATGCTGCTTCCCATCTAAATAACTTTGTTGAACTTTGTGAGATGCAA
The DNA here is from genome assembly GCA_023614405.1 of Avena insularis. Lineage (NCBI taxonomy): Eukaryota > Viridiplantae > Streptophyta > Magnoliopsida > Poales > Poaceae > Avena > Avena insularis. The sequence goes on along the minus strand of CM042690.1, from coordinate 658,349,207 downwards.
AAGCATAGGGATATAGATGGTGATATTATTAAACTGAAATTGTTTCCTTTCTCTTTGAGAGGAAAAGCTAAAGAATGGTTGAATTCCTTAACTAGGAATAGTATTGATTCTTGGACTAAATGCAAAGATGCTTTTATTGGGAAATACTATCCTCCTGCTAAGATTATATCCATGAGAAGTGAAATCATGAAGTTTAAACAACTTGATAATGAGCATGTTGCTCAAGCTTGGGAAAGAATAAAATCTTTGGTAAAGAATTGTCCCACTCATGGACTGACTTCTTGGATGATCATCCAAACTTTTTATGCAGGATTGAACTATTCTTCAAGGAACCTATTGGATTCAGCTGCTGGAGGTACCTTTATGACCATCACTTTGGGTGCTACAACAAAACTATTGGATAATATGATGGTTAATTATTCTGAATGGCATACTGAGAGAGCTCCACAAGGTAAGAAGGTAAATTCTGTTGAAGAAACCTCCTCCTTGAGTGATAAGATTGATATTATTATGTTTATGCTTGTTAATAGGAAAGCCCATATTGATCCAAATAATGTTCCTTTAGTCTCTTTGGTTGCTCAAGAAGAGCAAGTTGATGTGAACTTCATAAGAAATAACAACTTTGGCAACAATGCTTATGGTAATAATGCTTATAGGAACAGTTTTGGTAACAACAATTATAAACCTTATCCTCCTAACAATGGTAATGCTTATGGAAATTCTTACAACAATAATAAGAGTGCTCCTTCTAAACTTGAAGTTATGCTTAAAGAGTTTATTAGTAAACAAACTGCTTTCAATAAAACTATTGAGGAAAAACTCTCTAATGCTAAAAGAAATATAGCATCTTTGGCTGAAGCTCAATCTACTTTGAATAAAATGGCTACTAAACCTGAAACTAATGATAATCCCTTTGCAGCTACTAATGCCATACAAGTAAGAATTGATGAAAATGTTAGACTATTAGCTGAATTACATACTAAGTGGGAAAGAGAAGATGAAATTGCTAGAAACATTAGTGTTTCTACTATCACCACCACTAGTGTTGAGGCTAGTAATAGTTCTACTACTTTAGATGATAAAGTTGATTTTGATCTTGATGGTTGCAATATCTCTGAAGTTATTAAGTTCCTACAAAAGCTTGCTAAAAGTCCTAATGCTAGTGCTATGAACATGGCCTTTACCAAACACATTACCGATGCTCTCATAAAGATTAAGGAAGAAAAGATGAAACACAAAGCTTCTATTCCTATAAAACAAGAGGATGGTTGGGAACCCATCATTAATATGAAAGTGAATGACTTTGATTTCAAAGCTTTGTATGATCTTGATAGTAGTTTTTCTATTATGCCTAAAAGGATTTATGATATGCTTGATTTGCCTCCTCTTGAAGATTGCTATTTGAATGTCCCACTTGATGATAATGCTAAAAAGAAACTCATGGGGAGTCTTAATGATGTTCTTATTATGGTTAATGATTCCTGTATCCTCGTTGATTTCTATGTTTTGGATGTTGAATACAATGCTTCTTGTCCTATTACTTTGGGAAGACCTTTTCTTAGAACTATTGGTGCCATCATTGATATGAAAGAAGGCACCATTAAATATCAACTCCCACTCAAGAAAGGTATAGAACACTTCCCTAAAAAGAGAGAAAAGATTTCTTTTGCTTCTCCTATGAAAACAAAATTTTGTCTTAATGCTTCTTCATTTGAGAACACTTGATTCTTTCTTTGCTTCTTATGCCTAACTTAAAGGCGTTAAAGAAAAGTACTTGTTGGGAGATAACCCAAGAGTTTTAGATGAGTCTTGGAAGTTGTTACCGCTGTAATAACTTCTCCTTATCCTTTTTATTTGCTTTTTGTGCCAAGAGTAACCTCTAATGAGAGTGAAGTAATGATTGGGAAAGTTGCTGTCCTGAAACAGATTTCTGTGCTTCACTGTAAAATTTACTGAGAGAGTTCTGTTCGTCGGATTGAGCTGTAATTGTTTGTGATTCTGTCCCAAGTTTTTATCTAACTTTCGTTAGTTCAACACTTTTTGATTTGAGCAACAGAAGGTCTTCGAAAAAATTCGTCTTTACCTGCTGGTCTGTTTTGACAGATTTCTGCCATTTTCTGCATTTGCTTCTTGTGGGTTCCTTTTTGAGTTCTTTTGGGGAATTGAGCTTTCTGAGGGAAGTGATACAGTAGCTAGGGTTCTAATGGAAGTTTATTTGGTATTATAACTGAACCTTGAGACTTATTTATTTTAAGTGCATTAATGTTGCTAATGAGATTGTGTGAAGTTTTGTATGAAGGAAAATTTTCAGGTGTATGGAAGGAAATGAGTAATGAGATGAAGGATGGACTAAAGCTCAAGATTGGGGATGCCACGCGTGTCACCCCAAGAAATATCCAAGAATTACAAGCGTCAAACCTTGGGGATGCCCAAGGCATCCCCTTCTTCATCAATAAAACTTCCAGGTTTCTTCCAAACGCTTCATTCTTATTGTTTCATGCACAGTTGTGTTTTTCTTGGAGCGTCTTCCTTTTCGGTTTTTTTGGTTTTTAGTTTGCTTGGTTTGCTTAGTTTTCTGAATAAGTTGGTTGGACCCCCTCTTTCATACATTGGTTTGCAAATAGTTTGGTTTGGTTTGAAAAAGAGTAGGAAAGTTCATACTTATGTGGTAAAACGAGCTCGTTTTTGACTGTGGCTATGCTTTCTCATGCCATGCTTGATATTGTTTTGGTTTTATGCTTAGTATTCTTTGTTGTAGCATGACTTGTTATAAACAATTGAGATTGCTTAATGTGCCTTGGATGAATCATGTGTTGTTTTAGCATATTAAAGCATAATATAGTGGTATTCTCCTTTGATGCTTTATTTGGGTTGACTTGGCACATGCTCACACCATGTTATGACTATCTTAATTCACCATAGCCTTTATGATCCTTTAGTTTTCAACTTGTAGTATCACTTTATGCTTTGATCAATGATGTTTTGTCGCTCTGCATGATTATGGCTATTATTGCTCTCTTAGTTTGTCGCTCCCAGTCTTTTGCTAGCCTCCACCACAAAGTATGAGTTCCACTCATGCATCCAACTCCCTAAACCAAGTTATTCGAAAGATTCCACCATACCTACCTACTAGCTTATGCTATTCCAAGTATCTTCAGGCTTTTGTTTACCTTCCACTTGTTATGAGAAAACTAGTGATTAAAGCTCTCACGAACTTGATGGTACACTTTACTTTATTGCCTCTAATAAACTTGAACCATTGGGTCCTTATTTGTTGCGTATATGCTTGCGCTTTATAAGTTGAAGTTAGCAGAACCATGTTTCATGGGGAACGCTTTCAACATTGCACTTGTACTTTGTACCCCGTTGATATTATGTTCTTTTGCTTACGGATCCTGGCGGTGTGAAATAAAAGTGGAACTTGTAAGATCATGGAGTTTGTATGTGTGTTAGAGAAACACGTGGGCCGCTAGCCTAAGCCATGCCTAATCATGGTGGAAACTTGCAGCATCACCATAATGAGCACTCTATGAAGCATCCTCAATAAAAACCTATGCAAATAGCAAATAAAAAGATCGCTGAGATGCTCATTGTCTGCTTGCCTTGTCATTTTGATTATGGGAAAGCTCCCGTATCATGTGCAAGGGGTACCTCGTTGGCGGTTCTTAATGATACACATATACTTACAATGACAAGAGCTTACTCGTGACTGAAGTTGAGTAGCATGAGGATCGGTCTTCGTAAGTAAGGGGCATGAGATTTCGGTTTATAACTTGTCAAGCATATCCTCTTAGTTGTGTCACTTTAACCTTAATCACCTTCAAGATGCTTATGATAGGGGCAATGAGAGCTAAAAGCTATAAGTACCATAATTTTTGGAAGCTCTTTATGAGACTTGAATCCCTACTTCCTTTTACAAAAGGTCTTTCTTCCACCATTATATTGAGTCTCCACCTTCTAACTTTATGCACCTACTTTGAGAGCATAGTGGCCATTCTTAGTTCTATGTGCATTGTCCCAAGACTAGTTGATTGATGCATAACTTGTTATTGCTTGTTTGAAACTATTGTATCTAGTCACTCTTATGAACTTTGAAGGTGTCCTATGCATTTATATTTGCTACTCTATTGAGGGACAAGCTGAATACTTTTATGCTATGTTTTCTTTATGTGAAACAAACAAACATCTTGCAAAGCATTGTTATTCATGAATCTTTTGTTTGTGCCTTTTCATGTTGCATCATAGTTTCTTTGCTTATTGCTAGAACTTTGTCTTTTATGTTATGATTAAAGTACTTTGATCCCAGCTTTGATGTTTTGCAAATACTTTGATCAAGTCTTTGATGGTGCATGTCACCTCAAAAATTATTTATTTTTATCACTTACCTACTCGAGGACGAGGAGGAGTTAAGCTTGGGGATGTTGATACATTGCAAATGTATCTATAATTTTTGATGGTCCATGCTTGGTTTTATCCACTTTCTTGTGTTTTGTTCCAACTTTGGAGTACTTTTCATATGATTTCTTGGACTAACCTATTAACAAGAGCCACGATTACCAGCATGTTTTACGCTGTTTTTGGTTCCAGGAAAGTCAGAAAATGAATATTCTCGGAATTGGACGGGACAAAAGCCAAAGTGCCTATTTTTCCGGAAGGGATCAAGTGCCAGAATACGAGACGGAGAGGGGCCAGGGGCCAGCCACACCACCTGGCCGCGTGGCCAGGCTTGGCCTGCGCCAGGGGGTGGTCTGGCCGACCCCAGCACCCCCTCGGCCTCTCCTTCCGCCTATAAGTTGCCCTTGGGATGACAACCCTAGGTACCCGATCAAAAATCCACGAAAGAGTCTGCAGCCGCTGTCATCTCCATCCCTAGATCGGGAGGGATCTGAAGCTCTTCCCGGCACCCTGCCGGAGAGGGGAATTCACCCTGGAGGCCTTCTTCATCACCATGCAAGCCTCCGGTGTGATGCGTGAGTAGTTCATCCTTGGACTACGGATCCATGTAGTAGCTAGATGCCTGGTTTCTCCTCCTTTGTGCTTTCATGTTTAGATCTTGTGAGCTCCGTTCATGATCAAGATCATCTATTTGTAATCCATACATGTTGTGTTTGCGGGGATCCGATGGTTATTGAGATGCTATTTCAGATTGATTATTGATTCTATCATGTCTTTGTTATTTGAGATCTTGCATGCTTTCCGTTGTTAGTAGCTATCTTGGCCAAGTGGATTCTAGCAACTCCAAGAGTTAGTATTTATGCTCGATAGTGGATTCATGCCTCTAGTAATCTGGGGAAGCGACAGAAATCTCTAAGGTACTAGATGCGCTGTTGCTACTAGGGAGAAAACAACGATCCTTTGTTCATAGAACAATTGTATTGTTTACCTTACACGTAGTTCGTAAAGTAATAATCTGTTGCTTGCAACTTAATACTGGAGGGGGGTCGGATGATAACCTGAAGGTGGATTACTAGTCATAGATGCAGTTGAATGGCGGTCTATGTATTATGTTGTATTGCCCAATCAAGTCTCAAAGGAGTCAAGATGATTAGTATATGCATGTATTGCTTTCTCGGTGTTTGTCAATTGCCCCGCTGTAATTTGTTCACCCAGCATGTTTTCTATCTAAGGAGAGCCACCTCTAGTGAACTATGGATCCCGGTCCTTGTCTTTTACATACAATCTACAATCTTTTACTGCTTTGTGTTTACTTTCTGCAAATTTTTACTTCTTTCCATTCGATAAGTTTAATCCTTTGTTTTTCGCAAAACACAGTGATATTGACAACCTCATCATAAGTTGGGGACAAAGTTTTGTGGTTGTGTTGTGCAGGTCTTCACATTGCTACTAGCACCGGTAGTGCGCCCTGCCAAAGCTCAGCTAGTAACACCTTTGGGGTATTTCCTTGCTTCTACTGGTTCGATTAAACCTTGGTTTCATAACTGAGGGAAAACTTTCTGCTATACTCATCATATCTTCCTCTTAGGGTTCCCAATGAGCTCTACGTCGATCGTCAAGTGCATCACTGTGTTAGCTGCTTCAGCCTAGAAACGTCTATGCATACATGCATTGGACAACATACAACGAGCCCTCGAGATGATGGTTCTGTTCATGCGCTCAGCCACGCCATTCTGCTGAGGAGTGTAAGCGATAGTGTGGTGCCTGATCATACCATCATTACTGCAAAACTCCTCAAACACATTAGAACAGAATTCAATACCATTGTCAGTACGTAGTACCTTTCCCTTCTTATCAATTTGTTTTTCTACCATAACTTTCCACTTCTTAAAAGCATCAAAAATATCAAATTTATGTTTCAGAAAATATGGCCATACTTTTCTTAAGTAGTCATCAATAATAGTAAGCATGTAATTAGCACCACCAATATATGTCTTACGGGAAGGCCCCCATACATCAGCATGCATATAATCTAAAATTCCTTTGGTGATACGAATGGAAGCATTGAATTTAACTCTTTTATGCTTACCAAAAACGCAGTGCTCATAACACTCAAACTTACCCAAGTTGTAACCATCAATCAGTTCTCTCTTAACCAACTCTGCCATGCTATGTTCATATGCCCAAGACGCATATGCCACAGATTTGTTTTACCACAATCATCAGAATCATTAGAAGTAACAGCAGCAACAATACCAGGAAAATTGCTACCTCTAAGAATATATAACTTAGCAGAATTCATATCACCTATCATATGAATAAGAGAACCTTTTGATACCTTCAACAACCTACGCCCACCGGCGTACTTGTATCCATCAACGTCCATGGTATCCACATCAGTCCAAGCCTTCGGCGATGGGCCTCGCTCCGCTCCGTCAGAAGTTGGCCTTTACTTTGTAGAATTTAGATCAACATATAACATGTTGTACACCGACGACCGTGCGGGGAGTTGGCATGGACGACGTCTACGCCGACGGCCCCGACGTTTGGCCGTCGACGTAGCTCCCGGCCGTCGGCGCGTCGGCTCATTCCTGTAGTGAATATTCCCACCATGATGTATAACCACAAGATATTGAATACTGTAATAGCATTGATGTGCACGTTGGTTTTGATCTCCTTGTCTCATGATCATTTTATGTTTAAAAGCCCCTCACGTTTCCATTACCCTTCCGTCTTAAGTAAAAAATGTTGCTCGAAGAAACACAAACGAAACGATATGGTAATTTGGAACCGTAGACCACTTAAGTATCAGATGCAAAATTCTTACATCTAGAAGCCAACAGACAAGTCTCAATCCTTCTTTTAATAAAAGTAAGTAAACATCATAATGCTCATCTGGTCAAGTACCTTTTGCATTTCTTGCCCCCTTTTCCGAGAGAATTCTGCCACAAAATAAAATGGGGAATATACCCCTGACACTCCCACCATGCAGATTTTGCAAAACCTTTCTGTCTGAGAAAAGGGAGCAAAGAAAAAAAAAAGAGCATATAATATCTTTTTCGCCAGGGCCACTTTACTCTCGAGTTGACACAAGGCGCACCATAGAAAATGCAAAGAGGAAAATAATATTCCGATGCATGATGTATTTCCTCCTCCTGCCAACTTTGTTTATGCCGTCGGAATTAATGCCAAAGGAGCATCTTCTGAAAACGAGCCCGACGATCGAGCTAATTAATCACTTTTTCTACTACGCTGGACAGATACTATTCTTGCTCAACATTGCTGTGATGAGCATCAGAATACCAGATTTTAGAAATGATTGACCAAGTATATGTACACACGTGGGCATGTCTCCTCGCCCGATTGCCGTCTCTTCCAACCCGGCCGGCCATCTGGATCTCGTTCGGTTCTTGGCTCCTAGGGCCAGAAAGAATTAATTAGAGCATCCGAATTCGATCGTGATCTGCAACGACGGCTAGTGGAGCCGGGAATGTTATGACAAGTTGACATTGCTCGCAACAGCGGAAACGGGAGAGTCCAGGCGGTGAGGGGTTCCGAGCATCTGCATGCGCCACCGCATAACTGTCAACACGTTCGCCAATCCGCGTGTATCCGATTCCATGCATGCACGATCAGCGCTCCACTTGTTAGCTTTGCGACAAGTAAATAATCAAGAACGAAAATAAAATCGTAGTAAGGAGAACACAGATTTAACGTGGAAAACCTCTCCAACAAAGAGAGAGGAAAAACCACGGACACCAGCCAGCAAAACTTCACTATAATGGAGAGTGTTTACACAACGTCGGGGATTTCACAGATGCAACTTATCCCAGCCGGCGGCTTACAAGAGGTTTATATAACGGTGGTAACCTAGGTCATCAACGATCCGTATCGGCCCAAGCCTCCGGCGACGGGCCTCGCTCCGCTCCGTCAAAAGTTAGCCTTTACTTTGTATAATTTGGATCCACATATAACACCACTCACCTAGTGCGTATATACCTCAACTAGCACTAGTGGAAACGAGGTCTTTTGTTGATCCCGAAAAGGGGTTTTAACACCGGTTCTTCTACGAACCGGTGTTAAAGGGGGGGGCCGTACCAGCGTGGCCCCTGTGGCAAAAAAGGAGCCCCCTTTAACACCGATTCGTGCCACGAACCGGTGTTAAAGGTCCCAGCAGATGGGCCACAAGATTTTCTTTAACACCGGTTCGTGGCATGAACCGGTGTTAAAGGGGGGGGCTATATAAGACACCACCCCAGCCCACACACACCCCACTCGTCCATTCTTTCACATTTTGGAGGCTAGCAAGAGGGTGTGAAGAGTGCTAGTTTGTGTTTTTTTCATATGCACTAGAGGTGTTCGGTGAAATGCCCGAGAGCTCAAAATAAGCTTTCTTGTTGCTCTTTCCGTCTCGGTCGAGGTCGGCAACTATAGTTTCATGTGTCATTGATGTACTATATATATAAATGGTCATCTCCCTATTATTTTTTGATATATACTACATATTAATGCAGATGAATCGGCAATGGATGTAAGGTGACCGCCGCACTTCCGAGTACATTACGGGCCTCCAAAATTTCATCGTTGTGGCTAATGCAAACCATGGTCACAATGGTTTTATGTGTTGTCCGTATGTTCACTGTCAGAACAAGAAAGACTACTCAAATACCAGAACCATTCACGCCCACCTGCTTCGATCCGGTTTCATGCCCAGCTATAATTGTTGGACCAAGCACGGAGAAAAATGGGTTCTGATGGAAGACAACGAAGAAGAAGAGGATGATGAAAACTATCATAATATGTATCCTGAATATGATGATAATGCAACGGAGGTAGATAATGAAAATCAAGAGGGAGCAGATGGGCCCGCTGATGACGATCTTGGTCGGGCCATTACTGATGCAAAGGAAGAATGTGAAACTGAAAAGGAGAAGGAGAAGCTGGAGCAGATGTTAAAGGATCACAAAACATTGTTGTATCCAACTTGCGAAGATGGCCACAAAAAGCTAGGTGCCACACTGGATTTGCTGCAATGGAAGGCAGAGAATGGTGTGACAGCGCATTTTCAAAGTTGTTGGTAAAAATGAAGAATCTTCTTCCAAGAAATAATGAGTTGCCCGACAGACATACCAAGCAAAGAAGGTTGTCTGCCCTCTAGGATTAGACGCGGAAGATACATGCCTGCATTAATGATCGCATCCTCTACCGCGTGAAAAGTACGAGAATTTGGATGCATGCCCGGTATGTGCACTGCAGTATAAGATCGACGAGACGATCTGGCGATGTTGAGGGCGAGGCCCCTAGGAAGAAGGTTCCGCCAAGGTTATGTGGTATGCTCCTATAATACCACTTAAAACGCTCTTCGTAAATAAAGAGCATGCCAAGTTTTTGCGATGGCACATGGAAGACCGTAAGAAAGACGCGATGTTGAGACACCCCGCTGATGGGTCACAGTGGAGAAAAGTCGAGCGAGAGTACCCGGACTTCGCACGTGACGCAAGGAACTTAAGGTTTGGTCTAAGTACAGACGGCATGAATCCTTTTGGTGAGCAGAGCTGCAGTCACAGCACCTGGCCTGTGACCATATGTATCTATAACCTTCCTCCTTGGTTGTGTATGAAGAGGAAGTTCATTATGATGCCAGTGCTCATCCAAGGCCCGAGGCAACCCGACAACGACATTGATGTGTACCTAAGGCCATTAGTTGAAGAACTTTTACAGCTGTGGGCCAAACCAGGTGTACGTATGTGGGATGAGCACAAAGGGGAGCCATTTGACCTACGAGCATTGCTTTTCGTAACCATCAATGATTGGCCTACTCTTAGTAACATTTCAGGGCAGACAAACAAGGGATACAATGCATGCACACACTGTTTAGTTGATACTGAAAGTGTATATTTGGATAAATGTAAGAAGGTTGTGTACCTAGGGTATCGCTGATTTCTTCCGAACCTGCATCCAGTAAGAAATAAAGGCAAGCATTTCAAACGTCTGGCAAAACCCCGGAGGAAGCCTGTCCTCCGTACCGGTGAGGAGGTATTTGGTATGGTCAAGGACCTCGAAGTAATCTTTGGAAAAGGTCGCAGTCTATCTGTTCAATGACGATGCGGACACGCCCATGTGGAAGAAGCAATCTATATTTTGGGACCTACCCTATTGGAAAGTCTTAGAGGTCCGCTCTTCAATCGACGTGATGCACGTGACGAAGAATGTTTGCGTGAACCTACTAGGCTTTCTAGGAGTGTATGGGAAGACAAAAGATACACCAGAAGCACGACAGGACCAGCAACGTCTGAAGGCCCCTGAAGAGCCTATGCATCCTGAGAATGAGAAGGGTAAATGATGCCACTTAACTCCTGCCAGCCACGCTCTTACCAAAGCAGAGAAGGAAATCTTTTTGAATGTCCGAAAAGATCAAGGTCCCGTCGGCTTCGTCGAATATAAAGGGAATAATAAATATGGCAGAGAAAAATTCCAAAACCTGAAGTCTCATGATCGCCACGTGATTATGACACAATTGCTTCCGATTGCATTGAGGGGCTTCTACCGAAAATGTTCGAGTACCCATTGTGAAGCTATGTGCATTCCTCAATGCAATATCTCGTAAGGTAATCGATCCGTAAAGCCTACCAGGTTACAAACAGATGTGGCCCAATGTCTTGTCACTTTGAGTTGGTGTTCCCACCATCCTTCTTCAATATTATGACGCATCTCTGGTTCACCTAGTAGAAGAGATTGCCATTCTCGATCCGTATTTCTACACAATATGTTACCCTTTGAGAGGTACATGGAGTCTTAAAGAAATATGTTCATAACCGTGCTAGGCCGAAGGAAGCATCTCCAAGGGCTATGTAATGAGGAGGTCATTGAGTTCGTGTTGATTTTATTCCTGACCTTAAGGCGATTGGTGTTCCGTAATCACGACATGAGGGGAGATGCGTGGAAAAGGCACCCTAGGATGTAAAGCAATGATATGTAGGACGGGCATTCTCTCAATCAAGCACACTACACGGTTTTATAAAGATCTATCTTGGTTGCCCGTATATCAATGAACACAAGAATTTAATACGCCTCAAACACCGGGCGGTCGATGAATAGATTATAAGTGAACACATGGCGAAGTTTTGGCTGGCTGCAAAGAATTCTCACGAATAACACCACTGTTGGGGATCAGCTGTACTTGTTGGCCAGGACACCATCTTCGACTGTATGTACTTTCCAAGGGTACGAGATAAATGGGAATACATTTTACATGATAGGCCAAGATAAAAAAGAGCACCAACCAAAATAGTGGTGTCCGCTTCGATGCAGCAGAAGACAATGGGCAAAAGACCATGTATTATGGGTTCATAGAGGAGATATGGGAACTTGACTATAGACCTAATTTTAAGGTCCCCTTGTTTCGATGCAAATGGGTCAAGCTAACAGGAGGAGGGGTTGAGGTAGACAAGAAGTACGGAATGACAACGGTGGATCTCAACAATCTTATGAAGAACTTAGACGAACCATTTGTCCTAGCCAATGATGTGGCTCAGGTTTTCTATGTGAAGGACATGTCCTCTAGACCAAAAAAAAGAAAAAATATGCAAACGAATTCATCATATGATGAGCCAAAGCGTCACATAGTTCTTTCAGGGAAAAGAAACATCGTGGGAATCGAGGACAAGACAGACATGTCAGAAGATTATAATAAGTTTGATGAAATTCGCCTTCAGTGAAAACTGACCCAAGCATTCCGTTAAGTAAAGAAGATGCTCCATGGTTACGTCGGCGATCATAAGGAAGGACATATGCCAAGAAGTTCATGCTCATATTATGTAACTCTAGTTCATGTTTTTAATGGCAGCAAGAAATAATGTCGACACTCACCCCTATTATTAGTGCTGACTCGTGTAATGTCCCGGTTGGTGTCTCCAAACGGGACTAGGTTCATCTTTAGTCCCGGTTGGTGTCTCGACCGACTAAAGGTTCATCCCGCCATTTTTTCCCCGCCATTTTTCTTCTCGCCATTCTTCTTCCCGCCATTTTTCTTCCCGCCATTTTCTTCCCGCCGCTTCTTCCTCCAGTTCTTCCCGCTAGTTCACTATATATATGTAGGGGGTTGGCCTCCATTGTCATTGCACATCTCTAGACTCATATCTGCAACCTCATCACTCTTTCCCATGGCTTCCACCGTAGCACTAACCCCCAGGGAGGCGAAGGCGCTTTGCGCCTCGAACTACCCCTGCCCGAATCGGCAGGAAGTGGGTCAGGTATGAACTACAAGTACATGATACGATGCTCATGATTTTTTACAAAAATCATTTTTAGGTTCACAATATGCTATTTTATCAAAAAACAATGCAAGTTGAGCGAGGCTTGGTGAGATTCAAGTGTATACAAAAGATGCGACATTTAAATATCCAATCAATTCAAAAATGTTAATACAAAAGATGCGGCATTAAAATATGATTTGATCTAATAAAAATCATTTTTTAGATGCTTAATATTTCTTATGTTCAAAGTTTTAGGATTTAACAATTTATTTTTGTTTGAATTGAATAATCAAAATTTATATGTAAGTGTTTTAATTATTTTGAAAATTTTCATGTAAAGTAAATATAAAATGATTTACATGAATGGATAGATATTATTTTTCTGAAAATTATGATATATTATTCATATTTTTCTGAGTTGAAATGAAAAAGATATGAATTTTCTAAATTCATATCATATTTTTTTGAATTAAAAATGCCCCTTTAATGCATGAAATAAATGACCCCCTTTAACACGGTTCCGCAGGAACCGTGTTAAAGGGGGCATTTATTTCGCTTCACACCACCCCCCTTTAACACGGTTCGTGGCTGGAACCGTGTTAAAGAGATTCCGCTTCACAAGATGATATTCCCTTTAACACCGGTTCCCGCCACGAACCGGAGTTAAAGGGGGGGTATTTATTTCACATTCCCCGTCCTTTCTTCCCCGATCGATCGAACACACCGCCACCACCGCGCGCAGAGAGACGACGAAGCGCCGCCATGCTTGAAGCGTCTCGCCACACCGTCTGCCGCCGTCAAGTCCTCGCGCCGCCCGTCCGTCGCTCATCGCCGTCCGTCGTCCTCGCGCTTCCCAGCCACCGCTTGCCGCCGCCCGTGCCTTCCCAAGGCCATTACCGCCGCCCGCCACCGCGCTTGGCCTCGCCCACGCCAGCGCCGCCCGCGCGCCCAGCCTGCCCGCCACCGCCGCCACAAACCAGCCAGCCACTGGCGCCCACCGCCCACGTAGAGGTAATTAATTAGTACTAGCTAGTTTATTAGTATTTTATTTTGTTAGTTTTTGTGTTAATTAGTTAGTATTAGTTAATTATTAGCAGTTTAGTGTATTAGTTAGTATCTTTTTTAGTAGCTAATTAGTTAGTATTAGTTTAGTATCTTTTTTTGGGTTAGTTTAGTGTTAATTATTAGTAGTATTAGTTAGTATTTTATTTAGTTAATTAGTTAGTATTAGTTTAGGGTTATTTAGTGTAGTTTAGTGTACGGGGACGACCTCCCCTCTCGGCTGCAGGGGCGGCCTAGGTGGTGCGAGCTCCGGTGGTGGCCATGGCGGTATAGTATGCCATCGATGTCGGGGTATGCATGGTCCTTCTCGGGTTGCAGGTGTGTCCGCTGGCAACGACGGCACGGCGTCCCTCTCTTCGGCGATGCGATGTGTCGTTGGTCGTCGGAGTGGTGGCTAGAGTTCTCAATGTCGGTGGCGGCCTTAGAAGAAGGTGGACTACGCGGGCAGCTCTTTGGTGAGCGTCGTGGCTTCTCTCCTCGGTCTGGGGGCTATCTTGGGGACAACGGACGGAGCCAAAGATGGGGAAAACCCTTTACCATAGGTCTCTGGGGCCGTCGATGCTGCTACCTTCTTCGTCACAGGGCTCCGGGTGAAAACCCTTTACCATAGGTCTCGTTGGTCGTTACCCTCTTGGGGGCGTCGTTGTGGAGCTCTGACTCATCCTGATCTTGGTTCATTGACTTCGGCGGCAAGTTTAGGTTCTCCGCGGTTTTTCTTGCAGCAGACTTCCGCGGTTTTTCTTACTGTAAACTTGTTTGCTCGATAAATTGTACTACATGCATAGATTAAAACTTGTATACAAATTGGACCTCTGACTCATTTGTGTATTTATTTGTGTATTTTTGTATGAATAATATGTATATTTGTGTATGAATCCAAGTCCACTTGAATGTTTACACTCTTACTCTAGATAATATTATTGTTTTAGAAACTATGGATCCACTTAGTAGAAACCTTGAAGAAGAAGAAATAATGGAGAACATTATTGATGAGGACACCTCACAATATCTGAACTTGGAGGGACATGATGACAGCTCAAGTACTAGTCATGGAGAAGATGAAGACTCGATGAAGACTCCGGTGAACGCAATTTAATGGTTACAAAGTCCGGCGAGGTATATGCATTGATTAAGCCTCTGCTGACTTCCACCAACAATCTTGTTCTACATGTATTAATTAATTAACGCTTCTTTCTTCTTTTAGCCCTCTGGATCGACCAGCCAGCAACCATCTTCTTCTACGAAAAAGAGCAAGCGAGGCGCGAGCCAGCGGTTGAAAGATCGTGCAAAGTTCACGATCGAAGCAGTCCGTGTTGATGGCGGCCGATGGAGCCCAAGAAGGCCGCAGCAAATTTGTACGTCAGTCGAGTTCTTGTTAGGGACCAAATTCCAATCATAATTGAAAATTGGAATAAGCCAAAGAAGGGCGACAGTACCTTTGTCGATGACAGATCCAAAGAAACGCTTTGGAATTCGTTGTTGGTAAATTTCACCCTTCCGCCAGAGGAGGATGAAAACAACCCAGTTATAAAGGAAAAGGTCAAAGAGTGGACTCTAAAAAAGATGGTCGACGCTTCCATAGAATCGGAAGACAAAATTGAACAAATTTGTCAAAGCTGGCGAGACTCCAAATTTCAAAGACGCATATTATGCGAAGATAAGACCTCACTGGCCCGAATTTGAGACATATAAAAAAAGTGCTATAGCTAAAAAGAGGTCAGAAACCAATACGCTTAATGCCCTGAAGAAGGAATATCACCAGAGGACGGGGTCAGGTGGCTACATATCTTAGAGGCCTAAGTGGGAGGAAGCTGAGAAGGCCCTACGCGAGAGAGGGATCACACCCCAGACAGATGGGTGGGACCTACGTGTAAAGACTTGGTTCTACGGAATCGGGGCAAGGTTGGACCCGAAATGGATTGTGTATCTTCCCAACCCTCCTTGCCAAACTCACACCGAACTCATCACGGCATACGAGGAAACATCCGCCAGACCTTCCATCCCGACAGAGAATGACCAGCTCACACGCGCCATCGGTAAAAAGAACACCTGGACATGCACGAGGCACGTGGGTATGGCGACGGAAGTATGGGTTTTGCCGGAGCGACTCTTACAGATGACGCGGCAGAAAAGAAAAAGAGCGTACAGAACGGATGACACAGATAGAACATGCACTTGCGACGCTGCAGGCGCAAGTGAATGCACAACAGAGCCATCAAGCTACCGGCCCATCTCAGCGGCACGAAGAGCCTGCATTGGAAGCTGCCCGCGGCCCAGACTCTGCGCGGAAAAGCAGTGTGGCTTCCACGGAGAACGTGCAGCCCACGCTTGAAATGACGGGTCCTCGATACCCCGTGGATGAGATCACGGAGAGCGAACACGCTGAGCTGCATGTGAGATTAATGGGCTTATCCATTAAGGTGGCTGTCGGCTATGCCTTACCTCCCTGTAGCTGGTGGAACTTACCCGCCGATCGATTCCAGATGGCGATGCTATTGTCGGGGTGGATGAGGTTGTGAAGGAATATGAGGAAGCACAGCTTGACCATGCTACAGGTGAAGGGGAAACTCAACTCAAATTTGCAGTGAAAACAACCATTCTTTGGAAGAAGGAACACATTGTGCTTCCAAATTGGAGGTCACTGCACCCCACCTCCTCCGCGTCGCTGATCGAGCCGCTTCAGCTATCTCCTCTCTGCGGCAGCCATCTCTCGGCGGCAGCCATCTCTGCTGCAGCCATCTCCGGCCCGTCAGCCATCTCCTGCGCGGCAGCCATCTCCGGCCTGTCAGCCATCTCCGGTGCTTCAGCCATCTCCTCAGCGTAAGCGGAAGAGCACTGCCACGAGGAGCATCAGTAGCACTGCCACAAAGAAATCCGCAGGAAACCGTACGCCTTCCGCAGCCTTCCGCCAAGCCATTGCCGGTTTTACCGTGGAATCGCAGTGACGAGGAGACCAATAGGATCTCGGAAGAACAGGTCAAGAAATTCTTTGCACCTAGACGGGCCGAGCCAAAGGAGAAAATAGATCCGGCGGTGGTGGAGAAGTTTTACAAAAATCTTTCGAAACCTGAAACCCCACTTGTGCCGGACTTCTGGCGCCAGATTTTGAAGGCGGATGCAAGGCGCCGTAGGGAGACTGAAAGTAGCGATCGTGAGGCACCCTGAAAACAGTTCCCATGCTCGAGAGAGAAAAAACCAATCATGTGCCCCGCTCCAAATGTTCGACACGGGCGCTCCTCCCGTAAATGATTACGGCGAGCTACAAAGAAAGGCCAATGAGATGGGGATGACTTACATTGCATACTTGAACGTCATGGGAGACAACTTGCCCAAATGCGATGCCAACCCCATACAGCCATGGAAGTATGGGAAGAATCTCGTCAAGAAAGAGGAGCTCAAGACTCTACCAACAAAGATGCGAAAATTGCACAAGTGGTACCTTCATTTCTGCAAGACGAGAAAGTTAGAATGGATCATGGCGCATATAAGAGATGATATTTTCTTCTGGAGATGACGCGATCGACTTCAACATTCAAGACTTGCATTTTCTATTCAATCAGAAGGAACTCGACAAAGCTGCCATCAGCCTTTATTGTGTGTAAGTACTATTTCTATAATTTATATCTCATCTCATTCACTTTATTAATTGCATGTATATATATATGCTCACCATATATGTATATACTATTATGCAGGAAAAAGGTTATGGAATGCAGGAAAGGAGGCCCTTTTGACATTGGGTTCGTTGACCCAAATAGAGTTCATGAAGAAGTGGTAGAAACCAAACCCGGCAAACAGAAGATTACTTGCTAACGTCTTTCTTGAGACAACAAACCAAAAGGAAATACTATTGCCTTACAACTTCTCGTGAGTACTGTTACCCTCTCTCTTGTACACATTCTATTTCAGCTTACTCGATGTTAAGTGTAACTGATGAGTTATGCGTGCGTAGGTTCTACTTTATTCGGCTAGTCATTCAACCCGACTCAGGAAAAGTCCTTGTCATGGACTCGTTACGAAAAGAAAAAGATATGGGCAAACTTTAGAGATGCTCCAGAGGTAATTTCAATCATATTATCGCACTAGATCGGCAACTTCGTGACAATAAGTAATTAATTACTCATTTATCCATTTTCTTTGTCGGACAGGGTTTGGAAAAGGTTCACGGGCAGGGCCGTGGGTGAATGGTCAGAAGAACTAAAATTTGTAGACCAAAATATAAGTAATACTAGCTAGCTTCCAATTCCATTATATCATGCTTTATTGATTATTATTTTGATTGAACTCTCTATTCTCGTAAAGTCGCGCATCAGGGACATGGCAATAACTTATGGGTACTATGTTTGCGAATTCATTCGCAACACGATATGTCGACGGCCAAGATGCACTAGAACAACTTAGAGTAAGTAAACAAAGTCCACAACATTATTTTATTACCATCAATTGTGTTGAGTTTTATTCTTATATATATATTGGCCCATTCTTCATATATATTCAGATCGAACGGATGCGGACCAACTCCTACCATTTGAACGCATACGAGCCATTCAAGAGGAATTGGCGGGTTCATACTTGATGAGGTCGTCACGCTGGCGGAGAACTCTTTAGATATCCACCAAAATGAACGCGACGATGTATGTGCCGATGACGATGTATGTGCCGATGATGTTTGTGTATAATAATAGTTGCTTAATTATTCATGTACTCGTATGTACCGATGACGATTTATGTGTATACCGCTCGATCGATTCCCTCGCCCCTTCCGTAAATACGCCCGAACGGGCGGAGAGAAATGCATGGCGTAGATTTAGGC
The DNA here is from genome assembly GCA_023614405.1 of Avena insularis. NCBI lineage: Eukaryota > Viridiplantae > Streptophyta > Magnoliopsida > Poales > Poaceae > Avena > Avena insularis. The sequence continues at coordinate 658,330,682 of CM042690.1, read as the reverse complement.
CGTTTTCCGCCAGCAGTTTTTCGCCAGCAGGAAACGGCCTAAATCTCTGCCACGGCAGAAGAACCTTTAACACCGGAACCGGTGTTAAAGGAGGGGGCCTGAGGCCTGCGGCAGCCCCACGTGCGCCACCCTTTAACACCGGTTCGTATAAGAACCGGTGTTAAAGGGGCCCCCCTCTAACACCGAACCCTCAATAGAGGTTGGGGAACCGCTGTTAGAGGGCCCTCCCAACCGGAGTTAAAGGGGGGCCTGCACTAGTGTAGGTGGAGTGAAGAACTAATTGACCATGCTTTGATCAATTTTCTACTTCCTCCGTTTCATAATTTTTTCCGTGCTTTAATTTTGGTTTAGGCATGCTGACCCTGTGTGACATGGCAAGCACGAATTAACCAATAAAGAGCTAGACCGGTGAGTTCCACACGTCCTTTCCTTCTCTCTCTCTCTCTCTCTCTCTCTCTCTCTCTCTCTCTCTTCTCATGTGCCTTGAGACTCCACCATCGGGCCCTGGCCCCTCCCCTCCTCTCCGGTGGCCTCATTGGCTAGAGATGTTGGGGGAGATGGGTAACCTCTTCCTCTGTATAGGAGTAGTAGTTTTAGGGTGGTTTGTCCCTTCGTGGCGCATGGGAGTAGGTCGCCAGTCCCCCATGGCCAGATCCAACCTACTCTTGTTCATTTCCTTGTCGTTGAGTTGCTCTGATGGATGGAGTACTTTCAGGCGGTGCGGATGTTCCAAGGAATCTCTGACAATAGCCATTCGGTTCCTGCTCGGTTGCTCTCGAGAAGCAACAGCGGCCCCGATTTTCTTCTTCTCTACAAGCGTTTGTGGTGGAGGATGTGGTGGGGAAGCAGGTCGAAAGGTCTGTGCTTGAATTAGCTCGTGGTTTGTGCTTCTTCTTGGAATCGATCTAGAGGTATGGCGAGTGCTCCTTTTCCTGGTCGGCATGGTGGCAGAGAGGGAAGGGTACGATCTGATGCTGAGCATGATTCTAGGAGGCGCTGGGAGTTTCAGATAGTGCAAGATGATGTCCAATATCGGTTGTCCTTGCTTGATGCCGACCCAGATGACTGAAGGGCGGCTTCTTGTTGCCATCTGCTATTGGTGCATGTTCAACCTCTAGGAGGAGGCCCCACGGAAGATGTGAGGCGGCGTTGGGCTTCTCAGCCGGACCAAGTGGTGTTGTCCCTGGCGCCGTAAGAGAAGGTCGTGTTCGCGCTTCTCAGTTCGAAGGTGGTGTCAAAGGACTCATTGTGTTTCCCAAATTTGTTGTAGGGTCCTTTTTGCGAAGTCTAGGGTTCATGTTGTAATTCTTTACCTGTTTAGGGACCCTGATGTAATTTGTACCGACAACCTTTTAATGAAAGACAGTATCTAGACCCTTCGGGGCCTCCTCCCGATTCAAAAAAAATCAATAAACAGCTAACATATTGGTACTTTGTAAATTATGTACGTTAATCAAATGGTATTTAACTAAAGTTAGAGGAATATTATAAAGCATGATGAGAAGTCAAGATTGAACGGCAAGAGGATGACGTAGGTATAGATAAGGCAGCCGCATACAGATGGGTTAAGTTAGTGTATCTTCCCACCGACTTTATGGATGGATCGATGGGACACTCGCTTCCTAGCTAGTTCTAAGGCCATGCAACCAAAGGCTAATGGCATCGTTAGTTACACGATGGCATGTGCACCACTACACGATACTAGTAGTACCTCCCTCACTATGTATACATCCCCACTAAGCGTAGCATCAAGGACTAATGGGTACACACGACAGTTGTTTAATTAATGCACCACCGTCATTATCCGTTCTAATCGTGCATGATGAGGCACACCTTTTGTACCTTGTTGACAGTTGCATTTGTCAAAGCTACGCCTAATTATGTAATAATACCCGTGTTGATGCTGGCTACGACAAGCCGGCTTAACAAAGACTCTGAATGCACTGTTGGGAGACTACCTACTACATAACGCTTGTATATTATCCTCGTATTTCAATCATTTGAGCTGGGATACGAACCACTTCTTGTTTTCTACTCCCCCCGTTTCAAAATATACGATATTTTAAATTTTGTGAAACCGATGTACCTAGACCCATTTTAGTGCGTAGATTCAGGGTGAACCTACACCCTAAAGGGGTTTAGATATATTCGTTTTAAAAGGTAAAACATCTTATATTTTAAAACGGAGAGAGTATTTTAAAAGGGGATATCTCTGGTCTCTAGATGGACATAACCATATTTACTACAAAGTTATCATCTGAAAGTTAAGAGGGAAAAGGAATGGAAATAAAGTTGAAGCGGAGCAAAAGAAAATGCAACACACTTATTCGGCGTGAATTCTATTACTACGCCGTCCGACATACTCGTTGAATATATCATGAGTGACCGTCTCCAAACAGCTGCACATATAGTCCAGTGATCCCGTCCACCTCTGTGTAGGGAGAAGATAAAACCGCACACATACCCAATGAGTGGTCTTGAGAACAACCTCCACTACCTGAAGTGTAGTAGTATCATGGTATTACAATTATTAGGACTAGGACAACATCCAACTCCTTCTTCCTACTACAAGATCATAATTTATGGGTGGCAAAATCTGGTTTAGTGCAATAGAATTGCCACATAATTATGGCGTCTACTTTGTCCTTGGTGGCCAAGGCAGCAGTAGTAGGTGGCATTCAAAACCTGTTGTTTTTAGATTTGTTGTTGCACTAGAATAGAGTCATTTGATTCGTTATTATCATGGTGGTAGTGAAACCTGCCTTAATTTTTGTAGGATCACACAAAAAATATATAAAAGGTTTTTTCAGAGGAGAACATCGTAATGCTCGCAAAAACCTCGGTGAGTGCATGTGGACCACTCCACATTTATTTGACGTCCAAAGCCAAAATATACGCATACTAGGTGACCACTGGCTGATATCTGGGAAGACCATATACGCCACCTCTGAGAATCAGAAAATGAGGCGCTTGTCCGTGAAGATCTGCTTGTTCCTCTCCTTCTGTACGTCCATATAGAATCTGTGGGTAGCACCTAGGGGCACCCTCCTAGCAGGGGAACATATTTCAGATAAAGTAGTATAATCTTTCAAAATATCATATGGAACATTTCAGGTTGATGTTATTGGTTTGGTGTCCTAAATATTTATATTTTTTCTATATATGTGGTCAAACTTTACACTATTTGACTTTTTTTAAAACTTATATGCACCACATTTTGGCAAGAAGAGAGTACACGATTTCGCCTGTAGGAGTATACCATAAGAAACTGTGCTTTGTTTTGTGGGGAGAAGAATGATATGTCTGATCTCGATAAGCATATTAAGTATTTTTAGATTGGAAGCATATTAAGGTTATTAGAACAATGTGAGTTACTTTTAATCAATAAAAAGTAAGAAAGAAGTATAAAGGATACCAATGCGAAAACATTTCCATCTCAATTATGTGCGTCTGGTTCCATTAGGACCACACCATTCAGTAGCGACAATTAGTTTATTAATCATGTACACTTTAAGCATCATCATGAGTTAGTGCGTTATTTGGTACCACAAGGTTTACAAGTCACTACTGGCATAGTTTTCAATATCACTTACACATAGCTTGAAATATCTGTTAAGAAAGCAAGTTCGTAGCTTAATTATGGAATATTAATAGTACTGCAGATATTAGGGAAGCATGTGGCTAGAAAGATGAGCAGGACAACCGAAAGAATGGCAGAAAAGTATCATGATCACCATCATTGCATAGGGGGCCATAGCCTATGGGTCATGCAAGAAACTAACACGCTAATTATTTCTCTACATGTGAACTTTTAACATGACAGCCATAGTATAATTATAGGAGATAATATATACTACTCCACTAGACCACTACCATGGACGATATCAGTAACGCCACGTGTAACCATGCATTTTAAGTGAATAAAGTATTCCTCGACTTTTAGGGGACAAATAAAATGGTCATTTGAGATGCGACCGTGGGCTACCATTGGTGGAAGGATGCCATAGCACTGCTTGTCGGGCAAAGCGAGGACGGAAGAAAGAAACTTTAAAATATAATGCTCGACCAATGAGCGAGCAGCTAGCAGTGATAATCAAGGGTACCAGCAAAGATCAAAGGGGCCTGACCAATGTTGGTCCATTAGTGCATCTAATTGTATTGTGGCTAGCTGCTAGTAAAAGAGTGGTAGGAGCTCATGTACACAACAACACTTGACTCATCTTACTTTGTGTACCAAATGTCAAGTCATCGAGCTCTAGGTAGGCTACTGATTGCACCTTATCTCCACCCACCCTCGATCAAAGCAGCAAGAAACACAAGGACCTTATATATAATATACTGTCTAGTGGTATCAATTGAAAAAAGATGGTCAATGTCCCATTAGCCCAGAGATTGGAAGGGGTTTTGGTTCGTTCCCCATTCAGAACGGGTGGTGCGTAGGGGTTTGTTTAGGGCTTTTGTTGATTACCCATTGCGCTACATGTGTTCATGAGATAAGCTTAGCGACAAAGCCCACAGTAACTCGAAGGCGGCCTTCACGTACAGTTGTTCTCAGCACTTGGGTAGTGCTCAATAATAAAGACATCGAAACCACTTGTTTTTCCAAGCGGCTAGGAAGCTAGAGCTGGCAAGTTACGAACTTGACACGTCCATACATGCACCCGACCAAACCAATTATGCAAAGTTTGGAGGCCGGCGGCCAGTGGGCTCCATTTTGCTATATGCTCAAACAGTCCACCGTTTGTCTTCATGTGTTCGAGTTGGAATTTGAAATTTCTTTGCATTTTATGCAAAACTCAAGGGAGAAATTACTACGGAAGATTTCTTGTGTGTATCTCTCTTCTACGTAGTGTATATGTGTTCAGCACACACATCATGCGCATGTGCAATTTTTAGGGGAGTGAACCTAGCTCAACTGGTTGGAAGAATAGATGTACAAACCCAACATCTGAGTTCAAATCCTCATGGAACCAAATTAAGGTTCCTATTTATACTTGAGGATCAGGCTTTCCTGGTACTCATGCAATTTTTCCTGAGGACCAGACTTGGTACTTAACCAAGTTTGAAAATCTTGGTACTCATGCTTAATGGCCGTGTGCATCCCTAGTCGGTGCAGAGGCCGGGGAAGTGAAATCCTCCCTCCATTTGGACATCTACCTTCAATTGGTAGATCTCAGATCCCTCTCCTCACCCCTCCCGCAGCGCATACCAAGGCACCGCCGGGGGCTCCCTATCCTGCCGCCAACCACCCCCTCCCTGATCTACCACCCTCCGTCGTTGCCGCCGGGGCCCCGGCGCCGAAGGGGCTGGGGAGAGTAAATCGCGGTGGCAGTTTGCTAGTGGCGGCTAGGGTCGACGTTGGTGCTTCGGCTGAGCGCGGCGGCCAGGGCAGCGCCCCTGGTCGTGTGGCGGCGGTGGCTGCTCCCTGGACGTGAGCTCTGATCGTGGAGGTCGGCTTCTTGCGGCGGCTGGGCCAGTGCCCGAATCTTGTTGCGGCGGCGGCTTACCCATCGGGTATCGGTGCAAGGTGTGGCGACTGTGGTCGTAGGTCTAGGCTTCCGCCTAGATCCGCCATCGGCGCGGCCTTTTGGTTGCCTGAAGCTGCGTGGGGAGGCGGCATGATGTTTCTTGCTCGGGCAGACGGACCGGCGGGGGCGCGTGGTTATTGCAGGCTTGTCTCCTCTTTCACCGGAGGGGGCGGGCGGCAGACGGCGGCGTGGGGGTCTATTGTTCTGTCCAATAATGGCGGTCAGTCCTAGGGTTCCTTCAGCGTGAAGACAAAGATCTGCTTGTTGCTTGCACTCGTTGATCTGGCCTAGAGAGTCGGGTTCCGGAAGGCTCCACCGGCGAACTCCCATGGGCGCATCATGCCTGGAGATTGCTGGATCGGAAGGTATTCGGTCATGTGTGCCCATGTTTTTCTGGCCGTCTGGTTTCAGTGGGAGCGTTGCGAAGCTCTGTTGTTTGTTACCATCATGTTTCATGTCTTCGATGATCCATGGTGAAGTCAGATATAGAGAATGTCAGAAAAGCAGGAACATGAGGGCATCAATGGTGATTTGAGTCTAGGGCGACGAGGAACTGGCTATGTGATCTGTGACTTGCGGCAGCGATTGTTTTGTGGGGGCGACAACATAGGAGGAGTTCCCAGTCTTACCTTGCAGGATGAAAATCCAAGGTCTGACCTTAATTGATTGTGTCTGGCAATGACCTTGTTGAAGGTATTGTTTTGCGAGCGAAGACTTTCTCCAGGATGCGGGCAACGACGACACTTGTGTATTGTTTCCTTCTTGAAGACGTTGTTATTGGAGTGGTTGAACTACTAGTGTTGTCCTGGTGGTGTTTGTGTCGTTGCTTTGAGGCATCGTTCCCTGTTGCGGGACTTTTCCTTTTTGTAATACTTCTTCTTTTTCTGGATTGTGTGCATCCGTAAGACCTCTACGGCATGCGTTGTTGCAGAGGCTGGGTGAAATTGGTATCTCCACGATATTAATATATACTCTTAAAAATAGCATGTGCATGTGTCAAAGTCCCGAAAAGCCCCCAAGACATTTTAGCTTCTAATTAGCCATGGGTCAAGTCCCGAAAAAGCTCCGGCTATCCTGACTCCTAGATGCTTGGGCGCTCGTGCATCACACTGGACGACATGTTTAAGGTCGGCAAAAGAACACGTAACCACTTCTTTTCTTTTCTTTTCTTTTCTTTTGTCTTGCCTGGGTTACACGTAGCAACTTGAAAGCTGGAACTTTTTCCATCCATGCCTGGTTCGCCATCGTCGACACAGATTCACATCAACAACATTGCCACATTACACACGCAAGTCATATTCACTAACTGCTACACTACGAGCTCCCCACCTCCAATTTTCCAACCAATATAGACAAAAGGATCTACGCGCCCAACAAGGCAACAACCCACTTCATCATGCATCCAAGAAACAAGTGTCGCGACACAGCGTTTCAACAAAGAGGACCCATGATGCATTGACCAACTACTCATCTGTCCGTGCGGGCGGCACCGAAAACGGTGGAGAGAAAGCATATCCGGTTCTTGGTGCAGCAAGGATAGAAAGGGCGGTGCATGCGTGGAACGTTTCGTGCAGCAGATTACACGTACTAGCTATGGCTCTCTTTTGATGTTTTCTAAGCTAAGCTCCCCTTTTTTATCGCTTTGGAGTTGGCGTAATGGCGTCGGCGATCGAGTCCTTGCCGGCCGGCGGCTTAAAAGATGACCGGTTTGTAGCCGACCGACCAACAGTGCCGTGATTGGGGATAAGCTAAGCTAAGCTCGAGCTGGTCGTGTAGGGCATCGACGCGCCGGACTGCTTTTGCCGTTTTTGGCAACGGGTGTACGTACGTAGTAGTTGGTGAGCGCTAGCTAGCTAGGAGATGGGCGGCTGATGAGGTCTTTGACATGCATGGGCTGTCCGTGCTTTGTTTAACATCTGTTCATGGACATGCTTTCGGTTGCTTTGTCCGAAATGGAAACCGTCCTGCTGCTCCCAAAACAACGGGGGGCGGGAGATGACCGATCATTGAATTGGAAAAGAAGGGAAGCTTAGTAACGGCACTCAGATAGCATTGCATCTTGTTTATATATATTGTTAACGATGTACACGGGGCGGTTCGGTGGTTGCTTATAAGTACGTGGAGATCAGGTTCGAACAATTTTATGACGTTGCTCTTTTTGTAAAGAAACCTAGTATTATGTTGACGACACACCGTTGGCATGTGTACATCAGCTAGTAGCTACCGAACACTTGTCCAGAACCGGCCCACAAGCAAAAAAGAAAACTCAAAAGTGCGGAGAATCGAGGGACACAAGAATTTAATCTGACCTATTTGTCTATCGAGTAACCATGTGACTTATATTTACATAATATTGTAACATAACAAATCTTCAAATGCATTGCCTCAACTTCTCCATGCCTTTTGGGTGCACTCAGCCCGTGCATGCAATTCAATATATGGTATCCGAATCAAGTGCGCTCAAGTTCTATACCTGGTCAACGGACAAAATAATAAAAATAGTTGCAGGTGGTTGGTTGTAAGTAGGTGGAGATCATCAGGTTCGAACAATATTATGACGACATTCGTTTCAAAAGAAAAGTAGCATTGCATCTTGTTTATATATTGTTAAGGATGTACATGGGGTGGTTCGGTGATTGGTTATAAGTACATGGAGATCAGGTTCAAACATTTTTATGCCGTTGTTCTTTTGTAAAGAAACATAGTATTATGTTGACGACACACGTTGACATGTACAACAGCTCGCTACCCGACACTTTTCCAGAACCCACAAGCAAAAAGAAACTCAAAAGTGCGGAGGAATAGAGGGATATAAGAATTTAATCTGACCAATTTGGTTCGATGTGACTTATTTATGGAATATTGTGACATAACAAATCTTCAAATACATTGCATTACCTTCTCCATGCCTTTTGAGTGCACTCACTTCGTGCATGCAATTCAATATATATGGCATCCGAATGAAGAGTGCTCGTCTATACCTGGCCAACGGACGACGAATAGTAAAACAGTTTCAGCTCAATACACGGGGTGGTTTGGTGGTTGGCTGTAGGTATGCGGAGATCAGGTTCGAATAATATTATTATGGCATTTGTTTCAAAAGGAAAGTAATATTATGTTGACGACACACGTTGACATGTACAAAAAGAAAACTCTACCCAACACCTGTCCCAAACTGGCCCACATGCAACAAAAAGAAAACTCAAAAGTGCGGACGAATGGAGGGATACAAGAATTTAATCTAACCTATTTGTTTATCAAGAGGGATGCTGTGGGTAGTATTTTTGTTTACAATTTTTTTTAGAATAAATGTTCAAATATACTGTCTAAGATTCTCCACAATCTTAGATATATTGTCTTACTTTGCCCACCAGTTTTGGATTTTCGGTGAAGTCATCGGTGGCGCATGCAATTCAGTATGGCATCAGAGTCAAGATATCTCAAACTCCATACCCCACCAATGCACTATCAATAAAAGTAGTTTCAGCTCAAATCGATCCCACGTCTAAGGTTTAGAGGAGACTATATGCTCGTGAGGCAAAGTATTGGTTCTTTATATTTCTCGCCCTTCTGCATCAGTTTGGACTCTTGGTTGACCTAGTGGCGCATGCACTTCAATAGCAAATACTAGTATTGTGGTATACTACCATATATCTTACTCTTAGTTTATGATTTTTCGTGTTCATTACGTGCATGCCGTACATTTTCTGTTACCAGCTGAAAGAGAAGTATCACAAAGGTTGTGTGGTGTAGGGCTAGCTAGATCTAATATTAATCCATCATTGCTCATGTAATAATATGATATCATGTCGTGTGGGAGAAAGGGAAAGATGGGGGTGGGTACAGTCACCACGACAGGATTCAGGCGTCCACCATATTAAGTTCGGTTCAAGTTCCCAAAGTAATAAGCGCAAAAAGATACATGATCAGTTTATTTATGGGTTAGCTAAAGCTAAACTGCGTACTACTCCCTCCGTTTTTTATTACTTTGCGTTCGAGGATTTTTCAGAGTCAAACTTTATCAAAACTTTGACCAAGAATATAGAAAAATATATTAACATTCAATATTCCGAATGCATATATTGTGAAAATATAACTTATGAAGATTTCAATACTATAAGTTTTACATTGTAGATACTTTTATTTTTTGCTAAATATTTGGTCAAATTTTAAAAAGTTTGACTTTGACTGAACCCCGAATGCACTCTAATTGTGAACGGAGGGAGTAATGATTTTGAGCTGTTATATATGCGTGTTATGAATCATCGCAGTATTACTACTTCAATTTTCTATCCAGCGTAAAGTATGATGCGTGTCAAAAAAGAATCTTTTAACGCATCACGATTACTTTAATAATATACTCATTCCAGTTCGTAGAGTGATGAAAGTTGAGTCCGAGTCAGATCCACGTAACCATACCTGTCTGTACCTTAGGTCTATAATGAAATTGGTTTGGGACCTAGCAACTAGTTTAGTGTCGAATTTGGTTCTCGGAAAGAATTCATCATCAACATCAAGGTTTGCACTTTGTTGTGGCTAGCACTTACACTCATGCATGTGAAAAAAGCAAATATCTTGCTCCACGACTAGATTTGCAGCAGTGAGTGGCTGCTAACAAACATACAGTAGTGGCCTGCATGCATGGTCAATTTTCGCAGACTCATGCGGGATAAGTAGATCTTTATAAAGGAGACGAAGAAGGAGTGCTATCAAACACCCGACACTCTAGAGCGAGGTTGACATAACAAGGCGGTAGAGCATGCGTGCGCGCGCCAGGTATTTGACTGGTCAGAGAATTTTGTGAGACATCGACCAGAAGGGGCAGCGCACGTACATTCCTTTCCACCAGGAATCATCGAGTCTCGATGTTTTTGCACGATGCAGCTGTGTGCCGCTTTATGTTCTTTTTATGGTAGGAGGTTGGTCAAACTCCAATACAGAAAGGTGAGAAGCATGCAACAAGATGTACATCGCGTAGCTAGGTGACCGAGTCCTATAAGCTAGACCATGCATGCATGCACCGCCAATGGGAGAAAGAATCTCTCCTCTCTCCTTGTAGTAGAAGCAAGTAGTAGCTAGCTAGCTAGCTAGTTGCATGCAACCGACCTGGCGGATGGAGCAAGCAATACTAGCTAGTAGGCATTTCAAACTAGTCCTTGGACCAGTCCACTCACCGGGCGGGAGAGAGAGTGATCGATCGAGATGGCAATGGCGAATGACGGAATGGGTGACAAGAGAGGCCACAGATATGCTAAAGGTGAAAGCTAGCTCTCCACGGAGGTGTGGATGGACCAACCACGTCGTCGCTGACCTGGAGGCCACCGGGGTTGGATGGGCGCGAGTCGGCGTCAGTGTGTGCGAGCCAGCCGACAGTGGTCACAACGGTGCATGTACTCCTCGCGATCCTGATCGATGTAGTACGGAGGTGAAATGCTCTCCTATGCATGCATGTAGCGTCGTTGCTTTGATGTTCGATCTTTGTAGTACGACTGTCGTCTCGATCTGGATTTGGGAGATCGCGGAAAGTAAGGCAATCGATATCGCCGGTGCGACAGTGGCGACTCTGACGTATATGCTGCTCGTGAGACGCCGCGAGCATTTGACCGCGTCCGTCCAGGCACCACGAGAACGTAACGTACGGAGAAGAAGATCGACGCACGCACGCGCACCGGGACGTCGCGCGGCCGATCGAGAGGAGGCGAGCAAAACCGTGCGGACACAGCGCGGCGCAGCAGCCCGGGAAGCGAACGCAACCAGAAGCATTGTTGACCAACCCACCCACACCCACCGGTGAGGGTGAGGCGGAGCGCGACAGCCCGCGCGCTTCACGTCCAACCATATCGTCATCCCACTCGCTACGGTATCGTCATGAGACCGACGCAGAGCCCGCGCGGCGTCACGTAACGGCCCAACAATCTTACCGCCTGTCGTCGCGCGCGGACCAGCGACCGGGAGAGAACCCTTGGTCAGACTCCCGGGACGCACAAACACGTCGTCATTGGTGTTCCAACACCCGGGTCGCCGGGCGGCGCCGTCCGTCGTTGCGCACTCCCGGGGCGAGCGGAGCCTCAGTCTCCACTGGACCTTCCTGCTTCCACTCTCCACCCCCGGCCGGGATACATTCTCTTCTCCCGCTTCTATGGTCATACCAGCTGAGCTAGCTATACCACGACTCTGGCGATTCCGAAGGTGCAAGCGCCGTTTCGGTTTGCGTACACACACGCGCTGACGCCCGCACCACACCTCCGATGCACTAACCCACTACCGCCCTTCGAGTGGTTCAACTCTTCGAAGTTACTGCCACCGTCAGGTGTGAACGTCTTGTTGTGCTCTGGTCTGGTCGATGTTCTAGCAAACGTGACCGGGTCCTCCTTTGCAGCAACTCAACCCACTGCGTTACACATCTCCTTTGCGTCACCAGTGATGACCAAAGTGTTCCCATATATATCACGTGTAGGCGTCTAGTTCGGTGTATACACTTTTTTTTAAAAAAAAAAAATCAGGCAAGCAGGCGCGGGACGGCGCCAGGCTGCACGACTAAAAGCAACATACGTAAGTGGCCCGGAACTGTTTTCGTTCCTCGGCCAATTTACTGGAATGTGCGCACTGCAACCGACCAAGATGTTCATATGGCTAAAGATATTGGTTCTCAGGCCCATATGAGCTGACTCCATGTTCTCACATTCAGCTCAGGCCGTTTTTTCTACAAAATCCTATACGCCGCTCAATGTGACGCCGGAGGCTCGCGCCGCACTCCCCTCGCCGTATTGGGCTGGCCCATTTCGGATTTTATGTGTCCTCAATTTTCGTTCATTTTTTCTATTCTTTTTTCGGTTTTCCTTTTCTATTTTCGTTTTTCATTTCTCTTAATTTTTATATAATTAAACGTGATTTTGAAATAAATTAATTTAAATTATGTTTAGATTAAAATTTTAGATTTGAACATTGTTCGTGTTTAAAATTTTTGTTCAGATTTAAAAATTGCAAGCACTTTGAAAAAGTTTAAAATTTGAATGTTTTATATTATAAAACATTTAAATTAGAAAAAACTGAATTTAATAAAAATATTTTTTTGAAAATATTTGAATTTTTCAATGACAATATTTCGAAAAAGGAATGATAAACAGGAAAAACAACAAAAAAGATAATAAAAAAAGACTTGGTGGGCTGGCCATGGGCGGGGAGCGTTGTGCAACGCGACCCACTCAAGCGGGGGTCTTGTTTTATCTCGGAGTGTGGAAAATGGACCCATGGGCCATAGTGTACCCGTCCATCCTGCATAAGACCGGCCCAACAAGGAACAGTGGTATTTATTTTCTTTACATTTCTAAAAAGATGTTTTTTCTTCTTTTGTACTCCGTCCTGAAATAAATAACTTGATTGTGTCTAGATTCGTATGTATTTAATACTAAAATGCGTCTAGATACATCTGAATCTAGACAAATTCAACTCACTTATTTCTGGACGGAGGAAGTATATGTTTTGTATTTCACATACTCAGGCAAAATAATTAAAATTTCACTCTAGCTGTTCTGCAAATACATATACAATAACTACTCTACCATATTTCGAGCTTTTACAAGCCTACACGCAGACTTTATGGACGTGATTGGCTGATGTATGGAGTTCACACAGGTCATAGGACGCAAAAGTGGGTCGATTAGATGTTTGTCCGCCTCCTATGTTGTGGCTTCCACGCCTATCATAACACCTCCGGGCTAGGATTCTAGAAAATGCTTAAATCGAACGTTTTCAGCAAGCCACCCTCGTTGTACTTTGGATAAGACCGTGTATGAGCAGCTGCAAATCATGAAGATGGCACGAGCGATTTGGTATTTTTTTCGATAAGGGCGCTTTATTACTTAGAGTTTAAGTATTACACCCGTCCTTTGCATAGCTAGGATACACCCAGCCGAAACAAATCCATAGATCAAAGTAGGCAGAAAAAATAAAATAAGACGGATTATATATCATAATTAGAAATTGTAAAACGCCTAGGATTCTAGAGGCGACTTTATCCGCAGATTATGTTGTCACCCATGTCGGGTAAACAAATCCCGTGTCATGTCCTCCAGCCTCGTACACATCTCAGTAAAAAGCTCGCGCTGATCCACACGATGTAGCGTTGGCCAAGACCAAAGGGTGTCGGTGCATCTATAAAGAACATGCAAGAGAGAACAATTTGTATTATTAAAAAACTTTATCATTTCAACATAGCCATAGCGATCATATAATGGCAATCGCTTATACCATATAGACCTAGCGATATTGCCAAATACTATTGCCAATACTACATGGTGGATACAAACCTGAAGCTGCTTGGATAATTGACCATATAGACCTAGCGATATTGCATTGAAAAAATAGGTGCTTGATTGTCTCGTTATGCTGACAAAATGCGCACCTAGGATCCCCATGCCAATTCCACTTAATAAGGTTATCTTTGGTAACAATGACTCCTCGATGAAGATATCAAGAAAACATTTTGTTTTTTAGAGGTATCTTCATCTTCCAGATCATCCTATTATCTAATACGGGTACGACTGGCTGGCTTAAAGCATTGTATAAGGAACTAACAGAGAAGTGTTGGAAATATTCCCTAGAGACAAATAGTAATAAGGATTATTATCATATTTCATTAAGTTTATGATTAAGTTTTATATCAATGTCTAACTGTATTGAAAGGAAACATCAATACACGCGTGATATATAAACAACTAGGAGCCCGGTGATATTCTAGTCACTGGTTCATTGGTCAACAGATGATCAAAGTTTTCTGATCATGTGGCATTTATCCAGTTAGAAATTGAGTCACCTAATTGTGAGAATGAGATGATGAACTAATACCCAACCTAAACATCGTGACCCGATCATGTCACGAAGTTCAAGTTATGATGATTAGAATAAACCTAGTATACTATTTCTTAGACCGTGAGGCTATATCAATCACTGTCACCCGAGGGTACTTTGATAGCATCAAACGTCACTTGGTTAAATAGTGATCATAAAGGTGTGTTCAGGTATTCAGAGGAACAGTAGAGGCAATATATGTCAAGAGCAGGATTTCTCCATCTGCGTGACGGAAAGATACTCGAGGGCCCACTCGAAGAAGTTATATCCAATAGCTGCGCAGCGTGTGATTTGATCACGGGGATATCGCTTGTCGGAACGAGTCAAGTAGCATTTTCGGTAACGAGATTGAACCCGACATGGTGATGTCATTGATCAGATCTCGGGCAATGCAAGTATCAAGAGACAAGAGGAATATGACACGACGTTCATGGTTCCAATGACGAAAGATTTCATGGAATGCACAGGGGTCACATGGCCATCCAGGTCCCTCTGTTAATCATTGGTGCGGGAGGGTCCCGACCATGTCTGGAGTGTTCACGAACCGTGAGGTATCATGTTTAAGGGCTTGGTGATGCTCAGAGAGTGTTTTTAGGATCGGTAGAATCACCGAAGAAAGAGAAGAGAGAAAATCGGAAGGGTTTCGGTAAGTCCAGACGATGTCCGGAGTGGAGGTGGAAGGTGTTTCATAGCCATGGAGATTGAATAATATGTGAATGAATATTAAATATTGATTTAAACATTTATTTACAATTATTTAATAAAGAGAAAATCAATTAAAGGGTCAAAAAGCCTTAATGGGTCAAATCCGAAGGGACAAGGTCCCATGAGGGAAAGGACCAAAGGGAGGAGAGAGAGGGGTGGCCAGCTGGGCCCTAGGCACCCCGCGCGAGGCCCAATAGGGCCTTGGCCGGCGGTTGCCCCCTCCCCCCTCTCATCCCTCCTTCGTTTAGTCCCACATGGCTAAACTAGTTAGCCTGGGGTGGGATTCCCCAATACATAGTGGGGTATTTTGACCAAATAAATACAACAATATTCAACAAAGGTTTCCTCACTTTTGGGGAGGCCTCCAATTGATATTTTTTTCTCTCTCTCTCTCCCGTGATCGTGGTCCCAAGTTCAGATCGCGCGAACGAGAGTCTTCTTCACAGCGGAGCGCCCTCGCACTGCGGGATTCATATCTAGGAGATCTACTTCCACAACTGTTGGTGGACCGCGGAAGCGGGAGTCGTCGCTAGGCACCGAATGCATGTAACTCCCTGCGAGGTGCAACATTTGAGGCACTAGGAGTCGTTGGAGCCACAGGAGCTGCCGAGACTTCAACACAACCTTGAGGCCAGCTTCGGTTCGTCCACATCAACCACGCTCTCCCGAGCGTTGACAACACTTTTCGGTCTTGATGACCCACAAGTATAGGGGGTTTATCGTAGTATTTTTGATAAGTAAGAGTGTCAAACCCAACGAGGAGCAGAAGGTGCTGGCTAGTGGTAGGGATCAGGAATTCTCTGCAAATACTTAGCAAACGGATTTTTAGGGGTTTTTGATAATGCAAGTAAATAAAGTACGAGTAAATAAAAGACAATAAGAATAAATGCAGCAAGTGGCCCAATCCTTTATTCAGCAAAGGACAAGCCGGTTGTATTTCTTAAGATGACCAAACGTTCTCGAGGACACATGGGAATACCGTCAAGTGCTTTCGCTTCATATAGTTGATCAATCTTCTTTAGTTTGCTAAGTGTTGTGTGGGTGAACCTGTGCTAATGTACCGACCTTCCTAGGACTAATACATACTTGTGATTATACCCCTTGCAAACATCCGTAAGTACAAGAAAGTAATTAAGGTAGAAACCTAACCACAACTTTAAACTCTAAGACCCTGACGTCCCTTGTGCAATGGTTTCCTAACGGGGGTTCAGGTTTACATCACTCCTAAACCCCTACGATTAGTAGCCAAATACACAATGCATTCCCCTAGGCCCATATAGGTGAAGTGTCATGTAGTCGGTGTTCACATGACACCACTAGAAGAAGTACACCACAACTTAAATATCAAAACATTGAATCTTTCTCAACACAATTCCACTACTAACAACATGACTTCTCCCATGTCCTCAAGAACAAAACGAACTACTCACAAGACATCATATGGATCATGATCAGAGATGGAATAATGATGTGTAACAATCTGAACATAAACAATAATTCAATGGTTCACTCAATAGCATCAACTACAAAGAGTAATCAACACCGGGAAAGTTTCCCCTAAGAACTATGCAAGATTCAACCCAATTGTTACAGCGAGTGGTGATGATGATGATCCCGATGAAGTCCAGCTTGATGGTGGTGTTAATGGCGATGATCTCCCCTCTCTGGGAAGGAATTCCCCTGGCAGAATTCTATCTTCCGGAGAGATCTTTCTCTCTCGGTGTTTTCCGCCTCGCAGAGGTGGCGGAATCTTTCTGTGTTCGCTCCCCGAGTCTTAGGGTTTCGGGAGGATAATATACGCTAGAGGGGAGAGCCAGGGGTGGACCAGGGCGGCCACACCACCTGGTGGCGCGGCCTAGGCTGGCCCGTGCCAGGGGGTGGTGTGGGCCTCCTATGGCCCATCTCAGCCTCCCCTTCTGGCTTCCTTTGTCTTCTAGAAAAATAGGATTTTCCATGTATTTTCCCGGATTTTCTGATCTTCGCGAATTTTGCCTCCAAACAGCACCTTTTCCATCGAATCCTCGATTGCAGGTCCATGCTCCAAAAGTCATCAACCATGCAAAAACAGATGTAATAACATAAGTATCATCCCTTAATATGAAATATATCAATGAATAACAGTAAATTATGATATAGAATAGTGATGCAAAATGGACATATCAACTCCCCCAAGCTTAGACTTCGCTTGTCCCCAAGCGAAATTGAGCTCAATAAACATGACCTCAGGTTTATGGAGTGAAGAGTTGATAAAAGAATACGGACAGGAAGCATCACATTCATCAATACATAGATCATAATAGAAGACAACTCACTATTATATAACTTAACTTGCAATAGGTAAAGGAAACACAATAAAGATACATAAAGTCAATCATAATTGGTAATGGCAAACTTAGCTCTTGGTCGAACAATAGTTGGCAATTTGCTGGAGTTCACAAATAACTGGTTTTCAATGATAGCTTTCAAAGTAGTAATCACCAGGATAAGAGCAAAGTGCAAAACAAGGAACATAAGAAACCTGGTTGAATAGATCATCATATGAATGAATGAAACACAACAACTCAAAATGCTTGCTGAGGTAGAAGGGAATAGGTTTACTGACTCAACTAAAAAGTAAAAGAAAGGCCCTTCGCAGAGGGAAGCAGGGATTTCAAGTTTCATAAAGAGCTTTCAAAAATTATGGTACTTACTGGCTTTCAGCTCTCATTGCCCCTATCATAGGCATCTTTAGGTGGTTAAGGTTAAAGTGACACAACTAAGAGGATATGCTTGACAAGTTATAAGTTGAAATCTCATGCCCCTTACTTACAAGTACCGAACCTCATGCTACTCAACTTCAGTCACAAGTAAGCTCTTATCATTGTAAATACATATGTATCATAAAGAACCGCCAACGGGATACCCCTTGCACATGATACAGGAGCTATCCCACAATCAAAATGACAAGGCAAGCAGACAATGAGCATCTCAGCGATCCTTTTATTTGCTATTTGCATAGGTTTTTATTGAGGATGCTTCATAGAGTGCTCATTATGGTTATGCTGCAAGTTTCCACCATGATTAGGCATGGCTTAGGCTAGCGGCCCAGGCGTTTCTCTAACACACATATAAACTCCATGATCTTACAAGTTCCCCTTTTATTTCACACCACTGGGATCCATAAGCAAAAGAATCATGATATCAACGAGGTACAAAGTAACAGTGTAATGCTGAAAGCGTTCCCCATGATACATGGTTCTGCTAACTTCAACTTATAAAGCGCAATCATATGCGCAACAGAGATGGACACAATGGTTCAAGTTTATTAAGTGCAAGAAAATAAGGTGTTCCATCAAGTTCGTGAGAGCTTTAATCACTAATTTTCTCATAACAAGTTTAATTTGGAAGGTAGATAAAACAAGAATTTACTTGGAATAGCAATAATGCTAATAGGTAGGTATGGTGGACACAAATGGCATAGGTTTTGGTTTAAGGATTGATGCACGAGAAGCATTCCCTCTCAGTACAGGTTTTTGGCTAGCAAGGTTGGGTAGCAAGCATAAGAGTTGAAGGAAACAAACAAACATACAAGTGATAAAAACAAACATGCAATCTTCCTTGAAAGCACAAACGATCTTAACTAGAGAATACTAAACTTATGAGAAAATCAAGAAAGAAAGATGATGAAATTATATTTCTTTAGAGTACTTTTATCTTTTTTCATTCAATTCTCAAAAATAGTGTTGCTACTGACCGAGCCAGGTTTGCCAAAACCAACTAATATTAACTCAATGATCCCAAAGTGCTACCAATACTAACAACAAGATCAATCATATAACCACGAATTGAAAACTAATATAAGATATGCAAAAGAGTAAATGATAGAACTTCTCATTAATATTCCATAACGGCAACTCACACCAAGGGATACATATCTAACGAGAGAGGGGACACTTCCATAATGCAAACCATCCTACATGATAACTTCTCTATTCATGATATGACTCTACTAAAAAGGTAAAAAGATAGAAGATAGTGATATGATACCGCGGCACTCCCCCAAGCTTGGAACAAACCAAGGGGATGCTAAAACCTGATGACGAATTACTCCTTCGGTGGTGGTGGTATTCTCTCGATGAGCTCTTTGATCAGTTTCCCCAAGTCCTTGATCTCGAAGGTGAGATTACGAATCAGCTGTGAGTTTTGCTCAATGCGGCTCATGATCATGTCGGGTTGAGAATCCCAGCTCTTGCAATTCTTTCCCCACTCTTCCTCCTTGAAGTCTTCTTTTCCTGCATGGCTAGAACGAGGCAAATCCCAATTGGAGGGTAGTTTCCCCTTGGGCATATTCTGGTATTGATGCTCATGGATAAGGGTATGGAAAGTATTCTTGGTGCATGGAGGAAGTGACCATGGAGCCAAACAGTGATGAGGAGTTTTCCCTCCAGTCTGCATCCGTGCAGTCCTTCTAACCTTGGCAGGTTTTGTCACCACTCCAATTCTTGCAATAGTAGTGCCGGTGTGCGGATGTTAGCCTTGCTCCTCTTCTTCACTCTTGATCTCCTCCTCCTGACTGGGGTCTTGGAGATCTTCCTCCATAGGTTCCTTTCCCTTATCCTTGGCGGACACCATTGTGCCTCTAAACTTTCAAAAATAGTTCCTAGCAGAAATAGATCAAAAACGAAAACATGATGAGAACACGATATACGAACCTCGAGGGATCCGGGGGATTATATATTATGAAGTTTTACAACAAAAGGAAGGTACTGGGAGAAAACGGGTCGGAGACGGAGTCCGAGGTGGCCACACCACCTAGTGGCGTGGCCAGGGGTGGGCCCATGCCACAGGGTGGTGTGAGACACCCTGGCTCCGTTTCTGTCCCTCTTTCTCTTGGTAGCTTTCCTTATTGGCTAAAAACTGCAAAAAAATATAACTAGACAGATCTTTCGTGGAACTTTTCTTACCAGAACTGTTACCTATTTGAAAACGGACTCTACAGGTCTTTGAATTTGGTATTTAGTAGATTATTCCGGAATCACCACTTGAATAACATCAATATCTTCATCTTCATACACTTATTGCTTGAGTCATGAAACCTTTCACTTCCTTATTACACCATTATCTCCACTAACCTGGAAATTTCTTTCACACAAAACTTCACATAGTTCTCATTAGCAACATTAGTATAAGTGAAGTGATAAAACCTTTTGAGTCCAATTTCAACTGAAAACCATCAAAACATAAGCTACTGTAGCAACTCCTTCCGAAAACCCAAAAATAATTCGAAAAGGAAATCGATTAAAGAAGCAAATGCAAGAGTGGGAGAATATGTCAAAACAGACCAGCAGGTAAAGATCAATTTTTTCGAAAATCTTCTGTTGCTCAAATCAAAAAGTGCAAAACTAACAAAAGTTAAATAACAACCTGGGGCAGAAGCACAAAAAATTACAGCTCAATCCGACATACAGAGATATCTCACGAATGTTTACGGTGAAGCACAAAAATCTGTTTCGGGACAGCAACTTCCCCAAATCTTACTTCTCTCTCATTAGAGGTTGATCTTGACACAAAAACCAAACAAAAAGGATAAGGAGAGGTTATTACCGAGGTAATAACTTCCAAGACTCAAAGAAACAAAAACAAACTGAAAGCAACAGAAATAAAATGGGTTGTCTCCCAAAAAGCTCTTTCTTTATAGCCATTAAGATGGGCATGATAGTTTCAATGATGCTCACATAAGAATATGAATTGAAGTGAGGGAGAGCATTTAAGAGGCAAAAATACACATGTTTAAGTCTAACCCACTTCCTATTCAAGGGAATTTTGTACACAAACAAGTTGTTGAAACCAGAGGCTACAAGCATAGGAAGGCAAAACAAGTGCAACATAAAAACTTTCAGCATAAAACGGGGAAACTTGATATTATTGAGGTGCATAAGAACAGTTTTCCCTCTCTCATAGTAGCTTTTAGTATCATGCATAAATTTAATGATATAACTATCACAAGAACCATGGTAGCAATGATCACTTATCCTAACAGAAAACACAGGGACACTAGCTCTCATAACACTTTTTTGTGAAACAATATTAGGGATATCCTTACAAAGGATAGTGTGTCCATCTTCTACATATTTAGTGACAAAGTCTTTCACATCTTCTATTATAGGTTCATCATTTTGTTCATCAGGTTCAACAGCTTTACTTGTACTTTCATTAACCATACTAGCTATCATAAAATGTTCCTTTACTTTAACTGGGAAAGGTATTTTCTCAATGTAAGGTTCAGGTAAAGCGTGATTAGCAGTATAAACTTCAGTATTTCTTGCAGGAACACTCTTAGCAATGTCTTTATAAGGTTCATGATACTTATTCCACTTCTTTTTAGGCACTTCAATGTAGGAAGCAAAGGCCTTAAAATAAGTTGCAATAGCTTGAGGGTCTAGACCATAAGCATTTTTAATATTTTGAAAATCATCAGTTCCCATAAAAGATTCAATGCATTCAGAATCATAATTTATACCTGACTTTCTTCCTTTGTCATTCTCCCATGCCTCAGCATTATCTTGAATACGGTCCAGAAGATACCATTTAGCTTCTTCTTCCATGCGAGTGAATGATCTAGCACAAGAAGCATGTAATAAATCCTTATCATGAAGAGAAAGCCTTGTGTAAAAGTTATTTATAATAATATTGTCGGAGAGATCATGAATGGGACATTTGAGCATTAGTAACTTCAATCTCCCCCAAGCTTGAGTTGTACTCTCTCCATCAAGAGGCCAAAAGTTGTATATTTTATTCCGATCTTTATGAATCTTACTAGGAGGATAAAACTTTGAATAAAAGAGAGGTACTATTTCCTCCCATTCAAGAGCTTGACCATTCTTCAGCAGCTTATACCATTCCTCAGATCTTCCTTTCAGTGACAATGAGAATAACTTCTTCTTAACTTGATCTGTAGTAATATCTGCACACTTGAACAACCCGCATAATTCGTGTATAAAGAGCAAATGATCACCGGAATGGACAGTTCTATCCCCAACATAGTAGTTATCCATAACATGATCAATAATTCTCGTAGGTATTTTAAAAGTATCATTCTCAGCAGGTGGTGGTTCATCTACTACCTTAGCAGTGGTAGTAGCATTATGAAATAAGAAACTCAGCGAATTATCCATATTGAAAATAAAGCAACTGATAGAAGTAAACAATACTCATAGTAGAAGTTTCCTTTACCAGTTCCACTCTCCAATAGCGCTTCACTCCCCGGCAACGGTGCCAGAAAATAGTCTTGATGACCCATAAGTATAGGGGGTGTATCGCAGTATTTTCGATAAGTAAGAGTGTCGAACCCAACAAGGAGCAGAAGGTGCTGGCTAGTGGTAGGGATCAGGAATTCTCTGCAAATACTTAGCAAACAGATTTTTAGGGGTTTTTGATAATGCAAGTAAATAAAGTACGAGTAAATAAAAGACAATAAGAATAAATGTAGCAAGTGGCCCAATCCTTTATTTAGCAAAGGACAAGCCGGTTGTATTACTTAAGATGACCAAACGTTCTCGAGGACACATGGGAATACCGTCAAGTGCTTTCGCTTCATATAGTTGATCAATCTTCTTTACTTTGCTAAGTGTTGTGTGGGTGAACCTGTGCTAATGTACCGACCTTCCTAGGACTAATACATACTTGTGATTATACCCCTTGCAAACATCCATAAGTACAAGAAAGTAATTAAGGTAGAAACCTAACCACAGCTTTAAACTCTAAGACCGTGACGTCCCTTGTGCAATGGTTTCCTAACGGGGGTTCAGGTTTCTGTCACTCCGGCAACCCCTACGATTAGTAGCCAAATACACAATGCATTCCCCTAGGCCCATATAGGTGAAGTGTCATGTAGTCAACGTTTACATGACACCACTAGAAGAAGTACACCACAACTTAAATATCAAACCATTGAATCTTTGTCAACACAATTCCACTACTAACAACATGACTTCTCCCATGTCCTCAAGAACAAAACAAACTACTCACAAGACATCATATGGATCATGATCAGAGATGGAATAATGATGTGTAACAATCTGAACATAAACAATAATTCAATGGTTCACTCAATAGCATCAACTACAAAGAGTAATCAACACCGGGAAAGTTTTCCCTAAGAACTATGCAAGATTCAACCCAATTGTTACAGCGATATGGAGATGGTGATGATGGTGCTGGTGGAGATGATGGTGGTGGTAATGATGATGATCCCGATGAAGTCTAGCTTGATGGTGGTGTTGATGGCGACGATCTCCCCTCTCCGGGAAGGAATTCCCCTAGTAGAATTCTGTCTGCCAGAGAGATCTTTCTCTCTCGGTGTTTTCCGCCCTGCAGAGGCGGCAAAATCTTTCTGTGGTCGCTCCCCGAGTCTTAGGGTTTTGGGAGGATAATATACGCCAGAGGGGAGAGCCAGGGGCGGACCAGGGCGGCCACACCACCTGGTGGCGCAGCCTAGGATGGCCCGTGCCAGGGGGTGGTGTGGGCCCCATGTGGCCCATCTCAGCCTCCCCTTCTAGCTTCCTTCGTCTTCTGGAAAATAGGATTTTCCATGTATTTTCCTGGATTTTCTGATCTTCGCGAATTTTGCCTCCAAACAGCACCTTTTCCATCAGAATCCTGACTGCAGCGGTCCATGCTCCAAAAGTCATCAACCATACAAAAACAGATGAAATAACATAAGTATCATCCCTTAATATGAAATATATCAATGAATAACAGTAAATTATGATATAGAAGAGTGATGCAAAATGGACGTATCAGGTCTTCAAGGGTAAGTTCGCGAAAAGCTCCTCCCTTTACTGCATTACTAATAGCTAGGTCCTGGCAACAGGGGTTCAGCGGCGTAGGGTAAAATTTATTGTTTCCATACGCGAACCCCTATAGTGGTATCAGAGTTAGATCTATGCGTAGTATTGTTAGTATAGGTAGAACGCACGAGATGTAGAATGTGGGCATTGATCTTTTAGTTGTTACCCTCCCACGTGTACTTGTGTATACCGCAGCAATGCTTGATGAAGCGCCCCCCAACCAACTTTACGCGTTCATTCGCGAGACTGGTCCACACTTGACATACGGCTTGTACCGTATAAAGTGTCTCTGGGGGTGTCTGTATCTCTCGCATTAGTTGGTATGCCATTTGCAACGGAGGGCTCCGAAAGGGGTGTAGTATAGACAAATACTTGATCAGCATTGTGGTGAAAGTTCGTAGGTAAGAACGGTTCTTGTGTGAAAGCCCATTCAGCCACGTAAAACATGCAAAGATAAAGTAGAGGCATATAACTTTGTTTTGCAGGGGACATTGTGATGTGATATGGTTGTCTCAAAGGTAAAGTAGTTTACTTTATGTTGCTAAGTAGTAGTGCATGGTCACGGTGACGGACTACCACGCAGGAAGGCACTGGTACCCTGGTTCCTCCGGCGCCGGAACCCTGGCGCCTAAATCCGAAGGCGCGGGATGGAGATCACGGCGAGAAGGACCATATCGCATCACTCTTACATTCAATGTTTATTGTTTGTATATCTTATTGTGTGCTAGTATTAGATACTCGATGGTAGCCTAATAAGATGATCCCTAATAAAATACCAATGAAAGTGTTCTCCCTTAGTGTGCCCCACTAAGAAAGTTCTTCGGTATGAGGCAGGCCGTGATGATTGGGTGTCAGACATATCTACATTCGCATACAGTAGGTGTAAGCCATGTTGCATAGCGAATATACTAAGGTTGAGTTGGCGATCCTAGCATGTGTATACATGACCTCGGAACACGGATGGTTGAAAGATCGAGCACAAGTCACATGAATGATGTGATCAGCGTTTAGGCGTCCACCTTTCCAACTATGTCACCGGCCATGACGATTGGGAGTGGTGTAGTGAATAGGGATTGTTAGAACCCTTCAGGGGATAGGTGTTTTTAGTGGAGTTATTAATTAACTGATTTAATTATAAACTTATTCTAAAATTGTTTTTGCAATTATAAATGTAGAAAATGGTTCTCCCTGATGTTACCTTCCCTATTGACGATTGGTTAGAAGGCGAAAAGCTCAAACTTGACGGATCAAACTTTTCTATGTGGGTTGCGCGTCTCCATGTTCTCCTTAGCAAGAATGACGTGGTCGACTACATACTCTACGAGATGTATTTGGAGCAGCCCTATTTCGATGAGACCCCAGAGCAGCGCGATCACCGCTACTACCGTCGTCTGATGTCTCTCTTCATATCAGTGATGACGCGCTTCGGAATGGTTGATGAGCTGTGGCCGATTGTGGGTAGAACTAACCCAAGAACGGTTATGGCACAAATTAGATCATATTTCGTGGAACAAGTGTGCATATGGGAGCATGAGCTGATGGGAGATTTCCTCTCCATTAAGATGGAGGAGAACTCTTCGCTTGACGATCACTTGGTGCGCATACATGATGCGTACATGAGGATTGCATACTTCCTGGACAACTGGTTTGTGAGCTATTTTGGAATAGGCGTGTTGCTACGGTCGCTGCCACCAAGCTACCAAGAACATCCCAGGACTTGCATTATGGGAGGCGATGCGGAAACACAGGATTTCCACGAGCTCATATCACATTTTAGGAATGTGAAGGTTGAACCCGTTGTCGGAGAGGTCAACAATGACAAAGGTATATATTTGATATATAGTTTTATAAATGTTATAATCTTGCAAACACATATTGCAGTGTTAAAGTATTTGATACTTATTCTGTTTTGGTGAAAATAGGCCCTTCTGCATGAGAATTGCTTGCTGGAGATGAGGTGATGTTGCGTGTTGATGGCGAGCATGATGATGATGGCCAACGACACTCTCCCTCAACATTTATCAGTTAGTTTATCGTTTTAGGATGATTATTGTAATCGATAGATTCTGAACTTCTTTAGTGTGTCTCACACTTCGTGAGACGGTTATTCATATGAGTTTGTAATAAACAGTTGTTCCACTTTTATGAATGATTTCTATTTGTGTTCATATCTTGTTCGATTATGTGTGAATTATCCTTGTTGTTGAAACTAATTGATAATACATGAACATTTGTAAAATATTGAAAAATGCCTTGAAAAATACCCAACTTAATGATATATTCATTTTGAATGAAACCATTAGTTAAGTTCATAGTTATGTTGATAATATATGAAAGTCATTTGATTTCTTGACACATATGAATCATGCCTAAGTTCGGCAAGATAACTTGAACCATGCATTGCATGAATACAAAGTGTTTGGTGAATTGTTCAAAGTTAATGCATATCGATGTATTGTATTTCAACAAAATGGTGATTATTATTATATTCCTATTTAATTTTTGTAAAGAGTTTATAGAAAGAAACATGAGTGTGAAACTGTTTAATATGATCAAAGTATTTCATCCTCCAAGGGTATTAAACATAAAAGAGAATTTAATTACTATGATTTGATCAATAGTAATAAAATTCAACATTATAAGATTGGCATAAAGAAATCATGAAATGCAATGCATTTGAAACATCAAAATGCAAAGCATCGCAAAGTGATATTCGATATCAAGTGGGTGAGTAGATGGCACCGAGTAAATCGTTGTAGTGTAAGTGACGAGGGTTTAACTCATCAATGCCCATTGTTATGGACTTGGGTTTTGGAGAAGGAGGGAGCGCTGGAGACATCTATCGGCTAGCAAACAAGCACACAGGGGACAAAGGATTTACCTAGGTTCAGGCCTCGTAGAGGTCCCTACTCCTGCTTGTCTGCTCGTGGAATTATTGAGGGAGTCGAAAGTTACAATGGTGCACAGATGTAATCTGGCGAAGGTTGTGGTAACTAGGGTTGCGTGTGTCCTTCTCACCGCCCCCTCCTAGCCTTTATATAGATAGGCTAGGTATCAGGTAGCAGGTCGAGTCGGTTACAAATTAGGGTTTTCCCTTTAATCTTTCTATCTTTAGCTTCTTCTTGTTCTTCAAGCAATCGAGAGCCCGTAGGTTACTCGAGTCCCTCCATCCGGGCCTTAGCGACACCGTGGGCCTGTATGTATTTGGACCGTCTATACCAAGCTCGAGTACCTGTAGGGTATACCCACGTCAGTAAGTGTAAATACCATTAGTTAGAAATAGTTAACACTCAATTAGTATATATAGTGAACCATTTGAATTCGTGAGATCGGCATCATATCTTGTATGGATCATCATGAAAGTTTTGGAGTTATTCGATATCACCAAAACAAATAGCGAATAAGTCCTTGTAGAGTATTCATTACAAAATATGAATATGAAATCCATGGCTAGAACCAAAAGAAAGGCAAAATTAGTATTGCTTAAAGTTCTGGTGATTTTTGAGAAAGTTTATGTTCTCGCATGGGAAGCTTATGGAAGATAGTGAAAAACACAATGAGGATTCAAAACCCTACATCAGAGTGTTGAGAAGCGCAACGAAAAGTGTTCTTGGACGAATCTCTTCACAAAGGAAAGAATCAATGATAATGATCATTGTGTTTTCCCCACTAGTGTTTTCACTACATGAAGTAGGATTCAAAATGTACCCCATATCCTGTATGGATACATTTGTGAATCATTTGTCATGATTACCAGAATATGGCATACCTACGAACTACTAAGGAAATAATGGTGAACTAAAGTTATGAGAAATCCTAGAGACAAAATTCACTTAAGATTAGAAAGCAATTCATTGCTGAATCTTACCAAGTAAAAGGTTACTTGAATTTTCCAAATGACTGCAAAGTCATGAAGAAAAAGGTGAATGACAAAGGCACAATTTGTCATGAATAATGTATTGTACAAATTCAAATGAATTTGATTCAAGTGTGCTAAAAGTCTAGTGGATTTAATACTAGTAAAGTACTAGCATCTCATAGTAAATCTCTCAGTTTGATAATTGATCAAAGGATTTTGAAGTTATTCAAAATAGTGAGTGGATATGCAATTTGCATGAAATTGAGTGGGAGCTATGAAAGACTTCCTAAAACAATATGTGAATGACATATTTTTGAGTGGGAGCAATATAAGTCTCAAACTCGAATATGTAGGAACTCAAATATGTTGGGAACATATTTTGAGTGGGAGCTTAAAGAATGATTCTTAAGTGTGTGAATAACACATTGACAATGAAAGCACAAGTACCAATAAATAATGATTTATAGGGATTAGAAGTTGATCAAAAAGTATATTACGATATTATGTAGTATTCCTAAAGGGATTCTGAAAAGTGTTTTGGAATAGGAATTGATTAAGGACTGGTCCTTGGTCACTCAAATTAGGAATAACATTAAGTTAAACATCAATGGTTGGAAAGAAAGAAAAGGATGATCGTCATCCACTATGTTAAGGCATAGGTTCTATCTTGGAAAACCATGATGACAACTTAACATAATATATGATCTAAGAAGTAACATTTTAAAGGTTATTATGTATGAATCACAGAACGTTGAGCTAAGTTTGTCCATAGTGTCTGATTGAGAACTATAGACACATTTCCAAGTCCATAAAGGATGACATATCTCAAAGCATAAAGGGTTATGTTATAAGGGAATATGTTGGAAACTCATGTATCAATAATACCGACTAAAGTCAAGTAGGAAGCGAGGTGAACAAAGCATCAAAAGTTGCATAGGGTGCATGAGTGTTTCGATGATTACATTTATAATAATAGATAAGGGTACCATCTAAAGTGATGTATACTATTATGGCGGGTATAGTTCGTCTTTAATGCAGAAGGTGTGTCCCAGGGTGCAATGCCCACGAGAAAGCTCGAAGTGGCTGATCTAAAGTCACTCTTGGATCTTGGAAGCCGACCTCTTTCTGCTGCCATAACTACGAGGCATACACAAAGATGTTACCATGAGATGATAAAGTATTAATGTCAATCAAGGTGACATTAATAAGTTGCAAAGGATTTGGGATTGTAAAGTACAGACCAAATACTCAACCTCTTCCATGAGCAAGCATGTTCAAGGTACTGGGATATATGGTGCCAATGATTAAGAACAAATGTAGCTAGTTTATTTGTACTCTAGTGCAAGTGGGAGACTATTGGAAATATGCCCTAGAGACCAATATTAATAAGGATTATTATCATATTTCATAAAGTTTATGATTAAGTTTTATATTATGCTAATAGTGTATTAAAAGGAAACGTCAATACACGTGTGATATATAAACAACCAGGAGTTCTCGGTGATACTCTAGTCACTGGTTCATTGGTTAACAGATGATCAAGGTTTCCCGATCATGTTGCATTTATGCTAGTTGGAAATGGAGTCACCTAATTGTGAGAATGAGATGAAGAACTAATACCCAACCTAAACATCGTGACCCGATCATGTCACAAAGTTCAAGTTACGATGATTAGAATAGACCTAGTGTACTATTTCTTAGACCGTGAGGCTATATCAATCACTACCACCCGAGGGTACTTTGATAGCATCAAACATCACTTGGTTAAATAGTGATCATAAAGGTGTGTTCAGGTATTCGGTGGAATAGTAGAGGCAATATATGTCAAAAGAGGGATTTGTCCATCCGCATGATGGAAAGATACTCGAGGTCCCACTCGGAGAAGTTATATCCAATAGTTGTGCAGGCTGTGATTTGATCACGGGGATATCGCTTGTCGGAACGAGTCAAGTAGGATTTGTCAGTAATGAGATTGAACCCGACATGGTGATGTAATTGATCATATCTCGGGCAATGCAAGTATCAAGAGACAAAAGTAATATGACACGATGTTCATGGTTCAAACAATGAAAGATTTCGTGGAATGCACAGGGGTCACATGGCCATCCAGGTCCCTCTGTTGATCATTGGTGCGGGAGGGTCCCGACCATGTCTAGAGTGTTCCCGAACCGTGGGGTATCACACTTAAGGGCTTGGTGATGCTTAGAGAGTATTTTTAGGATCGGTAGAATCACCGAAGAAAGAGAAGAGAGAAAATCGGAAGGGTTTCGGTAAGTCCGGAGGATGTCCAGAGTGGAGGTGGAAGGTGTTTCATAGCCACGAAGATTGAATAATATGTGAATGAATGTTAAATATTGATTTAATCATTTACTCATAATTATTTAATAAAGAAAAATCAATTAAAGGGTCAAAAAGCCTTAATGTAACAAATCCGGAGGGAGAAGGGCCCATGAGGGAAAGGAGCAAAGGGAGGAGAGAGAGGGCGTAGCTAGCTGGGCCCTAGGAACCCCATGCGCGGCCCAATAGGGCCTTGGCCAACGGCTACCCCCTCCCCCTCTCATCCCTCCTTTGTTTAGTCCCACATAGCTAAGCTATTTAGCTTGGGGGTGGGATTCCCCCTATATATAGTGGGGGTATTTTGACCAAATAAATACAACAATATTCAACAAAGGTTTCCTCACTTTTGGGGAGACCTCCAATTGATATTTCTCTCTCTCTCTCTGTCTCCCATGATCATGGTCCCAAGTTCAGATCACACGAATGAGACTCTTCTTCACAGTGGAGCGCCATCGCTCTACGGGATTCGGATCTAGGAGCTCTACTTCCGCAACTGCTGCTGGATTGGGGAAGCGGGAGTCATCGTCAGGCACCAGATGCATGTAACTCCCTGCGAGGTGCAACATTCGAGGCACTAGGAGTCGTTGGAGCCATAGGAGCTGCCGAGACTTCAACACAACCTTGAGGTCGGCTTCGATACGTCTACATCAATCACGCTCTCCCGAGCGTTGAGAACACTTTTCGGTCTTGAAGGGTTAGTTCACGAAAAGCCCCTCCCGTTACTGCATTACTAATAGCTAGGTCCTGGCAATAGGGGTTTAGGGGCGTGGGGTAAAATTTATTGTTTTCATACGCGAACCCCTACAGTTGTATCAGAGCTAGATCTATGCATAGTATTGCTAGTATGGGTAGAACACACGAGATGTAGCGTGTGGGTGTTGATCTTTTAGTTGTTACCCTCCGACGTGTACTTGTGTATACCGCAACAATGCTTGATGAAGCAGCCCCCAATCGACTTTACGCGTTCATTCGCGAGACTGGTCCACGCTTGACATATGGCTTGTACCGTATAAAGTGGCTTTGGGGGGTGTCTACATATCTTGCATCAAGTAGTATAGACAACTACTTTATCACCATTGTGGTGAAAGTTCGTAGGTAAGAACGGTTCTTGTGTGAAAGCCCATTCAGCCATGTAAAATATGCAAAGATAAAGTAGAGGCGTCTAACTTTGTTTTGCAGGGGGCGTTGTGATGTGATATGGTTGTGGCAAAGGTAAAGTAGTTTACTTTATGTTGCTAAGTAGTACTGGACGGTCACGGAGGTGATGGACTACCACGCCGGAAGGCACCGATACCCTGGTGCCTCCGGCGCCAGAACCCTGGCACCGAAATCCGGAGGCACGGGATGGAGATCGTGGCGAGAAGGACCATATCGCATCACTCTTACATTCAATGTTTATTGTTTGTATATCTTATTGTGTGCTAGTATTAGATACTCGATGGTAGCATAATAAGATGATCCCTAATAAAATACCAATGAAAGTGTTATCCCTTAGTGTGCACCACCAAGAAAGTTCTTCAGTATGAGGCAGGCTGTGACGATCGAGTGTCAGACATATATATGTTCGCATACAGTGGGTGTAAGCCATGTTGCATAGATAATACACTAAGGTTGAGTTGGCGAGCCTATCATGTGTAGACATGGCCTCAGAATACGGATGGTCGAAAGATCGAGCACGAGTCACATGAATGATGTGATCGGCGTTTAGGCATCCACCTTTGCAACTATGTCGCCAACCGTGATGATTGGGGAAGGTGTAGTGAATAATGATCGTGTAATCACTAGAACCCTTCAGGGGATAGGTGTTTTTAGTGGAGTTATTAATTAACTGATTTAATTATAAACTTAGTCTAAAATATTTTTTGCAATTATAAATATAGAAAATGGTTCTCCCTGATGTTACCTTACCTGTTGACGATTGGTTAGAAGGACAAAAGCTCAAACTAGACGGATCAAACTTTCCTATGTGGGTTGCGCGTCTCTATGTTCTCCTTTGTGAGAATGACGTGGTCGACTACATACTCTATGAGATGTATTTGGAGCAGCCCTATTTTGATGAGACCCTAGAGCAGCAGGATCACCGCTACTGCCGTCCTGTGATGTCTCTCTTCATATCAGTGATGATGCGCTTCAGAATGGTTGATGAGCTGTGGCCGATTGTGGGTAGCACTAACCCAAGAACGATTATGGCACTACTAGGAAACAGCTCTTCTGTGGCGCATGAAAATACATCTTCTGTGGCGCATATCCTAGTCGCCACTGTTATCTCGCCACTGATATCTTCTTCCTGTGGCGCATATGGATATGCGCCACAGAAGTTCCAGACTTCTGTGGCGCATTTCTTCATATGCGCCACAGGAAGAACTTCTATGGCGCATTTACGTATATGCGCCGCAGAAATGCCATGCGCCATTGACTATATAATTATATGCGCCACTGATTGCGTAACACATATTCAAAGTAAAATACTTTCCTGGTGTATAATCAGGTATTTATACAGGATTTATATAGTATTTATCCAGATGAGTATAAAATACATTGCACAAGTAGTAGATGCATGAAAACCGACATATATATATAATACAAACACTTAGAGCCTGATCGAGATACATATATAGTGTCAAGTGCCAAATTTTTACACAAGCGCCGAATACAAAGTTCATATCATCTCACATTACAAATATGAAGTGGCCACCGCCGCCTACACTAGGATCAAATAGAATACAGCTATGATAATGGTGAGCAAGAGCATTAGCCCGACCAATATCTTCATCCGGTTCTTCTTCCACAAGTGGTTCCTCCACTTGGCTATCGCCTCTTCTCTAGTCGCGTATCCTTTGTAGATGTTGCCACTAAACTTGTTCACTTGTTTGTGGCAATCCTCCCACTCCTCGTAGACTCCTGGAACCCTACCCATGTACACCACATACCACCTCGTCGCCATCTCTATAAACTACAAGGCATATTATTAAAAATACAATGAAAAGAATGAATAAAGGGTTCACATCCATATATATATATATGTTCATAGAATATAAAACAAAGGATCCATAAACCTAAAAGTTAGATCATCATAGAAGCAATAAGTTCAACGACAACACGACCACAAGGTAGTTTAAGTCTAACAACAATGACCATTTCGACCACGAGATAGTAAAGTTTATGACACACACACACTAATACAGAAAGGCCCATCAAGAATATACACACACTAGATCATGCTAGAGGCACACATCGATCATGATGAAGACTTCCTCTTCTCGCTCGGCTTCGGGAACGGTAGATAGCCCTCTTTCGTCATCCATGTCCTTGTGTCACCTTGCTTACGGAGGCGTTCTTCGATCTCCCTCTTACTCAACCCTTTGGCTTGTTGTAGGGCACCGCCCCTTGTGTTGACATCTTCAATGATGATTTGCGACAACTTCATCTGAATGCGATGGAAGTCTTCTCTAAGATCAGCATTGTCGATTTTCGCCAAAGTTTTGGCCCATCCTCGGAGACTAGATGGCATCGTTAGGTTATGGCAATCCCGAACATAGCCTTTAAGGTGATGGAGGACGTAGAAGGCCTCCTTGGCACCAGTAGTCGACTGCTTGGCGCAGGGGAAGTCGAGAACGTGCTTGAACACGTGTTTGCCATCCTTGATACATTCCCCCTTATCTACGAAGGTGCATCCCTTCTTGGTGTAGCCCTCGAGAGCCTCATTGAGAACACCCCTTATTCTGGTGTAGTCTTTCTTCTTCGTCAAACTCCCCGAGTCGAAATACGTGGCTAGCGAATACCTCGGGGCAAGGACGATGAGTGCAAGATTTGTCTCGCAAACACAATTGGAACGGAATGTTGGAAAAAGAGCATAGGAAGAAATCTATAAGAAATGCATAAGTTACGGTGGCGATGAGCGAGTGTGTGTACTTACTCGGGAAAGAAAGGCAAAAGAAGTGTGCCCTTCCTCTTGTTGTCCACCATGAACTTCTCGAGGTACGTCGTCGCCTTGGTCCGTGTCTCTGATCCTTCGACCAACTGGCTGTCCTGCATGTAGTAGGATCCACTATCGCGATTTCCGAGGTATTTTCTCTCTTGATCGTGAGCGCCAGATTGAGCGCGTATAGGCGGACCAAGTTATAGTCTAGCCGTTTCGTGAGAAACAACTTGAATATGTCCTCGAACGCTATGAATAATATATCTGCGGGGGGTTCATCGATGAAGCCCACGTCCAATGGCACCTTGGCCGTGAAAACCGGGTAATTTGGATCTTCGTATTTAAGGAGGGCCTCTAGTGTCTTGACACCCTCGTGCAAAGTTAACATGGCTCCAACCGCAATGTGGATCATATCCGGAGTCAATATCGGATCACCAGCTACATGCACTCGGGGCAAGCCAAATTGTGTGGATGGTATGACGACGCCCCGACCCCGGATCCTCTTCGAAGAGGCTGGCTCACACCCTTCTTATTATTATTACCTCTCTTCCTATAGTGCTTCTTCTTCACAATGGTCGCCCATCGCCATCCGCTCATCCGCCGGAGTGTGTTGGGGCTGAAAACCAATCCCGCTCTCTTGTGGTGGATCAGCGGTCGAGGCGTCTCTTGAGAAAGACCATGGAAGACTAGCCGCTGCATGCATGTATTGGGCCGACCAGCTTGATGGTCGTCACGAGCTGCGAAGGGTTCTTCATCCACAGAAGGCATATACAATCCTTTGGCGGCGCCGGTGTTGATGAAGTCGTCAACGTTGACCAATTCATCATCATCTTCATGGGTGGCATCATGTGGTGGTGGTAGCGGGGGCGACGGCGGTTGCAACACAACGTCTTTGCCATGTGGCGGTGCACACGCTGCCAAGAGTTGATGGTGACGGCTGGTGGTGGCGACAACAGCGGCTACTGGCTTCCGCGGTGGTGGCCGGGCGATGATCGGTCGAGAGGTGGCGCCGGTGCTCCCCCCGCAAGACGAATCTGGGTCTTCGACCATGTCAAGGGCCAGTTGTAGCATTCCCCAAGGGTCTTGTGTTCGTCGGCTCCCTGAGGTTGAAAGGGGGGGTCCATGTCGTCGCACCCTGGCAACACCCGAGCCAACCTGACCCTCATCACATCATCATCCATTGGATTGTTGTGCATCGTGCGGCTCGTCAGTTGTATAAGAGTGCCCTTGGCAACATCCTTCAACTCACCGCCGACATCTTTAAGCAGGAGTACACAAGAAGTGTCCTGAGGCAAAAACATGTTGTTGGGCGTCATGTGATGGCAACAGTCATGCATCAAAGGCATAAAGGAGATGATGTGCACTAACTAATTAGTTACCTTGGTGATGGCGTGGATCTCGGCTAATGTAGAGACACGGCCGATGCCGGCGGCCGACCTATCATCATCTGCAATCTCCCGCTTGGGTGCCTCACGAAGCACCACCGCCGTCGGCTGCGCCTTATTGGTATCTTTGGCGGAGGGGCGCTGTGACCAAAACGAGCGGCTGGTCCCGACGCTGACGGGCGGGTCACCAGGTCCGCGACACGGTAACATTGATGCCCGAGTTGTCGCCGCTAAGCTGGGCAGATGTATCGCCGACCTCCTCCCGCATTCCAAGCAAGAAGCCCTCGAAAAACTCGGGGATCATCGAGCGGAGCTTCTTCCACTAACTTGTCCACCGCTTTTCTGGTCCACCGCCTTCTCTTCCAAAGGTTCCGACCTTCATCTTCAGCTCGCAACATCGGCTTTATCCTGGTTCTTCCTCTCCCTTCTTTTCTTGGCGCCCTCTTTGTAGTACTCCTTGAACTTCATGCTCGCATCAAGCCGGACACACGGCCAGCCGAGGACGGCGAACCCTTGTCCCTCTTCTTGTAAGCATTGGTCGCCTGTTAAAAACTGCGGTCCCACGGGTCCGTCAACTGGGACGACTGCGGGCGAGCTGCTCAGTTCATCCTCCTGCAGAGATAAGGAAAGGTGAACCCATTTAGATTCTTGGCTTCATTATTTTAATTAGAACGCAATAGACTTGAGATCGGCGATAAATTCCTCACCAGATTCTTCTCGAAGTCCTTCACCTCCGGATCGTCAGTGATGGACTCCCCTGTTTCCTTGTCCAGGTAGTAGCGGGCCTGAACAAATTGCCTAAGCTGCAAGTCCGTGATTTTAAGCCAAGGGTTGTCTTTACCAAGGCGTTCAAGCTTGGCGTCCTCCTTGTCCCAAATGGCCTGTTTCC
Source organism: Avena insularis (assembly GCA_023614405.1). Lineage (NCBI taxonomy): Eukaryota > Viridiplantae > Streptophyta > Magnoliopsida > Poales > Poaceae > Avena > Avena insularis. The sequence goes on along the minus strand of CM042690.1, from coordinate 658,294,382 downwards.
CCCTGTATCCGCCGCTTCCAAGGCGGTGGTTACCTATGTTCTATTCCCGCATACTCCTTCCCCATTGAGTCCATTTTATAGCGTCAGCGGTAGCTATATCCGCCTTGAATATCCTAAACTCTTCTTTGTCGAGCATCGGATTTTTCTTACTAATAACCTCCCAGCTTTCACCTTTGTCAATGCTATTCTTCACCCGGGTTTTCCAGCTGCTCAAGGCGTTGCTCATCTTTGTGAGGGCTAGTTTGTTCACCGGGTTCTTTCTCTCAAGGTTTCTAAACTGCTCTGGGAATCTGTATCGCTTGTGAAGCTTCTTAAGGAGGTTATCGACCAAAGCTGCATGGTCAGCATGTCTGATGTACTTCATGTTGATCGACATGCTTTCCCGGACGATGCACCCGAGTTGTAGGCCGTACCCTTTAGCAATCGCCTCTGGCGCAATGGGTAGGCCACTTTCTATGACCTCAGTGAACTCATCACAGACGGTGGCGAGCCCTGGCACCTTCCACTCCTTCTGTTCCTTCTTCTTCTTCTTCTTCTTCTTCTTCTTCTTCTTCTTCTTCTTCTTCTTCTTCTTCTTCTTCTTCTTCTTCTTCTTCTTCTTCTTCTTCTTCTGAGAAGTGGCCAGGTTGCCGCTACCGCCATCCGTGCGCTCGCCGCCATCGGTGCGGGCGCCGCCATCGGTGGTGTCATCCTCTTCACCGCTGCCTTCACTAGTTCCATCATAGTCGTCTTCATCCCCCTTGTAATCAGGATCTCCGCCCTCATTGGCCCCAGCAGCTCTAGCGACGGTCGCCTCCTCCTCCGGTGGTGGTGTCATCCTCATCGCCTCCTCCTCCTCCTCCTCCTATTGGGACCCCTGCCAGAATGACTGGTTGGCCTATCTAGCTTGTTCTTCATCACTGATCATGTGCTTAGAAGGGCCAGACTCCTTGTTGCCCGACATGTTTGCACTACTCTATTTAAAAGAGGCAAAAAGTTAGCACAAATCTCAGCCGAAAAATTCGGCATGACCTTTGCTAATTTTTTGACCAAGGAGTGCCCATTTCTCAACCGAAACGGAAGTGAATCGACACTTCAGGAGAAATGGGCAACTCAAATAAAGAAATATATCCCTGCAAGACAAAAGACCCCATCCCCCATGCATTGACCCCAGTATCCATCATCCATCATCCATCATCCACAGTACATTTCAACAGCAGGTACCATCATCCCCATACAACATGTATAACAGATATTAACTAGAATGCCTAGTATTTCTCATACAAGCCAGAATAGTATAATCATAAACAGAATTCTATATTGCTCAGAAATCTACAAATCTGCAGAAATAATCAGTATATACAGCAGCAGTACATGTCCTTCAGTAGTGCATAGTTTAATATAGAAGTACAACAGCAGTACATGTCCTACAGCAGCAGTACATGTCCTACAACAGTAGTACATGTCCTTTAGGGATCACTAAATGGACAGAGCTTAAATAAACAGGTATCTCTGAATAAAAGGAAGGGCGGTATCTCTAATCCATGACAAAGTACAAACACTACTCAAATATTATGAACTCAAGCATGGTACTCCAATAGCTATCTTTTCAGAAACATAGCAGTAAGCTATTTGATATGTCCAGAATCTGTCCAGAAATATAGACATGACATGTCTGAGTAATATGTCCAGTAGCTACTCCATGGAAAATATTTTGTATGCAAATAGAAATGTCACAGTGCCATGTCCAATGCCATGTCCAGTAGCTACTTCATTTCAGTCCAAGTCATTCCCATGTATGTTTGATCTAATTAGTATCTTAAGGGAGAACATCTGAACATGACACTATATTACTATATGTATCTTAGCTTCCAAAACATTCTCTTCATATGCATGTATGTTGTTCTAGATATATCTTCATATGCATGTATGTTGTTCTAGATATATCTTCATATCTATACTATATGTATCTTAGTTTTGAAAATGAAAATATGATTATCAGGAAGAATTAGTACCTCCCTGTGTATAGTTTAATATAGAAAATCTCAATTTCTTAATATGTCCCATAGAACAGAGTTGAGCAGCTCACTCCTAGGCTCTTAGGCATGTACTATTTAGATATTTGTAAGCCTCGGTTAGACGTAACAATGTCAGTAAAGAAATACTCATAAGACTAGTAAGGTAATAGTGCAGTTGCCATTATGATGTCAAAACATTGTTATCGAGCATTACTGCAATTTTCAGAGAGGAGCTACGAGAACTGCAATTACTTTGCTGAAGTTCACCAGGGTGCTACTTCTAGAAGCCCAAATATAACCAAGTCTTACACTTTTACTGACTGCATGTACCATCCAATTTAAGGAGGTAAGACTATATGGCAAGCCAACAGATAGGAACTGTTCCTCACACTCCCACCCAATGTACTCAACCTACCTCACCCTCTATTAAAGATTCATTCAAGATTTTTTTGGTGACAACGTGTACCCTCTATTAAAGGTTGAGTCTTCTACACTTTGTTGGTGACAATGCCGCATAATTCCTCAAGCTATACTTGCAACAATTACTTCTGAGCAAACGCACAACAGCCACAAAAAATAATGAAGTAGGCACCAACTTGGGTTATGTGCCGCTCTGCTCCATTACTGGGAAGTAGGAACTAAGGCTTTCAGGCAGAGTGCTGTAATACAGCATCCAACAACTGTTTTGGTACAAGTAAACAAACTGAAACTATACAGCTGCTGCAAAAGCACCATCTGGTGGTACCAGAATGAACTACCCCCCCTAGTAAATTCAACCGTGATACTCGCTCCAACTGAGGGTGAACAAATGGCTGAATCCCCTACTACTAAATTCAATGGTAATACTGGTTCAAACTGCAGGGGAACGAACAATGATGATATGACAGAGATTCAAGAAATTGCTTGTTCTATGTATTTAACTGACAGAGAAAGGGGAAGAGCATCAGAGGGGGTGGGGATGGGGGGACGAACTTGTTGTGGTGGTTGACGACGACGAGGGTTGCGGGGTCCAGCGTGGCGGCTCCTCCTCCGGCGGCTCCTCCTCCACGGGCTATAGGGCGGCTCCTCCTCCGGCGGCTCCTCCTCCACGGGTTCGTCAGGCGGCTCCTCCTCCACTGGTTCACCGGGCGGTGCGGCGGTGGCGACTCCGGCAGCAAGGGCTAGCACGGCGGTGTGACGTCTGTGGTCGTCTAGGGTAGCGCGCGGCAGTGACTGAGAATGGGGAGAAGGGGAATGAAGCAGGCCGAACCGTTTATTTCGCTAATTCCTAAGGTTCTGTGGCGCATTTCGGCAATATGCGCCACAGAAGTTGGAACTTCTGTGGCTCATACTGCCGAAATGCGCCACAGAACCTGTGGACTTAGTACAAAACGTGGCGTGCGTGGTAGTATGACAAGATCACACACTTGCCTTAGTGGTCTCTGCTGCTTGCTTGTGCCATTCTAAACCTGAGGCAGCCAGGTTCGAATCCTGGCTGTTTCACACTTTTTTATTTTTTAAAAATATATTTTTAATTATAGATCTGTTTAAAATAAAGCAAGAACATATAAAAATATTCATATTTATTCAAAAAACTCTCTTCCCGAACATATACAATCATGTAATGTGTTTTTAATTATATATATATGTCTAAAATGAATCAAGAACATATACAAACATTCATATTTATTCAAAAAATCTCTCTCCGAACATATACAATCATGTGATGTGTCGAACTAGTGTCTCTTCACAATCTTCTTGCCCTTTTTCGCCGTGGTTGAATACTTTAGCCTGTGAACTTTGAGATTTCTTCTTGTGAATGGACAACCTTTAGTAGGCAGTGTGGTCTTCCTTCTTACTTTAGTAGTAGTAGGCATGTCGAAGTACTTGTCGAATTCCTCTTCGATCTTTGGGTCGCTGTTTTTGTTGAAGTTTTGCTCGTTGGCGGCTCCTTCCATTCCGATGATGCTCCTCTTGCCCCTCCTAACTACAACACGGTTGGGCTTTAACGGGTCGGTAATAAAAAAGCATTGATCAACTTGGCTAGCGAGTACCCAAGGCTCATTTTTTGCGGAGGCGTTCTCTGTTGATTTGGCATCTGGTATAACCATTGTGGTGAAATAGCGGCCTTCTTTTTCCATGTTCTTGGCCCATCTAACACGGAACATCGGTACAATCTCTCCACAGTAGTCGAGTTCCCATATCTCCTCGATCCTTTCATAGAATCTTTCCATCACAGTAGTCTCGTCATCAGCAAAGGATAACATAGTTACTCCTGAGTTTTGATATTCACTATTCTTGTCCTTTTCCTCGGTGTAGAATCTGTAACCGTTTATGTCGTATGACTGATAGGTCCTTAGATTGTGCCCTGGGCCCTGCGACAAGGAGAATATGAGTTTTTGATCTTCCGTAGAAGGCGTCTGTGGGGATTGTCCAGCCTTTTCTTGAACCAACCCATGAAGCTGAGTTGTGCTCTCCGTTACGCCTCCCTTCTTCCTCGGCTGCCCTGGTCGATGTACTCGCCGATTAAGCTTCAGGTTTTTCACCCAAGGGCCGACCACTTCAATGTGTTCTAGCGCGACTCGGTGTGCCCTTTCAAAATCAGTGCGTTGACCATCAATGCTGACATGTAGTGAGCGGCAGCCCTCGCGGTGACCATATCCACCGAGCCTGTCGAGGTGCTTATTTGTGGGTATTCCAACATCCTCGTTCTTGGTGGTTAGATAATTCTGGCAGAAAGAGATGCACTCGTAGATCAGAAAGCCCTTGGCTATGCTTCCATCTGGACGAGACCTGCTATAACGAATCCTTTTATGACACCGCTTAGCCTTTCAAACGGCATCATGTTGTGCAGGAATGTCGGCCCGAGCTGGATGATGTCGCCCACGACATGTACAAGCAGATGCACCATGATGTCAAGAATGCGGGCGGAAGTAAATCTCAAGCTCGCATAGTATCATCACGATCTCTTCCTCGTAGCCTCGTCGAGCTGCTTCACACCGATCGACTTCCTAGATATGACGTCGAAAAAGTTACAGAGGCCAAACAACGCCTCACGGACATGCTCGCCCATTATCCCACGGATCGCAACGGGAGTATTCGCGTCATCAAGACGTGATACCGTGGAGACTTCATACCGCTGAACCTCTTCGCCATGTGCGATATCTCGCTTATCTTCCCGAGTAACGGAGGAACTTTCACCCTAAGAGGCACCTAAAAACTGCTCGAGCTCCTCCGGACTCAGAGTGAAGCAGCGCCAAGCACCACCTCATTCTTCTTAACTCTTTGCGGCGACCTTGAGTCCTTCTCGATGATGATGATGATCATCATCATCATCATCACTATCAGGGTACTGAAGATCTTTCTTTATGCCAAGCAATTTAAGGTCCTTTCTTGCTTTCGGCCCATCCTTGGTCCTCTCTGGCATGTTCAGTAGAAAGTGCCAAGCAGACTCTCGGTAACGTTTTTCATGATGTGCATTACATCGAGGCTATGAGGAGTGTGAAGGACCTTCCAATACGGCAGGTCCCAGAAAACAGACCCTGCTTTCCATACACCCAGCAGCGGCTTTGTCCTCGGTCATTTTTTTCCAGGCGCAGGACAATCTACCCAATTATTCAAAAGCTCCTCGATTTCTTCGCCGCCCCTCGGACGCGGGGCTCTTTCGAGCTCGTCCTTACCATTGAATAGGTCACCACGTTTTCTCCATAGGTTATCCATGCGGAGCCACTTTCGAGTACCTTGGAACACGGTTTTTGAAGACCCGGGATCCCTTGGTAGCTGGAGATGCGGTGTCTCATCCATGCACTTGACGCATGCATTGTGTCCGTGGTTCACCTGGGCCGATACATATGCGTAACCAGGATAGTCCTGCACGGTCGTGAGCAACACGGCTCTCAGATGGAAATATTCTTTAGTGTAGGCGTCCCACGTACGGGCCAGCGTCTCCCACAAGCTGGCTAACTCCTCTCGCAATAGCCCGAGATACAGATGCATATCGATACCTGGTTGTTTCGGCCCGTGAATAAGAATGCTCATGTGTACATACCTTTGCTTCGTGCATAGCCATAGGGGGAGGTTGTATGGCCATACAAACATGGGCCAGGTGCTATGCGTGCTACTCTGGTTTCCAAAATGATTGAGTCCATCGGTGCTCATACCCAGCCTGACGTTCCTTGCATCGCCCCCGAACTCTTCGAACTCGATGTCTAATGCATTCCACTGGCTAGCGTCTGAAGGGTGTGTCAGAATCTTGCCCTTCTCTGGATCATCTTCGGGTTTCTCTCTTTCCGCGTGCCATTGCATGAGCTTTGCTTCCTTAGGATCTACGAAATATTGCTGCAGACGAGGGGTGATAGGAAAGTACCATACCACTTTTCGAGGAACTTTCTTGTTCCCTCTCTTGTACCGTCCTTGGCCACACACCGGACATGTGGTTCTATCCGCATACTCGTTCCGATAAAGTGCGTAATCATTGATGCATGCGTGGTATTTAATGTGTGGTAGGTCGAGAGGGCACACGATTTTCTTGGCCTCCTCGATACTTGTTGGCAATGTGTTCCCCTTAGGAAGTCGGTCGTGCTAGTATTCCATGTTCGTGTTGAAGCTCACATCGGTCCATTTGTGTTCGGCCTTCATCTCTAGAGCCTTGAGCGTTACACTCAAACGTGTATCCTCGGGGCGACACCCAGGATACAATGGAGTCATCCAGTCTACCTCCATTTGGGCCAGCTTGGCTTTCTCTCTGGCTGCAGCTTTGTCGTTGCTCGTCTCCTTGAGGAGCAGTTCTTGAACATGAGGGTCCTACAAGACCGAAGTTAGCAGCGTCTGTTCGCGTCTTCTCCTTCTTCATGATCATGATCATGCCCGTCGCCATCTCCTTCTCCATGCTGATCATGCCCGCCGACATCTCCTTCGTCATGATGATCATGCCCGCTGGCATCTCCTTCGTCATGATGATCATGCCCGTAGACTCTTCGTCTTCTCGCCCGCCCACGTCTTCGTGACCACCACCATGTCCTGTCGGCGCCTCATTGAGGTCGCACATGAAACCGCGCCTGAGCAGGTGACCCTCCAATTGTCCATATTCAGGGTCGATCCAGCGCTGCAGTTTGCATGTTTGACATGGACATCTTATCATGGTCTTGTTGTTCAGAATCATGTCCTCCTTCACGCCTTTCTTGTACCTAGCAATTCCACCTTCGCTCATCGTGAGGACCATGGTTGCCTAAGCGGTCAAAACAGAGAGTATAGGTGAGAACCACACCATATGAACACACACATGCATGAATGCTAGCCGGAAGAAATTAGGCATGACCTTTCCTAAAATTAGGACATATGGGTAGTGCAAAAATTTGCCGAAATGGAAATGAATCAACATTTCTGCAAACATCCATGCAACCACACCGGCTGAGCCCGACAACAACAAGCAACCAACAAAAAACTTCCTCCCATTGCAAACATTCATGCACCAGACAAGCATCGTCTCGCCATGGATCGCACACACACCGCCCGCACGACAAGCTTCACCTACATGTTCATGATGGCCAAGTACTCACCTATAGTAGACACAATAATAGCGAGACGAGACCGCGCGATGAGAGAGTGTGGACAAATAGATCTACAATGGAAGTTGGTGGAGAGGAAATTAGTAAACAAATAGAGATGTGAGAGAGAAAAGTAAGGAACTTTTAGATCTAGAAGTTGGAGCGAAGCTTCCACTTACCAATCTATGGATTAAAGTAGGTTTAGTTACAATAAAATGGAGAAACTATGGGCAAGATGGGGTGTGAGGGAGGAGGAAGACGAGTTGGGAGGAGGTAGAGATGTGAAATGGTTGGTGGTGGATAGATAGATAAGAAAGCTAGCTCTTGTCACATTTTTAACATATGGATCTGGACGCCCTCATCTGTGGCGCATATGGAGGAAATGCGCCACAGATGTTGAAACTTCTGTGGCGCATAAGTCCATATGCGCCACAGAAGTGGGTGAATAAGATTCCCTGTGTGGGGCCCACCTCCAAGTTCTGTGGCGCATGTTGGGATATGCGCCACAGAAGTGAAACACATCTAGGGGGCATAACCCAACATGCGCCATAGAACTTGGGTGACCTTAGATTCCATGGTGGGCCCTCCCTCCATGTTCTATGGCGCATGAGGAAATATGCGCCACAGAAGAGGCAACTTCTGTGGTGCATATTTCAGAATGCGCCACAGAACTTTGATCAACCCACCCTGGCTGGCGGGTCCCACCAATCTTCTGTGGCGCATGTTCTAGAGAATGCGGCATAGAACATCCAATCTTCTATGGCGCATGCTTTCTGGTGCGCCACTGATGTTTTCCTGTGGTGCATGCTTTCGCATATGCGCCACTGAACATCTTGTCTATCTGTAGGCCGTTTCCTAGTAGTGTGGCACAACTTAGATCATATTTCGTGGAACAAGTGCGCATATGGGAGCATGAGCTGATGGGAGATTTCCTCTCCATTAAGATGGAGAACTCTTCGCTTGACGATCACTTGGTGCGCATACATGATGCTTACATAAGGCTTGCATACTTCCTGGACAAATGGTTCGCGAGCTCTTTTGCAATAGGCGTGTTGCTATGGTCGCTACCACCAAGCTACCAAGCACATGCCAGGACTTGCTTTATGAGAGGCGATGCGGAAACACAGGATTTCCACGAGTTCATATCACATTTCTGGAATGTGAAGGTTGAACCTGTTGTCGGAGAGGTCATCAATGACAAAGGTATATATTTGATATATAGTTTTATAAATGTTATAATCTTGCAAACACATATTGTAGTGTTGAAATATTTTATACTTATTCTGTTTTGGTGAAAACATGCCCTTCTGCATTTGAGTTGCTTGCTTGAGAGGAGGTGACATTGCATGTTGATGTCGAGCATGATTATGATGGCCAACTGTAGAATTGCGGAATATTATATGTATTGATTGTGGCCTCAATGGGTTGTTTATATAGAAGTACAAACTTGGCCTCCAAGGGACTGACTAGAGATATAATTGGACTATATTTGAACTACCAAAACTAGAACCGAATTATACTCTAACATCCCCCACAGTATCAACATGAGGTTCAACAATGTTGAGACTGAAATGAATATCTATAATTGGTTGTGTAGCAAGCCCTTTGGTGAAAATATCTGCAAACTGAGATGTCGATGGAACATGGAGAACACGAACTTGCCCCAAAGCAACCTTCTCTCGAACAAAGTTTATATCAATCTCGATGTGCTTGGTGCGCCGATGCTGAATAGGATTCTTAGACATGTAAATATCCGAGATGTTGTCACAATAAACAACGGTAGCCTACTCAATAGGACACCGAAGCTGTGACAATAACTGACGAAGCCAAACCGTTTCAGCAACAGCATGTGCCATAGCATGGTATTCAGCCTCGGCAGATGAGCGGGAGACTGTAACCTGTCTTTTAGAAGACCAAGAAATCAAATTGTTACCAAGGAAAACACAATATCCAAATGTGGACCTACGAGTATCTGGACAACCAGCCTAGTCTACATCCGAGTAAGCTGTCAAAGTAGTGGGAGAGGAGTGGTTTATGTGAAGACCATGATCAAGAGTGCCTTTAAGATAGCGTAGAATGCGTTTGACATGGTTATAATGTGGAATTCGTGGATCATGCATGTGTAAACAGGCTTGTTGGATAGCAAAAGAGATTTCAGGTCGTGTCAGAGTAAGGTATTGAAGTGCGCCAATAAGACTGTGATAAAGAGTAACATCAGAAATGGGATCACCATCGGCAGAAAGTTTGAGAGAAGAATCAACAGGAGTGCGAGAGGGCTGGCAATCCAGCATACCAGCACGATTAAGAAGATCAGGAATAATATGATATAAGAAAGGTTGAGAAGAGGCAGTAAGAAGAATCACGAAGAACTGAAATACCCAGAAAATGATGAAGAAGAAAGGTTGAGAAGAGGCAGTAAGAATAATATCATCAACATAGAGAAGCAAGTAGGAAATATCATTGTTACGATGATAAATAAAGAGAGATGTATCAGAAAGACACGGAACAAAACCAATGGTTTGAATAAATGAAGAAAAACACTGAAACCAAGCACGAGGGGCCTGTTTTAAACCATAAAGGGATTTTTGAAGAAGGAAAACATGATCAGGGTGGTTCTTGTCTTCAAAGCCAAGAGGTTGTTGATAGTACACAGTTTCTCGAATAGAGCCATGGAGAAAAGCATTTTTAACATCTAATTGATGAATATGCCAAGCAGAGGAAACAAAAATGCTAAGAACAGTACGAATGGTGCTAGATTTAACTACAGGTAATCAATACCGTGTTGTTATGAATAGCCACAACAAACCCAACGAGCTTTATAACAAGAAAGAGTACCATCAGATTTAAATTTTTGATGAAAAACCCATTTACTAGAGATAATGTTTGTGTTAGAGGGACGAGGAACCAGTTGCCAAGTGTTATTTGTAGGAAGAGCACTAAATTTATCTTGCATAGCAGCAGCCCAGTTGGGGTCAAGAAGAGCAGTTTTGTAATTTTTAGGAAGAGAAGATAGAGAAGTTTTAGCATGAAGATTAAGCCATTGGGAAGGTAAACAAAAACCAGATTTGCCACGAGTGTGCATGGTCTGTTCATTTTGTGGTGCAACAATAGGTATAACATGTCGAGGAGGTGGAAAGGTAGAAGGTGTTGTCGCAATAGAGGTGGTGCCTGCCGCGGTAGAGTTTGGGGTTTGTTTCCGCTACCATGGAAGAGGTGGTACCTGCCGTGGCAGAGATTTGTGCGTGATCGGCTGCCGTGACAGAGGTGGTGGCTGCTGCGGCAGAGTTTTCTGCCATGTTTGCTATCGCGGCAGGATTTTCTGCTGTGGTGGCTGTCACGGCAGTATTTGCTACCGTGGTGGCTGCCACGACAGGATTTTCTGCCGTTTGGGCTGCCGCGACAAGATTTTGTCCAGAATTCTCTGTCATGGTAGAGGTGGCGATAGGACTTTCAGAAAAATAAAAAGGAAATTTGGTAGTTTTGGTTGAAACTGTGGGCGTTGGGGTGGTGTTGGCATCTCGTTGGGCAAAGGGAAAAATATTTTCAGCAAACGTGACATGTCGAGACACATGAACATGACCAGTAAGTAAGTCTAGACAACGATAGCCTTTGTGTTCAAAAGAAAAACCAAGAAGAATGCAGGGAATTGAGCGAGGAGAGAGATTGTTGGGGGAGGTAGCATAGATAATGGGAAAGCAAAGACAACCAAAAACACGTAAATCAACATAATTTGGGTGACAAAGAAAAAGGAAAAAATAGGGAGTGTTGGTTTGATTTGCTTTGGAGGGTCGTATGTTGAGTAAAAAGGTGGCTGTGTGTAGTGCTTCGACCCAAAATTTTGGTGGCATGGAGGATTGAATTAAAAGAGTTCGTACAATGTCATTTAAAGTGCGAAGGGAACGTTCTGCTTTGCCATTTTGAGGTGAGGTGTAGGGACAAGAAAAATGAAGAAGAATACCGTGTTTGAGAAAAAGGTGTGGTTTTTAATGTTGTCAAACTCACGACCATTATCACATTGAATAAAACGAATAGGGAGAAACAAGTGGATAGAAACATAGCGGTGAAAATTGAGAAAAATAGCATGAACATCGGATTTATTGCATAAAGGAAAGGTCCAAACAAAGTGAGTAAAATCATCAAGGATAACAAGATAATATTTAAAACTAGAAACACTAGAAATTGGTGATGTCCATAAATCACAATGTAGTAATTCAAACGGATAAGTACTATGAGAACTTAATGAACTAAACGGAAGGCGAACATGTTTGCCTAATTGACAGGACTCGCAAAGCGAGGAAATATGACAATCTTTATTAAAGGGTATTGAAAATTCACTAAGAAGCGAGGATAAAATAACATTATTGGGATGGCTGAGTCGACGATGCCACAAATCCACCAAAGCCACCATAGATTTTGGGGACGCGGCAGCAGGGATACCATCAAGAGAGTATAAATCACCGGAGCTATTGAAGCGTGCGATCTCGGCCTTGGTCAGGTAATCCTTCACAAATGAACCAAAAGGGTCAAATTCAACAGAAAAAAGATTATCACGAGTAAACTACCGCACGGAAATCAAATTTTTAATAAGAGCTAGGGTAACAAGAACATCACGAAGAAGGAGAGGTTTTGTGGATGATGGGATTTGAGATTGACCAATGCAAAAAATTGGGATAGTGGAGCCATCACCAAGAGTAATGGAAGGAAAAGGAGATGTGGTGCAAGATGACAACAAATTACTAGATGCAAACATGTGACTAGAAGCACCAGCGTCGAAGATCCAATCCATACCTGAGGTTCCTTGAGAAGCAAAATTGTTCATGGCCTATAGAAAAGCAGCTTGATCCTAGCTCGGTGTTGAGGTTGAGGTAGGTGCTAGAGGCAGTGCAGGCTGGTACGGTGGCATCGACAGCAAAGCAGGCGACGACATGTAGTAGCTGGCATCGGCTGATGAGTGCATATTTGCATCATGTTTTAGATTATTATTTTGCATTGTAGATGTAGGATCTTGGTATTTTATGGCGCTCACGCGCATATTTTATGTCTATTTTCACCAGGATCAGGACAAATGATGGATCCAATGGATACAATTCTTGGAGAAGTTGTACTATGGAGAAAAGGAGTAAAAAACAACGTAAATCGCTTATTTGGAAAATATTAATAATACCAGAAGAAAATCAGAAGCAAAAAAGGGAGGCAGAGAGTCCAACGACCAACTATACGACCAGAGCAATTTTTCTGGCCGTATAGCTCCGGCCGTATAGCTGGCACCGCCTCCGCCTCGTCAAATAGTTTCACCCCGTGCAATTGGTTCGAGGAGACGACATACAAAACACCTAGAAATCAAAGAAACCTCACCTCCAGAAGGCATCTAGAGGGGGTACTCATCCACAAGGGATCCATCTTTGCGCTGCGCAGATCCGGGAGGCTAAGGCATCGATCTTCATCATCCACCGCTGCATCACCGCCATCTCCATCCATCCCATCTACATCTTATCTAGATCTTGTTGTAATTCCCGTACTCGTTGTGGATTTATACAAGTACTATTCATGTATGATTGTTTCCATTGCCATTGCTATGATGTTGGTTGCCTCCATGTCTGAGTAGATCATTAGTTCTTGTGGAGATGGAGAAACCCTAGTATGAGATTGAAATAAGATAAAGTGTATTATGATATTCATCGTTATGACCATGTGTTAGATTTTTTACATCTTGATGTTGAGAGAAGTCGACCTCTCAATATTTTCCTCTCGTGGGGACTCGATGGAAGAAACTACTTGTTGGTAGGCGGAGGTGTGCTAGCACTTACAGTGACTATAAAGCTATTGGCACCCCTTACGTATCAACTTGGGAACCAAGGAAACTCACGGAACACTATCCATGCCATGGGATACGTCCTAGGGGATTACGTTCCTTAATAGCGCAGTAATTCGATTGATGTCGATTGCTGACTGCTGTGGTTATGAGGATGATGTGAGCAACGGTTGCTGCCTATTTGTCCAATTACAGAGTTCCTCCCACACATACATAGTTGAGAATGTTCCTGATGATAATCTTTATCTTAGACCCTTATAATACTAGTGGTGTATATGCTACTTCCTGAGAACGCCTTTTCCCTATTGCAGTTCCAATCTCTCTTATATACGTGATACTTACTTTCTGCACTTAGTTGTTTTACTTTACTTTATTATTGCTCTTATACCCCAAAACACAAAAACACCTTTTTACACAATACTCTCATTTTAGCTTGTCACTTAGAACTTTATCTAGCATTTCTATTGTAATACTTATTTCAAGAGTTATTATACTTCAGACTCCTGCTCCCTATGGGATCAATATCTTTATTTCGAAACTAGCTACAAATGATCTATGCACTTGCAATCATCAAGCTATTTTCTGGCACCGTTGCCGAGGAGCTAAGTGCTGTAGGTCTTTTAGTTTTTGCTTATTTAGTTTTGTCTTGCTAAATTTGGTTTTGAGTTACAGATTTCTACCAATATGATGGAGTTTGAGCATATGACTAGTGCTAACCCACTCAACCACTTTGGGAAGCCCTGTGATATTTGTAAAAGAGATAACTCCAATGAGAAGACAAGGGGGTTTGAAATAAATCCTCTACTACTTAGTATTCTACATAAGAAACAAATTACTAGAGATGAAGAAGATCCTGATCCATATGAGCATATTGCATGTTTCAAAGATATATGTGGCACTTTTCTATTGACAGAATATACCACTGATGAGGTAAGGGTTAAAATTTTTAGTCAGACTTTGACAAGTACAGCTCTCTCATGGTATGGATCTCTACCCCCTAAAGCCACTACTACTAGGATAATCTAGCCTGTGAATTTCTATCAAAATATTATCCATTATCAAAATCTTTTAGAATCAGGCGTCTTATGACTTAGAAGAATCGTTCTAATGAAGGACTGGTAAGAGCTTATATTAGATTTAAAGATTTACTACGACTATGTCCTAATCATGATTTGCATGAATGGTATTTACTACATATATTTTATGGCAGTTTAATTGAACCTAATAAAATTGAACTAGACTCTTTCGCGGAAGGAGCCTTTATGAATCTTCCTATACCTAAAGCTTGGGCTTTACTTAATAGAATTCGTGATCATAGAGTTTCATGGAATTTTGGTCTAGGAAGCGAAGGAGGCGTAGAAATAGAGCATGATTGTATTCATGATTACAATAAAAAAGGCCATGTTAAAGAATTATCTAAAGAACTTTATTTGGATTCAGATCTTGTGTTGCAAGTTGTTAAAGCTTTTAAAGAACATATCAAAGCTCCAAAGGAGGGTCCAGTCAAGTATGATCCACCACTCGAACCTGAAAGGAAAAAAGAAGATAAAGCAACACTGGCCTCCATAGAACCAATATATGAAATGCCTTTCCCTAACACTGCACAAAAGCATATTTTTGAATATGAACAGGTCAAAGCAGTACAGGAAAAGAAGGAGGACGAAATCATGCCAGAAGAAGTGGAACATCTGGAAGAAACCAAAGATGAAGAGGTAACCAAGGAAGCAATTATGGCTATGTACGCACATTGTAACATAGTTGAACTTGATGAAGAGATTTCCATATTGGTTGAAGGTAAAACAAAGGTAAATGATGTGGGTAAGCCTATTCGTCCCTGCATATTTAAAGAAACCTCGCATTACGGTTTATGTAATCTTGGCACCGAAGTTAATGTTATATCTTATGACTTCTACTTAGAAATAAAATAAGTAATAGAACCGGCTACAATTGAAAATACTGATATGACAATTATGTTAGCCAATAAAAACCTTAGAATTCCAATGGGAGTAGTTGAAGATGTAGCTGTCACAATTGGAAACAAAAACTTTCCTATCAATTTTGTAGTTGTTGATATGCCAGCTGGCACTCTTTGCCCAATTATATTTGGAAGGAACTTTTTGGGTGATATAGGTGCCTATGTTAATTTCAAGAAGGATATTGTGTCTCTTAAGGTTGGGGGAACGGAAAATAAGTTCCACTTTTCCAAATTTAAAGACAGACCTCCACAAATACAAATACAAGAAGAAGAGAGAACTATTGAGGAAATGGCGACTCTTTCCTTTAGTAATCAAGAAGAAGAAATAGATGAAAATCCAAATTACGAAGAAATAGTTATGGAGGACAAGTCCCTGGGAGAACTAGAAGATGAATTCGATTCACTTCCCATTTTGGGACCTCCAATTAATGAGGCTTTTGAAGAGCCAGAAAAGAGAGGGGACGAGGAATTACCACCCCCAGAGTTGAAGACTCTACCCAAAAATCTTAAATACAGGTTTTTAGATGATACAAATAAATTTCCTGTTATTATTAGTGCTAAACTTTCAGGAGAAGAAGAAGAACTCATGAAGATACTTAAGGAGCATCGCCAGACCTTTGGGTACTCAATGGATGACTTGAAGGGCATTAGTCCCATGATAGCCGTCCATCAAATATTCATGGAAGAAGGTGTTAAACTAGTTGCAAAATTTAATAGAAGACTGAAGCCTGAAATGAAGGAAGTGGTAAGAAAAGAAATTGTACGCCTACTAGACGCAGGTATAATCTATCCTATTAAATTGAGTGAATGGGTAAGTCTTGTTCACTGTGTTCCTAAGAAGGGCGGTTTTACTGTTGTTCCTAATGAAAACAATGAATTGATACCTACTAGAACCGTTGTTGGGCATAAGATGTGCATAGACTTCAGGAAATTAAATAAAGAGACTAGGAAAGATCACTATCCATTACCATTCATAGATCAAACTTTAGAAAGGTTAGCAAACCATACTCATTTTTGCTACTTGGACGGGTACTCTAGTTTTTCTCAAATAGATGTTCATCCTGATGACCAACTTAAAACAACTTTCATTAGTCCTTACGGTTTACATGCTTACCACGTATGCCTTTTGGTATATGTAACACTCCAACTACTTTTCAATGATGTATGACTACTATCTTTGTGGATTTTATAGAACTTATAATGGAAGTATTTATGGATGACTTTTCTGTTTATGGAACTTCGTTTACTAGTTGCTTGGATAATTTCAAAAGAGTTTTGCAGCATTGTGAAGAAATTAATCTTGTTCTAAACTGGAAGAAATGCCATGTTATGGTCAAAGAAGGTATAGTCCTTAGACACCAGGTATCAGGTAAGGGAATTGAAGTTGATAGAGCTAAGGTTGAAGCAATAGAGAGAATGCCACAACCTAGGGATATTAAAGGTATAAGAAGTTTCCTTGGTCATGTGGGTTTTTATAGAAGGTTCATTAGAAATTTCTCTGGAATATCTAAACCTTTGACAAACCTCCTACAAAAGGGAATGAGATTCAATTTTGATGATAAGTGTCTTGAAGCCTTTGATAGACTCAAAAATGCTCTATCTCGTGCTCCCATCATTAAACCACCTATCTGGGATACAACCTTTGACTTAATATGTGAAGCTAGATATGATGTTGTAGGAGTAACTCTAGGATAACATATTGGTCGTAGATTTAATATTATACATCATGCTAGTAGAACTCTCAATGCTGCTCAAAAGAACTACCCTAAGGAAGAAAAGAAACTTTTTGCTGTATTTTTCTCTTGTGACAAAATTCGTTCCTATATAGTTGATGCAAGGTAAGAGTTCACATGGATCATGATGGCTTAAAAGAAGTCCTTGAAAGGAAATACCATAAGCCAAGACTGACCCGTTGGATTCTTTCACTTCAAGAATTTGAGTTGCAGATTATGCAGAGGCAAGAAATAATGATGTTGGATGTAGTGTCCATGATTGCTCCACAAGACACCAATCTTATTGAGAGGAACTTTAGTCCTGGTGATTTTCGTTTATGAGAATTATTCGATGAACTAAGGCCAATTCCTCCAAAAGAGAAGAAGTCTTTGTTGTGGGAGGAACTTTTTATCCCTGAATAAACAATGGTAAGTGCAAGGTAAGTGTTCTTACCCAAATAAGTGATTTGTTTTCACATTTTTTTTTAAAATTCTGCCTTTGAATTCCTTATGTTTTTCTGAAGTTTTAGAGGGGTTTTACCAACTATATGGGCGGAGCTATACGACCAGAGAGGAAGCTCCCGCCGTATAGTTGGTTGTTAAACTCTCTGTATCGTCTTCGTGAAATTGTTTTCGCTATCTGAGCCTAGACAGTCGCAACTATACACCCAAAGCAAAAATTTCGACTGTATAGTTGGTCATTAAACTCTCTGTATCATCTTCGTGATTTTTTTTGCTATTTGAGCCTATTGATGACCCACAAGTGTAGGGGGTGTATCGCAGTATTTTCGAGGGAAGTGAAACCCAATTTATTGATTCGACACAAGGGGAGCCAAAGAATATTTATAAGCCTTAACAACTGAGTTGTCAATTCAGCTGCACCTGGAAACAATCTTGCTCACAGCAGTTTATCAGTAGCAATAATTTTGTAGTAGGAATAACAAAGTAGCAGCAGTAGTAAAGTAAAGACAGTAGTAACAAAAGC
This sequence comes from Avena insularis, assembly GCA_023614405.1. Taxonomy (NCBI): domain Eukaryota; kingdom Viridiplantae; phylum Streptophyta; class Magnoliopsida; order Poales; family Poaceae; genus Avena; species Avena insularis. Next base: position 658,276,376 of record CM042690.1, on the reverse strand, counting down.
AGTAAACAGTGGGATTCGAGTGCGGTAGGCATAGGGATGGATGGACGGGCGTTGCATGGACAAGACAATTCACATGGCAATCAGAACATAGGGCAATTACAGATAAATAAGATAAAGCATCCAAGTACTAGATAATCCTAGGCATGTATTCCATATATAGTCATACGTGCTCGCAATGAGAACTTGCACAACATCTTTTGTCCCGCCAGTCCATTTGCAGCGGGGCCTCAAGGGAACTACTGGCAATTAAGGTGCTCCTTTTAGTAGAGCACCAGAGCAAAGCATTAACACTCCGTGAACACATGTGATCCTCACATCAAAGCCATTCCCTCCGGTTAGCCCGATTTCTGTCACTTCGGGGCCATTGGTTCCGGACAACAACGTGTGTATACAACTTGCAGATAAGACTAAAAACAATACTATCATAATGAATCAATAACATGTTTAGATCTGAAAGGATGGCACTCGGGCCCTAGTGACAAGCATTAAGCACAACAAGTCGCAACAAAGTCATAAAGTACTAATAAAAGATACTAGCCACCATGCCCTAACAATCTGATGCCATTACATGAACGATCTCATCCAATCCCTACCATCCCCATAGCCTACAGCCGGGGATTACTCACTCATAGATGGGGGAAACATGGATGGTCGATGGAGAAGCGATGTTGATGATGATGGCGATGATCTCCTCCAATTCCCCGTCCCGACAGGGTTCCAGAACGGAGTTTCTGGTGCTGTTTCATGGAATCTGGTGGTGGCAGCGGAGCGGAACTCCTTCTGGAAAAACGTTGAACCCCCCGAAGTTTTTAGGTCAGAAGGCTCCTTATAGGCAAAGAGAGAGACTGAGGGGGTGCCTAGGGGGCCCACACCACCCCCTGGCGTGGCCTAGCCTGGCCCACGCCACCAGGTGGTGTGGCCACCCCTGGCTCTTCTCCGTCTCGTATTCTGGCTCCTGGAGGCTTCGGGTGAAATAGGATTTTTGGCATATTTTTCGGGATTTTTCCTGATAGTTGATTTTCTGCACAAAAAGTAGACACCAAGGCAATTCTGCTGAAAACAACGCCAGTCCACATTAGTCGCATCCAAATCACACAAGTTTAGAGGAGAAACAATAGCAAAAGTGTTTGGGAAAGTAGATACGTTTTGGACATATCAACTCCCCCCAAGCTTAGCTTATTGCTTGTCCTCAAGCAATTCAGTTGAAAACTGAGTGCGATAAAAGAACTTTCATGAACACATTTGCTTCATATGATGTAAATATTCTCAGCAATATGATCAACTACTTAGACAGTTCATAATAATGAGTATGCATCTAAGTTTACTTAATAGGCATTGCAAGCTATGAAGAGATTCCAACTCAAAAATAATAAGTAGCATGAAGCATAAACATAAGCAGCATTACAATGCTCATAAAAAGGTATGATAGAGTGGTATCTCGCTTGCCTTTGATTATGAATGTCAAGGCACCTCTAAAGTTCAAGTGATGACTAGATGTAAAGATATCAAAGATACAAGCATCAAAGTGATAACACAAATAATCAAGTAATGGGACAAGCACAAAGAATGACAACTATTCTCTCAAGAAGGTGCTCAGAGAATGTATGGAGACTCAACAAGAAAAGGTTTTCAATAATTTGAGAGGCTTCCAAATGCTGAAAATATGGTACTCATTAGCTTTGAGCTTCATTTCCCCTATCATAAGCATCTTTAAATGGTTAAGGTTAAAGTGAAACAACTAAGTGGATATGCTTGACAAGTTATAAATCGAAGTCTCATGCCCCTTACTTACGAAGACCGATCCTCATTCTACTCAACTTCAGTCACAAGTAAGCTCTTGTCATTGTAAGTATATACGTATAATAGAGAACCGCCAATGGGGTACCCCTTGCACATGACACGGTAGATGTCCCATAATCAAAATAACAAGGCAAGCAGACAATGAGCATCTTGGCGATCTTTTTATTTACTATGTGCATAGATTTTTATTGAGGATGCTTCATAGAATGCTCATTATGGTTATGCTGCAAGTTTCCACCATGATTAGGCATGGCTTAGGCTAGCGGCCCAGGCGTTTCTCTAACATACATACAAACTCCATGATCTTACAAGTTCCACTTTTATTTCATACCGCCGGGATCCATAAGCAAAAGAACATGATATCAACTAGGTGCAAAGTACCAATGAAGTGTTGAAAGCGGTCCCCATGATACATGGTTCTGCTAACTTCAACTCATAAAGCGCAAGCATATACGCAACAAAGAAGGATGCAATGGTTCAGGTTTATTAAGTGCAAGAAAATAAAGTGTGCCATCAAGTTCATGAGAGCTTTACTAACTAACTTTCTCATAACAAGCATACATTTTATTCGCAAGAAAACAAGGCACATTCTATATGCACGGAAGTAGCAAATCATGCTAATAGGTAGGTATGGTGGACACTTTGGCAATATTTGGTTTAAGGGAGTTGGAAACATGAGTAAAACACTCAGTGGAAGTGAAGGCTAGCAATAGTGAGGGAGCGACCAGCGAGAGAGCAATAGCTGTCATAATCATACTTGCAACAAAACAGGACTAATCATGGCATGAAAGTGATTCAAGATCCTCAAGGCAAAATAATTCATCAAGGCTTAACTGATTATTACAGTCATGTGCATGCATGAGCATGTGCCAAGTCAATTCAAATAAAACATTCAGAGGAGGATACCACGGTGTCATACCAAGTTATGAATAGAGCAATGCAAGCAAACATTCATAAGACATGCTACAAACTATTAGCGAGCTGGAGCTAATCATAAGAAAGCAAGAACTACTAAGCATCCAAAGATAACATACACTCTACATGAACGGACTAAGCATGGCCACAGTGATGAGTATATGTACAAAAATCAAAACAAATAGAGTTCGTTACCAGCCTCTTACCACGCCTCAAGTTGTCATTAATCCTCATTATTGCTCTTTACTTGTGTGGCTTGAATAATAATATGAAACCAATATCCACTGAGGACTGCTGAACCCTGTAGCAAACTCACAAAACCAAAGAAGAATGACAAATATTTTTGTTGTTTTTGATTTTTAAAACAAGAACCAAAGAGGAAAAACAAGCAAAGCAAAATCTTTTTGGGTTTTTCAAATAGTTCAAACAAAGCAAAAAGGGAAAAACAAACCAAGGCAAAAATAAGAAGCAAACCATAGAGAAACAACAGAAATATTTTTGGTCTTTTTGTGTTTTAGAAAGCAAAAGCAAAGAAGAATGAAAACTAAAAAGAGAACGAAAAACAGGAATATACAAAGTACCGACACAACATGATATGGAGATGAGTGCAGTGTCGGCGTACCTCCCCCAAGCTTAGGCTTTTGGCCTAAGTGGGTATCAATCCCAAGTTGTCCAGGATGAAGTGTCACCCTGGTACGACGAAGAGGTCCCCTCGTCCTGGTGCGAGCTCGAGTACGTCCCTCCGTATTGCGCGGAGTAATCATAGGAGGGCACATCCTCCTGGTGCTGCTCGTGGAAATCCAGCAAGCGAAGCTGCTCGTCCACCTCCTCCTTGGAGCGCGACCACGGTCTCCTGTGAACACTAAACAAAGAAGGTTGTGGCAAAAGGATCTCCCTTTCATCCCCGTCAGTGAAAAGCATCCTATATACTAGACTGTCCAAATCAGAAATAGAAGTGACAAAGTGATGAGTTTTCATAGCAACAAGGTCAAGCCTCTGTGGTGCCAGCATAGCATCATTGGGATCCACTAAAAGACCTAATGCATTGACTATACGCGCGGCAATGATGCCCCCATAGATAGGCCCCCTAGCAGCTAGGCGGCGAGCAATAAGCGAGCCAAGATTGTACCGAGTATCATTGTTAAGTGCAGCAGCAAGGAATACTAAATGATAGTTGGAGATATTACTTGTGTTCTCCCTACCCAGTACACTAGTAGCAAGATAATATGCAAAGTATCTAAGAGCAGGGAGTCAGATATTTCTTATCTTTCCGTGTTGCGCCACGCGGTCATCATCATTGGTCACCCCTCGGTAAAGCTCCAACAAATCAGCGGGTCGCCCTTGAATTTTCTTCACGGTCCCTGTCATGCGTACACCTACAATACTGCAAAATCTCTCCAAAGGCATGGTGAAGGGCAGATTATAGATTTTAAAAGAGACAGTCGACTGATAGGATGTGTTAGTAAACGTGAAGCTCTCAACAAAAGTTTTGGCGAGCATAGCGTATTGCGCACTCTCATCTTGCATATATGAGGTCAAACCAACCCTCTCAATCAGTAGCAAGAAATCATCAAGAATACCTACAGCTTGTAAGAAAGTAAAACAAGGAAAAGAGGATGGGTGAGCATCCCCATCACCCCTTTCACTACCAATACGAGTTGCAATGAGATCTTCGTTGTATGATGACCTAGCCTGAGAGGCAGATCTTGAGGGCCTCGACCTCCTAGGTGCATCACTCTCAAATATCTCTCCAAAAGTATGGTTGTTCATGCTTGGTACTCTGAAATTTAAACACCTATTAAACAAGTGATTGCAAAGTAAATATAATGAAGGATTCTACTCATAGGGACTTGCAAGAGGCCTAAACATTCATCAAAACTATATCTCTAAGCATCAAACAAGCTTACAAGCTCTCATAACCAGTCACCTACAGCAGCAAAATACTCAAGATATAATCCACTAAACACAAATCTACTTGGACAAGGGGAGGAGTCACATACCAGGGAACAAATGCTCCAAATTTCAGCAAGAAAGATGGGCTGAGCAAGGAGATCGAAAAAATCGAGAGCAAGCACATCAAGAACACGATTTTGAGCAATGAACTGGAGCTTACTCGGGAGAGAGAAGAAAGTGGCAGGTGAGAGAGTTAGTAGGGGCCAGGGGTGGCCCACACCAGGGCATGGCACCACCCAAGGCTGGCCACGCCACCATGTGGTGTGCCTGCCTGGTGGGCCCCCCTGGTACCTCCTGTACTCTCGCCCCTTTTTCACGTAAAAATTTAATATGAATTTTCTGGAATTTTTCGAGACACTTTATTTTTGGGCACTTTCAGGCATAGAAGAATGATTTTCTGACAGACAGATTTTTTTTGGAAAGATGCAAGGACAAAAGAAAGCTAGAACTACAGAAGTTCTAAAACACTAATATGTAAGCAAATAACAACAAAAAGAGAACTAAACAAAAACAAAAACTAAAATGCATAGGATAGAAGTAAATGAAGATGATCATAGTGAAAACATTGTTTTGTTCAATGAAATCCTTTTGTTAACAAGGTTGATCAGGTCTTGTTACCAAAACAATTCCATATGAGGCAAAACTTTGTATTCCAGTAATGATTATGTTACCTCAACCTTGATAGCAATGGTCCCAATCATAATAGTTTCAAATTTTTCTCTTGGTATGGCACAATATATTTCTCCAACTTGAATGCCCTCAACATGTTCAATTGAATTCAAACCATAAGTTCTTTCATCCTTCTTGGGGAAATAGACAGTATGTTCCTTGTCATTAACATTGAAGGTCACCTTCCTTGATTACAATTGATAACAGCTCCTGCAGTATTAAGAAAAGGTCTCCCAAGAATAATAGACATATTATCATCTTTAGGCATTTCATGCATAACAAAGTCAGTTAATATCAAGCAATTATGAGCCACTTGAACAGGTACATCCTCACATATACCCACAGGAATAGTGGTAGATTTATCAGCCATTTGCAAAGATATATCAGTTGGTATTAATTTTTCTAGTTGAAGCCTCTTATAGAGAGAGAAAGGCATAACACTAACTCCAGCTCCCAAATCACACAAAACAGTTCTAACATAACCGTTCTTAATAGAGCAAGGGATAGTTGGAATCCCTGGGTCTCCAAGTTTCTTAGGAACCTTACCATTGAAACAATAATTAGCATGCAAAGTAGAAATTTCTTCATTAGGGATCTTCCTTTTATTCGAGACAATATCCTTCATATACTTTGAGTAAGGAGGCAATTTAATAGCATCAGTCAAAGGAATTTGCAAGAATAAAGGTTTCATCCACTCACAAAACTTATTATAGTGTTCATCTTCCTTTGACTTGTGTTTCTTATTAGGGAAAGGCATAGGTTTTTGGACCCAAGGTTCTCTTTCACTACCATGTTTCTTAGCAATAAAATCTTCTTTGGTGTATTTAGTATTCTTAGTGTGGTTTCAGGTTCTTCTTCAACCTTTTCTTCATTAGGAACTTCATTTTCTTCATTACCACTTTCAATTTCAGCATCAGAGATAGATATACTATTAGGATCTATAGCAGGTTCAGAGGGTTCTACAACAGTTTTATGCTTCTTTTTCCTTTTCTTACGAGTAGAACCACTATTTTCAGCTTGTTGAGAATCCTACTCAATTCTTTTGGGATGCCCCTCAGGATATAGAGGATCCTGGGTAGTAGCTCCACTTCTAGTTCTAATTTCATAAGCATGTTTTTCTTTAGCAACATTAACTAGCAAGTCCTTTTGTACTTTAACGAGTTGATGTATTTGAGTTTGAACCATTTGAAAGTGTTTAACAATCATTTTAACATCATTAGAGGTTCTTTCCACAATATCTTTCAACTCAACAATAGCTCTAGTGTTTTCCATTAGATAATTTTGCACCCTTTTATTAAAGTTATCTTGCTTAACAATAAAGATATCGAATTCTTCTAAGCATTGATCAGGAGGTTTAGAGTAAGGGATATCAACTTGATCAAAGTGTTGGAGAGAGTGTACCTCAATAGTGGATGAGTAGGGAATAGGCTTACATAATTCTTCTATAGGAGGTAAATTCTTGACATCTGCAGCTTTAATTCCCTTCTCTTTAAGACATTTCTTAGCTTCCTTCATCTCTTCATCATTTAATTCAATAACTCCCCTCTTCTTTGATGTTGGAATAGGCACCAGAATAGATGGTTCAGGTACAATTACTTCAGGTATAGCTTGTTTAGGAGGAGTCCAATCTTCATAATTCTTGCTTATTTTAGCCATTAATTCCTCAGCTTCCTTAGGAGTCCTATTCCTGAAAACACAATCATCACAACTATCTAGGTATGTCCTAGATTCTTCAGTTAGTCCATTATAAAATATATCAAGAAGCTCATTCTTAGGTAATGGGTTCCAGCCTGTGCACGAATCAAAGCACAAAACCTTGCCCAAGATTCGGGCAATACCTCTTTTCTCCCTGTTTAAAATCAAAAAGTTCCTGCAAAATAGCATGTCTAGCACTAGAAGGAAAATATTTCTGCAGGAAAGTACTAATCAAGCACTCAGGGCTATCAATAGATCCAGGAGGTAAATTACTAAACCAAGTTTTAGCTTCTCCTTTCAGTGAAAAGGGGAAGATCTTGACAACAAAGTAAGTACGCATCTTAATATCATCAAAAAACAAGCCACTCATAGTAGAAAGTTCATTCATATGTGCTACCACACTTTCATTCTTAGTCCCACAAAAAGGTTCTTTCTCAACAATAGCTATGTAAGATAGATCGAGAGAGAAATCATAATCTTTATCTGTAATGTTTATGGGAGAAGCAGCAAACTTGGCAATAGGAGATAATTTGGGTCTAATAGTACGCCTCTCAAGGAGACTCTTAGAAGCGCTCCTATCATGGGTGTTTTTACATTCTTTAATAAATTCATCGGTCATCTCAACATAACCATCTTCAATATCATAACTCTCACTAGACTCAGGTGCACTAACAGGTGTAGTAGTGTCTTCATTAGGAGTTTCAGTATTTCCAGCTATAGTTCTAGCAATCGTAGCATCTAGGAAAGGACCTAATGAACCACTCTTATCAAGCACAGTAGAAGCAACATCATAAGCATCAGAAGTTTCAGATTCAGCAGAGTAGCGATGTGTAGCATGTGTATGTGGTGGTGTAACGAGCTTACTTATAACAGACAGTGAATCAAGAGCAATAGAGGTGTTCATAACCGTACCTCTTCTTGTAGTGGATGGTAAAATAGGAACCTTGCCATCACGAGACTTACCCATGATGGATGGATAGCAGCGAACAATAGAGAATCCAAGTGAACTTGATAAATAAAGCTATGCTCCCCGGCAACGGCGCCAGAAAATAGTCTTGATGACCCACAAGTATAGGGGGTGTATCGCAGTATTTTCGAGGGAAGTGAAACCCAATTTATTGATTCGACACAAGGGGAGCCAAAGAATATTTATAAGCCTTAACAACTGAGTTGTCAATTCAGCTGCACCTGGAAACAAACTTGCTCACATCAGTTTATCAGTAGCAACAGTTTTGTAGTAGGAATAGCAAAGTAGGACAGTAGTAAAGTAAAGACAGTAGTAACAAAAGCAGTAAACAGTGGGATTCGAGTGCGATAGGCATAGGGATGGATGGATGGGCGTTGCATGGACAAGACAATTCACATGGCAATCAGAACATAGGGCAATTGCAGATAAATAAGATAAAGCATCCAAGTACTAGATAATCCTAGGCATGTGTTCCATATATAGTCATACGTGCTCGCAATGAGAACTTGCACAACATCTTTTGTCCTGCCAGCCCGTTTGCAGCGGGGCCTCAAGGAACCATCGGCAATTAAGATGCTCCTTTTAATAGAGCACCGAGCAAAGCATTAACACTCGTGAACACATGTGATCCTCACATCAAAGCCATTCCTCCGGTTATCCCGATTTCTATCACTTGGGCCATTGGTTCCGCATAACAACGTGTGTATACAACTTGCGATACGACCAAAAACAATACTATCATAATGAATCAATAACATGTTCAGATCTGAAATCATGGCACTCGGGCCCTAGTGAGAAGCATTAAGCACAACAAGTCACAACAAAGTCATAAAGTACTAATAAAAGATACTAGGCACCATGCCCTAACAATCTGATGCCATTACATGAACGATCTCATCCAATCCCTACCATCCCCGTAGCCTACAGCGGGGGATTACTCACTCATAGATGGGGAAACATGGATGGTCGATGGAGAAGCGATGGTGATGATGATGATGGCGATGATCTCCTCCAATTCCCGTCGGCAGGTGCCGAACGGAGTTTCGTGCTGTTTAAATGGAATCTGGTGGTGGCGATGGAGCGGAACTCCTTCTGGAAAAATGTCGAACCCCCCGAAGTTTTTAGGTTAGAAGGCTCCTTATAGGCGAAGAGGGAGACCGAGGGGGTGCTGGGGCCCACACACCCTGGCGCGGCTCGCTGGCAGCGCCACCGTGTGTGTGGCCACCCCCTGGCTCTTCTCCGTCTCGTATTCTGGCTCTTGGAGGCTTCGGGTGAAATAGGATTTTTGGCATATTTTCCGGGATTTTTCCTGATAGTTGATTTTCTGCACAAAAAGTAGACACCAAGGCAATTCTGCTGAAAACAGCATTAGTTCGCATTAGTTGCATCCAAATCACACAAGTTTAGAGGAGAAACAATAGCAAAAGTGTTCGGGAAAGTAGATACATTTTGGACGTATCACCTATACGGTCGCAACTATACAACTAGAGCCCAAAATTCTGGCCATATAGTTGGTCGTTAAACTCTCAGATGGTTTTGCTTTTTAGTGCCTGTATCTATACGGTCGCAACTATACGACCGGAGCAAAAATTTCGGCTGTATAGTTGGTCGTTAAACTCTCAGGCACTTTTGATTTTCGGTGTTTGTATCTATATAGTCGCAACTATACGAGCGGAACCAAAAATTTCAGCCGTATAGTTGGTCGTTAAACTCTCAGACACTTTTTTGTTTGATCTTTCATTTATTCATCTAAAAAAATATTATTGTCGGTTCCGTGTCGTGATTTAATTGACCTGGACTCGAGATATTCGGAAATATCTGCCCGGAACCAACTATACAACCGGAGCTATACGAGCCGCGCCCGTATAGTTGGTCGTTACGCGATAGGGTATTTCCAAATCCGTGATTTCTTTCCCTGTTTTGTTTAGATTCTTTTCTTGGGCGACAATTTGTTGTTTCTCGCGAGTTTTACTAACCTCTAACCCCCTTTATATACTGCAATTGTCTCTCTCTAATCGTAATCTCCAGGAACCAATGTAGAAATGTGCTATCCAGTCCCAGGTCGTGGAAAACCCATGGGGCTCATTGCTCCTTCCAGGGACCACTCTAGTAGCCCGTCCATGGAGGATGATGATGAGGAGGTGAAGAGGTTTAGCCTGAGGTACAAGGAGTGCGTCGAGCCAAGCTACTTCAACAATGATTCTGATGATGACGTGCTTGACGTTTACATCCACCGTGACGTCTATGATCCACCGGAGATCAATTGAGCGGCGATGAAGAAAGCTCAACAAGAGAGAGAGAATGGCAAGCCACATGGGAAAGGACGTGTGGAGACGGTCACGTTCGTCACCACGGATCAAAGGCCGCACAAGCATAAGGAATTATCTAATATTGGTGCAGGTGCTAGCAAGGGAGTCGAGGGATCACTAGCAAAGCCAACTATTGGTGCTCGTATGAAGGTCAAGCCTCCAGAAGAGTGGAGGTACGGTTTCCACTTTCCCGATCCATCAATTATGGATGAGGAAGAAGAAGCTATCCCCAGGACCAAGGATCGCGTACGGGCATTGGAGATATATCAGAAGCAGGATCTACTCCATCGCATTGAATTCCATCACTGTCTCAATGAGATGAAGAAGAGGGAATACCTCCTTCCATTGATGACTAAGCTCGCGGATAGAGTGGACACTCTGCAGTCTGATTTGCGGAGGTGCTTGTTGGGGGGATACCCCCGGGTAGGGTCACTCCGGGGTATAAGGGCCGAGTTAGCCGAGGTTCGGCAAGGTCAAAGCGGATGCTAGCCGAGTCACCTCAAGGTAGGCCGGATCATGGAGTAACCCGGACCAGGGGGTTTCGCCTAACGTTGTCTCATCCGACTTAAGGAGTATGTCGGAAATGCTTGTCTAACTTATATGCAGGAACAGGTGTGGCCGGATCTACTATGATCCGGATCCTCGCTTAGCTTCAAGGAGAAGGAAGGAATCTCTCTGGTCAAAAAAGAAGGTCCGGTACGTACTGGATGAGCGAATAAAGCAAGGGCAGGACCACCGGGTCGTGGCCGACAAGGGTGACGACGCTCACGTCGGCTTACGTCGCTAAAGCAAGTGTGACGCGGGGGAAAAGCACCCCGGTCGGGTTACCACTTCGGGAGGGGGCATATTCTTAGGAATATGCCTCCACGTATGCCCTAGGCCAGGACCGAACCACCTCTATATAAGGGGGGTTAGGGTTCTGGTAGAAGGGGTTGGCAGAATTCTAGTTGGTTGAGCACTAGTAGATCTAGGGTTCTTGGGCTAGATAGAAGGCAAAGGTAACCTTTAATAAGGTAGAGCCCCCTGTGTTTACAATGCTAGTCCCTGGATCAATAGCTAGCATCCACAGTTTAGATGTAATATTAAGAAACAAAGGTCATAATATAACTTTATAACCAGGAAAAACATAAGTTTATTACATCAAACATAGCTCATTTGGCTATTACATTACATTGCAGCGGAATAACTATAGTCATGGGGTCCTTCATCTTCAAAGTGCCACAGGCAGATGTTGGTTGTAGACTTTGTAATCCTAATCAATCAATCTTCACTAAAAACAATCAAACCTGCAACATACAAGTTACAGCCACAAAGGGTCAATACATTTGAATTGTATTGGCAAGTGATACTTTGGTAGTATAGTGGAGTCTAACATCTATATGCATTTGGCTAAGTGGAGTTGAGGCTTGCATTGCTCAAAATAGATTTTTCCTTAACATTTGAAAATACTAAGTTTTGCTTGGATAAAATCATTTTTCTTAACCAAAGATTGGAGATCCTTTAACAAGGCATCTCTCAATCAAAGATTGAAGATTTCACACAACCCTTGTTCAAACCACAAGTTTTAACTTAGAAATTTGAATGATGAGATTCTTGATTGCTTCCATGTCTTGATGCTCAAATTGTCCTTTACCAGGGACATGGCCAAGTACTTAGATTTTACACTCTGCAGAGGTGGTGCACTTTCCCCACAAGACTTGGTTTCCCAAGACAAGATCTTTCAGAAGCCTTCCCTTAGACCAAAATGGACGCGCTCCAACCTATCAAACACTACCACCAACTGTCCATATGGCTAAGTTCTTGCAACCTATATGATCATGGCAGAGCCCATATTGCCAAGTGGTTGCACTTGAAGCTTCTCAACATTTGACATCTCAAATCTCTTTGTTCCTGGGTGGCCATCCACAAGTGAGATACACAAGCCAAGTCCATGGACTTGTGAACCACTCAACACAAACCATGCCTTCCATTTCCACCCAGGTGATTCATTCATTTAGTTGTTTTATTAAACAAAACACAAGTCCTCAGACTTAGGATATTTTTCCATAGTGTGAATATATATTCCACCCATGTTTTCTATTAGCTAGGCTAAGCTTGATAGTAATAGGAATCTTAACTTAGGAAAATCATACTAAGGATTTATCTACTAGGTTTTCCCATAGCATAGTTTATACTTAGCAAAATTCCATGCAAGTCCTACTTAGAAAATATCACTAATGCATAGTGTAAATAATGGGACAAAAGTATGAAGCATCACTTGCCTTTTTGGTAGAGAGTATAGGTTCACTCCTTGATCTTTGAAATGTTCACACACTTCAAGTCACTACAATTCAATCAAACAAGGCACAAACTCAATCTACCAATCAAGCAAAACAACACATAAAAATGACAAAGTCAAAGTAATGCATGCAAGCATGCCAAGCTTTGTTTTGTTTGAAAAAGTGGTTCCTAAAGGGCCATAAACATTTGGGTACACCTAATGGTCATTTTGTAAAGTGGCAAAGTCATTTGCAAAGAGGTTTCACTTTAAAAACCATTTTCAAAACAAAGTGTTATTTTATGTGGTGTAGAAATATTTTTACTAAGGCATTAACCTATAGGGTTTACCAAATATGTTTTCAAACCGTAAAACTTGGTATTTGGGGTCAGAGAGTTAAACCAAAACATTTTCCAAAGGTTTTCTTCCAAAACCATTTTTAATAAATAAACCACATTTCTATTTGACTAGAAATGGTTTTAAATCAAAGAATCATTCTTTTCCTTCACCAAATACATTTTTGAGACCACAAAGTGTTTCCTAAGGTCAGTAGGTTTGGTCCAAAACATTTTCTCCAAAGTTTTTACTCAAAACCATTTTTCATAAACAAAACAATAGTTTTATTGGGCTAGAAATGGACTAAACTAATTAATCCATTCTAAACTTTTCCAAATTCATTTTCCAAACTATGGGTTGGTTCCTAGGGTCAGTAAGGTCACAACAAACCATTTTGCAAAAGTTTTAACCCAAAAATCATTTTTAAACAATTTTTCTAATCTAAACAAGCACACAAAAGAATCTGCAAAAACAAGCAAACTAACATATACTATTTGCTAAAACAAGGGCATGGTTGGCTAGGTCTTGCTCTCCTGAATCCAACGACATAAAATTTGTAATTTTTGGACGTGTGGATCCAGAGTTACAAGGGTTTGAAATTCACAAAATATTCTGTTTTCAAATCTGTTTTTAATGTAACGATGACGCTTGGCGCTATTCGCTGGTACCCAGTTCAGTTGGATCGCTGACTATAGGCGTTGGATCTGATCGATCGCAGTCGGTCAGGACATACCCTTCACGGTTAAGTGAATCTATCGTGCTCGCCGATCTAGATCGAATTTTGCTATTGCTCGCCAAGAACTGGCGGCATTTGTCTTGTGGCGCGGCGACGCTCTGGCGAGGTTGCGGCGATACAGGAAGCTAGGGAAGGTAGGGAGATGATCACAGTGATCGCCGACGAATGCTGGTGCTAAACGAGTTCGAGATAGTCCAAGGCATACGGCTTTGTCGAGGATTGCTTTCACGGAGCTGCGAGCGCGGGCCTCTGGAGGTTGTCGTGGACAGAGTTGCAGGTCGCGCTGAGACAATTGGAGGGTAGCGTTAGGTGCGTATGAGCATGGGGAGTAAGGGAGTGTCAATGAGAGGGTTTGGGGCGGTTTGGTTTACTAGGGAGGTTTCGCCGGAGTAGACGCCCCGTCGGTGGCTCTGGTTGAGGTCGAGGACGATGCTGCAGATCGCCCTAAGGCAAATCGAAGACGCGGTTAGTTCCGCAGGATCAAGACAAAGCTGTGTGCGTGAGCGAGAAGTGATGGGGCGGTCTGGTTCACCTGGGAGACGTCGTCGGAAAAGTTGCAGACGGCGGCGCTGTCAGAGCTTGTCGAAGCCGACGCTCTGGGGTGCCCGCGGTTGAGAGGAGGATGCTGGGAGATGCGTCTGGGAGTGGGGAAGCTGCCAGCGTGCTCAGGGAGGCTCGGGGCGGTGTCGAGTCGCCGGAATCGGCACGGGACTTCGTCGGAACGGAGGGTGCTCGGGGAGGAAATTGGGGAGGTCTAAGGCGTGCCAGCGCGGGGTGTCAGAGGGGAAATATAGAGGAGACATGGGCGTTTAAGACTGCATGGTCAAGGCGAGGAATTACTCAGGCATTATGGCGAATTGATCGCGAGAAATTAGCGACAGAAACGGTCGCGAGGTGAGGGAAAGAAGGAGTCGCGGGGAGGAAGAAGGGGACGTGGCTGTGGGGTCGTCTCGTCAGCGAGGAGAGAGAGGAGGAGTGGGTCCCGGTTGTCTGTGACTGAGTGGGTTTCTTTTTCGGTGAATAACGGTTCGCTTCGTGAGAGAGAGAGGTGGGTTGGACTGGGCCTTAGTGGGCTGCTGGGCTGGGTCAGGTCCGAAGCTATTTTTTTTCTGTCTGTTTTTCTTTTTCCTTTTCTAATTCTATTTTTCTGTTTTGAATTTCAAACAATCAAACAACATTCAAACATTCAAACAATTCAAACAAACACCACACTTCACAATTTTGGACTTGGTTATTTAATCAACATAAACCAAATCCCAAAATAAATAATAATTTTTATTCTTTTTAGGATCTATTTAATATTTAAATAAAATAGCCCTTTAGTTATTTAATCAAATAGGGTTTGGTTTATTTAATAAAAATTTCCATTTGAAAACCAAATATTTTCACATTCAAATCAGTAGGTTTTATTTGGAAATAAAAGATATTTGGAAATCTTGTTTAAAACAAAATAACCTTTTATTTTAGGTTCCATTCATAATTAAATAAAATGGACCTTAGTTAGTAATCCATATAGGATTTGTTTTATTAAAATCTTTATTTTGAAATCTAGAATAAAACCAAAACACTTCAGTAGATTTTATTTGAGAAAACAAAATACTTGGAAAACTTATTTTAAAAGAATAAATAAGTTTTGATGTTTTGAAAATAGTAAAACCTTTATTAATAAAACTTGGATATTTAAATCCTTTTTATTTTATTTTAAATAAACCTCTACTATTTTTAATCAAAGCAAAACCTTTTGTTTCAAAGTCTTGGCCAAGGTTTAATTTGGCTTTATAAAATAATCTTTATTTATAAATCCACCTTTTCATTTGAAAACAAAGTCTTTTATTAAAAGATCCAAAATAGTATTTCCAAAATATTTTATTTTCCTTTATTAAATGTTTTATCTTTTTAAATCCCTTTAGGATTTTATTTGATCCAAATTGGTTTGAAGTCCCAATTGGATTCAAAAAGTTTCTTCTGGCCCTGAAAATCAAACAAAGTTTTATTTTATTCATTTATTTTCACATTACAAGATTTGGAAAATCTTGGGATGTGACAGGCTACCACCCTTAAAATAAATCTCGTCCCGAGATTTTGGGAAGGTTAAGGTTACAAGTTGGCTCAAGGCATCTAGGGTACTACCACCCTTAAAAATTTTCCAACTAGATTACATCTTGGTTTCCTTGGGATCTTGTTGAAATCTCTCTGGGCAAACATCTGCATAGTGTCCTTTATTTTCATACTTGACTCATGGGTCAAGGTTGAGTTTCTCCATAGGCTTGTTCAACTTGTTCTTCATCCTCTCTGGACAGTTGCTTGCATAGTGTCCTGGGTTCTTGCAATTGAAACAGTGGATTTCTTGGAGTTCTTTACGTGGCTCTTGTGGACAAGTTGCTACATAATGGCCTGGTTCCTTGCAGTTGTTGCACACCACTTGATCAATTCCTTTATTCTTCTTGTTCTCTGGGCACTCACTGGAATAGTGTCCCATTTCCTTACATTTACGACATTGCACAAGGTTCATGTCTGGTCTTGGTTTCTTGGTTTTCTTTGATCCTTTGAATTGGGTTGTTTTGTTTGGGGGTATGAGTGGTCCTTTTCCTTTGGTAGACTTGGATCCTTCTTGTTTCCTTTGTTCCACCATGGAGTAGATGGGGCATTGTAAAGGAGTATGATTGCTTCCTTCACATAGGTAGCAAGTAGCTTGAGAGGTAGGACATTGTCCAATAGGATGTTTCTCTTCACAGTTAGGGCATTGATCTTCATGCTCCTTGGAAGTATGGTCCTTGTCTCCACAAATAATGCAAGCTGGGGCTCCATCTAGAATAACATTCTTGTCATCCTTGTTGTCATACACTCTTTTGGGATAGTTTTCTTCCATGTTGATCATTTGATTAGTCACCTTAAGCATCAGTTGGGATTGTTCTTCCAAAAACTTTTGCAGTGCTGGATCTTTATCACTATTGTTGGCTATGAACTGAGTTGTTAGTTGGTTCAACTGGTGTTGGGTTGCTATGAGTTCTCTCATGTTGTCTTCTTGGTTGTTGTTGTTGTTGTCACCATCCTTGATGTTGGAGTCTCTTGGAGAAGTCATCTGTTTGGGTTGGATTGGGATTAGGATGCAAAATATTTTCTAAGGAATCAATTCTAATCACACACATCACAATTCACACAAGCAATGTGCAAGCAATCACAAACATAATTCACTCAAACAACAAAGTTTCTAGCACATACTTAGGCAACAAAATATTTTTGTTACACCACCTAAGTTGGTGTGTTTGACCTTAACTATAAATGGTGGTCCATCTACATGGTTCACTTGTGATCTTTCCATCCTTCTTGGTTGATTCTTCTTGAATGAGATATTTGTATCCTTGGAGAATTCTTGTGTCTTGGTCACAAAACTTCAAAGGTGGTCATGGTTCCTTCTAAGTTGTTTTTCCTTAGTCTTCAAGTCTTGGGTAACATTTCTTGTCTCACTTGTAGTCTTTAGTGATATCCAAGTTTGAAGTCCCTGGTGAAAATGCTGAAGATGTTGAAGTCATTAGAGTTGAAGAAGTTGAAGTCATTAGAGTTGGAAGTGTTGGAGAAGTCCTTTGCACATGGTGTAGTCTTTGGTCATGGGTAGGTTTTTCCATCAAGTTGAAAATAGAAGAGATGTAGAGTTGAAATCAAAATGGTTGAGGAAAGAGTTTACAAGATTGTTTGTAAATAAGTTTTGGAACAAAACAATTTCTATTTTTCTAAGGGTTTTTGTCCAATCCTAGGTTTACAAATACTACAGGCAACACAATGCTCTGATACCATCTTATAGGGTCCCCAACCTTTAATAAGGTAGAGCCCCCTGTGTTTACAATGCTAGTCCCTGGATCAATAGCTAGCATCCACAGTTTAGATGTAATATCAAGAAACAAAGGTCATAATATAACTTTATAACCAGGAAAAACATAAGTTTATTACATCAAACATAGCTCATTTGGCTATTACATTACATTGCAGCGGAATAACTATAGTCATGGGGTCCTTCATCTTCAAAGTGCCACAGGCATATGTTGGTTGTAGACTTTGTAATCCTAATCAATCAATCTTCACTAAAAACAATCAAACCTGCAACATACAAGTTACATCCACAAAGGGTCAATACATTTGAATTGTATTGGCAAGTGATACTTTGGTAGTATAGTGGAGTCTAACATCTATATGCATTTGGCTAAGTGGAGTTGAGGCTTGCATTGCTCAAAATAGATTTTTCCTTAACATTTGAAAATACTAAGTTTTGCTTGGATAAAATCATTTTTCTTAACCAAAGATTGGAGATCCTTTAACAAGGCATCTCTCAATCAAAGATTGAAGATTTCACACAACCCTTGTTCAAACCACAAGTTTTAACTTAGAAATTTGAATGATGAGATTCTTGATTGCTTCCATGTCTTGATGCTCAAATTGTCCTTTACCAGGGACATGGCCAAGTACTTAGATTTTACACTCTGCAGAGGTGGTGCACTTTCCCCACAAGACTTGGTTTGCCAAGACAAGATCTTTCAGAAGCCTTCCCTTAGACCAAAATGGACGCGCTCCAACCTATCAAACACTACCACCAACTGTCCATATGGCTAAGTTCTTGCAACCTATATGATCATGGCAGAGCCCATATTGCCAAGTGGTTGCACTTGAAGCTTCTCAACATTTGACATCTCAAATCTCTTTGTTCCTGGGTGGCCATCCACAAGTGAGATACACAAGCCAAGTCCATGGCCTTGTGAACCACTCAACACAAACCATTCCTTCCATTTCCACCCAGGTGATTCATTCATTTAGTTGTTTTATTAAACAAAACACAAGTCCTCAGACTTAGGATATCTTTCCATAGTGTGAATATATATTCCACCCATGTTTTCTATTAGCTAGGCTATGCTTGATAGTAATAGGAATCTTAACTTAGGAAAATCCTACTAAGGATTTATCTACTAGGTTTTCCCATAGCATAGTTTATACTTAGCAAAATTCCATGCAAGTC
The DNA here is from genome assembly GCA_023614405.1 of Avena insularis. Lineage (NCBI taxonomy): Eukaryota > Viridiplantae > Streptophyta > Magnoliopsida > Poales > Poaceae > Avena > Avena insularis. The sequence continues at coordinate 658,257,734 of CM042690.1, read as the reverse complement.
CTACTTAGAAAATATCACTAATGCATAGTGTAAATAATGTGACAAAAGTATGAAGCATCACTTGCCTTTTTGGTAGAGAGTATAGGTTCACTCCTTGATCTTTGCAATGTTCACACACTTCAAGTCACTACAATTCAATCAAACAAGGCACAAACTCAATCTACCAATCAAGCAAAACAACACATAAAAATGACAAAGTCAAAGTAATGCATGCAAGCATGCCAAGCTTTGTTTTGTTCGAAAAAGTGGTTCCTAAAGGGCCATAAACATTTGGGTACACCTAATGGTCACTTTGTAAAGTGGCAAAGTCATTTGCAAAGAGGTTTCACTTTAAAAACCATTTTCAAAACAAAGTGTTATTTTATGTGGTGTAGAAATATTTTTACTAAGGCATTAACCTATAGGGTTTACCAAATATGTTTTCAAACCATAAAACTTGGTATTTGGGGTCAGAGAGTTTAAACCAAAACATTTTCCAAAGGTTTTCTTCCAAAACCATTTTTAATAAATAAACCACATTTCTATTTGACTAGAAATGGTTTTAAATCAAAGAATCATTCTTTTACTTCACCAAATACATTTTTGAGACCACAAAGTGTTTCCTAAGGTCAGTAGGTTTGGTCCAAAACATTTTCTCCAAAGTTTTTACTCAAAACCATTTTTCATAAACAAAACAATAGTTTTATTGGGCTAGAAATGGACTAAACTAATTAATCCATTCTAAACTTTTCCAAATTCATTTTCCAAACTATGGGTTGGTTCCTAGGGTCAGTAAGGTCACAACAAACCATTTTGCAAAAGTTTTAACCCAAAAATCATTTTTAAACAATTTTTCTAATCTAAACAAGCACACAAAAGAATCTGCAAAAACAAGCAAACTAACAGATACTATTTGCTAAAACAAGGGCATGGTTGGCTAGGTCTTGCTCTCCTGAATCCAACGACATAAAATTTGTAATTTTTGGACGTGTGGATCCAGAGTTACAAGGGTTTGAAATTCACAAAATATTCTGTTTTCAAATCTGTTTTTAAACAGAACAGTGACACGCGGCGCTTCGCTATTCGCGGGTACCGGTTCGGTTGGATCGCGGCTGTAGGGCGTTGGATCTGATCGATCGCATGGTCCAGAGGACATACCCCTTCGCGGTTAAGTGAATCTATCGTGCTCGCCCGATCTAGATCGAGCATTGCTATTGCTCGCCAAGAATGGCGGCGCTGTCTTGTGGCGCGCGGCGCTGGCGGGCGGCGAGTTTGCCGGCGATACAGGAAGCTAGGGAAGGTAGGGAGATGCTCACAGTGATCGCCGTGGAATGCTGGTGCTCAACGTGTTCGTGATAGTCCAAGGGGCGCACGGTGCTGTCAGGGATTGCTCGCCGGAGCTGTTGCGAACGGCGGGGGCCTCTGGAGGTTGTCGTGGACAGAGTTGCAGGTCGCGCTGAGACAATTGGAGGGTAGCGTTAGGTGCGTATGAGCATGGGGAGTAAGGGAGTGTCAATGAGAGGGTTTGGGGCGGTTTGGTTTACCAGGGAGGTTTCGCCGGAGTAGACGCGCCATCGGTGGCTCTAGTTGAGGTCGAGGACGATGTTGGAGATCGCCCTAAGGCAAATCGAAGACGCGGTTAGTTGCCCAGGATCAAGACAAAGCTGTGTGCGTGAGCGAGAAGTGATGGGGCGGTCTGGTTCACCTGGGAGACGTCGTCGGAAAAGTTGCAGACGGCGGCGCTGTCAGAGCTTGTCGAAGCCGACGCTCTGGGGCGCCCGCGGTTGAGAGGAGGATGCTGGGAGATGCGTCTGGGAGTGGGGAAGCTGCCAGCGTGCTCAGGGAGGCTCGGGGCAGTGTCGAGTCGCCGGAATCGGCACCGGACTTCGTCGGAACGGAGGGTGCTCGGGGAGGAAATTGGGGAGGTCTAAGGCGTGCCAGTGCGGGGTGTCAGAGGGGAAATATAGAGGAGACATGGGCATTTAAGACTGCGTGGTCAAGGCGAGGAATTACTCAGGCATTATGGCGAATTGATCGCGAGAAATTAGCGACAGAAACGGTCGCGAGGTGAGGGAAAGAAGGAGTCGCGGGGAGGAAGAAGGGGACGTGGCTGTGGGGTCGTCTCGTCAGCGAGGAGAGAGAGGAGGAGTGGGTCCCGGTTGTCTGTGACTGAGTGGGTTTCTTTTTCGGTGAATAACGGTTCACTTCGTGAGAGAGAGAGGTGGGTTGGACTGGGCCTTAGTGGGCTGCTGGGCTAGGTCAGGTCCGAAGCTATTTTTTTTCTGTCTGTTTTTCTTTTTCCTTTTCTAATTCTATTTTTCTGTTTTGAATTTCAAACAATCAAACAACATTCAAACATTCAAACAATTCAAACAAACACCACACTTCACAATTTTGGACTTGGTTATTTAATCAACATAAACCAAATCCCAAAATAAATAATAATTTTTATTCTTTTTAGGATCTATTTAATATTTAAATAAAATAGCCCTTTAGTTATTTAATCAAATAGGGTTTGGTTTATTTAATAAAAATTTCCATTTGAAAACCAAATATTTTCAAATTCAAATCAGTAGGTTTTATTTGGAAATAAAAGATATTTGGAAATCTTGTTTAAAACAAAATAACCTTTTATTTTAGGTTCCATTAATAATTAAATAAAATGGACCTTAGTTAGTAATCCATATAGGATTTGTTTTATTAAAATCTTTATTTTGAAATCTAGAATAAAACCAAAACACTTCAGTAGATTTTATTTGAGAAAACAAAATACTTGGAAAACTTATTTTAAAAGAATAAATAAGTTTTGATGTTTTGAAAATAGTAAAACCTTTATTAATAAAACTTGGATATTTAAATCCTTTTTATTTTATTTTAAATAAACCTCTACTATTTTTAATCAAAGCAAAACCTTTTGTTTCAAAGTCGTGGCCAAGGTTTAATTTGGCTTTATAAAATAATCTTTATTTATAAATCCACCTTTTCATTTGAAAACAAAGTCTTTTATTAAAAGATCCAAAATAGTATTTCCAAAATATTTTATTTTCCTTTATTAAATGTTTTATCTTTTTAAATCCCTTTAGGATTTTATTTGATCCAAATGGTTTGAAGTCCCAATTGGATTCAAAAAGTTTCTTCTGGCCCTGAAAATCAAACAAAGTTTTATTTTATTCATTTATTTTCACATTACAAGATTTGGAAAATCTTGGGATGTGACAAGCACCTTCTTCCTCCTCTCGCTAATATAGCTCGAGGAGCACTTGTAATCCATAAGATATAGCAATACAAACTTATGTGTAGAGAATCACTCTACTATCCCTCCCTGGATTCCCCTAGCGCATATTAGTCCCCACCTTTAGCCTATCCATGGCATCTGCCGTGACACCACCACGGCTTGGCGCCATCAGGCTAGCGGCGCTAGCAGGGGTGAAGATCCGGACGGGAAACTTCATCGGCACCGGCGAGCGCATCGTCTCCGGGCTCGTTCAGCGCTTTGGAGCGTTGGATTTCGTCAGCGACAACGCTGGCTGCTTTGGCCCCCGCCCGCTTCCGCACAACGGCCTCTTCGTCAAGCTCGGCGCGCACAAGGTCTACGTTGCTGTGGACGTCTCGTGCGTTCATCCGCGTCGTGTCGTCGATGCAGGGGAACCACCCCTCACTATGGCTCGCGGGGCGTGTATCGCTCGCTCCCCGGACCATGCGGAGGTGATGATGACTGCTCCAGGTGCGGCCGCAAGCAAGGATCCAGCGCCAGACCCGGAGGTAACACCTAAGGCACCGAGGAAAGGTAGAGGACCTCCACTAGAGAGGCCTGAGAACATGCTGAGGGAAGCTATGGATAGCTTGGCTAACCCGGTAGCAGCAGTGATAGATCCGGCTCAGGCACATGCCGAGCTAGAGGAAACTCGGCAAAAGATGCTAGAGGGTGCAAAGAAAATAGCCGCGGCTCAGCAGTCACTGAACACGATGCTACGTGAGTATGCAAAGGCAAACAAGTTTGATGCAGTGAGGGTAAAAGGGAAAAATCTCATAAGTGAGATGAATAAATAAGGTGATGATGGAGCAGAAGGGTCGGAAAACTATCTGTCTGTGGGGTTGCCGAATTATAGTACACCGTCGAAGAACCTCAGAGCAGCAGATGCCGCTGCATCCGAGCTAGAGGGTCTGACGGGTGAGGCCCGTCAAAGACAGCAAGACCGGGTTAACGAGCTGGTTCGGATCGCGAACAGGCAGAACGAGGAGCTGCTGAGAGCTAACCCGGAGAGAGCTGGGGCTTCCAAGATCGTCCATTCGGTGGTGGGTAACCCGGAGAAATCCGCTGGAGCCGCATCATCGCCTCATGGCGGTCCAAGGAGAGAAGAGGTAGTAACCTCGGCCAGACGGAACAAACAGATTGTCCCGTACGACCCAACGCGTGCGGGAAAAGAAAAAGAGATGCGGAAGAATGATGATCGACGGAGTGTGAGCCGAGGTGAAGCTGGCCGAGGTAATCACGACCAAGGCAATGCCAGTCAAGGGAACGCTGCCAACGGCAATGCCAGACAGCGTAAACTCCGCAGGAGCAGGACCACCGCAGCAGCGGAATATACCAAGGCAAGAGCAAAGCACCGGCCGAGGTATGCAGCAGAAAGACGTGCAACGAGGGAAAAACCGATACAATGACGGTGATTCGGAGATGGTGAACGCAGGGTACCCCAGACCGGACTATCATGTGATAGGGTCTAGGTTGGGGAGCAGGGATTTGATGCCGGATGACGCCAGGTTAAAACTGGATCGCCTGTATAGGTCGGAACAGATCGAATGTCAAGGTCCTCCGGGTCCAGCGTGCTTTGGACCCCGGATCATGAAGGAACCACCAGTACCCAACTTCCAATTACCCAGGGGCACGAAGACGTATGACGGCAGTACCAAGCCGGAGGATTGGTTGATAAACTATGCTACGGCGGTGAAAATTGCAACTGGCAACTTGAGATGGGTTGTGCGTTACGTGCCCCAGATGTTGGAAGGCCCGGCCAGAGTATGGCTGAATAACTTGCCGCCCAGAAGCATCAACTGCTGGATAGATTTTGAAGAAATGTTTATCAGCAACTTCTCAAGTATGTACCAGAGGCCGAATAGACCGCATACCCTGGCAATGTGCAAGCAAAGACCCAACGAGACGGATCGTGAATTCTTAACCCGATGGTGTACCGTAAGAAACTCGTGTGAGGGTGTCATAGAGTCACAGGCCATAGCGTGGTTTGCACAAGGGTGCAGATACGGCAGCGAGCTGTGGATGAAACTGCAAAGGAAAATGCCAGTCATGCTGGCAGAGATGATCCGGATTGCTGATTCGTATGCTTTGGGCGATCTGACTCAACTAGGCTCCCGTCAAACGAGGAATACTATCAGAGGGACGGAGCTGGGTCGTCCCGGAGGAGTGATTATAGAGGAAAAAGGAGAGATGATAGACCGGACCATCGCTATGGCTCGCAACAAGTTGTGGCAGTGAATCAAGATCAACCCGGAGGAGGGAGTAACCAATGCCAGAGAACTGGAGGGCAGTGGACTTCAAGAAATGATGGCAAGAAAACATGGACTCCGGAGCAGAAGAAACAGTGGCAGGAAAAGAAAGACCGTCCAAGGTATACCTATGAGTCGATGCTGGACCGACCGTGTAAGTTTCACACGCCGAATCCGAATAGCCCGGCGGGTCACACGACGAGGCAATGTGAGTGGATGCGAAAGATAGAGCAAGGTGGCTCGGGGAATGCTCAGGCACCCGGAATGATCAACCTCGGCAGGAGTTACCCTGGCAGCAATTGCTCTCCAGAGCAAACACGCAGCAGCTAATGTTACCTCCCCCTCCGCAGAGGTATGACGACAATGAAAGAAGGGATGCAGTGCATCAAGTGGAAAATCAGCAACAACCGGATCAGAGGTATCCCTGAAACAAGGGAAGTAACGAGTATAGGGAACATCACCGGAGTTATTGTGTGTTCACGACTGAGGAAACAGATAGAAAAAGCTTGCAGCGCCGACATATGGAGGTCAATGCGGTCATGCCAGCGGTGACAAGGTACATGCCTTGGTCGGACCAAGAAATCACCTGGAACATCAAGGATCATCCTAAACTTATGCCGAGCCCAGGTTCATACGCGCTAGTGCTAGATCCGATGTTCATTGGACCAAACATCAACGTGAGGTTCTCCAAGGTTTTGATTGATAATGGCAGTAGCATTAACATCATGTATGCGGACACGATGCGCAAGTTAGGCATCTCGGAGAAGATGCTCCAGTCTACGAGAACAACTTTCCATGGCATTGTACCAGGCATTTCGTGCGAGCCCATAGGCAAAGTCCGGGTCGATGTGCTATTTGGAACAAGGGATAACTGCCGAACTGAAAATCTGGAGTTTGAAGTGGTGAAATTGGAAAGTGCGTATCACGCGTTACTCGGGAGACCAGCATTGAACAAATTCATGGCAAGCTGTCACATCAGTTATCTGAAGATGAAGTTGCCCGGGACAAATGGAGTGATTACCATTGCTGGAGATTTCCGACGTTCCATGGAGTGTGCTTCAGCCGGGTCTAACCTAGCCGAGTCACTCGTGATTGCGCGAGAGAAAAGAAAAATCCAAGAGGTGGCGGCACTAGCTCAGTCCGTGCAGCAATATATGCCGGCGCTAAGTAACCCGCATGGCAGCGTTTCTTTTCAAGCCGCAAAGGACACCAAGAAGATTCCAGTTGATAATATGTTTCTGGAGCGCACCATAACAATTGGTGCTGGGTTAACTGACAAATAGGAAAGCGAGCTCGTCAACTTCCTCCGTGAGAATCGGGATATTTTTGCTTGGTCTACACAGGACTTGCAAGGTGTTCCGAGGGAGTTGGCCGAGCACTCTTTGAACGTAAGACCCGGAGCAAGGCCGGTGAAGCAACCTCTCTGCCGCTTCGCCGAGGATAGGAGAAAAGTCATTGGAGACGAGATAGCTCGGTTACTAGCAGCAGGATTCATCATGGAGGTACTATATCCAGATTGGGTCTCTAATCCGGTGCTGGTGGAGAAGAAGAAGGACGATCCGAACGTGGCAGTGGTTTGGCGCATGTGTATCAATTACACGAACCTGAACAAGGCGTGTCCGAAAGATCCGTTTCCACTGCCAAGGATAGATCAGGTCATAGACTCAACCGCAGGATGCAAACTGTTGTCATTCATTGATGCATATTCTGGCTTCCACCAGATACCTCTGAACCCGGATGATCAAATAAAAACGGCGTTTATTACCCCGTACGGGGCTTACTGCTATCGTACTATGCCGTTTGGTTTACATAATGCAGGTGCAACGTACCAAAGATGTATGCAAAAATGTTTGCACGACCAAATAGGTCAAAACGTACAAGTATACGTGGATGATGTAGTTATCAAGACCAAGGAAAGCGCAACGCTCCTTGACGACATAAGGCAAACATTCGCGAACTTGAGAAGGTTCCGGATGAAGCTTAACCCGGAAAAATGTACCTTCGGTGTCCCGGCTGGGAAGTTACTCGGATTTCTCGTTTCCAGCCGAGGTATCGAGGTTAATCCAACTAAGATCCGAGCCATCGAACGAATGGAGCTGCCGAAGTGTCTTAACGATGTCCAGAAGTTCACTGGATGCCTAGCATCGTTGAGTCGGTTTGTATGTCGGTTAGGAGAAAGGCACTGCCTCTCTACCAACTCATGAAAAAGTCAGATAAATTCGTTTGGACGCCACAGGCCGATGAAGCTTTTGCCCACTTGAAAAATATGTTGGCCACTGCACCAGTGTTAGCTTCTCCACTATCAAAGGAGCAGATTTTGCTCTACGTAGCCGCAACCAACCGAGTTGTAAGTGGAGTAATCGTAGTGGAACGCAATGAAGAGGGTAAGTCGGTGCAGAGGCCAGTATATTACCTGAGCGAGGTATTGTCTGCCTCAAAACAGAACTATCCACATTTTCAAAAGGTGGCATACGGTGTCTATATGGCGGCAAAGAAGTTAAAGCATTACTTTGAGGAGCACTCCATCAAAGTAATATGTGAAGCTCCCATATCCGAGATAATGGGTAACAAGGATGCGAGTGGCAGAGTCGCAAAATGGGCAATTGAGCTAGCCCCATATGCGCCACAATACGATAGAAGAGAAGCGATCAAATCTCAGGCTATGGCGGACTTTTTCGTGGATTGGGCCGAGGTACAATACGAACCACCGCCACCAGATCCGAATTACTGGAGGATGCACTTTGACGGGTCGAAAACCAAAACCGGATTAGGCGTCGGGGTTGTGCTTACCTTGCCAAAGAAGGATCAGCTCAAGTACGTATTGCAGATCCATTTCGCGGCATCGAACAATGTCGCTGAGTATGAAGCTCTTGTGCATGGGCTCAAAGTGGCAAAGGAGATTGGCATACGTCGAATAATATGCTTTGGCGACTCGGACCTGGTGGTGCAGCAGGTGTCCGGAGTGTGGGACGCCCTGGATCCAAACATGGCACTATACAAATTTCACGTGCAGAAGATATCTGGTTACTTCGAGGGGTGTGAATTTCACCATGTACCCCGGGCAGAAAACGAGGCTGCCGACATGTTGTCGAAGCTCGGATCGACCAGACAGGCAATTCCACCGGGTGTAGCATTGGAACACCTCAGAAAACCATCTATCAGGCCGTCCCCAGGAACCGACTCGATCTATGTCCCGGAAAATACGGAATCCAGAGCTGAGCCCATGGACATTGACACGGGAGGTAGTACGCGAGACCCGGGGACTGCATCAAGAACCCGGGACTTCGGCAAACCGGGGACTACCTCGCTAGACCCGGGGACTGCTCAGCGTGATCCGGCTGAAGTTATGCCGGTGGATCAGATGGAAATTGATGAGGAGATATTCCCTCCGCGAGCCATACCAGCTTGGGCACTGCCCATACTCCAATTCCTGAAAGACGGAACGTTACCCGCTGAGGAGGTGTTAGCCAGGCAAATTCAGAGGAGAGCAAAAGCATACACGATCATCAATTCCGAGTTGTACAAACGGAGTGTAACTAATGTCCTCCAACGATGTGTTGACCCGGAAGAAGGGCTTGACATCCTCCGAGATATACACCAAGGAGAATGCGGGCATCATGCCTCATCCCGAGCCTTGGTGGCAAAAGCGTTCCGGCATGGATTCTACTGGCCAAGTGCCTTGGAACAAGCAGAAGATCTGGTGATAAAATGCAATGGTTGTCAGAGGTACGCCACCAAGACACATATGCCTATGTCGGAACTCAAGACCATACCAATTACGTGGCCATTTGCTGTATGGTGCTTGGATATGGTTGGCCCGTTCAAACCAGCAAGAGGAAACATGACACACATTTTGGTCATGGTGGACAAGTTTACAAAATGGATTGAAGTGAAGCCTATAAGAAAATGTGATGGAGCTACGGCCGTGAGATTTCTCAAAGACATCATCTTGAGATACGGTTATCCACACAACATTATAACTGATAATGGAACAAATTTTGCGGAAGGAGCATTTGCGCGCTTCTGCCGAGATAAGAAGATCTGACTCGATGTCGCCTCGGTAGCCCACCCCGCATCGAACGGACAAGTGGAAAGATCCAACGGATTAGTATTATCCGGGATAAAACCCCGGCTCATTGAGCCTCTGCAAAGATCAGCGGGGTGCTGGATAGAAGAACTACCAGCAGTACTGTGGAGCTTAAGAACAACTCCGAATCGATCAACAAGCTATACGCCATTCTTTCTGGTATATGGGGCAGAAGCTGTATTACCAGCCGGCATAGAGCATGATTCGCCTAGGGTCACCCAATACACAGAAGCCGAAGTGCAAGAAGCCCGGCAAAATGATGTTGATCTGCTGGAAGAAGCGAGAGAACTGGCATTGTCCAGATCCGCCATATATCAGCAAAATCTCCGACGCTATCATAGCCGGAAAGTTTGCCCCCGAGTCTTCCGGGAAGGCGATCTGGTGCTCCGGTTGGTACAACGTACTACTGGCATGCATAAATTATCCCCCCCATGGGAAGGGCCATTCATTGTAAGCAAAGCATTGCACAATGATTCTTACTATCTCATAGATGCAAAGCCACAGGAAAAGAACAAGGCGGATAGGTCCGGAGAGGAATCTAAGCGACCGTGGAATGTAGCACTACTTCTCCCTTTCTACACTTAGCTAAGAAGTGTATGTATCCGAGTCTTCTCATATGTCGGTATGTATGTCGGCAATGAGCTTATCAATGAAATAGCAGCGCCTCGAGCAGTAACTCGGGGACTGCCTTAATAATGTTTGTCGTAATTTCTTATGCGGTAGCTGGAATGAGTCGTTTTACTTAACCCGGATTAGTAATGTGTGAGCACCAAAAACCCAACCCTTCGACTTGCTGCTGTCCAACAAGAATTGGCTTCATGGCAAGCAAGGGAACAAGTTTGGAATTGCGTAGCACATGAAAAACCACAAAGGAAACGATCTTATTCGAGCTAACATTTGTTTTTTCGGACTAACCCTGTATTTCTTTTCAAGTTATTATGCTGAATTATTTTGAGCCAAGCCCCAAAGTTTCTAAGTATTGTTAAGATAATTTTTGAAGCTCGGATTCGTAAGTCGTAAAACCGAATCAAGGTAGACACGGGTCGAGCCAGAGAATTGGACGAACAAGAAAATGAAACTCGGGGACTACGCCCAAGTTAATCCGGCATACAAACATAGTAGCAAAATATCACATATCAAGCATACAATTGCACCCGGCATACCGGGGATCTGATAAAATTTTCAAGTTTTTTCAACTAAGGAGCAGCAGGAGGAGGAAGTTCGGCGTCGTCATCACTGTCTTCAATATCCGAAGCAGCATCTTCTCCATCCTCACCCGACCCATCCTCCATGTTCTCAATATGCTCATCCCCACTGGACTCCAGAAAGCTCGGTCCCTCAACCCAGTCATGGATCAGAGAATATTCGACGAGGCTGTAGGCACAAGCCTGGCGCCGAGCTACCCACTCCGGATCATCGGTCCATTTGGATCCGGTGCACCGGCATGTGAGGAGGCTCAGGTCGATCTTCTCGTACCATGTAAGAATATGATGAAGGAGGGTATCTGCTGCGACACGCCCGACTGATTCTCTCCAGAGGTCAAGCTAGGTCTCAACCTCCAACAGTTTTTAGGCAAGGAGCGTGATCCTTTCCGGAGCGCTCTCGCTTGGCCAGAATGTGTTGTAGATCCGGACCGCAACATCGAGGAGATCTTTCCCATAGTTCTTGATGGTTTCCACCCGAGATGACACGCTAACCAATAGGTCCTCCATGTCTAAGGGGATACTCTCACCATCAGGAGCGGGGGGAGTACCCCTCTCTTGGTGAAACTTGGCAACAGCAGCACTGGCAATGGGAGTACCCTCGGGAAAGTGATATGGAAACAAGGAAAGGGAAGATGCTGAAACAAAGGCATATGAGCTAACCCGGAAAACTATGTCGGATAAGGGAAAGAAACTTACGTGAGATATGGCGATGGATTCGGGTTAACTCCTTGATGCAATTGTCGCGTCTCTAGCGAAGTTGTTCAAGCTCAGCGATCACCGACCCAAGCTGGACCTCGGATTCTTTAAGCAGGTCCTGGTCCTTGGAGATCTGGAGATTAAGGCGCTCACACTCTTCGGTGAAGTTCTGGCCAACTTTTTGGAGCTCGGTTTTGTGTTGGGCCTTCATCTTCTCCATCTCAGCCTTGAGCTTGGCTATCTCGTCGTCCTTGGTCCGGAGGAGGGCAAGCTCATCATTCTTCTTCTTCATCTCAGCTTGATGCTGTCTAGCTTGTTCGAGAAAATGCAGCATCATATCAGGCACGGGCACACTATCCGAGTATGTTGACCCGACAAAGCCGAGGAGTGAATGTTTGCCAAGACAAGGAGAAGAAGAAATGGAAAACACAACAAGGTCGGACAAAAGAAGACATACCTCGGATTTCCTCCAAGTTCTTCCGCATAATTTTGTTCTCAGCCTCCACCCCAGCTGCAAAAACGGAATGAGGAGATTAGTCCGGCGAAAACAAATGAAGAAAAACGGAGAAGTGCTGAGGGAGAAAAATACCCCTCTTTTCATGCTCTGCGCCAAGTGCAACATGTTTCGCGCGCAGGATCTTGTGGGTATCAAGCATGCGTTGAAACTCGGCGCTCCGACGATTGGTAGTCACCTAAAAGGAGCACAGAAGTGTGAAATTAACTTGATGAATATTCGAAGTATACAAGATCCAGGCCAAGTGGAACTTAACCCGGCTCTAGGTGCGTGCATATTCAAAGTGTACAAGATCCGGGCCAAGTGGAACTTAACCTAGCTCTAGGTGTGTGCATATTCGAAGTGTGCAAGATCCGGGCCAAGTGGAACTTAACCCGGATCTAGGTGTGTGCATATTCGAAGTGTGCAAGATCTGGGCCAAGTGGAACTTAACTCGGCTCTAGGTGTGTGCATATTCGAAGTGTGCAAGATCCGGGCCAAGTGGAACTTAACCCGGCTCTAGGTGTGTGCATATTCGAAGTGTGTAAGATCTGGGTCAAGTGGAACTTAACCCGGATCTAGATGTGTACATATTCGAAGTGTGCAAGATCCGGGCCAAGTGGAACTTAACCCGGCTCTTGGTGTGTGCATATTTGAAGTTTACATGCAGCTACGTCGATTTTCTAATGAGCATCCGGCCGAGTAACAAGTTACTCCGCCGGAGGCTCGGGGACTAATAGTTATTACCTACAACATGTAAAGGAGAAACGACATACCTCCATCATTCGCCCCGCGAGGTTAATTGCCTTGGCGGCAGTATTCATCTGGGCAGAAAATTCTGCGGGGCCGAACTTTTCCGGGAGATCGTCGTTGTAGACGAACTCCGCCTTATTCCAGTTCATGACGAACTCGATAAGGCTCGGAGGGTACCGTTCGCCAGTGGGCATGTGGGGTGCCACCAAGCCCTTTGCATGAGCTTCCTTCCTCTCAATTAGGGCAAGAGCTAGGATGGTGTGAAGAACCATCTGCTGCGCATCGGTTGGCTCGGCAGGAGGATCCGTCGCTACTGGTGATTTCTTCGGAAGCATTGACGACAAGGTTCGTTGCCCGGCCTCGACAGATGTAGACTTGGCAGCATCCGGAGCATTCTTGCCTTTAGCTTGCTAGGAAGAAGTAACCACGACGGATTTCCCTTTGGAAGCTGCTGGAATGGTTCCTCGCCGGGGCTGAGATGACGCGGAAGATGCAGAGGAACTTGGTACTGGAGCTGCTGTGGGTTTCCTGGCTGCCGGGACAGATGCTGGTTCGGAAGCTGGTACTAGAGCTGCTGTTGGTGCTGGAGTTGCGGTAGACTTGGTGGTTGCTGGTTGCGGAAATTCCGAAGTGGCAGACGCCGTTGCCTCGGCCGAACCAACCCCTCCCGATCCGAGGTCGCGTTCCTCTTGATGAGATACTGCAGAACCCAGAGCAGCCGCAGAGCCCTCCAGTATAGGGCTCAGCGGGCGTGACTCGTCGTCACGAGGAGGGGAAGGACCGGACCGAAGGGGAGAAGAGATGCTCGATCTGCTCTGAGGGACCTCCACAGGAGGCCTGCAAAAGAAAATGATGTCAGGAGTGAAATTACCCCGATGTAAGGAGAAGTGTGTTGCGCAGTGAAAAGTGACTTACGCATCCGAGGTCTCGGCTTCCTTGGGTTTCCGGGCCCTCCATGCCGGGGCTTTGCCTGCCCGCTTGGAGGCAGTCTTGTCTCCGACCTTCTTTTGCCTTTTGGTGGGCTGAGGAGGTTCGGAAGAAGAACTTGACGCGGATCCACGCTTCTTCTTCGACGCCACCGGAACCGGCTCGCCCGTGGCAAGTGGAGGATCCTCGTGGATATTCCCACCAGGGTTAGCTGATGCCGGAAAGGCAAAAGAAAGAGGGACAGCCTCAACAGGTTCAATCACGTCGATATCCGAGTCATCCTCATCATCGGGCCAATCTCTAAGAGAAGAGAATTTACCGCTGGGACGTTTGGTGGCGTCGGTCATAGGGAGGAACATCTCCTGGTCTGGCTCCTCCTCATCCGGGATCTCTCGGTCCGGCGCCCACTTAAGGGACGGATCCGTGCCATCCTCGAGAGTTTGCTGGAGAAACAGCTGAGAAAAAGCACAAAGAGCAGAGTCAAAAATATGACAAAAACCGACACATAATTGATCTGAAATAAGTTTACCCCGCGAAGCTTACCGCGGGAGGGAGCCTGTCACGGCAGTAATGCTCGATTCCCCACGTCCATTCGGAGGAGAAATCTTTGTGAGTGGTGAACAGAGCCTTGACCCGGTGGAAGATCTCTGTGTTGCTCAATTCGAAGGAGGAGGTTCGGTTGGGGTCACGACCGAAGCTCATGTGGCACAACTTGTGGGTGCGCCTCTGGAGGGGAGATATTCGGTTGCGCACGAAGGTGATCATAGCATCTTCGTTGCGCAATCCGAGCTTCTTCAGCTCCACGAACCTCTTGTTGACTTGGTTGGCCAGAGCTGTAGGTTTCTTGGCGACCTCCTCCCAGAAATCCGTGTCAGGGGGGCCCGGAGCGTAGGGCAGCAACCAAATCAAGTCTTCGGTGCCCTTGTTCCGGACGTAGAAGAAGGTCCGGGCCCATCCTTTGCAGGAGTCAAGCCTGGTGACCCGGGGAAAGATTGAAAATCTCCAGGGCGAGATCGAGGCAGCTCCGAACTCGGTGAGCTGCTTGTCCTCCGACTCGACGTGGATGTTGGGGACGACGTTGCGACGGAGGCCGAAGAACCGGATCCATAGCTCCTTCGTGGGCCATAGTCCAGTGTAGCCCTCGATCATAGAGAGAAAGGCATAAAGAGAGGTGATGGCATTTGCTGGGAGATGGTGTGGCTGCAAGTGGTACGTCCTGACCCAGTCCCGGAAGAAGTCGCTCACCGGAAGACCAAATCCCTGTTGGAAATGGGATAGGAATACGACGAACTCACCCAGATTGGGTGAGGGGGCCAGTTCCGAGGAGGGGAGACGAGCGGCGACACCGGCGGGAATACGCCTGGTCCGGTAGAGCCAGTCGATGTCGTCTTGGCAGACCCACGAACCGGCCCACGCGCCGCGGTCCGCCGCGCCGGCGTCCTCCTCCATCTCCTGCTCGGCGACGACGAGCTCCTCCTTAGTCATCTCGTATCCGCTGTCCTCGTTGGAGCTAGCGGCAGCGGGGGTCTGTGGCCTAGATTGGCGTGGACCCGTGGCAGAGAAGCTGCGTAGCGGGAGCTGCGGTGCGGAGGCACGGAGAAGGTGCGGCGGCGGCGCTGCTTCTACGAGCACTGGCGGCGGCGCGGTCGCGAGGAGAACGAAGGAGAAGAAGAGGAACGGGCAAAGGGGCGCGGAGATGGAAAAATGCTAAGGGGCGCGCCCTTCCCCTATTTAACCACCCACAGTGATCGATGAGTGGGATCACGCTGCGCCGGCGAGCCACACGGTGTGGCCGTGTATCACCGGCATTAGCCAATCAGAGAAAAGCCACACAGGGAGCCACAGAGTAGATGAGATCCCATGACATGACGTGCTGTTGTGGTAAACGAGGAGACAGGCGTGACGTAACCCGTGCACAGTAAAACTGACAATTACTGCGGCGGTTACTGTGCAGGCCCTTAAAATAAGACAAGGTAATGATTAGCCTCCACGTGGGTTGGCGTATGAGAGAAGGAAACGGGGCCCGGATCAAACCATGGTAACCATGGGATCCGAGCCAAAGTGGTGACCCGGCCGGCAAGTGAAAACTTGGAACGTGCGAAGGGAACGTAAATCCATATAATCCGAGATAAGGAGCTAACCCAGAATTGAACGTCTGAGGCTCGGACGTAAATGAACCTGATGTGGCCTTAGCGGCCGAGGCAGCTAAGACCGCACCAGCTTCGGGGACTAATGTTGGGGGGATACCCCCGGGTAGGGTCACTCCAGGGTATAAGGGCCCAGTTAGCCGAGGTTCGGCAAGGTCAAAGCGGATGCTGGCCGAGTCACCTCAAGGCAGGCCGGATCACGGAGTAAGCTGGACCAGGGGGGTCGCCTAACGTTGTCTCATCCGACTTAAGGAGTATGTCGGAAATGCTTGTCTAACTTATATGCAGGAACAGGTGTGGCCGGATCTACTATGATCCGGATCCTCGCTTAGCTTCTAGGAGAAGGAAGGAATCTCTCTGGTAAAAAAAGAAGGTCCGGTACGTACTGGATGAGCGAATAAAGCAAGGGCGGGACCACCGGGTCATGGCCGACAAGGGTGACGACGCTCACGTCGGCTTACGTTGCTAAAGCAAGTGTGACGCGGGGGAAAAGCACCCCGGTCGGGTTACCACTTCAGGAGGGGGCATATTCTTAGGAATATGCCTCCACGTATGCCCTAGGCCAGGACCGAACCACCTCTATATAAGGGGGGTTAGGGTTCTGGTAGAAGGGGTTGGCAGAATTCTAGTTGGTTGAGCACTAGTAGATCTAGGGTTCTTGGGCTAGATAGAAGGCAAAGGTAGGAGAGCACCTTCTTCCTCCTCTCGCCAATACAGCTCGAGGAGCACTTGTAATCCTAAAGATATAGCAATACAAACTTCTGTGTAGAGAATCACTCTACTATCCCTCCCTGGATTCCCCTAGCGCATATTAGTCCCCACCTTTAGCCTATCCATGGCATCTGCCGTGACACCACCACGACAGTGCTACAGCCGCATAACTGCTCTAGAGGAGACCAACAAGAAGCTACGCACCACGGTGTTACATGCCATGGTGCCACAGTGATCTACAACAATCATGGTATCAAATAATCGCAAGGGATTATTTGATCCCGCCTGGCTTGATTCCAAGCTTGGGGAGACCTTTAAGACCTTGTAATCTATCCTATAAGTTTTTATTACTATTTTCATATTAGTTCAAACTAGCAATAAAGTTTGCATCGTTAGAATTTCCTTCAGGAATAGTCGATCCCTTTTATGAAATTCCGAGTTCATTATTATATATGGAGCAATATTGAGTTTGTGTTTCCTTTATTGATATATGAATGGCTTGAGTATAATTTTACTTGCACTTGATGATAGCAATAGGAGTCTTCCACACTATTGGTATTAATGTAACACCTAAAGATAATTTAGTCAATATACTGTAAGTCTACGGTTTGATTTACAAAGAAAAAAATTATCTATACAGTTAAGTTGAGAAAGAAACCTTGAACAAAGGAAAATTAAAGTGCAATCAAAATAGAAAGAGAACAAATCAAGGTAGAATCTTCAAGTCATAAGAATGCTTCCTATACAATTGGAATTTGATAATTGAGATTTTTAGACTTTGAATTCCTACATGAAGTGGAATGTATGGCTAGCTCCTTTGTACGGCACTTAAACAAAAGTGTGAGCATATATATAAAAGAAAAGAAAAGGAAGAAGAAAAAGAGCGAGTGTGCAAAGAGCAAGTGGGCATATACCACTATATTGTAGTATGACAAAGATACACTTTTGTGATTTTGAACCCCAAGTGAATACATGAATCCTAAAACACTTTTGGGACTACCTCGCTAACTTATTGGGTTGAACCAGATACTTTTACATTATGTTGAAATTCATCTTTTATGAACTGTTGATCACTAAGGTGTGGAAGCCTGCTAATACTATTCAGATGGTTCGAGTAAGGTACTATTCAATGAACTTATTCCTATGTATCGTACATGATAAACACATGCTGCAATTGCCTCATTTATTTTATCGACTCAGCTTCATGAATATGAGAATCACATCCATTATGCTAAAATTTACTCGGGACGAGCAAGAGTCTAAGCTTGGGGAAGTTGATGGGTGCATATTTGCATCATGTTTTACATTATTATTTTGCATTGTAGATGTAGGATCTTGGTATTTTACGGCGCTCGCGCGCACATTTTATGTCTGTTTTCACCAGGATCAGGATAGATGATGGATCCAATGGATACAATTCTTGGAGCAGTTGTACTATGGAGAAAAGGAGTCAAAAACAACGTAAATCGTTTATTTGAGAAATATTAATAATATCAGAAGAAAACCAGAAGCGAACAAGGGAGGTAGAGAGTCCAACGACCAACTATATGACTAGAGCAATTTTTTCTGGACGTATAGCTTTGGCTATATAGTTGGCGGCGCCTCCGCCTCATCAAATAGTTTCACCCCACGCAATTGGTTCGAGGAGACGACATACATAACACCTAGAAATTGCAGAAACCTCACCTTCGGAAGGCATCTGGAGGGGGAACTCATCCACAAGGGATCCATCTTCGCCCTGCGTAGATTCGGGAGGCTAAGGCATCGATCTTCATCATACGTCGCTGCATCACCACCATCTCCATCCATCCCATCTACATGTTGTCTAGATCTTGTTGTAATTCCCATAATCGTTGTGGATTTATACAAGTACTATTCATCTATGATTGTTTTCATTACCATTTCTATGATGTTGATTGCCTCAATGTCTAAGTAGATCATTAGTTCTTGGGGAGATGGAGAAACCCTAGTATGAGATTGAAATAAGATAAAGTCTATTATGATATTCATCGTTGTGACCATGTGTTAGATTTTCTACATCTTGATGTTGAGAGAAGTCGACCTCTCAATATTTGCCTCTCATGGGGACTCGATGGAGGAAACTACTTGTCGGTAGACGAAGGTGTGCTAGCACTTACAGTGACTATAAAGCTGTTGGCACCCCTTACGTATCAACTTGGCAACCAAGAAAACTCACGGAACACTATCCATGCCATGGGATACGTCCTACGGGATTATGTTCCTTAATAGCACAGTAATTCAATTGATATCGATTGCTAACTGTTGTGGTTATGAGGATGATGTGAGCAGCAGTTGCTGCCTATTTGTCCAATTACGGAATTCCTCCCACACATACATAGTTGAGAATGTTCACGATGATAATCTTTATCTTAGACTCTTATAGTACTAGTGGTGTATCCGCTGCTCCCTAAGAATGCTTTTCCCTATTGCAGTTCAAATCTCTCTTACATACATGATACTTACTTTCTGTACTTAGTTGTTTTACTTTACTTTATTATTGCTCTTAAACCCCCAAACCCAAAAACACCTTTTTACACAATTCTCGTGTTTTAGCTTATCACTTAGAACTTTATCTAGCATTTCTATTGTAATACTTATTTCAAGAGTTATTAGACTTTAGACTCCTGCTCCCTGTGGGATCGATATCTTTATTTCGAAACTAGCTATAAACAATATGTGCACCTGCAGCCATCATCAGTGTAGGGTGGTGATGGTGTGTATGTCAGCGGCGCATACAGCGGGGGCGCGTATGTCGAGGCAGCGAGGTAGGCGCGTGTCGGCTGTCGAGGCACGAGGAACCCTAGGGCACCGGTAGGTGGGTGAACGCCAGGCTGCCAGGCGCTGGTGTACTCGGGAGGAGCGCCATATGGAAATGGGGCAGCCTAGGGCATGGACTAGGCCTGAACCATCCCGGTCCACGAGTCTTGAGAGGGACGCCAGCTCGGGGGCGCAGGTGGTGGGCGACGCTGGAAGGGGGCGCTGGTGGTGGTGTAGAGCGCGGAAGCCGATACATGGGGTTCTTGCCGTGGTAGTTGGGACTAGGGCACCAGCCAGGAGGAGGTTGCATCAAGGGCGCGGGCATCAGCACCAGGGGTGCTGCGTGATACATTGCAAATGTATCTATAATTTTTGATGTTCCATGCTTGGTTTTATCCACTTTCTTGTGTTTTGTTCCAACTTTGGAGTACTTTTCATATGATTTCTTGGACTAACCTATTAACAAGAGCCACAGTGCCAGCTGCCTGTTTTCTGCTGTTTTTGGTTCCAGGAAAGTTAGAAAATGAATATTCTCGGAATTGGATGGGACAAAAGCCAAAGTGCCTATTTTTCTGGAAGGGATCAAGTGCCAGAATACGAGACGGAGAAGGGCCAGGGGCCGGCCACACCACCTGGCCGCGGCCAGGCTGGGCCCGCGCCAGGTGGTGTGGTGGCTCACCCCTCGGCCTCCTTCCGCCTATAAGTTGCCCTCAGACGAAAACCCTAAGTACCGATCAAAAATCCACGAAAGAGTTTGCCACTGTCATCTCCATCCCTAGATTGGGAGGGATCAAGCTCTTCCGGCACCCTACGAGAGGGAATTCACCTGAGGCCTTCTTCATCACCATGCAAGCCTCCGGTGTGATGCGTGAGTAGTTCATCCTTGGACTACGGATCCATGTAGTAGCTAGATGGCTGGTTTCTCCTCCTTTGTGCTTTCATGTTTAGATCTTGTGAGCTCCGTTCATGATCAAGATCATATTTTTGTAATCCATACATGTTGTGTTTGCGGGGATCCGATGGATATTGAGATGCTATTTCAGATTGATTATTGATTCTATCATGTCTTTGTTATTTGTGATCTTGCATGCTTTCCGTTGTTAGTAGCTATCTTGTCCAAGTAGATGCTAGCAACTCCAAGAGTTAGTATTTATGCTCGATAGTGGGTTCATGCCTCTGGTAATCTGGGAAGTGATGAAATCTCTAAGGTACTAGATGTGCTGTTGCTACTAGGGAGAAAACAACAATCCTTTGTTCATAGAACAATCGCATTGTTTACCTTACCAGTTCAGAAGCAATAATCTGTTGCTTGCAACTTAATACTGGAGGGGGTTCGGATGATAACCTGAAGGTGGATTATTAGTCATAGATGCAGTTGGATGGCGGTCTATGTATTATGTTGTATTGCCCAATCAAGTCTCAAAGGAGTCAAGATGATTAGTATATGCATTTATTGCTTTCTCGGTGTTTGTCAATTGCCCCGCTGTAATTTGTTCACCCAGCATGTTATCTATCTAAGGAGAGCCACCTCCAGTGAACTATGGATCCCGGTCCTTGTCTTTTACATACAATCTATAAACTATTTCTTCAGTGTAGGGTGGTGATGGTGTGTATGTCAGCGGCGCATACAGCGGGGGCGCGTATGTCGAGGCAGCGAGGTAGGCGCGTGTCGGCTGTCGAGGCACGAGGAACCCTAGGGCACCGGTAGGTGGGTGAACGCCAGGCTGCCAGGCGCTGGTGTACTCGGGAGGAGCGCCATATGGAAATGGGGCAGCCTAGGGCATGGACTAGGCCTGAACCATCCCGGTCCACGAGTCTTGAGAGGGACGCCAGCTCGGGGGCGCAGGTGGTGGGCGACGCTGGAAGGGGGCGCTGGTGGTGGTGTAGAGCGCGGAAGCCGATACATGGGGTTCTTGCCGTGGTAGTTGGGACTAGGGCACCAGCCAGGAGGAGGTTGCATCAAGGGCGCGGGCATCAGCACCAGGGGTGCTGCGTGATACATTGCAAATGTATCTATAATTTTTGATGTTCCATGCTTGGTTTTATCCACTTTCTTGTGTTTTGTTCCAACTTTGGAGTACTTTTCATATGATTTCTTGGACTAACCTATTAACAAGAGCCACAAAGTGCCGCCTGCTTTTCTGCTGTTTTTGGTTCCAGGAAAGTCAGAAAATGAATATTCTCGGAATTGGATGGGACAAAAGCCAAAGTGCCTATTTTTCCGAAGGGATCAAGTGCGAATCACGAGAGAGAAGGGCCAGGGGCGGCCACCACCCTGGCCATGCCAGGCTGGGCCCGCGCCAGGGGGTGGTGTGGTGGCTCCCGGCACCCCCTCGGCCTCTCCTTCCGCCTATAAGTTGCCCTCAGGACGAAAACCCTAAGTACCCGATCAAAAATCCACGAAAGAGTTTGTAGCCACTGTCATCTCCATCCCTAGATTGGGAGGGATCTGAAGCTCTTCCTGGCACCCTACCGGAGAGGGGAATTCACCCTGGAGGCCTTCTTCATCACCATGCAAGCCTCCGGTGTGATGCGTGAGTAGTTCATCCTTGGACTACGGATCCATGTAGTAGCTAGATGGCTGGTTTCTCCTCCTTTGTGCTTTCATGTTTAGATCTTGTGAGCTCCGTTCATGATCAAGATCATATTTTTGTAATCCATACATGTTGTGTTTGCGGGGATCCGATGGATATTGAGATGCTATTTCAGATTGATTATTGATTCTATCATGTCTTTGTTATTTGTGATCTTGCATGCTTTCCGTTGTTAGTAGCTATCTTGTCCAAGTAGATGCTAGCAACTCCAAGAGTTAGTATTTATGCTCGATAGTGGGTTCATGCCTCGTAACTGGGAAGTGACAGAAATCTCTAAGGTACTAGATGTGCTGTTGCTACTAGGGAGAAAACAACAATCCTTTGTTCATAGAACAATCGCATTGTTTACCTTACACGCAGTTCGTAAAGCAATAATCTGTTGCTTGCAACTTAATACTGGAGGGGGTTCGGATGATAACCTGAAGGTGGATTATTAGTCATAGATGCAGTTGGATGGCGGTCTATGTATTATGTTGTATTGCCCAATCAAGTCTCAAAGGAGTCAAGATGATTAGTATATGCATTTATTGCTTTCTCGGTGTTTGTCAATTGCCCCGCTGTAATTTGTTCACCCAGCATGTTATCTATCTAAGGAGAGCCACCTCCAGTGAACTATGGATCCCGGTCCTTGTCTTTTACATACAATCTATAAACTATTTCTTCTTTGTGTTTACTTTCTGCAAACTTTTACTTCTTTCCATTCGATACGTTTAATCCTTTGTTTTCTGCAAAACACGGTGAGATTGACAACCTCATCGCAAGTTGGGGACAAAGTTCTGTGGTTGTGTTGTGCAGGTCTCCACGTTGCTACTAGCACCAATAGTGCGCCATACCAAAGCTCAGCTAGTAACACCTTTGGGGTGTTTCCTTGCTCCTACTGGTTCGATTAAACCTTGGTTTCATAACTGAGGGAAAACTTGCTGCTGTGCTCATCATACGTTCCTCTTGGGGTTCCCAACGAGCTCTACGTCGATCGTCGAGCGCATCACTGCGGCGGCAGCACTTTGCTCTGTGTGCCCTGCCACGGCAGAGAACTGGCCACTTTGGCCTGCCGCGGAAGGAGGTGGTGGCGGTCGTGTGGAGGCGGTGAAGACGTGGGGGCGCGCCTCCTTGCGGGCTTGGGAGTTGTCGGTGCACTGGAGCAGGGAGTGGACCTCGGTGAAGGAGGGTTGGGGCCGCCTCATGGGGATGAAGGAGGTTTGTTTCTCGAACCGGTCGTGGAGCCCTTGTAATAGGATGTTGATGAGATGACCATCTGCCATAGGATCACCGAGTTTGCAGAGCTCGTCGGCCATTGTCTAGATCCATTGGCAGTAGACACTAAGGGAGGAGGACCCCTGGATGGTGTTGCGGATCTTGGTGTTGAGGTTGCTGACCCGAGCATCGACATTGTCCTAGAAGAGTTGGAACAAGGCCGCCCACATGGCGGCGGCGGTGGAGGACTCACGGAAGACGAGGTTGAAGATCTCGATGGACACCCATGTGTAGATCCATTGTATGATGGCAAGATCGTCCTTGACCCAGCGTGGATCATCGAGGCACATGACGAAGTCGATGGCGACATGGGTACGCAGATTGCAGCAGCCAAGGTGAACATCGAAGAGATGGCTCCAATGGTTGTAGTTGTGGGCTGCTAGATCTAAAGTAATTGGTTTGAATGGAGAAACATCAGAAATTGTATCGGCAAAAATGATTGGAGTAGACATTGAGGAGGTAGAGGAGGAGGAGGCTAGGGATAAGGAGGAAGGGGAGGTGGTGGTTGTGGCTAGTTTGGAGGCGGCCAAGACGGTGCGCCGCTCGAAGAAGCCGGGCGGCAGCGTGGGAGAGCCAGCCATACCCTAGGATCGATAGTCTGATACCATGTAGAATTACAGAATATTATCTGTATTGATTGTGGCCTGGATGGGCTGTTTATATAGAAGTACAAACTTGGCCTCCAAGGGACCGACTAGAGATATAATTGGACTATATTTGAACTACCAAAACTATAACCGAATTATACTCTAACACCAACGACACTCTCCCTCGACATTTATCACTTAGTTTATCGTTTTAGGATGATTATTGTAATTGATAGATTGTGAACTTCTTTAGTGTGTCTCACACTTCATGAGACGGTTATTCATATGAGTTTGTAACAAATAGTTGTTCCACTTTTATGAATGATTTCTATTTATGTTCATATCTTGTTCGATTATGTGTGAATTATCCTTGTTGTTGAAACTAATTAATAATACATGAATATTTGTCAAATATTGAAAAATTCCTTGAAAATACCCAACTTAATGATATATTCCTTTTGAATGAAACCATTGGTTAAATTCATAGTTATGTTGATAATATATGAAAGTCATTTGATTTCTTGTCACATAGGAATCATGCCTAAGCTCGGCAAGATAACTTGAACACGTTGTAATGCATGAATACAAAGTCTTTGGTGAATTGTTGAAAGTGAATGCATATTCGATGTATTGTATTTCAACAAAATGGTGATTATCATTATATGCTTGTTTAAATTTTGTAAAGAGTTTACGGAAAGAAACATGAGTGTGAAACTATTTGATATGATCAAAGTATTTCATCCTCCAAGGGTATTAAAGATAAAAGAGAATTTAATTACTACGATTTGATCAATAGTAATAAAATTCAACATTATAAGATTGGCATAAAGAAATCGTGAAATGCAATGCATTTGAAACATCAAAATGCAAAGCATCACAAAGTGATATTCGATATCAAGTGGGTGAATAGATGGTGCCGAATAAATCGTTGTAGTGTAAGTGTAAAGACCATTAGTTAGAAATAGTTAGCACTCAATTAGTATATATAGTGAACCATTTGAATTCATGAGATCGGCACCATATCTTGTATGGATCATCGTGAAAGTTTTGGAGTTATTTGATATCACCAAAACAAATAGCGAATATGTCCTTGTAGAGTATTCATTGGAAAATATGAATACGAAATCCATGGCTAGAACCAAAAGAAAGGCAAAATTAGTATTGCTTAAAGTTTTGGTGCTTTTTGAGAAAGTTTATGTTCTCGAATGGGAAGCTTATCGAAGATAGTGAAAAACACGATGAGGATTCAAAACCCTGCATCAGAGTGTTGAGAAGCACAACGGAAAGTGTTCCTGAATGATTCTCTTTACAAAGGAAAGAATCAATGATAATGATCATTGTGTTTTCCCCACTAGTATTTTCACTACATGAAGTAGGATTCAAAATGTACCCCATATCCCGCATGGAGACATTTGTGAATCATTTGTCATGATTACCAGAATATGACATACCTACGAACTACTAAGGAAATAATGGTGAACTATAGTTATGAGAAATCCTAGAGACAAAATTCACTTAAGATTAGAAAGCAATTCATCGCTGAATCTTCCCAAGTAAAAGGTTACTTGAATTTTCCAAACAAATACAAAGTCATGAAGAAAAAGGTGAATGACAAAGGCACGGTTTGTCATGAATAATGTATTGGACAAATTCAAATGAATTTGATTAAAGTGTGCTGAAAGTCTAGTGGATTTAATACTAGTAAAGTACTAGCATCTCATAGTAAATCTCTCAGTTCGATAATTGATCAAAGGATTTTGAAGTTATTCAAAATAGTATGTGGATATGCAATTTGCATGAAATTGAGTGGGAGCTATGAAAGTCTTCCTAAAACAATATGTGAATGACATATTTTTGAGTGGGAGCAATATAAGTCTCAAACTCGAATATGTAGGAACATATTTTGAGTGGGAGCATTGGATGACTCATACTCAAATATGTTGGGAACATATTTTGAGTGGGAGCTTAATGAATGATTCTTAAGTGTGTGAACAACACATTGATAATTAAAGCACAAGTACCGGTAAATAATGATTTATAGGGATTATAAGTTGATAAAAAAAGTATATTATGATATTATGTTGTATTCCTAAAGGGATTATGAAAAGTGCTTCGAAATAGGAATTGATTAAGGAATGGTCCTTGGTCACTCAAATTAGGAATAGCATTAAGTTAAACATCAATGGTTGGAAAGAAAGAAAAGGATGATCATCATCCACTATGTTAAGGCATATGATCTATCTTGGGAAACCATGATGACAACTTAACATAATATATGATCTAAGAAGGAAAATTTTAAAGGTTATTAAGTATGAATCATGGAACATTGAGCTAAGTTTGTCCGCAGTGTTTGTTTGAGAACTATAGACACGTTTCCAAGTCCATAAAGGATGACATATCTTAAAGCATAAAGGGTTATGTTATAAGGGAATATGTTGGAAACTGATGTATCGATAATACCGACTAAAGTCAAGTAGGAAGCGAGGTGAACAAAACATCGAAAGTTGCATAGGGTGCACGAGTGTTTCGATGATTACATTTATAATAATAGATAAGGGTACCATCTAAAGTGATGTATACTGTAATGGCGGGATAGTTCGTCTTTTGTCGCGGTGGTGTCACGGCAGATGCCATGGATAAGCTAAAGGTGGGGACTAAATGCACTAGGGGAATCCAGGGAGGGATAGTGTGGTGATTCCACACACAGTAGCTTTGTATTTGATTCACCTCCAGAGATTACAAGTGCTCCTTGAGCTGTATTGGGGAGAGGAGGAAGAAGGAACTCTCTTACTCTCACCACTAGCTAGCTCTCAGGAACATACAACACTCTCTAGAGCTCAATCTGTCTAAGACCAATCCAGTAAAACTCAACCCCTTCTACAGAGGCCCTAGCCCTCCTTATATAGGGGTGGCTAGGTCTCCAATTAAGGCATACGTGGAGGCATATTCCAAGGAATATGCCTCCTCCCAAAATAGTAAGCTGACCGGGTTACTTTAACCCAGCGTCCCCCATGCAGAGGCTACGTAAGCCTCTGCGGCGCCCGCGTCATCCAACATTGGTATCGTCACCTTTGTCGGCCACGCCTCGGTGGTCCTGGCCTATGTCCGCTTTTCTCACGCTCTGTGTACAATGGTCACCCTTTGACCAGCGAGATACCTTCCTTCTCTTGTAAGCTTGGTATAACCCAGATCGTACCTAGTCGATCCGGCCATACCTATTCATGCATACAAGTTAGATACACCTCACCGACTTATGATATAAGTCGGCTGAGACCCAGTTAGGTGGACATCCCCTGGTCTGGGTTACCACGTGATTCGGCCTGCCTTGAGGTGACTCGGCCAGCATCCGCTTTGATCTTGCCGTACCTTGGCTAACTCGGCCTTTATACCCCGGCGTGACCCTACCCGGGGGTATCCCCCCAACATTAGTCCCCGAAGCTGGTGCGGTCTTAGCTGCCTTAGCCGCTAAGGCCATAGCAGGTTCAATTTTATCGAGCCTCTGGCTCCTTTTCTGAGTTACCTCATAGTCCAAATTTCATAGGTTTACTTTCCCTTGGCACATTCCGAGTTTTCACTCGCGGGCCGGGTTACCTCATAGTTCGGATTTCATAGGTTTACTTTCCCTTGGCACATTCCGAGTTTTCACTCGCTGGCCAGGTTACCTCATATTCATCCGGGTCATTCTTCCTTCTCTTGTACGCTTCCCCACGTGGAGGTTAATCATCATGTTTGCCTCATTTTAAGGGCCTGCGCCAGTAACTTCCGCAGTAATTGTCAGTTATCACTGTAGCACACGTCACATCGTGCCTGCCTCCTCGTCAATTGCATCATAACATCGCGTCATGGGATCTCCTGCGCCTTGTGGCCTTTCCTGTGGCTCGCTGCTGATTGGTCGATCCGGGTTGTACACGGCCACACCGTGTGGCCCGCCCGCACAACGCGATCCCACTACCCCTCAAGGGAGTGGTTAAATAGGGGAGGGGTGCGCCCCTTGGGTTCTTTCCCCACTTCCGCGCCCCTCTGCCTCTGCTTCTTCTTCTTCCTCTCCAGTGAAAGCGCCACCACCACCGCATCTGAGTAGCAGCGCCACCGCCGCACTGCTTCCACGCGCACCATCGTCGCCGCCTCCTCTCCGCATCTCTTCCGCCACGGTTCCTCGCCTATCCAGGCCGCTGTCACCCACCGCCGCTAGCGCTAGTGAGGGCAGTGATCTCGAGATGACAGAGGAGGAGCTCGCCATCGCTGAGCAAGAAATGGAGGAGGACGTGGTGAACGCCGACCGCGGCGCGTGGGCTGGATCCTGGGTTTACCAGGATGACCTGGACTGGCTGTATCGCACCAGGCGCATCCCAGAGGGTGTTACCGCATGCCTTCCCGCTGCGGAGCTTGCCCCCTCACCCAATCCGGGTGAGTATGTTGTATTTCTCTCCCACTTCCAACGTGGATTCGGGCTCCCAGCAAGCGATTTCTTCAACGACTGGCTCAACACATATGAGCTTCATCCGCATCATCTTCTGGCTAACGCCATCACCTCTCTCTCTGCCTTCGCTTCCACCATGGAAGGCTACGCCGGACTGTGGCCCACGAAGGACCTCTAGATCCGGTTCTTTGGCCTTCGTCGGAACGTGATTCCGAACATCTAGCTTGACCCAGAGGACAAACAGCTCATGCAGTTCGGCGCAGCTTCCATCTCCCCCCGAAGACAGTCTATCTTTCCCCGAGTTACGGGGCTTGACTCTTGCAAGGGATGGGCCCAGACTTTCTTCTACGTCCGGAACATCACAACTAAGGATCTGATCCGGCTGCACCCTTACGCTCCGGGTCCTCTTAACCCGGATCTATGGGACAAGGTCCCCAAGAAGCCCACTGTCCTGGCGAACCAAGTCAACAAGAGGTTCCAGGAGCTGAAGGATCTCGGATTGCGCAATGAGGACGACATGATTACGTTCGTCTGCAACCGGATCTCCCCCCTCCAGAAATGCACGCACAAACTCTGTCACATGAGCTGGGGCGGCGACCCCAACCGGACCTCCTCGTTCGAGTTAAATAACACCGAGATCTACCGCTGGGTCAAGGCCCTCTTCACCACCCACAAGGACTTCTCTTCTGATTGGACATGGGGGATCGAACACTACTGCCAAGATAGGCTTCCCCCCGCGGTAAGTCTCGTGCCCCAAACTTTCTCCGAATTGTATCACATGTCGGTTTCTGTTGTAGGTTTAATCCCTTTGTCTTTTCTTTCCCTTAGATGTTTCTTCAGCAAACCATTGAGGATGGCACCGAGCCTTCTCTCAAATGGGCACCTGATCGAGACACCTCGGATGTGGAGGAGCCGGATCAAGAGATGTTCCTGCCGATGGCGGACGTGACCAAGCTATTGGGTCCGCAGCATAGAAAACAAAAAATTTCCTACGGTGTGAACTACATGCCAAGATCTATCTACTAGGTACAAAGCAACGGGTGGACATACATCCAACGAGAACTTACCCTCATAGACAACGAGCTTTGTTAACGAGTAGGAACTCGTGGTTGATGTATTCGTACACTTGCCGATCTCAAGATCGTGAGGAAGTCCGAGCGCCGCAACTCAGCGGCGCATCCGCACTCACACACACGTTCAAGCCACCGGACAACCTCCACCTCCTCGCTCCAGCGATCCAGCGGAAGCAGCAACTCCTTCCGCATTTAAATGCCACGGGAACATGTATCTCGCTAATCCGAGACCATGGGGAATAATTCTAGAGGGAGAGAGATCCTTCACAAGGAGGTGTGAGGATGAAGGAGGAATGGGTGGCCTTTATAGGAGGAGGGGTGCCCCTCTCTCCATGGCGGCGCATGGGGGTGACCCTCACCTCCCCCATTCATGTGGTGGTAACCCCTCCACATTAAAATGCCTCTTCACATTCCCTTTTAAAGTCTCCACTTTAAATGCATTAAATTTCTCCAAATTTAATGCTCTCTCATTTAATAAAACTCTTTTTATTAAATTTATTCAGAATTTTGTTAATTACTTTAATTAACAAACATTCACATATAGCCCCTTGCAATATTTCAATATCACATGCATAACCACCTTCTGCAATTTCACCCGAAACAATTTCCGGTTTCTATTGAAACAATTCCTGCGCTTTGCAATTCTTTCGTCTGAAACATATGTGCTCCAAAATGGTGTCCGGTAACTCTTAAGTGTGCCACCCTACGGTTCGCGAATAATGCAGACATGATCGAGACCCTTCTCCGATCAATAATCAGCGGGACCTGGAGATCCGTACTGACTCCTACACATTCAACGATGACTTCTGTGATCGTGAGAACCTTTAACGCTTGTAACTAAATCCCTTTGTCTCTCGATATATTACATGTCCGAGATTCGATCATTGGTATCTCCATACCTAGTTTGATCTTGTTACCGACATGCACTCTTTTCTCGTTCCCGTGATATAACATTCTAGTGATCACATCACTTGCTTGCAAGCTATCATAATGTGATATCACCGAGAGGGCCCAGAGTATATCTATCCGTCATCTGGATTGACAAATTCCACTCTTGATCCATGAGCCTCAACATAACACCTTCGTAGTACTGAACCCATCTTTATAGTCACCCTATTACGGTGTGACGTTTGATGTTATCAAGATACTCTTCCGGTGTCAGCAATTAACATGATCTCATGGTCTAAGGATAAAGATTACTTAAATGCGATGTTATAGCAATATAAACATAATGACTTGATCGTAATGCTATACTTCGGATGAATGTTCATCACATCATTCCACCAATGGTGTGACCTTGTTATTAACAACATCCAATGTCCATGATCAGGAAACCTTGATCATCTTGTTAATCAACAAGCTAGTCTATAAGAGAGGCATGACTAGGAACCCTTTTTGTTTATTAAACACACATGTATTGATGTTTCCGAATCAATACATTTCTAGCATGTAAAATAAACATCTATCATGTATAAGGAATATATAATAACAACTTTATTATTGCCTCTCAGGGCATATTTCCTTCAGCCTCCCACTTGCACTAGAGACAATAATCTAGTTCACATAGTGATAAATCTAACACCCATGGAGTTCTGGTGTTGATCATGTTTTGCCCTAGGGAGAACTTTAGTCAACGGATCTGCTACATTTAGGTCCGTGTGTACTTTACAAATCTTTATATCTCCATCCTTGACATGCTCGCGGATGGAGTGAAACCGGTGCTTAATATGCTTGGAATTCTTGTGAGACCTTGGTTCCTTTGCATTGGCTATGGCTCCATTGTTGTCACAATAGATCACCATCGGGTCCAACGCACTAGGAACCACACCCAGTTCCGTAATGAACTCTTTCATCCAAAGCGCTTCTGCGCCGCTTACAAGCGACAATATATTCCGCCTCCGTTGTTGATCCAGCCACCACAGGTTGTTTGGAACTCCTCCAACTAACTGCTGCTCCGTTCAAGAGAAATACGTATCCAGATTGAGACTTAGAGTCATCCGGATCAGTGTCAAAGCTAGCATCGACATAACACTTAGCGACTAGCTCTTCTTCAACTTCGTATATAAGAAACATATCCTTAGTTCTTCTTAAGTACTTGAGGATGTTCTTTACCGCTATCCAGTGTTCCGAACCTGGATCAGATTGGTACCTACTAGTCAAACTAATAGCATGTGCCACATACGGTCTTGTACATAGCATGGCATACATAATAGAGCCTATGGCCGAGGCATAGGGGATCTTATCCATCATCTCTCTTTCTTCCGCCATAGCCGGACTTTGAGTCTTACTCAATGTCTTGCCTTGCAACATAGGTAAGAACCCCTTCTTACTTTCGTCCATATTAAACTTCTTTAATATCTTATCAAGGTATGTACTCTGCGATAGCCTAATTAGGCGCCTTGATCTATCTCTATAGATTTTAATGCCTAATATATATGATGCTTCACCAAGGTCTTTCATCGAAAATTTGCTGTTTAGATAACTTTTAACACTGTTTAAAAGATCTATATCATTTCCAATCAATATATGTCATCCACATATAATATCAGAAATGCCACATTGCTCCCACTCACTTTCTTGTAAATACAAGCCTCTCCATAAGTTTGGACAAATCCAAACTCTTTGATCACCTCATCAAAGCGGAGATTCCAACTTCGTGATGCTTGCTTCAGTCCAAAGATGGATTGCTGAAGTTTGCACATCTTATTAGCATCCTTAGGATCGACAAAACCCTTAGGTTGTATCATATACAACTCTTCTTCAATCTTACCATTGAGGAACGCAGTTTTGACATCCATCTGCCATATTTCATAATCGAAATATGCAGCAATTGCTAACATAATCCTAACTGACTTAAGCATCGCTACGGGAGAGAATGTCTCATCGTAGTCAACTCCTTGAATTTGTCGAAACCCCTTTGCGAAAAGTCGAGCCTTATAGATGGTCACATTACCATCAGCATCAGTTTTCCTTTTGAAAATCCATTTATTCTCCACGGCCTTTCGGTCGTGAGGTAAGTCCACCAAGTTCCAAACTTGGTTCTCGTACATGGATTCCATCTTGGATTTCATGGCTTCTAGCCATTTGTTGGAATCCGGGCTCATCATCGCTTCTTCATACGTCACAGGGTCATCCATTTCATCAACCATGAAATTCACAATAGGATTGCCGTACAGTTCAGGAGCTGCACGTGTCCTGCTTGACCTGCGAGGTTTGGTAGTTTCCTCTTTCGGAGTTTCATGATCATTATCATTAGCTCTCTCTTCATCAGGTGAAGTCAACTCCGAAACAACTTCCAGTGCTGCGCCACTTGCCATTCCATGAAGAGAAGGTTCAATAACCTCTTCGATTTCTACCTTTCGACTACTCACACCTTTCGCGAGAAACTCCTTCTCAAGAAAGGATCCATTCTTGGCAACAAAAACCTTGCCCTCGGATCTGTGATAGAAGGTATACCCAATTGTTTCCTTCCTATGAAGAAACATTTTTCCGCTTTGGGTTCGAGTTTATCTGGTTGAAGTTTCTTCACATAAACATCGCATCCCCAAACCTTAAGAAATGACAGCTTAGGTTTGTTTCCAAACCATAATTCATACGGTGTCGTTTCAACGGATTTAGATGGTGCCCGATTTAAAGTGAATGTAGCTGTTTCCAGTGCATAACCCCAAAATGACAGAGGTAAGTCAGTCAGAGACCTCATAGAAATAACCATATCCAATAAGGTACGATTACGACGCTCCGACACACCATTACGTTGTGGTGTTCCGGCAGGCGTGAGTTGTGAAACTATTCCACACTCTTTCATGTGTGTGCTAAACTCGTAACTTAGATACTCTCCTCCACGGTCAGACCGTAGAAATTTGATCTTTCTATTACGATGATTTTCCACTTCATTCTGAAATTCCTTGAACTTTTCAAAAGTTTCAGACTTGTGTTTCATCAAATAGATATACCCATATCTACTCAAATCATCTGTGAAAGTAACAAAATAACGATATCCACCTCGCGCCGACACACTCATTGGTCCACACACATCAGTATGTATGATTTCCAATAGATCTGTCGCCCGTTCTATTGAACCGGAAAACGGCGTTCTAGTCATCTTGCCCATAAGGCATGGCTCACATGTATCAAATGATTCAAAATCAAGTGATTCCAAAAGTCCATCAGAATGGAGTTTCTTCATGCGTTTAACACCAATATGACCTAGACGGCAGTGCCACATATATGTAGACATATCATCATCAAGTTTAATCTTTTTAGCATTAACATTATGAATGTGCGTAATATTACTATCGAGATCCAATAGAAATAAACCATTCAACATAGGTGCATGACCATAAAAGATATCATTCTTATAAATCGAACAACCATTGTTTTCAGATTTAAAGGAATGACCACTTTGCATCAAACACGATCCAGATACAATGTTCATGCTCAGTGCAGGCACCAAATAACAATTATTTAGGTTTATAACTAATCCCGATGGCAAATGGAGAGGTAGCATCCCGACGGCGATCACATCAACTCTTGATCCATTGTCGACCCACATCCTGACCTCATCCCTTGCTAGTTGTCGCTTGTTCCGTAGCCCCTGAACCGAGTTACATATATTAGCAACCGATCCGGTATCAAATACCCAGGTGCTACTGCGAGTACTAGTCAAGTACACATCAATAACATGTATATCACATATACCTTTGTTTGCCTTGCTGGACTTCTTGTCCGCCAAATACTTGGGGCAGTTGCGCTTCCAATGGCCAGTCCCCTTGCAATAGTAGCACTCGGTGTCAGACTTAGGGCCAGCCCGGGGTTTCTTTTCAGGCGTGGCAACAGACTTGCCACCCTTCTTTCCCTTGTGCTTGCCTTTCTTATCCTTCTTGAAACCGGTGGTCCTATTGATCATCAACACTTGATGTTCTTTCCTAATCTCCACTTCTGCAGTCTTAAGCATTGGCAGAAGCTCGGGAAGAGACTTCTTCATGCCCTGCATATTATAGTTCATCATGAAGCTCTTGTAGCTAGGTGCCAGAGATTGGAGAACATGATGTATGCCTAAGTCAATGGGAATCTTTATTCCCAAGGACACAAGCTTATCAGCGTACCCAGACATTTTGAGTACGTGCTCACTAACGGAGCTGTTTTCCTCCATCATGCAGCTAAAGAACTTTTCTGTAGCATTATAACTCTCTACGGCAGCATGGGTATCGAAAATCATTTTCAATTCTCCCATGGTATCAAAGGCATTACCATTTTAAAGCGCTTTGAAGTTCTGGCTCTAGCCCATACAGTATGCCGCAATGAACTAAGTTGTGGTCCTCCTGACGAGTCACATAGACATTCTTTTCCTCGTCAGGGGCATCAGGAGCTGGTGGGGGGCCTAGCGGCGCATCTAGCACATATTGCTTTTGTGCAGCAGTGAGGAGAATCCTCAAATTCATAGCCCAGTTGGTGAAGTTCCTACCATTCGCAGCAAGTTTCTCTTTCTCCATGAACACATTGAAATTAAAAGCAGGTGGTTGCATCTACAACAGAATTTGTAAAGTTTATTTAGACTAAGTTTATGATAGATTGAGTTCAACTAATCCAAATTACTAATGAACTCCCACTCAAAAACAACATCCCTCGTGTCCTTTTGGTGATTACATGAACCAAATCCACTATATCAAGTCCGATCATCACGTGAGTTGATATAGCTTCAAAGGCGAGCATCTATATGGGCATCATATCAACCATATGACTCATGCTTAACCTTTCAGTCCGTGTTCCGAGGCCATGTCTGTACATGCTAGGCTCGCCAAGTAAGAACCTTAGTATTCGCGTGTGTAAAACTGTCTTACACCCGTTCCTATGAAAGCGTAGATTCGAGTACACCCGATCATCACGTGATGTCTCGAAACACGATCCATAGAACGGTGCATACTCAAGGAAGAACACATTTTTATCTTGATATCTAAATGAGGGATCATCTTATAATGCTACCAAACGCGCCAAACTAGCAGTATAAGATGCTAACATCTAATGTGTAAAGTGAGATGATATGGTCCATGCATTTGATCTCTATCACTTGCATCATGGTATGATCTCTATCATTCCTTTGTGTGTAAGGCCAAGGTCTATGGAACTTACACGTTGACTGTGTTATAAGAGTATCTACCATACATATACTTACAACAATACCATATCAATACACTAGCCCAGCAACGATCTAAACTAGACGCCTCTAATTTATCAATTGCAAGTTTTATGTGGCTTAGGACTTTCGGAGATAGAACCGTTCTCACCTACGAACATGAACCACAACGAGGATAACTAAGTTATTAGCATCTCGTTGTAAATCAGATATTGACTATAGTAGGAGAGACAGACACCCGCCAGCCACTTATGCAAAACAAGTTGCATGTCAGTCGTGGAACCGGTCTCATGTACGATGACATGTAAGGTTGGTCCGGGCCGCTTCATCCCACTATGCCACCAATATCCAAAATACATAGAAGATGCAATAACATGATCATCATCGCCCACATATTAACCATATGTGTACTACCCGTGCTAAGCACCTACGCATAGATCAGGCTCTGATACCACTGTTGGGTCCGCAGCATAGAAAACAAAAAAAATTCCTACGGTGTGAACTACACGCCAAGATCTATCTACTAGGTAGAAAGCAACAGGTGGACATACATCCAACGAGAACTTACCCTCGTAGACAACGAGCTTTGTTAACGAGTAGGAACTCGTGGTTGATGTAGTCGTACACTTGCCGATCTCAAGATCGTGAGGAAGTCCGAGCGCCGCAACTCAGCGTCCCATCACTTTTCCTTTTGCGTTCAAGCCACGGACAACCTCCACCTCCTCGCTCTAGCGATCCAGCATAAGCAAGAACTCCTTCCGCATTTAAATGCCACCGGGAACATGTATCTCGCTAATCCGAGACCATGGGGGAATAATTCTAGAGGGGGAGAGAGATCCTTCACAAGGAGGTGTGAGGATGAAGGAGGGAATGGGTGGCCTTTTATAGGAGGAGGGGGGGTGCCCCTCACTCCATGGCCGGCGCATGGGGGTGACCCCTCACCTCCCTCATTCATGTGGTGGTAACCCCTCCACATTAAAATGCCTCATCACATTCCCTTTTAAAGTCTCCACTTTAAATGCATTAAATTTCTCCAAATTTAATGCTCTCTCATTTAATAAAACTCTTTTTATTAAATTTATTCAGAATTTTTTTAATTACTTTAATTAACAAACATTCGCATATATACTGCAATATTTCAATATCACATGCAGAACCACCTTCTACAATTTCACCCGAAACAATTTCCGGTTTCTATTGAAACAATTCCTGCGCTTTGCAATTCTTTCGTCTGAAACATATGTGCTCCAAAATGGTGTCCGGTAACTCTTAAGTGTGCCACCCTACGGTTCACGAATAATGCAGACATGACCGAGACCCTACTCCGATCAATAATCAACAGCGGGACCTGGAGATCCGTACTGACTCCTACACATTCAACGATGACTCCTGTGATCGTGAGAACCTTTAACGCTTGTAACTAAATCCCTTTGTCTCTCGATATATTACATGTCCGAGATTCGATCATCGGTATCTCCATACCTAG
Organism: Avena insularis; assembly: GCA_023614405.1. Classification (NCBI taxonomy): domain Eukaryota; kingdom Viridiplantae; phylum Streptophyta; class Magnoliopsida; order Poales; family Poaceae; genus Avena; species Avena insularis. The sequence continues at coordinate 658,220,909 of CM042690.1, read as the reverse complement.
TTTGATCTCGTTACTGACATGCACTCTTTTCTTGTTCCCGTGATATAACATTCTAGTGATCACATCACTTGCTTGCAAGCTATCCTAATGTGATATCACCGAGAGGGCCCAGAGTATATCTATCCGTCATCTGGATTGACAAATTCCACTCTTGATCCATGAACCTCAACATAACACCTTTATAGTACTAAACCCATCTTTATAGTCACCCTGTTACGGTGTGATGTTTGATGTTATCAAGATACTCTTCCGGTGTATGCAATTAACATGATCTCATGGTCTAAGGATAAAGATTACTTCGTATGATGTTATAGCAATATAAACATAATGACTTGATCGTAATGCTATACTTCGGATGAATGTTCATCACATCATTCCACCAATGGTGTGACCTTGTTATTAACAACATCCAATGTCCATGATCAGGAAACCTTGATCATCCTGTTAATCAACAAGCTAGTCTATAAGAGAGGCATGACTAGGAACCCTTTTTGTTTATTAAACACACATGTATTGATGTTTCTGAATCAATACATTTCTAGCATGTAAAATAAACATCTATCATGTATAAGGAATATATAGTAACAACTTTATTATTGCCTCTTAGGGCATATTTCCTTCACAAGCGACCCACCGGTAAACTCTCTTCCATTAGAGATTGGCCCGACGATAAAGATGATTCGGACGTTGAGGTGATGGAGGCATTTGACGCTGTCCCCCTTTCTTATGCTTTTCCGACATCAGCCAACCCCGGTGGGCAGATCCATGAAGATCCTCCCCTTGCCACCGGTGAGCCTGTCCCGGTCGCGCCGAAGAAAAGAGGGGATGCATCTGTTTCTTCCTTCGGACCTTCTCAGCTAGCTAAGAGGTGAAAGAAGTCTGCGGACAAAGCTTCCACCAAGGCCACGACTAAGGTTGTGGCCCGGAGAGCTTGCAAGCCGAAGGAGCCCCTGACTTCGGATGAGTAAGTCGTTTCTCCCCTTGCCATTCACTTGTTCTTCTTTTTGTTATAGTTTCTCATCATACATGATTTGACTTGGCAGGGCCGTGGTGGAGGTTCCACAGAGTGGATCCGGTATTGCTTCTCCGCTCCGACATAGCCCTTTTCCCCTCGTGGCGACGACCAAAGCCCGTTGAGCCCCATTCAGGAGGGTCCAGCGGCTGCTCCGGGTTCCAGCCCACCTCGTCAAGAGGAGGGCAACCTTGGAGCGGGGGAGACTGGCTCTACCGAGGTAGCAACAACCACCACTTCGGCTCCGCCGCAACCAGCTTCATCCGAGTTACCCACAGCACCTCCGCCGAAGCAGAAATCAGCACCAGCACCATCATCAGCTCCAGCACTAGTAGCAACAACAAAAGCAACAGCAGCAGCACCAAGCCCCTACGCCTCGTCCGAGTCTTCCAAGGCTCGGCGAGAAGACATCAGCAACACCAAGGCTAGCGCCAAGGCAGCTCCCAAGGGCAAATCCGCTGCAGCAACCTCAACTTCTCAGCAGCAGCCCAAGGGCAAAAAGGCTCCCGACGCCACCAGGGCAGCGTCCATCGAGGCTGGACAGCGCACACTCGCGTCCATGCTTTTGAAGAAGACTCCACCACCGAAGGACGCCCTAGCAGAGCCAGCTGATGCGCAACTCGTTTTGCACACCAGCCCCGCCGTTGCTTAGGTTGAGAGGAGAGAAGCGCATGCCAAGGGTCTAGTAGCGCCCCACATGCTTAGCGGCGAACGATATCCTCCGACCTTGATCGAGTTTGTAGATAACTGGAACATGGCGGAGTTCGTCCACAACGGCGATCTCCTGGAGAAGTTCGGTCCTGCCGAATTTGCTGCGCAGATGAATACTGCTGCCAAGGCAATTAACCTTGCGGGTCGGATGATGGAGGTACGTTACTTCGTCTTTTCCTTAACATGTTGTAGATATTAGTGATATAGCCATTAGTTCCCGAGCCTCCGGGGAGTAACTTGTTACTCGGCCGGATGCTCCTTAGAAAACTAACGTAGCTCCTTGATAACTTCGAATATGCACACACCTAGAGCCGAGTTAAGTTCCACTTGGCCCGGATCTTGTACACTTCGAATATGCACACACCTAGAGCCGGGTAAGTTCCACTTGACTCGGATCTTGTACACTTCAAATATGCACACACCTAGAGCCGGGTTAAGTTCCACTTGGCCCGAATCTTGTACACTTCGAATATGCACACACCTAGAGCCGGGTTAAGTTCCACTTGGCCTGGATTTTGTACACTTCGAATATGCACACACCTAGAGCTGGGTTAAGTTCCACTTGGCCCGGATTTTGTACACTTCGAATATGCACACACCTAGAGCCGGGTCAAGTTCCACTTGGCCCAGATCTTGTACACTTTGAATACGCACACACCTAGAGCCGGGTTAAGTTCCACTTGGCCCGGATTTTGTACACTTCGAATATTCACACACCTAGAGCCGGGTTAAGTTCCACTTGGCCCGGATCTTGTACACTTCGAATATGCACAAGACTAAGCTATCTTTTTGTACTTTTTTCAGGTGACCACCAATCGCCGGAGTGCTGAGTTTCAGCGTCTCCTGGATACTCACAAAATGCTGCGTGCGAAACATACTGCGCTTATCGCCGAATACGAAAAAAGGGGTAAGTTTCTTCCTTGGCATTTTTCCGTTTTTCTTCATCTTTTTCCGCCGAACTAATCCATCATTCGGATTTCGCAGCTGAGGTGGAGGCTGAGAATACCACCATGAGGAAAAACTTGGACCAGATCAAGGGTAAGTCATTTTTGCTCAATCTCCCTCTCTGCGCCCTATCCTCTTTTCTTCTTGGGTCGGCAAATATTCATACCTCAGCTTTGCCGGGTCAACAAACTATTTTAGCATCTCTTGAAGATACTATGCCCGTGCCTGATATGATGCTGCATTTTCTCGAACAAGCAGGGCAGCATCAGGCCGAACTCAAAAAGAAAGATGATGAGCTTGCCCTCCTCCGAACCAAAGATGATGAGATTGCCAAGCTCAAGGAAGATATGAAGAAGCTGAAAGCACAACATCAAACCGAACTTCAAAAAGCTGGCTAGGACTTTACTGAAGAGCACGAGCGCCTCAACCTCCAGATTGCCAAGGACCAAGAATAACTTAAGGAGGCCAACGTCAAGCTTGAGTCGGCGAATGCTGAACTTTTGCAACTCCGAGAGAGGCGCGACAACTTCACCAAGGAACTAACCCGGGTTCACAGCCATATTTCTGGTAAGTTCTTTCTCTCTTCAATTGTCATGAATCTCTCTAGGTCAACCCTTCTCACTTATGTCACCTGTCTCACTTTTTTTAGGCAAATTCCTAGAGAGCGATGTCATTGCATACAATGTTGTTACCAAGTTTCGCAGGCAGAGGGGTACTCCATCTGGTCCTGGCACCATTCCTCTTGATCTCGAAGACTTGATAGTCAGCTTGTCCTCCCGAGTCGAGATCGTGAAGAACTACGGCAAGGACATCTTGGACGTAGTAATCCGGATCTTCAACGCCTTTTGGCCTGAAGAAGATACTTCGGAGAGTACCGCTGTTCTTTTTGCCAAGCTCATGGAATGCGAGACTCAGCTCGATCTATGGAGAGAATCTGCTGGACGCGCCGGAGCTGAGATCGTTCTTCACTACGTGCTTACGTGGTACGAAAAGATTGACCTCAAACTCCTTGAGCGCATGCGCACCGGATCAAGGTGGTCTACTGACCCGGATTGGGTAGCTTGGCGCAAGGCTTGCGCTCATAGCTTCATCCAATACGCCCACATTTACCAATGGAACGAGGGACCAAGCTTCCTAGATGCCGCCGACAATGAAAATGCCGAAAACGTTGAAGATGATTCGGATGAGGACGAAGAGGACGAAGCCTCAGACATCGAGGAAGACGCAGATGACTCTGAAGCCGAGGCTGGGGTTGCACCTGGTGGCACCGAATTACCTCCTCTTGCTGCTCCTTGATTATAAACACTTTAAATTTCATCAGATCCCTGGTATGGCGGGTGCAATTGTATCAAGCACACAAGTGATATTTGGCTACTAAGTTTTTATGCTGGATTGACTTGGGCGTAGTCCCCGAGTTTCATTTTCTCTTTCTTCCAATTTCTTGGCTCGGCTCGTGTCTACCTTGATTCGGTTTTATGACTTACGAGTCCGAGCTTCAAAAATTGTCTTAACAATACTTGGAAACTTTTGGATTAGCTCAAAATAATTCAGCATAATAAATTTAAAGTAAACATAAGGTTAGTCCAGAAAACAAACGTCGGCTCGATTAAGTTCCTTTCCTTAGTCATTTTTCATGTGCTACGCAATTTCAAACTTGTTCTCTTGCTTGCCATGAAGCCAAATCTTGTTGGACAGCAGCAAGTCAAAGAGTTGGGTTCTTGGTGCTCACACACTACTAATCCGGCTTAAGTAGAAAAACTTACGCCAGCCGACGTATACATAATAAATATGGAAAACAACAAACATTTTCAAGGCAGTCCCTGAGTTACTGCTCGAGGTGCCCACATTTCATTGATAGGCTCATTGCCGGCATACATACCGACATATGAGAGACTCGGATACATACACTTCTCTGCTAAGTGTAGAAAGGACGAAGTAGAGCTACATTCCATGGACGCTTAGATTCCTCGCCGGACCTGTCCGCCTTGTTCTTCTCCTGTGGTTTTGCATCGATAAGATAATAAGAATCATTGTGCAATGCTTTCCTCACAATGAATGGCCCTTCCCATGGGGGATAACTTATGCATGCCAGCAGTACGTTGTACCAACCGGAGTACCAGATCACCTTCCCGGAAGACTCGGGGGTTTACTTTCCGGCTATGATAGCGTCGGAGATTTTGCTGATATATGGAGGATCTCGACAATGCCAATTCTCTCGCTTCTTCCAGCATATCAACATCATTTTGCGAGGCTTCTTGCACTTCGGCTTCTGTGTATTGGGTGACCCTAGGTGAGTCATGCTCTATGTCGGCTGGTAATACAGCTTCTGCCCCATATACCAGAAAGAATGGCATATAGCCTATTGATTAATTGAAATTGCATCCAAAATACAAATTAGATTAGGAGTACAGAGTCGCGAAGCATAACTTTGCATTGGAGTAATTATTCCCATTTTAAAAATATGAGTAAAGGATCTATGGATGAAGATACTAAAAAGTTTAAACTCCACAGTACCGCTGGTCATTCTTCTATCCAGCACCCCGCTGATCTTTGTAGCGGCTCAATGAGCCGGGGGTTTATCCCAGATAATACTAATCCGTTGGATCTTTCCACTTGTCCGTTCGATGCAGGGTGGGGTACTGAGGCAACGTCCAGCCGAATCTTCTTATCTCGGCAGAATCGTGCAAATGCTCCTTCAGCAAAATTTGTGCCATTGTCTGTTATGATACTGTGGAGATAACCGTATCTCAAGATGATGTCTTTGAGAAATGTCACGGCCGTAGCTCCATCACATTTTCTTATTGGCTTTACTTCAATCCACTTTGTAAATTTATCAACCATGACCAAAATATGAGTCATATTTCCCCTCGCTGGTTTGAACGGGCCAACCATGTCCAAACACCATACGGCAAATGGCCAGGTGATTGGTATAGTCTTGAGCTCTGACATTGGCATATGTGTCTTGGTAGCATACCTCTGACAACCATTGCATTTTCTGACTAAGTCCTCTGCTTGTTCTAAGGCACTTGGCCAGTAGAAACCATGCCGGAAAGCTTTTGCTACCAAGGCTCTGGACGAGGCATGATGCCCACATTCCCCTTGATGTATATCTCGGAGGATGTCAAGCCCTTCTTCCGGGTCCACACATCGATGGAGGACATTAGTCACACTCCTTTTGTATAGCTCGGAATTGATGATCGTGTATGCCTTTTCTCTCCTCTGAGTTTGCCTGGACAACACCTCCTCAGCGGGCAAGGTTCCATATTTCAGGAATTGAAATATGGGCAACGCCCAAGCTGGTACAGCTCGCACTGGGAACACATCGTCATCAATTTCCATCTGATCCACTGGCATAACCTCAACCGGATCATGCTGAGAAGTCCCCGGGTCTTGCCATGGATAGGCTAAAGGTGGGGACTAAATGCACTAGGGGAATCCAGGGAGGGATAGTGTGGTGATTCCACACACAATAGCTTTGTATTTGATTCACCTCCAGAGATTACAAGTGCTCCTTGAGCTGTATTGGGGAGAGGAGGAAGAAGGAACTCTCTTACTCTCACCACTAGCTAGCTCTCAGGAACATACAACACTCTCTAGAGCTCAATCTATCTAAGACCAATCCAGTAAAACTCAACCCCTTCTACAGAGGCCCTAGCCCTCCTTATATAGGGGTGGCTAGGTCTCCAATTAGGGCATACGTGGAGGCATATTCCAAGGAATCCCAAAATAGTAAGCCGACCGGGTTACTTTAACCCAGCGTCCCCCATGCAGAGGCTACGTAAGCCTCTGCGGCGCCTGCGTCATCCGACATTGGCATCGTCACCTTTGTCGGCCATGCCTCGGTGGTCCTGGCCTCTGTCCGCTTTGCTCACGCTCTGCGTACAGTGGTCACCCTTTGACCAGCGAGATACCTTCCTTCTCTTGTAAGCTTGCTATAACCCGGATCGTACCTAGTCGATCCAGCCATACCTATTCCTGCATACAAGTTAGATACACCTCACCGACTTACGATATAAGTCGGCTGAGACCCAGTTAGGTGGACATCCCCTGGTCCAGGTTACCCCGTGATTCGGCCTGCCTTGAGGTGACTCGGCCAACATCCGCTTTGACCTTGCCGTACCTTGGCTAACTCGGCCTTTATACCCTGGCGTGACCCTATCCGGGGGTATCCCCCCAACATCTTTAACGCATAAGGTGTGTCCCAGGGCATAGTGCCCATGAGAAAGATCGAAGTTGCTGATCTAAAGTCACTCTTGGCTCCTGGACACCGACCTCTTTCTGCTGCCATAACTATGATGCATACACAAAGATGTTATCATGAGATGATAAAGTATTAATGTGAATCAAGGTGACATTAGTAAGTTGCAAAGGATTTGGGATTGTAAAGTATAGACACAAGACTCAACCTCTTCCATGAGCAAGCATGTTCAAGGTACCGAGATATATGGTGCCAATGATTAAGAACAAATGCAGCTAGTTTATTTGTACTGTAGTGCAAGTGGGAGACTATTGGAAATATGCCCTAGAGACAAATAGGAATAAGGATTATTATCATATATCATAAAGTTTATGATTAAGTTTTATATCATGCTATAACTATATTGAAAGGAAACGTCAATACACATGTGATATATAAACAACTAGGAGTTCTCGGTGATACTCTAGTCACTAGTTCATTGGTCAACAGATGATCAAGGTTTCTTGATCATGTGGTATTTATGCCAGTTGGAAATAGGTTCACCTAATTGTGAGAATGAGATGATGAACTAATACCCAACCTAAACATCGTGACCCGATCATGTCATGAAGTTCAAGTTACGATGATTAGAATAGACCTAGTGACATGGCTATACCCTACAGGTATTCGAGCTTGGTATATACGGCCTTGATATAGCACAAGCCCACGGTGTCGCCAAGGCCCAAATTAAGAACTCGAGTAACCTACGGACTCTCGAGTGCTTGCGGAGCAAGAAGAAGCTAAAGATAGAAAGTTCAAAGGGAAAACCTAACCTGTAACCGACTTGACCTGATACCTGAGACCTAGCTTATCTATATAAAGGCTAGGAGGGGGCAGCGAGAAGGACACACGCAACCCTAGTTTCCACAACCCTCGCTAGATTGCATCTGCGCACCATTGTAATCTTCGATTCCTCTATTAATTCCACGAGCAGACAAGCAGGAGTAGGGACCTCTACGAGGCCTGAACCTGGGTAAATCTTCGAGTCCCCTGTGTGCTTGTTTGCTAGCCGATTGATGCTTCTAGCGCTCCCTCCTTCTCCAAAACCCAAGTCCATAACAATGGGCATTGATGAGTTAAACCCTCGTCAATTGGCGCCATCTGTGGGAATTGGGAGTGCTGATGTTGCGGCTTCTTTGGCCCCATCAACTGCGATCTACAACTCCGCAACAGTGGAGATTCGCCTGCTCTTCAGCGCGTTCAACTTCATCGTCCATACGCCGGCCACTCGCCCAGCTTTTGAGTCCGTGGACGACGGAATTAGCCTGGCGATCGGGAGCTTCCGCTTCCAAGTTGGTCAGATGGGCACGCTTCGCATGCCTGACTAGGTGACAACACCATCGATTGCTCCAGCATCGTGGTTCCCTCCGCCGATCGGCATCCTCAGCGAGCTCAATGCCTCGACAACAGTCGAGAATACGGACAGCGATAGCCATCATGAGTCCGATCTAGCAACTGAAGGTGGAGTCTACGGCTCCGGATCTGAAAGTTGCGGGAGCAGCAGCTTCCCAATCATTTCATGTGCGCCGTCATCAACATGGGCGACTCCTCCGCCAATCGCGACAACACGGGCAACAGTGGCAATGGAACCGACCCGCCAAACAGCGGCATACTTAATGGCGGACCACCCAACGGCGGCCCCACTAACGGTGCCCCTGTCAACAACAGAGGGGCAGCCGAACTCCCCACCATGGTGAACGAGCAAATTGGCGAACGCGTCGTGATCAGGCTCAACGATCTTGAGTGGGCCCGCTGCCGGGAAGCTCTATGAGGTCACCCTCTGCCCTTTGGCTCCCCTCAAGAACTATTGATGGGCTACCACTGGCTCCTTAAAGAGGAATACAAGCGCCAACTGCAAATAATCACACAACTCGATGCGCGTAAAAAGGCGGCAGACGAGTCGAGCCTCCGACGAGCTGGGCTCTCCTCCCATGGAGGATCCTCCTCCAAATGCAACGAGTATATCGCTAACAAGAGACGATCTCGACTGGCCCACCTCACTGAACAAGAACGTGTAGAAGCTGCAAAAGTCCTCGACTTTGGCTCCATGATAGTGGATACGCGTGGCAACGTGCTTCCAAAAACGCCGCAAGCTGCAGTAACGACGGCCACCATGTACCTCCTCAGCAACCAGCCGCCAGCTGGAGATCCTCAAGATGCCATGCACCAATCTACGATCGCAGGCTTGGGGTTAATCGAGGCCGCTCTCAAGAAAGAGCCCACACTGGAGCCGAAGAAAGGCAAAGCTATGGCAAAACGCTATTCCTCGCCCTCATCCAGCAATGACAGTCACGATCTGTGTTGACGCTGCAGCTCCCGGTGACACGATCACGACTACGACGTGCGTGATGACATCACGCAGCGCAAGATTGACAAGTCAAGGGCACGACGCGCTCGATCGACTGACTCAGAAGACGAAGACGTGGAGCTCCGTGGCGCCATATGCTTCAGCAGGGCCATCAGGCAAAAGCGAATGCCCAAGGGATTTAAGCTCCCATCAGAGAACCCAAAGTTTAACGGTCTGTAGGACCCGAAAATCTGGTTAGAGGACCATATCTCCTTCGTCAGGCTCCACGGCGGGAGTCGAAGCACAGCTATGCAATGCCTGTAGCTACAGCTACAGGGCGTCGCCTGGGCATGGCTCAACAACCTCCCACGCGGATCCATTCGCAGTTGGGAAGAGCTGGTCTACAACTTTGTACGCAACTTCAAGGGCACCTACAAAAGGCCCGCGTAAATTGAAGAGCTAAGGTGCTTCCAACAAAGGTCGGGCGAATCATTACGCTCATACATCCAGAGGTGGTCCATCATCAAGAACTCCGTAGAAAATATCTCGGAAGATCGTGCAATCGACGCATTCAACAGCGACGTTCGCTGCATAGAGCTCAAGGAGGAGCTGGGCCGCTCGAAGCCCAAAACTATTGACCACCTGATGGAAATTGCGAATTGATAGGCAGATGGACCAGCTTCGATGAAGAATCACATTCACTCAAATGATGAAGCAGAACTCGAACGCAGACGCGACCGCCGAAGCAAACATCGAATGCGCATCTACGATGACCACGACGATGTCAACATGGTCGCAGCTGGCTACACCGACAGACGCGACGACAACCGCAACAGCGGCTACCGCAGCGGTGGACATCGTGACTCCGGGAAAACCACGCAAGTATGGCAGCATCACACTCGCGACGAAACACCTGCAACATCCATTGAGGATAAGCTGTCCGGGCCATGCACCGTGCACTTCTACATCGACAAGCATGACGGCAAAAAGAAATCCAGCCACCTCCTCAAATACTGCCGTGAGTTCCTCAAACTCCATGAGGGTCTAGCTCGGATGAATCACAACGCGGTCAACAGGGGCTACGGAACCGCCCTAGGCGATGTGGCACATGGAGCTCCTCCACCACCACCCGGACCACCGCCAAACGCGGTTGCGCCCGACCAGCATCACAGAGGCGAACCGTACCCACGGGCCATGGGCACCACGATGATCCAAAAGGGTCGCCCCTCCAATCGGGTGCAAAAGGCCATCACTCGCCAAGTGAATCTGGCGACAAACTCACCACCTTCCACCACTGAGTACCTCAGCGGAAGCGACTCCTGCATCACCTTCGACAAGCGTGACCATCCACGCTAGGTACCTCGTCTAGGCCACTGTCTCCTCATACTCGAGGCACAAATTGGAGGCTTAGACATGAGCCGTTTCTTCATGGATGGCGGAAGCGACATCAACCTTATGTTCGCGAGTACCTTGCGAGCAATGAGGATCCCTCTGACCTGCCTAGAGGCCTTGTACACAACATTCCACGGCATCGTCCTAGGCAAGGGCATATACCCCCTTGGCAAAATCAACCTCGACGTCATCTTTGGCACGCCGAAAAACTTTCGACGTGAGCGCATCGACTTTGAAGTTGTCGATTGGCCCTCACAGTACCACTGCATCCTCGGACGTGTCGTGTTCGCTAGGTTCATGGCAGTGCCACACTACGCCTATCTGCAGATGAAAATGCCAGGCCCTAATGGCATCGTCACAATCAACGGGAGCTTCGAGAGGTCCGACAGTTGCGACAGAGAGTTCAACAGAATTTCCTAGTCCTTCGGCATGCAGGAAGAACTCGTGAGACTGAAGGAGTCGACACACAACAGTCTGCCTCCCCTGAGCCGGCCAAGTTCACCTGACCTATCCTTTGACTCATCGGTGCACACGAAGAAAGTTCAGGTCCACCCATCGGATCCCGCCAAGACGGCCCTCATCGACAACAACTTGAGTCCCGCATAGGAACTCGCGCTCGTCGAATTCCTCTGTGAGCACTGGGAAATCTTCGCCTGGTGTCCAGCGGACATGCCAGGAGTTCCCAGGGAATTCGCCGAGCACGCACTCAATGTCAACCCAGACGCAAGGCCAGTCAAACAAACAATTCGGCGACTGTCGAAACCAAGAGCAAAAGCAGTCGGAATGGAGATCAACAGACTCCTCGATGCCAAATTTATACGCGAGATCAAGGAAAGCACTTGGCTCGCCAACACGGTGCTAGTACCAAAAAAGGACACGGATATCCTGTGGATGTGCATGGAATTCACCTCTCTGAATAAGCATTGCCCGAAGGACCACTTTCCGCTGCCACGAATCGACCAGATCATTGACTCCACCACGGGATGTGAGCGCCTCTGCTTCCTTGACGCCTACTCAGGCTACAATCATATTTGAATGAAGGAGGAGGATCAAGAGAAAACAGCATTTACAACGCCTTTTGGTGTGTTCTGCTACAACACAATTCCCTTCGGGCTAAAAAATGCAGGAGCCACCTACCAGCGGTGCATGCAAGCTTGCCTCAAGAACCAACTTGGTCGCAACATTCAAGTCTATGTTGACGACATCGTAATCAAGACCAAAGAGGAAGCTTCACTAATCGATGATTTGCACGAAACCTTCGCCAACCTCAACCGCTACCGGATCAAGCTCAATCCGGACAAGTGCGCCTTCGGCATACCATCTAGGCAACTACTCGGGTATCTCATCTCCGCGAGAGGGATCAACGCGAACCCGAAGAAAATAAAAGCCATACTGGCCATGGAAAAGCTGAAGAACATAAGAGGTGTCCAGCAACTGGCCGGACGAATTGCGGCGCTCAGTCGAATGGGTGAAAAGGCACTGCCCTTCTACCAACTTCTCCGCAAAGCCGACAAGTTCAAGTGGAACAACGAGGCACAAGAAGCATTCGAAGACCTCAAGCGCCTATTGTCCACCTCGCCAGTACTGGTGACCCCACGCGAAAGGGAACCACTGCTGCTATACATCTCCGCCACCAACCAGGTGGTCAGCATAGTGCTCGTGGTAGAACGGGCCGAGGAAAACAAAGTCCACGGGGTACAACGCCCAGTCTACTACCTCAGCGAGGTACTCACGCCAACAAAGCAGCGGTACCCGCACTACCAAAAGTTGGCATACGGCATCTTCATGACAGCCCGGCGACTGTGCCACTACTTCCAGGAACACCCAATCGTGGTAGTCAACGACGCCCCACTCGGGCATATCCTCAACAATCCCGATGCCACCGGACGAGTGGCGCTTTGGGGGATCGAACTGTATCCACGAGACATTGCATATGAAAAACGCGATGCAATCAAGTCGCAAGTTTCCCCGACTTCCTCGTGCACTGGATGGAGAACCAGCTCCCTGAAAAACCAGATATGTCCTACCTCTAGACAATGCACTTCGACGGATCCAAGCGAAAGGATGAGGCCGGCGCAGGTGTCATACTGACATCGCCCCAGGGAGACAAGCTGAAATATATTCTACGAATGCAGTTCACCGCCTCCAACAATGAAGCTGAATATGAGGCCCTGCTGCACGGGATGAGGATGGCAAAAGCCTGCGGTGCCAAGAGGCTCATAATATATGGCGACTCCAAGATGGTCGTCAACCAGACAATGCACGAGTGCGACGCACTGAACGACAACATGATCGCCTACCGCGACCTCTACGACACACTCGAAGGGGACTTCGACGGTTGTGAGCTGCGTCACATAGGCCGCGAAAGCAATGAAGAGGCGGACACACTCGCCAACATTGGCTCTACCTACGCCCCCATACCACCTGGGGTATTTCTCGAGCGCATCTGCGAACGCTCCATCAAGCCAAAGGCCGCAGAGAAGAAAACAAGCGCAGCAACAGACTCGGGGGTTGCGCCGCCCAATGAGCCAATGGCACTCGACGACCTGGAGATTGACATAGGACTCGAAGGACCAATGAGCGTCACGATGATCGAGCCATGTTGGACTCAACCGTACATCACGTATCTTCTCAGTAAAAGGCTACCGGACGACCCGACTGACGCACGGCACATTGCGTGGTGATCCAAGGCATTCGCTGTTATCAACGGCGAACTGTACAAGCACAACATCATAGGAGTACTCCAACGATGCATCTCCAACATCGATGGAAGGGCTGTCCTCCTCGACATCCATGAAGGGACTTGCGGGCACCACGCTGGCAGTCGAGCCCTCGTTGCCAAAGCTCTACGAGCTAGATTCTACTGGCCTACGGCCATGCGTGACACCAAGGACATCGTCCAAAAATGCAATGCTTGCTAGCAATTCGCGGACAAGCCACACGCACCTGGCGTGGAGCTCCAGCCAATTCCATTGGCCTGGCTCTTTGCACAATGGGGACTCGACATGGTCGACATGTAGGGGTTCGTAGCATGGAAAACAAAAAATTTCTATCGCATACAAACAAACAAGCCAAGATCTATCTACTAGATTGTAGCAACGAGTCGATGGAATAACTCACCCTCGAAGATTCCAAAGTGTTTAACGAGAGCAGATTCTCGTGGGTGATGTAGTCGTACTCTTTCCGATCTCAAGATCGCGTGAGCGATCCTTCAAGAGCGCCTCCCGCAATGGTCACATCGCTCGGGTACTGACGAAGACCTTCCTCTCCCTTGTTCCAGCAGACAGCGGAGGTTGTAGCACTCTCCTCGCGATTCCGCAGACAACGGCGTGGTACCGGAGGTAGAGGGAAATCCTTGAGGCTTCGCTTAAGCCGGTGCGAGTATGGTGGAGCTTATGAGAGAGGCTATTAGTGGTCTAGTAATTAGACACACCAATTAGAGGGCTCTAAACCAATTAGAAGGCTCTAAACCAAATAGCTCTAAACCGGGGTCTAGATCTAAGGTTTAGTTTAGAAGATAGGAAACTTGTAGTGTGTCTAGAGGAGGAGGCCCTGCCCCTCCTCTTATAGGTGGGAGGGCCGGCGGCCAAGGGGAGGAGTTCCTCCCAACTCGGCCTAGGGAGGGCCGCCAAGGGAGGAACCTCCTCCAACTCGGCCTCCACCTCTCCTCTTTTCCCACTTCCCAAAACCGCTTGACTTTCAAACTAGCCGTTTGACTTTTCAATTTAGGATTTAAATAAATCCTTTATTTGGGACAACAAGAATACTTAGTACATGATGCAATCATTCCAATATGTAATGACACATTCATGTACCCTTCCCTCCGAGTGCCGGACATTCCGGGACCTTCTAGAATGTTCCATGAAAACACGGAACCATTCCCCAACTCCAAACGGAACTTTCCTTATATGAATCTTATTCTCCGGACCATTCCGGATCACCTCGTGATATCCCGGATCCCATCCGAGACTCGAACAACATTCGGTCTCTTTCATAATACCGTAACTACTCAAAACAACGTCAATCCTTAAGTGTGTCTCCCTACGGTTCGTGAATTATGCGGACATGATCGAGACACTTCTCCGAACAATAACCAATAGAGGAATCTGGAAATTCATATGGTTCCACATATTTCTACGATTTATGATCGAATGAACCACTTACATACGATACCAATTTCCCTTTGTCTCACGATATGTTACTTATCCGAGGTTATGATCGTCAGTATCTCTGCATACCTAGTTCATCCTCGCATCGATAAGTACTCTTTTCTCGCTCCTGATATGTGATCCCTTGTGACCCAGTCACATGCTTGCAAACTAATTGGATGACAATTCACCGAGAGGGCAAAGAGAATATATAAACGTCATGTGGATGTAAAAATCCCACTCTTGATCCATGTGTTTCAACCAATACTTTCCGAACACTCAATGCCACCTTTATAGCCACCTGTTACGGTGTGGTGTTTGATGACATCAAAGCATCCATCCAAGAAAGGCAATATGCATGATCTCATGGTCGAAGGAATTAGGTTACTATGTATCGTAAAGCATATAGCAATTGAACTATTGAAATGACTTGATCTTTATGCTACGCTTGTCTATAGGAGTATGTCCAACATATCATTATCATATCGATATTATCTTTTTTTTGATTACATCTAAATGTTCATGACAAAGAAACCACATCATCAATCAACCAACAAGATTGTGAAGTATAGAGGCTATACTAGGGACTTCAAATTAGGTTTACAAATCACACAAGTATTAATGGTTTCCTTGTTAATACTATTATAGCATGAATGTAAACATTTATCATAAACACAAAGATATATAATAATAACTACATATATTAAAACCTCTAGGCAATATCTCCAACAGTCTCCCACTTGCACTAGAGTCATCTCATCTAGATTACATCGTAATATACCGAACACCCATGGCAGTTTGGTGTTGGTCATGTTTTGCCCTCGGAGAGGTTTAGTCAACGGATCCGCCACATTCAGATCTGTGTACTTTGCAAATCTTTATATCCCCATCCTGGATATGTTCTCGAATAGCGTGAAACGCAGCTTGATATGCTTCAGCTTCTTGTGTGACCTTGGTTCTTGCGCATTGGCTATGGCGCCCATGTTATCACAAGAGATAGACATTGGGTCCAGCACTTGGAACCACACCCAGCTCTTCAATGAAATATTTCATCTATATCGCTTCTTGTGAAGCCTCCAAGCGCCATGTATTCCGATTCAGTTGAAGATCTCGCCACAACGCTTTGCTTTGCACTCCTCCAGCTAATCGCTGCACCATTCAAAATAAATACGTATCCAGTTGTGATTTAGAATCATCCGGATCGGTGTTCCAACTAGCATCGGTGTAACCATTAACAACGAGCTGTTCATCACCTCCATAAGAAAGAACCATATCCTCGGTTCTTCTCAAGTACTTAAGGATGTTTTTGATCACTGTCCAATGATCCACTCTGGATCACTTTGATATCTGCTAGTTAGACTAACAAATATATGCGGTCTCTAGTACATAGCATGGCATACATTAGAGATCCTATGGCTGAGGCATAGGAGTCTTACTCATCCTTTCTCTATCTTCGCCGATGTCGGACTTTGAGTTTTACTCAAGGTCGTATTGGGCAACATGGGCAAGAACCCTTTCTTGCTATCTTCCATTCCAAACCTCTTTAGAACTTTGTCCAAATATGTACTTTGTGACAATGATATTTGGCGTTTCGATCTATCTCTATAAATCTTTATGCCTAATATGTAAGCTGCTTCGCCAAGATCCTTCATTGAAAAACTATTATTCAAATACTCTTTGACACTATTAAGAAGGTCTACATCATTCCCAATCAACAATATGTCATCCACATACAGTATTAAGAATGCTACAGAGCTCCCACTCACTTTCTTGTAAACACAAGCTTCTCCATAAGTTTGTATAAAACCAAAACTTTTGATTACCTTATCAAAACGTTGATTCCAACTTCGGGATGCTTGCTTTAATCCATAGATGGACCGTTGAAGCTTGCATACCTTGTTAGCATCTTTAGGATCGACAAAACCTTTGGGTTGTATCATATACAACTCTTCATCAATGTCTCCATTGAGGAATGCTGTTTTGACATCCATCTGCCATATCTCATAATCATAATATGCAGCGATTGCTAACATAATCCTCACAGACTTTTAGCTTCACCGTGAGAAAGTCTCATCGTAGTCAACTCCTTGAATTTGTCGAAACCCTTTATGCGACAAGTCGAGCTTTATAGACGATAACATTACCATCAAGATCTGTTTTCTTCTTGAAAATCCATTTGTTCTCGACAGCCTTCCGCCATCCGTAAGTCCACCAAAGTCCATACTTGGTTTTCGTACATGGATCCAATCTCGGATTTCATGGCTTCTTGCCATTTATTGGAATCTAGGCTCATCATCGCTTCCTCATATGTCTCGGGGTCATCGGTGTTGTCCACCAACATGACATTCATAACGGAATCATACCAATCTGGAGTGGTACGAGTTCTCGTTGACCTCCGAGGCTCTGTAGCAACTTCAACCAAAGTTTCATGATCACTATCATTAGCTTCTCTTATTGGTGCAGAACCACAGAACTTCTTCCGGTCTGCGCTACTCGCAATTTCGAGAGAAGGTTCGACAACCTCGTCGAGTTCTACTTTCCTTCCAGTCACCTCTTTCGAGAGAAATTCCTTCTCTAGAAAGGATCCATTCTTAGCAACGAAGATTTTGCCTTCGGATCTATGATAGAAGGTATACCCAATAGTTTCCTTCGGGTATCCTATGAAGACGATTTTTCCGCTTTGGGTTCAAGCTTGTCCGGCTGTAACTTCTTTACATAGGCTTCGCATCCCCAAACTTTAAGGAACGACAATTTAGGTTTCTTCCCAAACCATAATTCATATGGTGTCGTTTCAACGGATTTAGACGGTGCCCTATTTAAAGTGAATGCGGCTGTTTCTAATGCATAACCCCAAAATGATAGTGGTAAATCTGTAAGAGACATCATAGAACGAACCATATCTAAGAGAGTTCGATTACGACGTTCAGACACACCATTACGCTGTGGTGTTCCCGGCGGTGTCAACTGCGAAAGTATTCCACATTTCCTTAAATGTTCGCCAAACTCGTAACTTAGATATTCACCTCCACGATCAGAACGTAGAAATTTAATCTTCTTGTTACGTTGATTCTCTACCTCACTTTGAAACTCCTTAAACTTCTCGAAAGTTTCGGATTTATGTTTCATGAAATAGATATACCCATATCTACTCAAGTCATCCGTGAAGGTAAGAACATAACGATAACCACTGCATGATGCTACACTCATTGGACCACACACATCGGTATGTATGATTTCCAATAAGTCCGTAGCTCGCTCCATCATACCAGAAAATGGAGTCTTAGTCATTTTACCCATCAGACATGCCTCGCATCTTTCAAGTGATTCAAAATCAAGTGATTCAAGAAGTCCATCGGAATGGAGTTTCTTCATACGTTTCACTCCAATGTGACCAAGACGACAGTGCCACATATAGGTCGAGTTATCGCTTGATTTCAATCGTTTAGCTTCAATGTTATTAATATGTGTATTTCTACTATCGAGATTCAACATGAATAGACCATCTATCAAAGTTGCATGTGCATAAAACACATTACTCATATAAATCGAACAACCATTATTCTCGGATTTAAACAAGTAACTGTCTCGCAATAAACAAGATCCTGATATAATGTTCATGCTTAACGCAGGCACCAAATAACAATTATTTAAGTATAAAACTAATCCCGATGGTAGATGAAGAGGTAGCGTGCCGACCGCGATCACATCAACCTTTGATCCGCTTCTCGCAGCATCGTCACCTCGTTCTTCACTAGCTTCCGTTTATTCGCAGCTCTGTTTGAGTTACAAATATGAGAAACCGAACCAGTATCAAATACCCAGGCACTGCTAAGTACTAGTGAGATACACATCAATAACATGTATATCAGATATACCTTTCTTCTTGATGTTGCCGTTCTTCAAATCCGCCAAGTACTTTGGGCAATTCCGCTTCCAGTGACCTTCTCCCTTGCGGAAAGCACTCGGCCAGGCTTAGGTCCAGCCTTGGTCTTCTTCGTCAGCGTGGTAACTTTCTTACCACCCTTCTTGAAGTGTCCCTTTTGCTTAGACTTGCCTTTCTTGAATTTGGTGGTCTTATTGACCATCAACACTTGGTGCTCTTTCTTGATCTCCACTTCTGCAGATTTTAACATAGCAAATAGTTATGGCAACTCTTTGTTCATGTTCTGCATGTTGTAGTTCATCACAAAGTTCTTATAACTTGGTGGTAGTGATTGGAGGATGCGGTAAACCCCCAAAGTATTAGGAATCACTATACCCAAACTTTGAAGTTTATTTGCGTCTGCACATCTTAAGCACATGCTCACCGACCAGCTACCCTCTTCCATCTTGCAGTTAAAGAACTTTTCAGAAGCTTCATAACTTTCAATTGCCGCATGAGTCTCAAAGATTAATTTGAGATCCTCGACAATATCATATGGATCTGACTCTTCAAATCTTTTCTGAAGCTCCGATTCTAAACCATACAAGATAGCACACTGAACTATGGAGTACTGATTCTTCCGAGCGAGGTAAACATTCTTTACTTCATCGGTAGCATCAGCTGCAGGTGGGTCACCTAGCGGTGCATCCAGCACATAGGTCAAATTACCAGCTGTGAGGACAATCCTCAAATTGCGGAACCAATCCGCGAAGTTGCTTCCATTGTTTTCAACTTTTCTTTCTCTAGGAACGCATTAAAATTGATGGTAGGGGCTGCCATTGATCTACAACATATTTGCAATAGTTTAGACTAAGTTTATGACAAATTGAGTTCAAATTAATTAATGAAATTAAACTAGGTGAACTCCCACTCAAAACAACATCCCTCACATTGTTTTAGTGATCACACGAACCAAATCCACTACATCAACACCGATCATCACGAGAGTTGATATAGTTTTAATGGCGAACAATCATCATGTTCATCATATCTACTATATGATTCATGCTTTACCTTTCGCCATCCGTGTTCACGAGGCCATGTCCACATGCTAGGCTCGTCAAGATCAAACCTTAGCTTCCGCATAAGCAAATCTGGCTTGCTTACGTTGTATTCACCCGCTGAATCAAAGACACCCGATCATCACGTGGTGTTTCGAAGCAGCAAGCTTTGGCAACGGTGCATACTAAGGGTGAACACTTTAGAACTTGAAATTTATGTGCATGAGGGATCATCTTATAATGCTACCATCGTCTACTAAGCAATACAAGATGCATAAAGGATTAACATCACATGCAATTCATAATATGTGATATGATATGGCCTTTCTTCTTTGTGCTTCCGATCTCCATCTTCAAGCACGAACATGATCTCCATCATCACCGCATAGCATCAAGGTCAATGGCGCTTCTTCATGGTTGTCGTCCAGCTTCAACTATTACAACTATTTTGAATAGACACGCAGGTCTTAACGGAAATTAAAGACAACCATATGGCTCCTGCCGGTTGCCAACTTACAATAAGGATCATTGCATACATCAAATATAATCACAATCATGGCCATATCACATCAAGACACCCTGCAAAACAAAGTTAGACGCTTCTAATTTCTTTTAATATTTTAGGTGGTTTGGGGCTTTCAATATGTGTCTTTCTAACCTACGAACTATAACCACTACATTGATACTAGAATTGTTGATTACCTTTTGTAAATTGGTTCTTTACTATGCTTGGAGAAACAGCACCATAAAGCCACTTATGCAATATAAATTGCATGTCAAGCGTGGAGCAAGTCTCATGAACGATGTCATGTAAGGTTAGCCCGGGCCGCTTCATCCCAACATACCGCAAGATGCAAAGTACACAAAAAGCAATCTACAATAAAAGCATCAACGCCCACAATGACCATTGTGTTCTACTGCAACAGATCTACATATAGACACGGCTCGATACCCTTTGTAGGTGTTCGTAGCATGGAAAACAAAAATTTTCTATCGCATACAAACAAACAAGCCAAGATCTATCTACTAGATTGTAGCAACGAGTCGATGGAATAACTCACCCTCGAAGATTCCAAAGTGTTTAACGAGAGCAGATTCTCGTGGGTGATGTAGTCGTACTCTTTTCCGATCTCAAGATCGCGTGACGATCCTTCCGTAGGCGTTCCAATAGCGCCTCCTTGATCGGTCACACGTTCGTACTGACGAAGACCTTCCTCTCCCTTGTTCCAAAGCAGCGGAGGTTGTAGCACTCTCTCGCGATTCCAAGACAACGGCGTGGTACCGAGGTAGAGGGGAAATCCCTTGAGGGCTTCGCCTTAAGCCGGTGCGAGTATGGTGGAGCTTATGAGAGAGGCTATTAGTGGTCTAGTAATTAGACACACCAATTAGAGGGCTCTAAACCAATTAGAAGGCTCTAAACCAAATAGCTCTAAACCGGGGTCTAAATCTAAGGTTTAGTTTAGAAGATAGGAAACTTGTAGTGTGTCTAGAGGAGGAGGCCCTGCCCCTCCTCTTATAGGTGGGAGGGCCGGCGGCCAAGGGGAGGAGTTCCTCCCCAACTCGGCCTAGGGAGGTGCGCCGGCCAAGGGGAGGAACCCTCCTCCAACTCGGCCTCCACCTCTCCTCCTCTTTTCCCACTTCCCAAAACTGCCGTTTGACTTTCAAACTAGCCGTTTGACTTTTCAATTTAGGATTTAAATAAATCCTTTATTTGGGACAGCAAGAATACTTAGTACATGATGCAATCATTCCAATATGTAATGACACATTCATGTACCCTTCCCCCTCCGGAGTGCCGGACATTCCGGGACCTTCTAGAATGTTCCCGATGAAAACACCGGAACCATTCCCCAACTCCGAAACGGAACTTTCCTTATATGAATCTTATTCTCCGGACCATTCCGGATCACCTCGTGATATCCCGGATCCCATCCGAGACTCCGAACAACATTCGGTCTCTTTCTCATAATACCAGAACTACTCAAAACAACGTCGAATCCTTAAGTGTGTCTCCCTACGGTTCGTGAATTATGCGGACATGATCGAGACACTTCTCAGAACAATAACCAATAGAGGAATCTGGAAATTCATATGGCTCCCACATATTTCTACGATTACTTTGCGATCGAATGAACCACTTACATACGATACCAATTTCCCTTTGTCTCACGATATGTTACTTATCCGAGGTTATGATCGTCGGTATCTCTGCATACCTAGTTCATCCTCGTTACTGATAAGTACTCTTTTCTCGTTCCCGTGATATGTGATCCCTTGTGACCCAGTCACATGCTTGCAAACTAATTGGATGACATTTCACCGAGAGGGCCCAGAGAATATCTATCCGTCATGTGGATGGACAAATCCCACTCTTGATCCATGTGTTTCAACCAATACTTTCCGAACACTCAATGCCACCTTTATAGCCACCCTGTTACGGTGTGGTGTTTGATGACATCAAAGCATCCATCCAGTAAAGGCAATATGCATGATCTCATGGTCGAAGGAATTAGGTTACTATGTATCAGAAAGCATATAGCAATTGAACTATTGAAATGACTTGATCTTTATGCTACGCTTGTCTATAGGAGTATGTCCACCATATCATTCTCCTAACGATATGATCTTGTTGTTGATAACATCTCAATGTTCATGACAAAGAAACCACATCATCAATCAACCAACAAGCTAGTGAAGTATAGAGGCTATACTAGGGACTTCAAATTAGGTTTACAAATCACACAAGTATTAATGGTTTCCTTGTTAATACTATTATAGCATGAATGTAAACATTTATCATAAACACAAAGATATATAATAATAACTACATTTATTATTACCTCTAGGGCATATCTCCAACACGACAAGCTCCCAAAGTCATCACGAGGAGGCTACGTCTACCTCCTGTCGTAGTCGACAAATTCACCAAGTGGATAGTGGCCATGCCAGTGACTAACCAGTCAGGATATAACGCAGTCAAGTTCTTCGAGTCCATCATCTATCGCTTCGAGTGCCACACAGCATCATCACGGACAATGGGACGAACTTCACATCCAAGGAGTTCCAAGAATTCTATGAGCATTTGGGAATCAACGTAAGCTACGCCTCCGTAGCACATCCACAGACCAACGGTCAGGGCGAAAAAGCCAACGGGCTCGTCTGCGGTGGTATCAAGAAGCGACTTCTCAGGACACTCGAACAAGTCGCAGGCTGCTGGGCAGACGAGATGTAATCGGTACTCTGGAGCCTGCGCACAACTCCAAACAGCGCCACGGGGTACACCCCGTTCTTCATGGTGCACGGGGCTGAAGTTGTGCTACCCGTAGAAGTACAATACAAAGCACCACGAGCGGTCGCTTACAGCAAGCAGGAATCAACTCTTGCACTCAAAGACTCCGTCGACCTCCTTGACGAGGCACGAGAAATCGCCGCGGAAAGATCAACGATCTACCATCAGAACCTACGCAACTACAACAGCAGAAGGTTATGCCTCAGGTCCTTCGACGAAGGACACCTGGTCCTATGACTAAAACAACAAGGGCATCTCAAGATCGAGTCCCCCTGGAAGGGACCATACGTGATTACAGAAGTAATCCCAGGTGGCGCCTATCACCTTAAAGATTTCGAGACAGGAGTCGCGTACTCCAACCCCTGGAACGTCGCGCAGCTGCAGCCCTTCTACCCCTAGTCATCTTTTATTTTTTACATTGCAAATAAGGCTACTCAGCCAAGGCTACTTAGCCACACATTGTACCCCGTACTATCCTGTGAATAAATAAAGCTAAGTGCCCTAAAACTCTGTGTTCCTTTTATTTTTGCAAATTATCCACTCGGGGGCTGCGCCACCCTATACACATCTGTTCTACGAACTAACGCGATATACTGAGTAGCTGATGTACCAATCGAAACCCTTGACACACACCAACCCAGTTGCAACGCACCTGACAGGTTGGCAAGGTGCTGAGATATACACAAGTCAGGCTAACGAAAAGGAATCGCATAGTGCAACGCACTCGCAAAACATACAAGCTCTTTATATACATCAATGTCAATCAATTATACACAACATATATATACGAACTTTACAACATTGGTGCAACTATGTGCAGGATAGAAACTAAACTACTGTTGCAACAAAGGAACATTGGTCTGCTCCTCGAAGAAGTCGACGATTTCCTCCGCTGGGCGATCCACCGCCTGGTAGTGAGGAACTATGTTCCAAGTCGAACCTACTGGCGGCGCTGGCGGTCCGGCCGCAATTGCTGCAACATCCATATCAGGCCTGTGCAGTCGTACCAGCCACTAACTGTTGCCGTACACACTCGCGAACTGCACTCAAGTCTTGAAATTCGGCAAGAAGGGCCAGCAGGCTCGATGGAATGATGTCTACCGGGAACATCGTCTGATAAATATTCCTCAAGCACGATTGTGACTTCTTCAGGAAGTGAAGCACTCGCGACGCACGATCCTGTAGGGTCGCAAGTGCGATTGCGCGATCATGATCCACCCAGAAGTATCCACTCGCCTGAAGCTGCTCTTGGGTCAGATCATTCATGCGAATGGCAATCCTGTCCTTCTCATCCTGCGGATGGTGTGCACTGACAACTATACCAAGCAAAGGCAAAAGTATGAAGACAACGAACTATTGCGGGTGACTACAAGAAAAAGATAAGGAAGAAGAAAGCTAACACTTGAATTGGTCGCCCAACTGTGTCACCTCCCCTAGCAGATATTGCTCTCGGGCGACGGCTTTCTCTGCCCTCGACTTCCATACATCCGCGTTACCACGGAGCACAGGCAGTTCGCGCTCCAACTTCTTCACACGGTCACGGAGTCGCGAGAGCAGAGACAGTTCATCTACCCTTGAGCGTGACTGCGCCAAAGTATCATCAGCAAATGGCATATTCCGAGGTTCACTCGAAGGACCACTCGATGTGCCCTATCACAAGTCAAGCAAGAGACAATAAGAATACTAAGGCGATGCATAGACAAAAGACTCGAGTGCATTCAAGCATAATAAAGTATCAGCAGATACACTCGCCAAAGGCATGTTCTAGACAAAAGAGACAGGCTATTTAACTATTACAGACACGACTACTGAGGAGCAACTGGCTTCTTCGACTTGGACTTCGGTTTTGGGGGCCTCACCGAGTCTGTGGCGGTATCAGAGGCCACAGACTTCCCGCCGGCCCCTGACGCCGCAGCCTTCGCCGCCTTCTTGGCTCACTACAGTTCCTCAGAGTACGTCGCAACTGTATTGATCAGCTGCGGCCCGTACTTGCCACAGGCAACTGCGAAAGGAGCAAAGAATACCTGTTGGCCATCCGCGCTGACAGGCATTGCATTGGAGACCGCCGCAGGATCAACCTCGACTCCATGGGCTTGAACCATCGCGAGTGACATCGAAGTGCCAGCCGCACGGAGTGAGTTCTTGAAGCCTGCAGGAATGCCTCCAGCAAGGGACTCCACCAGATCATCCACATTCTCAATTAACTCAACCTTGGGCGCCAGCTCCTCATGGAGGTGACTGAGCACGCCCTTGGCCTTGGTGAGCGTCCCCTGAACGGCAGCACTACGATCTTCGACTGCCGAGATGGCACCTGCCAGGGCATCATCACGACGGAGTGCCTGGGGGTCGAAGCTCAGACCGCTGGCATCTGCACAAGAATTAAGCATTGGCACAAAAGTTAGCACAGCAACAAATTCGAAAAAAGGGACACGACGAAAATCCAGACAAGGGAATACCTGAGAAAGCCTTGGCAATCGAGAAAAGCTGTTCTTTGAACAACTTCTCCCTAGATACGATGGAGGCGCGCAGATCCTCTTCGCGTTTCCGCGATTCGTCATGTGCTGCGATTGCCTCATCGCGACTCTTCACTGCCGCGGCGAGTGCCTTTTCGAGGGAAGCACCGTCGCAAAGCAGTGCATTATGCTCAGCTGCAAAACAAACAAAACTGTCAGTCGAACATATCACAAGGATGAATAAGAAGAAGAAAAAACACTCACTTTCAATCACGCGATGGCGATTATCCAGCATTGCATGCTGGTGACCCATCGCAAGCACCTGCTCTGCCAGGCGAGCAACTTCCTTCACAATAAGCTGCAACAAAAAGAAACAGTAAAGGATCAGCAGATGGTATGGATAGAAAATTCGACTACAAAATCGGAGGAAGCAACACTACACATACATGATCCCCCAATGACTCTGAAGTTGATTGGTGTGCAGTCGTCCGGATAACCATCTGGTGCTCCACATCGTGTGGAGAACTTGATGAATTATGTCCAGAGTGGGCTGCCAATGGAGGCAAAGGAGTGCGCTTAGCCACTTTCTTGGCCTTGGAGGTCGCGACTCCAGATTCCTTCAAAAAATGGACGTCGCCAGAAGATGACAATGCCAGATGACTGCAGAACAAAACCAACATCAAGAGAATGCAACTCCAAAGAAGAACCAAAAGGAAGACTCGTATACTTACCAATCAAACTTGTCAAAATCGAAGGTTTGATCCCCCGACTCTGACGACGACTCCTTTAGTAGCCACATCTTCTTGCGGGAAGACGGCGCCACAGCGCTCACAGGAATGGCAGGTATCGGTGACTCTGCACCAATAGCTGCACCTTCCGGAGTCGAAGGAGATGATGCATCCGAATCCTTGCTGCACGAACGCTTGCGAGTGTCCGGACTACTCGACTCGGGGGCTTCCTCCTCCACATCAGATGGGACGGTCGACTCCGACTCGTCCTCCTCCAAGGCTTCAAGAGAAATAACCCCCTCAGGAAGAGGGGGCATACAGGGTGACACCCTCCAATCCTACATATGGGAAACAAGTTAGCACAAGTCAAGGAAATAGAAGCATTCGACAAACAAAGATACTTTGTAGCACAACTGTACCTCAGGAGGAGGATTAGTAGCATCGAATGGAGGTACGACTGGTTCACTGGGGAGCACATCCTTGGCGGTGTACTTGGTGAGCAGTCGCACCCTCTTATCTACTTCACTCGCGGAAATGCCATCGGCAGATACGCGAGTGACATCGTCCGTGCCAGCCCACTAGAACATAGGGTGGACTCTGGCCTGCAGGGGTTGGACGCGGCAGCACAGCCACGTGCAAATGAGGGCACATCCTTCCTCTTCTTCACCCATGCGACTCTCAAGGTCGCAGACGTGCTCGTACAACACATCTGTCTCCGCAGACTCGTCGGGCATCACTACATTCTTCCAGGAGCGCCTCCTCTTGCACGGCGTCGCGGGATCGAAGGGCGCAAGTCCGAAGTGGTCTCCATCGGCATTCTGGTCGTGGATGTAGAACCACTTGTCCCTCCACCCTTGGACGGACACCATGAGTTTGATGTCGAAGTACGTGATGGAGGAGTCGACATGGATACCGCAGCCGCCTACATCACAGACTATGGAGCCAGACGCCGACTGGCGCTTCAGCTTGAAGAGACGTTTGAAGAGACCGAAGTGTGGCTCGATTCCGAACCAGCACTCGCAAAGAGTAATGTAGAAAGCTACATGGAGGATGGAGTTGGGGGATAGCTGGTGCAGCTGGAGCCCATAGAAGCAAAGAAGGCCCCTAAAGAAAGGATGCAGGGGCAGCGAGAGACCGTGGATGATGAACGCTAGGAACATCACCCCAAAACCGGCAGGAGGACAAGGGGTTACCTCACCACCGGGGACACGCGAGTCAGCGACCGCGGAAGATAGAACTCCGTCTTGGTGCAAGAGATGGAGCTCATAAGACTTGACAATGGACGCGCGCCACGCGCCATTGGTGACGCGAGTGCCCGCGCCCTTCTTCTTCCCGCAATGGCGGTGCTGGTGCCCGCAGCGGTGGAGCTGCCTTTCTTCTTGGCAGCAACAGTGGCGGCGGCGGATTCAGCCACAGCACCTCTCTTCTTCTTCCCCATCCTGCGGTGGCGATGCGACCGGAGGAAGTAACTAGGGAATACGTGGAGCTGGTCCAGTGCCGCGAGAAAGATGAGCTCTAGGAAGCAGAGGAGAAGCAGCAATGGCGAAGGAGGCAAAGGTAGAGAAAAGAGCAGATGGGCAAAATTACCATCGCAGCACTGCTACTTAACCCCCTGGAAGATGTAATCCAACAGCCAGCAAAAAACCCTATCAGACGCGTGGCATTCATCGTGATCGACACGTGGAGGACTCGAAGCGCGAACCGTCCCCCACGACCCCCATTACGCACGGAAATCGAGGAGGCGCAGTTAAAACAAAGATTACGCACGCCCGGTCAAGTCAGAGTCAGAAAATGGGACCCACCGCTCGTCACGTCCCGTCAAACCTGCTCACGTGGGAAACTGAGATCATCACATCGTCAGCACTGATGTCATCCAAAATTGAGCAGCAGAAGATTTCGATTACTTTAGTCCTCGCTCGAGTCTTCGACTCCACCAAGCACTCGGGGGATACTCCCATAGGGAGCGCTGGTCGGGCACCCTACGATTTTTTTCTTTTTCTCTTCTGCAGGAATATGGACATTCAAAGCATACCCAACCACTCGAATTCACGATTCGACTATGAACGTGGGTTACTCCCATAGGGAGCGCCGGAAATAAATTCGATTGAAACAAGCAAACAAAAGACGACAGCAGTCGTGAAAGTTCTTTAGTCCCTACCTGAGTCTTCGACTCGACCAGGCACTCGGGGGCTACTCCCATAGGGAGCGCTGGTCGTGCACCCTATGATTATTTGTACATCATACTGTGTGTCGATAACATCCACACTCGAAACTTATGGCGACACCGCCTCATGATTTTTTCCTACAAAGAGACTATGTCTCCTGGGTCACCCGAATCATCTCCGCGATAACAAAATTCGGATGTCGCGCTTGCAGCATGAAGGTAAGACCTGAATAAGGCCTGGCAACGCATTCGCTGCGCACTACCGGAAATATATCTTTGCCTACAAGGTACGATGAATATTCCTTGACGGACGCGTCGAGTGCTCACACCCATATACTGGAATTCGACTCCTGTAAGACCTCCATGGCTTGAGTCGAATTACACCAGCACTTTTCCGGATTCGAGTCCGGGGACTCGAGTTCTAGTAGATTGCATTGTTTTACCCTAAGGTAGTTAACTGATACCGATACATCGGTTAAATCAGGCACACACATCAACAATCCCTATGACACAAATAGAGCAGTCGAAAATATACTCATTCATGCACTCGAAAGGCTTCATAAAGTCCCCAGTCGAATCTACGATTCCACTAGACACTCGGGGGCTACTGACATGGGTATACCCTATAGGTATTCGAGTTTGGTATATACGGCCTTGATACAGCAGAAGCCCACGGTGTCGTCAAGGCCCAAATGAAGAACTCGAGTAACCTACGGACTCTCGAGTGCTTGCGGAGCAAGAAGAAGCTAAAGATAGAAAGTTCAAAGGGAAAACCCTAACCTGTAACCGACTCGACCTGCTACCTGAGACCTATACTATCTATATAAAGGCTAGGAGGAGGCGGCGAGGAGGACACACGCAACCCTAGTTTCCATAACCCTCGCCAGATTGCATATGCGCACTATTGTAATCTTCGATTCCTCTGTTAATTCCACAAGCAGACAAGCAAGAGTAGGGACCTCTATGAGGCCTGAACCTGGGTAAATCTTCGAGTCCCCTGTGTGCTTGTTTGCTAGCCGATTGATGCTTCCAGCGCTCCCTTCTTCTCCAAAACTCAAGTCCATAACAATAGGCATTGATGAGTTAAACCCTCGTCACCTAGTGTACTATTTCTTAGACCGTGAGGCTATATCAATCACTGTCACCTGAGGGTACTTTGATAGAATCAAACGTCGGTAGAGGAAATATATGTCAAGAGTAGGATTTGTCCATCCGTGTGATGGAAAGATACTCAAGAGCCCACTCGGAGAAGTTATATCCAATAGCTACGCAGTGTGTGATTTGATCACGAGGATTTCGCTTGTCGGAATGAGTCAAGTAGCATTTGTCGGTAACGAGATTGAACCCGACATGATGATGTCATTGATCAGATCGTGGGCAATGCAAGTATCAAGAGACAAAAGGAATATGACACGACATTCATGGTTCAAACGACGAAAGATTTCGTGGAATGCACAGGGGTCACATGGCCATCCATGTCCCTCTGTTGATCATTGGTGCGGGAGGGTCCCGACCATGTCTGGAGTGTTCCCGAACCGGGAGGTATCACGCTTAAGGGCTTGGTGATGCTTAGAGAGTGTTTTTAGGATCAGTAGAATCACCAAAGAAAGAGAAGAGAGAAAACCGGAAGGGTTTCGGTAAGTCCGAAGGATGTCCAAAGTGGAGGTGGAAGGTTTTCCATAGCCATGGAGATTGAATAATATGTGAATGAATGTTAAATATTGATTTAATCATTTATTTATAATTATTTAATAAAGAGAAAATCAATTAAAGGGTCAAAAGCCTTAATAGGCCAAATCCGGAGGGAGAAGGGCCCATGAGGGAAAAGACCAAAGGGAGGAGAGAGAGGGGTGGTCGGCTGGGCCCTCTCATCCCTCCTTTGTTTAGTCCCACATGGCTAAGCTAGTTAGCCTGGGGGTGGGATTCCCCTATATATAGTGGGGTATTTTGACCAAATAAATACAACAATATTCCATAAAGGTTTTCTCACTTTTGGGGAGACCTCCAATTGATATTTCTTTCTCTCTCTCTCTCTCTCCCGTGACCGTGGTCCCAAGTTTGGATCACGCGAATGAGAGTATTCTTCACCGAGGAGCACCGTTGCTCTGTAGGATTCAGATCCAGCAGCTCTACTTCCGCAACTGCTGCTGGATTGGGTAAGCGGGAGTCATCACCAGGCACAGGATGCATGTAACTCCCTACGAGGTGCAACATTTGAGGCACTAGGAGTCGTCGGAGCCATAGGAGCTGCCAGGACTTCAACACGACCTTGAGGTTGGCTTCGGTTCGTCTAATCAACCACGCTCTCCCGAGCATAGCCAACGCTTTTCGGTCTTCAAGGGTAAGTTCGTGAAAAGCCCCTCATGTTACTACATTACTAATAGATAGGTCCTGGCAACAGGGGTTCAGTGGCGTAGGGTAAAATTTATTGTTTTCATACGCGAACCCCTACAAGAAGGAACCATTCCCATTTAAGTTCCAATGAAATTCATCAGGCCTAGCTAACAGTTAAACATCTGCTAACCGATGTAGCAACATGATTCAAGAGTCAAGTCTAGCACCAATCAAATCCTTCCTAAAAGTCACATTAGGGGGAAAGATTTCAATATGATGGCAATCGTTTCCTCCTTATATCGGACTATAGAACACAATGCAGGATATTGTTCATAGAGTATAGTAGTACCAAGCCACTTATCCTCCAAAAACCATATATGAGACCCGTCCTTAATAGAAAATGTGCCAAAGCAGAAGAAATGTTTCTTCGATGCCACTAGGCCGGCCCAAAAGTGAGATTCACCAGGTTTACAAACCATTTGGGACAATGCTTTTAATCCAATGTATTTTCTTTTAAGTAGAGTTTGCCATATCCCCTCTTCAGTTAATAATTTGAAGAGCCATTTACTAAGTAAGGCAATATTTTTGATTTCTAGATATCATGTATACCCAAGCCTCCCTGTTCTTTGGGACGATAAAGGACACTCCATTAGTCAGTCTATACTTCCTTTTCTAATTATGTCCTTGCCAAAAGAATCTTGATCAGAAATAATCCAACCTTTGCAAGACTCCTTTTGGAAGTTGAAAGAATGATATCATACACAATACCATATTACTGAGTACTGAATTAATGAGTACCAGTCTCCCCCAATGGATAGTAATTTGCCTTTCCAGCTACTCAATCTTAACTGCAATGTTTGTTCAACGATTTTCCATTCAGTATTTGTGATCCTTCGATAGTGAACCGGAATACCCAAATACTAAATCGGAAAAACACCCTGGCTACAGCCGAAGAGTTCAGCATAAAGGTCAATCGCATCTTGAGCCTCACAAAAATAGAACAATTCACTTTTATGTAAGTTTATTTTTAATCCCGAAAGATGTTCGAAAGCTGAAAGTATGAGTTTCCGGTTCTTCGCCTTTTTTAGATCATGTTCCATAAAAACAATTGTATCGTCAGCATACTGAAGTATGGATAAACCTCCATCCACTAGATGGGGAATCACACCTTCAATTTGGCCTTCGGATTTTGCACGCTCAATCATGATAGATAACATATCAGCCACTATATTAAATAGCATTGGTGATAATGGATCTCCCTGTCTTGGCCCTTTTTTGGTCTAGAAGTATTTGCCAACATCGTCATTGACTTTTATGGCAACACTACCTCCCGACACAAAGCTATTGATTAACAAAAATTAGGATGTGTTTGTGCATCATGATCATTTCATAGTGTTACACAATCGCGTAGCAAAAGTAGATCAAATGAAGAACAAGAACACAAATTTTTACGTGGAAACCCTTACGGAAAAAACCACGGAACGCACAACGGCGTATCACTATAATTGGGAGAAGTATTACAATACACGAGAGGACAAACCCTCTACGTGCTATCAATATGATGAAACTCTCTCGATCTAATCTATGACTACCTAGCACTATATAACGGGATAAACAACTCTCTTTCTTGGCGGACACGAAATAGAGTTGTACATGTGCTACGTCTAGCACGGTTAGCACGCCATAGTCCATAAGGACTCCTTCTATAGTACATAGCATTCGCATCATATTTAACAATCTCCACCTTGAGCCGAAATCCCATATAAAAGTCATAGATAGCATTCAACTCCTCAATTAAAGTCATCATCACAAGTAAACCTTGTGCTTTGAAACATCCATAGGACTAATAAACTTCTCACGAAGTCACATTGAGAAAATCAAATGGTAGGTCGTCCAAAAACAATATAGCTGTCAACAAAGCAGACATACGAACTTGGGTCTTCCATAATACCCGATAAAGTCTGAGTCTATGTCACTGACCTCCAAAGTAGAAACTGCTCAATCATCAAATGGCATAAGTCATCATATCTCCTGTGGTGTTTGAGTGAGCGCAAAGCTCATAGTGCAACATCTTGGTGCACATAACATTGTGAAGAACTCATCTCATAGAATCTGAACGTGCTACAAAAGCACAAACCTCGGCAAACAATACTCATGCAAGAGCATCCAGTACGGAGGACATCTCGTACACCAAAAACTGTCGTCTTATAATGGTTAATGAAAAATCCATGATATGGTCAAGAACTGTCCATGTAGAACAAATGTCGAATGTAGGAAACTTCTCAACATGCAACGGAGCTTAAACACTGCAATAGACCCCTCTTGAAAGAGCAAAGACAACTGAACAATGTTGTAGTATCTAGCAGAAAACAAATCTCCTCTTGCACTTTAAACTGATCCTCATCACAAACTTGAATAACAAAGACAAAAAACCTTCACATGCATAACAGCAAAACTCTGGAGAGTAAAGAGTATATGCTAGCTACCAACAGGCTTAATAATCACCTCCTCCATAAATGTTTTTTTATTTCTAAATTGTGTTCTTCATTTAATTGCAGCAATATAACACCTTGAATTTTCATCCATAATATCTCCCATATAAAAGCCATTTAATATGAACAATCATAAACTTACTTAAAATTCCAGCCTCCAAATAAGATAACCCAAAAACGAACGAGTCGTCATAGAACGCCGCAAGTAGAACCGCCATAATGTTAAGCCCAAACTGTAGTACAGACTGTCCACAACATCACTCATAATCAGCCAATTGTATGACATGCTCCAACAAACTCCACCTTGAACTGAATACTATCAAAACGATGATCATCTCAGCGGCAAATCGTCGAATATAGGTGGCGCGGGTAGAACCGGTATTGGGACCGGGATAGAGCATGGGTCAATGTTCGAGCTGAAAAAATAGATTGTTCACTTTGTCTGTGCAATGGTCACACGGTATAAATTGCATCTGTGCTAGAATAATCCACATCTTGACTTGACAAAACAAGCCAGCCAAAAACGACTCTTAATAGAATCTATAAATTGCAGACCAAGTAAAAATAGCACAGAAACTTTATTGATAGTGTTGAAGTGCACGTAGCAATTGGAGAGAAAAATTGATTTGTAAGCTTGACGTGAAACTGAGTAGTGCAGCAGATTGCTTTTGATACCTCGCCTCGGGAGTTTGATCAACTCAGTTGATCCATGTAGTACTGATTGGGTTGGCTTCAACGCGACGAAGCAACAATTGATCACGTAGGCTCAGCTTCAGGTAGATTTAAATAATCGCCCGGTCGGGCAGTCGGTCTTGCCGTGTCGCTCCTGCAGTACCGATCATCCTTGGGAATCAATGCGGAAGTATGCCTGCAGCGACTCGGTGAATTGTTACGCCGGCGGAACGGTGAATCGTCAAAGACGGCGCACGGGGCCCTGACGAAATTGCAAACTTTCGGTCTCATCCAGATCCGATCTCAATAAAAAGATGCTTCAAACTGCCTGATGCTGTAACACTGCACGGGCGCTTGATCTGTCTAATGCCGCAAGACTGCGGCGCTTGATCCAATGAAGAAGACGTTGCCCGGAAGCGCAGCGGAAAGTCTTCCGGGCAATAGATCTTCGAACCTTCGGCTCTGATATCACTTGTTACACAATCGCGTAGCAAAAAGTAGATCAAACGAAGAACAAGAACACGGGATTTTTACGTGGAAATCCTTACGTAAAAAAACCACGAAACGTACAACGGCGTATCACTATAATTGGGAGGAGTATTACAATACACGAGAGGACAAACCCTCTACGTGCTATCGATATGATGAAATTCTCTCAATCTAATCTATGACTACCTGACACTATATAAAGGGGTAAACAACTCTCTTTCTTGGCGGACACGAAATAGAGTTGTACATGTGCTACGTCTATCATGGTTGGCACGCCGTAGTCCACAAGGACTCCTTCTATAGTACATAGCATTCGCATCATATTCAACACATAGCATCATTTATTGAAATGTGAAAGTAATGAGAACTCAAAAACTTAGGAATTGCTACAAAATGCATCAGAAAGATAATGCACAATTAAAATATTCTCAAAATAATCTGAAATTTGTAACATAGCTTCCCCCAGCAATATTTGAGAAATCTCTCTGTAAATGTTACATGAGTCATGGGTGGAGGAAAGACCTGCATCAGGTTCCTCGGTAGGAGGTTAAGGATGGCTCTCACTAATTAGTATGTATTGGTTATCTTGGTTTTTTATTTGATACAGGGTTGCGGCTGAGGCTCTCTGGTTGAAACCTAAGTTTTGGCCTCGGTTGGAGCGGGTGGCAGCGGCGGTCTAATCGCTCCCCCTCGTCATCTTGGAGAGCTTGACGTTCACGTCCTGCAGTGTTGATGTTCTTTCGGAGATGGTGGAAGTCAAGGAGATAACCTCGAGTAGGATGTGGAGAGCCGAGGTGGCATCCTTGAAAGGTGGTGCGACAATAACTCTATGGTTTAGGGATGCGGATTACCATAGCTTGGGTGGCGACCTTGGCTGGCAGGGGAGTCTGCTCGATTGGACACGTGGCATCGTGCCAGTGTGGAAGCCGGAGCTACAGTTCCAGAAATCTTCGCTTTTTTAGGGTGTTCACTGTGGCCACTTGGGTGGTAGATTCGTGGACTTGGCTGGTGCGCGAACTCGGGGCTAGTGTGTGTGTTGTACAACTTTGGATGTTGGTGAGGAAAGATGTGGTGGCCGATGACTAGTGATGTTGCAGGATGGCTGAGTGGTAGAGGTGGCCGATGATCGGTGATGTTGCGGTGTGGTCAGCGACTGGCGATGTTGCAGCGTGGCTAGGATGCAGAGGTGACTGGTGACCGGTGATGTTGCAACATGGGCGGCTCCGGGAGGGTTGGCTTCTCCATCTTCGTTGGAGCACCCCGTGCCTGCTCTTCCCATAGCAGTCTCACGATGTCTTCTCTTCAACTTTGGTAGGAGGTTGTCTATTCTTGCGGAGTGGTGTTTGGGCATGGCCCTTGGTGTGGTGGTTTCGTGTAGGCTTGGCTCCGTTTTCAGCGATTTTCATCCAGTTTTCTATTAATTAGTTGGATGATTCTCTTCTTCTTAATCAGTGGAATATGCAAATCTTATGCCTCGTTTTAAAAAGATAAAGGGTTAGCAAGAATCTAGGTATTGCAGATGTACTTACACTTGTGATAGTTATTTGAGTTATTCTATAAAATACTAAAAGCACAATATGGTAGGGAAATAGACATGCTAGAGCTACTACGCAGTGCAAATTAAAGATACTTTTGATTCTAGTTACATTTAGATTAAACGGAGGAAACAAGGACTGCATATTGAGACACCTAGCTTTACTGTATCATTTTGCCATGTTGATGGACATAAGAAGTTCCAGTGGAACAAGTTGAATGATTCAATAAATGGCAAGGGGAGGGCCTTTTGATTCCTTCGTTAGCTGGTAAATCTGATTGTGAACTCATAGGTCCTATTTATATATTTTTGCGATAACAGTCTCCTTTCCAAGATTCAACTATGATATCCTGACAACTCTAAAGATTAGTCTTCTCGATTGTTTATTTCCATTTGAGCCATTTGGTTTAGTTGTGCATTTTACAATAAGAAAAATCAGGTAAGATCCGAATGCAATGTGCCAACAAGATAGTCCTGACAGCCGTAGGTCCCTAGTAGTAGCACAAGTTGACGCAAGCATGACGTGTCAAACACGAACATCTCCTCAAAGTTTAGTAACTAAGCAGAAAAGGCACTTAATCATAGCAATTGCATGTGGTTGTAGTTTGGGTAACTGATCCAAGTTGTCTAGTGGAGTAATTTGTTGATGCTGGCAATCCAGTGGTGTACTAGACATGCTAAAAAAGGCCTAAAAAAAGCGAGGGCGTACTACAGGGATGCCGGATTTTAGGTTGCATTGTTGATCAAGTTGGCCATGTTAGTCTATAAATGTGGTCAACTGCATGCCTAATTAGTGATTGGGCCATGTGGTTTTGGATTGTAAGCAAATTTAGAATTGCAAGAAGCCACTAGATTTAGGCAAAAATTTACATCCCAAACATATATGCTGCAAGTTTCTCCTGGCTGCAACTTTAGCCTGCCGAAAGGTGCCACCAAAGCTTAAATTTCCAGTTTCTTCTACAAATATATATAATGAAGTATGTTTGATAGCGAGCAAAATTAAGACGTGCTAAATGTAAAACGTATATAACACATATATGACTCTCAAATTTGAACGCAAGTGGCCGTTCGAATATGAAGGCGATGCAACTTATAGGAGTCCAAATCAGAATGGGTCTGATGAAAAGGTATTTTTTGCCAAATCTGACCTTTTCGCGAAACTTCAACCAAATCTAACCCCTGGACAAAACTAATTCGGAATCTAACCCCTGAGATCCGCGCCATTTAAAACGGCGTCGAAGTTGTGCGGCGCCCTTTCACTTGGCGCCGACCCCTTTTGACTAGCTCCCAGCTGCTCTGTGTTGGCGCCGATCTGCACAACTTCGGCGCCGTTTTAAATGGCGCCG
The DNA here is from genome assembly GCA_023614405.1 of Avena insularis. Lineage (NCBI taxonomy): Eukaryota > Viridiplantae > Streptophyta > Magnoliopsida > Poales > Poaceae > Avena > Avena insularis. The sequence goes on along the minus strand of CM042690.1, from coordinate 658,183,753 downwards.
ACCCCAGGGGTCAGATTCCAAATTAGTTTTGCTCAGGATCAGATTTGGTTGAAGTTCTTCAGTTTGGTCAGATTTGGCAAAAAATACGAAAGAACACCGCATCCTGAAAGTATAATATGACATGCACCAAAATGTAAGCATGGAGATGAAATGAAAAAGCTACAAGGTTAGGTACCCACAACTCCAACATCAATTTTGTCTCCTCAGCTGACAAGGCACCTGATCAGATTTGCTGGCTTTTGCATGTGAATCAAACCACATTGTGTTCCAAGTGGCGCAACAATTAATTGATATTATTAATCTGCTAGTAGTAGCTTAACGCCTTAACCTCGTAAATGGGGCCAAAGAGTAGACAATAAGTCGTTTGTCCTCTTCCTTTGGTTTGGACTTTCCAGCCAGTTGGTCCGGAACAGTTGTCTTCTGTTTGCACTTTGATTTGATTTGAAGCCTTTTTTTTCTTGGGATATGCATCTGCTTGTGTGATCTAAAAGCTTGCAGTTTCAGTATAAAGAATAGAGCGCGGATATCGCATGGATCTCCTAAACAATTGGAGAAAGGATACGATATTGGTATACGCACACTAGTGGAGTCCATAGAGTTATACTTACCTCCAACCCAACAACTACGTACACACATCCGTCCAGAAACGTCGCCATCGCTTCAACCTACTTTGCACAGGCATCCTCGTCACACGGTCTATCAACACGCACACGTACGGGTTCAGTAGAACCACCAATCCATGCATGTAATAACTAAGAACTGCTTGACTTAATAGTTCCAACTTGCAAACTGCCGTACTTTCGAGTGAAGCAGACTTCGTCGGGCGACCATGCAGGCACACTTTCTGTCTAGGTGTCACTGTCACCGAACTTACTGAATCTTCGGACAGGTCCGGTTGAGGTATGCGATAGGGTTGTTTAGAACTCGGTCTCGGGTCACAAATCCTTGGGTGGAATAAAGATAGCAAGGAGATCTCGAGCGATCGTAGCTGTGATGTCAACACAAGAGCAGGCCATGGACTGGAGGGGAAAAGGCGTTGAATAGAAATGAAACGCGTACGGTACTGTGCGTGCGGAAGGAAGGCAGCCGTGCAAGTGCCTTGACCTTATCTGCGGCGGATGCATGGAGCACGTGAACGCCTTCTTCTCAACAGCAACCGCCGGAAGTTCACACCGCTATATATATGCCTGTATGTATGCACGACCAGAAAGTCAAGAAAAGAGCAGCCGAGAAGAGAACAGGAGAATTAAACAACCAAGCAGAGCTATTTAGCGCAGGTATGTCAAGTTCTACTACTACTACTTCTCCAGCTTGGTGTTTCCCATGTGCTTATCATTCATTGTCTCTTGCTCTTCTCGTGCGTACAGTGATGGAGCAACCAAACCAATGGCTCGCGCCGACGGTAAGCACATTCATTCCTAATTTTTTTGGGACCTATGTGGATGTTTACATGCTTGGAGTTGATTGTACAATCCTCGGAATGTCCATGGCAGGAGCAAGAGGAGCTTGCTTACATGTACCAGCAAGAAGGGGGGCACGTGCACGTACCCGGCATCGAACAGCAGTTCGCGGAGCCACCACCGCTCCCCGAACACCAGGAGCAGTACTACACGCCGCCAATGGCAACCCCGTCGTTCCATCCGGCGCGCAGCTCCAATTTCCCGACCTTTGGGGGTTCCTCATCATTGCCCAACCTGCCGTTCGGAGCGGCCACGGTTAAGAACGAGCAGAGGCAGCCGTCGCCGCCGCCGCATTCGTCCAAGTTCCTCTCCTTCGGCGCCGGCCAGGCTAGCACGCTCAACTTCTCCGGAGGAGCCTGGCATCAGGACGACATGGAAGGGACCATGCAACTGCAGGCGCCGGCGGAGAGGCGGAGCAGACCGCCGGGGAATGCGCAGGAGCACGTCATCGCCGAGCGCAAGCGGCGGGAGAAGCTGCAGCAGCAGTTCGTGTCCTTGGCCACCATCGTCCCTGGCCTCAAGAAGGTGTGTGACAGCCTGACAGGACAGCATGACAGCCTGACCAAGTTCTGGCTAAACGTCTCCCGTTTTTCTTTTCAGACGGACAAGATCTCTCTGCTGGGGGGCACCATCGAGTACGTGAAGCAGCTAGAGGAGAAGGTGAAGGCCCTGGAGGAGCATGGAGCGCGGATGTCGTCAGAGTCCACCGTCTTCGAGAGCAAGTGTTCCATATCCGCCGCCGACAGTGACGCGGCCGGCCCCAGTGGGAGCGGCTCCGTTGACGGCGATGGCGCGTACTCGAGCCCGGCTGTCGAGGCCAGCGTCCGGGGAAACACTGCCCTCCTGAAAATTTGCTGCAGGGAGAGGAGAGGGGTGCTGGTGATGGTCCTCACCGAGCTCGAGAACCAGGGTCTCTCCATCATAAACACCAACGTCGTGCCGTTCACCGACTCCTGCCTCAACATCACCATCACTGCGAAGGCAAGACCTCTCTGCTCTGGTTTTACATTGTGCAAACGCGGTTACAAGTTCATAAACTAGGATTGTATAATGTATGATCATACGATTCACATGTTTCAATTTTGTGCAGATCGAAGAGGGATTTTCGTCTGCAGTTGAGCTCGTGAAGAACCTGACCGCGGCTCTTACAAGTTTCAACTGAAACTAGAATCGAAACAGTTGTACAGATGACTGATGCTAGGGCATTTTCCCATTCTATTTTAGCATGGACAGGAGCACCGGCCTTCTTGGGAGAACCATCTTACTTTTTGAGTTTGCTCACCTGTATCCATTTCCACTAGTTCTGAATTTGTGTGACAAGCCAGGTCTCCTGTTTCAGTGACTAACCTAATATTTGTTAGATTATTAGTCATAATTTCTACAATTAATTTCTAAATATAAATCATAACTACACCAAATACGAACACCATAAACTCTAACATACTAGATGTATTAATCAATATGAACAGTAACAGTGCATACGCAAGAACAATCATAGTACAGCAACAGATCGGATTACGGTATATGTACTGCTCGGTTGCTGATGAACTAGTCGTTGGTGCAGAAGTTGCTGTAGCCTCTCAAGAAGACGACATAGCAGACATTATGCACGCGGATGCTCTTGACGACCAGTGTCAGATATCTCCACATGATCGAGTTCAAATCAACTACGAGATTGAGATTGAGTTGTACCTTCTACCGTCGGTTACCATGTATAGATAAAACCGACTTAGCTAACTTATTCTCCAAGTTATAAACATGTATAAATGCTCAAGTAATGAAACGATCAAGGCATGCGATCGATCTTGTTCTTCTACATGGTATCAGATTAGTTTATTCCTAGCCTCTCTCTCCGACAAACCCTAAAACCCTAGATCCCTCTCCCAGCTGCCATGACTCCCGACAAGATCAAGCAAAAAGAGGCTAAGCTCGCCGCTCGTGCCAAAGAGCTCGACGACCGTGAAGCCGAGATCGCGCCTCGCTGAAACCCCCATGAAGATAAAGGCAAGATGACGGCGGTCACACCCACCCCACCTCCTCCTAGCCCTTCCACATATGCCACCTCCATCAAGCTCCACGTTCCGATCACCCTCGACCTCAACGCCTCCAACTACGACAACTGGGTGTGAGTTCGTCCTTGTCGCCCTGGGCCGCTACGGCCTCACCTCCGATGTCATCAACGACGTCGGTGCTACTCCCTCTGACACATCTCCTTCGTTGGATTGGGGCCGCAACGACTTTACCGTGCTCTCCTGGATTTATGGATCCATCTCCACCGACCTCCTCGACATCATCATACGCCCCGGATCCACGACACGCGCCATCTGGGACGCCATCGAGAACCTCTTCCACGACAACAAGAAGCACTGGGCGATCCAACTGGAGGAGGAGTGTAGGAACACTCTGCAAGGCGACATGACGATCGACGACTATTGCGCCAAGCTCAAAGCCCTAGCCAACGCTCTGGTGGACGCCGGCCAACCGATCAGCGACGACACACTGGTTCTCATGCTCCTGTGCGGCCTCAACGACAGCTTTCGACAATTGCGCTCTTTTCTCCCGTTTTAGTTCCTGCAGACCCAATCGGCATTGATCCTCGAAAAAATCAAAAGAAGATAGACGCCAAGAATGCCGCCTCCACTGCTCTTTGGGCTAGAGGCAATAGCATCAACCCAAGTGCTGGTGGCGAGCGTGCCCCTCCTTCTGGCTTCGGGGGCGGACGCGGTCAGGCACCTACCTCCAATGGTCCTGCCTTCTACAACAACCCCTACCGTAGTGGTGGCCGCGGACGTGGTGGTGGCCGTGGACGCGGACGCAACAACCCGTGTCAGTTCAACCCCTAGACAGGCGCTCAGACTCGCGCCAATCTTTAGCAGCATCAACCTCAACCAGCACCATGGCAGCAGCAGTCGTCGACCCCCTGGCAGCCACGGTTGTGGCATGCACCTGCACAAGGCCTCCTTGGCCCTCGGCTCCTCCAGCAGCTCCTCAGGCCTACCATGCTTATGGTCACATGGACATCATGCAACCTTCATATTCATCAGGCTTGGCGGTTGATCCATCTCTCCTCGCGGCACTCAATAATCTGCAGCTCCCAGGCACACATGAGTGGTACATGGACTCAGGCGCATCCTCTCACATGGCATCCAATCATGGTAACTTCACCTCCCTCATCCCCTCTAATTCTTCTACCTCGGTCACTGTTGATAACGGTGCCACACTTCCTATCACACATATCGGTTCTTACGCTATCACTAGCAATTCTCATCCTCTTCACTTAAGAAATATTCTAATTGTCCCTAAAATCATTAAAAATCTCTTATGTTGTTCATCAAGTTTGTCTTCATATGCATGACCCTCGAGAACCTCACTTCCTTCTTATCAAATGGATCCTCTACTATCTCAAGGGCAGCCTTGATCTCGATCTTACTCTTTATCCTTCTCCCACACATAATCTCGTTGCCTATTCGGATGCTGATTGGGATGGATGCCCGGATACACGTCGCTCTATGTCTGGGTTCTGTATAATTTTTGGGTGACAACCTGGTTTCCTGGTCATCTCATCGACAACCTACAATTTCTCGCAGCAATGCCAAAGCTGAGGATCATTCTGTTGCTACTGTAGTTGCTGAGACATGTTGGCTCCGTCACTTGCTACTTGAGCTTCAACACCCTCTTGACAGTGCCAATGTTGTTTATTGTGATAACAACTCTGCACTTTACATGTCTGCCAACCCAGTTTCGCATCGCCGTACCAAACAAAGCGAATTGTACATTCACTTTGTGCGAGAAAAAGTTACTCTCGGTGCTTTGCGCGTATTACATGTTCCCTTCAGCAGTCAGTTTGCAGATATCTGTACTAAGGGGTTGCTGACGCCTTTGTTCATGGAATTTAGTACCAGTCTTCACATTGGTGATGGTGCACCACGTTCAGACTATGGGGGCGTGTCAGATATCTCCACACGGTCGAGGTCAAATCAACTACGAGAATGAGATCGAGTTGTACCTTCTACCATCAGTTATCATGTATAGATAAAACCGACTTAGCTAACTTATTATCCAAGTTGTAAATGTGTATAAATACTCAAGTAATGAGACAATTGAGTTGTGCAATCTGTAGGCCAATCTTGTTCTTCTACAACTAGGAAGACGCGTCATGATGACAAACTTGATCAGTCGCGCGGAGCGCTTCCCAAAAACACTATTCCCCCTCTCCCGTATAGGATTGCAAAGGGGAGTGCTTCCGTAGACCTGCTCTCCCGTTCGCTGGTGCACGCCAGTGCGCGGGATGGAGTAGACTATGGTGGTGGTGCAAGCAGAGAGGCTGAAAAAACCCTATATTAGTTTCGGTGTGCTGCATGGTGGAAGACGCACGAGCTTATATAGACCATTTTGAGATATCCCGTATATGGCACAACGTGGGACAATACCATGTTACGCACGAGTTTAGATCGGTTACTGTAGACCAACTAACTATTGACATGTCCATCTAAACCGCTGCAGTTTTCCTGAGCAGCAAAAAGATAAGCTCTGCTCTAGGTTCATTCACCAAACCATAGTGCGGTCGTGTCATGATGAGATGAGCGAGCAAGCGGTGTCGGAGGAGGAGTAGCGCACATGTAGCAGTTCTCTTCCAACTCACTTACAAAGTGGTGAGACACTCCATCTTATAACATGGTGTAAATCTCCTCCAACTTTCCATGTGAGACTAAAGTTTAGCTCTCACTCCTCTGGCCACACGCACATGTGATCTAACACCAAGTTGGGCCAAATCACATATGGGATCCACACACATGGGCTTTGAGATTTAGGGAAAATCTGAAATATCACATGGGCCAAAGGATATAGCTCATATTTCTAACAATCCCCCACAAGATCTCAAATGCCCAATTGAAGATTTGCTAATCCTTGCTACTTTTTTATATACCATTGTTTTAGCATAGACTATAAAGTTGAACTTTCGCCTAGAGTCTTGAGGTAGAGTCTTGAGGTACGTATATCAGCAACTTAAACAATGGACAAACCTTGAATTGCAAGTTTGGTGCAAATGGATTTCACTCAAATCATAACCAGTACATGGCTGCTAGTAGCCTAACTCGCGGGTTGGAGCATATGCGTCATACTCCCTGGTCTCTTCATGAGTTTATTAGAGACCATCCAAGTCTCATAGACTGCGACGTTTACATTCAAGCTCATATAGGTGTGTTCTTTCAAGAATGCCCTATAAGACAATATCTTTGCTGGTTATACCCAACAGAAACACATTAATTAAGGCATGTTGCCAACCTTCCTTACAAACTTTGTGAGTTATGCATCTTTACATAGAGAGGGTTATGAAAAAACTCTCCTCAGTCAAACCACTAGATTGTTCTTCCTAGGTCCTAATTTTCACGGGATCTCCTATCACATAGGTTGGGTTTACCACTATGGTATGGCATCCATGGTTCTCAATCCCATCTCCCTCGATGCACTTTCTATCACATTTCGTGATAGTCCCTTTGCAAAGGGATCTATCAGGTTTTTGTCTATTTGAATATACGCAACAGTTTTTACTGCGTGTTTTCGCAATTTCCTGACAAATTTCAAACGTCTCTTCACTTGCCTTGCCGACTTCGCGTTATCCTTAGAATTGTTACTTTGACAATAACATTTTGGTTGTCACAATTCAAAAGGATTATCGGCATAGGTTTTGCAACCACAAGAAAGTCTATCAAGATCTCACGCAGCCATTCTCACTAGTGGTTGTGTCTAAAGCAGTAAGTTTTGCTTCCATGGTTGACCTCGTCAATATGGTCTGTCTACGAGACCTCCATGATATTGTGCCACCTCCAAGGGTAAACACATACCTGCTTGTAGCGTAAATTTTATCAACATCAGATATCTAGTTCAAATCACTATATCCATCAAGCACATCAGGGTGCCCTGAATAGTGAATCTCATAGCTTATTATACCATAGATAACGCATGACCCTTTCAAGTGAATTCCAATGATCAATACCCGGGTTAGACATGAACCTACTCAACTTGCTCACCATAAAAGAGATATTGGGTCTTGTAGCGCTTGCTAAGTACGTGAGAGAACCAACAATTTATGAATATTTCAACGAATCAATTGGTTCATTCTTATTCTTTCATAATGTCAAACTGAGATCATAAGGTGTTGGAGAAGTCTTTCCATCAATAAAGCCAAATCGTGTCAAGACCTTCTCAATATAATGAGATTGCGTTAACGCAATCCCATTCTCATTCTTAATAAGCTTGATGTTTAGAATCACATCAGCCTCTCCCATATCTTTCATGTCAAATGATGACTACAAGTGCACAGATCGTTTGTAGCTAGTTTCAAAATAAAGATATCGATCCCACACGGAGCAGGAGTCTGAAGTCTAATAACTCTTGAAATAAATACTATAATAGAAATGCTAAATAAAGTTCTAAGTAACAATATAAAATTCGAGTATTGTGTAAAAAGGTGTTTTGGGGTTTTTGGTATAAGAAAGTAAAACAACTGAACACACAAAGTAAGTATCGCGTATGTAAGAGGGATTGGAACTGCAATAGGGAAAAGACGTTCTCATGGAGTAGCGGATACATCTCTAGAATTATAAGGAACTAAAGTAAAGACTATTATCATGAACATTCTCAACTGTGTATGTGTGGGAGGAACTCCGTATTTAGACAAATAGGTAGCAACCACTGCTCACATCATCCTCATAACCACAACAATCAGCAATCGACATCAATCGAATTACTATGCTATTAAGGGACTTAATCTCGTAGGACGTATCCCAAGGCATGGATAGTGTTTCGTGAGTTTCCTCGGTTCCCAAGTTGATACATAAGGAGTGCCAACAACTTTATAGTCATTGTAAGTGCTAACACACCTCCGTCTACCAACAAGTAGTTCCCTCCATGAAGTCCCCATAAGAGGCAAATATTGAGAGGTCGACTTCTCCCAATATCGAGATGAAGACAATCTAACACATGGTCACATCGATGAATATCGTAATAATCTTTATCTTATTTCAATCTCATACTAGGGTTTATCCATCTCGCCAAGAACTAATGATGTACTGAGACATGGAGGCAATCAACATCATGACAATAACAATGGAATCTATCATAGATGAATAGTACTTGTATAAATCCACAACGACTATGGAAATTACAACAAGATCTAGACAAGATGTAGATGGGATGGATGGAGATGGTGGTGATGCAGCGGTTGATGATGAACATCGATGCCTTAGCCTCCCAGATATGCACAGGGCGAAGATGGATCCCCGGTAGACGAGTTCCCACTCTAGATGCCTTCTGGAGGTGGGGTTTCTGCGATTTCTGGTTGTTCTATATGTCGTCTCCTTGATCCAGTTGCACGGGGTGAAACTATTTGAGGAGGCGGTGGTGGCGCTAACTATATGGCGGGAACTATACGGCCAGAAATTTTATTCCGGCTGTATAGTTGGTCGTTAAACCGTTTGTATGTCTTGATCATTTCGGTTTTCTTCTGGTATTATTGATATTTCCCAAATAAGCGATTTATGTTGTTTTTACTCCTTTTCTCCCTAGTACAACTTCTCCAAGAATTGTGTCCATTGTGTCCATCATTTGTCCTGATCCTAGTGAAAACAAACATAAAATATGCGTGCAAACGCCATAAAATACCAAGATCCTATAACTACAATGCAAAATTATAATATAAAATATGATGCAAATATGCACTCATCAACTTCACCAAGCTTAGACTCTTGCTCGTCCTGAGCAAGTTAGCTTAATGGATGTGATCCTCATATTCATGAAGCTGAGTCGATAAAATAAATGAGGCAGTTGCATCATGTGTTTATTATATATGATACATAAGAATAAGTTCATGAATAGTACCTTACTCAAACCATCTGAATAATATTAGAAGGCTTCCACACCTTAGCATTTAACAGTTCACGAAAGATGACTCTCAATATGATGTAAAAGTATTCAGTTCAACTGAATGAGTTAGCGAGGTAGTCCCAAGTTTTTTAGGATTAACATATTCACTTGGTATTCAAAATCTCAAAACGTCTCTTTGTCATACTACAATATAGTGGTGTATGCCTATTTGCTCTTTGCACATTCGCTCTTTTTATTCTCTCTTTTATTCTTCTTTATATATATATATATGCTCACACTTTTGTTTAAGTGTTGTGCAAAGGAGCAAGCCATACATTCCACTTCATGTAGGAATTCAAAGTTTAACGATCTCAATTACCATATTCCAATTGTATATGAAGCAATCTTTATAGCTTGAATATTCTACCTCGTCTTGTTCTCACTCTAATTTGATAGCACTTTTAATTTTCCTTTGTTCAAGGTTTCTTTTTCAACTTAACTGATTAGATAATTTTTCTTTCTTTGTAAATCAAACCATGTACTTACAACATATTGACCAAATTAACTTTGTATGTTCCATTAATACCAATGGTGTGGAAGACTCCTATTGCTATCATCAAGTGCAAGTAAAATTATACTCAAGCCATTCATATATCCAATAGGACAAACACAAACTCAATATTGCTCCATGTATGATAATAAACTCGGAATTTCACAAAAGGGATCGACTATTCCTAAAGGGAATTCTAATGATGCAAACTTTATTTCTAGTTTGGACTAATGCAAAACTAAAATAGTAATGTAAAACTTATAAGATAGATTACAAGGTCTTAAAGATCTCCCCAATCTTGAAATCAATCCAGGCAGGATCAAATAATACCTTGCGATTATTTGATACCGTGATTATTGTAGATCACTATGGCGCCATGGCACGCGGTATCTTATCTTCACGGGACAGCCTGAGGCGGAGGGATTGATTTACAACCTCTAATTCTTTAACACGCAGCTTGTAGAAAAGATTATTCATCTCCAACACTTTCACTTGTTCTTTAATGATCTTATTGTTATCTTGAAGGGCTTGAATCGCCTTAAGACTCATAGAAAAACCTGATTCGGTTGTTTGCTTAATATCTTCATCCAGTTTATCAAGATAAAGTCACAACAATCGAAGATGCTTGGGTGTCCCTGGCGTCTCCTTGTCCATCTCTTCAATCTTCCGGTCGAGGGGTTTCAACTCCCTCCTATGACATTCATTGTCGGTGTCAAGGAACTCCATAGGGACGGTCTTGATCTCCTTGCCTTGCTCGCTATTACTCCCGATCTCCATAGGAACTTCTCTCCTTGGCTTATGTCCCTTGGTTTGCGTGTCCTTGCATATGAATAAGAGGTAGATTGGTTCCTGGAGATTATGATTAGAGAAAAAGACAATGGAAGTATATAAGGGGGGTCAGAGGTCGGTAAAACTCGCGAGAAACACCAAATTCACGCCCAAGAAAAGAATCTGAACAGAATAGGAAAAGAAATCGCAGATTTGGAGGAGTCATGTCGTCTAACGACCAACTATACGGGTACGGGTTGGTATCAGGCAGATATTTCTAAATATCTCGAGTCCAGGTCGATTAAGTTACTGACTTGGAACCGACAAAACAATTTTTTTGTCAAAAACGAAAAGGAAAAATGAAGAATGTTGAGAGTTTAACGACCAACTATACGGCGAGAGGATTTTCTCTGGTCGTATAATTGTGATCGTATAAATAGATACATCAAAAATCTAAATGACTGAGAGTTTAACGATCAATTATACAGCCGGAGATTTTTCTCCGGTCATATAGTTGCGACCGTATAGATTCAGACAAATTCGCAAAGAGGATATAGAGGGTTTAACGACCAACTATACGCTCGGAGATTTTTCTCCGGTCATATAGTTGCGACCGTATAGTTGGTAAAAACCTTCAGAAACTTCAGAAAAACACGAGGAATTCAAAAGAAAAAAAATTAGGAGTAAAATTTGTGAAAACAAATCACTTATTTGAGTAAGAACACTTACCTTAAACTTACCATTTACTTATTCGGGGATGACAAGCTCCTCCAACAACCAAGACTTCTTCTCTTTTGGAGGAATTGACCTTAGTTCATATAATAATTCTCGTAAACGAAAATCACCAGGACTAAAGTTCCTCTCAATAAGATTGGTGTCTTGCTGGGAAAATATGGACACTTCATCCAACATCTTTATTTCTTGCCTCTGCATAATCTGCAACTCAAATTGTTGAAGTAAAAGAATCCAAAGGATCAGTCCTGGCTTATGGTTTTTCCTCTCAAGGAGTTCTTTTAAACCATCACGATCCGTATGAACTCTTACTTTTGCATCAACTATATAAGAATGAAATTTATCGCAAGATAAAAATACAGCAAAAAGTTCCCTCTCTTCCTTAGGATAATTCGTTTGAGCACTATTAAGAGTTCTACTAGCATGATGTATAATAATAAGTCTGCGACCTATGTGTTGTCCCAGAGTTACTCTTATAGCATCATCACTAGCTTCACATATTAAGTCAAAAGTCATACCCGAGATAGGTGGTTTAATGATAGGAGCATGGGATAAAACATTTTTAAGTTTATCGAAGGCTATGAGACATTTATCAGCAAAATTAAATCTTACTCCCTTTTGTAGGAGGTTAGTCAAAGGTTTAGATATTCCAGAGAAATTCCTAATGAACCTTCAATAAAAACCCACATGACCAACGAAACTTCTTATACCTTGTATATCCCTAGGTTGTGGCATTCTCTCTATGGCCTCAACCTTAGCTCTATCCACTTCAATTCCCTTACCTAATACTTTATGTCCATGGACGACTATACCTTCTTTTACCATAAAATGGCACTTATCCCAGTTTAGAACAAGATTGGTTTCTTCGCAATGCTTCAAAACTCTTTTGAGATTATCCAAGCAACTAGTAAATGAAGTTCCATAGACAGAAAAGTCATCCATAAATACTTCCATTATCAGTTCTATAAAATCCGCAAAAATAGCAGTCATACATCTTTGAAAAGTAGCTGGAGCATTACATAAACCAAAAGGCATACGACGCTAAGCATGTAAACCATAAGAACTAATGAAAGTTGTTTTAAGTTGGTCATCAGGATGAACAGCTATTTGAGAAAAACCAGAGTATCCGTCCAAGTAGCAAAAATGAGTGTGGTTTGCTAACCTTTCTAAAGTTTGATCTATGAACGGTAAAGGATAGTGATCTTTCCTAGTTTCTCTATTCAATTTCCTGAAATCTATGCACATCATATGTCCAACAATAGTTCTAGTAGGTATCAATTCATTGTTTTTATTAGGAACAATAGTAAAATCGCCCTTCTTATGGACACAATGAACAGGACTTACCCATTCACTTTCTTTAACAGGATAGATTATACCTCCGTCCAATAGGCATACTATTTCTTTTCTTACCACTTCCTTCATTTCGGGCTTCAGTCTTCTATTAAATTCTGCAACTAGTTTAGCACCTTCCTCCATGAATATTCGATGGACGGTTATCATGGGACTAATACCCTTCAAATCATCCATTGAGTACCCAAAGGCCTTGCGATGCTCCTTAAGTATTTTCATGAGTTCTTCTTCTTCATCTCCTAAAAGTTTAGCACTAATAATAACAGGAAATTTATTTGTATCATCTAAAAATCTGTATTTAAGATTATCTAGTAGAGTCTTCAATTCTGGGGGTGCTAATTCCTCGTCCCCTCTCTTTTATGGCTCTTCAAAAGCCTCATTAGTTGGAGGCCCTATAATGGGAAGTGAATTGAATTCATCTTCAAGTTCTTCTAGGGACTTGTCCTCCATAACTATTTCTTCATAATTTAAGTCTTCATTTACTTCTTCTTTTTTATCATTAAATAAGAGAGCTACCATTTCCTCAGTAGTTTTCTCTTTCTCTTCTTCTTGTATTTGTGGAGATTTGTCTTTAAATTGGGAAAAGTGGAATTATTTTTCCGCTTCCCCAAGCTTAAGAGACACAATATCCTTTTTGAAATCAACTTTGGCACCTACATCACTCAGAAAGCTTCTTCCAAATATAATTGGACAAATAGTGTCAACTGGCATATCAACAACTACAAAATCGATAGGAAAGTTTTTGTTGCCAATTGTGACAGATGCATCTTCAACTACTCCCATTGGAATTCTAAGAGTTTTATTGGCTAACATGATTGTCAAATCAGTATTTTCAATTGCAGCAGGTTCTATTTCTTCTTTTATTTCTAAATAAAAATCATAAGATATAACATTAACTTTGGTGCCAAGATCGCATAAACCATAATGCGAGGTTTCATTAAATATACAGGGAAGAATAGGCTTACCTACATTGTTTACCTTTTTTAACCTTCAACCAATACGGAAGTTTCTTTATCAAGTTCAACTATGTTACAATGTGGATACATAGCCATAATTTCTTCCTTGGTTACCTCTTCATCTTTGGTTTCTTCCAGATGTTCCACAACTTCTGGCATACTTTCCTCTTCCTTCTTCTCATGTACTACTTTGACCTGTTCATATTCAGAGTTATGCTTCTGTGCAGTGTTAGGGAAAGGTATCTCATATTTTGGTTCTAGGGAGGCCAGTGTTGCTTTAACTTCTCTTTTCTTCTCAGGTTCGGGTAGTGAATCATATTTGACCAAACCCTCTGTTGGAGCTTTGATGTGTTCTATAAAAGCTTTAACAACTTGCAACACAAGATCTGAATCCAAATAAAGTTCCTTAGATAATTCTTTAACATGGCCCTTTTTATTATAGTCATGAATACAATCATTATCTATTTCTACACCTCCTTCGCTTCCTAGACCAAAATTCCATGAAACTCTATGATTGCGAATTCTATTAAGTAAAGCACAAGATTTAGTTATAGGAAGATTCATAAAGGCTCGTACCGTGAAAGAGTCTAGTTCAATTCTATTAGATTCAATTAAACTGCCATAAAAGATATGCAATAAATACCATTCAGGCAATTCATGATGAGGACATAGATTAAGTAAATCTTTAAATCTGATATAAGCTCTTACTAGTCCTTCGTTAGGACGGTTCCTCCAAGTCATTATAATATGCCTGATTCCAAAAGATTTTGATAATGGATAATATTTTGCTAGAAACTCATAGGCTAAATTATCCCAACTAGTAGTGGCTTTTGGGGGTAGATATCTATACCATGAGAGAGCTGTACTAGTCAAAGTCTGACTAAAATGTTTAACCCCTTTTAGAAGTGTTACATATATCTTCGAAACATGCAATATGCTCATATGGATCAGGATCTTATTCATTCCCAGTAAATTGCTTCTTGTGTAGAATACCAAGTAATAGAGGATTTATTTCAAATCCCCTTGTCTTCTCATTGGAGTTGTCTCTTTTATAAATATCATAGGGCTTCCCAAAGTGGCTGAGTGGGTTAGCACTACTCATATGCTCAAACTCCATCATGTTGGTGGAAACCTGTAACTCAAAACAAAACTTAGCAAGACAAAAAATAAATAAGCAAAAAACTAAAAGACCTACAATGCTTAGCTCCCCAGCAACGGCGCTAGAAAATAGCTTGATGACTGCAAGTGCACAGATCATTTGTAGCTAGTTTCGAAATAAAGATATCCATCCCACAGGGAGCAGGAGTCTGAAGTCTAATAACTCTTGAAATAAATACTACAATAGAAATGCTAAATAAAGTTCTAAGTAACAAGATAAAATGTGAGTATTGTGTAAAAAGGTGTTTTGGGGTTTTTGGTATAAGAGCAACAATAAGTAAAGTAAAACAACTGAACACAAAAAGTAAGTATCGCGTATGTAAGAGGGATTGGAACTGCAATAGGGAAAAGGGTGTTCTCAGGGAGTAGCAGATACACTTCTAGCATTATAAGGAACTAAGTAAATATTATTATCATGAACATTGTCAACTGTGTATGTATGGGAGAAACTCCGTATTTGGACAAATAGGCAGCAACCACAGCTCACATCATCCTCATAACCACAGGAGTCAGCAATCGACATCAATCGAATTACTGCGCTATTAAGGGACTTAATCCTGTAGGACGTATCCCATGGCATGGATAGTGTTTCGTGAGTTTCCTCGGTTCCCAAGCTGATACGTAAGGAGTGCCAACAGCTTTATAGTCACTGTAAGTGCTAACACACCTCCATCTACCAACAAGTAGTTCCCTCTATCAAGTCCCCATAAGAGGAAAATATTGAGAGGTCGACTTCTCCTAATATCAAGATGAAGACAATCTAACACATGGTCACAACGATGAATATCATATAAACTTTATCTTATTTCAATCTCATACTAGGGTTTCTCCATCTCCCCAAGAACTAATGATCTACTCAGACATAGAGGCAATCAACATCATGACAATAACAATGGAATCTATCATAGATGAATAGTACTTGTATAAATCCACAACGACTACGGAAATTACAATAAGATCTAGACAATATGTGTATGTGACAGATGGAGATGGTGGTGATGCAGTGGTTGATGATGAAGATCAGTGCCTTAGCCTCCCGGATCTGCGCAGGGCAAAGATGGATCCCCGGTGGACGAGTTCCCCCTCCAGATGCCTTTTGGACGTGAGGTTTTGGCGATTTCTGGTTGTTCTATATGTCATCTCCTTGATCTAGTTGCACGGGGTGAAACTATTTGAGGAGGCGATGGCGGTGCCAACTATACGGCCAAAATTTTTATTCCTACCATATAGTTGGTCTGTATGCCTTGATCGCTTCGGGTTTTCTTCTGGTATTATTAATATTTCTCAAATAAGCGATTTACGTTGTTTTTGACTCCTTTTCTCCCCAGTACAACTGCTCCAAGAATTGTGTCCATTGTATCCATCATTTGTCCTGATCCTGGTGAAAACAGACATAAAATGTGCCCGCGAACGCTGTAAAATACCAAGATCCTATAACTACAATGCAAAATTATAATATAAAATATGATGCAAATATGCACTCATCATCAAACTCTTTAACAGGAAAGACTTGACTTCATTTATCACTTTCATGTTTGTACCAAAGATCAGAATACCATCCTTGTACAAACATAATATAACATTGTCACCCCTACCATGGCGATAATACACACAACTATCAGCCTCATTAATGACAAAGCCAGTAAAAAGTAGAGTTCTGTCAAACTTCTCATGCCATTGCTTTGGTTCTTGTTTCAAGCCATATAAATATTTTAAAAACTTGCACACTTTTATCTCTTCACCTTTTACCACAAACCCATATGTTTGATCCATATAGATCTTCTCTTCCAACTCTCCATGAAGGAAAGTTTTCTTCATGTCCATTCGATGAACGAGAAGACCATAAGAGGCAGCCAGGAAAAGTAGTAGTCGAATGGTGGTCAGTCTATTGACATGTGATTAGGTACCAAAGTAATCTTCACATTCTTTCTATGTGTAGCCCTTTTTAAAAGTCATGCCCTGTACTTCTCAATAGTACCATTAGGCCTTAGTTTCTTCTTGAACACCCACTTATAGCCCACAGGTTTACAACCATAGGGTCATTCTGTTAATTCCCAAGTTCCATTAGAAAGAATTGAGTCCATCTCATTTTGGATAGCTTATCTCCAATCATCTGCATTAGGAGATGCATATACCTTAGCAATGGATCTGGGAGTATCGTCCACAAGGTACATGATGAAATCATTACCAAAGGATTTTGCAATACTTTGTCTCTTACTCCTTGTGGGAGGTTTATCATCATCCTTCTCAAGGACTTCCTCATGTGGTTGTTCATAATTCTCAATAGATGCACTAGATCTAGGAAGTATTTCAAAATAAATTCTACCAATGCTATGCATATCTTTCATAGGAAACATATTCTCAAATAATGTTACATCACGAGATTCCATTATAGTATCAACATGCATATCAGGTACCTCAGATTTAACCACTAAAAATATATAGTCTACACTCCGTGGAGCATATCCTGGAAAGATACAATCTTGTGTTTCTTTCGAATCAGTATGTTGACCTTTGCCAAACATCCCCAAGTGCGCAAGTACGAAAGTGATGGTTTTCTCCCATCCCACTCCTCATAAGGGGTCTTTTCTTTATTCTTGTTAGGAACTCTATTCAGGACATGACATGAAGTCAACAAAGCCTCCCCCACGATGCCTTTGATAAACTACTAGTGGATAACATGGAATTCACCAAGTCAGCCAGCGTGCGTTTTCTCTCTCGGCAACCCCATTTGATTAGGGAGAGTAGGGAGGCGTCTTCTCATGAATAATTCCGTGTTCCTCATAATATTCGTCAAATATTTTAGGAAAATACTCACCAACATGATCTGACCTAAGACACTTGATCTTTCTCTCTAGTTGTGAAATGGGTATACCCTACAGGTACTCGAGCTTGGTATATACGGCCTGAATACAGCAGAGGCCCACGGTGTCGCCATGGCCCAAATGGAGAACTTGAGTAACCTACGGACTCTCGATTGCTTGAAGAACAAGAAGAAGCTAAAGATAAAAAGTTCAAAGGGGAAAACCCTAACCTGTAACAGACTCGACCTGCTACCCAAAACCTAGCCTATCTATATAAAGGCTAGGAGGGGGCAGCGAGGAGGACACACGCAACCCTAGTTTCCACAATCCTTGCCAGATTGCATCTGCGCACCATTGTAATCCTCGATTCCTTCAATAATTCCACGAGCAGACAAGCAGGAGTAGGGACCTCTGCGAGGCCTGAACCTGGGTAAATCTTCGAGTCCCATGTGTGCTTGTTTGCTAGCCGATAGATGTCTCCAGCGCTCCCTCCTTCTCCAAAACCCAAGTCCATAACAATGGGCATTGATGAGTTAAACCCTCGTCAATTGGCACCGTCTGTGGGAATTGGGAGTGATGATGTTGTAGCTTCTTCGGCCCCATCAACCGCGATCTACAACTCCGCAACAGCGGAGATTTGCCAACTCTTCGGTGCGTTCGACTTCTCCGTCCACACGCCGGCCACTTGCCCGGCCTTCGAGTCCGTGGGCGACAGAATCAGCCTGGCGATCGGGAGCTTCCGCTTCCAAGTTGGTCAGATGGGCACGCTTCGCATGCCTGACCAGCCGACGATACCATCGATTGCTCCAGCATCATGGTTCCCTCTGCCGATTGGCACCCTCAGCGAGCTCAATGCATCGACAACAGTCGAGAATATGGTCAGCGACAGCAGTCGTGAATCCAATCTGGGTGATCTAGCAACTGAAGATGGAGCCTATGGTTCCGGATCTGAAAGTTGTGGGAGCAACAGCTTCCCCAACCACTTCATGTGCGCCGTCATCAATGCGGGCGATTCCTCCGCCAATCGCGACAACACGGGCAACGGTGGCCATGGAGCCGACCCGCCAAACGGCGGACCACCCAATGGCAGACCACCCAATGGCGGACCACCCAATGGCAGCCCTACCAACGGCACCCCCGTCAACAACGGAGGGGCAGCTGAACCCCCCACCATGATAAACGAGCAAACTGGCAAACACGTCGTGATCAGGCTCAACGATCTCGAGTGGGCTCGTTGCCGCGAAGCCCTACGAGGCCACCCTCTACCCTTCGCCTCCCTGCAAGAACTGCTGATGGGTTACCATTGGCTCCTGAAGGAGGAATACAAATGCCAACTGCAAATAATCGTGCAACTCGAGGTGCGTAAAAAGGCGGCAGATGAGTCGAGCCTCCAACGAGCTAGGTTCTCCTCCCACGGAGGATCCTCCTCCAAATGCAACGAGTACATCGCTAACAAGAGGCGATCTCGATTGGCCCACCTCACCGAACAAGAGCGTGTAGAAGCCGCAAAGGTCCTCGACTTCGGCTCCATGACGGTAGATACACGTGGCAACGTGCTTCCAAAAACGCCACAAGCTGCGGTAACGGCAACCACCATGTACCTCCTCAACAACCAGCCGCCAGCTAGAGACCCTCGAGCTACCATGCACTGATCTACGATCGCAGGCTTGGGGTTAATCGAGGCTGCCCTCGACAAAGAACCAGCATCGGAACCGAAGAAAGGCAAGGCTCTGGCAAAGCGCTACTCCTCGCCCTCATCTAGCGACGACAGTCACGATCTGTCTTGACGTCGCCGTTCCCAGCGACATGACCACGACTATGATGCGCGCGATGACCTCACGCAGCACAAAATCGACAAATCAAGGGCGTGACGTGCCTGATCGACTGACTCAGAAGACGAATATGTAGAGCTCTATGGCGCTAGATACTTCAGCAGGGCCATCAGACAAAAGCGAATGCCCAAGGGGTTTAAGCTCCCATCAAAAAACCCAAAGTTCGATGGTCTGCAGGACCCGAAAATCTGGTTAGAGGACCATATCTCCTCCATCAGGCTCCACGGCGGGAGTCGAAGCACGACCATGCAATGCCTGCAGCTACAGCTGTAGGGCGCCGCCCGAGCATGGCTCAACAACCTCCCACGTGGATCCATTCGCAGTTGGGAAGAGCTGGTCTACAGCTTCGTGCGCAACTTCAAGGGCACCTACAAAAGGCCCGCATCAATCGAAGAGCTGAGATGCTGCTAGCAAAGGTCGGGCGAGTCGCTACGCTCATACATCCAGAGGTGGTCCATCATCAAGAACTCCATAGAGAATATCTCAGAGGATCACGCGATTGACGCATTCAACGACGGCGTACGCCACATAGATCTCAGGGAGGAGCTGGGCCACTCGAAGCCCAAATCCATCGACCACCTGATGGAAATCGTGAATCGCTAGGCAGATGGAGAAGATTCAGTGAAAAATCGCGTTCACTCCAACGACGAGGCAGAACTCGAGCATAGACGCTATTGCCCAAGGAAACGCCGCATGCGCATCTATGATGACCACGACGACGTCAACATGGCCGCAGCCGGCTACGCCGATAGACGCGACGACAACCGCAACAGCGGCTACCATAGTGGTGGATACCATGACTCCGGGAAAACCACGCAAGTATGGCAGCGCCGCAATCACGATGAGGCACCCGCAATATCCATCGAAGACAAGCTGTCCGGGCCATGCACTGTGCACTTCTACATCGACAAGCACGACGGAAAAAAGAAGTCCAGCCACCTCCTCAAGGACTACCGCGAGTTCCTCAAACTACATGAGGGACTGGCTCGGATGAATCGCAACGCAGTCGAAAGGGGCTACGGAGCCGCCCCAGGCGCCGTGGCACATGGAGCTCCGCCACCACCACCTAGACTACCCCCAAATGCAGCTGCGCTGGACCAGCACCAAGGAGGTGAACCATACCCACGGGCCATGGGTACCATGATGATCCAAAAGGGACGACCCTCGAATCGGGTGCAGAAGGCCATCACTCACCAAGTCAACTTGGCGACAAACTCACCACCATCCATCACTGAGTACCTTAGTGGAAGCAACTCCTACATTACCTTTGACAAGCGCGACCACCCGCGCCAAGTACCTCGCCCAGGCCATTGTCCCCTCGCCCTCGAGGCGCAAATTGGAGGCTTCAACATGAGTCGCGTCTTCATGGACGGTGGAAGCGACATCAACCTTATGTTCATGAGTACCTTGCGAGAAATGAGGATCCCTCTGACCTGCCTAGAGGCCTCAGACACAACATTCCACGGCATCGTCCTAGGCAAAGGCGTATATCCCCTTGGCAAAATCAACCTCGACGTCATCTTTGGCACACCAAAAAACTTTCAGGGCGAGCGCATCGACTTCAAAGTCGTCGACTGGCCCTCACAGTACCACTGCATCCTCGGACATGTCGCGTTCGCTAGGTTCATGGCAGTACTGCACTACGCCTATATGTAGATGAAAATGCCAGGCCCTAATGGCATCATCACAATCAACGGGAGCTTCGAGAGGTCCGACAGTTGTGACAGGGAATTCAACAGAATCTCCCAGTCCTTCAGCATGCAGGAGGAACTCGCAAGATTGAAGGAGTCGACAGACAACAGTCTGCCTCCCCTAAGCCGGCTAAGCTCACCCGACCTGTCCTTCGACTCATCAGTGCACACGAAGAGAGTTTAGGTCCACCCATCAGATCTCGCCAAGACGGCTCTCATCGCCAACAACTTGAGTCCTGCATAGAAACTCGCGCTCGTCGAATTCCTCCGTGAGCACTGGGAAATCTTTGCCTGGTGTCCAGCGGACATGCCAAGAGTTCCCAGGGAATTCGCCGAGCACGCACTCAACGTCAACCCAGACGCAAGGCCAGTCAAGCAAACAATTCGGCGACTATCTGAACCAAGAGCAAAGGCAGTCGGAATGGAGATCAACAGACTCCTCGATGCCAAATTCATACACGAGATCAAGGAAAGCACTTGGCTCGCTAACACGGTGCTAGTACCAAAAAAGGACACGGATATCCTGCGGATGTGCATGGACTTCACCTCTTTGAATAAGCACTGTTCGAAGGACCACTTCCCGCTATCGCGAATTGACCAGATCATCGACTCCACTGCGGGATGCGAGTGCCTTTGCTTCCTCAACGCCTACTCAGGCTATAACCAGATTCGAATGAAGGAGGAAGATCAAGAAAAAACAGCGTTTATAACGCCTTTTGGTGTGTTCTACTACAACACAATGCCCTTCGGGCTAAAGAACGCAGGAGCCACCTACCAGCGGTGCATGCAGGCTTGCCTCAAGAACCAACTTGGTCGCAACATTCAAGTCTATGTCAACGACATAGTAATCAAGACCAAAGAGGAAGCCTCACTAATCGATGATTTGCGCGAAACTTTCACCAACCTCGACCGCTACCAGATCAAGCTCAATCCGGACAAATGCGCCTTCGGCGTACCATCTGGGCAACTACTCGGGTATCTTATCTCTACGAGAGGGATCAAAGCGAACCCGAAGAAAATAAAAGCCATACTGGCCATGGAGAAGCCAAAAAACATAAGAGGCGTCCAGCAGCTGGCCGGGCGAATTTTAAAGTGGTCTAAAGCCTCATCTTTAGTTCACAACAAGTAAACATAGCAAAATTTAGGATCATCATCTATCAATGTCATGAAATATCTCTTTCCAACTTTTGTCAACACACCATTCATCTCGCATAGACCAGGATGTATGAGTTCTAGAGATGCCAAGTTTCCCTCCTTGCCTGCCTTGTGAGGCTTTCGAGGTTGCTTTGATTGCACACAGCTATGGCACTTAGAACCTTTGGCGATAGTGAAATTAGGAATTAAACTCATACTAGACATCAGAGACATCAGACTAAAATTAATGTGACATAAACAAAAGTGCCAAACAACGGTATCATCATTAAAACTGCCACAAATATGATTCACAGATTTATGAAAAAACTTTGAAAGAGAAAATCGGAACTCATAACCTTTACCAATGAATTATCCATGTTTCGAAACAATGACTTTGTTAGACTCTAATAAAACCTTAAACCATCTCTACATATAGGGAATCCGCTAACGAGTTTCTTGTTCATAGTAGGGACATGTTGCATGTTCCTTAGCTGCACGATCTTTCCCGAAGTGAACTTCAGATCCACCATACCGACACCACGAACAAAGGCATGTGATCCATTCCCCATTAGGAAGGAAAAATCCTGAGCGACCTAATAAGAAGTGAACATAGAGATGTTAGCACACACACATGAACCTTAGCACCCGCATCAATCCACCAACATGGTGACTGAAATACTGAAACAACAATAAATAAAGTATCATACACACCAGTATTTCTAGTGGTCACGACATTGATAGTCTTCCACTTTTTCCCTCTATGATCTGCACGTTCTGGGCAGTCCTCAAAAAAGTGTCCGAGCTCTCCACAAGTATAGCAACCTAGCTCAGCCTTGTTCGACTTCTTCATCTTGAAGGTTGTAGTATTTTTAGGCTTGTTGAAGGAGGGCTTATAGTTCCCGTTGTTATTGCTGAAGGTTTTCTTTTGCACCATATTGGTGCTAGACTGGCCCTCACCTACTTTCTTAGCAGTGTCCTTAGTCTGAGCCTTCTTCTCCTCAACATCAAGATATGTTATCAGGATTTCAACCGATATCTCCTGTATCTTGTGTCTGAGAGTTGTGGCGAAGTTCCTCCATGAAGAAGGAAACTTTTCAATGATGCACTGATGTGTGCAAATATGATGCATATTTAAGTATACAAATTATTCATATTGTCACTCATTACATGCTATATCTAGCTACAACTATGCCTATTATGTATGCTTACTAGTTCTCATTCATTTTCACATGTACTTTGCACGATTAGTAGTTTAGTAGGATTTATTAATTTTTCGTTGTCTTTTACTTGTGTGTAGGTTCTATGAACAATCATGGATAAAAGGAGCTAAGAGGATTCAATATGGAGGAGTTGTAGGCACCAGACTTAGCCATTTGAGGGGAGGAAAAGTGGATTTTTCCATCAAACCCAAATGAATATACAAGGCCATGTTGTTATATCCCTTGTCCATACGATTCCAACAAGCCAAAGAACACCTCAATCAGAGTTCGTATGAAGAAATGACAGCCAAAACACTGCAGCAATCAGAGGGCGTAATGACCAGCGATACGGGGAGAGCCCACCCATACCGTACGGTCGTACTTCCCTTTGATGACATCATTTCATCATCCGGAACAACACTTGTGAAGGACTAGTGGGCATATTCGTCCCCGTGCTCCATCGGTTCGTGAAACCGGCCTCCAGAATGCCTATTTAAAGAGGGGAAACCCTAGACGCAAGGGAGTGAGTCCATCCACGCCATAGGGGCGAAGTCCTGCTGCTCCGCCGTCTCCATAGACGCGGCCCACAAGATCTACACCACCATCATACCACTCAATAGTAAGATGAGGCTTGCATCTTGAAGGGCTATGCATCGATCTTCATCATCATCTTCATCAACAACATCTCCAACTTCGATCCCCTTTGTTTAATTTGTTGTAAGCCAATTTCTATTGTGTATTTGCACTTGTATTCAATTGTACCTTCATATTTCATCCATACTATTGTCATGATGTTGATCCCCTTTATGTATGAGTAGTTTCCTTGTTCTTGGCGAGAGATGGTGAAACCCTAGTATTATTATGCATAGAAATAAAAATGATCTATAACTTTGGTCTTTGATCTATTGATTTATGACATTGTGTTTGATCTCTCTTTTTATGGTATGTGTAGTTGGACACATATAATTTTCCTTCGTGACTAAAGAGAGGGTGATATACTTAGGACGTGTATGGGAGTATGTCCACTGCTAAGAGATGATAGTAAACATTGGCTTATTATAACCTGCACGGTCAAAGGGGGAATTAACAAAGACTCAAAAGGCTTATTACGATATCCATGGGGAAACCTTAATTTTGGTAGTCTGTATGAGTGGTTGCTCTCAGGAATCGTAGTGTTTATTTATAGATGACCTCATTACCTGACTCAAGAAAGAGGCTTCCCACGAGTCTTGTAGTGAACATCTTATTATTAAGCTCTCTCCACAAATGTCATGACAAAAGACATAGATTATCCTAATCATTCATAATTATCCCATGTTAGTGGTGAATCCTACACTCCTTAAGAACCCCTCAATCATATCACACAACACTTTATAAATACTCGCTTTCTTTAGTTTACTTTTGTTATTTACTTTGTTTTTTGTTACTTTAAAACCACACTTGTTCATTGCCATTCTAGTAACCTATAGAGTTGACTATTTCCAAACATCGTTTTGGGTGCGAATGTGGCTGCACTAACAATGTGGCTACGGGGTTGTGTTGTTGCCATTAGTAAAGCTTCCATGGGACACACTTTATAATAAATAGTTACTGCTACAAGTACTGCAATTACCCCGTTGTTGATCGCAAGAACCCACATCATGCACCCAGCCACAAACTTGTCAGGTAAGACACACTTAAGGAGTTTGAGCTCCTTGCTATATCACTGTATCTCATGAGCTTGTTCGACTATAGAATGGTTGTTAACCATCCTATAATCATGAAAGTTCTTCATGATGTACAGTTCACTGCTAGCATCTGATACACCGAACTTAGCATTCAGTGCCTCCTAAAGCTGTTTTCCATCTTTGATGTGCATGTACACATCAAACAGTTTATTGTCAAGAACACTCCGCACTCATCCCACAAAGGCAAGATTGGTTTCCTTGAACTTGTTCTGAACCTCGTCAGATATAGTTCCTTCAAGTAAACCCTCACTGGGCTCGAATACTTCCAGAGCTTGCAGCCACATAGTGGTCTTATACTACCACATCTTAAAATGTCCTCTGGTAAACTTATCCGGCTTCATTGCATCGTCTAGGTGTCCCATGTTTAACTAAGGAAATTACCTATAATAAGGTTTTTGAATTAATTCCTGAATATAAATCATAACTACACCAACGACGAACACATGAAACTCTAACATACTAGATGTATTAATCAACATGAATAGTAGAAGTGCATACGCAAGAACAGACATAGTACAACAATAGATCGGATCACGGTATACGTACTAATCGGTTGCTGATGAAGTTGTCGTTGGTGCAGAGGTTGTTGTAGCCTGTCGAAGAAGATGATGTAGCAGAAGCCATGCACGCTGATGCTCTTAACGACCAGGAATACGTGTCGTGATGATGAACTTAGCAGTTGCACAGAGCTCTTTCCAAAAACCTTATTCGCCCTCTCCCGTAGTGGATTGAAAAGGCGAGTGGTTCCGGAGACCTGCTCTCCCGTTCCCCGGTGCACGATGGCACGTGGGATGGAGTAGACTACGGTGTCGATGCAAGCAGAGATGCTGGAAAAACCCTAGATTGGTTTTGATGTGTTGGATGGTGGAAGTCGCATAGGCTTATATAGAGCAGCTCGGAAAATCCCATATAGGGCACAACGTGGTCCAAGACCACGTCACACATGAGTTTGGGTCGATTACAGTAGCCCATGATCTGGGAGCGACCTGAACCGACTAACTATTGACACGTCTGTCTAAACCGCGCGGTAGTTTTCCTGAGTAGCAAAAAGATAAGCTTGGCTCATTCCGCAAACCACGGCGCGCACACGTCGTTACGGGACGGGTGGGCGAGTGGCGTCATCGGAGGAGGAGCGAGCGTGTAGCACTTCTCTTCTCACGCACTTACAAAGTGGTGATACACTCGACCTTATAAGGTGGCGTAACTCACCTACAACTTTATATGTGGGACTAAACTTTAGCTCTCACTCCTCTTGCCACACACACATGTGAGATGTCACCAACTTGGACCAAATAACATATAGCCTTCCACCCACATGGGCTTTGAGATTTAGGAAAAATCTGAAATATCACATGTACCGAAGGATATAGCTCATATTTCTAACAATATCATGTTTTATTTGGTAAAAGTGTTTGCATTTTTCTACAATCCATACAAAAGAACGATATCATGATGAAAGAAGTCCATATACCCCACAACTTTAGGTTTTGGACGCAAAACGCCCAACTAAAAATTGGCATACTTTTTTTTGAAACGAGGAAAAAGCTTTGCCTTTCATTGATATAGGAGAAAAGAGCTGGCCCGTTTATGAGGGAAATTGGACAAAAACCGATACAACACAACACCACACGCCAGCCCCGAGGCTGCGCTCCACACGAGTCGACGACCAACTAGATCGACACCACACCTCAACACAACAGGCGGAGGCGAAAGACCGGAGCCACCGCTCCAAACAACCACGTCGGCCCCAGGGCCACGCCCCACCTGGCCGAAGACGAACCCGCCTCCGCCAAAAACCACCAAAACACACCACATGTCCCTCTAACCGGTGGACGTCCAAAACGAGGCCCCAAGAGGCAAAGAGACACAAGAGCGTCGCCCACGCCCGATCCCACGAGGGATCTAGGGTTTCCCCCGGAGAGCCCGAGCGGAGGAGCAAGAAACACCTGCTTCGACGACGACTTCAAGAAGGATGCGGCGCCCATGGGCGTCACCATCGCCAGGACAAGGCTTTCACCTAGCAGAGAGTTCTAAACCTCACGCCCGCCCAACAAGGACCGACACAAACCACCACACCTCCCCTCCCCCGCCAAGATTCCGACGATCGTCAAGCATCCCCTCCGCCGCCACGCCTAGGATCCTCGATGCCGTGATGAAGGCCGTCGTCCGAATCATTACCGCTGCTCGCGAGATAGTTGCCAAAAACAACCAGAGCGAACTCGGGCAGCCGCCGCCATGAAAGGGACCGAAGATCACCGCCACCATGACACCTCCCTGGCGGCCCAGATCTTGCCTCGGATGTGCCCGCACCGCCGAGCCCTCCGCCACACGACGCCCACCAAGCGCCACCGTCCACCGACCGCACCACAACGCCACCGAGCAACTTGCCCAGCCCATAGCCACGACCAGCACAACGCCTAGTCATCCCGCCGCCTAGAAGGGGAACCACCCAGCGCCCACGGCAGCCACGGTCCGCTAGGCCCAAATAGACCCAGATCAGGGACCGCCCGACGCCATCAGCAGCCCCACCGCCGACCATCGACGCAGCCACCCGGCGCAGCACCACAGGAACCCGACGCCAGAGCACCGCCGCCCGCCTGAGGAAACCTCCCGTCCTCGCCCGTAGCCTCGCTGCCGTCTGTAGCGCCCCACGTGTCGGGGAACGCGAGGGGGAGAAGAACCGCCCCGCCGCCACTGTCCTAAAGGCGCGCCCGGCTTCGCCGGCGCCCCCTCCGGCGGCGGAGAGGTGGTGGAGGGAGAGGGAGGGCCGGCGGCGCTAGGGCAAAATTGGCATACTTGATCCACTAAACTAACATAAACTAGACAATTGACCCCATGAGACCCTTGATAGTTGTTTAGGACGCAGGTTTTGCTGATGGGCGCTAGTTTAGTCCAACGAGGCGTCTAGCCGTTAGAAATTGCCGAGCTATTTCCGCCCTCCCCTCCCCTCCCCTTTCTTCTCTCGTGCGCAACGCATGTCTGCTCACTTCCTAGATGGCTCGGGTAGTTCTTCAAGCGGGGAGCATCATCACATTGTCTTCATAGCAGGGCAAGCTGATATCCTATCGTTAGTTGTTTTTCAAGTACAAGTCTGTCATAATTTGCGAATACGAACTAAAGATGCTGCAGTGGATATCTTTGACTGGTGAGAATACTGGCACGAGATATAGAAATTGCATCACATGCTCAGTGAGTTTCAAGCATTTTCTCAGCATTTTCATATTTTGTTGTTAATTTTCGTTTCTTTCTTTATCTGTTATATAGGGGTGATTGAGGGTGTCACAAGTTCGATTGGGTTGAAAAGATGATTAACAAGTTTCTAAGGGAGTTAATTTGTGACCTGCGTGATGCTGTGTGGGATCAAAAAAGAGAAATTGAGAGGCTCCATGAAGAAATGTTGCAGCTTGGAAGGAAACAGAGCTATGTAGAGAAATTTTGCTTCACCTTCTTCCTCAGTTTCTTTGCTGGCTGCATGTAGTAATGGCCTCCTCATCTTTGGCATAATTTTTGATATCCTCTTCTTCATGAACATTCACTTTACTTACACATCCACTTTACCAGGATTACTTTTGGATTTCAAACTCTAGAAAACATTTACCTTCCCACATTAAGTTTTTCTAGTGAATAGATAAGTAGAATAATGACACTCTAATTTTAAGGAATAAAATATTTAAACCTTCAACTCCACACGTGATCGATAATTATACTTACACGTTGAATATTTCACTCATATCCTACACTTGTTGGTATCAAGATATTTTCTAGCGTCGTTGCCGGGGAGCGTGGTACTTAAGTTTTTATTATTATTTATAGTAGGCCTTAGTTTACTTCCAATTTTGCATATTCTTTAGTTTACTTGTAGTTTTACATATAGTTTAGTTTACTTTCAGTTTTGCACTAAATTTTCTTTTATATTGTGACATGGGGATGACTTATCGGTTACCCATGATTAGTTACCCCAGGTGTACAAAGGACTACGACCCACAAGGCCCATGAAGAATAAAGAAGTCCAGGAAGCATCCAACTGACAAAAGTCTGTCTTGGCAATAAAAAAAGAAGTGTGAACCAACATAATACTAGTGTTGTAATCATAACCTGTAAGCTATCTGTATACGGCTCTAGGACCTAGCCTCTCATATAAAGGCTGGGAGGAGCTGATGGATAGACGACCTTATTTTTCCAGCAATCTGCAATCCGCTGTGAGCTAGATCATAACTAGTGAACTGGCGACTTTGTAATCGTACTCTCTACCATAATCAGACGATTTCAACTCCCTTATTTGTTTGATTAGCCGACGAAATAACCGGTGCTCTCTTTTCCATGAAATCCTAAGTTCATGACCATCGGCATTGCCGAGGTTACCCCTCGTCATATTGAAAACACACAAAACAATATTTTTTCCGACATAATTCGAGGTCCCTCAAAATCCGAGGTCCCTCGTCATATTGAAAACTTGTTGGTATCAAGATGCTCAGTGGTTCCCTCATAATCCGAGGTCCAAAACATGCAGGTCCTGGGGGTCCTTTCCCTTCCATTATTTCCGACATATAAATTCTGTCCAGCTTCAATCTTACATCATCCGGCTGCAAGTTCTTGTTTCCCAGCCTTGATCCCATTGCATGGTGATCCGACCTGGGAAACCTGGCATATAGCCGAGTAACCATC
The DNA here is from genome assembly GCA_023614405.1 of Avena insularis. NCBI lineage: Eukaryota > Viridiplantae > Streptophyta > Magnoliopsida > Poales > Poaceae > Avena > Avena insularis. Next base: position 658,153,861 of record CM042690.1, on the reverse strand, counting down.
ATTGTGCATGTTTTGCCCCGGATGAGCATACTGCTGTTGCATAGCTGGACCTGCACTTTGCTCTTGCCGAGGTACATATTTCTGCTGCGGGGGATACTGTCCTGCTCCTGCCGAGTTACGCTCTCTGGCATTACCGTGCCTAGCGTTTCCCTGATTTCCATTGCCTTGGCCAGGGTTTCTATGACCACCATTACCTCGACTAGCACTTGCTTTGTCGGCATTATCCGGTACCGCTTTGCCTTTCCCGGCCATGGCCAGGTCATACGGTACCGTTTGCTTATTTCTTGTGGCCGAGGTTGCCACCTCTTATCTCCTTGGGCCTGTTGTGGCTGATGATGCTACCCCGGATGATTTTGCAGGAGTGCCCCCTGCTGAATGAATAACACGGGAGCCGCCTACCCTTGTCGGGTTAGTCCTGTGAATTTCCTCATTTTGCTGGCTTCGCCGGTCAAACCATCTAACTCGGTAGCTGTTGCATCTACAACTCTAAGGTTCTTTGCTAGGGTGCTATACCTCGGCAACCCTACTGACATGGGGTTAACCGAATCTCCTGGCCTAGGCACATATTCCTTATCTATTTCACTGATGAGGTTCTTTCCCCTAATCTTCACACCATCTAGGCGGGTAGGACTAGTATTAATCTTATTTGCCTTAGCATACTCACGCAACATGATGTTCAATGCCCGCTGAGCCGCTGCTACTTTCTTTGCCCCTGCTAACATTTTCTATTGGGTCTCCTCTAGCTCGTTCTGTGCCTGGATCTACTATGGGAGCTATAGGTGTAGTGAGACTCTCTATTGCCTGCTGCAGGATGTTTTGCGGCCTTTCCAGTGGTGGACCTCTATCCCTAGGCGCCTTGGGAGTTACCTCTCCTTCTTCTTTCGGGTCTTTGCTCGTGCCTGCATCTGGCGCGGTCATCATCACCTCAATGCAACTAGTTAGGAGAGTGATACGCGAACCGTGAGCCGCGCTGAAAGGAGGTTCTCCCGCCATAATGACTCAATGCGGGTGTACGTAGGAGTCATCGATGCCGATATAGATCTTCAGCATGCCGAAGCTGACGAAATGCCCGTTGCGTGGAGGAGGACGGTTGTTGATGCTGCGGGCATTGTCGTTGACGAAGTCCAACGCGCCAAATAGCTACACCAGCCCGAAGATGATGCGCTCTCCAGTGGCGATGAAGTCTCCCGTCCCGATCTTGACACGAGCTAGCACCGCTGCTGGCCCCACGGTGGGCACCAACTGTCATGGTGGTGTCAAGGCAGATGCCATGAGTAGGGTAAAGATGGGGCCAATGTGCACTATTGGTATCCGGGGAGGGATAGTGTAGTGAATCTACACACGAAGAACAAAACAACACAACACACGAAGAACAACCGTGGATCTTATATTTTGATCAATGAGCTAATACAGATGCTCCTTGAGCTGTATCGAAGAGAGGTGGGAGATGAAGTGCTTTAGCTCTCTTCTCACACTAGGGTTCTCCCCTTAGCCAAAAATACCGACCTTCTCCTTGGAGGCCTTGGCTCACCTTATAAAGGGGTGGCCAGGTGATACGTCCAAAACGTATCTAATTTCCCGAACACTTTTGCTATTGTTTTTCCTCTAAACTTGTGTGATTTGGATACAACTAACACGGACTGGCGCTATTTTCAGCAGAATTACCTTGGTGTCTAGTTTTTGTGTAGAAAATCAACTATTAGGTAAAATCCCAGAAAATATGCCAAAAATCCTATTTCACCAGAAGACCACGGACCCAGAAGACGAGACAGAGTAGGGCCATGAGGGGTCCCACACCACCTAGCCGCGCGGGCCAGGCCAGGCCGTGCCTAGGGGTGGTGTGGCCGCCTCGGCTGCCCCCTCGGCCTCCCTCTTCACCTATAAGTTGCCTCTTGACCTAAAAACGAAGGGTTTTTTTGACGTTTTTCTAGAAAGAGTTCCGCTGTGTCGCCACCACCAGATTCCGCGATTTGGAACCAGAAACTCCATTCTGGCACCCTGACGGGACATGGAATTGGAGGAGATCATCGCCATCATCATCAACATCGCTTCTCCATTGACCATCCATGTTTCCCCCATCTATGAGTGAGTAATCCCTCGCTGTAGGCTATGGGGATGGTAGGGATTGGATGAGATCGTTCATGTAATGGCATCGGATTGTTAGGGCATAGTGCCTAGTATCTATTATTAGTGCTTTTTGACTTTGTTGCGACTTGTTATGCTTAATGCTTGTCACTAGGGCCTGAGTGCCATGATTTCAGATCTGAACATGTTATTGATTCATTATGATAGTATTGTTTATGGTCTTACCTGCAAGTTATTTACACATATTGTTGTCTGGAACCAAAGGCCCCGAAGTGATAGAAATCAGGATAACCAGAGGGAATTGCTTTGATGTGAGGATCACATGTGTTCACGGAGTGTTAATGCTTTGCTCTGGTGCTCTATTAAAAGGAGCACCTTAATTGCCAGTAGTTCCCTTGAGGCCCCGCTGCAAACGGGCTGCCAGGACAAAAGATGTTGTGCAAGTTCTCATTGCGAGCACGTATGACTATATGTGGAACACATGCCTATGATTATTTAGTACTTGGATGCTTTATCTTATTTATCTACAAATGCCCTATGTCTTGATTGCCATATGAATTGTCTTGTCCATGCAACGCCCGTCCATCCATCCCTATGCCTACCGTGCTTTAATCCTACTGTTTACTGTAATTGTTACTAGTGTCTTTACTTTACTACTGCTATTACTTTACTATTGCTACTACAAAACTGTTGCTACTGATAAACTGCTGTGAGTAAGATTGTTTCCAGGTGCAGCTGAATTGACAACTTAGTTGTTAAGACTTATAAGTATTCTTTGGCTCCCCTTATGTCGAATCAATAAATTGGGTTTCACTTCCCTCGAAAATACTGCGATACACCCCTATACTTGTGGGTCATCACCATGTTACAGCTAGGGCTTACGTGGCCCAAATATGCTAGGAATATGCTTGTACCAAAGTGGTAATTCGGCGCGCCCCTTTCCCCTATCACCAGCCTCTGAACGGCAATAGCACCGAGTTCACGCGCTATGACCATTGATGTTAGTGACTATCACGTCCATGACTATCTGTTATGTCTCTGTCTCTCTGATTCTTGTAGCCAGCGCTTGTCTCTTCCTAGATTCCCTTAGGAGAGAGAAAAGCGCTGATCCCGAGATGGTCTTCTCCTTCTTGAGCTAGCCATCTCCTGACTTGGTCTTGGTAAAGATAACCCGACAAAGTTGGTACCTGCAAGGAGAAAATAGTTCATTCCTCGTGCCTACATACCGTGTATGTCGGCCGGGTCTTGTCAGTGCTTTTTGGCTTAGGGTAACCCGGCTGGCTCTTTGATACATCCATTTTGCATCACTATTCTATATCATAATTTACTGTTATTCATTGATATATTTCATATTAAGAGATGATACTTATGTTATTTCATCTGTTTTTGCATGGTTGATGACTTTTGGAGCATGGACCGCTGCAGTCAGGATTCTGATGGAAAAGGTGCTGTTTGGAGGCAAAATTCGCGAAGATCAGAAAATCCGGAAAAATACATGGAAAAAACTATTTTTCCATAAGACGAAGATTGCTAGAAGGGGAAGTGGAGATGGGCCATAGGGGGCCCATACCACCCCCTGGCGCGGGCCACCCCTGGCCGCGCCACCAAGTGGTGTGGCTGATACGTTGCAAACGTATCTATAATTTTTGATGTTCCATGCTTTTTATATCTACTTTCTTATGTATTATCTCTACTTTGGAGTATTTTTTATACACTTTCTTGGACTAACCTATTAACAAGATGCCACAGTGCCAGTTGCCTGTTTGCTTCTGTTTTTGGTTCCAGAAAAGTCAGAAAATGAATATTCTCGGAATTGGATGGGACAAAAGCCAAAGTTGATATTTTACCCGAAGACTCATGGAGCCATAAGATGAGACGGAGGGAGGGGGGACTGCTACTCTGCGGTACCTAAGTTCGCGGGTGAGTGCACCACGGTACCTAAGTTGCCTGAAATTGCCGCGTTTCGAAATGTTGGGCCGCCAACTATCGAGCGGGGCCATTTAGATGCAAACTCATCTCACCCCTACCAAATCCAAACATTCCGTGAAACTGCCCCGTGAAGTAGACGGTCGGGACCCTCATGTCAGTAATATTTCCGTGACGCGAGCGCCAACGCGGCAACCATGTAGGCAGAACGAGAGACTAAAGGAGCATGGTGTGTTGACCAAATTCACAAATCCACTCCCTCCCTCCTTTCGCATGAACCCTAGCACTAACGGCATCGAAATCCCCTCTCCAACCAGAATGATCTCTTCAGGCATTTGACTTCCGGTGCCAAGTTGCTGCGCCTACTCGCTGCTACCGAGGTCTAATGCCAAATGTCGTGCCAGCCGTTGCGACGATCTAGCCCACCTCTACCGCTGACGAGCTGAGCATCGCGAAGGATGGTAGATCCATTTGCCGTGGAAGAAGTACTTCTGGCTAATTGCGGGTGAACTACTCTTCTCTTTGCTATTTGCACTACCTATAACTTCTAGCTGGCTATTAGCATTACAGAGATATATCGAACATAGAATTATTTACTAGCACGAAGCTGACAAACAATTCTTATATTTTGTCTCCAATTTTCTGTCTAGTAGGATCTCCGATGAACCCAAATACACGGTTCTGGTTGACACATTACAAATGTATCTATAATTTTTGATGTTCCATGCTTGGTTTTATCCACTTTCTTGTGTTTTGTCCACACTTTGGAGTACTTTTCATATGATTTCTTGGACTAACCTATTAACAAGAGCCACAGTGCCAGCTACCTGTTTTCTACTGTTTTTGGTTCCAAGAAAGTCAGAAAATGAATATTCTTGGAATTGGACAGGACAAAAGCCAAAGTGCCTATTTTTCTAGAAGTTATCAGATGCCAGAATACGAGACGAAGAAGGGATGGGGGCCAGCCACACCACCTAGCCACGCGGCCAGGCCTAGCCCGCGCCAGGGGGTGGTCTGGCCGACCCCAGCACCCCCTTGGCCTCTCCTTCCGCCTATAAGATGCCTTCGGGACGAAAACCCTAAGTACCCAATCAAAAATCCACGAAAGAGTCTGTAGCCGCCGTCATCTCCATTCCTAGATCGGGAGGGATCTGAAGCTCTTCCCGACACCCTGCCGGAGAGGGGAATTCACCCTGGAGGCCTTCTTCATCATCATGCAAGCCTCCGGTGTGATATGTGAGTAGTTCATCTATGGACTACGGGTCCGTGTAGTAGCTAGATGGCTGGTTCTCCTCCTTTGTGCTTTCATGTCTAGATCTTGTGAGCTCCATTCATGATCAAGATCATCTATTTGTAATTCTGCATGTTGTGTTTGCGGGGATCCGATGGATATTGAGATGCTATTTCAGATTGATTATTTATTCTATCATGTCTCTGTTATTTGTGATCTTGCATGCTTTCCGTTGTTAGTAGCTATCTTGGCCAAGTAGATGCTAGCAACTCCAAGAGTTAGTATTTATGCTCGATAGTGGGTTCATGCCTCTGGTAATCTAGGGAAGTGACAGAAATCTCTAAGGTACTAGATGTGCTATTGCTACTAGGGGTAAACAACAATCCTTTGTTCATAGAACAATCGTATTGTTTACTTTACACGCAATTCTTAAAGCAATAATCTGTTGGTTGCAACTTAATACTGGAGGGGGTTCGGATGATAACCTGAAGGTGGATTATTAGTCATAGATGCAGTTGGATGGCGGTCTATGTATAATGTTGTAATGCCCAATCAAGTCTCAAAGGAGTCAAGATGATTAGTATATGCTTGTATGCTTTCTCGATGTTTGTCAATTGCCCCGCTGTAATTTGTTCACCCGGCATGTTATCTATCTTAAGGAGAGCCACCTCTAGTGAACTATGGATCCCGGTCCTTTTCTTTACATACAATCTACAAATTGTTTACTGCTTTGTGTTTACTTTCTGCAAACTATTACTTCTTTCCATTCGATACGTTTAATCCTTTGTTTTCAGCAAAACACGGTGAGATTGACAACCTCGTCGCAAGTTGGGGACAAAGTTCTATGGTTGTGTTGTGCAGGTCTCTAGGTTGCTACTAGCACCGGTAGTGCGCCCTGCCAAGGCTCAGCTAGCAACACCTTTGGAGTGTTTCCTTGCTCCTACTGGTTCGATTAAACCTTGGTTTCATAACTGAGGGAAACTTGCTAATGTGCTCATCATACCTTCCTCTTGGGGTTCCCAACGAGCTCTACATCAACACTAAGCCATCAAGCATTTTTATGGCACCGTTGCCGGGGAGTCAAGGACATCTTCACAAGAGGAGTCCCTCATAACCAATCTCTTTACTTTGTTATTTTTGTTTTTCTTAGTTTCTTTTTGCTTTGTTTGCTTGTTTTGTTATCGAAAACACACAAAAGTTGGTTTTACTAGTTTGCTTTCTTTACCAAAAACACAAAAAAACTAAGTCTCCTCTAGTTGTCGCATCTTCCTTAGCTCACCATGTTGATCCCTAAATTCACCCTGAAAGACCTTTCAATTGGTAGTGGTTCTATAATTGGGAAAGATAATATTGAAGAATTCTTTAATCATGTTAGTAAGCATGAAGATACTGAGGATAGATCCCTTGCAGAACTTGCTCCAAACTATGAGATTGCTGCAGCTTCTTTAATTCACATGTTAGAAGCTAGGTTTGTTAACCTCAACCCCTTAATGCAAGTAATGTTTCTTAAGCTTAAAGAAATTGAGGACCCTGAAAAGAGGGATTTTATTCTAGAAACTTTGTTTAAGGAGTTCTATGATGTTGCCAAGGAAGCTAGGAAAGTCTTTGAACGTTTCAATATGCTAGGCTCATGTGTAGATGTTGTTGGTACACAAGAAAAAATAAAAAAAACCGAACCTAATAAGGAGGAACCTAAGATACCAATACCCTTTAAACTAGCAGCAATACATGAAGCCATAGAAAAGAATCTTGATTGGATCGTTCCTGAAAACCCTTTCGATAAAAGTAGTGAAACTAAGAGCATTGAGAGAGGATCCTCTAGAACTTATTTGGATGATATACCTTGCCTTGTTGAAGATATTTCTGGTATTAATCTTAATGCTTCTTCATTTGAGAACACTTGATCCTTTTTCTTGCTTCTTATGCCTAACTTAAAGGCGTTAAAGAAAAGTACTTATTGGGAGATAACCCAAAAGTTTTAGATGATTCTTGGAAGTTATTACTTCAGTAATAACCGCTCCTTATCATTTTTATTTGCTTTTTGTGCCAAGAGTAACCTCTAATGAGAGAGAAGTAATGATTGGAAAAGTTGTTGTCCCGAAACAGATTTCTGTGCTTCACCGTAAACATTCGTGTAAAATCTCTGAACGTCTTTTTGAGGCGTGAATTTTTCTGCTTCTGCCCCAGGTTGTTATCTAACTTTCTTTAGTTTAACACTTTCTGATTTGAGCAACAGAAGGTCTTCAAAAAAATTCGTCTTTACCTACTGGTATGTTTTGATAGATTTCTCCCATTTTCTGCATTTGCTTCTTGTTGGTTCCTTTTTGAGTTCTTTTGGGGAATTGAGCTTTTTGAGGGAAGTACTACAGTAGCTAGTGTTCTAATGGAAGTTTATTTGGTGTTAGAACTAAACCTTAAGACTTATTTATTTTGAGTGCACTAATGTTGCTAATAAAGATTGTGTGAAGTTTTATATGAAGGAAAAATTTTAGGTGTATGGAAGAAATGAGTAATGAGATGAAGGATGGACTAAAGCTCAAGCTTGGGGATGCCACGCGTGTCACCCCAAGAAATATCCAAGAAGTACAAGCGTCAAAGTTCGGGGATGCCCAAGGCATCCCCTCTTCATCAATAAAAATCCCAGGTTTCTTCCAAACGCTTCATTTTTATTGTTTCATGCACAATTGTGTTGTTCTTGGAGCGTCTTCTTTTTCGTTTTCGTTTTGGTTTTTTGTTTGCTTAGTTTGCTGAATAAATTGGTTGGACCCCCTCTTTCTTACATTGGTTTGCAAATCGTTTGGTTTGGTTTGGAAAAGAGTGGGAAAGTTCATACTTATGTGGTAAAAAGAGCTCGTTTTTTACTATGGCCTATGCTCTATCATGCCATGCTTGATATTGTTTTGGCTTTATGATTAGTATTCTTGCTGTAGCATGACTTGTTATAAACAATTGAGATTGCTTAATGTGCCTTGGATGAATCATGCGTTGTTTTAGCATATTAAAGCATAGTATAGTGGTATTCTCATTTGATGCTTTATTTGGGTTGACTTGGCGCATTCTCACACCATGTTATGACTATCTCAAGTCACCATAGCCTTTATGATCCTTTAGTTTTCAACTTGTAGTATCACTTTATGCTTTGATCAATGATGTTTTCTCGCTCTGCATGATTATGGCCATTATTGCTCTCTTAGTTTGTCACTCCCAGTATTTTGCTAGCCTCCACAACCAAGTATGAGTTCCACTCATGCATCCAAATCCCTAAACCAAGTTATTCCAAAGAGTCCATACCTACCTACTAGCTTATGCTATTCCAAGTATATTCATGCTTTTTTTCACCTTCCACTTGTTATGAGAAAACTAGTGATTAAAGTTCTCACGAACTTGATGGCACACTTTACTTTATTGCCTCTAATAAACTTGAACCATTGGGTCCTTCTTTGTTGCGTATATGCTTGCACTTTATAAGTTGAAATTAGTAGAACCATGTATCATGGGGAACGCTTTCAATATTGCACTTGTACTTTGTACCCCGTTGATATCATGTCCTTTTGCTTACGGATCCCAGCGGTGTGAAATAAAAGTGGAACTTGTAAGATTATGGAGTTTGTATGTGTGTTAGAGAAACGCTTGGGCCGCTAGCCTAAGCATGCCTAATCATGGTGGAAACTTGCAGCATCACCATAATGAGCACTCTATGAAGCATCCTTAATAAAAACCTATGCAAATAGCAAATAAAAAGATCGCTGAGATGCTCATTGTTTGCTTGCCTTGTCATTTTGATTATGGGATAGCTCCTGTATCATGTGCAAGGCACCTGCTGGTTCTTTATGATACATATGTACTTACAATGACAAGAGCTTACTTGTGACTAAAGTTGAGTAGCATGAGGATCGGTCTTTGTAAGTAAGGGGCATGAGATTTCGGTTTATAACTTGTCAAGCATATCCTCTTAGTTGTGTCACTTTAACCTTAATCACCCTCAAGATGCTTATGATAGGGGCAATGAGAGCTGAAAGCTATAAGTACCATAATTTTTGGAAGCTCTTTATGAGACTTGAATCCCTACTTCCTTTTATGAAGGCCCTTCTTCCACCATTATATTGAGTCTCCACCTTCTAGCTTTATGCACCTACTTTGAGAGCATAGTGGCCATTCTTAGTTCTATGTGCATTGTCCCAAGACTAGTTGATTGATGCATAACTTGATATTGCTTGTTTTAAACTATTTATATCTAGTCACTCTTATGAACTTTGAAGGTGTCGTATGCATTTATATTTGCTACTCTATGAGGGACAAGCTGAATACTTTTATGCTATGTTTTCTTTATGTGAAACAAACAAACGTCTTGCAAAGCATTGTTATTCATGAATCTTTTGTTTGTACCTTTTCATGTTGCATCATAGTTTCTTTGTCTTATTCCTAGAACTTTGTCTTTCATGTTATGATTGAAGTACTATGATCCCAGCTTTGAATGTTTTACAAATACTTTGATCAAGTATTTTATGGTGCATGTCACCTCAAAAATTATTCTTTCTTTTTATCACTTACCTACTCAAGGACGAGCAGAAGTTAACCTTGGGGATGTTGATACATTGCAAATGTATCTTTAATTTTTGATGTTCCATGCTTGGTTTTATCCACTTTCTTGTGTTTTGTCCACACTTTGGAGTACTTTTCATATGATTTCTTGGACTAACCTATTAACAAGAGCCACAGTGCCAGTTTCCTGTTTTCTGCTGTTTTTGGTTCCAGGGAAGTCAGAAAATAATTATTCTCGGAATTGGACAGGACAAAATCCAAAGTGCCTATTTTTTCGGAAGTCATCAGATGCCAGAATACGAGATGGAGAAGGGATGGGGGCCAGCCACACCACCTGGCCGCGTGGCCAGGCCTGGCCCGCGCCAGGGGTGGTCTGGCTGACGCCAGCACCCCCTCGGCCTCTCCTTCCGCCTATAAGATGCCCTCGGGACGAAAACCCTAAGTACCCAATCAAAAATCCACGAAAGAGTCTGTAGCCACCGTCATCTCCATCCCTAGATCGGGAGGGATCTGAATCTCTTCCCGGCACCCTGCCGGAGAGGGGAATTCACCCTAGAGGCCTTCTTCATCATCATGCAAGCCTCCGGTGTGATGAGTGAGTAGTTCATCTATGGACTACGGGTCCATGTAGTAGCTAGATGGCTGGTTCTCCTCCTTTGTGCTTTCATGTCTAGATCTTGTGAGCTCCGTTCATGATCAAGATCATCTATTTGTAATTCTGCATGTTGTGTTTATGGGATCCGATGGATATTGAGATGCTATTTCAGATTGATTATTGATTCTATCATGTCTTTGTTATTTGTGATCTTGCATGCTTTCCGTTGTTAGTAGCTATCTTGGCCAAGTAGATGCTAGCAACTCCAAGAGTTAGTATTTATGCTCGATAGTGGGTTCATGCCTCTGGTAATCTGGGGAAGTGACAGAAATCTCTAAGGTACTACATGTTCTATTGCTACTAGGGGGAAAACAACAATCCTTTGTTCATAGAACAATCGTATTGTTTACTTTACACGCAATTCGTAAAGCAATAATCTGTTGGTTGCAACTTAATACTGGAGGGGGTTCGGATGATAACCTGAAGGTGGATTATTAGTCATAGATGCAGTTGGATGGCGGTCTATGTATAATGTTGTAATGCCCAATCAAGTCTCAAAGGAGTCAAGATGATTAGTATATGCTTGTATGTTTCTCGATGTTTGTCAATTTCCCCGCTGTAATTTGTTCACCCGGCATGTTATCTATCTTAAGGAGAGCCACCTCTAGTGAACTATGGATCCCGGTCCTTTTCTTTACATACAATCTACAAATTGTTTACTGCTTTGTGTTTACTTTTTGCAAACTATTACTTCTTTCCATTCGATACGTTTAATCCTTTGTTTTCAGCAAAACACGATGAGATTGACAACCTCATCGCAAGTTGGGGACAAAGTTCTATGGTTGTGTTGTGCAGGTCTCCAGGTTGCTACTAGCACCGGTAGTGCGCCCTGCCAAGGCTCAGCTAGCAACACCTTTGGGGTGTTTCCTTGCTCCTACTGGTTCGATTAAACCTTGGTTTCATAACTGAGGGAAACTTGCTGCTGTGCTCATCATACCTTCCTCTTGGGGTTCCCAACAAGCTCTACATCAACACTGAGCCATCACTGGTCACCATCTGCGGCTACCACATTAAATTAGCAGATGGGAAGAGCACATGGAAACAAGCTCAGAATCTGAAGATGGAAGTAGCGCCTGTGCAGTTATGCACTATCCCTGGTTTGGTTGCTGCTGTGCGTGAACTTGCTGAAATGAGGCCGGAGCGGACTGCACGGTTCGGCATTGTTGATGAACGAGGCTTCAAGGTTCCTATAGCGTGTGACATTCAGCTAATTGGGTTGATGAAACGGCATGCTAGGCTTCGCGCGGTTATGCTGATGTGTAACATACTAGATGAGGAAGCTCCTGCTACTGGGAGTCGCCCAGCTATTATTGGATAGGGAGGTCTAACTCGAACCCCTGCTATTGTTGAGCAAAATGTGGTTCCTTGTCGGCAACATGCTTCTGTCAGGCAACCTCCTCGTAGGAGTCCTCGTATTGCTTTTGTGGAAAACTCTGTTGTGGAATCTGCTGGTACTGGTCGTCCCCGTACCCATGCCCGTGTTGTTGTGGCTTTTGCTCACCCAATCCATGCCGCTGTTGAGCAAACTAAGGCTTCCGGAGGCTACCCTACTGTTGTTGCCAAGACCACCGCCTTGTGTGCTGCTGCTCCTCGAAACCTTCCTCAAGTTGTGCGGAGAGGGGCTCTAGAATCTGTTGGTACTGGTCGTCCTCGTGTTGTTGTTGATCTGGCCGATGTTGACCCAATCCCTGCCGTTGTTGAGCAAACCAAGGCTTCCGGAGGTTGCCCGAGTGTTGTTGCAAAGACTAATGCCTTGTGTCCTCCTTGAACCCGTGCTCAGGTTCAGCGAGCTACTGGTCTGGATCCAGCTCATGGTCTGGACTCTGCTAGCACTCAAAACACTCTTGTTGTGGGAAATGCTCCTGATCATCGATGTGGCATGGCAGCAGCTGATCCTATTGTGGCTGCCGTTAGAAGGGGCCCTGCATGTTCACCATGTAATGTAGCTCCCGCTGCTAAGGGCCCTCGCCTTGCTCCTGGTCCTGGTACTTCCACCGAGGTTGATCCAGCTAACGATGATGCTGGTGATGGCGATGGTGGCATTGGGGCTGGGTCTGATGGTGCCGCTCCACCTCTCGAACCTCTCGGAGGTTTCTATCCTGAAGAACCTGATGATGGCAAAGTAATCGTTCGTATCGGTGTCGCGGATTATACTGCAAAATTAGATGATGGCATAGAAAAATTCTATGACGAGTTTGATGTAATCCTTGGCAGATACGATCCTGAAGTGGTAGAGTTATCTGAACTGATGGCATCATTATGTGTGAAGGTGTTGTGGGGGTCCTCCCAGAAAGCACGCTTGTTATATTTTGGTTACAGGAGCAAAAAGGCTATCGAAGTGAATGATACCAGGGATTTAGTCGTACCGTTTACAAGGAAATATTATAGAGGTGAAGTGTACTTCCACTTGATAGTGCAAATGGTTGGAGAGGAATTGGAACTCGACAATAGAGATGATGGACTTTTAGAAGGCATGTGTGACCTGATCCATGGCATCACTGGGGCTGGTGCGACTGAGGGTAGCTTCGAACAGAGGAGAGTCTTATAGAGGAGATTCATAAAGAGGAGCAGGAAGAGCATCCCCAGAAAGGGCACCCCGAAGAAGAACGTCACCAAAGAGACCACGCCAGAGAAGAGAACGCCCAAGAGTCACACAAAAAAAGCCACTACGCCGTAGAGTACACCCCTGAGATCCAGTCAAAATGCCACACCGAACGGTAGCAGGAAAAATGCTAAGAGGGCTAGCACGGTGGTGAACACTCCGAGGAGTGGTAGCAAAGAGGCGAAGATGGCCAGCACAGAGGCTACCACACCCAGTGGGAGCAGAAAAAATACTAATTTGGAGCGGAACACGCCGCTGTCAGGGAATAATGCCAGCACGAAGGAGAACACGCCCAATAGTAGCAGCAAAAGGGCTAATTTGGAGCGGAACACGCCGCTGAGGTCAGGCAATAATGCCAGCACGAAGGAGAACATGCCCAATAGTAGCAGCAAAAGGGCTAATTCGAAGAAGAACACGCTGCTGAGGTCAGGAAATAATGCCAGCACCCTGGAGCCAACATCCGTAAGGGGAGGCAGGAAGGAGATCACACCCAAGAGCGGCAGCAAAAAGCCTAGTTCGATGGGGAATGGAATGCAGATGTCAAGCCCTACTTATACCATTAGGAAAGATTACATCAGGAAGGAGGATGTACATAGGAAGATCAAGAGGGTTCTGTACAGTCAAGATGAAATTGATTACGACTGTTTGTCCATCAAGTACACTGGATGCGTGCAAACGTAAGACCACCCCATGTGGTTGCAGCAGAACCAACCGAGTGTCTTGGAGAAAACAGAGTTGCCGGTGAGGTGGATTGGGGCAATGTTCCGGTCCATCCGGGTGGAGACGATGGTGCAGCCCCACCCATGGGAGTCGATATGATGTGTGTAGTACTAGGAATTAGAGACGATGGCCAGGATTCTGAATCAGATGAAGAAGAAGGCATTGTAGAGGATCAAGAATCTGGTGATGATGAAATAGACAAGGAACTTAACGATGAGGCTGGTATTCCAGTCGATGATTTTGGTGTTGAAGTAGAAGAAATGAAACATGACCATGAGTATCCTATAATATTGGTCGGCACCAAGTTCAGTAGAATGCATGAGTTCAGGATGTCGTTCCGGCATTTTTGTATCAGGGGGAGTTCAACGTTTATTGACTGAAGAACACTGCCCAGAGGTATGAGGTCGTTTGCAAGTTAACGTGGATGAATGGACGAGCCTAGGTACATTGTCCATGGAGGATCATAACAAGAGCCTTACCTGCGTCGAAGGCAATTAGGGTACTGGGGCAATGAATGCAGCAAACCATTAGAACTTTCTCTCTTTTCACTCTATAACTACAATTGATGTACGATATCTTTCTGGCAACTAGTTGACTCCGCTTATCTTTTAAATGAACCTGTGTTGTAGGTGAACAAAATGGGCCCTCCACACATGTGTCCGACATGCAGCAAACTGAAATCCTCAATGGCTGATACGGAGTGGGTGGCTATGCAATCTATGTCCATACTAAAGGATAACCCCAAGGGGACCGTGAAGAATATTCAGACTAGCCTCGGTTCTAAATACAACATTGTCCTACCGTATTACACGGTTTGGAAAGGTAAAGAGAAAGCTCTAGGGGTCTTGCACGGGGATTGGACCAATAGCTTCAGGATGCTGTACAACTTCAAGGCGGAGGTACAAGCTAGGTGTCCTAGGAGTGTTGTGGAGATTGACACCGAATCAGTACATGGTAAAATATATTTCAAAAGATTTTTCATGGCGCTTAAACCTTGCATCCAGGGATTCAAGGACGGATGTAGGCCGTATCTGAGTGTAGACAGCACTGTCCTAACTGGCAAATGGAAAGGTCTGTCGCCATCTCGCCACAAGACTTGATGGTCACAATCGGATGTTCCTAGTGGCATTCCGCTGTTTGAAAATGTAAACGGAGGAAAACTGGGTCTGGTTTATGAGGCAGCTCAGGAGATCAATAGGCCACATGGATCCATTGGCTATATCCACGGATGCATGCAAAGGGCTGACGAATGCAGTGAAGGAGGTGTTCCCGCGAGCTGAAGTTAGAGAATGCCATGCCCATATGATGCTCAACTTGTACTCACACTACGCAGGCAGCGCATTTCATTACATGTTTCCTGCTGCTAGAGTTTACAAACCTAATAGCAGCGAATATTTCATGAGCAAGATTTTTGCAGAAGTCCCTGAACTTATAGAGTACTTAGCCATCCATCATTCGCAGCTATGGAAGAGGAGTCAATTCAACCCTAACATCAAAGTTGATTACATAAACAACAACCTTGCAGAATGCCTGAATAATTTTGTGAAGGACATAAAAGTGTGTCCTGTTCATATCTTGATGGACAGCATACGTGGTATGATCATGAAGCTATTAAATATAAGGAGAGAGATCGATAGGAGACTTAGAGGACATATGCTACCGCTAGTTGTACAACAACTGCATAAGAGAAGCCGGGGAATTGCTCATCTTAAGGTTCTCCCGTCAACCAGCAGTAGCTGTGAGGTGGTCGATATGTCCAAGAGTGGCAAAAGGGATGTTGTGAACATCCAGCTGCGAGAATGTACCTGCTTAGAGTGGAAGCATACCGGGAAACCTTGCGACCACGCCTTGGCCTTCTTGGTGAAGAAAATAACTCTACCACATTTGGATCAGTATTTGTCAGACTACTACTCTATGGAAAAGTTCAGAGCTGCGTACGCTGGATCCGTCGAGCCATGTACAGACCCATCTCAGTGGTCTCAAGTACAACTGTCTTTCGAGCTTTGCCAGCCAGTTACAAAAAGGGGCAGAGGAAGACCTTAGGTGAATAGGTTTAAGAATTTTCTCGAGAAGAAGGGTTCGGCTTTCTGTGCGACGAAGAAGGGCAAAAATAGATGCAAGACCTGCCATCTTATAGGCCATAGAGCAGCGGGCTGTCCCCTTAATGCTCCCAAACCTAGGTATGAGATGGTACATTCACAAAAAATTATTCATAGTCTGTAGATATAAGGTAGTAATCCATGTACTGGTTTTTTTACAGGAAGCACAAGGTAAGAAACAAGACAACCGACTCAGTGATTTTGATGCAGGAAGAAAACCAAAACGAGTGGAGTGATGATGATGGACAAGATTCTGGTGCTGATTGGCCTGACTTCCCTTGACCCGGAGATGCAGGGTATGTGAAGGTAAAAAAATTGGCACCCAGGAAGAGGAAGAAGGCAGGAGATGAAGAAGCCGGTGGACATGAAGGCAAGAGGAACAAAGTTGGCACCCAAGCAGAGAAAGAAGGCTAGCAGTGTAGAAGCCTAATGATGTATTGAACTTGAACCTATATATGTAGTTCGGTTAAGCTCTGGAGCTGTGTGCGTGGAACTTGCCGGGCGAAACAATCTGCCTCCTGTACTTGGTGTCGTTTTATTGGGAACGGCAGTACCTAAAAAGGTTAGATAGAGGTGTGGGGACTAGCAGGAAAGCTATCGACGACGTCCGCAGGCGAGATTGGATACGAGCGAGCGTAGCGGGACGCAAGAAGTACCCAGGTTCGGGGCCCTCGTGGCGAGGTAAAGCCCCTACTCCTTCCTGATCTGACTAGGTGGAAAATACGAGCTACAAGTGCTCCTCGAGCTGTATCCTTTAGCTACTGCCTTAAATGAACTGAGACCAACCCTTTCTACTGAGGCCCTCCCTCTCCTTATATAGGAAGAGAGGCAAGGGTCTCAGCAGCTAGTCCGGGCGGACCCCACGGGTCCCGGCCGGCTAGTCATCTCTGATACCGGCATGGTATGTCACATCGCTGTATGAGCGGTATGGCTGTCGTAGGCACAGTGGATGCCGTGCGAGCCCGTCGTCAGCACAAGCCACTGTTCCCCCGTCAGCCACGCCAAGTCTTCGGTATGGGCGGGTGGTTGCCCGTCTTGTCGTCGTACGTCAGGCGTACCGTGCCCTCGATTGGATCCGGCTACATAGTTGTATCCGCTTCCTCTCCGGTCCGGCTCGGGTGATAGCGGTCCTCCTACCTGTCTGCAGATCTGGTCACGGCCGAGACCGATCATCTGTTTCTTACTGGTGGGGTATCGGGATCATCCTGACACTAGCCCCCGGCGTGTGGATTCCACCTTGGGCGAAATGCGCGCTCCTTACCTTCGAATTTTGATCCGGCTGAGCCTGGCGGTTGTGCTACCCGTGACGTCAGTGCTGACGCCGGCCACGCGCGCACGCGCCATCATTGCTCTGCTATGGGCAGCGTAACGTCCCGTCGCGCGTCGCCTCGGGGAACTGCTTGCCCTGCGCCTCGGTTTCCGTCCCAGGATCTTCTGCGCATTCCGTCTCGGCACACGGGATCTAGGCGGCGGGTGGGATGCGAGTCGCCCGGATGCGCGCCACGTGGCCTCGCCGACAGTTGCCCTTCCGGTCCCTTAAAGCGATGCCGCGGGGGAGGCAGTTCTTTTCCTTCGCTCCCCCGCTGCAATCTTCCTCTCCTTCTCGCGCGCCGCTGCTCCTGTGCTCTTGCCCTCTGCGCTGCCCGCTCGCCGCCGTCAATGCTACGGGTCACCGTCACTCCTCCGCTGCCGCTCCTTCTCCTCAGCCGGACATGGCAGCTGACCGCGGAGCCTGGTGTGGCTCCTCCGTCACCGAGGACCAGATCGCAAAGTACCGCGCGACCCGCGTCCTTCCGCCGGCGGAGGAGGTGGCGGTACGGTTGGCACCGGCGGGGGAAGAGTCGCCGCATCCGGCGGAGGGGGAGCGCGTGATCTTCCTCTCGCACCTGGCATGCGGGTTCGCGCTACAGCTGCATCCCTTCTTCCTCACATTTCTGGCCTTCTTCGACCTCCGCCTCCACCACCTCGACGCCAACACCATCGGAATGCTGGCGCACTTCTTGGCGTTCTGCGAGAGCTACCTCGGGATCCAGCCGGATCTCGGGCTCTTCTGCTGGCTCTTCCGAGTTCGGCCGCAGGTCCAGTACACGAAGGGCCCGCTAGTTGTCTGCGGCGGCGCCTCCATATACTCCCGCTCCCAATCCGGCTACCCGAAGTTCCTGCTCCAGGACACAGTACGGTTGTGGCAGCAGTCGTACTTTTATGTCAAGAACGTCACCGACGTCGACCGGATAAACCTGCCGGCCTTCCAAGACGTCGAGTCCAGCCGGCAAAACTGGGACTTGAAGGTCTACGACGACAAGACAGAGACGGACGCGATGCTGGCACGCATGCGTTCCCTTGTCACCTGCCAGTTGACCGGTCGGGACATCACCCTTAGCTGGATGTCCCGGCTGATGATGCCGCTCCAGCAGCGGGCACACAAGATGTGCTTCTACTCCGGCCGGCTGGACCCGACCCGGCTGTCGCGCCACGATCCCCGCTACCACAACTTGAAGGAGAGGTTGTGGATGATTAGCAAGGAGCGGCTGCCGGAGAACTGGAAGTTCAGCCTGGCACCCTACAACCGGGAGAACCGCGCGCCCCGGGTAAGTTCTTGTAGCCGGAGTTTTTGCTTATTCCCCTGTTACTTCCTTGTTACTGCTATGCGTTTGCGGATCTTCCCATCCTTTGCCGAGGCGGCGCTCCTCTCGAGGTGTTCGTGCCGGACTTGCACGAGCCGCGCGCTCGGCGATCCGGCGAGGAATCGGATGGGGACGGCGATGCCTTCCCCAGCCGGAACGACGAGCCGGACGCCGACCCGCACGTGGTGGTGCACGAGGAGGAGGATGCCAGGCCGACCGTGGAGCCGGCGACGTGCTCCGCAGCGGACGGCGAAGCAGGTGGGAGCGGCTCTGGCCATTCCTGATCCCGCCGGCCTGCGGCGGAGGAGCCGGCTCCGAAGAGGGGCCGAACCAGCGCCCTGCCGCCAAGCCGTCTTGGCCGGAAGAAAGGGCCGCCCCCAGTTGTGCCAGGGTACGTTTTTCTCCCTCCCCCCCTTGGTGCTTGTTTGTTTTGCCTTGTCCTTGTTTTTCTGACTTTAGCCTGTTTTGCTCTTGTCTTTTCCTCTTTCTCTTTAGCGCACTGGTTTCTTTCGGTAGCTGAGCCAGCTCGGATGCCAGTCACCGCCTCAGCCAGCGGATCAACTGGCGCCTCCCCTTCCTCTGAGGTGCAGCCTCCTTCTCCTCCTCAAGCCCGGGCTGCCCCTCCCCGAGGTCCCCAGTAGGAAGGCTCCTCCATGGCAGCTGGGGCTACTGGCAAGGAGCTTGTCGTGGTAGGCGACAACGACTCCGACGAGGGGCTCGGGAGGAGTGGCAGACAGCAGTGCTCGTGGCGAAGGAGTCCTTGGTTGTCAACGCCGTGGATGACGACGCCTCTTCAGCCACTTCACTGTCGGATCTTGCCGCCACGCTTGAGCTGGCGGTGAAGGAGATCCGGTTGCTTGAGGCCACAGCCGGTGGAACGAACTGGGAAGCTTCTTGCTGCAGCCAACGGGACCTCCCAGAGTAAGCCCGCCTCATCCATCTGGCTTTTTTTTAATAGTCAGCTTCGTTGCAGCTGTCCTCGTGTGCGCCCAGCGTGAGATTGATCGCTTGAAGAAAGCGAAAGACCGGCTGAGCAGGTCCAACTCCACGCTGCGCTTGCAGAACAAGGACTGGCACGCGCGAGTAGACGGCTTGGAGGCTACCGTCAAGGAGTGCGACGCCTCTCCCTTCTTGAGGCCCAGAACAAGGACCAAGAGAAGGAGATAAAACGTCTAGCGGTTAAGGAGAAGGCGTTGGTGGAGGACGTGATGCAAGTCGGCCACACCGCCAAAGGTGAGTTCTTTCTTCCGTCTTTTTTTTCTTTCCGGATCCGGTAGCCGGATTTGACTCCTCTTTTCTGACAGCCTTTTACCCCGGCATACACCTGCTAGCCTACAACCGGCTGCAGGACAACTGGCCGGGAGCGCAGCCGACGGCTCAGGAGCTCGTCGTTCTTCTTGGCGAGGAGGCCGCGAAGCTTCGTCAGGCGGCACGGGACATCTTCTCCTTTATGTGGCTGGATGCTCCGGTTCCGGAGACGATGGCGCAGCTGGCGGCGAAGGTGGGAGAGGTGCCGGCTGCGGTGGACCGGCTACGGGATCTGGCAGCGCGGGGTGGAGCAGAGATGGCCCTGGCGCTGATGCTTTTCTGGTACAAGGATGCTCGCGTCGAGAAGATCGACGGGGGCTTCCGCCCTGGAGCCGATCTTGCCGCTATCCGCCAAGCCCATCCGGAGCTTCGCGGGTCTGCCATCAAGATCGCCGACTACGTGGATCTGGACAAGGTGCTCACTGACTCGGAGTCCCCCGACACTCCGGATGCGGAGTCCTCGATGCCGCCGTCCGCCAGCGGGCCGGAGCGAACGAAGCTCGCAGCTCCGCCTCCAACATCTGCCAGCAGAGGCGTCCCCACGGCAAAGGCCCCGCCGTTTAGCCTGCCACAGGATGCGGGTGTATTTGTCTTGTTTTTGATTATCGTAAAACTTGTCTGTCTGTACCGGCTATCTTTGATGCCGGGTAACTCTCGGGAGCTTCGTCTCCCTTTTGCTTGTTAATATTGAATTCTTGGGTCTTCCTTTACTTGTGTGTTGCGTTTTCCTTTGATATCTTTGCCGGCTCACTTACCGGTGACCTAACCGGCTACACGCCTTTAGCGGATGAACTACACCCCAGTGGGGCGCGCACCTGCAGGTGTAGCCCCGAGATTGGGAGTAGGCGTGGCAGTGCTTCAATCTTCCTTGTTCTTCCCGCTCTTCTAACTTTATCCGACTAGCCTCGCCCCGATCGGTTGCTTGCATCGGTGGACGCCTTCCGGGGAACCAACATTCCGATTGGGGCGTGGCGTGGCGCACCCAGAGTCTTCTTAGATGAGCGTAGGCAGTGCTTCAATCTTTCTTTATCTTTATTGCTCCCGCCCTTGCCCTCACCTTGGCTCCGAATGCGGCTAATCGCCTTAGTCGGCCAGAACTAAGATTCCTTTGAGCGCTTGATGAAGGAAAGGGCTTCGAATCTTCTTTCCTTCTCCTGACTTCCGACTCGAAGTAGTCGGACAAGAACGCACATATGCATACACATACATCTTCATAGGTTAATAGGTTAGTCCGTCAAATCGTAGCTGGAAAACGGCTTATTTTTTCAAAAACCGGCTTGCTCCTTTCTAGGCGCTTAGTCGCTTTCTCGTGTGTTCTGCTGTTTTTGCTGCGTCCTTGCCGGGCAGCCGGTTGCGGTCTGCAGCCGGAATCGAAGGGAGCTGACAGTACATTACGCACGGTACTAGCTTAGCGGCTGGATTGGTTTGAGCTAGTTGCTGGGCCGGGACGCCCGATCGGTCGCGCCTCTTCCCCGTTTTTCATGTGGGATGCCTCGGGCTTTTGCTCTTGCTAGCCGGACAGCCGGGTTGCGGTCTGTAGCTGAGACGAAGAGTGGGCCTCTGACATCATCGCACACTACTCAGCCGGTTGGTTGGCTTAACAGGCCGGGCCAGCCGGCGAGCCCCCGGGTAGGGGTAGCCGAAGCCGAAAGGATTTTTAATCGGAGAACAGGTATGCACACATTTTCAGAAGGAGCCCCCGAGATTCTCGTGGGAGTCCGCATTTTCATTTATGAGGTTTTCGGGATACATACACTATTTGGCGACTAGGTGTAAAACGGGCGCAGCAGGGCCGCGTTCCACGGACGTTCGGTCTCCTCGTCCGATTTGTCCATCTTGTTCTTGCGCGGTTGTTGCGCGTCGATGAGGTAGTAAGAGTCATTGGGCAGCGCCCGGCTGATGATGAAGGGGCCCTCCCAGGGTGGTGATAGCTTGTGCATGCCCTTCGTGTCTTGCACCAGCCGGAGAACCAGGTCACCCTCGCGGAATGCGACTGGGCGAATCCGGCTGGAATGGTAGCGCGTAGTCGCTGCTGGTACAGGGCGGATCTGGACAGGGCCAGCTCGCGGGCCTCCTCCAGGAGATCTACCTCGTCCTCCCGCGCCTCCTGTTGGCCTGCTCTCCGTAGAGGAGCTTGCGGGGGGAGTCGAATTCGATGTCGGCGGAGAGGACGGCTTCCGATCCGTAGACCAGGAAGAACGGCGTGTAGCCGGTTGATCTATTCGGTGTGGTGCGGAGGCTCCACAGCACAGCCGGAACCTCTTCGATCCAGCATCCGGTGACCTCTCCAACGGCTCGATGAGACGTGGTTTGATGCCAGCTAGCACCAAGCTATTTGCTCGTTCGACCTGCCCATTGGACTGTGGATGTGCAACGGAGGCGAGGTCTAGCCGGATGCCCTTGTTGCTGCAGAACCGCGCGAAGGCCCCCTTGGTGAAGTTCGTGCCGTTGTTGGTGATGATGTTGTTGGGGTAGCCGAAGCGGTTGATGATGTCGGTGAAGAAGGTAACAACCGTCGCCCCGTCTAGCTTCCGGATAGGCTTGGCCTCGATCCACTTTGTGAACTTGTCCACCGCTACCAGCAGGTGGGTCATTCCCGCGCGAGCTCGCTTGAAGGGCCTGACCATGTCGAGGCCCCAAACCGCGAAGGGCCAGGTGATCGGTATGGTCTTGAGCACCGAGGTTGGCATGTGCCTGAGCTGCCCGAAGCGTTGGCACCCCTTGCACGCGCGGACCAGCTGCTCGGCATCGTCGAGGGCGGTGGGCCAATAGAAGCCATGGCGAAACGCCTTGGCGACTATCGCCCTTGACGAAGCGTGGTTCCCTTTTCATACTGGTGGATGTCCTTGAGTAGCGGTAGCCGTGTCTCGTCGACACATCTTTGGAAGATACCGGATACACCGCGCTTGTATAGCTTCGCCGTTTATGATGGTGTATGTATCTTGCGTCGGATTTGTCTGGCCTCCACCTCGTCATCCGGGAGCTCGTTGTTGGCGATGTAGTTCATGAAGGGATGTGCCCAGGTTGGCACTTCCTGGATGACGAGGACGCTCCTGTCCTCCGGCTGTCGGGTGTCGGTGGGCCATCCGGGTGGGATGTCCGGGCGGCACTAGGCGAGCGGAGCTGTAGCCCGGGTCCCTGCGAGCCGAGGGCACCGCTGGCGGAGTTGGCACGAAGTTTTCTTCTTTGGTGGCTCCAGCTCCGCCTCCGCTGCCCGGCTGCGGGGCGCTCCCTTGATGATGGAATCTGATTCCGGCGACGGGTCGATGGATGGCTTCGTAGGTGCTCGGAGACCCCTGGTGGGATGGCTGCGGTGGACCCTATCTTGGAGAGAGCGTCGGCTGCTTCGTTGTTGGTGCGGGGGACGTGATGAAATTCACACCCGTCGAAGGAGGAGCTGAGCTTCTGGATGTGGAACCGGTAGAGGGCCATGTTGGCATCTCTGGCGTCCCATTCCCCGGATACTTGTTGTACCACCAGGTCCGAATCGCCGAAGCACAGGATCCGGTTGACGCCGATTTCCTTGGCCAACCGAGCCCTTGCGCCAGTGCCTCGTATTCGGCTACGTTGTTGGAGGCCTTGAAGTGGATCTGCAACACGTACTCCAGCCGGTCTCCCTTGGGCGAGGTGACCATGATGCCGTCTCCCAAGCCCCCGGGCATCTTCGACTCGTCGAAGTGCATCCTCCAGTGGTCTGAATCCGGAACCGGTGGGAGATACTGGGTCTCAGCCCAGTCGACGAGGAAGTCCGCCATCGCCTGTGACTTGATCGTGAGCCGGGGCTCGTACTGGATGGAGTAGGCGGCGAGCTCGATGGCCCATTTGGCGACCCGGCCGGTGGCGTCCTTGTTGCCGATGATTTCGAAGGTGCGAGGCACGACCTTGATCGGGTGCTCTGGAAGTAGTGCTTGAGCTTCTTGCATGCTAGGTACGCCGTAGCACATCTTTTGGTAGTGGGGTAGTTCTGCTTGAGAGGAGAACCTCCGAGGTAGTAGACGGCCTCTGAACTTGCCGAGCCTTGCCTTCCTCGGCGCTCCACCACCGGACGACGCGACCCGGCTGGTGGCTGCTATATAGAGCAACATCGGCTCCTTGCTAGCCGGTGTGGCTAGAACCGGCGCTGTGGACAGCATGCGCTTGAGGTCGTGAAATGCGGTGTCGGCCTGCGAAGTCTAGGAGAACTTGTCCGTCTTTTTCATCAGCTGGTACAATAGAAGTGCCTTCTCCCCCAGCCGGCTGACGAAACGACTAAGGGAAGCCAGGCATCCGGTGAACTTCTGGACACCAAGCAGGTTCTTGGGCGGTTGCATCCTTTTGATGGCCGCGATCTTCTCCGGATTTGCCTCGATGCCTCGCTGAGATACGAGGAAACCGAGTAGCTGGCCGGATGGTACTCCGAAGACGCATTTTTCCGGGTTCAGCTTCATATGTTTCTCGCAGATCCTCGAGGAGGGTGCGCTTTTCCTTGGTCTTGCTGACTACGTCATCCACGTAAGCGTGCATGTTTTGGCCTATCTGCGAGTGCAAGCATTTCTGCATACATCGCTGATAGGTGGCGCCTGCGTTTTTTAGGCCGAAAGGCATGGTTACATAGCAGAAAGCTCCGTAGGGGGTGATAAATGATGTCTTAATCTGATCAGCCGGGTTTAGCCAGATCTGATTGTATCCGGAATAACAATCTAGAAAAGACAACAAGTCACAGCCGGCCGATACACATGCGCCAGGCTGATCAATGACCTGATCGATACGGGGCAAGGCGAAGGGGTCTTTCGGGCATGCCTTGTTCAGGCTGGTGTGGTCGATACACATGCGCCAGGTCTTGTTCTTTTTCATCACCGGGACTGGGTTCGCCAACCAGTCCGGGTGGTATACTTCCATAATGAACCTGGCTGCGAGGAGCCGGGTGATCTCGTCACCGATTATCTTTCTCTTCTCTTCTATGAACCGGCAGAGGTTGCTTGACCGGCTTGGCATCCGGACGCACATGAAGTAAGTGCTCGGCGAACTCCCTCGGCACACCCGGCATGTCTTTGGGAGACCATGCGAAGATGTCCCGATTCTCACGGAGGAAGTCGACAAGCGCGCCTTCCTATTTGCTGTCCAAGCCGGCACCAATTGTGACGAACTTAGTCGGGTCAGAGGGGTCGAGCAGGATCCTCTTCGTCTCCTTTGCCGGCTGGAAAGCTCCTTCTCCAGCCGGTTTGCTGCTGGCCGGAATGTCCTGCTGGGCCATGGCCACATTGCGCATGATCGCGCGCCTTTCTTCGGCTATGATGAGGGCCTCTGCCAGTTTAGAACCGGTTGAGGCGCACTCCATCGATCGCCTGAAGCAGCCGGCGACGGTGATCACGCCGTGGGGTCCTGGCATCTTCGTCTTGAGGTATGCGTAGTGGGGGACGGCCATGAACTTGGCGAGGGCGGGGCGCCCGAGGAGAGCGTGGTAGGAGCTCGTCAAATTTACCACCTCGAACCAGATTGGTTCGTGGCGGAAGTTCTCCTTGGTCCCGAAGATGACGTCCAGCTGGATTTTTCCCAGAGGAGCGCAGGCTGGCCCCGGCAGTATGCCGTGGAACGTCGTGGTAGTCGGGCGCAGGTCCCTTTCGCGAATGCCTAGCTTCTCCAGCGAGGACTGGTATAGGAGGTTGAGGCTACTGCCTCCGTCGATGAGGACGCGCTAAAATCGGCAGGTGCACGCGTTGGAGACGATGAGGGGGTCGAGCACCATGGCGTAGCCCCCGGGAGTCGGCAGGTGCTCCGGTTGATCTGCCCGGCTCCAGGTGATGGGGGTTTCCGACCAGTTCAGGTACTGGGGGACCAGGGAAACGATGGCGTTGACCTCCTTGGAGCGTCCCCTCCGGCTGTGCTTGTCGTCCTGCTCCGTCTCGAAGATGTGGTAGGCGGCGTGCGGCTGGGGGTAGCCGTTGTTGTTGTTGCCTCCGTTGCCGCCGTTACCATCATTACCGGCTCCCCTAGCCGATGGTGGGGGTCCACCCGGTGGGGGAGGCGGGAGACGGGACTGGTTGCCCTGGTCCTTTAGGGGCGAAGTCAGCTGCGATTCGGTGGTGTGCGAGCGGTTTGAAGGGACCGCTATGCCACTTGCACGGGCCGTCAATCATCTGGTCGAAGGTGAGCCGGGGCTTCTGCCTTCTTGCGTCGTTAGCCGGTGCGTCGGGCGCACCTTCTACGGCATTGACCTGCCGCGCGTGGTAGCGAGGCTTCTGTTGCCTGTCCTGGCGGTCCCCATGGAACCGGTTGTCGTTGCCGTGGCGTCTGGAGGATCCGGCTTCACCAGCCGGATTGCTCGGACGGTCGCGAGCCGGCTCCGCCTTTCCGCGTTTACTCAGAGGGGCTTCTTCATGGCGGCATCTGCCATGGCGTACTGGTCGGCAACCGTCATGAGCTCCGCCATGGTTTTTGGCTCGTCACACAGTAGCCGATGGCGAAGCATGGTGCCCTCTCGACATCCTTCGATGAAGAAACCAATAGCCTGGCTCTCCAGGATGCCCTCGCAAGTGTTGCGGAGCTCCGTCCACTTGGCGAGGTACTCTCGGTCGGTCTCGTGGTCGCCCTGGATGCACAAGGCCAGGTCGCGCGGGCACCCTGGGCGCTTGTACGTGCCGTTGAAGTTGCGGACGAAAACCTTCTCGAAATCAGGCCAGGCGTTGATGCTGTTGGGCGCGAGGCTATTGAGCCAGGTCCTTGCCGACCCGGTTAGCATGAGGGGGACGTAACGCCGCGGCTGTGATTTTTCCCGTGGGCGAGGCCGACTGCCATGGCGTCGTCGGTCAACCAGTCTTCCAGCTTCATGCTGCTGTCGTGCCAGGGTGTCCTGGTAGGAGAATTTATCCGAGCGGCTCGTTCGGATGCGGGTCCAAACAAACCGGTCCGTAGAATCTTCCTCCTCCGTGTGCGCGCTGAGCGAAAGCAGCTCGATGCGGGTCGCATCCGGACACTGTTGGGCGCGCCCACCCGGCCCGAGAGGCGGGAACCGGCTGGTCTGGGTGCTCCGGCTGGAGGGGGTGGAGGTGGCGGGTTGCTGTTGACCGTCTGTTCCTGGCGCGGCTGGCCCCTATTGCCGGAGCTGCGACGCCTGCTGCGGGCCCTAGCCGGCTGAGGGGAGGACGCCTGCTGTGTGTCACGTGGTGCGCCCCTGCTGTTGGCGGGTAGCCTGCTTCCTCTAGAGTAGCTAAGGTCCTCCTGCGTCTGCCGGTTGGCCCCGGCCTACTCGTCCGCGACGCGGAGGAGCTCCTGGACGCGGGCGTGCTGGCGGGCCCGCTCCTCGCCCTCCAGGCTAGGTAGTTCCTCTGCTGCGGCTCGCGCCGTGCGCAGGTTCTTGATGGGCGTGTTGTAGGTGGGCCGTGTAGGGGCAGGCGCGGGATCCGGTTCTCCGTCCTTCTCCATCCTGCCACCTAGCTCACCGCCTCGGCGTCGTACTTGGCCGCGCCGGCTCGGCTCCACGGTAGCCGGGGTGAGGCGGTGCACGTGGTCATACTGTAGGGGTTCGTAGCATGGAAAACAAAAATTTTCTATCGCATACAAACAAACAAGCCAAGATCTATCTACTAGATTGTAGCAACGAGTCGATGGAATAACTCACCCTCGAAGATTCCAAAGTGTTTAACGAGAGCAGATTCTCGTGGGTGATGTAGTCGTACTCTTTCCGATCTCAAGATCGCGTAGACGATCCTTCCAAGGCAGCGTTCCATAGCGCTCCGCAATCGGTCACTGCGTTGATACTCGTGAAGACCTTCCTCTCCCTTGTTCCAGCAGTGGAGGTTGTAGCACTCTCCTCGCGATTCCAAAGACAACTGTGGTACCGGAGGTAGAGGGAGATCCTGCAGGCTTCGCCTTAAGCCGGTGCAGTATGGTGGAGCTTATGAGAGAGGCTATTAGTGGTCTAGTAATTAGACACACCAATTAGAAGGCTCTAAACCAATTAGAAGGCTCTAAACCGAATAGCTCTAAACCGGGGTCTAGATCTAGGGTTTAGTTTAGAGGATAGGAAACTTGTGTGTATAGGAGGGGAGCCCTGCCCCTCCTTATATAGGTTGGAGGGCTGGCCGGCCAAGGGGAGGAGTTCCTCCCCAACTCGGCCTAGGGAGGCGCGCCAAGGGAGGAACCCTCCTCCAACTCGGCCTCCACCTCTCCTCCTCTTTTCCCACTTCCCAAAAGCGCGTTTGACTTTCAAACTAGCCGTTTGACTTTTCAATTTAGGATTTAAATAAATCCTTTATTTGGGACAGCAAGAATACTTAGTACATGATGCAATCATTCCAATATGTAATGACACACTCATGTACCCTTCCCCTCCGAGTCGGACATTCGGGACCTTCTAGAATGTTCCCGATGAAAACACGGAATCATTCCGCTATTCAAACGGACTTTCCTTATATGAATCTTATTCTCCGGACCATTCCGGATCTCTCGTGATATCCGGATCCCATCCGAGACTCCGAACAACATTCGGTCTCTTTCTCATAATACCATAACTACTCAAAACACCGTCGAATCCTTAAGTGTGTCTCCCTACGGTTCGTGAATTATGCAGACATGATCGAGACACTTCTCCGAACAATAACCAATAGAGGAATCTGGAAATTCATATGGCTCCACATATTTCTACAATTACTTTGCGATCGAATGAACCACTTACATACGATACCAATTTCCCTTTGTCTCACGATATGTTACTTATCCGAGGTTATGATCGTCGGTATCTCGCATACCTAGTTCATCCTCGTTACTAATAAGTACTCTTTTCTCGTTCTGATATGTGATCCCTTGTGACCCAAGTCACATGCTTGCAAGCTAATTGGATGACATTTCACCGAGAGGCCCAGAGAATATCTATCCGTCATGTGGATGGACAAATCCACTCTTGATCCATGTGTTTCAACCAATACTTTCCGAACACTCAATGCCACCTTTATAGCCACCTGTTACGGTGTGGTGTTTGATGACATCAAAGCATCCATCCAAGAAGGTGATATGCATGATCTCATGGTCGAAGGAATTAGGTTACTATGTATCGAGAAAGCATATAGCAATTGAACTATTGAAATGACTTGATCATGCTACGCTTGTCTATAGGAGTATGTCCACCATATCATTCTCCTAACGATATGATCTTGTTGTTTGATAACATCTCAATGTTCATGATAGGGAAACCACAATCATCAATCAACCAACAAGCTAGTGAAGTATAGAGGCTATACTAGGGACTTCAAATTAAGTTTACAAATCACACAAGTATTAATGGTTTCCTTGTTAATACTATTATAGCATGAATGTAAACATTTATCATAAACACAAAGATATATAATAATAACTATATTTATTATTGCCTCTAGGGCATATCTCCAACAGTCTCCCACTTGCACTAGAGTCATCTAATCTAGATTACATGGTAATATACGAACACCCATGGCAGTTTGGTGTTGGTCATGTTTGCCCTCGGGAGAGGTTTAGTCAACGGATCCGCCACATTCAGATCTGTGTGTACTTTGCAAATCTTTATATCCCCATCCTGGATATGTTCTCGAATAAGCGTGAAAAGCAGCTTGATATGCTTCACTTCTTGTGTGACCTTGGTTCTTGCGCATTGGCTATGGCGCCCATGTTATCACGATGATAGACATTGGGTCCAGCACTTGGAACCACACCCAGCTCAGAATGAACTCTTTCATCCATATCGCTTCTTGTGAAGCCTCCAAGCAACCATGTATTCGATTCAGTTGAAGATCTCGCCATAACGCTTTGCTTTGCACTCCTCCGACTAATCGCTGCACCATTCAAAATAAATACGTATCCAGTTGTGATTTAGAATCATCCGATCGGTGTTCCAACTAGCATCGGTGTAACCATTAACAACGAGCTGTTCATCACCTCCATAAGAAAGAACCATATCCTTAGTTCTTCTCAAGTACTTAAGGATGTTTTGACATTGTCCAATGATCCACTCTGGATCACTTTGATATCTGCTAGTTAGACTAACGACATATGCGATGTCGGGTCTAGTACATAGCATGGCATACATTAGAGATCCTATGGCTGAGGCATAGAGTCTTACTCATCCTTTCTCTATCTTACGCCGATGTCGGACTTTGAGTTTTACTCAAGGTCGTGTATTAAACATGGGCAAGAACCCTTTCTTGCTATCTTCCATTCCAAACCTCTTTAGAACTTTGTCCAAATATGTACTTTGTGACAATAATATTTGGCGTTTCGATCTATCTCTATAAATCTTTATGCCTAATATGTAAGCTGCTTCGCCAAGATCCTTCATTGAAAAACTATTATTCAAATACTCTTTGACACTATTAAGAAGGTCTACATTATTCCCAATCAACAATATGTCATCCACATACGTATTAAGAATGCTACAGAGCTCCCACTCACTTTCTTGTAAATACAAGCTTCTCCATAAGTTTGTATAAAACCAAAACTTTGATTACTTTATCAAAGCGTTGATTCCAACTTCGGATGCTTGCTTCAATCCATAGATGGACCGTTGAAGTTTGCATACCTTGTTAGCATCTTTAGGATCGACAAAACCTTTGGGTTGCATCATATACAACTCTTCATCAATGTCTCCATTGAGGAATGTTGTTTTGACATCCATCGCCATATCTCATAATCATAATATGCAGCGATTGCTAACATAATCCTCAGACTTTAAGCTTCGGTGAGAAAGTCTCATCGTAGTCAACTCCTTGAATTTGTCGAAACCCTTTTGCGACAAGTCGAGCTTTATAGACAGAATATTACCATCAAGATCTGCTTTCTTCTTGAAAATCCATTTGTTCTCGACCTTCCGCCATCCTAAGTCCACCAAAGTCCATACTTGGTTTTCGTACATGGATGCAATCTCGGTTCATGGCTTCTTGCCATTTATTGGAATCTGGGCTCATCATCTTCCTCATATGTCTCGGGTCATCGGTGTTGTCCACCAACATGACATTCATAACGGAATCATACCAACTGGAGTGGTACGATTTCTCGCTGACCTCCGAGGCTCTGCAACTTCAACCGAAGTTTCATGATCACCATCATTAGCTTCCTCTCTTATTGGTGCAGGCACCACAGAACTTCTTCCGGTCGCGCTACTCGCAATTCGAGAAGGTTCGACAACCTCGTCGAGTTCTACTTTCCTTCCAAATACTTCTTTCGAGAGAAATTCCTTCTCTAGAAAGGATCCATTCTTGGCAACGAAGATTTTGCCTTGGATCTATGATAGAAGGTATACCCAATAGTTTCCTTCGTATCCTATGAAGACGCATTTTCCGCTTTGGGTTCAAGCTTGTCCGTGTAACTTCTTTACATAGGCTTCGTGATCCCCAAACTTTAAGGAACGACAATTTAGGTTTCTTCCCAAACCATAATTCATATGGTGTCGTTTCAACGGATTTAGACGGTGCCCTATTTAAAGTGAATGCGGCTGTTTCTAATGCATAACCCCAAAATGGTAGTGGTAAATTTGTAAGAGACATCATAGAACGAACCATATCTAAGAGAGTTCGATTCGACGCTCGGACACACCATTCTGTGTGGTGTTCGGCGGTGTCAAGCTGAAAGTATTCCACATTTCTTCAAATGCTCGCCAAACTCGTAACTTAGATATTCACCTCCACGATCAGAATGTAGAAATTTAATCTTCTTGTTACGTTGATTCTCTACCTCACTTTGAAACTCCTTAAACTTCTCGAAAGTTTCGGACTTATGTTTCATGAAATAGATATATCCATATCTACTCAAGTCATCCGTGAATGTAAGAACATAACGATAACCACTGTGATGCTACACTCATTGGACCACACACATCGGTATGTATGATTTCCAATAAGTCCATAGCTCGCTCCATCATACCGTAAAATGGAGTCTTAGTCATTTTACCCATCGGACATGCCTCGCATCTTTCAAGTGATTCAAAATCAAGTGATTCAAGAAGTCCATCGAATGGAGTTTCTTCATACGCTTCACTCCAATGTGACCAAGACGCGATTGCCACATATAGGTCGAAGTTATCGCTGATTTCAAACGCTTAGCTTCAATGTTATTAATATGTGTATTTCTATCGAGATTCAATATGAATAGACCATCTATCAAAGGTGCATGTGCATGAAACATGTTACTCATATAAATCGAACAACCATTATTCTCGGATTTAAACAAGTATCCGCCTCGCAATAAACAAGATCCCGATATAATGTTCATGCTTAACGCAGCACCAAATAACAATTATTTAAGTATAAAACTAATCCCGATGGTAGATGAAGAGGTAGCGTCGACCGCGATCACATCAACCTTTGATCCGCTTCCCACGCCGCATCGTCACCTCGCTCTTCGCTAGCTTCCGCTTATTCGCAGCTCTGCTTGAGTTACAAATATGAGCAACCGAACCAGTATCAAATACCGCACTACTACAGTACTAGTGAGATACACATCAATAACATGTATATCAGATATACCTTTCTTCTTGATGTTGCCGTTCTTCAAATCCGCCAAGTACTTTGGGCAATTCCGCTTCAAGGACCTTCTCCCTTGCGGTAAAAACACTCGATTTCAGGCTTAGGTCCAGCCTTGGTCTTCTTCGTCATGGCAGCTTTCTTACCACCCTTCTTGAAGTGTCCCTTTGCTTAGACTTGCCTTTCTTGAATTTGGTGGTCTTATTGACCATCAACACTTGGTGCTCTTTCTTGATCTCCACTTGCAGATTTCAACATAGCAAATAGTTCGCAACTCTTTGTTCATGTTACGCATGTTGTAGTTCATCACAAAGTTCTTGTAACTTGGTGGTAGTGATTGAGGATGCGGTAAACCCCAAAGTATTAGGAATCACTATACCCAAACTTTGAAGTTTATTTGCGTGCCTGCACATCTTAAGCACATGCTCACTGATGGAGCTACCCTCTTCCATCTTGCAGTTAAAGAACTTTTCAGAAGCTTCATAACTTTCAATTGCCGCATGAGTCTCAAAGATTAATTTGAGATCCTCGACAATATCATATGGATCTGACTCTTCAAACCTTTTCTGAAGCTCCGATTCTAAACCATACAAGATAGCACACTGAACTATGGAGTACTGATTCTTCCGAGCGAGGTAAACATTCTTTACTTCATCGGTAGCATCAGCTGCAGTAGGGTACCCTAGCGGTGCATCCAGCACATAGGTCAAAATACCAGCTGTGAGGACAAACCTCAAATAGCGGACCCAATCCATGAAGTTGCTTCCATTGTTTTCAACTTTTCTTTCTCTAGGAACATTAAAATTGATGGTAGGGGCTGCCATTGATCTACAACATATTTGCAATAGTTTAGACTAAGTTTATGACAAATTGAGTTCAAATTAATTAATAAAATTAAGCTAGGTGAACTCCCACTCAAAACAACATCCCTCACATTGTTTTAGTGATCACACGAACCAAATCCACTACATCAACACCGATCATCACGAGAGCTGATATAGTTTTAATGGCGAACAATCATCATGTTCATCATATCTACTATATGATTCATGCTTTACCTTCGCAATCCGTGTTCCCGAGGCCATGTCTGTACATGCTAGGCTCGTCAAGATCAAACCTTAGCTTCGCATAAGCAAATCTGGCTTGCTTACGTTGTATTCACCATGAATCAAAGACACCCGATCATCACGTGGTGCTTCAAGCGAGAAGCTTTGGCAGTGCATACTAAGGGTGAACACTTTAGAACTTGAAATTTATGTGAATGAGGGATCATCTTATAATGCTACCGTCGTCTACTAAGCAATACAAGATGCATAAAGGATTAACATCACATGCAATTCATAATATGTGATATGATATGGCCTTTCTTCTTTGTGCTTCCGATCTCCATCTTCAAGCACGAACATGATCTCCATCATCACCGCATAGCATCAAGGTCAATGACGCTTCTTTCATGGTTGTCGCCCACCAGCTTCAACTATTACAACTATTTTGAATAGACACGCAGGTCTTAATGTAAATTAAAGACAACCATATGGCTCCTGCGGTTGCCAACTTACAATAAGGAACATTGCATACATCAAATATAATCACAATCATGGCCATATCACATCATCGCACACCCTGCAAAACAAAGTTAGACGCCTCTACTTTCTTTGCATATTTTACGTGGTTTGGGGCTTTCAATAAGTGTCGTTCTAACTTACGAACAAGAACCACAACATTGATACTAGCATTGTTGATCACCCGTTGTAAATTGGATCTTTACTATGCTAGGAGAAACAGGCACCATAAAGCCACTTATGCAAAACGAGTTGCATGTCAAGCGTGGAGCAAGTCTCATGAACGATGTCATGTAAGGTTAGCCCGGGCCGCTTCATCCCAACATACCGCAAGATGCAAAGTACACGAAAAGCAATCTACAATAAAAGCATCAACGCCCACAATGACCATGGTGTTCTACTCGTCAACAGATCTACATGTAGACACGGCTCGATACCATCAGAGGGGTTCGTAGCATGGAAAACAAAAATTTTCTATCGCATACAAACAAACAAGCCAAGATCTATCTACTAGATTGTAGCAACGAGTCGATGGAATAACTCACCCTCGAAGATTCCAAAGTGTTTAACGAGAGCAGATTCTCGTGGGTGATGTAGTTGTACTCTTTCCGATCTCAAGATCGCGTGAGCGATCCTTCCGGCCACAAGCGTTCCTCAAGCGCTCCCTTGATCGGTCACACGTTCGATTTTCGACGAAGACCTTCCTCTCCCTTGTTCCAGCAAGGCGGAGGTTGTAGCACTCTCCTCGCGATTCGGCCTAGACAACGGCGTGATGGGAGGTAGAGGAGATCCCGAGGCTTCGCCTTAAGCCGGTGCAGTATGGTGGAGCTTATGAGAGAGGCTATTAGTGGTCTAGTAATTAGACACACCAATTAGAGGGCTCTAAACCAATTAGAAGGCTCTAAACCGAATAGCTCTAAACCGGGGTCTAGATCTAGGGTTTAGTTTAGAGGATAGGAAACTTGTGTGTATAGGAGGGGAGCCCTGCCCCTCCTTATATAGGTTGGAGGGCTGGCCGGCCAAGGGGAGGAGTTCCTCCCCAACTCGGCCTAGGGAGGTGCGACGCCAAGGGAGGAACCCTCCTCCAACTCGGCCTCCACCTCTCCTCCTCTTTTCCCACTTCCCAAAAGCTGCTTGACTTTCAAACTAGCCGCTTGACTTTTCAATTTAGGATTTAAATAAATCCTTTATTTGGGACAGCAAGAATACTTAGTACATGATGCAATCATTCCAATATGTAATGACACTCATGTACCCTTCCCCCGAGTGCCGACATTCCGGACCTTCTAGTATGTTCCCGATGAAAACACATTAATCATTCCGCTACTCCGAAACGGGACTTTCCTTATATGAATCTTATTCTCCGGACCATTCCGGATCTCCTCGTGATATCCCGGATCCCATCCGAGACTCCGAACAACATTCGGTCTCTTTCTCATAATACCATAACTACTCAAAACAACGTCGAATCCTTAAGTGTGTCTCCCTACGGTTCGTGAATTATGCGGACATGATCGAGACACTTCTCCGAACAATAACCAATAGAGGAATCTGGAAATTCATATGGCTCCCACATATTTCTACGATTACTTTGCGATCGAATGAACCACTTACATACGATACCAATTTCCCTTTGTCTCACGATATGTTACTTATCCGAGGTTATGATCGTCGGTATCTCTGCATACCTAGTTCATCCTCGTTACTAATAAGTACTCTTTTCTCGTTCCTGTGATATGTGATCCCTTGTGACCCAGTCACATGCTTGCAAGCTAATTGGATGACATTTCACCGAGAGGGCCCAGAGAATATCTATCCGTCATGTGGATGGACAAATCCCACTCTTGATCCATGTGTTTCAACCAATACTTTCCGAACACTCAATGCCACCTTTATAGCCACCCTGTTACGGTGTGGTGTTTGATGACATCAAAGCATCCATCCGGTAAAGGTGATATGCATGATCTCATGGTCGAAGGAATTAGGTTACTATGTATCAGAAAGCATATAGCAATTGAACTATTGAAATGACTTGATCTGTATGCTACGCTTGTCTATAGGAGTATGTCCACCATATCATTCTCCTAACGATATGATCTTGTTGTTTGATAACATCTCAATGTTCATGATAGGGAAACCACAATCATCAATCAACCAACAAGCTAGTGAAGTATAGAGGCTATACTAGGGACTTCAAATTAAGTTTACAAATCACACAAGTATTAATGGTTTCCTTGTTAATACTATTATAGCATGAATGTAAACATTTATCATAAACACAAAGATATATAATAATAACTATATTTATTATTGCCTCTAGGGCATATCTCCAACACATACTCGCCCCTGGCGATCTCCAGCTGCTTGCGGGCTGCCGCCAGCTCCATGGCCTCCTGGAGGAGGATCTGTCTCTCCATGGTGAAGTTGGCCTCCTTCTCCTCCGGGTTGTCCCCGAGGGTAACCGGCGTCAGGAGCCGATCAATGGTATCCTTGACCGGGTTCCAAGGTTGCGAAGGAGCGGAAGTTCCGACCTCGTCCACGCCTCGGTCCCGCGGCCGGCGGGTCTGCGAGCTGGATCCGGCCATCATGACCTCCACGCCACAAGGTGCGGCGGAGGTGGCACTGCCTGAGCAAGGCAGCCCCGCGACAGAGATGATTTCCCTAGGGAAACGCTCCGAGACGGCGACGACGTAGACGGGGAGATTGCCAAATAGCAGAACGGTGCCGTTTGCCGGGAAGGAAGTT
Source organism: Avena insularis (assembly GCA_023614405.1). Taxonomy (NCBI): domain Eukaryota; kingdom Viridiplantae; phylum Streptophyta; class Magnoliopsida; order Poales; family Poaceae; genus Avena; species Avena insularis. The sequence continues at coordinate 658,117,298 of CM042690.1, read as the reverse complement.
CCGGCGAAGCAGGAGGCGTTGTCGATGACGCAGTCGAACTTGCCAAGCGTGAGCACCAGGCCGGAGGCCATGCGCTCACCGGCTGAAGTGCGGGGTCCCGTGCGGAACGTGACTCCGGTCGAAGCCATCATCCCCACAATGGGCGCCAACTATCGTTGTATTGGGAACGACAGTACCTAAAAAGGTTAGATAGAGGTGTGGGGACTAGCAGGAAAGCTATCGACGGCGTCCGTAGGCGAGATTGGATACGAGCGAGCGTAGCGGGACACAAGAAGTACCCAGGTTCGGGGCCCTCGTGGCGAGGTAAAGCCCCTACTCCTGCCTGATCTGACCAGGTGGAAAATACGAGCTACAAGTGCTCCTCGAGCTGTATCCTTTAGCTACTGCCTTAAATGAACTGAGACCAACCCTTTCTACTGAGGCCCTCCCTCACCTTATATAGGAAGAGAGGCAAGGGTCTCACTGGCTATTCCAGCTGGCGGACCCCATAGGCGGGTCCCAGCTGGCTAGTCATCTATAGTACCCGGCATGGTATGTCACATCGGTGTATGAGCGGTATGGCTGTCGTAGGCACAGTGGACGCCGTGCGAGCCGTCGTGACAACAGGCCATCGTTTCCGTCGACCACGCCAAGTCTTCGGTATGGGCGGGTGGTTGCCCGTCTTGTCGTCGTATAGGGCGTACCGTGCACTGATATGCATGTCGTCCTGTCCCTCTGATTGGATCCGGCTACATAGTTGTATCCGGCTTCCCCTCCAGGGTCCGGCTACTGGGTGATAGCCGGTCCCTCCTATCTTGTCTGGCTGCATCTGGTCAGCCGGCCGAGACCGACTATCCGGTTTCTTACTCGTGTGGGGTATCCGGGGATCATCCCCCTGACACTTGGAGTAAAATATATCGCGACTTTAGGATTGGATACGGTCGAGGCCACTAGTTGAATCCGAAATTGTGACTGTGCCACTAATATCTGAACAATCGCGATAGCTGAGCGGTTAAGGGGTCTCCAAAATCGATGGGTGTTAGTGCCACAGACATGAATTATTTATAGGCGCTTAATAAATCCCTGCTATTAGCATTACACTTATGATAAGTTTCTGGGCTGAAAAACAAGTGCTAAGCTGGCTGCTACACTCCTCGAAGCAGCAACTTATTTCAGCTGCTGGACAACGACATGGCAACATAAACTGCAAATGCAACAGATAATGCCCAGATAATGAGGAAATTGTTTCCACTATCTAGCCTAATCTTGAGCCCGCCTATCTCACCACCTCCCTGCCCTGCCTCCCTACACCTGGCGAAGCTCCCGGATCTCTTGCTCCATCGCACGAATCTCCTCTTTCTTGTCCCACACAGCATCACGCAGATCCTGAACAAGCTCTCTATGAAAACCTGTTAGTGGCTTTTCGATCCACACAAACTTGTCACAGCCAGTCCCCCTCCCTTCCTGCGTAGTAGATCGAAGGAAACAAAAAAAGAATTACATTATGCTTTCCGGATCCGGGTTACCATTGTACCTACAGTAGGAACTTACCGCTCTGATGTTGTAGTTGCTGAATTTTCCTGCAGCATTTTCGTCGGTCCATGAAATCCATCTCGGCATCTTCTCACCGCACAAACACATCATATAGGGGTAGTAATCGTAGGGCGCCCTCCGGTACCTGATGGGGGCACCCGCCTGACGGTGTTGAGCCGACCCTTATTCCGCCAGAGACGAACTGCACGAGCTGCAAGCCATGAGCGAGGGGAGCGAGGGCAGAGGAAAGAGGAGCCTTTGGATGTCAGGGTAGTGGTGAAGCATGATTTATCCCCACTTAATAACTCGGGTAGAATCCTATCGTCCACATTCAGCTGACAGGTGGGGGACCTAGCGTGTGGACTTGTCAACCAAACCTCGCGCCTTCGTGGTTCAAAAGCCCTCTCGCGCGCATTGGACGAAATTTTTTGGCACCTTGCCCACGTACATATCACTGGGAGGCCTTGCTCAGGAACCAGACACGCCTGGCCCACAATCTTACTCCCTCCTAGGAACTTGTCATGGCTCACGCTGGCAGATCCATCCGCTCCACCGCTTCCGGTAGGGCTCGCCACGGCGGATCCACCCCAAGATCCTATCGTTGTAGAATCAAATGGCCATGGTTTCTTGAGAAGAGCGACGACGCTACGTATCCGAGCTTGGCCCCTCCTACCTGTAGAAGGACTGATGTGGCGTCGAGCTCAAGCAGGAGACGCCAGACGCGATGACGCTCGGTCCACGCCAACCCCGTCACCTTTGTCATTATAGATTCTGATGTGGAGGACGATAGGGACGAAGCTATGCAGAACGCCATTGTTGCCTCCTTGGTGAAGGGCAAGCCATGGGCGGGAGTGGATGTCGCTGGGAAGGGTACGGCGGTGTCACCAATCGAGGTGGATTCCAACGACAGCGGTGTGATGTGGGTTTAGATGTTGTTTAGGATGGTTGCAATTTCGGTTGTGTTTAGTGCGAGTACAATTATTGTAATGGGTTTGTCGAGCTATGAGAAATATGTGCAATAGCAGCGTGTGAGTGCTTCCACTTTAGAAATTGTGTGTGTGCCATTTGCATGTTGCATTATCAACTTAGATTACATGTAAACAATCCAACGAAAATCAGATTACAACCATCAGACGGGAGTGGCAGGATGGAAGAAAAGTTGGGACAGTGGCTTCGAGGGGAAGGAAGAGAAGGGGGGCGTGACACTGGAAGGTGGGCCCTTGAAACACGTGACACTGACATGCGGGTGCGGGAGCACATGGTATTGCCAGTCTGTCCAGAGCAAGCGAACTTTGCAACATGACAACAGCAAGATGATTGGACCAATAACTCGTCGAATTATTAAGGAGTACTAAAAACTACAACTGGGGTACATTCGCACAACACGTATGCTCTACGCACCTGAGAAGCATCGCTTAAGTCTAATAGTAACGACAGCACAAGTACTACATTTCCCTGTCGGTCTTCTCGATACAAATGTAGAAATGCATCTGCCTGTTCGGTCCAGCACCGACAAGGTACTGAGATGGCACACATAGGATCGACCTTAGGTCCACATACTCCACCTCCCGTGGTGTGGGGCAATTCGGCGCCTCGGCTAGCACAAGAATGCTATCGGATGACGGCAGCTCGGCGTTCACCCACATGCACACCGTGTATACGGGCCAGGCGCACGAGACTGACTTGACGCATATGGCACACAGGACGGTGGGCTCAGCTCTGGTTCCCGGAACACCGGTGGTGATGGCCAGGACGAAATCAGAGCCGTCCCCCCTAGAAAATTAGCCGGTGGCGTGCCGAGTCAATGAACGGCACCTGCTCTTGGAGAAGTTGGGCTTGCCCATACGAGATCCTAATCATGTCGATCAAGTGCTCCTCTACAAGGTGGACGACAAGCTCTGTCGGCGGGCAAGTGTAGTTGCAGCCTGGCTCCGTGCAGGAGCACGCGCCGTGCGGGCACGCGAGCTCGTGGAGTGGGAGCTCATGGTAGGAGTAACGGCAAAAGCATCCTGGGTTGGAGCACATGAGCGGGAACATCGCTGCAAAGTTGCGCGTGAGGATCTCCAGATTCTTGGGTTGTAGCATCTGCCACATCTGAAGTTCGTCGAGAAATCGAAAAAAAGATCAGCAGTTAGATTGGCGAATAGCAGGAATATGTAGGATAAGTTCAAAAGCTAGTAAAATGATTTCTTAGCATGAAGGTAGCGACCCGAGAATTGGCGGATGTCGAAACTGCGGCTACGGCAGGATGGGAGTGAAGTGGGGAAAGTGGCTTCGAGGGGAGGGAAGAGAAGTACGGGGAGGAAGAGAAGTAATGGGGACGTGACACTTGGATATGGCCCACTGAACTCGTGAGTCGTGACACTCGCAACATGCCAGTTTGTCTAGAGCAAGCATGGCCAATCATGTCGCAAAACAGCCTACTCGCGGATCTCTCTCATGAAGACCATCCCAATCGTCCAAGCGCCCCGATCGAACGGTATGTAACAATCGTCAAGCAGAACAACTGTGTTATGGTGTGCCTTCTAGAAGACTCGGTCTAACGGTGGATCCATTGGGGGGCTAAGGTTAGGGCTCTCCGAAGGTTAGGATCCATATGTGGTTTGTGGAAAAGAACACACATGCAATAAACACTGGTGGATCCATAAGTGGTTTGTGGAAACAACACACATGCAGTGAACACTGGTGGATCCATATGTGATTTGTGAAAAGAACACACATGCAATGCCATTGGTTGATCCATATGTGGTTTGTGAAAATAACACACATGCAATGACTCTAGTGGATCCATATGTGGTTTGTGGAAAGAACACACATGCAATGACTCTAGTCGGTCCATATGTGGTTCATGTCAGGAACACACATGCAATGACATTGGTTGATCCATATGTGGTTTGTGACAATAACACACATGAAATGCCACTGGTTAATCCATGTGTGGTTTGTGGAAAGAACACACATGTAATGACTCTAGTGGGTCCATATGTGGTTTGTGAAAAGAACACACATGCAATGACTCTAGTGGATCCATATGTGGTTTGTGGAAAAGAACACACATGCAATGAACACTGGTGGATACATAAGTGGTTTGTGGAAAGAACACACATGCAATGACACTGGTAGATCCATATGTGGTTTGTGAGAAGAACACACATGCAATGACTCTAGTGCTGGTTTAGTATAAGAACACACATGCAATGACTCTAGTGGGTCCATATGTGGTTTGTGAAAAGAACACACGTGCAATGACTCTAGTGGATCCATATGTGGTCTGTGGAAAGAACACACATGCAATAACCACTGGTTGATCCATGCGTGGTTCATGACAGGAACACACATGCAATGAACACTGGTGGATCCATATGTGGTTCTTGACAGGAACACACATGCAATGACATTGGTTGATCCATGTGTGGTTCATGACAGGAACACACATGCAATGACATTGGTTGATCCATATGTGGTTTGTGGAAAGAACACACATGCAATGACACTGGTGGATCCATGTGTGGTTCGTGGAAAGAACACACATGCAATGACTCTGGTGGATCCATGTGTGGTTTGTGGAAAGAACACACATGCAATGCCATTGGTTGATCCATGTGTGGTTTGTGAAAAGAATGCACATGCAATGCCATTGGTTGATCCATGTGTGGTTTGTGGAAAGAACACACATGTAATGCCATTGGTTTATCCATATGTGATTTGTGGAAAGAACACACATGCAATGACACTAGTTGATCCATATGTGGTTTGTGGAAAGAACACACATGCAATGACTCTTGTAGATCCATGTGTGGTTTGTGAAAAGAACACACATGCAATGACTCTAGTGGATCCATATGTGGTTTGTGGAAAGAACACACATACAATGACCACTGGTTGATCCATATGAGTGGTTTGTGGAAAGAACACACATGCAATGGCACTGGTTGATCCGTGTGTGGTTTGTGGAAAGAACACACATGCAATGACTCTAGTGTTGGTTTTAGTATAAGAACACACATGCAATGACTCTAGTGGGTGCATATGTGGTTTGTGAAAAGAACACACATGCAATGACTCTAGTGGATCCATATGTGGTTTGTGGAAAAGAACACACATGCAATGAACACTGGTGGATCCATAAGTGGTTTGTGGAAAGAACACACATGCAGTGAACACTGGTTGATCCATATGTCATTTGTGAAAAGAACACACATGTAATGCCATTGGTTGATCCATATGTGGTTTGTGAAAAGAACACACATGCAATGACTCTAGTGGATCCATATGCGATTTGTGGAAAGAACACACATGCAATGACCACTGGTTGATCCATGTGTGGTTCATGACAGGAACACACATGTAATGACATTGGTTGATCCATATGTGGTTTGTGACAATAAAACACATGCAATGCCATTGGTTAATCCATGTGTGGTTTGTGGAAAGAACACACATGCAATGACTCAAGTGGGTCCATATGTAGTTTGTGAAAAGAACACACATGCAATGACTCAGGGGGATCCATGTGTGATTTGTGGAAAGAACACACATGCAATGAACACTGGTGGATCCATGTGTGGTTTGTGGAAAGAACACACATGCAATGCCATTGGTTGATCCATGTGGTTTGTGGAAAAGAACACACATGCAATGACATTGGTGGATCCATATGTGGTTTGTGGAAAGAACACAAATGCAATGACACTGGTTGATCCATGTGTGGTTTGTGAAAAAAACACACATGCAATTACGCTAGTGGATACATATGTGGTTTGTGGAAAGAACACACATGCAATGAACACTAGTGGATCCAAATGTGGTTCATGACAGGAACACGCATGGAATGACTCTAGTGGATACATATGTGGTTTGTGGAAAGAACACACATGCAATGAACTCTAGTGGATCTATCTTGGCATAATTTGATGTATGCCACGATGTACTTCATTGTAAAAGACACCCACTTTCCAGTTTTATACTACTCAGCTTTGCCCTTGGTTTTTTTATACTACCCAATTTTGCCCCTCTCTCTCTCTTTCGTAGAAGCCCAAACCTGTGCCCACTTTGTTTGCTACACCCTGATGGGTTGTCACAGTTGTCACGCGGATCGTGCGCACCAACTGTTGATCCTGTGTGATCCAACGAGGCTCGTTCCACACGTCGTTCCCTTCACAGGACAGCGCGAGACAGCACAGACGTCTCCCTCAACGAGACTTCTACAAGAAGGAACACGATGCCATCCATGGAAAAAGTCGTCGAGTGGTCATGTCATGTTTAATCTAGTCTGCAAAGGCTACAAGTCTACTGCACGGCAACTGGTCATCCACGGCCCACGGGCTATACCATTTTTACTACGTGGCGTGCCTGCACTCTCACTTCCGACAGGCCCCCACCACACGGCAGCTGCAGCCGGAAGAGCTGCCTACCAGGGCCCTCGAGGAGGTCTAAACGTCCCCGCATTAAAAACCCAGCCTATCGGATCCTCCATTCGCACTCATCCACTACTCTCTCTTCCCTATCTAGCAAAACGCCACAATCTTGAACGTACTTGCATGAACCTTCTCCACGAAACCAGTGCGTGGGGGTGAGTGTCCGGGCATCGCCGCCGGGGTGGTGCTTCACGCGGCAAATCTGGAGGAGCATCACGCAGCACAAGGCGAGGAGGACATGTAGTTCAACCCCTTGGGGGACCACGTGCTTGTCGGTGCTGACGACTTCGGAGGCGCCGATGAGGGTGTGGAGTTCGACAAACACGCTCCGCTCGTGTACCCGGAGGTACATCTATTTCTACATGTTTCATATTTTCTGCTCGAGCTTAATCTATCCTGGCGTCATAAAAAATCTAGTCCTAATGATTAGATGCAATGTACGAACCAGTACATGGAGAGATCTAGTCTGTTCTGAATGAATCCACATTATTTATTTATTAATAAGTTATCAAGAACACAAACCACATTAATTTAGGAGCGAGCTGGGGAGACGGCCGTAATGAACTGCTGAACCTGTATAGACATGTTATTGCATCAAAAGTAACTCGGAATGGTGGAAGGAATATATATTTATTATTTTGCTCATTTTGGATTGTATTCCATACATTACAGGTGGATTCAAGTGAGTTGGACTCTGACAAGGAGACCAGGGACAATAAGAGCCACCATGTCATGAAGAAGCTCAAGAGCGGGATAATCCCTTTCCGCACTCGACTTGGGGAGCTCAGGTGCCCTTTCTGTAAGAAAGGAGTCAACCCGAGGATTGCCAGCTTGATTCCGCATGCGGTTGGCATTGGTAAAAGCCCGGCTAGTAAACACAAGTCGGCGACCAAGGCTAAGCACGCTGCTTATGGCAAATTCCTAAAGGAGTATGTCAAGACCGGCCTAGTGTCCCTTTACTTAGGAATCAGCAACTTCTAGCCGACAACCCCGTCACTGTGCTGGCCCGGCCACTAATAATATTTAGTTCTCATACCGTATCTAGACCCTTAAACTATGGGGATTTCTATTTTCGTACCCTTCAAAATATATTCAAGTTCATCTGTTTATGGAGTTAAAGTTCTGGTGGCATACTCTAGTTTTGCATGGATAGGGGGGTGCCCCCAACAGATATAAGGGTTATCCTGTCCGCTAGATCACAGAGGATCAACGGTTGGTGGGCATGATCCGTGTGACAACTGTCTCGACCAATCAGAGTGTAGCAGCGAAGATGAGCACAGGTGCGAGAGATGGATACAAAGAGAGGGGAAAACCGAGTAGCACTTAAGAACCAAGGGCAAAAATGAGTACAACTTAAAAACCAAGGGCAAAACTGAGTAGAACTTAAAAAACCAAGGGAAAGAGTGACAAAGGGATTCAAATAGAAAATAGAAAATGATTTAAAAATGGAACCAAACCGCCAGTGTTACTCTCAAGGGCAAAACTGAGTACAACTGAATTGCCAGGGTTAGACACGAGGGAAAAAAACGCGACTCACGGTACGCGTGTGCGGTGCACGGGGCGGTAGCGGACACGTGTGGCCGTGCACGGTGCATTAGTGTACGCGGTGCACGGTAGTGCAACGAAACGTCGCTTCCCTTCTCCTTTAATAGAGGCCTCCCCACTCCCACTCATCACGCACTCGCTCACTCAACTGTCTCCACTGTCCCATCACCTTCTGCAAACACCCAACAAAACTCCAACCACGCCGGCGATGGAGAAGAACGGCGCGGTGGCCATCGGCACCTCCAAGGCCGCCGGCGAGGAGCCCCCTATCCCCGTCCCCGTCCCCGCATCCGCCGTAGCCGCCGGTGAGGAGGCCCCCGCTGGTCTCGGACAGATCCCGCTCGGCTGGGACCCCTACGAGGAGGTTGTCTACATAAGGCCGGAGAACCCCTACGACACCAGCATCGCCGACCCATGGTCGGAGGTAACCAGAGTTTTCTCCCCTTCCCTTGTTCTTCCCCCGTTCCCATCGTTGGATGCTAGATCGTATGTTATTAGGGCTCGGCTATTCGTATTTTTACAATAGCTAATCCTCTTGTGTTAGATCTCGATTTTCGATGAATCCCCCTGTTCATAGTTGGGATCAGTATTCGATTTGGTTTGAGATTTGGGAGATAATCGGGAGATCTCATTCGGTTAATTTATGCAAAAAATCAATCTCGATAATCAAAGTATCTCAATCATGTCCTTATTTCACTCTATTGTTTTTTTTCCAACAGGGGGACAGCAGTGACCTCCGCAGCGACGACGAGTCCAAGGACACCAAGACTCATCATGTGCTGAGGAGGCTAAAGTCTGGCTAGTACAACAACTTCTTCGTCGGTGACGTGTACAGGTGCCCCTTCTGCCCCACCAGGAGGCTCCGCGCCACGGACTTCAACTCCCTCGTGAAGCATGCCGAGGACGTGAGGACCCACAGCGAGTTCGTGAACGTCCATGGCTTCATGGCCAAGCACCAGGCGCTCGGTCTTCACCTCCGCAACCTCCAGAAGGTGGCTATTGAGGAGGGTCGCATGCCCCCGATCAGACCCAAGGCGCCCAAGGTCAAGGGGCTGGGCAGCAAGAAGTGGAGGAGGCGCCAGAGGGAGGAGGCGGATGCCCTCCTGGTTGAGGCCACGAGGGGCCACTGATCAGCTGCTGCTGGTGCTGCTGCTACTGTAAATCAGCTTCTTTTGTCTTGTCTGTGTTGAACCTATCAGCTGCTGCTGCTGTTGAGCAGCCTAATTGTCGAACCTCATTAAGTATCGTACTATATAACCTATATTAGCTGTTTTATCTACATCTACTCTATTTACTGAATTTATTTATGGTGCTGGTTTGTTTTGTTGCTCTAGATTTGCTACCAGATTGGGGAAAAACGAGGGCAAAAGAAACAATGAATGAAGAGAGAAGCTGCTCTAGATTCCCTACCTTTTTGGGCAAAAAAAACACAACTGTTAGCGAGAGAGGGGAAAAGGCGCTCTTAAAAAGGCCAAATAACAAAAAAAACTTCCAATTTAGGCGTCAGGGCGCACGTAACGGCCAAGCCTTTGACCAGACTGCACCCCCCTCTGAGCACATGTGAGGGCTTCGGAATATCAGGAGGGCAAAAGTGAGGACAAACGAGACACAATGTTGCTATAGCTAAATCTGACAAAAAGCTGAATTTGGCTTTACCATGCAATTTGGCTAGAGCTCCACAATGTAGCTATTCTAAATCCCTAAACTATGTGGTTCGTTGAAACATAATGCTTTTCCACCGACTGTTGGGGATATACTTTCTGGGTATCCTCACAGTTCCTCATTGACCAGGGTGGCCCACTTTGGGTTAGAGCATTGCTTCACGGGCGGCCCAGTCAGGGAGAAAGACGGAGTCCAATCCGGCTACGAGAAGGCCCAGAAGACTTACCGACTTAGGCCCATAATGTTACTTGTAGTTCAAGATGTACTCTGTAACTGACTCTTAGTCGTAGCCGGATAGATCTCTTTTGTAAACCCTAGGCCGGATATCTATATAAGTCGTCCTAGGGAGAGCCTTTAGGGCACCCTCAATAGTCTACAATCTCAACTCGCACAGGCGAAACCCTTGTAACCCATATTCTGGCTCTGCCATATTACTGGATTGCTAGTAGGAGTAGGATCCGTCCAAACCGGCGGATTCGAACCTGGGTAAACTTGTGTGCTCATCGTCCCAGAATACCGTACGTCTCACACCCCTCTCTTCCGCACGCCTCGAGGACCCCCTCATGGCGTACTTGTCATCAATCCGACGATAGTTGGCGCCCACCATGGGGCAAGTGAGCTTCGGATCTGCGTTCCGAGCGGAATCTGCAAGAATCGGAATCGGCAAGACTATCACCGTCGGACGCATCCTCTACGCCAGCGACGTCCCTCTCATCATTCTCGACGAGACTTGGATTCCGGCTAGGGAGGCTGTGACTGCCTACACAATCATGTCTTTTGGCGAGATCGATGTTTACATCGGTTTCGCTGAACCTGCCCCACCCACCCCAATGGTGATGATAGAGGCAGAAGAATCTTCTGGGTCCCCTTTGTTCGTGGAGGCGGCAGAGTTCTGGATCTCAGAAAAACCTAAACCCACCTAGCCCGCACCAGTTGCGGAGATAGTGGAGAAATCCGAGCCTAAAGAAGACCTAGCGGTCCAAGTCAAATCTAGAGTGAATCTCCCTGGAGGAGCCGGATCCCAGATCGACCCACCCGCGGAAGTCGAAATTCAGGAGGAGCATATCAATGACACTGATTCCGGCTCTGATGATGCCGGGATAGACAGACCTTTCCTAAGGTACACACTACGACGTATGATAATGCAAGATGCAAGCGCAGATGCAATTCTCGAGACCATCAAAAGTTTCGACATGGCTGATCGCGAAAGCCGCAGGTACCTTAGGAAGCACATGTCGCACTTTGTCGGGTACGTGGGATCCGGATCCGGCTCTGCCGATGCTGGAGAAACCACCGACTCGGTGCTAGAGGCAAATGGAACAAACATTGACGTACCCGCATCCTCGGATGAATCAATGACGTCAGTAGATTTCCGAAAGTTCTTCGTGGAATATGAAGAGGAGTATAAATCCAAGGCTGCAGAAGAAGGAGAAGCCATGGATGAAGGATCCGGGGAACACTCTCCTAAAGCGCAGGATGACGTGGATGTCGGAGATAATCCCGAGGTCCAGATGTCCGAAAGTACCGATCAGAGCTTGACTCCGGGAAACGGACCCAAAGCCATCTTTGCTACCGGCGCGGCCAAGAAGGCAAAGAAGAAGAACAAGAAAAACAAAACCCCGGCAAAAGACCCTCTGGCAGAGGAGGTGATTGCCGAGGAATACGAGGAAGACTCGGATGGAGCACTTATCCCAGAAGAGCCGAAAAAGAAGAATCGGTGGATGGACACGTGATCACTGAAGGTGCGTGTAAACTCATCGATGTTGCATTAACCACACCCATCCCTACAGCTGCAGAACTTACTGCTGAAGAGCTGGATGAAAGGGCCCAAGCCCTAGAAGCGCGTCGTCAACAACTCCTGGATGAAGCCAAAAACATCGAGGAGAAGAAACGCATGGCAACTAAGGATTACATGTCTCGGTTGCATCAGAAGACACGGAAGCGTCACACCAATGACGACCAATTCCCACATATCCGTGTCGTCCTTTTCGGAGATGAAATGGGGAAGCCACGGAAAGATAGCAAAGGAGATTGGGTATATTCAACCCTAGTACAGAATACCGTGGCAGCCCGAGAAATTCTATCGGCTAATCCAGGACCAGAGGAGATCCGTTTGGGTATCAAACTACTCAATAAGGGACTGGAGCAGCAAAAGGTCGCCCTGTCCGGAAGTCAAAAACTGGTCTCGGATTCCGACAAATGTCGCACAGATCCGGCATGGGCTGACGTAAGACCCCACCGCGTTCCGAAGCAACATTATCGCCCCGAACGACGGGAGGACAATTATTCGAGAACCGGATCGTCAGGACGGCATCGCAGGACTACACGCGACTGGAGCAACGTCGCACCAGCGGCCGAGAAAGAGGCCATCGCTGCTCTGAATCCGAGGAATCCTCCCCGACAAGAATCTAACGATCGAAGGGGAGAAGATAAAGAGAAACATCGGGAGGAGGATCGTCAGAAAATGCCACCTCCTAGACATGCAAGCCGTCTGGATGAGCCTCGCCACGGTAGGAACGACGGACGAAGGAACGATGAAAACCATGCCAGGACAAGCCGGTAGGGGGCTCGTCGTAGTCAAGACCCTCTCCGGAATTGGAATAATGACGTTCCAGACGGAGGCCGGCGATCAGCCGGAAACTATCCAGCTGCCCCACCCTCTCCACCACATAGTCATCACAACGGCTCCCAAGGAGGGCAAGGAGGACGACGTGGCGGAGGAGGTGGTGGCAGAAGTCGAAGTCCGGCTCTAAGGCACTGCAGCCACATCCGACATTCGGGACGATCACTATCCCCGAACGACGCAAGGCACAGGATCAACTCCAACGTAGAGGCGCGACGCTATGAAAACGATGATATCTACGTGGGCCCAAAGTGCTTCGGACCATGCATCAGAGCCACAAAATTCCCGAAAGGATTTGCTATCTCAAGACATATCCAAGCCTACGATGGCATTGCTAGGCCAGATACCTGGCTAAAGGATTTCTTCCAAGCTTGCTGCATCACTAAAGGCGGAAACAGCCTGGTCGCTACCCGATATCTCCCACTTATGTTGCGGAAGACGACACGATCATGGCTCAATGAACTTTCGGAGAACACCATCCATAACTGGTATGACATGCAAAGTGCGTTCTTTCGGAATTTTGAACGCACATATCGGAGGCCCTGTACGGTCGGAGACCTACTGCCGTTACCAGTGGAGAAACTTGCCGGGATTACCTCGGACAATGGATCGACACCAAGAACTCCTGTGAAGGAGTAAATGATCAAACTACGATTGAAGCTTTCATTGCAGGTCTCCCAATTGGTCTACTGCGTCATCGCTTGAAGTGTGACAAGGTCACTGATTTGGGAGAGATGATAGAAACAATGAGCAAGTATGCAGAATCTGACGATGATGCAGAGGGATTGCTCAATGCCCTAGTCGTACCTCAGTCGGCAAAACAACCAAAGCAACAAGCTCAGAAGCGCAAAAATACCTCGGAGGAAAAACCCAACGCGGAAACGGTAGTGGTCACTGCTACTTTTGGGTCTGGAGGACGAGGAGGACGCGGCGGAGGCCACGGGCGTGGGCGTGGAACTTCAAGAGTCCAGGGTAGAGGAGACCAGGAACCAGGCAAAACCTACTCTTGGGCCGACATTGCCAATAACCCATGTGTGCATCACCTAGATGCCAATGGGGGCTCGTCCCACACCAACGCCGAATGTCATTTCAATGACGACATCAAAAGAGATGACACTGCGGGCTACAAAGCTAAGCGGAAGAAGGGAAAGAAGAATCCCAAAAAAGAAAAAGAGACCAAGGAAGATTCCGACATGGAGGAAGCTGATGCCTCAAATCCCAAGTCGGAAGGGAAGAAAACTTTTCCACCAAGAAGGACACTTATGTCACTTTCCTCGGATCTCAACCAGCAAAGGTCAAGAAAGCAGTTCTACATTAGCTCAATGCAACAGTTCCGGTTGTCCCCTAGTATTTGGACTGGTCGGAAGTGGCAATCACATTTGACCGCGATGATCATCCGCCTAAGTTACACAGGCAAGGAAAATACGCTTTAATCGTCAATCCACTGATTGACGGTTATGGTTTCTCCAAGACCCTCATGGACGGTGGTAGCAGTATCAATATTCTCTATGTCAAAACGCTACGCCGGATGAAGATCTCGGAAACAGAGCTGAACCATAGCTCTGTGATCTTTCACGGAGTCGTCCCAGGAAGACAAGCTAATTCCCTGGAAGAGATCACTTTGGATGTTACCTTTGGAACTCCAAAAAACTATCGGACGGAGGCACTTTCCTTCGAAGTGGTCCCGTTCAAGAGCGCGTACCACGCTATATTCGGACGTCCGGCTTACTGGGCTTTTATGGCTCGTCCATGTTACATTTACAATATGATGAAAATTCCAGGTCCCAACGGCGTGATCACCATTAGGGGAGACCCGAAGAAAGCGCGAGAGTGCGAGGATGGAAATGCCGCCTTTGCTGAAGCCGTGCTGCACGCCTAGGAGTACCAGGAGATCAAGAAGAGCATAGATCCGTCCGAGATGCCCGCAACAAAGAAGGAGGTGACAAAGCCAAATCCAGAGTTCAAGGCATCAGAAGAGATGAAGAAGACGTCATGGAAGGATGATGACCCCTCCAAGGTGACCCAGATAGGCGTAGGCCTAGGTAGCGCATAGGAAAGCGTGCTCGTCAAGTTCCTCTAAGCAAATCAAGATATCTTCGCATGGCAGCCATCTGACATGACCGGAGTACCTAGGGAACTTGCTGAGCACTCTCTAAAATGTAAACCGGAACGCTAAACCTGTCAAACAGTCCCTACGATGATTTGGCGATGAAAAGCATAAGGCAATAGCTAAGGAACTAGCACGGCTCGAGTTAGCCGGATTCATAGAAGAGGTCATCCACACTGAGTGGTCGGCCAATCATGTAATGGTCCCTAAAAAGGACACCACTGATTTAAGGATGTGTGTTGATTATACTGCCTTGAACAAGGCTTGTCCAAAAGATCCGTTCGCTCTGCCTAGAATTGATCAAGTCATCGATTCTACGGCAGGCTCGGAACTCCTCTATTTTCTCGACCCATATTCCGATTATCACCAAATCCGGATGAAGGAATCTGACAAAGTCAAAACTTCATTCATAACCCCCTTCGAAACCTTCTGTTTTTTTATGATGCCCTTTGGGCTGAAGAACGCAGGAGCTACGTACCAGCGCACGATGCAGCGTTGCCTCCATGACCAACTCGGACGTAATGTACATGCATACGTGGATGATATTGCAGTAATGTCCAAAAAGAAGGAAATGCGGATTTCTAACTTGGAGGAAACATTTGCCAACCTACAAAAATAACATCATGCTTAACCCGAAGAAGTCCTTCTTTGGAATACCAGCCGGAAAATTGTTAGGTTTCATCGTGTCTCAAAGAGGCATAGAGGTGAACCGGGAAAAAATCAAGGCTATACTCAATATTTCCAGGCCAACTCCCCCGAAGGACGTACAAAGATTAACTGACTGCATCGCTGCAGTCAGTCGATTTGTAAGCCGGCTTGGCGAAAGAGCCGCACCATTATACAAACTCCTGAAAAAGACCAAGGATTTTGTTTGGACTGATGAAGCTAAAGCTGCACTACAAGACCTGAAAAAAGTACTCTCATCTGCTCCCATCCTTGCAGCGCCGGAACCTTAGGAACCGATGTTGCTCTATCTTGCTGTGACAAGTAAGGTCGTTAGTATCGTCATGGTACTGGAGAGACCAGAGGAAAATCAGGAGCACCTGGTGCAGCGTCCGACTTACTTTGTCAGTGAAGTCCTAACAGAGTCAAAACAGAGGTATCCGCACTATCAAAAATTGGCTTACGGTGTTTTTCTAGCATCCCGTAAGTTACGACACTACTTTCAGGAGCATCCAATTACCGTGGTGAGCACAGCTCCCATGAGAGATATAATCAACAACAGTGACGCCGCAGGACGCGTCGCCAAATGGGGCATAGAGCTTTCAGCTTTTGACATTGAGTATAAACCTCGGACAGCGATCAAATCCCAGATCCTCGCCGACTTTGTCGCTGATTGGACGGAGACGAAGGAGAACATGATCCTCCTGAGTCGGAATATTGGACCCTCTTCTTCGATGGGTCTAAGGCTCACGGGCACTCGGGGGTTGGCGTGGTGCTCAAGTCACCCCAAGGAGATAAACTTTGATACGTGTTGCAGATCCACTTCACAGCGACAAACAATATTGCCGAGTATGAAGCACTGCTGCATGGAATCCAGATTGCTAAGGATATTGGCATCCGACGTTTGTTGTGTTACGGAGATTCGGATCTTGTTGCTCAACAAGTGTTGGATATTTGTAATGCAAATAAGCACATGGCAGCATATAAAGCTGTTGTGGATGATCTATCTAAATCGTTCGAAGGATTTGAAGTTCAACATATTCCTCGAGCAGAAAATGAGGAAGCAGACGCACTATCTCGAATAGGTTCTGCACGGAAAGAGGTCCCGGATGGCGCTTTTTTAGAGCACCTCAAAGTTCCCTCAATAAAGGGAGTAGATGAGGAATATCCGACCAAATCCGACTCACCTTTAGGAATATCTTGACCAGTAAAGTGCATTCTTGGATATCTTGAGACTGAATGCAATGACTCCTGGAAAACAATTTGGAAGGATGGAATTTTCACTACCAATTTATACTACAACTTCACATTCAGGAATATCTTGACCAATAAAGTGCATTCCTGGATATGGCAAAGCAAAGTGCTTCTTAGAATTAAAGTGTTTGCTTGGTTGTTGATCAGTGATCGACTCAATACCAGAGATATGTTAGGAAGAAGGCATTGGAATGTATCTAGTAACCACACATGTGAGTTGTGTCACATACAGGCAATTGAAAACTGGGAGCATCTTTTCTTTGAATGTAACTTTAGTAGAAGAGTTTGGGCATATCTTCAAGTGGAATGGGATCAGAAGGATTCTATGGAGCTAATGTTTTTATCTGCCAAAAAGAAATTCACAAAACCATTATTCATGGAGGTTGTCATCCTTGGGTGCTGGAATATTTGGAAGGTGAGAAATGAGGCAATTTTTGAAAAGGTGAAGCCTTCCTTTGGGGCATGGCGAAGGAAGTTTATTCATGAGGTCACTCTGCATGTGCATAGAGTGAAAGACAAGCATACAGCTGAAATTTCACAATGGATTGACTCTTTGTTGTAATTATGTATTTCTTTGTAAATAGGGTTTTGTGTATATATGTATCTCTGAGAACATTCTTTTAATAAAATTACTGCGGGGGTTCCCTCACACTGTTCATCAAAAAAAAATATCTGACTCACCTTTGATAGAAGTTCTGGCCGTGATTCCCAGCTGGACTCAACCCTACCTCGATTACTTGGTAGATGGCAAATTACCCGAAGACGAGGTACTGAGCCGGCAGATTATCCGACGAGCAAAAGCCTATACTATTGTTAAAGGTGAGCTCCATAAACAGAGTGTTTCTGGGGGTTTTCAGCGATGTGTATCTCCGGAAGAAGGAGTGGAAATCTTAAGGGAAATCCACGAAGGCGAGTGTGGTCACCACGCTGCAGCCAAATCTTTAGTGGCAAAAGCTTTTAGACACGGATTTTTCTGGCTTACAGCTCAGGCAGATGCCGAACGATTAGTCAAGACGTGCAAAGGCTGCCAAAAGTACGCCAAACAAGCTCATGTTCCGGCTGATCAGCTGCGAACAATACCTATAACATGGCCTTTTGCGGTCTGGGGGCTTGATATGGTAGGACCATTTAAACGAGCTCCAAGTGGATTTACTCACCTCTTAGTGATGGTGGATAAATTCACCAAATGGATTGAGGCTAAACCTATCACTAGTTGTAATGGAGCAACAGCCAAAAGATTTGTCGAGGATGTTATAATCCGGTACAGTTATCCACATAGCATTATCACGGACAATAGGAGTAACTTCTCTATGGGAGAATTAGCTGAATTCTGCAACGAGCAAAATATCCGGCTTGACATTGCGTCAGTCGCACATCCACAAGCTAACGGACAAGTCGAAAGAGCAAATGGTTTAATCCTACAAGGCCTGAAACCAAGACACGAAGCACCACTATGACGTGCTGCGGGGGCTTGGGCAGAGGAATTACCCTCTGTAATATGGAGTTTACGAATGACTCCGAACAGGTCAACCGGATACACACCTTTCTTCTTGGTCTATGGTGCAGAAGCAGTTCTTCCTAGTGATTTGATTCACACTTCTCCTAGAGTGGCCGCGTATATTGAAGAGGATGCCGAGATTTCTCGACAAAATGATCTCGACTTAGTCGAAGAAGTTCACGTCGTTGCTGAAATGAGATCTACAGCCTATCAGCAGAAGTTACGCAAGTATCATAGCCAGAGAGTCCGAAATAGATCTTTCAATAAAGGTGATTTGGTTCTCCGGCTTGTGCAACAAAGAAAGCACAAACTTTCCCTATTATGGGAAGGGCCCTTTTTAGTTAGTCGAGTATTGCATAATGGATCGTACTACTTAACTGACATGAGGCCAGTCAAAGAAAGACCTGCTACTAAGAAGAGAAAGAGAGCTGGAGGCAGTACTGATCCGGATGAGTTAGACAGACCGTGGAATATTGCTCAGCTACGTCCCTTTTATTCTTAGTTTATCCTTCTTTGTAATCATATATATGTACATGTTCTGTGAGAAATAAAAGTTTTGGTTGCCTCAAATTTTTCTGAGAAGTTTTTACCATCTTATTTCTGAATGATCATGTCATAGTCGAAAATCCCAAAATGCTTGAAAGTACTTTATGCTCATGTTCGTTCTGGTTTAGATTTCCGATTCTAAAACTGCTACCCTCGGGTTTAACTCTAAAGTTTCTAGTCTTTACTTTAGTTATTTGTCTGATTGCTGGATGTGGGCATTTTATGAGTAGTGAATTGTTGGTACTGGAAGCCAGCTTTGTTTCCGAGTTTAAACTGGTTTAGCAATTGAACTCCGTTGCTCGGCAAAGTTTCTGGCAGAAGTTTAGCCGGCCCATGAAAGGGACGAGGCGGAAAGCCAGATAAACGATAAGTATAGACGAAAAAGTACAAGTGCTTATGTAAACATTTCAGGCACACAAAAAAATAAAGCCAAAAGTGATGAATAGATCAAAAGCTTAGCACTAGCAAAATCATAGTACTTTACAATTACAGACGCATCATGATTTTTCAGGATAATACAAATATTTCTGGCAATTTATGATGCAGGAGGAGATGAAGGAGCTGCCGGCTCGCTGGAAATCCCGCCTTGATATCGTTCCGACATGTCCGCATCCGAGGTGGTGCGTTCATCGTTGGAAACTTCTAATGATTCTTCCGGAGGAGGAGGCGGAGTATCTACGCGGGTGAAGAAGGGGATCTCGTAGCTGGTCAGGTCAGCAATGTGACACCCATATCCGGCGCAGGAGTGCATGATGGCTTGAAGGTCCTGCTCCTGGCCGTCTTCATCTACTTTGCAGTACCCTCTGGTCACTTTCCATATTTCCATGTTTCCATGGTGGCTCATGACCATGGTGAGAGCGTTCTGCGCAGCAGTCCACGCGTAGGACATGTTCCAATCTTGAACAAGTTGCGGCATCTCCTTTGCCTTGTCCCGCACCTGAAAATCCGACATGCTAGGCATGTCCGGAATCTTGAGAGCTTCGCCGATGTCCTCAAGGGATTGGCGGAAGTCATGAAGTAGGTCACTGACTTGGGTAAGCTGGTGGGTATGGTGCTCAGTGGAGGAAGAGTCCGTCAAATTCAGAGGACCTATACACAAAACAAGTCAAGAAAAATCCGACATTGATAGAAGTCGAAGAAAAAGACAAGTCAGACAGATGGAACGTACCGAAAATGACATCGTCAATTTTGGTCTTCTCCTCCCGGAGACTCTAGAGTTCATCCCGGAGCGCCTGGGACAGGTCCCTCTCTCTGCTAAGTTCATTCTTGAGGTCCGAGATTGTTTTATCTTGAGTAGCGATCTTGCGATCACGCTCTTCAGTAGCCATGGAGGAGGATTCAAGGACTTGAGCAATGCTCTTTTCATGATCCGCCTTGAGCTGATCCAACTCTTGGAGAAGCTCCTTGTTCTCCACCACCAAGGTCTTGAGGTTCTCAGCCTCTTCAATCATGGCACAGGATTGTTTCACTAGCGCTGTAAGTCAAAAAGAATAACAGTTCAGAACAAATTCGACATTGAAAATACAAAGACAAGGTTTGAGTCTCAGAATGTTCACCTTTGGCCTCACCCTTGGCAACTTTAAGTTTAGCATTTTTAAGTCGGAGAGCCTTGATCTCTCTCTGCTTATCGCAGACATTCTTCAATAAATCCTGGTTATAGGAACATACTTTCTATAAGTCAGAATACCCAAAGTCATAAAGCTACTTAAGACTCGGGCTAATATTTTTGCTAATATCAGCACGAGCCTTGGGGGCTACACTAGTTCATTATTTGGCATCCTAATGAAGCATAAACCCGGATTATATATCCTACTTCATGCTTGGGGGATAGAGGATATGATACAAAATAAAGGAAAAACAGGAGTTAGAATTCCGACTTACATATTGTTCGTGAGTGAGTTTATCCAAACTCGCGTTCACTTCAACGGCCACCTTCTCGGCGAGAGTCAGAGGAATCACTGGGGCTGTTGGAAGCTCACCAGTCCTAATCCTCTCATCGCGAAGGCACACCTAGGCGAGAAGGTCGGAGAACTTGACGTCCTCTGCTTCTTGCGCTTCTTCTTCGGTAGATAAGGTTCTTTTCTCCAGGCATTGCCTGGCGAGCCGCTGGATCTCTTCAGCAGATTTCTGGGACAGGCCAAACATGGCAAGTCCCGGATTGCTCATGAGGTTTTCGGCGAAGGTTTCTGCCAAGGGATCATTACCCAAAGAGGGTTCACCCTTATCTAGATCTGACTCACCCATGGTGACGTCAGTTCGCGATTCAAGGATCGCAGGCTCCGTCGAAGGAGCCGGATCTTCTGCGACGACCGGGGAAGGAATGGTCACCGGCGTTGCAGAAGGTTGAGGGGCAGGAGTCGGAGGAGCCACGGCAGGAGAAGCTATGGTGAGCTTTGTCTGTCGCAGGGGCTTCGAAGAAATTCCCTTCCCCTTGCCCTTGATGAGCGGTTTTGCTCTGAGAATGTAGTAAAGTCGGAAACATTACATCTCAGAAAGAAATTCGAGTAAGGTACAAAGGCGGAAATTGTGATTGAAAGTTACCTTTTCACGACAGGCACCTCCTTTGTGCCGACAGCCACTGTCGGAGCTTTGCGCTTCTTGAGCACAAGGTCCAGCAATGGGACCACTTCTACCTCCTGAGAGAACTCTAGAGGATATCCTTCGAGCGGAGCAAGTTCCGACTCGGGGAGGTCAGTAAGCTAAAAAGAAGAAAACATATCAGCATTGCACTATAACTCAAAATATTGAAACACATGAAAAGGTGTATTGATGGAAGCTTACTACCACTACGGGGTTATCCGCCGTGTGCATATCCAGAGAAACCTCTAGGATTCTCCTCTCGATCCGCTCCCTAATCAGCCACTTGACTTGGCTTATGTAGCCCTGTGTGGTGTAGGCTTTGGGGCTGATGCGGAGGGAGTCTTTCTTGGATGACGTGATGGAGTGCATCAGTCGATCCCCGTGGTACTGAAGGGGCTGGATCCGACGTGAGACCTAGCATTGGACTAAGTCAGAGCCCTTCAGACCCTTGTGTTTGATCAAGTATTTGATCCGCCTCTTAGCGAGGATCAGATCGTCGGTGAGAGCCGGAGCAGCCTCGTCCTAGGATGGTTGGGCCGTGGCAGCTCCATCGATGAAAGCCGGCGAAGTAGTGGCTTTGCCGGGAGCCGGAATATCCCTATGATAGAAAAACATGGCTGGCCATTGTTTGACCGAGTCACTAGCTAAACTTTTGGGATACGCGCACTCGTGTCTAAGCGAAAAACTAATAGTGACGGTGATGTAAGGAACACCGGCGGTAATGGAGTTTCTCCGGACATGAAAATAGTACCGGAATAGAGTCAAACTCGGCCTAATGCCGAGAAAGCCCTCACACAATGAAGCATACGCGCTCATCTCTAAAAGAGAGTTGGGAGGAAGATGATGGAGTTGAACTCCGTAATGATCAATCACCTCAGAGAAGAGAACTCCAAGGGAGGAAACGACAAACCTCTGTCGAGGTGGGTGCCGAAGTGGACCCGCTCGCCGTCGCGCGGGTTGGGGACCGTTTCCCCGAAGCCACTCCACCAGTCGTCGACGCGGAGGAGCCCTTCTTTCTCCACGTTCTTGAGACCCTCGTCGTTGAGCGTGCAAGGAATCTAGAGCCCGCGAAAGCTCTCTTTCTCTGCCACCGCTTCCATCGCCGTCGCTGCCGCCGCTGCCGCTAAGCCAGAAGAGGAAGATGAAGCCATTTCTCCGGTGAGCAGTTGACCTAAAAGGGGCGGTGCTGGGAGTTTTTGGGGGATGAACGAGGGAGCTCTATGTGCGCAGGGAGATTGGAAGGAGAGGAAAAGGCAAAGGACTGGTGAAAGGAGAAGGAGGAAATCCTAACCCCTTATATTCACCTAACTCCGCCAAGATTCGTGCAAATGCTACAGTATGACCACCACGTGTCGTGGAAGGAACTGGGAAGGTCCCACGCGATGATTACGTCGCCTCAATCTCCACGCACGCATTGAAACAGTGCCTCGGTTCCGTGAACCGCAGGCCCACCAACGGTCGTGCTGACGGAATGCGTGTCAGATGACGTGACTTGACCATGACTTGTGTCAGGTGGCGTTAGAGACCAAATTCCGGCTTAGTTTGAAATCAAGCTGGAAAATCCGAGTAACCTGTTGATAGGTCCGACTTATTTTTTAAGACCCGGATCGTATTTTTTGTTGTGAAGTTTCAGGAACCCTTCAAGATTCTGCAAGCCGAAGATTAAGCTAGACGATGATAAATCCGACATTGGATCTTGGACGCCTCCGGGGGCTGCTGTTGGGCATATACTTTCCGGGTATCCTCACAGTTCCTCATTGACCAGGGTGGCCCACTTCGGGTTAGAGCATTGCTTCACGGGCAGCCCAGTCAGGGAGAAAGACAGAGTCCAATCCGGCTATGGGAAGGCCTAGAAGACTTACCGACTTAGGCCCATAATGTTACTTGTAGTTCAAGATGTACTATGTAACCGACTCTTAGTCGTAGCCGGATAGATCTCTTTTGTAAACCCTCGGCCGGATATCTATATAAGCCATCCTAGGGAGAGCCTTTAGGGCACCCTCAATAGTCTACAATCTCAACTCGCACAGGCGAAACCCTTGTAACCCATATTCCGGCTATACCGTATTACTAGATTGCTAGCAGGAGTAGGATCTGTCCAAAGCCGGCGGATTCGAACCTGGGTAAACTTGTGTGCTCACCGTCCCGGAATACCATATGTCTCACACCCCTCTCTTCCGCACGCCTCGAGGGCCCCCTCATGGCGTACTTGTCATTAATCCGACGACACCGACACGTGTGTTGCAAAGTTGCTTGATCGTGCATGCTTACACAAGTGGCCTACAAAGAAACTTATAGAAGAATGGGCAAACGAGCTTCATTTTGGCAAATTTTGGACAAGCTTTGCATGTCCGATCGGCAAATCACGGGCTGCCCTGGGTGCAGGGATGCTAGGTCCATGTCTATGCTTACACTTTTTAAACTTATTAGGAATAATAGATGTACACTTCCTTCTGTCCTATCATGTTACGTCGTGTCAGCACCGCGCACCCGCTGCGGATCAGCAACGGGACGATGGTCTACGTGACCGGTCTCTGCTACGCCAAAGCCATGTCGCACACCCATCCCATCGCCTATCGGGACGGACGCCAAATTTAATCCCTAGGATTGGAAACCAACTGTGCTCGCCTGGTCAAACTTGCTTCCACATGGGTATGACCTTAATATTGGTAAACACAATTTAAGCATCGCCTTCCGTCTCCTCAGCACATCACTGTGCAAAAATCCCCAACTCATTCCTTCCGCCGCCCTCCGCTACCGCTGCAGCCACCGCAAGAACCATCGACGCTGCCGCAGGCACCATCTCTGCCGGGCCATACCACCGCAACAGATCACTCCACCGTCATGCCCAGTCCCAGCCACCGCTACCAACCCTAGGCCACCGTCGCTGCATTAGTTGCTTCTATGGACGCAGAGTATGGCGTGTTCGCGCGACGAGAGCGACTTCACCGACGAGTACACCGACACCGCCCATGGAACCACCAAGCTGACGGTCGTCCACACAAATGCGTCAGTGGAGGTCGCCAAGGTCATCGCAATGTACGAGCGGTGGCTATAGGAGCCGATGGATAGGTACAAGATCGTCGGCCTTGACCTCGAGTATACCGGAGATAGGAAGAGGACGGTGCTTTTGCAGCTATCCATGCGCAACCACTGCCTCCTATACCACGTATGTAGGGCCAAATCTGTATGCCTGGAGCTTCGCGAGTTCCTACACAGGAGGGAGATCTACTTCGCCAGCGTCGACATCAAGAACGACACTCCGAAGCTAGAGCGTGATCTCCTCGTTCATGTCGTCAATCACGTCGATCTCCAACGTTTGTGGAGGTACCCGGATGGCGGTACGGGGAAAGCCGGCATGGCTAGACTCGCTGCCGACATCATCGACCACGAGTAAGCCGGCATGAAAGTCGAGTTCCCGAAGCACCTGCACGAGCGATGGGAGTGGAGGCACCTGGATTAAGATGCGATCAAGTACACAGCCAGGGACGCGTATGTCTGCTACGAGATGCTCAACAGGATCTGGCGGGTGGGTGAGTGTGTTGTTTACCACTACTAGTTTCGCATTTCGTTCCTAGTTTTATCTCGCATGTATTTTATCTCGCATGTATTTTCTAAGAATTCTATGTGTAATAACCAAGCTCGTATGATCCTTGTGCTATTAGCTACTTAACCTGTATGAATTACATTCCCCCTTTTGTATGCTCAACATTCATTCTTACAAATTCTATTTGTGCCATTTGCTTGCGGCAGAATCCAGGACTGACATGCATAAGGTGTGATACAGTCATAAGTCATAACCAAACCCAGATTATAGCGAAGGATACAGTCATAACCAAACCCAGATTATAGTTTGACAAAGGTAATACATAGCAGTTCGTAATTGCTCACATAGTGTACTTCTGAAATAACATGTTTTCATAAACACAACAATCATGCACTAAAAGTCTACATCCCAGCCTATTGGAGAAGGCAACCGATCCCAGGATTCCTTCGATCGCTTGCCCCAGCTTGTAGATTCATCTACACTCCGGCATCTGGGGCAAACAACCTGCCTTGGTGGTGGTTCAATGATGCGATGCCTAGAATGAGATTTTACAATCTGGCGGTACAGCTCGTGGCTAACATACCCGTCAATTGCAGCGTACTTCAGATTAGGTTCAGAAAGTGGCTTATCCTCCCAGTAATCGTGCCCTAAACGCCTCCACGAACATCTCGACAATTTGCCCTTCATGTCAGCGTACCACGGGTCGATGAGTTCGGAGGCAAGAGCGGCCATCCCGGTCTTGCTACCCTTCGTCTCTGGGATCCAGTAAATTTCCTAGATGTCCACTCTGCACTCCTTTGGGATTCTAATGTTGACAGTCGGGCTTTCAAGCAGTTTAGTGTCATTCGTGTCCTCAACACTAGTAAATGTTATGTGCTGGTTCACGAGAAAGTCATGAAATAGATCCCTAATGCTTTTGCCCCACCTGCATAAAAATAAATTCAGACAAATAATATAGCAATAACTTTTGCAAACAGATCGTTTAGGAACAAAAAGACAGCAAAGTCTACCAGATCCCGTCAGCCCCGTTCTCGCAAAAAGGCTGGTATACGAGGATGTGCCTCTTCATGGAGAGTTGCACCACGACGATCCTATGGTGATCACGGTTGTACTCGAGGTTGATACCTATGAACCTATTTTCTTTGAACTGCAGCCAACTCGTGTAATTATTCAGAGTGTTCCTCACCGTCCGAGGGTCGGTGGTGTAGATGACATCGATCTTCTTCCTGCCATGTACTTCTATGTCGAAGTGCGTAGTTTCTTGCCTGCCATCGTTTCGGATGTCCGAAGAGTCCATGACTATAGGCAAGAGGGAAAGGATACGGAGGAAGAGGGTGATGCGGTGGTGGAGGAAATGGATGAGGCTATGGAGGAGAAAGACGATGAGGCCGTGGAGGAGGAAATGAGATGGAGAAGTGAAAGATTGGAACCGCCCTTACCAATATCTGGAATGGTGCACGACCGTTCGTAGTAGGATGAAGGTGGAGAAAAACGGTGGTTTTACACGTCGACGTTAGCGCTTCCTAAAATTTGTTCTGCGCCACTTGCATGTGGTGGAATCGAGATCTGCCATGCACGATCCAAGTCAAACGTAGGCACATTTGCGCTTGCCGACCTTCACTCACTAACAGGCGAGCCGCACATTTCTCTCTCTTACGATTTATTTTTTTCACTTCCTCTAGACGGTTTCGGTGCCCACCCTCAATAATTACGCCCTCCTTCCTTGTCTTCCACGTGGATGAGAACCGGTGGCGGCGGCGGTTCCTTGCAGATTCACTCCCCACTCGAACAACTGCCCCCATCCCTGATTCCATCCCCTCTCGAATCCATCCGCCTCCTTATCACAATGCCTCCATTAATCTACCGGATTCCAGACTCCATTTGCCACTATGGGTAGAGCTTGGGGTAGCAGCAGGCTGAAGCGAAAGGCATGCGACGACGACGCGGATGGCCAGGGCGACCGCCACCGCGAGGATTGGGGATGGACGAACCTCAGTGCCGCGAACGTGCAGAGGATCGCCTCGGGGTTGGACATCATCTCTGTCGGCCACCTCGCTCGCTGCATCCCTGGCTACCGCTTCACGATGCGGGACATGGACGAACAACCATTCGGCACGCCAGGCCTTCTTTACCCCGATAACAGCAAATGGCCAAACGACCGTGATGGCCATGTAAGTTCCAGTATCTAGCTTATTCGTTCAGTCATATCGTTGATTCATATATGCTGAACTCTCATCGGAATCCTATGTTCCTTTCATAAAACGTGTTGTGTGCATGCGCGATTTGAACAAATCGAACCATTTAAGACTATTCTGTACAGCGGAAGCTCTGCTCGTACCTGATATTCTGGTATTTTCATAGTGACACAGTCTTACTTTAGGTGATAGACGAGTTGTCAATTTCGATTTGCAATGGAATGCCTGCTAGGTGATATTTTGTTTCCTAAAATAAAGACAAACAGATTAGACGATTTAAGGTTGTTATGCCCCGAGATGTTTATGATCATCGTCAGCAGTTTGTTCTGGGGGCTCTGCTCCTACTCCATATATTGGGTATCTTCGTAGTGACACAGGCACAATTTAGGCGATATCTGAGTAGACACTCGTATTTAGGCGATATTTTGTGTACTTTAATCTGAAGGTCCAGTTGTCAAATTCTATTTGCAATGGAATCCATGCTAGGTGATTATACAAACTAACAATAAACTCTACAGAATATTCATGCAAAACTGATGCTGCTGGATAAGTGGTCCGAATCAGTAGTGGTGAATATCAAGGAAGAAGAAGACACGGAAATGGAAGATGACCAGAACTAGGTGGGTGGAAACGGCGAGTGGCTGGTCCTTTTATCACAGGATGGGAGTACTTGGACTCTAAAAAATGGCTACAGATCGTTGAGACTTACATTGCCATCTTTGGAGGGTGTCGGCATTACTGCATTCAACAACGGGTGGTCGCCGCCCATTTCCGAATTCGCTTATAGGTTCAACATGGCAGAACTTGACCTCCAGAAGGTATAGCTCCCACATAGACTGCGGGAGAGGCGCGGAAGACCTGGGAGTACGACCTCTTAGCGGTGTTCGACAAGGCAATCACATTAATTAGATGCCTAGAAGACAAAGAATGGACAGTCTTGCGCGACGACTTCCTGTGGCCGGATAAGTATGTCGACGCTGTCTTCACCTACAGCTACTCTTCGTACAAACTGCAACGCATTTATGCAGTCACTGAACCTAGCGGCGACGTGCGTGTTTGGGAGCCGTCCATTTGGGGTGAGTCATGGTGTCATATAGCATGTAAAATCCCATTCAAAATTCTGCTTACTGGCTGTAAGTAACATGCAGGTACCCACGCATCCCCGCGCATCATTCCAGCTCCGGTCATCGAAGATGCAGTAGCAGATGCTGAACTTGGCACACGGTGCTAGTTCCTGGCACTTCTCGAAGGCGAAACGGAACAGGATGATGAACTCATGTGGATTCATACCAGGGGAGCACTAAACAATGTTGGTGATACAATAGAACATATGGGGACACAACTTTCTTCATACCCATCGCTGCGGTATCACGTTTTCTCGAGGTCCGCATGCCCATCCAAAGACCCAGTAGAGCAAGTCTGGAGCAGAGTCGACAATCTGAAGGGACAATCTGTGTTTCTTGGGATCAACTACCCTTTCTTTGTCGGAGCCCCTGGAGCTGTTGAACCAGTAATTGCTCAGGCGGCCCTGGCTCCTGATGCTGCTGCTACTGCTGCTGGTGTTGGTGGTGGTGGAGCTGACAAAGAACTAGCTGCTGCTCCTGGTGAAGCTGACAAAATACTTGGTGATGTTGTTGTTGGTGAAGCTGACGAAATACTTGCTAATGCTACTGCTGGTGAAGCTAACGAAATACCTGCTGAGGCTGTTGCTGGTGAACCTGACAAAATACCTGCTGAGGCTGCTACCGGAGTCTAGGAAGAACATGCTGGTGTTGTTGCTGAGGTGCCAGCACTTGCAGTGTTTATAGCAGACTGTGTGTTTGCTGCACACTCACGCGCCTATCATGTTGACACTCCAGATCCAACTTGGAGACGAATCCACGTCGGGGGGAGGGGGCCTACAATTGGCTCATCAGTGGGGTCATACGATTTGATGGAGAATGCCAGACGGCCAAACGCAGCATTCTGGTTCGTTCCGACGATATCACCATCTCCAGGGACCTAGTGCTCATACTGGCAGATCCGATGAACCATTTGTCTTTATCTTTATCATTAGTTACGCTTATTTGTGTAAAGACTAAGCTGTGCTTATTTGTGTAAGACTAAGTTAGGCCTAACTGCGTAATATTCAGTGAAATCCAGCTTTTCTTTCAACGCCCATAACAACAGAATTGCAGCATAAAACATACAAAGGTAATGTGCATACTAGGCATTTTTGCTCAGGATAACAACCACTTCAAGCAAATGATACATGGTGTAAGCATTTGAACGCATCACTAGAATGTGCCACCTATTGATGATTGATGACATGGATCTAGCTTTCCTGCGTGTATCTGCATTGAATCGCTCATTGATTTGTTCACATATTTTTTGGCAATGGCTGATGAACTCCACTCTCTTGGTAACTTGCTTCGTCAGCGAGCACTTGTTGATGCAATGCAAAGTACAGAACATGGTCGTCATCGTCATTTCATTTAGGTTTCTCTATGTTTTGTCATCACGGAGCTACTAATTTCAAATGAAAATCTAGTAAACAACATACGTGTACATTTTTAGAGTATGCTACGGCCACGGTTCATACATGTTTTTCTACAATCACAAGAAGAAAACTTGATGCATTTTCACCTTGTTGGCGTTGTGCCGAACTGGGTGGATGCGGCTTTGGGGTTTGGAGAGGAAGGCGCCATGGCTGGTGCGTGTGCGACCACGGCGACGGCGAGCTCGGATTCTGGAGGAGGCCAACAGGACCGAGCATGGTCGGCATGGTGACAGATCTCACCAGAGAATGAATTCCTGTCCCCGCACCATGCCATGGGTGTGGCCATGGTGAGGGCAAGCTCCGATTCGGGATGGGGAGGAGAACGGGGCCGAGAAAGTCCGTCCAAGTCCTAGCTCCGCCGCCATGGCCGCGACCACATGTTGTCGCCCCGGAGGAAAGAAGAAGACGCGTAAAGGATGCATGCACCAACGCTGCAAGCCTACATGGCAGCCACGACGGCAGCGACATAATGGCGAAAGCCGACAGGGGGGGCCCAACTTGACTGTCGTTAGCCTGATATTTTGTATTGAAATGTAAAGTTGAATTCATGCCGAAAAAGACACTCTGAGTATTTGGCACGCCAACTTTGGGAAACGTAGCTGATTGTAAGCAACTTGGGTACCGTGTTGCCTAGGCACCCCAACCTTCGGGCCGCAAAATTATATTCTCCGGAGGGGGGCCACAGGGTGGACACACCACCCCTAGGCACGGGCTAGCCCTGGCCGCGCCACCAGGTCGTGTGGGCCCCTGGCCGCCCATCGACCTTGCCTCTTCGCCTATAAGATGCCTCCCGATGCAAAAACCCTAGGTCGTCAATCAGAAATCCACGAAAAGTTCCACAACGCCGCCGCCACCGAAGGGGAGATTCGGGGGACAAAATGTCTCTGTTCCGGCACCCTGCCGGGATGGGGAAGTGCCCCCGGAGCCATCTCCATCGATCTCCACCACCATCTCCATCGCCGTTGCTGATTCCCATGATGATGAGGGAGTAGTTCTTCCTCGAGGCTAAGGGTTCTACCGGTAGCTATGTGTTCATCTCTCTCTCTATGCATGATCATATTGTGATCATGAGCTTTGTAATTCAAGTAGATCTACCTTGCTACTCAAGTGCTTTAATAGATCTCTGCTCTCCCCATGTGTGTGAAAGTGACAACATGCACACCATGGTGGCACTTAGGCTAGAGATTACAATTACTTGTTATGAGTTATATTTGGAGTTGGATGTTTCTATGAAATTGTGGTGTTTGTTGGAACCATCTAGAGCTCAAGGTGACGGTGTGGGGTTATCTAGATGGGGAAAGCGAGGAGTGTTGTTATAGCCCTACCATGGATTAGAGTGTCCAACCAGAGAGTAGTTCAGAGTAGTATCATGAAGAGAAGATATTTATATGAGAGTGTTCACTAGTGAAAGTATGATTCCTAGGCCTTGTTTCTAAGCATTGAAACACTGTTTGCAACTAGATCTATTACATGTTTTCTTGCTGCCATCTTTATTTAAGTTTGCCTTTAGTCTCTTCCACGCTATCAAGCTATTTTCTGGCACCATTGTCTTATATCCATACCACTTGTATTTCACTATCTCTTCGCCGAACTAGTGCACCTATACACCTGACAAGTGTATTGGGTGTGTTGGGGACACAAGAGACTTCTTGTATCTTCATTGCAGGGTTGCTTGAGAGGGGATACCTTTGACCACTTCCTCCCTAAGTTCGATAAACCTTGGGTGATCCACTTAAGGGAAAACTTGCTGCTGTTCTACAAACCTCTGCACTTGGAGGCCCAACAACTATCTACAAGAATAGAAGTGTGTAGACATCAAGCTATTTTCTGGCGCCGTTGCCGGGGAGGTAAGGTAAAAGGTACTCACATCCTCTGGCTACTAAACTATCTTCTAGTACTGTTGCTGGTGTGTGAGTGCTCGAAGTTATTTCCTTTAGATTCTACAAATATATCTTTTTGTTTCTTGTTTTTATTTTCACTAGTTAGGCTTAATGGAAAACAACAACAAAATTAGAGAGCTTTATAGTATTTATCTTGAGTTAGGACATGAAGTGTTTAAAGAGAAAATTTAAAAACCTATGGAACTTTATTTGCATGCTAATAGCAATGTTATTAGTATGAATTCTTTGAACACCATTATTGCTAATGCTATGGAAAAGTCTAAGCTTGGGGAAGCTAGTTTTGATGAGCATGATATTTTTAGTCCCCCAAGCACGGAGGAGAAAATTTACTTTGATGATACTATGCCTCCAATATATGATGATTACAATGATGAATATGATATTTTTATTCCACCTACTATTGAGGAGAAAATTAATGATTACAATATGCCTCCTATATTTGATGATTATGGTGATGAGAATAATAATGATAGCTATTTTGTTGAATTTGCTCCCACCACAATTAATAAGAATGACTATGCTTATGTGGAGAGTAATAATTATTTTATGCATGTGGCTCATGATAAGAATGTTTCATGTGATAGTTATATTATTAATTTTATTCATGATGCTACTAAAAGTTATTATGAGAGAGGGAAACATGGTTTTATGCATCTTAATAATATTAAGTTCCCTCTTTATGTTGAAAGTCTTGAAGTTGCACTTGTTTTGCTTTACTATGCTTGTTGCTTTGTGCTTTCATGACTTGTTTCTTTACAAGATTCCTATGCATAGGAAGTGGGTTAGACTTAAATGTGCTTTGAATTTGCTTGTTGATGCTCTCTTTTACTTCAATTCATATTTCTTATGTGAGCATCTTCTCAAACTATCATGCCTAACTTAAAGGCGTTAAAGAAAAGTACTTATTGGGAGATAACCCAAAAGTTTTAGTTGAGTCTTGGAAGTTATTGCTTCAGTAATAACCTCTCCTTATCTTTTTTGTGTGATTTTTGTGCCAAGAGTAACCTCTAACGAGAGAGAAGTAATGCTTGGGAAAGTTGTTGTCCCGAAACAGATTTTTGTGCTTCGCTGTAAAAATTCGTGAA
The DNA here is from genome assembly GCA_023614405.1 of Avena insularis. Classification (NCBI taxonomy): domain Eukaryota; kingdom Viridiplantae; phylum Streptophyta; class Magnoliopsida; order Poales; family Poaceae; genus Avena; species Avena insularis. The sequence continues at coordinate 658,084,624 of CM042690.1, read as the reverse complement.
AAATATCTGTATGTCGGTTTGAGCTGTAATTTTTTGTGCTTCTGCCCCAGGTTGTTATCCAAGTTTCCTTAGATCAACACTTTTCGATTTGAGCAACATAAGGTCTTCAAAAAATTGGTTTCTATCTGCTGGTCTGTTTTGACAGATTTCTGCCATTATTTGCATTTGCTTCTTATTGATTCCTTTTTGGGTTCTCTTTTGGGAATTGAGCTTTTTAAGGGAAGTGATACAGTAGCTTTTGTTTTAATGGAAGTTTTATTCGTGTTGAAACTGAACCAAAAGACTTATTATCTTGAGTACACTAATGTTGCTAATGAAGATTGTGTGAAGTTTTGTATGAAGGAAAATTTAAAGTTTAGGGAAGAGTAACTTGATAAGATGAAGAATGGACAAAAGCTCAAGCTTGGGGATGCCCCCCGTGTCACCCTAAGAAATATTCAAGAGCTACAAGAGTCAAATCTTGGGGATGCCCAAGGCATCCCCTTCTTCATCAATAAAAATTCTAGGTTTCTTCCAAACACTTCATTTTTATTGTTTCATGCATAGTTGTGTTGTTCTTGGAGCGTCTTCTTTTTTGTTTTAGTTTTGGTTTTTTGTTTGCTTGGTTTTCTTAGTTTGCTGAATAAATTGGTTGGACCCCCTCTTTCATGCATTGGTTTTCAAATAGTTTGGTTTGGATTGGAAAAGAGTAGGAAAGTTCATGCTTAAGTGCTAAAGAGAGCTTGTTTTTGACTGTGGCCTATGCTTTGTCATGCCATGCTTGATATTGTTTTGGCTTTATGCTTAGTGATCTTTGCTGTAGCATGACATGTTATAAACAATTGAGATTGCTTAATATGCCTTGGAAGAATCATGTGTTGTTTTAGCATATTAAAGCATAGAATTGTGGTATTCTCCTTTGATGCTTTATTTGGGTTGACTTGGCGCATGCTCACACCATGTTAAGACTATACCAAGTCACCATAGCCTCTATGATCATTTAGTTTTCGACTTGTAATATCACTGTATGCTTTAATTAATGATGTTTCGTCACTTTGCATGATTATGGCCATTATTGCTCTCTTAGTTGGTCGCTCCCAGTCTTTTGCTAGCCTCCATACCTAGTATGAGTTCCACTCATGCATCCAACTCCTAAAACCAAATTATTCCAAAGAGTCCACCATACCTACCTATTAGCATTTGCTATTCCAAATATATTCATGTTTTTATCTACATTCCGAATTAAACTTGTTATGAGAAAACAAGTGATTAAATCTCTCGCGAACTTGATGGCACACTTTACTTTTCTTGCCCTTAATAAACTTGAACCATTGTGTCGTCTATATTGTATATGCTTTCACTTATATGTTGGGGATTAGCAGAACCATGCTGTCATGGGGAACGCTTTCAACACTTCACTTGTACTTTGTACCTAGTTGATATCATGCTCTTTTGTCTATGGATGTCGTCGGTGTGAAATGAAAGGGGAGCTTGTAAGTCCATGGAGTTATGTATATGTGTTAGAGAAACGCCTAGGCCGCCGGTCTAATCCATGCTGTCATGGTGGAAACCTGCAGCGTAACCATAATGAGCTATCTATGAAGCATTCTTCTTATAAAAAAAGAGTCAAATATTGAGCAAAAAGAGAAAAATAAAAAAAGACATATGAGAAAAGAGGAATGAAAGAAAAAAGCACCATTTTCCCATGGTAAATAAGAAGATTGCTGAGATGCTCGTTGTATGCTTGCCTTGTGTAACACCCTCAAAATCGACCCTATGCAAGTTTTAGCGAATCCCGCCAAACCCGCATAGAAACGATTCAAAGGTGCCCACCAGGCACTTTCGTGCGGGTGGAAAACGAAGTAATAACATTACACAACAGTCCTCGATGGGACCCACGTAGATATATATACAACACGACTCCATGAGTCAAGAATACAGATATACGGTACAAAGATCCAAATCACCTTGAAAACAATAGAGCGTCCAGCTACGGACAAGATGCAAATGGGGCTAAGAGCCCTGAAGAATAACCAATGGCGTCCATAACCCTGCCCAGGCCAAGCCGGAAGGGTAACCCTGCTAACGACGTCGATCTGAAAACCTGCTTAAACAAAAGGGGTGCCGACAAAGGGCAAAGGAAAAAGAGGAGCGTCGATCGAGGCCAAGACACGGCGAGGCTAGAATTGGCGGTCCTCGCCTACATAGGTATGGTGGATCAAGCGTGGCAAGAAAGATGCACTAAACAGCCTATAGAGACTCGATACAACTGGCGGCTATCAGAGAGGGGTAAGAAAGACCTACTCGGAACCAACCTGATACTACCACCAATCAAACCCATCCTGGCGTTTCCCCCTCGACACCGATCGAGGAAGTCACCCGAGGAACTCACCAATTGGCATTTTATTTATTCGTTATCGCTAGCAATTACTAGTCAAGTATAGATAATCATCCGATAAATTAAGCGGTGGGCACTTTTAGTTAACCATTCCGTTGTAGTTGCGACGCTTACTAATCGATACAATTAGCATGAGATAACCCAAAACCCAGCTTGTTGGTACTTTTATTAGCCATTCCGTTATAGTTGCAATATTTACTAGTCGTACAATGGTCAATCGACAACCCAAGCAAGCAATTGTGGGCGCTTTAAGTTAGCCATTCCATTATAGTGAAGCTGATTACTAGTCATTATAGAGTCAAATTTATAGCACTACTTTAGTTATGCTTGTCTATGATCGAGATCATGCTCCAAGTCGTCCATAACGCGGACACGGCTTTCGAAAGTTTTACCTGAGGGTGCACAAATAGCAACACACACTCGATATGCCTCGGAAAAACCAAATCAAAACCCAACGAGATCCGACAAAGCAATTGCAGGATTCAGAAATATTGCGGCCACCTTTAAGTAGATCCATAGCGAAGCCGGCCGGCTCGGAAACGGGCTTAAGGTTGTGGAGGCGGCAGTAAACGACTGGGAACCCGAAAGTGTGGCTGGGCTTGTCGATACAGCGAAATCGGGCCACGATCCTAAACAAGATAAAGCAGCAAAGACTGCACAATCTTAAATAAAGCGATAAAGCATGGCATAGGTACAGGATCGTAAATAAAACCTCAAACTAGTTTGTGGCCCCAAGAAATAAGAATGAATCAAGCTCGCTCGAGGGGTCCATAAGCCTCCGGATGTGGATAGCGCGATAAATCAAGGAACAGGTATCAAGTACTCGGGGTCCTACGGGACACAAGTGGGCGGTCGGAAACCAAATATTATCTATCACCCACCGATGCCTCTGCTTACTTACTTCAATTTTAGTTGTTAAACAAGAATTAAAGTGAACGATAAGTAAAACCAGGATCATCTCCAACATCAAACAGGTGGCAATACTCCAACAACTGCGGTACATGGCGACACGCAACAGCACTTGAGCAAACGACTACGACGCGCAAGTCCAACTATCTACCAAACAACAGGTAATAGGATGTGTCCAAGGCAATATAAGGCTGCAAGGGATAACACGGTTACGAAAACTAGAGCATCGCAAATACGTATAGCAATAGATCAACAGGAGGGAATAAATACTATAAAAGTAAGATAGGTAGAAAGAGGGAGATGCTCGCCTGAAAACATTGCCGAAGGTTCATCCGAAGATCGGGTCGACACTCGCATCAACTCAACGGCCTTATCCGCGAAGAACCAAAACACTAGAAGAAACACCGGGTGCACTATTTAATACTACGGCAAAAGATCGGGCATGATGCATGTATGATGTATGACATGGCAAAGATGCGATGCAATTAGATCATATTAAGCGGAACCGGGGGTCCCGACAATAATTAGGTGGTCCAAGTTATTTATCTACCCCGCAAATTAAATGTTGTTTGAACATGGCAAAATATGGCACCGGTTCGCTACACAAATTTAGATGAGGCTAATATAAGACTAGATTTGCCCGCATATGGGCCCCATATTTAATTATGCAGTGAATCGGCATAAGGCCCCCTAACCACATGACAATATGCATGCGAGAACAATTTTATATGCAACAATTTTATAGATGGCATTTATAAAATAGGGTTCAGGAAAAGGGTTCACACATTAGGGTTCGGCGATCTTGGTTCCGGGGTTCGGAGTCCGACAGGGTTCAGAGTTCGGATCTGAGGTTCGGTCTCGGCGGGGTCGTTCTCGGATAACTGAGGTAGATCTTGTCGCATCCACGGTGGTCGGGCCATGTTGTCGGTCTTGGCGTTCGGGAGGAAGAACTTGGCGTTCCGTGTAGACGACCTTGGCGTTCTTGTCAGAGTTCTCGGGTGACGATGTCGGTCTTAGGTTTGGCGCCGGTGGATCTTGGCGATTCCATGTCGAAGGCCCGAGGAAGATCATGTCGATACGAAGCATTTTAGCGAGTTGGTCTCGGACGCCAGATCCCTGTGGACGATCTTGGGTTACCACCTAACCGGTGACGGAGGACTTGGCGAGCGGTACCATATAGGAGTACTTGGTGTCCGTAGTCTTGGCTCCAAGTAGACCTTGCACCGGCGCTAACGATCATCGGCGCATTTGGGCGATATCATTGCGGCATTGGCAGCAAAGAACTTGATGTATCTTGTCATCGGTTGAACTTGACGGTTCCAAGACGAACTTCTTGGAGGTTCCAGCAGGCGGTGCTCTTGGTCTCGCCAGAAACAGAGGAAAACTCAAAGGGCGGCACTAGGTGCGGCCCGGGACTTCAGCACGGACGACGGTGGAGGGCCGAGCTCGCGAGAGGGCGAAGAGGCCGGGAAGACGGAGACCATGACGGAGGGCTGCGACGCAAGGACGGCAGAGATGGCGGGAGGGCGCCGCACGGGGGAGGTGGTCGTCAGAGGGGAGAGGCCCGGCGAGGGCGGCTCGCCGGAGCAGAAGCGGGACCGGGACGACGGAAGCCGAGCAGGCGCCGGACGCAGAGGGGTGAGCGGCGGAGGTCGGGTTCGGGCGGAGGCCGCGTTTCGTGGTCCGGGCGAGGGCCATGGCAGTGCGGTGCCCTGTGGCGCCGACGAGGAGGACCGGAGGCGAGGAGGACGGGTAGGCGGGCTCGACGGTGGCGGGGCCCGGACGAGGTCGGTGGCGGGCGCGAGGAGAGCTCGGCGGCGGAGGGCAGAGGCCGGGCGCGCCTGCAGACGAGGCGAGGACGGGACGCAGCGGGCGGGTCGCTGAGAGAGGCCAAGGCTGCCGGGCGGGTCGCTGGAGAAGAGGGGGAAGGCCTGGCCAAGGAGAGGAGGAGGCCGAGCTGGGGCGGGGGCTGTGGTGGGCCAGGTCGGCTGGGGCTTGGGGTGGGGCAGGCTGTGGTTGGTGGGGGCTGGGGTGTGTGGAGGGAGGGGGTGGGGTGGCAGGGTTGGGGTGAGGTGGCGGTTGAGGATTGGTTAGAGGGAGGGAGAGGGTGAGGTGGCAGCCGGGTTGGTCCGTGAGGTGGCTGGAGGAGGGTAGATAGGACTGGGGTAAGAAAAGATTTGGGGTGGGGTCTAAGCTGGACCGATTTTATTCCGGGTGGTCGTCGGGTCGAATCGCCCGTTCACGCCCACTAAAAATAATTAAATATTTTATATATTTCAAACAGGCTTTTGCAAACCGATAGCATAAAAACAAAATAATCCGAGACCTGGGTTTTGCGTTTGAACAAAGACGGGCGCTAGAAAACAAATTAGGTTTTTCCGAAAATAATTTTATGCAAGCAAATGCAAGATGATGACGATGCTCAAATGCAATGTGGCATGATGACATGAGCATGCGGTCATGATGACGCAATGCACAAAATCAACGCGATTTTCTAGTAGTGGTTTTGCGGGGTGCCACAATTCGACACCACTAACAATGGATCTCGCCCTCGAGATCCGCCTCATGGTACCGGATGGAAGGTCGGCGGTCTGTGTCTTCTCGCTTCGTGTAGATCTTCGCGACACCACTAACAAGAGGTCGTTGTCCGTGATCATCGAGGGAACACCCCGGAACAAAAGGTCGAAGGTAGAGGTATCAACAAATAAAGCCACCTCTAACTCCGATGGAAAGAGGGAACCGATGCATTCTCATCCACTTCAATGTACCAAAGCGAATAGAAAGGGTAGTCGGCATGGGGGCCAATCCATCACGCACCCAAACTATTACTCTGCAATCAAGAGAAAAGCGGCAACCATTCTCGAATCGATCAAGATCTCGACAATCGAGGTTCGGAACAAAGGAGTGATGCAGGCTCTGCATCGGATCTGGCGTAGATGATGTCATCGCGTCGGAAAACACCGGAAGGCACGAGGGGAACAAAGAGAAGTCCACCAGACGAAGGATTCCACGGATAGCACGAAGACCAGATGTAGCAACACCGTTACCAAAAGAGGAAGCGAAACCCTAAAGGTACGACGGAACCCAACCACGAGAAATCCTGGACTAGAAGAGAGAGAAGAGAACGGATTCAAAACACGCAGAGGTGAGAGGAGAGCAGCAGAGGGGTAAGGAGTAAAAATCAGACCTAATCAGAACTATCCAACCGATTTTCCAAAAATAGTTTTGACACTCTACTTCGGCCGTTAGCTAGGTAATCCTACAGGCTGGACTTCAGGTATCGCAACCGCCGAGCTCGATACCACTCAGAACACCTCAAAATCGACCCTATGCAAGTTTTAGCGAATCCCGCCAAACCCGCATAGAAACGATTCAAAGGTGCCCACCAGCACTTTCGCAAGGGTGGAAAACGGTAATAACATTACACAACAGTCCTCGATGGGACCCACGTAATGTATATATATACAACACGACTCCATGAGTCAAGAATACAGATATACGGTACAAAGATCCAAATCACCTTGAAAACAATAGAGCGTCCAGCTACGGACAAGATGCAAATGGGGCTAAGAGCCCTCAAGAATAACCAATGGCGCCCATAACCCTGCCTGTGCCAAGCCTAAGGGTAACCCCGCTAACGACGCCGATCTGAAAACCTGCTTAAACAAAAGGGTGCCGACAAAGGGCAAAGGAAAAAGAGGAGCGTCGATCGAGGCCAAGACACGGCGAGGCTAGAATTCGCGGTCCTCGCCACATAGGTATGGTGGATCTGAAGCGGCAAAGGCAAAGATGCACTAAACAACCTATAGAGACTCGATACAGCTGGCGGCTATCAGAGAGGGGTAAGAAAGACCTACTCGGAACCAACCTGATACTACCACCAATCAAACAAACCCATCCTGGTGTTTCCCCCTCGAGACCAATCGAGGAAGTCAACCAAGGACCTCACAGCTTGGCATTTTTATTTATTCGTTATCGCTGCAGCAATTACTAGTCAAGTATAGATAATCATCCCGATAAATTAAGCAAGGCACTTTTAGTTAACCATTCCGCTAGAAGTTGCGACGCTTACTAATCGATACAATTAGCATGAGATAACCCAAAACCCAGCTTGTTGGTACTTTTATTAGCCATTCGTTATAGTTGCAATATTTACTAGTCGTACAATGGTCGCAATCGACAACCCAAGCAAGCAATTGTGGGCAGTGTTAGCCATTCCATTATAGTGAAGCTGATTACTAGTCATTATAGAGTCAAATTTATAGCACTACTTTAGTTATGCTTGTCTATGATCGAGATACTGTGCTCCAAGTCGTCCATAACCGCGGACACGGCTTTCAGAAAGTTTTACCCTGCAGGGGTGCACAAATAGCAACACGCACTCGATATGCCTCGAAAACCAAATCAAAACCCAACGAGACAACCACGACAAAGCAATTGCAGGATTCAGAATATTGCAGGGGCCACCCTTTAAGTAGATCCCGCAACGGCCGGTCGGCTCAAACGGGCTTAAGGTTGTGGAGGCGGCAGAAACGATCGGGAACCCGAAGTGTGGCTGGGCTTGTCGACATAATAAATCGGGCCACGATCCTAAACAAAGACAAAGCAAGACTGCACAATCTTAAATAAAGCAAGAAAGCATGGCATAGGTACAGATCGTAAATAAAACCTCAAACTAGTTTGTGGCCCCAAGAAATAAGAATGAATCAAGCTCGCTCGGGGGTCCATAAGCCTCCCGGATGTGGATAGCGCGATAAATCAAGGAACAGGTATCAAGTACTCGGGGTCCTACGGGACACAAGTGGGCGGTCGGAAACCAAATATTATCTATCACCCACCGATGCCTCTGCTTACTTACTTCAATTTTAGTTGTTAAACAGGAATTAAAGTGAACGATAAGTAAAACCAGGATCATCTCCAACATCAAACAGGCGGCAATACTCCAACAATCATGCGGTACATGGCAACAGCACTTGAGCAAACGACTACGACGCGCAAGTCCAACTATCTACCAAACAATAGGTAATAGGATGTGTCCAAGGCAATATAAGGCTGCAAGGGATAACACGGTTACGAAAACTAGAGCATCGCAACACAGATAGCAATAGATCAACAGGAGGGAATAAATACTATAAAAGTAAGATAGGTAGAAAGAGGGAGATGCTCGCCTGAAAACATTGCCGAAGGTTCATCCGAAGATTGGGTCGACACTCGCATCAACTCAACGGCCTTATCCGCGAAGAACCAAAACACTAGAAGAAACACCGGGTGCACTATTTAATACTACGGCAAAAGATCGGGCATGATGCATGTATGATGTATGACATGGCAAAGATGCGATGCAATTAGATCATATTAAGCGGAACCGGGGGTCCCGACAATAATTAGGTGGTCCAAGTTATTTATCTACCCCGCAAATTAAATGTTGTTTGAACATGGCAAAATATGGCACCGGTTCGCTACACAAATTTAGATGAGGCCAATATAAGACTAGATTTGCCCGCATATGGGCCCCATATTTAATTATGCAGTGAATCGGCATAAGGCCCCCTAACCACATGACAATATGCATGCGAGAACAATTTTATATGCAACAATTTTATAGATGGCATTTATAAAATAGGGTTCAGGAAAAGGGTTCACACATTAGGGTTCGGCGATCTTGGTTCCGGGGTTCGGAGTCCGACAGGATTCAGGGTTCGGATCTGAGGTTCGGTCTCGGCGGGGTCGTTCTCGGATAACTGAGGTAGATCTTGTCGCATCCACGGTGGTCGGGCCATGTTGTCGGTCTTGGCGTTCGGGAGGAAGAACTTGGCGTTCCGTGTAGACAACCTTGGCGTTCTTGTCAGAGTTCTCGGGTGACGATGTCGGTCTTAGGTTTGGCGCCGGTGGATCTTGGCGATTCCATGTCGAAGGCCCGAGGAAGATCATGTCGATACGAAGCATTTTAGCGAGTTGGTCTCGGACGCCAGATCCCTGTGGACGATCTTGGGTTACCACCTAACCGGTGACGGAGGACTTGGCGAGCGGTACCATATAGGAGTACTTGGTGTCCCGTAGTCTTCGGCTCCAAGTAGACCTTGCACCCGGTGCTAACGATCATCGGCAGACTTGGGCCCGATATCATTGCGGCATTGGCAGCAAAAGAACTTGATGTATCTTGTCATCGGTTGAACTTGACGGTTCCAAGACGAACTTCTTGGAGGTTCCAGCAGTGCGATGCTCTTGGTCTCGGCCAGGAAATAGAGGAAAACTCGCAAAGGGGCGGTACTAGGTGCCGGGACTTCAAAGACGGACGACGGTGAGCAGGGCCGAGCTCGCGAGAGGGCGACGAGAGGCGGGAAGACGGAGATCATGACGGGGCTGCGACGCCAAGTGACGGCAGAGATGGCGGGAGGGCGCCGGGCACGGGCGGAGGTGGTCGCCGGGGCAGGGGAGAGGCAGTCCGCGAGGGCCTCTCGCCGGAGCAGAGCGGGACCGACGACGGAGCCGAGCAGGCCGGCCGGACCCAGAGGAGTGAGCGGCGGAGGTCGGGTTCGGCGGAGGCCGGGCGTGTTTCGTGGTCCGGGCGACGGGGCCAGTGGCGGGTGCGGTGCCTCATGGGCGGGCCGACGAGGAGGACCGGAGGCGAGGAGGACGGGTAAAGGCCTGACGGTGGCGGGGCCCGGACGAGGCCGGTGGCGGGCGCGAGGAGAGTCCGGGCGGCGGAGGGTGAGAGGCGCTGCAGACGAGGCGCGGAGGCAAGCGTGGGTCATGGAGAGCCAGGCGGCCTGCCGGGGCGGCGGGGTCGCGCGGAGAAGATGGGGGGCGCGCCGGCGGCCGAAGGAGAGGAGGAGGCCGGAGCTCGGGGGCGCGGGGCCAGGGTGGGGCCGCGGGGCAGGTCGGCTGTGGGGCTTGGGGTGGGGCAGGCCAGGGTTGGTGGGGGGGCTGGCGTGTGTGTGGCGGGAGTGGGCTGTGGGGGTGGCTGGGGGTTGGGGTGAGGTGGCGGTTGAGGATTGGTTAGAGGGGAGGGAGAGGGTGAGGTGGCAGCCAGGGGTTGGTCCGGGTGAGGTGGCTGGAGGGAGGGTAGATAGGACTGGGGTAAGAAAAGATTTGGGGTGGGGTCTAAGCTGGACCGATTTTATTCCGGGGGTGGTCGTTCGGGTCGAATCGGCCCGTTCGACTGCCCCACTAAAAATAATTAAATATTTTATATATTTCAAACAGGGCTTTTGCAAACCGATAGCAGACAAAACAAAATAATCCGGAGACCCGGTTTTATGCTTGAACAAAGACGGGGCGTTTAGAAAACAAATTAGGTTTTTCCGAAAATAATTTTATGCAAGCAAATGCAAGATGATGACGATGCTCCAATGCAATGTGGCATGATGACATGAGCATGCGGTCATGATGATGCAATGCACAAAATCAACGCGATTTTCTAGTAGTGGTTTTGCGGGGTGCCACACCTTGTCATTTTGATATGGGGATTCTTTCGTACCATCGGGCAAGGGGTACCCTGTTGGCGGTTCTCTATGATACACATGTACTTACTATGACAAGAACTTACCGGTAACTAAACTTGAGTAGCATGAGGAGCGGCCCTCGTATTCAAGGGACATGAGATTTCCAACTTATACTTTGTCAAGCATATACTCCATAGTTTGTTCACTTTAACCTTAATCACTTCCAGATGCTTATGATAGGGGCAATGAGAGCTGAAAGCTAATATGTACCATAATTTTTGGAAGCTCTTTATAAGACTTGAATCCCTGCTTCCTTCTATGAAGGCCTTTCTTTTACTTTTATGTTGAGTCTCCACCTTCTATCTTTATGCACCTATTGAGAGAGCATAGTGGCCATTCTTAGTTTAATGTGCATTGTCCCAAAACTTGTTGATTGATGCATAACTTTGATATTGCTTGTTCTTAAACTATTTGTATCTAGTTACCCTTATAAACTTTGAAGGTGTCCTATGCATTTATGTTTTGCTACACTATGAGGGACAAGCTGAATACCATTCTCATTGTGTTTTCTTTATGTGAAACACACAAACGTATTTCAAAGCATTGTTATTCATGAATATTTTGTTTGTACCTTTTCATGCTACAACATAGTTGCTATGTCTTATAGTTAGAACTTTATGTTTCATGCTATGTTGAAGTACTATGATCCCAGCTATCAATGTATTACAAATACTTTGATCAAGTTTATGATGGTGCATGTCACCTCAAAAATTATTCTTTCTTTTTATCACTTACCTACTCGAGGACGAACAGGAGTTAAGCTTGGGGATGTTGATACGTTGCAAATGTATCTATAATTTTTGATGTTCCATGCTTGTTTTATATCTACTTTCTTATGTTTTATCTCTACTTTGGAGTATTTTTATACACTTTCTTGGACTAACCTATTAACAAGATGCCACAGTGCCAGCTGCCTGTTTTCTTCTGTTTTTGGTTCCAGAAAAGTCAGAAAATGAATATTCTCGGAATTGGACGGGACAAAAGCCAAAGTTGATATTTTACCGGAAGACTCACGGAGCCAGAAGACGAGACGGAGGGGGGCCACAGGGTGTCCACACCACCGCTAGGCGCGGGCTAGCCCTGGTCGCGCCACTAGGTGGTGTAGGCCCCGTGGCCACCCACTGACCTTGCCTCTTCGCCTTTAAGATGCCTCCCGATGCAAAAACCATAGGTCGTCAATCAGAAATCCATGAAAAGTTCCGCAGCGCCGTTGCCACCGAAGTGCCCCCGGAGCCATCTCCATCGATCTCCACCACCATCTCCATCGCTGTTGCTAATTCCCATGATGATGAGGGAGTAGTTCTTCCTCGAGGCTAAGGGTTCTACCGGTAGCTATGTGTTCATCTCTCTCTCTATGCATGATCATATTGTGATCATGAGCTTTGTAATCAAGTAGATCTACCTTGCTACTCAAGTGCTTTAATAGATCTCTGCTCTCCCCATGTGTGTGAAGTGGATGCGTGCACACCATGGTGGCACTTAGGCTACAGATTACAATTACTTGTTATGAGTTATATTTGGAGTTGGATGTTTCTATGAAATTGTGGTGTTTGTTGGAACCATCTAGAGCTCAAGGTGACAGTGTGGGGTTATCTAGATGGGGAAAGCGAACTTTGAGGAGTGTTGTTATAGCCCTACCATGGATTAGAGTGTCCAACCGGAGAGTAGTTCAGAGTAGTATCATGAAGAGAAGATATTTATATGAGAGTGTTCACTAGTGAAAGTATGATCCCTAGGCCTTGTTTCTAAGCATTGAAACACCATTTGCAACTAGATCTGTTACATGGTTGCTTGCTGCCATCTTTATTTCAGTTTGCCTTTAGTCTCTTCCACGCCATCAAGCTATTTTCTGGCACCGTTGTCTTGTAGGGGTTCGTAGCATGGAAAACAAAAAATTTCTATCGCATACAAACAAACAAGCCAAGATCTATCTACTAGATTGTAGCAACGAGTCGATAGAGGAACTCACCCTCGAAGATTCCAAAGCGGTTAACGAGAGCAGATTCTCGTGGGTGATGTAGTCGTATTTCTTCCGATCTCAAGATCGCGAGACGATCCTTCCAGCGCCACGCTCCAGCAGCGCCCCAGCTGGGTCACACGCTCGGGTACTGACGAAGACCTTCCTCTCCTTGTTCCAAAGTGCGGAGGTTGTAGCACTCTCGCGATTCCGGCAAAGACAACGGCGTGGTACCGAAGTAGAGGGAGATCCCGCAGGCTTCGCCTTAAGCCGGCAAGTAGTATGGTGGAGCTTATGAGAGAGGCTATTAGTGGTCTAGTAATTAGACACACCAATTAGAAGGCTCTAAACCAATTAGAAGGCTCTAAACCGCTGGCTAAAGCAATTAGAAGCTCTAAACCAAAACGGCTCTAAACCGGAGATTAGAGGTAGGAACTTGTGTGTGCTAGGAGGGAGCCCTGCCCCTCCTTATATAGGTGGGAGGGCTGGCCGGCCAAGGGGAGGAGAGTCCCTCCCCAAGTCGGCTTGGTGGGCGCCGCCAAGGGAGGAACCTCCTCCAATTCGCCTCCACCAATCCTCCTCTCTTCCCACTTCCCAAAATTGCCGTTTGACTTTCAAACTAGCCGTTTGACTTTTCAATTTAGGATTTAAATAAATCCTTTATTTTGGACAGCGAAGACACCTAGTACATGATGCAATCATTCCAATATGTAATGACACATTCATGTACCCTTCCCCCTCCGGAGTGCCGGACATTCCGGGACCTTCTAGAATGTTCCCGATGAAAACACCGGAACCATTCCCCAACTCCGAAATGGGACTTTCCTTATATGAATCTTATTCTCCGGACCATTCCGGATCACCTCGTGATATCCCGGATCCCATCCGTGACTCAACAACATTCGGTCTCTTTCTCATAATACCATAACTACTCAAACAACGTCAATCCTTAAGTGTCTCCCTACGGTTCGTGAATTATGCGACATGATCGAGACACTTCTCCGATCAATAACCAATAGAGGAATCTGGAAATTCATATGGCTACATATTTCTACGATTACTTTGCGATCGAATGAACCACTTACATACGATACCAATTTCCTTTGTCTCACGATATGTTACTTATCCGAGGTTATGATCGCTTGTATCTCTGCATACCTAGTTCAACCTCACATCGATAAGTACTCTTTACTCGCTCCTGATATGTGATCCCTTGTGACCAAGTCACATGCTTGCAAGCTAATTGGATGACATTTCACCGAGAGGGCCCAGAGAATATCTATCCGTCATGTGGATGGACAAATCCCACTCTTGATCCATGTGTTTCAACCAATACTTTCCGAACACTCAATGCCACCTTTATAGCCACCGTTACGGTGGTGTTTGATGACATCAAAGCATCCATCCGGTAAAGGTGATATGCATGATCTCATGGTCGAAGGAATTAGGTTACTATGTATCAGAAAGCATATAGCAATTGAACTATTGAAATGACTTGATCTTTATGCTATGCTTATCTATAGGAGTATGTCCACCATATCATTCTCCTAATGATATGATCCTGTTGTTAATAACATCTCTATGTTCATGATCAGGAAACAATGATCATATATTAACCAACAAGCTAGTTTAACAAGAGGATTTACTAGGGACTCTTATTTTAGTTTACAAATCACACAAGTATTAATGTTTCCTATAATACAATTATAGCATGGTATGTAAACATTTATCATAAGTATGAAGATATGATAATAACCACTTTATTATTGCCTCTTGGGTATATCTCCAACAGTCTCCCACTTGCACTAGAGTCAATAATCTAGTTTCAAACCTTTGTGTATTCAACACCTATGGCTTTTCGGTGTTGTATGTACACGATTGCTAGTGGTCAACTGATCTCCGGATCTGACACTTCCGTCCGTGTAATTGCATGTCTTTATGCCTCTACGCATCACTCATTCTCTAATGAGATGGCTTTGTATAATTTGGTCTTTCGTGACCTTTAGTTCTTTGGGGTTAAAACATGTTGATAATATTGTCGCACAATATATCTTCATAGTATTATCCTCATTGAACTACACCTAGTTTGATAACAAACTACTTGACACAAATGCCCTCTTTTGCTGCTATAATAGCAGTCATATACTTAGCCTTTTGTTGAAGTATCTGTCACAATGTCTTAACTTTGGAACTCATCCAAATCCATTATGGGACTCACTTTCCATTATATTGTGCCACCCTTAATTTAGATTGAGATAAACTTAATTTGTACTTTGTGACAAAACTAGTATCAATGTAGTACTTTTACAATGAACTAACAATCTATTTGTCACTTCTACAAATAATATACTCTTAGTTCTTCCAAAAGATCATAAGAATATCCTTACTATCGTCCAATGATCATCTTATGAATCATTCTGGTATATGCTCATAATATTTATAGCATAGGACATATCTGGATTTGTACATATCACAGTATGATTGATATAAATACTCTTTGTGATTTCATACATCAAGTATCAATCTATACTCGAATCTTTGTTTCACTTACCAAATGTCAATACACTTGAATATATCATCAACATTGAATTCTTTCAATCCTTTCTGTGCAACAAGAACCTTTCTTGTAGTTTCTATATTGAACTCATTCAATATCTCATCTATGTACTTTTGGCACAACCATATTAGCGTCTATTGATGCCAAATATTTGGGTTTTGCCTAAGTCTTTCATCGGGATGAAATTCTTAATATGTGTTAATAAAAGATACATTATTTTCCAATCAACAATATGTCTTCCACATAATGTATTAGAAACATGTCTTAGCGCTCCCACTTAATTTCTTGCAAATGCAAGCATCTTCATAGTCTCCGATGAAATTAAACTCTTTTAACAGTTTCATCATAGTGAAGATTCCAACTCCGCTATGCTTACTTCAACCATTGAAGTTTGCATATGCTTTTAGCATCCTTTGAATTAACAAAACCCTTTGGACCGTGTCATGCACACGTCCTAGGTAACCATTCTATTAGAAGAACTTGTTTTGTTTTATTCTACTACCACATAACAAATTATATGTAGTGGTTGCTACATTAATCCGTCTAGACTAAAAATCGCTATGAAAGATCAAATCTTGTCATATACAACCTTTGAACATTGTTGTGAACTCTTTCCCAACATGTCGACTATTTCATAGATGTGAAACATCCATGTCTACTTCTTTATAGATCCAAACACAACTGCAAGGTCTTACACCTTTTTCGAGGGTCCTTCAAGTTCAAAACTTGATTTCTCGTATGGAACTATCACGGATTATATGGCTTCAAGCCATTTGACGGAGTCAGGCCCATCATTGCTTCTTTGCATGTAGTAGGTTCATTATTCTCAAATAATGATTCAACCTCAAATCTTGGTATTTGATTGTTCATCCGACCTACTTGTTTCAATAGAAACTTAGACCTCCGTGACCACAACCTTTGAGGCACGTGAGCCATGAGCATTGTTGCTGCCTTCGGAACACTTTTCGGTGCTGCGCAACTTTGCACATATAGCTAAGGTTCTTTAACCTTATCAAAGTTCTATTGTCCTCCCACTTAACTTTTCACGAAAAATTCTTCTCAAAGAAACTTGATGTTCTAAGCGACAAACACTTTTGTCTCCTGTTTATGGAGGAATACTTAACAAGAATACAAAGACAGGTTTATCCGACTTTGGTTGCAAACATCTTTCTTATGCATAGCATACCAATGTTTTAAGAAAGGACTACTTGGGTTTTATCCCAAACCATAACCTTATATGGTGTCATTTCAGCGGATTATGATGGAGCTCTTTTAGTGGAAAACGGTAGTCTCTAAAGCTTTTAATCTTTAAAATATAATAGCAGTTTTATGAATTATACCTTCGATCTTACCATGTCAAACAAGGTTCAATTACATATCTCGAACGCCCATACTCTTATGGTGTTTCGGGAAATGCAAATCCACGACCGATTCCTTAAATCTTAGGTATTATCCTAAACTTGTAACTTAAATATCTTCCTTTATGATCTTATCATAAACTATTTATATTCTTGTTACAATGATATTGCACTTCATCTTGAAAATCATTCGAACATTTCAAATATTTCACACTTCATCCTTATTAAGTAAATATTCACATATTCACTCAAATTTTCGGAGAAAGCATGTGAAGTTGAAATCCATCGCTCTTGACTACACATAATGGAGTTCGTACAACAATATGCACAAGTTCCAATAAGCTAGTCATTCATTCCCTTTTGGCCTATGAACGAAGTTTTAATTATCTCTAGGAAAGTTTCACAAACGTCATTTGATCAAAAATCAAAAGACTCCAAAATTCCATCCACATGGAGTTTCTTCATGTTTTCTTTCCAATATAATTTAAACGGCGATGTCACTTCCTAAGTGATCTTTCAATCAATTTGTCTTTCGACAATTTTAGCACTAGTTTTATGGATGTGATTTATCCAACGAGATTTGTGAATCATCCATCTTTTATGGATTACGGCAATTATTTGAACAACCCTTTTGTTCTCATAATACCTGATAAAACAAATCCTGAAGGCAAGCTTTGATGTTTAACGAGCAACACAATAACCCTTTATTTGTTTTCGATGAACATCATCACATATTCTTTTGCTAGTTACTTAGGCCATTGTAGTTCATGAATTGTGTTGTTTCGTATGACGATTCACACCAACAAATTCAGTATCAAATACTTAAGAACCACATTGTTTAATAAGCAAAGAATATAGCCATAACACGTATATCATCTATATACTTAAACTGAACAATTCTAGTCTTTTCTTTTCTGCCGCATATTTATGAGATTCTCTTTCAGTATTTCTGTTTTTGAAAGAATCTATCAACATCAATAGTGGAGTCATACATATGACACATAGTCCAAAGCGTGTATAGTTAAATACCAATGTCTTTGAACTTGCACTTTGAAGTAGATCACCATTATCAAATATTTGGTGTTCTTTCAAATTCCTTTCTTTAGTAATCTCTTGGTGTAGTAAACATTTTACCTACATCAAATATTCACCCTCATCATGGACTTATCCATGATCTAGCTACTTTAGCTTGTAACGCTAATCATGAGTATAATGTTGCTCTCCAAAACCTTTTGGAAGATTAGGACAACTAGTGTCTCCAACCTTTCGCAAATTCTCATCAAACATGAGAACATGACTTTGCCATATTATACTCTATCATGTTGTAACCAAAACTTCGTTTCAGATATCACAATATCTTCCACACATCATGGTTTCTGAAACAACTCTTTCAGATCCTAGATAACCTTGATATTAAGATATCAAGAATCATGGAGACAAACATGATACTCATGTACTAACACTTTGGAATTGTCACTCTTGTTTTAATACCAATTATTAAACTTCATGGAGTAACCGGAACTTACTGAAAGTTTGCAATAGGACTTTAAACTTTAGATTAACACTTCAAAACAATACGATACCAGTTCAGAAAGTAACTAACCAGAATTCTATAGTTGTATCATCTAAATTATAACTATGCTGATGGTGGTATACGGATGCCATTGACTACTAGATCTTTTCAATTTCACTTTTTTTTAGTTTATGATAAATTGATTTCTAATTAATAATTAAATTAATCTAGGTGAACTCCCACCAAAACAATATCCTCACATTGTTTTAGTGATCACACTAACCAAATCCACCACATCAAAACCGATCATCACGTGAGTTGATGTAGCTTCAATGGCTAACAATCAACATGTTCATCATATCTACTATATGACTCATGCTTTACCTTTCGTGATCCGTGTTCCCGAGGCCATGTCCAGACATGCTAGGCTCACAAGATCAAACCTTAGCTACCGCATAAGCAAATCTGGCTTGCTTACGCTGTATTCACCCGCTGAATCAAAGACACCCGATCATCACGTGGTGCTTCAAGCGCAAGCTTTGGCAACGGTGCATACTAAGGGTGAACACTTTAGAACTTGAAATTTATGTGCATGAGGGATCATCTTATAATGCTACCGTTGTCACTAAGCAATACAAGATGCATAAAGGATTAACATCACATGCAATTCATAATATGTGATATGATATGGCCTTTCTTCTTTGTGCTTCCGATCTCCATCTTCAAGCACTAACATGATCTCCATCATCACCCAGCATAGCATCAAGGTCAATGACGCTTCTTCATGGTCGCCCACCAGCTTCAACTATTACAACTATTTTGAATAGACACGCAGGTCTTAACAGAATTTATAGACAACCATATGGTTTCGCCGGCTGCCGACTTACAATAAGGAACATTGCATACATCATATATAATCACAATCATGGCCATATCACATCATCAGACACCCCGCAAAACAAAGTTAGACGCTTCTACTTTCTTTGCATATTTTACGTGGTTTGGGGCTTTCAATAAGTGTCGCTCTAACTCACTTAACAAGAACCACAACATTGATACTAGCATTGTTGATTACCCGTTGTAAATTGGATCTTTACTATGCTAGGAGAAACAGCACCCGCAAAGCCACTTATGCAATACAAGTTGCATGTCAAACGTGGAGCAAGTCTCATGAACGATGTCATGTAAGGTTAGCCCGGGCCGCTTCATCCCAACATACCGCAAGATGCAAAGTACACAAGAAGTAATCGATAATAAAAGCATCAACGCCCACAATGACCATTGTGTTCTACTCGCAACAGATCTACATATAGACACGGCTCGATACTAATCAGAGGGGTTCGTAGCATGGAAAACAAAAATTTTCTATCGCATACAAACAAACAAGCCAAGATCTATCTACTAGATTGTAGCAACGAGTCGATAGAGGAACTCGCCTCAAGATTCCAAAGCGTTAACGAGAGCAGATTCTCGTGGGTGATGTAGTCGTATTCTTCCGATCTCAAGATCGCAGAGACGATCCTTCCAAATACCATCGCCCAGCAGCGCCCCCAATGGGTCACACGCTCTCGCAATTTCGTAAGACCTTCCTCTCCCTTGTTCCAAAGAAAATGGAGGTTGTAGCACTTCTCGCGATTCCAAAGACAACGGCGTGGTACCTAAGTAGAGGGAGATCCCAGGCTTCGCTTAAGCCAAAGTAGTATGGTGGAGCTTATGAGAGAGGCTATTAGTGGTCTAGTAATTAGACACACCAATTAGAAGGCTCTAAACCAATTAGAAGGCTCTAAACCGCTGGCTAAAGCAATTAGAAGCTCTAAACCAAAACGGCTCTAAACCGAGATTAGAGGTAGGAACTTGTGTGTTAGGAGGGAGCCCTGCCCTCCTTATATAGGTGGGAGGGCTGGCCGGCCAAGGGGAGGAGAGTCCTCCCCAAGTCGGCTTGGTGGGCGCCGCCAAGGGAGGAACCTCCTCCACCCGCCTCCACCAATCCTCCTCTCTTCCCACTTCCCAAAATTGCCGCTTGACTTTCAAACTAGCCGCTTGACTTTTCAATTTAGGATTTAAATAAACTTTATTTTGGACAGCGAAGACACCTAGTACATGATGCAATCATTCCAATATGTAATGACACATTCATGTACCCTTCCTCCGGAGTGCCGGACATTCCGATCTTCTAGAATGTTCCCGATGAAAACACCTAACCATTCCCCAACTCAAATGGGACTTTCCTTATATGAATCTTATTCTCCTGACCATTCCGGATCACCTCGTGATATCCCGGATCCCATCCGTGACCAACAACATTCGGTCTCTTTCTCATAATACCATAACTACTCAAACAACGTCAATCCTTATGTGTCTCCCCACGGTTCGTGAATTATGCGACATGATCGAGACACTTCCGATCAATAACCAATAGAGGAATCTGAAATTCATATGGCTACATATTTCTACGATTACTTTACATCGAATGAACCACTTACATACGATACCAATTTCCCTTTGTCTCACGATATGTTACTTATCCGAGGTTATGATCGCTATCTCCGCATACCTAGTTCAACCTCACATCGATAAGTACTCTTTACTCGCTCCTGATATGTGATCCCTTGTGACCAAGTCACATGCTTGCAAGCTAATTGGATGACATTTCACCGAGAGGGCCCAGAGAATATCTATCCGTCATGTG
This sequence comes from Avena insularis, assembly GCA_023614405.1. Taxonomy (NCBI): domain Eukaryota; kingdom Viridiplantae; phylum Streptophyta; class Magnoliopsida; order Poales; family Poaceae; genus Avena; species Avena insularis. The sequence continues at coordinate 658,063,759 of CM042690.1, read as the reverse complement.
GATGGACAAATCCCACTCTTGATCCATGTGTTTCAACCAATACTTTCCGAACACTCAATGCCACCTTTATAGCCACCCTGTTACGGTGTGGTGTTTGATGACATCAAAGCATCCATCCGGTAAAGGTGATATGCATGATCTCATGGTCGAAGGAATTAGGTTACTATGTATCAGAAAGCATATAGCAATTGAACTATTGAAATGACTTGATCTTTATGCTATGCTTATCTATAGGAGTATGTCCACCATATCATTCTCCTAATGATATGATCCTGTTGTTAATAACATCTCTATGTTCATGATCAGGAAACAATGATCATATATTAACCAACAAGCTAGTTTAACAAGAGGATTTACTAGGGACTCTTATTTTAGTTTACAAATCACACAAGTATTAATGTTTCCGGTTAATACAATTATAGCATGGTATGTAAACATTTATCATAAGTATGAAGATATGATAATAACCACTTTATTATTGCCTCTTGGGTATATCTCCAACATGTCTTATATCCATACCACTTGTATTTCACTATCTCTTCGCCGAACTAGTGCACCTATACACCTAACAAGTGTATTGGGTGTGTTGGGGACACAAGAGACTTCTTGTATCTTGATTGCAGGGTTGCTTGAGAGGGGATACCTTTGACCACTTCCTCCCTGAGTTTGATAAACCTTGGGTGATCCACTTAAGGGAAAACTTGTCTGTTCTACAAACCTCTACACTTGAGGCCCAACAACCGCCTACAAGAATAGAAGTGTGTAGACATCAGTGGCCACCCTGCCCCAGCTCTCCTCCTCACAGATATTATCCTCCTGAAACCCTAAGACTCGGGAGCGACCACCTAATATTCCGCCTGTGAGGCGGAAAACACCGAGAGAAAGATCTCCCAGATAGAATTCTGCTGGGGGAATTCCTTCCCGGAGAGGGGAGATCGTCACCATCAACACCACCATCAAGCTGGACTTCATCGGGATCATCATCATCACCACCATCATCTCCACCATCACCATCATTACCACTTCATACCGCTGTAACAATTGGGTTGAATCTTGCATAGTTCTTAGGGGAAACTTTCCCGGTGTTGACTACTCCATGTAGTTGATGCTATTGAGTGAACCATTGAATTATCATTTATGTTCAGATTGTTATATATAATTATATCATCTCTGATCTTGATCCATATGATGTCTTATGAGTAGTTAGTTTTTTTCTTGAGGACATGGGAGAAGTCATGTTGTTAGTAGTGGAATCGTGTTGAGAAAGATTCAATGGTTTGATATTTAAGTTGTGGGCTATTTCTTCTAGTGGTTTCATGTGAACGTCGACTACATGACACTTCACCTATATGGGCCTAGGGGAATGCATAGTGTATTTGGATACTAATCGTAGGGGTTGCCGGAGTGACAGAAACCTGAACCCCCGTTAGGAAACCATTGCACAAGGGACGTCAGGGTCTTAGAGTTTAAAGCTATGGTTAGGTTTCAACCTTAACTACTTTCTTGTACTTGCGGATGCTTGCAAGGGGTATAATCACAAGTATGTATTAGTCCTAGGAAGGTCGGTACATTAGCATAGGTTCACCCACACAACACTTAGCAAACTAAAGAAGATTAATCAACTGTATGAAGTGAAAGCACTTGACGATATTCCCATGTGTCCTCGAGAACGTTTGGTCATCTTAAGTAATACAGCCGTCTTGTCCTTTGCTAAAGAAAGGATTGGGCCACTTGCTGCATTTATTCTTATTGTATTTTATTTACTCGTACTTTATTTACCTGCATTATCAAAAAACTCTAAAAATATGTTTGCTAAGTATTTACAGAGAATTCCTGCTCCAAGCCATTCGCCAACACCTTCTGCTCCTCGTTGGGTTCGACACTCTTACTTATCGAAAATATTGCGATACACCCCCTGTACTTGTGGGTCATCAAGACTATTTTCTAGCCTGCTAGGGAGTGAAGCACTATTGGAGAGTGGAACTGGTAAAGGGAACTTCTACTATGAATATTGTTTACTTTTGTTAGTTACTTTATTTTCAATATGGATAATTCGCTAAGTTTCTTATTTCGTAATGCTACTACCACTGCTAAGGTAGTAGATGAACCACCACCTGCTGAGAATGATACTTTTAAAATACCTACAAGAATTATTGATCGTGTTATGGATAACTATTATGTTGGAGATGCAACTGTCCATCCTGGTGGTCATTTGCTCTTTATACACGAATTATGCGGGTTGTTCAGGTGTGTAGGTATTACAACAGATCAAGTCAAGAAGAAGTTAGTCTCATTATCACTGAAAGGAAGAGCTGAAGAATGGTATAAGCTGCTGAAGAATGGTCAAGATCTTGAATGGGAGGAAATAGTGCCTCTCTTTTATTCAAAATTTTCTCCTCCTACTGAGATTCATAAAGATCGGAATCAAATATACAACTTTTGGGCTCTTGATGGAGAGAGTACGGCTCAAGCTTGGGGGAGATTGAAGTTACTAATGCTCAAATGTCCCATTCATGAGCTCCCCAACAATATTATTATCCATAATTTTTATGCAAGGCTTTCTCTTCATGGTAAGGATTTATTGGATGCTTCTTGTGCTGGATCATTTACACGCATGGAAGAAGAAGCTAAATGGGATCTTCTAGATCATATTCAAGACAATGCTGAAGCATGGCAGAATAACAAAGGAAGAAAGTCAGATATAAATTATGATTATGAATGCATTGAATCTTTTATGGGAACTGATGACTTTCAAAATATTAAAAATGCTTATGGTCTAGACTCTCAAGCTATTGCAACTTATTTTAAGGCTTTTGCTTCCTATATTGAAGTCCCTAAAAAGAAGTGGAATAAGTATCATGAAGCATATAAAGATATTGCTAAGTGTGTTCCTGCAAGAAATACTGAAGTTTATACTGCTAATCATGCTTTACCTGAACCTTAAATTGAGAAAATGCCTTTCCCAGTTAAGATAAAAGAACATCCTTTGATAGCTAGTGTGGTTAATGAAGGTACAAATAAAGCTGTTGAACCTGATAAACAAATGGATGATGAACCTATAATAGCAAATGTGAAAGACTTTGTCACTAAATATGTAGAAGATGGACACACTATCCTCTATAAGGATACTTCTAATATTGTTTCACAAAGTAGTGTTATGAGAGCTAGTGTCCCTGTGTTTTCTGTTAGGATAAGCGATCATTGCTACAATGGTTCATGTGATAGCTATATCATTAAGTTTATGCATGATACTGAAATTTATTATGAGAGAGGGAAGACTATTCTTATGCACCTCAATAATATCAAATTTCCTCATTTTATGCTTAAAGTCTTTATGTTGCACTTGTTTTAACTTCCTATGCTTGCAGCCTCTGGTTTCAACAACTTGTTTGTTTACAAAATTCCCTTGCATAGGAAGTGGGTTAGACTTAAACATGTGTATTTTTGCTTCTTGATGCTCTCTTTTACTTCAATTCATATCTTATGTGAGCACCATTGAAATTATCATGCCCATCTTGATGGCTATAAAGAAAGAGCTTTTTGGGAGACAACCCAATATATTTTTTTGCTTTCAGTTTCCTTTTGTTTCTTTGAGTCTTGGAAGTTATTGTTATGGCAATAACCTCTCCTTATCCTTTTTGTTTGGTTTTTATATCAAGATCAACCTCTAATGAGAGAGAAGTAAGATTTGGGGAAGTTGCTGTCCCAAAACAGATTTTTGTGCTTCACCGTAAAAATTCGTGAGAGATCTATGTATGTTGGATTGAGCTGTAATTTTTTGTGATTCTGCCCCAGGTTGTTATTTAACTTTTTTGTTAGGTTTGAATTTTTTGATTTGAGCACCAGAAGATTTTCGAAAAAATTGATCTTTACCTACTGGTCTGTTTTAACAGATTTTGCCACTCTTGCATTCGCTTCTTAAATCGATTTCCTTTTTTGAATTCTTTTTGGATTTTCAGAAGGATTTGTTTCAGTAGCTTATGTTTTGATGGATTTCAGTTGAAATTGAACCTAAAAGGTTTATTACCTCGCATACACTAATGTTGCTAATGAGAATTGTGTGAAGTTTTGTGTGAAAGAAATTTCCAGGTTAGTGGAGAAAATGGTGTAATAAGAAAGTGAAAGGTTTCATGACACAAGAAATATGTGTATGAAGATAAAGATATTGATGTTATTCGAGTGGTGACTCTGGAAGAATCTGCTAAATGCCAAATTCAGAGACCTGGAGAGTCCGATTTTGAATAGGTAACATTTCTGGTAAGAAAAGTTCCGCGAAAATTCTATCCAGTTATATTTTTGCAGTTTTTATCCAACAAGGAAAGCTATGAAGTGAAAGAGGGATGGAAACGGAGCTGTGGTGGTCGACACCACCTCAAGGTACCCCCCGCCGCCAAGAGGTGGTGTGGCCGCCTGACTGCCTCCGACATGTTTTCTCCCAGTACCTTCCTTTTGTTGTAAAACTTCGTAATATATAATCCTCCGGATCTTCCGAGGTTCGTATATCGTGTTCTTGTCGTGTTTTTGTTTCGATCTGTTTCTGACAGGTAGAGTCCCAGATTTGGAGCCACAATGTCTTCCTCTGGATTAGCCAAGGAAGATTCCTCGGTGGAAGTCATCAACCCATACATGTGAGAGTTGAAGATTCATCCCAAGGAGTTGTTGCTTGAAGATGGGGAGGTACGGATAAAAGACGTTCAAGCCCCAAAAGTGAAGGAAGTTTGGAGGACAGGATGAAAGCACTGGAGCAAGAAGTCTTTAGGTACAAGAAGATGGCAGAACGCGAAGTGGATATCATCCATAAGATTTGTTCCGAACTCATCGTCGAGCACCAAAAGGAGACTGCTGGTCTTAAGGATGAAATTCTCTCACTCCACCAAACAACCAACCAACTGCAAGCACAGCTCTACGACGTTCAAAATCAAAACTGTGAGTACGAGGTTAGGTTTAAACGCATAAGTGCTGCTGCAAGTTTCAGGATGCTAGAGACCACGATGTCTTTTGTTGATGGGGAGCCCTTACCTTGGAAGTCGGACGATGACAAGAGAAGACCACTACCACCGAAGGAGTAATTCGTCATCAGGTTTTGGCATCCCTTGGTTTGTTCCAAGCTCGTGGGAGTCTCACGGTATCACATCACTATCTTCTATCTTTTTACCTTTTTAGTAGAGTCACATCAAGAATACAGAAGTTATCATGTAGGATGGTTTACATTATGGAAGTGTCCCCCCTCTCGTTAGATATCTATGTATCCCTTGGTGTGAGTTGCTGTTATGGAATATTAATGAGAAGTTCTATCATTTACTCTTTTGCATATCTTATTTTAGTTTTCAATTCATGGTTATATGATTGAACTTGTCATTAGTATTGGTATCACTGTGGGAACATTGAGTTAATTTAGTTGGTTCTGGCAAACCTGGCTCGGTCAGTAGCAACACTATTTTGAGAATTGAATGAAAAAGATAAAAGAACTCTTAAAGAAATATAATTTCATCATCTTTCTTTCTTGATTTGCTCATAAGTTTAGTATTCTCTAGTTAAGATCTTTTGTGCTTCCGAGGAAGATTGCATGTTTGTTTTTATCACGTGTATGTTTGTTTGTTTCCTTCAACTCTTATGTTTGCTACCCAGCCTTGCTAGCCAAAAACCTATACTGAGAGGGAATGCTTCTCGTGCATCAAATCCTTAAACCAAAACCTATGCCATTTGTGTCCACCATACCTACCCACTAGCACTATTGCTATTCCAAGTAAATTCATGTTTTTATCTACCTTCCAAATTAAACTTGTTATGTGAAAATTAGTGATTAAAGTTCTCACAAACTTGATGGCAAACTTTACTTTCTTGCATTTAATAAATGTGAACCATTGTGCCCATCTATGCTGCGTATATGTTTGCGCTTTGTAAGTTGTAAATTAGCAGAACCATGCTGTCATGGGGAACACTTTCAACATTGCACTAGTACTTTGTACCTAGTTGATATCATGCTCTTTTGCCTATGGATGTCATCGGTGTGAAATGAAAGGGGAGCTTGTAAGTCCATGGAGTTATGTATGTGTGTTAGAGAAACGCCTGGGCCACCGGTCTAATCCATGCCTAATCATGGTGGAAACTGATACGTCCAAAACGTATCTACTTTCCCGAACACTTTTGCTATTGTTTCTCCTCTATACTTGTGTGATTTGGATGCAACTAATGCGAACTGATGTTGTTTTCAGCAGAATTGCCTTGGTGTCTACTTTTTGTGCAGAAAATCAACTATCAGGAAAAATCCCGGAAAATATGCCAAAAATCCTATTTCACCCGAAGACTCAGAGCGAATACAAGACGGAGAAGAGCTCGGGTGGCCACACCACCTGGTGGCGCTGCCAAAGCCAGCCGCGTGGGGGTGGGCCCCTGTGCACCCTCGACCTCTCTCTTCGCCTATAAGGAGCCTTCTGACCTAAAAACTTTGGGGGGTTCGACGTTTTTCCAGAAGGAGTTCCGCTCCGCCACCACCATCATATTCCACGAAACAGCACCAGAAACTCCGTTCTAGCACCCTGCCAGGACGAGGAATTGGAGGAGATCATCGCCATCATCATCACCATCGACCATCCATGTTTCCCCCATCTATGAGTGAGTAATCCCCCGCTGTAGGCTATGGGGATGGTAGGGATTGGATGAGATCGTTCATGTAATGGCATCAGATTGTTAGGGCATAGTGCCTAGTATCTTTTATTAGTGCTTTATGACTTTGTTGCGACTTGTTGTGCTTAATGCTTGTCACTAGGGCCCGAGTGCCATGATTTCAGATCTGAACTTATTATTGATTCATTATGATAGTATTGTTTTGGGTCTTATCTGCAAGTCGTATATACACCTCATTGTCCGGAACCAATGGCCCCGAAGTGATAGAAATCGGGATAACCGGAAGGGAAAGGCTTTGATGTGAGGATCACATGTGTTCACGGAGTGCTAATGCTTTGCTCTGGTGCTCTATTAAAAGGAGCACCTTAATTGCTAGTAGTTCCCTAGAGGCCCCGCTGCAAACGGGCTGGCAGGACAAAAGATGTTGTGCAAGTTCTCATTGCGAGCACGTATGACTATGTATGGAACATATGCCTAGGATTGTCTAGTACTTGGATGCTTTATCTTATTTATCTGCAATTGCCCTATGTTCTGATTGCTATGTGGATTGTCTTGTCCATGCAACGCCCGTCCATCCATCCCTATGCCTACCGCACTCGAATCCCAATTGCCATCGCTTTTGTTACTACCGTTTTGCTTTACCACGTCACATTTACTTTGCTATTCCTACTACAAAACTATTACATCGATAAACTGCTGTGAGCAAGATTGTTTCCAGGTGCAGCTGAATTGACAACTCAGTTGTTAAGGCTGATAAATATCCTTTGGCTCCCCTTGTGTCGAATCAATAAATTGGGTTTCACTTCCCTCAAAAATACTGAGATACACCCCCTATACTTGTGGGTCATCAAGAATATTTTCTAGCGCCGTTGCCGGGGAGCATAGCTTTATTTATCAAGTTCACTTGGGTTCTCTATTGTTCGCTGCTATCCATCCGTCATGGGTAAGTCTCGTGATGGCAAGGTTCCTATTTTACCATCCACTATAAGAAGAGGTACGATTCTGAACACCTCTACTGCTCTTGATTCACCATCTGTTTTGAGTAAGCTCGTTACACCACCACATACACATGCTACACACACTGTTGCTACTGATGAATCTGAAACTTCTGATACTTATGATGCTGCTTCTACTGTGCTTGATATGAGTGGTTCATTAGGTCCTTTCCTAGATGCTACGATTACTAGAACTATAGCTAGAAATACCGAAACTCCTAATGAAGACACTGCCACACCTGTTAGCTCACCTGAGTCTAGTAAGAGTTATGATGCTGAAGAAGATTATGTTGAGATGACTGATGAGTTTATTGAAGAATGTAGGAACACCCATGATAGGAGTGCTGCTAAGAGTCTCCTTGAGAGGCGTACTATTAGACCCAAATTATCTCTTGATGCTAGATTTGCTGCTTCTCCCATAAATATTATAGATGAAGATTATGATTTCTCTCTCGATATATCTTACATAGGTATTGTCGAGAAAGAACCCTTTTGTGGGACTAAGAATGAAAGTGCGGTAGGACATATGAATGAACTTTCTACCATGAGTGGATTGTTTTCTGATGATATTAAGATGCGTACTTACTTTGTTGCTAAGATTTTCCCTTTTTCACTGAAAGGAGAAGCTAAAGCTTGGTTTGGTAATTTACCTCCTGGATCTATTGATAGCCCTGAGTGTTTGATTAGTACTTTCCTGCAAAAATATTTTCCTCCTAGTGCTAGACATGCTGTTTTGCAGGAACTTTTTGATTTTAAACAGGGAGAAGAAGAGGTATTGCCCGAATCTTGGGCAAGGTTTTGTGCTTTCATTCATGCACAGGCTAGAAGTCCATTACCTAAGAATGAGCTTCTTGATATATTTTATAATGGACTAACCGAAGAATCTAGGACATACCTAGATAGTTGTGCTGATTGTGTTTTCAGGAATAGGAATCCAAAGGAAGCTGAGGAATTAATGGCTAAAATAAGCAAGAATTATGAAGATTGGACTCCCAAACAAGTTATACCAAGTAATTATACCTGAACCATCTATTCTCGTGCCTATTCCAACATCAAAGAAGAGGGAGTTATTGAATTAAATGATGAAGTGATGAAGGAAGCTAAGAAATGTCTTAAGGAGAAGGGAATTAAAGTTGCAGATGTCAAGAATTTACCTCCTATAGAAGAATTATGTGTTTATTTCCTAATCATCCACTATTGAGGTACACTCTCTCCAACACTTTGATGAAGGTGATATCCCTTACTCTAAACCTCCTGATCAATGCTTAGAAGAATTTGATATCTTTATTGTTAAGCAAGATAACTTTAACAAAAGGGTGCAAAATCATCTAATGGAAAACACTAGAGCTATTGTTGAGTTGAAAGATATTGTGGAAAGAACATCTAATGATGTTAAAATGATTGTTAAACACTTTCAAATGGTTCAAACTCAAATAGATCAACTCGTTAAAGTGCAAAATGACTTGCTAGTTAATGCTGCTAAAGAAAAACATGCTTATGAAATTAGAACTAGAAGTGGTGTCGCTACCTGTGATCCTCTATATCCGGAGGGGCATCCCAAAAGAATTGAGAAGGATTCTCAACAAGGTGAAAATAGTGGTTCTACTCGTAATAAAAGGAAAAAGAAACATAAAACTGTTGTAGAACCCTCTGAACCTGCTATAGGTCCTAATAGTATATCTATCTCTGATGCTGAATTTGAAAGTGGTAATGAAGAAAATGAAGTGCCTAATGAAGAAAAAGTTGAAGAAGAACCTAAAAATCACACTAAGACTACTAAATACACTAAAGAAGATTTTATTGCTAAGAAACATGGTAGTGAAAGAGAACCTTGGGTCGAAAAACCTATGCCTTTCCCTGATAAGAAACACAAGTCAAAGGAAGATGAACACTATAATAAGTTTTGTGAGTGGATGAAGCCTTTATTCTTGCAAATTCCTTTGACTGATGCTATTAAATTGCCTCCTTATTCAAAGTATATGAAGGATATTGTCTCGAATAAAAGGAAGATCCCTAATGAAGAAATCTCTACTCTGCTTGCTAATTATTCTTTCAATGGTAAGGTTCCTAAGAAACTTGAGACCAGGATTCCAACTATCCCTTGCTCTATTAAGAACAGTTATGTTAGAACTACTTTGTGTGATTTGGGAGTTGGAGTTAGTGTTATGCCTTTCTCTCTCTATAAAAGGCTTCAGCTTGAAAAATTGATACCAACTGATATATCTTTGCAAATGGCTGATAAATCTACCACTATTCCTGTGGGGATATGTGAGGATGTACCTATTCAGGTGGCTCACAATTGCTTGATATTAACTGATTTTGTTGTGCTTGAAATGCCTGAAGATGATAATATGTCTATTATTCTTGGGAGACCTTTTCTTAATACTGTAGGAGCTGTTATTAATTGTAATCAAGGAAAGGTGACCTTCAATGTTAATGACAAGGAACATACTGTCTATTTCCCCAAGAAGATTGAAAGAACTTATGGACTGAATTCAATTGAACATGTTGAAGGCATTCAAGTTGGAGAAATATATTGTCCCATACCAAGAGAAAAAATTGAAACTATTATGATTGGGACCATTGCTATCGAGGTTAAGGTAACATAATCATTAGTGGAGTATAAAGTTTTGTCTCATATGCAATTGTTTTGGTAGCAAGACTTGATCAACCTTGCTAACAAAAGGATTCCATTGAACAAAACAATGTTTTCATTATGATTATCTCCGTTTATTTCTACCCTTTGCATTTTTAGTTTTTGCTTTCGTTTAGTTTTCTTTGTGTTGTTAGTTGCTTGCATGCTAGAACTTCTGTAGTTCTAGCCTTGTTTTGTCCTTGCATCATGTTTCCAAAAGAAAAAAATCTGTCTGTTAGAAAAATCATTCTTCTATTTCTGAAAAAAGCCCAAAAATAAAGTGTCTCGAAAAATTCCAGAAAATTCATATTAATTTTTTACGTGAAAAAAGAGGCAGAGGAGTACCTGGTAGGTACCAGGGGCCCACTAGGCAGGCACACCATGTGGTGGCACGGCCAGCCTTGGGTGGCGCCATGCCCTGGTGTGGGCCACCCCTAGCCCCCCACTACTTCTCTCACCTGCCACTTTTTTCTCTCTCCCGAGTAAGCTCTAGTTCATAGCTCAAAATCGTGTTCTTTCTGTTCTTTCTCTCGATTTCTTCGATCTCTTTGCTCAGCCCATCTTTCTTGTTGAAATTTGGAGCAATTGTCCCTTGGTATGTGACTCCTCCCTTTGTCCAAGTAGATTTGTGTTTAGTGGATTATATGTTGAGTATTTTGCTGCTGTAGGTGACTGGTTATGAGAGCTTGTAAGCTTGTTTGATGCTTAGAGATATAGATTTGATGCATGTTTAGGCCTCTTGCAAGTCCCTATGAGTAGAATCCTTTATTATATTTACTTTGCAATCACTTGTTTAATAGGTGTTTAAATTTCAGAATACCAAGCATGAACAACCATACTTTTGGAGAAATATTTGAGAGTGATGCACCTAGGAGGTAAAGGCCCTCAAGAACAGCCTCTCAAGCTAGGCCATCATATAATGAAGATCTCATTGCAACTCGTATTGGCAGTGAAAGGGATGATGGGGATGCTCACCCATCCTCTTTTCCTTGTTTTACTTTCTTACAAGCTGCAGGTATTCTTGATGATTTCTTGCTACTGATTGAGAGGGTAGGCCTAACCTCTTATATGCAAGATGAGAGTGCACATTATGCTATGATCACCAAAACTTTTGTTGAGAGCTTCTCATTTCCTAACACATCCTATCATTCCACTGTCTCCTTTAAAATCTATGATATGCCCTTCAGCATGCCTTTGGAGAGATTTTGCAGTATTGTAGGTGTGCGTATGACAGGGACCATGAAGAAAATTCAAGGGCGACCCGCTGATTTGTTGGAGATTTACCGAGGGGTGACCAATGATGATGACCGCGTGGTGCAGCGCGGAAAGATAAGAAATATCCAACTCCCTGCTCTTAGATACTTTGCATACTATCTTGCCACTAGTGTATTGGGTAGGGAGAACACTAGTAATATCTCCAACTATCACTTAGCTTTCCTTGCTACTGTGCTCAACAACGATACTCGGTACAATCTTGGCTCGCTTATTGCTCGCCGCCTAGCTGCTAGGGGGGCTATCTATGGGGGCATCATTGCCTCGTGTATAGTCGATGCATTAGATCTTTCAGTGGCTCCTGATGATGCTATGCTAGCACCATAGAGGCTTGATCTTGTTGCCATGAAAACTCATCACTTTGTCACTACTACCTCTGATTTGAACAATCTAGTATATAGGATGCTTTTCACTGATGGGGATGAAAGGGAGATCCTTTTGCCACAGCCTGCTTTGTTTAGTGTTGACAGGAGACCGTGGTCGCGCTCCAAGGAGGAGGTTGACGAGCAGCTTTGCTTGCTGGGTTTCCATGAGCAGCACCAGGAGGATGTGCCCTCCTATGATTACTCCGCATATTACGGAGGGGCGTACTCGGGCTCGCACCAGGACAAGGGTACCTCCTCGTCACTCGTGACACTTCATCCTGGCCAGCTTGGGATTGATACCCACTTAGGCAAAAAGCCTAAGCTTGGGGGGAGGTACGCCGACACCGCACTCATCTCCATATCATGTTGCGTCGGTACCTTGTATATTCATGTTTTCATTCTATTTTTAGTTTTCGTTCTTCTTTGCTTTTGCTTTTTAAAAACACAAAAAGACCAAAAATATTTTTGTTGTTTCTCTTTGGCTGGCTTCTTCTTTTTGCCTTGGTTTGCTTTTTCCCTTTTTGCTTTGTTTGAACTATTCGAAAAATCCAAAAAGATTTTGCTTTGCTTGTTTTTATCTTTTGGTTCTTATTTAAAAATCGAAAACACCAAAAATATTTATCGTTCTTCTTTGGTTTTTGCGAGTTTGCTTGTGGTTCGGCAGTTCAAAGGATATTGGTTTCATATTATTATTCAAGACACAAGTGAAGAGCAATAATGAGGATCAATGACAACTTGAGACATGGTAAGAGGCTGGTAACGAACTCTATTTGTTTTCATTTTTTGTACATATACTCATCTTTGTGAGCCTGCTTAGTCCGTTCATGTAGAGTGTATGTTTTCTTTGAATTCTTAGTAGTTCTTGCTTTCTTATGATTAGCTCCAGCTCGCTAATAGTTTTTATCATGTTTCATGAATGTTTGCTTGCATTCCTCTATTCATAAATTGGTATGACACCGTGGTATCCTCCTCTGAATGTTTCGTTTGAATTGACTTGGCACATGCTCATGCATGCACATGACTATGATAATCAGTTAAGCCTTGATGAATTATTTTGCCTTAAGGATCTTGAATCACTTTCATGCCATGAGTAGTCTTGTTTTGTTGCAAGCATGATAATGACAGCTATTGCTCTCTCGTTTGTCGCTCCCTTACTATTGCTAGCCTTCACTTCCAGTGAATGTTTTACTCATGTTTCCAACTCCCTAAACCAAATATTTCCAAAGTGTCCACCATATCTACCCATTAGCATCATTTGCTACTTCCGTGCATATTCAATATGCCTTGTTTTCTTCCGAATAAAATGTTTGCTTGTTATGAGAAAGTTAGTTAGTAAAGCTCTCACGAACTTGATGGCACACTTTATTTTCTTGCACTTAATAAACCTGAACCATTGCATCCTTCTTTGTTGTGCATATGCTTTATGAGTTGGAGTTAGCGTAACCATGTATCATGGCGGCTTAACACTTCATAGGTACTTTGTACCTAGTTGATATCATGTTCTTTTGCTTATGGATCCCGGTGTGAAATAAAAGTGGAACTTGTAAGATCATGGATTTTGTATGTATGTTAGAGAAACGCTCGGGCTAGCCTAAGCCATGCCTAATCATGGTGGAAACTTGCAGCATAACCGTAATGAGCATTCTATGAAGCATCCTCAATAAAAATCTATGCACATAGTAAATAAAAAGATCGCTGAGATGCTCATTGTCTACTTGCCTTGTCGTTTTGATCATGGGATAGCTCCCGTGTCATGCGCAAGGGGTACCCCGTTGGCAGTTCTCTATGATACGTATATACTTACAATAACAAGAGCTTATTTGTGACTGAAGTTGAGTAGCATGAGGATCGGTCTTCGTAAGTAAGGGGCATGAGACTTCAATTTATAACTTGTCAAGCATATCCTCTTAGTTGTGTCACTTTCACCTTAACCACATTAAAGATGCTTACGATAGGGGCAATGAGAGCTCAAAGCTAACGAGTACCATACTTTCAGCATTTGGAAGCCTTTCAAAATTATTCAAAACCTTTTTCTTCCACTTGTTGAGTCTCCACATATTCTTTGAGCACCTTCTTGAGAGCATAGTTGTCATTATTTGTGTTTGTTCCAATACTTGATTATTTGTGTTATTGTTGGGTCCGCAGCATAGAAAAAAAATTTCCTACGGTGTGAACTACACGCCAAGATCTATCTACTGGTACAAAGCAACAGGTGGACATACATCCAACGAGAACTTACCCTCGTAGACAACGAGCTTTGTTAACGAGTAGGAACTCGTGGTTGATGTAGTCGTACACTTGCCGATCTCAAGATCGTGAGGAAGTCCGAGCGCCGCAACTCAGCGACGCATCCGCACTCGCACACACGTTCAAGCCACCGGACAACCTCCACGTCCTCGCTCCAGGGATCCAGCGGAAGCAAAGAACTCCTTCCGCATTTAAATGCCACCAGGAACATGTATCTCGCTAATCCGAGACCATGGGGAAATAATTCTAGAGGGGGAGAGAGATCCTTCACAAGGAGGTGTGAGGATGAAGAAGGGAATGGGTGGCCTTTTATAGGAGGAGGGGGTGCCCCATCTCTCCATGGTCATGCATGGGTGACTCTGAGGCCCCCAACCTTTAATAAGATTGAGTCCCTGTGTTTACAATGCTAGTCCTCGATCAATAGCTAGCATCCATAGCTCAGATGTAATATCAAGAAACAAAGGTCATAATACAACTTTATAACCAGGAATAAAATAGTTTTATTACATCAAACATAGCTCATTGGCTATTTACATTACATTGCAGCGGAATAACTATAGTCATGGGTCCTTCATCTTCAAAGTGCCACAGTGTATGTTGGTTGTAGACTTTGTAATCCTAATCAATCAATCTTCACTAAAATCAATCAAACCTGCAACATCATAAGTTACAGCCACAAGGGTCAATACATTTGAATTGTATTGGCAAGTGATACTTTAGTAGTATAGTGGAGTCTATCATCTATATGCATTTGGCTAAGTGGAGCTGAGGTTTGCATTGCTCAAAATAGATTTTTCCTATCATTTTGAAAACACTAAGTTTTATTTGGCAAAACCACCAAGGCATCTACCAATCAAGACTGAAGATCCTCTCAAGGTATCTACCAATCAAAGACTCAAGATTTTCTTGGCAAAACAATTTTTCCCAATCTAAGATTTTGAGATCCTTGTACCAAGCCATCTCTCCATCAAAGATTGAAGAATTTCACACAACCCTTGTTCACCCACAAGTTTTAATTTAGAAATTGGAGTGATGAGATTCTTGAAGTTTCCATGTCTTGATGCTCAAATTGTCCTTTACCAGGGACATGGCTAAGTACTTAGGTTTTACACTCTGCAGGTGGTGCACTTTACCCACAAGACTTGGTTTCCCAAGACAAAACCTTTCGAGCTTTCCTTAGACCAACATGGACGCTCCAACCTATCAATCACTACCACCCACTGTCCATGTGGCTAAGTTCTTGCAACCTATATGATCATGGCAGAGCCCATATTGCCAAGTGGTTGCACTTGAAGCTTCTCAACATTTGACATCTCAAATCTCTTTGTTCCTGGGTGGCCATCCACAAGTGAGATACACAAGCCAAGTCCATGGCCTTGTGAACCACTCAACATAAACCATTCCTTCCATTTCCACCCAGGTGATTCATTAACTTAGTTATTTTATTAATCAAAACATAAGTCCTCAGACTTAGAGATTTTTCCATAGTGAATATATACCACCCAAGTTTTCTATTAGCTAGGCTAAGCTTGGTAGTAATAGGATTCTTATCTTAGGAAAATCCTTCTAAGGATTTATCTACTAGTTTTCCTATAGTAAGGTCTATACTTAGCAAAATAAAAACCATGCTAGTGTTTCTTAGCAAAACACTAATGCATATTGAAACTAATGGGACATAAGATATGAAGCATCACTTGCCTTTTTGGTAGAGGGTATAGGTTCACTCCTTGTCCTTGCAACACTCACACTCTTCAAGTCACTACAATCAATCAAGCAAGGCACAAACTTAATCTACCAATCAAGCAAAACAACACGCACAAATTAACAAATCAAGAAATGCATGCAAGCATGCAAAGGATGGTTCTAATTGTAAAGGTGGTCTCCACTAGGCTTCTAAACTTTGTAAGTTCCAAATTGGTCATTTACCAAAATGGCAAAAGTCATTTGTAAAAGGGTTTCATTAGATTCCTAAACTTTGTAAGATCCAAATTGGTCATTTACCAAAGTGGCAAAGAAGAAATGCATGCAAGCATGCCAAGCTTTGTTTTGTTTTAAAAAAGGGGTTCCTAATGGGTCATAGACTTTGGGAACACCTATTGGTCATTTTGTGAAGTGGCTAAGTCATTTGCAAAAGGTTTCACTATAAAACCATTTGCAAAACAAAGTGTCATTCTATGTGGTGTAGAAACATCTCTACTAGGGTATTAACCTATAGGTTTCACCAAATGAGTTGCTATTGCAAAACTTGGTGTTTTGGGTCAGTAGGTTTGGTTCAAAACATTTTCTCCAAAGTTTTCTTTATGAAAGCATTTTCATAAACAAAACAAATAGTTTTAATTAGCTAGAAATGGACTAAACTAATTAATCCATCCTATTCATTTCCAAAATCACTTTCCAAACTATGGGTTGGTTCCTAGGGTCAGTAAGGTCACAACAAACTAAATTGCAAAGGTTTTAACCTAAATATCATTTTTAAATGATTTTTCTAATGTTAGCAAGCACACAAAGAAGCTGCAAATCAAACAAGCTAACAGATACTATTTGCTAAACTAAGGGCAGGGTTGGCTAGGTCTTGTCTTGTTGATTCCAACGACATCAAATTTGTAAAATTTGGACGGTGGATCAAAAGATACAAAGGTTTGAAGTTTGCAAAGTTTGCTTTCAAATTCTGTTTTAAATAATAGGGACACGCGTAATTCTATTCGTTTACCGCTTCGGCCGGATCAAGCGATGCAGGCCGTTGGATCTAAAGGGGCAGGTGTGGCTCAGATCAACGCGTACCGGTTCGTTTAGTCAATCTATCGCGTTCGTCAGATCGAGATCTTATGGTTCTAGCGTGCTCGACCGATTGCGGCGCCGGTGGCTACCGGCGTGAGTCGCCGGTCGATGACGGTGCCGCGATGCAAAGCGAGAGAAGAGGGCATGCTCACCGAGTTCGCAAGATCGTGAAGCTCGAGGTAGTGTCTTCCTATCGCGGGCGATTAGAGTGAGCTTGATTGCTCGCCGGAGTTGCCGCGCGGCTGGGCTCTCGTTGTCGCTGCTGGCGCCATTGTGGATCACGAGAAGACAAACGGAAAGCAGAAGACGCGCAAGGGTACAGCGGTGATGCGAGCGTGAAGGAGGAGTGAAGGGCGGTCTGGTCTTACGGTGGGGCTCACGGAGAGGAAGCGGGTGGTGCTCACTGCCGATTTACGGAGGCGAGGATAGGGCCCTAGGTCAAACGGAAGGTGTCGTTAGGTTCAGATGAGCTTGTAGATCATCATCGGGTCAACGAGGATGAGAGGGAGGTCAGGTTTACTGTGAGATGTCGCCAGCTTGAGTGCAAGCGCGCTGCCTCGGGCTTGTTGAGTCGGGTTCTGTGCTCCATGATGAATGGAAGGCACGGGCAGAAGCGCCAGGGAGTGTGGAGTAGGGGTGCGTGGTCAATGAGGCAAGGGGCAGTGAGGTTTCGTCGGAATTGTCACCGGAACATCGTCGGAGCAGTGGACTTTGAGCTCGAAATTGGGGCAGTCTAAAGCGTGTCGGAGGCGCCGAGGGGATTTATAGAGGATTCTCATGCTTCCATCTGCATGATCAAGGCGAGGTAAAGGCTCGGTGTTAAGGTGAATTAAGCGAGAGATCAACGGCGAAACGGCAGTGGGGAGAGGCGTGGTCGTCATGGGAAGAAGAAGGAGGTGGCGGGGTCCTCTCGTCAAGGAAAAGAAAGGAAGGAGGGGTCCACTTGTCATCGGCTGCGTGGGTTCAACCATGTAAGAAAACGGTTCGGGGGCGTGGGAGAGAGAGGTGGGGTCATCTCGTCAGCGAGTGAGGGGAGGAGGAGTGGGTCCTGGTTTTCATTGACTACGCGGGTAGGAATCTGGGTGAGAAAAGGTTTCTTCGGGGGGGAAAGACTGGGCTGGACTGGGCCTTAGTGGGCTGCTGGGCTGAGTCAACCTTTTTCTTATTTATTTTTCTGTCTAAATCTTTTTCTGTTTTGAATTTCAAACAATTATTCACACATTCAAACAATTTCAAACAATCACTCAACTTCACTTTGAATTTGGTTCTGTTTGGCAACATAATCCAAATCTCAAAATGAAATATTATTTTTATTTATTTTAGGATCCTTTTATTATTTAAATAAAGTGGATCTTTAGTTATTAGGGTTTGATTTATTTAACAAAATTTCCATTTAAAATCCAATTATTTTCAAAACCAAACCAGAAGGTTTAATTTGAAAAATAAAGGAATACTTGGAAACTTATTTAAATAAATAAATAAGTTTTGGTGTTTTAATTAAAATGGGAAAGCCTTTATTTAAATAAAATTGGATATTTAAATCCTTATTATTTTATTTAAATAATCCTTTACTCATTTTAATCAAAGCAAAACTTTTTAATAAAAGATTTCAAAGTAGTAATAAAATACTTGGTGTTCATTTAAAATGGGAAAAGCTTTTACTTAAATAAAATTGGATATTTAAATCCTTTATTTTATTTAAATAAACCTTTACTCACTTTATCAAAACAAAATATTTTATTTCAAAAGTTTGGCCAAAATTAATTTGGATCACCTTTTCATTTGAAAACAAAGTCTTTTATTAAAAGATCCAAATTAGTATTTCCAAAACAATTTATTTTCCTTTGATAAATGTTTATCTTTATAAATCCCTTTAGGATTATTGATCACCAATTGGTATGGCTTTTGGTAAGGGCTTTATTGGCTTTGGAAATTCAATTTCCTTATCTTATATTATTCACAAGATTTTGTCTATGGTTCCAAACTAAGTGAAACCAATCTCTAAGGTCTTTTCTTGATCCTTTGAGAATATTTGTTGATCAACTTTGGTATGGATCAAATCCATAGATTTGGGGTAACTTTGGAAAATAATTTCCTTCCATTAGGGTTTAGGGTTTTGGATTACTTTCCAAATTTCCAGATACATTCATTGAGGAATGCATTTCCCTTGATTTGGATTTTTGTTGAATTCAAACTTTAACCAAAGTTTGTTCAAGATGGGATTTTAAGTCTCCTTTTAGAAACAAAAGTTTCTTTTCACCCTGATTTTCAACAAAAATTTATTTTGTTATTTTATTGTTCACATTACAAGATTTTGAAAATCTTGGGATGTGACAGGCTACCACCCTTAAAATAAATCTCGTCCCGAGATTTGGGGAGGCTAGGGTTACAAGCAGGTTCAAAACAACTAGGGTACTACCACCCTTAAAATTTCAAACTAAACTACATCTTGGCTTGCTTGGAATCTTGGAAAACTTCTTCTTGGAAAACTTCTGCTTAGTGTCCTTTGTTTCCATGCTTGACTCATGGGCTAAGGTTGGGTTTCTCCATAGACTTGTTTATCTTGTTCTTCATCTTTTCTGGGCAGTTGCTTACATAGTGTCCTGGTTCCTTGCAATTGAAACAGTGGATATCTTGGAGTTCTTTACGTTGCTCTTGTGGACAAGTGGCTACATAGTGGCCTAGCTCTTTGTAGTTGTTGCACACTACTTGGCCGATCTCTTTATTCTTTGGGTTCTTTGGGCATCCACTGGGGTAGTGTCCCATTTCCTTACATTTACAACATTGCACAAGGCTCATGTCTTGCTTTGGTTTCTTGGGCTTCTTTGATCCTTTGAATTGGGTTGTCTTGTTTGGAGGTATAAGTGGTCCTTTTCCTTTGTCATCAACATTCTTGGCATACTTGGATCCTTCTTGTTTCCTTTGTTCAACAATGGCATAGATGGGGCATTGAGTAGGTACATGGTCGTTTCCTTCACAAAGGTAACAAGTAACTTGAGATGTGGGGCATTGGCCAACTGGATGTTCCTCTTCGCAATTGGGGCATTGATCTTCATGCTCCTTGGAAGTGTGATCCTTGTCTCCACAAATAATGCAAGCTGGGGCTCCATCTAGAATAATATTCTTGTCATCCTTGTTGTCATACACTCTTTTGGGATAGTTTTCTTCCATGCTGATCATTTGATTAGTCACCTTAAGCATCGGTTGGGATTGTTCTTCCAAAAACTTTTGCAAGGTAGGGTCTTTATCATTATTGTTAGCTATGAACTGAGTTGTTAGTTGGTTCAACTGGTGTTGGGTTGCTAGGAGTTCTCTCATGTTGTCCTCTTGGTTGTTGTTGTTGTCATCATCCTTGATGCTGGAGTCTCTTGGAGAAGTCATCTGTTTGGGTTAGAGGGGATTAGAATAGGCAAAAGGTTTTTCTAAGGGAATCAATCCTAATCACACACATCACAATTCACACAAGCAATGTGCAAGCAATCACAAACAAACACTCCACTCAAACAACAGTTTCAGGCACATACTTAGGCAACAAAATATTTTTGTTACACCACATAAGTTGGTGGGTTTGACTTAACTAAAATATGGTGGTCCATCTATATGGTTCACTTGTGATCTTTCCATTCTTCTTGGTTGATTCTTCTTGAATGAGATCTTTGTATCCTTGGAGAATTCTTGTCTCTTGTTCACAAATCTTCAAAGGTGGTGATGGCTTCTTCTAAGTTGTGTTTCCCTAGTCTTCAAGTGAAATGTTACTCAAGACTTGTAGTCTTTAGTGATATCCAAGTTGAAGTCCTTGGTGTACATGTTGAAGATGTTAAAGTCATTGGAGTTAAAGAAGTTGAAGTCATTAGAGTTGGAAGTGTTGAAGAAGTCTTTTGCTCATGATGAAGTCTTTGGTCATGGGGTAGGCTTTTCCATCAAGTTTTGAAGTAGAAGAGAAGTAGAGTTGAAACCAAAAATGATTGAGGAAAGAGTTTATAAGATTGTTTTTGTAAATAAGTTTTGGAATAAGACAACTCCTATTGTCTAAGGGTTTTTGTCCAATCCTAGGGTTACAAATCCTACAGGCAACACAATGCTCTGATACCATTTTGTAGCGTCCCCAACCTTTAATAAGATTGAGTCCCCTGTGTTTACAATGCTAGTCCCTGGATCAATAGCTAGCATCCACAGCTCAGATGTAATATCAAGAAACAAAGGTCATAATACAACTTTATAACCAGGAATAAAATAGTTTTATTACATCAAACATAGCTCATTGGCTATTTACATTACATTGCAGCGGAATAACTATAGTCATGGGTCCTTCATCTTCAAAGTGCCACAGGCAGATGTTGGTTGTAGACTTTGTAATCCTAATCAATCAATCTTCACTAAAATCAATCAAACCTGCAACATCATAAGTTACAGCCACAAGGGTCAATACATTTGAATTGTATTGGCAAGTGATACTTTAGTAGTATAGTGGAGTCTATCATCTATATGCATTTGGCTAAGTGGAGCTGAGGTTTGCATTGCTCAAAATAGATTTTTCCTATCATTTTGAAAACACTAAGTTTTATTTGGCAAAAACCACCAAGGCATCTACCAATCAAGACTGAAGATCCTCTCAAGGTATCTACCAATCAAAGACTGAAGATTTTCTTGGCAAAAACAATTTTCCCAATCTAAGATTTTGAGATCCTTGTACCAAGCCATCTCTCCATCAAAGATTGAAGAATTTCACACAACCCTTGTTCACCCACAAGTTTTAATTTAGAAATTGGAGTGATGAGATTCTTGAAGTTTCCATGTCTTGATGCTCAAATTGTCCTTTACCAGGGACATGGCTAAGTACTTAGGTTTTACACTCTGCAGAGGTGGTGCACTTTACCCACAAGACTTGGTTTCCCAAGACAAAACCTTTCAGAAGCTTTCCCTTAGACCAACATGGACGCGCTCCAACCTATCAATCACTACCACCCACTGTCCATGTGGCTAAGTTCTTGCAACCTATATGATCATGGCAGAGCCCATATTGCCAAGTGGTTGCACTTGAAGCTTCTCAACATTTGACATCTCAAATCTCTTTGTTCCTGGGTGGCCATCCACAAGTGAGATACACAAGCCAAGTCCATGGCCTTGTGAACCACTCAACATAAACCATTCCTTCCATTTCCACCCAGGTGATTCATTAACTTAGTTATTTTATTAATCAAAAACATAAGTCCTCAGACTTAGAGATTTTTCCATAGTGAATATATACCACCCAAGTTTTCTATTAGCTAGGCTAAGCTTGGTAGTAATAGGATTCTTATCTTAGGAAAATCCTTCTAAGGATTTATCTACTAGTTTTCCTATAGTAAGGTCTATACTTAGCTAAATAAAAACCATGCAAGTTTTACTTAGCAAAAACACTAATGCATAGTGAAAATAATGGGACATAAGATATGAAGCATCACTTGCCTTTTTGGTAGAGGGTATAGGTTCACTCCTTGTCCTTGCAACACTCACACTCTTCAAGTCACTACAATCAATCAAGCAAGGCACAAACTTAATCTACCAATCAAGCAAAACAACACGCACAAATTAACAAAATCAAGAAATGCATGCAAGCATGCAAAGGATGGTTCTAATTGTAAAGGTGGTCTCCACTAGGCTTCTAAACTTTGTAAGTTCCAAATTGGTCATTTACCAAAATGGCAAAGTCATTTGTAAAAGGGGTTTCATTAGATTCCTAAACTTTGTAAGATCCAAATTGGTCATTTACCAAAGTGGCAAAGTTAAAGAAATGCATGCAAGCATGCCAAGCTTTGTTTTGTTTTAAAAAAAGGGGTTCCTAATGGGTCATAGACTTTTGGGAACACCTATTGGTCATTTTGTGAAGTGGCTAAGTCATTTGCAAAAGGTTTCACTATAAAACCATTTGCAAAACAAAGTGTCATTCTATGTGGTGTAGAAACATCTCTACTAGGGTATTAACCTATAGGTTTCACCAAATGAGTTGCTATTGCAAAACTTGGTGTTTTGGGTCAGTAGGTTTGGTTCAAAACATTTTCTCCAAAGTTTTCTTTATGAAAGCATTTTCATAAACAAAACAAATAGTTTTAATTAGCTAGAAATGGACTAAACTAATTAATCCATCCTATTCATTTCCAAAATCACTTTCCAAACTATGGGTTGGTTCCTAGGGTCAGTAAGGTCACAACAAACTAAATTGCAAAGGTTTTAACCTAAATATCATTTTTTAAATGATTTTTCTAATGTTAGCAAGCACACAAAATAAGCTGCAAAATCAAACAAGCTAACAGATACTATTTGCTAAACTAAGGGCAGGGTTGGCTAGGTCTTGTCTTGCTGATTCCAACGACATCAAATTTGTAAAATTTGGACGTGTGGATCAAAAGATACAAAGGTTTGAAGTTTGCAAAAGTTTCTGTTTTCAAATTCTGTTTTAAACAGAATAGGGACACGCGGCGTAATTCTATTCGTCGGTACCGCTTCGGCCGGATCAAGCGATGCAGGCCGTTGGATCTAAAGGGGCAGGTGTGGCTCAGATCAACGCGTACCGGTTCGTTTAGTCAATCTATCGCGTTCGTCAGATCGAGATCTTATGGTTCTAGCGTGCGCGACCGATTGCGAGCGGCGCTGCGGTGGCTACCGGCGGCGGAGTCGTCGGTCGATGACGGTGCCGACGATGCAGAAAGCGAGAGAGAAAGAGGGCATGCTCACCGAGTTCGCAAGATCGTGGGGAAGCTCGAGGTAGTGTCTTCCTATCGCGGGGCGTACTAGAGTGAGCTTGATTGCTCGCCGGAGTTGCTGCGGCGGCGGGGCTCTCGGGTTGTCGTCGCTGCTGGCCTTGTGGATCACGAGAAGACAAACGGAAAGCACTGTAAGATGCGCAAGGGTACAGCGGTGATGCGAGCGTGAAGGAGGAGTGAAGGGGCGGTCTGGTCTTACCGGTGGGGCTCGTCGAAGAGGAAGCGGACGGTGGTGCTCACTGTCGACGACGGAGGCGAGGATAGGGGCGCCCTAGGTCAAACGGAAGGTGTCGTTAGGTTCGTATGAGCTTGTAGATCATCATCGGGTCAACGAGGATGAGAGGGGAGGTCAGGTTTACCAGGGAGATGTCGCCGCAGTTGGAGCAGACGGCGGCGCTGGCTCGGGGCTTGTTGGAGTCGGGGTTCTGGTGCTCCCGCGGATGAATGGAAGGCACGGGCAGAAGCGCCAGGGAGTGTGGAGTAGGGGTGCATGGTCAATGAGGCAAGGGGCAGTGAGGTTTCGTCGGAATTGTCACCGGAACATCGTCGGAGCAGTGGAGTTTGAGCTCGAAATTGGGGCAGTCTAAAGCGTGTCAGCGCGAGGCGTCAGAGGGGATTTATAGAGGATGCCCTAGCGTTTCCATCTGCGTGATCAAGGCGAGGTAAAGGCTCGGTGTTAAGGTGAATTAAGCGCGAGAGATCAACGGCAGAAACGGCAGTGGGGGAGAGGGCGTGGTCGTCGCGCGGGGAAGAAGAAGGAGGTGGTGGGGTCCTCCTCAAGGAAAAGAAAGGAAGGAGGGTCCACTTGTCATCGGTGCGTGGGTTCAGTCATGTAAGAAAACGGTTCGGGCGTGGGAGAGAGGTGGGGTCATCTGTCACGAGTGAGGGGAGAGGAGGGTCCTGGTTTTCATTGACTACGCTGGTAGGAATCGGTGAGAAAAGGTTTCTTCTGGGGAAAGATCTAGGCTGGGCCTTAGTGGGTCAATTGAGTCAACCTTTTTCTTATTTTTTTTTCTGTCTAAATCTTTTTCTGTTTTGAATTTCAAACAATTATTCACACATTCAAACAATTTCAAACAATCACTCAACTTCACTTTGAATTTGGTTCTGTTTGGCAACATAATCCAAATCTCAAAATGAAATATTATTTTTATTTATTTTAGGATCCTTTTATTATTTAAATAAAGTGGATCTTTAGTTATTAGGGTTTGATTTATTTAACAAAATTTCCATTTAAAATCCAATTATTTTCAAAACCAAACCAGAAGGTTTAATTTGAAAAATAAAGGAATACTTGGAAACTTATTTAAATAAATAAATAAGTTTTGGTGTTTTAATTAAAATGGGAAAGCCTTTATTTAAATAAAATTGGATATTTAAATCCTTATTATTTTATTTAAATAATCCTTTACTCATTTTAATCAAAGCAAAACTTTTTAATAAAAGATTTCAAAGTAGTAATAAAATACTTGGTGTTCATTTAAAATGGGAAAAGCTTTTACTTAAATAAAATTGGATATTTAAATCCTTTATTTTATTTAAATAAACCTTTACTCACTTTATCAAAACAAAATATTTTATTTCAAAAGTTTGGCCAAAATTAATTTGGATCACCTTTTCATTTGAAAACAAAGTCTTTTATTAAAAGATCCAAATTAGTATTTCCAAAACAATTTATTTTCCTTTGATAAATGTTTATCTTTATAAATCCCTTTAGGATTATTGATCACCAATTGGTATGGCTTTTGGTAAGGGCTTTATTGGCTTTGGAAATTCAATTTCCTTATCTTATATTATTCACAAGATTTTGTCTATGGTTCCAAACTAAGTGAAACCAATCTCTAAGGTCTTTTCTTGATCCTTTGAGAATATTTGTTGATCAACTTTGGTATGGATCAAATCCATAGATTTGGGGTAACTTTGGAAAATAATTTCCTTCCATTAGGGTTTAGGGTTTTGGATTACTTTCCAAATTTCCAGATACATTCATTGAGGAATGCATTTCCCTTGATTTGGATTTTTGTTGAATTCAAACTTTAACCAAAGTTTGTTCAAGATGGGATTTTAAGTCTCCTTTTAGAAACAAAAGTTTCTTTTCACCCTGATTTTCAACAAAAATTTATTTTGTTATTTTATTGTTCACAATACAAGATTTTGAAAATCTTGGGATGTGACAACCCCTCACCTCCCCCATTCATGTGGTGGTAACCCCCTCACATTAAAATGTCTCTTGACATTCCCTTTTAAAGTCTCCACTTTAAATGCATTAAATTTCTCCAAATTTAATGCTCTCTCATTTAATAAAACTCTTTTATTAAATTTATTCAGAATTTTGTTAATTACTTTAATTAACAAACATTCACATATAGCCCCTTGCTATATTTCAATATCACATGCAGAACCACCTTCTGCAATTTCACCCGAAACAATTTCCGGTTTCTATTGAAACAATTCCTGCGCTTTGTAATTCTTTCGTCTGAAACATATGTGCTCCAAAATGGTGTCCAGTAACTCTTAAGTGTGCCACCCTATAGTTCGCCAATAATGCAGACATGATCGAGACCCTTCTCCGATCAATAATCAGCCATGGACACGGAGATCCGTGCTGACTCCTACACATTCAACGATGACTCCTGTGATCGTGAGAACCTTTAACGCTTGTAACTAAATCCCTTTGTCTCTCGATATATTACATGTCCAATATTCGATTATCGGTATCTCCATACCTAGTTTGATCTCGTTACCGACACGCACTCTTTTCTCGTTCCCGTGATATGACATTCTAGTGATCACATCACTTGCTTGCAAGCTATCCTAATGTGATATCACCGAGAGGGCCCAGAGTATATCTATCCGTCATCTGGACTGACAAATTCCACTCTTGATCCATGAGCCTCAACGTAACACCTTTGTAGTACTGAACCCATCTTTATAGTCACCCTGTTACGGTGTGACGTTTGATGTTATCAAGATACTCTTCCGGTGTCAGCAATTGACATGATCTCATGGTCTAAGGATAAAGATTACTTCGTATGATGTTATAGCAATATAAACATAATGACTTGATCGTAATGCTATACTTAGGATGAATGTTCATCACATCATTCCACCAATGGTGTGACCTTGTTATTGACAACATCCAATGTCCATGATCAGGAAACCTTGATCATCCTGTTAATCAACAAGCTAGTCTATAAGAGAGGCATGACTAGGAACCCTTTTTGTTTATTAAACACACATGTATTGATGTTTCCGAATCAATACATTTCTAGCATGTAAAATAAACATCTATCATGTAAAAGGAATATATAATAACAACTTTATTATTGCCTCTCAGGGCATATTTCCTTCAGTCTCCCACTTGCACTAGAGACAATAATCTAGTTCACATAGTGATAAATCTAACACCCATGGAGTTCTGGTGTTGATCATGTTTTGCCCTAGGGAGAACTTTAGTCAACGGATCTGCTACATTTAGGTCCGTGTGTACTTTACAAATCTTTATATCTCCATCCTTGACATGCTCGCGGATGGAGTGAAACCGGCGCTTAATATGCTTGGAATTCTTGTGAGACCTTGGTTCCTTTGCGTTGGCTATGGCTCCATTGTTGTCACAATAGATCACCATCGGGTCCAACACACTGGGAACCACACCCAGTTCCGTAATGAACTCTTTCATCCAAACTGCTTCCTGAGCCACTTCTGAAGCAGCAACATATTCCGCTTCCGTTGTTGATCCAACCACCACAGGTTGTTTGGAACTCCTCCAACTAACTGCTGCTCCATTCAAGAGAAATACGTATCCGGATTGAGACTTAGAGTTATCCGGATCGGTGTCAAAGCTAGCATCGACATAACACTTAACGACTAGCTCTTCTTCACCTCCGTATATAAGAAACATATCCTTAGTTCTTCTTAAGTACTTGAGGATGTTCTTTACCGCTATCCAAAGGTTCCAACTGGATCATTGGTACCTACAAGTCAAACTAATAGCATGTGCCACATCCGGTCTTATACATAGCATGGCATACATAATAGATCCTATGGCCGAGGCATAGGGGATCTTATCCATCATCTCTCTTTCTTCCGCCGTAGCCGGACTTTGAGTCTTACTCAATGTCTTGCCTTGCAACATAGGTAAGAACCCCTTCTTACTTTCGTCCATATTAAACTTATTTAATATCTTATCAAGGTATGTACTCTGCGATGGCCCAATTAGGCGCCTTGATCTATCTCTATAGATTTTAATGCCTAATATATATGATGCTTCACCAAGGTCTTTCATCGAATATTTGCTGTTTAGATAACTTTTAACACTGTTTAAAAGATCTATATCATTTCCAATCAATAATATGTCATCCACATATAATATCAGAAATGCCACATTGCTCCCACTCACTTTCTTTTAAATACAAGCCTCTCCATAAGTTTGGACAAATCCAAACTCTTTGATCACCTCATCAAAGCGGAGATTCCAACTTCGTGATGCTTGCTTCAGTCCATAGATGGATCGCTGAAGTTTGCACACCTTATTAGCATCCTTAGGATCGACAAAACCCTTAGGTTGTATCATATACAACTCTTCTTCAATCTTACCATTGAGGAACGCAGTTTTGACATCCATCTGCCATATTTCATAATCGAAATATGCAGCAATTGCTAACATAATCCTAACTGACTTAAGCATCGCTACGGGAGAGAATGTCTCATCGTAGTCAACTCCTTGAATTTGTCGAAACCCCTTTGCGACAAGTCGAGCCTTATAGATGGTCACATTACCATCAGCATCAGTTTTCCTTTTGAAAATCCATTTATTCTCCACGGCCTTTCGGTCGTGAGGTAAGTCCACCAAGTTCCAAACTTGGTTCTCGTACATGGATTCCATCTCGGATTTCATGGCTTCTAGCCATTTGTTGGAATCCGGGCTCATCATCGCTTCTTCATACGTCGCAGGTCATCCATTTCATCAACCATGAAATTCATAACAGGATTGCCGTGCAGTCAGAGCTGACGTGTCCCGCTTGACCTGCGAGGTTCTAGAGTGTCCTCTTTCGAGTTTCATGATCATTATCATTAGCTCTCTCTTCATCAGTGAAGTCAACTCCAAACAACTTCCGTGCTACGCCACTCGCCATTCCATGAAGAGAAGGTTCAATAACCTCTTCGAGTTCTACCTTCCGACTACTCACACCTTTCGCGAGAAACTCCTTCTCAAGAAAGGATCCATTCTTGGAAACAAAAACCTTGCCCTCGGATCTGTGATAGAAGGTATACCCAATTGTTTCCTTAGGGTATTCTATGAAGACGCATTTTTCCGCTTTGGGTTCGAGTTTATCTGGTTGAAGTTTCTTCACATAAACATCGCATCCCCAAACCTTAAGAAATGACAGCTTAGGTTTGTTTCCAAACCATAATTCATACGGTGTCGTTTCAACGGATTTAGATGGTGCCCGATTTAAAGTGAATGCAGCTGTTTCCAGTGCATAACCCCAAAATAACAGAGGTAAGTCAGTTAGAGACATCATAGATCGAACCATATCCAATAAGGTATGATTACGACGCTCCGACACACCATTACGTTGTGGTGTTTCGGCAGGCGTGAGTTGTGAAACTATTCCACACTCTTTCATGTGTGTGCTAAACTCGTAACTTAGATACTCTCCTCCACGGTCAGACCGTAGAAATTTGATCTTTCTATTACGATGATTTTCCACTTCATTCTGAAATTCCTTGAACTTTTCAAAAGTTTCAGACTTGTGTTTCATCAAATAGATATACCCATATCTACTCAAATCATCCGTGAAAGTAACAAAATAACGATATCCACCTCGCGCCGACACACTCATTGGTCCACACACATCAGTATGTATGATTCCAATAGATCATGCCTGCTCCATTGAACCGGAAAACGGCGTTCTAGTCATCTTGCCCATAAGGCATGGCTCACATGTATCAAATGATTCAAAATCAAGTGATTCCAAAAGTCCATCAGAATGGAGTTTCTTCATGCGTTTAACGCCAATATGACCTAGACGGCAGTGCCACATATATGTAGACATATCATTATCAAGTTTAATCTTTTTAGCATTAACATTATGAATGTGTGTAATATTACTATCGAGATCCAATAGAAATAAACCATTCAACATAGGTGCATGACCATAAAAGATATCATTCTTATAAATCGAACAACCATTGTTTTCAGATTTAAAGGAATGACCACTTTGCATCAAACACGATCCAGATACAATGTTCATGCTCAGTGCAGGCACCAAATAACAATTATTTAGGTTTATAACTAATCCCGATGGAAAATGGAGAGGTAGCATCCCGACGGCGATCACATCAACTCTTGATCCATTGCTGACCCACATCCTGACCTCATCCCTTGCTAGTTGTCGCTTGTTCCGTAGCCCCTGAACCGAGTTACATATATTAGCAACTGATCCGGTATCAAATACCCAGGTGCTACTACGAGTACTAGTCAAGTACACATCAATAACATGTATATCACATATACCTTTGTTTGCCTTGCTGGACTTCTTGTCCGCCAAATACTTGGGGCAGTTGCGCTTCCAATGGCCAGTCCCCTTGCAATAGTAGCACTCGGTGTCAGACTTAGGGCCAGCCCGAGGTTTCTTTTTAGTGGCAATGCACTTTCCACCCTTCTTTCCCTTGTGCTTGCCTTTCTTATCCTTCTTGAAACCGGTGGTCCTATTGATCATCAACACTTGATGTTCTTTCCTAATCTCCACTTCTGCAGTCTTAAGCATTGACAGAAGCTCGAGAAGAGACTTCTTCATGCCATGCATATTATAGTTCATCACGAAGCTCTTGTAGCTAGGTGGCAGAGATTGGAGAACACGATGTATGCCTAAGTCAATGGGAATCGTTATTCCCAAGGACACAAGCTTATCGTACCAGACATTTTGAGTACATGCTCACTAACGAGCTGTTTTCCTCCATCATGCAGCTAAAGAACTTTTCTGTAGCATTATAACTCTCTGGCAGCATGGGTATCGAAAATCATTTTCAATTCTCCCATGGTATCAAAGGCATTACCATTTTCAAATGCTTTCAAGTTCGCTCTAGCCCATACAAGATGCCGCAATGAACTGTTAGGTCCTCCTGACGAGTCACATAGACATTCTTTTCCTCGTCAGGGGCATCAGGAGCTGGTGGGGGGCCTAGCGGCACATCTAGCACATATTGCTTTTGTGCAGCAGTGAGGAGAATCCTCAAATTCATAGCCCAGTTGGTGAAGTTGCTACCATTCGCAGCAAGGTTCTCTTTCTACATGAACACATTGAAATTAAAAGCAGGTGGTGCCATCTACAACAGAATTTGTAAAGTTTATTTAGACTAAGTTTATGATAGATTGAGTTCAACTAATCCAAATTACTAATGAACTCCCACTCAAAAACGACATCCCTCGTGTCCTTTTGGTGATTACATGAACCAAATCCACTATATCAAGTCCGATCATCACGTGAGTTGATATAGCTTCAAAGGCAAGCATCTATATGGGCATCATATCAACCATATGACTCATGCTTAACCTTTCGGTCCGTGTTCCGAGGCCATGTATGTACATGCTAGGCTCGCTAAGTAAGAACCTTAGTATTCGCGTGTGTAAAACTGTCTTACACCCGTTCCTATGAAAGCGTAGATTCGAGTACACCCGATCATCACGTGATGTCTCGAAACACGATCCATAGAACGGTGCATACTCAAGGAAGAACACGTTTTTATCTTGATATCTAAATGAGGGATCATCTTATAATGCTACCAAACATGCCAAACTAGCAGTATAAGATGCTAACATCTAATGTGTAAACTGAGATGATATGGTCCATGCATTTGATCTCTATCACTTGCATCATGGTATGATCTCTATCATTCCTTTGTGTGTAAGGCCAAGGTCTATGGAACATACATCGTTGTAAGAGTATCTACCATACATCTACTTACAACAATACCATATCAATACACTAGCCCAGCAACGATCTAAACTAGACGCCTCTAATTTATCAATTGCAAGTTTTACGTGGCTTAGGGCTTTCGGAGATAGAACCGTTCTCACCTACGAACATGAACCACAACGAGAATAACTAAGTTATTAGCAACTTGTTGTAAATCAGATATTGACTATAGTAGGAGAGACAGACACCCGCCAGCCACTTATGCAAAACAAGTTGCATGTCAGTCGTGGAACCGGTCTCATGTACGATGACATGTAAGGTTGGTCTGGGCCGCTTCATCCCACTATGCCACCAATATCCAAAATACATAGAAGATGCAATAACATGATCATCATCGCCCACATATCAACCATATGTGTACTACCCGTGCTAAGCACTTACGCATAGATCAGGCTTTGATACCATTGTTGGGTCCGCAGCATAGAAAACAAAAAATTTCCTACGGTGTGAACTACACGCCAAGATCTATCTACTAGGTACAAAGAAACAGGTGGACATACATCCAACAAGAACTTACCCTCGAAGACAACAAGCTTTGTTAACGAGTAGGAACTCGTGGTTGATGTAGTCGTACACTTGCCGATCTCAAGATCGTGAGGAAGTCCGAGCGCCGCAACTCAGCGGCGCATCCGCACTCGCACACACGTTCAAGCCACCGGACAACCTCCACCTCCTCGCTCCAGGGATCCAGCAGAAGCAGCAACTCCTTCCAGACGAAATGCCACCGGGAACATGTATCTTGCTAATCCGACACCATGGGGAAATAATTCTAGAGGGGGAGAGAGATCCTTCACAAGGAGGTGTGAGGATGAAGGAGTGAATGGGTGGCCTTTTATAGGAGGAGGGGGGGTGCCCCCTCTCTCCATGGCCGGCGCATGGGGGTGACCCCTCACCTCCCCCATTAATGTGGTGGTAACCCCCTCCACATTAAAATGCCTCTTCACATTCCCTTTTAAAGTCTCCACTTTAAATGCATTAAATTTCTCCAAATTTAATGCTCTCTCATTTAATAAAACTCTTTTTATTAAATTTATTAATTTTGTTAATTACTTTAATTAACAAACATTCACATATAGCCCCTTGCTATATTTCAATATCACATGCAGAACCACCTTCTGCAATTTCACCCGAAACAATTTCCGGTTTCTATTGAAACAATTCTTGCGCTTTGCAATTCTTTCGTCTGAAACATATGTGCTCAAAAATGGTGTCCGGTAACTCTTAAGTGTGCCACCCTACGGTTCGCGAATAATGCAGACATGATCGAGACCCTTCTCCGATCAATAATCAGCAGCGGACACGGAGATCCGTCTCGACCCCTACACATTCAATGATGACTCTGTGATCGTGAGAACCTTTAACGCTTGTAACTAAATCCCTTTGTCTCGATATATTACATGTCCGAGATTCGATCATCGTATCTCCATACCTAGTTTGATCTCATACCGACATGCACTCTTTTCTCGCTCGTGATATAACATTCTAGTGATCACATCACTTGCTTGCAAGCTATCCTAATGTGATATCACCGAGAGGGCCAGTATATCTATCCGTCATCGGATTGACAAATTCCACTCTTGATCCATGAGCCTCAACATAACACCTTCGTAATCAATCCATCTTTATAGTCACCCTGTTACGGTGTGACGTTTGATGTTATCAAGATACTCTTCCGGTGTCAGCAATTAACATGATCTCATGGTCTAAGGATAAAGATTACTTCGTATGATGTTATAGCAATATAAACATAATGACTTGATCGTAATGCTATACTTCGGATGAATGTTCATCACATCATTCCACCAATGGTGTGACCTTGTTATTAACAACATCCAATGTCCATGATCAGGAAACCTTGATCATCCTGTTAATAAACAAGCTAGTCTATAAGAGAGGCATGACTAGGAACCCTTTTTGTTTATTAAACACACATGTATTGATGTTTCCGAATCAATACATTTCTAGCATGTAAAATAAACATCTATCATGTATAAGGAATATATAATAACAACTTTATTATTGCCTCTCAGGGCATATTTCCTTCAGTTATGACTTTGATGCTTGTATCTTTGATATCTTTACTTCTAGTCATCACTTGAACTTCAGAGGTGCCTTGGCCTTCATAATCAAAGGCAAGCGAGATACCACTCTATCATACCTTTCTATGAGCATTGTAATGTTGCTTATGTTTGTGCTTCATGCTACTTATTATTCTTGAGTTGGAATCTCTTCATGGCTTGCAATGACTATTAAGTAGACTCAGTTGCATACTCTTTATTATGAATTGTCTAGGTAGTTGATCATATTGCTGAGAATATTTACATCATATGAAGCAAATGTGTTCGTGAAAGTTCTTTTATCGCACTCAGTTGTCAACTGAATTGCTTGAGGACAAGCAATAAGCTAAGCTTGGGAGGAGTTGATACGTCCAAAATGTATCTACTTTCTCGAACACTTTTGCTATTGTTTCTCCTCTATACTTGTGTGATTTGGATGCAACTAATGCGAATCGCTGTTTAGCGCAGTAATTGCCTTGTGTCTACTTTTGTGCAGAAAATCACTATCGTGAAAAATCCCGGAAAATATGCCAAAATCCTATTTCACCAAGACTCCAGAGCGAATACGAGACGGAGAAGAGCCCCTGGGTGGCCACACCACCAGTGGCGCGGGCCAGGCCAGCGCCAGGGTGTGGGCCCCCAGCACCCTCGACCTCTCTCTTCGCCTATAAGGAGCCTTCTGACCTAAAAACTTCGGGGGGTTCGACGTTTTTCTAGAAGGAGTTCCGCTCCGCCGCCACCATCAGATTCCACGAAACAGCACCAGAAACTCCGTTCTAGCACCCTGCCGGGACGGGGAATTGGAGGAGATCATCGCCATCATCATCACCATCGACCATCCATGTTTCCCCCATCTATGAGTGAGTAATCCCCCGCTAGGCTATGGGGATGGTAGGGATTGGATGAGATCGTTCATGTAATGGCATCAGATTGTTAGGGCATAGTGCCTAGTATCTTTTATTAGTGCTTTATGACTCTGTTGCGACTTGTTGTGCTTAATGCTTGTCACTAGGGCCTGAGTGCCATGATTTCAGATCTGAACTTATTATTGATTCATTATGATAGTATTGTTTTGGGTCTTATCTGCAAGTTGTATACACACGTCGTTGTCCGGAACCTATGGCCCCGGCGATGTAAATCGGATAACCGGAAGGGAAAGGCTTTGATATGAGGATCACATGTGTTCACGAAGTGTTAATTCTTTGCTCCGGTGCTCTATTAAAAGGAGCACCTTAATTGCCAGTAGTTCCCTAGAGGCCCCGCTACAAACGGGCTGGCAAGACAAAAGATGTTGTGCAAGTTCTCATTGCGAGCACGTATGACTATATATGGAACACATGCCTAGGATTGTCTAGTACTTGGGTGCTTTATCTTATTTATCTGCAATTGCCCTATGTTCTGATTGCTATGTGGATTGTCTTGTCCATGCAACGCCCGTCCATCCATCCCTATGCCTACCGCACTCGAATCCCATTTCGCTTTTGTTACTACTGTCTTTGCTTTACTACTGTTGTTACTTTGATATTCCTACTACAAAACTGTTGCTACTAATAAACTGTTGTGAGCAAGATTGTTTCCAGGTGCAGCTGAATTGACAACTCAGTTGTTAAGGCTGATAAATATCCTTTGGCTCCCCTTGTGTCGAATCAATAAATTAGGTTTCACTTTCCTCGAAAATACTGTGATACACCCCCTATACTTGTGGGTCATCAGAAACTTGCAGCGTAACCATAATGAGCATCTATGAAGCATTCTTCTTATAAAAAAGAGATAGAGATTGAGAAAAAGAGAAAAAGAGAAAAAGAAAAAAGAAAAAAAAGATGAGAAAAGAGGAAAGAGATAAAAAAGCACCATATTCCCATGGTAAATAAGAAGATTGCTGAGATGCTCGTTGTCTGCTTGCCTTGTCTTTTTGATATTGCGATTCTTTCGTATCATCGGGCAAGGGGTACCCCATTGGCGGTTCTCTATGATACACATGTACTTACTATGAAAAGAACTTACGGGTAACTAAACTTGAGTAGCATGAGGAGCGGCCCTCGTATTCAAGGGACATGAGATTTTCAACTTACAACTTGTCAAGCATATCCTCATATTTGATCACTTTAACCTTAATCACCTAAAGATGCCTATGATAGGGGAAATGAGAGCTGAAAGCTAATAAGTACCATAATTTTTGGAAGCTCTTTATGAAACTTGAAATACCTACTTCCCTCTGCGAAGGGCCTATCTTTTATTTTTAGTTGAGTCAGTAAACCTATTCCCTTCTATCTTAGCAAGTATTTTGAGTTGTGTTTCATTCATTCATATGATGATTTATTCAATCATGTTTCTTATGTTCCTTGTTTTGCACATTGCTCTTATCTTAGTGTCTATTACTTTGAAAGCTATTATTGAAAACCAGTTATTTGTGAACTCCTGCAAATTGTCAACTATTCTTCGACCAAGAGCTAAGTTTGCCATTACCAATTATGATTTACTTTATGTATCTTTATTGTGCTTCCTTTACTTATTGCAAGTTAAGTTATATAATAGTGAGTTGTCTTCTATTATGATTTATGTATTGATGAATGTGATGCTTCTTGTCCGTATTCTTTTATCGGCTCTTCACTCCATAAACCCGAGGTCATGTTTATTGAGCTCAGTTTTCGCTTGGGGATAAGCGAAGTCTAAGCTTTGGGGAGTTGATACGTCCATTTTGCATCACTATTCTATATCATAATTTACTGTTATTCATTGATATATTTCATATTAAGAGATGATACTTATGTTATTTCATCTGTTTTTTGCATGGTTGATGACTTTTGGAGCATGGACCGCTGCAGTCAGGATTCTGATGAAAAAGGTGTTGTTTGGAGGCAAAATTCGTGAAGATCGGAAAATCCGGGAAAATACATTGAAAATTCTATTTTTTCAGAAGACGAAAATTGCCAGAAGGGGAAGTGGAGATGGGCCACAGGGGGCCCACACCACCCCCTGGCGCGGGCCACCCCTGCCGCGCCACCAGGTGGTGTGGCCACCCTGGCCCGCTCTAGGCTCTCCCCTCTGGCGTATATTATCCTCCTGAAACCCTAAGACTCGGGGAGCGACCACAAAAAGATTCCGCCGCCTCTACGGGGTGGAAAACACCGAGAGAGAAAGATCTCTTCGGCAGACAGAATTCTGCTGAGGGAATTCCTTCCCGGAGAGGGGAGATCGTCGCCATCAACACCACCATCAAGCTAGACTTCATCGGGATCATCATCATCACCACCACCACCATCATCTCCATCATCACTATCATCACCACTTCATACTACTGTAACAATTGGGTTGAATCTTGCATAGTTCTTAGGGGAAACTTTCTCGGTGTTGACTACTCCTTATAGTTGATGCTATTGAGTGAACTATTGAATTATCGTTTATGTTCAGATTGTTACATATCATTATATCATCTCTGATCTTGATCCATATGATGTCTTGTGAGTAGTTCGTTTTTTCTTGAGGACATGGGAGAAGTCATGTTGTTAGTAGTGGAATCGTGTTGAGAAAGATTCAATAGTTTGATATTTAAGTTGTGGTGTATTTCTTCTAGTGGTGTTATGTGAACGTCGACTACATGACACTTCACCTATATGGGCCTAGGGGAATGCATTGTGTATTTGGCTACTAATCGTAGGGGTTACCGGAGTGACAGAAACCTGAACCCTAGTTAGGAAACCATTGCACAAGGGACGTCAGGGTCTTAGAATTTAAAACTGTGGTTAGGTTTCAACCTTAATTACTTTCTTGTACATGCGGATGCTTGCAAGGGCTATAATCACAAATATGTATTAGTCCTAGGAAGGTCGGTACATTAGCATAGATTCACCAACACAATACTTAGCAAACTAAAGAAGATTAATCAACTATATGAAGCGAAAGCACTTGACGATATTCCCATGTGTCCTCGAGAATGTTTGGTCATCTTAAGTAATACAACTGGCTTGTCCTTTGCTAAAGAAAGGATTTGGCCACTTGCTGCATTTATTCTTATTGTCTTTTATTTACTCGTATTTTATTTATCTGTATTATCAAAAAACCCTAAAAATCCGTTTGCTAAGTATTACAGAGAATTCCTGCTCTAAGCCATTCGCCAACATTTCTGCTCCTCGTTGGATTCAACACTCTTACTTATCGAAAATACTGCGATACATCCCCTATACCTGTGGGTCATCACTCTTCTATGATTCGACCAGCTTACGCTTTAACCTGTTTTGTGCCTCAGCGGACCCTGTCCTTTTATCTCGGCTTGACCCTACCTGGGGTCATCCCCCAACAAATGAAAAATAGAAAACAAATACTCTTGTTATGTTTACAAGTACGACACTTTACAAATGTATTTGAATGGTGTTATGATTTCTAAGAAACATAGAGAATCTAAAGAAGGGAAACAACTAGAACGTTTTTTGAAAATCCTAAATTCTATCTGTATTGAGTTGCTTTAAATCATCATGATGCAAATTATTGCTCTAAACAAAATGATATACACTTTGAATTCCAATATATGTTCCATAAAGAATATACCATTGTATACCATCGTAGAGATGACTATGGTCATTTGCGGATAGACCAAATAGAGCAATTTGTTTCTTTTATGAGAGCTTATGAACTAGAAACCTTCACTAGTAAAAAATATAAAATTAGTGATGTAACTAGTAAGTTTAAAAGTGTAATCACTTTTATCATTGATTATTGCATGACCACTTTCAAGAATAATATATATGTTGTTGATTTCAATAAAAGCTACACTGGGAGATCATATTGTATGACCTTATTGTTAGTTGCTCGTGTGGCATGTGAGTGGGTCGGCCGATATTGTCCTTTTCATTTTCAACCCGCTAAAAACGAAATATATCGATTTCCTGTTTGATATTGAAACATTTCGATTAAAAGAAGTCTAAAATTTGAACAAAAAATCAAATTTGAAAAAATATTTAGATTTTATAAAAGTTGAGAATAACAATATGTTCAAAGTTTAGAAAAAAATCAAAATTTGAACCTTTTTGATTTGAATATCGTTTAAATTTCAAAATTATACAAAACAAAAAATTGCTAAGATTATTAAAAAAAGAAACATAAAAAAAACAAGAAAATAAAAAGAAAAAGGAAAAGATAAAACAAGAATAACAACACCTCAACTTCTTATCTGGTCGGCCCGCTTAAGGTGGGTAGCCACGGGCGCGCGTTGCATCCCTAATGGAAAATTTGAAAATTGTTCAAATTTAAAAAGTTTACAAACTTAAAAATTGTTCAGATTATTTAAAAAGATATAAAAATAAATAGAAAAAAATATAAGAAAAGAAAAATAGATAAACGACACCTGAATTCTTATAGGCTAGCCCGCTTAAAGTTGGTAGCCCGAGGAGGGGGTACGCGCTGTGTCCCTAACGAATGCGAGGAGTGCTATATGCAGACCTGGTCGGTATGTACCAGGCGCCGCACACCCTGCCTGCTCAATGCTTTTTTTCAGTTTCATTTTTTGTTTCTTGTGTCTTTTGAATATCTCTTTTTAAAAATCTGAACATTTTTCAAAAGTACCAATAATTTTCAAATTTAAAGAAATGTTAATTTTGAATAAATTTCAAATTTAACCAAATTTTAAATCTAAATATTTTTCAAATCTAAACAAATTTCGAATTTTATTTATTTTTTAAAATGTACTCC
The DNA here is from genome assembly GCA_023614405.1 of Avena insularis. NCBI lineage: Eukaryota > Viridiplantae > Streptophyta > Magnoliopsida > Poales > Poaceae > Avena > Avena insularis. The sequence continues at coordinate 658,024,373 of CM042690.1, read as the reverse complement.
ATCCGTTCACTAATTTAAGGCCTTCATGATATTTAAAATAAATTAGATTCGAACTAAAATAAATAAATCTAAACAATAAAATCTGTTTAGTTACATGCATTTTAAAAAAAATCTAGAAAATTTTACATTAGTGAAAAGAAAAAGAAAAAAATCATAAAAAGTAACAATAAAAGGAATATAAGAAAAAACAGAAAAAAAAAAGTAAGAGAGAAGAGAATGCGGACTGGGACAGCCCATACCGCGGGCGGGTGTGCCGACGTGATCGGTGGATTTTCAGATGGACGCAAGGGGCGTGGTACAGAATTACGAGTTTCTGGGCTAGATCATTCCAGGCAACTGAGCCCAACCCGTTAGCTTGTAGCTTCGACGACAGGCACAATATTTTGCAGCCCAGTAGAAGCCCTACGAGTCATATAGCCACGGACTCGCGGCGATCAAAAATCCAAAGGACGAATCGTCAGGAAAGACGCTGCATGGAAGGCGAAACCGCCGTGCCCCTCTTCCGGCCCGGTGGTCCGTCGGCCGCGCCCACTCCTAGTCCTGGGTCCTGGCCGTCTCCACTCCTCACGGCCTGTGTGCTGTGTATACTCCGGTTTTACTACGTATAGTACGTACCTGGCCGGGCGCGCCGCGCCGCGCAGTACCACTCCACTCCTGGACAAGCGGCTTTCTCGCGTCGCTCGCAGGGCCTGGGCGGAGGTACCGTGCCCACGGTACGTGCCAATGCAATGCAATGCAATGCAATGCGCCATCTTGCTCAAATCAGTCCTCCTACCTGCATGCGTTCTGCTTCTCCCGTGCCGCGCTCACGTTTCTTGGCAGCATGCGTGCGTGCAGCTAGCTTCCTCGAGTACTCGCCGTGACTCGTGAGCCTGTACGTACCGTGAGGTTGTACATTTCGGCCTGCCCTCCAGTCCATCCTTCCATTCATCGGATCGTGCTGCGTTTCAAAGTTTGGTACGCTTCACTAGCCGACGTCTTTTTCTTCGTATAGTACTAGGAGCATCTCTGCTTTGTACACCGTGCAAAATATTTGAACTACGCACACCATCAACATAGTACTAGGACTCCACGTTTTGGGTCATGTGCTGAGGAGTTAACTCCTGCCTCAAACCAAGATCGTCCAGATCAATGCGCGCGCCGAATAGGCCACACTCCATGCGATGCGAGTCCATCAGATCGAGTTGCGCAATTTGACAAGCTAGCGCTCGATGCGTCTGCCAAGTTTACGACAGAGCGCGCAAATAAATACGCGATGGTTTGACCAGTCATCTGCGTCGGTTCGTGAGTGTCGATTTTTTCTCTGGATTAGCAACCGGATTTTACTAACCGAGATCTGGCGATGATCCCCGGGCAATCTAGGGTCCTGGGGGGGCTTCGCGCACGCCTGCTCACTGGAAGCGTCCAAATTAAGTTGGCGGAAGACAAGGAGGGTCGGAAGCCGGTAGCTAGCTCAAGATGATGCCCTCCTAGGAGCGTCTCAGCGCTGATGGAACGCCCTTGTTGTGGTAGTGGTGCCCTCACTAGTCACTGGAGTAGCTAGCTAGCTAGGCAGAGAATAACCCATGCATACCGGCGCCACATATTCCAACCATGGCGTAATCTTGCTACCGCGCGCGCAGAGGAGCGGCCGGGGAATAAATCCAGGAGCCAATGCAACTCCACATTAGAATTAGATATATCCTGGTTGGTTTTTGTCCGTCCTGCGCTACAGTCACGACGTAAAATGAGGAACGATGAGGGGGACAGGGGATAGTTTACTAGGACCAACGAAGATCTGGATTGCACGAGGCGCGCAGCAGGAAGCTGTTGCTGCTGTCCGCACGCGCATTACTTTGCGCCCTACGAAGTTCACCTCATCAAATTGCCTAGCTAGCGTCCATAAGAGCAACTCCAACAGCTTACTTATATATGGGTAAACCAAAATTGTATGGGTAAGAGGTGAGAGAGGGTATAGGTAAGCCAAATATTGTTTGCTCCAACAGCTTACCCATTCTTTGGCTAAGCAAAATACAGCCGGGTCCTTTTAGATTTACAAACTATACTTAGGTCCTTCCTTTATACACCAAGGACCTTGCACATGAATAAAAAAAGCAATCAGGGACCTCGACGGAGCTGCACACATGCCGCATCTCGACCTCGCCGGAGCGGCTTCCTTCCTAGGCGTTGGCCGCGTTGCCGCATGGAAAGGTCTCACTCGCGTCTCCACCCGAGCATGGCGGCTGGAATCATGGCCGGCGGTCGACGAGCTTGCAGGTAGGGCGTGGGTCGGGAGCTTGCAAGTAGGGGCGCCGGTCGGGAGCTTGCTGGTGGGGGCACGGTGCTCACCAATGGAGGGCGGGGTGGCAGACTGGCATGTAGGGCTGCGTCAGAGCTGTGGACAGGCCTAGAAGGGCCCCTGCCATGGTGAATCGGCTGGCAAGACCGACTCGGTAGCCCACTGACCCTGCTAGCCAAATCGAGGTCTCATGTTGCATAGGAGCTTGGCGGGTGGCCGGGAGGAGGACACAAGCAGATGGCGGAGCGCGGGCCGGTCGCCGGCGAGCACAGGGGCGGCGGCGACCCACGACTTCATCAGGCGCGTCCGTGAAATTTCCGTACGAGCGGTTAAAGGTCTCCCGGGTGAATTTTTGCTGACGTGGCAAGAAATGGGTAAGAGTTGTCTCTTACCCAAATTTTGTGTCTATCTACCCATATATGGGTAGAAGGTGTCAAAATATGGGTGATCACCCAAAAAAAAAATCTGTGGGGACCACGGATAGGTAAGCTGTTGGAGCTAATTTTTTGTGCATCTTACCTATAAAAGCAGTTTTTGCACCTCTTATCCATATATGGATAAGCTGTTGGAGTTGCTCTAACCCTGCGATATGTTTGTTTCCAGGGATCCAAAGCCGCTTAGGACCGAGCTCCAGTTGGAACGTTTGGTGTCGATCGGGGGGCTAAACCAAACCAAAACAAAAAAAACTGTTAGGATTTAATTAAATAACTTATTTAAAGAGATAATCCTTCCGTTGTATCTATGTCGGTTTGTAGCAAACCGACTTCTCTCGTACCCCTCAGGAACGGACGCATCTCTTCGATGCAACCCTTGCCCTTGTATAAATATGTTGAACATCGATGGAATAAGAGAGAGTTGAAATCATTTGCATTCTATACTTCACACGTTATCAGCACTGTCTCCAAAAACTCTGTGGGAAAATAAGGAGAAAATGACATATGTCATCCATGCTTGTACTGATATTGCCTCATTAAAAACCTTATGTGAGAAACCATTTAGAAAAAACTCACGAAGGAAAAGAGTGCAATACCAAAGATCTGATGATCTTCAACAGGTCTCCTGAGAGATTTCTCCCCCAGAACTTTGCAAGTCACGAAGTCTTCTCATACCAATTCCATATACATATTTGTGAAACAACGAACTTGGTAAGGACTTGCTAACAAATCAGTGAGGTTATCACATGACTTCGTTTGAAAAATATTTATTTTCCCACTCTTTTGTAGCTCATGGGATAAAACAACTTAGGAGCAATGTGTTTTGTAGTATTGCTCTTAATATAACCTGTCTGCATCTGTACAATACAAGCAGCATTATCTTCATAGATAATGGTGGGCGATTCTAGCGAACCAATCCCACTTGAACCTTGGACAAAGTTCATCATTCTGCGAATCCATACACATTCCTGTGATGCTTCATACAAAGCAATTATCTCAGAATGATTTGTGGATGTAGCCACCAATGTTTGCTTTGTCGACTTCCAAGAGAAGGCTGTACCTCCATGTAAGAAGACAAATCCAGTCTGTGATCTGGCATTATGGTGATCTGACAAGTATCCAGCATCACAATACCCCACCATGGTTCTCTCTTGATTTTTCTGATAGAACAAACCAAGATCTTTGGTGCCCTGAAGATATCTTAGAATATTCTTCACACCAACCCAATGCCTTTTCGTTGGCGATGCGCTGTATCTAGCTAAGAGATTAACTGCAAACGATATATCAGGTCTCGTGCAGTTTGCTAGATACATTAGTGCACCAATTGCACTAAGATATGAAAACTCAGGTCCCAATATCTCTCCATCGTCATCCTTAGGTCTAAAAGGGTCTTTATCTATATCAAGAGATCTAATAACGATAGGTGTTTTAGACGGGTATGATTTATCCATATTGAACTTCTCCAATATCTTTTGGATGTACGCAGACTGGTGAACTAATATTCCTGAAGAAATATGTTCAAGTTGCAAACCGAGACAAAATTTGGTCTTACCCAAATCTTTCATCTCAAATTCCGTCTTCAGATGATTACTAGCCTCATTTATCTCTTGTGTAGTACCAATGATATTCAAATCATCCACATACACAGAGATTATACAAAATCCATCAGTAGATTTCTTGATGAACACACATGGGCAATCATCATCGTTTAAGTACCCTTTCTACAAAAGGAACTCACTTAGTCGGTTGTACCACATTCTACCCGACTGCTTCAAGCCGTATAACGACCTCTGTAGCTTTACGCAATACATTTTATGATCAGCCTTTGATCTGGAATCTTCATTCCCTCGTGGACTTTCATGTAGATATCCGTATCCAGACCCATATAAATATGCGTCATCACATCCATCAATTGGATATACAAATTCATTTGCATCGCCGATATCAAGTATCTAACGTGATTCCACTCATCACAGAGAATATGTTTCATCGTAATCGATGCTGTGTTTCGTAAACCCTTGTGCTACCAGCCGCCTTTATATCTCATCACCTCATTGTTTTCGCCTCTTTCAACAAAAACCCATTTCGCTCTCACGGAAAACATGTTGAGGAGTAGGTATCACTTTAGTAAATACCCTCTCTTGGTAGCGGCGCAATTCATCCTCAATTGCAACCATCCATTTGGACCAGTCCGAGCGTTTCATACACTCTGCCATGGTCTTAGGTTCACGGTCCAATGCCAGGTCATCTGCAATCTTTGAGGAGAAAATTATGTCGACATTTGTAGACTTTCTGTTGAACGATTCTCCTGATTCAACATAGTTTGTGGATATTTCTTCAATACCTTCAGACTCATCGTGATTTCTCTCAACGATTGAATCGAGGTGTTCCAATGTCCTAGCACCTATATTTGTGTGCGCACTTGTGCTAGGCCCTGGATGATGAACATCCTTTAGGTGTCTTTCTTCAACACTTGGTTGAATGTCAACCCGTGGTTGACCTACATTTACTGTTTGAGAGATCCTCATTCCCCGCGGACGCTTCTGAGAAGCCTTGTCCTTTTTTTCCAGATTTCTCCCCCTCTTAGGCAGTTGAGTGGTCTTTGCTATCTCAACTCTCTCTGGGACATTCATAGCAGGAATATGGGATTTAGTGACACCTTTATAGTCAGTAAATGCATCTGGCAGATTATTTGCAAATTTATAATCCTCTGAACCTCCAGCTCAGATTCATTCGTACGTGGATCTAAAGACCGAATGTCTTCAACATTCCAATCTATTTCCCGGCATTATTTGTGGTCCTTTTCTCCCCCTAATGCCGGAAAATTATCCTCATCGAAGATGCAATCAGCGTACCGGGCTGTGAAGAGATCCCCTGTTAGAGGCTCTAGGTACTTTATAATCGACGGAGAAGTGTACCCCACATAAATACCCATCTTTCTATGTGGACCCATCGATGTACGCTGAGGTGGTGATATCGACACGTACACAGCGCAACCGAATCTTCGAAGGTGGGAAATACTTGGTTGATTTCACGCACGGGAGGCCAGATGGTATGCGATTGGTCGAATTTGTATCAATTCACACATGTAACACCGCATGTCCCCAACATGAAGTTGGAAGATTACAAGTCTGTAGGAGTGGTGTTGCTATCAACTTGATCCTCTTGATAAGTGATTCCGCAAGACCATTTTGTGTGTGTACATACTACATGTAATGCTCCAGCTTATGCCCAAAGCTAAGCAATAATCATTGAATGCTCGTGAACTAAATTCAGCAGCATTATCCATTCTGATGGACTTTATCCTATGTTCAAGATGATTAGCTCTCAGTTTTATGATTTGAGTAATCAACTTTGCGAATGCATGGTTCCTTGTCGATATGAGACACACATTTGATCATCTTGTAGATGCATCAATGAGTACCATAAAATATCTGAATGATCCCGATAACGGTTGAATTGGACCACATACATCTCCTTGAATACGCTCAAGAAAATTTAGTGGTTCATTCTTGACCTTTAGGTATGAGGGTCTAGTGATTAATTTCCCAGTTGCACATGCAGTGCAAACAAAATCCGAGGAATGCGGGAAATTAGCAACCGTTATGTTGTGTCCAATAGAACCATCAATAATTTTCCTCATCATCCCAACACCAGGATGACCCAGGCGATCATGCCATATCTTGAATTTATCAAGATTTTGGAAAATTATTTTATACGCCAAATGTGGCTCTGGCTTTATGTATGTATAATATAATCCAGAAGATAGAGCAGGAAGTTTCTCAAGGGTCTTCCTTTCGGAACCCTTTTTCTGAGTTATGAGTAGGCTTTCAACCTCACCATCTTCTTTAGTTTTGATGTGGTAGCCATTACTCTGAATGTTCTTAAAACTCAGCAATGTACGAGTTGAATCTAGATACAATAATGTCTCCTGAATCATAAGCTTCGTACCATTTGGGAGTGTAAATATGGCCTGACCAGAACCAACAATGACGGTGTCGCGACCACCAATAGTCATGACACTCCCCTTACTCTTTTTCAGAGTTTGAAGTATTTAACCTCCCGTAATATTGTATTAGAGGCATCACTGTCTACTAAACAAATTTCCTCCTCCATTGAATTTTCAGAAGATTTCTAGAGTAAAAAGAATAAAATTTAGTATTTTATCCAAAACTCATATAGAATATACACATACGATACATACTATGTATGTCTGCTCACGTATTACAATACATTATGTTCGACTACATAATTATTACAATACCATATGTCTTATGACACAAATATTTTACAACACATAATATATGTAAGGACATTATCACAATACTTATGACACTATAAGGAGTTTAAGGAGTTTAAAGTTGGTCTCCATATATGTCACTTGTAGAAGTGAAATCCACTAGCACGTCTTCAGCATGAAGTGTTGGTCCTTCCTTTTGCTGAGGCTGATTATGATTCTCCATGTTCTTTTGAACACTGTTCTGTTGAACACACTCTTGACCATCGGTCCAGTGAAGTGAGCAAAAACCGAACTCCGGCGATCGCCGGAGAAACAAGAACCAGAGAAGAAGAACGAAAAGGTAAGGATGACTGGAGGAAATTCCTGAGTTTCTTCCTTCATCTTCTTAGCTTGGACGGCCGACGGAGCCGTTGACCGCTCCGTCAAACGCCGGCCTCGCCGTGTCGGCAACGGCGCTTGGGGACATACTCGACAACAGGGCGGGTAGCTTCGACGCTCCAGCGTTGATCCCTAGCCGCCGCATCCGCTTCGTCGTGCCGTGCTCCGTGCTCCGTGCTAGAGGCGAGCCGAGCCGGCCGACGGTCGGGGGAGTGGAGCCCCGTGGGCTCGGGCTCTCCAATGGCCTCTCCGATGGAGTGGCACCTGGGACGCAGCTTCCCGGCGGATCTTCGTCGGAGGAAGAGGAAGGCGCATTGGGACCCTCCGCTGCTCGCCGTTGAGAGAACTGTGGACGGGGGCGGGCAGACGTGGTGGTGCAGGGACGTCCGTGGTGCAGAGGGGCTCCGCCGAGGATTGGGGAGAGGATTTTGGGGAGCAGTTTTTGTCGCACCGACGGAGCACTAATTCCCCTTCCTGCCTTATCCTCTCGCTCGACCTGTGTCCAGAAGCGTCCACATCCGTCACGACTTGGTCAGACGTGTCGTTGCTCACGTACGACGTGTGGTTGGTCACGTACTCACGCAGTCACGCTCGTGAAGGATCACCCTACGTGAAAAAAAAGAGTAGATCGAAAAGAACTAAAAGGTGGAATGAGCTACCGTATTGGGCTATGTATATTTGGCCTAGTATATTATAAATTCGATTCTCTTTTTCTGATTAGCTATTTAGCTTCAGTTTTTTTTTGTATATATGTGTGTATGTATGGTATTATCTAGCACTAACTATGTAGTGTCTGCACATTCAAATGTTAACATTAGACTATTTGCAATTTTTTTGATTGCTCTATGTTGACTATGCTTGACAAAATAATATGAAAAAATTTAAATCTGCGCACAACTTATGGATTGGTTAAATATCAATGAATTACTTGATACACAACTGTGAGGTCTACGCCATCAAGTTGGCGACTACCTTCAATGTGTTTTATTAAACACAAGGTTGTGTGAAGTACCATAAGAGGTCGGTCTACACTACTTTGTAGTGATTATCTTGTGTTTAAAGCAAAAATGAAAGTACACATGTAAGTGAGATCTACACTACTTGGTAGTGACTATCTCCATATGTCCTACGAATATGACCTACACCATATATGGTGATTATCTATTTGTAGAATGTCATATGATGGGTTGAATAGGCTTTTCCTAGACCTTCAAGTGGATCAAGCATATGCTATTTTACACATGATTAATTTACTTGTTGGTAAATTAATGGGCATGATATTTTTCATGTAGGCTATGGATAACATATCCAAGAAAGAATTTGTTGAACTTGCACTTGATGGCAGAAACTATCTGACATGGGCAATGGATGTCAAGATCAACTTGTCATCCAGGAATTTGATCAGCACTATAACCACACCTTCTCAAGGTGCTCCTGCTATACCAGAACCGGCAAAGTATGCTGCTTTACACTTTATTCGACATCACCTCGATCCCGCTCTGAAAGATGAGTACATGATGGAGGAAAATCCTCTATCGTTATGGGACTCCTTAAAGGAGCGCTATGATCAACAGAGATCGGTGATGTTGCCTGAAGCGCAAAGGCAATGGGCACTAATCCGCCTGTGATTTCAAGTCCGCTATGCATACAACTCCGCCAGGCATCAAATCAACTCAAAGTTGAGATTCGCAACAATGCGAGCCAGATGCGGATCTCATTGAGAAGACGCCTCTACTTTCCATCCTAATATGAGGTTGATTTTGAACAAAGATCGTAACTAAAGTATAGGAAGCATTCAATTGATATATGCACTCCTTCAAAGTAAAAGCACAATGAAATTCTTGATAAGAATAACCTTTCCCGTCCAACGGGAACATTGCCGCTGCCTGAAGCACATTTCAATTCTTACAATGCTCAAAACTTCCGTGGTTCAAAGAAGAACCGTGTGAGGTCTAAGGGAAAGTGGAAACGCAATGAGAATCAGAATAGCCATGGAGTCCAAAAGGGCAAGAATCATTTCAAGAGAAATGATAGGGGTAACAATTCTCAAGGTTGTTATCGATGTGGTTGTAACACTCATATTGCAAAGAAGTGTACAACTTCTAAGCATTTGGTGTCGCTGTATCAACAATCAATCAAAGGCAAGAAGGCCCAAGGGCACCAGTACGAAGCTCACTTCACTGGACCGATGGTCAAGAGTTCCCAAGGTGTTCAACAGAACAGTGTTCAAAAGAACATGGAGAACCATGATCAGCCTCAAAGAAAAGGAAGGACCAACACTTCATGCTGAAGACATGCTAGTGGATTTCACTTCTACAAGTGACATATATGGAGACCAACTTTAAACTCCTTATAGTGTCATAAGTATTGTGATAATGTCCTTACATATATTATGTGTTGTAAAATATTTGTGTCATAAGACATATGGTATTGTAATAATTATGTAGTCGAACATAATGTATTGTAATACGTGAGCAAACATACATAGTATGTATTGTATGTGTATATTCTATATGAGTTTTGGATAAAATACTAAATTTTATTCTTTTTACTCTATAGAAATCTTCTGAAAATTCAATGGAGGAGGAAATTTGTTTAGCGGACAGTGGTGCCTCTAACACAATATTACGGGAGGTTAAATACTTCAAACTCTGAAAAAGAGTAAGGGGAGTGTCATGACTATTGGTGGTCGCGACACCGTCATTGTTGGTTCTGGTCAGGCCACATTTACACTCCCAAATGGTACGAAGCTTATAATTCAGGAGACATTATTGTATCCAGATTCAACTCGTACATTGCTGAGTTTTAAGAACATTCAGAGTAATGGCTACCACATCGAAACTAAAGAAGATGGTGAGGTTGAAAGCCTACTCATAACTCAGAAAAAGGGTTCCGAAAGGAAGACCCTTGAGAAACTTCCTGCTCTATCTTCTGGATTATATTATACATACATAAAGCCAGAGCCACATTTGGCGTATAAAATAATTTTCCAAAATCTTGATAAATTCAAGATATGGCATGATCGCCTGGGTCATCCTGGTGTTGGGATGATGAGGAAAATTATTGATGGTTCTATTGGACACAACATAACGGTTGCTAATTTCCCGCATTCCTCGGATTTTGTTTGCACTGCATGTGCAACTGGGAAATTAATCACTAGACCCTCATACCTAAAGGTCAAGAATGAACCACTAAATTTTCTTGAGCGCATTCAAGGAGATGTATGTGGTCTAATTCAACCGTTATCGGGATCATTCAGATATTTTATGGTACTCGTTGATGCATCTACAAGATGGTCAAATGTGTGTCTCATATCGACAAGGAACCATGCATTCGCAAAGTTGATTACTCAAATCATAAAATTGAGAGCTAATCATCTTGAACATAGGATAAAGTCCATCAGAATGAATAATGCTGCTGAATTTAGTTCACGAGCATTCAATGATTATTGCTTAGCTTTGGGCATAACTGTGGAGCATTCTGTACCGTATGTACACACACAAAATGGTCTTGCGGAATCACTTATCAAGAGGATCAAGTTGATAGCAACACCACTCTTACAGAATTGTAATCTTCCAACTGACATGCGGTGTTACATGCCGCGGAATTGATACAAATTTGACCAACTGCATACCATACGGCCTCCCCGTTACGTGGAAATCAACCAAGTATTTCCCACCTTCGAAGATTTGGTTGCGCTGTGTACGTGCCGATATCACCACCTCAGCGTACATCGATGGGTCCACATAGAAAGATGGGTATTTATGTGGGGTACACTTCTCCGTCGATTATAAAGTACCTGGAGCCTCTAACAGGGGATCTCTTCACAGCCCGGTACGCTGATTGCATCTTCGATGAGGATAATTTTCCGGCATTAGGGGGAGAAAAGGACCACAAATAATGCCGAGAAATAGATTGGAATGTTGAAGACATTCGGTCTTTAGATCCACGTACGAATGAATCTGAGCTGGAGGTTCAGAGGATTATAAATTTGCAAAATATTGCAAATAATCTGCCAGATGCATTTACTGACTATAAAGGTGTCACTAAATCCCATATTCCTGCTATGAATGTCCCAGAGAGAGTTGAGATAGCAAAGACCACTCAACTGCCTAAGAGGGGGAGAAATCTGGAAAAAAAGGACAAGGCTTCTCGGCGTCCATGGGAATGAGGATCTCTCAAACAGTAAATGTAGGTCAACCACGGGTTGATATTCAACCAAGTGTTGAAGAAAGACACCTAAAGGATGTTCATCATCCAGGGCCTAGCACAAGTGCGCACACAAATATAGGTGCTAGGACATTGGAACACCTCGATTCAATCGTTGAGGGAAATCACGATGAGTCTGAAGGTATTGAAGAAATATCCACAAACTATATTGAATCAGGAGAATCGTTCAACAGAAAGTCTACAAATGTCGACATAATTTTCTCCTCAAAGATTGCAGATGACCTGGCATTGGACCGTGAACCTAAGACCATGGCAGAGTGTATGAAACGCTCGGACTAGTCCAAATGGATGGTTGCAATTGAGGATGAATTGCGCTCGCTTACCAAGAGAGGGGTATTTACTAAAGTGATACCTACTCCTCAACATGTTTTCTCCGTAGGGGCGAAATGGGTTTTTGTTCGAAAGAGGAACGAAAACAATGAGGTGGTGAGATATAAGGCGAGACTGGTAGCACAAGGGTTTACACAGAAACCTGGCATCGATTACGATGAAACATATTCTCCTGTGATGACACGTTCCGATACTTGATATCGCTGGCAGTGCAAATGAATTTGTATATCCAATTGATGGATGTGGTGACCGCATATTTATATGGGTCGCTGGATACGGATATCTACATGAAAGTCCCTGAGGGAATGAAGATTCCAGATCCAAAGGCTGATCGCAAAATGTATTGCGTAAAGCTACAGAGGTCGTTATACGGCTTGAAGCAGTCGGGTAGAATGTGGTACAACCGACTAAGTGAGTTCCTTTTGTAGAAAGGGTACTTAAACGATGATGATTTCCCATGTGTGTTCATCAAGAAATCTACTGATGGATTTTGTATAATCTCTGTGTATGTGGATGATTTGAATATCATTGGTACTACACAAGAGATAAATGAGGCTAGTAATCATCCGAAGACGGAATTTGAGATGAAATATTTGGGTAAGACCAAATTTTGTCTCGGTTTGCAACTTGAACATATTTCTTCAGGAATATTAGTTCACCAGTCTGCGTACATCCAAAAGATATTGGAGAAGTTCAATATGGATAAATCATACCCGTCTAAAACACCTATGGTTGTTAGATCTCTTGATAGAGATAAAGACCCTTTTAGACCTAAGGATGACGATGGAGAGATATTGGGACCCGAGTTTCCATATCTTAGTGCAATTGGTGCACTAATGTATCTAGCAAACTGCACGAGACCTGATATATCGTTTGCAGTTAATCTCTTAGCTAGATACAGCGCATCGCCAACGAAAAGGCATTGAGTTGGTGTGAAGAATATTCTAAGATATCTTCAGGGCACCAAAGATCTTGGTTTGTTCTATCAGAAAAATCAAGAGAGAACCATGGTGGGGTATTGTGATGCTGGATACTTGTCAGATCCCCATAATGCCAGATCATAGACTGGATTTGTCTTCTTACATGGAGGTACATCCTTCTCTTGGAAGTCGACAAAGCAAACATTGGTGGCTACATCCACAAATCATTCTGAGATAATTGCTTTGTATGAAGCATCACGGGAATGTGTATGGATTCGCAGAATGATGAACTTTGTCCAAGGTTCAAGTGGGATTGGTTCGCTAGAATCGCCCACCATTATCTATGAAGATAATGCTGCTTGTATTGTACAGATGTAGACAGGTTATATTAAGAGCAATACTACAAAACACATTGCTCCTAAGTTGTTTTATCCCCATGAGCTACAAAAGAGTGGGAAAATAAATATTTTGCAAACGAAGTCATGTGATAACCTCGCTGATTTGTTAGCAAGTCCTTACCAAGTTCGTTGTTTCACAAATATGTATATGGAATTGGTATGAGAAGACTTCGTGACTTGCAAAGTTCTGGAGGAGAAATCTCTCAGGTTAAGACCTGTTGAAGATCATTAGATCTTCGGTATTGCACTCTTTTCCTTCGTGAGTTTTTTCTAAATGGTTTCTCACATAAGGTTTTTAATGAGGCAATATCAGTACAAGCATGGATGACATATGTCATTTTCTCCTTATTTTCTCACAGAGTTTTTGGAAGGAGTTTTTCATGGCATATTTGTATGTTTCTTCTCATTTTTTCCCACAGGGTTTTTAGAGAAGTGATTTTAAAGATGATTCCAAAGATGATCAATCATGAAGACAAGGAAGGATTAGGGGGAGTGTTAGGATTTAATTAAATAACTTATTTAAAGAGATAATCCTTCCGTTGTATCTATGTCGGTTTGTAGCAAACCGACTTCTCTCGTACCCCTCAGGAACGGACGCATCTCTTCGATGCAACCCTTGACTTTGTATAAATATGTTGAACATCGATGGAATAAGAGAGAGCTGAAATCATTTGCATTCTATACTTCACAAAAACTTCACACTTGTCTAGGTCTAGGAGGCTAATTAAGTAGTGGGTCAGCAGTTTAAACTAATCGATCGTGGGTTGGCATTGGGCTCGGGCCGAAGGCAAAAACCCCGCATCGCCGCGGGAGCCGGGCGCGCGTGCGAGCCGATGCGGCGGGTGGTGATGGGCTCCCGTCGTCGCGCCATCCATCCTGCCTGTCCAACACAGACGCGCATCATCATCCTTACTTCCCCTGATCCGTCCTCGGTCGCCGGCCGAGCCAGATTAGCTGTCGTGTTCCGGGACAAAACCTCGCAGCGTTTCCGGACCGAATCATGGGCAGCGCATCATGGCCGCTCCGCACTCCACCACACCACACACATCCTCCCGCTATTTCTGTACTAGTAGTGTACCTTAAAATTATTCGCTTCCGTCCTCCACCATATCCGGTCGACCCGTCCTGATCAAGGTGACGACCAAGCACCACTAATAACATCATGCAGGTTGTTGCTCCGCAGTCTGCACGTAAGAAGCATGCATGATTCGGCGGTTCACCAACACACATGTGACGACGATCCTGCAGGCAGGTGGGTACGTGCACCATCTGCGTAATAAGCTGCCAACCAGATGCGTCGTTCGCGCGGGCGGACGACGCTAGCTTGCGCAGCACTTCACTCGCGTGCGTTTGGTTTACGCACGTAGCTAGGTTAGGTGCCGCATTATCGGAGCTAGTCAGCTAGCTACTACTAAGATGATGGCGTCCCGTAGGGTGTCAGACGTGTGGCGAGTCTTTTGGAGTTGGAGGTGATAAACAGAGACGTGCTCGCTCAGGACGATGATGATGATGATGGGGCCTGAGACTCTGAGAGCATGATCGAGCACAAGGCTTTCTTAAACCACACTTTGGCACATTATATACTACCCACCAGAACACGAACAACATTGGATAGGGAATAGCAAAAGCGGCCAGGCCCCGCCTGTAGTAGCTACAGCATAAAGGTACAGTATACACAGCAACAATAGTGCAATACCGAGCGTGCGTTCTACCCCACCCACTCACGTAGAAACCGGATCTCCTGCACCGGAGGCTCGCATCGCACACCCTCTTCGTGTTTCCAAAGTTGCCGCTCACCAGTGGGCTCCACCTCCCAAACTGGCGACCGAGCTGTCATTGCTTCCCTGATACGGGAAAGACGATACGCATATGCTGGCATGCTGCAACCACTCCTGCTCCTGTACGAAAGCGTCTCCCCTATCGATGACATGCTGGGCCGCGCAAGATGGGACCAACGCGTCAGTGTATAATACAGGATGCACGGCGAAGGTACATCGGCACCATTCGCGCAGGCCCCTTCCCCGGATTCCCGACATCGCCTGTACCTCTATCAGCAGCACCAGAATCAGCAAAAACTTTAGGAATTCAAAGCTGCTACACCGCTTGTCTTCTGTACCCACTGCCGTGTGGGCTGCTGCTACGGTTAGGCCCACGTGTAAGGCACTGTTGCATTTGATACGGGTGCTCTGGTAACTGGTATGTCCGCGTCCGACCCATCTGTACAGCAAAATTCCTTTGTCCAGCAAGAGGATTTCGATCACCAACAAAGAATGTTTTTTTTTTGTGCACGGTAAAAGTATCGAAGGACGTGGAATCTGCGTTAACATGATGGTGGGTACAGAAAGGGCATGCGTGGCTCCTCTAATGACACACAGACCCCTAATAATTCCAGGTTGCACCCAAGAAAAACCCGCGTTGACCCGCGAAACACGAGCGAATCTTTGACGAGCGAGTCCTTGAGTGTCGCCGCCTAGCCACCAGATGCAACTGTTTATGTCACCGCCGGGGACGAAACCACTTGGGGCGTCAGAAACCAGATCGGACTCAGCCGCACCGGGACCGGAAATCCTCCAGCGAAGGAGAAAGAAGCTCGAGCAAAATTGGTCGAGAGTAGCAGGGCCATTCTCTTGGCCATAGATAGCTGCGGCAAAACTTCACCGTCGCTTGGAAGCTGCTACCGAGGTCGCAGAATCCGAAGACCCCCAAGACCGCCTCCACATAGTCGCAGCGTCCACAAAACCCTCCTCTCCCTCGCTAACAAGGCCGGCCGAGAGAAGAGTCCAAAGAACGCAGCCGCTCCGTAGATGGCAAAGACACTTATAAAGAAGCAACTCAGTGGGGAAGCAACCACTAGCCTCTTCCACCTCGCAAGCATGCCATGGAGCCCCCTCGCCATTCCCCAGCGCCGCGCCCACGCATCGAAGAGGGGGAAGACCACCACTGCCTTGAAACTCCACCAGCACACATGTTGCTCCTTTCCTTCACCTCACCTCCACGGCTGGCCAGCAGGAGAAGAATCAACAGGGCAACGCTGATGAAAAAGGCCCTTTATTTGAGGAGGAAGCAGTCGTCCGCCTCGGCACCCATGGCTCTGATCACCAGAGCTCTGTGTCGACTGCAGGTCTCGGACAAGAAAACCACCAGCCACCTCCAGCATAGAGCCAAACTATGGCATAGAGCCAACACCTAGCAACCCTACTACTACTAGACCCTACATCTACTCTAGTGCCACTCCTCCACCACCTCCGGTAACCTATTCCGGTGGGAGAGGCTCAGGAACGACACGGTTTATGGGCGGAGGTGGACAAGTAGAGAGGGAGAGGATAAGGTTGGGACAAGCCGTGGAAGAGCAGTTAAGCGACATTCAACTACCAACAAAGAATGTTAGATTAACATTTCCACAGAACATAGTCTCTAATACTCCAGAAGGGATTTTGTGCACATGGGCACTAGTGCTCCCTTAACTTTTAGATTTTTGAAAATTCAAAACCTTTCACTTTTACGTCTCAAAAAATTATGGTGTTAAATATATAGATGGATATATACAGGAGTGTACGCAAACAAGTCATGTTAACAAACTTTATATTTCAGGAGATATAAAGAGTACAAATTTCTGACGGTAAATAGTACTCCCTCCGTCCCAAAATGTAAGGCACCTAAGCTTTAACCAAAAGTCAACATGTTCTCAGTTTGACCAAGTTTATGCAAAAAAATATGAATATCTATAATATCAAATGGACATTTTGAGAAACTATACTTTCTGGTGAATCTATTGATATTGATTTGGTATCGTGAATGTTTATATTTTTATGTATAAATTTGGTCAAACATAAAATATGTTGACTTTGGACTAAATCTTAGGCGTCTTACATTTTGGGACGGATTGAGTAGTAAAAATAGTATAAAGTATTATATCCTTTTGTCCGAAATTTGTCTTCTTTGTATTTATCAAAATACAATGTATTTTTTAATGGAACTTTTTTGCTACACTCCTTTTGTATATAACTATATATATTTAACGCCATAATTTTTAGAGACATAAAAGAGTGAGGTTTGGAAATTTTCAAAAATCTGATTGTGAAGGGAGCACTGGTGTCTATATGCCAAAGACACTTTCTGCTAATATGTTACATAACTACTGCACCCGACACTTTGTGGTGGTAGTTTTTTCTTCAGGCAGCTCTACTACTCTAATATGGATGGCTCAAACCAGCAACACAAACTTTACATAGAGCAACTCTAGTAGACACCTCAAAACGTCAGACCTTTAAACGCGTATAAGGTGCGTCTAGAAAATACTTTTCAGTGTGAAAGTCCCTTGGCCAAAACAGAAACTGACATGGGTATGATTACCCGGGTGCTCATGTTTGGTTATCCTAGCTGTATAAAGGATCACGGCCTATGAAGACCCAAGATAAAGGCCCAAGGAGCATCCAGCGGAAGTATTAGTTTAGTCAAATAAGGAGATAGGAGCTAACGTTGTGTTGGTATTGTAATCATGAATATGCAAACCTATCTGTGTATAGTCTCGAGACCCAGCCTATTATATATAGGCTAGGAGGAGCCTGTGGAGAGGTACCTAAAAGTCCCCAAGCAATCTGTAATAGTATTGTCAATCGATAATCAGACGACTTCAACTTCCTTATTTGTCTGACATCCAATGAAATCCCCAGCATTCTCTTTTCCTCAAAACCCTAAGTCCATATCATGGACATTGCCGAGGTCACCCCTTGTCAATTGGCGCCGTCTGTGGGAAACTTGAACACTGAAATCATGGATTCGGTGGATCTCTTTTCATCAAACAATAATCCAACGGAAGCGGCACCACGCCCGCCCACCCCTGTCTCGGTCCCCGCTAATTCCAATGACAAATCCGATCTCGTCATTGGAAGTTTCCACTTTTAGGTGGAGGAACCTGAAGAACCGCACCTCTCGGCTCTGATTTCATCGGGACCATCGGTCAAAAAAGCTGCGCCTACGGCAATACCCGCATCATCTGTCGGATCATCCGCAGAAGCTACACACTGATACATTGCAAATGTATCTATAATTTTTTATGTGCCATGCTTGGTTTTATCTACTTTCTTGTGTTTTGTCCACACTTTGGAGTACTTTTCATATGATTTCTTGGACTAACCTATTAACAAGAGCCACAGTGCCAGCTACCCATTTTCTGCTGTTTTTGGTTCCAGGAAAGTCAGAAAATAAATATTCTCGGAATTGGGCGGGACAAAAGCCAAAGTGCCTATTTTTCCGGAAGACATCTGATGCCAGAATACGAGACGGAGAAGGGCTGGGGGCCGGCCACACCACCTGACCGCACAGCCAGGCCTGGCCCACGCCAGGGGGTGGTCTGGCCGACCCCAGCACCCCCTCGGCCTCTCCTTCCACCTATATATTGCCCTCGAGACGAAAACCCTAAGTACCCGATCAAAAATCCACGAAAGAGTCTGTAGCCGTTGTCATCTCCATCCCTAGATCGGGAGGGATCTGAAGCTCTTCCCGGCACCCTGCCAGAGAGGGGAATTCACCCTGGAGGCCTTCTTCATCAGCATGCAAGCCTCCGGTGTGATGCGTGAGTAGTTCATCTCTGGACTACGGGTCCATGTAGTAGCTAGATGGCTGGTTCTCCTCCTTTGTGCTTTCATGTCTAGATCTTGTGAGCTCCGTTCATGATCAAGATCATCTATTTGTAATTCTGCATGTTGTGTTTATGGGATCCGATGGATATTGAGATGCTATTTCAGATTGATTATTGATTTTATCATGTCTTTGTTATTTGTGATCTTGCATGCTTTCCGTTGTTAGTAGCTATCTTGGCCAAGTAGATGCTAGCAACTCCAAGAGTTAGTATTTATGCTCGATAGTGGGTTCATGCCTCCGTAACTGGGAAGTGAGAAATCTCTAAGGTACTAGATGTGTTGTTGCTACTAGGGAGAAAACAACAATCCTTTGTTCATAGAACAATTGTATTGTTTACATTACACGCAATTCGTAAAGCAATAATCTGTTGCTTGCAACTTAATACTGGAGGGAGTTTGGATGATAACCTAAAGGTGGATTATTAGTCATAGATGCAATTGGATGGCGTTCTATGTATAATGTTGTAATGCCCAATCAAGTCTCAAAGGAGTCAAGATGATTAGTATATGCATGTATTGCTTTCTCGATGTTTGTCAATTGCCTCGCTATAATTTGTTCACCTAGAATGTTATCTATCTTAAGGAGAGCCACCTCTAGTGCACTATGGATCCCGGTCCTTTCTTTTACATTCAATCTACAAACTGTTTACTGCTTTGTGTTTACCTTCTGCAAACTATTACTTCCTTCCATTTGATACGTTTAATCCTTTGTTTTCAGCAAAACCGGTGAGATTGACAACCTCATCGCAAGTTGGGGACAGAGTTATGTGGTTGTGTTGTGCAGGTCTCCACGTTGCTACTAGCACCGGTAGTGCGCCCTGCCAAGGCTCAGGTAGCAACACCTTTGGGGTGTTTCCTTGCTCCTACTAGTTCGATTAAACCTTGGTTTCATAACTGAGGGAAAATTGCTGTTGTTCTCATCATACCTTCCTCTTGGGGTTCCCAAACGAGCTCTACATCAACACTGAGCCATCAAGCACTTTTCTGGGGCCGTTGCCGGGGAGTCAAGGACATCTTCACAAGGGGAGTCCCTCATAACCAATCTCTTTACTTTGTTATCTTTGTTTTGCTTAGTTTCTTTTTGTTTTATTTGCTTGTTTCTTTATCAAAAACACACAAAAAAATAGTTTTACTAGTTTGCTTGCTTATTCAAAAACACACAAAAATGACTACTCTTGAAAACACTAAGTTGTGTGACTTCACTAGCACCAACAACAATGATTTTATGAGCACACCTATTGCTCCACCTGTGCCTGAAGCTACTTTCTTTGAGATAAAACCTGCTTTACTCAATCTTGTTATGAGAGAACAATTTTTTGGTATTAGTAATGAAGATGCTGCTGCCCATCTAAATAAATTTGTTGAACTTTGTGAGATGCAAAAGCATAGGGATATAGATGGTGATATTATTAAGCTAAAATTGTTTCCTTTCTCTTTGAGAGGAAAAGCTAAAGAATGGTTGAATTCCTTAACTAGGAATAGTATTGATTCTTGGATTAAATCCAAAGATGCTTTCATTGGAAAGTATTATCCTCCTGCTAAGATTATATCTATGAGAAGTGAAATAATGAAGTTTAAACAATCTGATAATGAACATGTTGCTCAAGCTTGGGAAAGAATGAAATCTTTGATAAAGAATTGTCCCACTCATGGATTGACTGCTTGGATGATCATCCAAACTTTTTATGCAGGATTGAACTACTCTTCAAGGAACCTATTGGATTCTGCTGCTAGAGGTACCTTTATGACCATCACTTTGGGTGCTGCAACAAAGCTTCTGGATAATATGATGGTTAACTATTCTGAATGGCATACTAAAAGAGCTCCACAAGGTAAGAAGGTAAATTCTGTTGAAGAAACCTCCTCCTTAAGTGATAAGATTGATATTATTATGTCTATGCTTGTGAATGGGAAAGCCCATATTGATCCAAATAATGTTCCCTTAGCCTCTTTGGTTGCTCAAGAAGAGCAAGTTGATATGAAACTTTATCAGAAATAACAATTTTAGCAACAATGCTTATAGGAATACTTTTGGTAACAACAATTATAAGCCATATCCTCCCAACAATGGTAATGCTTATGGAAATTCCTACAACAATAATAGGAGTGCACCCTCTGAACTTGAAGTTATGCTTAAAGAATTTATTAGTAAACAAACTGCTTTCAATAAAACTATTGAGGAAAAACTCTCTAATGCTGAAAGAAATATAGCACTTTAGCTGAAGCTCAATCTTCTTTGAATAAAATGGCTGCTAAACCTGAAACTAATGATAATCCCTTTGTAGCTACTAATGCTATACAAGTAAGAATTGATGAAAATGTTAGACTATTAGCCGAATTACATGCTAAGTGAGAAAGAGAAGATGAAATTGCCCGAAACATTAGTGTTTCTACTATCACTACCACTAGTGTTGAGACTAGTAATAGTTCTACCGTTGATTTCTATGTTTTGGATGTTGAATACAATGCTTCTTGTCCTATTACTTTGGGAAGACCTTTTCTTAGAACTTATGGTGCCATTATTGATATGAAAGAAGGCACCATTAAATATCAACTCCCACTCAAGAAAGGTATAGAACACTTCCCTAAGAAGAGAGAGAAGATTTCTTTTGTCTCTCATATGAAAACAAAGTTTGCTCTTAATGCTTCTTCATTTGAGAACACTTGATTCTTTCTTGCTTCTTATGCCTAACTTAAAGGCGTTAAAGAAAAGTACTAATTTGGAGATAACCCAAAAGTTTTAGATGAGTCTTGGAAGTTATTACTTCAGTAATAACCGCTCCTTATCCTTTTTATTTGCTTTTTGTGCCAAGAGTAACCTCTAATGAGAGAGAAGTAATGATTGGGAAAGTTGCTGTCCCGAAACAGATTTCTGTGCTTCACCGTAAAAATTCGTGTAAACTCTCTGTACGTCCTTTTGAGGCATGAATTTTTTTGCTTCTGCCTCAGGTTGTTATCTAACTTTCGTTAGTTCAACACTTTTTGGTTTGAGCAACAGAAGGTCTTCGAAAAAATTCGTCTTTACCTGCTGGTCTGTTTTGACAGATTTCTGCCATTTTCTGCATTTGCTTCTTGTTGGTTCCTTTTTGAGTTCTTTTGGGGAATTGAGATTTTTGAGGGAAGTGCTTCAGTAGCTAGTGTTCTAATGGAAGTTTATTGGTGTTGGAACTTAACCTTAAGACTTATTATCTTGAGTGCACTAATGTTGCTAATAAATATTGTGTGAAGTTTTGTATGAAGGAAAAATTTCAGGTGTAGGAAAGGAATGAGTAATGAGATGAAGGATGGACTAAAGCTCAAGCTTGGGGATGCCACGCGTGTCACCCCAAGAAATATCCAAGAAGTAAAAACGTCAAAGCTTGGGGATGCCCAAGGCATCCCCTTCTTCATCAATAAAAATCCCAGGTTTCTTCCAAACACTTCATTTTTATTGTTTCATGCACAGTTGTGTTGTTCTTGAAGCGTCTTCTTTTTCGTTTTCGTTTTGGTTTTTCGTTTGCTTTTGTTTACTTAGTTTTCTGAATAAATTGGTTGTACCCCCTCTTGTGTACATTGATTTTCAAATAGTTTGGTTTGGTTTGGAAAAGAGTAGGAAAGCTCATGCTTAAGTGGTAAAAAGAGCTTGTTTTTGAATGTGGCATATGCTTTGTCATGCCATGCTTCATATTGTTTTGGCTTTATGCTTAGTATTCTTTGCTGTAGCATGACTTGTTATAAACAATTGAGATTGCTTAATGTGCCTTGGATGAATCATGCGTTGTTTTAGCATATTAAAGCATAGTATAGTGGTATTCTCCTTTGATGCTTTATTTGGGTTGACTTGGCACATGCTCACACCATGTTATGACTATCTCAAGTTACCATAGACTTTATGATCCTTTAGTTTTCAACTTGTAGTATCACTTTATGATTTGATAAATGATGTTTTGTCGCTCTGCATGATTATGGCCATTATTGCTCTCTTAGTTTGTCACTCCCAGTCTTTTGCTAGCCTCCACAACCAAGTATGAGTTCCACTCATGCATCCAACTCCCTAAACCAAGTTATTCCAAAGAGTCCACCATACCTACCTACTAGCTTGTGCTATTCCAAGTATATTCATGCTTTTGTTTACCTTCCAAATTAAACTTGTTATGAGAAAACTAGTGATTAAAGCTCTCACGAACTTGATGGCACACTTTACTTTTTTGCATCTAATAAACTCGAACCATTGGGTCCTTCTTTGTTGCGTATATGCTTACGCTTTATAAGTTGAAATTAGCAGAACCATGTATCATGGGGAACGCTTTCAACACTGCACTTGTACTTTGTACCCCGTTGATATCATGTTCTTTTGCTTATGGATCCCGCCGGTGTGAAATAAAAGTGGAACTTGTAAGATCATGGAGTTTGTATGTGTGTTAGAGAAACGCCTGGGCCGCTAGCCTAAGCCATGCCTACTCATGGTGGAAACTTGCATCATCACCATAATGAGCACTCTATGAAGCATCCTCAATAAAAACCTATGCAAATAGCAAATAAAAAGATCGCTGAGATGCTCATTGTCTGCTTGCCTTGTCATTTTGATTATGGGATAGCTCCTGTATCATGTGCAAGGGTACCCTGCATGTTCTTTATGATACATATGTACTTACAATGACAAGAGATTACTTGTGACTAAAGTTGAGTAGCATGAGGTTCGGTCTTCGTAAGTAAGGGGCATGAGATTTCGGTTTATAACTTGTCAAGCATATCCTCTTAGTTGTGTCACTTTAACCTTAATCACCTTCAAGATGCTTATGATAGGGGCAATGAGAGCTGGAAGCTATAAGTACCATAATTTTTGGAAGCTCTTTATGAGACTTGAATCCCTACTTCCTTCTATGAAGGCCTTTCTTCCACCATTATATTGAGTCTCCACCTTCTACCTTTATGCACCTACTTTGAGAGCATAGTGGCTATTCTTAGTTCTATGTGCATTGTCCCAAGACTAGTTGATTGATGCATAACTTGATATTGCTTGTTTTAAACTATATGTATCTAGTCACTCTTATGAACTTTGAAGGTGTCCTATGCATTTATATTTGCTACTCTATGAGGGACAAGCTGAATGCTATTATGCTATGTTTTCTTTATGTGAAACAAACAAACGTCTTGCAAAGCATTGTTATTCATGAATCTTTTGTTTGTGCCTTTTCATCTTGCATTGATGACCCACAAGTATAGAGGGTGTATCACATTATTTTCGATAAGTAAGAGTGTCGAACCCAACGAGGAGCAGAAGGTGCTGGCTAGGGGTATGGATCAGGAATTCTCTGCAAATACTTGGCAAACGGATTTTTAGGGGTTTTCGATAAAGCAAGTAAACGAACTACGAGTAAATAAATGATAGTAGGAATAAATGCAGCAAGTGGCCCAATCCTTTATGCAGCAAAGGACAAGCCGGTTGTATTACTTAAGATGACCAAATGTTCTCGAGGACACATGGGACACATGGGCCCAATCGCTTCATATAGTTGATTAATCTTCTTTAGCTTGCTAAGTGTTGTGTGGGTGAACCTGTGCTAATGTACCAACCTTCCTACGACTAATACATACTTGTGATTATACCACTTGCAAACATCCGTAAGTACAAGAAAGTAATTAAGGTAGAAACCTAACCACAACTTTAAACTCTAAGACCCTTACGTCCCTTGTGCAATGGTTTCCTAACAGGGGTTCAGGTTTCACACCTCGCAACCCCACGATTAGTAGCCAAATACACAATGCATTCCCCTAGGCCCATATAGGTGAAGTGTCATGTAGTCGACGTTCACATGACACCACTAGAAGAAGTACACCACAACTTAAATATCAAACTATTGAATCTTTCACAACACAACTCCACTACTAACAACATGACTTCTCCCATGTCCTCAAGAACAAATCGAACTACTCACAAGACATCATATGGATCATGATCAGAGATGGAATAATGATGTATAACAATCTGAACATAAACAATAATTCAATGGTTCACTCAATAGCATCAACTACAAAGAGTAATCAACACCGGGAAAGTTTGCCCTATGAACTATGCAAGATTCAACTCAATTGTTACAGCAATATGGATATGGTGATGATGGTGCTGATGATGATGATGGTGGTGATGATGATGATGATGATCCCGATGAAGTTAAGCTTGATGGTGGTGTTGATGGCGACGATCTCCCCTCTCCGGGAAGGAATTCCCCCGGCAGAAATTTGTTTGCCAGAGAGATCTTTCTCTCTCGGTGTTTTCCGCCCTGCAGAGGCAGCGGAATCTTTCTATGGTCGCTCCCCGAGTCTTAGGGTTTCGGGAGGATAATATACGCCAGAGGGGAGTGCCAGGGGTGGACCAGGGCGGCCACACCACCTGGTGGCGCGGCCTAGGCTGGCCCGCGCCAGGGGGTGGTGTGGCCCTCCTGTGGCCCATTCCAGCCCCCCTTCTAGCTTGCTTCGTCTTCTGGAAAAATAGGATTTTCCGTATATTTTCCCGGATTTTCTGATCTTCGCGAATCTTGCCTCAAAACAGCACCTTTTCTATCAGAATCCTGACTGTAGCGGTCCATGCTCCAAAAGTCATCAACCATGCAAAAACAGATGAAACAACATAAGTATCACCTCTCAATACGAAATATATCAATGAATAACAGTGAATTATGACATAGAATAGTGATGCAAAATGGACGTATCAACTCCCCCAAGCTTAGACTTCGCTTGTCCCCAAGCGAAACTGAGCTTAATAAACATGGCCTCAGGTTTATGGAGTGAAGAGTCGATAAAAGAATACGGACAAGAAGCATCACATTCATGAAATACATAGATCATAATAGAAGACAACTCACTATTATATAACTTAACTTGCAATGAGTAAAGGAAACACAATAAAGATACATAAAGTGAATCATAATTGGTAATGGCAAACTTAGCTCTTGGTCAAAGAATAGTTGATAATTTGCTGGAGTTCACAAATAATTGGTTTTTCCATGATAGCTTTCAAAGTAGTAAACATCAAGATAAGAGTAATGTGCAAAACAAGGAACATAAGAAACATGATTGAATAGATCATCATATGAATGAATGAATCACATCAAATCAAAGTACTTGCTGAGATAGAAGGGAATAGGTTTACTGACTCAACGAAAAAAGTAAAAGAAAGGCCCTTCGCAGAGGGAAGCAGGGATTGCAAGTCTCATAAAGAGCTCCCAAAAATTATGATACTTACTAGCTTTTAGCTCTCATTGCCCCTATCATAGGCATCTTTTGGTGATTAAGGTTAAAGTGACACAACTAAGAGGATATGCTTGACAAGTTATAAGTTAAAATCTCATGCCCCTTACTTATGAGTACCGAACCTCATGCTACTCAACTTCAGTCATGAATAAGCTCTTGTCATTGTAAATACACGTGTATCGTTGAGAACCGCCAACGGGGTACCCCTTGCACATGACACAGGAGCTATCCCATAATCAAAATGACAAGGCAAGGCACAAGGAGCATCTCAACGATCTTTTTATTTGCTATTTGCATAGGTTTTTATTGAGGATGCTTAATAGAATGCTCGCTATAGTTATGCTGCAAGTTTCCACCATGATTAGGCATGGCTTAGGCTAGCGGCCCAGGCGTTTCTCTAACACACATATAAACTCCATGATCTTACAAGTTCCACTTTTATTTCACACCACCGGGGATCCATAAGCAAAAGAAATCATGATATCAATTAGGTACAAAGTACCATGGCAGTGTTGAAAGTGTTCCCCATGATACATGGTTCTGCTAACTTCAACTCATAAAGCGCAAGCATATACGCAACAAAGAAGGACCCAATGGTTCAAGTTATTAAGTGCAAGAAAATAAAGTGTGCCATCAAGTTCGTGAGAGCTTTAATCACTAATTTTCACATAACAAGTTTAATTTGGGAGGTAGATAAAACAAGAATTTACTTGGAATAGCAATAATGCTAATAGGTAGGTATGGTGGACACAAATGGCATGGGTTTTGGTTTAAGGAATGGATGCACGAGAAGAAATCCCTCTCAGTACAGGTTTTTGGCTAGCAAGGCTGGGTAGCAAGTATAAGAGTTGAAGGAAACAAACAAACATACAAGTGATAAAAACAAACATTCAATCTTCCTTGGAAGCACAAAAGATCTTAACTAGAGAATACTAGACTTATGAGCAAATCAAGAAAGAAAGACAATGAAATAATTTTTCTTTAGAGTACTTTTATCTTTTCTTTAAACTCTCAAAAATAGTGTTGCTACTGTCCAAGCCAGGTTTTTCAAAACCAACTAAATTAACTCAATGATCCCAAAGTGATACCAATACTAACAACGAGATCAATCATATAACCACGAATTGAAAACTAATATAAGCTATGAAAAAGAGTGAATGATAGAACTTCTCATTAATATTCCATAACGGCAACTCACACCAAGGGATACATATCTAACGAGAGAGGGGACACTTCCATAATGCAAACCATCCTACATAATAACTTCTCTATTCATGATATGACTCTACTAAAAAGGTAAAAAGATAGAAGATAGTGATGAGATACCGCGACACTCCCCCAAGCTTGGAACAAACCAAGGGGATGCCAAACCTGATGACAAATTACTCCTTTGGTGGTGGTGGTAATATTTTCTTAGTTGACGTGAGGTAATCTTCCAGCATCTTGCGAAGCCTATTATTCTCCCATTGAAGCATGTGCACCTTCCTCCTCAAGTCTCGATACTTATCGCAGAACTCCTTAGTGACTCGTAGGGCTTCCGTTGATGCAGGGCAAGTGACTAAAGGTACCAGCCCCTGCTTGGGGTCTTGGAGATCTTCCTCCATAGGCTCCTTCCCCTTATCCTTGGCGGACACCATTGTGCTTCTAAACTTTCAAGAATAGTTCCTGGCAGAAATAGATCGAAATGAAAACACGACGAAAACACGATATACGAACCTCGGGGGATCCGGGGGATTATATATTACGAAGTTTCATACCAAAAGGAAGGTACTGGGAGAAAACGAGTCGGAGGCGGAGTCCGGGGTGCACTCACCACCTGGTGGCGCGGCCAGGGGTGGGCCCGCGCCACAGGGTGGTGTGAGCCACCTTGGCTCCGTTTCCGTCCCTCTTTTGCTTCGTAACTTTCCTTATTGGCTAAAAACTGCAAAAATATAGTTGGATAGTATTTTCGCGAAACTTTTCTTACCAGAACTGTTACCTATTTGAAAACAGACTCTGCAGGTCTCTGAATTTGGTATTTAGTAGATTCTTCCGGAGTCACCACTTGAATAACATCAATATCTTCATCTTCATACACTTATTACTTGATTCATAAAACCTTTCACTTTCTCATTACACCATTATCTCCACTACCTGGAAATTTCTTTCACACAATACTCCACACGGTTCTCATTAGCAACATTAGTATATATGAAGTGATAAAACCTTTTGAGTCCAACTTCAACTGAAAACCATCAAAACATAAGCTACTGTAGCAACTCCTTTCGAAAACCCAAAAAGAATTCAAAAAGGAAATAGAATAAAGAAGCAAATGCAAGAGTGGCAAAATCTGTCAAAACAGACCAGCAGGTAAAGATCAAGTTTTTTCGAAAATCATCTGTTGCTCAAATCAAAAAGTGCAAAACTAATGAAAGTTGAATAACACCCTGTTGAAGAAGCAAAAAAAATTACAGCTCAATCCGACATACAGAGATCTCTCACGATTTTTACGGTGAAGCACAAAAATCTGTTTCGGGACAGCAACTTCCCCAAATATTACTTCTCTCTCATTAGAGGTTGATCTTGACACAAAAACCAAACAAAACGGATAAGGATAGGTTATTACCGAAGTAATAACTTCCAAGACTCAAATAAACACAAACAAACTGAAAGCAAAAATAAACTGGGTTGTCTCCCAAAAAGCTCTTTCTTTATAGCCATTAAGATGGGCATGATAATTTCAAAGATGCTCACATAGGAATATGAATTGAAGTGAAAGAGAGCATTAAGAAGAAAAAATACACACATTTAAGTCTAACCCACTTCCTATGCAAGGGAATTTTTTAAACAAACAAGTTGTTGAAACCAGAGGCTACTTCCATAAGAAGGCAAAACAAGTGCAACATAAAAACTTTCAGCATAAAACGAGGAAACTTGATATTATTGAGATACATAAGAACACTTTTCCCTCTCTCATAATAACTTTCAGTATCATGCATAAACTTAACAATATAACTATCACAAGGGCCATCGTAACAATGATCACTTATTCTAACAGAAAACACAGGAATACTAGCTCTCATAACACTACTTTGTGAAACAATATTAGAGGTATCCTTACAAAGGATAGTGTGTCCCTCTTCTTCATATTTATCAACAAAGTCTTTCACATTTGCTATTATAGGTTCATCAACCATTTGTTTATCAGGTTCAATAGCTTCATTCATACTTTCATTAAACATACTAGCTATCATAGAATGTTCCTTTATCTTAACTGGGAAAGGCATTTTCTCAATATAAGGTTCAGGCAAAACATGATTAGCAGTATAAACTTCAGTATTTCTTGCAGGAACACTCTTAGCAATATCTTTATAAGGTTCATGATACTTATTCCACTTCTTTTTAGGCACTTCAATATAGGAAGCAAAAGCCTTAAAATAAGAAGCAATAGCTTGAGAGTCTAGACCATAAGCATTTTTAATATTTTGAAAGTCATCAGTTCCCATAAAAGATTCAATGCATTCATATTCATAATTTATACCTGACTTTCTACCTTTGTCATTCTCCCATGCTTCAGCATTGTCTTGAATACGGTCCAGAAGATCCCATTTAGCTTCTTCTTCCATGCAAGTGAATGATCCAGCACAAGAAGCATCCAATAAATCCTTATCATGAAGAGAAAGCCTTGCATAAAAGTTATTGATAATAATATTGTTGGGGAGCTCATGAATGGGACATTTGAGCATTAGTAACTTCAATCTCCCCCAAGCTTGAGCTATACTCTCTCCATCAAGAGGCCAAAAGTTGTATATTTGATTCCGATCTTTATGAATCTCACTAGGAGGATAAAATTTTGAATAAAAGAGAGGCACTATTTCCTCCCATTCAAGAGCTTGACCATTCTTCAGCAGTTTATACCATTCCTATGCTCTTCCTTTTAGTGACAATGAGAATAACTTCTTCTTAACTTGATCTGTAGTAATACCTGCACACTTGAACAACCCGCATAATTCGTGTATAAAGAGTAAATGATCACCAAGATGGACAGTTCCATCCCCAACATAATAGTTATCCATAACACGATCAATAATTCTTGTAGGTATTTTAAAAGCATCATTCTCAGCAGGTGGTGGTTCATCTACTACCTTAGCAGTGGTAGTAGCATTACCAGATAAGAAACTCAAAAATTATCCATAACGAAAATAAAGCAACTAATGTAAGTAAACAATACTCACAGTAGAAGTTTCCTTTACCAGTTCCACTCTCCAATAGCGCTTCACTCCCCGGCAACGGCGCCAGAAAAAAGTCTTGATGACCCACAAGTATAGGGGGTGTATCGCAATATTTTCAATAAGTAAGAGTGTCGAACCCAACGAAGAGCAGAAGGTGCTGGCTAGTGGTATGGATCAGGAATTCTCTGCAAATACTTGGCAAACAGATTTTTAGGGGTTTTCGATAAAGCAAGTAAACAAAGTACGAGTAAATAAAAGATAGTAGGAATAAATGCAGCAAGTGGCCCAATCCTTTATGCAGCAAAGGACAAGCCGGTTGTATTACTTAAGATGACCAAACATTCTCGAGGACACATGGGAAGACTGTCAAGTGCTTTCGCTTCATATAGTTGATTAATCTTCTTTAGCTTGCTAAGTGTTGTGTGGGTGAACCTGTGCTAATGTACCGACCTTCCTAGGACTAATACATACTTGTGATTATACCCCTTGCAAACATCCATAAGTACAAGAAAGTAATTAAGGTAGAAACCTAACCACAACTTTAAACTCTAAGACCCTTATGTCCCTTGTGCAATGGTTTCCTAACGGGGGTTCAGGGTTTCTATCACTCTGGCAACCCCTACGATTAGTAGCCAAATACACAATGCATTCCCCTAGGCCCATATAGGTGAAGTGTCATGTAGTCGATGTTCACATGACACCACTAGAAGAAGTACACCACAACTTAAATATCAAACTATTAAATCTTTCTCAACACAACTCCACTACTAACAACATGACTTCTCCCATGTCCTCAAGAACAAATCGAACTACTCATAAGACATCATATGGATGATGATCAGAGATGGAATAATGATGTATAACAATCTGAACATAAACAATAATTCAATGGTTCACTCAATAGCATCAACTACAAAGAGTAATCAACACCGGGAAAGTTTGCCCTATGAACTATGCAAGATTCAACTCAATTGTTACAGAAATATGGAGATGGTGATGAGGGTGCTGCTGTTGATGATGGTGGTGGTGATGATGATGATGATCCCGATGAAGTCCAGCTTGATGGTGGTGTTGATGGCGATGATCTCCCCTCTCCGGGAAGGAATTCCACCGGCAGAAATCTGTCTGCCGGAGAGATCTTTCTCTCTCGGTGTTTTCTGCCCTGCAGGAGCAGTGGAGTCTTTCTGTGGTCGCTCCCCGAGTCTTAGGGTTTCGGGAGGATAATATACGCCAGAGGGGAGTGCCAGGGGTGGACCAGGGCGGCCACACCACCTGGTGGCATGGGCTAGGCTGGCCCGTGCCGGGGGTGGTGTGGGCCCCCCGTGGCCCATCTCTAGCCTCCCTTATGGCTTCCTTCGTCTTCTGGAAAAATAGGATTTTCCGTATATTTTCCCGGATTTTCTGATCTTCACGAATTTTGCCTCCAAACAGCACCTTTTCCATCAGAATCCTGACTGCAGCGGTCCATGCTCCAAAAGTCATCAACCATGCAAAAACAGATGAAATAACATAAGTATCACCTCTCAATACAAAATATATCAATGAATAACAGTGAATTATGACATAGAATAGTGATGCAAAATGGACGTATCATGCATCATAATTTTTTTGTCTTATTGCTAGAACTTTGTCTTTCATGTTATGATTGAAGTACTATGATCCAAGCTTTGAATGTTTTACGAATACTTTGATCAAGTTTATGATGGTGCATGTCACCTCAAAAATTATTCTTTCTTTTTATCACTTACCTACTCGAGGACGAGTAGGAGTTAAGCTTGGGGATGTTCCGTGCTTGGTTTTATCTACTTTCTAGTGTTTTATACACACTTTGGAGTACTTTTCAAATGATTTCTTGGACTAACCTATTAACAAGAGCCACAATGCCAGCTGCCTGTTTTCTGCTGTTTTTGGTTCTAGGAAAGTCAGAAAATGAATATTCTCGGAATTGGACGGGACAAAAGCCAAAGTGCCTATTTTTCCGGAAGACATCTGATGCTAGAATACGAGACGGAGAAGGGCTGGGGGCCGGCCACACCACCTGGGCGCGCGGTCAGGCCTGGCCCGTGCCAGGGGGTGGTTTGGCCGACCCCATCACCCCCTCGGCCTCTCCTTCCGCCTATATATTACCCTCGGGACGAAAACCCTAAGTACCCGATCAAAAATCCACGAAAGAGTTTGTAGCCGCCGTCATATCCATCTCTAGATCAGGAGGGATCTGAAGCTCTTCCCTGACCCCGGAGAGGGAATTCACCCTGGAGGCCTTCTTCATCATCATGAAAGCCTCCGGTGTGATTCGTGAGTAGTTCATCTCTGGACTACGGGTCCATGTAGTAGCTAGATGGCTGGTTCTCCTCCTTTGTGCTTTCATGTCTAGATCTTGTGAGCTCCGTTCATGATCAAGATCATATATTTGTAATTCTGCATGTTGTGTTTGCAGGGATCCGATGGATATTGAGATGCTATTTCAGATTGATTATTGATTCTATCATGTCTTTGTTAGTTGTGATCATGTATGCTTTCCATTGTTAGTAGCTATCTTGGCCAAGTAGATGCAAGCAACTCCAAGATTTAGTATTTATGCTCGATAGTGGGTTCATGCCTCTGGTAATCTGGGGAAGTGACAAAATCTGTAAGGTACTAGATGTGTTGTTGCTACTAGGGAGAAAACAACAATCCTTTGTTCATAGAACAATCGTATTGGTTAGATTACACGCAATTCGTAAAGCAATAATCTTTTGCTTGCAAGTTAATACTGGAGGGGGTTCGGATGATAACCTGAAGGTGGATTATTAGTCATAGATGCAGTTGGATGGCGGTCTATGTATAATGTTGTAATGCCCCATCAAGTCTCAAAGGAGTCAAGATGATTAGTATATGCATGTATTGCTTTCTCGATGTTTGTCAATTACCCCGCTGTAATTTGTTCACCTAGCATGTTATCTATCTTAAGGAGAGCCACCTCTAGTGAACTATGGATCCCGGTCCTTTCTTTTACATTCAATCTACAAACTATTTACTGCTTTGTGTTTACCTTCTGCAAACTATTACTTCCTTCCATTCAATACGTTTAATCCTTTGTTTTTAGCAAAAACGGTGAGATTGACAACGTCATCGCAAGTTGGGGACAGAGTTATGTGGTTGTGTTGTGCAGGTCTCCACGTTGCTACTAGCACTGATAGTGCACCCTGCCAAGGCTCAGCTAGCAACACCTTTGGGGTGTTTCCTTGCTCCTACTGGTTTGATTAAACCTTGGTTTCATAACTGAGGGAAACTTGCTGCTGTGCTCATCATACCTTCCTCTTGGGGTTCCCCAACGAGCTCTACATCAACATTGAGCCATCACACACCAACTGGAGAAAGATGACCAAAACAATAAGAACACAACAGATCTAGGGGATCTTGATGGTCTTTACGACGATATCTCCCTCGGGTCAGACCCTCGGCTAACTCCACCACGTGGATCGAGCCTAGCAAACGTGTAACCGGAAGAAAGCAGTGAAAGCATCGACTTTGGAATCAGGATGGTCGAAATCTACCCAGAACTGAAACCGCTAGACTTCACTGGTCACCAAAACAGTGTCTCCCTTGGATCCGACGATGACATCACTAGCTCATATATAACGCATCACCAAGTGTGCGTGATCATCGGGGAAACCTCAACACAGCTCGACTCTAACGGTAAACCTATCCTTAATCCCAATGGTAATTTGTCAGATAGTAATGCAGGAGTTCATGAAAATGGAGGAGACCCGACGAACAACCACATAATCCCGGGAGGGGAAGAACCACACAAAGACGAACGACAAACTCTTCGACTACCAAACGTTCCTAATGATGCAAGAGTTATGCAACGCAAAGGAAACCGAAGTATCAAGCCGAGGGTACAACACCACGCGTGGCACGCTAGCCATCAACGCCACCACCACCGCAGGAACACCCTCCAACAGGGCAGCCACGAAACAAAACAAATCAAGAAAACGAATATCCTAGGTCCAAAGGGGCAATTTCAATAATTCAGAAAGGGCGCCCATCCAATAGGATCCAGAAGCTGATTACAAGACAAGTCAGCATGGCAGAGATGGCGCCAGCAGCCACACCTGAATATCTCCACTGGTCAGAACAGGAAATCATGTTCAGCAGAGTTGATCATCCACTTCGAGTACCACGACTAGACCACTCAGCCTTAATAGTAGAAGCACAAGTGGGTGGGTTTGATATGAGTAAAGTCTTCATGGATGTGGGAAGCAGCATCAACCTGATTCACGCTAAGACACTAAAGGCGATGAATTGTTCTTTAACAAATCTAGCACCAACAGAAACATCCTTCCACAGACATAGTACCAGGTAAGGCTGAAATTCCCTTAGGTAAAATATCTCTTGATGTCGTTTTGGATCCAAGGAAAATTTCAGGCGTGAAAAACTCGAGTTCAAAGTCATGGACTAGCCATCACAATATCATGCGATCCTGGGACGCCCAACTTTTGCACGATTCATGGAAATACCACAATATGCGTATCTAGTTATGAAAATGCTAACCCCCAAAGGAGTCATAACAGTAAAGGGAAGCTTCACACTTTCTAACAATTTCGATCGAGAGTTCAATAAAATCTCGGAATCCTTTGGGATGGCAACTGAGTTTGAGCAACTAAGAATGTCGGCAACTGCATAACCTCTAGAGGTAGCGCGTGTCAATCTCAATTAGGCTTTTGACACCGTGAGATATACAAAGGAAGTCCAGATCCACCCTACCAACCCAAAAAAGATGACCTTTGTGGCTTCCAATCTCGGTCCCGCATAGGAAAGCGTGTTCATCGAGTTCCTCTGTGAGCACTAGGAGATTTTTGCATTGTTACCTTCTGACATGCTGGGAATTCCCAAGGAACTCGCTAAGTACACATTAAACCAGTAAAACAGTCACTTCGCCGCTTCACAGAGCCAAAACGAAAGGCCATTGGAAAAGAGCTCCATCGCCTAACCGAAGGTAAATTCATAAAGGAATTGAAGAAAGCAGAGTGGATTGCAAATATAGTATGTGTCCCAAAGAAAAATATAAAATAACTACATATGTGTATTGACTTTACTGCGTTGAATAAGCACTATCCAAATGATCACTTCCCACTACCACGAATTGACCAAATAATCGATCACAGAAGTCATCGTTGAATATGCAGGAGTCAGTATGGATCTCCAGGTCCCGCTTCTGACTATTGATCTGAGAGGAGTCTCAATCATGTCTGCATTATTCGCGAACCGTAGGGTGACACACTTAAGAGTTACCAGACACCATTTTAGAGCACATATGTTTCAGACGAAAGAATTGCAAAGCGCAGGAATTGTTTCGATAGAAACCGGAAATTGTTTCGGGTGAAATTGCAGAAATTGGTTCTGCATGTGATATTGAAGTATTGCAAGGGTTTATATGTGAATGTTTGTTAATTAAAGTAATTAACAAAATTCTGAATAAATTTAATAAAAGAGTTTTATTAAATGAGAGAGCATTAAACTTGGAGAATTTTAATGTGAAGAGGCATTTTAATGTGGAGGGGTTACCACCACATGAATGGGGGAGGTGAGGGGTCACCCCCATGCGCTGGCCATGTAGAGAGGGGGTACCCCCTCCTCCTATAAAAGGCCACCCTCTTCCTCCTTCTTCCTCACACCTCCTTGTGAAGGATCTCTCTCCCCCTCTAGAATTATTCCCCCATGGTCTTGGATTAGCGAGATACATGTTCCCGGTGGAATTTCGTCTGGAAGGAGTTGCTGCTTCTGCTGGATTGCTGGAGCGAGGAGGTGGAGGTTGTCTGGTGGCTTGAACGTGTGTGCGAGTACGGATGCGCTGCTAAGTTGCGGCGCTCGGACTTCCACTCGATCTTGAGATCGGCAAGTGTACGACTACATCAACCACGAGTTCCTACTCGTTAACAAAACTCGTTGTCTTCAAGGGTAAGTTCTCGTTGGATGTATGTCCACCCGTTGCTTTGTACCTAGTAGATAGATCTTGGCGTGTAGTTCTCATCGTAGGATTTTTTTTGTTTTCTATGCTGCGGACCCAACAGTGGTATCAGAGCCTGATCTATGCGTAGGTGCTTTGCACGGGTAGTACACATATGTTTATATGTGGGCGATGATGATCATGTTATTGCATCTTCTATGTATTTTGGATATTGGTGGCATAGTGGGATGAAGCGGCCCGGACCAACCTTACATGTCATCGTACATGAGACCGGTTCCACGACTAACATGCAACTAGTTTTGCATAAGTGGCTGGCGGGTGTCTGTCTCTCCTACTATAGTCAATATCTGATTTACAACGAGTTGCTAATAACTTAGTTATCCTCGTTGTGATTCATGTTCATAGGTGAGAACGGTGCCCTAAGCCACGTAAAACTTGCAATTGATAAATTAGAGGCGTCTAGTTTAGATCGTTGCTGGGCTAGTGTATTGATATGGTATTGTTGTAAGTAGATGTATGATAGATACTCTTATTACACATTCAACGTGTAAGTTCCATAGACCTTGGCCTTACACACAAAGGAATGATAGAGATCATACCACGATGCAAGTGATAGAGATCAAATGCATGGACCATATCATCTCACTTTACACATTAGATGTTAGCATCTTATACTGCTAGTTTGGCGCTTTCTGTAGCATTGTAATATGATCCCTCATTTAGATATCAAGATAAAATTGTGTTCTTCCTTGAGTATGCACCGTTCTATGGATCGTGTTTCGAGACATCACGTGATGATCGGGTGTACTCGAATCTACGCTTTCATATGAACGAGTGTAAGACAGTTTTACATACGATACTAAGGTTCTTACTTGGCGAGCCTAGCATGTACAGACATGGCCTCGGAACACGGACTTGGTGTAGTGGATTTGGTTCATGTAATCACCAAAAGGACACAAGGGATGTCGTTTTTGAGTTGGAGTTCATTAGTAATTTGGATTAGTTGAACTCACTCTATCATAAACTTAGTCTAAATAAACTTTACAAATTCTGTTGTAGATGGCACCACCTGCTTTTAATTTCAATGTGTTCATGGAGAAAGAGGAACTTGCTGCGAATGGTAGCAACTTCACCAACTAGGCTATGAATTTGAGGATTCTCCTCACTACTGCACAAAAGCAATATGTGCTAGATGCGCTGCTAGGCCCCCCACCAGCTCCTGATGCCCCTGACGAGGAAAAGAATGTCTATGTGACTCATTAGGAGGACCACAACTTAGTTCATTGCGGCATACTGTATGGGCTAGAGCCAGAACTTTGAAAGCGTTTCGAAAATGGCAATGCCTTTGATACCATGGGAGAATTGAAAATGATTTTCGATACCCATGCTACCGTAGAGAGTTATAATGCTATTGAAAAGTTCTTTAGCTGCATGATGGAGGAGAACAACTCCGTTAGTGAGCATGTACTCAAAATGTCTGGGTACGCCGATAAGCTTGTGTCCTTGGGAATAACGATTCCCATTGACTTGGGCATACATCGTGTTCTCCAATATCTGCCACCTAGCTACAAGAGATTCGTGATAAACTATAATATGCAGGGCATGAAGAAGACTCTTCCCAAGCTTCTATTAATGCTTAAGACTGCAGAAGTGGAGATTAGGAAAGAACATCAAGTGTTGATGATCAATAGGACCACCGATTTCAAGAAGGACAAGAAAGGCAAGCACAAGGGAAAGAAGTTTGGCAAATCTGTTGCCGCGCCTGAAAAGAAACCCCGAGCTGGCCCTAAGTCCGATACCGAGTGCTACTATTGCAAGGGGACTGGCCATTGAAAGCGCAATTGCCCCAAGTATTTGGCAGACAAGAAGTCTGGCAAGGCAAACAAAGGTATATGTGATATACATGTTATTGATGTGTACTTGACTAGTACTCGCAGTAGCACCTGGGTATTGATACGGGATCGGTTGCTAATATATGTAACTCGGTTCAGGGGCTAGGGAACAAGCGACAACTAGCAAGGGATGAGGTCAGGATGCGGGTCGACAATGGATCAAAAGTTGATGTGATCGCCGTCGGGACGCTACCTCTCCATATGCCATCGGGATTAGTTATAAACCTAAATAATTGTTATTTGGTGCCTGCACTGAGCATGAACATCGTATCCGGATCGTGTTTGATGCAAAGTGGTCATTCCTTTAAATCTGGAAACAATGGTTGTTCGATTTATAAGAATGATATCTTCTATGGTCATGCACCTATGTTGAATGGTTTATTTCTGATGGATCTCGATAGTAATATTACGCACATTCATAATGTTAATGCTAAAAAGATTAAACTTGATAATGATATATCTGCATATATGTGGCAACCGCTCTAGGTCATATTGGTGTTAAACACATGAAGAAACTCCATTCTGATGGACTTTTGGAATCACTTGATTTTGAATCATTTGATACATGTGAGCCATGCCTTATGGGCAAGATGACTAGAACGCCGTTTTCCGGTTCAATGGAATAGGCGACAGATTTATTGGAAATCATACATACTGATGTGTGTGGACCAATGAGTGTGTCGGCGCGAGGTGGATATCGTTATTTTGTTACTTTCACGGATGATTTGAGTAGATACGGGTATATCTATTTGATGAAACACAAGTCTGAAACCTTTGAAAAGTTCAAGGAATTTCAGAATGAAGTGGAAAATCATTGTAATAGAAAGATAAAATTTCTTCGGTCTGACCGTGGAGGTGAGTATCTAAGTTACGAGTTTAGCACACACATGAAAGAGTGTGGAATAGTTTCACAACTCACGCCTGCCGGAACACCATAACGTAATGGTGTGTCGGAACATCGTAATCGTACCGTATTGGATATGGTTCAATCTATGATGTCTCCGATCGACTTGCCATCGCTCATTTTGGGGTTATGCACTGGAAACAACTGCATTCACTTTAAATCGGGCACCATCTAAATCCGTTGAAACGACACCGTATGAATTATGGTTTGGAAACAAACCTAAGTTGTCATTTCTTAAAGTTTGGGGATGCAATGTTTATGTGAAGAAACTTCAAACGGATAAACTCGAACCCAAAGTGGAAAAATGCGTCTTCATAGGATACCCTAAGGAAACAATTGGGTATACCTTCTATCACAGATCCCAAGACAAGGTTTTTGTTGCCAAGAATGGATCCTTTCTTGAGAAGGAGTTTCTTGCGAAAGGTGTGAGTAGTCGGAACGTAGAACTCGAAGAGGTTATTGAACCTTCTCTTCATGAAATGGCGAGTAGCGCAACACCGGAAGTTGTTTCGGAGTTGACTTCACCTAATGAAGAGAGAGATAATGATATTGATCATGAAACTCCGAAAGAGGACACTACCAAACCTCGCAGGTCAAGCAGGACACGTGAACTCAGACGGCAATCCTGTTGTGAATTTCATGGTTGATGAAATGGATGACCCTATGACGTATGAAGAAGCGATGATGAGAACGGATTCCAACAAATGTCTAGAAGCCATGAAATCCGAGATGGAATCCATGTACGAGAACCAAGTTTGGACCTTGGTGGACTTACCTCACGATCGAAAGGCCATTGAGAATAAATGGATTTTGAAAAGAAAAACTGATGCTGATGGTAATGTGACCATCTATAAGGCTCGACTTGTTGCAAAGGGGTTTCGACAAATTCAAGGAGTTGACTACGATGAGACATTCTCTCCCGTAGTGATGCTTAAGTCGGTTAGGATTATGTTAGCAATTGCTACATATTTCAATTATGAAATATGGCAGATGGATGTCAAAACTACGTTCCTCAATGGTAATATTGAAGAAGAGTTATATATGATACAACCTAAGGGTTTTGTCGATCCTAAGGATGCTAATAAGGTATGCAAACTTCAGCGATCCATCTATGGACTAAAGCAAGCATCCCGGAGTTGGAATCTCTGCTTTGATGAGGTGATCAAAGAGTTTGGATTTGTCCAAACTTATGGAGAGGCTTGTATTTATAAGAAAGTGAGTGGGAGCAATGTGGCATTTCTGATATTATATGTGGATGACATATTATTGATTGGAAATGATATAGATCTTTTAAACAGTGTTAAAAGTTATCTAAACAGCAAATTTTCGATGAAAGACCTTGGTGAAGCGTCATATATATTAGGCATTAAAATCTATAGAGATAGATCAAGGCGCCTAATTGGGCTATCGTAGAGTACATACCTTGATAAGATATTAAAGAAGTTTAATATGGACGAAAGTAAGAATGGGTTCTTACCTATGTTGCAAGGCAAGACATTGAGTAAGAAAAGTCCGGCTACGGCGAAAGAAAGAGAGATGATGGATAAGATCCCCTATGCCTCGGCCATAGGATCTATAATGTATGCCATGCTATGTACAAGACCAGATGTGGCATATGCTATTAGTTTGACTAGTAGGTACCAATCTGATCCAGGTTCGGAACACTGGATAGCGGTCAAGAACATCCTCAAGTACTTAAGAAGAACTAGGCATATGTTTCTTATATACGGAGGTGAAGAAGAGCTAGTCGCTAAGTGTTATGTCGATGCTAGCTTTGACACCGATCTGGATGACTCTAAGTCTCAATCCGAATACGTATTTCTCTTGAACAGAGCAGCAATTAGTTGGAGGAGTTCCAAACAACCTGTGGTAGTTGGATCAACGACGGAGGCGGAATATGTTGCTGCTTCAGAAGCGGCGCAGGAAGCGGTTTGGATGAAAGAGTTCATTACGGAACTAGGTGTCGTTCCTAGTGCGTTGGACCCGATGGTGATCTATTGTGACAACAATGGAGCCATAGCCAACGCAAAGGAACCGAGGTCTCACAAGAATTCCAAGCATATTAAGCGCCGGTTTCACTCCATCCGCGAGCATGTCAAGGATGGAGATATAAAGATTTGTAAAGTACACACGGACCTAAATGTAGCAGATCCGTTGACTAAAGCTCTCCCTAGGGCAAAACATGATCAACACCAGAACTCCATGGCTGTTAGATTTATCACTATGTGAACTAGATTATTGTCTCTAGTGCAAGTGGGAGACTGAAGGAAATATGCCCTGAGAGGCAATAATAAAGTTGTTATTATGTATTCCTTATATATGATAGATGTTTATTTTACATGCTAGAATTGTATTGATTGGAAACATCAATACATGTGCGTTTAATAAACAAAAAGGGTTCCTAGTTATGCCTCTCTTATAGACTAGTTTGTTGATTAACAAGATGATCAAGGTTTCCTGATCATGGACATTGGATGTTGTTAATAACAAGGTCACAACATTGGTGGAATGATGTGATGAACATTCATCCGAAGTATAGCATTACGATCAAGTCATTATGTTTATATTGCTATAACATCATACGAAGTAATCTTTATCCTTAGACCATGAGATCATGTTAATTGCTAACACCTGAAGAGTATCTTGATAACATCAAACGTCACAATCGTAATGTGGTGACTATAAAGATGGGTTCAGTACTACGAAGGTGTTATGTTGAGGCTCATGGATCAAGAGTGAAATTTGTCAATCCCGATGACGGATAGAC
Source organism: Avena insularis (assembly GCA_023614405.1). NCBI lineage: Eukaryota > Viridiplantae > Streptophyta > Magnoliopsida > Poales > Poaceae > Avena > Avena insularis. Next base: position 657,982,563 of record CM042690.1, on the reverse strand, counting down.
ATACTCTGGGCCCTCTCGGTGATATCACATTGAGATAGCTTGCAAGCAAGTGATGTGATCCCTAGAATGTTATATCACGGGAACGAGAAAAGAGTGCATGTCGGTAACGAGATCAAACTAGGTATTTGGATACCGATGATCGAATCTCGGACATGTATTATATCAAGAGACAAAGGGATTTAGTTACAAGCGTTAAAGGTTCTCATGATCACAGAAGTCATCGTTGAATATGCAGGAGTCAGTATGGATCTCCAGGTCCCGCTTCTAACTATTGATCTGAGAGGAGTCTCAATCATGTCTGCATTATTCGCGAACCATAGGATGACACACTTAAGAGTTACCGGACACCATTTTGGAGCACATATGTTTCAGATGAAAGAATTGCAAAGCGCAGGAATTGTTTCGATAGAAACCGGAAATTGTTTCGGGTGAAATTGCAGAAAGTGGTTCTGCATGTGATATTGAAATATTGCAAGGGGCTATATGTGAATGTTTGTTAATTAAAGTAATTAACAAAATTCTGAATAAATTTAATAAAAGAGTTTTATTAAATGAGAGAGCATTAAACTTGGAGAATTTTAATGCATTTAAAGTAGGGACTTTAAAGGGGAATGTGAAGAGGCATTTTAATGTGGAGGGGTTACCACCACATGAATGGGGGAGGTGAGGGGTCACCCCCATGCGCCATGGAGAGGGGGTACCCCCCTCCTATAAAAGGCCACCCTCTTCCTCCTTCTTCCTCACACCTCCTTGTGAAGGATCTCTCTCCCCCTCTAGAATTATTCCCCCATGGTCTCGGATTAGCGAGATACATGTTCCCGGTGGCATTTCGTCTGGAAGGAGTTGCTGCTCCCGCTGGATCGCTAGAGCGAGGAGGTGGAGGTTGTCCGGTGGCTTGAACGTGTGTGCGAGTACGGATGTGCTGCTAAGTTGTGGCGCTCGGACTTCCACTCGATCTTGAGATCGGAAAGTGTACGACTACATCAACCACGAGTTCCTACTCGTTAACAAAACTCGTTGTTTTCGAGGGTAAGTTCTCGTTGGATGTATGTCCACCCGTTGCTTTGTACCTAGTAGATAGATCTTGGCGTGTAGTTCTCATCGTAGGAAATTTTTTGTTTTCTATGTTGCGGACCCAACAGTCATGGCTAAGACAACTACCCTAAGATTCCATCAGCAGCTAGAACGACCTCAAAGATAAGTTCATCCGACATTTCCATTCCATGTTCAAGCGACCCGCATCTCTGGAGCAATTGCGAGCGTGCAAACAAAAACCTGGAGAGTCAATATGAGCATTCATATAGCGCTGGAACATCATCAAAAACTCTGCTGAGGCCATATCCGACGAAATGGCAATTGGCGCCTTTAATGACGGCCTTCACCGCCAAGAATTCATAGAAGAACTAGGACGGGTCAAGCCCAAAACAATCTCACAGCTGATGGATATGGCAAATCGCTGGGCGGATGGAGAGGATGCAGTACACAACAAGCGAACATGTTCACCCGAAGAAGATAGGGACAGGCTCAACAACGATAGAAGACGAAGAAGCAACGACAGACATGGGGGACCAAGCTATGTTGCAGCTAGTTTTTTCGGGAGAGGACAACGAAAGAAACGACATTTACAACGGCGGGCCCCGCAACAACATGAATGATGTTGGAGGAAGCCAACCAACACAGCCATATCAGCCAAGATCTCGAGACCCACCAATGTCTGCAATGAATGCTGGAAGGACCCTATAATATGCACTTTTACGTCGACTCAATGGGAAAAAGGCGATCCAACCATCTCATGAAGGACTACCGAACGTTCCTAATGATGCAAGAGTTATGCAACGCAAAGGAAACCAAAGTAGCAAGCCGAGGGTACAACACCACGCGTGGCACGCTAGCCATCAACGCACCACCACCACCACAGGAACACCCGCTAACAGGGCAGCCACAAAACAAAACAAATCAAGAAAACGAATACCCTAGGTCCAAAGGGGCAATGTCAATGATTCAGAAAGAGCGCCCATCCAATAGGATCCAGAAGCTGATTACAAGACAAGTCAGCATGGCAGAGATGGTGCCAACATCCACACCTGAATATCTCCACTGGTCAGAACAGGAAATCATGTTCAGCAGAGCTGATCATCCACTTCGAGTACCACGACCAGACCACTCAGCCTTAATAGTAGAAGCACAAGTGGGTGGGTTTGATATGAGTAAAGTCTTCATGGATGTGGGAAGCAGCATCAACCTGATTCACGCTAAGACACTAAAGGCGATGAATTGTTCTTTAACAAATCTAGCACCAACAGAAACATCCTTCCACAGACATAGTACCAGGTAAGGCTGAAATTCCCTTAGGTAAAATATCTCTTGATGTCGTTTTGGATCCAAGGAAAATTTCAGGCGTGAAAAAATCGAGTTCAAAGTCATGGACTAGCCATCACAATATCATGCGATCCTGGGACGCCCAACTTTTGCACGATTCATGGAAATACCACAATATGCGTATCTAGTTATGAAAATGCTAACCCCCAAAGGAGTCATAACAGTAAAGGGAAGCTTCACACTTTCTAACAATTTCGATCGAGAGTTCAATAAAATCTCGGAATCCTTTGGGATGGCAACTGAGTTTGAGCAACTAAGAATGTCGGCAACTGCATAACCTCTAGAGGTAGCGCGTGTCAATCTCAATTAGGCTTTTGACACCGTGAGATATACAAAGGAAGTCCAGATCCACCCTACCAACCCAAAAAAGATGACCTTTGTGGCTTCCAATCTCGGTCCCGCATAGGAAAGCGTGCTCATCGAGTTCCTCCGTGAGCACTAGGAGATTTTTGCATGGTTACCTTCTGACATGCTGGGAATTCCCAAGGAACTCGCTAAGCACACATTAAACCAATAAAACAGTCACTTCACCGCTTCACAGAGCCAAAACGAAAGGCCATTGGAAAAGAGCTCCATCGCCTAACCGAAGGTAAATTCATAAAGGAATTGAAGAAAGCAGAGTGGATTGCAAATATAGTATGTGTCCCAAAGAAAAATATAAAATAACTACATATGTGTATTGACTTTACTGCGTTGAATAAGCACTATCCAAATGATCACTTCCCACTACCACGAATTGACCAAATAATCGATCACAGAAGTCATCGTTGAATATGCAGGAGTCAGTATGGATCTCCAGGTCCCGCTTCTGACTATTGATCTGAGAGGAGTCTCAATCATGTCTGCATTATTCACGAACCGTAGGGTGACACACTTAAGAGTTACCAGACACCATTTTGGAGCACATATGTTTCAGACGAAAGAATTGCAAAGCGCAGGAATTGTTTCGATAGAAACCGGAAATTGTTTCGGGTGAAATTGCAGAAATTGGTTCTGCATGTGATATTGAAGTATTGCAAGGGGTTATATGTGAATGTTTGTTAATTAAAGTAATTAATAAAATTCTGAATAAATTTAATAAAAGAGTTTATTAAATGAGAGAGCATTAAACTTGGAGAATTTTAATGTGAAGAGGCATTTTAATGTGGAGGGGTTACCACCACATGAATGGGGGAGGTGAGGGGTCACCCCCATGCGCCGGCCATGTAGAGAGGGGGTACCCCCTCCTCCTTAAAAGGCCACCCTCTTCCTCCTTCTTCCTCACACCTCCTTGTGAAGGATCTCTCTCCCCCTCTAGAATTATGCCCCCATGGTCTTGGATTAGCGAGATACATGTTCCCGGTGGCATTTCGTCTGGAAGGAGTTGCTGCTTCCGCTGGATTGCTGGAGCGAGGAGGTGGAGGTTGTCTGGTGGCTTGAACGTGTGTGCGAGTACGGATGCGCTGCTAAGTTGCAGCGCTCGGACTTCCACTCGATCTTGAGATCGGCAAGTGTACGACTACATCAACCACGAGTTCCTACTCGTTAACAAAACTCGTTGTCTTCAAGGGTAAGTTCTCGTTGGATGTATGTCCACCCGTTGCTTTGTACCTAGTAGATAGATCTTGGCGTGTAGTTCTCATCGTAGGAATTTTTTTGTTTTCTATGCTGCGGACCCAACAGTGGTATCAGAGCCTGATCTATGCGTAGGTGCTTTGCACGGGTAGTACACATATGTTTATATGTGGGCGATGATGATCATGTTATTGCATCTTCTATGTATTTTGGATATTGGTGGCATAGTGGGATGAAGCGGCCCGGACCAACCTTACATGTCATCGTACATGAGACCGGTTCCACGACTAACATGCAACTAGTTTTGCATAAGTGGCTGGCGGGTGTCTGTCTCTCCTACTATAGTCAATATCTGATTTACAACGAGTTGCTAATAACTTAGTTATCCTCGTTGTGATTCATGTTCATAGGTGAGAACGGTTCTATCTCCGAAAGCCCTAAGCCACGTAAAACTTGCAATTGATAAATTAGAGGCGTCTAGTTTAGATCGTTGCTGGGCTAGTGTATTGATATGGTATTGTTGTAAGTAGATGTATGATAGATACTCTTACAACACATTCAACGTGTAAGTTCCATAGACCTTGGCCTTACACACAAAGGAATGATAGAGATCATACCACGATGCAAGTGATAGAGATCAAATGCATGGACCATATCATCTCACTTTACACATTAGATGTTAGCATCTTATACTGCTAGTTTGGCGCTTTCTGTAGCATTGTAAGATGATCCTCATTTAGATATCAAGATAAAAATGTGTTCTTCCTTGAGTAGGCACCGTTCTATGGATCGTGTTTTGAGACATCACGTGATGATCGGGTGTACTCGAATCTACGCTTTCATATGAACGAGTGTAAGACAGTTTTACATACGCGAATACTAAGGTTCTTACTTGGCAAGCCTAGCATGTACAGACATGGCCTCGGAACACGGACTGAAAGGTTAAGCATGAGTCATACGCGAATACTAAGGTTCACAGAGCCAAAACGAAAGGCCATTGGAAAAGAGCTCCATCGCCTAACCGAAGGTAAATTCATAAAGGAATTGAAGAAAGCAGAGTGGATTACAAATATAGTATGTGTCCCAAAGAAAAATATAAAAGAACTACATATGTGTATTGACTTTACTCTGTTGAATAAGAACTATCAAAATGATCACTTCCCACTACCACGAATTGACCAAATAATCGATGCAACCACGGCATGAGAGCTAGTATTCCTGTGTTTTCTGTTAGGATAAGTGATCATTGTTACGATGGCCCTTGTGATAGTTATATTGTTAAGTTTATGCATGATACTGAAAGCTACTATGAGAGAGGGGAAAGTGTTCTTATATATCTCAATAATATCAAGTTTCCTCGTTTTATGCTGAAAGTTTTTATGTTGCACTTCTTTTGCCTTCCTATGCTAGTAGTTTCTAGTTTCAACAACTTGTTTGTTTACAAAATTCCCTTGCATAGGAAGTGGGTTAGACTTAAACATGTGTATTTTTGCTTCTTAATGCTCTCTTTCACTTCAATTCATAATCTTATGTGAGCATCATTGAAATTATCGTGCCCATCTTAATGGCTATAAGAAAGAGCTTTTTGGGAGACAACCCAGTTTATTTTTGCTTTCAGTTTGTTTTTGTTTCTTTGAGTCTTGGAAGTTATTAATTCGGTAATAACCGCTCCTTATCCTTTTTGTTTGGTTATTGTGTCAAGATCAACCTCTAATGAGAGAGAAGTAAGATTTGGGGAAGTTGCTGTCCCTAAACAGATTTTTGTGCTTAACCGTAAAAATTCGTGAGAGATCTTTGTATGTCGGATTGAGCTGTAATTTTTTGTGCTTCTGACCCAGGTTGTTATTTAACTTTCGTTAGTTTTGCACTTTTTGATTTGAGCAATAGAAGATTTTAAAAAATTGATCTTTACCTATTGGTCTGTTTTGACAGATTTTACCACTCTTGCATTTGCTTCATTAATCGATTTCCTTTTTGAATTCTTTTTGGGTTTTCGGAAGGAGTTGCTACAGTAGCTCTTGTTTTGATGGTTTTCAGTTGAAATTAAAAAGGTTTTATCACTTCACTTATACTAATGTTGCTAATGAGAACTGTGTAAAGTTTTGTGTGAAAGAAATTTCCAGGTTAGTGGAGAAAATGGTGTAGTAAGAAAAATAAAGGTTCCATGACTCAAGCAATATGAGTATGAAGATGAAGATATTGATGTTTTCAAGTGGTGACTCTGGAAGAATTTGCTAAAAACCAAATTCAGAGACCTGCAGAGTCCGATTTCAAACAGGTAACAGTTCTGGTAAGAAAAGTTCCGCGAAAGATTTGTATAGTTATATTTTTGCAGTTTTTAGCCAACAAGGAAAGATACGAAGCGAAAGAGGGACAAAATAGAGCCAGGGTGGCTTACACCACCCTGTGGCACGGGCCCACCCCTGGCCACGCCACCAGGTGGTGTGGCCACCTTGGACTCCGTCTCCGACCCGTTTTCTCCCAGTACCTTCCTTTTGTTGTGAAACTTCGTAATATATAATCCCCCAGATCCCCCGAGGTTCGTATATCGTGTTCTCATTGTATTTTCGTTTCGATCTATTTCTGCCAGGAACTATTTTTGAAAGTTTAGAAGCATAAGGGTGTCCGCCAAGGATAAGGGAAAGGAGCCTATGGAGGAAGATCTCCAAGACCCCGGTCAGGAGGAGGAGATCAAGAGTGAAGATGAAAAGGAGCAAGGCCAACATCCGCACACCGACACTACCATTGCAAGCATTGGAATGGTGACAAAGCCTGCCAGGGTTAGAAGGACTGCACGGATGCAGACTGGAGGGAAAACTCCTTGTCACTGTTTGGCTCCACGGTCACTTCCTCCACGCACCAAGAATCCTTTCCATACCCTTATCCATGAGCATCAATACCAGAATATGCCCAAGGAGAAACTACCCTCCAATTGGAATTGGCCTCGTTCTAGCCATGTAGGAAAAGAAGACTTCAAGGAGGAAGAGTGGGGAAAGAATCGCAAGAGTTGGAAATCTCAACCCGACAGGATCATGAGCCACATTGAGCAAAACTCACAGCTGATTCGTAATCTCACCTTCAATATCGAGGACTTGGGGAAATTAATCAAAGAGATCATCGATAGAATACCGCCACCACAGAAGGAGTAATTTGTCATCAGGTTTGGCATCCCCTTGGTTTGTTCCAAGCTTGGGGGAGTGCTGCGGTATCATATCTATATCTTCTATCTTTTTACCTTTTTAGTAGAGTCATATCATGAATAGAGAAGTTATCATGTATGATGGTTTGCATTATGGAAGTATCTCCTCTCTCGTTAGATATGTATCCCTTGGTGTGAGTAGCCGTTATGAAATATTAATGAGAAGTTCTATCATTTACTCTTTTGCATATCTTATATTAGTTTTCAATTCATGGTTATATGATTGATCTTGTCATTAGTATTGGTATCACTTTGGGATCATGGAGTTAATTTAGTTGGTTTTGGCAAACCTGGCTCGGTCAGGAGCAACACTATTTTTGAGAATTGAATGAAAAAGATAAAAGTACTCTTAAAGAAATATAATTTCATCATCTTTATTTCTTGATTTGCTCATAAGTTTAGTATTCTCTAGTTAAGATCTTTTATGCTTCCAAGGAAGATTGCATGTTTGTTTTTATCACTTGTATGTTTGTTTGTTTCCTTCAACTCTTATACTTGCTATCCAGCCTTGCTAGCCAAAAACCTGTACTAAGAGGAATTTCTTCTCGTGCATCCAATCCTTAAACCAAACCTATGCCATTTGTGTCCACCATACCTACCTATTAGCACTATTGCTATTCCAAGTAAATTCTTGTTTTTATCTACCTTCCAAATTAAACTTGTTATGTGAAAATTAGTGATTAAAGCTCTCATGACTTGATGGCACACTTTACTTTCTTGCACTTAATAAACTTAAACCATTGTGCCCATCTATGTTGCGTATATGCTTGCGCTTTGTAAGTTGTGAATTAGCAGAACCATGCTGTCATGGGGAATGCTTTCAACATTGCACTGGTACTTTGTACCTAGTTGATATCATGTTCTTTTGTCTATGGATGTCGTCGGTGTGAAATGAAAGGGGAGCTTGTAAGTCCATGGATTTATGCATGTGCGTTAGAGAAACGCCTAGTCCGCCGATCTAATCCATGCCGTCATGGTGGAAACCTGCAGTGTAACCATAACAAGCATCCATGAAGCATTCTTCTTATAAAAAAGAGATAGAGATTTAGAAAAAGAGAAAAAAGAAGAGATGATAAAAGAGGAAAGAGATAAAAAAGCACCATATTCCCATGGTAAATAAGAAGATTGTTGAGATGCTTGTTGTCTGCTTGCCTTGTCACTTTGATATGGGGATTATTCCGTATCATCGGGCAAGGGGTACCCCGTTGGCAGTTCTCCATGATACACATTTTCTTACTATGACAAGAACTTACTGGTGACTAAACTTGAGTAGCATGAGGAGCGACCCTCGTATTCAAGGGACATGAGATTTTCAACTTACAACTTGTCAAGCACATCCTCATATTTGATCACTTTAACCTTAATAACGTAAAGATGCCTATGATAGGGGCAATGAGAGCTGAAAACTAATAAGTACCATAATTTTTGGGAGCTCTTTATGAAACTTGAAATCCCTGCTTCCTTCTGCGAAGGGCCTTTCTTTTACTTTTTAGTTGAGTCGGTAAACCTATTCCCCTCTATCTCAGCAAGTATTTTGAGTTGTTGTGTTTCATTCATTCATATGATGATTTATTCAATCATGTTTCTTATGTTCCTTGTTTTGCACATTGCTCTTATATTGGTGATTACTACTTTGAAAGCTATCATTGAAAATCAGTTATTTGTGAACTCCAGCAAATTGTCAACTATTCTTCGACCAAGAGGTAAGTTTGCCATTACCAATTATGATTCTCTTTATGTATCTTTATTGTGTTTCCTTTGCTCATTGTAAGTTAAGTTATATAATAGTGAGTTGTCTTCTATTATGACTTATGTATTGATGAATGTGATGCTTCTTGTTCGTATTCTTTTATCGACTCTTCACGCCATAAACCTGAGGCCATGTTTATTGAGCTCAGTTTTGCTTGGGGACAAGCGAAGTCTAAGCTTGGGGGAGTTGATACGTCCATTTTGCATCACTATTCTATATCATAATTTACTGTTATTCATTCATATATTTCATATTAAGAGATGATACTTATGTTATTTCATCTGTTTTTGCATGGTTGATGACTTTTGGAGCAAGGACCGCTGCAGTCAGGATTCTGATGGAAAAGTTGCTGTTCGGAGGCAAAATTCGCGAAGATCAGAAAATCCGGGAAAATATATGGAAAATCCTATTTTTCCAGAAGACGAAGACTGCTAGAAGGAGGAGTGGAGATGGTCCACAGGGGGCCCACACCAGCCCCTGGCGTGGGCCACCCTAGGCCGTGGCACCAGGTGGTGTGGCCGCCCTGGTCCACCTCCAGCTCTCCCCTCTGGCGTATATTATCTCCACGGAACCCTAATACCGGAGAAGCGACCACAGAAAGATTCCGCCACCTCTACGGGGCAGAAAACACCGAGAGAGAAAGATCTCTCCGGTAGACAGAATTCTGCCAGGGGAATTCCTTCCCGGAGAGGGGAGATCGTCGCCATCAACACCACCATCAAGCTGTACTTCATCAGAATCATCATCATCACCACCATCATCTCCACCAGTACCCTCATCACCATCTCCATATCGCTGTAACAAATGGGTTGAATCTTGCATAGTTCTTAGGGGAAACTTTCCCGGTGTTGATTACTCTTTGTAGTTGATGTTATTGAGTGAACCATTGAATTATTGTTTATGTTAAGATTGTTATACATCATTATTCCATCTCTGATCATGATCCATATGATGTCTTGTGAGTAGTTCGTTTTGTTCTTGAGGACATGGGAGAAGTCATGTTGTTAGTACTGGAATTGTGTTGAGAAAGATTCAATAGTTTGATATTTAAGTTGTGGTGTACTTCTTCTAGTGGTGTCATGTGAACGCCGACTACATGACACTTCACCTATATGGGCCTAGGGGAATTCATTGTGTATTTGCCCACTAATTGTAGGGGTTACCAGAGTGACAGAAACCTGAACCCCCGTTAGGAAACCATTGCACAAGGGACGTCAGGGTCTTCAAGTTTAAAGCTGTGGTTAGGTTTCTACCTTAATTACTTTCTTGTACTTACGGATGTTTGCAAGGGGTATAATCACAAGTATGTATTAGTCCTAGGAAGGTCGGTACATTAGCACAAGTTCACCCACACAACACTTAGCAAATTAAAGAAGATTAATCAACTATATGAAGCGAAAGCACTTGACGGAATTCCCGTGTGTCCTCGAGAACGTTTGGTCATCTTAAGTAATACAACCGACTTGTACTTTGCTGAATAAAGGATTGGGCCACTTGCTGCATTTATTCTTATTGTCTTTTATTTACTCGTACTTTATTTACTTGCATTATAAAAAACCCCTAAAAATCCGTTTGCTAAGTATTTGCAGAGAATTCCTGATCCATACCACTAGCCAGCACCTTCTGCTCCTCATTGGGTTCGACACTCTTACTTATCAAAAATACTGCGATACACCCCCTATACTTGTGGGTCACCACAGGGCAACTCCTTGGATATCTCGTATCAGCAAGAGGTATAGAAGCCAATCCTGAAAAAATACAGGAAATCCTAACAATGAAAAAACTAGCAAATCTTGGGGGCGTACAGTAGTTGGCTGGGCGAGTCACAACACTCAGTCATTTCATCGCTCGTCTAGGCGAAAAAGCACTACCATTCTACCCTCTTATGAGGAAATTGGATAAATTTGAATGGACGGAGGAAGCTTAGTGTGCCTTTGAAGATCTCAAGAAAACACTTTTGGCACCTCCCGTCGTCGTGTCTCCTTGAGAAAAAGAGCCACTACTTCTCTACATTGCTGCCACTAATCAGGTGGTCAACACAGTTTTGGTCGTATAACGACCCGAAGAAGGAAAAACCCAAGATGTTTAGAGACTAGTTTATTTTCTGAGCAAGGTCCTCTCGCCATCCAAGAAAATATACCCGCACTATCAGAAACTAGCATATGGAGTATTCATGACAGCATGAAATTTGCACCATTATTTTTCAGAACACCCGATCATAGTGGTCAATGAAGCACCTATATCCAATATCCTTAATAATCCATAAGCAATCGGATGCATCTCTCTATGGGGCATTGAGCTATCTCCTTGAGACATCACATACGATAAACGAAAGCAATCAAGTTGCAAGTTTTACCTGACTTCATTACTAAATGGACTGAACTACAGTGTGTGGGCCCACCGGACCTTTCTACCGCATGGACAATGTACTTCGATGGATCAAAACAAACAGAAGGAGCATGAGCAGGATTTATACTAGTGTCGCCACAAGGCGATAAAATGCGATACATCATTCAGATGAGCTTTGCAAATGCGTCCAATAACGAAGCCGAGTACGAGGCCCTGGTGCATGGTATGTGTATGGATAAAGCTTGCATTGCAACTTGCCTCAAAATATTTGGCGATTCCAAACTCGTGGCACAACAAGCAATAAACAAGTGCGGCGCTATCAGCGACAACATGGTCGCCTATCACGATCTGTAAAACATCATGGAAGCCCAATTCAACGGGTGCGAAATCTCACACATAAGAACAGCAAGCAATGAAGAGACCGACAGCCTGCCAATTCCACCCGGGTTTTTTGGGAGAAATAACAGAACACCAAGAGGGTTTCTAAGGTTATAGAACCCAAGACAGGAAAAAGATCAAGTCGCGGAAAGACTCAAGGGCTGCACCCGCAAGTGAAAGTATCGAAGAAATCCTTGAAGAAGAGCCAGAAGTCAATGAAGTCATGATAATAGATCCTACATGAATGCAGCCGTACATAGCATACATGACTCGGGGAGAACTCCCCGAAGATGTGATAGAAGCTTGATGAATCACTCGAAGATCAAAAGCCTTCAGAATCATCAAGGGAGAATTATATAAAAGAAGTATTTCAGGTGTGCTGTAGCGATGGGTTACACCTGATGTAGGAAACATTATACTCAAAGACATACATGAAGGAGTATGTGGTCATCACACTAGCAGCCGAGCAATTGCTGCCAAAGCATTTAGGACAGGATTCTACTGGTTCACAATCGTACAAGATGCAAAGGATATAGTCAGAACATGTGAAGCATGTCAGTGGTTCGCAACAAAACCCGGTGCGCCTGCCGCCGAATTAAAGCCCATACCACTTTCTCAACCTTTCGCTCAATGGGGACTTGGTATGGTGGGTAAAATTCACAAATAATCCTCATGAGGACACGTCTTTCTGCTAGTAGCAGTCGACAAATTCACCAAATGGATTGAAGCAACGCCTATCACCAGCCAGGATGGAACTTCGGCTATGAATTTCATCAAGTCAATAGTGTTTCGATTCGGCGTACCAAACAACATCATCATCGACAATAGAACTAATTTTACTTCCAATGAGTTCAAAGAATACTGCAAGGAGATGGGTATAAAGTAAGCTGTGCCTCGGTGGCTCACCCACAAACTAATGGGCAAGTGGAAAAAGCAAATGGCCACGTAACTGCTGGTCTCAAGAAAAGATTGCTAGCACCACTCGACAGAGCAAAAGGAGCATGGGTGGACAAGTTACCATCTGTTTTATGGAGCTTGCGTACCACTCCAAATAGTTCGACGCAAGAAACACCTTTCTTTCTGGTCCATGGCATTGAAGCTATCCTTATAGTCGAAGTAACTCACGAGTCTCCACGGGTCACTGAATACGACGAAGAAGCACCAGGGACTTGAAGATGACGTTGATGCACTTGATGAAGCTCGCGATGTTGCCTTACAAAGGGCCACGATATATCAATAGAACTTGCGCAACTACCACAACCGACGATTGCATCCTAGGTCCTTCGTCGTAGGGGACCTAGTTCTTCGTCTCAAGCAAGACGATCACCGTAAATTATAGTCACCTTGGGAAGGGTCTTATATAATTACAGAATTTATCCCTGGAGGAGCGTATCGGCTACAAGACAAGATGACATGAGTCAAATACTTCAATCCATGGAACATCGCACAACTACGGCATTTTTATGCTTAGAATTTATATTTTCTCGTAATTTAAATCACAATAAAGCCTACGGCTCGGCTTCTTAGCCATAGTATTATCCAATAAAGGCCTACGCCCTGGTGAACTCGCTAAGTTATGTATCTTCATCTTCAGGTTTAAAATAAAAGATAAGTTCTCCATATTCTGATTCCTTTTTATATACATTGATTTTCTTTACCCACACATCGGGGGGCTTTTATTATAAAGACATTTAGAAAATTTGTGAGCATCGATCTGATGAAACTAACAAACAATTATGAGCCTATGTCTAGATACAGGTATCTGAACATAGCCTCGGGGGCTACTCCTATCAAGAGCGCTGGCGCACACCCGGTAGAAAATTATATTGTGCGTATAAGGTCAAATAATTAGTTCGACATAAATAAATATCAGCATAAACCTATGAGTTTTACTTCAGTGTATCCTAAAAGGGTTACTCCCATCAGGAGATTCTGTAAAACCATCCGACAAAACAAAGAGCTGATGAACTTCAGCAATTCCAATAGCCAAACAAGGAAGTCGATAAAAAACATTCAAAAATCTCGGATCGTGCCCGACACGATAAAACTCCGAAAGCCATGTCCATGACATGAAGATAAGACCCCGGGATTCATCCTATGTGGCCTGGTAATCGCACAAGAATGCACTCTACCAGTAAAATATCCGTATCGACGATACGATGAAAAATCTCGATGGACGTGTTGGGTACCTGATATAATAAAGCTGGAATTCAGTATTCTTTAAGACCTCAACGGTTCGAACTACATTACACAAGTAAAATTCTGAGTTCACGCCTGGGGACTTGAACTTGATGTAGGTCTATAGTGTTTTTGCCCCAGAGCAATTAACTGATTCCCGATCCGTCGGATGCATCGGGCCTACTGTACCAAATCCCTACAAAGCTAGAAGAAATAAAATATCTCATATAAATCATAAATATTGGAAACATCTTTGAGACTCAACCCAAATCTATGATTTAGATAGAGTCTCGGGAGCTACTAACATGGGTATGATTATCCGGGTGCTAATGTTTGGTTACCCTAGTTGTATAAAGGATCACGGCCTATGAAGACCCAAGAAGCATCTAGCGGAAGTCTTAGTTTAGTCAAATAAGGAGATAGGAAGAGACATTGCGTTGGTATTGTAATCATGAATATGCAAATCTATCCGTGTACAGCCCCGAGACCCAGCCTATTATATATAGGCTAGGAGGGTCATGTGGAGAGGTACCAAAAAACTCCCAAGCAATTTGTAATAGTATTGTCCATCGATAATCAGACGACTTCAACTTCCTTGTTTGTCTAACATCCAACGAAATCCCCAGCGTTCTCTTTTCCACAAAACCCTAAGTCCATAAGCATGGACATTGCCGAGGTCACCCTCATCAGAAACCAAACTCTAATCTGTAGAATTTTTAAAAAAGCCCTCGCGATGAAATTCAACACCATTTGCATGATCAGAGTTCATACAACACATAAATAAAACATCGATAATTAGTTCAACATACGTACATAGCTGCATTTGCCCAAAATCTAACACTTGATTCACCGCTCCCTAAACCCTAATCCTAACAACCAAAAAACCTACCTCACCGGCACCTACGGGTGAGGAGGCGACGACATTGGCGAGCATCACTTGCTATCGGGGAGGTCAACTAAGTTTTGGAGCTATGCCTCCCACCACCACACCTCCACGCAAGCCATGTGCATCCTGCCCACTGCGAGCCCCTACTGCAGCTAGAGGTTGCCAAAAGCCTCTTCCTCATGCCGACGTGTGGTAACCCAGCACACCACTGCATGATGTAGGGTGCAAGTCGTTGGCACAACACTCACGGAAGACCGTTCCACGAATATTACACCTAACATAGTAGTACAACAAAAACATCCCAAGTTCAAGGTATAAATATATTATTCATATCACAGATCTTCATAGAAGATCCTCAGAACTCCCATGACATAATGAGCTCGTCAGGTAAGTTCCTGTTCAAACCAAAATCCAGAAGAAGCAACTTGTAGTCCAGTCTAGCACCAAATCTACCTCTAGTCCTATCTCGATAACTAAATGTTGTCTATTTTCTAGAGCCGCAACTTCTATTGGTAGGAATCCTATCTTTGGGAGTTTGATCCCAACTATGTTTAATTTGGTCTCCACTATCATTGCATTGAAGTGTTAAATCTTTTGAGTCTGTTTAACTAACGTCAACTTTCTGTAAATATCTTACGGAGTATTCTAGTACCACATTTGTAGTCCCGTTATTGACTTCAATACCTAAGTAAGGGCGGGGAAGTACGGAAGTACTCAGCATGTCCTATCTAGGTGGTTGTTTGATGCACTATCTGTTGGGAAACGTGCATAGCTAGGCCGAAAACAAAAACTTTTCTACTTCGGTAAGGTCTCCGGTGAGCCACCCCAAGATCCGACCAAGGTCAAAGGCAATAGCTCATACCTCTCAACGCGCAGGTGCGAAAGCTAAGGAAACGCGCCGCGGTTGTGCTGTATGTTCCCCTTGTCTCATTAGGCTCTAGCGAACTTCTCGATCCTGGGACCACCTTGTCGCTAGTTCCGTGCTCCTCCTCCTTCCGCCTCCGACTTCGCTGCCTAATGCCGCCGACAAGCACCACAGGTGTGGTGCCTCTGTTGTCTCACACACGTACAAGGTGGAACAACATCAAGTGAGATGCTAGTATCGGTCTTGCCGCTGCAGGACAGGAATGTGGAATTGCCAAGTCTAGAGAAACCCTAGGAAGTAGCACTAGATTGGATTGTCTTGTCTACCACCACCCACCTTGCACGTGTGGATACCGATTGAGGTGCAACACTTGGAGCACTAGATCATCAGAGCCGCTTGTGATATAATACATCTCATCGCAACTCGCTAAGGCTTGTTGCGGGGATCGACCCACGACCAACCACGTCATCGACAAACCTCCACTAGTTCGATATTCGAGGGTATGATCCGTTACCTCCTCCCTCACATTGGATCTTGGTTATGCGCTAGAAATTTTTGTTTTTCCTACCGCGTTACCCAACAATAGTATCAGAGCGGTCTATGCATAGGCACAAGTATGGATACAGGAATCGTCAAATTCTGGCATTGTTAATCTCGTTTCTTTCTACCCAATTGTTGCAATTTGGATCTTGGCGGTATTGCATGATTAGTGGCCCAAACCAACTTTACGATCTTTAATCGAGACCGGTTTGTGAAGTGTACTTCGGGTGCACGAAACAACTTTGTCGGGTGTCAGTTTTTTGTAATAGTCGAGAGAAATTTTGCACTTTGGGATTTTGTAAATTTGGTGAAGTTCACATGGGGGTCACGCGTATTAACAAAGTCTAGTGAAGCTATTTTGTTGTGCAATGGGGACACACCCAGATAAGTTAAAAAAGCAAGACAATTTATGATGATGCTTTCTTACCACGTACGTAAAAGAACGGTTTTCTACGTCACCATAGAGCCTCGTAATTTAGCAAAGCGTGTAACTATTTTTTGCAGGGATGTGGTATAGTAATGTGAAGTTTGCAATGTGATGTATGAGATGTGTTATGTTGTAATCTTGTTGGACATGAGTGGCCGTAGCCACGATAATTTTTATTATATTATTGTAATATACATAGTTGTTTTACTTTGTTAGATAGAGTAGCAATAGTTTGAAAATCAATACACGACGATGATGATCAACCAACGATGGACCTCGATACTATTCCCAAGGTGGGTGAAGGAGTACATGGCGCCGGAAGACGTCGATGATGGAGATGTTGGCACAAAGTGTTATACCATATCACTGTATGAATTACATGTGATGTTAATTCTTTTATGCACTTTATTTGTTGCGTTATGGTCGTAATAACTAGGGTTATATCCCACTTAAAATTATCAAGTAATAATGTGTGGCCCCTAAGTTAGGCACCACATAACATGAGCTTCGAACTGGTGTGGGTCATGTAACATAGGTGCACCTAGCAACGTTCATAATGTGGGTGCGAAACTATCGCATTTCCAGTATACTAAGGTTCACTTGCATACTACCTAGAATATATAGAGTATGGAACACAAGAATCAAAAGATCAACAAGAGTCATATGTTGATATGATTGGTATGATTACCTATCGGTCTTGTTCCCCAGTACGTGATGTAACATTGGTGCTAGGAAAGCAAGCCATGGATCTTGATCACTAAGTATCAATCATGAGAGATATATTGATTTTAGTGGGAGCTACACTTTGGATTAAATTGTTAAAATTGAGTAGTTCATTAATTATGAAACAATGTCTAAATGAATTTTCACCTTTTGTAGATCAATGGCACGCAACAACTTCCCTATAGCTAGTATTTTAGAGAAAGAGAAACTGCATGAATCTGGTACAAACTTTGTGGATTGGTTCTGCAACATAAGGATAGTACTAAAAGGTGCTAAGAAAGACTTTGTCTTGGAAGCAACTCTTGGTGGTGCTCCTGATGATATCACAACTGAAGATGTGCAAAATGTCTTTCAGACACGTAGTGATGACTGCATTGCTGTCCAATGTGCTATACTTGCATCCATGGAACCAAATCTTCAAAGGAGGTTTGAAAACTGTGGTCCATATGAAAATATCTCAGAATGAAGGGAAGCAACCTCGAGCAGAAATATATGAGATATCTTTAGCTCTTTTGGACTGCAAGATGGTGGAAGGAGGCTCGGTTAGTGCTCATGTAATCAAGTTGCACGAGTATGTTTAAAGGTTGGAAGCACTGGGCATTCCCTTTCCTTCTCAACTAGGAATCAACATAATCCTGAAATCACTCCCACCTAGCTTCGATAGGTTTGTCATGAACTTCAACATGCATGGGATGAACAAGACATTGGCTGAACTATCTAAGATGTTGAAGGTGTCTGAAAAGGACATACAGAAGAACACTAATCATGTGATGATGGTGAATACAACCACTTTCTTCAAGAAGAAGAAGTCCGGGGGCGAAAAGAAGAAGGCTGATGCACACCGCGCCTCTAACAAGGGCAAGGCGCCTAAGCTAGGTCCAACCCTGGAGGCTGGGTGTTTCTTCTGCAAGGAGAAGGGTCATTGGAAGAGGAACTGTCCAAAGTACGTAACAAGAAGTCTGGATCGTCCAGCTTAGGTATATCAGATATACTTGTTATTAATGTTTACTTACAAGGTCCTAAAAGTAACTCTTGGTTATTTGATCCCGGATCAGTTGCTAACATTTACAATACATTACAGGAGCTACGAAACCCTAGGAGACTTGGCAATAACGAGTGTGCCATGATAACAAGCGTTGCGGTGATTGTCGTCAACACAAGACCTTTACATCTACCGTCAGGATTAATATTAGAACTTAGTAATTATTACTTCATACCTGCATTACATAAGAATATTATATAGAGATATTGTATCTTACAAGATGGTTATTCATTTAAGTCTGAGAATAATGGTTGTTCGATTTATATGAATAATTTCTTCTATGCACATGCTCACGTGAAGAGTAGGATGTTTATTATTGATCTTTATTGTGATACACACATCCATAACACCGAGGCTAAACGTCGAAAGACAAATGAATTGAATACCACATACTTGTGGCACTGCCAATTAGGTCACATTGGACATAAACACATGAAGAAACTACATAGTGATGGACTTTTGAGTTCACTAGATTTTAAATCTGTTGATACATTTGAAGCATGTTTGATGGGAAAGTCGGTCAAATCACCGTTTAACGGATATGTTGAACGGGCAAGTGACTTGTTGGAAATAATGCATACTGATGTGTGTGGTCCAATGAGTATATTTGCATGCGGTGGATTCCTCTACTTTATGACCTTTACTGATGAATTGAGTCGTTATGGTTATATTTATCTTATAAAGCATAAGTATGAAATGTTTGAAAAGTTCAAAGAATTTTATAATAAAGTAGAGAATCAACGTGGAAAGAAAATAAAGTTTCTACGATCGGACCGTGGAGGTGGATAATTGAGTCATGAATTTAGCGAACATCTTAGAGCACGTGGAATTGTTTCACAACTTATGCCTACAGGAACAACCCAACGTAATAGAGTGTCGGAGCAGCGTAATCAAACTTTGTTGGACACCGTTATCCCTTTGTCATTTTGGGGATATGCTTTAAAGACTGCGGATTTTACACTTAATAGAGTGCCATCAAAGTTAGTTGAAATGACACCATATGAAATTTGGATTAGCAAAAAACCCAACTTATCCTTTCTTAAAATTTGGGGTTGCGAGGCTTATGTAAAATGTTTGCAAACAAACAAGATTTATCCCAAGTTGAACAAATGTGTATTTGTAGGTTACCCTAAATAAATTATTGGGTATTCCTTTTACCACAAAATTGAAGGCAAGATATTTGTCGTGCGAGGAGTATTTATTAAGAAGGAATTTCTCGCTAAAGGTTTTAGAGGGAGGACAATAGAGCTTAATGAGGTTATTGAACCAGAGCAAGATGGGCAGAGCAGTGCAAAAACGGAAATTGTTATGGAAATGCATATGGCTCCATCAGATGATGTCACGCCTACAAGTGTTGTAGTCTCGGAAATTAATGCTGCTATTGAACCGCGTAGATCTGGTAGAGTTCGTCTTCCAGTCATAAGATTTGAAGATAAAGTATTATTTTTGGACAATGATGTATTATTGTTGGACAACGATGAACCAACTACATACAAAGAAGATATGATGGGACCTGACTCCATCAAATGGCAAGACACCATGAAATCTGAGATAGAATCCATATACGAGAATCAAGTTTGGAACTTGATGGACCCTCCTAAAGGCGTAAAGCCAATAGAATGTAAATGGGTATATAAGAAGAGAATAGACGCGGGTGGTAGTGTGCCCATCTATAAAGCACGACTTGTCGCAAAAGGTTTTTGACAAATTCAAGGAGTTGACTATGATGAGAAATTCTCTCCCATAGCTATGCTTAAGTCTGTCCGGATACTTCTGGCAATAGTTGCATATTACGGTTACGAAATATGGCATATGGATGTCAAAACAGTGTTCCTGAATGAGAAGCTAGCTGAGGATGTGTACATGGTATAACCCGAGGGTTTTGTCGATCCTAAAGATGCTAGAAAGGTGTGCAAACTTTAGAGATCCATCTATGCACTGAAGCAAGCATCACAGAGTTGGAATCTTCATTTTAATGAAGTGGTTAAGAGTTTTGGCTTCATCAAGAACGGACAAGAGTCTTGTGTATACAAGAAGGAAAGTGGGAGTGCGGTAACATTTCTCATACTATATGGATGACATATTGTTGATTGGAAATGATAAAACATTTCTTAACACTATAAAAGACTCGCTGAAGAAAAGTTTTTTGGTGAAAGATTTGGGTGAAGCAGCTTACATATTGGGCATAAAGATCTATAGAGATAGATCCCTGCGCCTAATAGGGCTTACCCAAGATACATATCTATACAAGGTTTTGAAGAGGTTCAAAATGGAACAATCCAAGAAGGGACCACTTCCAATGGTGCATGGAAAGCCACTAAGCAAGAAGCAATGTCCTACGACAGATGTTGGGCGAGATGACATGAGTGAATTCCCATATGCATCAGTAATTGGTTCAAGACCATATGTATCATATGCTCTAAGTGTTACGAGACCAAAGTGATCTAGGAGTGAATCACTAGATAGCAGTGAAAAATATACTTAGGTACTTGAGAAGGACTAAGAATATGTTTCTCATATATGGAGGTGACAAAGAGATCATTGCAAAAGGTTACACCGATGCAAGTTTTGTCACTAATCCAGATGATTTTAGATCTCAGTCCGGTTATGTGTTCACTTTAAACAGGGAGAGGTGAGATGGACAAGTTCTAAGCAAGATACAATTGCGGATTCTACAACAAAGGCGGAGTACATAGCAGCGTCAGATGCTGCAAAGGAGGGTGTCTGCATGAAGAACTTCATTGCAGAACTTGGTGTGGTTCCAAGTGTGTTAGAGCCTATGGAGGTTCATTGTGACAACAATGGTGCTATCGCTCAAGCAAAAGAACCAAGGTCCCACCAAAAGAACAAGCATATACAATGTCAGTTTCGTCGCATACACTAGTTCGGGCATGATGGTGACATCAAGATGTGAAAAAATCATATAGATCTAAATGTGGAAGATCCGTTGACAAAGTTAATCACGCTTGCAAAGCATGTACAACACCAGGAAGCCATAGGTGTTAGATTGCTAAATGTAAACAGATTAATGACTCTAGTGCAAGTGGGATACTAATGGAAATATGCCCTAGAGACAATAATAAATGTATTATTATTTATATTTATGTTTCATAATTAAGTTTATTGTTCTGTGCTATAGTTGTATTAGTTACGAATAATGTGTATTTGGAGGAAAATCCTAATACATGTGTAGAATAATAAACACCAATAATGATATCCCTAGTCATGCCTCTACGACTAGTATGTATATCAACGATAGTTTTGGTTTTCTAACTATGGGGAAAATGACAATGTGATTGTGGTATTACCGGTGACATATGTGATCGGAGTTGTTGGAGAACAACAATGATGGATAGACCCAAACCTAAGATATTGTGAAACGCGCCGTCAATATTTGTTATGGGTATTTTCTCACAAATAATAAATTGACTTTACTAGAGATCATTGGACCACGAGACACATATGAACTTGGGTACAATATGGGCATGCCAAGATTCTCCAAACGTTGCTCTTGACAAAGTAATTATAAAGTTGATGCTTGTTTGTACCGGATGGTTCGCCAATTATTCACATGGGGTGCTTGTGGGAATTGATGCTCTTGACGATAGAGAGATACACTCTGGGCCCACTCATGTACTATGATGTTCGTCATCATCTGGACGAACACGTGACCAAGATGTTGAACACTGGAATATCGATAGTGTGGGATGAGTAAAGAGTACATGCTAGGTAATGAGACTAACCTAGCATTTCATCTTGAGCAATGTAAAGTATCGACGAATCAATATGATATATACCGAACCCAATACTATGGTTCACACAATCAATATTTGTGGGGGTTGCTACTTGTATTAATACACTAATAGTAATCATTGTCGCGAAATGAGTTTCGGACATGTCTACAAATATCCGAACCCACAGAGTCACACACTTAAGACGTTTTCGATATTTTAGAATGTAAGTGCAAATAAGATAGTTGAATGAAGTAATCCCGAAAATATGTTTCTGAATGTCTCGGAATATTCCGGAGGTGTCCGGGATATCACCGAGAGTGGACGGAATTGTTCTAGGACATTAAAAGAGGACGCTGGGAATATTTTAGGAAGGTTCCGAATTAATTCGGAGGTGTCCAGGTTTTAATTCAGGATGCTTCGGAATAAATATTTATATTAAATAATTAATAAGAAATTATTATTATTTATTATCCTAGTGGGTCCCATGGGCTGAAGGTCTGCATGGGCCCACTAGGCCACACACGCGCGATAAATGGGGGAAGGAGTCCCTGGCCGACTCGGCCAAGGCTACTCCTTGGCTGGCAGGTGGGCACAGGGCCGGTGAGGCGATGGGGGGAGGAGTCCTCCCCGGACTCTGACTCTCTGCCAAGTCGGTTGGAGGAGAGGGAGGAGGACTCTGTGGTGGAGTCCAACTCATCCTCTCCTATTTTCTCTCTCGCTGGTGTGAGGAGGCATTGGTTGAATCCATGTAGGACACGAGGTCCTACTCCTAATCTCCCCTTGGGAGGGGAGAGGCCACCTATATATATGAGGGAAGAGGGCAAGAGCATAACATACAAGTCCTAAGGAGACCAGCCCCAAGCCATCGCCGCTGCCCTAGCCGCCACCAGCGTCGCCGCCTGCCGCCTCGGCTTCCGACGCCCGTCCTCGCCCTCTTCCTCGTGTCGTCATCATCATCGCATGGAGGAGATCTTCATCAAACACCCGGAGCTGCTCGTCTTCTACCCCGTCCAGATTCAATCTAGCTGGTCGGATGGAGTGCTTCGGATCTTCATCTACACGTTCCCGCTTCGTTCGTGAGTTCTTGATCTCGCCTCAACGCGGTGACATTTTCGTTGCGCGTGTGGATACCACTAGAGAGGTTCGACACTTGGAGCACTAGATCATCAGAGCCGTACGTGGGATAATACATCTCCTCGCGACTTGCTAAGGCTTGTCGTGGGGATCCACACACGAGCAACCTCGTCATTAAAAACATACGCTAGTTCGATCTTCGAGGGTAATGATCCGTTACCTCCTCCCTCGCATTAGATCTTGGTTATGCGCTAGAAATTGTTGTTTTTTGTAGCGTGTTCCCTAATATACATCATGGAGTTCCTTTTTTCGCAACTGTTGTTCTTTCTACGTGCTTGCGGGTACATGTCTTGCATTGTCGTCTTGCTTGGAATTGGGAAGATCAAGTCTTCCGCTTTATCTTTTTCGTACGTACGTGTTTTTCCTCGCATATGCCTACATTCAGCTTTCTATCGGAGTTGAAGGTGGGTGACACTCACTTATCTTTGGTCGTAAGGGTGTCTCTCTTATGCGATTCTTGAAACCGAGTCTACGACGGTCCGATTGTTCGCGTGGAAATCATATTTGTTGACTCGAAGATAGAGCATTTCAGTGTCCTTAGCTGGCATCCTTTTCTATTTTCTTATCTTCTTCCTTAATTTTCAGGGTGATAGTATTTATGCAAAAATCGGAAAAGCAAACGTCCGCGAGCTTAGGACAAGGCTAGAGGAAGGTCATGTGTACGCATTGCGGCGGTTTACGGTCTTGTCTCAAACACTGTGATTTCCTATCGTATTGTTAAGGATGGGCAGATTCGTCTCACTCGAGATACTGTCATCGACGAGGTAGTACACTATCCAAACAAATTCCCAAATATCATACGTGATCCCGTTGCATTCACCAACTTACCTTCTTTCGTTGGATACGTTTCGCGCTTCGTTGGTACGATTGCTTTTGTATGACTGTATAGTTTTATTCTACCAGATGTCATCGGTATCGTCATCGGCATTTCCGATCTCCAAACTGTTCGTGTGGTCCGACACCGTACCACATGGATTTCATGATCAATAAGTGTAGTGTCCTCCTTAAAGACGACAGGTATGTATAAATAGTGTTTTTCCTCTTTGCGTGACCTTTGTTTACGTAACGTGGTAGTAGCGGAAATGAAGTGACCGTAGATCTTTAGGGTGACCTAGCCATCGAGTTCCCTATAGACAATGTGTTACTCACATATCATTCTAGGCTAGTAAGCATCATTTTCATTCGCATGGTCATCACGTCTGAAGGCAGAGCAACGCTTAGCGGGACTGGCGTCTACAGGTGGTACATCAACTCGGACACCATCGTGCCATCTCTATGTTGTCAAGGTACGTTCCCTTTTACCTAGAGTTTCAAGACTAGGACCATGGTTGTTCGATTTTTAATTATTTCTTCGAGACACAGTTATGTTGACTGTTCTTTAGAAAAGCAGTTATAGATCGTGGGGTATTCCAAGCATGCACCGCAGATACCTTCACACTCGATAGATCAAAAGACATTGACGCAGCTTTATGCTATTGATTCATACAGTCCCTCGGTGAGTGCTCGCTTTCTTACTTTTTGCACTTGCGTTTGTTCTTAGAATGGTGAATCTATGTTTTTTCCTGTTAGAACAAGCTATACAAGTGCAGCGTTACTATCATGACTCTGCTTCATAAGGGCATATGGTGGGTCGCTTGGTGCGCGGAGTGCTACTGTGTATGCAATCATCACAACGTTTTTGACACCAACAAATGTCGGAGATGCCGCAACAAATGTCGTAAATTCAGCTACAATCTTCATGTTGTCTGCATGGACATTTTGGCTGAAGCCAAATTCTTTCTCAAGGGGCATGTCACCGAGGCAGTTGTTGGAAAATCGGTCGACCTACTACTTAAACACAATCATGGTCCGGGATTGTCACGTGAAGTGCTCGCTATCCTGTATGAGAAGTATACGTGGAACGTGGAGATCGTAAGGAGGCACTTTGGCGATGAGAAGAATGTCTTATGAGTCAGTAGTATAGATGTTTCCTTGAACGAATATATGTACATATGTTCTTACTACTATGAACTTATTTCAGCCACGATAATCTTACATCCGTATCTTCTATTACGCAGAGTCACGGTGATAGAGTGGAAAGAAATTAGCGGACAATCGTAAAAGAGTTGAGAGCACCGTGACATGCCTGCCAGTGTTGTGCACTATATTCACGAAAAATAGAAAGCGTTAGAGTTCCTTTTGTTCGTCTAACTGTGTATGTTAAAAATGATTATATGTGGACGAGTCTCATTGTTCCTGACTGGTTCTATGTACATGGTGTTCACTCTTACTACCTTTGGCATGGACTTTCTATGTTGTTGGACGATTTGCGTAACCAATGTTGTGACTTATTTTGTTCCATCTTTTCTCTTACACATAGATGTACATGGTGTTCACCCTTTCTCACATGATCGGGTTCATTGAACGTGTTATGTTCATCTGGCGTGTGAGCCATCAATAGTATCATGAAGCGACGACTCCCCTCGCCATGGTGCGGAAGCGTAGGTTCGTCCCTTTGTATGTACCTTGTGGGGATGGCCAACGGAATATGGATTCAGACACGCATCAACCTGCGATGTCTCCGACGTTAGTCTGGACGCGCTTCTACAGGTTCATGGCGGCAACATCTTCTCGGGAACATATACGACATGGAAAAGAAGTGTATGTGTCGAACTTATTTGATTCTATCTTTTCTCTTATACATATATATACTACGACTATATCATAAGGCATTCTACCTACCGGCCGTTCCCCGGGGGCATAGAGAGAAATCTATTAATAGATAAGGGCATTTGCCATTTTAGAGTGTCAATATGATATGAATGTTAAGTAAACCATCATTTCCCTCCCCCATTAGGATACTCTTATGGTGTCTATCAAAGTATAGTCCTATGAGTATAAACTACTCGAATAGCACACTTGGAAACGCATGGATCTGAGTTGTTTAAAGTGGTATATGTTGGCGGATATCACTTAGTGATATAGGATTTGTTCTAATAGTGTTAAAGGAATGTTTAGGGTTTTAAAAGGAATCACACAAGTGTAGTGGTACACTTGTATAACAAGTGAGAAATGAGGTTTGTTGATGGTGTAGGATTATATATACCTTAGGTATAAGGTATATGGGTTTAGGTATTAAATGTATGGGTCTTATCCTTAAGAGTAAAATTTTAACAAGAGGTAGCAACTTAATTAAGTTGGAGGATATGTGATGTATCATGATGGCTTGGCTTGAGATCATGCTCCTAATGGTTCACTTTAGGGTAATACAAGTGTCAAGGCGTGATCACTTGTGGAAATGATTAAGTGGAAATTTAGGTAAATGGAGTAAAGTCCATTTAGGTGGCATTCACACAATATGAATCCAAACAAAGAAAGATATTTTAATCAAGACAATCAATTTACTATTCTACTTGTAATCACACATTCGATATTCATTCATAAATTTTTTACAAAGTCAAAGTGGTGATGCATCCAATGTCAAACAATTTGATTTGGTTTGAGTTGTTTAAAGTATTTGTTTTAAAGTGTTGTTTTAACAAATTAATGTATTTTAGAATTTTTATGAAAATTTTCTATTATTAAGTACATAATAATTGAGTTTATTAAGTCCATGAAAGAAAATATTCTTTAAAATTCTTAATTTGAAGTGGAAGATGTCTTAGAATGATTTTATATCTTTTTAGGATTTTATAAAGGTTTTATATGATTATTTTATATTATTGGTTATATGATTTAATTTCTTGGTTTTCTCTAAATCATTAATTTCACTTTCTTATTATTGATTATGGCTGAAATAGTTTATTATATTTAGAATTCCAAGTTTATTATTTTTAATGAGTGTTATATATTCTTTAGAGATTTTGAAGTATATAGAACTGAATTTTGAAATTCCTTAAGTCTTCTTATATGTTAATTTTTTTTCTTAAAGTTAAAACTAAAAGTGTTTTCATTAGTTTCTATCTTATTCTTAGAACTTATTTTCTTATTTATGTTTGTGTTTTATTATTTTTATTTGATTTTCTTGGGGATTGTTTTAGTTTTATTAATTCTAGTTAGGGTTTTTAATCCTAAAAACAAAAGAGAGAAAAATAAGCCCTAGGCTTATTGGGCTTAGCCCATTGCCCAAATGGGCCAAACCTACCTGGTACAACCAGACCAAATACACTCCCTGGCCTGACCCCTCTCTCCCTCACTCGACACAGGCATGCGCACGTGCGGACCCCCTCTCGCAATTCCTCACTCATGGCGACCGCCACTACCGCCTGCTTCCTTGGCCACCAGATGCCCTAGGTCTTCGCCTCCAACTCTTCCCTCAGCTTCCCTTCCCATACGACACCGCTTAGCTCCCTATTGCCTTCCAACATTAACCCTAGTTCCCTACAGTGCGGCTCACCGATGCTACTCCAGCGCCAACACTCGCCTGCATCATCACTCCTTGGCTCTACCTCCCCCGACAGCCACTACCTAGCCGCCCTGCTCCTCCACCTCCATGCACACGGTCTTGCTTGGATAAACCTATCTAGAGTATGCTAGTGTGGCTCACGGCCACCAGCGCCTCCTGTAGTTTTCTCTTCCAGTGCCTACGCCTTGTCAACATCGTCTACATCCTCTACAATGAGCTCAGGCCCTAGATGCTACTGCCTATTGGGGGCTGGTTGTGCCTGATGACTGCAAGAGTATAGATTGTTTGTAGCTAGTTTTAAAATAAAGATAGCCATCCCATAGGGAGCAGGAGTCTGAAGACTAATAACTCTTAAAATAAATATTACGATAGAAATGCTAGATAAAGTTCTAAATGACAAGATAAAATGCGAGTATTGTGTAAAAAGGTGGTTTTGGGTTTTGGGTATAAGAGTAATAAAGTAAAGTAAAATAACTGAGTACAGAAAGTAAGTATCGCGTATGTCAGAGAGATTGGAACTGCAGTAGGGAAAAAGATGTTCTTAGGGAGTAGTGGATACACCACTAGTATTGTAAAGATCTAAGATAAAGATTATCATCATGAACATTCTCAACTATGTATGTGTTGGAGGAACTCCGTATTTGGACGAATAGGCAACAACCGCTGCTTGCGCACATCATCCTCATAACCACATCAGTCAGCAATCGACATCAATTGAATTACTGCGCTATTAAGGGACGTAATCCCGTAGGACATATCCCATAGAATGGATAGTGTTCCATGAGTTTCCTCGCTTTTCCAAGTTGATACGTAAGGGGTGCCAACAACTTTATAGTCACAGTAAGTGCTAACACGCCTCCGTCTACCAACAAGTAGTTTCCTCCATCAAGTCCCCACAAGAGGCAAATATTGAGAGGTCGACTTCTCTGAACATCAATATGTAGAAAATCTAACACATGGTCACAACGATGAATATCATAATAGACTTTATCTTATTTCAATCTCATACTAGGGTTTTTCCATCTCCCCAAGAACTAATGATCTACTCAGACATGGAGGCAATCAACATCATGGCAATAATAATGGAAACAATCATAGATGAATAGTACTTGTATAAATCCACAATGAGTATAGGAATTACAAAAAGATCTAGACAAGATGTATATGGGATGGATGGAGATGGTGGTGATACAGCGGTGGATGATGAAGATCAATGCCTTAGCCTCCCGTATCTGCATAGGGAGAAGATGAATCCCCGGTGGATGAGTTCATCCTCCAGATGCCTTCCGGAGGTGAGGTTTCTGTGATTTCTGATGTTCTGTATGTCGTCTCCCTGAACCAATTACATGGGGTGAAACTATTTGACGAGGCGAGGCGCCTAACTATACGGTCGGTCGAGAATTTGCTCACCAGAGATAGTTGGTCGTTACGCCATTCCCCTTGTTCGCTTCTGGTTTTCTTCTGGTATTATTAATATTTTCCAAATAAGCGATTTACGTTGTTTTTGACTCCTTTTCTCCACAGTATAACTGCTCCAAGAATTGTATCCATTGGATCCATCATCTGTCCTGATCCTGGTGAAAACAAACATAAAATGTGCGCGCGAACGCCGTAAAATACCAAGATCCTACATCTATAATGCAAAATAATAATATAAAACATGATGCAAATATGCACTCATCAACTTCCCCAAGCTTAGACTCTTTCTTGTCCCGAGCAAGCTCTAGCTTAATGGATGTGATCCTCATATTCATGAAGCTGAGTTGATCAAATAAATGAGGCAATTGCAGCATGTGTTTATCATGTATGATACATAGGAATAAGTTCAGACTACAAGAATTTGGACGATCTGTGACGTTTTTTTATGACGCGACCTAAAAACGTCGCGGATTCCTGACGTTCTAGAACGTTTCGTCGTAACGAGCTCCAAGCCCCTCCAGCTCGGTTATGCATGACGTTCCTTGTTTTTGTCGTGGAAAATTCGTCGCAGATTTTGTTCCAAGCCCTGAAGCCCAGTTTGTCATTTCTTCTGGTGCAAAATTCGTCGTGGATTTTGTCACAACACATATTCGACAGTTTTTTCGCATCGACCGTCTCCTCCGTGCTTCAACTCCACTTGTCAGCTCGGTGTCGATGTTACGTACATAATGTATCTCACGGTAGTGATGGGTTCGACGCGACTTCCTGACGTTTTCCGCCGGCCCTAGCTGTGAGTGCGTTTGATAGAAATTAAATAACAGAAAAACATTTTGTGCAGGTAGACGGAATCGAACCGTCAACCAATCTTTTGTAGAAATAACTTAAAACCGATGCATCTGTCCATTGATTTTGTGCTGGTCTACAACTTTATTTTGTATATTACATACCAGCTCTCAATCACAGGAAAGCAACAACATGAACACAATGAACCAAAATATATACATAGCATATGGAGATAATATTACTTAGCATGTAGAGCACCAGGTTGACAACAAGTTCCTTACCACTACAAGTTCACTGACAACATATTACATTAATGGTTCATCCAACACCACAGCATAAACAAGCAGATACTTTTTGTCCTCACTACAGAACATTAACACAACCCATGAAGCCATGTAGCCCCTCATTTAAAAAGGTGAAGATGCACACATTCCCCCCTTATTCCAGCGAGTTCGAGAACATTAGACCAGCCTCTTGTCATTTGGACAGCATTATTCATGCCTTGGAAGAGGTTAACATGCTCAAAAGTGGTCTTGTAGGAGCATGCGAGTGGTAACACCTTTGGGAGATAGCGGTTGAGGTGTGCACGGTTGTAGCTAACTGAAAAGTACTGTAGGAGAAGAAGAATATTAGTTGTTGGCTAGAGTTCACTATGCCTAATAAAATTTAACTATTGAAATGTCAAATTTTAACCATTTTGGCATTCTTACGGATGACATTTAACTTGCTCATCTTGCACACATAGTATGGTATAGATGGCTTGTGTCGTTTAACTAACACTTTGAGGGAAGCATCTTGGTCAGAACTCAATTCCAAATGGTTTCCAAACACGCAGTGCTCATCGAATTCCTCAAGCCCCATCATACTTGGACCTAGAAAGAAAATATTAGAAAGTAATAATATGTATCTGCATATATATAAATGTAGAAAAACATGTATATAATGCCACACCTCTAGGAATAAGGATCCTCGGTTTCTCGACTGCTCTAAAACTTTTCATATAAGCTTTAGCTCTTCGTCTTGCTATCTTAGCTTTCATCTTGTGAAAAACTACAACAGCAGGTTTCCTCACATCATCATCAGATGAGACATTGATGACGACAACATCCTTTGTAGCCTAAATTAGACATTGCACTAATTAGAATGTTTAGTTTTTATGCCATATACAATAGTAGTGCTAGTAGCATCAATTTTAGAACCTGCTCATGTATCTTTGATGACCCACAAGTATAGGGGGTGTATCGCAGTATTTTCGATAAGTAAGAGTGTCGAACCCAATGAGGAGCAGAAGGTGCTGGCTAGTGGTATGGATCAGGAATTCTCTGCAAATACTTGGAAAACGTATTTTTAGGGGTTTTTGATAAAGCAAGTAAATAAAGTACGAGTAAATAAAAGACAATAGGAATAAATGCAGCAAGTGGCCCAATCCTTTATGCAGCAAAGGACAAGACGGTTGTATTACTTAAGATGACCAAACGTTCTCGAGGACACATGGGAAGACTGTCAAGTGCTTTCGCTTCATATAGTTGATTAATCTTCTTTAGCTTGCTAAGTGTTGCGTGGGTGAACCTGTGCTAATGTACCGACCTTCCTAGGACTAATACATACTTGTGATTATACCCCTTGCAAACATCCGTAAGTACAAGAAAGTAATTAAGGTAGAAACCTAACCACGGCTTTAAACTCTAAGACCCTTACGTCCCTTGTGCAATGGTTTCCTAACGGGGGTTCAGGTTTCTGTCACTCCGACAACCCCTATGATTAGTAGCCAAATACACAATGCATTCCCCTAGGCCCATATAGGTGAAGTGTCATGTAGTCGATGTTCACATGACACCACTAGAAGAAGTACACCACAACTTAAAGATCAAACTATTGAATCTTTCTCAACACAATTCCACTACTAACACCATGACTTCTCCCATGTCCTCAAGAACAGAACGAACTACTCACAAGACATCATATGGATCATGATCATAGATGGAATAATGATGTATAACAATCTGAACATAAACAATAATTCAATGGTTCACTCAATAGCATCAACTACAAAGAGTAATCAACACCGGGAATGTTTCCCCTATGAACTAATGCAAGATTCAACCCAATTGTTACAGCAATATGGAGATGGTGATGAGGGTGCTGATGGTGATGATGGTGGTGATGATGATTATGATGATCCCGATGAAGTCTAGCTTGATGGTGGTGCTGATGGCGACGATCTCTCCTCTCCGGGAAGGAATTCTCCCGGCAGAAATCTGTCTGCCAGAGAGATCTTTCTCTCTCGATGTTTTCTGCCCCGCAGAGGCGGCAGAATATTTCTGTGGTTGCTCCCCCAGTCTTAGGGTTTCGGGAGGATGATATACGCCAGAGGGGAGAGCCTAGAGTGGGCCAGGGCAGCCACACCACCTGCTGGCGCGGCCTAGGGATGCCCGCGCCAGGGGGGTGGTGTGGGCCCCCTATGGCCCATCTCCAGCCCCCTTCTGGCTTCCTTCGTCTTCTGAAAAAATAGGATTTTCCGTATATTTTCCCGGATTTTCTGATCTTCGCGAATTTTGCCTCCAAACAACACATTTTCCATCAGAATCCTAACTGCACCGGTCCATGCTCCAAAAGTCATCAACCATGCAAAAACAGATGAAATAACATAAGTATCACCTCTCAATACGAAATATATCAATGAATAATAGTGAATTAAGACATAGAATAGTGATGCAAAATGGACGTATCAACTCCCCCAATCTTAGACTTCGCTTGTCCCCGAGCGAAACTGATCTCAATAAACATGGCCTCAGGTTTATGGAGTGAAGAGTCGATAAAAGAATACGGACAAGAAGCATCACATTCATCAAATACATAGATCATAATAAAAGACAACTCACTATTATATAACTCAACTTGCAATGAGTAAAGGAAATACAATAAAGATACATAAAGTGAATCATAATTGGTAATGGCAAACTTAACTCTTGGTCGAAGAATAGTTGATAATTTGCTGGAGTTCACAAATAACTGGTTTTCAATGATAGCTTTCAAAGTAGTAAACATCAAGATAAGAGCAATGTGCAAAAATAAGGAACATAAGAAACAAGATTGAATAAATCATCATATGAATGAATGAAACACAACAACTCAAAATACTTGCTGAGATAGAAGGGAGTAGGTTTACTGACTCAACTAAAAAGTAAAAGAAAGGCCCTTCGCAGAGGGAAGCAGGGATTGTAAGTCTCATAAAGAGCCCCCAAAAATTATGATAGTTACTAGCTTTCAGCTCTCATTGCCCCTATCATAGGCATCTTTTGGTGGTTAAGGTTAAAGTGAGACAACTAAGTGGATATGCTTGACAAGTTATAAATTGAAGTCCCATGCCCCTTACTTATGAGTACCAAACCTCATGCTACTCAACTTTAGTCATAAGCAAGCTCTTGTCATTGTAAATACCTGCGTATCATTGAGAACCGCCAACGGGGTACCCCTTGCACATGACACAGGAGCTATCCCATAATCAAAATGACAAGGCAAGAAGACAGTGAGCATCTCAACAATCTTTTTATTTGCTATTTGCATAGGTTTTTATTGAGGATGCTTCATAGAATGCTCACTATAGTTATGCTGCAAGTTTCCACCATGATTAGGCATGGCTTAGGCTAGCAGCCTAGGCGTTTCTCTAACACACATATAAACTCCATGATCTTACAATTTCCACTTTTATTTCACACCGCCGGCATCCATAAGCAAAAGAACATGATATCAACTAGGTACAAGTACCAATGAAGTGTTGAAAGCAGTCACCATGATACATGGTTCTGCTAACTTCAACTCATAAAGCGCAACCATATACGCAACAAAGAAGGACCCAATGGTTCAAGTTTATTAAATGCAAGAAAGTAAAGTGTGCCATCAAGTTCGTGATAGCTTTAATCACTAATTTTCACATAACAAGTTTAATTTGGGAGGTAGATAAAACAAGAAATTACTTGGAATAACAATAATGCTACTAGGTAGGTATGGTGGACACAAATGGCAAAGGTTTTGGTTTAAAGGAGTGGATGCACGAGAAGAATTCCCTCTTAGTACAGGTTTTTGGCTAGCAAGGCTGGGTAGCAAGTACAAGAGCTGAAGGAAACAAACAAACATACAAGTTGATAAAGACAAACATGCAATCTTCCTTGGAAGCACAGAAGATCTTAACTAGAGAATACTAAACTTATGAGCAAATCAAGAAAGAAAGATGATGAAATTATTTTTCTTTAGAGTACTTTTATCTTTTTCATTCAACTCTCAAAAATAGTGTTGCTAATGACCGGGCTAGGTTTGCCAAAACCAACTAAATTAAGTCAATGATCCCAAAGTGATACCAATACTAACAACAAGATCAATCATATAACCACGAATTGAAAACTAATATAAGCTATGCAAAAGAGTGAATGATAGAACTTCTCATTAATATTCCATAACCGTAACTCACACCAAGGGATACATATCTAACGAGAGAGGGGACACTTCCACAATGCAAACCATACTACATAATAACTTCTATATTCATGATATGACTCTACTAAAAAGGTAAAATGATAGAAGATAGTGATGTGATACCGCGGCACTCCCCCAAGCTTGGAACAAACCAAGGGGATGCCAAACCTGATGACGAATTACTCCTTTGGTGGTGGTGGTATCCTCTCGATGAGCTCTCTGATCAGTTTCCCCAAGTCCTCAATCTTGAAGGTGAGATTACGAATCAGTTGTGAGTTTTGCTCAATGTGGCTCATGGTCATGTCGGGTTGAGAATTCCAGCCCTTGCTATTCTTTCCCCACTCTTCCTCCTTGAAGTCTTCTTTTCCTGCATGGCTAGAACGAGGCAAATCCCAATTGGAGGATAATTTCCCCTTGGACATATTCTGGTATTGATGCTCATGGATAAGGGTATGGAAAGGATTCTTGGTGTGTGGAGGAAGTGTCCGTGGAGCCAAACTATGACAAGGAGCTTTCCCCCCAGTCTGCATCCGTGCAGTCCTTCTAACCGTGGCAGGTTCCGTCACCACCCCAATGCTTGCAATGGTAGTGCCGGTGTGCGGATGTTGGCCTTGCTCCTCTTCACCTTCACTCTTGATCTTCTTCTCCTTCCCGGGGTCTTGGAGGTCTTCCTCCATAGGCTCCTTCCCTTTATCCTTGTCAGACACCATTGTGCTTCTAAACTTTCAAAGAGTATGTCCTGGCAGAAACAGATCGAAACAAAAAACATGACAAAAACATGATATACGAACCTCGAGAGATCCGGGGGGTTATATATTACGAAGTTTCATATCAAAAGGAAGGTATTGGGAGAAAACGAGTCGGAGGCGGAGTCCGGGGTGGACTCACCACCTGGTGGCACGGCCAGGGGTAGGCCCGTGCCACAGGGTGGTGTGAGCCACCCTGGCTCCGTTTCCATCCCTTTTTCGCTTCGTAGCTTTCCTTATTGACTAAAAACTGCAAAAGTATAGTTGGATAGTATTTTTGCGGAACTTTTCTTACCAGAACTGTTACCTATTTGAAAATAGACTCTGCAGGTCTCTGGATTTGGTATCTAGTAGATTCTTACGGAGTCATCACTTGAATATCATCGATATCTTCATCTTCATACACTTATTACTTGAGTCATAAAACCTTTCTCTTCCTTATTACACCATTATCTCCACTACATGGAAATTTCTTTCACACAAAACATCACACAGTTCTCATTAGCAACATTAGTATAAGTGAAGTGATAAAACCTTTTGAGTTCAACTTCAACTGAAAACCATCAAAACATAAGCTACTGAAGCAACTCCTTCTGTAAACCAAAAAGTATTCAAAAAGGAAATCGATTAAAGAAGCAAATGCAAGAGTGGCAAAATCTGTCAAAACAGACCAGCAGGTAAAGATCAATTTTTTCAAAAATCTTCTGTTGCTCAAATCAAAAAGTGCAAAACTAACGAAAGTTAAATAACACCCTGGGGCAGAAGCACAAAAATTACAGCTCAATCCGACATACAGAGATCTGTCACGAATTTTTATGGTGAAGCACAAAAATCTGTTTCGGGACAGCAACTTCCCCAAATATTACTTCTCTCTCATTAGAGGTTGATCTTGACCCAAAAACAAAACAAAACGGATAAGGAGCGGTTATTACCGGAGTAATTTCCAAAACTCAAAGAAACTGAAAGCAAAAACAAATTGGGTTGTCTCCCAAAACGCTCTTTCTTTATAGCCATTAAGATGGGCATGATCATTTTGGAGACGCTCTCATAGAAATATGAATTGAAGTGAAAGAGAGCATTAAGAAGCAAAAATACACACATTTAAGTCTAACCCACTTCCTATGCAAGGGAATTTTGTAAACAAACAAGTTGTTGAAACCAAAGGCTACTTGCATAAGAAGGCAAAAGAAGTGCAACACAAAAACTTTCAGCATAAAACGAGGAAACTTGATATTATTGAGATGCATAAGAACACTTTTCCCTCTCTCATAGTAACTTTCAGTATCATGTATAAACTTGACAATATAGCTATCACAAGGACCATCATAGCAATGATCACTTATTCTAACAGAAAACACAGGAATACTAGCTCTCATAACACTACTTTGTGAAACAATATTAGAGGTATCCTTACAAAGGATAGGGTGTCCCTGTTTTTCATATTTAGTAACAAAGTCTTTCACATTTGCTATTATGGGTTCATCAACCATTTGTTTATCAGGTTCAATAGCTTTATGCGTACTTTCATTAACCATACTACCTATCATAGAATGTTCCTTTACCTTAACTGGGAAAGGCATTTTCTCAATATAAGGTTCAGGTAAAACATGATTAGCAGTATAAACTTCAGTATTTCTTGTAGGAACACTCTTAGCAACATCTTTATAAGGTTCATGATACTTATTCCACTTCTTTTTAGGCACTTCAATGTAGGAAGCAAAAGTCTTAAAATAAGAAGCAATAGCTTGAGAGTCTAGACCATAAGTATTTTTAATATTTTGAAAGTCATCGGTTCCCATAAAAGATTCAATGCATTCATAATCATAATTTATACCTGATTTTCTACCTTTGTCATTCTCCCAAGCTTCAGCATTGTCTTGAATACGGTCCAGAAGATCCCATTTAGCTTCTTCTTCCATGCGAGTGATTGATCCAGCACAAGAAGCATCCAATAAATCCTTGTCATGTAGAGGGAGCCTTGCGTAAAGGTTATTGATAATAATATTGTTGGGGAGCTCATGAATGGGACATTTGAGCATTAGTAACTTCAATCTCCCCCAAGCTTGAGTTGTACTCTCTCCATCAAGAGGCCGAAAGTTGTATATTTGATTCCGATCTTTATGAATCTCACTAGGAGGATAAAACTTTGAATAAAAGAGAGGTACTATTTCCTCCCATTCAAGAGCTTGACCATTCTTCAGCAGCTTATACCAGTCCTCAGCTCTTCCGTTCAGCGATAATGAGAATAACTTCTTCTTAACTTGATTTGTAGTAATCCCTGCACACTTGAACAACCCGCATAATTCGTGTATAAAGAGAAAATGATCACTGGGATGGACTGTTCCATCCCCAACATAGTAGTTATCCATAACACGATCAATAATTCTTGTAGGTATTTTGAAAACATCATTCTCAGCAGGTGGTGGCTTATCTACTACCTTAGCAGTGGTAGTAGCATTACCAAATAAGAAACTCAGTTAATTATCCATAACGAAAATAAAGCAACAAGCAGAAGTAAACAATTCTCACAGTAGAAGTTTCCTTTACTAGTTCCACTCTCCAATAGCGCTTCCCTCCCTGGCAACGGCGCCAGAAAATAGTCTTGATGACCCACAAGTATAGGGGGTGTATCGCAGTATTTTTGATAAGTAAGAGTGTCGAACCCAACGAGGAGCAGAAGGTGCTGGCTAGTGGTATGGATCATGAATTCTCTGCAAATACTTAGCAAATGGATTTTTTGGGGTTTTTGATAAAGCAAGTAAATAAAGTACGACAAAATAAAAGACAGTTGGAATAAATGCAGCAAGTGTCCCAATCCTTTATGCAGCAAAGGACAAGCCGGTTGTATTACTTAAGATTACCAAACGTTCTCGAGGACACATGGGAAGACTGTCAAGTGCTTTCGCTTCATATAGTTGATTAATCTTCTCTAGCTCGCTAAGTGTTGTGTGGGTGAACCTGTGCTAATGTACCGCCCCATCCAAGACTAATACATACTTGTGATTATACCCCTTGCAAACATCCGTAAGTACAACAAAGTAATTAAGGTAGCGACCTAACCACAACTTTAAACTCGAAGACCCTTACGCCCCTTGTGCAATGGTTTCCTGACGGGGGTTCAGGTTTTTGTCACTCTGGCAACCCCTACGATTAGTAGCCAAATACACAATGCATTCCCCTAGGCCCATATAGGTGAAGTGGCATGTAGTCGATGTTCACATGACACCACTAGAAGAAGTACACCACAACTTAAATATCAAACTATTGAATCTTTCTCAACACAATTCCACTACTAACAACATGACTTCTCCCATGTCCTCAAGAACAAAACGAACTACTCACAAGACATCATATGGATCATGATCACAGATGGAATAATGATGTATAACAATCTGAACATAAACAATAATTCAACGGTTCACTCAATAGCATCAACTACAAAGAGTAATCAACACCGGGAAAGTTTCCCCTATGAACTAATGCAAGATTCAACCCAATTGTTACAGCAATATGGAGATGGTGATGAGGGTGCTGATGGTGATGATGGGTGTGATGATGATGATGATCCCGATGAAGTCTAGCTTGATGGTGGTGTTGATGGCGACGATCTCCCCTCTTCGGGAAGGAATTCCCCCGGCAGAAATCTGTCTACCGCAGAGATCTTTCTCTCTCGATGTTTTCCGCCCCCCAGAGGCGGCGGAATCTTTCTGTGGTCGCTCCCCCAGTCTTAGGATTTCGGGAGGATGATATACGCCAGATGAGAGAGCCTGGAGTGGGCCTGGGCAGCCACACCACCTGCTGGCGTGGCCTAGGGCTGCCCGCGCCAGGGGGTGGTGTGGGCCCCCTGTGGCCCATCTCCAGCCCCCCTTCTGGCTTCCTTCGTCTTCTAGAAAAATAGGATTTTCCATATATTTTCCCGTATTTTCTGATCTTCGCGAATTTTGCCTCCAAACAGCACCTTTTCCATCGAATCCATTGCGGTCCATGCTCCAAAATTCATCAACCATTCAAAAACAGATGAAATAACATAAGTATCACCTCTCAATACGAAATATATCAATGAATAATAGTGAATTAAGACATAGAATAGTGATGCAAAATGGACGTATCAACCTCCCTGGCCTTCATCGTACCTGCCCTAAAGAGTAAATACAAGAATTAAGTTAGAATACAATTCTAATTAGTCAATTATTACGAGAATCAAATTCAGTGAGTAAACTAAAGGGCGCTTCCAGTGAACTAGATTGAGCCTTGTCGTAAGCAGGAACCTCGACGCGCGGAGCACTAGATTTGTGAGTACATACGCGCTGCCATAGAACAAGGAGGCGACACATCGAACTAGAACTAATTAAACAGCACCATCGATGCGGTGTCCTATAGAACAAGGAGGCGATGCGCCGAACTAGAACAAGGAGGTTGATACGTCCATTTTGCATCTCTATTCTATATCATAAATTACTATTATTCATTGATATATTTTGTATTAGGAGATGATACTTATGCTATTTCATCTATTTTTGCATGGTTGATGACTTTTGGAGCATGGACCATTGTAGTCAGGATTCTGATGGAAAAGGTGCTGCTTGGAGGCAAAATTCGTGAAGATCGGAAAATTCGGGAAAATACATGGAAAATCCTATTTTTCCAGAAGACGAAGAAACACTACTAGAATTTGCAAATAGCCCTAGGGCCGGATACCCTAAGCAAAGGGGCTAAAACTCTAGGGGAAAAGGCTTCCCTAGGGTACACCCTAAGGAATGAACCCTAGGGTCCCATTGGTGGGGGAATCGCATTTTCCCTTGGGTTCCCAGATCAGTACCCTAGGTAACAGTATGTTTCCCTTGGGTTATGAGCCCTAGGGAACCAAATAGCCTGCAACCACATCTGCTGACATGTAAAGTAGGTTTCCTTTGGGTTTGCTGTAGACCCTAGGTAAATACGTGTAACGGAAGTCACCGTTACATACATCCCCTTGGGCTTAGAAACCCTAAGGAATAGTGATATATAATAGTTTTATAAGTATCACATATTAGTATCTAATTTGTGCATATATAATTAATTAGTAGTAACAATTATACATGAACGTTGCACAAAGCATGTAAATCATACGTTTGAATCTGATTGCTTAATATCAAGACATGATTCATATAATACCATTGTAGTTGCTTAATACAAGTCGTTTATAAATAGTGGCATTCAGCCACACTCTTGGTTAAGATTATCCAGTTAGGCTAGTAGCATGGAACACAAACCATGCATATTAGCCTTCGCAAAAAATGGATCCCCGCTACAAAATAGCATCTAACTAACATTGTCTAGGCTCTGGAAAGTGACCAAAGAAGCGAAATGCAAGTCGATACTTCCATATTCATTTTGTAGCAAGAGCTACTTGATCAACACAAAAAGGAGACCACGCTTCTTTTGCCCCAACATAGATATCTCAAAATGTAGGTAGATCATCACCGGGTGGGGATAAATTTCCAACAGAAACACCATTGGCATCATTACCATTTGCGTCGAAGAAGCCACCAAACATCCCCTCTCCCGCCATGTGCAATGCATTGTCATTTTCTGCACCATTTACCGATTCACCGGCAGAGCGCTGCACAAGTGCCAATATTAGATATTTTAGAAACAATACACATGTACAAATCATATAACACTAGTTACAGGTGCCTATTCAGACTATGCATGTAAAGGCAATGTTCTTTTTTTAAGGACGTAAAGGGAGTATTCACACTAATCCACATACACATAGGAATATTACTTGGGAACTTTACATACCAGTTCTAGAGAAAAGACTGGAGATGGAGATGGAGACGGAGATGAAGTGGTTGATGTTGGAAAAGCTGGAGGTGGGGGTATAACAATTTGTGGAATCTCAGGTCCTGGAATTCCTTGTAATGCTGCAACAGTCTGAAATGATTCATATTAATTGGGCAGTTATAGCCAGTGGCTTAAATAGCAACAAGATGACTGCATAAATATATATACACCATAAGAAACTTGTGTAGACCACCAAGGCTATTCTCCACTGTATCTAGACAGATTTCCCCCATTCAGTCACCTCCCTAAGAGTCTCTCTATCGTCCACAACGCCATTAAATAGTGACCACTTACCATGCGGCTTCCCCTTACCGGCTTCATAAAGTGCTTGCGGTACAATTGGGGAATGCAACCAATCATAGTCCTTACCATGCACGTTCGCTACCTTTTGCTTGTACAGATCCTACACACAAAATGTACATATGGTTCAATAATAATGTGTCAAAAAATTAAGTAAAACTCAGAATCAAGTACGGTGGATATTATACCAAGCATTTGGAGGCTTCGACACTATTTAACACATCGGGTTTATTTGGATCAGCTCCTCTATGTGTGTGCATCCATGCCTCGATCTTAGATACCTCTCTTCCTTCTTTCTCAGACTAGGAAACGAAGAAACTAAGTAATTTTCTAACAAACAAACTTAATTTGTTCAAAAGTTAGGAGTTTACCAGTTTTTGGCAAATTGTCGTCAAGGAATTGGATCCACCTCTATGGACCTTGTATTTGGAGGTGAGGCGATTACCACGATTCTTCATAGACTGCTCGATCCATTTACTAGAACACCATTCATCAAGTAATACCTCCCATGAAACTTCAGTGCACCACCATGGTCTTTGTGCCATGTACTCATTTTTTTCAAGATAACGTCGTCCAGCAAGTTTGTCTTTCATTCTATGATTCTCAGTTTTGTATGCATGGTCCTGTATAGCCTGGATGCGAGCATAGTACAGGACACTTACCAAGAGCTGGTTGCAACATTTGCCAACATGGAGCATTGTTGTTGCTTCGTACTCAGGCTCATGCCTAAACCGCAACTGCAAACAAAAGCACAAAATTTAATTGCAGTCGTAGATGTCATGTGAGCTCACAAATTTTGAAAAACTACAATCATTCATAGTTATTATAGTGGTAATGATCATGCGAACATATGTATTGCAGAAACACGATTTTAGATGAAGGACCAAGTTGTGTTACCCAAAATTCTTCTTCGACATCCTCAGCTTTTGAACAACCACCATCACTAGGCTTTAGATTATAGTGTGCCCATGTTGATGCAAAAACAGACTTTCCTTTATGCATGACCACACCAGGATGATGTGTCTTTAGAAGAATTGTTAGCACACCATTTGGCTTCCTCACATCATTTCTCAGTTTAGGCAATTCTAACTAGTGCCTAGCATCAAGAAATAGATATATGTCAAACACATCAAGCTGTGCCAAGTTGCAATTTTGATGCAAGTGTATGGATTATGAATAACTTACGTGTCCCCATCGGGTCTAATCAATGGGCGTTCAGACTCGTTCGCAATAGGTGGAGGAAACCTTGGTTCTGCTCTTCTTTGTTGAATCGTCCAGATCAAGTCTTCGTCCGATGTCTTCCAGAATCCTACAAATGCACGCCAGGACATAGCAGAAGATTAGAATTGCTTGGAAGAATAGACCAATCTGGAGCAAACAAATTAAAAAAAAAGAAATCGAGCAGTATTGAACAAACCAAGAAAGGATTGAATCACAGGACTAGATTTACAGCAGACTGCACGTCGAGGGTGGCCAAATAGAATCCGCCACCGCGCACGGAGAACTGCCATGGAGGCGGCGGCACGGCGGCAGCGGAGACGGCTTGAAGGGGCGGCGGCGACCACGGCATAAGGAGTGGCCGCCAGCGACGACGCCAGCGGCGGCGATGGCGATGACGCCGGCGACGACCACAAAGACGAGGGCTTGAAGCTGCAGCGGCGGCAAGGAAGGCTTGGAAGCGGCGCGAGATTGGGGATCTTTCTTTTGGCGGCGCGCTCGACACAGGTGGGGTGGGTTTGGAGCGTTCCAGAAGGAAAATTTCCGTTAGTTCACACAGCGTGTCCTCATTGGCTAACCACGAGTGGCTAACCGCCAATACCAATTTTTTTGGCAAGCCAGCGTTAAATTAGATACAAACCGTACACACTAATTTATGTATTCACTAAGTTTCACCAATTTACGTTAATCTATATTTCATATATTTAATCATTCTTAATTTTCTTTATTATTTCATATATACTCAACTTTATCTTAGATATTGTTAAACGTAGCGGTAAAATATGTTTAACTAAAAACTTCAATCCAATGATCCCCTAGGGTAAATATCCTACCCTAGGGTGATATTACGGTGTTATGGAACAGCCGTCTTCTCACGTCATATGGTCCCTAGAGTTTGGTTGTACTACCCTAGGTATATATCTTTCCTAAGGGTTCATAGCATAAGCTCTAGGGAACCATGCCTACGTGGATCAGAGATGGTCCCACCCACAGATGGATCCCTTGGGTTGGTAGTAAACACTAGGGAAACAATATATTCCCTTGGGTCACGAAAACTCACCCTAGGGATATTTTGTATCCCTAGGTGGTTCATTTTCAGCTCTAGGGAGCCATTTTATCCGTAGGGCTCTTTGCAAATTCTAGTAGTGAAAGCCAGAAGCGGAAGCGGAGATGGGCCACAGGGGGCCCACACCACCCCTGGTGCGGCCCACCCTAGGCCGCGCCACTAGGTGGTGTGGCCGCCCTGGTCCACCCCTGGATCACCCCTCTGGCGTATATTTTCCTCCTGAAACCCTAAGACTCGGGGAGCGACCACAGAAAGATTCGGCCACCTCTGCGGGGCAGAAAACACCGAGGGATAAAGATCTCGCCGGCAGACAGAATTCTGCCAGGGGAATTCCTTCTCGTAGAGGGGAGATCATCGCCATCAACACCACCATCAAGCTGGACTTCATCGGGATCATCATCATCATCATCACCACCATCATCTCCACCAGCACCATCATCACCACCTCATACCGCTGTAACAATTGGGTTGAATCTTGCATAGTTCTTAGGGGAAACTTTCCCGGTGCTGATTACTCCTTGTAGTTGATGCTATTGAGTGAACCGTTGAATTATTGTTTATGTTCAGATTGTTACATATCATTATTTTATCTCTGATCATGATCCATATGATGTCTTGTGAGTAGTTCGTTTTGTTCTTGAGGACATGGGAGAAGTCATGTTGTTAGTAGTGGAATTGTGTTGAGAAAGATCCAATAGTTTGTTATTTAAGTTGTGGTGTACTTCTTCTAGTGGTGTCATGTGAACGTCGACTACATGACACTTCACCTATATGGGACTAGAAAATGCATTGTGTATTTGGCTACTAATCGTAGGGGTTGCCAGAGTGACAGAAACCTGAACCCCTGTTAGGAAACCATTGCACAAGGGACGTCAGGGTCTTAGAGTTTAAAGTTGTGGTTAGGTTTCTATCTTAATTACTTTCTTATACTTGCGAATGCTTGCAAGGGGTATAATCACAAGTATGTATTAGTCCT
This sequence comes from Avena insularis, assembly GCA_023614405.1. Classification (NCBI taxonomy): domain Eukaryota; kingdom Viridiplantae; phylum Streptophyta; class Magnoliopsida; order Poales; family Poaceae; genus Avena; species Avena insularis. Next base: position 657,938,234 of record CM042690.1, on the reverse strand, counting down.
AGGAAGGTCGGTACATTAGCATAGGTTCACCCACACAACACTTAGCAAACTAAAGAAGATTAATCAACTATATGAAGCGAAAGCACTTGATGATATTCCCGTGTGTCCTCGAGAATGTTTGGTCATCTTAAGTAATACAACCGGCTTATCCTTTGCTAAAGAAAGGATTAGGCCACTCACTGCATTTATTTTTATTGTTTTTTATTTATTCGTATTTTATTTACCTGCAATATCAAAAACCCCTAAAAATCTGTTTGTTAAGTATTTACAGAGAATTCCTGCTCCAAGCCACTCGTCAAAACCTTCTGCTCCTCGTTGGGTTCGACACTCTTACTTATCTAAAATACTGCGATACACCCCCTATACTTGTGGGTCATCAAGACTATTTTCTGGCGCCGTTGCCGGGGGTTGAACCGCTATTGGAGAGTGGAACTGGTAAAGGAAACTTCTACTGTGAGTATTGTTTACTTCTTTAGTTGCTTTATTTCAATATGGATAATTCGCTGAGTTTCTTATTTCGTAATGCTACTATCACTGCTAGGGTAGTAGATGAACCACCACCTGCTGAGAATGATACTTTTAAAATACCTACAAGAATTATTGATCGTGTTATGGATAACTATTATGTTGGAGATGGAACTATCCATCCTGGTGATCATTTGCTCTTTATACACGAATTATGCGGGTTGTTTAATTGTGCGGGTATTACAACAGATCAAGTCATGAAGAAGTTGTTCTCGTTATCACTGAAAGGAAGAGCTGAAGAATGGTATAAGCTGCTGAAGAATGGTGAAGCTCTTGAATGGGAGGAAATAGTGCCTCTCTTTTATTCTAAATTTTATCCTCCTAGTGAAATTCATAAAGATTGGAATCAAATATACAATTTTTGGCCTCTTGATGGAGAGAGTACAGCTCATGCTTGGGGGAGATTGAAGTTACTAATGCTCAAATGTCCAATTCATAAGCTCCCTCACAATATTATTATCCATAACTTTTATGCACGACTTTCTCTTCATGATAAGGATCTATTGGATGCTTCTTATGCTGGATCATTTACACGCATGGAAGAAGAAGCTAAATGGGATCTTCTGGACCGTATTCAAGACAATGCTGAAGCATGGGAGATTGACAAAGGAAGAAAGTCAGGTATAAATTATGATTATGAATGCATTGAATCTTTTATGGGAACTGATGACTTTCAAAATATTAAAAATGCTTATGGTCTAGACTCTCAAGCTATTGTAACTTATTTTAAGGCTTTTGCTTCCTATATTGAAGTTCCTAAAAATAAATGGAATAAGTATCATGAACCATATAAAGATGTTGCTAAGTGTGTTCCTGCAAGAAATACTGAAGTTTATACTGCTAATCATGCTTTACCTGAACCTTACATTGAGAAAATACCTTTCCCAGTTAAGATAAAGGAACATTCTATGATAGCTAGTATGGTTAATGAAAGTACAAATAAAGTTGTTGAACCTGATGAACAAAATGATGAACCTATAATAGCAAACGTGGAAGATTTTGTCGCTAAATATGTAGAAGAGGGACAAACTATCCTTGGTAAGGATACCTCTAATATTGTTTCACAAAGTAGTGTTATGAGAGCATGTGTTCCTGTGTTTTCTATTAGGATAAGTGATCATTGATACCATAGTTCTTGTGATAGCTATATCATTAAGTTTATGCATGATACTGAAAGTTACTATGAGAGAGGGAAGATTGTTCTTATGCATCTCAATAATATCAAGTTTCCTCGTTTTATGCTGAAAGTTTTTATGTTGCACTTGTTTTGCCTTCCTATGCTTGTAGCCTCTGGTTTCAACAACTTGTTTGTTTACAAAATTCCCTTGCATAGGAAGTGGGTTAGACTTAAACATGTATATTTTTGCTTCTTGATTCTCTCTTTTGCTTCAATTCATATCTTATGTGAGCATCTTTGAAATTATCATGCCCATCTTAATGGCTATAAAGAAAGAGCTTTTTGGGAGACAACGTAATATATTTATTTTGCTTTCAGTTTGTTTTTGTTTATTTGAGTCTTGGAAGTTATTGTTTCGGCAATAACCTCTCCTTATCCTTTTTGTTTGGTTTTTGTGTCAAGATCAACCTCTAATGAGAGAGAAGTAAGATTTGGGGAAGTTGCTGTCCTGAAACAGATTTTTGTGCTTCACCGTAAAAATTCGTGAGAGATCTCTGTATGTTGGATTGATCTGTAATTTTTTGTGCTTCTGACCCAGGTTGTTATTTAAGTTTAGTTAGTTTTGTACTTTTTGATTTGAGCTACAGAAGATTTTCGAAAAATTGATCTTTACCTGCTAGTCTGTTTTGACAGATTTTGCCACTCTTGAATTTGCTTCTTTAACCGATTTCCTTTTTGAATTCTTTTTGGGTTTTTGGAAGGAGTTGCTACAGTGCCTTATGTTTTGAAGGATTTCAGTTGAATTTGGACTTAAAAGGTTTATTACCTCGCTGACACTAATGTTGCTAATGAGAATTGTGTGAAGTTTTGTGTGGAAGAAATTTCTAGGTTATTGGAGAAAATGGTGTAATAAGATAGTGAAAGGTTTCATGACTCACGCAATATGTGTATGAAGATGAAGATATTGATGTTATTCAAGTGGTGACTCCAGAAGAATCTACTAACTGCCAACTTTAGAGACTTGCAGAGTCCGTTTTCGAATAGGTAACAGATCTGGTAAGAAAAGTTCCGCGAAAATTCTATCCAGTTGTATTTTTGGAGTTTTTATCCAACAAGGAAAGCTACGAAGCGAAAGAGGGACGGAAATGGAGCCAGGGTGGCACACACCACCCCCTGGCGCGGCCCCCCTGGCCGCGCCACCAGGTGGTGTGGCCACCTCGGCCTCCGTCTCCGACTTGTTTTCTCCCAGTACCTTCCTTTTGTTGTAAAACTTCGTAATATATAATCCCCCGGATCCCCCGAGGTTCGTATATCGTGTTCTCATCGTGTTTTCGTTTCGATCTGTTTCTAACAAGTAGAGTCCCAGATTTGGAGGCACAATGTCTTCCTCTGGATCAGCCAAGGAAGATTCCTCAGCAGATATAATCAACCCATACATGCGAGAGTTGAAGATTCATCCCAATGAGTTGTTGCTTGAAGATGGGGAGGTACGGATAAAAGAGGTTCAAGGCCCTAAAGGTGAAGGAAGTCTAGAGGACAGGATGGAAATACTGGAGCAAGAAGTCTTTAGGTACAAGAAGATGGCGAAACGTGAAGTGGATATCATCCACAAGATTTGTTCCGAACTCATCGTCGAGCACCAAAAGGAGACTGCTGAACTCAAGGATGAAATTCTCTCACTCCATCAAACAACCAACCAACCGCAAGCACAGCTCTACGACATTCAAAATCAAAACTGTGAGTACGAGGTTAGGTTTAAACACATAAGTGCTGCTTCAAGTTTCAGGATGCTGGAGACCATGATGTCTTTTGTTGATGGGGAACACTTACCTTGGAAGTCAGACGATGACGAGAGAATACCACCACCACCGAAGGAGTAATTCGTCATCAGGTTTTCGCATCCCCTTGGTTTGTTCCAAGCTTGGGGGAGTGCCGCGGTATCACATCACTATCTTCTATCTTTTTACCTTTTTAGTAGAGTCATATCATGAATAGAGAAGTTATCATGTAGGATGGATTGCATTATGGAGGTGTCCCCCCTCTTGTTAGATATATATGTATCCCTTGGTGTGAGTTACCGTTATGGAATATTAATGAGAAGTTCTTTCATTTACTCTTTTGCATATCTTATATTAGTTTTCAATTCATGGTTATATGATTGATCTTGTTGTTAGTATCGATATCACTTTGGGATCATTGAGTTAATTTAGTTGGTTTTGGCAAACCTGGCTCGATAAGTAGCAACACTATTTTGAGAATTGAATGAAAAAGATAAAAGTACTCTAAAGAAATATAATTTTATCATCTTTCTTTCTTGATTTGCCTATAAGCTTAGTATTCTCTAGTTAAGATCTTTTGTGCTTCCAAGGAAGATTGCATGTTTGTTTTTACCACTTGTATGTTTGTTTGTTTCCTTCAACTCTTATGATTGCTACCTAGCCTTGCTAGCCAAAAACCTATACTGAGAGGGAATGCTTCTCGTGCATCCAATCCTTAAACCAAAACCTATGACATTTGTGTCCACCATACCTACCCACTAGCACTATTGCTATTCCAAGTAAATTCATGTTTTTATATACCTTCCAAATTAAACTTGTTATGATAAAATTAGTGATTAAAGCTCTCACGAACTTGATGGCACACTTTACTTTCTTGCAATTAATAAACTTGAACCATTGTGTCCATCTTTGTTGCATTATGCTTTCTCTTTATAAGTTGAAGTTAGCAGAACCATCTATCATGGGGAACGCTTTCAACATTGCACTGGTACTTTGTACCTCGTTGGTATCATGATTGTTTTGCTTATGGATCTCGGTGGTGTGAAATAAAAGGGGAACTTGTAAGATCATGGAGTTTATATATGTGTTAGAGAAACGCTTGGGCCACTAGCCTAAGCCATGCCTAATCATGGTGGAAACTTGCAACATAACCATAATGAGCACTCTATGAAGCATCCTCAATAAAAACCTATGCAAATAGCAAATAAAAGGATCGTTGAGATGCTCATTGTCTATTTGCCTTGTCATTTTGATTATGGGATAGCTCTTGTATCATGTGCAAGGGGTACCCAGTTGGCGGTTCTCTATGATACATATGTATTTACAATGACAAGAGCTTACTTGTGACTGAAGTTGAGTAGCATGAGGTTCGGTACTCGAAGGTAAGGGGCATGAGATTTCAACTTATAACTTGTCAAGCATATCCTCTTAGTTGTGTCACTTTAACCTTAATCACCTAAAGATGCCTATGATAGGGGCAATGAGAGCTGAAAGCTAATAAGTACCATAATTTTTGGAAGCTCTTTATGAAATTTGAAATCCCTGCTTCCCTCTGCGAAGGGACTTTCTTTTAATTTTTAGTTGAGTCAGTAAACCTATTCCCTTCTACCTCAGCAAGTATTTTGATTTGTTGTGTTTCATTCATTCATATGATGATTTATTCAATCATGTTTCTTATGTTCCTTGTTTTGCACTTTGCTCTTATCTTACTGTCTACTACTTTGAAAGCTATCTTTGAAAACGAGTTATTTGTAAACTCTAGCAAATTGTCAACTATTCTTCGACCGAGAGCTAAGTTTGCCATTACCAATTATGACTTACTTTATGCATCTTTATTGTGTTTCCTTTATCTATTGCAAGTTAAGTTATATAATAGCGAATTGTCTTCTATTATGACTTATGTATTGATGAATGTGATGCTTCTTGTCCGTATTCTTTTATCAACTCTTCACTCCATAAATCTGAGGTCATGTTTATTGAGCTCAATTTTCACTTGGGGACAAGCGAAGTCTAAGCTTGGGGAGAGTTGATACGTCCATTTTGCATCACTATTCTATATCATAAATTACTGTTATTCATTGATATATTTCGTATTAGGAGATAATACTTATGCTATTTCATCTGTTTTGCATGGTTGATGACTTTTGGAGCATGGACCGCTGCAGTTAGGATTCTGATGGAAAAGGTGCTGTTTGGAGGCAAAATTCGCGAAGATCAGAAAATTCGGGAAAATACATGGAAAATCCTATTTTTCCAGAAGACGAAGAAAGCCAGAAGGGGAAGCGGAGATGGGCCACATGGGGCCCACACCCCCTGGCTCTCCCCTCTGGCGTATATTATCCTCCCGAAACCCTAAGACTCGGGGAGCGACCACAGAAAGATTCCGACGCCTCTGTGGGGCGGAAAACACCGAGAGAGAAAGATCTCTCCGGCAGACAGAATTCTGCCAGGGGAATTCCTTCCCGGAGAGGGGAGATCGTCGCCATCAACACCACCATCAAGCTGGACTTCATCGGGATCATCATAATCATCATCACCACCATCATCTCCACCAACACCATCATCACTACCTCATACCGCTGTAACAATTGGGTTGAATCTTTCATAGTTCTTAGGTGAAACTTTCCCGGTGTTGATTACTCCTTGTAGTTGATGCTATTGAGTGAACCGTTGAATTATTGTTTATGTTCGGATTGTTACATATCATTATTTCATCTCTGATCATGATCCATATGATGTCTTGTGAGTAGTTCATTTTATTCTTGAGGACATTGGAGAAGTCATGTTGTTAGTAGTGGAATTGTGTTGAGACAGATTCAATAGTTTGATATTTAAGTTGTGGTGTACTTCTTCTAGTGGTCTCATGTGAACGCCGACTACATGACACTTCACCTATATGGGCCTAGGGGAATGCATTGTGTATTTGGCTACTAATCGTAGGGGTTGCCGGAGTGACAGAAACCTGAACCGCACAAGGGACGTCAGGGTCTTAGAGATTAAAGTTGTGGTTAGGTTTCTATCTTAATTACTTTCTTGTACTTGCGGATGCTTGCAAGGGGTATAATCACAAGTATGTATTGGTCCTAGGAAGGTCGATACATTAGCATAGGTTCACCCACACAACACTTAGCAAACTAAAGAAGATTAATTAACTATATGAAGCGAAAGCACTTGATGATATTCCCGTGTGTCCTCGAGAACGTTTGGTCATATTAAGTAATACAACCGGCTTATCCTTTGCTAAAGAAAGGATTGGGCCACTCACTGCATTTATTTTTATTGTCTTTTATTTATTCGTACTTTATTTACCTGCAATATCAAAAAACCCTAAAAATCCGTTTGTTAAGTATTTACAAAGAATTCCTGCTCCAAGCCACTCGTCAACACCTTCTTCTCCTCGTTGGGTTCGACACTCTTACTAATCGAAAATACTGTGATACACCCCCTATACTTGTGGGTCATCAGAGGTGATGCGTCAAACTAGAACGAGGAGGGGACCACATCGCCGGCCGGTTAACGAAGAGTTGACGTGGTGAAAGTGTGCTAGGTTGAGGAGCACTTACACGTCAGTTTGCAGCCTCCGCTGACACCGTTGTTGCCGGGATTTGGTCGCCCGCGAGGAGGGGAGAGGGTTTTCTCTAGCGAGGATTTGGGGGAAGTGGTGTGGGATTTGGGAGCGGCATGGGGGAGAGGGTTTTTTTCTACCTACTATGACAGGTGGGTCCCATGCATGAGCGGTTTTGGTTCACAGTGGCATCGTCTGGTAGGCTGACGAATGGGTCCCACGCAGACTAAATAACAACACCATTTTTTACCAGAAAAAGAGCTTTTGTTCAGCCAAGTTTGAAAGACAGAATAACAACACAATGTTGTGGCTAATTTTCCAAATGAATAACTATTAATTCCATGAACTAAAGTACAATCATATTGATCAGTTCAAAGGCATGCACACAACCATTAGTTCAACACAAAACATGCAACACATGCATGCACACAACCATTAGTTCAAGCATGCACCACAAAGCATCCAACACTCCACCACCATAAGCTGGATCTACTCTTCATCTGTATCATCTTGTACTTCATCTTCTTTGTCACTGCAGTACTCCTCAATGATGTCGTCTACTTTAGGCTCACTGTCAACTTCCTCCTCTTCAACAACTTTCCTTTTGCCTATTATACGATCAAACACTGAAGCATCTATGATGCGGCCTACGTTGACAGAGGGTCGACATTTCCTCAAAGGCAGAGCCTTAGATATAGTCTCATTGTCATAGCCTACAAATTGTTGGTATGCTACATCAGTATGCACCGTCTCCTCCTCCTCCTCTCCTCCGGCAGCATCAAACTTATGTCTTTGAACTATTTGTTGAATCACCCGCCAGTTTTTGCCCTTGGCTGTGTCTGGCACATAGAACACTTTTGTAGCCTGGGTTGCCAAGATGTAACTGTCATCTTTGTACCAAAAATTGGTAATGTTGACACTCCGGAAGAGTTTATCATACACCATCTCAGTATTCTTGCGACCCTCAAGCTGATACCAATCGCAGTGGAATAACACAACTGATCGTTGGTGTTCCAAATCAGAGTTAAAATACAGCACCTTGATATCCTTGAGGACACCATAAAAATGGATATCCTTCTCCAAGTGACAACCGTCGGTCATTACTCCACTGTTTTGTGTTTTCTTGCCCTTCTCACGATCAGCGGTGAGGAAGCAAACACCATCCACAATACGAGCTGAATATGTTCTTACTCGGAAGTCTGGGCGACACGCCATTGCAAAAAGCTCTTCATCCACAGCTTCTAGATTCTCATGTCGCTTTTTCATGATCTGTATGTACCGCAGCAGAAATACAATATGGTCAAATCATGCATTGAAATGTTATATATAAAGGACAGAGATAAATGCAAAAGGAAACTAACATGGTCCTTGAACCATCTTTGAAATCCCTGCTCAAGCCTTCTTTCCACATTGGGCATCCCACTGTTCACCAGCTGTTCTCGGTGAAGACTGCAATCTAGAGAGTAACTCGGAATTAAAATCTTTAGGTGTATGGAAATATTGGATTCATAAGTATGGGAGATCAGAACATACATGATATATGGCTTAACCTCCTCGCGGTTGTTTAGGACATACCAAGTCATCTTGTGTAGCTCCCTTTGGAGGGTCAAATCAGTATCATTGCTTCCTCCATAGCAGGTGACATGGCTTCCTCCAATCAAATTCACACCATGGCCAAACACATCACAAGCTAATTCATGTTGGTCACCTACATTTCTCGCTGGTCGATTGAATCTTGTCACAATATCATCAAGGTATCTAGCGAAAAAAGTCACGCACTCGGCAACCATGTAGGCCTATGCCACTGAACCTTTTGGACATGACATGTTCCTGACATATCTCTTCAGAGTACACAACAACCTCTCTACTGGATACATCCACCCATAGTTCACAGGGCCTCGGAGCATTGCCTCATCAGGTAAATGCACAACCAGGTGGACCATCACATCAAAAAATGCCGGTGGAAAGATGTGTTCAAGTTTGCACAGAATTACCGGGATTTCATCTTTGAGCCTTTCCAACACCGATAGTTCAAGTTTTTACTGCACAATTGCGTGAAAAATCTTCCCAGCTCTCCAAGTGCCGTGTAGATATCGGGATGTGAATACCCTCGCATGCCAGTAGCCAATATTCCCTGCAACAGGATGTGGCAGTCATGTATTTTAAGTCCCAAGATCTTTCGTGTAGGAACGCTGACACACTTGGCCATGTTTGAACAAAACCCATCAGGAAAAGTGCAGTCCCACAGATATTGACAGAAACCCGTCTTCTGATCCTTATTCAGGTAATACGGTGCATATGGACAGAGAAGGTCCTTCTCTATGTCTGTGGGTTGCACATGTAGATCTCGCCTAATGCCTAGGGCTTCATAGTCATACATAGACTTCAAGGTGTCCTCATTCTTCCCGTCAAGTTCAAGTAGTGTGTCAATCAAGTCGTCGCAGATGTTTTCCTCGATGTGCATCACGTCGATATTGTGCCGAAGTTTCAACGATGCCCAGTAAGGCAAGTCCCAGAAACCATGCCGCCGGTTCTAGATTGGTGAAGGATATGTTCGCTTCCTATTTTTGCTCCCAGGATCACATCTAGCTCCTGGTTTAAGATGCCTAACCTTCTCCAGCTCAGCTTGTAACTCAACTGCAGTAAATTTGTCAGGCTTCAAGTGGTCATCATGAATGCCGACAAGCTCCCTGTCTCGCCGCAAGCGGTGGCGCTTTGGGAGGAAACGATGGTGCCCAATGTAGCATATTTTGCTCTTTATGCATTTGGACAGAGGATTTTTGTCACAATGCAAGCATGCATAATATCCTTTTGTTGTATGCCTAGACATAGTGCTGCAAGCTGGGTAGTCATGGGTACACCAAAGAACCGTTGCTCGAAGATCAAACATTTCGTTTTGAAATGCATCGTAAGAGCGCACACCCTTCCAAAGTTGTTGCAAATCGTCCATCAGAGGCTCAATAAAGAGATCAAAGTCCTTTCTAGGACTTGATTTGCCAGGGATTAGAAGGCAAAGCATGTAGTTTGATGCATCCATATAATCCCATGGTGGAAGGTTGTATGGAAGGGCAAATACAGGCCACATACTATAGCTCGTGCTCATGGTTCCAGAAGGACTGAAGCCATTGGTGGCAAGGCCGAGCCTTACGTTTCTAGCATCAGCTAAAAAGTCCTCCCATGTTCTGTCAAAATCCTTCCTTGCTTCACCATCAGCCGGATATACCATCTCTAGGCATTCTCCTTAACTTGTGCCACTGCATGTTCTTCGCTGTTTTCCTCGAAGAGAACAATCTCTGCAGCCGTGGCGCCAAAGGAAAATGACACATCACTTTGACAGCCGACAACCTTCTTTTCGAATATTTCCACCTTGAGGTGCCACACGTAATGCAGTTGTCCATCTTGTCATTGACCTTCTAGAAGAGCATGCAGTTGTTTTTGCACACGTGTATGTTGTCATAGGAAAGTCCAAGCTCCTTCAGATAAGTTTTTGCTTCACGGTATGATCTCGGCAGGGTATTGGGATTCGGCAGTGCATCAACAAATAGCTTCATCCAATCATTGAAAGCAGTGTTGGTGATCTGGTGATATGACTTGTGATGAAGGATCTTCACAACAAATGCAAGCCTGGAGTGTTTACTTCCCGGGTAAAGCTTGCGCTTTGCCTCTTCCATCAATGATACATTGCAAATGTATCTATAATTTTTGATGTTCCATGCTTGGTTTTATCCACTTTCTTGTGTTTTGTTCCAACTTTGGAGTACTTTTCATATGATTTCTTGGACTATCCTATTAACAAGAGCCACAGTGCCAGCTGCCTGTTTTCTGCTGTTTTTGGTTCCAGGAAAGTCAGAAAATGAATATTCTCGGAATTGGACGGGACAAAAGCCAAAGTTCCTATTTTTCCGGAAGTCATCAGATGCCAGAATACGAGACGGAGAGGGGCCAGAGGCCGGTCACACCACCTGGCCGTGTGGCCAGGCTTGGCCCACGCCAGGGGGTGGTGTGGTGGCCCCTAGCACCCCCTCGGCCTCCCCTTCCGCCAATATATTTCCCTCGGGACGAAAACCCTAAGTACCTGATCAAAAATCCACGAAAGAGTCTGTAGCCGCCGTCATCTCCATCCCTAGATGGGGAGGGATCTGAAGCTCTTCCCGGCTCCCTGTCGGAGAGGGGAATTCACCCTAGAGGCCTTCTTCATCATCATGCAAGCCTCCGGTGTGATGCGTGAGTAGTTAATCCTTGGACTATGGATCCATGTAGTAGCTAGATGGCTGGTTCTCCTCCTTTGTGCTTTCATGTCTAGATCTTGTGAGCTCCGTTCATGATCAAGATCATCTATTTGTAATTCTGCATGTTGTGTTTGCGGGGATCCGATGGATATTGAGATGCTATTTCAGATTGATTATTGATTCTATCATGTCTTTGTTATTTGTGATCTTGCATGCTTTCCGTTGTTAGTAGCTATCTTGGCCAAGTAGATGCTAGCAATTCCAAGAGTTAGTATTTATGCTTGATAGTGGGTTCATGCCTCTGGTAATCTGGGGAAGTGACAGAAATCTCTAAGGTACTAGATGTGTTGTTTCTACTAGGGAGAAAACAAAAATCCTTAGTTCATAGAACAATCGTATTGTTTACTTTACACGCCATTCGTAAAGCAATAATCTGTTGCTTGTAACTTAATACTGGAGGGGGTTCGGATGATAACCTGAAGGTGGATTATTAGTCATAGATGCAGTTGGATGGTGGTCTATGTATAATGTTGTAATGCCCAATCAAGTCTCAAAGGAGTCAAGATGATTAGTATATGCATGTATTGTTTTCTCTATGTTTGTCAATTGCCCCACTGTAATTTGTTCACCCAGCATGTTATGTATCTAAGGAGAACCACCTCTAGTGCACTATGGATCCCGGTCCTTTACTTTTACATACAATCTATAAACTGTTTACTGCTTTGTGTTTACTTTCGACAAACTATTACTTCTTTCCACTTGATATGTTTAATCCTTTGTTTTCAGCAAAACACGGTGAGATTGACAACCTCATCGCAAGTTGGGGACAAAGTTTTGTGGTTGTGTTGTGCAGGTCTCCATGTTGCTACTAGCACCGGTAGTGCGCCCTACCAAGGCTCAGCTAGCAACACCTTTGGGGTGTTTCCTTGCTCCTACTGGTTCAATTAAACCTTGGTTTCATACTGAGGGAAACTTGTTGCTGTGCTCATCATACCTTCCTCTTGGGGTTCCCAACGAGCTCTACATCAACATCGCACCAGCACTTTTCTGGCGCCATACACATAGCCATCAAGCATTTTTCTAGCGCCGTTGCCGGGGAGTCAAGGACATCTTCACAAGGGGATCCCCTCATAACCAATCTCTTTACTTTGTTATTTTTGTTTTGCTTAGTTTCTTTTTGCTTTGTTTGCTTGTTTCCTTATCAAAAACACACAAAAATTAGTTTTACTAGCTTCCTTTGTTATTTGAAAACCCAAAAAATGACTATTCTTGAAAACACTAAGTTGTGTGACTTCACTAGCACCAACAACAATGATTTTATGAGCACACCTATTGCTCCACCTGTGCCTGAAGATACTTTATTTGAGATAAAACCTGCTTTGCTCAATCTTGTTATGAGATAATGATTTTCTGGTATTAGTAATGAAGATGGTGCTGCCCATCTAAATAACTTTGTTGAACTTTGTGAGATACAAAAGCATAGGGATGTAGATGGTGATATTATTAATCTTAAATTGTTTCCTTTCTCTTTGAGAGGAAAAGCTAAAGAATGGTTGAATTCCTTAACTAGGAATAGTATTGATTCTTGGACTAAGTGCAAAGATGCTTTCATTGGAAAATACTATCCTCCTGCTAAGATTATATCTATGAGAAGTGATGAAGTTTAAACAACTTGATAATGAACATGTTTCTCAAGCTTGGGAAAGAATGAAATCTTTGGTTAAGAATTGTCCCACTCATGGACTGACTGCTTGGATGATCATCCAAACTTTTTATGCAGGATTGAACTATTCTTCTAGGAACCTATTTGTACTCTGCTGCTGGAGGTACCTTTATGACCATCACTTTGGGTGCTGCAACAAAACTTTTGGACAATATGATGGTTAATTATTCTGAATGGCATACTGAGAGAGCTCCACAAGGTAAGAAGGTAAATTCTGTTGAGGAAACCTCCTCCTTGAGTGATAAGATTGATATTATTATGTCTATGCTTGCTAATGGGAAAGCCCATATTGATCCAAATAATGTTCCTTTAGCCTCTTTGGTTGCTCAAGAAGAGCAAGTTGATGTGAACTTCATAAGAAACAACAACTTTGGCAATAATTCTTATAGGAGTAATTTTGGTAACAACAATTATAAGCCATATCCTCCCAATGATGGTAATGCTTATGGAAATTCTTACAACAATAATAGGAGTGCTCCCTCTGAACTTGAAGTTATGCTTAAAGAGTTTATTAGTAAACAAACTGCTTTCAATAAAACTATTGAGGAAAAACTCTCTAATGCTGAAAGAAGTATAACATCTTTGGCTGAAGCTCAATCTTCTTTGAATAAAATGGCTGCTAAACCTGAAACTAATGATAATCCCTTTGCAGCTACTAATGCCATACAAGTAAGAATTGATGAAAATGTTAGAATATTAGCTGAATTACATGCTAAGTGGGAAAGAGAAGATGAAATTGCTAGAAACATTAGTGTTTCTACTATCACCACCACTAGTGTTGAGGCTAGTAATAGTTCTACTACTTTAGATGATAAATTTGATTTTGATCTTGATGGTTGCAATATCTCTGAAGTTATTAAGTTCCTACAAAAGCTTTCTAAAATTCCTAATGCTAGTGCTATGAACATGGCCTTTACAAAACACATTACTGATGCTCTCATAAAGATTAAAGAATAAAAGATGAAACATAAATCTTCTGTTCCTATAAAACAAGAATATGGTTGGGAACCCATCATTAATATGAAAGTGAATGACTTTGATTTCTAATCTTTATGTGATCTTGATAGTAGTGTTTCTATTATGCCTAGAAGGATTTATGATATGCTTGATTTGCCTCCACTTGAAGATTGTTATTTGAATGTCCCACTTGATGATAATGCTAAAAAGAAACTTATGGGGAGTCTTAATGATGTTCTTATTATGTTTAACCATGCCTATGTCCTCGTTGATTTCTATGTTTTGGATGTTGAATGCAATGCTTCTTGTCCTATTACTTTGGGAAGACCTTTTCTTAGAACTGTTGGTGCCATTATTGATATGAAAGAAGGCACCATTAAATATCAACTCCCACTCAAGAAAGGTATAGAACACTTCCCTAAGAAGAGAGAGAAGATTTCTTTTGCTTCTCCTATGAAAACAAAATTTGGTCTTAATGCTTCTTCATTTGAGAACACTTGATTCTTTTTCTTGCTTCTTATGCCTAACTTAAAGGCGTTAAAAAAAGTACTTATTGCGAGATAACCCAAAAGTTTTAGATTAGTCTTGAAAGTTATTAATTCAGTAATAACCGCTCCTTATCCTTTTTATTTGCTTTTTGTGCCAAGAGTAACCTCTAATGAGAGAGAAGTAATGATTGGGAAAGTTGCTGTCCCGAAACAGATTTCTGTGCTTCACCGTGAAAATTCGTGTAAAATCTCTGAACGTCTTTTTGAGGCATGAATTTTTGTGCTTCTGTCCCAGGTTGTTATCTAACTTTCGTTAGTTGAACACTTTTTGATTTGAGCAACAGAAGGTCTTCGAAAAAATTTGTCTTTACCTGCTGGTCTGTTTTGACAGATTTCTGCCATTTTCTGCATTTGCTTCTTTTTGGTTCCTCTTTGAGTTCTTTTGGAGAATTGAGCTTTTTGAGGGAAGTGCTATAGTATCTAGTGTTCTAATGGAAATTTATTTTGTGTTGGAACTGAACCTTAAGACCTTTTATCTTCAGTGAACTAATGTTGCTAATAAAGATTATGTGAAGTTTTGTATGAAGGAAAAATTTCAGGTGTATGGAAGGAATGAGTAATGAGATGAAGGATGGACTAAAGCTAAAGATTGGGATGCCATGCGTGTCACCCCAAGAAATATCCAAGAAGTACAAGCGTCAAAGCTTGGGGATGCCCAAGGCATCCCCTTCTTCATCAATAAAAATTCCAGGTTTCTTCTAAACACTTCATTTTTATTGTTTCATGCATAGTTGTGTTGTTTTTGGAGCGTCTTCTTTTCCGTTTTCGTTTTGGTTTTTTGTTTGCCTGGTTTTCTTAGTTTTCTGAATAAATTGGTTGGACCCCCTCTTTCATACATTGGTTTGCAAATAGTTTGGTTTGGTTTGGAAAAGAGTAGGAAAGTTCATACTTATGTGGTAAAAAGAGCTCGTTTTTTACTATGGCATATGCTCTGTCATGCCATGCTTGATATTGTTTTGGCTTTATGCTTAGTATTCTTTGCTGTAGCATGACTTGTTATAAATAATTGAGATTGCTTAATGTGCCTTGGATGAATCATGTGTTGTTTTAGCATATTAAAGCATAGTATAGTGGT
Organism: Avena insularis; assembly: GCA_023614405.1. Classification (NCBI taxonomy): domain Eukaryota; kingdom Viridiplantae; phylum Streptophyta; class Magnoliopsida; order Poales; family Poaceae; genus Avena; species Avena insularis. The sequence goes on along the minus strand of CM042690.1, from coordinate 657,922,717 downwards.
ATTCTCCTTTGATGCTTTATTTGGGTTGACTTGGCACATGCTCACACCATGTTATAAATATCTCAAGTCACCAAAGCCTTTATGATCCTTTAGTTTTCAACTTGTAGTATCACTTTATGCTTTGATCAATGATGTTTTGTCGCTCTGCATGATTATGGCCATTATTGCTCTCTTAGTTTGTCGCTCCCAGTCTTTTGCTAGCCTCCACAACAAAGTATGAGTTTCGCTCATGCATCCAATTCCCTAAACCAAGTTATTCCAAAGAGTCCACCATACCTACCTACTAGCTTATGCTATTCCAAGTATATTCAATCTTTTGTTTACCTTCCGAATTAAACTTGTTATGAGAAAACTAGTGATTAAAGCTCTCACGAACTTGATGACACACTTTACTTTTCTTGCCCTTAATAAACTGGAACCATTGTGTCGTCTATGTGGTATATGCTTGCACTTATTTGTTGGGAATTAGCAGAACCATGCTTTCATGGGGAACGCTTTCAACATTGCACTTGGTACTTGCACCTAGTTGATATCATGCTCTTTTGTATATGGATGTCGTCGGTGTGAAATGAAAGGGGAGCTTGTAAGTCCATGGAGTTATGTATATGTGTTAGAGAAACGCCTGGGTCGCTGGTCTAATCCATGCTGACATGGTGGAAACCTGCAGCGTAACCATAATGAGCTGTCTATGAAGCATTCTTCTTATAAAAAAACAGAGTCCTATATTGAGAAAAAAGAGAATAGAGAAAAAAAGAGATATTATGAAAAGAGGAAAGAGAGAAAAAAGTACCATATTCCCATGGTAAATAAGAAGATTGATGAGATGCTTGTTGTCTGCTTGCCTTGTCATTTTGATATGGGGATTCTTCCGTATCATCGGGCAAGGGGTACCCCGTTGGCGGTTCTCTATGATAAACATGTACTTACGATGACAAGAACTTACCGGTGACTAAACTTGAGTAGCATGAGGAGCGGCCCTTGTACACAAGGGACATGAGATTTCTAACTTATACTTTGTCAAGCATGTACACCATAGTTTGTTCACTTTAACCTTAATCACTTCAAGATGCTTATGATAGGGGCAATGAGAGCTGAAAGCTATAATTACCATAATTTTTGGAAGCTCTTTATGAGACTTGAATCCCTACTTCCTTCTATGAAGGCCTTTATTCCACCATTATATTGAGTCTCCACCTTCTAACTTTATGCACCTACTTTGAGAGCATAGTGGCCATTCTTAGTTCTATGTGCATTGTCCCAAGACTAGTTGATTGATGCATAACTTGATATTGCTTGTTTTAAACTTTTGTATCTAGTCACTCTTATGAACTTTGAAGGTGTCCTATGCATTTATATTTGCTACTCTATTGAGGGACAAGCTGAATACTACTATGCTATGTTTTCTTTATGTGAAACAAACAAACGTCTTGCAAAGCATTGTTATTCATGAATCTTTTGTTTGTGCCTTTTCATGTTGCATCATAGTTTCTTTGTCTTATTGCTAGAACTTTGTCTTTCATGTTATGATTGAAGTACTATGATCCCAGCTTTGAATGTTTTACAAATACTTTGATCAAGTCTTTGATGGTGCATGTCACCTCAAAAATTATTCTTTCTTTTTATCACTTACCTACTCGAGGACGAGCAGGAGTTAAGCTTGGGGATGTTGATACATTGCAAATGTATCTATAATTTTTGATGGTCCATGCTTGGTTTTATCCACTTTCTTGTGTTTTGTTCCAACTTTGGAGTACTTTTCATATGATTTCTTGGACTAACCTATTAACAAGAGCCACAGTGCCAGCTGCCTATTTTCTGCTATTTTTGGTTCTAGGAAAGTCAGAAAATGAATATTCTCGGAATTGGACGGGACAAAAGCCAAAGTGCCTATTTTTCCAAAAGTCATCAGATGCCATAATACGAGACGGAGAGGGGCCAGAGGCCGGCCACACCACCTGGCTGCGCGACCAGGCTTGGCCCGTGCTAGGGGGTGGTGTGGTGGCCCCTAGCACCCTATCGGCCTCCCCTTCTGCCTATATATTTCCCTCGGGACGAAAACCCTAAGTACCCGATCAAAAATCCACGAAAGATTCTGTAGCCACCATCATCTCCATCCCTAGATCGGCAGGGATCTAAAGCTCTTCCCGGCACCCTGCCGGAGAGGGTAATTCACCCTGGAGGCCTTCTTCATCATCATGCAAGCCTCCGGTGTGATGCGTGAGTAGTTCATCCTTGGACTACGGATCCATGTAGTAGCTAGATGGCTGGTTCTCCTCCTTTGTGCTTTCATGTCTAGATCTTGTGAGCTCCGTTCATGATCAAGATCATCTATTTGTAATTCTGCATGTTGTGTTTGCAGGGATCCGATGGATATTGAGATGGTATTTCAGATTGATTATTGATTATATCATGTCTTTGTTATTTGTGATCTTGCATGCTTTCTGTTGTTAGTAGCTATCTTGGCCAAGTAGATGCTAGCAACTCCAAGAGTTAGTATTTATGCTTGATAGTGGGTTCATGCCTCTGGTAATCTGGGGAAGTGATAGAAAAATCTAAGGTACTAGATGTGTTGTTGCTACTAGGGAGAAAACAACAATCCTTTGTTCATAGAACAATCATATTGTTTACTTTACACGCAATTCGAAATGCAATAGTCTGTTGCTTGCAACTTAATATTGGAGGGGGTTCGGATGATAACCTGAAGGTGGATTATTAGTCATAGATGCAGTTGGATGGCGATCTATGTATAATGTTGTAATGTCCAATCAAGTCTCAAAGGAGTCAAGATGATTAGTATATGCATGTATTGCTTTCTCGATGTTTGTCAATTGCCCCGCTGTAATTTGTTCACCCAGCATGTTATCTATCTAAGGAGAGCCACCTCTAGTGAACTATGGATCCCGGTCCTTTACTTTTACATATAATCTATAAACTGTTTACTGCTTTGTGTTTACTTTCTGCAAACTATTACTTCTTTCCATTCGATACATTTAATCCTTTGTTGTCAGCAAAACACGGTGAGATTGACAACCTCATCGCAAGTTGGGGAGAAAGTTCTGTGGTTGTGTTGTGCAGGTCTCCATGTTGCTACTAGCACCGGTAGTGTGCCCTGCCAAGGCTCAGCTAGCAACACCTTTGGGGTGTTTCCTTGCTCCTACTGGTTCGATTAAACCTTGGTTTCATACTGAGGGAAACTTGCTGCTATGCTCGTCATACCTTCCTCTTGGGGTTCCCAACGAGCTCTACATCAACACCGCACCAGCACTTTTCTGGTGCCATACACAGAGCCACCAATCAACTTTGCAAACAATTTCTCATGTTTACCGTCAGTTGGGACATTAGCAGCAATCTGCTCTGCGGTTAATGCATCGCCTAATTGCTTAAGGTCTTGCAACATATCTGGAACACTGTAACCTCCATCATCATCACCTTCATCATCCGTATACATATTGTCATTGTCATCACCGGCATGACCACCATTGGGTGGATCTTCAATAATAGCAAGATCAACTGGCTCTCCATGTTGTATCCACCGAGTATACGTGTGCGACATGCCACTGATGAGTAAGTGGTGATAAAGAAGGCCTACATGTACTGTTCTCCGTTTGAGGCACTTACAACAGGGGCATGGAACCTCAACATTCTTGCCATATCCCTCCTTGACAAATCTGACAAACTGTTTCAGGCCAGCTTTGTAGGGTTCAGTAAACTGTCTGCCATGAACAATCAAACTCATATCCATCTGTTAAGAATTAAATAAACAAATCAAACTTTCAGAACATGCTAGTGATTTTTTAGAACAGTTTTCTTTACAATGAGCACGCAAACTCATATCCATGTGTTGAATAATTAAAAAAACAAATCTCATTTTTAGAACAGGCTAGTCATTTATCAGAACTATTTACTTTACCATTCAACAAATCCAACTCCTATCAATCTATTGGACAATTAAACAAACTAATCACATTTTCTGAGAAGAATAATCCTTTTTAAGAAGATTTTAATGTAGATGAACAATCCAAGTGATATCCATGTGTTGAACAATTAAACAAACTATTTTTTTACCTTGGCAGACATGGAGACGAGCGAGTTGAGAACAGAGATGGCACCCGGAAGGGGAGCTACCGAGGTGCGCGGACGTCGGCCGGAAGGGGACAACCTTGGAGTGCGAACGCCGAAATGGACGGGTAGACGCCGCCACCGCGTGTGGTGGACTAGATTTCAGATCTGATTTCGAAACCTCCCGGGTGGAGTTCAGGTGAGTGTGTGGGCGGCAAAGAGGTGGGCCCCACAAGTCAGCGATAGAATTTTCACTTGTCCAGCTGACACGTGGGGTTCATCGTAGGTGGGTCCACTGGTCAGGGTCCTCTTGGTTGCATGTTCGAGACCTGGAGGTTTCCATTTTATTGAATTTCTTCCAACTTTATTTTCGCTCCATTTAGTCTGAACTGAAGCAGCACGTAGAGAGAGAGAGAGTGGACAAGACATGTGTAGCTAGCTAGCGAGAGAGAGAGAGAGAGAGAGAGAGAGAGAGAGAGAAAGTGTGCCCCATCGCTGCCTCCGGCGAGCTTTTACCGGAAGCAGGTGCATGATTTATATATTCTCCAATCTCCGACGAGCTTCCTTCGCGTATATATAGGTGCGCGGCGCGCCGCCCGATCTCACGCGTTTTCTAGGCGAATGCAGGAGAGCTAGCTGCAGCATCCGCGGGCGCGACGATGGCGGAGTGAGGGACGCAATATGCCGTGGAATAATCGACGGTGAGGCTCTACAACAGCGGTAAGAATCCCCTTCACGGGAGTATAACCGGCGGCAGAGATCTTCAGCAGCAGTAGCTTGATGAATCTGTAGGGTTTTTAGAGCTGCGTAAATATTACTTATTCTTTATCGAATCTGTAGCATTTTCTCTGCGATTGTTTTATTGAATCCGTAGAGTTTTCTCTAAGATTACTTCATCGAATCTCTAGAGTAAATCTAGGATGTGCAGATTTTGTTGGGTTGAATTTCTGCAGATTTTTTTGTTGGTACAATTTGTGCTGATATTTTGTTAATAACAATCTTCAGTATGTGTATGCAGAACTACAGATTAGTACAGTATGCACATCATTAGTTGTATTTTTGCAGGATTGTCTATGTAGAACTGCAGACTAGTTGTATTTATGCACATATATAGTACTAGTTGTCGTTATAAAGTACAATATAATCAGTGATAATATTAGTAACATCATATCATTTATTTTCCTGATCTTTTCTAATTTTTGTGTTAAAAAAGGAATATGGCTCAAAACGAATGTGTGACATGTCAGCAGCAACATGCCTGGTGTGGGAGTGGAAACACAGACCATGTGATGTATTTTAGAATGAGGGTGAGATCACCCTTTTTTGTAGAGGGATTTGTAAGTATTCTCGATTTTCATATACATATCTTATTTTAAATTTCCATATAAATTGCTTTATGTTCATGATCTTATGGGTTTTTTCTGTTTCACAAATTTATGCAGTGTATTCCTTGTTGTTTCGTTGAGCGTATGCGACAATTCGCTCTTGGTCCCATATGACCTGGATCCTTGCTCGAAGTGACCGCCATGATGATCAAAATAGAAAATTGATGAATACTACTTCGATGTGCTGTATGGTGGGAATTTTGGGAGGTCTGTAGCATTGTGTGGGCCATATTGGAGGGGGTTCTGTGCAGCTTATAACATTGAATAGAATGATGTTCTGACATTTGCATACAATAGAGTATACATGTGCTTTATTGTTGAAGTATCAAATGTTGATAATGTTGTCAAACCTTGGGTTGATCAAGACCAGTGTATGTATTGACTTCTTTGCATTGAAATGGTTTTTTCCTTACACACATGACTAGTTTCTTAATTATGTATGTTCCTTACACACAAACCTTCTTCAATTTCATATGCATGATTAGGGTGTTATAAGACTGAAGATTGTTGCAAGGTGACACTAGAGAAATCCATATTTTAGCACCCATGTAATGTCAGTTGCTCTGAAATGAATTCCATATCTTGGGCATTCTACAAGGAGTTTGTAAGAGACCTGGATGGAGATGAGGTCTTTGAGATCCCTCAGTTCTTGCTACACCGGGTGTAGGATGAAGATGATCTTCATCAGATGGTTAGTTTAATCACTTTTTCCTATGCTTTTCCTTCTTATTTTGTAAATTTATCAGGGTGGCCAGTTAACTAAGATCTGTTATATATTTTTGTTACTCAGGAAATTCCTTTGAGATGCACAAGGGAACACCAAATCCCAAAGAAAGGGTTCTATTGTGTATGCATGAAGAATAATTGTAACGAAGGCCTGAAAATCTTGGGGAGATATCGCATATCGGAAGTATATGACGATTGCATTGAGTTCACCGACCCCTGGGCTGAATTCTGTGCTAAAAACAGAATTTGCCTTGATGATCTGCTCGTCGTCCAGGTCAAGGTGATGAGGCACTATATCAAGCTAATTATTGAGGTGGTCACCGGTCCGGCAGAGGAACAAGAGGATGCGGAAGACGACAGCGACGAGCCGCAGGAGGAGGACGAAGACGGGAGCGTTGGCTCTGTAATGTCGGTTGTAGCTCAGAACTTCTGAATAAATCATCAAAATTTAAATTTCAAGAATGCATGCTCAGAAACTTTTGTGTTGTTGTATGTTAAACTAGCAAATCTCTTTTGTTCAAATCTCTTGGGCTGTACCAACTTCATTATGTTTAATTATGAAAGGTAAAATATAAATGATTTCTCTCAATTTCTCGCATAGAAAAATGCACAACTAATTCCATATTCTCGCAGGAACTGGCTCCACTTGTTGAACCGACAACACTGCCACGATCTCCACGTAACCACGGTGAGTTCTCGAACCGAAGCTATAGTTACCACGTTTCTTCTTCCTCTTCAATTTTTCCTAGGCGCTTCTTCTTCCTCTTCCTCGGTCATTCCTCTGCAGTTTTTCCTAGGCGCTTCTTCTTCCTCTGTTCTGGAACCGTCAGTTCATCTTGTTCTTCCTCTCGCAGGCAGTTCCTTGCAGGCATTTCCTTTCACCCATTTCCTTGCAGGCATGGACGATGGGAAACGCACAATAGAGACCCACTTGGTCCCTGCCCATGGCACCACGACTTTGATAGTGGTGTACACAAATGATGAAGCGACTGTGGAGACAACTCTCGCCAGGTTTGAGCAATTGCTTGAGAAAGAGAAGTACAAGTTTGTGGGGCTAGACTTGGAGTACACTGATACGTCCATTTTGCATCACTATTCTATGTCTTAATTCACTATTATTCATTGATATATTTCATATTGAGAGGTGATAGTTATGTTATTTCATCTGTTTTTGCATGGTTGATGACTTTTGGAGCATGGACCGCACGTCGGATTCTGATGGAAAAGGTGCTGTTTGGAGGCAAAATTCACGAAGATCAGAAAATCCGGGAAAATATACGGAAAATCCAATTTTTCCAGAAGACTAAGGATGCCAGAAGACGGAGTGGAGATGGGCCACAGGGGGCCCACACCACCCCCTGGTGTGGGCAGCCCTAGGACGCGCCAAGAGGTGGTGTGGCCGCACTGGCCCACCTCTGGCTCTCTCCTCTAGCGTATATTATCCTCCCAAAACCCTAAGACTCGGGGAGCGACCACAGAAAGATTCCGCCGCCTCTGCGGGGCGGAAAACACCGAGAGAGAAAGATCTCTCCGGCAGACAGATTTCTGCCGGGGGAATTCCTTCCCAGAGAGGGGAGATCATCGCCATCAACACCACCATCAAGCTGGACTTCATCGGGATCATCATCATCATCACCACCATCATCATCACCATCAACACCCTCATCACCATCTCCATATTGCTGTAACAATTGAGTTGAATCTTGCATTAGTTCATAGGGGAAAGTTTCCCGGTGTTGATTACTCTTTGTAGTTGATGCTATTGAGTGAACCATTGAATTATTATTTATGTTCAGATTGTTATACATCATTATTCCATCTCTGTTCATGATCCATATGATGTCTTGTGAGTAGTTTGTTTTGTTCTTGAGGACATGGGAGAAGTCATGTTGTTAGTAGTGGAGTTGTGTTGAGAAAGATTCAATAGTTTGATATTTAAGTTGTGGTGTACTTCTTCTAGTGGTGTCATGTGAACGTCGACTACATGACACTTCACCTATATGGGCCTAGGGGAATGCATTGTGTATTTGGATACTAATCGTAGGGGTTGCCAGAGTGACAAAAACCTGAACCCCCGTTAGGAAACCATTGCACAAGGGGCGTAAGGGTCTTAGAGTTTAAAGTTGTGGTTAGGTCGCTACCTTAATTACTTTCTTGTAGTTACGGATGTTTGCAAGGGGTATAATCACAAGTATGTATTAGTCTTGGATGGGGCGGTACATTAGCACAGGTTCACCCACACAACACTTAGCAAGCTAGAGAAGATTAATCAACTATATGAAGCGAAAGCACTTGACTGTCTTCCCATGTGTCCTCGAGAACGTTTGGTAATCTTAAGTAATACAACCGGCTTGTCCTTTGCTGCATAAAGGATTGGGCCACTTGTTGCATTTATTCCTACTGTCTTTTATTTACTCATACTTTGTTTACTTGCTTTATCAAAAAACCCTAAAAATCCATTTGCTAAGTATTTGCAGAGAATTCCTGATCCATACCACTAGCTAGCACATTCTTCTCCTCATTGGGTTCGACACTCTTACTTATCGAAAATACTGCGATACACCCACTATACTTGTGGGTCATCAAGACTATTTTCTGGCGCCGTTGCCGGGGAGTGAAGCGCTATTGGAGAGTGGAACTGGTAAAGGAAACTTCTACTGTGAGTATTGTTTACTTCTGTTAGTTGCTTTATTTTCGTTATGGATAATTCGTTGAGTTTCTTATTTGGTAATGCTACTACCACTGCTAAGGTATTAGATAAGCCACCACCTGCCGAGAATGATGTTTTCAAAATACCTACAAGAATTATTGATCGTGTTATGGATAACTACTATGTTGGGGATGGAACTGTCCATCCCGGTGATCATTTGCTCTTTATACACGAATTATGCGGGTTGTTCAAGTGTGCAGGTATTACTACAGATCAAGTTAAGAAGAAGTTATTCTCATTATCACTGAAAGGAAGAGCTGAGGAATGGTATAAGCTGCTGAAGAATGGTCAAGCTCTGAATGGGAGGAAATAGTACCTATCTTTTATTCAAAGTTTTATCCTCCTAGTGAGATTCATAAGGATCGAAATCAAATATACAACTTTTGGCCTCTTGATGGAGAGAGTACAGCTCAAGCTTGGGGGATATTGAAGTTACTAATGCTCAAATGTCCCATTCATGAGCTCCCCAACAATATTATTATCAATAACTTTTATGCAATTCTCCCTCTACGTGATAAAGATTTATTGGATGCTTCTTGTGTTGGATCATTCACTCGCATGGAAGAAGAAGCTAAATGGGATCTTCTGGACCGTATTCAAGATAAATCTGAAGCTTGGGAGAATGACAAAGGTAGAAAGTCAGGTATAATTTATGATTATGAATGCATTAAATCTTTTATGGGAACTGATGACTTTCAAAATATTAAAAATACTTATGGTCTAGACTCCCAAGCTATTGCTTCTTATTTTAAGGCTTTTGCTTCCTAAATTGAAGTGCCTAAAAAGAAGTGGAATAAGTATCATGAACCTTATAAAGATATTGCTAAGAGTGTTCCTGCAAGAAATACTGAAGTTTATACTGCTAATCATGTTTTACCTGTACCTTATATTGAGAAAATGCCTTTCCCAGTTAAGATAAGGGAACACTATATGATAGCTAGTATGGTTGATGAAAGTAGGAATGAAGCTGTTGAACCTGATAAACAAATGGTTGATGAACCTATAATAGCAAATGTGAAAGACTTTGTCACTAAATATGTAGAAGATGGACACACTATCCTCTATAAGGATACTTCTAATATTGTTTCACAAAGTAGTGTTATGAGAGCTAGTGTCCATGTGTTTTCTGTTAGGATAAGCGATCATTGCTACAATGGTTCATGTGATAGATATATCATTAAGTTTATGCATGATACTTAAAGTTATTATGAGAGAGGGAAGACTATTCTTATGCACCTCAATAATATCAAATTTCCTCGTTTTATGCTTAAAGTCTTTATGTTGCACTTGTTTTGCCTTCTTATGCAAGTAGCCTCTGGTTTCAACAACTTGTTTGTTTACAAAATCCCCTTGCATAGGAAGTGGGTTAGACTTAAATGTGTGTGTGTTTGCTTCTTAATGCTCTCTTTCACTTCAATTCATATTCCTATGTGAGCTTCTTCAAAATTATAATGCCCATCTTAATGGCTTTAAAGAAAGAGCTTTTTGGGAGACAACCCAATTTGTTTTTGCTTTCAGTTTGTTTTTTGTTTCTTTGAGTCTTGGAAGTTATTACTTCGGTAATAACCGCTCCTTATCTGTTTTGTTTGGTTTTTGTGTCAAGATCAACCTCTAATGAGAGAGAAGTAATATTTGGGGAAGTTGCTGTCCCGAAACAGATTTTTGTGCTTCACCGTAAAAATTCGTGAGAGTTCTCTGTATGTCGGATTGAGCTGTAATTTTTTGTGCTTCTGCCCCAGGTTGTTATTTAACTTTATTTAGTTTTTCACTTTTTGATTTGAGCAACAGAAGATTTTCTAAAAAAATGATCTTTACCTGCTGGTCTGTTTTGACAGATTTTGCCACTCTTGCATTTGCTTCTTTATTCGATTTCCTTTTTGAATTCTTTTTGGGTTTTCGGGAGGAGTTGCTACAGTAGCTTATGTTTTGATGGTTTTCAGTTGAAGTTGGAATCAAAAGGTTTTATCACTTCACTTATACTAATGTTGCTAATGATAACTGTGTGAAGTTTTGTGTGAGAGAAATTTCTAGGAAGTGGAGATAATGGTGTAATAAGGAAGAGAAGGGTTTTATGACTCAAGTAATAAGTGTATGAAGATGAAGATATTGATGTTATTCAAGTGGTGACTCCGAAAGAATCTACTAGATACCAAATTCAGAGACCTGCAGAGTCTGTTTTCAAATAGGTAACAGTTCTGGTAAGAAAAGTTCCGCGAAAATACTATCCAACTATATTTTTGCAGTTTTCACTCAATAAGGAAAGCTACGAAGCGACAAAGGGACGGTAATGGAGCCAGGGTGGCTCACACCACCCTGTGGCTAGGGCCCTCCCCTGGCCGCGCCACCGGGTGGTGAGTCCACCCCGGACTCCGCCTCCGACTCGTTTTCTCCCAGTACCTTCCTTTTGCTTTGAAACTTCGTAATATATAACCCCCCGGATCCCCCGAGGTTCGTATATCGTGTTTTCGTCGTGTTTTTGTTTCGATCTGTTTCTGCTAGGACATACTCTTTGAAGGCCTAAAAGAAAAATGGTGTCTGCCAAGGATAAAGGGAAGAAGCCCATGGAAGAGGATTTCCAAGACCCCAAGCAGGGGCTGGTACCTTTAGTCCCTTGCCCTGCATCAGTGGAAGCCCTACGAGTCGCTAAGGAATTCTGTGATAAGTACTAAGACTTGCAGAGGGAGGTGGACATGCTTCAATGGGAGAATAATAGGCTTCGCAAGATGTTGGAAGATTTCCTCACGTCAACTAAGGAAATAATACCACCACCACCAAAGGAGTAATTCGTCATCAGGTTTGGCATCCCCTTGGTTTGTTCCAAGCTTGGGGGAGTGTCGCGGTATCACATCACTATCTTCTATCTTTTTACCTTTTTAGTAGAGTCATATCATGAATAGAGGAGTTATTATGTAGTATGGTTTGCATTATGGAAGTGTCCCCTCTCTCGTTAGATATGTATCCCTTGGTGTGAGTTGCCGTTATGGAATATTAATGAGAAGTTCTATCATTTACTCTTTTGCATAGCTTATATTATTTTTCAATTCGTGGTTATATGATTGATCTTGTTGTTAGTATTGGTATCACTTTGGGATCATTGAGTTAATTTAGTTGGTTTTGGCAAACCTGGCTCTGTCAGTAGCAACACTATTTTCGAGAGTTGAAAGAAAAGATAAAAGGACTCTAAAGAAAAATAATTTCATCATCTTTCTTTCTTAATTTGCTCATAAGTTTAGTATTCTCTAGTTAAGATCTTTTGTGCTTCCAAGGAAGATTGCATGTTTGCCTTTATCACTTGTATGTTTGTTTGTTTCCTTCAACTCTTATACTTGCTACCCAGCGTTGCTAGCCAAAAACCTGTACTGAGAGGGTATTCTTCTCGTGCATCCAACTCCTTTAAACCAAAACCCACGCCATTTGTGTCCACCATACCTACCTAGTAGCATTATTGCTATTCCAAGTAAATTCTTGTTTTATCTACCTCCCAAATTAAACTTGTTATGTGAAAATTAGTGATTAAAGCTCTCACGAACTTGATGACACACTTTACTTTCTTGCACTTAATAAACTTGAACCATTTTGCCCATCTATGTTGCGTATATGCTTGCGCTTTGTAAGTTGTGAATTAGCAGAACCATGCTGTCATGGGGAACGCTTTCAACATTGCACTGGTACTTTGTACCTAGTTGATATCATGTTCTTTTGTCTATGTATGTCGTCGGTGTGAAATGAAAGGGGAGCTTGTAAGTCCATGGAGTTATGCATGTGTGTTAGAGAAACGCCTGGGCCGCTGGTCTAATCCATGCTGACATGGTGGAAACCTGTAGCGTAACCATAACGAGTATCCATGAAGCATTCTTCTTATAAAAAAAGAGATAGAGATTGAGAAAAAGAAAAGAAAAAAATAGATATTATGAAAAGAGGAAAGAGAGAAAAAAAGCACCATATTCCCATGGTAAATAAGAAGATTGTTGAGATACTTGTTGTCTGCTTGCCTTGTCATTTTGATATGGGGATTCTTCCGTATCATCGGGCAAGGGGTACCCCGTTGGCGGTTCTCTATGATACACATATGCTTACGATGACAAGAACTTATCGGTGACTAAACTTGAGTAGCATGAGGAGCGGCCCTCGTATTCAAGGAACATGAGATTCTCAATTTGCAACTTGTCAATGCATATCCTCATATTTGATCACTTTAACCTTAATCACCTAAAGATGCCTATGATAGGGGCAATGAGAGCTGAAAGCTAGTAAGTATCATAATTTTTGGGAGCTCTTTATGAGACTTGCACTCCCTGCTTCCCTCTGTGAAGGGCCTTTCTTTTAATTTGTAGTTGAGTCAGTAAACCTATTCCCTTCTATCTCAGCAAGTATTTTGAGTTGTTGTGTTTCATTCATTCATATGATGATTTATTCAATCATGTTTCTTATGTTCCTTGTTTTGCACTTTGCTCTTATCTTTATGTTTACTACTTTGAAAGATATCATTGAAACCAGTTATTTGTGAACTACAACAATTATCAACTATTCTTTTACCAAGAGCGAAGTTTGCCATTACCAATTATGATTCACATTATGTATCTTTATTGTGTTTCCTTTACTTATTACAAGTTGAGTTATATAATAGTGAGTTGTCTTCTATTATGATCTATGTATTTGATGAATGTGATGCTTCTTGTCCGTATTCTTTTATCGACTCTTCACTCCATAAACCTAAGGCCATGTTTATTGAGCTCAGTTTCGCTTGGGGACAAGCGAAGTCTAAGCTTGGGGGAGTTGATACGTCCATTTTGCATCACTATTCTATGTCTTAATTCACTATTATTCATTGATATATTTCATATTGAGAGGTGATACTTATGTTATTTCATTTGTTTTTGCATGGTTGATTACTTTTGGAGCATGGACCGCTGTAGTCAGGATTCTGATGGAAAAGGTGCTGTTTGGAGGAAAAATTCGCGAAGATCAGAAAATTCGGGAAAATATACGGAAAATCCTATTTTTCCAGAATACTAAGGATGCCAGAAGACAGAGTGGTGATGGGCCACAGGGGGCCCACACCACCCCCTAGCGTGGGCAGCCCTAGGCTGCGCCAGGAGGTGGTGTGGCCGCCCTGGCCCACCTCTGGCTCTCTCCTCTAGCGTATATTATCCTCCCGAAACCCTAAGACCCGGGGAGCAACCACAGAAAGATTCCGCCGCCTCTGGGGGGCGGAAAACACCGAGAGAGAAAAATCTCTCCGGCAGATAGATTTCTGCCGGTTGAATTCCTTCCCAGAGAGGGGAGATCGTGGCCATCAACACCACCATCAAGCTGGACTTCATCGGGATCATCATCATCACCACCATCAGCACCCTCATCACCATCTCCATATTGCTGTAACAATTGAGTTGAATCTTGCATTAGTTCATAGGGGAAACTTTCCCGGTGTTGATTACTCTTTATAGTTGATGCTATTGAGTGAACCATTGAATTATTGTTTATGTTCAGATTGTTATACATCATTATTCCATCTCTGATCATGATCCATATGATGCCTTGTGAGTAGTTTGTTTTGTTCTTGAGGACATGGGAGAAGTCATGTTGTTAGTAGTGGAGTTGTGTTGAGAAAGATTCAATAGTTTGATATTTAAGTTGTGGTGTACTTCTTCTAGTGGTGTCATGTGAACGTCGACTACATGACACTTCACCTATATGGGCCTAGGGGAATGCATTGTGTATTTGGCTACTAATCGTAGGGGTTGCCAGAGTGACAAAAACCTGAACCCCCGTTAGGAAACCATTGCACAAGGGGCGTAAGGGTCTTAGAGTTTAAAGCTGTGGTTAGGTCGCTACCTTAATTACTTTCTTGTAGTTACGGATGTTTGCAAGGGGTATAATCACAAGTATGTATTAGTCTTGGATGGGGCGGTACATTAGCACAGGTTCACCCACACAACACTTAGCAAGCTAGAGAAGATTAATCAACTATATGAAGCGAAAGCACTTGACTGTCTTCCCATGTGTCCTCGAGAACGTTTGGTAATCTTAAGTAATACAACCGGCTTGTCCTTTGCTGCATAAAGGATTGGGCCACTTGTTGCATTTATTCCTACTGTCTTTTATTTACTCATACTTTGTTTACTTGCTTTATCAAAAAACCCTAAAAATCCATTTGCTAAGTATTTGCAGAGAATTCCTGATCCATACCACTAGCTAGCACATTCTTCTCCTCATTGGGTTCGACACTCTTACTTATCGAAAATACTGCGATACA
The DNA here is from genome assembly GCA_023614405.1 of Avena insularis. Lineage (NCBI taxonomy): Eukaryota > Viridiplantae > Streptophyta > Magnoliopsida > Poales > Poaceae > Avena > Avena insularis. The sequence continues at coordinate 657,907,581 of CM042690.1, read as the reverse complement.
CCCACTATACTTGTGGGTCATCATACACCCGTGCAAATAAGCGAAAAAAATCCTCCACAAGAGATCGCTGTCGTGCAAATTGCCATACATGAGGAGGTCCTCGTTTACCACTTCTGCAGGTATGTGAAATTTAAATTTGAGATCACCACTTCTGCATCCTTTGTTCCTTTACATCCCTAAAACCATCTAACTGCAGGAGTAAACCAACTTAGAAGCATTGTCCGGCTCTGGTCGAGTTCTTGTGTAGAAAGGGATAACTTTCACTAGCATGGATATCACAAATCACACAATTATGCTTTATCGTGCGTTGATAAAAATCCCAGATTGGTACCACATCGACATCCGAAATCTGTACAAGCTCAAAGAATACCGAGCGAAGGATGGCATGGGTGATCTGGCAGCGGAAATCATCGATAAGTCCTATGAAAAACTGAAGAAATTGAAGCAACTCGAGCACGACTACTAGGAGTGGAAGCCGATGAGCCAAAGGCCTTTAGTGCAGCGGTATGCAGAGACGCCTACATGGCGTACGAGTTGTACAGTAAGCTCATTACCATGAAAGATGGGATGGTTAAGGCGGGGTTTTTCGGGAGAGAGCTATGCCCTGGTTGCGAGCTAGCCTAGGAGAAGAAGCGTGAGGAGGACAGAAAGCGGTTTCAGGACGAGCAGGGATCTTGGGACGGTGGCGACAGCAAGCGGTTGAAGGGGAAGCAAGTCAAGGACGACAACAAGTGGTGGTGATACATTATGTGTTTGAACTAGATTTTAGTTTCTAGTTTATTTTGTGTACGTAGTATGTATTTTGGGATATACAGATTAGCTTGGGATCTAAGCGTTGGAAGAACTTGCATGCATATGTATGTGTTTACCTATATGATATATATGTACAAAAGTGTGATGGGTTGTTGCATTGAGATGGGCATTATATTTAGGCCCCTGGTGAGCATATGGTCTCTCACATATATCGATCATGCGTGCGCATGATCCAACATCTTCTTGGGCTCAAACTTTGAGATAGGTATTATCATCTAGGCAACTTCAGTGGATTTTGTGATGAACCTTTTCCTCCTTTGTGTCATGCATGACCACACACACATGCTCCATTGCATGATGTGTGTGTGTTCTTTTCCTACACCAGTATACACTGATATATATCCACACATATGTATGCATGCATGACCAAACACACATGTGTATTAAACCATCCATGGTCACAAGATGATGATATATATCTCTTTACATATATATGCATGACCAGACACACACATGCATATACTCAAGGATTATGTGATGATGCACAAATTCTATCACACTGGTCTGCATGCATGTATAGGGGGTCATATTGCATGCATGTGTTCTTTTTCCTAACCCACATTGCTATGGTCACCAGAGTCATTGATAGATCCACACACCCATGATGATCTATGACCACATTTGCATGTATGTACATTGTCCTCTTCCAAAACCTACCACGATGATATCTCTACACGTATTCATGACCACACAATGCATATACTGCTCAAGTGGATTATGTGATGATGCACCACTAATAATAATTCTGTCACACTGCAATGCATGCAATGTGTGGAAGCTCTCCTTTATTTAACCAATGTGTTTTTTGGTCCATATATGGATTTGATCTCCTAGAGTCATATTGCATGCATGTGTGTTCTTTTCCATGCATATATATTGCATTATTGTTGATAGATCCACATGAGATGACCATATTGCATGCATGTGTGTTCTTTTCCAACAATATACCACATTTTGACATATATCTACATGATGAGACTACACATGTATAACTCTCTGGATGATGCAAATTATTATGTCACACTGGTGCAACATGCATGCAATGTGTGTACAAGCTGTGCTTTTCCTATATTGGTCTCTCTGACCATGCATGTGGTTGTACACATATGGAACCCCTAGAGTCATTATTGCATATGTGATCTTTTTCCTAAACCACATTGATATCCACACTAGCTACTATATATAGTAGCTAGATGTCATTGATCCACATACATGACCACATTGCATGTGTTCTCTTTTCTAAAACCACATTGTTAATTGGTATATCTACCACACACACTAGTGGATTCTATGATGCAACAACTTCTGTCACACTGGTGCAACATGCAATATGTTGCTTTCCTGTGTTTTGGTCTATATATGCATGTGACCATGCATGGTTTAATACACATGGATCCTCCCCTAGAGACATTGCATGATGTGTGTTACACACTGATATATATATATATATATATATCCACTGGAGCCACTGATCCCATCACATGACCACACACAACATTGCATATATATGTACATTGTTCTCTTTTCCAAAACAACACAAGATGATGAAATATACATATATCTACATATATATGCATGACCAGACACACACACATGAATATACTCAAGGATTATGTGATGATGTGCACAAATTCTGTCACACTGGTCCATGCATGCAATGTGGAGCTCCTGTATTTAATTCCTATGTGTTGTTTGGTCTCTATGACCAATATGGAATATATATCTATCTATCTATCTCCTATAGGGGGTCATATTGCATGCATGTGTTCTTTTTCCTAACCCACATTGATATGGTCACCAGAGTCATTGATAGATCCACATCCAGGATGATCCACATTTGCATGTATGTACATTGTTCTACCAAAACCTAACAATGATATCTATCTCTACACATATGCATGACCAAACAATGCATACACTACTCAAGTGGATTATTTGATGATGCACAACTAATAATAATTATGTCACATTGCATGCATGCAATGTGGAAGCTCTCCTTTATTTAACCTATGTATTTTTGGTCTCTATGACCATATATATATATGGATTTGATCTCCTAGAGTCATATTGCATGCATGTGTGTTCTTTTCCATGCATATATTGCATTATTGTTGATAGATCCACATGAGATGACCACATTGCATGCATGTGTGTTCTTTTCCAACAATATACCACATTTTTACATATATCTACATGCTGAGACCAGACATGTATAACTCTTTGGATGATGCAACTTATCTCACACTGGTGCAACATGCATGCAATGTGTGCGCAAGCTGTGCTTTTCCTATATTGGTCTCTATGACCATGCATGTGGTTGTACACATATGGAACCCCTAGAGTCATTATTGCATAAGTGATCTTGCTAAACCACATTGATATCCACACTAGATACTAGTAGCTAGATGTCATTAATCCACATACATGAACACATTGCATGTGTTCTCTTTTCCAAAACCACATTGTTAATTGGTATATCTACTACACAAACTAGTGGATTCTGTGATGCAACAACTTCTGTCACACTGGTGCAATATGCAATATGTTGCTTTCCTATGTTTTGGTCTATATATGCATGTGACCATGCATGGTTTAATACACATGGATCCTCCCCTAGAGACATTGCATGATGTGTGTTACACACTGATATATATATCCACTGGAGCCACTGATCCCATCACATGACCACACACTGCATTGCATAGATATGTACACTATTCTCTTCTCCAAAACAACACAAGATGATATATATATATATATACATATATATGCATGACCAGACACACACATGCATATACTCAAGGATTATGTGATGATGTGCACAAATTCTGTCACACTTGTCCATGCATGCAATGTGGAGCTCCTTTATTTAATTCCTATGTGTTGTTTGGTCTCTATGACCAATATGGAATATATATCTATCTATCTCCTATAGGGGGTCATATTGCATGCATGTGTTCTTTTTCCTAACCCACATTGATATGGTCACCAGAGTCATTGATAGATCCACATCCATGATGATCCACATTTGCATGTATGTACAATGTTCTTCCAAAACCTAACAATGATATCTATCTCTACACATATGCATGACCACACAATTCATACACTACTCAAGTGGATTATCTGATGATGATGCACAACTAATAATAATTCTGTCACACTGCATGCATGCAATGTGGAAGCTCTTCTTTATTTAACCTATGTGTTTTTGGTCTCTATGACCATATATATATATAGGGATTTTATCTCCTAGAGTCATATTGCATGCATGTGTGTTCTTTTCCATGCATATATTGCATGCATGTGTGTTCTTTTCCATGCATATATTGCATTATTGTTGATAGATCCACATGAGATGCCCACATTGCATGCATGTGTGTTCTTTTCCAACAATATTCCACATTTTGACATATATCTACATGATGAGACCACACATGTATAACTCTCTGGATGATGCAACTTATCTCACACTGGTGAAACATGCATGCAATGTGTGTGCAAGTTGTGCTTTTCCTATATTGGTCTCTGTAACCATGCATGTGGCTAAACACATATGGAACCCCTAGAGTCAATATTGCATATGTGATCTTCCTAAACCACATTGATATCCACACTAGCTACTAGTATCTAGATGTCATTGATCCACATACATGAACACATTGCATGTATTCTCTTTTCCAAAACCACATTGTTAATTGGTATATCTACCACACACACTAGTGGATTCTGTGATGCAACAACTTCTCTCACACTGGTGCAACATGCAATATGTTGATTTCCTGTGTTTTGGTCTATATATGCATGTGACCATGCATGGTTTAATACACATGGATCCTCCCCTAGAGACATTGCATGATGTGTGTTACACACTGATATATATATATATCCACTGGAGCCACTGATCCCATCACATGACCACACACAACATTGCATATATATGTACAATGTTCTCTTTTACAAAACAACACAAGATGATGATATATATATATATATATCTACATATATATGCATGACCAGACACACACATGCATATACTCAAGAATTATGTGATGATGTGCACAAATTCTATCACACTGGTCCATGCATGCATGCATGCATGCAATGTGGAGCTCCTTTATTTAATTCCTATGTGTTGTTTGGTCTCTATGACTAATATGGAATATATATCTATCTATCTCCTATAGGGTGTCATATTACATGCATGTGTTCTTTTTCCTAACCCACATTATTTATATGGTCACCAGAGTCATTGATAGATCCACATCCATGATGATCCACATTTGCATGTATGTACATTGTTCTTCCAAAACCTAACAATGATATCTATCTACACACATGCATGACCACACAATGCATACACTAATCAAGTGGATTATCTGATGATGCACAACTAATAATAATTATGTCACATTGCATGCATGCAATGTGGAAGCTCTTCTTTATTTAACCTATGTTTTTTTGGTCTCTATGACCATATATATATGGATTTGATATCCTAGAGTCATATTGCATGCATGTGTGTTCTTTTCCATGCATATATTGCATTATTGTTGATAGATCCACATGAGATGACCACATTGCATGCATGTGTGTTCTTTTCCAACAATATACCACATTTTGACATATATCTATATGATGAGACCACACATGTATAACACTCTGGATGATGCAACTTATTATGTCACACTGGTGCAACATGCATGCATGTGTGTACAAGCTGTGATTTTCCTATATTGGTCTCTGTGACCATGCATGTGGTTGTACACATATGGAACCCCTAGGGTCATTATTGCATATGTGATCTTTTTCCTAAACCACATTGATATCCACACTAGCTACTAGTAGCTAGATGTCATTGATCCACATACATGACCACATTGCATGTGTTCTCTTTTCCAAAACCACATTGTTAATTGGTATATCTACCACACACACTAGTGGATTCTGTGATGCAACAACTACTGTCACACTGGTGCAACATGTAATATGTTTCTTTCATGTGTTTTGGTCTATATATGCATGTGACCATGCATGGTTTAATACACATGGATCCTCCCCTAGAGACATTGCATGGTGTGTGTTACACAACACTGATATATATATATCTGATGACCCACAAGTATGGGGGTGTATCGCAGTATTTTCGATAAGTAAGAGTGTCGAACCCAACGAGGAGCAGAAGGTGCTGGCTAGTGGTATGGATCAGGAATTCTCTGCAAATACTTAGCAAACGGATTTTTAGGGGTTTTTGAATGCAAGTAAATCAAGTACGAGTAAATAAAATACAATAAGAATAAATGCAGCAAGTGTCCCAATCCTTTATTCAGTAAAGGACAAGCCGGTTGTATTCCATAAGATGGCCAAACATTCTCGAGGACACATGGGAATATCGTCAAGTGTTTTCGCTTCATATAGTTGATCAATCTTCTTTAATGTGCTAAGTGTTGTGTGGGTGAACCTGTGCTAATGTACTGACCTTCCTAGGACTAATACATACTTGTGATTATACCTCTTGCAAACATCGGTAAGTACAAGAAAGTAATTAAGGTAGAAACCTAACAACAGCTTTAAACTCTAAGACCCTAATGTCCCTTGTGCAATGGTTTCCTAATGGGGGTTCAGGTTTCTATCACTCCAGCAACCCCTACGATTAGTACCCAAATACATAATGCATTCCCCTAGGCCCATATAGGTGAAGTTTCATGTAGTCGACGTTCCCATGACACCACTAGAAGAAGTACACCACAACTTAAATATCAAACCATTGAATCTTTCTCAACACAATTCCACTACTAACAACATGACTTCTCCCAAGTCCTCAAGAACAAAACGAACTACTCACAAGACATCATATGGATCATGATAAGATATGGAATAATGATGTATAACAATCTGAACATGAACAATAATTCAACGGTTCACTCAATAGCATCAACTACAAAGAGTAGTTAACACCGGGAAAGTTTCCCCTAAGAACTATGCAAGATTCAACCCAATTGTTACAGCAATATGGAGATGGTGATGGGGGTGCTGGTGGAGATGATGGTGGTGATGATGATGATGATCCCGATGAAGTCCATCTTGATGGTGGTGTTGATGGCGATGATCTCCCCTCTCCGGGAAGGAATTCCCGCGGCAGAATTCTGTCTGCCAAAGAGATCTTTCTCTCTCATTGTTTTCCGCCCCGCAGAGGCGGCGGAATCTTTCTGTGGTCGCTCCCCGAGTCTTAGGGTTTCGGGAGGATAATATACGCTAGAGGGGAGAGCTAGGGGTGGACCAGGGCGGCCACAGCACTTGGTGGCGCTATTGGGTCCGCAGCATAGAAAACAAAAAATTTCCTACGGTGTGAACTACACGCCAAGATCTATCTACTAGGTACAAAGCAACGGGTGGACATACATCCAACGAGAACTTACCCTCGTAGACAACAAGCTTTGTTAACGAGTAGGAACTCGTGGTTGATGTAGTCATACACTTGCCGATCTCAAGATCGTGAGGAAGTCCGAGCGCCGCAACTCAGCAGCGCATCCGCACTCGCACACATGTTCAAGCCACCGGACAACCTCCACCTCCTCGCTCTAGCGATCTAGCGGAAGCAGCAACTCCTTCCATACGAGAATGCCACCGGGAACATGTATCTCGCTAATCCGAGACCATGGGGGAATAATTCTAGAGGGGTAGAGAGATCCTTCACAAGGAGGAGTGAGGATGAAGGAGGGAATGGGTGGCCTTTTATAGGAGGAGGGGGGGTGCCCCCTCTCTCCATGGCCGGCGCATGGGGGGTGACCCTCACCTCCCCCATTCATGTGGTGGTAACCCCTCCATATTAAAATGCCTCTTCACATTCCCTTTTAAAGTCTCCACTTTAAATGTATTAAATTTCTCCAAATTTAATGCTCTCTCATTTAATAAAACTCTTTATATTAAATTTATTCAGAATTTTGTTAATTACTTTAATTAACAAACATTCACATATAGCCCCTTGCAATATTTCAATATCACATGCAGAACCACCTTCTGCAATTTCACCCGAAACAATTTCCGGTTTCTATTAAAACAATTCCTGCGCTTTGCAATTCTTTCGTTTGAAACATATGTGCTCCAAAATGGTGTCCGGTAACTCTTAAGTGTGCCACCCTATGGTTCGCAAATAATGCAGATATGATCGAGACCCTTCTCCGATCAATAATCAGCAGCGGACACGGAGATCGTCTTGACTCCTACACATTCAACGATGACTCCTGTGATCGTGAGAACCTTTAACGCTTGTAACTAAATCCCTTTGTCTCTCGATATATTACATGTCCGAGATTCGATCATCGGTATCTCCATACCTAGTTTGATCTCGTTACCGACATGCACTCTTTTCTTGTTCTCGTGATATAACATTCTAGTGATCACATCACTTGCTTGCAAGCTATCCTAATGTGATATCACCGAGACCGCCCAGAGTATATCTATCTGTCATATGGATTGACAAATTCCACTCTTGATCCATGAGCCTCAACATAACACCTTCGTAGTACTGAACCCATCTTTATAGTCACCCTGTTACGGTGTGACGTTTGATGTTATCAAGATACTCTTCCGGTGTTAGCAATTAACATGATCTCATGGTCTAAGGATAAAGATTACTTCGTATGATGTTATAGCAATATAAACATAATGACTTGATCGTAATGCTATACTTCGGATGAATGTTCATCACATCATTCCACTAATGGTGTGACCTTGTTATTAACAACATCCAATGTCCATGATCAGGAAACCTTGATCATCCTGTTAATCAACAAGCTAGTCTATAAGAGAGGCATGACTAGGAACCCTTTTTGTTTATTAAACACACATGTATTGATGTTTCCGAATCAATACATTTCTAGCATGTAAAATAAACATCTATAATGTATAAGTAATATATAATAACAACTTTATTATTACCTCTCAGGGCATATTTCCTTCAGTCTCCCACTTGCACTAGAGACAATAATCTAGTTCACATAGTGATAAATCTAACACCCATGGAGTTCTGGTGTTGATCATGTTTTGCCCTTAGGGAGAACTTTAGTCAACGGATCTGCTACATTTAGGTCCGTGTGTACTTTACAAATCTTTATATCTCCATCCTTGACACGCTCGCGGATGGAGTGAAACCGGCGCTTAATATGTTTGGAATTCTTGTGAGACCTTGGCTCCTTTGTGTTGGCTATGGCTCCATTGTTGTCACAATAGATCACCATCGGGTCCAACACACTAGGAACGACACCTAGTTCCGTAATGAACTCTTTCATCCAAACCGCTTCCTGCGCCGCTTCTGAAGCAGCAACATATTCCACCTCCGTCGTTGATCCAACTACCACAGGTTGTTTGGAACTCCTCCAACTAACTGCTGCTCTGTTCAAGAGAAATACGTATCCGGATTGAGACTTAGAGTCATCTAGATCGGTGCAAAGCTAGCATCGACATAACACTTAGCGACTAGCTCTTCTTCACCTCCATATATGAGAAACATATCCTTAGTTCTTCTCAAGTACTTGAGGATGTTCTTTACCGCTATCCAGTGTTTCGAACCTGGATCAGATTGGTACCTACTAGTCAAACTAATAGCATGTGCCACATCCGGTCTTGTACATAGCATGGCATACATAATAGAGCCTATGGCCGAGTCATAGGGGATCTTATCCATCATCTCTCTTTCTTCCGCCGTAGCCGGACTTTGAGTCTTACTCAATGTCTTGCCTTGCAACATAAGTAAGAACCCCTTCTTACTTTCGTCCATATTAAACTTCTTTAATATCTTATCAAGGTATGTATTCTGCGATAGCCCAATTAGGCGCCTTGATCTATCTCTATAGATTTTAATGCCTAATATATATGACGCTTCACCAAGGTCTTTCATCGAAAATTTGCTGTTTAGATAACTTTTAACACTGTTTAAAAGATCTATATCATTTCCAATCAATAATATTGTCATCCACATATAATATCAGAAATGCCACATTGCTCCCACTCACTTTCTTGTAAATACAAGCCTCTCCATAAGTTTGGACAAATCCAAACTCTTTGATCACCTCATCAAAGCGGAGATTCCAACTTCATGATGCTTGCTTGAGTCCATAGATGGATCGCTGAAGTTTGCACACCTTATTAGCATCCTTAGGATCGACAAAACCCTTAGGTTGTATCATATACAACTCTTCTTCAATCTTACCATTGAGGAACGCAGTTTTGACATCCATCTGCCATATTTCATAATCGAAATATGCAGCAATTGCAAACATAATCCTAACCTATTTAAGCATTGCTACGGGAGAGAATGTCTCATCGTAGTCAACTCCTTGAATTTGTCGAAACCCCTTTGCGACAAGTCGAGCCTTATAGATGATCACATTACCATCAGCATCAATTTTCCTTTTGAAAATCCATTTATTCTCAACGGCCTTTCGGTCGTGAGGTAAGTCTACCAAGTTCCAAACTTGGTTCTCGTACATGGATTCCATCTCGGATTTCATGGCTTCTAGCCATTTGTTGGAATCCGGGCTCATCATCACTTCTTCATACGTCGCAGGGGCATCCATTTCATCAACCATGAAATTCACAACAGGATTGCCGTATAGTTCAGGAGCTGCGTGTCACCTTGACCTGCGAGGTTCGGTAGTGTCCTCTTTCGGAGTTTCATGATCATTATCATTAGCTCTCTCTTCATCAGGTGAAGTCAACTCCGAAACAACTTCCGGTGCTGCGCCACTCGCCATTCCATGAAGAGAAGGTTCAATAACCTCTTCGAGTTCTACCTTCCAACTACTCACACCTTTCGCAAGAAACTCCTTCTCAAGAAAGGATCCATTCTTGGCAACAAAAACCTTGCCCTCGGACCTATGATAGAAGGTATACCCAATTGTTTCCTTAGGGTATCCTATGAAGACGCATTTTTCCGCTTTGGGTTCGAGTTTATCCGGTTGAAGTTTCTTCACATAAACATCGCATCCCCAAACCTTAAGAAATGACAGCTTAGGTTTCTTTCCAAACCATAATTCATATGGTGTCGTTTCAACGGATTTAGATGGTGCCCGATTTAAAGTGAATGCAGTTGTTTCCAGTGCATAACCCCAAAATGATAGAGGTAAGTCACTCAGAGACATCATAGATTGAACCATATCCAATAAGGTATGATTACGACGTTCCGACACACCATTATGTTGTGGTGTTCCGACAGGCGTGAGTTGTGAAACTATTCCACACTCTTTCATGTGTGTGCTAAACTCATAACTTAGATACTCTCCTCCACGGTCAGACCGTAGAAACTTGATCTTTCTATTACGATGATTTTCCACTTCATTCTGAAATTCCTTGAACTTTTCAAAAGTTTCAAACTTGTGTTTCATCAAATAGATATGCCCATATCTACTCAAATCATCCGTGAAAGTAACAAAATAACGATATCCACCTCGCACCGACACACTCATTGGTCCACACACATCAGTATGTATGATCTCCAACAGATTTGTCGCCCGTTCCATTGAACCGGAAAACAACATTCTAGTCATCTTGCCCATAAGGCATGGCTCACATGTATCAAATGATTCAAAATCAAGTGATTCCAAAAGTCCATCATAATGGAGTTTCTTCATGCGTTTAACGCCAATATGACCTAGACGGCAGTGCCACATATATGTAGACATATCATCATCAAGTTTAATCTTTTTAGCATTAACATTATGATTGTGCGTAATATTACTATCGAGATCCAATAGAAATAAACCATTCAACATAGGTGCATGACCATAAAAGATATCATTCTTATAAATCGAACAACCATTGTTCTCAGATTTAAAGGAATGACCACTTTGCATCAAACATGATCCAGATACAATGTTCATGCTCAGTGCAGGCACCAAATAACAATTATTTAGGTTTATAACTAATCCCTATGGCAAATGGAGAGGTAGCGTCCTGACGGCGATCACATCAACTCTTGATCCATTGCCAACCCGCATCCTGACCTCATCCCTTGCTAGTTGTCGCTTGTTCCGTAGCCCCTGAACCGAGTTACATATATTAGCAACCAATCCGGTATCAAATACCCAGGTGCTACTGCGAGTACTAGTCAAGTACACATCAATAACATGTATATCACATATACCTTTGTTTGCCTTGCTGGACTTCTTGTCCGCCAAATACTTAGGGGCGATTAAGCTTCAATGGCGATCCTTGCAATAGTAGCAGACTTGGGGCCAGCCCGGGGTTTCTTTTCAGGCGTGGCAACAGACTTGCCACCCTTCTTTCCCTTGTGCTTGCCTTTCTTGTCCTTCTTGAAACCGGTGGTCCTATTGATCATCAACACTTGATGTTCTTTCCTAATCTCCACTTCTGCAGTCTTAAGCATTGTGAAGCTCGGAAGAGACTTCTTCATGCCCTGCATATTATAGTTCATCACGAAGCTCTTGTAGCTAGGTGGCAGAGATTGGAGAACACGATGTATGCCTAAGTCAATGGGAATCGTTATTCCCAAGGATACAAGCTTATCGGCGTACCCAGACATTTTGAGTACGTGCTCACTAACGGAGCTGTTTTCCTCCATCATGCAGCTAAAGAACTTTTCTGTAGCATTATAACTCTCTACGGCAGCATGGGTATCGAAAATCATTTTCAATTCTCCCAAGGTATCAAAGGCATTTCCATTTTCGAAACGATTTCGAAGTTTTGGCTCTAGCCCATACAGTATGCCGCAATGAACTAAGTTGTGGTCCTCCTCACGAGTCACATAGACATTCTTTTCCTCGTCAGGGGCATCAGGAGCTGGTGGGGTGCCTAGCGGCGCATATAGAACATATTGCTTTTGTGCAGCAGTGAGGAGAATCCTCAAATTCATAGCCCAGTTGGTGAAGTTGCTACCATTCGCAGCAAGTTTCTCTTTCTCCATGAACACATTGAAATTAAAAGCAGGTGGTGCCATCTACAACAGAATTTGCAAAGTTTATTATACTAAGTTTATGATAGATTGAGTTCAACTAATCCAAATTACTAATGAACTCCCACTCAAAAACGACATCCCTCGTGTCCTTTTGGTGATTACATGAACCAAATCCACTATACCAAGTCTGATCATCACGTGAGTTGATATAGATTCAAAGGCGAGCATCTATATGGGCATCATATCAACCATATGACTCATGCTTAACCTTTCGGTCCGTGTTCCGAGGCCATGTCTGTACATGCTAGGCTCGCCAAGTAAGAACCTTAGTATTCGTGTGTGTAAAACTGTCTTACACCCGTTCCTATGAAAGCGTAGATTCGAGTACACCCGATCATCACGTGATGTCTCGAAACACGATCCATAGAACGGTGCATACTCAAGGAAGAACAGATTTTTATCTTGATATCTAAAAGAGGGATCATCTTATAATGCTATCAAACGCACCAAACTAGCAGTATAAGATGCTAACATCTAATGTGTAAAGTGAGATGATATGGTCCATGCATTTGATCTCTATCACTTGCATCGTGGTATGATCTCTATCATTCCTTTGTGTGTAAGGACAAGGTCTATGGAACTTAAACATTGAGTGTGTTTTAAGAGTATCCACCATACATCTACTTACAACAATACCATATCAACACACTAGCCCAGCAACGATCTAAACTAGACGCCTCTAATTTATCAATTCCAAGTTTTACGTGGCTTAGGGCTTTCGGAGATAGAACCGTTCTTACCTACGAACATGAACCACAATGAGGATAACTAAGTTATTAGCAACTCGTTGTAAATCAGATATTGACTATAGTAGGAGAGACAGACACCCGCCAGCCACTTATGTAAAACAAGTTGCATGTCAGTCGTGGAACCGGTCTCATGTACGATGACATGTAAGGTTGGTCCGGGCCGCTTCATCCCACTATACCACCAATATCCAAAATACATAGAAGATGCAATAACATGATCATCATCGCCCACATATCAACCATATGTGTACAACCCGTGCTAAGCACCTAAGCATAGATCAGGCTCTGATACCACTGTTGGGTCCGCATCATAGAAAACAAAAAATTTCCTGCGGTGTGAACTACATGCCAAGATCTATCTACTAGGTACAAAGCAACAGGTGGACATACATCCAACGAGAACTTACCCTCGTAGACAACGAGCTTTGTTAACGAGTAGGAACTCGTGGTTGATGTAGTCGTACACTTGCCAATCTCAAGATCGTGAGGAAGTCTGAGCGCCGCAACTCAGCATGATCCGCATCACACATGTTCAAGCCACGGACAACCTCCACCTCCTCGCTCCAGCGATCCAGTGGCAACAACTCCTTCCGCATTTAAATGCCACCGGGAACATGTATCTCACTAATCCGAGACCATGGGGGAATAATTCTAGAGGGGGAGAGAGATCCTTCACAAGGAGGTGTGAGGATGAAGGAGGGAATGGGTGGCCTTTTGTAGGAGGAGGGGGGTGCCCCCTCTCTCCATGGCCGGCGCATGGGGGGGTGACCCCTCACCTCCCCCATTCATGTGGTGGTAACCCCTCCACATTAAAATGCCTCTTCACATTCCCTTTTAAAGTCTCCACTTTAAATGCATTAAATTTCTCCAAATTTAATGCTCTCTCATTTAATAAAACTCTTTTTATTAAATTTATTCAGAATTTTGTTAATTACTTTAATTAACAAACATTCACATATAACCCCTTGCAATATTTCAATATCACATGCAGAACCACCGTCTGCAATTTCACCTGAAACAATTTTCGGTTTCTATTGAAACAATTCCTGCGCTTTGCAATTCTTTCGTCTAAAACATATGTGCTCCAAAATGGTGTCCGGTAACTCTTAAGTGTGCCACCCTACGGTTCGCGAATAAATAACATAAGTAATTCTTTAATATAAAATATATCAATGAATAATAATGAATTATGACATAGAATAGTGATGCAAAATGGACATATCAACTCCCCCCAAGCTTAGACTTCGCTTGTCCCCAAGCGAAACTGAGCTCAATAAACATGGCCTCAGGTTTATGGAGTGAAGAGTCGATAAAAGAATACGGACAAGAAGCATCACATTCATTAATACATAGATCATAACAGAAAGCAACTCACTATTATATAACTTACTTGCAATAAGTAAAGGAAACACAATAAAGATACATGAAGTAAATCGTAATTGGTAATGGCAAACTTAGCTCTTGGTCGAAGAATAGTTGATAATTTGCTGGAGTTCACAAATAACTGGTTTTTCAATGATAGCTCTCAAAGTAGTAATCACCAAGATAAGAGCAATATGCAAAACAAGGAACATAAGAAACGTGATTGAATAAATCATCATATGAATGAATGAAACACAACAACTCAAAATACTTGCTGAGGTAGAGGGGAATAGGTTTACTGACTCAACTAAAAGGTAAAAGAAAGTCCCTTCGTAGAGGGAAGCAGGGATTTCAAGTTTCATAAAGAGCTCCCAAAAATTATGGTACTTACTAGCTTTCAGCTCTCATTGCCCCTATCATAGGCATCTTTAGGTGATTAAGGTTAAAGTGACACAACTAAGAGGATATGCTTGACAAGTTATAAGTTGAAATCTCATGCCCCTCACTTACGAGTACCGAATCTCATGCTACTCAATTTCAGTCACAAGTAAGATCTTGTCATTGTAAATACATGTGTATCATTGAGAACCGCCAACGGGGTACCCCTTGCACATGATACAGGAGCTATCCCATAATCAAAATGACAAGGCAAGCAGACAATGAGCATCCCAGCGATCTTTTTATTTGCTATTTGCATAGGTTTTTATTGATGATGCTTCATAGAATGCTCACTATAGTTATGCTACAAGTTTCCACCATGATTAGGCATGGCTTAAGCTAGCGGCCCATGCGTTTCTCTAACACACATATGAACTCCATGATCTTACAAGTTCCCCTTTTATTTCACACCGCCGGGATCCATTGGCAAAAGAATCATGATATCAACTAGGTACAAAGTACCATGGCAGTGTTGAAAGTGTTCCCCATGATACATGGTTCTTTCTAACTTCCACTCATAAAGCGCAAGCATATACGCAACAAAGAAGGACCCAATGGTTCATGTTTATTAAGTACAAGAAAGTAAAGTGTGCCATCAAGTTCGTGAGAGCTTTAATCACTAATTTTCAAATAACAAGTTTAATTTGGAAGGTAGATAAAAACAAGAATTTACTTGGAATAGCAATAATGCTAATAGGTAGGTACGATGGACACAAATGGCATAGGTTTTGGTTTTAAGGAGGTGGATGCACGAGAAGAATTCCCTCTCAGTACAGGTTTTTGGCTAGCAAGGCTGAGTAGCAAGCATAAGAGTTGAAGGAAACAAACAAACATACAAGTGATAAAAAAACATGCAATCTTCCTTGGAAGCACAAAAGATCTTAACTAGAGAATACTAAACTTATGAGCAAATCAAGAAAGAAAGATGATGAAATTATGTTTCTTTTAAAGTAGTTTTATCTTTTTCATTCAACCCTCAAAAATAGTGTTGCTACTAACCGAGCCAGGTTTGCCAAAACCAACTAAATTAACTCCATGATCCCAAAGTGATACCAATACTAATGACAAGATCAATCATATAACCATGAATTGAAAACTAATATAAGATATGAAAAAGAGTAAATGGTAGAACTTCTCATTAATAATCCATAACTACAACTCACATATCTAACGAGATAGGGGACACTTCCATAATGCAAACCATCCTACATGATAACTTCTCTATTCATGATATGACTCTACTAAAAAGGTAAAAAGATAGAAGATAGTGATGTGATATCACGACACTCCCCTAAGCTTGGAACAAACCAAGGGGATGCCAAAACCTGATGACGAATTATTCCTTCGGTGGTGGTGGTATTCTCTCATCATCATCCGACTTCCAGGGTAAGGGCTCCCCATCAACAAAGGACATCGTGGTCTCCATCATCCTGAAACTTGCAGCAGCACTTATGCGTTTAAACCTAACCTCGTACTCACAATTTTGATTTTAAATGTCGTAGAGCTGTGCTTGTAGTTTGTTGGTTGTTTGGCAGAGTGAGAGTACTTTATCCTTGAGCTCAGCATTCTCCTTTTGGTGCTCGGTGATGAGTTCGAAACAAATCTTATGGATGATATCCACTTCGTGTTCCGCCATCTTCTTGTACCTAAAGACTTCTTGCTCCAGTGCTTCCATCCTATCCTCCAGACTTCCTTCACCTTTAGGGCCTTGAACCTCTTTTATGCGTACCTCCCCATCTTCAAGCAACAACTCCTTGGGATGAATCTTCAACTCTCTCATGTATGGCTTGATGATATCCACTGAGGAATATTCTTTGGCTGATCCAGAGGAAGACATTGTGACTCCAACTTTGGGACTCTACCTGTCAGAAACAGATCGAAACAAAAACACGACGAGAACACGATATATGAACCTCGGGGGATCCAGGGGATTATATATTACGAAGTTTTACAACAAAAGGGAGGTACTGGGAGAAAACGGGTCGGAGACAGAGTCCGAGGTGGCAACACCACCTGGTGGTGCGGCTAGGGGTGGGCCCACGCCATAGGGTGGTGCGAGCCACCCAGGCTCCGTTTCCATCCCTCTTTCACTTCGCAGCTTTCCTTATTGGCTAAAAACTGCAAAAATATAACTGGACAGATCTTTCGCAGAACTTTTCTTACCAGAACTGTTACCTATTTGAAAACTGACTCTACAGGTCTCTAAATTTGGTCTTTGATAAATTTTTCTTGAGTTATAATTTGAAAAGCATCAACATCTTTATTATAAGAATCTCTAGCAATGTAGTGCTTAAGTCGCTGCCCATTCACCACTTGTGTAGAAAGTTTTATTGCTCCTAAACGGTACACTTCTTCCATAATGAAAGGTCCTTCCCATTTTGACAGTAGTTTTCTGATGACCCACAAGTATAGGGGGTGTATCGCAGTATTTTCGATAAGTAAGAGTGTCGAACCCAACGAGGAGCAGAAGGTGCTGGCTAGTGGTATGAATCAGGAGTTCTCTGCAAATACTTAGCAAACGGATTTTTAGGGGTTTTTGATAAAGCAAATAAACAAAGTACGAGTAAATAAAAGACAGTAGGAATAAATGCAACAAGTGGCCCAATCCTTTATGCAACAAAGGACAAGCCGGTTGTATTACTTAAGATGACCAAATGTTCTCGAGGAAACATGGGAAGACTGTCAAGTGCTTTCGCTTCATATAGTTGATTAATCTTCTCTAGCTTGCTAAGTGTTGTGTGGGTGAACCTGTGCTAATGTACCGCCCCATCCAAGACTAATACATACTTGTGATTATACCCCTTGCAAACATCCGTAAGTACAAGAAAGTAATTAACGTAGAGACCTAACCACAACTTTAAACTCTAAGACCCCTACGTCCCTTGTGCAATAGTTTCCTAACGGGGGTTCAGGTTTCTGTCACTCCGGCAACCCCTACGATTAGTAGCCAAATACACAATGCATTCCCCTAGGCCCATATATGAGAAGTGTCATGTAGTCGACGTTCACATGACACCACTAGAAGAAGTACACCACAACTTAAATATCAAACTATTGAATCTTTCTCAACACAACTCCACTACTAACAACATGACTTCTCCCATGTCCTCAAGAACAAAACGAACTACTCACAAGACATCATATGGATCATGATCAGAGATGGAATAATGATGTATAACAATCTGAACATAAACAATAATTCAATGGTTCACTCAATAGCATCAACTACAAAGAGTAATCAACACCAGGAAAGTTTCCCCTATGAACTATGCAAGACTCAACCCAATTTTTACAGCAATATGGAGATGGTGATGAGGGTGCTGATGGTGATGATGGTGGTGATGATGATGATGATGATCCCGATGAAGTCCAGCTTGATGGTGGTGTTGATGGCGATGATCTCCCCTCTCCGAGAAGGAATTCCCCTAGCAGAAATCTGTCTGCCGGAGAGATCTTTCTCCCTCGGTGTTTTCTGCCCCGTAGAGGCAGCAGAATCTTTCTGTGGTCGCTCCCCGAGTCTTAGGGTTTCAGGAGGAATGTATACACTAGAGGGGAGAGCCAGAGGTGGTCCAGGGCGGCCACACCACCTGGTGGTGCGGCCTAGGGTGTCCCGTCCCAGGGGGTGGTGTGGGCCCCCTGTGGCCCATCTCCACTCCCTCTTCTGGCAACCTTCGTCTTCTGGAAAAATAGGATTTTCTGTATATTTTCCCGGATTTTCTGATCTTCATGAATTTTGCCTCCAAACAGCACCTTTTCCATCAGAATCCTGACTGCAGCGGTCCATGCTCCAAAAGTCATCAACCATGCAAAAACAGATGAAATTACATAAGTATCATCTCTTAATATGAAATATATCAATGAATAACAGTGAATTATGACATAGAATAGTGATGCAAAATGGACGTATCAACTCCCCCCAAGCTTAGACTTCGCTTGTCCCCAAGCGAAACTGAGCTCAATAAACATGGCCTCAGGTTTATGGAGTGAAGAGTCGATAAAATAATACGGACAAGAAGCATCACATTCATCAATACATAGATCATAATAGAAAGCAACTCACTATTATATAACTTACTTGCAATAAGTAAAGGAAACACAATAAAGATACATGAAGTAAATCGTAATTGGTAATGGCAAACTTAGCTCTTGGTCCAAGAATAGTTGATAATTTGCTGGAGTTCACAAATAACTGGTTTTTCAATGATAGCTCTCAAAGTAGTAATCACCAAGATAAGAGCAATGTGCAAAACAAGGAACATAAGAAACATGATTGAATAAATCATCATATGAATGAATGAAACACAACAACTCAAAATACTTGCTGAGGTAGAGGGGAATAGGTTTACTGACTCAACTAAAAGGTAAAAGAAAGTCCCTTCGCAGAGGGAAGCAGGGATTTCAAGTTTCATAAAGAGCTCCCAAAAATTATGGTACTTACTAGCTTTCAGCTCTCATTGCCCCTATCATAGGCATCTTTAGGTGATTAAGGTTAAAGTGACACAACGAAGAGGATATGCTTGACAAGTTATAAGTTGAAATCTCATGCCCCTCACTTACGAGTACCGAATCTCATGCTACTCAATTTCAGTCACAAGTAAGCTCTTGTCATTGTAAATACATGTGTATCATTGAGAACCGCCAACGGGGTACCCCTTGCACATGATACAGGAGCTATCCCATAATCAAAATGACAAGGCAAGCAGACAATGAGCATCTCAGCGATCTTTTTATTTGCTATTTGCATAGGTTTTTATTGATGATGCTTCATAGAATGCTCACTATAGTTATGCTGCAAGTTTCCACCATGATTAGGCATGGCTTAAGCTAGCGGCCCATGCATTTCTCTAACACACATATGAACTCCATGATCTTACAAGTTCCCCTTTTATTTCACACCGCCAGGATCCATTGGCAAAAGAATCATGATATCAACTAGGTACAAAGTACCATGGCAGTGTTGAAAGCGTTCCCCATGATACATGGTTCTTGCTAACTTCCACTCATAAAGCGCAAGCATATACGCAACAAAGAAGGACCCAATGGTTCATGTTTATTAAGTACAAGAAAGTAAAGTGTGCCATCAAGTTCGTGAGAGCTTTAATCACTAATTTTCACATAACAAGTTTAATTTGGAAGGTAGATAAAAACAAGAATTTACTTGGAATAGCAATAATGCTAATAGGTAGGTACGATGGACACAAATGGCATAGGTTTTGGTTTTAAGGAGGTGGATGCACGAGAAGAATTCCCTCTCAGTACAGGTTTTTGGCTAGCAAGGCTGAGTAGCAAGCATAAGAGTTGAAGGAAACAAACAAACATACAAGTGATAAAAAAAACATGCAATCTTCCTTGGAAGCACAAAAATCTTAACTAGAGAATACTAAACTTATGAGCAAATCAAGAAAGGAAGATGATGAAATTATTTTTCTTTAGAGTACTTTTATCTTTTCATTCAACTCTCAAAAATAGTGTTGCTACTGATTGAGCCAGGTTTGCCAAAACCAACTAAATTAACTCAATGATCCCAAAGTGATACCAATACTAATAACAAGATCAATCATATAACCACGAATTGAAAACTAATATAAGATATGAAAAAGAGTAAATGATAGAACTTCTCATTAATAATCCATAACGGCAACTCACACCAAGGGATACATATCTAACGAGAGAGGGGACACTTCCATAATGCAAACCATCCTAGGTAATAACTTCTCTATTCATGATATGACTCTACTAAAAAGGTAAAAAGATAGTGATGTGATACCGCGGCACTCCCCCAAGCTTGGAACGAGCCAAGGGGATGCCAAACCTGATGACGAATTACTCCTTTGGTGGTGGTGGTATCCTCTCGATGAGCTTCTTGACCAATTTCCCCAAGTCCTCGATCTCGAAGGTGAGATTACGAATAAGCTCCGAGTTTTGATCAATGCGGCTCATGATCATGTCGAGTTGAGAATCCTAGCTCTTGCGATTCTTTCCCCACTCTACCTCCTTAAAGTCTTGTTTTCCTGCATGGCTAGAACGAGGCAAATCCCAATTGGAGGGTAATTTCCCCTTGGGCATATTCTGGTATTGACGCTCATGGATAAGAGTATGGAAAGGATTCTTGGTGCATGGAGGAAGTGACCAGGGATCTAAACGGTGGTGAGGAGGCTTCCCAACAATTGACATAGTCCTGGCAGGGTTTGCCACCACTCCAATGCTTGCAACGGTAGTTCCGGTGTGCTTTGCCTCCTCTTCACCTTCACTCTTGATCTCCTTCTCCTTCCGGGGTCTTGGAGATCCTCCTCCATAGGCTCCTTCCCTTTATCCTTGGCGGACACCATTGTGCTTCTAAGCTTTGAAAGATAGTTCCTGGAAGAAATAGATCAAAATGAAAACATGACAAAAACACTATATACGAACCTCGAGAGATCCGGGGGATTATATATTACAAAGTTTCATAACAAAAGGAAGGTACTGGGAGAAAATGGGTCGGAGTCGGAGTCCGGAGTGGCCACACCACCTGGTGGCGCGGCCAGGGGTGGGCCCGCGCCACAGGGTGGTGTGAGCCACCTTGGCTCCATTTCCGTCCCTCTTTCGCTTTGTAGCTTTCCTTATTGACTAAAAACTGCAAAAATATAATTGGATAGTATTTTCGCGAAACTTTTCTTACCAGAACTGTTACCTATTTGAAAACGGACTCTGCAGGTCTCTGAATTCGGTATTTAGTGGGTTCTTCCAGAGTCACCACTTGAATAACATCAATATCTTCATATTCATACTCTTATTGCTTGAGTCATGAAACCTTTCACTTCCTTATTACACCATTAACTCCACTACCTGGAAATTTCTTTCACACAAAACTTCACACAGTTCTCATTAGCAACATTAGTATAAATGAAGCGATAAAACCTTTGAGCTCAATTTCAACTGAAAACCATCAAAACATAAGCTACTGTAGCAACTCCTTCCGAAAACCCAAAAAGGAAATCGATTAAAGAAGCAAATGCAAGAGTGGCAAAATCTATCAAAACAGACCAGCAGGTAAAGATCAATTTTTTCGAAAATCTTCTGTTTCTCAAATCAAAAAGTGCAAAACTAAAGAAAGTTAAATAACAACCTGGGGCAGAAGCACAAAAAATTACAGCTCAATCCGAAAGACAGAGATCTCTCACGAATTTTTACGGTGAGGCACAAAATTCTGTTTCGGGACAGCTACTTCCCCAAATCTTACTTTTCTCTCATTAGAGGTTGATCTTGACACAAAAACCAAACAAAACGGATAAGGAGAGGTTATTACCAAAGTAATAACTTCCAAGACTCAAAGAAACACAAATTGGGTCGTCTCCCAAAAAGCTCTTTCTTTATAGCCATTAAGATGGGCATGATAATTTTGATGCTGCTCACATAAGAATATGAATTGAAGTGAAAGAGAGCATTAAGAAGCAAAAATACACACATTTAAGTCTAACCCACTTCCTATGCAAGGGAATTTTGTAAACAAACAAGTTGTTGAAACCAGAGGCTACTAGCATAGGAAGGCAAAACAAGTGCAACATAAAAAATTTAGCATAAAGCAAGGAAACTTGATATTATTGAGATACATAAGAACACTTTTCCCTCTCTCATAGTAACTTTCAGTATCATGCATAAACTTAAGAATATAGCTATCACAAGGACCATCGTAACAATGATCACTTATTCTAACAGAAAACATAGGAATACTAGCTCTCATAACACTACTATGTGAAAGAATATTAGAGGTATCCTTACAAAGGATAGTGTGTCCCTCTTCTGCATATTTAGTGACAAAGTCTTTCACATTTGCTATTATAGGTTCATCAACCATTTGTTTATCAGGTTCAACAGCTTTATGTGTACTTTCATTAACCACACTAGCTATCATAGAACTACGAAAGGCATTTTCTCAATGTAAGGTTCGGGTAAGACATGATTAGCAGTATAAACTTCAGTATTTCTCGTAGAAACACTCTTAGCAATGTCTTTATAAGTACCATAAGCATTTTTAATATTTTGAAAGTTGTCAGTTCCCATAAAAGATTCAATGCATTCATAATCATAATTTATACCTGACTTTCTACCTTTGTCATTCTCCCAAGCTTCAGCATTGTCTTGAATACGGTCCAGAAGATCCCATTTAGCTTCTTCTTCTATGCGAGTGAATGATCCAACACAAGAAGCATCCAATAAATCCTTGTCATGTAGGGGGAGCCTTGCATAAAGGTTATTGATAATAATATTGTTGGGGAGCTCATGAATGGGACATTTGAGCATTAGTAACTTCAATCTCCCCCAAGCTTGAGTTGTACTCTCTCCATCAAGAGGCCAAAAGTTGTATATTTGATTCCGATCTTTATGAATCTCACTAGGAGGATAAAACTTTGAATAAAAGAGAGGTACTATTTCCTCCCATTCAAGAGCTTGACCATTCTTCAGCAGCTTATACCATTCTTCAGCTCTTCCTTTTAGTGATAATGAGAATAACTTCTTCTTAACTTGATCTGTAGTAATACCTGCACACTTGAACAACCCGCATAATTCGTATAAAGAGTAAATGATCACAGGGATGGATAGTTCCATCCCCAACATAGTAGTTATCCATAACACGATCAATAATTCTTGTAGGTATTTTAAAAGCATCCTTCTCAGTAGGTGGTGGTTCATCTACTACCTTAGCAGTGGCAGTAGCATTACCAAATAAGAAACTCAGCGAATCATCCATCACGAAAATAAAGCAACTAACAGAAGTAAACAATACTCACAGTAGAAGTTTCCTTTATGAGTTCCACTCTCCAATAGCGCTTCACTCCCTCACAACGGTGCTAGAAAATAGTCTTGATGACCCACAAGTATAGGGGGTGTATCGCAGTATTTTTGATAAGTAAGAGTGTCGAACCCAACGAGGAGCAGAAGGTGCTGGCTAGTGGTATGGATCAGGAATTCTCTGCAAATACTTAGCAAACGGATTTTTACGGGTTTTTGATAAAGCAAATAAACAAAGTACGAGTAAATAAAAGACAGTAGGAATAAATGCAGCAACTGGCCTGATCCTTTATGCAGCAAAGGACAAGCCGGTTGTATTACTTAAGATGACCAAACGTTCTCGAGGACACATGGGAAGACTGTCAAGTGCTTTCGCTTCATATAGCTGATTAATCTTCTTTAGCCTGCTAAGTGTTGTGTGGGTGAACCTGTTCTAATGTACCGGCCTTCCTAGGACTAATAGATACTTGTGATTATACCCCTTGCAAACATCCGTAAGTATAAGAAAGTAATTAAGGTAGAAACCTAACCACATCTTTAAACTCTAAGACCCGTACGTCCCTTGTGCAATGGTTTCATAACGGGGGTTCAGGTTTCTGTCACTCCGGCAACCCCTACGATTAGTAGACAAATACACAATGCATTCCCCTAGGCCCATATAGGTGAAGTGTCATGTAGTCGACGTTCACATGACACCACTAGAAGAAGTACACCACAACTTAAATATCAAACTATTGAATCTTTCTCAACACAACTCCACTACTAACAACATGACTTCTCCCATGTCCTCAAGAACAAAACGAACTACTCACAAGACATCATATGGATCATGATCAGAGATGGAATAATGATGTATAACAATCTGAACATATACAATAATTCAATGGTTCACTCAATAGCATCAACTACAAAGAGTAATCAACACCGGTAAAGTTTCCCCTATGAACTATGCAAGATTCAACCCAATTGTTACGGCAATATGGAGATGGTGATGAGGGTGCTGATGGTGATGATGGTGGTGATGATGATGATCCCGATGAAGTCTAGCTTGATGGTGGTGTTGATGGCGACGATCTCCCCTCTCCGAGAAGGAATTCCCCTGCTAGAAATCTATCTACCGGAGAGATGTTTCTCTCTCGGTGTTTTCCGCCCTGCAGAGGCGGCAGAATCTTTTTGTGGTTGCTCCCCGAGTCTTAGGGTTTCGAGAGGAATATATACGCCAGAGGGGAGAGCTAGAGGTGGGCCAAGGCGGCCACACCACCTGGTGGCGCAGCCTAGGGTGGCCCGCGCCAGGGGGTGGTGTGGGCCCCTTGTGTCCCATCTCCACTCCCTCTTCTGACAGCCTTCGTCTTCTGGAAAAATAGGATTTTCCGTATATTTTCCTGGATTTTCTGACCTTCGTGAATTTTGCCTCCAAACAGCACCTTTTCCATCAGAATCTTGACTGCAGCGGTCCATGCTCCAAAAGTCATCGACCATGCAAAAACATATGAAATTACATAAGTATCATCTCTTAATATGAAATATATCAATGAATAACAGTGAATTATGACATAGAATAGTGATGCAAAATGGACGTATCATTTTCCTACAAAAAATCCGAGACGAGACCTATACAATAGAACTTTCTCACCAACATGGAATTCTCTCTTAAGTATTCGCTTGTCATGCCATATTTTAACTTTTTCCTTAAAGAGTCTAGCATTCTCATATGCTTCACTCCTCCATTCATCCAAAGAACTTAAGTCAAATAATCTTTTTTCACCAGCAAGCTTACAATCTCTATTAAGTTCTTTAAATGCGCAATAAGCTTTGTTTTCTAATTCTAAAGGTAGGTGACAAGCTTTCCCATAAACCATTTTATAAGGTGACATCCCCAGAGAGTTTTTATAGGCAGTCCTATAAGCCCATAAAGCATCATTCAACTTTTTAGCCTAGTTTTTTCTAGATCTATTAACAGTCTTTTGCAAGATGGATTTAATTTCTCTATTTGATAACTCTACTTGCCCACTAGTTTGGGGGTGATAAGCTGAAGCGATTCTATAATTAACGTCATATTTAGCAAGGATCTTTCTAAAACCACCATGAATGAAATGAGAACCTCCATCAGTCATGAGATACCTAGGCACTCCAAACCTAGGAAAGATAACATCCTTAAGCATTTTTAGAGAGGTCTCCCCATCAGCACTCTTTGTAGGTATGGCTTCTACCCACTTAGTAACATAATCAACGGCAACAAGAATATGAGTATAACCTTTCGAGGGAGGAAAAGGACCCATAAAGTCAAATCCCCAGTAATCAAAAGGTTCAATAACTAGAGAGTAGTTCATAGGCATTTCATTGCGTCTAGAAATATTACCAACACGCTGACACTCATCACAAGATAAAACAAATTTTCTTGCATCTTTAAAAAGGGTAGGCCGGTAGAAACCTGATTGTAGCACCTTTTGCACAGTTCTATCTCCCGCATGATGTCCTCCATAGGCACTACCATGACATTTCCGCAATATCTCCTTTTGTTCGTATTCCGAAACACATTTTCACATAATACCATCCACTCCTTCTTTATATAAATGTGGGTCATCCCAAAAATAATGCCTCAAATCGTAAAACAATTTCCTTCTTTGCTGAGCTATGAAAGTTGGAGGCAAATACTTGGAGACAATAAAGTTAGCATAATCAGCATACCAAGGGCTCCCTCATGAGCTTATCCCTATTTCAGCCAACTGTTCATTTGGGAAACTATCATTAACAGGCATAGGATCAAAAGAGATATTTTCCAACCGAGATAAATTATCAGCAATAGGATTTTTAGCACCTTTCGTATCTACAATATGTAGATCAAACTCTTGTAAAAACAGCACCCATCTAATAAGCCTAGGCTTAGCATCCTTCTTTGTCATAAGGTACTTAATAGCAGCATGATCAGTATGAATGGTGACTTTTGAGTCTACAATATAAGGTCTAAACTTATCACAAGCAAAACAATAGCTAGGAATTCTTTTTCAGTAGTAGCATAATTCCTTTGAGCAGCGTCAAGGGTCTTACTAGCATAATGAATAACGTTTAACTTTTTATCAATTCATTGCCCAAGGATAGCACCTACTGCAAAATCACTAGCATCACACATTATTTCAAAGGGTAAACTCCAATCAGGTGGTTGAACGATAGGAGATGTAGTTAAAGCCTTCTTAAGAGTTTAAAAAGCTTCCTTACAATCATCATCATAAACAAAGGGTATATCTTTTTGAAGAAGATTAGTGAGGGGTTTTGATATTTTAGAGAAATCTTTAATAAACCTTCTATAGAAACCAGCATGACCAAGGATACTATGAATACCTTTGATGTCTCTTGGGCAGGGCATTTTCTCAATTGCCTCAACTTTAGCTCAATCCACTTCTATGCCTCTTTCGAAAACCTTATGCCCAAGGACAATCGCTTCATTAACCATGAAGTGGCATTTCTCCCAATTAAGAACAAGATTAGTTTCTTCACACCTCTTCAAAACTTTATCAAGGTTATGCAGACAATTATCAAACGAAGTTCCATAGACGGAGAAGTCATCCATGAACACTTCCACAATTTCCTCACAGAAACCATGAAAGATAGCAGACATGCATCTTTCAAAAGTAGCAGGAGCATTACATAAACCAAAAGGCATACGTCTATAAGCATAGGTTCCGTAAGGGCATGTAAAAGTAGTTTTTTCTTGATCTTGTTATTTAACAGCAATTTGAGAGAAACCGGAATATCCATCAAGAAAACAAAATGGGTCTTTTTAGACAACCTTTCTAACATTTGATCGATAAAAGGAAGTGGGTAATGATCTTTCTTAGTAACTTTGTTAACTTTCCTAAAATCAATGCACATTCTGTAGCCTACTACTATTCTATGGGGAATAAGCTCATCATTATCATTAGGGACAATGGTAATTCCGCCCTTTTTAGGGACACAATGAACAAGACTAATCCATTCACTATCAGCAATAGGGTAAATAATACCAGCATCAAGGAGTTTCAATACCTCATTTCTTACCACTTCCTTCATCTTAGGATTTAAACGCCATTGGTTCTCGACCACTAGCTTTGCATCTGGTTCTATATTGATAGCATGCTAACATATAGTAGGAGAAATCCCTTTTAAATCATTCAGAGTATAGCCCATAGCCCCTCGGTGTTTCTTCAGTACCTCCAATAACCTTTCTTCTTCCTTCCCTGAAAGTTTAGAGCTAATAATAATAGGATATATCTTATTGTCATCAATGTAAGCATATTTAAGATCACCAGGGAGAGGTTTTAGATCGAAGACCGGATCCTTTTTAGGCGGCAACATAGTACCCAAGTCTTCTACAGGCAAGTTGTGCTTAAGCATCTTAGGTTGACGACGGAGAATCTCGTCAATCTCATTTCTTACTTCCATGAAGATTTCACTTTCATGATCCTCCATAAATTGCTGCAAAGCATTGTTAGGAGCAAGAGAGATAGAAGCAAGTTGTTCAACTCTAAAATCTTCATTATGTGTTTCATTTTCACAAGGTTCTTTAGTAAATTTCGAAAAATTAAACTCATAAGATTCCCCATCAAATTTAGTTAAGATTTTCTCCCTTTTGCAATCTATAATAGCTCCACAAGTACTCAGGAAAGGTCTAGCAAAAATGATGGGATAAGTTTTACTAGCAGCTAAACCAAGTACTAGAAAATCAGCAGGGTATTTAATCTTACCATAGAGAACTTCTACATCCCGCACAATACCAAATGGAGAGATGGTCTCTCTATTAGCAAGGTCAATAACCACATCAATCTCTTCCGACTCGCAGGGACTGATTTCATGCATAATTTCTTTATAAAGCTCATAAGGAATAGCACTTGAACTTGCACCAATATCACATAATACATAATAGCAATGATCACCAATTCTAATAGAAAGCACAGGGACACTAGCTTTTTTTTAGCTTTATTAGGATGTGAGACAATATTAGAAGCATCCTCACAAAAGACTATGTCTCCATCTTCTATACTTTTAGTGACAAGGTCTTTCACAATTGCTACAACAGGTTCAATGCTTATTTGTTCATTAGGTTTTACAGTTCTCTTTGCACTTTTAGTGATTATACTAGTTATCATAAGATGATCCTTTATCTTATCCGGGAAGGGTATTTTCTCGATATAAGGTTCAGGTAAGATGTGATCAATAGTGTAAAACTCAGTACTCCCAATAGGAACACAGTCAACAATATCTTTATAAGATGCATGGTACTTGCTCCATCCCTTTTTTGTCATTTCAATATAAGAAGAAAAAGCCTTCAAACAATTTGTAATAACTTGAGAGTCTAGACCATAAAAGATTCAATGCATTCATAATCATAATTTATACCTGACTTTCTTCCTTTGTCATTCTCCCATGCTTCAACATTGTCTTGGATACGGTCCAGAAGATCCCATTTAGCTTCTTCTTCCATGCGTGTAAATGATCCAGCACAAGAAGCATCCAATAAATCCTTATCATGAAGAGAAAGCCTTGCATAAAAGTTATTGATAATAATATTGTTGGGGAGCTCATGATTGGGACATTTGAGCATTAGTAACTTCAATCTCCCCCAAGCTTGAGCTGTACTCTCTCCATCAAGAGGCCAAAAGTTGTATATTTGATTCCGATCTTTATGAATCTCACTAGGAGGATAAAACTTTGAATAAAAGAGAGGTACTATTTCCTCCCATTCAAGACCTTGACGATTCTTCAGCAGCTTATACCATTCTTCAGCTCTTCCTTTCAGTGATAATGAGAATAACTTCTTCTTGACTTGATCTGTAGTAATACCTGCACACTTGAACAACCCGCATAATTCGTGTATAAAGAGCAAATGATCACCGGGATGGACAGTTCCATCCCAACATAGTAGTTATCCATAACACGATCAATAATTCTTGTAGGTATTTTAAAAGTATCATTCTCAGCAGGTGGTGGTTCATCTACTACCTTAGCAGTGGTAGTAGCATTACGAAATAAGAAACTCAGTGAATTATCCATATTGAAAATAAAGCAACTAACAGAAATAAACAATACTCACAGTAGAAGTTTCCTTTACCAGTTCCACTCTCCAATAGCGCTTCACTCCTACAAATACGTAAATTAGTCTTGATGACCCACAAGTATAGGGGGTGTATCGCAGTATTTTCAATAAGTAAGAGTGTCGAACCCAACGAGGAGAAGAAGGTGCTGGCTAGTGGTATGGATCAGGAATTCTCTGCAAATACTTAGCAAACGGATTTTTAGGGATTTTTGATAATGCAAGTAAATAAAGTACGAGTAAATAAAAGACAATAAGAATAAATGCAGCATGTGGCCCAATCCTTTATTTAGTAAAGGACAAGCCAGTTGTATTACTTAAGATGACCAAACGTTCTCGAGGACACATGGGAATATTGTCAAGTGTTTTCACTTCATATAGTTGATAAATCTTCTTTAGTATGCTAAGTGTTGTGTGGGTGAACCTGTGCTAATGTACCGACCTTCCTAGGAATAATACATACTTGTGATTATACCCCTTGCAAACATCCGTAAGTATAAGAAAGTAATTAAGGTAGAAACCTAACCACAACTTTAAACTCTAAGACCCTGACGTCCCTTGTGCAATGGTTTCCTAACGGGGGTTCAGGTTTCTGTCACTCCAGCAACCCCTACGATTAGAATCCAAATACACAATGCATTCCCCTAGTCCCATATAGGTGAAGTGTCATGTAGTCGACGTTCACATGACACCACTAGAAGAAGTACACCACAACTTAAATATCAAACCATTGAATCTTTCTCAACACAATTCCACTACTAACAACATGACTTCTCCCAAGTCCTCAAGAACAAAACGAACTACTCACAAGACATCATATGGATCATGATCAGAGATGGAATAATTATGTATAATAATCTGAACCTAAACAATAATTCAATGGTTCACTCAATAGCATCAACTACAAAGAGTAATCAACACCGGGAAAGTTTCCCCTAAGAAGTATGCAAGATTCAACCCAATTGTTACAACAATATGGAGATGGTGATGAGGGTGCTGGTGGAGATGATGGTGGTGGTGATGATGATGATGATCTCGATGAAGTCCAGCTTGATGGTGGTGTTGATGGCGACGATCTCCCCTCTCCGGGAAGGAATTCCCCCGGCAGAATTCTGTTTGCCGGAGAGATCTTTCTCTCTCGGTGTTTTCCGTCCCACAGAGGCGGTGGAATCTTTATGTGGTCGCTCCTCGAGTCTTAGGGTTTCGGGAGGATAACATACGCCAGAGGGGACATCCAGGGGTGGACCAGGGTGGCCACACCACCTGGTGGCGCGGCCTAGGCTGGCCCGCGCCATGGGGTGGTGTGGGCCCCCTGTGGCCCATCTTAGCCTCCCCTTCTGGCTTCCTTCGTCTTCTAGAAAAAAAGGATTTTCCATGTATTTTCCTGGATTTTCTGATCTTCGCGAATTTTGCCTCCAAACAGCACCTTTTCCATCAGAATCCTGACTGCAGCGGTCCATGCTCCAAAAGTTATCAACCATGGAAAAACAGATAAAATAACATAAGTATCATCCTTTAATATGAAATATATCAATGAATAGCAGTAAATTATGATATAGAATAGTGATGCAAAATGGACGTATCAATATCCAGTGGAACCACTGATCCCATCACATGACCACACATTGCATATATATGCACATTGTTCTCTTTTCCAAAACAACACAAAGATGATATATATCTCTCTACATATATATATGCATGACCAGACACATGTGCATATACTCAAGGATTATGTGATGATGTGCACAAATTCTGTCACACTAGTCCATGCATGCATGGATGCAATGTGGAGCTCCTTTTTTAATTCATATGTGTTGTTTTGTCTCTATGACCAATATGGAATATATATATCTATCTATGTCCTATAGGGGGTCATATTGCATGCATGTGTTCTTTTTCCTAATCCACATTGATATGGTCACCAGAGTCATTGATAGATCCACATCCATGATGATATGTGTGACCACATTTGCATGTATGTACATTGTTCTTCCAAAACCTAACAATGATATCTATCTCTACACATATGCATGACCACACAATGCATATACTACTCAAGTGGCTTAATTATCTGATGAGTATGCACAACTAATAATAATTCTGTCACACTACATGCATGCAATAATGTGTGGAAGCTCTCCTTTATTTAACCTGTGTGTTTTTGGTCTATGACCATATATATATATGGATCCGATCTCCCTAGATTGCATGCATGTGTGTGCTTTTCCATGCATATATATTGCATT
This sequence comes from Avena insularis, assembly GCA_023614405.1. Classification (NCBI taxonomy): domain Eukaryota; kingdom Viridiplantae; phylum Streptophyta; class Magnoliopsida; order Poales; family Poaceae; genus Avena; species Avena insularis. The sequence continues at coordinate 657,875,160 of CM042690.1, read as the reverse complement.
ATTGTTGATAGATCCACATGAGATGACCACATTGCATGCATGTGTGTTCTTTTCCAACAATATATATACCACATTTTGACATATATCTACATGATGAGACCACACATATATAACTAGCTCTGGATGATGCAACTTATTATGTCACACTGGTGCAACATGCATGCAATGTGTGTGAAAGCTGTGCTTTTCCTATATTGGTCTCTATGACCATGCATGTGGATGTACACATATATATGGAACCCCTAGAGTCATTATTGCATATGTGATCTCTTTTTCCTAAAGATCACATTGATATCCACACTAGCTACTAGTAGTAGCTAGATGTCATTGATCCACATACATGACCACATTGCATGTGTTCTCTTTTCCAAAACCACATTATTAATTGGTATATCTACCACACACTAGTGGATTCTGTGATGTAACTTCTTCATTCTTTCACACTGGTGAAACATGCAATATTATGCTTTAATTCCTATGTGTTTTGGTTTGTATTACCATGCATGGTTTAATTTGACACATGGATATATCCCCTAGAGACATTGCATGATCGATGTGTGTGTTCTTTTCCTAACCCACATTATTGATATGGCCACCAGAGTCATTGTTGATAGACCACACATGATGATGACCACACATCATTGCATTTGTTATTTTTCAATAATATATACCACACATTGATATCTAACTCCAGTGGATTCTGTGATGCAACTTAACGCTTCTGTCACACTGGTGCAACATGTGCAACATGGAATTGAAAGCTGGTTATTTATTATTTTCTATACGATGATGTTTAATTTAATTTAGTCTTGACACACATGGACCCCGGCCCCTAGAGTCATGCATGTGTTCTAACCACATTGATATATCCACTATACTCTAGTCATTCACATATATATATATGTGGAAGCTGCTTTAATTTTCCTATATATGTATTTTGGTCTGTGTAGTGATGCATCTTCTTTGGGCTCAAACTAATTTGATATATATACCATATGTGTTGCTATGACCTAAAACTAACCAAAATAAGGATAAAAGTCCATCATCGTTCAACCCTAATCTGGAGAAATCCATTGATCAAAATAAACCACATTTTGAATCTTATCTATAAATAAATTTGAATATTCTATCCAAAATACTTGCCTCTCCTGAGATCATTATACAAGCCAGAATATAAACTAGTAGTCCACATTATTGCATTTTTTCAAGATTTATTCATCAATAATTTATAGTTTTCTTCACCAAGGCTCTTTTGAGTGAAGACTTTCTAAAATATGGTTAATTTTTTGAACCCTCCATCGTGCATCCAACGGCCAGGACACCGACCCCAAATTTCTAGGTAAGATCCTCCCGCCCACGCGAAATTTGGCGCCAGCACAGGAGAGTTTCTACGCAAACAAAAATTTCTCGATCTACAATTACGTTTGAGCCTACCCGCACAGCGCCACCCAAGCATTCGCGCAAAGGTCATTTACGTAATCTATTCCCACCCTTTTTATCCCCTCGCCGAAATGAGACAGATCCAAATTTCCCCACCGCCCTCGGCGCCGCTGTCCTCCCTCTTTTCCCCTCGCCCTTCCCACCGTCCTCCCCGCCATCCTCCCCCTTTTCCCCTCGCCGATGTCCATCCCTCCGCCATCTACCTTTAATCACCTCGTCTCCGTCTGTCCTTCTAGTAGTAACCTCTCCATCACCCTAGCACACAAACCCTAGCCCCTCCTCACCGTTCCGGTTTTCCACCGCGTCCATCAACCTCGCCGGTCGTCCACCTCGCTGACAGTCGGCTGACCTTTTCTACCACCTCGCTGTACACTTCACCCGCAAAGTCGGCCAGCTCGCCGTCCATCTCCCCATCTAGCTCGCCGTCCTCCTCACCGTCCAGCTCGCCGTCCACCTCGCTGACAAGGCCCGTCACCACACTGACAAGGCTCGTCCACCTCGTTGCCCACCTCGTCGACGAGGTCTGCTACCTTGCCATCCAGATCGATGCCACGTGCCCCGGGTCACTGCAACAAACACGGTATCAAAAAGTCCCTACAGCCTGCAGGCAAGGAAACACGCTCATCCTCGATTCTCATGTTTTTTACTTTGCCTGAGAAATGTTGTTCATTATCCTGTTCATGCCACCAATTTACCTTTTTGGTTGCAGTTATTCTACTTTATTTGTTCTGCCTATGAAATTGCTTGTGATTTTACAAGTCTTGTGACCAGGGTTGCATTATCCTGTCCGTTGCATGAGTTTGACTGCTTCATGACATGTCTGATGACCAGAGTATAAATTGTTCATAGTAGTCTGTTTTACATGATGATTACTATTAAACAATCAACATCATATGTCATGACTTGTTTAATTGCCTATTTTAATTGCATGAAAGATTCTTATCCTTCTGATGTTTAATTATCCTTCCCTACTTATTAGTGCAACCAGCCAACCAATTGACAAGAGAGATTCAGAGTATTCGACTTATGATCAGTTTGCATTATCTTGGTTGTTCCATTGGTTTCGCTGCTTCATCCTATGTCTTTTGGTCAGAGTATAAATTGCTCATAGTGGACTCTATTACATGATGATTACTATAGAATAATCAGCACCATAAGTTATATTTTGTTTATTTGCAGGATAGTTGCTTATCCTTCTTATGTTTTATTGCGATTATCCTCTTTAACTGCGTGTATACTATTTCGGCTTATGATATGTTTGCGTGTGATAAAGGTTGCATTATCTTGCCTTTTTGCATTAGTTTGGCTCCTTCATCATATGCCTTATGATCATAGTAGAAATTGATCATAGTGAGCTGTCACATGATGAGTTCTATAGAATAGTTAGTACAGTAGGTTATGTTTCCTGTTTAATTGCACTATTCTTGCTTATCCTTCTTATGTTTTATTGTCCCACTCTACTTATTACTGCAACCAATTGGTGAATTATCCAGCTTGTTCATCGTCTTGTCTCTTGCTTTGCTTTGGCTGCTTCATCGTTAGTCTTGTGATATGAGATTCAGAGTAGAAGTTCCTCATAATCTACTATTGGACATTACGATTAGTATAGAAAAATCAATACCATAGGACATAGGTTATATTTTTTGTAGCTTACTAAAGAGTTGTTTATTCATGATAGAACCACAATGGCATTCCATGGAAGAAAGACGGCTGGAAAACATCACGAGAAACAATGCGCGGATGCAAAAAATGGGTCTTAGGCCCCTTGTTTATCCATCTCCCACTGAATTCTCCCCTAAAAAGAGCAAGGATGAAGGCTCTGGATCGGACTATTATCCTAAAGAGGAGGGGGATGAGCTAGAGGTTGCCCCTTACTTGCCTACTCATCTTTTGTGTAATTATTTCGTTACTTAATTTTCCATATATGTTGTGCTTTTTTATTATCCCGAATTGACTACCTTTGAATTGTGTAGACTAGGAAGAGGAAATATAAGAAGAAACCTGTCATCATGACAAGGATGGCTGCTGGTGGTGGATCAGCTTCTCGGAAGCGCGTCTCGTTTAGCATGGCTGCCTCGACAGAAAGTACGAGACATACCAGGTCCATGGGGAATCCGCCAGAAGTACTTCCACCTCCAAGTTCTCCACGACGCCCACCAAGACCGCCAAGTGTTGCGACCTCTTCGCAAGAAACTCAGAGTCCTGCAGATCCTGATGCTCGAGGAGAGAAGGTAGCAGCCCAAATCGAGATGGCAGCACTCCATGGCGTGAAGACAAAGTCCAAGAGGCAGCGGAAGCGCCCGTGCAAGCAACCAACTCCCCAAGGAAAGCACATTATATTGTTTGAATGGCACTTATTATATGGTAGAACACTAACTCCACATTATATGTTTGTAGATGATTTTGGCCATCATCCTTCTGAAGATACTATTAAACATGATGATTCTCAAATTGTCTTGAGGGAAAAAAAACATGGGGACGCAACGTGAGAACGTGTTCAAAGGTGGAAAGCTTCCATTTGCCATTCCTCCAGGAAGAACTATTGCTTCCAAGTTCGCCACTGAGTGTGCAAAAACAGTCATGACTGGTATGCGTATCTTCCCCGCTGGAAAGAGAACAAGGAGAGGCCGGATGTCAGAGAAGAGTTCTACGACAGAGTTTTCGTATGTTCTGTGACTCAACTGCCCTTTTCTTCTTATTACTATTCAAGCAGAGGCTGTTGCACGATGTTTTATTTCAGAAAAAGTTTGTCATGGATGCATCACACCTAGATGTGCAGGTTGCTTGCAACCAGCAGTTAATGAGGCACGGAAGAATTCAAAGGCATCTCCTGAAGAAGCAGTTTTTGACCCCCTCCCACTGAATAAAGTAACAAGGATTTCTCCTGTTGAACACATGAACAATGCAGAGTGGTGCAAACTTGTTGATTCTTGGACTGACCCCAGGAACCAGGTCAAGTCTTGTCTACTCAACTTCCCCCTGTTTGTGTTTAACCAGGACTACCTCTTATACTCTATGCTCTCTCTTTGTGTAGGCCCGTTGTCTAATAAACAGGCAAACAAGAAATAGACAACCTTATCGTAGTGACTTGTTTTTCTGTGACAGCCGGGGCTTCTCCACTCAAAGTGTGAAAAAAGCAACAGTAAGCCCTCCAGATACTTGTCATCTTTCTCATCTTCCAAAATTTCAATGCCATATTTGTCTCTGAAATGAGTATGATCATTTGAAATTTGCTGGCTATTTTTCTAAGGTTTGATTCTATTCCTAAAACTCAATAGGCAACCAAGGAAAGAAAGATGGCACCTAATGGTACAGAAGATATCACTGAGGCTGAACAACCTCCTTCCACCAACACGGTGCACTATGCGATGTCACAAGACATCAGCATCCATTCTTAAAGACCAACCAAGACTCTCCTTGAAGTGCAACTCGGGGCTAAGAGAGCAGGGAATGCGATACTATGCAGTACCACTGTGGGGTTGTAGACAGAGATACTAGATGGCAAGGCAGAAGCCCTAAAGGAAGCACAGGAAGTGTGGAAGAAGCTATACCAGGTCCATCTTTGTCATCTTCGTATAATTCAACACCCTGTTTGTCGATGAAGGTGTGCTTGGAATTTGCTTGCTAGTTTTCTAATGTTTGCTTCTATAACTGCCAGGCACCCATTGGAAGCACGGTGGCGCCATCTACTACAGAAGATGGCATTGAGGATCAACCCCTTGCTTCCACTGATGAAAGCACCCATGCTTCAAGACCAACTAGCTCTCTCCTTGAAGCACAACTTTTGGCTAAGAGAGCAGCGAATGAGGCACGGAGCAGACACATTGCATCATTGCTGAAGGAGACAGAAGCAAAGGAATGAAGTGCGGAAAGCACTTGTGAACTTCGCAGACCTTATAAATGCATCACTTCAGCAATTCGTAGCTATATCGTGTAAGTGAACTGCAGGTGTGACTGAAAGCTGGTTAGGCTCTTTTCTTTATTTTGTTGGAAACTTATGTGCGAACCTATTTATGTCCCCTGAAACATGTGCCCTGCAATTTTGTCATTTTGATCTGGACGGTGCAATCTAGCAAAATTGCCCACACTGTTCTCCGACATAAATGAAAATGTCATGCTTGTTTAGTTGACGAAAATATTTCTGTCACCAATAGATGCCTATGTGGCGCACTTTCACTTGTCAACATCCTCGACGAAACAAGAACATCATCTCTTCTGCCCTGACGAATTGAGTTCGTCATGCGTTCAAGATACGCATCCAACTCTCATTGGTACATGATTCGCGCTACAGATGGACCACGTCTTTCCTTCCTATTTGTCGATGTGTCGCCCTAACGATCAGCCATGCGTAAGCGGGCCAGCTTATTGTCGTGACAAAAACAAAATTCGTCTGCGCCAGCACAACGAAATGGGAAGGATGACATAAGCAAATGAAAGGATGACGTCAGCAAACGGTGCTAGCGGAATCAGGCCATGACGGAAAAAAACGTCAAGAAGTAGATGACGTCGTAGATGGCGAACAATGACGTCAGCAAACGTCGCTGACGACAGTTCATGGTGCCATCTGCCACGTGGCATTGTTCATGACGAAATAAAAACGTCATGCAGACCGAGACTAGGCCGGGCCGGTCCGGTTTGCCGTGATGGAATTGGAGGAACGTCACGGACGGGCCATGACGTTTTTAGACAAAAAAAACGTCTAGGATTGAATTATGACGTGAGGTCTGTGACCTATTTTTTGTCGCAGAATTCGTCATGGATGGCCATCTACGATGTTTTGTCCCTCATCCACGACGATATCAAATCGTCATGAATTTCCCAGATTCTTGTAGTGTCATGAATAGTACCTTACTCGAACCATCAGAATAGTATTAGAAGGCTTCCAAACCTTAGTAATCAATAGTTCATAAAAGATGAATCTCAACATATTGTAAAAGAATCTGGTTCAACTGAATGAGTTAATGAGGTAGTCCCAAGTGTTTTAGGATTAGCGTATTCACTTGGGATTTAGAATCTCAAAAGTATCTCTTTGTCATACTACAACTCAGTGGTATATGCCTACTTGCTCTTTGCACACTCGCTCTTTTTATTCTTGTTTTTCTTTTCTTTTGTATATATATATATATATGCTCACACTTTTGTTTAAGTGTTGTGCAAAGGAGCTAGCCATATATTCCACTTCATGTAGGAATTCAAAGTTTAACGATCTCAATTACCAAATTACAACTATATATGAAGCATTCTTATGACTTGAAGATTCTACCTCGACTTGTTCCCACTCTATTTTGATAGCACTTTATTTTCCTTTATTCAAGGTTTCTTCTTCAACTTAATTGTGTAGATAATTTTTCTTTGTAAATCAAACCATAGACTTACAACATATTGACTAAATTATCTTTAGATGTTTTATTAATACCAATGGTGTGGAAGACTCCTATTGCTATCATCAAGTGCAAGTAAAATTATACTCAAGCCATTCATATATCAATAAAGCAAACACAAACTCAATATTGCTCCATATATAATAATAAACTCAGAATTTCATAAAAGGGATCGACTATTCCTAAAGGGAATTCTAATGTTGCAAGCTTTATTTATTGAACTCATGCAAAAGTAGTAATAAAACTTATAGGATAGATTACAAGGTCTTAAAGATCTCCCCAAGATTGGAATCAAGCGATGCGGGATCAAATAATCCCTTGTAATTATTTGATGCCGTGATTGTTGTAGATCACTGTGGTACCATGGCACATGGTATCTTCTCCTCACGGGCCAGCCTGAGGCAGAGGGATTGATTGATAGCTTCTAATTCTTTAATACGTAGCTTGTAGAAAAGATTGTTCCTCTCTAGCACCTTTACTTGTTCCTTAATGAACTCATTGTTATCCTGAAGTGTTTGTAGCACCTTAAGACTCATGGAAAAACTTGGTTCGGTTGTCCGCTTGATATCTTCATCTAGTTTATCAAGATAAAGTCGCAGAAATTGGAGGTGTTTGGGTGTCCCTGGCTTCTCCTTGTCCACCTCTTCGATCCTCAACTCCAGAGCCTTCAAATCCCTCTTCCAACACCCATGGTCAGCGTTGAGGAACTCTATAGGGATGGCCTTGATCTCCTTCCCTTGCTCGCTATTGCTCCTGGTTTCCATGGGAGCCTTTCTTCTTGACTTTTATCCCTTGGTTGAGAGTCCTTTCGTGTGAATAAGAAGTAGTTCTATTTCTAGAGATTATGATTATAGAGAGAGACAATGGCAGTATATAAGGGGGGTCAGAGGTCGGTAAAACTCGCGAGAAACACCAAATTGTCGCCCAAGAAAAGAATCCAAACAAAACAGGAAAAGAAATCATGGATTTGGAAGTGTCCTGTCGTGTAACGACCAACTATACGAGCATGGCTCATATAGCTTCGGCCGTATAGTTGGTTCTGGGAAGATATTTCCAAATATCTCGAGTCCAGGTCGATTAAATCACAGCTCGGAACCGACAATAACATTTTTTTTATGAACAGTAAACAAAAGATCGAACGAAGAAAGTGTCTGAGAGTTTAACGACCAACTATACAGCCGGAATTTTTGGTTCTGGTCATATAGTTGCGACCGTATAGATACAGACATCAAAACCAACAAGTGTCTAAGAGTTTAATGACCAACTATATGGCCGGAATTTTTGCTCTGGTCGTATAGTTGCAACCGTATAGATACATACATCAAAAGCAAAACCATATGAGAGTTTAATGACCAACTATACGGCCGGTATTTTTGGCTCCGGTCGTATAGTTGCGATCGTATAGGCTCAGATAGCGAAAACAATTTCACGAAGATGGTATAGAGAGTTTAACGACCAACTATATGGTGGGAGCTACCTCTCTGGCCGTATAGCTCCGCCCGTATAGTTGGAAAAACCCCTCTAAAACTTCAGAAAAATACAAGGAATTCAAAGGCAGAATTTTTAAGAGTAAGAACTGTGAAAATAAATCACTTATTTGGGTAAAAAACACTTACCTTGCACTTACCATTGTTTATTCGGGGATGGAAAATTCCTCCCATAACAAAGACTTCTTCTCTTTTGGAGGAATTGACCTTAGTTCATTGAATAATTCTCGTAAGCGAAAATCACCATGACTAAAGTTCCTCTCAATAAGTTTGGTGTCTTGTGGGGCAAAACATGGACACTGCATCTAACATCTTTATTTCCTGCCTCTGCATAATCTGTAGCTCAAATTCTTGAAGTGAAAGAATCCAATGGATCAGCCTTGGCTTATGGTATTTCCTTTCAAGGAGTTCTTTTAAGCCATCACAATCCGTGTGAACTCTTACCTTTGCATCAACTATATAGGAACGAAATTTATCACAAGAGATAAATACAGCAAAAAGTTCCTTTCTTCCTTAGGGTAGTTCTTTTGAGCACCATTGAGAGTTCTATTAGCATGATGTATAATATTAAATCTATGACCAATACGTTTTCCTAGATTTACTCCTACAACATCATCAGTAGCTTCGCATATTAAATCAAAGGTTGTATCCTAGATAGGTGGTTTAATAGTAGGAGCACGAGATGAAGCATTTTTGAGTTTATCAAAGGCTTCAAGACACTTATCATCAAAACTAAATCTCATTCCCTTTTGCAAGAGGTTTTTCAAAGGTTTAGATATTCCAGAGAAATTTCTAATGAACCTTCTATAAAAACCCACATGACCAAGAAAACTTCTTATACCTTTAATATCTCTAGGTGGTGGCATTCTCTCTATTGCTTCAACCTTAGCTCTATCAACTTCAATTCCCTTACCTGATACCTGGTATCCAAGGACTATACCTTCTTTGACCATAAAATGGCACTTCTCCTAGTTTAGAACGAGATTAGTTTCTTCACAACACTGCAAAATTCTTTCGAGATTATCTAAACAACTATAAACGAAGTTCCATAGACAGAAAAGTCATCCATAAATATTTCCATTATAAGTTCTATAAAATCAGCAAAAATAGCAGTCATGCATCTTTGAGAAGTAGCTGGAGCATTGCATAAACCAAAGGGCATACGTCGGTAAGCATGTAAACCGTAAGGACTAATGAAAGTTGTTTTAAGTTGGTCATGCGGATGAACAGCTATTTGAGACAAACCAGAGTATCCGTCCAAGTAACAAAAGTGAGTATGGTTTGCTAACCTTTTTAAGGTTTGATCTATGAACGGTAATGGATAGTGATCTTTCCTAGTTTCTTTGTTTAATTTCCTGAAGTCTATGCACATCATATGCCCAACAACAGTTCTAGTAGGTATCAATTCATTGTTTTCATTAGGAACAATAGTAAAACCGCCCTTTTTAGGAACACAGTGAACATGACTTACCCATTCACTTTCTTTAACGAGATATATTATACATGCGTCCAATAGGCGTACAATATATTTTCTTACCACTTCTTTCATTTCAGGCTTTAGTCTTCTATTGAATTATGCAACTGGTTTAGCACCTTCTTCCATGAATATTCGATGGACGGCTATCATGGGGCTAATGCCCTTGAAGTCATCCATTGAGTACCCAAAGTCCTGGCGATGCTCCTTAAGTATCTTCATGAGTTCTTCTTCTTCTCCTGAAAGTTTAACACTAATAATAACAAGGAATTTATTAGTATCATCTAAAAACCTATATTTAATATTTTCTGGTAAAGTCTTCAACTCTGGGGTGGTAATTCCTCGTCCCCTCTCTTCTCTGGCTCTTCAAAAGCCTCGTCAGTTGGAGGTCCCAAAACGGGTAGTGAATCAAATTCATTTTCTAGTTCTCCTAGGGACTTGTCCTCCATAATTATTTCTTCATAATTTGGATCTTCATCCATTTATTCTTCTTGATTACCTAAGAAAAGAGCCGCCATTTCCTCAATAGTTCTCTCTTCTTCTTGTGTGTGTGGACATATGTCTTTAAATTTGGAGAAATGGAATTTGTTTTCCATTCCCCCAAGCTTAAGAGACACAATCTCCTTCTTGAAGTCAACATAGGCACCTATATCACCCAAAAAGTCCCTTCCAAATATACTTGGGCAAAGAGTGTCAGCTGGCATATCAACAACTACAAAATCAATAGGAAAATCTTTGTTGCCAATTATGAAAGTTGCATTGTCAACTACTCCCATTGGAATTCTAAGGTTTTTATTGGCTAACATAATTTTTATATCAGTATTTTCAATTGTAGATGGTTCTATTTCTTCTTTTATTTCTAAGTAAAAATCATAAGATATAACATTAACTTCGGTGCCAAGATCACATAAACCGTAATGAGAGGTTTCTTTGAATATACAGGGAAGAATAGGCTTACCCACATTGTTTACCTTTGTTTTACCTTCAACCAATACAGAAGTCTCTCCATCAAGTTCAACTATGTTATAGTGTGAGTACATAGCCATAATTGCTTCCTTGGTTACCTCTTCATCTTTGGTTTCTTCCAGATGTTCCACGACTTCTGGCATGCTTTCCTCTTCCTTCTTCTCCTGTATTGCTTTGACCTATTCATATTCAAGAATATGCTTTTGTGCAGTGTTAGGGAAAGGCATTTCATATATTGGTTCTAGGGAGGCCAGTGTTGCTTTATCTTCTATTTTCTTCTCGGGTTTGGGTGGTGGATCATACTTGACTGGACCCTCCTTTGGAGCTTTTATATGTTCTGTAAAAGCTTTAACAACTTGCAACACAAGATCTGAATCCAAATAAAGTTCTTTAGATAATTCTTTAACATGGCCTTTTTTATTATAGTCATGAATACAATCATGTTCTATTTCTATGCCTCCTTCACTTCCTAGACCAAAATTCCATGAAACTCTATGATCATGAATTCTATTAAGTAAAGCCCAAGCTTTAGGTATAGGAAGATTCATAAAGGCTCCTTCTACGAAAGAGTCTAGTTCAATTTTATTAGGTTCAATTAAACCGTCATAAAAGATATGTAGTAAATACCATTCAAGCAAATCATGATGAGGACATAGACGTATTAAATCTTTAAATCTAATATAAGCTCTTACTAGTCCTTCATTAGAACGATTCTTCCAGTCATTATAAGATGCCTGATTCCAAAAGATTTTGATAATGGATAATATTTTGCTAGAAATTCACAGGCTAGATTATCCCAAGTAGTAGTGGCTTCAGGTGGTAGAGATCTATACCATGAGAGAGTTGTACTAGTTAAAGGCTGACTAAAAAGTTTAACATTTACCTCATCAGCGGTATATCCCATCAATAGAAAGTGACACATATATATCTTTAAAACATGCAGTATGCTTATATGGATCAGGATCTTCTTCATCTCCAGTAAATTGCTTCTTATGTCGAATACTAAGTAGTAGAGGATTTATTTCAAACCCCATTGTCTTCTCATTAGAATTGTCTCTTCTATAAATATCATAGGGCTTCCCAAAGTGGTTGAGTGGGTTAGCACTAGTCATATGCTCAAACTCCATCATGTTGGTGGATACCTCTAACTCAAAACAAAATTTAGCAAGACAAAAATAAATAAGCAAAAACTAAAAGACCTACAGCGCTTAGCTCCCCGGCAACGGTGCCAGAAACTAGCTTGATGACTGCAAGAGCACAGATCGTTTGTAGCTAGTTTCAAAAAAAAGATATCAATCCCACAGGGAGCAGGAGTCTGAAGTCTAATAACTCTTGAAATAAATATTACGATAGAAATGCTAGATAAAGTTCTAAGTGACAAGATAAAATGCGAGTATTGTGTAAAAAAGGTGGTTTGGGGTTTTGGGTATAAGAGAAATAAAGTAAAGTAAAATAACTGAGTACAGAAAGTAAGTATCTCGTATATAAGAGAGATTGGAACTGCAGTAGGGGAAAAGGCATTCTCAGGGAGTAGCAGATACACCACTAGTATTGTAAAGATCTAAGATAAATATTATCATCATGAACATTCTCAACTGTGTATGTGTGGGAGGAACTCCGTATTTGGACGAATAGGCAACAACTGCTGCTCACATCATCCTCATAACCACAACAGTTAGCAATCGACATCAATCAACTTACTGCGCTATTAAGGGACGTAATCCCGTAGGATGTATCCCATGGCATGGATAGTGTTTCGTGAGTTTCCTGGCTTTCCCGAGTTGATACGTAAGGGGTGCCAACAGCTTTATAGTCACTGTAAGTGTTAACACGCCTCCGTCTACCAACAAGTAGTTTCCTCCATCAAGTCCCCACTAGAGGCAAATATTGAGAGGTCGACTTCTCTCAACATCAATATGTAGAAAATCTAACACATGGTCACAACGATGAATATCATAATAGACTTTATCTTATTTCAATCTCATACTAGGGTTTCTCCATCTCCCCAAGAACTAATGATCTACTCAGACATGGAGGCAATCAACATCATGGCAATGATAATGGAAATAATCATAGATGAATAGTACTTGTATAAATCCACAACGAGTATAGGAATTACAACAAGATCTAGACAAGATGTAGATGGGATGGATGGAGATGGTGGTGATGCAGCGGTGGATGATGAAGATCGATGCCTTAGCCTCCTGGATCCGCGCAGGGCGAAGATGGATCCCTGGTGGATGAGTTCCCCCTCTAGATGCCTTCCGAAGGTGAGGTTTCTGCGATTTCTGATGTTCTGTATGTCGTCTCCCCGAACCAATTGCACGGGGTGAAACTATTTGACGAGGCGGAGGCGGCGCCAACTATACGGCTAGAGCTATACAGTCAGAGAATTTGCTCCACCCGTATAGTTTGTCGTTACGCTCTCTGCCTCCCTTGTTCGCTTCTAGTTTTCTTCTGGTATTATTAATATTTCACAAATAAGCGATTTACATTGTTTTTTACTTCTTTTCTCCACAGTACAACTGCTCCAAGAATTGTATCCATTGGATCCATCATCTATCCTGATCCTGGTGAAAACAGACATAAAATGTGCACGGGAACGCCATAAAATACCAAGATCCTACATCTACAATGCAAAATAATAATATAAAACATGATGCAAATATGCACTCATCAGTGCCCCTTACCACAACGTAGTGGTAGGCCTGGTTGGTTCCCCTTCCCCCCATCAACGATCTACCTCAACTACGACCACTACTTCATTACGGTTCAGGTATAGTTCCTCTATGACTAGCCTTCGAGATGATGCATGGTTTCAACTTAGGATTAGGTTTAGGATTGCAATTTCATCTCCTATTCATCACATCTTGATGAATAGGACTAGTTATAATGTGCTAAATTAGTTGTAGTGGTAATGTTATTAGTACATGGTCTTGCCCTAATGTTTATTAAATTAAGTGGTGCTCTATTGTTGCCTTAATTAGGTTTTGTGATTTAGTTCATCCTAGATGAACATTAGTGCATAGAACACAATGTAGTTGATTTTAGTAGATGAACTACTAAGGCTACATTGGTTGGGTTGCTTGACACTGGTTGATGATTACTAGCTAAATAGGTCCTTGTAATTTAATTCTTTTGTCCATGTTACTATATATAGGTGTTCTTATATAAAGAGAAGATGCTCCAGTTTGGATGATTGTTCATCGAAGCATTTGTGGAATTTTTCTAATGTTGTGTTCCTTATTTTAATCAGTAGACGTATGTACGCTTAAAATTAAATGTTTTCTTGATTTGTCAATCTAGTTAAGAGAATTCCCAGGTATTTCTTAGGTTAGCTAATGGATAGGCATTTGTTACTAACCATAAACATTTTATATTAGTATTCTATTTTTATAGACTGTGAAGAACTAGGGAAGTTCTGACTGTAATTAAGATAATCCTAAACTATTTATGACCCACACTAGGATGCTTCAATCAAGGGTAGGTTTTGTATTGTCATGCATGCTAGAATTGTTTGCTTCTACTAATTTTATAGATACCTGCATACACATGATTTCGTAGTTGTTACTTATTAATGTGATTTGATCTCTGATTTCATTCTTGTTGTTCGTGTTGTCTTATATTATTAGTTAGGTGATTTGTTGGCTTGTAATTAGATTGCTGATGTGTTTTTAGTATTCTTGGGTGTAATTAGGGTGTACTTGCAGATCTTGATGATCAAAAGATCATTTGATAAGTTATGGGTCCTCTAGATCAGATATATGATCTAGGGTTTTAGTTTTAGATAGTATGTAGTATATGGATGTGTTAACTGTGTGTTTCTGGTTAGCGTTAGTTGCTGGCTAGATTGTATCTACTATTATACTAATTCCCCACTCTCATCTCTTCTCTAATTGTATTTCTCTACTACTACTCCTAGGGATCTAGCTAAACCTTTGTAGAATTCCTAACAAGCTTGATGAAGATCTATAGTGGATCCTTCTTCTTATTCCTCCTTGGTCTAGTTATTATTCCTCTTGTTCTTGTTGTTCTTCCTTCACTTCTAGCTCTCTCTCTCTCAAGTCTCTCTCTGATTAGAGTGTGTGTGTTTTTGGTCTGAGCTAACCAAGTGAGTTGTGAGCTCTAGGGCCAGGGGTGTCAAGCTATTTATAGTGTTCCCTGAGCCCTGTGGTACTAACACCTCACACATGCATTCGATGTGTGATATGCTTGGGAATCAGTGAAACTGTCTTTGTAGGTTGTTTTTAGTGCATGTGGCATGATCACTTTCGGTGGTCAAACCCATGCTTCTCTACCTTCAGCGTAGATTTGAATTTGACAAGTGTTTGCTCTTGTCTTGTTATTTAGTTTGGACATTGGCAAGTAGGTTTTGTTTTATGTGCTTGTCCTGATACTCAATTTGGATAGTGCCAATAAGGCCTATGTGTATTTTTTTAATTGACTTCTCTTTGCGCTTCCCGGGGCATAGTTGGAAGTAGGACGCCGATGAGAAAGATGGGTAAACTATCTGTCCTAAAACACTATTCCAACGCCTGCACTAATCTCTGCATGTTACTGTATTCTCTTCATACACGTGTTACCCTGTCTATTTAGTCAGCACAATGTGTGGACGTGTTACCTCGTCTCCATGATGTCATGTCTCTGTGGGTTCATTTCACCGCGAACCGAGACGTATGTGCAATGCTGATGGCAAGCAAAATGTTTGATGACATGGTCGCAATAGTTTTTTGGTGTCCAAATTGCCCTCTTGCTTGCGTCGGTGATCGTGTACATGTTATGCGTCGATTATCATATACATGTTGTGTTCGATAACACATTACTTATACACGTTGGTGAAAAATGATTGGCAAAGAATGGCGTGATAAATCAAAGAAAATGGCTTTACTGCAGGACGTTGATGAGAAAGCCGAAGCAAACGGTCTTACTGTCGTGGAAATGGCCACGGCAGTCGCTACCACTGGCAGCAATTGAGTGTTTCGTGAGGAAGAGTGCGCGGCCATCTGTGGTGCGAGATGGGGGCAGATGCACATGGGTTTACCCAGGTTCGGCCCCCCAGAGGGTAAAGACCTACTCCTGCTAGATTAGATTATTAGAGAGCAAGTTACAGGGGTGGCGAGCTCGGCGGCTATGCAGCGAGTCGCTTGAGGGGGTGTATGATGGAACGTGAGTCTCTAGGATACCCTAGGGAGGTTTATATATGAGGCACCTCTCTAGGGTTTACAAGTTACAACCGAACAATATAAGGATTCAGAGGTTTTGACCTAATCCTACTGGGCTTCTGTTACACTCATGAGCTTCCAGTCGCTAGTCGTCGGGCCTCTCCTTCCATTGTAGTCCAGTCGCCATCCTCCAGGCGCACTCATAGGCCTTTCGGCCCAATCGGAACGTCCTGCTGGGCATACCCCCTTTGGCATATCCCCATCAGTAGTCCCCAAGGCCATCGTTGATGCAGGCGCAGGCATCCTTTTGGCGTTCGGAGTAGGCGAGCCCAATTTGGGCATCCAGTCGAATCGGCGATGGACTCCATCAGAACCAAGGAGAATTTCCCCATGTTTCCATTCGCCATCCCAATGAATGTTACTGCTGCCAAGTCATCGTCTCGGTGAGTGGAAAAGACTGGCGGGTAGCGGGTGAAATAAAGGAGTTGGACCGTCAAATCTAGTCAAACTATCCGTTGGAATTCCCAACGGTAACTTCGGCGCAATTACCGTGAGTAATGGTTATCCCGATTTTGGCGGGTGGCGTTCCCATATAAGGGGAGTGATGGTTCAGCTCTGCAGACCTTCTCCGCATTCTTCATTATTCCTCATTCGTTCTTCCTGTCTCCAATCTCCCTGCCTACATCCTTCCGACTTGTCCTTTCCGCATCATGCGATTCCACATCCTACTCGATGGCGCCTCCCAAAGGCTCATGGGGAAAATCCAAGTGTACCACCAGCTAGCTTAAATCCTTCGAGGATGTTGGAGTACTCCGCAAGGGGAACTGGCGGGTTCCCCCTCCTCCGAGACCGAGCCAAAGCCGCGACCCGGCGAATTCATCTGTTTCCCCAGCCATCTTGAGAGGGATTTGGAATTCCCCACTTCACTCTTTTTCTGCCACTTCTGCGCGTATTACACGATCAAGCCATCGGATCTCGGTCCGCATAGCATCGAGCAGCTGGCGATCTTTGTCGCCTTCTGCGAATGTTACATCAGCTGCAGGCCGTATTTCCCGCTGTGACTGGAGCTCTTCCACGGCCGCATCGGGCATGAGGCGTCCAGTGGCTTGATGTTTGCTGCAGGTGGCCTCACATTCCAGATGAAGCCGAAGGCCAATTTCGTCAAGCTCCTCCTGCCGAAGAAGGCCGCCAGTGAGTGGAAGAAGACCTGGTTCTACGTTAAAGAAGCCACTCCCTCCGGCGAGGTGGCTCTTCTCGAGTTCGTCGCCGAGAGGAGCGAGCCTCGACGGTTGGCACCGAAGAAGCTTCCCGAAGACCAGCGGATGGCCGTCGTGGACCAGATCCAGAAGCTGAAGGACCAGGGGTTGATTCCAATCAACCTCTACAACTGCTGGCTCGGGCGGCGTCTGGTTCCGCTGGCGGCTCGGCCGCACTGGATGTATGAATACAGAGGGAAGCATGACCCCTCCCGAACCAGCAAAGAATCATGGGAGGCCAAGGACTACAAGGCCGCCCTAAAGAAGATCACCGATGCAGAGTTCACCAACGTGGCAGTTGGGCTCGCCCCGTACACTCCTGTGAAGAACGAAGCCCCCACAGTAAGTTCTTTTCCTAGTCGCTATGCCCGTACCTCAGTTCTCAGTCTCCGCGTTTGGTGTTTTACTCGTGGTGGTTCTCAGCTTTTTCAGGTGTTGGAGGGTTGGCTCCCCCCGCTCGATGAAGAGGTTCCCCAGGAACTGGAGGAAGACTCCGAGGGGGATTCTTCCGACAGCGACAGGGAGGAGGAGAGGTTCCTCCCCCAGCGCATGTGGCTCGCAAGACCCGCATGCAGAAACAACGTGAGTTCGAGGCGAACCGCAGCCTGGACGAACATGACGGAGGCGACGAGGTCGCACAGGAGCACACGTCCCGGTGTACTGCTACACCATCAAAGCCCGCATGCAAGCCCAAGTCACCAACAAAGAGGCCCACGTCGCCGTCCAAATCGGTGGTGGTGTTTGAGTCGGATGACGATTCCGATGATGAAGGTTCCCCCGAAGTCTCGCACAAGGTCCCAAAGGATGCAGTCCTGACAAAGGGGTTGCAGGGCAAGGACACGGAGGTAGTGGTAGAGGTTCCCCTGGCAGCGATTGCGCCGACGGCCTCAGGGGTTCCAGGCCAAGAAGCGGCTAAGGCGATGACATCCAAGTCACCGTAGCTGTCTAGGGCGGCCGCGTCGGAGCCGGAGATCCCGGTGACTGTGGCTTCATCGTGGGCTTCAGACGTCTTCGAAAGGGGGCTCACCCGCAAGTTGGGTCCTGAGTTGGACAAGCCCGCCCACATCAGCACCAGGCTTCGCGTCCTCCTGGTCGCTAAGTGAGTACTGCTCCTTCATCCCGATTCGCCTTGCTCTATTTGTATTATCGTTATATTGATTGTGGGAACTCGTGCAAGTCTGGGGCCAAGAAGATTGGCCGTCCTTCGGTGGCTAAGATTCCACCGGCCGCCCCCACGGGGGAGGGCGACCTCCCCAAGAAGAGAAAGGCCACCAGAGATGTGGCGACCGCAGAAGTCGCGAAGAAGTGGAAGGGGGTGCCGACGACGCTGCAGCCAAGGACAGCGCCGCGGAGCCAGATGTTGCGTCAGTCGCCGAAGAGGTGGTGGCGACATGATCGGAAGCAGTCTTGGCTACGTCCGTGCTGGAAGCACTGGCCCTGACGACCAGTGCCCCCGCCAGAGCGTCGGCGACGTTCCCGTGCTTCATGGCGAGGGGTTTCCAGGTGTGGCAGACACCTAGTCTCCACAGAGTCCAGAGGTCGTGGATGCGAACATTGGGTCCGGCCGCGGGCGCACTTCCTTCATGATCCCGTCGACTGACGCCGGAGAACTTCACAGGATGCTCGACGCTACTATTCAGGTATGCCTAGTCCCCGAGTTCCTAGTCGCTGAATTTCAGCGGCTGGGAACTGAACTTCTTGCTCCTCTCTAGTCCCCGAATTCCTAGTCGCTAAATTTCGGCGGCTAGTAATTGAGTTTCTTTCTTCTTCTCCAGTCCCCGAGTTCCTGGTCGCTGAATTTCAGCAGCTGGGAACTGGGTTTTTGTTTTGTCAAATGCTGAGGTGTGTTGTTTGTTTGCAGGGATTGCAAAGGGAGTCGACCGATCGGCAGGCCACGAGAGAGCGCTTGGAGCGTGACTTGCGCGAAGTACAAGAGGCAAACCAGCGGCTTCAAGAAACTATTGGTGAGTATCTGTTTGTCTTTCTTTTCCTCTATTGGGTGTGAACTAGTGGTGTACAGCATGATGATGGTTTCTCTTACAGATGGTTTCCCGGCTGTGATTTCCAAGGCCCGTGAAGGGTATGTTCCAGTCGCCGAGCTGGACTCGGCGAATGGACGAATAGCCTCCCTGGTCCAGAACTTGGAGGAAGCGAAAGTGGCCTCAGTTTCCTCGGAGGAGCGAGCGAAGGCTGCCGTTGATGTGGCTGAGGAGGAACGCAAAGCCACGGATTCCATCATCGAGGGGCTACACAACGAGCAAACCGCCTTGGAGAAGCACGTCACGGAGAACTGCCGCAAACTCCTTGGTGAGTCTTCATCTTTGCCTGACCCGTTTGTCGAGTCCCTGATTTGGGGGTTTCATAGTTTCACTGACACCTGACTTTGCAGCTGTGGTAGGCCAAAGCGATCCGGTGGTGCAGACCTACAATGCTTCGCAGTGCGTGACTGCCGTGGTGAACACGGCCACGGCTTCGGCGTTGTGCGTCCAAGCGGCTCTTTAGGGCATGTCCCCCACCGAAGTTATTCCTAGGGGGCTTATGGAGGTGTGGCGCTATCTGGAGGAGGTGCCTGCCGTCGTGGAGTGAATGACGCGCTCGGCGTTTAGGCGCGGGGCCACCACAGCGTTGAGCTTAGGTCTCGCCCACTTCCCCAATGACTTCGACCTTGACGACGTGACGAGTGGCTACCCATCGGCGACCGGCATGGTGGAGATGTCAGAGGTGCTGAAGCTGACCGCGAAGGCCGCCCCTTATGCCGATCGGCGATGGGGGATCTGTTACCGTATCAGGAGAGGTGTTGGCGCCTGGCGACCCCGAGCCGGAGCATCACGACATGAAGTCGGACCAGCCCTTCCGGTCGTCGTTGTCAAAGTCGCTGACGATGTACCTGACGAACCCGTGGCAGCCTTTTGTTCGTGTCAAGGGGGTGGCACTGCTTCTTCATCAGGGTCGGTGGAATAAACAATGTAATTGTCCAATTTGCGATGTATGCCAAGTGGCGACTGCTATAAAGTATTTTGCAATATATGTCAAGGGGATTCGATCCACTCGTATTGCGACTAGGATTGTGTGGTGTGTTTGTTTTTGGTTGAACGAGTCGCCGAGCGCGTCCGCCCTTTAATGTGGTATAACTCGGTTGTATACTTTTGTGTATTGTTTTGGTTGTGCACTGTTTTTATATATCACGTCTTCTGAGTGGCGAGTCCCCGAGCGCGAGTGGGGCTGATTTGTAGGCGAGTCCCCGAGCATGGTGCTCGACCATGTTGGTCATATCCCTGTTGTAGGTTGCAAATGCGTTGTTTGTAACGCGTCTCCTCCCTTGGCCCGGAGAGCCAGTCGCTTGGCGAGTCCAAGGCAGCTCTCTTACTTGGTGTGTTCCCGAGCCGCGTGGTGGTTCCCGTTTTGTGGAGTCCCCGTGCGTGGTACTTTAACCGTTCGAGTCGCTTTGCACGAGGATGGGAGGGACAGGTCGCTGTGAGAAGCATGTACCGGTTGTCTTGGCCCGGTGGGCCAGTCGGGCTAGGCGACTCCAAAGGCGGCTCTGGGTTGGCGTTTTCGTGGATGACCCAAGGCCCGAATATTTCCGGTGCCCTTGTGCCGCACTACTTAGCCGCGCCGGTTGCTCGACCAGAGGTTGACTTCCGTAGGTACCGTATTACTAATATGTATGAGTGCGAGTGGCACAAGAATATGGCGAGTGGACACAATTTGTGTGATCCGGATGAATTTCATCATATATGCCAGCGGAGTACAATGTGAAGCTCTAAGTATAAAAATTTCTGAGGAGGTTTACATTCCATGGCCACCCGACCTCCAGTTGGCTGTCACCCCGTATGTCGATGAGGTAGTAGGCATCATTGCCAAGGACTCGGCCTATGGCGAACGGCCCCTCCCATGGTGGGAAGAGTTTGTGCATGCCCTTCTTGTCTTGGGCCAGTCGTAGGACCAGGTCGCCTTCCTGAAAGGTGCGAGTTCGCACTCGGTGGCTGTGGTAGCGGCGGAGTCCTTGCTGGTATATGGTGATGCGGGAGCGAGCCAGGTCACGTGCCTCGTCGAGTTGATCAATGTTGTCTTGGCGGGCAACCTCGTTGGTCGCCTTGACGTAGTTGGCGACTCGAGGTGAGTCGTGCTCCAGGTCAGTTGGCATTACGGCCTCGGCGCCATACACCATGAAGAAGGGTGTGAACCCGGTTGAGCGATTGATGGAGGTGTGAATCCCCCATATCATAGAGGGGAGCTCGTCGACCCAGCATCCTAGGGTGCGCTCGAGGGGCACCTGGAGTCGCGGCTTGAGCCCGTGGAGGACGCTCTAGTTGGCGCGTTCTGCTTGGCCATTTGACTCCGGGTGGCGACTGATGTGAGGTCGAGTCGGATGCCACGTTCTTCACAGAATTCCGCCATGGCCCCCTTGGCGAAGTTGGTGCCATTGTCTGTTATGATGTTGTGCGGGTAGCCGTACCGGTAGATGAGTTCGCGTATGAACTTGGTGGTCGTCGCACTTTTTTATCGGCTTGGCCTCGACCCATTTGGTGAACTTGTCGACTGCGACCAGGAGGTGAGTGAAGCCAGACGGGGCCTTCTTGAATAGGCCTACCATGTCCATGCCCCATACGGCGAATGGCCATGTGATGGGGATGGTCTTGAGTGCCAAGCCAGGGAGGTGCGTCTGGCGGGCGTACTTCTGGCATCCGACGCATCGTTGGACGATGTTGGTGGCGTTAGTGTGTGCGGTGAGCCAGTAGAAACCGTGCCGCATGGCCTTGGCGATTAGCGACTTGGCGCCGGCGTGATGGCCGCAGTCGCCAGCGTGAATGTCCTGGAGGATCTTGCGGCCTTCTTCTAGCTATACGCAGCGCTGGAACACGCCGGTCACGCTGCGTCTGTGGAGCTCGCCGTTGATGATGATGAAGGATTTGCAACGGCGAACGATCATTCGCGCCTCCGTCTCATTGCTCGGTAGGAGTTTGTGTTCCAGGAAGGTGACGTATGGTGCTGTCCAGTCGCTAGGTTCCACAACCATGGAGACTAGGGCCGGTTCTGGTTGTAGTGGGATCCCGACGTCGATCTCTTTTTGTGGGCTAACCGATGGTTTGTGGATGATGTTGAGGAAGACGCCTACTGGTGGCGCTTGTCGGGTCGATCCGATGCGGGAGAGGGTGTCTGCCTCCTCATTTTTTCGCCTGTCGATCCACTCGACGGAGTAGCCATCAAAGTGTCCTTCCAACTGGTCGACAGCTTGGCGGTACGCGATCATTGTTGGGGAGACGGCATCGCACGTCCTGGTGACTTGGCCGGCGACTAGGTCGGAGTCGCCATAGCATCGTAGGCGGTTGACGTTCATCTCCTTAGCGGATCTCATGCCGTGAAGGAGGGCCTCGTATTCTGCCATGTTGTTGGTGCAGGGCTTGAAGTTGAGGTGGAGCACGTAGCGGAGCTTGTCCCCTTTGGGTGAGGTCAGTATGACCCCAGCCCCTGCACTGTCGGTGTTCTTGGAGCCGTCGAAATGGAGCGACCAGTAGTGGAGGTACGGGAGCTTTTCTGGCTGCTGTGCTTCTTCCCAGTCTGCGAGGAAATCAGCTAGGGCTTGTGACTTGATCGCTTTGCGGGGCTTGTATTTGATGTTGTGGACGCCGATTTCGACAGCCCACTTGGCGACTCGCCCGGTCGCCTCGTGATTGCGTATGATGTCTTGCAGGGGCGCGGAGGAGACCACCGTGATTGGGTGCTCCTGGAAGTAGTGTGGGAGTCGCCGCTGTGCTCGAAATACCACGTACACCAGTTTTTGGTATTGCAGGTAGCGCTGTCGTGAGTCTTTTAGGACTTCACTGATGTAGTAGACGGGGCGCTATATGGGGTGCTCCTTGCCCTCTTCCGGTCATTCGACGACCATCACGGCGCTGACAACGCGAGTAGAGGCCACGACGTAAACGAGCATTGGCTCTTTGTCGAGTGGAGCAGCGAGTAGTGGGGCCACGAGTAGCACTTCTTTGAGCGCTTTGAGTGCGTCGTCGGCCTCCGCGTCCCATTGGAACGTGGGGTTCTTGCGCATCAGGCGGTAGAGGGGCATTGCCTTCTCGCCTACTCGGGGGATGAAGCGGCTGAGGGCCGCGACTCGCGCTGCCAACTTCTAGACGCCGTGCAGGCACTCGGGTTTTCCGAGCCGCGCGATGGTGTTGATCTTGGTGGGGTTGGCTTTGATGCCTCGCTTGGAGACTACATATCCCAGGAGCTGTCCGGTGGGGACACCGAAGGTGCATTTTCCGGGGTTCAGCTTGATGGTGTACCTCCGCAGGTTTGCAAAGGTTTCAGCTAGGTCGGCGAGCAGGTCGTCCTGGCGGGTGGATTTTACCACCATGTCGTCGATGTAGACGTGAATGTTGCGGCCAATTTGGCTCGCTAGGCATTCATGCATGCATCTCTGGTATGTGGCGCCTGCGTTCTTCAGGCCGAACGTCATGGCCATATAGCAGAATGCGCCGAATGGCGTAATGAACGTCGTCTTCTCCTCGTCCTCGATCGCCATCTTGATCTGGTTATAACCAGAGTAAGCGTCAAGGAAGCACAGCGACTCTGATCCCACGGTCGAGTCGATGATCTGATCGATGCGTGGTAGGACGAACTCCTCCTTCGGGCAGGCGCTGTTGAGGTTGGTGTAGTCGATGCACATTCTCCATGTGTTGTTATTTTTTAGAACCAGCACTGGGTTTGCCCGCCACTTGGAGTATTTGATTTGCCGGATGAAGCATGTGGCTAATAGGCGCTGAACTTCTTCGGCGATTGCTCGACGGCACTCTTCATTGAAGGGTCGTAGCGACTGCTTTACTGGTCGCACTTTGGGGTAGGCATTGAGTTTGTGCTCAGCGAGTTCCCTTGAGACACCTGGCCTGTCAGATAGCTTCCATGCGAAGATGTCCCGGTTCTCACGGAGGAACTCGATGAGCGCACTTTCCTATGCGAGGCTCATGTGCGCCCCAATGGTGACCGTCTGGATGGAGTCGCCTGGGACGAGCTCGACAGTGCGGGTGTGCGTGGTCGCCTCGAACGTGGAGTTCGTGGCGGTTGGTTTCTTCAGGATGGTGGGGTCCTCCTTGTTGATGTTGCCCGCGTATGTCGCGAGCTCCTCCGCGTGGTCGGTCTCCACGGCGATGATGACGTCAGTGAGCTCGGCGCCTTTGTCCTCGCATTCCACGGCCATGTCGGGGTCGCCGTGGACGGTGATGATGCCGCTTGGCCCGGGGAGCTTCATCATGTTGTAGGCGTAGTGTGGGGTCACCATGAATTTTGCGAATGCCTGGCGACCTAAGACGCAGTGGTAGGGGCTGCGAAAGTTCACCAGCTCGAACACGATCCTCTCCGTGCGGTAGTTTTCCGGAGTGCCGAAGGTGACTGGCAGCGTCACTTTCCCGATCGGGTACGCCTTCTGACCGGGGACGATGCCGTGAAAGGTCGTCAGTGTTGGCTCAATGGCTGCTTCTGGGAGCTGGAGCCTTTTGAACGTGTCTAGGTACAGGATGTTGATGGAGCTCCCACCGTCCATTAGTGTCTTGGGAAGCCAGTAGTCGGCCACCTTGGGCCTGACTACCTGGGCGACTCGCCCTGGGTATTCGATCCTTAGCGCATGGTCCTAGCGACGCTAGGTGATGCTCTGCTCGGACCAGTTGAGGAAGTGCGGGATGTCGACCTGTGTCACCGTGTTGACGGCAACCGCCCAGGCGAGCACCTTCTTCTCGCGCTTGGTGCCGAGTCCGGTGAAGGTGTGTAGCGAGCCGACGGCGGTGCCGAAGCCGCCGCCGTTCCTGTTGTCCCGAGGTGGGTTGTTGTCGGGGTCTTCCCTTGCTCGTTTCGCCTTCTCAATCTCTTTGAGAGAGTGGCAATCAGCGGTGGTGTGGGTGGCGGGTTTTCCCTCCCTGCTATGGTAGATGCAGGGCTGATTGAGCAGGGCGGCAGGGTCGAATTTCGGCCTCGTCGCGTTGTTGGCGTGGTAGTTCCCACTGTCGTGGTAGTTTCCTCTATCCCGGTGGTAGTTCTTGGAGTTGCGCTGGCCGTAGCCGGCGTTGGCAACGAAGTCGACCCGCCCGTCCGTGCGGCGCTTGCCGGTGATGCGGGTGTTGTTGTAGCGCATGTCACGTAGGCGCCCGCTGTCGTGGATGCTGGTGCGGCGTCTTCCTCCCGACTCGTCGTCGGAGTCTTGGTTGGGGTCCTCCTCCACATAGCGCTTGGCGCTCTCGAGGAGGTCGGGGATGTTGTCGAGCGTCCGGTAGACCCTCTTGATCTTAGCGACCAGGGGTTCATACCGGCATGCATTCTTGAAGCAGTGTATCGCCGTGTCTGGGTGGATGCCGGAGGCGTTTATCCACAGTTCTTGCCATCTTTGGATCCAACGGCGAGTCGACTCGCGTTGTCCCTGGATGCATCGCTCTAGGTCCTCTATGGTGGTGGCGCAGGTGTAGGAGCCCTCGAAGTGCCTGACGAAGGCGTCCCGCATTTCTTCCCAAGAATCGATGTTGTTGGCAGGGAGTGTGTTGATCCATTGCCGGGTCGCACCCTCCATTATCAGGGGGAGGTAGTGAGCGGCGAGCAGGTCGGTGTGGCCTGCGATTCCCATTGCCATGAGGTATGTGTCCAGCCAGACAGCGGGATTGTCAACACCCGGATTTTTAATCCCAGATGCCCGTTATGCCATACCTCGCAATCCCAGGATTACCATTTTTGTGAGACATAACGGATTGGATATCACAGTACATCATCCATTACAAACCATACATAAGGTCTTACACAAATAAGGATCTCATGATCCAGTCTTTAATACAACAAGCAGCGGAAATAAAAGATAAGCGTAGCGGTGGGGTCCATCTTCAGGGGCACAAGCAATGCTGACGAAGGCAGATAGTCCTAGTTATCATAGCCGTTCTGATGACCATCCTCTTGATTGTCTCCTTCATAGTCTGGCCATGAGAATAGCCAGGGACAAAAGCCATGAGTACTCTTTAAGTACTCGCAAACTACTACTAACAAGTGTATAGTTCTAAGTTAAAGTGCTAAATCTAAGTTTAACCATAAATTCAAGTTTGAAACCTAAGCTGAGTTCTGAAGCAAAGAAATATAAAGTAAAGTTTTAGAATCACTTAAGTTGGGAAGCTATTGTCATAAACACAACCCTGTTGTGGTCAAGTCAAAGTTCATCATTCATTTCAAGTTATTTGGAAAACATCTGACAATGAAACAGTATGGTCGTCCAATCTGTCCATAATCATGACGCCATGCTATTGAGATAGTTTGACACTCTGCAGAGGTGGTACACTTTTACCACAAGATTCGATACATCTGTCAGGGATAACCCTGAATCATCATACTTACTATGCAGATAATCAAACATAACCTTCCCTTTACACACCCTAGTACCAGCACCTCTCCTATGAGCATGGCCTCCCAACCATGACCATCATTCATCTTGGGCACTGCATAGGTGGACACCATGAGAGGTAACCTCAGCTCAAACCTCTCCCGCGAGGGAACTAATACTAATGCATATAAATTTCCAGCTAAGCCTTACCCAATTCAGGTAATGTGGTTGTACGGTAAATTTGGAACGGTATCGCATCTGAATCCAACCATTAGTTTTATAAAAGGGTGAAGTCTCATGCCTCAACATTTTCATCATCATTAACCATTGGTGTTTCTCAACACATGTCAAAACATCTCAATAGAATGACTCATCATTCCAAGGTTTTCATAATTCATTTTCACCAAGTGTTCCCATCTAAAGTGACTGAAGTTTATGATCTACTCTAAACTACTAAGTTAAGAGTGTTCACTAAGGTGGAAGTGACAGGTTCAATCTCATGTCATAGAATGACATCTAAAGGTTTCTAAGTAGGTCAAGTTTTATACTTTTTATGCTACCTTCAAAACAAGTAAAGAACTTTGTGTAAACTAAGGGAGGTAAATCTTGTAAACAAAGACTTGGGGTAACTAATAGTTAAAGGGGTGTGATCAAAGCATGCTTAAGGCATCTTTGTTAAACCATCTAGTTTGATTCTAGTTTGCTAAGCACTAAACTTGCAAGGGTTAGCTTGCATTGTTAATGGTGGCTTGCAAGTATAACTTGCAAGGGTTAATCTTGGATAGTGCTAGCTTGCCTTGGTTGGTGCAGTGGTTGAAGTTTTCTTCTTCTTCGCCTTGATAGCACTCCTCCTCTTCATAGACTTGGTCGGTACTATCGTCTATAAAAATACATACGGAGTACACAATCACCAAACAATACTTCACTAGGCTAGATAGCATTCTAAGACACGCAATTGATGATCTATTATCATCACAAGCATCACAAGTTTGATTCAATAGTTTCTTTCTTTTTATTTTAGAAAAGTAATTTCTACTCATTGAAAATTTAACTAAGATTTAATATTCACCACTCAAAATATGGGATCATGTGGACACATGTCATCACCACATATTCTAACATGTGGGAATGAGATTTAAGGTTTGGATCAATATTACTTTGGTTTAAGTTCATTATTTAATGATTTAAAGTGACTAGAAATGCCCATATAGCCTTATTTTGGTACTAGTCCAAAGTCATTGCATGTAAACCTTAATATTATTTCATATTTAGATAGATATGATGAAATGTGATTTTTGAGAGTTGGAATCAACTCAAAAGCTATCTTAGTTGATTTTATAAAAATGTTGCAAGTTGCAAAAGCTTCTGTTTTGTTATTTTTATTAGGAGAGATCTATAACTCTAATTGAATTAAATCCAACGGGCTTGGATAGATCATCTCAATATCTTTCAGACGAAATTGGTTTCATGCAATTTGGATTTATAAAACTCTCTGAATTGATTTTTCAACTAGTGGACAGAAAATAGATTTAACTAAAAAGAAAAAATCTAGATTTGAACGGGTGGGCTAGCGCGGGAAAGAACTTGGGCCGCCCCAGTGGTGCTCCGTGGCGCGGGGCTCAGCTGACAGGGGTCCCGCTTGTCAGTGGGTCTTAATACGCGAAACGGTACGCGCGCTGTGGGCCGTAGGATTAGAAGGGGAATCTACGGCTGAGGGTCGTCGTCGACGACGAACAGGTTGCCGGCGAGCTCGAACCCTAGCGGCTCGGTGGGGGTCTGCTGGGGACGTACCAGGGCTCTAGCAAGGTCGGCGAGGCGGGCAAACAAACTAGAAGACGACGGCGAGGCGAGGCGCGGTTGCGGCGGAGCTTGGGGTGGTCGCAATCAGCGGCGCCCTTCTCCTCCAGAGGCGGCGGCTCCGGTTCCAATTCAAGGCTCTGCTCCCTTGCTCCGGCTAGAGGTGGGTGAGGTTCAGTGAGGTGAGGGGAGTGGAGTGGTGTGGAGAGAAGAGGCTGGGGAGGCCTCCTTTTATAGGCCCGACGGTGAGACCGAGCGGGATGGGCAGGCGATGGTGGCGACATGGCTACGGCTGGCTAGAGGCATGGCGGAGGGTGGAGATCGACGGGCGGTCTCCTGGCAGTGCTCTAGGAAGTGAATGCGGCCGTAGGGGCAGTGTCATGCGGTCTGGGCGAGGTGGCGCTCTGAGCGGCAGAGGCGGCAGTGTCCACGGCGAGCGGTGGCTGTGGTGCTTTGGGCGGCGAACTGGGGTGTCTGGGGTGTTCTCCAGGTCGTGGCGGAGCGATGGGCGCGGGCTATGGTCGAGCGGTGGCTTATGCATGCGGGGACAGAGCGTGCTCTGCGGGCGGCGTCGGCATGGTCGACCAGCTCCGGGCGCGGCGGTTCCTGGCCGCTCTGCTCTCTGTCTCTGGCCTGGGGCTGGTTGGATGGTGGAGGTGGACCACAGGCAACTTGCTAGACATGGTGAGAGAGGCTGGAGAGGGCTGCTACTGCGAGTGCACGGTCAGCCGGCGAGTTGGTGCTCGGCATGGCATGGCAGTGCAGCTAGGAGGTAGGGGAGATGTTGGGGTTGGTCTGGTTAGGTTTGAAGGGGACAAAGATGATCAAAGCACTTCAAGATTGCTAGACAAAATCAGCCCAAAACAGTAATAGTTAGGCCATAATGATCTTGCCAGCAAGGTGTTTGACAAAATGGCCAAAAGAGAAAAAGTTTTGAATTTTGGTTTCAAAATTTTTGGGTGTTCTCCACTAGTCCTAAGTAGTCTTTGGTTGCAAGGGTTTTAAAAGTGGAGCTCAAATAGATGGGTTTTGAAATAGGGGTGATCTATGCATATGCATTAGATTCAATTTTCAAATTCCAATTAAAATAGTTAACAGAATGTTTTTAGTAGATCAAAAGGTGGGCCTTGGTACCTCATTATGTGTACTAGCAAGGGGTACAAAGATCAAGAATTGTTTCTGTTAAGAAATGAGTGCTAGGAACACTCAAAGAAGTGTAGTGGATTAAAATGGCCAAAATGACCATTCCTCCTTTTAATTCTTTTTTGTTTGATTTTCTTTAGGAAAAGTTTGGGAATGATGTAGATGATGTTTAAATCACCTAAGAAACATTTTACAAGCATTGGATCACACAATCATGGCAATTCAAAACAACTCCTATTTTAAATGCACACACATATGAATGCTTTCATATTTAATTTGGAAAAGTTTTTGTTAACCCTATTTTTGGATGATTTGATCTTGATAAGCTTGGATTGAAGTTTTGGGATGTTACAGGGATCGTACGTCGGGTCATACTTTTCTATCTCCTTGGGGGTCTTGAAGCTGGCGGGGTATTTTTACCCCACGAATCATGGGCCCGAAGCATTGCGGCCCGACTCGACTGAGTGAGCCTCTTGGTTCCGGGTCACCGCGGTTGGTGAGGGTGTGCCTCAGGTCGTTGGGCTGGTGCGACCGCCACGCCTGGTTGTTGATTATGTTCGTACGGGCATCGAGGGGCTTCCCATCGGTGGCGACTGTGTTATTCGCCGGTCGCGGCTCATTGGTGGACAACACAGGATTGGCGGCCCCTGGTTGGTTCACCAGGGGCTGCGGTGGTGGGAAAATTAATGCGTTGGCCACGGTGGGGTGGCCGCTTGATGCCGCCCTGCTTGTTGATGAGCGCGAGTACATCCGTCCCCACGGGTCGACTCCCGCAGCTTGTTGCTCGAGGCCCTGACGAGTAGGGCCTTGGCGTACTGGATCTGTAGCGTGTTGTCGCCTTGGACGTCGAGGTTGGCGATTGCAGCGTCGGCCGCGATGACGTTGTCCATCGGGATGGAGTATAATGGTAGCCCATTGGCGTCATGGGCTTGAGGCGAGATGATGATCCGCGGTTGGTCCGGCGGGGGCGCGCGGCCCATAGGTGGTGGAGGGGCTCTGGTTGCCGGTGCACCAGGTGGTGGTCTCGCGGGCTTGCTTCCACCTGGCGGCGCGTTCTCGCAGTATTCGCGCTCGGCAGCGTGTGCGGGGTCGCTCTCGTCGTTGAAGTTCAGGACGCGGCCCTGGACATTGGAGTTCAGGCGGGTCCTGATGCGGCGCGGGTGATAGAGCGACAGCTCCCGTGCTGTCTTCATTCGAGGCGGTATTTCTCGCTCGGCAAGTTCATTGCATTGCACCTCCGCGAGCCGCAGGCGGGCTTGCTCCACCTCCATGGTCGTCGCAGTCAGCATGATCGGCGTGGCGAACGGATCTGGTGGGGCGGCCGTGCTGCCCGCCATGTAGATCGCATTGAAGCGATTGCATCTGGCATGAAAATTGTCAACACTCGGATTTTTAATCCCAGATGCCCGTCATGCCATACCTCGCAATCCCAGGATTACCATTTTTGCGAGACATAACGGATTGGATATCACAGTACATCATCCATTACAAACCATACATAAGGTTTTACACAAATAAGAATCTCGTGATCCAGTCTTAATACAACAAGCAGCGGAAATAAAAGATAGCATATCGGTGGGGTCCATATTCAAGGGCACAGGCAATGCTGACGAAGGCAGATAGTCCTAGTTATCATAGTCGTCCTGCTGACCATCATCTTGATAATCTCCTTCATAGTCTGGCCATGATAATAGCCAGGGACAAAAGCCATGAGTACTCTTCAAGTACTCGCAAACTACTATTAACAGGTACTATAATTCTAAGTTAAAGTGCTAATTCTAAGTTTAACCATAACGTTAAGTTTGAAACCTAAGCTGAGTTCAGAAGCAAAGAAAGATAAAGTAAAGTTCTAGAATCACTTAAGTTGGGAAGCTATTATCATCAACACAACCCTGTTGTGGTCCAGTCAAAGTTCATCATTCATTTCATGTTATTTAGAAAACATCTGACAGCTATTCCAACTGTCCATAACCGTGGATCATAGTTGATCGACTGTCCAAGGTAGCCCACTTTATACCTGTCAAGACAACCTACCAGAGTGCAAAACTAGCAGAGCTGTACATTGCTAGGATTGTTAGTCTGCATGGAACCCCCAAGACCATCATCTCAGATCGAGGAACCCAATTTACCTCGAGATTTTGGCAGAAAGTTCAGGAAGGTTTAGGAACCAAGTTGAACTTCAGTACCGCTTATCACCCGCAAACAGATGGACAGACTGAGAGAGTCAACCAGATCCTAGAAGATATGCTTAGAGCCTGTGTGTTGGAATACTGATCAAAATGGGAAGATCACGCCTTTCAAGAATTCTCATATAACAACAGTTATCAGGCTAGTTTGCAGATGGCACCATTTGAATTCCTATATGGAAGAAAGTGTCGTACCCCTTTGAATTGATCGCAAGTGGGAGAGAGTCAGATCTTTGGACCCGACATTCTCCGAGAAGCAGAAGAGAAAGTTCACAAAGTCCTTGAGCACCTCAAGAGCGCCCAATCCAGACAGGAGAGTTATGCTGACAAAAGAAGGAGAGACCCGACTTTCAATGTCAGAGTTATGCTGACGAAATCTAACTTGGTTGATTTTATAAAAATGTTGCAAGTTGCAAAAGCTTCTGTTTTGTTATTTTTACTAGGAGAGATCTATAACTCTAATTGAATTAAATCCAACGGGCTTGGATATATCATTTTAATACCTTTCAGAAACAATTGGTTTCATGCAATTTGGATTTGTAAAACTCTCTGAAATGATTTTTGAAATAGTGGACAGAAACTAGATTTAACTAAAAAGGAAAAATCCAGATTTGAATCTATGGGCTAGCGCGGGAAAAGGAATGGGCCAGCCCAGTGGCGCTCCATGGCGCGGGGCCCCCGCGTGTCAGCGGCACTTAAAACGCGAAATGATACGCGTGTTGTGGGCCGTAGGATTAGAAGCGAGATCAACGGCTAAGGGTCGTCATCAACGACGAACAGGTCGCCGGCGAGCTCGAACCCTAGCGGCTCGGTGGGGGTCTACTGGGGGCGTACCAGGGCTCTAGCAGGGTCGGCGAGGCAGGCAAACAACATGGAAGATGACGGCGAGGCATGCCGCGGTTGCGGCGGAGCTTGGGGTGGTCGAAATCAACGGCGCCCTTCTCCTCCTGCCGCGGCTGCTCCGGCTCCAATTCCGGCGAGCTGCTGCTTCGCTTGCTCCGGCTAGAGGTGGGTGAGGTTCAGAGAGGTGAGGGGGAGTGGAATGGTGTGGAGAGAAGAGGCTGGGGAGGGCTCCTTTTATAGGCTCGATAGTGAGACCGAGCGGGATGGGCAGGCGACGGTGGCGACAAGGCTACGGCGAGGTAGAGGCATGGCTAGGGTTGGCAATCGACAGGCGGTCTCCTGGCGGTGCTCTAGGAATTGAATGTGGCCGTAGGGGCGGTGGCACGCGTTCTGGGCGAGGTGACGCTCTGAGAGGCAGAGGCAGCGGTGTCCACGGCGAGCGATGGTTGCGAGGCTTTGGGCGGCGAACGGGGATGTCTGTGGTGTTCTCCAGGTCGAGGTGGAGCGGCGGGCGTGGGCTGGTGCCAAGGGGCGGTCTGTGCGAGCGAGGACAGAGCATGCTCTAGGGGCGGCACTGGCATGGTGCGGTGGCACTGGGTGCAGTTTGTGCTCGGTGGTCCACTGCTGCTATGGGCTCGGGCAAGGGACAAGGTGTGGCGGTGAGCTCCTGGCTACCTCCTAGACATGGCGAGAGAGGGGGAGATGGTCTGGCCAAGGGCAAAGTTTGGGCGACCATGCCCTCGGGTTGACATGGCAAGAGGGTTAGGGACAAGGGAGAGGGGAGTTAAGGGTTTGGTTAGACTAGGAGGGGACAGAGGAGATAAAAGAGGATCAATTGGGGGCAAAACCCTGTTCAAAACAGTGAGCTAGGATTAGAGGTGATAATATGCATGCCAAGTGTTTGATGAAATGGCCGCATGAAAGAAAGTTTTGAATTTTGGTTTCAAAATTTTTGGGTGATCTCCACTAGTGATAGGTAGTCTCTGGTTGCAAGGGTTTTGAAAATGGAACTCAAATAGATGGTTTTTGAAATAGGGGTGATCTATGCATATGCATTAGATTCAATTTTAAACTATCATTTAAAATAGTTAACAGAATTTTTTTAGCAGATCAAAATGTGGGCCTTGGTACCTCATTATGTGTACTAGAAAGGGGTGCAAAGATCAAGAATTGTTTCTGTTAAGAATTGAGTACTAGGAATAGCCAAAGTAGGCATGAGAGTTAATTTGGCCAAAATGACCATTCCTTCTTTTTAATTCTTTTTGATTTGATTTTCTTTAAGAAAAGTTTGGGCATGGTGTAGATGATGTTTAAATCACCTAAGAAACATTTTACAAGCATTGGATCAATCAATCATGGCAATTCAAACAACTCATATTTTAAATGCATACACATATGAATGCTTTCATTTTAAATTGGGAAAAGTGTTTGGTTAACCCTATTTTTTTGGATGATTTGATCCTGTTAAGCTTGGATTAAAGTTTTGGGATGTTACAAACCTTCCCCCCTTAAACAAAATATCGTCCCGAGATTTATAAAGAAAACTAGGAACTAAAGAGATCTAGGAACTCTGTCCTAATGTAATCTTCGCGCTCCCAAGTGGCTTCTTCCTCGGTATGGTTGCTCCACTAAATCTTAAGAAACTTGATACTTCTGGTCCTGGTGGTTCTGTACGCTTCTTCCAAGATACAGATGGGTACTTCCCGATAGGTCAGGTCATTGTTGATTTCCACAGCTCTGTGATCGATATTCTTGAAAACTTCAGTCTTTTCAGGCACTTCCAAGCATTTGCGAGGCAAACATCTCTTTAGGCAGTTCTAGTTGATACGATACTTCTCCTCGGTGGTTCAGAATCTTGAAAGGTCTGATATATCTAGGAGCTAACTTTCCCTTTAGACTAAAGCGTTGAGTTCCCTTCAATGGTGAAACCTTGAGATATACGAAATCTCTGACATTGAAAGTCGGGTCTCTCCTTCTTTTGTCAGCATAACTCTCCTGTCTGGATTGGGCGCTCTTGAGGTGCTCACGGACTTTGTGAACTTTCTCTTCTGCTTCTCGGAGAATGTCGGGTCCAAAGATTTGACTCTCTCCCACTTGCGATCAATTCAAAGGGGTACGACACTTTCTTCCATATAGGAATTCAAATGGTGCCATCTGCAAACTAGCCTGATAACTGTTGTTATATGAGAATTTGCAAAAGGCAAAGTGCGCCTTCCCATTTTGATCAAGATTCCAACACACAGTGCTCTAAGCATATCTTCTAGGATCCGTTGACTCTCTCGGTCATCCATCTGCTTGGGTGATAAGCGGTACTGAAGTTCAACTTGGTTCCTAAACCTTCCTGAACTTTCTGCCAAAATCTCGAGGTAAATTGGGTTCCTCGATCTAAGATGATGGTCTTGGGGGTTCCATGCAGACTAACAATCCTAGCAATGTACAACTCTGCTAGTTTTGCACTCTGGTAGGTTGTCTTGACAGGTATAAAGTGGGCTACCTTGGACAGTCATTTCCCCTACTAGAAGTAGGTAAACCGGTGATAAAGTCCATTCCGACGGAATCCCATTTCCATTCCGGAATCTGCAATGGTTGCAATAGTCCTGCAGGTCTCTGATGCTCTGATTTGACTCTTTGACAGATGTCACATTTGGCGATGTAGCTTCCGATCTCTCTCTTCATCTAGTGCCACCAAAATTGCTCTTTCAAATCCTGATACATCTTTGTTCCTCTGGGGTGGATAGAATAAAGAGTATCATGAGCTTCCTTCATGATAATTTCCTTCAGCTCAATCTGCCGCACACGACACGCCCTTTGTACCACAAGATTCTTTTTCGTCTTCGGTGAATCCAGGTACCTTTCCTGTACCAATACGATGTTTGATTTCGTCGATACTTTCATTCCCCTTCTAAGCTTCCTTGATTTGGCTAATCAAAGTGGGTTGAAGTTCAATGCTAGCTAGGAATCCTTTGCTAACTAACTCAGTCCTGAACTGCTCCAACTCCTCATACAAACTTGGTTGCTTCTCCTTGATCATGGTGTTAAACCTACACGGCAATCTGCTAAGAGCATCCGCTACCACATTGGCTTTGCCGGGGTGATAGTGAATGTCAAGGTCATAATCCTTGATTAACTCTATCCATCTTCTTTGCCTCATATTCATCTCCTTCTGAGTGAAGATATACTTCAAGCTCTTATGATCTGAGTAAATCTCATAGCAATTACCCATCAAATAATGAGGCCATGTCTTCAACGCTAGAACCACGGCTGCTAGCTCAAGATCATGGGTCAGATAGTTCTGCTCATGTTGCTTCAATTGTCGAGACAGATACGCGATGACTTTGCCTTCTTGCATCAATACACATCCTAGGCCAATCTTGGATGCATCACAATACACATCAAACGGCTTCTTGATATCTGGCATGATCAAAATTGGGGCTGATATCAATCTCTTCTTCAGCTCTTGGAAACTGGCTTCACACTTGTCTGTCCATTCAAACTTCTTGTCCTTCTTCAACAATTGGGTCATTGGTCGGGCTATGCTCAAGAATCCTTCTACGAACTTGCGGTAATATCCCGCTAATCCGAGAAATGAACGAACTTGGGTTTGATTGGTTGGGGCTTCCCATTCTTCGACATCTTTGATCTTGGTGGGATCAACAGAGATTCCTCCGGCAGACACAATATGTCCTAGGAATCCTACTTCTTTCAGCCAAAACTCACACTTGCTGAACTTGTCATATAACTGATGCTCTCTCAGGGTTTCTAGGATGATTCTCAGATGTTGCTCATGCTCTTCTTCTGACTTGGAGTAGATAAGGATGTCATCGATAAACACAACTACAAACTTATCTAGGAAATTCATAAAGATCTTATTCATGAGATTCATGAAATAAGCAGGAGCATTGGTGAATCCAAAAGACATAACCGTATACTCGTATAAACCATAGCGAGTAGTAAAGGCGGTCTTCAGAATATTCGTTGCCCGAATCTTAAGTTGGTGATAACCAGTCCTAAGATCAATCTTTGAGAATACCTGAGCTCCAGTCAACTGATCAAATAGATCCTCTATCTTTGGCAAAGGGTACTTGTTCTTGATGGTGATGTCATTCAACTTTCTGTAACTGCATGCACGATTGCCTCCATCTTTCTGGTCGACGAATAACACTGGTGATCTCCATGGCGATGCGCTTGGCTGAATCAATCCTGTTGCTAACATGGCATCCAACTGCTTCTTCAGTTCCACTAATTCTGAGGGGTTCATGGTATAGGGTCTCTGAGCTATAGGTCCGGTTCCGGAGATTAGTTCGATAATGAAATCAATATCCCTATCTAGGGGCATACCTGGAATTTCATCTGGGGGAATACATCGAGGTATTCACAGACTACTCTGACTTGGTCTATGGTGGGCAGGGCTACACTCTTGTTGCACTTGAATTGACGGGGTAAGGTTTCAGAGATATGCTCTCATCATACTCCGTAACTACTGGTCATGGTGATGGCTTTCTTAGCACAGTCTATTAGTCCTTTATGCCTTGACATCCAGTCCATACCTAGTACTACTTCCAATCCTTTGGTTCCAAGTACAATTAGGTTGGCATAAAAATCTATCCCATGTATTCTGATAGGTACAGCTTTGCAAATTTTTCTAGCTTTTTTTGTTGAACCGGGGATTTGAACTATCATGACATGCTTCAGGTTGGTTGGGCGAATCTTACTAGTGCATACACATTCTTCGGTGACAAATGAATGCGATGCTCTAGAATCAAACAATACTCTTGCTAAAACTGAGTTGACAGAAAACATACCCAAAGACTACATCCGGCGCTCGGGCTTCTTCAAGGCTCATGTGGAAGAGACGACTGCTATGTTCAGGCGGGTTCCCTAGGGCAAATCTCCTTCCTGGTTGAACACGACGTTGCTGCTGAGCTGAGGCATTCACAGAGGCATTAGTGGCAGTCTTCTTGGGACACTCATTGGAGTAGTGACCCTTCACTCCACACTCGAAACAAGTGATCTGGGACTTGTCCTCGATCGCAATGTACAAGATTGCCGCCGCCTGGGTGCAGGTTGTTGTTGTTGTTGCTTGGGAGGTGCACGGTTGAAATTGTTGGCATTGCCGAGTTGTGATTGTTTCCTCCGACTTCACATTGCCTCCGCTACGTTGGGGTAGCTTGGGCGAGAATTTGGGGTCGGTTGTTCCTTGGTGCATATCCCGTGAAGGGTTGGGACGGTACTTCGGTGACTATCGATCCGCATCGCTGCATCATACGGTGCTTGCGGTTGTCGCTTGTTCGGTTAATCTTCCTTCCATCGAATGGCGTAGTCGACTAGCTCTTCGAGATCATCAAACGGATGTTGACGAGGACAGCCCGCATCTCATCATGCATCCGCTCAAGAATCTCTCCTTCTTCTTGGCCTCCGTGTTGATCTCATCCGGCATATCCGCAAGTGACAAGAATCACGGTATTTACCACACTATTCTTCCTTGCTTCAATTCATGGAATTCATCTCTCATCCTGTTGACAAGACCTCGCACGTGGTGCGGGTGAACTTGACCTTGAATGCTTCCTAGGTCATCACCGCCATGGTTCATATTATGGATGCTATTCCACCAAGCTCTTGCATCTCCCGCCGATAGTGGGTGGCAAAGAGAACTTTCTCATTCTCATCAACTCTGGCAACCTCTAAGTTGTTTTCCATGGTCTCAGAATCAACCATCAAGATCTAATGGGTTTTCAGATTGGTTAAAGATTGGGGGATTGGTGTTCTAAAAGTTTTTGAGTTTGGATCCTTGGTGATCCTGATTTCCATGTCCTTGGTTGTTGAGAGCCATTTGGGCGATCTGCTGCAATGTTGCTAAGTTGGCTTGACATTCGGCCCTGCTTGCTTCACGGTCCGCGATGAGATTCTGCAAGATCTGCAGCATTGGGTCCTGCGATGAGCTGCTCCCTCCTTGGTTTCCACGAGTCATCTGAAGATTGAGATAGATATAGGGGTAAGAGGGAAATTCTAAGGTTCATGGTTTTGGGTTTTCAAAGCTAAATAATTGAGTTAGACTCAGGTTTTTCAACTAACTTCTTTTTCATTCATGCAAGCAAGCACACGATACAACACACACCACAACAAGCAAGGGGGGAAATAGATGGTTTGAAGAACCATTCCACAAGCTACGATACAATGAGATGATACATCTCATGCTACGACAGTGCTCTAGTGCCTCTACTCATCGTCGATGAATTCGGAGTCTTCATCATCAGTGTAGAAGTCCACAGCATCCTCCTCCAGAAAGTCATCATTGTTGCTGAGGTAAGAATCCATATCTCCCTAGATGTCGTCACCCTCATCATCTTCTTCCTTGGCGGCAAGCTGAGCCTCCTGCTCCTTGACGGTCTTCTCGAGGTCAGCCACCTTCTTGCAAAGACGGGCGATGGTGCGATCCTTCTTTGCACGGCGATTAAGAGATCGCGATCTTGGACGAGCAAAGGCGAAAGTCCGGGCCTTCTAGTCGGCAATGGCACGGTTGGTTGGCTAACTCCCCGGCATTGTCCGGGCCTCGTTCTGTCATGAAGCAAGAAATCAAGGTTATCCACTTGACGCCTCAACTCTGGATGACTTGGCATCTCCATCGGCATTCCCATGAAGTCACGTCTTGCATAGTGGGCAAAACGGGTTCCTTGGATCTTGTTGACGCCGAGGGCACATAGACGTGCGAGAGCTTCATGCATTGCCCTGGCTAATCCATCTAGCCAGTTGTTCTCTCTCACGGAGAACTGAATTCTCCCGGAAGTTGGTGCTTCGATGCTTCCCCGAAGATCCACGGTGACTAGCCACTATAGGTCTCCTCCTGGGGGTCCTGGAA
The DNA here is from genome assembly GCA_023614405.1 of Avena insularis. Lineage (NCBI taxonomy): Eukaryota > Viridiplantae > Streptophyta > Magnoliopsida > Poales > Poaceae > Avena > Avena insularis. The sequence goes on along the minus strand of CM042690.1, from coordinate 657,835,826 downwards.
GTTGAGCTCCAAGAAACTCCGGATGTGGGCGTCTCAGTAACTCCGACAGTGAATCCAGATCCCTCTCGAAGATTAGCTGACCTCCGTTTCCCAACTGGTAAAACTTGCTGAACTGAGTCTCCATCTACAAGAATTTAGGATGAGGAAGTTAGTGAAGTGATCAAGTGTGTCAAATTTTAAGTAGTAATGTAAGAATTTTAAGGAACATGTATTTTTGAGAAAGAATGAGTTCACAAGGATAAGAGGGGAAATAGTTTTTCATAAATACTCACTTTGGTTTTGAAGCGAAGTTTTTGGTTTGGACGTCCATTCTAACTAGGGTCTCCTATGGTGAGGATGGCTCTGATACCAACTTGTCAACACCCGGATTTTTAATCCCAGATGCCCGTTATGCCATACCTCGCAATCCCAGGATTACCATTTTTGCAAGACATAACGGATTGGATATCACAGTACATCATCCATTACAAACCACACATAAGGTTTTACACAAATAAGGATCTCATGATCCAGTCTTAATACAACAAGCAGCGGAAATAAAAGATAGCGTAGCGGTGGGGTCCATCTTCAAGGGCACAGTAATGTCGACGAAGGCAGATAGTCCTAGTTATCATAGCCGTCCTGCTGACCATCATCTTGATAATCTCCTTCATAGTCTGGCCATGATAATAGCCAGGGACAAAAGCCATGAGTACTCTTCAAGTACTCACAAACTACTATTAACAGGTACTATAATTCTAAGTTAAAGTGCTAATTCTAAGTTTAAGCATAACATTAAGTTTGAAACCTAAGCTGAGTTCAGAAGCAAAGAAAGATAAAGTAAAGTTCTAGAATCACTTAAGTTGGGAAGCTATTATCATCAACACAACCATGTTGTGGTCTAGTCAAAATTCATCATTCATTTCAAGTTATTTAGAAAACATCTGACAACGAAATAGTATGGCCATTCCAATCGTCCATAATCATGACGCTGCTATTCAATAGTTTGACACTGCAGAGGTGGTACACTTTCACCACAAGATTCGATACATCCGTGGATAACCTCAATCATCATACTTAGTATGCAGATAATCAAACATAACCTTCCCTTTACACACCCTAGTACAAGCACCTCTCCTATGAGCATGGCCTCCCAACCATGACCATCAGTCATCTTGGGCACTGCATAGGTGGACAACATTGAGAGGTAGCCTCAGCTCAAACCTCTCCCATGAGGGAACTAATACTAATGCATATAAATTTCCAGCTAAGCCTTACCCAATTCAGGTAATGTGGTTGTATGGTAAATTTGGAATGGTATCGCATCCGAACCCAACCATTAGTTTTATAAAAAGGTTAAGGCTCATGCCTCATCATTTTCATCATCCTAAACCAGTTGTGTCTCTCAACACATGTCAAAACATCTCAATAGAATGACTCATCATTCCAAGGTTTTCACAATTCATTTTCACCAAGTGTTCCCATCTAAAGTGACTCAAGTTTTTGATCTACTCTAAAATACTAGGTTAAGAGTGTTCACTAAGGTGGAAAGATGGGATCAATCTCATGCCATAGAATGACAGCTAAAGGTTTCTAAGTAGGTCAAGTTTTATACTTTTTATGCTACCTACAAACCAAGTAAAGAACTTTGTATAACCTAAGAGGGGTAAAACTTGTAGGTAGGACTTGGGGTACTAATAGTCAAAGGGGTGTGATCAAAGCATGCTTAAGGCATCTTTGCTAAACCATCTAGTTTAATTCTAGCTTGCTAACAATAGCTTGCCTTGGTTGGTGCAGTGGTTGAAGTTTTCTTCTTCTTCTTCTTGGTAGAACTCCTCCTCCTCGAAAGCTTGGCTGCATTTACTAGCGTCTATAAATACATAGGGAGTGCACAATAACCAAACAATACTTAACTAGGCTAAGTAGCATTCTAAAACACACAATTGATGATCTATTATCATCACAAGCATCCCAAGTTTAATTCAATAGTTTCAACCTTTTTATTTTAGAAAAGTAATTTCTACTCATTGAAATATTAACTAAAATTTAATATTCACCACCAAAATATGGGATCATGTGGACACATGTCCTCACCACATATTATAACATGTGGGAATGATATGTAAAGGTTGGATCAATATTACTTTAGTTTAAGTTTATTATTTAATGATTTAAAGTGACTAGAAATGCCTATATAGCATTATTTTGGTATTAGTCCAAAGTCACTGCATGTAAACCTTAATATTATTACATATTTAGATAGATATGATGAAATGTGATTTTTGAGAGTTGGAATCAACTCAAAATCTAACTTGGTTGATTTTATAAAAATGTTGCAAGTTGCAAAAGCTTCTGTTTTGTTATTTTTACTAGGAGAGATCTATAACTCTAATTGAATTAAATCCAACGGTCTTGGATATATCATTTTAATACCTTTCACACAAAATTGGTTTCATGCAATTTGGATTTCCAAAACTCTCTAAAATGATTTTTGAAATAGTGGATAGAAACTAGATTTAACGAAAAAGGAAAAATCTAGATTTGAATCTATGGGATAGCGCGGGAAAAGGAATGGGCCGGCCCAGTGGCGCTCCGCGGCGCGGGGCTCAGCTGACAGGGGGTCCCGTGTGTCAGCGGCACTTAAACCGCGAAACGGTACGCACGTTGTGGGTCGTAGGATTAGAAGCGAGATCAACGGCTGAGGGTCGTCGTCGATTTAACAGGTCGCCAAGAAGCTCGAACCCTAGCGGCTCGGTGGGGGTCTACTGGGGGCGTACCAGGGCTCCATCAGGGTCGGCGAGGCGGGCAAACGACATGGAAGACGACGGCGAGGCGAGGCACGGTTGCGGCGGAGCTTGGGGTGGTCAAAATCAACGGCGCCCTTTTCCTCCTGCTGCGACTGCTCCGGCTCCAATTCCGGCGATCTGCTGCTCCACTTGCTCCGGCTAGAGGTGGGTGAGGTTCAGATAGGTGAGGGGAGGGAATGGTGTGGAGAGAAGAGGCTGGGGAGGGCTCCTTTTATAGGCTCGACGGTGACCCCGAGCGGGATGGGCAGGCGAGGGTGGTGACAAGGCTACGGCGAGGTAGAGGCATGGCTGGGGTTGGCGATCAACAGGCGGTGCTCTAGGAATTGAATGCGGCCGTAGGGGCGGTGGCACGCGGTCTGGGCGAGGTGGCGCTCTGAGAGGCAGAGGCGGCGGTGTCAACGGCGAGCGGTGGCTGTGAGGCTTTGGGCGGCGAACGGGGATGGCTGTGGTGTTCTCCAGGTCGAGGTGGAGCGGCGGGCGCGGGCTGGTGCCAAGGGGCGGTCTGTGCGAGTGGGGACAGAGCGTGCTCTGGGGGCAGCACTCGCATGGTACGGTGGCACTGGGCGCGGTTTGTGCTCGGTGGTCCACTGCTGCTCTAGGCTCGGGCAAGGGACGGGGGGTGGCGGTGAGCTCCTGGCTACCTCCTAGACATGGCGAGAGAGGGGGAGATGGTCTGCTGCGGTGGGGCAAAGTTTGGCCGGTGACCATGCCCTCGGGTTGACATGGCAAGAGGGTTAGGGACAAGGGATAGGGGAGTCAAGGGTTTGGTTAGACTAGGAGGGGACAGAGGAGATAAAATAGGATCAATTGGGGGCAAAACCCTGTTCAAAACAGTGAGCTAGGATTAGAGGTGATAATATGCATGCCAAGTGTTTGATGAAATGGCCGCATGAAAGAAAGTTTTGAATTTTGGTTTCAAAAATTTTGGGTGATCTCCACTAGTGATAGGTTGTCTCTGGTTGCAAGGGTGTTGAAAATGGAGCTCAAATAGATGGTTTTTGAAATAGGGGTGATCTATGCATATGCATTAGATTCAATTTTAAACTGTCATTTAAAATAGTTAACAGAATGTTTTTAGCAGATCAAAAGGTGGGCCTTGGTACCTCATTATGTGCACTAGCAAGGGGTGCAAAGATCAAGAATTGTTTCTGTTAAGAATTGAGTACTAGGAATAGCCAAAGTAGGCATGAGAGTTAATTTTTCCAAAATGACCATTCCTTCTTTTTAATTCTTTTTGATTTGATTTTCTTTAAGAAAAGTTTGGGCATGGTGTAGATGATGTTTAAATCACCTAAGAAACATTTTACAAGCATTGGATCAATCAATCATGGCAATTCAAACAACTCCTATTTTAAATGCATACACATATGAATGCTTTCATTTTAAATTGGGAAAAGTTTTTGGTTAACCCTATTTTTTTGGATGATTTGATCTTGTTAAGCTTGGATTAAAGTTTTGGGATGTTACAAAAATCCTTGGGGGACTCCGAGCCTGAATCGGAGTCAAAGATCCCCAGGATGGAGGAGTCCTCGAAGTCCTCGAGGTTGGAGCCTCGCGTGATGGAGTCCTCCCGTGATGCGGCGGTGATGGATCCGTCGACCGAGGCAGGGGTCGCGGAGTCGGCGTCGTTGTTCAGGGCGTCGTCGTTGGTGGCGGCGCTAGTCTCGACCGCGTCGCTGGCGGCCGAGTCATACTCGGTGACAAGGCTCCTGATGGAGCGGACCTGCTCTTCCAAAAGTAGATCGCGGTGTGGCGGCGATCCGCCGACGATCACCGTTGCAGCTGGGTCGACCGTGCCGGTGAAGCCGACGAAGAGGTTGATGGATCCGACCGGCATCACCGCGCCGTGAGTGACCGGGCGTGACGTCAGGATGTAGCTGCTGGGAAGGATCTGTAAGATCCCGCCGATGGCGATCATGCGACCGGTGGCGAGCGGACGATCGATTGGCGAGTAGGGTCTCGCCGCAGAACTCAGGCCAGTCCCGATATGCCCCACGGTGGGCGCCATTGTCGTGGAAATGGCCACGGCAGTCGCTACCACTGGCAGCGATTGAGTGTTTCGTGAGGAAGAGTGGGCGGCCATCTGCGGTGCGAGATGGGGGCGGATGCACATGGGTTTACCCAGGTTCGGCCCCCCGGAGGGTAAAGACCTACTCCTGCTAGATTAGATTACTGGAGAGCGAGTTACAGGGGTGGCGAGCTCGGCGGCTATGCAGCGAGTCGCTTGAGGGGGTGTATGATGGAACGTGAGTCTCTAGGATACCCTAGGGAGGTTTATATATGAGGCACCTCGCTAGGGTTTACAAGTTACAACCGAACAAGATAAGGATTCGGAGGTTTTGACCTAATCCGACTGGCCTTCTGTTACACTCCTGGGCTTCTAGTCGCCAGTCGCCGGGCCTCTCCTTCCGTCGTAGTCCAGTCGCCATCCTCCAAGCGCACTCATAGGCCTTTCGTCCCAATAGGAACGTCCTGCTGGGCATACCCCCTTTGGCATCCATCACTTACCTAAAACATGCTCTTTCCTTGGAAAAATAAAAGTACTTTAATTTCTTCAGCCAAATCATAGTACGACATACGATGAACCGATGCATAGGTTGTCTGATAAAAAGAGGTGAATTTTGGAACAAATTAAATTAACTTACAAAGGTACGATACATGTTTAGAATGATGGATTACAAAAAATGTAAGAATCATGATAAAGCAATAAATTGTAAGGTCGGTGTCGCTGTTGTCTTTAACTGGACTTCCCTACCGCGCATCACGTATCCCTCCCGTGAAAACGTAGCGTCGGATGCACTATTTCCAAGATCTTGTTCGGCTAGACGCGCATGATGTCAGTGGTTGGATTGGATCCAGCGCTGGACGTAGGCAACATTAAGTGGGGGTTCAAAGTCAAACCGCTCCCCTACCCGCACCTTAGCCAGCCACAGATTCCTTGATCTTGTTCTCGAGCATGTCCTAGGCGTATGCAATAGCCAGCAGAACATCGATAGGCTCGAGAGTATCGAAAGCACCTTCGTGGACTGAAGGTTCGTTTGATGGGGTTCGCAGTAAAAAACAAAAAAATCCTAGCTAGCACAACACCAATGCCAAGATCTCTCTATGAGTTAATGTAGCAATGGGAGAGACAGTTTCAGTGACATACCCTTATAGACCGAAAGCGTTTACATTCGAGGGAATGTTGGTGATGTACTCATACTCGTAGCCGACCTCGAGGTGTGCTTCTCCATGCACGTCACCTCCTGGTCCTTGCACAATAGCTCCGGTACCACAACTGGTAGCACCTCTGTGGTCTCACACACATCTGGTGTTCAGGGACGACTCCCGTTCTCCCTGATCCAGCTGAGATGCGAAAGTAGACCTTTTGGAACTGGGATCCAGTAGAGCAACGGTGTGCCAGGGTGGTGTCGTCTAACACGTATGCAGTTCTTCTTGGAACTGCTCTCACGAGATCCAACGAGAGAGATAAGAGAAAAATCCCTAAGGAAAATTGCCTTAGGAATTTCCCAATTTATTTGTTGTATTTTCCCTCCAATAAAGACCTTCTTATATAGGGGAAAATGGGAGACTCCTTCTCCCAAAAGTCCCGGGGTAGGACTAAAGGAGAGGGGGAGGAGGCGCGCCAAGCGAGACCGTATGGGTGGCCCCCACCCCCGCGCGTAGCCCAAGGCCGACTGGGTGGGGCCCCTAGGCTGTGGTTGCCCCTCCTTGGGCGGTTCCCTCTTCGCCCCTTTTCCTCCAGGGATTTGGCCCATTAGGGAATTTTCCCTTTTAAATTTAATTTTAAATATAATATAAAATTCCTTTCGATATGAAACACATTTTGTTCCACTCCGAATCACTTCGGATGCTCCTGGAATGATTCAGTTTCTTTTACGAAACACTTCCTATATTCTCATCTCTTTCTTCGGTTGATCCCAACGATTCCATAATGAACTCTAAGCATTGTAGAACCCTTAAGTGTGTCACCCTACTGTTCGGGAACATCATAGACATGATCGAGAACCCTATCATATCAATGATCATTAGCAGGACCAGGATGCCCATAATGACTCCTGGGCATTCCATGATGTATTGTCATTTGAACCATAAACTCTGAGTTTGGTTCCTTTTGTTATTTCGATACATAACTCGTCTGATATTTTATCATTAGTATTAATATACTAATGTCGTTACTGACAAGTCTACTTAACTCGTTACCAACATATTGTATCCTCATGACCTAGCCATTTGTTGCAGCTTCTTGGATACAATCTCGCCGAGTGGGCCCAGTGTATCTTCCCATCACGTGGGAGAACAAATGTCGATCTTGATGCATATGCCTCAATGTATCCCTCTGGAATACCTAGCATACACCTTTATGATCACCCTGTTATGGTGTGATGGTTGATACAGTCTAAGCAGCCACGACTGAAAGTGATTAAATATGATCTCATGGTCTAAGGAGAAGGTCACTTCATTTCTAACTATTGCAATGATAAACCATATGACTTGATTGCATCGCAATAATTATATTGGTAATGTCCATCACATCATTCATCAACAATATGACTTCATTGTCAACCGGCATAAATGCATCATGATCAGGCAACCTTGATCATTAGTTGCCCAATGAACTAGTTGTATAGAGTGTTAGGAATGATGCCCTAGAGCTCACATTCCGCCTTGTATTTGTAACCCAGTATCTGGCTTAGAGCTAGTTGTATGTATCACTGCAATTGTTGTAGGTGTGAAACTACATACTCATATCTTGCCCTAGCTAGTTTGTCCTTAGTCGTTTAAGGTTGGGAGGGAAACCCACTGCCGAGACTAATTCGTAAGTCGTAAGATGACAATGTTTCACGTGTCATGAGCATGGAGATGCTATACGCCTTGCATTGGCTAGTCAGAATAGGTACAATAGCCGAACCGATCCAAAGGTTAGTAGGACGTGAGCACATCGTCATACGCTCTGACTAACACAATGGAATCCTTAGACCTGAGGGAATCGCACGATCTGAGTTGTGGAAAATCCGGCTTTGACTCCATCTAACGCTCATCATAACTAGGAGTCATGAGGGTGGCCTTGGGACGACTTCAAATCAAGCTATGTGACATGGATCAGCCAACACAGAATTTGCCCCTCCATCTCAGATAGATATTCTCTGGGCTCTCTCGTGTGATATGATTCAGAAGCATGGCCATGCGCTACTTGATCAAGTGTTGATCGAGGTATTCTAGCTTAGGGAAGCCGGAGGGAATTAGTTATCACTGCAACAAGAAGAGAGTAAACCGACACTAGGATGACAGAATCTCCACTATAGTTTAGCACCAATATCGTGAGGCAAAGGGACTCGAACAGATCGTCACATTGAGGGCACTTGCATAAACTGAGAATCGGCAAGTCTTGCTAGAGGCCGCTGTCGACTATCATCTCTAGTCATAAAGTCACTAAGCTACTTCTCTGACTGAATGATTACTGAGTCGTCGTAAGCCTGTGGGACACACACTTAAGAGAGCGGAACTAGGCGGATGATGATCCGACTATCACAAGCGGACAAGTTTGACTATTCGGATAGGGACACGTGTCAATGGGTTGGACCCACTTTGACTAGGTCTAGGGTTTAGGACGGAGGTACACAAGTGTTGTGTGCCCTCACCTACTCCCCTACATAAAGGAAGGTGCGTGGCGGCAGACAAGACAAGGGTTTTGGATCTAGTGCTACTTCCTAGGGTTTCGCTAGACTTGGCAACCACCTTCATGTCTCGTGGCGGCAACACCGAGACTAGCATCTCCCTTGCTGCTATTCCAGCTTGTACGTGTGTGTGACAGCAGAGGAAACACATATGCGGTGCTTGTCGACAATGTTGGGCGGCAGCAAAGTCAGAGCCGAGGAGGAGCACGCAGCCGATGACGAGGTGGTCCTAGGATCGAGAAGTTTGCTGGAGCCGGACAAGACGAGGGGAACGTACGGCACCACCGCGAAGCGCTTCCTCAGCTTCCGCATCTATGCATCAAGAGGTATAAGCTATTGCCTTTGACCTTAGCCGGATATTGGGGTGACTCGCCGGAGTCCTTGCCAGAGCACAAAAGTTTTTGTTTTCGGCCTGGCTCTGTGTGTTGCCTAATAGTGGTATCAGAGCATCGACTCTAGGTTTTTGGCCTAGTTCTTGCACATGAGATGTGCTGGTAGGAAAGATTGGATCTTTCTCACTATTTTCGTTTTGCCTTTTTTTACCTGTTTTGATCTAGGGCAGTGGCCAAATATGGTTTGTCTTGGCCAAGAAGTTTGTCAAAACTGGTTCAGATCTGAGTGGGAGGTCACGTGGCTGATGTCCATGAGCAACCACTAAAGTTGCTTTTCTTTTTGGACAAGAATAGGACAGCTGTACCCTGTCAAAAGTTATAGCTAAGAGTTAGTTGGTGTGAGCCAGAAAGGTTCTGACTTGAAAGTTTTATCTGCTTCTTTTCCCTCAAAGAAGGTCTAGTCATATTACCCTGCCATTTGCTGCAACACTACAAGTCGGGCATTTTTGGTTAGTGGGGTCATATTGTTGGGGCACTACCAATTCTCTCCAATAAAGTGTGAGAGATTCGGACTCTCTCAAGCACGGCACTTGGTAGCTAGACGAAGCTATCACAATAGTTGTGGGCTTCAAGGTAAGGAGGGTTGTCGGACAATCCAATAGGAATCAGATAGAAATCTAATAGGAAAGGTGTTGCCTACTCGGAAGGTTCTTTGACTAGCAGTGACGCATTGCTCACTAGTCAGATAATTGACCAGGATCCTAAATCACTATCGACTGTCGGAGGGATATCATTCTTAGTGGGAGTGTGCACGATTAAAGAGTTTAATCTACCTTCTCCTGTTATAGATACATTGTCTTAAGTTTTTTGCATCTTTCGTTTGTAGATGGCACCAACTAGCATCATTCAGATTTCCAGTTTTGCATTGCATACGATTCTTGAGAAGGACAAGCTAAATGGAACAAACTTTACCATCTAGTATCATAACTTCAGAATTGTTCTCAAGCAAGAAAAGAAGGAACATATCCTGGACAATCCAATTCCAGATGAGCCAGGAAATGATGAGCCTAATGCTATAAGAACTGTCGTTCGCCGGGCTCAGGATGAGTCGACGGAAGTCAGCTGCCTCATGCTCGCTCACATGAAGCCAAAATTGTAGTAGAAGTTTGAGAATGTTGAGGCGTACAATATGATCATTTCCCTCAAGATCATGTTTGAGACATAGACTAGGACGAAGAGGTACAATGTCTCTAGAGCCATGCTCAGGTACAAGCTGAAAGACGGAGATCCACTAGGACCGCACATGATCAAGATGGTCGGATATGTCCAGTCCTTGGATCATCTGGGTTTTCCCTTGAGCGAAGAGTTCACTATCGACATTCTACTGAATTCTCTTCCTAGTGCTTATGGTCCATTCATTTCGAACTACCATATGCATGGCATGGATAAGAAACTAGCAGAACTTTAAGGGATGCTTAAGACAGTAGAGGCCGACATCAAGATAGGTGACACAGGTCAAGTGTTGATGGTGCAGAACGCTTCCAAGATCAAGAAGAAAACTAGGTCTAAGAAAGCCAAGCCAAAGGGACAAACCATGCTAGATCCAAATCCCAGCACCAGCTTAGTGACTGGCAAGCCGGCAAAACCTCCAGGTATAGTATGCTTTTACTGTAATGCAGAGGGTCACTAGAAGAGGAACTGCGACAAGTACAAGGCGGATAAATCCAGGAGTGGAAGTAGACTTCCAACTCAGGTACACTTGTTGTGAATGTTATAAACATTTATCTTGCCGACACTTCTAGTAGTACCTAGGTATACGATATCGAATCGGTTGTTCATTTGTGCAACTCGATGCAGGGACTAGTAAGGCATAGGAGCGTGGCGAGAGGGGAGATTGACATCAAAGTCGGAAACAAAGCAAGAGTTATTGCGTTAGCCGTAGGGACGATGCAACTCTAGTTACCTTCAGGATTTGTACTAGAACTAAATAAGTGTTATTATATTCCTGTACTAAGCCGGAACATCATTACCGCCTCATGTTTGATGGAGCAGGGTTATGAATCAAGTATTAAGAATAATGGTTGCTCCTTTTATTTGAATAATGTGTTTCATGGATATGCATTTGTCCAATCCAGAATTTTTATGCTTGATCTTGAATGTAAATCATCCTATAACTTTAATGATGAAAGGTTAAAGCTGAATGATTTTAGTTCTACTTATCTATGGCATTGTTGCCTTGGTCATATTAGCTGGAAACGCATGTAGAAGCTCCATGGTGATGGACTCCTGGATTCGTCTGGCTTGGAGCCGTTTGAAACATGTGAATATGGTTTGCTAGGCAAGATAACCAAGACACCTTTCGCAAAGAGTTGCAAGAGGGTGTCCGACTTGGTGGAACTGATACATAGTGATGTATACGGTCCAATGATCACGATAGCCAGAGGTGGTTATGAGTATTTTGTCATGTTCACGGATGATCTCAGTAGATATGGTTATGTCTACCTGATGAAATCCAAGTCAGAGACCTTTGAAAAGTTCAAAGAGTTTCAAAGTGAAGTGCAAAACCAACTCAGCAAGAATATTAAGTTCTACGATCAGATCGTGGATGCGAATATATGAGCCATGAGTTTGATCATCATCTCAAGAGTTGTGGAATAGTTTCATAGCTCACCCCGTCAGAAACACCTCAGAGGAAAGGTGTGTCAGAAAGGCGGAACTGAACCTTGTTAGACATGCATGGTGAGGTCGATTATGAGTAAGATGTATCTACCTTTATCATTCTGGAGTTTTTATCTAGAGACAACAATGATAACACTAACCAAAGTACCATCTAAATCAGTAGAAAAGACACCACATGATATGTGGACGGGCAATAAGTCGGCCTTGGATTTTCTTAAGATTTAGGGATATGAAGCTTTTGTCAAGAGATTACAATCCGACAAGCTTAGCCCCATGTCGGATAGGATAGTTTTTGTAGGCTACCATAAGGAAAACTTTGGGTTACTATTTCTACAACTAAGAAGAGGGAAAAGTGTTTGTCGCTCGAAACAGAGTCTTTTTAGAGAAAGAGTTTCTTAGCCGGAAAGATTGTCGCAATAGGGTGCACCACGAAGAAATTCTAGATTCACCGACTCGGGACAAGTCGGCAACCTTCGAGGTTGAGCTAGACGTTGTGCCTAAGCCGGCAAATGCACTAGAGCCACAAAGATCAGCAAGACTACATGGAGACGTACTGATGCTAGACAGCGATGAGCCGACTACCTATCAGGATGCAATGGGAAGTACTGATTCCGAGTCATGGCTTGGAGCCATGAGATCCAAGTTAAAGTCCATGGATGACAATCAAGTTTGGAACTTGGTTGATCTACCATATGGTGCAAGATCCATCGAGAGAAAATGCTTCAAGAGGAAAACTCACCAAGATGGAAATATTTCTATCTATAAAGCATGGCTTGGCGCGAAAGGGTTCTGACAAGTTCAAGGAGTTAACTATGACGAGACTTTCTCGCTAGTAGCGATGCTTAAGTCAGTGAGGATCATGTTAGCACTAGTGGCATATTTCGATTGGGAGATATGGCAGATGGATGTCAAAACGGCTTTCCTTAATGGAAATTTAACCAAGGACGTGTGTATGATATAGCCCGAGGGTTTTGTCGATCTGGCTAGTCCTAAAAAGTTTGCAAGCTTCGAAAATCCATCTATGGATTGAAGCAAGCAAGTCGGAGTTGGAACATTCGTTTTGATAAAGTGGTCAAATCATTTGGCTTCAACAAAAGTGAACAAGATTCTTGTGTATACAGGAACTTTAGTGAAAGCTCAGTTGTTTTTCTGCTACTGTATGTAGATGACATATTGATAGTCGGAAATAGCATTCCAATGTTGCAATAAACCAAGGATTCTTTGGAAAGGTGTTTCCAAATGAAGGACTTGGGTGAGGCGGCATTTATACCGGGAATTAAGATCTATAGAGATAGATCCCAGAGACTCATAGGTTTGAGTCAGAGTACATATCTGGATAAGATATTGAAGAGGTTCAATATGGATTCGGCTAAGAAGGGGTTCTAGCCGATGGCGCATGGAATTCGACTTAGTAAGACTCAATGCCCAACATCGGCTGATGAGAAAAGTCAGATGGAGAGGATCCCTTATGCTTCGTTAGTTGGATCGATCATGTATGCGATGATATGTACTAGGCTAGATATTTCTTATGCTCTAAGTGTAACGAGCAGATATTAGTTGGATCCTGGCGAAAGTCACTAGACAACAGTAAAGAATATCTTTAGGTACTTGAGACGTACTCAAGATGAGTTCCTATAGTCTATGGTGGTGATGAAGAGCTAGGTGTAAAGGGTTACACGGATGCTAGCTTTCAGACCTACCTAGATGACTCACGCTTGCAATCCGGCTATGTGTTCATAGTGAATGGAGGTGCAACGAGCTGGAAGGGTTCCAAGCAAGAATTGGTGGCCGATTCTATAATGGAAGTTGAGTATGTCGTTGCCTCAAAGGCAGCAAAAGAAGGGGGTTGGATCAGAAATTTTTTGATCGAACACGCATTGTTCCGGGCTTGTCTAGTCTGTTAGACATGTACTGTGAAAATACTGGTGCTATTGCACAAGCTAAGGATCCACGGGCATGCCGGGAGAATAAGCACATACTCAGGAAATTTCACCTGATCCGGCAGTTTGTCGATCATGGAGAAATTAAACTATGCAAGGTACACACAGATTCAAATGTTGTAGACCTGTTGACCAAGCCCCTTCCACAACCTAAGTTTGAGGTGCACGTAAGAGCGATGGGTGTGAGATGCCTAAGGCCTGGAGATGCCTGAGTGGTCGACTCAAGTGCAAGTGGGACATTGTTAGGAATGATGCCCTAGAGGCTCACATTTTGACTTGTATTTGTAACCCGATATCCGACTTAGAGATAGTTGTATGCGTCACTGCAATTGTTGCAAGTGTGAAACCACGTACTCATATCTAGCCCTAGCCATTTTGTCCTTAGTCATTTGAGGTTAGGAGGAAACCCACTGTCGAGACTAATTTGTAAGTCGGAAGATGACAATGTTTCACGTGTCATGAGCATGGAGATGCTATCTGCCTTGCATTGGCTAGTCGGAAGAGGTACGATAGCCAAACCGATCCCAAGGTTAGGACATGAGCACACTGTCATACGCTCTGACTAACACAATGGAATCCTTAGACCTGAGGGTATCGCACGATCCGAGTTGTGGAAAAGCTGGCTTTGACTCCATCTAACGCTCACCGTAACTGGGAGTCATAAGGGTGGTCTTGGGACGACTTCGATGCAAGTTCTATGACGTGGATCAACCAAGATGGAATTTTCCCCTCCATCTCGGAGAGATATTCTCTGGGGCCTCCCATGTGATATGATTCAGAAGCATGGCCATGTGCTACTCGATCAAGTGTTGATCAAGGTAGTCCGACTTAGGGAAGCCGGAGGGAATTAGTTATCACTACAACGAGAAGAGAGTAAACTGGCAATGGGATGACAGAATGTCCCCTGCGATTTATCACCAATATTGTGAGGCAAAGGGACTCAGACAAATCGTCACATTGAGGGCACTTTCATAAACCGGGAGTCGGCAAGTCTTGCTAGAGGCTACTGCCGACTATCAGCTCTAGTCGGAAAGTCACTGAACTACTGCTCAACTGAATGATTACTGAGTTGTGTCCGTCTTATCGTAAGCATGTGGGATCACAAACTTAAGAGAGTGGAACTATGCGGATGATGATCCGACTATCACAAGCCAACAAGTTGGACTTGTTTAGACAGGGACACGTGTCAATGGGTTGGACCCACTTTGACTAGGTATAGGGTTTAGGACCAAGGGACACAAGTGTTGTGTGCCCTCACCTACTCGCTTATATAAAGGAAGGTGGGTGGTGGCAGACAAGACAAGGGTTTTGGATCTAGTGCTGCTTCCTAGGGTTTCGCTAGACTTGGCAACCACCTTCATGTCCCGTGGCGGCAAGACCGAGACTAGCATCTCTCTTGCAATTGTTCCACCTTGTACATGTGTGTGACACATCAGAGGCACCACATCTGCGGTTCTCGTCGGTGATGTTGAGTGGCGGCGAAGTCGGAGGCGGGGAGGAGCACGGAGCCGGCGACGAGGTGGTCCCACGATCGAGAAGTTCATCAGAGCCGGACGAGACGAGGGGAACGTACGACACCACCATGATGTTCTTGCTCAGCTTCCGCACCTGCATGTCGAGAGGTATAAGCTATTTCCTTTGACCTTATCTGGATCTTGGGGTGGCTCACCGGAGTCCTTGTTGGAGTAGAAAAGTTTTTTTGGCCTGGCTCTGCGCGTTGCGAACATAGAGGCTACTAGGGACATGGTTTATTTATATACTACACATGTATCAATGTTTCCGCTTGATATAGTAATATCACGGTATAAAACTATTATGAATTAATTGAGATATGGTAATAAACCCATTTATTATTTGCCTCTAGGTCATATCTCCTTTTGTCTCCCACTTGCACTAGAGTACAAATAATCTAGTTGAATTTGTTACTAATCATAAACATAGTATTACATAATATGCTTTGGATCATGAAGTGCATTTCATATAATAATACAAAATAACCATATCACATCACCTGCCCCTACAAAATAAAGTTAGACGCTTCTACTTTATCTCTTGCATGTTTTACGTGGCCAATGTTTTACGACCAGTGATATTGCTATAATGGTGGACAATGCTCTATCGATCACATCATTCATGTGACTCATGCTTGATATTTCGATCTTCTCGTGTTCCGAGGCCATGTCTGTACGTGCTAGGCTCGACAATTTAACCTAAGTGTATCTGCTATGCTTACATGGCTTCCATCCACCGTACGTGAACGTAGATATGTTTGCACCCGATCATCATGACCTACTCCATAACGATGGACTTTCTTAGTGGTGCACACTTAGAGAGAACACTAATGTTGGTATTAATTATCTTATAGTTTCTACCATTGTGCAACTAATATAAGCAAGCAAAAAGATGTATAAAGGATTAACATCACATGCAATCCATGATGTGTGATATGATATGGTCCTTCATGTTCTATGCCTTGATCACCATCATGCACTTGATCTCCATCACACGCCATGGCATGATCTCCATCATGCCCACTAGCATGACGCCAAGTCCACGACATCTCTAGTTGGTTGTCCATCATGATACACTATTACTACAACTTAGTAATAGAAAATAACCTACTTTACATCATGATCTCGGCACACAAGCGTAAGAATAGAGAGAACAACGAAATGTCTCCTGCTAGTTGCTTTACATGAAGTGCATTTCATAAAACAATACAAAATGACCATATCACATCACTTTATCTTAAAAATAAAGTTAGACGCTTCTAATTTATCTCTTGCATGTTTTACGTGGCTGCTAGGGATTTCGAGATAGAACCGTTTCATACCTACGAACTTTAACCACATCATTGATCAAATAGTTGTCTCTACTACACCCCTCTTGGGGCCCTCAATTGCAAATGCCATATAAACTACTGCAAGAGAGACAGACATCCGCTAACCACTTATACAGTACAAGCCATATGTCAAGTGTGGAACCAGTCTCGTGTAAGCTTACACGTAAGGTCGGTTTGGGCCGCTTCATCTCACAGTGACGCGATATAAGCAAGTCACGTGGGAGGGTAACAACTAGAGGATCAATGCCCATATTCAACATGTATTCTATCCGAACTAGCATAACTACGCATAGATCAGCTCTGATACCACTAAAGGGGTTCGCAATGGAAAACGAAACAAATCCAAGCTAGCACAACAGCAATGTCAAGATCTATTTATGAGTTAATGTTGCAAGGAGAGAGACAGTTTCAATGGCATACCCTTGTAGACTGGAAGCATTTATGTTTGAGGGAATGTTGGTGATGTAGTGTACTCGTAGCCGACCTCGAGGCCGTGTTGCTCCTCCCATATCACCTCCTGGTCCTTGCATGATACCTCCAGTGCCACAACTGGCAGCACCTCCATGGTTTCGCATACATCTAGTGTTTGAAGACGACTCCTGTTCTTCCTGATCCAACCAGGATGCAGAATTAGACCTTCTCGAACTAGGATCCATCAGTATGACGGTGTGTCGAGATGGTGTCATCTCTCACATGCGCGGTTCTTCTTGGAACCGCACTCATGAAATCCAACGAGAGAGAGATAAGGGAAAAATCCCTAAGGAATATTGCCTTAGGAATTTCCCGATTTATGTGTTGTATTTTCCCTCCAATAAAGACCTTCTTATATAGGGGAAATGGGAGAACCCTTCTCTCCAAAGTGCCGAGGTAGGAATAAAGGAGAGAGGAAGGAGGCGTTGATACGTCGTAAACGTATCTATAATTTTTGATGCTCCGTGCTTGTTTTATATCAACTTTATTATGTTTTGTTTACACTTTGAGGTATTTTTATACATTTTCTGGAACTAACCTATTAACAAGATGCCACAGTGCCAGTTGTCTGTTTTCTGCTGTTTTTGGTTTCAGAAAATCTAGTAAGGAAATATTCTCTGAATTGGACGGGACAAAAGCCAAAGTCAATATTTTACCAGAAGGAACACTGAGTCCGAAGGGCAGCCGAAGTGGGGCCACGAGGTGGCCACACCTAGGGCTGGCACAGCCACCCCCTAGGGCATGCCGCCCCATGGTGTGGGCCCCTCGGGCACCCACCAACCTTGCCCCTTCACTTATAAAAGTACTTCTATGCAGAAACCCTAAGGACCCGATCAGAAATCCACGAAAGAGTCTGTAGCCGCCGCCATCTCCATCCCTAGATCGGGGGATCCGAAGCTCTTCCCGGCACCCTGCCAAAGGAGAGAGATCATCCCGGAGGCCTTCTTCATGACCATGCCAGCCTCCGGAGTGATGCGTGAGTAGTTCACCCTTGGACTATGGGTCCATACAGTAGCTAGATGGTTGGTTCTCCTCCTTTGTGCTATCATGTTTAGATCTTGTGAGCTTCGTTCATGATAAAGATCATCTATTTGTAATCCTATATGTTGTGTTTGCGGGGATCCGATGGATATTGAGATACTATGTCAGATTGATTATTGATTCTATCATGTCTATGTTATTTGTGATCTTTCATGTTCTTCGTTGCTAGTAGCTATCTTGGCCAAGTAGATGCTTGTAACTCCAAGAGGGAGTATTTATGCTCGATAGTAGGTTCATGCCTCTAGTAATCTGGGGAAGTGACAGAAATCTCTAAGGTTGTAGATGTGTTGTTGCTACTAGGGCGAAAACAACAATTCTTTGTTGATGGGGTAATTGTATTGTTTACTTTACACACTTTGCTTAATGCAATTATCTGTTGCTTGCAACTTAATACTGGAAGGGGTTTGGATGATAACCTGAAGGTGGATTATTAGTCATAGATGCAGTTGGATTATGGTCTATGTATTATGTTGTAATGCCCAATCAAATCTCGTAGGAGGCAAGATGTCTAGTATATGCATTGTTATGCTTTCTCAATCTGTCGATTGCCCCGCCATAATTTGTTCACTGAACATGTAATTTATCTTAAGGAGAAACACCTCTAGTGAACTATGGACCCTAGTCCATTCCTTTACCATTAATATACTGATACATCGTAAACGTATCTATAATTTTTGATGCTCCATGCTTGTTTTGTTTCAACTTTCTTATGTTTTGTTCACACTTTGAGGTATTTTTATACATTTTATGGAACTAACCTATTAACAAGATGCCATAGTGCCAGTTTCCTATTTTCTACTGTCTTTGGTTTCAGAAAAGCTAGAAAAGACATATTCTCGGAATTGAACGAAACAAAGCCTGAATTTCCTATTTTTCCTGACATGACATGGAGTCCAAAAGGGAGACGGAGGGGAGCCAGGAGGCAGGCACACCCTAGGATGGCACGGGTCACTTTCGTCAGCTACAGTGGTGTGGCCACCCTGCCTCACTTATATATTCCCCCCGGGACAAAAACCTTAAGTACCAGATTAGATTTCCACGAAAAGTTCCGCAACACCGCCGCCTCCAAAGAGGAGATTCAGGGGACCGAAGTCTCTGTTCCGGCACCCTGCCAGGACGAGGAAGTGCCCCCGGAGCCATCTGCATTGACTCCACCAACATCTCCATCGTCGTTGCTGACTCCCATGATGAGGAGGGAGTAGTTCTCTCTCGAGGCTAAGGTCTCTACAAGTAGCTATGTGTTCATCTCTCTCTCTATGCGTGATCTTATTGAGATCATGAGCTTCGAAATCTAGGATCTATTCTTCTACTCAAGTGATTTAAATAATCTCTGCTTATGCCCACGTGTGTGAAGTTGACAGTGTGCACACCGTGTGGCACTTTGGCTAAGGTTATATAAATACTTATCATGAGTATAATTTGAGTTGATGTCTCTATGAGATTATGGTGTTTGTTGGAACCATCTAGCGCTCAAGGTGATAGTGAGGGGTTATCTAGATGGGGAATGCGAACTTTAAGGTCTACTGTTATAGCCCTACATCGTCCAACCGGAGATTAGTTCAGGGTAGCATCATGAAGAGAAGATATTTATATGAGAGTGTCTACTAGTGAAAGTATGATCCCTAGGCCTTGTTTCTAAGCATTGAAACACCATTTACAATCAGTCATGTTACATGTTTGCTTGCTGCCACTCTTATTTTAGATTGCAATTACCAGTTATAATCATCCATATTACTTGTATTTCACTATCTCTTCGCCGAACTAGTGCACCTATATACCTGACAAGTGTATTGGGTATGTTGGGGACACAAGAGACTTCTCGTATCTTGATTGCAGGGTTGCTTGAGAGGGATACCTTTGACCACTTCCTCCCTGAGTTCGATAAACCTTGGGTGATCCACTTAAGGGAAACTTGTTGTTGTTCTACAAACCTCTACACTTGGAGGCCCAACACTTCTACAAGAATAGAAGCGTGCGTAGACATCAAGCTATTTTCTGGTGCCGTTGCCGGGGAGGTAAGGTAAAAGGTACTCACATCCTCTAGCTGCTAAGCTATCTTCTAGTACTATTGCTGGTATGTGAGTGCTTGAAGTTATTTCCTTTAGATTCTGCAATTATATCTTTTTGTTTCTTGCTTTTTATTTTCACTAGTTAGGCTTAATGGAAAACAACAACAAAATTAGAGAGCTTTTTAGTATTTTTCCTAAGGTAGAACATAAATGGTTTGAAAAGAAAATTAAAAAACCCATGGAACTTTCTTTGCATGCTAATAGCAATGTTATTGGTATGAATTTTTTGAACACCTTTGTTACTAATGTTATAGAAATGTCTAAGCTTGGGGAAGTTAGTTTTTATGAAAATGATCTTTTTAGTTCCCCAGCTTTAAAGAAGAAAATATGCTCTGATGATACTTTATCTCCTATATGTGGTAATTCTAATGATACTTGTGGTATTTTAAATCCACATACTGAAATCGTCCCTTTTAAAATACCTATGGAAATTGTTGAACATGTTATGAATAACTGTTATTTCGGAGATGGAGCTATCCATCCTGGTGATCATTTAATCTTTATACATGAATTATGTGAGTTGTTCAAGTGTGCAGGTATTTGAATGAACCAAGTTAAGAGGAAGCTATTCTCTTTATCACTTAAGGGCAAAGCAAGGGAGTGGTATGAGCTACTAGACGATCCTCATCATTTGGAGTGGAAGGAACTTGAATCTCTCTTGTACTCTAAATTTTATCCTCCTCATGAAATTCATAAAGATAGGAATTACATTTATAATTTTCATCCTCGTGATGGAGAAAGTATTGCCCAAGCATGGGGGAGATTGAAGTCACTAATGCAAAAATGTCCCATTAATGAGCTCCCCAGTAATATTATTATTAATAATTTTTATGCAAGGCTTTTGGGACATTACAAGGACTATCTGGATACCTGTTTAGAGGGATCCTTCACAAGTAAGGAGGTCAAAGCTATGTGGGATCTTCTTGAAACAATTCAAAGCAATACCAAAGATTGGGATAACGACAAAGGTAAAGAACCATGTATAAACTATGAGTATGATTGCATTAAGTCTTTCGCTGAAACTGCTGATTTTCAAGAGCTAAGTGCTAAAATATGGTCTTGATCCTCAAATTCTTGTTGATTGTTGTAGAGCCTTTGCTTCTCATATTAATGCTCCTAAATAAAAATGGGACATGTATTATGAGCCTTTTAAAGACACTTGCATGAAAAATGAAATTGTTATTAATGATAGCGATAAACATGCTCAAACCTCTGAAAGTACTATTTCTTATAAGCATGTTAATTTTTGTGGAATACATAGACCTTGTGAAAAGAATCAAATTGAAGAAGAATATTGTATCACCCACGGGAATGAAAAAACTAGAACGTGGTATAGGGCTCTAAATGATCTTGGTAAAAAAGTTTGTGCCCTCTATCCTTTTATTTGTGAACTTTGCTTTGAAGTGGGTCATTTCAATTTTCAATGCTCAGGCCATAATAATAGCCCTTCTAATCCAATGAGTACTTCAAGTTTGTATTGTGATGATATGATCACTCCTAATCAGCATGATGAACTTACATTATTTTTGGGGTCTGAAGAGTTATCAAGAAAAACCTCTTTGGTAGATGTGAGTGCTTTTGATATGAATAGCGTCCTGCATGGTTGTCATCTTTATTGCGTTGATAATTGCCACACAAATAGTTACATACAAAATATTATAAAAGATGAGGTTTTACAAAAATATGACAGGACTAATATGTGTTTTGTTCTTATTAATGAAAAGGATGAATCCTCGAAAGTTTCTTCTATTGTTGCTAACAATAAACCAGGGTATATGGAGAAGCTTCCTTTCAAGCCTCTCCCTCCTAAAGAGAAGAACAAAAAGAAGAAAAGGAGGAGTAAAAGGAGAGAGTAAACGGTATTTTCCCCTAAGCATGTTGCTCCTATTATAGTTTTTGGTTAGTCTGAACTTGATGATGTTTCGATGCCTGTTACCTATAGTAGTGATCATGATTGGGAAAAGCACACTGCTTTTGATATTGAAAATCTCTTCGGTACAAATTCTGAAAATGATGATATTAATAATTGTTGTAATATTAGTACTATCCATGTTCCTTCCAATGATGATATGTTTACAAATGAACACACTTTGGAAGATAACTATTCTATTGCTTATGGTGATACTATACCTCCAATATATGATGATTACAATAATGAATATGATATTTTCAGTCCACCTACTATTGAGGAGGAAAATAATTATGATTACAATATTCCTCCTATATTTGATGATTATGGTGATGAGAATAATAATGATAGATATTTTGTTGAATTTGCTCCCACTATAATTAATAAGAATGACTATGTTTATGTGGGGACTGTTAATTCTTTTATGCATGTGGCTCATGATAAGAATGTTTTATGTGATAGTTATATTGTTAATTATATTCATGATGCTACTGAAAGTTATTATGAGAAAGGGAAACATGGTTTTATGTATCTCAACAATATTAAGTTTCCCCTCTTTATGTTGAAAATTTTGAAGTTGCACTTGTTTTGCTTTCCTATGCTTGTTGCTTTGTGCTTTCATGACTTGTTTCTTTACAAGATTATTTTTCATAGGAAGTGGGTTAGACTTAAATTTGTTCCATATTTTCTTCTTGATGCTCGCTTTTACTTCAATTCATATTTCTTATGTGAGCATCATCGAAATTATCATGCCTATCTTAATGGCTATAAAGAAAGAGCTTTTGGGAGACAACCCATTATATTTTTACTTTAAGTTTATTTTTGTTTTGTTGAGTCTTTGAAGTTATTGCCTCTGTAATAACCTCTCCTTATCCTTTTTGTGTGGTTTTTGTTCCAAGAATAACCTCTAATGAGAGAGAAGTAAGACTTGGGAAAGTTGTTGTCTCGAAATAGATTTTTGTGCTCCACTATAAAAAATCATGAAAAATCCCTGTACGTCGGATTGAGTTGTAATTTTATGCGCTTATGACCCAGGTTATTATCTAAGTTTTGTTAGTTTAGCACTTTTCGATTTTAGCAACACAAGGTCTTCGAAAAAATCGGTTTTTACCTGCTGGTCTGTTTTGACAGATTTCTGCCATCATTTGCATTTGCCTCTTAATCTCTTTCTCTTTGAGTTCTCTTTGATCACTTGAGATTTTAGAAGGAATTGCTACAGTAGCTTGTGTTTTAATGGAAGTTTTACTTGTGTTGGAACTAAACCCAAAGACTTATTATCTTGAATACACTAATGTTGCTAATGAAGATTGTGTGAAGTTGTCTATGAAGGAAATTTTCAAGTGTAGGGAAGAATAATGTGATGAGATGAAGTATGGACAAAAGCTCAAGCTTGGGGATGCCACCCGTGTCACCCCAAGAAATATTCAAGAGGTACACGCGTCAAATCTTGGGGATGCCCAAGGCATCCCCTTCTTCATCAATAAAAATCTTAGGTTTTCTTCCAAAACACTTCATTTTTATTGTTCCATGCACAATTGTTTTGTTCTTGGAGCGTATTTGTTTTGTTTTTAGTTTTATTTTGTTTGGTTTGCTTAAATAAATTGGTTAGACCATCGCATTCATATGTTGTTTCAAATAAGTTGATTGGTGTTGGAAAAGAGTAGGAAGCTTCATGCTTATAAGTGGTACAAAAGGAGCTTGTTTTGACTATGGCCTAGACTTTATCATGTCATGTTTGATGTTGCTTTGACCTCATGCTTAGTGATTATTGCTGTAGCATGACTTGTTCCAAACAATTTAGATTGCTTAATGTGCCTTGAAATAATCATGCGTTATTTTAGCATACAAAAGCATAATATTGTGGTATTCTGCTTTGATGCTTTATTTGGGTTGACTTGGCACATGCTTACACCATGTTAAGACTATGAACCAGTCACCGTAGCCTCTATGATCATTTAGTTTTTGACTTATAATATCACTTTATGCTTTAATTCATAATGTTTTGTCGCTTTGCATGATTATGGCCATTATTGCTCTCTTAGTTGGTTGCTCCCAGTCTTTTGCTAGCCTCCACCTGTACCAAGTATGAGTTCTACTCATGCATCCAACCTCCAAGAAAACTAAGTTATTCCAAAGAGTCCACTATAAATTCCTATGCATGGTGTGTTACACCATTCCAAGTATATTCATATTTTTATCTATCTTCCAAATTAAACTTGTTATGTGAAAATTAGTGATTAAAGCTCTCACAAACTTGATGGCACGCTTTATTTTCTTTCACTTAATAAACTTGAACCATTGTGTCCATCTATGTTTCTTATATGCTTGCACTTTATAAGTTGTGAATTAGCAGAACCATGATACCATGGGTAACGCTTTTAATATTGCACTTATTATTCAGTTGATATCATGTTCTTTTGTTTATGGATCTCGGTGGTGTGAAATAAAAGGGGAGCTTGTAAGCTCATGGAGTTTGTATGTGTGTTAGAGAAACCATCATGGCTAGCCTAAGCCATGCCTAATCATGGTGGAAACTTGCAGCATAACCATAGTGAGCATTCTGTGAAGCATCCTCAATAAAAACCTATGCAAATAGCAAATAAAAAGATTGTTGAGATGCTCATTGTCTGTTGCCTTGTCATTTTGATATGGGAAAGCTCCTGTGTCATGGGGCAAGGGGTACCCTGTTGGCGGTTCTCCATCATACACATGTACTTACAATGACAAGAACTTACTTGTGACTAAAGTTGAGTAGCATGAGGTTCAGTACTCATAAGCAAGGGGCATGATATTTTCAACTTATAACTTGTCAAGCATATCCTCATATTTGTGTCACTTTAACCTTAATCACCTCAAGATGCTTATGATAGGGGCAATGAGAGTTGAAAGCTAATAAGTACCATAATTTTTGGAAGCTCTTTATGAAACTTGAAATCCATGCTTCCCTCTGTGAAGGGCCTTTCTTTTTTACTTTTATGTTGAGTCTTCATCTTCTATATTTATGCACCAATTGAGAGAGCATAGTGGTCATTCTTAGTTTAATGTGCATTGTCCCAAAACTTGTTGATTGATTCATAACTTTGATATTGCTTGTTCTTAAATTATTTGTATCTAGTCACCCTTATGAACTCTGAAGGTGTCATGTGCATTTATGTTTTGCTATACCATGAGGGACAAGCTGAATACCACTCTTATTATGTTTTATATATGTGAAACAAACAAACATCTTTCAATGCATTGTTATTCATTATCTTTTGTTTGTACCTTTTCATGTTACAACATAGTTGCTATGTCTTATTGTTAGAACTCTATCTTTCATGCTCATGTTTATAGTACTTTGATCCCAGCAATCAATTCTTACAAATACCTTGATCAAGATTGTGAGGGTGCATGTCACCTGAAAAATTATTGTTTTTATCACTTACCTACTCGAGGACGAGCAGGAGTTAAGTTTGGGGATGCTTGATACATCGTAAACGTATCTATAATTTTTGATGCTCCATGCTTGTTTTATATCAACTTTCTTATGTTTTGTTGACAATTTGAGGTATTTTTATACATTTTCTGGAACTAACCTATTAACAAGATGCCGCAGTGCCAGTTGCCTGTTTTTGCTGTTTTTGGTTTCAGAAAAGCTAGTAAGGAAATATTCTCGGAATTGGGTGGGACAAAAGCCAAAGTCAATATTTTACCACAAGGAACACGGAGTCCAAAGGGCAGCCGAAGTGGGGCCACGAGGTGGACACACCTTGGGCTGGCGCGGCCACCCCTTAGGGCATGCCTCCCCATGGTGTGGGCCCCTTGAGCGCCCACCGATCTTGCCCCTTCGCCTATAAAAGTACCCCGATGCAGAAACCCTAAGGACCCGATGAAAAATCCACGAAAGAGTCTGTAGCCGCCACCATCTCCATCCCTCGATCGGGGGATCCGAAGCTCTTCTCGGCACCCTGCCGAAGGGGAGAGATCATCCCGGAGGCCTTCTTCATCACCATGCCAGCCTCCGGAGTGATGCGTGAGTAGTTCACCCTTGGACTATAGGTCCATACAGTAGCTAGATGGTTGGTTCTCCTCCTTTGTGCTATCATGTTTAGATCTTGTGAGCTCCGTTCATGATCAAGATCATCTATTTGTAATCCTATATGTTGTGTTTGCGGGGATCCGATGGATATTGAGATACTATGTCAGATTGATTATTGATTCTATCATGTCTATGTTATTTGTGATCTTGCATGCTCTCCGTTGCTAGTAGCTATCTTGGCCAAGTAGATGCTTGTAACTCCAAGAGGGAGTATTTATGCTCGATAGTAGGTTCATGCCTCTAGTAATCTAGGGAAGTGACAGAAATCTCTAAGGTTGTAGTTGTGTTGTTGCTACTAGGGAGAAAGCAATAATCCTTTGTCCATGGGGCAATTGTATTGTTTACTTTACACACTTTGCTTAATGCAATTATCTGTTGCTTGCAACTTAATACTAGAAGGGGTTTGGATGATAACCTGAAGGTGGATTATTAGTCATAGATGCCGTTGGATTGCGGTCTATGTATTATGTTGTAATGCCCAATCAAATCTCGTAGAGTCAAGATGTCTAGTATATGCATTGTTATGTTTTCTCAATTTGTCAATTGCCCGACTATAATTTGTTCACCCAACATGCTATTTATCTTAAGAAGAAACACCTCTAGTGAACTGTGGACCCTAGTCCATTCCTTTACCATTAATATACCATCTACTATTTACCATTTACTGTTTACTTTCTGCAAGCAATTACTATCTTCCGCACTATACGTTTAATCCTTTGTTTTCAGCAAAACCAGTGAGATTGACAACCTCACTGTAAGTTGGGGCAAAGTTCTGTGGTTGTGTTGTGCAGGATTCCAAGTTGCTAGCAACACGTTGGAGTTGTTTCCTTACTCCTACTGGTTCGATAACCTTGGTTTCATAACTGAGGGAAACTTGCTGCTGTGCTCATCATACCTTCCTCTTGGGGTTCCCAACGAGCTCTACATATCTTGAGCCTGAAGGAAATATGCCCTGAGAGGCAATAATAAAGTTGTTATTATGTATTCCTTATATATGATAGATGTTTATTTTGCATGCTAGAATTGTATTGATCGGAAACATCAATACATGTTTGTTTAATAAACAAAAAGGGTTCCTAGTTATGCCTCTCTTATAGACTAGCTAGTTGATTAACAAGATGATCAAGGTTTCCTGATCATGGACATTGGATGTTGTTAATAACAAGGTCACACCATTGGTGGAACGATGTGATGAACATTCATCCGAACTATAGCATTACGATCAAGTCATTATGTTTATATTGCTATAACATCATACAAAGTAATCTTTATCCTTAGACCATGAGATCATGTTAATTGCTAATACCTGAAGAGTATCTTGATAACATCAAACATCACACCGTAACCGGGTGACTATAAAGATGGGTTCAGTACTACGAAGGTGTTATGTTGAGGCTCATGGATAAAGAGTGGAATTTTGTCAATCCCGATGACGGATAGATATACTCTGGGCCCTCTCGGTGATATCACATTGAGATAGCTTGCAAGCAAGTGATGTGATCACTAGAATGTTATATCACGGGAACGAGAAAAGAGTGCATGTCGGTAACGAAATCAAACTAGGTATTTGGATACTGATGATCAAATCTCGGACATGTATTATATCAAGAGACAAAGGGATTTAGTTACAAGCATTAAAGGTTCTCACGATCACAGAAGTCATCGTTGAATATGGAGTCAAGATGGATCTCGTGTCCCGCTTCTGACTATTGATCTGAGAGGAGTCTCAATCATGTCTGCATTATTCGTGAACCATAGGTTGACACACTTAAGAGTTACCGGACACCATTTTGGAGCACATATGTTTCAGACGAAAGAATTGCAAAGCACAGGAATTGTTTCGATAGAAACCGGAAATTGTTTTGGGTGAACTTGCAGAAAGTGGTTCTGCATGTGATATTGAAATATTGCAAGGGGCTATATGTGAATGTTTGTTAATTAAAGTAATTAACAAAATTCTGAATAAATTTAACAAAAGAGTTTTATTAAATGAGAGAGCATTAAACTTGGAGAATTTTAACGCATTTAAAGTAGGGACTTTAAAGGGGAATGTGAAGAGGCATTTTAATGTGGAGGGGTTACCACCACATGAATGGGGGAGGGGAGGGGTCACCCTCCCCATGCGCCGGCCATGGAGAGAGGGGGTACCCACCCCCCTCCTCCTATAAAAGGCCACCCTCTTCCTCCTTCTTCCTCACACCTCCTTGTGAAGGATCTCTCTCCCCCTCTAGAATTATACCCCCATGGTCTCAGATTAGCGAGATACAGGTTCCCGGTGGCATTCCGTCTGGAAGGAGTTGTTGCTTCCGCTGGATCGCTGGAGCAAGGAGGTGGAGGTTGTCCGGGGGCTTGAACGTGTGTACGAGTACGGATGCGCTGCTGAGTTGCGGCGCTCGGACTTCCTCACGATCTTGAGATCGGTAAGTGTACGACTACATCAACCAGGAGTTCCTACTCGTTAACAAAACTCGTTGTCTTCGAGGGTAAGTTCTCGATGGATGTATGTCCACTTGTTTCTTTGTACCTAGTAGATAGATATTGGTGTGTAGTTCTCATCATAGGAAATTTTTTGTTTTCTATGCTGCGGACCCAACAGTGGTATCAGAGCCTGGTCTATGCGTAGGTGCTTTGCACGGGTAGTACACATATGTTTATATGTGGGCGATGATGATCATGTTATTGCATCTTCTATGTATTTTGGATATTGGTGGCATAGTGGGATGAAGCGGCCCGGACCAACCTTACATGTCATCGTACATGAGACCGGTTCCACGACTGACATGCAACTTGTTTTGCATAAGTGGCTGGCGGGTGTCTGTCTCTCCTACTATAGTCAATATTTGATTTACAACGATTTGCTAATAACTTAGTTATCCTCGTTGTGGTTCATGTTCGTAGGTAAGAACGGTTCTATCTCCGAAAGCCCTAAGCCATGTAAAATTTGCAATTGATAAATTAGAGGCGTCTAGTTTAGATCGTTGCTGGGCTAGTGTATTGATATGGTATTGTTGTAAGTAGATGTATGATAGATACTCTTACAACACACTCAACGTGTAAGTTCCGCAGACCTTGGCCTTACACACAAAGGAATGATAGATATCATACCACGATGAAAATGATAGAGATCAAATGCATGGACCATATCATCTCACTTTACACATTAGATGTTAGCATCTTATACTGCTAGTTTGGCGCTTTCTATAGCATTGTAAGATGATCCCTCATTTAGATATCAAGATAAAAATGTGTTCTTCCTTAAGTATGCACCATTCTGTGGATCGTGTTTTGAGACATCACGTGATGATCGGGTGTACTCGAATCTACGCTTTCATATGAACGGGTGTAAAGCAGTTTACGCTTGAATACTAAGGTTCTTACTTGACGAGCCTAGCATGTACGCACATGGCCTCGAACACGGACCGAAAGGTTAAGCATGAGTCATATAGTTGATATGATGCCCATATAGATGCTCGCCTTTGAAGCTACATCAAATCACGTGATGATCGGACTTGGTGTAGTGGATTTGGTTCATGTAATCACCAAAAAGACACGAGGGATGTCGTTTTTGAGTGGGAGTTCATTAGTAATTTGGATTAGTTGAACTCACTCTATCATAAACTTAGTCTAAATAAACTTTATAAATTCTGTTGTAGATGGCACCACCTGCTTTTAAATTCAATGTGTTCATGGAGAAAGAGAAACTTGTTGCGAATGGTAGCAACTTCACCAACTGGGCTATGAATTTGATGATTCTCCTCACTGCTGCACAAAAGCAATATGTGCTAGATGCGCTGCTAGGCCCCCCACCAGCTCCTGATGCCCCTGACGAGGAAAACAATGTCTATGTGACTCGTCAGGAGGACCACAACTTAGTTCATTGTGGCATACTGTATGGGCTAGAGCCAGAACTTCGAAAGCGTTTCGAAAATGGCAATACCTTTGATACCATGGGAGAATTGAAAATGACTTTCGATACCCATGCTGTCGTAGAGAGTTATAATGCTACTGAAAAGTTCTTTAGCTGCATGATGGAGGAGAATAGCTCCGTTAGTGAGAATGTACTCAAAATGTTTGGGTACGCCGATAAGCTTGTGTCATTGGGAATAACGATTCCCATTGACTTGGGCATACATCGTGTTCTCCAATCTCTGCCACCTAGCTACAAGAGCTTCGTGATGAACTATAATATGCAGGGCATGAAGAAGACTCTTCCCGAGCTTCTGTCAATGCTTAAGACTGCAGAAGTGGAGATTAGGAAAGAACATCAAGTGTTGATGATCAATAGGACCACCGGTTTCAAGAAGGACAAGAAAGGCAAGCACAAGGGAAAGAAGGGTGGCAAATCTGTTGCCGTGCCTGAAAAGAAACCCCGAGCTGGCCCTAAGTCCGATACCGAGTGCTACTATTGCAAGGGGACTGGCCATTGGAAGCGCAACTGCCCCAAGTATTTGGCGGACAAGAAGTCCGGCAAGGCAAACAAGGGTATATGTGATATACATGTTATTGATGTGTACTTGACTAGTACTCGCAGTAGCACCTGGGTATTTGATACGGGATCGGTTGCTAATATATGTAACTCGGTTCAGGGGCTACGGAACAAGCGACAACTAGCAAGGGATGAGGTCAGGATGCGGGTCGGCAATGGATCAAAAGTTGATGTGATCGCCGTCAGGACGCTACCTCTCCATATGCCATCGGGATTAGTTATAAACCTAAATAATTGTTATTTGGTGCCTGCACTGAGCATGAACATTGTATCCGGATCGTGTTTGATGCAAAGTGGTCATTCCTTTAAATCTGAAAACAATGGTTGTTCGATTTATAAGAATGATATCTTCTATGGTCAGGCACCTATGTTGAATGGTTTATTTCAGATGGATCTCGATAGTAATATTACGCATATTCATAATGTTAATGCTAAAAAGATTAAACTTGGTAATGATATATCTGCGTATATGTGGCACTGCCGTCTAGGTCATATTGGCGTTAAACGCATGAAGAAACTCCATTCTGATGGACTTTTGGAATCACTTGATTTTGAATCATTTGATGCATGTGAGCCATGCCTTATGGGCAAGATGACTAGAACGCCGTTTTCCGGTTCAATGGAACGGGCGACAGATTTATTGGAAATCATACATACTGATGTGTGTGGACCAATGAGTGTGTCGGCGCGAGGTGGATATCGTTATTTTGTTACTTTCACGGATGATTTGAGTAGATACGGGTATATCTATTTGATGAAACACAAGTCTGAAACTTTTGAAAAGTTCAAGGAATTTCAGAATGAAGTGGAAAATCATCGTAATAGAAAGATCAAATTTCTACGGTCTGACCGTGGAGGAGAGTATCTAAGTTACGAGTTTAGCACACACATGAAAGAGTGTGGAATAGTTTCACAACTCACGCCTACCGGAACACCACAACATAATGGTGTGTCGGAGCGTCGTAATCGTACCTTATTGGATATGGTTCGATCTATGAAGTCTCTGACTGACTTACCTCTGTCATTTTGGGGTTATGCACTGGAAACAGCTGCATTCACTTTAAATCGGGCACCATCTAAATCCGTTGAAATGACACCGTATGAATTATGGTTTGGAAACAAACCTAAGTTGTCATTTATTAAAGTTTGGGGATGCGATGTTTATGTGAAGAAACTTCAGCCGGATAAACTCGAACCCAAAGCAGAAAAATGCATCTTCATAGGATACCCTAAGGAAACGATTGGGTATACCTTCTATCATAGATCCGAGGGCAAGGTTTTTGTTGCCAAGAATGGATCCTTTCTTAAGAAGGAGTTTCTCGCGAAAGGTGTGAGTAGTCGGAAGGTAGAACTCGAAGAGGTTATTGAACCTTCTCTTCATGAAATGGCGAGTACCACAGCACCGGAAGTTGTTTCGGAGTTGACTTCACCTAATGAAGAGAGAGCTAATGATATTGATCATGAAACTCCGAAAGAGGACACTACCGAACCTCGCAGGTCAAGCAGGACACGTGCAGCCCCGAATCAGACGGCAATCCTGCTAGAATTTCATGGTTGATGAAATGGATGACCCTGCGACGTATGAAGAAGCGATGATGAGCCCGGATTCCAACAAATGGCTAGAAGCCATGAAATCCGAGATGGAATCCATGTACGAGAACCAAGTTTGGACCTTGGTGGGCTTACCTCACGATCGAAAGGCCGTTGAGAATAAATGGATTTTCAAAAGAAAAACTGATGCTGATGGTAATGTGACCATCTATAAGGCTCGACTTGTCGCAAAGGGGTTTCGACAAATTCAAGGAGTTGACTACGATGAGACATTCTCTCCTGTAGCGATGCTTAAGTCGGTTAGGATTATGTTAGCAATTGCTGCATATTTCGATTATCAAATATGGTAGATGGATGTCAAAACTGTGTTCCTCAATGGTAATATTGAAGAAGAGTTGTATATGATACAACCTAAGGGTTTTCTCGATCCTAAGGATGCTAATAAGGTATGCAAACTTCAGCGATCCATCTAGGACTGAAGCAAGCATCCCGGAGTTGGAATCTCCGCTTTGATGAGGTGATCAAATAGTTTGGATTTGTCCAAACTTATGGAGAGGCTTGTATTTACAAGAAAGTTAGTGGGAGCAATGTGGAATTTCTGATATTATATGTGGATGACATATTATTGATTGGAAATGATATAGATCTTTTAAACAGTGTTAAAAGTTATCTAAATAGCAAATTTTCGATGAAAGACCTTGGTGAAGCGTCATATATATTAGGCATTAAAATCTATAGAGATAGATCAAGGCGCCTAATTGGGTTATCGCAGAGTACATACCTTGATAAGATATTAAAGAAGTTTAATATGGACGAAAGTAAGAAGGGGTTCTTACCTATGTTGCAAGGCAAGACATTGAGTAAGACTCAAAGTCCGGCTACGGCGGAAGAAAGAGAGATGATGGATAAGATCCCCTGTGCCTCGGCCATAGGCTCTATAATGTATGCCCTACTATGTACAAGACCGGATGTGGCACATGCTATTAGTTTGACAAGTAGGTATCAATCTGATCCAGGTTCGGAACACTAGATAGCGGTCAAGAACATCCTCAAGTACTTGAGAAGAACTAGGGATATGTTTCTTATATACGGAAGTGAAGAAGAGCTAGTCGCTAAGTGTTATGTCGATGCTAGCTTTGACACCGATCTGGATGACTCTAAGTCTCAATCCCGATACGTATTTCTCTTGAACGGAGCAACAGTTAGTTGGAAGAGTTCCAAACAACCTGTGGTGGCTGGATCAACAGCGGAGGCGGAATATGTTGCTGCTTCAGAAGCGGCGCAGGAAGCGGTTTGGATGAAAGAGTTCATTACGGAACTAGGTGTGGTTCCTAGTGCGTTGGACCCGATGGTGATCTATTGTGACAACAATGGAGCCATAGCCAACACAAAGGAACCGAGGTCTCACAAGAATTCCAAGCATATTAAGCGCCGGTTTCACTCCATCCGCGAGCATGTCAAGGATGGAGATATAAAGATTTGTAAAGTACACACAGACCTAAATGTAGCAGATCCGTTGACTAAAGCTCTCCCTAGGGAAAAACATGATCAACACCAGAACTCCATGGGTGTTAGATTTATCACTATGTGAACTAGATTATTGTCTCTAGTGCAAGTGGGAGACTGAAGGAAATATGCCCTGAGAGGCAATAATAAAGTTGTTATTATGTATTCCTTATATATGATAGATGTTTATTTTGCATGCTAGAATTGTATTGATCAGAAACATCAATACGTGTGTGTTTAATAAACAAAAAGGGTTCCTAGGTATGCCTCTCTTATAGACTAGCTTGTTGATTAACAAGATGATCAAGGTTTCCTGATCATGGACATTGGATGTTGTTAATAACAAGGTCACACCATTGGTGGAATGATGTGATGAACATTCATCCGAAGTATAGCATTACGATCAAGTCATTATGTTTATATTGATATAACATCATACGAAGTAATCTTTATCTTTAGACCATGAGATCATGTTAATTGCTAACACCTGAAGAGTATCTTGATAATATCAAACGTCACACCGTAACAGGGTGACTATAAAGATGGGTTCAGTACTACGAAGGTGTTATGTTGAGGCTCATGGATCAAGAGTGGAATTTGTCAATCCCGATGACGGATAGATATACTCTGGGCCCTCTCGGTGATATCACATTCAGATATCTTGCAAGCAAGTGATGTGATCACTAGAATGTTATATCACGGGAACAAGAAAAGAGTGCATGTCGGTAACGAGATCAAACTAGGTATTTGGATACCGATGATCTAATCTTGGACATGTATTATATCAAGAGACAAAGGGATTTAGTTACAAGCATTAAAGGTTCTCACGATCACAGAAGTCATCGTTGAATATGCAGGAGTCAGTATGGATCTCCAGGTCCAGCTTCTGACTATTGATCTGAGAGGAGTCTCAATCATGTCTGCATTATTCGCGAACCGTAGGGTGACACACTTAAGAGTTACTAGACACCATTTTGGAGCACATATGTTTCAGACGAAAGAATTGCAAAGCGCAGGAATTGTTTCGATAGAAACCAGAAATTGTTTCGGGTGAAATTGCAGAAAGGGGTTCTGCATGTGATATTGAAATATTGCAAGGGGCTATATGTGAATGTTTGTTAATTAAAGTAATTAACAAAATTCTGAATAAATTTAATAAAAGAGTTTTATTAAATGAGAGAGCATTAAACTTGGAGAATTTTAATGCATTTAAAGTAGGGACTTTAAAGGGGAATGTGAAGAGGCATTTTAATGTGGAGGGGTTACCACCACATGAATGGGGGAGGTGAGGGGTCACCCCCCCCCCCCCCATGCGCCGGTCATGGAGAGAGGGGGTACCCCCCTCCTCCTATAAAAGGCCACCCTCTTCCTCCTTCTTTCTCACACCTCCTTATGAAGGATCTCTCTCCCCCTCTAGAATTATTCCCCCATGGTCTCGGATTAGCGAGATACATGTTCCCGGTGGCATTTCGTATGGAAGGAGTTGCTGCTTCCGCTGGATCGCTGGAGCGAGGAGGTGGAGGTTGTCCGGTGGCTTGGACGTGTGTGCAAGTACGGATGCGCTACTGAGTTGCGGCGCTCGGACTTCCACTCGATCTTGAGATCGGGAAGTGTACGACTACATCAACCACGAGTTCCTACTCGTTAACAAAACTCGTTGTCTTCGAGGGTAAGTTCTCGTTGGATGTATGTCCACCCGTTGCTTTGTACCTAGTAGATAGATCTTGGCGTGTAGTTCTCATCGTAGGAAAATTTTTGTTTTCTATACTGCGGACCCAACAGAGCCGCCAAGGCCGAGTGAGGCCCCTAGGCGTTGGCGGGTGCCCCTCATTGGGCGGTTCCCTCTTGGACGCTTTCCCTCCAGGGATTTGGCCCATTAGGGATTTTTCCCTTTTAAATATTTATTTAATATTAATCTTAATAGTTAATATGAAATACATATTATAAAATTCCTTTTGATCCAAAACACCTTTAGGTTCACTCTGAACCACTTCGGATCCACTTGGAACGATTCTGGTTCTTTTACGGAACACTTCTTATATTCTCATCTCTTAATTCTGTTGATCCTACCGATTCCATAATGATCTCTAAGCATCGTAGAACACTTAAGTGTGTTGGCCTATAGTTTGGAAACATCACAGACATGATCTTGAACCCTCTCATATCAATGATCATTAGCGGGGCCAGGATGCCCATAATAACCCCTGTGCATTCCACAATGTATTATCGTTTGAACCATACACTGTGAGTCTGATTCGTTTTGTCATTTCGATACATAACTCGTTCAAGATTTGATCATTATTATCAACATACGAATCTCGTTACTGATAAGTCTACTTATCTCGTTATCGTGATATTGTATCCTCATGACCTAGTCATTTCTTTAGCTTCTTCTTGATCTCAATCTCAGGGGTGGTCGATGTCGCAGCCCTTCTGGATATACAACACGAGTGGGTCCAGTGTATCTTCCCGTCACACGGAAGAACACTGATCTTGATGCATACGCCTCAACGTATCCCTTTGGAATACTCAACATACACCCTTATGGTTACCTGTTATGTGTGATGGTTTATGTAGTCTAAGCAGCTACGGGTGACGGTGATTAAATATGACCTCACAGTATAAGGTGAATGTCGATTCGTTTCTAACTATTGCAACAATAAACCATGTGACTTGATCGTGTCGCAATACTTATATGGGTAATGTCCATCACATAATTCATCAATGATATGACTTCTTTGTTAACCGACATAAATGTACCATGATGAGGAAATCTTGATCATCGGTTGTCCAATGAACTATTTGTATAAGGCTACTAGGGACTTGGTTTGTTTATATACAACACCTATATCAATGTTTCTGCTTGATACAGTTATAGGATGGTATAAAAATATTATGAACTAATTTAGATATGATAATAAACTAATTTATTATTTGCCTCTAGGGCATATCTCCTTCATCGTCAACCTCGGGCTCGAGCATATCCTGAGCATAAGCAAGGGCGAGCAAAGGATCAATAGGCTCGAGAGGACCCAATACTGCGTCGTCCGACTTATCTAGGTCGATCTGACGACCTCTCGACTCGTCTTGCCCAGACGAATGCTCGTTAGCTGTAGATCCCCGATGACATAACTAGCCGCTCCCTCGCAAGACCAAAAATTTGTCGCGGGAAAAGTCCATCAAGAGTGTACCGGAAGAATATTCGATGCATTCGAAGTTGAGGCATGCCAGTGCGCCTTCAGCAGTCTCACTCTGCAAGCTAAGGAACCGGTTTAGGACCGCGGATTTAGGCGTAGCCCACTGAGTACTACGCGAACAATGCGATAAAATCGACCGCTCGCGGGTCAACGAATGATAAGTGTGTCACCCTATGGTTCATGAATAATGTAGACATGATCGAGACACATCTCCGTTCAATAGTCAACAGTGGGATCTGGAGATCTGTAATGGCTTCCACACATTCAACTATGAATAATTATTTTTATCTCGCGATATTTTACTTGTCTGAGATCCGATCATCGGTATCAACCATACCTTGTTCGATCTCGTTACCGACAGATACTCTTTACTCGTTCTGTGATATGATATCCTTGTGACCTAGTCACATGCTTGCAAGCGGCGTCGATGGGATATCACCGAAGGCCCAGAGTATATCTCTCTGTCATGTGGATGAACAAATCGCACTCTTAATCGATGAGCCTCAACTAATACTTTCAAAGTACCCAAACCTATCTTGGTAGTCACCCTGTTACGGTGTGACGTTTGATGTTATCAAAGTACTCTTCTGGTATTAGTGATTGACATGATCTCATGATCAAAGAATTAGGGTTACTTTATGTGTTTGATACAATAATGTATACTTGATGATTTGATCGCATTGCTATACTTACTTTGGGTGTATGTTCATCACATAATTCTTCTAATGACATGATCCCGTTATTAACAACATCCAATGTTCATGATTAGAAAAACTTGATCATCGGTTAATCCATGAGCTAGTTAAATGAGATGCATTACTAGGAACTCTTACTTGTTTATTAGACAAACATGTATTAACGTTTCCGGTTAATATAATTCTAGCATGACAAATAAATATCTATCATAAACATGAAATAAGGTAATAACCACTTTATTATTACTTCTCGGAAATATTCCTTTCATGTAGTGTAGTACTTCCTCTCTCCCAAAATATAAAGTGC
The DNA here is from genome assembly GCA_023614405.1 of Avena insularis. NCBI lineage: Eukaryota > Viridiplantae > Streptophyta > Magnoliopsida > Poales > Poaceae > Avena > Avena insularis. The sequence goes on along the minus strand of CM042690.1, from coordinate 657,798,259 downwards.
GTAAGGATTAGTTAGAAGTCAAAATTTACTAATTTTATCCAAATATTTTTTAAAATATCTATATATACAATATTAAATGGACATATTAATATAGTATACTTTATAGTAAATTAATTGATATTAATTCAGTATTATAAATGTTTATAATTTTTATAAATTTGGTCAAGGTTAAAAAAAAGGTTAACTTTTGTGTTTTGACTAATGCTTAGACGTCTTATGTTTTGAGAGGGAGGGAGTACCACACAATCGCCTTTTCTATGGTGGAAAAAATTGATAGCGAAATCATGGTAAACTCACGTATCAATCTATTGATACTATAAGGCCATGTATAATACAAGGTGCTTACACGCGTGTTTAGCAAAATAAATCAAGCAGTTTTTTCAGCACAGGTGTTTATTTGTACAGGAGAGGTGACTAATTAGGCATCTGACTAGTATGAATAAGCATCAGTGCTTAGTAAAAAATCGGTTTATTTCTTTAAGTACCTCTCTAATCATCTTGCATTATAGAGCGAATTTTTTTTAAATAGCGCACTTTTTTAATTTAATTCCACAACTGTCACGCGAATTTAAAGTTTTACAGATCTAGGCATTTGTCGGTCACGGCTCGAGTGGTCCCAGGCGTGAGCGTAGTCAATAAAAATCGCACTGGCGACAGCCTGGCAGAAAGTGGCGGGCCTTGGTGACCGAGAGAACCAATCGGCGAGACCGAGGCCGAGTGGGCCTTTCGGCCAGATCGAGGCCGAGTGAGGCTTTCAGCGACAGCCTGGCCGAGAGGAACCTAACTAGGACCACGCCCCGTGCGAGCCCGTCTCGCTCTCCTTCTTCCTCGCTCGCTGCTGCGCCTCTCTCTCTCCACCGAGACGAACACGCGTTATTTTCACCATATTTCTCAGATTCAGCCTAGTTTAGCCACTAAAAACTCTGTCTAAAACCACTATAGAGATAGGAGAACCCCGATCTACTGATGGGTTAGCTCAGGACTGGATTTGGTAGTGGTTTTTTGGAGGAATGGTGGTGGAGCTTGGTGGAGCAATGGAAATGGTGGTGGAGCTGCGGTGGAGCTTGGAGCTGGGGCGTTTGTGAGCTGCCCCGTACTGCTTCTTTGGTGAACCGAGCGTGCTGCACGGTTCTCACGCTTCGAAGGTAAACTCTAATTACTCGTTAATCACAGTTATTGTATATGGTTATGCGGCTACACGGGCTGTCGTTAGCAGGCTATTAGAATAGTTAGGATGGTTCTACTATATTATTTAGAATAGTTGTATATAGTTTAATAGAATAGGTGGGTTTGTAGAAAAAATTGGTGGATTTGTAGAAATATTAGCCAGACTATTATTTAGAATATTAGTGGGTAGTTGTACATAGTTTTATTTAGAATAGGTGGATTTGTAGAACGATTTGGCAGGTGAAAATTAGCCAGACTATTAGTATATTATTTAGAGTATTTACTATGGATAATTAATTATTTAGATTGATTTTTTTTATGTCAGCAGAGATGTCGAATGTAGTGAAGTTCGTGTTGCACTAGTGCTTCCTGTCATGAAGAAGATCAATCCGCAAGCATCTGAAGGTGGACACGGTCCTGGCCATAGTGTTGAATATGGTGGCGGAACATACTCTATGTCCAATGCTGGAGGTGGTGGTTATGAATTAGAGCAGAGCAGTCAGATAGGAGGAGGTGGTGGTGGTGGTTACGAACCAGGGCAGAGCAGTCAGGATGTAGGTGGGGGATACGAAAGTGGAGAGGTAGATGGGGACGAGGAAAGTGGGCACATGCAGGACACGATGGAGGATGAGGATTCCATGGATGGTGAAAGTGGTGATTCTTCTCAGATAGTTCCGATGAAGAAGGCAATGGAGAAGACGTACCGATTCCTGCATCCTGGAATCAAGAAATCTCCGGCGTCATGACCGTTAACGACTGTCATGATTATGCCTGGGAATATCACAAAAATAAAATTGCGCAGGACGCCAGATATCCAGACAAGAAACATTTGCAAGATGCAGTCATTGCTTGGACATTGTCTACACAGAGGGTTCTCAGTACAACTGTGTCAAATAAGAGATACTTGACAATGGAATGCGTGGATATTAATTGTCCAGCCAGGGTCCATGGATATCTTCCTAAATATGACACAAGTTGGTTGGTGAGTGACATGGTGATGCACACATGTCAGCTTTCATCTATCCATACAGATCATCGTAACCTCTCGTCCGCGCTTCTGGCACGGTTGTTTTACACGGAGATAGTGAATAGCAAAGCGGTGGAAGTGAAGGCTATAATAAATAAAGTAAGGGTCAGGTTTAATTACGACATTTCGTACGGTAAGGCTTGGAGGGCAAAGCAGAGGGCTCTTGAGGACAGGTTTGGTTCTTTCAGAGATGCTATGACTCTGTGGTGAGACAGCTCCTTACACTGCAGGCAAGGAATCCAGGCACCTATGTCGACATCCAACACTATGTGATACCTGAGGATCCATCCGTAAAGGTGCTTCATCGAGTGTTCTTCTCTTTCTCTGTGTGCATCCAAGCTTTCACTTATTGCCGACCAGTTATATGTGTGGACGGCACGTTTCTCACTGGAAAGTATAAGGGACAGATCCTTACCGCCATAGGTCAAGACGACAACAATAAAATTGTCCCACTCGCCTTTGCTTTTGTTGAGGGAGAAAACACTGAAAGTTGGACATGGTTCTTCAGGCAGCTCAAGATAGCAGTTGTCAAAGATAAGCCCAATGTGTGTATCATTCATGATAGGCATGCAGGTATACTAAATGCAGTTAAACGTTTGACACAGCCTAGGCCTGAAGAACAAACCCCTTGGCTCGACATGCAGAGCCGTTGGTGCATGCGCCATTTGGGAGCTAATTTTTTTCTCACAGTTCAGGAACAAGAATCTGATGAATCTTTTCAAAAAACTATGCAAGCAGAACCAAGAATGGAAGTATGATTTTGTAGCGCCCCGCAAAAACCACTACTAGAAAATCGCGTTATTTTTATGCATTGCATCATCATGACCGCATGCTCATGTCATCATGTCACATTGCATTTGAGCATTGTCATGTCATTATGCATTTGTTTGTCTAAAACTATTTTCAAACCGCCTAGTTTTGTTTTTCTAAATACTCCCGTCTCGATTCAAATTAAAACCCCGGGCCTTCGGAATATTTTGTTTCGTCTACCAACGGTTTGCAAAAGCCCCGTTTTAAATAATAAAATATTTATTTTATTTTTGGGAGGCAGCCAGCCAGGCCCGAAAGCCCAGCCGGCCACCTCCAAATAAAATCCTATCTAACCCAGACCTACCCAAACCCCTTTGCTACCAAATACTCTACCCACTATAATCCTACCCAGCCCTCCACCTCACCCCAGCCAATCCCCTTCCTCCACATCACCAGCCCCTCCCTTTTTCCCACCAACCACCGCCACCTGCCCGCCAGCAGCCCAGCCACAGCCTCCCTGACTCGTGAGCGCCTCGCCGCCAGCCCACGCCAGACGCCGCCTCCCGCCCATTCCCCTGGCGCCCTCCCCACCAACCTCCCAGACGCATCCTGCACACGCACCTCGCCCAAGCCACGTCCCATCCCCGACGCGCCCCACGCGAGGCCTCGCCCACCTACCACGCTCCTCTCTCTCCCCATCCCCACGTTCTTCTCCACTGCTCGGCCTTCAGGCCGCCAATCTCCGCCCTCGCCACTCCTCCGCCATTGCCGCGTCGCCCCTTCCCGGAGTTCGCACCTCCGATCCTCCTCCGCCTCGAGCTCCCGGCCGCCAGACCGCCTTCTGCTCCGTTTCGGGCGTGGCCGTCTCCCCGAGCTCGAGCCTCTGCCGGCCAGAGCCCGCCTCGCCTCGACCAGCGTGCTCTGGTCAGGCCGTTCCTCCTCCTCCCATCGAGGACCTCCGCGTCTCCTCGACCCCGACGACGCCGCCCTCTGTCTCGCCTTCCGCCGCTCACTGCCGCCCGCTGTTGTCCGAGCGTCGCCACCGGCGTCGTCCTCCTCGCCCAGTGCGGCTCCACCCATGTCCGTTTCTAGCGCCCCGCTCTCCGACAACCCCGGCTTCGCCCAGTTCGCCGACCTTCGCGCTGGCCCTGCACCGGCGTCCCCTTCTAGTTCGCACCGCCTCCAAGGCGACACGTCTCCTAGTTGTGCGTCCTAATGTTTCCATGTATGTGCGAGTCGAGCACTACTTTGATTCCCACACCTGCAGATGTTTTTCTCCAACCTGAAGTGATGCCTTTAGTCCTTGTTGGTGGCCGCAAGTGTATATTCATGTACCTGTGTGTTGCCAGATTCTAACACCCGACCATGTCCGTCATCGACATAAAGACCGGAACCTGCAAGACCTTCTTCCCGGAGCACCGAGACCCCGATCCCGGAGAATCCCTAGACACCAAGATCTACCGGCGCCGAACCCAAGACCGACATCGTCACCCGAGTACTTCGACAAGAACGCCAAGGCCGTCGACATGGAACCGAAGCTGAGGATATTTGAACCGGGACGCCAAGTGCTCCTTCATGGAAACCGAAGACCGCGGAACGCCGAGCTCTTCCTCCCGGAACCCGAAGTTGCCAAGAAATGTTCCTGTATCCGAAGCCCGATCCCGCTGTTCCCATTGAACCCTGAGCCCGACCAACCGTTTCCGGAACCCAAGATCTTCCGAACCCAGATGTGTGAACCTTTTCCCGAGCCCCTATTTTATAAATGCTATATATAAAATAGTTGCATATAAGTTGTTCATGCATGCATACTTGTCGGTGGTTTGGGGGCATTATGCCGATTCACCTCATAATTAAATATGGAGTCTATATGCGGGATACCTTTGTCTTATTCCGGACTCCATTTAAATTTGTGTATCAAACAGATGCCATGTTTCGCCCTGTTAATACAACATTTAATTTGCGGGGTTGTTAAATAACTCGAACCTATTAATTAATTGTCGGGACCCCTGTTCCGCTTAATATTGCCTAATTGCACTGCATCTGTGTCATGCCATGCATCATATCATAACCATGCCGGATCTTCTGTCGTAGTATAAATATTGCATCTGGTGTTTCTTCTAGTGTTTGCTTCTTCGCGGATTAGACCGATGAGTGGATGCGAGTATCGACAAGTTCTTCGGATATAAATCTCCGGCAGTGTTTCCCAGGCGAGCATCTCTTCCCCTTCTACCTATTTTGCATTTATAGTCTTTACTTCCCCCTGTTGATCTATTGCTATCCGTGTCGCGATGCTTTAGTTTCTGTACCCTAGTTATATCCCGTGCAGCCTCTATATTGCCTTGGACACTTCCTATTACCTGCGTTTGGTAGATAGCTGGCCTTGCGAGTCGTAGTTGCTTGCTCAGGTGCGATCTCGTGTTGTCAAGTACCACAGTTGTTGGAAGGTTGGCAGATGCTTAATGGTGGAGATGCTTAGTGGTGGAGATGATCATGACTTTAATTACAACTATTAAATTGCTAGATATAACTAATGCAGAGGCATCGGTGGGCAATAGATGTTATTTGGTTCTTCCACGCTCACTTGTGTCCCGTAGGACCCCGAGTACTTGATACCTGTTCCTTGATTTTTCGCACTATCCACATCCGGGAGGCCTTATGGACCCCCCTGAGCCAGAGCTTGATTCATTTCTATTTCTTGGGGCCACAAAGTAGTTTGGGGCTTTATTACTATCCTGTACTTATGCCATGCTTTACTGCTTTATTTACGATTTTGCGTGGAGCACCTGTACTGTTTTGGATCGCGCCACGTTTTCGCGGTATCGACAAGCCCAGTCACACTTTCGGGTTCCCAGTCATTTACAGTCGTCGTTGCAAACCCTGGGTCCGTTCCGGAGCCGGCCAACTTCGTTGCGGGTAGCTTAGTGGGGTGGCCCCCTGAAATATTTCTGAATCCTGTGATCGCTTTGTCATGAATGCCTCGTTGGGTTTTGAGTTGGTTTTTCCGAGGTTGATCGAGTGTGTGTTGCTATTTGTGCACCCTAGGTAAAACTTTCTGAAAGCCGTGTCCGCGGTTATGGACGACTTGGAGCACAGTATCTCGATCATAGACAAGCATAACTAAAGTAGTGCTATAAATTTCACTTAATATGTGACTAGTAATCAGATGCAACTATAACAGAATGGATATTAAAAATGCCAACAACTGGTGGATCTGGATTGTTTGTTATATATGCCTAGTAAGTATTGCAACTCCAATGGAATGTGATAAAAGTGCCAACAATTGCTGGGTTTTGGGATTCCTCAGGACAATTATATCTGATTAGTAAATGTTCCAACTACAACGAAATGGTGATTAAAACTGCCCACTACTTATGCCTCAGGATGACTCATGCTATCTATATCTGATTAGTAATTGCTGTAACTATAACGGAATGAGTAAAATTGCCAACCGTGTGAGTTCCTTGGTCCGACTTCCTCGTTTGGTCTCGAGGGGGGAAATACCAGGATGGGTTTGTTTGGTGTTAGCTTCAGGTTGGATCCGAATAGGTCTTTCTCACCCCTCTCTGATAACCGCCAGTTGTATCGAGTCTCTATAGGTTGTTTAGTGCCGCTGCGCTGCCGCTTCAGCCCACCATACCTATGTAGGCGAGAGCCGCCGAATTCTAGCCTCGCCATGTACTGGCCTCAGTACTGACGCTCCTCTTTTTCCTTTGCCCTTTGTCGGCACCCCTTTTGTTTTAGAAGGTTTGTGATCGACGTCGTTAGGTGGTTACCCTTCCGCTTGGCTCGGGGTTATGGACGCCATTGGTTATTCTTCAGGGCTCTTAGCCCCATTTGCATCTTGTCCGTAGTCGTATGCTCTATCGTTTCAAGGTGATTTGGATCTTTGTATATTATATCTGTATTCTTGACTCGTTGAGTCGCTGTTGTATATATATCTGTTCTGTGGGTCCCATCGAGAACTGCTGTGTAATGTTATTACTTTGTTTTCCACCCGCACGAAAGTGCCTGGTGGGCGTCCTTGAATCGCTTCTATGCGGGTTTGGCGGAAAGGGCCAAAACTTGCATAGGGCCGATTCGAGGGTGTTACAGATTTCATATGTGCACATCTCAATGACTTTACTCAGAAACATGTTAGAGCTAGGAAAGCGGCCCAAACGGCAGCTATAGCTGCACATCAAGCGAATTCTTGCCCAGTGCTCTCGGAGAAGCACATCTTGAAGAAGAGCCTGTAGGGCTTTGTGACTTGCCTGGATTTGATCCGCCTGGTACAAGGAGAAGGTCCGGGAGACAAATTAAAAAAATTCGACAGTGGATAGAGCACGAACCTTTGGAGAGGTGGTCTTTGCTACACGACACCCATGGAGCTAGGTATGGTGTGATGACTACAAACCTTGCTAAGTCATATAACTTTGTCCTTAGAGGTAATAGGGCTCTGCCACTTACAGCCATTGTCGAGGGTATTCGATGGCACGATCACATATTTCGAGATGATTTACGTAAAGCTCAGTTGCATATATTAAACAATCCGAACACACGCTTCTGCAAAAAAATTATGGAGTACATGGATAAAAAGATGGCAAAAGCTCGGACACACACTGTCGTGGCTGTTGGAAATGCGGAGAGAAGGTTTGAGGTGCGGTTACCTACCGATAAGTTTGGCTGTGGTAATGAGCTAAGGACACACGAGGTGAAGATTGGAAATGAGCAATGGCCAACCTGTGAGTGCACATGCAACAAACCAAAATTACTCCATCTCCCATGCTCGCATGTGCTTGCTGCGTGTGGGCAGCTGGGGTTGGACGCAATCTCGTTCGTGTCTCCGTACTATCTAAAAAAGCCGTGATTAATACTTGGACAGGTGAGATGTCAGGATTTTGAGTAGTTGGTAATTTCAACAAGGTAAACCCTGGTGAAAGGCAGTACATCCCCCACCCTACTCTAATGCGAACAGGCAGAGGAAGACGTCAGTGTAGGTGCATCCGGAATGACATGGATGAATCAGAAGCTGGAGATCCAACGCGACAATGTTTTCTATGAAATGATTTTGGCCATAGGGCAAGGTGTTGTCCCAAGTTCGGAACAGGCCTAGTACCTACGCGAGGCCGTGGTACCCGGGCTCGAAGAGGTAGAGGTCGCGGGCGAACTTAGGTTATGATGAACTATGTTTAATTTGTAATGCGTGATGAACTGTGTTTTAATTTGTAATGCGTGATGAACTATGTTCCATTTGTAATACGTGATGAACTATGTTTAATTTATAATACGTGATGAACTATGTTTAATTTGTAATACGTGATGAACTATGGTTAATTTGTAATACGTGATGAACTATGTTTTAATTTGTAATACGTGATGAACTATGTTCCATTTGTAATACGTGATGAACTATGTTTAATTTGTAATACGTGATGAACTATGGTTAATTTGTAATACGTGATGAACTCTGTTTTAATTTGTAATACGTAATAAACTATGTTTTAATTTGTAATGCGTGATGAACTATGTTCCATTTATAATACGTGATAAACTATGTTTAATTTGTAATACGTGATGAACTATATTTAATTTGTAATACGTGATGAACTATGTTTTAATTTGTAATATTATACAGAAATGGCGAGAAGATACAGTTTGCTCAGTGAAGATATTGAGAAGAAACATCGTGCTAGAATCTTGGAGGATGAACCTAACTCCCTCGAGCCCTTGGTCACTCGCACTCCTAACGTAAATTAGAGGATACACCCGGCTTGGGTTCCTAGGTACGATTTTGTTTTAATCATGCATTACAACAATTAAGCTTTCATCTTTTGTCGCACTAAGTCTTTTGTCGACTCTATTTCGATATGCAGGCTGAAGTGGGCTGGGCTTTTACCTTTTGCTCGTCTGGTTGAGGACACTGGAGACTCTACACGTTTATTATATGACCAGTCTTGCTGAGCTGCTTGGTTGACCGATGAAGACCTGAGACACACACTTTTCACTTCCGTTGGGGTGAAATGGCTCCTACTCTCCAGGATGTGTCTTGCCTGTTGGGACTTCCCTTGGCAGGCTAGCCCATTGGGCCGCTTGATGCACCAGCCAGTTGGAGCACCAATATGGCCCAATGTTTTGAGGGTATTACTGCCGTTCCATTTGACCATGATGAGCACGAGCCCAAGTTCGACTGGTTACTAGGATTTCAGGTGTGTTCGATAACTTGTTAGTCCAATTGTCTTTACACATCGCACCATTCATTGCTTGTTTGTACTAAACTATCTTTGCGTTAATGCAGACCCAACGGTTAGGCTATCCAGAGCTCCAGTTGACTGAGCCACAAATCACTCGGTGCTTGGAGGCGTACTTACTTTGGCTTCTCGGGAAGGTGATGTTCACCGAGAACCATGTCACCACTATCACCGCTCGCTACATCCCTATTGCATTGCAGTTGCTAATGCAACAAGCGCGGACATGATTACACAAAGGAGTTGGGGTTCTGCGGTCTTGGCGCCACGCATGAGGTATATGCAGCGTTGTCGCGTAAAGCTCCTAGGTCAGCTTGCTTGGATGCCCTTTATCGTTGCAGCTTTGGTCCTGGGAGCGGTTTCCTATTGGACGACCGGACGTAGTTGTTGAGACGGCCTACCCATCACATGCATTGGGTGACCCTCCGACAGGACTGTTCGACGCAGACCGCATCGACCTACCGACTTTCGGTACAGTTTGGACACGTCGCAAGGTATGTGCAAAGTTTTTAATTAGTTCATGTACTATATGACTAGAAATGACATGTGTTCTTTGGCAGAGACGTTTTTCTCATGCTCAGGTGAGGGGTTGCTACCCCGCTTTCTCCGAGCAGTTTGACGTGTTGCTCGCGAGCTCGGTGATGTGGGAGCCCTACACGGATGAAGCCGTTGGTGCTAGATTCCGCAAGGATGGGGACGACGTGGAAGCCGTCACACTGATTTCTACTGCACTGTAGACGCGGCATATTGGCTTACAAAATCAAAGATCATCTTCGACATGCAGTAGAGGAGATGAGCCTACATAGAGTAATGAGGCAGTTCGCCTTCGCCATTGGTCAATTCGCCCCATCGGGAGAGTGTCGTACCTTCGGTGGTCCACACGTAAGTTTATTGACTTATCTAGTTTACTGACTTATCTGGTTTATTGACTTATAGCAATCACTCTCAAATTGTAGGTTGTCAAGGAAGGGAAGCAACAAGACCATCACAGGCTGGCTCCATAGAGTTGGGACATACATAGAGGAGTGGAACAGCGCAACAACACGAGTCTGGGACTCGAATGCCCCGTTTGATATGGACGAGTTCAACCACTATCTGTGAAGCTACATGAGTGCCACACGTCTATGCATCGCACAACAGAGTGACCCAGGGGTGATGCCGAGCGCGGCTACTTGGGATAGTTATCCGAGCCAGTCTACTACGGGCAGCAGACAGCACGCGGTAACACATTGTCTTCATCTTATGCACCTACTTGGGATAGTTTCTATTCCATTTTTCACCCTAGTGGTTCAAATTGCTGTCACATTTGCTACTCGATCTTGAGACGGATAGTGTTGATTACGAGTGGTCCCTTTCGTCTGACCTCCGCTTATACCACGGAGCAGCAGCAGACCGCTGAGTCGCCTAGAGAAGAAGATCCGACGATCCACGGAGTTCTCACGCACCCGCTCTTGGACGTTGCTCACCAGCCGGACCACAGCGGCCTCCGCCACTCGACAGCAGAGGCAAGACCAGCACCAGCCACGCCCACCTCGCCTGACGACAGCCTCCTCGTCCACGGCTTACACCACAGTGCAACACCGAGGCCTCCTCCGCACCAGCCTGGAGGTTCGCCATGGCAGCAGCAGAGTTCTTTCGACCGGTGGCGAAGAGCAGCAGCCACCTTTCAAGGTGGAGGTCCCGTGGCAGCCTCAAAGAGCAGCTACCTTTCGTGGTGGAGGTCCGTCGTGGCAGCCTCGGCAGCAGCAGCCACCTTTTGGCCACTCTCCGCCGAACTACGGTTTCCCACACCAGCCCAGTGGTATGCGTCTTACACAATACCGAGACTATCTTCATATCATATCAATTTCTTATATACTTCGTATTCATATGCAGAGCCTTTGGGTCTACGCGACTATCGTGGATCTTTTTCTCGATCGGCGTGGACGAGTGATCATGAGATGGAGCACAACACTCGTGACTTCATGACACAGCAGCTTGGATCAACATTTTCAGACCCCACACACAGGAGACTCAGTACGACGAGCACGGCTCAGTGATTCCTCCTCAAAACGTTCGGGCGCCCATTAGGTACGGCTGGACACCACCAGAGCAACCAGAGCAACCACGTGAGCGTCAGACAAGACGACGCGATACTGCCTCAGCCATATGTCTATATGTGTGAGACATGCACCTTTCTATGTGTGAGACATTTCTATATCTATCTATCTATGTATGAGACATATGTCTATCTATGTGTGAGACATGCACCTTTCTATGTGTGAGACATTTCGCAATGTTATTCATTTCTTGGTCGAGATCGCTAACAAACAACTACAACAGATAAGTAGGATACAAACGAGATAATTAAGATACACACACGAGCTACAAGGGAGAATTGTTCTATCCCCACGATGATGCCTTCTTCACATCCCGCTCTTCTTGCCCTTACCCTCGACGATGCCTCGACTTTTACCCTTCTTCTTGGCCTGCCTTCGTCCCACTCAGCTCTCCACTTAGTCCCAACGGCAGGCGTCATGAATATATCATCTTCATCCTCGCTCTCTTCTAGCTTGTCATTGCTCTTCTTGCCCTTCGACGATGCCTCACCCGATGATGGCTTGCCCTTAACCTTCGACGATGCCTCGTCTTTACCCTTCTTCTTGGCCCTTTTCGTCCCCACTCAGCTCTCCACTTAGTCCCAACGGCAGCGCCATGAATATATCATCTTCATCTTCACTCTCTTCTATCCAAATCCAAGGAGCGTGATGTTCTGCCTTGCCCTTCATTAGAGAATCTTTGCTTGCTCCACCTAGCATTGATCCGGTAGTTTTGCCGTATCTCCTCCGAGTCCTCTTCGCCAGCCTTTTCACGCAATCCTCACCCAACTCGTGAGGAGACAATCACTACCAATTAGTTCCTCTAATGGGGCTGGATTGTTGTCATCCTAAAGTTCCTAGCCAAATGGAAAAGGTCGGACATGTCCGCACGAAACCGTGATCGTAGGGAAACATAATCGACTAAAATGGGGTGGTCATTGCTTAAACAACTGCGCGAGGAGGGGTTTTTATAGGGTAACATTCTGGCGGAAAAAAATCTGGCTGGAAACATTATGGCGGGAAGCATTTTGGCGGGAAAGATTTTGGCGGGAGATATTTTGGCGGGAAGCATTCTGGCGGGAAACATTCTGACGGGAAGCATTCTGGCGGGAAACATTCTGGCGGGAAGCATTCTGGCGAGAAGCATTTTGGCAGGAATATTTTTTGATGGAAAGCAACATTGGTCTGACATGTTGAATTAAAGATACATCACAACACTATAACTGAAATGAAGATACATCAAGAGACTACAACTGAAAGTAAGTTACATCAAGACACTGCAACTGAAATTAAGATACATCAAGACACTACAACAGAAATTAAGATACATCGGGACACTACAACTGAAATGAAGTTACATCAGGACACTACAACTACAACAGGAATTAAGATACATCGGTACTGAGACATACGTCTACCTTTCCTGAGTTCAACGCGGGTACTTCCCGGTCTTGTCCCCACGTTTCTCTGCCGCCCGCGCCTCGGCAGCTCTTTCTCTTAATCTCTTCCTTTCCGCCTCACGGCCTCCTTGCGCACCTGTTCCTGCCGCTCCTCTTCCTCTCTTCTCTTCCTGCTCATTTTTGGTTTCGAGCTTGCTCGCTGAATTCTTTCAATTCTCTCCCATTCCTTCTTAGCGTTATGCCTTCCTTTCAAAGACGCTTCCTCATCAAGAAAGCTCTCCTTGCACGCCGCCCGTTCAATCTCCTGCACGGCCCAGGCTGGCTGCTCCGTGTCAATCCAATGGTACCACTTGCAAAGTGGAGGAGAAGACTTCAAGCAAATCAATGGAATGAATAAAAGAACTCAGGATAACATGAATGGTTGATATTAACCATGCTCTGGGAATATATCGCAGGTCTCTCGTACGACGAACTTGCTTGTCGGGACGGGCTTGCGTCGTAGTTGGGACACATGAAAAACTTCATGCCCATGCAGGTGGAGAAATCGATCGACTCCTTAACCTTGGCGAGATGGCGCACAACAACGCCATGTGTCACCCCTTGTGGCAACCTAGCATCTTTCATCTTCCTAGGCCTATACTCTGGATCCGAACAAGGCACACTCATGATGTAGAGGAGAAAAATACGAGAGAAAGAGAAGGAACAACTGAACTAGGTGAAGAGAGAACATCTCGGTGCCTGAATTTATAGAGGCAATGGGAACACTAGGCGGGAAAAACGCAAAACGTGGAATGAATCGGTCAAGTGGAAATAATGGCGGAATAGGTTGGCGGAAAAACGGCAGAACACGTGGCGGAAATAATGGCGGAAACGCAAGTGGCGGAACCGAAAACTAATCTCGTTTAGCGTTGTTGCAGTGATTTAAGCATGTATTGGTTATGGCGAATTGCTTGGTTATGCATTAATCATGCAGGATTTGGTCACGGCCTGGCCGATTAGTGAAATCGATGAGGGCCAGGCCGATTGAGCCATTCGGCTTGCTCCTGGCCGAGAGGGTCATTCGGCTAGAGCCTCGCCGATTGGTCCAGATCCATTCGGATTACCGTACGTAATGAGTTTATTCATTAGGCCCTAGCCGATTGGTCGCGGGCCGATTCGTTGCATTCGGCCGCGCGGACCGACAAATGTCTAGATCTATAAAATCTTAAATTCGTGCGACAGTTGAATTAAATAAAAAAAGTGCGCTATTTAAAAAAAACAGATGCCCTAATATGGCCGAAAGCATGAAGTGTTAGATGAACCTCCATTGTCATATCAAGTAATCTGTGCTTCTGTTTTTTTTTAGAGGAGATTTGTTTTGATATAAATGCGCACGCCTATATCTTAGTCAAACTATTCCTACGGTCGAATTTACGAACTTATTTAATGATTCTATCCGTAGGAATAACTTGTTTGGCTAGTAACGGCTGAGTCGAGTAACAAAAATTTCTTGGTTTATTTTACCAAAACAAAATCTGCAAGGTCTAAAATTATTTATCGTGCTCGTTGCATCGAGCGAGAACTAAGAAATCTCCGGAGATTTAGCAAAAATCATTGAAGATTGCACGGCTGTCCAGCGATGAATGCACTGCAAAATATAACACCGGAAAAATAGCCTAAATCCCAGAAACATGCTTCATTTCGTACACAGAGAAAAAGGGAGAGAGAGAAAATAAAATTTAGAAACTGAAGATTTGCACACGCATATATCCCACCCACGCTGTCCGCCTGAACTCCAGCGCCACTCCATTAGCGCCCACATCCATGGCACGCTCAATGGCCGCCAGTTCCACCTTTCTCCTCCCCGTCCTCCTCCTCCTGGCCACCGCTGCCCACTCCACAGCCTCCGATTCATCCACCTCCACCGCCTCCCTGGAAGCAGCCGCCCTCCTCAACCTCTCCGCGGTGCTCGCCGATCCCTCGGGCTACCTTTCCGCGCACTGGACACCGGTCACGCCGCTCTGCTCGTGGCCGCGCCTCTCCTGCGACCGCGCAGACTCCCGCGTCATCTCCCTCGACCTCTCCGGTCTCAACCTCACCGGCCCCATCCCCGCCGCCGAGCTCTCCTCCCTCCCGCACCTCCAGTCCCTCAACCTCTCAAATAATCTCTTCAATTCCACCTTCCCGGAGGGCCTCATCACCAGCCTCACCAGCATCCGCGTCCTTGACCTCTACAATAACAATTTCACCGGCGCACTCCCGGCAGCGCTCCCCAATCTCACGAACCTCGTGCACCTCCACCTCGGCGGCAATTTCTTCTCCGGCAGTATCCCCACGTCGTACGGCCAATGGAGCCGAATCAAGTACCTGGCCCTCTCTGGCAATGAGCTTACCGGGGAGATACCGCCGGAGCTCGGCAATCTGACCACGCTGAGGGAGCTGTATCTCGGCTACTTCAACAGCTTCACCGGCGGCATACCGCCGGAGCTCGGTAGGCTGCAGCAGCTCGTGCGGCTCGACATGGCCAGCTGCGGGATCTCCGGGAAGATCCCTCCGGAAGTGGCGAACCTGACGTCGCTCGACACTCTGTTTCTTCAGATTAACGCCCTGTCCGGGCGGCTGCCGCCAGAGATAGGCGCGATGGGGGCGCTCAGGTCGCTCGACCTGTCGAACAACCTGCTCGTCGGTGAAATCCCCGCCAGCTTCGCGTCGCTCAAGAACATGACGCTGCTGAACCTCTTCCGGAACCGCCTCGCCGGCGAGATTCCTGAGTTCGTCGGTGAACTGCCGAACCTCGAGGTGCTCCAGCTGTGGGAGAACAACTTCACCGGCGGAGTGCCGGCGCAGCTTGGTGTCGCGGCAACCAGGCTGCGGATTGTCGACGTGAGCACAAATAGGCTCACCGGCGTTCTACCAACCGAGCTGTGCGCCGGCGGGCGGCTGGAGACGTTCATCGCGCTGGGGAATTCGCTGTTTGGCGGCATTCCGGATGGGCTCGCTGGGTGCCGGTCATTGACGAGGATACGGCTGGGAGAGAACTACCTCAATGGCACGATTCCGGCCAAGCTGTTCACGTTGCAGAACCTGACGCAGATAGAGCTTCATGACAATCTGCTGTCCGGCGGGCTCCTGCTGGACGCCGGCGAGGTGTCGCCGTCGATAGGGGAGCTGAGCCTGTACAACAACCGATTGTCCGGCCCGGTGCCGGCGGGGATCGGTGGGCTCGTGGGGCTTCAGAAGCTTCTGGTGGCCGGCAACAACCTGTCCGGCGAGCTCCCGTCGCCCATTGGGAAGCTGCTGCAGCTTTCAAAGATGGACATGTCTGGGAACCTGATATCCGGGGAGGTGCCCCCGGCGATCGCCGGATGCAGGCTGCTCACCTTCCTCGACCTATCCGGCAACAAGCTCTCCGGCAATATCCCGACAGCGCTCGCCAGCCTTCGAATCCTCAACTACCTCAACCTATCCAACAACGCGCTAGAGGGGGTGATCCCGCCCTCCATTGCCGGAATGCAGAGCCTAACAGCTGTCGACTTCTCCTACAACCACCTCACCGGTGAGGTTCCGGCCACCGGCCAGTTCGCCTACTTCAACTCCACCTCCTTCGCTGGCAATCCTGGCCTCTGCAGGGCCTCCCTGTCTCCGTGCGGCACCACCCACGGAGTCGCCACGTCGGGCCTCGGTTCCCTCTCCTCGACATCGAAGCTCCTCCTCGTGCTCGGCCTCCTCGCTCTGTCCATCATCTTCGCCGGCGCGGCCGTGCTAAAGGCACGGTCCCTGAAGCGGTCGGCCGAGGCGCGCGCGTGGCGGATCACGGCGTTCCAGCGCCTCGACTTCGCCGTGGACGACGTGCTGGACTGCCTCAAGGACGAGAACGTGATCGGCAAGGGCGGGTCCGGGATCGTGTACAAGGGCGCGATGCCGGGCGGCGCGGTGGTGGCCGTGAAGCGGCTGTCCGCGATCGGCCGCTCGGGGTCCGCGCACGACGACTACGGCTTCTCCGCCGAGATACAGACGCTGGGGCGCATCCGGCACCGGCACATCGTGCGGCTGCTGGGCTTCGCGGCCAACCGCGAGACCAACCTCCTGGTGTACGAGTACATGCCCAACGGCAGCCTCGGCGAGGTGCTCCATGGCAAGAAGGGTGGGCACCTGCAGTGGGCGACGCGGTACAAGATCGCCGTGGAGGCGGCCAAGGGCCTCTGCTACCTACACCACGACTGCTCGCCGCCGATACTGCACCGCGACGTCAAGTCCAACAACATCCTCCTGGACTCCGACTTCGAGGCGCACGTCGCCGACTTCGGCCTCGCCAAGTTCCTGCACGGCAGCAACGCCGGTGGCTCCGAGTGCATGTCCGCGATCGCCGGCTCCTATGGATACATCGCTCCTGGTATGAAATCACTCCTACTCTGTTTTCATTTTGCACAAATACTTGCCTGCGAATCCTCGAGATTAACTGGTAACTGGTGTGGCAAGTGCAAAACCTCAACATAGAAACTTAATTCGTGCTACTACTTGCACGTACATTCATTCTAGTAGTATTTCATTTTCAAATTTCACCGGATGGGTTAGTTTTGGTATGCTCCGATTGTTCATACTGTGTCGCACCAACTGTGCTGTACATGCCCTGAACCTGAAGCCTGTCTCTCATCACTTTGTCGTTCTAAATGGATCGTCCTTGGGAATCGTTGGGCATTTGTGATCTCATGTGGCCGCATTCTTCGCTTTTGCTCCCCTGCAGAGTACGCCTACACGCTGAAGGTGGACGAGAAGAGCGACGTGTACAGCTTCGGCGTGGTGCTGCTGGAGCTCGTCACCGGACGCAAGCCAGTCGGCGAGTTCGGCGACGGCGTGGACATCGTGCAGTGGGTGCGGATGGTCACCGGATCAACCAAAGAAGGCGTGACGAAGATCGCGGACCCCCGCCTCTCGACGGTGCCCATCCAGGAGCTGACGCACGTCTTCTACGTCGCCATGCTCTGCGTCGCCGAGCAGAGCGTGGAGCGGCCCACGATGAGGGAGGTCGTGCAGATCCTGACCGACATGCCCGGGACGGCGTCCATGGCCATCGGAACCCGGCCGGTTGTCATCGAAGGAGAAGATGAGGGGCAGCATCAGGACGGGCCACAAGGCTCCTCGCCGCAGAAAGATCTCCTTAGCATCTAGTAGTGCTAGTAGTACCTTGTAGCATCCCCTGTACCTTGTGGTGTACTCTTCGGAATGTGGTAGTGTCCGGATGTGTGTGTGCAAGAGGAGGCAAGCATGTGGTGTGTGGTAGATTAGCGTAGTAGTGTGATATGATATGCTAAGAATTGTGGATTAGATCCGTGTAATCTGTGTACTCTTGTGTACAAAGCGGCTAGTTGATCTCTCCAATTGAAGTGAGTTCTATATTCACAGTACATGTGTTCAAACAAACAAAGAAAATTCAAGCACAATAGAAGAAGAACGGCAACCTCACCAGAACCCGGATTTTCTAAAGCCGCCTCTATGGGAAGGGGAGTGATTACGTCAGCGTGATGTCAGCCACACATTTTGTGAAACTTATGGAATATTTGGTATTGTTTACGGGCTATTTCAATTTTAATAATACTTCGGTCGGTTTTAATTCTATTTCAATTAGTGACATCGACATGACGCAATCCTTGTGCGGACTGAAAAAAAAAACTAAACCGACGCACCCATCTTGAAACGGAAATGAGGGACGGATAGGACTCACCCATTTTGAAACGGAAATGAGGGATGGATAGGACTCACGTATGCAGGACGGTAGGAGGTTCGTTCTAAAACGAGGGATCTCCGGCAAGACCCAACCGATCTGAACACGTCCGAACGGACTCGCGCAACAGGCACGGCTCTTCGGCGGCACGACCCGTCTAGACCGATACGTCGGCCCGACCTATCGACGCATTAAATTTAGGCAACGTTTACGTCAGTACGAACAACGCGGATGTCTACCAGTCGGCAGCTCGGGCCTATATGTAAGTGAAACATTAGTACTGAAACTTGTTTTCCATTAGATTTGGAATGTCTATTACAAAAAGACACATTTGAACAAAATAATAAAAAGCCTACTACTGTTGCTGGAGGAGGCCATCCCTACGGCTACTCGTCACCCTTGCTTGGCGGTGCATTCATTGGCCCGTCGATCGCCGCCCGGTGGCGTACTCTTCGAGGTGTTCGAGTCGGCGTCGCCGCTTGCGTTTACGGCGTTCCGCCTCCCAATTGGCCAGGCCCTTTCCAGCTCGGCTGCCCAGTGGTCCCTCGCCTCCTGGTCGGCCTGAGCCGCTTCCGTCGCCGCCCTCGTTGCTGCCTCCCGCCGATCATCGGCGGCGCGGCATACCTGCTCCCTGCGCTGCGTGCTCTCGGCGGGGTCACCCTCGCTGGAGCCCGGTTGGGCCGAGGCCTAGCGCTTACGCGATCTGCAGGAGGACGGCGATCGCATCCTCCTCCTCCTCTGCCTCCGCCTCCTCCTCATCGTCCTCCTCCACCTCCGCCTCGTCCCCGTCGACGAGAGCCCACTCGGTCGCCGCCTCGGCGGCATTGGCCACACGCTCCTTCTTCGTCGCCGCGTCAGCGTGCTCGGTCGTTTCCACCACCCTGCGCAAGGCGGCGGCGTGGCGAAGCTCACGCACTGTGACCTTGGCGGAGTCCCTAGCCACCTCCTCTAGTGTGGTCATGGTTGCCTCGTGGTGGATCTCGCGAAGGGCCGCTGATGCGGCCTCCCTGGCCACCGCCTACTTGGCGGCGACGTGGTGAATCTCACGCATCGCCCATTGGGCGGCCTCCATTGAAGACGCCTCCACCACCTTCTCCAACGCCTCCTCGGCCACACGGCCTTCGTCCTCGAAGGCGACCAACGCCTCCTCGGCCAAGCGTTGGGCCATCAATGTGGCATGAAGCTCGACATCATCATTGAAGCAATGCGGGAAGCGGTTGCGGCACATCTCCCTAATCTTGGTCCAGTTGGCGATCTTGCGGCGAGGCATGGCTGGTGATGGCTGTCGCTTTTCTCGACGGTTTTTGCTCTTGCCTGGGCTTGTTGTCTCCGCCGCGCCAGTGGCGTCTTTTATAGACCACAGCGAAAGCGGAAAACGACCGACCAGGCGTAGGAAGTTCTCTGGCCACCTTCTCGACCATGCGCGGGAAGTTTTCTGGCCGCGGACGGAAAGGCGCGCACGAGAAACGGAACGCAAGGATGGCGGAAAACGTCGGCCGCACGGAAGCCGTCGACGCTGATAGCCGACGTCGCGTCGTCATTAACGTCTCATCGCCGAGGGCGTTAAGCGGTGACAGCGGAAAGACGGATAAGATACGTCGGACTGCTGTGCGTGGCCCACCGGACAGGCTAGACCGCGACTCAAATCCTACCGCCGTCCAACCCATCTGGACCAAAGCTAACGTTTTAAGCCGTGTGTTCGGATCGGACCGGTGGAGATGGCCTGGCTTCCAAACCCGCGCACGTTTGTCCGAACCTCGCTGCTCCGGTGACATGCGCAACACAGGCGCACTGATGCGCCCACGTCAAGGCTGAGGCAGGGGAGGACGCGCACGCTTGGTCCTGCCGTCGCTGTAGCTCTGCCGAGTTCCAGCAGGAGTGGTAGCTGGTTTCGGCCTGCTCGGAGACGGCCAAGCTAAAAATTGGTGCGTGCACGTGAACCGTCATCTCCACAATGTCTCGTTTCACCTGCCGGTGTGCGGTGTCAGATAGGCCTGGACACAGCCATTGCTGGCAATTGTACATGCTCGCACGGCACACTTGTGTCTGGGTTAAAAAGATGTTAAGCACTGTGCACGTCGCCATGTCTCGGAGAAGTGCCTTTTTTGCACAAGCCAGCGCACTCGATTCATACGGCTGGGCTAGAGCTGGAGCCTGCCTGCACCGCGCTGCAGAATCACGCACAGTACATTTCGGTACTACTCCTAGGAGACACCAGGTCTGTAAACGCTGTAAAAAAACTGTTGCAGCGCTGCAGGAAGGCAAAGCCTGATGGATCGACCGTGGTTCGAGTTACCAGCCGTGCATCTTCCTTTTCCTAAAGCAGTTTATGCGTGCGCGGTAGTGGTACCGTACCTGGTACGGTCACGGCGTGGCCTTCTTTTTCGAGAGCGCCGGCCGCGAGTGATGGGCCTCGACTGAACACGTAGTCGGCCGGGGAGCTCTGCACCGCATGCAGTGGCGGGGGGCGAGAGGATGTGGCCGCGAGTGCGCTCCCGCTACTGTTGCTATCCCGGGCGTGGTATTGCGCGTGTGGTCATCTGTCACAGGTCACACCTGAGGTGTACCGGCGACGAGGCCGCCGGGAGAATCTTCTCATTTTGTCGTGGAAATCTGAGCGGTCCTCTCCTCGGACATCGGATCCGCTGTGTTTCCAGACGAGCAAATCTTAATTCGGCTTCCGACCTCCAATAGCATTTTCAAATAAACTGGGAGGCAGGGCCTAGTACTAGTGTAACATCAAAGTAAAAAAAAAACGTGGAAACTGCAAATGTAGCTTGAGCTGCGTCTACTCCTTTTATAAATTCAGAAAAAATGAATCTCAAAAAAATGCTTCAAATCCACATTTTTGTTATTTTTACACACCCGTTATTTCTTGTTGATAATTTGCACCTTAGCAAAATGAACCCGCGGCAACTAATTTAGAACAGAGGGGAGTGGAATATATCATCGCCTACATCTGGAATTTCCTCAGATTTTCTAAAACTTAAAATAACATTTTCATATAAAAATGGGGCTACATGTCGCCCGAGCTGCATATCGCCGCACTCATCAAAAGCGAGCTTTCTTTTGCCGGGTTTAGCGTACCGAATATTAATTCGAACGTCAGAAACATAGGGAGGTCCCAAGATTTTCGCTAGTTATGACTAAATTGTGAACTATAGTTCTCAAATTCACTATTTTTCAAAAGTTTTCAGGACCAACTATAGCTCAATCAACTTGTAGTTACTCCATGTGTCCTTGTTCATTTGGTGCACACGCATGTCGAGCTTCAACTTTGACAATCAATTTGACCATTAAATTGTGAGCTATGTGCCATAAAAAATTTAGCGTCAAAGTTTTTTTCTTCGAGAGTACGCCAACGACATACCTTAATTTTATAGAAGGCAGAGTTTTTGGTACAAGAACACTACCACTCGTTGCAAGCAACAGAGTGTAGTACAGACTCCGACTCCACCACAGACATAACCACAACAACAAATCAGAACCTGTCAAAAACTAAACAACACAACCGCGTCTCGACCTGCGCCGAACACCTCCGAAGAGCGAAGCTTCATCTTGACACTCCTCGTCGATGCACCATCCATCAAGAAGAGCAGATGGCAGGACTTGGAAGGCCTCGAGAAGGCATCAACTTGGAACTGCCAACAAAGGTGTGCATAGCGCCCCTAAAAGATCAGTCTTGGACCGCAGCAAGCACCGAAGGATGGCAACCGGAATCACCAAGTTACTATGTCTGCAAACGCAATGCTCCCAATAGAGTGACGATATCGAGGACGCCGCCATCGCGTCGATCCACCTCCGGACCTAGGCTTTCACCCGAAGACCTCTACCAATCGTGGCGAGCACGAGGGAAGGATCGACTCACCTCAACGACGCCTCCAAGGAGGGGAACGATGCCCACATGCGCCGTCGCCGCTGGCACCGACATGGCGGGCAAGACTTTCGTCCGTGAAGCCGCACCCTTCCCTCCACACTCCTCGGACTGGCGCAATCATCCAAGTTGCACGCACCTCCGTCGTCTCCGCAGCACTTCACCGATGCAGAGGTAATGTCGTGGACCTCCTCCCACGGCCGCACGACGAGAGCAGCCCAACCCGCAGCAACATGGTCGACAACTGCAGTCTCCACTCCGGCAAGGGCTAGGACCTCCAGGTCGTCACCGCTCCTAGCGACATCTGTACGACAGTCCCAGCCCTAGCCCGGAAGACCCAGATCGGCCCGTGAAGGCCCAGATCGGGCCCGCCCCTGCTCCTCTCATCCCCATGCCAGAACGCAACTAGGAGCGACAAACGCAAGCCACCAGCGCGGGGGACGGACGGCCGCTGCGTGCCAGCTCTCTAGACGGGCCTCCATGCCGCTGCCCTCCTTGCTGCAGACTCGCGCCGCCACCTCCAGGTCGCGCCGTCGTGCCGCCTTCCCTCACCACCACTGCCTTCCCTATCGAGAGTCACCGCGCCTCCACGCTCCCCGCCACGCGCCGGCGAGGCCACCGAGGCCCCGCACCGCCGCCCACTCCTCCACCCTTGCTGCCCCTGTGACTGGCTGCCTCCGCAAGAAGGGGCTCCATCGGGGGAGCGCCTCCCTCACCCGCCGCCTTCGACGGCCAAGTGCGTCCGCCACCACCGGCGCTGGCAGCGGCAGCGACCGAGGAGAGGAGGTCGTGCTGCCGCTTTTTTAGGGTTTGGTGCCTCCGGAGTCGCCCCACGCGAGGCGACCCGGGAGGTGCGAGTCATGGCTGCCAGAGTTCTCTAGTCAAAGTTCACAGTCAACATTTTTGATATTACAAATATTATGACACATAACTTGTTATTCGCTGGAGGCATTTGACATCATATGAGTACAAACAATCAGAGTAGACTCCTCTCAAAAAACCAGAGGAGACAACACCAAAATTTATTAACGAGGTTCAACAATCTTGCCTACTACCGAGAAACATGCTTAACAAACACTACTTAGCATGTGTTGGGTATCATCCTCATGTGGATTGTGAGGATATGGCCTTATGAAGCTTTTCAGACTGGCCAAACAAGTGCAGGAGCCTACCAACTTTTAGGGTTATGATCAAGGTTATTTTAGACATTCACATGTGGGAAGGGAGAGGATAGGCCTCCCATCTAGCCACCACAAGGTGGAGTGACAAAAATCCATGTTAGCCTCGATTGGAGAAGAAAATCAAAAGAGAAGAGAAAAAGATGAAGTTGAAGGAAGAAGCTAAATCAAACACCGGGCTCTGCCCACAAGGTTGCGAAGACCCATATCTACTACCTACTCTCTTTCAAGCTATGGTTCCACCACCTTTGGTGAGATTGTTTCTATCCCTAGCTCTGGTGTCATAAATCTTGTTGTTGGTATCCAAGATCCGTGTGTATCTTGATGTATGCGATATTTTAGTGCTCTCTAGAGAAGAACAAGTTGTATCTCTATTTGATAATAATGGAAGAAGATTTGGGTGGCTTCGGCTCGTGGTTTTTCCTCTCAAGTTGAGGGGTTTTCCATGTAAAAATGATTGATATCCCTATGTGTTTATTTGTTATTGCTGCTGCTGTTCTAAGGACCTATCACCTTACCATAGACACTATCTAGGGTTAGGAGAGAGCTTCTCACCAAAGGGGAGATATTGTCTATGGTTCCGTGCAAACTGTGAAGTGTCATGTTTCCTCCATATATGTTTGATGCATATGTTTCCTTCCATGATTTAGGAATGATCAGTGGAGTTAGTACATGAGTGATGCTGAAGTTTACATCTTATTCCGCTGTGTATTTCGAGATCACGTTTGAGTGTGCTAATTTCCCAACATAGTGGTATTAGAGCACAGGTTCTGCTCAGAGGTTGCTACTAGCTTGCAATGGCTTTGGAAGAAGGCACCACCACATGTGGCATGTTAAAACTTGATTCTTCCAATTACTCGCTATGGAATCCCGTGATGGAAGACATCCTTTATATTAAGGATTTGTATGCGCCAATTGTGAAAGACAAGATACCGACAACTGGTATCACGGAAGAAGAATAGAGAGTGCTAAACCAACAGGCGGTAGGAATGATTCGATTGTACATCCACCACAATATATTCCATCATGTTGCAAACGACACAAATGCGAATGAGATGTGGCAGAATTTGGAGTCAATGTATGAGATGGAGATAGCTATGAACAAGGCATTAGTGATCAAAAGACTAGTCAAGCTTGAGTACAGGGATGATAGCAGTGTTATTTCACACTTAAATGTCTTCCAATTCCATATAAATCAACTCTCAGCCGTGAAGATCAACTTTGAGGATGAGGTGAAAGCATTGTTGCTACCGAGGTCCATGCCTGATAGTTTGAACACGCTTGTTGTGTCAGTTAGCAATTCAGCTTTGGATGGGAAGATGACGTTGGATATGGTGAAGAATAGCATGCTTAATGAAGAATCTAGAAAGAGAGATAAAGGTGATGCCTCCTCTTCAGATGCCTATGTGGCTGAATCCCACAACAAGAATGAAAACCATGGATCAGTCGAAGCCAAATTCCAGCATGGAAACCAAAAATCGAGATCAAAGTCAAGACAGAGATCATGAGTTACTTGCTATTACTATGGCAAGTCAGGTCATAAAAAAAGCGATTGCAGAAAATACAAAGAGATCTTCTAGAGGAAAAGGTCAAAAATAAGGCCCAACAAAAGGGCAAGAATAGTGTCGCCATGACTGTAGAGAGCAAGGTGAAGATTGCCTAGTCATTGAAGTTGAAGAATTCTATAGTGCTGCCCGTGATGATGCCATGAGTTGGGTTGTGGATTCAAGTGCGTCCTTCCAAATGACATCACACAAGGAGTATTTCACGTCCTATACCAGCGGTGTCACTGGCTAGGTGAGGACGGGGAATAGTGGTTCATCGACTATTTTTGGCAAGGGAACTATATGCATTGACACAAACACATGATGCAGTTGGTGCTCGATGATGTGAAGCATGTTTCCGATATATGACTGAATTTGTTGTTAGTTGGAAAACTCGATGACATCTGCCATGGAAGTTATTTTGGTGATGCAAAATGGAAACTCACCAAAGGATCTTTGATTGTGGCTCAAGGAAGCAAGCAAGGTTGTATCTATGTGACTAAAACCAAGCTATGCAATGATGTCCTGAACGTCTTCGAGAATGACAATTCGGTTGAGTTGTGGCATAAGAGGCTTGGGGATATGAGTGAGAAGGGCATGCATGCTCTTGCTCGCAAGGACTACCTCCTTGATTTGAAAGGTATAACCTTGAAACCCTATGAACATTATTTTGTTGGCAAACAACATAGAATTGCATTTCGTACACGCCCACCGCATCATGCGAAGAATGTTCTTTACATTGTGCACACTGATTTTTTGTCCATGAATGAAAAATCCCTCGGTGGAGCATTATACTTTGTGACATTCATCGATGACAATATAGAAAAATTCTCGATGTGTTGAGAAACAAGTGGCAGGTGCTCAACATCTCAAGGAATTACATGCCAAGGTTGAGAGAGAAACTGGTAGGAAATTCAAGTGCGTGAGATCATACAATGGTGGTGAATATCATGGTCCCTTTGAGAGGTATTGCAGAAAGATTGGCATCGGGATTGAGAAGTCTCCACAAAAGACACCCCAACTCAATGGACTTGTAGAGTGAATGGACATGACTCTTAACGAGAGGGTCACAACTATGCTCTCTCATGCAAATTTACCTAATTCTTTTTGGGCTGAAGCATTTATTCATTTTATGTATGTACTAAACCTGTCCCCCTCAGTTTCTCTTGCAGGCGATATTCCTCAGAGAGTTTGGTTAGGGAAGGAAGTGTCGTACAAGCAATTGAAGGTATTTGGGTGAAAGGCATTTGTGTACATCCCGAGGGATGAGAGATCCAAGCTTGATAGCAACACAAAAACATTGCATCTAGCTTAGCAGTCCAAGTGATGTATTTGGATACATATTGTGGGATCCAATCAAGAAGAAGACATGTAAAAGCCGAGATGTGGTTTTCATTAGAGATGAAACAATACAGGATATTGATAAACTGGAGAAGCCGAAGGCCACCACACCTTAGTTTGACTTGGATCCAGTTAACCCTCCTGTCGTGTGTGATAATCATGGGGGACATGATGATGCTGAAGATGATGATGATGCAGTTGAACAAGGCAGTACAAGTGAGGGACATGAACAACCATCTGATGAAGAAGGTGATGATGATAAATATGGTGTTAATCCACTTGATTGTCCACCACTAGTGCATCGGTTTAGGAGAAGTGGAAGAGAATCAGTACCTTCCACAAGGTATATACCACATCAATATGTGTTGATGATTGATGCATGTGATCCCTCATCCTATGAGGAGGCAGTGTCTGATGAGCACAAGAATGAATGGTCAGAAGCCATGCAGGATGATATGGAATCCCTGTATCAAAATGACACCTTCGAGTTGGTGCCTTTGCCAAGGGCAAGAAAGTGCTCAAGAACAAGTGGGTGTGCAAAGTGAAGACTGAATAGCATAGCTCACATCCAAGGTACAAGGCCAGATTGATTTTGAAAGGTTTTAGTCAGAAAAAAGGTATCGACTTTGATGAGATATTCTCTCAAGTGGTCAAGATTTCTTCAATCCAAGTTGTACTATGCATGGCTTCCACCATGCACTTGGAAATTGAACAACTCGACATGAAGAAAACATTCTTACGTGGTGACCTAGAGGAGGAGATGTAAATAGAGCAGCTAGAAGTATTCATGGTTGTAGGCAAGGAGCACCATGTGTGCAGATTGAAGAAGAGATTGTATGGCTTGAAACAAGCTCCTCGAAAGTGGTACAAGAAGTTCGAGTCATTAATGACTGATATTGGATACCATAAAGAACAACCCGATCATTGTGTCTTTATGAAGAGGTACACCGAGGGCGACTTCATTATTCTCTTGCTATATGTCGATGACATGCTGATTGTTGGAAATGGCACAAAGAGATTGCTTTCCTCAAGAAGGCATTAAGTAAATCATTTTCCATAAAGGATTTAGATCTATCTAAGAAAATACTTGGCATGAAATCTCCTGTGATAGATCAAAGAAGTGCTTTGGCTCTCACAGGAAAGATAGATTGAGAAGGTACTTGAAAGGTCCAATACGCAGTACACAAGGTTTGTTACCTCTCCACTTGAAAGAACATTTCATGTTTTCCTGTGTTTTGTGTGTTAGATAACAATACTATGGAGATTGCTCATGTGCGCTAAGTGTGTAGGAGGTTTGGGGGCCGGATTATCCGCCCCACCAAGGGCCAAATAATCCGGCCTACCTCATTGTTCAAAGGATTCCAAGGCGCGTCACCCAGAGAGGGGCGGATTATTGCCCGGAAAATCCGAACTGGGGCGGTTTTTCTTTCCCAGGCCGGATAATCCGGCTATCGCATGGGTCGGATAATCCGGCCCCCAGAATTTGAGCAAAGCATGCCAAGGCACGTCGCTCGGAGTCCGGTCGGATTTTCTCCCGGAAAATCCGAACTGGAGCGGTTTTTCCTCCCCAGGCCAGATAATCCGGCCTCCACATGGGACCGGATAATCCGGCCCCCAGAAGATGATCAAGTGTAAGCTCTGCACGACACTCAGAGAGGGGGCGGACTATCTGCCGGATATTTCGAGTCTGGGGTGGAGTTTTCCCTAGGCCGGATAATCCGGCCCTCACTTGGGCCGGATAATCCGGCCCCCAAAGTCTTCAACGGCTTGGTTTTCGAAGGGGGTATAAATATCCCTTCTTCCCCAATGTTCAGAACTCTTGATTCATTCAAAATTGTTCAGACACTGTGCAAGAGCTCCCATTCTAGATCTCCCACTGCAACCACCCGAAGGCTTTGATCTTTGGGGGAATTGAAAGAGGAGAGAATCGTCATCGTCATCACGAATCAAGCGCATCAACTCCTCTCCATTAATTTGGAGAAATCCCTGATCTAGTATTCTTGTCAATATCTAGATCTTGTTCTTTGTTATTGATAACTTGTTCTTGTGGCAGCTTGTTGTCATTACGGGAGCCTCCAAGTTGTTTGTGGAGCTGTGCCCCGCTAGTTGTGTAAAGGCACCTGCACGCCTCAAGGGTCCCTATAGTGGAAAGGTGGATCAGGCCTTTGGTGGCGGGATCCATCAGAGAACAGGGTGAGGCCTATTGTGGCGTGGTGGTCTTAGTACCTCCCACCCCTCCAACGCAGATGTACTTCCCTTAACAAGGAAGGAACTGCGGTCAAACAAATCCTGTGTCTCCGTGCTTCACTACGGTTTAGCCGTTCCTCTTCCACTCGCTCTTTACTCGCTAGTAGATAGGTTTGCATATAGGGAAATTTCACCTAATAGTATATCTAGAGAATTTACCCTTTGTGCTAAGCCTAAAATTGAAAAAGCATTAAAATTTGAAGTAGCACCTATTCACCACCCCCCCCGTCTAGGTGCCCATATGATTCATTTCAATTGGTATCAGAGCCCCGACTCTTTATTCGGGCTTAACTGCCTAAGAGAAGTATGGGTACCAGAGGAGATGGGTATGAGGCTGTGGATAAGGTCACAATGGATGATCTCAAGACGTTGGAAACAACCTTGTTGAAATACTTTGAGGCCAAGATGGAGGAGATGAATCAAATGATTGCTCGTCTCACATCATCCATAGCCCCATCTCCATCCTCCTCTGAGGCTGCCACACCATCATCCAAGGATAAGGCTAACACCGGATCCAAGGATGATGAAGTGGTAGGTGAAAAACATAATGGTTCCACCTCCAAGAAGGGAAGTGGTAAGGAGGAATATAGTGAGGTTCGTCACTTATATTCCCCTGATCCACCTATCCCTCATCCTCATATTAACAATAGGGGTGATCCACCCAAGCTTACTGCATCCTCTTTTAATCAATGGCAATTCTTAATGAAGTCTCATGTTTGCAGCTCCTCAATTGAACTTTGGAGAATTATTGAAGAGGGTCTTCATATTGGAGATCATTCCAATATGACAAGAAGAGAAGTTGTGGACAACCAATTGAATGTTACGACTCTCCACATGATATAACTCGGTGTGGGTCCCAAGGACATGCCCCACATTGAACATCTCAACACAGCTAAAGAAGCTTGGGATGCCCTCACTGATCTCTTTATTGGGAATGAAAGCATGAGAAGGAATAGGTATGATGCCCTTAGTAATGAAGCTGAGGGATTCTACATGTTGGATGGTGAAAACCATGAAGACATGTATAGAAGACTCAAGGGCATTGCAACAACATTTAGGAAGCATGGAGCCACACACATTGATGATGCGTGGATAAAAAGAAAATATGTGAGTGCCTTAATGCCTTTCGAGCCAACGGACTTGAAGAGCTTGCAAGGTAGACACAACTACCATCAAATGACATCCAATGAAGTCATGCAAGAAATGGCATCATTCAAAGTTGTCGCGAAGAACGCTGAAGATGCCCGGGCTCGTGCCATTGGAATGCAAAAGGGTGTAAATGTTGCTCTAAAAACTAATGTTGTTGAGCAAGAGGAGGATGAAAGAGCTTTTGAGGGGGCCTCCATGGACTGCCCCGATGAAGTCAAGCATGCTCATGGTGAGTACATGGCGTTTTATGCAAGGAACTTTTGGAAGGATCCTGCCAAGGCCAAGTCGGAACTAGAGCGCAAGAATGGGTCAAGTGGAAGAAGAGAAAGTGGCCCAAAACTGAGAACATGCTACAATTGTGGAGATAGGCTGCACTTTGTAGCCAAGTGTCCTTATCAAAATAGAGAATACAATGGTGGCAGGCTCATTCTTAAAGAAAAATCCAAAGCACCTAAGAAGAAGCCATTTATTAAAAAGAATGGACCCTACAAGAAGCAACCCAAGATCGTCTTAGTGGCACAAGAAGAATACTCCTCTACAAGTGAAGATGAAGAGGACGAAGATAGTTCTTGCGAGGTGGCTGCTATAGCCACCACATCGACTCCATCATCTCTCTTCGACTCGCCAAACGAGAATGTCATCAACAACAACGCCACTTGCCTTATGGCAAGAGGGTCCGAGGTATCAAGTTATAGCTCTTCATTTCCTAAGACTAACATAATTTTGGATATGGATGATCATGATAGTCTTAAAATGAAAGAAGAAGTTATTGCTTTGGACAACTTTTTAACTAACCTACAAGGTGAGAACAAACTCCATTTTGATGCTCTTATGAGTCAACTTGCTCAAGCCGAAGATCTTCTTGAAGAAAAAGGCAAAATCGAAAGAGAAGATGCCTTGGAGATAGCTTCTTTGAAGAATGCCTTGGAAGAAGAAGAGGAAGCTCGAGTATCTTTGGAAGAGAGACTTGAATCCATTGAGGAGTCACATGAAGAAGTTGTGGCTCAGCTTATCAAAGAACATGACAATGCTCTTACCAAGGTAAAGAAACTAAAGAGAGAAAAGATTGAATTTGGTGTTGCTCATGCTAGACTCTCGGAGAAGTTTGATAAACTTGAAAGTGCTCACAAGGCATTGAAGAGTGATCAATCTACTCTAAATGAGTCTCATGATCATCTCCAAAGTCAATTAAAGTTGTATGATGTGCCAAGTACCTCTACATCATCTTATGGAAAAGAAGATCTTGCAAGAGGTTCTCAACACAAAGGTAAAGAGGTTCTTGATGAGATACTGAGCAAGCAAAGGACAAACAATAGAAAAGAAGGTCTTGGTTACATCCCTAAGACAAAGAACAAGAAGAAGAAGAAGAAGAAGAAGAAGAGCAAGACTGCTCAATCAAAAACTAGCAACATCACCAATGACAAGTCTAATCATGATGGTTTTGCAGGGGCTAACAATCCTAAATTTGAATTATATTGCGATTATTATGGTGATGTTTATGCTAGTTATGTAGGATCCTATGATTGTTACATTCCTTGGTCTATTTGGGTCCCCAAGACCCTTGTCACTAACATGAAAGGACCCATTGAAAAATGGGTACCTAAAACCAAGAAGTAACTTTCTTGCAGGGCTATGCTTCCGGTGGGTCTAAATGGGTACTCGATAGCGGGTGCACGAGTCATATGACCGGAAGCAAGGAGATCATCATGGAGATGCGGCCAAATCATGATCATATAACAGTCTCCTATGGTGACAAGTCAAAATTTGAGGTATTGGGTCTCGGCAAAGTTGTGGTGGCTCACGATATCTCTCTCGTGGACGTCATGCTTGTTGAGACCCTCGCGTACAACTTACTTTCAGTTCGCGCCCTTGGTAAGATGGGCTTTGCAGTTTATATTGATGCTGATTTGGTGGCACTCTTGTGGAGCAAGTCTCTAAAAGTCGCTTTCGTGGGATATGTCGAAAATGACCTGTACGTGGTACACTTTTCGGGGAAAACCACTACAGGCCCGATGTGTCTTTTTGGAAAGGCTGACGTGGGTTGGCTATGGCATCACCGACTAGCCCAAGTCAATATGAGAACTTTGCAAAGTCTCCACAAGGGTGGCCACATCCTTGGACTAACAGAAAATGTCTCCTTTGCCAAAGATCGTGTTTGCAAGGCTTGTGTTGAAGGGAAAATGCATGACTCTCTTCATCGTAGGAAGACTATCATCTCATCAAAAAGGATCTCAGAGCTCCTACATGTGGACCTCTTCGGACCTCCATCTCATGCAAGCCTCGGTGGGAAGAAGTACTGTCTTGTGATCGTTGATGATTACTCAAGATACACTTGGGTTTATTTCTTCAAGTTGAAGAGTGAAACTCAACAAACGGTCATAGACTTCGCCAACGAGGTTCAACGTCAACACAACGTCCCTATTCTGGCTATAAGAAGTGATAACGGCTCTGAGTTCAAGAACTACACCTTAAATGAGTTTCTAAGTGAAGAGGGGATTAGACATCAATATTCCGCTGCGTACACCCCTCAACAAAATGGTGTAGCTGAGAGGAAGAATCGGACTCTAATGGACATGGCAAGGTCAATGCTAGCCGAATTCAAGTCTCCATATAACTTCTGGGCTGAAGCAATCTCTACCGCTTGTCATTCATCCAACCGGTTATACCTCCTTAAGATCTCGGACAAGACTCCGTATGAAATACTTACCGGTAACAAGCCAAACATCTCATACTTTCGGGTATTCGGGTGTAAGTGTTTCTTTCTCATCAAGGGAGTTCGTTTATCTAAGTTTGAATCTAAGGATCTAGAAGGTATTTTTGTTGGTTATGGTGCCGAATCCCACACTTATAGAGTCTACAATAAGCACTCCGGAACTGTTGTAGAATCTTGTAGTGTGGTGTTCGAGGAAAATGACGGTTCCCGTGCGGAGCAAGTTGGTGTTTGTGATGCAGATGTTGAAATACCCCCAAGATGCCATAAGAAGAATGGGCGTGGGATTTTTCCGCCCCATTGAGGAGCCCCTTGTGGCGGATCGGGAAGGACAATGCTCTACTCATGTAGAGCCCTCATCTACACATACACAACATGTTCCAACCACGGGAGCAACTTCTACATCATCTCCATCAACCGCTGAAGGTCAAGATGTTCCAGAAAGCTCCAGGTCGGATTATCCGGTTGACACCGGACTATCCGGCCACCCCTCTTCTGATGACCAAACTGCTCCTGGTGCTGAAGAAATCGCTGCAAGCTCCAGGCCGGATTTTCCTGGTGACCTCGGATTATCTGGCCCCTCGCCAGTTCAAGCAAGTCCCAGGCAGCCTGATGAAGCTGCTACAGGTTCTCCCAGGCCGGATTATTCGGCCTCTCCATCGGCCGGATTATCCGGCCCTGACTCACCTGTTGTTCAGCAGTCTCCTGTTACGGCTGCTGACTCATCTCAAGGGCACACTTCATCACCGCCTACTACTGTTATCCCAGATTCTAATCAAGGTCGAGCAAATGATTCCAATGAAGATTCAAGTGATGAAACTATTCCACCAAGAGACAACAAACTTATTGAACTTCATCGCAAGGCTCAGGCTGATCGGAACCTTGAGTTAAGGGGTCACACCCTCGGCAAGGTTGTTGGTGATCTTCGACGAAGGGTTTCTACAAGAAGGGATTTGGCCAGTTTTGGTGAGCGTCAAGCTCACATCTCAATGGTGGAACCCAAGAAGGTATTTGAAGCTCTTGAAGATCCGGACTGGGTTGTTGCTATGCATGAAGAATTGAATAATTTCGAGTGCAACAAGGTCTAGAAACTCGTGGAGAAACCCAAAATTGCCGCAATGTTATCGGCACCAAATGGATATTTAAAAACAAGCAAGATGAGAATGGCATTGTTGTGAGGAACAAGGCAAGACTTGTGGCACAAGGCTACTCTCAAGTTGAGGGAATTGACTTCGGCGAGACCTATGCTCTAGTGGCTCGCCTTGAGTCCATCCGTATCCTTCTTGCTTATGCTGCCCATAACAATTTTAAATTGCAGCAAATGGACGTCAAGAGTGCTTTCCTTAATGCTCCTCTACATGAGTTGGTATATGTAAAGCAAACCCCGGGATTTGAGGATCCTAACTTCCCGAACCATGTCTACAAACTCGATAAGGCACTCTATGGCCTTAAACAAGCCCCACGTGTGTCGTATGAGCACCTTAAAGATCTTTTGCTAGACCGTGGCTTCGAAGTTGGGCAAATCGATCCCACTCTTTTTACTAAGAAGGTTAAGGGGGAGCTCTTCGTATGCCAACTATATGTAGACGATATCATCTTTGGTTCTACTAATAAAGCTTTTAATGATGAATTTTCAAAGCTTATGACTGACAGGTTTGAGATGTCTATGATGGGGGAATTATGGTTCTTTCTTGGATTCGAGACCAAGCAACTTAGAGAAGGAACCTTCATCAATCAAGAAAAATACATCCAAGACATGCTCAAGAGATTCAAGATGACGGATCTTAATGGTGTCGCCACTCTGATGCAAATAAAATGTCATCTTGAACTTAACCCACATGGTAAAGATGTGGACCAAAAGGTATACCGGTCCATGATCGGCTCTCTTCTTCACCTCTGCGCATCTAGACCTGATATTGTGTTGAGTGTGGGGGTGTGTACAAGGTATCAAGCAGCTCCTAAAGAAAGTCACTTAGTGGCGGTCAAGAGAATCTTTCGATATTTGGTTCATTCCCCTAACTTTGGTCTATGGTATCCCAAGGGCTCCAATTTCTCTCTATGTGGTTATACTGATTCAGATTGGGCTAGTGATAAGGATGATCGGAAATCCACCTCTGGAGCTTGTCAATTCTTGGGAAGATCTCTAGTGTGTTGGTCATCTAAAAAGCAGAATTGTATCTCTCTCTCCACCGTCGAAGCTGAATATGTTGCTGCTGCTAGTGCTTGCACTTAGTTATTGTGGATGAGGCAAACTTTAAAGGAATACAGTGTCAATTGTGACAAAGTGCCTCTTTTGTGTGATAATGAAAGTGCAATCAAAATTGCCTACAATCCGGTACAGCACACAAGAACAAAGCATATTGAGATTCGGAATC
Source organism: Avena insularis (assembly GCA_023614405.1). NCBI lineage: Eukaryota > Viridiplantae > Streptophyta > Magnoliopsida > Poales > Poaceae > Avena > Avena insularis. The sequence goes on along the minus strand of CM042690.1, from coordinate 657,763,494 downwards.
ATTTTATTCGAAACCATGTTGCCCGAGGATTGATCTATCCTTTGTGAGCACGAAGAACCAACTTGCTGATATTTTTACGAAGCCACTTGATGAAGCAAGATTCTGCTATTTGAGGAATGAGCTAAATATCATTGATTCTAGGAGTTTGTCTTGATTACCCATGCACTCACTCGTACATCTCAGTCTTATTTGGTCTAGGTGTGGGCATGGATATAGGGGGAGTGTGGTCCTAATTCATTGGGCTAACCCTCCCCCCATAATGCCAAAAGCAAGGTAAATCATTTCTCTTAATATCATTTTGTGATATGTGAGCTTATTGATGAGTATTGGTCGTGAACCCAAGATATATCTTCGCGGTGTCACACCATACACTCCAACAAGGTGGCTTCGGCCACCGCCCTCTCCTTTGAGGAGAATTGGATTTTTTACGGATCTTTTTGGTTGTTTTTGCTCTCTCATGTTCTTATGGGAATCACACTCAATTTTGGCTCTTATTTGATTTGGTTCTTGCAATTTTGAGTGTCTAGTACCATCTCAGTTTGGCTCTCTTGATCCTAAGCCTTTCCCTACCCCTAAGCCATCTATTCTTGCACACAAGTCCCTTGTACACCTTGTGGGGGTGTTGTTTGGGGACGCACGGGCCTGAATCTGTGTACAACAGAATTTTAGATTTGAGGCCGGATAATCCGGCCCAAGTGCAGGCCGGATAATCCGGCTCTGGCAGATTTCGTCTTAAAGGGCAGGGATCGGGGGAAGGGCTCATAACGAGCAACACTTCTCCCCCAACCCTCTCCTCCTCCTCAGCCGCCGCTTGCCGTCCCCCACCCTCCCCGGAGCCTCTCCGGCCATTGGATTTTCCGCGCCTCCCCGAATCTTCTTCTCTGTGCCTCCGGGTACCTTCTCCTCCGCGTTCTTCCTCCAATGAGTGAGGGTAACTCCCTTTCTCCCCATCTTTGGCTAGATGTGTTATTCGTTGGATGGAACATTGTCTAGAAGGATGTTTTTTTCGCATAGAAATCATAGTCTTGAAGTTTCTACGCTCGATCTACTTTTTTGCATTCAATCTAGGTGAAGTCAAAAATTTCTGCCAGGGCCGGATTATCCACCCCTGGCCAGGCCGGATAATCCGCCCGATGCATTCAACTCGTCTGGTTTCACCATGGTGTGTGCATTGAGTAGATTTGTCTTATGAACTTTTTGACTACTTTTTCCATGCTCTCTCCTGGACTTGTGTGTATGCTTATCCCCATGCTATCACCCTTGTTCTCCTCACAGGTGGTTCTAGTGTTCCCAAAACCTACAAGCGCCGCCTCATGTAAATACTTTCGGACGACATGTGGTAACTTAGTGGACGAGGTTGAGTTGAGGAGAAGAAAGAACGAATAGAAGCGCATGGCTGAACAAGCAAAGAGGACTAGAAAGGGGGTGTCCAAAAGAAATGGCAAGGAGCCCAAGATCAACTACAAGGCATTGGATGCAGTCACCTATTCCTCCATCCGTCACCGTGATTTGTTTGCTGAGTTGCCTCGTGATGATGAGCTGGGGGATGCTCGATTTTGGTGTGCTGAACAGAAAGGTATTTTTGAAGATGTGTATGTCAGGCTAAACATTAGGCCTATGCACCCGCTGGTTCTTGCTGAGGCTTTGGAGAAGCCCCACCTTGTGGATGCCATGTATGTGGCTGAGTGGATGGAGCTGCACCATCTCATGTCTCTATAGTGCTCCTATGACTCTGAGGTGGTGAAGTAGTTCTTTTCCACTTTGGTTATTTGTGGCGATGAGCATCGCACCATGAAGTGGATGACTCATGACAGGCCTATGACTGCTGATTTCCATATGTTTGTTGAGGTTCTTGGATACAATTTCCGTAGCAGGGATAGGGCAAGTGGCCACCGTATCATCACTCAGTTGAAGCCCAACAAAGATGCAGCTCTCTCTCCTTGCACTGTGGACAATGGCATTGTGGGAACTCTTGCTGGTCTGGCTCCTATCTATGCTGCTTTGGTTGGTCTCTTCCGTGATTCCATCACTCCAAGTGGAGGCAACAATGATAACATCCGTGGTCACCTTGTTCAGCTCCTTGCTTTCTCTCATGAGGTTTCCTCGTGCGAGGATGAGTCTGTGCAATACAAGCTAGATGTGATGGACTTCATCTACCATGAATTGATTGATGCTATGTTCAACCGACTGTCCATTCTTTATGCCCCATACATTATGATGCTCATCAGGCACCTGCTTCCTTCTAAAGATTTCAACATTGATGTTGTGCATAAGGCCAAGAAGATCTACACCAAGGTTCGGAAGACCTCTCACCCTCCTCTGCTCCTGAGGGTCTCATGAGGGATGCTCGCAGGCCTCTAGTGCCTCCTGTTGCTCGTGAGATCAAGCAGCTGAACTGGTTCCAGCGGCACATCCTTTGCATGGGCGTGGACACATGCAAGGGTCAGTACGAGGCGTACAAGCAGCGCCATGAGTTGGCCCACTCTCAGCAGCTCATCCTTCACCATGTGTCTGGTGCTTCTGGTGACCCCCCGGCTCCTACCCCTCCCACACCATATGCTCGGTGGAACTCTTCTTCCGGGCTAAACTATGGAGAGGTGGAGCGTCACTTGTTCCCCTCTGCGGCCACTGCTGATGATGAGGATGATGACACCGAGGAGCTTGAAGATGAGGACGAGGATGGGAACGAGGACGAGGATGAGGACTACGAGTGATCCCTTGGGGCGCTAGCATCGCTCTTCTTCCTTTTTGGTGTCTCGATGCCAAAGGGGGAGAAGTAGTTCTATTAGGGTCTTCTAGGATTTGCATGGGTCGGGCATAAGCACTTGCTTTTTTTCTATTCGTCGTTTTCTCGCTTATGCCCATTTAGCGTTAAACTTTAAATTTGTGGTTTGTTTGAGACTCTATGTCAGTGGTTGTCTGGATTTATCTCATGGATTATGCTTATGGATTCATCTACTCATACCCTATTATGCTGGGAATCTTTATCAAGGAAGGCGCTTATATTGGTTATCACGTTGATAATTGTGGCTATTTCAAGGATGCCTTTCTTCTATCTCGGTGGTATGATTATGTTGTTCATATGTCTATGGAATAGATTCACCTATTTGTGTGCATTTGTATTCAAATGCAAAATTCTAATATGCACACATTGAGGGGGAGTCTCTTCCATGTTTATTGCTGGTAGTCTTGTGATCCTTTCCTGCAAATCCTAGTATTGTCATCTAACACCAAAAAGAGGGAGATTGAAAGAACATTTCCTGTTTTCCTGTGTTTTGTGTGTTAGATAACAATACTGTGGAGATTTCTCATGTGCGCTAAGTGTGCAGGAGGTTTGGGGGGGCCAGATTATCCGCCCCACCAAGGGCCGGATAATCCGGCCTACCTCATTGTTCAAAGGCTGCCAAGGCGTGTCACCCAGAGAGGGGGCGGATTATCGCCCGGAAAATCTGAACTGGGGCGGTTTTTCTTCCCCAGGCCGGATAATCCGGCTATCGCATGGGCCGGATAATCTGGCTATCGCATGGGCCGGATAATCCGGCCCCCAGAATTTGAGCAAAGCATGCCAAGGCGCGTCGCTCGGAGTCCGGTCGGATTTTCTCCCAGAAAATCCGAACTGGGGCGGTTTTTCCTCCCTAGGCCGGATAATCCGGCCTCCACATGGGACCAGATAATCCGACACCCAGAAGATGATCAAGTGCAAGCTCTGCGTGACACTCAGAGAGGGGGCGGACTATCTGCCGGAAATTCCGAGTCTGGGGCAGAGTTTTCCCCAGGCCAGATAAACCGGCCCTCACTTGGGACAGATAATCCGCCCCCCAAAGTCTCCAACGGCTTGGTTTTCGAAGGGGGTATAAATATCCCTTCTTCCCCAATGATCAGAACTCTTGATTCATTCGAAATTGTTCAGACACTGTGCAAGAGCTCCCATTCTAGATCTCCCACTTCAACCACCCGAAGGCTTCGATCTTTGGGGAAATTGAAGGAGGAGATAATCGTCATCGTCATCACGAATCAAGCACATCAACTCCTCTCCATTCATTTGGAGAAATCCATGATCTAGTATTCTTGTCAATATCTAGATCTTATTCTTTGTTATTGATAACTTGTTCTTGTGGCAGCTTGTTGTCATTATGGGAGCCTCCAAGTTGTTTGTGGAGCTGTGCCCCGCTAGTTGTGTAAAGGCACCGGTATCACCCACCCCTCCAACGCAGACGTACTTCCCTTAACAAGGAAGGAACTACGGTCAAACAAATCCTGTGTCTCCGCGTGCTTCACTACGGTTTACCCGTTCCTCTTCCACTCGCTCTTTACTCGCTAGTAGATAGGTTTGCATATAGGGAAATTTCACCTAATAGTATATCTAGAGAATTTACCCTTTGTGCTAAGCCTAAAATTGAAAAAGCAATAAAATTTGAAGTAGTACCTATTCACCCCCCTCTAGGTTCCCATACGGTCCATTTCACCACTTGTAGGCCATCACAAACTAAGTTCAGAATAATGTCCTAGAAGCAATAAGGAGAAAGAAGAAATGAGTAAAGTACCATACCAACATGCCGTGGGCAGTTTGATATATGCCATGGTGTGCACTAGGCCTGAGATTGCCTATGCAGTTGGAGTTGTTAGCAAGTTCATGACAAATCTAGGTGAAGCTCACTGGAATGCAGTGAAGTGGATTCTCAGGTATCCCAGAGGTACCTCTAGATCATGATTATGCTTTGAAAGTAGTGATCCTGTATTGCAAGACTATACAAATACATATTATGCTAGTTATGTAGATTCCAGGAAGTCTACTTCTAGATACTTGATGGCTTATGTAGAGGGAGAAGTTTCATGGCAATCAAGGTTGCAGAAATGCATTTCACTATCATCCACAGATGATGAGTATATAGCAGCGGTTGAGGCTTGTAAGGAAGTGTTGTGGATGAGGAACTTCATGCAAGAGTTAGTCATGAAGCAAGAGAATTACGATAGTGATACATTGCAAATGTATTTATAATTTTTCATAATCCATGCTTGGTTTTATCCACTTTCTTGTGTTTTGTCCACACTTTGGAGTACTTTTCATATGATTTCTTGGACTAACCTATTAACAAGAGCCAAAGGTGCTACTGCTTTCTGCTGTTTTTGGTTCCAGGAAAGTCAGAAAATGAATATTCTCGGAATTGGACGGGACAAAAGCCAAAGTGCCTATTTTTCCAGAAGTCATCAGATGCCAGAATATGAGACGGAGAAGGGCTGGGGGCCGGCCACACAACCTGGCCACGCGGCCAGTTCGCCCAAGGCCAGGGGTGGTCCGACCCCCCTCGGCCTCTCCTTTCGCCTATATATTGCCCTTAGGACGAAAACCCTAAGTACCCGATCAAAAATCCACGAAAGAGTCTGTAGCTGCCGTCATATCCATCCCTAGATCGGGAGGGATCTGAAGCTCTTCCCAAGATCCCCGAGAGGGAATTCACCCTGGAGGCCTTCTTCATCACCAAGCAAGCCTCCGGTGTGATGCGTGAGTAGTTCATCTTTGGACTACGGGTCCATGTAGTAGCTAGATGGCTGGTTCTCCTCCTTTGTGCTTTCATGTTTAGATCTTGTGAGCTCCGTTCATGATCAAGATCATCTATTTGTAATTCTGCATGTTGTGTTTGTGGGGATACGATGGATATTGAGATGCTATTTCAGATTGATTATTGATTCTATCATGTCTTTGTTATTTGTGATCTTGCATGATTTCTGTTGTTAGTAGCTATCTTGGCCAAGTAGATGCTAGCAACTCCAAGAGTTAGTATTTATGCTAGATAGTGGGTTCATGCCTCGTAATCGAAGTGATGTAATCTCTATGGTACTAGATGTGTTGTTGCTACTAGGGAGAAAACAACAATCCTTTATTCATAGAACAATCGTATTGTTTACTTTACACGCAATTTGTAAAGCAATAATCTGTTGCTTGCAACTTAATACTGGAGGGGGTTCGGATGATAACCTGAAGGTGGATTATTAGTCATAGATGCAGTTGGATGAAGGTCTATGTATAATGTTGTAATGCCCAATCAAGTTCCAAAGGAGTCAAGATGATTAGTATATGTATGTATTGCTTTCTCGATGTTTGTCAATTGCCCCGCTGTAATTTGTTCACCCAGCATGTTATCTATCTTAAGGAGAGCCACCTCTAGTGAACTATGGATCCCGGTCCTTTCTTTTACATACAATCTACAAACTGTTTATTGCTTTGTGTTTACTTTCTGCAAACTTTTACCTCCTTCCATTCGATACGTTTAATCCTTTGTTTTTAGCAAAACCGGTGAGATTGACAACCTCATCGCAAGTTGGGGACAAAGTTCTGTGGTTGTGTTGTGCAGGTCTCCATGTTGCTACTAGCACTGATAGTGCGCCCTGCCAAGGCTCAGCTAGCAACACCTTTGGGGTGTTTCCTTGCTCCTACTGGTTCGATTAAACCTTGGTTAACAGAGGGAAACTTTCTGTTGTGCTCATCATACCTTCCTCTTGGGGTTCCCTGACGAGCTCTATATCAACACCGAGCCATCAAGCACTTTTCTGGCGCCGTTGCTGGGGATTCAAGGACATCTTCATAAGGGGAGTCCCTCATAACCAATCTATTTAATTTGTTATTTTTGTTTTGCTTAGTTTCTTTTGCTTTGTTTGCTTGCTTCTTTATCAAAAATACGAAAAAATTAGTTCCTACTATAGTTGTTATTTTCGTTGGTCTGTTATTGTCTTGCTTTATCATGCTTTCTATCAATGGTTGGTTTCTTTGAAACTGAATCTTATTGGCAAGGTGGGTTCACGGAAGAACAAAAATATTATTATAAGGAACACCGCTTGTCACAGAAAGGAAAACACTTATGGGAATAAATTGATAAATTGTATACCATTGCTACAAACGTGTGCTCTACTTATAATGTTACTTATTGCTTTGATAAATCTTGTTGCTGTAGGAGGTATAAACACCTCCCTTTTCAATGTGAGTATAATGATAATGTTACCATATCTTCTTATGTTAAAGGGAATTATGAATTTTATGATGTGGAACAAATTGAAGAATTTATTGCTTGGAAGGGTGCATTTGAACTTGCTAGTTTGCTTGAAAATACTGATGATTCACTTATAAATATGAGGTTTATGATATACTTAAATTTTGCTTTGATAATTACAAGGTAGAAAATGGATATATTCTTGAATATCTTAATAGATTCTCTCCACCAATGGAAGAGACTAATGCCTTGCAGGAGCCTATGGAAGAAGAAATTGCTGAAACTAGAAGCTCATTGGATAAAAAGAGGAGGAGAGTGATGATCAAGAGGAGGAAGAATGGATCTACCCATCCCTACCTTCTAATGAGAGTAACTCTTTACCCCTTGAATTATTTGATTGTCCCCCATGCTTACCAAAGGAGGACGGATGTCATGTTCCTGAGGATTCTTTTGAAAATGTTTATAATAAAGCTCGAGTGTTTGTAGATCATGAAAATCATGCTTTATGTGATAGTTATATTGTTGAGTTTATTCATGAGGCTACTGAAAATTATTATGAGAGAGGAAAATATGGTTGTAGAAGTTTTCATGGTATTGAAACACATTTCTATGTGCTGAAAGTTTTGAAGTTGCTCTTGTTTTATCTACCCATTCTTGCCACTATGTGCTTCTTTGATTTATTTTCTTACAAGGTTCCTATGCATAGGAAGTGGGTTAGACTTAAATGTGTTTTGAATTTGCTTCTTTATACTCTCTTTTACTTCAATTCATATTTCTTATGTGAGCATCTTCTCAAACTATCATGCCTAACTTAAAGGCGTTAAAGAAAAGTACTTATTGGGAGATAACCCAAAAGTTTTAGATGAGTCTTGGAAGTTATTACTTCAGTAATAACCGCTCCTTATCCTTTTTATTTGCTTTTTGTTCCAAGAGTAACCTCTACTGAGAGAGAAGTAATGATTGGGAAAGTTGCTGTCCCGAAACAGATTTCTGTGCTTCACCATACAAATTCGTGTAAAATCTCTGAACGTCTTTTTGAGGCGTGAATTTTTGTGATTCTCCCCCAGGTTGTTATCTAACTTTTGTTAGTTTAACACTCTTTTATTTGAGCAACAGAAGGTCTTCGAAAAAATTCGTCTTTACCTACTGGTCTGTTTTGACAGATTTCTGCCATTTTCTGCATTTGCTTCTTGTTGGTTCCTTTTTGAGTTCTTTTGGGGAATTGAGCTTTTTGAGGGAAGTGCTTCAGTATCTAGTGTTCTAATGGAAGTTATTGGTGTTAGAACTGAACCTTAAGACCTATTATCTTGAGTGCACTAATGTTGCTAATAAAGATTATGTGAAGTTTTGTATGAAGGAAATATTTCAGGTGTATGGAAGGAATGAGTAATGAGATGAAGGATGGACTAAAGCTCAAGCTTGGGGATGCCACACGTGTCACCCCAAGAAATATCCAAGAAGTACAAGCGTCAAAGCTTGGGGATGCCCAAGGCATCCCCTCTTCATCAATAAAAATCCCAGGTTTCTTCCAAACGCTTTATTTTTATTGTTTCATGCACAGTTGTGTTGTTCTTGGAGCGTCTTCTTTCTTGTTTTGGTTTTTCGTTTGCTTGGTTTGTTTAGTTTGATGAATAAATTGGTTGGACCTCCTATTTCATACATTGGTTTTCAAATAGTTTGGTTTAGTTTGGAAAAGAGTAGGAAAGTTCATGCTTATGTGGTAAAGAGAGCTTGTTTTTGACTGTGGCCTCTGCTTTGTCATGCCATGCTTGATATTGTTTTGGCTTTATGCTTCGTATTCTTTGCTATAGCATGATTTGTTATAAACAATTGAGATTGCTTAATGTGCCTTGGATGAATCATGTATTGTTTTAGCATATTAAAGCATAGTATAGTGGTATTCTCCTATGATGCTTTATTTGGGTTGACTTGGCACATGCTCACACCATGTTATGACTATCTCAAGTCACCATAGCCTTTATGATCCTCTAGTTTTCAAATTGTAGTATCACTTTATGCTTTGATCAATGATGTTTTGTCGCTCTGCATGATTATGGCCATTATTGCTCTCTTAGTTTGTCGCTCCCAGTCTTTTGCTAGCCTCCACAACCAAGTATGAGTTCCACTCATGCATCCAACTCCCTAAACCAAGTTATTCCAAAGAGTCCATCATACCTACCTACTAGCTTATGCTATTCCAAGTATATTAATGCTTTTGTTTACCTTCCGAATTAAACTTGTTATGAGAAAACTAGTGATTAAAGCTCTCACGAAGTTGATGGCACACTTTACTTTTCTTGCCCTTAATAAACTTGAACCATTGTGTCGTCTATGTTGTATATGCTTGTACTTATTTGTTGGGAATTAGCAAAACCATGCTGTCATGGGGAACGCTTTCAACATTGCACGGGTACTTGTACCTAGTTGATATCATGCTCTTTTGTATATGGATGTCGTCGGTGTGAAATAAAAGGGGAGCTTGTAAGTCCATGGAGTTATGTATATGTGTTAGAGAAACGCCTAGGCCGCTGGTCTAATCCATGCTGACATGGTGGAAACCTGTAGCGTAACCATAATGAGCTGTCTATGAAGCATCCCTCTTATAAAAAAGAGTCCTATATTGAGAAAAAAAGAGAGAAAGAAAAAAAGATTATGAAAAGAGGAAAGAGAGAAAAAAGCATCATATTCCCATGGTAAATAAGAAGATTGCTGAGATGCTCGTTGTCTGCTTGCCTTGTCATTTTGATATGGGGATTCTTTCGTATCATCGGGAAAGGGGTACCCCGTTGGCGGTTATCTATGATACACATGTACTTATGATGATAAGAACTTACCAGTGACTAAACTTGAGTAGCATGAGGAGCGGCCCTCGTATTCAAGGGACATGAGATTTCGAACTTATACTTCGTCAAGCATGTACACCATAGTTTTTTCACTTTAACCTTAATCACTTCAAGATGCTTATGATAGAGGCAATAAGAGCTGAAAGCTATAAGTACCATAATTTTTGGAAGCTCTTTATGAGACTTGAATCCCTGCTTCCTTTTATAAAGGCCTTTCTTCCACCATTATATTGAGTCTCCACCTTCTACCTTTATGCACCTACTTTGAGAGCATAGTGGCCATTCTTAGTTCTATGTGCATTGTCCCAAGACTAGTTGATTGATGCATAACTTGATATTGCTTGTTTTAAACTATTTGTATCTAGTCACTCTTATGAACTTTGAAGGTGTCATATGCATTTATATTTCCTACTCTATGAGGGACAAGATGAATACTATTATGCTATGTTTTCTTTATGTGAAACAAACAAACGTCTTGCAAAGCATTGTTATTCATGAATCTTTTGTTTGTGCCTTTTCATGTTGCATCATAGTTTCCTTGTCTTATTGCTAGAACTTTGTCTTTCATGTTATGATTGAAGTACTATGATCCCAGCTTTGAATGTTTTACAAATACTTTGATCAAGTCTTTGATGGTGCATGTCACCTCAAAAATTATTCTTTCTTTTTATCACTTACCTACTCGAGGACGAGCAGGAGTTAAGCTTGGGGATGTTGATACATTGCAAATGTATCTATAATTTTTGATGTTCCATGCTTGGTTTTATCCACTTTCTTGTGTTTTGTCCACACTTTGGAGTACTTTTCATATGATTTCTTGGACTAACCTATTAACAAGAGCCACAAAGCTGCCTGCCCTGTTTTCTCCTGCTTTTGGTTCCGGAAAGTCGGAAAATGAATATTCTCGAAATTGACGGGACAAAAGCCAAAGTGCCTATTTTTCCGAAGTCATCGATGCTAGAATACGAGACGAGAGAGGGGCGGCCACACCACTGGCCGGGCTGCAGCCCGGCTGGCCCAGCCAGGTGGTCTGCCCGACCCCAAAGACCTCGACCTCCTTCCGCCTATATATTTCTCAGACGAAAACCCTAAGTACCCGATCAAAATCCACGAAGAGTCTATAGTCGTCATCTCCATCCCTAGATCGGGAGGATCTGAAGCTCTTCCGGCACCCGGAGAGGGGAATTCACCACAGGCCTTCTTCATCACCATGCAAGCCTCCGTGTGATGCCTGAGTAGTTCATCTTTGGACTACGGGTCCATGTAGTAGCTAGATGGCTGGTTCTCCTCCGTTGTGCTTTCATGTTTAGATCTTGTGAGCTCCGTTCATGATCAAGATCATCTATTTGTAATTGCATGTTGTGTTTATGGGATCCAATGGATATTGAGATGCTATTTCAGATTGATTATTGATTCTATCATGTCTTTGTTATTTGTGATCTTGCATGATTTCTGTTGTTAGTAGCTATCTTGGCCAAGTAGATGCTAGCAACTCCAAGAGTTAGTATTTATGCTAGATAGTGGGTTCATGCCTCTGGTAATCTGGGAAGTGACAGAAATCTCTATGGTACTAGATGTGTTGTTGCTACTAGGGAGAAAACAACAATCCTTTATTCATAGAACAATCGTATTGTTTACTTTACACGCAATTCGAAAAGTAATAATCTGTTGCTTGCAACTTAATATTGGAGGGGGTTCGGATGATAACCTGAAGGTGGATTATTAGTCATAGATGCAGTTGGATGGCGGTCTATGTATAATGTTGTAATGCCCAATCAAGTTCCAAAGGAGTCAAGATGATTAGTATATGTATGTATTGCTTTCTCGATGTTTGTCAATTGCCCCGCTGTAATTTGTTCACCCAGCATGTTATCTATCTTAAGGAGAGCCACCTCTAGTGAACTATGGATCCCGGTCCTTTCTTTTACATACAATGTACAAACTGTTTATTGCTTTGTGTTTACTTGCTGCAAACTTTTACTTCCTTCCATTCGATACGTTTAATCCTTTGTTTTCAGCAAAACCGGTGAGATTAACAACCTCATCGCAAGTTGAGGACAAAGTTCTGTGGTTGTGTTGTGCAGGTCTCCACATTGCTACTAGCACCGGTAGTGCGCCCTGCCAAGGCTCAGCTAGCAACACCTTTGGGGTGTTTCCTTGCTCCTACTGGTTCGATTAAACCTTGGTTTCATAACAGAGGGAAACTTTCTGCTGTGCTCATCATACCTTCCTCTTGGGGTTCCCCAACGAGCTCTACATTAACACCGAGCCATCAAGCACTTTTCTGGCGCCGTTGTCGGGGAGTCAAGGACATCTTCACAAGGGGAGTCCCTCATAACCAATCTCTTTACTTTGTTATTTTTGTTTTGCTTAGTTTCTTTTGCTTTGTTTGCTTGCTTCTTTATTAAAAATATGAAAAAATTAGTTCCTACTATAGTTGTTATTTTCGTTGGTCTGTTATTGTCTTGCTTTATCATGCTTTCTATCAATGGTTGGTTTCTTTGAAACTGAATCTTATTGGCAAGGTGGGTTCACGGAAGAACAAAAATATTATTATAAGGAACACCGCTTGTCACAGAAAGGAAAACACTTATGGGAATAAATTGATAAATTGTATACCATTGCTAGAAACATGTGCTCTACTTATAATGTTACTTATTGCTTTGATAAATCTTGTTGCTGTAGGAGGTATAAACACCTCCCTTTTCAATGTGAGTATAATGATAATGTTACCATATCTTCTTATGTTAAAGGGAATTATGACTTTTATGATGTGGAACAAATTGAAGAATTTATTGTTTGGAATGGTGCATTTGAACTTGCTAGTTTGCTTGAAAATACTGATGATTCACCTTATAAATATGAGGTTTATGATATACTTAAATTTTGCTTTGATAATTACAAGGTAGAAAATGGCTATATTCTTGAATATCTTAATATATGATCTCCACCAATGGAAGAGACTAATGCCTTGCAGGAGCCTATGGAAGAAGAAATTGCTGAAACTAGAAGCTCATTGGATGAAAAAGAGGAGGAGAGTGATGATCAAGAGGAGGAAGAATGGATCTACCCATCCCTACCTTCTAATGAGAGTAACTCTTTACCCCTTGCATTATTTGATTGTCCCCCATGCTTACCAAAGGAGGACGGATGTCATGTTCCTGAGGATTCTTTTGAAAATGTTTATAATAAAGCTCTAGTTTTTATAGATCATTAAAATCATGCTTTATGTGATAGTTATATTGTTGAGTTTATTCATGAGGTTAGTGAAAATTATTATGAGAGAGGAAAATATGGTTGTAGAAGTTTTCATGGTATTGAAACACATCTCTATGTGCTGAAAGTTTTGAAGTTGCTCTTGGTTTATCTACCCATTCTTGCTACTATGTGCTTCTTTGATTTATTTTCTTACAAGGTTCCTATGCATAGGAAGTGGGTTAGACTTAAATGTGTTTTGAATTTTCTTCTTGATGCTCTCTCACTTCAATTCATATTTCTTATGTGAGCATCTTCTGAAACTATCATGCCTAACTTAAAGGCGTTAAAGAAAAGTACTTTTTGACAGATAACCCAAAAGTTTTAGATGAGTCTTGGAAGTTATTACTTCAGTAATAACCGCTCTTTATCCTTTTTATTTACTTTTTGTGCTAATAGTAACCTCTAATGAGAGAGAAGTAATGATTGGGAAAGTTGCTGTCCCAAAACAGATTTCTGTGCTTCACCATAAAAATTCGTGTGAAATCTCTGAACGTCTTTTTGAGGCGTGAATTTTTTTGCTTATGCCCCAGGTTGTTATCTAACTTTTTTTAGATCAACACTTTTTGATTTGATCAATAGAAGGTCTTCGAAAAAATTCGTCTTTACCTTCTAGTCTGTTTTGACATATTTCTGCCATTTTCTGCATTTGCTTCTTGTTGGTTCCTTTTTGAGTTATTTTGGGGAATTGAGCTTTTTGAGGAAAGTGCTTCAGTAGCTAGTGTTCTAATGGAAGTTATTGGTGTTATAACTGAACCTTAAGACCTATTATCTTGAGTGCACTAATGTTGCTAATAAAGATTGTGTGAAGTTTTGTATGAAGGAAAAATTTTAGGTGTATGGAAGGAATGAGTAATGAGATGAAGGATGGACTAAAGCTCAAGATTGGGGATGCCACGCGTGTCACCCCAAGAAATATCCAATAAGTACAAGCGTCAAAGCTTGGGGATGCCCAAGGCATCCCCTCTTCATCAATAAAAATCCCAGGTTTCTTCCAAACGCTTCATTTTTATTGTTTCATGCACAGTTGTGTTGTTCTTGGAGCGTCTTCTTTTTCATTTTCATTTTGGTTTTTCATTTGCTTGGTTTGTTTAGTTTGATGAATAAATTGGTTGGACCCCCTCTTTCATACATTGGTTTTCAAATAGTTTGGTTTGGTTTGGAAAAGAGTAGGAAAGTTCATGCTTATGTGGTAAAGAGAGCTTGTTTTTGACTGTGGTCTATGCTTTGTCATGCCATGCTTGATATTTTTTTGGCTTTATGCTTAGTATTCTTTGTTGTAGCATGATTTGTTATAAACAATTGAGATTGCTTAATGTATCTTGGATGAATCATGCGTTGTTTTAGCATAATAAAGCATAGTATAGTGGTATTCTCCTTTGATGCTTTATTTGGGTTGACTTGGCACATGCTCACACCATGTTATGACTATCTCAAGTCACCATAGCCTTTATGATCCTTTAGTTTTCAACTTGTAGTATCACTTTATGCTTTGATCAATGATGTTTTGTCGCTCTGCATGATTATGGCCATTATTGCTCTCTTAGTTTGTCGCTCCCAGTCTTTTGCAAGTCTCCACAACCAAGTATGAGTTCCACTCATGCATCCAACTCCCTAAACCAAGTTATTCCAAAGAGTCCACCATACCTACCTACTAGCTTATGCTATTCCAAGTATATTCATGCTTTTGTTTACCTTCCGAATAAAAGTTGTTATGAGAAAACTAGTGATTAAAGCTCTCACGAACTTGATGGCACACTTTACTTTTCTTGCCCTTAATAAACTTGAACCATTGTGTCGTCTATGTTGTATATGCTTGCACTTATTTGTTGGGAATTACCAGAACCATGCTGTCATGGGGAATGCTTTAAACATTGCACGGGTACTTGTACCTAGTTGATATCATGCTCTTTTGTATATGGATGTCGTCGGTGTGAAATGAAGGTTGAGCTTGTAAGTCCATAGAGTTATGTATATGTGTTAGAGAAACGCCTGGGCCGCTGGTCTAATCCATGCTGACATGGTGGAAACCTACAGCGTAACCATAATGAGCTGTCTATGAAGCATTCTTATTATAAAAAAGAGTCCTATATTGAGAAAAAAAGAGAAAAAGAAAAAAAAAGAGATTATGAAAAGAGGAAAGAGAGAAAAAAGCACCATATTCCCATGGTAAATAAGAAGATTGATGAGATGCTCGTTGTCTACTTGCCTTGTCATTTTAAAATGGGGATTCTTTCGTATCATCGGGCAAGGGGTACCCTGTTGGCGGTTCTCTATGATACACATGTATTTACGATGATAAGAACTTACCAGTGACTAAACTTGAGTAGCATGAGGAGCGGCCCTCGTATTCAAGGGACATGAGATTTCTAACTTATACTTCGTCAAGCATGTATACCATAGTTTTTTCACTTTAACCTTAATCACTTCAAGATGCTTATGATAGAGGCAATAAGAGCTGAAAGCTATAAGTACCATCATTTTTGGAAGCTCTTTATGAGACTTGAATCCCTGCTTCCTTTTATAAAGGCCTTTCTTCCACCATTATATTGAGTCTCCACCTTCTACCTTTATGCACCTACTTTGAGAGCATAGTGGCCATTCTTAGTTCTATGTGCATTGTCCCAAGACTAGTTGATTGATGCATAACTTGATATTGCTTGTTTTAAACTATTTGTATCTAGTCACTCTTATGAACTTTGAAGGTGTCCTATGCATTTATATTTGCTACTGTATGAGAGACAAGCTGAATACTATTATGCTATGTTTTCTTTATGTGAAACAAACAAACGTCTTGCAAAGCATTGTTATTCATGAATCTTTTGTTTGTGCCTTTTCATGTTGCATCATAGTTTCCTTGTCTTATTGCTAGAACTTTGTCTTTCATGTTATGATTGAAATACTATGATCCCAGCTTTGAATGTTTTATAAATACTTTGATCAAGTCTTTGATGGTGCATGTCACCTCAAAAATTATTCTTTCTTTTTATCACTTACCTACTCGAGGACGAGCAGGAGTTAAGCTTGGGGATATTGATACATTGCAAATGTATCTATAATTTTTGATGTTTCATGCTTGGTTTTATCCACTTTCTTGTGTTTTGTCCACACTTTGGAGTACTTTTCATATGATTTCTTGGACTAACCTATTAACAAGAGCCAAAGTGCCGCCACTGCTTTTCTCCTGTTTTGGTTCCAGAAAGTCGAAAATGAATATTCACGGAATTGGACGGGACAAAGCCAAAGTGCCTATTTTCCGAAAGTCATCGATGCCGAATCACGAGACGGAGAGGGGGGCGGCCACCACCACCTGGCAGCGGCCCGGCTGAGGCCAGGTGGTCTGCACCCAGCACCCCTCGACCTCTCCTTCCGCCTATATTGCCCTCGGACGAAAACCCTAAGTACCCGATCAAAATCCACGAAGGAGTCATTGCTGTCATCTCCATCCCTAGATCGGGAGGGATCTGAAGCTCTTCCCGGCACCCTGTCGGAGAGGGGAATTCACCCTGGAGGCCTTCTTCATCACCATGCAAGCCTCCGGTGTGATGCGTGAGTAGTTCATCTTTGGACTATGGGTTCATGTAGTAGCTAGATGGCTGGTTCTCCTCCTTTGTGCTTTCATGTTTAGATCTTGTGAGCTCCGTTCATGATCAAGATCATCTATTTGTAATTCTGCATGTTGTGTTTGCGGGGATCCGATGGATATTGAGATGCTATTTCAGATTGATTATTGATTCTATCATGTCTTTGTTATTTGTGATCTTGAATGCTTTCCGTTGTTAGTAGCTATCTTGGCCAAGTAGATGCTAGCAACTCCAAGAGTTAGTATTTATGCTCGATAGTGGGTTCATGCCTCTG
Organism: Avena insularis; assembly: GCA_023614405.1. Classification (NCBI taxonomy): domain Eukaryota; kingdom Viridiplantae; phylum Streptophyta; class Magnoliopsida; order Poales; family Poaceae; genus Avena; species Avena insularis. The sequence goes on along the minus strand of CM042690.1, from coordinate 657,746,552 downwards.
GTAATCTGGGAAGTGACAGAAATCTCTAAGGTACTAGATGTGCTGTTGCTACTAGGGAGAAAACAACAATCCTTTGTTCATAGAACAATCGTATTGTTTACTTTACACGCAATTCGTAAAGCAATAATCTGTTGCTTGCAACTTAATACTGGAGGGGGTTCGGATGATAACCTGAAGGTGGATTATTAGTCATAGATGTAGTTGGATGAAGGTCTATGTATAATGTTGTAATGCCCAATCAAGTTCCAAAGGAGTCAAGATGATTAGTATATGTATGTATTGCTTTCTCGATGTTTGTCAATTGCCCCGCTGTAATTTGTTCACCCAGCATGTTATCTATCTTAAGGAGAGCCACCTCTAGTGAACTATGGATCCCGGTCCTTTCTTTTACATACAATCTACAAACTGTTTATTGCTTTGTGTTTACTTTCTGCAAACTTTTACTTCCTTACATTAGATACGTTTAATCCTTTGTTTTCAGCAAAACCGGTGAGATTGACAACCTCATCGCAAGTTGGGGACAAAGTTCTGTGGTTGTGTTGTGCAGGTCTCCACGTTGCTACTAGCACCGGTAGTGCGCCCTGCCAAGGCTCAGCTTGCAACAGCTTTGGGGTGTTTCCTTGCTCCTACTGGTTCGATTAAACCTTGGTTTCATAACTGAGGGAAACTTGCTGTTGTGCTCATCATACCTTCCTCTTGGGGTTCCCCAACGAGCTCTACATCAACACCGAGCCATCAGATAGCTAGAGCGCTATCCATCTTACAAAGAATCTAGGTTTCCACTCTTGAACCAAGCACATTGATGTGAGGTATCATTGGATTCGAGATGTTGTGAATTTCAAGTTGCTGAAACTTGAGAAGATCCATATCGACAAGAATGGCTTGGATATGATGACCAAGATATTGCCAAGTCAGAAGATGCTTGTATGTTGCAAGGCAGCGGGCATGGAGGTACCCCATGAGTCAGATGGGGAGAATGTTAGGTATCCTCCTCATGTGAGTTGTGAGGATATGACCTTATCAAGCCTTTCAGGCAACCCAAATAGGTGCAAGAGCCACTAACTTTTAGGGTTATGACCAAGAGTCATTTTGGACATTGCACATGTGGAAAGGGAGAGGATAAGCCTCCCATCCAACCACTACAAGGTGGAGTGATGAAAATCTAGGTTAGCCTCCATTGGAGAAGAAAACCAAGAAAGAATGGAAAATGAAGAAGTTGAAGGAAGAAGCTAGAGCAAGCATCGGGCTCTGCCCATAAGGTTGTGAAGAACCGGATCTACTACCTTGTCTCCTTCAAGCTATGGTTCCACCATCTTTGATGAGATTGTTCAAATCCCTAGCTCTCGTGTCCCAAAGCCTGTTGTTGGCATCCAAGATCCGTGTGTATTTTGATGTATGAGATCCTCTAGTGCTCTCTAGAGAAGAACAAGTTGTATGCCTATTTGATAATGGTGACTTCGGCCTATGATTTTTCTTCTCAAGTTGAGAGATTTTCCATGTAAAAAGGATTGGTGTCCCTATGTGTTGATTTGCTACTGCTGCTGTTCTAAGAACCTCTCTCCTTACCATAGACACTGTCTAGGGTTAGTTCACAGCTTCTCACCAAAGGGGAGACACTGTCTATGGTTCGGTGCGAACAGTGAAGTGTCATGTTTCCTCCATATATGTTTGATGGATATATTTTCTTCCATGATTGAGCAAATATCCATGGATTTAGTACATGAGTGGTGCTAAAATTTACATCTTATTCGGCTGCGTATTTTCAGATCACGTACAAGCGTGCTAATTCTCTAACACCATGTACCAGTCACTTAATATACTTGACGACAAGTCCTTCGAGACAAAAAAAACCGAAGACCACTGCTGCCATGGCTAGTTGGAACGCCCCATCATGATCTTGTGTTAGCATACAACCTTTTATACTACAATCGCATAGGAATTATAGCAAGAGGATAGACCACTTAGAAAAATTTCTATGTATCTATATTAATTATGATATGCACGCAATCTTTATAGAAATTTTCTGTGTTTTGCCTATGGTGCCACCAAACGACTTCAACAACTAATTTCTTTGTTTTTATTCATGTAGAATTTCACATGACATGACATACTGTTATATGTTTTTTATTAAGTGCTTTTAAATTCCATCGAATCAAACGGGCCATAAAGACCACTCCGACGTCATGAATCAGAGGGCACACCGAGTCGGCACCCGGCTTCAGCCAAGCGTCCGGCCTTTCCTTTTGTGTGTTCTCAGCTTCGAGGATCCACCGATTATGGAAGCATGGAGGTGGGATCCGCATTACAACAATAGGAAGGCCTAACCCTTAGCGGGGTATCATGCATTTTATACATGGAGAAAGTTGATGTGTCACGACAATTAATAAAGATAGGGATGATATTAGTATCATAAATAGATATTGTATAATACCACGTAGAACTAAGAAATTAATGTTAAATAGATCTTTTACATTACTTCCTTCGTTTATAATTAGATCGCGTTCTAGGTTTAGTCAAAGTCAAACTTTTTAAACTTTGACCAAATATTTAGCAAAATAGAAAAATATCTAAAATGTAAAAGCTATAGTATTGGAATGGTTGTAAATTATATTTTCATAATATATATTTGATATTATAAATATTGATATTTTTTCCTATATTTTTGTCAAAGTTGACAAAGTCTGACCTCAGTAAATCGTAGAACGCGATCTATTAAAAAACAGAGGGAGTATTTTGCATTGAGGTATTACAAATCAATTAGTATAATAAAAATATGGTACTACTAGATGATACCATGCGAAGACAATATCATACACTAGTATTATATGCACGAACTCGGAAATCTGGGTGTAGATGAACCCATTGCTTAAAACATATTTCAAAATGCCTAAAAATTTTGAAAGAAAATTTTGTGTCTACATCTGGACATTCTATATTCGCACACAAGTTTTCGGGAAAAGAATATTTTTATGTCCTGCATAAAAAAGATAAATTTGGATGCTCCAACATATTATTCTTATATATTTTTATTACGCAAGCAACATAAATTGTTCTTTGTTTTTCGAAAATTTGTGTGCGTCTGTACAGGAGAAAATTTCTTTCAGAATATTGGGCATTTTAAAATTTGTTTTCTATGTTTTAGGTGAGAGCTTCATTTAAGACTGACCGGGCTAAGGGCAGCCACAATGTTGGCAAAGCTAAATATGCCATGTAATCAAATATGGCATCGATGCTAAATTCTCAGTTTTCTCACAACGTAGAGGTTACCAATTATTTTGGAACTATGGCCCATAGCATATTAGAAGTTCTTAAAAAATCCCTATTATATCTCTTTCCTTGCCACCTCTATCAATTGCTCTCTCCTCGGTCAGGTACAACACACTATTCCCCAATATTTTATCATTGGCAGCAAAATGGAACCGGAGCAGGAGCTTGCTCTGCTTCCCTCTTTTCAAAAATTTGGAACTACCTTTACAACGACAAGAACTAGTTCCAAAAGCTAAATTTTCAATTTAGAACTATTTTTAGCACAACATTGTGGCTGCCCTAACCGAAAGAGAGAAAACACACCGCACAAGCACAGCAGCAAGGCCTAGTTGATAGTAGAGGTTCGCTCTACGTGACGTACGTACATGTATGCCTGATCGTCCATGAGACACGATGTGACGTGGATAATGTAGACCTGCACGAGCCGTCTCTCCCCTACATATCATCACATGAGAGAACACGTTATTTTTTTAATATGACATGAGAGAACAGGTTACTACTAGTACGTACCACAAGCGCAAGGAAAAAGAGGCCGGAGACGAGACGTTTTGGTTCGATGGACACATACGACATTGGACCGGACCCGACGGCCGTGTCGCCGAGCGTGACGGGAACCGCTGCCAGGGCTCTCTCTAGCTGGCATTTGTACTGCCATTTTCTTCCCTGCTTTGTGCTCTCCTCTCGCATCCATGCCTCCGCTTTATCAGCCCTGCCTAACCTACGGGCTACGGCTATGGTGGTAGGGCCTCCCCGTGAGGAGAAGAAAGCTTGGGGATTCTCGCAACAGTTGCATATGGACAACATAGACGTGCACTCGTGGTACCTGCTCGGAGTACCATACCACACGGTCAAATCGCACTCAAACATGTACAAACTACAAAAGGTACAATACTGCGTATAAGTACAAAGGTCTACTCTACCAACCTGGGAAACGGAAAAGATTCGCCCCAACCCTCAACCCTGCTGCTTGGGGTACACACCGACATGATTTCCGTATGAATCCCAACTACTGCTCGTGAAATCCCTGCAGCCAAACCGTCGTCAAGCTTGGCGTCCGTATGCCTGTTCTACCATGACACGCACCATCATCAAAATGGGGAAAATTGTCGTTACTACGCGGGCAGTATCATTAAATGGATAAAAACAGTCATTATTGGGGGACAATTAGTCGGCAGGTGCTGTGCTGCAAGAGTACGAAGACATCAGACATCAGTGACTACTTCCCCGTGCTTCAGATGGACACATGACACAAAATCTAGTGCTAGCCTGCGGATGAATGATCCAGCTCAGCTCGGCATGGCGCCGGACGATGTTTAGGTGGGGTCAAGACTCAGGGCCAGCTCTGCGCCGTACGTACGGGTACCACACACTGCGCGGGGACTCGAGCGAAGGTGAAAGAGAAGAGTGGACCCGGAAATTTCTCCATACCTACACAAACGAGCTCAATGGTCTGTTTGATTCGTAGGTATAGAAAAAATTGCAGGATTATAGTATCATGTCTAGCTGTATCATATAGAATTTGAAACCTATATAATTTTCTTTCAAACATTGTTCGAATCATAGGAAAAACAAAAGATTGTAACACGAGGTTTTAGTGGATTAATTTTTTTTCTCCAGAACATAGTGCAACGCAATCTATGGAAAATTCCAAGGATCAAAATCCTGCAAAATTGCTATGTGATTCCTTTAAATCAAGCAAGACCTAAAATGCAAGAAATTTAGAGGAAATCGTTGTACAAAATCAAATCATATTGTTATGTTAGAGTATATTTGTATATTGTAGTTTCCCTATATGTTAGGGGGCTTTCTGTATATTTGCACCTGTACATGTACTATATATTCTGGCCTTTGGCCCTCTGGTAATACAAGATCTATTACCCTAATATGGTATCAGAGCCGTAAGGCATTTTTTCTCTTCTCTCGCCGCCGCCGCCGACACCGCCGCCGGCCTTCATTTTGACCGGCCGGTCGCCACCGTCACCGCCCGCTTATCCCGCCGCCGAATCCGCCCGCCGCCGCCTGGTTGCCACCGACGCCGCCGCCCGCCCCGGATCCGCCCGCCGCGCTTCTCTCACGCCGCCGCCGGATCCGTCGCCGCCATCCGATCCGCTTGCTCGCTTGAAAAAATGTCTTCCTCGTCGGGCTATGTTGCGATTCCTCGCTGCCCGGTGATTTTTGATGGCACGAATTATCCTGATTTCACTGCCTTCATTGCGTCCATATGCGCGGTCTTCGCCTTTGGGGTGTGCTTCGGTGAGGTCTCCCGTCCACCCGTTGTGCCTAGTGCCTTGTGCCCGACGCCTGTGCCTTGCCCCGATGCTACTCGGGCGGTCAAGGATGCAGCCTAGAGTGGATGCTTCGCCGGGCTGATTATGAGCGCCAGTCCAGAGCATTCTGCTACTACTCCACCTACCGGATCTAGCCGACTACACTCGGTGGATAGATGAGGATGCTCGTGGCTGCTGTTCTCACTTTCTGTTACGCCTCGATGTCGCTGAGTTCATGGGTCTTCCCACCGCCGCCGGTGGGCTTTTCTTCGTCGGGCTATCACCGCCTAGAGATGCGCTTTATCCGTCTCGTGGTTCGTCAGAGCATGATCTTAAGCAGTGATTCTACTATTGATGATTTCTATACTCGAGTGATGCTATTTGGCGTCGCTTGACTCTCTTCAGACAGCGATGTGTAACACCGTCCTATTGTCGATTGTGCGCGGATCTGGAGTTTCAGCGTGTCTTTGAGTTCTTGTCGCGGCTCATAAGGAGTTTGAGCCGCGCCCAGCTGCTTGCCCGTGGTCGTGTTCCGCTCTGAGGTCTTGGCGAGCTTCGTCTTGAGGAGACTCGTCTTCGTGGTGCTGGTCTTCTTGAGGTTCCTTCGTTCTTCTGCTGCTCGTGGTCCCCGTGTCACCGGCTTCGCCACGGTCTCTCGCCGCTACTTTCTCGCTCCACCGCCCAGGTCGAGTCAGCCTCGGCAGCCCGTGGTTCTCGTCCTCCAGTGCTCACTGTGGCAAGCCCGCCACGATATCTCTGTTGCCGGACGAGGGATCCACGCCACATCAGCGATATCTTGCTTGTCGCCACCGTTCTTCAGATCTTCGTTGCTTCTAGACCTCCTGCTGGTGCTTGGACCCCCTACGGTGCTCTGTCGTCAGATATTATTCATGGTCTTCGTAGTCTGCTCGCTGCTACAGGCTCCTCCTCGTCGGGTACTGCTGGTTCTGTGACTAGTTCTTCTAGCACCGGGCGATCATCATCTTCTACACAGTCAGGTACGTCATCCCCGTGGTATCTGGATTTTGGAGCTTCTTTTCATATGACTTTTGCGTCTTCTATTCTTTCTGCTATTCGCTCTCTTATTTCTCCTGTCTGTGTTATTACGGCTGATGGTACCTCTCTTCCTGTTTCTAGTCGAGGCACCCTCTCTACTTCCTCCTTCTCTGTTCCTGATGTTTCTCATGTTCCCAGCCTTAAGATGAACCTTTTCTCTGCTAGTCAGCTTACTAATTCTGGTTATCGTGTCATTCTTGATGCTGATTCTTGTGCTGTTCAGACCGTCATACACAGGCTCTGGTTGGAGCTGGCCCTCGCAGCATTGAGTCTCCGGGGCTATGGGAGTTAGACTGGCTTCGCGTTCCTTCCGCTGACACTTCTTCTGCCACTTCTCCTACGGTTGTCGTCATCACCGGCTCGCTTCAGCGGTGGCATCATCCTGGGTCATCTTTGTGGCTCCCGTTTATCATCCTTAGTTTCGTGATCTTCTAGGGCTTGTCTCAGAGATGTGTCATCGTTACATTCGTGTCGAGGTTGTAGGTTAAACAGATTCAGCTTCCCTATCCTACTAGTGTATCAGATCTCAGCGACCTTTTGATTTAATTCATTCAGATGTGGGGTCCGCTCCTTTGCTTCAAAAGGGGGCCACCGATACTATATTTTGTTTATTGATGATTTTTCACGGTACACCTGGTTATTTTTTATGCGCTCTCGCAGCGAGGTGCTTGCTATTTATCAGCGCTTTATGGCCATGGTTCGTACTCAGTATTCCATGCCTATTCGTGTGTTTCGTGTTGATTCTGCAGGAGAGTATATCTCCCAGCACCTGCGTGGCATCCTTGCTAAGCAGGGCACTCTTGCTCAGTTCTCATGTCCCGGCGCCCATGCTCAAAATGGTGTCACCGAGCGTAAGCATCGTCATATTCTTGAGACTACCCGCGCTATGATGATTGCTTCCTCTCTTCCGCCGCATTTTTGGGCTGAGGCTGTCGCTACGTCGACTTACCTCATTAATATCCAGCCTTCAGCTGCTCTTCAGGGTGGCATTCCTCTCGAGCGTCTCTCTGGCTCCTGTCTAGACTACTCGACTCTTCGTTTATTTGGTTGCGTTTGCTATGTCCTTCTCCCTCCCCGTGAACGCATCAAATTAACCGCTCAGTCTGTTGAGTGTGTTTTTCTTGGCTACAGTGATGAGCATAAGGGCTATCGCTGTTGGGACCCCGTTGGTCGTCGTATGCGCATCTCTCGTGATGTCACGTTCGATGAAACGCGTCCTTTCTATCCTCGCCCCACTTCTGGTACTTACTCAACGGATGATCTCTCTTTTCTTCTTTTTCCTGATACACCTTCCGTTGTCTCTTCTCCTCCACCTCCTCCTTCTGCTACGCCTCCTTTGTCTTCGGCGCCATCCTCTCCTCCGTCTAGTTCCCCTAATTCTCCTCGGTCTCCAGCTTCGGATCCTTCCTCCGCGCCTCCTTCTCCCTCCTCTTCTGATGAGTCATCTTCCGCAGATGAGCTTCCTTCCTCACGACCTGTTCGTCAGCGGCGTGCTCCAGACCGTTACTCTCCTAGTCAGTATGGTCTCTCCGTAGTTTCCGAGCCGACTTCTTATCGGGATGCTGCGTGTCATCCTGAATGGCAGCTTGCCATGGCTGAGGAGATTGCTGCGCTTGAGCGCACAGGCACCTAGGATCTTGTCTCTCCCCCTTCTGGTGTTCGTCCTATCACGTGTAAGTGGGTCTATAAAATTAAGACCCACTCTGATGGATCTCTTGAGCGCTATAAAGCGCGTCTTGTGGATCGTGGTTTTCATCAGGAACATGATCGTGACTATGATGAGACCTTTGCTCCTGTGGCACATATGACCACTGTGCGTACTCTTCTTGATGTTGCTTCTGTCCGACGCTGGTCTGTGTCCTAGCTTGATATTCAGAATGCTTTTCTTAATGGCAAGTTGAGTGAGGAGGTTTATATGCAGCCTCCTCCTGGGTATTCTGTTCCCGATGGGATGGTTTGTCGTCTTCGACGTTCTCTTTATGGCCTGAAACTGGCCCATCGTGCCTGGTTTGAGCGCTTTGCCTCTGTGGTGACTGCTGCTGGTTTCTCCCCTAGTTCTCATGATCCAGCGCTTTTTGTTCACACTTCTCCTCGTGGACGCACTCTTCTCCTTCTCTATGTTGATGATATGATCATTACTGGTGATGATCCTGAGTATATTGCCTTTGTCAAGGCTCGTCATCGTGATCAGTTTCTTATGACTGATCTTGATCCTCTTTGCTATTTTCTTGGGATTGAGGTTTCATCCACTTCTGATGGGTTTTCTATCTCTCAGGAAAAGTATATTCAGGATCTTCTTGCTCGGGCTCCTCTTGCGGATGAGCGCACCGTTGAGACTCCTATGGAGCTTCATGTTAAGCTTCGTCCTACGGATGGTGATCCTCTTCCTGATCCCACTCGTTATCGCCATCTTGTTGGGAGTCTTGTTTATCTTGTTGTCACCCGTCCTGATATCTCTTATCCTGTTCACATTCTGAGCCAGTTTGTCTCAGCTCCTACCACTGTTCACTACGGTCATCTCCTTTGTGTCCTTCGTTATCTTCATGGCACGATTACTCGTCGCCTTTTCTTCCCTCGTTCTAGCTCTCTCCAGCTCCAGTGCTACTCGGATGCTATGTGGGCGAATGATCCTATGGATCGTCGTTCACTTTCTGCTTATTGTGTGTTTCTTGGTGGTTCGCTTGTTGCTTGGAAGACGAAGAAACATGTCGCGGTTTCTCGTTCGAGTGTTGAGGCTGAGTTGCGGGCTATGGCTTCAGTGACTGCTGATGTGACCTGGTTACGGTGGTTGCTTGCCGATTTTGGGGTCTCTGTTACGATGCCCACTCCGCTTTTGTCAGACAGTACAGGTGCTATCAGTATTGCACGTGATCCGGTCTAGCATGAGCTGACCAAGCATATTGGTGTTGATGCTTTTTATACACGTGCTCGGGTGCAGGATCAGGTTGTTGCGCTCCATTATGTGCCTTCAGACTTGCAGTTGGCAGATTTCTTTATAAAAGCACAAACCCGCGCTCAGCATGATTTCTTACTCTCCAAACTCAGTGTTGTGGATCCACCATGAGTTTGAGGGGGGGGGGTGTTAGAGTATATTTTTATATTGTAGTTTCCCCATATGTTAGGAGGCTTTCTATATATTTGCACCTGTACATGTACTATATATTCTGGCCTTTGGCCCTCTGGTAATACAAGATCTATTACCCTAACACATATAACTCGACCATTGCGGTATTGGCAAGCATGGGCGGTTACCCGTGCAAGAGAGACGGTAGATCGCCTCTGAGAGAAGGCATGGTATGATGTGCAGTGGGGGTACGCAAAAAAGTTTATTTTTTGGGAGCATCAACACTACTTTGGCATATACGACTTTAGCGCAATGATTTTATTTTTATAAGAAAATAACTATATCAATCTCACACATGTTGTTTTTCTTTAACAACTAGAGGTCCTGAGTATCTTTCCAATAACATACTCAATACCAGAAGTTGTAAATTGGTACCAACAAACCATAGTGGCATACCAGGAATTTATGTGCCTATTTGGACAGCATACGTCATATAGACTACTTTGAGCGTGGTGATGATATTTGTTTGACATAGTCATCTTGTTGAGTAGGTTGAATAATTTGTTTGTCTCCAACATGTCACACTTCCTATAATACCGCTTTTGCTTTGAGTTTCGGTTTTTCTAGACTCAGACCGATCTGAGATTGGCAAAACCGGGCGGGCTGACAGGAGCCGTTGGTTTCTAATCCTACGATCTCGAGCAAGGTAGCGCCTGCTGATTGGTTGCAGTGTATCAATGCGGCACACCTGATCCCTTTTCCCTATTCACCTGGGGCCCCACTCGTCATCCTCTCCACCCCTCCCACTTCCCCTCCCACTTCCCCCGACCGTTTCTCCCACTTCCCCCGACCGTTTCGGTAATCGCGGTGCTCTCTCTCCTCTTCTTCTCCTCCGGCGATTTGAAGGCGAATACTGCAGTTTCCGTCGGTTGCTCGTCGATTCTGCTCGCCATTGTCGTCGCCGACGCGTCTACTCCCTCCAGGTGTGCTCGCAAGTTTTCTCCTCCTCCTCCAGTTTCTCTCCTCCGCTGCTCCCACCCTTATCCTCTGTCACTCTCTGTCTTCCGACGGTTCCATTTCGTCGGGTTTGTTGTTAGGGTTGATTCCTGTAGGTCCTGCGGATTAAGTACGTGTGTAAGTTGTAAGTTCTATTGCGTGCGTTTTTGCCCTGTAATTTTGTCTAGCTCCTACATGCATAGGGTTTGAAATGCTGCCTCTGATCCCCTTTGAGTAATGTTGTCTTGTCAGATCTGCTGTGTTTTGCTGTATTTTTGATGTTCAGATGATGTGATCATGTGTGTTGTCCCCCTATTGTCTAATAGGGATTTTGAACATTTTGGCTGATAACAACAGATCTAGGCATGGGTAACAACTGATGTATGTATGGATAACAGTGGGATATGATCCTTTGATAACCTCAAAAATATGCATGGGTAACATTAGCCAGGATCTGTTGATAACAGAAGTACTAAAGTGTTATGTGCTAAATTTTTGAATCATGTGTATTTTGAGCAAAATGCATGATAATGTGTGTGTTTTGACATGGATAACTAGTGTTATGTTGGTATGATAACATCATGGTCTAATGGGATTCTAAACATTTTTGCTTGATAACAACAGATATAGCCATGGGTAACAACTGATCTATCTATGGGTAACAGTGGTATATGATCCCTTGATAACATCAAAAATGTGCATGGGTAACATTGGACAGTATATGTTGATAACAGCAGTTGTAAACTGTTATGTGGTAAAAAAATATTCATGTCTATTTTTGAGCAAAATGCATGATAATGTGTGTGTTTTGACATGGATAACTAGTGTTATGTTGGTATGATAACATTAGCTTATTATAATGGGTAATTTGTGTTCTGTTTGCATGATAACATTAGGTTATTATGATTGATAACTTATGTACTGATGGTATTGTTTTATTTTTTTTCTATGAATTCTTATGTATCATTATGGTTTAGTTTTGTATTTATTTTTTCATTTTAAATTGTTTGTAGTTGCCAGGATGCCGAGGAAACGGAAGGCTGCTGATAATGTTGTTGAGGGTGAAAAACAACCTGCCCGTAAACGTAACAGGGCATCTCCTTCTGCTATGACCGGTTTACTGGATTTTCTATCGAATGATCAGAAGGCAACAATTGAATCAATGGAGTTTGATAGTTTGTTAGATATCAAGTGTTCATCACTGCACGACGCAGTTATGACTTGGTTTGCTAGTTTATATGATAAGCATACACGTGAATTTGTTGTGCCCGGTCGAGGAAGGATACCCCTGAACGTGGATAGTGTATTCAGATGTTTGGGTTTGCCGCTTGGTGAAGAGCCGGTTCCTTATTATGCTGATGTAGAAATTCAGGGTGCTCTTGCCCCTGCTCTTTTTCCTGATGATTCTGGCACACCTTTGAGAACTCGAGTTTTCGAAATGTTGAAGGATATGACTTCATCTGGAGATGATTTCAAGCAAGTATATGTGATGTACATTGTGTCTACACTTTTATCACCCACCACCCGGAACCATGTTTGCCACAAGTGCTACCTTATCATGGTAAATTTTGGGTGTAATGTCTGTTCATTTTCAATATATGAGTTTGGCTGGTAACTTATATGTTTTTGTGTTGATAACTTTCTGTTTGTTGTTATAATAACCTGAGTGTTATAGGGGTGGTTACATTTTTTTTATGTTTCTGTGGTGGTGTGTAATATATGTGCAAGTTTTGATGTTATGTTGATATTTTCTTTTTGATTCTATAATTTCAGCACAACATTGGAAATGTGTCCAAGTTTCAGTGGTGCAAGTTTGTTGCTGACCAGCTGCATGAGGAGCTTTCTAGTGGTAGTCATACGCAGACTTGCCTTTTTCTGTTGCAGGTACACGTTGCTGTTTTTATATTGTGTGAATAATACTTTCTATATTGAAATTTGTTTTATGTTTTAGTTAGTGTACTTATTGTATTCCTTGTCTGTTTTTTAATTTGTTTTCTTTGCAGCTGCTTTATGTTGACTCACTAGATGTTAGTGGTTTGGATATTGATTTGCCGGAAGGGCGTTATGCTGTGAACATATGGTCAAGAGAGTTAATTGATGAAGTGTTGATTGTTGATCTGCAGAATGATGGGAATGCATATGGAAAGCTTGAGGTGTGTAATATATTTTGTAGCATTTGTGTTTTTATGTTGTTGATAACTTTTTATGTTTAACTGTTGGTAACATGTTGTATGTATGTTTGATTACATTGAGTATAAATAGTGGGTAACTTATGTGTTTATTGGCTGGTAACATGTAGGTTATCATGTGATTAAGTTGGGTAATATGTAGAAAACTGGTTGATCACATTTGCTAATTCAGATTCTTCTTTGTGCAGTTGAAGCCTCAGTATGGCATGAGCTTTGGTCTTTTTGGTGGCGTGCAAGGGTTTAACAAATGGTTTGACACTTGTGCAAACCCTAGTTGTTCAAATGAGGTGATATTTTTAGCATTTTGAAATTGTACTTATCTTTTTATTGTCATGTTACTTTTGTTTGCTTCTTGTTTTGGTAATGTTCTTGTTGTTTCCTTTCTTTTTATTTGTGCAGCAAAAGTCGCAGATAGCAAATCTTGTTGGCAGTTTTGCATCCGGTATTTTTGGGTTAATGAGTAACCTTGTGCAAGGCTTGACGGCGGTGCAAGGCAATGCTGGTGCTGAAATGACGAATCAGTTTAGTGCCCAGTTTGATGGTCAACTTGCAACGCAACCCATTGGAGGAATATTCATGGGTGGAGCTAGCTCAAGTGGTGCTCGTGGTGGTAGCTCAGTGGTGCCGTGGTGCTACCTCAAGTGGTGTCCGTGGAGCTAGGCTTACTCGTTCTACCACTCGTGGAAGGAATGTTCCACGCACTAATGAAGTCTTGTCTCCTATTCTTCCTAGTGATAATACAATTCTGAGGGATTCAGACAGCAGCAGTTCTGACAGCAGTGGAGATGATGATGCTGAACGTTTTGTCCGTCTTGTGAGGAAGGGTAAGGGTGTTGTTGGTGGTTGCTGGTGGTTCTTCCAATCTCCACTATCTTTGACTTTCCGGATTCTAATGAAGAGCACAATAATAGTCCAGGAGCAAGATCACCTGATGATCGTCATATGTCACCACCGGAAGCTAGGTCACCTGTTGTAGATCCTGTGTCACCACCGGAAGCTAGGTCACCTGTTGTAGATCTTGTGTCACCTGTAAACCGGGTGACTGATACTCCTGTTGTGGAAAAAAAACCTATTCGTGTGTATGAAAGGTCTAGGAAGAAGAAGTCACGTCCGGTTGAGGATGTTGATAATGTGATCAATTCGCGTACTGTTGAAGATATTGATAATGAGATCAAGACTATTGTCTGCAAAGATTTGGGCCTTACTCCTGCCATGATGCGGGCTGCTGTTTCAGATAGGTATGAGTGGGCATAATTATTTATCTCAATCATTGGATAACTTTACTACCTTAGTGTTGATAACTGTATCATTTTCATCTGATAACTTGTTTTAGTTAATGTGGGTAACCTTTCTGTTTTATGTTGATAACTGTATCATTTGTTATCCGATAACTTTTTTATGTTTATTATGATAAAGAAGTTATCTGATAACTTCTTTATGTTTATAATGATAACTGTAGCATTTCTCTCATGATAACTTCTTTATGTTATTGTTGATAACTGTAGTATTTTTCACATGATGACTTCTTTATGTTAGTGTTTATAACTGTAGCATTTCTCACTGGATAACTGTAGTATATTTCATCTGATAACTTGTTTCTGTTCATGTTGGTAACTTTTCTATTTTCTGTTTATTATGTTCTGATTTTTTGTTTTTTGTTGGCAATTATTTATTACAGGAAGAAATTACCAAAGAAGGCATCGGTGCCTGCATCAAGGTCTTCACCACGGTTGGCAAAACAGCGTTCTGCAGATGAAGGCACATCTGTTATAGATGTTGATGCATCCTCTCCTATTCCTTCGCCTAGTCGTGTTGAAGGACATTCTAATGCTGTTGCAACTCCTGATGTTGTGGATGCGCCTGTTTTGAATGTTGAAGAGGTTATATCTGGTGGAGAAACATGTGGCAATGGTGGTGCTTCTGAAGACGTTGCCATGACGAGTGCACCTGCTACAGTTGTAGTAGGATTATCTGTTGATGTGGCAATGGATGTATCTGAACCAGTCTCGGGAGCTGCAGTGATTATGCATACCATTGATCAGCCTGTTAGCAGCAGCTTTGTAAATATCATGGCAAACGAGACGGAGAACATCACGGAAGTTGTTGATGCCACTAGAGATGCCCCTCATGTTGATGCCAATGTTGATGATGCCCCTCAAGTTGATGCCAATGTTGATGCAGGTGCAGGTGGTTTTGTTTGTCCTGATTGTGTTGTTCTTGTCCCTGCGTCATCGCTGTTCACCAACATTGCAGCAGGTGCTACTTCTGTTGATGTTGCTGCAAGTTATGCTGTTTGCTCGCTTGGAGATCCATCAACCCAGGGTGAGAGTGAAAAGGAGCCTTCTGTCTTGGATGATAGTACCCAAGAAGATGTACAACCTGTTTTATCTGCTCCTTTGGTTCCTGCGTCTAGTCTTTTCGACACCCCTGCTAGGAAGCAGTCCAGTGTGCTCGAGACATCTGCTGGTCCTTCTAGTGGTGATGGAAGTTCTGAAGCTGAAGTCACTGTTATCAAGAAAGCAAAATTGGTTGCTCGTGATGGAAAGCTGAGTCTTGCTGCTGGGATACCATTGCATGTTTATATGGATGTTGTTTCGTATTCTGTGCCTGATGCGGATCCTCATGTTTCTCCTACTGCTGGTGCCCGTGCAGAGCCTCGCCAGATCAGGTGTCTTTGTGCTGCTACTATCTGCTAGTGCACTGAGCTGCTCCTGCTCAGCCTGATCTTCGTATTGTTGCACAAGGTTATTCTAGTGTTGTCCCTGTTTCTCATCACATTTCTGCTGATCCCGGTGATTTATTCCATGTTTTTGAAGCAGAAGATGTTCTTCCTTTGTCTTGGGCACCTTCTCCCAACACTGGTACACACTTTCACCCTGATAACTTTATATATATGCCCTGGATCACTTTTATATATTAGTGCTGATAACTGTGTCTTATTTATGTTGGTAACCTACAGTGTTTTTTGTTTTTCAAAGTTTTAAAATGCTTGCAACTTTATTATATATTTGTCTTATATTATTATTTTTGTAATGTAAAATTTTATTCTCTTAATTATGATTTATTTCATAGTGTATGATGTGTCTTTATCATTTTGTGCATTTTTGGTTTGTACTGATAACTTTATTTATATGCCCTTGATCACTTTTATATACCAGTGATGATAACTTTAGCTTATTTATGTTGGTAACCTACACTATTTTTATTCTGATAACTTTTAGTAACAGATTATATGATATTAACAATTTGTTTTGTTTTGTCCCTTTTTCTTCTTGTCTTTCTTTTGGGACATATTCTATGCAGCTGTTAACTTATTGAACTTACCGAAAACGGGTGGTGATAAAAATGAGGGTGCGGATGGATCTAGTTAAATGTCCCTTTTGGATGAGAAAATTGAAGATCATCGTTGTGATGGCCGTTTTGGGGCTTAGGTTTCAAACTTGAAGATCATGATTCGGTTTCATGGCTATTTGGATCTGTTTTATGACAGTCGTAGTTAAAATTAGGTTTCAACTTATGGGAACTTTTATCTTGTTATATGTTGTTGATGGAACAATTTGTGCTGTAATTTGTATGACTCTATGTTTGTGTGATGTAATTAAACTACCTTTTATTGTTTTATATATGTTATGTTTTTTAATTTTTTCTTTATGGTGATAAACATGTGGTTTTCTTTCTTTTTCCACGTAGGTTCTGCCATTTCTATCCTTTTTCATTCGGACATTTCCTTTATCCGTTCTTTATTCTTTTTGTAGTGTATCAACAAAAAGTTGATTGTAATTGCAAAAAGCCGGTAAATGATGAAAATGTAGTTATTTCTCTTGATGATCTGTTGGGTGAAAAGTTTAGTTATCAAGCTGTTCGAAGTTTTACGAAAGATACCAAACAGTTAAATCAGACTAGTTGTTCCGTTCCAGGTATCTAAACAAAATTGTTTAGTTACTATTTATGTATTTTGAATGTATATTTTTTATGAGCTGTACTATTTGTTTTGTTTTGTTGTAGTTGTTCCTGATTATTCTACTCCTGGTATCATTTCTGCTCTTCCAGTTGCTGTTGCTAGTAGTGTTACACCTGCGACGCCGATCGCTGCATCGTTAGACTTATTCATCCTGCCAAGTCTCTTCTTCCTCCGTTCTCCTATATTAAGACAACTGCAGAAGAAGATGCATTGTATAAGAAGATTATCATACACACGAGTAATACGAATAAGTCGAAGATTAAAAAGTATGTACATGTTCTTTTTTTTTATAATATTCTATCCTTTTTAGTATTCTTTGTAGGTAACGTTTAAATGGTACCATTGGTCACTTCTAATGTTTCATGCTTGATAACTTGACTTTATATGTTATCTGGTTGATAAGTTGTATTATTACTGGTGGGTCACTTGTAGTATTTTAGTGGATAACTCTTAGTTTAACAGTGGATAACTTGGACCTTTTCTTTGTTGTTAGCTGTTTACTAACCTGTATTACTACTTGTGTATCATTTTATTCTTCTAGTTGCTGAACTTTATGGTTTTCATTGTGGATCATTTTTAATATTTAGGGTTGATAATTTTACCTTTTTATTTGTACCTCGATGATAAGTTGTACTAATACTGTTTGGTCAGTACTAGTTTTGTTTGGTAACTCTTTTGTTGTTATTTCAGTGGATAAGTTGAACTTTTTTTTACTGGTTTGATAACTTGTACTACTACAGGTTGATTACTTGCACTGTTTGTTGGTGATAACTACTGGTTTTCATATTGGATAACTTGTATTCTAATCATTAATTATTTTTTGCAGCACATCAATTTGTAACATTGATCCAATGTGGGTGACAACTAGTGATTTTGCTGAAAGTGTGATGCCATATGGCGAGCTTTCTAACAATATGTGTGATCTCGCTATTTCTGCAATGCAAGATAATTGCCCGTCCAATAAGATAATTTTTCCTTATATCGTTACTAAATATCTGTTGGAGGGAAGATTCACTGGAAATCTTGTTCGGAGGTCGTTCAGGAGAGATGATAACTATAAACTGAGCCACAAACATATGGTATGCTATCTAATTTGATTTGATTTTTATTTTTATTGTATGCAGTTGATAAGTTCAGGCATAGTGTATGATAACCATTGCTTATGTTGTGTTGATAACTCTTTCATTTCTGTCTGGATAACCATTGTTTTTTCTGTACATGCATTTACTTATCTTATGTTCATTTTTTTCTGTAGCTTTGCTTTGCTGTTCTTCAGGTTCTAGGGACTAAAAAGGATCCTTTGGGCCATTGGTACATGCTTTCTGTTAATATGCCTGCCAAAAGGTTTAAGATTCTTGACTCGCTCCGTGGTGAAGCTAATGTAAAAATGATTGAACATGCGACCAAACTAATGGAAGCAATAAAGAAAATGTATATCGTCAATTATTCTGATTCTAGAAGACAGATTGAAGATTTTGAGTTGATGCATGTCCCTGTTCCTAGTCAAGTTGACAGGTTAGTTAGCCGGTTAGATTTGTACGCATGTAATTTTAATTTGTTTTTGTATAATCATTTATACTATGTTTGCTTATTCACTGTTTATTTTTTGTTTTTCAGCACTAATTGTGGGTTCTTCATGCTTAAGAACCTTGAATTGTGTAATGGAAGCGTTGTGCCTTGTATTTCTCAAGATATGATGCCGGGAATTAAGAAAAAGATGACTTCTTTTTGGTTGAACCATCCTCGTAATGTTCTTCTTAATTGGAGGTCACTTTTGGAAGAAAATAAGTTCTGAGGTATATTTTTCCCAAGTTTATCCATACTTTTACATGTTTATTATCCACACTCTTAAATGTTTGTTATCATGTCATATTTCTGTTAGTTATCCATACTGTGTTAAATAAATTACCCACCTTATATGGGGTTTTTGTATATATGAGTGTTTTTTATGCTTTCTTTCTAGTGTCAATTCTGTTTGATAATTTTTCTATTAATTTGTTTGTGGTATAATTTCAACACATAGTTATGAATAAATGTACTTTTTATTTGCCTGATAACTTCTATTAGTATGCATGGATAACTGTTGTGTTCGTTGGTTGATAACTTGTAGCCATATGTCTGGATAACTTCTGGTTTTAAATAGTATATTAATGTTTAGTGTTTGGTAACTTTTTATATATACGCATTGATAACTGTAGATTTAACCAGTGGCTAACCTTTTATTTTTTGTATGCATTGATAAGTGGTGTGTTATGTGATGGATAACTTGTACTCATATGCATGGATAACTTCTGTGTTATCTTGTGGATATTTTGTACTCATATGCATGTATAACTTGAAAACCACAGAATGTACAACATGAACTATCATATATAAAAACAACAAATATATCGTTATCATTTTCTGTTACATAAACATTCTAGATTTGATATCCTAGGAGCTTCAACCTTTCCTGGCATTTGCGGATGGTGTGACCTTCTGCACCGCAGTGGCTGCATTTCTTTGATTTCTTTATAGCAAGGTCTAGTGGATTTTTGTTTGCTATTTGTCGTGGTCTCCCTTTGGTTACTGACTTCTCTGGGTTCTGAATGTGCTTTGTTGATGACATGTGAGATCCTGATGTGCTTGTTGTTTGAAGTGCTGCATAGTTGCTTGTTGACTGTGCCATGTTTGGTGGGGAAGTTGTCGAAGGTGTCACGCTTGCTTCGTTTGGAGCACTAGACGATGGCATAGTAATCGCTTCATTTTCGGCCTCTCTTTTCTTCTTCTCTTCTCTTCTTGCTATCACATCTAGCTCTTGTTTCATTTCCTTCAAGTGTTTCCTGATGATTTTTCTTCCATCATCTGTCTTTACTCCTATCTTTGCGCTCCGCAAACTCTTGTCTGAATGATGCAAACACCATCATATTTCTTGAGTCTTCAGGCATCTCTTTCTTCCCTTGTTTTTGTTTGTCATGTGGTTCAGCTAGGATAGTTTCCGCGTCCAATGTCCACCTTTTCAGTATGTACATTTCTGGGATTTGATGGACTTTTATATGCGTTATCACTTTTATAATGTGGCAGCATAGCATACCATCACAATCGAATTTGCAGCAATTGCATTCATATGTTCCTTGTTCCCAGTCTGTGAATACCCTATAACTTCTGTAACCATAGTGTGGAACCGGTATCCCTGTTATGCTCAGTTCAAATTGGTATCCGTTGAGGTGGTCGCATTGGTATGACATGCTCTTTCGCATTTCGCTCTGAAACCTGAAGAAGATTTTCCTTGTGTATGCTTTTGCCATTTGTCTCTCCATAATGCTTCCACACCACCACTTCGGGTCTGTCAAAGCTGTATCACACTCTGCTTTAGCTCAGCATTGTAAATCTTTTCTTGTACTGACATGTATTGTTGTACAAACTCATAAATGGAGTTGCTTGGTTTGACGTAACGCTTGAGCACTGCGTTGAACCCTTCACTTCTTGCTGTAGTCTAAAGGAATGGGAAAAAGGCGTGCATAAAGTATGCTGGTACCCAAACCTTTCTTTGTTCCCATAGTGAGAACAAATCCACATTGTCACGGACATTATGAGTATTTATCATATGCATCCAAGCCTCCTCAAATTCCTCGGGTGACAAGCTGTTGTTCACACATGCATTGAAAGCGTCGAGCAGCTCTGGGTGGTTGGCCATGAATGTCCCTATTTTCTCAGTTGCATTCTGGATGACGTGCCATCTGCAATTCCTGTGAGTTGCATCCGGGAAAACAGCGCTTATAGCACCAGCCATGGCAGCGTCTTGATCTGTTATTATATTTTTTGGTGCTAAGCCGTCCATTGCCAGTTTGAACATTTGAAACAGCCACACAAAGTTGTCCTTGAGCTCTCGACGCACGAACCCGCATCCAAACTGAACCGATAGTCCATGGTTGTTTATCCCAATAAATGGAGCGCATGGTAGTTTATACCGGTTCGTTAGGTAGGTAGTGTCGAACGATATGCAATCATTGTATCCAGACTTGTATGCTCTTCGTGATGCCCCGTCTACCCAAAACAGGTTCTCAACCCTGTCGTCTTCATCAAGTGTAAATTTGTAGAAGAAATCTGGATCTTCTGCCTTCATCTTTTCAAAGTATGCCAAGGTGTCTTGCATGTCGTGGTGATTGTTTTCACTGCGAAAAGAAGCTCTTAGGTTCGCCACATCTTTTTCTACGTATGGCACATCATTCAGACTGCCGTAGAAACTTGCCATCAGCTGCATCTGTCGGCATGTTTCGATGTTGCATGCATGAAGCATCCGCAAGAACACCTTTTCTTCTGCTGGTATGTTTCGATGTGAACGCAAGAACCTTGTTAATGAAGGTTTTATTATCAGGGGATGGTTATGATCATCCGATGAATGCTGAACATACCACCATGCATCCTTTCTCTTTACATAAACGTGTGTTGTGCACCCAGTCCTTGGATGTGTATTTTTTCCTCTTCTTGACACATGATTTTGGGTTCTGGGTGTCTTCCTTTTCTTCGTGAGGTTTACCAGCTTTTGTGCACATAAGATATGCCTTGTTTAGCTCATTTCTTGCGTCTTTTCTTGACCAATCTATCCTTATTCCGAAACCCTTCCGCTGTGAATATGCCCTGTAGTGTTCTCTAGCTGATTCAAAACTGTCAAAGCGCATTCCATTTGATGGTGGTTGCGGTGTGGAATGTACTTCATCTCTTGCATCATTATTTTCTGCATTATTCTCCCCATCCTCATTTGAATCTACTGTGTGTACTGCTGTTTCTTCGATTGTCCCACCCGTTGTTGTTTCTTGTGCAGCTTGTTCAACTATAGTATACATGCAGTCATTGTCAGTATGTTCTTCAATTTGGACATCACTTGTTATGCAAATAAACACAAGTTATCATTTCTGTTTTTTTTGCAGGAATGGGTATATATAATGAGAAGTCATGGATAACACCAGTTATAATAGGTGGATAACTTTTTATTCTGTGAACATGTCATCTGTTTTTTGCAATGGTCTACATCGATAAGTTGTACTCATAGTTATGGATAAGTTCTGCATATAGGCATGGATAACTGTAGCTTTAACTAGTGGATAACGTGTACTTATGTTCCTGGATAACTATAATTTTAGCTAGTGATAACTTCTACTCATGTTGCTGGATAACTATTCTAGTATGTAAGCATGTTTAACTGTAGTATAATATAGTAGATAACTTCTTTATATAAGCATGGATAAGTTCTGTTTTAGCTAGTTGATAATTTGTGCATTTAAGCATGTACTGCTCATATGTATGTATAACTGTAAGCATGGATAACTTCTGCTCATATGCATGTATAACTGCAGTTTTAGATAGTGGATAACTTATGTTCTATATGGTGGGTAACTTATGCATGTACGCATGGATAACTTATGTTCTATCTTGTTGATAACCTGTGCATGCAAGCATGGATAACTTATGTTAAAATACTGCTGGATAAGTTGATTTTATATAATCATCATACCTTTGTTTACAATCGCGATAGCATTTGTTTGTGAACCATCAAGATGGCCTTCTTCTATTTCTTGATCCGTTCTGCATTTAGGTCAATATCCATGGTTTAGCTAGTTGATAACTTCTGCTTTTGTAAGCATGTATAACTTCTGTTCTAGCTAGTTGATAACATATGGATGTAAGCATGGATAACTTCTGTTCTAGCTAGTTGATAACATATGGATATAAGCATGGATAACTTCTGCATGCAAGCATGGATAACTTATGTTCTAGCTTGTTGATAACCGTTGCATGCAAGCATGGATAACTTATGTAAAATATCGCTGGATTGCATATAATCATCATACTTTCATTTACAGCATGTATAACTTCTATTTTAGTTAGTTGATAACATATTGATGTAAGCATGGATAACTTCTGTTCTAGCTAGTTGATAACATATGGATGTAAGCATAGATAACTTCTGCATGCAAGCATGGATAACTTATGATCTAGCTTGTTGATAACCTCTGCATGCAAGCACAGATAACTTATGTAAAAATACTGCTGGGTTACATATAATCATCATACCTTCATTTACAACTTGCACGATAGCATTTGTGTGTGAACCATCAGCATTGTCTTCTTCTATTTCTTGATCTGGTTCTGCATTTAGGTCGATATCCATGGTTTCGGATCTATTCAACCAAAATATTCATGATGTTATAAGATTTAGTTGTTAGGATGAAGCAATTAATAGGAAATCATGTCTATTTAGTTGTTAGTTGTCCTAAATTAGATGTTTTTAATGCAGGGATCAACATATACTGTCAATGAAGCTTAGGATGATTGGTTTCTTATAGTTTGAACAAGATTGGACATATGTCAGATGCAAAACCGAGGAGTAGTTATAGATGACTTGTTTCTTGTTTAGATCCATGTTGTGCAGCAGTATATTTTCATATTGAGAACAATATAGAGATGTTTCTACCAAAATCCTGGTGATTTGAAGAGATGATTTTTAGAAATACCTGCTGTTTTTGCCTGTGTGTTCGTTTTTTTTTGCTTTTCAGTAGCAGGACGCTGGGCAATGGCGTCAAGGTGAAGCTTCAATGGCGCTTTTCAGAGGATGAAGGCGAGATGGGCAGAGCAATCGGGAAGGGTAAAACGCTAGATCCGGGGGATTTCGGGTTTTTGCTTGGAGAGGAAGATGGTCCAGCCAGGTTTCCTTTTTTGGACCTGGTCACGCCACCGGTGTGGCTGGGCGAAGCGGGTCGTTGTCTGAACGCTGGGTCACGCTCGGCGCAGATTTGATCGCTGAGCGTCCGCCGGGTAGGCGCGTCCTTGAGTTTTTCCCTTTGAGGGCTTGTTCAGTTTGCTAGGAATTGAAGTGGATTAGCATCGATTAAATCCCATCTAAATCCCTCCCCCTCCAAATCCCTTCCAATCTACTTACGGAGTGGATTAACCAAACAAGACCTTGCAAATTTAGGTTGTATGAATTATCGTTGGAGAGTTTTGAGAAGGTCATGTCCTTTTTTGAAAGAAAAAACCATGTTATGTATTTAGGTCGGGATAAATGAAATTGTTCTTTCTCTACCGGAAAAGATGATTTGTTTTTATCGCCTGGCAAAGGTGATAAGCAATCCAAACCAATAAAAAAATTGAAAAGGGGTGATTTTTTCAGAAGTTGGAGAGTTTTCATCATGCTCATTTTCTTCTGTCACTGCCAAGGCACAAGAGCGACACACAACCTAGTTAGAGTTAGAGTAAGAAAATACACGTCGTCATGGGCCTCGTGGCGCCCCGTCCCATCATGACGACGCATGCAAACCTTTTCGCAACCTCACCCGAAGAGTCGATTCCACTGTGCAGAACCCCTCTCCCCCGCGCCCCGGACGAACTGGCCAACCACTATGCACCAGCGTCCGGCGAGGTTTCGTTGGTACAGCATCGCGATCTATCCGTCGCACGAATCGTGGGTAACAGTAACAGTGCTGTAGTGAGTGGATTCTCTTTACGGGGAACAACCGCGAAAGTACACGATGTTCCCTATCAGAGCTATCTTGCATAGTTGCACAGCGCCAGGGATTGCACTTAGCGAGCGGGGAGCTAGCCCAGGCCAGGCCCGCGGCACGCACGCGTCGGTAGCGGCAGCGGCTGCTAGCTGCGGTAGCGCATGCCTGATAGCGTACGACAGATGATCTATCGATCGATCGTCGATGTCTTCTACCCCTCCTCTGCCGTCCCAGCTGAGAAATCATGGCCGCAGTCTGGCGCCTGCCGGCCGGAGCGCCGCGGAAGTGGTCGCACTGTGGCGGGCGGGCCGGCTGGCAATGGCATGCATGCGAAGCGAGCCTTGTGCTTGCCGCCGCTCGCTCGCTCGGGTTCAGGAGAGAGGGAAAACCAGTGGCCCCAGGCCGGCCTGAATCAGCTGTGATGTGCACTCCGCTAGCTAGTTTCCTCCTGGACCACGAAGTATCATGTCGACGTGTCGTGCTAATCACATGGAGACAGTACACCGGAAAACCTACGGTGCCACGTCCATGCGATGCTGACGAGGCATCACAGCAGCGTGCGATGCGAAGCTGTCCCTCTCCGTCGTGTCACCGCCGCTGTCCGTGGCGGAGTGGTCCGCTCCGCACTCCACGCCCTACTACAGCACATGGCGCCCAACCCCAGAGTGCGACCCGGCCTTCCAGGGACCTGTTCTGCTCTGTTCTCGTCTTTCAGGCGAGTAGGGGTAAAGCATGCTTTGTTTAACCTTTCAGAAATCGCAAGTAGCCCTAAGCTAAAATTGTGTGCGCGTAAACTCGAAGTAAGTGTGATGGGTTCTGCAGCTCTCTACTCTCTCAACCTATGCACGGACGTCCAACTCTGAGACTTAGAGTGGGGCTAATGAGGACAGAGTTAGCCCCGTAGCTACTGACCAGTGACTCTGTGAACTGCAGCGATTCCAGCCTGAACCGATAAGTTTGTCATTGCTTGCGTGTTTGCCGAATTACTTCTGGTCCACGGCTAGTTTTGCCATTTTGATAGCCTCTCTTTTAAGCCATCAGAGGGTAAACTGCGACGCAATCCCATCGTCTCGGCATTTTTTTTTTGCCTGGAAGGTAAGCTTGCGATTGGAACCCTACTGATCTTAGCCAGTACAACCATCACCTCAAATTCCCCGGCCGGGCGTGGAGACTCTACATGCCCACGAATTGTCGTATGAGTGGGAAGTTCAGTTCAGAATCCACTCCAACTTCAAAATAAACTAATCCAATCAAGCAGTCACCCACACCGAGAGACCGAATAGCATACTGATCTTAGCATAACGGACACATCCATCGCTCCTACCAAGAACGATCTGTTGTTAAGTCAGGCCTTAGGAGTTACTAGGTCTTAACCTCCCTCTCATCCTCTTCTCCTTGTCACTGAAAACACAGATCGCGCGCGCCACTGCACGCACCGACGCACGTACCTTTCGGGCCGCACGCACAACAGCCGAGCCAAGAAAATCCAAGATGGGGGGTAGCGACCGCCGACCGCACCGACCCCATGAACTGGCCATCAGATAGCGTCCAAAGCACACACACACACCTGTGTACTATCATGCAAGCACCAGATCTACAGACCACACCGGAACATAGACAGTGACACGCAAGATCGCGCATCGTACCGGCCAGACGAGATGAGCACGGCGTGAACATTAAAACGGAACTAGGTTGTGCGCAGAGGCTGCTGCAATGGGAATGCACTCAGTCAGAGATCGTACTACATTGAGTTACATTAATCTAGCCCTGGTGACAGGCTCTCCTTTTCTGGTTGAGATGGCCGCTGCACTGCATCCTCCTCCTTGCATCTGTGATGATTCCGTTTCATGTGCTGATGTGCATGCCTCAATCATGCTGGCGGGCGGGCGAGCTGCTCCGCAGGGGTCCATGAGGTGTTCCATCCTATGTTCCTTTAATTTCCTCCAGTTGCCTGCGGCTCCTTTCGTTTTCCTGACCATGATGAGACTCCAGATTAATTAATGATGTGTGTTCTCTTGCTTGAGTACGGGGCAAGGAGCGGTGGTGCGCACTTTTATATTACAGCTAGGTGGTGATTTGAAGTGGCGTCTTTGTCTGAAGAAGACAGGGGCACCAGACATTCCATGGCTTGAGATCTTCCCAAACTCCCAAACAAATGCGCCCAATCAGCGTGGCGTGCATCTGCGCTAAGCAAAGCAGACACCTTTTTGGCTCGTCATGTGGCTGATGCGTTTGGTTAGGATAAAGCAATGCCGTGAGCCCATGATGACGTTGCCTTTTTTCTGCAGGAACTTTGACTGACTTTGCCTTGCTAACAGCTGCTGAGGATGGGCTCTCTTCGGCGTCTTCGCATTAGACCGAGCTTAGTTGATCGAACAGTGAGCTCAGACTGGTGAGAGTGCATCGGTGACTGATACAGGTAGAATAATAATATTTCAGGGAGCACAGGGTTACATTCTTCAAGATTCATCCAATCCAAGGGAATTTGACTGCATTGAACAGGGGGATTCATGTACGGTTTCTACCCACACATCGTACGTACTGTTCCCTTCACCAGTAATAAAATAAAGAAAAGTAACCGAGACTGTTTAAAGATTCCGGTTTCAATAGTAATTCCAATGCGACAGCATACGTCCATCCCACCATCCAGTCCTAGATCTCACGGAAAGCTAAAGAATATTTCAGTGTACGTACTACTATTTTGATACTACTTAATATACTGTGTTCAGCTATTTTTGTATATTGTATATGTGCAGTGCATGCGTGCGACGTTTCCTGACACGAAGCAAGGTGAGGTCCCTTTATCTAAGTTATCTTGCGCCCTGCCCAACCAATGGGCCAGATGATTTCGTAAACGCATCGGTTATCCTTCTTCGTTCTGCTTCTAGCAGACCCGTAAGAAATTCCTAAATCTGAACTATGTAATTTAATCATGAGTTCCTCTGCATAATTCCTCTGAAAGTCTAAAGCTAACCCAGAGTCGAAAAGAAGAAAATAAACGATGCAATACATCGCTTGGAAGCTAAACAAACAAACAAATGTCTCAGCAAATTAGTAATGACACCTGATGCATGTGGGTGGATCACAGTGTTCCGTACGCTCTGCAAGAATAAAAGGTTTGATCATGTGCGCACAAACGCAACACCGGCAGCTAATCGACAAAGAACACATACATACATACATACATACATACATACATAACCGCACGACGTCAGGCGTCAACTAGCATGTAACCACAGACGTTCGATAAGTTATTTACCTTCGACCGGTCTGCTAAGCTAATCTCGTGTACCGGATCACCCTAGCGCTACTCGTGTCCGCCCATCGCTCTGGGCCCAGTCCTCGACAGTATACGCTGAAATCATACGCCCAGGGAGACGAGACGAAACCCTCTGCGCCGTTTCTTGGTCCGTTCCCGTTGGGCGTTTGTGAATTCTGAGGCCCCCATATACGTGCTAACATGCAAGACGCGGATGTAAATCCATGGGCTCGTGAACCCCCTGCGGCAACGCTGAGGCAAGGCAAGGCAAGCGATAAAAACTGGCCGACGCTCGCGCCCATACGCTACGAGATGGGATTTGCTGTTTGATTTGGCAAGCTGCTGCTGCACAGAAACAACAAGGGTTATTATCATCATCCAGCAGCACTACTAGCAGCTGCAATGGCCAGTTTTCTCATGATGGTATCTGGCTGCCACTCCGAGACCAGCATCAGCGTGGAGGCAGCACTGACTACAGTATTATACTATGCTACACACCTAGGGAGTGCCATTTATGATGAAACTGATATAGAAGAGAAAAAGAAAGGGCGAGTTGATAGATACAGGATTCCCCGGGTCATGGGCGAGCGAGCAGTGAGGAGAGGAGAGGAGAGGAGGAAGCTACTAGTAGACAGCAAGCAAAGCGAAAAGGAAAAAAGCGTAAAGAATGGCTGGACAAGAGCGGGTGGAGGTCACTCGCCGTGATACTAGAATGGAGTAACATATAAAAAATGTGTTTCCTGTAGCAGGTGTCCTCGAGGAATAAGATGGAACGGCGATAGCAGTACTGCAGTAGCATGTAGGAAAGGAATAATGAACGACGGCAGTGTCGATTTCTGTTGGGGGCTGTGGCCAAAAGCGACGCGCTGAGAGGGAAAGAGAAAGAGAAAGAGAAAGAAAGAGATGAGCTATCGGTAGAGTAGTATCGTCATGTACCAACTCCATCTATCAAGTAGTGTCCCCTATTCTCCAATCCAAGAGAAGTGCAGGTTTGTTGTTGCTGCGGCAGGTAGCAGCGGGCTTTAGATTCAGTGGCGCCTTCGATTGTACTCACTCCGTTTAGAAATATAAGATGTTTTAGATTTGTGAAGCTAATGTATCTAGACGCGTTTTAGTGTCTAGGTTCAAGTGAATCTACACACTAAAAGAGTCTAGATACATTTACTTCACAAATCTAAAACATCTTATATTTCTAAACGGAGGGAGTACTAGTACTACCTCGAGGACGTACCGTGATCTCGTGATGGTTTCGTACATGCGAGTACCGTGATGGTTTCGTGTCTGGCTTGATCATTCATTTCAGAGGGGACATTGTTTTGATTCGCTGGTGTACCAGGCGTATGACATGCAGAGATGTAGTCCAATTGAATTGAAATTCGAATGCCTGCAGGCTTTTTTTTTCCCATTCGGTTATTTCCTGCCGGTTCCTGCTTCCTTCCTGCTCGCGCTCGATGTTCTCGTACCGTGCCACCAATTGCTCAGAACCAAAGCTGGCGCTTGAATTACTACTGTACTTACAGTTTTTGCCTGCAAGAAGATTCTAAATATTTTGGCGCCATGCCTCCTTTTTTTTTTTCTGAATGTTGGCGCCATGCCCTCCTGTGAATGCCCAAGAAGCGCTGATACGTCATGTCTGATGTGATTCAGGGTTTGATCATGATCCAGGTCGACAAGGTTGCCTTTTTCGGTGTAGATGTAGCTATGCTTTGACCCAAACAATCACCTAGACCAGCTTTCTTTCTACTACTAGCACACATGGTCAGTGATCATAATTCTATACTGCTATATTCCCATCAGAAGAAGAGACCATACCGTATGATCCTGTCGTCTGTGCCTGCTGTTTCTGAAGCGGTTCTTTTAACTTGAAGAAGAGAGGACAGGGATCCTAAGCTTCTTCTGGGCCTCCAGTTCACCATACAGAACTAAAACATAGCTCATGGGCTGTAAAATTGAACCCAGTTTACATTTCCAGCTTCATACAAGCGAGACCACCAGAATCTCAAAAAAAAAAGTGAGAACACCTTCAGTAATTAGACGAACAACATAACGAGTACCACTGTCAGGAAGAAAATTATAACACAATCTGAAGATGACGCACAGCTTCAAGCCACTGTTGGGGAAACCATTTAGTCTATTGACCATTTCTCTTGTGATTATAATACAACAAAGGTTAAAGCTAAGGGTGGCATGAACTTGGCGGTTCCCACCATCACAGGATAGTACTGTTTCACGACTCAAGATTCACACTATGAACAGCTACACCTCTCAAGCAGCAGATATGAAATCTTCTCCAACATTGCTGCCAAAGAAACAACGGCGCTTGCCCGCGGGATATCGCGAGGCTGTTAACCAAATCCAGGAGGCACATCAGGGTCCTCATCGTCGGCGTCCCCCAAACTACCAGCGTCCACTGGCTTATCCTCAGCTGGTTTCACTTGGGAATGGTTCTCCCCATTCAATGGTCGGTCCAGCTTTACCGCAGAGTTGCTGTGGTGATGGCTAATACTGGTACCAAACCCTGGTGGTTCCTCTGGATCATCGTCGTCTTCTTCCAACCTGGCCGTAACAGAGGTTGAGGCTTTTGCTGGCGAAACTTGCTCCTCTTTGCCATTCCTCTTCAGCCTCTTGGAAGAAGGCCCAGCGTTGTCTTGCTTTTCAGGGTTCATTATCCTATTGAAGACACCTTCCACGGTTCCTCGGATATCAGTTTCGTTTGACTGGATGACGCTCCATACCTCGTCTGAGATTTGGCCCATTATTTTGCTCCTGACGTGGAAATGCAGCATAGTAAAGATAAGGTACTTTTAAATCTAGCACATAGTAGTAACACGTGCCAATATTTGAAGGCTCGGCTTACCCAACATCTTGAAAAATCGCATCAGAGAGCTCTTTTAATTTTAACTTTTCAGAGCCATCTTCACTTAGCACCATTGACTGCTTGACTTCTGCGATTATGTTGTTGCGCAGCACCTCCTGCAGAAATGACTTGCCATTAGAGCTGCAAAGTGTTAAGATCTTATCTAGTGCAGACCGATGTGGTATTAGGCCCCGATTTGGTATTAGTCCAGGGGCGGATCCACATGTGTGCTTGGGGGTGCACAAGACACCGGGTAAAAGTAAAAGACTTTGTAAAATAGCAATTTTTCACCATGTGTGCCACCCCCAAAACATGTTTTTGGCAGCTCAGGCATCTCCGTGCACCCCGAATGTTGGTTCTCTAGGTCCGCCACTGTATTAGGCCACAGTCTGCAAATCAGGACAGTACCAACTAACAAGCAAGGTGCTAACAAATTTTACAGACCATGTAATACTCTCATCAAGCTTGGTGCATGAGTGCATCATAACAATTATCAAGCAGATTTCATATACTCCCTCCGTCCCAAAATAAGTGACTTGAATTTGTCTAGATTCGTATGTACCTATATACTAAAACGTGTCTAGATACATCCGAATCTAGACAAACCCACGTCACTTATTTTGGGACGGAGGGAGTACTAGAGTATTAACCCCACACAAAAGGTGCCATTAAACACTAATATACCCTGTGGTTGAGTTGAAGTATGGCAACATCGAGTAACTAACAATACGAAAAAACAGATAACATATAACCCACAACCAGGAAATCTCTGTTACACTGTACATAATAATAAAGTCAAAATTACTACTCCCTCGGTCCTAAAAAGGATGTCGCTAATTTCTCTAAACTTGAATGTATCTATATACTAAATAGTGTCTAGATATGTCGCAAACTTGTCTAAATTGAGATGAAGCTGAGCACCTGGCAATCAGCTTATCCACATGGCTCCCCCACCCAAAAAAAAAACTTATCCACATGGCTGACGGATAAAAAGACAATGAATATCATTTTATTGACTATTAGTCGCCAAACTGTATATGTCAAAAGATGACTAGATAATAATTGTGCAATATCACCAGACCTTTGCAATGTATTAAACTAGTAACTGCTAAGGATGATATCAGTTATTTTTCTCAAAGCTAGATTGACCAATAAAATCAATATCAGCTATTCCTCAAAACTAGATTGATCAATGGAACTGACATCAGCTACAACTCAAAAGTCAAAATAAGATTGATCAATGAAATTGAAGTGCTATGCTAGCTTCGGATGCTTTTGATCATCCTGCATCTCACATGAGCTTATGACTACCATTGACAATGACCGCGGTAGTTTGATTGTGTATATATCTACTTCTACAAGTTAAGCAGCAGCTGGCTGGGTGGTACCAGACTGATAACATCTACATCTAGCGTGAAAGGCTTACAGAATATTGAAGGCGCTGGTTCCAGCTTTCCCCTACTTATCATTCATTTCCATTTCAGCCTAATTCGAATCATCCTTGGAATGTGAATCAGGCAATCAGCAACTACCTTCTATGCGATGTTAAGTTATCACACTATAGTTCCTTATTCCAAATGCGCCATTCATTTAGCGTGCGTTTGGTTCCAAACCAAACCAGGGATGGGATGGGATGGTCCTAATTTTAGATGTGTTTGGTTGAAAATTGAGGTGGATGGTTCCATCCCTATGAGGGAATATTCTCTCCAAAAGGTGTATCAGCTGATCCCTCCAAAACGGCCCGACCATCGGTCCAGTTTTTCCTAAAATGTGTATCGCTACTAATTTTCTCCTTATCGCTAACTGCATCTTCCCCACCACCGGCCACATCTTCTTCGACACAGGCCGCCTCAATCCTGCCGCCGCAGACTCCCCGCTTGTCGGACGCCTCAAGCTTCCCATCTGCAAGCTCGCTTCCGGCCCAGACTAGGGAACCACAAGCTCGCCGCCGTCGGCCAAGACTATGGGAGCCGCCGCCGGTCCAGCCTAGGGGAACCGCCACCGTCCTAGACTAGGGGAACCGCCGCCGG
Organism: Avena insularis; assembly: GCA_023614405.1. NCBI lineage: Eukaryota > Viridiplantae > Streptophyta > Magnoliopsida > Poales > Poaceae > Avena > Avena insularis. Next base: position 657,714,125 of record CM042690.1, on the reverse strand, counting down.
CCTAGACACAGAGAATTTGCCCGCCTCAAGCTCGTTGGTCGCTCGCCTTGACATGACAAAGTTGAGGGCGCGGAGATGATTGCTCGCCGATTCATACGCCGGCCGCTGTGCCCGTCGTGGCTCCGCCGCTCAACTCGTTCTGAGGCGGCTGTCGCTAGCGCCCGAGACTAGGGAGCCGCCTCCTCCTCAACGCATCATGCAGTGAGCTCGGTTCATCCAGCAAATTTTCCATGGCCGACAGAGAAGATCGATTTGGTTGGTCCAGTAGGCCCCACGTTTCCACTAACTAAGCTAATTACTGCTAAACAGCTGCTATTACGGAGTATAAGCTAATTACATTTCATCCCATTCCCTCAAATTCTTCGAACCAAACAAAATATGGAATCATCCCAATAAGAACCATCCCATCCTCAAAAATAAGAACCACCCCATTCCATCCCTATGGATCCATCAACCAAACGCACGCTTACAGTCCTTCATCAATGCTTCACACACCATCTGCAGAAGCATTAGGGCCTAACGTTGCCATAGTCCTAATATGAGAAAATTATTGGTCTCGTACAGGGAATTAAATAAGACATGTGTGATGCACCTGTGACAAGAATTTTCACATCCGAAGGCCTCTAGTATTGTTACATGGTTACCCATGCCCTCCTTTTTTTGCCAGATCAGACATTCCAAATTTGCCCCAGTATTAAGTTCCAAGTGTTATTCGGCATGTCAATTTTTTTTTTTACAAAATGGACACCTGAATCCGAGTCAGATTCGGACGCCCGTGCTCATTTCTGAGTAACACTGCCTGGGCTATGGAATGGTAAGTCTGAAATTATGTAGATTTGGAGCCGATCTCTACTCGGATTGCATGGATTTTGGAAGTTGCTTCCATATGGATTCCATATTAGTTCCTCCCTTTCCCTTTGCTCCATGAAACAGAGTCCGCCTTCAATCCAACACAACCAAGGTCAAGTTTATGGTGCAAAGAACCTTCATGTGTGTGTTTTCTCCATAGAAATTTGTACTTTATCCCTACTAATGATGCCGTGACTACTGTTAAAGATCAAAGCAACACCTATAGGCCGTTTTTTTTTTGATGCTCATCAACCAGATCAAACGAAATCAAACCAATGCAGAACGAGCTATACTCTCACGCCACTCCGGTCTATTCCAAACATCACAATTTTAATGAAGCGGGTGATAGCTCTCCACTGAGAATTCAATTCCAAGCCCTTTTTTTACCGTGAAACTGTTGGGGAGCCCCCAAGCAGAGTTTAAGGCAGAATAATTCCATTCCAAGCTTCCTTGGAAGATTTGTGCAAAACTCAAAGCGCCCAAACGCAATACTTTCAATATAGCAACTGTAGACAACCTAGAAACGCACAATCGATCCAATTCTCATCTATGGTTCGATAAAAAACAACCCCTTTGGGACAAATCCTACCCCACATTACAGCAACAGATCGAACCAATACACAACAATTTCTACTCTTTCGGGCATGCAGTCAGATCTATTACGAACATAACAGTTAATTAATCAGGTAATGGAGAATTCCATTTCGCCACATCGAGGCTCCATTGCGCAGGAGCAACAACATCGGGAACTTGCAAATTGTATGGCAGAGGATTTGGGGGGACAAGGGGCACGTGCTTACGTTGTCCTTGACCTTGCGGATGATGGCGCGGCGGAGGGCGTCGAAGTCGCCGTCGTCCTTGAGGCGGCCCACCACTTCCGCCGCGGTCGGCTGCCGCCGCATGTCGTAGCCGCCGAGATCGGCCATGGGGGCGGAGGGGAGGAGCGGCTCCTAACCTCAAACCCTAGAGAGAGACAAATCCGAGTTCTAGAAACATCGAAAATTTCTAAGCACGAGTGATGTGAAGGCGCGGTGTGTGAACTTTGGAGCTAAAAAAGTTTCCAGATCGTGGCTGAGGATGGTGTTACATTACACGAACTGACATTTTTTTCCTTTTACTTTCAAAAAAATGTGAAAATGTAGGAAATTGGACTCAAACAGTTTTTTTTTCTAACGCTGAAGGTAGAGGATTTTTTTTGAACTTTTGAAGATAGAGGATTTCTCTGTTCATTAACGGGAAGGGTTGTTCCAACTTTCGACTGCACTGGAGAAACAATGAGTTTGACCGTACTAATACCGGTCTCCGAAATCCTCTAATTTTTATCCTACACTTGTGGCGCAACATCACCACGGGAACTACATGGATGTGCCTCCGGAGAATTACTTTCCATCCCACAACTACGATTTTGTAGTGAAATGCTACGGTGATGCAATGAAGATATGATAGGTGCAATACGAAAGATGAAGTTATTTTGAGATTCGGAGAAATGGCCAACTCACTGAGAATGGGAACTCTTTATAATTATATATAGGAATTTATGAGCCTTGGATCAACATACTCTATACAAACCTAATACTAAATGGCTAAGTCGAGTTACTTGGAATGAGAACTAGTATACATAGAGGCGAAGCTAGAGCATATGGCAGGGTGTCTACCAATGCACGAACTTTTTTCTTAAACGGTGTCTTGTGCACCCCCTAGCACCAAGTGGATCCACACCGAGTATATGTAGGGATCCTTACAACTCCCCCCGGGCCCGACGAAACTCAAGGAGGATATCAAATATTGAGTTGGAGAACATGAAGAGGATGTTGTTTTCTCAAGTTTGAGCTTTGCTAAAGAAAATTGCCGCTTAAATCTCTGGTGGAACATATCGAAGAAAAATAGTTTCTTTTGGACAATGACATTGGATAAATGATGCATCCACACCAATATGCTTGGTTAGCACAAGGTTGATCGGGTCATTTGCATTCTAAATGGAAGGGGATCTGTCACAAAGAACAGACGAGGGTGCATCACATGAAACTACAATATCAACCAAAAGCTATCAAAGCCATACAATCTTTGATGTGGCAATACCAATGGCATGAACATGTACTCCAACACTCCAAATCTACAATGGGCGGTGTTGTTTGTTCTTGGACTTCCATGCAATGGGGAGTTGCAAGGAAAAGACTAGAGCCAGTGACAAATCGGTGATCAACGTGATCACTCGCCCAAGTAGAGTTAGAGTAAGCATGAAGTCGAATCTTATTGGAACAATCATAGAAGAATATGTGATATATTGTCACCCTTAAGTACCAAAGAAGACAAAGCGACTGCAATGGACTGATGTAGAGTGAGGTACACAAGACAACCAACAAGTTGGCTATAGCGAGAAGGATACTCAAGTATAGTGATATCAGTGCACAACTACAAATGAATCGAGATCAAATCTTGAGTGTAACGCTGAGAAATATAGTAATCACCATCAGCGTGATCAGCCAGCGATAGTGCGAGGATGATAACCTTGCGAGGTCAAAGGTCATGTTTAACACATGTTTTGCCTGTTTTTATTTTTATATGAAAACACACATGTATATGAAGGGATTTCTAAAAAGTTATGGGGTCATCTATCCCCACAACAATTGAAAGAGCATGTGTGCACCCATGTGTGGTTTTGGTAATTAATAATAATTTCTATGGACTAATATTTGCATTGAGTTACGCTTAGTAGGATTTATCCATTGGCATCACTTGGACCATGTGTTGGCTTCAAGGTTGAAGAAACAAAGAAACAATAAGCGTTTTCCAAGGGCTTTGGGCCTATTGGAATCATGTTGAATAAAGAAGATAATTCAAGGTTGATCAAGACGAAGAATAGGTCAATACTCAAGAAGAAATGAAGCTGTGCAAGTTCAAGATGCGCCATCTCTAAAAGATCATGCTTGAAGATTGCTGATGAGTGCATAATTGAATCATGTTTTATATTATTATTTTGCACTATAGTTGTAGGATATTGGTATTTTACGACGTTCACACGCATATTTTATGTCTATTTTCACCAGGATCAAGACAGATGATGGATACAATGGACACAATTCTTGGAGCAGCTGTATTTGGGAGAAAAGGAGTAAAAAACAACGTAAATCGCTTATTTAGGAAATATCAATAATATCAGAAGAAAACCCGAAGCGATCAAGGCATCTAGAAGGTTTAACGACCAACTATATGACACGAATTAATTTTCCGGCCGTATAGTTCCCGCCGTATAGTTGCACCGCCACTGCCTCCTCAAATAGTTTCATCCCGTGCAACTGGATTAGAGAGACGACATACAGAATAACCAAAAATTGCCGAAACCGTACCTCCGGAAGGCATCTGGAGGGGGAACTTGTCCATTGGGGATCCATCTTTACCATGCGCAAATCCGGGAGGCTAAGGCATCGATCTTCATCATCAACCGTTGCATCACCACCATCTCCATCCATCCCATCTACATCTTGTCTAGATCTTGTTGTAATTTCCGTACTTGTTGTAGATTTATACAAGTACTATTCATCTATGATAGATTCCATTATTATTGTCATGATGTTGATTGCCTCCATGTCTGAGTAGATCATTAGTTCTTGGGGAGATGGAGAAACCCTAGTATGAGATTGAAATAAGATAAAGTTTATTATGATATTCATCGTTGTGACCATGTGTTAGATTGTCTTCATCTTGATGTTGGGAGAAGTCGACCTCTCAATATTTTCCTCTTGTGGGGACTTGATGGAGGGAACTACTTGTTGGTATACGGATGTGTGTTAGCACTTACAATGACTATAAAGCTGTTGGCACCCCTTACGAATCAACTTGGGAACCGAGGAAACTCACGGAACACTATCCATACCATGGGATATGTCCTACGGGATTAAGTCCCTTAATAACGCAGTAATTCGATTGATGTCATTGCTGACTGTTGTGGTTATGAGGATGATGTGAGAAGTGGTTGTTGCCTATTTGTCCAATACGGAGTTCCTCCCACACATGCATAGTTGAGAATGTTCATGATAATAATCTTTAACTTAGTTCTTTATAATGCTAGAGGTGTATCTGCTACTCCCTGAGAACGCCTTTTCCCATTGCAGTTTCAAATCTCTTTTACATACGCGATACTTACTTTCTGTGTTCAGTTATTTTATTTTACTTATTGTTCTCTTATACCAAAAAAAACCCAAAACACCTTTTTACATAATACTCGTATTTTATCTTATTACTTAGAACTTTATTTATCATTTCTATTATAGTATTTCATTCAAGAGTTATTATACTTCAGACTCCTGCTCTCTATGGGATTGATATCTTTATTTTGAAACTAGCTACAAACGATCTATGCACTTGCAGTCATCAAGCTATTTTCTGGCACCGTTGACGGGGAGCTAAGTGATATAGGTATTTTAATTTTTGCTTATTTATTTTTGTCTTGCTAAGTTTTGTTTTGAGTTACAGGTTTCCACTAACATGATGGAGTTTGATCATATGGCTAGTACTAACCCACTCAGCCACTTTGGGAAGCCCTATGATATTAATAAAAGAGACAACTCCAACGAGAAGACAAGGGGGTTTGAAATAAATCCTCTACTACTTGGTATTCTACACAAGAAGCAATTTACTGGAGATGAAGAAGATCCTGATCCATATGAGCACATTGCATGCTTCAAAGATATATGTGGCACTTTCCAATTAACGGGATATACTGCTAATGAGGTAAGGGTTAAACTTTTTAGTCAGACTTTGACTAGTACAGCTCTCTCATGGTATAGATATCTACCCCTAAAAGCCACTACTACTTAGGATAATTTAGCCTATGAGTTTCTAGCAAAATATTATCCATTATCAAAATCTTTTGGAATCAGACGTCTTATAATGACTTGGAGGAACCGTCTGAATGAAGGACTAGTAAGATCTTATATCAGATTTAAAGATTTACTTCATCTATGTCCTCATCATGATTTGCCTGAATGGTATTTATTGCATATCTTTTATGGCGGTTTAATTGAACCTAATAAAATTGACCTAGACTCTTTTGTGCAAGGAGCCTTTATGAATCTTCCTATAACTAAAGCTTGGGCTTTACTTAATAGAATTCGCGATCATAGAGTTTCATGGAATTTTGGTCTAGGAAGCGAAGGAGGCGTAGAAATAGATCATGATTGTATCCATGACTATAATAAAAAGGGCCATGTTAAAGAATTATCTAAAGAACTTTATCTAGATTCAGATCTTGTGTTGCAAGTTGTTAAAGCTTTTACAAAACACATCAAAGCTCCAAAAGAAGGTTTGGTCAAGTATGATCCACCACCCGAACCTGAGAAGAAAAGAGAAGTTAAAGCAACACTGGCCTCTCTAGAACCAATATATGAGATACCTTTCCCTAACACTGCAAAGAAGTATATTTTTGAATATGAACAGGTAAAAGCAGTACAGGAGAAAAAGGAAGAAGAAAGTATGCCAGAAGTTGAGGAACATCTGGAAGAAACCAAAGATGAAGAGGTAACCAAGGAAGCAATTATGGCTATGCATGCACATTGTAACATAGTTGAACTTGATAAAGAGACTTCCGTATTGGTTGATGGTAAAACAAAAGTAAAAGATGTGGGTAAGTGATACGTCCATTTTGCATCACTATTCTATGTCTTAATTCACTATTATTCATTGATATATTTCGTATTGAGAGGTGATACTTATGTTATTTCATCTATTTTTGCATGGTTGATGACTTTTGGAGCATGGACCGCTGTAGTCAGGATTCTGATGGAAAAGGTGTTGTTTGGAGGCAAAATTCGCGAAGATCAGAAAATCCGGGAAAATATACGGAAAATCCTATTTTTCAGAAGACTAAGGATGCTAGAAGACGGAGTGGAGATTGGCCATAGGGGGCCCACACACCCCCCCCGGCGCGGGCAGCCCTAGGTCGTGCCAGCAGGTGGTGTGGCCGCCCTGGCCCACTCCAGGCACTCCCATCTAGCGTATATTATCCTCCCGAAACCCTAAGACTCGGGGAGCGACCACAGAAAGATTCTGCCGCCTCTGCGGGGCGGAAAACACCGAGAGAGAAAGATCTCTCTAGCAGACAGATTTCTGCCGGGGGAATTCCTTCCCAGAGAAGGGAGATCGCCGCCATCAACACCACCATCAAGCTGGACTTCATCGGGATGATCATCATCATCGCCACCATCATCACCATCAGCACCCTCATCACCATCTCCATATTGCTGTAACAATTGCGTTGAATCTTGCATAGTTCATAGGGGAAACTTTCCCGGTGTTGATTACTCTTTGTAGTTGATGATATTGAGTGAACCGTTGAATTATTGTTTATGTTCAGATTGTTATACATCATTATTCCATCTCTGATCATGATCCATATGATGTCTTGTGAGTAGTTCGTTTTGTTCTTGAAGACATGGGAGAAGTCATGTTGTTAGTAGTGAAGTTGTGTTGAGAAAGATTCAATAGTTTGTTATTTAAGTTGTGGTGTACTTCTTCTAGTGGTGTCATGTGAACGTCGACTACATGACACTTCACCTATATGGGCCTAGGGGAATGCATTGTGTATTTGGCTACTAATCGTAGGGGTTGCGGAGTGATGTAAACCTGAACCCCCGTTAGGAAACCATTGCACAAGGGACGTAAGGGTCTTAGAGTTTAAAGTTGTGGTTAGGTTTCTACCTTAATTACTTTCTTGTACTTACGGATGTTTGCAAGGGGTATAATCACAAGTATGTATTAGTCCTAGGAAGGTCGGTACATTAGCACATGTTCACCCACACAACACTTAGCAAGCTAAAGAAGATTAATCAACTATATGAAGCGAAAGCACTTGACATTATTCCCATGTGTCCTCGAGAACGTTTGGTCATCTTAAGTAATACAACCGGCTTGTCCTTTGCTGCATAAAGGATTGGGCCACTTGCTGCATTTATTCCTACTGTCTTTTATTTACTCATACTTTGTTTACTTGCTTTATCAAAAACCCCTAAAAATTCGTTTGCTAAGTATTTGCAGAGAATTCCTGATCCATACCACTAGCCAGCACCTTCTGCTCCTCGTTGGGTTCGACACTCTTACTTATCAAAAATACTATGATACACCCCCTATACTTGTGGGTCCTCAAGACTATTTTCTGGCGCCGTTGCCGGGGAGTGAAGCGCTATTGGAGAGTGGAACTGGTAAAGAAAACTTCTACTGTGAGTATTGTTTACTTCTGCTAGTCGCTTTATTTTCGTTATGGATAATTCGCTGAGTTTCTTATTTGGTAATGCTACTACCACTGCTAAGGTAGTAGATAAGCCAGCACCTGCTGAGAATGATGTTTTTAAAATACCTACAAGAATTATTGATCGTGTTATGGATAACTACTATGTTAGGGATGGAACCGTCCATCCCAGTGATCATTTGTTGTTTATACACAAATTATGCGGGTTGTTCAAGTGTGCAGGTATTACTACATATCAAGTCAAGAACAAGTTATTCTCATTATCACTAAAAGGCAGAGCTGAGGAATGGTATAAGCTGCTGAAGAATGGTTAAGCTCTAGAATGGGAGGAAATAGTGCCTCTCTTTTATTCAAAGTTTTATCCTCCTAGTGAGATTCATAAAGATTGGAATCAAATATACAACTTTTGGCCTCTTGATGGAGAGAGTACAACTCAAGCTTGGGGGAGATTGAAGTTACTAATGCTCAAATGTCCCATTCATGAGCTCCCCAACAATATTATTATCAATAACTTTTATGCAAGGCTCCCTCTACATGACAAGGATTTATTGGATGCTTCTTGTGCTGGATCATTCACTCACATGGGAGAAGAAGCTAAATGGGATCTTCTGGACCGTATTCAAAATAATGCTGAAGCTTGGGAGAATGACAAAGGTAGAAAGTCAGGTATAAATTATGATTATGAATGCATTGAATCTTTTATGGGAACTGATGACTTTCAAAATATTAGAAACGCTTATGGTCTAGCCTCTCAAGCTATTGCTTCTTATTTTAAGGCTTTTGCTTCCTACATTGAAGTGCCTAAAAAGAAGTGGAATAAGTATCATGAACCTTATAAAGATGTTGCTAAGAGTGTTCTTGCAAGAAATACTGAAGTTTATACTGCTAATCATGTCTTACCTAAACCTTATATTGAGAAAATGTCTTTCCCAGTTAAGATAAAGGAACATTCTATGATAGCTAGTATGAATAAAGCTGTTGAACCTGATAAACAAAAGGTTGATGAACCTATAATAGCAAATGTGAAAGACTTTGTTACTAAATATGAAGAGGGACACACTATCCTTTGTAAGGATACCTCTAATATTGTTTCACAAAGTAGTATTATGAGAGCTAGTATTTCTGTGTTTTCTGTTAGAATAAGTGATCATTGCTATGATGGCCCTTGTGATAGCTATATCGTTAAGTTTATGCATGATACTGAAAGTTTTTATGAAAGTGGGAAAAGTGTTCTTATGTATCTCAATAATATCAAGTTTCCTCGTTTTATGCTAAAAGTTTTTATGCTGCACTTCTTTTGCCTTCTTATGCAAGAAGCCTCTGGTTTTAATAACTTGTTTGTTTACAAAATTCCCTTGCATAGGAAGTGGGTTAGACTTAAATGTGTGTGTATTTTTGCTTCTTAATGCTCTCTTTCGCTTCAATTCATATTTCTATGAGAGCGTCTCCAAAATGATCATGTCCATCTTAATGGCTATAAAGAAAGAGCTTTATGGGAGACAACCCAATTTGTTTTTGCTTTCAGTTTGTTTTTGTTTCTTTGAGTCTTGGAAGTTATTACTTTGGTAATAACCGCTCCTTATCTGTTTTGTTTGGTTTTTGTGTAAAGATCAACCTCTAATGAGAGAGAAGTAATATTTGGGGAAGTTGTTGTCCCGAAACAGATATTTTGTGCTTCACCATAAAAATTCGTGAGAGATCTCTGTATGTTGGATTGAGCTGTAATTTTTTTGCTTCTGCCCCAGGTTGTTATTTAACTTTTGTTAGCTTTGCACTTTTTTATTTGAGCAACAGAAGATTTTCGAAAAAATTGATCTTTACCTGCTGTCTGTTTTGACAAATTTTGCCAATCTTGCATTTGCTTCTTCATTCGATTTCCTTTTTGAATTCTTTTTGGGTTTCGGAAGGAGTTGTTACAGTAGCTTATGTTTCGATGGTTTTCAGTTGAAGTTGGACTCAAAGGGTTTTATCACTTCACATATACTAATGTTGCTAATGAGAACTGTGTGAAGTTTTGTGTGAAAGAAATTTCTAGGTAGTGGAGATAATGGTGTAATGAGGAAAAGAAAGGTTTTATGACTCAAGTAATAAGTGTATGAAGATGAAGATACTAATGATTATTCAAGTGGAGACTCCAGAAGAATCCACTAAATACCAAATTCAGAGACCTGTAGAGTCCGTTTTCAAACAGGTAACAGTTCTGGTAAGAAAAGTTCCGCGAAAATACTATCCAACTATATTTTTGTCGTTTTTAGTCAATAAGGAAAGCTATGAAGCGAAAAAGGGATGGAAACGGAGCCAGGGTGGCTCACACCACCCTGTGGCGCGGGCCCACCTCTGGCCGCGCCACCAGGTGGTGAGTCCACCCCAGACTCCGCCTCCGACCCGTTTTCTCCCTGTACCTTCCTTTTGTTCTAAAACTTCGTAATATATAACCCCCCGGATCCCCCGAGGTTCATATATCGTGTTTTTGTCGTGTTTTCGTTTCGATCTGTTTATGCCAGGAACTATTCTTTAAGGTTTAGAAGCACAATGGTGTCCACCGAGGATAAAAGGAAGGAGCCTATGTGGGAGGATCTTCAAGACCCCAAGCAGGGGCTAGTACCTTTAGTCTCTTGCCCTGCATCAGCGGAAGCCCTACGAGTCATTAAGGAGTTCTACGAGAAGTATCGAGACCTAAAGAGGAAGGTGGACATGCTTCAATGGGAGAATGATAGGCTTCGCAAGATGCTGGAAGATTTCCTCACGACAACTAAGAAGATATTACCACCACCACCGAAGGAGTAATTTGTCATCAGGTTTGGCATCCCCTTGGCTTGTTCCAAGCTTGGGGGAGTGTCGTGGTATCACATCACTATCTTCTATCTTTTTACCTTATTAGTAGAGTCATATCATGAATAGAGGAGTTATTATGTAGGATGGTTTGCATTTTGGAAGTGTCCCCTCTCTCGTTAGATGTGTATCCCTTGGTGTGAGTTGCTGTTATGGAATATTAATGAGAAGTTCTATCATTCACTCTTTTTCATAGCTTATATTAGTCTTCAATTCGCGGTTGTATGATTGATCTTGTTGTTAGTATTGGTATCACTCTGGGATCATTGAGTTAATTTAGTTGGTTTTGGCAAACCTGGCTCGGTCAGTAACAACACTATTTTTGAGAGTTGAATGAAAAAGGTAAAAGTACTCTAAAGAAAAAATAATTTCATCATCTTTCTTTCTTGATTTGCTCATAAGTTTAGTATTCTCTAGTTAAGATCTTTTGTGCTTCCAAGGAAGATTGCATGTTTGTCTTTATCACTTGTATGTTTGTTTGTTTCCTTCAACTCTTGTACTTGCTACCCAGCCTTGCTAGCCAAAAACCTGTACTAAGAGGGAATTCTTCTCGTGCATCCACTCCTTTAAACCAAAACCCATGCCATTTGTGTCCACCATACCTACCTATTAGCATTATTGCTATTACAAGTAAATTCTTGTTTTATCTACCTCCCAAATTAAACTTGTTATGTGAAAATTAGTGATTAAAGCTCTCACGAACTTGATGGCACACTTTACTTTCTTGCACTTAATAAACTTGAACCATTGTGCTCACCTATGTTGCGTATATGCTTGCGCTTTGTAAGTTGTGAATTAGCGTAACCATCTTTGTCATGGGGAACGCTTTCAACATTGCACTGGTACTTTGTACCAAGTTGATATCATGTTCTTTTGTCTATGGATGTCGTCGGTGTGAAATGAAAGGGGAGCTTGTAAGTCCATGGAGTTATATATATGTGTTAGAGAAACGCCTGGGCCGCTGGTCTAATTCATGCTGACATGGTGGAAACCTGCAGCGTAACCATAACGAGTATCTATGAAGCATTCTTCTTATAAAAAATAGATAGAGATTGAGAAAAAGAGAAAAGAAAAAAGAGATATTATGAAAAGAGGAAAGAGAGAAAAAGCACCATATTCCCATGGTAAATAAGAAGATTGCTGAGATACTTGTTGTCTGCTTGCCTTGTCATTTTGATATGGGGATTCTTCCGTATCATCGGGCAAGGGGTACACCGTTGGCGGTTCTATATGATACACATATGCTTACGATGACAAGAACTTACCAGTGACTAAACTTGAGTAGCATGAGGAGCGGCCCTCGTATTCAAGGGACATGAGATTCTCAATTTACAACTTGTCAATGCATATCCTCATATTTGATATGCCTATGATAGGGGCAATGAGAGCTGAAAGCTAGTAAGTATCATAATTTTTGGGAGCTCTTTATGAGACTTGCAATCCCTGCTTCCCTCTGCGAAGGGCCTTTCTTTTACTTTGTAGTTGAGTCAGTAAACCTATTTCCTTCTATCTCAGCAAGTATTCTGAGTTGTTGTGTTTCATTCATTCATATGATGATTTATTCAATCATGTTTCTTATGTTCCTTGTTTTGCACATTGCTCTTATCTTGATGTTTACTACTTTGAAAGCTATCATTGAAAAACAGCTATTTGTGAACTCTAGCAAATTATCAACTATTCTTCGACCAAGAGCTAAGTTTGCCATTACCAATTATGATTCACTTTATGTATATTTATTGTGTTTCCTTTACTCATTACAAGTTGAGTTATATAATAGTGAGTTGTCTTCTATTATGATCTATGTATTTGATGAATGTGATGCTTCTTGTCCGTATTCTTTTATCGACTCTTCACTTCATAAACCTGAGGCCATGTTTATTGAGCTTAGTTTCGCTTGGGGACAAGCGAAGTCTAAGCTTGGGGGGAGTTGATACGTCCATTTTGCATCACTATTCTATGTCTTAATTCACTATTATTCATTGATATATTTCGTACTGAGAGGTGATACTTATGTTATTTCATCTGTTTTTGCATGGTTGATGAATTTTGGAGCATGGACCACTGCAGTCAAGATTTTGATGGAAAAGGTGCTGTTTGGAGGAAAAATTCACGAAGATCAGAAAATCCAGGAAAATATATGGAAAATCCTATTTTTCCAGAAGACTAAGGATGCCAGAAGAAGAAGTGGAGATTGGCCATAGGGGGCCCACACCACCCCCTGGCGTGGGCAGCCCTAGGCCGTGCCAGCAGGTGGTGTGGCCGCCCTGGCCCACTCCAGGCACTCTCCTCTGGCGTATATTATCCTCCTGAAACCCTAAGACTCGGGGAGCGACCACAGAAAGATTCCGCCGCCTCTGCAGGGCGGAAAACACCGAGAGAAAAAGATCTCTCCGGCAGACAGATTTCTAGCGGGGGAATTCCTTCCCGGAGAGGGGAGATAGTCGCCATCAACACCACCATCAAGCTGGACTTCATCGGGATCATCATCATCATCACCACCATCATCACCCTCATCACCATCTCCATATTGTTGTAACAATTGAGTTGAATCTTGCATAGTTCATAGGGGAAACTTTCCCGGTGTTGATTACTCTTTGTAGTTGATGCTATTGAGTGAATCGTTGAATTATTGTTTATGTTCAGATTGTTATACATCATTATTCCATCTCTGATCACGATCCATATGATGTCTTGTGAGTAGTTCGTTTTGTTCTTGAAGACATGGGAGAAGTCATGTTGTTAGTAGTAAAGTTGTGTTGAGAAAGATTCAATAGTTTGTTATTTAAGTTATGGTGTACTTCTTATAGTGGTGTCATGTGAACATCGACTACATGACACTTCACCTATATGGGCCTAGGGGAATGCATTGTGTATTTGGCTACTTATCGTAGGGGTTGCCGGAGTGACAGAAACCTGAACCCCCGTTAGGAAACCATTGCACAAGGGACGTAAGGGTCTTAGAGTTTAAAGCTATGGTTAGGTTTCTACCTTAATTACTTTCTTGTACTTACGGATGTTTGCAAGGGGTATAATCACAAGTATGTATTAGTCCTAGGAAGGTCGGTACATTAGCACAGGTTCACCCACACAACACTTAGCAAGCTAAAGAAGATTAATCAACTATATGAAGCGAAAGCACTTGGATCTTCCCATGTGTCCTCGAGAACGTTTGGTCATCTTAAGTAATACAACCGGCTTGTCCTTTGCTGCATAAAGGATTGGGCCACTTGCTGCATTTATTCCTACTGTCTTTTATTTACTCGTACTTTGTTTACTTGCTTTATCAAAAACCCCTAAAAATTCGTTTGCTAAGTATTTGCAGAGAATTCCTGATCCATACCACTAGCCAGCACCTTCTACTCCTCGTTGGGTTCGACACTCTTACTTATCGAAAATACTGCGATACACCCCCTATACTTGTGGGTCATTAGTAAGCCTATTCTTTCCTGCATATTAAGGAAACCTCACATTATGGTTTATGCGATCTTAGCACCAAAGTTAATGTTATATCTTGTAGCACCCTGGTAAAATCACTACTAGAAAATCGCTTGGTATTTTGTTTTGTGCATCACCATGACCGCATGCTCATGTTCATCATGCCGCATTGCATGGAACATATAATTAAATTATTGCATTTAAATTTTCCTCACTTGAATTTGGTTCTTCATATTTGTATCTGTCTCTCTATTTTACCCTCTCTCTCTCTATCCTACCTCTAGTTGATGCCATGTGTGATGGAACCATAATGTCAATTTACACTATTGAGTCTTGCTATTTTTTTTATTTGCTAAAATGCCCAAATTGAGTTGGGGGCATCATCTCTTCAATCCATTCCTTCTATCTCTAACTTGTGATCTTAATCTTGCCATTCTACCTCTCTTTCTAAATTCATGTGATCATGTGTCCTTCCTCTATTCCATATCCCTCCTATTTTATCTACTCTCTCTTTGTGTTTGGTCTCCCTCTTATTCAATCTTGATGATATCTATTTCTTGTAACCATTTGGTCTTCTCTATCTCTATTGTCTATATCAACCAAATGGTGTCTTGTGACCTCCTTATCTATCCTTTGGTCCCACTTGATAATCTAGTTCCAGTAAAAGCAACGCAGTGAAGCAGCTAGCATAAATGCATGCGATCCATCGGCCGGCGTGCAATTTTATTCATGGTTGCGTGCATATACTTCTTCTTGTTTTTCCGGCGATAACCGCGCATAGAGGCCTCGGGTCTTGTTCCTTGCACCACGTCCACCTGCGCGCAAAATCAAAGCAGCGCCACACCGTCGCATGTCTCCTAACGACACCAAGGGCCAGCAGCACCAGATCCTCCCGCTGCCCTGCCTTGGGCTTGCCCTTGCTCCCATGCGCGCGCCGCCTGCAGCAAGGCCGGCCGACAGCAGTAGTAGCAGGCAGCTTGCAGCACTACTCCCCCCCCCGCGTCCGGCCAGGCTACATGCCCTTCTTCGACGCCTGCAGATAGTGTCTTCTCCATCTCGTCCCCTCGTTTGGTGCGCAGGATACAACCACCCGGTCGACGGTGCTCTGAAGCTTCTACTCCGAGCAGCTACGTGCAAGTCCATCTTATCCGCTCGTGTTTTGTTCTCCAGGTGGACAACGTTTGCCACTGTTGTTTCCTCTTGGCTCGGCCTTGTTTGTGTCAATTCTTCCATGGTCATGTTGTTGCCAGGCGTTTGACGAAATGTTCATAAGAGATTTGGACAAGGATTTCTTCTTCCAGGCGTCTGTCCCTTGTGCTATTACTTCTACCACAATCAGAGACCATCTCTTCACCTCTCTGATCCAACTGTGAGACCTCGAGTCTAACCCTATTTTTATATAAAATGTTATCTATCTTGTCAAATTAATTGTACATGCTTGCATACATATTGTCATTGTGGTTTGGGGGTTTTCAGACGATTCATCTAAATTAATTATGGAGACTATATGCGGACTATTTTAGTCTTATATTGACTCCATTTAAATTTTTCTAGCAAACCGATGCCATGTTTTTCCTTATTAAGTCAACATTTAAATTGCGGGGTAGCTAATCAACATGAACCACCTAATTAATTGTTGGGACCCCGGTTCCGCTTAATATTGCCTAGTTGCGTCGCATCTTGCCATGTCATGCATCATATCATTATCATGCCGATTCTTCTGCATTAGTTGTAATTGTTGCATCGCTTGTTTCTTTTAGTATTTTGCTTCTTCCCGGATAGGACGATGAGATGTTGTGAGTGTCGAAAAGTTTCTTCGGATAATGTATCTTCGGCAGTGTTTCCCAGGCTAGCATCTCCCCCTCTACCTATTTTGTTTTTACAGTCTTACTTCCTCCTGTTGATCTATTGCTATCCGTGTTGCGATGCTTTAGTTTCCGTGCACCATTTATATTACCTGCAGCCTCTATATTGCCTTGGACACATCCTATTGCCTGTTGTTTGATAGATAGTTGGCCTTGCATGTCGTAGTTGCTTGCTCAAGTGCTGCTTCACATCGTTGTTGTTCCATCATTGACGGCAAGTTGGCATATGATAAACGGTGGAGATGCTTAATGGTGGAGATGATCATGACTTTAAATACAACTATTAAACTGTTGGGATAACTAATGAAAGAGGCACCGGTGGGCAATATATGCTATTTGGTTTTTCATGTCCACTTGTGTCCCGTAGGCCCTGAGTACCTGATACATGTTCCTTGATTATTCGCACTATCCACATCCGGGAGACCCTATGGATCCCCCTTAGCCAGAGCTTGATTCATTCTTATTTCTTCGGGCCACAAAGTAGTTTGGGGCTTTATTACTATCCTGTACTTATGCCATGCTTTACTGCTTTATTTAAGATTGTGCGTGGAGCACCTGTACTGTTTTGGAACGTGGAATGTTTTCACGGTATCGACAAGCCCAGTCACACTTTTGGGTTCCCAGTCGTTTACATCCATTGACACAAACACTGGGTCCGTCTTGGAGCTGGCCAACTTCGTTGCGGGTAGCTTAGTAGGTGGCCCCCTGAAATGATTTATGAATCCTGTGATTGCTTTGTCGTGAAAGCCTCATTGGGTTTTGATTTGGTTTTTTCGAGGTTGATCGTGTGTGTGTTGCTATTTGTGCACCCCTGCAGGGTAAATCTTTCTGAAAGTCGTATCCGCGGTTATGGACGACTTGGAGCACAGTATCTCGATCATAGACAAGCATAACTAAAGTAGTGCTATAAATTTGACTTAATATGTGACTAGTAATCAGCTTCACTACAATAGAATGGATAATAAAAGTGCTAACAACTGGAGGAACTTGGGTGTACCGTGTCATATTATATCTGCCTAGTAAGTATCACAACTCCAATGGAATGAAATAAAAGTGCCAAAAACTGCTGGGTTTGGGATGTCACGTGCTAATTGTATCTGACTAGTAAGTACTGCAAGTACAACTGAATATGCTATCTATATCTGACTAGTAAGTGCTTCAACTATAATGGAATGAATAAAACTGGCAACTGCGTGAGTTCCTCGGTTTGACTTCCTCGTTTAGTCTCGAGGGGGAATATCAGGATGGGTATGATTGGTGTTACTATCAGGTTGGTCCCGAATAGGTCTCTCTTATCCCTCTATAATAGCCGACAATTGCATCGAGTCTCTATAGGTTGTTATGCATGCTGCGCTGCCGCTTCAGTCCACCATACCTATGTAGGCGAGAGCCGCCGAATTCTAGCCTCGCCGTGTACTGGCCTCAGTACCGACCGCTCCCTTTTTCCGTCGCCCTTTGTCGGCACCCCTTTTGTTTAACAGGTATAAGTTCGACGTCGTTAGCAGGGTTACCCTTCCGGCTTGGCCTGGGCAGGGTTATGGACGCCATTGGTTATTCTCCAGGGCTCTTAGCCCCATTTGCATCTTATCCGTACTCGGATGTTGTATCGTTTCAGGGTGATTTGGATCTTTGTATTGTATATATGTATTCTTGACTCATGGAGTCGTTGTTGTATATATATGTGTTGTGGGTTCCATCGTGAACTATTGTGTAATGGTATTACTTCGTTTTCCACCTGCACGCAAGTGCCTGGTGGACGTCCTTGAATCGTTTCTATGCGAGTTTGGCGGGAAGCGCTAAAACTTGCATAGGGCCGATTCGAGGGTGTTACAAAGTGGTATCAGAGCCCAGCAGTTACGATACCCCATTGGTCCAGCCTGTAGGCGGCCGAAGTAGAGTGTCAAAACTATTTTGGAAAATCGGTTGGATAGATCTGATTAGGTCTGCTTTTACTCATTATCCCTCTGCTATTCTCCTCTTACCACTGCGTGTTTTAAATCTTCCCTCTTACCTTTCTTCAAGTCCAGGACTTCTCGTGGTTGGGTTTCCATCGTACCTTCAGGGTTTCGCTTCCTCTTTGGGTAACGGTGCTTCTACATCCAGTTTTCATGCTATCTGAGAAAAATTTCCTCTATGTACCTTTTGTTGGATCAAAATCTACTGAAATCTTTCTTTGTATCTTCCGGTGTTTTTCAACGCGACAACATCATCTGTGTCAGATCCTATGAAGATCCTACGTCAATCCTTTGTTTCCGAACACCACTTTTGAAGATCTCTAGTCTAAAATTCCGAGAGTTGGTTGCATAATTCTCCTATTCATGTACAAAGTAATGCTTTGGGTGCACGATGGACTGATCCCCATCCGACTACTCTTATCATTCGCTCTGGTACATTGAATCGGTGGATCGGCAATTACTCCTTCCACTGAAGTTAGAGGTGGCCTTACCTTTTGATGCCTTTACCTTCGTCCTTTGTTCTCCAGAGAGTTCTCTCGATGAACGTGAGCAACGACCCCTTGTTGGTGGTGGTGTCAAATTCAAGATGGGGCGAGAATATTTGTTAGTGGTGTCGCGAGGATCTACATGAAGCATGAAGAATCTGATCGTTGATCTTCTTCCCCGTACCATGAGGCGGATCTCGAGGGCGAGATCCATTGTTAGTGGTGTCGAATTGTAGCACCCCGGTAAAATCACTACTAGAAAATCGCTTGGTGTTTTGTTTTGTGCATCACCATGACCGCATGCTCATGTTCATCATGCCGCATTGCATGGAACATATAATTAAATTATTGCATTTAAATTTTCCTCACTTGAATTTGGTTCTTCATATTTGTATTTGTCTCTCTATTTTACCCTCTCTCTCTCTATCCTACCTCTACTTGGTGCCATGTGTGATGGAACCATAATGTCAATTTACACTATTGAGTCTTGCTATTTTTTTATTTGCTAAAATGCCCAAATTGAGTTGGGGACATCATCTCTTTAATCCATTCCTTCTATCTCTAACTTGTGATCTTAATCTTGCCATTCTACTTCTCTTTCTAAATTCATGTGATCATGTGTCCTTCCTCTATTCCATATTCCTCCTATTTTATCTACTCTCTCTTTGTGTTTGGTCTCCCTCTTATTCAATCTTGATGATATCTATTTCTTGTAACCATTTGGTCTTCTCTATCTCTATTGTCTATATCAACCAAATTGTGTCTTGTGACCTCCTTATCTATCCTTTGGTCCCACTTGATCATCTAGTTCATGCCATATGTCTAAGCTTTTCCTAAAACCACATTCATGCATACCCATGCCATCATACCATCATATCTTGCCACATGACATCTTTGCTAGCCATGCCACCACACTCCTTCTATCTAAACATGTTTTCTTTTAATAAAATAGTCGTACAGTTTCATATATATAAAGTCTTTAATATACATAAAGCCATCCTTCTTTTTCTAAATTTAAAATTAAAGAAAATAATATTTTCGGTGGTTATAAGACTACAAAAGAGTTTTTCTTATTTTACTAATAATAAAAGTAGGCAAAAGCCCGTCTAAAGTTTTAGCCCAAAACTAGACCTATCTATTCTAATTTGGACTATAAAAATACCTCAATCCCCTTTTCCTTCCCAAACCCTAGCTCCAAATCCCCAAATCGAAGATCTGACTTTCCCTTCATGTCTTCCCCGCCGCCAATGGGTGCCTTCGAAATTCTCGCCGCCGACAGCATGCTGGTGTCGATATTGTGCTCCTGTGCGCAGCTATTCTCTTTGTTTTAAATCCAGGCCATGTCCAGTAAAAGCAACGCAGTGAAGCAGCTAGCATAAATGCATGCGATCCATCGGCCGGCGTGCAATTTTATTCATGGCTGCGTGCATATACTTCTGCTTGTTTTTCTGGCGACAAGACTAGTCCCAATGGGGTATCATAGGTAATATCATGCATGCCATGTTGGCAAAATTCTGATATGGCATACTAATTAATGATGAAAGAGATTGTGTTGGTATCATAGATAGATACGGTATCATAGCACGTATCACTAGAAAAACTAGTTTCAAACAAATCTAGTACACAAGTTTGCATTGAGATTGTATAAAACAATAAATACACTAAGGCTATGATACTATTACATGATACTATGCATTGTGGAGATGGTATCATATACTAGTATCGTATGCATGATACTACTATATGATACTCCCCATTGTGATTAGTCTAACCGCGCGTAGAGGCCTCGGGTCTTGTTCCTTGCACAGCGTCCACCTGCGCGCAAAATCAGAGCAGCGCCACACCGCCGCCTGTCTCCTAACGGCACCAAGGGCCAGCAGCACCAGATCCTCCCGCTGCCCTGCCTTGGGCTTGCCCTTGCTCCCATGCGCGCGCCGCCCGACAGCAGAAGTAGCAGGCAGCTTGCAGCACTACTATCCCCCCCCTCCCCTCCCCGCGTCCGGCCAGGCTACATGCCCTTCTTCGACGCCCGCAGATAGTGTCTTCTCCGTCTCGTCCCCTCGTTTGGTGCGCAGGATACAACCACCCGGTCGACGGTGCTTTGAAGCTTCTACTCCGAGCAGCTACGTGCAAGTCCATCTTATCCGCTCGTGTTTTGTTCTCCAGGTGGACAACGTTTGCCACTGTTGTTTCCTCTTGGCTCGGCCTTGTTTGTGTCAATGCTTCCATGCTCATGTTGTTCGCCAGGCGTTTGACGAAATGTTCATAAGAGATTTGGACAAGGATTTCTTCTTCCAGGAGTCTGTCCCTTGTGCTATTACTTCTACCACAATCAGAGACCATCTCTTCACCTCTCTGATCCAACTGTGAGACCCCGAGTCTAACCCTATTTTTATATAAAATGTTGTCTATCTTGTCAAATTAATTGTACATGCTTGCATACATATTATCATTGTGGTTTGGGGGTTTTCAGGCGATTCATCTAAATTAATTATGGAGACTATATGGAGACTATTTTAGTCTTATATTGACTCCATTCAAATTTTTCTAGCGAACCGATGCCATATTTTGCCTTATTAAGTCAACATTTAAATTGCGAGGTAGCTAAACAACATGAACCACCTAATTAATTGTTGGGACCCCGGTTCCACTTAATATTGCCTAGTTGCATCGCATCTTCGCCATGCCATGCATCATATCATTATCATGCCGATTCTTCTGCATTAGTTGTAATTGTTGCATCGCTTGTTTCTTTTAGTATTTTGCTTCTTCCCGGATAGGACGATGAGATGTTGCGAGTGTCGACAATTTTCTTCAGATAATGTATCTTCGGCAGTGTTTCCCAGGCGAGCATCTCCTCCTTTCTACCTATTTTGTTTTTATAGTCTTTACTTCCTCCTGTTGATCTATTGCTATCCGTGTTGCGATGCTTTAGTTTCCGTGCACCATTTATATTACCTGCAGCCTCTATATTGCCTTGGACACATCCTATTGCCTGTTGTTTGATAGATAGTTGGCCTTGCGTGTCGTAGTTGCTTGCTCAAGTGCTGCTTCGCGTCGTTGTTGTTCCACCGTTGACGGCAAGTTGGCACATGTTAAACGGTGGAGATGCTTAATGGTGGAGATGATCATGACTTACAACTATTAAACTGTTGAGATAACTAATGAAAGAGGCACCGGTGGGCAATATATGCTATTTGGTTTTTCATGTCCGCTTGTGTCCCGTAGGCCCCGAGTACTTGATATATGTTCCTTGATTATTCGCACTATCCACATCCGGGAGACCCTATGGATCCCCCTTAGCCAGAGCTTGATTCATTCTTATTTCTTGGGGCCACAAAGTAGTTTGGGGCTTTATTACTATCCTGTACTTATGCCATGCTTTATTGCTTTATTTACGATTGTGTGTGGAGCACCTGTACTATTTTGGAACGTGGAATGTTTTCGTGGTATCGACAAGCCCAGTCACACTTTCGGGTTCCCAGTCGTTTACAACCATTGACACAAACCCTGGGTCCGTCTCGGAGCCGGCCAACTTTGTTGCGGGTAGCTTAGTGGGGTGGCCCCCTGAAATGATTTATGAATCATGTGATTGCTTTGTCGTGAAAGCCTCGTTGGGTTTTGATTTGGTTTTTCCTAGGTTGATCGTGTGTGTGTTACTATTTGTGCACCCCTGCAGGGTAAATCTTTCTGAAAGCCGTGTCCGCGGTTATGGACGACTTGGAGCACAATATCTCGATCATAGACAAGCATAACTAAAGTAGTGCTATAAATTTGACTTAATATGTGACTAGTAATCAACTTCACTACAATAGAATGGATAATAAAAGTGCCAACAACTAGAGGAACTTGGGTGTACCATGTCATGTTATATCTGCCTAGTAAGTATCACAACTCCAATGGAATGAAATAAAAGTGCCAAAAACTACTGGGTTTGGGATGTCACGTGCTAATTGTATCTGACTAGTAAGTACTGCAAGTACAACTGAATATGATATCTATATCTGACTAGTAAGTGCTTCAACTATAATGGAATGAATAAAACTAGCAACTGTGTGAGTTCCTCGGTTTGACTTCCTCGTTTAGTCTCGAGGGGGAATATCAGGATGGGTATGATTGTTGTTACTATCAGGTTGGTCCCGAATAGGTCTCTCTTATCCCTCTATAATAGCCGACAATTGCATCGAGTCTCTATAGGTTGTTTATGCATGTTGCGCTGCCGCTTCAGTCCACCATACCTATGTAGGCGAGAGCCGCCGAATTCTAGCCTCGTGTCTTGGCCTCGATGCCGACGCTCCCTTTCACCGCGCCTTTGTCGGCACCCCTTTTGTTTAACAGGTATAAGTTCGACGTCGTTAGCAGGGTTACCCTTCCGGCTTGGCCTGGGCAGGGTTATGGACGCCATTAGTTATTCTTCAGGGCTCTTAGCCCCATTTGCATCTTATCCGTACTCCGATGTTGTATCGTTTTAGGGTGATTTGGATCTTTGTATTGTATATCTATATCCTTGACTCATGGAGTCGTTGTTGTATATATATGTGTTGTGGGTTCCATCGTGAACTATTGTGTAATGGTATTACTTCGTTTTCCACCCGCACGCAAGTGCCTGGTGGGCGTCCTTGAATCGTTTCTATGCGGGTTTGGCGGGAAGCGCAGAAACTTGCATAGGGCCAATTCGAGGGTGTTACATATGTTATGATTTTTATTTAGAAATAAAAGAAGAAATAGAGACGGCTACAATTGAAAATACTGATATGACAATCATGTTAGCCAATAAAACTCTAAGAATTCCAATGGGAGTAGTTGAAGATGCAACTATCACAATTGGCAATAAAATCTTTCCTATCGATTTTGTATTTGTTGATATGCCAGCTAACACTCTTTGCCCAATTATATTTGGAAGAAACTTTTTGAGTGATGTAGGTGCCAAAGTTGATTTCAAAAAGGAGATTGTGTCTCTTAAGCTTAGGGAAGCAGAAAAAGAATTCCACTTTTCCAAATTTAAAGGCAGACCTCTACAAATACAAGAAGAAGAGAAAGAGAAAACTATTGAGGAAATGGCAGCTCTCTTCTTTAGTGATCAAGAAGAAGAAATAAATGAAGAGTCAAATTATGAAGAAATAGTTATGGAGGACAAGTCCCTAGAAGAACTAGAAGGTAAATTTGATTCACTTCCCATTATAGGGCCTCCAACTAATGAGGCTTTCGAAGAGCCAGAAAAGAGAGGGGACAAGGAATTACCAACCCTAGAATTGAAGATTCTACCAGATAATCTTAAATACAGATTTTTAGATGATACAAATAAATTTCCTGTTATTATTAGTGCTAAACTTTTAAGAGATGAAGAAGAAGAACTCATGAAAATACTTAAGGAGCATCACAAGGCCTTTGGATACTAAATGGATGATTTGAAGGGCATTAGTCCCATGATAACCGTCCATCGAATATTCATGGAGGAAGGTGCTAAACCAGTTGTGGAATTTAATAGACGACCAAAGCACGAAATGAAGGAAGTGGTAAGAAAAGAAATAGTACGCATATTGGACGTAGGTATAATCTATCCTGTAAAAGAAAGTGAATGGGTAAGTCATGTTCATGATGGGTTCGTAGCATGGAAAACAAAAAAATTCTACCGCAAGAACGAACAAAACCCAGATCTAATCTAGATAAAAGCCAAGATCTAATCTATTAGACATGTGCAACGAGATAGATCTGTACTAACCCTCATAGATCCGAAAGCGTTACGAGATTGGATCTCGTGGTTGATGTAGTCGATCACTTGCCGATCTCAAGATCGTGTGGACGATCCTTCCGGCGCCGCGTTAAGCGCTTCATGATCGGTCACACGTCGAGTCGGCAGACCTTCCTCTCCTGTTCAATGGCCGGAGGTAGTAGATCTTCTCCACGGAATCCCAGCAACCTGACGGTGTGGTGGTGGTGGTGGAGTAGAGAATTCTGAGGCTTCGCCTAAGCCTGGAGCAGAGGAAGGAGGAGGAGAGAGGCGACCAGGGTTTGGAGTGGAGGGACCAAGGGGTGGCGCCCCACCCTCTATTTAGGAGGAGGGGCGCCATGGGAGGAGTCCTAGTAGGACTCCCTCCCTTCCTGGCAGCGGATTGGGAGGAGGAGGAGTCCTCCTGCCCCGACTCCTTGTCTTGCCCACAAGGACTCCTTGATCCTTTCTTGGTTTTCAAGCAAACTCCAAGAAATCTCCTAGAACCTTCGAACATTCCGAAACCTTCTAGAATCCTCATACAAATACTCTAACATTTCCTAACTTAGAAAATGATCCCCAATATATGAATATCATTCTTGGACAATTCCGGATCTCCTCGTGATGTCCGGATCAATCGAGACTCGAACAACATTCGTTTCCAA
Source organism: Avena insularis (assembly GCA_023614405.1). Taxonomy (NCBI): domain Eukaryota; kingdom Viridiplantae; phylum Streptophyta; class Magnoliopsida; order Poales; family Poaceae; genus Avena; species Avena insularis. Next base: position 657,689,086 of record CM042690.1, on the reverse strand, counting down.
CACATTCCATATCTACTTAAAACAACTTCGAACCTTAAGTGTGTCACCCTACGGTTCGTGAATATGCAGACATGATGGAGACACCTCTCCGATCAATAACCATCTGCGGGATCTGGAGATCCATAACGGCTCCTACATACTCAACGATGACTTCGTGATTGATAGAACCATTAACATACGAAACCAATTCCCTTTGTCACACGATATTCTACTTATCCGAGGTTTGATCGTCGGTATCTCCATACCTAGTTCTACCTCGTTACTGATAAGCACTCTTTACTCGTTCCATGTTATGTCATCCCTTGTGACCTAGTCACATGCTTGCAAGCTAACTAGGTGACATTCCACCGAGAGGGCCCAGAGCATATCTATCCGTCATATGGATGGACAAATCCCAATCTTGGTCCATGCGCTTCAACACATACTTTCAGAATATCCAATGACACCTTTATAACCACCCGATTCTGAGCGGTGTTTGATGTCATCAAAGTACCCATCCGGTGATGGTGATTAACATAACCTCATGGTTGAAGGATTAGGTTACTATGCATTTGAAAGCTTATAGCAATACGAACTAAATGACTTGATCTTATGCTACGCTTACTATGGGTGTGTGTCCATCACATCATTCTCCTAATGATATAACCTTATTATTAATGACATCCAATGTCCATGATCAGGAAACCATGATCATCAATTAATCAACAAGCTAGTTCCACAAGAGGCTTACTAGGGACTCTTTTATGTTTACAAAACACACATGTATTAGTGTTTCCTTATAATACAATTATAGCATGGGATGTAAATATTCATCATAAACACAAAGATATAATAATAACCACTTTTATTATTGCCTCTTGGGCATATCTCCAACAGTCTCCCACTTGCACTAGAGTTAATAATCTAGATTACATGGTAATAAACCTAACACCCATGGCGTTCTGGTGTTGGTCATGCTTTGCTCTAGGGAGATGTTTAGTCAACGGATCTGCCACATTCAGATCAGTGTGTACTTTGCAAATCTTTATGTCACCATCTCGGACATACTCGCGAATAGCATGGAAACGTAGCTTGATGTGCTTCAGCTTGCTATGTGACCTTGGCTCCTGTGCATTAGCTATGGCACCTGTGTTGTCACAGTAGATGGCCATCGGGTCCAACGCACTGGGAACCATGCCAAGTTCAGTAATGAACTCCTTCATCCATATGGCTTCTTGTGCAGCCTCCGAAGCAGCTATATATTCCGATTCAGTTGAAGATTTCGCCACAACGCTTTGCTTGGCACTCCTCCAGCTCACTGCAGCACCATTAAAAATAAATACGTATCCATACTGTGACTTCGAGTCATCTGATCGGTGTTCCAACTAGCATCAGTGTAACCATTTACAACAAGCTGTTCATCACCTCCATAAGAAAGAACCATATCCTTAGTCCTATTCAGGTACTTTAGGATATTCTTGACCGCTGTCCAGTGCTCCATTCCAGGATCACTTTGATATCTGCTAGTCAAACTAACAGCATGTGCTATATCCGGTCTTGTACACAGCATGAAATACATGATAGAACCTATGGCCGAGGCATAGGGAATATTATTCATCTTTTCTCTATCTTCTGCCATAGCCGGACTTTGAGTCTTACTCAAGGTCTTACCTGACAACATGGGCACGAACCCCTTCTTGCTCTCTTCCATTCTAAACTTCTTTAGAACTTTGTCTAAGTATGTACTTTGTGAAAGCGCTATTAGGTGTCTTGATTTATCTCTATAAATCTTGATGCCTAGAATATATGCCGCTTCGCCAAGATCCTTCATTGAAAAACTATTATTCAAAGAGGTTTTGACGCTATTAAGAAGTTCTATATCATTCCCAATCAACAATATGTCATCTACATATAGTACTAGGAATGCTACAGAGCTCCCACTCACTTTCTTGTAAATACAAGCTTCTCCATAAGTTTGTATAAATCCAAAGTTTTGATTACTTTATCAAACGTTGATTCCAACTCAGGATGCTTGCTTGATCCATAAATGGGCTGAAGTTTGCATACCTTGTCGACATCACTAGGATCGACAAAACCCTTGGGTTGTACCATATACAACTCTTCCTCAATGTCACCATTAAGGAACGCCGTTTTGACATCCATCTGCCAAATCTCATAATCGAAATATGCAGCAATTGCTAACAAAATCCTCACAGACTTTAGCTTCGCTACTGGTGAGAAAGTATCATCGTAGTCAACTCCTTGAATTTGTCGGAACCCTTTCACGACAAGTCGAGCTTTATAGACAGTAACATTACCATCGATCATTTTTCTTTTGAAAATCCATTTGTTCTCGACACCTTCGACAATCCGGTAAGTCCACCAAAGTCCATACTTGGTTTTGTACATGGATCCCATTTGGTTCATGGCTTCTAGCCATTTGTCGGAATCTGGGCTCACCATAGCTTCTTCATATGTCACGGGGTCATCGGTGTTGTCCACCAACATGACGTTCAAGCGAGTCATACCAATCGGGAGTGGTACGAACCCTCGTTGACTGCGAGGTTCAGCGATAACCGTTCGAAGTTTCATGATCACCATCATTAGCTTCCTTTCCAATTGGTGCGGCGGCACAAAACATCTTCTCGTGCTGCGCTACTCTCAACTCCGAGAAGGTTCAATAACCTCGTCGAGTTCTACTTTCCTTCAGTCACTTCCTTGAGAGAAACTCCTTCTCAAGAAAGGATCCATTCTTAACGAAAACTTTGCCTTGGATCTATGATAGAAGGTATACCCAATTGTTTCTTTAGGGTATCCTATGAAGGCGCATTTCTCGCTTTGGGTTCAAGCTTATCAGGTTCTAACTTCTTTACATAAACCGCAACCCCAAACTTTAAGGAACGACAATTTAGGTTTCTTACCAAACCACAATTCATACGGTGTCGTTTCAGCAGTTTAGATGGTGCCCTATTTAAAGTGAATCTGTGTCTCTAATGCATAGCCCCAAAATGATAGCGGTAAATCTATAAGAGACATCATAGACGAACCATATCTAAGAGAGTTCGATTATGACGTTCGGACACACCATTACGCTGTTGTGGTGTTCCGCGGTGTCAGCTGAAAGTATTCCACATTTCTTTAAATGCATGCCAAACTCATAACTTAGATATTCACCTCCAGCGGTCGAGCAGCGAAACTTAATCTTCTTGTTACGATGATTTTCCACTTCACTTTGAAATTCCTTAAACTTCTCGAAAGTTTTGGACTTATGTTTCATAAAGTAGACATACCCATATCTACTTAAGTCATCCGTGAAAGTGAGAACATAACGATATCCACCAGCGATGCTACACTCATTGGACACTTTTACATCGGTATGTATTATTTCCAATAAGTCTAGCTTCGCTCCATTATTCGAAGAATGGAGTCTTAGTCATTTTCCCATTAGACATGCTTCGCATCTTTCAAGTGATTCAAAATCAAGTGATTCAAGAAGTCCATCGAATGGAGTTTCTTCATCGCTTCACTCCAATGTGACCAGACAGCGATTGCCACATGTATGTAGAATTATCATTCAGTTTTATTCGTTTAGCATCTATGTTGTGAACATGTGTATCACTACTATCGAGATTCAATAAGAATAAACCATTCATCTCGGTGCATTACCATAAAGATATTACTCATATAAATCGAACAACCTTTATTCTCAGACTTAAAAGAGTAACCGTCTACAATAAACAAGATCCGAGATATAATGTTCATGCTTAACGGGCACCAAATAACAATTATTTAAATTTAAAACTAATCCCGATGGTAGATGTAGAGGAGGCGTGCCGGGCGATCACATCAACCTTGGAGCCATTTCAACGCGCGTCACCTCGTCTCTCCTAGTCTTCGTTTATTCCAGCTCTGTTTGAGTTACAAATATGAGCAACCGAACCGTATCAAATACCGGGCACTACTACGATTACTAGTAAGATACACATCAATAACATGTATATCGAATATACCTTTCTTCTTGATGTTTTCGTTCTTGAATCCGCCCGGTACTTGGGGCGATTCGCTTCGATGACCAGCACCCTTGCGATGAGAAGCATTGATTTCAGGTTTAGGACCAGCCTTGGGCTTCTTAGCAGTCTGGCGGCTTTCTTGCGTCCTTCTTGAAGTTGCCCTTTTCTTAGGCTTGCCCTGTTTCTTGAAATTGGTGGTCTTATTGACCATCAACACTTGGTGCTCCTTCTTGATCTCCACTTCAGCAGTTTTCAGCATGGACGATAGTTCGAAGCGTCTTGTTCATGCAATTGCATATTGTAGTTCATCACAAAGTTCTTATAACTTCGGTGGCGGTGATTGGAGGACACGGTGAATCCCTAACTCATTAGGAATCGTTATCCCCAACTCTTGGAGCTTGTTTGCATGCCCGGACATGGTGAGCACGCGTGCTTAGCAGACTTCCTCTTCCATCTTACAGTTAAAGAACTTTTGGAGGCCTCATAGCTCTCCGCGGCGCGTGAGTCTCAACAATGAGCTTGAGCTCCTTAATGATCTCGAGCGGGTCGTGGTGCTCAAAACGCTTCGAGCTCCGTTTCTAAACCATACGAGGATGGCACTGAATTGTGGAGTAATGATTTTTCGAGTGGCGTAAACATTCTTTACGTCATCGGTGGCATCATCTGCAGGTGGGTCACCTAGCGGTGCTTGAGCACATAGGTCATCGACCAGCCACGAGGACAATCTTGGACCATGGAGCCGGTCCGTGAAGTTGCTTCCATTGTTCTTAAGCTTTTCTTTCTCTAGGAGCATTGAAATTGATGGAGAGGTTAGCCATAATCTACAACAAATTTGCAAGTAGTTTAGACTAAGTTTATGATAAATTGAGTTCAATTTTAATTCTTAAATTAACTAGGTGAAATCCTCAAAACAATATCCCTCACATTGTCTTAGTGATTACAGACCAAGTTCACTACACCAAGTCAGATCTTCACGAGAAGATGTAGTTTCATCGGCGAACAATCTTTATGTTCATCATATCATTTATATGACTCATGCTCTACCTTCGGTATTCCGTGTTCGAGACCATGTATGTACATGCTAGGCTCGTCAAGATTAACCTTAGTTTCCGCATGTGCAAATCTGGCTTGCACCGTTGTATGCGCTGCGTAGAATCTATCACATCCGACCATCACGAGATGCTTGAGCAGCGAGTCTTAGCAACGGTGCCAACTAAGGACGAACACTTTATTACTTGATATTTAGTGAGAGGGATCATCTTATAATGCTACCGTCGCGATCTAAGCAATACAAGATGCATAAAGGATTAACATCACAGGCAATTCATAATTAGTGTGATATGATATGGCCCTTTCTTCTTGTGCCTTTGATCTCCATCTCCAAAGCACGGACATGATCTCCATCATCACCAGCATTGCGTCAAGGTCAGTGGCGCCGCTTCATGGTTGTCCATCATCACTAGCAACTATTACAACTACTTGGAATAAAGCTATTACAAGATGAATAGACACGCAAGTCTTAACAGAATTAAAGACAACCATTAGGCTCCTGCCGGTTGCCATATTACAATAAGGATCATTGCATACATCAAATATAATCACAATCACATGATGGCCATATCACATCACAAAACCCCTGCAAAAACAAGTTAGACGCCTCTAATTTTCTTTGCAAGTTTTACGTGGTTTGGGGCTTTCGAATAAGAACGGATCTTATTTACAAAACTGAACCACAACGTTGATACAAGTGCTATCAAGTGCAAAGTGTAGATTGGATCTATACTATGGTGGGAGAGACAGACACCCGCAAACTTGTGCAAAGCAAGTTACACGTCAAGCGTGGAGCAAGTCTCATGTGCGATGACATGTAAGGTTAGCCCGAGCCGCTTCATCCCACCATACCGCAAGATGCAAAGTACACAAAGCAAAAAGGCAGCCACGAGCACCAACGCCCACAAACCATTGTGTTCTACTCGTGCAACAGATCTACACATAGACAAGGCTCTGATACCACTGATGGGTTCGTAGCATGGAAAACAAAAAATTTCTACCGCAAGAACGAACAAAACCCAGATCTAATCTAGATAAAAGCCAAGATCTAATCTATTAGACATGTGCAACGAGATAGATCTGTACTAGCCCTCGTAGATCCGAAAGCGTTACGAGATTGGATCTCGTGGTTGATGTAGTCGATCACTTGCCGATCTCAAGATCGTGTGGATGATCCTTCCGGCGCCGCGTTCCGGCAGCGCTTCCTTGATCGATCCTGCGTCTTGAGTCGGCGACCTTCCTCTCCCGTTCGACAAGCGGCGGATGTAGTAGGTCTTCTCCACGGAATCCCAGCAACGGTGTGGTGGTGGTGGTGAAGTAGAGAATTCTGCAAGGGCCTAAGCTTTGGCGAGAGGAAGGAGGAGAGAGGCGGCGGCCAGGGTTTGGAGTGGAGGGAGCAAGGGGGTGGCGCCCCCACCCCTCTATTTAAAGGAGGGAGGCGCCATGGGAGGGGGAGTCCTAGTAGGACTCCCCTCCCTTCCTTGGCCGGCGGATTGGGAGGGAGGGAGGAGTCCTCCTGCCCCACGACTCCTTGTCTTGCCCCACAAGGACTCCTTGATCCTTTCTTGGTTTCCAAGCAAACTCCAAGAAATCTCCTAGAACGTTCCGGAACATTCTGAAACCTTCTAGAATCCTCATACAAATACTTTGGAACATTTCCTAACTTAGAAAATGATCCCCAATATATGAATCTCATTCTCTGGACAATTCCGGATCTCCTCGTGATGTCTCGGATCCAATCCGAGACTCCGAACAACATTCGGTTTCCAACACACATTCCATATCTACTTAAAACAACTTCGAACCTTAAGTGTGTCACCCTACGGTTCGTGAATATGCAGACATGATGGAGACACCTCTCCGATCAATAACCATCAGCGGGATCTGGAGATCCATAACGGCTCCTACATACTCAACGATGACTTCGTGATTGATAGAACCATTAACATATGAAACCAATTCCCTTTGTCACACGATATTCTACTTATCCGAGGTTTGATCGTCGGTATCTCCATACCTAGTTCTACCTCGTTACTGATAAGCACTCTTTACTCGTTCCATGTTATGTCATCCCTTGTGACCTAGTCACATGCTTGCAAGCTAACTAGATGACATTCCACCGAGAGGGCCCAGAGCATATCTATCCGTCATATGGATGGACAAATCCCAATCTTGGTCCATGCGCTTCAACACATACTTTCAGAATATCCAATGACACCTTTATAACCACCCAGTTACGAAGCGGTGTTTGATGTCATCAAAGTACCCATCCGGTGATGGTGATTAACATAACCTCATGGTCGAAGGATTAGGTTACTATGCATTTGAAAGCTTATAGCAATACGAACTAAATGACTTAATCTTATGCTACGCTTACTATGGGTGTGTGTCCATCACATCATTCTCCTAATGATATAACCTTGTTATTAATGACATCCAATGTCCATGATCAGGAAACCATGATCATCAATTAATCAACAAGCTAGTTCCACAAGAGGCTTACTAGGGACTCTTTTATGTTTACAAAACACACATGTATTAGTGTTTCCTTATAATACAATTATAGCATGGGATGTAAACATTCATCATAAACACAAAGATATAATAATAACCACTTTTATTATTGCCTCTTGGGCATATCTCCAAAAGTTCATTGTGTCCCTAAGATGGGCGGTTTTACTGTTATTTCTAATGAAAACAATGAATTGATACCTACTAGAACTATTGTTGGACATAGGATGTTTAAAGATTTCAGGAAATTGAATAAAGAAACTAGGAAAGATTACTATCCTTTACCGTTCATAGATCAAACTTTAGAGAGGTTAGCAGACCACACTCAATTTTGCTACTTGGACGGATACTCTATTTTTTCTCAAATAGCTGTTCATCCTGATGACCAACTTAAAACAACTTTCATTAGTCCTTATGGTTTACATGCTTATCGTCGTATGCCTTTTGGTTTATGTAATGCTCCAGCTACTTTTCAAAGATGCATGACTGTTATTTTTGCGGATTTTATAGAACTGATAATGGAAGTATTTATGGATAACTTTTCTGTCTATGGAACTTCGTTTACTATTTGCTTGGATAATCTCAAAAGAGTTTTGCGGCGTTGCGAAGAAACCAATCTTGTTCTAAACTGGGAGAAGTGCCATTTTATGGTCAAAGAAGGTACAGTCCTTGGACATAATGTATTAGGTAAGGGAATTGAAGTGGGTAGAGCTAGGGTTCATGTCATAGAGAGAATGCCACAACCTAGGGATATAAAAGGTATAAGAAGTTTCCTTGGTCATGTGGGTTTTTATAGAAGGTTCATTAGGAATTTCTCTGAAATATCTAAACCTTTGACTAACCTTCTGCAAAAAGGGAGTAAGATTTAATTTTGATGATAAATGTCTTATAGCCTTTGATAAACTTAAATATGCTTTATCCCATGCTCCTATCATTAAACCACCTATCTGGGATATGACTTTTGACTTAATATGTGAAGCTAGTGATGATGATGTAGGAGTAACTCTAGGACAACATATAGGTCGTATATTTAATATTATACATCATGCTAGTAGAACTCTTAATAATGCTCAAAAGAATTATCCTAAGGAAGAAAGGGAACTTTTTGCTGTATTTTTCTCTTGCGATAAATTTCGTTCTTATATAGTTGATGCAAACGTAAGAGTTCATACAGATCGTGATGGTTTAAAAGAACACCTTGAGAGGAGAAATCGTAAGCCAAGATTGATCCGTTGAATCCTTTTACTTCAAGAATTTGAGTTGCAGATTATGCAGAGGCAAGAAATAAAGATGTTGGATGCAATGTTCATATTCGCCCAGCAAGACACCAATCTTATTAAAAACAATTTTAGTCCTGGTGATTTTAGTTTACGAGAATTATTAAATGAACTAAGGTCAATTCCTCCAAAAGATAAGAATTCTTTGTTGTTAGAGGAGCTTGTCATCCCTGAATAAGTAAACGGTAAGTGCAAGGTAAGTGTTCTTACTCAAATAAGTGATTCTGCTCACAAATTTTACTCCTGAAATTTTTGCCTTTGAATTCCTCGTGTTTTTCTGAAGTTTTTGAAGGTTTTTACCAACTATCTGGTGCAACTATCTGGTGGAGAAAATTTCCGCCATTATAGTTGGTCGTTAAACTTTCTGTACCTTCTTCGTGAAATTGTTTTCGATGTCTGGAAACTATACGGTCGCAACTATACGGCCGGAGAAAGTCCTCCCGCCGTATAGTTGGTCGTTAAACTCTCAGACATTTTTGATTTTCGATGTCTAGAAACTATACGGTCGCAACTATACGGACGGAGAAAATCCTCCCACCGTATAGTTGGTCGTTAAACTCTCAGACATTTTTGATTCCTTTTTCTTTTTTTATAAAAAAACGGTTTTGTCGGTTCCGAGTTGGTAACTTAATCAACCTGGACTCGAGATATTTGGAAATATCTGGCCGAAACCAACTATATGGCCAGAGCTATACGGGTCGCGCTCGAATAGTTGGTCGTTACGCGGCAGGACTTCTCCAAATCCGCGATTTCGTTCCCTATTCCATTAAGATTCTTTTCTTGCGCGTGAATTTGGTGTTTCTCATGAGTTTTACCGACCTTTGACCCCCTTATATACTGCCATTGTGTTTCTCTCCAATCATAATCACCAGGAACCAATCTAGCCACGCGATATCCCGTCCCAGGCCGTGGGAAATCCCTGGGTCTCATCGCTCCTTCCAGGGACCGCTCTCGCAGCCCGTCCATGGAGGATGACAATGAGGAGGTGGAGAGGTTTAGCCCGGGGTACAAGGAGTACGTCGAGCCAAGCCTCTACAACAACGATCCCAATGAAGATTGGAGTGACATCTATATATGTCGTGATGTCTATGATCCCTCAGAGATTTACTGGGCGACAATGAAGGGAGCTCAACAAGAGAGAGAAGGCCACAAGCCGCATGGAAAAGGGCGTGTGAAGACGGTCAAGTCCATCGCCACGAACTCTAGTCCACACAAGCGTAAGTAATTACCTAATATTGGTGCAGGTGCAAGCAAGAGAGCAACGGTGCCACTCTTGAAGCCTACCATTTGTGCTCGTATGAGAGTGAATCCTCAAGAAGAGTGGAGGAACGGTTTCTATTGGGTCCGCAGCATAGAAAACAAAAAAATTCCTACGGTGTGAACTACACGCCAAGATCTATCTAGTAGGTACAAAGCAACGGGTGGACATACATCCAACGAGAACTTACCCTCGTAGACAACGAGCTTTGTTAACGAGTAGGAACTCGTGGTTGATGTAGTCGTACACTTGCCTATCTCAAGATCATGAGGAAGGCCGAGCGCCGCAACTCAGCGGCGCATCCGCACTCGCACACACGTTCAAGCCACCGGACAACCTCCACCTCCTCGCTCCAGCGATCCAGCGGAAGCATCAACTCTTTCCAGACGAAATGTCACCGGGAACATGTATCTCGCTAATCCGAGACCATGGGGGAATAATTCTAGAGGGGGAGAGAGATCCTTCACAAGGAGGTGTGTGTGGATGAAGGAGGGAATGGGTGGCCTTTTATAGGAGGAGGGGGGGTGCCCCCTCTCTCCATGGCCGGCGCATGGGGGGGTGACCCCTCACCTCCCCCATTCATGTGGTGGTAACCCCCTCCACATTAAAATGCCTCTTCACATTCCCTTTTAAAGTCTCCACTTTAAATGCATTAAATTTCTCCAAATTTAATGCTCTCTCATTTAATAAAACTCTTTTTATTAAATTTATTCAGAATTTTGTTAATTACTTTAATTAACAAACATTCACATATAGCCCCTTGCAATATTTCAATATCACATGCAGGACCACCTTCTGCAATTTCACCCGAAACAATTTCCGGTTTCTATTGAAACAATTCCCGCGCTTTGCAATTCTTTCGTCTGAAACATATGTGCTCCAAAATGGTGTCCGGTAACTCTTAAGTGTGCCACCCTACGGTTCGCGAATAATGCAGACATGATCGAGGCCCTTCTCCGATCAATAATCAGCAGCGGGACCTCGAGATCCATACTGACTCTTGCATATTCAACGATGACTTCTGTGATCGTGAGAACCTTTAACACTTGTAACTAAATCCCTTTGTCTCTCGATATATTACATGTCCGAGATTCGATCATCGGTATCTCCATACCTAGTTTGATATCGTTACCGACATGCACTCTTTTCTCGTTCCCATGATATAACATTCTAGTGATCACATCACTTGCTTGCAAGCTATCCTAATTTGATATCACCGAGAGGGCCTAGAGTATATCTATCCGTCATCTGGATTGACAAATTCCACTCTTGATCCATGAGCCTCAACATAACACCTTCGTAGTACTGAACCCATCTTTATAGTCACCCTATTACGGTGTGACGTTTGATGTTATCAAGATACTCTTCCGGTGTCAGCAATTAACATGATCTCATGGTCTAAGGATAAAGATTACTTCGTATGATGTTATAGCAATATAAACATAATGACTTGATCGTAATGCTATACTTCGGATGAATGTTCATCACATCATTCCACCAATGGTGTGACCTTGTTATTAACAACATCCAATGTCCATGATCAGGAAACCTTGATCATCCTGTTAATAAACAAGCTAGTCTATAAGAGAGGCATGACTAGGAACCCTTTTTGTTTATTAAACACACATGTATTGATGTTTCCGAATCAATACATTTCTAGCATGTAAAATAAACATCTATCATGTATAAGGAATATATAATAACAACTTTATTATTGCCTCTCAGGGCATATTTCCTTCAGTCTCCCACTTGCACTAGAGACAATAATCTAGTTCACATAGTGATAAATCTAACACCCATGGAGTTCTGGTGTTGATCATGTTTTGCCCTAGGGAGAACTTTAGTCAACGGATCTGCTACATTTAGGTCCGTGTGTACTTTACGAATCTTTATATCTCCATCCTTGACATGCTCGTGGATGGAGTGAAACCGGCGCTTAATATGCTTGGAATTCTTGTGAGACCTTGGTTCCTTTGCGTTGGCTATGGCTCCATTGTTGTCACAATAGATCACCATCGGGTCCAATGCACTGGACACCCGGTTTCGTAATGAACTCTTTCATCCAAACTGCTTCTGCGCTCAGGCGACAACATATTCCGCCTCCGTTGTTGATCTAGCCACCACAGGTTGTTTAGAACTCCTCCAACTAACTGCTGCTCCGTTCAAGAGAAATACGTATCCGGATTGAGACTTAGAGTCATCCGGATCGGTGTCAAAGCTAGCATCAACATAACACTTAGCGACTAGCTCTTCTTCACCTCCGTATATAAGAAACATATCCTTAGTTCTTCTTAAGTACTTGAGGATGTTCTTTACCGCTATCCTGTGTTCCGAACCTGGATCAGATTGGTACCTACTAGTCAAACTAATAGCATGTGCCACATCCGGTCTTGTACATAGCATGGCATACATAATAGAGCCTATGGCCGAGGCATAGGGGATCTTATCCATCATCTCTCTTTCTTCCGCCGTAGCCGGACTTTGAGTCTTACTCAATGTCTTGCCTTGCAACATAGGTAAGAACCCCTTCTTACTTTCGTCCATATTAAACTTCTTTAATATCTTATCAAGGTATGTACTCTGCGATAGCCCAATTAGGCGCCTTGATCTATCTCTATAGATTTTAATGCCTAATATATATGATGCTTCACCAAGGTCTTTCATCGAAAATTTGCTGTTTAGATAACTTTTAACACTGTTTAAAAGATCTATATCATTTACAATCAATAATATGTCATCCACATATAATATCAGAAATGCCACATTGCTCCCACTCACTTTCTTGTAAATACAAGCCTCTCCATAAGTTTGGACAAATCCAAACTCTTTGATCACCTCATCAAAGCGGAGATTCCAACTTCGTGATGCTTGCTTCAGTCCATAGATAGATCGCTGAAGTTTGCACACCTTATTAGCATCCTTAGGATCGACAAAAACCCTTAGGTTGTATCATATACAACTTTTCTTCAATCTTACCATTGATGAACGCAGTTTTGACATCCATCTGCCATATTTCATAATCGAAATATGCAGCAATTGCTAACATAATCCTAACTGACTTAAGCATCGCTACGGGAGAGAATGTCTCATCGTAGTCAACTCCTTGAATTTGTCGAAACCCCTTTGCGACAAGTTGAGCCTTATAGATGGTCACATTACCATCAGCGTCAGTTTTCCTTTTGAAAATCCATTTATTCTCCACGGCCTTTCGGTCGTGAGGTAAGTCCACCAAGTTCCAAACTTGGTTCTCGTACATGGATTCCATCTCGGATTTCATGGCTTCTAGCCATTTGTTGGAATCCGGGCTCATCATCGCTTCTTCGTACGTCGCAGGGTCATCCATTTCATCAACCATGAAATTCATAATAGGATTGCCGTATAGTTCAGGAGCTGCACGTGTCCTGCTTGACCTGCGAGGTTCAGTAGTGTCCTCTTTCAGAATTTCATGATCATTATCATTAGCTCTCTCTTCATCAGGTGAAGTCAACTCCGAAACAACTTCTGGTGCTGCGCCACTCGCCATTCCATGAAGAGAAGGTTCAATAACCTCTTCGATTTCTACCTTCCGACTACTCACACCTTTCACGAGAAACTCCTTCTCAAGAAAGGATCCATTCTTGGCAACAAAAACCTTGCCCTCGGATCTCTGATAGAAGGTATACCCAATTGTTTCCTTAGGGTATCCTATGAAGACGCATTTTTCCGCTTTGGGTTCGAGTTTATCTGGTTGAAGTTTCTTCACATAAACATCGCATCCCCAAACCTTAAGAAATGACAGCTTAGGTTTCTTTCCAAACCATAATTCATACGGTGTCGTTTCAACGGATTTAGATGGTGCCCGATTTAAAGTGAATGCAATTTCGATTGCATAACCCTAAAATGACAGAGGTAAGTCGGTCGGAGACTTCATAGATCGAACCATATCCAATAAAGATGCGATTCTACGACTCAAAACACCATTATGTTGTGGTGTTCCGGTAGGCGTGAGTTGTGAAACTATTCCACACTCTTTCATGTGTGTGCTAAACTCGTAACTTAGATACTCTCCTCCACGGTCAGACCGTAGAAATTTGATCTTTCTATTACGATGATTTTCCACTTCATTCTGAAATTCCTTGAACTTTTCAAAAGTTTCAGACTTGTGTTTCATCAAATAGATATACCCATATCTACTCAAATCATCCGTGAAAGTAACAAAATAACGATATCCACCTCGCGCCGACACACTCATTGGTCCACACACATCAGTATGTATGATTTCCAATAGATCTGTCGCCCGTTCCATTGAACCGGAAAACGGCGTTCTAGTCATCTTGCCCATAAGGCATGGCTCACATGTATCAAATGATTCAAAATCAAGTGATTCCAAAAGTCCATTAGAATGGAGTTTCTTCATGCGTTTAACGCCAATATGACCTAGACGCCAGTGCCACATATATGTAGACATATCATTATCAAGTTTAATCTTTTTAGCATTAACATTATGAATGTGCGTAATATTACTATCGAGATCCAATAGAAATAAACCATTCAACATAGGTGCATGACCATAAAAGATATCATTCTTATAAATCGAACAACCATTGTTTTCACATTTAAAGGAATGACCACTTTGCATCAAACACGATCCAGATTCAATGTTCATGCTCAGTGCAGGCACCAAATAACAATTATTTAGGTTTATAACTAATCCCGATGGCAAATGGAGAGGTAGCGTCCCGACGACGATCACATCAACTCTTAATCCATTGCCGACCCGCATCCTGACCTCATCCCTTGCTAGTTATCGCTTCTTCCGTAGCCCCTGAACTGAGTTACATATATTAGCAACCGATCCGGTATCAAATACCCAGGTGCTACTGCGAGTACTAGTCAAGTACACATCAATAACATGTATATCACATATACCTTTGTTTGGCTTGCGGGACTTCTTGTCCGCCAAATACTTAAGGGATTCTTGCTTCAATGGCGATCCCTTTGCAATAGTAGCACTCGGTGTCAGACTTAGGGCCATCCCGGGGTTTCTTTTCAGGCGTGGCAACAAACTTGCCACCCTTCTTTCCCTTGTGCTTGCCTTTCTTATCCTTCTTGAAACCGGTGGTCCTATTGATCATCAACACTTGATGTTCTTTCCTAATCTCCACTTCTGCAGTCTTAAGCATTGTGAAGCTCGGAAGAGACTTCTTCATGCCCTACATATTATAGTTCATCACGAAGCTCTTGTAGATAGGTGGCAGAGATTGGAGAACACGATGTATGCCTAAGTCAATGGGAATCGTTATTCCCAAGGACACAAGCTTATTGGCGTACCTAGACATTTTGAGTACGTGCTCACTAACGGAGCTGTTTTCCTCCATCATGCAGCTAAAGAACTTTTCTGTAGCATTATAACTCTCTCTGACATGGGTATTGAAAATCATTTTCAATTCTCCCATGGTATCAAAGGCATTACCATTTTGAAAGCGCTTTGAAGTTCGGCTCTAGCCCATACAAGGTATGCCGCAATGAACTAAGTTGTGGTCCTCTGACGAGTCACATAGACATTCTTTTCCTCGTTGAGAGCATCGAGGCTGGTGGGGGACCTAGCGGCGCATCTAGCACATATTGCTTTTGTGCAGCAGTGAGGAGAATCCTCAAATTCATAGCCTAGTTGGTGAAGTTGCTACCATTCGCAACAAGTTTCTCTTTCTCCATGAACACATTGAAATTAAAAGCAGGTGGTGCCATCTACAACAAAATTTGTAAAGTTTATTTAAACTAAGTTTATGATAGATTGAGTTAAACTAATCCAAATTACTAATGAACTCCCACTCAAAAACGACATCCCTCGTGTCCTTTTGGTGATTACATGAACCAAATCCACTATATGAAGTCCGATCATCACGTGAGTTGATATAGCTTCAAAGGCGAGCATCTATATGGGCATCATATCAACCATATGACTCATGCTTAACCTTTCGGTCCGTGTTCCGAGGCCATGTCTGTACATGCTAGGCTCGCCAAGTAAGAACCTTAGTATTCGCGTGTGTAAAACTGTCTTACACCCGTTCCTATGAAAGCGTAGATTCGAGTACACCCGATCATCACGTGATGTCTCGAAACACGGTCCATAGAACGGTGCATACTCAAGGAAGAACACATTTTTATCTTGATATCTAAATGAGGGATCATCTT
Source organism: Avena insularis (assembly GCA_023614405.1). NCBI lineage: Eukaryota > Viridiplantae > Streptophyta > Magnoliopsida > Poales > Poaceae > Avena > Avena insularis. The sequence continues at coordinate 657,672,827 of CM042690.1, read as the reverse complement.
ATAATGCTACCAAACGCGCCAAACTAGCAGTATAAGATGCTAACATCTAATGTGTAAAGTGAGATGATATGGTCCATGCATTTGATCTCTATCACTTGCATCATGGTATGATCTCTATCATTCCTTTGTGTGTAAGGCCAAGGTCTATGGAACTTACATGTTGACTGTGTTGTAAGAGTATCTACCATACATCTACTTACAATAATACCATATCAATACACTAGCCTAGCAACGATCTAAACTAGATGCCTCTAATTCATCAATTGCAAGTTTTACGTGGCTTAGGGCTTTCGGAGATAGAACCGTTCTCACCTACGAACATGAACCACAACGAGGATAGCTAAGTTATTAGCAACTCGTTGTAAATCAGATATTGACTATAGTAGGAGAGACAGACATCCGCCATCCACTTATGCAAAACAAGTTGCATGTCAGTCGTGGAACCGGTCTCATGTACGATGACATGTAAGGTTGGTCCGGGCCGCTTCATCCCACTATGCCACCAATATCCAAAATACATAGAAGATGCAATAACATGATCATCATCGCCCACATATCAACCATATGTGTACTTCCCGTGCTAAGCACCTACTCAGAGATCATGCTCTGATACCACTGTTGGGTCCGCAGCATAGAAAACAAAAAATTTCCTACGGTGTGAACTACACGCCAAGATCTATCTACTAGGTACAAAGCGGGTGGACATACATCCAACGAGAACTTACCCTCGTGACAACGAGCTTTGTTAGCAGTAGGAACTCGTGGTTGATGTAGTCGTACACTTGCCGATCTCAAGATCGTGAGGAAGTCCGGAGGCCAACTCAGCGCATCCGCCACTTTTACACGTTCAAGCCACCGGACAACCTCCACCTCCTCGCTCCAGCGATCTAGCATAGCGCAACTCCTTCCAGACGAAATGCCACGGGAACATGTATCTCGCTAATCCGAGACCATGGGGAATAATTCTAGAGGGAGAGATCCTTCACAAGGAGGTGTGTGTGGATGAAGGAGGAATGGGTGGCCTTTTATAGGAGGAGGGGTGCCCCTCTCTCCATGGCGGCGCATGGGAGGGTGACCCTCACCTCCCCATTCATGTGGTGGTCACCCCTCCACATTAAAATGCCTCTTCACATTCCCTTTTAAAGTCTCCACTTTAAATGCATTAAATTTCTCCACATTTAATGCTCTATCATTAATAAAACTCTTTTATTAAATTTATTCATAATTTTGTTAATTACTTTAATTAACAAACATTCACATAGCCCCTTGCAATATTTCAATATCACATGCAGAACCACCTTTACGCAATTTCACTGAAACAATTTCCGGTTTCTATTGAAACAATTCTCACGCTTTGCAATTCTTTCAAACAAACATATGTGCTCCAAAATGGTGTCCGTAACTCTTAAGTGTGCCACCCTACGGTTCGCGAATAATGCGAGACATGATCGAGACCCGTCTCTGATCAATAATCAGCAGCGGGACCTGGAGATCCGTACTGACTCCTACACATTCAACGATGACTCCTGTGATCGTGAGAACCTTTAACGCTTGTAACTAAATCCCTTTGTCTCTCGATATATTACATGTCCGAGATTCGATTATCGGTATCTCCATACCTAGTTTGATCTCGTCTGACATGCACTCTTTCTCGTTCCGTGATATAACATTCTAGTGATCACATCACTTGCTTGCAAGCTATCCTAATGTGATATCACCGAGGGCCCAGTATATCTATCCATCATCTGGATTGACAAATTCCACTCTTGATCCATGAGCCTCAACATAACACCTTCGTAGTACTGAACCCATCTTTATAGTCACCATGTTACGGTGTGACGTTTGATGTTATCAAGATACTCTTCCGGTGTCAGCAATTAACATGATCTCATGGTCTAAGGATAAAGATTACTTCGTATGATGTTATAGCAATATAAACATAATGACTTGATCGTAATGCTATACTTCGGATGAATGTTCATCACATCATTCCACCAATGGTGTGACCTTGTTATTAACAACATCCAATGTCCATGATCAGGAAACCTTGATCATCCTGTTAATAAACAAGCTAGTCTATAAGAGAGGCATGACTAGGAACCCTTTTTGTTTATTAAACACACATGTATTGATGTTTCCGAATCAATACATTTCTAGCATGTAAAATAAACATCTATCATGTATAAGGAATATATAATAACAACTTTATTATTGCCTTTCAGGGCATATTTCCTTCAGTTTCTACTTCCCCGATCCATCAATTATGGATGAGGAAGAAGTTGTTCCTAGGACCAAGGACTGCGTGCGAGCACTGGAGATATATCAGAAGCAGGAGGTACTCCATCGTGTTGAATTCCGTCACCGTCTCAAGGAGACAGAGAAGAAGGATGATCTTCTCCCATTGGTGACTAAACTTGCAAATAAAGTGGACACTTTGCAATCTGATTTGCGCTGGTGCTACAGTCGCATCACTGTTCTGGAGGATACCAACAAGAAGCTACGCACCGCGGTGTTACATGTTATGGCACCACAGTGATCTACAATATCCACAGTATCAAATAATTGCAAGGGATTATTTGATCCCGCCTGGCTTGATTCCAAGTTTGGGGAGATCTTTAAGTACCGGTCAAATCTGAACCTAGCTATGAGCTGGGTCTCCTCCTATGGAGCATCCAATACCACCTCTATCAAAGTCCAGCGGTAGTACCGCTCCATGTCCTAGCACTACCGTTAAGCGGTAGTATTGCTCCTGGACCCGACACTACCAATGGTCTATTAGGACAGCCCAACTACCCTGTTTTCCCTGCAATTCTGCCCGGCTATGTACTCTGGTACCAGGCCGGTAGTACCAGACATGTCTGATACTACCGTTGCCTGGACCGGTAGTACCGACTGTCGTAGACTCCCAACGGGCAGATTTCTCCCCCTTATAAAAGGGACCCTTCTTCTCCATTGGATCTTATCCCTTTGAGCTCATTTCCCTCCTCCATTGTTGATCCTCTTGAGCATGTCCTCTCCCTCTTTCTCCCATGATTCTTGCATCTATTTGAGGGAAAAGAGAGAGGAGATCTAGATCTACAACTCCACCAATCCATCTCTCCTCTAAGTGAGGGGAACATCTTGAGATCTAGATCTTGGAGACTTTTGTGGTTTTCCTCTTGTATTCTCCCTCTCAGATTTGGTGGAATTTGGGAGTGGAGGACTTGCTATTGCATTAGGTGCATCAGTTTTAGTTCTCCTTAGAGGATTTGGTTGGTGAAATCAAAAAGCTTGTTACTCTTAGGTTCTTGGAACCCTAGACGGTGTAGTGGCCTTTGTGGTGAGTTCTTGGGGCCTCCAATTAAGTTATGGAGATCTCCCCAAGTTAGTGGCCTTGGCGGTGATTATTAGGAGCCTCCAATTAAGTTGTGGTGATTGCCCCAATCTTGTACGGGTTTGGTGAGCTTCCTCAAGTGTCCCATAGTGGACCGGGTGCTTGCCGCGACTGGTGCTCGGGAGAATAGGGTGATGACTCTTGTGCCGTTAGTGGTCTTAGTACCATCCACCCCTCCAATGGAGACGTACTTCCCTCAAAAGTAAGAAACTTTGGTAAACATCTTCGTCTCTGCGTGTCTCGGTTATCTCTATACCCGAGCCCTTTACTTATGCACTTTACATTGTGATATCCATCGTGCTTGAAGTAATCTATATTTCTATTACCTTGTTGCTTGTCTTGCTTAGCATAAGTTGTTGGTGCACATAAGTAAACCATAGTATGCATAGGCTTTGTGCTTGACAAAGTAAATGCTAGTTTTATTCCATATTTGTTAAGCTTATCTCGTACAAGTTTTAAACTGCCTATTCACCCTCCCTCTAGATGGCATCTATGTCCTTTCAACAATAACATATTCACTACTCTGATCAACCTCAATTCCTACAAAATAGCCGAGAGACCCCAAAACAGACATCTTGAATTGCTCACACAAATTTTCCTTAGCAACATCGATGTACTCAATATCTCCTATAATCATAGAGTAGACGCAAAGTCAACCATGCTCATATGTATGATTGAAAAGGGCATGATAATGTCACTAGAAGATAAGCATCAACTCGTATCACACTAAACCGCTCAAATCAAGCATCAGGGGCTTGTTTTTGGCCTATAAAAGGCTTTCAAAGATGATATACTTGACCCGAGGGAATCTCAGCACCTGAAGGTGGCTACATATAAACTTCCTCATCTAGGTCACTATGAAGGAAAACATTCTTCGCATCAATTTGGAAAATTTCCATGATTGAGCCACGACCACATCAATCAAAGTGTGAAAATAAGTCATGTGAAATTCAGTTCTTACAAGTTTTTCGATGTTCGTGTTATCTTTCTCTGAAATACCCATAGGGGTATGGGAAAGACTAGACTATTTTATCAAGATTTTTCTGGCAAAGTGATGTCCATAAATAAAAGTATAGACTTTTAAAATGAAACATAATTTGTAGGCCAAATGATCAAGAAGGGCTTGAGATCGAAATTTTACTGAAGAACAAATGTATTACTTAGCAAGTGGCTTCATAAACTGGTAATTGAAACGGGTGTATGGCAAGAACTCATACATAACAAATACTTGCATTCATAAAGTTTTCTCAAGTTAAATCAAATCCAACTGATTCTCCCTTCTGGAAGGGCTTATGAAAGTAAAGGAAGATTTCTTTAGTATAGGTTTCTTCAAAGTTGGTAAAGGTGAGAGCACACAGTTTGGGAAGATACTTGGTTAGGAGATACACCGTTAGCACAATAATATTCCTCTTTATATAACATTTCTCAATGAAAACAAGTTTCAGTGGCAAATGTTATGTCCCATACTCCTCTATAGTTTTTAGAAGAGCCTTCACAATAATAAGTGGACACGATGGTTGCACTTAGTCCGCGGACTCATGGATGTCCAGCTACTAGTGCAAACAGATCTTTTTGCGTAGAAACTCACAACTTCAGATTCCTTTTCGGTCAAATCATTGCATTTAGATTACACGAATGATTATACAGTTTTTGTCGGTAAATATAGTTGGAAAATGATTGTACCACTAAAGATCAAGATTTTTATGTGATTCTTATATCAAAAAGTGCTTCTCACTAGAATAATCTAGCTAAAAGGAATTGGCATGGTAGTAAGAAGTGTTGTTTTTTAATCAAGATGAAGCAATACAACATTTGTTTATTACATGCCATGTCAGGATTATTTGGCACATATATCATATGGAGACAAATTTACCTCCACCTCAAAATTTACAATTTGTTTGGGAATTGGCTTATGGGTGTTAATAAGAAATATAAAGTACACATTCGAGTAAGAGTTTGTGCTTTACTATAGGCCATCTGAAACGTGCGCAATGACACTATCTTTAACGATGCAAAGTCCTCATCTTTTATACATGTCATCTCCCTCGCTACCCATTGGACCTGTATGTGGTCTTACCTATAGCCAATAGAAGCTTTGGTTATTGGGTGCAACCAGCTGGTGACGGTTGCACGGGATATATACAACCAATACAGTTGATGTTCTGATCTCTGGAGACATTCTATATCAACTTGATTGATAAATTTCTCAGGTTGCTTGTGAGTCTTCCAATTTCTACAACAAGTGTTGAACTGCATTTTCAACTTTCAAGATTATTAAAACAAGGTTGCACAATAAGATAGAGGATGAATTTCTTGACAACAACTTGCTAGTCAACATAGAGATGGAAATCACAGAGAAGTATAGCTATGAGGATGTCCTTGAGCATTTCACCGGTGCAAAGAGACGAAGAGCTGACCTATAACAAATAACTACAATACTACATGGTTCTACTCACTACAATAGTACATGGTTCTATGATGACCTGTAGTATCAAATTCTTTTGTTTTGGAGTAGTTTAGGTATATATTGCTGTTAGAAATGTATTGTGTGGACAGATCAATCTAACTATATAAGTTTCTGAAAAATACTACGAATTCTAGCTTGTTGGGAGTGAATAGGATGGTGAGCGTGGAAGTGAATAGGATGGTGGCTGATCAGAGACTCACTCATGTAAGGAGAAGATAGATGGTGGCTGATCAGAGACTACTCGTGTAAAAAGAAATGGTACACTCTAAATTACTCCCTCCGTTTCAAAATATAAGATGTTTTAGCTTTGTGAAAGGAGTGTATCTAGACTCCTTTTAGTGTCTAGATTCACTCTAATTCTAGATAAACCTAGACACTAAAAGAGGTCTAGATACACTTTATTCACAAATCTAAAACATCTTATATTTTAAAACGAAGAGAGTAGTAGAGAGTAATGATCGCTGACCTATAACAAATAACTACAATACTACATGGTTCTACTCACTACAATACTACATGGTTCTATGATGACCTGTAGTATCAAATTCTTTTGTTTTGGAGTAGTTTAGGTATATATTGCTGTTAGAAATGTATTGTGTGGACAGATCAATCTAACTATATAAGTTTCTGAAAAATACTACGAATTCTAGCTTGTTGGGAGTGAATAGGATGGTGAGCGTGGAAGTGAATAGGATGGTGGCTGATCAGAGACTACTCGTGTAAAAAGAAATGGTACACTCTAAATTACTCCCTCCGTTTCAAAATATAAGATGTTTTAGCTTTGTGAAGGGAGTGTATCTAGACTCCTTTTAGTGTCTAGATTCACTCTAAATCTAGATGAACCTAGACACTAAAAAAGGTCTAGATATATTTTATTTACAAAGCTAAAACATCTTATATTTTGAAACGGAGGGAGTAGTAGAGAGTAATGATCACGTGGGAGCTGAAAGTTATTTCACATTATTTAAACCCAAAAAAATTAGGAAAAGGAAGAGAGAGGAGTGCAAAGTTTAGTGGACAACTAGTTGTCTATATTCTCCAAAAAAAAAAAAACTAGTTGTCTATAGTTGTCAATTTCATTTTCCCCGAGAGGACTGGTCTATCTTCGAACTTCCTAACACGACCACGGTTACAAAGCACTGTCCTGGACCCCCGCTGCAGAAGCCAACTCAGTTCGTTGAATTAATTCAGAGACATAAACTTGTATTTCACGGAACAAAAGTTAGACGCCAAAAGAAGTATAGAAAAATGCCAGAAATTCTATAATTCAGAACGGAGGGTGTAACATATAGATCCAAGCTGAAACTTCAAACTGCTCATATATCATCAGAAAAATAAGGCGAAAATAAGAACTCTGCGCTGCTACAATAACTAGACTAGTCTAGTACAGACTGGACACGCCAGCTTCACATTTCAGGTTACAATTTACAACTCTTGGGCGAGAGAGAGTAAGATGTGTATGTCAGCCAATAAATTTCCACATCGAATGGCAGATGCTCAAGATTTCAGAGAACTGACAGCCACTGGAGGTAAACTTGAGCGCCAATCTGATCTCTTCTGCCCATGTCTCCCAAAGTGTCTGTCCTGAAAACGGTGGCAAAATTTCAGCGGCTGAAACGCTCCGAGATCGACTTTGGTATGAGGCTGGTCGTGCTTGATTGTTTCTCTAACCTGTATCAAGTAGCGAGCAATGCTGTTAGAATTGCACAAGAGCCTGACCACAAGATATGGAGGGTGAAGACAGAAGGTATCAAGGTAGTAAGAACCTCGCAATCTCTTCTACAGATTTCATGATAAGCTCTGAACTTGTTTCAATCACTTGTCCTCCCAGTATCATTTCATCCAAAACTGTGTGCAGCTGCATTTCCAAATTACATGAGCAAAGGAGGATTGGTGGTTATTCTTAAGTAGTATTGCTCATCAGTCATCACTATGACAGGAGAACAGGCTGTTGGGATGAACGAATGGAGTTTTTGTCTGAACAGAAAAAATGCACATATCTACATATATAGACACTTGCAACAATTATATGGTTCAAACACTACAGCAAGAAGGGGATAGAGGGTAGTAGCATCGTAGGCTTCAAAAGGTTTGGAGCTTCCTAGAGCATCTCCAGTGGGCCTCACAATAGCCCTCCCAGGTATTCGGGTGCCGGACAAGAAATCAACGCCCAGCCAGCCTCCAAATAGCAGCAACTTGTCTGGAACAGCCCAGTAAAATGTCCGGCACTCCCAGGCTAGCCCTAACCCATAGGGACCAGCAAGGGAGTGCCAGACACGCCCGGCAAACGGCGACATGTCAGATACTGACAGGTGGGCCAGCTCTGGCAGCGACACAAAGCGCCGGCCAAGCGATCAGCGTAGTTTAATGCACACACCCACCTGCCTCGCCGGTTCGCCAGGCAGGCGCTGGCACTTCCCACACGGCGACGGCGCGTCTCGTCTTCCTCACGCCGCTCGCCATCACGGTCATCTTCCTCCTGCCCGGCAACACTACTCCTCGTCCCCAAGCAGTAGAGGAACTCACCGTCGCCCTCGTCCTCGCAGCGTTCGGCACCAGACATCGTCTTCCGCACCTTGAAGGAGGAGCCACGGCCCTGAAGTAGGAGCATCTGCCCTCGCTGCCAAGGGCCGGCTTTCTTTCCGGCGGCTGAAGGAGAAGGAACTGCCAGCACTGGTGTGGGAGGCCAACTTCCGCATCCCCTCGCCTTTGCGCCACCCCAATGACCCGGATAATGAGCCGGGCCTCAATGCCGCCCTGCTCGAGTCGGCGAGCATGGTGCCCCCAGCCACCCGTGAATACGCGGAGGCGTGGTCGGCAAGGCACTAGGGCATCATCACCATCGACGCACGATGAGTCCAGCAGCGGCTCTGTGCCTTCGACGACAACGGCGGCGGCGAGCTCGACTACAGCGTCTTTGACCAGCGCAGCTCGATCTAGCGTTTAGTTAGGTTTTTAAGTTAATTTTCATTTAAGTATGTAATTATTTTTTAAGAATTTCAAATAATTTGCCGGTTTAGTATGATTTCGTAAAAAAATCCTATTGGAGGCGCCACTGGGGGCAGCCACCCCCAATACGCTGACAACGTGTGCTGGCGCTCCCAATAGCGCCAATCCGGCCTCGTTGCCACCAGTCACCGTTGCTTAGTAACAAATGTTATTTATCCCCTGTTTAAGGATAGATAGGGTTGGCCCTTTCTGCATTTTTCTTCAAACTATCTCACAGTGGAATACTGGACACTGATGATCAAATTAATATTAAGTTATCGATGCTAAATCTAGAGAAGACTTGATATTATTATGTTTCCTAACTTGTATTTCAAACTGAATTGTACTTAAGTTACCACTTCAACTGTGCTTTTGATCCTTTGTTCATATGTAAGCACATTGTAACCTTGAGCTGCCCGCTGCGCAGACACTACAGAACTTCAGTGGCCACTAGCATGACCCAATACTTAACAGCATATACTTTTAGCAAGAAAATGCTTCCTGATATTTCAACTGTGATAATTTGGTCGGTAGTGGATAATGAAATAGATATGCAGACTTAACAGCATATACTTTTAGCCAGAAAATGTTTCTTGGAATTTCAATTGTGATAATTTGATCCGTAGTGGAAAGTGAAATAGATATATATGCAGCAAGCCGTCAACATATATTTTGTTATATTGAAGTATTTGTTACATTGAGCACTTGGATATGCATTTTATAAGATCCAAGTGTCAAAAATCTGTTAAATGCAGCAAATCAAAGAACATGCTACACGTTGTGAACTTCATTTTTTAATTGCAGTGGATTTTCTTTCGCAGGGAACCGAAATTGATATTTTCGGTGAGAGAAACATAACAGTTGACTATGCAGAACAGAATTACCAAACAAGAGAATTATGGTACCTTGTTGAAGTTAAATACAATGTCAAGCTCACAGACATTCTTGAAGCACCTATTCAATGTTTCAACAAATACTGTGACAACATAACACTTCTTAAGATTAGTTGATCAACTCAAAGAGTTGATAAAAGGATCTTAAAGTGACAGAGGAGAAAAGTGATTTAATACTTCACCCAGTATTAGATGAACAAATAATGCATGTTAATAATGTGCTACTGCAGTGACATGCATAAGTGTTTAGCAACAATCATAATTTGAGTTGGAAACACAGAATAGAAAGGTATAAGCAAATTGTATATGAATATTGAACATTGACTAATCAGCCAAACATCCATGTGAGGAAGTAGACTGGGTCTGTACCAAAACATGCCAAATACTAATGTGTAGCATGGTAACACACTGAACATAATTTGTCCCTAATGCTGATCTATGCAGCCTCATCTTTCAGTGCATGTGCCTATCACTCATAGTAACTGAAGAAACAATTGTGCTGATAAGGATTTAGGCTACCTTGTACAAGGTCGAGCATAGCGAGCTCATTCTCAGAGCCGTCAAAGACAAAAACGAAATATAGTGTCGCCAAATGCTTGTAGACCAGTTTTGTTCCCTGCAAAGAGAAAACGAAAATTAGAGGTTCTTTTACCCCTCTCACAACTCAATGAAGGTAAAATAGTTGCAAGGTTAATCAGATAATTCAAGTTTTTTCCTCACAAAAATTTAATCTACATAGTACTAATTTAATTTTACAACTGATTATTAATTTTTTTGGATCCACACTTGCTAAATAGCTTTTCCCCCCTTTCCTTTAAAGAGTTTTCTGAAGCATTTGCATATATACTTGGTAGTTAGCACAACTTGCATACAGATTGACTAAGATAGGCAAGTCAGGTCAGAAATTCCAGGAAATAAACCAATATACTCCAAAGCAAGAAGATTCCAAAAGTCCTTGTTCATTATTGGCATCTACATAGCATTTCTCTCTTTGCAAGATTTACTACCGGATAAGAATATACTGGGATAGCCTGAGACTGAGAGGGTACATCACCGGTCCAAAGATTGCATCAGTCTCAACGAAATTGCTCACGCCCTCCGGCCTCGCAGACAGCACTGCAAGAAGACACTCGGCAGCTCAAGCACACTATACAAAGGGTGAAAAAAAAACAGGAAAGCGAATCTAGTGTCCACGCACATTGAAAAACGCCGCGGACGAGCTCCTGATGTTTCTCGGGATCCTGCATCCACCATTTAATCCGTGAAAAGAAGAACAGAGGAAACAAACGACAGAGCTTGACCTAGGTGGGGAAATTGACCGAGCACTTGGTGGGTAGGTGGAGAGAAAAGAGCGCGTGAACTGACGAACATACAGAGAAACAAGGAGAGAGGAGAAAGGGGTAACGGATGGAGAGGGCTTGAGACCTGGAAGTTGTAGAACTTGAGAAGGCGGGGCTTTCCCAGAGTGCTGATGACCATCACCGCTTGGATCATGGTCACCGAAGAAGAGGAGGAGCCGGGCGACGGGGCGAGTCGGCGAGATCGCGACAGCCTAGCAGGAGAAGGTAATACAAAGTGGGGAATAATAACTGGGGATGAGAAGCAAGGAGTTATCAGTTATATAAAGAAAATGGAGTTTTAATTCAACAAGGGCGCCTGTAGCTCAGTGGATAGAGCGTCCGTTTCCTAAGCGGAAAGTCGTAGGTTCGACCCCTACCTGGCTCAGAGACTAAATTATATTTTATTACTCCTTCTGATCAATATTCATTGATTTGAATTATATTTTAGTATATCTTGGTGCTGTTTTTTTTCAATATATATCTTTTTGGGAGCGCTGTTACAAATAGGTCATTTTTAGCTAATTCTATTTTAACAGCAAAACTAACATAACTAGCGTTCTTGATACTCGGTTTGTTTTAGTGACTAAATTATATTTTAGTACTCCTCCTGATCTATATTAGTTGACTTGAATTATATTTTAGTACACCTTGGTGCTATTTTTTTGCATATATATCTTTTTGGGAGAGCTGTTACAAATAGATTATTTTTAGCTAATTCTATTTTAACAGCAAAACTAACATAACTAGCGTTCTTGATACTCGGTTTGTCTTAGTGACTAAATTATATTTTAGTACTCCTTCTGATCCATATTAGTTGACTTGAATTATATTTTAGTACACCATGGTGCTGTTCATATATACCTTTTTAGGAGAGCGGTTACAAATAGATCATTTTTAGCTAATTCTATTTTAACAGCAAAACTAACATAACTAGTAAAGGTGCATGTCACATGCACGTCTATATTTCAAACATAAAAATCAAATTTAAAATAAATTGTATGATAATCTATGTTTGATTACACGTCTATAGAGTTACATGTCATGCTCATTTCAATCCTATATTATTTTTAGTAAAATGTGTTTGTGCACGAACATGTAATCTCATAAATTTATTTGCCATCATTTATACATCGACCTTTTTGAATTTATTTGCCATCCTTTGCTGGGGTGTCCTATGCTTCATATAGTTGAACATATATTTCACGAATCACACTTAGACATGTAGTTCAACGGTGTCCTGTTCGATTCACGGTTTCGAGCATCCTGCTAAAAAGTACTACATTTTTTACCGCCTCACGAATGGAAGAATCATTTTCAATTTGTTCGCGCACACCTAAAACATAGAAAATTTAGTACATATAGTCATTGAGAATGTTGAAATACTAATAAAAACTCTACTCACCTTCAAGCAAGTCATGGTGTTTTAAGCACCCATGAAAGGTGACAGTGGATGCAACCGTACTTAGAAGACTTCCTATTTATAAAATCTCTGGTAAGTAAAAAAAATGAAATGGATGTGGTGTTCCGATAGCCTCCAAAGACGGTGTTGGTGTTATCTCCAGCATCGGCGGAGCCGGAGCCGGAGCCCACATATCCGACAAAGTGTGACGCGCCCCTCCTGAGATAACTGCGGTCTTCATAGTAGGCTTCGTCGAAACGTTTGATGGTCTCGAGGATTTCGTCTACGCCTGAGTTTTGCATCATCGTGCGTCTTAGTGTGTATCTCAAGAAAGGCCTGTCCGTCCCGGCATCCTCAAAGCCGGAACCATCGTTGTTGCTATGCTCCTCCTGGATTTCGACTTCAGCGGGTGGGTCGATCTGGGATTCGGTCTCTCCAGGGAGATCTACTCAGATTCAACTTGGGACCGCCAGGTCTGCTTTAGGCTCGGATTTCTCCACTATCGGATAGTCTCGCCGATTCCGATTCTTGCAGATTTCGCTCGGAACGCAGATCCGAAGCTCACTTGCCCCACGGTGGGCGCCAAATTATATTTTATTACTCCTTCTGATCCATATTTGTTGATTTGAATTATATTTTAGTACATCTTGGTGCTGTTTTTTGCATATATATCTTTTGGGAGCGCTGTTACAAATAGGTCATTTTAGCTAATTCTATTTTAACAAAACTAACATAACTAGCGTTCTTGATACTCGGTTTGTTTTAGTGACTAAATTATATTTTAGTACTCCTCTGATCCATATTAGTTGACTTGAATTATATTTTAGTACACCTTGGTGCTGTTTTTTGCATATATATCTTTTGGGAGAGCTGTTACAAATAGATCATTTTAGCTAATTCTATTTTAACAGCAAAACTAACATAACTAGCGTTCTTGATACTCGGTTTGTCTTAGTGACTAAATTATATTTTAGTACTCCTTCTGATCCATATTAGTTGACTTGAATTATATTTTAGTACACCATGGTGCTGTTCATATATACCTTTTTAGGAGAGCTGTTACAAATAGATCATTTTAGCTAATTCTATTTTAACAGCAAAACTAACATAACTAGTAAAGGTGCATGTCACATGCGTCTATATTCAAACATAAAAATCAAATTTAAAATAAATTGTATGATAATCTATGTTTGATTACACGTCTATAGAGTTACATGTCATGCTCATTTCAATCCTATATTATTTTTAGTAAAATGTGTTTGTGCACGAACATGTAATCTCATAAATTTATTTGCCATCATTTATACATCGACCTTTTTGAATTTATTTGCCATCCTTTGCTGGGGTGTCCTATGCTTCATATAGTTGAACATATATTTCACGAATCACACTTAGACATGTAGTTCAACGGTGTCCTGTTCGTTCGCCGGTTTCTGAGCATCCCTGCTAAAAAGTACTACATTTTTTACCGCCTCACGAATGGAAGAATCATTTTCAATTTGTTCGCGCACACCTAAAACATAGAAAATTTAGTACATATAGTCATTGAGAATGTTGAAATACTAATAAAAACTCTACTCACCTTCAAGCAAGTCATGGTGTTTTAAGCACCCATGAAAGGTGACAGTGGATGCAACCGTACTTAGAAGACTTCCTATTTATAAAATCTCTGGTAAGTAAAAAAAATGAAATGGATGTGGTGTTCCGATAGCCTCCAGCACGGTGTTGGTGTTATCTCCAGCATCGGCGGGCCGAGAGCCCACATCTCCGACAAAGTGTGACGCGCCCCTCCTGAGATAACTGCGGTCTTCATAGTAGGCTTCGTCGAAACGTTTGATGGTCTCGAGGATTTCGTCTACGCCTGAGTTTTGCATCATCGTGCGTCTTAGTGTGTATCTCAAGAAAGGCCTGTCCGTCCCGGCATCCTCAGAGCTGGAACCATCGTTGTTGCTATGCTCCTCCTGGATTTCGACTTCAGCGGGTGGGTCGATCTGGGATTCGGTCTCTCTAGGGAGATCCACTCCAGATTCAACTTGGACCGCTTTTAGGCTCGATTTCTCCACTATCGGATAGTCTCACGATTCGATTCTTGCAGATTTCGCTCGGAGCAGATCCGAAGCTCACTTGCCTTACGGTGGGCGCCAAATTATATTTTATTACTCCTTGATCCATATTTGTTGATTTGAATTATATTTTAGTACATCTTGGTGCTGTTTTTTTTGCATATATATCTTTTTGGGAGCGCTGTTACAAATAGGTCATTTTTAGCTAATTCTATTTTAACAGCAAAACTAACATAACTAGCGTTCTTGATACTCAGTTTGTTTTAGTGACTAAATTATATTTTAGTACTCCTCTGATCCATATTAGTTGACTTGAATTATATTTTAGTACACCTTGGTGCTGTTTTTTGCATATATATCTTTTTGGGAGAGCTGTTACAAATAGATCATTTTTAGCTAATTCTATTTTAACAGCAAAACTAACATAACTAGCGTTCTTGATACTCGGTTTGTCTTAGATACTAAATTATATATTAGTACTCCGATCCATATTAGTTGACTTGAATTATATTTTAGTACACCATGGTGCTGTTCATATATACCTTTTTAGGAGAGCTGTTACAAATAGATCATTTTTAGCTAATTCTATTTTAACAGCAAAACTAACATAACTAGTAAAGGTGCATGTCACATGCACGTCTATATTTCAAACATAAAAATCAAATTTAAAATAAATTGTATGATAATCTATGTTTGATTACACGTCTATAGAGTTACATGTCATGCTCATTTCAATCCTATATTATTTTTAGTAAAATGTGTTTGTGCACGAACATGTAATCTCATAAATTTATTTGCCATCATTTATACATCGACCTTTTTGAATTTATTTGCCATCCTTTGCTGGGGTGTCCTATGCTTCATATAGTTGAACATATATTTCACGAATCACACTTAGACAGGTAGTTCAACGGTGTCCTGTTCGTTCGCCGGTTTCTGAGCATCCCTGCTAAAAAGTACTACATTTTTTACCGCCTCACGAATGGAAGAATCATTTTCAATTTGTTCGCGCACACCTAAAACATAGAAAATTTAGTACATATAGTCATTGAGAATGTTGAAATACTAATAAAAACTCTACTCACCTTCAAGCAAGTCATGGTGTTTTAAGCACCCATGAAAGGTGACAGTGGATGCAACCGTACTTAGAAGACTTCCTATTTATAAAATCTCTGGTAAGTAAAAAAAATGAAATGGATGTGGTGTTCCGATAGCCTCCAGCACGGTGTTGGTGTTATCTCCAGCATCGGCGGAGCCGGAGCCGGAGCCCACATATCCGACAAAGTGTGACGCGCCCCTCCTGAGATAACTGCGGTCTTCATAGTAGGCTTCGTCGAAACGTTTGATGGTCTCGAGGATTTCGTCTACGCCTGAGTTTTGCATCATCGTGCGTCTTAGTGTGTATCTCAAGAAAGGCCTGTCCGTCCCGGCATCCTCAAAGCCGGAACCATCGTTGTTGCTATGCTCCTCCTGGATTTCGACTTCAGCGGGTGGGTCGATCTGGGATTCGGTCTCTCCAGGGAGATCTACTCCAGATTCAACTTGGACCGCCAGGTCTGCTTTAGGCTCGGATTTCTCCACTATCGGATAGTCTCGCCGATTCCGATTCTTGCAGATTTCGCTCGGAACGCAGATCCGAAGCTCACTTGCCCCACGGTGGGCGCCAAATTATATTTTATTACTCCTTCTGATCCATATTTGTTGATTTGAATTATATTTTAGTACATCTTGGTGCTGTTTTTTTTGCATATATATCTTTTTGGGAGCGCTGTTACAAATAGGTCATTTTTAGCTAATTCTATTTTAACAGCAAAACTAACATAACTAGCGTTCTTGATACTCAGTTTGTTTTAGTGACTAAATTATATTTTAGTACTCCTCCTGATCCATATTAGTTGACTTGAATTATATTTTAGTACACCTTGGTGCTGTTTTTTTGCATATATATCTTTTTGGGAGAGCTGTTACAAATAGATCATTTTTAGCTAATTCTATTTTAACAGCAAAACTAACATAACTAGCGTTCTTGATACTCGGTTTGTCTTAGTGACTAAATTATATTTTAGTACTCCTTCTGATCCATATTAGTTGACTTGAATTATATTTTAGTACACCATGGTGCTGTTCATATATACCTTTTTAGGAGAGCTGTTACAAATAGATCATTTTTAGCTAATTCTATTTTAACAGCAAAACTAACATAACTAGTAAAGGTGCATGTCACATGCACGTCTATATTTCAAACATAAAAATCAAATTTAAAATAAATTGTATGATAATCTATGTTTGATTACACGTCTATAGAGTTACATGTCATGCTCATTTCAATCCTATATTATTTTTAGTAAAATGTGTTTGTGCACGAACATGTAATCTCATAAATTTATTTGCCATCATTTATACATCGACCTTTTTGAATTTATTTGCCATCCTTTGCTGGGGTGTCCTATGCTTCATATAGTTGAACATATATTTCACGAATCACACTTAGACAGGTAGTTCAACGGTGTCCTGTTCGTTCGCCGGTTTCTGAGCATCCCTGCTAAAAAGTACTACATTTTTTACCGCCTCACGAATGGAAGAATCATTTTCAATTTGTTCGCGCACACCTAAAACATAGAAAATTTAGTACATATAGTCATTGAGAATGTTGAAATACTAATAAAAACTCTACTCACCTTCAAGCAAGTCATGGTGTTTTAAGCACCCATGAAAGGTGACAGTGGATGCAACCGTACTTAGAAGACTTCCTATTTATAAAATCTCTGGTAAGTAAAAAAAATGAAATGGATGTGGTGTTCCGATAGCCTCCAGCACGGTGTTGGTGTTATCTCCAGCATCGGCGGAGCCGGAGCCGGAGCCCACATATCCGACAAAGTGTGACGCGCCCCTCCTGAGATAACTGCGGTCTTCATAGTAGGCTTCGTCGAAACGTTTGATGGTCTCGAGGATTTCGTCTACGCCTGAGTTTTGCATCATCGTGCGTCTTAGTGTGTATCTCAAGAAAGGCCTGTCCGTCCTGGCATCCTCAAAGCCGGAACCATCGTTGTTGCTATGCTCCTCCTGGATTTCGACTTCATCGGGTGGGTCGATCTGGGATTCGGTCTCTCCAGGGAGATCTACTCCAGATTCAACTTGGACCGCCAGGTCTGCTTTAGGCTCGGATTTCTCCACTATCGGATAGTCTCGCCGATTCCGATTCTTGCAGATTTCGCTCGGAACGCAGATCCGAAGCTCACTTGCCCCACGGTGGGCGCCAAATTATATTTTAGTACTCCTTCTGATCCATATTTGTTGATTTGAATTATATTTTAGTACATCTTGGTGCTGTTTTTTTTGCATATATATCTTTTTGGGAGCGCTGTTACAAATAGGTCATTTTTAGCTAATTCTATTTTAACAGCAAAACTAACATAACTAGCGTTCTTGATACTCGGTTTGTTTTAGTGACTAAATTATATTTTAGTACTCCTCCTGATCCATATTAGTTGACTTGAATTATATTTTAGTACACCTTGGTGCTGTTTTTTTGCATATATATCTTTTTGGGAGAGCTGTTACAAATAGATCATTTTTAGCTAATTCTATTTTAACAGCAAAACTAACATAACTAGCGTTCTTGATACTCGGTTTGTCTTAGTGACTAAATTATATTTTAGTACTCCTTCTGATCCATATTAGTTGACTTGAATTATATTTTAGTACACCATGGTGCTGTTCATATATACCTTTTTAGGAGAGCTGTTACAAATAGATCATTTTTAGCTAATTCTATTTTAACAGCAAAACTAACATAACTAGTAAAGGTGCATGTCACATGCACGTCTATATTTCAAACATAAAAATCAAATTTAAAATAAATTGTATGATAATCTATGTTTGATTACACGTCTATAGAGTTACATGTCATGCTCATTTCAATCCTATATTATTTTTAGTAAAATGTGTTTGTGCACGAACATGTAATCTCATAAATTTATTTGCCATCATTTATACATCGACCTTTTTGAATTTATTTGCCATCCTTTGCTGGGGTGTCCTATGCTTCATATAGTTGAACATATATTTCACGAATCACACTTAGACAGGTAGTTCAACGGTGTCCTGTTCGTTCGCCGGTTTCTGAGCATCCCTGCTAAAAAGTACTATATTTTTTACCGCCTCACGAATGGAAGAATCATTTTCAATTTGTTCGCGCACACCTAAAACATAGAAAATTTAGTACATATAGTCATTGAGAATGTTGAAATACTAATAAAAACTCTACTCACCTTCAAGCAAGTCATGGTGTTTTAAGCACCCATGAAAGGTGACAGTGGATGCAACCGTACTTAGAAGACTTCCTATTTATAAAATCTCTGGTAAGTAAAAAAAATGAAATGGATGTGGTGTTCCGATAGCCTCCAGCACGGAGTTGGTGTTATCTCCAGCATCGGCGGAGCCGGAGCCGGAGCCCACATATCCGACAAAGTGTGACGCGCCCCTCCTGAGATAACTGCGGTCTTCATAGTAGGCTTCGTCGAAACGTTTGATGGTCTCGAGGATTTCGTCTACGCCTGAGTTTTGCATCATCGTGTGTATCTCAAGAAAGGCCTGTCCGTCCCGGCATCCTCAAAGCCGGAACCATCGTTGTTGCTATGCTCCTCCTGGATTTCGACTTCATCGGGTGGGTCGATCTGGGATTCGGTCTCCAGGAGATCTACTCAGATTCAACTTGACCGCCAGGTCTGCTTTAGGCTCGGATTTCTCCACTATCGGATAGTCTCGCCGATTCCGATTCTTGCAGATTTCGCTCGGAACGCAGATCCGAAGCTCACTTGCCCCACGGTGGGCGCCAAATTATATTTTAGTACTCCTTCTGATCCATATTTGTTGATTTGAATTATATTTTAGTACATCTTGGTGCTGTTTTTTTTGCATATATATCTTTTTGGGAGCGCTGTTACAAATAGGTCATTTTTAGCTAATTCTATTTTAACAGCAAAACTAACATAACTAGCGTTCTTGATACTCGGTTTGTTTTAGTGACTAAATTATATTTTAGTACTCCTCCTGATCCATATTAGTTGACTTGAATTATATTTTAGTACACCTTGGTGCTGTTTTTTTGCATATATATCTTTTTGGGAGAGCTGTTACAAATAGATCATTTTTAGCTAATTCTATTTTAACAGCAAAACTAACATAACTAGCGTTCTTGATACTCGGTTTGTCTTAGTGACTAAATTATATTTTAGTACTCCTTCGATCCATATTAGTTGACTTGAATTATATTTTAGTACACCATGGTGCTGTTCATATATACCTTTTTAGGAGAGTTACAAATAGATCATTTTAGCTAATTCTATTTTAACAGCAAAACTAACATAACTAGTAAAGGTGCATGTCACATGCACGTCTATATTTCAAACATAAAAATCAAATTTAAAATAAATTGTATGATAATCTATGTTTGATTACACGTCTATAGAGTTACATGTCATGCTCATTTCAATCCTATATTATTTTTAGTAAAATGTGTTTGTGCACGAACATGTAATCTCATAAATTTATTTGCCATCATTTATACATCGACCTTTTTGAATTTATTTGCCATCCTTTGCTGGGGTGTCCTATGCTTCATATAGTTGAACATATATTTCACGAATCACACTTAGACAGGTAGTTCAACGGTGTCCTGTTCGTTCGCCGGTTTCTGAGCATCCCTGCTAAAAAGTACTATATTTTTTACCGCCTCACGAATGGAAGAATCATTTTCAATTTGTTCGCGCACACCTAAAACATAGAAAATTTAGTACATATAGTCATTGAGAATGTTGAAATACTAATAAAAACTCTACTCACCTTCAAGCAAGTCATGGTGTTTTAAGCACCCATGAAAGGTGACAGTGGATGCAACCGTACTTAGAAGACTTCCTATTTATAAAATCTCTGGTAAGTAAAAAAAATGAAATGGATGTGGTGTTCCGATAGCCTCCAGCACGGAGTTGGTGTTATCTCCAGCATCGGCGGGTGAGGCGAACCCACATATCCGACAAAGTGTGACGCGCCCCTCCTGAGATAACTGCGGTCTTCATAGTAGGCTTCGTCGAAACGTTTGATGGTCTCGAGGATTTCGTCTACGCCTGAGTTTTGCATCATCGTGTGTCTTAGTGTGTATCTCAAGAAAGGCCTGTCCGTCCCGGCATCCTCAAAGCCGGAACCATCGTTGTTGCTATGCTCCTCCTGGATTTCGACTTCAGCGGGTGGGTCGATCTGGGATTCGGTCTCTCCAGGGAGATCTACTCCAGATTCAACTTGGACCGCCAGGTCTACTTTAGGCTCGGATTTCTCCACTATCGGATAGTCTCGCCGATTCCGATTCTTGCAGATTTCGCTCGGAACGCAGATCCGAAGCTCACTTGCCCCACGGTGGGCGCCAAATGTTGTCGGATTGATGACAAGTACGCCATGAGGGGGTCCTCGAGGCGTGCGGAAGAGAGGGGTGTGAGATGTATGGTGTTCCGGGACGGTGAGCACACAAGTTTACCCAGGTTCGAATCCGCCGGTTTTGGACGGAGCCTACTCCTGCTAGCAATCCAGTAATACGGCAGAACCGGAATATGGGTTACAAGGGGTTCGCCTGTGCGAGTTGAGATTATAGACTATTGTGTCGCCCTAAAGGCTCTCCCTAGGATGGCTTATATAGATATCCGACCTAGGGTTTACAGGAGAGATCTATCCGGCTACGACTAAGAGTCGGTTACAAAGTGAAGGGAATATGCCCAAGAGGCAATAATAAAGTGGTTATTATCTTATTCATGTTTCTGATAAATGTTTATTTTACATGCTAGAATTGTATTGATCGGAAACATCAATACATGTGTGTTTAATAAACAAAAAGGGTTCCTAGTTATGCCTCTCTTATAGACTAGCTTGTTGATTAACAAGATGATCAAGGTTTCCTGATCATGGACATTGGATGTTGTTAATAACAAGGTCACACCATTGGTGGAATGATGTGATAAACATTCATGCGAAGTATAGCATTACGATCAAAGTCATTATATTTATATTGCTATAACATAATACGAAGTAATCTTTATCCTTAGACCATGAAATCATGTTAATTGCTAACACCGGAAGAGTATCTTGATAACATCAAACGTCACACCGTAACAGGGTGACTATAAAGGTGGGTTCGATTACTCTGAAGGTGTTATGTTGAGGCTCATGGGTCAAGAGTGGGATTTGTCCATCCCGATGACGGATAGATATACTCTGGGCCCTCTCGGTGATATCACATTGAAATAGCTTGCAAGCAAGTGATGTGATCACTAGAATGTTATATCACGGGAACGAGAAAATAGTGCATGTCGGTAACGAGATCAAACTAGGTATGGAGATACCGATGATCGAATCTCGGACATGTAATATATCGCGGGACAAAGAGATTTAGTTACTAGCGTTAAAGGTTTTCACGATCACAGAAGTCATCGTTGAATGTGTAGGAGTCGATGGATCTCCTGTGTCCATGCTGATTATTGATGGAGGGGTCTCGATCATGTCTGCATTATTCATGAACCGTAGAGTGACACACTTAAGGGATACCGACACCATTTGGAGCAAATATGTTTTATAAAGATTTAAGAAAGCACTGGAATTATTTTAATAGACAATCAAAAGCTGTTGGTGAAATTGCTGAAATTGGTTCTGCATGTAATATTGAAATGTTGCAGGGGGTTTTATGTGAATGTTTGTTAATTAAAGTAATTAACAAAATTCTGAATAAAAATAATAAAATAGTTTTATTAAATGAGAGAGCATTAAATTTGGAGAAATTTAATGCATTTAAAGTGGAGACTTTAAAAGAGAATGTGAAGGGGCAAATTTATGTGGAGGGAGTTACCACCACATGAATGAGGAGGTGAAGGGTCACCCCTTGAGGCACCGGCCATGGGGAGGGGTACCCTCCCCTCCTCCTATAAAAGGCCCCCTCTCACACCTTCACACTCACACCTCCTCGTGAAGGATCTCTCTCCCCCTCTAGTATTATTCCCCCATGGTCTCGGATTAGCGAGATACATGTTTCCGGTGGCTTTATCTGGAAAGGAGTTGCTGCTTCCGCTGCTTTGCTGGAGCGAGGGACGGAGGTACCGGACGTGTGTGTGCGATCACGGATGCACCGCGCTGCGGTGCTGGACTTGGTGGTCTGGGCTGGATCGATGGGCGTCTTTGGGAGCGGACCTGCTGGACTTCATCATGATCTTGAGATTGGCAAGTGTACGACTATATCAACCACGAGTTCCTACTCGTTAACAAAGCTCGTTGTCTACGAGGGTAAGTTCCCGTTGGATGTATGTCCACCCGTTGCTTTGTACCTAGTAGATAGATCTTGGCGTGTAGTTCACACTATAGGATTTTTTTTGTTTTCTATGCTGCGGACCCAACACAAAGTACATCTTGAACTAAAAGTTACACTATGGGCATATGTCGGTAAGTCTTCTGGGCCTTCCCGTATCCGGATTGGACTCCGTCTCTTCTCCCTGACTGGGCCGCCCGTGAAGCAAAACTCTAACCCGAAGTGGGCCACCCTGGTCAGTGAGGACTGTGAGGATATCCGGAAAGTATATCCCCAACAGTGAGAACCTTTAACGCTAGTAACTTAATCCCTTTGTCTCACGATATATTACATGTCCGAAATTTGATCATCGGTATCCAAATACCTAGTTTGATCTTGTTACCGACATGCACTCTTTTCTTGTTCTCGTGATATAACATTCTAGTGATCACATCAC
Organism: Avena insularis; assembly: GCA_023614405.1. Lineage (NCBI taxonomy): Eukaryota > Viridiplantae > Streptophyta > Magnoliopsida > Poales > Poaceae > Avena > Avena insularis. Next base: position 657,649,527 of record CM042690.1, on the reverse strand, counting down.
TTGCTTGCAAGCTATTCTCAATGTGATATCACCGAGAGGGGCCAGAGTATATCTATCTGCCATCGGGATAGACAAATCCCACTCTTGATCCATGAGCCTCTACATAAAACCTTCGTAGCACTGAACCCATCTTTATAGTCACCCTTTTACGGTGTGACGTTTGATGTTATCAAGATACTCCTCTAGTGTTAGTGATTAACATGATCTCATGATCTAAGGACTAGGATTACTTCGTATGATGTTATAGCAATATAAACTCAATGACTTTGATCGTAATGCTATACTTCGGATGAATGTTCATCACATCATTTCCCTAATGTTGTGACCTTGTTATTAACGATATCCAATGTCCATGATCAGGAAGCTTTGATCATCTTGTTAATCAACGAGCTAGTTTAAAGAGAGTCATAACTAGGAACTTTCCATTTGTTTATTAAACACACATGTATTAACGTTTCCGCATTAATACAATTATAGCATGCAAAATAAACATCTATCATATACTTGGAATATACATAATTACAACTTTATTATTGCCTCTCAGGACATATTCCCTTCAAAAAGGGATTAGATTCCTAGTAAGTGACATTAAGACTGACAAATGTGCGTCGCTCGGAGGTACTCCAACATTCATATCCTCGCTGACCAGCAGGATATCCAATGAAAATGCATTTAATGGCTCTAGGATCCAACTTTGTCACTGAGGGCCTATGATCTCGAACAAAGAAAGTACATCCAAACACCTTGGGATGAACCACAAACTTGTTCTCACCGAGCATTAGTTCACAAGGAGATCTCATAGCTAGTATTCTTGAAGGCAAGCGATTTATAAGAAAGGTAGCGGTTAGCACCACCTCACTCCAGAGAATTTTTGGCACATTCATGGTTTACATTAATGAACGAGCCACTTCTAAAATGTGGCGATTTTTCCTCTCCGCCACTCCATTTTAGGGTGGAGTGTTTGGGCACGATGTCTGATGTGGAACACCACAATCAGATAGAAATTGCCCAAACTTCTTGTAATGTATTATGTCCTGTTGTTAGACCAAAGCATTTGGACTTGCACTTTGAACTGAGTTTCAACATATGCATAGAAATTCTGAAAACAGGACATCACTTCATCCTTATGTCGCATGAGGTACACCCAAGTCATGCGTGAATAACAATCAATGAATGTCACAAAATACTTCATCCCACTAATAGAGGTAATAGGGCATGTCCACACATCAGAATGCACAAGCAAAAAAGGGGATATACTTCTGAGCCCCTTACTCACATAGGTGTTTCTAGTGTGTTTAGCGTACTCACATGCCTCACACTTAAGATTGTTCTTATCAATCCCACTCATAACATCTGGAAAAGCTTTACTCATTTTATCAAACGCTACACGCCCCATTCTACAATGAAGCATCATGGCAATTCTTTCCTTCTCCACTAGTGTTGCAACCAGTGCAGACCCCAGTGCAGACCCTCCTTGCTTGCTGACTTCATCACGATCCATGTACCATAGGCCTCTACGCCTGGTTCCGGTCCCAATCTTCCTTCCACTCAGCCTCTCCTGAATGAGGAACATATATTTGTCAACAATTACCCGACAGTCTATTTCATCAACCAATGCACTTAGAGAGAGCAGATTCACAGGAAACGCAGGTACGTGTAGGAATGATGATAGCTTAATATTTGTTGTACATTGAACTACCCCCTTTCCCTTGATTGACTGAGTTGTACCATCGGCAGTTTGAATTGTTTGTTGATGCATTGGAGGGCATGGACAATATGATTTAAACTCCACAATGCTACCATAAACATGTTTGGTTGCTCCAGAATCCAATACCCACTCTGAATTTAATCTATCTATAGCTATATAGGCACTTTCAATCTTACCTTCATTAATGTAGACAAAGTGGGAAAAGTTTCCAAAGCTTGTATCAGTTTGCTGCTCTCCCTTCTTCACTTTGTTTTGTCCCGAACTGGACTGTCCTTGCCCTTCATCCATGACCGACATGTTTGCTCTAGCAATCTATTGATAACTGAAGTTGCTAGAATTTCCTGCATTTCTGCCTCTAACACCCTTGTAATTTCCTCTGTCATACCCTCTTCCACGGCCACGCCTTCGGGCAAGACATTTCTCACTTAGATGCCCATTTACCCCACAATTGTAACAATCTCTTGTCTCCTGCCTATTTGACACATAGTAAGCTGGATTAGGTACCACCTCCACTTTCTCAATCTGTTTCATCCTTGTTTCTTCCTGTCCCATGGCTGATATTGACTCTTCCAGTGTAGGCAATTGAGTAAGATGCATTAGAGCAGCCCTGCTGCCCTCAAATGCAATGTTTAGTCCCTTCAGAAATTTCATCACCCTACTGTCCTCAATCCACTTCTTCAGTACTGCCACACATTCAGGATGAGGCGGTAGCAAGGGGGCAAGGTGATCCAGATCTTCCCATGCACGGTTCAGCTCTCCCACATATGCCGTCACTGTTTTGTCACCTTGAATCAGATCATGTATTGTGTCTTCAATTTGAGAGACGAACATAACATTTCCCTTGCATGAATACATCTTTGACATGGCATCCCATACCTCTGTTGACGTTGAGAGCGCTTCCACCGAAGCTGCAATAGCAGGTGTCAAAGAATTCAGTAGCCATGTGAGAACTAGTGAATCCGTAGCATTCCATTTCTTCCACTCCTGTCTCTCCTTCTCTTCAGGCTCAAGGACTTTTCCCAACACATACTCTTCCACCGATTTCGTCCTCAAAATCAACATACCCCTCCTGGACCAACTTAGATAATTTCCAACCCCATCCAGCTTGATCTCATTTGGCATGAGCTCAAGCTTATACTGCACCTCCCCATATGAGGAAGGTTGCCTACCTTCCTCAGATGTAGCAGAAGATGCCCCATCTACTGTCTTTGCCGCTAGCAAAGTGGCCAGCTTGTCAAGCACCTTGGCCATAGACAACTCATCGTCCATCTCGAATCACAGCAACACAGCTTCAACACTCCCTTCAACCTCCTTTGGGTCTGCTGCCACCTGCAGGAGATCACACAGCACCCACGCACAGCCCCTTAGATCGCCTACTGCAGGAGCACCATCATCGCTGCCTTGGTTGTCGCCGGCGTAGCCGCCACCACCGCCGGTGGCTCTGATACCATGTAGGTTGTAGATGACGGCTGGGAGGGGTGGAACTCCTATCTTTGTTGATCTAGGGTTCCCAGGAAGGAACCACTATATATGCTCTGTTACATGGGCCTCATGGGCCAGCACAACACACACACAAGGCCACAACCCAACATGTAGACAGGTTGCACTGTTGGCTGCAGCCCATGTACAGACCAACAGATACCATGTTGACTGAAATGACCCAAATCAATTTCCACGAGCCTGAGTCTAAAGTCAATATGGGTCTAAAATCTATACATGAATATACATATACTCTTAACAGTTATGTGTCGGAAAGATCATGAAATTCAGACAATATCTTCTGAATTCAACTTCTTAATGGGAAACTCAATCCCGCCCCGAATCTGTGGCTAATGGTGACATGAAAAAAGTCCCATGGATTGTTGAATGCGATGGGAATGGGAAGTCACTCCCTACCGGGGAGCTGATGCGTTGTCATCCCTAGTTAGAGCGGTTAAAAAAACAAAAATACAGTCGAGCAATCACATATTCACATCTCATCTACATATAGTTGCACTAGTCGTAAAGAAGAAACTAGTGGTGATGCTCGGTTCACCGTACCAATACCAACCATTCACTTATGGGGAAGAAAATTCGATATCCAGCAAATCTAATAATTTACACAAACGTGTCGAAGCAAACTATATGTGGGTAGAGATAGTTGATGTAGACTCGCAAGGTAGCCATTACCCAGTTTGAGATATTTGAACACGAGGTGGCCAACTGGACGGCCATACATGCTTATGTTTCTGGCCACCCAAATCCATCTCTTCTTTTTACATGGCTGGAAATTGACATCTTTTCTGTGCCACCTGAAATGACAACAACACGAAAATCAAATGGAAAAAGCACACAGTACCACAGTAAGCCATTCATTTGTCATGTTATTAATTAGCCAGAGCAATCGGATGCCACTCTTTAAACGAAATTATAAGCTTTTGAATTCCCAAACATAAATAAGGATTGAAGCCACATTAAAATGACAAAATCAGTTACACATGGGCATTTATCAACAGCATTACCTACCGATGAGCTACTCATGCGCAAAATAAAATGAACACAATAAGTGGGCACACGAGTTTTTTTTTTCATTTATTAATCATTTTCCTTGTATATATTGCCGAACGGGAATACGGAATTATGTAGTCATGCATGAAGAGGTGGCTTTTGGACGTTGGTGCCCATTGTGTGAGGTGTCAGTTGAGGGATTTACGGGGGCTCAGCTCGGTCCAAAAATATTTATGTATATAGAGAGAGGAAGCTTCTTCTCCAATCTCCATGCTCATATCTTACTAGCACACTGCAGTACCCCACCGGACGAGAGAGAAGACGGAAAGAGAGGCGATTGGGTTGGCTTAAAAAAGTGGTACTAGGAGCTCAATCTGGTAAGTGATCCTATCCTATCCTTCTTTCAGTCTATTCCGAGTTCTTCAATGGTGTTCTTGGAAATACAAAGGTTTCATCATTTGGGTATGGCTAATTTGGTTGTGAGAGTTCAGTCTCGAACCCCAAATCGACGTCTCGCTCTTTGGTTCTCCCGATGCTGCTGCTGTATGCTAGTGGAGCTTTCTGATTTTTTTTTTTTTTGAGGAAACAGCCGTGCTTTGTGATTCTGTTAGTCAGTTTGTGTAATCGTTTGGAGTATAGAGGTGCTAGTCCTAATATTGAAGAATTTTTTGATTGATCTTACCCTACTTTCTTGTACTCCCTCCGACTCAAATTAATTGACTCAAATTTATCAAGATTTGGGTCCGAGGGAGTAACATGTTCTAAAAATCTTCAATGATGTTCATCAGTAGTTTCCTTAGTTTGTCAAGGTAAGAGGAAATTCAGAGAAACCTTTACACTGCAGTACTGCACCCTCTCGGGACACCGAGCCGGTTAAATTCAGGAATTAATCATGTTTCATGTGTTCCGTTTGAGAAGTTCTGTATGTTTTCCCTTTCAGTGATATGATAGATGTCCATCCATTATCCACTTACACAGAATAGTCAGTCTAGAGATGTACCAGCTATACACGAAAAAATTCTAGTCAAGTGCAATTATCATGGTGCAGTTCTTCAGACGTACCTCTGAACCTGTTAAACTAACCACCGCAAACAAAATTGTGTTCTTGCAGAAACTGCTGAAATCCCCCAAATCCAATCCCAGTGTCCAATTTGAGCAACTGCGTTTCAGATTCTCCCGAAACATGGGTGAAATTCCAGAACCAGAGGCTGCAAAGCTCACACCAGAACCATCGTCCTGTCTCAGCCTCAGAGTCTTCTATCTGAAGCTGAGCAGGTGCGAGCTGAACGAGTCGATGCTGGACACTCTCACCATCACCCACACCCCGCTCACCTCGGACACCGTCCTGGAAGCGAACGGCGACAGGCCAGGCACCGACGACGACGACGGCCACGTCTCGTGCCCCCTCCGCAGGGACTGCGTGGACGCGGCGTCGCGGGAGGCCACCTTCGTGAGCACGGAGACCGTGATGATGACCGGGAGCGTGCGCTTCGAGGTCCGGGTGGGCAAAGGCGAGAAGCTCCTCGTCGGGATCACGGAGATGTGCGACGTGCCCGATGGTCTCGGCGGGGTGGAGAAGAAGGGCTGCTGGGTCATGAAGTGCCAGGTCGCGATGCAGCGCGGGTCGTCGGGGTTCCTGAAGGGCGCCGGCGAGGACGCCAAGTCGCCGATGGTCGAGGTGTACGTCGCGGGCCTGTTCCGGGGCAACCCGATCGTGTTCACCAAGGCGATGAAGCTGCGGCTCAGGAGGAGGCGTCAGGTGAAGGCGCCTTTCATGGAGCCCATCCCTGAATGCGGCGAGCACGCCGAGGACGCCAAAGAAACGCCACCTGCTGACCAGAAGCATGATCCACAGGTAGTTTCAGACATGCCATTTTTTTCTTTTTGAGTCACAGACATTCCAATTCAGTGTGCTCAATTTCATCCGGTTTGGATTGCAATGTTGTTGTTGCTGAAATATCTGAACTGCATCTTGCGCTCAGGAATTATCGGAGTACCGGTGCTACAAACCGGAGCCAGGCATCGGCGACGTCGACCTCGACGGCTTGTACACGAGAGCGGCAGGCCTGGAAGAAGACGAGGACAGCGAGCTCTCGTGGTTCACAGCCGGCGTCAGAGTGGGCGTCGGCATCAGTCTAGGCATCTGCCTCGGCGTCGGCATCAGCGCCGGACTCCTGGCCCGTTCTTACCAGTCCACCTCGAGGAGTCTGAGGCGGCGTTTAATCCCCGGCCTGCTCTGAAGCCACAGCTGACATGCCAACGCAGGGAACCAGGACACAACAACTCTGCTTCTCGCCAAATCAATGTGCCTTCCTTTAGTGCTAGTGAAAAAGAAGGCCACATTGATGTGTATGGAGATTTCTGTTCTGGACTGTGTTTGTACATTCTTCTGCTTGTTACCACTACTTCTGTTTACATGTTTTGCCATTTTCTTCTGAAAAACATGTATCTACACAACTACTTTCAGTGAAACATGTATCTAGACAACTACTTTCAGTGTGTAAGTTCACTCATTTTACTCGAAGGAGGCCTAGGTACATGGTTTCAGAGAAAGACTGAGGGAGCACATCGGTGTTCTCCATTCTGCTAACTGAACATGTACCTTGCGTTACAACTAACAAACGCTGGCATACTTGTACCCTGTCGCAAGCGAGGACTAGCCAAGTAAAGAGGCAGTTGGCTTTGTTTGTTTCAGGCGATCTCCGTCTCGAGTGATCAGAGTGGATGTTGTACTCGGCTAGCCTAGCTGATAAAAGGGATCAGAGACGAATGCTAGAGCATTGTCACATGATCGAATCATGGTAATATCTCAGTGTTACATATAAAAGCAGGTAAGGCAAATCAAAAGCGGCCATGCAAGATCCTGCCATGTCAACACACTGGAGTATTTACAACTAGGAACACTTGAAGATTACATGCCTGATCCCTGGCCTGGAGCACCCAACAACAAAAAGAGCCACCATCCTCCAGGATGCAGGGATTAAACAGTCACCAGACCACACCTACAAACTCGGCTATCACACAGAATGGCAGCACCACTACACTGCCTGACCCATGGGTGCACCCAAAAACAAAAAGATCCATCCATCAGGATCAGAGATTGAGTAGCTAGCTACTCCTAACCAACATACAAAGGACATCGCATGCGCCTGTTAAGCTGTTAAGCAGCAGCAAAGTTAACCTGACCTTGACGACAACGCATCGATCAGATTCAGACGTACACGGTGACGGTGATGCGGCCGGAGGAGCCCCAGAAAGCATCCGGCACGAACAAGAAGCGTTCGGGCTGGTACCCCTCCAATCGGCGCACGTACTGCATCCCTAGCGTCGTCAGTGAGAGCGACCCAGGCTCGTCGCCCCTCGCCACCATCTCGTACTCAACCTTCTCCGCCTCTTCTTCGTCGGGACCGGGACGCGGGCACACGCGGACTATCGACAGCGAGCGCCCCGTCGGGACGCCGCCGCCGTTTAGCAGTATAAAGATGGTCTTCCCGTCACGATGGAGGAGCGCGTGGACGGGCGTGTCCCTGTGGAGGGTCACCCTCGTGCCGAGGAGGGTGTAGGTGGCTTCGACATTCGTCGCCTGACCATCCAGGACGTGGTCGTAGAGCTGAACGCCGTTGTAGGTGCAGCCGTTGAAGGGGCAGCTGTACGGCCCGTATGAACACGTCTCCTCGTGCTTCCTCATCTCAATGAACGTTACGACCTTAGTGCAGCCGTACTTGCTGTACTTGCAGGGCCTGGTCATGCCCGCAAGGATCTTCTCCATCGCCCGGCACCGGATATCGCCGATGGTCTCGGTGCAGAAGGAGCACCTCCGGTTCATGCATGCAGCAGTTGCCGCACGCAGCATGCCCGTTCCTGCACTGATCATCAATCATTTCAGAGAAAATGCTTGTATTAATAGAGTACATAGGCATTTCTAGTGCCCAAAATTGGAGTACTGCATAATCATGCTGGAATGCAAAAAAATAAAAAAAAATCAGATGCTTACCGTGTATATCTGCGAATCAAACGGTAAAGTGCAGATGGCACACTCGAGCGTGTCCATGTCGAGAGTGAAAACATTGAGAGTTTCTATCTCCTCTGTATGCCCTCCCCCGGTGTCTTGCGTCTCCTTCTCCGGCGCCCCCTTGGTGTCCGCAGGTTTCGTGCAGGCCCTCGCCTTCTTCGCTGCGCCCATGGCGCCCTTATTGGTGGACCTCTTCTGCATCCCGGATCACCTACGCTAGCCTGTCAAAAGCAATCAGTGTGTTTCAGTAACACGATGATATGAACACCTAGCAACATAGTACTCTACTACTCCTACTGTTCTTTTGAGATTGAGAAGCAGCGCTACAGAAAGAGTGCATGCTCACCCTGAGCTGAAGGTTTGAGAATTGAGATGAAGTGATACCGGGAAGGAGGAAGCCGTGCGTTGTGGTGGCATGGGCGGCGTCGGCCGGTCAGTCGCGGGTTTTCATAGACGAACACGAAAGCACCAGATGGCCAACGTGCCCACACGGCAGAGAATTGCAGGAAGGAGGTGGACACGTAAACACGTCGCTGACGGGTCAAACGCCACGCTCACCCGCAGACCGACAACCGGCACGCTGAGACGGATCTATCGCTGCAGACAAGTGTGCGCACACGAGGCTGAGGCCATGTTGGATTGTCAATTTCCAAGGGAGAAAACACGTTTGCTCCGCGAAATTTTAGTGCCTCTTTATACGTTAGGAATTTTATAAGATTTTTTAATTCGAAGGTCTTATGGATGGTCTCTTAATTAAGGGAATTGTGCGGCTCAAAATAGATATTATTCTAAATCGCCTAGATTTGTTTTTGGTAAATGATACAGATCAGCCAGGGATTGCATCGTCGCATCCCCGGGTCGTGCGACCACGCACTCCTCCTGCGGGCCCACTCCAAACTAATTCTTTCTAAAACTGCTCTGCTCCTCTGAGCGCATCACGGAAAACTGCCCTGCTGGCTTTTCTGCGCGCCGCCGCCGCTGAGCGCGCCGCCGTCGCACCTAGATCCTGCGAGCTCCGGCTCCTCTCGTACGCGGAGGTCGACCGCTGCCATGGCCACGAGCATGACGTCGCCCCCGTCGCCCCATCCCGCCATGGCCAGGACGTCGCTCCCGTCGCCCAGCGCCGCCGTCGCCGGAGATAATGGCCACGACCGAGGCGCTGTCCGCTGGAGCTCGCTGCTCCCTCCTCTCTTGAGCAGGCACGCCCGCCGCCTTCCCGCCATGGCTGGACTGGACCGTCTGCGTGTCTGCGGCCGAGACCGCGTGGCCGCCTTCGCTTCCTCGCCTCGGTGGACTTGCTACAAGCGTACGGCGCCGTTGCTATTGTCAAGCCCTACGATTGTTGCCCTCCTCTGCTGGTATTTTTTTGGATTTTGCTACCAACGACGGGTGGATTTGCTACCGACGGCATGGGTCGTTGCTACCGAAGGCGTGTGGATTTGCTACGAGGTGTTCGTCGATGTTTGCGGGCGGAAGTCTCCGACGAAGCTAGTTTTTTGCTACATTAGAAAAACTTTGTTGCTACAACCATCTTGTGATTTTGCTATAACAGTGTCAACCTTTTGCTACAAGGTCTCCGGCGAGAGTCACCGGCGAGTTTTTCCGACGATGTTTCCGGCGAAATCATTTTGCTACATTAGTACAATTTTTTGCTGCATGGTCTCCGGCGAAGTCTCCGGCGAGACGTTTTATTTCTGGAACGAACCGTTTTTTTTTGCTTCGGAAGCAAAAACGGGAATATACGTAGCAAAAAGGGATATTCTGCAGCAAAACCGGGATTTGAAGGACACGTGGCGCGCGGGGGAGAAGGACGATGGGAAGCCCTCCATCGTCCAGGGGACGCCTAGCGTTGCCCTTTGCTTTTTCTTCGGTTTTAGAGGTTCGGTGATATTTTTTGCCAGCAAACCAAGTACCCTTTTCGGCTCGGATGACACCTCGGCTCGTGATGTGTGTGTCGGTTCAACACTGCTCCGACGTGTCGCGCGCAGCAGCCCTCGGCTATGTGTTGCCGGGCGTCATGCGCATGCCTCTCGTGTCGGCGCATCGTGTCGACCGTCTTTGGCCGCATGCCTTTCATGTGTCTTGTGTTGAGTGTCGACAGTCTTTGGCCGTGTGTTGGTTCCGGTGCTACTTGTTGGGACTTGTCTGTCCGATATTAGCTAGTCTTACTGTATTTATTGTCTCAAGACAGAATTATATACAAGATTTATTTGAGATTATTATTTCTAGTTTTATATGCTATAATACCAATAATATTAATTACAGTAATATATAAGCATTTTATATGCATGTAATGCATGACCCTCACCCGTTGGGGCTAGTTTTATATATTCTTTGACTTTTTCTGCCGTTTTCAAAGCCGAACAACCTCCGTATTGGGCTTCTCATAGAACCATGCATGGGCCAGCAGCACGACTAAGCCCATCAGGCTCCGTCCAGCAAAACCTGCAGCTAACTAGGCTACCCCACCATCCGCTAAAAAGAAAAGCTAAGTACCCGTCCGCCGCCGCTGTACCTTGTCGGCGATACCTGGAAGCTTGCTACTAGTACAAAATTGTGGAGATTGCAGGTTGGATATCGATCGAACGATCGAAGTGGTCGCGGGCAATAGGGTTTCTGGCAGGTGTGGAATTTTCTATCTCCACGTTCTTTTCTGATCTTTATTTTCGGTGTATAATCCAGATTAATTTAGAGAGTGCCTAGATCTCAGACGCCTGAGAACTTCTTAGATCTAAGTCGCTGATGTCATCCTAATATTTGTGCTAATTCTCAATTGCAACTTAGTTGCAACTCATAAGATTTGTACTAATTTTCAGTTGCAACCTAGTTGCAACTCATTAAATTCTCAGTTACATTCTAGTTTTTTTTTTTTAGCGGAACTACGGCGGGCTTACGCCAGCCTGAACAATTTCATTCAAAGTTGCCTATGAGGCTTTTCAGCCTCTACAAGATAGGGTTCAAATGAACCGGAATTTGCAGGGGTTACAAGAGAAGAGAAATAAAGGAGAAAAACACACACCCCACCCACAACAAAGATTGAGAGGAAAAGGGGCTACTCTGAGAATCCTCGGAGGCGGTTGACTGATGAGAAAACTCATCACAACCCAAGCACAACGATCACAAGGAAGAACCAGCAGGACACGACGCGGGGACAATCCAACTCGAGTCATCGCCGAGTAAACGAACGGCCTTGATCAGCCGAGACCCATCCTCGACCGCACCATCGACGTAATCGAAGGGCAACGACATCCGAGACCACACGACCGACACCACCACGTGTCGTGGGTGTGGCGAAGAACATGCGGCGAGACGACGCCATGACGCCGCTGTGCCATCGGATGGAGTCGAAGGCGTCCAGGCGAGTCACACCATTGAGCACTCTCACATGGAGCACCCACACCGCCTGGGGTCGCTGCGATGGTCGAAAAGGCATAGCAACACCGAGGGCAATCAACCCCACATGGGTTCGATATACCCGAAGGGTGGGCTAGCCGAAACGCGCAAAAGACCACCCCACGCTAGGTACGCCGTAGAGCTCTGACAAGGATCCAACACAAGAGCTTGGCAACCGGCAAGGAGAAGCCACCACCACCACTGCCACGGCTCACCTCGCACATGGAGAGAAGACCGCACCCATGGCTGCCATCTGCAGAACCATAGGGCACACCAGAACAGGCGGGAGCAGCGCCCGCTGAAACCGATGGCAAGACGGAGGGCTCCACGCTCGGCCACGACGCCCGGGTAGAGGCGCGTCACCACCATGGTCGCCATCTGCGAAGCCACGACACCAGCCAGCCTACAACGGGCAACCCACTGCAGGATGATGACCGAGAGAGAAGGCAGCGACCCTTGCAACCACCGGAGAGTACACCAATGACCATCGGCCAGACATCGCGAGCGGCGAGAGCACCTGGCCGCCTGCAGCACCACCAAACCACCACCACCTCCGCCAACCGGGACCGATCACACCGCCGCTCGCGGAGAGAGGCGCCGACCTGGCCGGGCCTAGATCTAGGCCCAAAGCGAGCCATCGCCTGCCCGCCGCCACGCACCTCTTGCAGCCCGCCGCCCAGCAGCAGCTGGATGCCCTCAGACGCTTAGCAGCAGCGCCACCCCACGCACGCAGCCGGAAGCTGCCGGAACCGCTGCAGGCCCTCCAGCTCGCGGGGGGAAACCGAAGGAAAAAGGTGACCTCGCCGCCGCCGTCTGGCCACGCAGCCGCGGCATCCTCCGTCAGCGGCGAGGGAGAGGATGCGGGGGAGGTGGGGAGGGTGGCCGGAGGAGGTGGGGGTCGCCGCCCGTGTCGCCCAGAGAGAGCGACGCGGGGGCCGAGCGACGTGGGGAGGGCAATTCTGTGGAGCCCAGTGGAGTTAAATCCTAGTTGCAACTCATGTGTAACTTCCACTTTGCACGAATCACGAGGTAAATCGAACGGTAAAACAGGCGACTGAGACCTAAAAAGTTCTCATACGCCTGAGAACTAGCAAAACCGATTAATTTAACGGTCTAACCGATTAACATTCCTTTCCGTTTCTTTATTCTGAGTGTCAGGCTAGACTAAGAGGATACGATTATATCGTCTTTGAAAAGGATGTACCGACACATTCGACCGTATCGTCAGTTTCTGAACCTGGTTGTACACGAGATGGAACATAACATCTATTCGCTTCGCCTCATGAACCTCTCGAAGAACCTGTTCTACGCATCACCCGAAGATGCACAGGCTGCAACCCCAAATAAGAAAATGGGGAAAAAGAGGCCGGAGATCCAATTTGTAAAACCGACCTGCTTCTCAACCATCCTGACAGATAGCTGCATCTTGTTCACGAACTCTGCTGGCCATACCGCAACGTACGACACTAATCTGAATTGCTTCGGAACCATGCCCGGTTTCAACTCGAGCAAGGGTCCCAATTCCATCTGCTTCTATTCGCGCCAAAACGACGCCCACATCGAAGGCTCTTGCTGCCTTTATGTCATGGACCTGTTCCCGGGTACCGGTAAAAATTCCTCCTTTGAGGTCCTTGACTACTTCGAGGACAATGTCACCTCCCTTCCACCGGTCATATCGAATTTCGCCATTTTTTTTTAAAGAGAGACAAAAGCTTTGTCCCAATATATTAAATAAGCAAGGAGTTTACAGAAAATAAATACAAGTCTACTCTCCCGGTATCACATCACCCAAACGTTTAGCGCCCTCTAAGACCCACAATCGGGCCTCTTTCTTAATCTTATCAAGAACAACTAAAGGCGGCACGTGCTTCTTATTGAAAACCCGGACATTTCTTTCATTCCATATTTCCCAAGAAACTAGCAAGGTTAAAGACGCCATTGCCTTATGCCTTTCCGCCATCATAGACCACCAATCCTTGAGCGAAAGTCCCGCCCATTGCCTCGGATGTACAGTGTGGAGCCCCAACCAAGCTTTGAGATAACTCCAAATGCGCGCGGTGAAACGGCAAGCAACAAGATGAGAAATCGATTCCGTAGCTTGCTTGCAAAGAGGACACAGCTCACAATTAGGCCATCCCCTCTTCTCCAAACGGTCCGCCGTCCAAACTCTATTCCTCAGCGCAAGCCAAGCAAAAAAAATGTTAGGGGGGGGGGGGGGGGCAAGCCTTCCAAACCATTGTATTCATATTGGACAGCGTGGCCCCAAGAAATTGCACCTCATAAGCCGACGCCGTCGAGTATTCTCCGTCCTTCGTAAGCTTCCAAGAAATGTCGTCATCTACATTACGGTCAAGCTCCACCTCATGTAGAAGGACCCAAAGCTCCACGAATTGCTTAAGATGCTCGATGGTGAAATTATCCTCCAGCTTCACGTTCCTAATCCAAGCATTGTCATGCAAGGCTTGTTTGACGGTCCAGTTCTTCCTTTTAGATAAGGCAAAAATTAGCAGGGCAACCTCAATCGGCTTCTTCCCAAGAATCCATGGCGCGTGCCAAAACAGAGTCTTGTCTCCATTACCCACCCTGATGGTCGTGACAACGTAGAAAATATTCATGTCTTCCCTTGTGCATGGATTTCCATGCCCAGCCCAAAGCTTGTTTGGATTTTTCCATTCGAACCATGGCCATCGCAAACGCAATGCCATCGCAAACTTGTCCGTGTGAAGGATCCCAAGCCCCCCAAGTTTCTTTGGGAGGCAAACCGTATCCCAGTTTACTTTGCACTGAGCCCCGGTAGCTTTGTCCTTGGCCGACCAGAGGAAGGCCCGTTCCAGTTTATTCATGAACTTGATAGTGCCCGTGGGAATGGGTAAAACCGTCAATTGGTAAATTGCTTGAGAAGAGACGATTGATTTTATTAATGCAGTCCGCCCAGCCGTGGTGATATATTTCCCATTTCAAGTAGGGAGCTTGGCATCGAACTTATCCTCAAGATGTTGGAAATTCGCCCTCTTGAGCTTCCAAACCGAGAGAGACAAGCCCAAATATCTCAAGGGAAAGGTAGTACGGGACACTGGTATATATTGGAGGATATCATCTAGATTAATTTGACCACACCGGATAGGAACAACGGAGCTCTTATGGAAGTTTGTGCGCAGCCCCGTCACCTCCCCAAAACCCTCAAGAATGGCGGCTAAGTTGATAATGTCATGCTTGAAAGGAGCCACAAAAACAGCAGTGTCGTCCGCATAAAGAGAAGTTCTTAGAACTGTTCCTCGCTCACGAAGCTTATGGAGAAGCCCTTGAGAGGTTGCCCTTTCTAAGATTTGCGTTATAGGGTCAATCGCGATGACGAAAAGGAGGGGTGACAACGGGACTCCTTGCCTAAGGCCACGGCCATGGGATATTGGGGTACCGGCGATGCCGTTGAGAAGGACCCGAGAGGAGGCCGTGGAGAGCAGCGCGGCAATCCAATCCCGGAACCGACTAGGGAACCCGCGGCGTTGGAGAAGATCAAGAATATAGTCCCATCTAATAGAGTCAAAGGCCTTGCGGATGCCAAGCTTGAAAAGTAGCGTCGGAATCTTGCCCTTGTGGAATCTCTTCGCTAGATTCCTAACATGGAGGAAGTTGTCATGGATCCTCCTTTTTTTTATGAAAGCACTTTGGGCGTTAGAGACAAGATCGTTTATCACGGGACCAAGCCGCAAAGCAAGCACCTTCGAAATTATTTTTGCAATAGCATGGATTAGGATAATAGGCCTAAAGTCTGACACCTCTTCCGCACCCTCTTTCTTTGACAGGAGGACGATATTGGCGGAGTTGAGCCAATGAAAATTCTCGGCATGGAGGTTGCCAAAAAGATTTATCACTCTCATGACGTCCTCTTTAATATGACGTCCTCTTTAATTGTGCTCCAACATCTCTTGAAGAAGGCACCGGTGTAACCGTCGGGGCCGGGCGCCTTGTCGCTTGGCATTTGCTTGATTGCATTCCACACCTCCTCTTCGGTAATAGTGTCCCCAAACTCATGCAACTCGGGGTTATCAAAATGAAGCTCCTCCCAATTAAAACCTAAGTTTCTAGCCTCCCGACTACCAATGATTGTCTTGTAGTGGTTGTTGATGATTTCCTATTTTTCTATGTGGTCGGTTACCCAACCTTGATTATGCTTTAGGCGATGGATATGGTTTTTCCTCCTTCTAGCATTCACCCTCATGTGGAAAAAATTTGTGTTTACGTCCCCTTCTTTAATGTTAGCAATCCTGGCGCTCTACTTCTTCCGAGCCCTCTCAATCACGGACAAGGCAATGACCTTCCTCTTTAATCTAGCTCAAAGCTCAAACTCCCTAACCGAGAGCGTCCTCGTTTCTTGGGCTTTGTCGAAGTGAAGAATGACGAGCAAAGCGGCATGGAGAAGGATTTTCGTATTGGAGAAAAGCCCACGGCTCCATCTAGTAAGCTTCTTGGTTGTGTTGCGCAGCTTATGGTGGAGGGCATGACAAGGTTCCATGTGGCGAGTTTGCTCACTCCAAGCATTTTGCACAATCTCGTTGAATCCAGGAATTTTAAGCCAAAAATTCTTGAACTTGAAAGACCTCGGACGTCTAGGCCCGGTGGCATCGGCAAGCAAAAGAGGACAATGGTCCGACAAGGATGAAGAAAGGGCATGTAGCACATGCGAACCAAAACAAAGGTCCCATTCGGTGTTGCAAAAAAGGCATCAAGCTTGCATAACGTAGGGTCACGTTGCTCATTGCTCCAAGTAAAGCGCCGATTTTGCAAGTGGATTTCTCTTAGCTCGCAAGCTTGAAGGGCCGCCCGAAAACGGTTAATCCGACTACGGTTAATATTGCGGTTGCTCTTATCTCGCGCTCTTCTAATTTGGTTGAAATCACCAAGCACCAACCACTTCTCGCCATCCAAAGGCTTGTGCTCGATGATCTCGGCGAAAAAATCATCCTTGCGAGAAGACGCAGTGGGACCATACACAGTTGTAATTTTGAAGTCATTTTCGCCATTCGAGTTGAGAAAGTGGATTTTTGCCGAAAGACAAAACTCCAAGAGCTGCACGTCGGAAAGCTGCATCAAAGAATCATCCCAAAGCAACAAAATGCCTCCTCTTGTGCCATTAGCTGTGCGCTCAGTAAACCCACACAGCCTGTTCCCACCAATATATGCAGCATCGAATGAAGATATCGAGGACAATTTGGTTTCCTGGAGGCACACAATCTGGCAACACGAGCTGGCGATCGTTTCATGCACTGTGTCGCACCGATCTGGGTCATTGAGCCCACGCACGTTCCAACCCAGAATATTTAGAAGCCACTCTAACATAGCAACAAGTCAGACCCAACAAGGAACAAACTAGAACTGCCATTACAGATGACATAACCTCCTCTGAGAGTAAGCGGCACAGTTCTAAGCAGCAGCTGCCTACCAGGGGCAACTTACCTCAGGCAGACCGGGAAGGCAGCAGACGCGCAAACAACAACCAAATTAGCTCTGAAACACTGACAACAGGTTCTAGCGAAGAGCCACACCTAGACAAAGACATAACTAGAGAGGTTCACTAACATGTTGGACTATAAACTCTAAAACTTGACGGGCAGGTTCAAGCATTAGCAGTTGCCGTGCCACCATCCTCCACCTCTAGGTCCAGGCCGGCCGCACCTCCATGACCAAGCAGGGCATCGTCAATGGCGTCGTCTTCTGGCGTGCCGATCCTGAAGAGCCGCCTCATCGCTGCAAGGACGTTGTCGGACACCTCCCCCTTGAACTTGTCAGCAAACACCTGCATTGCTTGCTCCGTCACCACTTCTCCATCATGAATGATTCCAAGACCGCGACACACCGCAGTCTCAGCAGCACCAGCGATCGGAGCTGCCTTGTGCCGACCCTTAAGCCTGCTGCTCGCCCGCTTGATCTTGTAGCTTGGCTCCTTTCCAGCAGGGCGGGCTATGACCACACCCGCAAGCGTCTTCCGCCTGCAAGAGGGGCAAACTGGCGGCAAGGAGAGCAGCGGGCGCTGATCCGCCACGAACAACGGAGCCAGCAAAGCGGGCACGACCTCCTCTGCGGCTGCCGCATGACGTATAGGTGGCGAGGAACGACCGCGCCGAGGAGGCGCTGGAGGAGTGCGCACCAACGGGCCTGCAGAGATGAACGACGGCGTAGACCGCGGCGGTGAGGCGTTGAAGCCTGGAGGGCGCGAGGGCGATGCAGCAGAAATCAGTGAGGCAGACACTAGAATCTCCAGGAGCTGGCGGGCGCCAGCACTCATGCTCCCCACCGGGCTTGGTGAGAGCGAGATATGCGTCAAGGATCCCTGCCCTAACAGCTGCAGAAGTGGTGAGCATCCCTTGGCAGGCGGGGACGATGGCAGGGTCGAAGTAGGAGAGAACGCGGGGTCAGGCGTGGCTGGCGGCGTCCGAGCAGCCCTTGAACGGCGCCTTGCCGCACCTAGAGATGCAGAGCGAGCCCTTGCTCTGCCGCAGACCATCGTGGCCAAGTCTTCATCGCTGGAGGAGACAAACCGCATCCTACCTCCCTCGTCGCTGTCGCTGCCACTGTGGATGCCCAGAAGATCATGGGCGTCACTAGCTTGATCAACTCCAACATGCACATCAACGTGCATCTGGTCCACTTGATGCAGGGCCAGCAACGCCGACGCCTCCTCGAAGGCAGTAGCCAAAACCAGCTTGTCGAGGGTAGGCCGCGGCCTGCCGGCACAGCCAGGCGTGCCCAGCTGTGGCAACGCCAGAGCCGCGTCCAGCTGGACAGGGGCTGCCCCAGAGGCACATCCAGCTCCTCTAGAACCGGCTCGAAGACGTGCTGGTGCCGGCGCTAGCATCCCTGTTGCTTGAACGATCCCGCTGCCGCTCCTGCCCGTGCAAGCTGCCACAGTTCCTTGGCCCGTGTGACAGGCTCCGAGCCGTTGCGGCCAGTTGCGCGAGCCGTTGCGGCCACGCCTGTCGCGGTCGTCGCCGTCCTCATCGCGGCGCCCACGGTTTTGGCGGCTGCCATCCCCGCACTGTAGGCGCTCGTTGTTGTCGCGGACGGAGCGCTCGCCGTCCACCTGGCCCCATCGCCAGTCACTCTTGCTCGGCATTGGTGGCTGCGCGTCGACCGGCCCCGTCAAGTCCTCGACGATGTCTAGGTGGATGATGCAGCGACGCCGCAGACCGCATCGCCCGCGCTCTGGCTTCCTAGGCGTGGCAGAGCGGCCAGGTAGAGTGGCCCAGCGGACACACTGCACCTTCGAGGGGTGCTCCGTGAACACCCACAGGCACAATGCCATTGGTGCGATCTTCCCACCCCGCCATTTCAAGGCAACCCTGCCTGCCAAAGCTCCGCCGACACGTTCTCCTCCGCTGTCGTCGACACCAGAACCATATGTGTGTCTTCTATGGAAGAAGGTATTGGCACTTACAGCTTCGATACGCACAACCATGCATGGAGCCAAGCTGGAGAGTGGGTGCTGCCCTTCTACGGCAAAGCAGAGTACGTGCCTGAGCTCAACCTCTGGTTCGGCCTCTCGCGCAGCAGCCCGCACTCCCTGTGTGGTTTCGACCTATCTACCATGGACCATGGCCGGCGGCCACCGGTCCTGCAGCACACTTGGAATTATCTCGACCGGCAGGTTGGCCTGCCAGAGCCATACCGAAGCCACCTAGTGAACCTGGGCATATGCCGGTTCTGCGTAGTGTCCTTCTTCAAGACCACGACCTATGAGGATTTCGCTGTCTTCACTAGACTGGAGGTGGTGCCCTGTGACGATGGTGAGGCTCCTGTCCTCATGATCGAGCACATGTCTAAACGTTACGACTTTGGAGGCCATAGAATCGAGTATGTGCTTTGAATCTATTTCGTTGGTCGCTTGGCTTGGATTCTGGAACACTTTCGTTGGATTTCAGCTGCTCCTGTTCTATCCTTTTGTTACGTATTAATTTCATCTTGTAATGCTGGAATATATGAGACTACTGGGTTGAATGTTTTCTGATGTAGCCCACACATCCACTATTGGTCCACATCATACTGCACCAACCACTCGTACAAACGTGAATTCCTTTCATCTCTTACAGATCGTGTGAATGGGATCCTACTTGAGCCAAGTACCTATAGTATGACCAGTCCTATGATCATGATGCCAAAAGGAGGCGACAAGGATGAACCGGAGGCAAGAAGAGTGGAAAAGAAGACGGAAAAGGGATTCCGGCGCCAGGCCAGCGCCATCGAATCCACGCGTAACTTCGGCGCATCGAACCCACGCCGCTGAATTTCGGTCACCATCGAAACAACAGTAACGCGAAATGCTATCTGAGAATAGCAAATCAGTGTTGGATTCGCAGCATAGAAAACAAAAAAAATTCCTACGATGAGAACTATACGCCAAGATCTATCTACTAGATACAAGCAATGGGTGGATATACATTCATAGAGAACTTACCCTCGAAGACAACAAAGCTTTGTTAACGAGTTGGAACTCGTGGATGATGTAGTCGTACACTTGCCAATCTCAAGATCGTGATGAAGTCCAGCACGTCCGGTCCAGCACGTCCATCAGATCCAGCTCCAGCAAGTCCAGCACCACCAAGTCCAGCACCGCAAAGCAGCGGTCATCCGTGATCGCACACACGTCCGGTACCCCGACAACCTCCGTCCCTCGCTCCAGAAAAGCAGCGGAAGCAGCAACTCCTTTCCAGATAAAGCCACCGGGAACATGTATCTCGCTAATCCGAGACCATGGGGAATAACTAGAGGGGAGAGAGATCCTTCACGAGGAGGTATGAGGAAGAAGGAGTGAGAGGAGGGGCTTTTATAGGAGGAGGGGAGGGTGTCCCTTCACCTCCCCCATTCATGTGGTGGTAACCCCCTCCACATTAAAATGCCCCTTCACATTCTCTTTTAAAGTCTCCACTTTAAATGCATAAATTTCTCCAAATTTAATGCTCTCTCATTTAATAAAACTCTTTTATTAATTTTATTCAGAATTTTGTTAATTACTTTAATTAAAAAACATTCACATAAAACCTCCTGCAACATTTCAATATTATATGCAGAACCAATTTCAGCAATTTCACCCGAAATAGTTTCAGTGTCTATTGAAATAATTCCAGCGCTTTCTTAAATCTTTATCTGAAACATATTTACTCCAAATGGTGTCGGTATCGCTTAAGTGTGTCACCCTACGGTTCACGAATAATGCAGACATGATCGAGACCCCTCTCCGATTAATAATCAGCAGCGGGACCTGGAGATCCGTACTGACTCCCACATATTTAACGATGACTCTTGTGATCATGTGAATCTTTAACGTCATAACTAAATCCTTTTGTCTCGCGATATATTACATGTCCGAGATTCGATCATTGGCATCCAAATACCTAGTTTGATCTCGTTACCGACATGCACTCTTTTCGCGTTCCCGTGATATAATATTCTAGTGATCACATCACTTGCTTGCAAGCTATTTCAATGTGATATCACCGAGAGGGCCTAGAGTATATCTATCCGTCATCGGGATGGACAAATCCCACTCTTGATCCATGAGCCTCAACATAACACCTTCGTAGCACTGAACCCACCTTTATAGTCACCCTGTTACGGTGTGACGTTTGATGTTATCAAGATACTCTTCCGGTGTTAGCAATTAACATGATCTCATGGTCTAAGGACTAAGATTACTTTGTATGATGTTATATCAATATAAACATAATGCCTCTGATTGTAATGCTATACTTCGGATGAATGTTCATCACATCATTCCACCAATGTTGTGACCTCGTTATTAACAACATCCAATGTCCATGATCAGGAAACCTTGATCATCTTGTTAATCAACAAGCTAGTTTATATGAGAGGCAGTACTAGGAACTTTGTATTTTGTTTATTAAACACACATGTATTAATGTTTCCAATTAATATAATTATAGCATGCAAAATAAATATTTATCATAAACATGGAATAAGATAATAACCACTTTATTATTGCCTCTCGGGCATATTCCCTTCAGTCTCCCACTTGCACTAGAGTCAATAATCTAGTTTGTAAACTTGTATATACAACACCTAGGTGTTGAATATACGCGTTTGCTAGTGGTTAACATAATCTCTGGATCTGGCACTTTCAGGTCCGTGTGTATTTGCATGTCTTTGCGACATTGTATAATTTTGGTTCTTTGGTGAGACCTTTAGTTCGTTCGGGTTAAAATATGTTGATATTATTGTCATACAATATATCTGCATAGTATTAGCCTACTTTGAACCACACCTAGTTTGATAACAAACTACATAACACAAATGCCCTCCTTTGCTGCTACTATAGCAGTTATATACTTACCCTTTTTGTTGTAGTATCCGTCACAATGTTTCAACTTTGGAACTCATCCAAATCCATCATGGAACATCATTTCCATTACATTGTGCCACCCATAGTCTAAATTGAGATAAAATTTTAACTTTGTATCTTGTGACAAAACTAGTATCAATGTAACAGTTTACAATGAACTCCTTTTAACTATTTGTCACGTATACATGATATATTCTTAGTTCTTCCAAAGCTCATAAGAATATCTTTACTATCGTCCAATGATCATCTTATGAATCATTCTGGTATGTGCTCATAACATTTAGAGCATAGGACATATTTGGATATATACATATCACGTTATAATCGATCAAAATCTTCATGTGATTTTACTCACCAAGTGTTGAAACACTTGAATCTTGATACAATCCTTTCCATGCAGCAAGAACATTTCTTGTTGTTTCCATATTGAACCCTTTCAATATCTCATATATGTATGTCTGGCACAACCATATTAGCGCCTCAATCTATCCATATAGATATTGATGCCTAATATTCCGATTTTGCCCAAATCTTTCATCGAAATCTTATTTTAATGAAATTATTAACTTGTGTCAATACAAGATACATCATTTCCAATCAATAATATGTTCTCTACATAATGTATTAGAAATATGTCTCAGCGCTCCCACTTAATTTCTTGCAAATGCAAGCATCTTCATCATCTCCGATGAATTTAAACTCTTTTAGCAGTTTCATCATGGTGAAGATTCCAACTCCGCTATGCTTATTTCAACTATTGAAGTTTGCATGCCCTTTTAGCACCCTTTGAATTAACAAAACCCTTCGGACCGTGTCATGTACACGTCCTAGGTAACCATTCTATTAGAAGAACCTTGTTTTGTTTATTCTACTACCATATACCAAATTATATGTAGTGGTTGCTACATTAATCCGTCAAGACTAAATATCGCTATGAAAGATCAAATCTTGTCATAGTCAACTCCTTGAACATTGCCGTAAACTTCTTTCCGACATGTCGACTATTTCATAGATTTTAAACATCCATGTCTATTTCTTTATAGATCCAAACACGACCGATAGGCTTCACGCCTTTCCGGAGGGTCTTCCAAGTTCAGAAACTTGATTTCTCATGTATGGATACTATCACGGATTCTATGACTTCTAGTCATTTTATGGAGTCAGGGCCCATCATCGCTTCTTTGAATGTAGTCGGTTCATCATTGTTAAAACAATAACTACTTGTTTATCAAATCACACTATTTGATTCTTACCGACCCACATGGTTCAATAGGAACTCTAATCTCCGAGATCACACCCTTTGTAATCACGAGAGCCATGAGCATTATGGACGCCACTGGGACACTTTTCGGCGCTGCGCTACTTAGCACATATAACTAAGGTTCAACAACCTTATCAAAGTTCTATTGTCCTCCCACTTAACTTTTCGCGAAAATTTCCTTCTCAAGAAACTTGACGTTCCAAGTAACAAACTCTTTTGACCTCGGTGTTATGGAGAAATTCCCAACAAATTCTTTGGGATAACCTACAAAGACATGTTTATCCGACTTTGGTTGTAAACATTTTACTTATGCATAGCACACCAAAATTTAAGAATAGACAATTCGGGTTTTATCCCAAACCATAACTTATATGGTGTCATTTCAACGGATCACGATGGTGCTCTTTTTAGTGTAAAAGCGGTAGTCTCTAAAGCTTCAATCCTTAAAACATAATGGCAGTTTTATAAATGACACCTTTGATCTTACCATGTCAAACATGGTTTGATTTCATCTCTCAAATATGCCATACTCCTATGGTTTATCGGGAAACATAAATCATGGAACAATTCCACAAATCTTAGGTGTTTTGCTAAACATGTAACTCAAATATTTTCCTTTATGATCGAATCATAAACTCTTTATTTTCTTGTTACAATGATTTTCCACTTCATCTTGAAAGTCTTTGAACAATTTTCAAATGTTTCATACTTCTTCCTTATTAAGTAAATATATAAATATATTCACTCAAATTTCTGGAGAAAGCATATGAAGCAAAAAAGATCCATCGCATATGGCTACATATAATGGACTATATACATCAATATGTATAATATCCAATAAGTTAGTCATCCGTTCCTCTTTGGCCTATGGACGGAGTTTCAATTATCTCGAGGAAAGTTTCACAAGCATCAATTGATCAAAATCAAAGACTCCAAAAATCCATCAACATGGAGTTTCTTCATGTTTTCTTTCCAATATAATTTAAACAGCGATGTCACTTCATAAGTGATCTTTCAATCATTTGTCTTGCGACATTTTAACAATAGTGTTTATGGATGTGATTTCTTCCACTAGACTTGTAAAAGTTCATCCATCCTTTATGGAATACGGTAATTATTTGAACAACCATTGTTCTCATAATACCGGAACAAAATAACAATTATTAAAACAAATCTTGAAGGCTAGGTTTGATGACAACGAAAAACATAATAACACTTTATTTGTTTTCGATGAACATTATCACTTATTTTCTTGCTAGTTACTGGCCATTGCAGTTCATGAATTGCGTTGTCCTGTATGACACTTCATACCAACCAATTTGGTATCCAATACCGGTATCCAATACCTAAGAACCACATTGTTTAACAAGCAAGGAATACTACCATAACATGTATGTCTTCTATATACCTAAGTTGGACATCTCCAACTTTTTCTTTTCTGCCAAATATTTTATAGATTCTCTTTCAGTATTTCCTTTTCCTTTAAAAAAAATCTATCAACATCAATAGTGGTGTCATTCACATGACACATAGTACAAAGCATATATAGTCAAACACTAATACCTTTGGACTTGCACTTTGAAGTGGATCACCATCATCAAATGTTTGGCATTCTTTCAAAAATCCATTCTTTAGTAATTTTTTAGTGTAGTAAACATTTTACTTACATCTTGTATTCATCCTTATCATGACAACTTTCATGATCAAGCTACTATAGCCTATAAGGATGAATCATGAGTATAATGTTAGTTCCCAAATCCTTTTGGGAGATCCAGATGCCTAGCATCTCCATCCTTCACAAATTCTCATACAATATGAGAACATGTATTTTGCTAAATTATACTATATCATAATGCAACCAAAAACATTGTTTCAGATATCACAGTATCTTTCACACATGATGGTTTGTGAAACAATTTCCAGCTCCTATATAATCTTGATATTAAAAAACTTTTGAATATCAATAATCATGGAGGCAAACATGATACTTTAGATACTAACATTGGAATTCTTACTCTTGATTTAATACTACTTATTAAACTTCATGGAGTAAATAGAGTTTGCTGAAAGTTTGCAATAGGACTTATAAACTTTAAATTGACATTCAAAACAATACGATACCAGTTCGTAAAGTAAATATCCAGAATTCTATAGTGAAGGAAATATGCCCTGAGAGGCAATAATAAAGTTGTTATTATGTATTCCTTGTATATGATAGATGTTTATTTTGCATGCTATAATTGTATTGATAGGAAACATCAATACATGTGTGTTTAATAAACAAAAAGGGTTCATAGTTATGCCTCTCTTATAGACTAGCTTGTTGATTAACAAGATGATCAAGGTTTCCTGATCATGGACATTGGATGTTGTTAATAACAAGGTCACAGCATTTGTGAAATGATGTGATGAACATTCATCCGAAGTATAGCATTACGATCAAGTCATTATGTTTATATTGCTATAACATCATACAAAGTAGTCTTAGTCCTTAGACCATGAGATCATGTTAATTGCTAACACCGGAAGAGTAACTTGATAACATCAAACGTCACACCGTAACAGGGTGACCATAAAGGTGGGTTCAGTGCTATGAAGGTGTTATGTTGAGGCTCATGGATCAAGAGTGGAATTTGTCAATCCTGATGACGGATAGATATACTCTGGGCCCTCTCGATGATATCACATTAAGATAGCTTGCAAGCAAGTGATGTGATCACTAGAATGTTATATCATGGGAACGAGAAAAGAGTGCATGTCGGTAACGAGATCAAACTAGGTATTTGGATACCGATGATCGAATCTCGGACATGTATTATATCATGAGACAAAGGGATTAAATTGCTGACGTTAAAGGTTCTCACGATCACAGAAGTCATCGTTGAATATGCAGGAGTCAAGATGGATCTCTGTGTCCCGCTTCTGATTATTGATCTGAGAGGAGTCTCAATCATGTCTGCATTATTCGCGAACCGTAGGGTGACACACTTAAGAGTTGTCGGACACCATTTAGGAGCACATATGTTCCAAACAAAAGGTTTGCAAAGCGCAGGAAATATTTCGATAGAAACAGGAATTGTTTCGATAGAAACCGAAATTGTTTCGGGTGAAATTGCAGAAAGTGGTTCTGCATGTGATATTGAAATGTTGCAAGGGGTTTTATGTGAATGTTTGTTAATTAAAGTAATTAACAAAATTCTGAATAAAATAAATAAAAGAGTTTTATTAATTGAGAGTTGCATTTAATTTGGTGGAAATTAAATACATGTGAGTGGGATTTTGGGTGGAGGCCATGTTTATGTGAGTGGAGGTTCACCACATGAATGAAGGAGGGGAGGAGTCCCCCCCTCATGCGCCGGATATGGGAGGGGAGGGGTCTCCCTCCCTCCTATATAAAGCCCCCCTCTCCCCTCTCACAAACCACACCTCCTCGTGAAGGATCTCTCTCCCCCTCTAGATATTTCCCCATGGTCTCGGATTAGCGAGATACATGTTCCCGGTGGCCTTGCATCTGGAAGGAGTTGCTGCTTCTGCTGATTCGCTGGAGCGAGGAGGTGGAGGTTGTCCGGTGGCTGGAACGTGTGTGCGAGGACGGATGCGCTGCTGATTTGCGGCGCTCGGACTTCCACATGATCTTGAGATCGGCAAGCGTACGACTACATCAACCACGAGTTCCTACTCGTTAACAAAACTCGTTGTCTTCGAGGGTAAGTTCTCCATGGATGTATGTCCACCCGTTGCTCTGTATCTAGTAGATAGATCTTGGCGTATAGTTCTCATCGTAGGAAATTTTTTGTTTTCTATGCTGCGGACCAAACTGTGGTATCAGAGCCTAATCTATGTGTAGGTGCTTTGCACGGGTAGTACACATATGTTTATATGTGGGCGATGATGATCATGTTATTGCATCTTCTATGTACTTTGGATATTGGTGGCATAGTGAGATGAAGCGGCCCGGACCAACCTTACATGTCATCGTACATGAGACCGGTTCCACGACTGACATGCAACTAGTTTTGCATAAGTGGCTAGCGGGTGTCTGTCTCTCCTACTATAGTCAATATCTGAGTTACAACGAGTTGCTAATAACTTGGTTATCCTCATTGTGGTTCATGTTCGTAGGTAAGACCGGTTCTATCTCCGAAAGCCCTAAGCCACGTAAAACTTGCAATTGATAAATTAGAGGCGTGTAGTTTAGATCGTTGCTGGGCTAGTGTCTTGATATGGTATTGTTGTAAGTAGATGTATGATAGATACTCTTACAACTCACTTAACGTGTAAGTTCCATAGACCTTGGCCTTACACACAAAGGAATGATAGAGATCATACCACGATGCAAATGATAGAGATCAAATGCATGGACCATATCACCTCACTTCACACATTAGATGTTAGCATCTTATATTGCTAGTTTGGCGCTTTTGGTAGCATTATAAGATGATCCCTCATTTAGATATCAAGATAAAATGTGTTCTTCCTTAAGTATGCACCGTTTTGTGGATCGTGTTTTGAGGCATCACGTGATGATCGGGTGTTCTCGACTCTACGCTTTCATACAACGGGTGTAAGACAGTTTTACACACGTGAATACTAAGATTCTTACTTGACGAGCCTAGCATGTACAGACATGGCCTCGGAACACGGTCCGAAAGGTTAAGCATGAGTCATATAGTTGATATGATGCCCATATAGATGCTCGCCTTTGAAGCTACACCGACTCACGTGATGACCGGACTTGGTGTAGTGGATTTGGTTCATGTAATCACCAAAAGGACACGAGGGATGTCGTTTTTGAGTGGGAGTTCATTAGTAATTTGGATTAGTTGAACTCAATCTATCAAAAACTTAGTCTAAATATATTTTACAAATTCCGTTAGATGGCACCACCTGCTTTTAATTTCAATGTGTTCATGGAGAAAGAGAAGCTTGCTGCGAATGGTAGCAACTTCACCAACTGGGCTATGAATTTGAGGATTCTCCTCACTGCTGCACAAAAGCAATATGTGCTAGAGGCGCCGCTTAGGCCCCACTAGCTCCTCTGCCCTGACGAGGAAAAAAACGTCTATATAACTCGTCAGGAGGACCACAACTTAGTTCATTGCGGCATACTGTATGGGCTAGAGCCAGAACTTCGAAAACGTTTCGAAAATGGCAATGCCTTTGATACCATGGGAGAATTGAAAATGATTTTCGATACCCATGTTGTCGTAGAGAGTTATAATGCTTTTGAAAAGTTCTTTAGCTGCATGATGGAAGAGAACAACTCCGTTAGTGAGCACGTACTCAAAATGTCTGGGTACACCGATAAGCTTATGTCCTTGGGAATAACGATTCCCATTGACTTAGGCATACATCGTGTTCTCCAATCTCTGCCACCTATCTACAAGAGCTTCGTGATGAACTATAATATGCAGGGCATGAAGAAGTCTCTTCCCGAGATTCTGTCAATGCTTAAGACTGCAGAAGTGGAGATTAGGAAAGAACATCAAGTGTTGATGATCAATAAGACCACCGGTTTCAAGAAGGACAAGAAAGGCAAGCAGAAGGGAAAGAAGGGCGGCAAATCTGTTGCCACCGAAAAAGAAACCCGCTACCGCCCTAAGTCCGACACGAGTGCTACTATTGCAAGGGATCGCCATTGGGCAAGCGCCCCAAGTATTTGGCGGACAAGAAGGCCGGCAAGGCAAACAAAGGTATATGTGATATACATGTTATTGATGTGTACTTGACTAGTACTCGCAGTAGCACCTGAGTATTTGATACATGATCGGTTGCTAATATATGTAACTCGGTTCAAGGGCTGCGGAACAAGCGACAACTAGCAAGGGATGAGGTCACGATGCGGGTCGGCAATGGATCAAGAGTTGATGTGATCGCCGTTGGAACACTGCCTCTCCATATGCCGTCGGGATTAGTTATAAACCTGAATAATTGTTATTTGGTGCCTACACTGAGCATGAACATTGTATCCGGATCGTGTTTGATGCAAAGTGGTTATTCATATAAGTCTGAAAACAATGGTTGTCCGATTTATATGAATAATATCTTTTATGGTCATGCACCTGTGTTGAATGGTTTATTTCTGTTGGATCTCGATAGTAGTATTACGCATATTCATAATGTTGATGCTAAAAGGATTAAACTTGATAATGATATATCTGCATATATGTGGCACTGCCGTCTAGGTCATATTGGCGTTAAACGCATGAAGAAACTCCATTCTGATGGACTTTTGGAATCACTTGATTTTTAATCATTTGATACATGTGAGACATGCCTTATGGGCAAGATGACTAGAACGCCGTTTTCCGGTTCAATGGAAGCAGGCATGATTTATTGGAAATCATACATACTGATGTGTGTGGACCAATGAGTGTGTCGGCGTGAGGTGGATATCGTTATTTTGTTACTTTCACGGATGATTTGAGTAGATACGGGTATATCTATTTGATGAAACATAAGTCTGAAACCTTTGAAAAGTTCAAAGAATTTCAGAATAAAGTGAAAAATCATCGTAACAGAAAGATCAAATTTCTGCGGTCCGACCGTGGAGGAGAGTATCTTAGTTACGAGTTTAGCACACATATGAAAGACTGTGGAATAGTTTCACAACTCACGCCTGCCGGAACACCACAACATAATGGTGTGTCGAACGTCAGAATCGTACTTTATTGGATATGGTTCGATCTATGATGTCTCTCCCGACTTTATCGCTATTTTGTGGTTATGCACTGGAAACCGCTGCATTCACTTTAAATAGGGCACCATCTAAATCCGTTGAAAAGACACCGTATGAATATGGTTTGGAAACAAACCTAAGCTGTCATTTCTTAAAGTTTGGGGATGCAATGTTTATGTGAAGAAACTTCAACCGGATAAACTCGAACCCAAAGCAGAAAAATGCGTCTTCATAGGATACCATAAGGAAACGATTGGGTATACCTTCTATCACAGATCCGAGGGCAAGGTCTTTGTTGCCAAGAATGGATCCTTTCTTGAGAAGGAGTTTCTCGCGAAAGGTGTGAGTAGTCGGAAGATAGAACTCGAAGAGGTTATTGAACCTTATCTTCATGAAATGGCGAGTAGCGTAGCACCGGAAGTTGTTTCGGAGTTGACTTCACCTAATGAAGAGAGAGCTAATGATATTGATCATGAAACTCCGAAAGAGGACACTACCGAACCTCGCAGGTCAAGCAGGACACGTGCAGCTCCTGAACTATACAGCAATCCTGTTATGAATTTCATGATTAATGAAATAGATGACCCTGCGACGTATGAAGAAGCGATGATGAGCCCTGATTCCAACAAATGGCTAGAAGCCATGAAATCCGAGATGGAATCCATGTACGAAAACCAGGTTTGGACCTTGGTGGACTTACCTCACGATCTAAAGGCCGTTGAGAAGAAATGGATTTTCAAAAGAAAAACTAATGCTGATGGTAATGTAACCATCTATAAGGCTCGACTTGTCGCAAAGGGGTTTCGACAAATTCAAGGAGTTGACTACGATGAGACATTCTCTCCCGTAGCGATGCTTAAGTCGGTTAGGATTATGTTAGCAATTGCTACATATTTCGATTATGAAATATGGCAGATGGATGTCAAAACTACGTTCCTCAATGGTAATATTGAAGAAGAGTTGTATATGATACAACCTAAGGGTTTTGTCAATCCTAAGGATGCTGATAAGGTGTGCAAACTTCAGCGATCCATCTATGGACTGAAGCAAGCATCCCGGAGTTGGAATCTCCGCTTTGATGAGGTGATCAAAGAGTTTGGATTTGTCCAAACTTATGGAGATGCTTGTATTTACAAGAAAGTGAGTGGGAGCAATGTGGCATTTCTGATATTATATGTGGATGACATATTATTGATTGGAAATGATATAGATCTTTTAAACAGTGTTAAAAGTTACCTAAACAGTAAATTTTCGATGAAGGACCTTGGTGAAGCTTCATATATATTAGGCATTAAAATCTATAGAGATAGATCAAGACGCCTAATTGGGCTATCACAGAGTACATACCTTGATAAGATATTAAAGAAGTTTAATATGGACGGAAGTAAGAAGGGGTACTTACCTATGTTGCAAGGCAAGACATTGAGTAAGACTCAAAGTCCCCACGGCGAAGAAAGAGAGATAATGGATAAGATCCCCTATGCCTCAGCCATAGGCTCTATAATGTATGCCATGCTATGTACAAGACCGGATGTGGCACATGCTATTAGTTTGACTAGTAGGTACCAATCTGATCCAGGTTCGGAACACTGGATAGCGGTCAAGAATATCTTTAAGTACTTGAGAAGAACTAAGGATATGTTTCTTGTATACGGAGGTGAAGAAGAGCTAGTCGCTAAGTGTTATGTCGATGCTAGCTTTGACACTGATCTGGATGACTCTATGTCTCAATCCGGATACGTATTTCTCTTGAACGGAGCAGCAGTTAGTTGGAGGAGTTCCAAACAACCTGTGGTGGCTGGATCAACAACGGAGGCGGAATATGTTGTTGCTTGAGCGTTGAGGAAGCAGTTTGGATGAAAGAGTTTATTACGGAACTGGGTGTGGTTCCCAGTGCGTTGGACCCGATGGTGATCTATTGTGACAACAATGGAGCCATAGCCAACACAAAGGAACCAAGGTCTCACAAGAATTCCAAACATATTAAGCGCCGGTTTCACTCCATCCGCGAGCATGTCAAGGATGGAGATATAAAGATTTGTAAAGTGCACACGGACCTGAATGTAGCAGATCCGTTGACTAAAGTACTCCCTAGGGCAAAACATGATCAACACCAGAACTCCATGGGTGTTAGATTTATCACTATATAAACTAGATTATTATCTCTAGTGCAAGTGGGAGACTGAAGGAAATATGCCCTGATAGGCAATAATAAAGTTGTTATTATGTATTCCTTGTATATGATAGATGTTTATTTTGCATGCTATAATTGTATTGATAGGAAACATCAATACATGTGTGTTTAATAAACAAAAAGGGTTCCTAGTTATGCCTCTCTTATAGACTAGCTTGTTGATTAACAAGATGATCAAGGTTTCCTGATCATGGACATTAGATGTTGTTAATAACAAGGTCACAGCATTTGTGAAATGATGTGATGAACATTCATCCGAAGTATAGCATTACGATCAAGTCATTATGTTTATATTTCTATAACATCATACAAAGTAGTCTTAGTCCTTAGACCATGAGATCATGTTAATTGCTAACACCGAAAGAGTATCTTGATAACATCAAACGTCACACCGTAACAGGGTGACCATAAAGGTGGGTTCAGTGCTATGAAGGTGTTATGTTGAGGCTCATGGATCAAGAGTGGAATTTGTCAATCCCGATGACGGATAGATATACTCTGGGCCCTCTCGGTGATATCACATTAAGATAGCTTGCAAGCAAGTGATGTGATCACTAGAATGTTATATCACAGGAACGAGAAAAGAGTGCATGTCGGTAACAAGATCAAACTAGATATTTGGATACCGATGATCGAATCTCGGACATGTATTATATCATGAGACAAAGGGATTAAATTGGTGACGTTAAAGGTTCTCACGATCACAGAAGTCATCGTTGAATATGCAGGAGTCAGTATGGATCTCGAGGTCCCGCTTCTGATTATTGATCTGAGAGGAGTCTCAATCATGTCTGCATTATTCACGAACCGTAGGGTGACACACTTAAGGGTTGCCGGACACCATTTAGGAGCACATATGTTCCAGACAAAAGGTTTGCAAAGCGCAGGAAATATTTTGATAGAAACCGGAATTGTTTTGGGTGAAATTGCAGAAAGTGGTTCTGCATGTGATATTGAAATGTTGCAAGGGGTTTTATGTGAATGTTTGTTAATTAAAGTAATTAACAAAATTCTGAATAAAATAAATAAAAGAGTTTTATTAATTGAGAGTTGCATTTAATTTGGTGGAAATTAAATACATGTGAGTGGGATTTTGGGTGGAGGTTCACCACATGAATGAAGGAGGGGAGGAGTCCCCCCTCATGCGCCGGGGTGGGAGGAGGGTCTCCTCCTCCTATATAAAGCCCCTCTCCCTCTCACAAACCACACCTCCTCGTGAAGGATCTCTCTCCTCTAGATATTTGCCCATGGTCTCGGATTCGAGATACATGTTCCTAGTGGCCTTAATGCCTGGAAGGAGTTGCTGCTTCACGATTCGCTGGAGCGAGGAGGTGGAGGTTGTCTGGTGGCTTGAACGTGTGTGCGAGGACGGATGCGCTGCTGATTTGCGGCGCTCGGACTTCCACATGATCTTGAGATCGGCAAGCGTACGACTACATCAACCACGAGTTCCTACTCGTTAACAAAACTCGTTGTCTTCGAGGGTAAGTTCTCCATGGATGTATGTCCACCCGTTGCTCTGTATCTAGTAGATAGATCTTGGCGTATAGTTCTCATCGTAGGAAATTTTTTGTTTTCTATGCTGCGGACCCAACATATAGTTCTATTATCTCAATTAAAACTAAGCATAAGGTAGTGAACAGACGCCAATGACTACAACAAATTATGCAAATTCACGTTGATTTAGTTTATGACAAATTGAGTTCGACTAATCCAAATTAGAAATGAACTCCCACTCAAAAACGACACCCCTCGTGCCTTTTTGGTGATTACATGAACCAAATCAACTACACCAAGTCCGATCATCACATGAGTCGGTGTAGCTTCAAAGGCGAGCATCAATATGGGCATCATATCAACTATATGACTCATGCTTAAACTTTTGGTCCGTGTTCCGAGGCCATTGATGGGTTCGTAGCATGGAAAACAAAAAAATTCTACCGCAAGAACGAACAAAACCCAGATCTAATCTAGACAAAAGCCAAGATCTAATCTATTAGACATGAGCAACGAGATAGATCGGTACTAACCCTTGTAGAACCGAAAGCGTTACGAGATTAGATCTCGTGGATGATGTAGTTGATCACTTGCCGATCTCAAGATCGTGTGGACGATCCTTCTGGCGCCGCGTTCCAGCAGCGCTACCGCAGACGGTCACACGTGCGGAGTCGAAGCAGACCTTCCTCTCCCCGTTCCAGCGAGCAACGGAGGTAGTAGATCTTCTCCACGGAATCCCAGCAGCACGACGGCGTGGTGGTGGTGGTGGAGGTGAGAATTCTGCAGGGCTTCGCCTATGCCTGTGCAGAAGAAAAGTGGAGGAGAGAGGCGGCTGAGATTAGTTGTTATGAGAGGAGGTACAAGAGGGGGAGCCCCCTCCCTTCTATTTAAAGGAGGGAGGCGCGCCTGGGGAGGGGGAGTCCTAGTAGGACTCCCCTCCTTGGGCCGGCGGTGGGAAGGGGGGAGGAATCCTCCTCCCCCACGAATCCGTGTCTTGCCCCACTTGGTCTCCTTGATCCCTTTCTTGGTTTTCAAGTAAACTCCAAGAAATCCTCTAGAACCTTCCAAAACATTCCGAAACCTTCTAGAATCTCCATACAAACACTCCGGAACATTTCCTAACTTAGAAAATGATCCCCAATATATGAATCTTATTCTCTGGACCATTTCGGATCTCCTCGTGATGTCCCGGATCCATTCCGAGACTCCGAACAACATTCGGTCTCCAACGCAAATTCCATATCTACTTAAAACAACTTCGAACCTTAAGTGTGTCACCCACGGTTCGTGAATATGCGCATACATGATGAAGACACCTCGATCAATAACCATCAGCGGGATCTGGAGATCCGTCCATACTCCCACATACTCAACGACATGATCGATAGAACCATTTAACATACGAAACCAATTCCCTTTGTCACGCGATATTCTACTTATCCGAGGTTTGATAAATGTCACAAGATCTTCATACCTAGTTCTTCCTCATCTTGATAAGTACTCTTTACTCGCTCCATGTTATGTCATCCCTTGTGACCCAACCACATGCTTGCAAGCTATCTAGATGATATTCCACCGAGAGGCCCAGAGTATATCTATCCGTCATATGGATGGACAAATCCCAATCTTGGTCTATGCGCTTCAACACACTTTCGAATACTTTCGTATCCCAATGACACCTTTATAACCGCCCGATTCTCGGCGTTTGATGTTATCAAAGTATCCATCCGGTGATGGTGATTAACATAACCTCATGGTCAAAGGATTAGGTTACTATGCATTTGAAAGCTAACAGCAATACGAACTTAATGACTTGATCTTATGCTACGCTTACTATGGGTGTGTGTCCATCACATCATTCTCCTAATGATATAACCTGTTATTAATCACATCCAATGTCTATGATCAGGAAACCATGATCATCAATTAATCAACAAGCTAGTTCAACAAGAGGCTTACTAGGGACTCTTTTATGTTTACAAAACACACAAGTATTAGTGTTTCCTAATAATACAATTATAGCATGTGATGTAAACATTCATCATAAACACAAAGATATAATAATAACCACTTTTATTATTACCTCTTGGGCATATCTCCAACAGTCTCCCACTTGCACTAGAGTCAATAATCTAGATTACATGGTATACCTATACCAACACCCATGGTGTTCTCGTGTTGGTCATGCTTTGCTCTAGGGAGAGGTTTAGTCAATGGATCTGCTACATTCGGATCAGTGTGTACTTTGCAAATCTTTATGTCACCATCTTGGACATACTCATGAATAGCATGGAACCGTAGCTTGATGTGCTTCACTTGCTATGTGACCTTGGCTCTGTGCATTAGCTATGGCACCGTGTTGTCACAGAGATGGCCATCGTGTCCAACGACTGGAACCATGCCAAGTTCAGTAATGAACTCATTCATCCATATGGCTTCTTGTGCAGCCTCCGAAGCGCTATGTATTCCGATTCGTTGAAGATTTTGCCACAACGCCTCGCATGGCACTCCACCATCAGCTCAACGCACCACTGCAAAGACCATTCAAAATAAATACGTATCCGTGTGTGACTTGGAAGTCATATCGGTGTTCCACCCACAGCATCGTAAACATTTTACAACAACACAACATCTCATCACTCCATAAGAAAGAACCATATCCTTAGTCCTATTCAGTACTTTAGGATATTTTTGACGCTGTCCAAAGGTTCCATTCGGGATCACTTTGATATCGCTAGTCAAACTAACGAGATGTGCTATATCCGGTCTTGTACACGGATGGCATACATGATAGAACCTATGGCGAGGCATAGGAATTTTATTCATCTTTTCTCTATCTTCTGCAGTCGGACTTTGAGTTTTACTCAAGGTCTTACCTGACAACATGGGCACAAACCCTTTCTTGCTCTCTTCCATTCTAAACTTCTTTAGAACTTTGTCTAAGTATGTACTTTGTGAAAGCGCTATTAGGCGTCTTGATCTATCTCTATAAATCTTGATGCCTAGAATATATGCCGCTTCGCCAAGATCCTTCATCGAAAAACTATTATTCAAATAGGTTTTGACGCTATTAAGAAGTTCTATATCATTCCCAATCAACAATATGTCATCTACATATAGTATTAGGAATGCCACAGATCTCCCACTCACTTTCTTGTAAATACAAGCTTCTCCATAAGTTTGTATAAATCCAAAGTTTTTGATTACTTTATCAAAACGTTGATTCCAACTCCGGGATGCTTGCTTCAGTCCATAAATGGAGCGCTGAAGTTTGCATACCTTGTCAGCATCTTTAGGATCGACAAAACCCTTGGGTTGTACCATATACAACTCTTCCTCAATGTCACCATTAAGGAACGCCGTTTTGACATCCATCTGCTAAATTTCATAATCGACATATGCAGCGATTGCTAACATAATCCTCACAGAATTTAGCTTCGCTACTCGTGAGAAAGTCTCATCATAGTCAATTCCTTGAGTTTGTCGGAACCCTTTCGCGACAAGTCGTGCTTTATAGACGGTAACATTACCATCAGCATCTGTTTTTCTTTTGAAAATCCATTTGTTCTCGACAGCCTTACGGCCATCCGGTAAGTCCACCAAAGTCCATACTTGGTTTTCGTACATGGATCCCATTTCGGATTTCATGTCTTCAAGCCATTTGTCGGAATCTGGGCTCACCAGAGCTTCTTCATATGTTGCAGGGTCATCAGTGTTGTCCACTAACATGACGTTCAAGGCAGAGTCATACCACTCAGGAGTGGTATGGACCCTCGTTAACCTGCGAGGTTCAGTAGTAACTTCGTTCGAAGTTTCATGATCATCATCATTAGCTTCCTCTCCAGTTGGTGCGGTGACGAAACATCTTCGATGTTGCGCTACTCTCAACTCCGAAGAAGGTTCAATAACCTCGTCGAGTTCTACTTTCCTTCCAAATACTTCTTTGAGAGAAATTCCTTCTCCAGAAAGGATCCATTCTTAGCAACGAAAACTTTGCCTTCGGATCTATGATAGAAGGTATACCCAATTGTTTCTTTAGGGTATCCTATGAAGACGCATTTCTCCGCTTTGGGTTCAAGCTTATCAGGCTGTAACTTCTTTACATATGCTTCGCAACCCCAAACTTTAAGGAACGACAACTTAGGTTTCTTACCAAACCACAATTCGTACGGTGTCGTTTCAACGGATTTAGATGGTGCCCTATTTAAAGTGAATGCGGCTGTCTCTAATGCATAGCCCCAAAATGATAACGGTAAATCTGTAAGAGACATCATAGACCGAACCATATCTAAGAGAGTTCGATTACGATGTTCGGACACACCATTACGCTGTGGTGTTCCCGGCGGTGTCAACTGTGAAAGTATTCCACATTTCTTTAAATGCATGCCAAACTCATAACTTAGATATTCACCTCCGCGGTCAGAACGCAGAAACTTAATCTTCTTGTTACGATGATTTTCCACTTCACTTTGAAATTCCTTAAACTTCTCGAAAGTTTCGGATTTATGTTTCATAAAGTAGACATACCCATATCTACTCAAGTCATCCGTGAAAGTGAGAACATAACGATATCCACCACGCGATGCTACACTCATTGGACCGCACACATCGGTATGTATTATTTCCAATAAATCCGTAGCTCGCTCCATTATTCCAGAAAATGGAGTCTTAGTCATTTTACCCATTAGACATGCTTCGCATATTTCAAGTGATTCAAAATCAAGTGATTCAAGAAGTCCATCAGAATGGAGTTTCTTCATACGCTTCACTCCAATGTGACCAAGACGACAGTGCCACATGTATGTAGAATTATCATTCAATTTTATTCGTTTAGCATCTATGTTGTGAACATGTGTATCACTACTATCGAGATTCATTAAGAATAAACCATTCATCTCAGGTGCATAACCATAAAAGATACTACTCATATAAATCGAACAATCTTTATTCTCAGACTTAAAAGAGTAACCGTCTCGCAATAAACAAGATCCAGATATAATGTTCATGCTTAACGCAGGCACCAAATAACAATTATTTAAATTTAAAACTAATTCCGATGGTAGATGCAGAGGGAGCGTGCCGACGGCGATCACATCAACCTTGGAGCCATTTCCAACGCGCATCGTCACCTCGTCTCTCGCCAGTCTTTGTTTATTCCGCAGCTCCTGTTTCGAGTTACAAATATGAGCAACCGAACTAGTATCAAATACCGTGCACTACTATGATTACTAGTAAGATACACATCTATAACATGTATATCGAATATACCTTTCTTCTTGATGTTGCCGTTCTTCAGATCTGCCAGGTATTTGGGGAAGTTACGCTTCCACTGACCAGCACCCTTGCAGTAGAAGCACTCAGTTTCAGGTTTAGGACCAGCCTTGGGCTTCTTAGCAAAAGCTTTCTTGCCTTTCTTGTCGTCCTTCTTGAAGTTGCCCTTGTTCTTAGGCTTGCCCCGTTTCTTGAAATTGGTGGTCTTATTAACCATCAACACTTGGTGCTCCTTCATGATCTCCACTTCAGCAGTTTTCAGCATGGACGATAGTTCAGGCAACGTCTTGTTCATGCAGTGCATATTGTAGTTCATCACAAAGTTCTTGTAACTTGGTGGCAGTGATTGGAGGACACGGTGAATCCCCAATTCATTAGGAATCGGTATCCCCAACTCTCGGAGTTTGTTTGCGTGCCCAGACATGGTGAGCACGTGCTCGCTAACGGAGCTACCCTCTTCCATCTTGCAGGTAAAGAACTTCTCGGAAGCTTCATAGCTTTCCATGGCCGCGCGAGTCTCAAAAATGAGTTTGAGCTCCTTAATGATCTCAAATGGGTCATGGTGCTCAAAACGTTTTTGAAGCTTCGATTCTAAACCATACAGGATGGCACACTGAACTGTGGAGTAATGATGTTTCCGAGTGGCATAAACATTCTTTACGTCATCGGTGGCATCTTCTGCAGGTGGGTCACCTAGCGGTGCTTCGAGTACATAGGTCAACTGACCAGCCCTGAGGACGATCTTCAGTCCATGGAACCAGTCCGTGAAATTGCTTCCATTGTTCTTAAGCTTTTCTTTCTCTAGGAACGCATTGAAATTGATGGAAACGTTCGCCATAATCTACAACAAATTTGCAAGTAGTTTAGACTAAGTTTATGATAAATAGTGTTCAAATTTAATTCTTAAATCAACTAGGTGAACTCCCACTCAAAACAACATCCCTCGAGTTGTTTTAGTGATTACACGAACCAAATCCACTACACCAAGTCCGATCATCATGTGAGATGATGTAGCTTCATCGGCGAACAATCTTCATGTTCATCATATCAATCATATGACTCATGCTCTACCTTTCGGTATTCCGTGTTCCGAGACCATGTCTGTACATGCTAGGCTCGTCAAGATTAACCTTAGTTTCCGCATGTGCAAATCTGGCTTGCACCCGTTATATGCACATGTAGAGTCTATCACACCCGATCATCACGAGATGCTTCGAAACGACGAGTCTTAGCAACGGTGCCAACTAAGGACGAACACTTTATTACTTGATATTTAGTGAGAGGGATCATCTTATAATGCTACCGTCGCGATCTAAGCAATACAAGATGCATAAAGGATTAACATCATAGGCAATTTATAATGCTACTAAAACGCCAAACAAGCAATATAAGATGCAAACATCTAATGTGTAAAGTGGGATGATATGGTCCATGCATTTGATCTCTATCATATGCATCATGGTATGATCTCTATCATTCCTTTGTGTGTAAGGCCAAGGTCTATGGAACTTACACGTTAGGTGTGTTGTAAGGGTATCTATCATACATCTACTTACAACATTACCATATCATGACACTAGCCTAGCAACAATCTAAACTAGACGCCTCTAACTTATCCATTGCAAGTTTTACGTGGCTTAGGGCTTTCGAAGATAGAACCGGTCTTACCTACGAACATGGAACCACAACGATGATAACTAAGTTATTAGCAACTCATTGTAAATCAGATATTGACTATAGTAGGAGAGACAGACACCCGCCAGCCACTTATGCAAAACTAGTTGCATGTCAGTCGTGGAGCCGGTCTCATGTGCGATGACATGTAAGGTTGGTCCGGGCCGCTTCATCCCACTATGCCACCAATATCCAAAATACATAGAAGATGCAATAACATAATCATCATCGTCCACATATAAACATATGTGTACTAACCGTGCAAAACACTTATGCATAGATCAGGCTCTGATACCACTGTTGGGTTCGCAGCATAGAAAACAAAAAAATTCCTACGACGGAAACTATACGCCAAGATCTATCTACTAGATACAAGCAACGGGTGGATATACATCCATAGAGAACTCCCTCGAAGACAACAAAGCTTTGTTAACGAGTTAGAACTCGTGGATGATGTAGTCGTACACTTGTCGATCTCAAGATCGTGATGAAGTCCAGCAGGTCCGACTCCAGCACGTCTATCAGATCCAGCTCCAGCAAGTCCAGCACCACCAAGTCTAGCACCGCAAAGTAGCGGTGCATCCATGATCGCACACACGTCCGGTACCCCGACAACCTCCGTCCCTCGCTCCAGCAAAGCAACGGAAGCAGCAACTCCTTTCCAGATAAAGCCACCGGGAACATGTATCTCGCTAATCCTAGACCATGGAGAATAACTAGAGGGGGAGAGAGATCATTCACGAGGAGGTGTGAGGAAGAAGGAGTGAGAGGGGGGCCTTTTATAGGAGGAGGGGAGGGTGTCCCTTCACCTCTCCCATTCATGTGGTGGTAACCCCCTCCACATTAAAATGCCCCTTCACATTCTCTTTTAAAGTCTCCACTTTAAATGCATTAAATTTGGAGAATTTAATGCCCTCTCATTTAATAAAACTCTTTTATTAATTTTATTCAGAATTTTGTTAATTACTTTAATTAAAAAACATTCACATAAAACCTCCTGCAACATTTCAATATTACATGCAGAACCAATTTCAGCAATTTCACCCGAAATAGTTTCAGTGTCTATTGAAATAATTCCAGCGCTTTCTTAAATCTTTATATGAAACATATTTGCTCCAAATGGTGTCGGTATCCCTTAAGTGTGTCACCCTATGGTTCGCGAATAATGCAGACATGATCGAGACCCCTCTCCGATCAATAATCAGCAGCGGGACCTAGAGATCCGTACTGACTCCCACATATTCAACGATGACTCTTGTGATCGTGTGAACCTTTAACGTCATAACTAAATCCCTTTGTCTCGCGATATATTACATGTCCGAGATTCGATCATTGGCATCCAAATACCTAGTTTGATCTCGTTACCGACATGCACTCTTTTCTCGTTCCCGTGATATAACATTCTAGTGATCACATCACTTGCTTGCAAGCTATTTCAATGTGATATCACCGAGAGGGCCCAGAGTATATCTATCCGTCATCGGGATGGACAAATCCCACTCTTGATCTATGAGCCTCAACATAACACCTTCGTAGCACTGAACCCACCTTTATAGTCACCCTGTTACGGTGTGACGTTTGATATTATTAAGATACTCTTCCGGTGTTAGAAATTAACATAATCTCATAGTATAAGGACTAAGATTACTTTGTATGATGTTATAGCAATATAAACATAATGACACTGATCGTAATGCTATACTTCGGATGAATGTTCATCACATCATTCCACCAATGTTGTGACCTCGTTATTAATAACATCCAATGTCCATGATCAGGAAACCTTGATCATCTTGTTAATCAACAAGCTAGTTTATATAAGAGGCAGTACTAGGAACTTTGTATTTTGTTTATTAAACATACATGTATTAACGTTTCCAATTAATACAATTATAGCATGCAAAATAAACATTTATCATAAAGATGGAATAAGATAATAACCACTTTATTATTGCCTCTCAGGCATATTCCCTTCAATCAGCGTGCATCGAATTGAACCGGCGACCCCGGAAAATACCTTGCGTCAATTCCGGCACGACCGAACTTATAGCCAGAAATGCCAGTCTGTGCACTGTGAAGGGTTTGATGCCCAGACTATTCCCTCCTACCTACCCCTTCGTTCCTAGTACTATAAATACCCCCTAGTGGCTCAGATCTAGCAGAGATGATGATGAATTGAGGCTTATGCCAAACCCTGGATGGGAACCCCCTCTCAATAGTAGATATATGAGTTGTATAAGGCCTTGGAGTCGGTGAACTTCTCCAAGTTGTCAAGATCCTCCTCAAGTGTTTGGTCTCTCCTTGTCAAGGATTTTAGTAGTGCTTGGTCTCTCCCCTTTTGAGATTCTACTTGGTTGCTATTCTCTCATTGATTTGGATTCTATCATCCGCTTGCCGATCTTTCTTTTAGTGATTCTACCGTAAGGTCTCTCGCCGAGGATTCAATTGGATTGGTTGTTCGAACCAATGGGAGCAAATCAAATCGGGTGTGATTTGACGTGTGTTTGTATCTTTATCTTGCATTAGAGTTGTGTTCGTCATGTTCATCGTGTGTTCCCTCACTCCCCGCCTC
The DNA here is from genome assembly GCA_023614405.1 of Avena insularis. NCBI lineage: Eukaryota > Viridiplantae > Streptophyta > Magnoliopsida > Poales > Poaceae > Avena > Avena insularis. The sequence goes on along the minus strand of CM042690.1, from coordinate 657,606,428 downwards.
AAATCTATGAAGATCGGACCATCTCAAGGGTAAATACAAAAGGAGACCCATATCAGTTTCTGGACTTGTCCTTTAATTCCATATCCATCTATTTTGTATGGTCACATGATCTATGCTGAATTGTAACCATTTTGCCAAATGCAATAGTACACTGTTGCTCATTCTTTGAGATAGGATTACTGTTAGTGAGTGTCTTCTTGTGCATGAGTTGTAGCAAAGTATAGTTATCAGAAATCTTCAACTTTGCAGGAAGTACCAAAATATTAGTATTAAGGACTGCAAAATGTCTGCCCTACCGTACTACTAGAATAATTGCATCGATATAGTAGCGCATTCTTTTTTTAGGGCACAACGGGGGGCGATCGCCCACCCGAACTCTCGGTTTGAATACATAAAACGTGAAAAGGATACTGATGTGCAGCCATGCACACACGTTAGGGTTGTAAGGAAGTGCATACCGCGCCCGGAGTACATAGAGGAGTGGGAGGGAGAGAAGGGGGAGTAGGTACACGGCGAGGCTCTACGACACTCGGTCACACCAAGCAAGGAGGGCACCCAGGTCAACGCGGCGGGGGGCGCGAACTGCCCATAAGCGTAGGTGGCCAACAACAAGCGCAACAATGCGGGAGGAGGAGAGCAGATCCCTGTCGAAGACCATGCTGTTATGGGATTGCCACACAGACCAGAGAAGTGCAAGGATCATCGTGTTGCGGGCGCGGGGGTGCATGTCCGGGAGGTGAGTAGAGAGACCTTCTAGGAGCGAGGTGACGTCAGCGCCCGGGGGCAAACGCAAGCCGGGGGCCGCGCGTCCCCAAAACTCACGCATGTGGGGGCACCGAGCAAACAGGTGAGGCGCATCCTCGCGGTGGTGGGGGCAGAACGGGCAGCTGGGGGTGGAGACGCACCCGATGTGGAATAGATGATCTTGTGTCCTGGTCCTTCCTAGACGAAGGATCCAAAAGAAGACGCGCACCTTGGGGGGCACGAAGTTGTCCCAGTTGAGGTCCTGGTGCGGCACAACGCATCCGGAGGAGTGTAGCGCGCGATAGACGTCCCCGACGCGGAAATCCTCGGAGGCGCCCAGGGAGACGAGGCGGCTATCGGGGACCAGCGCAAGACGGAGCATGCGTAACTGGGAGTGCAGGTAACCCAACTCCGAGGCAGCCTGGGGGGTGACCCGTGGTCGCAGCGCGATCACGGGGGCACTGTCCCGAATAGAGTCTGCTAAAGATGCGCCGGGCGTGAGACAGTGCGAGAAAGCTGCGAGGAGAGCAACAGCAAGTGGCCCAAGGGGAGTCCAGCTGTCAAACCACAGTGATACAGTCCCACCATCCCCGGGACCACACGGGTGACCGAACGGTACAGGTGGATCAGGGACGCGAAGTGCCGCCAGGAAGGAGTGGGCTCGGCCGGGTGGGCGCACAGGTAGCTCCGACGAACCCAACGCGTCCAAGGCGTGTCACGGACAGAGAAAAGGGTGTGCATCACCTTGAGCAGAAGACATGTATTCTGCATGAAAGTCGACCACCCCTAGGCCGCCTTCGTGGCGCATTCTTGATTTTGTCCAAATCAATATTTCTTAAATTTGACTAGCATTACATGAGAAAACACAAATATAAAATAAATACGCTATCAGAGCATATAATTGATCAAACGACACTGACTTAACGTTATGAACGATGATGATAATTTTTCTACAAGGCCGTTCTTAACAAGGAATCTTCCTCAGCATCGGTGTGGGCACACTGTGATTCCTTGTCCGTTCTTAACAGTCTAGCTCGAGTAGTCTGAACTCTGAAGCGACGGTTAATCTACAGCCTGCTCTGAATTCTGAAACAGCAGCAGCACTCCAACGTATCAGGACGAGAACGACCCAGCAGGCAGCAGCTCTGTTTCCTTCCGAACGTTCCGTGTCTGGAGATTACTGTTCTGGGTTGTGTTTGTACATTCGTTTGCATTTATATATAGAAGCACTTGTCTTGCACTACCGCTGTTCTTCGGTCTGATCATTCAGCTGCTCCTGCTTGAGTGACATCGAATGCTGCTGTTGTGCCGTAACGTCCGGCGACTACGAGGCAGCTGCTTTGTAGTATCTTTCAGGCTATGTTCGTCTCATGCGATCGAAGTGGGTTTTGCGGTGCTGTCCTCCCTCGGTAAGATCATTAACAAGCTAGACATCCATATTTCTTTCCGTCAGAAAGAAGCACGACAGAGCATGCTCAGCTTATAACACATCTCAACCCACGATAGTCGGCCAATTGGAACGTAGCAATCTGAGACCTTTTCCATGATAAGAAAATAAAATAATCTAGCTCAACCCAGATGCAGACAAACGTCTCCTTCTGTGTCCATCAGTTGCCACGCCGAAGTATATTGGTGAGTACGAGATCGCCGATTGTGCTGTCAAGAACAAATACAAGATCATTCGTTGTCTCGCCCGGTTCATCATGGCAATGCACGTTGAGGAGGAGGAGAGCGCGCCCTCTACGCAGTTCCTCCCCCGGGCCAGCGCATGGCAGCCAGAACCGTTCCCGTTGGCCGTTGAGGCCGCCGGCACTGGCAGCGCGGGGCAGATGGAGATGGCGATGCTCCCCGGGTATCAGCGGGTGCCGACGGCGTGTGACACGACTTTCCCCGTCGACGATAGCAGCGACTATGGATCGTGGTCGTCGGCGTGCCTGCCGCAAGCGGCCAGAAGGCTATGGGGAATGCTCGCTGGTGTCATCCTGTGGTGGATGGGTGGTGATGAGGAGTTAGCACCGGCGGCGGGTCCAAGGAATGAGAAGGGGAGGTCCTCGTGGCGGCCGGACCCGGACAACCGGTGGCCGGTGCAGGGCTGGTGCTAGCTGATGAAGTTATCAGAGGCACAGATATGTGCGTCGGATTTTCATCCTGAGAAGGAAAAAACATTAGGCTGGTGAAACGATTCTTCAATGGAGTTTTTGTTTTACAGCACAGCTTGTTTTTTTACAGCAAATACTTGGGCGATTTTGTTGTTATCATACACTTGAATAAACGATGTTCACTGCAAGCGATTTGAAATCATTCGTGCGAGCAGGCGTTTTTTCCATGGGTGCAGACCATAGTTTTAAAACCCGGACCGGTTCGATGATTTAACCAGAAAAAATCTGAACAGATAGACTCATCGGTTTTTTAAAACACACCGATCTAAACAGTAAAAAATCGGAAAAAAAATGTTTACTAGAGGAATCGAACTCATGAACCTTATGCTAGACATAAATAGTAGCTCGTAACGCCAATACCACTTGGACACGCCATATTTTTGTGATTACATGTTAAAATATACATTATATACACCTTTTATGATCATTTTGTTCTAAGATTTGCTTAAATTTGTTGAAAAAGAACGATTTTTTATCAACATCGAACCAAATGAACCGGTGGTCCAACTAGCAAACTAGTGAACTAGTCGCCTCATCGGTTTACTGACCGGCCCGGTTTTTAAAACTATGGTGCAGACTTGTGACACAGCACCTCCTAGACTCGTACACTCTCCGTTCCAATGAATAGGATACCATCGTTTTCCATGTTTTTTCTTGATAAAAAATACTTCAAATATATATAAAGATTATGATACAAAATTATCCTCATTGAAAAGTGTTTTTCAATCTAAATATACAATATAATCAAAATACTGCCGTTCAATTTTTTTAATCAAAATTTGTCATGGAATCCAGTGCGCCTTATTCACAGGAGCCGAGGTAGTAGTTCTGAAGCATTTCGGGTTAGTTGGGCCAAGCTTGAAAGGTTAGATGGGCTATTCAAGATATGCTCTTGCTATATGAAGTAGTATGACCGTCGGGTTTTATGTTTTTTTTTTTGGAAAAAAGCATATATTAATATCAGATCAGAGGATACCAATTATATACAGCCTCGGCAACAACGTATTGTCCTAGCGGCCATACAGATGCACACAACTAAAAGAAGAAAGAAAAATTATAAAAAAGAAAAGTCCCGCTACAGTGGCTCATTCATGGAAACAACAGTACTACCACCACCAAGACGGCACCAGAAATCCAACTTCTACAAAAACGACGCCTCAAGAAGGGAACAGTGCATAAACATCGGCATCGTCCGATCAAAGATTTTAGGTTTTCACCCTGAAGAAAGTCCATGCTCTCAAAACAATGCCTTTAACAAGGTCATTGCCAGGCACAACCAATTAAGACCAGGCCCTGGGTTTTCACCCTGAAAGATAGGACCGTGAACCTCTCCTGTGCAGCCGCCCCCACTTGCATGCCACTGCTCCAAGTCACGAATCACCAAGTCAATTCCTCCTCATCACCCAGACTCGAACCACTATTGTCAGTCCACAGATCTTGGTCTCTATGACATTCTTCGTCAGCACCATGGAACAAGAACATGCCCCATGATCTTAACAGCCAACAAAGCTTCGAAGTGCACCCTCTGAAACCAAACAGTCAGAGTAAAACATGGATGCGCACGATCGAATCCCATCCGATCTAACAATCTCTCGGCATGATCGCACTTATGGAGTATGCCGGCGAAGCCTTCCGGAACACGACACAGGAACCAAATCAATATAGATAAACATCAAGCGGATCTTCGTCTTGGCTTGAGAGGGATCAAGGACCGCCACCTTTATTGAAACCGAGTCAGTAGCCCCCACGCCACCCACCGGCAACTAGCAGGATCTGCCGCATGACAACGAGACCACCCGGCCAACCACTCTGACGGAGAAGAAGGTCACAACCACCATGCTGGGGACAGATGCCCCAAGCTTCCTCATGTCGTAGACATAGCCCAGGGAACCTGGGAGCCGCCGTAGGGCGACGAACGGACAGCAAATCGTGGGCCGCCTAGGCCCATCTGGGCCGAGATCGGGTCCCGACTCCCGCCGCCGCATGCACCCATCTACTAGAGGTCCACCGACCGCCGCCAGCCGCGACAACGCCGTCGACCGGCCAGGAGCGGACGCCGCCGCTAATCCCCGCGGAAACACGGCCGAGGTAACCGCCGCCGCCGCCACGCCACCAGGGCTTTGCCTAGCGACGATCCGGGCGGCGGCGACGGACATGAGGGGTTGCAGGAGGAGGGTCGAGGGCGGGGAGAGGAGGGGGCCGCCTGGCGCGGCGCGGTGCCGCAGCACGGGTGCGGGAGGAAGGTTAGGGTGCGGGCATAAGAGACCTCGGTCTAGTTACAGTAAAAAAATGAAGCAATCCTTGGGTTTTATGTACATTGATTGACTATATATTTATAGAAGTATATTTCATGATAAATCTAGTAATATCCATATGCCATCTTTGATGCTAGTAATTTTTGTTTTACATGGTCCCATTAGGGTAAGATTGCTAAAATGACTCTTTCTATAGAGTTGGTAACAATAAGGAGTTTACGGATACAGAGATAGAAAACCTAATCACCATCACGAGAATCCCTTCTTGTCTGATGGACCATCGACTATCCATTGGCTTAACATCTGGTGGTGGTGGCAGCACGTGTGATGCCAAGTTAGTTTGGTTTCATGGTTTGTGGCTCTCATGTTTCATGTTCTGCAACCAAGTTTCTTTGTTGACATTATGGCAACTAACAGCAGTGTTGGCATCCTTGCCTTACAATTTTACAAATGGTTTGTCTGCATCCTTGCCTTACAAATGGTTTGTCCTTAGCCACAACGCAGTGAGCAAATTTTCAAAATTCATGGATTAGACGAGCGTGCACTGTTGCGCATGTTTGGTCTGTTACAGTTTCTTCGCGGGATGCCTTGAGGAAAATCGAGATGCAAAGAAGGATCTAGAGGGAGTAACTTTCAAGTATTTGATGTAATTTTTTAGGTTATCAAATGTTTTTATTATTTAAGTTTATTTCAATTTATGTCATATTATTTAATTTTGACTTTTGCTTCGGTGTCCTCCCTCTCTCTAAAACTAGAAACATAAAAACGCTCAGAATTGACTGATACCTTTTCGTGCCCTTGGAACCGAAAGAGTATGGGTCAATCCTGGGCCTCCTTTTGTTTTCAGTTTCGAAGGGAGAGAACACCGAAGCACACCTCTTTAATTTTTTATGTAATGAATAAATCTCAACCTAGAACGTGTTTGGTTGGAGAATTTGTAACATAACCTGAGTGCACAGTTAACAAATATCATTAATATCTGTTTGGTTCAGTTTCTCCGTAATCAAATTCCCTGTAATCAAATCCCATCCCTTTAGGCCTTATTTACTTCTCCGGTATTTCCCGGATTTAGCAAGTATTTTCCCGGCCCACCCGCTGATCCCCGATTTTCCTCATGAGCCCGTTTACTCCTGAGGTATTTTCGAGTTTGTTCCCGGTCCATCCCTAGAAATCCCCCACCAAGAGCGTAGCATCCAGGGATTCCCACACGCGACCCGGACCTCGCGTTTTGTCGGGGAAGAAAGCCCTCCTGCGCCTCGAGGACGGAGGCGACGGTGCGGAGAGGAGGCGATGCGCGGATGCCGACCTAGGGACGTCGCCGATAGCGGACGTGACTTGGCCTTCTCTCCGGTGAGTCCCTCCCTCTCCTCTTCACCTCTCTCCCCTACCTAGGATTTCTTAGTACTCCTTGTCCTCATTAGTTGCGGCCGCCATGGACGGCCGCCATGGACCACTGGCGGTGGCCCGCGGCACCAAGGTCATCAACCCTCGTATCTCTCTGTCATTTTGGCGAGTTGAGCTCCGTGCCGTCATCCCTGAACAGTGCTTGCTTCCTAGTACGAGACGGGCTCTGTTTCTTGACGCCGGTGTTCCAGATCCACGAGGTGTACGAAGAGGTGCTCCCGCTGCTCACCCAGTAGGACCTCAAGGACATTGGAATTGGCACCATCGGATCCAGGAGGAAGATGTTCGATGACAGCCAGAAGCTCTGGAGCAGCGACAATGTTTCCTGAGCTGGTGAGCACTCCTGCAATAACCTGCATAGCTAGCTTGTTCTTCCCCCACTTTTGTTTCCCTCTTCCATAGAGATTCAGTAGTAATGATCAGGGCATTAAGCACTTAATTCAATTATCTGTATGACGTTGTATGGGCTAGAGTCAGGTAGCTCTGTATTTGTGGGATTACATCAATCAGTCCTCTTATAGAATAGAAGCTGACTGCTCCTAATTTTTTTTGTGCAACTGCAGCCAATTGGAAATTTTCTCCCTCACCACTTTCTCTTTAGGTGTGATATATAAGATGTGTTCTGTGTTCATGTCCTTTGCTCTTTGTGCTAACTGATCGCATGCGCAAGCTGTTTAATTCAATGCCATTCCTGAAGGCGAGAGTTTAGACTGTTAAATGGTGGCAATGATCTGTTAATGCTAAGATTTCATAGCTACTTACAACTTTGGTATTTATTATGTTGCTTTTTCTTGTGTTCTTATCTGATGCTTACCAAAGATATATTTCACAATTGTACAAGATGCAGCACCACTGAACCAGATATGTTGCCTTTAAAAAAACATATGTATGATTCTTAAGCCTAACTATGCTTCCCACTTTTTTCTGTCTAGAATCGCTGAACCTCATTGATTTCTTGTGCTGTTGTCAAGGCCATGAAGTGTTTCCGCAGTCAATTCAGATTTTGCAGTTGCAAAGTGTGCCCATGATCTGGTTGTAATAGTGTTTTAACCATATAATTTGATGTCTTGTAAGTGTGCATATGATCTGGTTGTAAGACTTCTTGCTGTTGTAAAAATTAAATTCTTATTTAATATTCATATACTTGCTCCAAAGAGTGATATTTTACATGAAGAACTATGTTTATTCCTATTACATCACAATCCCCTCCCATCCACAACAATCTAAGTAAACAGAGGGGATTGGGATGAGAAGAGAACTTAGGGGATTAGGGGGGATTGGGTGAAAGGGAGGGATTCACCAAATCCCCTCCCATCCCCAAAACCCTTGGGGATGAAAATATACTAGAAGTAAACAAGGCCTTAGGAATCTGTTACCGGTCACCTCCCTCCTCCCTCCGGTAACATACCAGTTACCGAGCCCTCCCGTGATTCCAGTCTCACCTCGTCTCATCTTGCCCGTCCCTTCCCTGACGAGTCACATCCCTTCTCCGGCGAGTCCTGCTGCCAGCGCCGCTATCGGGAGCGGTACAAGCCCGCAACACTCCCTCGGCGTCCTCTACTACTTCACCACAGGCGGCGCCACATGAGGCGAGCGACGAGCGGCGGCGGCGGCATGCGAGGGTGAGCCGCGGCCATGGATCCCCAAGGTTGAGTTACATACGGCTCTATTCCTTGATCCCTTCTCCTGCACTTTCCGGCCGTTTTGGAATTTGGATCCGTCCTCCAGATCTGATTTAGATTAGGATTTTCTTTCTTTAAATTTCATGGAGTTCATCTCTGAAGATATGGTAAAAGAAATATTGTGTTGTATCCTTTTCCGTTACATGTATGAACCAAACAGATTTGAAGAGTTTCCATTCCGTTACCATTACCACCCGTGAATTGATGCCATTACCGACTGCGTTTACAGAACTGAACCAAACACCTTCCTAGTAACTTAGTAAGTGACTAGTACTACATAGTACATGATGCGCATCTCATAGAGAATGTCCTCGATGCTCTGCTGACGGTCATAAGCTTCGTTCTTGACAAGGTAGGCATATCTGAAACTGACAACTCAACAGCATGGCTTGGCATGGACCCCAAGCAAGGCAAAACCCGATCCTATGACGCGCAAGCGTACAGACGTACCGCCAGCTAAAACTCATTAAGTAGATATATAAACTGGTAGTACGAGATCTAACGGCGGCTGTTTGTGTGCACTTAAGTATTGGAACGACAAAGGGAAACATGATTAGACGCGTGTTTAATTTATTTTCGGACGGTAGATGCGTGTTCAATCTAGCGCAGCTGTTCGTGTCCTCCATACATGTCCCTGGATCATGGGTTGATCATGACGTACCTCCCGTTTGCTCACGGACTCTTTTGCATCGGGAATGGACTATGGGGAAATGTCTGCTTATTTGGGATTCGGGAGCTAGCATAGCAGTACTATCGAATTCTAATCAATAAACCGACCTTGCAAATGGACCAGGAAAAACGACAAATCATTGATTTGAACCTAATCCTTCCAGATGTTGTATAAGGACACTATTTCTCCCGCACTCCCCCACTCAGCTGGGCGCCCATTGCTCCCCCAGCCGACCCTCCCCTCAAGATCCTCCCGCCAGCCGCCGCCGCCCGCCGGGCAAAGATCTGACGGTGTGGCGGCGGCGGCGATTCCGCGATCTCTGGCGTGGCGGAGGCGCTGGTTCGGCGGTGGTGTCGTGGCTGGCGGCGGCTGGGGGTCCTTGGTCCAGATGGCTGCACGCGGCGACGGGAATTCGTGCCTACGGCCGAGATCTATTCCGTTCATCACCGACGCCGGCGCTCAGGATCTCCGGGCCATGCTCGCGGCACTAGGGCGCTTGGGGTTGCTGCTCCTGGCATGGTGGTGGTGACTTCCTTCTCCGTCGGAGTGGTCGGCCGGGCGATCTTGCTGCTTTGCGGCGGATCCTGCTAGTTTCCGGCGGGTAGCATGGGGACTGCTGGCTCGGTTTCAATAAAGGGGGTGGTCCTCGGATCTATCTCGCACCAAGACGAAGATCTACTTGATGCGGTTCTCCATTGATCTGGCCGGAATGTCTGGTTCCGGAAGGCTCCGCCGGTGAACTCTCATGGGCGCATATGCCTGGAGCTTGCTGGATCGGAAGGAATTCGGGCATGCGCACCTGTGTTTTTTGCTGGCCGATTGGTTTCAGTGGGAGCGCGGTGAAGCTCTGCTGCCTGTTACCAGCATGCAACATGTCTTTGACGATACACATGGTGAATGTCATGAAGATGCGGAAAATGTCATGAAGGCAGAGACATGTGGGCGAGCTATGGTGGTTTGAGTCTTTATAGCGATGAGGATCTGGCTTGGATATCTGTGACTCGCAGCAGCGTCTGTTAGAGGGGGCGACATCACAGGAGGAGTTCACAGTCTTACCTTGCAGGGTGAAAACCCAAGGTCTAGCCTTCATTGGTTGTGCCTGGCAATGGCCTTGCAGAAGGCATTGCTTTGCGAGCGAGGACTTTCTCCAGGGTGAAAACCTAAGATCTTTGATCGGGCGATGACAGCACTTGTGCACTGTTTCCTTCTTGGAGGCGTTGCTTTTGGAGGGGTTGGACTTCTGGTGTTGTTTTGGTGGTGGTAGTGTCACTGCTGTTAAGGATCAGATTCCTGCTGCGGGACTTTTCTTTTTTATAATTCTTCTTCTTTTTTTCGGCTATGTGCATCCGTATTGCCAATAGGGTATGCGTTGTTTCAGAGGCTGGGTGTAATTGGTATCCGTGTGATATTAATATATGCTCATTTCCAAAAAAATTTTTTTGCTAGTTGGAGATGTGTAAGTATTGTTTTTCGGAATGCACACTGGCTTTTTATTGCAAACTTTCGTTCATCCAATTTTTACAACTCAAGGTCGATGTAAAAATAAACCAACCAGAAGTGAGGAAAACGGTACAACAACTACACTACGCATATTGTAATCTACTAGTAAACCGTGAGCCAACCCAAGAGTAGATATCCCGAGCAACCATAAGCAGCCGGTTGCACCCAATAACAGTAAGCTCCTGCTGATCCGATTGTAGAAAGCATGCCCAAAGTTATATCCAATACGACGCCATACGGATATCCAAAGTTGGTTAAAAAATATATCATGCCTACATTTCGTCTTGTCTACCCCATTTAGTTTAATTGTATTGTCTTGTCTATCCCATTTAGTGCACCAACATAAAGCAGAAATACCTATGCGTATTCAGTTTTAACTCTCTTGTCTACCTCATTTAGTCAATTCCCAAACATACTTGTTATAAGGCTGGTGGAATGTTATATGTAAAAAGGACAATTCGCCAAACAGTTTTAGCAAAAGGACAAGAGAGAAACAACTCAATGGTCTCCTCTGAGTCATGAACAATAGCATTTTTACACCCATAATATTGTCTTTTATCCAAGTTATCTTTAGTAAGAAAACTCTTCTATTAAAAGACCCCCCTCCCCGCCGCTAAAAAACTCTTCTTTGACAGGCATCATGCCTTTCCAAAAAGATGAATCAGTAGGCTTCACTTAAACCTAAGCTAGTGTTTGATTATAAAGATACTTATTTTGTAGCAACTGTTATCACACCCCTTCTTCATTAAGCAATATAAACAACCATTTGCTAAGACAACACTTATTCTAAAGATCAAACACTTATATGCCTAGACCCCCCCGTCTTTCGGTCTACATATAATATTCCACCTAGCTAATCAATGCTTCCTTTTGTTCTCATCATTTTTCCAAAAAAAAGTTGACCTATAGAAGTCTAATCTTTTGCATACCCCTTTAGATATCTCATGCATAAACATAGGCATGCTACTTAGAATAAAATTAATAAGAATAAGTCCGTCTCCATTTGTGAGTAGCTTGGTTTACCAGCATCCAAGCTTTACTTCGGAGCATCTCTCTACTAGATTCAATTCTGAATTTCTAAGCTTCCTATGGTGAATCTGTATCCCCAGATACCCAAATGGTAGTACACCCGATTCACAGCCAAATATTTCTTTATATTGCCGCTCCTCTTTTTTAGCTTTTAAAAAATAGAATATTTCACTCTTGTTCTTTAGACCCGATAATTGCTTAGAGATACATAAACTTAGTTGGGGGTATGAGTCCTCCTACATGGCCATTCTCCTTTGATCTTGCTATGAGAATTGCCAACATATTTGTCACAATATTAAACAACATAGGAGACAACGGGTCTCCCTATCTTAGCTCTTTTCTAGTTTGGAAACAATGATCAATGTCCTCATTGACATTTATTTCAACACTACCTCCTTGCACAAAGTTAACTATCCATTCATTTTGGATCCAAACCTTTCATGCACATAACTTGTTCTAGAAAGGGCCACTCAACTTTTTCATGTGCTTTCTCAAAGTCAATTTTAAATAACACTCCGTCTATTTTCTTCCGATGAACCTCATGAATGGTTTCATGCAAGACAACTACATCCTCTAGGATATTTTGCCCAGGAATAAAAGTAAAGGGTGAAAAATGTGAAGAGTAAAGAGTAAAGCACAACTACATCCTCTAGGATATTTCATGAAATGTAAAGAGTAAAGAACTAAAGACACGTTCAGGAATCCCTCCGCTTGTCTTGACCTTCAAGCTACTAATCTATGTGCAAAAGCAAAGGCTGAGCCAGCCTCTTTTTATGCATGACACACATGATAGGACACCTCGTCAAGTCAAACCAAAACGTGGTATTTCATCACATGCACCAAATATTTCTATACACGGTTAATTTCACGATGCAGTGTTGTTACTCTAAGTACTTACCCCTTATTTTGCGGGGAAAGTACTCCACCATTTGAGCTAACGTGAGTGACAACAGACAATGCGTACACGAGCTCGAACGAGACTAATAATTGATATTCATATTAGTTGTGTATAAAGAACAAGTGACAACTACTATTTCCATTCCAAATCATAAGACATTCTTGGAGGCTATAGCAGGCTACCAAAACGTCTTATAATTTAAAAGAGAAAATAATACTATTTGAAACAGAACAAGTAGTAAGATGGAATGGAGCAGTAGATCACGCCCCATGTAAACATCCGAGACGGCGGCGCGGGTGATACCTCGCGCATGTGCACATGATGTGAATCCGGCGTGACGCTTCGGTGCCATTCGGAGAGATCAGTCTGACGGTACCACCAAAGTGACGGAGCGGGGACAAAAAGTGTAGCGGGCTCTGTCACGAAAGATCACCGGAGTAAATTTGCCACTTGTCCATTTTTCATCTAGGTACGTCTCGACATAATATTCTGTTCATGTCATTACATTTCGATCGTGATGAATGAACCTACCTAAACACAACTGTATCTACGTCCTGCTTAACGGAGACGACTGTAGCAGCATGCGCAGCATCCTACATGTTCAAGGTCAAAACGACTGGGTGAGAGCTGCCACTTGGCGTAGCCTAACCGGTAGTCCGGCAACGCAGAGTCTCTCGGGTTCTCACGGGAAAGAAATGACCAAGCTGACAGGCGGGTCCGGTTCTCTGCAGGTGCAGAGTAACTGTGTAATGTTCTTTTCAAGTCTTCTTTTCCCATCAAAAAAGAAGAATAGTACCATCCCAGCCTCCCAGATTCATTTTGTTACCCATCCAGCCTCGCAGGTTCATTTTGACTGCCAACGGGCTGAATCACTGTGCTTCGTCAGAATGACTCCGAAGACTCCAACAGATAACATAGTTGGAGCACGCAATCATTCTCCTAGGACCACACAGAGATCGATTGTCACTAGCTTTGCACAATTGCATGTTTGGAATTATGATGTGCTGGCCACTAATTTTTTTGGATACGATTCTACCGGACCAGCCTTCAAAAAGGAAAGGTTGTAATAACAGATCACCTAACCATTGATCCAATCATTTCCTGAGACTAGTTCTGGAGAGGAGGGGTGTTGGCGACACGATGATCTGCTGGATCATGCAGATTGTGATGAGTGGCAGGACGGCGATCAACATTAATGGAAAGATTGGCCCTTATTTTGGCATGTCCTGTGGAGTTAGACAAGGGGACCCTCTCTCTCCCCTCCTGTTTAATGCCACGGTGGATGCGCTGGCGGAGATTTTGGATAGAGCCAAAATCGCTGGCCATATTTCGGGGGTGGTGGGGCACCTGATCCCTGGAGGTGGCATCTCCCACCTCCAATATGCGGACGATACCATGGTTATGGTGCAGGGCTCGGATCTCGACATTATTAACATAAAGTTCCTGCTTCTTTGCTTCGCGGTCATGTCTGGGTTGAAGATTAACTTTGACAAGAGCGGGGTTATCATTTTGGGATATTCTGAGGAGGATCGGCAACGCATTGCTGATAATCTTGATTGTAGGCTGGCGGAATTCCCCACAACCTACCTAGGGATGCCCATTCGAGAGACTAGGGTCCTGATTAAGGACCTTGCGCCCCTGGTTACGAGGGTACGGTCTAAAGCCGAACCCTGGCGAGCTCGGCTCACGACCAAAGGGAGCAAGACGGTCCTGATCAACTCATGTCTCTCGAGCTTACCCATATACCAGATGGGGCTGTACCTGCTTCCGGAGGGGACCCACGCAGACTTCGACAAGGAGCTGTCTAGGTTCTTCTGGGCAGCGAGGGATGGCCACCAAAGGTATCATATGGTTAAATGGGCAGACCTATGCGCCCTCAAATGCCTTGGGGGCATAGGGATCCTCGACTCGCGCCGCTTTAACGTGGCCCTGATGTTAAAATGGGTCTGGCGCATTCTTAGGGAGGATGGGGGGCTCTGGCTGCAACTCATCAAGGCCAAATACCTCCGCGGTCGTCCTCTCTTGGCTTGCGACCGTCGGGAGGGATCCCAATTCTGGAGGGCCATCCAGGATATTAAGCAGTATATTGGGCCGGGCCTCTCCTTTGCCGTCGGGGACGGGCACTTGGTGCGCCTCTGGCTTGATCCTTGGATCTTGGCGTCCACGCTTTGTGAGCAGTTCCCCGCGCTTTTCGCCATCTCAGCCTCCCCTTCGACCCTCGTGGCCGAGGCCTTTCACGAGGGTAGCTGGAACATCTTGTTCCGGCGATCCTTTAGCGCGGCCAAGGCGGAGGATTATCAGCGCCTAATGGCTGTCCTCCCTGCTTCCTTGTCCGGGGAACAGGACTCGGCATCCTGGCGGCTGAACCCGGATGGGGAGTTCTCGGTGAGCTCAGCGTACCGGGCCCTCTTTCAGGGCCCGGAGTTGCGGTGGACCTCGCCCCTGTGGAAGGCCCCCTCCCCCTTAGCATTCGTATTTTCGTCTGGCAGCTTCTTCGCGACCGTCTGCCCTCAGGGGTGGAGGTGGCTAAGCGTAATGGCCCGGGCACGGGTCGGTGCCTCCTATGTGGGACCCCGGAGACGTGTGCTCATATTCTATTTTTGTGCACGGCGGCTCGGTTCCTGTGGAGCTTTGTTGGGGAGGCGCTTGGGACGTCTTGGCAGGCGCAGGAGCTCGGGGAGTTCCTGCAAGCCGAGGCGAACCGAGCCGGAAGGAGCCGCCGCATCTTCTGGCTAGTGTTCGCGGCCATAGCTTGGACCCTGTGGAACGTGCGGAATAAGATGGTTATAGAGTGGATATTCCCCTCTCGTGTTTCTGACTCGATTTTTTCTTTTATCGCCTTCCTTCAGCAGTGGTCGCTGTTGGCGAGGCAGCGTGACCGGGAGACTCTTGACGACACTCTTCGGGCCTTGCGGACGGCGGCGGCTCCTTTCTCGGCGCCGGCTCGCTCCGACTGATCTCCCGGGCGGCGGCGTGAGTGTTGGTGTGGTCGCTTCGTTCTCTTTATGGTTTGGGCTATGTTGTGTTGTGGCCCCTGCGGACTCGACTTTGTTTCGTTTTTTCTCGTTTGGCCTTGGCCGGTTGGTGTGTTGGATTGTTTGTTCGAACATGGTTGTTGATTTATTTATAAAGCGAGACGAAAGCCTGATTCGAAGATTTAGTATGCTAGAGTCGGCTACAGAGATGTTCTTTTTCTGCCGGCAGGCAACAGAATTTTGTTTGTCAAACTTCATCGGAATTGCTGCAAAGAAGTCTCTGAACAAAATAAGTGAAACGACTTAAAAAAAATCCCAGTGTTCTACCAATCTCTTCGGAAGAATCGTGCGTACAAATACATTCTACAGTAACATATTTGTCAGGAAACGGCTCAAGAGGACAATACTTTTCCAGTCTCTAGTCAATCAATGTTTCGCAAGAAAATGGGTAACATAGTACTAGGACACAGGGAATTTCCTTAAATTTCCTATGAATAATACAAGTACAGTTGTACTTCCTCCGACCCAAATTAGTTGACGTCGATTTGTCTAAATTGATTGTATCTAGACATAATTTAGTATTAGATATATTCGTATCTTGAAAATTTTGAGTTAACTAATTGTGGTCGGAGAGAGTAGCAATAATGGAACTATGCATGATGCAGTGAGTATTATAATAGAATGGAAAGTTGTACTTCATTTGCAAAAGCCTCTACTTCTCAAATAAATGGTATGTACACGAAAACTAACTAGCGTAGAAGTTGGATGAGACAACAACAAGAGCGCTAGCATGTGAGTTTTTCCTTGTAATCGAAAGAAAGGGAGAGTCGCAACACCGATTCTTCTCATTCACTATAGAGTGGTGTCTTTGTGAATGGGCTTCCATTATTATGTATGGTGCCTCAGTAGATCCTAGGTTTTCTAGGTGCCTAGTGGAGTTACTCTTGCAAGGAATACAACATCAAGGTTTCCTTTTTGGAACGAATTTGTTTTTCCACTGGATTTGGACTATGAATAATGTATGGATGTGTGCATCAATCGATGTATAGTCCGGGTAGAGAACAAACTCTTTTCAGAAAAAGGCTTTCTAGGTTTTGGTATCAAAGGGATGTCATTCGCTTGATGCTGGATATGATGCTGTGTGACAGGTCCAACTCCTTCCTTGACATGGTGTCATCCTCCTTGACGATGACAAGGAGTTTGTGGAGGTGACGAGGCGTGTCATTGTAGATTTAGTTGACCTTTGTGTACTCATGTTGCATTCCACTCCAACTTTGTCTAACTAGGATCCTCTTCTCTGGTGTGTGAGGCGACACCGACTATGCACAGATGGTAAATCTGTTATCCCGCTACTTGTTGGAGGCAACTATAGGCTTGTTCAGGTCTCAAAGTGGGTTTGATGATCTTCCACTTGTTTCATAGTGACATGGGTATACCCTACAGGTACTCGAGCTTAGTATATACGGTCCAAATACATACAGGCCCACGGTGTCGCCAAGACCCGGATGGAGGGACTCGAGTAACCTACGGACTCTCGATTGCTTGTAGAACAAGAAGAAGGTAAAGATAGAAAGATTAAAGGGAAAAATCCTAACTTGTAACCGACTCGACCTGCTACCCGAGACCTAGCCTATCTATATAAAGGCTAGGAGGGGGCGGCGAGAAGGACACACGCAACCCTAGTTTCCACAACCCTCGCTAGATTACATCTGCGCACCATTGTAACTTTTGACTCCCTTGATAATTCCACGAGCAGACAAGCAGGAGTAGGGACCTCTACGAGGCCTGAACCTGGGTAAATCATTTGTCCCCTGTGTGCTTGTTTGCTAGCCGATAGATGTCTCCAGCGCTCCCTCCTTCTCCAAAACCCAAGTCCATAACAATGGGCATTGATGAGTTAAACCCTCGTCAATTGGCGCCGTCTGTGGGAATTGGGAGTGCTGATGTTGCGGCTTCTTTGGCCCCATCAACTGCGATCTACAACTCTGCAAATGGAGATTCGACTTTTCGGTATTCGACTTCACCGTCCACCGCTGCCACCCGCCTGCCTTGAGTCCGTGGGCGACGGAATCAGCTTGGCGATTGGGAGCTTCCGCTTCAAGTTGGTCGATGGGCACGCCAGATGCCTGATCAGCCGACAACACCGGCGATTGCCCCGGCATCATGGTTCCCTCCATCGATCGGCACCCTCGGCGAGCTCAACGCTCCGGTGGTAGTCGAGAACACGGCCAGCGACAGCAGTCGCGACTCCGATCTAAGCGATCTGGCCACTGAAGATGGAACCTACGGTTTCGGATCTGAAAGTTGTGGAAGCAACAGCTTCCCCAATCACTTCATGTGCGTCGTCATCAACACAGGCGACACCTCCGCCAATCGTGGCAACGATGGTAACACCGGCAACGGCACCGATTCACCCAATCGCGGCAACGGTGGTAACACCGGCAACGGCACCGATCCACCCAACGCCGGCAACGGCTTAACGGTGGTGGCAACGGAGGAGCAGTCGAACCTCCCAGCATGATCAATGAGAAAACCGGCGAACACGTCGTGATCAGGCTCAACGAGCAAGAGTGGGATCGCTACCGCGAAGCCCTACGGGGTGCACCTCTACCCTTTGGCTCCCCGCAGGAACTGCTGATGGGCTATCATTGGCTTCTAAAAGAAGAATTCAAGCGCCAAAAACAGGCAATCGTGCAACTTGAAGCGCGTAAGAAGGCAGCGGACGAATCGAGCCTTCGTCGTGCTGGGCTCTCCTCCTACGGAGGATCCTCCTCAAGAGGCAACGAGTACCTCGCCAAGAAGAGGCAGTCGCGGATGGCTCACCTCACCGAACAAGAGCGCATAGAGGCCGCAAAAGTCCTCGACTTCGGCTCTATGACAGTCGAAACGAGAGGCAATGTGGTTCCCAGGACACCGCAGGCCACGGTGACAGCAGCCACCATGTACCTCCTCAATAACCAGCCGCCAGCTGGAGATCCCCGAACTGCCATGCACCGATCTACGATCGCGGGCTTGGGGTTAATCGAAGCCGCCCTCGACAAAGAACCAGTACCAGACCCAAAAAAGGGCAAAGCGCTACTCCTCGCCCTCGTCCAGCGATGACAGTCACGATCTGTCTCGACGCCGACGCTCACGGCGACATGACCGCGACTACGATGTGCGCGATGACCTCACGCAACGCAAGATCGACAAGTCAAGGTCACGACGTGCTCGGTCAACTGACTCGGAAGAGGAAGATAGGGAGCTCTGCGGCGCCAGATGCTTCAGCAGATCCATTAGGCAGAAGCGAATGCCTAAAGGGTTTAAACTCCCATCGGAGAACCCGAAATTTGACGGTCTACAGGACCCTAAGATCTGGCTGGAGGACTCTCCTCGGGTCGCTCGGAGCGAGGCGCCGGCATCGCCATGCAATGCTTGCTCTGTTGCGAGGCGCCGATGCATGGCTCAATAACCTCCCACGCGGATTCATTCGTAGTTGGGACGAGCTGGTCTACAGCTTCGTGCGCAACTTTAAGGGTACGTACAAACGGCCCACCTCAATCGAAGAACTGAGATGCTGCCAGCAAAGATCTGGCGAATCGCTACGCTCCTACATCCAAAGATGGTCCATCATCAAGAACTCCGTGGAGAACATCTCGGAAGACCGCGCGATTGATGCATTCAACGGTGGTGTCCGCCGCATGGAACTCAGGGAGGAGCTAGGCCGCTCAAAGCCCTAGACCATCGACCACCTGATGGAGATCGTGAATCGGTGGGCCGATGGAGAAGATTCGGTGAAGAATCGCGTTCACTCCGACGAGGAGGCAGAACTCGAACGCAGACGCGACCACCAGGGCAAGCATCGCATGCGCATCTACGACGATCGCGATGATGTCAACATGGTCGCAGCCGGCTATGCCGATAGACGCGACGATAAC
Source organism: Avena insularis (assembly GCA_023614405.1). Lineage (NCBI taxonomy): Eukaryota > Viridiplantae > Streptophyta > Magnoliopsida > Poales > Poaceae > Avena > Avena insularis. Next base: position 657,587,195 of record CM042690.1, on the reverse strand, counting down.
CGCAACAGCGGATACCGCAGCGGCGGATACTGCGACTCCGGGAAAACTAAGCAAGTGTGGCAACACCGCACTCGTGACGAGGCACCCGCGACCTCCATCGAGGACAAACTATCTGGGCCATGCACGATACACTTCTACATCGACAAGCATGATGGCAAGAGAAAGTCCAGCCACCTCCTCAAGGACTGCCACGAGTTCCTCAAGCTACACGAGGGATTGGTTCGGATGAACCGCAACGCAGTCGAAAGAGGCTACGGAGCCGCTCCAGGCGCCGTGGCACATGGCGCACCACCACCACCACCTGGGCCACCCCCTAGGCAAAATCAACCTCGACGTCATCTTTGGCACGCCGAAGAACTTCCGGCGCGAGCGCATCGACTTTGAGGTCGTCGACTAGCCCTCACAATACCATTGCATCCTTGGGCGCGTCGCATTCGCCAGGTTCATGGCGCACCCACTACACCTACCGCGGATGAAAATGCGGGTCCCAACGCGTCATAACGATCAACGAGAACTTTGAGCGATTCGGCGCTTGCGGCGAAATTCAACAATCTCCCAGTCCTTCGCATGCACGAGAACTCGCAAGATCGAAAGAGACGACAGACAACAACCGCCTCCTTGAGTAGGCCAAGCTCACCGATCTTTCCTTCACTCATCCGTGCACACAAAGAAGGTACAGTCCATCCATCGGATCCCGCCAAGACCCTCATCGCCAACAACTTGAGTCCCAGATAGAACTCGCGCTCGTCGAATTCCTCCGTGAGCACTGGAAATTTTGCACGGTGTCCTGCGGACATGCCAGAGTTCCAGAATTTGGCAAGCACACACTCAACGCCAACCCCGACGCAAGGCCATCAAGCAAACAATCAAAGCGACTGCGAGCCACGAGCGAGCAGTGAATGAGATCAACAGACTCCTCGAGGCCAAGTTCATACACGATATCAAGGAAAGCACTTGGCTCACCAATACGGTGCTGGTACCAAAAAAGGACACGGACATCCTACGGATGTGTGTGGACTTCACTTCTTTAAACAAGCACTGCCCAAAAGATCACTTCCCGCTGCCACGAATCGACCAGATCATCGACTCCACCGCGGGATGCGAACGCCTCTGCTTCCTCGACGCCTACTCAGGCTATAATCAAATCTGAATGAAGGAGGAAGATCAGGAGAAAACAACATTTACAACGCCCTTTGGTGTGTTCTGCTACAACACAATGCCCTTCGGGCTAAAAAATGCGGGAGCCACCTACCAGCGATGCATGCAGGCTTGCCTCAAGGAACAACTAGGTCGCAACATCCAAGTCTATGTCGACGACATAGTAATCAAGACCAAGGAGGAAGCCTCTCTAATCGACGATTTGCGCGAAACCTTCGCCAACCTCGATCACTACTAGATCAAGCTCAAGCCGGACAAATGCGCCTTTGGCGTACCATCCGGGCAGCTACTCGGATATCTCATCTCCGCGAGGGGGATCAAGGCGAACCCGAAGAAGATAAAAGCCATACTGGCCATGGAGAAGCCGAAGAACATAAGAGGCGTCTAGCAACTGGCTGGACAAATCGCAACCCTCAGTCGATTTATCAGTCAGATGGGTGAAAAGGCACTGCCCTTCTACCAGCTCCTCCGCAAAGCCGAAAAATTCGAGTGGACCAATGAAGCGCAAGAAGCATTCGAAGATCTCAAGCGCCTGCTATCCACCTCGCCAGTACTGGTGACTCCACGAGAAAGGGAACCACTATTGCTGTACATCTCCGCCAGTAACCAGGTGGTCAGCACAGTGCTCGTCGTCGAATGAGCGGAGGAAAGCAAAGTCCACGGCGTACAACGCCCGGTATACTACCTCAGCGAGGTCCTCACGCCAACAAAACAGCGGTACCCGTACTACCAGAAGCTGGCGTACGGCGTCTTTATGACCGCCTGGCGACTGCGCCACTACTTCCAGGAACACCCAATCGTGGTAGTCAACGACACCCCGTTGGGGCATATCCTCAATAACCCCGACGCCACGGGGCGAGTCGCGCTTTGGGGAATAGAGCTGTCTCCACAAGACATCACATACGAAAAACGCGACGCCATCAAGTCGCAAGTGCTCCCTGACTTTCTCGTGCACTGGATGGAGAACTAGCTCCCGGACAAGCCAGATATGTCCTACCTCTGGACAATGCACTTCGATGGGTCCAAACGGAAAGACGGAGCAGGCGCAGGTGTCATATTGACATCACCTCAAGGGGACAAGCTGAAATATATCCTGCGAATGCAGTTCACAGCCTCAAACAACGAGGCTGAATACGAGGCCCTGTTGCATGGGATGAAGATGGAAAAATCCTGTGGCGCCAAAAGGCTCATCATATATGGCGACTCCAAGTTGGTCGTCAACCAAACAATGCACGAGTGCGACGCACTGAACGACAACATGATCGCGTACCGCGACCTCTACGATACACTCGAAGGAGACTTTGATGGTTGCGAGTTGCGACACATAGGTCGCGAAAGTAACGAGGAGGCGGACACACTCGCCAACATAGGCTCTACCTGCGCCCCCATACCACATGGGGTATTTCTCGAGCGCATATGCAAACGCTCCATCAAGCCAAAGGCCGCAGAGAAGAAAACAAAAGCAGCAATGGACTCGGGGGCTACGCCACCCAATGAGCCAATGGCACTCGATGACTTGGAGCTGGACACAGGACTCGAAGGACCAATGAGCGTCATGATGATCGAGCAATCTTGGACACAGCCGTACATTATGTACCTCCTCAGCAAGAGACTACCGGATGAATCGACAGATGCACGGCACATCGCGCGGCGCTCCAAGGCATTTGCCGTTCTCAACGGCGAACTGTATAAACGCATCATCACAGGAGTACTACAACGATGCGTCTCCATGGCCGACGGAAGAGCAATTCTCCTCGACATCCATGAAGGGACCTGCGGGCATCACGCAGGCAGTCGCGCCCTCGTCGCCAAAGCTCTATGAGCTGGATTTTACTAGCCTACGGCCATGCGCGACGCCAATGACATAGTCCAAAAATGCAATGCTTGCCAGCGATTCGCGGACAAGCCACACGCACCAGGCGCAGAGCTACGACCTATTCCATTGGCCTGGCCCTTCGCACAATGGGGACTCGATATGGCTGGCAAGCTGGCAAGATCCTCGCGCAGAGGCTACATCTACCTCTTGGTGGCAGTCGACAAATTCACCAAGTGGATCGAGGCCATGCCAATGACCAACCAATCAGGGCACAGCGCAGTCAAGTTCTTCAAGTCCATCGTCTACCGCTTCGGCGTGCCGCACAACATCATTATCGACAACGGGACGAACTTCACATCCAAGGAGTTCCAAGAATTCTGCGAGAACCTGGGGATCAACATCAGCTACGCCTCAGTAGCGCATCCACAGACCAACGGTCAGGTGGAAAAAGCAAACGGGCTCGTCTGCAGCGGCATCAAGAAGCGACTCCTGCAACCACTCGAGCAAGCAGCGGGTTGCTGGCCAGATAAGCTGCAATCCACACTCTGGAGTCTACGTATAACTCCAAACAGCGCCACGGGCTACACGCCATTCTTTATGGTGCACGGAGCAGAAGCAGTACTACCCACCGAGGTACGGTACAAGGCGCCGCACGTGGTCGCCTACAGCGAACTAGAGTTATCCCTTGCATTCGAAGATTCCGTCGACCTCCTCGACAAAGCAAGAGAAATCGCTGCAGAAAGATCTACGATCTACCAGCAGAACCTGCGCAACTACCACAGTAGAAGGCTTCGCCCCAGATCCTTCGTCGAAGGTGACCTGGTCCTACGACTGAAGCAGCAGGGACATCTCAAGCTCGAGTCCCCCTGGAAAGGACCGTACGTGATTACAGAAGTAATCCCAGGTGGCGCCTATCGCCTTCAAGACTTAGAGACAGGAGTCGCATACTCCAACCCTTAGAACGTCGCACAACTGCGACGCTTCTACCCTTAGTCGTTTTCTTTACTTTTACATCGCAAATAAGGTTACTCAGCCAAGGCTACTTAGCCACACATTGTACTTCGTACTATTCTTCGAATAAATAAAAGCTAAGTGCCCCGAAACTCTGTGTTCTCCTTTACTTTGTCAATTTTTCTTACTCGAGGGTTGCGCCACCCTATACACATATGTTCTTCGAACCAAAACACGACATCCTGAGTAGTTGGCACATCAATCGAACCCCTTAACACAAACTCAACCCAGCTGCAACGCACCTGACAGGTTGACGAGGGAACGAGATAAAAGGATGGTCAGGCTAACGAAAAGGACTCGCATAGTGCAACGCACTTCACGCTCACAAAGCTCCTTATGCACATTTGACAATAAATTATCTACAACATCTATACGAACTTTACAACACAAGAACACTTATGTGCAGGATACATATTTGGCTACCCTTGCAACAGAAGAACATTAGTTTGTTCCTCGAAGAAGTCGACGATCTCCTCGGTTGGGCGGTCCGCCGCCTGATAGTGCAGCACCATATTCCAGGAAGATCCTGCTGGTGGCGCCAACGGCCCAGAGGCAATGGCGGCAATATCCACGTCAGGCATGTGCAAACGCACTATCGAGAGGGCAGCCTTGGCACCAGCCACCAACTGCTGCCTCACGCACTCGCGAACCATGGACAAATCTTGAAATTTGCCAAGAAGAGCCAGCAGGCTTGATGGAGCATCGTCCAGCGGGAACATAGCCCGATAAATGCTTTTCAAGCACGACTGCGACTTCTTCAGGAAGAGCAGCACTCGCGATGCGCGATCCTGCAGGGTCGCCAACGCAGTCGCACGATAATGATCTACCCAGAAGTATCCACTCTCTTGACGTTGTTCCTGGGTGAGATCATGAAGGCGAATGGCAATCCTATCCCTCTCCTCCTGCGGATGGCGCGCGCTAACAACTACACGAAACAGCATCAATAGCATGAGTACAACGTACCTCTGCAAGTGACTGCAAAGGAAAAGATGAGGAAAAAGCAAACTAACACTTAAATTGGTCGCCCAGTTGTGTCACCTCGCCAAGCAAATATTGCTCGCGGGCGGCGGCTTTTTCAGCCTTCGACTTCCACACATCCGCACTACCACGGATCACGAGCAACTCACTCTCCAGCTGCTTAACGCGATCACGAAGTCGTGAAAGCAAGGACAGCTCCTCTACCCTGGAGCGCGGCGGTGCCACTGTATCTTCAAGAGATGGCGAGTCCTGGGATCCCCCCACAGGATCACTTGATGTACCCTACCACAAAGTCAAGACAGAGGCAAATAAGGCGACCAACTTAACACAAAGGCAAAAGTAACAGATGCATTCAGGATCAACATAAAGTATTCACAAACACACTCGCCAGCAGGCATGTTCTCAGACCAAACGGACAATTCATTAACTATTACAAAAAGCTAACTACGGAGCAGCTAGTTTCTTCGACTTCGACGGCTTCGGGGGCTTCATCAAGTCTGTGGCAGTATCAGACGCCACTGACTTTCCGCCGGCCCCTGAGGCCGAAGCTTTCGCCGCCTTCTTCGCACGTTGGAGCTCCTCCGAATACTTGGCAACGGTATTTATCAAGGAATGGCCATATTTGGCACAGGCGGTGAAAAGGCGAAGAAGAATATGCTGCTGACCGTCTGCGCCAACAGGCATCGCCTTCGACACCGCGGAGGGATCTATCTCAACTCCGTGGGCTTGCACCATGGCGAGTGACATGGTCGCGCCAGCCGCGCAGAGGGAATTCTTGTAGGTGGCAGGCACACCCCCGGCGAGTGACTCCACCAGCTCGTCCACATTATCGACCAGCTCTGCCTTCGGCATCAACTCCTCCCGGAGGTGACTAACGGTGACCTTGGCCTTGGACAATGTATTTTGGACAGCGGCGCTATGGTCCTCGACTGCAGACACCGCGCCTGCCAGAGCGTCATTGCGACGAAGGGCCCGCGGGTCAAAGCTCAAATCGCTAGCATCTGCATAGGAAACCCACACATGGATGAAATCTCTAGCGCCACTGGCAAAACTCCAGATGCAGAGAAGGACAACAATAAAATATCTACCAGTAAAGGTACCTGAGAGGGCCTTGGCAACTGAGAACAGTTGCTCTTCGTACAACTTTTCCCTAGCCGCAAAGGAGGCACGCATATCCTCTTCGTGCTTCTATGCATCATCACGAGCCGCGATTGCCTCGTCGCGCCCCTTCACAGCCGCGGCTAATGTCTTTTCCAAGGAGGCGACGTTGCGCAGTACAACGTTATGCTCAGCTACATGGCAACCAAAAGTTGACTATCAGTCGACTATACCAAAAAAGGAGGAGACGAAAAAGAATAAGTGTAGAACACTCACTTTCAACCACGCGGTGACGCGTTTCTAGCATTGCATGCTGGCGACCCATCGCCATCACCTACTCCGCCACTTGCGCGGCTGCCTTTACAAGGAGCTGTCGCACAAACAAGGAATCAGAGAGGGCAACAGAGAACACCGACTGCCATACTAAAATAAGGAAAGATATACTTACATGGTCCTCATGCGACTCCGAAGAAGTTTGCTGAACCGTGCCTTCTGGAGTCGAAGGAGTCGACGCATCGGAGTCCTCGCTACGCGAATGCTTGCGAGTATCCGGGCTCTCGGACTCGGGGGCTTCCTCTTCCACATCAGAAGGGACAGTCGACTCAGACTCGTCCTCTTCCAAAGCTTCACGAGGAATAATCCCCTCAGGAAGAGGAGGCATGCAAGGCGACACCGCCCAATCCTGCATACAGATAGTGAAGATCAGCAAACAGAACAAGTAAGCAAACAGAAAAGCAATCGTGAAAATAAGCTCACAGAGTACAACTATACCTCGGAGGAGGATTCAAGCATCAAAAGGAGGAACAATTGGTTCACTTGGAAGCACATCCTTGGCACTTCGTGGCGGTCAATCCTCTTATCCACCTCACTCGCGGACATGCCATCGGCAGACACGCGAGTGGCATCATCAACGCCACTCCATTGAAACATGGGATGGACTCTAGCTTAGAGAGTCTGGACGCGACGGTGCAGCCAAGTTCTGATAAGAGCGCAACCTCCCTCTTCTGCGCCTATGCAACTTTCGAGGTCGCAGACGCGCTGATACAGCACGTCCGTCTCCGCGAGTTCGCCAGGCATAACTACGTTCTTCCAAGAACGCATCTTCTTGCAGGGAGTCGCCGGATCAAAGGGAGCGAGTCCAAAGTGCTCATCTTTGGCCTTCTGATCGCGGACATAAAACCATTTGTCCCTCCATCCCTGGACGGACTTGGTAAGCTTGATGTCGAAGTAGGTGGCGGATGGGTCGACGTGGATTCCGCAACCACCTACGTCATAAACTAAAGAGCCAGATGCGGACTGACGCTTCAATTTAAACAAGCGTTTGAAAAGACCAAAGTGTGGCTCGATTCCAAGCCAGCACTCGCAAAGGGTGATGAAGCAGGTGATGTGGAGAATCGAATTTGGGGACAACTGATGGAGCTGGAGCCCGTAGAAGCAAAGAAGACCCCTAAGAAAGGGGTGGAGAGGCAAGGAGAGACCGCGAATGACGAATGCGAGAAACATCACTCGAAAACCAGAGGGAGGAACAGGAATGGTCTCACCGCCAGGGATGCGCGCATCAGCGACTGCCGTAGAAATAACTCCATCCTGGCGAAAAAAGACGGAGATCCGACGCCTTGATGATGGAAGGGCGCCATGCACCATTTGTCACGCGGGTGCCCGCGACCTTTTTCTTCCCGCCGGCGGCGACGCTGGTGCCCGCAGCAGCGGAGCCATCCTTCTTCTTCGTCGCGGCAACGGTGGCCGCGGAATCAGCGGCAGCGCCTCCTTTCTTCTTTCCCATTGTGCGGCGGCGATGAGAGCGCAGAAAGTAGCTTGGAAACGAACGGAGGTGGTCCAGCGCTGTGGAGGAGATGAGCGCAGGAAAGCAGAAGAACAGCAGCAATGGCAATGGCAGCAAGGACGAAAGAGCGCAGATGGAAAATTACCGCTGCAGCGCTTCTACTTAACCCCTGGGAGATGCAATCCAACGGCTGACAAAAACCCTATTGGACGCGTGGCACGCATCGTGTTGGACACGTGGAGAAGAGAAAGCGCGAACCGTCCCCCCATTTCTACCATTACGCGTGGAAATCGAGGAGGCGCAGTTAAAAATAAGATTACGCACGCCCAGTCAAATCAAAGTCAGAAAGTGGGACCCACCACTCGTCACGTCCCGTCAAACTCGCTCACGCGGGCAACTGAGGTCATACAAGCGTCACCACTAATGTCATCAAGGCTATGTAGTGGAAAAATTCGGCTACTTTAGTCCTTGCTGGAGTCTTCGACTCCACCAAGCACTCGGGGGCTACTCCCATAGGGAGCGCTGGCCGTGCACCCTACGATTTTTTATTTTCTTGTTGCAGGAAGGAGGACAATCACAATCAAACCCAACCACTCGAAACACGGTTCGATTATGGACATGGGTTACTCCTATAGGGAGCGCCGGAAACAATTTCGACTGAAACAAGCAAGCAAAAGACGAGAGCAGTCGCAAAAGTGTTTTAGTACCTGCCTGAGTCTTCGACTGAAACAAGCAAGCAAAAGACGACAGCAGTCGCAAAAGTTCTTTAGTCCCTGCCTGAGTCTTCGACTCAACCAGGTACTCGGGGGCTACTCCCATAGGGAGCGCTGGTCGCGCACCCTATGATTATTTGCACAAAAACTGTGTGTTGATAACATCCGCACTCGCAACCCTTGGCGACACCGCCTCACAAATTTTCCCTACAAAGAGACTATGTCTCCTGGGACACCCGAATCGTCTCCGCGATGATAAAATTCGGATGTCGCGCTTACGACGCGAAGGTAAGAACTGAATAAGGCCTGGCAACACATTCAACTGCGCACTACCAGAAATATATCCGTGCCTACAGGCACGATGAACATGCCTTGATGGACGCGTCGAGTGCTCACACCCATATAACTGGAATTCGACTCCTGTAAGACCTCCACGGCCTGAGTCGAATTACGCCAGCACTTTTCTGGATTCGAGTCCGGGGACTCGAGTTCGAGTAGATTGCGTTGTTTCACCCTAAGGTGGTTAACTGATACCGATACCTCGGCTATATCAGGCACGTATATCAACAATCCCTATGACACAAATAAAAGCAATCGAAATGTACTCATTTAGGCACTCGAAGGCTTCAAAAAGTCCCTCAAATAATCACGATTCCACTGGACACTCGGGGGCTACTGACATGGGTATACCCTACAGGTACTCGAGCTTAGTATATACGGTCCAAATACATACAGGCCCACGGTGTCGCCAAGGCCCAGATGGAGGGACTCGAGTAACCTACGGACTCTCGATTGCTTGTAGAACAAGAAGAAGCTAAAGATAGAAAGATTAAAGGGAAAAACCCTAACTTGTAACCGACTCGACCTGCTACCCGAGACCTAGCCTATCTATATAAAGGCTAGGAGGGGGCGGCGAGAAGGACACACGCAACCCTAGTTTCCAGAACCCTCACCAGATTACATCTGCGCACCATTGTAACTTTTGACTCCCTCGATAATTCCACGAGCAGACAAGCAGGAGTAGGGACCTCTATGAGGCCTGAACCTGGGTAAATCCTTTGTCTCCTGTGTGCTTGTTTGCTAGCCGATAGATGTCTCCAGCGCTCCCTCCTTCTCCGAAACCCAAGTCCATAACAATGGGCATTGATGAGTTAAACCCTCGTCACATAGCATGTTAAGGACGACGAGAGTGATCATGTTTTGGCACAACGCTCAAAACTTTTCACATGGCTCATATTTTCCTTTAAACTTTACTTGGCTCTCTAAACCCTCTTAAACTATCACAAATGGTCTAGTTGATCTCCTTGACCCAGTTCAAAATGTTGGGTCAAATCCTGAGTTAAGGAGTTAAATTGACCATTAATGATAGTTTAGGGGTGGTTTAGTGAGCCAAGTAAAGTTTGGGGAGGAAATATGAGCCAAGTTCTTCTTATTACATAGGCATTGACCTCTGAATAAAGGTTTACCTATAAAGCAAACCCTAAGATGCAATGCTAGAAAAATATAAAATACAATGCGAGAACATATCCTTGACCCCATTACTTCTTGACACTTGTTCTGATAAACTACATGGAAAGAAGCTCCCATTCAAATTTGAACTGGGTTGGCCTTTCCGTGTTGGTTTTGAAGAGATGGTCAAAGGAGTTTGGAATAGGCTAATGGTTGGGAGCTCGGCTATCCTAAGATGGATTAAGAAAATCCGTGCACTATAGAAACACCTTGGAGGATGGGGAATGGACATAAGTGGTCTATATAAGAAAGAGAAGAAAAGACTCTCTGAGATAATTGATACTCTTGAATCTCTAGCAGAAACAGGGGTGCTACTATAGGAAGAGATTAAGTGGTATCAACGATGCAGATCCCAATTTATCTTGGAATGCGATAGTAATACAAGGTACTTCCATATGGTGGCAAATGACCATCATAGAAAGAAGTATATACATAGTTGCATGATACATTGCTAATGTATCTATAATTTTTGATGTTCCATGCTTGTTTTTATCCACTTTCTTGTGTTTTGTTCCAACTTTGGAGTACTTTTCATATGATTTCTTGGACTAACCTATTAACAAGAGCCACAATTTGCCTGTTTTCTGCTGTTTTTGGTTCCAGGAAAGTCAGAAAATTAATATTCTCGGAATTGGACGGGACAAAAGCCAAAGTGCCTATTTTTCTGGAAGTCATCAAGTGCCAGAATACGAGATGGAGAGGGGCCAGGGGGCCACCACACCACCTGGCCGCGCGGCCAGGCCTGGCCCGCGCCAGGGGGTGGTGTGGCCGCTCCCGGCACCCCCTCGGCCTCTCCTTCCGCCTATATATTGCCCTCGGGACGAAAATGAAGGAAATATGCCCTGAGAGGCAATAATAAAGTTGTTATTATGTATTCCTTGTATATGATAGATGTTTATTTTGCATGCTATAATTGTATTGATAGGAAACATCAATACATGTGTGTTTAATAAACAAAAAGGGTTCCTACTTATGCCTCTCTTATAGACTAGCTTGTTGATTAACAAGATGATCAAGGTTTCCTGATCATGGACATTGGATGTTGTTAATAACAAGGTCACAACATTTGTGAAATGATGTGATGAACATTCATCCGAAGTATAGCATTACGATCAAGTCATTATGTTTATATTGCTATAATTTTATACGAAGTTATTTTTATCCTTAGACCATGAGATCATTTTAATTTCTATCACCGGAAGATTATATTGATAACATCAAAAATCACACCGAAACAGGGTGACTATAAAGATGGGTTCAATTACTACGAAGGTTTTATGTTGAGGCTCATGGATCAAGAGTGGAATTTGTCAATCCGTATGACGGAAAGATATACTGGCCCTCTAGGTGATATCACATTAGGATAGCTTGCAAGCAAGTGATGTGATCACTAGAATGTTATATCACGGAACAAGAAAAGAGTGCATGTCGTAACGAGATCAAACTAGGTATGGAGATACCGATGATCGAATCTCGGACATGTAATATATCGAGAGACAAAGGGATTTAGTTACAAGCGTTAGAGGTTCTCATGATCACAGAAGTCATAGTTGAATGTGTAGGTGTCAGTAAGGATCTCCTGGTCACTATTGTGATTATTGATAGGAGAAGGGTCTCGATCATGTCTGCATTATTCGCGAACCGTAGGGTGGCACACTTAAGAGTTCTGGGACATCATTTTGGAGCACATATGTTTCAGACGAAAAGAATTGCAAAGCGCAGGAATTGTTTCAATAGAAACCGGAAATTGTTTCGGGTGAAATTGCAGAAGGTGGTTCTGCATGTGATATTGAAATGTTGCAAGGGGCTATATGTGAATGTTTGTTAATTAAAGTAATTAACAAAATTCTGAATAAATTTAATAAAAAGAGTTTTATTAAATGAGAGAGCATTAAATTTGGAGAAATTTAATGCATTTAAAGTGGAGACTTTAAAAGGGAATGTGAAGAGGCATTTTAATGTGGAGGGGTTACCACCACATGAATGGGGGAGGTGAGGGTCACCCCCATGCACCGGCCATGGAGAGAGGGGAACCCCCCTCCTCCTATAAAAGGCCACCCATTCCCTCCTTCATCCTCACACCTCCTTGTGAAGGATATCTCTCCCCCTCTAGAATTATTCCCCCATGGTCTCGGATTAGCGAGATACATGTTCCTGGTGGCATTTCGTCTGGAAGGATTTGCTGCTTCCACTGGATCGCTGGAGCGAGGAGGTGGAGGTTGTCCGGTGGCTTGAACGTGTGTGCGAGTGCGGATGCGCTGCCGAGTTGCGGCGCTCAGACTTCCTCACGATCTTGAGATCGGCAAGTGTACGACTACATCAACCACGAGTTCCTACTCATTAACAAAGCTCATTGTCTTCGAGGGTAAGTTCTCCATGGATGTATGTCCACCCGTTGCTCTGTATCTAGTAGATAGATCTTGGCGTATAGTTCTCATCGTAGGAAATTTTTTGTTTTCTATGATGCGGACCCAACAAAGGTATCGAGCTGATCTATGTAGGTGCTTTGCACGGGTAGTACACATATGTTTATATGTGGGCGATGATGATCATGTTATTGCATCTTCTATGTACTTTGGATATTGGTGGCATAGTGGGATGAAGCGGCCCGGACCAACCTTACATGTCATCGTACATGAGACCGGTTCCACGACTGACATGCAACTTGTTTTGCATAAGTGGCTGGCGGGTGTCTGTCTCTCCTACTATAGTTAATATCTGATTTACAACGAGTTGCTAATAACTTGGTTATCCTCGTTGTGGTTCATGTTTGTAGGTAAGACCGGTTCTATCTCCGAAAGCCCTAAACCACGTAAAACTTGCAATTGATAAATTAGAGGCGTCTAGTTTAGATCGTTGTTGGGCTAGTGTTTTGATATGGTATTGTTGTAAGTAGATGTATGATAGATACTCTTACAACTCACTTAACGTGTAAGTTCCATAGACCTTGGCCTTACACACAAAGGAATGATAGAGATCATACCACGATGCAAATGATAGAGATCAAATGCATGGACCATATCACCTCACTTCACACATTAGCATCTTATATTGCTAGTTTGGTGTTTTTGGTAGCATTATAAGATGATCCCTCATTTAGATATCAAGATAAAATGTGTTCTTCCTTAAGTATGCACCGTTTTGTGGATCGTGTTTTGAGGCATCACGTGATGATCGGGTGTTCTCGACTCTACGCTTTCATACAACGGGTTTAAGACAGTTTTACACATGCAAATACTAAGGTTCTTACTTGACGAGCCTAGCATGTACAGACATGGCCTCGGAACACGGACCGAAAGGTTAAGCATGAGTCATATAGTTGATTTGATGCCCATATAGATGCTCGCCTTTGAAGCTACACCGACTCACGTGATGATCAGACTTGGTGTAGTGGATTTGGTTCATGTAATCACCAAAAGGACACGAGGGCTGTCGTTTTTGAGTGGGAGTTCATTAGTAATTTGGATTAGTTTAACTCAATCTACCATAAACTTAGTCTAAATATATTTTACAAATTCTGTTGTAGATGGCACCACCTGCTTTTAATTTCAATGTGTTCATGGAGAAAGAGAAGCTTGCTGCGAATGGTAGCAAATTCACCAACTGGTCTATGAATTTGAGGATTCTCCTCACTGCTGCACAAAAGCAATATGTGCTAGAGGTGCCGCTAGGCCCCCCACGAGCTCCTGATGCCCTAACGAGGAAAAGAACGTCTATATAACTCGTCAGGAGGACCACAACTTAGTTCATTGCGGCATACTGTATGGGCTAGAGCCAGAACTTCGAAAACGTTTCGAAAATGGCAATGCCTTTGATACCATGGGAGAATTGAAAATGATTTTCGATACCCATGCCGTCAGAGAGAGTTATAATGCTACAGAAAAGTTCTTTAGCTGCATGATGGAGGAAAACAGCTCCGTTAGTGAGCACATACTCAAAATGTCTGGGTACGCCGATAAGCTTGTGTCCTTGGGAATAACGATTCCCATTGACTTAGGCATACATCGTGTTCTCCAATCTCTGCCACCTAGCTACAAGAGCTTCATGATGAACTATAATATGCAGGGCATGAAGAAGTCTCTTCCCGAGCTTCACAATGCTTAAGACCGCAGTGGAGATTAGGAAAGAACATCAAGTGTTGATGATCAATAGGACCACCGGTTTCAAGAAGGACAAGAAAGGCAAGCAAGGGAAAGAAGGGTGGCAAGTCTGCCACACCGAAAAGAAACCCCGGCTGGCCCTAAGTCCGACATCGAAAGTGCTACTATTGCAAGGGGATCGCCATTGAAGCGAATCGCCCCAAGTATTTGGCGGACAAGAAGTCCGCAAGGCAAACAAAGGTATATGTGATATACATGTTATTGATGTGTACTTGACTAGTACTCGCAGAGCACCAGGTATTTGATACGGGATCGGTTGCTAATATATGTAACTCGGTTCGGGGCTGCTAACAAGCGACAACTAGCAAGGGGTGAGGTCACGATGCGGGTCGGCAATGGATCAAGAGTTGATGTGATCGCCGTCGGAATGCTGCCTCTCCATATGCCGTCGGGATTAGTTATAAACCTGAATAATTGTTATTTGGTGCCTGCACTGAGCATGAACATTGTATCCGGATCGTGTTTGGTGCAAAGTGGTTATTCGTTTAAGTCTGAAAACAATGGTTGTTCGATTTATATGAATAATATCTTTTATGGTCATGCACCTGTGTTGAATGGTTTATTTCTGTTGGATTTCGATAGTAGTATTACGCATATTCATAATGTTGATGCTAAAAGGATTAAACTTGATAATGATATATCTACATATATGTGGCACTGCCGTCTAGGTCATATTGGCGTTAAACGCATGAAGAAACTCCATTCTGATGGACTTTTGGAATCACTTGATTTTGAATCATTTGATACATGTGAGCCATGCCTTATGGGCAAGATGACTAGAACACCGTTTTCCAGTTCAATGGAATGGGCGACAGATTTATTGGAAATCATACATACTGATGTGTGTGGACCAATGAGTGTGTCGGCGCGAGGTGGATATCGTTATTTTGTTACTTTCACGGATGATTTGAGTAGATACGGGTATATCTATTTGATGAAACATAAGTCTGAAACCTTTGAAAGGTTCAAAGAATTTCAGAATGAAGTGAAAAATCATCGTAACAGAAAGATCAAATTTCTGCAGTCTGACCGTGGAGGAGAGTATCTTAGTTACGAGTTTAGCACACATATGAAAGACTGTGGAATAGTTTCACAACTCACGCCTGCTAGAACACCACAACGTAATGGTGTTTCAGAATGTTGTAATCGTACTTTATTGGATATGGTTCGATCTATGATGTCTCTGACTGACTTACCTCTGTCATTTTAGGGTTATGCACTGGAAACAGCTGCATTCACTTTAAATAGGGCACCATCTAAATCCGTTGAAAAGACACCGTATGAATTATGGTTTGGAAACAAACCTAAGCTGTCATTTCTTAAAGTTTGGGGATGCGATGTTTATGTGAAGAAACTTCAACCGGATAAACTCGAACCCAAAGCGGAAAAATGCGTCTTCATAGGATACCCTAAGGAAACGATTGGGTATACCTTCTATCACAGATCCGAGGGCAAGGTCTTTGTTGCCAAGAATGGATCCTTTCTTGAGAAGGAGTTTCTCGCGAAAGGTGTGAGTAGTCAGAAGGTAGAACTCGAAGAGGTTATTGAACCTTCTCTTCATCAAATGGCGAGTAGCGCAGCTCCAGAAGTTGTTTCGGAGTTGACTTCACCTAATGAAGAGAGAGCTAATGATATTGATCATGAAACCTCGAAAGAGGACACTACCGAACCTCGCAGGTCAAGCAGGACACGTGCAGCTCCTGAACTGTACGGCAATCCTGTTATGAATTTTATGATTGATGAAATAGATGACCCTGCGACGTATGAAGAAGCGATGATGAGCCCTGATTCCAACAAATGGCTAGAAGCCATGAAATCCGAGATGGAATCCATGTACAAAAACCAGGTTTGGACCTTGGTGGACTTACCTCACGATCGAAAGGCCGTTGAGAATAAATGGATTTTCAAAAGAAAAACTGATGCTGATGGTAATGTAACCATCTATAAGGCTCGACTTGTCGCAAAGGGGTTTCGACAAATTGACTATGATGAGACATTCTCTCCCATAGCGATGCTTAAGTCGGTTAGGATTATGTTAGCAATTGCTGCATATTTCGATTATGAAATATGGCAGATGGATGTCAAAACTGCGTTCCTCAATGGTAATATTGAAGAAGAGTTGTATATGATACAACCTAAGGGTTTTGTCGATCCTAAGGATGCTGATAAGGTGTGCAAACTTTAGCGATCCATCTATGGACTGAAGCAAGCATCCCGGAGTTGGAATCTCCGATTTGATGAGGTGATCAAAGAGTTTGGATTTATCCAAACTTATGGAGAGGCTTGTATTTACAAGAAAGTGAGTGGGAGCAATGTGGCATTTCTGATATTATATGTGGATGACATATTATTGATTGGAAATGATATAGATCTTTTAAACAGTGTTAAAAGTTATCTAAACAACAAATTTTCGATGAAGGACCTTGGTGAAGCTTCATATATATTAGGCATTAAAATCTATAGAGATAGATCAAGACGCCTAATTGGGCTATCGCAGAGTACATACCTTGATAAGATATTAAAGAAGTTTAATATGGACAGAAGTAATAAGGTGTACTTACCTATGTTGCAAGGCAAGACATTGAGTAAGACTCAAAGTCCGGCTACGGCGGAAGAAAGAGAGATAATGGATAAAATCCCCTATGCCTCAGCCATAGGCTCTATAATGTATGCCATGCTATGTACAAAACCGGATGTGGCACATGCTATTAGTTTGACTAGTAGGTACCAATCTGATCCAGGTTCGGAACACTGGATAGCGGTCAAGGATATCCTTAAGTACTTGAGAAGAACTAAGGATATGTTTCTTGTATACGGAGGTGAAGAAGAGCTAGTCGCTAAGTGTTATGTCGATGCTAGCTTTGACACTGATCCGGATGACTCTAAGTCTCAATCCGGATACGTATTTCTCTTGAACGGAGCAGCAGTTAGTTGGAGGAGTTCCAAACAACCTGTGGTGGCTGGATCAACAACGGAGGCAGAATATGTTGCTGCTTCAGAAGCGGCACAGGAGGCAGTTTGGATGAAAGAGTTCATTACGGAACTGGGTGTGGTTCCTAGTGCGTTGGACCCAATGGTGATCTATTGTGACAATAATGGAGCCATAGCCAACGCCAAGGAACCAAGGTCTCACAAGAATTCCAAGCATATTAAGCGCCGATTTTACTCCATCCGCGAGCATGTCAAGGATGGAGATATAAAGATTTGTAAAGTGCACACGGACCTGAATGTAGCAGATCCGTTGACTAAAGTACTCCCTAGGGCAAAACATGATCAGCACCAGAACTCCATGGGTGTTAGATTTATCACTATATAAACTAGATTATTGTCTCTAGTGCAAGTGGGAGACTGAAGGAAATATGCCTTGAGAGGCAATAATAAAGTTGTTATTATGTATTCCTTGTATATGATAGATGTTTATTTTGCATGCTATAATTGTATTGATAGGAAAATCAATACATGTGTGTTTAATAAACAAAAAGGGTTCCTAGTTATGCCTCTCTTATAGACTAGCTTGTTGATTAACAAGATGATCAAGGTTTCCTGATCATGGACATTGGATGTTGTTAGTAACAAGGTCATAGCATTTGTGAAATGACGTGATGAACATTCATCCAAAGTATAGCATTACGATCAAGTCATTATGTTTATATTGCTATAACATCATACGAAGTAATCTTTATCCTTAGACCATGAGATCATGTTAATTGCTAACACCGGAAGAGTATCTTGATAACATCAAACATCACACCGTAACAGGGTGACTATAAAGATGGATTCAGTACTACGAAGGTGTTATGTTGAGGCTCATGGATCAAGAGTGAAATTTGTCAATCCAGATGACGGAAAGATATACTCTGGGCCCTCTCGGTGATATCACATTAGGATAGCTTGCAAGCAAGTGATGTGATCACTAGAATGTTATATCACGAGAACGAGAAAAGAGTGCATGTCGAATCTAGATCAAACTAGGTATGGAGATACCGATGATCGAATCTCGGACATGTAATATATCGAGAGACAAAGGGATTTAGTTACAAGTGTTAAAGGTTCTCACGATCACAGGAGTCATCGTTGAATGTGTAGGAGTCAGTACGGATCTCCAGGTCCCGCTGCTGATTATTGATCGGAGAAGGGTCTCGATCATGTCTGCATTATTCGCGAACCGTAGGGTGGCACACTTAAGAGTTACCGGACACCATTTTGGATCACATATGTTTCAGACGAAAGAATTGCAAAGTGCAGGAATTGTTTCAATAGAAACCGGAAATTGTTTCGGGTGAAATTGCAGAAGGTGGTTCTGCATGTGATATTGAAATGTTGCAAGGGGCTATATGTGAATTTTTGTTAATTAAAGTAATTAACAAAATTCTGAATAAATTTAATAAAAAGAGTTTTATTAAATGAGAGAGCATTAAATTTGGAGAAATTTAATGAATTTAAAGTGGAGACTTTAAAAGGGAATGTGAAGAGGCATTTTAATGTGGAGGGGTTACCACCACATGAATGGGGGAGGTGAGGGGTCACCCCCCATGCGCCGGCCATGGAGACAGGGGCACCCCCCTCCTCCTATAAAAGGCCACCCATTCCCTCCTTCATCCTCACACCTCCTTGTGAAGGATCTATCTCCCCCTCTAGAATTATTCCCCCATGGTCTCGGATTAGCGAGATACATGTTCCCGGTGGCATTTCGTCTAGAAGGAGTTGCTGCTTCCGTTGGATGCTGGAGCGAGGAGGTGGAGATTGTCCGGTGGCTTGAATGTGTGTGAAAGGGATGCGCTCTTTGAGTTGGCAAGGCCGACTTCCTCACGATCTTGAGATCGGCAAGTGTACGACTACATCAACCACGAGTTCCTACTCGTTAACAAAGCTCGTTGTCTTCGAGGGTAAGTTATCCATGGATGTATGTCCACCCATTGCTCTGTATCTAGTAGATAGATCTTGGCGTATAGTTCTCATCGTAGGAATTTTTTTGTTTTCTATGCTGCAGACCCAACAGAAAACCCTAAGTGCCCGATCAAAAATCCACGAAAGAGTCTACAGCCGCCGTCATCTCCATCCCTAGATCGATCAGGATCTGGACTCTTCCCGCACCTCACGGAGAGGGAATTCACCGAGGCCTTCTTCATCACCATGCAAGCCTCCGTGTGATGCGTGAGTAGTTCATCCTGACTACGGATCCATGTAGTAGCTAGATGGCTGGTTCTCCTTTGTGATTTCATGTATAGATCTTGTGAGCTCTGCTCATGATCAAGATCATCTATTTGTAATTCGCATGTTATGCTTATGGGTATCCGATGGATATTGAGATGCTATTTCAGATTGATTATTAATTCTATCATGTCTTTGTTATTTGTGATCTTGCATGCTTTCCGTTGTTAGTAGCTATCTTGGCCAAGTAGATGCTAGCAACTCCAAGAGTTAGTATTTATGCTCGATAGTGGGTTCATGCCTCCGTAACTGGGAAGTGATGAAATCTCTAAGGTACTAGATGTGTTGTTGCTACTAGGGAGAAAACAACAATCCTTTGTTCATAGAACAATCGTATTGTTTACTTTACACGTAGTTCAGAAGCAATAATCTGCTTGCAACTTAATACTGGAGGGGGTTCGGATGATAACCTAAAGGTGGATTATTAGTCATAGATGCAGTTGGATGGCGGTCTATGTATAATGTTGTAATTCCCAATCAAGTCTCAAAGGAGTCAAGATGATTACTATATGCATGTATTGCTTTCTCGATGTTTGTCAATTGCCCCGCTGTAATTTGTTCACCCAGCATGTTATCTATCTTAAGGAGAGCCACCTCTAGTGAACTATGGATCCCGGTCCTTGTCTTTTACATTCAATCTATAAACTGTTTATTGCTTTGTGTTTAGTTTCTGCAAACTTTTAATTCTTTCCATTCGATACGTTTAATCCTTTGTTTTCCGCAAAACACGGTGAGATTGACAACCTCATCGCAAGTTGAGGACAAAGTTCTGTGGTTGTGTTGTGCAGGTCTCCATGTTGCTACTAGCACCGGTAGTGCGCCCTGCCAAAGCTCAGCTAGTAACACCTTTGGGGTGTTTCCTTGCTCCTACTGGTTCGATTAAACCTTGGTTTCATAACTGAGGGAAATTTGCTGTTGTGCTCATCATACCTTCCTCTTGGGGTTCCCAACGAGCTCTACATCAACACCGCCATCAAGCATTTTTCTGGGCACCGTGCATTGAGCCATCATTGCATCAAGATGATGGTACGATTAAGGGCCAAAATGAATTGAAAAAGTACATAACAAAATATTATAAGACCTTGTTTGAACCACTAGAGGAAGCAAATATTTTACTTGAAACGGTAGATATCCCACAAGTATCAAATGAAGAAAATGCTTTCTTGACCGCCCCTTTCACATAAGAGGAAGTAAGAAATGCAATCTTCGAAATAGAACATAACAAAACCTTTGGGCCGGATGGATTCCTGGAGGAGTTTTATCAAACTTTTTGGGATGTTATCAAATCTGATCTCTTAGAGCTGTTTAATGATCTTCATACCGGACAACTCTAACTTTTCAAGATTAACATTGATGAAATTATTCTGTTTCCTATGGTTCAGTATGCGGAACAGATTTAACAATATAGAACGATCTGTCTACTTAATGTTAGCTTCAAAATATTCACAAAGGTGGCAACCATCTATCTAAATTTGGTGGCAGATAATGTGCTTTGTCCAACATAGACTACCTTTATTTAAGGGAGATATATATTTAATGAAGTAGTAACCCTTCACGAAACAGTACATGAGTTGCACCAAAAATGAACAGTGTGATTTTTAAGATTGATTTTGAGAAAACCTATGATAAATTATATTGGCCTTTTATTTTCAAGTTCTTAAAATGAGATGCTTCTCCCAAGTGTTGCGTGCTTTAATCTGAAACTTTGTGTAGGGAGGAAGTGTTGCCATAAAAGTAAATGATGACAGTAGCCTCTACTTCCAAACAAAGAAAGGATTATGTCAAGGTGTGAAGGGATTCATAGCAAAAAAATCCTAGCTATCGCAACACCAATGCTAAGATCTATCTATGAGTTAATGCAGGAACGGGGATGAATATTTCGGTACCATACCCTTATAGACCGAACACGGTTAACGTCTCGTGTGGAACATGGATAAACGAGTCGAACTGGTAGTCGACCTCAAGGTCACGAAGCTCCTCGCAAGTCACTCTAGGTCCTTGTACGACAACCCAAGTGCCACTAATAGCAGCACCTCAGTGGTTTCGCACATGTCCGGTGTCACACGCTGACTCCCGTTCTCCTTGGTCAAGACGAGATGCGAAAGTAGACCCTCTGGAACTGGGATCCAGCAGCGCAACGGCGTGTCAAGATGGTGTCGTCTCCCATATGCACAGTTCTTCTTGGAACCGCACTCACGAGATTCAATAGAGAGAAAGAGAGGGAAAATTCCCTAAGAAAAATGGCTTAGAAAATTCCCAATTTATTATTGTTTTTAATCCACCCATAAAGACCTTCTTATATAGGGGAAAGGGGAGAACCGTTCCCCCCAAAGTCTCGGAGTGGCACTAAAGGATAGGAGGAGGAGGGGTGTGATACATTGCAAATGTATCTATAATTTTTTATGTTCCATGCTTGGTTTTATCTACTTTCTTGTGTTTTGTTCCAACTTTGGAGTACTTTTCATATGATTTCTTGGACTAACCTATTAACAAGAGCCACAGTGCCAGTTGCATGTTTTCTGCTGTTTTTGGTTCCAGGAAGTCAGAAAATGAATATTCTCGGAATTGGACGGGACAAAAGCCAAAGTTACTATTTCCCGGAAGACTCACGGAGCCATAAGGAGAGCCGGAGATGGGCCACAGGGTGGCCACACCACCCCTAGGCGCGGGTCCCCCTAGGCCGCGCCAGGGCATGGTGTGGGCCCCCTGGCCGGCCACCGACCTTGCCTCTTTCGCCTATAAGAGCCTCCCGATGCATAAACCCTAGATCGTCAATTAGAAATCCACGAAAAGTTCCGCAGCGCCGCTGCCACCGAAGGGGAGATTCGGGGGACAGAAAGTCTCTGTTCGGACCTGGCCGACGGGAAGTGCCCCCGGAGCCATCTCCATCGATCTCCACCACCATCTCCATCGCCGTTGCTGATTCCCATGATGAGGAGGGAGTAGTTCTCTCTCGAGGCTAAGGGTTCTACCAGTAGCTATGTGTTCATCTCTCTCTCTATGCATGATCTTATTGAGATCATGAGCTTGTAATCTATAGATCTACCTTGCTACTCAAGTGCTTTAATAGATCTCTGCTCTCCCCATGTGTGTGAAAGTGACAGCGTGCACACCATGTTGGCACTTAGGCTAGAGATTACAGATACTTGTTATGAGTTATATTTGGAGTTGGATGTCTTTATGAAATTGTGGTGTTTGTTGGAACCATCTAGTGCTCAAGGTGACAGTGTGGGGTTATCTAGATGGGAAAAGCTTACTTTGAGGTGTGCTGTTATAGCCCTACCAACGATTAGAGTGTCCAACCGGAGAGTAGTTCAGCGTAGTATCATAAAGAAGAATATATTTATATGAGAGTGTTCACTAGTGAAAGTATGATCCCTAGGCCTTGTTTCTTAGCATTGAAACACCGTTTGCAACTAGATCTGTTACATGTTTGCTTGCTTCCTTCTTTATTTCAGTTTGCCTTTAGTCTTTTCCCACGTCAACCACACGCCATCAAGTTATTTTCTATCACCATTATCACTTATAATTATCCATACCACTTGTATTTCACTATCTCTTCGCCGAACTAGTGCACCTATACACCTGACAAGTGTATTGGGTGTGTTGGGAACACAAGAGACTTCTTGTATCTTGATTATAGGGTTGCTTGAGAGGGAATACCTTTGACCAGTTCCTCCCTGAGTTCGATAAACCTTGGGTGATCCACTTAAGGGAAAACTTGCTGCTATTCTATAAACCTCTGCACTTGGAGGCCCAACAACTGTTTATAAGAATAGAAGTGTGTAGACATCAGGGTGACGACGAGCAAGGAGAGGCAGCGGCACGGCTGGTGAGGCCTTGCCCGCCATCTCGGCTCGCCTCATTGGCCACGCCATCTGCTTGACTGGTAGAGCCCTAGGCGGCGGTTGCCCCTTTTTAGGTGGCCTCCCTCTTGGGCCTTTTCCCTTCGGGGATTTGGCCCATTAGTGGAAGGTTGCCCAAAAAATTAATTTTAAATATTTATTATTTATTTATTCTAATAGTTAATATATAAATGCATGTTATTAAATTTCTTATGATCCGAAACACCTTTCGGTTTATTCCGAACAGCTTCAGAATCTCTTATAATTATTGTGGTACTCCTTCGAAATGATTCCAATATTCTATTTCTCAACTGTGACCCCAACGCTTCCATAACAATCTCAGGACATCGTAAGACCCTTAAGTGTGTTACATTACAGTTCGTGAATGACACATACATGGTCGAGATCTCTCTCATATCAATTATCAATAGCGAAACCGGGATGCCCATAATGTCCCCATACATTCCATGATGTATTTGTCTCCTGAACTATAAACTCCGTGTCCATCCCTTTTGTTGCTTTGATAGATAACTTGTCTGAGATTTGATCATAAGCATCATCATGCCAATCTCATTACTAACAAGTCCACTTATCTTGTTATCACGATATCGTATCCCCATGACCTAGTCATATGATGCAGCTTATTGAATACAATGCCACCGAGTGGGCCCAGTGTATCTTCCCGTCACGTGGGTAAACAAATCTCGATCTTGATGCATACACCTCACGTGTCCCTGTGGAATATCCAATACGCACCTTTATGATCACCCTGCTACGGTGTGACGATTGATGTAGTCAAAGCATCCACTGGTAATAATGATTAAGTATGATCTCACGGTTTGAGGCGAATGTCACTTCGTTTCTAATTATAGAAATGAAAAACCATCTGACTTTGATCACATTGCAATACTTATGTGGATAATGTTTGTCACATAATTTACTAATGATGTGACTTCATTGTCAACTGGCATAAATGCTCCATGATCAGGAAACCTTGATCATTGATTGTCCAACGAACTAGTTGTATAGAGGCTACTAGGGATAGTGGTTTGTTTATACACCACACATGTATCTATGTTTCCACTTGACACAGTTATAGCACGATGCAAAACTATTACGAACTAGTTGAGATATGATAATAAACTATTTATTATTTGCCTCTAGAGCATATCTTCTTCAAGGCGGCCCGCTAACCCTGATGTTATTTAATATCGTGGTTGATATGTTGGCTATTTTGATAGAGGGAGGCAAAAACGATGGGAAAATTGATGGGATTGTACCACATCTAGTTGATGGGGGTTTTCGATCCTATAGTATGCTGACAATGCAATTGTATGTATGGAACATGACACCAAAAGAGCTAAAAACCTAAAGTTAATACTATCAGCGTTTGAGCAACTTTCATGTCTAAAAGTAAGTTTACAAGAGTGAATTGTCTATTTTGGAGAAGCAAAAGAGGCTATGGACCAATATACCAAATTGTTTGGATGTGAACAAGGTCAATTTCTGCTATGGACTCATGAATACAGAATGTAAAGCGATTGAGGAACGGTTACAAAAACGTCTAAGCAGCTGGAAAGAAAAACTCGTATCAGTTGATGGAAGACTAGTTCTGATTAATTTCGTCCTTACAAATACGGTCTTGTACATGTTATCCTTCTTCCAAATACCAAAAGGAGTTTCTCGGTCGTTAGACTATTATTGTTCGAGATTCTTTTGACAAGGAGATTAAAAAAAGAAATACAGGTTAGCAAAATGGAATGTAGTATGTCGTTCGAAAGATCAAGGGGGACTTGGAATCCATGATCTTGAAGCCAAAAATACCGCATTGCTATGAAATGACTGTTCAAGCTATTAGCCGAGGATGGCGTATGGCAAACCCTATCGCGAAGGAAGTATATAGGCTCAAAAGCATTATCCCAAATAGCCTCAAGTTTGTATCCACCAAACTCAGTACCAAATATTTTGGTAACTGGTTGCATGGTATATATAACAAGGATATGATACACATACGGGTGGGAGTGGTTGCATTAATACGGTCGCTATGATATGTAGAAACAACATGGTTTTTTATGCTAAAATATCTTCTACCATGCAAGTCATCTTCCAGTGTGCACACTTGCTCCAGCACTGGTCTACTCTTCAAAAATCAGAATACCGCACCCTCTATGTGGAGGCGTGTTCGTGATTGGAGCAAGTGTCGAAAGATGTTTTTATTCGTCATGGATGACACCATAGATTGCGGGCTGAACCTTGTTCACCATAGACGTTTCTTGTAGTTTCATGTATTCTAGGTGCTATGAGATTCATAACTCTTTTTCTTCTTCTTTTTCTTTCGGTTGTGTGCACCGCCGCTGTGCAGAGTCCGGGTGTGGATCTATTGGTTGTATTGTTTTGATGTAAACTTTTGAGTCTAATCTCTTTATTAAAAAACAATGCAAGAACATTTACTTTTTGAATCTTAAAAGGTGAATGTGTACTCGTTAGCGGAACATATGTTTCAAAATGAAAAAATGAATAGCTGTCACCCTTAACCGAACACATGAATCATTGTTGCCAATTATCGTTCTGACATGACAAAAATTATTAAACATAGTGAGTGATAAATTTGGCACTACAGTTCCGTACAAACTAAATTCCTTAAGCCCATTGGACAGTACACTAAACTAAACCGCGAGCATGGGCAGGCACCTCCCCGATATTCTGCGCGCTTGCTTTCGAAGCCAAGACAAGCCGGGAGCTTGTTTATTCACCCATCGAATTCCGTTGGTCTCTTCGCCTCGTCGCTTTCCCGGCAACGATGCCCTCTTCCCCTACTAGTAGTAGTACCTAAGAACCTCCTGATTCCTGAACGTTGCTGGTGAATCCTTAACTAATCCAAGGAAAAGATGCGTTAACCTAACTTACTTCCCTGTCACTGTCAGAGCTTCCCGATAAAGTCCCCGGGTTAATTAGCTTAGCAATTTACAGCAGACCTTTTTGGGGACCCATATGGCCACGGGTGCTGTGAGCCCGTGACGCCTGAGAACACTGCAGAAGCGGGCTGAAATCCGTGTTGCTTCTTGCGGCAAGCGACCAAACAATGCTGATGTACATGTACTATATACATTATCATCAGTTCATCGATCACGTATTCTGCATCCTTCTCTCTTCCGAGATGATCAGACCATGCTCAACACTGGAGAATACAATGCAGCTCCCTACCGATCCTTGATCAATTCCAGCGGTTCATATCGTATGCCACAGTGCGAGCGTCTGTACATGTATAAATAAATGAATAGTCCCTGCGCAATCAAATACCCGAATGGACCGACCGACGCACAGAGTTCACGGGGTATATCACTTCTCAGGTGGGTCCCTGCTCCAGGCTCTCCTTGTCCCTGGCCCCACCCAACGCAACGACCGTTTCCACGTAGCGCACACCAGAACAAAGCTACACGCCTCCCATCCAACGGCAAAGGGAGATACGCCCTCCGTCCGTGGACCTGGACCACTGCCTGACATCATCAACTTGAGCGCCTTCACAATTCTTCCCGGTATCACCATGATGGTCCTTTTAATTTCTTTTTGCGTTGAGGCCTTGTTTACTTTTCTCGTATTTTTATCTACTAGAGTTGTAGGTATATGCAGGAATTTGATGTCTATCTAATACTCTTCAATCCCCACAAATATTTTTTCTCGAAAATACTCTAACACGTAGAAGAGTTTTCAATCTAGACAAAAATAAGAAAGATTTACGGGATATCCCGGGATTATCCCGACCAAACCTGAAGTAGTAAATGGACTATGTGGATTTTGCGGGAATTGGAACAACTCCTCAATTTCTCGCAAATACACTAGTGAATACGAGGGAAGTAAACAAGACGTGGGGATTGCTCCTCGCCCACGGACGATCTTGTTTTACCTGCTTAATACAATCAGAGCTAGCCATTGCTGGACCTTTCAAAAAAAAAACAATTCTTCCCGGTAATCACCATTACTGCGTAAGCAGCTGATGCTACCATCAATACACAATACTGGCATTTGCTCACTACATTACACTAGTAAATTATCCACTCGCAAAAAATGCACAAAGATATTTTCATTTCACACACTTGCATCTTGTCTGACTAATGTATAAATAAAAAGCCCTCACATATTGGGTTCAATTTATATAAATAAAAAGCCCTCAAATCTCAACTTAAATGATTCGATCTCCAGAAATCAATGCATGACTACGAGCCATGAGCGAAAGCGAACAAACAATAATGTATGTATGTGGAACGACGGGGCCACGGGACACCGAGTCCACCAACGTTAACAAGACCCAGCGGAACTCATCATAACTCTATAACACAGGCGCACGCTCCACCACCGGCACCTCAACGCAACTCCAACACCACCCTCCACTCCGTCGCCACACCTCGCCTCGCTTGTAACGTAGTGGGCCCACCAACCACCGCCCCGATGGACGACGCCGGACCGCCGCCCGCGGCCTCCGTCGACGTCGGCGGCGCCTCCGACAGCAGCAAGTCCTTTATCGGCCTCTCCACCCCCGCCGAGGCCGCGCTGGCCGCCGCCGTCGTGCTCATCCTCGTAGTCGCGGCCGCGTCAATCGCGGCGTTCCTCACGCGCCGTCGCGGGGCCAAGCGGCCGCAGTCTTCGCGCGTCGATCACGCGCTCTCCTCCGGCTCGTCGCTCCTCCCGACCTCCACGCCCAACAAGCAGCAGGCAAAGTACGCGGCGGAGGTCGAGGCGGAGGCCGGCACGAGCTCCTCCGACGTGGCCACCTCGTCCGCGGCGGCCAGCTCCCTGGACTCGCCGGTGAAGAGGAAAATGGGGAGGATCAGCGGAGCGGCTCCGGGGGTGGAGATGGGCTGGGGGAGGTGGTACGAGCTGGAGGAGCTGGAGGCGGCCACGGGAGGGTTCCGCCAGGCGAGCGTGGTCGGGGAAGGAGGCTACGGCACGGTGTACCGCGGCGTGCTCGCCGACGGCGAGGTGGTCGCCGTCAAGTTCCTGTTCGATCACAAGTGAGTTACTCGCTACTCGGCTCGCCTCCCCTGTTGTCACTGTTACCTTGGTTGACTGCACTGCTCTGTTTCGCTTTCATCCTCACTAACTAACACGGTAAGTAGAAACGTAACGTAAGTACTCTTTAACCTCAAGATAAACAAAAATCGACAGTTAACCACCGTAGTACATAATTTGGCCCCAGGTGTAAATGTTTGAACGGACAGAAGCTCTGTAGCTAGCAGTACTGTGCTGTGTGCGGGGCATGGGTTTCGACAGTGCACATGTACTACGTTTTGTGCTTTTCTGGACCAAATGCGTGTGTTGGTAATTAGTCACGGTAAGTGCGGTTGTTGTGGTTATGCTGTTGTCGTGGCTTCAAGATTGCCGTCAGTTACCTACCTGGTCATATGAAAAAGGCCAAAACGAAACTGGGGGCAACCGTGCTTTCGTTAAGATAAAGTCCCAGCTTGTCCTTTTGCAGGTGTATGAGATATGGTGTTCAGAATCTTCTTATGTCATTTGACTCAACGGAAAAATCATCTTTTTTTTTGTAGCATTACATATGTGCGATTGTTGGTTGATAAGATTGGTCTCAGTTGTCATGAGAATCAAATTCGTTGAGCTCGTGGAGCTAGAGAACACTATCTAGCGCGTTAAGTCAATGGTACAGAGAATTGCAAAATTTGTTTTTCTTTTGAGTCTCTCGGTTTACATATGATTGTGATATGAGTAGGTGGCTCTTTTTGTGCTTTTTTGTGATGGCACGTATGTATCCATCCGCTTAGTTAGTTGAGAACTAGAGATCGTCGGCAGTCATATGATCTGATGCCCTTACTTTCAAGAAAAGATAAAGCAACAGAAAAGGCAAAGCGATGACCAAACTTTTCCCCTTTTTTCTGATCATGGAAATATTGAGCTACAAAATACATCCGTGACATCTTTGGAGCTGTTTTAACTTTGAAGTGAGCCGAATGCATGCACATGGATTGCTGAAGATTGACACATGCGTAACAGCAGTTCCTTCCTGCACACGGGTTCAGTGTATTTACAGTTGAGGTTCAGACATCACGCTCGTTGGTCCGGCAGAAAAACTTAGTCCAGTATGAAAATAGACAGTTCTTAATTAGATAACTGGTGGCCGATGGGAAATTGAACAGTAAGATGTTGATGGAACTGAAACACTGTATAATCATTAATGAAGTGATTGGGCAGACTATTAAAATGGAACAAAAGAGAAGTTGAAGAAACTGCAGTAGTAGTACATGATCAGTGATGAAGTAATAATCGTCTTAAGCAGGTAGAAAATGCTGATCTGGAATTACTACTGTTTGTTCAGGGGTCAGGCCGAGCAGGAGTTCAAGGTGGAGGTTGAAGCGATTGGCAAAGTGAGGCACAAGCACCTCGCCGGCCTCATCGGCTACTGCGCGGAAGGGCCTAAACGGTAAGCACGCTTCTGAAATCCTCCACACCAGCAGATCATCGCGAAACCGCAGCTGATCGAGTAGCGTGTGCCCTAACGCAATCATCATGATGACATGGCGTTCACAGGATGCTCGTGTACGAGTTTGTTGAGAACGGCAACTTGGAGCAGTGGCTGCACGGCGACGTCGGACCCGTCAGCCCGCTGACATGGGAGACACGGCTCAGGATCGCCATCGGAACAGCCAAAGGGTTCGTCCTTTCCTTTAGTCACAGATGACGTTCACACACACCCAGTCGTCCGTCGCGATCATCAGAGACAGAGCTGATTAATGGTGTTTTAATGGCAGCATCGCGTACCTGCACGAAGGGCTCGAGCCCAAGGTGGTGCACCGGGACATCAAGTCCAGCAACATCCTCCTGGACAAGAAGTGGAACCCCAAGGTGTCCGACTTCGGCATGGCCAAGGTGCTTGGCCCAGGCTCCAGCTACGTGACCACCCGCGTGATGGGCACCTTCGGGTACGTGGCCCCCGAGTACGCGTCCACGGGGATGCTCAACGAGAGCAGCGACATCTACAGCTTCGGCGTGCTGCTCATGGAGCTCATCTCCGGGAGGAGCCCCGTGGACTACAACAGGCCGGCCGGCGAGGTGAACCTGGTGGAGTGGTTCAAGGGGATGGTGGGGAGCAGGCGCGTCGAGGACCTGGTGGACCCGCGCATCCAGCCGGCGCCGCCGCCCAGGGTGCTCAACAGGGTGCTGCTGGTGTGCCTCCGCTGCATCGACTCCGACGCACACAAGCGGCCCAAGATGGGCCAGATCGTGCACATGCTCGAGGGCGACGAGTTCCCCTTCCGCACCGTAAGTTCCGTTGTCCTAGCTCTGATCCCTAATAGCTGAACGAACGAATGGATCTTTGATTTTTTGGGCAATGCAGGAGCACCGCTCGCCGCGGGCGGCACACCGGCCGTCGACCAATGCGCGGACGTCGCTTCTGGCCGAGAAGGCCGGAGCCGATGACGCGGACAAATCAACGTGGAGATGAGCGGTCGCATGCCTGCCTGACGCGGAGGAGCTGCTGAGCTGACTTTTTTTTTTCTCCGGTGGTGTACATTTTTGTTTCCTTTTCCGCGCTGTTCGGTTTGGATTTATGGTGTTTTGCGGGAGTAATATGCGTGTAACTGACACAATCGATCGTTTCATTATTTTTTATTTCTGTAAGTAGTACCACAAAAATCAAAATCGGCCCACGTGGAAGCAAAGGCTAGCATAGGATATTGCCATATTGGTACTGGCCATACAAAACGGAGGTAAGAAAATAAAAAGGCAAGCATAGAACGTATGCACTATGACGTGTAGATCCAAAAAAGGTTTGTAGATTTCCTAATACTAGTTTGTGTCATGGGTGCATGATATAGATACTATCACTAGCAATTTACCTTGGCTGTTACTGCGTATCCCCGCCTAACAACAAATTGTCAATAATGTCACAATTTAGGGAGACTCGAATAGAAATACCAAACCGGTACGTGAGGGAGAGCGGCGATATTTCTAAACCGATCTAAGGTTTCGTCTTCCTCGCCAGTCCGCTCGGCCTCCTTGGGGTCTTGGAGGCATAGCAGACCATAGCCCCCACCGGTGGGGGTTCTTTTTCTTTGTTTAGTCTATTTCTCGGTGTATTTTTCAATGATGAGGCAACGCTTTCGTTTTGAAGTCAGAATAAAGTCTTTCCTGCCATATCCTCGCTCCGGTGGTGCGTCTAGCACTGAAGAAGGGCGTGTGGAGTCTTGTGTCTAGCGAATCTCCCCGGATTCGATATGCTTTCGTGTTTGTTGATGTGATTTCAAGTCAACATCTTCTGATCTACAATTGTCATCATTGGCGATGATTGCTCTTCAAGTGCGCTGGTCTTTTATGGACTTAGCACGGTGACTTATCGTCTATCTATTACAATAATCTCTACCACGGCAAGCTCTACCCAGCTCCGGTCATGGAGGGGCGAGGACGGTGGTGCACATTTGGATCGCGCTAGTGTCTATAGTCGTTGTCCAAGGAACTATTTGTAATTTTTTATTACTTTTAGGAGTCTTCATACTGCTATTGAAAATTATTAATAGAACCGTGGAATTTTTGCAGAAAAAAGTAACCAACTGCCCACCTGTTACATAAAAAACGGAACATTATCACGTCAAAAGCAATATGAATTTAGAATAACCATTGTTGCATTACAAGCTCGAAGTAATGCCCTGGCACAACGATCGAGCCACTAGAGCCAAACAGAATTTTGGGGATGGGTTGGAATTTGGCATTAGACTAGGATAATCTCTACCAATCCCTAAAAAACATAAGTACCAAACGAGGCCTTGCAGTGCCAGATGCAGAATAATCTCTCGATGGCGTCATTCGCCGAGAAGGTGGTCAGGGAGTCGGTATTCCAAATGAAACATAGCAATCTCAGAATTGAACGAATAGGTTTACCATGCATTTTGAGAATCATCGAGGATGACATGATGCCTATATGTTCTATGATTATGCTGGTAAACTTTTGTTACATAGCCCAAATCTCACATAGATTGCTCTTTTGCTGAAGAATAAAGATGCTATGTGAATCTAACAATATCATCTTATTTGTTTGTTCAACGTATGTTTGAATTCTTTTGTACGTGAATGTTGCCTGGATAGCATTGTAAAAAATAAACACACTAGTTCTCAAAATTCGTTTTGAAAATGCCCGCGACAAAATCAACTGACATTTTGCTTCAAACATTTGGGATGATAGCTCTCCCCCAAGCGATGTGCATGGGTTGAGACCTTTGTGCCGGTTGGTAGTATCACTACTAAGTTTAATAATGACATTATCTTTTCTTTCAAACAAAAGGAGACTTAGGCAAGATGATCCGCTATCCCAAAAAAATCTGGTTAACATGTTTGCCATCTTAATTGAAACCCTCACATTCACTGCAGTGCAACATATTTTGGATCATGGATTATACATTCTTCAATACTACTTCAACATGCCAACGAATCCTATTTATGGACCACGATCTTGTAAAAGCTCAAACACTGAAGTTGTTGCTTTGTGTGTTCCAACAGTTATCTTCTCTAAAAATTATTTTTCATAAGAGTGAATTTTATTGCAATGGTCTTCAGGGTTAAGTTTAGCCAATTATAGTACTTTGTGCTCTTAGTTGTGCCATGGGGCTCGGAATTCAGGATGTTTGTGTCAAAAAACAAATTGTTGCTCACTTACGAAGTTGTTGTTTAATCTTAAATAAAGTGGTACGATCTAGTTCAAAATAAACATTAGCGATCCAAAGCATTCTCGCAAGTAGAATGGAAATCTGAAGACTCTCACTGAAAGAACATTTATTGTCTTAATCGGTTTTGGTGTTCATTAACAGCTTGAGGATCATTTGACAGTGTGCTAATATTGCCAGGTCAATCTACTAAAAAGAGAAAAGTTCGTGTCATTGTTGAAAATCCCTGGCTCAAACAGAAGTTTTCTGGAAAGTCCAGACCGAAGTCTCTGGTGTGCAAAGACCGGAGTCTCCGGTGTGGTCTGGAGTTTCGCCTCAAATCTCCGGAGTGAATCCAAGATCAAGCCTAGGGTCAGACTAACTAGGGGTCCGGAGACAGGCCGGATATTGGCTAGAATCTTTGATGTATTCTGACAGCCGGATCCTTCGGTGTGAAAAGTCCGGAGTCTTCGGTGTGCTCAGGTCCGGAGTTACTGCCAAATCTCTGGAGGGAGCATTAAGACCAGGCCCAGGACATTCTAATAGGTGGTCCGGAGATGGACCGGAGACTAACCGGAATCTCCGGTGTGTAAACTCCCCAATGGGCTAAAAACAGTCAGAAATCTGTGGGGCTATAAATAGGGAACTTCATCCCCTACCTCCAACTGCTCGTTCCAGAAAAGAAGAACACCCCCATTAGAGCCACCAAATCTCCAAGATCTCCCTCTACAACCACCAAAAGTCCCTGATCTTTGGGGAATCGAAGGAGGAAGCCTTGATCTACAGCTTCACCAAGAGAGATCTTCATTTCCCCCTCATTCACTTGAGGTCCCCTTGCTCTAGGGTTTCATTGGAAACCCTAGGCCTTGATTTGGTTCTTACAAGCTTGTATTTGATTGTTGTGGCAGCTTGTTTTGATTTCGGAGCCTCCAATTCAGTTGTGGATGGGTGCCTCGAACTTGTTGTAAGGGTGTCGACTACCACCTTGAAGGTTGCCGATATAGTGGAAGCGCGAATCGATCCCTTTGGGGTGAGGTTCACCAGAGAACAAGGGAGGCCTCTCGTGGTGTTGGTGGTTTGATACCACCCCCTCTCCAAATGTAGACGTACTTCCCCTCAAAAGGAAGTAACTGCAGGAAATAATCCTTGTGTCTCCGTGTGCTTCATTTCGGTTACTTCTATCCTTTACCACACCTTACTTATATCTTGCTCTTGCTTAGTTAGTTGTGCTAGTGTGACATATAGGTAAATTCACCTTAGTTATATATCTAGAGAATTTACCTTTTGTGTCAAATCCTAAATTGAAAAAGAGTAAAATTTGAAGTAACACTTATTCACCCCCCCTCTAGGTGCTCATACGATCATTTCACTCACTTTTGGGCTGGTGTTTACATTTGATACTTCTAACATCAAAGATGGATGTGAGGTGCATTTTTGGGAGGACATGTGGTTAAGGGGGCACCTCTTAGTAGCGATGCACTAGGTGTTTCCATATTGTACAGAATAAACCCGACTCCATCGTGGATCATATGCCAAATATTTCATTTTAGAGTATCCTAGTTGAACCTAAGTTAGTTGGTTGGAATGGAGGCGGTATTTTGGCTCATGGGAGTAGATATTTTCATTACCGATAACACAATTTTAAATATTTAGAACTTTTTTGAAAACATTTTTTTCATGAGAATGTACATGTAAGTATTTTACATGTGAAACTCAAGGATTATGATATATTCGGCATAAGGTAGGAATGTCATCTAGGCCAGAACAATGCCAAACTGTGGTGCACCGTTCCCTCCGAATAAGCCCAATGAAGGACTTCCTATCGGCACGAAGGAGATGCTTGATATCTTGTGAACCAGGAAAGCAACTAGTCATCTGTTGTAGTCGCCATCAATCAACATGGATACCGGCTTCAAAACACTCCTATTTGATGGTCACCTATTTTTTGGACCATTGCAGTGAGTGATCAATACATACCCTTAGTGTCTCAAACCCAGCTTTCATTCTTTTTAACAAGCAATAATATGGTATATTTATATTAGTGAATGGTACATGGTAAAGAGACATGAGTTATTTTCATTAACTAAAAAATTAAACATAAAATAAACTAACAAATCATAAAGGTCTTTCAAAATTTTGATTTTGATTCGCAATGCAGTCTACACAGGTGACACACTAAGATAATCAACCAACATCGGCAATAGTATTACGGTGACCCAGCATACCACTGCATGATGTAGTACACTATAGTCATTGACATAACACCAATGAAACACCGTTTGCTAGTATTACATCCCCTAGAATGGCACAACAGAAACGTCACGGGGTCCAAAACAAGCCTTTAGATTACATATATCACATTACAAAAGATCCAAAGAGCTTCCTCGACACAACGAGGATTATAATTTACAAAAGAGAACAGAAATAGCAACTCGAGGTCGACTCTAGAATACCACTACTATATAACTATGGCTTGCGATTGCTGCTAAAGCAATGCTCTACAGAAGTAGATTCTGGTTTCTAAGATTATTTATATGCTATAATTTAGATTGACTTCATGTTTCGGATGTAGTCGTTGACCCTATTGATCTCCTATGGATATCTTCAATTCTTCAAAGTAGTTCACCCCCTAGGTTCGCTATTGATTGCTCCGGAATCTAGCAAGGGTTAAAAAGGTATGGTTGAGTACGAGCGTACTTAGCAAGTTCACTAAAAAGAGTGTTTTATGCACTAGCTACAACCATAGAACAAAGATCGTAGGTTATGCAGGTTTTCGTAAACATTTCTTCAAAGGTTGCTTTTATTGTAAAAAACTATGTCTGTCAGCCTATACAGGTTGATTAGAACTTCGTGGAGTTCCTTTCCTGCATCGTTCACAGCTCCTTCCCAAAATAGGGAGTAACATGTCACACTTTTATACACTCTATAGAGGTGTGTTGCTTTACCCATAAGAGATTCTTATCCATGTTGCACAACCGGGCGTACTTTCCCGTTCACACTTCCTTTGGTGTGAGGACCAGTATAAGGACCCAAGACGATTACCGCCCTTCTCCATGACCCCACATGCCCTCTTGGTGTACGCCATGCCCACATATTGAATTACGGGAATGGAGAGTATAGACCATTATAGATACCAGAACAACCGTGGCACGTTGAGGGATCTCACCCATATGCTGCATAAATTACAATCACGCTACAAGGATAACTACCACGGCATGCACATCCGTTGACATGCGAAAGGAAGAAGATCCAGCTGACTTCCCTCACAGCCCATATAGATCTCATGGTTAACGCATATTATACGGTGCAAGAATCACTGGCAACATTGGTATTAAATCCTAGATGATACATTTCCTAGTAATGGCGGTTCCATTGCCGGTCTTAATAGATTAGCTGATCACCCTAGATCAGTAACCGATAGTTCAAGTTAATTATGAAAATAGTGTTTTCTGCTATACTTTTCGAAATGCATGTGTTAACAGTAATAGCTTGCAAATACTTGATAGAAAATAATAAAAGAACATGAGCAAGTGTGAACTTGCGTTTTTGACTGGAAGATTATGTAGTCAAGGTCTTCTAGTCGGTATAAACTCCAATATTTGGAAATAGCACCATTGGTCTGGTAAGGACTAATGTTTAAAGAAGCAGCATGCTATTATGCATAGATAATGATATGCATTTTGTATAAATCCCAAACTAAATCCCTATGTTTAATTATGGATTGAGTTTGGTGATTTATGAAAGATTTGTGTTATAATTAAGTTGACTTCACAAATAAATACCTACTAAGCTTCTAAAAGTAATTGACAAGTGATGAAAGTAAGGTATAAGAAAAGTTGTTAGTAGATGTTGATTGGTAAGCACTCTTAAGGATATCATATTTCAAATGGGTGGTTGTTAGCAGAATGACTAAAGCTTTCGTTTGAAGTGGCAAAATGAATAACTTTTGAAAGAAATACTTATTATATTAAGCTAAACAATTCATAGTGTTCTCAGAACACAATCGGTGGCTATTTGAATTTCTCTAATGATCTTAAGTTAACGCACTTCTCGCGGGTTAAGTAACAGACCAAAGTTAACTATAAAAGATAACTTGGATTAGGATGTAGTAATTTATATCGTGGTCGAGTTTAAGAGTCTTCTTTGATATGATTGATGATGGTTTTGTATAGGTATTGAGTATAACTCTACGAATCTAAAGCTAGAAAGTTGAGGTTAGGTGAGTTATAGAGTTAAAGCTAATTATGAGATATGGTGATCTCATTTTATAGTTTGTTTAACTTCTATTAGGCTTTATAATTATGTTAAGTATGGTTAAAGGAATGAGACCATTCATTCCTAATATTAGTGAATGATGTTAAAGGTTAGATTGAAGTTATTGGTTATAGTTGAGTTAAGACTCTAAAGGATTATTATATAATTAGTAGTTTATACTTAGGTTTTATTATAAACCAAATCATGGTATTAGGTTTAGTATTTTAGACATTAAGGATTCATTTTACAAATATAATATTTTATAGGATCATATATATTTATTCTTACTTTAGAAATAATGTTGAATAATTATCGTTATGATAAAACAAGTATTTTACTTGAATAAAATAGACAACTAAGGATTTATTATTTTAGAAATATTAAATAAATTTAAATATCATGGTTAGCATTTTTATAGTGAAATATACACTTTCAAGTTCTTAAAAGTGGGTTTTATGTATTTTTAGTCTTACTCTTATTTTAATACAATTTCATGAAGGAATAAGTGTTTCTAAATGCACATTCTAATTTTATTAGGTTAAAGAACAAACAAGTATTTTCCTTCCATTTAGTATTTATTGAGAATCTTTAAAAATTATTTTCATTTATTTTTAAGTATTATCTTTATTTTTAGGGAATTCCTTAAAGGAATTATAACATTAAAAAATATTTAAATTAACTTTTATTAAGCTAAAATATGATGTTGTATTTTTCTTACATAAAGTATTTATTTAGGATCTTAAAAATGAATTTTATGTATTTTTAAGTATTATTATCCATTTTAGAAAATTTGATGAAGGTATAGATGTGTAATTTATTCATTTCAAATTTGGTAACACAAAATAAAATTTTGGTATTTTTCTTTGATAGATTATACTTTTGTGAACATTTAGACATATTTATGTATTTTTAGGATTTTATTTATTTTTCTAGGGTCAAAATACCATTAGGGGTATTTCGTAATTTATAGATTACTAATTATATTTCCTTTATTAAACCTAGCCTTGGCCCATTGGGCTAGCCTGACCCTAGCCCGACCCAGTGGGTGGGTCCAAATCCCACGTTGCCGCGCTGGGTCGATCGACCAACCTAGACCATCTCGCGTTTCCTTTGCTCCTCGCACATCGCTCTTCTCTAGCGACTCGCCTCGCCGTCGCTGCTACGCTCGATTGCGGCTAGCTCCGGCCGATCCGGCCGCCACCGCCATATGTCGTCGGATTGATGACAAGTACGCCATGAGGGGGTCCTCGAGGCGTGCGGAAGAGAGGGGTGTGAGACATACGGTGTTCCGGGACGGTGAGCACACAAGTTTACCCAGGTTCGAATCCGCCGGCTTTGGATGGATCCTACTCCTGCTAGCAATCTAGTAATACGGCAGAGCCGGAATATGGGTTACAAGGGTTTCGCCTGTGCGAGTTGAGGGTCTAAAGTATTGGGTGCCCTAAAGGCTCTCCCTAGGATGACTTATATAGATATCCGGCCTAGGGTTTATAGGAGAGATCTATTCGGCTACGACTAAGAGTCGGTTACAGAGTACATCTTGAACTACAAGTAACATTATGGGCCTTAGTTGGTAAGTCTTCTGGGCCTTCCCGTAGCTGGATTGGACTCCGTCTCTTCTCCTTGACTGGGCCGCCCGTGAAGCAAATCTCTAACCCGAAGTGGGCCACCCTGGTCAGTGAGGAACTATGAGGATACCCAGAAAGTATATCGCCAACAGCAGCCCCCGGAGGCCTCCAAGATCCAAAGTCGGATTTATCATCGTCTAGCTTGATCTTCGGCTTGTAGAATCTTGAAGGGTTCCTGAAACTTCACAACAAAAGATACGATCCGGATCTTAAAAAACAAGTCGGACCTTTCAGTTGGTTACTCGGATTTTCCTGCTCATTTTTAAACTAAGCCGGAACTTGGTCGCTAACGCCACCTGACACAAACATGGTCAAGTCACGTCATCTGACAGACGTTCTATCAGCACGACCGTTGGTGGGTTCGCGGTCCGTGGAACCGAGGCGTCGTTTCAATGCATGCGTGGAGATCGAGGCGACGTAATCATCGTGCGGGTCCTTCCCAGTTCTTTCCACGACGCGTGGCGGTTGCACTGTAGCGTTTGCACGAATCTTAGCGCAGGTAGGTGGATATAAGGGGTTCAGATTTCTTCTTCTCCTTTCCACTAGTCCTTTGCCATTTCCTTCCTTCCCAATCCTCCTGCGTGCACAGAGCCTCCTCGTCCTTCCCCCACAGAAACTCCCAGCGCCGCCCCTTTAAGGTCACTTTCTCACGGGAGAAAAATGGCTTCATCATCTTCTTCCTCTGGCTTGGCGGCAGAGGCGGCGGCGCCGAAGGCGGAAGCTGCAGTGGAGAAGGAAAGCTACAGGGGAATCTGGATCCCTTGCGCCCTCTATGAAGCAGGCCTCAAGAACGTGGAGAAGGAGGGGCTGCTCGTCACCGGCGACTGGCGGAGCGGCTCCGGCGAAACCGTCCCCAACCCACACGAGGGCGAGCGAGTCCACTTCAGCACTCATCTGGACCGAGGTCTGTCTTTTCCTCCCTCGGAGTTCTTCTCCGAGGTGATAGATCACTATGGAGTTCAACTCCACAATCTTCCTCCCAATTCTCTTCTAGAA
The DNA here is from genome assembly GCA_023614405.1 of Avena insularis. Lineage (NCBI taxonomy): Eukaryota > Viridiplantae > Streptophyta > Magnoliopsida > Poales > Poaceae > Avena > Avena insularis. The sequence continues at coordinate 657,547,388 of CM042690.1, read as the reverse complement.
ATGAGCGCATATACTGCGCTTTGCGAGGGCTTTCTCGGCATTAGGCCGAGTTTGCTTCTCTTCCAGTTTTACTTTCATGTCTAGAGGAATTCCATCACTGCCTGTGTTCCTTACATCATCGGCACTATTAGTTTTTCTCTTAGACGAGACCGGTCATATCCCAAAATTTTTGCCAGTGACTCGGTCAAACAATGGCCAGCCACTTTTTCTACCATAGGGATATTCCGGCTCCCGGCAAAGATACTGCTTTGCCAGTTTTTGTTGACGGAGCCGCCACGACCCAACCTTCCTGGGACGAGGCTGCTCTGGCTCTCATAGATGATTTGATCCTCGCTAAGAGCTGGATCGAATATCTGATCAATCACAATGGTCTGAAGGGATTCGACTTGGTCCATGTCACATCCCAAAATTTTCCAAATTTTGAAATGTGAAAATTTTAAACAAAATGAAGAACCAAGTTCTTTGAAATTCAGAAGGAACAAAAACTTTTGGAACATTTAATATAATGCCTCCAAAACCCAAGCCAAACAAAATGATTTTTGTTTGTGAATTGGTGTGCATGTTTTAAAGTCCCAAATCATGAAGCATGCATGAGCATCTTGACTTGGTTGCATTTTAAAAAAACCAAGAGAAGTGAAAAATATCTGAAACCCTAAAACTCTAATTATTTGTTAACACTAAGAACAACATAATACTTTGGATATACTCCATATGTATATTAAACAAAAGAACTCCTATGAGGGCTAAAAAGATAAAGGACAAAATAATAAAACAATAGAAATTGGTTTCATTCAATTTGGAGCCATGGATAAAAAGATATGAATTATTTTGAGAATATATTTAATAAAGGCAATATTAGCTATTAAAACGAAAGTGAATAAATTTGGTTAAAATTTTTTGAGTTGGAAAGTAAATGAGTTCTATAATGCCCTAAAAACCTAATTTGAGTTTTACAAATTTTTAGAAATTTGTTTGATTCAAATTGGATCATTAAATCAAAAGATATTTAGGAAAACAGAAAAAGAAAAAGAAAAAAGAAAAAATGTAGAAAAAAACAGAAGCAACAGACAGCTTCTGGCCTTTCGGCCCAAACCCAGCCTAGCTAGCCCACCCGGCACTCCCCTCTCCCCTTCTCTGTCTTTCCTCACCCCCTCGTTTCTACCCCTCCCGCTGACAGGTCGACCCCACCTCCACGTCACCCGCCACCTCAGCTTCTTCCACGCGAACGGCCGGCACCCCTCCTCTCCTCTGCCGTTACCAAGTCCGGCCGAATTCGGGCGTTTCCGCAAATTAATCTCCACTCCGACGATGCCCTCTTAATCCTCACTCCCTCCTCTCTGTTTTCCCCTCAAACACCACCACCAGAGAGCCCCCAGGCTCCCCAAATTTCGAGCTCGAACCGCCGCTGTCCGACGGACTCCGGCGATGATTCTGGTGAACCCAGGCCGCCCCGGCGCCCTCTTCTCTGTCCTGTATGGTTTGCCGTATCCTGGCGCACCTACTAACCCAGCTGCATGCCTCCTCTTGCTCCAGGTCGACGACACGGACAACCCCGGCGAACTCCCTCTGCCGCCGCCGTCCGTCGAGTTCTTCGGTGAGGATAAGGTTCCCGCCCCCCTTTTTAACCTCTGTTAGATCATGCTGACCCGGGCGCCCCTCACTAACCCCTCTCCTTGCCTGTTTGAGCCCCAGATCATCGTCACCGATGAAGTAACACGAGCTCCGCCATCGACAGAGCTCCGGCGAGGAAACGTGATCGAGGCAGAGCACCCCACCCTCCACAGTGACCTCCATCGAGACCGCCACGACCGCCTCGACCTCTGGTGAGAGTCCACGGACCCCCTGCCCCTCTAGAACCACCGGAGCACCACTCGTCCGACGCGTCGCCACCGCGCACCGTCGCCAGCGCCGCCAGTCTGTGGTCGACACGCTGAGCGCCGTCCGATCCGTCGTCTGCGGCTAGGATTAGATCGGCGAGCGAAACGGTACGGGCTAATCTGGATCGCCCGTTGCCACTTATAATCCAACGGCCCACGTTGTTGATCCGGCCGAACCGGTACCAGCCAATAGGATAGCGCCACGTCGCCAGACTATTATCTGTTTAAATAGAAATTAAACAGATTTAGTATTAAACTTAGAAATTCAATAACTTTTGTTCCACAAATCAGAAAAATGCAAATTTGGTGTCTATGGATTCATAAAAATGAGAGCTTCATTGCCGAGGCCTTATTTCACCCTTTATCTTATGTAAAATAGAAGTTTTAGGCAGAACCTTTTTAGGAGTATTTTACCCATAAAAATTATTTTGTAAATTATTTTTGGGTGAATCTTTTTGCTATGGATTGCAAATTGAACCCTCTATCTAGTAAGACCAAAATATAGATTTGGTTGGCTATGCCTAATAGCATGGGAATTATTTAGTGAGTCTAGCCTTTCCAAATGCTAGAAATTATTGCTAATTGTTACAATTGCACAAATGGTTGCATTTGTAACCTTGCAATTATAGATTGTTCAGAAAACACTTAGTATTGTTCAAAACCTTTGTTATAACAATTTTTGTGCAATAAAAATTGCCTTCTTGCATGTTTGCATATTTTGCATGATTTTTGTATTGCCATTAGTGTTGACTTTGTGCATGTTTTGTCTTGTTTGTTTTGTTTGATAGATTGTGTGGATTGTCAAGTGTGTTACTGCAAAGAGTGTACCAACACCACCAACTACTAAGGCAAGTGGCACTATCATCCATGTCCTACTATTTTTCATTACACTTAGTGGATTTTTGTAGTATGCATGATAGGACTACTGTGTTACTATGCTATGCTATGTCCTATTTAGGATATCCTTTATATATTCCTTAGTGGAAATACTGTAGTTGTAGTATGCTTAGCCCTGCTATAGATTCGGGGTGGAATATACCATATTGTGATTATATGAAGTGTTGGAAAAAATGTTTTATATAATAAAACAAGGACTCAATGAATCACCTGGGTGGAGTGTGGATACTCAGTTGAGAATAAGGTGGCAACGAAAGGAACCATGTCTATGGCTATCTCTTTCGTGTGTGCAATAAAAGAATACCACCTAGGAACTTAGAGATTAAACATGTTTCTCGTACAGTGGCTTTCGTGTACAGCCATATGCCAAATGGGCTCTGGCCTAGTCAATTACATAGTGGAAGACCCATGCATTGGTACCTCTTCAGGTTAACTAGAATTATGCATTGGAGGTTTATCCTTGCATTGGTGCCTGGTAGATGTGCTGGCATTATGTATTGGGAGGACTTCTATGGAAAGACTTTGTCACATTCTCGATCTGCCGGTACTCCATCTTGGTGAGTACTAATCCAACGGCCACTGGTGGCGTCAAGACGAGATTGTGTCTTGTGGGTAAAGTGTACAACTTCTGCAGAAGATTAAATTCTAAGTACTTAGCCGTGTCCCTGGTTATGGACAACTCTGAGCAACTAAGGCCTGAAGCTATGGAAGATCTCGACATTCTAATTTCTCAAAGTAAAACTTAATGGTGACAACAAGAGATTAGAAGAATTTGGAGTTTGCCAAGGAGTTCAAAAAGTTATTGAAAGATCAAAACTATTTTTACAAACATAGGATAAAACCATATTGCTTTCTGTAAATGAGCCTAAGATCTACTTAGCCAAATATGCATGTAGTGATAGTCCAACTTATATTCACAAACTTGTGACACTTGCCAATACATTCAAAGTATTGACCCTTTGTGGCTGCAACCTATCATGTTGCAGGTTGTTCTATTGATGAGTGAGGATTGATGATAGGATTACGAGTCTGCACCCAACATGTTTGCCTATGGCACATGAAGATGAAGGACTCCATGCTTTACTTGTATTCTGCTGCTTTGTAATAAGATAGCCTATGGCTATGAGTATGAAATAAAGTATTTATATTCTAGATCATGCGATGTAATATGACCTTTGTATCTTGATATTACATCTTAAACTGTGGGTGCTAGCTATTTGATCCAGGGACTAGCACTGTAATCACAGGGATTCAAACCAAGCCAGGTTTGGGTCTTTACAGATGGTATCAGAGCATTGTGTTGCCTGTAGGTTCGTAACCCTAGGAATTGGACAAACCCCTTGTTAGGAGTGAACTTATATTTTTATACTTATTAGATTTTCTCGTATACCTTGATCATTCTTTACTGAATCTCTCCTCCTTCAAACATGTAGAGGACCAGCCTTTGCTTTCTCCAAGGACTTTGAAGATGGATCATGCCAACAAGGAGATCAAGATACAAATTGGGACAAGTCCTCGAGCTTGCAAAATATGTGGAGAAGTAGGCCACACCTCTAAGGAACATCAAGATCAATGTCCCTTTTGTGATCACAACCATCCAGTTGGAGAATGCCCCACATCTCAAGTTACTTGTTACCTATGTGAAGGAACTAACCACATTCCTGCCAAGTGCCATCTCGACTTCATAGTACAACAAGTGAAAGAACAAGTGAAGGATGGAATGTATCAAGCTCTTGGGAAGAAAGAAGAAAACATTAGCCATATCACCTGCTCCAAATGCAAGAAAGAAGGACATAATATCAATGAATGCCCTGAGAAGGAAGTTCAAGAAAACCATAACAACACTTCAAGAAAAAGTACTCGAGACATGACAAAAGCGTTTTGCCATCGCTGCCGGAAGATAGGACATTTCACCGATGATTGCCGAACTCGAAAGAGAGCTCCCACTGATGTTATCATAGTGCGAACCATGAGACAATAGATTGCCTACCAATTATCATGTTCGAGTTATCGATATCGTGTTAGCATATGGATCATGCTGACCTATGTGGCATGACCATACTAGGTTGCTTGTTTCAAAAAAAAACTTGTTGTTTTCTTCTATAATGAGTTAAAGTCAGAAGTTGCTAAGTGATTGGTTGCTTGATGAATGTCTGATTGTTTTGGGGTGAGTGTGTTAGAACTCCCTTAGACATATCTATCTGTCTATCTATCCTTAATTATCCCTATTAAACCAATAGATGCCTCCAAGGCGCGCCAATGACCATGATAACAATGGAGACAACAACAACAATGAAAATGAGATGCAACAGATGATGACTGCACAGACTCAGCTAATGCAGATGATGACACAATTCATGGCAACCATCAACAATCAGAATCAGAACAACAACAATAACAACAAGAATCCACCACCTCTGGATATGCTCACTAGATTTCTGAGGTCGAAACCTGCAAAGTTCTTTGGTACTTCTGATCCAATGGTAGCTGATGACTGGTTACATCCAGTGAACAAAGACCTAGTGACCGTTGGATGCTCTGATGCTGAGAAAGTGAGATTTGCAGCGCACTTGCTTGAAGGCCCTGCAGCTACGTGGTGGGACAACTTTCAAGTCACTCACCCCATTGAAGAAGTGACTTGGGAAATATTTGAACATGGTTTCCGCACTAATCATATCTCTTCAGGCGTGATGAGCCTAAAGAAGAAGGAGTTTCACAACCTTAAACAGCGTCACCGTAGCATTGCTGAATATATTGAGAAATTCAACAATCTATCATGTTATGCTCCAGATGATACTGATACTGATGCTAAGAGGAAGGAAAAGTTCCTAGATGGACTGAATGATGAACTTTCCATGCAATTATCAGTTGCTTATGTTCCAACTTATCAATCACTGTGTGACAAAGCTAGAATTTTAGAGAGTAAGAAGGACAAAGTTGAGAACAGGAAGAGGAAGCATAGCTTTGACAAATATCACTCAGGATCATCACAGAAGATGCGTTCATTCAGAAAGGACAATGGAAATTCTGGATCACATCAGCATGAAGGAAATGGACATAATCACCATCATCACAAGAATCACCACATCAACAATGGAAGTGGTAGTAACAATGTGAATGGTACTAACAATGGAGATAACCTTGGTCAGAATCAACATAATGATCCAAAGAAAGACATTAGCCAGTTGCAGTGTTACAATTGTAAGCAACTTGGACATTTTGTAGCAAACTGTCCTGAGAAGAAGAAGAAGAATGAGAATGTTGGAGACTCTAATGGGAGCAATTCCAATGTGACCCAGAAATGACATGTGAACCACATCAACATGTATGGAACCCTTGAAGAACTAGATGGTGTGGAAGGTAAGCTTTAGCTAACAATTCAGTGGTATAAGAATCTCAAGATGGAGAAATGTTAACAACCTTTGGATGTCAATATTTTGGACCCTTAGCCAAGTGAGTCAAATGCAAACCAACAAAGATTCCTTTTAAGGGTGGTAACACCCAAGTATCCTAAAACCCAACCTATTCTTTCTAGCCTTCTCGAATCTCGGGACGAGATTCCTTTTAAGGGTGGTAGTCTGTCACATCCCAAAATTTTCCAAATTTTGAAATGTGAAAATTTTAAACAAAATGAAGAACCAAGTTCTTTGAAATTCAGAAGGAACAAAAACTTTTGGAACATTTAATATAATGCCTCCAAAACCCAAGCCAAACAAAATGATTTTTGTTTGTGAATTGGTGTGCATGTTTTAAAGTCCCAAATCATGAAGCATGCATGAGCATCTTGACTTGGTTGCATTTTAAAAAAACCAAGAGAAGTGAAAAATATCTCAAACCCTAAAACTCTAATTATTTGTTAACACTAAGAACAACACAATACTTTGGATATACTCCATATGTATATTAAACAAAAGAACTCCTATGAGGGCTAAAAAGATAAAGGACAAAATAATAAAACAATATAAATTGGTTTCATTCAATTTGGAGCCATGGATAAAAAGATATGAATTATTTTGAGAATATATTTAATAAAAGCAATATTAGCTATTAAAACCAAAGTGAATAAATTTGGTTAAAATTTTTTGAGTTGGAAAGTAAATGAGTTCTATAATGCCCTAAAAACCTAATTTGAGTTTTACAAATTTTTAGAAATTTGTTTGATTCAAATTGGATCATTAAATCAAAAGATATTTAAGAAAATGTAAAAAAAACGAGAAAAAAAAAGCAGAGAGACACTTGGCCTTTCGGCCCAAACCCAGCCCAGCTAGCCCACCGCACTCCCTCTCCTCTTCTTTCCTCACCCCCTCGTTTCTACCCCTCCCGCTGACAGGTCGACCCCACCTCCACGTCACCCGCCACCTCAGCTTCTTCCACGCGAACGGCCAGCACCCCTCCTCTCCTCTGCCGTTACCAAGTCCGGCCAAATTCGGGCGTTTCTGCAAATTAATCTCCACTCCGACGATGCCCTCTTAATCCTCACTCCCTCCTCTCCGTTTTCCCCTCAAACACCACCACCAGAGAGCCCCCAGGCTCCCCAAATTTCGAGCTCGAACCGCCGCTGTCCGACGGACTCCGGCGATGATTCCGGTGAACCCAGGCCGCCCAGCGCCCTCCTCTCTGTCCTGTATGGTTTGCCGTATCCTGGCACACCTACTAACCCAGCTGCGTGCCTCCTCTTGCTCCAGGTCGACAACACAGACAACCCCGGCAAACTCCCTCTGCCGCCGCCGTCCGTCGAGTTCTCCGGTGAGGATAAGGTTCCCGCCCCCCTTTTTAACCTCTGTTAGATCATGCTGACCCGGGTGCCGCTCACTAACCCCTCTCCTTGCCTATTTGAGCCCCAGATCATCGTCACCGACGAAGGAACACGAGCTCCGCCGTCGACAGAGCTCCGGCGAGGAATCGTGATCGAGGCAGAGCACCCCACCCTCCACAGTGACCTCCATCGAGACCGCCACGACCGCCTCGACCTCTGGTGAGAGTCCACGGACCCCCTGCCCCTCTAGAACCACCGGAGCACCACCCGTCCGACGCGTCGCCGCCGCGCACCGTCGCCAGCGCCGCCAGTCTGTGGTCGAGACGCTGAGCGTCGTCCGATCCATCGTCTGCGGCTAGGATTAGATCGGCGAGCGAAATGGTACGGGCTAATCTGGATCACCCGTTGCCACTTATAATCCAACGGACCACGTTGTTGATCCGGCCGAACCGGTACCAGCCAATAGGATAGCGCCACGTCGCCAGACTATTATCTGTTTAAATAGAAATTAAACAGATTTAGTATTAAATTTAGAAATTCAATAACTTTTGTTCCACAAATCAGAAAAATGCAAATTTGGTGTCTATGGATTCAGAAAAATGAGAGCTTCACTGCCAAGGCCTTATTTCACCCTTTAGCTTATGTAAAATAGAAGTTTTAGGCAGAACCGTTTTAGGAGTATTTTACCCATAAAAATTATTTTGTAAATTATTTTTGGGTGAATCTTTTTGCTATGGATTGCAAATTGAACCCTCTATCTAGTAAGACTAAACTATAGATTTGGTTGGCTATGCCTAATAGCATGGGAATTATTTAGTGAGTCTAGCCTTTCCAAATGCTAGAAATTATTGCTAATTGTTACAATTGCACAAATGGTTGCATTTGTAACCTTGCAATTATAGATTGTTCAGAAAACACTTAGTATTGTTCAAAACCTTTGTTATAACAATTTGTGCAATAAAAATTGCCTTCTTGCATGTTTGCATATTTTGCATGATTTTTGTATTGCCATTAGTGTTGACTTTGTGCATGTTTTGTCTTGTTTGTTTTGTTTGATAGATTGTGTGGATTGTCAAGTGTGTTACTACAAAGAGTGTACCAACACCACCAACTACTAAGGCAAGTGGCACTATCATCCATGTCCTACTATTTTTCATTACACTTAGTGGATTTTTGTAGTATGCATGATAGGACTACTGTGTTACTATGCTATGCTATGTCCTATTTAGGATATCCTTTATATATTCCTTAGTGGAAATACTGTAGTTGTAGTATGCTTAGCCCTGCTATAGATTCAGGGTGGAATATACCATATTGTGATTATATGAAGTGTTGGAAAAAAATGTTTTATATAATAAAACAAGGACTCAATGAATCACCTGGGTGGAGTGTGGATACTCAGTTGAGAATAAGGTGGCAACGAAAGGAACCATGTCTATGGCTATCTCTTTCGTGTGTGACTAGAAGAATACCACCCAGGAACTTAGAGATTGAACATGTTTCTCGTACAGCGGCTTTCGTGTACAGCCACATGCCAAATGGGCTCTGGCCTAGTCAATTACATAGTGGAAGACCCATGCATTGGTACCTCTTCAGGTTAACTGGAATTATGCATTGGAGGTTTATCCTTGCATTGGTGCCTGGTAGATGTGCTGGCATTATGTATTGGGAGGACTTCAATGAAAGACTTTGTCACATTCTCGATCTGCCGGTACTCCATCTTGGTGAGTACTAATCCAGCGGCCACTGGTGGCGTCAAGACGAGATTGTGTCTTGTGGGTAAAGTGTACAACTTCTGCAGAAGATTAAATTCTAAGTACTTAGCCGTGTCCCCGGTTATGGACAACTCTGAGCAACTAAGGCCTCAAGCTATGGAAGATCTCGACATTCTAATTTCTCAAAGTAAAACTTAATGGTGACAACAAGAGATTAGAAGAACTTGGAGTTTGCCAAGGAGTTCAGAAAGTTATTGAAAGATCAAAACTATTTTTACAAACATAGGATAAAACCATATTGCTTTCTGCAAATGAGCCTAAGATCTACTTAGCCAAATATGCATGTAGTGATAGTCCAACTTATATTCACAAACTTGTGACACTTGCCAATACATTCAAAGTATTGACCCTTTGTGGCTGCAACCTATCATGTTGCAGGTTGTTCTATTGATGAGTGAGGATTGATGATAGGATTACGAGTCTGCACCCAACATGTTTGCCTATGGCACATGAAGATGAAGGACTCCATGCTTTACTTGTATTCTGCTGCTTTGTAATAAGATAGCCTATGGCTATGAGTATGAAATAAGTATTTATATTCTGGATCATGCGATGTAATATGACCTTTGTATCTTGATATTACATCTTAAACTGTGGGTGCTAGCTATTCGATCCAGGGACTAGCACTGTAATCACAGGGATTCAAACCAAGCTAGGTTTGGGTCTTTACAGTCCAGTGCTGGGTCTCACGCTGGATCCAGCCACTTTAGTACCACGGGGATAGACTGATGTACTCCGTCACGTCTTCTCTAACCGACTCCCTCCGTATCAGCCCCAAGGCCTACACCACTCAAGGCTACATAAGCCAAATCAAGTGGCTGATCAAGGAGCAGATCGAAAGGCGGATTCTAGAGGTTTCTCTGGACATGCACACGGTGGAAAACCCCGTGGTGCCGGTAAGCTTTTATCATCACATCTTTTATGTGTTTCTATCTTTGAGTTATATTGCAATACTGATATGTTTTCTTATTTTTAGCTTGCTGACATCCCCGAGTCGGAACTTGCTCCGCTCGAAGGATACCCTTCGGAGTTCTCTCAGGAGGTGGAAGTAGTTCCACTACCGGATCTTGCGCTCAAGAAGCACAAAGCTGCAACAGTAGCGGTTGGCACAAAGGAGGTGCCTGTCGTGAAGAGGTATCCTTTCCGTCACAACTTTTCCGTCTTTGTGCTTTACTTAAACTTCCTTCCGAGATGTAACGTTTCCGACTTTGTTACCTTCTCAGAGCAAAATCGATCATCAAGGGCAAGGGGAAAGGGATTTCTTCGAAGCCCTTACGCCAGACGAAGCTTACCATAGCTTCGCTTGCCGTAGCTCCTCCGACTCTGGCCCCTCAACCTTCTGCAACTCCGGTTATCTCGTTGGATGCTGCAGAAGATCCGGCTCCTCAAACGGAGCCCATGATCCTTGGGTCGCAAACTGACGCCACTATGGGTGCGTCAGGTCAAGATAAGTGTGAACCCTCTTCGGGTAATGATCCCTCGGCTGATGTCTTTGCCGAAAACCTCCTCAGCAATCCGGGTCTTGCCAAGTTTGGCCTGACCCGGAAATCTGTAGAGGAGATCCAGCGGCTAGCCAGGCAAGTCCTGGACAAAATCCATCTATCCCCCGAAGAGGAGGCGCAAGAAGCAGAGGACGTCAAGTTCTCTGACCTTCTCACTCAAGTCCGCCTTCGCGACGAGAGGATCAGGACCGGCGAGCTTCCAACAGCCCCAATGATCCCTCTTAATCTCGCCGAGAAGGTGGCAGCTGAAGTGAACGCGGGTTTAGACAAACTCACCCGCGAGCAATATGTAAGTCGGAATTCCAACTCTTGTTTTTACATTATGTTATATCATATCCTCTAGCCCCCAAGCATGAAGTAGGATATAGAATCCGAGTTTATGCTTTCATTAGGATGCCAAAGAACAAACTAGTGTAGCCCCCAAGGCTCGTGCTGATATTTAGCAAAAAATATTAGCCCGAGTCTTAAGTAGCTTTCTGACTTTGGGTATTCTAACTTACAGAAAGTATGTTCCTATAACCAGGAATTATTGACCAATGTCTGTGATAAGCGGAGAGAAATCAAAGCTCTCCGGCTTAAAAATGCTGAGCTCAAGGTAGCCAAGGATGAAGCCGAAGGTAAACATTTCGAAATTCAAACCTTGTCTTTTGCTTTTTCTATGTCGAAATTTTCTGAACTGTTGCTCTTTTTGTCTTACAGCGTTGGTGAAACAATCCATCGCTATGATTGAAGAGGCCGAGAACCTCAAAACCCTGGTGGTGGAAAACAAGGGACTTCGCCAAGAGCTGGATAAGCTCAAGGCGGATCATGAAACGAGCATAGCTCAAGTCCTGGAATCCTCCTCCATGGCCACTGAAGAGCACGATCGCAAGATTGCTGCTCAAGATAAAGTAATCACGGACCTCAAGAATGAGCTTGGCAGAGAGAAGGACATATCCCAGGTGCTCCGGGCTGAACTCCAGAGTCTCCGGGAGGAGAAGACCAAGATTGACAATGTCATTCTTGGTACGTTCCACCTCTCTGACTTATCTTTTCTTCGACTTTTATCAATGTCGGTTTTTTGTTTACTTGTTTTGTGTATAGGTCCTCTAAAGTTGACGGACTCTTCCTCGTCCGAGCCTCGCACTCACCGGCTTACCCAAGTCGGTGATCTTCTTCATGACTACCGCCAGTCCCTTGAGGACATTGGCGAGTCTCTCAGGATTCCGAACATGCCAAGCATGTCGGATTTTGAGGTGTGGGACAGGGCCAAGGAGATGCCGCAGCTTGTTCAGGACTGGAACATGTCCTACGCATGGACTGCTGCACAGAACACTCTCTCCATGGTCATGAGCCACCATGGAAACATGGAAATATGGCAAGTGACTAAAGGGTACTGCAAGGTAGACGAAGACGGCCAGGAGCAGGATCTTCAAGCCATCATGCACTCCTGCGCCGGATACGGGTGCCACGTAGCTGATCTGACCAGCTACGAGATCCCCTTCTTCACCCGCGTGGATTCTCTGCCTCCTCCTACAGAAGAAGTCGAAGAAGTTTCCGACGATGAACGCACCAACTCGGATGCGGATATCTCGGAACGATATCAAGGCGGAGTGACCAGCGAGCCAGTAGTTCCTTCATCTCCTCCTGCATCATAGACCAGAAATTCATGTATTATTCCGGAAAACTGATGCGATTATAAATATAAGTACTATTTATTTTTTGCAAGTGCTAAGCTTTTGATCTATTCAACACTTTTGACTTTTGAAATTTTTGCATGCCTGAAATGTTTACACAAGCACTTATATTTTTCGTCTTGACTTATCGTTTATCTGGCTTTCCGCCTCGTCCCTTTCGTGAGCCGGCTAAACCTTCAACCGGAAACTTTGCCGAGCAACGGAGCTCAATTGCTAAACCAGTTTAAACTCGGAAACAAAGGCGGCTTCCAGTACCAACAATTCACTACTCAGAAAATGCCCGCATCCGGCAATCAGATAAATAACCAAAGTAAAGACTAGAAATTTTTAGAGTTATACCCGAAGGTAGCAGTTTTTAGAATCGGAAATCTAGACCAGAACGAACATGAGCATAAAGTACTTTCAAGCATTCTGGGATTTTCGACTATGACATGATCATTCGGAAATAAGATGGTCTAAGAACTTCTCAGAAAAAACTTGAGGCAACCAAAACTTTTATTTCTCACAGAACATGTACATATGTATGATTACAAAGAAGGATAAACTAAGAATAAAAGGGACGTAGCTGAGCAATATTCCATGGTCTGTCTAACTCATCCGGATTTGTACTGCCTCCATCTCTCTTTCTCTTCTTAGTAGCAGGTCTTTCTTTGACTGGCCTCGTATCAGTTAAGTAGTACGATCCATTATGCAATACTCGACTAACTAAAAAGGGCCCTTCCCATATTGGGGAAAGTTTGTGCTTTCTTTGTTGCACAAGCCGGAGAACCAAATCACCTTTATTGAAAGATCTATTTCGGACTCTCTGGCTATGATACTTGCGTAACTTCTGCTGATAGGCTGTAGATCTCATTTCAGCAACGACGCGAAATTCTTCGACTAAGTCGAGATCATTTTGTCGAGAAATCTCGGCATCCTCTTCGATATACGCGGCCACTCTAGGAGAAGTATGAATTAAATCACTAGGAAGAACTGCTTCTGCGCCATAGACCAAGAAGAAAGGTGTGTATCCTGTTGACCTGTTCGGAGTTGTTTGTAAACTCCAAAATACAGAAGGTAATTCCTCTGCCCAAGCCCTCGTAGCACGTCGTAGTGGTGCTTCGAGTCTTGGTTTTAGGCCTTGTAGAGTTAAAACATTTGCTCTTTCGACTTGTCCGTTAGCATGTGGATGTGCGACTGACGCAATGTCAAGCCGGATATTTTTCTCATGCTCAGAATTCGGCCAGTTCTCCCATAGAAAAGTTACTCCCGTTGTCCGTGATAATGCTATGCGGATAACCATACCGGATTATAACATCCTCGACAAATCTTTTGGCTGTTGCTCCATCACAACTAGTGACAGGTTTAGCCTCGATCCACTTGGTGAATTTATCCACCATCACTAAGAGGTGGGTAAATCCACTTGGAGCTCGTTTAAAGGGTCCTACCATATCAAGCCCCCAGACCACAAAAGGCCATGTTATAGGTATTGTTCGTAGCTGATCAGCCGGAACATGAGCTTGCTTGGCGTACTTTTGGCAGCCTTTGCATGTCTTGACTAATCGTTCGGCATCTGCCTGAGCTGTAAGCCAGAAAAATCCATGTCGAAAAGCTTTTGCCACTAAAGATTTGGCTGCAGCGTGGTGACCACACTCGCCTTTGTGGATTTCCCTTAAGATTTCCACTCCTTCTTCCGGATATACACATCGCTAAAATCCCCCAGAAACACTCCGTTTATGGAGCTCACCCTTAACAATAGTATAGGCTTTTGCTCGTCGGATAATCTGCCGGCTCAACACCTCGTCTTCGGGAAATTTGCCATCTACCAAATAATCGAGGTAGGGTTGAGTCCAGCTGGGAATTACAGCCAAAACTGCTATTAAAGGTGAGTCGGATTTGGTCAGATATTCCTCATCTACTCCCTTTATCGAGGGAACCTTGAGGTGCTCTAAAAATGCGCCATCTGGGACCTCTTTCCGCGCAGAGCCTATTCGAGATAGTGCATCTGCTTCCTCATTTTCTGCTTGAGGGATATGTTGAACTTCAAACCCTTCGAACGATTTAGATAGATCATCCACGACGGCTTTATATGCTGCCATGTGCTTATTTGCATTACAAATATACGAGACTTGCTGAGCAACAAGATCTGAATCTCCATAACACATCAAACGTCGGATGCCAATATCCTTGGCAATCCAGATTCCATGCAGCAGTGCTTCATACTCGGCAATATTGTTTGTCATTGTGAAGTGGATCTGCAACACGTATAATAGTTTATCTCCTTGGGGTGATTTGAGCACCACGCCAGCCCCCGAGCCCCCTCGAGCCTTAGACCCATCAAAAAAGAGGGTCCAGTATTCTGACTCAGGGAGGACCATGTTCTCCTTCGTCTCTGTCCAATCAGCGACAAAGTCGGCAAGGATCTGGGATTTGATTGCTGTCCGAGGTTTATACTCAATATCGAAAGCTGAGAGCTCTATGCCCCATTTGGCGACCGCCCCGTGGCGTCGCTATTGTTGATTATGTCTCTCATGGGAGCTTTGCTCACCACGGTAATTGGATGCTCCTGAAAATAGTGTCGTAACTTACGAGATGCTAGGAAAACACCGTAAGCCAACTTTTGATAGTGCGGATATTGCTATTTTTATTCTGTCAAGACCTCGCTGACAAAGTAAGTCGGACGCTACACCAAGTGTTCCTGATTTTCCTCTGGTCTCTCCACCACCATGACGATACTAACGACCTTATTTGTCGCAGCAATATAAAGCAACATCGGTTCCTGAGGTTCCGGCGCTGCGAGGATAGGAGCAGATGAGACTACTTTCTTCAGGTCTTGCAGTGCAGCTTCAATCGTCCGCATAAAATCTTTGGTCTTCTTTAGGAGTTTGTATAACAGTGCGGCTCTTTAACCAAGCCGGCTTACAAATCGACTGACCGCAGCAATGCAACCAGTTAATCTTTGTACGTCCTTCAGGCAAGTTGGCCTGGAAATATTGAGTATAGCCTTGATTTTGTCGCGGTTCACCTCTATGCCTCTTTGAGACACAATGAAACCTAACAATTTTCCGGCTGGTATTCCAAAGAAGCATTTCTTCGGGTTAAGCATGATGTTGTATTTTCGTAGATTGGCGAACGTTTCCTCCAAGTCAGAAATGAGTGTTTCCTTCTTTTTGGACATCACCACGATATCATCCACGTATGCATGTACATTGCGTCTGAGTTGGTCGTGGAGGCAACGTTGCATCGTGCGCTGGTACGTAGCTCCTGCGTTCTTCAGCCCAAAGGGCATCATAACAAAACAGAAGGTTCCGAAGGGGGTTATGAATGAAGTTTTGACTTTGTCAGATTCCTTCATCCGGATTTGGTGATAACCGGAATATGCGTCGAGAAAACAGAGGAGTTCTGAGCCCGCCGTAGAATCGATAACTTGATCAATTCTAGGCAGAGCGAACGGATCTTTTGGACAAGCCTTGTTCAAGGCAGTATAATCAACACACATCCTTAAATCAGTGGTGTCCTTTTTAGGGACCATTACAGGATTGGCCGATCACTCAGTGTGGATGACCTCTTCTATGAATCCGGCTAACTCGAGCCGTGCTAGTTCCTTAGCTATTGCCTTACGCTTTTCATCGCCAAACCGTCGTAAGGACTGTTTGACGGGTTTAGCGTTCGGGTTTACATATAGAGAGTGCTCGGCAAGTTCCCTAGGTACTCCGGTCATGTTAGATGGTTGCCATGCGAAGATATCTTGATTTGCTTGGACGAACTTGACGAGCGCGCTTTCCTATGCGCTATCTAGGCCTACGCCTATCTGTGTCACCTTGGAGGGGTCATCATCCTTCAATGGCGCTTTCCTCGTCTCTTCTGATGCCTTGAACTCCGGATTTGGCTTGGTAACCTCCTTCTTCCTTGCGGGCATCTCGGACGGATCTATGCTCTTCTTGATCTCCTGGTACTCCTAGGCGTGCAGCACGGCTTCAGCAAAGGCGACATTTCCATCCTCGCACTCTCGCGCTTTCTTCGGGTCTCCCCTTATGGTGATCATGCCGTTGGGACCTGGAATTTTCATCATATTGTAAATGTAACACGGACGAGCCATAAAAGACGAGTAAGCCGGACGTCCGAATATAGCGTGGTATGCGCTCTTGAACAGGACCACTTCGAAGGAAAGTGCCTCCGTCCGATAATTCTTTGGAGTTCCAAAGTTAACATCCAAAGTGATCTCTCCCGGGGAATTAGCTTGTCTTCGTGGGACAACTCCGTGAAAAATCACAGAGCTATGGTTTAGCTGGGTCTCCGAGATCTTCATCCGGCATAGAGTTTCGACATAGAGAATATTGATGCTGCTACCACCGTCCATGAGGGTTTTGGAGAAACCATAACCGTCAATAAGTGGGTTGACGATTAAGGCGTATTTTCCTCGCCTGTGTAACTTAGGCGGATGATCATCGCAGTAAAACGTGATTACCACTTCCGACCAGTCCAAATACCGGGGGACAGCCGGAACTGTTGCATTGAGCTCGTGTAGAACTGCTTTCTTGACCTTTGCTGGTTGAGATCCGAGGAAGGTGACATAAGTGTCCTTCTTGGTGGGAAAAGTCTTCTTCCCTTCCGACTTGGGATTTGAAGCATCAGCTTCCTCCATGTCAGAATCTTCCTTGGTCTCCTTGTCTTTTTCGGGATTTTTCTTTCCCTACTTCCGCTTAGCTTTGTAGCCCGCGGTGTCATCTCTTTTGATGTCGTCATTGAAACGACATTCAGCGTTGGTGTGGGACGAGCCCCCATTGGCGTCTAGGTGATGCACACATGGGTTATTGGCAATGTCGGCCCAAGAGTAGGTTTTGCCTGGTTGTTGTTCTCCTCTACCTTGGACCCTTGATGTCCCACGGCCACACCCGCGGCCTCCGCCACGTCCTCCTCGTCCTCCAGACCTAGAAACAGTAGTGACTACCGCTGTTTCCGTGTTGGGTTTTTCTTCCGAGGTGTTTTTGTGCTTCTGAGCTTGTTTCTTTGGTTGTTTTGCCGACTGAGGCACAACTAGGGCATTGAGTAGTCCTTCTGCATCGTCGTCAGCATCTGCATACTTACTCGCTGTTTCTATCATCTCTCCCAAATCAGTAACCTTGTCACACTTCAAGCGATGGCGTAGTAAACCAATAGGGAGACCTGCGATGAAAGCTTCAATCGTAGTTTGATCATTTACTTCTTCGCAGGAGTTCTTGGTGTCGATCCATCATCCGAGGTAATCCCGACAAGTTTCTCCGGCTTTCTGGATGCAACGATGTAGGTCTCCAACCGTACAGGGCCTCCGATATGTGCCTTCGAAATTCTGAAAGAACGCGCTTTGTAAATCATACCAGTTATGGATGGTGTTTGCCGGAAGTTCATTGAGCCATGATCGTGCCGTCTTCCGCAACATAAGTGGGAGATATCGGGTTGCGACCAGGTTGTTTCCGCCTTTAGCGATGCAACAAGCTTGGAAGAAATCCTGTAACCAGGTGTCTGGCCGAGCAATGCCGTCGTAGGCTTGGATATGTCTTGAGATAGCAAATCCTTCCGGGAATTTTGCAGCTCTGATGCGTGGACCGAAGCACTTTGGGCCCACGTACACGTCATCATTTTCATAGCGCCGAGCCTCTATGTTGGTGTTGATCCTGTGCCTTGCGTCATTCGGGGATAGAGATCGTCCTGAATGTCGGTTGTGGTTGCGGTGCCGTGGAGCCGGACTTCGGCTTCTGCCACCACCTCCTCCGCCATGTCGTCCTCCTTGCCCTCCATGGGAGCCACTGTGACGACTGTGTGGTGGAGAGGGTGGAGTAGCTTGACTACGACGAGCCCCCTGCCTGCTTGTACCGGCATGGTTTCCGTCGTTTCTTCGTCCGTCGTTCCCACCATGGTGAGGCTCAGCTGGACGGTTCTCATGTCTAGGAGGTGGCATTTTCTGACGATCCTCCTCCCGACATTTCTCTTTATCTTCTCCCCTTCGATCCTTAGATTCTCGTCGGGGAGGGTTTGTCGGATTTAGGGCAGTGATGGCGTCTTTCTCGGCCGTTGGGGCGACGTTGCTCCAGTTACGCGAAGTTTTGTGATGCTGTCCTGAAGATCCGGTTCTTGAATAGTTGTCTTCCCTGCGTTCAGGGTCATGATAATGCGCCCGGACGTAATAGGATCTTACACCAGCCCATGCCGGATCTGTGCGACATTGGTCAGAATCTGAGACCAGTTTTTGACTTCCGGACAGGGCAACCTTTTGCTGCTCCAATCCCTTGTTGAGTAGCTTGATACCCAAACGGATCTCCTCTGGTCCTGGATTAGCCGATAGAATTTCTCGGGCTGCCACGGTATTTTGTACTGGTGTTGGGTATACCCAATCTCCGTTGCTATCTTTCCGTGGCTTCCCCATCTCATCTCCAAAAAGGACGGCACGGACACGTGGGAATTGGTTGTCATCTATGTGACGCTTCTGTCTTCGATGCGCACGAGACATGTACTCCTTGTTCGACATGCGTTTCTTCTCCACCTCGATGTTTTTGGCTTCATCAAAGAGTTGTTGACGACGCGCTTCTAGGGCTTGCGCCCTTTCATCCAGCTCATCTGAAGTAAGTTCTACAGCTGTAGGGATATGTGTGGTTAATGCGGCATCGATGAGTTTACGTGCACCTTCAGTGATCACGTGTCCATCCACCGATGCTTCTTTTTTCAGCTCGCCTGGGATAAGTGCTCCATCCGAGTCTTCTTCGTATTCCTCGGCAATCACCTCCTCTGTCAGAGGGTCTTTTGTCGGGGTCTTGTTTTTCTTGTTCCTCTTCTTTGCCTTCTTGGCAGCGCCGGTAGCAAAGACGGCTTTGGGTCTGTTTCCCGGTGTCAAGCTTTGATCGATACTTTCGGACATCTGGACCTCGGGATTATCTCCGACGTCCATGTCATCCTGCGTTTTGGGAGAGTGTTCCCCAGATCCTTCATCCATGGCTTCTCCTTCTTCTGCAGCTTTGGAGTTATACTCCTCTTCATATTCCACGGAGAACTTTCAGAAATCTGCTGACGTCATCGACTCATCCGAGGATGCGGGTATGTCGGCGTCTGTTCCGATTGCCTCCAGCACCGAGTCGGTGTTTTCTCCAGCATCGGCAGAGCCGAATCCGGATCCCACGTATCCGATGAAGTGTGACGCGTGCTTCCTGAGGTACCTGCGGCTTTCGCGATCAGCCATATCGAAACTTTTGATGGTCTCGAGGATTGCATCTGCGCTTTTGCCTTGCAGTATCATACATCGTAGTGTGTACCTTAGGAAAGGCTTGTCTGTTCCGGCATCATCAGAGCCGGAATCAGTGTTGTTGACATGCTCCTCCTGGATTTCGACTTCCACGGGTGGGTCGATCTGGGATTTGGCTCCTCCGGGGAGATCCACTCTAGATTCGACGTTGACCGCTAGGTCTTCTTCAGGTTCAGGTTTCTCCACTATCTACGCAACTGGTGCGGGTTGGGTGGGATTAGAGTTTTCTGAGATCCGGAACTCTGTCGTCTCCGTGGACAAAGGGGACCCAGAAAATTCTTCTACCTCTATCATCACTGCTGGGGTGGGTTGGGCAGGTTCAGCGAAACTGATGTAAACATCGATCTCGCCAAAATACATGATTATGTAGGAAGTCACGACCGCCCTTGCCGGAATCCAAGTCTCGTCGAGAACGATGAGAGGGACATCGCTGGCATAGAGGATGCGATCGACGACGATAGTCTCACCGATTCCGATTCTTGCAGATTCCGCTCGGAACGCAGATCCAAAGCTCACTTGCCCCACGGTGGGCGCCAACTATTGTCGAATTGATGACAAGTACGCCATGAGGGGGTCCTCGAGGCGTGCGGAAGAGAGGGGTGTGAGACATACGGTGTTCCGGGACGGTGAGCACACAAGTTTACCCAGGTTCAAATCCGCCGGCTTTGGACGGATCCTACTCCTGCTAGCAATCCAGTAATACGGCAGAGATGGAATATGGGTTACAAGGGTTTCGCCTGTGCGAGTTGAGGGTCTAAAGTATTGGGTGCCCTAAAGGCTCTCCCTAGGATGACTTATATAGATATCCGGCCTAGGGTTTACAGGAGAGATCTATCCGGCTACGACTAACAGTCGGTTACAGAGTACATCTTGAACTACAAGTAACATTATGGGCCTTAGTCGGTAAGTTTTCTGTGCCTTCCCGTAGCCGGATTGGACTCCGTCTCTTCTCCCTGACTGGGCCACCCGTGAAGCAAAGCTCTAACCCGAAGTGGGCCACCCTGGTCAGTGAGGAACTATGAGGATACCTGGAAAGTATATCCCCAACACCATATTTGTTGATACAATCGATGATGCTACATCGATTGTCCTTGCTCGATTCGTCATTCGAGCCCTCTGTTGGTCGCGACGCCTCCCTTTTGGGTGCCTAGGGTTTGTGACCACCCTTGCGATGTGGTGCTCTGGTGACTCCTAGGTGCCAGGATGGTGTCCTAGGGTGTTGAGATGCCTAGCGCCGCCATTCTTTGGTCACCGAGACCGTGGCTTGGCGCGGGTTGCAGCGTCCTTTGGTGCTCCCCGTGCTGCCCTGGACTCGCCACCGGCTAACTCTCTTCTTCCTCTTCTATCTCTAATCGAGGATGACGGGTGAGTTGTGATTCTCCCCCTCTTCTCTCTCTTCCCCTTTGGATTCCTCTCTATGGGGATGTGGTAACCCTAATTAGGTTGATACTCTATTCTAGGGTTCATCTCACTTGCTAATTGGTTTATTAGTAATACCTAGATAAGATTGACCTAGAGAATTATTCGGGTGCCATTTATGTATAGTTAATTGATTTATTAGTGGTGTATATTGCTCAGTATTGTTACTGGTCATGCTAGTGTTGAGGATCTTGCTGTGGTTGGTCTGTTAGTTTTCATATTGTGAGTAACCTATGATTACTGCTATGCCGGTGGGAAATTCTGTCCTGGAATTAAACTCTGAGACATGTTGTTAAGTGCCTATGGGCTTTACTTGTTTGTATCTTTTCTAGCAGTGGTGAAAAGATTATGTGGTTATATGAATGATGCTTGATTATGTTGTGGCCTAGATTTTTTATTGGCTACTTATTTACTGATGAGTATTACACACATAATTCCTAGCCCTTGAGTTAGATAGATGATATTGGCTTGATGCTCTGTGAACCAAAGTTTAAAACAATGATTATATTCTTATGGTCAGATCACTTTGGTGTGACTGTCTCATGATGGATAGTTTATACAGAGGACTCCTAATGATTTTAGGAAGATGACTATGGATTTTTACCTGTAAAAGATCATGATCTATGTGGAATGTTTAGGGTTCGTAGAATAGAAAACAAAAAAATCTACGGCAAGAACAAACAAAACCAAGATCCAATCTATGGAAAAGCCAAGATTTAATCTACGAGATAAGTACAACGAGATAGATGAGAACTAAACCTTGAAGATCCAAAGCGTTTAACGAGATCGGATATCATTGTTGATATAGTCGATCACTTGCCGATCTCAAGATCACGTTGACGATCCTTCTGGCAATGCGTTCCGACAGCGCTTCCGTACTTGGTCACACATACGGAGTCGATGAATACCTTCCTCTCCTTGTTCCAGCGGGCAGCGGAGGTTGTAGATCCCCTCGGAATCCCAGTAGCACGACGGCATGGTGGTGGTGGTGGAGGACAGAATCCTGTAGGGCACCGCCTAAGCCGAAGGAGGAGGAAGAGGAGGAGGGTGGCGGCTAGGGTTGAGGTCAAGGGGTAGGGGTGTGCCCTCCCCTCCCCTCTTTATATAGAGGGGTGCGGCTAGGGTTGCCCCCTTTCCCTCCACCTCTAGGGTCGATGCATGGGGAGGGGGGAAGTTTCCTCCCCCAAGTCATATCCCCTATTTTTTAGGGATTCATACTTATCCATATGAGGCTGGCCAGTTTGGGCTTCTTGGGCCTAGTGCGGCTGGCCCATGGCCCCCTGCAACATTCCCTTAGCCCATGTGGCCCCTCCCGGGGTGGTGGGCCCACTGGTGGGCCTCTAGAACCTTCTAGAAGCTCCGGTCAAAATACCGAGAAAAAAATCCGAACCCTAGAAGATGACTTCTATTATATGAATCTTATTCTCCGGACTATTTCAGACCTCCTCGTGATGTCCTTGATCCTATCCGAGACTCCAAACAACATTCGGTCTCCAACTCACATTCCATATCTACTTAAACAACATTGAACCTTAAGTGTGTCACCCTGCGGTTCGTGAACTATGCAGACATGATCGATACACCTCTCCGATCAATAACCAACAACAGGACCTGGAGATCCATAATGGCTCCCACATATTCAATGATAAGTTCGTGATATAAAGAACCATTAACATACGATATTGATTCCCTTTGCCGTGTGATACTCTACTTATCCTAGATTTGATCATCGGTATTTCCATACCTAGTTCAACCTTGTTACCGATAAGTACTCTTTACTCATACCGTATATGACATCCCTTGTGACCTAGTCACATGCTTGCAAGCCAATTGGATGACATTCCACCAAGAGGGCCCAAAGTATATATATCCGTCATTAGGATGGACAAATCCCATTCTTGATCCATGCGCTTCAACACATACTTTCAGAATACCTAATGCCACCTTTATAACCACCCAGTTATGAAGTGGTGTTTAATGTAATCAAAGCACTCATCCGGTGATGGTGATTAACATGATCTCATGGTCGAAGGATTAGGTTACTATGTATTTGAAAGCTTATAGCAAAACAAACTTAATGACTTGATCTTATGCTATGCTTACTATGGGTGTGTGTCCATCACATCATTCTCCTAATGATATGATATTGTTATTAAAAACACCTAATGTCCATGATCAGGAAACCATGATCATCTATTAATCAACAAGCTAGTATTAACAAGAGACTTAGTAGGGACTCTTTTATGTTTACAAAACACACAAGTATTAGTGTTTCCTATTAATACAATTATAGCATGGAATGTAAACATTTATCATAAACACAAAGATATAATAATAACCACTTTATTATTGCCTCTTGGGCATATCTCCAACAGTCTCCCACTTGCACTAGAGTCAACAATCTAGATTACATGGTGATGTACCTAACACCCATGGTGTTCTGGTGTTGGTCATGTTTTGCTCTAGGCAGAGGTTTAGTCAACGGATCTGCCACATTCAGATTAGTGTGTACTTTGCAAATCTTTATGTCACCATCTTGGACATACTCACGAATAGCATGAAAACGTAGCTTGATGTGCGTCAGCTTCTTGTGTGGCCTTGGCTCCTGTGCATTAGCTATGGCACCCTTGTCACAATAGATGGCCATCGGGTCCAATGCACTAGGAACCACACCAAGCTCAGTAATGAAATCCTTCATCCATATCGCTTCTTGTGTAGCCTCCGAAGCAGCTATGTATTCTAATTTAGTTGAAGATTTTGCCACAACGCTTTGCTTGGCACTCCTCTAGCTCACTTTTGCACCATTCAAATAAATATGTATCCAGACTGTGACTTTGAGTCATCCGGATCGGTGTTTCAACTAGCATCGATGTAACTGTTTACAACAAGCTCTTTGTCACCTCCATAAGAAAGAACCATATCCTTAGTCCTTTTCAGGTACTTTAGGATATTTTTGACCATTGTCTAGTGTTCCATTCCAGGATCACTTTGATATCTGCTGGTCAAACTAACAGGATGTGCGATATTCGGTCTTGTACATAGCATGGCATTCATGATAGATCCTATGGCCGAGGCATATGGGATTTTGTTCATGTTTTCTCTTTCTTATGCCGTAGCTAGACTTTGAGTCTTACTTAATGTCTTACATGGCGACATGGGCAAGAACCCTTTCTTGCTTTCTTCCATTCTAAACTTGTTTAGAACCTTGTCCAGGTATGTAATTTGTGAAAGCGCTATTAAGCGTCTTGATCTATCTCTATAAATCTTGATACCTAAAATGTATGATGCTTCGCCAAGATCCTTCATTGAAAAACTAGTATTCTAATAGGCTTTGACACTTTCAACAAGTTCTATATTATTCCAAATCAACAATGTGTTATCCACATATAGTACTAGGAATTCTACGGATCTCCCACTCACTTTCTTGTAAATACAAGCTTCTCCAAAAGTTTGTATAAATCCAAAGTATTGATCACCTTATCAAAACGTTGATTTCAGTTCCGAGATGCTTGCTTTAGTCCATAAATGGAGTGCTGAAGTTTGCATACCTTATTAGCATATTTAGGATCTTCAAAACCCTTGGGTTGTATCATGTACAACTCTTCCTCAATGTCACCATTAAGGAATGCCATTTTGACATCCATCTGCCAAATTTCATAATTGAAAAATGCAGCGATTGCTAACAAAATCCTCATAGACTTTAGCTTTGCCACCGATGAGAAAATATCATCATAGTCAACTCCTTGAATTTGTCAAAACCCTTTCGCGACAAGTCGAGCTTTATAGATAGTAACATTACCATCAGCGTATGTTTTCTTTTTGAAAATCCATTTGTTCTGGACAGCCTTGTGGCCATTAGGTAGGTCCACCAAAGTCCATACTTGGTTTTCATACATGGATCCAATTTTGGATTTCATGGCTTCTTGCCATTTGTTGGAATCTAGGCTTATCATTGCATCCTCATACGTCACAGGGTCATCGGTGTTGTCCACCAACATGATATTCAAGACAGGGTCATACCAATCAGGAGTGGTACGAACCTTTCTTGACCTGCGAGGTTCAGTAGAAACTTTGTTTGAAGTTTCATGATCACCATCATTAGCTTCCTCTCTTATTGGTCTAAGTGGCACAGAAAAATCTTCCGGTGATGCGCTACTCTCAAATCTGAGAGAAGGTTTAACAACCTCGTCGAGTTCTACTTTCCTTCTAGTCACTTCTTTCGAGAGAAACTCCTTTTCAAGAAAAGATCCATCCTTGGCAACGAAAACTTTGCCTTCGGATCTATGATAGAAGGTATACCCAATTGTTTCTTTAGGGTATCCTATGAAGACGCATTTCCGCTTTGGGCTCAAGCTTGTCGGGTTGTAACTTCTTTACATAAGCTTCGCAGCCCCAAACTTTAAGGAACGACAACTTAGGTTTCTTACCAAACCACAATTCGTACGGTGTTGTTTCAACGGATTTACGTGGTGCCCTATTTAAAGTGAATGCAGTTGTCTCTAATGCATAACCCCAAAACAATAACGGTAAATCTGTAAGAGACATCATTGACCGAACCATATCTAAGAGAGTTCGATTACGATGTTCGGACACACCATTACGCTATGGTGTTCCCGGCAGTGTAAATTGTGAAAGTATTCCGCATTTCTTTAAATGCATGCCAAACTCGTAACTCAGATATTCACCTCCGCGATCAGAATGCAGAAACTTAATCTTCTTGTTATGTTGATTTTCTACTTCACTTTGAAATTCCTTAAACTTCTCAAAAGTTTCAGATTTATGCTTCATAAAGTAGATATACCCATATCTACTCATGTCATCCGTGAAAGTAAGAACATAACGATATCCACTGTGCGATGCTACACTCATTGGACCGCACACATCGGTATGTATTATTTCCAATAAGTTTGTAGCTCGCTCCATTATCCCAGAGAATGGAGTCTTAGTCATTTTTCACATTAGACATGCTTCACATCTTTCAAGTGATTCAAAATCAAGTGATTCAAGAAATCCATCGGTATGGAGTTTCTTCATGCATTTCACTCCAATGTGACCAAGAGAACAGTGCCACATGTATGTGGAATTATCATTCAATTTTATTCGTTTAGCATCTATGTTGTGAACATGTGTATAACTACTATCGAGATTCAATAAGAATAAACCATTCATCTTAGGTGCATGGGCATAAAGAATATTACTCATATAAATCGAACAACCATTATTCTCAGACTTAAATGAATAACCGTCTTGCAATAAACAAGATCCAGATATAATGTTCATGCTTAACGCTGGTACCAAATAACAATTATTCAAATTTAAACTAATCCTGAAGGTAGATGAAGAGGGAGCGTGCCGACGGTGATCACATCAACCTTGGAGCCATTTCCAACACGCATCGTCACCTCGTCTCTCGCTAGTCTTTGTTTATTCCGTAGTTCCTGTTTTGAGTTACAAATATGAGCAACCGAACCAGTATCAAATACCCAGGCACTACTACGATTACTAGTAAGATACACATCGATAACATGTATATCAAATATACCTTTCTTCTTAATGTTGTCGCTCTTCAGATCTGCCAGGTACTTGGGGAAATTGCGCTTCTAGTACCCACCACCCTTGCAGTAAAAACACTCTATATCAGGCTGAGGGTTAGCCTTGGGCTTCTTAGGCATGTCATCTTTCTTGCCACCCTTCTTGAAGTCGCCCTTGTTCTTAGGCTTGCCCTGCTACTTGAAATTGGTGGTCTTATTGACCATAAACACTTGGTTCTCTTTCTTAATCTCCACTTCAACAGTTTTTAGCATCGAGAAGTGTTCAGGCAACGTCTTGTTCATGCAATGCATATTGTAGTTCATCACAAAGTTCTTGTAACTAGGTGGTAGTAATTGGAGGACACGATGAATCCCCAACACATTAGGAATCGTTATTCCCAAATCTTGGAGTTTTTCGCATGCCCAGACATTTTGAGCACGTGCTCGCTAACGGAGCTGCCTTCTTCCATCTTACAGTTAAAGAAGTTCTCGGAAGCTTCATAGCTCTCCACGGCCGCATGAGTTTCAAATATCATTTTGAGCTCATTGATGATATCAAAAGGGTCGCAGTGCTCAAAGTGCTTCTGAAGCTCCGGTTCTAAACCGTACAGGATGACACACTGAACTATGAAGTAGTGATTTTTCCGAGTGAGGTAAACATTTTTAAACTCATCGGTAGCATCCTCTGCAGGTGGGTCACCTAGTGGTGCATAGAGTACATAGGTCAACTGACCAGTACTGAGGACAATCCTCAAGCCACGGAACCAGTCCGTGAAGTTGCTTCCATTGTTTTTTAGCTTTTCTTTCTCTAGGAACGCATTAAAGTTGATAGAGGGGGCGCCATGATCTACAACATATTTGCAAATTGAGTTCAAATTTAATTCTTAAGTCAACTAGGTGAACTCCCACTCAAAACAACATCCCTCATGTTGCCTTAGTGGTTACACGAACCAAATCCACTACACTAAGTCCGATCTTCACGAGAGAAGATGTAGCTTCAAAGGTGAACAATCAACATGTTCATCATATCATTCATATGAATCATGCTTTACCTTTCGGTATTCCGTGTTCTGAGACCATGTATGTACATGCTAGGCTCGTCAAAGTTAACCTTAATATCCACATGTGCAAATCTAGCTTGCACCCATTGTATGCACACGTAGAATCTGTAACACTTGGTCATCACGAGATGCTTCGAAACGACAAGTCTTTGCAACGGTGCCTACTAAGGACGAACACTTTATTACTTGATATTTAGTGAGAAGGATCGTCTTATAATGCCACTATCGCGATCTAAGCAATACAAGATGCATGAAGGATTAACATCACATACAATTCATAATATGTGATATGATATGGCCTTTCTTCTTGTGCCTTTGATCTCCATCTCCAAAGCACGGACATGACCTCCATCATCACCAGCCTAGCATCAAGGTCAGTGGCGCCACTTCATTGTTGTCCATCACTAACAGTAACTATTACAACTAGTTGGAATAAAGCTATTACATGATGAATAGACACGCAGGTGAAAGGGAATTTCCTATCCTAAGTGGTTTTGATGTTTGTTGACAACACATGTGTCGGGCTAATTGTTTGCTAAGTGTGTCTCAGGTTTTACGACGGAAAAGGCATTCGGTTCCCCTCTAAAAAGTTCTCAGCAAGATATAGTTTTTCTAGGGCTTTTTTCTTGAGTCGTAGGAACACCATACTATCAAGAGGGGGTCCGCTTTGGAAAGTTTGGGTGGAATCAACACTGTTTTGCAAAACCTCAAGCTTTCCCTCTAGTTGAGATCTCAGGTGGTGTCTGCCCTTGCGGTTGTGGCCTTTGCTTCTGTGCGGTCCAGTAGTATCGGATTTCCCATCCAGTACTACTGGTCAGCACCGGTAGTACCGCTTGGCGGTACCACAGGAGTCTGAACCATTTTGGCGAGCTATGTCTCCCCTCTGTTCTCCCTGGTACCACTAAGCGGCACGACCGACCCCCCCCCCCCCCGCCGTCCGCCAGTACTGCTCTGGTGCCCGGTACTACAGCTTGGCGGTAGCACCGCACCCTCGAGCTACTACTACCGTGGGGGGCAGAAGCCATGCCACAACGCTAGCGCTAGCTCGGTACCTGGTCTGGTACCTGACTAGTAGTACCGCCCTCATCTGGTACTACCGCTCTTGGGACCGGAACTACCGGTTGGCACCTAGCTGCAACAGGTAGATTCCTCTTGAGGGTATAAATAGAGCCTTCTTCCCCAACGAGAAGTTTGACTCTTTTATCTCTCTCCTCCATCGTTCTTGAGCTTCATTTCTACTAGATCTCCCCCCATAGCCCTCCAATCTCCTTGATACTTTGGGGTTTGGTGGAGGAGGTCTAGATCTAGGTTTTCACCAAAGCAAAGTTGATTCCCCTGTGTTTTCCTTTGTGTATCTTGTTACTCTTGGGTTCTTTGAACCCTAGACGGAAGAGGTCGGTCTCGAAGCTCGGGCATTTGTTGTAAAGCTTCGGTATTGTGTTGGGAGACTCCAAGTGTGGCAGAGGTCTACTAAACAAGTTTGTAAAGATTTCGGTTGCCACCTTCAAGGTCACCGCATAGTGGAACGGGTCCTTGCCGTGAGGCAGGTTCTTGGGAGAATAGGGTGAGGCCTTCTATGGCGCTGGTGGTCTTAGTACCACCCACCCCTCCAACGCAGACGTACTTCCCCTCAAAAGGAAGGAACTTCGGGAAAACATCTTTGTGTCTACTCTTGGTTACTTATATCCTTTACCCTTTACTTAGTGTTGTTTACTTGCTTACTTGTCTTTTAAGTTCTCTCAGCTAGTGCACATCTAGATAACTTACCTTGTGTTTAGCCTCAATTTGAAAAGAAGTTAAAATTTGAGTAGCGCCTATTCACCCCCCTAGTCGCTTATACCGATCTTTCAATTGGTATCAAAGCGAGGTGCTCTTTTTGGCTTAACCGCCTAAGAGAAGTATGAGTGACTCTACGGGGAATGAAACCACCTCCGAAGTAACACCCGTCTATAAGAGTGAGATATCTGCATCCATGGATACACTTCGTCCAGAAATGAAAGACTTGCTTGAATTATATCTTGGTAAAAAGGAAGTTGTAGTTTTCGATGTCATTGATAATCCATCAAGTGGCTCAAAACCGGTGGAAGATCCTCACAAGGAATCTCCCAACGGCAATGATGGCAATAAGGCTAAAGGAAACCCCATGGGAAACATGCCACCACCACTTAGTTACAATAATGCCCCTCTTCCAATGCCACATATAAATCATCATGGTCCACCACCTAAGCTTGATGTATCTAATTTTTCCAATTGGCAATATCTCATGCGTGCTCACTTCAAAAGTTCTAGTGCTCATCTTTGGAAGGTCGTGGAGTTCGGCTTCTATCCACGTGACCCCTACAACATGACTCCCACCGAGGAAATCAACAATCAACTCAATTCCACCACAATGGCCATCCTCCAAGATGCATAGACTCATGAGCAAATGACTCACATTCGATCTTATGACACCGCCAAGGAAGCTTGGAATGCTCTTCAACGTGTCTATCTTGGAAATGAAAGCATTCAAAACTCCAAGTTTTAAGAAATGCACTATGAAGCCGATGCTTTTGTTGGGAAGGAGGATGAGACTACCGAAGATCTCTATCGAAGGGTCACGGATGTATCAATTAGGATGATTGACCATGGTAGTAGGGATGTGGATGACAAGTGGATCAAGCGCAAGTTCATGCAAGCCATCTTGCCCTTCCACCGAGAGTTGGCCAACAACATTCGCTCAAGACCGGACTTCTATGCCATGTCCTCCCATGAAGTGTTGAATGAGTTTGTGGCTCTTGGAATCATGAACAAGGTCGCCGATGATGTTCTTGCTCGTGCTTGGAGAATGGACTCCCCCACTCTTGCTTTGAAGGCCAAGGCTTATGTCTATGAAGAAGATGTTAACTCATTGGGGAATATTGAAGGTGATGATGAAGACATCAAGTGTGCTCTCCATGAGCAATTAGCTCTAGTCTCTAGAAGGTTTTGGAAGAACCAAGGGAAGGGCAATTTGTCAAAGGCTACCACAACTACCTCAAGACCCAAGTTGAGGTCATGTTACAATTGTGGAGAAACCAACCATTTCATCACCGAGGGCCCGTACGAGAAGAGAGAAGACCATGGTGGAAGACTTATCTTGAAATATAAGTTCAAGCCAACTCCCAATAAGAACTTTGTCAAGAAAGTCCAAAACAAGAACTTTGGAAACAAGAACTTCCCCAACCAGGAGATGCAAAACTATGTGTTGGTGGCCCATGAAGAATATGAAGAGAATGATGACAATGATAGTGATGATGAAGTTGATGGAGAGATTGTTGGTGTGGCTGCTATTGCTACAATTGCCACCACCTCCGCCACTACCACCTCAACCTATTCACCTACGTCTCTCTTCGATTCTCCTAATGAGAACAAGCGGGCATCCAAGTCTACGTGTCTCATGGCTACTACTACTCCCTCAACCTCTCCACCAACATCCCTCTTTGACTCTCCCAATGAGGACAAGCTCGTCACCAAGTCCACATGTCTTATGTCTAAAGCCTCTATGGTAACCCCTCCATCCACTATCCTCCCTACTATTAATGCATCTACACTTGATGATGAGATGAGTCTTAAGATTAAGAAGGAGATAGTGGAGTCCACTAGTTGCTTGAATTACCTAGAGGGTGAAGCTAAAATATGTGTTGAGTCTTTGATAAGTCAACTAGGTGAAGCTCTCTATATCATTGATGAGAGGGATGATTCCATCTCGGAAATGTTTGGTCATGCTCGGGAGGTTGCCATGGAGATTTCCGCCTTAAACGATGCTCTTGAGGAAGAGCAAAAGAAAAGAGTTGCTCTTGAATAAACCTATGTTTCTCATGAAGAATCTTCTAACTTGAATATATCTAAGATTGTTAAAGAACATGATCATGTTATTGCTTTAACTCATGTGCTTAAAAAGGAAAAACTTGAGTTTGGATTGATCATGATAGACTAAAGGAAGGTATGGAGAAACTCAAGAAGGAACATGAGGCCTTGTTGAGCAAATTCTCTACTCTTTAAAAGTCACATGAGCAACTTCAAACTCAAGTGACAAAAAATGTTTCAACCTTGTCATCTAGTATTGTTTCATGTTCTACTAACTCTTGTTGTGAGCATGGAGATCTTTTCGAGGAGAATAAGAAGTTGAAAGCTACCATTGAGAAAGGCCTTGTATCTTGCATACGAGGTGAGAAAATCCTCAATGACCTCTTGAGAATTCAAAGGGACAATGTGGGTAAAGAAGGACTTGGATTAGCATCCAAGTCAAAGAAGAAGAACAAGAGAAAGAAGAAGAAGAAGACTTTGACCACTCCCCTTTCCAAAATGATTACTTTTGTGAAGGAGGGGGAGATGTCAAAAGAGAAGGAGCCAAGTATCCATAAGGGTGGACATGAACCCTCTCACAATGATTTCGCGAGAAAATATAATCCTTCCTATGTTCATGAAATCTTATGATGGTCATGTCATTGCTAAATATGTAGGCACCTCTTATGGTGATTATTACCATTGGGCCATTTGGGTTCCTAAGATTCTTGTGACTAACAAAAGAGGACCCATTCAACGATGGGTACCTAAAACCAAGAACTGATCTCTTGTAGGGCTATGCTTCCGGTGGGAGAAAATGGGTGGTTGATAGTGGTGCCACAAGTCATATGACCGGAAGCAATGAGATTCTTGATGAAACAAGACCTAATACTTCCAATATGTGTGTCACTTATGGACATGGATCAACATCTAAGGTATTGGGTTTAGGTAAGGTAGTGGTCACTGCGGATATATCCATTGTGGACATTATACTTGTCAAAACCCTTTCATACAATTTACTTTTTGTTCATCAACTCACGCTTATGGGATTTAATGTCTACTTTACCCCAAAGGTTTTGGTTCTCATGTGGAGCAAGATTCCCTCTATAGCCTTTGTTGGGTATGCCAAGAATGGTTTGTATGTGGTAGATTTTGATAAGAAACCCACACCGACCGCGACATGCCTAATGGCTATAGGTGATGTGGGATGGCTTTGGCATCACCGTCTTGCCCACATCAACATGAGGTCTTTGCAAAGTCTCCACATGGGAGGTCGCATCCTTGGTTTAAAAGATAACGTGTGTTTTGTCAAAGATCGTGTGTGTAGGGCATGCATCGAAGGAAAGATCCATGAGATGGCACACACCCCAACCACAACCATCTACTATGATGGGATCTTGGAGCTCCTTCACATGGACCTCTTTGGTCCACCATCCTTTGATAGTCTTGAGGGGAAGAAGTATTGTTTGGTTATTGTTGATGACTACTCAAGATACACATGGGTATATTTCTTCAAGAAGAAGAATGAGACTCAACAAACCATCATATTTTGCTAATGAAGTGCAACAACAACATAATAAGAAGATCTTGTCCATTAGAAGTGACAATGGGACCGAGTTCAACAACTACATCCTTGATGAGTTTCTTGGTGATAAGGGGATCAAGCATCAATATTCCGCTCCTTATACCCCTCAACAAAATGGTGGGGCAGAAAGGAAGAACCAGACTCTTATGGATATTGCAAGGATCATGATTGCGGAGTTCAAGTCACCTTATAACTTTTGGGCCAAAGCTATCTCTACCGCTTGTCATATTGCCAACCGGGTTTATCTTCGCAAGTATTTGGATATTACTCCATATGAGATCCTCACCGGCCAGAAGCCAAGTATTCACTATCTTCGAGTGTTTGGGTGCAAGTGCTACATTCTCAAGAAAGGTAACCGGTTATCTAAGTTCGAGACTCACACTATTGAAGGTATCTTTGTTGTCTATGCATCGGACTCTCACATCTATAGGGTCTATAAAAAGTCCACCAGACAAGTTATATTATCCTCCAATGTGAAGTTCGATGAGCATAATGGCTCCCAAGTGGGGGAAATTGATCTTGGTGATGTAGGTGATGAAATTCCTCTTCAAGCCAAAAGAAGAATGGGTGTGGGATTTTTCCGCCCCACTAAGTAACCCCTTGTGGTGGAAGGAGAAGGATAATGCTCTATTCAAGTGGATCCCTCACCTACTCAATATCTACATCAACCTGATGGCTCAGTGTTGATGTAGAGCTTGTTGGCAACTCCAAGAGGAAGGTATGATGAGCATAGCAGCAAGTTTCCCTCAGTTATGAAACCAAGGTTTAATAGAACCAGTAGGAGCAAGGAAACACCCCAAAGGTGTTGCTAGCTGAGCCTTGGCAGGGCGCACTACCGGTGCTAGTAGCAACATGGAGACCTGCACAACACAACCACAGAACTCTGTCCCCAACTTGCGATGAGGTTGTCAATCTCACCGTGTTTTGCTAAAAACAAAGGATTAAACGTATCGAATGGAAAGAAGTAATAGTTTGCAGAAAGTAAACACAAAGAAGTAAACAGTTTATAGATTGTATGTAAAATAAAAGGACCGGGATCCATAGTTCACTAGAGGTGGCTCTCCTTCAGATAGATAACATGCTGGGTGAACAAATTACAGCGGGGCAATTGACAAACATCGAGAAAGCAATACATGCATATGCTAATCATCTTGACTCCTTTGGAACTTGATTGGGCATTACAACATTATACAGACCGCCATCCAACTGCATCTATGACTAATAATCCACCTTCAGGTTATCATCCGAACCCCCTCCAGTATTAAGTTTCAAGCAACAGATTATTGCTTTACGAATTGCGTGTAATGTAAACAATATGATTGTTCTATGAACAAAGGATTGTTGTTTTCTCCCTAGTAGCAACAACACATCTAGTACCTTAGAGATTTCTGTCACTTCCCAGTTACGGAGGCATGAACCCACTATCGAGCATAAATACTAACTCTTGGAGTTGCTAGCATCTACTTGGCCAAGATAGCTACTAACAACGAAAAGCATGCAAGATCACAAATAACAAAGACATGATAGAATCAATAATCAATCTGAAATAGCATCTCAATATCCATCGGATCCCATAAACACAACATGCAGAATTACAAATAGATGATCTTGATCATGAACGGAGCTCACAAGATCTAGACATGAAAGCACAAAGGAGGAGAACCAGCCATCTAGCTACTACATGGATCCGTAGTCCAAGGATGAACTACTCACGCATCACACCAGTGGCTTGCATGATGATGAAGAAGGCCTCCAGGGTGAATTCCCCTCTCTGGCAAGGTGCCAGGAAGAGCTTCAGATGCCTCCCGATCTAGGGATGGAGATGACGGCGGCTACAAACTCTTTCGTGGATTTTTGATCGGGTACTTAGGGTTTTGTTCCTAAGGGCAATATATAGGCGGAAGGAGAGGTCGAGGTCTTTGGGGCTGACGGACCACCTGGCGTGGGTCAGAACTGGCCGCGGCAGTGGTGTGGCCGGCCCCTAGCTCTTCTCCGTCTCGTATTCTGGCATCAGATGTCTTTCGGAAAAATAGGCACTCTGGCTTTTGTCCCGTCCAATTCTGAGAATATTCATTTTTTGACTTTCCTGGAACCAAAAACAGCAGAAAACAGGCAGCTGGCACTGTGGCTCTTATTAATAGGTTAGTCCAAGAAATCATATGAAAAGTACTCCAAAGTGTGGACAAAACACAAGAAAGTGGATAAAGCCAAGCATGGAACATCAAAAATTATAGATACATTTGCAATGTATCACAACCCCATAGCCATCAAGATGCTAGTGTTGAAGAGGTGGCTCATGATCAAGGTCAAGCTCAAGCTAATGATGGGTGTCCTTCACCCCATAATGACCAAGGTCAAGCTCATGAAGGTAATCAAGGCCAAAATATCGAGCAAGCTCCATTTCAAGGTTAAGACGAGGATCAAAATAGTGGTGATGACCAAGTAGGTTCTCAAGAATCCGTTGAGGAAGCTCATGCTCGTCGTGAAGCAAGAAGGATCGCCAAGCTCATCCGTGAAGGAATTACTCTTGAAAATGTTGTTGGTGATCTTGAAAGGGGCATTTCTACCCATAAGCAAGTGGCTAGCTTTGTTGGCCATAATAGTTTCATTTCTTGTGTAGAGCCCCAAAAGGTGTATGAAGTGCTCGAAGACCCGGATTGGCTTGAGGCCATGCATGAAGAACTTCACAACTTTGAGCACAACAAAGTGTGGTCATTGCTGGAAAGACCCAAGGAGTGCCATAATGTCATCGGGACAAATTGGATCTTCAAGAACAAGCAAGATGCAAATGGGATGGTTATTCACAACAAGGCAAGATTGGTGGCTCAAGGCTTCTCCCAAGTCGAGGGTGTCGACTACGGTGAAACTTTCGCCCACGTTGCCCGTCTTGAATCCATTCGTATCTTGATTGCATATGCGTCTCATCATAACTTTAAGTTACAACAAATGGATGTTAAGAGTGCATTTCTTAATGGTCCCTTAAATAAGTTGGTGTATGTCAAGCAACCTCCGGGTTTTGAGGACCCCAAGTTTCCAAACCACGTCTATAAACTTGATAAGGCACTCTATGGGCTTAAGCAAGCCCCACGTGCATGGTATGAACACCTTAGAAAGTTGTTGGTAGACCATGGTTTCGAAGTTGGGCTAATCGACCCCACTCTTTTTACTAACAGAGTTGTAGGAAACTTTTTCATATGTCAAATTAACATTGATGATATTATATTTGGTTATCCTAACAAATCCTTCAATGATATCTTTGCTAAGCTAATGACCGATGAGTTCGAAATGTATGATGGGTGAATTGCAATTCTTCCCTGGATTTGAAGTGAAGCAATTGATTGGAGGTGTGTTCATTAATCAAGCCAAGTACATTCAAGATATGCTCAAGAGGTTCCAGTTGACGGACTTAAATGGAGCCAAGACTCCCATGCCTGTCAAGTGTGATCACTCTTGATATAAAGGGTAAAGATGTGGATTAAAAGGTATATTGATCTATGATTGGTTCTTTGCTTTATCTTTGTGCATCTAGACCAGATATCATGTTAAGTGTGGGTATTTGTGCATGGTTTCAAGCCGTCCGAAAAGAAAGCCACCTCGTGGCGGTCAAGCGAATCTTTAGATATTTAGTTGATACCCCAAACTTTGGCTTATGGTACCCCAAGGTCTCAAGCTTTGTTCTTCATGGTTTCACGGATTCGGATTGGGCAGGAGACAAAGTTGGAAGGAAATCAACCTCCGGGGCTTGCCAATTCCTTGGTAGGTCCTTGGTGTGTTGGTCATCAAAGAAACAAAATTATGTCTCCTTGTCCTCCACCGAAGCCGAGTATATTGCGGCCGCTAGTTATTGTGCTCAGCTTTTGTGGATGAGGCAAACTTTAAAAGATTACGATATCGCAGTTGACAAAGTGCCTCTTCTTTGTGATAATGAAAGTGCCATCAAGATCGCCCACAACCCGGTGCAACACACAAGAACGAAGCATACTGATATTCGTCACCACTTCATCCGGGAGCATGTGAACAATGTAGATATTGACCTATCATATGTGAGCACCGAGAAGAATCTTGCGGATCTATTCACCAAGCCCCTTGATAAGAAGAGATTCCGAGCGTTAAGGCATGAGCTAAATATTATAGATTCGAGCAATGTGGTTTAAGATCGTGCACCCATACCCATTCTTCATATGTTATTCCATCTAGATGTAGGCATGGAAATAGGGCTTGTTCGTCTGCGGTACCAAAGTTGGCAGGCCAGTGCATGGCGGTACCTAAGTTGCCTGAAATTACCGCGTTTCGAAAAGTTGGGCCGCCAACTACCGAGAGGGGCCATTTCAATGCAAACTCGTCTCACCCCTACCAAATCCAAACATGCCGTGAAACTGCCCCGTGAAGTAGACAGTCGGGACCCTCATGTCAGTAATATTTCCGTGACACGAGCGCCAACGCGTCAACCATGTAGGCGAAACGAGATACTAAAGGAGCATCGTGCATTGACAAAATTCACAAATCCACTCCCTCCCTCCTTTCGCATGAACCCTAGCACCGGCGGCATCGAAATCCCCTCGCCAACCAGAATGATCTCTTCGGGCATTTGACTTCCGGCGCCAAGTTGCTGCGCCTACTCGCTGCTACCGAGCTCTAATGCCGAATGTCGTGCCAGCCATTGCGATGATATAGCCTGCCTCTACCGCCGACAAGCTGAGCAGCGCGAAGGATGGCAAATCCATTTGCCGAGGAAGAAGTACTTCTGGCTAATTTCGGGTGAGCTACTCTTCTCTTTGCTATTCGCACTACCTATAACTGCTAGCTGGCTATTGGCATTACAGAGATATATCAAACATAGAATTGTTTGCTAGCACGACGCTGACAAACAATTCTTATCTTTTGTCTCCAATTTTCTGTCAACTAGGATCTCCGCTGAACCCAAATACACGGTTCTAGTGAGCATTTGCGGCTACCTCGTTAAATTAGCACATGGGAAGAGCACGTGGAAACAGGCTCAGAGTCTGAAGATGGAAGTAGCGCCTGTGTAGTTATGCATTGTTCCTGGTTTGGTTGCTGCTGTGCGTGAACTTGCTGAAATGAGGCCAGAGCAGACTACATGGTTCAACATCATTGATGAATGAGGTTTCAGGGTTCCTATAGCGTGTGACAGTCAGCTAATTGGGTTGATGAAACAGCATGTTAGGCTTTGCGTGGTTATGCTGGTGTGTAACATAGTGGATGAGGAAGCTCCTGCTACTGGGAGTCGCCCAACTATTATTGGATAGGGAGGTCTAACTCGAACCCCTGCTGTTGTTGAGAAAAATGTGGTTCCTCATCCACGACATGCTTCTGTCAGGCAACCTCCTCGTAGGAGTCCCCGTATTGCCATTGTGGAAAACTCTGCTCTGGAATCTGCTGGTACTGGTCGTCCCCGTCCCCGTGCCCATGTTTCCGCGGCTGCTGCTCACCCAATCCATGCCGCTGTTGAGCAAACTAAGGCGTCCGGAGGCTGCCCTGCTATTTTTGCCAAGACCGCCGCCTTGTGTGCTGCTCCTCCTCGAAACCGTCCTCAAGTTGTGCGAACCCGTGCTCTGGAATCTGCTGCATGCGTCCCTCGTGTTGTTGTTGATCTAGACGCTGTTGACCCAATCCTTGCCGCTGTTGAGCAAACTAAGGCTTCCGGAGGCTGCCCCACTATTGTTGCAAAGACTAATGCCTTGTCTCCTCCTCAAACCCATGCTCGGGTTCAGCGAGCTGCTGGTTTGAAGCCAGCTCATGGTCTGGACTCTGCTAGCACTCGAAACACTGTTGTTGTGGGAACTGCTCCTAATCGTCGAGGTGGCATGGCAGCAACTGATCCTATTGTGGCTGCCGTTAGAAGGGGCCCTGCCTGTCCTGGTCCCGCTGCTAAGGGCCCTCGCCTTGCTCCTTGTCCTGGTACTTCCACCGAGGTTGATCCAGCTAACAATGACGCTGGTGATGGTGGCGGTGGCATTGGGGCTGGGTCTGATGGTGCCGCTCCATCTCTCGAACCTCTCGGAGGTTTCTATCATGAAGAACCTGACGATGGCAAAGTAATCATTCGTATCAGTGTCGCGGATTATACTGCAAAATTAGATGATGGCACAGAAAAATTCTATGACGAGTTTGATGTAATCCTTGGCAGATACGACCCTGAAGTGGTAGAGTTATCTGACTTGATGGCATCGTTACGTGTGAAGGTGCTGTGGGGGTCCTCCTAGGAAGCACGTTTGTTATATTATGGTTACAGGAGAAAAAAGGCTATCGAAGTGAAAGATACCAGGGATTTAGTCGTACCGTTTACAAGGAAACTTTATAGAGGTGAAGTTTACTTCCACTTGGTAGTGCTCACGGTTGGAGAGGAATTGGAACTCGACAATAGAGATGATGGACTTTTAGAAGGCATGCGTGACCTGATCCATGGCATCACTGGGGCTGGTGCGACTGAGGGTGGCTTCGAACAGAGGAGAGTCTTATAGAGGAGCGTCATAAAGAGGAGCAGGAAGAGCATCCTCAGAAAGGGCACCCCGAAGAAGAACGTCACCAAGGAGACCACGCCAGAGAAGAGGATGCCCAAGAGTCGCACGACAAAAGGCACCATGCCGCAGAGTACACCCCTGAGATCCAGTCAAAATGCCACACCAAACGGTAGCAGCAAAAACGCTAAGAGGGCTAGCACGGTGGTGAACACTCCCAGGAGTGGTAGCAAAGAGGCGAAGATGGCCAGCAGGGAGGCTACCACACCCAGTGGGAGCAGAAAAAACACTAATTTGGAGCGGAACACGCCGCTGTCAGGGAATTATGCCAGCAC
The DNA here is from genome assembly GCA_023614405.1 of Avena insularis. Classification (NCBI taxonomy): domain Eukaryota; kingdom Viridiplantae; phylum Streptophyta; class Magnoliopsida; order Poales; family Poaceae; genus Avena; species Avena insularis. The sequence goes on along the minus strand of CM042690.1, from coordinate 657,507,439 downwards.
GAAGGAGAACACGCCCAATAGTAGCAGCAAAAGGGCTAATTTGGAGCGGAACACGCCGCTGAGGTCAGGCACTAATGCCAGCACGAAGTAGAAGACGCCCAATAGTAGCAGTAAAAGGGCTAATTTGGAGCAGAACATGCTGTTGGGGTCAGGCAATAATGCCAGCACGAAGGAGAACACGCCCAATAGTAGAAGCAAAAGGGCTAATTCGAAGAAGAACACGCCGTAGAGGTCAGGCAATAATGCCAGCACCCTGGAGCCAACACCCGTGAGGGGAGGCAGTAAGGAGATCACACCCAAGAGCGGCAGCAAAAGGCCTAGTTCAATGGGGAATGGAACGCGGATGTCAAGCCCTACTGATACCATCAAGAAAGATTACACCAGGAAGGAGGATGTACACAGGAAGAGCAAGTGGGTTCTGTAAACTCAAGATGAAATTGATTCTGACTGCTGTTTGTCCACTGAAGTACCTAGGATGTGTGCAAACGTAAGACCACCCCATGTGGTTGCAGCAGAACCAACCGAGTGTCTTGGAGAAAACAGAGTTGCCGGTGAGGTGGACTGGGGCAATGTTCCTGTCCATTCGGGTGGAGACGATGGTGCAGCCCCACCCATGGGAGTCAATATGATGTGTGCAGTACTAGGCATTAGAGACGATGGTGAAGATTCTGAATCAGATGAAGAAGAAGGCACTATAGAGGATCAATAATCTGGTGATGATGAAATAGACGAGGAACTTAACGATGAGGCTGGTATTCCATTCGATAATTTGTGTGTTGAAGTAGAAGAAATGAAACATGACCACGAGTATCCTATAATTTCGGTCGGCATCGAGTTCAGGAGCATGCATGAGTTCAGGATGTCGTTCCAGCATTTTTGTATCAAGGGGGAGTTCGACATTTATCGACTGAAGAACTCTACCGAGAGGTATGAGGCCGTTTGCAAGTTAACGTGGATGAATGAACGGGCCGAGGTACATTGTCCATGGAGGATCACAGCAAGATCCTTACCTGCGTCGACTTCAATTAGGGTATTGGGGCAATGAATGCAGCAAACCATTAGAACTCTCTCTCTCTCTCTTTTCACTCTATAACTACAATTGATGTGCGATATCTTTCTGGCAACTAGTCGACTCCGCTTATCTTTTAAATGAATCTGTGTTGCAGGTGAACAAAATGGGCCCTCCACACATGTGTCCGACAAAAGAACTGAAATCCTCAATGGCTGATGCGGAGTGGGTGGCTATGCAATCTATGTCCATACTAAAGGATAACCCTAAGGAGACCGCGAAGAATATTTAGACTAGCCTCGGTTCTAAATACAACATTGTCCTTCCGTATTACACGGTTTGGAAAGGTAAAGAGAAAGCTCTGGGGGTCTTGCACGGGGATTGGACCAATAGCTTCAGGATGTTGTACAACTTCAAGGCGGAGGTACAAGCTAGGTGTCCGGGGAGTGTTGTGGAGATTTACACTGAATCAGAAGGTGGTAAAATATATTTCAAAAGATTTTTCATGGCGCTTAAACCTTGCATCGAGGGATTCAAGGACGCTTAGGGCCGTGTCGAGTGTAGACGACCGCCCTAACTGGCAAATGGAAAGGCTGCCTGCCATCTGCCACATCACTTGATGGTCACAACTGGATGTTTCCAGTGGCATTCGGGCTGTTTGAAACAGAAACGGAGGAAAACTGGGTCTGGTTTATGAGGCAGCTCACGAGATCAATAGGCCACATGGATCCATTGGCTATATCCACGGATGCATGCAAAGGGTTGATGAATGCAGTGAAGGAGGTGTTCCCATGAGCTAAAGGTAGAGAATGCCATGCCCATATGATGCTCAACTTGTACTCACACTACGCAAGCAGCGTATTTTGTTACATGTTTCCTGCTGCTAGAGTTTACAAACCTAGTAGCAGCGATTGTTTCATGAGCAAGATTTTTGCCGAAGCCCCTGAACTTCCAGAGTACTTAGCCATCCATCATTCGCAGCTATGGAAGAAGAGTGAATTCAACCCTGACATCAAAGTTGATTACATAAACAAGAACCTTGCAGAATGCCTGAATAACTGGGTGAAGGACATAAAAGTGTGTCCTGTTCATATCTTGATGGACAACATACATGGTATGATCATGAAGCTGTTAAATATAAGGAGAGAGATCGGTAGGAGACTTAGAGGACATATGCTACATGGGTTGTAAACAAGCGCACAAGAGAAGCCGAGGACTTGCTCATCTTAAGGTTCTCCCATCAACCAGCCAGGTCGTGAGGTGGTCGATATGTCCAAGAGTGGCAAAAGGGATGTTGTGAACATCCAGCTGCGAGAATGCACCTGCTTAGAGTGGCAGCATACCGGGAAACCTTGTGACCACGCCTTGGCCTTCTTGGTGAAGAAAAGAACTCTACCACATTTGGATCAGTATTTGTCAGACTACTACTCTATGGAAAAGTTCAGAGCTGCATACGTTGGATCCGTCGAGCCATGTACAGACCCATCTCAGTGGCCTCAAGTCCAACTGTCTTTCGAGCTTTGTTAGCCATTTACAAAAAGGGGCAGAGGAAGATCCCAGGTGAATAGGTTTAAGAATTTTCTCTAGAAGAAGGGTTCGGCTTTCTGTGCTACAAAGAAGGGCAAAAATAGATGCAAGACCTGCCATCTTATAGGCCATAGAGCAGCTGGATGTCCCCTTAATGCTCCCAAACCTAGGTATGCGATGGTACATTCACACAAAAAAATTGTTTATAGTCTGTAGATATAAGGTAGTAATCCATGTACTGTTTTTTTACAGGAAGCGCAAGGTAAGAAACAAGACAGTCGACTCAGTGATTTTGCTGCGGGAAGAAAACCAAAACGAGTGGAGTGATGATGCCGGACAAGATTCTGGTGCTGATTGGCCTAACTTCCCTCGGCCCGGAGATGCAGGGTACGTGAAGGTAAGAAAATTGGCACCTAGGAAGAGGAAGAAGGCAGGAGATGAAGAAGCTAGTGGACGTGAAGGAAAGAGGAAGAAAGTTGGCACCCAAGTAGAGAAAGAGGGCTAGTAGTGTAGCAGCCTAATGATGTATTGAACTTGAACCTATATATGTAGTTCGGTTAAACTCTGGAGCTGTGTGCGTGGAACTTGTCGGGCGAAACAATCTGCCTCCCATACTCGGAGTAAAATGTATCACGACTTTAGGATTTGATACGGCCGAGGCCACTAGTTGAATCCAAAACTGTGACTGTGCCACTACTATCTGAACAATCGCGATAGCTGAGCGGTTAAATCCTCTCCAAAATCGATGGGTGTTAGTGGCACAAACATGATTTATTTATAGGCGCTTAATAAATCCCTACTGTTGGCATTACACTTATGATAAGTTTCTGTGCTGGAAAACAATTTCTTAAGCTGGCCGCTACACTCCACGAAGCAGCAACTTATTTCAGCTGCTGGACAACGACATGGCAACATAAACTGCAAATGCAACAGATAATGCCCAGATAATGAGGAAATTGTGTCCACTATCTGGCCTAATCTTGAGCCTGTCTGTCTCACCACCTCCCTGCCCCTACCTCCCCTTCACCTGGCAAAGCTCCCGGATCTCTCGCTCCATCGCACAAATCTCCTCTTTCTTGTCCCACACAGCATCACGCAGATCCTGAACAAGCTCTCTGTGAAAACATGTCAGTGGCTTTTCGATCCACACAAACTTGTCACAGCCAGTCCCCTCCCTTCCTGCGTAGTAGATTGAAGGAAACAAAAAAAAAAAGAATTACATTACGCTTTCCGGATCTGGGTTACCATTGTACCTACAGTAGGAACTTACCGCTCTGATGCTACAGTTGCTGAATTTTCCTGCAGTATTTTCGTCGGTCCATGAAATCCATCTCGACATCTTCTCACCGCACAAACACAACATATCGGGGTAGTAATCGTAGGGCGCCCTCTCGTACCTGATGGGGGCACCGGCCTGACGGTGTTGAGCCGACTCTGATTCCACCCGAGACGAACTGCACAAGCTACGAGCCATGAGTGAGGGGAGCGAGGGCAGAGGAAAGAGGAGCCTTTGGATGTCAGGGTAGTGGTCAAGCGTGATTTGTCCCTACTTAATAACTCGGGCAGAATCCTACCGTCCACATTCGGCTGACAAGTGGGGGACCTAGCGTGTGGACTTGTCAAAAAAAATCGCGCATTTGTGGTTCAAAAGCCCTGTCGCGCGCATTGGACGAATTTTTTTGGTACCTTGCCCGCGTACATATCACTGGGAGGTCTTGCTCAGGAACCAGACATGCCTGGCCCACAATCTTACTCCCTCCTAAGAACTTGTCATGGCTCGCGCCGGCAGATCCATCCGCTCCACCGCTTCCGGTAGGGCTCGCCACGACGGATCCACCCCAAGATCCTACCATCGCAGTATCAAATGGCCATGGTTTCTTGAGAGGAGCAACGACGCTACGTATGCAAGCTTGGCCCCTCCTACCTGTAGAAGGACTGATGCGGCGTTGAGCTCGAGCAGGAGCCGCCAGGCGCGGCGGCGCTCGATCCACGCCAACCCCGTCACCTTCGTCATTGTCGATTCCGATGTGGAGGACAAAGGGGACGAAGCTGTTGAAGGAAATATGCCCTAAGAGGAAATAATAAAGTTGTTATTATATATTCCTTATACATGATAGATGTTTATTTTACATGCTAGAAATGTATTGATTCAGAAACATCAATACATGTGTGTTTAGTAAACAAAAAGGGTTCCTAGTCATGCCTCTCTTATAGACTAGCTTGTTGATTAACAGGATGATCAAGGTTTCCTGATCATGGACATTGGATGTTGTTAATAACAAGGTCACACCATTGGTGGAATGATGTGATGAACATTCATCCGAAGTATAGCATTACGATCAAGTCATTATGTTTATATTGCTATAACATCATACGAAGTAATCTTTATCCTTAGACCATGAGATCATGTTAATTGCTAACACCGGAAGAGTATCTTGATAACATCAAAGCGGCACACCGTAATGTGGTGACTATAAAGATGGGTTCAGTACTACGAAGGTGTTATGTTGAGGCTCATGGATCAAGAGTGGAATTTGTCAATCCGGATGACGGATAGATATACTGGGCCCTCTCGGTGATATCACATTAGGATAGCTTGCAAGCAAGTGATGTGATCACTAGAATGTTATATCAGGAGCGAGAAAAGAGTGCATGTCGATACGAGATCAAACTAGGTATGGAGATACCGATGATCGAATCTCGGACATGTAATATATCGAGAGACAAAGGGATTTAGTTACAAGCGTTAAAGGTTCTCACGATCACGAGTCATCGTTGAATGTGTATGAGTCATCACGGATCTCGGTCCAGCTGATTATTGATCGGAGAAGGGTCTCGATCATGTATACGCATTATTCATAAACCGTAGGGTGGCACACTTAAGAGTTACCAAACACCATTTTGGAGCACATATGTTTCGATTTAAAGAATTGCAAAGCGATAATTGTTTCAATAGAAACCGGAAATTGTTTTCGGGTGAAATTGCGAAGGTGGTTCGCATGTGATATTGAAATATTGCAAGGGCTATATGTGAATGTTTGTTAATTAAAGTAATTAACACAATACTGAATAAATTTAATAACTAGAGTGTTATTAAATGAGAGAGCAGTATTTGTGGAGAACGTTAATGCATTTAACGTGGAGACTTTAAAGGGAATGTGAAGAGGCATTTTAATGTGGAGGGGTTACCACCACATGAATGGGGGAGGTGAGGGGTCACCCCCCCCATGCGCCGGCCATGGAGAGAGGGGGCACCCCCCTCCTCTTATAAAAGGCCACCCATTCCCTCCTTCATCCTCACACCTCCTTGTGAAGGATCTCTCTCCCCCTCTAGAATTATTCCCCCATGGTCTCGGATTAGCGAGATACATGTTCCCCGTGGCATTTCATCTGGAAGGAGTTGCTGCTTCCGCTGGATCGCTGGAGCGAGGAGGTGGAGGTTTTCCGGTGGCTTGAACTTGTGCGTGTGCGATCTGAGTTGCTGAGAGGCGCTCGGACTTCCTCACGATCTTGAGATCGGCAAGTGTACGACTACATCAACCATGAGTTCCTACTCGTTAACAAAGCTCGTTGTCTACGAGGGTAAGTTCTTGTTGGATGTATGTCCACCCGTTGCTTTGTACCTAGTAGATAGATCTTGGCGTGTAGTTCACACCATAGGAAATTTTTTGTTTTCTATGTTGCGGACCCAACAGTGGTATCGGAGCCTGATCTATGCGTAGGTGCTTAGCACGGGTAGTACACATATGGTTGATATGTGGGCGATGATGATCATGTTATTGCATCTTCTATGTATTTTGGATATTGGTGGCATAGTGGGATGAAGCAGCCCGGACCAACCTTACATGTCATCGTACATGAGACCGGTTCCACGACTGACATGCCACTTGTTTTGCATAAGTGGCTGGCGGGTGTCTGTCTCTCCTACTATAGTCAATATCTGATTTACAACAAGTTTCTAATAACTTAGTTATCCTCGTTGTGGTTCATGTTCGTAGGTAAGAACGGTTCTATCTCCGAAAGACCTAAGCCACGTAAAACTTGCAATTGATAAATTAGAGGCGTCTAGTTTAGATCGTTGCAAGCACAAGGGAAAGAAGGGTGGCAAGTTTGTTGCCACGCCTGAAAAGAAACCTCGGGCTGGCCCTAAGTCTGACACCGAGTGCTACTATTGCAAGGGGATTGGCCATTGGAAGCGCAACTGCCCCAAGTATTTGGCGGACAAGAAGTCCAGTAAGGCAAACAAAGGTATATGTGATATACATGTTATTGACTGGGTATTTGATACCAGATCGGTTGCTAATATATGTAACTCGGTTCAGGGGCTACGGAACAAGCGACAACTAGCAAGGGATGAGGTCAGGATGCGGGTCGGCAATGGATCAAGAGTTGATGTGATCGCCGTCGGGACGCTACCTCTCCATTTGCCATCGGGATTAGTTATAAACCTAAATAATTGTATTTGGTGCCTGCACTGAGCATGAACATTGTATATGGATCGTGTTTGATGCAAAGTGGTCATTCCTTTAAATCTGAAAACAATGGTTGTTCGATTTATAAGAATGATATCTTTTATGGTCATGCACCTATGTTGAATGGTTTATTTCTATTGGATCTCAATAGTAATATTACGCACATTCATAATGTTAATGCTAAAAAGATTAAACTTGATGATGATATGTCTACATATATGTGGCACTGCCGTCTAGGTCATATTGGCGTTAAACGCATGAACAAACTCCATTCTGATGGACTTTTGGAATCACTTGATTTTGAATCATTTGATACATGTGAGCCATGCCTTATGGGCAAGATGACTAGAATGCTGTTTTCCGGTTCAATGGAACGGGCGACAAATCTGTTGGAGATCATACATACTGATGTGTGTGGACCAATGAGTGTGTCGGCGCGAGGTGGATATCGTTATTTTGTTACTTTCACGGATGATTTGAGTAGATATGGGCATATCTATTTGATGAAACACAAGTCTGAAACTTTTGAAAAGTTCAAGGAATTTCAGAATGAAGTGGAAAATCATCGTAATAGAAAGATCAAGTTTCTATGGTCTGACCGTGGAGGAGAGTATCTAAGTTATGAGTTTAGCACACACATGAAAGAGTGTGGAATAGTTTCACAACTCACGCCTCTCGGAACACCACAACATAATGGTGTGTCGGAACATCGTAATCGTACCTTATTGGATATGGTTCGATCTATGATGTCTCTGAGTGACTTACCTCTATCATTTTGGGGTTATGCACTGGAAACAACTTCATTCACTTTAAATCGGGCACCATCTAAATCCGTTGAAATGACACCGTATGAATTATGGTTTGGAAAGAAACCTAAGCTGTCATTTCTTAAGGTTTGGGGATGCGATGTTTATGTGAAGAAACTTCAACCGGTTTAACTCGAACCCAAAGCGGAAAAATGCGTCTTCATAGGATACCCTAAGGAAACAATTGGGTATACCTTCTATCACAGATCCGAGGGCAAGGTTTTTGTTGCCAAGAATGGATCATTTCTTGAGAAGGAGTTTCTCGCGAAAGGTGTGAGTAGTCGGAAGGTAGAACTCGAAGAGGTTATTGAACCTTCTCTTCATGGAATGGCGATTGGCGCAGCACCGGAAGTTGTTTCGGAGTTGACTTCACCTGATGAAGACAGAGCTAATGATAATGATCATGAAACTCCGAAAGAGGACACTACCGAACCTCGCAGGTCAAGAAAGACACGTGCAGCTCTGAGCATCTGGCAATCTGTGAATTTCATGGTTGATGAAATGGATGACCCTGCGACGTATGAAGAAGCCATGATGAGCCCGGATTCCAACAAATGGCTAGAAGCCATGAAATCCGAGATGGAATCCATGTACGAGAACCAAGTTTGGAACTTGGTGGACTTACCTCACGACCGAAAGGCCGTTGAGAATAAATGGATTTTCAAAAGGAAAACTGATGCTGATGGTAATCTGACCATCTATAAGGCTCGACTTGTCGCAAAGGGGTTTCGACAAATTCAAGGAGTTGACTACGATGAGACATTCTCTCCCGTAGCGATGCTTAAATCGGTTAGGATTATGTTAGCAATTGCTGCATATTTTGATTATGAAATATGGCAGATGGATGTCAAAACTGCATTCCTCAATGGTAAGATTGAAGAAGAGTTGTATATGATACAACCTAAGGGTTTTGTCGATCCTAAGGATGCTAATAAGGTGTGCAAACTTCAGCGATCCATCTATGGACTGAAGCAAGCATCACGAAGTTGGAATCTCCACTTTGATGAGGTGATCAAAGAGTTTGGATTTGTCCAAACTTATGGAGAGGCTTGTATTTGCAAGAAAGTGAGTGGGAGCAATGTGGCATTTCTGATATTATATGTGGATGACATATTATTGATTGGAAATGATATAGATCTTTTAAACAGTGGTAAAAGTTATCTAAACAGCAAATTTTCGATGAAAGACCTTGGTGAAGCGTCATATATATTAGGCATTAAAATCTATAGAGATAGATCAAGGCGCCTAATTGGGCTATCGCAGAGTACATACCTTGATAAGATATTAAAGAAGTTTAATATGGACGAAAGTAAGAAGGGGTTCTTACCTATGTTGCAAGGCAAGACATTGAGTAAGACTCAAAGTCCGGCTACGGCGGAAGAAAGAGAGATGATGGATAATATCCCCTATGCCTCGGCCATAGGCTCTATTATGTATGCCATGCTATGTACAAGAGCGGATGTGGCACATGCTATTAGTTTGACTAGTAGGTACCAATCTGATCCAGGTTCGGAACACTGGATAGCGGTAAAGAACATCCTCAAGTACTTGTGAAGAACTAAGGATATGTTTCTCATATACGGAGGTGAAGAAGAGCTAGTCGCTAAGTGTTATGTCGATGCTAGCTTTGACACCGATCCGGATGACTCTAAGTCTCAATCCGGATACGTATTTCTCTTGAACGGAGCAGTTGTTAGTTGGAGGAGTTCCAAACAACCTGTGGTGGCTGGATCAACAACGGAGGCGGAATATGTTGCTGCTTCAGAAGCGGTGCAGGAGGCAGTTTGGATGAAAGAGTTCATTACAGAACTGGGTGTGGTTCCCAGTGCGTTGGACCCGATGGTGATCTATTGTGACAACAATGGAGCCATAGCCAATGCAAAGGAACCAAGGTCTCACAAGAATTCCAAACATATTAAGCGCCGGTTTCACTCCATCCGCGAGCATGTCAAGGATGGAGATATAAAGATTTGTAAAGTACACACGGACCTAAATGTAGCAGATCCGTTGACTAAAGTTCTCCCTAGGGCAAAACATGATCAACACCAGAACTCCATGGGTGTTAGATTTATCACTATGTGAACTAGATTATTGTCTCTAGTGCAAGTGGGAGACTGAAGGAAATATGCCCTGAGAGGCAATAATAAAGTTGTTATTATATATTCCTTATACATGATAGATGTTTATTTTACATGCTAGAAATGTATTGATTCGGAAACATCAATACATGTGTGTTTAATAAACAAAAAGGGTTCCTAGTCATGCCTCTCTTATAGACTAGCTTGTTGATTAACAGGATGATCAAGGTTTCCTGATCATGGACATTGGATGTTGTTAATAACAAGGTCACACCATTGGTGGAATGATGTGATGAACATTCATCCGAAGTATAGCATTACGATCAAGTCATTATGTTTATATTGCTATGACATCATACGAAGTAATCTTTATCCTTAGACCATGAGATCATGTTAATTGCTAACACCGGAAGAGTATCTTGATAACATCAAACGGCACACCGTAACAGGGTGACTATAAAGATGGGTTCAGTACTACGAAGGTGTTATGTTGTGGCTCATGGATCAAGAGTGGAATTTGTCAATCCAGATGACAGATAGATATACTCTAGGACCTCTCGGTGATATCACATTAGGATAGCTTGCAAGCAAGTGATGTGATCACTAGAATGTTATATCACGGGAATGAGAAAAGAGTGCATGTCGGTAACGAGATCAAACTAGGTATGGAGATACCGATGATCGAATCTCGGACATGTAATATATTGAGAGACAAAGGGATTTAGTTACAAGCGTTAAAGGTTCTCATGATCACAGGAGTCATCATTGAATGTGTAGGAGTCAGTACGGATCTCCAGGTCCCGCTGCTGATTATTGATCGGAGAAGGGTCTCGATCATGTCTGCATTATTTGTAAACTGTAGGGTGGCACACTTAAGAGTTACCGGACACCATTTTGGAGCACATATGTTTCAGACGAAAGAATTGCAAAGCGTAGGAATTGTTTTAATAGAAACTAGAAATTGTTTCGGGTGAAATTGCAGAAGGTGGTTCTGCATGTGATATTGAAATATTGCAAGGGGCTATATGTGAATGTTTGTTAATTAAAGTAATTAACAAAATTCTGAATAAATTTAATAAAAAGAGTTTTATTAAATGAGAGAGCATTAAATTTGGAAAAATTTAATGCATTTAAAGTGGAGACTTTAAAAGGGAATGTGAAGAGGCATTTTAATGTGGAGGGGTTACCACCACATGAATGGGGGAGGTGAGGGGTCACCCCCCCATGCGCCGGCCATGGAGAGAGGGGGCACCCCCCTCCTCTTATAAAAGGCCACCCATTCCCTCCTTCATCCTCACACCTCCTTGTGAAGGATCTCTCTCCCCCTCTAGAATTATTCCCCCATGGTCTCGGATTAGCGAGATACATGTTCCCGGTGGCATTTCGTCTGGAAGGAGTTGTCCCGTGGCTTGAACGTGTGTGCGAGTGCGGATGCGCTGCTGAGTTGCGGCGCTCGGACTTCCTCATGATCTTGAGATCGGCAAGTGTACGACTACATCAACCACGAGTTCCTACTCGTTAACAAAGCTCGTTGTCTACGAGGGTAAGTTCTCGTTGGATGTATGTCCACCCGTTGCTTTGTACCTAGTAGATAGATCTTGGCGTGTAGTTCACACCGTAGGAAAAATTTTGTATTCTATGTTGCGGACCCAATAGCTGTGCAGAACGCCATTGTTGCCTCCTTGGCAAAGGGCAAGCCACGGGCGGGAGTGGATGTCGCCGGGAAGGGCACGGCGGTGTCACCAATCGAGGTGGACTCCGACGATAGCGGTGTGATGTGGGTTTAGATGTTGTTTAGGATGGTTGCAATTTCGGTTGTGTTTAATGCGAGTACAATTATTGTAATGTGTTTGTCGAGCTATATTGAGAAATATATGCAATAGCAGCGTGTGAGTGCTTCCACTTTAGAAATTGTGTTTGTGCCATTTGCATGTTGCATTATCAACGTAGATTACTTGTAAACAATCCAACGAAAATCATCAGATTACAACCATCAGACGGGAGTGGCAGGATGGAAGAGAAGTTGGGACAGTGGCTTCGAGGGGAAGGAAGAGGGAGGGCGTGACACTGGCAGGTGGGCCCTCGGAACACGTGACACTGACATGCGGGAGAAGGAGCACACGATATTGTCGGTCTGTCCAGAGCAAGCGGACTTTGCAACGTGACAACAGCAAGTTGATTGGACCAATATAATAACTCGTCGAAGTATTAAGGAGTAGTGAAAACTACAACTCGGGTACATTCGCACAACACGTATGCTCTAAGAACCTGAGAAGCATCGCTTAAGTCTAACAGTAACGACATCACAAGTACTACATTTGCATGTCGGTCTTCTCGATACAAATGTAGAAATGCATCTGCCTGTTCGGTCCAGCACCGACAAGGTACTGAGATGGCACGCATAGGATCGACCTCAGGTCCACATACTCCACCTCCTGCGGCGTCGGGCAGCTCGGCGCCTCGGCTAGCACAAGAATGCTATCCGACAACGGCAGCTGGGCGTTCGCCCACATGCGCATCATGTATATGGGCCAGGCGCATGAGACCGACCTAACGCATACGACACCCATGACGGTGGGCCTGGCTCTGGTTCCCGGAACACCGGCGGTGATGGTCAGGACGAAAACAGAGCCATCCCCCCTGGAAAATTAGCAGGCGGCATGCCGAGTCAATGAATGGCACCTGCTCTTAGAGAAGTTGGGCTTGCCCTTATGAGATCCTAATCACTTCGATCAAGTGCCCATCTACAAGGTGGATGACGAGCTTTGCCGACGGGCCGGTGTAGTTGCAGCCCGGCTCCATGCAGGAGCACGCGCCGTGCGGTCTCGCGAGCTCGTGGAGCGGGAGCTCATGGTAGGAGTAACGGCGAAAGCATCCTGGGTGGGAGCACACGAGCGGGAACGCCGCTGCGAAGTTGCACGCGAGGATCTCCAGATTCTTGGGCTGCAACATTTGCCACATATGAAGTTCGTCGAGAAATCGGAAAAAAGGTCAGCAGTTAGATTGGCGAATAGCAGGAATATGTAGGATAAGTTCAAAAGCGTGTAAAATGATTTCTTACCATGAAGGTAGCGACCGGATAATTGGCGGATGTCGTCGGCTTGCGGCTACGGCAGGATGGAAGTGAAGTGGGGAAAGTGGCTTCGAGGGGAAGGAAGATAAGTACGGGGAGGAAGAGAAGTAACGGGGACGTGACACTGGGATATGGCCCACTGAACTCGCGAGTCGTAACACTCGCAACATGCCAGTTTGTCCAGAGAAAGCGTGGCCAATCATGCCGCAGAACAGCCTACTCGAGGATCGCTCTCGCAAAGACCATCCCAATCGTCCAAGCGCCCCAATCGAACGGTATGTAACAATCGTCAAGCAGAACAACTGTGTTATGGTGTGCCTTCTAGAAGACTCGGACTAACGGTGGATCCATTGGGGGGCAGTGCTAGTTTTAGTATAAGAACAAACATGAAATGACTCAAATGGATCCATATGTGGTTTGTGGAAAGAACACACATGCAATGACACTGGTTGATCCATGTGTGGTTTGTGGAAAGAACACACATGCAATGACTCTAGTGGTTGATCCATCTATGGTTTGTGGAAATAACACACATGCAATGACTCTAGTGTTGGTTTAGTATAAGAACAAACATGCAATGACTCAAATGGATCCATATGTGGTTTGTGGAAAGAACACACATACAATGACTCTAGTGGGTCCACATGTAGTTTGTAAAAAGAACACACATGCAATGACCACTGGTTGATCCATAAGTTGTTTGTGGAAAAGAACACACATGCAATGAGTCTAGTGGATCCATGTGTGGTTTGTGGAAAAGAACATACATGCAATGACTCTAGTGCCGGTCTGTGGTTTTAGTATAAGAACAAACATGCAATGACTCAAATGGATCCATATGTGGTTTGTGGAAAGAGACCATGCAATGACACTGGTTGATCCATATGTGGTTTGTAGAAAGAACACACATGCAATGACCACTGGTTGATCCATATGTGGTTTGTGGAAAAGAACACACATGCAAAGACCACTGGTTGATCCATAAGTTGTTTGTGGAAAAGAACACATATGCAATGAGTCTAGTGTATCCATGTGTGGTTTGTGGAAAAGAACACACATGCAATGACTCTAGTGCCGGTTTGTGGTTTTAGTATAAGAACAAACATGCAATGACTCAAATGGATCCATATGTGGTTTCTGGAAAGAACACACATGCAATGACACTGGTTGATCCATATGTGGTTTGTGGAAACAACACACATGCAATGACCACTGGTTGATACATATGTGGTTTGTGGAAAAGAACACACATGTAATGACATTGCTTGATCCATGTGTGGTTTGTGGAAAGAACACACATGCAATGACTCTAGTGGTTGATCCATGTGTGGTTTGTGGAAAGAACACACATGCAATGACTCTAGTGGTTGATCCATGTGTGGTTTGTGGAAATAACACACATGCAATGACTCTAATGGATCCATAAGTGGTTTATGGAAAAGAACACACATGCAATGACCACTGGTTGATCCATATGTGGTTTGTGGAAAGAACACACATGCAATGACCACTTGTTGATCTATGTGTAGTTTGTGGATAGAACACACATGCAATGACAGTGGTGGATCCATGTGTGGTTTGTGGATAGAACACACATGCTATGACTCTAGTGCTAGTTTTAGTATAAGAACAAACATGAAATGACTCAAATGGATCCATATGTGGTTTCTGGAAAGAACACACATTCAATGACTCTAGTTGATCCATATGTGGTTTGTGGAAAGAACACACATGCAATGGCCACTTGTTGATCCATGTGTGGTTTGTAGAAAGAACACACATGCAATGACACAGGTTGATCCATATGTGGTTTGTGGAAAGAACACACATGCAATGACCACTGGTTGATCCATGTGTGGTTTGCGGAAAGAACACACATGCAATGACCACTGGTTGATCCATGTGTGGTTTGTGGAAAGAACACACATGCAATGACCATTGGTTGATCCATATGTGGTTTGTGGAAAAGAACACACATGCAAAGACCACTAGTTGATCCATAAGTTGTTTGTGGAAAAGAACACACATGCAATGAGTCTAGTGGATCCATGTGTGGTTTGTGGAAAAGAACACACATGCAATGAGTCTAGTGCTGGTTTGTGGTTTTAGTATAAGAACAAACATGCAATGACTCAAATGGATCCATATGTGGTTTGTGGAAAGAACACACATGCAATGACACTGGTTGATCCATAAGTGGTTTGTGGAAAGAACACACACGCAATGACCACTGGTTGATCCGTATGTGGTTTGTGGAAAAGAACACACATGCAATGACCACTGGTTGATCCATGTGTGGTTTGTGGAAAGAACACACATGCAATGACCACTAGTTGATCCATAAGTGGTTTGTGGAAAAGAACACACATGCAATGACCACTGGTTGATCCATGTGTGGTTTGTGGAAAGAACACACGTGCAATGACCACTGGTTCATCCATATGTGGTTTGTGAACAGAACACACATGCAATGACTCTAGTGGGTTCACATGTGGTTTGTGGAAAAGAACACACATGCAATGACCACTGGTGGATCCATATGTGGTTTGTGAAAAGAGCACACATGCAATGACCACTAGTTGATCCATGTGTGGTTTGTGGAAACAACACACATGCAATGACCACTGGTTGATCCATATGTGGTTTGTGAAAAGAACACACATGCAATGACTCTAGTGGGTTCACATGTGGTTTGTGGAAAATAACACACATGCAATGTCCACTGGTTGATCCATATGTGATTTGTGAAAAGAACACACATGCAAGGACCACTGGTTGATCCATATGGGGTTTGTGGAAATAACACACATGCAATGACACTGCTTGATCCATGTGTGGTTTGTGGAAAAGAACACACATGCAATGAGTCTAGTGGATCCATGTGTGGTTTGTGGAAAATAACACACATGCAATGAGTCTAGTGCTAGTTTGTGGTTTTAGTATAAGAACAAACATGCAATGATCAAATAGATCCATATGTGGTTTGTGGAAAGAACACACATGCAATGACACTGGTTGATCCACATGTGGTTTGTGGAAACAACACACATGCAATGACCACTAGTTGATCCATATGTGGTTTGTGGAAAAGTACACACATGCAATGACCACTGGTTGATCCATGTGTGGTTTGTGGAAAGAACACACATGCAATGACCACTGGTTGATCCATAAGTGGTTTGTGGAAAGAACACACATGCAATGACTCTAGTGCTACATTTAGTATAAGAACACACATGCAATGACTCTAATGGATCCGTATATGGTTTGTGAAAATAACACACATGCAATGACCACTTGTTGATCCATGTGTGGTTTGTGAGAATAACACACATGCAATGACAGTGGTGGATCCATGTGTGGTTTGTGGAAAGAACACACATGCAATGACTCTAGTGGTTGATCCATGTGTGGTTTGTGGAAATAACACACATGCAATGACTGTAGTGTTGGTTTTAGTATAAGAACACACATGGAATAACTCTAGTGGGATCACATGTGGTTTATGGAAAAGAACACACATGCAATGACCACTGGTTGATCCATATGTGGTTTGTGGAATGAACACACATGCAATGACACTGCTTGATCCATGTGTGGTTTGTGGAAAAGAACACACGTGCAATGACCACTGGTTGATCCATGTGTGGTTTGTGTAAAGAACACACATGCAATGACCACTGGTTGATCCATATGTGGTTTGTTGAAAATAAGACACATGCAATGACCACTAGTTGATCCATATGTGGTTTGTGGAAAAGAACACACATGCAATGACCCTAGTGGTTGATCCATGTGTGGTTTGTGGAAATAGCACACATGCAATGACTCTATTGGTTGATCCATGTGTGGTTTGTGGAAATAACACACATGCAATGACTCTAATGGATCCATAAGTGGTTTATGGAAAAGAACAAACATGCAACGACTCTAGTGCTAGTTTTAGTATAAGAACACACATACAATGACTCTAGTGGGTCCACATGTAGTTTGTGAAAAGAACACACATGCAATGACCACTAGTTGATCCATAAGTTGTTTGTGGAAAAGAACACACATGCAATGACTCTAGTGCTGGTTTGTCGTTTTAGTATAAGGACAGAAATGCAATTACTCAAATGGATCCATATGTGGTTTGTGGAAAGAACACACATGCAATGACTCTGGTTGATCCATATGTGGTTTGTGGAAAGAACACACATGCAATGACCACTAGTTGATCCATATGTGGTTTGTGGAAAAGAACACGCATGCAATGACCACTGGTTGATCCATGTATGGTTTGTGGAAAGAACACACATGCAATGGCAGTGGTGGATCCATGTGTGGTTTGTGAAAATAACACACATGCAATGACTCTAGTGTTGGTTTTAGTATAAGAATACACATGCAATGACTCTAGTGTTGGTTTTAGTATAAGGACACACATGCAATGACTCTAGTGGGTTCACATGTGGTTTGTGAAAAGAACACAAAGGCAATGACCATTGGTTGATCCATATGTGGTTTGTGGAAAGAACACACATGCAATTACCACTGGTTGATCCATATGTGGTTTGTGGAAAAGAACACACATGCAATGACCACTAGTTGATCCATATGCGGTTTGTGGAAAAGAACACACATGCAATGACCACTGGTTGATCCATATGTGGTTTGTGGAAAAGAACACACATGCAATGACTCTAGTGCTAGTTTTAGTATAAGAACACACATACAATGACTCTAGTGGGTCCACATGTAGTTTGTGAAAAGAACACACATGCAATGACCACTGGTTGGTCCATAAGTTGTTTGTGGAAAAGAACACACATGCAATGAGTCTAGTGGATCCATGTGTGGTTTATGGAAAAGAACACACATGCAATGACTCTAGTGCTGGTTTGTGGTTTTAGTATAAGAACAAACATGCAATTACTCAAATGGATCCATATGTGGTTTGTGGAAAGAACACACATCCAATGACTCTAGTTGATCCATATGTGGTTTGTGGAAGGAACACACATGCAATGACCACAGGTTGATCCATATGTGGTTTGTGGAAAAGAACACACATGCAATGACCACTTGTTGATCCATGTGTGGTTTGTGGAAAGAACACACATGCAATGACAGTGGTGGATCCATGTGTGGTTTGTGAAAAGAACACACATGCAATGACTCTAGTCTTGGTTTTAGTATAAGAACGCACATGCAATGACTCTAGTGGGTTCACATGTGGTTTGTGAAAAGAACACACATGCAATGACCACTGGTTGATCCATATGTGGTTTGTGGAAAGAACACACATGCAATGACACTACTTGATCCATGTGTGGTTTGTGGATAAGAACACACATGCAATGACCACTGGTTGATCCATGTGTGGTTTGTGGAAAGAACACACATGCAATGACCACTGGTTGATCCATGTGTGGTTTGTGGAAAGAACACACATGCAATGACCACTGGTTGATCCATATGTGGTTTGTGGAAAAGAACACACATGCAATGACTCTAGTGCTAGTTTTAGTATAAGAATACACATACAATGACTCTAGTGGGTCCACATGTAGTTTGTGAAAAGAACACACATGCAATGACCACTGGTTGATCCATAAGTTGGTTGTGGAAAAGAACACACATGCAATGAGTCTAGTGGATCCATGTGTGGTTTGTGGAAAAGAACACACATGCAAAGACCACTAGTTGATCCATAAGTTGTTTGTGGAAAACAACACACATGCAATGAGTCTAGTGCTGGTTTATGTGTGGTTTGTGGAAAAGAACACACATGCAATGACTCTAGTGCTGGTTTGCTGTTTTAGTATAAGAACAAACATGCAATGACTCAAATGGATCCATATGTGGTTCGTGGAAAGAACACACATGCAATAACACTGGTTGATCCATATGTGCTTTGTGGAAAGAACACACATGCCATGACCACTGGTTGATCCATATGTGGTTTGTGGAAAAGAACACATATGCAAAGACCACTGGTTGATCCATAAGTTGTTTGTGGAAAAGAACACACATGCAATGAGTCTAGTGGATCCATGTGTGGTTTGTGGAAAAGAACACACATGCAATGAGTCTAGTGCTGGTTTGTGGTTTTAGTATAAGAACAAACATGCAATGACTCAAATGGATCCAAATGTGGTTTGTGGAAAGAACACACATGCAATGACACTGGTTGATCCATAAGTGGTTTGTGGAAAGAACACACATGCAATGACCACTGGTTGATCCATTTGTGGTTTGTGGAAAAGAACACACATGCAATGACCACTGGTTGATCCATGTGTGGTTTGTGGAAAGAACACACGTGCAATGACCACTGGTTGATCCATAAATGGTTTGTGGAAAAGAACCCACATGCAATGACCACTGGTTGATCCATGTGTGGTTTGTGGAAAGAACACACATGCAATGACCACTGGTTGATCCATATGTGGTTTGTGAAAAGAACACACATGCAATGACTCTAGTGGGTTCACATGTGGTTTGTGGAAAAGAACACACATGCAATGACCACTGGTTGATCTATATGTGGTTTGTGAAAAGAACACACATGCAATGACCACTGGTTGATCCATGTGTGGTTTGTGGAAAGAACACACATGTAATGACCACTGGTTGATCCATATGTGGTTTGTGAAAAGAAAACACATGCAATGACTCTAGTGGGTTCACATGTGGTTTGTGGAAAAGAACACACATGCAATGACCACTGGTTGATCTATATGTGGTTTGTGAAAAGAACACACATGCAATGACCACTGGTTGATCCATGTGTGGTTTGTGGAAAGAACACACATGCAATGATCACTGGTTGATCCATATGTGGTTTGTGAAAAGAAAACACATGCAATGACTCTAGTGGGTTCACATGTGGTTTGTGGAAAAGAACACACATGCAATGTCCACTGGTTGATCCATATGTGGTTTGTGAAAAGAACACACATGCAATGACCACTGGTTGATCCATATGTGGTTTGTGGAAAGAACACACATGCAATGACACTGCTTGATCCATGTGTGGTTTGTGGAAAAAACACACATGTAATGAGTCTAGTGGATCCATGTTTTGGTTTGTGGAAAAGAACACACATGCAATGAGTCTAGTGCTGGTTTGTGGTTTTAGTATAAGAACAAACATGCAATGAATCAAATGGATCCATATGTGGTTTGTGGAAAGAAAACACATGCAATGTCCACTGGTTGATCCATATGTGGTTTGTGAAAAGAACACACATGCAATGACCACTGGTTGATCCATATGTGGTTTGTGGAAAGAACACACATGCAATGACCACTTGTTGATCCATGTGTGGTTTGTGGAGAGAACACACATGCAATGACAGTGGTGGATCCATGTGTGGTTTGTGGATAGAACACACATGCAATGACTCTAGTGCTAGTTTTAGTATAAGAACACACATACAATGACTCTAGTGGGTGCACATGTAGTTTGTGAAAAGAACACACATGCAATGACCACTGGTTGATCCATAAGTTGTTTGTGGAAAATAACACACATGCAATGAGTCTAGTGGATCCATGTGTGGTTTGTGGAAAACAACACACATGCAATGACTCTAGTGCTGGTTTGTCCTTTTAGTATAAGAACAAACATGCAATTACTCAAATGGATCCATATGTGGTTTGTGGAAAGAACACACATGCAATGACTCTGGTTGATCCATATGTGGTTTGTGGAAAGAACACACATGCAATGACCACTGGTTGATTCATATGTGGTTTGTGGAAAAGAACACACATGCAATGACTCTAGTGGGTTCACATGTGGTTTGTGAAAAGAACACACAGGCAATGACCATTGGTTGATCCATATGTGGTTTGTGAAAAGAACACACATGCAATGACCACTGGTTGATCCATGTGTGGTTTGTGGAAAGAACACACATGCAATGACCACTGGTTGGTCCATATGTGGTTTGTGGAAAAGAACACACATGCAATGACCACTGGTTGATCCATATGTGGATTGTGGAAAAGAACACACATGCAATGACCACTGGTTGATCCATATGTGGTTTGTGGAAAAGAACACACATGCAATGACTCTAATGCTAGTTTTAGTATAAGAACACACTTACAATGACTCTAGTGGGTCCACATGTAGTTTGTGAAAAGAACACACATGCAATGACCACTGGTTGATCCATAAGTTGGTTGTGGAAAAGAACACATATGCAATGAGTCTAGTGGATCCATGTGTGGTTTGTGGAAAAGAACACACATGCAATGACTCTAGTTGATCCATGTGCGGTTTGTGGAAAAGAACACACATGCAATGACCCTAGTGCTGGTTTGTGGTTTTAGTATAAGAACAAACATGCAATTACTCAAATGGATCCATATGTGGTTTGTGGAAAGAACACACATGCAATGACTCTAGTTGATCCATATGTGGTTTGTGGAAAGAACACGCATGCAATGGCCACTGGTTGATCCATATGTGGTTTGTGGAAAAGAACACACATGCAATGACCACAGGTTGATCCATGTGTGGTTTGTGTAAAGAACACACATGCAATGAAAGTGGTGGATCCATGTGTGGTTTGTGAAAAGAACACACATGCAATGACTCTAGTGTTGGTTTTAGTATAAGAACACACATGCAATGACTATAGTGGGTTCACATGTGGTTTGTGAAAAGAACACACATGCAATGACTCTAGTGTTGGTTTTAGTATAAGAACACACATGCAATGACTATAGTGGGTTCACATGTGGTTTGTGAAAAGAACACACATGCAATGACCACTGCTTGATCCATATGTGGTTTGTGGAAAGAACAAACATGCAATGACACTGCTTGATCCATGTGTGGTTTGTGAAAAAGAACACACATGCAATGACCACTGGTTGATCCATGTGTGGTTTGTAGAAAGAACACACATGCAATGACCACTGGTTGATCCATATGTGGTTTGTGGAAAAGAACACAGATGCAATGACCACTGGTTGATCCATATGTGGTTTGTGGAAAAGAACACACATGCAATGACTCTAGTGCTAGTTTTAGTATAAGAACACACATACAATGACTCTAGTGGGTCCACATGTAGTTTGTGAAAAGAACACACATGCAATGACCACTGGTTGGTCCATAAGTTGTTTGTGGAAAAGAACACACAGGCAATGAGTCTAGTGGATCCATGTGTGGTTTATGGAAAAGAACACACATGCAATGACTCTAGTGCTGGTTTGTGGTTTTAGTATAAGAACAAACATGCAATTACTCAAATGGATCCATATGTGGTTTGTGGAAAGAACACACATCCAATGACTCTAGTTGATCCATATGTGGTTTGTGGAAAGAACACACATGCAATGACCACTGGTTGATCCATATGTGGTTTGTGGAAAAGAACACACATGCAATGACCACTTGTTGATCCATGTGTGGTTTGTGGAAAGAACACACATGCAATGACAGTGGTGGATCCATGTGTGGTTTGTGAAAAGAACACACATGCAATGACTCTAGTGTTGGTTTTAGTATTAGAACGCACATGCAATGACTCTAGTGGGTTCACATGTAGTTTGTGAAAAGAACACACATGCAATGACCACTGGTTGATCCATCAGTTGGTTGTGGAAAAGAACACACATGCAATGAGTCTAGTGGATCCATGTGTGGTTTGTGGAAAAGAACACACATGCAAAGACCACTAGTTGATCCATAAGTTGTTTGTGGAAAAGAACACACATGCAATGAGTCTAGTGCTGGTTTATGTTTGGTTTGTGGAAAAGAACACACATGCAATGACTCTAGTGCTGGTTTGTTGTTTTAGTATAAGAACAAACATGCAATGACTCAAATGGATCCATATGTAGTTCGTGGAAAGAACACACATGCAATGACACTGGTTGATCCATATGTGCTTTGTGGAAAGAACACACATGCCATGACCACTGGTTGATCCATATGTGGTTTGTGGAAAAGAACACATATGCAAAGACCACTGGTTGATCCATAAGTTGTTTGTGGAAAAGAACACACATGCAATGAGTCTAGTGGATCCATGTGTGGTTTGTGGAAAAGAACACACATGCAATGAGTCTAGTGCTGCTTTGTGGTTTTAGTATAAGAACAAACATGCAATGACTCAAATGGATCCATATGTGGTTTGTGGAAAGAACACACATGCAATGACACTGGTTGATCCATAAGTGGTTTGTGGAAAGAACACACATGCAATGACCACTGGTTGATCCATTTGTGGTTTGTGGAAAAGAACACACATGCAATGACCACTGGTTGATCCATGTGTGGATTGTGGAAAGAACACACGTGCAATGACCACTGGTTGATCCATAAATGGTTTGTGGAAAAGAACCCACATGCAATGACCACTGGTTGATCCATGTGTGGTTTGTGGAAAGAACACACATGCAATGACCACTGGTTGATCCATATGTGGTTTGTGAAAAGAACACACATGCAATGACTCTAGTGGGCTCACATGTGGTTTGTGGAAAAGAACACACATGCAATGACCACTGGTTGATCTATATGTGGTTTGTGAAAAGAACACACATGCAATGACCACTGGTTGTTCCATGTGTGGTTTGTGGAAAGAACACACATGCAATGACATTGCTTGATCCATGTGTGGTTTGTGGAAAAGAACACACATGCAATGATTTTAGTGGATCCATGTGTGGTTTGTGGAAAAGAACACACATGCAATGAGTCTAGTGCTGGTTTGTGGTTTTAGTATAAAAACAAACATGCAATGAATCAAATGGATCCATATGTGGTTTGTGGAAAGAACACACATGCAATGTCCACTGGTTGATCCATATGTGGTTTGTGAAAAGAACACACATGCAATGACCACTGGTTGATCCATATGTGGTTTGTGGAAAGAACACACATGCAATGACCACTTGTTGATCCATATGTGGTTTGTGGAAAAGAACACACATGCAATGACCACTGGTTGATCCATATGTGGTTTGTGGAAAAGAACACACATGCAATGACTCTAATGCTAGTTTTAGTATAAGAACACACTTACAATGACTCTAGTGGGTCCACATGTAGTTTGTGAAAAGAACACATATGCAATGACCACTGGTTCATCCATAAGTTGTTTGTGGAAAAGAACACACATGCAATGAGTCTAGTGGATCCATGTGTAGTTTGTGGAAAAGAACACACATGCAATGACTCTAGTGCTGGTTTGTTGTTTTAGTATAAGAACAA
Organism: Avena insularis; assembly: GCA_023614405.1. Classification (NCBI taxonomy): domain Eukaryota; kingdom Viridiplantae; phylum Streptophyta; class Magnoliopsida; order Poales; family Poaceae; genus Avena; species Avena insularis. The sequence goes on along the minus strand of CM042690.1, from coordinate 657,483,250 downwards.
ACATGCAATGACTCAAATGGATCCATATGTGGTTCGTGGAAAGAACGCACATGCAATGACCACTGGTTGATCCATATGTGGTTTGTGGAAAAGAACACACATGCAATGACCACTAGTTGATCCATATGTGGTTTGTGGAAAAGAACACACATGCAATGACTCTAATGCTAGTTTTAGTATAAGAACACACTTACAATGACTCTAGTGGGTCCACGTGTAGTTTGTGAAAAGAACACACATGCAATTACCACTGGTTGATCCATAAGTTGTTTGTGGAAAAGAACACACATGCAATGAGTCTAGTGGATCCATGTATGGTTTGTGGAAAAGAACACACATGCAATGACTCTAGTGCTGGTTTGTTGTTATAGTATAAGAACAAACATGCAATGACTCAAATGGATCCATATGTGGTTCGTGGAAAGAACACACATGCAATGACACTGGTTGATCCATATGTGCTTTGTGGAAAGAACACACATGCCATGACCACTGGTTGATCCATATGTGGTTTGTGGAAAAGAACACATATGCAAAGACCACTGGTTGATCCATAAGTTGTTTGTGGAAAAGAACACACATGCAATGAGTCTAGTGGATCCATGTGTGGTTTGTGGAAAAGAACACACATGCAATGAGTCTAGTGCTGGTTTGTGGTTTTAGTATAAGAACAAACATGCAATGACTCAAATGGATCCATATGTGGTTTGTGGAAAGAACACATATGCAATGACACTGGTTGATCCATAAGTGGTTTGTGGAAAGAACACACATGCAATGACCACTGGTTGATCCATTTGTGGTTTGTGGAAAAGAACACACATGCAATGACCACTGGTTGATCCATGTGTGGTTTGTGGAAAGAACACACGTGCAATGACCACTGGTTGATCCATAAATGGTTTGTGGAAAAGAACCCACAAGCAATGACCACTAGTTGATCCATGTGTGGTGTGTGGAAAGAACACACATGCAATGACCACTGGTTGATCCATATGTGGTTTGTGAAAAGAACACACATGCAATGACTCTAGTGGGTTCACATGTGGTTTGTGGAAAAGAACACACATGCAATGACCACTGGTTGATCTATATGTGGTTTGTGAAAAGAACACACATGCAATGACCACTGGTTGATGCATGTGTGGTTTGTGGAAAGAACACACATGCAATGACCACTGATTGATCCATATGTGGTTTGTGAAAAGAAAACACATGCAATGACTCTAGTGGGTTCACATGTGGTTTGTGGAAAAGAACACACATGCAATGACCACTTGTTGATCTATATGTGGTTTGTGAAAAGAACACACATGCAATGACCATTGGTTGATCCATGTGTGGTTTGTGGAAAGAACACATATGCAATGACCACTCGTTGATCCATATGTGGTTTGTGAAAAGAAAACACATGCAATGACTCTAGTGGGTTCACATGTGGTTTGTGGAAAAGAACACACATGCAATGTCCACTGGTTGATCCATATGTGGTTTGTGAAAAGAACACACATGCAATGACCACTGGTTGATCCATATGTGGTTTGTGGAAAGAACACACATGCAATATTACTTCTTGATCCATGTGTGGTTTGTGGAAAAGAACACACATGCAATGAGTCTAGTGCTGGTTTGTGGTTTTAGTATAAGATTAAACATGCAATGAATCAAATGGATCCATATGTGGTTTGTGGAAAGAACACACATGCAATGTCCACTGGTTGATCCATATGTGGTTTGTGAAAAGAACACACATGCAATGACCACTGGTTGATCCATATGTGGTTTGTGGAAAGAACACACATGCAATGACCACTTGTTGATCCATGTGTGGTTTGTGGAGAGAACACACATGCATTGACAGTGGTGGATCCATGTGTGGTTTGTGGATAGAACACACATGCAATGACTCTAGTGCTAGTTTTAGTATAAGAACACACATACAATGACTCTACTGGGTCCACATGTGGTTTGTGAAAAGAACACACATGCAATGACCACTGGTTGATCCATATGTGGTTTGTGAAAAGAACACACATGCAATGACCACTAGTTGATCCATATGTGGTTTGTGGAGAGAACACACATGCAATGACCACTTGTTGATCCATGTGTGGTTTGTGGAGAGAACACACATGCAATGACAGTGGTGGATCCATGTGTGGTTTGTGAAAAGAACACACATGCAATGACTCTAGTGTTGGTTTTAGTATAAGAACACACATGCAATGACTCTAGTGGGTTCACATGTGGTTTGTGAAAAGAACTCACATGCAATGACCACTGGTTGATCCATATGTGGTTTGTGGAAAGAACACACATGCAATGACACTACTTGATCGATGTGTGGTTTGTGGAAAAGAACACACATGAAATGACCACTGGTTGATCCATGTGTGGTTTGTGGAAAGAACACACATGCAATGACCATAGGTTGATCCATGTGTGGTTTGTGGAAAAGAACACACATGCAATGACCCCTGGTTGATCCATATGTGGTTTGTGGAAAAGAACACACATGCAATGACTCTACTGCTAGTTTTAGTATAAGAACAGACAAAATGACTCTAGCGGGTCCACATCTAGTTTGTGAAAAGAACACACATGCAATGACCACTGGTTGATCCATAAGTTGTTTGTGGAAAAGAACACACATGCAATGAGTCTAGTGGATCCATGTGTGGTTTGTGGAAAAGAACACACATGCAATGACTCTAGTGCTGGTTTGTGGTTTTAGTATAAGAACAAACATGCAATTACTCAAATGGATCCATATGTGGTTTGTGGAAAGAACACACATGCAATGACTCTGGTTGATCCATATGTGGTTTGTGGAAAGAACACACATTCAATGACCACTAGTTGATCCATATGTGGTTTGTGGAAAAGAACACACATGCAATGGCCACTTGTTGATCCATGTGTGGTTTGTGGAAAGAACACACAAGCAATGACAGTGGTGGATCCATGGGTGGTTTGTGAAAAGAACACACATGCAATGACTCTAGTGTTGGTTTTAGTATAAGAAAACACATGCAATGACTCTAGTAAGTTCACATGTGGTTTGTGAAAAGAACACACATGCAATGACCACTGGTTGATCCATATGTGGTTTTTGGAAAGAACACACATGCAATGACACTACTTGATCCATGTGTGGTTTGTGGAAAAGAACACACATGCAATGACCACTGGTTGATCCATAAGTTGTTTGTGGAAAAGAACACACATGCAATGAGTCTAGTGGATCCATGTGTGGTTTGTGGAAAAGAACACACATGCAATGACTCTAGTGCTGGTTTGTCCTTTTAGTATAAGAACAAACATGCAATTACTCAAATGGATCTATATGTGGTTTGTAGAAAGAACACACATGCAATGACTCTGGTTGATCCTTATGTTGTTTGTGGAAAGAACACACATGCAATGCCCACTGGTTGATCCATATGTGGTTTGTCGAAAGGAACACACAAGCAATGACCACTGGTTGATCCATGTGTGGTTTGTGGAAATAAGACACATGCAATGACAATGGTGGATCCATGTGTGGTTTGTGAAAAGAACACACATGCAATGACTCTAGTGTTGGTTTTAGTATAAGAACACACATGCAATGACTCTAGTGGGTTCACATGTGGTTTGTGAAAAGAACACACATGCAATGACCACTGGTTGATCCATATGTGGTTTGTGGAAAGAACACACATGCAATAACACTGCTTGATCCATGTGTGGTTTGTGGAAAAGAACACACATGCAATGACCACTGGTTGATCCCTGTGTGGTTTGTGGAAAGAACACACATGCAATGATCACTGGTTGGTCCATATGTGGTTTGTGGAAAAGAACACACATGCAATGACCACTTCTTGATCCATATGTGGTTTGTGGAAAAGAACACACATGCAATGACCACTGGTTGATCCATATGTGGTTTGTGGAAAAGAACACACATGCAATGACTCTAATGCTAGTTTTAGTATAAGAACACACTTACAATGACTCTAGTGGGTCCACATGTAGTTTGTGAAAAGAACACACATGCAATGACCACTGGTTGATCCATAAGTTGTTTGTGGAAAAGAACACACATGCAATGAGTCTAGTGGATCCATGTATGGTTTGTGGAAAAGAACACACATGCAATGACTTAGTGCTGGTTTGTGGTTTTAGTATAAGAACATGCAATTACTCAAATGGATCCATATGTTGTTTGCGGAAAGAACACACATGCAATGAATCTGGTTGATCCATATGTGGTTTGTGGAAAGAACACACAATCAATGACCACTGGTTGATCCATATGTGGTTTGTGGAAAAGAACACACATGCAATGACCATAGGTTGATCCATATGTGGTTTGTGGAAAAGAACACACATGCAATGACCCCTGGTTGATCCATATGTGGTTTGTGGAAAAGAACACACATGCAATGACTCTACTGCTAGTTTTAGTATAAGAACAGACAAAATAACTCTAGTGGGTCCACATGTAGTTTGTGAAAAGAACACACATGCAATGACCACTGGTTGATCCATAATTTGTTTGTGGAAAAGAACACACATGCAATGAGTCTAGTGCATCCATGTGTGGTTTGTGGAAAAGAACACACATGCAATGATTCTAGTGCTGGTTTGTGGTTTTAGTATAAGAACAAACATGCAATTACTCAAATGGATCCATATGTGGTTTGTGGAAAGAACACACATTCAATGACCACTAGTTGATCCATATGTGGTTTGTGGAAAAGAACACACATGCAATGGCCACTTGTTGATCCATGTGTGGTTTGTGGAAAGAACACACATGCAATGACTGTGGTGGATCCATGGGTGGTTTGTGAAAAGAACACACATGCAATGACTCTAGTGTTGGTTTTAGTATAAGAAAACACATGCAATGACTCTAGTAGGTTCACATGTGGTTTGTGAAAAGAACACACATGCAATGACCACTGGTTGATCCATATGTGGTTTGTGGAAAGAACACACATGCAATGACACTACTTGATCCATGTGTGGTTTGTGGAAAGAACACACATGCAATGACCAATGGTTGATCCATAAGTTGTTTGTGGAAAAGAACACACATGCAATGAGTCTAGTGGATCCATGTGTGGTTTGTGGAAAAGAACACACATGCAATGACTCTAGTGCTGGTTTGTCCTTTTAGTATAAGAACAAACATGCAATTACTCAAATGGATCTATATGTGGTTTGTAGAAAGAACACACATGTAATGACTCTGGTTGATCCTTATGTTGTTTGTGGAAAGAACACACATGCAATGCCCACTGGTTGATCCATATGTGGTTTGTGGAATGGACCACACATGCAATGACCACTGGTTGATCCATGTGTGGTTTGTGGAAAGAAGACACATGCAATGACAATGGTGGATCCATGTGGTTTGTGAAAAGAACACACATGCAATGACTCTAGTGTTGGTTTTAGTATAAGAACACACATGCAATGACTCTAGTGGGTTCACATGTGGTTTGTGAAAACAACACACATGCAATGACCACTGGTTGATCCATATGTGGTTTGTGGAAAGAACACACATGCAATAACACTGCTTGATCCATGTGTGGTTTGTGGAAAAGAACACACATGCAATGACCACTGGTTGATCCCTGTGTGGTTTGTGGAAAGAACACACATGCAATGACCACTGGTTGGTCCATATGTGGTTTGTGGAAAAGAACACACATGCAATGACCACTTGTTGATCCATATGTGGTTTGTGGAAAAGAACACACATGCAATGACCACTGGTTGATCCATATGTGGTTTGTGGAAAAGAACACACATGCAATGACTCTAATGCTAGTTTTAGTATAAGAACACACTTACAATGACTCTAGTGGGTCCACATGTAGTTTGTGAAAAGAACACACATGCAATAACCACTGGTTGATCCATAAGTTGTTTGTGGAAAAGAACACACATGCAATGAGTCTAGTGGATCCATGTATGGTTTGTGGAAAAAAACACACATGCAATGACTTAGTGCTGGTTTGTGGTTTTAGTATAAGAACATGCAATTACTCAAATGGATCCATATGTTGTTTGCGGAAAGAACACACATGCAATGAATCAGGTTGATCCATATGTGGTTTGTGGAAAGAACACACAATCAATGACCACTGGTTGATCCATATGTGGTTTGTGGAAAAGAACACACATGAAATGACCACTTGTTGATCCATGTGTGGTTTGTGCAAAGAACACACATGCAATGACAGTGGTGGATCCATGTGTGGTTTGTGAAAGGAACACACATGAAATGACTCTAGTGTTGGTTTTAGTATAAGAAAACACATGCAATGACTCTAGTGGGTTCACATGTGCTATGTGAAAAGAACACACATGCAATGACCACTAGTTGATCCATATGTAGTTTGTGGAAAGAACACACATGCAATGAGTCTAGTGGATCCATGTATGGTTTGTGGAAAAGAACACACATGCAATGACTTAGTGCTGGTTTGTGGTTTTAGTATAAGAACATGCAATTACTCAAATGGATCCATATGTTGTTTGCGGAAAGAACACACATGCAATGAATCTGGTTGATCCATATGTGGTTTGTGGAAAGAACACACAATCAATGACCACTGGTTGATCCATATGTGGTTTGTGGAAAAGAACACACATGCAATGACCATAGGTTGATCCATATGTGGTTTGTGGAAAAGAACACACATGCAATGACCCCTGGTTGATCCATATGTGGTTTGTGGAAAAGAACACACATGCAATGACTCTACTGCTAGTTTTAGTATAAGAACAGACAAAATAACTCTAGTGGGTCCACATGTAGTTTGTGAAAAGAACACACATGCAATGACCACTGGTTGATCCATAATTTGTTTGTGGAAAAGAACACACATGCAATGAGTCTAGTGCATCCATGTGTGGTTTGTGGAAAAGAACACACATGCAATGATTCTAGTGCTGGTTTGTGGTTTTAGTATAAGAACAAACATGCAATTACTCAAATGGATCCATATGTGGTTTGTGGAAAGAACACACATTCAATGACCACTAGTTGATCCATATGTGGTTTGTGGAAAAGAACACACATGCAATGGCCACTTGTTGATCCATGTGTGGTTTGTGGAAAGAACACACATGCAATGACTGTGGTGGATCCATGGGTGGTTTGTGAAAAGAACACACATGCAATGACTCTAGTGTTGGTTTTAGTATAAGAAAACACATGCAATGACTCTAGTAGGTTCACATGTGGTTTGTGAAAAGAACACACATGCAATGACCACTGGTTGATCCATATGTGGTTTGTGGAAAGAACACACATGCAATGGCACTACTTGATCCATGTGTGGTTTGTGGAAAGAACACACATGCAATGACCACTGGTTGATCCATAAGTTGTTTGTGGAAAAGAACACACATGCAATGAGTCTAGTGGATCCATGTGTGGTTTGTGGAAAAGAACACACATGCAATGACTCTAGTGCTGGTTTGTCCTTTTAGTATAAGAACAAACATGCAATTACTCAAATGGATCTATATGTGGTTTGTAGAAAGAACACACATGTAATGACTCTGGTTGATCCTTATGTTGTTTGTGGAAAGAACACACATGCAATGCCCACTGGTTGATCCATATGTGGTTTGTGGAATGGACCACACATGCAATGACCACTGGTTGATCCATGTGTGGTTTGTGGAAAGAAGACACATGCAATGACAATGGTGGATCCATGTGTGGTTTGTGAAAAGAACACACATGCAATGACTCTAGTGTTGGTTTTAGTATAAGAACACACATGCAATGACTCTAGTGGGTTCACATGTGGTTTGTGAAAACAACACACATGCAATGACCACTGGTTGATCCATATGTGGTTTGTGGAAAGAACACACATGCAATAACACTGCTTGATCCATGTGTGGTTTGTGGAAAAGAACACACATGCAATGACCACTGGTTGATCCCTGTGTGGTTTGTGGAAAGAACACACATGCAATGACCACTGGTTGGTCCATATGTGGTTTGTGGAAAAGAACACACATGCAATGACCACTTGTTGATCCATATGTGGTTTGTGGAAAATAACACACATGCAATGACCACTGGTTGATCCATATGTGGTTTGTGGAAAAGAACACACATGCAATGACTCTAATGCTAGTTTTAGTATAAGAACACACTTACAATGACTCTAGTGGGTCCACATGTAGTTTGTGAAAAGAACACACATGCAATAACCACTGGTTGATCCATAAGTTGTTTGTGGAAAAGAACACACATGCAATGAGTCTAGTGGATCCATGTATGGTTTGTGGAAAAAAACACACATGCAATGACTTAGTGCTGGTTTGTGGTTTTAGTATAAGAACATGCAATTACTCAAATGGATCCATATGTTGTTTGCGGAAAGAACACACATGCAATGAATCTGGTTGATCCATATGTGGTTTGTGGAAAGAACACACAATCAATGACCACTGGTTGATCCATATGTGGTTTGTGGAAAAGAACACACATGAAATGACCACTTGTTGATCCATGTGTGGTTTGTGCAAAGAACACACATGCAATGACAGTGGTGGATCCATGTGTGGTTTGTGAAAGGAACACACATGAAATGACTCTAGTGTTGGTTTTAGTATAAGAAAACACATGCAATGACTCTAGTGGGTTCACATGTGCTATGTGAAAAGAACACACATGCAATGACCACTAGTTGATCCATATGTAGTTTGTGGAAAGAACACACATGCAATGACACTATTTGATCCATGTGTGGTTTGTGTAAAAGAACACACATGCAATGACCACTGGTTGATCCATAAGTTGTTTGTGGAAAAGAACACACATGCAATGAGTCTAGTGGATCCATGTGTGGTTTGTGGAAAAGAACACACATGCAATGACTCTAGTGCTGGTGTGTCCTTTTAGTATAAGAACCAACATGCAATTACTCAAATGGATCCATATGTGGTTTGTGGAAAGAACAAACATGCAATAAATTTGGTTGATCCATATGTTGTTTGTGGAAAGAACACACATGCAATGCCCACTGGTTAATCCATATGTGGTTTGTGGAAAAGAACACACATGCAATGACCACTGGTTGATCCATGTGTGGTTTGTGGAAAGAACACACATGCAATGACAGTGGTGGATCCATGTGTGGTTTGTGAAAAGAACACACATGCAATGACTCTAGTGTTGGTTTTAGCATAAGAACACACATGCAATGACTCTAGTGGGTTCACATGTGGTTTGTGAAAAGAACACACATGCAATGTCCACTGGTTGATCCATATGTTGTTTGTGGAAAAGAACACACATGCAATGAGTCTAGTGGATCCATGTATGGTTTGTGGAAAAGAACACACATGCAATGACTTAGTGCTGGTTTGTGGTTTTAGTATAAGAACATGCAATTACTCAAATGGATCCATATGTTGTTTGCGGAAAGAACACACATGCAATGAATCTTGTTGATCCATATGTGGTTTGTGGAAAGAACACACAATCAATGACCACTGGTTGATCCATATGTGGTTTGTGGAAAAGAACACACATGCAATGACCATAGGTTGATCCATATGTGGTTTGTGGAAAAGAACACACATGCAATGACCCCTGGTTGATCCATATGTGGTTTGTGGAAAAGAACACACATGCAATGACTCTACTGCTAGTTTTAGTATAAGAACAAACAAAATGACTCTAGTGGGTCCACATGTAGTTTGTGAAAAGAACACACATGCAATGACCACTGGTTGATCCATAAGTTGTTTGTGGAAAAGAACACACATGCAATGAGTCTAGTGGATCCATGTGTGGTTTGTGGAAAAGAACACACATGCAATGACTCTAGTGCTGGTTTGTGGTTTTAGTATAAGAACAAACATGCAATTACTCAAATGGATCCATATGTGGTTTGTGGAAAGAACACACATGCAATGACTCTGGTTGATCCATATGTGGTTTGTGGAAAGAACACACATTCAATGACCACTAGTTGATCCATATGTGGTTTGTGGAAAAGAACACACATGCAATGGCCACTTGTTGATCCATGTGGATTGTGGAAAGAACACACATGCAATGACAGTGGTGGATCCATGGGTGGTTTGTGAAAAGAACACACATGCAATGACTCTAGTGTTGGTTTTAGTATAAGAAAACACATGCAATGACTCTAGTAGGTTCACATGTGGTTTGTGAAAAGAACACACATGCAATGACCACTGGTTGATCCATATGTGGTTTGTGGAAAGAACACACATGAAATGACACTACTTGATCCATGTGTGGTTTGTGGAAAAGAACACACATGCAATGACCACTGGTTGATCCATAAGTTGTTTGTGGAAAAGAACACACATGCAATGAGTCTAGTGGATCCATGTGTGGTTTGTGGAAAAGAACACACATGCAATGACTCTAGTGCTGGTTTGTCCTTTTAGTATAAGAACAAACATGCAATTACTCAAATGGATCTATATGTGGTTTGTAGAAAGAACACACATGCAATGACTCTGGTTGATCCTTATGTTGTTTGTGGAAAGAACACACATGCAATGCCCACTGGTTGATCCATATGTGGTTTGTGGAAAGGACCACACATGCAATGACCACTGGTTGATCCATGTGTGGTTTGTGGAAAGAACACACATGCAATGACAGTGGTGGATCCATGTGTGGTTTGTGAAAAGAACACACATGCAATGACTCTAGTGTTGGTTTTAGCATAAGAGCACACATGCAATGACTCTAGTGGGTTCACATGTGGTTTGTGAAAAGAACACACATGCAATGTCCACTGGTTGATCCATATGTTGTTTGTGGAAAAGAACACACATGCAATGAGTCTAGTGGATCCATGTATGGTTTGTGGAAAAGAACACACATGCAATGACTTAGTGCTGGTTTGTGGTTTTAGTATAAGAACATGCAATTACTCAAATGGATCCATATGTTGTTTGCGGAAAGAACACACATGCAATGAATCTTGTTGATCCATATGTGGTTTGTGGAAAGAACACACAATCAATGACCACTGGTTGATCCATATGTGGTTTGTGGAAAAGAACACACATGCAATGACCATAGGTTGATCCATATGTGGTTTGTGGAAAAGAACACACATGCAATGACCCCTGGTTGATCCATATGTGGTTTGTGGAAAAGAACACACATGCAATGACTCTACTGCTAGTTTTAGTATAAGAACAAACAAAATGACTCTAGTGGGTCCACATGTAGTTTGTGAAAATAACACACATGCAATGACCACTGGTTGATCCATAAGTTGTTTGTGGAAAAGAACACACATGCAATGAGTCTAGTGGATCCATGTGTGGTTTGTGGAAAAGAACACACATGCAATGACTCTAGTGCTGGTTTGTGGTTTTAGTATAAGAACAAACATGCAATTACTCAAATGGATCCATATGTGGTTTGTGGAAAGAACACACATGCAATGACTCTGGTTGATCCATATGTGGTTTGTGGAAAGAACACACATTCAATGACCACTAGTTGATCCATATGTGGTTTGTGGAAAAGAACACACATGCAATGGCCACTTGTTGATCCATGTGTGGTTTGTGGAAAGAACACACATGCAATGACAGTGGTGGATCCATGGGTGGTTTGTGAAAAGAACACACATGCAATGACTCTAGTGTTGGTTTTAGTATAAGAAAACACATGCAATGACTCTAGTAGGTTCACATGTGGTTTGTGAAAAGAACACACATGCAATGACCACTGGTTGATCCATATGTGGTTTGTGGAAAGAACACACATGAAATGACACTACTTGATCCATGTGTGGTTTGTGGAAAAGAACACACATGCAATGACCACTGGTTGATCCATAAGTTGTTTGTGGAAAAGAACACACATGCAATGAGTCTAGTGGATCCATGTGTGGTTTGTGGAAAAGAACACACATGCAATGACTCTAGTGCTGGTTTGTCCTTTTAGTATAAGAACAAACATGCAATTACTCAAATGGATCTATATGTGGTTTGTAGAAAGAACACACATGCAATGACTCTGGTTGATCCTTATGTTGTTTGTGGAAAGAACACACATGCAATGCCCACTGGTTGATCCATATGTGGTTTGTGGAAAGGACCACACATGCAATGACCACTGGTTGATCCATGTGTGGTTTGTGGAAAGAAGACACATGCAATGACAATGGTGGATCCATGTGTGGTTTGTGAAAAGAACACACATGCAATGACTCTAGTGTTGGTTTTAGTATAAGAACACACATGCAATGACTCTAGTGGGTTCACATGTGGTTTGTGAAAACAACACACATGCAATGACCACTGGTTGATCCATATGTGGTTTGTGGAAAGAACACACATGCAATAACACTGCTTGATCCATGTGTGGTTTGTGGAAAAGAACACACATGCAATGACCACTGGTTGATCCCTGTGTGGTTTGTGGAAAGAACACACATGCAATGACCACTGGTTGGTCCATATGTGGTTTGTGGAAAAGAACACACATGCAATGACCACTTGTTGATCCATATGTGGTTTGTGGAAAAGAACACACATGCAATGACCACTGGTTGATCCATATGTGGTTTGTGGAAAAGAACACACATGCAATGACTCTAATGCTAGTTTTAGTATAAGAACACACTTACAATGACTCTAGTGGGTCCACATGTAGTTTGTGAAAAGAACACACATGCAATAACCACTAGTTGATCCATAAGTTGTTTGTGGAAAAGAACACACATGCAATGAGTCTAGTGGATCCATGTATGGTTTGTGGAAAAGAACACACATGCAATGACTTAGTGCTGGTTTGTGGTTTTAGTATAAGAACATGCAATTACTCAAATGGATCCATATGTTGTTTGCGGAAAGAACACACATGCAATGAATCTTGTTGATCCATATGTGGTTTGTGGAAAGAACACACAATCAATGACCACTGGTTGATCCATATGTGGTTTGTGGAAAAGAACACACATGCAATGACCATAGGTTGATCCATATGTGGTTTGTGGAAAAGAACACACATGCAATGACCCCTGGTTGATCCATATGTGGTTTGTGGAAAAGAACACACATGCAATGACTCTACTGCTAGTTTTAGTATAAGAACAAACAAAATGACTCTAGTGGGTCCACATGTAGTTTGTGAAAAGAACACACATGCAATGACCACTGGTTGATCCATAAGTTGTTTGTGGAAAAGAACACACATGCAATGAGTCTAGTGGATCCATGTGTGGTTTGTGGAAAAGAACACACATGCAATGATTCTAGTGCTGGTTTGTGGTTTTAGTATAAGAACAAACATGCAATTACTCAAATGGATCCATATGTGGTTTGTGGAAAGAACACACATTCAATGACCACTAGTTGATCCATATGTGGTTTGTGGAAAAGAACACACATGCAATGGCCACTTGTTGATCCATGTGTGGTTTGTGGAAAGAACACACATGCAATGACAGTGGTGGATCCATGGGTGGTTTGTGAAAAGAACACACATGCAATGACTCTAGTGTTGGTTTTAGTATAAGAAAACACATGCAATGACTCTAGTAGGTTCACATGTGGTTTGTGAAAAGAACACACATGCAATGACCACTGGTTGATCCATATGTGGTTTGTGGAAAGAACACACATGAAATGACACTACTTGATCCATGTGTGGTTTGTGGAAAAGAACACACATGCAATGACCACTGGTTGATCCATAAGTTGTTTGTGGAAAAGAACACACATGCAATGAGTCTAGTGGATCCATGTGTGGTTTGTGGAAAAGAACACACATGCAATGACTCTAGTGCTGGTTTGTCCTTTTAGTATAAGAACAAACATGCAATTACTCAAATGGATCTATATGTGGTTTGTAGAAAGAACACACATGCAATGACTCTGGTTGATCCTTATGTTGTTTGTGGAAAGAACACACATGCAATGCCCACTGGTTGATCCATATGTGGTTTGTGGAAAGGACCACACATGCAATGACCACTGGTTGATCCATGTGTGGTTTGTGGAAAGAACACACATGCAATGACAGTGGTGGATCCATGTGTGGTTTGTGAAAAGAACACACATGCAATGACTCTAGTGTTGGTTTTAGCATAAGAGCACACATGCAATGACTCTAGTGGGTTCACTTGTTGTTTGTGAAAAGAACACACATGCAATGTCCACTGGTTGATCCATATGTTGTTTGTGGAAAAGAACACACATGCAATGAGTCTAGTGGATCCATGTATGGTTTGTGGAAAAGAACACACATGCAATGACTTAGTGCTGGTTTGTGGTTTTAGTATAAGAACATGCAATTACTCAAATGGATCCATATGTTGTTTGCGGAAAGAACACACATGCAATGAATCTTGTTTATCCATATGGTTTGTGGAAAGAACACACAATCAATGACCACTAGTTGCTCCATATGTGGTTTGTGGAAAAGAACACACATGCAATGACCATAGGTTGATCCATATGTGGTTTGTGGAAAAGAACACACATGCAATGACCCCTGGTTGATCCATATGTGGTTTGTGGAAAAGAACACACATGCAATGACTCTACTGCTAGTTTTAGTATAAGAACAAACAAAATGACTCTAGTGGGTCCACATGTAGTTTGTGAAAATAACACACATGCAATGACCACTGGTTGATCCATAAGTTGTTTGTGGAACAGAACACACACGCAATGAGTCTAGTGGATCCATGTGTGGTTTGTGGAAAAGAACACACATGCAATGACTCTAGTGCTGGTTTGTGGTTTTAGTATAAGAACAAACATGCAATTACTCAAATGGATCCATATGTGGTTTGTGGAAAGAACACACATGCAATGACTCTTGATCCATATGTGGTTTGTGGAAAAGAACACACATTCAATGACCACTAGTTGATCCATATGTGGTTTGTGGAAAAGAACACACATGCAATGGCCACTTGTTGATCCATGTGTGGTTTGTGGAAAGAACACACATGCAATGACAGTGGTGGATCCATGGGTGGTTTGTGAAAAGAACACACATGCAATGACTCTAGTGTTGGTTTTAGTATAAGAAAACACATGCAATGACTCTAGTAGGTTCACATGTGGTTTGTGAAAAGAACACACATGCAATGACCACTGGTTGATCCATATGTGGTTTGTGGAAAGAACACACATGAAATGACACTACTTGATCCATGTGTGGTTTGTGGAAAAGAACACACATGCAATGACCACTGGTTGATCCATAAGTTGTTTGTGGAAAAGAACACACATGCAATGAGTCTAGTGGATCCATGTGTGGTTTGTGGAAAAGAACACACATGCAATGACTCTAGTGCTGGTTTGTCCTTTTAGTATAAGAACAAACATGCAATTACTCAAATGGATCTATGTGGTTTGTAGAAAGAACACACATGCAATGACTGGTTGATCCTTATGTTGTTTGTGGAAAGAACACACATGCAATGCCCACTGGTTGATCCATATGTGGTTTGTGGAAAGGACCACACATGCAATGACCACTGGTTGATCCATGTGTGGTTTGTGGAAAGAAGACACATGCAATGACAATGGTGGATCCATGTGTGGTTTGTGAAAAGAACACACATGCAATGACTCTAGTGTTGGTTTTAGTATAAGAACACACATGCAATGACTCTAGTGGGTTCACATGTGGTTTGTGAAAACAACACACATGCAATGACCACTGGTTGATCCATATGTGGTTTGTGGAAAGAACACACATGCAATAACACTGCTTGATCCATGTGTGGTTTGTGGAAAAGAACACACATGCAATGACCACTGGTTGATCCTGTGTGGTTTGTGGAAAGAACACACATGCAATGACCACTGGTTGGTCCATATGTGGTTTGTGGAAAGAACACACATGCAATGACCACTAGTTGATCCATATGTGGTTTGTGGAAAATAACACACATGCAATGACCACTGGTTGGTCCATATGTGGTTTGTGGAAAGAACACACATGCAATGACTCTAATGCTAGTTTTAGTATAAGAACACACATACTATGACTCTAGTGGGTCCACATGTAGTTTGTGAAAAGAACACACATGCAATAACCACTAGTTGATCCATAAGTTGTTTGTGGAAAAGAACACACATGCAATGAGTCTAGTGGATCCATGTATGGTTTGTGGAAAAGAACACACATGCAATGACTTAGTGCTGGTTTGTGGTTTTAGTATAAGAACATGAAATTACTCAAATGGATCCATATGTTGTTTGCGGAAAGAACACACATGCAATGAATCTGGTTGATCCATATGTGGTTTGTGGAAAGAACACACAATAAATGACCACTGGTTGATCCATATGTGGTTTGTGGAAAAGAACACACATGAAATGACCACTTGTTGATCCATGTGTGGTTTGTGCAAAGAACACACATGCAATGATAGTGGTGGATCCATCTGTGGTTTGTGAAAGGAACACACATGAAATGACTCTAGTGTTGGTTTTAGTATAAGAAAACACATGCAATGACTCTAGTGGGTTCACATGTGCTATGTGAAAAGAACACACATGCAATGACCACTAGTTGATCCATATGTAGTTTGTGGAAAGAACACACATGCAATGACACTACTTGATCCATGTGTGATTTGTGTAAAAGAACACACATGCAATGACCACTAGTTGATCCATAAGTTGTTTGTGGAAAAGAACACACATGCAATGAGTCTAGTGGATCCATGTGTGGTTTGTGGAAAAGAACACACATGCAATGACTCTAGTGCTGGTGTGTCCTTTTAGTATAAGAACCAACATGCAATTACTCAAATGGATCCATATGTGGTTTGTGGAAAGAACACACATGCAATAAATTTGGTTGATCCATATGTTGTTTGTGGAAAGAACACACATGCAATGCCCACTGGTTAATCCGTATGTGGTTTGTGGAAAAGAACACACATGCAGTGACCACTGGTTGATCCATATGTGGTTTGTAGAAAGAACACACATGCAATGACAGTGGTGGATCCATGTGTGGTTTGTGAAAAGAACACACATGCAATGACTCTAGTGTTGGTTTTAGCATAAGAACACACATGCAATGACTCTAGTGGGTTCCCATGTGGTTTGTGAAAAGAACACACATGCAATGACCACTGGTTGATCCATATGTGGTTTGTGGAAAGAACACACATGCAATGACTCTGGTTGATCCATATGTGGTTTGTGGAAAGAACACACATGCAATGACCACTGGTTGATCCATAAGTTGTTTGTGGAAAAGAACACACATGCAATGAGTCTAGTGGATCCATGTGTGGTTTGTGGAAAAGAACACACATGCAATGACTCTGCTGGTTTGTGGTTTTAGTATAAAACAAACATGTAATTTCCAATGGATCCCTATGTTGTTTGTGGAAAGAACACACATGCAATGACTCTGGTTCATCCATATGTGGTTTGTGGAAAGAACACACAATAAATGACCACTGGTTGATCCATATGTGGTTTGTGGAAAAGAACACACATGCAATGACCACTGGTTGATCCATGTGTGGTTTGTGGAAAGAACACACATGCAATGACAGTGGTGGATCCATGTGTGGTTTGTGAAAGAACACACATGGAATGACTCTAGTGTTGGATTTAGTATAAGAACACATGCAATGACTCTAGTGGGTTCACATGTGCTTTGTGGAAAAGAACACACATGCAATAACCACTGGTTGATCCATATGTGGTTTATGGAAAGAACACACATGCAATCACACTGCTTGATCCATGTGTGGTTTGTGGAAAAGAACACATATGCAATGACCACTGGTTGATCCATGTGTGGTTTGTGGAAAGAACACACATGCAATGACAGTGGTGGATCCATGTGTGGTTTGTGAAAAGGACACACATGCAATGACTCTAGTGTTGGATTTAGTATAAGAACACACATGCAATGACTCTAGTGGGTTCACATGTGGTTCGTGGAAAGAACACACATGCAATGACCACTCGTTGATTCATATGTGGTTTGTGGAAAAGAACGCACATGCAATGACCACTCGTTGATCCATATGTGGTTTGTGGAAAGAACACACATGCAATGACTCTAGTGCTAGTTTTAGTATAGGAACACACTTACAATGACTGTAGGGTGGGTCAACATGTAGTTTGTGAAAATAACACATATGCAATGACCACTGGTTGATCCATAAGTTGTTTGTGGAAAACAACACACATGCAATGAGTCTAGTGGATCCATGTGTGGGTTGTGGAAAAGAACACACATGCAATGACTCTAGTGCTTGTTTGTGGTTTTAGTATAAGAACAAACATGCAATTACTCAAATGGATCCCAAATGGTATGTTGTTTGGAAAGAACACATATGCAATGACCACTGGTTGATCCATGTGTGGTTTGTGGAAAGAACACACATGCAATGACCACTGGTTGATCCATATGTGGTTTGTGGAAAAAAGAACACACATGCAATGACCACTAGTTGATCCATATGTGGTTTGTGGAAAAGAACACACATGCAATGACAGTGGTGGATCCATGTGTGGTTTGTAAAAAGAACACACATGCAATGACTCTAGTGTTGGTTTAGTATAAGAACACACATGCAATGACTCTAGTGGGTTCACATGTGGTTTATGAAAAGAACACACATGCAATGACCACTGGTTGATCCATATGTGGTTTGTGGAAAAGAACACACATGCAATGACTGATTGATCCATGTGTGGTTTGTAGAAAGAACACACATGCAATGACCACTGGTTGATCCATGTGTGGTTTGTGAAAAGAGCACACATGCAATGACCACTAGGTTATCCATGTGTGGTTTGTGGAAAGAACACACATGCAATGACCACTGGTTGATTCATATGTAGTTTGCAGAAAAGAACACACATGCAATGACTCTAGTGCTAGTTTTAGTATAAGAACACACATACAATGACTCTAGTGGGTCCACATGTAGTTTGTGAAAAGAACGCACATGCAATGACCACTGGTTGATCCATAAGTTGTTTGTGGAAAAGAAAACACATGCAATGAGTCTAGTGGATCCATGTGTGGTTTGTGGAGAAGAACACACATGCAATGACTCTAGTGCTGGTTTGTGGTTTTAGTATAAAAACAAACATGTAATTACTCAAATGGATCCCTATATTGTTTGGAAAGAACACACATGCAATGACTCTGGTTTATCCGTATGTGGTTTGTGGATAGAACACACACTCAATGACCACTGGTTGATCCATATGTGGTTTATGGAAAAGAACACACATGCAATGACCACTTGTTGATCCATGTGTGGTTTGTGGAAAGAACACACATGCAATGACATTGGTGGATCCATGTGTGGTTTGTGAAAAGAACACACATGCAATGACTCTAGTGTTGGATTTAGTATAAGAACACACATGCAATGACTCTAGTGGGTTCACATGTGGTTTGTGAAAAGAACACACATGCAATAACCACTGGTTGATCCATATGTGGTTTGTGGAAAGAACACACATGCAATGAGTCTAGTTGATCCATGTGTGGTTTGTGGAAAAGAAAACACATGCAATGACCAGTGCTGGTTGTGTGGTTTTAGGAAAGAACACACATGCAATAACCAAATGTTATCCATGTGTGGTTTGTGGAAAGAACACACATGCAATGACTTTGGTTGATTCATATGTGGTTTGTGGAAAGAACACACATGAAATGACTCTAGTTGCTATGTGGTTTGTGGAAAAGAACACACATACAATGACTCTAGTGGGTCCACATGTGGTTTGTGAAAAGAACACACATGCAATGACATTGGTTGATCCATAAGTTGTTTGTGAAAAGAACACACATGCAATGACTCTAGTTCTAGTGGATCCATATGTAGTTCGTGGAAAGAACACACATGCAAAGACCACTAGTTGATCCATATGTGGTTTGTGGAAAGAAGACACATGCCATGACCACTGGTTCATCCATATGTGGTTTGAGGAAATGAACACACATGCAATGACCAATGGTTGTTTCATAAGTTGTTTTTGGAAATGAATAAACATGCAAAGAGTCTAGTGGATCCATGTGTGGTTTGTGGAAAAGAACAAACATGCAATGAGTCTAGTGCTGGTTTTTGGTTTTAGCATAAGAACAAACATGCAATGACTCAAATGTATCCATATGTGGTTTGTGGAAAGAACACACATGCAATGACTCTGGTTGATCCATATGTGGTTTGTGGAAAGAACACACATGCAATGACCACTGGTTGATCCATATGTGGTTTTTGAAAAGAACACACATGCAATGACCACTGGTTGATCCATATGTGGTTTGTGGAAAGAACACACATGCAATGATAGTGGTGGATCCATGTGTGGTTTGTGAAAAGAACACACATGCAATGACTCTAGTGTTGGTTTTAGTATAAGAACACACATGCAATGACTCTAGTGGGTTCACATGTGGTTTGTGAAAAGAACACACATGCAATGACCACTGGTTGATCCATATGTGGTTTGTGGAAAGAACACGCATGCAATGACACTACATGATCCATGTGTGGTTTGTGATCCATATGTGGTTTGTGGAAAGAACACACATGAAATGACCACTGGTTGATCCATGTGTGGTTTGTGGAAAGAACACACATGCAATGACCATAGGTTGATCCATATGTGGTTTGTGGAAAAGAACACACATGCAATGACCCCTGGTTGATCCATATGTGGTTTGTGGAAAAGAACACACATGCAATGACTTTACTGCTTTTTTTCGTTTAATAACAGTCATAATGACTCTTGTGGGTACACATGTAGTTTGTGAAAAGAACACACATGCAATGACCACTGGTTGATCCATATGTGGTTTGTGTAAAGAACACACATGCAATATTCTTCTGGATCCATGTGTGGTTTGTGGAAAGAACACACATGCAATGACTCTAGTGCTGGTTTGTGGTTTTAGTATAAGAACACGCAATTACTCAAATGGATCCATATGTGGTTTGTGGAAAGAACACACATGCAATGACTCGTTGATCCATATGTGGTTTGTGCAAAGAACACACATTCAATGACCACTGGTTGATCCATATGTGGTTTGTGGAAAAAGAACACATGCAATGGCCACTTGTTGATCCATGTATGGTTTGTGGAAAGAACACACATGCAATGACAGTGGTGGATCCATGGGTGGTTTGTGAAAAGAACACACATGCAATCACTCTAGTGTTGGTTTTAGTATAAGAAAACATATGCAATGACTCTAGTGGGTTCACATGTGGTTTGTGAAAAGAACACACATGCAATGACCACTGGTTGATCCATATGTGGTTTGTGGAAAGAACACACATGCAATGACACTACTTGATCCATGTGTGGTTTGTGGAAAAGAACACACATGCAATGACCACTGGTTGATCCATAAGTTGTTTCTGGAAAAGAACACACATGCAATGAGTCTAGTGGATCCATGTGTGGTTTGTGGAAAAGAACACACATGCAATGACTCTAGTGCTGGTTTGTCCTTTTAGTATAAGAACAAACATGCAATTACTCAAATGGATCCATATGTGGTTTGTGGAAAGAACACACATGCAATGACTCTGGTTGATCCATATGTTGTTTGTGGAAAGAACACACGTGCAATGCCCACTGGTTGATCCATATGTGGTTTGTGGAAAAGAATACACATGCAATGACCACTAGTTGATCCATGTGTGGTTTGTGGAAAGAAGACACATGCAATGACAGTGGTGGATCCATGTGTGGTTTGTGAAAAGAACACACATGCAATGACTTTAGTGCTGGTTTTAGTATAAGAACACACATGCAATGACTCTAGTGGGTTCACATGTGGTTTGTGAAAAGAACACACATGCAATGACCACTGGTTGATCCATATGTGGTTTGTGGAAGAAAGAACACATGCAATGACCCTTTGGTTGATCCATATGTGGTTTGTGAAAATAACACACATGCAATGACCACTGGTTGATCCATAAGTTGTTTGTGGAACAGAACACACATGCAATGAGTCTAGTGGATCCATGTGTGGTTTGTGGAAAAGAACACACATGCAATGACTCTAGTGCTGGTTTGTGGTTTTAGTATAAGAACAAACATGCAATTACTCAAATTGATCAATATGTGGTTTGTGGAAAGAACACACATGCAATGACTCTGGTTGATCCATATGTGGTTTGTGGAAAGAACACACATGCAATGACCACTGGTTGATCCATATGTGGTTTGTGGAAAAGAACACACATGCAATGACCACTTGTTGATCCATGTGTTCTTTGTGGAAAGAACACACATGCAATGACATTGGTGAATCCATGTGTGATTTGTGGAAAACCACACATGCAATGACTCTAGTGTTGGTTTTAGTATAAGAACACACATGCAATGACTCTAGTGGGTTCACATGTGGTTTGTGAAAAGAACACACATGCAATGACCACTGGTTGATCATTATGTGGTTTGTGGAAAGAACACACATGCAATGACCACTGGTTCATCCATGTGTGGTTTGGGGAAAGAACACACATGCAATGACCACTGGTTGATCCATATGTGGTTTGTGGAAAAGAACACACATGCAATGACAGTGGTGGATCCATGTGTGGTTTGTGAAAAGAACACATGCAATGACCACTTCTAGTGTTGGTTTAGTATAAGAACACACATGCAATGACTCTAGTAGGTTCCATGTGGTTTTTTGAAAAGAACACACATGCAATGACCCTGGTTTTTCCATTTGTGGTTTTGTGCAAAGAACACACATGCAATGACCACTTGTTGATCCATATGTGGTTTGTGGAAAGAACACACATGCAATGACCCGTGTGGTTTGTGAAAAGAACACATGCAATGACCACTGGCTGATCCATAAGTTGTTTGTGGAAAACAACACACATGCAATGAGTCTAGTGGATCCATGTGTGGTTTGTGGAAAAGAACACACATGCAATGACTCTAGTGCTGGTTTGTGGTTTTAGTATAAGAACAAACATGTAATTACTCCAATGGATCCCTATGTTGTTTGTTGAAAGAACACACATGCAATGACTCTGGTTGATCTAGATGTGGTTTGTGGAAAGAACACACATGCAATGACCACTGGTTGATCCATATGTGGTTTGTGGAAAGAACACACATGCAATGACCACTGGTTGATCCATGTGTGGTTTGTGGAAAGAACAAACATGCAATGTCAGTGGTGGATCCATGTGTGGTTTGTGAAAAGAACACACATGCAATGACTCTAGTGTTGGTTTTAGTATAAGAACACACATGCAATGACTCTAGTGGGTTCACATGTGGTTTGTGAAAAGAACACACATGCAATGACCACTGGTTGATCCATATGTTGTTTGTGGAAAGAACACACATGCAATGACACTGCTTGATCCATGTGTGGTTTGTGGAAAAGAACACACATGCAATGACCACTTGTTGATCCATGTGTGGTTTGTGGAAAGAACACACATGCAATGACCACTGGTTGATCCATATGCGGTTTATGGAAAATAACACACATGCAATGACCACTGGTTGATCCATATGTGGTTTGTGGAAAGAACACACATGCAATGACTCTATTGCTAGTTTTAGTATAAGAACACACATAAAATGACTCTAGTGGGTCCACATGTAGTTTGTGAAAATAACACACATGCAATGACCACTGGTTGATCCATAAGTTGTTTGTGGAACAGAACACACATGCAATGAGTCTAGTGGATCCATGTGTGGTTTGTGGAAAAGAACACACATGCAATGACTCTAGTGCTGGTTTGTGGTTTTAGTATAAGAACAAACATGCAATTACTCAAATTGATCAATATGTGGTTTGTGGAAAGAACACACATGCAATGACTCTGGTTGATCCATATGTGGTTTGTGGAAAGAACACACATGCAATGACCACTGGTTGATCCATATGTGGTTTGTGGAAAAGAACACACATGCAATGACCACTGGTTGATCCATGTGTGGTTTGTGGAAAGAACACACATGCAATGACAGTGGTGGATCCATGTGTGGTTTGTGAAAAGAACACACATGCAATGACTCTAGTGTTGGTTTTAGTATAAGAACACACATGCAATGACTCTAGTGGGTTCACATGTGGTTTGTGAAAAGAACACACATGCAATGACCACTGGTTGATCCATATGTGGTTTGTGGAAAGAACACACATGAAATGACACTACTTGATCCATGTGTGGTTTGTGGAAAGAACACACATGCAATGACTATGGTTGATCCATAAGTTGTTTGTGGAAAAGAACACACATGCAATGAGTCTAGTGGATCCATGTGTGGTTTGTGGAAAAGAACACACATGCAATGACTCTAGTGCTGGTTTGTCCTTTTAGTATAAGAACAAACATGCAATTACTCAAATGGATCTATATGTGGTTTGTAGAAAGAACACACATGCAATGACTCTGGTTTATCCATTTGGTGTTTGTGGGAAGAACACATGCAATGCCTGGTTGATCCATATGTGGTTTGTGGAAAGGACCACACATGCAATGACCACTGGTTGATCCATGTGTGGTTTGTGGAAAGAAGACACATGCAATGACAATGGTGGATCCATGTGTGGTTTGTGAAAAGAAAACACATGCAATGACTCAAGTGTTGGTGTTAGTATAAGAACACACATGCAAAGACTCTAGAGGGATCAAATGTGGTGTGTGAAAACAAAACACATGCAAAGACCACTGGTTGATCCATATGTGGTTTGTGGAAAGAACACACATGCAATAACACCGGTTGATCCATGTGTGGTTTGTGGAAAGAACCCAAATGAAGTGAACATAGGTGGATCCATTTGTGGTTTGTGGAAAGAACACACATGCAATGACCACTGGTTTGTCCATATGTGGTTTGTTGAAAGAACACACATGCAATGACCACTTGTTGATCCATATGTGGTTTGTGGAAAAGAACACACATGCAATGACCACTGGTTGATCCATATGTGGTTTGTGGAAAAGAACACACATGCAATGACTCTAATGCTAGTTTTAGTATAAGAACACACTTACAATGACTCTAGTGGGTCCACATGTAGTTTGTGAAAAGAACACACATGCAATAACCACTAGTTGATCCATAAGTTGTTTGTGGAAAAGAACACACATGCAATGAGTCTAGTGGATCCATGTATGGTTTGTGGAAAAGAACACACATGCAATGACTTAGTGCTGGTTTGTGGTTTTAGTATAAGAACATGAAATTACTCAAATGGATCCATATGTTGTTTGCGGAAAGAACACACATGCAATGAATCTGGTTGATCCATATGTGGTTTGTGGAAAGAACACACAATAAATGACCACTGGTTGATCCATATGTGGTTTGTGGAAAAGAACACACATGAAATGACCACTTGTTGATCCATGTGTGGTTTGTGCAAAGAACACACATGCAATGATAGTGGTGGATCCATCTGTGGTTTGTGAAAGGAACACACATGAAATGACTCTAGTGTTGGTTTTAGTATAAGAAAACACATGCAATGACTCTAGTGGGTTCACATGTGCTATGTGAAAAGAACACACATGCAATGACCACTAGTTGATCCATATGTAGTTTGTGGAAAGAACACACATGCAATGACACTACTTGATCCATGTGTGATTTGTGTAAAAGAACACACATGCAATGACCACTAGTTGATCCATAAGTTGTTTGTGGAAAAGAACACACATGCAATGAGTCTAGTGGATCCATGTGTGGTTTGTGGAAAAGAACACACATGCAATGACTCTAGTGCTGGTGTGTCCTTTTAGTATAAGAACCAACATGCAATTACTCAAATGGATCCATATGTGGTTTGTGGAAAGAACACACATGCAATAAATTTGGTTGATCCATATGTTGTTTGTGGAAAGAACACACATGCAATGCCCACTGGTTAATCCGTATGTGGTTTGTGGAAAAGAACACACATGCAGTGACCACTGGTTGATCCATATGTGGTTTGTAGAAAGAACACACATGCAATGACAGTGGTGGATCCATGTGTGGTTTGTGAAAAGAACACACATGCAATGACTCTAGTGTTGGTTTTAGCATAAGAACACACAGGCAATGACTCTAGTGGGTTCACATGTGGTTTGTGAAAAGAACACACATGCAATGACCACTTGTTGATCCATATGTGGTTTGTGGAAAAGAACACACATGCAATGACCCCTGGTTGATCCATATGTGGTTTGTGGAAAAGAACACACATGCAATGACCACTGGTTGATCCATAAGTTGTTTGTGGAAAAGAACACACATGCAATGAGTCTGGTGGATCTATGTGTGGTTTGTGGAAAAGAACACACATGCAATGACTCTAGTGCTGGTTTGTGGTTTTAGTATAAAAACAAACATGTAATTTCTCCAATGGATCCCTATGTTGTTTGTGGAAAGAACACACATGCAATGACTCTGGTTCATCCATATGTGGTTTGTGGAAAGAACACACAATAAATGACCACTGGTTGATCCATATGTGGTTTGTGGAAAAGAACACACATGCAATGACCACTTGTTGATCCATGTTTGGTTTGTGGAAAGAACACACATGCAATGACAGTGGTGGATCCATGTGTGGTTTGTGAAAAGAACACACATGGAATGACTCTAGTGTTGGATTTAGTATAAGAACACACATGCAATGACTCTAGTGGGTTCACATGTGGTTTGTGAAAAGAACACACATGCAATGACCACTTGTTGATCCATATGTGGTTTATGGAAAGAACACACATGCAATGACACTGCTTGATCCATGTGTGGTTTGTGGAAAAGAACACACATGCAATGACCACTGGTTGATCCATGTGTGGTTTGTGGAAAGAACACACATGCAATGACAGTGGTGGATCCATGTGTGGTTTGTGAAAAGGACACACATGCAATGACTCTAGTGTTGGATTTAGTATAAGAACACACATGCAATGACTCTAGTGGGTTCACATGTGGTTTGTGGAAAGAACACACATGCAATGACCACTTGTTGATCCATATGTGGTTTGTGGAAAAGAACACACATGCAATGACCCCTGGTTGATCCATATGTGGTTTGTGGAAAAGAACACACATGCAATGACTCTAATGCTAGTTTTAGTATAAGAACACACATACAATGACTGTAGTGGGTCCACATGTAGTTTGTGAAAAGAACACATATGCAATGACCACTGGTTGATCCATAAGTTGTTTGTGGAAAAGAACACACATGCAATGAGTCTAGTGGATCCATGTGTGGTTTGTGGAAAAGAACACACATGCAATGACTCTAGTGCTGGTTTGTGGTTTTAGTATAAAAACAAACATGTAATTACTCAAATGGATCCCTATGTTGTTTGTGGAAAGAACACACATGCAATGACTCTGGTTGATCCATATGTGGTTTGTGGAAAGAACACACAATCAATGACCACTGGTTGATCCATATGTGGTCTGTGGAAAAGAACACACATGCAATGACCACTTGCTGATCCATGTGTGGTTTGTGGAAAGAACACACATGCAATGACAGTGGTGGATCCATGTGTGGTTTGTGAAAAGAACACACATGCAATGACTCTAGTGTTGGATTTAGTATAAGAACACACATGCAATGACTCTAGTGGGTTCACATGTGGTTTGTGAAGAGAACACACATGCAATGACCACTGGTTGATCCATATGTGGTTTGTGGAAAGAACACACATGCAATGACACTGATTGATCCATGTGTGGTTTGTGGAAAAGAACACACATGCAATGACCACTGGTTGATCCATGTGTGGTTTGTGGAAAGAACACACATGCAATGACCACTAGGTTATCCATGTGTGGTTTGTGGAAAGAACACGCATGCAATGACCACTGGTTGATTCATATGTAGTTTGCAGAAAAGAACACACATGCAATGACTCTAGTGCTAGTTTTAGTATAAGAACACACATACAATGACTCTAGTGGGTCCACATGTAGTTTGTGAAAAGAACGCACATGCAATGACCACTGGTTGATCCATAAGTTGTTTGTGGAAAAGAAAACACATGCAATGAGTCTAGTGGATCCATGTGTGGTTTGTGGAGAAGAACACACATGCAATGACTCTAGTGCTGGTTTGTGGTTTTAGTATAAAAACAAACATGTAATTACTCAAATGGATCCCTATATTGTTTGTGGAAAGAACACACATGCAATGACTCTGGTTGATCCGTATGTGGTTTGTGGAAAGAACACACAATCAATGACCACTGGTTGATCCATATGTGGTTTATGGAAAAGAACACACATGCAATGACCACTTGTTGATCCATGTGTGGTTTGTGGAAAGAACACACATGCAATGACATTGGTGGATCCATGTGTGGTTTGTGAAAAGAACACACATGCAATGACTCTAGTGTTGGATTTAGTATAAGAACACACATGCAATGACTCTAGTGGGTTCACATGTGGTTTGTGAAAAGAACACACATGCAATAACCACTGGTTGATCCATATGTGGTTTGTGGAAAGAACACACATGCAATGACACTGATTGATCCATGTGTGGTTTGTGGAAAAGAACACACATGCAATGACCACTGGTTGATCCATGTGTGGTTTGTGGAAAGAACACACATGCAATAACCACTATGTTATCCATGTGTGGTTTGTGGAAAGAACACACATGCAATGACCACTGGTTGATTCATATGTAGTTGGTGGAAAAGAACACACATGAAATGACTCTAGTGCTAGTTTTAGTATAAGAACACACATACAATGACTCTAGTGGGTCCACATGTAGTTTGTGAAAAGAACGCACATGCAATGACCATTGGTTGATCCATAAGTTGTTTGTGGAAAAGAACACACATGCAATGAGTCTAGTGGATCCATATGTAGTTCGTGGAAAGAACACACATGCAAAGACCACTAGTTGATCCATATGTGGTTTGTGGAAAGAAGACACATGCCATGACCACTGGTTGATCCATATGTGGTTTGTGGAAAAGAACACACATGCAAAGACCACTGGTTGATCCATAAGTTGTTTGTGGAAAAGAACACACATGCAATGAGTCTAGTGGATCCATGTGTGGTTTGTGGAAAAGAACAAACATGCAATGAGTCTAGTGCTGGTTTTTGGTTTTAGCATAAGAACAAACATGCAATGACTCAAATGGATCCATATGTGGTTTGTGGAAAGAACACATATGCAATGACTCTGGTTGATCCATATGTGGTTTGTGGAAAGAACACACATGCAATGACCACTGGTTGATCCATATGTGGTTTTTGGAAAAGAACACACATGCAATGACCACTGGTTGATCTATGTGTGGTTTGTGGAAAGAACACACATGCAATGATAGTGGTGGATCCATGTGTGGTTTGTGAAAAGAACACACATGCAATGACTCTAGTGTTGGTTTTAGTATAAGAACACACATGCAATGACTCTAGTGGGTTCACATGTGGTTTGTGAAAAGAACACACATGCAATGACCACTGGTTGATCCATATGTGGTTTGTGGAAAGAACACGCATGCAATGACACTACTTGATCCATGTGTGGTTTGTGGAAAAGAACACACATGAAATGACCACTGGTTGATCCATGTGTGGTTTGTGGAAACAACACACATGCAATGACCATAGGTTGATCCATATGTGGTTTGTGGAAAAGAACACACATGCAATGACCCCTGGTTGATCCATATGTGGTTTGTGGAAAAGAACACACATGCAATGACTCTACTGCTAGTTTTCGTATAAGAACAGACAAAATGACTCTAGTGGGTCCACATGTAGTTTGTGAAAAGAACACACATGCAATGACCACTGGTTGATCCATATGTGGTTTGTGGAAAGAACACACATGCAATATTACTTCTTGATCCATGTGTGGTTTGTGGAAAAGAACACACATGCAATGACTCTAGTGCTGGTTTGTGGTTTTAGTATAAGAACAAACACGCAATTACTCAAATGGATCCATATGTGGTTTGTGGAAAGAACACACATGCAATGACTCTGGTTGATCCATATGTGGTTTGTGGAAAGAACACACATTCAATGACCACTGGTTGATCCATATGTGGTTTGTGGAAAAGAACACACATGCAATGGCCACTTGTTGATCCATGTATGGTTTGTGGAAAGAACACACATGCAATGACAGTGGTGGATCCATGGGTGGTTTGTGAAAAGAACACACATGCAATCACTCTAGTGTTGGTTTTAGTATAAGAAAACATATGCAATGACTCTAGTGGGTTCACATGTGGTTTGTGAAAAGAACACACATGCAATGACCACTGGTTGATCCATATGTGGTTTGTGGAAAGAACACACATGCAATGACACTACTTGATCCATGTGTGGTTTGTGGAAAAGAACACACATGCAATGACCCTTTGGTTGATCCATAAGTTGTTTCGGAAAGAACACACATGCAATGAGTCTAGTGGATCCATGTGTGGTTTGTGGAAAAGAACACACATGCAATGACTCTAGTGCTGGTTTGTCCTTTTAGTATAAGAACAAACATGCAATTACTCAAATGGATCCATATGTGGTTTGTGGAAAGAACACACATGCAATGACTCTGGTTGATCCATATGTTGTTTGTGGAAAGAACACACGTGCAATGCCCACTGGTTGATCCATATGTGGTTTGTGGAAAAGAATACACATGCAATGACCACTAGTTGATCCATGTGTGGTTTGTGGAAAGAAGACACATGCAATGACAGTTGGTGGATCCATGTGTGGTTTGTGAAAGAACACACATGCAATGACTTGAGTGCTGGTTTTAGTATAAGAACACACATGCAATGACTCTAGTGGGTTCACATGTGGTTTGTGAAAAGAACACACATGCAATGACCACTGGTTGATCCATATGTGGTTTGTGGAAAGAACACACATGCAATGACACTGCATGATCCATGTGTGGGTTGTGGAAAAGAACACACATGCAATGACCACTGGTTGATCCATGTGTGGTTTGTGGAAAGAACACACATGCAATGACCACTGGTTGATCCATATGTGGTTTGTGGAAAAGAACACACATGCAATGACCACTGGTTGATCCATATGTGGTTTGTGGAAAAGAACACACATGCAATGACTCTAATGCTAGTTTTAGTATAAGAACACACTTACAATGACTCTAGTGGGTCCACATGTAGTTTGTGAAAAGAACACACATGCAATGACCACTGGTTGATCCATAAGTTGTTTGTGGAAAAGAACACACATGGAATGAGTCTAGTGGATCCATGTGTGGTTTGTGGAAAAGAACACACATGCAATGACTCTAGTGCTGGTTTGTGGTTTTAGTATAAGAACATGCAATTACTCAAATGGATCCATTGGTTGTTTGTGGAAAGAACACACATGCAATGGCTCTAGTTGATCCATATGTGGTTTGTGGAAAGAACACACATGCAATGACTCTAGTGGATCCATGTGTGGTTTGTGGAAAAGAACACACATGCAATGACTAAAGTTCTGGAATGTGGTTTTAGCATAAGAACAAACATGCAATGACTCAAATGGATCCATATGTGGTTTGTGGAAAGAACACACATGCAATGACTCTGGTTGATCCATATGTGGTTTGTGGAAAGAACACACATGCAATGACCACTGGTTGATCCATATGTGGTTTGTGGAAAAGAACACACATGCAATGACCACTTGTTGATCCATGTGTGGTTTGTGCAAAGAACACACATGCAATGACAGTGGTGGATCCATGTGTGGTTTGTGAAAGGAACACACATGAAATGACTCTAGTGTTGGTTTTAGTATAAGAAAACACATGCAATGACTCTAGTGGGTTCACATGTGGTATGTGAAAAGAACACACATGCAATGACCACAGGTTGATCCATATGTGGTTTGTGGAAAGAACACACATGCAATGACACTACTTGATCCATGTGTGGTTTGTGTAAAAGAACACACATGCAATGACCACTGGTTGATCCATAAGTTGTTTGTGGAAAAGAACACACATGCAATGAGTCTAGTGGATCCATGTGTGGTTTGTGAACAGAACACACATGCAATGACCACTGGTTGATCCATATGTGGTTTGTGGAAAGAACACACATGCAATGACACTGCTTGATCCATGTGTGGTTTGTGGAAAAGAACACACATGCAATGACCATTGGTTGATCCATGTGTGGTTTGTGGAAAGAACACACATGCAATGACCACTTGTTGATCCATATGTGGTTTGTGGAAAAGAACACACATGCAATGACCCCTGGTTGATCCATATGTGGTTTGTGGAAAAGAACACACATGCAATGACCACTGGTTGATCCATAAGTCGTTTGTGGAAAAGAACACACATGCAATGAGTCTGGTGGATCTATGTGTGGTTTGTGGAAAAGAACACACATGCAATGACTCTAGTGCTGGTTTGTGGTTTTAGTATAAAAACAAACATGTAATTTCTCCAATGGATCCCTATGTTGTTTGTGGAAAGAACACACATGCAATGACTCTGGTTCATCCATATGTGGTTTGTGGAAAGAACACACAATAAATGACCACTGGTTGATCCATATGTGGTTTGTGGAAAAGAACACACATGCAATGACCACTTGTTGATCCATGTTTGGTTTGTGGAAAGAACACACATGCAATGACAGTGGTGGATCCATGTGTGGTTTGCGAAAAGAACACACATGTAATGACTCTAGTGTTGGATTTAGTATAAGAACACACATGCAATGACTCTAGTGGGTTCACATGTGGTTTGTGAAAAGAACACACATGCAATGACCACTGGTTGATCCATATGTGGTTTGTGGAAAGAACACACATGCAATGACACTGATTGATCCATGTGTGGTTTGTGGAAAAGAACATACATGCAATGACCACTGGTTGATCCATGTGTGGTTTGTGGAAAGAACACACATGCAATGACCACTAGGTTATCCATGTGTCGTTTGTGGAAAGAACACACATGCAATGACCACTGGTTGATCCATATGTGGTTTGTGGAAAAGAAGACACATGCAATGACTCTACTGCTAGTTTTAGTATAAGATCAAACAAAATGACTCTAGTGGGTCCACATGTAGTTTGTGAAAAGAACACACATGCAATGACCACTGGTTGATCCATATGTGGTTTGTGGAAAAGAACACACATGCAATGAGTCTAGTGGATCCATGTGTGGTTTGTGGAAAAGAACACACATGCAATGACTCTAGTGCTGGTTTGTGGTTTTAGTATAAGAACAAACATGCAATTACTCAAATGGATCCATATGTGGTTTGTGGAAAGAACACGCATGCGATGACTCTGGTTGATCCATATGTGGTTTGTGGAAAGAACACACATTCAATGACCACTGGTTGATCCATATGTGGTTTGTGGAAAAGAACACACATGCAATGGCCACTTGTTGATCCACGTGTGGTTTGTGGAAAGAACACACATGCAGTGACAGTGGTGGATCCATGGGTGGTTTGTGAAAAGAACACACATGCAATGACTCTAGTGTTGGTTTTAGTATAAGAAAACACATGCAATGACTCTAGTGGGTTCACTTGTGGTTTGTGAAAAGAACACACATGCCATGACCCTGGTTGATCCATATGTGGTTTGTAGAAAAGAACACACATGCAAAGTCCACTGGTTGATCCATAAGTTGTTTGTGGAAAAGAACACACATGCAATGAGTCTAGTGGATCCATGTGTGGTTTGTGGAAAAGAACACACATGCAATGACTCTAGTGCTTGTTTGTCCTTTTAGTATAAGAACAAACATGCAATTACTCAAATGGATCTATATGTGGTTTGTAGAAAGAACACACATGCAATGCCTCTGGTTGATCCATATGTGGTTTGTGGAAAGGAACACACATGCAATGACCACTGGTTGATCCATGTGTGGTTTGTGGAAAGAAGACACATGCAATGACAATGGTGGATCAATGTGTGGTTTGTGAAAAGAACACACATGCAATGACTCTAGTGTTGGTTTTAGTATAAGAACACACATGCAATGACTCTAGTGGGTTCACATATGATTTGTGAAAAGAACACACATGCAATGACCACTGGTTGATCCATATGTGGTTTGTGGAAAGAACACACATGCAATAACACTGCTTGATCCATGTGTGGTTTGTGGAAAAGAACACACATGCAATGACCACTGGTTGATCCATATGTGGTTTGTGGAAAGAACACACATGCAATGACACTACTTGATCCATGTGTGGTTTGTGGAAAAGAACACACATGCAATGACCACTGGTTGATCCATAAGTTGTTTGTGGAAAAGAACACACATGCAATGAGTCTAGTGGATCCATGCGTGGTTTGTGGAAAAGAACACACATGCAATGACCACTGGTTGATCCATAAGTTGTTTGTGGAAAAGAACACACATGCAATGAGTCTAGTGGATCCATGTGTGGTTTGTGGAAAAGAACACACATGCAATGACTCTTGTGCTGGTTTGTGGTTTTAGTATAAAAACAAACATGTAATTACTCAAATGGATCCCTATATTGTTTGTGGAAAGAACACACATGCAATGACTCTGGTTGATCCATATGTGGTTTGTGGAAAGAACAAACAATCAATGACCACTGGTTGATCCATATGTGGTTTGTGGAAAAGAACACACATGCAATGACCACTTGTTGATCCATGTGTGGTTTGTGGAAAGAACACACATGCAATGACAGTGGTGGATCCATGTGTGGTTTGTGAAAAGAACACACATGCAATGACTCTAGTAGGTTCACATGTGGTTTGTGAAAAGAACACACATGCAATAACCACTGGTTGATCCATATGTGGTTTGTGGAAAGAACACACATGCAATGACACTGATTGATCCATGTGTGGTTTGTGGAAAAGAACACACATGCAATGACCACTGGTTGATCCATGTGTGGTTTGTGGAAAGAACACACATGCAATAACCACTAGGTTATCCATGTCTGGTTTGTGGAAAGAACACACATGCAATGACCACTGGTTGATTCATATGTAGTTTATGGAAAAGAACACACATGAAATGACTCTAGTGCTAGTTTTAGTATAAGAACACACATACAATGACTCTAGTGGATCCACATGTAGTTTGTGAAAAGAACGCACATGCAATGACCACTGGTACAAATCCTACAGGCAACACAATGCTCTGATACCATCTGTAAGGTCCCCAACCTTTAATAAGATTGAGTCCCCTGTGTTTACAATGCTAGTCCCTGGATCAATAGCTAGCATCCACAGTTTAGATGTAATATCAAGAAACAAAGGTCATAATACAACTTTATAACCAGGAATAACATAATTTTATTACATCAAACATAGCTCATTGGCTATTTACATTACATTGCAGCGGAATAACTATAAGCATTGGGTCCTTCATCTTCAAAGTGCCACAGGCAGATGTTGGTTGTAGACTTTGTAATCCTAATCAATCAATCTTCACTAAATCAATCAAACCTGCAACATCATAAGTTACAGCCACAAGGGTCAATACATTTGAATTGTATTGGCAAGTGATACCTTAGTATATTTTAAGTGGACTATAATACTATATGCATTTGGCTGGTGGAGCTTAGGCTTGCTTTGCTCAAAATAGATTTTTCCTTAACTTTTGAAAACACTAAGTTTTGTTTGGCAAAAACACCCAAGGCATCTATCAATCAAAGACTCGAGATCCACTCAGGCATCTACCAATCAATGGTGAAGATCCTTTTAACCCTTGTTCACCCACAAGTTTTATTTAGAAATTGGAGTGATGAGATTCTTGATTGCTTCCATGTCTTGATGCTCAAATTGTCCTTTACCAGGACATGGCTAAGTACTTAGGTTTTACACTCTGAGGTGGTGCACTTTCCCCAAGCCTTGGTTTCCCAAGACATGATCCTTGAGCCTTTCCTTAGTCAAATGGGCGCTCCAACCTATCAACCCATCTACCACCCATTGTCCAAGAGACTAAGTTCTAGCATCCTAAGATCATGGCAGAGCCCATAATGCCAAGTGGTTGCACTTGAAGCTTCTCAACATTTGACATCTCAAATCTCTTTGTTTCTGGGTGGCCATCCACAAGTGAGATACACAACCCAAGTCCATGGCCTTGTGAACCACTCAACATATACCATTCTTTCCATTCCACCCAGGTGATTCATTAACTTAGTTGTTTTGTTAAATAAAAACAAGTCCAAAGACTTAGAATATTTTTCCATAGTGTGAATATATAAACCACCCTTGCTTTCTAATAGCTAGGCTAAGCATGATAGTAATAGGAATCTTGACTTAGGTAATTTTCACTAAGGTTTCACCTAATAGGTTTTCCCAAGAATAGCTTGTACTTAGCAAAACCATGCAAGTCCTATACTTAGAAAAATAATACTAATGCATATATAAAATATAGGAATGGAATATTCATGATGATATCACTTGCCTTTTTGGTAGAGGGTATAGGTTCACTCCTTGTGCTTGCAACACTCACACTCTTCAAGTCACTACAATTCAATCAAGCAAGGCACAAACTTAATCTACCAATCAAGCAAAACTACACACATAAAATAACAAAGTCAAACAAACAATTTTTCACACACAAAGTAATGGGATCTAAGTCATGCATAAGCATGCAAAGGTTGGTTCTATTGTAAGGATGGTCTTCACTAGGCTTCTAACTTTGTAAGTTCCAAATTGGTCATTTACCAAAATGGCAAAGTCATTTGCAAAGAGGGTCTCTATTAGATTCCTAAACTTTGTAAGATCCAAATTGGTCATTTACCAAAGTGGTAAAGTTGTTAGCAAAAGGCTTTACTATAAAACCATTTTCCAAAACAAAGTGTCATTCTATGTGGTGTAGAAATATTTCTACTAGGGTATTATCCCATAGGTTTCACCAAATGAGTTGCTATTGCAAAACTTGGTGTTTGGGTCAGTAGGTTTGGTCCAAAACATTTTCTCAAAGTTTTCTTTATGAAAGCATTTTCATAAACAAAACAATGGTTTTTAATTAGCTAGAAATGGACTAAACCAATTAATCCATTCTAAACTTTTCAAAAATCATTTTCCAAACTATGGGTTGGTTCCTAGGATCAGTAAGGTCACAACAAACCAATTGGCAAAGGTTTTAATCTTAAAATCATTTTTAAATGATTTTTCTAATGTTAGTAAGCACACAAAAGAATCTGCAAAATTAAACAAGTTAACAGATACTATTTTCTAAAACAAGGGTAGGGTTGGTTAGAGCTTGTCTTGCTGATTCCAACGACATCAAATTTGTAAAATTTGGACGTGTGGATCAAAAGATACAAAGGTTTGAAGTTTGCAAAAGTTTCTGTTTTCAAATCTGTTTTTAAACAGATCTGGTGGACACGCGGCGTAATTCTATTCGTCGGTACCGATTCGCTGCGGATCACGCTCTGTAGCCGTTGGATCTAAATGAGATCGTGCGGCGCAGGACTCGTACCTCTTCGCGGTTAAGTGATCTATCGTAACCGTCAGATCTAGATCCTACGGTTCTAGCGTGCTCGACCATTTGCGAAGCGTGACGCGGTGGCTACCGGCGGCGAGTCGTCGGTCGATGACGGTGCCGCGATACTGAAGCGAGAGAAAGAGGGCATGCTCACCGAGTTCGCAAGATCGTGGGGAAACTCGAGGTAGTGTCTTCCTATCGCGGGGCGTACTGGAGTGAGCTTGATTGCTCGCCGGAGTTGCTGCGGCGGCGGGGCTCTCGGGTTGTCGTCGTTGGCGTCGCTGTGGATCACGAGAAGACAAACGGAAAGCACTGTAATACGCGCAAGGGTACAGCGGTGATCTGGCGTGAAGGAGGAGTGAAGGGGCGGTCTGGTCTTACCGGTGGGGCTCGTCGGAGAGGAAGCAGACGGCGGTGCTCACTGTCGACGACGGAGGCGAGGATAGGGGGCACCCTAGGTCAAACGGAAGGTGTCGTTAGGTTCGTATGAGCTTGTAGATCATCATCGGGTCAACGAGGATGAGAGGGGAGGTCAGGTTTACCGGGGAGATGTCGCCAGCTTGGAGCAGCGCTGCTGCTCGGGCTTGTTGGAGTCGGGGTTCTGGTGCTCCCGCGGGCGAACTAGGAGTACTAGGAGATGCGTCAGGTCGAGAGGAGTCCACTCGCGTGAAGTAGAGGCAGAGGGGTGGTCGGAGTTGGCCGGAATTGCTGTGACAGCTCGTCGGAGCAGAGGGCGTTCGAGGAGGAAATGGAGCGGCCTGGGGGCGAGCTTGGGGAAGGGGTCTGAGGGAAATGACAGAGGAGAGGGAGGCGGTTAAATGGGCGTTGTCACGGCGAGGAATTATCACGTTAAGGCAATTGAAGCGAGAAATCAAGGCGAAACGGCTACTGTGAGGGGGAAGACGGGGTCGCGGGGAGAACGAAGAAGGAGGTGGCAGTGGGGTCCTCTGGTCAGTGGGGAAAAGAAAGGGAATGGGGTCCACTTGCCAGTCTCTTTGCGGGTTGTTTAGTTGGTGAAGAAAAATGGTTCGAGCGTGGGTGAGAGAGGTGGGGTCGTTTCGTCAGCGAGTGAGGGAAAGAGGAGTGGGTCCTGGTTGTCATTGACTCAGTGGGTCTGAAAGTTGGTGTCAAATGTTTTCCTTCGGGGAGGGAGTACTGGGCTGGACTGGCCTAGTGGGCTGGGCCTGTTGCACTATTTTTTTTTCTGTCTAAATCTTTTTCCTTTTTCTAATTCTTTTTCTGTTTTCAATTTTCAAACAATTATTCAAACAATCAAACAACACTCAAATCAATTCAAACAATCACTCAACTTCACTTTGAATTTGGTTCTGTTTGGCAACATAATCCAAATCTCAAAATGAAATATTATTTTTATTCATTTTAGGATCCATTTATTATTTAAATAAAGTGGATCTTTAGTTATTAGGGTTTGATTTATTTAACAAAATTTCCATTTGAAATCCAATTATTTTCAAAACCAAACCAGAAGGTTTAATTTGAAAAATAAAAGAATACTTGGAAACTTATTTAAATAAATGAATAAGTTTTGGTGTTTAATTAAAATGGTAAAGCCTTTACTTAAATAAAATTGGATATTTAAATCCTTATTATTTTATTTAAATAATCCTTTACTCATTTTAATCAAAGCAAAACCTTTTAATAAAAGATTTCAAAGTAGTAATAAAATACTTGGTGTTCATTTAAAATGGGAAAAGCTTTTACTTAAATAAAATTGGATATTTAAATCCTTTATTTTATTTAAATAAACCTTTACTCATTTTATCAAAACAAGATATTTTATTTCAAAAGTTTGGCCAAAATTAATTTGGCTTATCTTTTCATTTGAAACCAAAGTCTTTTATTAAAAGATCTAAAACAGTGTTTCCAAAACAATTTATTTTCCTTTGATAAATGTTTATCTTTATAAATCCCTTTAGGATTATTTGTTCACCATTTGGGATGGCTTTTGGTAAGGGCTTTATTAGCTTTTGGAAATTCAATTTCCTTATCTTATTATAGTCATAAGATTTTGCCTATAGTTCCAAACTAAGTGAAACCAATCTCTAAGGTCTTTCTTGATCCTTTGTGATTATTTGTTGATCAAATTTGGTATGGATCAAATCCATGGATTTGGAGATAACTTGGGAAATGATTTCCTTCCATTAGGGTTTAGGGATTTGGATTACTTTCCAAATGTTCAAATTTCCAGATACATTCATTGAGGAATGCATTTCCCTTGATTTGGATTTTTGTTGAATTCAAACTTACGCAAGGTTTGTTCAAGATGGGATTTCAAGTCTCCTTTTAGAAACAAAAGTTTCTTTTCACCTGATTTCCAACAAAATTTATTTTGTTCATTTATTTTCACATTACAAGATTTGGAAAATCTTGGGATGTGACAATTCACCACTTAAAATAAATCTCGTCCCGAGATTTGGGGAGGCTAGGGTTACAAACAGGTTCAAAACAACTAGGGTTCTACCACCCTTAAAATTTTTCCAACTAAACTACATCTTGGCTTGCTTGGAATCTTGAGGAAAACTTCTTCATCGTGTCCTTTATTTTCTCACTTGACTCATGGGCCAAGGTTGAGATTTTCCATAGGCTTGTTCAACTTTTCTGGACAATTGTTTGCATAATGGCCTAGTTCCTTGCATTTGAAACAGGTTATAAGTTTGAGGTCTTGAGGTGGCTTCTCTGGACAGTATGATGCATAATGTCCTAATTCCTTGCAGTGTTTGCACATCACTTGGCTAATATCCTTCCTCATCTTGGGTTTCACTAGTTTTTGTTTGTCTTCTTGGCTCTTTTTCTTTTCTGGGCATTCATTGTAATAATGTCCCATCTCTTTGCAAGTGTAACATTGCTCTTGAGTAATATCCTTCTTGTTTGGGTTGGGGCATTTCTTCCTCTTCTTCTTGGGTTTCTCCAAAGCTAGGTGCTCTTCTAGTTCTTGTTCCTCATAGGTGGGAGATCTTTCTCTCTTCTTGGGGCATTTATCTTCATGCTCCTTGGTTGCATGATCCTTGACTACACAAGTATTGCTAACTTGGGTTCCTTCTAGAATAACATCTTTGTCATCCTTGTTGTCATAAACTCCTTTGGAAGAGTTGTCTCCAATGTTTATCATTTGAGTAGCCATCCTTTGCAACAATTGGGATTGAGTTTCTAAAAACTTTTGCATGGTTGGGTCTAATCCATTGTTGTTGGCTAAAAGCTGAGTTGTCTCTTGGCTCAACTGGTGTTGGGTTGCTATTAGTTCTCTCATGTTGTCCTCTTGGTTGTTGTTGGTGTCATCAACCTTGATGTTGGAGTTTCTTGGAGAAGTCATCTGTTTGGGGTTGGATTGGGATTAGAATAGGCAAAAGGTTTTTCTAAGAAGTCAATTCTATTCACACACTTCACATTTCACACAAGAAAAAATGCAAGCAATCACAAACCAAACATTTCACTCAAACAAAGGTCAAGCACATTTTTAGGCAACAAAATATTTTTGTTACACCACATAAGTTGGTGGGTTTGACTTAACTAAAATATGGTGGTCCATCTATATGGTTCACTTGTGATCTTTCCATCCTTCTTGGTTGATTCTTCTTGAATGAGATCTTTGTTTCCTTGGAGAATTTTTGTGTCTTGGTCACAAATCTTCAAAGGTGATGATGGTTCTTTCTAAGTTGTGTTTCCTTAGTCTTCAATTCTTGAGCAAAATTTCTTGTCTCTCTTGTAGTCCTTAGTGGTATCCAAGTTGGAAGTCCTTGGTGAACATGCTGAAAATGCTGAAGTCATTGGAGTTGAAGAAGTTGAAGTCATAAGAGTTGATGAAGTTGAAGAAGTCCTTTGCACATGGTGAAGTCTTTGGTCATGGGGTAGGCTTTTCCATCAAGTTTTGAAGTAGAAGAGAAGTAGAGTTGAAACCAAAAATGATTGAGGAAAGAGTTTACAAGATTTGTTTTTGTAAATAAGTTTTGGAATAAATACAACTCCTATTTTTCTAAGGGTTTTTGTCCAATCCTAGGGTTACAAATCCTACAGGCAACACAATGCTCTGATACCATCTGTAAGGTCCCCAACCTTTAATAAGATTGAGTCCCCTGTGTTTACAATGCTAGTCCCTGGATCAATAGCTAGCATCCACAGTTTAGATGTAATATCAAGAAACAAAGGTCATAATACAACTTTATAACCAGGAATAACATAATTTTATTACATCAAACATAGCTCATTGGCTATTTACATTACATTGCAGCGGAATAACTATAAGCATTGGGTCCTTCATCTTCAAAGTGCCACAGGCAGATGTTGGTTGTAGACTTTGTAATCCTAATCAATCAATCTTCACTAAATCAATCAAACCTGCAACATCATAAGTTACAGCCACAAGGGTCAATACATTTGAATTGTATTGGCAAGTGATACCTTAGTATATTTTAAGTGGACTATAATACTATATGCATTTGGCTGGTGGAGCTTAGGCTTGCTTTGCTCAAAATAGATTTTTCCTTAACTTTTGAAAACACTAAGTTTTGTTTGGCAAAAACACCCAAGGCATCTATCAATCAAAGACTCCAGATCCACTCAGGGCATCTACCAATCAATGACTGAAGATCCTTTTAACCCTTGTTCACCCACAAGTTTTATTTAGAAATTGGAGTGATGAGATTCTTGATTGCTTCCATGTCTTGATGCTCAAATTGTCCTTTACCAGGGACATGGCTAAGTACTTAGGTTTTACACTCTGCAGAGGTGGTGCACTTTCCCCACAAGCCTTGGTTTCCCAAGACATGATCCTTCAGTAGCCTTTCCTTAGTCAAATGGACGCGCTCCAACCTATCAACCCATCTACCACCCACTGTCCAAGAGACTAAGTTCTAGCATCCTAAGATCATGGCAGAGCCCATAATGCCAAGTGGTTACACTTGAAGCTTCTCAACATTTGACATCTCAAATCTCTTTGTTTCCTGGGTGGCCATC
This sequence comes from Avena insularis, assembly GCA_023614405.1. Classification (NCBI taxonomy): domain Eukaryota; kingdom Viridiplantae; phylum Streptophyta; class Magnoliopsida; order Poales; family Poaceae; genus Avena; species Avena insularis. The sequence continues at coordinate 657,440,796 of CM042690.1, read as the reverse complement.
CACAAGTGAGATACACAACCCAAGTCCATGGCCTTGTGAACCACTCAACATATACCATTCTTTCCATTCCACCCAGGTGATTCATTAACTTAGTTGTTTTGTTAAATAAAAACAAGTCCAAAGACTTAGAATATTTTTCCATAGTGTGAATATATAAACCACCCTTGTTTTCTAATAGCTAGGCTAAGCATGATAGTAATAGGAATCTTGACTTAGGTAATTTTCACTAAGGTTTCACCTAATAGGTTTTCCCAAGAATAGCTTGTACTTAGCAAAAACCATGCAAGTCCTATACTTAGAAAAATAATACTAATGCATATATAAAATATAGGAATGGAATATTCATGATGATATCACTTGCCTTTTTGGTAGAGGGTATAGGTTCACTCCTTGTCCTTGCAACACTCACACTCTTCAAGTCACTACAATTCAATCAAGCAAGGCACAAACTTAATCTACCAATCAAGCAAAACTACACACATAAAATAACAAAGTCAAACAAACAATTTTTCACACACAAAGTAATGGGATCTAAGTCATGCATAAGCATGCAAAGGTTGGTTCTATTGTAAGGATGGTCTTCACTAGGCTTCTAACTTTGTAAGTTCCAAATTGGTCATTTACCAAAATGGCAAAGTCATTTGCAAAGAGGGTCTCTATTAGATTCCTAAACTTTGTAAGATCCAAATTGGTCATTTACCAAAGTGGTAAAGTTGTTAGCAAAAGGCTTTACTATAAAACCATTTTCCAAAACAAAGTGTCATTCTATGTGGTGTAGAAATATTTCTACTAGGGTATTATCCCATAGGTTTCACCAAATGAGTTGCTATTGCAAAACTTGGTGTTTGGGTCAGTAGGTTTGGTCCAAAACATTTTCTCAAAGTTTTCTTTATGAAAGCATTTTCATAAACAAAACAATGGTTTTTAATTAGCTAGAAATGGACTAAACCAATTAATCCATTCTAAACTTTTCAAAAATCATTTTCCAAACTATGGGTTGGTTCCTAGGATCAGTAAGGTCACAACAAACCAATTGGCAAAGGTTTTAATCTTAAAATCATTTTTAAATGATTTTTCTAATGTTAGTAAGCACACAAAAGAATCTGCAAAATTAAACAAGTTAACAGATACTATTTTCTAAACCAAGGGTAGGGTTGGTTAGAGCTTGTCTTGCTGATTCCAACGACATCAAATTTGTAAAATTTGGACGTGTGGATCAAAAGATACAAAGGTTTGAAGTTTGCAAAAGTTTCTGTTTTCAAATCTGTTTTTAAACAGATCTGGTGGACACGCGGCGTAATTCTATTAAATCGGTACCGATTCGCCATGATCACGCTCTGTAGCCGTTGGATCTAAATGAGATCGTGCGGCGAGGACTCGTACCTCTTCGCGTTAAGTGATCTATCGTAACCGTCGGATCTAGATCCTACGGTTCTAGCGCTCGACCATTTGCGGTGGCGCTGGCGGCGGAGTCGGTCGATGATCCGTGATAGCGTGAAGCGAGAGAGAAAGAGGGCATGCTCACCGAGTTCGCAAGATCGTGGGGAAACTCGAGGTAGTGTCTTCCTATCGCGGGGCGTACTGGAGTGAGCTTGATTGCTCGCCGGAGTTGCTGCGGCGGCGGGGCTCTCGGGTTGTCGTCGTTGGCGTCGCTGTGGATCACGAGAAGACAAACGGAAAGCACTGTAATACGCGCAAGGGTACAGCGGTGATGCGAGCGTGAAGGAGGAGTGAAGGGGCGGTCTGGTCTTACCGGTGGGGCTCGTCGGAGAGGAAGCAGATGGCGGTGCTCACTGTCGACGATGGAGGCGAGGATAGGAGGCACCCTAGGTCAAACGGAAGGTGTCGTTAGGTTCGTATGAGCTTGTAGATCATCATCGGGTCAACGAGGATGAGAGGGGAGGTCAGGTTTACCGGGAAGATGTCGCCGCAGTTGGAGCAGACGGCGGCGCTGGCTCGGGGCTTATTGGAGTCGGGGTTCTGGTGCTCCCGCGGGCGAACTAGGAGTACTAGGAGATGCGTCAGGTCGAGAGGAGTCCACTCGCGTGAAGTAGAGGCAGAGGGGTGGTCGGAGTTGGCCGGAATTGCTGTGACAGCTCGTCGGAGCAGAGGGCGTTCGAGGAGGAAATGGAGCGGCCTGGGGGCGAGCTTGGGGAAGGGGTCTGAGGGAAATGACAGAGGAGAGGGAGGCGGTTAAATGGGCGTTGTCACGGCGAGGAATTATCACGGCGTTAAGGCGAATTGAAGCGCGAGAAATCAAGGCAGAAACGGCCGCGCTGTGAGGGGGAAGACGGGGTCGCGGGGAGAACGAAGAAGGAGGTGGCAGTGGGGTCCTCTGGTCAGTGGGGAAAAGAAAGGGAATGGGGTCCACTTGCCAGTCTCTTTGCGGGTTGTTTAGTTGGTGAAGAAAAACGGTTCGAGCGTGGGTGAGAGAGGTGGGGTCGTTTCGTCAGCGAGTGAGGGAAAGAGGAGTGGGTCCTGGTTGTCATTGACTCAGTGGGTCTGAAAGTTGGTGTCAAATGTTTTCCTTGAGGAGAATCTTGGGCTGGACTGGCCTAGTGGGGCTGGGCTGCACTATTTTTTTCTGTCTAAATATTTTTCCTTTTTCTAATTCTTTTTCTGTTTTCAATTTTCAAACAATTATTCAAACAATCAAACAACACTCAAATCAATTCAAACAATCACTCAACTTCACTTTGAATTTGGTTCTGTTTGGCAACATAATCCAAATCTCATAATGAAATATTATTTTTATTCATTTTAGGATCCATTTATTATTTAAATAAAGTGGTTCTTTAGTTATTAGGGTTTGATTTATTTAACAAAATTTCCATTTGAAATCCAATTATTTTCAAAACCAAACCAGAAGGTTTAATTTGAAAAATAAAAGAATACTTGGAAACTTATTTAAATAAATGAATAAGTTTTGGTGTTTAATTAAAATGGGAAAGCCTTTACTTAAATAAAATTGGATATTTAAATCCTTATTATTTTATTTAAATAATACTTTACTCATTTTAATCAAAGCAAAACCTTTTAATTAAAGATTTCAAAGTAGTAATAAAATACTTGGTGTTCATTTAAAATGGGAAAAGCTTTTACTTAAATAAAATTGGATATTTAAATCCTTTATTTTATTTAAATAAACCTTTACTCATTTTATCAAAACAAGATATTTTATTTCAAAAGTTTGGCCAAAATTAATTTGGCTTATCTTTTCATTTGAAACCAAAGTCTTTTATTAAAAGATCTAAAACAGTGTTTCCAAAACAATTTATTTTCCTTTGATAAATGTTTATCTTTATAAATCCCTTTAGGATTATTTGTTCACCATTTGGGATGGCTTTTGGTAAGGGCTTTATTAGCTTTTGGAAATTCAATTTCCTTATCTTATTATAGTCATAAGATTTTGCCTATAGTTCCAAACTAAGTGAAACCAATCTCTAAAGTCTTTCTTGATCCTTTGTGATTATTTGTTGATCAAATTTGGTATGGATCAAATCCATGGATTTGGAGATAACTTGGGAAATGATTTCCTTCCATTAGGGTTTAGGGATTTGGATTACTTTCCAAATGTTCAAATTTCCAGATACATTCATTGAGGAATGCATTTCCCTTGATTTGGATTTTTGTTGAATTCAAACTTCTGCCAAGGTTTGTTCAAGATGGGATTTCAAGTCTCCTTTTAGAAACAAAAGTTTCTTTTCACCCTGATTTCCAACAAAAATTTATTTTGTTCATTTATTTTTCACATTACAAGATTTGGAAAATCTTGGGATGTGACAGTGTGGTTTGTGGAAAGAACACACATGCAATGACAGTGGTGGATCCATGTGTGGTTTGTGAAAAGAACACACATGCAATGACTCTAGTGTTGGTTTTAGTATAAGAACACACATGCAATGACTCTAGTGGGTTCACATGTGGTTTGTGAAAAGAACACACATGCAATGACCACTGGTTGATCCATATGTGGTTTGTGGAAAGAACACGCATGCAATGACACTACTTGATCCATGTCTGGTTTGTGGAAAAGAACACACATGAAATGACCACTAGTTGATCCATGTGTGGTTTGTGGAAACAACACACATGCAATGACCATAGGTTGATCCATATGTGGTTTGTGGAAAAGAACACACATGCAATGACCCCTGGTTGATCCATATGTGGTTTGTGGAAAAGAACACACATGCAATGACTCTACTGCTAGTTTTCGTATAAGAACAGACAAAATGACTCTAGTGGGTCCACATGTAGTTTGTGAAAAGAACACACATGCAATGACCACTGGTTGATCCATAAGTTGTTTGTGGAAAAGAACACACATGCAATGAGTCTAGTGGATCCATGTGTGGTTTGTGGAAAAGAACACACATGCAATGACTCTAGTGCTGGTTTGTGGTTTTAGTATAAGAACAAACACGCAATTACTCAAATGGATCCATATGTGGTTTGTGGAAAGAACACACATGCAATGACTCTGGTTGATCCATATGTGGTTTGTGGAAAGAACACACATTCAATGACCACTGGTTGATCCATATGTGGTTTGTGGAAAAGAACACACATGCAATGGCCACTTGTTGATCCATGTCTGGTTTGTGGAAAGAACACACATGCAATGACAGTGGTGGATCCATGGGTGGTTTGTGAAAAGAACACACATGCAATCACTCTAGTGTTGGTTTTAGTATAAGAAAACATATGCAATGACTCTAGTGGGTTCACATGTGGTTTGTGAAAAGAACACACATGCAATGACCACTGGTTGATCCATATGTGGTTTGTGGAAAGAACACACATGCAATGACACTACTTGATCCATGTGTGGTTTGTGGAAAAGAACACACATGCAATGACCACTGGTTGATCCATAAGTTGTTTCTGGAAAAGAACACACATTGAATGAGTCTAGTGGATCCATGTGTGGTTTTTGCAAAAGAACACACATGCAATGACTCTAGTGCTGGTTTGTCCTTTTAGTATAAGAACAAACATGCAATTACTCAAATGGATCCATATGTGGTTTGTGGAAAGAACACACATGCAATGACTCTGGTTGATCCATATGTTGTTTGTGGAAAGAACACACGTGCAATGCCCACTGGTTGATCCATATGTGGTTTGTGGAAAAGAACACACATGCAATGACCACTAGTTGATCCATGTGTGGTTTGTGGAAAGAAGACACATGCAATGACAGTGGTGGATCCATGTGTGGTTTGTGAAAAGAACACACATGCAATGACTCTAGTGCTGGTTTTAGTATAAGAACACACATGCAATGACTCTAGTGGGTTCACATGTGGTTTGTGAAAAGAACACACATGCAATGACCACTGGTTGATCCATATGTGGTTTGTGGAAAGAACACACATGCAATGACACTGCTTGATCCATGTGTGGTTTGTGGAAAAGAACACACATGCAATGACCACTGGTTGATCCATGTGTGGTTTGTGGAAAGAACACACATACAATGACCACTGGTTGATCCATATGTGGTTTGTGGAAAAGAACACACATGCAATGACCACTGGTTGATCCATATGTGGTTTGTGGAAAAGAACACACATGCAATGACTCTAATGCTAGTTTTAGTATAAGAACACACTTACAATGACTCTAGTGGGTCCACATGTAGTTTGTGAAAAGAACACACATGCAATGACCACTGGTTGATCCATAAGTTGTTTGTGGAAAAGAACACACATGGAATGAGTCTAGTGGATCCATGTGTGGTTTGTGGAAAAGAACACACATGCAATGACTCTAGTGATGGTTTGTGGTTTTAGTATAAGAACATGCAATTACTCAAATGGATCCATGTGTTGTTTGTGGAATGAACACACATGCAATGGCTCTAGTTGATCCATATGTGGTTTGTGGAAAGAACACACATGCAATGACTCTAGTGGATCCATGTGTGGTTTGTGGAAAAGAACACACATGCAATGAGTCTAGTGCTGGTTTTTGGTTTTAGCATAAGAACAAACATGCAATGACTCAAATGGATCCATATGTGGTTTGTGGAAAGAACACACATGCAATGACTCTGGTTGATCCATATGTGGTTTGTGGAAAGAACACACATGCAATGACCACTGGTTGATCCATATGTGGTTTGTGGAAAAGAACACACATGCAATGACCACTTGTTGATCCATGTGTGGTTTGTGCAAAGAACACACATGCAATGACAGTGGTGGATCCATGTGTGGTTTGTGAAAGGAACACACATGAAATGACTCTAGTGTTGGTTTTAGTATAAGAAAACACATGCAATGACTCTAGTGGGTTCACATGTGGTATGTGAAAAGAACACACATGCAATGACCACAGGTTGATCCATATGTGGTTTGTGGAAAGAACACACATGCAATGACACTACTTGATCCATGTGTGGTTTGTGGAAAAGAACACACATGCAATGACCACTGGTTGATCCATAAGTTGTTTGTGGAAAAGAACACACATGCAATGAGTCTAGTGGATCCATGTGTGGTTTGTGAACAGAACACACATGCAATGACCACTGGTTGATCCATATGTGGTTTGTGGAAAGAACACACATGCAATGACACTGCTTAATCCATGTGTGGTTTGTGGAAAAGAACACACATGCAATGACCATTGGTTGATCCATGTGTGGTTTGTGGAAAGAACACACATGCAATGACCACTTGTTGATCCATATGTGGTTTGTGGAAAAGAACACACATGCAATGACCCCTGGTTGATCCATATGTGGTTTGTGGAAAAGAACACACATGCAATGACCACTGGTTGATCCATAAGTTGTTTGTGGAAAAGAACACACATGCAATGAGTCTGGTGGATCTATGTGTGGTTTGTGGAAAAGAACACACATGCAATGACTCTAGTGCTGGTTTGTGGTTTTAGTATAAAAACAAACATGTAATTTCTCCAATGGATCCCTATGTTGTTTGTGGAAAGAACACACATGCAATGACTCTGGTTCATCCATATGTGGTTTGTGGAAAGAACACACAATAAATGACCACTGGTTGATCCATATGTGGTTTGTGGAAAAGAACACACATGCAATGACCACTTGTTGATCCATGTTTGGTTTGTGGAAAGAACACACATGCAATGACAGTGGTGGATCCATGTGTGGTTTGTGAAAAGAACACACATGGAATGACTCTAGTGTTGGATTTAGTATAAGAACACACATGCAATGACTCTAGTGGGTTCACATGTGGTTTGTGAAAAGAACACACATGCAATGACCACTGGTTAATCCATATGTGGTTTGTGGAAAGAACACACATGCAATGACACTGATTGATCCATGTGTGGTTTGTGGAAAAGAACATACATGCAATGACCACTGGTTGATCCATGTGTGGTTTGTGGAAAGAACACACATGCAATGACCACTAGGTTATCCATGTGTCGTTTGTGGAAAGAACACACATGCAATGACCACTGGTTGATCCATATGTGGTTTGTGGAAAAGAAGATACATGCAATGACTCTACTGCTAGTTTTAGTATAAGATCAAACAAAATGACTCTAGTGGGTCCACATGTAGTTTGTGAAAAGAACACACATGCAATGACCACTGGTTGATCCATATGTGGTTTGTGGAAAAGAACACACATGCAATGACTCTAGTGCTGGTTTGTGGTTTTAGTATAAGAACAAACATGCAATTACTCAAATGGATCCATATGTGGTTTGTGGAAAGAACACACATGCAATGACTCTGGTTGATCCATATGTGGTTTGTGGAAATAACACACATTCAATGACTACTGGTTGATCCATATGTGGTTTGTGGAAAAGAACACACATGCAATGGCCACTTGTTGATCCACGTGTGGTTTGTGGAAAGAACACACATGCAGTGACAGTGGTGGATCCATGGGTGGTTTGTGAAAAGAACACACATGCAATGACTGTAGTGTTGGTTTTAGTATAAGAAAACACATGCAATGACTCTAGTGGGTTCACATGTGGTTTGTGAAAAGAACACACATGCAATGACCCTGGTTGATCCATATGTGGTTTGTAGAAAGAACACACATGCCATGACCACTGGTTGATCCATATGTGGTTTGTGGAAAAGAACACACATGCAAAGACCACTGGTTGATCCATAAGTTGTTTGTGGAAAAGAACACACATGCAATGAGTCTAGTGGATCCATTTGTGGTTTGTGGAAAAGAACACACATGCAATGACTCTAGTGCTGGTTTGTCCTTTTAGTATAAGAACAAACATGCAATTACTCAAATGGATCTATATGTGGTTTGTATAAAGAACACACATGCAATGACTCTGGTTGATCCTTATGTTGTTTGTGGAAAGAACACACATGCAATGCCCACTGGTTGATCCATATGTGGTTTGTGTAAAGGAACACACATGCAATGACCACTGGTTGATCCATGTGTGGTTTGTGGAAAGAAGACACATGCAATGACAATGGTGGATCCATGTGTGGTTTGTGAAAAGAACACACATGCAATGACTCTAGTGTTGGTTTTAGTATAAGAACACACATGCAATGACTCTAGTGGGTTCACGTGTGGTTTGTGAAAAGAACACACATGCAATGACCACTGGTTGATCCATATGTGGTTTGTGGAAAGAACACACATGCAATAACACTGCTTGATCCATGTGTGGTTTGTGGAAAAGAACACACATGCAATGACCACTGGTTGATCCATATGTGGTTTGTGGAAAGAACACACATGCAATGACACTACTTGATCCATGTGTGGTTTGTGGAAAAGAACACACATGCAATGACCACTGGTTGATCCATAAGTTGTTTGTGGAAAAGAACACACATGCAATGAGTCTAGTGGATCCATGTGTGGTTTGTGGAAAAGAACACACATGCAATGACTCTAGTGCTGGTTTGTCCTTTTAGTATAAGAACAAACATGCAATTACTCAAATGGATCCATATGTGGTTTGTGGAAAGAACACACATGCAATGACTCTGGTTGATCCATATGTTGTTTGTAGAAAGAACACACATGCAATGCCCACTGGTTGATCCATATTGTGTTTGTGGAAAAGAACACACATGCAATGACCACTGGTTCATCCATGTGTGGTTTGTGGAAAGAAGACACATGCAATGACAGTGGTGGATCCATGTGTGGTTTGTGGAAAGAACACACATGCAATGACTCTAGTGTTGGTTTTAGTATAAGAACACACATGCAATGACTCTCGTGGGTTCACATGTGGTTTGTGAAAAGAACACACATGCAATGACCACTGGTTGATCCATATGTGGTTTGTGGAAAGAACACACATGCAATGACACTGCTTGATCCATGTGTGGTTTGTGGAAAAGAACACACATGCAATGACCACTGGTTGATCCATGTGTGGTTTGTGGAAAGAACACACATGCAATGACCACTGGTTGATCCATATGTGGTTTGTGGAAAAGAACACACATGCAATGACCACTAATTGATCCATATGTGGTTTGTGGAAAAGAACACACATGCAATGACTCTAATGCTAGTTTTAGTATAAGAACACACTTACAATGAATCTAGTGGGTCCACTTGTAGTTTGTGAAAAGAACACACATGCAATGACCATTGGTTGATCCATAAGTTGTTTGTGGAAAAGAACACACATGCAATGAGTCTAGTGGATCCATGTGTGGTTTGTGGAAAAGAACACACATGCAATGACTCTAGTGCTGGTTTGTGGTTTTAGTATAAGAACATGCAATTACTCAAATGGATCCAAATGTTGTTTGTGGAAAGAACACACATGCAATGACTCTGGTTGATCCATATGTGGTTTGTGGAAAGAACACACAATCAATGACCACTAGTTGATCCATATGTGGTTTGTGGAAAAGAACACACATGCAATGACCACTTGTTGATCCATGTGTGGTTTGTGCAAAGAACACACATGCAATGACAGTGGTGGATCCATGTGTGGTTTGTGAAAGGAACACACATGAAATGACTCTAGTGTTGGTTTTAGTATAATAAAACACATGCAATGACTCTAGTGGGTTCACATGTGGTATGTGAAAAGAACACACATGCAATGACCACTGGTTGATCCATATGTGGTTTGTGGAAAGAACACACATGCAATGACACTACTTGATCCATGTGTGGTTTGTGGAAAATAACACACATGCAATGACCACTGGTTGATCCATAAGTTGTTTGTGGAAAAGAACACACATGCAATGAGTCTAGTGGATCCATGTGTGGTTTATGGAAAAGAACACACATGCAATGACCACTGGTTGATCCATATGTGGTTTGTGGAAAGAACATACATGCAATGACACTACTTGATCCATGTGTGGTTTGTGGAAAAGAGCACACATGAAATGACCACTTGTTGATCCATGTGTGGTTTGTGGAAAGAACACACATGCAATGACCATAGGTTGATCCATATGTGGTTTGTGGAAAAGAACACACATGCAATGACCCCTGGTTGATCCATATGTGGTTTGTGGAAAAGAACACACATGCAATGACTCTACTGCTAGTTTTAGTATAAGAACAGACAAAATGACTCTAGTGGGTCCACATGTAGTTTGTGAAAAGAACACACATGCAGTGACCACTGGTTGATCCATAAGTTGTTTGTGGAAAAGAACACACATGCAATGAGTCTAGTGGATCCATGTGTGGTTTGTGGAAAAGAACCCACATGCAATGACTCTAGTGCTGGTTTGTGGTTTTAGTATAAGAACAAACATGTAATTACTCAAATGGATCCATATGTTGTTTGTGGAAAGAACACACATGCAATGACTCTGGTTGATCCATATGTGGTTTCTGGAAAGAACACACAATCAATGACCACTGGTTGATCCATATGTGGTTTGTGGAAAAGAACACACATGCAATGGCCACTTGTTGATCCATGTGTGGTTTGTGGAAAGAACAGACATGCAATGACAGTGGTGGATCCATGGGTGGTTTGTGAAAAGAACACACATGCAATCACTCTAGTGTTGGTTTTAGTATAAGAAAACACATGCAATGACTCTAGTGGGTTCACATGTGGTTTGTGAAAAGAACACACATGCAATAACCACTGGTTGATCCATATGTGGTTTGTGGAAACAACACACATGCAATGACACTACTTGATCCATGTGTGGTTTGTGGAAAAGAACACACATGCAATGAGCACTGGTTGATCCATAAGTTGTTTGTGGAAAAGAACACACATGCAATGAGTCTAGTGGATCCATGTGTGGTTTGTGGAAAAGAACACACATGCAATGACTCTAGTGCTGGTTTGTCCTTTTAGTATACGAACAAACATGCGATTACTCAAATGGATCCATATGTGGTTTATGGAAAGAACACACATGCAATGACTCTGGTTGATCCATATGTTGTTTGTGGAAAGAACACACATGCAATGCCCACTTGTTGATCCATATGTGGTTTGTGGAAAAGAACACACATGCAATGACTCTAGTGTTGGTTTTAGTATAAGAACACACATGCAATGACTCTAGTGGGTTCACATGTGGTTTGTGAAAAGAACACACATGCAATGACCAGTGGTTGATCCATATGTGGTTTGTGGAAAGAACACACATGTAATGACACTACTTGATCCATGTGTGGTTTGTGGAAAAGAACACACATGCAATGACCACTGGTCGATCCATGTGTGGTTTGTGGAAAGAACACACATGCAATGACCACTGGTTGATCCATATGTGGTTTGTGGAAAAGAACACACATGCAATGACCACTAGTTGATCCATATGTGGTTTGTGGAAAAGAACACACATGCAATGACTCTAATTCTAGTTTTAGTATAAGAACACACTTACAATGACTCTAGTGGGTCCACATGTAGTTTGTGAAAAGAACACACATGCAATGACCACTGGTTGATCCATAAGTTGTTTGTGGAAAAGAACACACATGCAATGAGTCTAGTGGATCCATGTGTGGTTTGTCGAAAAGAACACACATGCAATGACTCTAGTGCTGGTTTGTGGTTTTAGTATAAGAACATGCAATTACTCAAATGGATCCATATGTTGTTTGTGGAAAGAACACACAGGCAATGACTCTGGTTGATCCATATGTGGTTTGTGGAAAGAACACACAATCAATGACCACTGGTTGATCCATATGTGGTTTGTGGAAAAGAACACACATGCAATGACCACTTGTTGATCCATGTGTGGTTTGTGCAAAGAACACACATGCAATGACAGTGGTGGATCCATGTGTGGTTTGTGAAAGGAACACACATGAAATGACTCTAGTGTTGGGTTTAGTATAAGAAAACACATGCAATGACTCTACTGGGTTCACATGTGGTATGTGAAAAGAACACACATACAATGACCACTTGTTGATCCATATGTGGTTTGTGGAAAGAACAAACATGCAATGACACTACTTGATCCATGTGTGGTTTGTGGAAAAGGACACACATGCAATGACCACTGGTTGATCCATAAGTTGTTTGTGGAAAAGAACACACATGCAATGAGTCTAGTGGATCCATGTGTGGTTTGTGGAAAAGAACACACATGCAATGACTCTAGTGCTGGTGTGTCCTTTTAGTATAAGAACCAACATGCAATTACTCAAATGGATCCATATGTGGTTTGTGGAAAGAACACACATGCAATGACTTTGGTTGATCCATTTGTTGTTTGCGGAAAGAACACACATGCAATGCCCACTGGTTGATCCATATGTGGTTTGTGGAAAAGAACACACATGCAATGACCACTCGTTGATCCATGTGTGGTTTGTGGAAAGAACACACATGCAATGACAGTGGTGGATCCATGTGTGGTTTGTGAAAAGAACACACATGCAATGACTCCAGTGTTGGTTTTAGTATAAGAACACACATGCAATGACTCTAGTGGGTTCACATGTGGTTTGTGAAAACAACTCACATGCAATGACCACTGGTTGAAACATATGTGGTTTGTGGAAAGAACACGCATGCAATGACCATAGGTTGATCCATATGTGGTTTGTGGAAAAGAACACACATGCAATGACCCCTGGTTGATCCATATGTGGTTTGTGGAAAAGAACACACATGCAATGACTCTACTGCTAGTTTTAGTATAAGAACAGACAAAATGACTCTAGTGGGTCCACATGTAGTTTGTGAAAAGAACACACATGCAGTGACCACTGGTTGATCCATAAGTTGTTTGTGGAAAAGAACACACATGCAATGAGTCTAGTGGATCCATGTGTGGTTTGTGGAAAAGAACACACATGCAATGACTCTAGTGCTGGTTTGTGGTTTTAGTATAAGAACAAACATGTAATTACTCAAATGGATCCATATGTTGTTTGTGGAAAGAACACACATGCAATGACTCTGGTTGATCCATATGTGGTTTCTGGAAAGAACACACAATCAATGACCACTGGTTGATCCATATGTGGTTTGTGGAAAAGAACACACATGCAATGGCCACTTGTTGATCCATGTGTGGTTTGTGGAAAGAACAGACATGCAATGACAGTGGTGGATCCATGGGTGGTTTGTGAAAAGAACACACATGCAATCACTCTAGTGTTGGTTTTAGTATAAGAAAACACATGCAATGACTCTAGTGGGTTCACATGTGGTTTGTGAAAAGAACACACATGCAATAACCACTGGTTGATCCATATGTGGTTTGTGGAAACAACACACATGCAATGACACTACTTGATCCATGTGTGGTTTGTGGAAAAGAACACACATGCAATGAGCACTGGTTGATCCATAAGTTGTTTGTGGAAAAGAACACACATGCAATGAGTCTAGTGGATCCATGTGTGGTTTGTGGAAAAGAACACACATGCAATGACTCTAGTGCTGGTTTGTCCTTTTAGTATACGAACAAACATGCGATTACTCAAATGGATCCATATGTGGTTTATGGAAAGAACACACATGCAATGACTCTGGTTGATCCATATGTTGTTTGTGGAAAGAACACACATGCAATGCCCACTGGTTGATCCATATGTGGTTTGTGGAAAAGAACACACATGCAATGACTCTAGTGTTGGTTTTAGTATAAGAACACACATGCAATGACTCTAGTGGGTTCACATGTGGTTTGTGAAAAGAACACACATGCAATGACCAGTGCTTGATCCATATGTGGTTTGTGGAAAGAACACACATGTAATGACACTACTTGATCCATGTGTGGTTTGTGGAAAAGAACACACATGCAATGACCACTGGTCGATCCATGTGTGGTTTGTGGAAAGAACACACATGCAATGACCACTGGTTGATCCATATGTGGTTTGTGGAAAAGAACACACATGCAATGACCACTGGTTGATCCATATGTGGTTTGTGGAAAAGAACACACATGCAATGACTCTAATTCTAGTTTTAGTATAAGAACACACTTACAATGACTCTAGTGGGTCCACATGTAGTTTGTGAAAAGAACACACATGCAATGACCACTGGTTGATCCATAAGTTGTTTGTGGAAAAGAACACACATGCAATGAGTCTAGTGGATCCATGTGTGGTTTGTGGAAAAGAACACACATGCAATGACTCTAGTGCTGGTTTGTGGTTTTAGTATAAGAACATGCAATTACTCAAATGGATCCATATGTTGTTTGTGGAAAGAACACACAGGCAATGACTCTGGTTGATCCATATGTGGTTTGTGGAAAGAACACACAATCAATGACCACTGGTTGATCCATATGAGGTTTGTGGAAAAGAACACACATGCAATGACCACTTGTTGATCCATGTGTGGTTTGTGCAAAGAACACACATGCAATGACAGTGGTGGATCCATGTGTGGTTTGTGAAAGGAACACACATGAAATGACTCTAGTGTTGGGTTTAGTATAAGAAAACACATGCAATGACTCTACTGGGTTCACATGTGGTATGTGAAAAGAACACACATACAATGACCACTTGTTGATCCATATGTGGTTTGTGGAAAGAACACACATGCAATGACACTACTTGATCCATGTGTGGTTTGTGGAAAAGGACACACATGCAATGACCACTGGTTGATCCATAAGTTGTTTGTGGAAACGAACACACATGCAATGAGTCTAGTGGATCCATGTGTGGTTTGTGGAAAAGAACACACATGCAATGACTCTAGTGCTGGTGTGTCCTTTTAGTATAAGAACCAACATGCAATTACTCAAATGGATCCATATGTGGTTTGTGGAAAGAACACACATGCAATGACTTTGGTTGATCCATTTGTTGTTTGCGGAAAGAACACACATGCAATGCCCACTGGTTGATCCATATGTGGTTTGTGGAAAAGAACACACATGCAATGACCACTCGTTGATCCATGTGTGGTTTGTGGAAAGAACACACATGCAATGACAGTGGTGGATCCATGTGTGGTTTGTGAAAAGAACACACATGCAATGACTCCAGTGTTGGTTTTAGTATAAGAACACACATGCAATGACTCTAGTGGGTTCACATGTGGTTTGTGAAAACAACACACATGCAATGACCACTGGTTGAAACATATGTGGTTTGTGGAAAGAACACACATGCAATGACACTGCTTGATCCATGTGTGGTTTGTGGAAAAGAACGCACATGCAATGACCACTGGTTGATCCATGTGTGGTCTGTGGAAAGAACACACATGCAATGACCACTTGTTGATCCATATGTGGTTTGTGGAAAAGAACACACATGCAATGACCCCTGGTTGATCCATATGTGGTTTGTGGAAAAGAACACACATGCAATGACTCTAATGCTAGTTTTAGTATAAGAACACACATACAATGACTCTAGTGGGTCCACATGTAGTTTGTGAAAAGAACACACATGCAATGACCACTGGTTGATCCATAAGTTGTTTGTGGAAAAGAACACACATGCAATGAGTCTAGTGGATCCATGTGTGGTTTGTGGAAAAGAACACACATGCAATGAATCTAGTGCTGGTTTGTGGTTTTAGTATAAGAACAAACATGTAATTACTCAAATGGATCCATATGTTGTTTGTGGAAAGAACACACATGCAATGACTCTGGTTGATCCATATGTGGTTTCTGGAAAGAACACACAATCAATGACCACTGGTTGATCCATATGTGGTTTGTGGAAAAGAATACACATGCAATGGCCACTTGTTGATCCATGTGTGGTTTGTGGAAATAACACACATGCAATGACAGTGGTGGATCCATGGGTGGTTTGTGAAAAGAACACACATGCAATCACTCTAGTGTTGGTTTTAGTATAAGAAACACATGCAATGACTCTAGTGGGTTCACATGTGGTTTGTGAAAAGAACACACATGCAATGACCACTGGTTGATCCATATGTGGTTTGTGGAAAGAACACACATGCAATGACACTACTTGATCCATGTGTGGTTTGTGGAAAAGAACACACATGCAATGACCACTGGTTGATCCATAAGTTGTTTGTGGAAAAGAACACACATGCAATGAGTCTAGTGGATCCATGTGTGGTTTGTGGAAAAGAACACACATGCAATGACTCTAGTGCTGGTTTGTCCTTTTAATATACGAACAAACATGCAATTACTCAAATGGATCCATATGTGGTTTGTGGAAAGAACACACATGCAATGACTCTGGTTGATCCATATGTTGTTTGTGGAAAGAACACACATGCAATGCCCACTGGTTGATCCATATGTGGTTTGTGGAAAAGAACACACATGCAATGACTCTAGTGTTGGTTTTAGTATAAGAACACACATGCAATGACTCTAGTGGGTTCACATGTCGTTTGTGAAAAGATCACACATGCAATGTCCACTGGTTGATCCATATGTGGTTTGTGGAAAGAACACACATGCAATGACACTACTTGATCCATGTGTGGTTTGTGGAAAAGAACACACATGCAATGACCACTGGTTGATCCATGTGTGGTTTGTGGAAAGAACACACATGCAATGACCACTGGTTGATCCATATGTGGTTTGTGGAAAAGAACACACATGCAATGACCACTGGTTGATCCATATGTGGTTTGTGGAAAAGAACACACATGCAATGACTCTAATTCTAGTTTTAGTATAAGAACACACTTACAATGACTCTAGTGGGTCCACATGTAGTTTGTGAAAAGAACACACATGCAATGACCACTGGTTGATCCATAAGTTGTTTGTGGAAAAGAACACACATGCAATGAGTCTAGTGGATCCATGTGTGGTTTGTGGAAAAGAACACACATGCAATGACTCTAGTGCTGGTTTATGGTTTTAGTATAAGAACATGCAATTACTCAAATGGATCCATATGTTGTTTGTGGAAAGAACACACATGCAATGACTCTGGTTGATCCATATGTGGTTTGTGGAAAGAACACACAATCAATGACCACTGGTTGATCCATATGTGGTTTGTGGAAAAGAACACACATGCAATGACCACTTGTTGATCCATGTGTGGTTTGTGCAAAGAACACACATGCAATGACAGTGGTGGATCCATGTGTGGTTTGTCAAAGGAACACACATGAAATGACTCTAGTGTTGGTTTTAGTATAAGAAAACACATGCAATGACTCTAGTGGGTTCACATGTGGTATGTGAAAAGAACACACATACAATGACCACTGGTTGATCCATATGTGGTTTGTGGAAAGAACACACATGCAGTGACACTACTTGATCCATGTGTGGTTTGTGGAAAAGGAAACACATGCAATGACCACTGGTTGATCCATAAGTTGTTTGTGGAAAAGAACACACATGCAATGAGTCTAGTGGATCCATGTGTGGTTTGTGGAAAAGAACACACGTGCAATGACTCTAGTGCTGGTGTGTCCTTTTAGTATAAGAACCAACATGCAATTACTCAAATGGATCCATATGTGGTTTGTGGAAAGAACACACATGCAATGACTTTGGTTGATCCATTTGTTGTTTGTGGAAAGAACACACATGCAATGCCCACTGGTTGATCAATATGTGGTTTGTGGAAAAGAACACACATGCAATGACCACTCGTTGATCCATGTGTGGTTTGTGGAAAGAACACACATGCAATGACAGTGGTGGATCCATGTGTGGTTTGTGAAAAGAACACACATGCAATGACTCTAGTGTTGGTTTTAGCATAAGAACACGCATGCAATTACTCTAGTGGGTTCACATGTGGTTTGTGAAAACAACACACATGCAATGACCACTGGTTGATCCATATGTGGTTTGTGGAAAGAACACACATGCAATGACACTGCTTGATCCATGTGTGGTTTGTGGAAAAGAACGCACATGCAATGACCACTGGTTGATCCATGTGTGGTCTGTGGAAAGAACACACATGCAATGACCACTTGTTGATCCATATGTGGTTTGTGGAAAAGAACACACATGCAATGACAGTGGTGGATCCATGTGTGGTTTATGAAAAGAACACACATGCAATGACTCTAGTGTTGGATTTAGTATAAGAACACACATGCAATGACTCTACTGGGTTCACATGTGGTTTGTGAAAATAACACACATGCAATGATCACTGGTTGATCCATATGTGGTTTGTGGAAAGAACACACATGCAATGACACTGATTGATCCATGTGTGGTTTGTGGAAAAGAACACACATGCAATGACAACTGGTTGATCCATGTGTGGTTTGTGGAAAGAACACACATGCAATGACCACTAGTTGATCCATGTGTGGTTTGTGGAAAGAACACACATGCAATGACCACTGGTTGATTCATATGTGGTTTGTGGAAAAGAACACACATGCAATGACTCTAGTGCTAGTTTTAGTATAAGAACACACATACAATGACTCTACTGGGTCCACGTGTAGTTTGTGAAAAGAACGCACATGCAATGACCACTGGTTGATCCATAAGTTGTTTGTGGAAAAGAACACACATGCAATGAGTCTAGTGGATCCATGTGTGGTTTGTGGAAAAGAACACAGATGCAAAGACCACTAGTTGATCCATAAGTTGTTTGTGGAAAAGAACACACATGCAATGAGTCTAGTGGATCCATGTGTGGTTTGTGGAAAAGAACACACATGCAATAACTCTAGTGCTGGTTTGTTGTTTTAGTATAAGAACAAACATGTAGTGACTCAAATGGATCCATATGTAGTTCGTGGAAAGAACACACATGCAATGACACTTGTTGATCCATATGTGGTTTGTAGAAAGAACACACATGCCATGACCACTGGTTGATCCATATGTGGTTTGTGGAAAAGAACACACATGCAAAGACCACTGGTTGATCCATAAGTTGTTTGTGGAAAATAACACACATGCAATGAGTCTAGTGGATCCATGTGTGGTTTGTGTAAAAGAACACACATGCAATGAGTCTAGTGCTGGTTTATGGTTTTAGCATAAGAACAAACATGCAATGACTCAAATGGATCCATATGTGGTTTGAGGAAAGAACACACATGCAATGACACTGGTTGATCCATAAGTGGTTTGTGGAAAGAACACACATGTAATGACCACTTGTTGATCCATATGTGGTTTGTGGAAAAGAACACACATGCAACGACCACTGGTTGATCCATGTGTGGTTTGTGGAAAGAACACACATGCAATGCCACTATTTGATCCATAAATGGTTTGTGGAAAAGAACACACATGCAATGACCACTGGTTGATCCATGTGTGGTTTGTGGAAAGAACACACATGCAATGACAACTGGTTGATCCATATGTGGTTTGTGAAAAGAACACACATGCAATGACTCTAGTGCTAGTTTTAGTATAACAACACACATAAAATGACTCTAGTGGGTCCACATGTAGTTTGTCAAAAGAACACACATGCAATGACCACAGGTTGATCCATAAGTTGTTTGTGGAAAAGAACACACATGCAATGAGTCTAGTGGATCCATGTGTGGTTTGTGGAAAAGAACACACATGCAATGACTCTATTGCTGGTTTGTGGTTTTAGTATAAGAACAAACATGCAATTACTCAAATGGATCCATATGTGGTTTGTGGAAAGAACACAGATGCAATGACTCTAGTTGATCCATATGTGGTTTGTGGAAAGAACACACATGCAATGACCACTGGTTGATCCATATGTGGTTTGTGGAAAAGAACACACATGCAATGACCACTGGTTGATCCATGTGTGGTTTGTGGAAAGAAAACACATGCAATGAAAGTGGTGGATCCATGTGTGGTTTGTGAAAAGAATACATATGTGATGACTCTAGTGTTAGTTTTAGTATAAGAACACACATGCAATGACTCTAGTGGGTTCACATGTGGTTTGTGAAAAGAACACACATGCAATGACCACTGGTTGATCCATATGTGGTTTGTGGAATGAACACACATGCAATAACACTGCTTGATCCATGTGTGGTTTGTGGAAAGAACACACATGCAATGATAGTGGTGGATCCATGTGTGGTTTCTGGATAGAACACACATGCAATGATAGTGGTGGATCCATGTGCGGTTTGTGGATAGAACACACATGCAATGACTCTAGTGCTAGTTTTAGTACAAGAACACACATGCAATGACTCTAGTGGGTCCACATGTAGTTTGTGAAAAGAACACACATGCAATGACCACTGGTTGATCCATAAGTTGTTTGTGGAAAAGAACACACATGCAATGAGTCTAGTGGATCCATGTGTGGTTTGTTGAAAAGAACACGCATGCAATGACTCCAGTGTTGGTTTGTGGTTTTAGTATAAGAACAAACATGCAATTACTCAAATGGATCCATATGTGGTTTGTGGAAAGAACATAGATGCAATGACTCGGGTTGATCCATATGTGGTTTGTGGAAAGAACACACATGCAATGACCACTGGTTGATCCATATGTGGTTTGTGGAAAAGAACACACATGCAATGACCACTTGTTGATCCATGTGTGGTTTGTGGAAAGAACACACATGTAATGACAGTGGTGGATCCATGTGTGGTTTGTGAAAAGAACACACATGCAATGACTCTAGTGTTGGTTTTAGTATAAGAACACACATGCAATGACTCTAGTGGGTTCACATGTGGTTTGAGAAAAGAACACACATGCAATGACCACTGGTTGATCCATATGTGGTTTGTGGAAAGAACACACATGCAACAACACTTCTTGATCCATGTGTGGTTTGTGGAAAAGAACACACATGCAATGGCCAATGGTTGATCCATGTGTGGTTTGCGGAAAGAACACACATGCAATGACCACTGGTTGATCCATATGTGGTTTGTGGAAAATAACACACATGCAATGACCACTGGTTGATCCATATGTGGTTTGTGGAAATAACACACATGTAATGACTCTAGTGCTAGTTTTAGTATAAGAACACACATACAATGACTCTAGTGGGTCCACATGTAGTTTTTGAAAAGAACACACATGCAATGACCAGTGGTTGATCCATAAGTTGTTTGTGGAAAAGAACACACATGCAATGAGTCTAGTGGATCCATGTATGGTTTGTGGAAAAGAACACACATGCAATGACTCTAGTGCTGGTTTGTGGTTTTAGTATAAGAACAAACATGCAATTACTCAAATGGATCCATATGTGGTTTGTTGAAAGATGATACGTCCATTTTGCATCACTATTCTATGTCTTAATTCGCTATTATTCATCGATATATTTCGTATTGAGAGGTGATACTTATTTTATTTCATCTATTTTTGCATGGTTGATGACTTTTGGAGCATGGACCGCTGCAGTCAGGATTCTGATGGAAAAGGTGTTGTTTGGAGGCAAAATTCGTGAAGATCAGAAAATCCGGGAAAATAGACGGAAAATCCTATTTTTCTAGAAGACTAAGGATGCCAGAAGATGGAGTGGAGGTGGGCCACAGGGGTCCCACACCACCCCATGGTGCGGGCAGGCCTAGACCGTGCCTGGAGGTGGTGTGGCCACCCTGGCCCACTCCAGCCTCTCCCCTCTGGCGTATATCAACCTCCCGAAACCCTAAGCCTTGGGGAGCGACCACAGAAAGATTCCGCCGCCTCTGCAGGGCGGAAAACACCGAGAGAGAAAGATCTCTCCGGAAGACAGATTTCTGCCAGGGGAATTCCTTCCCGGAGAGGGGAGATCGTCGCCATCAACACCACCATCAAGCTAGACTTCATCAGGATCATCATCATCATCCTCACCACCTTCATCACCACCAGCACCCTCATCACCATCTCCATATTGCTGCAACAATTGCGTTGAATCTTGCATAGTTCATAGGGGAAACTTTCCCGGTGTTGATTACTCTTTGTAGTTGATGCTATTGAGTGAACCATTGAATTATTGTTTATGTTCAGATTGTTATACATCATTATTCCATCTCTGATCATGATCCATATGATGTCTTGTGAGTAGTTCGTTTTGTTCTTGAGGACATGGGAGAAGTCTTGTTGCTAGTAGTGGAGTTGCGTTGAGAAAGATTCAATAGATTGTTATTTAAGTTGTGGTGTACTTCTTCTAGTGGTGTCATGTGAATGTCGACTACATGACACTTCAGCTATATGGGCCTAGGGGAATGCATTGTGTATTTGGCTACTAATCGTAGGGGTTGCCGGAGTGACAGAAACCTGAACCCCCGTTAGGAAACCATTACACAAGGGACGTAAGGGTCTTAGAGTTTAAAGCTGTGGTTAGGTTTCTACCTTAATTACTTTCTTGTACTTACGGATGTTTGCAAGGGGTATAATCACAAGTATGTATTAGTCTTGGATGGGGCGGTACATTAGCATAGGTTCACCCACACAACACTTAGCAAGCTAGAGAAGATTGATCGACTATATGAAGCGAAAGCACTTGACAGTCTTCCCATGTGTCCTCGAGAACATTTTGTCATCTATAGAAATACAACCGGCTTGTCCTTTGCTGCATAAAGGATTGGGCCACTTGCTGCATTTATTCCTACTATCTTTTATTTTCTCGTACTTTGTTTACTTGCTTTATCGAAATTCACTTAAATTCCGTTTGCTAAGTATTTGCAGAGAATTCCTGATCCATACCACTAGCCAGCACCTTCTGCTCCTCGTTGGGTTCGACACTCTTACATATCGAAAATACTGTGATACACCCCCCTATACTTGTGGGTCATCAAGACTATTTTCTGGCACTGTTGCCGGGGAGTGAAGCGCTATTGGAAAGTGGAACTGGTAAAGGAAACTTCTACTGTCAGTATTGTTTACTTCTATTAGTTGCTTTATTTTCGTTATGGATAATTCGCTGAGTTTCTTATTTGGTCATGCTACTACCACTGCTAAGGTAGTAGATAAGCCACCACCTGCTGAGAAAGATGTTTTCAAAATACCTACAAGAATTATTGATCGTGTTATGGATAACTACTATGTTGGGGATGGAACTGTCCATCCCGGTGATCATTTACTCTTTATACACGAATTATGCGGGTTGTTCAAGTATGCAGGTATTACTACAGATCAAGTTAAGAAGAAGTTATTCTCATTATCACTGAAAGGAAGAGCTGGGGAATGGTATAAGCTGCTGAAGAATGGTCAAGCTCTGGAATGGGAGGAAATAGTGCCTCTCTTTTATTCAAAGTTTTATCCTCCTAGTGAGATTCATAAAGATCAGAATCAAATATACAATTTTTGGCCTCTTGATGGAGAGAGTACAGCTCAAGCTTGGGGGAGATTGAAGTTACTAATGCTCAAATGTCCCATTCATGAGCTCCCCAACAATATTATTATCAATAACTTTTATGCAAGGCTCCCTCTACATGACAAAGATTTATTGGATGCTTCTTGCGCTGGATCATTCACTCGTATGGAAGAAGAAGCTAAATGGGACCTTCTAGATCGTATCCAAGACAATGCTGAAGCTTGGGAGAATGACAAAGGTAGAGAGTCGGGTATAAATTATGATTATTAATGCATTGAATCTTTTATGGGAACTGATGACTTTCAAAGTATTAAAAATACTTATGGTCTAGACTCTCAAGCTATTGATTCTTATTTTAAGGCTTTTGCTTCCTATATTGAAGTGCCTAAAAAGAAGTGGAATAAGTATCATGAACCTTATAAAGATATTGCTAAGAGTGTTCATTCAAGAAATACTGAAGTTTATACTGCTAATCATGTTTTACCTGAACCTTATATTGAGAAAGTGCCTTTGCCAGTTAAGGTAAAGGAATATTCTATGATAGCTAGTATGGTTAATGAAAGTACTAGTAAAGCTGTTGAACCTGATAAACAAATGGTTGATGAACCTATAGTAGCAAATGTGAAAGACTTTGTCACTAAGTATGAAAAAGAGGGACACACTATCCTTTGTAAGGATACCTCTAATATTGTTTCACAAAGTAGTGTTATGAGAGCTAATATTCCCGTGTTTTCTGTTAGAATAAGTGATCATTGCTATGATGGTTCTTGTGATAGTTATATTGTTAAGTTTATGCATGATACTGAAAGTTATTATGAGAGAGGGAAAAGTGTTCTTATGCATCTCAATAATATCAAGTTTCCTCGTTTTATGTTGAAAGTTTTTATGTTGCACTTCTTTTGCCTTTTTATGCAAGTTGCCTTTGGTTTCAATAACTTGTTTGTTTACAAAATCCCCTTGCATAGGAAGTGGGTTAGACTTAAATGTGTGTGTTTTTGCTTCTTAATGCTCTCTTTCACTTCAATCCATATCCCTATGAGAGCTTCTTCAAAATTATCATGCCCATCTTAAAGGCTATAAAGAAAGAGCTTTATGGGAGACAACCCAATTTGTTTTTGCTTTCAGTTTATTTTTGTTTCTTTGAGTCTTGGAAGTTATTACTTCGGTAATAACCGCTCCTTACCCGTTTTGTTTGGTTTTTGTGTCAAGATCCAACCTCTAATGAGAGAGAAGTAATATTTGGGGAAGTTGCTGTCCCGAAACAGATTTTTGTCCTTCACCGTAAAAATTCGTGAGAGATCTCTGTATGTCGTATTGACCTGTAATTTTTTGTGCTTCTGACCCAGGTTGTTATTTAACTTTCTTTAGTTTTGCACTTTTTTATTTGAGCAACATAAGATTTTCTAAAAAATTGATATTTACCTTCTAGTCTGTTTTGACAGATTTTGCCACTCTTGCATTTGCTTCTTTATTCGATTTCCTTTTTGAATTCTTTTTGGGTTTTTTGGAAGGAGTTGCTTCAGTAGCTTTTGTTTTGATGGTTTTCAGTTGAAGTTGGACTAAAAAGGTTTTATCACTTCACTTATACTAATGTTGCTAATGAGAATTGCGTGAAGTTTTGTGTGAAAGAAATTTCCAGGAAGTGGAGACAATGGTGTAATAAGGAAAAGAAGGGTTTTATGACTCAAGTAGTAAGTGTATGAATATGAAGATATCAATGATATTCAAGTGGTGACTCCGGACGGATCCACTAAATACCAAATTTAGAGACCTGCAGAGTCCGTTTCCAACTAGGTAATAGTTCTGGTAAGAAAAGTTCCGCGATCCAACTATATTTTTGTAGTTTTCAGTCAATAAGGAAAGCTACAAAGCGAAAAAGGGATGGAAACAGAGTCAGGGTGGCTCACACCACCCTGTGGCATGGGCCCACCCCTGGCCGCGCCACCAGGTGGTGAGTCCACCCAGGACTCTGCCTCCGACTCATTTTCTCCTAGTACCTTCCTTTTGATATGAAACTTCGTAATATATAACCCCCCGGATCTTCCGAGGTTCGTATATCGTGTTTTTGTTTCGATCTGTTTCTGCCAGGTAGAATCCCAGATTTGGAGCCACAATGTCTTCCTCTAGATCATCCAAGGGAGATTCCTTAGAAGATATCATCAACCCATACATGAGAGAATTGAAGATTCATACCAAGGAGTTGTTGCTCGAAGGTGGGGAGGTCTGGATTAAAGAGGTTCAAGGCCCTAAAGGTGAAGGAAGTCTGGAGGACAGGATGGAAGCACTAGAGCAAGAAGTCTTTAGGTACAGGAAGATGGCGGAGCGCGAAGTGGATATCATCCATAAGATCTGCTCTGAACTCATCACCGAGCACCAAAAGGAGACTGCTGAACTCAAAGACGAAGTCCTCTCACTCCGCCAAACAACCAACAAACTGCAAGCACAGTTCTATGACGTTCAAAATCAAAACTATGAGTATGAGGCTAGATTTAAACGCATAAGTGTTGCTGCAAGTTTCAGGATGTTGGAAACCACGATGTCCTTTGTTGATGGGAAGCCTTTACCCTGGAAGACGGACGAAGATGAGAAGACACCACCACCACCAAAGGAGTAATTCGTCATCAAGTTTGGCCTCCCCTTGGTTTGTTCCAAGCTTGGGGGAGTGCCGCGGTATCACATCACTATCTTCTATCTTTTTACCTTATTAGTAGAGTCATATCATGAATAGAGGAGTTATTTTGTAGTATGGTTTGCATTATGGAAGCGTCCCCTCTCTCGTTAGATATGTATCCCTTGGTGTGAGTTTCCGTTATGGAGTATTAATGAGAAGTTCTAATCATTCACCCTTTTGCATAGCATATATTAGTTTTCAATTCCTGGTTATATGATTGATCTTGTTGTTAGTATTGGTATCACTTTGGGATCATTGAGTTAATTTAGTTGGTTTTGGAAAACCTGGCTCGGTCAGTAGCAACACCTTTTTGAGAGTTGAAAGAAAAAGATAGAAGTACTCTAAATAAAAATAATTTCATCATCTTTCTTTCTTGATTTGCTCATAAGTTTAGTATTCTCTAATTAAGATGTTTTGTGCTTCCAAGGAAGATTGCATGTTTGTCTTTATCACTTGTATGTTTGTTTGTTTCCTTCAACTCTTGTACTTGCTACCCAGCCTTGCTAGCCAAAAACCTGTACTGAGAGGGTATTCTTCTCGTGCATCCACCTCCTTTAAACCAAAACCTTTGCCATTTGTGTCCACCATACCTACCTAGTAGCATTATTGCTATTCCAAGTAAATTCTTGTTTTATCTACCTCCCAAATTAAACTTGTTATGTGAAAATTAGTGATTAAAGCTCTCACGAACTTGATGGCACACTTTACTTTCTTGCATTTAATAAACTTGAACCATTGGGTCCTTCTTTGTTATGATATGCTTGCGCTTTATGAGTTGAAGTTAGAACCATGTATCATGGGGACCGCTTTCAACACTTCATTGGTACTTGTACCTAGTTGATATCATGTTCTTTTGCTTATGGATCCCGGCGGTGTGAAATAAAAGTGGAACTTGTAAGATCATGGAGTTTATATGTGTGTTAGAGAAACGTCTGGGCCGCTAGCCTAAGCCATGCCTAATCATGGTGGAAACTTGCAGCATAACTATAGTGAGCATTCCATGAAGCATCCGCAATAAAAACCTATGCAAATAGCAAATAAAAAGATCGCTGAGATGCTCATTGTCTGCTTGCCTTGTCATTTTGATTATGGGATAGCTCCTGTGTCATGTGCAAGGGTACCTGTTAAGGTTCTCAATGATACGCATGTATTTACAATGACAAGAGCTTGCTCGTGACTGAAGTTGAGTAGCATGAGGATCGGTACTCATAAGTAAGGGGCATGAGATTTCAACTTATAACTTGTCAAGCATGTCCTCTTAGTTGTGTCACTAACCTTAATCACCTAAAGATGCCTATGATAGGGGCAATGAGAGCTGAAAGCTAGTAAGTATCATAATTTTTGGGAGCTCTTTATGAGACTTGCAATCCCTGCTTCCTCTTTGAAGGGCCTTTCTTTTACTTTGTAGTTGAGTCAGTAAACCTATTCCCTTCTATCTCAGCAAGTATTTTGAGTTGATGTGTTTCATTCATTCATATGGTGATTTATTCAATCATGTTTCTTATGTTCCTTGTTTTGCACATTGCTCTTATCCTGATGTTTACTACTTTGAAAGCTTTCATTGAAAAACCAGTTATTTGTGAACTCCAGCAAATTATCAATTATTCTTCGACAAAGAGCTAAGTTTGCCATTACCAATTATGATTCACTTTATGTATCTTTATTGTGTTTCCTTTACTTATACAAGTTGAGTTACTCCATAAACCTGAGGTCATGTTTATTGAGCTCAGTTTCGCTTGGGGACAAGCGAAGTCTAAGCTTGGGGGGAGTTGATACGTCCATTTTGCATCACTATTCTATGTCTTAATTCGCTATTATTCATTGATATATTTCGTATTGAGAGGTGATACTTATGTTATTTCATCTATTTTTGCATGGTTGATGACTTTTGGAGCATGGACCGCTGCAGTCAGGATTCTGATGGAAAAGGTGATGTTTGGAGGCAAAATTCGCGAAGATCAGAAAATCCGGGAAAATATACGGAAAATCCTATTTTTCCAAAAGACTAAGGATGCCAGAAGATAGAGTGGAGGTGGGCCACAGGGGGCCCACACCACCCCATGGTGCGGGAAGGCCTAGGCTGCGCCTGGGAGTGGTGTGGCCGCCCTGGCCCACTCCAGCCTCTCCCCTCTAGCATATATCAACCTCCCGAAACCCTAAGACTCAGGAAGCAACCACAGAAAGATTCCGCCGCCTCTGCGGGGCGGAAAACACCAAGAGAGAAATATCTCTCCGGCAGACAGATTTCTGTCAGGGGAATTCCTTCCCGGAGAGGGGAGATCGTCGCCATCAACACCACCATCAAGCTTGACTTCATCGGGATCATCATCATCATCCTCACCACCATCATCACCACCAGCACCCTCATCACCATCTCCATATTGCTGTAACAATTGCGTTGAATCTTGCATAGTTCATAGGGGAAACTTTCCCGGTGTTGATTACTCTTTGTAGTTGATGCTATTGAGTGAACCATTGAATTATTGTTTATGTTCAGATTGTTATACATCATTATTCCATCTCTGATCATGATCCATATGATGTCTTGTGAGTAGTTCGTTTTGTTCTTGAGGACATGGGAGAAGTCTTGTTGTTAGTAGTGGAGTCGCGTTGAGAAAGATTCAATAGATTGTTATTTAAGTTGTGGTGTACTTCTTCTAGTGGTGTCATGTGAACATCGACTACATGACACTTCACCTATATGGGCCTAGGGGAATGCATTGTGTATTTGGCTACTAATCGTAGGGGTTGCCGGAGTGACAGAAACATGAACCCCCGTTAGGAAACCATTGCACAAGGGACGTAAGGGTCTTAGAGTTTAAAGTTGTGGTTAGGTTTCTACCTTAATTACTTTCTTGTACTTATGGATGTTTGCAAGGGTTATAATCACAAGTATGTATTAGTCTTGGATGGGGCGTTACATTAGCACAGGTTCACCCACACAACATTTAGCAAGCTAGAGAATATTGATCGACTATATGAAGCGACAGCACTTGACAGTCTTCCCATGTGTCCTCGAGAACATTTGATCATCTATAGAAATACAACCGGCTTGTCCTTTGTTGCATAAAGGATTGGGCCACTTGCTGCATTCATTCCTACTGTCTTTTATTTACCCGTACTTTGTTTACTTGCTTTATCGAAAACCCCTAAAAATCCGTTTGCTAAGTATTTGCAGAGAATTCCTGATCCATACCATTAGCCAGCACCTTATGCTTCTCGTTGGGTTCGACACTCTTACTTATGGAAAATACTGCGATACACCCCTATACTTGTGGGTCATCAAAAGAACACACATGCAATGACTCTGGTTGATCCATATGTGGTTTGTGGAAAGAACACACATGCAATGACCACTGGTTGATCCATATGGGGTTTCTAGAAAAGAACACACATGCAATGACCACTGGTTGATCCATGTGTGGTTTGTGGAAAGAACACACATGCAATGACAGTGGTGGATCCATGTGTGGTTTGTGAAAAGAACACACATGCAATGACTCTAGTGGTGGTTTTAGTATAAGAACACACATGCAATGACTCTAGTGGGTTCACATGTGGTTTGTGAAAAGAACACACATGCAATGACCACTGGTTGATCCATATGTGGTTTGTGGAAAGAACACACATGCAATGACACTGCTTGATCCATGTGTGGTTTGTGGAAAAGAACGCACATGCAATGACCACTGGTTGATCCATGTGTGGTTTGTGGAAAGAACACACATGCAATGACCACTTGTTGATCCATGTGTGGTTTGTGGAAAGAACACACATGCAATGACCACTGGTTGATCCATGTGTGGTTTGTGGAAAAGAACACACATGCAATGACTCTAGTGCTAGTTTTAGTATAAGAACACACATACAATGACTCTAGAGGGTCCACATGTAGTTTGTGAAAAGAACACACATGCAATGACCACTGGTTGATCCATAAGTTGTTTGTGGAAAAGAACACACGTGCAATGAGTCTAGTGGATCCATGTGTGGTTTGCGGAAAAGAATACACATGCAATAACTCTAGTGCTGGTTTGTGGTTTTAGTATAAGAACAAACATGCAATTACTCAAATGGATCGATATGTGGTTTGTGGAAAGAACACACATGCAATGACTCTAGTTGATCCATATGTGGTTTGTGGAAAGAACACACATGCAATGACCACTGGTTGATCCATATGTGGTTTGTGGAAAAGAACACACATGCAATGACCACTGGTTGATCCATGTGTGGTTTGTGGAAAGAACACACATGCAATGACAGTGGTGGATCCATGTGTGGTTTGTGAAAAGAAAACACATGCAATGACTCTAGTGTTGGTTTTAGTATAAGAACACACATGCAATGACTCTAGTGGGTTCACATGTGGTTTGTGAAAAGAACACACATGCAATGACCACTTGTTGATCCATATGTGATTTGTGGAAAGAACACACATGCAGTGACACTGCTTGATCCATGTGTGGTGTTGGGGGATACCCCCGGGTAGGGTCATTCCGGGGTATAAAGGCCGAGTTAGCCGAGGTTCGGCAAGCTCAAAGCGGATGCTGACCGGGTCACCTCAAGGCAGGCCGGATCATGGAGTAACCTGGACCAGGGGGGTCGCCTAACATCGTCTCAACTGACTTAAGAAGTAAGTCGGAAGTGCTTGTCTAACTTATATGCAGGAACAGGTATAGCCGGATCTACTATGATCCGGGTCCCGTTTAGCTTCTGGGAGAAGGAAGGAATCTATCTGGTCAAAAAGAAGGCCTGGTACGCACTGCATGAGCGAAGCAAGCAAGGGCAGGACCACCGGGTCTTGGACGACAAGGGTGACGACGCCCGTGTCGGCTGACGCAGGCGCCGCAGAGGCTCACGTAGCTAAAGCATGTGTGACGCGAGGGAAAAGCACCGCGGTCGGGTTACCACTTTGAGAGGAGGCATATTCTAAGGAATATGCCTCCATGTATGCCCTAGGCAGAGACCAAGCCCCCTCTATATAAGGGGGGCTAGGGTTTCAGTAGAAGGGGTTGGGTTTTCTTTTATACCGATTTGGCTAGGGTTCTAGGAGTGAACTGTAGGTGAGAGTAAGAGAACTCCTTCTACCTCCTCTCGCCAACACAGCTCTAGGAGCACTTGTAATCTTGAAAGGAAAGCAATACAATCTTCTGTGTGGAGAATCACTCCACTATCCCTCCCTGGATTCCTCTAGCGTGTACTAGTCCCCACCTTTAACCTATCCATGGCATCTGTCGTGACACCACCACGACAGTTGGCGCTAAGCGGGCGCTAGCAGGGGTGAAGATCCGGACGGGAAACCTCATCGGCACCGGCGAACGCATCGTCTCCGGACTCGTTCAGCGCTTTGGAGCGCTGGACTTTGTCAGCGACAACGCTGGCTGCTTCGGCATGCGCCCACTTCCACGCAACGGCCTCTTCGTCAAGTTGGGTGCACACAAGGTCTACATTGCTGTGGACACATCATGCGTTCATCCGCAGCGCGTCGTTGAGGCAGGGGAACCACCCCTTAGCGTGGTTCATGGGACGCGTATCACTCGCTCCCCGGACCGTGCTGAAGTGATGATGATTGCGCCGGGGGAAGGCGTAAGCAAGGATCCAGCACTGGACCCGAAGGTAACACCTAAGGCACCGAGGAAAGGTAGAGGGCCTCCACTAGAGAGGCCTGAGAACGTACTGAGAGAAGCTATGGATAGCTTGGCTAACCCGGTAGCAGCAGTGGTAGATCCGGCTCAGGCACAGGCCGAGCTAGAGGAAACTAGGCAAAAGATACTAGAAGGCGCAAAGAAAATAGCCGCGGCTCAGCAATCGCTGAACATGACGCTGCGTGAGTAAGCGAAGGCAAACAAAGTTGATACGGTAAAAGTAAAAGGGAGAAATCTCATGAGCGAGATGAACAGAGAAGGTGATGATGGAGCCGAGGGATCGGAAAACTATTTGTCTATGGGGTTGCCGAAGTATAGTACCCTAGCGAAGAACCTCAGAGCAGCGGATGCGGCTGCATCCGAGTTAGAGGGTCTAACGGGTGAGGCCCATCAAAGACAGCAAGATAGGGTTAACGAGTTAGTTCGGATCGCGAACAGACAGAACGAAGAGCTACTCAGAGCAAACCCGGAGAGAGCTGGAGCTTCCAAAATCGTCCATTCGGCGATGGGTAACCCGGAGAAATCCGCTGGAGCCGCATCGTCACCTCAGGGTGGTCCAAGGAGAGAAGAGGTAGTAACCTCGGCCAGACGAAACAAACAGATCGTCCCGTACGACCCGACGCATGCAGGAAAAGAAAAAGAAACACGGAAAAATGATGATCGACGAAGTGTGAGCCGAGGTGAAGCTGGCCGAAGTAAACACGACCAAGGCAATGCCGGTCAAGGGAACGTTGTCAATGGCAATGCCGAACAGCGAAACTCGGCAGGAGCAGGACAACCGCAGCAGCGGAATATACCAAGGCAAGAGCAAAGCGTCGGCCGAGGTATGCAACAGAAAGGTGTGCCCCAAGTGCAAAACCGATACAATGACGGTGATTCGGAGATGGTGAACGCGGGGTACCCGAGACCGGACTATCATGTGATAGGGTCAAGATTGGGAAGTAGGGATTTAATGCCGGATGACGCCAGGTTGAAACTGGATCGCCTGTATAGATCGGAACAGATCGAGTGTCAAGGTCCACCGGGTCCAGCATGCTTTGGACCTCGGATCATGAAGGAGCCACCGGTACCTAACTTCCAGCTGCCCAGGGGCACGAAGACGTATGACGGCAGTACCAAGCCGGAAGGTTGGCTGATAAACTATGCTACGGCTGTGAAAATTGCCACTGGCAACTTGAGATGGGCAGTATGTTATGTACCCCAGATGTTAGAAGGTCTGGCTAGAGTATGGTTGAATAATTTGCCACCCGGAAGCATCAACTGCTGGATAGATTTTGAAGAAATGTTTATCAGCAACTTCTCAAGTACCTATCAAAGGCCGAATAGGCCGCAGACCCTAGCAATGTGCAAGAAAAGACCTAATGAGACAGACCGTGAATTCTTGACCCGGTGGTGTACCGTGAGAAACTCGTGTGAGGGTGTCATAGAATCACAGGCCATAGCATGGTTTGCGCAAGGGTGCAGATATGGCAGCGAGCTGTGGATGAAGTTGCAAAGGAAAATGCCAATTACGTTGGCAGAGATGATTCGGATTGCTGATTCGTATGCCTTGGGTGATCCGACTCAACCTAGGCTCGCGCCAAACGAGTCAAACGAGGAGTACTATCAGAGGGATGGAGCCGGGTCATCTCGGAGGTGCGATTACAGAGGAAAAAGAAGAGATGATAGACCGGATCATCGCTACGGTTCGCAACAAGTTGCAGCTATGAATCAAGATCAACCCGGAGCAGGGAGCAACCAACGCCAGAAAACGGGAGGGCAATGGACTCCGAGAAACGACGGCAAGAACACGTGGATCCCGGAGCAAAAGAAACAGTGGCAAGAAAAGAAAGACCGTCCAAGGTATACCTATGAGTCGATGTTGGACCAGCCGTGTAAGTTTCACACGCCAAATCCGAATAGCCCGGCGGGTCACACAACAAGGCAATGTGAGTGGATGCGTAAGACAGAACAAGGTGGTTCGGGGAATGCTCAGGCACCCCGGAATGATCAACCTCGGCAGGAATTACCTCGGCAACAATTGCTCTCCGGAGCGAACGCGCAACAGCTAATGTTGCCTCGCCTCCGAGGTATGACAACAATGAGAGAAGGGATGCGGCATCGGTGGAAAATCAGCACCAGCCGGATCAGAGGTACCCCGGAAACGAGGGAGGAATGAGTCTGAAGAACATCACGAGCTATTGTGTGTTCACAATTGAGGAAACAGATAGAAAGAGCTTGCAGCACCGACATATGGAGGTCAATGCGGTAATGCCAGCAGTGACGAGGTACATGCCTTGGTCGGACCAGGAAATCACCTGGAACATCAAAGATCATCCTAAGCTTATGCCGAGTCCAGGTTCATATGCGCTAGTGCTGGATCCGACATTCATTGGACCAAACATCAATGTGAGGTTCTCCAAGGTACTGATTGACAATGGCAGTAGCATTAACATCATGTATGCGGATACAATGCGCAAGTTGGGTATCTCGGAGAACATGCTCCAGGCTACAAGGACAACTTTCCATGGCATTGTACCAGGCATTTCTTGTGAGCCCATAGGCAAAGTCCGGTCGACGTGCTATTCGGCACAAGGGATAACCGCCGAACCGAGAATCTGGAGTTTGAGGTGGTGAACACGGAAAGTGCGTATCCGCGCGTTACTCGGAAGACCAGCATTGAACAAGTTCATGGCAAGCTGCCACATCAGTTATCTGAAGATGAAGTTGCCCGGGCCAAATGGAGTGATTACCATTGCTGGTGATTTCCGACGTTCCATTGAGTGTGCCTCAGTCGGGTCTAACCTAGCCGAGTCACTCGTGATTGCACAAGAGAAAAGAAAAATCCAAGAGGTGGCGGCATTAGCTCAGTCCGCGCAGCAGTATATGTCGGTGTTGAGTAACCCGCATGGTAGCGTTTCATTCCAAGCCGCAAAGGACACCAAGAAGGTTCCAGTTGATGACATGTTCCCGGAGCGCACCGTAACAGTTGTTGCCGGGTTAACTGATAAATAGGAAAGCGAGCTCGTCAACTTCCTCCGTGAGAATCGGGACATTTTTGCTTGGTCCACACAGGATTTGCAAGGTGTTTCGAGGGAGTTGGCCGAGCACTCTTTGAACGTAAGACCCGGAGCAAGGCCGGTGAAGCAACCTCTCCGCCGCTTTGCCGAGGATAGGAGAAAGGTCATTGGAGACAAGATAGCTCGGTTGCTAGCAGCAGGATTTATCGTGGAAGTACTGTATCCGGATTGGCTCTCTAATCCGGTGCTGGTAGAAAAGAAGAAGGATGATCCGAACGTGGCAGTGGTTTGGCGTATGTGTATCGATTACACGAACCTGAATAAGGCGTGTCCAAAAGATCCATTTTCACTGCCGAGGATAGATCAGGTCATAGACTCAACCGCGGGATGTGAACTGTTGTCATTCATTGATGCATATTCTGGTTTCCACCAGATACCTCTGAATCCGGATGATCAAATAAAGACCGCGTTTATTATCCCGTATGGGGCTTATTGCTATCGCACTATGACGTTTGGTTTACATAATGCAGGTGCAACGTACCAAAGATGTATGCAAAAATGTTTGCACGACCAAATAGATCAAAGCGTACAAGTATACGTGGATGATGTGGTTATCAAGACCAAGGAAAGCAAAACGCTCCTTGACGACATCAGGCAGACATTCGCGAACTTGCGAAGGTTCCGGATGAAGCTTAACCCGGAAAAATATACCTTTGATGTCCCGGCTGGAAAATTACTCGGATTTCTCGTCTCCAGCCGAGGTATCGAAGTTAATCCAACTAAGATTCGGGCCATTGAATGAATGGAGCTGCCGAAGTGTCTTAACGATGTCCAGAAGTTCACTGCGTGCCTAGCATTGTTGAGTCGGTTTGTATGTCGGTTGGGAGAAAAGGCATTGCCTCTCTACCAACTCATGAAAATGTCGGATAAGTTCGTTTGGACACCACATGCCGATGAAGCCTTTGCCCACTTAAAAAAGATGTTGGCCACAGCACCAGTGTTAGCCTCTCCACTGTCAAAGGAGCCAATGTTGCTCTACATAGCCGCAACCAACCAAGTTGTAAGTGCGGTGATTGTAGTAGAGCGCAATGAAGAGGGTAAGTCGGTGCAGAGGCCGGTGTATTACTTGAGCGAGGTATTATCTGCCTCAAAACAGAACTACCCACACTTTCAAAAGGTGGCATACGGTGTCTATATGGCGGCAAAGAAGTTAAAGCATTATTTTGAGGAGCACCCCATCAAAGTGATATGTGAAGCTCCCATATCCGAGATAATAGGTAACAAGGATGCGAGTGGCAGAATTGCAAAATGGGCAATTGAGCTAGCTCCTTATGCGCCCCAGTACGACAGAAGAGAAGCAATCAAGTCTCAAGCTGTGGCGGACTTTTTTGTAGATTGGGCCGAGGTACAATACGAACCACCGCCACCAGATCCGAACTACTGGAGGATGCACTTTGACGGGTCAAAAACCAAAACCAGATTAGGCGTCGGGGTTGTGCTTACCTCGCCAAAGAAGGACCAGCTAAAATATGTATTACAGACCATTTTGCGGCATCAAACAATGTCGCTGAGTACGAGGCTCTTGTGCATGGGCTCAAAGTGGCAAAAGAGATCGGCATACGTCGGATAATATGCTTTGGCGACTCGGATTTGGTGGTGCAGCAAGTGTCCGGAGTGTGGGACGCCCTGGATCCAAACATGGCACTGTACAAGTTTCATGTGCAGAAGATATCTGGTTACTTTGACGGGTGTGAATTTCACCATGTACCCCGAGTGGAAAACGAGGCTGCTGACATGCTATCGAAGCTCGGATCAACCCGACGGGCAAATCCACCGGGTGTAGCATTGGAACACCTCAGAAAACCATCTATCAGGTCGTCCCCAGGAACCGACTCGATCTATGTCCCGGAAGATACAGAGTCCGAAGCTGAGCCCATGGACATTGACACGGGAGGTGGTACGCGAGACCCGGGGACTGCATCAGCAAACCCGGGGACTACCTCAACAAACCCGGGGACTACCTCGCTCGACCCGGGGACTGCTCAGCATGATCCGACTGAAGTTATGCCGGTAGTTCAGATGGAAATTGATGAGGACGTGTTCCCTGCACGAGCAATACCAGCTTGGGCACTGCCTATATTCCAATTCTTGAAAGATGGAACGTTACCCACTGAGGAGGTGTTAGCCAGGCAAACTCAGAGGAGAGCAAAAGCATACACAGTTATCAATTCCGAGCTGTACAAACGGAGTGTAACCAATATCCTCCAGCGATGCGTTGACCCGGAAGAAGGGCTTGACATCCTCCGAGATATACACCAAGGAGAATGCGGGCATCATGCCTCATCCCGAGCCTTGGTGGAAAAAGCGTTCCGGCATGGATTCTACTGGCCAAGTGCCTTAGAACAAGCAGAGGTTCTGGTGAGAAAATGCAATGGTTGTCAGAGGTACGCTACCAATACACATATGCCAATGTCGGAACTCAAGACCATACCAATTACGTGGCCATTTGCCGTATGGTGCTTGGATATGGTTGGCCCGTTCAAACCAGCGAGGGGAAACATGACACACATTTTGGTCATGGTGGATAAGTTTACAAAATGGATTAAAGTGAAGCCTATAAGAAAATGTGATGGAGCTACGGCCGTAACATTTCTCAAAGACATCATCTTGAGATACGGTTATCCTCACAGTATCATAACTGATAATGGCACAAATTTTGCTGAAGGAGCATTTGGACGATTCTGCCGAGATAAGAAGATCCGGTTGGACGTACCCTCGGCAGCCCACCCCGCATCGAACGGACAAGTGGAAGATCCAACGGATTAGTATTATCCGGGATAAAACCCCGGCTCATTGAGCCGCTGCAAAGATCGGCGGGGTGCTAGATAGAAGAACTACCAGCGGTACTGTGGAGTTTAAGAACAACTCCGAATCGATCAACAAAGTTATACGCGTTTTTTACCGTATATGGGCAGAAGTTGTATTACCAGCCGACATAGAGCATGATTCCTGGGTCACCCAATACCGAAGCGAAGTGCAAGAAGCACGGCAAAATGATGTTGATCTGCTGGAAGAAGCGAGAATCGCCTTTGTCCAGATCCGCCATATATCAGCAAAATCTCCGACGCTACCATAGCCGGAAAGTGTGCCCCCGAGTCTTTCGGGAAGGCGATCTGGTACTCCGGTTGGTACAACGTACTGCTAGCATGCATAAGTTATCCCCACCCATGGGAAGGGCCATTCATTGTGAGCAAAGCATTGCACAATGATTCTTACTATCTTATAGATGCAAAGCCACAGGAAAAGAACAAGGCGGACAGGTCCGGAGAGGAATCTAAGCGACCGTGGAATGTAGCACTACTTCGTCCTTTCTACACTTAGCTAAGAAGTGTATGTATCCGAGTCTTCTCATATGTCGGTATGTATGTCGGCAATGAGCTTATCAATGAAATAGTAGCGCCTCGAGCAGTAACTCGGGGACTGCCTTAATAATTTTTGTTGTTGTCTCTTGTGCATTAGCTGGAATAAGTTGTTCTACTTAACCCGGATTAGTAATGTGTGAGCACCAAAGACCCAACTCTTCGACTTGCTGCTGTCCAACAAGAATTGGCTTCATGGCAAGCAACAGAACAAGTTTGGAATTGCGTAGCACATGAAAAGCGACTAAGGAAACGAATTTATTTGAGCTAACATTTGTTTTTCGGACTAACCCTGTATTTATTTTCAAGTTATTATGCAGCTTTATTTTTTGAGCTAAGTCTGAAAGTTTCTTAGTATTGTTAAGACGATTTTTGAAGCTCGGATTCGTAAGTCATAAAACCGAATCAGGGTAGACACGATTCGAGCCAAAAGATTGGACGAACAAGAAAAAGTAACTCGGGGACTACACCCAAGTTAACCCGGCATAAGAACTTAGTAGCAAAATATCACATGTACACAGCATACAGTTGCACTCGGCATACCGGGGATCTGATAAATTTTCAAGTTTTTTGACCTAAGGAGCAGCAGGAGGAGGAAGTTCGGCGTCGTCTTCGCTATCTTCAAGATCTGAGGCATCACCTTCTTCCTCCTCATCGGACCCATCTTCAGTGTTCTCAGCGTTCTCGTCTCCAACGGATTCTAGGAAGCTCGGTCCTTCAACCTAGTCATGGATAGGAGAATATTCGACGAGGCTGTAGGCGCAAGCCTGGCGCCGAGCTACCCACTCTGGGTCATCAGTCCATCTGGATCCGGTGCGCCGGCGTGTAAGGAGGCTGAGGTCGATCTTCTCATACCATGTGAGTATGTGGTGAAGGATAGTATCAGCGGCAGCACGCCCAGCGGACTCCCTCCAGAGGTCGAGTTGGGTCTCAATATCTGACAGCTTTTCAACAAGTGTGATTCTCTTCGGAGCGCTCTCACCGGGCCAGAACGTGTTGAAAACTCAAACGGAAACGTCGAGGAGATCCTTGCCATAATTCTTGATGATTTCCACGCGAGATGACAGGCTGACCAATAGGTCCTCCATGTCTAAGGGAATGCTCTCACCGTCAAGAGCGACGGGAGTACCCCTCTCTTGGCGGAAATTGGCAACAGCAGCTCTCGCAATAGGAGTACCCTCTGGAAAGTGGCCTGGAAACAAGGCAAAGGAAGAAGCTGAAGAGAGGACATATGAAGTAACCCGGAGAATTAGGTCAGATAAGGGAAAGGAATTTACGTGAAATGTGGCTGTGAATCCGGGTCAACTCCTTGATGCAGTCATCGCGTCTCTTGCGAAGTTGCTCAAGCTCAGCGTTTCCGACCCAAGCTAGATGTCGGATTCTTGGAGTAGGTCCTGGTCCTTGGAGATCAGGAGAGTAAGGCGCTCGTGCTCTTCTATGAAGTTCTGGCCAACCTTTTGGAGCTCGGTTTGGTGCTGGGCCTTCATCTTCTCCATCTCAGCCTTGAGCCCGGCAATCTCGTTGTCCTTAGTCTGGAGGAGAGTGAGCTCATCATCTTTTTTCTTAAGCTCGGCTTGATGCTGCCCTGCTTGTTCGAGAAAATGCAGCATCATATCAGGCACGGGCACACTATCCTCAAGCGATGCTGAAATAGTATGTTGACCCGGCAAAGCCGAGGAGTGAATGTTTGCCGAGCCAAGGAGAAAAAGAAGATGGAAAGCAAAGCAGGGTCGGATAAAAAGGACTTACCCTTGATCTGCTCCAGGTTCTTTCGCATGATCTTGTTCTCAGCCTCCACCCCAGCTGCACAAACCAAATGAGGAGGTTAGTTCGGCAGAAGAAGATGAAGAGAAATGGAAAAGCACCAAGGGAGAAACTTACCCCTTTTTTCATGTTCTACAATAAGTGCAACGTGCTTTGCGCGTAGCATCTTGTGGGTATCCACCAGGCGTTGGAATTCAGCACTCCGGCGATTGGTGGTTACCTGAAAAAAGTACAGAAGCGTAAAGTTAGCTTGGTGCATATTCGAAGTGTGCAAGATCCGAGGCAAGTGGAACTTAACCCGGCTCTAGGTGTGTGCATATTCGAAGTGTACAAAATCTAGGCCAAGTGGAACTTAACCCGGCTCTAGGTGTGTGCATATTCGAAGTGTACAAGATCCGGGCCAAGTGGAACTTAACCCGGCTCTAGGTGTGTGCATATTCGAAGTGTACAAAATCTGGGCCAAGTGGAACTTAACCCGGCTCTAGGTGTGTGCATATTCGAAGTGTACAAAATCCGGGCCAAGTGGAACTTAACCCGGCTCTAGGTGTGTGCATATTCGAAGTGTGCAAGATCCGGGGCAAGTGGAACTTAACCCCGCTCTAGGTGTGTGCATATTCGAAGTGTACAAAATCCGGGCCAAGTGGAACTTAACCCGGCTCTAGGTGTGTGCATATTCGAAGTGTACAAAATCCAGGCCAAGTGGAACTTAACCCGGCTCTAGGTGTGTGCATATTCGAGGTTCACATGGAGCTACGTTAGTTTTCTAATGAGCATCCGGCCGAGTAACAAGTTACTCCACCGGAGGCTCGGGGACTAATGGTTACTATCTGCAACATGTAAAGGAGAAGCGACATACCTCCATCATCCGCCCCGCGAGGTTAATTGCCTTAGCGGCTGTATTCATTTGGGCGGAAAATTCTGGGCAACTCTTCCGGAGATCATCGTGGACGAACTCCGCCTTGTTCTAGTTCATGACGAACTCAATCAGGCTCGGAGGGTACCGCTCACAGTGGGCATATGGGTGCCACCAAGCCCTTCAAGGTGCTTCTTTCCTCTCAACCAAGGCAAGGTTGGGCTGGTATGCGTAACCATTTGCTGCAAGATCGCTTGGCTCGGCAGGAACATCCTTCGCTGCTGGAGCTTTCTTGGGAAGCATCGATGATAGGGTTCGCTGCCCAGCCTCGACGAATGCTGACTTGGTAGCATCCGGAGCCTTTTTGCCCTTGGCTTGCTGGGAAGAAGTAACTGCAGCGGATTTCCCCTTAGGAGCTGATGGAGTAGCTCCTCGCCGAGGTTGAGATGACTCGGACGAAGCGGAAGAACTTGGCACAGGAGCTCTTGTAGCTGGACTTGGAGCGGTTGTTGATTTTCTTGGTGCCGGAACAAGTGTTGGTGCTAGTTCGGTCACTGGTACTGGAACTGCTGCTAGTGCTGGGGCCGGTGCTGGTGTCGAGGTAGTCTCGGTGGCTACTGGTTGTAGTGATGCCGAAGTTGTGGATGTCATCACCTCGGCTGGGCCGGCCTCTCCCGCTCCGAGGTTGCATTCCTCTCAACGAGGTAGTGCGGAACCTGGAGCAGCCGCATAACCCTCTGGAATAGGGCTCAGCGGACGTGACTCGTCGTCACGAGGAGGAGAAGGGCCAGATCGAAGTGAAGAAGAGATGCTGGATCCGCTCTGAGGGACCTCCACCGGAGCCCTGAAGAAGAGAATAATGTCAGAAGAGAAATTACCACGATGCAAGGAGAAGTGAGTTACGCAACGAAAAATGACTTACGCATCCGAGGTTTGGGCCTCCTTGGGTTTCCGAGCCCTTCGTGCCGGGGCTTTGCCTGCCGGCTTGGAGGCAGTCTTGTCTCCGGCCTTCTTTCGCCTTTTTATGGGCTGAGAAGGTTCGGAGGAAGAACTTGGTGCGGCTCCGCGCCTCTTCTTCGATGCAACCGAAACCGGTTCG
This sequence comes from Avena insularis, assembly GCA_023614405.1. Lineage (NCBI taxonomy): Eukaryota > Viridiplantae > Streptophyta > Magnoliopsida > Poales > Poaceae > Avena > Avena insularis. The sequence continues at coordinate 657,398,737 of CM042690.1, read as the reverse complement.
CCCGTAGCAAGCGGAGGATCCTCGTGGATATGCCCACCGGGGTTAGCTGATGCCGGAAAGGCAAAAGAAAGTGGGACAGCCTCAACAGGTTCAATCACGTCGACATCCGAGTCATCCTCATCATCGGGCCAGTCTCTAAGAGAAGAGAATTTACCGCTGGGTCGTTTTGTAGCGTCAGTCATAGGGAGAAACATCTCATGGTCCAGCTCCTCCTCATCCAGGGTTTCTCGGTCCGGCGCCCACTTAAGGGTCAGATCCGTACCATCCTCAAGGGTTTGCTGAAGGAATAGCTGAGAGAAAGCATGAAGAATAGAGTCAAAAATACAAAAAAAACGACATATATAAGTTTGCCCCGTGAAGCTTACCACGGGAGGGAGCCTGTCACGACAGAAGTGCTCAATTCCCCACGTCCATTCAGCGGAGAAATCCTTGTGGGTGGTGAAGAGAGCCTTAACCCGGTGGAAAATCTCCGTGTTGCTCAGCTCGAAGGAGGAGGTTCGGTTGGGGTCCCGACCGAAACTCATGTGGCACACCTTGTGGGTGCGCTTCTGGAGGGGAGAGATTCGGTTGCGCACGAACGTGATCATAGCATCCTCGTTGCACAATCCGAGTTTCTTTAGTTCCGCGAACCTCTTGTTAACCTGGTTGGCCAGAGCCGTGGGCTTCTTGGAGACCTCCTCCCAGAATTCCGGATCAGGTGGACCCGGAGTATAGGGGAGCAACCGAATCAAATCTTCGGTGCCCACGTTCCGGACATAGAAGAAGGTCCGGGCCCACCCTTTGCAGGAGTCAAGCCCGGTGACCCGGGAGAAAACGGAAGTCCTCTGGGGCGAGATGGACGCAGCTCCGAATTGGGTGAGCTGCTTATCCTCTGACTCAACTTGGATATTGGGGATGACGTTACGACGAAGGCCGAAAAAACGGATCCATAGCTCCTTCGTGGGCCACAGTCCGGTGTAGCCCTCGATCGTAGAGGCAAAGGCAGACAGAGAGGTGATAGCGTTGGCTGGAAGATGGTGCGGCTGCAGGTGGTAGGTGCTAAGCCAATCCCGGAAGAAGTCGCTCACCGGCAAGCCGAACCCCCATTGGAAGTGGGACAAGAACACAACGAACTCACCCGGATTGGGTGAGGGGGCCAGTTCGGCGGAGGGGAGACGAGCGATGACGCCGGCAGGGATGCGTCTGGTCTGGTAGAGCCAGTCAAGGTCATCTTGACAGACCCATGACCCGGCCCATGCGCCACAGTCCGCCGCAGCGGCGTCCTCCTCCATTTCTTGCTCGACAACGACGAGCTCCTCCTCATCTCAGATTGCTACCTTTGGCGCTTAGCAGCGCGGGATCTGAGGCCTGGATTGGCAAGGACCCGTGGCGAGGAAGTTGCGCAGTGGTGGCTGTGACACAGAGGCACGGGGAAAAGTGCGGCAGCGGTGCTGCTGCTAGGAGCACTAGCGGCAGTGCGGTCGCGAGGAAGACGAGGAAGAAGAGCAATGGGCAGAGGGGCGCAGAAGAGGAAAAAATTCTAAGGGGTGCGCCCCTCCGCTACTTAACCACCCCCTAAGAGGGTGAGTGGGATCACGCTATGCCAATGAGCCACATGGTGTGGCCGTGTATCACCTGCATCAGCCAATCGGAGAGGAGCCACACAGAGGGCCACAGAGCAGAGGCAATCCCGTGACGTGACGCGCTGATGCGGTAAACGAGGAGGCAGGCGTGACGTGACCCTCGCACAGTGATAACTGACAATTACTGCGGCGGTTACTGTGCAGGCCCTTAAAATAAGACAGTGTAATGATTAGCCTCCACATGGGTTAGCGTATGAAAGAAGGAAACAAGGCCCGGATCGAACCGTGGTAACCCGGACGGCGAGTAAAAACTTAGAATGTGCAGAGGGAAAGTAAAACCATGAGATCCGAGTCAAAGTGGTAACCCAGTCAGCAAGTGAAAACTTGGATCATGCGAAGGGAACGTAAATCCACATAATCCGAGATAAAGGGCTAAATCGGAAATAACGTCCAAGGCTCGAACATAAATGAACCTGATGTGGCCTTAGCGGCCAAGGCAGCTAAGACCGCACCAGCTTCGGGGACTAATGTTGGGGGGATACCCCCGGGTAGGGTCACTCCGGGGTATAAAGGCCGAGTTAGCCGAGGTTCGGCAAGCTCAAAGCGGATGCTAACCGGGTCACCTCAAGGCAGGCCGGATCACGGAGTAACCCGGACCAGGGGGTCGCCTAACATCGTCTCAGCCGACTTAAGAAGTAAGTCGGAAGTGCTTGTCTAACTTATATGCAGGAACAGGTATAGCCGGATCTACTATGATCCGGGTCCCGTTTAGCTTCTGGGAGAAGGAAGGAATCTCTCTAGTCAAAAGAAGGCTCACGTGACGGCATGAGCGAAGCAAGCAAGGGCAGGACCACCGGGTCTTGGCCGACAAGGGTGACGACGCCCGTGTCGGCTGACACGGGCGCCGCAGAGGCTCACGTAGCTAAAGCATGTGTGACGCGAGGGAAAAGCACCCCGGTCGGGTTACCACTTTGAGAGGAGGCATATTCTAAGGAATATGCCTCCATGTATGCCCTAAGCAGAGACCAAGCCCCCTCTATATAAGGGGGGCTAGGGTTTCAGTAGAAGGGGGTTGGGTTTTCTTCTATACCGATTTGGCTAGGGTTCTAGGAGTGAACTGTAGGTGAGAGTAAGAGAACTCCTTCTACCTCCTCTCGCCAACACAGCTCTAGGAGCACTTGTAATCTTGAAAGGAAAGCAATACAATCTTCTGTGTGGAGAATCACTCCACTATCCCTCCCTGGATTCCCCTAGCGTGTATTAGTCCCCACCTTTAGCCTATCCATGGCATCTGTCGTGACACCGCCACGACATGTGGTTTGTGGAAAAGAACACACATTCAATGACCACTGGTTGATCCATGTGTGGTTTGTGGAAAGAACACACATGCAATGACCACTAGTTGATCCATTTGTGGTTTGTGAAAAGAACACACATGCAATGACTCTAGTGGGTTCACATATGGTTTGTGGAAAACAACACACATGCAATGACCACTGGTTGATCCATATGTGGTTTGTGAAAAGAACACACATGCAATGACCACTGGTTGATCCATGTGTGGTTTGTGGAAAGAACACACATGCAATAACCACTGGTTGATCCATATGTGGTTTGTGAAAATAACACACATGCAATGACTCTAGTGGGTTCACATGTGGTTTGTGGAAAAGAACACACATGCAATGTCCAATGGTTGATCCATATGTGGTTTGTGAAAAGAACACACATGCAATGACCACTAGTTGATCCATATGTGGTTTGTGGAAAGAACACACATGCAATGACACTGCTTGATCCATGTGTGGTTTGTGGAAAAGAACACACATGAAATGAGTCTAGTGGATCCATGTGTGGTTTATGGAAAAGAAAACACATGCAATGACTCTGTTGCTGGTTTCTGGTTTTAGTATAAGAACAAACATGCAATTACTCAAATGGATCCATATGTGGTTTGTGGAAAGAACACACATGCAATGACACTGGTTGATCCATATGTGGTTTGTGGAAAGAACACACATGCAATGACCACTGGTTCATCCATATGTGGTTTGTGGAAAAGAACACACATGCAATGACCACTGGTTGATCCATGTGTGGTTTGTGGAAAGAACACACATGCAATGACCATCGGTTGATCCATAAGTGGTTTGTGGAAAGAACACACATGCAATGACTCTAGTGTTAGTTTTAGTATAAGAACAAACATGCAATGACTCTAATGTATCCATATGTGGTTTGTGAAAATAACACACATGCAATGACCACTTGTTGATCCATGTGTGGTTTGTGGGAAGAACACACATGCAATTATAGTGGTGGATCCATGTGTGGTTTGTCGAAAGAACACACATGTAATGACTCTAGTGGTTGATCCATCTGTGGTTTGTGGAAATAACACACATGCAATGACTCTAGTGTTGGTTTTATTATAAGAACACACATGCAATGACTCTAGTGGGTTCACATGTGGTTTATGGAAAAGAACACACATGCAATGACCATTGGTTGATCCATATGTGGTTTGTGGAACGAACACACATGCAATGACACTACTTGATCCATGTGTGGTTTGTGGAAAAGAACACACATGCAATGACCACTAGTTGATCCATGTGTGGTTTGTGGAAAGAACACACATGCAATAACCACTGGTTGATCCATATATGGTCTATGGAAAATAATGCACATGCAATGACCACTGGTTGATCCGTATGGGGTTTGTGGAAAAGAACACACATGCAATGACTCTAGTGGTCGATCCATGTGTGGTTTGTGGAAATAACACACATGCAATGACTCTATTGGTTGATCCATGTGTGGTTTTTGGAAATAACACACATGCAATGAGTAATGGATCCATAAGTGGTTTATGGAAAAGAACACACATGCAATGACTCTAGTGCTAGTTTTAGTATAAGAACACACATACAATGACTCTAGTGGGTCCACATGTAGTTTGTGAAAAGAACACACATGCAATGACCACTCGTTGATACATAAGTTGTTTGTGGAAAAGAACACACATGCAATGAGTCTAGTGGATCCATGTGTGGTTTGTGGAAAAGAACACACATGCTATGACTCTAGTGCTGGTTTGTAGTTTTAGTATAAGAACAAACATGCAATTACTCAAATGGATCCATATGTGGTTTGTGGAAAGAACACACATGCAATGACTCTGGTTGATCCATATGTGGTTTGTGGAAAGAACACACATGCAATGACCACTGGTTGATCTAGATGTGGTTTGTGGAAAAGAACACACATGCAATGACCACTTGTTGATCCATGTGTGGTTTGTGGAAAGAACACACATGCAATAACAGTGGTGGATCCATGTGTGGTTTGTGAAAAGAACACACATGCAATTACTCTAGTGTTGGTTTTAGTATAAGAACACACATGGAATGACTCTAGTGGGTTCACATGTGGTTTGTGAAAAGAACACACATGCAATGACCACTGGTTGATCCATATGTGGTTTGTGGAAAGAACACACATGCAATGACACTACTTGATCCATGTGTGGTTTGTGGAAAAGAAGACACCTGCAATGACCATTGGTTGATCCATGTGTGGTTTGTGGAAAGAACACACATGCAATGACCACTGGTTGATCCATGTGTGGTTTGTGGAAAGAACACACATGCAATGACCACTGGTTGATCCATATGTGGTTTGTGGAAAAGAACACACATGCAATGACTCTAGTGCTAGTTTTAGTATAAGAACACACATACAAAGACTCTAGTGGGTCCACATCTACTTTGTGAAAAGAACACACATGCAATGACCACTGGTTGAGCCATAAGTTGTTTGTGGAAAAGAACACACATGCAATGAGTTTAGTGGATCCATGTGTGGTTTGTGGAAAAGAACACACATGCAATGACTCTAGTGCTGGATTGTGGTTTTAGTATAAGAAGAAACATGCAATTACTCAAATGGATCCATATGTGGTTTCTGGAAAGAACACACATGTAATGACTCTGGTTGATCCATATGTGGTTTGTGGAAAGAACACACATGCAATGACCACTAGTTGATCCATATGTGGTTTGTGGAAAAGAACACACATGTAATGACCACTGGTTGATCCATGTGTGGTTTGTGGAAAGAACACACATGCAATGACAGTGGTGGATCCATGTGTGGTTTGTGAAAAGAAAACACATGCAATGACTCTAGTGTTGGTTTTAGTATAAGAACACACATGCAATGACTCTAGTGGGGTCACATGTGGCTTGTGAAACAACAATGCATGCAATGACCACTGGTTGATCCATATGTGGTTTATGGAAAGAACACACATGCAATGACACTGCTTGATCCATGTGTGGTTTGTGGAAAGAACACACATGCAATGACAGTGGTGGATCCATGTGTGGTTTCTGGATAGAACACACATGCAATGACTCTAGTGCTAGTTTTAGTATAAGAACACACATGCAATGACTCTAGTGCTAGTTTTAGTATAAGAACACACATGCAATGACTCTAGTGGGTTCACATATGGTTTGTGGAAAACAACACACATGCAATGACCACTGGTTGATCCATATGTGGTTTGTGAAAAGAACACACATGCAATGACCACTGGTTGATCCATGTGTGGTTTGTGGAAAGAACACACATGCAATGACCACTGGTTGATCCATATGTGGTTTGTGAAAATAACACACATGCAATGACTCTAGTGGGTTCACATGTGGTTTGTGGAAAAGAACACACATGCAATGTCCAATGGTTGATCCATATGTGGTTTGTGAAAAGAACACACATGCAATGACCACTAGTTGATCCATATGTGGTTTGTGGAAAGAACACACATGCAATGACACTGCTTGATCCATGTGTGGTTTGTGGAAAAGAACACACATGAAATGAGTCTAGTGGATCCATGTGTGGTTTATGGAAAAGAAAACACATGCAATGACTCATGTGCTGGTTTCGGTTTTAGTATAAGAACAAACATGCAATTACTCAAATGGATCCATATGTGGTTTGTGGAAAGAACACACATGCAATGACACTGGTTGATCCATATGTGGTTTGTGGAAAGAACACACATGCAATGACCACTGGTTCATCCATATGTGGTTTGTGGAAAGAACACACATGCAATGACCACTGGTTGATCCATGTGTGGTTTGTGGAAAGAACACACATGCAATGACCATCGGTTGATCCATAAGTGGTTTGTGGAAAGAACACACATGCAATGACTCTAGTGTTAGTTTTAGTATAAGAACAAACATGCAATGACTCTAATGTATCCATATGTGGTTTGTGAAAATAACACACATGCAATGACCACTTGTTGATCCATGTGTGGTTTGTGGGAAGAACACACATGCAATGATAGTGGTGGATCCATGTGTGGTTTGTCGAAAGAACACACATGTAATGACTCTAGTGGTTGATCCATCTGTGGTTTGTGGAAATAACACACATGCAATGACTCTAGTGTTGGTTTTATTATAAGAACACACATGCAATGACTCTAGTGGGTTCACATGTGGTTTATGGAAAAGAACACACATGCAATGACCATTGGTTGATCCATATGTGGTTTGTGGAACGAACACACATGCAATGACACTACTTGATCCATGTGTGGTTTGTGGAAAAGAACACACATGCAATGACCACTAGTTGATCCATGTGTGGTTTGTGGAAAGAACACACATGCAATAACCACTGGTTGATCCATATATGGTCTATGGAAAATAATGCACATGCAATGACCACTGGTTGATCCGTATGGGGTTTGTGGAAAAGAACACACATGCAATGACTCTAGTGGTCGATCCATGTGTGGTTTGTGGAAATAACACACATGCAATGACTCTATTGGTTGATCCATGTGTGGTTTTTGGAAATAACACACATGCAATGAGTAATGGATCCATAAGTGGTTTATGGAAAAGAACACACATGCAATGACTCTAGTGCTAGTTTTAGTATAAGAACACACATACAATGACTCTAGTGGGTCCACATGTAGTTTGTGAAAAGAACACACATGCAATGACCACTGGTTGATACATAAGTTGTTTGTGGAAAAGAACACACATGCAATGAGTCTAGTGGATCCATGTGTGGTTTGTGGAAAAGAACACACATGCTATGACTCTAGTGCTGGTTTGTAGTTTTAGTATAAGAACAAACATGCAATTACTCAAATGGATCCATATGTGGTTTGTGGAAAGAACACACATGCAATGACTCTGGTTGATCCATATGTGGTTTGTGGAAAGAACACACATGCAATGACCACTGGTTGATCTAGATGTGGTTTGTGGAAAAGAACACACATGCAATGACCACTGGTTGATCCATGTGTGGTTTGTGGAAAGAACACACATGCAATAACAGTGGTGGATCCATGTGTGGTTTGTGAAAAGAACACACATGCAATTACTCTAGTGTTGGTTTTAGTATAAGAACACACATGCAATGACTCTAGTGGGTTCACATGTGGTTTGTGAAAAGAACACACATGCAATGACCACTGGTTGATCCATATGTGGTTTGTGGAAAGAACACACATGCAATGACACTACTTGATCCATGTGTGGTTTGTGGAAAAGAACACACCTGCAATGACCATTGGTTGATCCATGTGTGGTTTGTGGAAAGAACACACATGCAATGACCACTGGTTGATCCATGTGTGGTTTGTGGAAAGAACACACATGCAATGACCACTGGTTGATCCATATGTGGTTTGTGGAAAAGAACACACATGCAATGACTCTAGTGCTAGTTTTAGTATAAGAACACACATACAAAGACTCTAGTGGGTCCACATCTACTTTGTGAAAAGAACACACATGCAATGACCACTGGTTGAGCCATAAGTTGTTTGTGGAAAAGAACACACATGCAATGAGTTTAGTGGATCCATGTGTGGTTTGTGGAAAAGAACACACATGCAATGACTCTAGTGCTGGATTGTGGTTTTAGTATAAGAAGAAACATGCAATTACTCAAATGGATCCATATGTGGTTTCTGGAAAGAACACACATGTAATGACTCTGGTTGATCCATATGTGGTTTGTGGAAAGAACACACATGCAATGACCACTAGTTGATCCATATGTGGTTTGTGGAAAAGAACACACATGCAATGACCACTGGTTGATCCATGTGTGGTTTGTGGAAAGAACACACATGCAATGACAGTGGTGGATCCATGTGTGGTTTGTGAAAAGAAAACACATGCAATGACTCTAGTGTTGGTTTTAGTATAAGAACACACATGCAATGACTCTAGTGGGGTCACATGTGGCTTGTGAAAACAACAGACATGCAATGACCACTGGTTGATCCATATGTGGTTTATGGAAAGAACACACATGCAATGACACTGCTTGATCCATGTGTGGTTTGTGGAAAGAACACACATGCAATGACAGTGGTGGATCCATGTGTGGTTTCTGGATAGAACACACATGCAATGACTCTAGTGCTAGTTTTAGTATAAGAACACACATGCAATGACTCTAGTGCTAGTTTTAGTATAAGAACACACATGCAATGACTCTAGTGGGTCCACGTGTAGTTTGTGAAAAGAACACACATGCAATGACCACTGGTTGATCCATAAGTTGTTTGTGGAAAAGAACACACATGCAATGAGTCTAGTGGATCCATGTGTGGTTTGTGGAAAAGAACACACATGCAATGACTCTGTTGCTGGTTTGTGGTTTTAGTATAAGAACGAACATGCAATTACTCAAATGGATCCATATGTGGTTTGTGGAAAGAACACACATGCAATGACTCTGGTTGATCCATATGTGGTTTGTGGAAAGAACACGCATGCAATGACCACTGGTTGATCCATATGTGGTTTGTGGAAAAGAACACACATTCAATGACCACTGGTTGATCCATGTGTGGTTTGTGGAAAGAACATACATGCAATGACAGTGGTGGATCCATGTATGGTTTGTGAAAAGAACACACATTCAATGACTCTAGTGTTGGTTTTAGTATAAGAACACACATGCAATGACTCTAGTGGGTTCACATGTGGTTTGTGAAAAGAACACACATGCAATGATCACTGGTTGATCCATATGTTGTTTGTGGAAAGAACACACATGCAATGACACTGCTTGATCCATGTGTGGTTTGTGGAAAAGAACACACATGCAATGACCACTGGTTGATCCATGTGTGGTTTGTGGAAAGAACACATATGCAATGACCACTAGTTGATCCATATGTGGTTTGTGGAAAAGAACACACATGCAATGACCACTGGTTGATCCATATGTGGTTTGTGGAAAAGAACACACATGCAATAACTCTAGTGCTAGTTTTAGTATAAGAACACACATACAATGACTCTAGTGGGTCCACATGTGGTTTGTGGAAAAGAACACACATGCAATGACCACTGGTTGATCCATAAGTTGTTGGTGTAAAAGAACACACATGCAATGAGTCTAGTGGATCCATGTATGGTTTGTGGAAAAGAACACACATGCAATGACTCTAGTTCTGGTTTGTGGTTTTAGTATAAGAACAAACATGCAATTGCTCAAATGGATCCATATGTGGTTTGTGGAAAGAACACACATGCACTGACTCTGGTTGATCCATATGTGGTTTGTGGAAAGAACACACATGCAATGACCACTGGTTGATCCATATGTGGTTTGTGGAAAAGAACACACATGCAATGACCACTGGTTGATCCGTGTGTGGTTTGTGGAAAGAACACACAAGGAATGACAGTGGTGGATCCATGTGTGGTTTGTGAAAAGAACACACATGCAATGACTCTAGTGGTGGTTTCGGTATAAGAACACACATGCAATGACTCTAGTGGGTTCACATGTGGTTTGTGAAAAGAAAACATATGCAATGACCACTGGTTGATCCATATGTGGTTTGTGGAAAGAACACACATGCAATGACACTGCTTGATCCATGTGTGGTTTGTGGAAAAGAACACACATGCAATGACCACTGGTTGATCCATGTGTGGTTTGTGGAAAGAACACACATGCAATGACCACTGGTTGATCCATGTGTGGTTTGTGGAAAGAACACACATGCAATGACCACTGGTTGATCCATATGTGGTTTGTGGAAAAGAACACACATGCAATGACTCTAGTGCTAGTTTTAGTATAAGAACACACATACAAAGACTCTAGTGGGTCCACATGTAGTTTGTGAAAAGAACACACATGTAATGACCACTAGTTGATCCATAAGTTGTTTGTGGAAAAGAACACACATGCAATGAGTTTAGTGGATCCATGTGTGGTTTGTGGAAAAGAACACACATGCAATGACTCTAGTGCTAGATTGTGGTTTTAGTATAAGAACAAACATGCAATTACTCAAATGGATCCATATGTGGTTTCTGGAAAGAACACACATGTAATGACTCTGGTTGATCCATATGTGGTTTGTGGAAACAACACACATTCAATGACCACTGGTTGATCCATATGTGGTTTGTGGAAAAGAACACACATGCAATGACCACTGGTTGATCCATGTGTGGTTTGTGGAAAGAACACACATGCAATGACAGTGGTGGATCCATGTGTGGTTTGTGAAAAGAAAACACATGCAATGACTCTAGTGTTGGTTTTAGTATAAGAACACACATGCAATGACTCTAGTGGGGTCACATGTGGTTTGTGAAAACAACACACATGCAATGACCACTGGTTGATCCATATGTGGTTTATGGAAAGAACACACATGCAATGACACTGCTTGATCCATGTGTGGTTTGTGTAAAGAACACACATGCAATGACAGTGGTGGATCCATGTGTGGTTTCTGGATACAACACACATGCAATGACTCTAGTGCTAGCTTTAGTATAAGAACACACATGCAATGACTCTAGTGCTAGTTTTAGTATAAGAACACACATGCAATGACTCTAGTGGGTCCACGTGTACTTTGTGAAAAGAACACACATGCAATGACCACTGGTTGATCCATAAGTTGTTTGTGGAAAAGAACACACATGCAATGAGTCTAGTGGATCCATGTGTGGTTTGTGGAAAAGAACACACATGCAATGACTCTGTTGCTGGTTTGTGGTTTTAGTATAAGAACAAACATGCAATTACTCAAATGGATCCATATGTGGTTTGTGGAAAGAACACACATGCAATGACTCTGGTTGATCCATATGTGGTTTGTGGAAAGAACACGCATGCAATGACCACTGGTTGATCCATATGTGGTTTGTGGAAAAGAACACACATGCAATGACCACTGGTTGATCCATGTGTGGTTTGTGGAAAGAACACACATGCAATGACAGTGGTGGATCCATGTATGCTTTGTGAAAAGAACACACATTCAATGACTCTAGTGTTGGTTTTAGTATAAGAACACACATGCAATGACTCTAGTGGGTTCACATGAGGTTTGTGAAAAGAACACACATGCAATGACCACGGGTTGATCCCTAAGTTGTTGGTGGAAAAGAACACACATGCAATGAGTCTAGTGGATCCATGTATGGTTTGTGGAAAAGAACACACATGCAATGACTCTAGTGCTGGTTTGTGGTTTTAGTATAAGAACAAACATGCAATTGCTCAAATGGATCCATATGTGGTTTGTGGAAAGAACACACATGCAATGACTCTGGTTGATCCATATGTGGTTTGTGGAAAGAACATACATGCAATGACCACTGGTTGATCCATATGTGGTTTGTGGAAAAGAACACACATGCAATGACCACTGGTTGATCCATGTGTGGTTTGTGGAAAGAACACACAAGGAATGACAGTGGTGGGTCCATGTGTGGTTTGTGAAAAGAACACACATGCAATGACTCTAGTGGTGGTTTCGGTATAAAAACACACATGCAATGACTCTAGTGGGTTCACATGTGGTTTGTGAAAAGAACACACATGCAATGACCACTGGTTGATCCATAAGTTGTTTGTGGAAAAGAACACACATGCAATGAGTCTAGTGGATCCATGTGTGTTTTGTGGAAAAGAACACACATGCAATGACTCTAGTGCTGGTTTATGGTTTTAGTATAAGAACAAACATGCAATTACTCAAATGGGTCCATATGTGGTTTGTGGAAAGAACACGGATGCAATGACTCTGGTTGATCCATATGTGGTTTGTGGAAAGAACACACATGCAATGACCACTTGTTGATCCATATGTGGTTTGTGGAAAAGAACACACATGCAATGACCACTGGTTGATCCATGTGTGGTTTGTGGAAGGAACACACATGCAATGACAGTGGTGGATCCATGTGTGGTTTGTGAAAAGAAAACACATGCAATGACTCTAGTGTTGGTTTTAGTATAAGAACACACATGCAATGACTCTAGTGGGTTCACATGTGGTTTGTGAAAACAACACACATGCAATGACCACTGGTTAATCCATATGTGGTTTGTGGAAAGAACACACATGCAATGACACTGCTTGATCCATGTGTGTTTGTGGAAAAGAACACACATGCAATGACCATTGGTTGATCCATGTGTGGTTTGTTGAAAGAACACACATGCAATGACAACTGGTTGATCCATATGTGGTTTGTGGAAAACAACACACATGCAATGACCACTGGTTGATCCATATGTGGTTTGTGGAAAATAACACACACGCAATGACTCTAATGCTAGTTTTAGTATGAGAACACACATACAATGACTCTAGTGGGTCCACATGTAGTTTGTGAAAAGAACACACATGCAATGACCACTGGTTGATCCATAAGTTGTTTGTGGAAAAGAACACACATCTAATGAGTCTAGTGGATCCATGTGTGGTTTGTGGAAAAGAACACACATGTAATGACTCTAGTGCTGGTTTGTGGTTTTAGTATAAGAACAAACATGCAATTACTCAAATCAATCCATATGTGGTTTGTGGAAAGAACACACATGCAATGACTCTGGTTGATCCATATTTGTTTTGTGGAAATAACACACATGCAATGACCACTGGTTGATCCATATGTGGATTGTGGAAAAGAACACACATGCAATGACCACTGGTTGATCCATGTGTGGTTTTTGGAAAGAACACACATGCAATGACAGTGGTGGATCCATGTGTGGTTTGTGAAAAGAACACACATGCAATGACTCTAGTGTTGGTTTCAGTATAAGAACACACATGCAATGACTCTAGTGGGTTCACATGTGTTTTGTGAAAAGTATACACATGCAATGACCACTGGTTGATCCATATGTGGTTTGTGGAAAGAACACACATGCAATGACACTGCTTGATCCATGTGTGGTTTGTGGAAAAGAACACACATGCAATGACAACTGGTTGATCCATGTGTGGTTTGTGGAAAGAACACACATGCAATGACCACTGGTTGATCCATGTGTGGTTTGTGGAAAGAACACACATGCAATGACCACTGGTTGATCCATGTGTGGTTTGTGGAAAGAACACACATGCAATGACCACTGGTTGATCCATATGTGGTTTGTGGAAAAGAACACACATGCAATGACCACTGGTTGATCCATGTGGTTTGTGGAAATAACACACATGCAATGACTCTAATGCTGGTTTTAGTTTAAGAGCACATATGGATCCATATGTGGTTTGTGGAAAAGAACACACATGCAATGACCACTGATTGATCCATAAGTGGTTTGTGGAAAGAACACACATGTAGTGAACACTGGTTGATCCTTGTGTGGTTTGTGAAAAGAACACACATTCAATGCCATTGGTTGATCCATATGTGGTTCGTGGAAAGAACACACATGCAATGACACTGGTTGATCCAAATGTGGTTCATGACAGGAACACACATGCAATAACTCTTGTGGATACATATATGGTTTGTGGAAAGAACACACATGCAATGAACTCTAGTGGTTCTATCTTGGCATAATTTGATGTATGCCACGAAGCATTTCATTGTAAAAGACACCCACTTTCCATTTTTATACTACTCAGCTTTGCCCCCTCCCCCCGCTCTCTCTCTCTCTTTCGTAGAAGTCCAAACATGTGCCCACTCTGTCTGCTACGCCCTGATTGGTTGTCATAGTTGTCACGCGGATCATGCGCACCAACCGTTGATCATGTATGATCCAACAAGGCTCGTTGCACACATCGTCCCTTCACAGGACAGCGCGAGACAGCACGGACGTCTCCCTCAACGAGACTTCTACAAGAAGGAACACGATGTCGTCCATGGAAAAAGTCATCGAGTGGTCATGTCATGTTTAATCTAGTCTGCAAAGGCTACAAGTCTAGTGCACGGCAACTGGTCATCCACGGGCCATCGGCTATACCATTTTACGCGTGGCGATCGCACCTGCACGAAAACCCAGCGTCCCCGCATTAAAAACCCAGCCTCGGGTCCTCCATTCGCACTCATCCACTACTCTCTCTTCCTATCCAGCAAAACCCCACAATCTTGAACGCATTGCACGAACCTTCTCCATGAAACCAGTGTGTGGGGTGGAGTGTCATCGCATCGCGAGGGTGCTTCACGCTGCAGATCTGGAGGAGCATCACGCAGAGGCCGAGAGGACGAGGAGGACGTTCAACCCCTTGGGGGACCATGTGCACACCGGGTCGATTTGGCGGGCGGCGCCCGATGAGGGTAATTCGACGAACACGCTTTCGTGTACTCGGAGGTACATCTATTTCTACATGTTTCATATTTTCTTTCGAGCTTAATCTATCCAGGCGTCATAAAAAATCTAGTCCTAATGATTAGATGCAACGTCTGAACCACATGGAGAGATCTAGTGCATTCTGAATGAATCCACATTATTTATTTGTTAATAAGTTACCAAGAACACAAACCACATTAATTTAGGGAGCTAGGGAGCTAGAGCGGTAATGAACTATTGAACCTGTATAGACATGTTATTGCATCGAAAGTAATTTGGAATGGTGGAAGGAATATATATTTATTATTTTGCTCATTTCGGTTTGTATTCCATACATTACAGGTGTATTCAAGTGAGATGGACTCTGACAAGGAGACCAGGGACTACAAGAGCCGCCATGTTATGAAGAAGCTCAAGAGCGGGATAATCCCTTTCCGCACTCGACTTGGGGAGCTCAGGTGCCCTTTCTGTAAGAAAGGAGTCAACCCGAGGATTGCCAGCTTGATTTCGCATGCGGTTGGCATCGGTAAAAGCCCGGCTAGTGAACACAAGTCAGCAACCAAGGCAATGACCACTGGTTGAGCCATAAGTTGTTTGTGGAAAAGAACACACATGCAATGAGTTTAGTGGATCCATGTGTGGTTTGTGGAAAAGAACACACATGCAATGACTCTAGTGCTGGATTGTGGTTTTAGTATAAGAAGAAACATGCAATTACTCAAATGGATCCATATGTGGTTTCTGGAAAGAACACACATGTAATGACTCTGGTTGATCCATATGTGGTTTGTGGAAAGAACACACATGCAATGACCACTAGTTGATCCATATGTGGTTTGTGGAAAAGAACACACATGCAATGACCACTGGTTGATCCATGTGTGGTTTGTGGAAAGAACACACATGCAATGACAGTGGTGGATCCATGTGTGGTTTGTGAAAAGAAAACACATGCAATGACTCTAGTGTTGGTTTTAGTATAAGAACACACATGCAATGACTCTAGTGGGGTCACATGTGGCTTGTGAAAACAACAGACATGCAATGACCACTGGTTGATCCATATGTGGTTTATGGAAAGAACACACATGCAATGACACTGCTTGATCCATGTGTGGTTTGTGGAAAGAACACACATGCAATGACAGTGGTGGATCCATGTGTGGTTTCTGGATAGAACACACATGCAATGACTCTAGTGCTAGTTTTAGTATAAGAACACACATGCAATGACTCTAGTGCTAGTTTTAGTATAAGAACACACATGCAATGACTCTAGTGGGTCCACGTGTAGTTTGTGAAAAGAACACACATGCAATGACCACTGGTTGATCCATAAGTTGTTTGTGGAAAGAACACACATGCAATGAGTCTAGTGGATCCATGTGTGGTTTGTGGAAAAGAACACACATGCAATGACTCTGTTGCTGGTTTGTGGTTTTACTATAAGAACGAACATGCAATTACTCAAATGGATCCATATGTGGTTTGTGGAAAGAACACACATGCAATGACTCTGGTTGATCCATATGTGGTTTGTGGAAAGAACACGCATGCAATGACCACTTGTTGATCCATATGTGGTTTGTGGAAAAGAACACACATTCAATGACCACTGGTTGATCCATGTGTGGTTTGTGGAAAGAACATACATGCAATGACAGTGGTGGATCCATGTATGGTTTGTGAAAAGAACACACATTCAATGACTCTAGTGTTGGTTTTAGTATAAGAACACACATGCAATGACTCTAGTGGGTTCACATGTGGTTTGTGAAAAGAACACACATGCAATGACCACTGGTTGATCCATATGTTGTTTGTGGAAAGAACACACATGCAATGACACTGCTTGATCCATGTGTGGTTTGTGGAAAAGAACACACATGCAATGACCACTGGTTGATCCATGTGTGGTTTGTGGAAAGAACACATATGCAATGACCACTGGTTGATCCATATGTGGTTTGTGGAAAGAACACACATGCAATGACTCTGGTTGATCCATATGTGGTTTGTGGAAAAGAACACATGCAATAACTCTAGTGCTAGTTTTAGTATAAGAACACACATACAATGACTCTAGTGGGTCCACATGTGGTTTGTGGAAAAGAACACACATGCAATGACCACTGGTTGATCCGTGAGTGGTTTGTGGAAAGAACACACATGCAATGAGTCTAGTGGATCCATGTATGGTTTGTGGAAAAGAACACACATGCAATGACTCTAGTTCTGGTTTGTGGTTTTAGTATAAGAACAAACATGCAATTGCTCAAATGGATCCATATGTGGTTTGTGGAAAGAACACACATGCAATGACTCTGGTTGATCCATATGTGGTTTGTGGAAAGAACACACATGCAATGACCACTGGTTGATCCATATGTGGTTTGTGGAAAAGAACACACATGCAATGACCACTGGTTGATCCGTGTGTGGTTTGTGGAAAGAACACACAAGGAATGATGGTGGATCCATGTGTGGTTTGTGAAAAGAACACACATGCAATGACTCTAGTGGTGGTTTCGGTATAAGAACACACATGCAATGACTCTAGTGGGTTCACATGTGGTTTGTGAAAAGAAAACATATGCAATGACCACTGGTTGATCCATATGTGGTTTGTGGAAAGAACACACATGCAATGACACTGCTTGATCCATGTGTGGTTTGTGGAAAAGAACACACATGCAATGACCACTGGTTGATCCATGTGTGGTTTGTGGAAAGAACACACATGCAATGACCACTGGTTGATCCATGTGTGGTTTGTGGAAAGAACACACATGCAATGACCACTGGTTGATCCATATGTGGTTTGTGGAAAAGAACACACATGCAATGACTCTAGTGCTAGTTTTAGTATAAGAACACACATACAAAGACTCTAGTGGGTCCACATGTAGTTTGTGAAAAGAACACACATGCAATGACCACTAGTTGATCCATAAGTTGTTTGTGGAAAAGAACACACATGCAATGAGTTTAGTGGATCCATGTGTGGTTTGTGGAAAAGAACACACATGCAATGACTCTAGTGCTAGATTGTGGTTTTAGTATAAGAACAAACATGCAATTACTCAAATGGATCCATATGTGGTTTCTGGAAAGAACACACATGTAATGACTCTGGTTGATCCATATGTGGTTTGTGGAAACAACACACATTCAATGACCACTGGTTGATCCATATTTGGTTTGTGGAAAAGAACACACATGCAATGACCACTGGTTGATCCATGTGTGGTTTGTGGAAAGAACACACATGCAATGACAGTGGTGGATCCATGTGTGGTTTGTGAAAAGAAAACACATGCAATGACTCTAGTGTTGGTTTTAGTATAAGAACACACATGCAATGACTCTAGTGGGGTCACATGTGGTTTGTGAAAACAACACACATGCAATGACCACTGGTTGATCCATATGTGGTTTATGGAAAGAACACACATGCAATGACACTGCTTGATCCATGTGTGGTTTGTGTAAAGAACACACATGCAATGACAGTGGTGGATCCATGTGTGGTTTCTGGATAGAACACACATGCAATGACTCTAGTGCTAGTTTTAGTATAAGAACACACATGCAATGACTCTAGTGCTAGTTTTAGTATAAGAACACACATGCAATGACTCTAGTGGGTCCACGTGTACTTTGTGAAAAGAACACACATGCAATGACCACTGGTTGATCCATAAGTTGTTTGTGGAAAAGAACACACATGCAATGAGTCTAGTGGATCCATGTGTGGTTTGTGGAAAAGAACACACATGCAATGACTCTGTTGCTGGTTTGTGGTTTTAGTATAAGAACAAACATGCAATTACTCAAATGGATCCATATGTGGTTTGTGGAAAGAACACACATGCAATGACTCTGGTTGATCCATATGTGGTTTGTGGAAAGAACACGCATGCAATGACCACTGGTTGATCCATATGTGGTTTGTGGAAAAGAACACACATGCAATGACCACTGGTTGATCCATGTGTGGTTTGTGGAAAGAACACACATGCAATGACAGTGGTGGATCCATGTATGCTTTGTGAAAAGAACACACATTCAATGACTCTAGTGTTGGTTTTAGTATAAGAACACACATGCAATGACTCTAGTGGGTTCACATGTGGTTTGTGAAAAGAACACAAATGCAATGACCACTGGTTGATCCATATGTGGTTTGTGGAAAGAACACACATGCAATGACACTGCCTGATCCATGTGTGGTTTGTGAAAAAGAACACACATGCAATGACCACTGGTTGATCCATGTGTGGTTTGTGGAAAGAACGCATATGCAATGACAACTGGTTGATCCATATGTGGTTTGTGGAAAAGAACACACATGCAATGACCACTGGATGATCCATATGTGGTTTGTGGAAAAGAACACACAGGCAATAACTCTAGTGCTAGTTTTAGTATAAGAACACACATACAATGACTCTAGTGGGTCCACATGTAGTTTGTGAAAAGAACACACATGCAATGACCACTGGTTGATCCATAAGTTGTTGGTGGAAAAGAACACACATGCAATGAGTCTAGTGGATCCATGTATGGTTTGTGGAAAAGAACACACATGCAATGACTCTAGTGCTGGTTTGTGGTTTTAGTATAAGAACAAACATGCAATTGCTCAAATGGATCCATATGTGGTTTGTGGAAAGAACACACATGCAATGACTCTGGTTGATCCATATGTGGTTTGTGGAAAGAACATACATGCAATGACCACTGGTTGATCCATATGTGGTTTGTGGAAAAGAACACACATGCAATGACCACTGGTTGATCCATGTGTGGTTTGTGGAAAGAACACACAAGGAATGACAGTGGTGGGTCCATGTGTGGTTTGTGAAAAGAACACACATGCAATGACTCTAGTGGTGGTTTCGGTATAAGAACACACATGCAATGACTCTAGTGGGTTCACATGTGGTTTGTGAAAAGAACACACATGCAATGACCACTGGTTGATCCATAAGTTGTTTGTGGAAAAGAACACACATGCAATGAGTCTAGTGGATCCATGTGTGGTTTGTGGAAAAGAACACACATGCAATGACTCTAGTGCTGGTTTATGGTTTTAGTATAAGAACAAACATGCAATTACTCAAATCGGTCCATATGTGGTTTGTGGAAAGAACACGGATGCAATGACTCTGGTTGATCCATATGTGGTTTGTGGAAAGAACACACATGCAATGACCACTTGTTTATCCATATGTGGTTTGTGGAAAAGAACACACATGCAATGACCACTG
The DNA here is from genome assembly GCA_023614405.1 of Avena insularis. Taxonomy (NCBI): domain Eukaryota; kingdom Viridiplantae; phylum Streptophyta; class Magnoliopsida; order Poales; family Poaceae; genus Avena; species Avena insularis. Next base: position 657,378,273 of record CM042690.1, on the reverse strand, counting down.
GTTGATCCATGTGTGGTTTGTGGAAGGAACACACATGCAATGACAGTGGTGGATCCATGTGTGGTTTGTGAAAAGAAAACACATGCAATGACTCTAGTGTTGGTTTTAGTATAAGAACACACATGCAATGACTCTAGTGGGTTCACATGTGGTTTGTGAAAACAACACACATGCAATGACCACTGGTTAATCCATATGTGGTTTGTGGAAAGAACACACATGCAATGACACTGCTTGATCCATGTGTGTTTGTGGAAAAGAACACACATGCAATGACCATTGGTTGATCCATGTGTGGTTTGTTGAAAGAACACACATGCAATGACCACTGGTTGATCCATATGTGGTTTGTGGAAAACAACACACATGCAATGACCACTGGTTGATCCATATGTGGTTTGTGGAAAATAACACACACGCAATGACTCTAATGCTAGTTTTAGTATGAGAACACACATACAATGACTCTAGTGGGTCCACATGTAGTTTGTGAAAAGAACACACATGCAATGACCACTGGTTGATCCATAAGTTGTTTGTGGAAAAGAACACACATCTAATGAGTCTAGTGGATCCATGTGTGGTTTGTGGAAAAGAACACACATGTAATGACTCTAGTGCTGGTTTGTGGTTTTAGTATAAGAACAAACATGCAATTACTCAAATCAATCCATATGTGGTTTGTGGAAAGAACACACATGCAATGACTCTGGTTGATCCATATTTGTTTTGTGGAAATAACACACATGCAATGACCACTGGTTGATCCATATGTGGATTGTGGAAAAGAACACATGCAATGACCACTGGTTGATCCATGTGTGGTTTTTGGAAAGAACACACATGCAATGACAGTGGTGGATCCATGTGTGGTTTGTGAAAAGAACACACATGCAATGACTCTAGTGTTGGTTTCAGTATAAGAACACACATGCAATGACTCTAGTGGGTTCACATGTGTTTTGTGAAAAGAATACACATGCAATGACCACTGGTTGATCCATATGTGGTTTGTGGAAAGAACACACATGCAATGACACTTGATCCATGTGTGGTTTGTGGAAAAGAACACATGCAATGACAACTGGTTGATCCATGTGGTTTGTGGAAAGAACACACATGCAATGACCACTGGTTGATCCATGTGGTTTGTGGAAAGAACACACATGCAATGACCACGGTTGCTCCATGTGTGGTTTTGGGAAAGAACACACATGCAATGACCACTGGTTGATCCATATGTGGTTTGTGGAAAAGAACACACATGCAATGACCACTGGTTGATCCATATGTGGTTTGTGGAAATAACACACATGCAATGACTCTAATGCTGGTTTTAGTTTAAGAGCACATATGGATCCATATGTGGTTTGTGGAAAAGAACACACATGCAATGACCACTGATTGATCCATAAGTGGTTTGTGGAAAGAACACACATGTAGTGAACACTGGTTGATCCTTGTGTGGTTTGTGAAAAGAACACACATTCAATGCCATTGGTTGATCCATATGTGGTTCGTGGAAAGAACACACATGCAATGACACTGGTTGATCCAAATGTGGTTCATGACAGGAACACACATGCAATAACTCTTGTGGATACATATATGGTTTGTGGAAAGAACACACATGCAATGAACTCTAGTGGTTCTATCTTGGCATAATTTGATGTATGCCACGAAGCATTTCATTGTAAAAGACACCCACTTTCCATTTTTATACTACTCAGCTTTGCCCCCTCCCCCCGCTCTCTCTCTCTCTTTCGTAGAAGTCCAAACATGTGCCCACTCTGTCTGCTACGCCCTGATTGGTTGTCATAGTTGTCACGCGGATCATGCGCACCAACCGTTGATCATGTATGATCCAACAAGGCTCGTTGCACACATCGTCCCTTCACAGGACAGCGCGAGACAGCACGGACGTCTCCCTCAACGAGACTTCTACAAGAAGGAACACGATGTCGTCCATGGAAAAAGTCATCGAGTGGTCATGTCATGTTTAATCTAGTCTGCAAAGGCTACAAGTCTAGTGCACGGCAACTGGTCATCCACGGGCCATCGGCTATACCATTTTTACTACGCATCGCACCTGCACTCTCACTTTCGTCAGGCCCCCACCACACGAACCTTCCACGCAGCAGCCGCAACCGAAAGAGCTTAAACGTCCCCGCATTAAAAACCCAGCCTATCGGGTCCTCCATTCGCACTCATCCACTACTCTCTCTTCCCTATCCAGCAAAACCCCACAATCTTGAACGTACTTGCACGAACCTTCTCCATGAAACCAGTGTGTGGGGGTGAGTGTCCGGGCATCGCCGCCGGGGTGGTGCTTCACGCGGCAGATCTGGAGGAGCATCACGCAGGACAGGCCGAGGAGGACGTGCAGTTCAACCCCTTGGGGGACCATGTGCACGCCGGTGCTGACGACTTCGGAGGCGCCGATGAGGGTGTGGAGTTCGACGAACACGCTCTGCTCGTGTACTCGGAGGTACATCTATTTCTACATGTTTCATATTTTCTGCTCGAGCTTAATCTATCCAGGCGTCATAAAAAAATCTAGTCCTAATGATTAGATGCAACGTACGAACCGGTACATGGAGAGATCTAGTCTGTTCTGAATGAATCCACATTATTTATTTGTTAATAAGTTACCAAGAACACAAACCACATTAATTTAGGAGTTTGGGAGACGGGTCAGAATGAACTATTGAACACAGATAGACATGTTATTGCATCGAAAGTAATTTGGAATGGTGGAAGGAATATATATTTATTATTTTGCTCATTTCGGTTTGTATTCCATACATTACAGGTGTATTCAAGTGAGATGGACTCTGACAAGGAGACCAGGGACTACAAGAGCCGCCATGTTATGAAGAAGCTCAAGAGCGGGATAATCCCTTTCCGCACTCGACTTGGGGAGCTCAGGTGCCCTTTCTGTAAGAAAGGAGTCAACCCGAGGATTGCCAGCTTGATTTCGCATGCGGTTGGCATCGGTAAAAGCCCGGCTAGTGAACACAAGTCAGCAACCAAGGCTAAGTTCCTGAGGGAGTATGTCAAGACCGGCCTAGTGTCCCCTTACTTAGGAATCAGCAACTTCTAGCCGACCAACCCCGTCACTGTGCTAGCCCGACCACTAATAATATTTAGTTCTCTTACCGTATCTAGACCCTTAAACTATGGGGATTTCTATTTTCGTACCCTTCAAAATATATTCAAGTTCATTTGTTTATGTTGTTAAAGTTCCAGTGGCATACTCGTTATTTTGCATGGATAGAGGGGTGCCCCCAACAGATATAAGGGTTATCATGTCCGCTAGATCACAGAGGATCAACGGTTGGTGGGCAAAACTGAGTACAATTGAATCGCCATGGTTAGACACGAGGGGGGAAAATGTGACTCACGGTACGCGTGTGCGGCGCACGGGGCGGTAGCGGACACATGTGGCCGTGCAAGGTGCATTAGCGTACGTGGTGCACGGTAGTGCAACGAAACACCGCTTCCCTTCTCCTTTAATAGAGGCCTCCCCACTCCCACTCATCACGCACTCGCTCACTCAACCGTCTCCACTGTCCCATCACCTTCTGCAAACGCCCAACAAAACCCCAACCACGCCGGCGATGGAGAAGATCGACGCGGTGGCCATCGGCGCCTCCAAGGCCGCCGACGAGGAGCCCCCCGTCCCCGTCCCCGCATCCGCCGTAGCTGCCAGCGAGGAGGCCCCCGCCGGTCTTGGACAGATCTCGCTCGGTTGGGACCCCTACGAGGAGGTTGTCTACATAAGGCCGGAGAACCACTACGACACCAGCATCGCCGACCCGTGGTCTGAGGTAACCGGGGTTTTCTCCCCTTCCCTTGTTCTTCCCCTATTCCCATTGTTGGATGCTAGATCGTATGTTATTAGGGCTCGGCTGTTCGTATTTTTTACAGTAGCTAATCCTATTGTGTTAGATCTCGATTTTCGATGAATCCCCCTATTCGTAGTTGGGATCAGTATTCGATTTGTTTTGAGATTTGGGGAATAATCGGGAGATCTCATTCAGTTAATTTATGCAAAAAATCAATCCCGATAATCAAAGTATCTCAATCATGTCCTTATTTCACTCTACTGTTTTTTCCAACAGGAGGATAGCAGCGACCTCCGCAGCGACGACGAGTCGCAGGACACCAAGACTCGTCATGTGATAAGGAGGCTAAAGTCCGGTCAGTATAACAACTTCTTCGCCGGCGACATGTACAGGTTCCCCTTCTGCCCCACCAGGAGGCTCCGCAACACAGACTTCAACTCCCTCGTGAAGCATGCCGAGGATGTGAGGACCTGCGGCGAGTCCATGAACATCCATGGCTTTAGGGACAAGCACCAGGCGCTTCGTCTTCACCTCCGCAACATCCATAAGGTGGCTATCGAGGAGGGTCGCATGCCCCCGATCAGACCCAAGGTGCCCAAGGTCAAGGGGGTGGGCAGCAAGAAGTGGAGGAGGCGCCAGAGGGAGGAGGCGGATGCCCTCCTGGCAGAGGCCACTGATCAGCTGCTGCTGTTGTAAAGCAGCTTCTTTTGTCTTGTTTGTGTTGAAGCAGTCCGCTGCTGCTGCTGAGCAGCCTAATTGTCGAACCTCGTTAAGTACCGTACTATATAACCTATATTAGCTGCTTTATCTACATCTGCTCTGTTTACTGAATTTATTTATGGTGCTGGTTTGTTTTGCTGCTCTATATTTGCTACCAGATTGGGGAAAACGATCGCAAAAGGAACAGTGAATGAAGAGAGAAGCTGCTCTAGATTCCCTACCTTTTTGGGCAAAAAACACAACTGTTAGAGAGAGAGAGGGGGGAAGGCGCTCTTAAAAAGGCCAAATAACAAAAAAAAACTTCCACTTTAGGCGTCATGGCGCACGTAACAGCCAAGCCTTTGACCAGACGGCACCCCCCTCCGAGCGCATGTGAGGGCTTCGGAATATCGGGAGGGCAAAAGTGAGGACAAACGAGACACAATGTTGCTATAGCTAAATCTGACAAAAAGTTGAATTTGGCTTTACCATGCAATTTGGCTAGAGCTCCACAATGTAGCTATTCTAAATCCCTAAACTATGTGATGCGTTGAAACCTAATGCTTTTCCACCGACACGTGTGTTGCAAAGTTGCTTGATCATGCATGCTTACACAAGTGGCCTACAGAGAAACTTATAGAAGCATGGGCAAACGAGCTTCATTTTGGCAAATTCGGGACAAGCTTTGCACAATCGACAGGCCTGATTGGCTGGGCGGTTGCCCCGGGGTGCAGGGATGCTAGGTCCATGTCTATGCTTACACTTCTTAAACTTGTTAGGAATTAATAATAACTATACACTTCCTTCTGTCCTGTCACGTTACGTCATGTTAGCACCGCGCACCCCCTGCGGATCGGCAATGGGACGGTGGTCTACGTGACCGGTCTCAGCCACGCCAAAGCCAGGTCACACACCCATCCTATCGCCTACCGGGACGGATGCCGAATTTAATCGCTAGGATTGGAAACCATTGGTGCTCGCCCGGTCAAACTTGCTTCTGCATGGGTATGACCGGAATATTGGTAAACGGAATTTAAGCATCGCCTTCTGTCTCCTCAGCACATCATTGTACAAAAATCCCCAACTCATTCCTTCCGCCGGTGCCGCCACCGCAAGAACCATCGACGCTGCCGCAGGCACCGCCTCCGCCTGGCCATACCACCACAACAGATCACTCCACCTCCATGCCCAGTCCCAGCCACCGCTACCGACCCTAGGCCACCGCCGCCGCATTAGCTGCTGCCATGGACACAGAGTATGGCGTGTTCGGCGACGGGAGCGACTACACCGATGAGTACACCGTCACTGCCCATGGCACCACAAAGCTGACGTCGTCCACACAAATGCGTCAGCGGAGGTGGCCAAGGTCATCGCAATGTACGAGCGGTGGCTACAAGAGTCGATGGACAGGTACAAGATCGTCGGCCTTGACCTCGAGTATACCAGAGATAGGAAGAGGACGGCGCTTTTGCAGCTATCCATGCGCAACCACTGTCTACTATATCACATATGTAGGGCCAAATCTGTATGCCCGGAGCTTCGCGAGTTCCTACACAGGAGGGAGATCTACTTCGCCAGTGTCGACATCAAGAACGACACTCCGAAGCTAGAACAGGATCTCCTCGTTCATGTCGTCAATCACGTCGATCTCCAACGTTTGTGGAGGTACCCGGATGGCGGTACGGGGAAAGCCGACATGGCTAGACTCGCTTCCGACATCATCGACCGCGAGTACGCCGGCATGAAAATCGAGTTCCCGAAGCACCTGCACGAGCGATGGGAGTGGAGGCACCTGGATTACGATGCGATCAAGTACGCAGCCAGGGACGCGTATGTCTGCTACGAGATGCTCAACAGGATCTGGCGGGTGGGTGAGTGTGTTGTTTACCAGTACTAGTTTCGCATTTCGTTCCTAGTTTTATCTCGCCTATTTTTTATCTCGCATGTATTTTCTAAGCATTCTGTGTGTAAGAACCAAGCTCGTATGATCCTTGTGCTATTAGCTACTTAACCTGTATGAATTACATTCCCCCTTTTGTATGCTCAACATTCATTCTTACAAATTCTGTCTGTGCCATTTGCATGCGGCAGAATCCAGGACTGACATGCATAAGGTGTGATACAGTCATAAGTCATAACCAAACCCATATTATAGAGAAGGATATAGTCATAAACCAGATTATAGTTTGACAAAGGTAATACACAGCAGTTCGTAATTGCTCACATAGTGTACTTATGAAATAACATGTTTTCAAAAACAAAACAATCATGCACTAATAGTCTACATCCCAGCCTATTGGAGAAGGCAACCGATCCCAGGATGCCTCCGGTCGCTTGCCCCGGTTTGTAGATTCATCTACACTCCGGCATCTGGGACAAACAACCTGCCTTGGTGGTGGTTCAATGATGCGATGCCTGGAACGAGATTTTACAATCTGGCGGTACATCTCGTGGCTAACATACCCGTCAATTGCAGCGTACTTCAGATTAGGTTCAAAAAGTGGCTTATCCTCCTAGTAATGGTGCCCTAAACGCCTCCACGAACATCTCGGCAATTTGTCCTTCATGTCAGCGTACCACGGGTCTATGAGTTCGGAGGCAAGAGCGGCCATCCCGGTCTTGCCGCCCTTCGTCCCTGGGATCCAGTAAAATTCCTGGATGTCCACTCTGCACTCCTTTGGGATTCTAATGTTGTGATGGGCTTTCAAGCAGTTTACTGTCATTCGTGATGTCAACACTGGTAAATGTTATGTGCTGGTTCACGAGAAAGTCATGAAACAGATCCCTAATGCTTTCGCCCCACCTGCATGAAAATGAATTCAGACAAATATATAGCAATAACTTTTGCAAACAGACGGTTCAGGAACAAAAAGATAGCAAAGTCTACCAGATCCCCTCAGCCCCCTTCTCGCAAAAAGGCTGGTATATGAGGACGTGCCCCTTCATGGAGAGTTGCACCACGGTGATCCTACGGTGATCGCGGCTGTACTCGAGGTCTAGACCTACAAACCTATTTTCTTCGAACTGCAACCAACTCGTGTAATTATTCAGAGTGTTCCTCACCGTCCGAGGGTCGGTGGTGTAGACGACATCGATCTTCTTCCCGCCATGTACTTCGATGTCGAAGTGCACAGTTTCTTGCTGCCGTCGTTTCAGACGTCCGGAGCGTCCATGACTACAGGCAAGAGGGAAAGTATATGGAGGAAGAGGGTGATGCGGTGGTGGAGGAAATGGATGAGGCCGTGGAGGAGAAAGACGATGAGGCCGTGGAGGAGGAAATGAGACGGAGAAGTGAAAGATTGGAACGGCCCTTACCAATATCTGGAATGGTGCACGACCGTTCGTAGTAGGGTGAAGGTGGCGAAAAACAGCGGTTTTACACGTCAACGCTGGCACTTCCTAAAATTTGTTCTGCGTCACTTGCATGCGGTGGAATCAATTCAAACGTGAAACGCGTTTGCCGTCAAACCTTCACTCACCGACAAAGCGGCCGCACATTTCCCTTTTACGATTTATTTTTCACTTCTCTAGACGGTTCCGTGCCCGCCTTAATAATTACGCCCTTCCTTCTTTTCTTCCACGCGACGAGAACCGCGGCGGCGGTTCCTTGCTGATTCGCTCCCCACCGAACAATCGCCCCATCCCTGATTCCACCCCCTCTCGAATCCATCCGCCTCCTTATCACAACGCCTCCATTAATCTACCGGATTCCAGACTCCATTTGCCGCTATGGGTAGAGCTTGGGGTAGCAGCAGGCTGAAGCAAAAGGCATGCGACAACGATGCGGATGGCCAGGGCGACCACTATCGTGAGGATTGGGGATGGCCGAACCTCAGCGCCATGAACATGCACAGGATCGCCTCGGAGTTGGACATCATCTCAGCCGGCCGCCTCGCTTGCTGCATCCCTGGCTACCGCGTGATGATGCAGAACATGGACGAACAACTGTTCGGCACGCTAGGCCTTCTTTACCCCGATAACAGCAAATGGCTAGATGGCCGCGATGGTCACGTAAGTTCCAGTATCTATCTTATTCGTTCAGTCATATCATTGATTCATATGTGATGAACTCTCATCGGAATCCTATGTTCCTTTCGTCGAACATGTTGTGTGCACGCGCGGTTTGAACAAATTGAACCATTTAAGACTACTCTATACAGCGGAAGCTCTGCTCGTACCTGATATTCTGGTATTTTCGTAGTGACACGGTCTTACTGTAGGTGATAGATGAGTTGTCAATTTCGATTTTGCAATGGAATGCCTGCTAGGTGATATTCTGTTTCCTAAAATAAAAACAAACAGATTAGACGATTTAAGGCTGTTATGCCCCGAGCTGTTTAATTATGATCATCGTCAGGAGTTTGTTCTAGGGGCTCTGCTACTACTCCATATATTGAGTATCTTCGTAGTGACACAGGCACAATTTAGGCAATATCTGAGGAGACACTCGTATTTAGGCGATATTTTGTGTACTTTAATCTGAAGGCCCAGTTGTCAAATTGTATTTGCAATGGAATCCATGCTAGTTTATTGTACCAACTGACAACAAACTCTGCAGAATATTCATGCAAAACTGGTGCTGCTGGATAAGTGGTCTAAATCAGTAGTGGTGAATATCAAGGAAGAAGAAGAGATGGAAATGGAAGATGACCAGAACTGGGTGGGTGGCAATGGCGAGTGGCTGGTCCTTTTATCACAGGATGGCAGTACTTGGACTCTAAAAAATGGCTACAAATCGAAGAGACTTGCAGTGCCATCTTTGAAGGGTGTCGGCATTACTGCATTCAACAGCGGGTGGCCACCGCCCATTTCCGAATTCGCTTACAGGTTCAACATGGCAGAACTTGACCTCGTGAAGGTACAGCTCCCACATAGACCGTGGGAGGGGGCGTGGAAGAACTAGGAGTACGACCGCTTAGCGGTGTTCAACAAGGCAATCACATTCATTAGATGCCCAGAAGACAAGGAATGGACAGTCTTGCGCGACGACTTCCTGCGGCCAGAGAAGTATGTCGACACCGTCTTCACCTACGGCTACTCTTAAATGCAGACTTAGCGCATTTATGCGGTCACTTAACCTAGCGGCGACGTGCGTGTTTGGGAGCCGTCCATTTGGGGTGAGTCATGGTGTCATATAGCATGTAAAATCCCATTCAAAATTCTGCTTACTGACTGTTAGTAACACGCAGGTACCCACGCAGCCCCGGTCATCGAAGATGCAGTAGCAAATGCTGCACTTGGGACACGGCGCTTGTTCCTGGCACCTCTCGGAGACAACACGGAACAGGATGATGAACTCTTGTGGATTCATATCAGGGGAGCACTAAACAGCGTTGGTGATACAATAGAACATATGGGGACAGAACTTTCTTCATACCCATCGCTGCGGTGTCACGTTTTCTCGAGGTCCGCATGCCCATCCGAAGACCCAGTAGAAGTCTGGAGCAGAGTCAACAATCTGAAGGGACAATATGTGTTTCTTGGGATCAACTACCCTTTCTTTGTCGGAGCCCCTGGAGCTGTTGAACCTGTAATTGCTCAGGCAGCCCTGGCCCCTGATGTTGCTGCTGGTGGTGGTGGTGGTGGTGGTGGTGTTGGTGGTGGTGGAGCTGACGAAGAACTAGTTTCTTTGCTCTGGTGAAGTGACGAAATACTTGGTGATCTTCTTTGCTGGTGAAGTGACGAAATACTTGCTAATGTTGTTCTTGGTGAAGTGACGAAATACTGCGAAATTTCTGCTGGAGTCGGGAAGAACATGCTGGTGTTGTTGCTGAGGTGCCAGCACTTCCAGTGTTGATAGCAGACTGTGTGTTTGCTGCACACTCACGCACCTATCATGTTGACACTCCAGATCCGTCCTAGAGCCGAATCCACGTCGGGGGGAGGGGGGCTACAATTGGCTCATCAGTGGGGTCGCACTATTTGAAGGAGAATGAAAGACGGCCAAACACAGCATTCTGGTTCGTTCCGACGATACCACCAGCTCCAGGGACCTAGTGCTCATACTGGCAGATCCGATGAACCATTTGTCTTTATCTTTATCATAAGTTATGCTTATGTGTGTAAAGACTAAGCTGTGCTTATTTGTGTAAGACTAAGTTAGGCCTAACTGCGTAATATTCAGTGAAGCCCAGCTTTTCTTTCCACGTCCATAAGAACAGAATTGCAGCATAGAACATACAAATGTAATGTGCATACTAGGCATTTTTGCTCAGGATAACAACCACTTCAAGCAAATGATACATCGTGTACGCATTTGAACGCATCACTAGAATGTGCCACCTATTGATGATTGATGACATGGATCTAGATTTTCTACGCTTCTGTGCATTGAATCGCTCATTGATTTGTTCACATATTTTTTGGGAATGGATGATTAACTCCACTCTCTTGGTAACTTGCTTCGTCAGCGAGCACTTGTTGATGTAATGCAAAGTACAGAACATGGTCGTCATCGCCATTCCATTTAGGTTCTCTATGTTTCGTCATCACGGAGCTACTAATTTCAAATGAAAATCTAGTAAACAATATATGTTTACATTGTTAGAGTATGCTACGGCCATGGTACATACATGTTTTTCTACAATCACAAGAAGAAAACTTGATGCATTTTCACCTTATTGGCATTGTGCCGAACTGGGTGGATGTGGCTTTGGGGTTCGGAGAGGAAGGCGCCATGGCTGGTGCGTGTGCGACCACGGCGACGGCGAGCTCGGATTCTGGAGGATACCAACAGGACCGAGCATGGTCGGCATGGTGACAGATCTCACCCGGGAATGAATTCCCGTCCCCGCATCGTGCCAATGATGCGGTCATGGTGAGGGCGAGCTCCGATTCGGGATGGGGAGGAGAACGGGCCGAGCAGGTTTGTCCAAGTCCTAGATCCGCGCCATGGCCGTGACCACAGATTGCCGCCCCGAAGGAAGAAGAAGATGCGTAAAGGATGCATGCGCCAACGCTGCAAGCCTACATGGCAGCGACGACGGCAGCGACATAACGACGAAAGCTGACAGGGGGGCCCAACTTGACGGTCGTTAGCCTGATTTTTTGTATTGAAATGTAAAGTTCAATTCGTGCCGAAAAAGACCCTCTGAGTATTTGGCACGCCAACTGTAGTCATCGCGGCTGATATCAGGGAACTCGGGTACCGTGTTGCCTGGCCACCCCAACTTTCGGGCCGCAAAATGATATTCTCTGGAAATAGGGGGAGTGCGGTCCTAATTCATTGGACTATCCCTCCCCCCATATGCCCAAAGTGACAAAAATCATTCTCTTAATATCATTATGTGATATGTGAGCTTCAATGATGAGTTTTGGTAATGGACCCAAGATACATATTTGCGGTACCAAGCCAAGTATACTCATACATGGTGGCCTAGACCACCACCCTCTCCTTTGAGAGGTCAAGCTTTCCTCGTGGTTGTCATCCCTTGGTTTACATGTTTTTTTGTGACTTGCACTCTCATTTGGTTCTTTCGTGTTTTCTCCTCCTTTAGAGTGCAATAGTCCCTATATCAGTTTGTAAATCTCAACCCAAGCCCCCTTTCTCTCTATCTTGAATCCCTTTCTCTTCCGCACAAGAACCTCTACTTGAATTTGGTATTTTTTTCTTCTGGTGCAACCGGTACTACTGGACCGAGCTAGTTCCCATGTTGATACATGGAAACTGTTCCAGGTGTGGTACTACCGGGACATTCACCGGTAGTCCCGGTCACCAGTACTATTGGTTCCCCTAACCGGTACTACCGGTCGGCGTTCCAGCTAAAGGGTGGATCAGGGGGTGAGGCACCGCCTGTGCCTCATTTTCCCCCAACTCCCTCTCACACTACCACCGTCGCCGCTAATGGAAAAATCACCACTGGAGTCCGTCGCCTCCATCTTCCACTGGATTCTCACCGGATCCGGCCTCCTTGCGGGTTCCTCCTACATCTCCACCACCATGGACACTGGTACAATCGCCTCTCCCCTTCTATTCTTGCTTCTCTCCATGAGTCTAGATCTCCTCGATTCATGGCCATAAGCTTGTGTTTAGGGGTTGTACTGCATGTATCTTGCCTCTATCCTCCCCATACATGTACAAATCAAGTTTTGGGGTCTTAGTGTCATGGATTTGTGGTCCGTTTGTACAGATTCGTGCAAGCTCCCAACCGAACGGTAGAACCGAGAAATTTTCCGGTACTACCGCTCGCTGCTTCCGGTACTACCGGACCCAGCCGAATTCATTTTTTCCCCAAAGCTTGACTCCTATGTGGTTTCTTTTCCTTGGGTTCTTGTGCCCTTATCTCCCTGCTATTCTTCCTATTGCTTTCACAGGTGTAGGTGGTTCTGGGGGTGCTAGGAAGCGCTCCAAGTCACGCCATGAGATTGAGGAGGAAGGGTCCAAGTTAGATCAGGAGGTCTTGCCTCAGCCTAGTGCCCGTATGAAATTGAAGACTTCTCGGCATGGTTGTGGAGGTGGTTCCAAGCGGTCCTCCGGCCGTGGGGAGGCACCTCCTCCATCTTCGAGTCGCACCAAGAGCCAGAGTTTTGGGCCATCAGGGCCAAAGTTGTTGTGTGATCTGTCTAATGCTGACTATGCTGCCTTGAGGTCTACGAATCCATATGGCATGAATTGTGGCCGTGACAGGGAAGACAGTTTGTTCTACATCGAGTTTCAAGAGCGTGTGTACAACGAGGTCATCATGAACAATGACAAGATAGTTGTGGCACAGAAATGGATTGGCATGGCTCATGTGAACAAGAATCTTGGTTACTTTGGGGAAGCTAAGGAGATTTGCACCAATATTGGCTTGCTTCCCATCATGAAGTTCCAGCAAGACTATGATCCTTCTCTCATTTCTCAGTTCTATGCCACTATCCACTTCAAGAAGAATCAGACAAGGACCTTCATTTGGATGACTCAGGGGATTGTGAGGCAGGCTACTTTGGCTGAGTTTGGCGCCATTCTTGGCTATGAGGATCATGGCATCGACCAACCGTGCGGCTTTTGTTGTCACAATAATGAGCATCCCATGAAAAAGGAAGTCCTTGCTCCTCTTTATATCCGAGGTCGTGGTGTTGTTGGTAAGATCAAGGACCTTCTCCCCTCATATGATATTGTGAACCGTATTCTTCTTGAGACCTTTGCTCCTCGTGCGGGCAACCGAGATGAGATTCATGGCTTCTTGGTGGATATCATGTTCCACACCTATTCCAACCGTGACACCGGTGTTCCCCTTGATGTTATGGATTGCATATGGAATGAGATGGTTGTTGCTACTTGCACTCGGAGGGTTCCTCCTTTTGCCCCATACATAATGGCTCTTATCATCTCCAAGAGCAAGCGTGTTTATCGGAACCTCTCTTCTCTCTGGCTTGTCAAGTATAGGAGCAAGGCCTTATTGATCAAGAAGCACGCTAAACCTCGTAATGCAGCCAGTCAAGAGGTGGATGAAGATGGCAATGTGGTTGAAGCGGACTCGGGTGATGAAGATAGTGGTCGTGACCAAGACTTTGTTGTATCCCATCACGAGCATGTGTAGCCCTCATGGGCGAAGAAGATGGAAGCCAAGATCAAGAAAGTGGTTTGCTTCCAAGTTGACAACCAGAAGCGCATGTATGAAGCCCATGTCTATGCCAAGAAAGCTGCTGCTCGTTAGAAAGAATTGATGGAAGCCCAACAGTTGACCGTCTCCGAAGGCTCCGAGAACAACATCACTCTAAAAGAGCAATGGATCTCCAAGCATAGCAATTGGGAGTTTGATGATGCATCTTCCTCCTTCCGTGCTCCACCCTCCCATGGTCATGATGAGGAGTGATCTTAGGGGCGCTAGTCTTGCTCTACTCCCTTTTGGCGTCTTGATGCCAAAGGGGGAGAAGAGTAGTAGGGTACGGGATTTGCATGGGAAAGTCACAATCTCGTTCTTGCTTTGATCTTTGGTCGCTTGTGAACTTTTTACCTCATATTATTCGTGAACTCTTTGTGCTAACTATTTAAGTTGAGACTATGTGGTTATTTTGTGGATCCATCGTATGTGTCTTATGGGTATTCTTATATGGATCCATCTCTCGTGTGAATGCTATCTATTGTATTATCATTCTAGTTTTCATGACATTTTGTGCAAAGGTATAAACTCCTCGTTTTTCTATCTATGTCTTTGCACTATTGGTTGGATTGTAAAATAGAGGGGGAGTGTTGATCCTAGATTGTACTAGCAATATGTGCACATATCTAGGGGAGCCCGTCTCTATTTTTCAAACCATGAGCATTATCATAATATTCATCATGCAAAGTTGTGTTGTCATCAAACACCAAAAAGGAGGAGATTGAAAGGGCATTTCCTATCCTAAGTGGTTTTGATGTTTGTTGACAACACATGTGTCGGGCTAATCGTTTGTTAAGTGTGTCTCAGGTTTTACGAAGTAAAAGGAATTTCGTTCCCCTCTAAAAAGTTCTCAGCAAGAAATAGTGTTTCTATGGCTTTTTGCTTGAGTCGTAGGAACACCGTACTATGAAGAGGGGGTCCGCTTTGGAAAGTTTGGGTGGAATCAACATTGTTTTGCAAAACCTCAAACTTTCCCTCTGGTTGAGATCTCAGGTGGTGTCTACCCTTGTGGTTGTGGCCTTTGCTTCTGTGTGGTCCGGTAGTACCAGATTTCCCAACCGATACTACCACTCTGCACCGGTAGTACCACTTGGCGGTACCGCGGTAGTCTGAACCACTTTGGCGAGCTGCATCTCCCCTCTGTTCTCCCCAGTACCACTAAGCGGCACCACTGCCCCCTCCCCCCCCCCCCCCCGTCCGATAGTACAACTCTAGTGCCTGGTACTACCACTTGGCGGTAGCACCGCACCCTCGAGATACTACTACCGTGGGGGGAAGAACCCACGCCACAACGCTAGCACCTGCCCGGTACCTGGTCTGGTACCTGACCGGTAGTACCACCCTCATCCGGTACTACCGCTCTTGGGACTGGTATTACTAGTTGGCGCCTAGCAGCAACGGGCAGATTCCTCTTGAGGGTATAAATAGAGCCTTCTTCCCCAACGAGAAGTTTGACTCTTTTATCCCTCTCCTCCATTGTTCTTGAGCTTCATTTCCACTAGATCTCCCCCCCATAGCCCTCCAATCTCCCTGATACTTTGGGGTTTGGTTGAGGAGGTCTAGATCTAGGTTTTCACCAAAGAAAAGTTGATTCCCCCATGTTTTCCTTTGTGGATCTTATTACTCTTGGGTTCTTTGAACCCTAGACAGAAGAGGTCGGTCTCGAAGCTCGGGAATTTGTTGTAAAGCTTCGGGATTGTGTTGGGCGACTCCAAGTGTGGTGGAGGTCTACTCAACAAGTTTGTAAAGGTTTCGGTTGCCACCTTCAAGGTCACCGCATAGTGGAACGGGTGCTTGTCGTCAGGTGGGTGCTTGGGAGAATAGGGTGAGGCCTTCGGTGGAGCTGGTGTTCTTAGTACCACCCACCCCTCCAACAGAGACATACTTCCCCTCAAAAGGAAGGAACTTCGAGAAAACATCTCTGTGTCTACTCTCGGTTACTTCTATCCTTTACCCTTTACTTAGTGTTGTTTACTTGCTTGCTTGTATTTTAAGTTCTCTCATCTAGTGCACATCTAGATAACTTACCCTATGTTTAGCCTCGATTTGAAAAGAAGTTAAAATTTGAGTAGCACCTATTCACCCCCCCCCCTCTCTAGTCGCTTATACCGATCTTTCAGCAGGTCTTAACAAATTTAAAGACAACCATTAGGCTCCTGCCGATTGCCATATTACAATAAAGATCATCTCGTACATCAATAATAATCTCAATCTCATCATGGCCATATCACATTACATTCCCCTGCGAAAACAAGTTAGACGCCTCTAATTTTCTTTGCATATTTTACGTGGCTTGGGGCTTTCGAATAAGAACTGTTCTTACCTACGAACAAGAGCCACAACACTAATACAAGTGTTGTCATATGCAAATTGTCGGATCTTAACTATGATGAGAGACATAGGCACCCGTAAAGCCACTCGTGCAATGCAAGTTGCACATCGAGCGTGGAGCAAGTCTCATGTGCGCTGACATGTAAGGCTAGCCCAGGCCGCTTCATCCCACCATCCTGCAAGATGCAAAATACACGCAAAGCAAATGACAACAAAAGCATCAATGCCCACAAAACCTTTGTGTTCTACTCGTGCAACAGATCTATGCATAGACACGGCTCTGATACCACTGTAGAGTTTGCAGCATGGAAGAAAAAAATTCTACTGTAAGAACGAACAAAACCAAGATCCAATCTATGGAAAAGCCAAGATCTAATCTACAAGATAAGTGCAACAAGATAGATGAGAACTAACCCTCAAAGATCCAAAGCGTTTAACGAGATTAGATCTCGTGGTTGATATAGTCGATCACTTCTCGATCTCAAGATCGTGTTGACGATCCTTCCGGCACCGCATTTCGGCAGCCTTCTGCACTCAGTCACACATACAGAGTTGATAAATACCTTCCTCTCCCTGTTCTAGCGGGCAGCAGAGGTAGTAGATCCCCTCGGAATCCCAGTGGCACGACAGCGTGGTGGTGGTGGAGGAGATCTTGCCAGGCTTCGCCTAAGCCGGAGCAGGAGGAAGAGGAGGAGGAGGAGGGTGGCGGCTAGGGTTGAGGTCAAGGAGCAGGGGCGTGCCCTCCCCTCCCCTCTTTATATAGAGGGGGGTTCAGCTAGGGCTGCCCCTTTTCCCTCCACCTCTAGGGCCGGCGCATGGGGAGGGGGGAAGTTTCCTTCCTCCCAAGTCATATCCCCTATTTTTTTAGGGATTCATACTTATGCATATGGGGCTGGCCGGTTTGGGCTTCTTGGGCCTGGTGCAACTGACCCATGAGCCCCCATAGAAGGATGCCACTGTGAAGCCTCCCCTGGGATGGTACACAGTCGTAATCTCCATCAAATCATGTCATTGCTCAGTTTTTTGATTTGGGTTAAATCTATGACGTTGGTCTGAGATTTAATTGTCGTCTTGAATAAGAATAATTCCTTGTGTAGTTGTGGCTTTATATTAGAGGAATGTCTATTATGCTGGTTGCTACTGAGGTGCTACCAGTAACTGGGATGTGCCCAGTAGCAACCCATCAATGGATTTACTTTCCTCTAGATGCAAAACTGGTAGATACCAGATTGGGTCAAGGATGCATAGGCTGAGACCTAGTCTGTAGATTGGAGAAGATAGTACTTGTGGTTTTTTGCAATATCCAGTGATGAGTATACACCCCATCTGGGTGAATCTCTGGGATACAAATTAACCAGTAGATCATGCCCATACAATTGATAAGAATAGAGACGACTCATGATTTGCTTGTGACTCACCAACCTGATGGTGTTGGTGTTGTTGCTCTAATGCTTGATGGATTCTTATCCTAGTATTTATCTTGCTTAGAAATTTCCTGGAACAGATGTGTTCTTCTCTTCTGGATCCCTTCCTGGCTTGGCCTAGCTTAACACTAGATCCACCCCCTCTTCAAGTGATCATCTTGGCTGATGATCTGGTGGGTTTCTGTGATGTTTTATTGGATTGATCTACTGATTCTAAGTGCTGGAACTCACAGGTGTCCAAGCTGAGCTTTACTGGTCTCTATTGTGGTGGTACATACTTCAGAGAGAAAGCTCTCTTTATTATGGTTGAGACTTATCCTCTCTCCTCAAGTCCTTCCTGTGCTGACAGCACACGCTCTGCATGAGAGTGAGTGAGTGAGTTGCTTTCCTGTTTGCTTGGTCTATGGATCAGCTCAGACAGTTTACTGTGACTGTTTTCACTTTACCCTTCTAACTCTCTCTTACTCTCTCTGGTGAAACTTGCCCCTCTTGGCTAATGATGTGGTACTAAAGCTTTACATTAAAAGAACAGATAGTGCAATTTGGTGAAATTTGTCCCAATTATCTTATAATTTCTCAGTGATGCAATCTGAACAATGCACTTCACTGTTCATAACTAAGAGCAAACTAACCATAATCTTACCCTTTTGTTTTTGTTTTCTGTGTTTTGCTTGTAGGTACAATTTTCTACAGAGAAGATAAATATGTAGAACTAGTTCAGAATTAGTATAGGTCTTTTCTTTTATCAACTTATGTAATTTCTATTCTTTTTCTGTAAAGAATAATGTAATATATATTTATTATTCAATAAATTTTATTTTCTTCTCGGTTTCAATTACTCATTTGTATGGACATTTCTTACTCAATTGTATTCCTTTAATCTTTGCAATTATTGAATAAGAAAAGAATAAGAGTTCCTAATTAGTTAGGTTCATCTATATTTATATAATAACTCAAGTTTACATTTACTTATACACTTACTAAATAACATAGTACCAATACTTCAATCAAAAATATTTAAATGTTCTTTTAAAAACAATAAACTCCTAAATGATTTTGGTTTGAACCATTTCAAAAGTAGTTTCAAATTTGAATGTAAATTCAAATTACTACCCCCAAAATAACTCAAAATACCTAGAGATCATGTCAAAATTTGTAATAGTCACTAGAATGAGATAAACCCTATCTCAACCTAGTGAAAGAAAATCTGATCTCCCTAGGGTTTTAGTTTGCGAAAAAATTACCCCAGATTTTCTTATGCATGAATGGAAATGCACAGACTCTCTTTTGCAGCCCTAAATGCTGGGGCATTACAAGTACCAACACCGTTATGCTTTTTTTGCCTTTGGAACAATTTGTAAGTGCATGTTGCTTGGTTCATGAGTTAAAAGGACATCCATAAAAAAATCTAGGGCATCATATTTTTAATTATCATTTCTTTGGTAACATGCCAAGTTCGCAAGAGCATCATATTGATCATTACCCTTACTCTATGAATGTTGATCAAACATGTAAAGGAGACATTCAGATCTAGCGGTAGCCACCGTGTGGATCTCCGATACCGACGAGACCTCTTCCACCTACAACAAAGGGTACCCAGAGTCGAGCGACTAACATGTGTGGTGATGTTTGGTATTTATGTCAACCACCATACCTCGTTAGTTTTGTTTCATGAAACTAAGACGACAAATATTGGAATGAACCACAGAATCAAAGATAGACACCTTCAGAACTAGGTGGAAAAGTGAGAGGACCTCATTCTTATAGCATCTACTCTCTCACACATCGCTACAATACCCGAGGGCCTCCTCGTGTGTCCCAGGCAAAACAGAGGTCCTCTCTAGAGGCGAGGCGTCGATCTCTCCTCTATGAATATTAGGGTGAAGTCTTGTCCCATAGTGGTTTCTAGGAGTAGTGCACTAGATCTTGCTAGCCGGATCTAAGGAGGCTCGTCCTCGACATGCTCGGCCATGGTGCTCCGGTGGCAAGGGATGCTACGAGTGGAGGAGTTGGGAGCGGGTACTCCGACAATAAGGCATCTATCTCAAGCCTAGCCCTGTCGCATCTGAGTTTCAGTGATGGTGAGCTAGGTTTCTTTCGCTTTGTGGATCTTTGACGGTTAGAGAGTTAGGTCTGGTGGCTTGTCCAATAAGCTCGAGATCTCTCTTCTAAGAGGGTTGTTGTTGTGGGGCTTTCGTCTTTCAATCTTGATGCTCTTTTTCATTCTTGTCGTCGCGGTGGCGGAATATGAGGACAGTGGCTTGATATTTAGCTCCACCAGTGAAGCCTCATGCCGTTTGTTGATCAACACATGGTGGCCTTTGTTTGCGGCCATAACCTTGCATCTATAGGGATCTTCGAGAGTGCTCCAAGTGCATCTCATCTTCAATAGTGTGATGCTATCCGGCTACTATATCAAATGGTCATCAGGCGACCACTATGAGCTCTAGTGTCGGCCTTGTGCTGGCTCCATCTCTTCTTCTCCCTCCTCAAGGACGATCCAAACTGGAGGGTATTCAACTGCTCGGATGTGGCACCACGCCTGCCCGTCTCTAAGTGGTGTCGTCCCCGGCAATGTTGCAGATCGTCAGGTAATCGAGCTTGACGATGGCAGTGCTTGAGAAGGACCTTGTGGTGTTTTCATGTATTTTTGTAGGGTTCTGTATGTAAACACTAAGGACTATGTTGTACTACCTTCTTATTTGGAGGTCCTTGTAAAATGTAACTTCACCGTCGTATCTAGATTCTTCGAGGTCCTCCCTTTTCAGCGATCAAGTCAAACTTATGCTATACCAGCAAAACATATGGAATGAAATAAAACAAATGTACAGTTACAAAAGAAATACAATTTTTATAAAAAGGATAAATGAACACGGCTGCCTAAAATATAACGGGTTCTAGTCTTCTCAATCAAATTTGCATACATCTACTAGAAGTTTCAGATATTCATGCTACTATGTTTGAAATGGCGATGCAGTTGGATTTTGGAGAGGTTCCGAGAACTAAAGAATGGATGGAACTACCTACCGGCTACCGTCCGGAGTTCAAGCATACCCAAAAAAAAATCCACAATTGTAGAGCATAGAAAATACTCACAATTGTAGAGCATAAGCATGGGCAATGATTACCGGCGGAGAGAATGCAAGTCATCGATACAAAATTCAAAAAGCTAAGAATAATTATATTTTTAAGTTTATTAAAAACCTAAAACAACGATGTCAAAGATTTTTCTAAATTCATATATACCTATACACTAAAACACGTTTATATACATAAATCTAGCCAAAATCTCCAACGTCATTTTTTTTGGTCGGAGGGAGTAGCTTATAACAATTCATACAACTCAGAATAGTTTTGTCTATCAATAGATTCCCACCTCAAGCTCAGCTTCCAGTTGATTAGCACAATCTCGAACAGGTGACGAACGACGAACTGTAAGGGCATCTCCACTGAGTCGACCCAAACGGGTGACCTAAACAGTCTGATTCTGTCTGTTTGGATCAAGCCGTAGACCATTTTAGATGGTGATCCGGCCTGTCCGGCCAGGCGCCCAGCGGGGCGACCCATCTGTTTGTCCTGGCTATTGGTGCCATCATTGGCCAATTTAGCCAATCATTTGTCAATGAGCTTAAATACATATATAAATGCACAAATTAACAAGCAAATAATATGACAGACGTATTCATTGCCCTTTGGGCATCGCCAACAAGTGTTCAGTTGCTCTGAAATGTGCAAAGAGGGCAATATCATACACTATGTCTAAAACATGGCAAGTTCCTCCCAAAAAGTGGCATTCACCGTCGACATTGCACTTCAAGAGTCGCGAGCCCGGATGATCTGCTGCCTCCTCGCGACCCAAGCACTGCTATCGAGATCAGTGATGGTATCCAGGCCAGTGAGCATGATGGCATTCTCCTCGGCCATGATCTTGGCTTCGGCCTCCTTGGCCTTGGCCTCTACCTTCAACACCCTAGATCTGGCCTCGGCCTCCATGTCCCTTGCCTTGGCCTCAGTCTCCATTAGCTTAGCCTTGGAGTTGGCCTCCTCCACCTCAATGGATCTTGTGTGGAGCTCGACAAAGGTCTTGGCTCTCCTTTGGCGTCAGCCCCATGTACCCCCTTAAACTAACCACTTGAATTGATCAGGATTTGTTAGGTTGAGTGCATTTTCTTCCAAATCAAGTCAAGTTCAAGAAAAGTATCGAAAAATCTCGGGGTTAGGCACCTTTTTTCAGTGAAAGGTAGCCTCTTTCTCTTTGCACCGCGTCTCTTCCCTCTCGGTAATTGCCTCTTCCTTCTTCTTCAGGATCTTCCTCAGCGTCTCCTGGAAGGCCAAGGACCTAGCCTGGCGGGCGATGTCGACCTTCTTAGCCTTGTGGCCTCCAGGCCGACAGGCACGGACGGCAGTCCCGTCGCCTCCAGTGTTGTCAACACATTCGCCATTGTCGTCATCTAGGTCGATGACACCGCATGTCGAAGCATTGCTCTTGCCATTCCCCTTCTTCTCGTCGCTAAGTTCTTTTCAAAGGGCATGGTTAAGCTCCCATTTTTTTGCAGTCCTTAATCAACCCCCAACTACTGCGGGATCCATCGCCTCCGTTTTCGCTCTCGCCATTGGAAATTTGGGAGAGGGTTTTTGGAGGAAACAATGGAGTAGTTTGTGTGCCACTAGCGCGAGAGGCCATCAAGGTGATGGAGTGGCATAGAATTGATTAGTTTGGACCGAAAAACACAAGGTTCTATGTATCTCTGCACTGTTTGTGATGGGTTGCTAGTTCTTGTCATTCAGCTACCCTGAAGGGAATTCTTATATGATGCGTTACTCAGTTAGTCTTGTTGTCTGAATTTTACAAGCCATGGGGGTGCTCCTGTGTGTTATCTATGCACTATTCTTGTTCTCGTTCATGATAGAATTATAACAAGGAGAATTGAAGACTTTGATTGGTCTTGCCACAAGGTTGAGATTGGCGAGCTCATTCAAGTGGTTGAGAAGAAGAGGAAGAAAGAAAGGAGGGATGAGAAGAAGAGGAACAGGTTGAAGAGGAAAAACTAGGACATAGAGGAACTAAAGCAGCCTATGATGAGATCACCTGTAAAGATATACTTCCTCCGTCTCAAAATAGATGTTGAGAATTTGCTTAAATTTAGATGTATATGTACTTCCTTCGATCCAAATTAATGGTCTCGAATTTATCTAGATTTAGATATATCTAGCACTAAAACATGATTAAATATTCGAATCTAGATGGACAAATCTGTGGCCTGGATATCGGAGGGAGTACTAAATAAATTTAGACAAATTCCTGACATCTATTTTGAGACGGAGAGAGTACTTATTTGATGTTGGTTCTTCACAGCAACTCGATTAAGGATGGCATGGGTATCTAAAAGGTACCCTGTACTTTCTTTAGTAAAAATGTTAACTAAGTTCTGATAACACATGGATAAAAAAGAAATAGAATCTGTAGACACGGGTAGCTTGTACTGCTGCCGTGGCGTGTAGGTCCTAGCTTAATTACATCTTTGTTTGATTCAACCCATCCGATAAGCTATGCTTCTACTACTAAGGGCAAGTGTTACATCTAAATTGAGGTTGAAAGAAGGAACCTACCTGCTCCTTGTGCTCTGAATTGAGGTGGGTGTCATCGCCCGCGTGTTCCACCGCGTCTAACATCTCTCCGCAGGTGGGTGGCAGGGAGGGTGCGGAAGAGATCTTGGAGGGGATGGTTAGGGAAATGGGCAGCATTGAGATGTTGGCGGTGGCGAGACTGCAAGGCTGCAAGAGGACCAAGACTGCAAGGCTATGAGAGGCAGGGCGACTGAGCACGGACAGAACGACTCGGCGGACAGCCGTATCCGCCTGCATCCTGACCCGTGAGCAAATAAACCGACCACGGTTATTTTTGCCATTGATGCAATATGTAAGCGGATGTTGCTTGGTCACAAGTCCATGGACCTGCATAAAAACTTCCTTTGACTAACTTTTTTTGGCATAAGCCTTTTTTTTTACAATTTCTTTGCAAAGTTGCCTCACCTTGAGGTAGATTGCCGTCGCTGATATCTGAATCCGATCCCCTTTTCGTATATTGGAGAATCTTGCTTAGAAATTGCAATTGCCCTCCACATCGTCCGTGACCCAAAGAGACTTGTGTGAATGTTGAAGAGTGAAATAATAAGGCATTTGTCCCGCGGATGCTCGCCGTTGCATTTGTCCAAAGACATCGTGTTGGAAAGCGGAGCACGAGTACCTTCTTTTCAGGTGGAAAAAGAGATCAAAAGCTACGTCTCTTTGATCAGTTATCCTTTCAAAAATAATAGGTTTGAGACCTATAAACTCTACGCAGGGGTTAGGTTTGCTATTGGACGGCTTTCTCGATTATAGGGGATCAGCCATTCTAGATGAAAGGACACAAGCCTAAAACTAGAATGCGGATCTATTTATCTGGAATTCCTATCTTCTTAAATAAAGAGTTGCCTATCTTAAGAAATGCTGGTATAGTTGACTTGCCTCTGTTCTCGCACCGGTGTCTACCAGGGTCTGAACCATTAGGTAGAGTTTCAGCTGAAAGAAAACCAGGTCAATCTTCCGATCACCAGTCTTTACAAGTTTAAAACAACTTAAGCACAGGCAGGAGTCGCCCCTTTTAAAGTCAGTACTTATGCCGCGCTGAACTAAGAACCAAACCTTGTTTTCTTCCTTCGCATCCGCTGCTAGATAAACAGTTCCCCAGCCCGATCCCATATTGAGGTTAACTAATTCCTACCTATTGACACTACCCCGTCAGTAAAGGCTTGTATATTTTTTGTTCTAATAATCCGGCCACATGAGACATGACAATTAGCTACAGCTTACCTGTTGTACTAATAACCTGCAAAAAATGTGGAATGGAAAATAGTAAGTGGTTTCACTCGTGTCAAAAATGCACATTTACAGAAAACAAAATTTTGTACAAAAGGAAAGTAGATTAACGCTGCCTAAAGTATCTTCTAAATAAAATTTGCATGGAAGTTAATAAATTCAGTTTGTTCATGCTACAATGCAATGGACATGCAGTTGGTTTTGAAGTGCTTCCGGGAACTAACGAATCTTGGTGGGATTGAACCACCTTCCATCCGGGATTCAAGCATACGCAAAAATCCACGAAGGATCTCTCCTAGCAGAGAAAAGATACACAATTGAGCATAAGCATGGACAGCTTCCAGTGGAGAAAATGCAAGTAATCAATAAAAAACCTGAGCTAATAATAGCTTCCAGTGGAGAATACTTATGTTCACAAATAAATTTGTCCATCAATAAACTAGCTTATATGATCAATCCAAAGAACAGAACATAGCTTATATGATCAATCCAAAGAACAGAACATATATATTTGTACATCAACAAATTAGCTTATATCATAAAATAAACAAAGAAATATATTTGTCCATCGATAAATTAGCTAATAATAGCTAATAAGATCAATTCAACAAACAAATATATTTGTCCATCAATAATAAATTAGCTTAATATCATCAATTCGAAATACAGAATTAAATTTGTCCATCGATATGAAGTTCAGGAGTGCAGGTATGAAGGGCAAAATGGCTTATGACCATTATCCAGCACACACCTTGGAGCAGCTCCATTGAACAATATTAGGGTAACCAAGAAATGATTTACTAAACCAGAATTTACCTCGTACTAATAATCCAATGGCTTCAGAAGATGACGTCCACAACGAAAACTAATTTTCTATCAATACAAATGCCTAAACCAGAGGATAAAAGCTTCCAAATAATAATATTAAGCAATTCGGCTAACATTTGTTCATCCGAACTACTGAAATAGTAAGTAACTTCACTTGTAAAAATAAGTGCAGTATGTATAGGGGTACATCTGAAAATGTTCCTCAAGTAGCTGAAACCGGCTCCGAAGAACACAAGAAGACGGCCAGAACTTCTCAGCACACAGGTTCTTCGAGCAGGATCCTTCCCAAATTGATTCAGCCACAGAAGATTAGCTCCAAACAGGCCAACACGCGGACAGCAATGTTTCTTCATACAGCCTCCATACAAACTATGGTACAGCTGTACAAGCTACATAAATCATCTTGAATAAGCTAGAGCTACGAATTGCATATAGATAACACTGGATACAGGGTCCATCAATTGTACACCACTTACATAATTAAGATGTTACCTAAGTAATCCCAAAGAGTTGCATGAGAATAAATCAACAAGGTGAGATGTATTACTGATAAAACACAAAGTAGAAAACCGACATGTATTGACTAAGACCACACATCTCAGCTCAGAAGCCTTTCGGATACAAGTAGGAGTAATAAAATTAGATATATAATAAAAACGTTGTGATGATGTGCTGTGAGTTGATTAAATCTAAATATTTTGGTTCAACTCTGTGACAATTGTTGTGATGTGCTGTGGGTACAAATTATAACAGGCTTATATTGACATAATGTTAATGTATTCAAGATGACTCAATCTATGTAACCGACGTAAGAACATGATTCTATCTCAGTATCGCATGTTTAAGATGAAAGATTCGACTTCTATATGCTTATGCTTGCATAAATCTCAGCTGTAAATTAGCGGTTGTACCTTTGCTGTTTGGTCGGTCGGAAGCTCCATGATCGATTCGCGACGGTAGAACGTTGTGCCATGACGACGGATCGGTTGTGACGGCGGGCACACAACAAGGGACACCAGACACAGGGGGGAGAACCCGGGGCTAAAATAAAATAACCCCCGTGCGATCTCCCCCCACGACACAAGAATCATCTTTATTACGGTGGTGGCCTGCCATGCGAGCGCACCCAACATGGCAAAGGCCTCTAGGTGTCACATCTCTCTCTTTTTTCAACTCTTTTGACCCCTCTCCTCACAAGCACCTCGCTTGTTACATGGTTCTTACCTTGCAGTCACATCCAATCTCTGAGATCTAATAATTATCGAAATTTCATCCGAATAATTATTACAAAGAGACGTGGTCGTCGCCCGAGGTAGAGCAGCCCGGATCCCACGAACACGCCGGGAAAAGGCCCCGTCCTCGCCGCCGCGTCAACTCGCGACCGCCAAGAAAACCGCAGATCCGCCGAGAGACACCAAATCTGAAAGTCAAATCCGCAAAGATAGTTAGATACGCAGATCTGAAGTACTACGACACATCCACGCCTAAATCGAAATAGACAATCTCCATGGAGAGAAACACTCACCAGCAACGGATCTGGCTCGCCGAGCTAGTGGATCTGAAGGTTCCGTTCGCAGAAGGAGCCGCCTCGCGCCTTGCTTCCTGATCGCCGAAAGACCACCGTGTCGCTTCACCACCAGGACCCTGCGCAAGAGAAAGCACACGGGCGTCGCGCATAAATCATGGTAGAGAGAGCCTCACCGTACCGAGATCGAATCGAGTTCGATTATGGCGCGAACTCAAATTCCGATCTGTAGGTAGTTGGGATTGGGTGGACGAGGCGTGTTTATCTAGTCTAGTCTAGATCTGGCCTAGAGGGGAAAGGTTGCGTGTGGCAGAGGAGGAGGAGGCCGCTAGGGAATTTCTTGTTCTGTCTGCAAATATGCGTAGGCGTGGTATTTATTGTCTGGTATCGCAAAGTGGACGGCTCAGATGAAGTCGTTGGTCATGAACGGCCGAGACGAGTCGCACGTGGCGCGAGTCCATTGGCGGTGACAGCTGGATCGCACCGGCAGACCGCAACTTGCGCAATTAACGTCACTGCATGCGTCATAGGCGCGCCGGATCTTCTGCGGGGCCATTGACGGGTTGTGGTTTATGGCCAGCGTGTCCTAGACACTGATTGGCTGCGGTAGCGGTCTAATTTGGGAACCACACGTTTCCCACAGAAAAGGAAAAAAGCTACGGAGTATACTGTACTAGTTTATTGCCATCTTCTAAAGGAATCTCAAGGTATAATAGGGCGCGCCCGGTGATTTAGAGCATTTCAGCCCTCGAGCTATAGGAGAAGATCCAGATCGTTGGTTCACATCTGGACGTGACGTTTCTGTCCTCGCGAGGAATTCTGCTATGTGCACTCCGGATTGCACATTAGCGCTCACGCGTGCACACCGACGTTGTGCCAACTAATCATCGCCCCGCCTTTCAGTGTGTTTTTTTTTCGTTTGTGGCGCTTTCTTGGGGTGTTGCGGGCCAAGGTGGAATGTGAACAGCCAAACTTTGCCCAAACCCCTCCTAGCTACTGCGGTGACCCAACATACCACTGCATGATGTAGTACACTATAGTCGTTAACATAATACCAATAAAACACTGTTCACTAGTATTACATCCCTCAGAGTGGTACAACAGAAACACAACAGGTCCAAGATATGACTATAGATTACAACTCGACTCTTTACAGAAGATTCAGATAACACTCTAGGTTAAAGAGAGAGAAAGAACTTCTTACAAGAAAGAACCGGAAATAATAATTCAGAACTATCTTGCTAATAGACTAATATCTAAACTATTTGGCTTGCAATTGCAATGCTCTCTGGTATAGTGTTGGGGATACCCCTGCAGGATCACTCCGGTATAAAGGCCAGTTAGCCGACGTTCGCGGTGGTCAAAGCTTGGCGGGTCACCTCAAGGCAGGCCGGATCACGGAGTAACTGGACCAGGGGTCGCCTAACATTGTCTCACCAACTTAAGGAGTAAGCCGGAAGTGCTTGTCTAACTTATATGCAGAATGGTGTGGCCGGATCTACCATGATCCGCACGCTTAGCTTCGGGAGAAGGAAGGAATCTCCGTTAAAAAAGAAGTCATGCACTTGCATGCAAGCAAGCAAGGCGGGACCACCGGTCATAGCCGACAAGGGGTGACGACGCTGTCACCGACGCGGGCGCCGCAGAGGCTCACGTAGCTAAAGCATGTATGACGCGGGAGAAAAGCACCCCGATCGGGTTACCACTTTGAGGGGAGGCATATTCTTAGAAATATGCCTCCACGTATGCCCTAGGCAGAGACCGAGCCCCCTCTATATAAGGGGGGCTAGGGTTCCAGTAGAAGAGGGTTTTTTTTTGAGCTCTAGTTTTGGTTGGTTTTTCTTTATCTGATTTTGCTAAGGTTCTAGGAGTGAACTGTAATTGAGAGTAAGAGAGCTTCTTCTTCCTCCTCTCGCCAATGTACTCTAGGAGCGCTTGTAAACTTGAAAGGAATACAATCTTCGTGTGGAGAATCACTCCACTATCCTCCCCGGATTCCCTAGCGTGTATTAGTCCCCACCTTTAGCCTATCCATGGCATCTCGTGACACCACCATTTACGCTGGCTCCTGCTCGGGCGCTTTTGGAAGCACTTCGTCGGCCGACAATGTTGGTTTTCGCACGCCACTTCCGCAGCAACGGCATCTTCGCCAAGCCGAGCACACAAGGTCTACGCTATGGACATATCATGCGTTCACCCGCAGCGCGTCGTCGAGGCAGGGGAACCACCCCTTAACGTGGTTCACGGGGCGCGTATCACTCGCTCCCCGAACCGTGCTGAAGTGATGATGACTGCGCCAGGTGCAGGCGCAAGCGAAGATCCAACACCGGACCCAGAGGTAACGCCTAAGGCACCAAAGAAAGGTAGAGGACCTCCACTAGAGAGGCCTAAGAACGTACTGAGAGAAGCTATGGATAGCTTGGCAAATCCGGTAGCAGCAGTGGTAGATCCGGCTCAGGCACAGGCCGAGCTAGAGGAAACTAGGCAAAAGATACTAGAGGGCGCAAAGAAAATAGTCACGGCTCAGCAGCCGAACATGACTAGCGTGAGTATGCAAAGGCAAACAAAGTTGATACGAAAAGTAAAAGGGAGAAATCTCATGAGCGAGATGAACAGAGAAGGTGATGATGGAGCCGAGGGATCGGAAAACTATTTGTCCGTGGGTTGCCAAATATAGTACCCGTGAAGAACCTCGGAGCGGGATGCGGTAGATCCGAGTTAGAGGGTCTGACGGGTGAGGCCCGTCAAAGACAGCAAGATAGGGTTAACGAATTAGTTTGGATCACGAACAGACATAACGAAGAGCTACTCAGAGCTAACCCGGAGAGAGTTGGAGCTTCCAAAATCGTCCATTCGGCGATGGGTAACCCGGAGAAATCCGCTGGAGCCGCATCGTCACCTCATGGCGGTCCAAGGAGAGAAGAGGTAGTAACCTCGGCCAGACGGAACAAACAGATCGTCTCGTACGACCCGACGCGTGCAGGAAAAGAAAAAGAAACGCGGAAAAATGATGATCGACAAAGTGTGAGCCGAGGTGAAGCTGGCCGAGGTAACCACGACCAAGGCAATGTCGGTCAAGTGAACGCTGTCAACGGCAATGCCGGACAGTGAAACTCCGCGGGAGCAGGACAACCGCAGCAGCGGAATATACCAAGGCAAGAGCAAAGCGCCAGCTGAGGTATGCAACAGAAAGGTGCGCCCCAAGTGCAAAACCGATACAATGACGGTGATTCGGAGATGGTGAACGCGGGGTACCCAGACCGACTATCATGTGATAGGGTCAAGATTGGGAAGCGTGGATTTAATGTCGGATGACGCAAGATTGAAACTGGATCGCTATAGGTCGGAACAGATCGAATATCAAGGTCCCCGTCCAGCGTGCTTTGGACCCGGATCATGAAGGAGCCACCGGTACCCAACTTCCAGATTGCCCGAGAGGCACGAAGACGATGGCCGGCGATCAAGCCGGAGGATTGGCTGATAAACTATGCTACGGTTGTGAAAATTGCCACCGCAACTTGAGATGGGCTACGACACGCACTTAGATGTTGGAAGGTCCGCCGAGTATGGCTGAATAATTTACCACCCGGAAGCATCAACTGGATAGATTTTGAAGAAATGTTTATCGCCAACTTCTCAAGTACATATCGAGGCCGAATAGGCCGCAGACTCCAACAATGTGCAAGCAAAGACCTAATGAGACGGACCGTGAATTCTTGACCCGGTGGTACCGTGAGAAACTCGTGTGAGGGTGTCATAGAGTCACGTGCCATAGCATGGTTTGCGCAAGGGTGCAGATATGGCGGCTAGCTGTGGATGAAGTTGCAAAGGAAAATGCCAATTACGTTGGCAGAGATGATCCGGATTGCTGATTCGTATGCCTTGGGTGATCCGACTCAACCTAGGCTCGCGTCAAACGAGTCAAACGAGGAATACTATCAGAGGGACGGAGCCGGGTCATCTCGGAGGAACGATTACAGAGGAAAAAGAAGGGATGATAGACCGGATCATCGCTACGGTTCGCAACAAGTTGCAGCTGTGAGTCAAAATCAACCCGGAGCAGGGAGCAACCAATGCCAGAAAACGGGAGGGCAATGGACTCCAAGAAACGATGGCAAGAAAACGTGGACCCAGAGCAAAAGAAACAGTGCCAAGAAAAGAAAGACCGTCTGAGGTATACCTATGAGTCGATGTTGGACCAGCCGTGTAAGTTTCACACGCCAAATCCGAATAGCCTGGCGGGTCACACAACGAGGCAGTGTGAGTGGATGCGTAAGATAGAACAAGGTGGTTCGGGGAATGCTCAGGCACCCCGGAATGATCAACCTCGGCAGGAATTACCTCGGCAACAATTGCTCTCTAGAGCGAACGCGCAACAGCTAATGTTGCCTCCGCCTCCGCCGAGGTATGACAACAATGAGAGAAGGGATGCAGTGCATCAGGTGGAAAATCAGCAACAGCCGGATCAGAGTTACCCCGGAAACGAGGGGAGAAATGAGTACAGAGAACATCACCAGAGCTATTGTGTATTCACAATTGAGGAAACAGATCGAAAGAGCTTGCAGCGCCGACATATGGAGGTCAATGCGGTAATGCCAGCAGTGACGAAGTACATGCCTTGGTCAGACCAGGAAATCACCTGGAACATCAAAGATCATCCCAAGCTTATGCCGAGTCCAGGTTCGTATGCTCTAGTGCTAGATCCGACATTCATTGGACCGAACATCAATGTGAGGTTCTCCAAGGTACTGATTGACAATGGCAGCAGCATTAACATCATGTATTCGGATACAATGCGCAAGTTGGGTATCTCGGAGAACATGCTCCAGGCTACAAGGACAACTTTACACGGCATTGTACCAGGCATTTCTTGTGAGCCCATAGGCAAAGTCCGGGTCGACGTGCTATTCGGCACAAGGAATAACTGCCGAACTAAGAATCTGGAGTTTGAGGTGGTGAACTTGGAAAGTGCATATCACGCGTTACTCGAAATACTAGCATTGAACAAGTTCATGGCAAGCTGCCATATCAGTTATCTGAAGATGAAGTTGCCCGGGCCAAATGGAGTGATTACCATTGCTAGAGATTTTCGACGTTCCATTGAATGTGCCTCAGCCGGGTCTAACCTAGCCGAGTCACTCGTGATTGCGCAAGAGAAAAGAAAAATCCAAGAGGTGGCGGCTTTAGCTCAGTCCGCGCAGCAGTATATGCCGGCGTTGAGTAACCCGCATGGCAGCATTTCATTCCAAGCCGCAAAGGACACCAAGAAGGTTCTAGTTGATGACATGTTCGAGCATCAGAATAATTGGTGCCAGTTGGTGACAAATAGGAAAGCGAGCTCGTCAACTTCCTCCGTGAGAATCGGGACATTTTTGCTTGGTTCACACAGGATTTGCAAGGTGTTCCGAGGGAGTTGCCGAGCACTCTTTGAACGTAAGACCCGGAGCAAGGCCGGTGAAGCAACCTCTCCGCCGCTTCGCCGAGGATCAGAGAAAAGTCATTGGAGACGAGATAGCTCGGTTACTAGCAGCAGGATTTATCATGGAAGTGCTGTATCCGGATTGGCTCTCTAATCCGGTGCTGGTAGAAAAGAAGAAGGATGATCCGAACGTGGCAGTGGTTTGGCATATTTGTATTGATTACACGAACCTGAATAAGGCGTGTCCAAAAGATCCATTTCCACTGCCGAGGATAGATCAGGTCATAGACTCAACCGCGGGATGTGAACTGTTGTCATTCATCGATGCATATTCTGGTTTCCACCAGATACCTCTGAATCCGGATGATCAAATAAAGACCGCCTTTATCACGCCGTACGGGGCTTTGCTATCGCACTATGCCGTTTGGTTTGCGTAATGCAGGTGCAACGTACCAAAGATGTATGCAAAAATGTTTGCACAACCAAATAGGTCAAACGCATTACAAGTATCGTGGATGATGTGGTTATCAAGACCAAGGAAAGCAAAACGCCCTTGACGACATAAGGCAAACATTCGCGAACTTGAGAAGGTTCCGGATGAAGCTTAACCCGGAAAATGTACCTTCGTGTCCCGGTGGAAAATTACTCGGATTTCGTCTCCACCGAGGTATCGGGTTAATCCAACTAAGATTCGCCATTGAACGAATGGAGCTGCCAAGTGTCTTAATGATGTCCAAGTTCACCGGGTGCCTAGCATCGTTGAGTCGCTTTGTATGTCGGTTGGGAGAAAAGGCATTGCCTCTATACCAACTCATGAAAAAGTCGGATAAATTGCTTGGACACCACAGCCGATGAAGCCTTTGCCCACTTAAAAATATGTTGGCCATCGCACCGGTGTTAGCCTCTCCACTATCAAAGGAGCTAATGTTGCTCTACATAGCCGCAACCAACCGAGTTGTAAGTGCAAAGGATTGTAGTAGAGCGCAATGAAGAGGGTAAGTCTGTAGAGGCCAAGTATTACTTGAGCGAGGTATTATGCCTCAAAGCGTAACTACCCGCACTTTCAAAAGGTGGCATATGGTGTCTATATGGCGCAAAGAAGTTAAAGCATTACTCCGAGGAGCACCCCATCAAAGTGATATGTGAAGCTCCCATATCCGAGATAATGGGTAACAAGGATGCGAGTGGCGTAATTGCAAAATGGGCAATTGAGTTAGCCCTTTATGCGCCTAACACGATAGAAGAGAAGCAAGTCTCAAGTGGCGGACTTTTTGTAGATTGGGCCGAGGTACAATACGAACCACCGCCACCAGATCCGAACCATCGAAGATGCACTTTGACGGTCGAAACCAAAACCGATTAGGCGCCGGGTTGTGCTTACCTCGCCAAATAAGTACCAGCTAAAATACGTATTGCAGATCCATTTCAAGCATCGAACAATGTCGCTGAGTACGAGGCTCTTGTGCATGGGCTCAAAGTGGCAAAAGAGATTGGCATCGTCGGATAATATGCTTTGGCGACTCGGATTTGGTGGTGCAAGTGTCCGGAGGTGGGACGCTGGATCCAAACATGGCACTATACAAGTTTCATGCGTAAGATATCCGTTACTTGAGGGGTGTGAATTTCATCATGTACCCCGAGTGGAAAACGAGGCCGCGACATGCTATCGAAGCTCGGATCAACCCGACAGTGCAATTCCACCAGTGTAGCATTGGAACACCTCGAAAACCATCTATCGTGCCGCCCCAGAACCGACTCGATCTATGTCCCGAAAATACGGAATCCGGAGCTGAGCCCATGGACATTGACACGGAGGTAGTACGCGAGACCCGAGGATCGCATCAAGAAACCCGGGATCGCCAAGAAACAGGGGACTACCTCGCTTGACCGGGGACTTTCGGATGATCCACCGGAAGTTATGCCTTGAGATCGGATGGAAATTGATGAGGACGTGTTCCCTGCACGAGCGATACCAGCTTGGGCACTACCTATATTCCAATTCCTGAAAGACGGAACGTTGCCCACTAAGGAGGTGTTAGCCAGGCAAACTCAGAGGAGAGCAAAAGCATACACAGTTATCAATTCCGAGATGTACAAACGGAGTGTAACCAATGTCCTCCAGCGATGCGTTGACCCGGAAGAAGGGCTTGACATCCTCCGAGATATACACCAAGGAGAATGCGGGCATCATGCCTCCTCCCGAGCCTTGGTGGCAAAAGCGTTCCGGCATGGATTTTACTGGCCAAGTGCCTTATAACAAGCAGAAGATCTGGTGAGAAAATGCAATGGTTGTCAAAGATATGCTACTAAGACACATATGCCAATGTTGGAACTCAAGACCATACCAATTACGTGGCCGTTTGCCGTATGGTGCTTGGATATGGTTGGCCCGTTCAAACCAGCGAGTGGAAACATGACACACATTTTGGTCATGGTGGATAAGTTTACAAAATGGATTGAAGTGAAGCCTATAAGAAAATGTGATGGAGCTATGGCCGTAACATTTCTCAAAGACATCATCTTGAGATACGGTTATCCTCACAGTATCATAACTGATAATGGCACAAATTTTGCTGAAGGAGTATTTGCGCGATTCTGCCGAGATAAGAAGATCCGGCTGGATGTAGCCTCGATAGCCCACCCCGCATCGAACGGACAAGTGGAAAGATCCAACGGATTAGTATTATCCGGGATAAAACCCCGGCTCATTGAGCCCAGAAGATCGCAGGGTGCTGGATAGAAGAACTACCGTGATGCTGGAGTTTAAGAACAACTCCGAATTGATCAACAGTTATCGCCATTTTTTCCGTATATGGGGCGAAGTCGTATTACCAGCCGACATAGAGCATGATTCGCCTAGGTCACCTAATACACGAAGCCGTGCAAGAAGCCCGCAAAATGATGTTGATCTTTGGAAGAAGCGAGAGAACTGTAATCGCCCGGATCCGCCATATATCAGCAAAATCTCCGACGCTACCATAGCCGGAAAGTGTGCCCCGAGTCTTCGGGAAGGCGATCTGGTACTCCGTTGGTACAACGTACCGCATGCATAAACTATCCCCATGGGAAGGGTCATTCATTGTGAGCAAAGCATTGCACAATGATTCTTACTATCTTATAGATGCAAAGCCACAGGGAAAAGAACAAGGCGGACAGTCCGGAGAGGAATCTAAGCGAGTGGAATGTAGCACTACTTCGCCCTTCTACACTTAGTTAAGAAGTGTATGTATCCGAGTCACCTCATATGTCGGTATGTATGTCAAGAATGAGCTTATCAATGAAATAGTAGCGCCTCGGCAAGAATCGGGACCGCCTTAATAATTTTTGTTGTTGTCTCTTGCGTTAGCTGGAATAAGTTGTTCTACTTAACCCGGATTAGTAATGTGTGAGCACCAAAACCCAACTCTTCGACTTGCTGCATCCAACAAGAATTGGCTTCATGGCAAGCAAGAGAACAAGTTTGAATTGCGTAGCACATGAAAAACGACTAAGGAAACGAATTTATTCGAGCTAACGCTTGTTTTTCGGACTAACCTCGATTTATTTTCAAGTTATTATGCTAAATTATTTTGAGCTAAGCCTAAAAGTTTCTAAGTATTGTTAAAACAATTTTTGAAGTTCGGATTCGTAAGTCGTAAAACCGAATCAAGGTAGACACGGACCGAGCCAGAGGATTGGACGAACAAGAAAATGAAACTCGGGACTACGCCCAAGTTAATCCGCATAGAAACATAGTAGCAAAATATCACATATACATATACAAAGACATCTTAAGATACCAGTGGATCTGATAAATTTTCAAGTTTTTTGACCTAAGGAGCAGCAGGAGGAGGAAGGTCGGCGTCATCGTCGCTGTCTTCAATATCTAAGGCATCACCTTCTCCGTCCTCATCCGACCCGTCTTCAGCGTTCTCAGCGTTCTCGTCTCCAGCGGATTCCAGGAAGCTTGGTCCTTCAACCCAGTCATGGATAGGAGAATATTCGACGAGGTCAGAGCGCAAGCCCGGCGCCGAGCTACCCACTCCGGTCATCATCCATCTGGATCCGGCGCCCGACGTAAGGAGGTCGAGGTCGATCTTCTCATACCACGTGAGTATGTGGTGAAGGATAGTATCATGCAGACGCCAATGGATTCTCTCCAGATCGAGCTGGGTCTCAGTCTCCATTAGCTTCTCGACGAGAATCGCGGTGGTCTCCGGGCTACTTTCTCCAGGCCAGAACATGTTGAAAATGCGAACTGCAACATCGAGAATATCCTTGCCGTAATTCTTGATGATCTCCATGCGAGATGACAAGCTGACCAATAGGTCCTCCATGTCGTAAGGAACCTCCTCACCGCCAGAGCGGGAGTACCCTCGCTACGAAAATCTACAACTTCTACGCTGCAATAGTGATGCTCTCGTGAAATTTGCCCGAAAGCCGACAAAGGAAGAAGGTAAAGAAAAGACATATGAAGCAACCTGGAAAAGTAGGTCGGAGGGAACTTACGTGATATGTGGCTGAGGATCCGGGTTAACTCCTTGATGCAGTCATCGCGTCTCTTGCGAAGTTGCTCAAGCTCAGCATTTGCCGACCCAAGCTGGATGTCGGATTCTTTGAGTAGGTCCTGGTCCTTGGAGATCTGGAGAGTAAGGCGCTCACGCTCTTCTATGAAGTTCTGGCCAACCTTTTGGAGCTCGGTTTGGTGCTAGGCCTTCATCTTCTCCATCTCAGCCTTGAGCTTGGCAATCTCGTTGTCCTTAGTCCGGAGGAGAGCGAGCTCATCATCCTTTTTCTTCAGCTCGGCTTGATGATGTCCTGCTTGTTCGAGAAAATGCAGCATCATATCAGGCACGGGCACACTATCCTCAAGCGATGCTGAAATAGTGTGTTGACCTGGCAGAGCCGAGGAGTGAATGTTTGCCGAGCCAAGGAGAAGAGGAAATGGAAAACACTACGAGGTCGGACAAAGGAGGACATACCCCTGATTTCCTCCAAGTTCTTCCGCATGATCTTGTTCTCAGCCTCCACCCCAGCTGCAGAAACTGAATGAGGAGATTAGTTCGGCAGAAGAAGGTGAAGAAAAACGGAGAAGCGCCAAGGGAGAAACTTACCCCTCTTTTCATGTTCTGCAATAAGTGCAACGTGCTTTGCACGTAGCATCTTGTGGGTATCCAGCAGACGTTGGAATTCAGCACTCCGGCGATTGGTAGTTACCTGAAAAAAGTACAGAAGCGTAAAATTAGCTTGGTGCATATTCGAAGTGTACAAGATCCGGGCCAAGTGGAACTTAACCCGACTCTAGGTGTGTGCATATTCGAAGTGTACAAAATCCGGGCCAAGTGGAACTTAAGCCTGCTCTAGGTGTGTGCATATTTGAAGTGTACAAGATCCGGGCCAAGTGGAACTTAACCCGGCTCTAGGTGTGTGCATATTTGAAGTGTACAAAATCCGGGCCAAGTGGAACTTAACCCGGCTCTAGGTGTGTGCATATTTGAAGTGTACAAAATCCGGGCCAAGTGGAACTTAACCCGGCTGTAGGTGTGTGCATATTCGAAGTGTACAAAATCCGGGCCAAGTGGAACTTAACCCGGCTCTAGGTGTGTCCATATTTGAAGTGTACAAGATCCGGGCCAAGTGGAACTTAACCCGGCTCTAGGTGTGTGCATATTCGAAGTATACGAGATCCGGGCCAAGTGGAACTTAACCCGGCTCTAGGTGTGTGCATATTCGAAGTTCACATGGAGCTACGTTAGTTTTCTAATGAGCATCCGGCCGAGTAACAAGCTACTCCACCGGAGGCTCGGGGACTAATGGTTATTATCTACAACATGTAAAGGAGAAACGACATACCTCCATCATTCGCCCTGCGAGGTTAATTGCCTTAGCGGCGGTATTCATGTGGGCGGAAAATTCTGCGGGGACGAACTTTTCCGGGAGATCGTAGTTGTTGACAAACTCCGCCTTGTTCCAGTTCATGACGAACTCAATAAGGCTCGGAGGGTACCGCTCACCGGTGGGCATATGGGGTGCCACCAAGCCCTTCGCGTGCGCTTCGTTCCTCTCAACCAAGGCAAGGGCTGGGCTGGTATGCAGAACCATCTGCTGCGCATCAGTTGGCTCGACAGGAACATCCTTCGCTGCTGGAGCTTTCTTGGGAAGCATCGACGCTAGGGTTCACTGCCCAGCCTCGACAAATGCAGACTTGGTAGCATCCGGAGCCTTTTTGCCCTTAGCTTGCTGGGAAGAAGTAACTGCGGTGGATTTCCCCTTAGAAGCTGCTGGAGTGGTTCCTCGCCGAGGTTGAGATGACTCGGACGAGGCAGAGGAACTTGGCACTGGAGCTCTTGTAGCTGGACTTGGAGCTATTGTTGGTTTCCTTGGTGCCGGAACAGGTGCTGGTGCTGGTTCGGTCACTAGTACTGGAACTGCTGCTGGTGCTGGTGTTGAGGTAGCCTCGGTGTCTGCTGGTTGCGGCGATGCCGAAGTTGTGGACGCCGTCGCCTCGGCTGGACCGACCCCTCCTACTCCAAGGTCGCGTTCCTCTCGATGAGGTAGTGCGGAACCCAGAGCAGCCGCGGAACCCTCTGGAATAGGGCTCAGCGGACGTGACTCGTCGTCACGAGGAGGAGAAGGGCCAGATCGAAGTGGTGAAGAGATGCTTGATCCGCTCTAAGGGACCTCCACCGGAGCCCTGAGGAAGAGAATAATGTCAGAAGAGAAATTACCACGATGCAAGGAGAAGTGAGTTACGCAACGAAAAATGACTTACGCATCCGAGGTTTCGGCCTCCTTGGGTTTCCGGGCCCTTCGTGCGAGCTTTGCTCTTGGCTTGGAGGCAGTCTTGTCTCTGGCCTTCTTTCGCCTTTTTGTGGGCTGAGAAGGTTCGGAGGAGGAACTTGGTGTGGCTCCGCGCTTCTTCTTCGACGCCATCGGAACCGGCTCGCCCGTAGCAAGTGGAGGATCCTCGTGTATATGCCTACCAGGGTTAGCTGATGCCGGAAAGGCAAAAGAAAGAGGGACAGCCTCAACAGGTTCAATCACGTCGACATCCGAGTCATCCTCATCATCGGGCTAGTCTCTAAGAGAAGAGAATTTACCGCTGGGTCGTTTTGTAGCATCGGTCATAGGGAGAAACATCTCTTGGTCCGGCTCCTCCTCATCCGGGATTTCTCGGTCCGGCGCCCACTTAAGGGTCAGATCCGTACCATCCTCAAGAGTTTGCTGAAGGAACGGCTGAGAGAAAGTATGAAGAATAGAGTCAAACATACAACAAAAACCGACACATATTTGATCCGAAGTAAGTTTGCCCCTAAGTTTATCATGGAGGGAGCCTGCCACGAAGTGCTCAATTCCCCATGTCCATTCGGGCGGAGAAATCCTTGGGTGGTGCAGAGAGCCGTAACCCGCAAAAATCTCCGTGTTGCTCGAAGGAGGAGGTCCGGTTGAACCGAAACTCATGTGGCACACCTTGTGGGTGCGCTTCTGGATGGGAGAGATTCGGTTACACACGAACATGATCATAGCATCCTCGTTGCGCAATCCGAGTTTCTTCAGTTCTATGAACCTCTTGTTAACTTGGTTGGCCAGAGCCGTGGGCTTCTTGGAGACCTCCTCCTAGAATTCTGGATCAGGTGGACCCGGAGTGTAGGGGAGCAACCGAATCAATTCTTCAAAGGCGAGTTAGGACATAGAAGAAGGTCCGCCCATCCTTTGCGTGAGTCAAGCCCGGTGACCTGGGGAAAATGAAGTCCTCCGGTGAGATGGATGCAGCTCAATTGGGTGAGCCGCTTGTCCTCGATTCAACTTGGATATTGGGGATGACGTTACGCCGAAGGTCAAGAACCGGATCCACAGCTCCTTCAGGGCCATAGTCCGTGTAGCCTTCGATCGTAGAAGCAAAGGCAGAGAGAGGTGATAGCATTGGCTGGGAGATGGTGCGCAGTGGTAGGTGCTAAGCCAATCCCTAAAAATCGCCACCGCAGCCGAATCCGTTGAAAGTGGGACAAGAACACGACGAACTCACCCGGATTGGGTGAGGGGGCCAGTTCGGCAGAGGAGAGACGAGCGGCGACGCCGGCAGGAATGCGTCTGGTCCGGAAGAGCCAGTCAAGGTCATCTTGACAGACCCATGATCCGGCCCACGCGCCATGGTCCATCGCAGCGGCGTCCTCCTCCATTTCTTGCTCGGCGACGACGAGCTCCTCCTCCGTCATCGCATGCTCGCTACCCTCGCTGGTGCTGGTGGCGGCGGGGATCTGAGGCCTGGATTGGCGAGGACTCGTGGCGAGGAAGTTGCGCAGCGGTGGTTGTGATGCAGAGGCACGGGGAAAAGTGCGGCGATGGCGCTACTGCTAGGGGCACTGGCAGCGGCGCGGTCGCGAGGAAGATGAAGAAGAAGAGCAACAGGCAGAGGGGCGCAGAAGAGGGAAAAATTCTAAGGGGTGCGCCCCTCCGCTACTTAACCACCCCTTGAGAGGATGAGTGGGATCGCGCTATGCCAATGAGCCACATGGTGTGGTCATGTATCATCTGCATCAACCAATCAGAGAGGAGCCACACAGAGGGCCACAGAGCAAAAGCAATCTCGTGACGTGACGCACAGGTGCGGTAAACGAGGA
This sequence comes from Avena insularis, assembly GCA_023614405.1. NCBI lineage: Eukaryota > Viridiplantae > Streptophyta > Magnoliopsida > Poales > Poaceae > Avena > Avena insularis. The sequence continues at coordinate 657,337,157 of CM042690.1, read as the reverse complement.
GGCAGGCGTGATGTGACCCACACATAGTGATAACTGACAATTACTGCGGCGGTTACTGTGCAGGCCCTTAAAATAAGACAACGTGATGATTAGCCTCCACGTGGGTTGGCGTATGAGAGAAGGAAGCTAGGCCCGGATCAAACCCTGGTAACCCGGACCGCAAATAAAAACTTAGAATGTGCAGAGGGAAAGTAAAACCATGAGATCTGAGTCACAGTGGTAACCCGGCCGGCAAGAGAAACTTGGAACGTGCGAAGGGAACGTAAATCCATATAATCCGAGATAAAGAGCTAACCCGGAAATAAATGTCCAAGGCTCGAACATAAATGAACCTGATGTGGCCTTAGCAGCCAAGGCAGCTAAGACCGCACCAGCTTCGAGGACTAATGTTGGGGGATACCCCCGGGTAGGGTCACTCCGGGGTATAAAGGCCGAGTTAGCCGAGGTTCGGCAGGGTCAAAGCGGATGCTGGCCGGGTCACCTCAAGGCAGGCCGGATCACGGAGTAACCCGGACCAGGGGGGTCGCCTAACATTGTCTCAGCCGACTTAAGGAGTAAGTCGGAAGTGCTTGTCTAACTTATATGCATGAACAGGTGTGGCCGGATCTACCATGATCTGGGTCATGTTTAGCTTCTGGGAGAAGGAAGGAATCTCTCTGGTCAAAAAGAAGGCCTGTTACGCACTGCATGAGCGAAGCAAGCAAGGGCAGGACCACCGGGTCATAGCCGACAAGGGTGACGACGCCCGTGGCCGACGCTGGCTGCAGAGGCTCACGTAGCTAAAGCATGTATGACGCGGGGGAAAAGCACCCCGGTCGGGTTACCACTTTGAGGGGAGGCATATTCTTAGGAATATGCCTCCACGTATGCCCTAGGCAGAGACCGAGCCCCCTCTATATAAGGGGGGCTAGGGTTCTAGTAGAAGAGGTGTTTTTTTGAGCTCTAGTTTTGGTTGGTTTTTCTTTAATACAGATTTTGCTAAGGTTCTAGGAGTGAACTGTAATTGAGAGTAAGAGAGCTTCTTCTTCCTCCTCTCGCCAATACAGCTCTAGGAGCGCTTGTAAACTTGAAAGGAATACAATCTTCTGTGTGGAGAATCACTCCACTATCCCTCCCTGGATTCCCCTAGCGTGTATTAGTCCCCACCTTTAGCCTATCCATGGCATCTGCCGTGACACCACCACGACAAGTAGGTTTTATGGCTAGAGTATCTACTCCTATCTAAACAGAGACTTTGTCTTCACTTATATGTTGACTTTATTGACTTTATTGAAGAACTTGAGTTGTCGATAATGGTTTCTTCAGCAGAAATTGATGTTGACGTCGTCTTTAACGGCTAATAACCTAGCAAGGGTTAAGAAGGTACGGTTGAGTACGAGCGTACTCAGCAAGTTCACTAAAAAGGAATGTATGAAGCATTATCTCTACAGCCACAGACCAAAGGTCGTAGGCAATGCAGGTTTTCATAAACATTTCTTCAAAGGTTGCTTTTATTCTGAAAACTATGTCCGTCAGCCTTCACAGGTTTACCAAAGCTTTCATGGAGTTCCTTTCCTGCCGCGTTCGTAGCTTCTTCCCAAAACAGGGAGTAACATGTCGCAGTTCTTACACTCTGAGAGGTGTGTTACTTTACCCATGAGAGACCAAATCCTTGTTGCACAACCGGGCGATCTTTCCCGTCTACACTTCCTGTGGTGTGGGGCCCAGTAGATGATCCAAGCCAATCGCTGCCCTTCTCCGCGACCCCTCATGAAGACACGATCCCCTAAGACGGACTGCCACGGTTACTCTTCGGGTAGCCTCTCGAAGACTCTATAAGCAGCTCTATCTGGCGGTCACCATTAGCTATGCTGAACTCTGACCAAGACAGCTATGCACAGATAATCTAGACACCTAGCTCGCGGGGAACTAAGGGGTCCAACCCATGTGCTGGATTCTCCACAAGAAACCAACATCCTCACGATAAGGTCATCCAGCCATGCGAAAGGAAGAAGATCTAGCCGACTTCTCCGTCCTATTCCAGATTTCATGGTTAACGCGTAATATACATCGTTAGAATCACTAGCGATATTGGTTGTTAAGTCCTAGATATTATGTTCCTTTACCACTGGAACTGTATCAGTAGATTATTACCTCTTGGTAAATAATCCACAATCATATTATTATGAAAATAGTGTTTTCTGACCTTTTGAAATGCAGGTGACGACAACATTTGAGTTACAAGCATAGAAAATAATCAAAGGCATGAGCAAGTTGTGAACTTGCCTTTTGTGATTGCAAGATTATGCACTCACGGTCTTCGAGATAATAGAAGATCCAAATTCTGTAAACAGCATCATTAGTCCGGTAAGGACTAATGTTTAAAGAAGCAAGATGCAATTATGCATAAGTAATGTAATGCGGTTTGATAAATGTGAATCCATGGAATGGTCGTATCTAATCTAGGGTTCGAAGCTTGTGATGAGTTCTTTGGAGTGTGTTGCACTTTTATGCCAGTTTCACACTTGTGCTTCTTAGTAAGGCTTGTGAGTGTGTGTGAAACAACTTGCAGGTATAAACAAGTAGTATACAATACTAAAGCATTCAAATGGAGCATGGTATCTGAAATATTTCTTAAACAAGATTAAGATTTAATTAGAGCTTTTATAGAAGTGTTCAAGGATTACTTTTAATGTTTCCTAAAAGAATGACTTTTGAGGAAAATATTACTTTACAAAGTAAAAATTTAAACTTAAAGCTAACACTTTAAGGTTTTCTTATTAATTACAAGTATTAAAATAGAAAACAATTAGTATTTTTGAATAACTATTCCATTAGCAAGTGGAGACTTTTAATACTTCATGAAGGTAAAACTGATGTTCTCTTGATTTTATAAGTGAATAGAATCACTTACTTATTATACAATTAATACTTATTTCTATAAACATGGAAATGGCACTATGTTAAATACTTAAAGACTTTGTTTAGCTTTTAAAGTGGATTCCCAAACTTGTAAAAGAATTAATACTCAAATCTTGATGATTTTATAATTGATAAAATATTTTTGGAGAGTAAGATTTACTTAATTTTAAATAGTAGTTTAGTAAGTATACAACTTAAAATGGTTAGACCTATTTTGACTTTACTTAAATATCAATTGAACTTGTTATTACATTTTTAAACTTTAAACAAATAATGCTAAAGGCAATAGTAAATATTTATATTTTTTAATGAATTAAAATAAAAGAAAAGAGTTAAAATAAGATTTATTAGACCTTTACCTTTTATTTGACTTCAATTAAGAAAGAGGATATTTTTAATGTGTAGAATTTATTTTTGTGATCATTTTGGTATATTATATGTATGTTTGTGATTTTTAAATATTAAACTATGATTTTTATAAGTTTTATGACTTTATAAATACTTAATAAATAATAATATTTATCTAAGTGATACCAAAAATCTATGAAACAATTTTGTAAACATAGATTTTGTTTTTTCTAAGAATTTTGGTATATTACTTATATTTTTCTTATTTACCAATTTTAACATATGAATTTTCAAAGTATTATTAATTATAATTTTTTTATTAAATAATAATTATTTAAATAGTTAACATAATAATGTTTGATAATAAATCTAAATTATAGATTTTATTTTTTGTAAATTTTCATATTTTAAACATTATTTTCTGAATTATAAAACAAAAGATATAGAATTAACAAGATTTAATTATTTTTGGGAACTATTAAACTAATTCTTAGAAAATTTATTGTCTCACGCTTACGTCAACACGGCTTTTGTTACTAACCCGGTTTCTACCCAGGTTGAATGACAAGCGGGCTCGGGACCACATCACTTGCCACATGGGTAAGGACCAAGTCAAACGCGACTGGCGAGCAGGGATGACGTGGGCTTGACGTCAATACGACGTCAGCCGGTCTCCATCGCCAGGAAGTGATCGCCGGCGGCGAGCCAGACCTCACCGGTAAGCGCAGATGGCTGCACTAGATCCGCAAGGATGCGAGCAATACGTCGGTACCCGCACCACCCTCCAATGGTCACCGAATGCTCACCGGCGACGAGCTTCTGCGGTGGCACGGTCGGGCTCACGCGGCTAAGACGGTTTGGTAAACAATCGATCGAGAGGAAGGGTGCTAGAGCATTAAAAACTCACCAGGAAACACAACAAGGTCGAGGGCGAGACGAGGCATGGTTGAAATCGATGAGTATGACGCGAGCCAGAAGGTTCAGGAGGGCAAGGCGATGATGCGAGCTTGATCGACAAGACGTGGGGAGGCTCGAAGCAACGACGATTTGGAATGGCCAAGATCTAGGGTTTCGGTCGTGTGGAAGATGGAGACAGAGAGAGAGATTCAGAGAGGGAGGGGAGTGAGGATGAGGACGAGGGAGGTGTCGCGGTGGCATTCTTATCCCCCGGAAGACGGCGACATGCATCACGACGGTGGAAGTTTGCTGACACCGGTGAACGGCATCGAGCACCACCACACAGGTGTCTGTGTGCGTGAGGATGACGACGATGGTCATTTTTGCAGAAAACTGAAGGGTTCGTAGCATAGAAAACAAAAAAATCCTATGATGAGAACTATACGCCAAGATCTATCTACTAGATACAAGCAATGGGTGGATATACATCCATGGAGAACTTACCCTCGAAGACAACAAAGTTTTATTAACGAGTAGGAACTCGTGGATGATGTAGTCGTACGCTTGCCGATCTCAAGATCATGTGGAAGTCCTAGCGCCGCAAACTAGCAGCGCATCCGCACTCGCACACACATTCATGCCACCGAACAACCTCCGCCTCCTTGCTCCAGCGATGCAGCAGAAGAAGCAACTCCTTCCAGACGAAATACCACCAGGAACATGTATCTCGCTAATCCGGGACCATGAGGGAATACTTATAGAGGGAGAGAGAGATCCTTCACGAGGAGGTGTGAGGAAGAAGGGTGAGATGGGTTGCCTTTTATAGGAGGAGGGGGTACCCCTCCCATGGCCGGAGCCCCATGGAGGTGACCCATCACCTCCCCCATTCATGTGGTGGTAACCCCCTCCACATAAAAGTGTCCCTTAACATTCCTCTTTAAACTCTTTACTTTAAATGCATTGAATTTCTCCAAATTTAATGCTCTCTCATTTAATAAAACTATTTTATTAAATTTATTCAAAATTTTGTTAATTACTTTAATTAACAAACATTCACATAAACCCCCCTGCAATATTTCAATATTACACGCAGAACTAGTTTCACCAATTTCACCTGAAACAGTTTCGGTGTCTATTGAAATAATTCCAGCGCTTTGCAATTCATTCGTCTGAAACATATTTGCTCCAAATTGTGTTGGTGTCCCTTAAGTGTGTCATCCTACGGTTCGTAAATAATGCAGACATGATCGAGACCCCTCTCATATCAATAATCAGAAGCGGGACCTAAAGATCCATACTGACTCCTACACATTCTACGATGACTTCTGTGATCGTGAGAACCTTTAATGCTAGTAACTAAATCCCTTTGTCTTGCTATATATTAAATGTCAGAGATTCGATCATCGGTATCTCCATACCTAGTTTAATCTCGTTACCGGCATGTACTCTTTTCTTGTTCCCGTGATATAACATTCTAGTGATCTCATCACTTGCTTGCAAGCTTACCAATGTGATATCACCGAGAGGGCCCAGAGAATATCTATCCGTCATCGGGATGGAAAAATCCCACTCTTGATCCATGAGCTTTTACATAACACTTTTGTAGCACTGAACCCACCTTTATAATCACCCTTTCACGGTGTGACGTTTGATGTTATCAAGATACTCTTTTAGTGTTAGTGATTAACATGATCTCATGGTCTAAGGACTAGGATTACTTTGTTAGATGTTATAGCAATATAAAAACAATGACTTTGATCGTAATGCTATACTTCGGATGAATGTTCATCACATCATTCCACTAATGTTGTGACCTCGTTATTAACAACATCCAATGTCCATGATAAGGAAACCTTGATCATCTTGTTAATCAACGAGCTAATTTATAAGAGAGGCATAACTAGGAACTTTCCTTTTGTTTATTAAACACACATGTATTAACGTTTCCAAATTAATAGAATTATAGCATGCAAAATAAACATATATCATGTAACACCCTCGAATCGGCCATATGCAAGTTTTAGCGCTTTCCGCCAAACCCGCATAGAAACGATTCAAGGACGCCCACCAGGCACTTGCGTGCGGGTGGAAAACGAAGTATTACCATTACACAATAGTTCATGATGGAACCCCACAGAACATATATATATACAACAACAACTCCACGAGTCAAGAATACAGATATACTATACGAAGATCCAAATCATCTTGAAAACGATAGAGCGTCCGACTACGGACAAGATGCAAATGGGGCGAAGAGCTCTGAAGAATAACCAATGGTGTCCATAACCCTGCCCAGGCCAAGCCGGAAGGGTAACCCTGCTAACGACGTCGAACTTATACCTGCTAAAACAAAAGAGGTGCCGACAAAGGGCAAAGGAAAAAGAGGAGCGTCAGTACTGAGGCTAGTACACGGCGAGGCTAGAATTCGGTGGCTCTCGCCTACATAGGTATGGTGGGCTGAAGTGGCAGCGCAGCGGCACTAAACAACCTATAGAGACTCGGTATCACTGGCGGCTATTAGAGAGGGTAAGAAAGACCTATTCGGATCCTACATGAAGCTAACACCAAACATACCCATCCTGGTATTTCCCCCTCGAGACCAAACGAGGAAGTCGGCCCAAGGAACTCACACAGTTAGCAGTTTTACTCATTCCATTATAGTTGAAGCACTTACTAGTCAGATGTAGATAGCATGAGTCATCCTAAGGCATAAGTAGTGGGCAGTTTTAATTAAACATTCCGTGGTAGTTGGAACATTTACTAGTCAGATATAATTGTCTTGAGGAATCCCAAAACCTAGCAGTTGTTGGCACTTTTATCACATTCCATTGGAGTTGTAATACTTACTAGGCAGGTATAGTATGACACAGATCCACCAGTTGTTGGCATTTTTATTATCCATTCCATTGTAGTGAAGCTGAATTACTAGTCACATATTAAGTCAAATTTATAGCACTACTTTAGTTATGCTTGTCTATGATCGAGATACTGTGCTCCAAGTCGTCCATAACTGCGGACATGGCTTTCAGAAAGTTTTACCCTGCAGGGGTGCACAAATAGCAACACACACTCGATCAACCTCGGAAAAACCAACTCAAAACCCAACGAGGCTTTCACGACAAAGCGATCACAGGATTCATAAAATATTTCAGGGGGGCACCCCACTAAGCTACCCGCAACGAAGTTGGCCGGCTCGGGAACGGAACCAGGGTTTGCGACGATGGCTGTAAACGACTGGGAACCCGAAAGTGTGAATGGGCTTGTCGATACCGCGAAAACGTGGCGCGATCCAAAACAGTACATGTGCTCCACGCACAATCGTAAATAAAGCAGTAAAGCATGGCATAAGTATAGGATAGTAATAAAACCCCAAACTAGTTTGTGGCCCCAAGAAATGGAAATGAATCAAGCTCTGGCTCAGGGGGGTCCATAAGGCCTCCCGGATGTGGATAGTGCGAATAGTCAACGAACAGGTATCAAGTACTCGGGGTCCTACGGGACACAAGTGAGCATGGAAGAACCAAATAACATCTATTGCCCACTGATGCCTCTGCATTAGTTATATCTAGCATTTTAATAGTTGTATTTAAAGTCATGATCAACTCCACCATAAACATCTGCCAGCATTCCAACAACTGTGGTACTCGACAACACGAGACCGCACCTGAGCAAGCAACTCCGACTCGCAAGGCCAGCTATCTACCAAACAACAGGTATTAGGAGATGTCCATGGCAATATCGAGGCTGCACGGGATATAACTGGTGCACGGAAACTAAAGTATCGTGACACGGATAGCAATAGATCCACAGGAGGAAATAAAGACTATAAATGCAAAATAGGTAGAAAGGAGAGAGATGCTCGCCTGGGAAAACGCCATATTATATGTATGCAAGCATGATGATTTATGATGCGACAGGTATATGCCATATTATAAAAATAGAGGCTTAGGGTCACACATCTGGGTTCGGAAGATCTTGGGTTTTGGGGGGTTCGGGGTCGGACTCCGGGTTTGACGGGGAGCGGTTCGACGGGATCGGTCTCGGACAACGGAAGGGGATCTTGGCGTTCCGGGAAGAAGGACTTGGTTTGGCGATAGGGGCGCATCGGACTCACCCTGGTCGGTGTCGATCTTGCCATTACGAAGAGCTTGTCGGGTCCTCGTGTCGGGTCGGCCTTGGAGTTCGGGATGAAGAACTTGTCGTCCTGCGATTCCATGTCGACGTGCTCGTCGTCCTCGATGGAGAACTCGGTGTATCCGTGTCGGTGACCTTGGCGTCCGGGTTCTTGGGCATTGGATCCGGGAAGGAGTACTTGTCGCACCGGGGTTCGGTCTTCGGTGTTCGGACTCCGTGAAGAACTTGGGGTTCCGTGTTGTAAACCTTGGTTTCCAGTGTTGGTGGCCTTCGGGTACCTTGGGTTGTCGGGCGTGGTTGTCTCAGGTCCGGACACGTTGCCGATGGAGATCTTGAAAACATTGTGTTGGCATGGGCTCAACGGCGAGAGGTGAGCCGACAGACGGAGCGCTCGTGGCGGCCGCAGAGATCTTAGCCAGGCTCAGGTCAAGGTTCAGAACATGTGGCTCAACACCACAGCTTCGATTCACTGTCGACGCTAGTCAGGTACAAACAAGAACGCAACACGTTCGAGAACATGAGCGGTCTTGGCGGCAACACCCCAAGGACGAAGAGCATCGCAACAGGACTGAACAAAAGAGGATCCCCACATGCGAGTGAGGTCGACAATGACCTTGGGGCACGCGGCGACGCTGATGATGGAAGAAGATGGCCGTGGAGGCCGGCGGACAAGGCAGCCAGGGAGGAGGAGAACGCGTGGCAGGTTGGGGCGAGCTCGGGAAGGCAGGCCCGCTCGAGCATCTAGAGGCGTGACGCGACAGGCAGAACCTGTAGAGGGGAAGGCCGCGTGCGGGGTAGCGCGAGCAGGGGTGGCTCTGCATGGGTCGTTGGCGAGCTCGTGGCGACGGTTGACAGCGAGCGGGGGAGGCCACGCACAGGACGGGGAAGGCTCGGCGACGTGGAGGCGCGGGGCCGGCGCAACAACGGCCGGGATCGAGGTAGGCGACGCAGACTCGACGCTAGCCGCGGGGGAAGGGCTGCCGGATGCGGGGAAGGTCGAGGTGAGGTGCTCTACAGGGCGCCTCATCGAGAGCGAGGAGGCGGGGGCTCGGACGGCGACGCCATGGGGACGGGCGGCAGGAAGAAGGTTGGTGGGGAGAGGAGCGAGGCGCAGGGGCGGGGATCCTGGCGAGGAAGAGAGGGGTAGGTGGGGCTTGCGACGAGGTGGGGAGTGGGCCCGCGACGCAGGCGTGGTGGGGTGGCTGTGTGGAGCGGGACAGGGACACGGGGTGATGTGGCAGGCTGGGAGTGGCCGGGGTGAGGTGGAGGGGTGCCAGGGTGGCGGCGGATGGGGTAGGCGGCTGGGTTGGTGGGGCTGGCTAGGTTAGGTGGGGTTGTAGGCTGGCTGGCTGGGCCTTTGGCCTGGCCGGCTGCCTCCCCCTAAAAAATACTTTTATTTTTATTTAACTTTTAAAATATTTTTATAAATAGTTTTTAGACAAATAAAATATCCAGGAAGACCTAGTTTTATGATTTGAAATTAAAGGAGGGCTAATTAGAAAACAAAATAGGGTTTTTGCAAAGTACTTTTATGATCAAACATGCATGATGGTGTCATGATGATGCACAGATTAGAAACAACGAGCGATTTTCTGGTAGTGATTTTTGCGGGATGCCACAATTCGACACCACTAACAATGGATCTCGCCCTCGAAATCCGCCTCATGGTACGAGGAAGAAGATCGACGATCAGATTCTTCATGCTTCGTGTAGATCCTCGCGACACCACTAACAAAGATTCTTTCTCCTTCTTGAAATCAGCGACACCACCAACAAGGGTCGTTGCTCACGTTCGTCGAGAGAACTCTCCGGAGAACAAAGGACGAAGGTAAAGGTATCAAGAGATAAGGCCACCTTTAACTTCCATGGACGGAGCGAAATTGCTTGATCCACCGATTGGATGTACAAAAGTGCACAGTGAGAGGCGGGTAGGGTGATCAGTCCATCCCGTACTCAAAGCATCCTTCTGTAAATGAATCGCAGAATCGTGCAACCAACTCTTGGGATTTAGACTGAAGATCTTCGCAAGCGGTGTTCGGAACAAGAGGGGTGATACAAGATCTTCATCGGATCTGGCGTAGATGATGTCGTCGCATTGGGGACCACCAGAAGATACAAAGAAACATCGTACGAAAAGACACAATGATCAGGTTTTGCAATGGTTCCATTGGCATGAACAACACATGCTCAAGGTATACTCCAACTTCACCAATGCTCATCCTTCTCATATGCTTTTCAACGTCTGAGATATCTCGCCAGGCACATACGGATAAAGAGTTCAAGGACAAAAGATTGGATGAAGGTACAACAAACGAGATGCAGATTGATGATTGTAGCTCCACCGTTATCAGAGGGAGGAAGCGAAACCCTGAAGGTACGACGGAAACCCACCACGAGAAATCCTGGACTCGAAGAGAAGATAAGAGAGCAGATTAAAACACGCAGAGGTAAGAGGAGAACAGCAGAGGGGTAAGGAGTAAAATCAGACCTAATCAGATCTATCCAACCGATTTTGCAAAATAGTTTTGACACTCTACTTCGACTGTTAGCTAGGTTATCCTACAGGATGGACTTGTGGGGTATCGTAACTGCTGAGCTCTGATACCACTCTGTAACACCCTCGAATCGGCCCTATGCAAGTTTTAGCGCTTCCCGCCAAACCCGCATAGAAACGATTCAAGGACGCCCACCAGGCACTTGTGTGCGGGTGGAAAACGAAGTAATACCATTAAACAATAGTTCACGATGGAACCCACAGAACATATATATATACAACAACAACTCCACGAGTCAAGAATACAGATATACTATACAAAGATCCAAATCATCTTGAAAACGATAGAGCGTCCGACTACAGACAAGATGGAAATGGGGCGAAGAGCCCTGAAGAATAACCAATGGCGTCCATAACCCTGTCCAGGCCAAGCCGGAAGGGTAACCCTGCTAACGACGTCGAACTTATACCTGCTAAAACAAAAGGGGTGCCGACAAAGGGCAAAGGAAAAGAGGCGTCGATCGAGGCACTACAGCGAGGCTAGAATTCGGCGGCTCTCGCCTACATAGGTATGGTGGGCTGAAGCGGCAGCGCAGTGGCACTAAACAACCTATAGAGACTCGGTATCACTGGCGGCTATTAGAGAGGGTAAGAAAGACCTATTCGGATCCTACATGAAGCTAACACCAAACATACCCATCCTGGTATTTCCCCCTCGAGACCAAACGAGGAAGTCGGCCCAAGGAACTCACACAGTTGGCAGTTTTACTCATTCCATTATTGTTGAAGCACTTACTAGTCAGATGTAGATAGCATGAGTCATCCTGAGGCATAAGTAGTGGGCAGTTTTAATTAAACATTCCGTGGTAGTTGGAACATTTACTAGTCAGATATAATTGTCCTGAGGAATCCCAAAACCTAGCAGTTGTTGGCACTTTTATCACATTCCATTGGAGTTGTAATACTTACTAGGCAGGTATAGTATGACACAGATCACCACAGATCCACCAGTTGTTGGCATTTTTATTATCCATTCCATTGTAGTGAAGCTGAATTACTAGTCACATATTAAGTCAAATTTATAGCACTACTTTAGTTATGTTTGTCTATGATCGAGATACTGTGCTCCAAGTCGTCCATAACCACGGACATGGCTTTCAGAAAGTTTTACCCTGCAGGGGTGCACAAATAGTAACACACACTCGATCAACCTCGGAAAAACCAACTCAAAACCCAACGAGGCTTTCACGACAAAGCGATCACATGATTCATAAAATATTTCAGGGGGCCACCCTACTAAGCTATCCGCAACGAAGTTGGCCGGCTCCGGAACGGACCCAGGGTTTGCGACGACGGCTGTAAACGACTAGGAACCCGAAAGTGTGACTAGGCTTGTCGATACCGCGAAAACGTGGCGCGATCCAAAACAGTACAGGTTCTCCACGCACAATCGTAAATAAAGCAGTAAAGCATGGCATAAGTACAGGATAGTAATAAAACCCCAAACTAGTTTGTGGCCCCAAGAAATAGAAATGAATCAAGCTCGCCTGTGGGGGTCCATAAGGCCTCCGGATGTGGATAGTGCGAATAGTCAAGGAACAGGTATCAAGTACTTGGGTCCCACGGACACAAGTGAGCGTGGAAGAACCAAATAACATCTATTGTCCACCGATGCCTCTGCATTAGTTATATCTAGCATTTTAATAGTTGTATTTAAAGTCATGATCAACTCCACCATAAACATCTGCCAGCATTCCACCAACTGTGGTACTCGACAACACGAGACTGCACCTAAGCAAGCAACTACGACTCGCAAGGCCATCTATCTACCAAACAACAGGTATTAGGAGGTGTCCATGGAAATATCGAGGCTGCACGGGATATAACTGGTGCACGGAAACTAAAGCATCGTGACACGGATAACAATAGATCCACGGGAGGAAATAAATACTATAAATGCAAAATAGGTAGAAAGGGGAGAGATGCTCGCCTAGGAAAACGCTGACGATGGTTCATATTCGGAGAACTTGTCGATACTCGCATCAACTCATCGGCCTAATCCGCGAAGAAGCAAACACTAGAAGAAACACTGGATGCAATATTTAATACTACGGCAGAAGATCCGGCATGCTTATGATATGATGCATGGCATGGCACAGATGCGGTGCAGCTAGACAATATTAAGCGGAACCGGGGTCCCGACAATTAATTAAACGGTTCAAGTTATTTAACAACCCCGCAATTTAAATGTTGATTTATCAATGCAAAGCATGTCATCGGTTTGCTAGGCAAATTTAAATGGAGGCGATATGAGACAAAATATAGCCCGCATATAGTCTCCATATTTATTTTAGGTGAATCGACTATTTAACCCAACCCACCAGATGACATGTATGCAAGCATGATGATTTATGATGCGACAGGTATATGCCATATTATAAAAATAGAGGCTTAGGGTCACACATCTGGGTTCGGAAGATCTTAGGTTTCGGGGGGGTCGGGGTCGGACTCCGGGTTTGACGGGGAGCGGTTCGACGGGATCGGTCTCGGACAACAGAAGGAGAGCTTGGCGTTCCGGGAAGAAGGACTTGGTTTGGCGATAGGGGCGCATCGGACTCGCCCTGGTCAGTGTCGATCTTGTCGTTACGAAGAGCTTGTCGGGTCCTCGTGTCGGGTCGGTCTTGGCGTTCGGGATGAACTTGTCGTCCTGCGATTCCATGTCAACATGCTCGTCGTCCTCGATGGAGAACTCGGTGTATCCGTGTCGGCAACCTTGGCGTCCAGGTTCTCGTCATCGAATCCGGGAAGGAGTACTTGTCGCACCGGGGTTCAGTCTTAGGTGTTCGGACTCCGGGAAGAACTTGGGGTTCCGTGTTGTAGACCTTGGTTTCTGGTGTTGGTAGCCTTCGGGTACCTTGGGTTGTCGGGCGTGGTTGTCTCGGGTCCGGACACGTTGCCGATGGAGATCTTGAAAACATTGTGTTGGCATGGGCTCAACGGCGAGAGGTGAGCCGACAGACGGAGCGCTCGTGGCGGCCGCAGAGATCTTAGCCAGGCTCAGGTCAAGGTTCAGAACATGCGGCTCAACACCACAGCTTCGATTCACTGTCGATGCTGGTCAGGTACAAACAAGAACGCAGCACGTTCGAGAACATGAGCCGGTCTTGGCGGCAACACCCCAAGGACGAAGAGCATCACAACAGGACTGAACGAAAGAGGATCCCCACATGCGGGTGAGGTCGACAATGACCTTGGGGCACGCGGCGGCGCTGGTGATGGAAGAAGACGTCCGTGGAGGCCGGTGGACAAGGCAGCCAGGGAGGAGGAGAATGCGTCGCAGGTTGGGGCGAGCTCGGGAAGGCGGGACCGCTCGAGCATCTAGAGGCGGGGACGCGACAGGCAGAACCTGCAGAGGGGAAGGCCGCGTGCGGGGTAGGGCGAGCAGGGGTGGCTCTGCGTGGGTCGTTGGCGAGTTCGTGGTGACGTTTGACAGCGAGCGGGGGAGGCCACGCACAGGACGGGGAAGGCTCGGTGACGTGGAGGCGCAGGGCCGGCGCAACAACGGCCGGGATCGAGGTAGGCGACGTGGACTCGACTCTGGCCGCGGGGGAAGGGCTGCTGGATGCGGGGAAGGTCGAGGCGAGGTGCTCTGCAGGGCGCCTCGTCGATAGCGAGGAGGCGGGGGCTCGGACGGCGACGCCATGGGGACGGGCGGCAGCGCCATGGGGACGGGCGGCAGGAAGAAGGTTGGTGGGGAGAGGAGCGGGGCGCAGGGGCAGGGATCCTGGCAAGGAAGAGAGGGGTAGGTGGGCTTGCGACGAGGTGGGGAGTGGGCCCGCGACGCAGGCGTGGTAGGGTGGCTGTGTGGAGCGGGACAGGGACGCGGGGTGATGTGGCAGGCTGGGAGTGGGCGGGGTGAGGTGGAGGGGTGCTAGGGTGGCGGCGGATGGGGTAGGCGGCTGGGTTGGTGGGGCTGGCTAGGTTAGATGGGGTTGTAGGCTGGCTGGCTAGGCCTTTGGCCTGGCCGGCTGCCTCCCCCTAAAAAATACTTTTATTTTTATTTAACTTTTAAAATATTTTTATAAATAGTTTTTAGACAAATAAAATATCTAGGAAGACCTGGTTTTATGATTTGAAATTAAAGGAGGGCTAATTAGAAAACAAAATAGGGTTTTTGCAAAGTACTTTTATGATCAAACATGCATGATGATGTCATGATGATGCACAAAGTAGAAACAACGAGCGATTTTCTGGTAGTGATTTTTGCGGGATGCCACATATCATATACTTGGAATATGTATAATAACAACTTTATTATTGCCTCTCAGGGCATATTCCCTTCAGTCTCCCACTTGCAGTAGAGACAATAATCTAGCTACATGGTGATAAATCTAACACCCATGGAGTTCTGGTGTTGATCATGTTTTGCTCTAGGGAGAGTTTTAGTCAACGGATCTGCTACATTGAGATCCGTATGTACTTTGCAAATCTTTATATCTCCATCCTTGACATGCTCACGGATGGAGTGAACCCGGTGCTTAATATGTTTGGAATTCTTGTGAGACCTTGGTTCCTTTGCGTTGGCTATGGCTCCATTATTGTCACAATAGATCACCATTCGATCCAACGCACTAGGAACCACACCCAGTTCAGTAATGAACTTCTTCATCCAAACCGCTTCTTGTGCTGCTTCTGAAGCAACAATATATTCCGACTCCGTTGTTGACCTTGTTACCACGGGTTGTTTGGAGCTCCTCCAACTAACTACTGCTCCGTTCATGAGAAATACGTATCCGGATCAGTGTCAAAGCTAGCGTCGACATAACAATTAGCGACCATCTCTTCTTCACCTCCGTATACAAGAAACATTTCCTTAGTTTTTCTCAAGTGCCTAAGGATATTCTTGACCGCTATCCAGTGTTCCAAACCTGGATCAGATTGGTACCTACTAGTCAAACTAATAGCATGTGCCACATCCGGTCTTGTACATAGCATGGCATATATTATAGAGCCTATGGCTGAAGCATAGGGGATCTTATCCATTATCTCTCTTTCTTCCGCCGTAGCCGGACTTTGAGTCTTACTCAATGTCTTGCCTTGCAACATAGGTAAGAACCCCTTCTTACTTTCGTCCATTTTAAACTTCTTTAAAATCTTATCAAGGTATGTACTTTGTGATAACCCTATTAGGTGTCTTGATCTATCTCTATAGATCTTCATGCCTAATATATATGACGCTTCACCAAGGTCTTTCATAGAAAATTTGCTGTTTAGATAACTTTTAACACTGTTTAAAAGATCTATATCATTTCCAATCAATAATATGTCATCCACATATAATATCAGAAAGGCCACATTCCTCCCACTCACTTTCTTGTAAATACAAGCCTCTCCATAAGTTTGGACAAATCCAAACTCTCTGATCACCTCATCAAAGCGGAGATTCCAACTCCGTGATGCTTGCTTCAGTCCATAGATGGATCGTTGAAGCTTGCACATCTTGTTAGCATCCTTAGGATCGACAAAACCCTTTAGTTGTATCTTATACAACTCTTCTTCAATGTTACCATTGAGGAACGCAGTTTTGACATCCATCTGCCATATTTCATAATCGAAATATGCAGCAATTGCTAACATAATCCTAACCGACTTAAGCATCGCTATGGGAGAGAATGTCTCATTGTAGTCAACTCCTTGAATTTGTCAAAACCCCTTTGCGACAAGTCGAGCCTTATAGATGGTTACATTACCATCAGCATCAGTTTTTCTTTTGAAAATCCATTTATTCTCAACGGCCTTTCGGTCATGAGGTAAGTCCACCAAGGTCCAAACCTGGTTTTAGTACATGGATTCCATCTCAGATTTCATGGCTTCTAGCCATTTGTTGGAATCCGGTCTCATCATCGCTTCTTCATACGTCACAGGGTCATCTATTTCATCAACCATGAAATTTACAACAGGATTCCCCTACAGTTCAGGAGCTGCACGTGTCCTGCTTGACCTGCGAGGTTCAGTAGTGTCCTCTTTCGAAGTTTCATGATCATTATCATTAGTTCCTTCTTCATTTGGTGAAGTCAACTCCGGAATGACTTCCAGTGCTGCGCCACTCGCCATTTCATGCAGAGAAGGTTCAATAACCTCTTCGAGTTCTACCGTTCGACTACTCACACCTTTCGCGAGAAACTCTTTCTCTAGAAACGATCCATTCTTGGCAACAAAAACCTTGCCCTCGGATTTGTGATAGAAGGAATACCCAATTGTTTCTTTAGGGTATCCTATGAAGACGTATTTTTCCGCTTTGGGTTCGAGTTTATCCGGTTGAAGTTTCTTTACATAAATATCGCATCCCCAAACTTTAAGAAATGACAACTTAGGTTTGTTTCCAAACCATAATTCATACGATGTCGTTTCAACGGATTTAGACGGTGCCCGATTTAAAGTGAATGCAGCGGTTTCCAGTGCATAACCCCAAAATGATAGTGGCAAGTCAGTCAGAGACATCATAGATCGAACCATATCTAATAGAGTACAATTACGACGTTCCGATACACCATTACGTTGTGGTGTTCTGGCAGGCGTGAGTTGTGAAACTATTCCACACTCTTTCATGTGTGTGCTAAACTCGTAACTTAGATACTCACCTCCACGGTCGGACCGCGGAAATTTGATCTTTCTATTATGATGATTTTCCACTTCATTATGAAATTCCTTGAACTTTTCAAAGGTTATAGACTTATGTTTCATCAAATAGATATATCCGTATCTACTCAAATCATCAGTGAAAGTAGCAAAATAACGATATCCACCTCGCACCGACACACTCATTGGACCGCATACATCAGTATGTATGATTTCCAATAAATCTGTCGCCCGTTCCATTGAACCGAAAAACAACGTTCTAGTCATCTTGCCCATAAGGCATGGCTCACATGTATCAAATGATTCAAAATCAAATGATTACAAAAGTCCATTAGAATGGAGCTTCATGCGTTTAACACCAATATGACCTAGACGGCAGTGCCACATATATGCAGATATATCATTATTAAGTTTAATTCTTTTAGCATCAACATTATGGATGTGCGTATGAGTACTATCAAGATTCAACAGAAATAAACCATTCATCACGGGTGCATGACCATAAAATATATTATCCATATAAATCGAACAACCATTGTTTTCGGATTTAAACGAATAACCACATCGCATCAAACAAGATCCAGATATAATGTTCATGCTTAGCGCAGGCACCAAACAACAATTATTTAGGTTTATAACTAATCCCAATGGTAGGTGGAGAGGCAGCGTTCCGATGGCGATCACATCAACTCTTGATCCATTGCCGACACACATCTTGACCTCACCCCTTGCTAGCGGTCGCTTGTTCCGCAGCCCCTGATTCGAGTTACATATGTTAGCAACCGATCCGGTATAAAATACCCAGGTGCTACTGCGAGTACTAGTCAAGTACACATCAATAACATGTATATCATATATACCTTTGTTTGCCTTGCCGGCTTTCTTATCTGCCAAAAATTTGGGGCAGTTGTGCTTCCAATGGTCAGTCCCCTTACAATAGTAGTACTCAGTATCAGACTTAGGGCCAGCCAGGGATTTCTTTTCAGGTGCAGCAACAGATTTGCCGCCCTTCTTTCCCTTCTGTTTACCCTTCTTGTCTTTCTTGAAACCGGTGGTCCTATTGACCATCAACACTTGATGTTCTTTCCTAATCACCACTTCTGCAGTCTTAAGCATCAACATAAGCTCGGGGAGAGTCTTCTTCATGCCCTGCATGTTATAGTTCATCATGAAGCTCATGTAGCTAGGTGGCAGAGATTGGAGAACATGATGTATGCCTAAATCAATGGGAATCGTTATTCCCAAGGACACAAGCTTATCGGCGTACCTAGACATTTTGAGTACATGCTCACTTACAGAGTTGTTCTCTTCCATCATATAGCTAAAAAACTTTTCTGAAGCATTATAACTCTCTACAGCAGCATGGGTATCGAAAATCATTTTCAATTCACCCATGGTATCAAAGGCATTGCCATTTTCGAAACGCTTTTGAAGTTCTGTCTCTAGCCCATATAGTATGCCGGAATGAACTAAGTTGTGGTCATCCTGACGAGTCACATAGACATTCTTTTCCTCATCAGGGGCATCAGGAGCTGGTGGGGGGCCTAGCGGTGCTTCTAGCACATATTGCTTTTGTGCAGTAGAGAGGAGAATCCTCAAATTCATAGCCCAATTGGTGAAGTTGCTACCATTCGCAGCAAGTTTCTCTTTCTCCATGAACACATTGAAATTAAAAGCAGGTGGTGCCATCTACAACAGAATTTGTTAAGTTTATTTAGACTAAGTTTATGATAGATTGAGTTCAACTAAACTCCCACTCAAAAACAACATCCCTCGTGTCTTTTTGGCGATTACATGAACCAAATCCACTACACCAAGTCCGATCATCACGTGAGTCGGTGTAGCTTCAAAGGCGAGCATCTATATGGGCATCATATCAACTATATGACTCATGCTTAACCTTTCGGTCCGTGTTCCGAGGCCATGTCTGTACATGCTAGGCTCGCCAAGTAAGAACCTTAGTACTCGCGTGTGTAAAACTGTCTTACACCCGAAATATGATCGTGGATTCAAGTACACCCGATCATCACGTGATGTCTTGAAGCGACGAAACATAAACGGTGCATACTTAAGGAAGAACAAATTTTTATCTTGATATTTAAATGAGGGATCATCTTATAACGCTACTAAAACGCCAAACTAGCAATATAAGATGTGAACATCATATGTGTAAAGTGAAATGATATGGTTCTTGCATTTGATCACTATCATATGCATCGTGGTATGATCTCTATCATTCCTTTGTGTGTAAGGCCAAGGTCTATGGAACTTACACGTTAAGTGTGTTGTAAGTGTATCAACTATACATCAACTCACAACAATACCATATCAAGACACAAGCCCACCAATGATCTAAACTAGATGCCTCTAATTTATCAATTGCAAGTTTTACGTGGCTTAGGGCTTTCGAAGATAGAACTGTTCTTACCTACGAACATGGAACCACAACGATGATAACCAAATTATTAGCAACTCATTATAAATCAGATATTGACTATAGTAGGAGAGACAGACACCCGTCATCCACTTATGCAAAACTAGTTACATGTAAATCGTGGAACCGGTCTCATGTGCGATGACATGTAAGGTTGGTCCGGCCGCTTCATCCCACTATGCCACCAATATCCAAAGTACATATAAGAAGCAATAACATGATCATCACCGCCCACATACTCTTATGTGTTCTACCCGTGCAAAGCACCTACGCATAGATCAGGCTCTGATACCACTGAAGGGTTCACAACATGGAAAATAAAAAAATTCCTACGATGAGAACTATACGCCAAGATCTATCTACTAGATACAAGCAACGGGTGGATATACATCCATGGAGAACTTACCCTCGAAGATAACAAAGTTTTGTTAACGAGTAGGAATTCATGGATGATGTAGTCGTACGCTTGCCGATCTCAAGATCGTGTGGAAGTCCTAGCACCGCAAACCAGCAGCGCATCCGCACTTGCACAGACGTTCAGGCCACCGAACAACCTCTGCCTCCTCGCTCCAGCGATGCAGCGGAAGCATCAACTCCTTCCAAACGAAATGCCACCGGGAACATGTAACTCGCTAATTCGAGACCATGGGGGAATAATTCTAGTGGGGGAGAGAGATCCTTCACGAGGAGGTGTGAGGAAGAAGGGTGAGAGGGGTGGCCTTTTATAGGAGGAGGGGGTACCCCATGATACGTTGCAAACGTATCTATAATTTTTGATGTTCCATGCTTGTTTTATATCTACTTTCTTATGTTTTGTCCACGCTTTGGAGTATTTTTATACACTTTCTTGGACTAACCTATTAACAAGACGCCACAGTGTCAGCTGCCTGTTTTCTGCTATTTTTGGTTCTAGGAAAGTCAGAAAATGAATATTCTCGGAATTGGACGGGACAAAAGCCAAAGTCAATATTTCATCGAGGGGGACACGGAGCCAGAATACGAGACGGAGAGGGGCCAGGGGCCAACCACACCAGTTGGCCGTGCGGCCAGGCCTGACCCACGCCAAGGGGTGGTGCGGCCGCGTAGGGCACCCCCTCGGCCTCCCCTTTCGCCTATAAGATGCCTCCGATACAGAAACCCTAAGTACCCGATCAAAATTCCACAAAAGAGTCTGTAGCTGCCGTCATATCCATCTCTAGATCGGGAGGGATCTGAAGCTCTTCCTAGCACCCTGCCGGAGGGGAGAATTCACCCTAGAGGCCTGATGTCTATGCACTTCTATTCTTGTAGACAGTTGTTGGGCCTCCAAGTGTAGAGGTTTGTAGAACAACAACAAGTTTTCCCTTAAGTGGATCACCCAAGGTTTATCGAACTCAGGGAGGAAGTGGTCAAAGGTATCCCCTCTCAAGCAACCCTGCAATCAAGATACAAGAAGTCTCTTGTGTCCCCAACACACCCAATACACTTGTCAGGTGTATATGTGCACTAGTTCGGCGAAGAGATAGTGAAATACAAGTGGTATGATATAAGACAACGGTGCCAGAAAATACTTTGATGGCGTGGAAGAGACTAATGCAAACTGAAATAAAGATGGAAGCAAGCAAACATGTAACAGATCTAGTTGCAAATGGTGTTTCAATGCTTAGAAACAAGGCCTAGGGATCATACTTTCACTAGTGGACACTCTTATATAAATATCTTCTCTTCATGATACTACTCTTAACTACTCTCCGGTTGGACACTCTAATCCATGGTAGGGCTATAACAACACACCTCAAAGTTCGCTTTCCCTATCTAGATAACCCCACACTGTCACTGCTGGCGCGTGGTTGACATGGGAGCTTCTTCTTCTTCAGTCCCCGGCAAGGGCGCCACAAAATAGCTTGATGTCTACGCACTTCTATTCTTGTAGACAGTTGTTGGGCCTCCAAGTGCAGAGGTTTGTTGAACAGCAGAAAGTTTTCCCTTAAGTGGATCACCCAAGGTTTATCGAACTCGTGGAGGAAGTGGTCAAAGGTATCCCTCTCAAGCAACCCTGCAATCAAGATACAAGAAGTCTCTTGTGTCCCCAACACACCCAATACACTTGTCAGGTGTATAGGTGCACTAGTTCGGCGAAGAGATAGTAAAATACAAGTGGTATGGATATAAGACAACGATGCCAGAAAATAGCTTGATGGCATGGAAAAGACTAAAGTAAATCTGAAATAAAGATAGAAGCAAGCAAACATGTAATAGATCTAATAGCAAACGTTGTTTCAGTGCTTAGAAACAACGCCTAGGGATCATACTTTCACTAGTGAACACTCTCATATAAATATATTCTTCTTTATGATACTACGCTGAACTACTCTCCGGTTGGACACTCTAATCCATGGTAGGGCTATAACAGCACACCTCAAAGTCCGCTTTCCCCATCTAGATAACCCACACTGTCACCCTGAGCTCTAGATGGTTCCAACAAACACCACAATTTCATAGAAACATCCAAATCCAAATATAACTCATAACAAGTATTTGAAATCTCTAGCCTAAGTGCCACCATGGTGTGCACACTGTCAACTTCACACACATGGGGAGAGCAGAGATCTATTAAAGCACTTGAGTAGCAAGGTAGATCTATAGATTACAAGCTCATGATCACAATATGATCATGCATAGAGAGAGATAAACACATAGATACTAGTAGAACCCTTAGCCTCAAGGAAGAACTACTCCCTCCTCATCATGGGAATCAGCAACGGTGATGGAGATGATGGTGGAGATCGATAGAGATGGCTCCGGGGGCACTTCCCCATCCCGGCAGGGTGCCAGAATAGAGACTTTCTGTCCCTCGAATCTCCCCTTTGGTGGCGGCGGCGCTGCAGATCTTTTCGTGGCTGGACGCTTGACGATTTAGGGTTTTTGCATCGGGAGGCATCTTATAGGCGAAGAGGCAAGGTCAGTGGGCGGCCAGGGGGCCCACACCACCTGATGGCGCGGCCAGGGCTAGCCCGTGCCACCATATGGTGTGGCCACCTTGTGGCCCCTCTCTGTCTCGTCTTCTGGCTTCGTGAGTCTTCCGGTAAAATATTGACCTTGGCTTTTGTTCGGTCCAATTCCAAGAATATTGATTTTCTGACTTTCCTACAACCAAAAACAACAGAAAACAGGCAACTGGCACTGTGGCATCTTGTTAATAGGTTAGTCTAGGAAATTGTATAAAAAGTACTCCAAAGTTGGAACAGAACATAAGAAAGTAGATAAAACCAAGCATGGAACATCAAAAATTATGGATACGTTAACAACGTATCAGTCACCTTGAGCACTAGATGGTTCCAACAAACACCACCATTTCATAGAAACATCCAACTCCAAATATAACTCATAACAAGTATTTGTAATCTCTAGCCTAAGTGCCACCATGGTGTGCACACTGTCACTTTCACACACATGGGGAGAGCAGAGATATATTAAAGCACTTGAGTAGCAAAGTAGATCTATAGATTACAAAGCTCATGATCACAATATGATCATGCATAGAGAGAGAGATGAACACATAGCTACCGGTAGAAACATTAGCCTTGAGGAAGAACTACTCCCTCCTCATCATGGGAATCAGCAATGGCGATGGAGATGGTGGTGGAGATCGATGGAGATGGCGGTGAAGATGGTGAAGAGGCGCGTGGTGCGGCAGCGGCGGTGGAGGCGCAGGACTCCTTCCCCACGCCATCTGAGAGAAAGGACCGCCCCTTAGCATCCTTCCTTCATGGCTTCTTGGGAGCCCTTTCCTATGTAGATGGGATCCATGGGGGAGGCAAAAACGTGGCTTTGGTGGCTGCAAATTCGTGGGTGGAGGTATCTCCCACGAATTAGGTTTCCTCCCTTTATATAGCTTCTCGGATTCCCGTCACCCCATCTTGGGCTGCAGTAAATCGGGCCTGTCAGGCCCATCTGGACTCGGAATCAGCTAAATTTTATATCCAGAGCATTTTTTGCGAAATTTCCAACAACTTTGTAGTTGAAGAGTTTTCTGTTTGACACCGTATTCGACCTGAAACGTGACCATCTTCAAAAAGAGTTCTGAGACAGATTTCTGGAAAATCCCAACTTGACCCCAACAAGGTTTCCACTTGTATTCTTGGTAATTCCTACACATTAAAGTGTAAAACAAGAACATTGTGCACTTTTGCAACTATTAGTAGGTTAGTCCAAATAAATCATAAACTTTATATAAAAAGGAGTATCAAAAGCATATTATTAGCATAAAGATATCAAAAATTATAGATACGTTATGGACGTATCAAGGCCTGATGACCCACAAATATAGGAGGTGTATCGCATTATTTTCGATAAGTAAGAGTGTCGAACCCAACAAGGATCAGAAGGTGTTCACGAGTGGCTTGGAGCAGTAATTCTCTGTAAATACTTAGCAAACGGATTTTTTAGGGGTTTTTGATAATGCAGATAAATAAAGTGCGAGTAAATAAAAGACAATAGTAATAAATTCAGCAAGTGGCCCAATCCTTTCTTTAGCAAAGGACAAGCCGGTTGTATTACTTAAGATGACCAAACATTCTCGAGGACACATGATACGTTACTAACGTATCCATAATTTTTGATGTTCCATGCTTGGTTTTATCTACTTTTTTATGTTTTGTCCATACTTTGGAGTACTTTTCATATGATTTCTTGGACTAACCTATTAATAAGAGCCATAGTGCCAGCTGCCTGTTTTCTGCTGTTTTTGGTTCTAGGAAAGTCAGAAAATGAATATTCTCGGAATTGGACGGGACAAAAGCCAAAGTCAGTTTTTCACCGAGGGACACCTGGAGCCAGAATACGAGACGGAAAGGGGCTAGGGTCCGACCACACCACCTGGCCGCACGGCCAGGCTTGGCCCGCGCCAGGGGGTGGTCTGGCCGCCCCAGCCACACCCTCGGCCTCTCCTTCCGCCTATATATCGCCTCCGATACAGAAACCCTAAGGACCCATCAAAATTCCACGAAAGAGTCTGTAGACGCCGTCATCTCCATCCCTAGATCGGGAGGGATTTGAAGCTCTTCCTAGCACCCTGCCGGAGGGGAGAATTCACCCTAGAGGCCTTCTTCATCATCATGCAAGCCTCCGGTGTGATGCGTGAGTAGTTCATCTCTGGACTACGGGTCCATGTAGTATCTAGATGGATGGTTCTCCTCCTTTGTGCTATCATGTTTAGATTTTGTGAGCTCCGTTCATGATCAAGATCATCTATTTGTAATTCCTACATGTTGTGTTCGCGGGGATCCGATGGATATTGAGATGCTATTTCATATTGATTATTGATTCTATCATGTCTTTGTTATTTGTGATCTTTGCATGCTTTTCATTGTTAGTAGCTATCTTGGCCAAGTAGATGCTAGCAACTCCAAGAGTTAGTATTTATGCTCGATAGTGGGTTCATGCCTCTAGTAATCTGGGGAAGTGACAGAAATCTCTAAGGTACTAGATGTGCTGTTGCTACTAGGGAGAAAACAACAATCCTTTGTTCATAGAACAATCGATTGTTTACTTTACACACAATTCGTAATGCAATTATCCGTTGCTTGTAACTTAATACTGGAGGGGGTTCGGATGATAACCTGAAGGTGGATTATTAGTCATAGATGCAGTTGGATGGCGGTCTATGTATAATGTTGTAATGCCCAATCGAATCTCAAAGGAGTCAAGATGAGTAGTATATGCTTGTATGCTTTCTCGATGTTTGTCAATTGCCCCACTGTAGTTTGTTCACCCAACATGTCATCTATCTTAAGGAGAGCCACCACTAGTGAACTATGGACCCAAGTCCTTTCTTTTACCATCAATCTACAATCAACTGTTTACTGCTTTGTGTTTACTTTCTGCAAACTATTACTTTCTTCCACTCGATACGTTTAATCCTTTGTTTTCACCAAAACCGGTGAGATTGACAACCTCATCGCAAGTTGGGGGCAGAGTTCTCTTGTTGTGTTGTGTAGGTCTCCACGTTGTTCCTGGCACCGGTAGTGCGCCTTGCCAAAGTTCAGCTAGCAACACCTTTGGGGTGTTTCCTTGCTCCTACTGGTTCGATTAAACCTTGGTTTCATAACTGAGGGAAAACTTGCTGCTGTGCTCATCATACCTTCCGCTTGGGGTTCCCCAACGAGCTCGATATATTTTGGGCCATCAAGCTATTTTTCTGGCGCCGTTGCCGGGGAGTCGAGGACATCTTCACAAGGGGAGTCCCTCGTAACCAATATCTTTACTTTGTTATTTTGGTTTTGCTTAGTGTATTTTTGCTTTGTTTGCTTGTTTCTTTATCAAAAACACAAAAAAATAGTTTTACAAGTTTGCTTTCTTTATTAAAAACACAAAAAAATGACTACTCTTGAAAACACTAAGTTGTGTGACTTCACTAGCACCAACAACAATGATTTTATGAGCACACCCATTGCTCCACCTGTTCCTGAAGCTACTTTCTTTGAGATAAAACCCGCTTTGCTCAATCTTGTTATGAGAGAACAATTTTCTGGTATTGGTAATGAAGATGCTACATCCCATCTAAATAACTTTGTTGAACTTTGTGAGATGCAAAAGCATAGGGATATAGATGGAGATATTATTAAGCTTAAATTGTTTCCTTTCTCTTTGAGAGGAAAAGCTAAAGAATGGTTGAATTCCTTAACTAGGAATAGTATTGATTCTTGGACTAAATGCAAAGATGCTTTCATTGGAAAATACTATCCTCCTGCTAAGATTATATCTATGAGAAGTGAAATAATGAAGTTTAAACAATCTGATAATGAACATGTTGCTCAAGCTTGGTAAAGAATGAAATCTTTGGTAAAGAATTGTCCCACTCATGGACTGACTGCTTGGATGATTATTCAAACTTTTTATGCAGGATTGAACTATTCTTCAAGAAATCTATTGGATTCTGATGCTGGAGGTACCTTTATGACCATTACTTTGGGTGCTGCAACAAAGCTCCTGGATAATATGATGGTTAACTATTCTGAACGGCACACTGAGAGAGCAACACAAGGTAAGAAGGTAAATTCTGTTGAAGAAACCTCTTCCTTGAGTGATAAAATTGATGTTATTATGTCTATGCTTGTTAATGGGAAAGATCATTTTGATCCAAATCATGTTCCCTTAGCCTCTTTGGTTGCTCAAGAAGAGCAAGTTGATGTGAACTTTATAAGAAATAACAATTTTAGAAACAATGCCTACAAGAATAATTTTGGTAACAACAATTATAGGCCTTATCCTCCCAACAATGGTAATGCTTATGGAAATTCCTACAACAATAATAAGAGTGCACCCTCTGAACTTGAAGTTATGCTTAAAGATTTTATTAGTAAACAAACTGCTTTCAATAAAACTATTGAGGAAAAACTCTTTAATGCTAAAAGAAATATAACATCTTTGGCTGAAGCTCAATCTTCTTTGAATAAAATGGCTGCTAAACCTGAAACTATTGATAATCCCTTTGCTGCCACTAATGCCATACAAGTTAGAATTGATGAAAATGTTAGACTATTAGCTGAATTGCATGCTAAGTGGGAAAGAGAAGATGAAATTGCTAGAAACATTAGTGTTTCTACTATCACTACCACTAGTGTTGAGGGTAGTAATAGCTCTACTACTTTAGATGATAATTATGATTTTGATCTTGATGGTTGCAACATTTCTGAAGTTATTAAGTTCCTACAAAAGCTTGCTAAACGTCCTAATGCTAGTGCTATGAATATGGCCTTTACAAAACACATTACTGATGCTCTCATAAAGATTAAAGAAGAAAAGATGAAACATAAAACTTCTATTCCTATAAAACAAGAAGATGGTTGGGAACCCATCATTAATATGAAAGTGAATGATTTTGATTTCAAAGCTTTCTGTGACCTTGATAGTAGTGTTTCCATTATGCCTAGAAAGATTTATGATATGCTTGATTTGCCACCACTTGAAGATTGTTATTTGAATGTCCCACTTGATGATAATGCTAAAAAGAAACTCATGGGGAGTATTAATGATGTTCTTATTATGGTTAACAATGCCTATGTCCCCATTGATTTCTATGTTTTGGATGTTGAATGCAATGCTTCTTGTCCTATTACTTTGGGAAGACCTTTTCTTAGAACTGTTGGTGCCATTATTTATATGAAAGAAGGCACCATTAAATATCAACTCCCACTCAAGAAAGCTATAGAACACTTCCCTAAGAAGAGAGAGAAGATTTATTTTGCCTCTCCTATGAAAACAAAATTTGCTCTTAATGCTTCTTCATTTGAGAACACTTGATCCTTTTTCTTGCTTCTTACGCCTAACTTAAAGGCGTTAAAGAAAAGTACTTATTGGGAGATAAACCAAAAGTTTTAGATGAGTCTTAGAAGTTATCACTTCAGTAATAACCGCTCGTTATCCTTTTTATTTGCTTTTTATGCCAAGAGTAACCTCTACTGAGAGAGAAGTAATGGTTGGGAAAGTTGCTGTCCCGGAACAGATTTCTGTGCTTCACCGTAAAAATTTGTGTAAAATCTCTGTACGTCCTTTTGAGTCGTGAATTTTTGTGCTTCTGCCCCAGGTTGTTATCTAACTTTCGTTAGTTCAACACTTTTCGGTTTGAGCAATAGAAGGTCTTCAAAAAAATTTGTCTTTACCTGCTGGTCTGTTTTGACAGATTTCTCCCATTATTTGCATTTGCTTCTTGTTGGTTCCTTTTTGAGTTCTTTTGGGGAATTGAGATTTTTGAGGGAAGTTCTACAGTAGCTAGTGTTCTAATGGAAGTTTTATTGGTGTTGTAACTGAACTTAAAGACTTATTATCTTGAGTGCACTAATGTTGCTAATAAAGATTGTGTGAAGTTTTGTATGAAGGAAAATTTTCAGGTGTATGGAAGAAATGAGTAATGAGATGAAGGATGGACTAAAGCTCAAGCTTGGGGATGCCACACGTGTCACCCCAAGAAATATCCAAGAATTACAAGCGTCAAAGCTTGGGGATGCCCAAGGCATCCCCTTCTTCATCAATAAAAATCCCAGGTTTCTTCCAAACGCTTCATTTTTATTGTTTGATGCACAATTGTATTGTTCTTAGAGCGTCTTCTTTTCATTTTCGTTTTGGTTTTTTGTTTGCTTAGTTTGCTTAGTTTGCTGAATAAACTGGTTGAACCCACTCTTTCATACATTGGTTTTCAAATAGTTTGGTTTGGATTGGAAAAGAGTAGGAAAGTTCATGCTTAAGTGGTAAAGAGAGCTTGTTTTTGACTGTGGCCTATGCTTTGTCATGCCATGCTTGATATTGTTTTGGCTTTATGCTTAGCATTCCTTGCTGTAGCATGACTTGTTATAAACAATTGAGATTGCTTAATGTGCCTTGGAAGAATCATGCGTTGTTTTAGCATATTAAAGCATAGTATTGTGGTATTCTCCTTTGATGTTTTATTTGGGTTGTCTTGGCACATGCTCACACCATGTTATGACTATCCCAAGTCACTATAGCCTTGATGATCCTTTAGTTTTCAATTTGTAGTATAACTTTATGCTTTGATCAATGATGTTTTGTCGCTCTGCATGACTATGGCCATTATTGCTCTCTTAGTTGGTCGCTCCTAGTCTTTTGTTAGCCTCCGCAACCAAGTATGAGTTCCACTCATGCATCCAACTCCTAAAACCAACTTATTCCAAAGAGTCCACCATACCTACCTATTAGCATATGCTATTCCAAGTATATTCATGCTTTTGTCTACCTTTTGAATTAAACTTGTTATGTGAAAATTAGTGATTAAAGCTCTCACGAACTTGATGGCACACTTTACTTTATTGCATTTAATAAACTTGAACCATTGCGCCCATCTTTATTGTGTATATGCTTGCGCTTTATAAGTTGAAGTTAGCAGAACCATGTATCATGGGGAACGCTTTCAACATTGCACCTGTACTTTGTACCTCGTTGATATCATGTTCTTTTGCCTATGGATCTCGGCGGTGTGAAATAAAAGGGGAACTTGTAAGATCATGGAGTTTGTATGTGTGTTAGAGAAACGCCTGGGCCGCTAGCCTAAGACATGCCTAATCATGGTGGAAACTTGCAGCATAACAATAATGAGCACTCTATGAAGCATCCTCAATAAAAACCTATGCAAATAGCAAATAAAAAGATCGATGAGATGCTCATTGTCTGCTTGCCTTATCATTTTGATTATGGGATAACTCTTGTATCATGTGCAAGGGGTACCCCGTTGGTGGTTCTCTATGATACACATATACTTACAATGACAAGAGCTTACTTGTGACTAAAGTTGAGTAGCATGAGGTTCGGTCTTCGTAAGTAAGGGGCATGAGATTTCAGCTTATAACTTGTCAAGCATATCCTCTTAGTTGTGCCACTTTAACCTTAATCACCTAAAGATGCTTATGATAGGGGCAATGAGAGCTGAAAGCTAATAATTACCATAATTTTTGGAAGCTCTTTATGAGACTTGAATCCCTACTTCCTTCTATGAAGGCCTTTCTTTTACTTTTATGTTGAGTCTCCACCTTCTATCTTCATGCACCTACTTTGAGAGCATAATGGCCATTCTTAGTTCTATGTGCATTGTCCCAAGACTTGTTGATTGATGCATAGCTTTGATATTGCTTGTTTTAAACTATTTGTATCTAGTCACTCTTATGAACTTTAAAGGTGTCCTATGCATTTATGTTTGCTATTCTATGAGGGACAGGCTGAATGACATTATGCTATGTTTTCTTTATGTGAAACAAACAAACGTCTTGCAAAGCATTGTTATTCATGAATCTTTTGTTTATGCCTTTTCATGTTGCAACATAGTTGTTTTGCCTTATTATTAGAACTTTGTCTTTCATGTTATGATTAAAGTACTATGACCCCAGCTATCAATGTTTTACAAATACTTTGATCAAGTTTATGATGGTGCATGTCACCTCAAAAATTATTCTTTCTTTTTATCACTTACCTACTTGAGGACGAGCAGGAGTTAAGCTTGGGGATGTTGATACGTTGCTAACGTATCCATAATTTTTGATGTTCCATGCTTGGTTTTATCTACTTTCTTATGTTTTGTCCACACTTTGGAGTACTTTTCATATGATTTCTTGGACTAACCTATTAACAAGATCAACAGTGCCAGCTACCTGTTTTCTGCTATTTTTGGTTCCAGGAAAGTCAGAAAATAAACATTCTCGGAATTGGACGGGACAAAAGCCAGTTAGTTTTTCACCGAGGGACACCTGGAGCCAGAATACGAGACGGAGTGGGGCTGGGGCCCGGCCAGACCACCTGGCCGTGCGGCCAGGCTTGGCCCACGCCAAGGGGTGGTCTGGCCGCCCCAGGGACACCCTCGGCCTCTCCTTTCACCTATATATCGCCTTCGATACAGAAACCCTAAGGACTCGATCAAAATTCCACGAAAGAGTCTGTAGCTGCCGTCATCTCCATCCCTAGATCGGGAGGGATCTAAAGCTCTTCCCGGCACCCTGTCAGACGGGAGAATTCACCCTGGAGGCCTTCTTCATCATCATGCAAGCCTCCGGTGTGATGCGTGAGTAGTTCATCTCTGGATTATGGGTCCATGTAGTAGCTAGATGGCTGGTTCTCCTCCTTTGTGCTATCATGTTTAGATCTTGTGAGCTCTGTTCATGATCAAGATCATCTATTTGTAATTCCTACATGTTGTGTTTGCGGGTATCCGATGGATATTGAGATGCTATTTCAGATTGATTATTGATTCTATCATGTCTTTGTTATTTGTGATCTTGCATGCTTTCCGTTGTTAGTAGCTATCTTGGCCAAGTAGATGCTAGCAACTCCAAGAATTAGTATTTATGCTCGATAGTGGGTTCATGCCTCTGGTAATCTAGGGAAGTGGCAGAAATCTCTAAGGTACTAGATGTGTTGTTGCTACTAGGGAGAAAACAACAATCCTTTGTTCATAGAACAATTGTATTGTTTACTTTACACGCAATTCGTAATGCAATTATCCGTTGCTTGCAACTTAATACTGGAGGGGGTTCGGATGATAACCTGAAGGTGGATTATTAGTCATAGATGCAGTTGGATGGCGGTCTATGTATAATGTTGTAATGCCCAATCGAATCTCAAAGGAGTCAAGATGAGTAGTATATGCTTGTATGCTTTGTCGATGTTTGTCAATTGCCCCGTTGTAGTTTGTTCACCCAGCATGTCATCTATCTTAAGGAGAGCCACCACTAGTGAACTATCGACCCGGTTCCTTTCTTTTACCGTCAATCTACAATCAACTGTTTACTGCTTTGTGTTTACTTTCTGCAAACTATTACTTTCTTCCACTCGATATGTTTAATCCTTTGTTTTTAGCAAAACCAGTGAGATTGACAACCTCATCGCAAGTTGGGGGCAGAGTTCTGTGGTTATGTTGTGCAGGTCTCCACGTTGCTACTGGCAATCGGTACGCTTCGCCAAAGCTAGCAACACCTTTGGGGTGTTTCCATGCTCCTACTGGTTCGATTAAACCTTGGTTTCATAACTGAGGGAAAACTTGCTGTTGTGCTCATCATACCTTTCTCTTGGGGTTCCCCAACGAGCTCGATATATTTTGGGCCATCAACACACGGGAATATCGTCAAGTGCTTTCGCTTCATATAGTTGATTAATCTTCTTTAGTTTGATAAGTGTTGTGTGGGTGAACCTGTGCTAATGTACCGACCTTCCTATGACTAATGCATACTTGTGATTATACCTCTTGCAAGCATCCACAAGTATAATAAAGTAATTAAGATAGAAACCTAACCGCAACTTTAAATTCTAAGATCCTGACATCCCTTGTGCAAAGGTTTCCTAACGGGGTTTCAGGTTTTTGTCACTTCGGCAACCCCTACGATTAGTAGCCAAATACACAATGCATTCCCCTAGGCCCATATAGGTGAAGTGTCATGTAGTCGACGTTCACATGACACCACTAGAAGAATAACACCACAACTTAAATAACAAACTATTGAATCTTTCTCAACACAATTCCACTACTAACAACATGACTTCTCCCATGTCCTCAAGAACTAAATGAAATACACACAAGACATCATATGGATCAAGATCAGAGATGATATAATGACAAGTAACAATCTGAACATAACAATAATTCAATGGTTCCACTCAATAGCATCAACTACAACAGGTAATCAATACCTGGAAAGTTTCCCCTAAGAACTATGCAAGATTCAACCCAATTGTTACAGCGGTATGGAGTGGTGATGATGGTGCTGGTGGAGATGATGATGGAGATGATCCCGATGAAGTCCAGCTTGATGGTGGTGTTGATGGTGACGATCTCCCCTCTCCGGGAAGGAATTCCCTGCAGAATTCACGGAGAGATCTTTCTCTCAGAGTTTTCCGCAGAGGCGGCGGAATCTTTCTATGGTCGCCCTCCAGGTGTTCGGGTTTCGAGGGGATAATATATGCCAAAGGGGAGAGCCAGGAGTGGGCCAGGGTGGCGACACCACCTGCTGGCGCGGCTAAGGGTGGTCCGCGCCAGGGGGTGGTGTGGGCTGATGACCCACAAGTATAGGGGGGTGTATCGCAGTATTTTCGAGGGAAGTGAAACCCAATTTATTGATTCGACACAAGGGGAGCCAAAGAATATTTATAAGCCTTAACAACCGAGTTGTCAATTCAGCTGCACCTGGAAACAATCTTGCTCATAGTAGTTTATCAATAGCAACAGTTTTGTAGTAGCAATAGTAAAGTAGCATCAGTAGTAAAGTAAAGACAGCAAGAATAATAGCAGAAATGAGGATTAGTGCGAAAAGTAGGCATAGGGATGGATGGACGGGCGTTGCATGGACAAGACAATTCACATAGCAATTAGAACATAGGGCAATTGTAGATAAATAAGATAAAGCATCCAAGTACTAGATAATCCTAGGCATGTGTTCCATATATAGTCATATGTGCTTGCAATGAGAACTTGCACAACATCTTTTGTCCTGCCTGCCCGTTTGCAGTGGGGCCTCAAGGGAACTACTAGCAATTAAGGTGCTCCTTTTAATAGAGCACCGGAGCAAAGCATTAACAGTCTGTGAACACATGTGATCCTCACATCAAAGCCATTCCCTCTAGTTATCCCGATTTCTGTCACTTCGGGGCCATTGGTTCTGGAAACAACATGTGTATACAACTTGCAGATAAGACCAAAAACAATACTATCATAATGAATCAATAACATGTTCATATCTAAAATCATGGCACTCGGGCCCTAGTGACAAGCATTAAGCATAACAAGTCGCAACAAAGTCATAAAGCACTAATAGAAGATACTAGGCACCATGCCCTAACAATCCGATGCCATTACATGAACGATCTCATCCAATCCCTACCTTCCCATAGCCTACAACGGGGGATTACTCACTCATAGATGGGGTAACATGGATGGTCGATGGAGAAGCGATGGTGATGATGATGGTGATGATCTCCTCCAATTTCCCGTCCCGGTAGGGTGCCAGAACGGAGTTTCTGGTGCTGTTTCGTGGAATCTGGTGGTGGCAATGGAACTCCTTCGAAAACGTCGAACCCCGAAGTTTTTAGGTCAAGGCATCTTATAGGCGAAGAGGAGACCGAGGGGTGTGCAGGGCCTGGACCACCTGGTGCTACTGGCCATGGCCAGTGGTGGTGTGGCCCAGCCCCCTCTGTCTCGTATTCTGGCTCCGGGAGTCTTCTGGTGAAATAGGATTTTTGGCATATTTTCCGGGATTTTTCCTGATAGTTGATTTTCTGCACAAAAAGTAGACACCAAAGCAATTCTGCTGAAAACAGCGTCAGTCCGCGTTAGTTGCATCCAAATCACACAAGTTTAGAGGAGAAA
The DNA here is from genome assembly GCA_023614405.1 of Avena insularis. Lineage (NCBI taxonomy): Eukaryota > Viridiplantae > Streptophyta > Magnoliopsida > Poales > Poaceae > Avena > Avena insularis. Next base: position 657,302,471 of record CM042690.1, on the reverse strand, counting down.
CAATAGCAAAAGTGTGTTGGGTTCGCAGCATAGAAAACAAAAAATTTCCTACGATGAGAACTATACGCCAAGATCTATCTACTAGATACAGAGCAACGGGTGGACATACATCCATGGAGAACTTACCCTCGAAGACAACGAGCTTTGTTAACGAGTAGGAACTCATGGTTGATGTAGTCATACACTTGCCGATCTCAAGATCGTGAGGAAGTCCGAGCGCTGCAACTCAGCAGCGCATCCACACTCGCACACACGTTCAAGCCACCGGACAACCTCCACCTCCTCGCTCCAAATGATCCAAATGAAGCAAGAACTCCTTCTAGACAATGCCACCGGAACATGTATCTCGCTAATCTGAGACCATGGGGAATAATTCTAGAGGGAGAGATCCTTCACAAGGAGGTGTGAGAATGAAGGAGGAATGGGTGGCCTTTTATAGGAGGAGGGGTGCCCTCTCTCCATGGCCGGCGCATGGGGGGGTGACCCCTCACCTCCCCCATTCATGTGGTGGTAACCCCTCCACATTAAAATGCCTCTTCACATTCCCTTTTAAAGTCTCCACTTTAAATGCATTAAATTTCTCCAAATTTAATGCTCTCTCATTTAATAAAACTCTTTTTATTAAATTTATTCAGAATTTTGTTAATTAATTTAATTAACAAACATTCACATATAGCCCCTTGCAATATTTCAATATCACATGCAGAACCACCTTCTGCAATTTCACCCGAAACAATTTTCGGTTTCTATTGAAACAATTCTTGCGCTTTGCAATTCTTTCATCTGAAACATATATGCTCCAAAATGGTGTCCGGTAACTCTTAAGTGTGCCACCCTACGGTTCGCGAATAATGCAGACATGATGGAGACCCTTCTCCGATCAATAATCAGCAGCGGGACATGGAGATCCGTACTGACTCCTACACATTCAACGATGACTCCTGTGATCGTGAGAACCTTTAACGCTTGTAACTAAATCCCTTTGTCTCTCGATATATTACATGTCCAAGATTCGATCATCGGTATATCCATACCTAGTTTGATCTCGTTACCGACATGCACTCTTTTCTCGTTCCCGTGATATAACATTCTAGTGATCACATCACTTGCTTGCAAGCTATCCTAATGTGATATCACCGAGAGGGCCCAGAGTATATCTATCCGTCATCTGGATTAACAAATTCCACTCTTGATCCATGAGCCTCAACATAACACCTTCGTAGTACTGAACCCATCTTTATAGTCACACTTTTACCGAGTGACGTTTGATGTTATCAAGATACTCTTCCGATGTTAGCAATTAACATGATCTCATGGTCTAAGGATAAAGATTACTTCGTATGATGTTATAGCAATATAAACATAATGACTTGATCGTAATGCTATACTTCGGATGAATGTTCATCACATCATTTCACAAATGTTGTGACCTTATTATTAACAACATCCAATGTCCATGATCAGGAAACCTTGATCATCTTGTTAATCAACAAGCTAGTCTATAAGAGAGGTATAACTAGGAACCCTTTTTGTTTATTAAACACACATGTATTGATGTTTCCTATCAATACAATTATAGCATGCAAAATAAACATCTATCATATACAAGGAATACATAATAACAACTTTATTATTGCCTCTCAGGGCATATTTCCTTCAAAGTGTTCGGGGAAGTATATACATTTTGGACGTATCAACTCCCCCCAAGCTTAGCTTATTTCTTGTCCTCAAGCAATTCAGTTGAAAACTGAGTGCGATAAAAGAAACTTTCATGAACACATTTGGTTCATATGATGTATATATTCTCAGCATGTGATTAGCTACTTAGACAATTCATAATAAAGAGTATGCAACTAAGTTTACTTAATAGGCATTGCAAGCTATGGAGAGATTCCAACTTAAAAATAATAAGTAGCATGAAGTATAAATATAACCAACATTACAATGCTCGTAACAAGGTATGAAAGAGTGGTATCTCGCTTGCCTTTGATTATGAATGCCAAGGCACCTCTGAAGTTCAGGTGAAGACTAGAAGTAAAGATGTCAAAGATACAAGCATCAAAGTCATAACACAAATAATCAAGTAATGAGACAGGCACAAAGAATGACAACTATGCTCGCAAGGAAGTGCTCGTAGAATAAGTGGAGACTCAACAAGGAAATGAAAAGGTTTTGAATAGTTTGAAAGGCTTCCAAATGCTGAAAGTATGGTACTCATTAGCTTTGAGCTCTCATTGCCCCTATCATAAGCATCTTTAATATGGTTAAGGTGAAAGTGAGGTCCAATCTGAGTTATATGCTTGATAGACTATAAACTAGAAATCCCATGTCCCTTGAGTACAAGGGCCGCTCCTCATGCTACTCAACTTTAGTTACCTGTAAGTTCTTGTCATCGTAAATACATATGTATCATAGAGAACCACCAACGGGGTACCCCTTGCCTGATGATACGGAAGAATCCCCATATCAAAATGACAAGGCAAGCAGACAATGAGTATCTCAGCAATCTTCTTATTTACCATGGGAAAATGGTGCTTTTTTATCGCTTTCCTCTTTTCTCAAATCTCTTTTTTTTCTTTTCTTTTTTCTCAATAGCTATCTCTCTCTTTTTTTATAAGAAGAATGCTTCATAGATATCATTATGGTTACGTTATAGGTTTCCACCATGACGGCATGGATTAGACCAAAGTGCGTTTCTAACACACATACATAACTCCATGGACTTACAAGCTCCCTTTTATTTCACACCGCGACATCCGCAAACAAAAGAGCATGGTATCAACTAGGTATATATTTACAGTGTTGAAAGCGTTCCCGTGATAAAGACGCCTGCTAATCCTCAAAGATATAATTTGCAAGCATATAACTTTCATGGACAGTCACAATGGTTCAGGTTTATTAAGTGCAGAAAATAAAGTGTGCCATCAAGTTCGTGAGAGCTTTACTAACTAGCTTTCTCATAACAAGCAAACATTTTATTCGGAAGAAAACAGGGCATATTGAATATGCACGTAAATAGCAAATGATGCTAATAGGTAGGTATGGTGGACACTTTGGCAATATTTGGTTTTAGGGAGTTGGAAACATGAGTAAAACATACTCAGTGTAAGTGAAGGCTAGCAATAGTAAGGGAGCGACAAACGAGAGAGCAATAGCTATCATAATCATGCTTGCAACAAAATAGGACTAATCATGGCATGAAAGTGATTCAAGACCCTCAAGGCAAAATAATTCATGGAGGCTTAACTGATTATTTCAGTCATATGCATGCGTGAGCATGTGCAAAGTCAATTCAAACGAAACATTCAGAGGAGGATACCACGGTGTCATACCAAGTTATGAATAGAATAATGCAAGCAAACACTCATATGCCATGCTACAAGCTATTAGAAAGCTAAAACTAATCATGAAAAAGCAAGAACTACTAAGCATCCATGAATAACATACACCCTACATGAACAGACTAAGCATGCCCACTATGATGAGTATATGTACAAAAATGAAAACAAATAGAGTTCGTTACCAGCCTCTTACCACACCTCAAGTTGTCATTAATCCTCATTATTGCTCTTCACTTGTGTGGCTTGAATAATAATATGAAACCAAATCCCACTGAGAACCGCTGAACCCTGCAACAAACTCACAAAACCAAAGAAGAACAACAAATATTTTTGGTGTTTTCGATTTTTTAAACAAGAACCAAAAAGGAAGAACAAGCAAAGCAAAATCTTTTTGGGTTTTTCGAATAGTTCAAACAAAGCAGAAAGGGAAAAACAAACCAAAGCAAAAAGAAAAAGAAGCAAACCAAAGAGAAACAACAGAAATATTTTTGGTCTTTTTGTGTTTTAGAAAGCAAAAGCAAAGAAAGAATGAAAACTAAAAAGAGAACAAAACATGAATATACAAAGTACCGACGCAAAATGGTATGGAGATGAGTGTGGTGTCAGTGTACCTCCCCCCAAGCTTAGGATTTTGGCCTAAGTGGGTGTCAATCCAGATACGGGTAAGGGTTCCAAGTAGGCGGGTCATTGTGAGAATGATCGTAGTTAGGCCCGTGGGACGAAGAAGAAGCTCCCCAATCATAAGTAGGCTGCTGATATGAAGACTCCCCCTCATTCAAGGGCTGGACCGAATCATCTGTGACCTCCCTTCTAGTATCCTGCTCTAGTTGGGAGAGCTCTCCCAAGTACGTATCAAGCTCCTCTTCCGTGAGTGACCATCCTACCCTGTTATCAAGGTTACACAAAACAAGTGCAGGCAAAAGGACAACACGCTCGGACTTGCTCCTTCTCCAACCAGCTTTGAGAAAAGTTATTTCATAAGACAACTCACTCAAACTAGCCCATGAAGAAACAAATTTATGCTGTATCATGGAATTAACATCAAGCCTTTCTATGGGAAACTGTAGGTCTAGATGATGAGGCACTAAACCATGCAATGCTAGTAAACGAGAAGCAATGAGGCCTCCACAAATTCCACCTTTCTCGCGGTTAGCGGCAAGACGGAAAGCTATCAAAGCACCCAAGTTGTAAGACCTATCTCGTTTAAGAGCAGTAGAGATAAATGCTAGATCATATGAAGATAACTTATTGGCAGTTTTCCTAGCAAGAACACACTTGGCAATAAAGTAGGCAAAGTAGCGAATGGAGGGGAGATGAATGTTACAGATTTTCCCACTCTCCTTCGAGAAGCTGCTCCCTTGGCAAATTTCTGCATATAAATCCATGAGTGGTTCAGGTCGCTCTTTAATCCTTCTACATGATCCCCACCGAGGTACCTTAATAGCTGCACAGAAGTCATCGAGAGAAAGGTCGACATCAATATTGTAAATTTTATAGTGGACCATGGGGTTAGGCAAAGAGTAACTAAATTGAAAGTCCTACACCACAGACATGGTTAGCTTCACAAATTGACAAGGTTCATCTTCCAAAAAGTGCTCCAATCCTGCATTAGAAACCAAAGTGTGGAAATCCTGGAGAATTCCTGCAGCTCTCATGAACTCAGAGCATGGATAAATCGAAGGAAAAACTTCCTCCTCTCGGTGAACCTTCATAACCTCAGGCACCCATAGTTCATGCTGGTTTAGTTGATGCTCATTCATCTTCTATTCTGAAATTTAAACACCTATTAAACAAGTGATTGCAAAGTGAATATAATGAAGGACACTACTCATAGGGACTTGTAAGAGGCCTAAACATGCATCAAAACTATATCTCTAAGCATCAAACAAGCTTACAAGCTCTCATAACCTGTCACCTACAGCAGCAAAATACTCAAGATATAATCCACTAAACACAAATCTACTTGGACACACGGAGGAGTCACATACCGGAGAACAAATGCTCCAAATTTCAGCAGCAAAGATGGGCTGAGCAAGGAGATCGAAAAATCAAGGGCAAGCACAGCAAGAACGCGATTTTGAGCAATGAACTAGAGTTTACTCAGGAGAGAGAAGAAAGTGGCAAGTGAGAGAGTGAGTGGAGGGCCAGGGGTGGCCCACACCATGGCATGGCGCCACCCAGGGCAGACCATGCCACCAGGTGGTGTGCCTGCCTGGTGGGCCCCCCTGGTACCTTCCAGGCAATCCTCTGCCCTATTTTTCACGAAAAAATTTAATATGAATTTTCTGGAATTTTTTGAGACACTTTATTTTTGGGCATTTTTCAGGCATAGATGAATGATTTTATGACAAAAAGATTTTTTTTTGGAATGATGCAATGACAAAACAAGGCTAGAACTATAGAAGTTCTAAGACACTCTAACATGCAAGCAACTAACAACAAAAAGAAAACTAAATGAAAGCTAAAACTAAAATGGATAAAATAGAAGTAAGCAAAGATAATCATGGTGAAAACATTGTTTTGTTCAATGAAATCCTTTTGTTAACAAGGTTGATCAGGTCTTGTTACCAAAACAATTTCATATGAGACAAAACTTTGTATTCCACTAATGATTATGTTACCTCAACTTTGATAGCAATGGTCCCAATCATAATAGTTTCAAATTTTTCTCTTGGTATGGGACAATATATTTCTCCAACTTGGATGCCCTCACATTGAATTCAAACCATAAGTCCTATCAATCTTCTTGGGGAAATAGACAGTATGTTCCTTGTCATTAACATTGAAGGTCACATTTCCTTGATTAAAATTAATAACAGCTCCTGCAGTATTAAGAAAAGGTCTCCCAAGAATAATAGACATATTATCATCTTCAGGCATTTCAAGCACAACAAAATCAGTTAATATCAAGCAATTAGGAGCCACCTGAACAGGTACGTCCTCACATATACCAACAGGAATAGTGGTATATTTATCAGCCATTTGCAAAGATATATCAGTTGGTATTAATTTTTCCAGTTGAAGTCTCTTATAGAGAGAGAGAAAGGCATAACACTAACTCCAGCTCCCAAATCACACAAAGCAGTTCTAACATAACTATTTTTAATAGAGCAAGGGATAGTTGGAATCCATGGGTCTCCAAGTTTCTTTGGAACCTTACCATTAAAGGAATAATTAGCAAGCAAAGTAGAAATTGCTTCATTAGGGATCTTCCTTTTATTCGAGACAATATCCTTCATATACTTTGAGTAAGGAGGCAGTTTAATAGCATCAGTCAAAGGAATTTGTAGGAATAAAGGTTTCATCCACTCACAAAACTTATTATAGTGTTCATCTTCCTTTGACTTGTGTTTCTTATCAGGGAAAGGCATAGGTTTTTGGACCCAAGGCTCTCTTTCACTACCATGTTTCTTAGCAATAAAACCTTCTTTAGTGTATTTAGTATTCTTACTGTGCTTTTCCGGTTCTTCTTCAACTTTTTCTTCATTATGAACATCATTTTATTCATTACCACTTTCGGTTTCAGCATCAGAGACAGATATACTATTAGGATCTATAGCAGGTTCAGAGGGTTCTACAATAGTTTTATGCTTCTTTTTTCTTTTCTTACGAGTAGTACCACTATTTTCAGCTTGTTGAGAATCCTGCTCAATTCTTTTGGGATGCCCCTCGGGATATAGAGGATCCTGGGTAGCAGCACCACTTCTAGTTCTAATTTCATAAGCATTTTTTCTTTAACAGCGCTAATTAGCAAGTCTTTTTGCACTTTAATGAGTTGATATATTTGAGTTTGAACCATTTGAAAGTGTTTAACAATCATTTTAACATCATTAGAGGTTCTTCCCACAATATCTTTCAACTCAACAATACCTCTAGTGTTTTCCATTAGATGATTTTGTTGGGGTTCGCAGCATAGAAAACAAAAAATTTCCTACGATGGGAACTATACGCCAAGATCTATCTACTAGATACAAACAACGGGTGGATATACATCCATAGAGAACTTACCCTCGAAGACAACAAAGCTTTGTTAACAAGTTGGAACTCGTGGATGATGTAGTCGTACACTTGCCGATCTCAAGATCGTGATGAAGTCCAGCAGGTCCGGCTCCAGCACATCCTTCAGATCAAGCTCCAGCAAGTCCAGCACCACCAAGTCCAGCACCACAAAGCAGCGGTGCATCCATGATTGCACACATGTCCGGTACCCCAACAACCTCCATCCCTCGCTCTAGCGAAGCAGCGGAAGCAGCAACTCCTTTCCAGATAAAGCCACCGGGAACATGTATCTCGCTAATCCGAGACCATGGGGAATAATACTAGAGGGGGAGAGAGATCCTTCACGGGGAGGTGTGTGGAAGGAGTGAGAGGGGGGCCTTTTATAGGAGGAGGGGAGGGTGTCCCTTCACCTCCCCATTCATGTGGTGGTAACCCGCTCCACATTAAAATGCCCCTTCACATTCTCTTTTAAAGTCTCCACTTTAAATATATTAAATTTCTCCAAATTTAATGCTCTCTCATTTAATAAAACTCTTTTATTAATTTTATTCAGAATTTTGTTAATTACTTTAATTAACAAACATTCACATAAAACCCCCTGCAACATTTCAATATTACATGCAGAACCAATTTCAGCAATTTCACCCGAAACAGTTTCGGTGTCTATTGAAATGATTCCAGCACCTTCTTAAATCTTTATCTGAAACATATTTGCTCCAAATGGTGTCAGTATCCCTTAAGTGTGTCACCCTACGGTTCGCGAATAATGCAGACATGATCGAGACCCCTCGCAGATCAATAATCAGAAGCGGGACCTGGAGATCCATACTGACTCGTACACATTCAACGATGACTTTTGTGATCGTGAGAACCTTTAACGCTAGTAAGTAAATCCCTTTGTCTCGCGATATATTACATGTCCGAGATTCGATCACCGGTATCTCCATACCTAGTTTGATCTCGTTGCCGACATGCACTCTTTTCTCGTTCCCGTGATATAACATTCTAGTGATCACATCACTTGCTTGCAAGCTGTCTTAATGTGATATCACTGAGAGGGCCCAGAGTATATCTATCCATCATCGGGATGGACAAATCCCACTCTTGATCCATGAGCCTCAACATAACACCTTAAGTAATCGAACCCACCTTTATAGCCACCCTGTTATGGTGTGATGTTTGATGTTATCAAGATACTCTTCCGGTGTTAGCAATTAACATGATCTCATGGTCTAAGGCCTAAGATTACTTCGTATGATGTTATAGCAATATAAACATAATGACTCTGATCATAATGCTATACTTCGGATGAATGTTCATCACATCATTCAACTAATGTTGTGACCTCGTTATTGACAACATCCAATGTCCATGATCAGGAAACCTTGATCATCTTGTTAATCAACAAGCTAGTTTATATGAGAGGCAGTACTAGGAACTTTGTATTTTGTTTATTAAACACACATGTATTAACGTTTCCAATTAATACAATTATAGCATGCAAAATAAACATTTATCATAAACATGGAATAAGATAATAACCACTTGATTATTGCCTCTCGGGCATATTCCCTTTAGTCTCCCACTTGCACTAGAGTCAAGAATCTAGTTTGTAAACTTGTATATACAACACCTAGGTGTTGAATATACGCGTTTGCTAGTGGTTAACATAATGTCCGGATCTGACAGTTTCGGGTCCGTGTGTATTTGCATGTCTTTGTGTCTCTATGCATCACTCATTCTCAAATGAGATGGCATTGTATAAATTTGGTCCTTTGGTGAGACCTTTAGTTCGTTCGGGTTAAAATATGTTGATATTATTGTCATACAATATATCTTTATAGTATTAGCCCACTTTGAACCACACCTAGTTTGATAGCAAACTTCTTAACACAAATGCCCTCCTTTGCTGCTACTATAGCAGTCATATACTTAGCCTTTTGTTGTAGTATCCGTCACAATGTTTCAACTTTGGAACTTATCCAAATCCATCATGGAACCTCCTTTCCATTACATTGTGCCACCCATAGTCTAAATTGAGATAAATTTAATTTGTATCTTGTGACAAAATTAGTATCAATGTAACACTTTACAATGAACTACCTTTAACTATTTGTCACTTATACATGATATATTCTTAGTTCTTCCAAAGCTCATAAGAATATCTTTACTATTGTACAATGATCATCTTATGAATCATTCTGGTATGTGCTCATAACATTTAGAGAATAGGACATTCTGGATATATACATATCACGGTATAATCGATCAAAATCTTCATGTGATTTTACTCACCAAGTGTTGAAACACTTGAATCTTGATACAATCCTTTCCATGCAGCAAGAACCTTTCTTGTTGTTTCCATATTGAACCCTTTCAATATCTCATATATGTATGTCTGGTACAACCATATTAGTTCCTCAATCTATCCATATAGATATTGATGCCAAATATTCCCGTTTTGCCCAAGTCTTTCATCGAAATCTTAATTTAATGAAATTCTTAACTTGTGTCAATACAAGATACATCATTTCCAATGAACAATATGTCCTCTACATAATGTATTAGAAATATGTCTCAGCGCTCCCACTTAATTTCTTGCAAATGCAAGCATCTTCATTATCTCCAATGAATTTAAACTCTTTTAACAGTTTCATCATGGTGAAGATTCCAACTCTGCTATGCTTACTTCAACTATTGAAGTTTGCATGCCCTTTTAGCACCCTTTGAATTAACAAAACCCTTCGAACCGTGTCTTATACACGTCCTAGGTAACCATTCTATTAGAAGAACATTGTTTTGTTTGTTCAACTACCATACATCAAATTATATGTAGTGGTTGCTACATTAATCCGTCAATACTAAATATCGCTTATGAAAGATCAAATCTTGTCATAGTCAACTCCTTGAACATTGTCGTAAACTTCTTTCCGACATGTCGACTATTTCACAGATGTTAAACATCCATGTCTATTTCTTTATAGATCCAAACACGACCGATAGGCTTCACGCCTTTCCGGAGGGTCTTCCAAGTTCAGAAACTTGATTTCTCGTGTATGGATACTATCACGGATTCTATGACTTCTAGTCATTTTATGGAGTCAGGGCCCATCATCGCTTCTTTGCATGCAGTCGGTTCATCATTGTCAAAACAATAACGACTTCTGTTTCAAATCTTACTATTTGATTCTTACCGACCCACATGGTTCAATAGGAACTCTAATCTCCAAGATCACACCCTTTGTAATCATGGGAGCCATGAGCATTGTGGCCGCCACTGGGACACTTTCCGGTGTTGCGCTACTTAGCACATATAGCTAAGGTTCAACAACCTTATCAGAGTTCTATTGTCCTCCCACTTAACTTTTCGCGAAAAATTCCTTCTCAAGAAACTTGACGTTCCAAGTAACAAACTCTTTTGTCCTCAGTGTTATCGAGAAATTCCCAACAAATTCTTTGGGATAACCAACAAAGACGTGCTTATCCGACTTTGGTTGTAAACATTTTACTTATGAATAGCATACCAAAATTTAAGAAAAGACAATTCGGGTTTTATCCCAAACCATAACTTATATGGTGTCATTTCAACGGATCACGATGGTGCTCTTTTCAGTGTAAAAGCGGTAGTCTCTAAAGCTTCAATCCTTAAAACAAAATGGCAGTTTTATAAATGACACCTTTGATCTTACCATGTCAAACATGGTTTGATTTCATCTCTCGAATATGCCATACTCCTATGGTTTACCGGGAAACACAAATCATGGAACAATTCCTCAAATCTTAAGTGTTTTGCTAAACATGTAACTTAAATATCTTCCTTTATGATCAAATCATAAACTCTTTTATTTTCTTGTTACAATGATTTTTCACTTCATCTTGAAAGACTTTGAACAATTTTCAAATGTTTCATACTTCTTCCTTATTAAGTAAATATATAGATATATTCACTCAAATTTCTAGAGAAAGCATATGAAGCAAAAAGATCCATCGCATATGGCTACATATAATGGACTATATACATCAATATGTATAATATCCGATAAGTTAGTCACCCGTTCCTCTTTGGCCTATGGACGGAGTTTCAATTATCTCAAGGAAAGTCTCACAAGCATCAGTTGATCAAAATCAAAGACTCCAAAAATCCATCAACATGGAGTTTCTTCATGTTTTATTTCCAATATAATTTAAACAGCGATGTCACTTCATAAGTGATCTTTCAATCATTTGTCTTGCGACATTTTAGCAATAGTGTTTATGGATGTGATTTCTCCCACTAGACTTGTAAAAGTTCATCCATCCTTTATGGAATACGGTAATTATTTGAACAACCATTGTTCTCGTAATACCGGAACAAAATAACAATTATTAAAACAAATCTTGAAGGCTAGGTTTGACGACAACAAAAAACACAATAACACTTTATTTGTTTTTGATGAACATCATCACTTATTCTCTTGCCAGTTACTTAGGCCATTGCAGTTCATGAATTGTGTTGTTCTGTATGATACTTCACACCAACCAATTCTGTATCCAATACTTAAGAACCACATTGTTTAACAAGCAAGGAATATAGCCATAACATGTATATCTTCTATATACCTAAGTTGGACATCTCCAACCTTTTATTTTCTGCCAAATATTTTATAGATTCTCTTTTAGCAATTCCTTTTCTTTTAAAAGAATCTATCAACATCAATAGTGGTGTCATTCACATGACACATGGTACAAAGCTTGTATATAGTAAAATACTAATACCGTTGGACTTGCACTTTGAAGTGGATCACCATCATCAAATGTTTGGTGTTCTTTCAAAAATCCATTCTTTAGTAATCTTTTAGTGTACTAAACATTTTACTTATATCTTCTATTCATCCTTATCATGACAACTTTCATGATCAAGATACTATAGCCTATAAGGAAGAATGACGAGTATAATTTTAGTTCCCAAAACCTTTTGGGAGATTCAGATGCCTAGCATCTCCATCCTTCACAAATTCTCATACAATATGAGAACATGTATTTTGCTAAATTATACTCTATCATAATGCAACCAAAAACATTGTTTCATATATCACAATATCTTTCACACATGATGGTTTCTGAAACAATTTTCAGCTCCTATACAATCTTGATATTAAAACAACTTTTGAATATCAATAATCATGGAGGCAAACATGATACTTTAGATACTAACATTGGAATTCTTACTCTTGATTTAATACTACTTATTAAACTTCATGGAGTAAATAGAGTTTGCTAAAAGTTTGCAATAGGACTTATAAACTTTAAATTGACATTCAAAACAATACGATACTAGTTCGTAAAGTAAATATCCAGAATTCTCTAGTTCTATTGTCTCAACTAAAACTAAGCATAAGGTAGTGAACAGACGCCAATGACTACAACAAATTATGACAATTCACTTCGATTTAGTTTATGACAAATTGAGTTCGACTAATCCAAATTAGAAATGAACTCCCACTCAAAAACGACATCCCTCGTGCCTTTTTGGTGATTACATGAACCAAATCCACTACACCAAGTCCGATCATCACGTGAGTCGGTGTAGCTTCAAAGGCGAGCATCAATATGGCCATCATATCAAATATATGACTCATGCTTAACCTTTCGGTCCGTGTTCCGAGGCCATGTCTGTACATGCTAGGCTCGCCAAGTAAGAACCTTAGTACTCTCGTGTGTAAAACTGTCTTACACCCGTTGTATGAAAGCGTAGAGTCGAGTACACCCGATCATCACGTGATGTCTCGAAACACGATCCATAGAACGGTGCATACTTAAGGAATAACACATTTTTATCTTGATATCTAAATGAGGGATCATCTTAAAATGCTACTAAAACGCCAAACTAGCAATATAAGATGCAAACATCTAATGTGTAAAGTGAGATGATATGGTCCATGCATTTGATCTCTATCATATGCATCATGGTATGATCTCTATCATTCCTTTGTGTGTAAGGCCAAGGTCTATGGAACTTACACGTTGAGTGTGTTGTAAGAGTATCTATCATACATCTACTTACAACAATACCATATCAAGACACTAGCCCAACAACGATCTAAACTAGATGCCTCTAATTTATCAATTGCAAGTTTTACGTGGCTTAGGGCTTTCGGAGATAGAACCGGTGTTACCTACGAACATGGAACCACAACTATGATAACCAAGTTATTAGCAACTCGTTGTAAATCAGATATTGACTATAGTAGGAGAGACATACACCTGCCCGCCACTTATGCAAAACTAGTTGCATGTCAGTCGTGGAACCGGTCTCATGTACGATGACATGTAAGGTTGGTCCGGGTCGCTTCATCCCACTATGCCACCAATATCCAAAATACATATAAGAAGCAATAACATGATCATCACCACCCACATACTCTTATGTGTTCTACCCGTGCAAAGCACCTATGCATAGATCAGGCTCTGATACCACAGTTGGGGTTCGCAGCATAGAAAACAAAAAATTTCCTACGATGGGAACTATACACCAAGATCTATCTACTAGATAGATGCAACGGGTGGATATACATCCATAGAGAACTTACCCTTGAAGATGACAAAGCTTTGTTAATGAGTTGGAACTCGTGGATGATGTAGTCGTGCACTTGCCGATCTCAAGATCGTGATGAAGTCTAGCAGGTCCGGCTCCAGCACGTCCTTCAGATCAAGCTCTAGCAAGTCCAACACCACCAAGTCCAGCACCGCAAAGCAGCGGTGCATCCGTGATCGCACACACGTCTGGTACCCCGACAACCTCCATCCCTCGCTCCAGCGAAGCAGCAGAAGCAGCAACTCCTTTCCAGATAAAGCCATCGGGAACATGTATCTCGCTAATCCGAGACCATGGGGGAATAATACTAGAGGGGGAGAGAGATCCTTCACGAGGAGGTGTGTGGAAGGAGTGAGAGGGGGGCCTTTTATAGGAGGAGGGGAGGGTGTCCCTTCACCTCCCCCATTCATGTGGTGGTAACCCCCTCCACATTAAAATGGCCCTTCACATTCTCTTTTAAAGTCTCCACTTTAAATGCATTAAATTTCTCCAAATTTAATGCTCTCTCATTTAATAAAACTCTTTTATTAATTTTATTCAGAATTTTGTTAATTACTTTAATTAACAAACATTCACATAAAACCCCCTGCAACATTTCAATATTACATGTAGAACCAATTTCAGCAATTTCACCCGAAACAGTTTCGTTGTCTATTGAAATAATTACAGCGCTTTCTTAAATCTTTATTTGAAACATATTTGATCCAAATGGTGTCGGTATCCCTTAAGTGTGTCACCCTACGGTTCGCGAATAATGCAGATATGATTGAGACCCCTCTCAGATCAATAATCATAAGCGGGACCTGGAGATCCATACTGACTCCTACACATTCAACGATGACTTCTGTGATCGTGAGAACCTTTAACGCTAGTACGTAAATCCCTTTGTCTCGTGATGTATTACATGTCCTAGATTCGATCATCGGTATCTCCATACCTAGTTTGATCTTGTTGCCGACATGCACTCTTTTCTCGTTCCCGTGATATAACATTCTAGTGATCACATCACTTGCTTGCAAGCTATCTTAATGTGATATCACTGAGAGGGCCCAGAGTATATCTATCCGTCATCGGGATGGACAAATCCCACTCTTGATCCATGAGCCTCAACATAACACCTTCAGAGTAATCGAACCCACCTTTATAGTCACCCTGTTACGTTGTGACGTTTGATGTTATCAAGATACTCTTTCGGTGTTAGCAATTAACATGATCTCATGGTCTAAGGACTAAGATTACTTTGTATGATGTTATAGAAATATAAACATAATGACTCTGATCGTAATGCTATACTTCGGATGAATGTTCATCACATCATTCAACTAATGTTGTGACCTCGTTATTAACAACATCCAATGTCCATGATCAGGAAACCTTGATCATCTTGTTAATCAACATGCTAGTTTATAAGAGAGGCAGTACTAGGAACTTTGTATTTTGTTTATTAAACACACATGTATTAACGTTTCCAATTAATACAATTATAGCATGCAAAATAAACATTTATCATAAACATGGAATAAGATAATAACCACTTTATTATTACCTCTCGGGCATATTCCCTTCAGATTTTGCACCCTTTTATTAAAATTATCTTGCTTAACAATAAAGATATCGAATTCTTCTAAGCATTGATCAGGAGGTTTAGGGTAAGGGATATCACCTTCATCAAAGTGTTGGAGAGAGTGTACCTCAATAGTGGATGAGTAGGGGATAGGCTTACATAGTTCTTCTATAGGAGGTAAATTCTTGACATCTGCAGCTTTAATTCCCTTCTCCTTAAGACATTTCTTAGCTTCCTTCATCACTTCATCATTTAATTCAATAACTCCCCTCTTCTTTGATATTGGAATAGGTACAGGAATAGTTGATTCAGGTATGATTACTTCAGGTATAGCTGGTTCAGGAGGAGTCCAGTCTTCATAATTCTTGCTTATTTTAGCCATTAATTCCTCAGCTTCCTTGGGAGTCCTATTCCTGAAAACACAATCAGCACAACTATCTAGGTATATCCTAGATTCTTTAGTTAGTCCATTATAAAATATATCAAGAAGCTCATTCTTAGGTAATGGACTTCCAGTTTGTGCATGAATCAAAGCACAAAACCTTGCCCATGATTGCACAATATCTCTTTTCTCCTGTTTAAAATCAAAAGTTCTGCAAAATAGCATGTCTAGCACTTGGAGGAAAATATTTCGCAGAAAGTACTAATCAAGCAATCAGTACTATCAATAGATCCAAGAGGTAAATTACTAAACCAAGTTTTAGCTTCTCCTTTCAAGTGAAAAGGGAAAATCTTAGCAACAAAGTAAGTACGCATCTTAATATCATCGAAAACAATCCACTCATGGTAGAAAGTTCATTCATATGTGCTACCGCACTTTCATTCTTAGTCCCACAAAAAGGTTCTTTCTCAACAATAGCTATGTAAGATAGATCGAGAGAGAAATCATAATCTTTATCTTTAATGTTTATGGGAGAAGCAGCAAATTTAGCAATAGGAGACAATTTGGGTCTAATAGTACGCCTCTCAAGGAGACTCTTAGCAGCGCTCCTATCATGGGTGTTTTTACATTCTTTAATAAATTCATCGGTCATCTCAACATAACCGTCTTCAATATCATAACTTTCACTAGACTCGGGTGAACTAACAGGTGTAGTAGTAGTGTCTTCATTAGGAGTTTCAATATTTCCAGCTATAGTTCTAGCAATCGTAGCATCTAGGAAAGGACCTAATGAACCACTCTTATCAAGCATAGTAGAAGCAGCATCATAAGCATCAGAAGTTTCAGATTCAGCAGTAGTAGCAGTGTGTGTAACATGTGTATGTGGTGGTGTAACGAGCTTACTCATAACAGATGGTGAGTCAAGAGCAACAAAGGTGTTCAGAACCGTACCTCTTCTTGTGGTGGATGGTAAAATAGGAACCTTGCCATCACGAGACTTACCCATGATGGATGGATAACAACGAACAATAGAGAATCCAAGTGAACTTGATAAATAAAGCTATGCTCCCCGGCAACGACGCCAGAAAATAGTCTTGATGACCCAGAAGTATAGGGGGTGTATCGCAGTATTTTCGAGGGAAGTGAAACCCAATTTATTGATTCGACACAAGGGGAGCCAAAGAATATTTATAAGCCTTAACAACTGAGTTGTCAATTTAGCTGCACCTGGAAACAATCTTGCTCACATCAGTTTATCAGTATATGATTATGTAGTAGGAATAGCAAAGTAGCAGCAGAATAAAGCAAAGATAGCGATAACAATAGCGATGAAATGAGGATTCGAAAGGTAGGCATAGGGATGGATGGACGGGCGTTGCATGGACAAGACAATTCACATAGCAGTCAGAACATAGGGCAATTGCAGATAAATAAGATAAAGCATCCAAGTACTAAATAATCCTAGGCATGTGTTCCATATATAGTAATACGTGCTCGCAATGAGAACTTGCACAACATCTTTTGTCCTGCTAGCCCGTTTTGCAGCGGGGCCTCAAGGGAACTACATGCAATTAAGGTGCTCCTTTTAATAGAGCACCGGAGCAAAGCATTAACACTCCGTGAACACATGTGATCCTCACATCAAAGCCATTCCCTCCGGTTATCCCGATTTCTGTCACTTTGGGGCCATTGGTTTCGGACAACAACGTGTGTATACAACTTGCAGATAAGACCATAAACAATACTATCATAATGAATCAATAACATGTTCAGATTTGAAATCATGGCACTCGGGCCCTAGTTACAAGCATTAAGCATAACAAGTCGCAACAAAGTCATAAAGCACTAATAGAAGATACTAGGCACCATGCCCTGACAATCTGATGCCATTACATGAACGATCTCATCAAATCCCTACCATCGCCATAGCCTACAGCGGGGGATTACTCACTCATAGATGGGGGAACATGGATGGTCGATGGAGAAGCGATGGTGATGATGATGGCGATGATCTCCTCCAATTCCGTCCGGCAGGTGCCGAACGGAGTTCTCAGTTCGTGGAATCTGATGGTGGCGGCGGAGCGGAACTCCTTCTGGAAAAACGTCAAACCCCCTTGAGTTTTTAGGTCAGAAGGCAACTTATAGGCGAAGAGGGAGACCGAGGGGGTGTCTAGGGCGGCCAGACCACCCCCTGGCATGGCCAGGCCCAGCCCGCATGGCCAGGTGGTGTGGCTGGGCCCCAGCCCCACTCTGTCTCATATTCTGGCTCCGGGAGTTTTCTGGTGAAATAGGATTTTTGGCTTTTGTCTCGTCCAATTCCGAGAATATTCATTTTCTGACTTTCCTAGAACCAAAAACAGCAGAAAACAGGCAACTGGCACTATGGCTCTTGTTAATAGGTTAGTCTAAGAAAATATTTGAAAAGTACTCCAAAGTGTGGACAAAACACAAGAAATTAGATAAAACCATGCATGGAACATCAAAAATTATAGATACATTTGCAATGTATCAAGCAACCTTGGATAACCGATCAACTATTACCCATATGGCATCATTCCATGTAGATGTTTTTGGAAGTCCGGTAATGAAATCCATACCAATTTCATCCCATTTCCACTCAGGGATACATAGTAGCTGCAGAAGTCCAACAGGTCTTTGGTGTTCAACCTTCACACGAGAACATACGTCGCATTCATCAACAAAGCGAGCAATTTCTGGTTTCATTCCACTCCACAAGAATCTTTGTCAAAGATCTCGATACATCTTGGTACCACCAGGATGAATGGACAGAGGTGATTCATGAGCTTCTCGAAGGATTAGCTCTATGATCTTTCGGTCATTTGGCACCAGTAGATGACTGCCGAAATAGAGAGTACCTTGATCATTAACAGAGAAACATTTAGCATCCCCACTATCAACACGCTCCTTGATCTTGGTAACCTCACCATCTTAACAACTGAGTTGTCAATCTAGCTGCACCTAGAAACAATCTTGCTCACAGCAGTTTATCAGTAGCAACCGTTTTGTAGTAGCAATAGTAAAGTAGCAGCAGTAGTAAAGTAAAGACATCAGTAACAATAGCAGTAAACAGTAGGATTTGAGTGCGGTAGGCATAGGGATGGATGGACGGGCGTTGCATGGACAAGACAATTCACATAGCAATCAGAACATAGGGAAATTGCAGATAAATAAGATAAAACATCCAAGTACTAGATAATCCTAGGCATGTGTTCCATATATAGTCATACGTGCTCGCAATGAGAACTTGCACAACATCTTTTGTCCTGCCAGCCCGTTTGCAGTGGGGCCTCAAAGGAACTACTGGAAATTAAGGTTCTCCTTTTAATAGAGCATCGGAGCAAAGCATTAACACTCCGTGAACACATGTGATCCTCACATCAAAGCCATTCCCTCCGGTTATCCTGATTTCTGTCACTTCAGGGCCATTGGTTCCGGACAACAACGTGTGTATACAACTTGCAGATAAGACCAAAAACAATACTATCATAATGAATCAATAACATGTCCAGATCTGAATTCATGGCACTCGGGCCCTAGTGACAAGCATTAAGCATAACAAGTCGCAACAAAGTCATAAAGCACTAATAGAAGATACTAGGCACCATGCCGTAACAATCTGATGCCATTACATGAATGATCTCATCCAATCCCTACCATACCCATAGACTACAACAGGGGATTACTCACTCATAGATGGGGGAAGCATGGACGGTCGATGGAGAAGCGATGGTGATGATGATGGCGATGATCTCCTCCAATTCCCTGTCTCGGCAGGGTGCCAGAACGAAGTTTCTGGTGCTATTTCGTGGAATCTGGTGGTGGCGGCGGAGCGGAACTCCTTCTAGAAAAACGTCGACCCCCCCTGAGTTTTTAGGTCAGAAGGCACTTATAGGCGAAGAGGGAGACCGAGGGGGTGTCTGGGGCGGCCAGACCACCCCCTGGCGTGGCTTGGGCTAGCCCCTGACTGTGTGGTGCTGGGCCCCAGCCCTCCGCTCAGGATTCTTCTGGTGAAATAGGATTTTTGGCATATTTTCTAGGATTTTTCCTGATAGTTGATTTTCTGTACAAAAAGTAGACACCAAAGCAATTCTGTTGAAAATAGCGTCAGTCCGCGTTAGTTGCATTCAACTCACACAAGTTTAGAGGAGAAACAATAGCAAAAGTGTTCGGGAAAGTACATACCTTGTGGACGTATCATGGGCCCCTTTGGCCCATCTCCCCTCCCCTCCTGGCATCCTTTGTATTCTGGAAAAATATAAGTTTCCATGTATTTTCCCGGATTTTTTGATCTTCGCAAATTTCGCCTCCAAAAGGCACCTTTTCCATCAGAATCCTGACTGCAGCGGTCCATGCTCCAAAAGTCACCAACCATGCAAAAACAGATGAAATAACATAAGTATCATCTCTTAATATGAAATATATCAGTGAATAACAGTAAATTATGATATAGAATAGTGATACAAAATGGACGTATCAACTCCCCCAAGCTTAGACTTCGCTTGTCCCCAAGCGAAAACTAAGCTCAATAACATGACCTCAGGTTTATGGAGTGAAGAGTCGATAAAATAATACGGACAAGAAGCATGATACGTTGCAAACGTATCCATAATTTTTGATGTTCCATGCTTGGTTTTATCTACTTTCTTATGTTATGTCCACACTTTGGAGTACTTTCTATACAGTTTCTTGGACTAACCTATTAACAAGAGCCACAGTGCCAGTTGCCTGTTTTCTGCTATTTTTGGTTCCAAGAAAGTTAGAAAATGAATATTCTCGGAATTGGACAGGACAAAAGCCAAAGTCAGTTTTTCACCGAGGGACACATGGAGCCAGAATACGAGACAGACAGGGGCCAGGGGGCCGCCACACCACCTGGCCGCGTGGCCCAGCCTGGCCCGCGCCAGGGGTGGTCTGGCCGCCTCCGACATCACCTCAGCCTCCCCTTTCGCCTATAAGATTCCTCTGATACAGAAACCCTAAGTACCCGATCAAAATTCCACGAAAGAGTCTGTAGCCACCGTCATCTCCATCCCTAGATCGGGAGGGATCTGAAGCTCTTCCCGGCACCCTGCCGGAGGGGAGAATTCACCCTGGAGGCCTTCTTCATCACCATGCAAGCCTTCGGTGTGATGCATGAGTAGTTCATCCTTGGACTACGGGTCCATGTAGTAGCTAGATGGCTGGTTCTTCTCCTTTGTGCTATCATGTTTAGATCTTGTGAGCTCCGTTCATGATCAAGATCATATATTTGTAATTCTTACATGTCGTGTTTGCGGGGATCCGATGGATATTGAGATGCTATTTCATATTGATTATTGATTCTATCATGTCTTTGTTATTTGTAATCTTGCATGCTTTCCGTTGTTAGTAGCTATCTTGGCCAAGTAGATTCTAGCAACTCCAAGAGTTAGTATTTATGCTCGATAGTGGGTTCATGCCTCTAGTAATCTGGGGAAGTGACATAAATCTCTAAGGTACTAGATGTGTTGTTGCTACTAGGGAGAAAACAACAATCCTTTGTTCATAGAACAATCGTATTGTTTACTTTACACGCAATGCGTAATGCAATTATCTATTGCTTGCAACTTAATACTGGAGGGGGTTCGGATGATAACCTGAAGGTGGATTATTAGTCATAGATGCAGTTGGATTACAGTCTATGTATAATGTTGTAATGCCCAATCGAATCTCAAAGGAGTCAAGATGTTTAGTAAATGCATGTATGCTTTCTCGATGTTTGTCAATTGCCCCGCTGTAGTTTGTTCACCCAACATGTCATCTATCTTAAGGAGAGCCACCACTAGTGAACTATGGACCCCGGTCCTTTCTTTTATCATCAATCTACAACTGTTTACTGCTTTCTGTTTACTTTCTACAAGCAATTACTTTGTTCCACACAATACGTTTAATCCTCTGTTTTCAGCAAAACCGGTGAGATTGACAACCTCACTGTAAGTTGGGGGCAAAGTTCTATGGTTGTGTTGTGCAGGTTTCCATGTTGCTGCTAGCACCGGTAGTACGCCCTGCCAAAGTCCAGCTAGCAACACCTTGGAGGTGTTTCCTTGCTCCTACTGGATTGATAACCTTGGTTTCATAACTGAGGGAAACTTACTGTTGTGCTCATCATACCTTCCTCTTGGGGTTCTCCAACGAGCTCGTTATTACACGAGTCAGCAAAGCATCACATTCATCAATACATATATCATAATAGAAGACAATTCACTATTATATAACTTAACTTGCAATAAGTAAAGGAAACACAATAAAGATACGTAAAGTAAATCATAATTGGTAATGGCAAACCTTGCTCTTGGTCAAGAATAGTTGACAATTTGCTGGAGTTTCACAAATAACTGGTTTTCAATGATAGCTTTCAAAGTAGTAAACGCTAGGATAAGAGCAAAGTGCAAAACAAGGAACAAAGGAAACATGATTGAATAAATCATCATATGAATGAATGAAACACAACAACTCAAAATACTTGCTTGAGATAGAAGGGAATAGGTTTACTGACTCAACTAAAAATTAAAAGATAGGCCCTTCGCAGAGGGAAGCAGGGATTTCAAGTTTCATAAAGAGCTTCCAAAAATTATGGTACTTATTAGCTTTCAGATCTCATTGCCCCTATCATAGGCATATTTAGGTGATTAAGGTTAAAGTGATCAAATATGAGGATATGCTTGACAATTGTAAGTTGAAAATCTCATGTCCCTTGAATACGAGGGCCGCTCCTCATGCTACTCAAGTTTAGTTACCGGTAAGTTCTTGTCATAGTAAGTATATGTGTATCATAGAGAACCGCCAATGGGGAACCCCTTGACCGATGATACGGAAGAATCCCCATATCAAAATAACAAGGCAAGCAGACAACAAACATCTCAGCAATCTTCTTATTTACCATGGTAAAATGGTGCTTTTTTTCTCTCTTTCCTCTTTTCTCATCTCTCTTTTTTCCTTTTTCTCTTTTTCTCAACCTCTATCTCTTTTTTTTATAATAAGAATGCTTCATAGATTGCTCATTATGGTTACGCTGCAGGTTTCCACCATGATTAGGCATGGATTAGACCAGCGGCCTAGGTGTTTCTCTAACACACATACATAACTCCATGGACTTACAAGCTCCCCTTTCATTTCACACAGACGACATCCATAGACAAAAGAGCATGATATCAACTAGGTACAATGTACAAGTGCAATGTTGAAAGCGTTCCCCATGACAGCATGGTTCTGCTAATTCACAACTTACAAAGCGCAAGCATATACGCAACATAGATGGGCACAATGGTTCAAGTTTATTAAGTGCAAGAAAAAGTAAAGTGTGCCATTAAGTTCGTGAGAGCTTTAATTAGTAATTTTCACATAATAATTTTAATTCGGAAGGTATATAAAAACATGAATTTACTTGGAATAGCAATAGTGCCAGTAGGTAGGTATTGTGGACACAAATGGCATAGGTTTTGGTTAAAGGATTGGATGCACAAGAAGCATTCCCTCTCAGTACAGGTTTTTGGCTAGCAAGGCTGGGTAGCAAGCATAAGAGTTGAAGGAAACAAACAAACATACAAGTGATAAAAACAAACATGCAATCTTCCTTGGAAGCACAAAGATCTTAACTAGAGAATACTAGACTTATGAGCAACTCAAGAAAGATGATGATGAAGTTATATTTCTTTAGAGTACTTCTATCTTTTCATTCAATTCTCAAAATAGTGTTGCTATTGACCGAGCCAGGTTTTCCAAAACCAACTAAATTTACTGAATGATACCAAAGTGATATCAATACTAATAACAAGATCAATCATATAACAGAAATTGAAAACTAATATAAGATATGCAAAAGAGTAAATGATAGAACTTCTTATTAATATTCCATAACGACAACTCACACCAAGGGATACATAGATATCTAACGAGAGGGGGACACTTCCATAATGCAAACCATCCTACATGATAACTTCTCTATTCATGATATGACTCTACTAAAAAGGTAAAAAGATAGAAGATAGTGATGTCATACCGCATCACTCCCCCAAGCTTGGAACAAACCAAGGGGATGCCAAAACCTGATGACGAATTACTCCTTCGGTGGTGGTGGTGCTCTCTCATCATCGTGCGCCTTCCAAGGTAAGGGTTCCCCATCAACAAAAGACATCCTGGTCTCCATCATCCTGAAACTAGCAGCAGCACTTATGCGTTTAAACCTAACCTCATACTCACAGTTTTAGTTTTGCATGTCGTAGAGCTGTGCTTGCAGTTGGTTGTTCGTTTAGTGGAGTGAGAGAATTTCATCCTTAAGCTCAGCAGTCTCCTTTTGGTGCTTGGCGATGAGTTCAGAACAGATCTTACGGATGATGTCCACTCCGCGTTCCGCGGGGGACCTGGGGGATTATATATTATGATTTTTTACAACAAAAGGAAGGTATTGGGAGAAAACGGGTCAGAGACGGAGTCCGAGAGGGGGGCCACGCCAGGGGGTGGTGTGAGCCACCCTAGCTCCGTTTCCATCCCTCTTTCGCTTCGTTGCTTTCCCTGTTAGATAAAAACTCCAAAAATATAACTGGACAGAATTTTTTGAACTTTTCTTACGTAATCGTACCTATTTGAAAACAGACTCTGCAGGTCTCTGAAGTTGGCATTTAGTAGATTCTTCCGGAGTCACTGCTTGAATAACATCAATATCTTCATCTTCATACACATATTTCTTGAGTCATGAAACCTTTCACCATCTTATTACACCATTTTCTCCAATAACCTAGAAATTTCTTTCACACAAAACTTCACACAATTCTAATTAGCAACATTAGTGTAAGCGAGGTAATAAACCTTTTAAGTCCAGTTTCAACTGAAATCCATCAAAACATAAGCTACTGTAGCAACTCCTTCCGAAAATCCAAAAATAATTCAAAAAGGAAATCGATTTAAGAGGCAAATGCAAGAGTGGCAAAAATCTGTCAAAACAGACCAGCAGGTAAAGATCAATTTTTTTGAAAATCTTATGTTGCTCAAATAAAAAAGTGCAAAACTAACAAAAGTTAAATAACAACCTGGGACAGAAGCACAAAATATTATAGCTCAGTACGACATTCTGGGATCCTTCACGAATTTTTACAGTGAAGAACAAAAATCTGTTTCGGGACAGCAACTTACCCAAATCTTACTTCTCTCTCATTAGAGGTTGATCTTGACATAAAAACCAAACAAAAAGGATAAGGAGAGGTTATTGCCGAAACAATAACTTCCAAGACTCAAAGAAACAAAAACAAACTGAAAGCAAAAAATATATTGGGTTGTCTCCCAAAAAGCTCTTTCTTTATAGCCATTAAGATGGGCATGATAATTTCAACGATGCTCACATAAGAATATGAATTGAAGTGAAAGAGAGCATCAGGAAGCAAAAATACACATGTTTAAGTCTAACCCACTTCCTATGCAAGGGAATATTGTAAGAAAATAAATTGTTGAAACCAGAGGCTGCTAGCATAGGAAGGCAAAACAAGTGCAACATAAAGACTTTCAGCATAAAGCAAGGAAACTTAAAATTATTGAGATGCATTAGAACAGTTTTCCCTATCTCATAATAACTTTTAGTATCATGCATAAATTTAATGATATAACTATCACAAGAACCGTTGTAGCAATGATCACTTATCCTAACAGAAAACACACGGACACTAGCTCTCATAACACTACTTTGTGAAGCAATATTAGAAGTATCTTTAAATAGGATAGTGTGTCCATCTTCTACATACTTAGTGACAAAGTCTTTCACATTTGCTATTATAGGTTCATCATCCATTTGTTCATCAGGTTCAACAGCTTTATTTGTACTTTCATTAACCATACTAGCTATCATAGAATGTTCCTTTACTTTAACTAGGAAAGGTATTTTCTCAATGTAAGGTTCAGGTAAAACATGATTAGCAGTATAAACTTCAGTATTTCTTGCAGGAACACAATTAGAAATATCTTTATATGGTTCATGATACTTATTCCACTTCTTTTTAGGAAATTCAATATAGGAAGCAAAAGCCTTAAAATAAGTTGCAATAGCTTGAGAGTCTAGACCATAAGCATTTTTAATATTTTGAAAGTCATCAGTTCCCATAAAAGATTCAATGCATTCATAATCATAATTTATACCTGACTTTCTTCCTTTATCATTCTTCCATGCTTCACAATTGTCTTGAATACGGTCTAGAAGATCCCATTTAGCTCCTTCTTCCACGCGTGTAAATGATCCAGCACAAGAAGCATCCAATAGATCCTTATCATGAAGAGAAAGCCTTGCATAAAAGTTATTGATAATAATATTGTTGGGGAGCTCGTGAATAGGACATTTGAGCATTAGTAACTTCAATCTCCCCCAAGCTTGAGCTATACTCTCTCCATCAAGAGGCCAAAAGTTGTATATTTGATTCCTATCTTTATGGATCTCACTAGGAGGATAAAATTTAGAATAAAAGAGAGGTACTACTTCCTCCCATTCAAGAGCTTGACCATTCTTCAGCATCTTATACCATTCCTTAGCTCTTCCTTTCAGTGATAATGAGAATAACTTCTTCTTGACTTGATCTGTTGTAATACCTACACACTTAAACAACCCGCATAATTCGTGTATAAAGAGCAAATGATCACCAGGATGGACAGTTCCATCTCCAACATAATAGTTATCCATAACACAATCAATAATTCTTGTAGGTATTTTAAAAGTATCATTCTCAGCAGGTGGTGGTTCATCTACTACCTTAGCAGTGGTAGTAGCATTACAAAATAAGAAACTCAGCGAATTATCCATATTGAAATAAAATAACTAACAGAAGTAAAAAATACTCATAGTAGAAGTTTCATTTACCAGTTCCACTCTCCAATAGCGCTTCACTCCCCGGCAACGGCGCTAGAAAATAGTCTTCATGACCCACAAGTACAGGGGTGTATCGCAGTATTTTCGATAAATAAGAGTGTCAAACCCAACGAGGAGCAGAAGGTGTTGACAAGTGGATTGGAGCAGGAATTCTCTGTAAATACTTAGAAACGGATTTTTTAGGGGTTTTTGATAATGCGGATAAATAAAGTGCGAGTACATAAAATACAATAATGTACAAGAAAGTAATTAAGATAGAAACCTAACCCCAACTTTAAACTCTAAGATCCCGACATCCCTTGTGCAAAGGTTTCCTAACGTGGGTTCAGGTTTCTATTACTCCGGTAACCCCTACGATTAGTAGCCAAATACACAATGCATTCCCCTAGGCCCATATAGGTGAAGTGTCATGTAGTCGACGTTCACATGACACCACTAGAATAATAACACCACAACTTAAATAACAAACTATTGAATCTTTCTCAACACAATTCCACTACTAACAACATGACTTCTCCCATGTCCTCAAGGACTAAACGAACTAATCACAAGACATCATATGGATCAAGATCAGAGATGATATAATGACAAGTAACAATCTGAACATAACAATAATTCAATGGTTCCACTCAATAGCATCAACTACAACAAGTAATCAATACCGGGAAAGTTTCCCCTGAGAACTATGCAAGATTCAACCCAATTGTTACAGCGGTATGGAGTGGTGATGATGGTGCTGGTGGATATGATGATGGAGATGATGGTGATGATGATCCCGATGAAGTCCAGCTTGATGGTGGTATTGATGGTGACGATCTCCCCTCTCCGGGAAGGAATTCCCCCTGCAGAATTCTGTCTGCCGAAGAGATCTTTCTCTCTCTATAGTTTTCCGCCCCGCAAAGGCGGCAGAATCTTTCTGTGGTTGCCCTCCAGGTGTTAGGGTTTTGAGGCGATAATATACGCCAAAGGGGAGAGCCAGGAGTGGGCTAGGGTGGCCACACCACCTGCTGGCGCGCCCAAGGGTGGCCCACGCCAGGGGGTGGTGTGGGCCCCCTGTGGCCCATCTCCACCCCCCTTCTGGCATCCTTCGTCTTCTGGAAAAATAGATTTTTCCATGTATTTTCCCGGATTTTCTGATCTTCACGAATTTCGCCTCCAAAAAGCACCTTTTCCATCAAAATCCTGACAGTAGTGGTCCATGCTCCAAAAGTCACCAACCATGCAAAAACAAATGAAATAACATAAGTATCATCTCTTAATATGAAATATATCAGTGAATAACAGTAAATTATGATATAGAATAGTGATGCAAAATGGACGTATCAAGGCCTTCTTCATCACCATGCAAGCCTCCGGTGTGATGCGTGAGTAGTTCATCCCTGGACTACGGGTCCATGTAGCTAGATGGTTGGTTCTTCTCCTTTGTGCTACCATGTCTAGATCTTCTGAGCTCCGTTCATGATCAAGATCATCTATTTGTAATCCTACATGTTTTGTTTGCGAGGATCTGATGGATATTGAGATGCTATTTCAGATTGATTATTGATTCTATCATGTCTTTGTTATTTGTGATCTTGCATGCTCTCCGTTGTTAGTAGATATCTTGGACGAGTAGATGCTAGCAACTCCAAGAGGGAGTATTTATGCTCGATAGTGGGTTCATGCCTCTAGGAATCTAGGGAAGTGACAGAAATCTCTAAGGTACTAGATGTGTTGTTGCTACTAGGGAGAAAACAACAATCCTTTGTTTATAGAACAATCGTATTGTTTACTTTACATGCAATGCTTAATGCAATTATCTGTTGCTTGCAACTTAATCCTAGAGGGGGTTCGGATGATAACCTGAAGGTGGATTATTAGTCATAGATGCAGTTGGATTATGGTATATATATAATGTTGTAATGCCCAATCAAATCTCATAGGAGTCAAGATGATTAGTATATGCATGTATGTGTTCTCGATGTTTGTCAATTGCCCCGCTGTAATTTGTTCATCCAACATGTCATCTATCTTAAGGAGAATCACCACTAGTGAACTATGGATCCCGGTCCTTTCTTTTACCATCAATCTACAACTATTTACTGTTTTCTGTTTACTTTCTGCAAGTTATTACTATCTTCCACACAATACGTTTAATCCTTTGTTTTCAGCAAAACCGGTGAGATTGACAACCTCACTATAAGTTGGGGACAAAGTTCTGTGGTTGTGTTGTGCAGGATTCCTAGTTGGAAACAACACCTTGGAGGTGTTTCCTTCCTCCTACTGGTTCGATAACTTTGGTTTCATAACTGAGGGAAAATTTGCTGCTGTGCTCATCATACCTTCCTCATGGGGTTCCCCAACGAGCTCGATATATTTTGGGCCATCACCCCTCCCATGGTCGGCGCCCCATGGAGGTGACCCCTCACCTCTCCCATTCATGTGGTGGTAACCCCCTCCACATAAAAGTGTCCCTTAACATTCCTCATTAAAGTCTTTACTTTAAATGCATTAAATTTCTCCAAATTTAATGCTCTCTCATTTAATAAAACTCTTTTATTAAATTTATTCAGAATTTTGTTAATTACTTTAATTAACAAACATTCACATAAAACCCCTTGCAACATTTCAATATTACATGCAGAACCAGTTTCAGCAATTTCACCCGAAACAGTTTCGGTGTCTATTAAAATAATTCCAGCGCTTTGCAATTCATTCATCTGAAACACATTTGCTCCAAATGGTGTTGGTGTCCCTTAAGTGTGTCACCCTACGGTTCGTGAATAATGCAGACATGATCGAGTCCCCTCTTAGATCAATAATCAGAAGCAGGACCTAGAGATCCATACTGACTCCTAATCATTTTACGATGAATTCTGTGATCGTGAGAACCTTTAATGCTAGTAACTAAATCCCTTTGTCTCGTGATATATTACATGTCTGAGATTCGATCATCGGTATCTCCATACCTAGTTTAATCTCGTTACCGGCATGTACTCTTTTCTCGTTCCCGTGATATAACATTCTAGTGATCTCATCACTTGCTTGCAAGCTAACCAATGTGATATCACCGAGAGGGCCCAGAGAATATCTATCCATCTTCGGGATGGACAAATCCCACTCTTGATCCATGAGCTTCTACATAACACTTTTGTAGCACTAAACCCACCTTTATAATCACCCTTTCACGGTGTGACGTTTGATGTTATCAAGATACTCTTCCAGTGTTAGTGACTAACATAATCTCATGGTCTAAGAACTAGGATTACTTTGTTAGATGTCATAGCAATATGAACACAATGACTTTGATCGTAATGCTATACTTAAGATGAATGTTCATCACATCATTCCACTAATGTTGTGACCTTGTTATTAACAACATCCAATGTCCATGATCAGGAAACCTTGATCATCTTATTAATCAACGAGCTAGTTTATAAGCGAGGCATAACTAGGAACTTTACTTTTGTTTATTAAACACACATGTATTAACGTTTGCAAATTAATACAATTATAGCATGCAAAATAAGCATCTATCATATACTTGGAATATCTATAATAACAACTTTATTATTGCCTCTCAGGGCATATTCCCTTAAAAAAACCTAAGTTTCCTAGGATTTAACCCGCAGTCCACATTGCTGTCCCACCTGTCAGTGAGAGAGAGATATGATTTGGGCTGTGGTTATTGGGATTTGGCTGAGTGTGCGGTTTATTGCTGCTACTGCTCGCGAGCAACAATAGTGTAGGAAAAGAGTAGGCTGTGGGTCGGTCCCGCTGGCTGTTCTTCTTCTTTTTCTTTTTTCTATTTCTATTTTCTGTTTTTATATAATGTTTTCAAATATGGTCTTATCAAGATTCAAAGGATCCAGAAATTTTATAAATTATAAAGATCATTGTAGAGATTAGCTATAACCAATTCCTATACAATTTTAATTGTGTTTTCAAAATTCATAATTTCATGAAGGTTTAATTATTGAATAGCATTTAAATAGTATGGTTAAGAACTAGGGTTTTATAGATTATTTCTTATATAAAGACCTTATAAAATGATCTTTACTTCCACTTAATCAATATAATGGTAATGGTTTAAAATGGTTAATGATGTAAGTATATAATTATATTCATTCTTAGGCTCATTAATACATATACAATATAATGCATTAAACCTTGTGGTTTGTAATATGATAATTTAAATTCCATGGTTCTCTATATTTGGTGGTTTCTCCCATTACAACCCTACTTAGTTTGTGGGGTTTAGAACTACTATAAAACAAGCTTGGTTAAGTCATTATGCATGGATATCAATCATTAATGTAATTGTTCATTTCCAAATAACTGCCCTGAGTTTTAGGAAGGTTTTAATAGACTCATATTCTATTATGAATATGGATAAGGATCAAGGTTTAGGGATACTACTTCTAAATCTATGAGTAGGCTCAATATCTCAACATAGAGTGAGATATTGGAATTACTTATTAATGTGATCCTAATAGTTCTATCATTCTAGGTTTCTATTAGGGATTAAGAAAATAAGGTGGATAAGGTTTCCATCTATAAACACTCTTCTGGTTCTCTAATTATCTCTTAGAAGCTTTAATTGTCCAAGAGGTATTGTTCAATGGTTACCTAAGAATAGGAAATGGTTTCATTATCCACTTGATTCTAGGGTTTTGAATAATGAAGTAGACATGGGTCTTGTCATGGCTTGATGTACTGCTGGTTAAAGGTTTCTAAAGAATCCTTACCTTAATACCTCACTAGGCTTATCTTGGGATAAGGATTTCCTTTCCTAAATATACTCTATTTAAATCTCTCTTATCTTATTCACAAATATCACATCTTCCTGAATAAGACAATCATCTGACTCCACCATATCCATCATCATATGATGACATGGTCATGCCATTTCAGTAATAATCATTCTCCATTATTACTCTAGTAGGAAACTTCCATTTCTTAACTACCTCTAATGAATCCATCAATGTAGCTACTTCTAACTCCATTTATTAACTCCTTTAAATCCATCTTGCAACTACTTCCAAGACTTGCAAGATTATAACTCTCTCTGTATCACTTGTGAAAACAATCCTCTGGAATAAGTATGGTACTACTCTCCATAATACAAGTTTGTTCTTGTATTACCTTGGTTAAACTATTATACTTCCAACTACTCCTACAACTTATGTTATATACTTCATTATACTCTAGCTTGACTTCTCATATTCAAGCTAGATGATTCAGCTTACTAAGGCTTTGCCTAATTTGGTATACTCACAACACTTCTTGAACACCTAGTCATCTACTCTCCAATGACTTGGGAATAATGACCACCAACCTTTGATCAAGCAAAGCTTAGGCTTCTAATTGTCTGATCAAGATCTATAATCAACTAAGTAGTAGACTTGTACTAGTATATCTATAAAGCTGATCTTGTTAAGGAAGCTTACTCCATAATTGTATCTACTTAGCTTAATAAGATTATCATTGGATATTCTAATACTACTAGCTTTCTCATAGCTTCATAATTACTAGCTTAACTCTTGGGTTTAGGTACTGCTTCTAGTTAACTCATCAGTGAGTTAACTCCTCCAACATCAAATGGTTTGATCACCACTTAGAATCTCATCCCATTGATGATGGCACACTCTGCCATAACTAGTTCCTTCTTCTTATTAATTTACTTAAGGTCTTTGGAAGGTCAATATAATAGGTCAAAGCTAAAGGTTAACAAGTTCTAGGTCAAGAATTGGTTACTCAACAGTGATGATCAACTAACACTAGGACTTGGTTAAATAGGAATGTCACCTCTTAATATCATATTAAGGATATGTGCTAAATGGTCTTGGCTTGACTTCTTTTCCTACTCTATTTGTAATAAGAGTTATTGTTTCAAGATTTAGTTATTGAGGTTTCTTTATTTGGAGTTATATACTTAACTTGATATTCAGGGTTTGTCGTAGATAATACCTTGATATGATCTTAGGGATATTAAGTATTCATCCTTGAGTTGTTGTATGGAATACCATGTAATGATCTCTAGAAGATCAAGTACACCTTATTAAGTAGTGTGTTGTGACTTAGTTTTATTACATTTGATCTACCCTTAGATCAAATTATATTACCCAAAGATAAGGTTTTAGAAAAGGTCATATCGAAACTTATCGCAGTCAACTTGATGATCTACTTCAGTTCCACCAAGTTAAGAGAAGCTTCAATCACTTTGACAAGTTTTATTTAAAAGCACGGAAATTATCCAGATTTTCTATGCATGAATGCAATCAACACACCTGTGTTCAGCTTATTTCTAAGCTCTAATGCTAGGATGTTACATCTACCCTTCCACCCAATCCCCTACTCTCTCTTCTCCTCCACCAATCCATGTTTCTCCTGTCTCCTACTCGTGGAAACCCTAGATGCCTCTCCTCTTCTCCCTTACATCCATTGTAGTCTGCGCCTGCATCTCCTCCTCCTCTATGCTAGCTGCCGAGCCATGCCCCTATCCATTGCGAGCAACATCGAAGCAAGGAACCACAATGCCGGTTCGAGCTCCTCTGATGCCATCCATGGCTCATTAGCCGACCGAAGACTGCCTCATCCATCCCCGTCCATATCTTGCATGGGGGCAAGGGAGGGCATGCAGCAACGGTGAACATAGCTCCTCGGTGGCGTTCGATAGTAGGAGCACAACCTGATGGGACACTATGTCGATCCCACTGATGCGGAGGTGAATCACCTCTAGGTAAGGCTCTCTATTTTCCTTCCTTGATCTCTTCTTTTTCCCAGTGTTTTAACGATCGCGGTGGAAGGTAAGTCGGGCCTTTTTCTGTGTTTGGCCAGGAGTTATACCTTTGTTGCCTTTTCCCCTACTTGATCTACTCCGACCCTATGAAGTGAGAACTGAGGTCGTCGCCTCCTCATGAGCTCACTGATATGCCTCCTTGTTGGTTCATAGATTTTCATGCACACCAGATGGGTGATAAATTTTCCAAGTGGGTTTATGATTTTTTCCATGGTGCAGGCTAGAGGAGAGACTGTGAGGGCTTACTGATATTGTGTGAGATGCTAGGCCCCTTTGATTTAGGAACAACTTGGATGTCGCCTCTCACAATCCCAATGTTCCACGCTTGGACCTCAACCGCTCAACCTGAAGCTAAGTCACACTAGCTATAATGAGTTCTTGAGATTTGTTCTATAGGATTTTCTGTTAACCATATGCAACAATACTACTCATGGCCTTACATTTACTTGCAACTCTCTTACATATGGATTTTTAATTACTATGACTTCCACTCCAATGTTTGACTATGTGCTTTAAAGAACAAATCTTTACCTCATGTGCTTATAGGCTAGATAAGTAACCCTTCAAATATTGTTCTTAATTTAAATGATGAAATGTTCTTTCGAGTACAGTTTCAGTTGGCTGGATATAATTTACATGATATTGGTGTCCTATAGTTTCTTACATGAACATTTTACAGTATGTGTATATCCACATGTTAGTTTCAGTATAGTCCTTGAAGGTCCCCCATATCTTATTCTTTTTTATTATTGTAAGACTTAATATACTTATTTATGTAGATGTTTGACCTTGGCACCTCACACTTTGCAGTTTGTTTCATTGTTTACATTAATTATGGTCTGATATAACTAAAAAATTATCATGCAAGTTCCTAATTTCTTGAGCACTGCCACTATCGGACGCCTCCGCTTGCCGGCTCGCCCTAGGCCTCACCACCTACCCTTGTCTCCTTCTACAACCAACTCCATCAATGTTGTATACGGCCAGCACTGCTCCCAGTTATGACATTTATCTTGATATGGGTTGTTACATGATTTGAATTTGTCTAGCATTAGTGTGGAGCTACCAATTATCATGTTTTACCTTCACTTGTGTATAGGCACCACCTGCTATTTCTGAAATTTGTTAATTGCAAGCTGTGACTAAAGCTTGCACAATAAGAATAATAGGATAAATGCATTGATTGTACTTGTAGTTTACCTTTTCATTAGAACTAATTTTGGATTTGTATCTTATTAAGTACTAACCAGATTTCATTTCTTGAATTATATGGTTATCTCATCTTGGTCATTTCTGTTCCAGCATTTTGAGAAGGAGAAGAATTGTAATGCCACCGAATCGGGTCTATGTAGATCTCAGCATTTCCCGCCAAAATCCACATAGAAGCGATTCAAAGATGCTCACTAAACACTTTCGTGTGGGTGGGATTTTCAACAAGTAGTTACATCATAATATTTTACAACATGATCGACAAGAAACTCATATATACAACAACGACTTGATGAGTCAAGAATACAAATGATACAATTCAAAGATACAACTCAATAAGAAAGCAAAATAGTATCCGAGTGCTAAAAAAATCAAATAGGACTAAGAGTCTTAAAGAATAACCAAGCGGTGTCCATAAACCCTGCCTAGGCCAAGCCGGAAGGGTAACCTTGCTAACATCGTCGAACACGTACCTGTTAAAACCAAAGGGGTGCCGGCAAAGGGCAAAATAAAACAGAAAGAGAGCGGTCAGTACTAAGGCCAGTACACAGCGAGTCTTAGAATTTGGCGGCTCTTGCCTACATAGGTATGGTGGGCTCAGCAGCATCAAAGCTTGCACTATCTAACTTAGAGTGACACGCTACAACTTTGGCTATTAGAGCGAGATAAGGAGCGCTACACGGTAAGAAGAATGTAACTCCAAGCATAACCCATCCGAAGATTTCCCCCTCGAAGACCAGTCGAGGAAGTCCTCTTGTAGAACACACACGGTAGCAATTTTAATTATCCAGTTGTTTAGTTGGTGAGGCTAATTACTAGTCATATTAATGGATCCATGGGGGAGGGCTCCCAAGAAGCCATGAAGGAAGGGGCTAAGGGGCGGTGCTCCCCCATGATACCGGCGGCGGGGAAGGAGTCCCCCGCGCCGCCGCCTTCTTCACCATCTTCACCGCCATCTCCATCGCCTAATCCTCCTAGTATGCAGTGGTTCATCCTCCCACACACACCTCTGTACCGTCCTATGTAAACATGGTGTTTGATGCTGTAAGTTATAATCCTATGATCTATGTCATGTTTGCGTAGTTTCTTTGTTCTTAGATTGAATGGTTAAACGTCTTTGGTTCATTAGAGTTGTATGTTGATATGGTACAGTCCTTTGGTGTGCATTATATTTGTGCGCGCATGGATTAAACATCATAAGGTTTGTAGTATGTGTAAAAGGAAGGGAGAAGTTCTGCCGGAGTGACAACCTGAGGACGCGAACCGGAACGTTGCACGTATGGGAGTAAGAGGACCATTAAACTTAAGCCTATGGTTGGAGAAACCTTAATGCATTGATTAGTACTTACGGATGTTTGCTAACAATCCAATCATATAGTACATGTAATTCCAAGTAGTGAAGCGCATGTATATTTAGCCTCTCCCACATAGAAAACTGCATCGAATACAATGAACCTGATCTATCGCTATTTAAACTTGGACAAAGCCACCACAATTACCACCACTATTCTACAATCATAGTTCTATTAGTTTAGTGTATTTTATTGCTGCAGCAACTAGCTTTACTTTCTTGTGATTTATTATCATGCAAAGCTATCTCTATTACTTGTATTGTTGCTCTAGTTTTATTTCCTAGATAATGCAAACGTTTAGTGTGCGTAGAGTTCTATTAGTGGTTGATAGAACTTGAGAGAATATTTATCCTACCTTTAGCTCCTCGTTGGGTTCGACACTCTTACTTATCGAAAAGGCTACACACGATCCCCTATACTTGTAGGTTATCAGTATGCATGTCTGGGTTGTCCACCAAAATCATATCATCAGCAAGTCCAAAGACATATTCAACTCACCCATATCCGAGGATATATTATGCGTATGCACCGGATGGAAAACCAATTTGTGACCCTCTGGATAAACGAATAGCATCGGTAGTTGAGTGTGGATCCCAGAGGCCCCACGTTTGGTTAGCGCGATCAACGAACTCAGAATCCATATCGTAGAATTGGAGATATTTTCTGGGCATTACAAGGATCTTAAAAATGTGTTTGTCTCTATCCATGTTTTGGTCTATTAGAATTGGAGAATGTTCAATGTGTATATCTATTTTTGTTGGTAGAAGACATTTTTTATACTTGTAGAAGACCTTTGAGTAAACCTTGTGTTCTGTTCATATATATTTAGTTTATTGGTATTTGTCCTTTTCATATATATTTAGTTTATTGGTATTTGTCCTTTTCTTGCAAATGTTGTTCCATATATTTTTCAGATGGGAAAGTAACTAGCACTAGAAAAGTAATATCAGCCTTTTTTCAACCATTTTCCTGATTTTGTTTCAGGATGCACTGAGATACTCTCTTATCATTCCCCCTTTCTATCTCTAAACATTATAAGGATTGTGTACTACTGAAGACTATCTTCGGTTTATGCCTTTAGTGCAAGGTAAGGTATATGATCTATGATAACTAATTTTGTGTATCCGGTATGCCAGTTCTTTACGCCTTTCTAGATATAGTGCTCCATATTTGATATTGTTCTTATTGTAGCATGTGCAAGACCACTTCAGTATTGTTTGTATCGTTTGCCTTTTTAGCCTTTATAGCTCGATCCCACTGTACTAGCGACGAGGCGGAAATTGGTGGTGTAACCATCACATATCAGTATGCCTCCATAGACATGGTTGTGCTCTCGTGCTGGATCCCTCATCTAGCATTGGCGTCTTTATCGATTGTAGTCTGGCTTGAAGGTTTGTCACTTTGGCCCTTCCTCGATTGGTCTGCTAGTTCCTAGAAAATGTTCTGGATATTTTTGTTTCAGTGATGTTTGCCTCTATCTGAACACTGAACTATGGATTTGCATCCTGCGATTAGTAAGATTTAGTGATATATTAGGCTATGATTATGTCAAAATTTTATTGAGTAGTGGGTGTATGTAGGGACTGTTGTATGGATGTGTCTAAATATGGGAATTCATATGCATGCTGGATTGTCTTGCATTGATGCTTTAACTGCAAGGTACACACTCCCTATGCTAAGGAATTTTGTATGTGGTCTAACTGTTCTTTGTGCATTTGTGCATATATTGTTCCATCCTGGGTACTGTTGTTAGTGTAGCTTACAAGGCTATTTCAAGATAGTCAAGCATATTAATATACCGGAGCAAGAGAGAGAAATTACCAGAGTAAGTCACATACAATCCAAGGACCATATTTTTATAGGTTATGGGTTGCTTCAATGTGCATGGGACAAAATAATCATCACTTGACATTGCGGATTGCTTGTCTTTCACTAGGATGATAGTGTTTTTCTTTTTATCGGTATGATGATGTTAAATATTTCAAGAATTTGGCTTTAGCTTATGACTATAGCTACTGCTCAGGCATTGTCACAAGGCTTGGATATTCTGGGGCTGGAGTAATTTCAAGGGTATGGTATTTCATTGGTTATTCCTCAAGGTTGGTTTCACTCTGTATTTTTTAGATGTTGGGCATAACATATCAGTTGGTCTAGAGTCGATCATAACATGTTTTTTGCATGTTGTTCCATGACACTGATAGGTAATTTATGCCTAAAAATTGGCACAGTAGAACATGATTTGGAAGGCAGGGTTATCACTTTGGAGTTTTAACATTTTAACTTGGTCAATGCTTATGTCCCAAATTCTGCCCGATGGTCCTTTCCATTATTATTGCTGATTGTTTGTTTTACCATCATTGCTTCCATCTAATATTATTATTTCTAACTCTTTATTCCCAGGTTTATAGGGTTGATGGATCCATGTTTCAGCTACTTTGTAGAAGTATGTTCGCTTAGCTAGCTTTCCCGTCTTTATTTTGTTTTGACATCCATAGATCATGTGTTGCATGTTCACTTTGTACTATCATATAGCAATGTATCCCATGAAAACCACCCGCAAAATCTACCAATTGTAGCCCAACTCGACAATCATACATAGGCAAACCGGTGACCGGTTCTAGAGACCATTAAATGGTCGCAACACCATCACATCATGCCACTTATCAGTAAGAACGACATAACCATAGTTTAGAGAGAAATTAGGTAAAACTTAGTGTTATTTTAAGAGTACGCTTAAGCTCGCACTTAAGCAGAGGGCAAACACTCATGCCGCTTAAGTGTTTAGTTACGTTTTAAGCGCGCGCTTGGCGCTTAAGCCATGGTTGTGTAAAAAAGCGGCCGGAAAATGCTCGCTTAACGCTTTTTTGAACCTTGGTAAAGCTCGAGCATTCTTTCAACGGAAGATAATAAAACAAGCTACACAAGGCCACCTGTTCTAATTCCTAAAAGTAAAAGGAAGGTTAAACCAATTTACATACTTGCGCACCAACCAGAGCAACACATCAGGTTCGGCTACACAAACAACATACATACACTCACGGACAAAACGAAGAGACACACTTTATTCAGAAGATGCAGCTCACGCCCTTCTGCCGCACACCGCCCCAGCAAATCGGAAACTACTTGCCCTTACGTGCATTATGAAAACACGACAACGATAAGGTTAGGTAACATACGGTTTGGAGAAACAAAATCACACAACATAAGCATACACCGCAATACCTTTTTTACCGACTTTCCAGCACCATCCATAAAGAGTGGCCTCTTAGCGGTGCTTTCCCTACATAGGAGAAGCGCTCAAGGAACGGTAATCATCTAGGAGATCAAAAAAAACACACAAGAGCAGGAAGGATCATACATCTTCTCAGTAACATTTCCCATATTATCTTCTGAATCAACGTCAACCAGGTCATTAGTCTGATCGGCGTCAACTGATGATTTCTTAGTTTGAGTTTCCTAAAGTCAGAAAAGTAAAATCAGCAATAACACCTAATACATAAATGCAACACGGGCATCCAACATCCGTATACAAACCAGAATAACCGAAGGTGGTGTGTGCAGGCCTCCGACAGTAGAAGAAGTGGCAGACACCGTTTAACCTCCAGTCTCTCGAGACCCTAGACAATCAAGACCGACAACGATCATAGCGGCAAGAAAGTAAATATGCAATAGGTAAATAATCAAAAATAAAGTCATACCAGACCCAATCTCCTGGAGACCAGAGCTCCCAACAGAGAGAGGCATTGTCCTAGCTGCCTCCACACCGGCTGCGCCGGGCAGAGGCCAACCGCTCAGCCCAACAAAAACTAAACTGTCTTCAGGGTAAAATTTGATAACCTGGAAGGTGATATCCTCAACATGGAAACTATACCGAGACACAGAAACATCGACAATGTAACGCCTTCCCGTTAAAGTAGCTATGTCCTTAGGAATAGTAGAAATGAGGCCATAGTTCTCAGCAACCAGGAGGTCACCAGGATTTCCTACTAAATCACGAGCCAGATCACCAAAGAAAACCATCTCCACAGAGGCCATGTCTCCAGAAGGCACCACCAGAAGACCAAGCCTGGTAAGAAACAGGAAAACGAAAACCGCGTATCACCTAAGATACATGCCTGAAGAAGCAGAGAAGAAGAACACACCGCGGTCCACACCAACCTTGGGTCGACACTCTTGTTGCTACACTTATTATTGCCGCACCTGTAGGTAGAGCCTTCCTCATATGCCTTGCTATTATAGGTATCACAAGACAAATACCACCATCCCCGGTTAGGCTGCAAGCCATCGATCACAATTTTACACCTGAATCTCTTACCCTGCAAAAACATGTCAGCATTCATAGAAGGAAAACCCGAGGAAGCAGAGCCATATAGCAAGCATACTATGGCGGCATGCGGATTCATGTCTAATAGCTCTGCCATGTGACAACCTTGATCTCACTTGATTCAAACCGCCGGCCCCTTTCCATGATAAGCTCAACTAGGTAAACAGAACCTACCAACCTGCACACGATTAGATACCGATATCAGAAACACACTATCAATTCAAAGTTAGATGGTAAACAAACACACATTATCAAACAATCATCGAGATCCACCATCTATCCAACAATGTAGCATGTTCCGTTAGCAAACCAATTTTTAGAGACAGCTCTCTAACCTCTGAAATGTGTTTTTGCCTACCAAACGCTAAAATAACCGCAACATGTGCACAACCATTAAAACATGAACCTACCCACTTAAAGATTGGCAAACATAGCCACAGAACAACCACCACATGAGAAAGAACAGGTCGCATTTTGGGGGGCAGGAGGCATCATCTTAATTGTAAGGGCTATAATATAATTCAATTATCATACGAAAAAGAACAAAATCCATATAGGATAGACAACGACACTGAGATTCCAAAGAAAGTAGCAGGAGTTGACCATGATACACTAGACTATGAAATCACCAACGCTACAAAACTGGAACAATTATAACAGTGTATACGAAAGAACACTCGATTAAGGAGCTTTTCCACACCCAATCATGCATAGAATAGTAACGCTATATATAGAAAATTAATGAAGGTATATTTAATCGATCTGGTCTAGTCTATCTTCCCTTCATGTTATATTATACATAAAGTCGTAACGCTCTAGACCATTGTCTTTTTATTCAAAGTAAAGCTGCAACACATCTACGTCCCTTTCTTTATCATTATTCCAGATTTAGTTCTATTTCCTGCGATATATTCTCCGATCCGAAATGTGTTCCTACCAATATTAGTTTGGTTGCGAGACATGTAAATATTTACTGAAGAAACAATGAGTGTGCATTAGTCACATAAACAGTCATAGATCTCTGACATACATAGGCTAAATTTTTCGGCAGATCTAAAACATATACATCACAATAGTCTATTGCAAAAACACTAACTATTTTTATAAAAAACCAAGAACAGCACTAATCACACAGCAGCACAGACACGGCCCTTATAAAAAATAGATCGAAAAAAGTGTCTGCAGGAAGAGAAAGCCAATAGGTACCTATCACCGAAGCGCAACAATTTCAGGAACATCCGTTGACGCAAACCTGTGATCCATAGCTCGCAGAAAGCTCAAGCAGAGCTACAGCAACCACAAAAAAATTAGGTTCTATGCATCAGCGCAAAATCTAGAAAACCATACGCCTAAAAAAGAGAAGAAACACATCTTACACTACCGCTTTTTATGAGGGCATCCCATAGCCAAGGCAATCATAGGCTCTCTAGAACTAACATCTATTGGCAGCGAACCAATGGAAGGCAACGCGTCAGGAAACCGTAGACACCTTGTTCACTCTCGAGAGAAAGAGGAGAGGAGAAAGATTGAATGGTTGGGTTGGGGCGGTTTGGGGGTGGGGGACACACGCGGTGATAAATTGCTATTTTTTTTCCTTTTTTTTTCACTATGCGCGGCTGACCTTACCTCTTCCTCATCATGAACCGTGGGCCTAATAGTAGGATGGTACCACTAAAGAGATGCAGAGGACAGTAATAAAATCCTACCGATCAGAAGAAACACATCTGCTATACCGGAGAATCAAACAGACAGAAATCGTGCGCGCGGGAGTGGCCTCAACAGGCGGGTCACTCACCACGCTTAAGTTATAGATAAATATGTTCTTATCACAAACTAACATTCCATCATTCCTCCTAACATGGCAAGATTAGTAACCTGCAACATCCCTATTCCTACTAACAAATGCATTATGCATCACTCCCAGTAGTCTAGCTCATGCATTTGCTTGCGAGCTGAAAGCTAAGAATTGGTAATATGATTTAAGCATGCCCTTACATATATGACAGCTTAAATTATTCTAGTACATCCTTCTCAAAATAGATGTCGGGAATTTGTTTAAATTTGAATGTATCCATATACTAAATAATGTCGAGATACATCAAAAGTTAGACAAATTTTGTGACATCTATTTTGAGACGGAGGGAGTATAAGTTTTTCCTCAAGACAATGCTACAGAAAAATGCTGAACATGGATAGGGAGCAGAATATAGAATACAGTCACCGATGCACATCATCAATTCCACCTTGTGGTATAAAATACCAAATTATTATGTCATATATTGAACTGATCGAAACGTTCTGATTGCAAACTTTAGAACAAAAGGAGAGAGCTGGTGGAAATTCGGAACATCCAATCGGTGATAACCAAGAGGAGCACTGACATGAGCAATGAATTAAAATGGAGTAGTTAATAGTCCACTAATAATGCATAGTTGAGAAGAATATTTTGGTTGACACCAAATGATGAATACTTATGGCACCTAGTTGTAGCCACAATCTTTTGTCTGATCTAAAGCTAGTACGAATCATCACCAATGTCTGATGTCTCCATCATGGAATCACGCGTAACATTAAGCCATCAAGAACTAAATCTATACTAAATCACACATAATATTAAAGAGACACAAGATGTCCCATTGGCTACTATGTTTTTAGAAATTCATGTGTGAACTAAACAACAGGGATAGAGGCGATCGAGCTCCTCACACATGCTAGCATTACCTACTCGTAGTTGGATTCATGTGTGAACTAAAATGATTTTTCACAATCAGCAAACGCATGCTAGGATTACCTCCTCGTAGCGTTGGATGAGGGCGAGGTGCTCCTCCTCGGACATGACGGCGCAAAGCACGACCATGGTATCCTATGCCGCAGCCCCTGGGCCAGGGCGACATCTCGCCCTCCTCCAGCGCCGCCTCGGACTCCATCATATTGAGCCCGCCGTCGACCCCTCTTCGTCGGAGGAGACCGGTAGCATCAGCGTGGCGTCCTCCTTGCCACGGCGGCAGCGGTCGTCGAGGAATGGGTTGTTGTCGTCCTCATCCCGGATGGATGGCCACCGGAGTTTAGAAGGGTAGGTCTCGTCAGACCTAACCGTCCGCGGGTGGGAGAAGCCGGAGGGTGTCAAAGATGTTGGGATGCGGAGGACCAGGAGCGGGGGACGACAAGGGGGTTGGCTAGGGTTCGCACGCGGAGGCAGGAATGGAGGCATGGGGTGGGGAAATCTGTCGGGTAAGTCGTCGTGGGTGTGTCGGCGGGCGGCGGGG
This sequence comes from Avena insularis, assembly GCA_023614405.1. Lineage (NCBI taxonomy): Eukaryota > Viridiplantae > Streptophyta > Magnoliopsida > Poales > Poaceae > Avena > Avena insularis. The sequence goes on along the minus strand of CM042690.1, from coordinate 657,258,797 downwards.
CTGCTCGCGAGAATGACTCCTTTGAGGCGGCGCTTAGAGGAAGTGGGGAATCGAAATGAGAGACTGCATCGGGCTGTACATGTACGCACGCGGTGGTAAACTTTTCCTTTTTCCACTATGCACGGCTTGACCTTACCTCTTTCCTCCATCATGAACTATGGGCCTAGTAGTACTCTCTCCGTTTAGAAATATAAGAGGTCGTTTGGTATTCAGGTATTCATTTCATTTATATCATGATTTCAAAAACACCTACATGTTTGGCTGCCACCGGAATTTGAAAATAACTACAAAATTGAAAATAGAATTTCAAAATAGCTGCCATGGACTAGAATAAAAACACATGCATGAAGTGATTGCAATAACTACTTCTCATAACTTTTGGATCTCAAAACACACATCAAAATACTAAAACATTGATTATCATCCGCATATCATCCAAGTTCCAAAGTTCTAGTCCATGTTCAGTCCATAAAACGTAGATGCATCGACATAATAAAATACAAGTTCTAGAGTTTGAATAAGTTAAACAAGATGAAATGGCAGCTACAACACAAAGGAAGATCCGAATCATGTGTTTATCTGCTTGAGCACCCACTTCTTCTTCATCCGTTCAGGCAATGCCACCAAAGACTTGAACTTGCGATCATAGGCTACAAGAACATCATATATTGCCAACTGTTGATCATCTTCTAGATCTGGTATGCCATCAAGAACATCCCAGATTTTCTCGGGAGATGCTGGCTTTGGTGGAGGCTCGGAAGCATCATCTTTGAACGCGGCGGTGAAGTTATCTAACTTATCACCAAGCATGGATGCAATTGAGTCATCTGATCGATACCTCTTCTTCGGACGATCTTCGTCGGCTTGAGTTGATGAATTAGCGTCTTTATTATTGATAGTGGTGTTAGCATTCTCCTCCGCCATTTTAGCTGCGCTTTCATTAGCTGTCTGCGCACCCGCGCCGGTAGCACGGTTTTTGGAGTATAGTGTGCTAATCATGTCCCAAAATTTGATTGACTTGTACCTGTATGAAGCGGCATCCTTGTTGGCCTGCAAATGTAAGGTTATGTAAGATTTAAATTGGAAACAGAAAGATAGCCAAAATAAACTCCCTTCTTTATAAATGTATAAACATATTTGACACTAAAAGCATAAATCAATGTGGTGTTCCAAGCTTGGAGACCATTAATTGTATGTTTCCACTGGCTACATGACTACTGACAAGGTAAAAGGGAGGCAAGTATATACTACTATTATGATGATGAAACTTGGATTTGGTGGTGGTGGTGGTGCTGCTGAGTGGATTATCATGATTGAGGTAAAAACCTCATTGTATATATATATATAACTTAATTAATGACAGCCCAGATCAAATCTCAATCACAAGTTGGTGCTACCAGCTAGCTTGAGTGTATGTGTGTATCATCTTCATGTGGCTGGCTTAAGTGTTGAAGCAAACAGGATACTATCAAAATTAAGAACACTTATGACTATGCAGTTCTGTGACTAATCTGTCCGAGCAACAAGCATTGTTCAAAACCAAATTATAATCAGGTAGCATAGTGAGGTTTAGAACTTCAAGACTAACCATATATATATATGGAATCATGTACTTCAAATTACTAGTATCAAAACAGAGATACATAGTCTGTCATCCAGAATTGTATTAAAACAGAGATCAAAACTAAACTAGTATCAGCACCAGTATCACTAGTAGCACTAGTATAAATCGTGTATAAAAATAAACTACTTCATATTAAAAAATATCAGCTAGCTTTGCACTTCATATAAATCACATATATGCTTCTTGAAGCTAGTAACAGCAGCAAGAACAGGCAGCAAAACACCATCAGCAGCAAGAACAGGCAGCAAAAACAGCAACAGCAAGAACAGTGTAAACAGACTTAAAATAAATATAAACAACAGCAGCAAGAACAGTGTAAACATCATCTAATGTATGCAAAGTGAGCATCTTAGAAACCTGTATGCAAGTGCTGGGACCTTCATAGGCATACAATAGACTAACTTTATACATGTCTCTGCTGCAAACGCAATTGTAGAACTGAAAACAAAATACTGCTATAATGCTTCAGTAAATTAGCATCTTTTAGCTTTTGCTGGATCAAGTTCAGAACAAGGTAAACAGTGGAAATAGGACTGCGATCCACATAGACAATACTAAACCGAAGACCATATAATATTTTGTTTCGTTGTTTCGGACCATATAACCGAGGAGTATGGATCTTGTGTGTGTTGAGGAACCTGCAGAAAATTGCTCATAAAATCTCTCATGTTCTCCAGTAGTTTTCTGACTAATATAACATAAACAAGGTATAATGTGTAATAAGGAATAAAAGGCCCACAAGGGGTCTATAGTCAAAACACCTGAGGCAATATAGTAACATGTTTTTATAATTATATAAAGATGAAATCTAGAGGAAATGGTTCAGCACAACATCCAAAACTATAGCAATATATGTACCGAGCAAGATCATAGCCAATAATACACTACGGAAGCTCACAACAACTTCGTATGTTCTAACAACAATATTGAACTGAACATTTACCTTTCAGGATCTCAAAAGCAGGTAAACAAACGCAGGAATGTGTTACTAGTTTATATTACATTTATGAGACAAAGGAGTGTGTTAAAACAAGCACACAACAAATGCAGGAAAATTTGCTCACTTGCACACAAAACTGTATCTTCATATGTAATAGTAAACCACTGACCTGGAACTCAATAGCGAGTCCTCATTGCAGTATCCTGTGATGTTCTGGAGCACTACCTTCTTTTATCAATGAGATGGCGCTCCAGCTAGCTTCCATGTGAAAGAAAACTGATATGTTAACAGAACATGAAGAGGGAGAAACCTGCATCCAGTCCACTACATCAAGGATTCGTATTAAACAATGCCGAAAAAGATCTGGCAGTCGAATTTCCAACTTAGTCCAACAATATCAAATAGTAATTGCATTGCCACTCTTCTCATACATTTAGATACAATTACGACAGCTTGATTAGACAAAAAGAAAAAAGATTATAATTAAATGTAGATCCTCGCAGGCAAAGAAACTCATGTCGTCATGAGCTTCTACAGCTCAATTATTTACTGTCAGTCTTTCATCAATCATGCAAGTCGCAAGTCGCAGCTAGACAAGTTTTCCACAGCTAGCTAGAAGTATAGAGTATAGACAAGTTTTCCAGAATCCAAATTTTGTCTCAGAAAAATACAATTGACAGAAAATATATACTGTACATGGCTCCGATCCAGGTCAGTACAACTGGATCAACCAGCTGATCGATCAATGTACATATATAGTACTAGCTAGCTGAGTAGTACTAGCAGTTATACATTACTTCATGTAGTAGTACTACTAATTTGGGGCTAATGAGTAATGATTGCGATAGAGTGAAAAGTATAGATGCAGGATGCACACCAAGTCGCCAAGAGTGGGATATTCAGAGGATTTGGTCATGCAGAATAAGGCCGCGAGATGTATTTAAACATGCCGTGAGACGTATTTAATCTTGTATATTCTAAAACTAAATTTTGGTCTATATTGTGTTTTGTTGAATATTTGACAAAACAGTTATCGAACTAATTCTCTATCTATACTACTCCGAGACAGAGTAGAGCAGGGAGTATTTCTTTCCGAGACAGAGAACCACTTAATAACTTAAGGCCCTATGTAGGTTGAAAGTAGTTCATGAGCTAAACCTTCAAAGGCACTGTGTAGGTTGTGCAGGGAGGAGGCGAATTGAAAGAGAGAAACCCTCCTACATTCTGCCACAAGGGACTTGCTGCTAGTGAGTAGTAGAAGCAGAAGCACCACAAGTGGCAAAGCTACAAAGACGTCCCAGAATGTAGTACACAAACAAGCATCTGTTAGTATTCCTACCATATCTGACCACAGGATGTTGTCTAAAGCCCATTCAACTAAGAACGATTTTGCAAATCCATCAGCTAGAAAAAGCAAATAAATCTTCAGAACACCACCACTAATTAAACAGCTCAGCACAAGCAGCCATGTACCAGGAGAGTCTACCACACATAGAAAAAGTACCAGTAGCCTAGCAACTACAGCAGGTCAAGGCTCACCACCACTTCATCAGACGTACGTACGTGAGGAAACAAACATGTTCATGACTGAGAAGCCAGAAAGGAACCCACTCGACCCAGCATGAACTCGCTCCAGCCCTAGTCAGATGAATCGTCGCTTTCAACAGACGAATGTTCCTTCTTAATTGCCACGAATATACAACACAAGAACACACAAGATCTACGTTAGCTAATCACTAAATAACAGAAGAGACGGAGGTGAATCGGCCGCTTACCGTCGGCGGGTCGTCAGCGGGCAGACGGTGAGAGAATCGGGCGGACGGGATCGGGGAGGGAGACGGCGATGCGGTGGGAGGACAAGGCAACGAGGTTGAGGGAGGAGGAGGCGGCGAGGTGGACGGAGGAGGCGGCGGCGCTGTGGAGTCGCGGAGGGAGGAGCCGTGGAGTTGGGGAGGGAGGAGTCGGGGACGAAATTGGGAAATGATGCCTCTCCCTCGGGAATCCGGTTTACAAGTGGGGATATTTTAATAAATTTGTCAAATAAAATGATAGTTTAATTCCGTGTCAACCAAATAATATAATAATAGAATTGTAAAATGAATTTCGGAATTTCAGGTCCAAATGATGGATACTAATATGTTGTTTGGTTGGCATGGAATTGGGCAGTCATTTTGTTTGGTAAATTCATCCAAATATCCTCATGTGTAAACCCAATTCATATCTTAGACTCGTTATTTGCAAATTCCGGTAACAACCAAACATGTGGGTGTTTTTTAGAATCATAATATAAATGAATGAAATAAATCCTGGATGCCAAACGACCTCATAGATTAATGCTACGTGTGCAATGACCATCAAAACGCAAAGCCGTCACCACGCCAGGCTATGTTAACCTTTTCCAGCACGGATACATTTATCTCCTGGGTATGTTGACGTGCGCTAGAGCAAAAGCATGGCGCCAGTGGTATAGATTACAATTTTTTCACATCTTTATTTAATTGCCTTCCACGACATAAAAAAAGTTATCAATGGCGCACCAAAAATGATTTTTGTGGCGCATTTAGTGGTCGCCACTAAAATTATATTTCTGTGGCGCATATGCATATGCGCCACAAAATTCTCAAAATTCTGTCCAGATTCTGTGGCGCATATAGCTATATGCGCCATAAAATTCTATGGTACATTCTGTGGCGCATATAGCCATATGCTTCACAGAATATATTTTTCAGAATTTTGAAATTTTCAAAATCTGGTACAAATACAGGTATATTACATGAAATATACAAAAATTAACAGAAATTCATAGAAAAGCTGCACACAGTAGTACAAATGTTCCAGTTCACATATAATACATCAACAAGCACGAATGTTCACAAGTTTTCATCAATCACATCACCTAGAGCCGAATAAGTGTACAAGTATATTTCAAAAGTGTTCATCTCACTCACATAACTTACAATTACGCGATGTTGTCACCGCCTACCTTAGGACAGCATATAGTACACTGTAACCGCGATGTCGGTGAGGAGGAGCGGCACCAAGATCTTCATTCGGTTCTTCTTCCACACGTGTCTCCTCCACTTGGCCACCGCCTCCTCTCTAGTCGCGTATCCCTTATAATTGTTGCCGCTGAACTTGTCCACTTGTTGGTGGCAGTCCACCCACTCCTCGTAGACACCTGGAACCCGATCCTTGTACACAACGTACGTCGGCATCTCTATTGACAAGGCATATTTATACATCATGCAAATATATATGTTGACAAATATTAGAGCAAGGCATTCATAAACTTAAAACAATACGTCGATGATAATGAAAGAAACACGACAACATGTCCGACACAATAACAACGACAGTTTCAAGCTAGGCAAGTTAAGTTTTTCGACACACACACTACATGTCCACCGATACACACGCTCTCTCGGTCAAGTAGCCTTCTCCTCGCAGGACGCCGGGAACGGCTTGTACATGTCTTTTGTCGTCCATGTCCTGAAGTCATCCTGCGCCTTGAGGTGGGCTTCGATCTCCCTCTTGGTGAACGGCCTGGGCTGGTGTAAGAGCCCACCACGTGTGTTGACATGTTCCATGATGATATGTGACAACTTCACCTACGTATCATGGAAGTCTTCCCTAAGATCGGGGTCACTGATCCCATGCAACTTTTGGGCCCATCCTTGGAGAGAAGATGGCAGCGTTAGCATCTCACAATCCCGGACAAACCCTTTGAGGTGATGGCAAACGTAGAAGGCCTCCTTCACGCTGTCAGACGGCTGCTTGACGCAGGGGAACTCGAACACGTGCTTGAACTTGTGTCGGCCATCGTCCCTGTAAGCCTCCCCCTTATAGTTGAAGGGGCCTCCCTGTTTGGCATAGCCCTCGATAGGAGCATCCAGAACGCTCCTTACTCTGGCGTAGTTCTTCCTCCTCGCACTCCCCGAGTCGAAGTAGGTGGCAAGCGAATACCTCGTGGAGAGGACGATGAGCGTGCAGTACTTATCTCTGCGCAACACATAATGTGGAACGGGATGTTGGAAAAGAGCAATGGAAAGAAATACTATGTGTTACGACGGCGATAGGAGGATGTGTACACTTACTCGGGAAAGAAAGGCACAAGAATGTTGTCCTTATGTCCATCAATAGCTTCTGAAGGTAGGACTTTGCCCGGGCCCAGGTCCTTGTTCCTTCTTCCAGCTGGCTATCCCGCATGTAGTAGGGATCCGCTATCGCGACGAACGGGGTGTCCTCTCTCTTGACCTTCATCGCCAGATTGAGCGCGAATAGGCGGACCAAGTTATAGTCCAGCTGTCTCGAGTGGAACAGCTTGAAGATGTCCTCGTAGGCTATGAAGAACACATCCGCGGGGGCATCGGTGATGAAGCCCACGTCCTCCGGCACCTTGGCGGTGAACACCGGGTAACTCGGGTCCTTGTCCTTGAGAAGGAGGCCCTCTAGTGTCAGGATACCTTCATGCAAAGTCATAATAGCTCCCGAAGCCAGGCGGCGCAGTTCCGGAGGCAGTATGGGTTGACCAACTTCATGCACTCTGGTCAAGCCATCCTCGCGGGGTGGTACAACATTGTCCTGGTAACGGATCAGAGCGGGCTGGCTCACAGCCTTGTCCTTGTTCTTGTTCGGCCTCTTCCTCACCCTCTTCCTCTTCGCATCAGTAGTGTCCTCCACTGGCGATGCTATCCCGTCACCGATCGTCCTGTGGAGTGTGTCAGGGCTGAAAACGATTCCGGCCGATGGAGGTTGTGTCTCGGTGGCCAGAGGCGTCTCCTGAGAAAACCCACGGAAGACCAGGCGCTTCTTGGGATGGCTAGCTTGATCGCGGAATGATGGTTCTTCAACGAGAGGAGGCATGAACGGTCCTTTGCTGGCGTCGGTGTTGACGAAGGCATTGACGTCGACTGGTGCATCATCATCATCATTCACCTCGATGTTGGCATCGAAGGCCGCCATGTCCACGTCATCCTGGGGTGGTGGCGATGGCGGTTGCGGTGCCACGGCCTTGCCTTTAGGTGGGGGCGATGACGGTCGAGGAGCAACCACGCCCTTGGCTGCTTGTGGCGCCGGTGCAGACGCTCCCAAGAGGATCTGGTGACGGCTTGTGGTGGCGGCGACGACGACCGGTGCAGCAGGAGGCTTTGTCCTTGGCGGCCGGACGACCGAGGTGGCACTGGTGGAGCGAGACCCAATACGAATCTGGGTCTTTGGCCAAATCATGGGATAGCCATGGCAACCTTCCAGGGTCAGGTGCTCGTCGGCTCCCGGAGGTTGCATGGGAGTCCATGTCTTCGCACCCCCCAACACCCGACCCAACTCGACGCGCATCACGGCATCGTCCATGGGCTTGCAGTGCATCGTGCGATTCGCCGGTTGTATTAGCTTGCCCGTGGCAATATCCTTCAACTCGCCGCCGGGCACCTTGTGCAGGAGCACGCACGGAGTGTCCTGAGGCATACAGATATGCATCATGAGATGACAGCCAATCAAAGGCATTAAGTAGAGGATGCCGACTAACTACTTATTTTACCTTGGTGAGGGCGCCGAGCTCGGCTAATGTCCAGACACGGGCGGCCGGTGGCTGGTCCTTCTTCTTCTCTGGCTCGGGTGCATTAGGAAGCACCGTCGCTGCCGGCTGCTGCGCCTTGGTAGTCTCGGCAGGAGGGGGTAGCTCCGTCGCATCCAACTGCATCGGCTGCACCGCGGGGATGGAGGGCAGCGGGGTAACCATGTCTGGCGACACTTGGTGGCTCGAGGTGCTGCCGCTGGCGCTGGGCACTTGTATCGGCCCCACCTGACCGTCCGCATTCCATTTTGCTATCCCCTCCATCAGCCGAGGGGGTAGCATCTCGAGGATCTTCTACTGCACTATCGTGTTCACCTCGTCCTGGTCCACCTTAATGGTCTCCAGATGCGCGATCTTCCGCTTCAGCTCTTCCTTCTCGGCTTGATCGTGAGTCGCCGACTGGGTCCGCCTCTCCTTTCTCTTCTTGGCTTCCTCATTGTAGTACTCGCGGAACTTTGTGCTCGTACCAAAGCCAGAGATACGGCCAAATGACGTGGGCGACTCAGACTGTGGCCTCCCCTTGAAGGCGTTGGTCGCCCTGTTGAAAATTGTGTCCCACGGCTCCGTCGAGCCCTGGGACGACGAGTCCGGTGCCTCGTGCGCAACCTTGATTTCAGCATCCTGCAGATAAGGAAAGGTGAACCCATTTAGGAACTTGCCTTCATTATTCAAAATGAAAGCAAATGGACCGCGGGTAAATTCCTTACCAGCTTTTTCTCAAACTTCCTCACATCGTCATCGTCGGTGACGAATTCCTTGGAATCCTTGTCCAGATAGTAGCGGGCCCAGACAAAGTTCCGGGTCTACTCGTCCGTGATTTTTAAAAACGGGTTTTCTTTCCCAAGACGCTCAACCTCGGCGTCCTCCCTTGCCCATATGGCCTTCTTTCCCCTGTAACCGCCGCTTCCACATCGGTGGTTACCTATGTTCTGTTCCCGCATTTCTCGACCCTACTTCGTCCATGCCTTCGCTTCGTCAGTCTCCATCTCCGCCTTGAATATCTTGAACTCGTCTTCGTCGATCATGGGCTCACCCTTCTTGATCTTCTCCCAGCTTTCCTTTTTCACGATCCTGTTCTTCACCCAGGTTCTCCAGCTGCTCAAGGCATTGACCATCTTCGTGATGGCTAACCTATTCACCTTATTGGATTTTTCCAGTTTGTCGGTGTACGGGGCTAGGAACTTGTATCGTCGGTGAAGCTTCTTAAGGCAGTTCGCCACCAACCGCTCATTCGCTTCACTTCTCAGGTGCTTCGTGTTGATCGACATGCTTTCCCGGATGATGCACCCGAGTTGCATGTCGTACCCGGTGGCAACATCCGGAGGCTCCAACGGAAGGCCACTTTCCGAGACCAGAGTGATCTCGTTGGTGGTGTTGGCGAGCTTTTGCGGCTTCCGATCCTTCCTCGACTTCTTATTCTTCTTAACGGACGGGTTGCTGCTACCGCCATCCGTGCGGTCCCTGCCATCGGTCATGCAGCCTCCGCCATCGGTCGTGCGGCCTCCACCATCAGAAAGCCCTTGGCTATGCTTCCATATGGACGGGACCTGTTGCGAACGAATCCTTTGATGACACCGTTCAGCCTTTCGAACGACATCATGTTGTGCAGGAACACAGGCCCGAGATGATGTCATCCACGACATGGACAAGCAGATGCACCATGATGTCGAAGAATGCGGGAGGGAAGTAAATCTCGAGCTCGCATAGTATCTCGACGATTTGTTCCTGTAGCTTGCCGAGCTGCTTCACGCCGATAGACTTCCTAGATATGACATCGAAGAAGTTGCAGAGGCCAAACAGCGGCTCATGGACATGCTCGTCCATTATCCCTCGGATCGCAACAGGGAGTATCTGCGTCATCAGCACATGACAGTCGTGAGACTTCATCCCGTTGAACCTCTTCTTCGCTGCATCCAGATATCTGCTTATCTTCCCAGAGTAGCCGTGGGGAACCTTGACTCCTAGGAGGCAACAGAAAAACCTCTCGAGCTCCTCCTCGCTTAGAGTGAAGGATGCAGCTTTAAGCACCACCTCATTCTTCTTAGCCCTTTTACGACGACCCTGGGTCCCTTCTGTCTGTTCATCGTCATCGTCGGCATTGTCACTATCGGGGTACTGAAGTTCTTCTTAATGCCAAGCAATTTTAGGCCGCTTCTTGCTTTCGGCCCATCCTTGGTCCTATCCGGCATGTTCATCAGAGTGCCGAGCAGGCTCTCGGTAACGTTCTTCGTGATGTGCATCATATTGAGGCTATGGGGCGTGTGGAGGACCTTCCAGTAAGGAAGGTCCCAGAAAACGGACCTCGCCTTCCATACTCCATGCAGCGGTGATGGTTGTTCCCTCGGCCGCTTCTTTCCTGGCGCAGGGCACTCTTCCCAATTGTCCAGAAGCTCCTTGATTTCTTCGCCGCTCAACGGTCGACGTGGGGCATTATCGAGCTCGTCTTTTCCATTGAACAGGTCTCTGCGTTTTCTCCACGGGTGATCCTTGCGGAGCCACATTCGAGTCCTTTGGAACACGGTTTTCGAAGACCCAGGATCCCTCGACAACTGTAGATGCGGGGTCTTATCCATGCACCTGACACATGCACAGAATCCGTGGTTCACCTGACACGCTACATATCCGTAACCAGGATAGTCCTGCACCGCCGTGAGCAACATAGCTCTCAGGTCGAAATAATCTCCAGTGTAGGCATCCCACGTACATGCCGGCGTCTCCACAGCGTCGCTAACTCCTCTTTCAGGAGCCCGAGATACAGATTCATGTCGACACCCGGTTGTTTGGCCCCTGCATAATGATACTCATGTGTATGTACCGCTGCTTCGTGCACATGTAGGGTTTCGTAGCATGGAAAACAAAAAAATTCTACCGCATACAAACAAACAAGCCAAGATCTATCTACTAGATTGTAGCAACGAGTCGATGGAATAACTCACCCTCGAAGATTCCAAAGTGTTTAATGAGAGCAGATTCTCGTGGGTGATGTAGTCGTACTCTTTCCGATCTCAAGATCGCGTAGACGATCCTTCCAAGGCCGTTAGCGCTCTGCAATGGTCACATCGCTCGGTGAATTTTCGTGAAGACCTTCCTCTCCTTGGTCCAGGCAGCGAGGTTGTAGCACTCTCATCGATTCCTAAGCAACGGCGTGGTACCCAAGTAGAGGGAGATCTCGCAGGCTTCGCCTTAAGCCGAGCAGTATGGTGGAGTATGAGAGAGCTTTGGTGATCTAGGGTTTAGACACACCAATTAGAAGGCTCTAAACCGAAGGCTAGGGCAATTAGAAGCTCTAACTTGACGGCTTGGGAGAAATCCCTAGGCTGTGGCTAGGGTTTAGGTTTAGAGTAGAGGGACTTGTGTGTGCTAGGAGGGAGCCCTGCCCCTCCTTATATAGGTGGAGGGGCCGGCCAAGGAGGAGGTGGAGTCCCTCCCAACTCGGCTTGGGTGGTGCGCCGCTTGGGGAGGAGGACTCCTTCCACAACTCGGTTTCCACCTCTTCTCCTCTTTCCACTTTCCAAAACTTGTTGCTTGACTTTCAAACTAGCCGCTTGACTTTTCAATTTAGGATTTGAATAAACCCTTTATTTTGGACAGCGAATACACTTAGTACATGATGCAATCATTCCAACTTATAATGACACACTCATGTACCCTTCCTCCGGAGTGCCGACATTCGAACCTTCTAGAATATTCCCGATGAAAACACCTAATCATTCAACTCAAACGAGACTTTCCTTATATGAATCTTATTCTCGACCATTTCGGATCTACTCGTGATATCCGGATCCCATCCGAGACTCAACAACATTCGGTCTCTTTCTCATCATTCCATAACTACTCAAACAACGTCAATCCTTAAGTGTGTCTCCCTACGGTTCGTGAACTATGCGGACATGATCGAGACACTTCTCAACAATAACCAATAGAGGAATCGGAAATTCATATGGTTCTACATATTTCTACGATTACTTATGATCGAAGGAAACAACTTACATACGATATCAATTTCCTTTGTCTCACGATATGTTACTTATCCGAGGTTATGATCGCTTCAGATCTCGCATACCTAGTTCAACCTCGTTCGATAAGTACTCTTTTCTCGCTCCCGTGATATGTGATCCCTTGTGAGCTAGTCACATGCTTGCAAGCTAATTGGATGACATTTCACCGAGAGGCCCAGAGTATATCTATCCGTCATATGGATGGACAAATCCCACTTGATCCATGTGTTTCAACCAATACTTTCCGAACACTCAATGCCACCTTTATAGCCACCACATTACGGTGGGGTGTTTGATGACATCAAAGCAGCCATCCGGTCAAGGTGAGAGGCATGAGCTCATGGTCGAAGGAATCAGATTACTATGTATCAGAAAGCATATAGCAATTGAACTATTAAAATGACTTGATCTTTATGCTACGCTTATCTATAGGAGTATGTCCATCATATCATTCTCCTAACAATATGATCTTGTTGTTAATAACATCTCAATGTTCATGATAGGAAAACCACAATCATCTATTAACCAACAAGATAGTATTATATAGAGGCTTTACTAGGGACTTCAAATTAAGTTTACAAATCACACAAGTATTAATGTTTCCTTGTTAATACTATTATAGCATGAATGTAAACATTTATCATAAACACAAAGATATAATAATAACTACATTTATTATTGCCTCTAGGGCATATCTCCAACAGCACAACCAGGGGGAGGTTGTACGGCCATACAAACACGGGTCAGGTGCTGTGCGTGCTACTCTGGTTGCCAAAGGGATTGAGTCCGTTGGTGCTCATGCCCAGCCTAATGTTCCTTGGATCGAGCCCGAACTCATCTTGGAATTTGATGTCCAGCGCATTCCACTGGCTAGCGTCCGTGGGGTGTGTCAGGATCTTGCCCTTCTTCGGATCATCTTCCGGCTTCTCCCTCTTCGCGTTCCATTGCATCAGCTCTGCTTCCTTAGGGTCTACGAAATACCGCTGTAGACGGGAAGTGATAGGAAAGTACCACACCACTTTTCGGGGAACTTTCTTGTTCCCTCTCTTGTACCATCCCTGGCCGCACACCGGGCATGTGGTTCTATCCTTGTACTCGTTCCGGTAAAGTGCGCAGTCGTTGATGCATGCATGGTACTTCACGTACAGTAGGTCTAATGGGCAAACTACTTTCCTCGCCTCCTCGATACTTGTTGGCAATGTGTTGTCCTTGGAAAGACGAGCGTGCCAGAATTTCATGTGAGCGTTGAAGCTAGTGTCGGTCCATTTGTGTTCCGCCTTCATCTCCAGAGCCTCCAGCATTACACTCAAGCGTGTATCCTCGGGCCGGCACCTAGGATACAATGGAGTCCTCCCATCTACCTCCATCTGTGCCAGCTTGGCTTTCTCTCTGGCTGCAGCTCTCATGTTGGCCGTCTGCTTGAGGAGTATTTCTTGAAGATGAGGGTCCCGCAAGGCCGAAGTTAGCGGCGTGTCCGTGCTCCCGTCTTCTCCGCCGCCACCACCACCATCTGCTCCGGCATCATCTCCTTCATGATGATCGTGTCTGCCGGCATCTCCTTCTTTATGATGATCATGTTCGTCGGCATCTCCTTCGGCATGATGACCATGTCCAGGAGACCCTTCGTCTTCTGCCCCGCCCTCGGCCTCTTCTTCATCATGGCCACCGCCATTTACCGGCGGCTCCTCATTCACTAAGAAGCCAGGCATGAAACCGCGCGTGAACAGGTGAGACTCCAGTTGTCCAGAATCAGGGTTGATCCACTTCTGGTGTTTGCACGTTCGGCACGGACATCTTATTTTGGTCACGTTGTTCCGAACCATGTCGGCCATCACACGACTTTGTATCTAACCACCCAGCGTTCGCTCATATGGATGGCCATGGTTGCCTGCGCGCGAACATAGACCAAATTAAAGAGAGTATGTTAGAATCATGCACACACACGACACGCACACATACATGCATGCATGATCGCCGGGAAATTTCGGCATGACCTATCCTAAAAATAGGACGTATGGCTAGTGCAGAAATTTGCCGAAATGGACGTGAATCAACATTTCGGCAAACCTCCATGCACCCGGCGCCGGCAACATGCATTCAAGCACAACACAAGCTCCCTCCACAAGCAAACATGTATTCAAGCACAACACAAAGCGAAGGAACATCGTCTCGCCATCACACACCGCCCGCGGGACCATCTTCACCCACAAAACATCCATACACACCGCGCCGAGGCCCGTCGGCCACACAAAACATGCATCACACAAGTACCCATGCACACACCTTACAAATATATAAACTAAATCTACACCAACCCCATATGCATAGTGTAGCAAGAGGGGGTGTGGAGGAGGAAAGTATGAGTGGTTTACTACCTTTATAAGTAGGAGTAGCTTTCCCTCACAAGTACATGAACCAAAGTAGGTCTAGCTATCAACAATGGAGGTGAGTATGAGCAAAATAGAGTGGGAGAGAGGAGGGGCGAGTTAGTTGGAGGTGGTGGGAAGAAGGGAAAGGGTGGTTGCCACCTTTTTAGATCTGTTTCGTACATTCTGTGGCGCATATGGCAAATGCTCCAGAGAATGTCAAAATTATGTGGCGTATGTAGCTACATGCGCCACAGAAAGTGAGAATTCTGTGGCGCATATGCTATATGCGCCACAAAATTTTGACATTCTGTGACGCATATAGCCATATGCGCCATATAATTCTGGCCTGTCCATGTGCTAGGGTCAAGCCCACATGGGCCCACAGGAATTCTGTGACGCATACACAGAATTCTCACTTTCTGTGACGCATATAGCTATATGCGCCACAGAATTGCAGGAATTCTATGCAACATTTGCTATATGCGCTACAGAATTAATTTTAGTGAAATATTTTTTATATATGCGCTATACAATTAAAATCTACTTATAATCGTTTTCCTAACAGTGGATTACCAGAACAGACGTATACAACCTCTGAATTGCCAGACCCATACCTTTTCAACTTCGCAAACAGTGTGACCATGGCAGTCGCTCGTTGGATCTTTTGCGTTCGTGCACAGTACAAGGACAAACATGACAATATATGAACTACCATCAGCTTGTCAGCACTATTTTTCGTCAGACACATATCACGAGCGCCAACCAAGGTTAGCATAGACTTCGACGCGTCACTAGGAAAGACGCCTGACAACCTCACCTCACGAAGAAAGTAAAAAGGGTATGTGCTATGTTGCAGGGGCAATAAGCAACGTCATGACTTCTCATCATCAGAGATCTGCGACTATTTGCGCCTGCTGGGGCGGCGCGCTCCCGTCTTCGTGATGACTCTCCTCGTTCTCCTCGTATAGGTGCTTGGGATCCAGATCGATGAACAGGTTCATGTTGTTGGCCAGATGTGATATGCTCACCCTCCCGTGTTTCATGATGTACTCCCTCCGTTTTAAAATATAACATGTTTTAGATTTATGAAGGGATGTATCTAGACTCTTTTTAGTATATAGGTTCATTTGAGTTTGGAGTAAACCTACATACTTCCTCCGATCCATAATACTTGTTATTGAAACGGATGTATCTAGTACTAAAACATGTCTAGATACATCCATTTCTATGACAAGTAATATGGATCGGAAGGAGTACTAAAAAAGGTCTAGATATACTCTATTCATAAAAATAAAACATTTTATATTTTGAAACGGAGAGAGTAGTCCACAACAGCCTGCATCTCCTCGATTAATGTGTATATGAACTTCCCACGGTCATCCGTCACGCCGGATAATCTATCCATGGAAACCAAAACAGGCCTGTCACTCCAGCTTGGTGCTTTTAGTCAATACGATTAGAGCATCTTCACTCCTAACCCCATATGGAGCTCTGGCGCGTGGCCCGTTTTTGGCCGTATGGAAGGCCGCCGGCGTAAAATCGAAAATGGAGACGTCACCTTCCCAACCGTGCTCTTCAAAAGTAAACACATATTTTAATGAAATAATATTTAAATAGGAAAAACCTAATTTTATTACATAATAAAAATACAAAACTAGTCGTGCCTAGCCTTATAGTACTCGTCCTCATGGTTGTCATAGGAGCCGTCGTCTTCAGTCGGCGTGCGCTCCGGCCTCGGCGGCGTTGGCCGGCCATGATCGCACCACATCGAACGATCACCGAAGAGCGATCGTCGCTTTGGGGACCGGCGCCCGCAATGGCTGCAGCTTTCGTCGTCGCCTCCGCCGCGCGCACGATAGGCTTCCTCCTCCTTCCGCCACCAGGTGTCCCCCGGCGGTGTCGGTTCGAGCGACGCGCGAATGGCCGCACGCTGGCCTGGAAATTCTTCCGGGTCGCCGGGACGCCTCTGCTGGCGCGCCGCCACGGCATATTCCGGAGGGCCCACCCACTCCGGTCGAGGCTCCGGCTGAGGCTCCGGCCGAGCCTCCAACATCCGGTCGAGACGTAGCATCGCGCGCGGGACAAGAGGATCCCAGAACACCACGCGACCTCCGTCCTTTTTCTGCTGGAAGTGCGGGTACCGGAGGCGGGGATAGTCGCCCGCCATTATGTGGTCCATCACGCCGGCAAGGGTCCGGGCGCCCCACCACAGCCCGCGTCCCTCCTCGTTGTTGTTGACGGGCGACGGACCGTCCCCATCGTACATGGCGAGCTGCCGCTCGTGGCGGTTCGCGAAGAAGGCGTTCCAGGTGGCGGCGTTATCGGGGTCCCAGTTGGTGTCCAACCGCTGCTCCGGCGTGAGCTCGCCGTAGTAGTGGTTGGTGATGGCCAACCGGCGGGCAGCACCTTGAGGGACGGGCGGGACCGGCACGCCACCGGCGCTCAACCTCCAGCCCAGAGGGCACCCGTACCCCGGCGGGCAGGGGTAGTGGGAGGCGCACAGCGCCTCCGCCACGGCGTATGTTAGTGTGGGGAGGTCGGAGGATGACATTGTGTGTAGATCTGAGCTATGGCAATGGCGGTTGTGGCCTATGTAGCGAAAATGGCGGGAAGTTGAGGCGAGAAGCGGTGAATCTGGCGGGAAGGAACTGGCGGGAAGCGGTGGAACTTGCGGGAAGGAACTGGCGGGAACGCGGTGGCAGCCACTTCTGGCCGTCGCGTGGCTGCCGAAAGGCGCGTGGCTTGACAGGGCAATATTTTATTCCCCTCCGGCGCCCCCGCTTGCCTCCCTGTAGATAGGGTTTCGCCTGGGGGCGCCGGATTAATAATTGGACCGCGCCGACGAAAATTCTAAATTGAGGGCCGCGGCTGGGTGCATTTTTTGGCGCCGGCGGCCCTTATAGGCCTTTGGGGGGGGGGGGGCTGTGAGGACCCCGAGTGGAGATGCTCTTATCCAACAGAAAAATAAAGTTGATTCACTGATCACAAGTTGGAACAAGACAACAGTTACATAAGCCCTAGTTCAAGAAACATACCCATGCCTTCCAGCATAATAATTCGGTTTATACAGTCCTGTGGAAAAGGAAAAATAATAATCAGAAAGTAAGCTAACAGGCCACCTTTAAAGGACGATGTTCATGGTAATACAACATAGAGGGGATGGGAGTATATTTCCCAGGAGGTGGAGGAATATTTCCCACAGAAAATAGGATTACGTTACTCCCTACTATCGATAATAAGTGTCGTTGATTTAGTACAACTTTGTACTAAATCAGCGGCACTTATTATGGATCGGAGGGAGTACTACTCTTGGGAGGACACTCTAGGTCCAATTCAGGATCACACGGTGCTCTCAACATCGATATACTATCAAGAGCCATTCAGGATCACATGGTGCTCTCAACATCAATAAGCTATCAAGAGCCATTCATGGTACCGGATGGTCACAGCTCTAGGAGCAGCGGAGTAGGTGATTTGATAGATAAAGTATGCTGATGTAACATACTGAGATAGAAAGGGGTGAGGTATTTTAGGGTCTAACAATACCTAAAGGAACTAACCCCAAAGTTTGCCATTGTCTCATAGGAGGTGCCAAAATTCTAAGCAAATCAGGCTAATATTTTGTGAGACCATGCAAGTACTATAATTCACCATTAGAATTTACTTTTCGCTACCTCGTACGAACCGGACTCACTAGGGGTACACGTCTGTGATTCACAAATTGGACTGCTTCAGATTTGAAATACACTAGCATAAGATAGCTAGGAAGCCACAAAAATCCTAAATCAACAACATAGCGAAAAAATAGAAAAACTGCATTCGTTGGCCCAGCCCAAAAAGCCCACAACCTGCCCCGTATTTCTACCAGCAGCTTCCTGTACCCTAAGCTGCTGCCTCGCTGCTTGCTTGTCTCACTAGCTCCCTCTGCAGATGCAAGAAATCACATCAAGAAAAGAAAAAGGCGCTGCACAGATACTTTGGTCCCCTCCTCCTAGCCGTAGTCCCCTGCTAGCTCCCCACTATCATAAGAATCCGTCGCCTCCCAACTTGTTCTCACCCTGCATTTCTTGCCTGTTCATGTTCGTGGTTGATGCCAGATGGAGAGGAGCATGTTCCTCCTGTTGGCACTCGTTTTGGGCTCGTAACTAATCAAGACAAATGAGAAGAGACACTTGGAAAATTTCACTTGAAAGATTATTAATCATCATCAAAGAGGCACCTTATCAAGTCAAGGAATTATCAGGCTTAATAGTCGAATTATGCTAATGTCCAGAGAAGACCCGGAGACTCATATATGGAGGCTTTAACTGCCCTTTAAGATGACTTCAAATGAAAAAGTGTCGAACACGAAAGTTGTGCACCTCGTTGAAACAAGAAACTTTGCTTTTTAAATCATCTCGATCTGAGTTAGTATGCAAAATTGAGAGTCAAAATACTGACAGAGGCCGAATTAACACGGATGGGAGAGGGGATCGCCCGACCACAGACCTTGTCCTTTAGACGAGAGCAATGGACCGGACGACCCAAAAAACCTCATAATTCGGTCATTCTGCTTACGACTTAATTTAAGCGGTCAAGATATACAAAACATGAAAGTTCTCCATTTTTTTGAGATGAACAACTTTGATTTTGGAGTCAACTTCTTTTGAGCAAGTATGTGGCCTCCAGATTCAAAATACGACCGAATTGAGTTAAATTCGTTCGGTCTAAATCCGAGTTTGATACGAAAATACGGGGAAAAGTCTATCAAGATCAGATCAGATGAAAAAGTGACCAACATCAAAGTTGTTCATTGTTTTGAGACACACAACTTTGCTTTTTACAACATTTTGATCTGAGATTGTTTAGTACCACAAAATCGGGTTAGAAGGTATAGACCAGTTTTTGGCCGAACAGTTACGGAAAGTTCGGACCAGACCATCCGAATTTGACCCCAACTAGGGTTTTGGATGTGATTTTAAGCCTATTTCTTGCACGGAAAGTCCAGCCGCTCCTTATATACACGAGGGGTGATGGCCGATTGAACCAACACCAATCGAACAAACAAATCTACTACTTTTTCGTGTTCATCTACTTTTATCCCTCTCTCTTGTATATTGCTTCTCGTTCTTCTGCAGTTCTTCATACTGGAGGGCTGCGAATCAACGAGGCTCTAGGGGCGATCAGGCCGACCTAGGGCAGCCCATAGCAGCCACGATTCCCTGATGGGGTCCCTCCCGGGCGAGTAGGGTTTCGGGTCTCAAAAGCGCCCGCCGGACTGTATTGCGTACCGCGCTTTCGGCGAGCCTCCCTCGGCGTGTGCTACCGTGCATCGCGCTCAGCACCGAGGGTACATGGTTATGTGTTCGTGTGCGAACACATTTTTTGGTGACTACACTGGGGAAGAAGCTTCGAACGGTCTCCAGCCCGTTCTTGCTACGAAGAGGCTGCAATCTACAAGCGGTATCATGAATCCTCAACCTTCCTCTGTAGATGCATATTACTCTTATGTTGATGTTGCTAGATATTTTGATATGTGTACTGTATCGTCTAGCCCTAGTTTTTACTATGTCCAACGCCGATACATAATAATCTACATGCTTCAACTTATCTTAGTGACTTGCAACCTGTAAATTCGAATTCTCATGCATCGGCAGCCCCAGAAATTCATATACCGATGAATAACATGACGAATTCCGTTAATCCATATGAAACACCCGATGTTAGAAATTTCAATAACATGCAACCAAGTGTTTCATCTTCATATTCATCGAGAAATAAGTTGCAATCTCTAGGTTTAGCTTCAAACATGCCGATGGATAGGGAAATTGAACATGCTACAACTAGTTATTTGTCTAATTACTCTCAGTCATCATATGCTACACCTTATATTTCAGCACCGTATGCAACTAATGATATTCATAATTCGGCTTCACACCTTTATGGTTATAGCCGAATAAGTGAAAACTCAATAGAAGCTAATGTGCCTTCATCTAGTACTGTAGTGTATGGTACGTCCCCCGCACAATTGCAAAGTTTCGGTGACACCTCATTATCGAAAGATACAAAAAGCATTGGAGGGCATTCTTATGCAGGAACAAATGACTTGAAGGAAAAAACTTGCAGCTGAGTTCAAGAAGCTTAATTCTCTTCACCTAGAACTAGAAGAGAAGCCCCACGATCTTGCTACAATACAAGATTTTGAGGCATACAACAAGAAGCGTGAAGAGGAGCATAAGGCAAACAAGATTAGGTTTTCCCCTTCTCAATTGCTAAGTTTCAGCGACACTATGTTGCCGAAAGAAACTAAAAGCATCTGGGGGAAATCATGTGCAGATGAGGTTAACACCGATAATGTCATAACATTTGATGATTTATCGGAGGAACATCTTCAGTTATTTGAGACACTCAAGAAGAAGCGTGATGAGGAGTTTGATGCACTTGAAAAGAAGATGAAAGAGTATCATGAAGCGTATAAGATAAAACTTGAAGAAGAAGAACTGCAGAAGTTTCTTGAAAGTCTTGAAAAGGATCATCAAAACAATACTACTCAAGTTGAAGGAATCAATTCATCTCCTCCACATAGCATTCAATTTCAACCCACTGCTACATCAAGGCAAAAAGAAGAAGCTTTGCAATCTGATGAAACCCATGAAGGTACAAATGATTCGGCTAAGATGGTTAATTTGGTTATTGAAAAAGCCGAATCAGAAAATACATGTGCTGAATCTACCGAATCAGAAGAAGCAAGCTTCGTCGATCAAGAGCATGGCAAGCTTAGCAAAACAACCATGCTTGACTTTTCTAGATATAAGGGAGCTTACGTACTGCCCTGCTAGTTCTATTTCAAAGAAATTGATGATCATCAAGAACTAGAAAATATAGCCGAACAATATTCGGTTGACAAAGAACATCAAAATGAAGAGGCACAAACTCCAAAAAAGAAAGAAGACAAGGCATTGGAGAATTATCTAGAGGCCGAGCAAGATAATTTTCAGGTCATGCAGTCATCATACGCTTCCAATATCTTCAAAGAGGTACATCTAGCAAATAATTTACTTATGTTCCGATTTGGTCAAAACTTTATTATTGATACATCTATTAGCAAAATTCTCATAAGCTATGAAAGACCAATCAAGAGAGGTAATCTATTTGTTAGTAATATAATTGTCACAAAGCCTATCGGTCAACATGTTGTACCCTTTAGAGAGATCGATAATAACAAATTATTATAGCCAAAGCTTCCCACATGGTTTCATCTAGATTTTATATGTACATGGATAGCTTTGTTTATTTCATACTTGGCTAACATTTGGTCTCAAGTGAGACATATGTGTTTTAATCTTTTTAGTTTCAAAAACATAAAGCCAAGGTTATTGTCTCTTGAGAAAGCCGATGCTAGTATAACTGTGTATTCAAAGACATCGGAAAAGAAGTGCAGAAAAGAACACATAGCCGAACTAGGTGATGTAAAATCTGAACCATTCGGTTGCTCAATTCCAAAGCCATTCTCACAACAAGATCGGTTAGAAGATAAAATGTGTACCTACAGTTTGAGAATGTGTGATCACATCTTTGATATATTGGTGCAAACTGATTATATTAGGATTCTTGATCATAATACTGAGCCATCATTACAAGGACGAATGTATTGAAAGTTGCATGATTCGTTCGAGCATAGTATAGAGGATTGCAACATGTTTCATCAAATAGTACAATCGGATGTTAATAAAGGATGATTGAATTTTTTTGAAACGCAAACTGATGACCAATCTATTTTGATTAGTCTTGATGGCCAAACGACATTGCATCGGCTACCTATAGCCGATTCATACAATGAGGAGCAGGTACACACTAAAGATGATGGGATCAAGCCTACAAGTAAAGGAATTGTGCGTGAGCATGTTGAATATATTCTTGAAGGCGAGAGTTCCAATGAAGCTACAATGAAGACATCAAGCACTAGGGGGCAACAACAAAACTTGAAGAACGATACGTGCAAAACTCAAAAAGACAAAGGCCGCAATAAGCACAAGGGTAAGAAACCAAAAGTCACTTTCGCACAGCTGCTGGAAAAATATAAAAAGGAGAGTGAAGCAAAAAGTTCTGATCGGCCAAGTAGTGCAAAAGCATCAAGACCACCCCAAGGCAAAATTATAAAGACAGGGATTAGCGAAAGGAGAAATTAAATGCAACAAATTCATATCCTCCTTTTGGGCCACCAATACCAAGTTCATGGATACCTCCCTATGCTAATTTTTATTCATATCCATCATGGGAAATGTATGATTCACGGGCACGTTATCCATCTAATTCTAGATCATCTCACCCAAATTGTGAAGCTCCAAGAAGACCAACATTTGATCAACAATCACATGTCAAAGACCGTTTCAATCAAAAAGAACCGGTCCGGAGTTTATGGGTAAAGAAAGAAGTGGTCAAGCAAGTATACCGAATCAAAAAGGATGGATGCAAGTGTGTTATTTCAGATTTGACTCCAAATAATGAGAAGCCAGCTGAATTGATGTTGGCTACTAAGGACAAGGAAGTGAAGCGAGTAACTTTCAAAAACCCAATTTCTGAAGCTGAGCAAGCAAAACTGAAGGTGCCCAAGATTAATAAAGACATGCCATTATGTGAAACAAAACAACAGCCAGGATTCCCACTCGGCTTATCACATTGGCAAGAGAGAAAGCTATATCGGCTTACAGCCGAGGAGCTGAAGAAAATAAATATGGTGTGGGTTCCCAAAGTAATCCCTCAAGGCAATAAATATGTGCGAGATCCTGTCATAAGAAAGGCAACAAGAGTGGAGAACAAAAAGAATAAAGCTAACAAGCGATCAGACCAAAGAATTCAGTATCACTATCAAAATCTTCGGCCAACACATCATACATATTGTTCTACTTCACCATTAATGCCTATGCCATGGAATTCATCCCCAGGTATCATTAGTTACCCACCATGGTTTTATTTTGATCCTTGGATGCATCATAATTCTATACATCATGAAAGGGTATTGCCAAATAATTATTCATTTGATTAGTTGCAATTTTGTTGCTAATCCAAAAGACCGAATGATTGAAGTTCATAATCATATTTGTTCTTTTATTTACTTCGGCTATACATATTTTGGTGGATGGATTATGTAGGCCCATTGGGGCAAAGATATATGGCCGATATTTATTTTATCGCCCTTAGATCATTATCCAATCATGGCTGATGTGGTGTTCTAACATCGTCCTTAGTGTTACTTGAGACTGAGACAAGGTATGCATTCATTAGCAATTGTGCTTATGCTTATGTGTTGATAATTTGGCTTATAAATCTTTGAAATCTATGAAAGGCCAAATTGTTTTTAATTTCATTACTGGGCGTAGACGATGAGCATGCTATTGATATTAATCTTGTCTCTATAGTACCATGGGAATTACATTTTAACCGTTCAGTTTTAAAAGCAATAGCCAATTCATTGGTATTGTTTATTTATCTCCTTATGGTACCGTTTTATGAAGTCTCATGCCGCTTAGAATATCTTGCACAAAGAAACAGGCCGAATACGCAGCTTTGTTATTCGTGCCAGAACTTTTTATTGCTATAGGTGCTACACATATTGAGGCTTCTAGTCATTCGTTATGAGTAGTGCAACAATGTCCATGGTTTACCAAAGTTTTGACGAATCACTTGTTATTTATCTTGATACATGTCTAGATGTAACTTTCATCTTGGATTGATTTATCATTGCTCATATATCTAGACATGAAAACTGAAGTGCAAATGAGTTGGCTCAACAAACATCCAGCTACCATATTATTCAAGATATATTTCATATTCTACAAGAGCCGATGCTTTGTTTTGCCAACATAGGTAAGGCCGGATTGGAGACTACCGCTTCGGCCACTAATGAAAGATCTAGTGCATGTGAAGATAAAGAATAGAGGAAGCCTATTGTTTATTATATGAAAATCTGAACCAAAGGGTGAACATGACAGTTCGGTTGCTTTTCAAATTCTCATTAATAGGTAATGATCTTTATTTCCGAATAGTTGGTGATATTTTTATTGAGCAACATGAATGAAGACCTGGTCGGGATCATTGTGGGAGTTGTTCATAAAGGAAATTATGATATTCATCAACTTCAGGATGAGGTGATTGTTCTTAACGCAAATTATTTTAGGAAATCATACCCAAGTGGCTGATATATATTTATCGCCCTTATCACATATGGCCGATATAGAGTTATCGCCCTAAGACAGCCAATGGCCGATGGGGTGTTGACATTGTTGATACGTTGCAAACGTATCTATAATTTTTGTTGTTCCATGCTTGTTTTATATCTATGTTCTTATGTTTTGTCCATACTTTGGAGTATTTTTATACACTTTCTTGGGCTAACCTATTAACAAGATGCCACAGTGTCAGTTGCCTATTTTCTGCTGTTTTTGGTTCCAGGAAAGTCAGAAAATCAATATTCTCAGAATTGGACCGGACAAAAGCCAAAGTCGATATTTTACTGGAAGACTCACAGAGCCAGAAGATGAGACAGAGAGGGGCCATAGGGTGGCCACACCACCCCTTAGCGCGAGCAGCCCTAGGCCAGGCCAGGGCATGGTGTGGGCCCCCTGGCCGGCCACCGACCTTGCCCCTTCACCTATAAGAAGCCCCCGATGCAAAAACCCTAAATGGAACAGCCTCCAGCCACGAAAAGTTCCACAGCACCGCCGCCACCGAAGGAGAGATTCAGGGGACAGAAAGTCTATGTTCCGGCACCCTGCCGGGACGGGGAAGTGCCCCTGGAGCCATCTCCATCGATCTCCACCACCATCTCCATCACCATTGCTGATTCCCATGATGATGAGGGAGTAGTTCTCTCTTGAGGCTAAGGGTTCTACCAGTAGATATGTGTTCATCTCTCTCTCTATGCATGATAATATTGTGATCATGAGCTTTCTAATCAAGTAGATCTACCTTGCTACTCAAGTGCTTTAATAGATCTCTACTCTCCCCATGTGTGTGAAAGTGACAGCGTGCACACCATGGTGACACTTAGGCTAGAGATTACAAATACTTGTTATGAGTTATATTTGGAGTTGGATGTTTCTATGAAATTGTGGTGTTTGTTCGAACCATCTAGAGCTCAAGGTGACAGTGTGGGGTTATCTAGATGGGGAAAGCGAACTTTGAGGCGTGGTGTTATAGCCCTACCATGGATTAGAGTGTCCAACCGGAGAGTAGTTCAGAGTAGTATCATGAAGAGAAGATATTTGTATGAGAGTGTTCACTAGCGAAAGTATGATCCCTAGGCCTTGTTTCTAAATATTGAAACACCGTTTGCAACTAGATTTGTTACATGTTTGCTTGCTTCCATCTTTATTTATTTTTGCCTTTAGTCTCAACCACGCACCATCAAAGATATTTTCTGGCACGGTGACCACTTATCAGTATCCATACCACTTGTATTTCACTATCTCTTCGCCGAACTAGTGCACCTATACACCTGACAAGTGTATTGGATGTGTTGGGGACACAAGAGACTTCTTGTATCTTGATTGCAGGGTTGCTTGAGAGGGGATACCTTTGACCACTTCCTCCCTAAGTTTGATAAACCTTGGGTGATCCACTTAAGGGAAAACTTGCTGCTGTTCTACAAACCTCTGCACTTGGAGGCCCAACAACTGTCTACAAGAATAGAAGTGCGTAGACATCAAGCTATTTTTTGTTGCTGCTGTGGAGGTAAGGTAAAAGGTACTCACATCCTCCGGTGTGAGTGCTCGAAGTTATTTCCTTTAGATTCTGCAATTTTGTCTTTTTGTTTCTTGTTTTCACTAGTTAGGCTTGATGGAAAACAACAACAAAATCAGAGAGCTTTATAGTATTTATCTTGAGGTAGGACATGAAGTGTTTGAAGAGAAAATTAAAAAACCTATGGAACTTTATTTGCATGCTAATAGCAATGTTGTTAGTATGAATTCTTTGGACACCATTATTGCTAATGCTATGGAAAAGTCTAAGCTTGGGGAAGCTAGTTGATGGCTCAATGCACGACGCCCAGAAAAATGCTTGATGGCGGTGTTGATGTAGAGCTCGTTGGGAACCCCAATAGGAAGGTATGATGAGCACAGCAGCAAGTTTCCCTTAGTTATGAAACCAAGGTTTAATCGAAACAGCAGGAGCAAGGAAACACCCCAAAGGTGTTACTAGCTGAGCTTTGGAAGGGCGCACTACCGGTGCTAATAGCAACGTGGAGACCTGCACAACACAACCACAGAACTTTGTCCCCAACTTGCGATGAGGTTGTCAATCTCACCGTGTTTTGCGGAAAACAAAGGATTAAACGTATCGAATGGAAAGAAGTAAAAGTTTGCAGAAAGTAAACACAAAGCAATAAATAGTTTATAGATTGTATGTAAAGAAAAGGACCGGGATCCATAGTTCACTAGAGGTGGCTCTCCTTAGATAGATAACATGCTGGGTGAACAAATTACAGTGGGGCAATTGACAAACACCGAGAAAGCAATACATGCATATACTAATCATCTTGACTCCTTTGAGACTTGATTGGGCATTACAACATAATACATAGACCGCCATCCAACTGCATCTATGACTAATAATCCACCTTCAGGTTATCATCCGAACCCCTCCAAAGATTAAGTTGCAAGCAATGATTATTGCTTTACTTAATCATGTAAAGTAAACAATACGATTGTTCTGTGAACAAAGGATTGTTGTTTTCCCTAGTAGCAACAGACATCTAGTACCTTAGAGATTTCTCACTTCCCCAGATTACTGTGAGGCATGAACCCACTATCGAGCATAAATACTAACTCTTGGAGTTGCTAGCATCTACTTGGCCAAGATAGCTACTAACAACGGAAAGCATGCAAGATCACAAATAACAAAGACATGATAGAATCAATAATCAATCTGAAATAGCATCTCAATATCCATCGGATCCCCGCAAACACAACATACAGAATTACAAATAGATGATCTTGATCATGAACGAAGCTCACAAGATCTAAACATGAAAGCACAAAGGAGGAGAACCAGCCATCTAGCTACTACATGGATCCGTAGTCCAAGGATGAACTACTCACGCATCACACCGGAGGCTTGCATGGTGATGAAGAAGGCCTCGTGGTGAATTTCCCTCTCCGACAGTGGTGCCGGAAGAGCTTGAGATCCTCCCGATCTAGGGATGGAGATGACGGCCATGCACTCTTTCGTGGATTTTTGATCGGGCACTTAGGGTTTTCGTCCCGAGGGCAATATATAGGCGGAAGGAGAGGCCGAGGGGGTGCCGAGAGCGGCCACACCACCCCCTGGCGCTAGACAGGCCTAGCCGTGCGGCCAGGTGGTGTGGTGGCTCCCTGCCCCTCTCTGTCTCGTATTCTGGCATCTGATGACTTCCGGAAAAATAGGCACTTTGGCTTTTGTCCCGTCCAATTCCGAGAATATTCATTTTCTGACTTTCCTGGAACCAAAAACAGCAGAAAATGCAGTAGCATGTGGCTCTTGTTAATAGGTTAGTCCAAGAAATCATATGAAAAGTACTCCAAAGTTGGATCAAAACACAAGAAAGTGGATAAAACCAAGAATGGAACATCAAAAATTATAGATACATTTGCAATGTATCAACATCCCCAAGCTTAACTCCTGCTCGTCCTCAAGTAGGTAAGTGATAAAAAGAAAGAATAATTTTTGAGGTGACATGCACCATCAAAGACTTGATCAAAGTATTTGCAAAACATTCAAAGTTGGGATCATAGTACTTCAATCATAACATGAAAGACAAAGTTCTAGCAATAAGACAAAGAAACTATGATGCAACATGAAAATGCACAAACAAAAGATTCATGAATAACAATGCTTTGCAAGACGTTTGTTTGTTTCACATAAAGAAAACATAGCATAATAGTATTTAGCTTGTCCCTCAATAGAGTAGCAAATATAAATACATATGACACCTTCAAAGTTCATAAGAGTGACTAGATACAATAGTTTAAAACAAGCAATAACAAGTTATGCACCAATCAACTAGTCTTGGGACAATGCACATAGAACTAAGAATGGCCACTATGCTCTCAAAGTAGGTGCATAAAGATAGAAGGTGGGGACTCAATATAATGGTGGAAGAAAGGCCTTTGTAAAAGGAAGTAGGGATTCAAGTCTCATAAAGAGCTTCCAAAAATTATGGTACTTATAGCTTTCAGATCTCATTGCCCCTATCATAAGCATCTTGAAGTGATTAAGGTTAAAGTGAACAAACTATGGTGTACATGCTTGACGAAGTATAAGTTAGAAGTCTCATGTCCCTTGTATACGAGGGCCGCTCCTCATGCTACTCAAGTTTAGTCACCGGTAAGTTCTTGTCATCGTAAGTACATGTGTATCATAGAGAACCGCCAACGGGGTACCCCTTGCTCGATGATACGGAAGAATCCCCATATCAAAATGACAAGGCAAGCAGACAACGAGCATCTTAGAAATCTTCTTATTTACCATGGGAATATGGTGCTTTTTCTCTCTTTCCTCTTTTCATAATCTCATCTTTTTTTTCTCTTTTTTCTCAATATAGGACTCTTGTTTTATAAGAAGAATGCTTCATAGACAGCTCATTATGGTTACGCTGTAGGTTTCCACCATGTCAGCATGGATTAGACCAACGGTCCAGGTGTTTCTCTAACACATATACATAACTCCATGGACTTACAAGCTCCCCTTTCATTTCACACCGACGACATCCATATACAAAAGAGCATGATATCAACTAGGTACAAGTACCAAGTGCAATGTTGAAAGTGTTCCCCATGAAAGCATGGTTCTGCTAATTCCCAACAAATAAGTGCAAGCATATACAACATAGACGACACAATGGTTCAAATTTATTAAGGGCAAGAAAAGTAAAGTGTGCCTTCAAGTTCGTGAGAGCTTTAATCACTAGTTTTCTCATAACAAGTTTAATTCAGAAGATAAAAAAAAGCATGAATATACTTGGAATAGCATAAGCTAGTAGGTAGGTATGGTGGACTCTTTGGAATAACTTGGTTTAGGGAGTTGGATGCATGAGTGGAACTCATACTTTGTTGTGGAGGCTAGCAAAAGACTGGGAGCGACAAACTAAGAGAGCAATAATGGCCATAATCATGTAGAGCGACGAAACATCATTGATCAAAGCATAAAGTGATACTACAAGTTGAAAACTAAAGGATCATAAAGGCTATGGTGACTTGGGATAGTCATAACATGGTGTGAGCATGCGCCAAGTCAACCTAAATAAAGCATCAAAGGAGAATACCACTACACTATGCTTTAATATGCTAAAACAACGCATGATTCATCCAAGGCACATTAAGAAATCTCAATTGTTTATAACAAGTCATGCTACAGCAAAGAATACTAAGCATAAAGCCAAAACAATATCAACCATGGCATGACAAAGCATAGGCCACAGTCAAAAGCGAGCTCTTTTTACCACATAAGCATGAACTTTCCTACTCTTTTCCAAACCAAACCAAACTATTTGACCAATGTATGAAAGAGGGGGTCCAACCAATTTATTCAGAAAACTAAGCAAACTAAACCAAACGAAAAAACAAAGCGAAAAAGAAGACGCTCCAAGAAAAACACAACTGTGCATGAAACAATAAAAATGAAGCGTTTGGAAGAAACCTGAGATTTTTAGTGATGAAGAAGGGGATGCCTTGGGCATCCCCAAGCTTTGACGCTTGTACTTCTTGGATATTTCTTGGGGTGAAACACGTGGCATCTCCAAAATTGAGCTTTAGTCCATCCTTCATCTCATTACTCATTCCTTCCATACACCTGAAACTTTTCCTTCATACAAAACTTCACACAATCTTTATTAGCAACATTAGTGCACTCAAGATAAATATGTCTCAAGGTTCAGTTCTAACACCAAATAAACTTCCATTAGAACACTAGATACTATAGCACTTCCCTCAAAAAGCTCAATTCCCCAAAAGAACTCAAAAAGGAACCAACAAAAAGCAAATGCAGTAAATGGCAGAAATCTGTCAAAACAGACCAGCAGGTAAAGACGAATTTTTTAGAATACCTTATGTTGCTCAAATCAAAAAGTGTTGAGCTAACGAAAGTTAGATAACAACCTGGGGCAGAAGCACAAAACATTACAGCTCAATACGACATACATAGCTCTCTCACGAATGTTTACGGTGAAGCACAAAAATCTGTTTCGGGACAACAACTTTCCCAATCATCACTTCACTCTCATTAGAGGTTACTCTTGGCACAAAAAGCAAATAAAAAGGATAAGGAGAGGTTATTACAGAGGTAATAACTTCCAAGACTCATCTAAAACTTTTGGTTTATCTCCCAATAAGTACTTTTCTTTAACGCCTTTAAGTTAGGCATAAGAAGCAAGAAAGAATCAAGTGTTCTCAAATGAAGAAGCATTAAGACCAAATTTCTTGCCCTTACCTCTCTTACTTTTATTCTTAACCTTGGGGAAAATATGATTGTTTGGTGGAGAAGAAAGGTGCATGGTCCCCTTTCCCACATCTATTATTGCTCCAAGGAGTTCTAATAGGGACCTTCCAAGTGTAATTTGTCCTTTTCCTACACATTCAATAACAAGATAATCAATAGAAATCGTTTTTCCAAGGATCTTTCTAAACACTCCTTCAGCTATTCCAAGAGGTAATATGGTAGTATTATTAGGAAGAGATATTTCTTTTCCTCCTTCAGTGAGCCCCCAAGTATTCAGAGATTTATAAATATCTTTGGGCATAAGACAAAATTCAGACATGATATCACAGCGAGCTTGAAAAGTTTCAGTGTTCATCTCAATCTTTACTGTAGGGAACCACTTTGATGGTTCAGATTTTATTGGAACATAATTGTGATGCTCCCTAAGCGTGTTATAGCAATTTTCTAAGCTAGTAGTGCTAGCCTCAAGAGTGTCCAACCTAGCAAATATTTTTATGAAGAAATATCATTTAGGCAAGTTGTAAGTGAGGATCAATTTCTTTATAGCATTAATAGCATCATCCTCATTACATTGGAGGAAATATCCTCCCACAACAGAATCTAAAGCATATCTATAGCAAAGAGCAATCCCAAGGTAAAAATTGCTAAGGAACAAGCTTTGAGTCATTTTAGGCTCAGTTTTTTCATGTAGATTAGAGATTCTAGACCAAGCTTCTTTAAAACTTTCCTCAATTCCTTGTTTAAAAGTGAAAATCATTTCCTCGGGTGACATAGTGACTGGAGCAAGACTATACATAATGAGATAGGAACTAATTTTTTTGTGTTTTTGAAAAGAAAGCAAACTAGTAAAACTATTTTTTTGTGTTTTTGATAAAGAAACAAGCAAACAAAGCAAAAAAGAAACTAAGCAAAACAAAAATAACAAAGTAA
Source organism: Avena insularis (assembly GCA_023614405.1). Taxonomy (NCBI): domain Eukaryota; kingdom Viridiplantae; phylum Streptophyta; class Magnoliopsida; order Poales; family Poaceae; genus Avena; species Avena insularis. The sequence continues at coordinate 657,226,912 of CM042690.1, read as the reverse complement.
AGAGATTGGTTATGAGGGACTCCCATTGTGAAGATGTCCTTGACTCCCCGGCAACGGCGCCAGAAAAATGCTTGATGGCTCAATGGACAGCGCCTAGAAAAATGCTTGATGGCGGTGTTGATGTAGAGCTCGTTGGGAAACCCAAGAGGAAGGTATGATGAGCACAACAACAAGTTTTCCCTCAGTTATGAAACCAAGGTTTAATCGAACCAGTAGGAGCAAGGAAACACCCCAAAGGTGTTACTAGCTGAGCTTTGGCAGGGTGCACTACCGGTGCTAGTAGCAACATGGAGACCTGCACAACACAACCACAGAACTTTGTCCCCAACTTGCGATGAGGTTGTCAATCTCACCGTGTTTTGCAGAAAACAAAGGATTAAACGTATAGAATGGAAAGAAGTAAAAGTTTGCATAAAGTAAACACAAAGCAATAAACAGTTTATAGATTGTATGTAAAGAAAAGGACCGGGATCCATAGTTCACTAGAGGTGGCTCTCCTTAGATAGATAACATGCTGGGTGAACAAATTACAGCGGGGCAATTGACAAACACCGAGAAAGCAATACATGCATATAATAATCATCTTGACTCCTTTGAGACTTGATTGGGCATTACAACATTATACATAGACCGCCATCCAACTGCATCTATGACTAATAATCCACCTTCAGGTTATCATTCGAACCCCCTCCAGTATTAAGTTGCAAGCAACAGATTATTGCTTTATGAACTACATGTAAAGTAAACAATACGATTGTTCTATGAACAAAGGATTGTTGTTTTCTCCCTAGTAGCAACAACACATCTAGTACCTTAGAGATTTCTGTCACTTCCCTAGATTACCAGAGGCATGAACCCACTATCGAGCATAAATACTAACTCTTGGAGTTGCTAGCATCTACTTGGCCAAGATAGCTACTAACAACGGAAAGCATGCAAGATCACAAATAACAAAGACATGATAGAATCAATAATCAATCTGAAATAGCATCTCAATATCCATCGGATCCCCGCAAGCACAACATACAGAATTACAAATAGATGATCTTGATCATGAACGGAGCTCACAAGATCTAAACATGAAAGCACAAAGGAGGAGAACCAGCCATCTAGCTACTACATGGATCCGTAGTCCAAGGATGAACTACTCACGCATCACACCGGAGGCTTGCATGGTGATGAAGAAGGCCTCCAGGGTGAATTTCCCTCTCTGACAGGGTGCCGGGAAGATCTTCAAATCCCTCCCGATCTAGGGATGGAGATGACGGCCACTACAGACTCTTTCGTGGATTTTTGATCGGGCACTTAGGGTTTTTGTCCCGAGGGTAATATATAGGCGGAAGGAGAGGCCGAGGGGGTGCCGGGAGTGGCCACACCACCCCCTAGCGCGGGCCAGGCCTGGCCGCGTGGCCAGGTGGTGTGGTGGCTCCCTGACCCCTCTCCGTCTCGTATTCTGGCATCTGATGACTTCCAGAAAATAGGCACTTTGGCTTTTGTCCCGTCCAATTCCGAGAATATTCATTTTCTGACTTTCCTGGAACCAAAAACAGCAGAAAACAGGCAGCTGGCACTATGGCTCTTGTTAATAGGTTAGTCCAAGAAATCATATGAAAAGTACTCCAAAGTTGGAACAAAACACAAGAAAGTGGATAAAACCAAGCATGGTACATCAAAAATTATAGATACATTTGCAATGTATCACTAGTTTTTATGAAAATGATCTTTTTAGTTCCCCAGCTTTGGAAGATAGCTATTCTATTGCTTATGATGATACCAAACCTCCAATGTATGATGATTATAATGATGAATATGTTATTTTCAGTCCACCTACTATTGAGGAGAAAATTAGTTATGATTACAATATTCCTCCTATATTTGATGATTATGGTGATGAGAATAATAACGATAGCTATTTTGTTGAATTTGCTCCCACTACAATTAATAAGAATGACTATGTTTATGTGGAGAGTATTAATTCTTTTATGCATGTGTCTCATGATAAAAATGTTTCTGTCCCAGGATGTTATCCAACTTTCATTAGTTCGACACTTTTCGATTTGAGCAACAGAAGGTCTTCGAAAAATGGTTTTTACCTACTGGTCTGTTTTGATAGATTTCTGCCAATATTTGCATTTGCCTCTTAATCTCTTTCTCTTTGAGTTCTTGATACGTCCATTTTGCATCACTATTCTATATCATATTTTACTGTTATTCATTGATATATTTCATATTAAGAGATGATACTTATGTAATTTCATCTATTTTTGCATGGTTGATGACTTTTGGAGCATGGAACGCTGCAGTCAGGATTCTGATGGAAAAGGTGCTATTTGGAGGCAAAATTCGCGAAGATCAGAAAATCCGGGAAAATATATGGAAAATCCTATTTTTCCAGAAGACGAAGGCTGCCAGAAGAAGGAGTGGAGTTGGGCCACAGGGGGCCCACACGACCCCTTGGCGCGGGCCAGCCTAGGCCGTGCCACCAGGTGGTGTGGCCGCCCTGGCCCACCTCCAGCTCTCCCCTCTGGCGTATATTATCTCCACGGAACCCTAATACCGGGGGAGCGACCACAGAAATATTCTGCCGCCTCTGCGGGGCGGAAAACACCAAGAGAGAAAGATCTCTCCGACAGACAGAATTCTGCCGGGGGAATTCCTTCCCGGAGAGGGGAGATCGTCGCCATCAAAACCACCATCAAGCTGGACTTCATAGGGATCATTATCATCATCACCACCATCACCACCATCATCACCATCAGCACCCTCATCACCATTTCCATATTGCCGTAACAATTGGGTTGAATCTTGCATTGTTCTTAGGGGAAACTTTCTCGGTGTTGATTACTCTTTGTAGTTGATGCTATTGAGTGGAACCATTGAATTATCGTTTATGTTCAGATTGTTATACATCATTATTCCATCTTTGATCATGATCCATATGATGTCTTGTGAGTAGTTCGTTTTGTTCTTGAGGACATGGGAGAAGTCATGTTGTTAGTAGTGGAATTGTGTTGAGAAAGATTCAATAGTTTGATACTTAAGTTGTGGTGTACTTCTTCTAGTGGTGTCATGTGAACGTCGACTACATGACACTTCACCTATATGGGCCTAGGGGAATGCATTGTGTATTTGGCTACTAATCATAGGGGTTGCCAGAGTGATAGAAACCTGAACCCCCATTAGGAAACCATTGCACAAGGGACGTCAGGGTCTTAGAGTTTAAAGTTGTGGTTTGGTTTCTACCTAACTTTCTTTCTTGTACTTACGAATGTTTGCAAGGGGTATAATCACAAGTATGTATTAGTCCTAGGAAGGTCGGTACATTAACACAGGTTCACCCACACAACACTTAGCAAGCTAAAGAAGATTGATCAACTATATGAAGTGAAAGCACTTGACAGAATTCCCGTGTGTCCTCGAGAATGTTTGGTCATCTTAAGTAATACAACCGGCTTGTCCTTTGCTGAATAAAGGATTGGGCCACTTGCTAAATTGGTTCTTATTATCTTTTATTTACTCGTACTTTATTTACTTGCATTATCAAAAACCCCTAAAAATCTGCTTGCTAAGTATTTGCAGAGAATTCTTGATCCATACCACTAGCCAGCACCTTCTGCTCCTCGTTGGGTTCGACACTCTTACTTATCGAAAATACTGCGATACACCCCCTATACTTGTGGGTCATCAAAACTATTTTCCGGCCGCTGTCGGGAGTGAAGCGCTATTGGAGAGTGGAACTGGTAAAGGAAACTTCTACTGTGAGTATTGTTTACTTCTGTTAGTTGCTTTATTTTCGTTATGGATAATTTGCTGAGTTTCTTATTTCATAATGCTACTACCACTGCTAATGTAGTAGATGAACCACCACCTGCTGAGAATGATGCTTTTAAAATACCTACAAGAATTATTGATCGTGTTATGGATAACTACTATGTTGGGGATGGAACTGTCCATCCCGGTGAGCATTTGCTCTTTATACACGAATTATGCGGGTTGTTCAAGTGTGCAGGTATTACTACAGATCAAGTTAAGAATAAGTTATTCTCATTATCACTAAAAGGAAGAGCTGGGGAATGGTATAAGCTGCTGAAGAATGGTCAAGCTCTTGAATGGGAGGAAATAGTACCTATCTTTTATTCAAAGTTTTATCCTCCTAGTGAGATTCATAAAGATCGAAATCAAATATACAACTTTTGGCCTCTTGATGGAGAGAGTACAACTCAATCTTGGGGGAGATTGAAGTTACTAATGCTCAAATGTCCCATTCATGAGCTTCCCAACAATATTATTATCAATAACTTTTATGCAAGGCTTTCTCTTCATGACAAGGATTTATTGGATGCTTCTTGTGCTGGATCATTCACTCGCATGGAAGAAGAAGCTAAATGGGATCTTCTGGACCGTATTCAAGATAATGCTGAAGCATGGGAGAATGACAAAGGTAGAAAGTCAGGTATAAATTATGATTATGAATGCATTGAATCTTTTATGGGAACTGATGACTTTCAAAATATTAGTAATTCTTATGGTCTTGATTTACAAGTTATTACAAATTGTTTTAAGGCTTTTGCTTCTTATATTGAAATCCCAAAGAAGGGATGGAGCAAGTACCACGCACCTTATAAAGATATTGCTGACTGTGTTCCTGTTGGGGGTACTGAGTATTGCACTATTGATCACATCTTACCTGAACCTGATATCGAGAAGATACCCTTCCTGGATAAGGTAAAGGATCATCCTATGATAACTAGTGTAATCACTAAAAGTGAAAAGAGAACTGTAAAACCCGATGAACAAATAAATATTGAACCTGTTGTAGCAATTGTGAATGATCTTGTCACTAAAAGTGTAGAAGATGGACACATAGTCTTTTGTGAGGATGCTTCTAATATTGTCTCACATCCTAATAAAACTAAAAAGGCTAGTATCTCTGTGCTTTCTGTTAGAATTGGTGATCATTGCTATTATGGTTTATGTGATATTGGTGCAAGTTCAAGTGCTATTCCTTCTGAGCTTTATAAAGAAATTATGCATGAAATCAGTCCCTGCGAGTTGGAAGAGATTGATGTGTTTATTCACCTTGCTAATAGAGAGACCATTTCTCCAATTGGTATTGTGCGGGATGTAGAAGTTCTTTGTGGTAAGATTAAATATCCTGCTGATTTTCTAGTACTTGGTTCAGCTGCTAGTAAAACTTATCCCATCATTTTTGGTAGACCTTTCTTGAGTACTTGTGGAGCTATTATAGATTGCAAGAGGGATAAAATCTTGACTAAGTTTGATGGGGAATCTTATGAGTTTAATTTTTCGAAATTTACTAAAGAACCTTGTGAAAATGAAACCCATAATGAGGATTTTCGAGTTGAACAACTTGCGTCTATTTCTCTTTGCTCCTAACAATGCTTTGCAGCAATTTATGGAAGACCATGAAAGTGAGATCTTCATGGAAGAAAGGAATGAGATTGACGAGATTCTCCGTCGTCAACCTAAGATGCTTAAGCATAACTTGCCTATAGAAGACTTGGGTACCACATTACCACCTAAAAAGGATTCGGTCTTCGATCTAAAACCTCTCCCTGATGATCTTAAATATGCTTACATTGATGATAAAAAAGATATATCCTGTTATTATTAGCTCTAAACTTTTAGGGAAGGAAGAGGAATGATTATTGGAGGTTTTGAAGAAACACCGAGGGGCTATGGGCTATACTCTGGATGATTTAAAAGGGATTTCTCCTACTATATGTCAGCATGCTATCAATATAGATCCAGATGCAAAGCCAGTAGTAGAGCACCAATGGCGTCTAAATCCTAAGATGAAGGAAGTGGTAAGAAATGAGGTATTGAAACTCCTTGATGCTGGTATTATTTACCCTATTGCTGATAGTGAATGGGTTAGTCCTGTTCATTGTGTCCCTAAAAAAGGAGGAATTACCGTTGTTCCTAATGATAATGACGAGCTTATTCCCCAAAGAATAGTAGTAGGCTATAGAATGTGTATTGATTTCAGGAAAGTTAACAAGGTTACTAAGAAAGATCATTACCCACTTCCTTTTATTGATCAAATGTTAGAAAGGTTGTCTAAAAAGACCCATTTTTGTTTTCTTGATGGATATTCCGGTTTCTCTCAAATAGGTGTTAAACAACAAGATCAAGAAAAAACTACCTTTACATGCCCTTACGGAACCTATGCTTATAGACGCATGCCTTTTGGTTTATGTAATGCTCCTGCTACTTTTCAAAGATGCATGTCTGCTATCTTTCATGGTTTTTGTGAAGAAATTGTGGAAGTGTTCATGGATGACTTCTCCGTCTATGGAACTTCTTTTGATAATTGTCTGCACAACCTTGATAAAGTTTTCCAGAGGTGTGAAGAAACTAATCTTGTTCTTAATTGGGAGAAATGCCACTTCATGGTTAATGAAGGGATTGTCCTTGGGCATAAGGTTTCCGAAAGAGGCATAGAAGTGGATAGAGCTAAAGTTGAGGCAATTGAGAAAATGCCCTGCCCAAGAGACATCAAAGGTATTCGTAGTATCCTTGGTCATGCTAGTTTCTATAGAAGGTTTATTAAAGATTTCTCTAAGATATCAAAACCCCTCACTAATCTTCTTCAAAAATATGTACCCTTTGTTTTTGATGATGATTGTAAGGAAGCTTTTGAAACTCTTAAGAAGGCTTTAACTATAGCTCCTATCGTTTAACCACCTGATTGGAGTTTACCCTTTGAAATAATGTGTGATGCTAGTGATTTTGCTGTAGGTGCTATCCTTGGGCAACGAATAGATAAAAAGTTAAACGTTATTCATTATGCTAGTAAAACTCTTGATGCTGCTCAAAGGAATTATGCTACTACTGAAAAAGAATTCCTGGCTGTCGTTTTTGCTTGTGATAAGTTTAGACCTTATATTGTAGACTCAAAAGTCACCATTCATACTAATCATGCTACTATTAAGTATCTTATGACGAAGAAGGATGCTAAGCCTGGGATTATTAGATGGGTGCTTCTTTTACAAGAGTTTGATCTACATATTGTAGATAGGAAAGGTGCTGAAAATCCTGTTGCTGATAATTTATCTCGGTTGGAAAATATCTCTTTTGATCCTATGCCTATTAATGATAGTTTCCCGAATGAACAGTTGGCCGCAATAGGGGTAAGCTCACGAGGGAGCCCTTGGTATGCTAATTATGCTAACTTTATTGTCTCCAAGTATTTGCCTCCAACTTTCATAGCTCAGCAAAGAAGGAAGTTCTTTTACGATTTGAGGCATTATTTTTGGGATGACCCACATTTATATAAAGAAGGAGTGGATGGTATTATGTGAAGATGTGTTCCAGAATACGAACAAAAGGAGATATTGCGGAAATGTCATGGTAGTGCCTATGGAGGACATCATGCGGGAGATAGAACCGCACAAAAGGTGCTACAATCAGGTTTCTACTGGCCTACCCTTTTTAAAGATGCGAGAAATTTTTTTTTATCTTGTGATGAGTGTCAGCATGTTGGTAATATTTCTAGACGCAATGAGATACCTATGAACTACTCTCTAGTTATTGAACCCTTTGATTGTTGGGGATTTGACTTTATGGGTCCTTTTCCTCCTTCGAAAGGTTATACTCATACTCTTGTTGCTGTTGATTATGTTACTAAGTGGGTAGAAGCCATACCTACGAAGAGTGCTGATGGGGAGACCTCTCTAAAAATGCTTAAGGATGTTATCTTTCCTAGGTTTGGAGTGCCTAGGTATCTCATGACTGATGGAGGTTCTCATTTCATTCATGGTGGTTTTAGAAAGACCCTTGCTAAATATGATGTTAATCATAGAATCGCTTCAGCTTATCACCCCCAAACTAGTGGGCAAGTAGAGTTATCAAATAGGGAAATTGAATCCATCTTGCAAAAAACTGTTAATAGATCTAGAAAAAACTGCGCTAAAAGGTTGAATGATGCTTTATGGGCTTATAGGATTGCCTATAAAAACCCTATGGGGATGTCTCCTTATAAAATGGTTTATGGGAAAGCTTGTCATTTACCCTTTAGAATTATAACACAAAGCTTATTGGGAGTTAAAGAACTCAATAGAGATTGTAAGCTTGCTGGTGAAAAAAGATTATTTGACTTAAGTTCTTTAGATGAATGGAGGAGTGAAGCATATGAGAATGCTAGGCTCTTTAAGGAAAAAGTTAAAAGATGGCATGACAAGCGAATACTTAAGAGAGAATTCCATGTTGGTGAGAAAGTTCTATTGTATAGGTCTCGTCTTAGATTCTTTGCAGGAAAACTACTATCAAAATGGGAAGGACCTTTCATTATTGAAGAAGTGTACCGTTCAGGAGCGATAAAAATCTCCTCTTTAAAAGACAACACTACACAAGTGGTGAATGGGCAACGACTCAAGCACTATATTGCCGGAGATTCTTACAATGAAGATGTTGATGCTTTTCAAGTTATAACTCCGGAAAAATTTATCAAAGACCAAATTCAGAGACCTGTAGAGTCCGTTTTCAAATAGCTAACAGTTCTAGTAAGAAAAGTTCCGCGAAAGATCTTTCCAATTATATTTTTGCAGTTTTTAGCCAACAAGGAAAGCTACAAAGCAAAAGAGGGACGGAAATGGAGCCAGGGTGGCTCACACCACCCCTGGCCACCCCAACAGGTGGTGTGGCCACCTCGGACTCTGTATCCGACCCGTTTACTCCCAGTACCTTCCTTTTGTTGTGAAACTTCATAATATATAATTCCTCGGATCCCCCGAGGTTCGTATATCGTGTTCTCGTCGTGTTTTCATTTTGATCTGTTTCTGCCAGGAGCTATTCTTGAAAGTTAGAAGCACGATGGTGTCCGCCAAGGATAAAGGGAAGGAGCCTATCGAGGAAGATCTCCAAGACCCCGGTCAGGAGGAGGAGATCAAGGGTGAAGATGAAGAGGAGCAAGGCCAACATCCGCACACCGACACTACCATTGCAAGCATTGGAGTGGTGACAAAACCTGCCAGGGTTAGAAGGAGTGCACGGATGCAGACTGGAGGAAAAACTCCTCGTCACTATTTGGCTGCACGGTCACTTCCTCCATGCACCAAGAATCCTTTCCATACCCTTATCCATGAGCATCAATACCAGAATATGCCCAAGGAGAAACTACCCTTCAATTGGGATTTTCCTTGTTCTAGCCATGCAGGAAAAGAAGACTTCAAGGAGGAAGAGTGGAGAAAGAATCGCGAGAGCTGGAATTCTCAACCCGACATGATCATGAGCCGCATTGAGCAAAACTCACAGCTGATTCGTAATATCACCTTCGAGATCGAGGACTTGGGGAAACTGATCAAAGAGCTCATCGAGAGAATACCACCACCACCGAAGGAGTAATTCGTCATCAGGTTTGGCATCCCCTTGGTTTGTTCCAAGCTTGGAGGAGTGTCGCGGTATCACATCACTATCTTCTATCTTTTTTACCTTTTAGTAGAGTCATATCATGAATAGAGAAGTTATCATGTAGGATGGTTTGCATTATGGAAGTGTCCCCTCTCTCATTAGATATGTATCCCTTGGTGTGAGTTGTCGTTATGGAATATTAATGAGAAGTTCTATCATTTACTCTTTTGCATATCTTACATTATTTTTCAATTCGTGGTTATATGATTGATCTTGTCGTTAGTATTGGTATCACTTTGGGATCATTGAGTTAATTTAGTTGGTTTTGGCAAACCTGGCTCGGTCAGTAGCAACACTATTTTTGAGATTTGAATGAAAAAGATAAAAGTACTCTAAAGAAATATAATTTCATCATCTTTCTTTCTTGATTTGCTCATAAGTTTAGTATTCTTTGGTTAAGATCTTTTGTGCTTCCAAGGAATATTGCATGTTTGTTTTTATCACTTGTATGTTTGTTTGTTTCCTTCAACTCTTATACTTGCTACCCAGCGTTGCTAGCCAAAAACCTATACTGAGAGGGAATTCTTCTCGTGCATCCATCCCTTAAACCAAACTTATGCCATTTGTGTCCACCATACCTACCTATTAGCACTATTGCTATTCCAAGTAAATTCTTGTTTTTGTCTACCTTCCAAATTAAACTTGTTATGTGAAAATTAGTGATTAAAGCTCTCACAAACTTGATGGCACACTTTAATTTCTTGCCTTTAATAAACTTGAACCATTGTGCCCATCTATGTTGCGTATATGCTTGCGCTTTGTAAGTTGTGAATTAGCAGAACCATGCTGTCATGGGGAATGCTTTAAACATTGCACTGGTACTTTGTACCTAGTTGATATTATGTTCTTTTGTCTATGGATGTCGTCGGTGTGAAATGAAAGGGAGCTTGTAAGTACATGGAGTTATGTATGTCTATTAGAGAAACGCCTGGGCCACCGGTCTAATCCATGCTGTCATGGTGGAAACCTGCAGCGTAACTATAATGAGTATTTATGAAGCATTATTCTTATAAAAAAAGATAGAGATTGAGAAAAAGAGGGAAAAAGAGATGATAAAAGAGGAAAGAGAGAAAAAAGCACCATATTCCCATGGTAAATAAGAAGATTGCTGAGATGCTCGTTGTTTGCTTGCCTTGTCATTTTGATATGGGGATTCTTCCGTATCATCAGGCAAGGGGTACCCCATTGGCGGTTCTCCATGATACACATGTGCTTACTATGACAAGAACTTACCGGTTACTAAACTTGAGTAGCATGAGGAGCGTCCCTCGTATTCAAGGGACATGAGATTCTCAATTTACAACTTGTCAAGCATATCCTCACATTTGATCACTTTAACCTTAATCACCTAAAGATGCCTATGATAGGGGCAATGAGAGCTGAAAGCTAATAAGTATCATAATTTTTGGGAGCTCTTTATGAAACTTGAAATCCCTGCTTCTCTCTGCGAAGGGCCTTTCTTTTACTTTTTAGTTGAGTCAGTAAACCTATTCCCTTCTATCTCAGCAAGTATTTTTTGAGTTGTTGTGTTTCATTCATTCATATGATGATTTATTCAGTCATGTTTCTTATGTTCCTTGTTTTGCACATTGCTCTTATCTTGGTGTTTACTACTTTGAAAGCTATCATTGAAAATCAGTTATTTGTGAACTCCTGCAAATTGTCAACTATTCTTCGACCAAGATCTAAGTTTGCCATTACCAATTATGATTTACTTTATGTATCTTTATTGTGTTTCCTTTAGTTATTGCAAGTTAAGTTATATAATAATGAGTTGTATTCTATTATGATCTATGTATTGATGAATGTGATGCTTCTTGTCCATATTCTTTTATCGACTCTTCACTCCATAAACCCGAGGCCATGTTTATTGAGCTCAATTTCGCTTGGGGACAAGCAAATTCTAAGCTTGGGGGGAGTTGATACGTCCATTTTGCATCACTATTCTATATCATAATTTACTGTTATTCATTGATATATTTCATATTAAGAGATGATACTTATGTAATTTCATCTGTTTTTGCATGGTTGATGACTTTTGGAGCATGGACCACTGTAGTCAGGATTCTGATGGAAAAGGTGCTATTTGGAGGTAAAATTCGCGAAGATCAGAAAATCCGGGAAAATATATGGAAAATCCTATTTTCCAGAAGACGAAGGCTGCCAGAAGAAGGAGTGGAGATGGGCCACAGGGGGCCCACGCCACCCCCTGGCGCGGGCCAGCCTAGGCCACACCACCAGGTGGTGTGGCCGCCCTGGCACACCTCCAGCTCTCCCCTCTGGCGTATATTATCTCCAGGGAACCCTAATACCGAGGGAGCGACCATAGAAAGATTCCGCTGCCTCTGCGGGGCGGAAAACACCGAGAGAGAAAGATCTCTCCGACAGACAAAATTCTGCCAGGGGAATTCCTTCCTGGAGAGGGGAGATCATCGCCATCAACACCACCATCAAGATGGACTTCATCGGGATCATCATCATCATCATCACCACCAGCATCACCATCAGCACCCTCATCACCATCTCCATATTGCTGTAACAATTGGGTTGAATCTTGCATAGTTCTTAGGGGAAACTTTCCCGGTGTTGATTACTCTTTGTAATTGATGCTATTGAGTGGAACCATTGAATTATCGTTTATGTTCAGATTGTTATACATCATTCTTCTATCTCTGATCATGATCCATATGAGGTCTTGTGAGTAGTTCGTTTTGTTCTTGAGGACATGGGAGAAGTCATGTTGTTAGTAGTGTAATTGTGTTGAGAAAGATTCAATAGTTTGATACTTAAGTTGTGGTGTACTTCTTCTAGTGGTGTCATGTGAACGTCGACTACATGACACTTCACCTATATGGGCCTAGGGGAATGCATTGTGTATTTGTATACTAATCGTAGGGGTTGCCGGAGTGATAGAAACCTGAACCCCCGTTAGGAAACCATTGCACAAGGGACGTCAGGGTCTTAGAGTTTAAATCTATGGTTAGGCTTCTACCTTAATTACTTTCTTGTACTTACATATGTTTGCAAGGGGTATAATCAAAAGTATGTATTAGTCCTAGAAAGGTCGGTTGATAGCTCGGTTTTGATGTAGAGCTCATTGGGAACCCCAAGAGGAAGGTATGATGAGCACAACAGCAAGTTTCCCTCAGTTATGAAACCAAGGTTTAATCGAACCAGTAGGAGCAAGGAAACACCCCAAAGGTGTTACTAGCTGAGCCTTGGCAGGGCGCACTACCGGTGCTAGTAACAACGTGGAGACCTGCACAACACAACCACAGAACTTTGTCCCCAACTTGCGATGAGGTTGTCAATCTCACTGTGTTTTGCTGAAAACAAAGGATTAAATGTATCGAATGGAAAGAAGTAATAGTTTGCACAAAGTAAACACAAAGCAGTAAACAGTTTATAGATTGTATGTAAAAGAAAGGACCGGGATCCATAGTTCACTAGAGGTGGCTCTCCTTAAAAGATAACATGCTGGGTGAACAAATTACAGTGGGGCAATTGACAAAAATAGAGAAAGCAATACATGCATATACTAATCATCTTGACTCCTTTGAGACTTGATTGGGCATTACAACATTATACATAGACCGCCATCCAACTACATCTATGACTAATAATCCACCTTCAGGTTATCATCCGAACCCCCTCCAGTATTAAGTTGCAAGCAACAGATTATTGCTTTACAAACTGCGTGTAAAGTAAACAATACGATTGTTCTATGAACAAATGATTGTTGTTTTCTCCCTAGTAGCAACAGCACATCTAGTACCTTAGAGATTTTTGTCACTTCCCCAGATTACCAGAGGCATGAACCCACTATCGAGCATAAATACTAACTCTTGGAGTTGCTAGCATCTACTTGGCCAAGATAGCTACTAACAACAGAAAGCATGCAAGATCACAAATAACAAAGACATGATAGAATCAATAATCAATCTAAAAAAGCATCTCAATATCCATCGGATCCCCGCAAACACAACATGTAGAATTACAAATAGGATCTTGATCATGAATGGAGCTCACAAGATCTAGACATGAAAGCACAAAGGAGGAGAACCAGCCATCTAGCTACTACATGGATCCGTAGTCCAAGGATGAACTGCTCACGCATCACACCGGAGGCTTGCATGGTGATGAAGAAGGCCTCCAGGGTGAATTCCCCTCTCCGGCAGGGTGCCGGGAAGAGCTTCAGATCCCTCCCGATCTAGGGATGGAGATGATGGCGGCTATAAACTCTTTCGTGGATTTTTGATCGGGTCCTTAGGGTTTTTGTCCCGAGGGCATCTTATAGGCGGAAGGGGAGCCCGAGGGGGTGCCGGAGGCGGCCACACAACCCCCTGGCGCGGGCCATGCTGGGCCGCGTGGCCAGGTGGTGTGGTGCCCGCCTGGCCCCTCTCCGTCTCGTATTCTGGCATCTGATGACTTCCGGAAAAATAGGCACTTTGGCTTTTGTCCCATCCAATTCCGAGAATATTCATTTTCTGACTTTCCTGGAACCAAAAACAGCAGAAAACAGGCAGCTGGCACTGTGGCTCTTGTTAATAGGTTAGTCCAAGAAATCATATGAAAAGTACTCCAAAGTATGGGCAAAACATAAGAAAGTGGATAAAACCAAGCATGGAACATCAAAAATTATAGATACATTTGCAATGTACAACATCCCCAAGCTTAACTCCTGCTCGTCCTCGAGTAGGTAAGTGATAAAAAGAAAGAATAATTTTTGAGGTGACATGCACCATCAAAGACTTGATCAATGTATTTGTAAAACATTCAAAGCTGGGATCATAGTACTTCAATCATAACATGAAAGACAAGGTTCTAGCAATAAGACAAAGAAACTATGTTGCAACATGAAAAGGCACAAACAAAAGATTCATGAATAACAATGCTTTGCAAGACGTTTGTTTGTTTCACATAAAGAAAACATAGCATAATAGTATTCAGCTTGTCCCTCATAGAGTAGCAAATATAAATGCATAGGACACCTTCAAAGTTCATAAGACTGACTAGATACAATAGTTTAAAACAAGCAATAACAAGTTATGCATCAATCAACTAGTCTTGGGACAATGCACATAGAACTAAGAATGGCCACTATGCTCTCAAAGTAGGTGCATAAAGATAGAAGGTGGGGACTCAATATAATGGTGGAAGAAAGGCCTTTGTAAAAGGAAGTAGGGATTCAAGTCTCATAAAGAGCTTCCAAAAATTATGGTACTTATAGCTTTCAGCTCTCATTGCCCCTATCATAAGCATCTTGAAGTGATTAAGGTTAAAGTGAACAAACTATGGTGTACATGCTTGACGAAGTATAAGTTAGAAGTCTCATGTCCCTTGTATACGAGGGCCGCTCCTCATGCTACTCAAGTTTAGTCACCGGTAAGTTCTTGTCAATGTAGGTACATGTGTATCATAGAGAACCGCCAACGGGGTACCCCTTGCCCGATGATATGGAAGAATCCCCATATCAAAATGACAAGGCAAGCAGACAACGAGCATCTCATCAATCTTCTTATTTACCATGGGAATATGGTGTTTTTCTCTCTTTTCCTCTTTTCATACTATCTCTTTTTTTGTCTCTTTTTTCTCAATATAGGACTCTTTTTTTATAAGAAGAATGCTTCATAGACAGCTCATTATGGTTACGCTGCAGGTTTCCACCATGTCAGCATGGATTACACCAGCGGCCCAGGCGTTTCTCTAACACATATACATAACTCCATGGACTTACAAGCTCCCCTTTCATTTCACACCGACGACATCCATATACAAAAGAGCATGATATCAACTAGGTACAAGTACCAAGTGCAATGTTGAAAGCGGTCCCCATGAAAGCATGGTTCTGCTAATTCCCAACAAATAAGTGCAAGCATATACAACATAGACGACACAATGGTTCAAATTTATTAAGGGCAAGAAAAGTAAAGTGTGCCTTCAAGTTCGTGAGAGCTTTAATCACTAGTTTTCTCATAACAAGTTTAATTCAGAAGATAAAAAAAAGCATGAATATACTTGGAATAGCATAAGCTAGTAGGTAGGTATGGTGGACTCTTTTGGAATAACTTGGTTTAGGGAGTTGGATGCATGAGTGGAACTCATACTTGGTTGTGGAGGCTAGCAAAAGACTGGGAGCGACAAACTAAGAGAGCAATAATGGCTATAATCATGCAGAGCGACAGAACATCATTGATCAAAGCATAAAGTGATACTACAAGTTGAAAACTAAAGGATTATAAAGGCTATGGTGACTTGAGATAGTCATAACATGGTGTGAGCATGTGCCAAGTCAACCCAAATAAAGCATCAAAGGATAATACCACTATACTATGCTTTAATATGCTAAAACAACGCATGATTCATCCAAGGCACATTAAGAAATCTCAATTGTTTATAACAAGTCATGCTACAGCAAAGAATACTAAGCATAAAGCCAAAACAATATCAAGCATGGCATGCCAAAGCATACACCACAATCAAAAACGAGCTTTTTTACCACATAAGCATGAACTTTCCTACACTTTTCCAAACCAAACCAAACTATTTGCAAACCAATGTATGAAAGAGGGGGTCCAACCAATTTATTCAGAAAACTATGCAAACAAAACAAACGAAAAACCTAAACGAAAACGAAAAAGAAGACGCTCCAAGAACAACACAACTGTGCATGAAACAATAAAAATGAAGCGTTTGGAAGAAACCTGGAATTTTTATTGATGAAGAGGGGATGCCTTGGGCATCCCCAAGCTTTGATGCTTGTACTTCTTGGATATTTATTGGGGTGACACGCGTGGTATCGCCAAGCTTGAGCTTTAGTCCATCCTTCATCTCATTACTCATTCCTTCCATACACCTGAAATTTTTCCTTCATACAAAACTTCACACAATCTTTATTAGCAACATTAGTGCACTCAAGATAATAGGTCTTAAGGTTCAGTTCTAACACCAAATAAACTTCCATTAGAACACTATCTACCGAAGCACTTCCCTCAAAAAGCTTAATTCCTCAAAAGAACTCAAAAAGGAATCAACAAGAAGCAAATGCAGAAAATGGCAGAAATCTGTCAAAACAGACCAGCAGGTAAAGACGAATTTGTTCGAAGACCTTATGTTGCTCAAATCAAAAAGAGTTGAACTAACGAAAGTTAGATAACAACCTGGGGCAGAAGCACAAAAATGCACGCCTCAAAAAGACGTTCAGAGATTTTACACGAATTTTTACGGTGACGCACAGAAATCTGTTTCGGGACAACAAGTTTCCCAATCATTACTTCTCTCTCATTAGAGGTTACTCGTGGCACAAAAATCAAATAAAAAGGATAAGGAGCGGTTATTACTTCCAAGACTCATCTTAAACTTTTGGGTTATCTCCCAATAAGTACTTTTCTTTAACGCCTTTAAGTTAGGCATAAGAAGCAAAAAAGAATCAAGTGTTCTCAAATGAAGAAGCATTAAGATTAATACCAGAAATATCTTCAACAAGGCAAGGTATATCATCCAAATAAGTTCTAGAGGATCCTCTCTCAATGCTCTTAGGTTCACTACTTTCATCAAAAGGGTTTTCAGGAACGATCCAATCAAGATTCTTTTCTATGGCTTCATGCATTGCTACCAGTTTAAAGGGGATTGGTATCTTAGGTTCCTCCCCATTAGGTTCGGTTTTGTTCATATTTTCTCGTGTACCAACAACATCTACACATGAGACTAGCATATTGATTCTATCATTTTTGGAAGCTCTTTTACTTTTATGTTGAGTCTCCATCTTCTATCTTTATGCACCTATTGAGAGAGCATAGTGGCCATTCTTAGTTTAATGTGCATTGTCCCAAGACTTATTGATTGATTCATAATGTTGATATTGCTTGTTCTTGAACTATTTATATCTAGTCACCCTTATGAACTTTTAATGTGCCCTATGCATTTATGTTTTGCTAATCCATGAGGTACAAGCTGAATGCCACTATGCTATGTTTTCTTTATGTGAAACAAACAAACATGTTTCAAAGCATTCTTATTCATGAATCTTTTGTTTGTAACTTTTCATGTTATAACATAGTTGCTATATCTTATTATTAGAACTATATCTTTTATGTCTATGTTAAAGAACTATGATCCCAGCTATCAATGTTTTACAAATACCTTGATCAAGTTTATGATGGTGCATGTCACCTCAAAAATTATTCTTTCTTTTTATCACTTACCTACTCGAGGACGAGCATGAGTTAAGCTTGGGGATGTTGATACGTTGCAACGTATCTATAATTTTTGATGTTCCATGCTTGTTTCATATCAACTTTCTTATGTTTTGTCCACACTTTGGAGTATTTTTATACACTTTTTTGGACTAACCTATTAACAAGATGCCACAAAGTGCCGATGCTGCTTTTCTACTGTTTTTGGTTCCAGGAAAGTCAGAAAATCAATATTCTCGGAATTGGACCGGACAAAAGCCAAAGTCGATATTTTACCAAAAGACTCACGGAGCTAGAAGACGAGACGGAGAGGGGCCACAGGGTGGCCACACCACCCCTTGGAGCGGGCAGCCCTAGGTCGCGCCAGGGAATGGTGTGGGCCCCCTGGCCAGCCACCGACCTTGCCCCTTCGCCTATAAGAAGCCCCTGATGCAAAAACCCTAAATGGAACAGCCTCCATCCACAAAAAGTTCCGCAGCGCCGCCGCCACCGAAGGGGAGATTCGGGGGAGAGAAAGTCTTTGTTCCGGCACCCTACCGGGACGAGGAAGTGCCCTCGTAGCCATCTCTATCGATCTCCACCTCCATCTCCATCACCGTTGCTGATTCCCATGATGATGAGCGAGTAGTTCTCTCTCGAGGCTAAGGGTTCTACCAGTAGCTATGTGTTCATCTCTCTCTCTCTATGCATGATCATATTGTGATCATGAGCTTTGTAATCAAGTAGATATACCTTGCTACTCAAGTGCTTTAATAGATCTCTGCTCTCCCCATGTGTGTGAAAGTAACAGCGTGCACACCATGGTGACACTTAGGCTAGAGATGACAAATACTTGTTATGATTTATATTTGGAGTTGTATGTTTCCATAAAATTGTGGTGTTTGTTGGAACCATCTAGAGCTCAAGGTGACATTGTGGGGTTATCAAGATGGGGAAAGCGAACTTTGAGGTGTGCTGTTATAGCCCTACCATGGATTAGAGTGTCCAACCAGAGAGTAGTTCAGAGTAATATCATGAAAAGAAGATATTTATATGAGAGTGTTCACTAGCGAAAGTATGATCCCTAGGCCTTGTTTCTAAATATTGAAACACCATTTGCAACTAGATCTGTTACATGTTTGCTTGCTTCCATCTTTATTTCTTTTTGCCTTTAGTCTCAACCATGCACCATCAAAACTATTTTCTGGCACCGTTGCCACTTATCAATATCTATACCACTTGTATTTCACTATCTCTATGCCGAACTAGTGCACCTATACACCTGACAAGTGTATTGGGTGTGTTGAGGACAGAAGAGACTTCTTGTATCTTGATTGCAGGGTTGCTTGAGAGGGGATACCTTGGGTGATCCACTTAAGGGAAAACTTGCTGCTGTTTTACAAATCTCTGCACTTGGAGGCCCAACAACTATCTATAAGAATAGAAGTGAATAGACATCAATTGTCCTTAGACTAAAAGTGGAGCAAGTTATTTTCTAGCACGCAAGCTCTGCCAGAAAATAGGGGCATGTGTTGGCACTCGTTTTGGGCTCGTAACTAATCATGACAAATGGGGAGAGACACTTGGAAAATTTCACTTGAAGGATTATTAATCATCATCAAAGAGGCACCTTATCAAGTTAAGGAATTATCAGGCTTAATAGTCGATTATGGTAGTGTCTAGAGAAGACTCGGAGACTGATATATGGAGGCTTTAACTATGAGTCATTTAAGATGACCTTAAATGAAAAAGTGCCGAACACAAAAGTTGTGCGCCTCGTCGAAACAAGAAACTTTGGTTTTTGAATCATCTCGATCCGAATTAGTATGCAAAATTGAGAGCCAAAATACTGACATAGGCCGAATTAGCGCGGATGAGAGAGGGGGTCGCCCGATCAGAGACCTTGTCTCACCTTAGGCGAGATCTATGGACCCGGGCGACCCAAAAAAAATCCTAATTCAGACATTCTGCTTACGACTTAATTTAAACGGTCAAGATCAACTCGGATGGAAACGTGCAAAATATGAAAGTTCTTCGGTTTTTTGAGATGAACAACTTTTATTTTGGAGTCAACTTCTTTTGAGCAAGTATGTGGCCTCTAGATTCAAGATACGGCCGAATTGAGTTAAATTCGTTCGGTCTAAATCCGAGTTTGATACGAAAATAAGGGGAAAAGTCTATCAAGATCAGATCAGATGAAAAAGTGACCAACATCATAGTTGTTCATTGTTTTGGGACGCACAACTTTGCTTTTTACGACATTTTGATCCGAGATCGTTTAGTACCTTAAAATCGGGTTAGAAGGTATAAACCAGTTTTTGGCCGAACAGTTACGAAAAGTTCGGACCAGACCATCCGAATTTGACCCCAAATAGGGTTTTGGACGTGATTCTAAGCCTCTTTGTTGCACGGAAAGTCCAGCCACTCCTTATATACACGAGGGGTGATGGCCGATTGAACCAACACCAATCGAACAAACACATCTACTACTTTTTCGTGTTCATCTACTTTTATCTCTCTCGCTTGTAACTTACTTCTCGTTCTTCCGCAGTTCTTCATACCGGAGGGCTGCGAATCCACGAGGTCCTAGGGGCGGTTAGGCCGACCTAGGGCATCCCATAGCCGCCGCGACGCCCTGACGGGGTCCCTCCCGGGCGAGCGGGGTTTCGGGTCTACAAAAGCGCCCGCCAGACTGTCTTGCGTACCGCGCTTCCGGCGAGCCTCCCTGGCGCGTGCTGCCGCGCATCGCGCTCAGCGTCGAGGGTACACGGTGACGTGTTCGTGTGCAAACACCTCCATCCACAGTGAACAAGAGGAGCAGCTAATCTGTGAACAACGGACGAATACCAGGTCTTCTTCAATGTCACTCTTCACGAGGATGGTCCTAGGCCTGTTAGAGCGATTTCATTTTTGTCTCTTGAAATAGACAACACGGGGTGCTAAGTATATACCTTGATAAAGATCTATAGAGATAGATCAAGACGCCTAATAGGGCTATCGCAAAGTACCTACCTTGATAAGATTTTAAAAAAGTTTAAAATGGACGAAAGTAAGAAGGGGTTCTTACCTATGTTGCAAGGCATAACATTCAGTAAGACTCAAAGTCCGGCTACGGCGGAAGAAAGAGAGATAATGGATAAGATCCCCTATGCTTCAGCCATAGGCTCTATAATGTACACCATGCTATGTACAAGACTGGATGTGGCACATGCTATTAGTTTGACTAGTAGGTACCAATCTGATCCAGGTTTGGAACACTGGATAGCGGTCAAGAATATCCTTAAGTACTTGAGAAGAACTAAGGAAATGTTTCTTGTATATGGAGGTGAAGAAGAGCTGGTCGCTAATTGTTATGTTGACGCTAGTTTTGACACTGATCCGGACGACTCTATGTCTCAATCCGGATACGTATTTCTCATGAACGAAGCAGCAGTTAGTTGGATGACTTCAAACAACCCGTGGTAACAAGGCCAACAATGGAGGCGGAATATATTGCTACTTCAGAAGCAGCACAGGAAGCGGTTTGGATGAAGGAGTTCATTACCGAACTGGGTATGGTTCCTAGTGCGTTGGATCCAATGGTGATCTATTGTGACAATAATGGAGCCATAGCCAACGCAAAGGAACCAAGGTCTCACAAGAATTCCAAACATATTAAGCACCGGTTTCACTCCATCCGTGAGCATGTCAAGGATGGAGATATAAAGATTTGTAAAGTATATACGGATCTCAATGTAGCAGATCCGTTGACTAAAACTCTCCCTAGAGCAAAACATGATCAACACCAGAACTCCATGGATGTTAGATTTATCACCATGTAACTAGATTATTGTCTCTAGTGCAAGTGGGAGACTGAAGGGAATATGTCCTGAGAGGCAATAATAAAGTTGTTATTATACATATTCCAAGTATATGATAGATGTTTATTTTGCATGCTATAATTGTATTAATTTGGAAACGTTAATACATGTGTGTTTAATAAACAAAAGGAAAGTTCCTAGTTATGTCTCTCTTATAAACTAGCTCGTTGATTAGCAAGATGATCAAGGTTTCCTGATCATGGACATTGGATATTGTTAATAACGAGGTCACAACATTAGTGGAATAGTGTGATGAACATTCATCCGAAGTATAGCATTACGATCAAAGTCATTGTGTTTATATTGCTATAACATCTAACAAAGTAATCCTAGTCCTTAGACCATGAGATCATGTTAATCACTTACACTGGAAGAGTATCTTGATAACATCAAACGTCACACCGTGAAAGGGTGATTATAAAGGTGGGTTTAGTGCTACAAAAGTGTTATGTAGAAGCTCATGGATCAAGAGTGAGATTTGTCTATCCCGATGACGGATAGATATTATCTGGGCCCTCTTGGTGATATCATATTGATTAGCTTGCAAGCAAGTGATGAGATCACTATAATGTTATATCATGGGAACAAGAAAAGAGTACATGTCGGTAACAAGATCAAACTAGGTATGGAGATACCGATAATCGAATCTCGGACATGTAATATATCATGAGACAAAGGGATTTAGTTACTAATGTTAAAGGTTCTCACGATCACATAAGTCATCGTAGAATGTGTAGGAGTCAGTATGGATCTTCAGGTCCCTCTTTTGATTATTGATCTGAGAGGGGTCTCGATCATGTCTGCATTATTCACGAACCGTAGGGTGACACACTTAAGGGACACCAACACCATCTGGAGCAAATGTGTTTTAGACGAATGAATTGCAAAGCGCTGGAATTATTTCAATAGACACCGAAACTGTTTCGGGTGAAATTGCTGAAATTGGTTCTATATGTAATATTGAAATATTGTAGGAGTTTTTATGTGAATGTTTGTTAATTAAAGTAATTAACAAAATTCTGAATAAATTTAATAAAAGAGTTTTATTAAATAAGAGCGCATTAAATTTGGAGAAATTTAATGCATTTGAAGTAAAGACTTTAAAGAGAAATGTTAAGGGACACTTTTATGTGGAGGGGGTTACCACCACATGAATGGGGGAGGTGAGGGGTCACCTCCATGGGGCGCCGGTCATGGGAGTGGTACCCCCTTCCTCCTATAAAAGGCCACCCCTCTCACCCTTCTTCCTCACACCTCCTCGTGAAGGATCTCTCTCCCCCTCTAGAATTATTCTCCATGGTCTCGGATTAGCGAGATACATGTTTCCGATGGCATTTCGTCTGGAAGGAGTTGCTGCTTCCGCTGCATCGCTGGAGCAAGGAGACGGAGGTTGTTCGGTGGCCTGAACGTGTGTGCGAGTGCGGATGCGCTGCTGGTTTGTGGCGCTAGGACTTCCACACGATCTTGAGATCGACAAGCGTACGACTACATCATCCACGAGTTTCTACTCGTTAACAAAAATTTGTTGTCTTCGAGGGTAAGTTCTCCATGGATATATATCCACCCGTTACTTGTATCTAGTAGATAGATCTTGGCGTATAGTTCTCATGTAGGATTTTTTTTGTTTTCTATGCTGCGAACCCTTCATATTCCCGCTCAAAACTTGTATATTGTATCCTCCACATGGGTTCTTTAATTTCCGTGCCAAAAACTATACACCTTATATTTATATATTTAGAAATGGAGGAAGTATTTTTTTGTGGTGTTTTTCTTTTTTTTAGGTGTTTCTCAAAGTTTTTCACATAATGGATCAAATGAAAACGTCCATCTGCTCGGATAAGAAGTTTGTTAGGTAACTTCCTATCATATAGCTAATTCCATCCAACTGCTTTCTTAGTATTCTTAACTTGCACAACGCTTAGCCACCTAAATTTGTGTAAAGCTTTAGTTCCATAGATCAACCTGTTTTATTGTTATTGCAAAGATGAAAAACAGTATTTTTTTCAAACATTTCATTGTGCATATATAGATCTGCAGACGCAATACTAAAATTTTGCAAGCTTCTCATACCGATATAATTTATTAAATTTTGTACTACGTGTTTCTACAATTAGTCCATTTTCTCCTTTTCACGAAACTGTGGGTGATGAATTAACCTTCAAAATTGAGAAGTTTCTTCCGGGCTATTTTTTCCAAACATAAACCGAGAAGTATCCATGGTTCCTCACAGAGCTATACCTACCAGCACCTAAGGTTTCACACAGATCTAACAAATGATGAAGCTAAAAAAATACAATCAGAAGAACAACGAGAAGTATTAGCCTTTCTACCATTAGTTAACAAGAACAAATATTTCTCACATCACCAACCAAGCACTGATTCTGCGAAAGAAAACTAGAAAAGGCAAAGTAACAAGGAGAGGAGGATGGTGCTGTACTTGGAGATGTTCTTCGCAGGGAAGATGAGTGGGTGCTACTTCTCATGCGTGCGTTTTTCACTGTCAGGTGGGGATTTCTCCTATCTCCTGGTGCTCGTCCGTTGTTTTCTTCTCTATGGATACTACTGATAGGGCTTCTATTCTTACGCTTTTTATTGGGTGTTCTCTCTGGCCACTGCCTCACTAGTGCTCTCGTAGTTCGCCCAACACAGCAGCTACTTGGAACAAGAGTTAATAGGTTAGCTAAAATAAGAACTGCGAAAACTGGTTGCCAATATTTTATAGAAATAAAATAAATACACATATTTGCAGGATTAATGATACCCAATATTTTTTCTTATTCTCCGTAAGTTTGATGTCTAATGAAGAAACAATTTCTTTGAATAATTTCTTGGATATAATTTATTTTGGGTAATAGTTTAACTTTCTTGAGGCTAAAATGGCAAGAAATCATCTTTGCAAAGATGAATGTTCATTACATGCACTGCTTACAAATATTCTTTTCTGTTATGTTGTTACCATATTTGAACTATGAAATCAGTATTTATGTTTTCTCATATTTGCTTTCAACGGTGCTTTGTTATATTTTCATGAAGTTCAAATATTTAGTTCAAAATAACCGATTCACATGCAGAATATGATTAAAATGAGTGGAACTTTGCAACTTATTTTAATTAATACTATGTATGAATGCCATGTTCAATTTCTCAACGAGCTAATATCTTGGAAAAAAATTAAAACTTCAAAACAATAGTTGGAGCATGTAGATGTGTTTCTTTTACTTGATTCCTTTGTGCTGCTAGCTCCTTAATCATGGTGCCATGATTTTTTCTCAGGTCTCGGCAGCTTAGTCATCTCTAGACAAAGAGAATGAACAAATCACGCAAGGAATAGAGAAGCAAACTCAACAAAAATTTCAGCACATATGCAAAATTAAAGAATGAGACAGGCACAAGTGAATATAAAAACTTTTGGTCTCTCTTCCTCACTCCACACAATGGGTGGACCTGCGGCCATGGAGTCTGGAGAGGTCCCGGCGGCCCCATTGACTCTATGGTTGCCTTCGCCGAGTAACCAGATGATAAACATGTTGTGTCTACCATCCCCAAGGACGACGCGATGGCGCAGTCACAACGACGGAGCCAGGAAAAAATAAAGGGGGCCAGACATTGAGCATAAAGCATGTAAGATATATGTAGGTGGTAATAATGGTTATAGCAGTGTATACCCCATAAGTGTTGATTCCTTCAAATCGGGGTATATTTTCCTTCATAGATGATTCCTATATAAATTATGATTGTTGATTTCTACATAGATTAAAGGAGTTGAAAAGATAGACGAATTTTATCCTATCTAAAAAATGGGAAACCAATAATCCCAAATATAAGAAACCAGATCCACAAATTTATATTGCAAATTAGGAGACAAGGCTGAAAGATCTTTTAGTGTGTACCTGTGTTGATGTCCTAACGTGCTCCAAATTGCAGGGAGTGGAATTAAATTAGTGAATCTTTGGGCCTTTCGTATGTCCGCTGAAGAAGAAGAACATAGTGAGAGAGAGATGACCCGAGGAAGAGAGAAGAGCACGTAGGGGAGTTGCTCGCTTATGTGTGTGAAAGAAAGGTGCAACAGTAAAGAAGGCTTCTCACGTTTGTCCACACGATCTTACGTGTCAAGCTGACATGTATTAATGTATAGCGTGTGTGAAATGGACATAGAAGAGATACACAACTATTTGTCTAATACATTCGAGGGGTCTTAACTTTTTTGGAAAAGTTGTGCCCCCGCTGGTCCCCTAGCTCCGACGTTGCGCATCCAACTTGGGTTCCAGAGCTTCATTGCCGCTAATGAGTGTGCATCCCCTTCTTCCGAGCATCAGCGATAGGACAGACCTTTAGCTTCTACTGCTTCTCGGCTCCGCTAGAGAAGGCAAAGGATCAAGGGCAGAAAGACATGCTGACGGTGAAGAATCAGCGATGGAAGCCAAGAGGAGCATTGTAGTGCTCACCTGCGTTGATTGATACTCCGGTGGCCATAATTAAGGAGGACTGATTGATACTCCGGTGGCCATAATTGAGGAGGACATACTCAGCGACAGTAACTTCACGAGATAGAGAGCAAAATGGGATCAGATTGTCTGTGCCAGGATCGCTGAGGATGCTCATGACTCTTGCCGCCTGCTCTATGCATGTATGATGTGTTGGAATTTGGGTGTGGGCCTTGGCCCATAGCCTAATACAAATTCTGAAATTCTCTTGGCCCATTCATGCCTAGCAAGGGGTGGCACCAAAGTTTAGTCCCACCTTGCTAGTTTAGAGGGAGTTGGACCAATATATATAGTGGAGTGTTTCACTACCTCCTAAAGAGAGTGAAGAGGAGTGGCATACACGCGCGCTCCTCCTCCTCCGCCGCCCGCCTCGTCACGACGCGCGCGCGTGCCGCGGTTTGCGGAATTGTGCCTCGGTGGCCGTTTCCGGTTTTTCCGGAAACGTGGGTTGTTACTATTCGGACGTGGACTACGCCCCACGTCTTACCCGACCGGCGCCTATATATAGACGGCCTTTGGCTAAAACCCTAATACGAGAAAATACACATCTCTCGCCTCCGAACCTTGCGCCGCTACACCTTCTCCATCCCCTCTTCCGGCGTGCACCGACGGCGGAGACGATGAGGCCTCCGGAACCACCGCCTTTTGAACCTGTACGGGTGAGGCGATCAGGTTTTGGGAGGCGTCTGCGCGACTCATCGACGCATCACGTCGACCGACCACTCCTTCCCCGACGAGGACTTTTTCCCGGACATTAGCAGCCTCTACATCGACGCCATGGCTGACGACACTGGTGTCAACGCGAACCTCAACCCCAACCTGAACGCGAACCCGATTCCTCCTCCAGCACCGTACGTAATCTGTTCCTATCTAGTTCAGTTTTTGTTACAGTTTCTTGTACTAGCTCTTGTAATAGATGTGATCTGTTTATTCTGGTTGAATATGATCTGTTCGTTTATTCTGCTAGTATACATGATTAGATTAATTCTAACACTTGTAGTCATGATTTATTATTACTTATTTTGGATTAAATATTATGGTAATTTGCTTATATTTTCAACAATCCAAAAACCTGATTATAGGCAACTGAATTCAACTGGTTTAGCTGCTGCTACAAGGCCTCCTTTTGATGGTGTCAATTATAAGAGATGGCGCGAGAGCAGTTCTATGGTTGAAAAACCTAGGCTGCTATAGCGCCACTCTTGGCAAACTGAGAGACCTTTCTCCTGTTCAGAGGAAGCGTTTCAGAAAGTCGACACCATGTTTATGGGGCTTTGTTCAATATTCTTGGTGACAACATTGTTGACACCTATATGTCATTTGATAATGGCAAGGATGCGTGGGATGCACCTGGGCCCAAGTTTGGTGTTTCGGATCTTTGACCGAACTGTATATCATGGAGCAATTCTATGACTACAAGATGACTGATGACCGTCCCATCGTGGATCAGGCTCATGAGATCTGATCCTTGCCAAAGAACTCGAGCAGTTCAAGTGTAACTTACGGACAAGTTTGTGGCGGAGGCATTATTGCCAAGCTTCCTCCTTCTTGGAGGAACTTTGCTACCTCTCTGAAACATAAGAGACAGAGTTTTCTGTTTGGATCTCATCGGATCTCTTCATGTTGAAGAAAAGGCGAGCAAAAGATACACGTCCTCGAGGCTTTGATGGAAGTTCTAGCGCACATGTAGTGCAGAAAAACAACTTTCAGTCCACAAGTTCAAGAATAAGAACAGGTCGATGGCAAAGGAAAGTTTGATGGCAAAAACAAGGCGCCAGACTACCAACTTCAAGAAGAAGGCGAGTATAAGAAGAAAGGATCCTGCCATGTCTGTGGTGATCCTAATCATTGGGCTCCTAGCTGCCCCAATCGCTTTGACAAGCGTTCACATGGAAATAGTGGCAAGTCCGCTAATGTTGTCCTTGGTGATATTGAGATGAAGGATCTTTGGGTGCGGTATATTTCCCCGTTCTTTCAGTTTGTAATTCACTGATTGGTGGATAGACACCTTTGCAAATATACATGTATGTGCTGATATTTCCATGTTCTCTTATTATCAGGTCGAACGGCTGGCTCCGTCTGATGGGAAACGGCTCACGTGCTTCGCTCAAGGTGTTGGTACGGTGGATCTGAAGTTTACTTCGGGAAGATCGTCAGGTGAAGAATGTGCGACGTTCCCTCAATCAATAAGAATCTCGTCGCGGATCTCTTCGTGTCGAGATGGTTTTAAGTTAGTCTTTGAGTCCAATAAAGTTGTAGTTTCTAAGTGTGGACAATTTGTTGGAAAGGGTTATGAGTCGGAGGCTTGTTCTTATCTTTGTCATACTTATGTACTCAAGTTATTAATCATGTTTGCAATGATAGTGAGTCCAATATTTGGCATTCACGACTTTGTCATATTAATTTTGGGTGCATGACGACTTGCCGATATGAATTTAATTCGAAATTTACTCGTCAAAAGTTCCAAGTGTCAAGTATGTGTGCAAGCTAAGCAACCTCGCAAGTCTCACAAGACCGCCGAGTACGAATTTGGCACCATGGAACTAATACATTCAGATCTTTGTGAGATGAATGGTGAGTTGACAAAAGGTGGAAAGCGATATTTCATGACTTTAATTGATGATTCCACTCGATCTTTGTTATGTGTATCTTCTGAAATCTAAAGATGAAGCTTTTAATCACTTCAAAATCTATAAAGCTGAATCGGAAAACCAACTTGATCGAAAGATTAAGCGACTTGATCGATCGTGGTGGAGAGTATTTTCCAACGAATTTGATTCTTTTATGCGAGCATGGTATTATCCATGAGAGGACGCCTCCCTACTCACCTCAGTCAAATGGGGTGGCCGAAAGAAAGAACCGTACTCTAACTGATTTGGTTAACGCCATGTTAGATACATCGGGTCTATCCAAGGAATGGTGGGGGGAGGCGATAAAGATCATGTGTCATGTCCTAAACCGTGTTCCCAAAAGAACAAAACCATTACTCCATTTGAGGAATGGGAAAGGAAAAGACTGAAACTCTCCTACTTACGAACTTGGGGTTGTTTGGCGAAAGTGAATGTGCCGATACCCAAGAAGCGCAAGCTTGGACCAAAAACCGTGGATTGTGTCTTTCTGGGATATGCATTTCATAGCATTGGCTATAGATTTTTGATAGTGAAATCTCAGGTATCTGACATGCATGTTGGTACAATCATGGAGTCGAATGATGCGAGTTTCTTTGAAGACATCTTTCCCATGAAAGATTCGTCTAGTTCATCAAATCAGGAGATGCCTAGGTTATCTAGTCAAGAATTAATCACAATTCCTGAACCCACCATTTCGATAGAACACCGATAATCCTGTGGAGGATAACGGTGAAGCTCCTACGAGTAAGAGACAAAGGACTGCGAAGTCCTTTGGTGATGATTTCATTGTATACCTCGTGGATGATACTCCCACTTCTATTTCGAAGCTTATGCATCTCAAGATGCGACTCTTTGGAAAGAAGCCGTTCATGATGAGATGGATTCCATCATAGCAAATGGAACTTGGGAAATTACGATCGTCCTTATGGGTGCAAACCATAGGATGTAAGTGGGTGTTTAAGAAGAAGCTTAGACCTGATGGTACTATTGAGAAGTATAAAACGCCTTGTTGCCAAGGGTTATACCCAGAAGAAGGCGAAGACTTCTTTGATACTTATTCACGTGGCTAGATTGACCACCATTCGAAAGTGCTATCCTTGGCTGCCTCATGATCTTCTCGTTCATCAAATGGACGTTAAGACGGCTTTCCTAAATGGAGAGTTAGATGAGGAAATTTATATGGATCAGCGGATGGATTCGTGATAGATGGCCAACAAGGCAAGGTGTGCAAGTTCTTGAAGTCTCTGTATGGTCTTAAGCAAGCATCTAAGCGTGGCATGAGAAGTTTGAAAGGACTTTAACGATGAAGGCTTTATTGTAAAAAGGCGACAAGTGTGTGTACTATCGCCATGGTGGGGCGAGGAGTCATCTTATGTCCGTATGTTGATGATATACTGATATTCGGGACCAATATTAATGTTATCAATGAGGTCAAAGACTTTCTATCTCGTTGTTTTGAGATGAAAGATCTAGGAGTGGCTGATGTGATATTGAACATCAAGTCTTTGAAAGATGATGATGGTGGGATAACACCGCTTGGTCTCACTATGTGGAGAAGATCTTGAGTCGTTTTGGGTATAGCGAATGTAGATCCTCTCCTACACCATATGATCCTAGCGTGTTGGTTCGAAGAATCGGAGATCCTAAGGATGCTAAAGATCACCGAGATATTCTCAGATTATTGGCTCGCTTATGTATTTAGCCAGGCCTTCGAGGCTGACATCTCCTTTGCTGTAAGCAAGTTAAGTCGATTTGTCTCAAATCACGGAGATGTTCATTGGCGAGGCCCTTGAAAGGGTTTGCGTTATTTGAAAGGCACATGCGAGCTATGGGATTCACTACTCGGGTATCCAAGGGTACTTGAAGGGTATAGTGACTCAAACTGGATTTCTGATGCTGATGAGACTAAGGCCACGAGTGGTTATGTGTTTACACTTGGTGGTGGCGCTGTTTCTTGGAAGTCTTGCAAGCAGATCATCTTAACGAGGTCAACTATGGAAGCGAACTCACAAGATTAGACACGCCACCGTTGAAGCGAGTGGCTTCGTGAACTCTTGATGAACTTACCTGTGGTTGAAAAACCAATACCCGCAATCCTTATGAACTGTGATAATCAAACTGTGATCATAAAAATAAATAGTTCTAAGGACAATATGAAGTCATCAAGACATGTGAAGAGGAGATTGAAATCTGTCAGGAAAATGAGAAACTCCGGAGTTATTGCATTGGATTATATCCAAACATCTAAAAATCTGGCAGATCCCTTCACAAAGGGTCTACCACGTAATGTGATAGATAATGCATCGAGGGAGATGGGTTTGAGACCCACTTTTTGAGTTGCTCACAGTGGTAACCCGCTCTATGTGATCGGAGATCCCGTGAAGTGGAGTTGGGAGACAAGCTGTTGGTCAACTGGGAGGAGAGTATCCTTATAGCATACTACCACTCCATTATAGATGTACTCTCCTATTCTGCATGGCAGGTTGGTATTTACCTTAATGTGTTACGAGTGGCTTGTTTAAGCAAAGATGTTGTCCTGCAACATCTTTTGAAGAACACACCTATATGAGTCTCCGTCAAACGTCAGTCCCGTGAGAGTTGGGTGCTCTCTAATAAACTCATGAAAGGCCATGGAGTATGACGATAAGCTCCAAACCACGGAGAAGCTTGGCGGCAGCCAGACGGTCTAGACCTAATTTGAAACTAGTCCGCACCAAACAAGAAGTTCAGGGCAAACTCCACTATTACAGTTGCAATCTAGTGTAGCATGAATGTCTAAGTGGAAGTTCAACTTAACAGTCTCCACCTCGCACGGTATATAAACAATGCTCGAACTGATCGATGTGATGTGATGATATGTGCCTATGAGAATTTGTGGGGATTGTTGGAATTTGGGTGTGGGCCTTGGCCCATAGCCTAATACAAATTCTGAAATTCTCTTGGCCCATTCATGCCTAGCAAGGTGGCACCAAAGTTTAGTCCCACCTTGCTAGTTTAGAGGAGTTGGACCAATATATATAGTGGAGTGTTTCACTACCTCCTAAAGAGAGTGAAGAGGAGTGGCATACACGCTCCTCCTCCTCCGCCGCCGCCTCGTTACGCCTCGCCTACTGTCATGAATTGTGCCGGTGCCGATCTTATCTTTTTTGCTCGGGAAAATTATTGTGCGAGTTATTTTTACATCGGCCGTTTCCGGGTTTTCCGGAAACGTGGGCTGTTACTACTCGGACGTGGACTACGCCCCACGTCTTACCCGACCGGCGCCTATATATAGACGGCCTTTGGCTAAAACCCTAATACGAGAAAATACACATCTCTCTGCCTCTAGAATCTTGCGCCGCCGCTACACCTTCTCCATCCCCTCTTCCGGCGTGCACCGGACGACGGACAAGAGGCCTCGGAACCACCGCCTTCGTGAACCTGACGGGTGAGGCGATCAGGTTTTGGGGAGCGTCTCTGCGACTATCGACGCATCACGTCGACCGACCACTCCTTCCCCGACGAGGACTTCTTCCCGGACATTAGCAGCCTCTACATCGACGCCATGGCTGACGACACTGGTGTCAACGCGAACCTTAACCCCAACCTGAACGCGAACCCGATTCCTCCTCCAGCACCGTACGTAATCTGTTCCTATCTAGTTCAGTTTACATTCGCTTTCTTGTACTAGCTCTTGTAATAGATGTGATCTGTTTATTCTGGTTGAATATGATCTGTTCGTTTATTCTGCTAGTATACATGATTAGATTAATTCTAACACTTGTAGTCATGATTTATTATTACTTATTTCGGATTAAATATTATGGTAATTTGCTTATATTTTCAACATGATGTGTATATTGGATGTACGTGATTATTATTTATTTACTTAATAAAATATAATAATCAAAATTAGAAATCAAACAAAAGGTTAATCCAGATCCTACAAAAGGATAAGATGAACTAATACTATGTTTCATAATTATTTGCAACACTTAGAACACGTGGTCAAATCTAAGTAATGAGCTCATATGACATAACAACTCTCTTACCTTAATTTTTAAGGTTGTGAAATTGAAGAATGTTCACACTATGGACATCACTTTCAAAATTTCTAAGACCACCAACATCGAGCTTTGTGTTAGATATAATTCAAGTAACCCAAGTCATATATTCTAAGTGATCCTTTACCTAATGCAATTTACACGATTTCGTTGATATGGTTGGATCTTTCAAACATTTTCATATGGTTTATACCCTATATAGTTGATCTATATAAGGATTTAGACATCGACTAACCATCCAATTTGTAGTATTAAAGGAATACCTTTGGATGTGTTCTAACTTATGTGTAATATACTATCATATTCACCTCTCGTCGATTTATATTAACTCTTAACATTGTGTTTTACCAAGTCGTTTATGAGTGCGAAAGGTAGGGTCGTGTAGAAAGCCACACCATATGATTAATATACAGTTTTACACAACATTTAACAATGCAAAAGATGGGGGGACGCGAGTGGCTGGAAGTAAATACTGACAACGTGTCGTATCCTGGGTGATAAGGATGGCAATTTTACCCATGGGTACGGGTACCTGCGGGTACCCAGGACCGTCTGTATGATTTGTGGGCCCCGATGCGGTTTACAAAATAGGACCCTAATTTTTGTACAAACTCAATGACTAATAAAGTGAAATCATATGTTTGCATACTTCGTGATGTGCTATTCTGTACAATATTTAAAAATATATTAAGTATTTATTATAAAAGAGAAAATATACTACAAAAGTAACAAACTAACATCATGTTCTACAAAAAAGATTATCCGTCTGGAGTTTTTTAAATGAAATCTCCAATCATATCTTCATAACTAATCTTCTTCAAGATATCATTTCCAAGTGCTATTGTAGCCAATCCACTTAGTCTTTCTACTAGAATTCATGATTCTTCCTGTTTCATGAACCAAGAAAATAATTTAAACAAATCCCAATAATTCTATTGCTACTGCAATTTGTGTGATCCCGACAGAATATTTTAATCCCTCTGTCTCAAAATAGATGTCGTATGTTTGCCAAAATTTGGATTAATCTATATATAAATAGTGTCTAGATTTATCTAATTTTTGATAAATCTGGTACATCTATTTTGAGAAGGGAGTTTTTTTATAGATATAGAACAATATTATTGTACCTTGATCAGCCGAAAAACAACAAAAAAGTTTCAGTTTCAGATAGATCCATCCTCTCCGTGTCGAGGACTAGCAAGGCCGTCCTGCAGTTTCACGCGCTCGCGACATAGAATTGATCAACCTACCTGTGCCCCAATCGCTGTCGTCGTCCGATCAGCCAATCCGTGATGCATGGTTGAAGGTTGCAGGGGGTCTTTTTTCATTTTTTTTCTCGCTCGGTGCATACTGCAAACTGATCGATCGAATCTGAACCGGAAGCGACGACGCAAAATAAGGCCCCGATTAGCTTGCCCTCACCATGGTGACACATTGGAGCCTGTCCAACACTAGGGATTGGAATTGGGCCTCAGCCACAGTACACGTACAGGGCCACACGGTAAAGGAATAAAATAGACTCAACTATTTAACATTAGGCCTAAAAAAATTGGGGGCCCTGAGCGGGTGTGCACCTCGCTCACCCCCGTCAACAGGCCTGCGGGTACCATACCCGCATGAGAAGGGTATGAGCACAGTTTTATACCTACGGTAATACACATACTCTACCGGTTAAGTCACAGGTACGAGCACATGTATAGACTTGTAACCATGGGTATATTCATATCCGCCCGTTTAAACTGACATATCAATCTTACCTATAGAGTTTTAACATATGCATCCGATAAGCCAAGGGATGAGTATGAGATTGTGACCTTTTAACTTTGATACTTTCATGTACTCGTCTACCTATTAGTTCTAACCTTTGATACTTACATGTACTCATCTACATATTATATTTTTTCAAATATGTTATTAATGAAAGTAAAATTATGAATAACTTGTGTACTATTGATCGACCTACCGGGTATCCAATGGTACAGGTACCCGCCGGGTATTGTTATGGGTAAAATTTTATACCCACGGGTTCGAGTATGAGTAAACTTTTGTACCCATTGACTACACGAGTATGCGTATGATATTGCTCTATCCTTTCCATTGCCATCCTTACTGGGTGAACACGAGAGAACTACATACAATTTATAAATAGAATATAATTTTCCCACTATTTAGAATTCTACAAAATAAAAATCGGTGGGAGATCCACGGGGTCGTGCGTCAAGACGTACTCCTAAATCTAGTAAATTGGTTTACTGTGGGAGGGCCTCGCTACCTTCAGCGGGAAGGAGCACTACATGGACCGCGGCCTATTATCATGCCAGTGTATTTTTTTCTGATTTCACCCTACTTATTTTTGTTCAGATTTGAAAACTGTTTAAAATTTTAAAACGTTCGAATTTGAAATTGTTTAGATTTTTAAAAATTTTAAATCTAAAAAGTTGTTCAGAATTGAAAAATATTCAAACTAAATGAAATCAAATTTAAAATGATCGAATATAAAACATTGAATATGGAAAAATAGAAAAAATAAACTTGAAAATAGTCAAAATCTGAAATAAAAAAGAAAAACGTATAAAAAAACCGCCCCATTGCTAATGGGCCGTGGCCATCTCGACCACGCCCGACTGTGTCCCGAAAAGGGCGAAGAATAGGGTTTTCCGTTTATTGCCCTACACTAAAAAGACTGATTTATTACACAGACCATGAATTCCAACATGGCCTTTTTTTCTCGAAACACATGGCCCGCTGTTGGGCTCAAATTTGAGGCTCCTCGTCACTGGGTGTCTCGCCTGGTGACGGCATAGGCCCGACTTGTTTTTTTACTTACAAAATAGTTTGTATGTATGTCATAAAAAAATATTTATTACCCTAGTAATTCCCCCACGATGATTTGCCCCAACTCAACAAAAAATATGGGCAACCTCTACTTGTGAGCTGCGACATCACTAATGCATGGCGCAAGCAATCATAGAACAAGCAATCTAAGTTAGGCTAAACTCATTAGGGATATTATAACTGGGGCAAGAGAGAGCTCTCACAGGCCTTAGCACTTTTAGGCTAGTTATAGTAGGAGTAACTTGGATAGTAACATAGTTCTACATGTATTGACAACTAAGCATTTAGATGACATGTCATGCAATTAAATAAAGAGGGAGCCTTGTGATAACTAGCTATGTTACCATAACATCACACATTTTAAGACAAAATGATCTATATTGTAATAAATGAGTTTTGCATGATACCACACCTATGTTATTTTTTACTATAGAGATGATAACTCAGACTAATAACGTATGCATGTTACTGCTCTCTGCATTACTCTTACTATGACCAGCCTCGGCCGTTCGATCAGGTGATCAGATTCTGTCTGTCAGATAAGCTTCAACCCCGCACTGGGCCAATTTGTCCCTAGGGTTGCTACGCTGGCAATCGAATAGACTTACTGTAGTGATATGGGCCCAAAAACCCATTAGAACCCGTATTTGGATTATTGGACCGAGTTGAGAGCAAACGGGATTCCGTTGGTAGCTACCTTGGTTCCCTCAAGGAAAAGAATGCTAGCGACGATGGGCCGATTAGATGCAATTTTCTTCTCCTAGCCATGTTGATTGAGGTCGGAAAAAAAGCACGGAAGGACACGTACGCGATGCGGCCTAGAGGCCGACCCCATGCAACGCTATTCTGCTTTTTTTTTTTTGTCTTTTGAGTGAAAGCAACGGTATTCTGCTGAAAAGTTTTACAAGATGATAACAGTGCTACATACACTACATTCACTTGCAAAACAAAATGGAGTGAGCAGGATGAAGTGAGATTAGTGTTGGTCTGCTTTATGAACCAGGGGAGGTCACAGCTGACCGATCTGATTAATAGAGAGTAGGTCTGACTCTGACCCATCACGTTCTGCGACGCTACAACAGTCTTTAAATTAACAATAAATTACAAAACTGTTTTTATACTAAGTTAAAGTAACTCTAAATTATAATACTCCCTCTGTCCACTTTGTGAGTTTGTCTAGATTCGAATGTATCTAGACGTATTTTAGTGTATAGACACATTCAAATCTAGATAAATCTAAGTCGTTATTTTTGAACGGAGGGAGTATAATCTTGTTAAAGTATAGTATATCAAACTTCTCAATTTGAATCAACTAGATTTTACCATTTTCTAACATTCACATTCCTAATGGACCGGCGTGACAACGCGCTCCTACGTGACCTTGTTCTACGGAAAAAACACTAATCACCGAAGTTTTTCGGGCTATGGATGAACATACTTCCTCCATTTAAAAATATAAGATATTTTAGATTTTGTGAAGCGAATGTATCTAAACATCTTTTACTGTGTAGGTTCACTCTGAATCTACACACTAAAATTTTAGATACATTCTTTACACAAAAGACAAAACATCTTATGTTATGAAACAACAACACAATCATAAGAACAGTATGTATTAGAACATAATCATAAACTCACATATATAGGACTATTCTACAACCCCTTTAAGAGATTGTAGAATAACTATTCTACAACCTATCACACCCCCGCGCGTCACCCCCGCCTCACCTACCCCATCTTCTTTTGGCCACCTCCCGCCTACCTCCCAAGATTGGCCTCGCGCCTCACTGCCCGCCCCACATCCCATGGCGCCACCTCCGTGGCCCGCCCACATCTCGTCTTGGCTGCTGCCCTACCTCCGCACCGACACCGCCCTAGACCTCCTCAAATTCACCGTGGAAGTTCAGAAATCCCCCCAACCACTAGTATGGAGAATTGCTTATCAGTGGAACATATTTTTTGCTATTAATGGCGCATATGGAATGCGCCACTACTGTTGCGCCATTGGTAATTAAGTATCAATGGCGCATATCAAATATGCGCCATTGATAGTGGGACAACCAGTGGTGCATCTTCAATATACACCATTGACGTTTTACCAGTGGAACATATTTCTAAATGCGCCACTGATGTTGTATGCGCCACTGGCTGAATAAATGATGGGCCACTGATGTTTTGTACAAGTATACAGAATACATGGCTCTCAGATATTTATACAGGTACATATATAAGTATTTATACAGGTACATATACAGGTATTTTTACATGTACACATCAGTATAGAAACAGAGATAATAATACAAATCGAATTATACATCATCACATCAATTAGAACCCGATATAGTGACAAGTGCCCGAATATTATACAAGTCTACAACAAGTTGATCATCATCTCATACATTACACATTACAACAAGTTGATCATCATCATTAGCCAAGTCCTAAACTACTAAAGGACCGAGTAGAGTACAACCGCAATGGCGGTGATGAGCAAGACGGGGAGCACGGTCATCAAGGTCCTCATCCGGTTCCCCTCTCTCTGCTCTCCAAGGAGGTGGTTCCTCCATCTAGCTTCCGCCTGCTCTCTCGTCGGGCATCCTTTGTATCTATTGCCACTGAACTTATTCACTTGCTTGTGATAATCCTCCCACTCGTCGTAGACTCCTGGGACCCTCCCTTTGTACACCATGTAGGTCGGCATCTCTATACACAAGGCATATAAGTACTATATCATGCAACAGAAAGAATTAAAAGGTTCACATGCATCTCCACAAAAAAGAAAGGATTCAAGCTAAGGCAAGCTATTAAGTTTTATACATATGGTAATAAGTAAACAAAGTCCAACAACGACGGTTTCGAGCTAAGGCAAGTTAAAGTTTTTGACACACACACACGAGATACACAAACCGGCTGAGCTAGCTAGCTAAGAACACTACATCATGAAGTCTTTGTTTTACACGGCTCTGGGAACGGTTTGTAGCTCTCTTTCGTTGTCCATGTCCTACGGTCACCCTGCACCATGAGCCGTGCTTCGATCTCGCGCTTAGTGGACGCTCTTCTGCAGGATAAGGTCCCCCCTTGTGATGACATCTTCTTGCACGATGGTCGCAATCTGAGTCTAGATGCATAAGAAGTTGTCTTTAAGTTCATCATCGTCCATTTTTGCCTCAGCTTCGGCCCATGCTCGGTGACTAGATGGCAACGCAATGATGTGTGCATCCCGAACGATCGTCCACAGGTGATGTAGGGCGTAGTACTCCTTGACGCTGTTAGCTGGCTGCTTGACACAGGCGAACTACATTACGTGTTTGAACACGTGTCTGCCATCCCTGAAATTTTCTGCCCCTTCTTGAATTCGCCTCCCTTTTTGGCGTATACCTCGAGAGCATCATCTATAAGACTCCTTATGTTGGTGCAGTTTTTCTTCTTTATCTCGCTCCCCGAGTCCAAGTACGTGGCTAGCGAATAACTTGGGTGAATGAGGATCAGTGTGCAGTATTTGTCTGCGCAAAACAATTGAAACAAAACAATGTTGGAAAAAGAGGAACCAAAAACTAAGAAAGTACAAGTTACGACGATGAGCGAGTGTGTGCACTTACTTGGGAAAGAAAGGAAAAATAAGCTCTTTTAGACTCTTGTTGTCCACCATAAAATTTTGGAGGTAGTTCTTTGTGCTGGTCCAGGTCACTAGATCCAACATCTGGCTATCACGTATGAAGTAGGGGTCCACTATCGCGGCGTCAGGGGTCTTCTCTCTGTTGACCTTCATCGCCCGATGGAGCGCGTATAGGCGGACCAAATTATAGTTCAGTCGTTTGCCGTGGAAAAGCTTGAAGATGTCCTCATGCGATATGAAGAAGATATCCGCGGGGGCATTATCGACGAAGCCCACGCCCGTTGGAACATTGACCATGAAAACAAGGTACGATGGATTTTATTATTTAAGAAGACACTCCTCTAGAAACAGAATACCTTGCTGCAGGTTATACATCGCTCCACTTGCGTGTTTGATCATCTCCTCACTAAAAATCGGTTGACCAGCTATGTGAACTCTGGTCAAGGTGCCCTCAGGGGGCTGTGTTAACAGGTCGTCCTGAGCCCGGGGCCTCTTCGTACCCGACTGGCTCAAAGACTGCTTATTCTTCTTGGTTCTCTTGCGGGGCTTCTTCGTCTCGACATTAGCAGCTAACTGCTCATCCACCGCCTTATGGAGTGTGGTGGGGCTAAAAATGATTCCCTGGGTGTCTTTATAATGATCAACGACACTAACATCGAGAGGCATCTCCTCTAGGGTACCATGGAAGTCCAGACGTGTGCATGTTTTGGTACGAGCATTTGGGTCATCACGAATGTGGTAGGGATCTTCCACGTTTGGCATGAACGAAGAGTCGATGTCGCCAATGTTGAGCCACGTATCTGGGTTGTCAACATCATCACCGTTAATGTTGTCCCCAGGTGTATCCTTGGGCGATGGTGGTGCAGCGATGGCCTTACCATGTGGAGGCGGCGGTGGCGGCACAACGGCGGCCTTGCCATGTGGAGGCGGCGGTACAACGGCGGCCAACAATTGCTAGTGAGGAGAGGTGGTGGCGGCGAATGGTTGTTGTGGCCGCCACCGCAAGGGCACACGTGGCCGCTGAGTTACTTGTTGTTCCTTCACAAGCCGATTCTGGATCTTCACCCCTGTAAAGACCTGGCCATAGCAATCTTGAAGGTTCTTATGATCATCGGCGCCTCAAGGTTTGCTAGGAGGGTCCATGTCTTCGCACCCCCGCAACACCCGAGCCAGCCGGACCTTGAACATATCACCCTCCATCGACTTGTGGTGCATCATGTGGCTATTTGGTTGAATAATTGTGCCCTTGCCAACATCCTTCAGCTTGCCGTCCATGTAATGCAAGAGCGTGCAAGGAGTATGCTGCGGAAGA
Source organism: Avena insularis (assembly GCA_023614405.1). Taxonomy (NCBI): domain Eukaryota; kingdom Viridiplantae; phylum Streptophyta; class Magnoliopsida; order Poales; family Poaceae; genus Avena; species Avena insularis. The sequence continues at coordinate 657,186,526 of CM042690.1, read as the reverse complement.
ACAAACATCGTGAGATGGCGCTACCTAGTCATCAAAGGCAAAGGAGATGAAATGTGATCAACATGCATTTGTTGGTCGGGGTCATTAACTTGGAGATGGCATTGAGCTCGGCTAATGTCGAGACACCAGTATCATCCTCCCGCTGAGATGCCTTACGAAGCACCGTCGATTGTGCCTTAGTTTTGGCGGGACGGGGAATCGGTGCGACCTGCGGCTCGGTGTTGGCGCCGGCTGGAGGTGTCACCAGAGCGATCTCCGGCCGCGCGTTGGAGTTGGCGCCGGTGAGAGGGTTGATGGCTCAATGCACGGCGCCCAGAAAAGTGTTGATGGCTCGTGGTTGATGTAGAGCTCGTTGGGAACCCCAAGAGGAAGGTATGATGAGCACAAGACAAGTTTCCTCAGTTATGAAACCAAGGTTTAATCGAACCAAGAGGAGCAAGGAAACACCCCAAAGGTGTTACTAGCTGAGCTTTGGCAGGCGCACTACCGGTGCTAGTAGCAACGTGGAGACCTGCACAACACAACTCCACGTAACTTTGTCCCCAACTTGCGATGAGGTTGTCAATCTCACCGTGTTTTGTGGAAAACAAAGGATTAAACGATCGAATGGAGTAAGTAAAAGTTTGCAGAAAGTAAACACAAAGCAGAAACAGTTTATAGATTGTATGTAAAAGACAAGGACCGGGATCCATAGTTCACTAGAGGTGGCTCTCCTTAGATAGATAACATGCTGGGTGAACAAATTACAGCGGGGCAATTGACAAACACCGAGAAAGCAATACATGCATATACTAATCATCTTGACTCCTTTGAGACTTGATTGGGTATTACAACATAATACATAGACCGCCATCCAACTGCATCTATGACTAATAATCCACCTTCAGGTTATCATCCGAACCCCCTCTAGTATTAAGTTGCAAGCAACAGATTATTGCTTTACGAACTGCGTGTAAAGTAAACAATACGATTGTTCTATGAACAAAGAATTGTTGTTTTCTCCCTAGTAGCAACAACACATCTAGTACCTTAGAGATTTATGTCACTTCCCCAGATTAACAGAGGCATGAACCCACTATTGAGCATAAATACTAACTCTTGGAGTTGCTAGCATCTACTTGGCAAAGATAGCTACTAACAATGGAAAGCATGCAAGATCTCAAATAACAAAGACATGATAGAATCAATAATCAATCTGAAATAGCATCTCAATATCCATCGGATCCCCGCAAACACAACATGTATGGATTACAAAAAGATGATCTTGATCATGAACGGAGCTCACAAGATCTAAACATGAAAGCACAAAGGAGGAGAAACCAGCCATCTAGCTACTACATGGATCCATAGTCCAAGGATGAACTACTCACGCATCACACCGGAGACTTGCATGGTGATGAAGAAGGCCTCCAGGGTGAATTCCCCTCTCCGCAGGTGCCGAAGAGCTTCAGATCCCTCCCGATCTAGGGATGGAGATGACGGCTGACTCTGAGACTCTTTCGTGGATTTTGATCGGTGCCACTTAGGGTTTTCGTCCCGAGGGTAATATATAGGCGGAAGGAGGAGAGGCCGAGGGTGCCGGCCACACACCACCCTCGCGGGCCAGGTGGTGTGGTGGCTCCCTGGCCCTTCTCCGTCTCGTATTCTGGCACTTGATCCCTTCCGGAAAAATAGGCACTTTGGCTTTTGTCCCGTCCAATTCCGAGAATATTCATTTTCTGACTTTCCTGGAACCAAAAACAGCAGAAAACAGGTAGCTGGCACTGTGGCTCTTGTTAATAGGTTAGTCCAAGAAATCATATGAAAAGTACTCCAAAGTTGGAACAAAACACAAGAAAGTGGATAAAACCAAGCATGGAACATCAAAAATTATAGATACATTTGCAATGTATCAACATCCCCTAACTTAACTCCTGCTCGTCCACGAGTAGGTAAGTGATAAAAAGAAATAATTTTTGAGGTGACATGCACCATTAAAGACTTGATCAAAGTATTTGCAAAACACTCAAAGCTGGGATCATAGTACTTCAATCATAACATGAAAGACAAAGTTCTAGCAATAAGACAAAGAAACTATGTTGCAACATGAAAAGGCACAAACAAAAGATTCATGAATAACAATGCTTTGCAAGACGTTTGTTTGTTTCACATAAAGAAAACATAGCATAATGGCATTCACCTTGTCCCTCATAGAGTAGCAAACATAAATGCATAGGACACATTCAAAGTTCATAAGAGTGACTAGATACAAATAGTTTAAAACAAGCAATATCAAAGCTATGCATCAATCAACAAGTCTTGGGACAATGCACATAGAACTAAGAATGGCCACTATGCTCTCAAAGTAGGTGCATAATGGTAGAAGGTGGAGACTCAATATAGTGGTGGAAGAAAAGAATTTGTAAAAGGAAGTAGGGATTCAAGTCTCATAAAGAGCTTCCAAAAATTATGGTACTTATAGCTTTCAGCTCTCATTGCCCCTATCATAAGCATCTTGAAGTGATTAAGGTTAAAGTGACACAACTAAGAGGATATGCTTGACAAGTTATAAACCGAAATCTCATGCCCCTTACTTACGAAGACCGATCCTCATGCTACTCAACTTCAGTCACGAGTAAGCTCTTGTCATTGTAAGTATATGTGTATCATTAAGAACCCAACTGGTACCCTTGCACATGATATGGGAGCTTTCCCATAATCAAAATGACAAGGCAAGCAGACAATGAGCATCTCAGCGATCTTTTTATTTGCTATTTGCATAGGTTTTTATTGAGGATGCTTCCTAGAGTGCTCATTATGGTGATGCTGCAAGTTTCCACCATGATTAGGCATGGCTTAGGCTAGCGGCCTAGGCGTTTATCTAACACACATACAAACTCCATGATCTTACAAGTTCCACTTTTATTTCACACCGCCGGGATCCGTAAGCAAAAGAACATGATATCAACGGGGTACAAAGTACAAATGCAATGTTGAAAGCGTTCCCCATGGTACATGGTTCTGCTAATTTCAACTTATAAGGCGCAAGCATATACGCAACAAAGAAGGACCCAATGATTCAAGTTTATTAGAGGCAAAAAGTAAAGTGTGCCATCAAGTTCGTGAGAGCTTTAATCACTAGTTTTCTCATAACAAGTGGAAGGTAAACAAAAGCATGAATATACTTGGAATAGCATAAGCTAGTAGGTAGGTATGGTGGACTCTTTGGAATAACTTGGTTTAGGGAGTTGGATGCATGAGTGGAACTCATACTTGGTGGTGGAGGCTAGCAAAAGACTGGGAGCGACAAACTAAGAGAGCAATAATGGCCATAATCATGCAGAGTGGCAAAACATCATTGATCAAAGCATAAAGTGATACTACAAGTTGAAAACTAAAGGATCATAAAGGCTATGGTGACTTGTGACAGTCATAACATGGTGTGAGCATGTGCCAAGTCAACCCAAATAAAGCATCAAAGGAGAATACCACTATACTATGCTTTAATATGCTAAAACAACGCATGATTCATCCAAGGCACATTAAGCAATCTCAATTGTTTATAACAAGTCATGTTACAGCAAAGAATACTAAGCATAAAGCCAAAACAATATCAAGCATGGCATGAAAAAGCATAGCCACAGTTAAGAACGAGCTCTTTTTACCACAAAAGCATGAACTTTCCTACTCTTTTCCAAACCAAACCAAACTATTTGCAAACCAATGTATGAAAGAGGGGGTCCAACCAACTTATTCAGAAAACTAAGCAAACCAAGCAAAATAAAAACCAAGACGAAAACGAAAAAGAAGACGCTCCAAGAAAAACACAACTATGCATGAAACAATAAAAATGAAGCGTTTGGAAGAAACCTGAAATTTTCATTGATGAAGAAGGGGATGCCTTGGGCATCCCCAAGCTTTGACGCTTGTACTTCTTGGATATTTCTTGGGGTGACATGCGTGGCATACTCAAGCTTGAGCTTTAGTCCATCCTTCATCTCATTACTCATTCCTTCCATACACCTGAAAATTTTCCTTCATACAAAACTTCACACAATCTCATTAGCAACATTAGTGCACTTAAGATAAATAAGTCTTAAGGTTCAGTTATAACACCAAATAAACTTCCATTAGAACACTAGCTACTGTAGCACTTCCCTCAACAAGCTCAATTACCCAAAAGAACTCAAGAAGGAACCAACAAGAAGCAAATGCAGAAAATGGCAGAAATCTGTCAAAACAGACCAGCAGGTAAAGAAGAATTTTTTCGAAGACCTTCTGTTGCTCAAATCAAAAAGTGTTGAACTAAAGAAAGTTAGATAACAACCTGGGTCAGAAGCACAAACAATTACAGCTCAATCCAACATACAGAGCTCTCTCAGGAATTTTTACGGTGAAGCACAAAAATCTGTTTCGGGACAGCAACTTTCCCAATCATTACTTCGCTCTCATTAAAGGTTACTCTTGGCACAAAAAGCAAATAAAAAGGATAAGAAGCGGTTATTACTGAAGTAATAACTTCTAAGACTCATCTAAAACTCTTGGGTTATCTCCCAACAAGTACTTTTCTTTAACGTCTTTAAGTTAGACATAAGAAGCAAAGAAAGAATCAAGTGTTCTCAAATGAAGAAGCATTAAGACCAAATTTTGTTTTCATAGGAGAAGCAAAAGAAATCTTTTCTCTCCTTTTAGGGAAGTGTTCTATACCTTTTTTGAGTGGGATTTGATATTTAATGGTGCCTTCCTTTATATCAATGATGGCACCAACAGTTCTAAGAAAAGGTCTTCCCAAAGTAATAGGACATGAAGCGTTGTATTCAACATTCAAAACATAGAAATCAACAGGGACATAGGAATCGTTAACCATAATAAGAACATCATTAATACTCCCCATGAGTTTTTTTTAGAATTATCATCAAGTGGGACATTCAAATAACAATCTTCAAGAGGAGGCAAATAAAGCATATCATAAATCCTTCTAGGCATAATAGAAACACTACTATCAAGATCACATAAAGCTTTGAAATCAAAGTCATTCACTTTCATATTAATGATGGGTTCCCAACCATCTTCTTGTTTTATAGGAATAGAAGCTTTATGTTTCATCTTTTATTCTTTAATCTTTATGAGAGCATCAGTAATGTGTTTTGTAAAGGCCATGTTCATAGCACTAGCATTTGGACTTTTAGCAAGCTTTTGTAGAAACTTAATAACTTCAGAGATGTTGCAACCATCAAGATAAAAATCAAATTTATCATTTAAAGTAGTAGAACTATTGCTAGCCTCAACACTAGTGGTGGTAATAGTAGAAACACTAATGTTTGTAGCAATTTCATCTTCTCTTTCCCACTTAGCATGTAATTCAGCTAATAGTCTAACATTTTCATCAATTCTTACTTGTATAGCATTAGTAGATGCAAAGGGATTATCATTAGTTTCAGGTTTAGCAGCCATTTTATTTAAAGAAGATTGAGCTTCAGCCAAAGATGCTATATTTCTTTCAGCATTAGAGAGTTTTTCCTCAATAGTTTTATTGAAAGCAGTTTGTTTACTAATAAACTCTTTAAGCATAACTTTAAGTTCAGAGGGATCACTCTTATTATTGTTGTAAGAATTTCCATAAGCATTACCATTGTTGGGAGGATATGGCTTATAATTGTTGTTACCAAAATTGTTCCTATAAGCATTATTACCATACGCATTGTTGCCAAAGTTGTTATTTCTTATGAAGTTCACATCAATTTGCTCTTCTTGAGCAACCAAAGAGGCTAAAGGAACATTATTTGGATCAATATGGGCTTTCCCATTAACAAGCATAGACATAATAATATCAATCTTATCACTCAAGGAGGAGGTTTCCTCAACAGAATTTACCTTCTTACTTTGTGGAGCTCTCTCAGTATGCCATTCAGAATAATTAACCATCATATTGTCCAAAAGTTTTGTTGCAACACCCAAAGTGATGGTCATAAAGGTACCTCCAGCAGCTGAATCCAATAGGTTCCTTGAAGAATAGTTCAATCCTGCATAAAAAGTTTGGATAATCATCCAAGCAGTCAGTCCATGAGTGGGACAATTCTTTACCAAAGATTTCATTCTTTCCCAAGCTTGAGCAACATGCTCATTATAAAGTTATTTAAACTTCATTATTTCACTTCTAATGGATATAATCTTAGCAGGAGGATAGTATTTTCCAATAAAAGCATCTTTGCACTTAGTCCAAGAATCAATACTATTCCTAGTTAAGGAATTCAACCATTCTTTAGCTTTTTCTCTCAAAGAGAAAGGAAACAATTTCAGCTAAATAATATCACCATCTATATCCTTATGCTTTTGCATCTCACAAAGTTCAACAAAGTTATTTAGATGGGAAGCAGCATCTTCATTTCCAATACCAGAAAATTGTTCTCATAACAAGATTGAGCAAAACAGGTTTTATCTCAAAGAAAGTATTTTCTGCCACAGGTGGAGCAATAGGTGTGCTCATAAAATCATTGTTGTTGGTGCTAGTGAAGTCACACAACTTAGTGTTTTCAAGAGTAGTCATTTTTTTTGGATTTTCAAATAAGAAAGCAAACTAGTAAAACTAATTTTTTTGTGTTTTTTGAAGAACAAAACAAGCAAACAAAGCAAAAAGAAAACTAAGCAAAACAAAAACAACAAAGTAAAAAGATTGGTTATGAGGGACTCCCCTTGTGAAGATGTCCTTGACTCCCCGGTAACGGCGCCAGAAAAATGCTTGATAGCTCAATGCACGGCGCCCAGAAAAGTGTTGATGGCTCGTGGTTGATGTAGAGCTCGTTGGGAACCCCAAGAGGAAGGTATGATGAGCACAGCACCAAGTTTTCCTCAGTTATGAAACCAAGGTTTAATCGAACCGGTAGGAGCAAGGAAACACCCCAAAGGTGTTACTAGCCGAGCTTTGGCAGGATGCACTACCGGTGCTAGTAGCAACGTGGAGACCTGCACAACACAACCACAGAACTTTGTCCCCAACTTGCGATGAGCTTGTCAATCTCACCGTGTTTTGCGGAAAACAAAGGATTAAACGTATCGAATGGAAAGAAGTAAAAGTTTGCAGAAAGTAAACACAAAGCAGAAACAGTTTATAGATTGTATGTAAAAGACAAGGACCGGGATCCATAGTTCACTAGAGGTGGCTCTCCTTAGATAGATAACATGCTGGGTGAACAAATTACATCGGGGCAATTGACAAACACCGAGAAAGCAATACATGCATATACTAATCATCTTGACTCCTTTGAGACTTGATTGGGCATTACAACATAATACATAGACCGCCATCCAACTCTATCTATGACTAATAATCCACCTTCAGGTTATCATCCGAACCCCCTCTAGTATTAAGTTGCAAGCAACAGATTATTGCTTACTGAATCGTGTAAAGTAAACAATACGATTGTTCTATGAACAAAGGATTGTTGTTTTCTCCCTAGTAGCAACAACACATCTAGTACCTTAGAGATTTATGTCACTTCCCCAGATTACCAGAGGCATGAACCCACTATTGAGCATAAATACTAACTCTTGGAGTTGCTAGCATCTACTGATAGCTACTAACAATGGAAAGCATGCAAGATCTCAAATAACAAAGACATGATAGAATCAATAATCAATCTGAAATAGCATCTCAATATCCATCGGATCCCCGCAAACACAACATGTATGGATTACAAAAAGATGATCTTGATCATGAACGGAGCTCACAAGATCTAAACATGAAAGCACAAAGGAGGAGAAACCAGCCATCTAGCTACTACATGGATCCATAGTCCAAGGATGAACTACTCACGCATCACACCGGAGACTTGCATGGTGATGAAGAAGGCCTCCAGGGTGAATTCCCCTGTCCGGCAGGGTGCCGGGAAGAGCTTCAGATCCCTCCCGATCTAGGGATGGAGATGACGGCGGCTACAGACTCTTTCATGGATTTTTGATCGGATACTTAGGGTTTTCGTCCTGAGGGCAATATATAGGCGGAAGGAGAGGCCGAGGGGGTGCCGGGAGCAGCCACACCACCCCGGCGGGCTGGCCTGGCCGCAGCGCCAGTGGTGTGGTGGCTCCTGCCCTTCTCCGTCTCGTATTCTGGCACTTGATCCCTTCCGAAAAAATAGGCACTTTGGCTTTTGTCCCGTCCAATTCCGAGAATATTCATTTTCTGACTTTCCTGGAACCAAAAACAGTAGAAAATAGGCAGCTGGCACTGTGGCTCTTGTTAATAGGTTAGTCCAAGAAATCATATGAAAAGTACTCCAAAGTTGGAACAAAACACAAGAAAGTGGATAAAACCAAGCATGGAACATCAAAAATTATAGATACATTTGCAATGTATCAAGGGGCACCGGAGCGACCGAGTGTGTCTCGACGTTGGCGGTCTCGGGTGTCACCATGTCCGGCGACACGTGCTGGATCGAGTTACTGCCGGAGAGGCTGGGCACCATGAGCGACCCTCATCGACCTGCTGCATTCCAACCAGCGAGCCCCTCCCACAGCTCATTGGGAAACATCTCGTGGATCTTCTGTTGCACTTTCTCGTCGATCAGCCTCGACAACTGTTGCATCTGCTCCCGGAGCAGTTCAACCTCGCGTTTTTCACTTGCCACCGCCGTGGCCTTCCTATCTTTCTTCTCCTTTGGGTCCTCTTTCCTGAAGTCGCCAACCTTGCCGTATATACCATAGTAGGGCACGCGGCCAAATGAAGTCGGCGGCGCAGACTTGGCCCTCCCCTTGAACATGTTTGTCGCCCTGTTGAAGGGCGTGTCCCACCGCGGGTACGCCGTCGACCCTTAGGACGAGCTCGCACTTAACGCGGAAGACTTTTCTTCGGCTCTCTGCAGAGAAGGAAAGTGATCCCATTTAGAAATTTGGCTTCAATACTTAATTAGAAACGCAGATCGACTCCGTGATAAATTCCTTACTAGCCTTTTCTAGAACTTCCTCATATCATCATTGTTGGTAACGAATTCCTTGAGTTCGGGGTGGAGATAGTAGCGGGCACGAACAAACTGCATCACCTGCTTGTCCGTGAATTTGTGCCACGGGTTATCTTTCCCTAGACGGGCATACTCGGTGTCCTCCTTTGCCCAAACGGCCCTTTTTCCTCGGTAACCGCCGCTTCCGCAACGTTGGTTACCGATATTCAGCTCCCGCATACTCCTCCCCCACTCGGTCCATTCCTGACCTTCTGGAGAAGTTCAGTCTGCCTTGAACTTGATGAACTCATCTTCGTCAAGCATCGACTCGGCCTGCTTTATCTCCTCCCAACTTTTACCCTCGTTAATCCTCCTCTTCACTCGGCTTCTCCATCTGCTCAAGGCGGTGCTCATCCTTGTGAGGGATAACTTGTTTACCTTGTTCCCTTTGAGTTTTTGGTTATCGTACTTATCTAGGAACTTGTACCCTTTTTGAAGCTTCCCAATGTGGAGCTCTTGCAACCGCGTATTGTTCTTTCTTATGTTCTTCTGGTTGATGCTGATGTCTACGCACTTCTATTCTTATAGACAGTTGTTGGGCCTCCAAGTGCAGAGCTTTGTAGAACATCATCAAGTTTTCTCTTAAGTGGATCGCCTAAGGTTTATCGAACTCAGGGAGGAAGTGGTCAAAGGTATCCCCTCTCAAGCAACCCTGCAATCAAGATACAAGAAGTCTCTTGTGTCCCCAACACACCCAATACACTTGTCAGGTGTATAGGTGCACTAGTTCGGCGAAGAGATAGTGAAATACAAGTGGTATAGATAATTATAAGTGGTAACGGTGATAGAAAATAGCTTGATGGCGTGGAAAAGACTAAAGTAAAACTGAAATAAAGATAGAAGCAAGCAAACATGTAATAGATCTAATAGCAAATGGTGTTTCAATGCTTAGAAACAAGGTCTAGGGATCATACTTTCACTAGTGAACACTCTCATATAAATATCTTCTCTTTATGATACTACTCTTAACTACTCTTCGGTTGAACACTCTAATCGATGGTAGGGCTATAACAGCACACCTCAAAGTTCGCTTTCCGCATCTAGATAACCCCACACTATTACTTTGAGCACTAGATGGTTCAAACAAACACCACAATTTCATAAAGACATCCAACTCCAAATATAACTCATAACAAGTATTTGTAATCTCTAGCCTAAGTTCCACCATGGTGTACACACTGTCAACTTCACACACATGGGGAGAGCAGAGATCTATTAAAGCACTTGAGTAGCAAGGTAGATCTATAGATTACAAGCTCATGATCTCAATAAGATCATGCATAGAGAGAGATGGACACATAGCTACCGGTAGAACCCTTAGCCTCGAGAGAGAACTACTCCCTCCTCATCATGGGAATCAGCAATGGTGATGGAGATGGCGGTAGAGATCGATGGATATGGCTCCAGGGGCACTTCCCCGTCTCGGCAGGGTGCCAGAACAGAGACTTTCTGTCCCCCGAATCTCCCCTTCGGTGGCGGCGGCGCTGTGAAACTTTTTGTGGCCGAAGGCTTGACTATTTAGGGTTTCTGTATCGGGAGGCTTCTTATAGGCGAGAGGGCAAGGTCGATTGTGGCGGGGCCCACCATGCCTGGCGACTGGGGGACCCGCGCCTAGGGGTGGTTTGGCCACCCTGTGGCCCCCCTTCGTCTCTCCTTCTGGCTCCATGATTCTTCCGGGAAAATATCGACTTTGGCTTTTGTCCGGTTCAATTCCGAGAATATTGATTTTTTTGACTTTCCTGGAACCCAAAACAGCAGAAAACAGGCAGCTGGCACTGTGGCTCTTGTTAATAGGTTAGTCCAAGAAATCATATGAAAAGTACTCCAAAGTGTGGACAAAACACAAGAAAGTAGATAAAACCAAGCATGGAACATCAAAAATTATAGATACATTTGCAATGTATCAGATGCTCATGCTCTCCCGCACAATGCACCCGATTTGTAGGCCGTACCCAGCGGCAAGCTTCGCAGGCTCCATGGGTTGGCCACTCGGTTTCACAGGGGTGAACTCTTCGCGGTTGATGTCGAGTTTCGGCAGCGTCCGGTCCTACCTTTTTGCCTTCTTCTTCTTCCTAGCGGGCGGGGAGGCGCCATTGCTGTCCACGCGTTCACCGCCATGAATTGCTTCGGCCTCCTCGTCGCCATTACTGCTTCCATCATCGTCGCCATCTTCAGTCTCCTCCTCATATTCATACTCCTCATCTTCATGGGCCGCAGCTTCGGCCTCCTTGTCAACTTCATCGGCCTCATCTTTGGCCTCCTCGTTGGACCCGCTGAAGTCATCGCCAAACCGCCAAAACTTGAGGTTGGCTCTTTTTGCTTGTTCTTCGAAGCTCATGGGCTGAGAAGGGCCAGCCCCGATGTCTTTATCTCTGCTCGACACGTTTGCACTTCATAGAAAAATGCAACAATTTAATTAGTACAAAATAGAGTCGACCGAAAAATTCGGCATAACCTTTGCTATTTTTTTGACATAGGAGTGCCCATTTCTCAACCGAAACGGAAGTGATTCAACACTTCAGGAGAAACGGGCAACTCAAATGAATTCCCTGCAACGTTTTTCATACAAAATTGATGACAGCCATCCAATCACACATATACAAAGAGCAAAAAATAGCTCCAGGTGTAGCAAATTACTGTAAAATAAGCTCCGGGACACAACTTGTAGGTGGTGGTCAGCAGCCCAGAATACCACTAACATGAGAAGAAAATAGCTCCAGGTGCAAAATAGCTGACAGTTATTAACATGAGCAGAAAACACTAAAATAAAGCACTGAAATGAAATTTTTATCCACTACCACCTTGGCTTAACTAAAATTGTATTGTCTAGATGATAGTGATTGTTTAAGATGATTCCTAGAACTGGAATCATAAAGATGGTGGTTGAGAGGCTCATTTAAAATTATTTATAAGTGATGATTTGCAAATTGAAACATGAAGAAACATCAAATATCCTTCTTTACTCTGCATATGATAATATTCTATAAGGAAGCTCTAGGTACAGTAACCAAAATCAAAGAAAATGGGCAGAAAATGGCTCTGAAATAATGTGCCCTGAAACTATTTACATAAAGCACACGGTTACTGCCCCAATCATTTCCACTACTGCATTAGTTGATATACAGCGTGAAATTTAGTTGATATACAGGCAATCACACGTACACGTAGATGGAACCAACTACAAAAACCTCCACCATGAACATCTCGCACACTGACCGTAAAATTAGATTAACTCTTCTCTTTCAAAACAAGAATTTGATTATGAATGTCAAATTCCAGTTCCATATATAAGATATGAAATATCCCGAATTGGTTTGTACTTGAAAAAAAACTCACCAAATTTTTTTGTTCTCCTTAACCCTCATGATTTCCCATTCACAGCAAGCATAAATAAATTTCTGGACTCAAGCATAGGAATCTGTGCTGAAATGAATAATATTCTGACAACTGAAGCAAATATATACTACATATTGTATTTCTCAAGACAATAGCAAGCACACATGAACTATTGAGCCCCGTGCAATTCAATTCAGTTATTTTGATGCCACCTGGAATCAAACTATGCATCTAAAATAGATCTTGGTACAAGAACTAAAGACATGCATCTAAAGGCAGAATTCATTATACAAATCTAGAAGATGAAAGCACAAACACATGCAGAACCATTCTCTTCTACTCATCGAAATAGCAAAGATAAGCAGTCAAAGCATGCATTCAAGCAGTACAAGGTTAAATGGTCCAGCTAACTAAAACTAGGTATGCAGAAGCCTGAGCTGAAGTAAAAGTGTCTACCAAACTAAACATGAATTTAAACGCTACGTATTGGAATGTTTGTAACGTCATGCATGTCAGACATGCTTAACCCTCGACATCCTCGACATCGACAACCATGTCCAATCTATATCTTCTTATAAAGTAGACCCCCACTAAGTTTGTCTATCTCTACATGCAGCCTATCCACATTAGCCCATATTCATAGCCGTCCAATTCTAATGATCTTCTTGATTCCCAACCGTCCATGTTTAACTCGAAGCTAGCACAACTCCATCTTGGCGTTCCACCACTGTTCCATGCTGTTCTCTTCGAGTCTTCTCATTAATTAGCATACAGTGAAATGCTCGGCTGGTACCACCGACTGATTAATCCTCAAGGCCAATGACATGGAAGTCTGAATGTTTAACTCTTGCAATTCCACTTTTCTTCTGTGTAATTGCGAGCCATTTAATATCATCCACAACAACGTCCATTGAACACATTATATTTCATCCGACCACACAGGACAATGTCATCTCTCTTCGCATTCCCTTTTCCATCGACGCCTCTGCCCCCCTGCTTGATGACCAGCACTGAAAGAAAATAGAGCAGTACACGTGCGGCCAGTGCTTCATGTCAGCTACCGCGGAAACAGTAGGATCGGATTTTCAGGTTGATTACACTGAGTAGTCTGTTTCGTAACACTGACTAGGAAACAGTAGGATCAGATTTTACTAATCTGTTGGTTTGTAGTACAATCGTTCTATGTCTGCATCTTCAAAGTGCAGATCCCTATGCTAATGGCTACATGATGTGAGATTATTTTTGTACCAAGCAGTTCACACACAATTGCGTCATAGTAAGATTTTACACTATTTATCTGCCCATACAACTTCAGTAGAGTTTTATAGTGCACTTACGGTAACGGTTTGACTTAACATATAATTGTTATTATAGATGGATTGAGTTTTGAGTGTACAATGACTTGACATGGAGTGATGCGCATGTGTCTTGCTAATTTGGAGGTAATTACCCCTCTTCTGCTATTTAGAGGGATACATTCTATTTTTCAGAGATTTCTTTTGATTGATGTATACAGTATGTAAACAGTTTTTTAGCTGGTTATCCATCGTTTCTAGCAAGAAGTATATGGTGACCCTTTACGAAAGAACAAAATAAATACATTGCCTTATACTCTTTATAAAGTAAATATACAGCAGGAATTCACATTATCCTAAATGTACGGCTTCCTTTAAATTTGAAAAGACTTTATGCACTCTTACAGAAATACAATTTCTGATTTAAGTTTATTCACTAATAATCAACATCCTGTTTACTTTCGCTTTGCAACTTCTTAGAGGTATACATAGATATACCCGCCGCAACGCGCGGGGTATTTTCTAGTTCATACTTATTCGTAGGGCAATGGTTAAGAATGGGTTAAGGAGGACTTGTATATCGACCCAAATGTTTCTAAATGCAGTCCTAGAAGAGAAACCTTTCTCGATTAACTTGTGATGTACTCCTATCTGCCAATGACATTTAGCTTATGCTGTGCTTATCAATTGGAAACACACTAGGGCTGAAATGTTTAGGGCTATGGTTCAAATCATCTTTTACATAATCATGTACTAGCTGAAATGTTCAGTGGTCTTTTGGTGTTGTTTTTGATTCGAGACCAGACTGAATTTGTATAGTATGCAAAGTGGACTCCATATGATTTTTCTGCACAAGGTTCTGAATCCAACCTTCTTATATAATGACTGAATTTGTTGTTGCAGATACAAAAAAGGCTATGTTTGACAGTTCAGTGAGCAGATCATGCTAATTATAAACACTAGTCGATGGATTTTGACACAGGGCAGTAACAGAGCACTCATAAATCAGTAAAACAACGGCCAGTAATGTGAATATTTAACTGACGTGAGGTCAGAACACAAACAAATCACAGCTAAGGAAAATCTGCTGCAACATTGAACTGCCACAAGTTCAGAACACAAACAAACCACTCACAATTAACTAGCCAAATAGGAGTTGGGGTGCTGACTACGATGAGAAGGGACCCATTTTGGTTCCATGTTCTGCAGCCAGATGGTGGAGAATGGGGAATGGGGCATGTGGAATGGGGTGGTGGAGGAGGGGAATGGGGAGGGGGAGGCTCACCTTCGAGGTCGGAGACGAGGAAGGCAGTGGTGGAGAGGCACCTGGTGCTCGACAGGGATAGGGCGGCTCCTAGTTGCTCCACGGGGACGGGGCGACACCTGGTCCTTCTCTTCCTGGTTGTGCCACAGGGATGGGGCGGCGCTCCTGGTGCTCCTCCTCCTGGTTGCTCCACGGGGATGGGGCAGCGCTCCTGGTTCTCTTCCTCCTCCTGGCGGGTGGTTCCTGGTGGCGGAGACACGAGGAGGTCGAGATCAGGGGAAGGGATGGGGAGGGGAGGGGAGGGGAGAGGTTGGGGAGGCTCACCAGCGGTGGGGGAGGCAGGGCGACTCCTCCGGTGGAGGGGGAGGCAGGGCGACATGGGGCTCGATCTCGCGCACGCTAGCTAGGGTTCGTGAGACACAAAAGGGGCGTGGCACTAGCTAGGGTTTGTGAGAGTGAGAAATAAAGGGAGAGAGGTTGATCAATTTTTGGCTAAGTGTAAAACATCCGTGGCGCATATTGTCCAATATGCGCCATTGATATGAAGCACTTAGCCAAATAAGATGGGTCTTGTTGGTTTGTGGCCCGAAGTTCGTGGGCGAGTGCATCGCGTTACCCAAGTTGCCTATAATTGCCGCATATTGCAAAGTTGGGCTGCCAACTACCGAGAGGGGCCATTTCGAGGCAAACTCATCTCACCCCTATCAAATTCAAACATTCCGTTAAATTGTCCCGTGAAGTAGACGGTCGGGACCCACATGTCGGTCATCTGTCCGTGACGTGAGCGCTGAAGAGTGCATATTTGCATCATGTTTTACATTATTATTTTGCATTGTAGATGTAGGATCTTGGTATTTTATGGTGCTCGCGTGCATATTTTATGTCTGTTTTCACCAGGATCAAGACAAATGATGGATCCAATGGATACAATTCTTAGAGCAGTTGTACTATGGAGAAAAGGAGTAAAAAACAACGTAAATCGCTTATTTAGAAAATATTAATAATACCAGACAAAAACCAGAAGCGAACAAGGGAGGCAGAGAGTCCAATGACCAACTATACGACCGGAGCAATTTTTCCGGCCGTATAGCTCCGGTCGTATAGTTGGCGCCGCCTTCTCCTTGTCAAATAGTTCCACCCCATGCAATTGGTTCGAGGAGACGACATATAGAACACCCACAAATCGCATAAATCTCACCTCCGAAAGGCGTCTGGAGGGGGAACTCCTCCACAAGGGATCCATCTTCGCCCTGCGCAGATCCGGGAGGCTAAGGTATCGATCTTCATCATCCACCGCTGCATCACCACCATCTCCATCTATCCCGTCTACATCTTGTCTAGATCTTGTTTCCATTACCATTGCTATGATGTTGATTGCCTCCATGTCTGAGTAGATCATTAGTTCTTGGGGAGATGGATAAACCCTAGTATGAGATTGAAATAAGATAAAGTCTATTATGATATTCCTCGTTCTGACCATGTGTTAGATTTTCTACATCTTGATGTTGAGAGAAGTCGACCTCTCAATATTTGCTTCTCGTGGAGACTCGATGGAGAAAACTACTAGTTGGTAGACGGAGGTGTGCTAGCACTTATAGTGACTATAAAGTTGTTGGCACCCCTTACGTATCAACTTGGGAACCGATGAAACGCACAGAACACTATCCATGCCATGGGATACGTCCTACGGGATTACGTTTCTTAATAGCGCAGTAATTCGATTGATGTCGATTGCTGACTGCTGTGGTTATGAGGATGATGTGAGCAGCGGTTGCTGCCTATTTGTCCAATTACGGAGTTCCTCCCACACATACATAGAGAATGTTCATGATGATAATCTTTATCTTATACTCTTATAATACTAGTGGTGTATCCGCTACTCTCTGAGAACACTTTTTCTCTAATGCAGTTCCAATCTCTCTTACATACGTGATACTTACTTTCTGTATTCAGTTGTTTTACTTTACTTTATTATTGCTCTTATATCCAAAACCCCAAAACACCTTTTTACACAATACTCGCATTTTATCTTGTCACTTAGAACTTTATCTAACATTTCTATTGTAATAGTTATTAGACTTCAGACTCCTGCTCCCTGTGGGATCGATATCTTTATTTCGAAACTAGCTACAAACAATCTGTGCACTTGCAGCCATCAAGCTATTTTTTTGGCGCCGTTGCCGGTGAGCTAAGCACTGTAGGTATTTTAGTTTTTGCTTATTTATTTTTGTCTTGCTAAATTTTGTTTTGAGTTACAGGTTTCCACCAATATGATGGAGTTTGAGCATATGACTAGTGTTAACCCACTCAACCACTTTGGGAAGCCCTATGATATTTATAAGAGAGACAACTCCAATGAGAAGACAAGGGGGTTTGAAATAAATCCTCTACTACTTAATATTCTACATAAGAAGCAATTTACTAGAGATAAAGAAGATCCTGATCCATATGAGCACATTGCATGTTTCAAAGATATATCTAGCACTTTTCTATTGACGGGATATACCGCTGATGAGGTAAGGGTTAAACTTCTAGTCGGACTTTGACAAGTACAACTCTCTCATGGTATAGATCTCTACCCCCTAAAGCCACTACTACCTGGGATAATTTGGCCTGTGAATTTCTATCAAAATATTATCCATTATCAAAATCTTTTGGAATCACGTGTCTTATAATGACTTGGAAGAACCGTTCTAATGAAGGACTGGTAAGAGCTTATATTAGATGTAAAGATTTACTATGACTATGTTCTCATCATGATTTGCCTGAATGGTATTTACTACATATCTTTTATGGCGGTTTAATTGAACCTAATAAAATTGAACTAGACTCTTTCGCGGAAGGAGCCTTTATGAATCTTCCTATACCTAAAGCTCGGGCTTTACTTAATAGAATTCGTGATCATAGAGTTTCATGGAATTTTGGTCTAGGAAGCGAAGGAGGCGTAGAAATAGAGCATGATTGTATTCATGATTACAATAAAAAAGGCCATGTTAAAGAATTATTTAAATAACT
Organism: Avena insularis; assembly: GCA_023614405.1. Taxonomy (NCBI): domain Eukaryota; kingdom Viridiplantae; phylum Streptophyta; class Magnoliopsida; order Poales; family Poaceae; genus Avena; species Avena insularis. The sequence goes on along the minus strand of CM042690.1, from coordinate 657,168,644 downwards.
TTATTTGGATTCAGATCTTGTGTTGCAAGTTGTTAAAGACTTTATAGAACATATGAAAGCCCCAAAGGAGGGTCTAGTCAAGTATGATCCACCACCCGAACCTGAAAGGAAGAAAGAAGATAAAGCAACACTGGCCTCCATAGAACCAATATATGAAATGCCTTTCCCTAACACTGCACAAAAGCATATTTTTGAATATGAACAGGTTAAAGCAGTATAGGAGAAGGAGGACGAAAGCATGCCAGAAGAAGTGGAATATCTGGAAGAAACCAAAGATGAAGAGGTAATCAAGGAAGCGATTATGGCTATGTACGCACATTGTAACATAGTTGAACTTGATGAAGAGACTTCCATATTGGTTGAAGGTAAAACAAAGGTAAAAGATGTGGGTAAGCCTATTCTTCCCTGCATATTTAAAGAAACCTCGCATTACGGTTTATGTGATCTTGGCACCCAAGTTAATGTTATATCTTATGACTTTTACTTAGAAATAAAAGAAGAAATAGAACTGGCTACAATTGAAAATATTGATATGACAATTATGTTAGCCAATAAAAACCTTAGAATTCCAATGGGAGTAGTTGAAGATGCAACTATCACAATTGGCAATAAAAACTTTCCTATCGATTTTGTAGTTTTTGATATGCTAGCTGACAGTCTTTGCCCAATTATATTTGGAAGGAACTTTTTGGGTGATATAGGTCCTATGTTAATTTCAAGAAGGATATTGTGTCTCTTAAGCTTGGGGGAACGGAAAATAAATTCCATTTTCCAAATTTAAAGACAGGCCTCCACAAATACAAGAAGAAGAAGAAGAAGAAGAAGAGAGAACTATTGAGGAAATAGCGACTCTTTCCTTTAGTAATCAAGAAGAAGAAATAGATGAAAATCCAAATTATGAAGAAATAGTTATGGAGGACAAGTCCCTGGGAGAACTAGAAGATGAATTCGATTCACTTCCCATTTTGGGACCTCCAACCGATGAGGCTTTTGAAGAGCCAAAAAAGAGAGGGGACGAAGAACTTCCACCCCCAGAATTGAAGACTCTACCAGAAAATCTTAAATATAGGTTTTTAGATGATACAAATAAATTTCATGTTATTATTAGTGCTAAACTTTCAGGAGAAGAAGAAGAACTCATGAAGATACTTAACGAGCATCGCCAGGCCTTTGGTTACTCAATGGATGCATTGAAGGGCATCGGTCCATGATAGCTGTCCATCGAATATTCATGAAAGAAGGTGCTAAACCAGTTGCAGAATTTAATAGAAGATTGAAGCCTGAAATGAAGGAAGTTGTAAGAAAAGAAATTGTATGCCTATTGGACGCAGGTATAATCTATCCTGTTAAAGAGAGTGAATGGGTAAGTCCTGTTCACTGTGTTCCTAAGAAGGGCGGTTTTACTATTGTTCCTAATGAAAACAATGAATTGATACCTACTAGAACCGTTGTTGGGCATAGGATGTGCATAGACTTCGAGAAACTAAATAAAGAGACTAGGAAAGATCACTATCCATTACCATTCATAGATCAAACTTTAGAAAGGTTAGCAAACGATACTCATTTTTGCTACTTGGATGGGTACTCTGGTTTTTCTCACATAGTTGTTCATCATGATGACCAACTTAAAACAACTTTCATTAGTCCTTACGGTTTACATGCTTACCGATGTATGCCTTTTGGTTTATGTAATGCTCCAGCTACTTTTCAATGATGTATGACTGCTATCTTTGCGGATTTTATAGAACTTATAATGGAAGTATTTATGGATGATTTTTCTGTTTATGGAACTTCATTTACAAGTTCCTTGGATAATCTCAAAAGAGTTTTGCAGCGTTGTGAAGAAACTAATATTGTTCTAAACTGGGAGAAATGCCATTTTATGGTCAAACAAGGTATAGTCCTTGGACACCAGGTATCAGGTAAGGGAATTGAAGTTGATAGAGCTAAGGTTGAGGCAATAGAGAGAATGCCACAACATATGGATATTAAAGGTATAAGAAGTTTTCTTGGACATGTGGGTTTTTATAGAAGGTTCATTAGAAATTTCTCTGGAATATCTAAACCTTTGACAAACCTCCTACAAAAAGGAATGAGATTTAATTTTGATGATAAGTGTCTTGGATCCTTTCGTAGACTCAAAAATGCTTTATCTCGTGCTCCCATCATTAAACCACCTATCTGGGATACAACTTTTGACTTAATATGTGAAGCTAGTGACTATGTTGTAGGGGTAACTCTAGGACAACATATTGGTCGTAGATTTAATATTATACATCATGCTAGTAGAACTCTCAATGGTGCTCAAAAGAACTACCCTAGGGAAGAAAATGAACTTTTTGCTGTATTTTTCTCTTGTGATAAATTTCGTTCCAATATAGTTGATGCAAAGGTAAGAGTACACACGGATCATGATGGCTTAAAAGAACTCCTTGAAAGGAAATACCATAAGCCAAGACTGATCCGTTGGATTCTTTCACTTCAAGAATTTGAGTTAAAGATTATGCAGAGGCAAGAAATAAAGTTGTTGGATGTAGTGTCCATGATTGCCCTGCAAGGCACCAATCTTATTGAGAGGAACTTTAGTCCTGGTGATTTTTGTTTACGAGAATTATCCAATGAACTAAAGTTAATTCCTCCAAAAGAGAAGAAGTCTTTGTTGTGGGAGGAACTTTTCAACCCCGAATAAACAATGGTAAGTGCAAGGTAAGTGTTCTTACCCAAATAAGTGATTTGTTTTCACAATTTTTACTTTTGAAAATTCTGCCTTTGATTTCCGTGTGTTTTCTGAAGTTTTAGAGGGGTTTTACCAACTATACGGGCAGAGCTATACGACCGGAGAGGAAGCTCCTGCCGTATAGTTGGTCGTTAAACTCTCTGTATCATCTTCGTGAAATTGTTTTCGCTATCTGAGCCTATACGGTCGCAACTATACTACCAGTGCCAAAAATTCCGGCCATATAGTTGGTCGTTAAACTCTCAGATGCTTTTGCTATATGTGTTTGCATCTATACGGTCGCAACTATACGACCGGAGCAAAAATTCCGGCCGTATAGTTGGTCGCTAAACTCTCAGACACTTTTGATTTTTGGTGTTTATATCTATACGGTCGCAACTATACGACCGGAACCAAAAATTCTGTCCGTATAGTTGGTCGTTAAACTCTCAAACACTTTTTCGTTTGATCTTTCGTTTATTCATCTAAAAAAACACGTCATTATCAGTTCCGAGTCATGATTTAATCGACCTGGACTCGAGATATTTGGAAATATCTGCCCAGAACCAACTATACAGCCAGAGCTATATGAGTCGCGCCCGTATAGTTGGTCGTTACGCGGCAGGACACTCCAAATCCATGATTTCTTTCCCTGTTTGTTCAGATTCTTTTCTTGGGCCACAATTTGGTGTTTCTTGTGAGCTTTACCGACCTCTAACCCCCCTTATATACTGACATTATCTCTCTCTAATCATAATCTCCAGGAACCAATCTAGCGATGCGTTCTCCCGTCCTAGGCTGTGGAAAACCCTTGGGGCTCATTGCTCCTTCTAGGGACCGCTCTAGCAGCCCGTCCATGGAGGACGATGATGAGGAGGTGGAGAGGTTTAGCCCGAGGTACAAGGAGTACATCGAGCCAAGCTACTTCAACAACAATTCCGACGATGATGTGGTTGACGCCTACATCCGCTGTGACATCTATGATCCACCGGAGATCAATTGGGTGGAGATGAAGAAAGCTCAACAAGAGAGAGAGAGAGAGAGAGGATCGCAAACCACATGGAAAAGGGCATGTGGAGACGGTCAAGTTCATCCCTATGGATCAAAGGCCGCACAAGCGTAAGGAATTATCTAATATTGGTGCAGGTGCTAGCAAGAGAACGTAGGAACCACTTTCGAAGCCAACCATTGGTGCTCGTATGAAGGTCAAGCCTCAAGAAGAGTGGAGGTACGGTTTCCACTTCCCCGATCGATCAATTATGGACGAGGAAAAAGAAGTTGTCCCCAGGACCAAGGATCACGTGATATATCAGAAGCAAGAGCTACTTGCTGACTCGTGTAATAACGAGCTCGTTGGGGAACCCCAAGAGGAAGGTATGATGACCACAACAGTAAGTTTCCCTCAGTTATGAAACCAAGGTTATCGAACCAGTAGGAGCAAGGAAACACCTCCAAGGTGTTGCTAGCTGGCCTTTGGCAGGGCGCATTACCGGTGCTAGCAGCAATGTGGAAACCTGCACAACACAACCACAGAACTTTAACCCTAACTTACAGTGAGGTTGCCAATCTCACCGGTTTTGATGAAAACAAAGGATTAAACGTATTGTGTGGAAGAAAGTAATAGTTTGCAGAAAGTAAACAGAAAGTAGTAAACAATTGTAGATTGATGGTAAAAGAAAGGACCGGGGTCCATAGTTCACTAGTGGTGGCTCTCCTGAAGATAGATGACATGTTGGGTGAACAAATTACATCAGGGAAATTGACAAACATCGAGAAAGCAATCATGCATATACTAAACATCTTGACTCCTTTGAGATTTGATTGGGCATTACAACATTATACATAGACCGTAATCCAACTGCATCTATGACTAATAATCCACCTTCAGGTTATCATCTGAACCCCCTCCAGTATTAAGTTGCAAGCAACAGGTAATTGCATTACCCATTGCGTGTAAAGTAAACAATAAGATTGGTCTATGAACAAAGGATAGCTGTTTTATCCCTAGTAGAAACAACACATCTAGTACCTTAGAGATTTCTATCACTTCCCCAGATTACTAGAGGCATGAACCCACTATCGAGCATAAATACTAACTCTTGGAGTTGCTAGCATCTACTTGGCCAAGATAGCTACTAACAACGGAAAGCATGCAAGATCACAAATAACAAAGACATGATAGAATCAATAATCAATCTGAAATAGTATCTCAATATCCATCGGATCCCCGCAAACACAACATGTAGGATTACAAATAGATGATCTTGATCATGAACGGAGCTCACAAGATCTAAACATGATAGCACAAAGGAGAAGAACCAGGCATCTAGCTACTACATGGACCCATAGTCCAAGGCTGAACTACTGATGCATCACACCGGAGGCTTGCATGATGATGAAGAAGGCCTCCAGGGTGAATTCTCCCCTCCGACAGGGTGCCGGGAAGAGCTTTAGATCCCTACTGATCTAGGGATGGAGATGACAACGGCTACAGACTCTTTCATGGATTTTTGATCGGGCCCTTAGGGTTCCTGTATCGGAGGCATCTTATAGGCGAAAGGGGAGGCCGAGGGGGTGCCCTAGGCGGCCACACCACCCCCTAGTGCAGGCCAGGCATGGCCGCGTGGCCAGGTGGTGTGGCGGCCCTATGGCCCCTCTTCGTCTCGTATTATGTCTCTGTGTCCCCCTCGGTGAAAAACTAACTTTGGCTTTTGTCCCGTCCAATTCCGAAAATATTCATTTTCTGACTTTCCTGGAACCAAAAACAGCAGAAAACAGGCAGCTGGCACTGTGGCATCTTGTTAATAGGTTAGTCCAAGAAAGTGTATAAAAAGTACTCCAAAGTGTGGACACAACATAAGAAAGTAGATAAAACCAAGCATGGAACATCAAAAATTATGGATACGTTAGCAAAGTATCAACATCCCCAAGCTTAACTCCTGCTCGTCCTCGAGTAGGTAAGTGATAAAAAGAAAGAATAATTTTTGAGGTGACATGCACCATCATAAACTTGATCAAAGTATTTGTAAAACATTGATAACTGGGATCATAGTACTTCAACATTGCATGAATGATAAAGTTCTAACAATAAGACATAGCAACTATGTTGTAACATGAAAAGGCACAAACAAAATATTCATGAATAACAATGCTTTGCAAGACGTTTGTTTGTTTCACATAAAGAAAACATAGCATAGTGGCATTCAGCTTGTCCCTCATAGAGTACCCAACATAAATGCATAGGACACCTTCAAAGTTCATAAGAGTGACTAGATAAAAATAGTTTAAGAACAAGCAATATCAAAATTATACATCAATCAAAAAGTCTTGGGACAATCCACATAGAACTAAGAATGGCCACTATGCTCTCAAAGTAGGTGCATAAAGATAGAAGGTGGAGACTCAATATAAAAGTAGGGATTCGAGTTTCATAAAGAGCTTCCAAAAATTATGGTACTTATTAGCTTTCAGCTCTCATTGCCCCTATCATAAGCATCTTTAGGTGATTAAGGTTAAAGTGACACAACTAAGAGGATATGCTTGAGAAGTTATAAGCTGAAATCTCATGCCCCTTACTTACGAAGACCGAACCTCATGCTACTCAACTTTAGTCACAAGTAAGCTCTTGTCATTGTAAGTACATATGTATCATAGAGAACCGCGAACGGGGTACCCCTTGCACATGATATAGGAGCTATCCCATAATCAAAATGACAAGGCAAGCAGACAATGAGCATCTCAGTGATCTTTTTATTTGCTATTTGCATAGGTTTTTATTGAGGATGCTTCATAGAGTGCTCATTATGGTTATGCTGCAAGTTTCCACCATGATTAGGCATGGCTTAGGCTACCGGCACAGACGTTTATCTAACACAAATACAAACTCCATGATCTTACAAGTTCTCCGTTTATTTCACACCGCCGGGATCCATAAGCAAAAGGACGTGATATCAACTAGGTACAATGTACAAGTGCAATGTTGAAAGCGTTCCCCATGATACATGGTTCTGCTAACTTCAACTTATAAAGTGCAAGAATATACGCAACAAAGATGGATGCAATGGTTCAAGTTTATTAGGGCAAGAAAGTAAAGTGTGCCATCAAGTTCGTGAGAGCTTTAATCACTAATTTTCACATAACAAGTTTAATTTGGAAGGTAGATAAAAACATGAATATACTTGGAATAGCAAATGCTAATAGGTAGGTATGGTGGACTCTTTGGAATAACTTGGTTTTAGGAGTTGGATGCATGAGTGGAACTCATACTTGGTTATGGAGGCTAGCAAAAGACTGGGAGCGACCAACTAAGAGAGTAATAATGGCCATAATCATGCAGAGCGACAAAACATCATTAATCAAAGCATAAAGTGATATTACAAGTCGAAAACTAAAGGATCATAAAGGCTTATGGTGACTTGGGATAGTCATAACATGGTGTGAGCATGCGCCAAGTCAACCCAAATAAAGCATCAAAGGAGAATACCACAATTCTATGCTTTAATATGCTAAAACAACGCATGATTCTTTCAAAGGCACATTAAGCAATCTCAATTGTTTATAACATGTCATGCTACAGAAAAGATCACTAAGAATAAAGCCAAAATAATATCAAGCATGGCATGACAAAGCACATGTCACAGTCAAAAACAAGCTCCTTTTACCACTTAAGCATGATCTTTTTCCTACTCTTTTCCACTCCAAACCAAACTATTTAAAAACCAATGTATGAAAGAGGGGGTCCAACCAATTTATTCAGAAAACTAAGAAAACCAAAATGAAAAAGCAAAGACGCTCCAAGAACAACACAACTGTGCATGAAACAATAAAAATGAAGTGTTTGGAAGAAACCTGGGATTTTTATTGATGAAGAAGGGGATGCCTTGGGCATCCCCAAGCTTTGACGCTTGTACTTCTTGGATATTTCTTGGGGTGACACGGGGTGGCATCCCCAAGCTTGAGCTTTAGTCCATTCTTCATCTCATTACATCATTCTCTCCATACACCTAAATTTTTTCCTTCATACACAACTTCACACAATCTTTATTAGCAACATTAGTGCACTCAAGATAATAAGTCTTTGGATTCAGTTTCAACTCCAATAAAACTTCCATTAAAACATAAGCTACTGAAGCACTTCCCTCAAAAAGTTCAATTCCCCAAAAGAACTCAAAAAGGAACCAACAAGAACCAAATGCAAATAATGGCAGAAATCTGTCAAAACAGACCAGCTGGTAAAAACCAATTTTTTCGAAGACCTTCTGTTGCTAAAATCAAAAAGTGTTGAACAAACGAAAGTTAGATAACAACCTGGGGCAGAAGCACAAAAATTCACGCTGCAAAACAACATACAGAGATTTTACACGAATTTTTGTGGTGAAGCACAGAAATCTGTTTCGGAACAACAACTTTCCCAAGCATTACTTCTCTCTCATTAGAGGTTACCCTTGGCACCAAAAGCAAATAAAAAGGATAAGGAGCGGTTATTACTGAGGTAATAACTTTCAAGACTCATCTAAAACTTTTGGGTTAACTCCCAATAAGTACTTTTCTTTAATGCCTTTAAGTTAGGCATGATAGTTTGAGAAGATGCTCACATAAGAAATATGAATTGAAGTAAAAGAGAGCATCAAGAAGCAAATTCAAAACACATTTAAGTCTAACCCTCTGATATGTTGTAAACGTATCTATAATTTTTGATGTTCCATGCTTGTTTTATATCTACTTTCTTATGTTTTGTCCATACTTTGGAGTACTTTTACACATTTTCTGGAACTAACCTATTAACAAGATGCCACAGTGCCAGTTGCCTGTTTTCTGCTGTTTTTGGTTCCAGGAAAGTAAAAAAATCAATATTCTTGGAATTAGACCAGACAAAAGCCAAAGTCGATATTTTACCGGAAGACTAACGGAGCCAGAAGACGAGACGGGGAGGGGCCACATGGTGGCCACACCATATGGTGGCGCGGGCTAGCGCTGGCCGCGCCATCAGGTGGTCTGGGCCCCCTAGCCGCCCACTGACTTTGCCTCTTTGCCTATAAGATGCCTCCCGATGCAAAAACCCTAAATCATCAAGCTTCCACCCACGAATTTGCAGCCACCAAAGCCATGTTTTTGCCTCCCCCATGGATCCCATCTCCATGGGGAAGGGCTCCTAAGAAGCCATGAAGGAAGGGCGCTAAGGGGCGGTGCTCCCCTGTGATAGTGGCGGGGAAGGAGTCCTCCGTGCTGCCGCCGCCTCTTCACCATCTTCACCGCCATCTCCATCGATGTTGCTGACTCCCATGATGAGGAGGGAGTAGTTCTTCCTCGAGGCTAAGGGTTCTACCAGTAGCTATGTGTTCATCTATCTCTCTATGCATGATCATATTATGATCATGAGCTTTGTAATCAAGTAGATCTACCTTGCTACTCAAGTGCTTTAATAGATCTCTGCTCTCCCCATGTGTGTGAAAGTGACAGCGTGCACACCATGGTGGCACTTAGGCTAGAGATTACAAATACTTGTTATGAGTTATATTTGGAGTTGGATGTCTCTATGAAATTGTGGTGTTTGTTGGAACCATCTAGCGCTCAAGGTGATAGTGTGGGGTTATCTAGATGAGGAAAGCAAACTTTGAGGTGTGCTATTATAGCCCTACCATGGATTAGAGTGTCTAGCCGGAGAGTAGTTAAGAGTAGTATCATAAAGAGAAGATATTTATATGAGAGTGTTCACTAGTGAACGTATGATTCCTAGGCCTTGTTTCTAAACACTGAAACACCATTTGCAACTAGATCTGTTACATGTTTGATTGCTGCTATCTTTATTTCAGTTTTACTTTAGTCTTTTCCACGCCATCAAGCTATTTTCTATCACTGTTACCACTTATAATTATCTATACCACTTGTATTTCACTATCTCTTCGCCAAACTAGTGCACCTATACACCTGACAAGTGTATTGGGTGTGTTGGGGACACAAGAGACTTCTTGTATCTTGATTGCAGGGTTGCTTGAGAGGGGATACCTTTGACCACTTCCTCCCTGAGTTCGATAAACCTTGGGTGATCCATTTAAGGGAAAACTTGCTGCTGTTCTACAAACCTCTGCACTTGGAGGCCCAACAACTGTCTACAAGAGTAGAAGTGCGTAGACATCAAGCTATTTTCTGGCGCCGTTGCCGGGGAGGTAAGGTAAAAGGTACTCACATCTGTGAGTGCTCGAAGTTATTTCCTTTTGATTCTGCAATTTTGTCTTTTTGTTTCTTGTTTTCACTAGTTAGGCTTAATGGAAAACAACAACAAAAATTAGAGAGCTTTATAGTATTTATCTTGAGTTAGCACATGAAGTGTTTGAAGAGAAAATTAAAAACCTATGGAACTTTATTTGCGTGCTAATAGCAATGTTATTAGTATGAATTCTTTGAACACCATTATTGCTAATGCTATGGAAAAGTCTAAGCTTGGGGAAGCTAGTTTTTATGAAGATGATCTTTTTAGTCCCCCAAGCATGGAGGAGAAAGTTTACTTTGATGATACTATGCCTCCAATATATGATGATTACAATGATGAATATGATATTTTGAGTCCACCTACTATTGAGGATAAAATTAATGATTACAATATGCCTCCTATATTTGATGATTATGGTGATGAGAATAATAATGATACCTATTTTGTTGAATTTTCTCCCACTATGATTAATAGGAATGACTATTATTATGTGGAGAGTATTAATTATTTTATGCATGTGGCTCATGATAAGAATCTTTCATGTGATAGTTATATTGTTAACTTTATTCATGATGCTACTGAAAGTTATTATGAGAAAGGGAAACATGGTTTTATGCATCTCAATAATATTAAGTTTCCCCTCTTTATGTTGAAAGTCTTGAAGTTGCACTTATTTTGCTTTCCTATGCTTGTTACTTTGTGCTTTCATGACTTGTTTATTTACAATATTCCTATGCATAGGAAGTGGGTTAGACTTAAATGTGCTTTGAATTTGCTTCTTGATGCTCTCTTTTACTTCAATTCATATTTCTTATGTGAGCATCTTCTCAAACTATCATGCCTAACTTAAAGGCGTTAAAGAAAAGTACTTATTAGGAGATAACCCAAAAGTTTTAGACGAGTCTTGGAAGTTATTACTTCAGTAATAACTGCTCCTTATCCTTTTTATTTACTTTTTGTGCCAAGAGTAACCCTCTAGTGAGAGAGAAGTAATGATTGGGAAAGTTGTTGTCCCGAAACAGATTTCTCTGTTTCACCCTAAAAATTCGTGTAAAATCTCTGTATGTCCTTTTGAGACGTGAATTTTTGTGCTTCTGCTGCAGGTTGTTATCTAACTTTCGTTAGTTCAACCCTTTTTGATTTGAGCAACAGAAGCTCTTCGAAAAAATTGGTTTTTACCTGCTGGTCTGTTTTGACAGATTTCTGCCATTATTTGCATTTGCTTCTTGTTGATTCCTTTTTGGGTTCTTTTTGGGGAATTGAGATTTTTGAGGGAAGTGCTACAATAGCTTGTGTTTTAATGGAAGTTTTATTGGTGTTAGAACATAACCTAAATACTTATTATCTTGAGTGCACTAATGTTGGTAATAAAGATTGTGTGAAGTTTTGTATAAAGAATTTTTTTTAGGTGTATGGAAGGAATGAGTAATGAGATGAAGGATGGACTAAAGCTCAAGATTGGGGATGCCACGTGTGTCACCCCAAGAAATATCCAAGAAGTACAAGCGTCAAAGCTTGGGGATGCCCAAGTCATCCCCTTCTTCATCAATAAAAAACCTAGATTTCTTCCAAACGCTTCATTTTTATTGTTTCATGCACAGTTGTGTTGTTTTTGGAGCGTGTTCTTTTTCGTTTTTGTTTTGGTTTTTCGTTTTATTTGTTTGCTTAGTGTGCTGAATAAATTGGTTGTACCCCCTCTTTCATACATTGGTTTTCAAATAGTTTGGTTTGGTTTGGAAAAGAGTAGGAAAGTTCATGCTTAAGTGGTAAAGAGAGCTTGTTTTTGACTGTGGCCTATGCTTTGTCATGCCATGCTTGATATTGTTTTGGATTTATGCTTAGTATTATTTTCTGTAGCATGACTTGTTATAAACAATTGAGATTGCTTAATGTTCCTTGGATGAATCATGCATTGTTTTAGCATATTAAAGCATAGTATTGTGGTATTCTCCTTTGATGCTTTATTTGGGTTGACTTGGCGCATGCTCACACCATGTTATGACTATCCCAAGTCACCATAGCCTTTATGATCCTTTAGTTTTCAACTTTTAGTATCACTTTATGCTTTGATCAATGATGTTTTGTCGCTCTGCATGATTATGGCCATTATTTCTCTCATGAAATTGTGGTGTTTGTTGGAACCATCTAGTGCTCAAGGTGACAGTGTGGGGTTATCTAGATGGGGAAAGCGAACTTTGAGGTGTGCTGTTATAGCCCTACCATGGATTAGAGTGTCCAACCAGAGATTAGTTAAGAGTAGTATCATAAATAGATGATATTTATATGAGAGTGTTCACTAGCGAAAGTATGATTCCTAGGCCTTGTTTCTAAGCACTGAAACACCGTTTGCTATTATATCTATTACATGTTTGCTTGCTTCTTTCTTTATTTCAGTTTTACTTTAGTCTTTTCCACTCCATCAAGTTATTTTCTATCACTGTTACCACTTATAATTATCTATACCACTTGTATTTCCCTATCTCTTCGCCGAACTAGTGCACCTATACACCTGACAAGTGTATTGGGTGTGTTGGGGACACAAGAGACTTCTTGTATCTTGATTGCAGGGTTGCTTGAGAGGGGATACCTTTGACCACTTCCTCACTGAGTTTGATAAACCTTGGGTGATCCACTTAAGGGAAAACTTACTGTTGTTCTACAAACCTCTGCACTTGGAGGCCCAACAACTGTCTACAAGAATAGAAGTGCATAGACATCAGGGCGCTAAGGGGCGGTGCTCCCCTGTGATACCGGCGGCGGGGAAGGAGTCCTCCGCGCCGCCGCCGCCTCTTCACCATCTTCACCGCCATCTCCATCGACTCCACCGCCATCTCCATCGCTGTTGCTGACTCCCATGATGAGGAGGGAGTAGTTCTTCCTTGAGGCTAAGGGTTCTACCGGTAGCTATGTGTTCATATCTCTCTCTATGCATGATCATATTGTGATCATGAGATTTGTAATCAAGTAGATCTACCTTGCTACTCAAGTGCTTTAATAGATCTCTGCTCTCCCCATGTGTGTGAAAGTGACAGCGTGCACACCATGGTGGCACTTAGGCTAGAGACTACAAATACTTGTTATGAGTTATATTTGGAGTTGGATGTCTCTATGAAATTGTGGTGTTTGTTGGAACCATCTAGCGCTCAAGGTGATAGTGTGGGGTTATCTAGATGAGGAAAGCGAACTTTGAGGTGTGCTATTATAGCCCTACCATGGATTAGAGTGTCCAGCCGGAGAGTAGTTAAGAGTAGTATCATAAAGAGAAGATATTTATATGAGAGTGTTCACTAGTGAAAGTATGATTCCTAGGCCTTGTTTCTAAACATTGAAACACCATTTGCAACTAGATCTGTTACATGTTTGATTGCTGTTATCTTTATTTCAGTTTGCTTTTAGTCTCTTCCACGCCATCAAGCTATTTTTTGGCACCATTGTCTTATATCTATACCGCTTGTATTTCACTATCTCTTCGCCAAACTAGTGCACATATACACCTGACAAGTGTATTAGGTGTGTTGGGGACACAAGAGACTTCTTGTATCTTGATTGCAGAGTTGCTTGAGAGGGATACCTTTGACCACTTCCTCCCTGAGTTCGATAAACCTTGGGTAATCCACTTAAGGGAAACTTGTTGCTGTTCTACAAACCTCTGCACTTGGAGGCCCAATAACTGTCTACAAGAATAGAAGTGCGTAGACATCACCCTCATCCTATGCATAGGAATCTTATACGCAAATAAATTCACAAAGAACAAAGCGACATGCATATGACGATAAAACGAGTGTAACTTCAAAACTTTCAGCAAATAGAGAGGTGTTTCAGTACCATGAAAACTTTTACAACCATATTTTCCTCTCTCATAATAATTTTCAGTAGCCTCATGAATAAACTCAACAATATAACTATCACATAAAGCATGATTTTCATGATCTACAAACACTAGAGCTTTATTATAAACATTTTCAAAAGAATCCTCAGGAACATGACATTTGTCCTCCTTTGGTAAGCATGGGGGACAATCAAATAATGTAAGGGGTAAAGAGGTACTCTCATTAGAAGGTAGGGATGTGTAGATCCATTCTTCCTCCTCTTGATCATTACTCTCCTCCTCTTTTTCATCTAATGAGCTTCCAGTTTCAGCAATTTCTTCTTCCATAGGCTCCTGCAAGGCATTAGTCTCTTCCATTGGTGGAGAGCATCTATTAAGATATTCAAGAATATAGCCATTTTCTACCTTGTAATTATCAAAGCAAAATTTAAGTATATCATAAACCTCATATTTATAAGGTGAATCATCAATATTTTCAAGCAAACTAGCAAGTTCAAATGCACCCCTCCATGCAATAAATTCTTCAATTTGTTCCACATCATAAAAGTCATAATTCCCTTTAACATAAGAAGATATGGTAACATTATCATTATACTCACATTGAAAAGGGAGGTGTTTATACCTCCTACAGCAACAAGATTTATCAAAGCAATAAGTAACATTATAAGTAGAGCACACGTTTATAGCAATGGTATACAATTTATCAATTTGTTCCCATAAGTGTTTCCCTTTTTGTGGCAAGCGGTGTTCCTTATAATAATATTTTTGTTCTTCCGTGAATCCACCTTACCAATAATATTCAGTTTCAAAGAAACCAACCATTGATAGAAAGCATGATAAAGCAAGAAAATAACAGACCAATAAAAATAACAACTATAGTAGGAACTAATTTTTGTGTGTTTTTGATAAAGAAACAAGCAAACAAAGCAAAAATAAACTAAGAAAAACAAAAATAACAAAGTAAAGAGATTGGTTATGAGGGACCCCCCTTGTGAAGATGTCCTTGACTCCCCGGCAATGGCGCCAGAAAAGTACTTGCTGACTCGTGTAATAACGAGCTCGTTGGGGAACCCCAAGGGGAAGGTATGATGAGCACAACAGTAACCAAGGTTATCGAACCAGTAGGAGCAAGGAAACACCTCCAAGGTGTTGTTAGCTGGCCTTTGGCGGGGTACACTACCGGTGCTAGCAGCAACATGGAAACCTGCACAACACAACCACAAAACTTTGCCCCAACTTACAGTGAGGTTGTCAATCTCACTGGTTTTGCTGAAAATAAAGGATTAAACGTATTGTGCGAAAGAAAGTAACAGTTTGCAGAAAATAAACAGAAAGTAGTAAGCAGTTGTAGATTGATGGTAAAACAAAGGACCGGGGTCCATAGTTCACTAGTGGTGGCTCTCCTTAAGATAGATGATATGTTGGGTGAACAAATTACAGCGGGGTAATTGACAAACATCAAGAAAGCAATCATGCATATACTAAACATCTTGACTCATTTGAGATTTGATTGGGCATTGCAACATTATACATAGATCGTAATCCAACTACATCTATGACTAATAATCCACCTTCAGGTTATCATCTGAACCCCCTCCAGTATTAAGTTGCAAGCAACAGATAATTGCATTATGCATTGCGTGTAAAGTAAACAATACGATTGTTCTATGAATAAAGGATTGTTATTTTCTCCCTAGTAGCAACAACACATCTAGTACCTTAGAGATTTCTGTCACTTCCCCAGATTACTAGAGGCATGAACCCACTATCGAGCATAAATACTAACTCTTGGAGTTGCTAGCATCTACTTGGCCAAGATAGCTAGTAACAACGGAAAGCATGCAAGATCACAAATAACAAAGACATGATAGAATCAATAATCAATCTGAAATAGTATCTCAATATCCATCGGATCCTCGCAAACACAACATGTAGGATTACAAATAGATGATCTTGATCATTAATGGAGCTCACAAGATCTAAACATGATAGCACAAAGGAGAAGAACCAGGCATCTAGCTACTACATGGACCCATAGTCCAAGGATGAACTACTCACGCATCACACCGGAGGCTTGCATGATGATGAAGAAAGCCTCTAGGGTGAATTCTCCCCTCCGGCAGGGTGCTGGTAAGAGCTTTAGATCCCTCCCGATCTAGGGATGGATATGACGGCGGCTATAGACTCTTTCATGGATTTTTGATCGGGTACTTAGGGTTTTTGTATCAGAGGCATCTTATAGGCGAAAGGGGAGGCCGAGGGGGTGCCCTAGGCGGGACACCTCCCCCTGGCGTGGGCCAGGCCTGGCCGTGTGGCCATGTGGTGTGGAGGCCCTCTGGCCCCTCCCCGTCTCATATTCTGGCTCCGTGTCCCCCTCGGTGAAAAACTGACTTTGGCTTTTGTCCCGTCCAATTCTGAGAATATTCATTTTCTGACTTTCTTGGAACCAAAAACAGCAGAAAACAGGCAGTTGGTACTGTGGCATCTTGTTAATAGGTTAGTCCAAGAAAGTGTATAAAAAGTACTCCAAAGTGTGGACAAAACATAAGAAAGTAGATAAAACCAAGCATGGAACATCAAAAATTATCGATACGTTAGCAATGTATCACTACTCCATCGTGTTGAAGTCTGTCACCGTCTCAATGAGATGAAGAAGAAGGAAGACCTCCTTCCATTGGTGACTAAGCTCGCTGATAGAGTGGACACTCTCTAGTCTAATTTGTGGAGGTGCTACAGCCGCATAACTGCCTTGGAGGAGACCAACAAGAAGCTACGCACCGCGGTGTTACATGCCATGGCGCCACAGTGATCTACAACAATCACGGTATCAAATAATTGCAAGGGATTATTTGATCCCGCCTGGCTTGATTCCAAGCTTGGGGAGATCTTTAAGACCTTGTAATCTATCCTATAAGTTTTTATTACTATTTTTGTATTAGTTCAAACTAGCAATAAAGTTTGCATCATTAGAATTCCCTTCAGGAATAGTCGATCCCTTTTATGAAATTCCGAGTTTATTATTATATATGGAGCAATATTGAGTTTGTGTTTGCTTTATTGTTATATGAATGACTTGAGTATAATGTTACTTGCACTTGATGATAGCAATAGGAGTCTTCCACACCATTGGTATTAATGGAACACTTAAAGATAATTTGGTCAATATGCTGTAAGTCTACGGTTTGATCTAGAAAGAAAAATTATCTATACAGTTAAGTTGAGAAAGAAACCTTGAACAAAGGAAAATTAAAGTGCCATCGAAATAGAATTAGAACAAGTCGAGGTAGAACCTTCAAGTCATAAGAATGCTTCATATACAATTGGAATTTGGTAATTGAGATCGTTAGACTTTGAATTCGTACATGAAGTGGAATGTATGGATATCTCCTTTTCACAGCACTTAAACAAAAGTGTGAGCATTTATATAAAAGAAAAGAAAAGGAAGAAGAAAAAAAAGAGTGAGTGTGCAAAGAGCAAGTAGGCATATACCACTGTATTGTAGTATGACAAAGATACACTTTTGAGATTTTGAATTCCAAGTGAATACGTGAATCCTAAAACACTTGGGACTACCTCGCTAACTCATTCTGTCGTGGTGGTGGCACGACAGATGCCATGGATAGGCTAAAGATGGGGCCAATGAGTGCTAGGGGAATCCAGGGAGGGAGAGCGTGGTGATTCCACGCACGAAAGTTCTTGTATATTCTCTATCAATGGTGTTTACAAGTGCTCCCAAGGCTCTCAACAAGAAGGATACGATGTCTCTTACTCCCTGTTCACTAGCCCTAGAGTTCTTCCTTAGGCAGAGAATGATTGATCTATTCATTATCGTCCCTCTCTATGGAGGCCCTGGTGCTCCTTATATAGGGGAGCCCGGGTTACAATTCTTGGGCACAGGTGGCAGCATATTCTTCGAATATGCTCCTTTCCTAAAGCAGATGCTTCTTTATTCCTCTTTAACGGCTCGTCCGAGCTTTGGACGTAACCCGCAGCATCATCCTCGTCTTTTTGCGTCACCAGACATGGGCTATGTCATCCGGCTTTGCCCGCGTCACCTTGGTTGCCCCTGACCCGCTGGTCCTCTTCTTTACTTTACTTTGCTCACACTACAGCTAATAAAGCCACCTTTTGACCAGCGGGGAATTCCTTCTCTTGGAAGCTAAGATAATCCGGCTAGCATATAGCTAATCTGGCTTACCCATTTACCAGCAAAACAGATAGACATGGCCGGCATAAATCTTATGCCGGCCGGACCATTATCAAGGAAATGCCCCATGGGTCAGGTCACACCGTGATTCGGCCTGCCTTGAGGTGACCCGGTCAGCACTTTGCTTTGACCGTGCTGTACCTCGGCTAACTCGGCCCTTATACCCCGGTGTTACCCTACCCGAGGGTATCCCCCCAACATTAGTCCCCGAAGCTGGTGCGGTCTTAGCAACTTTTAGTTGTTAAGGCCACAGTAGGTTCCCTTATCCGGATCTTTTGCTCCTTAGGTCGAGTTACCTCGTAACCCGGAGTTTCTCTTCTTGCAACCCTTTTGCACTTTCCGAGTTATTCCTCGTTGGCTAGGTCTTTCTCTTGCTTATTCGGGTTACCTTTCCTTCTCTCGTACGCTTCTCCACATCCTACGTGGAGGGTAATCATCATTTGCCTCATTTTAAGGGCCATGCGCATTTACCACGCCGGTTACTGTCGCTGCGTCAGGCATAACTGTTGTAAACGTCCCATCATTGTAGCGCCTCGTTAACTGTAACACCGTGTCATGTCATGGGATCGCTTGCTCCCGTGGCCCCTCCTATGGCCTTGTTCTGATTGGCTGCTCTGGCCGCGTACACGCTCGTTGCGTGAGGCACGTCACCCACAAAGGATCCCATGATGCACGTGTGGCACGGTTAAGTAGGGGGTGCAGGGAACTCCCAGGGGAAGTTCCCCCATTTGCGCCGTTCTCCACTGCTCTTTCTCTCTTTCACAGCGACTCCGCCACCGCCGCCAGTTCTCTGCTTCACGAGCGCCACCACGACTGCTACCACTCACATCTGTGCCACTGTCCCCATTCACAGTTTCCATCACGGGGACTTGCGCTTCCCGCTTTCCTTCCTTCGACTATTTCTATTCTGATTATCCCATCAAAAGCTTCGAATCCACCATGTCTGAGGCGGAGGCAGTGGTGGCGCAACATGAAGAAGGAGTGGAGGGCCGCGAGCGCTGTTGCTGGGATGGCTCCACCGTCCGCGAGGAGGACTTGGCTTGGATCCGCCCCTCCCATCGCATTCCCGCCGGTGTCGCCTGCCGCCTCGCCGCCGGTGAAATTTCTCCTTCCCCTAGAGAGGGGGAATACGTTGTGTTTCTTTCCCATTTCCAGCGCGGCTTCGGCCTCCCCACTTCTGATTTTTTCTTCGATTTAATTTCCACTTACAAGCTGCAACCGCATCACCTCCCCGCAAACGCTATCACCTCTCTGTCTTCCTTTGCCACCGGCATTGAGGGATTCATTGGCCTCTGGCCAACCAAAGAACTTTGGATTAAGTTCTTTGGTCTACGGAGGAACGTGGTTCTGGATAAGGAGCTTTCCCCAGAGGACAAGCACCTGACCCAATGCGGCGCTGCCTCCATCTCTCCGTGCAAGCAGTCTGTGTTTCCCCGGGTCACCGGGCTCGAATCTTGCAAGGGATAGGCCCGGACCTTCTTCTACGTCTGGAACACCACCAAGGACGACCAGATCTGGCTGCTCCCTTTCAAGCTTGGTCCTCCAGATGGCTCGCTTTGGGAAAGCATTCCCAAGCGTGCCACGGCCCTAGTGAATCAAGTGGCACGCCGGATCACGGAGCTGCTCAAGGAACGTCTCTAGGGGGGGATATTATGATTACTTTTATCCGCAGCCGGGTCTCCCCCCTCCATAAGCGAGCCCACAAGATCTGCTACCTTAGCGGCCCTCTCAACCTCACCGGACCTCTTCTTTCGAGCTGGATAACTCGGCGGTTTACCGCCGGGTTAAGTCCATATTCAACATGGATAAGGAGTTCTCCGAGGATTGGGAGTGGGGACTCGAGCCCTTCACCCGTGCCAACCCTCCTCAAAAGGTAAATTAACCCTTCTTCGTTTTCCGAATCTTCTTCGTATGTCGTTTTCTTTTTGTAACTTGGCAACTATTGTCTCAGAAATTTCTTCAGCAACCGTTGGAGGATGGCGAGGTGCTGGCGAGCAAATGGTTGGAGGACCGCACCGAGGAGGACGAGGTTGAGCCTGATCCGGAGGCCTTCCTGCCTACCCCGGACGTCGTTAGGCGCAGCGCTGGTAAGGCCTCTTCTTTAAGGGATTGGCCAGACGATGATGATTCTAACATTGAAGTCCGTGAGGTACTTGATCCGGTTCTCATCTCTTACTTGCACCCGGCTCATGTTCGAATGTTCAGCTAACCCGGACGATCAGGTCCATGAGGTTCCTCCCCTTGCCACCGGTGGTTCGGCCCCGACCCCTTCCCGGAAGCGCGCAGCTACCTCGGCCGCAGCTTCGGAGGCGCTGCCGCCCAAGAAGAGGCAAAAGATGTCCGGGGTTAAACCCTCGGCCAAGCCTGCCACCAAGAGCACAGTTCGGAGGGCACCCAAACCTCGGGCTCCTCCTACCACAGACGAGTAAGTCCTTTTAGCATTGCTACTTCGGATTTTTTCCTTTGCTTGCCTTTCTGATTGGTTCTCTCTTTTTGACTCGATGTCCTTCCTTTCTTCTTAGGGCTCCTGTGGATATTCCTCAGAGCGGTTCCGGCATAGCCTCCCCACTCCGAAGCAGTCCCTCTCCCCACCGCGATAATGATTATCGCCCGCTTAGCCCTATTCAAGAGGGTTCTACGGTTGCGCCTGACCAGAGCCTACCTCGCCAAGAGGAGGGCAACGTCGGTGCGGGGGACAGTGGGGCAGCTCGGGACATGGTGATGTCGGATCTCCCTAGCTCCTCGGCCTCTGTGCCCAATGTTGAGGTGCTAGTTTCATCGCCGCCGCCCCCAGCACCTTCAGTACTAGTACCAGTACCAGCATCAGCAGCAACAGTAGCAACAACACCAGCACCAGTACCAGCAGCAACAGCGACAATAGCACCAGCAACACCAACAACAACAATACCAGCAGGACCAGCAACATCAGCACCAGCAGCAAGAGCCTCCAAGCCTCCCAAGGGCAAAGCTCCTTCGGCTCCCACTGGGTCTACTCCTTCAATCGCTGATATCTTTTAACAAGCTCCTCAATCCTCATCCGACAAAGCCAAGAAGACCTCCGGGTCAGCCAAAGATACTTCTTCCGGGCCTGCTCCCTCCGGATCAGTGGGCGGCCATCAGCTGGTTTTGCATACCAGCCCCGCTGCAGCTCAATCTGGCAGACGGGGGGCCCACGTGAAGGGCCTTGTGGCGAGCTATACTCCGAGCAGCGAAAGTTACAGTCCACAACTCCTTGAGTATGTGAAGAACTGGAATGACGCTGAATTCATCGATCCTCAAGACGATATCCCGGAGAAGATCGGCCCCGCCGAGTTCAGCGCCCAGATGAACTCCGCTACTAAGGCTATCTCCTTGGCTGGCCGGATGATGGAGGTAATTCTTTTTCTCTGCCGTTGATGTTTTATGCAGTTGAACGCTTGTAGATATATCTCCTAGTCCCCGAGCCTCTGAGGGAATAACTTGTTATTCGGTCGGATGCTTCTCGTAGAGCTTAGTTTTTGTTCATAATGAGATTAATTTGCAATAAATTTTGGGACGGGTCTAGTTCCCTTGGCCCGTATCTTTTGTACCTCGAATATCCACACACCTAGAGCCGGGTTAAGTTCCACTTGGCCCGGATCTTGTAGACTTCGAATATCCACACACCTAGAGCCAGGTTAAGTTCCACTTGGCCCGGATCTTGTAGACTTCAAATATCCATGCACCTAGAGTCGGGTTAAGTTCCACTTGGCCCGGGTCTTATAGACTTCGAATATCCACACACATAGAGCCGGGTTAAGTTCCACTTGGCTCGGGTATTGTAGACTTCGAATATCCACACACCTAGAGCCGGGTTAAGTTCCACTTGGCCCAGGTCTTGTAGACTTCGAATATCCACACACCTAGAGCCGAGTTAAGTTCCACTTGGCCCGGGTCTTGTAGACTTTGAATATCCACACACCTAGAGCCAGGTTAAGTTCCACTTGGCCCGGGTCTTGTAGACTTTGAATTATTTCTACTTTGCCTCTGAACTTTTGTCTCTTCCTTGCTTATTTCAGATTACCACTAATCGCCGAACCGCTGAGTTCTAGCACCTGCTGGACTCCTACAAAGACATCCGCGGGCGTTATGGTAAACTCCTGGTGGAGTACCAGAAGAGGGGTTAGTTTCCATTCCTTTTCTTCCTTGTTCATTCAAATTTCTTAGGACTTATATGAATGTCTTGTCTGAATCATGCAGCCAAGGTTGAAGCTGAGAATAAAATCATGAGGAAGAACCTTGCGGAGATCAAAGGTAAACTCATCCCTTTCATATAATCATTGTACTTTCCTTGCCTCATCCGGTGGACACTCATACTTTGGGTGCTCCGGATCATGTTGCAGTTGCTCTCGATGATAGTGTCACCATGCCTGAACTGATGACCCACTGCCTCGAACAAGAAGGTAACTATGAAGCTGAACTGAAAAAGAAAGATGAGGAAATAGCTCGGCTCAGGCAGCAGGACTCGGAGATCACTCGGCTGAATGCCGAAATTCAAAAGCTTAAGAGCTCCCATCAATTCGCGCTGGAGAAGGCCGATCAGGAGTTTGCCAAGGAGAAAGAGCGTTTAACCATGCAAATCCCCAAGGACAAGAGCCTACTGGAGGAAGCAAACGTCAAGCTTACGTCGGTGACCACCGAATACGAAAAACTTTGGGTCCATAATGCCAATGTTGATTCCGAGATACAACGACTTCTCTTCAAGATTGCGCGTAAGTTTTCTGCCTTTGCCTGATCTGCTATCATTTGGATTTGGTCCTTTTGCTCACTGTTTTTCTTCTCATCCTTACGCAAATTTCCAGAGAGCGATACGCTCGCCGCCTCTGCCGTACGCCAGTCCTGCGAACAACGTGGAATTCCTACTGCCCCTGATGGCGAGCCAATCCCCTATACCACGGAAGATCTCCTGGCGAGTCTCACCGCTCGCCTTGAGGTAGTAAAGAACCATGGCGCGGACATCATCCCAGCGGCAACACGGATGTTCAGCTGCCTCTGGCCCAGTGAAACCATTCCCAAAAAATGCTCGGCTTTTATAGCCAAACTCATGGAATGTGACACGCAGCTGCATCTGTGGTGCGAGTCTGCTGCCCGGGCTAGGGCCGATATTGCTCTGAAATTTGCGCTCTCATGGTATGAAGGAATTGACTTGGCATTGCTCAATCGTATGCGCACCGGGTCAAAGTGGTGCGAGGATCCGGAGTGGATCGCGCATCGCCAAGCCTGTGCGAACAATCTCATCCAGTACTCCTTCAGCCATGCCTGGAATGAGGGGCCGAGTTATCTTGATGTCGTTGATGACGAGATTGTCTCTGGAGCCAAAGATGAAGGAAGTGAGAGCGAGGGCTCCGAACTAGGCGACGAGGCTGAGGATCCGGAGGAAGGTGAGGTTAACCCGGAAGATGAAGCCAAAGCTAGCTCTCCTCCCCCACACTCTGGAGTACCTCCCTCCTCAGCTGATGATTCGTCTGCTGCTCCTGCTCCTTGAGAAACACTTGTCAAATTTATCAGATCCCCGGAATGCCGAGCGTAGATGTATTTAAATACTTTGGTTTGTTTGTGCTACAATTTTATGTTCCGAACTAAGTTTTATTGCCAGATTATAGTGGGCGAAGTCCCCGAGTTTCAGTTTCTTGTTCCCCCAATATTTGACTCGGCTCGTGTCTACCTTGATTCGGTTTTCTGACTTAGGAGTCCGAGGTTCAAAAAATTGGCTTAACAATACTTACAACCTTGAGATTAGCTCAAAATGATTCAGCACTTTAGTGAAGAAAATAAACTAAGGGTTAGCCAAAAAAACCAATGTCGGCCCGCTTAAGTTCTTTTCCTTAGTCGTTTTTCGTGTGCTTTGCCATTCCAAACTTGTTCTCTTGCTTGCCATGAAGCCAATTCTTGTTGGACAACAGCAAAGTCGAAGAGTTAGGTTTTTGGTGCTCACACATTACTATCCAACTAAGACATAAGCGACTTAACCCAGCCGACACAAAAATACGGAAACAAGAGACAAGTGTTATAGCAGTCCCCGAGTCTCTGCTCGGGGTAGCGAAATTTTTATTGATAAGCTGATTGCCGACATACATACCGACATTCGAGTAGTTCGGATACATTCACCTCTTAGGTGTAGAAAGGACGAAGCAGTGCTACGTTCCATGGTCTTTTGGATTCTTCTCCGGACCTGTCCGCCTTGTTCTTTTGCTGGGGCTGTGCATCAATAAGATAGTATGAATCATTGTGCAAAGTTTTGCTCACAATGAAAGGTCCTTCCCATGGAGGGGATAACTTATGCATGCCAGCAGTGCGCTGTATTAGCCTTAGCACCAAATCACCTTCCCGGAAAACTCGGGGGTTTACTTTCTGGCTATGGTAGCATCAGAGATTTTGCTGATATATGGCGGATCTGGACAAGGCCAGTTCTCTCGCTTCTTCCAGCAGATCAACATCATTTTGCCAGGCTTCGCGCACTTCGGCTTCTGTGTATTGGGTTACCCTTGGCGAATCATGCTCTATGTCGGCTGGTAATACAGCTTCTGCCCCATATACCAGAAAGAATGGCGTATAGCCTGTTGATCGATTCGGAGTTGTTCTTAAACTCCACAGTACCGCTGGTAGTTCTTCTATCCAGCACCCCGTTGATCTTTGCAGCGGCTCTATGAGCCAGGGTTTTATCCCGGATAGTACCAGTCCGTTGGATCTGTCCACTTGCCTGTTCGATGCGGGGTGGGTGACTGAAGCGAAATCTAATCGGATCTTCTTTTCCTGGCAGAATCTCGCAAACGCTCGTTCAGCGAAATTCGTCCCATTATTAGTTATGATGCTATGGGGGTAGTCATACCTTAGGATTATATCCTTGAGGAATCTTACTGTTGTTGCCCCATCACATTTTCGAATCGGTTTCACTTCAATCCATTTCGTGAATTTGTCAACCATGACCAGAATATGGGTCATCCCTCCTCTGGCCGGCTTAAATGGTCCTACCATGTCTAGGCACCATATAGCAAATGGCCATGTAATGGGGATAGTTTTCAGCTCCGACATTGGTTGGTGAGTTTTTGTGGCGTATCTTTGACAACCATTGCATTTTCTCACCAAGTCCTCTGCTTGCTCCAAAGCACTGGACCAATAAAACCCATGCCGGAAAGCTTTTGCTACTAAGGCCCTTGAGGAGGCATGGTGGCCACATTCCCCTTGGTGAATATCCCAGAGTATGTCAAGTCCTTCCTCCGGATCAACGCACCGTTGTAGTACCGCTGTCACACTTCTTTTGTATAATTCGGCATTGATAATGGTATAGGCCTTTGCCCTTCTCTGAATTTGCCTTGAACTTATTTCATGATCTGGCAAGATTCCCTCTTTAAGGAAATCAAAAATTGGCTTTGCCCAAGTTGTTATAGTCCGGACAGGGAATGGTTCCTCATTAACCTCCATTGCATCCACCGACATAACTCCTGCCGGATCAAGCAGCAGTCCCGGGTTTCTTTGAAGGTCCTCGGTTCTTGGAGGTGCTTCCCCATTCTATCTCCATAGGTGCAGCTCCTGATCCGGGAAGTGATGGGATATAAATTGAATCTGATTCGGGTGATGGTGTGATAGATGGTTTTCTCAAGTGCTCCAAATCCACGTTTGGCAAAATGGGTTGCCGGGATGAGCCCAGCTTGGACAGTGTATCTACTGCCTCGTTTTCGATCCGAGGTACGTGATGGAACTCACACCCTTTGAAGAACCCGCTTATTTTTTGAACATGGAACCTATACAGGGCCATGTTAGCATCCAGGGCATCCCAATTTCCAGATACTTGTTGCACCACTAAATCCGAATCTCCAAAGCATTGTATCCGACGTATCCCCACTTCCTTTGCCACTTTGAGACCATGTACCAATGCTTCGTACTCCGCCACATTATTCGAGGCACTGAAGTGGATTTGAAGGACATACTTCAGTTGATCCTTCTTAGGCGAGGTAAGCACTACTCCAACGCCTAATCCGTCTTTCAATTTTGATCCATCGAAGTGCATTTGCCAATAATTGGAGTCCGGCAGGGGTGGCTCGTATTGCATTTCAGCCCAGTCCACAAAGAAATCCGCCACAACTTGTGACTTGATCGCATCCCTTCTGTCGAACTGTGGTGCATATGGAGCTAATTTGATAGCCCACTTTGCTATTCGGCTGCTTGCGTCCTTGTTACTCATGATCTCTGAAATGGGTGCCTCACATATCACCTTGATGGGGTGTTCCTCAAAATAGTGTTTGAGTTTCTTGGCCGACATATATACGTCGTATGCCATCTTTTGATAATGAGGATAATTCTGTTTTGAGGCTGATAATACACCGGCCTTTGCACTGACTTTCCTTCCTCCTCGCGCTCCACTATGATCACTGCACTTACGACTCGGTTGGTCGCGGCTACGTAGAGCAACATTGGCTCCTTAGGTAATGGTGTAGCTAGGATTGGCGCGGTAGATAACATCTTTTTCAATTCTCGAAATGCAAGATCCGCCTATGGTGTCCATGTGAACTTATCTGCCTTTTTCATTAGCTGATTGAGGGGCAAGGCCTTCTCTCCCAACCAACATACGAACTGACTTAACGATGCCAGGCAACCAGTGAACTTCTGGACATCGTTAAGACACTTTGGTAGTTCCATTCTTTCTATGGCCCGGATTTTTGTCGGGTTAGCTTCAATGCCATGGCTAGATACCAAAAAACCGAGCAATTTTTCGGCGGGTACACCAAAAGTGCATTTCTCCGGGTTCAGCTTCATTCGGAACCTTCTTAAGTTCGTGAATGTCTGCCGGATATCCTCAAGGAGCGTACTGCTTTCCTTGGTCTTTATTACCACATCATCCACATAGACCTGCACATTCCGACCTATTTGGTCATGCAAGCATTTTTGCATGCATCGCTGGTACGTTGCTCATGCATTACGTAATCCAAACGACATAGTGCAATAGCAATAAGCCCCGTACAGGGTAATAAACACAGTCTTTATTTGATCATTCAAATTCAGGGGTATTTGATGGAAACCAGAATACACGTTAATGAATGACAGTAGCTCACATCTGGCCATTGAATCTATGACTTGATCTATTCTAGGAAGTGGAAATGGATCCTTAGGACACGCCTTATTTAGGTTCGTGTAATCGATACACATGCGCCATACCACAACTACGTTCCGATCATCTTTCTTTTTCTCCACCAGCACCGGATTAGAGAGCCAATCCGGATAGAGTATCTCCATGATAAACCCGGCTGCTAGTAATCTTGCTATCTCATCTCCAATAACTTTCCTTTTGTCTTTTACGAAATGTCTGAGAGGCTTCTTTACCGGCTTAGCCACAGGTCTTACATTCAACGAGTGCTCAGCCAACTCCCTCGGTACACCTTGCAGATCTTGCGTAGACCAAGCAAAGATATCCCGATTCTCACGGAGGAAGTTGACAAGCTCGCTTTCCTATTTGCTGCTTAACCCGGCACCAATGGTGACGGTGCGCTCTGGGAACTGATCATCGATTGGCACCTTCTTCGTGTCCTTAGTTGCTTGGAACGATATGCTCCCGTGCGGGTTGGTCAGGGCCGGCATATGTTGTTGCACGGATTGAGCTAATGCCACCACTTCTAGTATCTTCCTTTTTTCTTGAGATATCACGAGTGACTCGGCTAAATTGGATCCGGCTGAGGCGCACTCGATCGAACGCCGGAAGTCCCCTGATATAGTTATCATGCCCCTTGGTCCAGGCAACTTCATCTTAAGGTAACTGACGTGGGCAGTTGCCATGAATTTGCTCAGCGCTAGCCTGCGAGTAACGCGTGATAAGTGCTTTCTAGATTCACCACCTCGAATTCCAAGTTCTCAGTGCGGCAGTTATCTCTTGTGCCGAATAACACGTCAACCCGGACCTTACCAATTGGTTCACAAGAAATACCTAGCATAATGCCATGAAAGGTGGTCCTTGTTGCTTGCAACATGTTCTCTGTTATCCCCAACTTGTGCATGGTATCCTTGTACATAATGTTAATACTGCTACCATTGTCAATCAACACCTTGGAAAATCTCACGTTGAGATTCAGCCCGATGAACGTCGGATCCAGGACCAGAGCATAGGTTCCTGGGCTTGGCATGATCTTTGGGTGATCCTTGACACTCCATGTAATCTCCTGATCCGCCCAAGGCATATACCTCACCACATCTGGCATTACTATGTTTACCTCCATATGCCGGCGCTACAAGCTTTTCCGGTCA
The DNA here is from genome assembly GCA_023614405.1 of Avena insularis. Taxonomy (NCBI): domain Eukaryota; kingdom Viridiplantae; phylum Streptophyta; class Magnoliopsida; order Poales; family Poaceae; genus Avena; species Avena insularis. The sequence continues at coordinate 657,140,431 of CM042690.1, read as the reverse complement.
TTCTCTTCCGTGGTGAACACATAGTAGCTTTGATGATGTTCCCTGTACTCATTTCGTCCCTCATTATCGTTGTAACCTTGGCCTTGTTGTTGATTATTGCCCACTTGATGTACATCGTCCTTTCTTTCCGGATTCTCGTACCTCGGAGGAGGTGGTGGTAGCATTAGTTGCTGTCCATTTCCTCCTATTAGTAACAGTGGCCATGGTGTTTCATTTCTAGGTGCTTCGTTCCGAGGTGCCTGAGCATTCCCCGAACTTCCTTGTTCCAGTTTCCTCATCCATTCGCATTGCCGGGTTGTATGATTTGCCGGACTGTTCAGACTTGGCGTATGAAATTTGCAAGGTTGATCTAGCATAGACTCGAATGTATACCTCGGTCTATCCTTTCGCTCTTGCCATTGCTTTTTCTATTCCAGGGTCCAAGGCTTTCTGCCTTCGTTCTTCTGCTGCCAGTTTTGCCCTCCAGTTTTCTGGCATTGGCTTGCTCCGGCATTGGGCTGATCCCGTTCCACTGCTGCGACTTGATGCGAGTTATACTGATAATCCGGGCGCTCATCCCTTCTCTTTCCTCGGAAATCATTCCTCCTTGATGATCCAGGGCCATCCCGGCTGTAATACTCTTCGTTTGCTTCGCTAGACATCAACCGGGGTTGTGTTGGATCTCCCAAGGCATATGAATCTGCGATCCGGATCATCTTAGCCAAGGTAGTTGGCATATCTCGCTGTAATCTTTACCACAGCATACTTCCATATCTGCACCCCTGAGCGAACCACACAATAGCTTGTGATTCAATCACTCCTTCGCACGAGTTTCTCACATTGCACCACCGAGTCAGGAAATCTCTATCTGGCTCATTCGGTCTCTGTCGGCACAACGCAAGCATCTGCGGTCTGTTGGGTCTCTTGTAAGTGCTTGAGAAATTGCTAACGAACAGCTCTTGGAAATCCAACCAGCAGTTAACGCTTCCTGGTGGCAAATTGTTCAACCAAACTCGTGTTCGTCCTTCCAACATCTGCGGTACATATCTCACCGCCCATCTCAAATTTCCTATTGCGGTCTGGCCTACTGTGGCATAATCGATCAGCCAATCCTCTGGCCTGGTACTACCATCATAAGTTCGGGTTCCTCTAGCCAGCTGAAAGTTCGGCACTGGTGGCTCATTCATGATCCGGGGCCCGAAACATGCTAGACCCGGTGGACCTTGTAACTCGATTTGCTCCGACCTATAAATCCTATCCAACTTCAACCTCACATCATCTGGCTGCAAGTTCCTGCTTCCCAATTGTGATCCAATTACGTGGTGATCCGGTCTGGGGTATCCATCATTGACCATAGCCGAATAACCATCATTGTATCTTTCCTGATACGGATGTGCATGATGCTGTTGTGCCGCTTGTCCTACACTTCCTTCTTGCCGAGGTACGCGCTATTGCTGAGTCCGAGGTACATTTTGCCCCACTCCCACGGGATCGCGCTGTCCGGCATTGCCGTTGGCAGCATTTCTTTGACCGGCATTGCCTTGGTCACGGTTACCTCGGGCAGCCACACCTCGGCTGGTACTGTGCCGGTCCTCATCAACTTGCACTGCTTTGCGTTTTCTAGCCCTTACTGAGTCATAAGGGACCATTTGCTTGTCTCTTCTCCCGGAGTCCACTACCTCTTCTCTCCTGGGATTGTGACCCGGAGACGACGCGGCTCCTCTGGATCTTGCCGGGTTATTTCTAGCCGAATGTACCACTTGTGAGGCCCCTGGTGGTGCCGGGTTAGCCTTGTTTATTTCTTCATTTTGTTGGCATGCAACTCTCAATAGGTGATTTACTCTCTCTTGTTGCCTTTGTCGGGCCTCTCCGGTTAAACCTTCTAATTCGGATGCAGACGCATTTGCTGCTCTGAGGTTCTTAGCCGGGGTACTATACCGATCCAACCCTCCTGTTATCTCTGACCCGGCCTAGGCTCGTACTCCTTGTCAATCTCAGTGATCAGGTTCCTGCCCCGGATTTTCACTCCATCGATACGGTTTGCCTTAGCATACTCTCTCAAGGTGATGTCCAGCGACTGATGCAGCTCTGCTACTTTCTTTGCTCCAGCTAACATTTTCCGCCTAGTTTCCTCTAACTCAACTTGCACCTCAGTCGGATCTACCATAGGTGCTATTGGCATTGCCAAGCTATCTATCGCTTGCTGGAGAACATTTTCTGTCCTTTCTAGCGGTGGAAACATAGATCTTGTCTGTTTGGGCGTTACCTCTGGTTCTGGTGCCGGATCTTTGCTCGGTCCCGCATCTGGCACGGTCATCAGGACCTCAACACTGCTAGTGGGGTGAGAGATACACACTCCATGAGCAGCGCTGAGAGGTGGTTCGCCTCCCTCGACGATGTGCCGCGGGTGAATGCAGGACTCATCCACCCCGATGTAGATCTTGTGCGTGACAAGCTTGAGGAAGACGTCGTTGCGCGGTGGAGGGTGCTTGCCGAAGCTTCCCGCGTTGTCGCTGACATAGTCCAGTGCTCCAAAGCGCTGAACCAAGCCGGAGACGATACGCTCGCCGGTGCTTGAGACGTTTCCCGTCTAGATTTTCACCCCTGCTAGCACCGCTAGCCCCACGGTGGGCGCCAACTGTCATGGTGGTGGCACGACAGATGCCATGGATAGGCTAAAGATGGGGCCAATGAGTGCTAGGGGAATCTAGGGAGGAAGAGCGTGGTGATTCCACGCACGGAAGTTCTTGTATATTCTCTATCAATGGTGTTTACAAAACAAGAAGGAGACGATGTCTCTTACTCCCTGTTCACTAGCCCTAGAGTTCTTCCTTAGACAGAGAATGATTGATCTATTCACCGTCGTCCCTCTCTATGGAGGCCACGGTGCTCCTTATATAGGGGAGACCGGGTTACAACTCTTGGGCACAGGTGGCAGCATATTCTTCGAATATGCTCCCTTCCTAAAGCAGATGCTTCTTTATTCCTATTTAACGGCTCGTCCGAGCTTTGGATGTAACCTGCAGCGTCATCCTCGTCTTTTGCGTCACTAGACATGGGCTACGTCATCCGGCTTTGCCTGCGTCACCTTGGTCGCCCCTGACCCACCGGTCCTCTTCTTTACTTTACTTTGCTCACACTATAGCTAATAAAGCCACCTTTACTTTACTAGCCCTAGAATTCCTTCTCTTGGAAGCTAAGATAATCCGGCTAGCATATAGCTAATCCGGCTTACCTATTTACATGCAAAATAGATAGACATGGCCGGCATAAATCTTATGCCGACCAGACCATTGTCAAGGAAATGCCCCATGGGCCGGGTCACACCGTGATTCGGCCTGCCTTGAGGTGACCCGGTCAGCACTTTGCTTTGACCGTGCCGTACCTCGGCTAACTCGGCCCTTATACCCCAGTGTTACCCTACCCGGGGGTATCCCCCCAACACATTTGGTTGAACCAGATACTTTTACATTATGTTGAAATTCATCTTTTATGAACTGTTGATCACTAAGGTGTGGAAACCTGCTAATACTATTCAGATGGTTCGAGTAAGGTACTATTCAATGAACTTATTCCTATGTATCGTACATGATAAACACATGCTGTAATTGCCTCATTTATTTTATTGACTCAGCTTCATGAATATGAGGATCACATCCATTAAGGTAAAACTTGGGAAGTTGATGAGTGCATATTTGCATCATATTTTACATTATTATTTTGCATTGTAGATGTAGGATCTTGGTATTTTATGGTGCTCGTGCGCACATTTTATGTCTGTTTTCATCAGGATCAGGACAGATGATGGATCCAATTGATACAATTCTTGGAGCAGTTGTACTGTGGAGGAAAGGAGTCAAAAACAACATAAATCACTTATTTTGGGAAATATTAATAATACCAGAAGAAAACCAGAAGCGAACAAGGGAGGCAGAGAGTCCAACGACCAACTATACGACCAGAGCAATTTTTCCGGCCGTATAGTTGGCGTCGCCTCCGCCTCGTCAAATAGTTTCACCCCGTGCAATTGGTTTGAGGAGACGACATACAGAAACACCCAAAAATCGTAGAAACCTCACCTACAGAAGGCATCTGGAGGGGGAACTCCTCCACAAGGGATCCATCTTCGCCCTGCGCAGATCCGGGAGGCTAAGGCATCGATCTTCATCATCCACCGCTGCATCACCACCATCCCCATCCATCCCATCTACATCTCGTCTAGATCTTGTTGTAATTCCCATACTCATTGTGGATTTATACAAGTACTATTAATCTATGATAGTTTCCATTACCATTGCTATGATGTTGATTGCCTCCATGTCTGAGTAGATCATTAGTTCTTGGGGAGATGGAGAAACCCTAGTATGAGATTGAAATAAGATAAAGTCTATTATGATATTCATCGTTGTGACCATGTGTTAGATTTTCTACATCTTGATGTTGAGAGAAGTCGACCTCTCAATATTTGCCTCTCATGGGGACTCAATGGAGGAAACTACTAGTTGGTAGACGGAGGTGTGCTAGCACTTATAGTGACTAAAAAGCTGTTGGCACCCCTTACGTATCAACTTGGGAACCGAGGAAATTCACGGAACACTATCCATGCCATGGGATACGTCCTACGAGATTACATTACTTAATAGCATGGTAATTCGATTGATGTCGATTGCTGACTGTTGTGGTTATGAGGATGATGTGAGCAATAGTTGCTGCCTATTTGTCCAATTATGGAGTTCCTCCCACACATACATAGTTGAGAATGTTCATAATGATAATCTTTATCTTAGGCCCTTATAATACTAGTGGTGTATCCGCTACTCCCTGAGAACACTTTTTCCCTACTACAGTTCCAATCTCTCTTACATACGCGATACTTATTTTCTGTACTTAGTTGTTTTACTTTACTTTATTATTGCCCTTATACACAAAACCCCCAAACACCTTTTTACACAATACTCGCATTTTATCTTGTCACTTAGAACTTTATCTAGCATTTCTATTGTAATACTTATTTCAAGAGTTATTAGACTTCATACTCCTGCTCCATGTGGGATCGATATCTTTATTTCAAAACTAGCTACAAATGATCTGTGCACTTGCAGTCATCAAGCGCCAACGCGGTAACCTCTTAGGCAAATCGAGGAACTAAGTGGCTTGGATGTGTTAACCAATTTCACAAATCCATTCCCTCCTTTCCCCTAGCACCGGCGGCATCGAAATCCACCCTCCAGGCAGAACGATCCCTTCGGACATTTGACTTCTGGCGCCAAGTTACTGCACCCAGTTGTTGCGCCCATTCGCTGATCCCGAGCTCCAATGGCGAGGTTTCTAGCCCGCCTCACTTGTTGACGAGCTGAGCAGCTCGGAGGATGGCAGATCCTACTACCAAGGAAGAAGAAGTTTTGGCTACATGCAGGTGAGCTACCCTTCTCTTTGCTATTCGCACTAACTATAACTGCTAGCTGGCTACTGAACCTAAAATTGTTTGTTAGCCCAATGCTAACAAACATATTTTGTCCATAGTTTTCTGTCAAGTGGGATCTCCGCGGACCACCCTTACCTGGTTACGGTAGCCCTATTTAGTTACGACTCTAAATTAGCAAGGGTGAAGGGAAAGTGGTATGGAGACCATTGTATCATGATGGAAGAAGTGCCTGCGCATATCTGCACTATCCCTGGTATGGTTGCTACTCTGCGTAATCATGCTGAAATATGGCCGAAGCAGGCTGCAAAGTTCAGCTTCATGGATGAACGGGGCATCATGGTTCCTCTAACATGTGCTAGCCAGCTAATTGGGTTTATGAAAATGTATGCTTCGGCTTACATGTTTGAGCTGAATTGTGATGTACTAGATATGGAAGCTGCTGCAACTAGGAGTCACCCTTCTATTCTTGGACAGGGTGGTTGATGACTACAAGTGCACATATTGTTTGTAGCTAGTTTCAAAATAAAGATATCGATCCCACAGGGAGCAGGAGTCTGAAGTCTAATAACTCTTTGAACTAAATACTGAAATAGTAATGCTAAATAACGTTCTAAGTAACAAGGTAAAATGCGAGTTTTGTATAAAAGATATTTTTGGGTTTTCAAATAATAGAACAACAAGTAAACTAAAGCTATAAGTAAACAAGAGCATGTAAGTATGATTACGAAAGTCTGCAAGATGATGGAAAGAGTTCTCAGGGAGTAGTGGATCCACCGCTAGTAATTAGAAAGAGTGATCAAAATTATTATAATGAATAAGACCATTTATGATATGTGTGGAGGAGCTCCATATATGGACGAATAGCCAGTAACCGTTGCATACATCATCCTCATAACCACAGCAGACAGCAATCGACATCAATCGAATTACTGCGCTATTAAGGGATTTCTCCCGTGGCATGAACATGGCTTTATGAGCTCTCCTTGATTCCCCCAAGTTAGTACCTAAAGAATGACAACAACCTTATAGTCACAGTAAGTGCTATCATCCCTCCGCCTACCAACAAGTAATCCCCTTCATCGAGTCCCCGTAGGAGGCAAATATTAAGGAGGTGCATGATATGTCCATTTTGCATCATTATTCTATATCATAATTTACTGTTATTCCTTGATATATTTCATATTGAGAGATGATACTTATGTTATTTCATCTGTTTTTGCATGGTTGATGACTTTTGGAGGATGGACCGCTGCAGTCAGGATTCTGATGGAAAAGGGGTTGTTTAGAGGCAAAATTTGCAAAGATCAGAAAATTCCAGAAAATACATGGAAAATCCTATTTTTCCAGAAGACGAAGGATGCCAGAAGGGGGAGCGGAGTTGGGCCACAGGGGGCCCACACCACCCCCTGGCGCGAGCCACCCCTGGCCGCGCCACCAGGTGGTGTGGCCACCCTAGCCTACCTCCTTCTCTCCCCTTTGGCGTATATTATCCCCACGAAACCCTAAGCCTAGGAGAGCAACCACAAAAAGATTCCGCTGCCTCTGCGGGGCGGAAAACTACAGAGAGAGAAAGATCTCTCTGACAGACAGAATTTTGCTGGGGGAATTCCTTCCTAGAGAGGGAGATCGTCGCCATCAACACCACCATCAAGCTGGACTTCATCGGGATCATCATCATCATCATCTCCACCATCATCTCCATCAGCACCATCATCACCACTTCATACCGCTGTAACAATTGGGTTGAATCTTGCATAGTTCTTAGGGGGAAACTTTCTCGGTGTTGATTACTTGTTGTAGTTGATGCTATTGAGTGGAACCATCGAATTATTATTATGTTCAGATTGTTACTTATCATTATATCATCTCTGATCTTGATCCATATGATGTCTTGTGAGTAGTTCGTTTAGTTCTTGAGGACATGGGAGAAGTCATGTTGTTAGTAGTGGAATTGTGTTGAGAAAGATTCAATAGTTTGTTATTTAAGTTGTGGTGTTATTCTTCTAGTGGTGTGATGTGAACATCGAGTACATGACACTTCACCTTTATGGGCCTAGGGGAATGCATTATGTATTTGGCTACTAATCATAGGGGTTGCCGGAGTGACAGAAACCTAAACCCCCCGTTAGGAAACCTTTGCACAAGGGATGTCGGGCTCTTAGAGTTTAAAGCTGTGGTTAGGTTTCTATCTTAATTACTTTCTTGTACTTGCGGATGCTTGCAAGGGGTATAATCACAAGTATATATTACTCCTAGGAAGGTCGGTATATTAGCACAGGTTCACCCACACAACACCTATCAAACTAAAGAAGATTAATCAACTATATGAAGTGAAAGCACTTGATGATATTCCCGTGTGTCCTCGAGAATGTTTGGTCATCTTAAGTAATACAACCGGCTTGTCCTTTGCTAAAGAAAGGATTGGGCCACTTGCTGCAATCATTATCATTGTCTTTTATTTACTCGTACTTTATTTACCTGCATTATCAAAAAACCCTAAAAATCCGTTTGCTAAGTATTTATAGAGAATTCCTGCTCCAAGCCACTCATCAACACCTTCTACTCCTCGTTGGGTTCGACACTCTTACTTATCGAAAATACTTCGATACACCCCCTATACTTGTGGGTCATCAATACTATTTTCTAGCTCCGTTGCCAGGGAGTGAAGCGCTATTGGAGAGTGGAACTGGTAAAGGAAACTTCTACTATGAGTATTGTTTATTTCTGCTTGTTACTTTCTTTTCAATATGGATAATTCACTTAGTTTCTTATTTCATAATGCTACTACCACTGCTAAGGTAGTAGATGAACCACCACCTACTGAGAATGATACTTTTAAGATACCCACAAGAATTATTGATCGTGTTATGGATAACTACTATTTTGGAGATGGAACTGTCCATCCCGGTGATCATTTGCTCTTTATACACGAATTATGCGGGTTGTTCAAGTGTGTAGGTATTACAACAGATCAAGTCAAGAAGAAGTTATTTTCATTATCACTAAAAGAAAGAGCTGAGGAATGGTATAAGCTGATGAAGAATGGTCAAGTAGTACCTCTCTTTTATTCAAAATTTTATCCTCCTAGTGAGATTCATAAAGATCGGAATCAAATATACAACTTTTGGCCTCTTGATGGAGAGAGTACAGCTCAATCTTGGGGGAGATTGAAGTTAGTAATGCTCAAGTGTCCTATCCATGAGCTCCCCAATAATATTATTATCAATAACTTTTATGCAAGGCTTTCTCTTCATGATAAGGATCTATTGGATGCTTCTTGTGCTGGATCATTTACACGCATGGAAGAAGGAGCTAAATGGGATATTCTAGACCGTATTCAAGACAATGCTAAAGCATGGGAGTATGACAAAGGAACAAAGTCAGGTATAAATTATGATTATGAATGCATTGAATCTTTTATGGGAACTAATGACTTTCATAATATTAGAAATGCTTATGGTCTAGACTCTCAAGCTATTGCAACTTATTTTAAAGCTTTTGCTTATTATATTGAAATTCCTAAAAAGAAGTGGAATAAGTATCATGCACCTTATAAAGACATTGTTAATAGTGTTCCTGCAAGAAATACTAAAGTTTATACTTCTAGTCATGTTTTACCTAAACCTTACATTGAGAAAATGCCTTTCCCAGTTAAGATAAAGGAACATTCTATGATAGCTAGTATGGTTAATGAAAGTAAAAATAAAGCTATTGAACCTGATGAACAAGTGGATACTGAACCTGTAGTAGCAAATGTGAAAGACTTTGTCACTAAATATGTAGAAGATGAACACACCATCCTCTGTAAGGATACTTCTAATATTGTTTCACAAAGTAGTGTTATGAGAGCTTGTGTCCCTGTGTTTTCTATTAGGATAAGTGATCATTGCTACAATGGTTCTTGTGATAGTTATATCGTTAATTATGCATGATACTGAAATTTATTATGAGAGAGGGAAGACGGTTCTAATGCATCTCAATAATATTAAGTTTCCTTGCTTTATGCTTGATACATTGCAAATGTATCTATAATTTTTGATGTTCCATGCTTGGTTTTATCCACTTTCTTGTGTTTTGTTCCAACTTTGGAGTTCTTTTCATATTATTTCTTGGACTAACCTATTAACAAGAGCCACAGTGCCAGCTGCCTGTTTTCTGCTGTTTTTGGTTCCAGGAAAGTCAGAAAATGAATATTCTCGGAATTGGACAGGACAAAAGCCAAAGTGCCTATTTTTTCGGAAGTCATCAAGTGCCAGGATACGAGACGGAGAGGGGCCAGAGGGCGGCCACACCACCTGGCCATGCGGCCAGGCTTGGCCCGCGCCAGGGGGTGGTGTGGCCAGCCCAGGCACCCCCTCGGCCTCCCCTTCCGACTATAAGATGCCCTCGGGACATAAACCCTAAGTACCCGATCAAAAATCCACGAAAGATTCTATAGCCGCCGTCATCTCCATACCTAGATCGGGAGGGATCTGAAGCTCTTCCCGGCACCCTGCCGGAGAGGGGAATTCACCATGGAGTCTTTCTTCATCACCATGCAAGCCTCCGGTGTGATGCGTGAGTAGTTCATCCTTGGACTATGGATCCATGTAGTAGCTAGATGGCTGGTTCTCCTCCTTTGTGCTTTCATGTCTAAATCTTGTGAGCTCTATTCATGATCAAGATCATCTATTTGTAATTCTGCATGTTGTGTTTGCGGGGATCCGATGGATATTGAGATGCTATTTCAGATTGATTATTGATTCTATCATGTCTTTGTTATTTGTGATCTTGCATGCTTTCCGTTGTTAGTAGCTATCTTGGCCAAGTAGATGCTAGCAACTCCAAGAGTTAGTATTTATGCTCGATAGTGGGTTCATGCCTCTGGTAATCTAGGGAAGTGACAGAAATCTCTAAGGTACTAGATGTGTTGTTGCTACTAGGGAGAAAACAACAATCCTTTGTTCATAGAACAATCGTATTGTTTACTTTACACGTAGTTCGTAAAGCAATAATCTGTTGCTTGCAACTTAATACTTGAGGGGGTTCGGATGATAACCTGAAGGTGGATTATTAGTCATAGATGCAGTTGGATGAAGGTCTATGTATAATGTTGTAATGCCCAATCAAGTCTCAAAGGAGTCAAGATGATTAGTATATGCATGTATTGCTTTCTCGGTGTTTGTCAATTGCCCCGCTGTAATTTGTTCACCCAGCATGTTATCTATCTGAAGGAGAGCCACCTCTAGTGAACTATGGATCCCGGTCCTCTTTTTTTACATACAATCTACAACTGTTTACTGCTTTGTGTTTACTTTCTGCAAACTTCTACTTCTTTCCTTTCGATACGTTTAATCCTTTGTTTTCCGCAAAACACGGTGAGATTGACAACCTCATCGCAAGTTGGGGACAAAGTTCTGTGGTTGTGTTGTGCAGGTCTCCACGTTGCTACTAGCACCGGTAGTGCGCCCTGCCAAAGCTCAGCTAGTAACACCTTTGGGGTGTTTCCTTGCTCCTACCTGTTCGATTAAACCTTGGTTTCATAACTGAGGGAAACTTGCTGCTGTGCTCATCATACCTTCCTCTTGGGGTTCCCAATGAGCTCTACATCAACACCGCCATCAAGCATTTTTCTGGGCGCCGTGCATTGAGCCATCAATGCTGAAAGTCTTTATGTTGCACTTGTTTTGCCTTCCTATGCTTGCAACTTCTGGTTTCAACAATTTATTTGCTTACAAAATTCCCTTGCATAGGAAGTGGGTTAGACTTAAACCTGTGTATTTTTGCTTCTTGATGCTCTCTTTTACTTCAATTCATATTCTTATGTGAGCATCATTGAAATTATCATGCCCCTCTTAATGGCTATAAAGAAAGATCTTTTGGGAGACAACCCAATATATTTCTTTTTGCTTTCAGTTTGTTTTGTTTCTTTGAGTCTTGGAAGTTATTGTTTTGGCAATAACCTCTCCTTATCCTTTTTGTTTGGTTTTTGTGTCAAGATCAACCTCTAATGAGAGAGAAGTAAGATTTGGGGAAGTTGTTGTCCCGAAACAGATTTTTGTGCTTCACTATAAAAAATCGTTAAAAATCTTTGTATGTCGGATTGAGCTATAATTTTTTGTGCTTCTGCCCCAGGTTGTTATTTAACTTTCGTTAGTTTTGCACTTTTTGATTTGAGCAACAGAAGATTTTCGAAAAAATTGATCTTTACCTGCTGGTCTGTTTTGATAGATTTTTGCCACTCTTGCATTTGGCTCTTAAATCGATTTCCTTTTTGAATTCTTTTTGGGTTTTCAGAAGGAGTTGCTACAATAGCTTATGTTTTGATGGATTTCAGTTGAAATTGAACTTAAAAGATTTATTACCTTGCTTACACTAAGTTGCTAATGAGAATTGTGTGAAAGAAATTTTCAGGTTATTGGAGAAAATGGTGTAATAAGATAGTGAAAGGTTACATGACTCAAGCAATATGTGTATGAAGATGAAGATATTGATGTTATTCAAGCGATGATTCCGGAAGAATCTATTAAATGCCAAGTTCAGAGACCTGCAGAGTCCGTTTTCGAATAGGTAAAAGTTCTGGTAAGAAAAGGTCCACGAAAAATCTGTCAAGTTATATTTTTTGTAGTTTTTATCCAAAAAGGAAGGCAATGAAGAGAAAGAGGGATGGAAATAGAGCCAGGGTGGCTCACACCACCCCCTGGCACGCCCCCCTGGCCGTGCCACCAGGTGGTGTGGCCGCCCCGGAGTTCGTCTCCGACCCGTTTTCTCCCAGTACCTTCCTTATGTTGTAAAAATTTGTAATATATAATCCTCGGATCCCCTGAGGTTTGTATATCGTGTTCTCATTGTGTTTTTGTTTCGATCTGTTTCTGACAAGTAGACTCTCAGTTTTGGAGCCACAATGTCTTCTCTGGATAAGCCAAGGAAGATTCCTCTACGGACATCGTCAACCCATACATGCGCGAGTTGAAGATTCATCCCAAGGAACTGTTGCTCAAAGATGGGGAGGTACAGATAAAAGAGGTTCAGGGCCCTAAAGGTGAGGGAAGTCTGGAGGACAGGATGTAAGCATTGGAGCAAGAAGTCTTTAGGTACAAGAAGATGGCGGAATGCAAAGTGGATATCATCCATAAGATTAGTTCAGAACTCATCGCCGAGCACCAGAAGGAGACTGCTGAGCTTAAGGATGAAATTCTCTCACTCCACCGAATAACCAACCAACTACAAGCACAGCTCTACGACGTGCAAAATCAAAACTATGAGTATGAGGTTAGGTTTAAACGCATAAGTGTTGCTGCTAGTTTCAGGATGTTGGAGACCAGGATGTCTTTTGTTGATGGGGAGCCTTTACCTTGGAAGTCGTATGGGGACGAGAGAACACCACCACCACCCATCGAAGGAGTAATTCGTCATCAGGTTTTGGCATCCCCTTGGTTTGTTCCAAGCTTGGGAAAGTGCTGCGGTATCATATCACTATCTTCTATCTATTTACCTTTTTAGTAGAGTCATATCATGAATAGAGAAGTTATCATGTAGGATGGTTTGCATTATGGAAGTGTCCCCCCTCTCGTTAGATATCTATGTATCCCTTGTTGTGAGTTGCCGTTATGGAATATTAATGAGAAGTTCTATCATTTACTCTTTAGCATATCTTATATTAGTTTTCAATTCTTGTTATATGATTGATCTTGTTATTAGTACTGGTATCACTTTGGGATCATTGAGTTAATTTAGTTGGTTTTGGCAAACCTGGCTCGGTCAGTAGCAACACTATTATGAGAATTGAATGAAAAAAGATAAAAAGTACTCTTGAAGAAATATAATTTCATCATCTCTCTTCCTTGATTTGCTCATAAGCTTAGTATTCTCTAGTTAAGATCTTTTGTGCTTCCAAGGAAGATTGCATGTTTGTTTTTATCACTTGTATGTTTGTTTGTTTGTTTCCTTCAACTCTTATACTTGTTACCTAGCCTTGCTAGCCAAAAACTTGTACTGAGAGGGAATGCTTCTCGTGCATCCAATCCTTAAAACCAAAACCTATGCCATTTGTGTCCACCATATCTACCTATTAGCACTATTGCTATTCCAAGTAAATTCATGTTTTTATCTACCTTCTGAATTAAACTTGTTATGTGAAAATTAGTGATTAAATCTCTCACGAACTTGATGGCACACTTTACTTTTCTTGCACCTAATAAACTTGAACCATTGTGTCATCTAAGTTGTATATGCTTGCACTTATACGTTGGGAATTAGCAGAACCATGATGTCATGGGAAACGCTTTCAACATTGCACTTGTACATTGTACCCAGTTGATATCATGCTCTTTTGTTTATGGATGTCGTCGGTGTGAAATGAAAGGGGGGCTTGTATGTCGTCGGTGTGAAATAAAATGAAAGGGGAGTTATGTATGTGTGTTAGAGAAACGCCTGGGCGGCTGGTCTAATCCATGCCTAATCATGGTGGAAACCTGCAGCATAACCATAATGAGCTATCTATGAAGCATTCTTCTTATAAAAAAGAGATAGAGATTGAGAAAAAAGAAAAAAGAAAAAAGAAAAAAAAAGAGATGAGAAAAGAGGAAAGTGAGAAAAAAGCACCATTTTCCCATGGTAAATAAGAAGATGCTGAGATGCTTATTGTCTGCTTGCCTTGTCATTTTGATATGGGGATTCTTCCATATCATCGTGTTGGAGATATGCCCAAGAGGCAATAATAAAGTGGTTATTATTATATCTTTATGTTTATGATAAATGTTTACATCCCATGCTATAATTGTATTAACCGGAAACATTAATACTTGTGTGTTTTGTAAACATAAAAGAGTCCCTAGTAAGCCTCTTGTTAAACTAGCTTGTTGATTAATGGATGATCATGGTTTCCTGATCATGGACATTGGATGTCGTTAATAACAAGATCATATCATTAGGAGAATGATGTGATGGACACACACCCATAGTAAGCATAGCATAAGATCAAGTCATTAAGTTCGTTTTGCTACAAGCTTTTCAAATGCATAGTAACCTAATCCTTCGACCATGAGGTTATGTTAATCACCATCACCGGATGGGTACTTTGATGACATCAAACGCCACTTTGTAACTGGGTGGTTATAAAGGTGACATTGGGTATTCTGAAAGTATGTGTTGAAGTGCATAGACCAAGATTGGGATTTGTCCATCCATATGACGGATAGATATGCTCTGGGCCCTCTCAATGGAATGCCATCTAGTTAGCTTGCAAGCATGTGACTAGGTCACAAGGGATGACATATCATGGAACGAGTAAAGAGTACTTATCAGTAACGAGGTAGAACTAGGTATGGAGATACCGATCAAACCCTCGGATAAGTAGAGTATCGCGTGACAAAGGGAATTGGTTTCGTATGTTAAATGGTTCTATCGATCACAAAGTCATCGTTGGGTATGTGGGAGCTGTTATGGATCTCCAGATCCCGCTAATGGTTATTGATCGGAGATGTGTCTCCATCATGTCTGCATATTCACGAACCGTAGGGTGACACACTTAAGGTTCGAAGTTGTTTTAAGTAGATATGGAATGTGCGTTGGAGACTGAATGTTGTTCGGAGTCTCGGATTGGATCCGGGACATCACGAGGAGATCCGGAATTTTCCGGGGAATAAGATTCATATATTGGGGATCATTTTCTAAGTTAGGAAATGTTCCGGAGTATTTGTATGGGGATTCTAGAAGGTTTCGGAATGTTCCGGAAGGTTCTAGAAGATTTCTTGGAGTTTACTTGAAAACCAAGAAAGGATCAAGGAATCCTTGTGGGGTAAGACAAGGATTCGTGGGGGAGTAGGACTCCCCCCACCTCCTTGATCCGCCGGCCAAGGGAGAGGGGAGTCCTACAAGGACTCCACCTCCCCATGGCGCCTCCCTCCTTTAAATAGAGGGATGGAGGCACAAACCCCCTTGCCCCTTCTATTCTCTAGATCTCAAGTTACCTCTCTCCTCCTCCTTCCCTCTGCTCTGGCTTAGGCGAAGCCCTACAGAATTCTCTACTCCACCACCACCACCACACCGTCGTGCTGCTGGATTTCGTGGAGAGATCTACTACCTCACGTCACCGAACAGGAGAGGAAGGTCTGCCGACTCAAGACGCAGGACCGATCATGAAGGCCGCCGAACGCGCCGGAAGGATCATCCACACGATCTTGAGATCGGCAAGTGATCGACTACATCAACCACGAGATCCGATCTCGTAACGCTTTCGGGTCTACGAGGGTTAGTGCAGATCTATCTCGTTGCACATGTCTAATAGATTAGATCTTGGCTTTTATGTAGATTAGATCTGGGTTTTGTTCGTTCTTGTGGTAGAAATTTTTTGTTTTCCATGCTACGAACCCATCAGTGGTATCAGAGCCGTGTCTATGCGTAGATCTGTTGCATGAGTATAACACAATGGTTTTGTGGGCGTTGGTGCTCGTGCCGTCTTTTGCTTTGTGTACTTTGCATCTTGCGGTATGGTGGGATGAAGCTGGCTAACCTTACATGTCATCGCACATGAGACTTGCTCCACGATTGACGTGTAACTCAGATTGCACAAGTGTCTTTATGGGTGTCTATCTCTCCCATCATAGTATAGATCCAATCTACACTTTGCACTTGATAGCACTTGTATCAACGCTAGGTTCAGTTTAGGTAAGATCTGTTCTTATTCGAAAGCCCCAAACCACGTAAAACATGCAAAGAAAATTAGAGGTGTCTAACTTGTTTTTGCAGGGGTTTTGTGATGTGATATGGCCATCATGTGATTGTGATTATATTTGATGTATGCAATGATCCTTGTTGTAATATGGCAACCGGCAGGAGCCTAATGGTTGTCTTTAATTCTGTTAAGACATGCGTGTCTATTCATCTTGTAATAGCTTTATTCCAAGTAGTTGTAATAGTTGCTAGTGATGATGGACAACCATGAAGCGCCATCGACCTTGACGCAATGCTGGTGATGATGGAGATCATGTCCATGCTTTGGAGATGGAGATCAAAGGCATAAGAAGAAAGGGCCATATCATATCACACTAATTATGAATTGCATGTGATGTTAATCCTTTATGCATCTTGTATTGCTTAGATCGCGACGGTAGCATTATAAGATGATCCCTCTCACTAAATATCAAGTAATAAAGTGTTCGTCCTTAGTAGGCACCGTTGCTAAGACTCGTCGTTTCGAAGCATCTCGTGATGATCGGGTGTGATAGATTCTACGTGTGCATGGGTGCAAGCCAGATTTGCACATGCGGATACTAAGGTTAACCTTGATGAGCCTAGCATGTACAGACATGGTCTTGGAACACGGAATACCGAAAGGTAAAGCATGAGTCATATGGATGATATGATGAACATGTTGATTGTTCGCCTTTAAAGCTACATCATCTCACGTGATGATCGAACTTGGTGTAGTGGATTTGGTTCGTGTAATCACTAAAACAACTCGAGGGATGTTGTTTTGAGTGGGAGTTTATTTGTAATTTGGATTAGTCGAACTCAATTTATCATAAACACAATCAAAGTGAATTTGCATAGTTTGTTATAGTCATTGGCATCCGTTCACCACCTTACGCTTAGTTATAATTGAGATAGTGGAACTATAGAAATTCTGGATATTTTCTTTACGAACTGGTATCGTATTGTTTTGAGTGTCAATCTAAAGTTTAAAAGTCTTGTTGCAAACTTTCAGCAAACTCCGTTTACTCTGTGAAGTTTAATAAACAGTATTAAATCAAGAGTAACAATTCCAGTGTTAGTATCTAATGTATCATGTTTGCCTCCATGATTCTTGATACTCAAAAGATAGTTTTTAATATCAAGTTTATCTAAGAGCTGAAAGCAATGTTTCAGAAACCATCATATGTGAAAGGTATTGCAATATCTAAAACAATGTGTTGGTTACAACATGATAGAGTATATGTCCTCATATTTGATGAGAATTTGTGAAGGTTGGAGACGCTGGTCATCCTAATCCTCCAAAAGGTTTTGGAAAAGAAACATTATAGTTGCAATTCACCTTTATAAGCTATAGCAGCTTGATCATGAAAGTTGTCATGATAAGGATGAATAGAAGATGTAAGTAAAATGTTTACTACACTAAAAGATTACTAAAGAATGGAATTTTGAAAGAATGCCAAACATTTGATGAAGGTGATCCACTTCAAAGTGCAAGTCCAAAGGTATTAGTATTTGACTATACACACTTTGTACTATGTGTCATGTGAATGACACCACTATTGATGTTGATAGATTCTTTTAAAAGAAAAGGAATTGTTGAAAGAGAATCTATAAAATATTTGGCAGAAAAGAAAAGATTGGAGATATACAACTTAGGTATATAGAAGATACATGTCATGGCTGTATTCCTTGGTTGTTAAACAATGTGGTTCTGCGGTATTAGATACCGAATTGGTTGGTATGAAGTATCATACAGGACAACAAAATTCATGAACTGCAATGGCCTAAGTAACTAGCAAGAGAATATGTGATGATGTTCATCGAAAACAAACAAAGGGTTGTTGTGTTGCTCGTTAACATCAAAGCTTACCTTCAAGATTTGTTTCAATAATTGTTATTTTGATCAGGTATTATGATGACAAAAGGTTCTTCAAATAATTACCGTATTCCATAATTAGATGGATGATATACAAGTCTGGTTGGAGAAATAACGACCATAAAACTAATGCTAAAATGTCGCAAGAAAAATGATTGAAAGATCACTTGCGAAGTGACATCACCGTTTAAATTATATTAGGGATACATGAAGAAACTCCATGTTGATGGATTTTTGGAGTCTTTGATTTTGATCAAATGACGCTTGTGATACTTTCCTGGAGATAATTAAAACTCCGTTCGTAGGCCAAAAGTGGAACAGACGACTAACTGATTGGAATTTGTACATATTGATGTATATAGTCCATTATGTGTAGTCGTGGGCGATGGATTTCAACTTCATATGTTTTCTCCGAAGATTTGAGTGAGTATATGTATATACTTACTCAA
Organism: Avena insularis; assembly: GCA_023614405.1. Classification (NCBI taxonomy): domain Eukaryota; kingdom Viridiplantae; phylum Streptophyta; class Magnoliopsida; order Poales; family Poaceae; genus Avena; species Avena insularis. The sequence goes on along the minus strand of CM042690.1, from coordinate 657,122,028 downwards.
TAAGGAAGAAGTATGAAACATTTGAAAATGTTCAAAGACTTTCAAGATGAAGTGGAAAATTATTGTAACAAGAAAATAAAAAAGTTTATGATTGGATGATAAAGATGTTTAAGTTACAAGTTTAGCAAAACACCTAAGATTTGAGGAATCGTTCCATGGATTTGCATTTCCCAAAACACCATAGGAGTATGGAGTGTTCAAGATATGTAATGAAACCTTGTTTGACATGGTAAGATCAAAAGTGTCATTTATGAAACTGCCATTATATTTTAAAGATTAAAGCTTTAGTGACTACCACTTTTACACTGAAAAGAGCTCCATCGTGATCCGTTGAAATGACACCATATAAGTAATGGTTTGGGATAAAACCCAGGTTGTCCTTTCTTAAATTTTTGGTATGCTAGGCATAAGTAAAGTGTTTACAACCAAAGTCAGATGAGCATGTCTTTGTAGGTTATTTCGAATAACCATTGGGTATTCCTCCATAACACCGAAGACAAAAGTATTTGTCACTTAGAATGTCGAGTTTCTTGAGAAGGAATTTTTGGTGAAAAGTTAAGTGGGAGGACAATAGAACTTTGACAAGGTTGTTGAACCTTAGCTAATATGTGCTGAGTTGCGCAGCGTTGGTAAGTGTCCCGGAGGCAGCAACAATGCTCATGGCTCACGTGCCTCAAAGGATGTGGTCACGGGGATCTAAGTTCCTATTGAACCAAGTAGGTCGGGTAAGTAATCAAATGCCAAGATTTGAGAGTTAAATCATTGTTGTTTGACAATGATGAACCGACTACATGCAAATAATCAATGATGGGCCCTGACTTTGTTAAGTGGCTTGAAGCCATAAAATCCGTGATAATTCCATACACGAGAAATCAAGCTTTGAATTTGAAAGACGCCTGAAAGGTGCAAGACCTTACGATGATATGGATCTATAAAGAAATAGACATGGATGTTTCACATCTATGAAATAGTCGACATGTCGGAAAGAGTTTACGACAATGTTCAAGGAATTGACTATGATAAGATTTGATCTTTCATAGCGATATTTAGTCTGGACAGATTAATGTAGCAACCACTACATATATTTTGGTATATGGTAGTTGAACAAACAAAACAAGTTCTTCTAATAGAATGGTTACCTAGGACGTGTACATGACACGATCCAAAGGGTTTTGTTAATACAAAGGATGCTAAAAGAGTATGCAAAACTTCAATGGTTGAAGTGAGCATCGCGGAGTTGGAATTTTCACCGTGATGAAACCGTTAAAAGGTTTAATTTCATCAGAGACGATGAAGATGTTTTCATTTTGCAAGAAATTAAGTGGGAGCACTAAGACATATTTCTAATACATTATGTGAAAGACATATTGTTGATTAGAAATGATGTATCTTTTATTGACACAGGATAAGAATTTCATTTCAATGAAAGACTTAGGCATGACCCAAGAATTAGGCATCAATGTCTATATGGATAGATTGAGGCGCTAATATGGTTTTGCCAAATGTACATAGATAAGATGTTGAATGAGTTCAATATGGAAACAACAAGAAAGGTTCTTGACGCACGGAAAGGACTGAATCAAGATTCAAGTGTGTTGACACGAGATTCAAGTGTTTTGACACTTGGTGAAATCACAAGAATATTTTGATCAATCATTCTTTGAGATGTACACATCCAGATATGTTCTATGCTCTAAATGTTATGAGCATATACCAGAATGACTCATAAGATGATCATTGGACAATAGTAGGGATATTCCTATGATCTTTGGAAGAACTAAGAATATATTATTTATATAGTGGTGACAAATAGTTCATTGTAAATTGTTGCATTGATACTAGTTTTGTCACAAATTAAGTTTATCTCACTTTAAACTATGGGTGGCACAATGTAATGGAAAGGAAGTTCCATAACGGATTTGGTTGAGTACCAAAGTTAAAACATTGTGACAGATACTACAACAAAAGGCTAAGTATATGACTGCTATTGTAGCAGCAAATGAGGGCATTTGCGTCAAGTATTTTGTTATCAAACTAGGTGTGGTTTATAGCGGGATAATACTATGAATATACATTGTATGACAATTGTATCAACATGATTTAATCCAAAGGAACTAAAGGTCTCACCAAAGGACCAAATTTATACAATGCCATCTCATTGGAGAATGAGTAATGCGTAGAGACACAAGGACATGCAAATACACACGGACCTAGAAGTGTCAGATCCGAAGATTATGTTTACCACTAGCAATAGTGTCTATACAACACCAGAAAGCCATAGGTGTTGAATGCACAAGTTTTTAACTAGATTATTGACTCTAGTGCAAGTGGGAGACTGTTGGAGATATGCCCAAGAGGCAATAATAAAGTGGTTATTATTATATCTTTATGTTTATGATAAATGTTTACATCCCATGCTATAATTGTATTAACCGGAAACATTAATACTTGTGTGTTTTGTAAACATAAAAGAGTCCCTAGTAAGCCTCTTGTTAAACTAGCTTGTTGATTAATGGATGATCATGGTTTCCTTATCATGGACATTGGATGTCGTTAATAACAAGATCATATCATTAGGAGAATGATGTGATGGACACACACCCATAGTAAGCATAGCATAAGATCAAGTCATTAAGTTCGTTTTGCTACAAGCTTTTCAAATGCATAGTAACCTAATCCTTCGACCATGAGGTTATGTTAATCACCATCACCGGATGGGTACTTTGATGACATCAAATGCCACATTGTAACTGGGTGGTTATAAAGGTGACATTGGGTATTCTGAAAGTATGTGTTGAAGTGCATAGACCAAGATTGGGATTTGTCCATCCATATGACGGATAGATATGCTCTGGGCCCTCTCAATGGAATGTCATCTAGTTAGCTTGCAAGCATGTGACTAGGTCACAAGGGATGACATATCATGGAACGAGTAAAGAGTACTTATCAGTAACGAGGTAGAACTAGGTATGGAGATACTGACGATCAAACCTCGGATAAGTAGAGTATCGCGTGACAAAGGGAATTTGTTTCGTATGTTAAATGGTTCTATCGATCACAAAGTCATCGTTGGGTATGTGGGAGCTGTTATGGATCTCCAGATCCCGCTAATGGTTATTGATCGGAGATGTGTCTCCATCATGTCTGCATATTCACGAACCGTAGGGTGACACACTTAAGGTTCGAAGTTGTTTTAAGTAGATATGGAATGTGCGTTGGAGACTGAATGTTGTTCGGAGTCTCGGATTGGATCCGGGACAACACGAGGAGATCCGGAATTGTCCGGGGAATAAGATTCATATATTGGGGATCATTTTCTAAGTTAGGAAATGTTCCGGAGTATTTGTATGGGGATTCTAGAAGGTTTCAGAATGTTCCGGAAGGTTCTAGAAGATTTCTTGGAGTTTACTTGAAAACCAAGAAAGGATCAAGGAATCCTTGTGGGGTAAGACAAGGATTCGTGGGGAGTAGGACTCTCCCCACCTCCTTGATCCGCTGGCCAAGGAGAGGGAGTCCTACAAGGACTCCACCTCCCATGGCGCCCTCCTTTAAATAGAGGGGTGGAGGCACAAACCCCTTGCCCTTCTATTCTCTAGATCTCAAGTTGCCTCTCCTCCTCCTTCCTCTGCCTCGCTTAGGCGGCCCTCAGAATTCTCTACTCCACCACCACCACACCGTCGTCTTTGGGATTCCGTGGAGAGATCTACTACCTCCGGCGTCACTGGAACAGGAGAGGAAGGTCGCTTTGACTCGACGTGTGACCGATCATGGAAGCGCTGCCGAACGCTGGAAGGATTATCCACACGATCTTGAGATCGGCAAGTGATCGACTACATCAACCACGAGATCCGATCTCGTAATGCTTTCGGGTCTACGAGGGTTAGTGCAGATCTATCTCGTTGCACATGTCTAATAGATTAGATCTTGGCTTTTATCTAGATTAGATCTGGGTTTTGTTCGTTCTTGCGGTAGAATTTTTTTGTTTTCCATGCTACGAACCCATCACATCGGGCAAGGGGTACCCCATGGCGGTTCTATATGATACACATGTACTTACTATGACAAGAACTTACCGGTAACTAAACTTGAGTAGCATGAGGAGTAGCCCTCGTATTCAAGGGACATGAGATTGCCAACTTATACTTCATCAAGCATATACTCCATAGTTTGTTCACTTTAACCTTAATCACCTAAAGATGCTTATGATAGGGGCAATGAGAGCTGAAAGCTAATAAGTATCATAATTTTTGGAAGCTCTTTATGAAACTTGAAATCCCTGTTCCCTCTGCGAAGGGCCTATATTTTACTTTTTAGTTGAGTCGGTAAACCTATTCCCTTCTATCTCAGCAAGTATTTTGAGTTGTTGTGTTTCATTCATTCATATGATGGTTTGTTCAATCATGTTTCTTATGTTCCTTGTTTTGCACATTGCTCTTATCTTAGTGAATACTACTTTGAAAGCTATCATTGAAAACCCCTTTATGATTGAACTCCTGAAAATTGTTAACTATTCTTTGACCAAGAGCAAAGTTTGCCATTACCAATTATGATTTACTTTATGTATCTTTATTGTGTTTCCTTTACTTATTGCAAGTTAAGTTATATAATAGTGGGTTGTCTTCTATTATGATTTATGTATTGATGAATGTGATGCTTCTTGTCTGTATTCTTTTATCGACTCTTCACTCCATAAACCTGAGGTCATGTTTATTGAGCTCGATTTTAAACTAGGGACAAGCGAAGTCTAAGCTTGGGGGAGTTGATACGTCCATTTTGCATCACTATTCTATATCATAATTTACTGTTATTCATTGATATATTTCATATTAAGAGATGATACTTATGTTATTTCATCTATTTTTGCATGGTTGATGACTTTTGGAGGATGGACCGCTGCAGTCAGGATTCTGATGCAAAAGGGGCTGTTTGGAGGCGAAATTCGCGAAGATCAGAAAATTCCAGAAAATACATGGAAAATCCTATTTTTCCAGAAGAGGAAGGATGCTAGAAGAGGGAGCGGAGTTGGGCCACAGGGGCCCACACCACCCCCTGGCGCAGGCCACCCCTGGCCGTGCCACCAGGTGGTGTGGCCACCCTGGCCCACCTCCAGCTCTCCCCTTTGGCGTATATTATCCCCACGAAACCCTAAGCCTAGGGGAGCGACCACAGAAAGATTCCGCCGCCTCTACGGGGCAGAAAACTATAGAGAAAGAAAGATCTCTCCGGCAGACATAATTCTGCTGGGGGAATTCCTTCCCGGAGAGGGGAGATCTTCGCCATCAACAACACAATCAAGCTTGACTTCATCGGGATCATCATCATCTCCATCATCATCTCCATCATCATCTCCATCATCACCATCATCACCACTTCATACCGCTGTAACAATTAGGTTGAATCTTGCATAGTTCATAGGGGAAACTTTCTCGGTGTTGATTACTTGCTGTAGTTGATGCTATTGAGTGGAACCATCAAATTATTGTTATGTTCAGATTGTTACTTATCATTATATCATCTCTGATCTTGATCCATATGATGTCTTGTGAGTAGTTCGTTTAGTTCTTGAGGACATGGGAGAAGTCATGTTGTTAGTAGTGGAATTGTGTTGAGAAAGATTCAATAGTTTGTTATTTAAGTTGTGGTGTTATTCTTCTAGTGGTGTGATGTGAACATCGACTACATGACACTTCACCTTTATGGGCCTAGGGGAATGCATTATGTATTTGGCTACTAATCGTAGGGGTTGCCGGAGTGACAGAAACCTAAACCCCCCGTTAGGAAACCTTTGCACAAGGGATGTCGGGCTCTTAGAGTTTAAAGCTGTGGTTAGGTTTCTATCTTAATTACTTTCTTGTACTTGCGGATGCTTGCAAGGGGTATAATCACAAGTATATATTACTCCTAGGAAGGTCGGTACATTAGCACAGGTTCACCCACACAACACCTATCAAACTAAAGAAGATTAATCAACTATATGAAGTGAAAGCACTTGACGATATTCCCGTGTGTCCTAGAGAATGTTTGGTCATCTTAAGTAATACAACCGGCTTGTCCTTTGCTAAAGAAAGGATTGGGCCACTTTCTGCAATCATTATCATTGTCTTTTATTTACTCGTACTTTATTTACCTGCATTATTGATACATTGCAAATGTATCTATAATTTTTGATGTTCCAAGCTTGGTTTTATCCACTTTCTTGTGTTTTGTTCCAACTTTGGAGTACTTTTCATATGATTTCTTGGACTAACCTATTAACAAGACCCACAGTGCCAGCTTCCTGTTTTCTGCTGTTTTTGGTTCCAGGAAAGTCAGAAAATGAATATTCTCAGAATTGGACGGGACAAAAGCCAAAGTGCCTATTTTTCCGGATGTCATCAAGTGCCAGAATACGAGACGGAGAGGGCAGGGGGACCACACCACCTGGCACATGGCCAGGCCCGCCTGGCGTGCCGGTGGTGTGGCCGCTACCGGCACCCCGTCGGCCTCTCCTTCCGCCTATATATTGCCCTCGGGATGAAAACCCTAAGTGCCCGATCAAAAATCCATGAAAGAGTCTGTAGCCTCCGTCATCTCCATCCCTAGATCGGGAGGGATCTGAAGCTCTTCCCGGCACCCTGCCGGAGAGGGGAATTCACCCTGGAGGCCTTCTTCATCACCATGCAAGCCTCCGGTGTGATGCGTGAGTAGTTCATCCTTGGACTATGGATCCATGTAGTAGCTAGATGGCTGGTTCTCCTCCTTTGTGCTTTCATGTCTAAATCTTGTGAGCTCTATTCATGATCAAGATCATCTATTTGTAATTCTGCATGTTGTGTTTGCGGGGATCCGATGGATATTGAGATGCTATTTCAGATTGATTATTGATTCTATCATGTCTTTGTTATTTGTGATCTTGCATGCTTTCCGTTGTTAGTAGCTATCTTGGCCAAGTAGATGCTAGCAACTCCAAGAGTTAGTATTTATGCTCGATAGTGGGTTCATGCCTCTGGTAATCTGGGGAAGTGACAGAAATCTCTAAGGTACTAGATGTGTTGTTGCTACTAGGGAGAAAACAACAATACTTTCTTCATAGAACAATCGTATTGTTTACTTTACACGCAGTTCGTAAAGCAATAATCTGTTGCTTGCAACTTAATACTTGAGGGGGTTCGGATGATAACCTGAAGGTGGATTATTAGTCATAGATGCAGTTGGATGAAGGTCTATGTATAATGTTGTAATGCCCAATCAAGTCTCAAAGGAGTCAAGATGATTAGTATATGCATGTATTGCTTTCTCGGTGTTTGTCAATTGCCCCGCTGTAATTTGTTCACCCAGCATGTTATCTATCTGAAGGAGAACCACCTCTAGTGAATTATGGATCCCGGTCCTCTTTGTGTTTACTTTCTGCAAACTTTTACTTCTTTCCATTCGATACGTTTAATCCTTTGTTTTCAGCAAAACACGGTGAGATTGACAACCTCATCGCAAGTTGGGGACAAAGTTCTATGGTTGTGTTGTGCAGGTCTCCACGTTGCTACTAACACCGGTAGTGCGCCCTGCCAAAGCTCAGCTAGTAACACCTTTGGGGTGTTTCCTTGCTCCTACTGGTTCGATTAAACCTTGGTTTCATAACTGAGGGAAACTTGCTGTTGTGCTCATCATACCTTCCTCTTGGGGTTCCCAACGAGCTCGACATCAACACCGCCATCAAGCATTTTTCTGGGCGCCATACACAGAACCATCAAGCATTTTGCTGGCGCCGTTGCCGGGGAGTCAAGGACATCTTCACAAGGGGAGTCCCTCATAACCAATCTCTTTACTTTGTTATTTTTGTTTTGCTTAGTTTCTTTTTGCTTTGTTTGCTTGTTTCTTTATCAAAAACACAAAAAAAATAGTTCTACTAGTTTGCTTTCTTATTTGAAAACCCAAAAAAATGACTACTCTTGAAAACACTAAGTTGTGTGACTTCACTAGCACCAACAACAATGATTTTATGAGCACACCTATTGCTCCACCTATGGCTGAAAATACTTTCTTTGAGATAAAACCTGCTTTGCTCAATCTTGTTATGAGAGAACAATTTTCTGGTATTGGTAATGAAGATGCTGCTTCCCATCTAAATAACTTTGTTGAACTTTGTGAGATGCAAAAGCATAGGGATATAGATGGTGATATTATTAAGCTTAAATTGTTTCCTTTCTCTTTGAGAGGAAAAGCTAAAGAATGGTTGAATTCCTTAACTAGGACTAGTATTGATTCTTGGACTAAGTGCAAAGATGCTTTTATTGGAAAATACTATCCTCCTGCTAAGATTATATCTATGAGAAGTGAAATAATGAAGTTTAAACAATATGATAATGAACATGTTGCTCAAGCTTGGGAAAGAATGAAATCTTTGGTAAATAATTGTCCCACTCATGGACTGACTGCTTGGATGATCATCCAAACTTTTTATGCAGGATTGAACTATTATTCAAGGAACCTATTGGACTCTGCTACTGGAGGTACCTTTATGACCATCACTTTGGGTGCTGCAACAAAACTTCTGGACAATATGATGGTTAATTATTCTAAATGGCATACCGAGAGAGCTCCACAAGGTAGGAAGGTAAATTCTGTTGAGGAAACTTCCTCCTTGAGTGATAAGATTGATATTATTATGTCTATGCTTGTTAATGGGAAAGCCCATATTGATCCAAATAATGTTCCTTTAGCCTATTTGGTTGCTCAAGAAGAGCAAGTTGATGTGAACTTCATAAGAAATAACAATTTTGGCAATAATGCTTATAGGAACAATTTTCGCAACAACAATTATAAGCCATATCCTCCCAACAATGGTAATGCTTATGAAAATTCCTACAACAATAATAGGAGTGCTCCCTGTGAACTTGAAGTTATGCTTAAAGACTTTATTAGTAAGAAAACTGCTTTCAATAAAACTATTGAGGAAAAACTCTCTAATGCTGAAAGAAATATAGCATCTTTGGCTGAAGCTCAATCTTCTTTGAATAAAATGGCTGCTAAACCTGAAACTAATGATAATCCCTTTGCAGCTACTAATGTTATACAAGTAATAATTGATGAAAATGTTAGACTATTAGCTGAATTACATGCAAAGTGGGAAAGAGAAGATGAAATTGCTATAAACATTAGTGTTTCTACTATTACCACCACTAGTGTTGAGGCTAGTAATAGTTCTACTACTCCAGATGATAAATTTGATTTTGATCTTGATGGTTGCAATATCTCTGAAGTTATTAAGTTCCTACAAAAACATGCTAAAAGTCCTAATGCTAGTGCTATGAACATGGCCTTTACAAAACACATTACTAATGCTCTCATAAAAATTAAAGAAGAAAAGATGAAACATAAAGCTTCTATTCCTATAAAACAAGAAGATGGTTGGGAACCCATCATTAATATGAAAGTGAATGATTTTGATTTCAAAGCTTTATGTGATCTTGATAGTAGTGTTTCTATTATGCCTAGAAGGATTTATGATATGCTTGATTTTCCACCACTTGAAGATTGTTATTTGAATGTCCCACTTGATGATAATGCTAAAAAGAAACTCATGGGGAGTCTTAATGATGTTCTTATTATGGTTAACAATGCCTATGTCCCCGTTGATTTCTATGTTTTGGATGTTGAATGCAATGCTTCTTGTCCTATTACTTTGGGAAGACCTTTTCTTAGAACTATTGGTGCCATTATTGATATGAAAGAAGGCACCATTAAATATCAACTTCCACTCAAGAAAGGTATAGAACACTTCCCCAAGAAGAGAGAGAAGATTTCTTTTGCATCTCCTATGAAAACAAAATTTGGTCTTAATGCTTCTTCATTTGAGAACACTTGATTCTTTCTTGCTTCTTATGCCTAACTTAAAGGCGTTAAAGAAAAGTACTTATTGGGAGATAACCCAAAAGTTTTAGATGAGTATTAGAAGTTATTACTAAAGGGAATATGCCCGAGAGGCAATAATAAAGTGGTTATTATCTTATTCCATGTTTATGATAAATTTTTATTTTACATGCTAGAATTGTATTGATCGGAAACATCAATACATGTGTGTTTAATAAACAAAAAGGGTTCCTAGTTATGCCTCTCTTATAGACTAGCTTGTTGATTAACAAGATGATCAAGGTTTCCTGATCATGGACATTGGATGTTGTTAATAACATGGTCACACCATTGGTGGAATGATGTGATGAACATTCATCCGAAGTATAGCATTACGATCAAAGTCATTATGTTTATATTGCTATAATATCATATGAAGTAATCTTTATCCTTAGACCATGAGATCATGTTAATTGCTAACACCGGAAGAGTATCTTGATAACATCAAACGTCACACCATAACAGGGTGACTATAAAGGTGGGTTCAGTGCTACGAAGGTGTTATGTTGAGGCTCATGGATGAAGAGTGGGATTTGTCCATCCCGATGATGGATAGATATACTCTGGGCCCTCTCGGTGATATCACATTGAAATAGCTTGCAAGCAAGTGATGTGATCACTAGAATGTTATATCACGGGAACGAGAAAAGAGTGCATGTCAGTAACGAGATCAAACTAGGTATGGAGATACCGATGATCGAATCTCGGACATGTAATATATCACGGGACAAAGGGATTTAGTTACTAGCGTTAAAGGTTCTCACGATCACAGAAGTCATCGTTGAATGTGTAGGAGTCAAGATGGATCTCCGTGGTCCGCTGATTATTGATCGGAGAGGGGTCTCGATCATGTCTGCATTATTCGCGAACCATAGGGTGACACACTTAAGGGATACCGACACCATTTGGAGCAAATATGTTTCAGATAAAGATTTAAGAAAGCGCTGGAATTATTTCAATAGACACCGAAACTGTTTCGGGTGAAAATGCTGAAATTGGTTCTGCATGTAATATTGAAATGTTGCAGGGGTTTTTATGTGAATGTTTGTTAATTAAAGTAATTAAAAAAATTCTGAATAAAAATAATAAAAGAGTTTTATTAAATGAGAGAGCATTAAATTTGGAGAAATTTAATGCATTTAAAGTGGAGACTTTAAAATAGAATGTGAAGGGCATTTTAATGTGGAGGGTTACACGACATGAATGGAGGAGGTGAAGGTCACCCCTCCATGCGCCACCATGAAGGAGGCACCCCCTCCTCCTATCACAGGCCACCCCCTCCTCACTTCTCACTCACACCTCCGTGTGAGGGATCTCTCTCCCCCTCTCGTATTATGCCCCCATGGTCTCGGATTAGCGAGATACATGTTCCCGGTGGCTTTATCTGGAAAGGAGTTGCTGCTTCCGCTGCTTTGCTGGAGCGAGGGATGGAGGTTGTCGGGGTACCGGACGTGTGTGCGATCACGGATGCACCGCTGCTTTGCGGTGCTGGAGCTAGATCTGAGGGACGTGCTGGAGCCGACCTGCTCGGACTTCCTCACGATCTTGAGATCGGCAAGTGTACGACTACATCAACCACGAGTTCCTACTCGTTAACAAAACTCGTTGTCTTCGAGGGTAAGTTCTCGTTGGATGTATGTCCACCCGTTGCTTTGTACCTAGTAGATAGATCTTGGCGTATAGTTCTCATCGTAGGAAAATTTTTGTTTTCTATGTTGCGGACCCAACAGTGGTATCAAAGCCTGATCTATGCGTAGGTGCTTAGCACGGGTAGTACACATATGTTGATATGTGGGCGATAATGATCATGTTATTGCATCTTCTATGTATTTTGGATATTGGTGGCATAGTGGGATGAAGCGGCCCGGACCAACCTTACATGTCATCGTACATGAGACCGGTTCCACGACTGACATGCAACTTGTTTTGCATAAGTGGCTGGCGGGTGTCTGTCTCTCCTACTATAGTCAATATCTGATTTACAACGAGTTGCTAATAACTTAGTTATCCTTGTTGTGGTTCATGTTCGTAGGTAAAAACAGTTCTATCTCCGAAAGCCCTAAGCCACGTAAAACTTGCAATTCATAAATTAGCGGCGTCTAGTTTAGATCATTGCTGGGCTAGTGTATTGATATGGTATTGTTGTAAGTAGATGTATGATAGATACTCTTACAACACACTCAACGTGTAAGTTCCATAGACCTTGGCCTTACACACAAAGGAATGATAGAGATCATACCACGATGCAAGTGATAGAGATCAAATGCATGGACCATATCATCTCACTTTACACATCAGATGTTAGCATCTATACTGCTAGTTTGGCGCTTTCTGTAGCATTGTAAGATGATCCCTCTTTTAGATATCAAGATAAAAATGTGTTCTTCCTTAAGTATGCACCATTTTGTGGATCGTATTTCGAGACATCACGTGATGATCGGGTGTACTCAACTCTACGCTTTCATACAAACGGGTGTAAGACAGTTTTAGACATGCGAGTACTAAGGTTCTTACTTGGCGAGCCTAGCATGTACAGACATGGCCTCGGAACACGGACCGAAAGGTTAAGCATGAGTCATATAGTTGATATGATGCCCATATAGATGCTCGCCTTTGAAGCTACATCAACTCACGTGATGATCGGACTTGGTGTAGTGGATTTGGTTCATGTAATCACCAAAAAGGCACGAGGGATGTCGTTTTTGAGTGGGAGTTCATTTCTAATTTGGATTAGTCGAACCAAATTTGTCATAAATTAAATCAAAGTGAATTTGCATAGTTTGTTATAGTCATTGGCATTCGTTTTCTGCCTTATGCTTAGTTTTTATTTGAGTTAATAGAACTATAGAATTCTGGATATTTACTTTACGAACTGGTATCGTATTGTTTCGAATGTCAATTTAAAGTTTATAAGTCCTATTGCAAACTTTTAGCAAACTCTATTTACTCCATAAAGTTTAATAAGTAGTATTAAATCAAGAGTAAGAATTCCAATGTTAGTATCTAATGTATCATGTTTGCCTCCATGATTATTGATATTCAAAAGGTTGTTTTAATATCAAGATTATATTGGAGCTGAAAATTGTTTCAGAAACCATCATGTGTGAAAGATATTGTGATATCTGAAACAATGTTTTTTGGTTGCATTATGATAGAGTATAATTTAGCAAAATACATGTTCTCATATTGTATGAGAATTTGTGAAGGATGGAGATGCTAGGCACCCGAATCTACCAAAAAGGTTTTGGGGAACTGATATTATACTCGCGATTCTTCCTTATAGGCTATAGTAGCTTGATCATGAAAGTTGTCATGATAAGGATGAATAGAAGATGTAAGTAAAATGTTTACTACACTAATAGATTACTAAAGAATGGATTTTTGAAAGAACACCAAACATTTGATGATGGTGATCGACTTCAAAGTGCAAGTCCAAAGGTATTAGTATTTGACTATATACGCTTTGTACCATGTGTCATGTTGATGACACCACTATTGATGTTGATAGATTCTTTTAAAAGAAAAGGAATTGCTGAAAGAGAATCTATAAAATATTTGGCAGAAAATAAAAGGTTGGAGATGTCCAACTTAGGTATATAGAAGATATACATGTTATGGCTATATTCCTTGCTTGTTAAACAATGTGGTTCTTAGGTATTGGATACCGAATTGGTTGGTATGAAGTGTCATACAGGACAACGCAATTCATGAACTACAATGGCCTAAGCAACCAGCAAAAGAATGAGTGATGATGTTCATCGAAAACAAATAAAGTGTTATTGTGTTTTTCGTTGTCATCAAACCAAGCCTTCAAGATTTGTTTAAATAATTGTTATTTTGTTCCGGTATCATGAGAACAATGGCTATTCAAATAATTACCGTATTGCATAAAGGATGGATGAACTTTTACAAGTCTAGTTGGAGAAATCACATCCATAAACACTATTGCTAAAATGTCACAAGACAAATGATTGAAAGATCACTTATGAAGTGACATCGCTGTTTAAATTATATTTGAAAGAAAACATGAAGAAACTCCATGTTGATGGATTTTTGGAGTCTTTGATTTTGATCAATTGACGCATGTGAGACTTTCCTTGAGATAATTGAAACTCCATCCATAGGCCAGAGAGGAACGGATGACTAGCTTATTGGAAATTGTGCATGCTGATGTGCATAGTCCATTATGTGTAGCCATATGCGATGGATCTTTTTGCTTCATATGCTTTCTCCGAAAATTTGAGTGAATATATCTGTATATTTACTTAACAAGGAAGAAGTATGAAACATTTGAAAATTGTTCAAAGACTTTCAAGATGAAGTGGAAAATCATTGTAACAAGAAAATAAAGAGTTTATGATTCGACCATAAAGGAAGATATTTGAGTTACATGTTTAGCAAAAACACCTAAGACTTGAGGAATTGTTCCATGATTTGTGTTTCCCGATAAACCATAGGAGTATGGCATATTCGAGAGATAAAATCAAACCATGTTTGACATGGTAAGATCAAGGGTGTCATTTATAAAACTGCCATTATGTTTTAAGGATTGAAGCTTTAGAGACTACCGCTTTTACACTGAAAAGAGCACCATCGTGATCCATTGAAATGACACCATATGAGTTATGGTTTGGGATAAAACCCAAATTGTCTTTTCTTAAATTTTGGTATGCTATGCATAAGTAAAATGTTTACAACCAAAGTAGGATAAGCACGTCTTTGTAGGTTATCCCAAAGAATTTGTTGGGAATTTCTCTATAACACCGAGGACAAAAGAGTTTGTTACTTGGAACGTCAAGTTTCTTGAGAAGGAATTTTTCGTGAAAAGTTAACTGGGAGGACAATAGAACTTTGATAAGGTTGTTGAACCTTAGCTATATGTGCTAAGTAATGGCGCTTGAAAAGTGTCCCGGTGGTGGCCACAATGCTCATGGCTCTCGTGATTACAAAAGGTGTGATCTCGGAGATTAGAGTTCCTATAAAACCGTGTGGGTCGGTAAGAATCAAATAGTAAGATTTGATAAGCAAGTCGTTATTGTTTTGACAATGATGAACCGACTACATGCAAAGAAGCGATGATGGGCCCTGACTCCATAAAATGACTAGAAGTCATAGAATCTGTGATAGTATCCATACATGAGAAAACAAGTTTCTGAACTTGGAAGACCCTCCGGAAAGGCGTGAAGCCTATCGGTCGTGTTTGGATCTATAAAGAAATAAGACATGGATGTTTAACATCTGTGAAATAGTCGACATGTCGGAAAGAAGTTTATGACAATGTTCAAGGAGTTGACTATGACAAGATTTGATCTTTCATAGCGATATATAGTCTTGACGGATTAATTTAGCAACCACTACATATAATTTGGTATATGGTAGTTGAATAAACAAAACAAGGTTCTTCTAATAGAACGGTAACCTAGGACATGTACATGACGTGGTCCGAAGGGTTTTGTTAATTCAAAGGGTGCTAAAAGGGCATGCAAACTTCAATAGTTGAAGTAAGCATAGCGAGTTGGAATCTTCACCATGATGAAACTGTTAAAAGAGTTTAAATTCATCGGAGATGATGAAGATGCTTGCATTTGCAAGAAATTAAGTGGGAGCGCTGAGACATATTTCTAATACATTATGTAGAGGACATATTGTTGATTGGAAATGATGTATCTTGTATTGACACAAGTTAAGAATTTCATTAAAATAAGATTTCGATGAAAGACTTAGGCAAACCCGGAATATTAGGCATCAATATCTATATGGATAGATTAAGGCGCTAATATGGTTGTGCCAGACATACATATATGAGATATTGAAAGGGTTCAATATGGAAACAACAAGAAAGGTTCTTGCTGCATGGAAAGGATTGTATCAAAATTCAAGTGTTTCAACACTTGGTGAGTAAAATCACATGAAGATTTTGATCGATTATACCATGATATGTATATATCCAGAATGTCCTATGCTCTAAATGTTATGAGCATATACCAGAATGATTCATAAGATGATCATTGGACAATAGTAAAGATATTCTTATGAGCTTTGGAAGAACTAAGAATATATAATGTATAAGTGACAAATAGTTAAAGGTAGTTCATTGTAAAGTGTTACATTGATACTAGTTTTGTCACAAGATACAAATTAAATTTATCTCAATTTAGACTATGGGTGGCACAATGTAATGGAAAGGATGTTCCATGATGGATTTGGATGAGTTCCAAAGTTGAGACATTGTGACGGATACTACAACAAAAGGCTAAGTATATGACTGCTATAGTAGCGAAAGGAGGGCATTTGTGTTAAGTAGTTTGTTATCAAAATAGGTGTGGTTCAAAGTGGGCTAATACTATGAAGATATATTGTGTGACAATAATATCAACATATTTTGAGCCGAACGAACTAAAGGTCTCACCAAAGGACCAAATCTATACAATGCCATCTCATTTGAGAATGAGTGATGCGTAGAGACGCAGAGACATGCAAATACACACGGACCTGAAACCGTCAGATCTAGAGATTATGTTAACCACTAGCAATAGCGTATATGCAACACCAGAAAGCCATAGGTGTTCAATACGCAAAGTTTTTCAAACTAGATTATTGACTCTAGTGCAAGTGGGAGACTGAAGGGAATATGCCCGAGAGGCAATAATAAAGTGGTTATTATCTTATTCCATGTTTATGATAAATGTTTATTTTACATGCTAGAATTGTATTGATCGGAAACATCAATACATGTGTGTTTAATAAACAAAAAGAGTTCCTAGTTATGCCTCTCTTATAGACTAGCTTGTTGATTAACAAGATGATCAAGGTTTCCTGATCATGGACATTGGATGTTGTTAATAACAAGGTCACACCATTGGTGGAATGATGTGATGAACATTCATCCGAAGTATAGCATTATGATCAAAGTCATTATGTTTATATTGCTATAACATCATACGAAGTAATCTTTATCCTTAGACCATGAGATCATGTTAATTGCTAACACCGGAAGAGTATCTTGATAACATCAAACGTCACACCGTAACAGGGTGACTATAAAGGTGGGTTCAGTGCTACGAAGGTGTTATGTTGAGGCTCATGGATCAAGAGTGGGATTTGTCCATCCCGATGACGGATAGATATACTCTGGGCCCTCTCGGTGATATCACATTGAAATAGCTTGCAAGCAAGTGATGTGATCACTAGAATGTTATATCACGGGAACGAGAAAAGAGTGCATGTCGGTAACGAGATCAAACTAGGTATGGAGATACCGATGATCGAATCTCGGATATGTAATATATCACGGGACAAAGGGATTTAGTTACTAGCATTAAAGGTTCTCACGATCACAGAAGTCATCGTTAAATGTGTAGGAGTCAGTATGGATCTCTAGATCCCGCTGCTGATTATTGATCGGAGAGGGGTCTCGATCATGTATGCATTATTCGCGAACCGTAGGGTGACACACTTAAGGGATACCAACACCATTTGGAGCAAATATGTTTCAGATAAAGATTTAAGAAAGCGCTGGAATTATTTCAATAGACACCGAAACTGTTTCGGGTGAAAATGCTGAAATTCGTCCTGCATGTAATATTGAAATGTTGCAGGGGGTTTTATGTGAATGTTTGTTAATTAAAGTAATTAAAAAAATTCTGAATAAAAATAATAAAAGAGTTTTATTAAATGAGAGAGCATTAAATTTGGAGAAATTTAATGCATTTAAAGTGGAGACTTTAAAAGAGAATGTGAAGGGGAATTTTAATATGGAGGGGTCACCACCACATGAATGGAGGAGGTGAAGGGTCACCCCCTCCATGCGCCGGCCATGAAGGATGGGCACCCCCTCCTCCTATAAAAGGCCACCCCCTCCTCACTTCTCACTCACACCTCCTTGTGAAGGATCTCTCTCCCCCTCTAGTATTATTCCCCCATGGTCTCGGATTAGCGAGATATATGTTCCCAGTGGCTTTATCTAGAAAGGAGTTGTTGCTTCCGCTGCTTTGCTGGAGCGAGGGACGGAGGTTGTCGGGGTACCGGACGTGTGTGCGATCACAGATGCACCGCTGCTTTGCAGTGCTGGACTTGGTGGTGCTTGAGCTGGATCTGAGGGACGTGCTGGAGCCGGACCTGCTCGAACTTCCTCATGATCTTGAGATCGGCAAGTGTATTACTACATCAACCACGAGTTCCTACTCGTTAACAAAACCCGTTGTCTTCGAGGGTAAGTTCCCGTTGGATGTATGTCCACCCGTTGCTTTGTACCTAGTAGATAGATCTTGGTGTATAGTTCTCATCGTAGGAAATTTTTTGTTTTCTATGCTGCGGACCCAACAAATACTTCAGTAATAACCGCTCCTTATCCTTTTTATTTGCTTTTTCTGCCAAGAGTAACCTCTAATGAGAGAGAAGTAATGATTGGGAAAGTTACTGTCCCGAAACAGATTTCTGTGCTTCACCGTAAAAAATCGTGTAAAATCTCTGAACGTCTTTTTAAGGCGTAAATTTTTGTACTTCTTCCCCAGGTTGTTATCTAACGTTCGTTAGTTCAACACTTTTTGATTTGAGCAACATAAGGTTTTCAAAAAAAATCATCTTTACCTGCTGTTCTGTTTTGACAAATTTCTGCCATTTTCTGCATTTGCTTCTTGTTGGTTCCTTTTTGAGTTCTTTTGGGGAATTGAGCTTTTTGAGGGAAGTGCTTCAGTAGCTAGTGTTTTAATTGAAGTTTATTTGGTGTTAGAACTGAACCTTAAGACTTATTATCTTGAGTGCACTAATGTTGCTAATAAAGATTGTGTGAATTTTTGTATTAAGGAAAATTTTCAGGTGTATGGAAGGAATGAGTAATGAGATGAAGGATGGACTAAAGCTCAAGCTTGGGGATGCCACGCATGTCACCCCAAGAAATATCCAAGAAGTACAATCGTCAAAGCTTGGGGATGCCCAAGGCATCCCCTTCTTCATCAATAAAAATCCCAGGTTTCTTACAAACGCTTCATTTTTATTGTTTCATGCATAGTTGTGTCTTTTGCTAGCCTCCACAACCAAGTATGAGTTCCAATCATGCATCCAACTCCCTAAACCAAGTTATTCCAAAGAGTACACCATACCTACCTACTAGCTTATGCTATTCCAAGTATATTCATGCTTTTGTTTACCTTCCAAATTAAACTTGTTATGAGAAAACTAGTGATTAAAGCTCTCACGAACTTGATGGCACACTTTAATTTTTTGCATCTAATAAACTTGAACCATTGGGTCCTTCTTTGTTGCGTATATGCTTGCGCTTTATAAGTTGAAATTAGCAGAACCATGTATCATGGGGAACGCTTTCAACATTGAACTTGTACTTTGTACCCCGTTGATATCATGTTCTTTTGCTTATGGATCCCGGCCATGTGAAATAAAAGTGGAACTTGTAAGATCATGGATTTTGTATGTGTGTTAGAGAAACGCCTGGGCCGCTAGCCTAATCCATGCCTAATCATGGTGGAAACTTGTAGCATCACCATAATGAGCACTCTATGAAGCATCCTCAATAAAAACCTATGCAAATAGCAAATAAAAAGATCGATGAGATGCTCATTGTCTACTGGCCTTGTCATTTTGATTATGGGATAGCTCCTGTATCATGTGCAAGGGGTACCCCATTGGTGGTTCTTTATGATACACATGTACTTACAATGACAAGAGCTTACTCGTGACTAAAGTTGAGTAGCATGAGGTTCGGTCTTCGTAAGTAAGGGGCATGAGATTTCGGTTTATAACTTGTCAAGCATATCCTCTTACTCGTGTCACTTTAAGCTTAATCACCTTCAAGATGCTTATCATAGGGGCAATGAGATCTGAAATCTATAAGTACCATAATTTTTGGAAGCTCTTTATGAGACTTGAATCCCTACTTCCTTCTATGAAGGCCTTTCTTCCACCATTATATTGAGTCTCCACCTTCTACCTTTATGCACTTACTTTGAGAGCATAGTGGCCATTCTTAGTTCTATGTGCATTGTCCCAAGACTAGTTGATTGATGCATATCTTGATATTGCTTGTTTTAAACTATTTGCATCTAGTCACTCTTATGAACTTTGAAGGTGTCCTATGCATTTATATTTGCTACTCTATGAGGGACAAGCTGAATACTATTATGCTATGTTTTCTTTATGTGAAACAAACAAACGTCTTGCAAAGCATTGTTATTCATGAATCTTTTGTTTGTGCCTTTTCATGTTGCATCATAGTTTCTTTGTCTTATTGCTAGAACTTTGTCTTTCATGTTATGATTGAAGTACTATGATCTCAGCTTTGAATGTTTTACAAATACTTTGATCAAGTCTTTGATGGTGCATGTCACCTCAAAAATTATTCTTTCTTTTTATCACTTACCTACTCGAGGACGAGCAGGAGTTAAGCTTTGGGATGTTGATACATTCAAATGTATCTATAATTTTTGATGTTCCATGCTTGGTTTTATCCACTTTCTTGTGTTTTGTCCACACTTTGGAGTACTTTTCATATGATTTCTTGGACTAACCTATTAACAAGAGCCACAAAGGCTACCATGTGTTTTCTGCTGTTTTTGGTTCCAGAAAGTTAGAAAATGAATATTCTCGAATTGGACGGGACAAAAGCCAAAGTGCCTATTTTTCCTAAGTCATCGACATGCGTATCACGAGACGGAGAGGGCTGGGGTCAGCCACCCCACTGTCACAGGCCAGGCCTGGCCCGCCAGAGTGGTCCGCTGGCCCCTCGGCCTCTCCTTCCGCCTATAAGATGCCCTCGGGACGAAAACCCTAAGTACCCGATCAAAAATCCACGAAAGAGTATGTAGCCGCTGTCATCTTCATCCCTAGATTGGGAAGGATCTAAAGCTCTTCCCGGCACCCTGCAGGAGAGGGGAATTCACCCTGGAGGCCTTCTTCATCACCATGCAAGCCTCCAGTGTCATGCGTGAGTAGTTCATCATTGGACTATGGATCCATGTAGTAGCTAGATGGTTGGTTCTCCTCCTTTGTGCTTTCATGTTTAGATCTTGTGAGCTCCGTTCATGATCAAGATCATCTATTTGTAATTCTGCATGTTGTGTTTGCGGGGATCCGATGGATATTGAGATGCTATTTCAGATTGATTATTGATTCTATCATGTCTTTGTTATTTGTGATCTTGCATGCTTTCCGTTGTTAGTAGCTATCTTGGCCAAGTAGATGCTAGCAGCTCCAAGAGTTAGTATTTATGCTCGATAGTGGGTTCATGCCTCTGGTAATCTGGGGAAGTGACATAAATCTCTAAGGTACTAGATGTGTTGTTGCTACTAGGGAGAAAACAAAAATCCTTTGTTCATAGAACAATCTATTGTTTACATTACATGCAATTCGTAAAGCAATAATATGTTGCTTGCAACTTAATACAGGAGGGGTTCGGATGATAACCTGAAGGTGGATTATTAGTCATAGATACAGTTGGATGGCGGTCTATGTATAGTGTTGTAATGCCCAATCAAGTTTCAAAGGAGTCAAGATGATTAGTATATGCATGTATTGCTTTCTCGATGTTTGTCAATTGCCCCGCTGTAATTTGTTCACCCAGCATGTTATCTATCTTAAGGAGAGCCACCTATAGTGAACTATGGATCCCGGTCCTTTTCTTTTACATACAATCTATAAACTGTTTACTACTTCGTGTTTACTTTCTGCAAAATATTACTTTCTTCCATTCGGTACGTTTAATCCTTTGTTTTCAGCAAAACCAGTGAGATTGACAACCTCATCGCAAGTTGGGGACAGAGTTTTGTGGTTGTGTTGTGCAGGTCTCCACGTTGTCAGCCGCACCGGTAGGCCCCGCCAACGTTCAGCTAGCTACACGTTTGGGGTGTTTCCTTGCTCCTACTGGATTGATAACCTTGGTTTCGTACTGAGGGAAAACTTGCTGTTGTGCTCATCATACCTTCCTCTTGGGGTTCCCCAACGAGCTCGATATATTTTGGGCCATCAGTTATCCATGCATATGAGTAGAAGTTATCCACTAGCTAAAACTACAGTTATCCATGCATACGAGTACAAGTTGTCCACTAGCTAAAACTGCAGTTATCCATGAATATGAGTACAAGTTATATACTAGCTAGAACTACAGTTATTCATGCTTAAATGTAGAACTTATCCATGCATATGAGTACAAGTTATCCATGCATGCATATGAGTACAAGTTGTCCACTAGCTAAAACTGCAGTTATCCATGCTTATGAGTACAAGTTGTCCACTAGCTAAAACTGCAGTTATCCAGGGATATGAGTAGAAGTTATACAGGCATATGAGTAGAAGCTATCCACTAGCTAAAACTGTAGTTATACATGCTTATATGCAGAAGTTATCCAGGCATATGGTTATCCACTAGTTAAAACTACAGTTATCCAGGCATATCAGTACAAGTTATCCAGGCATATGAGTACAACTTATCCACAAGTTTTTAAATTAGTTATCCATGTGATATTACTCAAGTTATCAACCATTTAATTCAGCAATTATCCAGGCACATAGGTGCAAGTTATCCATATAGCTAGCACTATAGTTACCCATACGTGGATGATAGAATTTAACAACAATATAAATACTACAAATTATACATAAGTGTTATGTGTGACTAAACATTGGAAAGACAGTCGATATGTTTATGAATACTTGCTAGTTTAAAAAGTTACCCACCTATTAGAACTGCTGTTATCTATGACTTTTCATTATATTTACCCATTCCTGTAAAAAAAAGAAAAAGATAGAATAACTAATCCACCAGTTTATACATCAGTTATCCAGGAATATAAATACAAGTTATCACCCATTGTATTAAGCAGTTATCCAGATAGATAGATTCAAGTTAACCACATAGCTAGAACTATAGTTACCCAAGCTTTTATGTAGACTTTAACACAAAATATCAATACTACATTTTATACAAAAGTGTTGTGTGTGACTTGCCATTCAAAGACAACCAACATATCTACGAAAAAAACATGTTGTCCTAAAAGGTTACCCACTAGATAGGGATAAGTTACCAATGAATTTTATCTTCTATTATCCATGACTTTTCATTGTGGTTACCCATACCTGCAAAAAAACAGAAATGATAACTTGTGTTTATTTGCATAACAGGTGATGCCCAAACTGAAGAACATAGTGACAATGACTGCATGTATACTATAGTTGAACAAGCTGCACAAGAAACAACCACGGGTGGCACAATCGAAGAAACAACAGTACACACAGCAGATTCAAATGAAGATGGATAGAATAATGCACACAATGATGCCAAAGATGAAGTACATTCTACACCACAACCACCAACAGATGGAATGCGCTTTGACAGTTTTGAATCAGCTAGAGAACACTACATGGCATATTCACAGAGGAAGGGTTTTGTAATAAGGATAGATTGGTCAAGAAAATACATAAGAAATGAGATAAATAAGGCGTATCTTATGTGCACAAAATCTGGTAAACCTCACGAAGAAAAGGAAGACACACAAAACCCAAAATCTTGTGTCAAGAAGAGGAAAAAATACACATCCAAGAACTGGGTGCACAGCACACTTATATGTCAAGAGGAAGGATGCATGGTGGTATGTTCAACATTCATCGGATGAACATAACCATCCCCTGATAATAAAACCTTCATTAACAAGGTTCTTGCGTTCGCACCGGAACATACCAGCAGAAGAAAACGTGTTCTTGCGGATGCTCCGTGCATGCAACATCGAAACATGCCGGCAGATGCAGCTGATGGCAAGTTTCTATGGCAGTCTAAATGATGTGCCATACATAGAAAGGGATGTGGCGAACCTAAGGGCTTCTTTTCACAGTGAAAACAATCACCACGACATGCAAGACACCTTGGCATACTTCGAAAAAATGAAGGCAGAAGATCCAGATTTCTTCTACAAATTTACATTTGATGAAGAGGACAGGATTGAGAACCTGTTTTGGGTTGACGGGGCATCACAAAGAGCATACAAGTCTGGATACAATGATTGCATATCATTCGACACTACCTACCTAACGAACCGGTATAAATTGCCATGCGCTCCATTTATTGGAATAAATAACCATGGACTATCGGTTCAGTTTGGATGCGGGTTCGTGCGTCGAGAGCTCAAGGACAACTTTGTGTGGCTGTTTCAAATGTTCAAACTGGCAATGGACGTCTTAGCACCAAAAAAATATAATAACAGATCAAGACGCTGCCATGGGTGGTGCTATAAGTGTCGTTTTCCCAGATGCAACTCATAGGAATTGCAGATGGCACGTCATCTAGAATGCAACTAAGAAAATAGGGACATTCATGGCCAACCATCCAGAGTTGCTCGACGCTTTCAATGCATGTGTAAACAACAGCTTGTCACCGGATGAATTTGAGGAGGCTTGGATGCATATGATAAATACTCATAATGTCCATGACAATGTGGATCTATTTTCACTATGGGGACAAAGAAAGGTTTGGGTACCAGCATATTTTATGCACGCCTTTTTCCCATTCCTTCAGATAACAGCAAGAAGCGAAGGGTTCAACGCAGTGCTCAAGCGTTACGTCAAACCAAGCAACTCCGTTTATGAGTTTGTACAACAGTACATGTCGGTACAAGAAAAGATTTACAATGCTGAGCTAAAGGCAGAGTGTGATACAACTTTGATGGACCCAGAGTGGTGGTGTGGAAGTATAATGGAGCGACAAATGGCAAAGGCATACACGAGAAATTTTTTCTTCAGGTTTCAGAGTGAGATGCGAAAGAGCATGTCATACCAATGCGGTCACCTTAATGGCTACCAGTTTGAACTGAGCATAACAAGGATTCCAGTCCCACACTATGGCTATAGAAGTTATAGGGTATTTGCAAACTGGGAAGAAGGAACATATGAATGCAACTGCTGCAAATTCGATCGTGACGGTATGCTGTGCTGCCACATTATAAAAGTGATGACGCATATAAAGGTCCATCAGATCCCAGATAGGTACATCCTAAAAATGTGGACATTGGACGCGGAAACTATCCTAGCTGAAACAAATGACAAACATAAACAAGGAAAGAAAGAGATGCCTGAAGAATCAAGAAATATGATGGTGTTTGCATCATACAGACAAGAGTTTGCCAGAGCTGCAACGATAGGAGTAAAGACAGATGATGGAAGAAAAATCATCAGGAAACACTTGAAGGAAATGAAACAAGAGCTAGATGTGATAGCAAGAAGAGAAGAGAGGAACGCAAGAGAAGCTGAAAATGAAGCAATTACTATGCCATCGTCTAGTGCTCCTAACGACGCAAGCGTGACACCTCCGACAACTGCCCCACCAAATAATGAACAGTCAACAAGAAACTATGCAGCAGTTCAAACAATAAGCATATCGGGATCTCACATGTCATCAACAAAGCACATAAAGAACCCGGAGAAGTCAGTAACAAAAGGGCGACCAAGACAGATAGCAAACAAAAATCCACTAGACCTTGCTACAAAGAAATCAAAGAAATGCAGCCACTGTGGTGCCGAAGGTCACACCATCCGCAAATGCCAGGAAAAGTTGAAGCTGCTAGGATACCAAATCTAGACAAACCGTGCAAAAAAACATATGTATTAGAATGTTTATGTAACACAATATGCCAACGATATCTTCGTTGTTTCTACGTATGATAGTTCATGCTATACATTCTGTGGTTTCAAGTTATCCATGCATATGAATACAAGTTATCCACCAGCTAACACATAAGTTATCTATTCATACGAGTACAAGTTATCCAATAGAGAAATCTACAGTTATCCATGCTTATACGTAGAAGTTACCCAACAAAACATTGCTAGACTATTTAAAACAGAAGTTATCCAGACATATGACTACAAGTTATCAACCTCTAACACAACAGTTATCCATGCATACAAGTAGAAGTTATCCAGTAGCTAAAAACTACAGTTATCCATGCTTATACGTAGAAATTAACCCACAAAATCATCAATAGACAAATTATCAAACAGAATTGAGTGTGCCTAACAAACTACAATAAAAAACTTGAAAGTAGAAAGAAAGCATAAAAAATACTCATATATAAGAAAACATGTATAACATGGGTAACTTATATATAACAGTGTGGATAACTTACAGAATTATGACTGGATAAAAAACATGCAAGGTTGTGGATAAATTGGGAAAACTACCTCAGAACTTATTATCTTCCAAAAGTGACCTCCAATTCAAGAGTACATTACGAGGATGGTTCAACCAAAAAGAAGTCATCTTTTTCTTGATTCCCGGCATCATATCTTGACAAATACAAGGCGCAACGCTTCCATTCCACAATTCAAGGTTCTTGAGCATGAAGAAACCACAATCAGTGCTGAAAAACAAAAAAATAGAGAATAAACAATATAATATCAATGATTATACAAAACCAAAATATAATTACATGCATACAAAACAAACTAATAACTATACAAGAACAGAAAACAATGATGCCATAATATGAATAACACTAACCTGCCAACTTGCTTCAGAACAGGGACATGCATCAACTCAAAATTTTCAATCTGTCTTCTAGAATCAGAATAATTGATGATGTACATTCTCTTTATTGCTTCCATTAGCTTGGTCGCATGTTCAATCATTTCTACATTAGCTTCACCACGGAGCGAGTCAAGAATCTCAAACCTTTTGGCAGGCATGTTAACAGAAAGCATGTACCAATGGCCATAGGATCCTTTTTAGTCCGAAGCTCCTGAAGGACAACAAAGCAAAGCTACAGAAAAAAATGAACATAAAATAAGTAGGGGCACATGCAAAAAAAAAACAGTGGTTACCCAGGCAGAAATGAAAGAGTATCAACACAAATTAGCAATGGTTACCATACATTATGATCTGAACTTATCAACTGCATACAACAAATTAAAAACAATAAACAATCAAATTAGACCGCATACCATATGTTTGTGGCTGAGTTTATAGTTGTCATCTCTTCTGAATGACCTCCGAACAAGAGTGGCGGTGAATCTTCCCTCCAACAGATATTTAGTCACGATATAAGAAAATATAATTTTGTTGGATGGACAATTATCTTGCATTGCGGAAATAGCAAGATCACACATATTTTTTGAAAGCTCGCCATATGGCATCACACTTCTAGCAAAATCACTAGTTGTCACCCACATTGGGTCAATGTTACAAATCGGTGTGCTACAAAAACATAAAGCATATGTAATGATTAGAATAAAAGTTATCAACTATGAAAACCATAAGTTATCAGCAACAAAAAGTACAAGTGATCCACCAGTAGTAATACAAGTTATCAAACAAGTATCAAAAAAAAAGGTTCAAGTTATCCACTATAAAAACTAAGAGTTATTCACTAAAAATAGTGCAAGTGCCCACCAGCATTAGTACAAACTTATCATCCAGATACCAAAAAGGTCAGGTTATCAACCATAAACAGTAAAAGTGATCCACTATGAAAACAATAAGTTATCAGCAATAAAACATATGTAATGATTACAATACAAGTTATCCACTATGAAAATAATAAGTTATCAGCAATGAAACAATACAAGTGATCCACTAGTAGTAATAAAAGTTATCAAACAAGTACCAAAAAAGGGTTCAAGTTATCCACTGTAAAAACTAAGAGTTATCCACTAAAAATAGTACAAGTGACCCACCAGGATTAGTACAATTTATCAACCAAGGTACCATAAAAAAGTCAAGTTATCAACCATAAAACAGTGAAAGTGACCAATTGTAAAGTACAAAAGTTACCAACAGAGATTAATAAAGGGGTAAAAGATTGTAAAAAAGAACATGCACATACTTCCTAATCTTCGACTTATTCTCTTTATGCGTGTGTATGATAATCTTTTTATACAATGCATCTTCTTCAGCAGTTGTCCTAGTATAGGAGAACAGAGAGAGAAGAGTCTTGGAAGGATGAATAAGTCTACAGTCTATCACGTCTGCAGTAGCAGTGTAATCTTGCCAAACGACAAAGAATCGGAAGAGCAGAACTAATACCAGGAGTTGAATAATCAGGAACAGCTACAACAAAAAATGCAGTATATAAAAAATATCCATTCAAATACAAAAAGAAGAACTAAACAATTTTGTTTCAATACCTGGAATGGAACAATTAGTCTGGTTCAACTGTTTGGTATCTTTCGTAAAGCTCCAAACACCTTGATAACCAATCTTTTCAACCAAAAGATCATCAAGAGAAATAACTACATTTTCATCATTTGTTGATACACTACAAAAAAGATTAAAGAAAAGACAAAAGGAAATGTCCAAATGAAAAAGGATAGAAATGGCGGACCCCATGTGGAAAAAAGTACCACATGTTTATCACCACAAGAAAAAATTGAGAAGCATAAACATATATTAAACAATAAGGGTAGTTTAATTACATCACACAAACATAGAGTCATATAAATTACAGCACAAATTGTTCCATGAAGGACATATCACAAAATAAAAGTTCCCATAAGCTGCAACCTAATTTAAACTACGACTACCATAAAACAGAACCTCCATCAAATATAGCCCGACCGCCATGAAACCCAAGCCCAAACAGTCATCAAAACGATGATCTTCAAGTTTGTCATCCAAAGAACAATTAACTAGATCCATCATCCACACCCTCATTTTTATCACCACCTGTTATCGGTAAGTTCAATAAGTTAACAGCTGCATAGAGTAAGTCCCAAAAAAGAAAGACAAGAAGAAAAAGGGACCAAACAAAAAAAATATTGTTAATGTTATATAATCTGTTACATGTTGCATACAAAGAAAACATGTTAATCCATACTTCATGACAACTATATATATGACTAAAATTATACATCTAGCATGGAGGTTTTTCTTCTAAGATTGCATGAAGTTTAAAACACATAGAGAAACATGATATTAACTAAACTACTAGTTACCAATGAATATATGTATAGTAATCCACCACTTAGAGCTACATTTGAAAAATTATAAAACAGGACATTTGAATACAAAAACAGTGTAGGTTACCAACGTAATTAAGTTAAAGTTATTAGCATTAATATATAAAAGTGATCTAGAGCATATATATAAAGTTATCAAGATAGACAAAAGAATGCACAGTCATGATAAAAACCCATGATCCACCATGAAATAAAACATCATTAATAGAATATAATTTTACATTACAAAAAACAAGCATATAAGACATATGAAGCAAAATGGAGGTGTGTAACAGTGCAAGGAGAAGGTGCCCAAGACAAAGGAAGAACATCTTCTGCTTCAAAAACATGGAACAAATCACCCGGAGCAACAGAAGTGTCACGAGATACAGGCACAGCATTAGGATCAGCTTGTGCAACAATACGAAGATCAGGCTGAGCAGGAGCAGTAGGAGCAGGCTCCATAGGGGCACCAGCAGTAGGAGCGGGCTGCGCAGGGGCACCAGCAATAGGATAAACAGGAGGATCCGCAGCAGGCGGATGCGCCAACATCACAGAACTAGATAAAACATGTAATGGTATGCCAGCAGGAAGACTCAACTTTCCATCACGAGCAACCAATTTTGCTTTCTTGATAACGGTAACTTCAGCTTCAGAACTTCCAACTCCACCAACATGTCCACTAACAAATGGTGAAGGACCAGTAGATGTATCAGACACACGGGACTGCCTGCTAATAGGGGTCTCGAAAAGACTCGACACAGGAACCAAAGGAGCAGATAAAACAGGTTGTACATCTCCCTGGGTACTATCATCCAAGCTAGAAGGCTCATTTTCACTCCCACCCTGAGTTGATGGATCTCCAAGCGAGTAGACAGTAGGACTTGCAGGCACATCAACAGAAGTAGAAGCTGCTGCAAGGTTGGTGAATAACGACGACGTAGGAACAAGAACAACGCCATCAGGACAAACAAAACCACCTGGCTGAACATTGGCATCAACCTGGGGAGCATATGTGGTGGCAGCATCAACTTCCGTGATGTTGTCCGTCTGATTTGCCGTGGCATTTACCACGCTGCTGCTAACAGGCTGATCACTGGTTTGCTTAATCAATGGAGCTCCTGAATCTGGTTGAGCTACATTCATTGTCACATCGACATATAATCTTACTACAGCTGTAGCATGTGCACTCGTCACAGACAGATCTTCAATAGCAACAACATTGGCACTTGTTTCTCCACCAGATATAACAGCTTCAAGATTCTCAGCAGGTGCATCCACAACATCAGGATTTGCATCATCATTAGCAGGTCCTTCAACACGAGTAGGTGAAGGAATTGCAGAGGATCCACAAATATCCATAATAGATGTGCCACCATCTGCAGAATGCTGTTTTGCCAACCATGGTGAAGACCTTGTAGCTACAACAGATGTCTTCTTCAATGATTTTTTTTTGTTGTCATAAATAATTAACATCAATTATTATATGAAGTTGAACAAACAAAAATGCAAATGAAACACATACATTACACTAACTATAGTTATAAAACAGTCTTAAAAACTGCAGTGACCAACACTGACATAGATAAGTTATCCAGGTATAAATGCACAACTTATCCATAACATTTAACAAAAGTTATCCATCCACAAAAAAGTAAACAGTTACCCATATACATAATAAATGTGTTTGCAAAAGTAATTACAAACTTTAAAACATAAAATTACAACATAATACCCAAAATAGGATATGGACATTACATAGACAATCTGATACAAGGGTAACCAAGAGCTATATGATAAAAAACAGAAGGGTTACCCACATGAACATAAAGAAGTTATCATGTGAAAAATGCTATAGTTATCAACACTAAGATAGTAAAGTTATCCACTGATTAACAAAAAATACAGAAAATGACCAAGATAATATAATATGCTCGCTCATACCTCCCAGAAATAGCAGACTACATCATGATAGGAGTAATGCCAAGCTCTTTGCATACAAGAGACTTGATTTCATTTTCAACCCCCTCGACTGTACATGACTTCTTCTTCCTAGTCCTTTCATAGACACGCAGAGGGGTTTGTTGATGTCCATCCACAATAGTAGAAACAGCAGCCTCAGTCACCCGGTTAGCCGATGAGACAGGATCTGCAACAGGTGACCTATCTTCCAGTGCTGACATATAAGGAGAGGCAAGTGATCTTGGTACTGGACTGTTATTCTGATCTTCAGCAGAATCTGGGAAGTCAAGGATAGATCGACATTAGAAGAACCACCCACATGACTACCTACCACAACTTTCCCCTTTCTGTCTGCACGGACATACCGTTCAACATCGTCATCTCCACTGATGTCTGATTGGGGCTCAAGGGTGTCATCATCATTATCAGAGCTACTACTGTCTAAATCCGGCAGAATTGTATCATCAGAAGGAACAACATGAGACAATACTACATTACTGCATGGAACATTCCTTCCACGAGTCCCAGCTCGAGTAACCCTACCACCACGAGCAGCACTTGAGCTAGCTCCACCCATGAAGATTCCTCCCATAGGTTGCGCAGCAAGATGAACACCAAACTGGGCAGTAAATTGCTTCGCTATTTTAGCACCAGCATTACCTTGCACCATCGTCAAACCTTGCACAAGGGTACTCATTAACCCAAAAAGACCAGATGCAAAACTGCCAACCAGATTAGCTATCACTGCTTTTTCCTGCACAAATAAAAAGAAAAGAAACAACACGAACATTAATAAAAACAAAGAACACAAAATAACAAGACAAAAAAAAGATCAGTACATTATCAACATACTAAAAATGTTACCTCATTTGAACAACCAGGGTCTGCGCAAGTGTCAAACCATTTGTTGAACCCTTGGGCACCACCAAATAGTCTGAAGCTAATGCCATACCGAGGATTCAACCGCACGATCAAAAAAATACAAAATTAGCAAATGTGATCAACCAGTTTTCTACATATTACACACATTACCCACATTGTGACCTACATGTTACCATCCACTGAACACATAAGTTACCCATAGTTTATGCTGAGTGTGATCAAGAAGTTTTATAAAAAGTTACCAACCCTTAAGAATAAAAGTTATCCACAAGATAAAAACCCATATGTTACAAAAATGTATAACCTACCTCTAGCTTTCCATAACTTTTTCCATCATTCTGCAGATCAGCCTTTAACACTTGATCAATTAGCTCTCTGGACCATATGTTCACAGCATACCGCCCTTCCGGCAAATCAATATCCAACCCGCTAACATCAAGTGAGTCAACATAAAGCAGCTGCGAAAAAAAATTAAAAAATTAGAAAAGAATATATTCAATACACTAACTAAAAAATACAACAAATTTGAACATAGAAGGTAATATTCAAACAATTTAAAAACGGGAATGTGTACCTGCAAGAGAAAAAGGCAAGCCTGCGTATGAGTACCATTAGAAAGCTCCTCGTGTAACTGGTCAGCGACAAATTTGCACCACTGGAACTTGGACACATTTCCAATGTTGTGCTAAAATTATATAATGGAAAAAGAAGCTATCAACATAACAACAAAACTTATAAATATGTTACACACCACCACAACCCAAATACAAAAATATTACCACCCCTAAAACACAATGGTTATCATCACAACAAACAGAAAGTTATCAACATCAGAACATATAAGTTACCACCCAAAAATAGATATTAAAAAGAACAGACATGACAAGGGAAACTAACCATGATAGGGTAGAACTTGTGGCTAACATGGTTCCGGGTGGTCGGTGACAGAAGAGTCGACATAATGTACATGACATATGTTTGCTTGAACTCTTTGCCAT
This sequence comes from Avena insularis, assembly GCA_023614405.1. Taxonomy (NCBI): domain Eukaryota; kingdom Viridiplantae; phylum Streptophyta; class Magnoliopsida; order Poales; family Poaceae; genus Avena; species Avena insularis. The sequence continues at coordinate 657,089,371 of CM042690.1, read as the reverse complement.
ATGAAGTCATATCCTTCAATATTTCAAAAACTCGAGTTCTCAAAGGAGTGTCGCCATCATCAGGAAAAAGAACAGGCGCAAGGGAAGCCTGAATGTCTGCATCAGCATAATATGGTACCGGCTCTTCCCCAAGCGGCAACCCAAAACAGCTGAATACAGTATCCTCATTAAGGGGTATCCTTTCTCGACCGGGCACAACAAATTCACGTGTGTGCTTGTCATATAAACTAACAAACCAGGTCATAACTGCATCGTGCAGTGATGAGCACTTGATATCTTGCAAACTGTCAAGCTCCATTTTTTCAATTGCTGTCTTCTGATTGTCTGATAAAAATTCAAGTAAACTGATCACAACATAAGGAGATGCCCTGTTACGTTTACGGGCAGGCTATTTTTTACCATCGACAACGTCAGCAGCAGCCTTCTGTTTTCTTGGCATCGTGGCCACTACAAACAATTTAAAATGAAAACATAAATACAAAACTCAACAACAAAAAAAACTAATGGTACACACAAACTCATAGAAAATCTGGAAAATAACACCAAAAATTAACATATAGATGAAATAATATTAAAAATACCATACAAAATAAAAAACACAAAAAGATATAATATAATGTTATCCAGCCATCAGTACATAAGTTACCCATGATCATAAACTAATGTTATCATACAAGAAGCTAAAAACTTATCAACATAGATAAACAAAAAGTTAATAATTGCACCACCAACAAAAATATTACCCATGATCATACAACAAATGTTATCATGCATTTTGCTCAAAAGTTACCAACAGATATAAGTAAAAGTTATGGATTACACTACCAAAATCATTACAATGGTACCAATAGGGGATATTCTACATTACACACTTGAATTTGTTATGTGCACCCTAGGTAATCTAATGTTATCATGCCAACAGAACATAAGTTATCCATACCAGTGCACATATATTATTATGCACTTTGCTCAAAAGTTACCAACAGAACATAAACATAAAGTTAGCAGATACATGGCTAGTGCTGTTGTTATCAAGGGATCCTCTCCAATGTTACCCATGAATGGTGCTATTGTTATCAAGGAATCCTAATTTCAAAAGCCTAAAACATCCAGAGCAGTGCATCGTGATTTATATATGATTTTTTATGGGCACCCCAGCTAGTATAATGTTATCATGCCATCAGTACACAAATTACCCAGACCATCACACATATGTTATCATGCACTTTGCTCAAAAGTTACAAACAGATCATAAACGAAAATGAACAGATACATGGTTAGTACTATTGATATGGACTGATACGTCCATTTTGCATCACTATTCTATGTCTTAATTCACTATTATTCATTGATATATTTTATATTGAGAGGTGATACTTATGTTATTTCATCTATTTTTGCATGGTTGATGACTTTTAGAGTATGGACCGTTGTAGTCAGGATTCTGATGGAAAATGTGCTGTTTGGAGGCAAAATTCGTGAAGATCAGAAAATCTGGGAAAATATATGGAAAATCCTATTTTTTTAGAAGACTAAGGATGCCAGAAGATGGAGTGGAGGTGGGCCACAGGGGTCCCACACCACCCCATGGCGCGGGTAGGCCTAGGCCGCGCCTAGAGGTGGTGTGGCCACCCTGGCCCACTCCAGCCTCTCCCCTCTGGCGTATATCATCCTCCCGAAACCCTAAGACTCGGGGAGCGACCACAGAAAGATTCCACTGCCTCTGCGGAGCGGAAAACACCGAGAGAGAAAGATCTCTCTGAAAGACAAAATTCTGCCAGAGGAATTCCTTCCCGGAGAGGGGAGATCATCACCATCAACACCACCATCAAGCTGGACTTCATCGGGATCATCATCACCACCATCACCATCAGCACCATCATCACCCTCATCACCATCTGCATATTGCTGTAACAATTGCGTTGAATCTTGCATTAGTTCATAGGGAAACTTTCCCGGTGTTGATTACTCTTTGTAGTTTATGCTATTGAGTGAACCATTGAATTATTGTTTATGTTCAGATTGTTATGCATCATTATTCCATCTCTGATCATGATCCATATGATGTCTTGTGAGTAGTTTGATTTGTTCTTGAGGACATGGGAGAAGTCTTGTTGTTAGTAGTGGAGTTGCGTTGAGAAAGATTCAATAGATTGTTATTTAAGTTGTGGTGTACTTCTTCTAGTGGTGTCATGTGAACGTCGACTACATGACACTTCACCTATATGGGCCTAGGGGAATGCATTGTGTATTTGGCTACTAATCGTAGGGGTTGCCGGAGTGATGTAAACCTCGAACCCGTTAGGAAACCATTGCACAAGGGACGCAAGGGTCTTAGAGTTTAAAGCTGTGGTTAGGTTTCTACCTTAAATATTTTCTTGTACTTACGGATGTTTGCAAGGGGTTTAATCACAAGTATGTATTAGTCTTGGATGGGGCGATACATTAGCACAGGTTCACCCACACAACACTTAGCAAGCTAGAGAAGATTAATCAGCTATATGAAGCGAAAACACTTGACAGTCTTCCCATGTGTCCTCGAGAACGTTTGGTCATCTTAAGTAATACAACCGGCTTGTCCTTGCTGCATAAAGGATTGGGCCACTTGCTGCATTTATTCCTACAGTTTTTTATTTACTCGTACTTTCTTTACTTGCTTTATCGAAAATCCCTAAAAATCTGTTTGCTAAGTATTTGCAGAGAATTCCTGATCCATACCACTAGCCAGCACCTTCTGCTTCTCGTTGGGTTCGACACTCTTACTTATCGAAAGTACTACGATACACCCCCTATACTTGTGGGTCATCATGGACATCCCGGATAGACTAATGTTTTCATGCCATCAGTACACAAGTTACCCATACCATTACACATATGGTATCATGCACTTTGCTCAAAAGTTACCAACAGATCATAAACAAAAGTTAGCACATCCCATGGCTAGTACTATTGTTATCAAGGGATCCTCTCCAATATTACCAATGGATAGATCTGTTGTTATCAAGGAATCCTGTGCAATGTTATACATGACTAGTGCTATTGATATCAAGGAATCCTATACAAAACTAACCCACTTCAAATAGAAAGTATCATAGATCAAATAACAGGAGGCAGCACAGGGATATTAGTGATTAGATCATGGGGGAAACGACCCACATGGATACATCATAACTACATCACACACAGTAGATCTGGTTAGGGGACATTACTCAAAACTATAGGACCAAAGGAAATCAGGGGGCAGTGCTCAACCCATTTAAAAAACGGGGGGCTGAATCATGAAGGAGCGCGGCGAAATCGGGGGCAAAACACACGCATTACAACTTCCAAGCAACCCTAAACTATAGGACCAACCGGAAATCAACGCCGATGATTAAACTGACGGAAATGGAACCGCTGGAAACAAAGTAGGAGAGAGGAGAAGGGTCGGAGCGGTCGTGGAGAAAAATCGGAGGAGGAACGAACCTGCGAGCGCACCTAGAGGGAGTCGACACGTCGGCGGCAGCAGAGGCAAATAGAATAGTAGGGGATTGGAGGGAACTGCCGTAGCACGAAGCAAATCGCCGGAGAAGAAGGGGAGGGAGCAGCGAAATACCCGAAACGGTCGGGAGAAGTGGGAGGGGTGGGAGACGATGACAAGTGGGGCCCCAGATGAAGGGGATGTCCGGATCAGGTGTGCGTGCATTAAACCGCCACCAACCGTGCGGGTTTGTCCCCCTACGTTCGATGCAAATCCAACGATGTACGTTAGCCCGCCGAGTTTTGACAAAAATCGACTGGTCTGAAGCTAGAATTCCCGTTAAGTTATTCAAACCTGGCAAAAAAATAAGACAATTTGGAAACTCTAAAAGAATGTAAGGAAATTTGGAGTGACATTTCATAAATTTCACCAATCGTTTTCTGGTGCACAAATCGAAATTTCCAATGTGCACTTTTTTCCTGCAGAACTAATCCTGGCCGTTGATCCACGATCCAGCGGCGCTACAAGCAATAGTGGGACCCAGGATACGAGTCCTTGTTCCTCCCATCTTCTTCGGCTCTTCCTCCTCTCGTCTCTTCCTTCCTCCCGGATCCCCTTCGTTCTGCCAATTTTAGAAAATTTTGGTAGGTGTGCAAGAGATTGCTAGTGTGCTCAACCGGGAGGATCAGTTGCGGGACACAGGAGATGATCACGCGAGCAAAGCTGGTGGAACAGCTGAGGGAACACCAGATCCGGTCGGCCAAGTCCTACTCGGCGGCCCTCGCCGTCTTCTCTCCCAACCCCCACATCTCCTCCAGGTTAGGTTCCCCTCTTTCTTGATTCCTTCTTTACGCTAACATCTGATGCGACGCTCTTCGAATTTCACGCGGTTTGGACTTTGGTTTCAATTGAATGGCCCTTGTGGGTGTATATTCGATTAAGCTGAAAGATTGGTCCGGTTCGGCGTGGTATATATTGCAGGCCATGCTGTATATTTTGCTTCCTTGATTATAGGGATCTTAGCTGATCTGTATAGCTCATGGTGGCATTTTATTTCTTGGTTAGTTCCTACCGGTGACGACCTATAGGGATTTTAGTTACCTTTATTATTATTATTATTTGGGAATTATACGATATGGCTGCTAGCAGATGTAAGTTGGCTGGATGAAGATCACGTTTTATGCCAATTGGAGGTAAAAACGTTCAGTTGGTGGCATACTAGCATACAGAATGTTGGGAGTTTGAGGTTGTGCAAGGATCTGCTTTGGGTACCAGTGTTATTGGAAAGGGTGGGCATTGACTGTACATTAGGTAAGCTGGATGCACCCGCAGCGCTATATAGCTTAATATGACACTTTTTTACGCTTATCAAGACAATAGCAAAGCTACTGCCCGTAGTTAGCGACTTTGTTTGGATGAATCTCGTGAATCACATTGATTGCTTGAGGTGAAGCTCTCTCAATGTATAGTTGATGAAATATAAACAGACACACTATTGAATACGCATATTTTCTGTAGGGGTTACATTGTTGGCTTAATTGGATTTATGCCACTGCAGTTGGATATATGCCACTACAACTCTCTCATACCTCTAGCTATGCCATTTTCTTTGCTTAAGAGAATAACGGTTAAAGAGATTGGTGTATTCCAATGTGTATTTTAATACTGACCATACTGCCCTCGTGGCCTTGTGCTAAATTTGGGTAGCACTTTTAGGACCGGCGGACGCCAAAAGAAAATAGAAATCAAATTTTAGACGAATATTTGTACTGCCCAAAAGAATCTGAAGAACTTATAGAAAATCAAGCACATCCAATACAAGACTACTATGCCATTTTTAGCTAATTCTGGGCACATACAAATCGGTAGAGGAGAGGATGGTTGCTGGAGTTGCTCCGTGTAGCACATCGTATACAACAGCAATCATAGAACTAGGAGGAAAAAACAGGAAAGAAAAAGTATTAGATCAAAGCAGCCGGGAGCTGGCCGGCTGGTTGAGTGGGTTGGAAGCTAGGTGCAAAGTGGAGGTCGTCGGAGATCAAAGCATCCGGGAGCTGGCCGGTAGCCGCCTCCGCCTCCACCAGCGCCCACCTCCAGCTAGGGTTCATACGAGTCAGGTCAGGGTGTGAGGAACTGGTTCATGTGAGCAGGGTCGAGTGGGTAATCGAGTCAATTGACCGAGAGATAGATGAACAAATACCCGTATAAAGGTACACATTGGTGTATATGGGCAGTGTATAGATTGGTATGGGACAAAATGGCATAATTATAGGTATGTGAGAGTTGCAATGGCATATATCCAACTTCGTTTTTTGTAATGGCATTTTGCCTTCACGAAAATTGCAGTGGCATAAATCCAGTTAACCATATATTGTTTGCTGAGTTTTTTCAGTTGCTGAGCCAGCAACTTCTACGTCTGGATAAATTGAGTGCCTTCACTACCGTGACTATATTAGTAAAACTTTGCACCTTCTGTGTTGGGCCCATCTATATACAGGACACCTGACCTAGGTCAAGGTTTGGCCTAAAACACTAGTTGTCCTCTCTTGACTGCTAATAGTCCTTGAATCTAGAGACTTTCCTGGCTCTTCATACTTTTGGACCTTCAGGTTGACTTTTGAATATATAAGGTGGAGATCACTCAACCTTCTTTGTTAAAAAAAGACACTTCCTCTGTTCACTATTATAAGACCTTTTAGATATTTCAATATGGGCTAGGTACGAACCGTAGTGAGTGAAGCTATACAGTGAAATACGTTTAGATGCATACATTTTCCAAAAATCCTAGAACATCTTATAATAGTGAACGGAGGAAGTATATCATTCAACCCATGTTTTAAGTATGTCTGATTATATGGGCATCTACTTAGTGTCTGCAGGGCATTCCACAGTCCCCTCTGCCAGCTGAAGACCTAGATGACAACCACATTACTTTTCCCCTGTCTAATTGACAGATGGAATAAAGCGATAAACATCACATAGTACATGTTTAGGGGCTGCCCAAAAGAAGTCATATTTGACCTAAGCAGGAATGTGATACAGATATCAATGCAATTTTTTGCAAGAAGCACATGACAAGGCTTTTTGTATAATGTTCAAAAATCAGAAATACAGCTCTTGAATTCGGGGTTTAGTCTGGAGGGGTCATAACTCATAAAGTTAAAGGCTCATACCTAGGCTTAATCTTGATGGCCATTTATTTCCCTGCCTATTCTCCGAAAGAAATGCAAGTGGTGAATTTGAAGTTGGCATTAGAAGGAACTTGCAGCGCACCATTTTATAAGAGGGAGGGAAGGTGTCTGTTCCTGTTACCTGTGACAACCTGTTTGCTTTGGCAGAATGAGACTTTGCTGGTGGACCTCACTCCTGTTGCAGAGACACATAGCTGTAGAAATAGTGCTCCTTTCCATTTCAGAAGTTGCCACGAGTTGAGGTTACTGCAAGGGTGGGAAGTTGATAATTGGCATGACTACGAATGCTAGTGTTTAGTATGGCGCAAGTTCACCAGCAATCTAGCTGGATAGCAGCCATGGCACCATGTAAAGTCCACAAGTTTAGATACTGCAAGAACCACTGTGAGTGTTCAAGTATGGTTCCAACTCAATCCGTGGAGCACATTAGTTTTGTCAGCATGGTTGGAGCACCCCTAACTCTCTCAAAATCACCATCGTATTTACACATGGGCCACTAGTGAGCACCTTGTAATGTATGTCTAGTGAATGGAGCACACTACACTTTTATGCTTTGAGATTAGGAACAAGCGCTCTAATCTTTACGCTTTTACTGACAGTTAATAGGTATACTAGAACAAACAGAGGTTGTCATCTTTCATGTGGATAACTGATAATTACAACTGAAGGGAATAGGCATGCTTTGTTGTTGGTAGGATCGACTACTCTACCAGGTCTAGGGCGGAGGTTGTAGGGGAAGGAGGGAGTTGCGTGCGAGCTTGGCGAGGCGGCGGCGCAGAGGAGAGGCGGCGGCTAGGGCTGGGAGTCCGACTCCTTGAGGAGTCGGCAACAAATATTATGTTTATTGCTTCCCTTTGATGTTCGATTACAACTCATATATATAATGGAAATATGATAATTGGGCTAAGCCCCTAACTAAGCCTGCCCATTGGGCCTCCTCCGGTTATATGCTAAACCGGTCATAACATCTCTCCTCGTCATGCAAACAGCTCGCCCTCGAGCCGGTAGTCCGGATAGTGTCTGGAACTCGCCACGCCGCTCCTGTGTGGCCTCTCCTCCGAAGGCCCTCCCATCGAACCAACAAGTGCCGACGCCACGACGAGTCGGCGCTGCAACACCTTGGCTGGCTTGGCGCAAGCGCCCATCTGCAATGGAGGAAGGTCGGCGTGGTCGCTTGCAGCGCCACGATAGGGCTTGAGCAGCCCACATGGAAGACGTCGTGGATGCGAGCCCTACCGGCAGAGACGATACGCCACCGCCTAACGCGCCCAGATGGCGAATGGCCCAACAGAATGCTTGCACTTTGCCTGTGGATCTGTGGATCGAGCGAGCGGCAGAGGCGCAACCACACCCAATCACCACCGCAGACGCACTCGCGATGGCGGCCGTAGTAGTGCTTGGCCAGTGCCGAGCTCGACGAGACGCCGCCAGACTCGACAAGCATCTCATCGCGCGCGGAGAAGAAGCCCCCCCGCGTCCGAAGCTGCCGCCGATCCACCAAGAAGATAGGCGAGGCGGCGCCGTGAGACCACCTCAAACGGCGAGCGCAGTACGGAGTGATAGGATGTGTTGTAGCAAGATTCCGCCCATGCAAGCCAATCCCAAGCCGAGGACGATCACCGTAATACGCGCAAATACATGGCAATCACCTTGTTAACCACCTCCGATTGTCAGTCTGGTCTAGGATGGAAGGCCGTGGCTGAACGGAGTTTCACGCCCGCCATCCGGAAGAGATCGCGCACACATGCCCTGCGTGAACACGGTCCCGATCACGACGATCGACACGGAAACTGTGGAGACGGACGACGCTGCCGAAGAAAGCGCGAGCCATCGATGCGGTAGGTGGCCGAAAGCGATGAAGCTGGGCGACGGAGAAGCGATCGACCATCGTGAGGATGACGGACTTGCCGCCCACTCGGAAGGCCTCGATGAAGTCCATGGAGATATCAGCCCACACCGAGATGGCACCTCCGGGGCCGCAACACCCCGGCCGCCGCGGTCTCCGCCTTATTGCGCCGCATGTCTCGCATGAACGCACCCAGTCCCGAACCAAAGCCCGATCACCGGGGATGTAGAAGTCAGCGCGGAGACGATGGAGAGTCTTCTGGACACCCTCATGGCTGGCTGAGTGAGCCATCAACAACACCTGATGACGGAGGTCGTCGTGGTCGGGCACGAAGATACGGCGCCCATGCAGGAGCAAGCCATCCACCAGCGCCATGGTTTGTCCAACTCGCCGCTTGCCATCGCTTTCGCCGGCGTCCGGCTGCAGGCCTGGCAATGAATATGGGCGAAGAGGGCGAAAGTGGGGCCCGAGCGGATGCAGAGCATTGCCCCCTCGGCGTCTCCATCGGCGTTGGCGGGGTCGGTGTCACGGCGAGACAAGGCGTCGGCCACGGTGTTGAGGCGCCCTGGACGATACTCCACCGTGAAGTCAAAGCTGAAGAGCTTGCTGATCCATCGATGTTGGCAGACCGACGTACTACCGGGTCCAAGAGGAACTTGAGGTCAGAAGGTCCGCGGCGAACCCTAACGAAGCGACCCAGAGGTAGGGCCGCCATGGCGCATTTACCGCACGTGCCAATGAGCTTCGTCAGACGCCAAATTGAGGTGACGGTGGCGGCGGGTCGCTAAAGTAGGCGGGGACCACCGCCGCGAAGGACGGCGCCAACCTCGCGACCGGAGGCGTCGCAGCCGACGGCGATGAATGGCTTGGCCGAAGTCCCTCAGAAGTCCGGGCCCCCTTTAGGGCCTCGAACGCCGCGGTGGCCTCATCGTCCCAAGCGAAGGCATCGCGACGCAGCAGGCGCGTGAGTGGCGACGCGATGAGGCCAAAGTCCCGGATAAACTTCCGGTAGTAGCCGGCGAGGCCCAAGAAACCCCGGAGGGCGCGTGGCGAGTGCGGCGTCGGCCAAGCCACGACGGCTGCCACCTTGTTTCGGTTTATATAGCCCTGCTTGCGGAGATGACGTGGCCGGTAGGCGATCGATGCCGTCCGAACGCACTTCGAGCGCTTAAGGTGAAGACGATGTGCTCAAGCTCGCTGAGGACGATGGCGATATGTCAAGGTGCTCACCATGAAGTCAGAGATAAGTATATCATCAAAGAAAACGAGCACAAATTGGCGTAAGTATGGGCGGAGGACGTTGTTCATCAGGGCCTGAAAAGTCGCGGGCGCGTTGGTGAGGCCGAACGGCATCACCACGAACTCGAAGTGGCCATGATGGGTCCGGAACGCCGTCTTGGCGATGTCGTCCGGGTGCATGCGCACCTGATGTAGCCCGACCTCCGGTCGAGCTTGGTGAAGAAGCGCGCCCCATGGAGCTCGTCGAAGAGCTCGTCGACCACCAGGATCGGGAACTTATCCTTGAGCGTCAGGGCGTTAAGGGCGCGGTAGAAGTCGATGCGACGAGAAGCACCGGCGTAGAATGGCGGCGTAGAGATCCGGATGATGCCCGCGGCGAGCATTAGCGCCAGATCGCCGCTTCCATTGGCCCTTCAGAATCGGGTAGCTTCAGAGCCGCACCGGAGTCGCATCGGTGGAAGGTGGATGTGGTGGTCGTATTTCGAACAAAGCAACCCTGCGGCTTGTCGAAGAGGTCATTATCTTCTTCGCAGGTCAGCGAAAGGGTGCTCGGCCTCGTCGTCACATGGCGAGCCGGTAGTCGTACGGCGCCTAAGGCCCTCCCACCGGACGCGGCGGCCCCGGCGCGAGAAGGTCATCGTGAGGGTGTCGAAGTCCCACAGGATGGGGCCGAGGGTCCGCAGGAAGTCCACGCCGAGGATGAAGTCAAAGCAACCCAAGTCGATGCCGGCGCACGTGATGGTGAAGTGCTCGTCGCCGATGGTGAGAAACGCGTGCGCCAACCCATGGCAGCGCCGAAGGCGTTAGCCGCTGGCCACGGCCACGGAGATTATCGCCGCCCGTTGGCTACGGGCGAGACGACTCATGGCGGCGGCAGAAATTATGAGTGGAGCCCGTATTCAAAGAAGGCCACCAGCGTCGCGTGAATCAGACCGGCAGAGCATCGCGGCGCCATGGCGTATGCCGCCAAAGATGGAGAGACCACAAATGCCTTGGCAGGATCGATGGCGGATGTGGGCTCGACCGGCGCTGGTGGAGGCAGCGCGCCGGGCTCCTCGGGTTGCGTGTCCGCCTCGGTGTCGTCGACCGTCTCCAAGTAGAAGAGGCGTGGGCAGACATGACCGGGGGCGTAGGGCTCGTCGCAGTTGAAGCAGAGTCCGAGACGGCAGCGTTCGACCTGCTCGGCCGGAGTAAGCCGTCAGAAGGTACGCGTGGCCGCCAGGGCAGGGTTCGCCGGTGCAGCCGGGTTCGGTCGACCGGCTGCGCCGCGGAGGCGGGCGAAGCGGCGGCGTGCGCTCCGCGGCCGATGAGCTGTCTACCGCCTGGGCGCGACGCTCGTAGGCGCGGGCGTAGTGCATCGCCGTTTGGAGGTCTTGGGGGGCCTGGAGTTCCACGTCCACCCGGATGTGATCCAGTAGCCCGCCGACGAAGAGCTCGGCTCGCTGCTGTCCCGTCACCCCAGGAGCATGGCAAGCGAGGGCCTGGAAGCGGTCGGCGAAGTCTTGCACCGTGGTGGTGAACGGCAACCGCCCAAGTTCCGCCAAGCGGCTGCCGCGGACCGGTGGCCCGAAACGTAGGAGGCATAGCTCGCGAAAGCGGTCCCATGGGGGCATGCCGCCCTCGTCCTGCTCGAGAGAGTAATACCATGTTTGGGCGGCGCCCCGGAGGTGATAGGAGGCAAGCCAAGTGCGGTCCGACGCGAGGGTACGCTGCCCATGGAAGAACTGCTCGCACTGGTTGAGCCAGTTGAGGGGGTCCTCCGAGCCGTCATAGGTGGCGAAGTTGAGCTTAGCGTAGCGTGGGGGTGTCGGGGCAGCGCCGCCAGGGACGTACGGCTCAGCGGGCCATGCGAGGCCGCTGGCCCGAGGATGTGGCGTCCGAGCGAGGTTGCTGCTGGTCCCGCCGCGTCGTATAGACCGGTGGAGGCGACGACTCGACGAGCCACGCCGGAAGTGGTGACGGCGATGGGGGAAAGCGGACATGTTGGATCGGGACACCGCTCGAGGCGGCGGGGCCCGGGCCGGTGGTGATCAGCGGCTGCCACTGCATCCACGGCAGGGGCGTGGGAGGTTGAGGCTGCAGCGGCGCGACCGGGAACGCCGGGATCCATGGCGGACCGGTGACGGCGGTCCCTGGGACCCGATCAGGAACAGCCGGATCCCTTGGACGGCGGCGACGAGGTCGTTGAGGACCCCGCTCATCTGCTCGGGGGTGTAGACGACGGAAGACGACGCGGAGGCGGATGTTGTGGTGGGGAAGGGCGGCCCGGGGAGCATCGGCGCGAGCGCCTCGGAGGTGGTTGTCGACGGCGGCGCGGAGGTCCCGGGCACAGGGGCGATGGTGGTGGAGGGCGGTGAAGACGACATGATCGAACGAGAGCAATCTGATACCAAATTGGTAGGATCGACTACTCTACCAGGTCTAGGGCGGAGGTTGTAGGGGAAGGAGGGAGTTGCGTGCGAGCGGAGGCGAGGGCGCCGGCGAGTCGGCGCCCTCGTGCGAGCTTGGCGAGGCGGCGGCGCAGAGGAGAGGCGGCGGCTAGGGCTGGGAGTCTGACTCCTTGAGGAGTCGGCAACAAATATTATGTTTATTGCTTCCCTTTGATGTTCGATTACAACTCATATATATAATGGAAATATGATAATTGGGCTAAGCCCCTAACTAAGCCTGCCCATTGGGCCTCCTCCGGTTATATGCTAAACCGGTCATAACAGTTGTGTTAGCATGAAAGAAGCCTTTAGTTAGTAAACAAAAAGAGGGTCAATAATTTTATGAAATGTTTATTTCTCAATTCTGTTTCCCCCCACTAGGTTTGAGATGGTTTAATCTCCTATAGAGTTATAAAATTTTAGACCATGCTGCCTAAAAAGCTCAACACAAATTTCATAACCTGGAAATTGTTTAAGTTATGTCCATACATAACAACGTGATACAAAAATTATGAGTATAGAAGGTAACTATGCTGTAGTCATCACAAATTTTATACTCGGAATGTTGCTGCATTCCTGCATGTCTCTTCAACAGAAAATTGGAAGCTTCGACTCATTCTAACTTCACAATTTACACACCCCTCAGAAAAAATATATTAGTGCGAACTTAGGAACATTATCTCAGAAGTAGCTTCAAATGGTTACACTTTAGTATTGAATTATATATGTTTGTGCCTTCGGTGCAAGTAAATTCAATGTGCATTATAGATCAATATTTCTATACACTTGAATTGGAATCACTAACCTTCCCATTCCAACCGTTCACCAAAGTTAAAACTAACATATGAATTTTGAGTATGTCCGACAAAATACTGTACTGATCGGCACATAGTCAATTGGATCCACAAATGGTCATTTCACAAACATCTCAGAAAGTACATCGAGTTTGAAGTTAGTCTCCGCAGATTCACAGCACACTCCCTGCTAGTACTTTTTTCTTTTAGAATTCTTGAGAACTTGTTCCCTGTGTTGCTCCTGCAGCCGTAGCCCGGTCTTGAGTTCTCTTGAGCTTTGGTGTGGCTGCCAGTGAGTGCTCGTTGCACTCCAGGCCTCGATCCTTTGGTCCCGTGCTGTGCTAGTTCTAGGTTAGCTTGGGATCCATTGTTTGCTGGTCATTTGGTGAGGACGGCCGTGTATTCCTTTCTTTTTCTCTTATTTCTTTATTTTTTCTTCTGTAAATCTTTGTACTTTGGTCGTTTGTGCTAACTTAGCACTTAATGAAAATGACACACTCTCAGGTGTGTCCTAGAGCAAAAGAAGAGAAGTTGTACATGTGCTTTTCACACACCATTTTGGGCCTTTTGTGCATTTGCGCAGCATATACCCCTGTTTATAATGGGCAAGATATTGAAACCGGGTATTGACCTCATTGAGAATAGTTATATACCAGAAGTCAGCCTGCATGGATTAAGCTAAGAGAACAAGTGATTTTAAAATTGTGCTTTGCTGAACCTGTGATGTATGAATTGTGATCTATTACCTCTCTGTGGAATGAAAACACCTTTATTTACTTGGTGTCATGGGTGGTATGTGCGCACCAATTAGGCGCTGGGATTTACCGAATCGATGCCTATCTCTCAATAAATCATTCTGAATTCCTCCCTGCAACATTATTTACGTTTTCATACATGGATCTTTCACTGCCTATTGCATTATAGACATCTCATTTGGTGTACAACATGATTAGGCCTTCTGTCTTGCTTTCCAATTAATTATATAATTTTAGACGAAGAAATGAAACAATATGCTGCTTTTATTAATAATGATTGTATTTGAATTAATCACTAGAAAAGAGGGAGTTTCATTTTATCATTTCATCCCTTGTATCCTAAGTTGAACAATGAGAAGTGCCAGATCATGCCAAGTTTGTAATAATATCTGAACTTGGCTCATGGTAGGATGAAGGATTCAGAGAAGCATCCAGAAAGTAGCGTAGTTCATATAATTGAGTCTGGGATATGCAATTTGCAAATCCTAGCTGATTTCGAGTCCAGATTAGCATGTAGAGAGTAGTATAGTTGGTGAAAATGCACTCTATGTATCTGCATATCTTAAATCCTAATAACTGATTTTTGGATGCAAACTAGCTTAAAGTAACTAAGTAAGTATTATTATTGATGCAGTGTGCTCTAGGTATTTGCAATTCTGAAACTAGCTCATTCGCATTTTGGTTAGTATAAAAATTCTCCTTACGGGTATCCTGTTTGTGCTTTAATTAGTCGGACATCAGCGTACTAGCTGATTGCTATTTGATTCAGTTTTACTTATACCCGTTTTCTACTTTCATTCAGGCGGGATCTGAAGGTTGCCCTCCTCTATGCGGTGTTGTTTTGTTTTCTCATGGTGTCATGCTATGTTGCGCTTTACCTGAAATGGTTCAAGCTGTCATCCCTGTTTGTATTTTTTGGAATTCTTCTTCCAATAGGTCTGAAAATCTCTAGGCATAGAAGGCTTAAAAGGAAAAGAGAGAGAAGACTGTTGTTGCCTTTGTCTATGTGAATATCTTTCTGGCACCTTGTAACATTTTAGTAAAATGGCTCAACTACAAAGAGGGAAAATCCTGCTCGGAAATGTTGTATCTCTTCACTTGGTTCAGTGTGCTAAGGTGAGCCACTTTGCCCATTTTCAGCATACCAAGTGCGAATATGGCCGCCGTAGTACATCATTTCATTTCAGGCTTCCAGCTTCTAGGCTTGTCCGAGGGCACCTCCAAAGTCAAATCAAATCTGAATGCTGCCGGCACATCATCCACTGCACCTGCGCATATTTTGCGCTCTGAGCCACCTCAAATTCTCGATCCTTTCCGTTACACTACACACTGTTTCTGCAAAGCCCATCCTGCTTGCAGGCTGCGTTTGCTGAGGCTGGACCCTGGAGGGCCTGGTAAATGCATCTTCAGGATAACTTATGTTAGCTACACTCAGACCAGAAAACAGTGCAGCTCGTCTGAAAATGATGCAGTTCGTTCAGACGCACTGATGTCTGACGAGTGACGACGCTGCTGGGCATAGTTTAAAATCTTGAGGCGCCTCACTCACATCCATCTCTTGTCCATGTTTGGGCACAGTACCAGCAACACTGTAACAAGACTGGACGGTGGAACTGGCTACAGTATTACTACTATTACGCGTTGCCCGAATCATATCCGCCTTTTCACCGACGCTGAGATCACAAGCCAGAATCTCCATCACGATCCCAAATCTACTCGGCCCCCTCCGTTATGTCCATATTCCCGTGGCATTCTTACCACAAGGGGCAGAGCGTTTGTCGTCTACCGCGGGAATCATCTTCCTAAGTACAGTACAGCATCTCTATCTCAGCTTGCAGTCGCGGATAGGTGGAGCACTGGGTTGGGTTCCACTCCAGCACGAATGTTGGATAATCATGACGGTTTCGGACCAGACAAGATCGCACAGGAGAAAATGCCCAAACCACTATAAATTCTGGCACATGCATGCCTACACAATTCGCCATCTTCGTCGAGTGCTTCCGTATTTTGACTGACCTCCTTCATTCTGTGCACTATTAGTGGTCAAGTAGCCTGCCTATCATACCATCTACGCATGTGTATCGCTAAGTAGCTTTGCGTGCCCGGTCGCCACGCCTTTTCTTTCTTAACGGAACCACTGGAAACTTGTCTCCTGTGCCACTAGTGGCTCCTGCGTTCAGTGGGCAACAATGTGTCCACTCGCAGTGTACATGCCCAAAGTGGGCCGAAAAGCCACATAGTACTATATGGGTTTGTAGCACCATTTCATCTTTTACCAGAAAGGGCTTCACTGCACTGCACCTCGTAGCAAGCTAGCTAGCCAGGGCTTTGCACGAGCGCCTCTCCTAGGATGGATACCTACCAGGGCGATTAGCATGCAGCAACAACAAACTACATCAGTGTGTCGTTGACCACTAGCCAGACTTGGCATCATCTGCATGCCGAGTAGTAGTAGTAGTAGTACAACTCCTACCTTTCTTACCGATAGAAAATCGTGTTGTGTCCGGTAGTGCCAACGTGCGTTTCGCTGTCGCTCAAGAGCCCCTGCATCTGCGTCTTCTTCAGGTACCTAGCTAGGTAGTATTGTATAGCTTTCTACGCGGCAAAATGGGCCAAAAGCGAGAGCATTTTATGTTCGTGTCGCACGGCGGCACGGGTGCCCAGTGAGACGGTACGCTGCGTCGGGACCAAAGGGGCCGTGACAAGTGCCTCCACCAAATGATGGCTCGTCCATTTTCAGCCCCGATGCAAGCGAGCAGGCCGCACCCAGACGTACACTTGAAGATCAGCGTGCACTCAGCGGCAGCAGCTGGATTATCGGCTACCCTTTTTCTCCTAACCTGGCCACAGTCCCTGGCTTGGGCACATTTAATTAATCCGACGCCAAGCTCATCGAGTTGCCCTTTGATCTTAACACCCGGTTTGTCTGTCGAGCGGTCGACACATCCTTGTGCACTCGCCTTCTTGTTTTTTTTAGGTAGTAAAAGTAGAGTCTAATGTTACATATATATATGTATGGCGAGGCCCTCCTTTTTATTCGCCCTGCATCATCTTTTTGTTCTTGCACGTTCGTGAATCATGGTGTCGAGGATCATCAGAACATCTTTCCCGATCGACACTTGCTGTTTGCATTTTTTCTTGCTTCCCCTTTTTAACCTGCTGGTACTACTCCTAGTTGGCACAGGGTTCTGCCGACATGTCTTCTAGGCAAAGTGAGCTCAGATCATCGACTAATCGAACAGTTTATTAGGTTTCTATATACTCCGTATGACATATATATCGTTGCTTTGTTACTATCAGAGATCAGGAAAAGCAGATCGGCTAGAACAATAGGCTAAGATAACCGAACATCGGTTACTGAATTATGTTGTCAAAACCAGTATCGATCACACAGTGCTTTGCGGTGGTTGTTGTCTTATTCTTTTTTTTTTGTGGCGAAAGTTGTCTCGTTCTTTTCGACATGCTATAATCAACAAGCTGGAGATAAATACTGTTGCAACTTGCAAGGACCTACCGACGACTCATGAGTAGCGGGGATATGGGCTGGGGTCATAACAACGACTGCATTATGCAAAGGTGAAGCCCATGCAAGGGCATGCATCATGCGTATGCATCCTTTTTCTAGTCAAAGGCTTTTTCTCGGCCGTCCTACGCATGGCACTGTGGGAGCTTTCTGGATGCATGGCCATGCTCGTACGAGGGACGTAATGATGCTGCACGGCCATGCCATCCCTGGGTTGCAAAAGGAGGAAAGGTATCAAAAGAAACGGCTAAAAGTGCGGCAAGACGGAACAACTGTTGCAGCGATTGAACTGGAACTATAAATGTGCAATGTATAAACATGACAATTAATCATCATTTATCCTGGCTTTCGGCAACTCGCTTCGCAAGACCTTAAATCGTGTATATGTACGATCGATGTTTCGTCGACACATGCCTGGCTGAACTTTTGCTTTTACCTGACGCGCCAAAATTTGTACCTTGATTAAGTTTTGATAACTATCACAATTTATCTAGCCATGTTCAAAGTAGGCTTTGCTTAACTGATACGGGACCATGTTCATGTTGTTGAATGTCAGCCATTGATATTTCCTAATGAATAGTTCCATGGTTGAATATCAACCGTTTGAGACCTGGCCATGTCCATCTTGTTGAATTCAGCATTTTAGATGTCTTAATGTTAATCCAACATTCTCATTACTTGATTGAATCCCACCAAGTGAGTATGTAGGTGCTCTTTTCCTTATGTAAACTGATTCATCATGCTTCCATGGTGTCAAAAAATATTATTATTTTTAGATCAAAAGGGATTTCTCCCCTGTTCCCTTTCATAAAGAAAAGAAACACCACATTCCACAAATTCGTGCCAAAAAATATTGACCTTGCTTAAATTATGAGTTTACTTAGCCGACATGATACTTTGTCCATATTGTTTAATGTCCGCCATCGAGATGTCTTAACATTGGTTCGACAAAGAGACCATGTCCAAGTTGTTGAATATCATCAGTTGGTACCTAATGGAATATTCATCTTGCTTACATGATGTAAAAAATGTTCACCTTGCTTAACTTACATTCTCATCTCAATTCGCCAATGCATGTTAGTTGACTTTTGTTAGCTGACGCGAGACTATGTCTATGTGTTAAATGTGAACCCTTGAGATACCTTAACGTTGTCATTAGAGCATCCTGCCATGTGTTGGCGTGCTTTCAGTCTAACGGATGTTTTGGCGTGTATGATGTTTCTTTATTAGGTGTTCTTCGATAATATGAGTTGTGTATTAATTTTTGATCTTGGCTTTATGTTAGGCAAGCTTTTGTTGAGTCTATATGGAAGTATGTATACCTCTCTCTGTGTGCGGGAGTCATATGGACATTCTTGTCGCATGATATGTATGAGCTTTCTCAGTGCACAAGACCCATGGCCATACTCGTGCGAGCAGCGTTGTCATGCTGCACAAAGGAAGACACACCTATAAAAAGAAGAAATGCAATAGAGAGTTCTAGTGTGTATTTCTCCAATCACTCGTCTCCTTAGCCATAATAATTAAAATGGTATTTTGGTGGGTTTCTTCACTTGTTGTTGCAAACCAAACTCACGCATGCCTTGTATTTTTTTTGCGTATGCAAAGCAAGGTTGTTGCAACATTTTCCCACAATCGCCTCCTACCAGCTCGTGTCAAACATAGTCGTCGATCGATTGCTTAGCGGCAGGCTAGCTAACCACGATCTATGGATTGATTCCAACAGCCGAGCAAGGCTGGATGGAACCCAACGACCGACCGATGGAAAAGAAGCCAAGTTGCTAGTAACAAGAGCAAGTACAATATGGTACAGTCAGCTGGCTATAAGAGATAAAATAGTATAGTTAGTATAGTCTGTGTGAGGTGGAGGAGAGAGAAGAGGAGAGAGAAGATAAGCCGGCTGTAAGAGCAAGTACAATAAGCCTAGTCAGCAGGCTATAGGAGGTGCCATGTCATTTAAAAGCCTAGGTGGAAGAGAGAGAAAAGAGGAGAGAGAAGAAAGCGGGTGTTTCACGTATAGCCGGCTCTAGCACAGAGGCCGAGAGAAAAATTCTTGCATGCAACCTAGGTCCAATAGCATGTGTGCTTTAAAGAAATAAATCTTAATTAAAGTTCACTAATAGCCAACCTAATAGCTAGTCTATTGTATGAATGGGCTTTTATGTTAGCTATAGATGACGTGACATATACGTATCTGATACTGTATTATTAACTCGCTTCTAAGTTAAAAAGTCAATTTCTAAGACGTCTTCCCAGACACTTCATGAGAGTGACATGTGGCCACATATTAATTACGTAGTACATTTTTATGTCCAACTATTGTATATAGTGGCTATAGATGACGTGTCACTTGCTTATAGCCAACGACCGATATATTATTGAACTTGCTAAGGTGGTGGCCAGTGCAAGCAGTGGCTCTTGTGCTGCCGCTATGCGTCGGTCGTCGTATGGCTCACCACACGAGGCGTCGCTCTCGCCGCGAGACGTCGGCGTCGGGCGCGCACGCACTGGCTGACGCACGTGACCCCTCCCCGATCGCGAAGACGCGCAGATCGATCGAACACGTAGTACGTGCGTCGGGTCGACCGATCGAACCGGTCCCCCATGCGCCAACGGACGAACAGCCACGGCGACCCCGACGCGCGAGCCTCCGCCTCCGCGTCTGCGCGGCGGTCCAGTCCTTGACCTTGGCGATAGATACCACCCACTGTCGTGGTACGGTTCACAGCCCGGCCCCATGCCCTCGCCGTACCTGTCAGATTGCGCATATCTCGCGCGCAGGGCATGACAGTGACCTGACGGGGATGCGCCTTAGCTGGCGCACGCTCGCACTATTCATGAGCTGAAAGCCACCGGTCCTGCGTATCATTGGGAAGGGGCCCCCGCTCCCTCGGGTCGGAGGCTCGGAGCTGAGCACGGCGGCCGGGTGTGCCCATCTCCGTCGGTGTCAAACCCCGATCGGCCATTGAAGACTGCACAGCTGCACCCCACTGTTCCGGAAGAAACTCTCAGCGTCGCGCGCACATTAGTTCGGCGATCGGTGGGTGGTGGTAGCTAGCTCGATCGGCGATCGGGTCGGGTATCTATCTGGATTGGGTGCGTACACAGCGCGCAGGGGATCGCACGTTGGTTAGTTGTATGTACGACTACATGTGGACGGCGACGGCCTTGCCGCCTGCCTTCTTCCTGGACAGGTTGGATCGCGTACGTCTCTCGTCCTTCCGCGTCGAGGCAGGCGTTGCCTTGTTTCTGCGGCGCCTAACACGTTTGATTATCAATAGTGTATGAGGTTTTTTCGGTGCTAGCCAGCATGTAGAGAGCTTAAGCCAGGGCCCCTCTGAAATATATGGAGAAACCTCAGAGGAAGTAGTAGTAATAATTCAACTAACGTAGGAGAATCCAGAAGAGTTCATACGTCCAAATGGACGCATGACAAAACCGTGGTTGGCCGTGAACTACTAGTACGTAGACACCATCCGTGCCAAGTTTTATTGCTAAATCTAAACCCTCTGACATCTACTTATTTTAACTGAGCGATTCAATGCCTCTCGGTTAAGGAATAAGATTTGTCCGGTTTAGAGGAATTTGTTACAAATTTTTCCATCATTTTTTAGGTACATTTTTTTTTCTATAGAGCTTACTTGGCTTAGGATTGGAAATCATAAGATTTTTTCTACAGAGCCTGCTTGGCCCGTAGGATAATTTTTTAGGCCCTGCCTTGTGGAACTTTTTCTTTGTGCTTATGACATACCCACAATTCTTCAAAAATGTATATGTGCTTCTCCCGCGATGCAAACAAAATGTGTATTTCATGTTCATGTGTCCTCCACTTTCCAGTAGTGTAGAATTCAGCATGGCGGCAAACAAATTATACCTCTCAAATTAGATGTCGAATATTTATCTAGATTTATGTATATCTATATACTAAATCACGTTTAGATAGACGTGAATAAAAAAACAATCTGATTCGCTTGCGAGAGAGAGAGGGTATGCTTTTATGCGGACCAAAAAGGTCCTTGGTATAGCTGCATGGGCATGTACGAAACGCATCCGCAAGGACTTTCTCGGCTGTTGTTGACCGCAACTCGATCGGTTCCGCCCGGGCCGATCAACGAGACGGTTGACCTGAGAGGCAACTACTGTAGTTACGTGCTGGATATTGCGTGGTCCGTACTGTGGAGCAGTGGCGCCTCCCTGAACCTGCATGCTCCAAACTGTTCACACAAATCTATTCTACTGCTGCGGCCAGAGCGGCAAATCCGCGTGCAAAAAGCTAATTAAGCAACACGTGAATAGTTGTATGCTGCGACAACACGTAGAGCTTGTAGTACTATATCGCTGACCCGGCCGATTAAGCACATGCACTGTATGCAACCGTGTGTACGTATGGCCTGCTGCAAGATTTGCAAATAGTCGCCATGAGTGTCAGTTCGCATGTGGCGGCCGTAACGAGAATGCGATTTGACGGAGGTCCTATGATCAGACGTGTGGTTCCCACCCTTGATCATGTTACTATTTCTTCTTCTTCTTACTTCTAGTAGAAAAGAGAGGGACTACTTAGGATACGTGAGGCACCAGCAAATACTGTTTGCCAGGCCGAAAACGTGTGTAATTTGTTTATTCTGGGGAGAAGCTTTGTCAAACTCGATCAGAATGTTTCTCTGAAGAAAAATAAAAGACACTGAATCGGAATGTTTTTCTTTCCTTTCAGCGACATTGGTTCTTTCATCGCGATCAAAGAAAAAAAGGCATGGGGTTCTTTAATCACGGCATCTTGTCTATGACAAGGTACTCGACCTCAACAGAAATGGTTTCCTTAGAGCACGTCTAAACGAGCGAGTCTTCCAAGTGGCAGGGGCGTGTTTGGTTGCCCGTTTTCCCGTTTCTCGTATGGGCCGGGAAGAAATAAGGACATTTGGTGTATTGGGTCGTATGTGTTTTTTGCATCGCACAAACTTCGAAGCAACCTAAAAGTTGGTCCGCTGGGAACATCGATTTTGGACGTTTTCGCGGGGACAGGCCCCGCTCGTGCAAAAGGGGGGAAAGCTGCGTCGCCCGTGCGAGCTCGGCGATGGCGTGAGTCGCGGGTTTCTCCCAAAAGCTGGCGGGAGAAATTTCATCACCGCCCGCTGACGCGCGCCGGTATAAAGCACTGCCCACCACACCAACGTCCATCGCCACCATTTTACCCATTCTTCGAGCTCTCAAGCCGGCGAGGTTCTGCATCGCCCTATAGGTAAGCGGAGGGAGCGGCGCTGGTAGTTGTAGACCGACTGGTCCAGGCGTTCTTCTCCAAGATCTTCATCCTCCACGTGCTCCGCTCCTCTGATGCCGGTGAGTTCCATCAAACCCCAGGTCTAGTAGCTTCGGTCTGTTAGCACCTCCTAGATCTGATTGTAGTTTGCGGTAGATTTGGGTTAGTATGCCTAAGGAACTACTAGGTATAGTTATAGATTGGTGTTTTTCTGGACTCATTGCATGTTTAGGCTCGTGTTCATGTGTGTAGTCTAGGTCCTGATACGTGCGACCTTGAAATCTGTAGGACATGACCAATGATGAGTTCAACTAGTCCCTCCTAGATTCTCAGGTGACCTTTGTCACTGAGACCCAATCCCAGCTACCGCCTCTGAGGCTCATCTATCCTCGGCGCACGGAGATCTTGTCCATGCCTCCGATGACCGGGTACACGGTGGAGCAAATTGCAGAACAAGCTGCCAAAATCATGGCCAAGAAGAAAGCCAAGGCTGGCAAAGCCCACAACACAGGACAATGCAGGGGGTTAAGGGCACCATGAAGTAGGAACCATTCCTCTCGGCGTTCGTGCTCAACCAGATGTGCGATATTATCAAGAGCGGCGTCAGGACGGAGAAGGGGTTCAAAGAAGTGCACCTGAATACTATTGCCCGCAAGGTGTTTGAGTTATGTGGCATCGAGGTGTCCTCCCAGCAGGTGTAGACACCTGCGTAAGTGGAGGACTAGGTGGATCCATATCTCCAAGCTCAGAGACCTTAGCGGAGCTAGCTAGGACGAGGAGACCTGCACCATCATCTTGGAGGACGCCCACTACAGGGGACACATCTCGGTATTAACTAATTTCAGTAACATATCCTTTGATTTCGATCACTAGACTCACTAACCTTGCAAACCTCCCAGCAATTCCTTGTCTCAGGATCACCCCAAGGATGCCGAGTACCTGAACAAGCCTGTCGCCAACTATAGGCAGATGGAGGCCATCTTCTCCTTTGGCCTTTCCACTGGCAGGTTTGCAATGAGCTCCACTGAGCCTCTTGGAGAACCGTGCCCCAAATACGTACAGACCCAGGAGTCGGAGACAGTGGTACTCGATGAGGATGCCGAGATCGATGCTGTCGCAGGTTCTCCTGCTATCGGCGTTGGTCAAGGCGGCAGCACAAATGCCTACGTTGCAGGTGGCTACAATCCTTGCAAGAAGAGGAAGAGGTCGCTGCTGGGGGAGGAGGACATCATCGCCCTCACGTGCATGACCGAGGCCGTGAAAGCGGTGGCGACCGCCATCACCACTTCTTCCCCTCCCGATGTGCCCTAGCTCTGTACGACGCCGTCATGGCAGCCAAGGGTACATCACTAAGGCTCTAATGGTGGCGCTCAACCACCACTTCGACAACCGGGCTATGGGCAACGAATTTGTTCAAATGGCAGAGGACCACAAGGATCTCTGGCTTAGGACCTTCCTGGCCAAGCATTACTATGTGTAGTGCTTGCTCCCTGATCATGGAGATGGTGGTGGTAGTGCATGCATGATGAAGAATAAGTTGTATATTTTGAAGTAGCTAGGGACTTGATGAAAACTTATGCATGTTTATTGTGAGGTGGTATATACTAACCCCTCACATGATGGAGAATTTATGCGGTGTTAGGATTGCACCCCTTTTGATGTAGTGGTAGGATCTCACCATAGATGTTGCTCATGATCAGTTTGATCACACTAACTTGGTAGGTTGGAACTGATGATGCTTATGCCCGTATGATCATGCATGCTTAACTAGTTTATGCTTGTGCCCCGTGTTTGTGAAATTGATCGGTATGCCCTACTTTTGATCCTTAATATGTTTGCATATGTGTTATGTCTCACAAAAATACAACTGGTACGTGGTGTACTATGGCAAGAAGCCGGGAATCTACAAGACATGGGAGGAATACAGCCAATAGGTGACGGGTTACCAGCGCAACCTCCATAAAGGGTTTAAGACTCTAGAGCAAGCACAAAAATCCTACTCTGAGTTCTTAGCAGAGCGTCCCTGTAAGGAACAACCGTCAGTAGAAATGAAGATCAATTTCACTCCACCACCATCAGTTCGTCAACAAGTTCATCCACACGAGCAGGTTCCACCTATACGGGGTGCAAGTATGATCAAAGACATCATCATCGTCAGCCTAATCATGTGGATTATCCACTACTAGTTGTTCTGATTCAGGATGATCGATCATGTAAGATCTTAAACCATGGAGGCTAGTTGGTAAGCTCACTATTTTGCCATGCGAGATAAGCACATGGGGCTGGATGCGGGCTCCCAAACGTGCAACTTTGCACCAGTAGAGCCCAATCTGGGAAACCAAACAAAGTAGTCATATGGGCTCTCCTTGTGGGGAAACAAAAATATAGAGAACCAAATAAACAGCCCATCCTGTCCCGAGGGCAATCTCTCCCCATGCAGCACCCAGTGGGCCAAGTGACAAAAACGGGAAATTCCGGCCTGAGCAACCAAACATGCCCTAGATGTATTGCATCTGACACATGGCTAAGGGCTGTTAGAATTTGGTGTTGGACCATTGGCCTATAACCAACACAAAATTCTGAAATCCTCTCTTCCCTATTCATGCATTATGGCAAGAGGTGGGCATATTGCTAATTGAGAGAGAGTTGCGCGTCCTTATATAGTAGTATGTTTTACCGTTCCCTAAGTATGATAAAAAGCAGCTATTGCATACTCCTCCCCCGATGATGCTCGCCCTGTCCTGACGCGCGGGCACGGTAGGTTGCAGGAATGAGCCGAGCCGAGCTCATCTTTTGCATGATGTTTATATTTTGTTGTTCGGGGAAACTAAATTAATTATGTTTTAATTATAAGTCATTAACAAACGAGTTAATCAATCAGTTTTTTCTTGCTTTTCTAGATGGTAGGATGTTGCCGACTCGGACATGGTCTGCATCCCACGACCTCCCCGACCTGCACTGGGACTTCCTATTTCCCGAACCATGCGCCAACGCTATCGTCTTCACCATCCCGTTCTGCGTCATGCACCACCGGACGAGACAGTAGGCCCCTGGAACCCCGCACCTCAAAGATCTATATGGGTGAGGGGCGAACAGGTTTTCAAGGAGTGCTCTATCACGACTACTTGCAACACGACATCGTCCGAATATGACTTCCCCGACGACTACTTCTTCCCGGACATCAACAACCTCTTGAAGAAACTTAACATGGGAGGCAACATCAACGCCAATGTCAACGCTTGTATTGTTCTGCTTAGTTATGGTATATATTCTTGATGTTGATGGTCCATTGTGATGAAGCAGTGTTCTGTATGGATACTTTGATGATGTATTGTGGTGTTTAGGATTTTTTTCATGATGTGTTGTGCTAATTTGGTATTTTTGATGATGCGTTTCGTGCCGTTTTGTCAATTTGGATAATACATTATATTGTTTCATCCATTTAGATTTGTATTATGTTGTTTAGTCAATTTAATATAAATTTGACTCCTCCATGCGCCCCACCAAGGCACAACTGTAAGAGAGAATGTTTATATATATGTAAAGTAGTTCATTTGATGAGGAAATCGTTTAGGCATGATGCGCCGGTGACAAGTGATCGTGAGAAAAAGCTTGAAAAGCAGTTGGTGATAAATGCTCGCGAGAAATAACGGTTATAGAACACATGTCCGAGCTAATAACAGACGGCCGAATAGAACGCATAGATAGCAGTTACTTACATGACAAATAAAAAAAATACTAACACGCAAATAATCTACTTAGTAAATCGTCTGAATGACGCTTATGCATAATGCTTCCGTTTCATGTCGCGAGTATCCTTTGCAGCATAGTCACCGACAACGTCAGAAGCAACCTAATCTTCTTCGCTAGAATATTCCGTCGTGGGTGCCACCGCATCGGAAGCAGATGCCTTATGAATCAGTGCCCGATCCTCCGTACCATGATTGCCAAGAACCTGGGTACAACGTGTATCCGTCGCCGTTGTAGGCGCCGCCCCGGTCATACCAGCCTGGTGAAGACTGCAGGTTAATTTCTAAGAAAGATCACGCGCCTGTCCTACGAATAAAGGAGGCTGTAACGTCCTAGCATTAGAGCTTAGAAATAAGCTGAACACAGGTGAAAGGGCATGTATGCCCCCATGTATGGTTTTGGTAATTAATGACAATCCCTATGGACTAATGTGCAAATTGAGTCTCACTTGTAGGTTTGTCCATTGGCATCGCTTGGACCATGTGTTGGTCTCAAGGATGAAAAATAAGAAGCATTGTCCAAGGGCTTTGTGCCTATTGGAATCAAGTAAAAGAAGAAGATCAAGTATGTCTTGAAGAAGAAGAAGATGGAGTTCCTCATGGCTATCTTCAAGACATCATCAAGAAATGAAGTGCAAGCTGAAGATGCACCATCTCTAGAAGATCACATGCTTGGAGCTTGCCATCCTTGAAAATCATGGAATGATGAAGACAAGTTCGAAGAAGAGGCTTCCCCATGGAGTATGGGGGAGCATGTCTCAAGACTTCATCAAGCAAGTGCAAGCAAGTGCAATCAAGAAAGGTCTTCCACCTTGAAGGTGACAAGATCGTCTACATCAAGCTCAAGTGGGATGCTCAAGGCAAAGGTATGATCTTGATAGGGTTTCTATTTTACCAGTCTCTTGTAGTGTTGGGAGACCGGGTTTAGGATAGATAGCTGTACTATCAAGAGGGACTCTCGAGTGGGTGACTCGTTTGTATATTTCGGAGAGAACTCAAACCTTTGCATACATAGCATCATCTTTCTTGGTTGTTGTTTGGTTCTTGTCCATGTGAGGATCTAGAGCTTGTGGTTATCTTCATAACAAGCTCTAGTTCATCAAAAACGGATTTCCCTTGCATATCTTATTGCACTTTTGATCTTGCGGGTTTTCCGGCTCCGCACCTTGGGAGGTATCTCACATATATATTCATGGTATTCTCTCCCTTGGATTCTACACGTCGCTATCTTTCCAAAAAAATTGGTTTCATCTCGATTGGAGTTCGGATGCAAAAGTTCTTGCTGTTTTGGTTCTGAAGTTTCTCTGACCGGAAGTACCGGCCAGGCGTCGGAAGTACCGCTCGGGCAGAAATGCCGCCGGTAGTACCGGTGTTAATTCCGGCCCAACTTCCGGTAAACCAAATTTTGGTTCAGTATTCTCTCAGCCTGGTTTGTGCTATTTGACGGTACTTCAGTCGGAATCTTGGGCGGTAGTACCGGACCAGGCGGTAGTACCGGTGACCACCGGTACTACCGGCCGTACTCGTTTTTGTGTTTGTTCGCATCGCGTTTTGTGACCGTTAGCCGGGTGCCACCGGTAGTATCGACCATCCATCGGTACTACCGGTCAGGGTCGTAAATGGCCCAACGGCCAGATCTAGGAGCCCTTTAAAAGGGGCTCCTCATCCCCTTCGTGGGGTTAGCTCTTTTGGACAGTTTTTCACTCTCTCTCTCTCCTCCATTGTTGACCTTGAAGAGCTTTCCCTCTCCCCTTCCCCCTCCTATGATTCTTGCATCTTTTTGAGGGATTTGAGAGAGGAGATCTAGATCTACAAGCCCCACCAAACCAAATCCCTTCTTTGTGAAGGAATCCTTGGGATCTAGATCTTGGAGAGTTTTGTGTTCTCCTCTTGTGTTCTTCCTCTCTTATTCCCCCAATAGCTTTTGTAGCTTTGGTGGAATTTGAAAGAGAAGGACTTGCCTCTTGCATTTGGTGCATAGGTTTGGATTCTCCTTGGAGATTCGGCGAGTTCAAGCCCTTGGGCTTGTTTCTCTTGGGTTCTTGGAACCCTAGACGGTTGTGTGGTTGGATTGTTGACCTTTTGTGGTCTTGTAGCCTTTTGTAGCCTTGTTGCCTTTTGTGGTTTTGTAGTCTTTGTGGCATTGTTGTTGGGAGCCTCCAATTGAGTTGTGGAGATTGCCCCAACCTTGTACGAGTTCAGTGACCGCCCTCAAGTGTCCCATAGTGGAACGTGAGTAGGCCTTTGTGGCGAGCTCACAGGAGAATAGGGTGAGCCTGTTGTGGCGTCGGTAGGTTGCGTGCCTTCGCATCTTGGGGTGAGGCCTTGTGTGGCGTTGGGTGAGGATTGAGCCACCACACCTCGAGGTGAGATACTTGTGGCGTTCGAAGTACATTGCGCCCCCGCACCTCTCCAACGGAGACGTAGCTTCTTTGGAAGTGAACTTCGGGAAATAAATCATCGTCTCCGTGTCCAACAGTTATATCTCAACCGAGCCCTTGATATATTATGCAATTTACATTGTGATAGCCATCATGCTTGAAGTATTATTTATTGCTATCACCTTGTTGCTTGTCTTGCTTAGCATAGGTTGTTGGTGCACTTAGTGAACATAGTGGATATAGGTTTTGGCTTGATAAATTAAACGTTAAGTTTTATTCCGCATTTATTAGAGCCTAAACCATATTAATTTTAAAACGCCTATTCACTCCCTCTAGGCGACGTCCATTTCCCTTTCAATAGGTGTGTGCATTGCATTCACGCATAGAAAATCCGGATAATTTTCGCGCTTTTAAATAAAACTTGTCAAAGTGATTGAAGCTTCTCTTAACTTGGTGGAACTGAAGTAGATCATCAAGTTGACTGCGATAAGTTTCAATATGACCTTTGCTAAAACCTTATCTTTGGGTAATATAATTTGATCTGAGGGTAGATCAAATGTAGTAAAAAACTAAGTCACAACACACTACTTAATAAGGAGTACTTGATCTGCTAGAGATCATTACATGGTATTCCATACCACAACTCAAGGATGAATACTTAATATTCTAAAGATGATATTAAGATATTACCTACCATAAACTCTGTATACCAAGTTAAGTATATAACTTAAGTAAAAGAAACTCTATAACTAAATCTTGAAACACCTGTTTGCCATAGTTACTCTTACCATGGGTATCATGGTAGTTCTTAAACATTAACTCTTGTCACAAATAGAGTAGAAAGGAAGTCAAGCCAAGACCATCTAGCACATATATTAAGAGGTGCCATATCTATTTAACCAAGTCCTAGTATCAATTGATCATCAATATTGGGTGATCAATTCCTGATCTAGAACTTATTGACTCATAGCTTTGACCTATTGTGTTGACCTTCCAAATACCTTAAGTAAATTAATCTGAAGGCAGAACTAGATATGGTTGAGTGTACCATCATCAATGGAATGTGATCCTTAGTGGAGATCAAACCATTTGATGTTGGAGGAGTTAACTCACTCATGAGTTAACTAGAAGCAGTACCTAAACTCAAGGGTTGAGCTAGTGATTGAGGATCTATGAGAAAGCTAGTAGTATTAGTACATTAGATAACAATTTTGTTAGGACAAGTGGATATAGACTTAGAATAAGCTTACTTAACAAGATAAATCTATGGAGAGACTAATACAAGTTTACTACTTAGTTGAAAATAGATCTTGATCAGACAAAGAGAAGCCTAAGCTTGGATTGATCAAATGATGGTGGTCATTATTCTCATGTCACTTGGGAATAGATGACTAGGTGTTGAAAAAGACTTGTGAGTATACCAAATCAGGTAAAGCCTAGGAAGCTGAATCATCTAGCTTGATCATTAGAATTCAAGCTAGAGTGTGATGAAGTATATAATATGAGTTGAATGGAGTAATGTTGAAGTGGCATGACCATGTCATCATATGATGATAGATATGGTGGAGACATATGATTGTCTTATTTAGGAAGATGTAATCTTTGTGAATAAGATAAGTGAGGTATATAGAGTATATTTAGGAAAGGAATTCCTTATCTCAAGGTATCCTTAGTGAGGTATTAAGGTAAGGATTCTTTAGAAGCCTTAACCAAGATCATGTCAAGCCATGAACAGAACCATGTCTACCTCTTTGTTCTAAACTTTTGAATGAAGAGGGTAGTTAAACTAGTTCCTATCTCTAGGCAGCCAATGGATAGTATCTCTTAGTCAAATGAAAGGTCTAAGAGATGAGTAGAATACTAGTTGGGAGAGTATTGGTGAAAGCCTTGTCCATTTGATTGTCATGAACTCTAATAGGAACCTAGAATGATAGAATTATCATGATCCCATTACTAAGTAATTCCAATATCTCACTCTATGTGGAGATATCAAACCCATTCATAGATTTAGATGTAGTATACCTAAACCTTGCTCCTTGTCCCTATTTATAATAGAATATGGGTTATTAAATCCTCTCAAAACCCATGTACCTATATTTGAATAAACCTTAGTATTTCTCTACCAATGATTGATATTGATTCATCTTTACCTAACCAAAAGTGTTCTATGGTAATTCTAAACTCTGCAAATCAAGTAGAATTGGATTTGGGCAAATCCCCAAATATGGAGAACCATGAAAACCAAATCAAACCATAATTAACCACAAAGATTAATCCTTTATAATGTATTTAGATAAATCCTTTATGAAGGTAAGTAGGAACAAGATTCTATATACATGGATAAACATCCCAAATCAGTACCATTAAGATTGTCAAGTGAAACCAGAATCATTTCTATGAAAACTTATGTATAAGAACCCAATTCCTAAAACCCTACTCCTTATCAATATTTCTTAATGAAAAGGGCTTTTAATATAACGAATATATTTTGTTGCCCAATAAGAAATTAAGAGAAGATGATTAAAAATTCTACAAACAATAATATTCATGACTTACAAAGTTTCTGCACATTTTAAATTCTTGTGGAATTCATATTCAAAATAGTTTATACTAAAACAGAAAATAGAAAAAGAAAATAGGAAATTCAATCGAAATAGAAAAGGAAAAAACCGCGCAGCAGTATCAACCCACGACCCAGAGAAGTTCTCGCTTATCTGTCGCTCGCGAGCAGCTGGAGAAACTTGCTACACAACGTTTGCCACAACCCTTATGCAGCCCAAGTCGGCCCACCTGGCCCGGTAACGTTTCGTCGTGTTCTTCCAGTCGTCGTCCACCTCTCGATCGAGCCAAGCAGCTCGCGGGCCGTGCCCTCGCCGCTAGCATGCACCAAGATCCGCGCCGTTGCCCCCGGTCGCCTATAAAGTCGCCTACGTGCCTCCAAGGACGAACCCTAGCCGGCGTTCCTCTCTCCTTCCCTCTGTACCAGAAACCCTAACCTCACCGGTGATCCACCGTGTCGCGTGTTCCGTGCTTCTCTCGGTCATCTCACGAAAGGAATCGCAGCCGCACGCTCTAGTCGAGCTTCCCGACCGCTTCTTCTCCGACACAGTTAATCGTCGATTCCCGCCGCTGCAGTGCTCCTCCGGTCTCGCCATCACGCTCTACAGCTTCAGGGTGAGATACCCGTGCTTGCACACCTCTCCGATTTCATCCTCGTTTCTTGGTTTGATCTACCACCGGAATCCGTCGTCGGCCGCCGCAATAAGGGGTCGCCGGAGTAACTCCGGTGACCAAAATTGGGCGGTGGTACCACCCCTAGGATCACCTTGGTCTACTCTGCCGCGTAGTAATCTCTCTTTTGCCCCGCAAGCTCTCGATCGATCATCTACCTGGGAGGATCGAGCTAGAGTGACGTCAGCATGACGTTGTGTCGATGTCATAAGGCCATTTTATTTGTTATTTTCAGTTCTAGTAATGACGTGGCCACTGACCCCACAGGTCAGTGACCTAGGGTATGTTTAGGGCGGTATGAAAAGTGCTCTTCGGGTTAAAATTCAATAAGAAATGAATAAACAATATAAATTTATATATAAATACATTTTAGGAATTTAGGAAAATAGTTAAATCTTAAAAATTGAATATCTTTTGTTTTATAATTTAGAAATATATATATAATATATCAAAATGTTCAGAAAATTAAACTCTATAATATAAACTTATTATCAAATATTATTGTGTTAAATATTTAAATAATTATTATTTAATAAATATTTTATAAGTATAATGTTTTGAAAATTAATATTTTAATATTGGTAAATGAGAAAAATATAAATAATATACCAAAATTCTTATAAAAACAAAATCTACGTTTACAAACTTGTTTCAATTGTTTTTGTATCACTTAACTAATATTTATTATTTATTTAGTATTTACAAAGTGTTAAAACTTATAAAAATCATATCTTATTATTTAAAAATCACAAAAATACCTATAATATATCAAATTGATCACAAAAGTATAATCTACACGTTAAAATTATCATTTTTTATAATTGAAGTGAAATAAAAGGTAAAGGTCTAATAAATCTTATTTAAACCCTTTTCTTTTATTTTAATTCATTAAAAATATATGAACCTTTACTATTCTCTTTAGCATTATTTGTTTGAAGTTTAAAAAAATGTAATAACAAGTCAATTAATGTTAAGTGAAGGTAACATAGGTAAAACCATATTAAAATGTAACTACTAAAACTATCATCTCAAATTAAGGGTATTTTAGTTTTCCTAAAAGATTTTTTCCAATTATAAAATCAACTAAAATAGCATATTGTTTATCACAAGAATCCTATGCACTTGTAACATAACCAAACTTTTATTTACTAATTCTTTCACCAGTTTGAGAAAACCACTTACAGATTTAAACCAAATTCCAAAGTAAGTGAAGTAATACGTATTATTTACTTGTTAAGTATAACCATTAATTTCTAAGATACAGAGGTAAACGCATCCACTTATACTATGATAGTTTAATGTAGTAATGTATTCCTTTTTAATAATCTTAGCTAATAAGAAAACCTTAAAGTATTAGCTTTAAGTTTAAATACTTTTTACTTTGTAAAGTAATATTTTCCTCAAAAGTTGTTCTTTTAAGAAACGTTAAAAGTAATTCCTAAACACCTATTTAAAAGCTCTAATGGAGTCTTAATCTTGTTTAAGAAATATTTCAGATACCATACCCATTTGAGTGTTTTAATATTGCATATTACTTATTGTATTTAATTATTGTATTTACTTATTGTTTCACACACACTCTCACAAGCCTTAATAAGAAGCACAAGTGTGAAACTGGTATAAAAGTGCAACACATTCCAAAGAACTCATCATAAACTCTAAACCCTAGATTAGATACGACTATTCCTGGAGTTCACGTTTATCACACTGCATTAAATTTCTTATGCATCGTTGCATCTTGCTTCTTTAAACATTAGTCCTTACCGGACCAATAATGTTGTTTACAGAATTTGGATCTTCTATTATCTCGAAGACCGTGAGTGCATAATATTGCAATCACAAAAGGCAAGTTCACGACTTGCTCATGTCCTTTGATTATTTTCTATCAAATGCTTGAAACTCAAATGTTGTCATCACCTGCATTTTAAAAAGGTCAGAAAACATTATTTTCATAATAATATGATTATGGATTATTTACCACATGGTAATAATCTATTGATACAGTTCAAGTGGTAAAGGAACATAATATCTAGGACTTAACAACCAATGTTGCCAGTGATTCTAGCGCCGTATATTACGCGTCAACCATAAGACTTGGAATGGGACGGGAAAGTCAGTTGTATCTTCTCCCTTTCGTATGGATAGATGACCTTATCGTGAGGCTGTTGATTTCTCGTGGAGTTCCAGAGAATCCAGCACATGGGTGGGACCCCTTAGTTCCCCACGAGCTAGGTGTCTAGATTATCTGTGCATCTCTGACTGAGTCTGAGTTCACCATAGTTGATGGTGACCGCCAGACAGAGCTGCGTACGGAGTCTCCGAGAGGCTACCCAAAGAGTAACCGTGGTAGTTGTCTCGGGGGATCGCGTCTCATACGGGGTCACGGAGAGGGCAGCGATTGGCTTGGATCTTAAACTGGGCCAGACATCACGGAATTATGGACGGGAATGTACGCCCGGTTGTGCAACAAGGCTAAGGTCTCTTATGGGAAAAGTGACGCACCTCTACAGAGTGTAAGAATTGTGACATGTTACTCCCTGTTCCGGGAAGGAGCTACGGACGCGGCAGGAAAGGAACCCCACGAAGGTTCTAGTCAACCTGCGAAGGCTGTCAGACATAGTTTTCAGAATAAAAGCAGCATTTGAAGAAATGTTTACGAAAACCTGCATTGCCTACGACCTTTGGTCTGTGGCTGTAGAGATAGTGCATCATACACTCCTTTTTAGTGAACTTGCTGAGTACGCTCGTACTCAACCGTACCTTCTTAACCCTTGCTAGATTCTAAGCTGGTGAAGACGATGTCAACATCAATTTCTGCTCAAGAAATCGTCATCGACAACTCAAGTTCTTCAATAAAGTCAATAAAGTCAACATATACATCAGCTGAAGTGAAGATAAAGTGTCAGTTTAGATAGGAGTAGATTCTCTAGCCATAAAACCTATTTCTGTAGAGCATTGCAATATCAGCAATGGCAAGCCAAATAGTTTATATGCTAGTATTAGTTACTAGATATTTCTGAGTTATTATTTCTGGTTCTTCTTTTTAAGAAGTTCTTTCTCTCTCTTTAACCTAGAGTGTTCTCTGGATTTTTGTAAAGAGTCGAGTTGTAATCTATAGTCATGTCTTGGACCTGCTGTCTTTCTGTTGTACCACTCTGAGGAATGTAATACTATTAAACGGTGTTTCATTGGTGTTATGTCAATGACTATAGTGTACTACATCATGCAGTGGTATGCTGGGTCACCGCAACTGGTACCAGAGCATATGCTTTGACCTTACGATTAAAACCCTTTTAGGAAGATCTGTAGGTTGGATAGTGACTATAGGAGCCATCTTATATGAACCAAGAGTTGTGATGGATATCCACTTGAGGGTAAACCTTGTCACACTTAAGTTGGATGTTCTTATCCTCTTTCTTAAGGATTAGTTATATGTATTCTCTAGAGAAATGTCACTTTAGTATAGATCTAAATAAGTATAACACCACTAAGATATCTTAAGTAAGATAAAATATCAAAGAAGACCAGGACTAAGATTAGGATATCATATGAAGTAGTATTAGTGATGGAGTCTACATTTAGAATTTCTATAAATTCGAAGAACCTTATCACTAGTGATACCATTATACCATACAGGGTAGACCATTAGAGTATGTATAAATACAATTGGAAGTAAATCATGTGGCATTTACTAGAGAATTCCATGTGATGGAGTAGAATTTTGTTAAGAATCATTAATAGTAAGGTAAGAAGAAGAGTCATCATGGTGAGATTAGCTCTTTAATCATGATGATTAGGTAAATTTGGACAAGTTTGTGGTGAGAATAGCTCCGAGACCATGATAAATCTGTAATTAGGACAAGTACTTAGTAAATAATCTTGTAACAACAGTAAGTAAAGAACAGTGTAGGTCTATGATAGAAGTCATAAGGTATTACAATATTACAATAATTTTGGATTAATATAGTAACTATAATTTTGTTAGTAGTTTTCAGAGATCATGTGAGGATAGTTTACGATAGAATGGAAGATTGGTAGTCTTTAGTAGTCACAAAAGAAAGGTAAGTGGTTAGTCAGAACCAAAGTAAGACCACTTTTCTCAAGATTATCCAGTTGCAACTAAGCAAATTGGGTAAGTAATAAGCATAAAAAAATTGGGTAAGTAATGAGACAAAGAGTAGTTTAACCCCTAAGTGCTAAGCATCACAAAGTAAACCTATACTAGGAGGTGTCATATACTACACAACTAAGCCTAAATTATAGAGGTATTATACTCAACTATTATATTCTGGGCTTAGAGTGATGTATGTTATATGTACCACATTTGGATTTCTGGTTTTTCTTGCATCTTCTTGATTGACTAGGTCTATGCATGAAATGGAACTTTATGGGCATATGCATGCTGTTTCATGGAGTTCTTACTTGATGTACAGGTCTAGTGGGGAAAATGGGTTCACGTGAGGGAGAGGCGAATTATCACTCTAAGGAAGGGAAGGTGAAGGCTCATGAGATGATGCTGACACAACAAAAGGAGGTTAGAGATCCAATTCCAAAGGAAGTAGAAATTCAAATGCCATATTTAATTCCCAACGAAGGAGTTCTTTAGTATATGAAGGGTATGGAAGACAGGAGAAATGCTGAAATAGAGAGGCAGGATCAATTCTATAAGGAGACTTTAAATAAAAGGCAAGAGAAGCAACCTGAGGAATTATATCCAAGGGTTAAACTAGTGAGGTTCTTACAAACCAAGCCTTGGAGTTTTTCCATGGTAGAAGAACCTTTGGACGCGGAAAATTGGTTAATGGATACATCTAGGATGCTTAAAAGTGTGGGATGTAAGGATGAAGAAAAGGTGCGATATGCAACTTATCTATTGACTGGAACTGCAGCCACGTATTGGGAGAAGTCAAGCACAACATTGGGAAAAGGTGTTAGTACCTGGGGTGAGTTCAAAAAGAAGTTTCGTGAAGAATTTTTTCATCGGAACAATGGGAAAAGGAAGGAGAATGAAACCTTAGAAATGAAGAATCTTCCAGTTCAGAAACATGTACGGGAGTTTAATCGTTTATCCAAGTACATTAGAGCAGAAGTAAACATGGAGGCAAAATGACAAAGGAAGTTCATGAAGGGACTACAAGAAGTTATGAGGATGCAACTTAGAATTGTGCGTACAAAGGAGTTTCAGGAATTACTGGATAGTGCACATATATCAGAAGGTGATGAGATTGTTGTACTTGAAGGAAAGAGGAAGAAAGTTCAAAAACAAACCACAACATGTCCGGATCCACATCTGATGTACAACACAAAGAAGATGTGTCACAATTATGGAATCAGGGGCCATGTTATTAAGGAGTGCCCAAACCCTAAGATATTATGTTACCAATGTGGAGAACCTGGACACAGGATGATGAACTGCCTAAACCGACCGTTAACTCGTGGGTTGTCAACAGGAGGAATAGGACCAATAATGGGGCTACCATCTAGTCCAAACATTCATCCTACTCCAATGAAGAGAAATGCAAGAGCATTTCTAGGAAAGTGTAAAAAGTGTGGAATTATAGGACACAAGAAATCATGTTGTCCAAAACATAGGGATAAATATGGAATATCCGTAGGAGGAAACCTTACATCCCCTGGATCATCTTCAAAGGAGGGTGTTATTGAAGAAGGTACATCTTCAGGAAAATGGAAGTTTGAGACCATGACTCAAGTAAATCGCAATGAAGCACATGGTAAGTCAATACATTATTAGTTGTATAAGATGCTTCGTACATGCATTTAAGGAATCAGGGAATTCGTGTAAGGGAGTGACGAGTTCTGAAGATAAAGTTGAAGACTTGCACGAAGAAGGAAGCTGAACAGAAGTAGTATCAACACTATTTTGAAGGATGGATCAATCCCAACTCACTATGAGCTAGTAATAAAAAGGATTATTAGTGCAGAAAAAGGTGGAGAGCAACATGAAGGATGAATTTAAGTTCACTTAAGATAGGTGATGTTGCTAAGAATCTAATGAAGTAGTTGTACTAGGTTCATGGAAGTATCATGAATCAGTGCAAAGAAGAAGTCTTGAAACAAAAGTGGTATTCAAGCTCTGACAAACTCAGAGAGGATGCCAGTAAGAAGTCAAAAACCGTAGGGTAATCCATACACCTAGGAGGATCCACAACTGGTATCTGTAGTTGGTATCTATAGCTGGTATCCTAGCGGTTTAGCTAAGTAGGTCATCTTTGTGTAATTTAAAGAGCATAAAACTCGGCCTAAGTTAAGTTAGATATAAGGAAGTATGAAATTAAAAGATCGTCTTTCGAGACGCTTCGTGAAATCTGGCTTACCAAAGAAAAAATGTCCAT
Organism: Avena insularis; assembly: GCA_023614405.1. Taxonomy (NCBI): domain Eukaryota; kingdom Viridiplantae; phylum Streptophyta; class Magnoliopsida; order Poales; family Poaceae; genus Avena; species Avena insularis. The sequence goes on along the minus strand of CM042690.1, from coordinate 657,051,166 downwards.
AAGGTTAAGAGTAAGACAAGCAACATTGGAAGATTCATTACAGAGATCCACTACTATGTGGGTGTACCGTAGATTCTTTCGTGAGACCTTATATAGGTAAGTATAAGCTAGATAGAGACCAATATCATTACTATCGAGTTAATGTATATTATACTCACAGATTAGAGACCATTAGAAAACCCTAGGGGGAGAGTAAATAATAAACACTTTAGTGTTGTTGTCTAACTTTCTGACTAAAGGTTGGAGAAGTACAAAATTATGGTGAGATTAAGCCTTATTCTCATAAGGTTATAACAAATCATTTGTATAAGAGTACTCTCTAGAGTATGTCCGGATGAAAGGTCAAAGGAGATATAATAGATTAAACCTAGTGGACTAGTTATAAAGGGGAAATAGTTGGTAAGTTCCTTAAGAAGGAGGAGAGTCTACCAAAAAAAGTCCAGTGTAGTGTAGTAGGAAAACCAGATTGGAATGGACAAAATGTGTCCACAACCAATTCTCAATAGAACTGTAAGCACATAAACCAAGGGATTATCGTAACAGAAACCATAGGATAAATTAGGAATGATAGTTCGAAGTTGCCAAGTATGAAGATGATTCAAGGAAACAGATCTGGATACGGGATACCACAATTATCCCCAACTATGATCACAATGGAGTTGAGAAATGTTGTGATCAATACAAGTCAACTCCTCTTTCCAAAATGCAAGAGAGTACGAACTTTGGAGACGAAGTTTATTTTAAGGGGGAGAGTCTGTAACGTCCCAACATTAGAGCTTAGAAATAAGCTGAACACAGGTGTGTGCATTGCATTCACGCATAGAAAATCCAGATAATTTTCACGCTTTTAAATAAAACTTGTCAAAGTGATTGAAGCTTCTCTAAACTTGGTGGAACTAACGTAGATCATCAAATTGACTGCGATAAGTTTCAATTTGACCTTTGCTAAAACCTTATCTTTGGGTAATATAATTTGATCTGAGGGTAGATCAAATGTAGTAAAACTAAGTCACAACACACTACTTAATAAGGAGTACTTGATCTGTTAGAGATCATTACATGGTATTCCATACCACAACTCAAGGATGAATACTTAATATTCTAAAGATGATATTAAGATATTACCTACCATAAACTCTGTATACCAAGTTAAGTATATAACTTAAGTAAAAGAAACTCTATAACTAAATCTTGAAACACTTGTTTGCCATAGTTACTCTTACCATGGGTATCATGGTAGTTCTTAAACATTAACTCTTGTCACAGATAGAGTAGAAAGGAAGTCAAGCCAAGACCATCTAGCACATACTCTTAATATGATATTAAGAGGTGCCATATCTATTTAACCAAGTCGTAGTATCATCAATTTTGGGTGATCAATTCCTGATCTAGAACTTATTGACTCATAGCTTTGACCTATTGTGTTGACCTTCCAAATACTTTAAGTAAATTAATCTAAAGGCAGAACTAGATATGGTTGAGTGTACCATCATCAATGGAATGTGATCCTTAGTGGAGATCAAACCATTTGATGTTGCAGGAGTTAACTCACTCATGAGTTAACTAGAAGCAGTACCTAAACTCAAGGGTTGAGCTAGTGATTGAGGAGCTATGAGAAAGCTAGTAGTATTAGTACATTAGATAACAATTTTGTTAGGACAAGTGGATATAGACTTAGAATAAGCTTGCTTAACAAGATAAATCTATAGAGAGACTAATACAAGTTTACTACTTAGTTGAAAATAGATCTTAATCAGACAAAGAGAAGCCTAAGCTTGGTTTGATCAAATGATGGTGGTCATTATTCTCAAGTCACTTGGGAATAGATGACTAGGTGTTGAAAAAGACTTGTGAGTATACCAAATAAGGTAAAGCCTGGTAAGCTGAATCATCTAGCTTGATCATTAGAAGTCAAGGTAGAGTTTGATGAAGTATATAATATGAGTTGAATGGAGTAATGTTGAAGTGGCATGACCATGTCATCATATGATGATGGATATAGTGGAGACAGATGATTGTCTTATTCAGGAAGATGTAATCTTTGTGAATAAGATAAGAGAGGTATACAGAGTATATTTAGGAAAGGAATTCCTTATCTCAAGGTATCCTTAGTGAGGTATTAAGGTAAGGATTATTTAGAAGCCTTAACCAAGATCATGTCAAGCCATGCACAGAACCATGTCTACCTCTTTGTTCTAAACTTTTGAATGAAGAGGGTAGTTAAACCAGTTCCTATCTCTAGGCAGCCAATGGATAGTATCTCTTAGTCAAATGAAAGGTATAAGAGATGAGTAGAATACTAGTTGAGAGAGTATTGGTGAAAGCCTTGTCCATTTGATTATCATGAACTCTAAATAGGAGCCTAGAATGATAGAATTATCATGATCCCATTACTAAGTAATTCCAATATCTCACTCTATGTGGAGATATCAAAACCATTCATAGATTTAGATGTAGTATCCCTAAACCTTGCTCCTTATCCCTATCTATAATAGAATATGGGTTATTAAATCCTCTCAAAACCCATGTACCTATATTTGAATAAACCTTAGTATTTCTCTACCAATGATTGATATTGATTCATCATTACCTAACCAAAAGTGTTCTATGGTAATTCTAAACTCTGCAAATCAAGTAGAATTGGATTTGGGCAAATCCCCAAATATGGAGAACCATGAAAACCAAATCAAACTATAATTAACCACAAAGATTAATCCTTTATAATGTATTTAGATAAATCCTTTATGAAGGTAAGTAGGAACAAGATTCTATATACATGGATAAACATCCCAAATCAGTACCATTAAGATTGTCAAGTGAAACCAGAATCATTTCTATGAAAACTTATGTATAAGAACCCAATTCCTAAAACACTACTCCTTATCAATATTTCTTAATGAAAAGGGCTTTTAATATAACGAATATATTTTGTTGCCCAATAAGAAATTAAGAGAAGATGATTAAAAATTCTACAAACAATAATATTCATGACTTACAAAGTTTCTGCACATTTTAAACTCTTGTGTAATTCATATTCGAAATAGTTTGTACTAAAACAGAAAATAGAAAAAGAAAACAGGAAATTCAATCGAAATAGAAAAGGAAAAAACCACGCAGCAGTATTGGCCCACGGCCCAGAGAAGTTCTCGCTTATCTGTCGCTCACGAGCAGCTGGAGAAACTTGCTATGCAACCTTTGCCACAACCCTTATGCATCCCAAGTCGGCCCACCTGGCCTGGTAACGTTTCGTCGTGTTCTTCCAGTCGTCGTCCACCTCTCGATCGAGCCAAGCAGCTCACTGGCCGTGCCCTCGCCACCGACATGCGCCAAGATCCGTGCCGCCGCCCCTGGTCGCCTATAAAGTCCCCTCTGTGCCGCCAAGGACGAACCCTAGCCAGCGTTGCTCTCTCTCCTTCCCTCTGTACCAGAAACCCTAATCTCACCGATGATCCACCACGTCGCCTTCCGTTCGCACCGGGGCAAGCCGAGGCTACCGTTGTGTTCCCCGTGCTTCTCTCGGTCATCTCACAGGAGGAATTGTAGCCGCGTGCTCTAGTCGAGCTTCCCGACCGCTTCTTCTCCGATGACGTTAATCGTCGATTCCCGCCGCTGCAGTGCTCCTCCGGTCTCGCCATCACGCTCTACAGCTTCAGGGTAAGCTACCCGTGCTTGCACACCTCTCCGATTTCATCCTTGTTTCTTGGTTTGGTCTACTGCCAGAATTCGTCGTCGGCCGCCGCAATAAGGGGTCGCCGGAGTAACTCTGGTGACCAAAATTGGGCGGTGGTACCACCCCTAGGATCGCCTTGGTCTACTCTACCGCGTAGTAATCTCTGTTTTGCCCCGCAAGCTCTTGATCGATGGATCGATCATCTACCTAGGAGGATCGAGCTAGAGTGACATCAGCATGACGTCGTGTCGATGTCATAAGGCCATTTTATTTGTTATTTTCAGTTCTGGTAATGGCGTGGCCACTGACCCCACAGGTCAGTGACCTAGGGTATGTTTAAGGCGGTATGAAAAGTACTCTTCGGGTTAAAATTCAATAAGAAATGAATAAACAATATAAATTTATATATAAATACATTTTAGGAATTTAGGAAAATAGTTAAATCTTAAAAATTGAATATCTTTTGTTTTATAATTCAGAAATATATATATAATATATCAAAATGTTCAGAAAATTAAACTCTATATTATAAACTTATTATCAAATATTATTGTGTTAACTATTTAAATAATTATTATTTAATAAAGATTTTATAAGTAATAATGTTTTGAAAATTAATATTTTAATATTGGTAAATGAGAAAAATATAAATAATATACCAAAATTCTTATAAAAAAATCTACCTTTACAAACTTGTTTCAATTATTTTTGTATCACTTAACTAATATTTATTATTTATTTAGTATTTATAAAGTGTTAAAACTTATAAAACTCATATCTTATTATTTAAAAATCACAAAAATACTTATAATATATCAAATTGATCACAAAAGTATAATATACATGTTAAAAATATCATTTTTCATAATTGAAGTGAAATAAAAGGTAAAGGTCTAATAAATCTTATTTAAACCCTTTTATTTTATTTTAATTCATTAAAAATATATAAACCTTTACTATTCTCTTTAGCATTATTTGTTTGAAGTTTAAAAAAATGTAATAACAAGTCAATTAATGTTAAGTGAAGGTAATGTAGGTAAAACAATTTTAAAATGTAACTACTAAAACTATCATCTCAAATTAAGGGTATTTTAGTTTTCCTAAAAGATTTTTTCCAATTATAAAATCAACTAAAATAGCATATTGTTTATCACAAGAATCCTATGCACTTGTAACATAACCAAACTTTTATTTACTAATTCTTTCACCAGTTTGAGAAAACCATTTAAAGATTTAAACCAAATTCTAAAGTAAGTAAAGTAATACCTATTATTTACTTGTTAAGTATAACCATTAATTTCTAAGATAGATAGGTAAAGGCATCCACTTATACTATGATTGTTTAATGTAGTAATGTCTTCCTTTTTAATAATCTAAGCTAATAAGAAAACCTTAAAGTATTAGCTTTAAGTTTAAATACTTTTTACTTTGTAGAGTAATATTTTCCTCAAAAGCTGTTCTTTTAAGAAATGTTAAAAGTAATCCCTGAACACCTATTTAAAAGCTGTAATGGAGTCTTAATCTTGTTGAAGAAATATTTCAGATACCATACCCATTTGAGTGTTTTAATATTGCATATTACTTGTTGTATTTACTTATTGTTTCACACACACTCTCACAAGCCTTAATAAGAAGCACAAGTGTGAAACTGGTATAAAAGTGCAACACATTCCAAAGAACTCATCATAAAATCTAAACCCTAGATTAGATACGACTATTCTGGGAATTCGCATGTATCACACTGCATTACATTACTTATGCATCGTTGCATCTTACTTCTTTAAACATTAGTCCTTACCGGACCAATGATGTTATTTACAGAATTTGGATTTTCTATTATCTCGAAGACCGTGAGTGCATAATATTGCAATCACAAAAGGCAAGTTCACAACTTGCTCATGTCCTTTGATTATTTTCTATCAAATGCTTGAAACGGAAATGTTGTCATCACGTGCATTTCAAAAAGGTCAGACAACACTATTTTCATAATAATATGATTATGGATTATTTACCACATGGTAATAATCTATTGATACAGTTCAAGTGGTAAAGGAACATAATATCTAGGACTTAACAACCAATGTCGCCAGTGATTCTAGCGCCGTATATTACGCATCAACCATAAGACTTGGAATGGGACGGGAAAGTCAGATGTATCTTCTCCCTTTCGTATGGACGGATGACCTTATCATGAGGCTATTGATTTCTCGTGGAGTTCTAGAGAATCCAGCACATGGGTGGGACCCCTTAGTTCCCCACGAGCTAGGTGTCTAGATTATCTGTGCATCTCTGACTGGGTCTGAGTTCACCATAGTTGATGGTGATCGCCAGACAGAGCTGCGTACAGAGTCTCCGAGAGGCTACCCAAAGAGTAACCGTGGTAGTTGTCTCGAGGGATCGTGTCTCATACGGGGTCGCGGAGAGGGCAACAATTGGCTTGGGTCTTAGACTGGGCCCCGCATCACGGAATTGTGGACGGGAAAGTACGCCCGGTTGTGCAACAAGGCTAAGGTCTCTTATGGGAAAAGTGACGCACCTCTGCAGAGTGTACGAATTGTGACATGTTACTCCCTATTTCGGGAAGGAGCTATGAACGTGGCAGGAAAGGAACCCCACGAAGGTTCTGGTCAACCTATGAAGGCTGTTGGACATTGTTTTCAGAATAAAAGCAACCTTTGAAGAAATGTTTACGAAAACCTGCATTGCCTGTGACCTTTGGTCTATGGCTATAGAGATAGTGCATCATACACTCCTTTTTAGTGAACTTGCTGAGTACGCTCGTACTCAACCGTACAATCTTAACCCTTGATATATTCTAAGCTGTTGAAGACGATGTCAACATCAATTTCTGCTCAAGAAACTGTCATCGACAACTCAAGTTCTTCAATAAAGTCAATGAAGTCAACATATACATCAGCTGAAGTGAAGATAAAGTGTCGGTTTAGATAGGAGTATATTCTCTAGCCATAAAATCTATTTCTGTAGAGTATTGCAATAGGAACAATGACAAGCCAAATAGTTTAGATGCTAGTCTTAGTTACTAGATTTTTCTGAGTTATTATTTCTGGTTCTTCTTTGTAAGAAGTTCTTTCTCTCTCTATGACCTAGAGTGTTCTCTGGATCTTTTGTAAAGAGTCGAGTTGTAATCTATATTCAAGTCTAGGACCTGCTGTGTTTTTGTTGTACCACTCTGAGGGATGTAATACTAGTGAACGGTGTTTCACTGGTGTTATGTGAAAGAACATTTCATGTTTTCCTGTGTTTTGTGTGTTAGATAACAATACCGTGGAGTTTTTCTCATGTGCGCTAAGTGTGCAGGTGTTTTGAGGGGTCGGATTATCCGCCCCACCAAGGGCCGGATAATCTGACCTACCTCATCGATCAAAGGATGCCAAGGCGCGCCGCTCAGAGTCTAGTCGGATTATTGATAGATTGCAAATGTATCTATAATTTTTGATGTTCCATGCTTGGTTTTATCCACTTTCTTGTGTTTTCTCCACACTTTGGAGTACTTTTCATATGATTCCTTGGACTAACCTATTAACAAGATGCCACAGTGCCAGTTGCCTGTTTTCTGCTGTTTTTGGTTCTAGGAAGTCAGAAAATGAATATTCTCGGAATTGGACGGGACAAAAGCCAAAGTTCCTATTTTACCGGAAGACTCACGGATCCAGAAGGAGAGTCAGAGAGGGGCCATAGGGTGGCCACACCACCCCATGGCGCGGGTCCACCTAGGCCGCGCCAGGGCATGGTGTGGGCCCCCTGGCTGGCCATCGACCTTGCCTCCTTCGCCTATAAGAGCCTCCCGATACCAAAACCCTAAATCATCAATTAGAAATCCACGAAAAGTTCCGCAGCGCCTCCGCCACCAAAGGGGAGATTCGGGGACAGAAAGTCTCTGTTCCAGCACCCTGCCGGGACAGGGAAGTGCCCCCGGAGCCATCTCCATCGATCTCCACCACCATCTCCATCACCATTGCTGATTCCCATGATGAGGAGGGAGTAGTTCTCTCTCGAGGCTAAGGGTTCTACCGGTAGCTATGTGTTTACCTCTCTCTCTATGCATGTTCTTGTTGTGGTCATGAGCTTTGTAATCTATAGATCTACCTTGCTACTCAAGTGCTTTAATAGATCTCTGCTCTCCCCATGTGTGTGAAGTTGACAGTGTGCACACCATGGTGGCACTTAGGCTAGAGATTACAAATACTTGTTATGAGTTATATTTGGAGTTGGATGTCTCTATGAAATTGTGGTGTTTGTTGGACTCATCTAGTACTCAAGGTGACAGTGTGGAGTTTTCTAGATGGGAAAGGCTTACTTTGAGGAGTGCTTTTATAGCCCTACCATCGATTAGAGTGTTCAACCGGAGAGTAGTTAAGAGTAGTATCATAAAGAGAAGATATTTATATGAGAGTGTTCACTAGTGAAATTATGATCCCTAGGCCTTGTTTCTAAGCACTGAAACACCGTTTGCTATTAGAACTGTTACATGTTTGCCTGCTTCCATCTCTATTTCATTTTTACTTTAGTCTTTTCAATGCCACCAAGTTATTTTCTATCACCGTTACCACTTATAATTATCCATACCACTTGTATTTCACTATCTCTTCGCTGAACTAGTGCACCTATACACCTGACAAGTGTATTGGGTGTGTTGGGGACACAAGAGACTTCTTGTATCTTGATTGCAGGGTTGCTTGAGAGGGGATACCTTTGACCACTTCCTCCCTGAGTTCGATAAACCTTGGGTGATCCACTTAAGGGAAAACTTGATGCTGTTCTACAAACCTCTGCACTTGGAGGCCCAACAACTGTCTACAAGAATAGAAGTGCGTAGACATCAATTATCTCCCAAAAAATCCGAACTAGGGCGATTTTTTTCCCTAGGCCGGATAATTCGGCATTCGCATGGGCCGGAAAATCCGGCCCCAGAAGGTGATCAAGGGCAGGCTCGGCGCGACACTCAGAGTGGGGGCGGATTATCTGCCGGATAATCCAAGTCTGGGGCGGAGTTTTTCCCCAGGCCGGATAATCTGGTCCTCACTTGGGCCGGATAATCCGCCCCCCAAAGGCACCAACGGCTTGAATTTGGAAGGGGTATAAATATCCCTTCTTCACCAACGAGCAGTCTGCTTGATTCACTCGAAATTATTCAGACATTGTGCAAGAGCTCCCATTCTAGATCTCCCACTTCAACCACCCGAAGGCTTCGATCTTTGGGGGAGTTGAAGGAGGAGAGAATCATCATTGTCATCACGAATCAAGCGCATCAACACCTCTCCATTCATTTGGAGAAATCCCTGATCTAGTATTCTTATCAATATCTAGATCTTGTTCTTTGTTATTGATAACTTGTTCTTTGGCAGCTTGTTGTCATTACGGGAGCCTCCAAGTTGATTGTGGAGTTGTGCCCTGCTAGTTGTGTAAAGGCACCTGCACCGCCAAGGGTTCCTATAGTGGAAAGGTGGATCAGGCCTTTGGTGGCGGGATCCATCGGAGAACAGGGTGAGGCCTATTGTGGCATGGTGGTCTTAGTACCTCCCACCCCTCCAACACAGACGTACTTCCCTTAACAAGGAAGGAAATACGGTAAAACAAATCATGTGTCTCCACGTGCTTCACTACGGTTCACCCGTTCCTCTTCCACTCGCTCTTTACTCGCTAGTAGATAGGTTTGCATATAGGGAAATTCCACCTAATAGTTTATCTAGAGAATTTACCCTTTGTGTTAAGCCTAAAATGGAAAAGGCATTAAAATTTGAAGTAGCACCTATTCACCCCCTCTAGGTGCCCATACGATCAATTTCAATTGGTATCAGAGCCCCGGCTCTTTATTCGGGCTTAACCGCCTAAGAGAAGTATGGGTACCAAGGGAGATGGGGATGGGGCTATGGATAAGGTCACAATGGATGACCTCAAGACGTTGGAAACAACCTTGTTGAAATCCTTTGAGGCCAAGATGGAGGAGATGAATCAAATGATTGCTCGTGTCACATCATCCATATCCCCATCTCCATTCTCCTCTGAGGCTGCCACACCATCATCCAAGGATAAGGCTAACACCGGATCCAAGGATGATGAAGTGGTAGCTGAAAAACATAATGGTTCCACCTCCAAGAAGGGAAGTGGTAAGGAGGAATATAGTGGGGTTCATCACGTATATTCCCCCGACCCACTTATCCCTCATCCTCATATAAACAATAGGGGTGATCCACCCAAGCTTACAACATCCTCTTTTAATCAATGGCAATTCTTAATGAAGTCTCATGTTTGCAGCTCCTCTATTGAACTTTGGAGGATTATTGAAGAGGGTCTTCATATTGGAGATTATACCAACCTGACAAGAAGAGAAGTTGTGGACAGCCAATTGAATGCTACGACTCTCCACATGATACAGCTCAGTGTGGGTCCCAAGGACATGCCCCACATTGAACATCTCAACACAGCTAAAGAAGCTTGGGATGCCCTCGCCGATCTCTTTATTGGGAATGAAAGCATGAGAAGGAATAGGGATGATGCCCTTAGTAATGAAGCTGAAGGATTCTACATGTTGGATGGTGAAAACCATGAAGACATGTATCAAAGACTCAAGGGCATTGCAACAACATTTAGAAAGCATGGAGCCACCCACATTGATGATGCATGGATAAAAAGAAAATATGTGAGTGCCTTAATGCCTTTCAAGCCAACAGATTTGAAGAGCTTGCAAGGTAGACACAACTACTATCAAATGACATCTAATGAATTCATGCAAGAAATGGCATCATTCAAAGTTGCCGCGAAGAACGCTGAAGATGCTCGTGCTCGTGCCATTGGAATACAAAAGGGAGTCAATGTTGCTCTAAAGGCTACTGTTGTTGAGCAAGATGAGGATGAAAGAGCTTTTGAGGGGGCCCCCATGGACTTCCCCGATGAAGTCAAACGTGCTCATGGTGAGTACATGGCGTTTTATGCAAGGAACTTTTGGAAGGATCCTGCCAAGGCCAAGTCGGAACTCGAGCGCAAGAATGGGTCAAGTGGAAGAAGAGAAAGTGGCCCAAAACTGAGAACATGCTACAATTATGGAGATAGGCCGCACTTCATAGCCTAGTGTCCATATCAAAATAGAGAAGACAATGGTGGCAGGCTCATTCTTAAAGAAAAATCCAAGGCACCTAAGAAGAAGCCATTTATTAAAAAGAATGGCCCCTACAAGAAGCAACCCAAGATCGTCTTGGTGGCACAAGAAGAATACTCCTCTGCAAGTGAAGATGAAGAGGATGAAGATAGTTCTCGCGAGGTGGCTGCTATAGCCACCACATCGACTCCATCATCTCTCTTCGACTCGCCAAACGAGAACGTCATCAACAACAATGCCACTTGCCTTATGGCAAGAGGGTCCGAGGTATCAAGTTCTAGCTCTTCATTTCCTAAAACTAACATAAATTTGGATATGGATGATCATGCTAGTCTTAAAATGAAATAAGAAGTTATTGCTTTGGACAACTTTTTCACTAACCTGCAAGGTGAGCACAAACTTCATTTTGATGCTCTTATGAGTCAACTTGCTCAAGCCAAAGATCTTCTTGAAGAAAAGGGCAGAATTGAAAGAGAAGATGCCTTGGAGATAGCTTCTTTGAAGAATGCTTTGGAAGAAGAAGAGGAAGCTCGAGTATCTTTGGAAGAGAGACTCGAATCCATTGAGGAGTCACATGAAAAAGTTGTGGCCCATCTCATCAAATAACGTGACAATGCTCTTGCCAAAGTAAAGAAACTAAAGAGAGAAAAGATTGAATTTGGGGCTGCTCATGCTAGACTCTCAGAGAAGTTTGATAAACTTGACAGTGCTCACAAGGCATTGGAGAGTGATCACTCGACTCTAAACGAGTCTCATGACCAGCTCCAAACTCAATTTAAGATGTATGATGTGCCAAGCACCTCCACATCATCTTATGGAAAAGAAAAACCTGTAAGAGGTTCTCAACACAAAGGTAAAGAAGTTTTAGATGAGATACTGAGCAAGCAAAGGAAAAACAATGGAAAAGAAGGTCTTGGTTATATTCCCAAGACAAAGAACAAGAAAAACAACAACAAGAAGAAGAAGAGCCAGACTGCTCAACCAAAGACTAGCACCACCACCAATGACAAGTATAATTATGATGGTTTTGTAGGGGCTAACAATCCTAACTTTGAGTTATATTGCGATCATTATGGTGATGTTTATGCTAGTTATGTAGGTCCTTATGATTGTTATATTCCTTGGTCTATTTGGGTCCCCAAGACCCTTGTCACTAACATGAGAAGGACCCATTGAAAAATGGGTACCTAAAACCAAGAAGTAACTTTCTTGCAGGGCTATGCTTCCGGTGGATCTAAATGGGTACTCGATAGCGGATGCACGAGTCACATGACCGGAAGCAAGGAGATCATCATGGAGATGCGGCCAAATCATGATCATATAACCATCTCCTATGGTGGCAAGTCAAAATCTGAGGTATTGGGTCTCGGCAAAGTCGTGGTGGCTCACGATATCTCTCTCGTGGACGTCATGCTTGTTGAGACCCTCGGGTACAATTTATTTCAGTTCGCACCCTTGGTAAGATGGGCTTTGCAGTTTATATTGATGCTGATTTGGTGGTACTCTTGTGGAGCAAGTCTCTAAAAGTCGCTTTCGTGGGATATGTCGAAAATGACATGTACGTGGTGGACTTTTCGGGGAAAACCACTACAAGCCCGATGTGTCTTTTCGGAAAGGCTGACGCGGGTTGGTTATGGCATCACCGACTAGCCCACGTCAATATGAGAACTTTGCAAAGTCGCCACAAGGGTGGCCACATCCTTGGACTAAAAGAAAATGTCTCCTTTGCCAAAGATCGTGTTTGCAGGGCTTGTGTTGAAGGGAAAATGCATGACTCTCCTCATCGAAGGAAGACTATTATCTCATCAAAAAGGATCTTAGAGCTCCTTCATGTGGACCTCTTTGGACCTCCATCTCATGCAAGCCTCGGTGGGAAGAAGTACTGTCTTGTGATCGTTGATGATTACTCAAGGTACACTTGGGTTTATTTCTTCAAGTTGACGAGTGAAACTCAACAAACAGTCATCGACTTTGCCAACGAGGTTCAACGTCAACACAACGTCCCTATTCTGGCTATAAGAAGTGATAACGACTCTGAGTTCAAGAACTACACCTTAAATGAGTTCCTAAGTGAAGAGGGGATAAGACATCAATATTCCGCTGCGTACACCCCTCAACAAAATGGTGTAGCCGAGAGGAAGAATTGGACTCTAATGGATATGGCAAGGTCAATGCTAGCCGAATTCAAGTCTCCTTATAACTTCTGGGCTAAAGTAATCTCTACCGCTTGTCATTCATCCAACCGGTTATACCTCCATAAAATCTTGGACAAGACTCCATATGAAATACTTACCGGTAACAAGCCAAACATCTCATACTTTCGGGTATTCGGGTGTAAGTGTTTCTTTCTCATCAAGGGAGTTCGTTTATCTAAGTTTGAATATAAGGCTCTAGAAGGTATTTTTGTTGGTTATGGTGCCGAATCCCACACTTATAGAGTCTACAATAAGCTCTCCGAAACTGTTGTAGAATCTTGTAGTGTGGTGTTCGAAGAAAATGACGGCTCCCGTGCGGGGCAATTTGATGTTTGTGATGTAGATGTTGAAATACCCCAAGATGCCATAAGAAGAATGGGCGTGGGATTTTTCCGCCCCATTGAGGAACCCCTTGTGGCGGATCGGGAAGGACGATGCTCTTCTCATGAAGAGCCCTCAACTACACATACTCAACATGTTCCAACCATGGGAGTAACTTCCACACCATCTTCATCAACTGCTGAAGGTCAAGATGTTCCAGAAAGCTCCAGGCCAGATTATCCGATTGACACCGGATTATCTGGCCACCCCGCTCCTGACGACCAAACCGCTCCTGGTGTTGAAGAAATCGCTGCAAGCTCCAGGCTGGATTTTCTGGCTGGCCCCGGATTATCTGGCCCCTCGCCAGTTCAAGCAAGTCCCAGACAGCCTAATGAAGCTGCTACAAGTTCTCCCAGGCCGGATTATCCGGCCTCACCGTCGGCCGGATTATCCGGCCCTGAATCACCAGTTGTCCAACAGCCTCTCATTACTATTGACCTTCCTCAAGGACATGCTTCATCACCTCCTACTTCTGTTAATCCGGATTCTAATCAAGGTCAAGCAAATGATTCCAATGAAGATTCAAGTGATGAAACTATTCCACCAAGAAACAACAAGCTTATTGAACTTCGTCACAAGGCTCGTGCTGATCGGAACCTTGAACTAAGGGGTCACACTCTCGACAAGGTTGTAGGTGACCTTCGACGAAGGGTTTCTACAATAAGGGAATTGGCAAGTTTTGGTGAGCATCAAGCTCACATCTCAATGGTGGAACCTAAGAAAGTATTTGAAGCTCTTGAAGATCCGGACTGGGTTGTTGCTATGCATGAAGAATTGAATAATTTCAAGCGCAGCAAGGTCTGGAAACTCGTGGAGAAGCCCAAAGATTGCTGCAATGTTATCGGCACTAAATGGATATTTAAAAACAAGCAAGATGAGAATGGCATTGTTGTGAGGAACAATGCGATACTTGTGGCACAAGGCTATTCTCAAGTTGAGGGCATTGACTTCGGCGAGACCTATGCTCATGTGGCTCAGCTTGAGTCCATCCGTATCCTTCTTGCTTATGCTGCCTATAACAATTTTAAATTGCAGCAAATGGACGTTAAGAGTGCTTTTCTTAATGGTCCTCTGCATGAGTTGGTATGTAAAGCAACCCCCGGGATTTGAGGATCCTAACTTCCCGAACCATGTCTACAAACTCGATAAGGCACTCTATGGCCTTAAACAAGCCCCACGTGCGTGGTATGAGCACCTTAAAGAGCTTTTGCTAGACCGTGGCTTCGAAGTTGAGCAAATCGATCCCACTCTTTTTACTAAGAAGGTTAAGGGGGAGCTCTTCGTATGCCAACTATATGTAGATGATATCATCTTTGGTTCTACTAATAAAGCTTTTAATGATGATTTTTCAAAGCTTATGACTGACATGTTTGAGATGTCTATGATGGGGGAATTACGGTTCTTTCTTGGATTCGAGATCAAGCAAATTAGAGAAGGAACCTTCATCAATCAAGCTAAGTACATCCAAGACATGCTCAAGAGATTCAAGATGACGTATATTAATGGTGTCGCCACTCCGATGCAAACAAAATGCCACCTTGAACTTAACCCCCATGGTCAAGATGTGGACCAAAAGGTATACCGGTCCATGATCGGCTCTCTTCTTTACCTCTGCGCATCTAGACCCGATATTGTGTTGAGTGTGGGGGTGTGTGCAAGGTATCAAGTAGCTCCTAAATAAAGTCACTTAGTGACGGTCAAGAGGATCTTTCGATATTTGGTTCATTCCCCTAATTTTGGTCTATGGTATCCCAAGGGATCCAATTTCTCTCTATGTGGTTATACTGATTCAGATTGGGCTGGTGATAAAGATGATCGGAAATCCACTTCTGGAGCTTGTCAATTCTTGGAAATATCTCTAGTGTGTTGGTCATCTAAAAAGCATAATTATATCTCTCTCTCCACCGCCGAAGCTAAATATGTTGCTGCTGCTAGTGCTTGCACTCAGTTATTGTGGATGAGACAAACTTTAAAGGAATACGGTGTCAATTGTGACAAAGTGCCTCTTTTATGTGATAATGAAAGTGCAATCAAAATTGTGTATAATCCGGTACAACACACAAGGACAAAGCATATTGAGATTCGGAATCATTTTATTTGAGACCATGTTGCTCGAGGTGATATTGATGTATCTTTTGTGAGCACGAAGAACCAACTTGCTGATATTTTCACGAAGCCACTTGATGAAGCAAGGTTCTGCTACTTGAGGAATGAGCTAAATATCATTGATTCCAGGAGCTTGTCTTGATTACCCATGCACTCACTCGTACATCTCAGTCTTATTTGGTCTAGATGTGGGCATGGATATAGGGGGAGTGTGGTCCTAATTAATTGGGCTAACCCTCCCCCATAATGCCAAAAGCAAGATAAATCATTTATCTTAAATATCATTTTGTGATATGTGAGCTTATTGATGAGTATTGGTCATGAACCCAAGATATATCTTCACGGTGTCATACCATACACTCCAACAAGGTGGCTTCGGCCACCGCCCTCTCCCATGAGGAGCATTGGATTTTTGTGGATCTTTTTGGTTGTTGTCGCTCATCTCTTGTTCTTATGGGAATCACACTCAATTTTGGCTTTTAGTTGATTTGGTTCTTGCAATTTTGAGTGTGTAGTACCATCTCAGTTTGGCTCTCTCAATCCTAAGCCTTTCCCTACCCCTAAACCATCTATTCTTGCACACAAGTCCCTTGTACACCTTGTGAGGGTGTTGTTTGGGGACGCGTGGGCCTGAATCTGTGTTCAACAGAAATTCAGATTTGTGGCCGGATAATCTGGCCCAAGTATAGGGCGGATAACCAAGTATAGGGCGGATAATCCAGCCCTGGCGGATTTCGTCTTTAAGGGCAGGGATCAGGGGGAAGGGCTCATAACGAGCAACACTTCTCCCCCAACCCTCTCCTCCTCCTCAGCCGCCGCCTGCCGTCCCCCACCCTCCCTGGAGCCTCTCCGTCCACCGGATTTTTCGGGCCTCCCCAGATCTTCTTCTCCGTGCCTCCAGGTACCTTGGGGCGCTAGCATCGCTCTTCTTCCTTTTTGGCATCTCGATGCCAAATGGGGAGAAGTAGTTCTATTAGGTATTCGAGGATTTGCATGGGTCGGGCACAAGCATTTGCATTTTTTCCTATTGGTCTTTTTCTCGCTTGTGCCCATTTAGCATTGAACTTTAATTTGTGCTTGTGGTTTGTGTGAGACTCCGTGACGGTGGATGTCTGGATTTATCTCATGGATTATGCTTATGGATTCATCTATTCATATCCTATTATGCTGGGAATCTTTATTGAGGAAGGCGCTTATATTGGTTATCACATTGATAATTGTGGCTATTTGAAGGATGCCTCTATCCCTATCTCGGTGGTATGATTATGTTGTTCATATGTCAATGGAATAGATTCACACCTATTTGTGTGCACTTGTATTCAAATGCAAATTTCTAATATGCACACATTGAGGGGGAGTCTCTTCCATGTTTTTGTTGGTGGTCTTGTGATCCTTTCCTGCAAATCCTAGTATTGTCATCTAACACCAAAAAGGGGGAGATTGAAAGAACATTTCATGTTTTCATGTGTTTTGTGTGTTAGATAACAATACCATGGAGTTTTTCTCATGTGCGCTAAGTGTGCAGGTGTTTTAAGGGGCCGAATTATCCGCCCCACCAAGGGCCGGATAATCCGACCTACCTCATCGATCAAAGGCTGCCAAGGCGCGTCGCTTGGAGTCCAGTCGGATTATCTCCCGGAAAATCCGAACTGGGGCGGTTTTTCTTCCCAGGCCAGATAATCCGGCATTCGCATGGGCCGGATAATCCGGCCCCCAGAAATCGACCAAAGGCTGCCAAGGTGCGTCGCTCGGAGTCCGGTCGGATTTTCTCCCGGAAAATCCGAACATGGGCGGTTTTTCCTCCCCAGGCCGGATAATCCGGCCTTCACATGGGGCCGGATAATCCGGCCCCTAGAAGGCGATCAAGGGCAGGCTCGGCGCGACACTCAGAGTGGGGGCGGATTATCTGTCGGATAATCCAAGTCTGGGGTGGAGTTTTTCTCCAGGCCGGATAATCCGGTCCTCACTTGGGCCGGATAATCCAGCCCCCAAAGGCACCAACGGCTTGGATTTGGAAGGGGGTATAAATATCCCTTCTTCCCGAACGAGCAGTCTGCTTGATTCACTCAAAATTATTCAGACACTATGCAAGAGCTCCCATTCTAGATCTCCCACTTCAACCACCCGAAGGCTTCGATCTTTGGGGGATTTGAAGGAGGAGAGAATCTTCATCGTCATCACGAATGAAGCGCATCCACTCCTCTCCATTCATTTGGAGAAATCCCTTATCTAGTATTCTTATCAATATCTAGATCTTGTTCTTTGTTATTGATAACTTGTTCTTTGGCAGCTTGTTGTCATTATGGGAGCCTCCAAGTTGATTGTGGAGTTGTGCCCTGCTAGTTGTGTAAAGGCACCGGTACCCACCTCAAAGGGTTCCTATAATGGAAAGGTGGATCAGGCCTTTGGTGGCGGGATTCATCGGAGAACAGGGTGAGGCCTATTGTGGCGTGGTGGTCTTAGTACCGCCCACCCCTCCAACACAGACGTACTTCCCTTAACAAGGAAGGAACTGCAGTAAAACAAATCTTGTCTCTCCGCGTGCTTCACTACGGTTCACCCGTTCCTCTTCCACTCGCTCTTTACTCGCTAGTAGATAGGTTTGCATATAGGGAAATTCCACCGAATAGTTTATCTAGAGAATTTACCCTTTGTGTTAAGCCTAAAATTGAAAAGGTATTAAAATTTGAAGTAGCCCCTATTCACCCCTCCTCTAGGTGCTCATACGATCCATTTCATTATGTCAACGACTATAGTGTACTACATCATGCAGTGGTATGCTGGGTCACCGCAGAGGCAAAACAACTCATGGATCACCGTTGACTGCGCACCAACTCTCCGTCTCTTGCGACGAATCATCATGGAAGCGCACCACACGATGATCTGCCGAGGGAGAGGGCGATCCCAAGACGGCTAATCGTCCAGTGAGGCGACCATTAGTCAAGCTTCTGCTTTAGTCCATTAGGAACAAAGAGGAATGTATAAAATATGTCTGAAAACAAAAGAGAGCACGCTCGTAGAAGAAAGTGGAAGAAGAGCAACGAAGATGGGAAGGTAAATACGACGATTAGATCTCGAACTCTCAAGGCACGGAGAGAACTATTTTATACCGGACTTGTCTTTCACCAAAACCTCACGTTAGCGGGACCCACCGCACGACATCGCTAAAGGATAACACTGAGAAGTAATCTAGCGCCCGGGAGAAACCACATATGGCCAGAGTCAACATTTTTCGGCTTGGCCATGAACCTGAAAGAGTGTGTATTATAGACATGTGGACTGATTAGAGAGCCAAGACATGCGTACGCGTAGACTTCTCCGCACACAGGAATGCGTGTGCATGTGCTTTTTCATGGTGACAACGTGTGGCGAACAAAGGTCGCATGTGAGAAGCTCTGACGATGTACGGCGAATCTGTGAGGAATGACCTAGACGCTATTTAAAAAAAACAATTTATTTAATAAATTCCACGAATATTACAATAATTTGACAATTTCCAATTCTAGCACGGCCTCGGGGGATAAACTATCGACAGGATCCTATCGGGGGTTAAACCACCGAGCAGGCTGTCGAAGGTCCGCCTGCCGTGGTAGAGAGGTCGTCGGTGGTTGAACCACCAAGAAGCCTGATCAGGTTCTTAACTACCGATTATCATAGATGCCCCCAAATCTTGTATGGATCATGCGACGTGTTTCGTTAACTTAATAAACTTGATCAGTTTTTGGTTTTTGTCATTTTGTTCCATCAGCCGATTCTCACCGAATTTCTCCCACCACGGTTTCATGCCGTTTATCTCCCACAAACGCTTCCCGCTATTTTTTCCTACCATTTTTCCCGCCTTTTTCTCCTGCCTATTCTTCCTAGTGCCTCTTTAAATCCAGGCACCAAGATGTTTTCTCTTCCACCAGTTCATATGTTCCTCCTCTTTCTCTTGCATTTCCTTCTCCTCTCCAACATGAGTGTGCCATGTTTGGACCTAGAGTATAGGCCTAGGAAGATGAAAGATGCTAGGTTGACACAAGGGGTGACACACGCGCACTTTTGGTGCAACCATCTCACCAAAGTCAAGGAGTCAATCGATTTCTCCACTTGCATGGGCATGGAGTTTTTCATGTGTCCCAACTACGACGCAAGCCCATCCCGGCAAGCAAGTTCGTCATACGAGAGGCCTCCGGTATGTTCCCAGAGCATGGTGAATATGAATGATTCACGTTATTATGTGTTCTTTTATTCATTCCATTAATGTGCTTGCAGTCTCCTCCTCCTCTTTGCAAGTGGTACCACTGGATTGACATGGAGCAACCATCTTGGGCCATGCAAGAGTGTCATGATACGAACCTAGCTGCGTGGTCTACCTTTCACGAAGAGGAACATGCTGAAAGGATGGTCGAAGAGGAGAAGAATGAGAGTGAGAGAGAACTGAAAAAAAATAAGAGAGGAGAGAGCTTGGAACCGGGAGATAAACGAGAAGAGGAGGGCCTAAGAGGAAGAGCGGAGGTATGCGGTGGAACATGTGCGCAAGGAGGCCCAAGATGTGGAAAGGAAGAGATTAAGAGAAAGGGCTACTAAGGCGCAGGCGGTAGAGGAACATGGGGACAAGACCGGAAAGTACCCGCGCTAGACTCAGGGAAGGTAGATGTATGGCTTAGTACCGATGTATCTTCATTTCAGTTGTAGTGTCCCGATGCATCTTAATTCTAGTTTTAGATATATCTCCATTTCAGTTTCATTTGTTGTTTAGTAACTTCATTTCCGCATTACCTTGTAGTCGTTAGTTAATTTTATAGACAATGTATCTTAAGTTTTCTCGCCACAATGTTTGCCCACCAAAATGTTTCCCGCAAGATTGTTTCCCGCCAAAATGTTTCTCGCTCAGTTGTTCCCGCCTAGTTGTTCCCGCCATTTCTTGTTTGTTTACTTAATAAAATCCATCCTCACGAAGCTATGTAAGCACACCATTCTCGTCGAGAGCACCACTATGTCGGCGGCTTTTCCTTTCCAGAAGATGTCCGAGGACCTTTTTTATTTTGCCAGGACTTGTAAGATAGACAATAATCCACCCAAATTGGAGGAACTCATTGCTAGTGATTATCTCCTCACTGAGCTGGGTGAGGCACTACGTAGGAGAGGGTGGCATTCGACGACCCTAGAGGAGGTACACCAAGAGCTTCGTAGGACCAATGCAAGGTGGAACAATCTTAAATTTAAGAGTGAAGCTGACAAGTAGAGGAAGGCTGAGAACCCTACATTTTGGATAGAAGAGAGTGAAGATGAAGCTGATCTCTTCATGACACCGGCCGTTGGTAGCAGGGCAAGAGGTGAGTGGGAAAATAGGCAAGCCATAAAGAAGGCGCATGCCAAGAAGAGCGATGACAAGAAGAGGAAGGATGAGTACTTTTCATCTTGGCTAGAAGAGAGTGAAGATGAAGATGATCTCTTCATGCCTCCGGCCGTTGGTACCAGGGCGAGAGATGAGTGGGACAAGAGGCAGGCCAAGAAGAAGGCACAAGCCTAGAAAAGCAATGAGAAGCAGAGGAAGGATGAGAACTTTTAATCTTGGCTAGAAGAAAGTGAAGATGAAGATGATCTCTTCATGCCGCCGGCCATTGGTACCAGGGCGAGAGCTGAGTGGGAAAAGAGGCAGGCCAAGAAGAAGGCGCAGTCCAAGAAGAGCCAGGGCGAGGCATCGTTGAAGGGCAAGGGTGAGGCATCATCTTAGGGATAGAGAGCACTCTTATTTATGTACTGCAAGTTATGTTGAACTGTGTTGCAAGCTATGTTGAAGTGTTTATCGAATAAAAATGTGAAATAATAGAAAGGTGTCTCATACATAGATAGATGTAAGTGTCATACATAGATAGATATATGTCCCATGCATCGGTAGATATATCTCTCGTACATAGATAAATGTACCGCACATAGATAGATATCACTGGTACCGGTCATGGGGTTGCTGCGGGCTAGGTGTACTCCATTCGTACCTTCTGGGTGGCCCCATATTACGGGGAGGTAGAGTTGACCCGTCACCCTAGGTCTGTGTATCCTGTGTGGGGAAAAGTGGTGGAGTCTGCTGCGTCTGATAATGGCCAAACCAGTCAACCTGATCCTGCTAAGTCTGCTGATCCTCCTCCTCATTAGTCGCCCTCGAACCCATAGAGGACATGGTCAGGACTCCATATCCTCCTAATCATGTAAAATAAATTTAGTACTGAACGATAGCATACTGCATGTAACAATAATAGATAGGAAAATGCTTACCCTTAGACTGATATTGAGGCTGGTAATTAAAGTTCATGAAGGGGGTGTGCTGCTACTACCACTGGTCAAAAGTAAGTTGTTGCTGTTGCCACAGGTCGTTCATAAACTGCAGCTGCTGCTGCTGCCACACCGAGCCTCCAGCCTGGTCTAGAGGTGGTGCTCTTGGTGTCGCCTGCTGTGAGATCCGTGGACGAGGCCCGTGGCAGAGTGGGCGAGGAGGATATTTCTGCTGCCACGCCGAGTCTCCAGCCTAGTCTGGAGGTGGCTGCTGCGTGGAGGGATGAGGGGTGCACTGCTGTGTGGAGTGACGCGGTGGGCGCTCCTCCATGGAGTGATACGGTGGGCGCTGTGCTACTCGGTGCTGAACGACGTCCGAAATGTTGGTGCACGTGATGGTCGCATAGATACTCTGTAGTCTTTCCTCGACACACCGGACAAAGGACTGAGCCTGATGACGTGGTACAAGAGGAGCGGATGAAAGCGAACATCCCAACTGAGACACTTCATCCTATAGCTCCCATGTCATATCGGCCTGCATTTGTATAGTAGATAAGTACATATTATATAGACTAACATGTCCATTAATGAAGAAAAGAGTATTTACGATGACTGTCTGGGCTCCAAAGTCGACTATCTAGGGTATATCTCATCATCATGCGCGTGGTGGATGGGACACAACTATGTCATATTCATGTACCTCTATAAGTATGCACGAAATAGCTCCATATCAAATGGGCCAGCGATCCACACTTTAGTCGTTGCATTCTACCACTCCTGGATATAACTCTGAACTCGTTGAATCCATTGATTTGCGCTTCTGTTAGTACCCTTCTGAGTGTACCTAGATACAAATCTGAACCCGTTGAATCCATTGATTTGCACTTCTGTTAGTCACCTGATCGGCACCTCCACCATGCAGTTGCCTCAAGCTGCAGCCCCAGCCTCCACCATAGCCATTGCTCCCCAAGAACACCACCAATTTCCTCCATAAAACCGCCCCAAATCACTTCACCAGGATAACTCATCAGTAGATCGGGCCTTTCCTAACTTTCTAATGTGTTTCAGCACCAATTTTGGGTGGAAATCGGAGTACAAATGGGATGACAATCGGTAGAGCTATGGCTAGAAACAAGAGGAAGAAGAATGGAGAGAGGAAGAAGAAGAGGCCGCGGGCTGGCCGGCGCGGCATGCAGATAAGAAGGCCAGCTTCTCGGGAGTTCAGATCCCGACTAGTCTGTCGAGTGTTAAACTCCCGATGCTCCCCCGCTCCTCCCCCATCAGCCGACAGCTCGGCCAGGCGGGCCCTGCCATCCACACAGATTGGGAGTGCAACGGCCGACAAGGCTGCTCGGTAGTTTAACCCCCGACGGGATCCTATCGGTAGTTCATCCCCCGAGGCCGTGCTAGAATTGGAAATTGTCAAATTCGTGTATTATTTGTGGAATTTAATAAAAAACCGTATTATTTTAAAAAAATAGCGACCTAGACGCTCCACATTTGTTTACCACAAAGTAGAACATGCGAGACCTTGTAAAACGCAAATAAAGTTTCCTTTCAAGACAATAATAAGTCTAACAATAATTGTACGATGCTAGTGAGTACAACTCTCCATGTAAGACTGATGCTAGTGAGTACAACTCTCCATGTAAGACTGTAACAAAATGGCTAAACACAATAATACTATTAATTGCAATTATATAAATCAAGGAATTCTTTATTCCGAGAGAAAATAAACAATTATTGTAATATAAGTATTACATTGCCTTACAAATAAGAAAATGAAAGAAGACAACAAATAATGAGATAAAAGGATTCAATAAAAGATTATGAATAAACAATAGAGTTCTTTATTCTATAAATTGGGTATAGTAATTTACAAGTCTTGAAGAATAAATCTTTATTACACCAAGTAGTAAATAAAGAGGATATTACCATAAGGAAATATAGATTACAAGAATGTGAATAAAGAAAAAATTAAACTATTTTACTTAATAATAATATTACATTGTCTTTACAATAAGGAATAAAAAGGAAATTACAATAAATTTCAAATAGAATAATCCCTAAACTAAATCTTCATGTCCAGGAGCTTTTCTTCTTGATCGGCTTGATACCTACAAGTATCACATTATAAAAAACCAAAAAGGAAAAGGTGGATATTTTGTTAGTATTACTCTCAGAATTGGCTTAGTGATGATAAGCCAATGTTTCATCATGGAGTATTTAATTAGGGACCAAAGCTGTAAATGGATCTTATCAGGCAATGCTTCAGAATTGTGCAACATTAGCTTAGGAGCAGAATCCTCATTTGGAAAATAAAAGGAATAGCCAAAGCTTGAGAAAATATCTATACACTCGAGCTGATCCACAGGAACAAGTTTCATAGGTTGAAACCTGCACCCTATGGAGCTCATATGGAAGCAGCTTGGTCACAACACACACTGTTCTGTGCCAACACAGCACCAACTCCAGGAGATAGATAAGAAGGGAGCAACCCAAGTTCATAAAGGGAAGATAGCGTCGCATCATAGCTTCTTTCCATAGTTCCATAGCTAACCATATCCATTCTCTCCACAAACCAGTTCATAACACACAAGAGCACCCATATCCACATCAGTATCACCATAGCCACCATGATTCAACATAAGAAACATGCCAGTAAGGTAGGCCAATATACCAGGAGGAGAAGGTTAGGAGGAGCAGGCACACATCATCACCAAAGCACCACATACTCCATCAAAGCAACCATGGTCACACAAATCTCAAGATCAGGAGCATAGTGGAACCGATCCAGCAAGGAGCAAGAAGGAGAAGGATCTCTAGGATAAGTCAAACAATTAGAAGATTAAGGAAAGGGGTTTATAATAGCTTACCATCAGTAGCAAAACAAGGTCCCTGACCACATCTCTATAACAAGTTGTTCTGTAAGATCTATTAAGCCTCAGTACTTAGCTTTTGCATAAAACATCTTGGGGAAATGGTGGAAATAATCCACATCAATCCAGTTCATCTACGCTTCAACTAGATTTTTATCTAGAAGGATGAAATGAAAATAATTCTCTTAGTCTTGCATGGAAGTCCCATGCAAAGCACATCCTAAAGAATAAAAAAGTCACAATATAGTATATGTTCTTATTTGAGTGCGCCTCAGCCTGAGCATCCTAGGCAGGGACCATTTCAAAGGAAATCAACCACATAAATTCAAACAATTTTTTCTAGTCTTAACAACTAGAAATCATTTCAATATGTACTGTCCTATGGATCATATTCATATGTTATCACAAATTCCACTTGAAAATGAACACCAATTGAATTCATATCATTTTCCTATAAGAAATAGCTAGGAATCATGTAATCATTTACTGTCATGTTGATAGTATACATATATGGCCACCAATCTCACGCTCGAATGAATTCACATCATCTTCCTAGTAAAT
The DNA here is from genome assembly GCA_023614405.1 of Avena insularis. NCBI lineage: Eukaryota > Viridiplantae > Streptophyta > Magnoliopsida > Poales > Poaceae > Avena > Avena insularis. The sequence continues at coordinate 657,026,002 of CM042690.1, read as the reverse complement.
AACCTAGGAATCAGAATTCATATCTAGTTCTTACTATCAGTATGGACGGAAACTGTTATCAGTCTAAGCCATTTCCCTAAAATCAAAGATATTACATTATACTTGTTCACTGCCCAGTTTGACAGAAACAACTCTAGTAGTTCTTATTGGAGCAAGGATATATATAAACTATCACAACCAATGCTAGTATAAGATCTAGTTGCAGTATCTCTAATAACCAAAAATTACTGCATGCTTCCAATCATCAAGACCAAGAAATGCCTGAACTAAAGTCTCAATAGCATCCAACTAGGAACATGAAATGCAGTATCTCTAATATCAAATGCCTGAACTTCCATGCTTCCACATCAGCACTAGCAAGTTACTAGAAACTACACATAACACTTGAAAGGAGAAACCCTAATTAGGGTTTAACCATGGTAGAGGCAGAGATGCAATGACAGAGAGAACGAGAGAACGAGAGCAAGAGAGGGTGACTAAATGGTGGACCAAAGATACTTACTAGAGGTCCTCACTTAGAGCTTGAAGAAGAGGAAGCAGAGAGGCAGCCGAGATGGCGAAGGGTGCCACGTAAAGACGGCACAGGGGGCACGACGGTGTTGTTACTGTGCCAAGACGCGACCGATGGCATCGTCCACGCCATTAGGTCTCCAGCAGCGCCTGGGGATGACCGGAAGTAGCATCGAAGCATGACAAAACTAAGGCGGCCGAAACCCTAGAACCATCTGACGAAGGGGGCGGCCAGAAGTGAGCAAGGTTTCTAGATTGGCTTGGACATGTAGGTAAGTCTCGACGAGGTGCGTTGACTGCAACCAGTGGCGGCAGCCAAGGAGGCCAGAGCTGGCCGTGATATGCAGGCGATGGTGGTGGCGTCATAATGTCCTCAAAGGTAGAGAGGAGCAAGGTCGTGTAAGGGAGGAAGAGAGTAAGGGAATTCGACCTAGTGGACCGATCAGTGTGGTCTAGACAACCCTGTGGGCTGGGCTGTGTTGGGTCCGCAGCATAGAAAACAAAACTTTTCCTACGGTGTGAACTAGACGCCAAGATCTATCTACTAGGTACAGAGCAACGGGTGGACATACATCCATGGAGAACTTACCCTCGAAGACAACGAGCTTTGTTAACGAGTAGGAACACGTGGTTGATGTAGTCGTACATTTGCCGATCTCAAGATCGTGATGAAGTCCAGCAGGTCCGCTCCAAGTCCAAAGACCGCAAAGCAGCGGTGCATCCGTGATCAACACACATCCGGTACTGACAACCTCCATCCTCGCTCCAAAAGCAAGCGAAGCAACTCCTTTCCAGATAAAGCCACCGGGAACATGTATCTCGCTAATCCGAGACCATGGGGAATAATACTAGAGGGGAGAGATCCTTCACAAGGAGGTGTGTGAGAAGTGAGGAGGGTGGCCTTTTATAGGAGGAGGGGGTGCCCTCCTTCATGGTTGGCGCATGGAGGAGGTGACTCTTCACCTCCTCCATTCATGTGGTGGTAACTCCCTCCACATAAATTTGCCCCTTCACATTCTCTTTTAAAGTCTCCACTTTAACTGCATTAAATTTCTCCAAATTTAATGCTCTATCATTTAATAAAACTCTTTTATTATTTTTATTCAGAATTTTGTTAATTACTTTAATTAACAAACATTCACATAAAACCCCCTGCAACATTTCAATATTACATGCAGAACCAATTTCAGCATTTTCACCCGAAACAGTTTCGGTGTCTATTGAAATAATTCCAGCGCTTTCTTAAATCTTTATCTGAAACATATTTGCTCCAAATGGTGTCGGTATCCCTTAAGTGTGTCACCCTACGGTTCGCAAATAATGCAGACATGATCGAGACCCCTCTCCGATCAATAATCAACAGCGGGATCTGGAGATCCATACTGACTCCTACACATTCAACGATGACTTCTGTGATCGTGAGAAACTTTAACGCTAGTAACTAAATCCCTTTGTCCCGCGATATATTACATGTCCGAGATTCGATCATCGGTATCTCCATACCTAGTTTGATCTCGTTACCGACATGCACTCTTTTCTCGTTCCCGTGATATAACATTCTAGTGACCACATCACTTCCTTGCAAGCTATTTCAATGTGATATCACCGAGAGGGCCCAGAGTATATCTATCCGTCATCGGGATGGACAAATCCCACTCTTGATCCATGAGCCTCAACATAACACCTTCGTAGCACTGAACCCACCTTTATAGTCACCCTGTTACGGTGTGACGTTTGATGTTATCAAGATACTCTTCCGGTGTTAGCAATTAACATGATCTCATGGTCCAAGGATAAAGATTACTTCGTATGATACTATAGCAATATAAACATAATGACTTTGATCGTAATGCTATACTTCGGATGAATGTTCATCACATCATTCCACCAATGGTGTGACCTTGTTATTAACAACATCCAATGTCCATGATCAGGAAACCTTGATCATCTTGTTAATCAACAAGCTAGTCTATAAGAGAGGCATAAATAGGAACCCTTTTTGTTTATTAAACACACATGTATTGATGTTTCCGATCAATACAATTCTAGCATGTAAAATAAACATTTATCATAAACATGGAATAAGATAATAACCACTTTATTATTGCCTCTCGGGCATATTCCCTTCAGTCTCCCACTTGCACTAGAGTCAATAATCTAGTTTGAAAAACTTTGTGTATTGAACACCTATGGCTTTCTGGTGTTGCATATACGCAATTGCTAGTGGTTAACATAATCTCCGGATCTGACAGTTTCAGGTCCGTGTGATTTGCATGTCTTTGCGTCTCTACGCATCACTCATTCTCAAATGAGATGGCATTGTATAAATTTGGTCCTTTGGTGAGACCTTTAGTTCGTTCGGCTCAAAATATGTTGATATTATTGTCATATATCTTCATAGTATTAGCCCACTTTGAACCACACCTAGTTTGATAACAAACTACTTAACACAAATGACCTCCTTTGCTGCTACTATAGCAGTCATATACTTAGCCTTTTGTTGTAGTATCCGTCACAATGTCTCAACTTTGGAACTCATCCAAATCCATCATGGAACATCCTTTCCATTACATTGTGCCACCCATAGTCTAAATTGAGATAAATTTAATTTGTATCTTGTGACAAAACTAGTATCAATGTAACACTTTACAATGAACTACCTTTAACTATTTGTCACTTATACATGATATATTCTTAGTTCTTCCAAAGCTCATAAGAATATCTTTACTATTGTCCAATGATCATCTTATGGATCATTCTGGTATTTGCTCATAACATTCAGAGCATAGGACATTCTGGATATATACATATCACGGTATAATCGATCAAAATCTTCATGTGATTTTACTCACCAAGTGTTGGAACACTTGAATCTTGATACAATCCTTTCCATGCAGCAAGAACCTTTCTTGTTGTTTCCATATTGAACTCTTTCAATATCTCATATATGTATGTCTGGCACAACCATATTAACGCCTCAATCTATCCATATAGATATTGATGCCTAATATTCCGGTTTTGCCCAAGTCTTTCATCAAAATCTTATTTTAATGAAATTCTTAACTTGTGTCAATACAAGATACATCATTTCCAATCAAAACTATGTCCTCTACATAATGTATTAGAAATATGTCTCAGTGCTCCCACTTAATTTCTTGCAAATGTAAGCATCTTCATCATCTCCGATGAATTTAAACTCTTTTAACAGTTTCATCATGGTGAAGATTCCAACTCCGCTATGCTTACTTCAACTATTGAAGTTTACATGCCCTTTTAGCACCCTTTGAATTAACAAAACCCTTCGAACCATGTCATGTACATGTCCTAGGTTCCCGTTCTATTAGAAGAACCTTGTTTTGTTTATTCAACTACCATATACCAAATTATATGTAGTGGTTGCTACATTAATCCGTCAAGACTATATATCGCTATGAAAGATCAAATCTTGTCATAGTCAACTCCTTGAACATTGCCGTAAACTTCTTTCCGACATGCCGACTATTTCATAGATGTTAAACATCTATGTATTATTTCTTTATAGATCCAAACACGACCGATAGGCTTCACGCCTTTCCGGAGGGTCTTCCAAGTTCAGAAACTTGATTTCTCGTGTATGGATACTATCACGGATTCTATGACTTCTAGTCATTTTGTGGAGTCAGGGCCCATCATCGCTTCTTTGCATGTAGTCGGTTCATCATTGTCAAAACAATAACGACTTGCTTATCAAATCTTACTATTTGATTCTTATCGACCCACACGGTTCTATAGGAACTCTAATCTCTGAGATCACACCTTTTGTAATCACGAGAGCCATGAGCATTGTGGCCGCCACCGGGACACTTTCCGGCGCTGCGCTACTTAGCACATATAGCTAAGGTTCAACAACCTTATCAAAGTTCTATTGTCCTCCCACTTAACTTTTCACGAAAAATTCCTTCTCAAGAAACTTGACGTTCCAAGTAACAAACTCTTTTGTCCTCGGTGTTATGGAGAAATTCCCAACAAATTCTTTGGGATAACCTACAAAGACGTGCTTATCCGACTTTGGTTGTAAACATTTTACTTATGCATAGCATGCCAAAATTTAAGAAAAGACAATTCGGGTTTTATCCCAAACCATAACTCATATGGTGTCATTTCAATGGATCACGATGGTGCTCTTTTTCATTAAAAGCGGTAGTCTCTAAAGCTTCAATCTTTAAAACATAATGGCAGTTTTATAAATGACACCCTTGATCTTACCATGTCAAACATGGTTTGATTTTATCTCTCGAATATGCCATACTCCTATGGTTTATCGGGAAACACAAATCATGGAACAATTCCTCAAGTCTTAGGTGTTTTTGCTAAACATGTAACTCAAATATCTTCCTTTATGATCGAATCATAAACTCTTTATTTTCTTGTTACAATGATTTTCCACTTCATCTTGAAAGTCTTTGAACAATTTTCAAATGTTTCATACTTCTTCCTTGTTAAGTCAATATACAGATATATTCACTCAAATTTTTGGAGAAAGCATATGAAGCAAAAAGATCCATCGCATATGGCTACACATAATGGACTATGCACATCAACATGCACTATTTCCAATAAGCTAGTCATCCGTTCCTCTCTGGCCTATGGACGGAGTTTCAATTATCTCGAGGAAAGTCTCACATGCGTCAATTGATCAAAATCAAAGGCTCCAAAAATCCATCAACATGGAGTTTCTTCATGTTTTCTTTCAAATATAATTTAAACAGCGATGTCACTTCATAAGTGATCTTTCAATCATTTGTCTTGCGACATTTTAGCAATAGTGTTTATGGATGTGATTTCTCCAACTAGACTTGTAAAAGTTCATCCATCCTTTATGGAATACGGTAATTATTTGAACAGCCATTGTTCTCATAATACCGGAACAAAATAACAATTATTTAAACAAATCTTGAAGGCTTGGTTTGATGACAACGAAAAACACAATAACACTTTATTTGTCTTCGATGAACATCATCACTCATTCTCTTGCTGGTTACTTAGGCCATTGTAGTTCATGAATTGCGTTGTCCTGTATGACACTTCATACCAACCAATTCGGTATCCAATACCGGTATCCAATACCAAAGAACCACATTGTTTAACAAGCAAGGAATATAGCCATAACATGTATATCTTCTATATACCTAAGTTGGACATCTCCAACCTTTTATTTTCTGCCAAATATTTTATAGATTCTCTTTCAGCAATTCCTTTTCTTTTAAAAGAATCTATCAACATCAATAGTGGTGTCATCAACATGACACATGGTACAAAGCGTATATAGTCAAATACTAATACCTTTGGACTTGCACTTTGAAGTGGATCACCATCATCAAATGTTTGGTGTTCTTTCAAAATCCATTCTTTAGTAATCTATTAGTGTAGTAAACATTTTACTTACATCTTCTATTCATCCTTATCATGACAACTTTCATGATCAAGCTACTATATCCTATAAGGAAGAATCATGAGTATGATATCAGTTCCCAAAACCTTTTGGTAGATTCGGATGCCTAGCATCTCCATCCTTCACAAATTCTCATACAATATGAGAACATGTATTTTGCTAAATTATACTCTATCATAATGCAACCAAAAACATTGTTTTGAGATATCACAATATCTTTCACACATGATGGTTTCAAACAATTTCCTCAATATAATCTTGATATTAAAAAACTTTTGAATATCAATAATCATGGAGGCAAACATGATACTTTAGATACTAACATTGGAATTCTTACTCTTGATTTAATACTACTTATTAAACTTCATGGAGTAAATAGAGTTTGCTGAAAGTTTGCAATAGGACTTATAAACTTTAAATTGACATTCAAAACAATACGATACCAGTTAGAAAGTAAATATCCAGAATTCTATAGTTCTATTATCTCAATTAAAACTAAGCATAAGGTAGTGACAGATGCCAATGACTACAACAAATTATGCAAATTCACTTGATTTAGTTTATGACAAATTGAGTTCGACTAATCCAAATTAGAAATGAACTCCCACTCCAAAAGGACATCCCTCGTGCCTTTTTGGTGATTACATGAACCAAATCCACTACACCAAGTCCGATCATCATGTGAGTCAGTGTAGCTTCAAAGGCGAGCATCAATATGGTCATCACATCAACTATATGACTCATGCTTAACCTTTCGGTCCTTGTTCCAAGGCCATGTCTGTACATGCTAGGCTCGCCAAGTAAGAACCTTAGTATTCACGTGTGTAAAACTGTCTTACACCCGTTGCATGAAAGCATAGAGTTGAGAACACCCGATCATCACGTGATGTCTCGAAACACGATCCATAGAACGGTGCATACTTAAGGAAGAACACATTTTATCTTGATATTTAAATGAGGGATCATCTTACAATGCTGTAAAGCGCCAAACTAGCAAAGATAAGATGCTAACATCTAATGTGTAAAGTGAGATGATATGGTCCATGCATTTGATCTCTATCACTTGCATCGTGGTATGATCTCTATCATTCCTTTGTGTGTAAGGACAAGGTCTATGGAACTTACACGTTGAGTGTGTTGTAAGAGGATCTATCATACATCTACTTACAACAATACCATATCAATACACAAGCCCAGCAACGATCTAAACTAGACTCCTCTAATTTATCAATTGCAAGTTTTATGTGGCTTAGGGCTTTCGGAGATAGAACCGTTCTTACCTACGAACATGAACCACAACGAGGATAACTAAGTTATTAGCAACTCGTTGTAAATCAGATATTGACTATAGTAGGAGAGACAAACACCCGCCAACCACTTATGCAAAACAAGTTGCATGTCAGTCGTGGAACCGGTCTCATGTACGATGACATGTAAGGTTGGTCCGGGCCGCTTCATCCCACTATGCCACCAATATCCAAAATACATAGAAGATGCAATAACATGATCATCATCGCCCACATATCAACATATGTGTACTACCCGTGCTAAGCACCTACGCATAGATCAGGCTCTGATACCACTGTTGGGTCCGCAGCATAGAAAACAAAACTTTTCCTACGGTGTGAACTAGACGCCAAGATCTATCTACTAGGTACAGAGCAACGGGTGGACATACATCCATGGAGAACTTACCCTCGAAGACAACGAGCTTTGTTAACGAGCAGGAACACGTGGTTGATGTAGTCGTACACTTGCCGATCTCAAGATCGTGATGAAGTCCAGCAGGTCCGGCTCCAGCACCACCAAGTCCAGCACCGCAAAGCAGCGGTGCATCCTTGAACGCACACATGTCCGGTACCCCGACAACCTCCGTCCCTCGCTCCAGCAAAGCAGCGGAAGCAGCAACTCCTTTCCAGATAAAGCCACCGGGAACATGTATCTCGCTAATCCGAGACAATGGGGAATAATACTAGAGGGGGAGAGAGATCCTTCACAAGGAGGTGTGTGTGAGAAGTGAGGAGGGGGTGGCCTTTTATAGGAGGAGGGGGGTGCCCCTCCTTCATGGCCGGCGCATGGAGGAGGTGACTCTTCATCTCCTCCATTCATGTGGTGGTAACTCCCTCCACATAAATTTGCCCCTTCACATTCTCTTTTAAAGTCTCCACTTTAACTGCATTAAATTTCTCCAAATTTAATGCTCTATCATTTAATAAAACTCTTTTATTATTTTTATTCAGAATTTTGTTAATTACTTTAATTAACAAACATTCACATAAAACCCCCTGCAACATTTCAATATTACATGCAGAACCAATTTCAGCATTTTCACCCGAAACAGTTTGATTTTGTCTATTGAAATAATTCCAGCTTTCTTAAATCTTTATCTGAAACATATTTGCTCCAAATGGTGTCGGTATCCCTTAAGTGTGTCACCCTACGGTTCGCAAATAATGCAAACATGATCGAGACCCCTCTCCGATCAATAATCAACAGCGAGATCTGGAGATCCATACTGACTCCTACACATTCAACGATGACTTCTGTGATCGTGAGAAACTTTAACGCTAGTAACTAAATCCCTTTGTCCCGCGATATATTACATGTCCGAGATTCGATCATCGGTATCTCCATACCTAGTTTGATCTCATATCGACATGCACTCTTTTCGTTCCGTGATATAACATTCTAGTGATCACATCACTTCCTTGCAAGCTATTTCAATGTGATATCACCGAGAGGGCCAGTATATCTATCCGCCATCGGGATGGACAAATCCACTCTTGATCCATGAGCCTCAACATAACACCTTCGTAGCACTGAACCCACCTTTATAGTCACCCTGTTACGGTGTGACGTTTGATGTTATCAAGATACTCTTCCGGTGTTAGCAATTAACATGATCTCATGGTCCAAGGATAAAGATTACTTCATATGATACTATAGCAATATAAACATAATGACTTTGATCGTAATGCTATACTTCGGATGAATGTTCATCACATCATTCCACCAATGGTGTGACCTTGTTATTAACAACATCCAATGTCCATGATCAGGAAACCTTGATCATCTTGTTAATCAACAAGCTAGTCTATAAGAGAGGCATAAATAGGAACCCTTTTTGTTTATTAAACACACATGTATTGATGTTTCCGATCAATACAATTCTAGCATGTAAAATAAACATTTATCATAAACATGGAATAAGATAATAACCACTTTATTATTGCCTCTCGGGCATATTCCCTTCAGTCTCCCACTTGCACTAGAGTCAACAATCTAGTTTGAAAAACTTTGCGTATTGAACACCTATGGCTTTCTGGTGTTGCATATACGCAATTGCTAGTGGTTAACATAATCTCCGGATCTGACAGTTTCAGGTCCGTGTGTATTTGCATGTCTTTGCGTCTCTACGCATCACTCATTCTCAAATGAGATGGCATTGTATAGATTTGGTCCTTTGGTGAGACCTTTAGTTCGTTCGGCTCAAAATATGTTGATATTATTGTCACACAATATATCTTCATAGTATTAGCCCACTTTGAACCACACCTAGTTTGATAACAAACTACTTAACACAAATGACCTCCTTTGCTGCTACTATAGCAGTCATATACTTAGCCTTTTGTTGTAGTATCCGTCACAATGTCTCAACTTTGGAACTCATCCAAATCCATCATGGAACATCCTTTCCATTACATTGTGCCACCCATAGTCTAAATTGAGATAAATTTAATTTGTATCTTGTGACAAAACTAGTATCAATGTAACACTTTACAATGAACTACCTTTAACTATTTGTCACTTATACATGATATATTCTTAGTTCTTCCAAAGCTCATAAGAATATCTTTACTATTGTCCAATGATCATCTTATGGATCATTCTGGTATTTGCTCATAACATTCAGAGCATAGGACATTCTGGATATATACATATCACGGTATAATCGATCAAAATCTTCATGTGATTTTACTCACCAAGTGTTGGAACACTTGAATCTTGATACAATCCTTTCCATGCAGCAAGAACCTTTCTTGTTGTTTCCATATTGAACTCTTTCAATATCTCATATATGTATGTCTGGCACAACCATATTAACGCCTCAATCTATCCATATAGATATTGATGCCTAATATTCCGGTTTTGCCCAAGTCTTTCATCAAAATCTTATTTTAATGAAATTCTTAACTTGTGTCAATACAAGATACATCATTTCCAATCAAAACTATGTCCTCTACATAATGTATTAGAAATATGTCTCAGTGCTCCCACTTAATTTCTTGCAAATGCAAGCATCTTCATCATCTCTGATGAATTTAAACTCTTTTAACAGTTTCATCATGGTGAAGATTCCAACTCCGCTATGCTTACTTCAACTATTGAAGTTTACATGCCCTTTTAGCACCCTTTGAATTAACAAAACCCTTCGGACCATGTCATGTACATGTCCTAGGTTACCGTTCTATTAGAAGAACCTTGTTTTGTTTATTCAACTACCATATACCAAATTATATGTAGTGGTTGCTACATTAATCCGTCAAGACTATATATCGCTATGAAAGATCAAATCTTGTCATAGTCAACTCCTTGAACATTGCCGTAAACTTCTTTCCGACATGCCGACTATTTCATAGATGTTAAACATCTATGTATTATTTCTTTATAGATCCAAACACGACCGATAGGCTTCACGCCTTTCCGGAGGGTCTTCCAAGTTCAGAAACTTGATTTCTCGTGTATGGATACTATCACGGATTCTATGACTTCTAGTCATTTTGTGGAGTCAGGGCCCATCATCGCTTCTTTGCATGTAGTCGGTTCATCATTGTCAAAACAATAACGACTTGCTTATCGAATCTTACTATTTGATTCTTATCGACCCACACGGTTCTATAGGAACTCTAATCTCTGAGATCACACCTTTTGTAATCACGAGAGCCATGAGCATTGTGGCCGCCACCGGGACACTTTCATTCGCTGCTACTTAGCACATATAGCTAAGGTTCAACAACCTTATCAAAGTTCTATTGTCCTCCCACTTAACTTTTCACGAAAAATTCCTTCTCAAGAAACTTGACGTTCCAAGTAACAAACTCTTTTGTCCTCGGTGTTATGGAGAAATTCCCAACAAATTCTTTGGGATAACCTACAAAGACGTGCTTATCCGACTTTGGTTGTAAACATTTTACTTATGCATAGCATGCCAAAATTTAAGAAAAGACAATTCGGGTTTTATCCCAAACCATAACTCATATGGTGTCATTTCAATGGATCACGATGGTGCTCTTTTCAGTGTAAAAGCGGTAGTCTCTAAAGCTTCAATCTTTAAAACATAATGGCAGTTTTATAAATGACACCCTTGATCTTACCATGTCAAACATGGTTTGATTTTATCTCTCGAATATGCCATACTCCTATGGTTTATCGGAAACACAAATCATGGAACAATTCCTCAAGTCTTAGGTGTTTTTGCTAAACATGTAACTCAAATATCTTCCTTTATGATCGAATCATAAACTCTTTATTTTCTTGTTACAATGATTTTCCACTTCATCTTGAAAGTCTTTGAACAATTTTCAAATGTTTCATACTTCTTCCTTGTTAAGTCAATATACAGATATATTCACTCAAATTTTTGGAGAAAGCATATGAAGCAAAAAGATCCATCGCATATGGCTACACATAATGGACTATGCACATCAACATGCACTATTTCCAATAAGCTAGTCATCCGTTCCTCTCTGGCCTATGGACGGAGTTTCAATTATCTCGAGGAAAGTCTCACATGCGTCAATTGATCAAAATCAAAGGCTCCAAAAATCCATCAACATGGAGTTTCTTCATGTTTTCTTTCAAATATAATTTAAACAGCGATGTCACTTCATAAGTGATCTTTCAATCATTTGTCTTGCGACATTTTAGCAATAGTGTTTATGGATGTGATTTCTCCAACTAGACTTGTAAAAGTTCATCCATCCTTTATGGAATACGGTAATTATTTGAACAGCCATTGTTCTCATAATACCGGAACAAAATAACAATTATTTAAACAAATCTTGAAGGCTTGGTTTGATGACAACAAAAAACACAATAACACTTTATTTGTCTTCGATGAACATCATCACTCATTCTCTTGCTGGTTACTTAGGCCATTGTAGTTCATGAATTGCGTTGTCCTGTATGACACTTCATACCAACCAATTCGGTATCCAATACCGGTATCCAATACCAAAGAACCACATTGTTTAACAAGCAAGGAATATAGCCATAACATGTATATCTTCTATATACCTAAGTTGGACATCTCCAACCTTTTATTTTCTGCCAAATATTTTATAGATTCTCTTTCAGCAATTCCTTTTCTTTTAAAAGAATCTATCAACATCAATAGTGGTGTCATCAACATGACACATGGTACAAAGCGTATATAGTCAAATACTAATACCTTTGGACTTGCACTTTGAAGTGGATCACCATCATCAAATGTTTGGTGTTCTTTCAAAATCCATTCTTTAGTAATCTATTAGTGTAGTAAACATTTTACTTACATCTTCTATTCATCCTTATCATGACAACTTTCATGATCAAGCTACTATATCCTATAAGGAAGAATCGCGAGTATAATATCAGTTCCCAAAACCTTTTTGGTAGATTCGGATGCCTAGCATCTCCATCCTTCACAAATTCTCATACAATATGAGAACATGTATTTTGCTAAATTATACTCTATCATAATGCAACCAAAAACATTGTTTCAGATATCACAATATCTTTCACACATGATGGTTTCTGAAACAATTTCCAGCTCCAATATAACCTTGATATTAAAACAACTTTTTGAATATCAATAATCATGGAGGCAAACATGATACTTTAGATACTAACATTGGAATTCTTACTCTTGATTTAATACTACTTATTAAACTTCATGGAGTAAATAGAGTTTGCTGAAAGTTTGCAATAGGACTTATAAACTTTAAATTGACATTCAAAACAATACGATACCAGTTCGTAAAGTAAATATCCAGAATTCTATAGTTCTATTATCTCAATTAAAACTAAGCATAAGGTAGTGAACAGATGCCAATGACTACAACAAATTATGCAAATTCACTTCGATTTAGTTTATGACAAATTGAGTTCGACTAATCCAAATTAGAAATGAACTCCCACTCCAAAAGGACATCCCTCGTGCCTTTTTGGTGATTACATGAACCAAATCCACTACACCAAGTCCGATCATCATGTGAGTCAGTGTAGCTTCAAAGGCGAGCATCAATATGGTCATCACATCAACTATATGACTCATGCTTAACCTTTCGGTCCTTGTTCCAAGGCCATGTCTGTACATGCTAGGCTCGCCAAGTAAGAACCTTAGTATTCACGTGTGTAAAACTGTCTTACACCCGTTGCATGAAAGCATAGAGTTGAGAACACCCGATCATCACGTGATGTCTCGAAACACGATCCATAGAACGGTGCATACTTAAGGAAGAACACATTTTACCTTGATATTTAAATGAGGGATCATCTTACAATGCTACAGAAAGCGCCAAACTAGCAGTATAAGATGCTAACATCTAATGTGTAAAGTGAGATGATATGGTCCATGCATTTGATCTCTATCACTTGCATCGTGGTATGATCTCTATCATTCCTTTGTGTGTAAGGACAAGGTCTATGGAACTTACACGTTGAGTGTGTTGTAAGAGGATCTATCATACATCTACTTACAACAATACCATATCAATACACAAGCCCAGCAACGATCTAAACTAGACGCCTCTAATTTATCAATTGCAAGTTTTATGTGGCTTAGGGCTTTCGGAGATAGAACCGTTCTTACCTACGAACATGAACCACAACGAGGATAACTAAGTTATTAGCAACTCGTTGTAAATTAGATATTGACTATAGTAGGAGAGACAGACACCCGCCAGCCACTTATGCAAAACAAGTTGCATGTCAGTCGTGGAACCGGTCTTATGTACGATGACATGTAAGGTTGGTCCGGGTCGCTTCATCCCACTATGCCACCAATATCCAAAATACATAGAAGATGCAATAACATGATCATCATCGCCCACATATCAACATATGTGTACTACCCGTGCTAAGCACCTACGCATAGATCAGGCTATGATACCACTGTTGGGTCCGCAGCATAGAAAACAAAAAAATTCCTACGATGTGAACTACATGCCAAGATCTATCTACTAGGTACAGAGCAATGGGTGGACATACATCCATGGAGAACTTACCCTCGAAGACAACGAGCTTTGTTAACGAGTAGGAACTCGTGGTTGATGTAGTCGTACACTTGCCAATCTCAAGATCGTGATGAAGTCCAGCAGGTCCGGCTCCAGCACCACCAAGTCCAGCACTGCAAAGCAGCGGTGCATCCGTGATCGCACACACGTCCGGTACCCCGACAACCTCCGTCCCTCGCTCCAGCAAAGCAGCGGAAGCAGCAACTCCATTCCAGATAAAGCCACCGGGAACATGTATCTCGCTAATCCGAGACCATGGGGAATAATACTAGAGAGGGGGAGAGATCCTTCACAAGGAGGTGTGTGTGAGAAGTGAGGAGGGGGTGGCCTTTTATAGGAGGAGGGGGTGCCCCTCCTTCATGGCTGGCGCATGGAGGAGGTGACTCTTCACCTCCTCCATTCATGTGGTGGTAACTCCCTCCACATAAATTTGCCCTTTCACATTCTCTTTTAAAGTCTCCACTTTAAATGCATTAAATTTCTCCAAATTTAATGCTCTCCCATTTAATAAAACTCTTTTATTATTTTTATTCAGAATTTTGTTAATTACTTTAATTAACAAACATTCACATAAAAACCCCTGCAACATTTCAATATTACATGCAGAACCAATTTCAGAATTTTCACCCGAAACAGTTTCGGTGTCTATTGAAATAATTCCAGCGCTTTCTTAAATCTTTATCTGAAACATATTTGCTCCAAATGGTGTCGGTATCCCTTAAGTGTGTCACCCTATGGTTCAAGAATAATGCAGACATGATCGAGACCCCTCTCCGATCAATAATCAAGCGGGACACAGATCCATCGACTCCTACACATTCAACGATGACTTCTGTGATCGTGAGAACCTTTAACGCTAGTAACTAAATCCCTTTGTCCCATGATATATTACATGTCCAAGATTCGATCATCGGTATCTCCATACCTAGTTTGATCTCGTTCGACATGCACTCTTTTCTCGTTCGTGATATAACATTCTAGTGATCACATCACTTGCTTGCAAGCTATTTCAATGTGATATCACCGAGAGGGCCCAGTATATCTATCCGTCATTGGGATGGACAAATCCACTCTTGATCCATGAGCCTCAACATAACACCTTCAGTAGCTGAACCCACCTTTATAGTCACCCTGTTACGGTGTGACGTTTGATGTTATCAAGATACTCTTCCGGTGTTAGCAATTAACATGATCTCATGGTCTAAGGATAAAGATTACTTCATATGATACTATAGCAATATAAACATAATGACTTTGATCATAATGCTATACTTCGGATGAATGTTCATCACATCATTCCACCAATGGTGTGACCTTGTTATTAACAACATCCAATGTCCATGATCAGGAAACCTTGATCATCTTGTTAATCAACAAGCTCGTCTATAAGAGAGGCATAACTAGGAACCCTTTTTGTTTATTAAACACACATGTATTGATGTTTCCGATCAATACAATTCTAGCATGTAAAATAAACATTTATCATAAACATGGAATAAGATAATAACCACTTTATTATTGCCTCTCGGGCATATTCCCTTCAGGCTGGGCTGAGGACTGGGCTGGCCCATTAGCTAGGCCCGTTGTATAAAAAGAGAAAGAATTGGATTAAACCAAATATGGAAATTTCAAAAATGCCCTTAGGAATATATAAGCTCTAGCAAAATGTAGAAACATCCTAAAATACATATAATATGTCAAAATGATCACCAAAATAATCACCACCTAGGAAAAATATAACTTTACTTGTTTAAGTTAAATAAAATACAACTAAATATTAAATCCACCAAAATCCTTAATGAAATATAACAAAATAAGGAGAAATCCTAAAAATCAATAAAAACAATTTTGTCTATAAAAATAAATTTATAGCTTTATAAAAATGCCCAATATAAAAATTCAAGTAATTTTTGAATTTATAAATAAATATGTGTTATAATTGATTTTATAGCCTTTTTATTTTATTGAAATAAAAGGGTATATTCTCTTTTATCATTTATAAATCAACATGAATCTTGGTCATCTTTAATTGACTACCCAAGGATTAATATAACTATTAAATATATTTTCTTTTGGTCACCTAAAAATTTAAACAAATACCTTTACATCTTACCTTAAGTCTTTAAAAATTTATTACTTATAATAATTCATATCCTTTCATTAGTAACTATAAAGACGAAGTTTTAATGCTTTATAATTACTTTTACCTTTATAACTTAGGTAAAAACATACAAAGAAGATTAGAGTATTCGTTTTACTTGTCATAGTAAGAATTACTATGTTCAACAAATTCACCTTTAGACATTTATTTATTTTTAATACAAACTAAAATATGTTATACCAAAAGAACCATATTTAGTAGTTTACAAATACAAACTTAAGCAACATACATTAGAATCCTTAGTTATATCAACTTAATATCTCAGTTATTTAAAATTTGCTTAAAGACTAGTTTCCACATTTACACATAAATAAAAGGTATTCACTTGGAAGGTAAGATCTAACATCCATTTATACCAAGGACAAATGATATTGTAAACTTGATTAGACTTAGGAAAACCTAGACCTTGATGATACTATAAATATCATTTTTTAAATTTCCTTTCTATTTTATTAGTTAACTTTGGTCTAAAATACCGTAAACATTGTATCTTAAGTTTATTCATGTTTTTATAGTTAACTTTGGTCTACTATTCAATCAACTAAAAGTATAATAACTCAAGATAATTTGTAATTTATCAAAACCCATAGCTTTAATCCTAGTAATCTTCACAATTGAATAACGTAACATAAGCAATAATTTCTTTGAAAGTTATTCTTTTTGCCACTTCAAACAAACACACTATGTTATTTCTTTTTAACTCTTAACAACCTAAAACATGGAATTTCATAATAATTACATGATATAAATTAACCCTAATCATATATTACTGTACTTTACTTTTGTATCTGGTATGTTAATCTTAAATTTCTTATAGATGTAATTTCTTGTAAAGTAAACTTGAAGATACACCAAATCTTAAAGATTTGAGTTGTAATCTATAGTCATGTCTTGGACCCGTGATATTTCTGTTGTACCACTCTGAGGGATGTACTACTAGTGGAACGATGTTTCATTGGTGGTATGTCAGTGTATAGTGTACTACATCATGTGGTCGTATGCTGGGTCACCGCAATTTATATGGGGCGGCTGGTCTTTCCGTGTAAGCCTAGGAGACTATTACATGAGTACAATGCGGATTCCTTAGTAGGAAAATAACTCTAAACTAGGTAATTACTATCGGCTTCATACTACATCCAGTCTTCAAGCATCCGGGTTGACTCCCTACGAAGTTCTTTTCCTTCTGTGTTGGCATAGTCATCATGGTATTCGAGTTTTTTTGCTGGCCAAGTCATGGTATTGGGAACTAGTCGGTTCCACCACCGGCTTCTAGAAGCTTCTCCTTAGCAGGGTTCACCAATGCTTCATCTTGGGATGGTTTTTCCAATAGTCCATAGTCGACTATCTTCAATATTCCGCTTTGAGCAGGATTTTGGTAATCATCAAAATGCGTCCATATGCAGGCTACCTTTTTCGAGCTTTCAACCTCTGTAATTTCTAACTGCCCAAAATGGGTGCTAACATGTGAGTTCACCTATTATGCTTAGTCAACCTTACTCATGTATTCCTTGTGTGTATTCAAGATCCTTAGAGCTATGCAAATACCTATATTACATCCTTAGGAACTTCTACACATTTTCCAACCAAGTACAAGATATACCTTAAAATACTTTTCTACTTAAGAACTATATGATATAAACGTTAATGTCTTATTACCAAGGAGATGTATATGTCTAGAACTCAACTACAAAACAAATCACTTAAACTCAAACCATAACCAAACATTGGGGTTTACTTTGGGATTTATACAAAAGTTCATAATATTCCTTATGCTTAATAGCATCTTGCTTCTTTAAATATTAGTCCTTATCATACCAATGTTGTTATTTCAGATTTGGAGTTTATATCGACTAGGAAATCTTGGATACATAATCTTGTAGTAAAAAAGGCAAGTTCGTAATTCCTCATGTCCTTTGGTTATTTCCTATCAACTATTTGAAATCTATTATTGGTATCACTTGCATTTTAAAAACAGGCAGAAAATCATATCTTCATAATAATATGACATATTGTCTATCAGCCCGAGTGATGGTAATTTAATATGGCGGGCAAATGGAAACATGGTATGATATATGTGGTCAGTGGAGATTCCATTTATACGGAAAAGTATCACCTAAGATTAACAAAAAATGTCATCAATGATTCTTGGGTCGTATACTACATGTTAATCAAAAGACTTGGAATGGGATGGGAAAGTTAGCTGGATCTTCTTCCTTTCACATGTCAATGGATGACCTTATCGTAAGATATATTTCCTTGTGAGGATACAAGCACATGTGTGGTAACCCACATCATCCCATGTTATTGGTGTCTATGAGGGTTTGTAAGGGGCTACCAGGGTAGTGACCGCCTTTATGGGGGCTACCGAGTATAGTTACTGCTTACAGAAAATTGTGGGAATGCGAGGTTGTGGAGAAGGGAAGTGACTGGATCTTAGATTAGCCTCATACCAAGGAAGTGTGGATGGGATTCGCGGCCCAGCTGTGCAACAAAGCTAAGATCTCTTATGGGTAAAGCAATGCACCTCTACAGAGTATACAAATAGTGACATGTTACTCCTTGTTCTAGAAAGGAACTGTGAACGCAGTAGAAAATGAGCTCCATGAAGTTCTAGTAAACATGTGAAGGCTGACGAACATAGCTTTTCAGAATAAAAGCAACATTTTGAAGAAATGTTTACAAGAACTTGCATTATCCTATGACCTATGGTCTATGGCTATAGATAGTGCATTGAACATATATCCTTAATAAACTTGTTGAGTATGCTCATACTCAACCATACCTTCTTAAATCTTGCTAGATTCTGGAGCAGTCAAGGACCGTCATCCAAACCCAATAAAATGCAAAGAAGGACTACTTCAAAGAGATGAAACTATCCAGTGGATCCGATGGAGTTAACATCTACTCTAATCATAGTGGAAATAAAGTCTAATAGTAGAGAGGCGATCAACACCTAGGTAATAGAACCTATCTGTACAACATTGTTGTATAAGTAATCGCAAGAGATAGTATTAGAGGTACATTTAGTCATAGAATAGTACACAAGTTCCTTTTTATGGTTTTATTTTGTAAAGGAAATTTCCTCAATGTACTAAGGAGGTTCTAAAGATCTTCGGTAATGTGCTGCGTTGAAATCTATGTCATGCCTTGGACATACGATGTTTCTGTTGTACCATTTTTAGGGACGTAATACTGGTGAAACAGTGTTCCGTTGTTGTTATGTCAATGACTTGTGTAATGCAACATGTAGTGGTATGCTAGGTCACCGCATCTAGTATCATAACAAACGCTTTGACTTTAGGATTAAAACCCTTTAAAGGAGATATGTATGTTGGGTAGTGACTTTATGTAGTTATCTTATCTAAACAACAATTCCTTAAGACTCGTGATGGATATTCACTTGAGAATAACCGATCACATTTAAATAGCTTCTTCACATGTTATCTATCATGTTCCTTTATACACTGGTATGAATTAGTAACTAGCGGGAATAGGAAGATAGACTAGTATAGGATAAATGATATACAAGTAATGGAAAAGGGTATAGATTAAAGTACTAGTGCAACCATTGGAGAGTATACTAAAAAAATTAGATGCATATTGTTGAGGAATATGAAACTTATAGGTCATCATATTGTAGTTGACAATTAAAACTACATTAGTTATGATTGAACTAGTG
Source organism: Avena insularis (assembly GCA_023614405.1). Classification (NCBI taxonomy): domain Eukaryota; kingdom Viridiplantae; phylum Streptophyta; class Magnoliopsida; order Poales; family Poaceae; genus Avena; species Avena insularis. Next base: position 657,005,945 of record CM042690.1, on the reverse strand, counting down.
TTACCCTATGAACAGGACTCTTTATATGAAGTGGAACCTTATCATTAGCCAATAGTGGTAGATACCATGGAAACATATAGTCAATACCATTAGAGCACCTATGATAGTAGTGGGAAGCAAATCATGTTGGATTCACTTGAGAGTCTTTACATGAAGGAGTATAACCTTACTGATAATCATCAATTGTTGCTAAGAGAAATGTGTTCAACAATAGTGTAGTATTGCATGCCTAAACCATAATAGCTATGCCAAGTATGCCAAACCATAGTTATTAGTTATATAGGAGAGTTATCAGAACATAGTATGGTGTAGAACCTCATGGAAGTTATGGAATTATATGATATATACCCTCATAGTTAGGTACTAAGAGTATCAAGTTCAAGTCTCTTATCAGACGTCTCCTTGAGTTCTTCTTCTCACTACATTCACAACATGTTGAATTCGTCTTGACGCTTCTTCATGATAACTTTGTAGCCTTGGTGCTCCTTTGCCGACAACTCTTCAAAATTTGACGTAGTGAAGTCATCCATGTTTTCCTATTGCTCATGCTTTTCCTTATGCACCTCAAAACCTTGCAGATATTCGTAGGCTTGCCCCTGACACTTTTAGTATCTTTTGGTCATGTGTTGCCAAAACTTTGCAATTGTGTGTGGGAAGTATCACCTACCACGGTATTATAGGTTAGCACATGTGCTCCTATTGGATCTCCACTAATTAGGTCATAACCACGAAGGTGAACTGAATCGTGAGTATCACCATTCGTGTATGGCACTGACCAAGTGGTCACATAAGGTGTATCATATTGATTCGTCAAACCTACTGTGTTTCTCACCATCATATTGAAGGGTTTTACTGATGGATGATAGTTTGGATATATATACTGCATGTAGAGGATATATAATTGCCAATCTTCATCAATGGTATACTTAGTCGATACCTTCCCGTAAGGAATATCAGGTGTTTTCTATCCATTGTAAGATCGGCGAAAAAAGTCGAACTCGTCGGGTTATTCATCGGCATACGATTTGGGATAGTTGATACGTTGCAAACGTATCTATAAATTTTTGATGTTCCATGCTTGATTTATATCTACTTTCTTATGTTTTGTTCACACTTTGGAGTATTTTTACACATTTTCTGCAACTAACCTATTAACAAGATGCCACAATGCTAGTTGCCTGTTTTCTGTTGTTTTTGGTTTCAGAAAAGCTAGTAAGGAAATATTCTCGGAATTGGACCGAACAAAAACCCAAGTCAATATTTCACCAAAAGGAATACAGAGTCCGGAGGGGAGACGAAGAGGGGAGCCAGGGCGGCCACACCTGGTGGCGGCGCAGGCTGCCCTAGCCGCGCCACCAGGGGTGTGGGCCCCCTGGTACTCCATCGACCTTGCCCCTTCGCCTATATATTGCCTTTGGGACGAAAACCCTAAGGATCCAATCAAAATTCCACGAAAGAGTCTGTAGCCACCGTCATCTCCATCCCTAGATCAGGAGGGATCTGAAGCTCTTCCCGGCACCCTGTCGGAGGGGAGAGATCACCCTGGAGGCCTTCTTCATCACCATGGCTGCCTCCGGTATGATGCGTGAGTAGTTCATCCCTTGACTACGGGTCCGTGTAGTAGCTAGATGGTTGGTTCTTATCCTTTGTGCTACCATGTCTAGATCTTGTGAGCTTTGTTCATGATCAAGATCATCTATTTGTAATCATACATGTTGTGTTTGCAGGGATCCGATGGATATTGAGATGCTATTTCAGATTGATTATTGATTCTATCATGTCTATGTTATTTGTGATTTTGCATGCTTTCCATTGTTAGTATCTATCTTGACCGAGTAGATGCTAGCAACTCCATGAGGGAGTATTTATGCTCGATAGTGCGTTCAAGCCTCTAGTAATTTGGGGAAGTGACAGAAATCTCTAAGGTACTAGATGTGATGTTGCTACTAGGGAGAAAACAACAATCCTTTGTTCATATAACAATCGTATTGTTTACTTTACACACTTTGCTTAATGCAATTATCTGTTGCTTGCAACTTAATACTGGAGGGGGTTCGGATGATAACCTGAAGGTGGATTATTAGTCATAGATGCAGTTGGATTACGGTCTATGTATAATGTTGTAATGCCCAATCAAATCTCATAGGAGTCAATATGATTAGTATATGCATGCATGCTTTCTCGATGTTTGTCAATTGCCCCGCTGTAATTTGTTTACCCAACGTGTCATCTATCTTAAGGAGAATCACCTCTACTGAACTATGGACCCCGGTCCATTCTTTTACCATCAATCTACAATCTACTATTTACTGTTTTCTATTTACTTTCTGCAAGCAATTACTATCTTCCACACAATACGTTTAATCCTTTGTTTTCAGCAAAACCGGTGAGATTGACAACCTCACTATAAGTTGGGGGCAAAGTTCTGCAGTTGTGTTGTGCAGGATCCCAAGTTGGAAATAGAACCTTGGAGGTGTTTCCTTGCTCCTACTAGTTCGATAACCTTGGTTTCATAACTGAGGGAAAACTTACTGCTGTGCTCATCATACCTTCCTCTTGGGGTTCCCCAACGAGATCGACGTGTTGAGTCCGATCATCAAGGCTTTTTCTGGCGTCGTTGTCAGGGAGTCAAGAACATCTTCTTAAGGGGAGTCCCTCATAACCAATCTCTTTACTTTGTTGTTTTCATTTTGCTTAGTTTATTTCTGCTTTGTTTGCTTATTTCTTTATCAAAAACACACAAAAAATTAGTTGTACTAGTTTGCTTCTTTTATCAAAAACACACAAAAAATAGTTCTTTCTATAGTTGTTACCTAGTTCCTAGCTCACCATGTTGATCCCTAAGTTCACCCTGAAAGACCTTTCAATAGGTAGTGGCTCTATAATTGGGAAAGATAATATTGAAGAATTCTTTAATCATGTTAGCAAGCATGAGGATATTGAGGATAGATCCCTAGCAGAACTTGCTCCAAAATTATGAAATTGCTGCAGTCTCTTTAGTTCACATGTTGGAAGCTAGGTTTGTTAACCTTAACCCCATGATGCAAGTGATGTTTCTTAAACTTAAAGATATTAAGGACCCTGAAAAGAGAGATTTTATTCTGGAAACCTCGTTTAAAGAATTCTATGATGTTGTTAAGGAAGCCAGAAAAGTTTTTGATCGTTTTAATATGCTAGGCTCATGTGTAGATGTCATTGGTACACGAGAAAAGATGGATAAAACAAAACCTAAAAATGGAGAGAGAATTAAAATACCAATACCTTTTAAACTTGTAGGAATGCATGAAGCCTTAGAAAAGAATTTTGATTGGATTGTTCTTGAAAACCCGTTTGATGAAAATAGTGAACCCAAGAGCATTGAGAGAGGATCCTATAGAACTTATTTGGATGAGATACCTTGCCTTGTTGAAGATATTTCTGGTATAGATCTTAATGCTTCTTCATTTGAGAATACTTGATTCTTTTCTTGCTTCGTATGCCTAGCTCAAAGGCGTTAAAAAAGCACTTATTGCGAGATAACCCAAATTTTGTTAGGAATCTTTTGTTGAGTCTTGGAAGTTATTGCTTCAGTAATAACCTCTCCTTATCATTTTGTGTGGTTTTTGTGATAAGAGTAACCTCTAATGAGAGAGAAGTAATGCTTGAGAAAGTTGTTGTCCTGAAACAGATTTTTGTGCTTGGCTATAAAAACTCGTGAAAAATCTCTGTACGTCGGTTTGAGCTGTAATTTTTTGTGCTTCTGCCCCCGGTTGTTATCCAACTTTAGTTAGTTCAAAGCTTTTCGATTTGAGCAACAGAAGGTCTTTGAAAAAATCGGTTTTTACCTGCTGGTCTATTTTAACAGATTTCTGTCATTATTTGCATTTGCCTCTTAATCTCTTTCTCTTTGAGTTCTCTTTGATCATTTGAAGTTTTTAAAGGAAGTGCTACAGTAGCTTTTGTTTTGATGAACGTTTTATTTGTGTTGGAACTGAACCAAAAAGACTTATTATATTGAGTACACTAATGTTGCTAATGAAGATTGTCTGAAGTTTTGTATGAAGGAAATTGTAAAGTGTAGGGAAGAATAATGTGATAAGATGAAGTATGGAAAAAAGCTCAAGCTTGGGGATGCCACCCCTATCACCCCATAAAATATTCAAGAAGTACAAGCGTCAAAGCTTGGGGATGTCCAAGGCATCCCCTTCTTCATCAATAAAAATCTCAGGTTTCTTCCAAACACTTCATTTTTATTGTTTCATGCACAGTTGTGTTGTTCTTGGAGCATCTTCGTTTTTTGTTTTTTGTTTTTGTTTGCTTAGTTTGCTTGAATAAATTGGTTGGACCCCCTCATTCATGCATTAGTTTTCAAATAAAGTTGATTTGGATTGGAAAAGAGTAGGAAAGTTCATGCTTAAGTGGTATAAACGAAGCTTGTTTTTGACTGTGGCCTAGGCTATATCATATCATGCTTGATATTTTTTTTGGCTTTATGCTTGGTGATTATTGCTGTAGCATGACTTGTTACAAGCAATTGAGATTGCTTAATGTGCCTTGAAAAAATCATGCGTTGTTTTAGCATATAAAAGCATAATATTTTGGTATTCTCCTTTAGTGCTTTATTTGGGTTGACTTGGCGCATGCTCACACCATGTTAAGACTACACCAAGTCAACTTAGCCTCTATGATCATTTAGTTTTCGACTTGTAATATCACTTGATGCTTTAATTAACGATGTTTTGTCGCTTTGCATGATTATGGCCATTATTGCTCTCTTAGTTGGTCGCTCCTAGTCTTTTGCTAGCCTCCATACCAAGTATGAGTTCCACTCATGCATCCAACTCCAACTAAAACCAAGTTATTCCAAAGAGTCCACCATACCTACCTATTAGCATTTGCTATTCCAAGTATATTCATGTTTTTATCTACCTTCCAAATTAAACTTGTTATGTGAAAATTAGTGATTAAAGCTCTCACGAACTTGATGGCACACTTTACTTTTCTTGCCCCTAATAAACTTGAACCATTGTGTCATCTATGTTGTATATGCTTGCACTTATACATTGGGATTAGCAGAACCATGTTGTCATGGGGAACGCTTTCAACATTGCACTTGTACATTGTATCCAGTTGATATCATGCTCTTTTGTTTATGGATGTTGTCGGTGTGAAATGAAAGGGGAGCTTGTAAGTCCATGGTGTTATGTATGTGTGTTAGATAAACGCCTAGGCCGCTATCCTAAGCCATGCCTAATCATGGTGGAAACTTGCAGCATCACCATAGTGAGCAATCTATGAAGCATTCTTCTTATAAAAAAAGAGATAGAGATTGAGAAAAAGAAAAAAAAATATGAGAAAAGAGGAAAGAGAGAAAAAAGCACCATTTTCCCATGGTAAATAAGAATATTGCTAAGATGTTCATTGTCTGCTTGCCTTGTCATTTTAATTATGGGATAGCTCCTGTATCATGTGCAAGGGGTACCCCGTTGGCGGTTCTCTATGATACACATGTACTTACTATGACAAGAACTTACCGGTAACTAAACTTGAGTAGAATGAGGAGCGGCCCTCGTATACAAGGGACATGAGATTACCAACTTATACTTTGTCAAGCATGTACTCCAAGGTTTGTTCACTTTAACCTTAATCACTTCAAGATGCTTATGATAGGGGCAATGAGAGCTGAAAGCTAATAAGTACCATAATTTTTGGAAGCTTTTTATGAGACTTGAATCCCTGCTTCCTTCTATCAAGGTCTTTCTTTACTTTTATGTTGAGTCTCCATCTTCTATCTTTATGCACCTATTGAGAGAGCATAGTGGCCATTCTTAGTTTAATGTGCATTGTGCCAACTCTTGTTGATTGATTCATAACTTTGATATTGCTTGTTCTTAAGCTATTTGTATATAGTCATCCTAATGAACTTTGAAGGTGTCCTATGCATTTATGTTTTGCTACACTATGAGGGACAAGATGAATACCATTCTCATTATGTTTTCTATATGTGAAACAAATAAACGTCTTTCAAAGCATTGTTATTAATGAATATTTTGTTTGTACCTTTTCATGTTACAACATAGTTGCTATGTCTTATTGTTAGAACTATATCTTTCATGCTATGTTAAAGTACTATGATCCCAGCTATCAATGTTTTACAAATACTTTGATCAAGATTATGATGGTGCATGTCACCTCAAAAATTATTCTTTCTTTTTTATCACTTACCTACTTGAGGACGAGCAGGAGTTAAGCCCGGGGATGTTGATACGTTGCAAACGTATCTATAATTTTTGATGTTCCATGCTTGTTTTATATCTACTTTCTTATGTTTTGTCCATACTTTGGAGTATTTTTAGACATTTTTTGGAACTAACCTATTAACAAGATGCCACAATGCCAGTTGCCTGTTTTCTGCTGTTTTTGGTTTTAGAAAAGCTAGTAAGGAAATATTCTCGGAATTGGACCGGACAAAAGCCCAAGTCAATATTTCACTAGAAGGAATACAGAGTCCGGAGGGGAGACGAAAAGGGGAGCCAGGGCGGCCACACCTGGTGGCGGCGTGGGCTGCCCTAGCCGTGCCACCAGGGGGTGTGGGCCCCCTGGTACTCCACCGACCTTGCCCCTTCGCCTATATATTGCCTCCAGGATGAAAACCCTAAGGAGCCGATCAAAATTCCACGAAAGTGTCTGTATCCGCCGCCATCTCCATCCCAAGATCAGGAGGGATCTAAAGCTCTTCCCGGCACCCTGCCGGAGGGGAGAGATCATCCTGGAGGCCTTCTTCATCACCATGACTACCTCCGGTGTTATGCTACGATGTATAGATCTTGTGAGCTCCTTTCATGATCAAGATCATCTATTTGTAATCATACATGTTGTGTTTGGAGGGATCCGATGGATATTGAGATGCTATTTCAGATTGATTATTGATTCTATCATGTCTATGTTATTTGTGATCTTGCATGCTTTCTGTTGTTAGTAGCTATCTTGGCCGAGTAGATGATAGCAACTCCAATATGGAGTATTTATGCTCGATAGTAGGTTCATGCCTCTAGTAATCTGGGGAAGTGACATAAATCTCTAAGGTACTAGATATGCTATTGCTACTAGGGAGAAAACAACAATTCTTTGTTCATAGAACAATCGTATTGTTTACTTTACACACTTTGCTTAATGTAATTATATATTGCTTGCAACTTAATACTGCAGGAGGTTCGGATGATAACCTGAAGGTGGATTATTAGTCATAGATGCAGTGGAATTACGATCTACGTATAATATTGTAATATCCAATCAAATCTCATAGGAGTCAAGATGATTAGTATATGCATGTATGGTTGCTCGATGTTTGTCAATTGCCCTGCTGTAATTTGTTTACCCAACGTGTCATCTATCTTAAGGAGAATCACCTCTAGTGAACTATGGACCCCGGTCCATTCTTTTACCATCAATCTACAATCTACTATTTACTGTTTTTTATTTACTTTCTGTAAATAATTACTATCTTCCACACAATACGTTTAATACTTTGTTTTCAGTAAAACCGGTGAGATTGATAACCTTACTGTAAGTTGGGGGCAAAGTTCTGTGATTGTGTTGTGCAGGATCCCAAGTTGGAAACAACACCTTGGAGGTGTTTCCTTGCTCCTACTAGTTCAATAACCTTGGTTTCATAACTCGGAGAAAACTTGCTGCTGTGCTCATTATACCTTTCTCTTGGGGTTCCCCAACGAGATCGACGTGTTGAGTCCGATCATCAAGGCTTTTTCTGGCGCCGTTGCCGGGGAGTCAAGAACATCTTCTCAAGGGGAGTCTCTCATAACCAATCTCTTTACTTTGTTGTTTTTGTTTTGTTTAGTTTATTTCTGCTTTGTTTGCTTGTTTCTTAATCAAAAACACACAAAAAAAATAGTTGTACTAGTTTGCTTCTTTTATCAAAAACATAAAAAAAAAATAGTTCTTTCTATAGTTGTTACCTAGTTCCTAGCTCACCATATTGATCTCTAAGTTTACCCTGAAAGACCTTTCAATTGGTAGTGGCTCTATAATTAGGAAAGATAATATTGAAGAATTATTTAATCATGTTAGCAAGCATGAGGATATTGAGGATAGATCCCTAGCAAAACTTGCTCCAAATTATAAAATTGATGTAGCCTCTTTAGTTCACATGTTGGAAGTTAGGTTTGTTAACCTTAATCCCATGATGCAAGTGATGTATCTTAAACTTAAAGATATTGAGAACCCTGAATAGAGAGATTTTATTCTGAAAACCTTGCTTAAAGAATTCTATGATATTATTAAGGAAAATGGTGTCCAAGAGTTTGGACTTTCAAATTCTCTATCCCTTTGTACCGGCAGATTTAGAATTCATCGTGTTGCAGCTGCCCAGGTAAAGTCGCACGAATCTGAAATAGTTGTCGTGATGGATATCCTTATCTGCTGAATTGAGCGAGGCACGACTAGCCCCATGCCTTGCACATACGGAATCTGAAGCAGAGGTTGAGCCAGGTACGCACTACTGTTCTTGGACCAAGGAAAGAAATGGTCAGACATGATAATACACTGATAACGAGTGCGACGTCTCTTTCGACCGATCGATCCGATTGTTGATCCGCTTCGGCCAGTTTGGGGCTAGTGCGGCGAAACAGGAGTCCATATTCCACGGACGATTTTGCTTGCAGTTCGTCTGAGAAATTAGCAGCGGCGAGCTGGGGCCTGGGGGGCGTGTAAGGTGACTGTCCATCGTTTCTGAAAGATACATATGTGAATGTGATGGGCATGTCTCTGTAAGTCTGTATGCTTTGTGCTCCGGCGTTCACTGGTTCCCAAGCAGTGCAGGATCAGTGCATGTAGCGGTACTATGTATCTGTGCGTGGTACGCTCCTGATCAAGTTCTGGCAGAGCGCGGAGAACGTGTCCTCACGCCAGCGACGGCAACCCTATCGTAAACCGGATGAGATTATGGGCTCGGTTGACGGTCGACCCCGGCGTCGACCACAGGCAATGCGGATTGGATTGGACTGCGTGGTTCTGATCACGAGTTTCTTTCAGCCGTCTCGTCAGGCCCCGAATCAAGCCGTAAAACATGGCGCGTCGACCACACGTACCGGCAGGGACAGACGATCTCGCCTGTCAAGTCGATTCGTACCGACTGATTTCTGCGGGCTAGTTTTGTTCTTACGCGGGCGGGCTTAACCGCGGCGGCAGGCGATTCCATCGGAGGCGGAGCACCGACCGCAGCTTGATGGAAACTCTCGCATGTGGTGTGAAGATTTAGGAGTTGCACGGAGAGGTGCAATGAATCTTGGAGTCCATATCGCTTTGGCTCCCCGGTGGAGTCGAAAAGCAGAGTACTCCCTCCGTCCAAAATAAGTGACGTGAGTTTGTCTAAATTCGGATGTAACTAAACATGTTTTAATACATATGTATATGCAAATTTAGATAAACCCAAATCACTTATTTTTGAACGGAGTGAGTATGTTCTTTTTCAGCGACAACACAGAAACAGAGCCAGCACGTTTAGTGGAGGAAAATATCTCGTGCAGCATGGCTTGTGGTGTGCCAAGTGCACCTCAGTACCTGGCCAGCTTATCCAAAGTTGTTGTAGTAGTAGTAGTATAGAAGATAGAAAGACACAATATGCATATACCATTTTAAAACTAAATTGGTGGGATTCACAATGGGAGAATAAAGGACCATTGTAGCACTAGGACTAACCCGACAATCTACTGAATTAATAAGATGTGTTCTTCTGTTTTTAGCATCGTGAGCTGATTTTTAGGAATGAGATTCATGTTGTGCCTCCGTTCCAAAAAAAAGGCAAAACATGAATCCCATTTTCTAAAATTCAGCTCACGGCCTGATAAACGAGACAGACATTCGAGGGAATGATCTAGGTCCAGGTGTGTCTTAGTTGGTCAATCATATAAGACATCATATGTTGGTCCGAAGGTTTTGGGAATGAAAATTCCATCCACTGAATCATTTTTCAAAAAACAACGGCAAGACAACCCGATATGCGTACATTCTCGGATGCACACAAACATAATGATTTTATTAAACGAGATGCAAGACGACATGACCCCGAGCATCAACTTGCAAGTAAAGTATCCGATGGATCCAACAGTAGGAGAACCATGAAAGAATCGTAGAAAAAGCAATACTTACGACTAAGTCAACACTCTTCCAACGCAAAGCTTCAAGAAGGACGTACTATGTGTTAATGACAACGTTGTGTTCAGCTTGTGAAAGCTAGCATGAGGATGTTCATCATTGATGCCAGGTACTCCGTCTGTTTCAAATTACTCCGCACGCACTCTTACCTAGGTGGACTACTACTCTCTTTTTTTTATTCAAAAAATTCATAGGATTTTAGTATACGTAGTACACATTTTATACTATCTATTTCATGGTGCAGAAGCAGTCACTGACTATAGACCTATAAGTCTCATTCATGTGGTCCTGAAGATCATTGCTAAAGCTATGGCTCGTCGACTTAGCCCGGAGATGGATGCCATTGTCTCTCGTTGCCAAAGTGCTTTCATCAAGACTAGAACCATCCATAATAACTTCATGTATGTCAGAAACATAGGCCGCAAACTTCACCGCAACAAGACACCTGTCCCGCTCATTAAGTTGGACTTTGCTAAAGCTTTTGACACGGTCCGCTGGGACTATATGCTCGACCTCATGCAGCGCCTTGGTTTCGCCCGAGATGGCGGGCTCTGCTGGCTTCTTTGTTCACCTCTGCTAGCTCTCGGGTTATTCTCAATGGGATTCTCGGGAAGGACATCACCCACGATCGCGGTCTTCGACAAGGAGACCCTCTGCCCCCCCTACTTTTCGACATCACCATCGATCCTCTGCATCAAATCCTGGACAGGGCCACGGCCCACAGACAGCTTAGCAGAATGCTTGGAGGCCCTCAGGGGCCTCGGATTTCTATGTATGCTGATGACGCCGCCATCTTCTTGGCCCCAAATGAGCAGGATTTATCAAGTTTGGCCAACATCCTCCAATTTTTTGGAGAGGTTACCGGGATGATGACCAATGTGGCCAAGAGTTCCATAGCCCCGATTCGCTGCTCTGACATTGACCTCACCCCGATTCTGACAAACTTCCCTGCCGCTACTGCCCAGTTCCCCCTCAAGTACTTGGGGTTACCCCTTTCTCTTGGCAGACTCAGAAGGGTTGACCTTCAACCATTGATAAAGTTGCCTCCCGCTTAAACCCTCTAAAGGGTTGATTCCTTAATCGGGCTAGATGTTGTGCCTATGTGAAATTAGTCCTCTTGTCTATGCCGATCTTCCTGCTCACAACTCTCAAAGCGGACAAGGGCTTTCTCAGGGCCTTCGCCAAGATCAGTCGCGGTTTGCTTTGGGCTTGCAAAGAAAATGTAAGTGGTGGGAAATGCAAAGTCAACTGGCAAAAAGTCTGCCGCCCCAAGGAGCTTGGCGGATTGGGGATCCTTGACATGGAGAAGTTCTCCCGCGCTCTCCGGCTCCGTTGGCTCTGGTACGAGTGGACGGCCCCCGAAAAACCGTGGGTGAGTTCCGACACTCCCAACGACGCCTCCGGTAGGCAGCTCTTTAATGCTGCCACTAAAGTCACCATTGGTGATGGCAGAAAGGCTTGTTTCTGGTCTTCCTCCTGGCTTGATGGAACGCCCCCAAAAGACCTGGCTCCTCTGATCTTCAAAGCCTCGAGAAGGAAAAACCGAACGGTCCAGGATGCCCTTAATGGACAAAACTGGGTCTCGGATATTATGGTGGACTCCTTCTCCGTCGAGCACATTGTTCAGTTCGTTCACCTTTGGGATCTTATTTCGGAAGTCCATCTCTCCCCGAGAATTGAAGGTTCCATTATTTGGACTCTGTCTCCTAACGGTTGCTACTCGGCAAGCTCTGCTTATAAGGCACAATACATGGCCTCTCTACCTTGTTCCTTCGGGCCGATCGTCTGGAAGCCCTTGGCCCCACCCAAATGCCGCTTTTTCGCTTGGTTGGCCGTCCAAAACCGCCTTTGGACCGCTGACCGCCTGGCCAAGCGTGGATGGCCGCACCACCCCACCTGTCAATCAGGCGAGATGTTCCCCAGGACGCGACACATCTTCTTCGAATGCCGGTTTTCCAAGAGAATCTGGTCGGCTGCGGCAACTTGGCTTTCCTGCCCTGACTTATTACTTAACATGGCCTCCGACCGCCCCAAGGTGATTGACTATTAGCAAGCCACTGCCAAATCACCCGCTTCCTCTCCCAAAGGTCTCAAAACCGCGATCATGCTCATCACATGGGAAATCTAGAAGGAGAGGAATGAGAGAGTTTTCAACTTCGCTTCCTACGGAAGTCATGCGTAGGACAAAAGAAGAAGGAAAGGATTGGATCATTGCGGGAGCAAAAAACCTGGCGGATCTTGTGGGGTAGCCGGTGGTGTTAGTTGTAATGTAACTTTTTTTCTTTTAATGGCTTAGGCTGTCACCTCTTGTTTTGCTCCTTCTATATCAATATATAGGCAAAGCTTTTGCCTCGTTTCAAAAATTCCAGAATTTTTTTGAATAAAAAATAAAGGAGTACTAGCCCACCTACATAAGCGCGCCGGCGGAGTAATTTGAAATAGAGGAAGTATAAGTATAACAACTAAGGCCACAGTATCAACATAACAAGATTGCTGTCGCACATTACGCTGTTTCCAGTTCTTAGGTAGTCGCCTGGTGGACACTAGCATAGGCGGTGCCATGCTTGGCTTTTCTTTTTTTTCTTCACTTGTTTGAAATCTGAACTACCGATCGTGTGTGTTGTTGTTGTTCCGTTATCGTTATGATAGTGGAAGTGAAACTGGGCCTTTTCTAGGTCGTATGGAATTACTTCCTCTTATCCATATTATTGTTTTTAACTTTATCTAGATTCGGATGTATCTAGTTAAGTATTTAGACTAGATGCATCCGAATTTAGACAAAGTTGAGAACAATAATATGGATCGGAGGGAGTATTACTTTTGGCTTGGAGAGCACATATAGTATGGCTAATGTTTGGTTTTATCATGTTACTCATCAAAATCATGGCGCCTATGTTTTATATGCATCAAGTTCGTTGTTCCCCTCCGTCCATTGTTTTAGAGTCCACGGTTCGACGGTTCGTACTCCGCGAAGATGTGTTCTTCTGTTTCTAACATCCCAGTACTGTCCTTCCACGGCAAGAAGTGTTCTACCTGAATAAAACATTGACTGCATTATTGTCAGTTGAGCTCATCCTCTACTTTTGCTTGGAGTAGATCGGTCGGAGTATCTCTTTGCCAGCAAAATAGAGTAGTACTGTACTAATCTATGGTGCCACCGAAGCGTGCCCGACGGGCGGGCTCCACAGGAAATTCCACTATATTTGGGCATAGTAGCTGTTGGAAAAGAAAACTCTGTGGCTGCGTGGGATTCGGTCCTCCTTTTGATGGCACGACCAGCTGATATCCCCCACACGTGCGGGCAGGCTGGGACCCACCTTATATGATTGGCTTTACGCGTGTCGTGAAGCGAGTGGGCAGAGCACCCGCACGGGTGCTTGGTCGCATCTCATTCTCACCTCTCCCGGAGCCGGAGAGACGTCACTCGCCATCGTCCGGCCACATCACCGCTGCTGCTGCTTTCGCTGTGCTTTGTTTTCTAGTGCGCCCAGCGGCGAGCAGCGGTGACCATATTCCTGATCATCATGGACTACTTTCGCCAACAACAGTGGAAGGAGCTTGCTCGCAAACCGTGTAAAAAAACAGTTAATTTTTACAGGATACAGTCCATGCACACCAATACAATATACACCACCCACAGTATCGAACCGGATCAGGAGCTATACATGTGTACAACCAACCCGTACAGCTATTTCGAACCTTCAGGACATACATCATACCATGATTACGTGGTGAAGCAACAGACACGAATAATGCGTAAAAAAGGTTATCGGTAAACATCGCCCTAATCATCTTTCCCTGGCACCGAATTAACAATGATGCCCGCCTATCTGGAAATCTCGATCCACAGCACTCCTTTGATCATTTCTGCCGATGCCGTCCTCATGGCATGGGCCATCTCGGCCATTTGATCTACCAAAAACCATCGATGCTGCGCTCTCTGCGCCGAGTCCCACGACGGGCATGAACGTGACCAATCAAGTTTCGGAAGCCACTCGATTCCGTTATTAACAAGCTGGAACCACTAACAAATTCCTCGGCGTTGAAAACTGAAAATGAAAAGGTCGAAAGATGCTTGTAGTAGTTATCTTAAGATAATCCAAAAGCTCAAGGTCATCACAGAGAAATTAAGCAGCCACGCTATAATATCAATGTTCCAGCAATACATTACTGATTAACTAAGTTTCGCCAACACCTAAACAAAGCTTAACTTTCGCCAAAGTACTTTGTTGTACTACCTTTTTTTAGATAAGCAGGTGTGCATTTCCTTAATTCTCTCTGTACATGAGGAAAAAAGCTTATGCTATCAGGTATATTTGATATTCTCTTCATCCACAAATAAGTGTACTTTTAGATTTGACTTCAGTCAAACTTCTTTAAATTCAACCAACTTTAAGAAACCGTAGCAACATTTATTGTTGTAAATTAGTATCACTTGATTCACTTTGAAATATAATTTTATAATATACCAATATGATGTCATATATGTTACTAAGTTTGACTTTAGACAAAGGTAGAAGTACACTCGTAGTTACAACCGCACGTCTCTCTCCCCTCCCGTGAGAAAAAGAGAGTCGGAACCCTAGAAGCCGCCACAATCTGCTTCGTCCTCGCCGTCTACGATCGAGAATCGGCGGGTCCCCGCCTCCTCTGCTTGTTGCTCTGGCGGTGGGAGGGGAATGGGACCTCGGACCTACGCTCGGTGGTGTAGAAGGGTCTTTAAAGTTAGAGTTTGGTCAACTGGCATCGTCATTATGGTGTCTATGGCGGCGTTGTGTGGGACAAGAATAAGGTATACCTGTCTCCTCTTCCACCTCGTCGGCGACGAACCCGCTGTTGGCATTGACGAGGGCGGGGATTCGTCTGGTCGCCACTTCCATGGAGTGGTGGATCTCGTCCAGACTACGTGTTTTCTGGATCTCATCCAGTCTATGTGTGTTCTAGGTTTGGTGTTACCAGGTTCGGATCAATTCAATGGCTCAATGGCGACAACTTTAGCTCTAGGGTGCTGGTCCTTAGGGGCACGTGCACGAAGACTTTCCGTCTGTCATCAACAACGTCGGGCTGGCTCCGGTGAGGGAGCGGCGATAGAGGCGCGTCGGCGGCTCGCTCTGGTGGCTCTAGTGGTCGTTAGGTGGTCAAAAGATCTCGATGTGATTTTTATTATGTTTGGGATGCTTTGTACTTATTATGAACTCATAAAATAGATCCGGATCGTTTCCCCGCAAAAAAGGTAGAAGTACACTCACTAGTATGGACCGGGCCTACGCATATGATGGAAATGATCCTTCACACATGGTTAATCGGACCGTCACTATTCGTGGGTGTGCGATGAACCTCTATTGCGCACACACTACAAAAATACCTCCCCGTGCCCAGTACTTTTTTGGTGTGACACAAGCGAAAAGTATATGCAAAAGTTGGTTACTCGGCAGATGAGCAATCATGGCATCATTTTTCTGCTCTGGCCACTTATACGCTGTTGTAGACACGACTGGCGGATTTTGGTACCATGGTAGGTGTCCGGGTAGGCCGGCACATTGTAATAGCGTAGTAGATGGATGGAGGCATATATTAGTGTGTCATGCATTGTACGCGAGCCTTAGAATGTGTCTCACGTTGCCGACTGGTCAACAAGTACCCGTTGATCGGTCATGCTAGTGTCACTAACTGGTGTGACCCACCATCACCGAGCCGTTTTCTTCTCTATTATTTATATATGTCCCTTCTGCATCCACATCCTCTCCCTATAGCTCTCACTAACGTAGCAGAGGGTACTACAGAGGCGGATGCTGGAGGCGACATCAAGATGTAGAATCCTAAAGGTGTTGAGCGCGATGGCGGCAACAAGATGTTGCATCGGGGAGGCGTTCTTAGGGGCGGCAGAAAAGTCCGTGCTTATCTAAGTTTGTATTTCTTTTATCACCTATTTAAAACACTAATTTGGGGTTTTCTCGATTAGGGCATGGTGCCGAGGTGGATCGATTTCAAAGTAGATGGGTGGACCAGCATGTTCCAATCGAACTCCGATCTACTTTGCAAGTGTGGACTACAGGCGCATTGCATCATCGCATATGATAAGCATGATTAAGACGACATGCACGGTTGTGGCCGATGTGTTGGAACTGCTTGCGAAAACTCTAGACCAGCGATGCAAGCGCAGATGCTCTCTAGATGATCCATCCCCTGCTCGCGGCAAGTGACGTCCCGCTCCCTCTCCTCCAAAGCCATATCACAGGTCTGGAGATGGATCTTGGGTCTGGAAGGGCTCGGTGGGTGCCTCAGCAAAGGTCCTAGGGGCGAGGCCTCCATATCTCCCTTGACCGGCTCACCAATACCCGACAAGGGCGCTGGCAGAGATGCAGTGCTCACGGGTGTGAGCAGTGTGCCCGCGTTACTTGCAAGGGTAATTTCATCATAAAGGCACACAAGAAGCAAAAAACGATGGGAGGCTGACTTGGTGGCTCACCTTGAGGGGGAAGGGCTGAAAGGAATATGCCCGAGAGGCATTAATAAAATGGTTATTATATTATTCCATGTTCATAATAGATGTTTATTTCTCATGATGGAATTGTATTAATCGGAAATGTTAATACTTGTGTGTTTAATAAACAGCCAAAAGGTTCCTAGTAAAGCCTCTCTTTTAACTAGCTCGTTGATTAACCGATGATCAAGGTTTCCTGATCATGAACATTGGATGTTGTTAATAACAAGGTCGCATCATTATAAGAATGATGTGATCAACACTTACACCCATAGTAAGAATAGAAATACGGTCAAGTTATCAAGTTTCATTGCTATATCAAACTCATACGAAGTATTCCTAATCCTTAGACCATGAGATCATGTCAATCACTGATGTCGGAAGGGCACTTTGATGATATCAAATGTTACTCCTTAACATGGTGATTATAAAGGTTGATTTGAGTACTCTGAAAGTATTAGTTGAGGCTCATGGATCAAGAGTGGGATTTGTTCGACCTGATGATGGAAAATATACTCTAGGCCCTCCCGATGATATTGCATTGACACCGCTTGCAAGCATGTGACTAGGTCACGGGAATGCCATATCACGGAACGAGTAAAGAGTTCTTGTTGGGAACGAGATCGAACTAGGTATGGATGATACCAAATGATCGGATCTCGGACAAGTAATATATCACGAGATAAAAGGAATTGACTATAATGTTAATGGTTCACACGATCACTAGATTCATCCTTGAGTAAGTGGGAGTAATCACGGATTTCCAGATCCCGTTGATGATTATTGATAGGAGAGGTGTCTCAATCATGTCCATGTTATTCATGAACTGTAGGGTGACAAACTTAATGTTCGTTGATGCATTTTGAATGGATTTGGAACTCCGACTGAATTATTGGACATCACAGTGTTTGTTTCGGAAAAGCACTCAAACTGTTTTGGAATATCGAAATAACACAAGGTGGTAATTGTTAATGTTTGTTAATTGAATGAATTAAAAAATATTAAATAAATAAATATGTTTTATTAATTCCATAAGTGTGGTTTAATTGTTATGAATGTCATGCAATTAAAAAGGAAAATAAGAGAGGGGTTACCTACTTGATGGAGGGGTTACCACCATGAAGAGGGAGAGGTGGCACCTCTAGGGGCCGGAGCATCCTCCTAGGGGTTACCCCCTCCTCTTCTATAAAAGGTGGAAACTCCTCCTCTCTTCCTTTAGACACTTGAGCCTCCTTCTTCTCCCTCCCTTGTTGCTCCACCATTGACATTGCTTAGCGAAGCTCTGCCACAAAATCGTTCGAAGTCTACACTTAGAGAAGTGGACTAGGAGTTTCCAATGGATCCCTTCTTCCGCTGCCTCGCTAGACCGAGGGTGTGGAGGACGTCAACAAGTCGCACGTGTGACCGAGTACGGAGGTTCCACCGGTTGTGGCGCCTTGATTACCAGATCTTGAGATCGTTGCATGTACACCTTCATCTTCACCGACAACGTTTGAGCGAGAACATAATCTCGCTTACGGTCTTCAAGGGTGAGTTACTCATTTCTACCATCTCCTTGATGATCTCGTTGCTACCACCTTGCACATGAGACATGTTCCACGCTTGACATGCAACTTGTTTTCCATAAGTGGCTCAGCGGGTGCCTGTCTCTCCCACTATAGTTATGATCTAATTTACAAAGGATTGCTAATAATATTTTTATCACCGTTGTGGTTACATGTTCGTAGGGAAGAACGGTTCTTCCCTAGAAAGCCCTAAACCACGTAAAATATACAAGACAAATTAGAAGCATCTAACTTGTTTTTGTCGGGCATGTGATGTCATATGGTCAAATGTTACAAATTGTATGCAATGATCCTTTTTGTAAATTATAAAAAATAGGCAGGAGTCTTATGGTTGTCATTTCATTTTATGGCCCGCGTGCTAAATATATATATCCAAGTGATATATTGTAATGGAGGAAGACAATCAAGGTGGAGGCACCATGGACCTTGGTGCTATGCCGGTGGAATGATGGAGATCATGCCATGACGCACAAGATGGAGATCGAATGCGTGAAGGACCATATCATATCATATTATATATGTATGTGATGTTTATCCTTTTATACATCTTATTTTGCTTAGATTCGATCATGCGGTAGCATTATAAGATGATCCCTATCGCATAATATCAAGATAAAAATGTGTTCTTCCATAGTATGGACCATCAAGAAAGTTCGTCGTTTCGAGACACCTCGTGATGATCGGGTGTGATAGACTCTACGTTCACATACAACGAGTATAAGCCAGCTTTACACACACGAATTCTATGGTTCTACTTGGAGAGCCTAGCATGTACAGACATGGCTTCAGAACATGAACTGAAAGGTTAAGCATGAGTCATATGGTTGATATGATGAACATGGTGATGTTCGCCTTTGAAACTGCGCCTTTTCACGTGATGATCGGTTGCGGTGTAGTGAATTTGGTTCGTGTAATCACTTAAGAAAACTAGGAAGGATGTTGTTTTTAAGTGAGAGTTCACGTAGATTTTTTAATTAACTTGAACTCAATCTATTATGAACTTAGTCTAAGTCAACTTTGCAAATATATTGTAGATCATGGCACCACCTTCTCTCAATTCCAATATGTTCATGGAAAAAGAGAAACTAGCCACCAACGGTAGCAACTTCACCAACTAGGCACTTAATTTGAGGATCCTCCTCAATGCCTCTCGAAAGGGCTATGTGCTTGAAGCATCGCTAGGTAACCCGCCTGCAGAAGATGCTCCCGATGAGGAGAAAAATATTTTTCTGACTCGTAAGGAGGACCACTGTTTAGTTGATTGCAACATATTGTATGGACTTGAGCCGGATCTGCAAAAATGTTTCAAGAACATCAACTCTTATGATACAATGGGAGAGTTGAAACTTATTTTTGACACCCATACTGCCGTAGAAGAGTTATGACGCTTCAGAAAAGTTCTTTAGCTACATGATGGAAGAGAACAACTCCGTTTGTGAGCATGTACTCAAAATGTCTAGGTACACCGATAAGCTCATATCTATGGGAATAATGATTCCCAATGAGCTAGGAATTCATCGGGTGCTCCAATCTCTACCACCAAGCTACAAGAGCATTGTGATGAACTACAACATGCAGGGCATGAGGAAGTCTCTCCCCGAGCTTCTCTCAATGCTTAAGACTGCTGAAGTGGAGATTAAAAAGGAACATCAAGTGTTGATGGTCAGTAAGAGCACGAATTTCAAGAAAGGCAAGAAGGATAAGTCCAAGGGTAAAAACAAGAATGATGGCAAATTTTTTGCCAGTTCTAAGAAGAAACCCAAGGCTAGTCCTAAGCTTGATACTGAGTGCTTTTATTGCAAGGGCATGGGGCACTAGAAGCATAGTTTCCCAAAATATCTAGTGGATAAGAAGAACAAGAAGGTTAACAAAGGCATATATGATATACATGTTATTGATGTGTACCTTACTAGTAGTCGCAATAGAGCCTGGGTATTTGATGCTAGTTCGGTTGCTCACATATGTAACTCGAAACAAGAGCTAAGGAATAAGCGGCAACTTGCGAGGGATGAGGTCACGATGTGCGTCAGCAATGGATAAAAGGTTGATGTGATCGCCGTCGGGACACTACCTGACGTGGGCATACCCTACAGGTACTCGAGTTTGGCATATACGGTCCAGATACTGCAGAAGCCCACGGCGTTGCCAAGGCCCAATTCAGGATTCAGGTGCCTCGCGGAGACTCCGATTGCTTATGGCGCAATATGAAGCTTAAGATAGAAAGTTCAAAGGGGCCAACCGTAATCTTTAACCGACTCGACCTGCTACCTGAGACCTAGCCTATCTATATAAAGGCTAGGAGGGGGGTGGCGAGGAGGACAATCACAACCCTAGTTTTCCACAGCCTCGCTAGATTGCATCTGCACACCCCTGTAACTTTCGACTCCCTCGATAATTCCAAGAGCAGACAAGCAGGAGTAGGGACCTCTACGAGGCCTGAAAATGGGTAAACCTTGCATCCCCGTGTGCTTGTTTGCTAGCCGATTGATGCCTCTAGCGCTTCCTCCTTCTCCAAAACCCAAGTCCATAACAATGGACATTGACGAGTTAAACCCTCATCAATTGGCGCCGTCTGTCGGAATTGGGAGTGCTGATGTCGCGGCTTCTTCGGCCTCGTCAATCGAGATCTACAACTCTGCAACAGCGCAGATTCGCTAGCTCTTCGGTGCTTTCGACTTCACCGTCCACATGCCGGCCACTCGCCCAGCTTTCGAGTCCGTGGGCGATGGGATCGGCCTGGCGATCAGGAACTTCCGCTTCCAGGTCGGCCAACTAGGCACGCTTCGCCTTCCCAACCAGCTGACTACACCCGTGATCGCTCCAGCATTGTGGTTCTCGCCAGCAATCAGAACCCTCAGCGAACTCAACGCCCCGACAACAGCTAGAAGCACGGACATCGACAATAGTCGCGGATCCGATCTGGGTGGCCTAGCCACAGAAGATGGAGCCTACGGTTCCGGATCTGAAAGTTGTGGGAGCAATAGCATCCCCGATAACTTCATGTGCACCGTCATCAATGCAGGCGACACCGACGTCAATCGCGAAAATGTCGGTACCGGCACTGGACCAACCAACGGCGGTATACCAGTCGCAAATGGTGGCCCCACCAACGGTGCACCCACCAACAACGGGACGGGAGGAGAACCACATGTCACGGCGAATGAGCGCACCGAACATGCTGATGAAGCTCAACGACAACGAGTGGGCCTACTGTCGAGAAGCTCTGCGGGGCAATCCTCTACCCCCTAACTCGTCGCAGGACATGCTGATGGGCTACCATTGGCTGCTGGAGGAAGAACTCAAGCTACAGCAGCAGGTAATCATGCAACTTGACACGCGTAGAAAGGCAGCGGACGAGTCGAGCCTTCGGCGGGCTCAACTCTCCTCCCATGGAGGATCCTCCTCCAAAGGCAACAAATACGTGGCTGCCAAACGACAATCTCGACTAGCCCACCTCACCGACAAGGAGCGCGAAAAAGCCGCGAAAGTCCTTGACTTTGGCTCTATGATGGTAGATACGTAGGGCAACGTGCTCCCGAAAATGCCGCAAACGGCAGTGACAGCAGGCACCATGTACCTACTCAATAACCAGCCACCGGCTGGAGATCCGCGAGCTGCCATGCACCGATCTATGATTGCGGGCCTGGGGCTAATCGAAGCTGCCCTCAGTAAAGAGCCAACACCGGAGCCAAAGAAAAGAAAGTCTCTGGCAAACGCTACTCCTCATCCTCGTCCAGCAATGATAGCCACAACCTGTCTTGATGTCGTCGCTCACGGCGGCACGATCAGGACTACGATGCGTGTGATGACATCACACAGTGCAAGGTCGACAAAATGCGCGCAAGGCGTGCTCGGTCGACTGACTCAGAAGACGGCGAGGTGGAACTCTGTGGCGCCAGATGCTTTAGCAGAGCCATCAGGCAGAAGCGAATGCCTAAAGGGTTCAAACTCCCATCGGAGAACCCGAAATTTGATGGCCTACAGGACACGAAGATTTGGCTGGAGGATCACATCTCCTTCGTCAGGCAACATGGTGGAAGTCGAAGCACGGCCATGCAATGCCTACAGCTATAGCTTTAGGGCGCCGCTTGCGCATGGCGAAACAATCTCCCGCGCGGATCAATTCGCAGCTGGGAGGAGCTAGTCTACAGCTTTGTGTGCAACTTCAAGGGCACCTACAAAAGGCCCGCATCAATTGAAGAGCTGAGAGGCTGCCATCAGAGATCCGGCGAGTCGTTGCGCTCATACATCTAGAGATGGTATATCATCAAGAACTCTGCAGAAGACATCTTTGAGGATCGCGCAATCGACACGTTCAACGGTGGCGTATGCCGTAGAGAGCTCAGGGAGGAGCTAGGCCGCTCAAATCCCAAAACAATCGACCACCTGATGGAAATCGCGAATCGGTGGGCCGATGGAGAGGACTCGGTAAAAAACCGTGTCTACTTCGACGACGACGATGACCTCGGGCGTAGACGCGACCGCCGAGGAAAACGTCGAATGTGCGGATACGAAGACCGTGATGAGGTCGGCATGGTCGCAGCCGGCTACACCGACAAATGCGACGACAATCGTAACAACGGATATCGCACTGGCGGATACCGCGATAGCAGGAAAACAACGCAGGTGTGGCAACGCCGCATTCGGGAAGAGGCGCCCGCAACATCCATCCAGGATAAACTGTCCGGACCATGCAACGTGCACTTCTACATCGACAAGCATGACGACAAGAAAAAGTCTAGCCACCTCCTAAACGGCTGCCGTGAGTTCCTCAAGCTCCACGAAGACCTGGCCTAGATGAATCACGACGCGATCAACCAGGGCTATGGAGCTGTCCCGGGCACTGTAGCACATGGAGCTCCTCCACCACCGCCCGGACCACCACCACATGCGGCTCCACCAGCTCACAATCATGGAGGCAAGGCGTACCCCTGGCCACTTGGGAACATGGGGATGATCCAAAAGGGTCGCCCCTCAAATCAAACGCAGAAGGCAATCACTCACCAAGTCAATCTGGTGACGAACTCTCCGCCATCCACCACTGAGTACCTCAGTGGCAGCAAGTCCTGCATCACCTTTAACAAAAGCGACCACCCGCGTCAAGTACCTCGCCCAGGCCACTGTCCTCTGGTAATCGAGGCACAGATCGGCGGGTTCGAGATGAGTCATGTCTTTATGGACAGCAGAAGCGGCATCAACCTCATGTTCACGAGTACCTTGCGAGCAATGCGGATCCCGCTGACATGTCTGGAAGTGTCAGACACGATGTTCCACGACATCGTCCCAAGAAAGGGCGTATACCCCCTAGGAAATATCAACCTCGACGTCATCTTCGGCAAGCCTCAAAACTTTCGGCGAGAGTGCATCGACTTTGAAGTCGTCGACTGGCCCTCACAATACCACTGCATCCTCAGACGTTTTGCATTCAAGAGGTTCATGGTAGTACCGCACTATGCCTACCTGCAGATGAAAATGCCAGGTCCAAACGGTGTCATCACAATCAATGGAAGCTTCGAGAGGTCCGATAGCTGTGACAGGGAATTTAACAGAATCTCCTAGTCCTTTGGCATGCATGAGGAACTCGCAAGATTGAAGGAGTCGATAGACAACAGTCTGCCTCCCGTGAGAAGGCCAAGCTCGCCCGATCTATCCTTCAACTCGTCGGTGCATACCAAGAAAGTCCAGGTTCACCCAACGGATCCGACCAAGACGGCCCTCATCGCCAACAACCTGAGTTCCGCATAGGAACTCACGCTCATCGAATTCCTCCGTGAGCACTAGGAAATCTTCGCCTAGCGTCCAACGGACATGCTAGGGGTTCCTAGGGAATTCGCCGAGCACTCACTCAACGTGAATCCAAACGCAAGGCCAGTCAAGCAGACGATACGACGACTGTCTAAACCAAGAGCAAAAGCAGTCGGTATGGAGATCAACAGACTCCTCGACGCAAATTTCATACGCGAGATCAAGGAAAGCACATGGCTCGCCAATACAGTGCTTGTGCCTAAAAAAGACACGGATATCCTGCGGTTGTGCGTGGACTTCACCTCCTTGAACAAGCACTGCCCAAAGGATCACTTCCCGTTGCCACGGATCAATCAAATAATCGACTCCACTGCGGGATGTGAGCACCTCTGCTTCCTCGATGCCTACTCAGGCTACAATCAGATTCGAATGAAGGAGGAAGACCAAGAGAAGAAAGCATTTATGACACCCTTCGGTGTGTTCTGCTACAACATGATGCCCTTCGGACTAAAAAAGCGGGAGCTACCTATCAGCGGTGCATGCGGGCTTGCCTCAAGAACCAACTTGGTCGCAATATTCAAGTCTACATCGACGACATCATCATCAAAACCAAAGATGAAGCAACATTAATCGACGATCTCCGCGAGACCTTCGATAACCTCGACCGCTACTGGATCAAGCTCAATCTGGACAAATGCGCCTTTGGTGTACCATCTGGGCAACTACTCGGGTATCTCATCTCTGCGAGAGGGATCGGAGCAAACCCGAAGAAAATAAAGGCTATACTGGCCATGGAGAAGCCGAAGAACGTAAAAGGCGTCCAGTAGCTGGCTGGGTGAAGCGTGGTGCTCAGTCGATTCATCAGTCGAATGGGTGAAAAGGCACTGCCTTTCTACCAACTTCTCCGTAAAGCTGACAAGTTCAAGTGGACAGACGAAGCACAAGAAGCATTCGAAAACCTCAAGCATCTACTATCCACCTCGCCAGTACTGGTGACGCCTCGCGAAAAGGAACCACTGCTGCTATAAAATTGCGCTCTGGGGAATCAAACTGTCTCCACGAGACATCACATACGAGAAGCGCGACGCGATAAAATCGCAAGTTCTCCCAGATTTCCTCGTACACTGGATGGAGAATCAACTCCTCGACAAGCCAGATATGTCCTACCTCTGGACAATGCACTTCGACGAGTCCAAGCGAAAAGACGGAGCTGGCGCAGGTGTCATACTAACATTGCCCCAAGGAGACAAGATGAAGTATGTTCTACGAATAAAGTTCACAGCCTCCAACAACGAAGCTAAGTATGAAGCCTAGATCCATGGAATGCGGATGGGGAAAGCCTGCAGCGTGAAGAGACTAGTCATCTACGGTGACTCTAAACTGGTGGTCAACCAAACAATGCACGAGTGTGATGCTCTGAGCAACAACATGATCGCCTATCGCGACCTATATGACACACTCGAGGGAGACTTTAACGGTTGCGAGCTGCGACACGTTGGCCGCGAAAGCAACGAAGAGATGGATATACTCACCAACATCGGCTCCACCTGTGCCCCAATACCACCTGGAGCATTCCTCGACCTGCTCCATCAAGCCCAAGGCTCCGGAGAAGAAAGCAAGCACGTCAACGGACTCGGGGGCTACGCCACCCAACGAGCTAATGGCACTCGATTACATAGAGCTTGGCACAGGACTCGAAGGCCCAATGGAGGTCCATGATGATCGAGCCATCTTGGACATAACCGTACATCACATACCTGCTCAGTAAGAGGCTGCCAGATGACCCGAATGATGCGCGACACATAGCGCGACGATCCAAGGCATTCGCCCTCATCGACGGCAAACTGTACAAGCACAACATCACATGAGTTCTTCAACGGTGCGTCTCCAACGGGGACTTAAGAGCCGTCCTCCTCGACATAGATGAAGGCACCTACGGACACCATGCTGGCAGTCACGCTCTCATCGCCAAAGCTCTACGAGCTGGATTGTATTGGCCAATAGCCATGCGCGACGCCAAGGACATCGTCCAGCGCTGCAACA
This sequence comes from Avena insularis, assembly GCA_023614405.1. Taxonomy (NCBI): domain Eukaryota; kingdom Viridiplantae; phylum Streptophyta; class Magnoliopsida; order Poales; family Poaceae; genus Avena; species Avena insularis. Next base: position 656,979,956 of record CM042690.1, on the reverse strand, counting down.
CTTGCCAGCGATTCGTGGACAAACCACATGCACCTGGCGTGGAACTCAGGCCAATACCATGGGAACTCGACATGGTCGTCAAGCTCCCAAGATCCTCGCGAGGAGGCTGCGTCTACCTCCTAGTCGTAGTCGACAAATTCACTAAGTGGATCGAGGCCATGTCGGTGATGAATCAGTCAGGAGCCAGCACCGTCAAATTCTTCAAGTCCATCGTCTACCGGTTTGGGGTGCCACATAGCATCATCACGGACAACGGGACAAACTTCACCTCGAAGGAGTTCTAGGAATTCTACGAAAATCTGGGAATAAACATCAGCTATGCCTTGGTGGCTCACCCTCAGACCAACGGTCAAGTCAAAAAGGCCAACGGCCTCGTCTACAGCGGAATCCAGAAATGATTCCTTCGGCCACTCGAACAATCCGCCAGATGTTGGGCAGACAAGCTGCAATCCGTACTCTAGAGCTTACGCACAACTCCCAGCAGCGCCACGGGCTACACTATGTTCTACATGGTGCAACGTGCTGAAGCGGTGCTACCCGCAGAAGTGCACTACAAAGCCTCGCGGGTGGTTGCATACAGCGAGAAAGAGTCAACTCTCGCACTCGAAGACTCCGTCGACCTTCTGGACGAGGCACGCGAGATTGCAGCAGAAAGATCCACGATCTACCAACAGAGCCTCCGCAACTACCACAGCAGAAGACTACGCCCAAGATCCTTCGTCGAAGGAGACCTCATCCTGCGACTGAAGCAGCAAGGACATCTCAAGTTCGAGTCCCCTTGGGAAGGACCTTATGTGATTACCGAAGTAATCATAGGTGGCGCCTATCGCCTTAAAGATTTCAAGAGTGGAGTCGCATACTCCAACCCCTGGAACGTCGCGCAGCTGCGTCGGTTCTACCCCTAGTCATTTTTTACTTTACAAATAAGGCTATTCAGCCAGGCTACTTAGCCACACATTGTACCTCGTACTATCCTGCGAATAAATAAAGCTAAGTGCCCCAAAACTCTGTGTCTTTTCTATTTTTTGCAATTATTCACTCGAGGGCTGTGCCACCCTTTTCACCTTCATTCTATGAGAAAATCACGGTATCCTGAGTAGCTAACACACTACCAATCGAACCCTTGATAAACACCAACCCAGCTACAACGCACCTGACAGGTTGGCAAGGTGCTGAGATAAATACACGCCAGGCTAACGAAAGGGAACTGCAGAGTATAATACACTCGAACATCATACAAGCTAGCAAGCTTTTCACATATTAATGGGTATCAAATACACCCACCACAATCACATGAACTTTACAATAGTTATACATCTATGTGCAGGATACAAATTACGCTACTACTGCAAAAGAGGAACATCCGTCTGCTCTTCAAAGAAGTCGACAATATCCTCTGCTGGACGGTCAACCGCTTAATAGGGCGGTACCATGTTCTAGGTCATCCCTTCTGGCGGTGGCGGTCCAGCAGCAACAGACGCTATGTCCACATCTGGCCGATGCAGTCGCACCAGCGATAGGGTAGCCTTCGCACCTGTGACCAACTGCTGTCGCACGCACTCGCGGACCATGCTTATATCTTGAAATTTCGCCAAAAGAGCAACAGGCTTGAAGGTACAGCGTCCAGCGGAAACATCGTCTGGTAAATATACTTCAGGCAAGATTGTGCCTTCTTAAAGCATTGAAGCACCCGCGAGGCGTGATCCTGCAAAGTCGCCAGCGCGACTACACGGTCATGATCCACCCAGAAGTACCCGCTAGCTTGTAGCTGCTCCTAGGTTAGGTTATTCACCCGAATGGCCACCCGGTCCTTCTCATCCCGCGGATGGCGAGCGCTAACAACTACAAAAGCAAGACCAACAACATAAGCCAAGGAATCGCCACTAATGGATAAGGAAAGGATAAGAAGACACAGAGCTAACATTTAAAGTGCTCGTTCAACTGAGCAACTTCATCTAGAAGATACTTCTCATGGGCGGTGGCCTTCTCCGCCTTCGACTTCCACATATCCGTATTACCATGGACAATGGGAAACTCCCGCTCCAACTGCTTAATACGGTCACGCAGTTGCGAGAGAAGCGACAGCTCCTCGACCTTCAAACGCGGTTGCGCTGCGTTTTCATCGGTAGGAGGAGAGTCACGAGGATCACTCGAAGGACCCTTTTACAATCAAGCAAGAGGCAAATAAGGGAACAAGAATACATCGATAAAAGTGCGAATGCATTCAAACGTAGCTAAGTATTCACAGGGACACTCCCACAAAAGTACAATCTAGTCAAAAGGAAGCTACAACTATTACAAATGGCAACTAAGGAGCAATCTGCTTCTTCGACTTAGACTTTGACTTCGGGGGCCTCATCAAATCCATGGCAGCCTCAGATGCCACAGACTTTCCGGTGGTAGCCCTAGACGCTGCAGTCTTCGCCGACTTCTTTTGCTACAGCTCCATAGAATATCTCGCGACTGTATCGATGAGTTGAGGCCCATACTTACCACATCTAGTAGCGAAGGGAGCAAACACTACCTGTGGGCCATCCGCGTCGACAGGCATCGCCTTCGAGATTGCGCTTGGGTATAACTCCACGCCATGGGCTTGCGCCATCGCGAGTACCATGGTGGCACCGACAGATCGCTGGGAGTTCTTGAAATCCATGGGAATACCTTCGGTGAAGGATTCCACCAGGTCATCAAGATTGTCAATTAGGCTGGCCTTAGGATCAGGTCCTCCCGGAGGCGACTCAGCACACCTTTGGCCTTCCCCAATGTCTCTTGGAGGGAGACACCGCGGTCCTCGACTATGATCATAGTGCTAGCAAGAGCATCCTCGCGACGCAAGGCCTGGGTGTCGAAGCTAAGACTAGCGACATCTGAAGAATACAAGGTGTCACCATAAGGACAAGAAAACCAAGATAGGGAAAATACAAGTGAAGCAGTGCAAGTGCCTGAGTGTTCCTTCGTAGTCGAGAAAAGCTGTTCCGCAAACAACTTCTCCCTCTCAGCAGTAGAAGCGCGTAGGTCTTCCTCACGCTTCTGTGACACCTCCAGGGCTGCGATTGCCTCATCATGCTTCTTCTCTGCCACAGAAAGCCCCTTCTCGAGGGAAGAAAAGCGACGAAGAAGTTCGTTATGCTCACCTAAAAAAGTCAGAGCACAGAAAGGACATGAGTACAAATTTCAATACAAAGGAGAGTGAAGAGACAACGATTAGAACAAACCTTCGACTGCGTGATGGCGGTTGTCCAGCAAGGCATGTTGTCGACCCATAGCAAGGACCTGCTCTGCGAGACAAGAGGAATCCTTCACAATAGGCTACATCCAAAGAAAATAAATATTCAACGTCAACAAAAAGCACAAACTCCAGAATTCGACTGCCAATGGCAAAAAAATACACTTACATGTTCCTCCAAGGACTCCGAAGATGCCGGTCGGATAGGCGTCCGTGCAACCATCTGGTGCCCCCAGCATGAGGGGAACTCGAAGAATTGGCGCCGGAGTGGGCCACCACTGGAGGGGAAGGCGACTGTATGGACACCTCTTTCTTCTTGGAGTCTACGACTCTGGACTCTTTCACAAATTGAACGTCGTCGGAAGATGACGACACCGTTTGGCTGCAAAGCACGCCCGACGCCACTTTGGAAAAGACACTTCAAAGAAAACAAGACGAACTCGCGGATAGAAAACTCACCAGTTAAATTTGTCGAGGTCAAAGGAGTCATCCGACGACTCCTTCGGCAACCGCAGCTTCTTCCGAGCGGGAGGAGCCATGGCGCATATAGGCACGGCAGGAATCGGCTCCTCTGCAGCAATAGTAGGAGAGTCCTCTGGAGTCGACGGCGAGGAAGCATCTGAATCCTTGCTACAAGAGCGTTTTGCGAGTCCCACGGTCACCGGACTCGGGGGCTTCCTCTTCTTCCTCGTCGAGGACGGTGGATCCTGACTCGTCCTGTTCCTCCACTTCACGCGGGATAACTCCTTCAGGCAGAGGAGGCAATCTAGCAGCCACGTTCCAATCCTATAAGAAGAAGAAACATCATTATATATCAAGCACCTGACAAGCAATCGAAGACATATATACACTTCATCGTGAAACTCTACCTTAGATGGAGGATTGTTGGAGTCGAAAAGAGGCATGACTGATTCGCCTGGGAGATCCTCCTTGGCGGTGTACTTGGTCACCAACCGCAACCTCCTGTCCACCTCACCCAAAGAAATGCCCTACGCAGATATGCGAGTGACATCGCCAGTACCAATCCATTGGTACATCGGATGGGCTCTGGCCTGCAGAGGCTGAACGCGGTGGCACAACCAGGTGCGAATGAGTGCACCACCTTCCTCTTTGCGTATACGGCTTTCGAGTTCGCGGACACACTAATACAGCATCTCCGTCTCCTCGGACTCGCCAGGCATCACGACATTCTTCCAGGAGCGCCTCCTCTTGCAGGAAGCCACGGGATCGAAGGGCGTGAGTCCATAGTGCTCTCCGTCAACCTTCTAGTCACGGATGTAGAACCACTTATCTCTCCACCCTTGGACAGACGTGGTAAGTTTGATGTCAAAGTACGTGGCGGAGGAGTCGACGTGGATCCTGCATCCCCCTACATTGTAGACTACAGAACCTGACCCCGACTGACATTTGAGCTTGAAGAGTTTCTTAAAAAGACCAAAGTGTGGCTTGATTCTGAGCCAGCACTCGCAAAGTGTGATGAAGCAGGTGATGTGGAGAATCAAATTTGGGGACAGCTGGTGCAGCTAGAGCCCATAGAAACAGAGAAGACCCCTAACAAATGGATGCAGGGGGAGAGGGAGATCACGAATGATGAACGCAAGGAACATCACTCAGAAACCCGCAGGAGGATGGGAGAGTACCTCTTCGCTAGGCACGCGAGAGTCATCTTCCGTGGGACAAAGTGCTCCATCTTGACAAAGAGTGTGCAGCTCGGAGGATTTGATGATGGATGTGCGCCAGGACCCATTGGTGATGTGGGTGCCCGCACCTTTCTTCTTCCCAGCACCGGTGGCGCTGGTGCCCGTGGTGGTGGCGCCTCCTTTCTTCTTGGCGGCGACAATGGTGGCCGCAAATCCAGCGGTGCCGCCCCCTTCTTCTTGCCCATCTTATGATGGCGGTGAGAGCGCAGGAAATAACTGGGGAATACGCGAAGCTGGTCCAGCATCACGGAGAGGAAGTACGCAAGGCAGCAGCAAGAACAGCAATGGCGGAGGAAGCGCGGGCAAGGAGAAAGATGAGGAAAATTACCGCATTTGTTCTCCTACTTAACCTCCTAGCGGATGTCATCCAATGGCCAGCAGAAAACCTACTGGACGCGTGGCATACATCAACATCGACGCGTGGCAAAGGTGAATCACGAACCTCCCCCACTACTCCCATTACGCACGGAAATCGAGGAGACGCAGTTAAAACAGAGGATTAGGCACGCCCAATCAAATCAAAGTCAGAAAGTAGGACCCATTGCTTGTCACGTCCCGTCAAAGCCGCTCACACGGGTAACTAAGGTCATCTCGTCGTCAGCACTGGCGTCATCAATTCTAGCAAAAGAACATCTTGACTAGTTTAGTCCTTACTCGAGTCTTCGACTCAACCAAGCACTCAGGAGCTACTCCTAACAGGAGCGCTGGTCGCGCACCTAAAGAATTTTATACAGATGACCAAGCATTGTTAGAACCCTTCACTCGAATCAAAGATTTGATTGTGGACTACGGGTTACTCCCATAGGGAGTGATGAAAGCACATTCGACTGAAACAAGCAACAAAATACAACAGCAGTCGCAAAATGTTTTTAGTCCCCACTCGAGTCTACGACTCAAATAGGCACTCGGGGGCTACTCCCATAGGGAGCGCTGGCCACGCACCCTATGATTATTTTTCTTGTACATCATATTGTGTGTTGATAACATCCACACTCGAATGCTATGGCGACTCCGCCTCATATTTTCCCTGCAAAGAGATTATGTCTCCTGGGTCACCCGAATCGTCTCCGCGATGGCAAAAATTCGGATGTCGCGCTTACAGCGTGAAGATAAGACCTGAATAAGGCCTGGCAACGCATCTGATACGCACTACCAGAAATATACTCGTACCTACAGGTGTGATGGACATGCCTTGACGGACGTGTCGAGTTCTCACATTTATACACTCGAATTCGACTCCTGTAAGACCTCCACGGCCTGAGTCAAATTACACCAGCATTTTTCCGAATTCGAGTCCGAGGACTCGAGTTTGAGTAGATTGCGTTGTTTTGCCCTAAGGTAGTTAACTGATACCGATACATCGGATAAACCAGGCACATATATCAAAAATCCCTATGACACAGACAGAACACTCGAAAACATGCTCAGACATGTACTCGAAAGACTTCATAAAGTCTCTAGTCGAATCTGCGATTCCACTGGACACTCGGGGGCTACTGACGTGGGCATACCCTATAGGTACTCGAGTTTGGCATATACGGTCCAGATACGGCAGAATCCCATGGTGTTGCCAAGGCCCAATTCAGGATTCGGGTGACTCACGAAGACTCTGATTGCTTGCGGTGCAAGATGAAGCTTAAGATAGAAAGTTCAAAGGGACGAACCCTAATATGTAATTGACTCGACCTGCTACCTGAGACCTAGCCTATATATATATAAAGGCTAGGAGGGGGCGGCAAGGAGGACAATCACAACCCTAGTTTTTCACAACCTCACCAGATTGCATCTGCGCACCCCTGTAACTTTCGACTCCCTCAATAATTCCAAGAGCAGACAAGCAGGAGTAGGGACCTCTATGAGGCCTGAATTTGGGTAAACCTTGCATCCCGGTGTGCTTGTTTGCTAGCCGATTGATGCCTCCAGTGCTCCCTCCTTCTCCAAAACCCAAATCCATAACAATGGCCATTGACGAGTTAAACCCTCGTCACTGCCTCTTCAATTACCATCCGAATTAGTTTTAAGCCTGAATAAATGTTATTTGGTGCATGCGTTAAGCATGAACATTATTTCCAGATCTTGTTTAGTGCGAGACGATTATTCATTCGAGTTTGAGAATAACGGTTTTTCAATATATATATAATATCTTTTATGGTCTTGCGCTTGAGTAGAATGGTTTACTTGTTTTGGATCTTGATAGTAATGAAACACATATTGATAATGTGAATGCCAAAACTAATTAGTTAAACAATGATATTGCCGCATATATGTGGCACTGCCGTTTAGGTCATACTGATGTTAAACGCATGAAGAAGCTTCATTCAGATGGACTTCTAGAATCACTTGGCTATGAATCATTTGAGACATGTGAGTCATGCCTTATGGGCAAGATGACTAGAATGCCATTTTTCGGTTTAATGGAACACATGATAGACTTATTAGAAATCATACATACCGATGTGTGTGGATCAATGAGTGTGCCGGTGCATGGTGGCTATCGTTATTTTGTTACTTTCACTGATGACTTAAGTAGATATGGGTATATTTACTTAATGAAACACAAGTCTGAAACTTTTGAAAAGTTCAAAGAATTTCAGAGTGAAGTAGAAAATCATCGTAACCGAAAGCTTAAATTTCTACGATCTGATCGTGGAGGAGAATATTTATGTTACAAGTTTTGCACACATATGAGAGAATGTGGAATAGTTTCACAACTCACTCCCGCTGTAACACCACAACGCAATGGTGTATCCGAGCGTCGAAACTGTATTCTATTGTATATGGTTCGATCTATGATGTCTCTTACCAATCTGCCACTATCTTTTTGGATTATGTGTTAGAAACAGCCGCATTCACTTTAAATAGGACTCCATCTAAATCTGTTGAAATGACACCGTATGAATTGTGGTTTGGAAACAAACCTAGGCTGTCATTTCTAAAAGTTTGGGGATGCGATGTTTATGTGAAGAAACTTCAACCTGATAAACTCGAACCCAAAGCGGAAAAATGCGACTTGATAGGATACCCTAAAGAAACAATTAGGGTACACCTTCTATCACGGATCCGAAGGCAAATTTTTTGTTGCTAAGAACAGATCCTTTTTGGAGAAGGAGTTTCTCTCGAAACGTATGAATAGTAGGAAGGTAGAACTTGATGAGGTTGTTGAACTTCCTCTTCATGAATTGGAAAGTGGCACAGTGTCGGAAACTGTTCTGGTGGTGACTTCACCAAATGAAGTGGGAGAAGATGATGAAAATCATGAAACACCAAAAGAGGATACTACCAAACCTCGCAGGTCAACAAGAACATGTGCCGCTCTTGATCGGTTTGATGATCTTGTTGTAACTGTCATGGTTGAGAATGATGACCCTATGATGTATGATGAAGCGATGATGAGCCTAGATTCCGACAAATGGCTTGAAGCCTGAAATACAAAATGGAATCCATGTACGAAAACCAAGTATGGACTTTGGTGGAACTTCCCAATGACCGTAAGGCCATTGAGAATAAATGGATTTTCTAGAAGAAAACATACATTGATGGTAATGTGACCATCTATAAAGCACGACTTGTCGCAAAACGTTTTTCACAAATTCAAGGAGTTGATTACGATGAGACTTTTTCACCCATAGTGATGCTAAAGTCTGTTAGGATTATGTTAGCAATTGCTGCATTTTTTGATTATGAAATTTGGCAGATGGATGTGAAAATCGTGTTCCTTAATGGTAATATTGAGGAAGCATTGTACATGGTGCAACCGAAAGTTTTTTTTGATCCTATAAGGATGTTGACAAGGTATGCAAATTTCAGCGATCCATTTATGGACTAAAGCAAGCGTCCCGAAGTTGGAATCTCCATTTTGATGAAGTAATCAAAGGGTTTGGATTTGTCTAAACTTATGGAGAAGCTTGTATTTAAAAGAAAGTGAGTGGGAGCTCTGTAGCATTTCTAATATTATATGTGGGTGACATATTGCTAATTGGAAATAATATGGAACTTTTGAAGAGCGTGAAAGATTACCTAAACAGTAAATTTTCAATGAAGGAACTTGGTGAAGATGCATATATCTTAGGCATCAAAATCTATAGAGATAGATTGAGACGCTTAATTGGGATATCATAAAGTACATACCTTGACAAGATTTTAAAGAAGTTTAGAATGGATGAAAGTAAGAAAGGGTTCTTACCTATGTTGCAAGGAAATACATTGAGCAAGACTCAAAGTCTAGCTACAACAGAAGATAGAGAAGTAATGAATAAGATTCCCTATGCCTCTACCATAGGATCTATCATGTATGCTATGTTATGTACAAGACCAGATGTGGCACATGCTATTAGTTTAACTAGTAGGTACCAATATGATCCAGGTTTAGAACACTGGATAGCGGTCAAGAATATCTTTAAGTACTTACGAAGGACTAAAGATATGTTTCTCGTGTATGGCGGTGAAGAAGAGCTCGTCGCAAAGTGTTACGTTGATGCTAGCTTCGACACTGATTCAGATGACTCTAAGTCTCAATCCGGGTATGTATTTGTAATAAATGGAGGAGCAGTGAGCTAGAGGATTTCCAAGCAAAGCATGGTAGCAGGATCATCTACAGAGGTGGAATATCTTGCTGCTTCAGAAGCAGCATAGGAAGCGGTTTGGATGAAGGAGTTCATATCTGAACTAGGTGTGGTTCCGAGTGCATTGGATCCAATGGTTATTGCGGTGACCCAGCGTACCACTACATGATGTAGTACACTATAGTCATTAACATAACACCAATGAAACACCGTTCCACTAGTATTACATCCCTCAGAGTGGTACAACAGAAACACAGCAGGTCCAAGACATGACTATATGTTACAACTCGACTCTTTACAAAACATCCAAAGAACACTCTAGGTTAAAGAGGAAGAAAACACTTCTTACAAAAGAAGAATCGGAAATAACAACTCAAAACTATACTACTCATAAGACTAGTATCAAAACTAATTAGCTTGCAATTGCTTCTATTGCAATGCTCTACAGAAGTAGGTTTTATGGCTAGAGAATATACTACTATCTAATCAAGAACTTTATCTTCACTTCAGTTGATGCATATGTTGACTCTGATGACTTTCTTGAAGAGCTTGAGCTATCGATGAGGGTTTCTTGAGCATAAGTTGATGTTGATGTTGTCTTCAACGGCTTTAGAACCTAGAAAGGGTTAAGAAGGTACGGTTGAGTACGAGCGTACTCAACAAGTTCACTAAAAAGGGGTGTTTGATGCACTATCTACTGCCACAGACCATAGGTCGTAGGCAATGCAGGTTTTCATAAACATTTCTTCAAAGGTTGCTTTTATTCTGAAAAGCTATTGAGGGGATACCCCTGGGTAGGGTAACGCCGGGGTATAAGGGCCAAGTTAGCCAGGGTACGGCACGGTCAAAGCAAGGGCTGACCGGGTCACCTCAAGGCAGGCCGAACCACGGAGTGACCCGGCCATGGAGCATCTCCTTGTTATGATCCAGCTGACATAAGATATATGTCGGCCATGTCTATCTAGCTGTTTTGCAGGTAACTTGATAAGCCGGATTAACTATATGCTAGTCGGACTATCTCGTGGCTTCCAAGAGAAGGAATCCCCCGCTGGTCAAAAGGTGGCTTTATTAGCTGTAGCATGAGCGAAGCAAAGTAAAGAAGAGGACCAGCGGGTCAGGGGCGACCAAGGTGACGCGAGCAATGCCGGATGACGTAGCTCGTGTCTGGTGACGCTTAAAGACAAAGATTACGCAGTGGTTACGTCCAAAGCTCGGACGGGGCGTTAAAGAGAATAAAGAAGCATCTAGCTTTAGGCGAGGAGCATATTCGCAGAATATGCTGCCACGTGTGCCCTAGAATTGTAACCTGGGCTCCCCTATATAAGGAGCACCGGGGCCTCCATAGAAGGGGATCGATCATTTTCTCTGTCTAAGGTAGAACCCAAGAGCTAGTTGGTAGGAAGTAAGAGACATAGTCTCCTTCTTGCTGAGAGCTTGAAGAGCGTTTGTAAACACCATTGATAGAGAGAATACAAGAACATCTGTGCGTGGAATCACCACATTCTCCCTCCGTGGATTCCGCTAGCACTCATTGGACCCATCTTTAGCCTATCCATGGCATCTGCCGTGCCACCACCACGACAGTTGGCGCCCACCATGGGGCTAGCGGTGCTAGCAGGGGTGAAAATCTAGACGGGAAGCTTCGCCAGCACCGGCGAGCGCATCGTCTCGGGTTTGGTTTAGCACTTTGGAGCGCTGGACTACGTCAGCGACAATGTAGGAAGCTTCGGCAAACACCCCCCTCCGTGCAATGGCATCTTCATCAAGCTTGGCGCGCACAAGATCTACGTCGGCATGGATGAGTCCCGCGTTTATCCGCGGCACATCGTCGACGGAGGCAAACCACCTCGTAGTGCAGCTCGTGGAGTGCGTATCACTCGCCCCACCAGTAGTGTTGAGGTCCTGATGACCGCACCTAACGTGGAACCAAGCAAGGGCCCGGCGCCAGAGCTGGAGGTCACGCCAAAGCAGACCAGGTCTAGGTTTCCTCCACTAGAAAGGCCAGAGAATATGCTCCAGCAAGCAATAGATAGCCTAGCAACGCCAATAGCATATGTGGTAGATCCGGCTCAGGCACAAGCTGAGTTAGAGGAAACTAGGCGGAAAATGTTAGCTGGGGCAAAAAAGGTAGCAGAGCTGCATTCGTCTTTGAACAACACCTTGAGAGAATATGCTAAGGCAAACCGCATAGATGGAGTAAAAATTCGGGGTAGGAACCTGATTATAGAGATTGACAAGGAGTACGAGCCTAGGCTGGGTCAGACAGCCACGATAGTAACAAGAGGGCTGGATCGATATAGTACCCCGACAAAGAACCTCAGGGCAGCAAACGCGGCCGCGTCCGAGTTAGAAGGTCTAACTGGAGAGGACCGGCAAAGACAACAAGAGAGAGTGAATCACTTGCTGAGAGTTGCTTGCCAGCAAAATGAAGAAATGAACAAGGTAAACCCGGCGCCACCAGGAGCCTCAAAGGTGGTACATTCGGCCAGGAATAACCCAGCGAGATCCGGAGGAGCCACATCATCTCTGGGTCACAATCCTAGGAGAAAAGAAGTAGTAAACTCTGGGAGAAGAGACAAACAGATGGTTCCTTATAATCCGGTAAGGGCCGGAAAAGGCAAAGCAGTGCAAGTTGATGAAGATCGACATAGTACCAACCGAGGTGTGGCCGGCAGAGGTAACCGCGACCAAGGCAATGCCGGTCAGAGAAATGCTGCCAACGGCAATGCCGGACAGTGTGATCCCGTGGGAACGGGGCAAAATATACCATGGCAGCAGCAACAACGCGCACCTCGGCAGGAGGGGAGTGCAGGACAAGCAGCACAACAACAAAATGCTTGCCCGGAACAGGAAAGATACAATGATGGTTATTCGGCTATGATCAACGATGGATACCCCAAACAGGATCACCACATAATTGGGTCGAGGCTGGGAAGCAGGAACTTGCAGCCAGATGATGCAAGGCTGAAATTGGATAGAATTTATAGGTCGGAGCTAATTGAGGTGCAAGGTCCACCGGGTCCAGCATGCTTTGGGCCCCGGATCATGAAGGAGCCACCAGTGCCGAACTTTTAGCTGGCCAGAGGAACCGGAACTTATGATGGTAGTACTAGGCCAGAGGATTGGCTGATTGATTACGCCACAACGGTCAAGATCGCAACGGGAAATTTGATATGGGCGGTAAGATATGTGCCACAGATGCTGGAAGGACCAGCGCGAGTTTGGCTGAACAACTTGCCACCAGGGAGTATCAACTGTTGGTTGGATTTCGAGGAGTTGTTCGTTAGCAACTTCTCGAGCACTTACAAGAGGCCCAACAGGCCACAAACCCTTGCGTTGTGCCGGCAGAGACCGAATGAGCCAGACCGAGATTTCCTGACTCGGTGGTGCAATGTGTGAAACTCGTGCGAGGGGGTAATTGAATCACAAGCTATTGCGTGGTTCGCTCAGGGATGCAGATATGTAACTATGTTGTGGCAGAGGTTACAGCGAGACATGCCAACTACCTTGGCGGAGACAATCCGGATCGTGGATTCGTATGCCTTGGGAGATCCAACACAACCCTGGCTAATGTCGAGCGAGGCAAACGAGGAGTATTACAGCTGAGATGGCTATGGATCATCAAGGAGGAATGATTTTCGAGGAAAGAGAAGGGATGAGCACCTGGATTACCGATACAACTCGCAGCAGGTAGCAGCGGTACACCGGGATCAACCCAATGCCGGCACTAGCCAATGCCAAAAAACTGGAGGGCAAAACTAGCAGCAGAAAAACGAAGGGAAAAAGCCTTGGACCCTGGAGCAAAAAAAGCAATGGCAAGAGCGAAAGGATAGACCGAGGTATACGTTTGAGTCCATGCTGGATCAACCTTGCAAGTTCCATACACCAAGCCCGAATAGTCCGGAGAATCATACAACCCGGCAATGTGAATGGATGAGGAAGTTAGAACAGGGCAGTCCGGGGAATGCTCAGGCACCTCGGAACGAAGCACCTAGAAATGAAGCACCACGACCACCGTTACTAACAGGGGGAATGGACAGCAATTGATATTGCCACCACCTCCACCGAGGTATGAGAATCCGGAAAGAAGGGACGCGGTACATCAAGTAGGCAATAACCAGCAACAAGGTCAGGGTTACCACGAGAATGAGGGATGAAACGAGTACAGGGAGCATCATCAGAGCTAATGTGTGTTTACCATGGAAGAGAATGACCGGAAAAGCTTGCAGCGCCGACATATGGAGGTGAATGCAGTAATGCCAGCAGTAGTGAGATATATGCCCTGGTCGGATCAAGAGATTACATGGAGTATCAAGGATCACCCAAAGATCATGCCTAGCCCGGGAACCTATGCTCTGGTCCTGGATCCGACGTTCGTCGGGCCGAATCTCAATCTAAGGTTTTCCAAGGTACTGATCGACAATGGCAGTAGTATCAACATTATGTACAAGGATACCATGCACAAGTTGGGAATAACAGAGAACATGCTGCAAGCAACAAGGACCACCTTTCATGGCATTGTACTAGGTATTTCGTGTGAACCAATTGGTAAGGTCCGAGTTGACGTGTTATTCGGCACTAGAGACAATTGTCGGACTGAAAACTTGGAATTCGAAGTGGTGAATCTGGAGAGCGCTTATCACGCATTACTCGGCAGGCCAGCGCTGAACAAGTTCATGGCAACTACCCACATCAGTTACCTTAAGATGAAGCTGCCCGAGCCAAGGGGCGTGATAACTGTATCAGGGGACTTCCGGTGTTCGATCGAGTGTGCTTCAGCCGGATCTAACTTAGCCGAGTCACTCGTGATAGCTCAAGAAAAAAGGAAGATACTGGAAGTGGCGGCATTGGCTCAATCCGCGTAACAACATATGCTGGCTCTGACCAACCCACACGGGAGCGTATGATTCCAAGCAACCAAGGACACGAAGAAAGTGCCAATCGATGATCAATTCCCAGAGCACACTGTGACCATTGGTGCCGGGTTAAGCAGCAAATAGGAAAGCGAGCTCGTCAACTTCCTTCGTGAGAATCGGGATATCTTTGCTTGGTCTACTCTGGATCTACAAGGTGTACCGAGGGATTTGGCTGAGCACTCATTAAACGTAAGACCCGGGGCTAAGCCGGTAAAGCAACCTCTCTGGCGTTTCGCCAAAGACAGAAGGAAAGTCATTGGAGACGAAATAGCTAGGCTCCTAGCGACCGGATTTATCATGAAAATACTCTATCCGGATTAGCTCTCTAATCCTATGCTTGTGGAGAAAAAGAAATATGATCCGAACGTGGCTGTGGTATGGCGCATGTGCATTGATTACACGAACCTAAATAAGGCGTGTCCCAAAGATCCATTTCCGCTCCCTAGGATAGATCAAGTCATAGACTCAACGGCCGGATGTGAGCTACTGTCATTCATTGATGCGTATTCTGGTTTCCACCAGATACCCCTGAATCCGGATGATCAAATAAAGCCTGCATTTATTACCCTGTACGGGGCTTATTGCTATCGCACTATGCCGTTTGGACTATGTAATGCAGGAGCAACATACCAACGGTGCATGCAAAAATGCTTACATGACCAGATAGGTCGGAACTGCAAGTTTATGTGGATGATGTGGTAATAAAAACCAAGGAAAGCAATACACTCGTCGATGATATCCGGCAGACGTTCGCGAACTTGAGAAGGTTCCGAATGAAGCTAAATCCGGAGAAGTGCACCTTTGGCGTGCCCACCGGAAAGTTACTCGGTTTTTTAGTATCTAGCCATGGCATTGAAGCTAACCCGACGAAAATCCGGGCCATAGAAAGAATGGAACTACCAAAATGCCTTAACAATGTGCAGAAGTTCACTGGTTGCCTGGCATCGTTAAGTCGGTACGTGTGTCAGTTGGGAGAGAAGGCCTTGCCCCTCTACCAATTAATGAAAAAGGCAGATAAATTCACATGGACGCCACAGGCGGACCTTGCATTTTGAGAGTTGAAAAAGATGTTATCTACTGCGCCGATCCTGGCAGCACCACTACCTAAGGAGCCAATGTTGCTCTACGTAGCCACGACCAACCGAGTCGTAAGTGCAGTAATCGTAGTGGAGCGAGAAGAGGAAGGAAAGTCGGTGCAAAGGCCGGTGTACTATCTAAACGAGCTATTGTCAGTCTCGAAACAGAACTACCCTCACTATTAGAAGATGGCGTACGGCGTATATATGTCAGCCAAGAAACTTAAACACTCTTTTGAGGAACACCCCATCAAGGTGATATGTGAGGCACCCATTTTGGAAATTATGAGTAACAAAGATGCAAGTGGCCGGATAGCAAAGTGGGCAATCGAGTTAGCTCCCTATGCACCACAATTTGATAGAAGGGATGCTATCAAGTCACAAGCCGTGGCGGATTTCTTTGTGGACTGGGCTGAAATGCAATACGAGCCACCCCTGTCGGACTCCAATTATTGGCAAATGCACTTCTATGGATCGAAACTGAAAGATGGGTTGGGCGCCGGAGTAGTGCTTACCTCACCCAAGAAGGATCAACTAAAATATGTCCTTCAAATCCACTTCAGTGCCTCGAATAATGTGGCGGAGTACGAAGCATTGGTGCATGGTCTCAAAGTAGCAAAAGAAGTAGGGATACGTTGGATACAATGCTTTGGAGATTCTGATTTGGTGGTGTAGCAAGTGTCTGGAAATTGGGATGCCTTGGATGCTAACATGGCCTTATACAGGTTTCATGTTCAAAAGATAAGTGGGTTCTTCAAGGGGTGTGAGTTCCACCACATACCTCAGATTGAAAACGAGGCAGTAGATACGCTCTCCAAGTTAGGCTCATCCCGACAGCCAATCTCGCCAAATGTTGCTTTGGAGCACCTGAGAAAACCATCTATCACGCCCTCACCCAAATCAGATTCAATTTATATCCCGACACTCTCCGGATCAAGAGCTGCGCCTATGGAGATAGAGTGGGGAAGCACCTCGCCAAACCCGGGATTGCCGCAAACCCGGGACTTCTCAAGAACCCGGGGACTGATCAGCCTGATCCGGCAGGAGTTATGTCGGTAGATGCGATGGAAATTGAGGAGGAACCATTTCCCGTCCGGACTATACCAACTTGGGCCAAGCCAATTTTTGATTTCCTAAAAGAGGGAATCTTGCCGGATGACGAAATAAGCTCAAGGCAGATCCAGAGAAGGGCAAAGGCCTATACAATTATCAATGCCGAACTATACAAAAGGAGTGTTACAATAGTACTGCAGCGGTGTGTTGATCCGGAGGAAGGACTTGACATACTCCGGGATATTCACCAAGGGGAATGTGGCCACCATGCCTCCTCAAGGGCATTAGTGGCAAAGGCTTTCCGTCATGGATTTTATTGGCCCAGTGCTTTGGAGCAAGTAGAGGACTTGGTGATAAAATGCAATGGCTATCAAAGATACGCCACCAAAACTCATCTATCAATGTCGGAGCTGAAAACTATCCCCATTACCTGGCCATTTGCTGTATGGTGCCTAGATATGGTAGGGCCATTTAAGCTGGTAAAGGGAGGGATGACCCATATCCTAGTCATGGTTGACAAGTTCACCAAGTGGATTGAGGTGAAACCAATTCAGAAATGTGATGGGGCAACATCAGTAAGATTCCTCAAGGATATAATCCTGAGATATGGCTATCCCCATAGCATCATAACTGACAATGGAACCAATTTTGCTGAAGGAGTGTTTGCGAGATTCTGCCAAGAAAATAAGATCTGGCTAGATGTCGCCTCAGTCGCCCACCCCACATCGAACGGGCAAGTGGAAAGATCCAACGGACTGGTATTGTCCGGGATAAAACTCTGGCTCATAGAGCCGCTGTAAAGATCAGCGGGGTGCTGGATAGAAGAACTACCAGCGGTGCTGTGGAGCTTAAGAACAACTCCAAATCGATCAACAGGCTATACGCCATTCTTTCTGGTATATGGGGCAGAAGCTGTATTACTAGCCGACATAGAGCACGATTCACCAAGAGTCACCCAATACACAGAAGCCGAAGTGCGCGAAGCCCGGAAAAATGATCTTGATCTGCTGGAAGAAGCAAGAGAATTGGCCTTGTCCAGATCCGCCATATATCAGCAAAATCTCCAACACTATCATAGCCGAAAAGTAAACCCCCGAGTCTTCCGAGAAGGTGACCTGGTACTCCGGCTGATACAACGCACAGCTGGCATGCATAAGCTATCCCCTCCATGGGAAGGACCTTTCATTGTAAGCAAAGCCTTGCACAATGATTCCTAGTATCTTATTGATGCACAACCCTAGGAAAAGAACAAGGCGGACAGGTCCGGAGAGGAATCCAAGCGACCGTGGAACATAACACTACTTCGTCCTTTCTACACCTAAGAGGTGAATGTATCTGAGCTACTCATTTGTCGGTATGTATGTCGGCAATGAGATTATTAATAAAAACTTTGGCACCCCGAGCAGAGACTCGGGGACTGCCGTAATAATTGTCTCTCGTTTTCGTATTTTTATGTCGGCTGGGTTAAGTCGCTTATATCTTAGTCGGATTAGTAATGTGTGAGCACCAAAAACCTAACTCTTCGACTTTGCTGTTGTCCAACAAGAATTGGCTTCATGGCAAGCAAGAGAACAAGTTTGGAATGGCAAAGCACATGAAAAACGACTAAGGAAAAGAACTTAAGCGGGCCAACATTGGTTTTCTAACTGACCCTTAGTTTATTATGCTCACTAAAATGCCAGATCATTTTGAGCTAATCTCAAAGTTTTAAGTATTGTTAAATCAATTTTTTGAACCTCAGACTCGTAAGTCGAAAAACCGAATCAAGGTAGACGCGCGCCGAGTCAAAAATTGGGGGAACAAGAAAACGAAACTCGGGGACTTCGCCCACGATAATCCAGCAATAAAAACTTAGTTTAGAACATTAAATTGTAGCACAACCAAACTAAAGTATTTAGATACATTTACGCCCGGCATTCTGGGGATTTGATAAATATGATGAGTGTTTTCTAAGGAGCAGGAGCAGCAGACGAATCATCCGTCGATGAAGGAAGTACTTCGGAGTGTGGGGGAGGGGCGCTAGCCTTGGCTTCATCCTTAGGGTTAACCTTGCTATCCTCCGGGTCTTCGGCCTCGTCGCCAAGCTCGGAGGCCTCACCTTCACTCCCTTCCTCTTCATCTCTAGAAATAGCTTCTTCGTCAACGACATCGAGATAACTCGGCCCTTCATTCCAAGCGTGGCAGAAGGAGTACTAGATGAGCTTGTTGGCACAGGCTTTGCGGCGCACGATCCAATTCGGATTTTTGCACCACTTAGACCCGGTGCGCATGTGAGTGAGAAACCCCAGATCAATTCCTTCATACGACGAAAGAACAAATTGCAAGGCAATGTCGGCCCGGCCCGTGCGGCAGATTCGCGCCACAGATGCAGCTGCGTATCGCACTCCATTAATTTGGCTATGAAAGTCGAGCCTCTTTTTGGAATGGTTTCACTGGGCCAGTGGGAGTTGAACATTCGCGTTGTCGCTGGTATAATATCCGCGCCATGGTTCTTCACTACCTCAAGACAAGCGGTGAGGCTCGCTAGTAGATCCTCCGTATTATACGAGATTGGCTAGTCACCAGGGGCAGCAAGAATACCACGCTGTTCGTGGGACCGGGTTACGGCAGCGACACCGAGCGTATCGCTTTCTAGAAATTTGCCTAACAGAGCAAAGGAAGCAGTAACTAAGAGCACCAGATCCGGAGGAATGAAAGTTAAGCAAGGGAAGAGAACTCGCGTGCAATCTGGAAGAGGAGTCGATGAAGCTCTGAATGAACATCGGTGCTATGGGCCTGGAGTTTCTCATATTCGGTGGTCACCGATGTAAGCTTGATGTCGGCTTCCTGCAATAAGCTCTTGTCCTTGGAGATTTGCGTGGTTAAACGCTCTTTCTCCTCGGTAAACTCCTAGTCAGCCTTCTCCAACTCGGCTCATGGAGGCCCTTGAGCCTCTAAATTTCGGCATTCAGCCGAGTGATCTCCGAGTCCTGGAGCTGGAGCCGAGCTATCTCTTCATGTTTCTTCTTTAGCTCATCCTCATGCTTCACTGCTTGTTCGAGGAAATGGGTCATCATTTCAGGCATGGTAACGCTGTCCTCGAGAGCAACTGCAACAATGTAATGACCCGGAGGACCCAAAGTATAAGTGTCCACCAGATAAAAGAAGGAAAGTACAGTGGTTGTGTGAAGGGGATAAAATTACCTTTGATCTCAGCCAGATTCTTCCACATAATGATATTCTCAGCTTCCACCTCGTCTGCATGATTCGGATAGCAAATCAGTACAAATCACAGACAACTCTAAAGAACGAACATGGAAGAGGGAAAAATCTGAATAAGGAACATTACACTTCTTTTGGTGAGCCTCCGGGAGTTTACCATAACGTGCGCACATATCTTTATAAGAGTCCAGCAAATGCTGGAACTCAGCGGTTCAGCGGTTAGTGGTAATCTGAAATAAGCAAGGTGATGGCAAAGTTCAAAGGCAAAGTAAAAATAATTCGAAGTCTACAAGATCCGAGCCAAGTGGGACTTAACCCGGCTCTAGGTGTGTGGATATTCAGTCTACAAGATCCTGGCCAAGTGGGACTTAACCCGGCTCTAGGTGTGTGGATATTTGAAGTCTACAAGATCCGGGCCAAGTGGAACTTAACCTGGCTCTAGGTGTGTGGATATCCGAGGTCTACAAGATCCAGGCCAAGTGGAACCTAACCCGACTCAAGATGTGTGGATATTCGAAGTCTACAAGATCCGGGCCAAGTGGAACCTAACCCGGCTCTAGGTGTGTGGATATTCGAAGTCTACAAGATCCGGGCCTAATGGAACTTAATCCGGCTCTAGGTGTGTGGATATTCGAAGTCTACAAGATCCGGGCCAAGTGGAACTTAACCTGGCTCTAGGTGTGTGGATAATCGAAATCTACAAGATCCGGGCCAAGTGGAACTTAACCCGGCTCTAGGTGTGTGTGGATATTCAAGGTGTATAAGATCCGGGCCAAGGGAACTTAACCCGGCTCTAACTATGTTAAAATTTGACGTTGCTATGGACAAAAACTAAATTCTGTAAGGAGCATCCGACCGAATAACAAGTTATTCCCTCGGAGGCTCGGGGACTAGGGGCTATGTCTACAAGTGCTTAGTTATGCAAAGTACCAACAGCAGAGGAAAAGAGTTACCTCCATCATCCGGCCAGCTAAAGAGATAGCCTTAGTAGTGGAGTTCATCTGGGCACTGAACTCGGCTGGGCCAAACTTCTCCAGCATATCATCTTGAGGGTCGATGAATTCTGCATTATTCCAGTTCTTCACATACCCAAGGAGCAGTGGACTGTAACTTTCACCACTGGGAGAATAGTTAACCACAAGGCCTTTCACGTGGGCCTCTCGCCTGGTGGATTGAGCTGCAGCAGGGCAGGTATGCAGAACCAGCTGCTTGCTACCCTCTGACCCGGAGGCGGTAGACCCAGATGAAGTTCCTTTAGCTGACCCGAAAGCCTTCTTGAACTTGCCGGATGAAGCCTGAGGAGCTGGCTGGAAAATGTCGGTGACTGAAGGAGTTGACCCGGAGGGAGCTGATGGGGCTTTCCTCTTGGGAGGCTTGGTGGAGGCTTTAGCTGCTATTGTTGGTGCCGGTGTTACTGTTGCTAGTGGTGCTTTGGTCTTTGGTGCTGGTCTTCTTTATTGCTGCTGGTCTTTGGTCTTTGTTGTTCTTGATGCTATTGATGCTGGAAACACTGGGACAGAAGAACTTGTTGGGGGCGTTGCCGATGAAACTGGCACCTCATGACTTGGTGCTGAGGCCGAAGAACTGGGGAGATCTGGCATCGCCATATCCAGAGCTGCCCCGCTACCCCCCGTGCCGACATTGCCTTCCTCATGACGAGGTGGGCTCTGGTCAGGCGCAGCCGTGGAGCCCTCTTGAATGGGGCTGAGCGAGCGAGTATCGTTGTTGCGGGGGGAGAAGGGCTGCTCCGGATTGGGGAGGCTATGTTGGAGCCGCTTTGAGGGATGACCCTAGGAGCTCTAAAAAGAAGAAAAACACCAAGTCAAAAAGAGAGAGAACCAATAAGAGACAAAGGCAAGCAAAGGAAAAATCCCTAAGTATCAGTGCAAAAGGACTTACTCATCCGAGGTTGGAGGAGCCCAAGGTTTGGGCGCCCTCCGGACCGTGCACTTGGCAGCCGGCTTAGACGAGGCTTTCACTCTGGACTTCTTCTGCCTCTTCTTGGGCGGCGGTACCTCCGGAGCTGCGGCCGAGGTAGCCGTGCGCTTCTGGGAAGAAGAAGGGGCCGGACCACCAGTGGTGAGGGGAGGAACCTCGTGGACCTGACCGTCTGGGTTAGCTGAACATTCGGACATAACCAGATGCGCGTAAGAGATGGGAACTGGATCAAGTACCTCCAGGACCTCAATGTCCGAGTCATCGTCGTCTGGCCAATCCCTTAGAGAAGAGGCGTTACCAGCGCTGCGTTTGACGATGTCCGGGGTAGGCAGGAAGGTCTCTGGATTAGGCTCCTCCTCATCCTCCTCGGTGCGGTCCGGCAACCACTTGCTCGCCAGCACCTCGCCATCCTCCAGTGGCTGCTGGAGGAATCGCTGAGAACAAGACAACAATTGACAAGTTACAAAAGTGAACCGACATACAGAGAAGATCCGTAAAACAGGAAAAAGTGAGTTTACCTTTGGAGGAGGGTTGTCCTGGGTAAAGGGCTAAACTCCCCACTCCCAATCCTCGGTGAACTCTTTCTCCACATTGAATATGGATTTAACCCAGCGGTAAACCACTGAGTTATCTAGTTTGATAGATGAAGTCTGGTGGGGGTCGAGAGGGCCGCTCAAGTAGCAAATCTTGTGAGCTTGCTTCTGAAGCGGGGAGACCCTACTGCGGAGGAAAGTAATCATGATGTCCTCCCCCCGGAGTTTCTTCTTGATCAGCTCCTTGATCCAGCGCTCCACTTGATTCACCAGAGCCATGGGCCGCTTCGGAATGCTCTCCCAAAGCGAGGTATCAGGAGGGCCAATCTTGAAGGGGAGGAGCCAGATCAAGTCCTCGTTGGTGGTGTTTCGGACATAGAAGAAAGTCCGGGCCCAGCCCTTGCAGGACTCGAGTTCGATGACCCGGGGGAATGCAGAGTTCTTCCGGGGAGAAATGGAGGCAACGCCACACTAGGTCAAATGCTTGTCCTCTGGGGCAAGCTCCTTATCTAGAACCACGTTCCTCCGGAGACCAAAGAACTTGATCCAAAGTTCCTTGGTTGGCCAGAGGCCAATGTACCCCTCAATGCCAGAAGCAAAGGAGGACAGAGACGTGATAGCATTGGCGGGGAGATGATGCAGTTGCAATTTGTAAGTGGGAATGAAATCAAAAAAGAAATCTGAGGTGGGGAGGCTGAAGCCGCGCTGAAAATGTGAAAGGAAAACAACATACTCCCTAGGGTTGGGGGAAGGAGGCGAGGCGGCAGGCGACGCCGGCGGGGATGCGGCGCATGGCACGGAGCCAGTCCAGGTCCTCCTCACAAACGGTAGAGCCATCCTAGTGGGCACGCTCGCGGCCCTCTGCTCCTTCCTCCTGCTGCGCCACCACAGCTGTTCCCTCCTCAGTCATGGTGGATTCGAGATCCTCGAGAGAGAAATCAGAGTAGACATAACCGGAGGAGGGGAAACGGGAAGCGCAAGGCCCCGTGATGGAGATCGTGAGTAGGAACAGCGGCACAGGAACAAGATGCTGCTTGTGCGCGGTCGCGATGGCGCCAGAGCAGCAAGAAACTAGTGGCGGCGACAAGGCTACGACGAGAGAAAAAGGAGGCTGGGAAGTACAGAGAAAATGGGGAACGTCCCCTAAAATCGCCCCAGGCCCTCTACTTAACCGTGCAACGGGCGCGTAGTGGGATCCTTTGCGGTTGCCACACCGCGCGCTATAGGCATGTATGCAGCCGCATCAGCCAATCAGAGCATGGCCACAGCAACGGCCACAGGAGCAAAGGATCCCATGACGTGATGTAATGTTACGATTAACGGCGCCATGATGAAGGGATGTGTTGCGATTATTCTGACATTGCGATAAAGAATCAGCGCATTAAATGCTTGTGGCCCTTAAAATGAGGTAAAACGATGATTACCCTCCACGTAGGATGTGGGGAAGCGTACACGAGAAGGAAAGGTAACTCGAATAAGCAAGCAAAAGACCCGGCCAACAAGGAATAACTCGGAATGAGCCAAGGGATCACAAGAGGAAGAACTCCGGGTTCCTGGGTAACTCGGCCAAAGAGGCAAAGATCCGAATATGGGAACCTGATGTGGCCTTAACAACCCAAAAATTGCTAGGACCGCACCAGCTTCGAGGACTAATTTTGGGGGGATACCCCCGGGTAGGGTAATGCCGGGGTATAAGGGCCGAGTTAGCCGGGGTACGGCACAGTCAAAGCAAGGGCTGACCGGGTCACCTCAAGGCGGGCCGAACCACGGAGTGACCCGGCCATGGAGCATCTCCTTGACTATGATCCGGCTGACATAAGATATATGCCGGCCATGTCTATCTAGCTGTTTTGCAGGTAACTTGATAAGCCGGATTAGCTATATGCTAGCCGGACTATCTCGTGGCTTCCAAGAGAAGGAATCCCCCGCTGGTCAAAAGGTGGCTTTATTAGCTGTAGCATGACCGAAGCAAAGTAAAGAACAGGACCAGCGGGTCAGGGGCGACCAAGGTGACGTGGGTAATGCCGGATGACGTAGCCTGTGTTTGGTGACACTTAAAGACAAAGATTACACAGTGGGTTACGTCCAAAGCTCGGACGAGCCGTTAAAGAAAATAGAGAAGCATCTAGCTTTAGGCGAGGAGCATATTCACAGAATATGCTGCCATGTGTGCCCTAGAATTGTAACCCGGGCTCCCCTATATAAGGAGCACCGGGGCCTCCATAGAAGGGAATCAATCATTTTCTCTGTCTAAGGTAGAACTCAAGAGCTAGTTGGTAGGAAGTAAGAGACATAGTCTCCTTCTTGCTGAGAGCTTGAAGAGCGTTTGTAAACACCATTGATAGAGAGAATATAAGAACATCTGTGCATGGAATCACCACATTCTCCCTCCCTGGATTCCCCTAGCACTCATTGGCCCCATCTTTAGCCTATCCATGGCATCTGCCGTGCCACCACCATGACAAAAGCTATTTCCGTCAGCCTTCATAGGTTTACCAGAACTTTTGTGGAGTTCCTTTCCTGCTGCATTCGTAGCTCCTTCCCGGAACAGGGAGTAACATGTCACAGTTCTTACACTATGAGGTGCATTAGTTTAGCCATAAGAGATCAAATCCTTGTTGCATAACCGGGCAGCTTATTCCCGTCCACAATTCTGGGATGTGGGGCCCAGTAGATGATAAAAGCCATTCTTTATCCTTCTCCACGACCCCATATGACAACACGATCCTCCAAGCAGGTCTACCACGGTTATACACCTTTCAGACATATATAACTGGTAGCCTCTCAAAGACTTTGTAAGGAGCTCTGCCTGGCAGCCACCACCAGATATGATAAACCTCCACCAAGATATCTATGCACAGATAATATAGACACTCATATCGCAGGGCACTAAGGGGTCCCACCCATGTGCTGGATCCTCCACGAGGAATCTAGAGCTTCACGATAAGGTCATCCGTCGGCATATGAAAGGAAGAAGATCCAGATGACTTTCCCGTCCCATTCCATGTCTTATGGTTAACGTACGGCGCTAGAATCACTGGTGACATTGGTTGTTAAGTCCTAGGTATTATGTTCATTTACCACTGGAACTGTAATAGCAGATTATTACCATTTGGTAAATAATCCATAATCATATTATTATGAAAATAGTGTTTTCTGACCTTTTTTAAATGCAGGTGATGACAACATTTGAGTTACAAGTATTTAATAGAAAATAACCAAAGGACATTAGCAAGTGTGAACTTGCCTTCCGTGATTACAAGATCATGCACTCACGGTCTTCAAGACAATAGAAGATCCAAAATCAGAAATTAGCATCATTGGTCCGGTAAGGACTAATGTTTAAAGAAGCAATATGTAGTTATGCATAAATAATGTAATGCAATTTTGAAAACCCCGAAGTAATACCCCAATATGGTGAATAAGTTAAGCTTGGGTGATTTCCTTAAGGTTTAGTGTGTCTATAAGTTCACTTTACAAGCAAACACATATATACAAGGAACTTAAGACTAAAATGTATGATACCAAGTAAATATAACAACACATGATTAGAGTTATTTTATATTATGTAACTATTATGGAAGTTCATGTCTTAGGTTGATAGGAGTTGAAACAAATATCATAGTGTTTTTGTTTGAAGTGGCAAAACGAATAACTTTTGAAGAAAGGTTTCTTGGATAAGGTTTAAACAATCTTTATGATGAATAGAATAAGATGGATGTCATTTGTGTAGGTTTGATAAGTTTGGACTAAAGATGATTTATGACTTAGTTGGAACAAACCAGAGTTACCTACAAAAAACATAAACATACTTTGGGCATTATGCTTATAACTTTGTGGACCAAAGTTAACTTTAAAAACATAAGTAGATTTAGGTGTGATGTATCTAAAGTATTATCAAGTTCTATGGTTAAGATAGAAATGATTAATAGTGTGAATTCATTCACTTTCAATTTAAGTGAATGATGAGTTTAGATGTGATTTGTTATTATGAAAATGATTTGGCTTATTAAGGAAAGCAATTTAGATGATCTCATTAATGTGTTAAGGTTTTAAATTCATGTTAAACAAGGTTAACAGATAAAGAGTATTCATCTTTATCACAAGTGAATGCTGTTTTAAAATTCAGTTAAAATTGTTGGTTTAACTTGGATTTATGGTTTTAAAGAGTTTTCTAAAAGTTAATTGTTTGTACTTAAGTGTTATTATAGACTTAAGTTATGGTTTTTGGAACTAGTATTTGAATATAGAAGATTTAAGGTTTTATAGCAAATTGTGATTATTTCTTACTTAAGAATTGTTTTTAAAGAATTTAAAAAATAGGTATTTTATAAAATGGTTAAGGATTTATTACTTTAAAATCTTAAAAACTTTTGACAGAATCTTTTTAGCATTTTTCTAGTGAAATATATCTATTCAGGATCTTAAAAAAAATTTGATTTATTTTTAGGTATTATCCTTATTTTTAGAAAATTCCATAAAAGATTAAATATCTTTGGATTTGTAAAAAAATAAGTTAGAATTTTTATAAAATAATAAATTTATTTTTATACAAAAAATGATTTTTAGGACTTTTATTTTTATGAATTTTACTTAGGATTTAAGTAACCTTAATATTTGGTTATATTTTATTTAACCTAAATAAGTGAATCAATATTTTTATTACGTAGAGATTATTTTTGTGATCATTTTGATATATTATGTATATTTTTAGGATTTTTCTATATTTTTCTAGGGTTCAAAATATTTAGAGGGTATTTTAGTAATTCCATTTACCCCTTTTTATTTATTTTCTCATTTCCTTTATATTCTCAGATCTAGGCCCACAGGTCAGGCCAGCCCACTAGGTTGGGCTAGACCACTTGGTCCGGTTCATTCGGTCGATTGACCCTGACCTGATCCTCTCCTTCTCCTCGCAACGCCCTCTCCATCTTGGCCGCTGCCATGGTAGCAAGTGATCCACTGATTAACGTTGCAACATACTATCCATTTCGATTTGTCTGTCCCTCCTCCATCTGCCCGCTCTTACTCGGAAACCCTAGCTACTTTGGCTCAGTGCACAGGTGCTGATGTTGCCTCCGCCACGCCCTTTCTTGGTCTGAAGCTGGCGGGATGGTAGTATGGCTGCAACCCCGACGTCCTTCTCTTGGTGGCCTCGTCTTGTCAAGTTGTGGTCACCATCGTCGGCCAGCTCAGCTTCCTCTTCTATCTCTAAGTGAGGACCCCCGGGTAAGTCTATTCCCCTACTCCCTCTCTTCCACTCTCATGGCCGCTCTGTCTCTCTAGAAGGTCAAACCCTAATTTGTTATAGCAATAGCTCCCTGATGTTTGTGTGATGATCTTCATGTGACTACCGACATTGACCAAGTTCTTAATTTTGAGTCTAAATATATTATAGGCTGCAACCTATTGTTGCTGGATTCATTGATGAATACTAACTAATGGACATATTGAAACATTGGAATAGCTAGCGGCTAATTGATTTTAGGTTCTAAGGATTTAACTTGGGTCATGGTTACACTAAATTTGAGTAACTGAGACGGTATTGGACATGCTCTGGTCCATGTGCGAGTGATAAAATCCTGGGAATGATTTTAAGTTGTTCTAGCAGTTTAAGATGGCCAAAATTGAGATGAGCTTATTTGATAACTTTATGCCTAAAGCTGAGTTGTGGTTATATATCATCTGTCAATACGATAGTAAGGTTTTAAATGGTTCCTGGCCCTTGCAAACTAGGGAAATGATGTTGATAATACCTCTGTTCATACTATCATACCGTGGCACATGCATTTTTGATTCAACAACTGCCCTTACTGCAGGTTGTGGTTTAATAAGTAATATTTAAGTGATAATTTTGCGATATAAGTTGAATGGTGATGCTTGCAACTAAATGATTCCTCGACAACTGTCTGGGAAAATGATGTACATAGAACATTTGCTTAATAACAGATGAATTAGAAAGATGTTGGTGTGGTGGCCTTTGTGTTACCAGAATATTGTTAGTGGAAAGTTCTCTGAGTATATGCATGTGTGGCCTAATTGGATTCAAACATTATCTTTGAATTCAGTCACTGTCCTACTTGACAAAAAATTAGTCTGTCCATTGACAGAGAACCCTTACTACTATGATTCCTGCCCCTTAGGGATTTAGGAAAATGATTTAATTTCTTTAAGGTTTTGCAAAGTTGATTATTGGATATATTGGCTATCCCTTGTATGCAATACTTGTGGCTTCTATAGGTGACCTAACTGTTGTGGTACCCCTTTGGAGGATGGACAGTGGTCTAGATCAACTACATGATCTGCTACAGGCTTACTTGATCAAGATTTAATTTAACCTTTGCCGATGATGCAAAAGGCTGAGGCCCAGATACAAATAAGAACATATGCTATACTTGATTCTTTAGCCATGCCTAGGATGCAAAGCCTGAGGGCAACTACTCAGAGAAATAAGAACAGATACACACATGTGTTTCTATAGCCTGGGATGATCTTGTACTCCATTTGAGTACAGATCTGAGGATATAACCACTATTCCATCTATCATGCCTATACTATTAAGAATAGATACTATGCATGATTTCTGGATGCTAACCTGCTGTTGTAGAGTGGATAATGAAGTTTGGTGATGTTGGATTGATTAGACTGGCTTGATCTATTGTTCTTGCTCTAGCTTGATCTTCTCTTCCTTGTTACTGGTTCGGCCTTGTTCCAGACTTGGCCTTGCTGCTTGCTGGCTAGCTCCCCTTCAGATGATCATGATTGATACTACTTATGCTATTTTTGTATACTGTGATTGTGGAGATAGTGGGATGGTTGTATGATGCGTTGAACCGGTGAGAACCATGGTGTTTCTTGAGAGAGAACTACTGCTGGTTCGGTGAAGGGAAAAACAGAGATATGTATTGTTCTTGTGTGGTTTTATATTGTGTGCCCCTTCATATTTTCCTGGTTTTGACTATCCTTATTTACTTTCCAAGGTGAAACTTGCTCCACTTTACTATTTTGGTGAAATTTGCCCATTTCTATCAATGATGTTGTGCTGAGACAATTGATACACTAATAATAATAGATATTGTTTTTGGTGAAACTTTCCCCTACTTAATTAAGCTCCATGGTGTGACAAAACAGTGCAACCCACTGTTACTACTGAGAGCACTAATCCTAATCCCCTTCCTTTGTTTATTTTTGACTTATCTTGCAGATACCAAGAAGGAATACACGAATATCAAGACTAGATATAGGAATCTTAGTTTAGATTTTTGTTACTCTAATTTTCTTATTCTTTTGTAAAAACCATGTGATACTTATATAATTCATTAAAGCATTTCTTTTTATTTACTTGTAATTATTCATCTCTGTAATGACTTCTGATATACTTATATCCTTTAAATCTTTGTATTATTAAATAGGAAAGTAATAAAGATTTCTACTTATTTGTATTTGTTTGAATTACTTTAATGTATTCAATTTCCTTTATTTCTTTTAGTTAATTGTAATTTACTTTTGTTCTTTTATTATAAAAGAATAATGTAATACTTCATGTATTCTTACTAATAAAGAATTATTTTATATCATTATTATAATCATTTATTTTACTTGGTTATAGTATTATTATTCCTAAATTTCTAATTCAACTTTGAATTGAATTTGGAAATTCAAAGTAAATTTCAAATTCTACCCCTCCAAGAACACAGATAATACCTAAAGGTCATGTAAAAATCCATCGAATCAAGAGAGATTCTGATCACTCTAGGGTTTTAGTTTGCGAAAAAATTACCCATATTTTCAGATGCATGAATGCAATGCACAAACATGTGTCCCATCTATTTCTAGTTTCTAATCCATGGATGTTACAATTATCTATTGTGACAATAATGGTGCCATAGCTATTGCCAAAGAGCCAAGGTCTCACAAGAATTCCAAGCATATAAAGCGCCAGTTTCACTGCATCGGTGAACATGTCAAGGATGGTTATATAAAGATTTG
Source organism: Avena insularis (assembly GCA_023614405.1). NCBI lineage: Eukaryota > Viridiplantae > Streptophyta > Magnoliopsida > Poales > Poaceae > Avena > Avena insularis. The sequence goes on along the minus strand of CM042690.1, from coordinate 656,949,762 downwards.
CAAAGTACACACGGATCTGAATGTGGTAGACCATTGACTAAAGCTCTCCCAAGGCAAAACATGATTTGCACCAGAACTCAATGGGTGCTAGATTCATCACTATGTAATTCAGATTATTGACTCTATTCCAAGTGGGAGACTAAAAGGAATATGCCCAAGAGGCAATAATAAAGTGGTTATTATATTATTCGTGTTCATAATAGATGTTTATTTCTCATGCTAGAATTGTATTAATTGGAAACATTAATATTTGTGTGTTTAATGAACAACCAAAAGGTTCCTAATAAAGCCTCTCATTTAACTAACTCGTTGATTAACCGATGATCAAGGTTTCCTGATCATGAACATTGGATGTTGTTAATAACGAGGTCGCATCATTAGAAGAATGATGTTATGAACACTTACACCCATAGTAAGAATAGCAATACGATCAAGTCATCAAGTTTCATTGCTATATCAAACTCATATGAAGTAGTCCTAATCCTTAGACCATGAGATCATGTTAATCACTGATGCCAAAAGGGTACTTTGATGATATCAAACATCACTCCATAACAGGGTGATTATAAAGGTTTATTTGGGTACCCTGAAAGTATTAGTTGAGGCTCATGGATCAAGAGTGGTATTTGTCCGACCTGATGATAGAAACATATACTCTGGGACCTCTCGGTGATATTGCATTGACACCGCTTGCAAGAATGTGACTAGGTCACGGGAATGTCATATCATGGAACAAGATCGAACTAGGTATGGATGATACCAAATGATCGGATCTCAAACAAGTAATATATCACAAGACAAAAGGAATTGATTACAACTTTAGTGGTTCACACAATCACTAGATTCATCATTGAGTAAGTGGGAGTCATCATGGATTTCTAGATCCCGCTGATGATTATTAACCGGAGAGGTGTCTCGATCATGTCCATGTAATTCACGAACCGTAGGGTGACACACTTAAGGTTCACTAATGTGTTTTGAGTGGATTTGGAACTCCGACTGAATTATAGGACAACACAGGGGTTGTTTCGAAAAAGCACCAAAACTGTTTCGGAATATCGAAATAACACAAGGGGTAATTGTTAATTTTTGTTAATTGAATGAATTAAAAAATATTAAATAAATAAAAATGTTTTATTAATTCCATAATTGTGGTTTAATTGTTATGAATGTCATGCAATTAAAAAGGAAAATAAAAGAGGGGGTTACCACCATGAAGAGGGAGAGGTGGCACCTCTAGGGGCTGACGTAGCCCCTAGGGGCTGCCCCCTCCTCTCCTATAAAAGGTGTCAACTCGTCCTCTCTTCCTTTAGACACTTGAGCCTCCTTATTTTCCCTCCCTTTTTGCTCCACCATTTCCACTTCTTAGCGAAGCTCTGCCATAAAATGGTTCAAAGTCTACACTTAGAGAAGTGGAGTAGGAGTTTCCGACGTCAACAAGCCGCATGTGTGACCTTGATCTACAGATAAGGATGCATGTACACCTTCATCATCATCGACAATGTTTGAGCAGGAACGTAATCCCACTTACGGTCTTCGAGGTTGAGCTACTTATTTCTACCATCTCGTAGATGATCTTGGCTAGATAGTGGTTCACGCGTAGGATTTTTTTGTTTTACTTGCTACGAACCCATCAGGGATCCCACTGACTCCCCCATGGCATCTACCCCTAGGTTTCTTGATGGAACCGGCAACTCCACACTGGCATCCATCCTCACGTTGGATGGTGCCAAGGAGGTTGGTGCCGGGGACATCGAAGTGCCTTCGCTCAAGATCAAAGGAAAAGAAGAATCTCAGGACCCGCACTAGGGGCGGTAAAAGGACTTGGGAAGATGCAAGAGACTCTCCTCGCGAAGCTTCACACCCAAGTCCGCATGCCCCTCTTGAAGTGGGGGCTTGGCCCAGATGGAGGCGTCTCCCCAGAAGACTATTTGCTGACGGAGGCCATCAAGGTCGACTCTAGAGGAGGAGTGGTAGATCCCTCGGGCCTTCCCTCCCCTTTGTCGTATTGGGAGACGCTCCATGATGCCTCGAAAGGATTGTCTTTCACTGGGTCTTTCCCAAGGTAGTACGCCACTAGCTCAGACGAAAGTAACAATGTATCAGAGCTTGCCGGGACTGACGCTAGGGACTATGTAGGGGTTCCGCGTATGAAAACAATAAATTTTACTCTACGCCCCAGAACCCCTGAAGCTGCCAGGACCTATCTATTAGCAATATAGTAACGGGAGGGGATTTTTGCGAACTTACCCTTGAAGACCGAAAAGCATTGTCAACGCTCAGGAGAACGTGGTTGATGTAGACGAGCCGAAGCTGACCTCAAGGTCGTGATGAAGTCCTTGCGCTCCTTGGATCCAACGACTTGAGTGACTCAAGTGCGACACCTCGTGGGGAGTTACACACGTCCGGTGCCTAAAGATGACTCCCGCTTCCCCGATACAGCAACAGTTGCGGAAGTAGATCTCCTGGATCTGAATCCCGCAGCGCGACGGCGCTCCGCGGTGAAGATGTCTCTCGCTTGCGCAGTCCAGACTTGGGACCACGGTCACGAGAGAGAGAGGGGGAGAGAGAAAATATCAATTAGAGGTCCTCCCAAAAGTGGGGAGACCTTTATTGATTATTGGTGTATTTAAATTGGCCAAATACCCCCACTATATATAGGGGGAGGGGAGGTACTACCTCCCTCAAAGTCCCGGGGTGGGACTAAAGGAGAGGAGGAGGGAGGGGTGGCACCGCCAGCCACCCCCATGGGCCCCACGCAGGGGGCTTGCCCACTAGGGCGTCGGCCACCCCCTTGGCCCCTTTTCCCTCTCTCTCCTTTCCCCTAATGGGCCCTCTCCCTCCGGAATTGGCCCATTAAGCCTTTGACCATTAAAATTGATTTTCTCTTTATTTAAATAATTATGAATAAATGATTAAATCAACATTTAACATTCATTCACATATTATTCAATCTCCGTGGCTATGGAACACCTTCCACCTCCACTCCGAACATCCTCCGGACTTACCGAAACCCTTCCGGTTTTCTCCCTACAACTCTTCGGTGATTCCACCGATCCTATAAACACTCTCTAAGCATCATCAAGCCCTTAAGCGTGATACCCCACGGTTCGGGAACACTCCAGACATGGTCGTGACACTCCCGCACCAATGATCGATAGAGGGACCTGGATGGCCATGTGACCCCTGTGCGTTCCACGAAGATCTTTCGTCGTTTGAACCAGGACAGTCGTGTCTTATTCCCTTTGTCACTCGATACTTGCATTGCCCGAGATCTGATCAATGACATCACCATGTCGTGTTCAATCTCGTTACTGAACAATGCTACTTGACTCGTTCCGACAAGTGATATCCCTGTGATCAAATCACACGCTGCGCAACTATTGGATATAACCTCTCCGAGTGGGCCCTTGAGTATCTTCCCGTCACATGGACGGAAAAATCCCGCTCTTGACATATATTGCCTCTACGGTTTCCTCCGAATACCTGAACACACCTTTAACCACCATATTACCAGATGGCGTTTGATGCTATCTACGCACTCTCAGGAGACAGTGATTGATATAGCTTCGCGGTCTAAGGAATAGTCTACAAGGATCCATTTCTAATCATCGTAACTTAACTTCGTGACATGATCGGGTCACGATGTTTAGATTGGGTATTGGTTCATCATCTCATTCTCAGAATAAGATGACCTCATTTCCAACTAGCATAAATGCCACATGATCAGGAAACATGATCATCCGTTGACCAATGAACCAGTGACTAGAGTTTCACTGGGAACCCCTGGTTGTTTGTATATCACACGTGTATTGATGTTTCCACTCAATACAGTTATAGCATGATATAAAACTTAATCATAAACTATATGAAATATGATAATAGTCCTTACTACTATTTGTCTCTAGGGCATATTTCTAACAGACTCCTCTCCGCATAGCGAAGCCCGGTGATGAAGTCTCATCGCAGGGGCGATGGGGAGTAATGAGTCCAAATTTGAAGCATATTTGCCTTATATTTTTGCACAAGTAGAGTAGGATTTTTGGTATTTTACTGCGCTCGCATGCACTTTTTGTCCTTGTTTCAACAGGATCTCGAATTATTAAGTCTTTTGTGAACATATCAATTGGGATTGTCATATTATGCAGTAATATGATATTTCTAAGTGATAAATGTCATTTAATTGATTTTTCCTCACACCTGGGAGAATAGCAAACATGAAGGAAGGTTATAGAGGGTTCAACGACCTATACCGTCCGCTTGCCCGTACTGTCCGCCTGTACCACCTGTCAGCGCGTCTGCATCGTCAAATACTCTCACCATGCGAAGACAGATCTGAGATCCGACATTCATAGAGAGGGATCTGGAGGAGGAACTAGGCGAAGGGCAAATCCTTGATGCTTCACGGATCATCGGAGGGCATCGCATCATCTCCTTCACCGTCAACTACTGCATATCCATCACCATCACCATTCCCCTCTCCCATACCTTAGGTTTTGTTGTAATTCCAAAACAATTGTGGTTTGCACTAGATTTATCTTCATAATTTTATCCATCCATTTGAATATGACGATGTTGTTGATTCTTCCATGTGTGAGAAATTGTGGTTTGCATTACAGTTATCTTCATACTTTTATCCATCCATTTGAATATGACGATGTTGTTGATTGCTTCCATGTGTGAGTAGTTCCCTTTCTTCTTGGGGAGATAGAGAAACCCTAGCATTATTATAAAATGAAATAATGATGATCTATTACTTTGGTCCATGATCCGTTGATCTATGATATTGTGTCTGATCTCTCTCTTTAGATGGTCTGTGTAGTCGGCCACATATCATTTGCCTCCGGGTCCAAAGAGAGGGTGATATCCTAAGGATGTGTATGGGACTATGTCTAGTGTTAGTTTTGTGACTATAAGCATTGGCTTATAACCTACATGGTCAAAGGGGCAATTAAGCGATATTCACTAATATCATTACGATATCCATGGGGAAACCCTTAATTGTGGTGGTTTGTATGAGTGATTTCTCTCAGGCATCGCAGTGGTTATTTAGAGATACCTCATTACTTGACTCAAGAAAGCGACTGCCCATGAGTTTTGTAGTGAACATCTTATTATGGAGCTCTCTCCACACATATTATGACGAAAGAAATAGACTATCCTAATTATGATTAATTACCCCATGCTAGCGGTGTATCCTACATCCTCGAGAATGCTTTAGTATTATTGAGTTCCAACACCATTTCTGACCCTTTTGTTCCTTGTTTTATTTACTTTTCTACATTTAAACAAAAACCTTTTGAACACCCTTTACTTGAAATCAAAGGAATCTTACAAGTATCCTTTGGTAGACAGTGACGAGGGGCATAAATACCTCTACCAAATAGCTCTTTGTGGGTTCGATACTCTTATTTCGAAACTAGCTATAATGAATTTGTGCACTTGCAGTAATAATGATTTTTTCTGGCACCGTTGCCGGGGAGCTGAGCACTTTTGGTCTTTGTTCTTAGTTGCTTATTTTACTAATTATCTTACTAAAGTTCTTTACTAGTTTTAGGTAAGCAACACTCAGGTTGACGAATCAGCTTGATGCAACTAAATACCTCGGGAAGTTTAATAGAGGATTTTTTAAGGAATTCCCAAGTCGGAGCGAACCATAATTCGAGGTTAACCCTCACTTTATCGCAATTATTAAAGAGAAAACTTTTGCAGGAGATGATCCAGATGAGGATCCTTACACTAATTTAATGCATTTTACTAAGTTATGTTGGACACTTAAATTGAAAGGCTATTCTGATGATGAATTAAAACTTAAACTATTTAGCCAATCTCTAACCAACACTGATTTAGCTTGGTATAGAATATGCCCTGTAGAGAAAATTGATACTTGGGAAAAGTTCAAAGGAGAATTTGTATTTCGATTCTTCCCCAAAGTGAAGACTGCTGAAGTAAGGAGGATGATCATGAACTTCAAAACCGCCCATGTGAAGGATTGGTAAGAGCCTTCAAGAGGTATAAATCCATCCTTAATAGATGTCCCCATCATGATTTACCTAAATGGTATGTTCTACATATTTTCTATGGGGGACTTAATCAAGAGATTAAGCATGAACTTGACACTAAATCCGGAGGTTCTTTTATGGACTTAACTAGAACTAAAGCTTGGGAACTATTAGAATGAATTTGCTACAATAGAGAAACCTGAGGATTTGATTTAGGCAGCGAAGGAGGGATAGAAATTAAATATGATTGTCTGAACGCTTATAAGGAATCCAATAAAGTTAAGGAAACCACTAATGAACTTCAACTTGGTGATGATATTATTCTGCAAATCCTTCAGTCTTTACAGAACATATTGAAGCCCTAAAGAAATATTGGCTTCAATACACTCCACCACCTGAGCAAGTTGAAGATGTTGAGATAAAAATCGTGGCCCCTGTAGAGCCATTAAAGAGGGAAGCCCATTATGTTGAACCCCTTCCTTTTCCAAGGACGGCGATAAAACATATGATGGCTCAACAACTCGAAGAACAGCTGGAAGAGGAAAGAATGTTCCTCAAAAATTTAGAGAAAGAGCCAAAAGAGGAAGAAATTAACCAAGTAAGTATTCAAGATGCATGTGATCCAACTAAAGAAGATATATTAACCATGTTTCCACATTGCAATGTGATCGAGCTGGACACCGAAGCTTCACAATTCATTGAAGGAAAGGTAAAAACTAAAGATGTTGGTAAGCCTATTCTCCCTTGCACTTTTAGAGGGTCTTCTTATTATGGCCTCTATAATATCGGAATAGCTGTTAATGTAATCCCTTACAATTTTTACTTGTCCAAAATGAACTTATCCTAGCTGAATTGGAAGATACTGATATGACCGTAATCTTAGCAGATAACACACTTAGAGTTCCTATGGGGGGGGGTAATTAGAGATGCTCCAATTTGTATTGGACCTTACAAGTACCCTATTGATTTTCTACTTATTGATATGCCTACTGATGTTTATTGTCCAATTATTTTTGGAAGAACTTTTCTAAACACCGCAGCGACAAACATTGATTGCAAGAAACAAATTGTATCTCTCAAGTTTGGCGAGGATAAAATGAATTTCCATTTCTCCAAGTTTGATCATAGGCCAAGTATTGAAGAGTTTGATGAATATGAGAATGGGCAAGAGGAAGAAGGTAACATCACTAGTCTTTCTATTGTATTCATTGAAACTCCCAACGATAATTTAGCAAGAACCCTAGTTGATAATGAAAATCTTCCTGGAGATACAGATAGAATGGAAATTGATAATTATCTTGATTTAACCCCTACGGTTGATCCCAAAATGAATCAAATTTATGAGATACCCATAAGAAAAGGGGATGATGCACTTGCACCTCCTACACTCAAATCCCTTTCCAAGGAATTAAAATACAAGTTTCTTGATAGAACTAATAAATATCATATCATTGTAAGCTCTAATCTCGCAGAAAAAGAGGAGGAGAATTTAATAATGGTCCTAATATGTACCAAAAAGCTCTCGGATATTCGATGGGCAACTTGAAAGGGATTAGTCCCTCGATAGCCACCCGTAGAATTTTTATGGAAGAAGGATCTGAGCCAGTTGCAGACTTCCAAAGGCAACTTAAACCTCATATGAAAGAAGAGGTAAGAAAATAGGTAATATGCTTACTAGATGCAGGTATAATCATTCATGTAGAGGAAAGCAATTCGGTAAGCCCAGTTCATTGTGTTCCAAAGAAAGGTGGGTTCACTATTGTCCCAAATGAACACAATGAGATGGTCTCGGCTCATACCGTCATTGGTCATAGGATGCGCATTGATTATAGAAAACTTAATAAGGAAACTAGAAAGGATTAGTACCCTTTAGCATTTATAGATCAAACTTTAGAGAGAATTGCTATGCACTCTCATTTTTGTTATTTAGATGGTTATTCTAGTTTTTCTCAAATAGATGTCCATCCTGATGACCAACTTAAGACAAATTTCACTTGTCCGTTCGGTTTATATTCTTATCTTAATTTGCCTTTTGGCCATTGTAATGCTCTTGCCACCTTTCAAAGGTGTATGATTGCCATATTTGTTGATTATGTTGAAAATATTATGGAAGTATTCATGGGCGATTTCTCAGTCTATGGAACGTCATTTAACCATTGTCTTCATAATCTTCATAAAGTTTTGCAGAGATGCGAAGATACTAACCTAGTCTTGAATTAGGAGAAGTGTCATTTCATGGTTAAAGAAGGTATAGTACTTGGTCATAAAATTTCGGACAAAGACATAGAAGTCGACAAAGCTAAGATAGAAGAAATAGAAATACTTCCCCCTCCTCATGATGTAAAAGGTGTAAGGAGTTTCTTAGGTCATGCTGGATTTTATAGAAGGTTGAAAAACTTCTCTAAACTTCTAGACCATTAACTAACCTTTTACAAAAGGGGGCTGTTTTTAATTTTGATGAAAACTTCCTTACTGCTTTCACAATTTTGAAGCAAGCTCTTCTATATGCTCCTGTTATTAAACCACCTAATTGGAAGAAACCTTTTGACTTGTTTTGTGAAGCCAGTCATGAAGTAGTGGAAGACGTTCTTTGCCAGCATGATGGTGATGAACTTAATATTATTCATCATGCTAGTCACACCTTGAATGGTGCTCAAAAGAATTATCCTATGGCAGAAAAGGAACTCTTTGTTGTTGTTTTATCCTGTGATAAGTTTAGATCTTACATAAATGTTCAAAAGTAAGAGTGCATATTGATCGTATTGGCTTAAAGGAAATCCTTGAAAGAACTAACGTTAATTCAAGAATGATCTGTTGGACTTTGCTTTTGCAAGAATTTGACTTGAAGATCCTTCAAAGAATAGAAGAACATGTTGACACACTGATGAATATTAAAGAATTCAGATCACTAGAAAGGGTGTCATCTATTTGTATACCATCAGGGACTATCCATCCCAAAATAAAATTTTATGTTTCTCTCTACAATGGTTTTAGCAATTTCTTATGACCAACCTTGTTCAAAAGGAAAAACAAGAAGTTAATCCAAAAGTTAAAGGGTGTTAAGACGTCAAAATAAACTCATTACTACCAAATGGGTAAGATAATCCCAACCTTATTTTATGTACTCTAATTATTGTTTTGCCATTTTTTGCGTTTGCATATTTTAAACTCCTTATGTTTTTTGAATTTACCGCGCTTTTTCGAGCTTGAAGTACGGCGACGGCCTTATGTTTTTGAATTTACCGCCATTTTTTAGTTTGAGAAGGGCGTAGCGGTATGCATTACCTGCCCATACCACTGATCGTTAAACGCTCAGTACCCTTGCCTCGTTTGTTGTTGTTTTCTTACACAGGCGGTACGACCGGGACGTAGGGTTTCCTCCAACCGTACGGCAGGTCGTTGAACACACTGTACCTCGTTTGGTTTTCGTGTGTTTTGTGTGGTCTAAAAAACCCTTTTTACCAATGTTGAAAGGTCGGTAACTACCAGTACGAGCGGACCGTATGGATAGATCCCGCCCGTACCAACCAATTGGTAAGTTTCATGACAACTTCAGTCGTTGGGGTTTTTGGTAGGCCATCGGGTACAGGCGCGCCGTACGGGCGCCGCCCATACCACTAATCGTTACCGCCTCAAAATTTTCCCTTTTGTCTCGATTCTTTCATAATTATTGGGATTCTTTTCTTGACTGACCGTTTTACTCCTAATACAAGTTTTTCCCTATTTCTAACCCTTCATAAGCCTTTCCAAAGGTTTTGTTCCTTCTTATATCAACAGATCCAATCTCTTTAATGTGTTACCCAGTTCAAGGCAATGACAAACCTCTAGGCCTCATGACTCCTTCATGGGATAGTTCCAGACTTCCTCCATTGAGGTCGATGACCGTGAAGCACAAGGCCTTAATACAAAGAACAAGGGTATCTCCTATGACTCTGATGATGATGAGTTCGAGATCTTCATGGAGCAAACAAACAGCGGGTGGAGGCAACCCGACTACCTCTCTATGGTGAGGCCTAAAGATGAAGAGGAAGCAAGGAAGCCACACGGAAGGGGTTGCACGGAGTTGCTCAAGTTTATTGCCACCAAATACTCTTTGCCCAAGCGCAAGAAAGTTAACTAAGCTAATGCAGAAACTTATTAGGAGACTACGACAGACACTTCTACAACAAAGAAGATCACCATGAACGCTCGCATGAGCATGAAGCCACATGATGATTGGGGATTCAGACTCATGGACGTACCTATTGCCTCAGAAATCTCAGAATCCAAGCAACGCCTTCGCATGATAGAGAAGGACCAAAAGGGAGAACTTCTCCATTGGGAGATCGTGCACGAACGCCTCCTAGATCTAGAAGGCAAGAAGAAACTCAATGAAGTGCTGAGTAAGGTTGCCGAGGGAATATTCCCCATGCATTCTGACCTGTAGAAGTGCCTTCACCGCATATCCGCTCTATATCTGAAACTCAATGAAGTGCTGAGTAACGATGGAGTTCTATATCTGATATTGTAATTCTGCTTCAATTTGCCTCATTTATCATAACGACTCGTGCCTCATTAACATGATGCCCTTGTCCATAAGCCATCATCTTGACCGGGGATGAGAAAAAGTCTAGCTTGGGGAAGTTGATGAGTCCAAATTTGAAGCATATTTACCTTATGTTTTTGCACAAGTAGAGTAGGATTTTTGGTACTTTACTACACTCGTGTGCACCTTTTGTCCTTGTTTCAACAGGATCCCAAATTATTAAGTATTTTGTGAATATATCAATTGGGACTATCATATTATGCAGTAATATGATATTTCTAAGTGATAAATGTCATTTAATTGTTTTTTCTCGCACCTGGGAGAATAGCAAACATGAAGGAAGGCTATAGAGGGTAACAACCTATGGTACATGCGGAGTTTGCCCATACCATACACCTATACCACCTGTCAGCGCGTCCCCCTCGTCAAATACTCTCACCACGTGGTGACGGATCCGAGATCCGACATTCGTAGAAACTTTCAGCCTCGAAACACCACGCCAAAGAGGGATTTGGAGGAGAAACTAGGCGAAGGGAAAATCCTTGTAGTGGCTACGGATCTCCGCCTGGAGGTGGATCTCACCATTGGGGAAAACAAGAAAGGTATCTAGGGAAAGAAGGAAAAGAGAACTTTGCTGCCCTTTCCTTTTTGCTTTTATAGAAGGCAGATATGGCTGAGCGGCAGCACAGTAGCTACAGCTCCATCCCAAGACGTGCCCATGACCGGCTCCGCTCCGATTGTCGTAGCAGCTGGGCAACCCATCACCTCCTAGTCAGAAGGCAAGGGCACGCTTCGGCTGTTGCGCAGGCAGCATGACACTACAACACAGAGCTCGGACGTTGGCGTTTATAGACGTCGAGGCACAGCCTTATTCACCGTGCTCGCACTAGCGCGGAAAAAAAGCCGCCAGGGGTAACTGCTTCGGGGATTGTGCAACGAAGGCGGATTTTTTGGTGCGACACAACATGATATGCCGAGCTAGCGCTTCCGCAGCAGCAAGGTGTTTACGCCACGACCCATGTAGGGTGGCACTATGTACATGTCGTGGCAGCTGTGAGACTACGGCATAATGACAATGCCTCGTAATATGTATGTTGGCACATGCTATATGGAAATTTTGCAATTCTGCCCCATTAAATAACAAATATCTATATCACATCTCAACCCAATAAATAGCATAACAAAGAACTCATAACACACAGAATTCAACTTCAGTTGAATTAACATGAGCATTCATTATATACATACATTACATCTCAATCCAACAAGTTTATAGCTCACAAAAGATGCAACTAGTTCCAACAAGTTCAAACCACTACAAAAGATGAACCATCACGATCAGAGAACTCACTTTGACTACAAACTGGAAGGCACAAACATCACCTTCCTAGATATTGTGTTGGCGAACATATTCTCCCCAGTTTGATCTAGAACTGACAGTAGTTTTATTATCACCCGACTTTGCTTGAACGGTTTATCTAGATATATAAGGCATAATATACTTCATAGCGAAACTGGATGATAAGCACTACACAGGGAAGATAAGAACAATTTAGATTGTTACAGTTCTAGGCATGGTTGGAGCTCAAGAGAATTACACTACTACACTAGGAAGAGAATTACCATATTTCATTTTCAGTCTGTGATTTTCTTGAGGGTGCAAACATAGTAAGAAATTTCTGTCCTATAACTTCTAACAATTCGCTTTAGATTTTTCCTTCTTGAGCTGGTTATGTCCACTTCATTTCCAAACCTATATCGAAGGGAGTACTTATCTAGTGATAGAATATTGGGACCTGAAAACCAAGTGAAAGAATATTGGTCATATTAACTTTATTGCCAAACCTATATCGAAGAGTGTACAATTTCATAGTTATATTTATCTTGTATTGATATAGTTGTATACTGAAAGCAAGTTTACCTTGCATGGTAGAGGCCACAGGCTGTTGAGACCTTGGAACTTTGTTATTGTTGTTGTTCAACATTGTTTTTTTCACCATGGAAATTAAGACAGTTTGACATCATTACTTACTACCTAGCAATGTTAGTTTATAGATCCCAAGACACAGTGAACCATAAAACAATGATATACTAACAAATCTCAATGCCTGAATATAAACAATGCCAGTTCGAGGGATCGGGGACACACGAATATGCGGCAAGGGACAGCTTCCTCGTGGAGGATGGTGCGGTCCGGTGTGGCGTAGGAGGTGAGCACGGCCGGGGTTAGCACCACCGCGGAGGACGGTGCGGTCTAGCGTGGCGCAGGAGCGCGGCTGGGGTCAGCGTCGCCGCGGAGCTGGGGCTAGGGTTAGGGTTGGTGTGGTGGGGGATTTTTTCAGATAAGGATGAGAGCGAAATGTGTGGGACAAAGGGGAAAAACTAGTATGATTCTTAACTACGCCAACCTTTGCCTTAACAATTTTTTTGCAAGTTAAACATGTCGCATATTCTCCAACATTCTGTTTGATTAACATTCGTATTTATTAGCAAACCAACAAAAAAAACACTAAAAAGAGGAAAATGGTAATTTGCATATATGGGGAGATATCGGTACACATGTACTTGTGCACGAGTCATGGCATTGCACTTCCAAAATGAAGAAGCCACCAAAAGAACACTACAGCTTACTAGATCTACTACAAGATTAATTAGTACTAAGAACTAATACTAACAACATAATTAACTTTAACTCTAATTACATCTATCAGCAAGCTTGTCTAACCTATTTATAATGACTTGCACCCTGCTAACCAATCTAATGCACCGCTCCCTCAGCGCTGCAACGCGGTCATTCGCCTTATTCTGCAATTCCGTGATTGCAGGTTCATATGTTCAGCGTACTTGGCCTGCCTTCTTCGTTCGTTGTCCTCCATCTCGCCCCACCAGAGCTCATGCAATGATTGTTGGAGGTCGATTGGGTGCTCTGAATCAACCCATCCACCCAATGGCATGAAGCTGCACCCCGACGACGACACATGAGTAACTTGCGGCCGGTATCCTGTGTGAAGTTCTTGTCATAGGCCATGTATCGCCAGGCGATTACATGGTCAGGGCATCGCCATAACACGTTCACATCGTTTTCCACATGCCATTGCAGGTCACGCATGTGACCCGGTACTCTAGGAATGTCGAACTTGAAATAAAAACAGCAATACCCATTGGTGAGGTCGAGAAATCAAGAAATTTTGGAGATGAACACGAGAACAAAAAACCCAAACAAAAAATTCAATGGCAATGAAATCGAAAAATAACAACATCACGTATCGGCATCGTGCTTGTCTAATAGAACTGTTGGGGTACGTCTGACGCTGCCGTCGATTCTCGCCAATGACTCTCGCCGCCGCTGTCGATCTAAGCTTCGTGGAGAGATAAAGACAGAGGTTGAAGAAATGACAAAGTGCGTGACATGGGAGAGAAATTACGGTCATGGGGAAAAGGGTTCTTTCCTTATATTCAGATGGAAACGGCTAGACTTCGGTGAGGCTCACCTGTCAGTGAGATAAATATTAACAGTCACACACATGGGACCCACAGTCCACGTCACGTATTTTTCATGGCGGAATCATTACTACCCCGATTCGCGTTATTGAGGCGTCTCGGAACGCCGATACCGATGTATAGCTAGCGCGACGCCATTTAACGCCATATATAAATTTGCCACGGCAAAAAATTGACTGTCATGCTGCTTGTCACCGCGCATAGCACATCCGCATCATATCCAAGTTTTGCCGGTTCTTTTCTCTTATTTGCCCCAAAAAAGTGTCGGGTATGAGGGATATTTTTGTAGTGTGACATGAATGCTTGACGTTTCAAAAGCGAGTCTGCTTTCAATTTTGGGCGCAATCTCAACTCCTTTATTGAGAAACGAGCCGACGCCTAGGAGGAACTGTCGGTCCCATGAGGAATAGGGGTCCTCACGGGGTTGCCTACCAACAAGCCCGCACACGTGTCCGAGAAGATCAACCCTGCTCAAGCTTATCCCGTGCGAGGGAGAGCTCACCTAGAGACTTGGGAGTGCATGTAACCAAGGACATGCACCGGATCCCGTATGGAGAGATCGACCGGGGACAAGGAAGACAGGTGGCCAACGATGCCTAGACTAGGCACCATGCTACTCCTGCTCGCACTCTGGCACACGTCGGGGGACGACAGGGCAGCCTCGGCACGTTGAGGTCATGCACGATTCTACCTACCATGCGGCGGTGCTTAATGACCGACATTTGTGGTGTCCCCTTGTCACTATAGAAGGAGCCCCAGGTCAGCTGATGTGCGTGTGTGAGAGAGAGAGGAGAACATGCTGTGTTCTTCCCCGGGAATAAACTCTGTAATTGTGTGTTCATCCACCAAATAGTAGTCAGTCGCAGAACGTAGGGATCCGCACATTGCGGCTTAAACCTTTGGCTTAAAACATGTGTCTCCCTGTGTGATTGTGTTCGTCTAGCTAGCGGATCAACCTCACCGGACATTGCTTCCTTGGCCAAACTAAAAAGAGGATCATCCATCCCGTGTCGAAATCTAGGACACGAACAATAAGTATAAATAGACGTAGATATAGATAGATAGTATCGGAGTACATATATAGATATAAATGTAGATATATAGAGACATACATGTATAGATATAAAAAGATATGTATATTTATACCTCCAAGATATGGTATAAATGTAGGCAGATATAGAGATACATCTATAGATATATACCTCCAAGATATGGTATAAATGTAGGCAGATATAGAGATACATCTATAGATATATACGCCCGTTCTTTGTTCAAGATATGGTATAAATGTAGATAGATATATAGAGATACATCTATAGATAGATATAAAAAAGATATCTACATTGTTATATCTCCAAGATATAGAAGTGTGTATTTTTTTGCGAAAAAAATCCGCGGATCTATTATACAGTAATAGTCTTCAACGGTAGTACAAAGAGTAATAAAAAATACAAATATATCTTGTATGGATCGTATGCATCTCGCGAAGATGTGGTGTAACTATTATGCTTATATGCTTATATCATCTTAATGCAACAGTTGAGTTATCGGAAATAATTTAAGAGAACACACAGTTGTTAGTGAACTTGAACTTGAACCGTGGGGCAGACTAAGCTTTATCACAATTTTTTTTGATAAAGGGTGTTTTATTACTTAAAAGATTTAAGCATTACATCTGGTCTCTGCATAACTAGATGCACACAACTGTACCATCATCCGAAACAAGATAATAAAGCAAAGAAGACGAAATACATAGTCCAAGGACTGTAGGTCGCCTAAGGTGGAGGAGGCCCGATCCTAAGGTCATGTTGCCATCCATGCAGGGTAAAGGTAGTCTTCGCTGTTACCACCAAATGAACACAAATCTCCGTAAAAAGGTCTCGAAACTCCACACGCTGAAGAGCAACCACAAACAGAGTGTACCTATGCACTGGTAAATAACTTGTATAAGAGAATAATTTTATCAGTAAAAACCTTAACCAGTTATCAAAAATGTTTGCAACACTAAGTGGGGGATATAGTCCAGATGCTAACCGGGTGACTGACCATATAGACCGAGCTAATTTACACCGGAATAATAAGTGTTTTATTGTCTCGTCGTGATGACAGAAAACACATGACGCACTTCCATGCCAATTTCTCTTGACATAACCACTCCAGGAGAAAAGGGAAACATCCCGTAACCCTCCCGTGGCGACCCCCAGGCGTTGCCGGAGGGCCCCCAGATTCAGCGGTCGCCGACCTCCCTCCTCTAGATCCCATCCCTCCGGCGTTGCCGTCGGCATCGGCCTCGGTGGCGGCGGCCCCCTAGTACCTAAGGTGCTAGGGGTGGGGACTGCGGCGGTCTTCTTCGGATGGGCGGCTGGGGCGGCACCGATGGAGCGCTTCGGGGGCGGCGGTCGGGGCGGCGACCTCGGCCAGGCGGCGATGGGTTCTCCTACAGCTAATTTAGGCGACGACATCACGTCGTGGGCCTAGGGCGTCCGCCTAGGTCCGTCGTCTTCTGGGCGGCACAGATCGAGGGCTTGGGGAGGAGGAGGTGTCGTGGTGGCAGCATTGGAGGCGATATTGCGAGGACTTCCTCGGCGGCGCTGATGTGCGGCCGCCATGGCGGGCGACGGTTGCATCGGGTCTGCCCGGATCCGATATGGGCCTATGGCTGCGGAGGCAGCTGCACGCTGGTTTCTGGCGAGCCGCTTCGGTGGCAAGCTGGACTGTCTTCTCCTCTACCTCCGGCTGGTGGCGAGGGGCTGCTGGATCGGGATGAATAAAGGGGGGTGGTCCTATGGTTCATCTCACGGCAAGACGAAGACCCGCTTGATGTTTGTCTCCATTGATCTGGTTGCAGTGTCGTGTTCCGGAAGGCTCCGCCGGCGAATTCCAAAGTGCGCATATGCTGAGAGATCGTTGGATCGGGTGGGATTCAGTCGTGCGCACCCATGTTTTCAATCTGGCCGTTTGGGTTTAGAGGAAGCGCTTCGAAGCTCTGTTGGCTGTTAATATCATGGGGCATGTTCTCGTTCCATGTTATCAACGGAGAATATCGTGAAGACCGAGATCTGAAGACGGACAATGGTGGTTCGAGTCCGGGTGGTGATGAGGAATTGGCTTGGTGACTCGTGACTTGGTGCAGCAGTATACAAGCGGAGGCGACAGTACAAGTGAAGATCATGGTCCTATCTTTCAGGGTGAAAACCCAGTATCTAGCCTTAATTGGTTGTGCGTGGCAATGGTCTTGTTGAAGGTATTGTTTTGAGAGCGTGGACTTTCTTCAGGGTGAAAACCTAGATCTTTGATCAGACGATGACGGTGTTTGTGCACTGTTCCCTTCTTGGAGGCGTCATTTTTGGAGAAGATGGACTTCTGGTGCTGTCTTGGTGGTGGTAGTACTGCTGTTTCAATAAATGAGGAACTGTAGCATGACTTTTCTTTTTTTTAATTCTTTTTTTCTTTTTTGGCTGTGTGCATCCATATGGCCGGTAGACCAACGCGTTGTTGCATAGGCTGTCAATTTCTCTTAATAAGGTTATCTTTTGTAAGAATTGACTCCTCGACAAAGATACACACAAATATTTTGTTTTTAAGTGGTATGTTCATTTTCCAGATCTAGGAGTGTAGTAATAAAACTGGAGAACTCTCAATAAAAAAGGGTAAAACTGTTTTTTCTTTTTTGAGAATCCGGGTAAAACTGGCTAGTCCATTGTTGACCGAGTACACTGTGAATGGATGAAACGACACATCAGCCATGTTCAATGGGCTGGTAAAACGCAATGATTATTTGTCTTTCCAGGCACGGCCCATGAGAAACAGAGAAGAGGAAGGGAAAAAAAGTAGTCCTAGCAGCAGTGCCCCCACCCCATGCGGCGCACCAAAAATTAAGTTGTGGCTAAAGGATCCCCATTCCACAACCACCTCCTCCCTGTCACACACCTCAAAAAACTTATATAAGAGCGCCACCACCACAACAGAGAGGGGGAGGAGAGAGCGAAGTGGGCACCTTCCTAGCTACCAAAAAAACTCTTTGCACAAAGGTTTCCTTGCAGGGAGAGATTTCTAGTAGAGCTTAAAGCACCCACTCTTTAATTGAGGCAGCCCCTGTTTTTCTTTCTCTCTCTCTCGCTCGCTCGCGCGCGATCAACGAGGAGGGAAATATATAGATTTGAAGAAAGAGCGGCGTGATGGCCGCCATGATGGCCTCCATAACCAGCGAGCTCCTCTTCTTCCTCCCCTTCGTCCTCCTGGCCCTGCTCACCTTCTACACCACCAGCGTTGCCAAATGTCGAGGCGCCCACCTGACGAAGAAGAAGCGGCCGAACCTGCCGCCCGGCTCCGTGGGCTGGCCCTTCATCGGCGAGACCTTCGGGTACCTCCGCGCCCACCCCGCCACCACCGTGGGGCACTTCATGAACCAGCACGTCGCACGGTCTGTCTGCCTGTCTGCGGTACCCTGTAGTGTGTCGCGTACGTGTGGATGAAATGATGGGTCGAACTCAACTGACGACTGACGTCGGGCGTGGATGATGGATGGATATGCAGGTACGGCAAGATATACCGTTCGAGCCTGTTCGGCGACCGGACGGTGGTGTCTGCGGACGCCGGTCTGAACCGGTACATCCTGCAGAACGAGGGGCGGCTGTTCGAGTGCAGCTACCCGCGCAGCATCGGCGGCATCCTGGGCAAGTGGTCCATGCTGGTGCTGACGGGCGACCCGCACCGCGAGATGCGCGCCATCTCCCTCAACTTCCTCAGCTCCGTCCGCCTCCGCGCCGTGCTCCTCCCGGAGGTGGAGCGCCACACGCTCCTCGTCCTCCGCGACTGGCTCATCCCGTCCTCCTCCGCCTCCGTCGTCTTCTCCGCCCAGCACGAAGCCAAGAAGGTACCCACCTGGCACCTGCATAGTACGTACCGATGCACATACAGACGACGGCGCCCGCACGCGCGGCACCGTGGTGTGTGTGTGTGTGTGTATGTGGTCCATGCAACGTCGTACACGCCACAGCGCTAGCTGGCTTGCAAATTAACCCATGGCTGGATGGATGCGTGCGTGCAGTTCACGTTTAACCTGATGGCGAAGAACATAATGAGCATGGACCCCGGGGAGGAGGAGACGGAGCGGCTGAGGCTGGAGTACATCACCTTCATGAAGGGGGTCGTGTCCGCGCCCCTCAACTTCCCAGGCACGGCATACTGGAAGGCCCTCAAGGTACACACTAGCCTGTGCCTGTGCCTGTCCCTCTCTCTGCGCGCACGCTTGGGTGTCCAGTATGGAAAATTATTTCGAATCTATCTTGTCCCGTAGCTTTTGTTTTCTAGTTACTTGTCCCTCTCACTCACACACACACACACTCACTCGCTCACGGGAGGGAAGCAGCACTGCTCTTCAAATTGTTACTGTTCACCACTAGTACTATTTCCATGGACACGTGTGGGAGGGGATAAAGGAGGCTAGCTCCATCGTAGACTAGAAAACCATAGTACAGTACTCCCATATATGGGCACCAAATTAAAACACCTTCCTAGCTAGAGTTTCATAGGATGGTGTTACAACAACAACCGATCCATCGATCGATGAAGGCCAAGGATCAAGATATATTCATATTTCCACATATGAATATGTTACATGTCCTGTCAACGTTTTGTTTGGTACGTAAACTAAGAAAATCAAAGTGAGGGGGCCGGGCTACAGCCTATAACTAGGACACAACAACACAACTAGTAGTAGGAGTTATCTTCGAGAGAGGGGTATGTTTTTTTCTAGGATTATATTTAATTTTGTGTACACATACACATAAGTATGGCCCATGCATCGATGTTGCATATGCAGAGAGCCATCAGATCGAAGGGACGCATTAATATACTACTACAACATGGCAGCATGTAGTAGGGGTGTGGGTCGTTTCGAATAGTGGATGGTCCAAGGATTGGTGCACACGTACGGCCGCATCAGGACCAATCAGGCACCTCTGCAAAATTTTCTCTCTCCATCTCTATGCTACAGCCACTTCGATTGCAACAAGGTTCTATCTACTCCTTACATTGATACTAAGGATAATGATACTACATCATTTGTATGTAGTACTACTAATATGGGCACCTAAAAGAAACTCTTTATTAGACAATAGTGAAATACTAGGTTTCCTTTTTGCAAATGTTAGTTCAAATGTGTGCATCTAGGTCTAGCCAGTGGGTGCATGGTTGAGATTACTATTATTTTTTGTTAGCTAAAAGGTCATTCTGTCCATCTGCTTATGCATGGCAAGGAAATCATTTCTACATATAGTTGACACTGGTGCTTACAGGCTAGAAAACCATTCATGCACATGGACATGGCTGGTGTTACTTGTGAGTAGATCCATTCCATCCATCAACTTTTTCTTTGCTGCTTCCCTTGGAGGTACTGATCATCACTCATGGCCGCATAAAATGTTGCCCGCTTTTTACTGCTCGTGAGGTCACACTCAAATGATCTTTATTGATTGCTCCCAGATGCAGCATGCTGTGCATGCATGCTTTCACAAGCCCACACTCTTTCTCTCCCCTACACACGGCCTCTGCTCAACAGCATACGATTCCAACTTGAAGTTTTGACCCCTAGCTCTTACAAAAAAGTTAAATGACCAACCTTCATAATTTGGCATGATTATATGTTGGCAGAATCCATCATTTATCATGATTCAACCGCTGACCAACTCTTGCCACACTGGAACCACATTAATTTCGGCAGGCATGGAGTTAGCAACCGTCTTAATAACTTTGTTTTAATCAATCATGTTAGCACCGTTTTTTAGCTGAGATCGATCCTACATATACCTAATTGATGTACTTCGCCAATAAAAGATCAGTTGTTGTGAACAATGTTCGCATACTACTATAGTATATACTACCCCTTATTTATGAAATGTCCGAAGGATTGGTTTTTGCACCTACTGGTGTTTAGTCAAAGCTTAGAAAGTATTTCTAGTCCTCTAAAAAAAGTTATTTCTAGTTGTGTCTACTCACCATGCAACAAACGTTTCAAAAATAGAAAAATAATTAATACAAAAGTAAAAGAGCAAGACCTTTTTGTTTTGTTTAACTAATCACCTTTTCAGTTTCAGAAAGAACAGAAGGGAGGGCGAGAATAAATTGTGAGCTAGAGAAGTATCCTCTCTTATTTGCCGGCAGCTATGTTGAACAGATACCAATTTCTCCAAAACAGGAAGCTATGATAAGACACGGTCATAGACTAGTAGGCGGTTAGGCAACATCTTAGTGATAGTAACGTGTCCAATGTTTTCTCAGCAAAGTTACTAAATATGACTTTGAGCTGCAATTTTATTTTGTTGTGCCAAAAAATTGTGTCATATACTGTACAATTATTTACTACGTTTTGCCTGCAGTCGCGTGCCACCATACTTGGAGTAATAGAGAGGAAAATGGAGGAGAGGCTTGAGAAAATGAACAAGGAAGCCTCAAGCTTAGAAGAAGATGATCTTCTCGGATGGGCCATGAAGCAATCTAATTTGTCAAAGGAACAAATCCTGGACCTCTTGCTGAGCTTGCTCTTTGCCGGGCATGAGACGTCATCAATGGCGCTCGCCCTCGCCATTTTCTTCCTGGAAGGTTGCCCTAGAGCCGTCCAAGAACTGCGGGTACAAATTCAATTTACCGCCAACTCTTTATACTACTGTAGGATCGATATAGCCTCTCCTGTGGCTTCCCCAACAAAGTGTAGCATGCTCAATATTATCCGCTCAATTAACTTTTTTTTGGTTCTCTAGCTAGAATTATTCCACACGCATGAAAATAAAACTAGACACGCTTATATTGATGGTGAAATGCATCATAGATATCATGGAAGAATTATTGACACTAGTGATCCATGGCCGTGCAGGAGGAGCATCTAGAGATTGCTAGGAGACAAAAGCTGAGAGGGGAGTGCAAATTGAGCTGGGAAGACTACAAAGAGATGGTTTTCACGCAATGCGTAAGGCCCTTTGATTATTTGTCCATTTCCTCTGGCCTCGATCTGATCTCGATCCATAGTAATATCAGTGCAATCGATCTATCTGCTGCCTTTTGTTAGCTACTTCCAACTCCTAGTTGCACATACAAGGCTCGTCTAGTTGCGTGGAGGAGTAGGAAGTTCCCAAAAACGCCATGCACGAGTGGAAGCCAAACGAAGGGCTGTCTGCGACTTGGCCAGCCACCATTTTTGGAGCGTATAGTGGCTGCTTGCTCTTCTAGCTCGAAGATGGCTTTTACTTTGGAAGTTTCTAGGTAGAGTTTGTCTGGCCCAATCGATACGATCCAAAATGGCCCGAGGAGTATGTGCTGTTGGGGTTATAGCCAGCGCCAAGAAGGTATCTTTGTCGTATGCCTTGATCTTCAGACGGCACAAAGCAGAACACGTCAAACGTACATCTACCGAAGAACATGACCATGGGTTAAAGTAACTGAGGTCCGAGTCAGTAGAATGGCTTCTATTGGGAAATCACTTTCCAAGTCAGTCATCAGAGATGCCAAGGGGGTAATTATCAAGCTGTGGAGTACATGTCGACTTTAGCACAGCAAGAACTATAGCAATAGTAGCTAGGTGTTGTGCTACTGTATGGGGCTGTAGATTGCACTACGTACACCAGAAAAGGCATATGTTCCTCCTACATTCGAACTGCCGAACTCCCTCATTAATTTGCGAGTAGTATCCCCGCAAAAAAAAATTGCGAGTAGAGAAAAAGGGAAATAATGCAATAGTAGCTGACGCCGTTTCTGCTGCTTCTTTCGTTGCAGGTTATAAACGAGACCTTGCGGCTGGGCAACGTGGTGAGGTTCCTGCACCGGAAAGTCATCCGAGATGTGCACTACAATGGTACGTTGGCACCTTGAAACAATTTATCTCTGTACATTTGACTGCGCTTACTGAAGATCTGTGTAGCTAACTGCTTTTGGGTATACATACATGATTTGACAGGGTACGACATCCCGAGCGGATGGAAGATCCTCCCAGTGCTAGCGGCGGTGCACCTCGACTCGTCGCTGTACGAAGACCCCAGCCACTTCAACCCCTGGAGATGGAAGGTTAGTGCAAAAGCCAGCGCACAGTTTAGTCCACACAAAATCAACCGCGGCTAGGAACGGTAGTACTGTTGCAACCTTGCATCCACGTCAACTTGTAGATATCTACTATAGTATGGGCACTACTGAAGATAGATCCATCCACGGAAAAGAGAAAGGAAAATATCTGGCCGGACATGGAGTCGTCATTGTTGTCCAATCAATCATAGTACAAGCCTTATACTATTTGCCCCAAAACAAAATCAATCATAAGCATCCGTGACGTTAGCATCGTCGAAATGCAAGAATAGAAAGAATTAGGTGCACAAAGCTAACAATAAGTGTGTTTCTTCCCCATATATCTGGTGGCTGGAGCAATTGTGGCAATACAGGACGACTATTCTTTCCGCTAGGCGGCTCCGCGATAACAACGCGGTGCACGTACGGGGCGGCCCTGACATGAAAGGGAATGTTCAGATGGTATGCGCACGTGTGCTTTTGATCTGGTCCGATCAAAAGAGACGTGTTAATTTGCTCCCGCTGGCTGCTACCGTCGACTATGCATGTCTCGGTCAAGGCAGCCCACCGTATTCTTCTTCCTCTCATATCGAGGCTACTGTACTGATGCTAGCTAGCCCCCCCTTGGACTCACGCTAGCCATAGCCTGGGTTCCTGTGAATTGTGCGAAACCAAGTGCATGGTCCAGACGGGGAAGAATGGCACGTTGGAATGGAATCCAATCAGTGGAGAGATTGGAACCAATCCATCAGTCGGTCTCTCCAGACACATCCCATTCTTATCCGTCACGTACAGACAGACAGACAGACGTCATTAACTACTGCGACCGATTAATGGCCGTGAGGAATATGTGATCGTGGCGATAGTACCACCACTGATTCACCTGAATATTGTGCAAGCACAAACCTGAATATTCGCAGGTGTAAATGCTGACAGCGTTGCTTCGTCGTCGTCGTTGTTGTTGTTGTTGCAGGGTACCGCGGCCGGCGTGTCGCAGAACAGCAACTTCATGCCGTACGGCGGGGGCACACGGCTCTGCGCCGGGTCGGAGCTCGCCAAGCTCGAGATGGCCATCTTCTTGCACCACCTCGTGCTCAACTTCCGGTGGGAGCTCGCCGAGCCGGACCAGGCCTTCGTCTACCCTTTCGTCGACTTTCCCAAGGGCCTCCCGATCAGGGTCCATAGGATCAATGCACTGGGAGAGGAGGGAACAGAGTGTTTTGACAGTGAACATATATGATCGGCGATTCAGTCTAGCGTCTAGGAAGGAGTACAGAGGAAATGTACACATGCTCGCCGTTGTCTCTTTTTTTTCCCCTTCCGGGTTCGTTTTATGTAGAATCGTAGTTGTAGATGGAGACAGAAAGAAGAAAGTATAAATGGAACATGCTGCAAGGCCCAGTAGTCCCAGAATAGTAATAAGGCCAACCTAAGGCCCGAAATAAGTAATACAGAAAATGGGCCTAGCAGTCTTGGTATTTATGGTGTGTGTTTTTTTTTTGCGGGGAAGTCTTGGTACTTATGGTTGCCTTGTCTATCCAGCATTCCAGCAACATCGTGCACATGCACCGAGCTGAAACTATACTAGACCGACACACGCGCTTCGCTGCGCTGGCTGCTGCACTGTTTTCTTTGGCTGCTTGAACTAGTAATGAATGTGTTAATTATGCTTGGTTTACCGGTGTGGTTGCGAGGCGTACGCCCGTCAGCCCATTGTCTCGATGAAGATGCAGAAATCAAGGTTTGCTTTGTGCATGACTGGGAAAAGGCATACCGCCGGCGTGCATAAATAGGCTACCGTCAGTGCATGGGCACGTGCCAGCGATATTCACGCCAATGGTAACCCATTAGCGTCGATGCGCTGCCCATGCGCCGGTGTAATGCCACTTAACGCCGGCGCACCAGCCCTACGCGCTGGGCGTATCGCCACTCAGCCCCAGCACGGCCACCCCTTATGCGATGGTAGTATATATTAACTTCAGCGGTAATCATTTCTAGCAGTGGCGTACGCTCGTGCGCCAGCGGTACTGAGGGCTCATGTGCCGGTGATAGATATTACAGGTAAAAAACACCGATTATACGGCATATTGCTGGCGTATTACAGAGGCAGTATAAATATATATAGTTACACAAGCAGTATAAGTATATACAATTACACATGCAATAGAAATAGATAAGTGACCAAACACAAAGGTTTATAGCATGTTAGAACCGAAATAGATAGTTAGAACATAAACAAGCGACAAAGTTATTACACGAATACGCTATCTCGACCGACCAAGTTATAGCTCGTAGGATAGCTAAGACATCTAAAGTAGAAACACACAGAACAGAAAAACAGGCACGATGAGCATCGTCACGATGAAGGTGGAGGTCTTCATCCGGTTTCTCCTCCTCTCTCCCGCTAGATAGAATGTGTGTCTAACTTTCGCATATGCCATAGTGTTGTATCCTTTGTAGGTGTTGCCGCTGAAACGGTATATCTGTCTCTAACAATCTTCCCAAATGTCGTAGACTCCAGTAACCCGTCCCTTTTACACGACATGCCACGTTATCTACAAGCCAAATAATATTAGGCAATAGAAAGCAAGAGTTCACATGTCAATAATAATAATTAAATGATGGGTGAGAAAACATGTAAAACCTCATATAAAGATACATGTATCAAATATGATGGAACCGTTATTCAAGTAGGATGCACAAGACTTGGACTTGTGCATAACACAAGGCTCACAGTCCCATCACAGCACATTCACATATATAGTGACACGACATTTTAATCATCGACATTCTCAAAAAAGGACCAAAGTAAGAAAAAACATGTAAAATTGCATATAAAAGATACACTTATAAAATAAGGTCAACTCAAAAAGCATGTCTCATATGTACTTAGGTTTTGGACACAGAAATATGCTATGATGAAACCGTCAACCAAGTAGGATGCACAAGATTTAGATTTGTGCATAGCACCAGGCTGGCAATCCCATCATAACATATTCCCATATATAGTGCCATGACATTTTAATCATCAACATTCTCAAAAAAGGACCAAAGTAAGAAAAACATGTAAAGTCGCATATAAATATACACTTATCAAATATGAGTCAGATTTCTATCTCAAAAATGACATTTACAGGACGCGGGTTGAGAAATAACGTTTATTACTCAAGGTCTCGACGGGAAGGGACGGACACCATCCGACATGTTGAATGGCCTCTTGTTGCAATAGGCCGATAAGCCAGTTCCTATCTCAGCTTTAGTTGGTCGTACATGGGTGTAGAAGAATAGATCACCCGCAGTGCAGACTTCCAGGTAGATTATTGTGGCAATCTTCCGCTGGACATCATGTAACTCAGCTCTCACATTTGCATCTGGGGTGTTTGCTATGTATGTTCTCCATTTTTTGATACTAGTTGGTGATAACCCCAAGACTAGGGGATCACTGAAGTACCTCTCAATACTGAAGTAGGGCATCGATCCACAGGAGTAAGAAGGAAAAGCTATTTATTCTCTACAACTAAAGTATCACAAGTTTTAGTTGATTACGCATTAAACGAGTTTAAGAAACAAGGCGATTGATTTAAGTCCTGGAAGTGTAATATAACAAAGCAATAGCGTAAAAGTGTTCCAATCCTCTTCAATGCAAGAGACCAAGACAAATGTTTTGTGTTATAGGAACAATGGACATGGGTTCATGGGTTCACTCAATCCTCTCTCTCCATTTACGGTGATTATAACAACCCAGCATGAGAGGTTAGAAATAATTAGAGGTTTCCTCTTATCATCTCATGCCTACCTTTTTTGCCACTCAAAGTTACAACTATATACTTTCTAGCCACAACTGGAATTTGGTACAACTATTCCTTATTTTACTTTATTGTTTTGTTCAACTACTCCATTCACCACTTGCTCTTTTGTGAATATTGATACATAGTTGTCGTTGAGAGTGACTTCTAAAGTATTATTGGTATTCTTGTGCTCCCACCGTGTCGACCTCCCATAGAAAAATTCAGTGATCCCCTACACTTGTCGTTATCACACGCCATCGCTATCATATTCAACACACCATCACTCTGTTGTCGGCATACACATCTCCGCACCATTCTCCACCCCATAGCATAGTCCCCTACTTGTAATCTTGGTTCCATTGTGATTGATGGTACTGTAAGACTATTTGTTATTTATCTCTCAAGAATTCTTAATACAATGTTAATGATTGTTAACCTAATCATGCGTGAGTAGTCCTTACGTACTATGAGGCCTAGCCTCACAACAAAATGTACATATTTTAATATGGGATAAGTGTACTTCTAAGGTAATATATCTACATGTATATTTGTCTCTTGTATTTTGCCTCGATCATAGAACATGTTAGGTACCCAAGATCTCGAAGATTGGTAGTATAGTTTATCCAAAAGCCGCACCGAGAAAAGTGGTAGCAATAAGGGGATTACCGCGGTCGTAAGTTATTCTTTCGGGATAACGGCGACATCATAGAGCACAATGCTTTGGTCTGTTTATTTTAATAACTCTAAAAGCATGGCAATATTTGACTAGAGGTTGGACAATGTATCCATAGTGTTGCGGCAGTAGCCTATGGTGTTGTTAGGACGCATCGTCCACCTATATATATATATAGCTCCGCTATTCTACAACCCCTTTAGAATAACTATTCTACATCCCTTTCTGACCTTTCACGGAACCCTTTCTGAACTTCACGCGACTAGACAGTAAACTTTCTAACGGACTACCAGATTCACGTGGGAAGAGAGATGGGAGGGGGGGGGGGGCGGTTGGGGGGGGGGGTCTTTCTGAACTTCCGCGGTGGAAGATGTGAACTTCTCTGTAGTATCAAGTGAACTTCCTGTCAGAGCACCAGATTCACATGGGAAGAGAGAGGGAGGGTGGGGCGGGTTGGGGGGTCTTTCTGAACTTCCACGATGGAAGATATGAACTTCTCTGTAGGAGCAAGTGAACTTCTGTCGGAGCACCATATTCACATGGGAAGAGAGGAGAGGGTGGGGCAGGTTGGGGGTCTTTCTGAACTTCCGCGGTGGAACATGTGAACTTCTCTATAGTAGCAAGTGAACTTCCTGGCAGAGCACCAAATTCACGTGGGAAGAGAGGGGGAGGGTGGGGGTTTGGAGAGGCTTTCTGAACTTCCACGGTGAACGATGTGAACTTCTCGTAGATAGCAAGTGAACTTCCTAGCAGAGCATCTGATTCACGTGGGAAGAGAGGGGGTGGGGGTTCACTACTAGAGAAAGGCTTATGGATAGATTTATTATCGGTGGATCATTTTTCTGAATATGCTCCACTGATAACTATCAGTGGCGGATTTAAAAATATGCTCCACTGATATTTTATTTAACCAATGGCGCACATCTAAAAAATGCGCCACAGATAATGTGGGCTCGGCACCCCGGAGGGATGTGGACCAAACGTCAATGGCGCATATGTCCATATGCGCTATTGATATATGCTCATCAATGGCGCATATGGATTATGCGTCATTGATATTCTCCTCACCAATGACACATCTTCCAGAACATGCGCCATTGATAATATGTGGGCGCCACCACTCAGAAAGGTGGCAGGATTATCAATGGCGCATATTGGAGATGCGCCACTGATATTTGTTTTCCAATGGCGCATATTGCAAAAAATGCGCCACTAATAAATCTTGGGCCCACCACCTAAAAAAGGTTGTAGACTTATCAGCGGCGCGTATTGTGGAAGATGCGCCACTAATAACTTCACCCAGATCTACATGTTGGCAGCCACTCCAACCATTCCATTCTTCTCCACCCACCACCCCAAACTAGATCTATAGCTCGTCATCCTCCTCCCCACCACCTCAATTTCTCCATTCTTTCCTCCATTCTTGGTTGTTGAGCCAACCTTGATAGTTTTGTGAGGGGAATCCCTCTCCAAGTTGTAGATCTACTAAACCAACTAGTTTTCCTCCTCCAACATCCATCTTGTTCTCCAACAACCACACTCTCTCGTCGTGGACTTGGCTCAGTAATGCTTCTACTAGGTCAGTTGTTGGAGGACATGCATGTGGATGTTTTGTGTGGCGGGTGGACGTCGGTGCGGTGTGTATGTGTGTGCATGCTTATTATGTATGTGAAGCCTTCCTTATTGCGAGAGGCGGTGATGTTTGCATGATCTACGTGAAGCTAACTTCTATGGTGCATGAATGTTTGCAGGTGACGAAGAAGCAAACATGTTGCTAGCTCTGGCGTGTGCATGGATGTTTGCCGAAATGTCGATTAATTTCCGTTTTGGCAAATTTTTGCACTGTCCATATGTCCCATTTTTAGGAGAGGTCATGCCGAATTTTTCCGGCGACCATGCATGCATGTGTGTATGTGTGCATGATGGTGATGTGGTTCTAAGATACTCTCTCTTTTTGCTCTATACCACGCAGGCAACCATGGTTAGACACATGAGCGAAGGTTGAGTAGCTAGATATAAGAAACGCGCGGTGGCCGACATGATTCTGAACATGAGGACCTACATAAGATGTCCGTGTCGAACATGCAATCTCGGGAGCTTGGTCGACCCTGATCCCGGAGACTTGGAGAATCACCGGCTCACGCGCGGTTACATGTGCGACTATGATTCTAAAGATGACAAGGACATCAACGATCCTAAAGACAAGGGCAAGCATGATGATCATCACGTAGGAGATGCCGATGGCAGACATGATCATGATCATGAAGGAGATGCCGGTGAAGTACATGATGATCAACACGAAGGAGATGATGGAGGTGACGGACATGATCATCACTCAGGAGGTGCCAGTGGAGAAGACGCAGGCACACGGACGACGCGGCTAACCTCAGCCTTGCAGGACCCTCATGTTCAAGAACTCCTTCTCATGGAGATGAGCAACACCAAAGCTGCTGCCAGGGAGAAAGCCAAGCTAGCACAAATGGATATAGATGGGAAAACTCCATTGCATCCTGGGTGCCGACCCGAGGATACCCGCTTGAATGTAACGCTCAAGGCTCTGGAGATGAAGGCGGAAAGCAAATGGCCGACGTAAGCTTCAACAAAAAACATGAGATTCTGGCTAGAATGTCCTCACAAGGGGAACACGTGTCCAACTAGTATCGAGGAGGCCAAGAAAATTGTGTGTCCTCTCGACCTACCGTATGTTAAGTACCACGCCTGCATTAATGACTGTGCACTTTATCGGGACGAGTACAAGGATAGAACCACATGTCCGGTGTGTGGCCAAGGACGATACAAGAGAGGGAACAAGAAAGTTCCTCGGAAAGTGGTATGGTACTTTCGTATCACTCCCCGTCTGTAGCAGTATTTCGTGGACCTTAAGAAAGCAAAGCTCATATGGCACGCGGAAAGGAAGAAGCCTCCGAAGATGATATGCATAAGGGCAAGATCCTCACACACCCTTCGGACGCTAGCCAGTGGAACGAACTGGACATTGACTTTCCAGACTTCGGGGGCGATCTAAGGAACATCAGGCTTGGTATGAGCACCGATGGACTCGGTCCGTTTGGCAACCAGAGTAGTACACATAGCACCTGACCCGTGTTTGTATGGCCGTACAACCTCCCTCCCTGGTTGTCCACCATGCAGAGATACATACACATTGTATTCTGATTTAGGGGCCAAAACAACCAGGTATCGAGATGCATCTGTATCTCGGGTTGCTGAAAGAAGAGTTAGCCATGCTGTGGGAGACGCTATCCCATACGTGGGACACATACACATGAGATTATTTCCCTATGAGAGCCGCGTTACTCATGATGGTCCAGGACTATTCAGGTTACGCATACATGTCTGCCCAGATGAACCACGGACACAAATCATGTGTCAAGTGCACGGATAAGACCCCACATCTTCAGCTACCAAGGGATCCCGGGTCATCGAAGACCGTGTTCCAACGGACTCGAATGTGGCTTCCAAAGGATCACGCATGGAGAAAGTGTAGAGATCTATTCAATAGCAAAGTAGAGATCAAAAAATCCCCATGTCTAAGGAACGGTGAAGTAATCCAAGATATGTTGGACAACTGGGAAGAGTGCCCTTTTCCGGGAAAGAAGCGTTAGAGGACGAATCCATTGCATGATGTGTGGAAAGCTAGGCCTATTTTCTGGAACATGCCATACTGGAAATACCTCCACATGCCCCATATTCTTGATGTCATGCACATCACGAAGAACATGTGCGAGAGTCTGCTTGCAACTATCATCAACATGCCGGATAGGACCAAAGACGGGCCGAAAGCAAGGAACGACCTAATGGAACTTGGCATCAAGGAAGAACTTCATGAGACACCGCCTGATGATGATGATGATGATGATGATGATGATGATGAGACGGCTGAAGATACTCAAGGTCGCCGCAAAAGGGTTAAGAGGGGAATTGCGGTGTTTCCCGCTGCCTGCTTTACTCTAAATGAGTAGGAGCTTGAGCAGTTTTTCAACTGCCTCCTAGGAGTTAAAGTTTCTTACGGTTACTTGGGGAACATAGGCAGATATCTATACAAAGCGAAGAAGAGGTTCAGCGGGATGAAGTCTCACGACTGTCACATGCTGATGAGCAGATACTTCCAGTTGCGATCCGAGGGATAATGGACGATCACGTCTGTGAGACGTTATTTGGCCTCTACAACTTCTTCAACGTCATCTCAAGGAACTCGATTGGCTTGAAGCAGCTCGACACACTACAATATGAGATCATCGTGATACTATGTGCGCTCGAGATTTACTTCCCGCCTGCATTCTTATACATCATGGTCCATCTGCTCGTCCATGTTGTGGATGACATCATTCATCTCGGGCCGACAGTCCTGCACAACATGATGTCGTTCGAAAGGCTGAACAATGTTATCAAAGGATTCATACGCAACAGGTCCCGTCCAGATGGAAGCATTGCCAAGGGCTTTCTGAACTATGAGTGCGTCTCTTTCTGCTAGAATTATCTTTGCACCAACCCGGACAACGAGGATGACCCTGTTGGTCTGCCCAAAAGGAAGCACCTTGATAGGCTCACTAGATATGGCCACCGTGAGGGTTTTCGCACCATGCATGTCGGCGCGAAGGGTCGACGCGCCGACTTTGACAAGGCACACATCGAATTGGTCCACCCTTAGGTGGAAGAGCACAAAAGCTTAATCGAGAAGAAGTTCATTGACCTTGGCCGACCGAGGAAGAAGGGAGACATAACAAGAGAGAACAACTCTAGCTTCATGGCTTGGTTCAAGAAGAAGCTTCACGATAATCCCCCTGCAGACCCGTAGACGCCTTCTACGGAGGATGAAAAACTCATTTTCTGCTTGTCAAATGGCCCCGAGCATAACACGAGGACATATCAGGCCTACAACATCAATTAGTACAGATTCTACACCGAGAAAAGGGACATGAGTAGCAAATATCAGAATTCAGGAGTAATGATGCTATCCTATGCTGATGACGAAGCCACCATCAAGGAACGGTTCTTTGGAAGGATCGAGGAGATTTGGGAGCTCGACTATGTAGGAGAGAAGGTGCCGATGTTCCATGTCAGATGGCCCAAGAGCGTCCAAAAAGAGGGCCGGTATTTCACCACCATGGTTATACCCGATGCCTCTGCAAAGAACGCCTCCACAAAAAACGAGCCATAGGTACTCGCGAGCCAAGTTCACCAATGTTTCTTCATCACCGACCCGTCGAAGCCAAGTTATCTTGTCGTGAGGAGGGGCAAGAGGAGCATCATTGGAATGGACGGACCCACCAATGAGCAAGACTTGGAAAAGAATGGTGATCCGAAGATCGAAGAGGAATTCGACAAGTACTTCGACAAGCTGATTGCTGTAGGAAAAAGGAAGACCACCCTACCTACTAATGGTTGTCCGTTCACAAGAAGAAACCTTAACCTTCTTGGGCTAAAGTATTCAACCGCGAGGAAGAAGGGCAAGAAGATTGCAAAGAGACGCTAGCTCTAGCTAGCTCAGAATCGAGATCATGCACACATGACATGACATTTTTTGCTCGAATATTCGTGTGTATGGATATTGAAGTTTATGTGACATGATGATATTCACGTCGTAGTTTTTAAATAAATTAATAATTATCTGTGTACTTACAAGTGGATGTCCTTGTTTTAAATAGATTTTTGAATGTTAAACTTAATTATTATTTGTTACAAAATATACTAGATAGCATTAAAAATATTAATGACAAGTATTAAAAAATTATTAGTGACAAGTATTTTGGAACATATTAAAAAAATGGTGAGGCAACCAGGAATCGAACCTGTATGCCCTAGGATTCGAACCATTGTGGTAGGCTGTATTGGTGTCACATATGAGGGCATCATCTTATTTAAAACATCATTTTGCGGCCCGAAAGTTGAGGCTCCCAGGCAACACGGTGCCCAAATTGCTTGTAATCAGCCGCGATGACCATAATTGGCATACCAAATACTCAGATGGTCTTTTTCGGCCCGAATTCAACTTTACGTTTCAATACAAAATATTAGGCTAGCACCCGTCAAGTTGGCCCCCTTGTTAATTTTTGCCGTTATATCGCTCCCGTCGCTTAGGCATGGTGGCTGTCACGTAGGGTTGCAGCGCTGGCGTAGTGGATAGGACAACACGGCCGACCCATTGTATTGATGTGACAAAACAGGGCACATATATCCTTGTTATTATTATTTTTGTTTACTCTGAAGCTGGAACGGCCACCACCACGCGTCTCTCCATTGTACTTCCGTCCCCGTCATTAACCACTACCTTAGAAACGCATTGATGGTTCTACCGTTCCCCTGTCTTGCAAAAACCACTCTTCTTCTTCCTGTCATCTGTCTTATTTCCGTCTTCTCCTTGCCGCCATGGAAGGTCGGCGCTCTCTAGAGACAAGCTTCATTGCCCATGACAGTAA
This sequence comes from Avena insularis, assembly GCA_023614405.1. Taxonomy (NCBI): domain Eukaryota; kingdom Viridiplantae; phylum Streptophyta; class Magnoliopsida; order Poales; family Poaceae; genus Avena; species Avena insularis. The sequence goes on along the minus strand of CM042690.1, from coordinate 656,915,785 downwards.
GCAGATAGACGTCGTCTATACCAACGAGGAGGAGACAGTGGTGCGAGTCCTAAGGATGTACGAGGGTTGGCTTGAGAAAGGCAAGGACAAGTTTGTGGGATTAGACCTCGAGTATACCCCGGAGAACCTATATAAAGAGAATGAAGTCACCGTCGTTCAACTGGCCATGAGGAAACACGTCCTCATCTACCACTTCTCCCGGTTTGTAGATCCGCTCTCTGTAGTTAACTGTTTTTAGGGTTTTCTCCTCTTGTTCTTTATCCATTTGCTCATCTTGCAACTACTAAATTTTATTTAGGACCCAATAAATTATGACAAGCCAATGTTGAGAGTCTTAATCTTGCATTTACTAAACTTTTTAAAATTATATTCAGATGATGATCTTGCATTGACAAAATATTTGTAGTTACAAATTTTGGTGATGACAAACTACATACTTTCAGGGCTGACAAGAATTGTCCGGCGCTGCGCCAGTTCCTTGTAGAAAAAGGAATTGTTTTCTGCACTGTCGAAAATACAAATGATTTTTGGAAATTTCGTCAATAGGGAATTACAATTCCTGCGCACAACTAGATCCATATTCAGAGTCTTGTCAAGATCATAGGGGGCTCGAGGAAGGGTGGAATGACTACACTCACAACTAGAATCCTTGATGAGTCGTATGACAGAATGAAGGCAGATTTCCCTATGGATAGGCACGATTTATGGGAGGAGTGGTCGTTATCTGATATAAACCTGAAGTATGCAGCCATAGATGCTTACGTGACCTACCAGCTATACAAGAAGAACCATTTCTTTCTATGTTACCTCGTGTTTTGCCCCAGTTGCAAGAGGGAAGACTAGCTTAGGGGAGCCCTTTGTAGAAAATGCAGAATAGCTGAGTTTGACGCTGCATATGCAAAGAAAATGGATGCATCTGAAGCAGATGGAAGAGAGGCTGCAGCCGAAGCAGCAAACAGAGAGGCAACATCTTCTAGCGGCAATAATCAGGCCTGTGATGCACCGCTAATTATGCCGCAGGATACTAAAGATAGGGAAGCCAAGTCAGATTCTGGGTGGGACGAACTTTATGAGCTGTGGAGGGCAAAAAATGTAAGATCCACCTGGAATGATGGCAGTTGGTCGCCTAGGAACGATGGCAATCGCCTCAAGTGTTCTGATGAGAAGTGAATTCAATTTTACTCCTTTGTGTTATGTTTCTGTTTTGTGAAACTGAGTTAGCTTGTCAAGATGGCTAGCGCCTCAAGTGAGAGTAGTAAAATAAATTTTACTTCTTTGTGTTATGTTTCCGTATGTGTCTGGTAGCTTGCCAAGATGGCAGCTCGTTAACTGGCAGTTTGAAAGAGTACCTTTTTCTTCTCTCGCTAAATAGATATGTTTCATTTCGTCAAAATTGGTAGCAAATCTAGAGTAGCTTCTCTGTTCGATCATTCGTTCCCTTTTGGACCTCTTTTTGTCCCGATCTGGTAGCAAATCTAGAGCAGCAAAGCACACCAGGCAGAATACATTCATTTAGAAAACAAAACAAATGTAGATATAGTTGTATGCAGCTAAATAGGATATAGCGATAGAAAGTAGGTTTCTTAACGAGGTTCGATACATTAGCTGCTCGGCACCCATCACACAGGAAATATACAAAATCAAAAGAAGCTGCTTGCCAGCAGCAGACACGTTCAACCCCTCCTTGCATGCGCATGCGCCTCCGCCTCCTCCCGTTGGCACTTCCTCCACTTCTTGCTGCCCAGTCCCTTGATCTTGGGGGCCTTGGGCTTGACCGGAGGCATGCGACCCTCTTTGATGCCCACCTGCTAGAGGTTTCGGAGGTGAATGCCGAGAGCCTGGTGTTCAGCGATGTAGGCATTCACGTTCACGGTCTGGCTGACTTTGGGGTGCCGGAGCTCGAGCCCTCTGCATGCATCACGATGCAGTTGAAGTCGATGCCGGCGAGTCTCGTCCTGCAGAAGGGGCAACTATAGAGGCCGCCAACGAAGAAGGTGTTGTACTGGCTGGCTTACAGCCTCCTTAGCACCTGACGAGTCTTGGTGTGCCTGGACTCATCATCACTGCAGACATCGCTACCGTAAACCTATTGGAAGAAATGGAAAAGGGAGGATTAGATGATGTAAGAAGATCGAGCAATCGAAATGCGAACAAGCGAACCCTAATAAACTAAGATCTAGCATCCAACGATGGGAACGGGAGAAGAACCAGGGAAGGGGAGCAAACCCTAGTTACCTCCGACCATGGGTTGTCGATGCCGGTCTCGTAGGGGTTCACCAAAGCGATGTACTCCTCTGGATCGTAGTGGTCCCAGAAGAGCTGGATCTGCTTGTGACCGGTGGTGGCCTCCTCGCCGGCGGCTACGTCGGTAGCGGGGACGGGAGCCTGGACGGGAACGGCGGCTGCCAACGATGCCTCGATGGGGTCCTGGACGGGGACGGCGGCTACTTTCAACGCGCTGAGGGAGACCGGGACAGAGACGGGGGGCTCCTTGCTGGTGGCCTTGGAGGCGACGATGGCCACCGCATCCTCCTCCGCCATCACCGACATGTATGGGGTTTTCTCGGGAGTTTGCAGAAGCTGGTGGGATAGTGGAGAGGGTTGCATGAGGAGAGTGAGCGAGAGTGAGAGTGGGTATGCAGAGAGGGGATCTATAGTTAAGGTGAATAGAAGCAATGCACGTTTTGTTACACCACCGAGCAACGCGCCGTGTAGGCTACTGCACCATGCACCGCGACACGCGCACGGTACATCACTTTTTTTCCCAGGCCATGCATGGCAGTTCTGTATTCAGCTGCATGCAAAGGGCGCATACACAATTTCTATGTACGAAGTTTGACACAGCCATAAAATTGGTGATAATTAAAAGGGGAAATGTAGAGGAGAAGGTAGGTGGCTATACTGCGAGAATTGTGGGGTTGCGCCAGATTGGGTAGAGGGATGTTTGGATGACTATGAGGGACTCGATGAAAGCGGAGACGTTAGATCTCGTCGAGGGCCCCTCTCTAGACCTATTTCTCAGCTCTTCGGCCTCCGGCTAATGCGTGGAAGTTTCTTAAGGTGGGGCCCAGTTGGAAGTGAGATTGAGAGCCACTGCGTAAAAATGGGATATGTCTTATTAAAATCAAGTGGCAATAAATTGCAGCTGCCCGTCGATGACCGTGCACTCGATGACGCATGTGTTGTGGCATAGTAGTAGCAGTAGTAAGATTTTCAGACTTGATTAAACATGACATGACCACTCAACGACTTTTTCCATGGATGGCTTCGTGTTCCTTCTTGTAGAAGTCTCGCTGAAGGAGACATCTGTGTTGTGTCATGCTGTACTGTGAAGGGCACGACATGTGCAATGATCCTTGTTGGATCACACAGGATCAACGGTTGGTGCGCATGATCCATGTGACAACTATGACAACCAATCAGGGTGTAGCAGACATAGTGAGTATAGGTTTGGGCTTCTACGAAAGAGAGAGAGAGAGAGAGGGCAAAACTGAGTAGTATCAAAAAACCAAGGGCAAAACTAAGTAGTATAAAAATGGAAAGTGAGTGTCTTGTACAATGAAATACATCATGGCATACATCAAATTATGCCAAGATGGATCCACTAGAGTTCATTGGATGTGTGTTCTTCTCATAAACCACATGGATGCACTAAGTTCATTGCATGTGTGTTATTCTCATAAACCACATGGATCCACTAGAGTTCATTGGATGTGTGTTACTGTCATAAACCACATGGATCCACTAGAGTTCATTGGATGTGTGTTCTTCTCATAAACCACATGGATCCAATAGAGTCATTGCATGTGTGTTCTTTTCACAAACCACATATGGATCCACCGGAGTCATTGCATGTATGTTCTTTTCATAAACCACATATAGATCCACCAAAGTCATTGCATGTCTGTTCTTTTCATAAATCACATGGATCCACCAGTGTCATTGCATGTGTATTCTTTTAATAAACCACAACTAGAGTCATTGGATGTGTGTTCTTTTCATAAGCCACAACTAGAGTCATTGCATGCGTGTAATTTTCACAAACTACATATGGATCCACCAGTGTCATTGCATGCGTGTTCTTTTCATTAACCATAGCTAGAGTCATTGCATGTATGTTCTTTTCACAAACCACATACGGATCCACCAGAGTCATTGCTTGTCTGTTCTTTTCGTAAACCACATATGGATCCACCGAAGTCATTGCATGTCTGTTCTTTTCATAAACCACATGAGCATGTGTGTTCTTTTCACAAACCACATATGGATCCACCAGTGTCATTGAATGTGTGTTCTTTTCCTAAAACACATATGAATCCACCAGTGTCATTGCATGTGTGTTCTTTTCATGAACCACAACTAGAGTCAGTGAATGTGTGTTCTTTTCACAAACCACATATGGATCCACCAGTTTCATTGCATGTGTGTTCTTTTCATAGACCACATATGGATCCACCAGTGTCATTGCATGTGTGTTCTTTTCATAAACCAAATATGGAACCACCAATGTCATTGCACGTGTGTTCTTTTCACAAACCACATATGGATCCACTAGTGTCATTGCATGTGTGTTCTTTTCATTAACCACATATGGACCCCCTAGTGTCATTGCATGTGTGTTATTTTCATTAACCACAACTAGAGTCATTGCATGTGTGTTCTTTTCACAAACAACACTTGGGTCCACTAGAGTTATTGCATGTGTGTTATTTTCACAAACCACATATGGATCCACCGGAGTCATTGCATGTCTGTTATTTTCATAAACCACATATGGATCCACCAGAGTCATTGCATGTGTGTTGTTTTCATTAACCACATGGATCCACCAGTATCATTACATGTGTGTTCTTTAAATAAATCACAGCTAGAGTCATTGAATGTGTGTTCTTTTCATAAACCACAGCTAGAGTAATTGCATGTGTGTTCTTTTCACAAACCACATATGGATCCACCAGTGTCATTGAATGTGTGTTCTTTTCACAAACCACATATGGATCCCCTAGTGTCATTTCATGTGTGTTCTTTTCATTAACCACAGCTAGAGTCATTGCATGTCTGTTCTTTTTCACAAACCACATAAGGATCCACTAGATTCATTTCATGTGTGTTCTTTTCACAAACCACATATGGATCAAACAGAGTCATTGCATGTCTGTTCTTTTCATAAACCACATGGATCCACCAGTGTCATTGCATGTGTGTTCTTTTCATAAACCACAGCTAGAGTCATTGCATGTGTGTTCTTTTCATTAACCACAACTAGAGTCATTGCTTGTCCGTTCTTTACACAAACCACATATGGATCCACTAGAGTCATTGAATGCCTGTTCTGTACATAAACCACATATGGATATACTAGAGTCATTGCATGTCTGTTCTTTTCATAAACCACATGAGAATGGGTGTTCTTTTTACAAACCACATATGGATCCACCAATATCATTGAATGTGTGTTCTTTTCGTAAAACACATATTGATCCACCAGTGTTATTGCATGTGTGTTCTTTTCATGAACCACAACTAGAGTCAGTGAATGTGTGTTCTTTTTATAAACCACATATGGATCCACCAGTTTCATTGCAAGTGTGTTCTTTTCATAGACCACGTATGGATCCACCAGTGTCATTGCATGTGCGTTCTTTTCACAAACCACATATGGAACCACCGATGTCATTGCACGTGTGTTCTTTTCACAAACAACATATGGATCCACCAGTGTCATTGCATGTGTGTTCTCTTCATTAACCACATATGTATCCCCTAGTGTCATTGCATGTGTGTTATTTTCATTAACCACAACTAGAGTCATTGCATGTGTGTTCTTTTCACAAAACACATATGGATTCACTAGAGTCATTGCATGTGTGTTCTTTTCACAAACCACATATGGATCCACCGGATTCATTGCATGTCTGTTATTTTCATTAACCACAGCTAGAGCCACTAGAGTCATTGCATGTGTATTCTTTTCATTAACCACATGAATCCACCATCATCATTGCATGTGTGTTCTTTTAATAAACCACATCTAAAGTCATTGAATGTGTGTTCTTTTCATAAACCACAGCTAGAGTCATTGCATGTGTGTTCTTTTCACAAACCACATATGGATCCACCAGTGTTATTAAATGTGTGTTCTTTTCACAAACCACGTATGGATCCCCTAGTGTCATTGCATGTGTGTTCTTTTCATTAACCACAACTAGGGTCATTGCATGTCTGTTCTTTTTCACAAACCACATAAGGATCCACTAGAGTCATTTCATCTATGTTATTTTCACAAACCACATATGGATCCAACAGAGTCATTGCATGTCTATTCTTTTCATAAACCACATGGATCCACCAGTGTCATTGCATGTGTGTTCTTTTCATAAACCACAGCTAGAGTCATTGCATGTTTGTTCTTTTCATTAACCACAACTAGGGTCATTGCTTGTCCATTCTTTACACAAACCATATATGGATCCACCAGAGTCATTGAATGCCTGTTTTGTACATAAACCATGGATCCACCAGAGTCATTGCATGTCTGTTCTTTTTATAAACCACATGAGCATATGTGTTATTTTCACAAACCACATAAGGATCCACTAGTATCATTGAATGTGTGCTCTTTTCCTAAAACACATATGGATCCACCAGTGTCATTGCATGTGTGTTCTTTTCATGAACCACAACTAGAGTAAGTGAATGTGTGTTCTTTTCACAAACCACATATGGATCCACCAGTGTCATTGCATGTGTGTTCTCTTCATATACCATGTATGGATCCACCAGTGTCATTGCATGTGTGTTCTTTTCACAAACCACTTATGGATCCACCAGTGTCATTGCATGTGTGTTCTTCTCATTAACCACATATGGATCCACTAGTGTTATTGCATCTATGTTCTTTTCATTAACCACAGCTAGAGTCATTGCATGTCTGTTCTTTTGACAAACCACATATGGATCCACTAGATTCATTTCACGTGTGTTCTTTTCAGAGACCACATATGGATCCACCAGAGTCATTGCATGTTTGTTCTTTTCATGAACCACATGGATCCACCAGTGTCATTGCATGTGTGTTCTTTTCATAAACCACAACTAGAGTCATTGCATGTGTGTTCTTTTCACAAACCACATATGGATCCACCAGTGTCATTGAATGTGTGTTCTTTTCACAAACCACATATGGATCCACCAGAGTCATTGCATGTTTATTCTTCTCATAAACCACATGAGCATGCGTGTTCTTTTCACAAACCACATATGGATCCACCGGTGTCATTGAATGTGTGTTCTTTTCCTAAAACACATATGGATCCATGAGTGTCATTGCATGTGTGTTCTTTTCATGAACCACACACTAGTAGAAAATGGGCCTTTGGTTCGGGCCATTAGTCCCGGCCGTGGCTGGGGCCGGGACTAATGGTCCGAACCAGACGGCCCGAGGAGGCCGAGGCATTATGTCCCGATCCGTAGGAATTGATTAGTCCCGGTTTGAGATACAAACCGACAAATGGGTCTGGGCCAGCATGAAGCTCTGGAGAACCTTTAGTCCCGGTTTGTATCTCAAAACGGGACTAATGGCCTGGCCCTATATATATGCACCCAACCCTCCACTCTCCCCTATTTTTTTTCCTATGTGAGAGGTGGGTATAACTTTGTGCTAACTTTTTTTCTTCATATGCACTAGAGGTGTTCGGTGAAATGCCTATTAGAGCGATGCCACTTGAGTTCACACAAGACAAAATATGATATGAGGTGTCAGAGTGACACTTAAGGTTTTTCCTCTTTGTTTTGAAGTGTCCTAAAAGGTTAGCAACTATTTTCTCGTTTTGACTGCACGGTACTAATTTAAGCATCGTGATTGCGTTTGATATATATGCATGGTTGTATGATGCAGATGAGCCACCCATGGATGTACGGTGACCGACGCTCTGACGCTTACAGAGAAGACGTGCGTTCTTTTCACCTTGTGGCCGAGGCGAACAAACGGCGGGATGGTTTTATGTGTTGTCCATGTGTTGAATGTCGGAATGAGCAGGCTCACACTTCCTCAAGAGTCATTCAGAGCCACCTGCTTCGGTCCGGTTTCATGTTCGGCTATAATGTTTGGACCAAGCACGGAGAAAGAGGGGTTATGATGGAAGACAGCGATGAAGAAGAGAACGATGATGACAACTACCGATGTATGTTCCCTGAATACGATGATACCTCAGTTGAAGATAATGAAAAAGAAGGGGGTGAAGAACAGGAACCAGATGAGCCCATTGATGATTTTGGTCGGGTCATTAGTGATGCAAGGCGAGACTGCGACACAGAAAAGGAGAGGTTGCAGTTCAAGCAGATGTTACAGGACCACAACACATTGCTGTATCCAACTTGTGAAGATGGCCAGAAGAAGCTGGGTAGCACACTAGAATTGTTGAAGTGGAAGGCAAAGACCGGTATGACTAACTCGGGATTTGAAAAGCTGCTGGTAATAATGAAGAAGCTGCTTCCAAGAAATAACCAATTGCCCTCCAGTACATACGAATCAAAGAAACTTGTCTGCCCTCTAGGATTAGACGTGCAGAAGATACATGCATGCCCTAATGACTGCATCCTCTACCGCGGTGAGAAGTACGAGAATATGGATAAATGCCCGGTATGCACTGCATTGCGGTATAAGATCAGAAAAGATGACCCTGGTGATGTTGAGGGCAAGCAACCCAGGAAGAGGGTTCCTGCCAAGGTGATGTGGTATGCTCCTATAATACCACGGTTGAAACGTTTGTTCAGAAATAAAGAGCATGCCAAGTTGTTGCGATGGCACATGGAAGACCGTAAGAAAGACGGGATGTTGAGGCACCCTGCTGATGGTCGGGAGTGGAGAAAAATCAAGAGAGACTTCCTAGACTTTGCTGGTGATGCAAGGAACTTATGGTTTGGTCAAAGTACCGATGGCATGAATCTTTTTGGGGAGCAGAACTGCAGTCACAACACCTGGCCCGTGACTCTATGTATCTACAACCTTCCTCCTTGGTTGTGCATGAAGCGGAAGTTCATTATGATGCAGTGCTCATCCAAGGCCCGAAGCAACCCGGCAACGACATTGATGTGTACCTAAGGCCATTAGTTGATGAACTTCTAGCCAGGGCCAAACCAGGTGTACGTGTGGGATGAGCACAAAGCAGGAATTTGACCTACAAGCGTTGCTGTTCGTAACCATCAATGATTGGCCTGCTCTTAGTAACATTTCAGGACAGACGAACAAAGGATACAATGCATGCATGCACTGTTTAGATGAGACTGAAAGTATATATCTAGATAAATGTAGAAAGAATGTGTACCCGTACAATCGTCGTTTTCTTCCTCCTAGTCATCCCTTAAAGAAGAAAGGCAAGCATTTCAATGGCAAGGCAGAAACCCGGACGAAGCCTGTCCCCTGTAGTGGTGCTGATGTATTTGGTATGGTCAAGGATTTGGATGTAATATTTGGAAAGGGTCCTGGAGGACAACCTGTTCTGAAAGACCCCATTACCGGACACGTACCCATGTGGAAAAAGAAATCTATATTTTGGGAGCTACCCTATTGGAAAGTGCATGAGGTCCGCTCTACAATCGACGTGATGCACCTGGCGAAGAATCTTTGCGTGAATATTCTAGGCTTCCTGGGCTTGTATGGGAAGTCAAAAGATACCCCGACAGCACGGGAGGACCAGCAACATCATAAAGGACGAGACGACAAGCATCCAGGGCAGTTTCAAGGGCTTGCCAGCTACGCTCTTACCAAAGAAGAGAAGGAAATATTTTTTGAAGTCCTTTTTAGTATCAAGGTCCCGTCTGGCTTCTCGTCGAATATAAAGGGAATAGTAAATATGAAAGAGAAAAAATTTCAAAACCTAAAGTCTCATGACTGCCATGTGCTTATGACGCAATTGCTTCCGGTTGCATTGAGGGGAATTCTACCAGAAAATGTTCGACTAGCCACTGTGAAGGTATGTGCATTCCTCAATGCAATTTCTCAGAAGGTAATCGATCGAGAAAGTCTATCGTGGTTCTGATTGATGTGGTCCAATGTGTGGTCACTTGAGTTGTTGTTCCCGCCATCCTTCTTCAATATTATGACGCACCTCCTAGTTCACCTAGTCGAAGAGATTAGAATTCTCGGTCCTGTGTTTCTACACAATATGTTCCCCTTCGAGAGGTTCATGGGAGTCTTAAAGAAATATGTTCATAACCGTGCTAGGCCAGAAGGAAGCATCTCCAAGGGCTATGGAATAGAGGAGGTCATTGAGTTTTGTGTTGACTTTCTTCCTGACCTTAAGCCGATTGGTGTTCCTGATTCTCGATATGAGGGGAGGATGACTGGAAAAGGCACACTAGGAAGGAAATCAATGGTATGTAGGGACGGGCATTCTTTCACTCAAGCACACTACATAGTTCTACACAATTCCACCGTGGTGGCTCCGTATATCGAGAAACACAAGAATATTCTACGCCCGAAACCCGGGAAGCCCGAAACCTTGATTAAAGGGGAACACGAGAAGAATTTTGGCAATTGGTTGCAGAAACATCTCATGAATAATACCACGTTGGAGATGAGTTGTACTCATGGCGAGTTACCATCTTCGACTATATGTACTTTCCAAGGGTACGAGATAAATGGGAATACATTTTACATGATCGCCCAAGATAAAAAGAGCACCAACCAAAACAGTGGTGTCCGCATTGATGCAACAGATGACAATGGGCAGATTGACACATATTATGGGTACATAGAGGAGATATGGGAACTTGACTATGGACCTACTTTTAAGGTCCCTTTGTTTCGGTGCAAATGGGTCAAGCTGACAGGAGGCGAGGTACATGTAGACGAAAAGTACGGCATGACAACAGTGGATCTCAACAATCTTGCGTACATGGATGAACCATTCGTCCTAGCCAACGATGTGGCTCAGGTTTTCTATGTGAAGGACATGTCTACCAAACCGAGAAAAAGGAAAGATAAGCAAAAGAGTACAGAATACGATGAGCCAAAGCGCCACATAGTTCTTTCAGGGAAAAGAAACATCGTGGGAGTGGATGACAAGACAGACATGTCAGAAGATTACAATAAGTTTCATGAAATTCCGCCCATCAAAGTGAAAACTAACCCAAGCATTCTGTTAAATGATGAAGATTCTCCATGGCTACGGTGCAGAAGAAAACCACAACACTAGATGTTGGTGATGTGTAATAATGTATTAAACCTTTTATTTGAGACATAAATCTATGTAATTAAACCTTTTATTTGAGACATAAATCTATGTAATGTATTAATCCTTTTATTTGAGACATAAAGGTCCCCTTTCATGTAATACATCTTGCTCAATCAACCTAGACATTCTGAGCCGCGGTAGGTGATCACAAAAAGAGAAGGAACCATCACAAGAGAAGGAACCCACAAACACCAAGGATACATAGCACAACTGAAAATTAAGAAACATGCCTAATGGTTGGAGTGATTCAGTCATGCTCCTGCCTAGCCCTGTAATACGCGCCAATGTTGTTGTCGTAGTCGTCGGCGCCGTCATCGCTGTCGTCGTCGGGGTCGCCGTGGTTGAACCTTGAAGGTTGGGCACGCGTGGGATGGATTTGAGGGTACCGCAGGCGGGGGTTATTGCCGGTCGTGTTATAGGCCATGACACTCTAGAGAGTCCGGCCGCGCCACCACAGCCGACGGCCGGCCTCATTGAAGTTCGAAGGAGGTGGGCCGTCCTCCTCGTGCCTGGCGAGCGCCCTCTCACGCCGATTGATGAAGAAGGCTTCCCAAGTCGGGAAATAGTCGGGATGCTAGTTGGGATTCCTCCGCTGCTCTAGCGTGAGCTCGAGGTAGTAGTGGTTCGTGATGGCCATCCGGCGCTCCACACCTAGAGGGACAGGAGGGACCGGCATGCCTCCAGTGCTCAGCATCCAGCCGGTGGGGACACGGTAGCCCGGTGGGCAGGGGTAGTTGGAGGCGCAAAGCGCCTCCGCCTCCCGGGTGGTTAGAGATACAATGGAAGCCATGGGAAGAGAATGATGAGTCTATATGTGATATGTAAATGGAGGCCAAGCATACATATATATACTGAAAAAATGGCGGGAAGACAGAGGTGGGAACCGGTGGAAAGCACGGGAACGCAGTGGCGCGGGAAACTTTCATCCCGGGTGGGGGCTCAAACCGGGACAAAAGATGGGGGGCCTTATCTGGGAGGCTTATCTGGGAGGGCCTTATCTGGTGGCTAACCTTTAGTACCACCGGTGGGTGCAACCGGACTAAAGGTGGTTTTGTGTCATCTAACAAAACTATCGGTGGGATAAGGACGCGTGGGTAACCTTTTAGTACCGGTGGGGGCTCAAACCGACTAAAGCTGTCGGTAGGATAAGGACGCGTGGGTGGACGACCGCCGATGAGATAAAGCATGTAGCGCACGGCCTGTCGGAGGAAGAAGACAAAGTAGAAGCGACGCCGTGCCTATAAAAGGAGCATCGATACGCCATGGCAAGCAACTCAACAAGCCAACATGGATGGAGAGTTTCATCCCCATGGATGGAGGAAAGGCTTGGGAAATCTCCCCTGGCGGAACTTCTCGAAGATGCCCTTGGTGCACACGCCCTATGGCATCGTCGGAATTTCCGCCTCGGAAAATATTTTCCTGCTAGCCCGTGAAAGACTCCATCTCCGCCTCCCTGGGGTTAGAGGTATGGTGGAAGCCATGGGATAGAGTGGAGAGAGGCGGCAGATATGAGTCTAGATGTGCTATGGCAACGACCAAGCCAACATGGATGGAGAGTTTCATCCCCATGAATGGAGGAAAGGGTTGGGAAATCTCTAGTGGCGGAACTTCTCGAAGATGCCCTTGGTGCACACGCCCTATGGCATCTTCGGAAGTTCCGCCTTGGAAAATATTTTCCTGCTAGCCCGTGAAAGACTCCATCTCCGCCTCCCTGGGGTTAGAGGTATGGTGGAACCCATGGGATAGAGTGGAGAGAGGCGGCAGATATGAGTCTAAACCCTAAACCCTACGTTAGAGGAGGGAACCCTAAACCCTAAACTAAAAACCCTAAACCCTAAATCAAAAACCCTAAACCCTAAACCAAAAACCCTAAACCCTAAACCAAAAACCCTAAGTCAGAGGAGGGAACCCTAAACCCTAAACCCTAAACCAAAAACCCTAAACCCTAAACCCTAAACTCTAAACCAAAACCCTAAACCCTAAAGGGGCTACGATCCGGAAGCGAACGGGCGGGAAAAAATAAGGCGGGGTAAACGATCCGGGGCCCCCGGTCTAGGGTTTCGCCGGAGGAAGACCACCGGAGCGTCGGAATTACATGAAAATGGCAAAATGGTTAATAGTTTGACTAGTTAGAATAATTATTTTATAAAACAGAAAATTGATTTGAATCACTTATTCAAAAATATGCAAAATATAATATTTAATGCATTTTTAAAATGAAAATGGCAAAATTGTTAATAGTTTGACTAGTTAGAATAAGTATTTTATAAAATAGAAAATTGATTTGAATCACTTATTCAAGAATATGCAAAATATAATATTTAATGCATTTTTAAATTGAAAATGGCAAAATGGTTATTAGTTTCACTAGTTAGAATAATTATTTTATAAAACAGAAAATAGATTTGGATTACTTATTCAAATTCAAGAACTTTTCATGTTGAATTTTTTTTCAAATTCATAAGTATGCAAAAACTGTAAAATTTAAATGTTTAAATAATATGCTAATTGAATTTTTTTTAAATAGGCGTGCCCAAGGGTGATTTTTTTAAATATGCTAATTGAAAATAATATGCTACACACCGGGACTAAAGGTGTGGCGTTGGCGCGCGCTTGTTGGGCTGGGCCGAAAACCCTTTAGTCCCGGTGGGTGGCACGCATCGACTAAAGTGGATTTTAGTCCGGTCCGTATAACAGGACTAAACCTTTAGTCCCGGTTCGTTATACGGACCGGGACTAAAGGTCCCCCACTATACATTTGACGCGCCTTCTTCTCCCCGCACGCCCTTCTTCTCCCCACGCAGCACTCCACACGCTGGCGATTCTCCGTAGCCACCACCCCAGCCGTCGCGCCCGCACTTGCCGCCCGCCACGCCACTCCGCCACATCCAGCCACCGCCCCTCCTTCCCATCCCATTCAAGGTACCTCGCAGTGTGGCCCTTCGCTTCTATCCGGCGAAGCAGGCGAGCCCGGGCGGCGCCGCTCCTCCCTTGTGGCGGCTGGCGCTGGTTATGGTGGCGGCGGTGCCGGGCGCCAGGTTGGCGTGACGAGAAAGCGAGCCAAAGGGCGATCCTCTTTTTTTTTATAGAATTGTAATATTATTTTTGTAGTGTAATATATTAGTAATTTAATATATAGTAGTATATATTAGTGTTAATTAGTGTAGTATATTTTTTTATTTTTTAGTAGTATATAGTAGTGTAATATAAAGTGTATTTTTTTAATATATAGTAGTATATATTAGTGTAGTATGTTAATTAGTGTATATAGTAGTGTAATATAAAGTGTATTTTTTATTTTTTTAGTAGTATATATTAGTGTAGTATATTTTTTTATTTTTTAGTAGTATATAGTAGTGTAATATAAAGTGTATTTTTTATTTGTTTAGTAGTATATATTAGTGTAGTATGTTAATTAGTGTAGTATATTTTTTATTTTTTAGTAGTATATAGTAGTGTAATATAAAGTGTATTTTTTAATTTTTTAGTACTACATATTAGTGTAGTATGTTAATTAGTGTAGTATATTTTTTATTTTTTAGTAGTATATAGTAGTGTAATATAAAGTGTATTTTTTATTTTTTTAGTAGTATATATTAGTGTAGTATGTTAATTAGTTTATTATATAATATGTTAGTGTAGTATATAGTATGGTGGTGCTCTCGGCCGCCCGGACTTAGGGTTAGGTGGTAGTGCTCATGGGCCCTGACTTAGGTTAGGGTGGTAGTGCTCATGGGCCTTGACTTAGGTTAGGGTGGTAGTGCTCGCGGGCCCCGCACTTAGGGTTAGGGTGGTAGTGCTCGCGGGCAGCCGGACTTAGGGTTAGGGTGGTGGTGCTCGCGGGCCCCCGGACTTAGGGTTAGAGTGGTAGTGCTCATGAGCCGGACTTAGGTTAGGGTGGTAGTGCTCATGGGCCCTGCACTTAGGGTTAGGTATTAGTGCTCATGGGGCCCTTGATTAGGGTTAGGGTGGTAGTGCTCGCGGGCAGCCGGACTTAGGGTTAGGGTGGTAGTGCTCGCGGGCCCCGCACTTAGGGTTAGGGTGGTAGTGCTCGCGGGGCCCCGCACTTAGGGTTAGGGTGGTAGTGCTCGCGGGCAGCCGGACTTAGGGTTAGGGTGGTGGTGCTCGCGGGCCCCCGGACTTAGGGTTAGGGTGGTAGTGCTCGCGGGCCCCCGGACTTAGGGTTAGTGTGGTAGTGCTCATGTCCCGGACTTAGGGTGGTAGCAAATTGCGTGTTCATATTATTGTTTAGTATTATTTTATGCAGCAATATTGAATGAAAAATGTTATTGTGTGCATTTTGTAGAAAACTATGGATCCAATCCAGAGAGACCTAGCACAAGAAGAAATTCTCGAGGATATGATCAACGACACCCCCCATGTTGATCCACCCGAATCTCGGTCGATTTATTTGAACCCCTTCGGTGAGGGAGAGGAGGTCGACCGAAATGATCAAGGAGAAGCTGACGGCTCCGGTGGTGGAGAAGACGGCGCTCCGGTGGTGGAGAAGCCTCCGTGAGGTATATATATGAAGTCCGTGATCGAGAGATGCATTAACTGAGTTGTATATATATATATATAAATTGACGAATGTTTCTTCTCTTAGGCCTCCACATCGAGCAAAAAATATTCCAAACGAGGCCCGACCAAAAAGTTGGACGCATCTACGCATTATACAATTACGCGGGTATCACCACGGGGTGAACCGGTGGAACCCGAAAAGGCTAAAACTATATTTAAACAACAATGCGGAGTTATGGTTAGGGATCGCATCCCGATCATCATTCGAGAGTGGAATAAGACCAAAGGGGCGAAAGAGGGTGAGTATGTCTCCGACAGGTGCAAAGAGGGTCTTTGGAATGACCTCATGACACATTTCACCCTGCCAGAATGTGAGGATGATGCCGACACAACTACATTGAGGAAGAAAGTCAAGCAGTGGACTCTTACGAAGATGGCCGAACTATTCAAGAACTGGAAGAAAGCATTATGGCAAAAGTATCAGAAGGCAAGAAGACTCCTAAATTTGAATGCTATCTAACGAAGCAGCAGGCTAACTGGGATGCATTTGTGAAGTACAAGGAGTCACAACCTGCTATGGAAATGTCGGAAAAAAAACAAGAAAAATGCCGCGATGAAGAAATATCACCATCACCTGAGGCCAGAGGGCTACGCGGCTGCCATGCCAAAGTGGGATGCTAAAGAGAATGAGTTGCTTGCTAAAGGGATCACTCCAGAACCAATACACGAAGAATGGGATCTGAGGGCAAGGAATTGGTTCCTTGGGCATGGGAGTGAGTATGACGAAAGTACAGGGGACCTTATTTGCAGTGACGGGATTAGGATACCCCGAGATACATGGCAGAAAGTGGTGAAGGAGATTAAAGCAGGGACAACAAAGTTCTGTCTCGATAGAGAGAAAGACTTGCTGACAAAGGTCCTCGGGAATGACGAACGTGGAGGACGTGTACGAGGCCTTGGCCCTAGTTATACGTGGGAGATGGGGTTTCCCAAAGACAGAGATACTTATAGGAGCCGAGAGAGAGCAAAGAGGCGATGGCAGGAGGAGGAGGGAGATAAGTTCACCGAGTTGATAGGAACACTTCGAATGCATCAGCAACAGATTGACGAACTTCGAGGAGTAGCGTGCCTGCAAGATCCTGTACTCAATATTACCGCCGTCCCATCTCAGCGGAAAAGCAGCGTGGCTGAATCGGAGGTCCCTTCTAACAATGCACGTATGGTATATGGCGGTCCCGGCTACCCCGTGGATGGAATCAAGGAGCAGGCATCTTGTGAGCTCCATCAGAAGGTGAAGAACCTATCCATCAAGGTGGCGGTCGGATGTGCTTTACGTTGTCCACCTGGCGCACGCTGGCATGGCCGTGAGATTCCAGCTGGCTATGCTAAAGTTGGTGTGGATGAAATCGCAATGGGGTGGGACTCAATGGAGCTTGACATCCCTGGACCTAAAGGTGAAAGGACACTCGGAGAAGTACTGGGTGGTATCATTCTATGGGACAAGAACAACATCAAGCTTCCAGGATGGATGCCAAAGCCAACACCGCCTCCGAGTTGTCGCATGTCACCTTCACCTCCATCACCTCCAAGAAGCCCACCCCATGACTACGACCACCACAGCCCGAGTCCATCTCGATCTCCGCCGCAACCTCCGATTAGTACTAAACGACGCAGGAGCCCAAAACGACAAATGTTGCCCCTCCCAAGAGTACCTCATAAGAATCTTTCTATCAGACCTTACGATCGTACTGACGAGGAAACCGACATGATCGTAAAGGCCGAATGTGTTGCGCAGCTTCAAAAGAAGAAACCCGAGCCCGCCCCGGTATACACCGAGAAGCAAAAAGCGTATGCACTTTCTTTTCTGAACACAAAATCGCAATATGACTTGCACCATAAGCCAGATGACTATCGACGCACACTTCAGAAGGAAGTGAAGAAGAGCAAATCAAGTAGAAGTGCAAGCGGGAGCAAATCATCAAGTCAAAGTGCAACTGGGAAAAGAAAAGACGTCCCCCAGCTCGGGGAATAGGCCAAAAAATCGACCCCACCCTCAAGGTGGTATCCTATGACAATCCCCAGCAGGATATGGAAGAAGCTAAGAAGCTTGTGGCCGCTATGAATGTGACTGTTGAGTAATTGCTAGGTTCCCAGGGCGACAAGTTACCCAAGGCTCAGGTAGTCCCTACATATGTCCCAGGGAAGCCTCTGGTCAGCTTTGAGCAGTTCCAACAACTGCCAACACAAATGCGGAGTTTACATAAATGGTACTTGAATGCCGTAAAGGAGGAGAGAATAATGATCGTGGCGAAAGTCCCACATGACTACTACTTCCGAGAAGAAGAGGTCCATGTTGAGTTTCTAGAACTCTTCTAGTTATACACTTTCGACGCCATCGACAAAAGTCTCATGAGTTGCTATTGTCTGTAAGTTGTTGAATTCATTGTCTATATATAAGCTGTTCATTTTTTTAGTTGTTCAGTTCATTGCATGTAATTATCCTAATTATATCCTTTTGTACTCTATTATTATGCAGAATGAAGATCATGGAATGTAAAAGAAGTTCAATCTTCAGTGTTGGGATCATTGACCCAGATAAAATACATTGTCGGACGCTAAAGGAAAAACCCGAGGAAACACAGGAAAACCTTCTAAGGTTTCTAACGGAGCAAAATTTCTGTGACCACATACTGTATCCTTACAATTTCGCATGAGTGTCTTACTCTATTGTACACATTCTCTTTTGCTTACTCGATGTTAAGTGTAATTGATGAGTTCTTGATGTATATATAAAGCGTATACAGTTTCCACTTTGGATTCTCATGGACATTCAACTTGATAAGGGAAGAGTTGAAGTCATGGACCCATTAAAGAGACCCCTAGAACAGTTTAGTGACATGCAGGACATGCTCCGAGGTAATTTTTGCGCTGACGGTCTCTTTCGTTGATTTCCTGAGATATCACGTAATAAATAACTCATTCATTTTCTTTACCGGGTAGGGTTTGGAACCAGTTCAAGAGTGCAGTTACGGGTGACTTTACTGAGAAGCTGACGTTTAAGCCGATCTCGGTAAGTAGTAGGCGCATCTCTTTACTTCTAGTTTCAATACAATTATGATGCATGATTATTATTTTGATTGAATTTTATTCTCGTAAAGTGCGCGAGGCAGCCACAGGGGACGAATCTATGTGGATTCTACGTTTGCGAGTTCATTCGCACGTTTACCAGTGAGCTAAATGATTATAGAGTCAATGTAAGCAATACATTCATAACATTATTTTTATTACCGTCACGTTTTGTTATCATTATTGATATTCATATTGATCTCCTTTTCCTATATAGTTCGAGAAAATGCGGGATCAGCTCCTACCACAGCAACACGTAGTAGCAATTGCTGAAGAACTGGCAGGATTCTTGATGAACGAGATGATAGATGACGCCGGAGAATTTAGTGTGAATAGGCGCCGATGATCCCCGACCGTGTAATTGAATAGACGGGCTCTAGTCCCGATAATTGTGATCTCCATGTGTAACTATCATGTATATAATTGTATGCTCGATCTTAAGAGAAGTTATCTTATGTATGCACGAACATGTACGGTATGTGGTAGCGTAGAAAACTATTTTGAAATGAAAAAAAGAATACAAATTAAATTCTTGGCCGCGGCAGAGAAAGTGCCTAAAATGCTGTCACGGCAGAGAACCATTTGTCCCGGTTCGTATTACGAACCGGGACTAATGGGGGCGCACCCAGCGCCCGCAGAGACAGCCACGTGGATGCCCATTGTTCCCGGCAGGTAAGAGGGCCGGGACTAATGGGTGGGCGTTTAGTCCCGCCCCTCTAGTCCCGGTTACCAGGACCAAGACTAAAGCCCCTTACGGGCCGGGACTGGAGGCCCGTTTTCCACTAGTGATAGCTAGAGTCATTGCATATCTGTTCTTTTCACAAACCACATGTGGATCCACCAGAGTCATTACATGCATGTTCTTTTCAGAGGCCACATATGGATCCACCAGAGTCATTGCATGTCTGTTCTTTTCATAAACCACATGAGCATGTGTGTTCTCTTCACAAACCACATATGGATCCACTAGTGTCATTGAATGTGTGTTCTTTTCCTAAAACCCATATGGATCCACCAGTGTCATTGCATGTCTGTTCTTTTCATGAACCACAAGTAGAGTCAGTGAATGTGTGTTCTTTTCACAAACCACATATGGATCCACCAGTGTCATTGCATGTGTGCTCTTTTCATAGACCACATATGGATCCACCAGTGTCATTGCATGTGTGTTCTTTTCACAAACCACATATGGATCCATAAGAGTCATTGCATGTGTGTTATTTTCACAAACCACATATGGATCCACCAGTGTCATTGCATGTATGTTGTTTTCATTAACCACATATGGATCCCCTAGTGTCATTGCATGTGTGTTCTTTTCATGAACCACAACTAGAGTCAGTGAATGTGTGTTCTTTTCACAAACGACATATGGATCCACCAGTGTCATTGCATGTGTGTTCTTTTCATAGACCACTTATAGATCCACCAGTGTCATTGCATGTGTGTTATTTTCATAAACCACATGGATCCACCAGTGTCATTGCATGTGTGTTATTTTCATAATCTACAGCTAGAGTCATTGCATGTGTGTTCTTTTCATAAACCACACCTAGAGTAATTCCATGTGTGTTGTTTTCACCAACCACATATGGATCCACTAGTGTCATTGAATGTGTCTTCTTTTCACAAACCACATAAGGATCCACCAGAGTCATTTCATGTGTGTTCTTTTCACAAACCACGTATGGATCCAGCAGAGTCATTGCATGTCTGTTGTTTTCATAAACCACATGGATCCACCAGTGTCATTGCATGTGTGTTCTTTTCATAAACCATAACTAGAGTCATTGCATGTGTGTTATTTTCACAAACCACATATGGATCGACCAGTGTCATTGAATGTTTGTTCTCTTCACAAACCACATAAGGATCCACTAGAGTCATTTCATGTGTGTTCTTTTCACAAACCACATATGGATCCACCAGAGTCATTTCATGTGTGTTCTTTTCACAAACCACATATGGATCCACTAGAGTCATTGCATGTCTGTTCTTTTCATAAACCACATGGATCCACTAGTGTCATTGCATGTGTGTTATTTTCATTAACCACATATGGATCCCCTAATGTCATTGCATGTGTGTTCTTTTCATTAACCACAGCTAGAGTCATTGCATGTATGTTCTTTTAACAAACCACATATGGATCCACTAGAGTCATTGTATGTGTGTTATTTTCATAAACCACAACTAGAGTCATTGCATGTGTGTTCTTTTCACAAACCACATATGGATCCACCAGTGTCATTGAATGTGTGTTCTTTTCACAAACCACATATGGATCCATCGGAGTCATTGAATGTCCGTTGTTTTCATAAACCACATATGGATCCACCAGAGTGATTGCATGTGTGTTCTTTTCGCAAACCACATATGGATCCACCAGAGTCATTGCATGTCTGTTATTTTCATATACCACATATGAATCCACCAGAGTCATTGCATGTGTGTTCTTTTCATTAACCAGATGGATCCACCAGTATCATTGCATGTGTGTTCTTTTAATAAACCACAACTAGAGTCATTGAATGTGTGTTCTTTTCATAAACCACATGTAGAGTCATTGCATGTGTGTTCTTTTCACAAACCACATATGGATCCACCAGTGTCATTGAATGTTTGTTCTTTTCACAAACCACATATGGATCCCCTAGTGTCATTGCAAGTGTGTTCTTTTCATTAACCACAACTAGAGTCATTGCATGTCTGTTCTTTTTCACAAACCACATAAGGATCCACTAAAGTCATTTCATGTGTGTTCTTTTCACAAACCACATATGGATCCAATAGAGTAATTGCATGTATGTTCTTTTCATAAACCACACGGATCCACCAGTGTCATTGCATGTGTGTTCTTTTCATAAACCACAACTAGAGTCATTGCATGTGTGTTATTTTCATTAACCACAGCTAGGGCCATTGCTTGTCCATTCTTTACACAAACCACAAATGGATCCACCAGAGTCATTGAATGCCTTTTCTGTACATAAACCACATATGGATCCACTAGAGTCATTGCATGTCTGTTCTTTTCATAAACCACATGAGCATGCGTGTTCTTTTCTCAAACCATATATGGATCCACCAGTATCATTGAATGTGTGTTCTTTTCCTAAAACACATATGGATCCACCAGTGTCATTGCATGTGTGTTCTTTTCATGAACCACAACTATAGTCTGTGAATGTGTGTTCTTTTCACAAACCACATATGGATCCACCAGTGTCATTGCATGTGCGTTCTTTTCATAGACCACATATGGATCCACCAGTGTCATTGCATGTTTGTTCTTTTCACAAACCACTTATGGATCGACCAGTGTCATTGCATGTGTGTTCTTTTCATTAACCACATATGGATCCCCTAGTGTCATTGCATCTATGTTCTTTTCATTAACCACAGCTAGAGTCATTGCATGTCTGTTCTTTTGACAAACCACATATGGATCCACTAGAGTCATTTCATGTGTGTTCTTTTCACAGACCACATATGGATCCACCAGAGTCATTGCATGTTTGTTCTTTTCATAAACCACATGGATCCACTAGTGTCATTGCATGTGTGTTCTTTTCATAAACCACCGCTTGCATGTGTGCTCTTTTCATAAACCACAACTAGAGTCATTGCATGTGTGTTCTTTTCACAAACCACATATGGATCCACCAGTGTCATTGAATGTGTGTTCTTTTCACAAACCACATATGGATCCACCAGAGTCATTGCATGTTTGTTCTTCTCATAAACCACATGAGCATGTGTGTTCTTTTCACAAACCATATATGGATCCACCGTTGTCATTGAATGTGTGTTCTTTTCCTAAAACACATATGGATCCACGAGTGTCATTGCATGTGTGTTCTTTTCATGAACCACAGCTAGAGTCATTGCATGTCTGTTCATTTCACAAACCACATATGGATCCACCAGAGTCATTACATGCATGTTCTTTTCAGAGACCACGTATGGATCCACCGGAGTCATTGCATGTCCGTTCTTTTCATAACCCACATGAGCATGTGTGTTCTCTTCACAAACCACATATCGATCCACCAGTGTCATTGAGTGTGTGCTCTTTTCCTAAAACCCATATAGATCCACCAGTGTCAATGCATGTGTGTTCTTTTCATGAACCACAACTAGAGTCAGTGAATGTGTGTTCTTTTCACAAACCACATATGGATCCACCAGTGTCATTGCATGTGTGTTCTTTTCATAGACCACATATGGATCCACCAGTGTCATTGCATGTGTGTTCTTTTCACAAAGCACATATGGATCCACAAGAGTCATTGCATGATTGTTATTTTCACAAACCACATATGGATCCACTAGTGTCATTGTATGTATGTTCTTTTCATTAACCACATATGGATCCCCTAGTGTCATTGCATGTGTGTTCTTTTCATGAACCACAACTAAAGTCAGTGAATGTGTGTTCTTTTCACAAACGACATATGGTGTTGGGGGGATACCCCCGGGTAGGGTCACGCCGGGGTATAAAGGCCGAGTTAGCCGAGGTTCGGCAAGGCCAAAGCGGATGCTGGCCGGGTCACCTCAAGGCATGCCGAATCATGGGGTAACCCGGACCAGGGGCGTTCGCCTAACTAAGTCTCAACCGACTTAAGAAGTAAGTCGGAAATGCATGTTTAAGTTATATGCAGGAACGGGTGTGGCCGGATCATCTATGATTCGGGTCACATCTAGATTCTAGGAGAAGGAAGGAATCTCGCTGGTCAAAAGAAGCCCCGATACACAATGACTGAGCGAAGCAGACGAGGGCAGGACCACCGAGGCGTGGCCAACAAGGGTGACGATGCCCATGTCGGCTGACGCGGGCGCCCTAGAGGCTCACGCAGCCTCTACATGTGTGATGCGAGGGAAAAGTAACCCGGTCGGCTTACTACTTTGGAAATGGCATATTCTTAGGAATATGCCTCCACGTATGCCCTAAGTGGAGACCTAGCCCCCCTATATAAGGAGGGCTAGGGCTTCTGTAGAGGGGGTTACGATTTTTCTGATTTGGCTAGGGTTTTAAGTGTGATCTGTGAGTGAGAGTAAGAGAGCTCCTTCTTCCTCCTCTCGCCAATACAGCTCTAGGAGCACTTTTAACCTTGGAGGCAAAGCAAATATAAACTTCTGTGTGGAGAATCACTTCACTATCCCTCCCTGGATTCCCCTAGTGTGTATTAGTCCCCACCTTTAGCCTATCCATGGCATCTGCCGTGACACCACGACAGTTGGCGCCCACCGTGGGGCTAGCGGCGCTAGCAGGGGTGAAGATCCGGACGAGAAACCTCATCGGCACCGGCGAACGCATCCTCTCTGGGCTCGTTCAGCGCTTTGGAGCGCTGGACTTCGTCAGCGACAACGCTGGCTGCTTCGGCACGCGCCCACTTCCGCGCAACGGCCTCTTCGTCAAGTTGGGTGCGCACAAGGTCTACGTTGCTGTGGACATATCATGCGTTCATCCGAAGGCGCAAGCAAGGATCTGGCACCAGATCCGGAGGTAACACCTAAGGCACTGAGGAAAGGTAGAGGTCCTCCACTAGAGAGGCCTGAGAATGTACTGAGAGAAGCTATGGATAGCTTGGCAAACCCGGTAGCAGCAGTGGTAGATCCGACTCGAGAACGCAGGCGAGCTAGAGGAAACTAGGCAGAAAATTCTAGAGGGAGCAAAAAAGATTGCTGCGGCTCAGCAGTCGTTGAACATGACGCTGCGTGAGTACGCAAAGGCAAATAAAGTAGATGCTGTAAAAGTGAAGGGGAGAAATCTCATGAGTGAAATGAACAAAGAAGGTGATACTAGGATTGAGGAGTCAGAAAACTGTTTGTCCGTGGGTCTGCCGAAGTACAGTACCCGGCGAAAAACCTCAGAGCAGCGGATGCAGCTGCATCCGAGCTAGAGGGTCTGACAGGTGAAGCTCGTCAGAGACAGCAAGATCGGGTCAATGAGTTGGTTCGGATCGCGAACAGGCAAAATGAGGAACTGCTTAGGGCAAACCCGAAGAGAGCTGGGGCCTCCAAGATCGTTCATTCGGCGGTGGGTAACCCGGAGAAATTCGCTGGAGCCGCATCGTCTCCTCATGGTGGTCCAAGGAGAGAGGAGGTAGTAACCTCGGCCAGGAGAAACAAGAAGATTGTTCCGTATGACCCGACAAGGGCAGGAAAGGCAAAAGAGGTACAAAGAAACGACGATCGATGGAGTGTAAGCCGAGGTGAAGCTGGCCGAGGTAACCGTGACCAAGGAAATGCCGGTCAAGGAAATGCTGTTAACGGCAATGCGGACAATAACTCTCTGAGACAACCGCAGCGGAATATACCAAGGCAAGAGCAGAGTGCCGGCCAAGGTATGCAACAGAGAGATGCGCCACGAGAGCGAGACCGGTACAACGATGGAGATTCAGAAATGGTAAATGCAGGATACCCAAGGCCGGACTATCATGTGATAGGGCCGAGATTGGGAAGCATGGATTTGATGCTGGATGATGCCAGGTTGAAACTGGATCGACTGTATAGGTCAGAGCAGATTGAAAGTCAAGGTCCTCCGGGTCCTGCGTGTTTTGGACCCCGGATCATGAAAGAGCCACTGGTACCTAACTTCCAGTTACCCGAGGCACGAAAGGCGATGATGGCAGCACTAAGCCGGAGGATTGGTTGATAAATTATGCTACGGCTGTGAAAATTGCTACAGGTAACTTGCGATGGGCTGTGAGATATGTACCCTAGATGTTGGAGGGGCCAGCAAGGGTATGGTTGAACAATTTGCCGCCCGGAAGTATTAACTGCTGGATCGATTTTGAGCAAATGTTCATCAGCAATTTCTCGAGTACGTATCAGAGGCCAAATAGGCCACAGACCTTAGCTATGTGCAAGCAAAGACCGAATGAGACGGACCGGGAGTTTTTGACCCGGTGGTGTACCGTGAGAAACTCGTGTGAGGGCGTGATAGAGTCACAGGCCATAGCGTGGTTTATGCAAGGATGCAGATATGCAAGCGAACTGTGGCAAAAGTTGCAAAGGAAAATGCCAACTATGTTGGCAGAGATGATCCGGATTGCTGATTCGTATGCCTTGGGTGATCCAACTCAACCTAGGCTCGTGTCCAACAAGTCGAATGAGGAGTACTACCAGAGAGATGGAGCAGGATCATCCCGGAGGAATGATTACAGAGGTAAAAGGAGAGATGATAGACCAGATCACCGGTACAGTTCGCAACAAGTTGCAGCTGTGAATCAAGATCAGCCCGGAGCAGGGGGCAGTCAACGCCAGAAAACTGGAGGGCAATGGACTCCGAGAAGCGATGGCAAGAAAACTTGGACGCCAGAGCAAAAGAAACAGTGGCAGGAAAAGAAGGACCGTCCGAGGTACACTTATGAGTCGATGTTGGATCAGCCGTGTAAATTTCACATGCCAAATCCGAGCAACCCAGCGGGTCATACAACGAGGCAATGTGAGTGGATGTGTAAGATAGAACAAGGTGGTTCGGGGAATTCTCAGGCACCCCGGAATGATCAACCTCGGCAGGAGTTACCCCGGCCGCAATTGCTCTCTGGAGCGAACACACAACAACTAATGTTGCCTCCCCCTCCACCGAGGTATGATAACCATGAGAGAAGGGATGCAGTGCATCAAGTAGAAAACCAGCATCAGCCGGATCAAAGGTACTTCGGAAATGAGGGGAGGAATGAGTACAGGGAGCATCATCAGAGTTACTATGTATTTACCACCGAGGAAACAGATAGGAAAAGCTTGCAGCACCGACATATGGAGGTCAATGCGGTAATGCCAGCGGTGACGAGGTACATGCCTTGGTCGGACCAGGAAATCACCTGAAACATCAAAGATCATCCCAAGCTTATGCTGAGTCCTGGTTCGTATGCGTTAGTGCTGGACCCGACATTCATTGGACCTAACATCAATGTGAGGTTCTCCAAGGTACTGATTGACAATGGCAGTAGCATTAACATCATGTATGCCGATACAATGCGCAAGTTGGGTATCTCGGAGAACATGCTCCAGGTTACAAGGACAACTTTCCATGGTATTGTACCAGGCATTTCTTGTGAGCCCATAGGCAAAGTCCGGGTTGACGTGTTATTCGGCACGAGAGATAATTGCCGAACCGAGAATCTGGAGTTTGAGGTGGTGAACTTGGAAAGTGCGTATCACACGTTACTCGGAAGACCAGCATTGAACAAGTTCATGGCAAGCTGCCACATCAGTTATCTGAAGATGAAATTTCTCAGGCCAAATGGAGTGATTACCATTGCTGGAGATTTCCGACGTTCCATTGAGTGTGCCTCAGCCGGGTCTAACCTAGCCAAGTCACTCGTGATTGCACAAGAGAAAAGAAAAATCCAAGAGGTGGCGGCATTAGCTCGATCCAGCGAAGATATATGCCGGTGTTGAGTAACCCGCATGGTAGCGTTTCGTTCCAAGCCGCAAAGGATACTAAGAAAGTGCCTGTTGATGATATGTTCCCAGAGCGCACCGTAACAATTGGTGCCGGGTTGAATGATAAATAGGAAAGCGAGCTCATCAACTTCCTCCATGAGAATCGGGATATTTTTGCTTGGTCTAAAACAGGACTTGCAAGGTGTTCCGAGGGAGTTGGCCGAGCACTCTTTGAACGTGAGACCCGGAGCAAGGCCGGTGAAGCAACCTCTCCGCCGCTTCGCCGAGGATAGGAGAAAAGTCACTGGAGACGAGATAGCTCGGTTGCTAGCAGCAGGATTTATCATGGAAGTACTCTATCCGGATTGGCTCTCTAATCCGGTGCTGGTGCAGAAGAAGAAGGATGACCCGAACGTGGCAGTGGTTTGGCGTATGTGTATCGATTACACGAGCCTGAACAAGGCGTGTCCAAAAGATCCATTTCCACTGAAGGATAGATCAGGTCATAGACTCAACCACGGGATGTGAACTGTTGTCATTCATTGATGCATATTCTGGTTTCCACCAGATACCTCTGAATCCAGATGATCAAATAAAGACCGCATTTATCACCCCGTATGGGGCTTATTGTTATCGCACCATGCCGTTTGGTTTACGTAATGCAGGTGCAATGTACCAAAGATGTATGCAAAAATGTTTGCACGACGAAATAGGTCAAAATGTACAAGTGTATGTGGATGATGTGGTTATCAAGACCAAGGAAAGCAAAACGCTCCTTGACGACATCAGGCAGACATTCGCGAACTTAAGAAGGTTCCGAATGAAGCTTAACCTAGAAAAATGTACCTTCGGTGTCCCGGCTGGAAAATTACTCGGATTCCTCGTCTCCAGCCGAGGTATCGAAGTTAATCCAACTAAGATCCGGGCCATTGAACGAATGGAGCTGCTGAAGTGTCTTAACGATGTCCAGAAGTTCACTGGGTGCCTAGCATCGTTAAGTCGGTTTGTATGTCGGTTGGGAGAAAAGGAATTGCCTCTCTATCAACTTATGAAAAAGTTGGATAAGTTTGTTTGGACACCACAGGCCGATGAAGCCTTTGCCCACTTAAAGAAGATGTTAGCCACTGCACTAGTGTTAGCCTCTCCACTATCAAAGGAGCCAATGTTGCTCTATATAGCCACAACCAACCGAGTTGTAAGTGCAGTGATAGTGGTGGAGCGCGACGAAGAGGGTAAGTCGATGCAGAGGCCAGTGTATTACCTGAGCGAGGTATTATCTGCCTCAAAGCAGAACTACCCACACTATCAAAAGGTGGCATATGGTGTCTATATGGCAGCTAAGAAGTTAAAGCATTACTTTGAGGAGCACCCCATCAAAGTAATATGTGCAGCTCCCATATCTGAGATAATGAGTAACAAGGATGCAAGTGGTCCAATCGCAAAATGGGCAATCTAACTAGCTCCTTACGCGCCACAATATGATAGAAGAGAAGCAATCAAGTCTCAAGCTGTGGCGAACTTTTTTGTGGATTGGGCCGAGGTACAATACGAACCACCGCCACCAGATCCGAACTACTGGAGGATGCACTTTGACGGGTCAAAAACAAAAACCAGGCTAGGCGCTGGAGTTGTGCTTACCTCGCCAAAGAAGGACCAGCTGAAATATGTGCCGCAAATCCATTTCGCGGCATCGAACAATGTCGCTGAGTATGAAGCACTTGTGCATGGGCTCAAAGTGGCAAACGAGATTGGGATACGTCGGATACTATGCTTTGGCGACTCGGATTTGGTAATACAGCAAGTGTCGGGGTTGTAGGACGCCCTAGGTCCAAACATGGCTCTGTACAGATTTCATGTGCAGAAGATATCTGGTTACTTTGAGGGGTGTGAATTTCACCATGTACCCCGGGTGGAAAATGAGGCCGCCGACATGCTGTCGAAGCTCGGATCACGACAAGCAATTCCACCGGGTGTAGCATTGGAACACCTCAGAAAACCATCTATCAGGCCGTCCCCAGGAACCGACTCAATCTATGTCCCGGAAGATACAGAATCCGGAGCTGAGCCCATGGAAATTGACATGGGAGGTGGTGCGCGAAACCCGGGGACTGCATCAGCAAACCCGGGGACTACCTCGGCGAACCCGGGGACTGCTTCGCGAGGCCTGGGGACTGCTCAGCCTGATCCGGTTGCAGTTATGTCGGTGGATCTAATGGAAATTCCTATATTTCAATTCCCTATGCGAGCGATACCAGCTTGGGCACTACCTATATTTCAATTCCTGAAAGATGGAACGTTACCCACTGAGGAAGTGCTGTCCAGGCAAACACAGAGGAGGGCAAAGGCGTACACGATCATCAATTCCGAGCTGTACAAACGGAGTGTGACCAATGTCCTCCAGCGATGCGTTGACCCGGAAGAAGGGCTTGATATCCTCCGAGATATACATCAAGGAGAGTCAGGCATCATGCCTCATCCCGAGCCTTGGTGGAAAAAGCGTTCCGGCATGGATTCTACTGGCCAAGTGCCTTAGAACAAGCAGAAGATCTGGTGAGAAAATGCAATGGTTGTCAGAGGTATGCTACCAAGACGCATATGCCAATGTCGGAACTCAAGACCATACCAATTACATGGCCATTTGCCGTATGGTGCTTGGATATGGTCGGCCCGTTCAAACCAGCAAGGGGAAATATGACTCACATTTTGGTCATGGTGGACAAGTTTACGAAGTGGATCGAAGTGAAGCCTATCAGGAAATGTGATGGGGCTACGGCCGTAACATTTCTCAAGGATATAATCTTGAGGTACGGTTACCCACACAGTGTCATAACTGATAATGGCACAAATTTTGCGGAAGGAGGATTTGCGCGTTTCTGCTGGGATAAGAAGATCTGACTCGACGTAGCCTCGGTAGCCCACCCCGCATCAAACGGACAAGTGGAAAGATCCAACGGATTAGTATTATCCGAGATAAAACCCCGGCTCATTGAGCCGCTGCAAAGATCAGCGGGGTGCTGGATAGAAGAACTACCCGGTGATCTTGAGTTTAAGAACAACTCCGAATCGATCAACAGGCTATACGCCGTTTTTTCTGGTATATGGGGCAGAAGCTGTATTACCAGCTGACATAGAGCATGGTTCGCCTAGGGTCACCCAATACACAGAAGCCGAAGTGCAAGAAGCCCGGCAAAATGATGTTGATCTGCTGGATGAAGCGAGAGAACTGGCATTGTCCAGATTCGCCATATATCAGCAAAATCTCCGACGCTATCATAGCCGGAAAGTAAGCCCCCGAGTCTTTCGGGAAGGCGATCTGGTGCTCCGGTTGGTACATCGTACTGCCGGCATGCGTAAATTATCCCCCCATGGGAAGGGCCGTTCATCGTGAGCAAAGCATTGCACAATGACTCTTATTATCTTATAGATGCAAAGATACATGAAAAGAACAAGGCGGACAGGTCCGACGAGGAATCTAAGCGTCCATGGAATGTAGCTCTACTTCGTCCTTTCTACACTTAGCAGAGAAGTGTATGTATCCGAGTCTTCTCATATGTCGGTATGTATGCCGGCAATGAGCTTATGAATGAAATATTGGCACCTCGAGCAGTAACTCGGGGACTGCCTTAATAATATTTGTTGTTTTTCATTATTTTTGCGTCAGCTGGAGTAAGTTGTTCTACTTAACCCGGATTAGTAGTGTGTGAGCACCAAAAACCCAACTCTTCGACTTGCTGCTGTCCAACAAGAATTGGCTTCATGGCAAGCAAGAGAACAAGTTTGGAATTGCGTAGCACATGAAAAACGACTAAGGAAAAGAACTTAATCGAGCCGACGTTTGTTTTTTGGACTAACCTTGTATTTACTTTCAAATTATTATGCTGAATTTCTTTGAGCTAAGCCTAAAAGTTTCTAAGTATTGTTAAAAGAATTTTTGAAGCTCGGATTCATAAGTCGTAAAACCGAATCAAGGTAGACACAAACCGAGCCAGAAGATTGGACGAACAAGAAAATGAAACTCGGGGACTACGCCCAAGTTAATCCGGCATACAAACTTAGTAGCAAAATATCACATAAGTACGGGATACAATTCCACCCGACATACCGGGGATCTGATAAGTTTTCAAGTGTTTTTACTTAAGGAGCAGCAGGAGGAGGAAGTTCGGCGTCATCTTCGCCTTCTTCGATATTCGAGGCATCGTCCTCTCCATCCTCGTCTGAACCATCTTCAACATTCTCGAACTCTTAAATGCCCTTCCGAAGCTCGGACCCTCAGTCCATTCGTGAATGGGAGCATATTCAATGAGGCTATGGGCGCAAGCCTGGCGCCGAGCTACCCATTCCGGGTCATTGGTCCACTTGGATCTGGTGCGCAGGCGTGTCAGGAGGCTGAGATCGATCTTCTCATACCACGTGAGTATGTGATGAAGAACGGTCTCAGCTGCAGCACGTCCAGCGGACTCCCTCCAAAGGTTGAGCTAGGTCTCAATCTCCGTCAGCTTTTCAGCAAGAACTGCAATTCTCTTCGGAGCGTCCTCGCCAGGCCAGAACGTGTTGAAGACTCGGACTAAAACATCGAGGAGATCCTTGCCGTAGTTCTTGATGATTTCCACGCGAGATGACAGGCTGACCAATAGGTCCTCCATGTCAAAAGGAATGTTCTCACTGTCAGGAGCGACGGGAGTACCCCTCTCTCGGCAGAAATTGGCAACAGCGGCGCTCGCAATGGGAGTACCCTCTGGAAATTTGCCTAAAAATGGGACAAGAGAAGCAAGTAATGAAAAGACATGTGAGATAACCTGAAGAAATATGCCGGATAAGGAAAAGGAACTTACGTAAAATGTGGCTATGGATCCGAGTCAATTCATTGATGCAATTATCACGTCTTTGGCGGAGCTGCACCAGTTCAGCGTTCGCCGACTCGAGTTTGACGTCGGCCTCCTAGAGAAGTTCGCGGTCCTTAGCAATTTGGAGGTTGAGGCGCTCGCGCTCTTCAGTGTAGTCCTGGCCAGCCTTTTCAAGCTCGGTTTGGTGCTGCGCCTTCATTTTCTTCATTTTTGCCTTTAGCTTGGCAATCTCGTCGTTCTTGGTTCGGAGGAGGGCAAGCTCATCGTCTTTCTTTTTGAGCTCGGCCTGATGCTGCCCTGCTTGTTTGAGAAAATGCAGCATCATGTCAGGCACAGGCACACTATCTTCAAGAGATGCTGAAATAGCGTGTTAACCCGGCAGAGCCAAGGTATGAATGTTTGCCGAGCCAAGAAGAAAAGAAGATGGAAAGCAAAGCAGGGTCGGACAAAAAGGACTTACCCTTGATCTGCTGCAGGTTCTTTCGCATAATCTTGTTCTCAGCCTCCACCCCAGCTGCGGAAACCAAATAATGAGATTAGTTCGGCAGAGGAAGATGAAGGAAAATGGAGAAGCGCCAAGGGATAAACTTACCCCTTTTTTCATGTTCAGCGAGATATGCATTGTGCTTTGCGAGCATCATCTTGTGGGTATCCAGAAGACGCTGGAACTCAGCACTCCGGCGGTTGGTGGTCACCTGAAGAGAATACAAAAATATGGCTTAGGCCTTGTGCATATTTGAAGTGTACAAGATCCGGGCCAAGTGGAACTTAACTCGGCTCTAGGTGTGTGTCATATTTGAAGTGTACAAAATCCGGGCCAAGTGGAACTTAACCCGGCTCTAGGTGTGTGCATATTCGAAGTGTACAAGATCCGGGCCAAGTGGAACTTAACCCGGCTCTAGGTGTGTGCATATTCGAAGTGTACAAGATCCGGGCCAAGTGGAATTTAACCCGGCTCTAGGTGTGTGCATATTCGAAGTGTACAAGATCCGGGCAAAGTGGAATTTAACCCGGCTCTAGGTGTGTGCATATTCGAAGTGTGCAAGATCCGGGCCAAGTGGAACTTAACCCGGCTCTAGGTGTGTGCATATTTGAAGTTGTCAGGGAGCTACGTTAGTTTTCTAAGGAGCATCTGGCCGAGTAACAAGTTACTCCCCCGGAGGCTCAGGGACTAATGGTTATATTGCTAGTGCATGCTAAGGAAAAGGTGAAGTAACGTACCTCCATCATCCGACCCGCGAGGTTAATCGCCTTAGAGGCTGTGTTCATCTGAGCAGCAAATTCGGCGGGACCGAACTTCTCCGGGAGATCGTCGTTATAGACGAACTCCGCCTTATTCCATTTGTTCATAAACTCGATCAAGGTCGGAGGATATCGCTCACCGCTGAGCATGTGGGGCGCCACCAAGCCCTTCGCTTGTGCCTCTCTCCTCTCAACCTGAGCAAGGGCCGGACTGGTGTGCAGAACAAGTTGCTGCGCACTAGTTAGCTCGGCGGGGGCGTCCTTCGGTGCCGGAGCCTTCTGGGCAAGCATGGATGTGAGGGTGCACTTTCCAGACCTGGTGGACGCTGCCCTGGTGACGTCAGGGGCTTTCTTGCCTTTGGCTTGCTGAGAAGAGGAAGTGGTTGCGACAGATTTCCCCTTAGGAGCTGCCTGGGTACTTCCTCGCCGAGACTGAGAAGACTCGGACGAGGCGGAGGAGCTTGGCGCTGGTGCCCTTGTTGCTGGAGCTGGTGCTGCTGCTGATGTTCTTGCTGCCGGAGTTGGTGCTGGTGCCGGAATTGGTGCTGGTGCTGGTGTTGGTGCTAGTACGGAGGTAGTCTCGGTAGTTGCTGGTTGTGGCGGAGCCGAAGTGGTGGATGCCGCTGCCTCGGCTGGGTCCGTCTCCCCCGCTCTAGGGTTGCCCCCTCTTGATGAGGTGGGCTGTAACCCAGAGCAGCCACAGAACCCTCTGGAATAGGGCTCAGCGGGCGTGACTCGTCATCATGACGGGGAGAAGGGCTAGGTCGGAGTGGTGAAGAGATGCTAGATCCACTCTGGGGAACATCCTCCGTAGCACTGCCAAATCAAACAATGTCAGAAGAGAGACTAAAACAATGCAAGGAAGAATAAGTTGCAGAGGGAAAAGAGGCTTACGCATCCAAGATCAGGGGCTCCTTGGGTTTCCGAGCCCTTCGTGCTGGGGCCTTGCCTGTAGGCTTGGAAGCAGTTTTGTCTCCAGACTTCTTTCGCCTTTTGGAGGGCTAAGAAGGTCCGGAGGAGGAACTTGATGCAGCTCCACGCCTCTTCTTCGGCGCTGCCGGAACAGGTTCACCTGTGGGAAGGGGAGGGTCCTCGTGGATCTGCCCACCGGGGTTAGCTGATGCCAAAAAAGCATAAGAAAGGGGGACAGCATCAACAGCTTCCATCACCTCAATATCCGAGTCATCCTCATCGTCGGGCCAATCTCTAATAGAAGAGAGTTTATCAGTGGGTCGCTTGGTCGCGTCGGACATTGGGAGGAACATTTCCTGGTCCGGTTCTTCCTCATCCGAGCTCTCCCGGTCAGGCGCGCATTTGAGGGTGGGGTCGGTGCCATCCTCAATGGTCTGCTGAAGGAATTGCTGAAGGAGAAAATGACAACGGAGTTAAAAATAAGACGACAACCGACATAAGATCTAATCTGGAGAGAGTTGGTGGCACGAAGCTTACCACGGGAGGAAGCCTATCCCAACAATAATGCTCAATTCCCCACGTCCACTCAGAGGAGAAGTCCTTGTGGGTGGTGAAGAGCGCCTTGACCCGGCGGTAGATTTCTGTGTTGCTAAGCTCGAAGGACGAGGTTCGGTTGGGGTCGCGACCCCAGCTCATGTGGCACACCTTGTGAGTGCGCTTCTGGAGAGGGGAGATCCGGTTGCGGACAAATGTGATCATGGCATCCTCGTTGCGCAACTCGAGATGCTTCAGCTCCTTGAACCTTTTATTGACCTGGTTGGCCAATACAGTGGGCTTCTTGGGGACAACGTCCCACAACTCCGGGCTAGGTGGACCCGGAGCATAGGAAAGAAGCCGGATCAAGTCTTCAGTGCCCTCGTTTCGGACATAAAAGAAAGTCCGGGCCCATCCTTTGCAGGAGTCCAGCCCGGTGACTCGAGGGAAACGGATAGCCTTCAGGGTGAGATGGATGCCGCTCCGAATTGAGTGAGCTGCTTGTCCTCCAGATCGAGTTGAATATTCGGAATGACATTACGACGATGGCCGAAAAACCGGATCCATAGCTCCTTCGTGGGCCATAATCCAGCGTAGCCCTCGATCGTAGAGGAAAAAGCAGAAAGAGAAGTGATTGCGTTGGTAGGAAGGTGGTGCGGCTGGAGTTCGTATGTGCTTAACCAGTCATGGAAGAAATCGCTGACCGGCAAGCCAAACCCCCGTTGGAAGTGTGACAAGAACACAACGTACTCACCCGGATTGGGTGAGGGGGCGAGTTCGGCGGAGGCAAGGCGCGCGATGACTCCGACGGGGATGCGTCTGGTCCGGTAGAGCCATACCAGGTCATCTTAGCAGACCCAGGACCCGGCCCACGCACCACGGTCCGCAGCGGCGGAGTCCTCCTCCATCTCTTGCTTAGCAACGACGAGCTCCTCCTCCGTCATCTGATGATCGCTTCCCTCACTGGCGCTAGCGGCGGCAGGGGGCAAAGGCCTAGATTGGCAGCGACCCGTGGTGGAGGAGGCGCGTAGCGGTGGCGACGATGTAGAGATGTGGGGGAAAAGATGCGGCAGCGGCGCTGCTGCTTGGGAGCACTGGCAGCGGTGTGGTCGCGAGGAAGACGAAGAAGAAGAGCAAAGGGCAGAGGGGCGCGGTAAGGGGAAAAAGCCTAAGGGATGCGCCCCTCCCCTATTTAACCTCTCCCACGAGGTGAAAGTGGGATCGCGTCCTGTGGGCACGCCACACGCAGTGGCCGTGTACCACCTGCATCGACCAATCAGCAAGGAGCCACACGGAAGGCCACAGAGTGGAGTTGGTCCCATGACATGACGCGTTGATGCGGTAAACGAGGAGGCGGTGACGTGACCCTGCACATGATGGTGACAATTCTGCGGTGATTCTTGTCCCTTAAAATGAGACAACATAATGATTGGCCTCCACGTGGATTGACGTACGAGAGAAGGAAGCAAGACCCGGATAGGACCGTGGTAACCCGACCAGCAAGTGAAAACTTGGAATGTGCAGAGGGAAAGTAAAACCATGAGGTCCGAGTTGAAGTGGTAACCTGGCCGGCAAGTGAAAACTTGGAACATGCAAGGGGAACGTAAATCCATATAACCCGAGACAAGGAGGTAACTCGGAAATAACGTCCAAAGGTCAAACATAATTGAATCTGATGTGGCCTTAGCGTCCTAGGCAGCTAAGACCGCACCAGCTTCGGGGACTAATGTTGGGGGGATACCCCCGGGTAGGGTCACGCTGGGGTATAAAGGCCGAGTTAGCCGAGGTTCGACAAGGCCAAAGCGGATGCTGGCCGGGTCACCTCTAGGTAGGCCGAATCACGGGGTAACCCGGACCAGGGGCGTTCGCCTAACTAAGTCTCAATCGACTTAAGCAGTAAGTCGGAAATGCATGTTTAACTTATATGCAGGAACGGGTGTGGCCGGATCAACTATGATCCGGGTCACATCTAGCTTCTAGGAGAAGGAAGGAATCTCGCTGGTCAAAAGAAGCCCCGGTACGCACTGCCTGAGCGAAGCAAACGAGGGCAGGACCACCGAGGCATGGCCGACAAGGGTGACGATGCCCATGTCGGCTGACGCGGGCGCCGCAGAGGCTCACGTAGCCTCTGCATGTGTGACGCGAGGGAAAAGTAACCCGGTCGGCTTACTACTTTGGGTGATGGCATATTCTTAGGAATATGCCTCCACGTATGCCCTAAGTGGAGACCTAGCCCCCCCTGTATAAGGAGGGCTAGGGCTTCTGTAGAGGGGGATCCGATTTTTCTGATTTGGCTAGGGTTTTAAGTGTGATCTGTGAGTGAGAGTAAGAGAGCTCCTTCTTCCTCCTATCGCCAATACAGCTCTAGGAGCACTTGTAACCTTGGAGGCAAAGCAAATATAAACTTCTGTGTGGAGAATCACTTCACTATCCCTCCCTGGATTCCCCTAGTGTGTATTAGTCCCCACCTTTAGCCTATCCATGGCATCTGCCATGACACCACCACGACTTATGGATAACTAGTGTCATTGCATGTGTGTTCTTTTCATAGACCACATATAGATCCACCAGTGTCATTGCATGTCTGTTCTTTTCATAAACCACATGGATCCACCAGTGTCATTGCATGTGTGTTATTTTCATAAACTACAGCTAGAGTCATTGCATGTGTGTTCTTTTCATAAACCACACCTAGAGTCATTCCATGTGTGTTGTTTTCACAAACCACATATGGATCCACCAGTGTCATTGAATGTGTGTTCTTTTCACAAGCCACATAAGGATCCACCAGAGTCATTTCATGTGTGTTCTTTTCACAAACCACATATGGATCCAGTAGAGTCATTGCATGTCTATTCTTTTCATAAACCACATGGATCCACTAGTGTCATTGCATGTGTGTTCTTTTCATAAACCACATATGGATCCACCAGAGTTATTTCATGTGTGTTCTTTTCACAAACCACATATGGATCCACCATAGTCATTTCATGTGTGTTCTTTTACAAACCACATATGGATCCACCAGAGTCATTGCATGTCTGTTCTTTTCATAAACCACATGGATCCACCAGTGTCATTGCATGTGTGTTCATTTCATAAACCACACCTAGAGTCATTGCATGTGTGTTATTTTCACAAACCACATATGGATCCACAAGAGTCATTGCATGTGTGTTATTTTCACAAACCACATATGGATCCACTAGTGTCATTGTATGTATGTTCTTTTCATTAACCACATATGGATCCCCTAGTGTCATTTCATGTGTGTTCTTTTCATGAACCACAACTAAAGTCAGTGAATGTGTGTTCTTTTCACAAACGACATATGGATAACCAGTGTCATTGCATGTGTGTTCTTTTCATAGACCACATATGGATCCACCAGTGTCATTGCATGTGTGTTCTTTTCATAAACCACATGGATCCACCAGTGTCATTTCATGTGTGTTCTTTTCATAAACTACAGCTAGAGTCATTTCATGTGTGTTCTTTTCATAAACCACACCTAGAGTCATTCCATGTGTGTTGTTTTCACAAACCACATATGGATCCACCAGTGTCATTGAATGTGTGTTCTTTTCACAAGCCACATAAGGATCCACCAGAGTCATTTCATGTGTGTTCTTTTCACAAACCACATATGGATCCAACATATTCATTGCATGTCTGTTCTTTTCATAAACCACATGGATCCACCAGTGTCATTGCATGTGTGTTCTTTTCATAAACCACAGCTAGAGTTATTGCATGTGTGTTCTTTTCATAAACCACACCTAGAGTCATTGCATGTGTGTTCTTTTCATAAACCACATATGGATCCACCAGTGTCATTGAATGTTTGTTCTTTTCACAAACCACATAAGGATCCACTAGAGTTATTTCATGTGTGTTCTTTTCACAAACCACATATGGATCCACCAGAGTCATTTCATGTGTGTTCTTTTCACAAACCACATATGGATCCACCAGAGTCATTGCATGTCTGTTCTTTTCATAAACCACATGGATCCACCAGTGTCATTGCATGTGTGTTCTTTTCAGAAACCACACCTAGAGTCATTGCATGTGTGTTCTTTTCACAAACCACATATGGATCCACTAGTGTCATTGAATGTTTGTTCTTTTTACAAACCACATAAGGATCCACTAGAGTCATTTCATGTGTGTTCTTTTCACAAACCGCATATGGATCCACCAGAGTCACTTCATGTGTGTTCTTTTCACAAACCACATATGGATCCACCAGAGTCATTGCAAGTCTGTTCTTTTCAAAAACCACATGGATCCACCAGTGTCATTGCATGTGTGTTCTTTTCATAAACCACAGCTAGAGTCATTGAATGTGTGTTATTTTCATTAACCACAGCTAGAGTCATTGCATGTATGTTCTTTTCACAAACCAGATATGGATCCACTAGAGTTATTGCATGTGTGTTATTTTCATAAACCACAACTAGAGTCATTGCATGTGTGTCTTTTCATAAACCACATATGGATCCACCAGTGTCATTGAATGCGTGTTCTTTTCAC
The DNA here is from genome assembly GCA_023614405.1 of Avena insularis. Lineage (NCBI taxonomy): Eukaryota > Viridiplantae > Streptophyta > Magnoliopsida > Poales > Poaceae > Avena > Avena insularis. The sequence continues at coordinate 656,876,436 of CM042690.1, read as the reverse complement.
CAACCACATATGGATCCACCAGAGTCATTGCATGTCTCTTCTTTTCAAAAACCACATGACCATGTGTGTTCTTTTCACAAACCACATATGGATCTACCAGTGTCATTGAATGTGTGTTCTTTTCCTAAAACACATATGGATCCACCAGTGTTATTGCATGTGTGTTCTTTTCATGAACCACAGCTAGAGTCATTGCAAGTTTGTTCTTTTCAGAAACCACATATGGATCCACCAGAGTCATTGCATGTCTGTTCTTTTCATATACCACATATGGATCCACCAGAGTTATTGCATGTCTTTTCTTTTCATAAACCACATGAGAATGTGTGTTCTTTTCACAAACCACATATTGATCCACCGGTGTCATTGAATGTGTGTTCTTTTCCTAAAACACATATGGATCCAGTAGTGTCATTGCATGTGTGTTCTTTTCATGAACCACAACTAGACTCAGTGAACGTGTGTTCTTTTCACAAACCACATATGGGTCCACCAGTGTCATTGCACGTGTATTCTTTTCATAGACCACATATATATCCACCCGTGTCATTGCATGTGTGTTATTTTCACAAACCACATATGGATCTACCAGAGTCATTGCATGTGTGTTCTTTTCACTAACGACATATGGATCCACCAGTGTCATTGCATGTGTGTTATTTTCATTAACCACATATGGATCTCCTAGTGTCATTGCATGTGTGTTCTTTTCATGAACCACAACTAGAGTTAGTGAATGTGTGTTCTTTTCAAGAACCATATATGGATCCACTAGTGTCATTGCATGTCTGTTATTTTCATAGATCACATATGGATCCACCAAAGTCATTGCATGTCTGTTCTTTTCATAAACCACATGAACATGTGTGTTCTTTTCACAAACCACATATGGATCCACTAGTGTCATTGAATGTGTGTTCTTTTCCTAAAACACATATGGATCCACCAGTGTCATTGCATGTGTGTTCTTTTCACAAACCATAACTAGAATTAGTGAATGTGTGTTCTTTTCACAAACCAGAACTAGAATTAGTGAATGTGTGTTCTTTTCATAAACCACATATGGATTCACCAGTGTCATTGCATGTGTGTTATTTTCATAGACCACATATGGATCCACCAGTGTCATTGCATGTGTGTTCTTTTCACGAACCACATCACTACAACATAACCCCCCTACAACAACGCACAAATGTGTATCTAAACACACATATAGGCGTTGCTAGGACCCTTACCAACGGATTTATTATGCGTTGCATTTTTGGGCGTTGCTAGGATCGAACACAACGAATATATTTGTGTTGGTAACCAATGGGTAAGGCGTTGCAACGTGGCAACATATGATGAGCAACAATTGTATCCGTTGGAACACAGAACATATAGTAGACGGACTGAAAACATATACAAATTGGAACTTTTTATTTTTAAATGAATATTATTTTTATCAATGTATCCATTGGAGCAGAAATAAGAGAATATAGAATTTACATAGTATGTACGGACAACACACAAAAACTGCAGATTATGAATGAATCACATGAAGAAAAAATTTGATATTGATTATTGAAATCACCATTTCGTACATGAAAATTATCTTAGGAGTACAGACCTTACAATATTGCTCCAAAATATAATATTCTAGCTAATCCGAAATCTATTCCTTCAATTGTTCCTCCTTCAACTGTTCTTCCTTCTAATGTTTTGCCTTCTAGAATAGAATCAGAATAGAGCTGTCTTGGTTGATCTTCCGGGCCTGCAAAAAGAAAGTTTCCCTTTTAGAACCGATCTAGCAAATAAAAACGTGATTTGACATTGATGCATCCTCTTTATCTAGCTCGGCTACTTTAGCCACAAAACTTCTAAGCAATGCATTAGTGTCCTTATTTTCCTTGCACAATCTTTCAACCTACAGATTATATCCCTGGTTCCTAAGTTATAAGTCACTATTTGCTATTTTAGCACCTGCGGGTTTCTTTCAAGCAAGAGCGTGCACATATCTTTTTTCTGTATTCAACTCTAGTAGGTAGGGTACCCTAGAGGATATGCAATCAGTTACTAGTTGTCGGTGTTCCAAAAGATTGGAAGTACGAATGTGAAACGAGAAGAGACATACCAACCTGACATGATATTTTGTTTTGCACATTCCAGTTTTGAGACCGCAAGCAGTTGAGTTCATCTAAACCATTGGAGTATTTGGTGTGTCCTAAAAAACCTTCTTATCTTCCTCGGCTATCATTGTATTATTTTGAAAGCTAGGTCTGAACAACAAGCGCGTGCATGAAAAAATGCCAGCAGGTTTTTTGCCCCTTCTATCTATAAAAAAGACGTGCATTCTCGTGTGTTCCTAAAAAAAATGCCAGCAGAAATGTTACCTCTTTCTGCTTGACTTGCTAACTGCTGCAAAGATGTTGCTGCATAAAAATTCTGCTACATGGTGATAAACATGTTATGTACTCTAGCCAATTGGCAATGCATAACCACAAGGTCCACAAGACCTCAACACTAGAATATCTAAAGCAGGAAAGAGGACCGTGTTGAGTTGGTACTGTAACTTATCAGACCCATGCCATTCTTAATTTAATAGTACTCCCTACGACCCAAATTAGTTGATTTGGTTTTGTCTAGAATCAGAGGTATCTAGCACTAAAATAAGTCTAGATACACTCAAATCGATAAATCTAAGTCAACTAATTTGGATCAGAGGGAGTAGTAGTTGCAATAATAAAATAATTCACTAATTGTAACATGGTACTCTCGTCATCAATAGGTGACTCAGGATTTGTCCAGATTCACACGGATCTACCCACCAAATGCGTCTAGATAAATGTCAATCTAGACAAATCTAGGTGACTTAATTCTGGACGGATGGAGTAGTAATTTTAAAGGACAAGGCCGTGTTTAATTAAATTACAACTAGCCATAACGATGATGTTAAATGGTTAATGAAGTAACATCAAATTATGAACTTAGAGTGAACAATGAGATTCATACTAGGGACCATCATAACAAAAGTAATTTGACATATCTCCATTTCCTACAAAATCAATGTTCCGTTCTTCTTTCTTCTGAAGCATTCATGCAGGTAGAAGCAAAGCATAAACTACAGAAATCTGTATCTACACTAAGCCATATTACGAACTCTTCATACTTCATAATGGCGACCAATCTACAAACCTGGGATTTCCCAGTGACAACCGGAGGCCATCACATCACATCACATTGTTTATTCAACCAGACTAGAAAAAATAACTGCAACCACACGTGACCTCCGATTGAATGATAATTCAGATGGATAATAAGATAGGAAAGGAGCAGTGATGAGTATAGTTAGGAGATAGATGGACCTCCCTAAACCGATGGTTGCACGTGAGAACAGGGAACCCACGACTCGCAGTGGCAGTCCCCATCGCATCACATGGCCCTGCAAGCGGCGAAGGAGGGCTGGAGGTGGTCCGAACCCTTGTTGAACACCAAGAACCTGAACTCCGTGGCTGTGCGTGTCCCCCCCACGGCCTACATGCACGGTGGTTGGCGAGGTCGAGTGTTGTGACTATGAGGACACCATCGGTGAGGGTAATCGAGATGAGGAGGCCACGGCGCCGGGCGTCAGATGGCTTGGAGGGGCTGGAGAAAAAGGGATCTGGATGGCTTGATTAGTGGCGGCTACTAGGGTTGGGCATGAAGAGAATCAGGACGGGGAGTTCTTTAGACGGGGAATCGGGAGTTGGAGGTAACGGAAAAAAAATACTTAGGCGTGGACATGTGGGAACATGCAGCAGGTGCATCCTAGATACACATATGTCTATCGTTGCAGGGTATGTGTTGTTGTAGGGCTATTGCTCTTGTACTGCATATGGATCCACCAGAGTCATTGTATGTGTGTTTTTTTCACAAACCACATATGGATCCACTAGTGTCATTGCATGTGTGTTCTTTTCATTAACCACATATGGATCCCCTAGTGTCATTACATGTGTGTTCTTTTCATGAATCACAAATAGAGTCAGTGAATGTGTGTTCTTTTCAGAAACCACATATGGATCCATCAGTGTCATTGCATGTGTGTTCTTTTCATAGACCACATTTAGATCCACTAGTGTCATAGCATGTGTGTTCTTTTCATAAACCACATGGATCCACCAGTGTCATTGCATGTGTGTTCTTTTAATAAACCACAACTATAGTCATTGTATGTGTGTTCTTTTCATAAACCACACATACAGTCATTGCATGTGTGTTCTTTTCACCAACCACATATGGATCCACCAGTGTCATTGAATGTGTGTTATTTTCAAAAACCACATAAGGATCCACTAGAGTTATTGCATGTCTATTCTTTTCATAAACCACATGGATCCACCAGTGTCATTGCATGTGTGTTCTTTTCATAAACCACAACTAGAGTCATTGCTTGTGTGTTCTTTTTATTAACCATAGCTAGAGTCATTGCATGTGTGTTCTTTTCACAAACGACATATGGATCCACTAGAGTCATTGCATGTGTGTTCTTTTCACTAACCACAGATGGACCCACTAGTGTTATTGTATGTGTGTTCTTTTCTGTAACCACATATGGATCCCCTAGTGTCATTACATGTGTGTTCTTTTCATGAACCACAACTAGAGTCAGTGAATGTTTGTTCTTTTCACAAACCATATATGGATCGACCAGTGTCATTGCATGTCTGTTCTTTTCATATACCACATATGGATCCACCAGAGTCATTGCATGTCTTTTCTTTTCATAAACCACATGAGAATGTGTGTTCTTTTCACAAACCACATATTGATCCACCGGTGTCATTGAATGTGTGTTCTTTTCCTAAAACACATATGGATCCAGCAGTGTCATTGCATGTGTGTTCTTTTCATGAACCACAACTAGACTCAGTGAACGTGTGTTCTTTTCACAAACCACATATGGGTCCACCAGTGTCATTGCATGTGTGTTATTTTCATAGACCACATATGGATCCACCAGTGTCATTGCATGTGTGTTCTTTTCACAAACCACATATGGATCCACCAGAGTCATTGTAGTAGCTAGATGGTTGGTTCTCCTCCTTTGTGCTACCATCTTTAGATCTTGTCAGCTCCGTTGATTATCAAGATCATCTATTTCTAATCTTACATGTTGTGTTTGCGGGGATCCGATGGATATTGAGATGCTATTTCAGATTGATTATTGGTTCTATCATGTCTATGTTATTTGTGATCTTACATGCTTTCCGTTGTTAGTAGCTATCTTGGCCGAGTAGATGATAGCAACTCCAAGAGGGAGTATTTATGCTCGATAGCGGGTTCATGCCTCTAGTAATCTGGGGAAGTGACATGAATCTCTAAGGTACTAGATGTGTTGTTTCTACTAGGGAGAAAACAACAATCCTTTGTCCATGGGACAATCATATTGTTTACTTTACACACTTTGCTTAATGCAATCATCTGTTGCTTGCAACTTAGTACTGGAGGGGGTTCGGATGATAACCTGAAGGTGGAATATTAGTCATAGATGCAGTTGGATTATGGTCCATGTATAATGTTGTAATGCCCAACCAAATCTCATAGAAGTCAATATGATTAGTATATGCATGTATGCTTTCTCGGTGTCTGTCAATTGCCCCGCTGTAATTTGTTCACCCAACATGTCATCTATCTTAAAGAGAATCACCTCTAGTGAACTATGGACCCCGGTCCATTTTTTTTACCATCAATCTACCCTCTATTTACTGTTTACTTTCTGCAAGCAATTACAATCTTCCACACAATACGTTTAATCCTTTGTTTCAGCAAAACCGATGAGATTGACAACCTCACTGTAAGTTGGGGCAAAGTTCTGTGGTTGTGTTGTGCAGGATTCCAAGTTGGAAACAACACCTTGGAGGTGTTTCCTTGCTCCTACTGGTTCGATAACCATGGTTTCATAACCGAGGTAAAACTTGCTGCTATGCTCATCATACCTTCCTCTTGGGGTTCCCAACGAGATCGAATATATTTTGAGCCATCAAGCCTTTTTTCTGGCGCCGTTGTCGGGGAGTCAAGGACATTTTCACAAGGGGAGTCCCTCACAACCAATCTCTTTACTTTTTTTTTGTTTTGCTTAGTTTATTTCTGCTTTGTTTGCTTGTTTCTTTTATTAAAAACACAAAAATTGATACTCTTGAAAACACTAAGTTGTGTGACTTCACTAGCACCAAAAACAATGATTTCATGTGCACACATATCGCTCCACCTGTTCCTGAAGCTACTTTCTATGAAATTAAACCTGCTTTTCTCAATCTTATTATGAAAAAACAATTTTCTGGTCTTAGTACTGAAGATGCTCCTGCTCACCTTAATAACTTTGTTGAACTTTGTGAGATGCAAAAACATAGGGATATAGATGGAGATATTATTAAGCTTAAATTGTTTCCTTTCTCTTTGAGAGGAAAAGCTAAAGAATGGTTGCTATCCCTAACTAGAAATAGTATTGATTCTTGGACTAAATGCAAAGATGCTTTCATTGGAAAATACTATCCTCCTGCAAAGATTATATCTATGAGAAGTGAAATAATGAAATTTAAACAATCTGATAATGAACATGTTATTTAAGCTTGGGAAAGAATGAAATCTTTGGTAAATAATTGTCCCACTCATGGACTGACAGCTTGGATGATTATCCAAACCTTTTATGCAGGACTAAATTATTCTTAAAGAAATCTACTGGATTCTGCTGCTGGAGGTACCTTTATGACCATTACTTTGGGTGCTGCAACAAAGCTTCTAGATAATATGATGGTTAACTATTCTGAATGGCACACTGAGAGATCTCCACAAGGTAAGAAGGTAAATTCTGTTGAAAAAACCTCCTCCTTGAGTGATAAAATTGATGTTATTATGTCTATGCTTGATAATGGGAAAGATCATATTGATCCAAATCATGTTCCCTTAGCCTCTTTGGTTGCAAGTTGATGTGAACTTTATTAGAAATAATAATTTTAGCAACAATGCCTACAGGAATAATTTTGGTAATAATAATTATAGGCCATATCCTCCCAATAATGGTAATGCTTATGGAAATTCCTACAACAACAATAGGAGTGCACCCTCTGAACTTGAAGTCATGCTTAAAGATTTTACTAGTAAACAAACTGCTTTCAATAAAACTACTGAGGAAAAACTTTCGAATGCTGAAAGAAATATATCATCTTTGTCTGAAGCACAATCCTCTTTGATTAATAAAATGACTGCTAAACCTGAAACCATTGAAAATCCCTTTGCTGCCACTAATGCCATACAAGTTAGAATTGATGAAAATGTTAGACTGTTAGCTGAATTGCATGCTAAGTGGGAAATAGAAGATGAAATTGCTAGAAATAGTAGTATTTGTACGATCACCACCACTAATGTTGATGCTAGCAAACCACATGGAGTTCCCATTCCTTATGCAACAATACCTAAAACCAATGGAACCGTTTCCAATAAAAATGCTGAAATTCTTCGAAATATGGGAAACCAAAGCTCTACTACCTTGGATGGTAATTATGATTTTGATCTTGATGGTTGCAATATCTCTGAAGTTATTATGTTCCTACAAAAGCTTGCTAAAAGTCCTAATGCTAGTGCTATGAATATGGCCTTTACAAAACACATTACTGATGCTCTCATAAAAATTAAAGAAGAAAAGATGAAACATAAAGCTTCTATCCCTATGAAATTAGAATATGGTTGGGAACCCATCATTAATATGAAGGTGAATGATTTTGATCTCAAAGCTTTATGTGATCTTGATAGTAGTGTTTCTATTATGCCTAGAAGGATTTATGAAATGCTTGATTTACCACCATTGGAAGATTGTTATTTAAATGTCGAACTTGATGATAATGCTAAAAAGAAACCCAGGGGGAGAATTAATGATGTCCTTATTATGGTTAACAATGCCTATGTCCCCGTTGATTTCTATGTTCTGAATGTTGAATGCAATGCTTCTTGTCCTATTATTTTGGGAAGACGTTTTCTTAGAACTGTTGGTGCGATTATTGATATGAAAGAAGGCACCATTAAATATCAATTCCCACTCAAGAAAGGTATATAACACTTCCCTAAGAAGAGAGAGAAGATTCCTTTTTCCTCTCCTATTAAAATAAAATTTGCTCTTAATTCTTATTCATTTGAGAATACTTGATTCTTGCTTCTTAGGCCTAGCTCAAAGGCGTTAAAGAAAAGCACTTATCGGGAGATAACCCAAATTTTTAGCCAATAATTTTTTCTTTTGTTGAGTATTGGAAGTTATTGCTTTAGTAATAACCTCTCCTTATCATTTTTGTGTGGTTTTTGTGCCAAGAGTTACCTCTAATGAGAGAGAAATAATGCTTGGGAAAGTTGCTGTCCCAAAACAGATTTTTGTGCTTTGCTGTAAAAATTCATGAAAAATCTCTGTATGTTGGATTGAGCTGTAATGTTTTGTGCTTCTGCCCCAGGTTGTTATCCAACTTCCGTTAGTTTAGCACTTTTCGATTTGAGCAATAGAAGGTCTTTGGAAAAATTGGTTTTTACCTGCTAGTCTGTTTTGACAAATTTCTGCCATTATTTGCATTTGCCTCTTAATCTCTTTCTCTTTGAGTTCTCTTTGATCACCTGAACTTTTAAAAGGAATTTCTACAGTAGTTTGTGTTTCAATGGAAGTTTTTCTTGTGTTGAAACTGAACCTAAAGACTTATTATCTTGATTACACGAATGTTGCTAATGAAGATTGTGTGAAGTATTGTATGAAGCAAATTTTAAAGTGTAGGGAAGAACAATGTGATAATATGAAGTATGGACAAAATCTCAAGCTTGGGGATGCCACCCGTGTCACCCCAAGAAATATTCAAGAAGTACAAGCGTCAAAGCTTGGGGATGCCCAATTCATCCCCTTCTTCATCAATAAAAATCTCAGGTTTTCTTCCAAACACTTCATTTTTATTATTTCATGCAAAATTGTGTTGTTCTTGGAGCGTCTTCGTTTTTGTTTTCGTTTGCTTAGTTTGCTTGAATAAATTGGTTGGACCCCCGCATTCATACATAGTTTCAAATAAATTGATTTGGATTGGAAAAGAGTAGGAAAGTGCATGCTTATAAGTGGTACAAAAAGGAGCTTGTTTTTGACTGTGGCCTAGGCTTTGTCATGTCATATTTGACACTGCTTTGACTTTATGCTTAGTGATTATTTCTGTAGCATGACTTGTTACAAACAATTGAGATTGCTTAATGTGCCTTGACAGAATCATGCGTTGTTTTAGCATATAAAAGCATAATATTGTGGTATTCTCCTTTGATGCTTTATTTGGGTTGACTTGGCGCATGCTCACACCATGTTAAGACTATACCAAGTCACCATAGCCTCTATGATAATTTAGTTTTCGACTTGTAATATCACTTTATGCTTTAATTAATAATGTTTTGTCGCTTTGCATGATTATGGCCATTATTGCTCTCTTAGTTGGTTGCTCCCAGTCTTTTGCTGGCCTCCATACCAAGTATGAGTTCCACTCATGCATACAACTCCAAATAAAACTGAGTTATTCCAAAGAGTCCACCCTTCCTACCTATTAGCATTATTGCTATTCCAAGTATATTCATGTTTTTATCTACCTTCCGAATTAAACTTGTTATGTGAAAATTAGTGATTAAAGCTCTCACGAACTTGATGGCACACTTTACTTTTCTTGCACTTAATAAACTTGAACCGTTGTGACCATCTATGTTGCGTATATGCTTGCGTTTTGTAAGTTGTGAATTAGCATAACCATGTTACCATGGGGAACGCTTTCAACATTGCACTTTATTTAGTTGATATCATGTTCTTTTGCTTATGGATCTCGGTGGTGTGAAATGAAAGGGGAGCTTGTAAGGGTCATGGAGTTCGTATATGTGCTAGAGAAACGCCTTGGCGGCTGGTCTAAGCCATGCCTAATCATGGTGGAAACCTGTAGCATAACCATAGTGAGCAATCTATGAAGCATACTCTATTAAAAAACCTATGCAAATAGGAAAGAAAAAAGCCTACACAAATAGGAAATAAAAGGATCGCTGAGATGCCCATTGTCTGCTTGCCTTGTCATTTTGATATGGGGATTCTTCCATATCATCGGGCAAGGGGTACCCCATTGGCGATTCTCTATGATACACATGTACTTACAATGACAAGAACTTACGTGTGACTAAAGTTGAGTAGCATGAGGAACGGTACTCATAAGTAAGGGGCATGAGTTTTTCAGCTTATAACTAGTCAAGCATATCCTCATATTTGTTCACTTTAACCTTAATCACCTAAAGATTCTTATGATAGGGGAAATGAGAGCTGAAAGCTAATAAGTACCATAATTTTTGGAAGCTCTTTATGAGACTTGGGTCCCTGCTTCCTTCTATGAAGGGCCTTTCTTTTACTTTTATGTTGAGTCTCCATCTTCTATCTTTATGCACCTATTGAGAGAGCATAGTGGCCATTCTTAGTTTAAGTGCATTGTCCCAAAACTTGTTGATTGATTCATAACTTTGATGTTGCCTATTCTTAAATTATTTGTATCTAGTCACCCTTATGAACTTTGAAGGTGTCCTATGCATTTATGTTTTGCTACACTATGAGGGACAAGCTGAATACCATTCTCATTATGTTTTCTATATGTGAAACAAACAAACGTCTTTCAAAGCATTGTTATTCATGAATATTTTGTTTGTACCTTTTCATGTTACAACATAGTTGTTATGTATTATTGTTAGAACTATATCTTTCATGTCTATGTTAGAGTACTATAACCCCAGCTATCAATGTTTTACAAATACCTTGATCAAGATTATGATGGTGCATGTCACCTCAAAAATTATTTTCTTTTTTATCACTTACCTACTCGAGGATGAGCAGGAGTTAAGTTTGGGGATGTCGATACGTGATAACCCAGTATAGGGGATCGCAACAGTCTTCGAGGAAAGTAAAACCCAATTTATTGATTTGACACAAGGGGGTCCAAAGAATATTTATAAGCCTTAACAACTGAGTTGTCAATTCAGGTGCACCTGGAAACAATCTTGCTCGCAGTAGTTTATCAGTAGCAACAGTTTTATAGTAGCAATAGCAAAGTAATAGAGTAGTAAAAGTAAAGACAGTAGTAACAATTACAGTAAATAGTAGGATTAAAGCGCGGTAGGAATAAGGATGGTTGGGCGAGCGTTGTATGGACAAGACAATTCGTGTAGCAATCAAGATATAGGGCATTTGCAGATAAATAATGTAAAGCATCCAAGTACTAAATAATCATAGGCATGTGTTCCATATATATAGTCATACGTGCTCGTAATGAGAACTTGCACAACATCTTTTGTCCTGCCAGCCCGTTTGCAACGGGGCCTCAAGGGAACTACTGACAATTAAGGTGCTCCTTGTCGTGGAAATGACCACGACAGTCGTTGCCATAGGCAGTGATTGATAGAATCAGGGGCGATAGCTACCGGCCATCTGCGGTGCGAGATGGGGGAAGATGCACATGGGTTTTCCCAGGTTCGGCCCCCTGGAGGGTAAAGACCTACTCCTGCTAGATTAGATTGATGGAGAGCGAGTTACAGGGGTGGCGAGCTCGGCATCTAAGCAGAGAGTCGCTTGAAGGGGTGTAAGATGGAACGTGAGTCCTCAGAGTACCCTAGGGAGGCTTATATAGGAGGCACCTCGCTAGAGTTTACATTTTACAACCGAACAAGATATGGATTCAGAGGCTTTGACCTAATCCGACTGGGCTTCAGGTATGCTTCTGGGCCTCCAGTCTCCAATCACTAGGCCTTCTCCTCAGTCGCATTCCAGTCGCCGTCCTGCAGGCCCACATGCTAGGCCTTTGGCCCGATCGGAACGTCCTGCTAGGCATACCCCATTCGGCATATCCCCATCAGATAGTCCCCGAGGCCATCGTTGATTCAAACACAGGTGTTCATTTGGCAGTCGAAGTAGGCGAGTCCAATTTGGACGCCCAGTCGAATCGGTGATGGACTCTGCCGAGAACCAAGGAAATTTTCCACCGGGTCTCTAGTCGCAGCTTTGGCGAATGCAATCACTATCGAGTCGCTGCCCCCGTCGACCGGACATGGCATAGTTGCAGGCGAGTCGAGTGAAGGAGTTGGACCATCATCTTGGTCAAACTATCCGTTGGGTAGTCCAATGGTAACTTCGGCGCAATTACCGCGGGTAACGGCTATCCCGAGATTGGCGGGCAACGCTTCTTTATAAGGGGAGTGACGAATCAGTCCTATAGACCCTTCCCCGCATTTCTCATCTTTGTGCATCCATTCCCTCTATCTTCCCTCGATCTAGACTCTCTAGACCAAGCGACCCTGCTTCCTTCCTGATGGCGCCTCCGAAAGGTCTATGGGGGAAATCTAAGTGCACTGCAGCGCAACTCAAGTCATTTGTGGACGACGGGGTCCTCTGTAAGGGGAATTGGCAGATCCCCGCGTCTTCCGAGGTCGAGCCGAAGCCACGTGCCGGCGAGTTCATCTGCTTCCCAAGCCACTTGGAGAGGGGCTTGGGGTTCCCCACCTCATTATTCTTCTGACAGCTCTGCGCATACTACGTGATCAAGCTGTCGGATCTCGGCTCATACAACATCGAGCAGCTGGCAATCTTCGTCGCCTTCTGCGAATGCTACCTCGACTGCAGTTCGTACTTCCTGCTATGGTTGGAGATGTTCCACGGCCGCATCAGGCACGAGTGGTCCGGCGGCCCGATCTTGGCGGCCGGAGGCGTCACATTTCAATTGAAGCCGAAGGTCAATTTCGTCAAGGTCCTGTTGCCGAAGAAGGCCGCGAGCGAATGGAAGAAGAGTTGGTTTTATGTGAAGGAGTCCACCCCCTCCGGCGAAGTGGCATTGCCCGAGTTCGTCGTGGAGAGAAGCGAGCCCCGTCGGCTGGCAGCGGACAAGTTCCCCGATGATCATAGGATGGCCATCGCGGAGATGATGGACCAGATCCAGAAGTTGAAGGACGAAGGGTTGTCCACGATCAACCTGTACAACTGCTGGCTCGGGTGGCGCCTGGTCCCATTGGCGACCCGGCCCCATTGGATGTACGAGTACAATGGGAAGAACGATCCTTCCTGGACCAGCAAGGAGTCGTGGGATGCTACAGATTACAAGGACGCCTTGAAGAAGATTACCGATGTGGAATTTACAACCATGTCGGCCGGGCTCGCCCTCTACATGCCTAAGAAGAAAGAAGCTCCTATGGTAAGTCTCTCTCTCCAGATTTATCTTTAGCCGTGATTCCTGCGGTGCAATTTGCAGCCGCATCATTTGATGCTTGTTCGTGGCCACTCTCAGTTGTTCTAGGGTCTCGAGGGCTGCCCCCCCCCGCTCGACGAAGAGGTCCCCAAGGAGCTCGAGGGGGGTGCCAAAGGAGAGTCCTCTGAGGGCGAAGAGGAAGAGAGGGAGGTTCCTCCCCCAGCGCCCGTGGCTTTCAAGACTCGCATGCAGAAGCAACGTGAGTTCGAGGCGAGCCGTAGTCTTGAAGAGCGTGACGAAGACGACGATATTTTGCAAGAGCACAGCTCACGGCGAACGACCAAGCCGGTGAAACCTGCACGCAAACCGAAGTCGCCCGCAAAGAAGACGGCTCTGAAGCCAATGCCGCCATCCAAATCGGTAGTGGTGTTCGAGTCGGACAATGAATCCGACGATGATGTGACCAAAACTTCACACGAGATCCCGGAGGGTGCGACTCCGATGATGGGATCAGAGGCTGAAGACGTGGGAGTGGTGGTGGAAGTTCCACTCACGGTGATCGCACCGACAACTTCGGCGGCGTCGGAGTGGGAGGCGGCTGAAGCTGTGACATCGAAGTCGCCACAACCTTCGGGGACGGCCACGTCTTCTGAGCCGGAGATTCCCGCGACCACGGCTTCATCATTGAAGAAGCACGCGGTGTCATGGGCTTCGGATGTCTTCGAGAAGGGTCTCACGTGCAAGCTAGGCCCAGAGCTAGACAAGCCCACCCACATCAGCACGGGGTTACGCATTCTTCCGGTCACCAAGTGAGTCGCGAGTTTTCCTTTCCAATTCTTGGGCGACTGCTTGTATGATTTCTTTGTTTACTTTGGAAGTTTTGCAGGTCTGGCGCTAAGAAGATAGGTCGCCCTTCAGTGGCTAAGATTCCACCGATCGTCACCACAGGGGAAGGCGATCCCCCCAAGAAGAGGAAGCCTGCTGTGGAAGTTGCGCCTGCTGAGGGTGCGAAGAAGCAGAGGGGTGAGCCCGATGATTCTGCAGCAAAAGACAGCACCAAGGGGAGTGACCCTGCCGCCGGCAGCGAGGAGGTGGCGGCCACTCAATCGGAGCCAGCTAAGGGGGCTCCAACGATAGAACCGCCAACTCCAGCAACCAGCGCTCCGGCGAGGGCGTCCGCGTCGTTCCCGCGCTTCATGGCGAGGGGTTTTCTGATCGTGGCGGAAAACCAGTCTCTACAAATGCCAAAGATCGTTGATGAGGACGTTGGACCTCATCGCGGGTGTACCTCCTCCGTGGTCCCTTCAACAGATGCTAGTGGGCTTCACAGTATGCTTGGTGTCGCCATTTAGGTACATCTAGTCCTCGAGTGTCTAGTCGCTGAATTTCAGCGGCTAGGCACTGAGTTTCTTCTAGTCGCCAGTCCCCGAGTGTTTAGTCGCTGAATTTCAGTGGCTAGGCACTGAATTTCTTCTAGTCGCCAGTCCCCGAGTGTCTAGTCGCTGAATTTCAGCGGCTAGGCACTGAATTTGTATTTTTGCAGTTGCTAACTGTTCATTCTTCTTGTAGGGCTTGCAGAGGGAATTGGCTGATCGGTAGGCCGCGAAGGAGCGTTTGGAGCATGACCTGCGCGTGGCGCGAGAGGCTAACTGGCGACTCCAACAGACTGCCGGTGAGTACTCGTTTTGTTTGGCGATTGCGAGCTACTAGTGTTTACGGTAGGCTGACTATTGTTGTTGTTCCTTTCAGATGGTCTTCCGGCTGCCATTGCCAAAGCCCAAGAGGGGTATGTTCCGGTTCCAGAGCTGGATGTGGCTAATGGGTGTATCGATTCATTGGTGAAGGAATTGGAGGAGGTGAAGGCGTCCGTGATCTCTTCTAAGGATAGGGCCAAGGCCGCAGTTGCTACGGCTGAGGAGGAGCGGAAGGCTGCTGACTCAATCATCGTTGGGTTGAAGAGCGATCTTTCTGCCTTGGAGAAGCACGTGACCGAGAATTGTTGGAAGCTCCTTGGTGAGTCGTTGCTGTTTTCTTTGATATGTGTTGTGAATCCCCGAGTGGGTGAGTCCATAGTGACACTGGCGTATGACATTGCAGCTTTGATAGGGCAAGGCGATCCGGTGGTGCAGACCTTCAACACCTCACAGTGTGTGACCGCAGTGGTGAACGCGGCCACCGCCTCGACGTTGTGTGTCCAGGCAGTTCTTCAAGGGATGTCCCCCACCGAGGTTATACCTGGGGGACTGACTGAAGTATGGCGCTACCTAGAAGAGGCACCCGCCGTTGTAGAATGGATGGCGCATTCGGCTTTTAGGCGCGGGTCCATGATACATTGCAAATGTATCTATAATTTTTGATGTTCCATGCTTGGTTTTATCCACTTTCTTGTGTCCACACTTTGGAGTACTTTTCATATGATTTCTTGGACTAACCTATTAACAAGAGCCACAGTGCCAGCTGCCTGTTTTCTGCTGTTTTTGGTTCCAGGAAAGTCAGAAAATGAATATTCTCGGCATTGGACGGGACAAAAGCCAAAGTGCCTATTTTTTCGGAAGTCATCAGATGCCAGAATACGAGAAGGAGAGGGGCCAGTGGCCAACCACACCACCTGGCCGCGCGGCCAGGCTTGGCCCGTGCCAGGGGGTCGTGTGGTGGCCCCAGGCACCCCCTCGGCCTCTCCTTCCGCCTATATATTGCCCTTGGGACAAAAACCCTAAGGGCCCGATCAAAAATCCACGAAAGAGTCTGTAGCCGCTGTCATCTCCATCCCTAGAACGGGAGGGATCTGAAGCTCTTCCCGGCACCCTGCCGGAGAGGGGAATTCACCCTGAAGGCCTTCTTCATCACCATGTGTCAACACCCGAATTTTTAATCCCAGATGCCCGTTATGCCATACCTCGCAATCCCAGGATTACAATTTTTGCGAGACATAACGGATTGGATATCACAGTACGTCATCCATTACAAACCATACATAAGGTTTTACACAAATAAGGATCTCATGATCCAGTCTTTAATACAACAAGCAGCGGAAATAAACGATAGCATAGCGGTGGGGTCCATCTTCAGGGGCACAGGCAATGCTGGCGAAGGAAGATAGTCCTAGTTATCATAGCCGTCCTGCTGACCATCATCCTGATAATCTCCTTCATAGTCTGGCCATGATAATAGCCAGGGACAAAAGCCATGAGTACTCTTTGAGTACTCGCAAACTACTACTAACAAGGATTGTAATACTAAGTTAAAGTACTGAATTTAAAGAACCAGTTAAGTTTGAAACCTAAGTTGAGTTCTGAAGCAAGAAAAGATAAAATAAAGTTCTAGAATCACTTAAGTTGGGAAGCTATTATCATCTACACAACCCAATTGTGGTCAAGTCAAAGTTCATCATTCATTTCAAGTTATTTAGAAAACATCTGACAATGAAACAGTATGGCCATTCCAACTATCCATAACCGCGGACGCGGCTATTCGAATAGTTTGACACTCTGCAGAGGTGGTACACTTTCACCACAAGATTCGATACATCTGTCAGGGATAACCCTGAGTCATCATACTTAGTATGCAGATAATCAAACATAACCTTCCCTTTACACACCCTAGTACAAGCACCTCTCCTATGAGCATGGCCTCCCAACCATCTAGTTTTATTCTTAAGGCATGCTTAAGGCATCTTTAAGGCATCTTTACTTAAGGCATCTTTACTAAGGGGGTGTGATCAAAGTAAAACTTGTTAATAAGACTTGGAGTACTAATAGTTAAAGGGGGTGTGATCAAAGTATGCTTAAGGCATCTTTACTAAACTATCTAGTTTTATTCTAGCTTGCTACAATAGCTTACTAAAGCATGTTTTCAAGGGTTAGCTTGCCACTAATAGCTTGCCTTGGTTGGTGCAGTGGTGGAAGTTTTCTTCTTCTTCTTCTTCTTCTTCTTCTTCTTCTTCTTCTTGGTAGAACTCCTCCTCCTCGAAGGCTGGGTCGGTACTATCGTCTAGAAATACATAGGGAGTGCACAATCACCAAACAATCATTAACTAGGCTAAGTATTATTCTAAACCACACAATTTATGATCTATTATCATCACAAGCATCACAAGTTTAATTCAATAGTTTCAACTTTTTTATTTTGGAAAAGTAATTTCTACTCATAGAAATATTAACTAAAATTTAATATTCACCACCAAAATATGGGATCATGTGGACACATGTCCTTACCACATATTCTAACATGTCGGAATGATATTTAAAGGTTGGATCAATATTACTTTGGTTTAAGTTCATTATTTAATGATTTAAAGTGACTAGAAATGCCTATATAGCATTATTTTGGTACTAGTCCAAAGTCACTGCCTGTAAACCTTAATATTATTACATATTTGGATAGATATGATGAAATGTGATTTTTGAGAGTTGGAATCAACTCAAAAGCTAACTTGGTTGATTTTACAAAAATGTTTCAAGTTGCAAAATCTTCTGTCTTCTTATTTTTATTAGGACAAATCTATAACTCTAAATGAATTAAATCCAACGGGCTTGGATAGAGCATTTCAATACCTTTTAGACAAAATTGGTTTCATGTAATTTGGATTTGTCAAACTCACAGAATTGAATTTTGAAACACTGGACAGAAACTATATTCTAACTAAAAAGAAAAATCTAGATTTGAATCTACGGGCTTGCGTAGGAAAGGAAATGGGCCGGCCCAGTGGCGCTACGCGACACGGGGCTCAGCTGACAGGGAGGGTCCACTTGTTAGCGGCTCTTTAAAACGCAAAACGGTACACACGCTGTGGGCCGTGCGATTAGAGGCTAGATCTACGTCTGAGGGTCGTCGTCGACAACGGACGGGTCGCCGGCGAGCTCGAACCCTAGCGGCTCGGTGGGGGTCTACTGGGGGCGTACCAGGGCTCCAGTGGGGTCGTTGATGCGGGCGAACGAAGTGGAAGACGAGGGCGAGGCGAGGCGTGGTCACGGCGGAGCTTGGGGTGGCCGGAATCAACGGCACCCTTCTTCTCCAGAGGCTGGCTCGGCCCAATTCGCGAACTGCTGCTCCACTTGCTCCGGCGAGAGGTGGGTGAGGTTCAGAGAGGTGAGGGGAGTGGAATGGTGTGAGTCTTTGGTGCTGGGGAGGGCTCCTTTTATAGGCTCGACGATGAGACTGAGCGGGATGGGCGGTCGACGGTGGCGACATGGCTATGGCGAGCTAGCGGCATGGCTGGGGATGGCGATCGATGGGCGGTCCCCTGGTGGTGCTCTAGTGCTTCAATGCGGCCGTAGGGGCGGTGGCATGCGGTCGGGGTGAGGTGGCGCTCTGCTTGCCAGCGGGCCGTGTCCACGGGCGTGGTGTGGGGCTTTGGGCGGCGAACGGAGGTGTCTGGGTGTTCTCCAGTCGAGGCGGAGGGCGGTGGTAGCGTGCAGCGGTGCTTGCAGCGAGACAATCGGCGCTCTGCGGGCGGCATCGGCATGGTCGACAGGCTTGGGGCGCGGCGGTTCCTGGTCGTTCTGGTCGCTATCCTTGGGCTGGGACTGGTTGGACGGTGGAGGTGGACCACTGGCTATCTCCAGGACACGATGGATGGCGCTGGCGGCGGCTATGGCTTGCTGTCGCTGGTGGGGTGCCCAAGTGGGGGTTCGGCCTTAATGGCCATGACCATTTGGTCGTGGCACAGTGTGGGGCTGGGCTAGAGAGGGTTAGGGGGAGTAGTGGAGAGGTTTTTGGTGGCAATTTGGGGAACAAGTTTGGCCAGAACACTATTTAAAATAGTGAAATTTGTTTAGTTTGTAATCTGCCTGCCAAGTGTTTGATGAAATGGCCACAAGAGAAAAAGTTTTGAATTTTGAGTTCAAAATTTTTGGGTGATCTCCACTAGTGCTAGGTAGTCTCTGGTTGCAAGGGTTTTGAAAATGGAGCTCAAATGCATGGCTTTTGAAATAGGGGTGATCTATGCATTTGCATTAGATTCAATTTTAAACTGTCATTTAAAATAGTTAACAGAAGCTTTTTAGTAGATCAAAAGGTGGGCCTTGGTACCTCATTATGTGTACTAGCAAAGGGTGTAAAGATCAAGAATTGTTTCTATTAAGAATTGAGTACTAGGAATAGCCAAAGTAGGTATGAGAGTTAAATTTGTCCAAATGACCATTCCTTCATTTTAATTCTTTTTGATTTGATTTCTTTTAGGAAAAGTTTGGGAATGATGTAGATGATGTTTAAATCACCTAAGAAACATTTTACAAGCATTGGATCAATCAATCATGGCAATTCAAACAACTCCTATTTTAAATGCACACACATATGAATGCTTTCATTTTAAATTTGGAAAAGTTTTTGTTAACCCTAAATTTGGGTGATTTGATCTTTGATAAACTTGGATTGAAGTTTTGGGATGTTACAAACCTTCCCCCCTTAAACAAAATCTCGTCCCGAGATTTACAAGAAAACTAGGAACTAAAGAGATCTGGGAACTCTGTCCTAATGTAATCCTCGCGCTCCCAAGTGGCTTCCTCCTCAGTATGGTTGCTCCACTGAATCTTGATAAACTTGATACTCCTGGTCCTAGTGGTTCTGTAGGCTTCTTCTAAGACACGAATGGGCACTTCCCGATAGGTCAGGTCATTATTGATCTCTACTGCTCTGTGATCGATATTCTTGAAAACTTCAGTCTTCTCAGGCACTTCCAAGCATTTGCGAAGTAATGAGATATGGAACACATTGTGGATGGCTGACATCTCTTCAGGCAATTCCAGCTGATACGATACTTCTCCTCGGCGGTTCAGAATCTTGAAAGGTCCGATATATCTGCGAGCTAACTTTCCCTTCAGACTAAAGCGTTGGGTTCCCTTCAATGGTGAAACCTTGAGATATACGAAAACTCCGACATTGAAAGTCAGGTCTCTCCTTCTCTTGTCAGCATAGCTCTTCTGTCTGGATTGGGCGGTCTTGAGGTGCTCACGAACTTTGTGAACCTTCTCTTATGCTTCTCGGAGAATGTCGGGTCCAAAGATCTGACTCTCTCCTACTTGCGACCAATTCAAAGGGGTACGGCACTTTCTTCCGTATAAGAATTCAAATGGCGCCATCTGCAAACTAGCTTGATAAGTATTGTTATATGAGAATTCTGCGAAGGGCAGGCAGTCTTCCCATTTTGATCCGTATTCCAACACACAAGCTCTAAGCATATCCTCCAAGATCTGGTTGACTCTCTTAGTCATCCATCTGCTTATGGTGATAAGCGGTACTGAAGGTCAACCTGGTTCCTAAACCTTCCTGAACTTTCTGCCAAAATCTTGAAGTAAACTGTGTTCCTCGATCTGATACGATGGTCTTGGGGGTTCCATGCAAACTAACAATCCTAGCAATGTACAGATCTACTAGTTTTGCACTCTGGTAGGTTGTGTTGACTGGTATGAAGTGGCTACCTTGGATAGTCTATCAACTATGACCCAGATTGAGTTATTTCCCCTACTAGAAGTAGGTAAACCGGTGATAAAGTCCATTCCGACGGAATCCCATTTCCATTCCAGAATCTGCAATGGTTGCAACAATCCTCCAGGTCTCTGATGCTCCGCTTTGACTCTTTGACAAATGTCACATTTGGCGATGTAGCTTCCGATCTCTCTCTTCATCTTGTGCCACCAAAATTGCTCTTTCAAATCCTGATACATCTTTGTTCCTCCGGGGTGGATAGAATAAAGAGTATCATAAGCTTCCTTCATGATAATTTCCTTCAGCTCCGAATCTGCTGGTACACAGATACATCCCTTGTACCACAGTACACCTTCTTCGTCTTCGGTGAATCCAGGTACTTTGCCTGTACCAATACGACGTTGATTCCGTTGATACTTTCATTCCCCTTCTGGGCTTCCTTGATTTGGCTAATCAAAGTGGGTTGAAGTTCAATGCTAGCTAGGAATCCTTTGCTAACTAACTCAGTCCTGAACTGCTCCAACTCCTCATACAAACTTGGTTGCTTCTCTTTGATCATGGTGTTAAGCCTACACGGCAATCTGCTAAGAGCATCCGCTACCACATTGGCTTTGCCGGGGTGATAGTGAATGTCAAGGTCATAATCCTTGATTAACTCTATCCATCTGCTTTGCCTCATATTCAACTCCTTCTGGGTGAAGATATACTTCAAGCTGTTATGATCTGAGTAAATCTCATAGCGATTACCCATCAAATAATGACGCCATGTCTTCAATGCTAGAACCACAGCTGCTAGCTCAAGATCATGGGTCGGATAGTTCTGTTCATGCTGCTTCAGTTGTCGAGACAGATACGCGATGACTTTGCCTTCTTGCATCAATACACATCCTAGACCAATCTTGGATGCATCACAATACACATCAAACGGCTTCTTGATGTCTGGCATGATCAAAATTGGGGCTGATATCAATCTCTTCTTCAGCTCCTGGAAACTGGCTTCACACTTGTCTGTCCATTCAAACTTCTTGTCCTTCTTCAACAATTGGGTCATTGGTCGGGCTATGCTCGAGAATCCTTCTACGAACTTGCGGTAATATCCCGCTAATCCGAGAAATGAACGAACTTGGGTTTGATTGGTTGGGGCTTCCCATTCTTAGACATCTTTGATCTTCTTTGGGATCAACAGAGACTCCTCCGGCAGACACAATATGTCCTAGGAATCCTACTTCTTTCAGCCAAAACTCACATTTGCTGAACTTGGCATATAACTGATGCTCTCTCAGGGTTTCTAGGATGATTCTCAGATGTTGCTCATGCTCTTCTTCTGACTTGGAGTAGATAAGGATGTCGTCGATAAACACAACTACAAACTTATCTAGGAAATTCATAAAGATCTTATTCATGAGATTCATGAAATAAGCAGGGGCATTGGTTAATCCAAAAGACATAATCGTATACTCGTATAAACCATAGCGAGTAGTAAAGGCGGTCTTCGGAATATCCGTTGCACGAATCTTAAGTTGGTCATAACCAGTCCTAAGATCAATCTTTGAGAATACCTGAGCTCCCGTCAACTGATCAAATAGATCCTCTATCTTTGGCAAGGGGTACTTGTTCTTGATGGTGACATCATTCAACTTTCTATAGTCTGTACACAGACGATTGCCTCCATCTTTCTTGTCGACGAATAACACTGGTGATCTCCATGGCGATGCACTTGGTTGAATCAGGCCTGTTGCTAACATGGCATCCAACTGCTTCTTCAGTTCTACTAACTCTGAGGGGTTCATGGTATAGGGTCTCTGGGCTATAGGTCCGGTTCCGGGGATTAGTTCGATAATGAACTCTATATCCCTATCCGGGGGAATACCTGGCAATTCATCTAGGAATACGTCGGGGTATTCATAGACTACTCTGACTTGGTCAATGGTAGGCAGGGCTACACTTTTGTTGCATTTGAATTGACGGGGTAAGGTTTCGGAGATATGTTCTACTGTTACTCCAGAACTACTGGTCATGGTGATGGCTTTCTTAGCACAGTCTATCAATCCTTTATGCCTTGACATCCAGTCCATACCTAGTACTACTTCCAAACCTTTGGTTCCAAGTACAATTAGGTTGGCATAAAAATCTATCCCATGTATTCTGATAGGTACAGCTTTGCAAATTTTTCTAGCTTTTGTGGTTGAACCGGGGATTTGAACTATCATGACATGCTTCAGGTTGGTTGGGCGAATCTTACTAGTGCATACAAATTCTTCGGTGACAAATGAATGCGATGCTCCAGAATCAAACAATACTCTTGCTAAAACTGAGTTGACAGAAAACATACCCAGCACTACATCTGGTGCTTCTTGGGCTTCTTCGTTCATGTGGAAGAGACGACCGTTATGATTGTCTGCGGGTTCCCTGGGCAAATCTCCTGCTGGTTGAACACGACGCTGCTGCTGAGCTGGGGCATTCACGGGGCATTGGCGGCAGTCTTCTTGGGACACTCATTGAGTAGTGACCCTTCACTCCACACTCAAACAAGTGATCCGGGACTTGTCCTTGATCTACGACAGTCTGACATTTGCTGCCGAGTTAGGGGCAGTGTTGTTGTTGTTGCTCTTGGGAGGGGCACGGTTGAAGTGGTTGGCATTGCCGGAGTTGTGATTGTTTCCTCCAGGCTTCACATTTCCTCCGCTACGGTTGGGGTAGCTTGGGCGAGAATTTGGGGGTCGGTTGTTCCTTGGTGCATATCCTGGTGAGGGGTTAGGACGGTACTTCTGGTGACTGCTGGATCCAGACTGCTGCATCATACGACGCTTGCGGTTGTCGTTTGCCTGGTTAATCTTCCCTTCCATCTGAATGGCAGAGTCGACTAGCTCTTCAAGATCCTGGAAACGGATGTTGACGAGGACAGTCTGCATCTCATCATGCAGTCCATTTAAGAATCTCTCTTTCTTCTTGGCCTCTGTGTTAATTTCATCCGGTGCATATCTGGCAAGTGACAAGAATTTGTCACGGTACTCTACTACAGTCAATCTTCCTTGCTTCAGTTCACGGAATTCATCTTCATCCTGTTGACAAGACCTTGCGGCACGTGGGTGCGGCTGAACTTGACCTTGAATGCTTCCCAGGTCATCACCTGGCCATGGTTCATGTTGCGGACGCTATTCCACCAAGCTCTTGCATCTCCTGCCAGATAGTGGGTGGCGAAGAGAACTTTCTCATTCTCCTCAACTCCTGCAACTTCGAGGGTGTTTTCCATGGTCTGTAACCAGTCATCAGCATCTAATGGGTTTTCAGATTGGTTAAAGATTGGGGGATTGGTGTTCTGAATTTTTTTGAGTTTAGATCCATGGTGATCCTGATTTCCATGTCCTTGGTTGTTGAGAGCCATTTGTGTGATCTGCTGCAATGTTGCTAAGTTGGCTTGACGCTCGGCCCTGCTTGCTTCACGGTCTGCGATGAGATTCTACAAGATCTGTAGCATTGGGTCCTGCGATGAGCTGCTCCCTCCTTGGTTTCCACGAGTCATCTGAAGATTGAGATAGATACAGGGGTAAGAGGGAAATTCTAAGGTTCATGGTTTTGGGTTTTCAAAGCTACAACTTTGAGTTAGACTCAGGTTTTTCAACTAACTTCTTTGTCATTCATGCAAGCAAGCACACGATACAACACACACCACAACAAGCAAAGGGGAAAAACAGATGGTTTTAAGAACCATTCTGCAAGCTGCAATACAATGAGATGATACATCTCATGCTACGACAGTGCTCTAGTGCATCTACTCATCGTCGATGAAGTCGGAGTCTTCATCATCAGTGTAGAAGTCCACAGCATCCTCTGCCAGAAAATCGTCATCGTTGCTGAGGTAAGAATCCATATCTCCCTGGATGTCTTCTCCCTCATCATCTTCTTCTTTGGCGGCAATCTGAGCTTCCTGCTCCTTGACGGTCTTCTCGAGGTCGGCCACCTTCTTGCGAAGACGGGCGATGGTGCGATCCTTCTTTGCACGCTGGCGACAAAGAGACTGGCGATCTTGGACGAGCAGTGCGAAAGTCTGGGCCTTCTGGTCGGCAATGGCACGGTTCTGGTTGGCTAACTCTCTGGCATTGTCTAGTTCCTGCTGTCGGTCATGAAGCAAGAAGTCAAGGTTCTCCACTTGACGCCTCAACTCTGGGTGACTTGGCATCTCCATCGGCATTCCCATGAAGTCACGTCTTGCATAGTGGGCAAAACGGGTTCCTTGAATCTTGTTGACGCTGAGGGCACATAGACGTGCGAGAGCTTCATGCATTTCCCTGGCTAATCCATCTAGCCAGTTGTTCTCTCTCACGGAGAACTGAATTCTTCCAGAAGTTGGTGCTTCAATGCTTCCTTGAAGATCTGCGGTGACTAGCCATTGTAGGTCTCCTCCTGGGGGTCCTAGAAGTTGAGCTCCAAGAAACTCCGGATGTGGGCGTCCCAGTAACTCCGACAGTGAATCCAGATCCCTCTCGAAGATCAGCTGACCTCCGTTTCCCAACTGGTAAAACTTGCTGAACTGAGTCTCCATCTACAAGAATTTAGGATGAGGAAATTAGTGAAGTGATCAAGTGTGTCAAATTTTAAGTAGTAATGTAAGAATTTTGAGGAACATGTATTTTTGAGAAAGAATGAGTTCACAAGGGTAAGAGGGGAAATATTTTTTCATAAATACTCACTTTAGTTTTGAAGCTAAATTTTTGGTTTGGACGTCCATTCTAACTAGGGTCTCCTATAGTCAGGATGGCTCTGATACCAACTTGTCAACACCCGGATTTTTAATCCCAGATGCCCGTTATGCCATACCTCGCAATCCCAGGATTACCATTTTTGCGAGACATAACGGATTGGATATCACAGTACATCATCCATTACAAACCATACATAAGGTTTTACACAAATAAGGATCTCACGATCCAGTCTTTAATACAACAAGCAGCGGAAATAAACGATAGCGTAGCGGTCGGGTCCATCTTCAGGGGCACATGCAATGCTGACGAAGGCAGATAGTCCTAGTTATCATAGCCGTCCTGCTGACCATCATCCTGATAATCTCCTTCATAGTCTGGCCATGATAATAGCCAGGGACAAAAGCCATGAGTACTCTTTAAGTATTCGCAAACTACTACTAACAAGGATTGTAATACTAAGTTAAAGTACTGAATTTAAAGAACCACTATCAAGTTAAGTTTGAAACCTAAGCTGAGTTCTGAAGCAAGAAAAGATAAAATAAAGTTCTAGAATCACTTAAGTTGGGAAGCTATTATCATCTACATAACCCTGTTATGGTCAAGTCAAAGTTCATCATTCATTTCAAGTTATTTAGAAAACATCTGACAACGAAACAGTATGGCCATTCCAACTGTCCATAATCATGACGCCGCTATTCAATAGTTTGACACTGCAGAGGTGGTACACTTTCACCACAAGATTCGATACATCCGCTGGGATAACCTGAGTCATCATACTTAGTATGCAGATAATCAAACATAACCTTCCCTTTACACACCCTAGTACAAGCACCTCTCCTATGAGCATGGCCTCCCAACCATGACCATCAGTCATCTTGGGCACTGCATAGGTGGACATCATTGAGAGGTAGCCTTAGCTCAAACCTCTCCCATGAGGGAACTAATACTAATGCATATAAATTTCCAGCTAAGCCTTACCCAATTCAGGTAATGTGGTTGTACGGTAAATTTGGAATAGTATCGCATCCGAATCCAACCATCAGTTTTATAAAAGGGTTAAGGCTCATGCCTCATCATTTTCATCATCATAAATCAATTGTGTTTCTCAACACATGTCAAAACATCTCAATAGAATGACTCATCATTCCAAGGTTTTCACAACTCATTTTCACCAAGTGTTCCCATCTAAAGTGACTCAAGTTTTGATCTATTCTAAAACACTAGGTTAAGAGTGTTCACTAAGGTGGAAAGGTGGGATCAATCTCATGCCATAGAATGACATCTAAAGGTTTCTAAGTATGTCAAGTTTTATACTCTTTATGCTACCTTCCAAATTAATTAAAGAACTTTGTGTAAACTAAGGGGGGTAAAACTTGTTAATAAGACTTGGAGTACTAATAGTTAAAGGGGGTGTGATCAAAGTATGCTTAAGGCATCTTTACTAAACTATCTAGTTTTATTCTAGCTTGCTACAATAGCTTACTAAAGCATGTTTGCAAGGGTTAGCTTGCCACTAATAGCTTGCCTTGGTTGGTGCAGTGGTGGAAGTTTTCTTCTTCTTCTTCTTCTTCTTCTTCTTCTTCTTCTTCTTCTTGGTAGAACTCCTCCTCCTCGAAGGCTGGGTCGGTACTATCGTCTAGAAATATATAGGGAGTGCACAATCACCAAACATCATTAACTAGGCTAAGTATTATTCTAAACCACACAATTTATGCTCTATTATCATCACAAGCATCACAAGTTTAATTCAATAGTTTCAACTTTTTTATTTTGGAAAAGTAATTTCTACTCATTGAAATATTAACTAAAATTTAATATTCACCACCAAAATATGGGATCATGTGGACACATGTCCTTACCACATATTCTAACATGTGGGAATGAGATTTAAAGGTTGGATCAATATTACTTTGTTTTAAGTTCATTATTTAATGATTTAAAGTGACTAGAAATGCCTATATAGCATTATTTTGGTACTAGTCCAAAGTCACTTCCTGTAAACCTTAATATTATTACATATTTGGATAGATATGATGAAATGTGATTTTTGAGAGTTGGAATCAACTCAAAAGCTAACTTGGTTGATTTTACAAAAATGTTTCAAGTTGCAAAAGCTTATGTATTCTTATTTTTATTAGGAGAAATCTATAACTCTAAATGAATTAAATCCAACGGGTTTGGATAGAGCATTTCAATACCTTTCAGACAAAATTAGGTTCATGTAATTTGGATTTGTCAAACTCACAGAATTGAATTTTGAAATACTGGACAGAAACTATATTCTAACTAAAAAGAAAAATCTAGATTTGAATCTACGGGCTTGCGCGGGAAAAGAAATGGGCCGGCCTAGTGGCGCTACACAGCACGGGGCTCAGCTGACAGGGGGGTCCACTTGTCAGCGGCTCTTTAAAACACGAAACGGTACGCGCGCTGTGGGCCGTGCAATTAGAGGCTAGATCTACGGCTGAGGGTCGTTGTCAACGATGGACGGGTCGCCAGCAAGCTCGAACCCTAGCGGCTCGGTGGGGGTCTACTAGGGGTGTACCAGGGCTCCAGCAGGGTCAGTGATGCGGGCAAACAAAGTGGAAGACGACGGCGAGGCGAGGCATGGTCGCGGCGGAGCTTGGGTGGCCGGAATCAATGGCACCCTTCTTCTCCAGAGGCGGCGGCTCCGGCTCCAATTCCAGCGAACTGCTGCTCCACTTGCTCCAGCGAGAGGTGGGTGAGGTTCAGAGAGGTGAGGGGAGTGGAATGGTGTGACTCTTTGGTGCTGGGGAGGGCTCCTTTTATAGGCTCGACGGTGAGACCGAGCGGGATGGGCAGTCGATGGTGGCGACATGGCTATGGCGAGCTAGCGGCATGGCTGGGGATGGCGATCGATGGGCGGTCCCCTGGCGGTGCTCTAGTGCTTCAATGCGGCCGTAGGGGCGGTGGCATGCGGTCGGGGTGAGGTGGCGCTCTGCGCGGCCGAAGCGGCTGTGTCCATGGCGAGCGGTGGCTGTGGGGCTTTGGGCGGCGAACGGAGGTGTCTGGGGTGTTCTCCAGGTCGAGGCGGAGCGGTGGGCGCGGGCTGGTGTCGAGCGGCGGCTTGTGCACGCGGGGACAGTGCGCGCTCTGCGGGCGGCGTCGGCATGGTCGACAGGCTCGGGGCGCGGCGGTTCCTGGTCGTTCTGGTCGCTGTCCTTGGGCTGGGACTGGTTGGACGGTGGAGGTGGACCACTGGCTATCTCCAGGACACGGTGGATGGCGCTGGCGGCGGCTGTGGCTTGCTGTCGCCGGTGGGGTGCCCAAGTGGGGGTTCGGCCTTAATGGCCATGACCATTTGGTCGTGGCACAGTGTGGGGCTGGGCTAGAGAGGGTTAGGGGGAGTAGTGGAGAGGTTTTTGGTGGCAATTTGGGGAACAAGTTTGGCCAGAACACTATTTAAAATAGTGAAATTTGTTTAGTTTGTAATCTGCCTGCCAAGTGTTTGATGAAATGGCCGCAAGAGAAAAAGTTTTGAATTTTGAGTTCAAAAATTTTGGGTGATCTCCACTAGTGCTAGGTAGTCTCTGGTTGCAAGGGTTTTGAAAATGGAGCTCAAATACATGGTTTTTGAAATAGGGGTGATCTATGCATATGCATTAGATTCAATTTTAAACTGTCATTTAAAATAGTTAACAGAAGGTTTTTAGTAGATCAAAAGGTGGGACTTGGTACCTCATTATGTGTACTAGCAAGGGGTATAAAGATCAAGAATTGTTTCTGTTAAGAATGGAGTACTAGGAATAGCCAAAGTAGGTATGAGAGTTAAATTTGTCCAAATGACCATTCCTTCATTTTAATTCTTTTTGATTTGATTTCTTTTAGGAAAAGTTTGGGAATGATGTAGATGATGTTTAAATCAGCTAAGAAAATTTTTACTAGCATTGGATCAATCAATCATGGCAATTCAAACAACTCCTCTTTTAAATGCACACACATATGAATGCTTTCATTTTAAATTTGGAAAAGTTTTTGTTAACCCTAAATTTGGGTGATTTGATCTTTGATAAACTTGGATTGAAGTTTTGGGATGTTACACCATGCAAGCCTCCGGTGTGATGCGTGAGTAGTTCATCCTTGGACTACGGATCCATGTAGTAGCTAGATGGCTGGTTCTCCTCCTTTGTGCTTTCATGTCTAGATCTTATGAGGTCCGTTCATGATCAAGATCATCTATTTGTAATTCTGCATGTTGTGTTTGCGGGGATCCGATGGATATTGAGATGCTATTTCAGATTGATTATTGATTCTATCATGTCTTTGTTATTTGTGATCTTGCATGCTTTCCGTTGTTAGTAGCTATCTTGGCCAAGTAGATGCTAGCAACTCCAAGAGTTAGTATTTATGCTCGATAGTGTGTTCATGCCTCTAGTAATCTGGGGAAGTGACAGAAATCTCTAAGGTACTATATGTGTTGTTGCTACTAGGGAGAAAACAACAATCCTTTGTTCAAAGAACAATCGTTTTGTTTACTTTACACACAGTTCGTAAAGGAATAATCTATTGCTTGCAACTTAATACTGGAGGGGGTTCGGATGATAACCCGAAGGTGGATTATTAGTCATAGATGCAGTTGGATGGCGGTCTATGTATAATGTTGTAATGCCCAATCAAGTCTGAAAGGAGTCAAGATGATTAGTATATGCATGTATTGCTTTCTCAATGTTTGTCAATTGCCCTGCTGTAATTTGTTCACCCAGCATGTTATCTATCTTAAGGAGAGCCACCTCTAGTGAACTATGGATCCCGGTCCTTTTCTTTTACATACAATCTACAATCTTTTACTGCTTTGTGTTTACTTTCTGCAAACTATGACTTCTTTCCATTCGATACGTTTAATCCTTTGATTTCTGCAAAACACGGTGAGATTGACAACCTCATCGCAAGTTGGGGATAGAGTTCGGTGGTTTTGTTGTGCAGGTCTCCACGTTGCTACTAGCAACGGTAGTGCGCCCTGCCAAGGCTCAGCTAGCAACACCTTTGGGGTGTTTCCTTGCTCCTACTAGTTCGATTAAACCTTGGTTTCATACTGAGGGAAACTTGCTGTTGTGCTCATCATACCTTCCTCTTGGGGTTCCCAACGAGCTCTACATCAACACCGCACCAGCACTTTTCTGGCGCCATATACAGAGCCATCAAGCATTTTTCTGGCGCCGTTGCCGGGGAGTCAAGGACATCTTCACAAGGGGAGTCCCTCATAACCAATCTCTTTACTTTGTTATTTTTGTTTTGCTTAGTTCCTTTTTGCTTTGTTTGCTTGTTTCTTTATCAAAAACACAAAAAAATTAGTTTTACTAGTTTGCTTTCTTATTTGAAAACACAAAAAAAATGACTACTCTTGAAAACACTAAGTTGTGTGACTTCACTAGCACCAACAACAATGATTTTATGAGCACACCTGTTGCTCCACATGTTCCTGAAGCTACTTTCTTTGAGATAAAACCTGCTTTGCTCAATCTTGTTATGGGAGAACAATTTTCTGGTATTGGTAATGAAGATGCTGCTTCCCATCTAAATAACTTTGTTGAACTTTGTGAGATGCAAAAACATAGGGATGTAGATGGTGATATTATTAAGCTGAAATTGTTTCCTTTCTCTTTGAGAGGAAAAGCTAAAGAATGGTTGAATTCCTTAACTAGGAATAGTATTGATTCTTGGACTAAGTGCAAATATGCTTTTATTGGAAAATACTACCCTCCTGCTAAGATTATATCTATGAGAAGTGAAATAATGAAGTTTAAACAACTTGATAATGAACATGTTGCTCAAGCTTGGGAAAGAATGAAATCTTTGGTTAAGAATTGTCCTACTCATGGACTGACTGCTTGGATGATCATCCAAACTTTTTATGCAGGATTGAACTATTCTTCAAGGAACCTATTGGACTCTGCTGCTGGAGGTACCTTTATGACCATTACTTTGAGTGCTGCAACAAAAATTCTAGGCAATATGATGGTTAATTATTCTGAATGGCATACTGAGAGAGCTCCACAAGGTAGGAAGA
The DNA here is from genome assembly GCA_023614405.1 of Avena insularis. Taxonomy (NCBI): domain Eukaryota; kingdom Viridiplantae; phylum Streptophyta; class Magnoliopsida; order Poales; family Poaceae; genus Avena; species Avena insularis. The sequence continues at coordinate 656,845,063 of CM042690.1, read as the reverse complement.
TAAATTCTGTTGAGGAAACCTCCTCCATGAGTGATAAGATTGATATTATTATGTCTATGCTTGTTAGTGGGAAAGCCCAAATTGATCCAAATAATGTTCCTTTAGCCTCTTTGGTTACTCAAGAAGAGCAAGTTGATGTGAACTTCATAAGAAATAATAATTTTGGCAATAATGCTTATAGGAGTAATTTTGGTAACAACAATTATAAGCCATATCCTCCCAACAATGGTAATTCTTATGGAAGTTCCTACAACAATAATAGGAGTGCTCCCTCTGAAGTTGAAGTTATGCTTAAAGACTTTATTAGTAAGCAAACTGCTTTCAATAAAACTATTGAGGAAAAACTCTCTAATGCTGAAAGAAATATAGCATCTTTGGCTGAAGCTCAATCTTCTTTGAATAAAATGGCTGCTAAACCTGAAACTAATGAGAATCCCTTTGCAGCTACTAATGCTATACAAGTAAGAATTGATGAAAATGTTAGACTATTAGCTGAATTACATGCTAAGTGGGAAAGAGAAGATGAAATTGCTAGAAACATGAGTGTTTCTACTATTACCACCACTAGTGTTGAGGCTAGTAATAGTTCTACTACTTTAGATGATAAGTATGATTTTGATCTTGATGGTTGCAATATCTCTGAAGTTATTAAGTTCCTACAAAAGCTTGCTAAAAGTCCTAATGCTAGTGCTATGAACATGGCCTTTACCAAACACATTACTGATGCTCTCATAAAGATTAAAGAAGAAAAGATGAAACATAAAGCTTCTATTCCTATAAAACAAGAAGATGGTTGGGAACCCATCATTAATATGAAAGTGAATGACTTTGATCTCAAAGCTTTATGTGATCTTAATAGTAGTGTTTCTATTATGCCTAGAAGGATTTATGATATGCTAGATTTGCCTCCTCTTGAAGATTGTTATTTGAATGTCCCACTTGATGATAATGCTAAAAAGAAAATCATGGGGAGTCTTAATGATGTTCTTATTATGGTTAACAATGCCTATGTCCCCGTTGATTTCTATGTTTTGGATGTTGAATACAACGCTTCTTGTCCTATTACTTTGGGAAGACCCTTTCTTATAACTGTTGGTGCGATCATTGATATGAAAGAAGGCACCATTAAATATCAACTCCCACTCAAGAAAGGTATTGAACACTTCCCTAAGAAGAGAGAGAAGATTTCTTTTGCTTCTCCTATGAAAACAAAATTTGGTCTTAATGCTTCTTCATTTGAGAACACTTGATTCTTTTTCTTGCTTCTTATGCCTAACTTAAAGGCGTTAAAGAAAAGTACTTATTGGGAGATAACCCAAAAGTTTTAGATGAGTCTTGGAAGTTATTACTCCAGTAATAATCGCTCCTTATCCTTTTTATTTGCTTTTTGTGCCAAGAGTAACCTCTAATGAGAGAGAAGTAATGATTGGGAAAGTTGCTGTCCCGAAACAGATTTCTGTGCTTCACCGTAAAAATTCGTGTAAAATCTCTGAATGTCTTTTTGAGGCGTGAAGTTTTGTGCTTCTGCCCCAGGTTGTTATCTAACTTTCGTTAGTTCAACACTTTTTGATTTGAGCAACAGAAGGTCTTCGAAAAAATTCGTCTTTACCTGCTGGTCTGTTTTGACAGATTTCTGCCATTTTCTGCATTTGCTTCTTGTTGGTTCCTTTTTGAGATCTTTTGTGGAATTGAGCTTTTTTAAGGAAGAGCTACAGTATCTACTGTTCTAATGGAAGTTTATTTGGTGTTAGAACTGAACCTTAAGACTTATTTATCTTGAGTGCACTAATGTTGCTAATAAAGATTGTGTGAAGTTTTGTATGAAGGAAAATTTTCAGGTGTATGGAAGGAATGAGTAATGAGATGAAGGATGGACTAAAGCACAAGCTTGGGGATGCCACACATGTCACCCCAAGAAATATCCAAGAAGTACAAGCGTCAAAGCTTGGGGATGCCCAAGGCATCCCTTCTTCATCAATAATAATTCCAGGTTTCTTCTAAACGGTTCATTTTTATTGTTTCATGCACAGTTGTGTTGTTCTTGGAGCGTCTTCTTTTTTGTTTTCGTTTTGGTTTTTCGTTTGCTTTTGTTTGCTTAGTTTTCTTAATAAATTGGTTGGACCCCCTCTTTCATACATTGGTTTGCAAATAGTTTGGTTTGGTTTGGAAAAGAGTAGGAAAGTTCATGCTTATGTGGTAAAAAGAGCTCGTTTTTGACTGTGGCCTATGCTTTATCATGCCATGCTTGATATTGTTTTGGCTTTATGCTTAGTATTCTTTGCTGTAGCATAACGTGTTATAAACAATTGAGATTACTTAATGTGCCTTGGATGAATCATGCGTTGTTTTAGCATATTAAAGCATAGTATAGTGGTATTCTCCTTTGATGCTTTATTTAGGTTGACTTGGCGCATGCTCACACCATGTTATGACTATCTCAAGTCACCATAGCCTTTATGATCCTTTAGTTTTCAACTTGTAGTATCACTTTATGCTTTGATCAATGATGTTTTGTCGCTCTGCATGATTATGGCCATTATTGCTCTCTTAGTTTGTCACTCCCAGTCTTTTGCTAGCCTCCACAACCAAGTATGAGTTCCACTCATGCATCCAGCTCCCTAAACCAAGTTATTCTAAAGAGTCCACCATACCTACCTATTAGCTTATGCTATTCCAAGTATATTCATGTTTTTGTCTACCTTCCAAATTAAACTTGTTATGAGAAAACTAGTGATTAAAGCTCTCACGAACTTGATGGCACACTTTACTTTTCTTGCCCTAAATAAACTTGAACCATTGTGTCGTCTATGTTGTATATTCTTGCACTTATTTCTTGGGAATTAGCAGAACCATGCTTTCATGGGGAACGCTTTCAACATTGCACTTGGTACTTGTACCTAATTGATATCATGCTCTTTTGTATATGGATGTCGTCGATGTGAAATGAAAGGGGAGCTTGTAATTCCATGGAGTTATGTATATGTGTTAGAGAAACGCCTGGACCGCTGGTCTAATCCATGCTGACATGGTGGAAACCTGCAACGTAACCATAATGAGCTGTCTATGAAGCCTTCTTCTTATAAAAAAAGGGTCTTATATTGAGAAAAAGAGAAAAGAAAAAAAAGAGATTATGAAAAGAGGAAAGAGAGAAAAAAACACTATATTCCCATGGTAAATAAGAAGATTGCTGAGATGCTCGTTGTCTGCTTGCCTTGGCATTTTGATATGGAGATTCTTCCGTATCATTGGGCAAGGGGTACCCCGTTGGCGGTTCTCTATGATACACATGTACTTACGATGACCAGAACTTACCGGTGACTAAACTTTAGTAGCATGAGGAGCGGCCCTCATATACAAGGGACATGAGATTTCTAACTTATACTTCGTCAAGCATGTACACCATAGTTTGTTCACTTTAACCTTAATCACTTCAAGATGCTTATGATAGGGGCAATGAGAGCTGAAAGCTATAAGTACCATAAATTTTGGAAGCTCTTTATGAGACTTGAATCCCTACTTCCTTCTATGAAGGCCTTTCTTCCACCATTATATTGAGTCTCCATCTTCTATCTTTATGCACCTACTTTGAGAGCATAGTGGCCATTCTTAGTTCTATGTGCATTGTCCCAAGACTAGTTGATTGATGCATATCTTGATATTGCTTGTTTTAAACTATTTGTATCTAGTCACTCTTATGAACTTTGAAGGTGTCCTATGCATTTATATTTGCTACTCTATTGAGGGACAAGCTGAATACTATTATGCTATGTTTTCTTTATTTGAAACGAACAAACATCTTGCAAAGCATTGTTATTCATGAATCTTTTGTTTGTGCCTTTTCATGTTGCATCATAGTTTCTTTGTCTTATTTCTAGAACTTTGTCTTTCATGTTATGATTGAAGTACTATGATCCCAACTTCGATTGTTATACAAATACTTCGATCAAGTCTTTGATGGTGCATGTCACCTCAAAAATTATTATTTCTTTTTATCACTTACCTACTCGAGGACGAGCAGGAGTTAAGCTTGGGGATGTTGATACATTGCAAATGTATCTATAATTTTTGACGTTCCATGCTTGGTTTTATCCACTTTCTTTTGTTTTGTCCACACTTTGGAGTACTTTTCATATGATTTCTTGGACTAACCTATTAACAAGAGCCACAGTGCCAGCTGCCTGTTTTCTGCTATTTTTGGTTCCAGGAAAGTTAGAAAATGAATATTCTCAGAATTCGATGGGACAAAAGCCAAAGTGCCTATTTTTCCGGAAGTCATCAGATGCCAGAATACGAGACAGAGAGGGGCCAGAGGCCGGCCACACCACCTGGCCGCACAGCCAGGATTGGCCACGCCAGGGGGTGGTGTGGTGGCCCCAAGCACCCCTCAGCGTCTCCTTCTGCATATATATTGCCCTCGGGACGAAAACCCTAAGGGCCTGATCAAAAATCCACGAAAGAGTCTGTAGCCGCCGTCATCTCCATCCCTAGATCGGGAGGGATCTAAAGCTCTTCCCGGCACCCTGCCGGAGAGGGGAATTCACGCTGGAGGCCTTCTTCATCACCATGCAAGCCTCCGGTGTGATGAGTGAGTAGTTCATCCTTGGACTACGGATCCATGTAGTAGCTAGATGGCTGGTTCTCCTCCTTTGTGCTTTCATGTCTAGATCTTGTGAGGTCCGTTCATGATCAAGATCATCTATTTGTAATTCTGCATGTTGTGTTTGCGGGGATCCGATGGATATTGAGATGCTATTTCAGATTGATTATTGATTCTATCATGTCTTTGTTATTTGTGATCTTGCATGCTTTTCGTTGTTAGTAGCTATCTTGGCCAAGTAGATGCTAGCAACTCCAAGAGTTAGTATTTATGCTCGATAGTGGGTTCATGCCTCTGGTAATCTGGGGAAGTGACAGAAATCTCTAAGGTACTAGATGTGTTGTTGCTACTAGGGAGAAAACAACAATCCTTTGTTCATAGAACAATCATATTGTTTACTTTACACACAGTTCGTAAAGCAATAATCTGTTGCTTGCAACTTAATACTGGAGTGGGTTCGGATGATAACCTGAAGGTGGATTATTAGTCATAGATGCAGTTGGATGGCGGTCTATCTATAATGTTGTAATGCCCAATCAAGTCTCAAAGGAGTCAAGATGATTAGTATATGCATGTATTGCTTTCTCGATGTTTGTCAATTGCCCCGCTGTAATTTGTTCACTCATCATGTTATCTATCTTAAGGAGAGCCACCTCTAGTGCTATGGATCCCGGTCCTTTTCTTTTACATACAATCTATAATCTTTTACTGCTTTGTGTTTACTTTCTACAAACTATTACTTCTTTCCATTCGATATGTTTAATCCTTTGTTTTCCGCAAAACACGGTGAGATTGACAACCTCATCGCAAGTTGGGGACAAAGTTCTATGGTTGTGTTGTGCAGGTCTCCACGTTGCTACTCGCACCGGTAGTGCGCCCTGCCAAGGCTCAGCTAGCAACACCTTTGAGGTGTTTCCTTGCTCCTACTGGTTTGATTAAACCTTGGTTTCATGCTGAGGGAAACTTGCTGCTGTGCTCATCATACCTTCCTCTTGGGGTTCCCAACGAGCTCTACATCAACACCGCACCAACACTTTTCTGGCGCCATGCTACAGCCCACCATCGTCACCACACGGCGCGGAGCCCGCTCGCGCCATTCCACGATGACGACCTCACGACATCACTGCAGCACCTTCACCTGGCGGTGGCTCGATGGAGAGATCGGAGGGTGTTGGGTTGACTGCCCAAGGCTTCCCCGATTAGGTGCTGGCGATGGGGGACTTGCTGCCGTACCAGGAGCCGATGGTGGCGCCGGGCGACCCCGAGCCGGAACATCACGACCTGAAGTCGGAGCAACCCTTCCGGTCGGCAATTTCGAAGTTGCTGTTCACCTACCCGAAGAATCTGTGGGAGCCATACGTCTGTGTCAAGGGCGGTGGCTGCACTTCTTCATCGGGGCCTGCAAAATAGATAGCTGCCCTGGGGGATTTTTGTAAGATATGCCAAGTGGACACTTTTGTAATAGGAACAATATTTATGTATGGAAGTAAGAGGAGTCAATCGATTCGCAATGCATGGTCAATTATGTGGTATGTTTGACTTTTGTTTGAGCGAGTCCCTGAGCACGTCCACCCTTTAGTGGGGTATAACTCGTTTGTGTACATGTGTGTTTGCTTTGGATTTTTGTATTGGTTGTGACTTATTTGCCGTGGGGTGTGGGACCACTCGCCTTGCGACTCCGAAGTGGCGAGTCCCCGAGCGCGAGTAAGGTCGGTTTAGGCGAGTCCCCGAGCGTGGCACTTAGCCGTTTTTGGGCGTGTGCCTATTGTAAGGTTTTGGTGTGTTGTTTGTAACACGTTTCTTCCCCTGGCTCAGAGAGCCAGTCGCATGTCGAGTCCAAGGCAGCTCTCTTACTTGGTGTGTTCCCAAGCCACATGAGGGTTCCTTTTTGTGAAGTCCCCGTGCGTGGTACTGAACCATTCGAGTCGCTTTGCGCGAGGATGGGGAGGACAGGTCGCTGTGGGAAGCGTTTGCCGGTCGTCTTGGCCCGGTGGGCCAGTCGAGCAGGGCGACTCCGATGGTGGCTCCGGGTTGGCGTGTTCATGGATGACATAGAACCCGAATATTTTCGGTGCCATTGGGTCATACTACTTAGCCGTGCCGGTCGCTCAACCAAGGGTTGACTTTCGTAGGTAGCATATTGCTGAATGTACGAGTGCGACTGGCACAAGAGTATGGCGAGTAGACACAATTTGTGCGATCCGAATGAATTTCATTATAAATCATCTGGGTACAAGTTTGAGTTATATGTATAGAACTTTCGGAGGAGGTTTACATTCCATGGCCTCCCGACCTCAAGCTGGCCATTGCCCCGTATGTCGATGAGGTAGTAGGCATCATTACCGAGGATGCGTCCTATGGCGAATGGCCCCTCCCATGGGAGGGAGAGCTTGTGCATGCCCTTCTTGTCCTGGGCCAATCGTAGGACCAAGTCGCCCTCCTGGAAGGTGCGGGTCCGCACTCGGCGGCTGTGGTAGCGGTGGAGTCCCTGCTGGTAGAAGGCGGTGCGAGAGCGAGCCAGGTCACGTGCCTCATCGACCTGGTCGATGCTGTCTTTTCGGGCGATCTTGTTCGTCACCTCGACATAGTTGGCGACTCGAGGTGAGTCATGCTCCAGGTCGGTTGGCATTACGGCTTCGGTGCCCTACACCATGAAGAATGGCGTGAACCCCGTGGAGCGGTTGACGGAGGTGCGAATCCCCCATATTACGGAGGGGAGCTCTTCAACCCAGCGTCCTGGGGTTCGCTCGAGGGGCACTTGGAGTCGTGGCTTGAGTCCGTGGAGGAAGCTCTGATTGGCGCGTTCTTCTTGGCCGTTCGACTCTAGGTGGGTGACTGAGGCGAGGTCGAGTCGTATGCTATGTTCTTCGCAGAATTCTGCCATGGCGCCCTTGGCGAAGTTGGTGCCGTTATCCGTTATGATGTTGTGCGGGTAGGCGTACCGGTAGATGAGCTCGTGGAGGAACTTGGTGGCCGTCTTGCCGTCACACTTTTTGATCGGCTTGGATTCGACCCATTTGGTGAACTTGTCGACCACGACCAGGAGGTGGGTGAAGCCGGATGGGGCCTTCTTGAATGGGCCGACCATGTCCATGCTCCATACGGCGAATGTCCAGGTGATGGGGATGGTCTTGAGTGTCAAACTAGGGAGATGCGTCTGGTTGTACTTCTGGCACCCGACGCATCTTTGGACGATGTCGGTGGCATCGGCGTGCGTGGTGAGCCACTACAAGCCATGCCGCATGGCCTTGGCGACCAGCGACTGGGCGCCGGCGTGATGGCCGCAGTCGCTGGTGTGGATGTCCTGGATGATCTTGCGTCCTTCTTCTAGCTGTACGTAGCGCTGGAACACGCCAGTCATGCTGCGTTTGTGGAGCTCATCATTTATGATGAAGAAGGATTTGGAACAGCGCACGATCATTTGTGCTTCCGTCTCATTGCTTGGGAGGATCTTGTGCTCGAGGAGGGCGACGTACTGTGCCGTCTAGTCGCTGGGCTCTACAATCATGGCGACTAGGGCCAGCTCGGGTTGTAGTGGTATCCCGATGTCGATCTCCTTCGGCGGGGAGACCGAAGGCTTGTGGATGATATCGAGGAAGATGCCTGTGGGTGGTGTTTGCCAAGCCGACCCGATGTGGGAGAGGGTGTCTGCCTCCTCATTTTTTCACCCGTCGATCCACTCAATTGAGTAACCATTGAAGTGTCCTCCCAACTGGTCTACCGCTTGGCGGTATGCTATCATTGTCGGGGAGACAGCGTCGCAGGTCCTGGCGACTTGGCCGGCGACTAGGTCGGAGTCGCCGTAGCACCGTAGGCGGTTGATGTTCATCTCCTTGGTGGCCCACATGCCGTGAAGGAGGGCCTCGTACTCTGCCATGTTATTGGTGCAGGGCTTGAAGTTGAGGTGGAGCATGTAGCAGAACTTGTCTCCTTTGGGGGAGGTCAGTATGACCCCGGCCCTAGCGTTGTCGGTGTTCTTGGACCCGTCGAAGTGGAGCGACCAGTAGTGGAGGTATGGGAGCTTCTCCAGCTGCTGTGCTTCTTCCCAGTCTGCAAGGAAATCAGCCATGGCTTGCGACTTGATCGCTTTGCAGGGCTCGTATTTGATGTTGTGGATGCTGATTTCGATGGCCCACTTGGCGACTCGCCTAGTTGCCTCGCGATTGCGTATGATGTCCTGCAGTGGAACGGAGGAGATGACCGTTATTGGGTGCTCCTGGAAGTAGTGAGGGAGTCACCGTTGAGCTTGGAATACCACGTATACCAGTTTTTGGTACTGCGGGTAGCGCTGTCTTGAGTCCGTCAGGACTTCGCTGATGTAGTAGACGGGGTGCTGCACAGGGCGCTCCTTGCCCTCCTCTGGCCATTCGACGACCATCACGGTGCTGACGACTCGAGTGGAGGCCACCACATAGACGAGCATTGGCTCTTTGTCGATTGGGGCGGTGAGGAGTGGAGCCGCGAGTAGCACTTCTTTGAGTGCTTTGAGTGCGTCGTCCGCCTCCACCTCCCATTGGAACATGGGGTTCTTGCGCATCAGGCGGTAGAGGGGCATTGCCTTCTCGCCGAATCGGGGAATGAAGCGACTGAGAGCCGCGACGCGTCCGGCCAACTTCTGGACGTCACACAGGCACTCGGGTTTCCCAAGTCGCGCGATGGTGTCAATCTTGGTGGGGTTGGCCTCGATGCCTCGTTTGGAGACCACGTATCCTAGGAGTTGTCCGGTGGGGACGCTGAAAGTGCATTTTCCTAGGTTGAGCTTGATGTTTTACCTCCGCAGGTTTGCGAAGGTTTCGGCCAGGTCGGCGAGCAGGTCGTCCTGGCGGGTGGATTTTACCACCACGTCATCGATGTAGACGTGTATGTTGCGGCCAATTTGGCTCGCAAGGCACTCCTGCATGCACCTTTGGTAGGTGGCGCCGGTGTTCTTGAGGCCGAACGTCATGGCCGTGTAGTAGAAGGCGCCGAATGGCGTGATGAACGCCGTCTTCTCCTCATCCTCGACCGCCATTTTGATCTGGTTGTCGCCAGAATATGCTCGAGGAAGCATAACGATTCCGATCCCGCGGTCGAGTCGATGATCTGGTCAATGCGCGGTAGGACGAACTCCTCCTTCGGGAAGGCGCTGTTGAGGTTGGTGTAGTCGATACACATTCTCCACGTGTTGTTCTTTTTCAGGACCAGGACTGGGTTTGCCAGCCACTTGGAGTATTTGATTGGGCGAATGAAGCCTGCGGCAAGTAGGCGCTGTACTTCTTCCGCGATTGCTCGGTGGCGCTCTTCATTAAAGGGCCGTAGCGACTGCTTTACTAGTCGCACTTTGGGGTTGGCGTTGAGTTTGTGCTCAGCGAGTTCCCTCGGGACATCAGGCATGTCAGATGGTTTCCATGCGAAGATGTCGCGATTCTCATGGAGAAACTCGGTGAGCGCGCTTTCCTATGCGGGGCTCATGTGCGCCCCAATGGTGACCGTCTGGCTGGAGTCACCCGGGATGAGCTCGACGGTGCGGGTGTGCGTGGTCGCCTCAAACGTGGAGCTCGTAGCAGTTGGCTTCTTCAGGATGGTGGGGTCGTCATTGTTGATGTTGCCCGCATATTTCACGAGTTCCTCCACATGGTCATTCTCTGCGGCGATGATGGCGTCAGCGAGTTCAGCGCCTTTGTCTTCGCATTCTGCGGCCATATCAGGGTCGCCGTGGACGGTGATGATGCCGCTTGGCCCTGGAAGCTTCATCATGTTGTAGGCGTAGTGGGGGGTAGCCATGAATTTGGCGAACGTTTGGTGTCCCAAGATGTAGTGGTAGGGGCTGCGGAAGTTCACCAGTTCGAACACGATCAGCTCGGTGCAGTAGTTTGTTGGTGTGTCGAAGGTGACTGGCAGCGTTACTTTTCCAATCAGGTATGACTTCCGACCAGGGATGATGCCGTGGAAGGTTGTCAGGGTCTGCTCGATTGCTGATTCTGGGAGCTGGAGCCTCTTGAACGTGTCCAAGTACATGATGTTGATGTAGCTCCCGCCGTCCATCAGTGTCTGATGACCCACATGTATAGGGGGTGTATCGCAGTATTTTCGATAAGTAAGATTGTCGAAGCCAACAAGGAGTAGAAGGTGCTGGCGAGTGGCTAGGAGCAGGAATTCTCTGTAAATACTTAGCAAACGGATTTTTAGGGGTTTCTGATAATGCAAGTAAATAAAGTACGAGTAAATAAAAGAAAATAAGAATAAATGCAGCAACTGACCCAATCCTTTCTTTAGCAAAGGACAAGCCGGTTGTATTACTTAGGATGATCAAACGTTCTCGAGGACACATGGGAATATCGTCAAGTGCTTTCGCTTCATATAGTTGATTAATCTTCTTTAGTTTGCTAAGTGTTGTGTGGGTGAACCTGTGCTAATGTACCGACCTTCCTAGGACTAATACATACTTGTGATTATACCCCTTGCAAGCATTCACAAGTACAAGAAAGTAATTAAGGTAGAAACCTAACCACAACTTTAAACTCTAAGACCCTGACGTCCCTTGTGCAATGGTTTCCTAACGGGGGTTCAGGTTTCTGTCACTCCGGCAACCCCTACGATTAGTAGCCAAATACAAAATGCATTCCCCTAGGCCCATATAGGTGAAGTTTCATGTAGTCGACGTTCACATGACACCGCTAGAAGAAGTACACCACAACTTAAATATCAAACCATTAAATCTTTCTCAACACAATTCCACTACTAACAACATGACTTCTCCCATGTCCTCAAGAACTAAACGAACTACTCACAACACATCATATGGATCATGATCAGAGATGAAATAATGATATGTAACAATCTGAACATAAATAATTCAATGGTTCACTCAACATCATCAACTACAAGGAGTAATCAACACCAGGAAAGTTTCCCCTAAGAACTATGCAAGATTCAACCCAATTGTTACAGCGGTATGAAGTGGTGATGATGGTGCTGGTGGAGATGATGATGGTGATGATGATGATGATGATCCCGATGAAGTCCAGGTTGATGGTGGTGTTGATGGCGACGATCTCCCCTCTCTAAGAGGGAATTCCCTTGGCAGAATTCTGTCTGCCGGAGAGATCTTTCTCTCTCGGTATTTTCCGTCCCGCGGAGGCGGCGGAATATTTCTGTGGTCGCTCCCCGAGTCTTAGGGTTTCGGGAGGATAATATACGCCAGAGGGGAGAGGTTGGAGTGTTCCAGGGTGGCCACACCACCTGGTGGCGCGGCCTGGGGTGGCCCGCGCCAGGGGGTGGTCTGGGCCCCTTGTGGCCCATCTCCACTTCCCCTTCTGGCTTCCTTCGTCTTCTCCGCTATCGTTGATTTTCCATGTATTTTCCTGGATTTTCTGATCTTCGCGAATTTTGCCTCCAAACAACACCTTTTCCATCAGAATCCTGACTATAGCGGTCCATGCTCCAAAAGTCATCAACGATGCAAAAATAGATGAAATAACATAAGTATCATCTCTTAATTTGAAATATATCAATGAATAACAGTAAATTATGATATAGAAGAGTGATGCAAAATGGATGTATCAACTCCCCCAAGCTTAGACTTCGCTTATCCCCAAGCAAAAACTGAGCTCAATAAACATGACCTCAGGTTTATGGAGTGAAGAGTCGATAAAATAATACGGACAAGAAGAATCATATTCATCAATACATAAGTCATAATAGAAGATAACTCACTATTATATAACTTAACTTGCAATAAGTAAAGGAAACACAATAAAGATGCATAAAGTAAAATAATAATTGGTAATGGCAAACTTAGCTCTTAGTCGAAGAATAGTTCACAATTTGCTGGAGTTCACAAATAACTGGTTTTCAATGATAGCTTTCAAAGTAGTAGACACTAAGATAAGAGCAATGTGCTAAACAAGGAACATAAGAAACATGATTGAATAAATCATCATATGAATGAATGAAACACAACAACTCAAAATACTTGCTGAGATAGAAGAGGATAGGTTTACTGACTTAACTAAAAAGTAAAAGAAAGGCCCTTCGCAGAGGGAAGCAGGGATTTCAAGTTTCATAAAGAGCTTCCAAAAATTATGGTACTTACTAGCTTTCAGCTCTCATTGCCCCTATCATAGGCATCTTTAGGTGATTAAGGTTAAAGTGACATAACTAAGAGGATATGCTTGACAAGTTATAAGTTGAAATCTCATGCCCCTTACTTACGAGTACCGAACCTCATGCTACTCAACTTCAGTCACAAGTAAGATCTTGTCATTGTAAATACATATGTATCATAGAGAACTGCCAACGGGGTACCCCTTGCACATGATACATGAGCTATCCCATAATCACAATGACAAGGCAAGCAGACAATGAGCATCTCAGCAATCCTTTTATTTTCTATTTGCATAGGTTTTTATTGAGGATGCTTCAAAAAGTGCTCATTATGGTTATGCTACAAGTTTCCACCATGGTTAGGCATGGCTTAGGCTAGCGGCCCAGGCGTTTCTCTAACACACATACAAACTCCATGATCTTACAAGTTCCCCTTTTATTTCACACCGCCGGGATCCATAAGCAAAAGAATCATGATATCAATGGAATATAAGTGCAATGTTGAAAGCGTTCCCCATGATACATGGTTCTGCCAACTTCAACTTATAAAGCACAAGCATATACGCAACAAAGATGGATACAATGGTTCAAGTTTATTAAATGCAGGGAAGTAAGGTGTGCCATCAAGTTTGTGAGAGCTTTAATCACTAATTGTCACATAACAAGTTTAATTTGGAAGGTAGATAAAAACATGAATTTACTTGGAATAGCAATAGTGCTAGTAGGTAGGTATGGTGGACACAAATGGCATAGGTTTTGGTTTTAACGATTGGATGCACGAGAAGCATTCCCCCTTAGTACAGGTTTTTGGCTAGCAAGGCTGGGTAGCAAGCATAAGAGTTGAAGGAAACAAACATACAAGTGATAAAAACCAACATGCAATCTTCCTTGGAAGCACAAAAGTTCTTAACTAGGGAATACTAAACTTATGAGCAAATCAAGAAAGAAAGATGATGACATTATATTTCCTTAAGAGTACTTTTATCTTTTTCATTCAATTCTCAAAATATTGTTGTTATTGACCGAGCCAGGTTTGCCAAAACCAACTAAATTAACTCAATGATCCCGAAGTGATACCAATACTAATGACAAGATCAATCATATAACCATGAATTGAAAACTAATATAAGATATGAAAAGAGTAAATGATAAAACTTCTCATTAATATTCCATAACGGCAACTCACTCCAAGGGATACATAGATATCTAACGAGAGAGGGACACTTCCATAATGCAAACCATCCTACATGATAACTTCTCTATTCAAGATATGACTCTACTAAAAAGGTAAAAAGATAGAAGATAGTGATGTGATACCGCGGCACTCCCCCAAGCTTGGAACAAACCAAGGGGATGCCAAAACCTGATGACGAATTACTCCTTCGGTGGTGGTGGTATTCTCTCAATGAGCTTTTTGATTAGTTTCCCCAAGTCCTCAATCTCGAAGGTGAGATTACGAATCAACTGTGAGTTTTGCTCAATGCGGCTCATGATCATGTCGGGTTGCGAATTCCAGCTCTTGTGATTCTTTCCCCACTCTTCCTCCTTGAAGTCTTCTTTTCCTGCATGGCTAGAACGAGGCAAATCCCAATTGGAGGGTAGTTTCTCCTTGGGCATATTCTGGTATTGATGCTCATGGATAAGGGTATGGAAAGGATTCTTGGTGCATGGAGGAAGTGACCGTGGAGCCAGACAGTGACGCGGAGGTTTCCCTCCAGTTGACATCCGTGCAGTCCTTCTGATCCTGGCAGGTTTTGCCACCACTCCAATGCTTTCAATGGTAGTGCCGGTGTGCGGATGTTGGCTTTGCTTTGCCTCCTCTTCATCTTCACTCTTGATCTCCTTCTCCTGCTCGGGGTCTTGGAGATCCTCCTCCATAGGCTCCTTTCCCTTATCCTTGGCGGACACCGTTGTGCTTCTAACCTTCAAGAATAGTTCCTGGAAGAAACAGATCGAAACGAAAACACGACGAGAACACGATATACGAACCTCGGGGGTTCCAGGGGATTATATATTATAAAGTTTTACAACAAAAGGAAGGTACTGGGAGAAAACGGGTCAGAGATGGAGTCCGGGGCGACCACACCACCTGCTAGCGCGGCCAGGGGGCCACACCAGGGGTGGTGTGAGCCACCCTGGCTCCGTTTCCATCCCTCTTTCGCTTCGTAGCTTTCCTTGTTGGATAAAAACTCCAAAAATACAACTGGATAGAATTTTCGCGGAACTTTTCTTACAAGATCTGTTACCTATTCAAAAATGGACTCTGCAGGTCTCTGAATTTGGTCTTTGATAGATTCTTCCAGAGTCACCGCTTGAATAACATCAATATATTCATATTCATACACATATTGCTCGAGTCATGAAACCTTTCACTATCTTATTACACCATTTTCTCCACTAACCTAAAAATTTCTTTCACACAAAACATCACACAATTCTCATTAGCAACATTAGTGTAAGCGAGGTAATAAACCTTTTAGGTTCAATTTCAACTGAAATCCGTCAAAACATAAGCTACTGTAGCAACTCCTTCCGAAAACCCAAAAAGAATTCAAAAAGGAAATCGTTTAGAGAAGCAAATGCAAGAGTGGCAAAATCTGTCAAAACAGACCAGCAGGTAAAGATCAATTTTTTCTAAAATGTTATGTTGCTCAAATAAAAAATTGCAAAACTAACGAAAGTTAAATAACAACCTGGGGAAGAAGCACAAAAATTTTCACCTCATACCAACATACAGAGATCTCTCACGAATTTTTACGGTGAAGCACAAAAATCTGTTTCGGGACAGCAACTTCCCCAAATCTTACTTCTCTCATTTTAGAGATTGATCTTGACACAAAAACCAAACAAAAAGGATAAGGAGAGGTTATTGATGAAACAATAACTTCCAATACTCAAAGAAACAAAAACAAACTGAAAGCAAGACTATATTGGGTTGTCTCCCAAAAAGCTCTTTCTTTATAGCCATTAAGATGGGATGACAATTTCAATGAAGCTCACACAAGATACGAATTGAAGTGAAAGAGAGCATTAAGAAGCAAAAATATACATGTTTAAGTATAACCCACTTCCTATGCAAGGGAATTTTGTAAGCAAACATGTTGTTGAAACCAGAGGCAACAAGCATAGGAAGGCAGGACAAGTGTAACATAAAGATTTTAAGCATAAAACGAGGAAACTTGATAGTATTGAGATGCATAAGAAAAGTCTTCCCTCTCTCATAATAACTTTTAGTATCATGCATAAACTTAATAATATAGCTATCACAAGAACCATTGTAGCAATGATCGCTTATCCTAACAGAAAACATAGGGACACTAACTCTCATAACACTACTTTGTGAAACAAAACTAGGGATATCCTTACAGAGGATAGTGTGTCCATCTTCCACATATTTAGTGACAAAGTCTTTCACATTTGCTATTATAGGTTCATCATTTTGTTCATCGGGTTCAACAACTTTATTTGTACTTTCATTAACCATACTAGCTATCATAGAATGTTCCTTTATCTTAACTGGGAAAGGCATTTTCTCAATGTAAGGTTTAGGTAAAGCATGATTAGCAGTATAAACTTCAGTATTTCTTGCAGAACACACTTAGCAACATCTTTATATGGTTCATGATACTTATTCCACTTCTTTTTAAGAACTTCGGAAGCAAAAGCCTTAAAATAAGTTGCAATAGCTTGAGAGTCTAAACCATAAGCATTTTTAATATTTTGAAAGTCATCAGTTCCCATAAAAGATTCAATGCATTCATAATCATAATTTATACCTGACTTTCTTCCTTTGTCATTCTCCCATGCTTCAGCATTGTCTTGAATACGGTCCAAAAGATCCCATTTAGCTTCTTCTTCCATGCGTGTAAATGATCCAGCACAAGAAGCATCCAATAAATCCTTATGATGAAGAGAAAGCCTTGCATAAAAGTTATTGATAATAATATTGTGAGGGAGCTCATGAATAGGACATTTGAGCATTAGTAACTTCAATCTCCCCCAAGCTTGAGCTGTACTCAATCCATCAAGAGGCCAAAAGTTGTATATTTGATTCCGATCTTTATGAATCTCACTAGGAGGATAAAACTTTGAATAAAAGAGAGGTACTATTTCCTCCCATTCAAGAGCTTGACCATTCTTCAGCAGCTTATACCATTCTTCAGCTCTTCCTTTTAGTGATAATGAGAATAACTTCTTCTTAACTTGATCTATTGTAATACCTGCACACTTGAACAACTCGCATAATTCGTGTATAAAGAGAAAATGATCACCGGGATGGACAGTTCCATCTCCAAGATAATAGTTATCCATAACACGATCAATAATTCTTGTAGGTATTTTAAAAGTATCATTCTCAGCAGGTGGTGGTTCATCTACTACCTTAGAAGTGGTAGTAGCATTACGAAATAAAAAACTCAGCAAATTATCCATAATGAAAATAAAGCAATTAACAGAAGTAAACAATACTCACATTAGAAGTTTCCTTTACCAGTTCCACCCTCCAATAGTGCTTCACTCCCTGGCAATGGCGCCAGAAAATAGTCTTGATGACCCACAAGTATAGGGGGCGTATCGCAAAATTTTCGATAAGTAAGAGTATCAAACCCAACGAGGAGCAGGAGGTGCTGGCGAGTGGCTAGGAGCAGGAATTATCTGTAAATAAAGTACGAGTAAATAATACAAGTAAATAAAGTACGAGTAAATAAAAGACAATAAGAATAAATGCAGCAAGTGGCCCAATCCTTTCTTTAGCAAAGGACAAGCCGGTTGTATTTCTTAGGATGACCAAACGTTCTCGAGGACATATGGGAATATCGTCAAGTGCTTTCGCTTCATATAGTTGATTAATCTTCTTTATTTTGCTAAGTGTTGTGTGGGTGAACCTATGCTAATGTACCGACCTTCCTAGGACTAATACATACTTGTTATTATACCCCTTGCAAGCATCAACAAGTACAAGAAAGTAATTAAGGTAGAAACCTAACCGCAGCTTTAAACTCTAAGACCCCGATGTCCCTTGTGCAATGGTTTCCTAACGGGGGTTCAGGTTTCTATCACTCCGACAACCCCTACGATTAGTAGCCAAATACACAATCCATTCCCCTAGGCCCATATAGGTGAAGTGTCATGTATTCGATATTCACATGACACCACTAGAAGAAGTACACCACAACTTAAATATCAAACCATTGAATCTTTCTCAACACAATTCCACTACTAACAACATGACTTCTCCCATGTCCTCAAGAACTAAACGAACTACTCACAACACATCATATGGATCATGATCAGAGATGAAATAATGATATGTAACAATCTGAACATAAACGGTAATTCAATGGTTCACTCAATAGCATCAACTACAAGGAGTAATCAACACCGAGAAAGTTTCCCCTAAGAACTATGCAAGATTCAACCCAATTGTTACAGCGGTATGAAGTGGTGATGATGGTGCTGGTGGAGATGATGATGGTGATGATGATCCCGATGAAGTCCATCTTGATGGTGGTGTTGATGGCGACGATCTCCCCTCTCCGGGAAGGAATTTCCCTGGCAGAATTCTGTCTGCCTGAGAGATCTTTCTCTCTCGGTGTTTTCCACCCCGCAGAGGCAGCGAAATCTTTCTGTGGTCGCTCCCCGAGTCTTAGGGTTTCGGGAGGATAATATACGCCAGAGAGGAGAGGCTGGAGTGGACCAGGGCGGCCACACCACCTGGTGGCGCGGCCTGGGGTGGCCCACGACGGGGGGTGGTGTGGGCCCCCTGTGGCCCATCTCCACTTCCTCTTCTAGCTTCCTTCGTCTTCTGAAAAAATAGGATTTTCCATGTATTTTCCCGGATTTTCTGATCTTCGTGAATTTTGCCTCCAAACATCACCTTTTCCATCATAATCCTGACTGCAGCGGTCCATGCTCCAAAAGTCATCAACCATGCAAAAATAGATGAAATAACATAAGTATCATCTCTTAATATGAAATATATGAATGTATAACAGTAAATTATGATATAGAATAGTGATGAAAAATGGACGTATGAGTGTCTTGGGCAGCCAGTAGTCGGCCACTTTGGGCCTGACCACCAGGGCGACTCGCCATGGGTACTCGATCTTGGGCGCGTGGTCCTGGCGACTCCAGGTGATGCTTTGCTCAGACTAGTTGAGGAAGCGGGGGATATCGACCTGTGTCACCGCATTGACAGCGACTGCGCGGGCAAGCACCTTCTTCTCACGCTTGGTTCCGAGCATGGTGAAGGTGTGGAGTGATCCGACAGCGTTGCGGAAGCCGCCGGCGTTGCCGTTGTCCCTTGGCGGGTTGTTGTTAGGGTTGTTCCGTGCCCACCTTGCCTTTTCGATTTGCTTGAGGGAGTGGCAGTCTGCGGTAGTGTGGGTGGCGGGCTTACCCTCCCTGCTGTGGTAGACATAGGGTTGGTTGAGCAGGGCGGCAAGGTCGAATTTCAGCCTCACCGCATTGTTGGCGTGGTAGTTCCCGCTGTCGCGGTAGTTTCCTCCATCGCGGCGGAAATTCTTCGGGTCGCGTTAGCCATAGCCGGCATTGGCGACGAAGTTGACTCGCCCATCACCGCGGCGCTTGCCGGTGATGCGAGTGTTGCTGTAGCGCATGTCGTGCTGTAGCCCGCTGTCGTGGGTGCTGATGCGGCGTCTTCCTCCTGACTCGTCGTCAGAGTCCTGGTTGGGGTCCTCTTCCGCGTAACGCTTGGCGATCTCAAGGAGGTTAGGGATGTTGTCAAGCGTCCGGTAGACCCTCTTGATCTTAGCGACCAGGGGTTCATACCGGCACGCGTTCTTGAAGCAGTGCATCGCCGTGTCTGGGTGGATGCCGGAGGCATTGATCCATAGTTCCTGCCACCTTTGGATCCAGTGGTAGGTCGACTCACGGTGTCCCTGGATGCAATGTTCCAGGTCCTCTATGGTGGTGGCACAGGTGTAGGAACCCTCAAAGTGCCTGACGAAGGCATCCCGCATCTCTTCCCACGAGTCGATGCTGTCGGCGAGGAGGGTGTTGATCCATTGCCGGGTTGCACCCTCCATCATCAGGGGGAGGTAGCGAGCGGCTAGCAGGTCAGTGTGGCCGGTGATTCCCATCGCCATGAGTATGTGTCTAACCACACCGCTGGGTCGTACGTTGGGTCGTACTTTTTGATCTCCTTGGGTGCCTTGAAATTGGTGGGGTACTTCTCGCCTCGGATTATAGGTCCGAAGCACTGGCGACTGACTCGACTGAGCGAGCCCCTGGGTTCGTGGTCACCATGGTCCGTGAGGGTGTGCCTCAAGTCATTGGACTGGCACGCCCGCCAAGCCTGGTTGTTGACGATGTGGGTCCGGGCGTCGATGGGTTGCCTGTTGGCAGCGACCGTGTTGTTCACCGGTCGCGGCTCGTTGGTGGAGAGCGCGGGGTTGGCGGCCTGTGGCTGGTGCACCAGGAGCTGGGGCGGTGGGCAGGTCACGGTGTTGGTGACGGTTGGGTGGCTGCTTGAGGCCGCCCTGCTTGCAGATGAGCGGGAATACATCCGCCCCCGCAGGCCGACTCCCACGGCTTGCTGCTCGACGGCCCTGGTGAGTAGGGCCTTGGCATACTGGATCTGTAGCACGCCTTCTCCCTGGACGTCGAGGTGGGTGACTATGGCATCGGCCACGACGACGTTGTCCATTCGAGTGGAGTACAGTGGGAGCCCGTTGGCATCGCGGGCCTGTGGCAAGATTATGATCTGTGGCTAGTCTAGCTGGGGCGCGCGACCAATGGGTGGCGGTGGGGCCCCAGTCGCCGGTGCACCGGGTGGTGGTCGGTTGCTGCCACCTGGTGGCACATTCTCGCAGTATTCACTCTTAGCCGCGCGTGCAGGGTCGCTTTCGTTGTTGAAGTTCAGGACGTGGCCCTAGACGTTGGAGTTCAGGCAGGTCCTGATGCGGCGCTGGTGGTAGACCGACAACTCCTGCACCGTCGCCCACTCGAGGCGAAATTTCTCACGCTCGGCTAGCTCCTTCCCCTGCGCCTCCTCCAGTCATAGACGGGCTTCCTACACCTCTGTGGCCATCGCGGTTGGAGGGATTGGTGTAGAGAATGGATCTGGCGGGGCAACCATGCTGCCCGCCATGTAGATCGCGTTGAAGCGATTGGATCTGGCACGAAAGTCCTCGGGGGACTCCGAGCCAGAGTCGGAATCGAAGATCCCAAGGATGGAGGAATCCTCGAAGTCCTCAGGGTTGGAGACCCGCGTCATGGAGTCCTCCCGTGATGCTGCGGTGATAGATCTATCGACCGCGGCAGGGGTCGCGGAGTCGGTGTCATCATGGAGGGCCGCGTCGTCCGCGGTGGCATTGGTCTCGACCGCGTTGCTGGCAGCCAAATCGTATTCGGTGGCGAGGTGACTAATGGAGTGGACCTGCTCCTCTGAGAGAAGATCGTGGCGTGGCGACGATCCACCAACGATCACCGTTGCCGCCGGGTCGACTGCACCGGTGAAGCCGACGGACATGTTGATGGAGCCGACCAGCATTATCGCGCTGTGGGTGACCGGGCGTGACACCGAGATGTAGCTGCTGGGCAGGATCTGTAAGATCCCGCCGATGGCAGTCATGTAGCCAGTGACGATCGGCCGATCGATCGGCGAGTAGGGTCTCGCCGTAGAACTCAGGCCAGTCCGGCTAGGCCCCACGGTGGGCGCCACTATCGTGAAAATGGCCACGACAGTCGCTCCCATAGGTAGCGATTGATAGAATCGGGGGCGAGAGCTGGCGACCATCTACAATGCGAGATGGGGGCGGATGCACATGGGTTTACCCAGGTTTGGCCCCTCGGAGGGTAAAGACCTACTCCTTCTAGATTAGATTGATGGAGAGCGAGTTATAGGGGTGGCGAGCTTAGCGTCTAAGCAGCGAGTCGCTTGAAGGGGTGTAAGATGGAACGCGAGTCCTCAGAGTACCCTAGGGAGGCTTATATAGGAGGCACCTCGCTAGGGTTTACAGTTTACAACCGAACAAGTTATGGATTTGGAGGCTTTGACCTAATCCGACTGAGCTTTAGGTACGCTTCTGGGCCTCCAGTCTCCAATCGCCAGGCCTTCTCCTTAGTCGCATTCCAGTCGCCATCCTCTAGGCCCACTCGCTAGGCCTTTGGCCCGATCGAAACGTCCTGCTAGGCATACCCCATTCTGCATATCCCCATCACTCCTTTTAATAGAGCACCGGAGCAAAGCATTAATACTCCGTGAACACACGTAATCCTCATATCACAGCCATTCCCTCCGGTTATCCCGATTATTGTCACTTCGGGGCCTTTGGTTCTAGACAATAATATGTGTATACAACTTGCAGGTAAGATTATAAACAATAATATCCTCATGAATCAATAACATGTTCAGATCTAAAATCATGGCACTCGGGCCCTAGTGACAAGCATTAAGCATAACAAGTTGCAACAAAGTCAAAAAGCACTAATAGTAGATACTAGGCACCATGCCCTAACAATCTGATGCAATTACATGAATGATCTCATCCAATCCCTACCATCCCCATAGCATATAGCAGGGGATTACTCACTCATGGATGGGGGAATCATGGATGGTTGATGGAGAAGCGATGGTGATGATGATGGCGATGATCTCCTCCAATTCCCCGTCCCGACAGGGTGCCAGAACAGAGTTTCTGGTTCCGAATCGCGGTATCTAGTTGTGGTGGCGCAACAGAACTCTATCTGGAAAAACGTCGAACCCCCCCCCCCTGAGTTTTTAGGTCAAGGGGCATCTTATAGGCGAAGAGGGAGGCAGAGGGGGTGCCTGAGGCGGCCACACCCCTCCTAGGCGCGGCCTGGGATGGCCCGCGCGGCCAAGGGGTGTGCGCCCCTCGTGGCCCTCCTCCGTCTCGTCTTCTGGATCCGTGAGTCTTCTGGTGAAATAGGATTTTTGACATATTTTCTGGGATTTTTCCTGATAGTTGATTTTCTGCACAAAAACTAGACACTAAGGTAATTTTGCTGAAAATAGCGTCAGTCCGTGTTAGTTGTAGCCAAATCACACAAGTTTAGAGGAGAAATAATAGCAAAAGTGTTCGGGAAAGTAGATACATTTTGGACATATCAACTCCCCCAAAGCTTAGCTTATTGCTTGTCCTCAAGCAATTCAGTTGAAAACTGAGTGCGACAAAAGAGCTTTCATGAACACATTTACTTCATAAGATGTATATATTCTCAGCATATGATCAAATACTTAGGCAATTCATAATAAAGAGTATGCAAATAAGTTTACTTAATAGTCATTGCAAGCTATGAAGAGATTCCAACTCAAAAATAATAAGTAGCATGAAACATAAACATATGCAACATTGCAATGCTCATAAAAAGGTATGCTAGAGTGGTATCTCGCTTGCCTTTGATTGTAGAGCAAACATAAATGCCAAGGCACCTATGAAGTTCAAGTGAAGACTAGAAGTAAAGATATCAAAGATACAAGCATCAAAGTCATGACACAATTAACCAAGTTTTGAGACAAGCACATTACACTAAGAATGACAACTATGCTCTCAAGAAAGTGCTCATAGAATAAGTGGTGACTCAACAAGGAAGTGAAAAGGTTTTGAAAAGTTTGAAAGGCTTCCAAATGCTGAAAGTATGGTACTCATTACTTTGAGATCCCATTGCCCCTATCATAAGCATCTTTAAATGGTTAAGGTGAAACTGAGGTCCAATATGAGTTATATGCTTGATATACCATAAACTGGAAATCTCATGTCCCTTGAGTACGAGGGTCGCTCCTCATGCTACTCAACTTTAGTTACCGGTAAGTTCTTGTCATAGTAAATACATGTGTATCATAGAGAATCGCCAACGAGGTACCCCTTGCACATGATACAGGAGCTTCCCATATCAAAGTGACAAGGCAAGCAGACAATGAGCATCTCAGCAATCTTCTTATTTACCATGGGAAAATGGTGCTTTTTTCTCTCTTTCCTCTTTTCAATATGTCTCTTTTTTTATAAGAAGAAAGATTCATAGATTGCTCACTATGGTTATGCTGCAAGTTTCCACCATGATTAGGCATGGCTTATGCTAGCGGCCCAGGCATCTCTCTAACACATATACATAACTCCATGGACTTACAAGCTCCCCTTTTATTTCACACCGACGACATACATAAACAAAAGAGCATGATTCAACTAGGTATATATTTACAGATGTTGAAAGCGTCCCTCGTGATAGCACAGTTCTGCTAACTCCCAGCCTATAATTATCAAGCATATAACTTTCATGGACAGTCACAATAGTTCAGGTTTATTAAGTGCAAGAAATAAAGTGTGCCATCAAGTTCGTGAGAGATTTACTAACTAGCTTTCTCATAACAAGCAAACATTTTATTCGGAAGAAAACAAGGCATACCGAATATGCACGGAATAGCAAATGATGCTAATAGGTAGGTATGGTGGACACTTTTGGCAATATTGGTTTTGGGGAGTTGGAAACACGAGTAGAGCTCATACTCAGTGCAAGTGAAGGCTAGCAACAGAAAGGGAGCGACAAACGAGAGAGCAATAACTGTCATAATCATGCTTGCAACAAAACATGACTAATTATGGCATGAAAGTGATTCAAGAACCCTGAGGCAAAATAATTCATCGAGGCTTAACTGATTATTGTTTCAGTCATATGCATGCGTGAGCATGTGCCAAGTCGATTCAAATGAAACATTCAGAGGAGGATACCATAATGTCATACCAAGTTATGAATAGAACAATGCAAGCAAACATTCATATGACATGCTACAAACCATTAGCAAGCTGGAGCTAATCATAAGAAAGCAAGAACTACTAAGCATCCATAAATAACATACACCTTACATGAACAGACTAAGCATGCTCACAATGATGAGTATATGTACAAAAATGAAAACAAATAGAGTTCATTACCAGCCTCTTACCACACCTCAAGTTGTCATTAATCTTCATTTTTTCCCTTCACTTGTGTGGCTTGAATAATAACATGAAACCAAACTCCACTAAGGACTGCTGAACCCTGCAACGAACTTCACAAATCCAAAGAAGAACAACAAATATTTTTGGTGTTTTCGATTTTTGAAGCAAGAACCAAAAGGAAGATCAAGCAAAGCGAAATCTTTTTGGGTTTTTTGAATAATTAAGACAAAGCTAAAAGGAATAAGCAAACCAAGGCTAAAACCATAAGGAAGCAAACAAAGGGAAATAACAAAAATATTTTTGCTCTTTTCATGTTTTGGGAAGGCAAAAATAAAGCAAGAACAAAAACTAAAAAGAAAACGAAACATAGATATACAAAGTAACGACTGAACATGATATGTAGATGAGTGTGATGTCGGTATACCTCCACCAAGCTTAGGATTTTGGCCTAAGTGGGTATCAATCCCAAGCTGGCCAAGATGGAGCGCCTCCATAATATGGCGAAGAAGTGCCTTCATCCTGATATGAACTCGAGGACGCTCCAAGAGGGCACTTCCCCCTGGTGCTTCCCGTGGAAACCAAGCAAGCGGAGTTTCTCGTCCACCTCCTCCTTGGAACGCGACCATGGCATCCTGCAAATACTGAACAAAGTGGACTATTGCAAATGAATTTACCTCTCGTCTCCGTTAGTAAACAACATCCTGTAAACTATCGATACTAGAGTTAGTAATAACAAAGTGATGTGTTTTCATAGCAGCAAGATCGAGCCTATGTGGTGTCAACACAGTTTCATTAGGATCAATAGAAAGTTCTAAGGCAACAACCATGCGTGAGGCAATAATACCCCCATAAATGGGTCCTCTAGCAGCTAAGCGACGGGCAATGAGAGAACCCAGATTATACTTAGCATCATTATTAAGTGCCGTAGCAAGAAAGGCTAAATGATAATTATAAATATTACTAGTGTTCTCCCTACCAAGAATGCTAGTGGCAAGATAATAAGCAAAATATCTAAGAGCTGGGAGTTGAATATTCCTCATCTTCCCGCGCTAAGCTGTGCGGTCATCCTCATTTGTCACACTTTGGTAGAGCTCCAGCAAATCAGCGGGTCGACCTTGGATCATCTTCACTGTCCCAGTCATGCCTATGCCTATAATGCTGCAAAATCTTTCCAATGGCATGGTAATAGGCATATTATAAATTTTGAACGAAACAGTTAACCGATAAGGGGTGTTAGTGAAAACAAAACTTTCAACGAAAGTTTTGGTGAGCACGACATATTGCTCACTCTCATCTTCCATGTAAGTGGTTAGACCAACCCTCTTAACAAGGAGTAAGAAATCATCGAGGATCCCTGCAGCTTGCAAAAAGGAAAAACAAGGGAATGTAGATGGGTGAGCATCTCCCTCATCTCCTTCATTGCCAAAGCGTGGTGCAATAAGATCTTCATTATATGATGGCCTATATTGAGAAGCTGATCTCGAAGGCCTTGCCCTCCTGGGTGTGTCCCTCTCAAATACTTCTCCAAAAGTGTGGTTGTTCATCTCCTCTATTCTGAAATTTAAGCATCCATCATACAAGTGATTGCAAAATGAATACATAATGAATGGAACTACTTATAGGGACTTGTAAGAGGCCTAAACATGCATCAAAACAATTTTTCTAAGCATTGAACAAGCTTACAAGCTCACATAACCTGTCACCTATAGTAGCAAAATACTCAATATATAATCCACTAAACACAAATCTACTTGAACAGGCGGAGGAGTCACATACTGGAGAACAAATGCTCCAAATTTCAGCAGCAAAGATGGGCTGAGCAAGGAGATCGAAAAATCGTGAGCAAGAACAGCAGAAACACGAGTTTGAGCAATGGACTGGTGTTTTCTTGGGAGAGAGAAAGGAGTAGCAGGAGGGAGAGTAAGTGGAGGGCCAGGGGTTGCCCACACCATGGCCAGGCGCGCCCCTAGGGTGGCTATGCCACCAGGTGGTGTGCCTGCTTGGTGGGCCCCCTGGGTCACTCCAGGTATTTATCTGCCCCTCTTTTGATGTAAAAATTTAATATGAATTTTCTGGAATTTTTTGAGGCACTTTATTTTTTTAGCAATTTTCAGGTATTGATGAATAATTTTCCGGCAGAAAGATAATATTGGAATGATGCAATAACAAAACCAAACTAAAACTTCAGAAGTTCTAAGACACTCTAATATGCAAGCAACTAGCAATAGAAAAGTAAACTAAGTGAAAGCAAAAATTAAAATGGATAAAATAAAAGTAGGCAAGGATAATCATGGTTGTCGTCGGATTGATGACAAGTACGCCATTAGGGGGTCCTCGAGGCATGTGGAAGAGAGGGGTGTGAGACGTACGGTGTTCCAGGACGGTGAGCACACAAGTTTACCCAGGTTCGAATCCACCGGCTTTAGACGGATCCTACTCCTTCTAGCAATCCAGTAATACAGCAGAGCTAGAATATGGGTTACAAGGGTTTTGCCTGTGCGAGTTGAGATTGTAGACTATTGTGAGGGTGCCCTAAAGGCTCTCCGTAGGACGACTTATATAGATATCCGGCCTAGGGTTTACAGGAGAGATCTATCTGGCTACGACTAAGAGTCAGTTAAAGAGTACATCTTGAACTACAAGTAACACTATGGGCCTATGTCGGTAAGTCTTCTGGGCCTTCTCGTAGCCGGACTGGACTCCATATCTTCTCCCTGACTGGGCTGCCCATGAAGCAAAGCTCTAACCCAAAGTGGGCCACCCCGGTCAGTGAGGTATAGTGAGGATACCTGGAAAGTATATCCCCAACAGCAGCCCCCGGAGGCGGTCCAAGATCCAAAGTCGGATTCATCATCATCTAGCTTGACCTTCGGCTTGCAGAATCTTGAAGGGTTCCTGAAACTTCAAAAGAAAAGATATGATCCGGGTCAAAAAAAAACGAGTCAAACCTATAAATACGTTATTCGTGTTTCTAGCTCGAAATTCAAACTAAGCCGAAACTTGGTCTCTGACGTAACCTGACAACAGTCATGGTCAAGTCACGTCACTGACAGACATTTCCTGTCAGCATGACCGTTGGTGGGTCCGCCTTTCATGGAACCGAGGCGCCGTTTCAATGCGTGCGTGGAGATCAAGGCGGCGTAATCATCGCGTGGGGGTTTCCCAGTCCTTTCCACGACGCGTGGCATGTTCACTGTAGCGTTTACACGAATCTTAACGCGGCTGGTGGCTATAAGTGGTGAGAATTCTTTACCCCATCTCCTTCACCAGTTCCTTGCGCTGTTTCCTTCTCCTCTACTCCTCCCACGAACTTAGAGCTCCACTACTCCCCAAAAAACCTCCAGCGCCGCCCATCCAAGGTCACCGGCGCACCGGAAAAAATGGCTTCTGCATCATCCTTCGGCTCGGTAGCAACGGCAGCGGCAGCGGCGGCGGCGGAGAAGGAGCTCTACTGCTGGGTTTAGATCCCGTGCATCCTCGACGATCCCAAGCTCCATGTAATTGAAGAAGAAGGGCTGCTCCGCGCCGACGACTGTCGGAGCGGCTTCGGCGAAACCATCCCCAACCCCCGTGGCGACGAGCGAGTGCACTTCGGCACTCACCTTGATAGAGGTCTGAGTTTTCCTCCCTCAGATTTTTTTCCGAGGTCATAGGTCATTACGGAGTTCATCTCCATCATCTCCCCCCGAAATACATCTTACAGATGAGTGCGTACGCCTCTTTGTGCGAGGGGTATCTCGGCATTAGGCCGAGCCTTACTCTCTTCTGGTACTACTTTCATGTCCGGAGAAATTCCATAGCTGCCGATAATCCTTACATTACCGGTGCCATTAGTTTTTCAGTTAGGCGAGAGCGCGTCTATCCTCGGATCATGGCTAGTGAGTTGGTCAAACAGTGGCCATCCACTTTTTTCTATCACAAGGATATTCCTGCTCCCGGCAAAGATCACTCTTTGCCGACTTTCGTCGATGGCACCGCTATGCCCCAAGAATCCTGGGACAAGCTCGCTCCGGCTCTCAGTGACGATCTGCTCCTTGCCAAGAGGCAGATCGAGTATCTAGTGAAACACAAGGGCCTGAAAGGGTCCGACTTAGTTCAATGCTGGGTGGCACGTCGGATCCAACCTCTTCAACATCATGGAGATCGACTAATGCATTCCATCACGTCATCGACGAAGGATTCCCTCTGCATCAACCCCAAAACCTTAGAGACAACATATTATGTAAGCCAAATCAGATGGCTTATAAGGGAGCGGATTGAGAAGAAGATTCCGGAGCTGTCCCTGGACATGCATACAGTGGAAGATCCCGTTGTGCCGGTAAGCTTCAGCAACAACTCTTTTTATGTGCTCATCTTTATGTTATTTTTTCAATATTGAGATACTTCTCCTTTTCAGCTTGCTGACCTCCCCGAGTTGGAGTTCGCTCCTATCGAGGGATATCCTCCTGAGTTTTCTCAGGATGAGGGTGAATTGGTTCCAATGCCGGATGTCGTTCCTCAGAAACGCAAAGCTCCGACATTGGCTATTGGCACAAAAGAAGTGCCCGTTGTGAAGAGGTAATCTTTCCTCACAAGGTTTTTATATTTTGCTCGTAATTCCTTCTGAGATGTAATGTTCTTTGCTCTATTACCTTCTCAGAGCTAGACAACTCATCAAGGGCAAGGGGAAGGGAGTAGCCTCGAAGCCCCTGTGTCAGTCGAAGCTAAAATTGGCTTCTCCTGCCGTGGCTCCTCTATCGTGGTGGTGTCATAGCAGATGCCATGGATAGGCTAAAGGTGGGGCCAAGATGCACTAGGGGAATCCAGGGAGGGATAGTGACGAGGGTTTAACTCATCAATGCCCATTGTTATGGACTTGGGTTTTGGAGAAGGAGGGAGCGCTGGAGACATCTATTGGATAGCAAACAAGCACACAGGGGACAAAGATTTACCCAGGTTCAGGCCTCGTAGAGGTCCCTACTCCTACTTGTCTGCTCGTGGAATTATCGAGGGAGTCGAAAGTTACAATGGTGCGCAAATGCAATCTGGCGAGGGTTGTGGAAACTAGGGTTGCGTGTGTCCTCCTCACCACCCCTCCTAGCCTTTATATAGATAGGCTAGGTCTCGGGTAGCAGGTCGAGTCGGTTACAAGTTAGGGTTTTTCCCTTTCAAACCTTCTATCTTTAGCTTCTTCTTGTTCTTTAAGCAATCGAGAGTCCGCAGATTACTCGAATCCTTCGTTTTGGGCCTTGGCGACACCGTGGGCCTATACATATTCAAACCGTATATACCAAGCTCAAGTACCTGTAGAGTATACCCATGTCATTAGCCCCCGAGTGTCCAGTGGAATCGCAGATTCGACTGGGGACTTTTGAAGTCTTTTGAGTGCCTGAATGAGTATATATTTCGACTGCTTTTATCTGTGTCATAGGGATTGTCGATATGCGTGCCTGATGTAACCGAAGTATCGATATCAGTTAACCACCTTAGGGTGAAACAACGCAATCTACTCAAACTCGAGTCCCCGGACTCGAATCCAGAAAAGTGCTGGCGTAATTCGACTCAAGCCGCGGAGGTCTTACAGGAGTCGAATTCCAGTTATATGGATGTGAGCACTCGACGCGTCCGTCAAGGCATGTTCATCATACCTGTAGGCACGGATATATTTCTGGTAGTGCGCAGCTAAATGCGTTGTCAGGCCTTATTCAGGTCTTACCTTCACGTTGTAAGTGCGGCATCCGAATTTTATCATCGCGGAGACGATTCGGGTGGCCCAGGAGATGCAGTCTCTTTGTAGGGAAATTATGAGGCGGTGTCGCCATGAGTTTCGAGTGTGGATGTTATCGACACATAGTTCTTGCATAAATAATCATAGGGTGCACGACCAGCGCTCCCTATGGGAGTAGCCCCCGAGTGCCTGGTTGAGTCGAAGACTCAGGCAGGGACTAAAGAATCATTTTGCGACTGCTGTGCTTGGTTGAGTCGAACACTCAGGAAGGGACTAAAGAATCATTTTGTAACTGCTGTCATCTTTTGCTTGTTTCAGTCGAATTTGTTTCCGGTGCTCCCTATGGGAGTAACCCATGTCCATAATCGAATCGTATTTCGAGTGGTTCATTCGCCTTTTGATTGTCCTTATTCCTGCAAAAAGAAAATTGAAGGGTGCGCGGCCAGCGCTCCCTATGGGAGTAGCCCCCGAGTGCTTGGTGGAGTCGAAGACTCTAGCAAGGACTAAAGTAGTCGAATTTTTCCATTGTGTATCTTTGATGACGTCAGTGCTGACGCTTGTATGACCTCAGTTGCCCGCGTGAGCGAGTTTGACGGGACGTGACGAGCGGTGGGTCCCACTTCCTCACTTTGATTTGACTGGGCGTGCGTAATCTTTATTTTAACTGTGCCTCCTCGATTTCCGTGCGTAATGGGAGTAGTGGAGGGTAAGTTCGCGCTTCCCCTTCTCCACGTGTCAAACACGATGTGTGCCACGCGTCCAATAGGGTTTTTCTGAGCCGTTGGATTACATCTTTCAGGGGTTAAGTAGCAGCACTACGGCGGTAATTTCCCATCTATGCTCTTTCTTCCTTGTTGCCATCGCCATTGCTTCTGCTCCTCTGCTTTCTCCTGCGCCCGTCCCCTCCACGACGCTGGACCAGCTCCGCTCGTTCCCGAGCTACTTCCTTCGCTCACATTGCCGTCGTGCAATGGGGAAGAAGAAGGGAGGCGCTGCCGCTGATTCCACGGCCACTGTTGCCGCGACGAAGAATAAGGGCGGCTCCACCGCTGCAGGCGCCAGCACCGCCGCTGGAGGGAAGAAGAAGGTCGCGGGCACCCGCGTTACGAATGGTGCATGGCGCCCTTCCATCATCAAGGCGTCTGATCTCCGTCTTCTTCGCCAAGACGGAGTGATCTCCGCAGTAGTCGCCGATGCACGCGTCCCTAGTGGTGAGACCATTCCTGCTCCTCCCGCTGGTTTTCGAGTGATGTTTCTCGCATTCATCATTCGCGGTCTTTCCTTGCCTCTTCACCCCTTTCTTAGGGGTCTTCTTTGTTTCTACGGGCTCCAGCTCCATCAGCTGTCCCCAAATTCGATCCTCCACATCTCTTGCTTCATCACCCTTTGCGAGTGCTGGCTCGGAATTGAGCCACACTTTGGCCTTTTTAAGCGCATCTTTAAATTGAAGCGCCAGTCCGCATCTAGCTCTTTAGTTTACGACGTAGGTGGTTGCGGAATTCACGTCGACCCATCCGCCACCTACTTCGACATCAAGCTCATGAAGTCCATCCAGGGATGGAGGGACAAATGGTTCTATGTCCATGATCAGAAGGCCAAAGAGGAGCACTTTGGACTCGCGCCCTTCGATCCCGCGACACCATGCAAGAAGATGCGTTCCTGGAAGAACGTAGTTATGCCTGGCGAACTCGCGGAGACAGACGTGCTGTATCAACGCGTCTGCGACCTCGAGAGTCGCATAGGCAAAGAAGAGGGAGGTTGCGCCCTCATCCGAACTTGGCTGCGCCATCGCGTCCAGCCCCTTCAAGCCAGAATCCACCCCATGTTTCAATGGGCTGGCGCTGATGATGCCACTCACGTGTCTGCCGATGGCATGTCCGCGAGTAAGGTGGAAAAGAGGGTTCGACTGGTCACGAAGTACACTGGCAAGGATGTGCTTCCTAGTGATCTAGTTGTTCCTCCCTTTGATGCTTCGAATCCTCCTCCTGAGGTATAGTTATGCTACGCAGTAGCTTATTTTGTCGATTGCTTTTTCTATTGCTTGCTTGTTTTTTGCTGATCTTTGTTGTCTATATGCAGGATAGGGCGGTATCGCCTTGTATTCCCCCTCTCCCTGAGGGGATTATTACTCGCGAAGCATTGGAAGAGGACGAGTCTGAGTCGACTCTCCCTTCTGATGTGGAAGAGGAAGCCCCCGAGTCCGAGTGTCCGGATACTTGCAAGCGTTCGCGCAGCAAGGATTCTGACGTGTCGTCTCCAGAAGGTATGGCCGCTGGCGCGGAGTCGCCAATTCCTGCCGTTCCTGTGAGGGTTGTGGCACCGTCTTCTTGCAAGAAGATGCGATTGCCCAAGGAGTCTTCGTCGGAGTCGGTGGAGGCCATGTTTGACTTTGAAAAGTTTGACTGGTAAGCTTTCTAGTTCACTTGTTCTTCTCTGTTTGCTTCCTTTTGGCTTGTCTCTGGGTTTGCCATTTTGTTGATATGGTCGTTATCTTGCAGTCAAGAGGCGTCGTCATCTTCTAGTGACGTCCAATTTTTAAAGGAATCAGGAGTCACGACATCGAACGCCAAGGAAGAGGTCGAGCGTGGTCCTTCCCCTCCGGTGGCGGCCCACTCTGGGCACAACTCTTCCAGTTCTCCCCATGCAGGGGAGCATCGAATGATTGCCCGGGTGATGGCACAACAGACATCTTCGGAGTCACTGGAGGACCATGTAAGTATAGCTTTTCTTTGTTTGCAGTCGATGTTGTCTGTTGCCTCTGTTGATTCCTTGGTTGTGCTACAGCTCCTTGTGAAGGAAGCCGCGCGCTTGGCAGAATAGGTGATGGCGATGGGTCGCCAGCATGCAATGTTGGAGACGCGTCACCGCGTGGTTGAAAGTGAGTATTCCGCACTTTATTCTCCTTCGTCTACTCCTTATGATATAGTCGACTGATGATCAACTTTTGCTTGTCCTGTAGCTGAACATAATGCCTTATTGCGTAACGCCGCCACCATGGAGAAGACACTTGCCGCAGCTGTGAAGGGTCGCGACGAGGCAATCGCAGCGCGTGACGAGGCACAGAAGCGTGAAGAGGATCTGCGTGCTTCCTTTGCGGTCAGGGAAAAGTTGTTCGAAGAACAACTATTTTCAATCGCCAAGGCCCTCTCAGGTACTTTTGCTTGTGGATATTGTTATTCTTCTCTGCTTATAATGTGTTTGCTGGTGGCGCTGATGTTTTGGTCCCTGCGTGGGTTCATGTACAGATGCTGGCGATTTGAGCTTTGACCCGCATGACCTTCATCGCGATGACGCTCTGGCGGGCACGGTGTCCGCAATCGAGGACCGTAGGGCCGCCGTCCAGGATACACTTTCGAAGGCCAAGGTCGCCCTCAGTCGCCTCCAGGAGGAGTTGATGCCTAAGGCGGAGCTGATCAATAATATGGACGAGCTGGTAGAATCACTCGCCGGGGGTGTGCCTTCTAGCTACAAGAACTCACTCCGCGCGGCTGGCGCAACCATGTCACTCGCCATGGTGCAGGCCCACGGAGTCGAGATCGATCCTTCCGCGGTGTCGAAGGCGATGCCTGTTGGCACGGACGGTCAGCAGGTAGTCTTCGCTCCTTTCGCGACTGCCTGTGCCAAATATGGGCATCCTTTGATAAATACTGTTGCGAAGTACTCTAAGGAGCTCCAACATGCCAAGAAGGAGGCGAAAGCTTTGGCCTCAGGGGCCGGCGGAAAGTCAGTGGCGTCTGATACTGCCACGGACTTGATGAAGCCCCCGAAGCCATCGAAGTCGAAGAGGCCAGCTGCTCCTTACTTAGCTTTGTAATAGTTGATTAGTTTATGTCCTTTTGTTTAAGAACATGCCTGCTGGCGAGTGTATCTGCTGATACTTTATGCTGGTCTTGAATGCATCTGACCTTTTGCCTTTGTGTTGATTTGATCACCTTATTTGCTTCTATCTTGACTTGTGGTAGGGTACATCAAGTGATCCCATGAGGGGAACCCAGGACTCGCCATCTCTTGATGATACCGTGGCACCGCCGCGCTCCAGGGTAGAGGAGATATCCTTGCTTTCGCGACTTCGTGATCGCGTGAAGCAGCTGGAGCGTGAGTTGCCCATGCTCCACGGTAGCGCAGATGTGTGGAAGTCGAAGGCAGAAAAAGCCGCCGCCCGCGAGCAATATCTGCTTGGTGAGGTGACGCAGCTGGGTGACCAGTTCAAGTGTTAGTTTGCCTATTCTCATCTTTTCCTTTGTAGTCACTCGTAGTGGTACGTTGTACTCATGCTATTGGTGCTTCTTCGTGTAGTTGTTAGCGCGCACCATCCGCAGGAGGAGAAGGATAGAATTGCCATTCGCCTTCATGATCTCACCCAGGAGCAACTTCAAGAGAGTGGATACTTCTAGGTAGATCATGATCGTGCGACTGCGCTGGCGACCCTGCAGGATCGTGCATCGCGAGTGCTGCTCTTTCTGAAGAAGTCGCAGTCGTGCTTGAAGAACATTTATCAGGTGATGTTCCCGCTGGATGACACTCCATCAAGCCTGCTGGCTCTCCTTGCTAAATTTCAAGATCTGTCCGCGGTTCGCGAGTGCGTGAGGCAGCAGTTGGTGGCTGGTGCCAAGGCTGCTCTCTCAATAGTGCGATTGCACAGGCCTGATGTGGACGTTCCCGCCATTGCGTCTGGGCCGCCAGCACCGCCAGCAGGATCTGCTTGGAATATGGTACCGCACTATCAGGCGGTGGATCACCCAGCAGAGGAGATCGTCGACTTCTTCGAGGAACAAACCAATGTTCTTCTGCTGCAATAGTGGCCTAGTTTGTATCCTGCACATAAGTGTACTTGTGTTGTAAAGTTCATATAGATGTTGTAGATAATTTATTGTCGAATGTGTATAAATAGCTTTGTTAGCATGAGGTGCGTTGCACTATGCGAGTCCTTTTCGTTAGCCTGGCCATGTTTTATCTCAGTCCCTTGTCAACCTATCAGGTGCGTTGCAGCTGGGTTGAGTTTGTGTTAAGGGGTTCGATTGATGTGCTAGCTACTCAGGATATCACGTTTTTGGTTCGAAGAACAGATGTGTATAGGGTGGCACAGCCCCCGAGGATGTAAATTGACAAAGTAAAGGAGAACACAGAGTTTTGGGGCACTTAGCTTTTATTTATCCGAAGAACAGTGGGAGGTACAATGTGTGGCTAAGTAGCCTTGGCTGAGCAGCCTTATTTGCAATGTAAAAGTAAAAAACGACTAAGGGTAGAAGCGTCGTAGCTGTGCGACGTTCTAGGTGTTGGAGTAGGCGCCACCTGGGATTACTTCTGTAATCACGTACGGTCCTTCCCAGGGGGACTCGAGCTTAAGATGCCCTGCTTTGCCCTTCGAGGACTAGGTCACCTTGGCGAAGGATGCAGGGAAGCCTTCTCTTGTGGTAGTTCTTGCGAGTTCATTGGTAGATCATGGATCTTTCTGCAGCGATTTCTCTTGCTTCGTCAAGGAGGTCGACGGAGTCTTCGAGTGCAAGGGATGACTCTTGTTCGCTATAAGTGACCATGCGCGGTGCCTTGTATCGTACTTCAGTGGGTAGCACTACCTCTGCTCCGTGCACCATAAAGAATGGCGTGTAGCCCGTGGCACTATTTGGAGTTGTACGTAGGCTCCAGAGTACGGATTGCACTTCATCTGGCCAGCAACCCACAGCTTGTTCGAGTGGTCGTAGGAGTCGCTTCTTGATGCCGATGTAGACGAGCCCGTTTGCTTTTTCCACCTGACCGTTGGTCTGTGGATGCGCTACTGAGGCGTAGCTGATGTTGATCCCCAGGTTCTTGCAGAATTCTTGGAACTCTTTGTATGTGAAGTTCGTCCCGTTGTCGGTGATGATGCTGTGCGGCACGCCAAAGCGGTATACGATGGACTCGAAGAACTTGACTGCGCTGTGCCCTGATTGGTTGGTCACCGGCATGGCCTCGATCCACTTGGTGAATTTGTCGACTCACACCAAGAGGTAGACGTAGCCTCCTAGCGAGGACCTTGGAAGTTTGCCAACCATGTCGAGCCCCCATTGTGCGAAGGGCCAGGCCAACGGGATTGGCCGTAGCTCTGCGCCTGGTGCGTGTGTCTTTTCCACGAATCGCTGGCAAGCATTGCATTTTTGGACTATGTCTTTGGCGTCACGCATGGCCGTGGGCCAGTAAAATCCAGCTCGTAGAGCTTTGGCAACGAGGGTGCGGCTGTCGGCGTGGTGCCCGCAAGTCCCTTCATGGATATCAAGGAGAACTGCTTTTCCATCAGCTAGGGAGACGCATCATTGTAGTACTCCTGTGATGCCGCGCTTATACAGTTCACCGTTGATAACAGCGAATGCCTTGGATCACCGCGCAATGTGCCGTGCATCTGTTGGATCATCCGGTAGCCTCTTGCAGAGGAGGTACGTAATGTATGGCTGCATCCAGGATTGCTCTATCATCATGACGCTCATTGGTCCCTCGAGTCCTGTGTTCAGCTCCAATTCATCGAGTGCCATCGGCTCATTGGGTGGCGTAGCCCCCGAGTCCGTTGCTGCGCTTGTTTTCTTCTCTGCGGCCTTTGGCTTGATGGAGCGTTCGCATATGCGCTCGAGAAATACCCCAGGTGGTATGGGGGTGCAGGTAGAGCCTATGTTGGCGAGTGCGTTCGCCTCTTCGTTGCTTTCGTGACCTACGTGTTGCAGCTCGCAACCATCAAAGTCTCCTTCAAGTGTATCGTAGAGGTCGCGGTACGCGAGCATGTTATCGTTTAGTGCGTCGCACTCATGCATTGTTTGGTTGACGACCAACTTGGAGTCGCCATATATGATGAGCCTCTTGGTGCCGCAAGCTTTTGCCATCCTCATCCCGTGCAACAGGGCCTCGTATTCAGCCTCGTTGTTTGAGGCTGTGAACTGCATTCGCAGGATATACTTCACCTTGTCCCCAAGAAGAAGTATTCAGTCGACGTTCACATGACACCACTAGAAGAAGTACACCACAACTTAAATAACAATCTATTGAATCTCTCTCAACACAACTCCACTACTAACAACATGAATTCTCCCATGTCCTCAAGAACAAAACGAACTACTCACGAGACATCATATGGATCATGATCAGAGATGAAATAATGATGTATCACAATCTGAACATAAACAATAATTCAACGGTTCACTCAA
Source organism: Avena insularis (assembly GCA_023614405.1). Taxonomy (NCBI): domain Eukaryota; kingdom Viridiplantae; phylum Streptophyta; class Magnoliopsida; order Poales; family Poaceae; genus Avena; species Avena insularis. Next base: position 656,807,587 of record CM042690.1, on the reverse strand, counting down.
TAGCAACAACTACAAGGAGTAATCAACACCGGGAAAGTTTCCCCTATGAACTATGCAAGATTCAACTCAATTGTTACATCAATATGGAGATGGTGATGAGGGTGCTGATGGTGATGATGGTGGTGATGATGATGATGATGATCCTGATGTAGTCCAGCTTGATGGTGGTGTTGATGGCGACGATCTCCTCTCTCCGGGAAGGAATTCCCCCGGTAGAAATCTGTCTGCTGGAGAGATCTTTCTCTCTCGGTGTTTTCCGCCCCGCAGAGGCGGCGGAATCTTTTTGTGGTCGCTCCCCCAGTCTTAGGGTTTCGGGAGGAAGATATACGCCAGAGGGGAGAGGCTAGAGTGGGCCAGGGCGGCCACACGACTCCCTGGCGCGGCCTAGGCCTTCTAGCGCCATGGGGTGGTGTGGGCCCCCTGTGGCCCACCTCCACTCCATATTCTGGCATCTTGAGTCTTCTGGAAAAATAGAATTTTCCATATATTTTCCCGGATTTTCTGATCTTCGCGAATTTTGCCTCCAAATAGCACCTTTTCCATCGTAATCATTGCAATGGTCCATGCTCCAAAAGTCATCAACCATGCAAAAATAGATGAAATAACATAAGTATCACCTCTCAATACGAAATATATCAATGAATAATAGTGAATTAAGACATAGAATAGTGATGCAAAATGGACGTATCAACTCCCCCCAAGCTTAGACTTCGCTTGTCCCTTGGCCAAGCTCGATAAACATGACCTCAGGTTTATGGAGTGAAGAGTCGATAAAAGAATACGGACAAGAAGCATCACATTCATCAAAAGCATAGATCATAATAGAAGACAACTCACTATTATACAACTTAACTTGCAATGAGTAAAGAAAACACAATAAAGATACATAAAGTGAATTGTAATTGGTAATGGCAAACGTAGCTTTTGGTCGAAGAATAGTTGATAATTTGCTGGAATTCACAAATAGCTGGTTTTCAATGATAGCTTTCAAAGTAGTAAACATCAAGATAAGAGCAATGTGCAAAACAAGGAACATAAGAAACATGATTGCATAAATCATCATATGAATGAATGAAGCACATCAACTCAAAGTACTTGCCGAGATAGAAGGGAATTGGTTTACTGACTCAACTACAAAGTAAAAGAAAGGCCCTTCATGGAGGGAAGCAGGGATTGCAAGTCTCATAAAGAGCTCCCAAAAATTATGATACTTACTAGCTTTCAGCTCTCATTGCCCCTATCATAGGGATCTTTAGGTGATTAAGGTTAAAGTGACACAACTAAGAGGATATGCTTGACAAGTTATAAGTTAAAATCTCAAGCCCCTTACTTATGAGTACCGATCCTCATGCTACTCAACTTCAGTCACGAGCAAGCTCTTGTCATTGTAAATACATCCGTATCATTGAGAACCGCCAACGGGGTACCCCTTGCACATGACACATGAGCTATCCCATAATCAAAATGACAAGGCAAGCAGACAGTGAGCATCTCAGCGATCTTTTTATTTGCTATTTGCATAGGTTTTTATTGAGGATGCTTCATAGAATGCTCACTATTGTTATGCTGCAAGTTTCCACCATGATTAGGCATGGCTTAGTCCAGCGGCCCAGACGTTTCTCTAACACACATATAAACTCCATGATCTTACAAGTTCCACTTTTATTTCACACCACCGGGATCCATAAGCAAAAGAACATGATATCAACTAGGTACAAGTACCAATGAAGTGCTGAAAGCGGTCCCCATGATACATGGTTCTGCTAACTTCAACTCATAAAGCGCAAGCATATACGCAACAAAGAAGGACCCAATGGTTCAAGTTTATTAAGTGCAAAAAAATAAAGTGTGCCATCAAGTTTGTGAGAGCTTTAATCACTAATTTTTACATAACAAGTTTAATTTTGGAGGTAGACAAAACAAGAATTTACTTGGAATAGCAATAATGCTACTAGGTAGGTATGGTGGATATAAATGGCAAAGGTTTTGGTTTAAAGGAGTGGATGCACGAGAAGAATACCCTCTCAGTACAGGTTTTTGGCTAGCAAGGCTGGGTAGCAAGTACAAGAGTTGAAGGAAACAAACAAACATACAAGTGATAAAAACAAACATGCAATCTTCCTTGGAAGCACAAAAGATCTTAACTAGAGAATACTAGACTTATGAGCAAATCAAGAAAGAAATATGATGAAATTATTTTTCTTTAGAGTACTTCTATCTTTTTCTTTTCAACTCTCAAAAAGGTGTTGCTACTGACCGAGCCAGGTTTGCCAAAACCAACTAAATTAAATCAATGATCTCAAAGTGCTCCCAATACTAACAACAAGATCAATCATATAACCACGAATTGAAAACTAACATAAGCTATGCAAAAGGGTGAATGATAGAACTTCTCATTAATATTCCATAACGTAAACTCACACCAAGGGATACATATCTAACGAGAGAGGGGACACTTCTATAATGCAAACCATACTACATAATAACTCCTCTATTCATGATATGACTCTACTAATAAGGTAAAAAGATAGAAGATAGTGATATGATACCGCGACACTCCCCCAAGCTTGGAACAAACCAAGGGGATGCCAAACCTGATGACGAATTACTCCTTTGGTGGTGGTGGTATCCTCTGAATGAGCTCTCTGATCAGCTTCCCCAAGTCCTCAATCTCGAAGGTGAGATTACGAATCAGCTGTGAGTTTTGCTCAATGCGGCTCATGATCATGTCGTGTTGAGAATTCCAGCTCTTGCTATTCTTTCCCCACTCTTCCTCCTTGAAGTCTTATTTTCCTGCATGGCTAGAACGAGGCAAATCCCAATTGGAGGGTAATTTCTCCTTGGGCATATTCCAGTATTGATGCTCATGGATAAGGATATGGAAAGGATTCTTGGTGCGTGGAGGAAGTGACTGTGGAGCCAAACTGTGACGAGGAGCTTTCCCCCCCAGTCTGCATCCGTGCAGTCCTTCTAATCTTGGCAGGTTTCACCACTCCAATTCTTGCAATGGTGGTGCCGGTATGCGGACGTTGGCCATGCTCCTCTTCACCGTCACTCTTGATCTCCTTCTCCTTCCCGGGGTCTTGGAGGTCTTCCTCCATGGGCTCCTTCCCTTTATCCTTGGCGGACACCATTGTGCTTCTAAGCTCTCAAAGAGTATATTCTGACAGAAACAGATTGAAACAAAAACACAACGAATACACGATATCTGGACCTCAGGGGATCCGGGGGTTATATATTACGAAGTTTCACATCAAAAGGAAGGTACTGGGAGAAAACGGGTCGGAGACGGAGTCCTGGATGGCCTCACCACCTGGTGGCGTGGACAGGGGTGGACCCGCTCCATGGCGTGGTGTGGGCCACCCTGGCTCCAGTTCCGTCCCTTTTTCGCTTCGAAACTTTCCTTATTGACTGAAAACTGCAAAAATATAGTTGGATTGTACTTTCGCGGAACTTTTCTTACCAGAACTGTTACCTATTTGAATACGGACTCTGCAGGTCTCTGAATTTGGTATCTAGTAGATTCTTCTGGGGTCATGTCTTGAATATCATTGATATCTTCATCTTCATACACTTATTACTTGAATCATAAAACCCTTCTCTTCCTTATTACACCATTGTCTCCACTTCCTGGAAATTTCTTTCACACAAAACTTCACACAATTCTCATTAGCAACATTAGTATAAGTGAAGTGATAGAACCTTTTGAGTCCAACTTCAACTGAAAACCATCAAAACAAAAGCTACTATAGCAACTCCTTCCGAAAACCCAAAAAGAATTCAAAAAGGAAATCAAATAAAGAAGCAAATGCAAGATTGGCAAAATCTGTCAAAACAGACCAGCAGGTAAAGATTAATTTTTTCGAAAATCTTCTGTTGCTCAAATCAAAAAGTGCAAAACTAACGAAAGTTAAATAACAACCTGGGGCAGAAGCACAAAAAAATTACATCTCAATCTGACATACACAGATCTCTCACGAATTTTTACGGTGAAGCACAAAAATCTGTTTCGGGACAGCAACTTCCCCAAATATTACTTCTCTCTCATTAGAGGTTGATCTTGACACAAAAACCAAACAAAATGGATAAGGAGAGGTTATTACCGAAGTAATAACTTCCAAAACTCAAAGAAACACAAACAAACTCAAAGCAAAAACAAATTGGGTTGTCTCCCATAAAGCTCTTTCTTTATAGCCATTAAGATGGGCAAGATAATTTTGAAGAAGCTCTCATAGGGATATGAATTGAAGTGAAAGAGAGCATTAAGAAGAAAAAACACACGCACATTTAAGTCTAACCCAGTTCCTATGCAAGGGGATTTTGTAAACAAACAAGTTATTGGAACCACAGGCAACTTGCATAAGAAGGCAAAAGAAGTGCAACATAAAAACTTTCAGCATAAAACGGGGAAACTTGATATTATTTAGGTGCACAAGAACACTTTTCCCTATCTCATAATATCTTTCAGTATCATGCATAAACTTAACAATATACTATCACAAGGACTATCATAGCAATGATCACTTATTCTAACAGTAAACACAGGAATACTAGCTCTCATAACACTACTTTGTGAAACAATATTAGAGGTATCCTTACAAAGGATAGTGTGTCCCTCTTTTTCATATTTAGCAACAAAGTCTTTCACACTTGCTACAATAGGTTCATCAATCATTTGTTCAGGTTCAGCAGCCTTACTCATACTTTCATTAACCATACTAGCTATCATAGAATGTTCCTTTACCTTAACTGGAAAAGGAATTTTCTCAATATAAGGTTTGGGTAAGACATGATTAGCAGTATAAACTTTAGTATTTCTTGCAGGAACACTCTTAGAAATATCTTTATAAGGTTCATGATACTTATTCCACTTGTTTTTAGGCACTTCAATATAAGAAGCAAAAGCCTTAAAATAAGAAGCAATAGCTTGAGAGTCTAGACCATAAGCATTTTTAATATTTTGAAAAGTCATCAGTTCCCATAAAAGATTCAATGCATTCATAATCATAATTTATACCTGACTTTCTACCTTTGTCATTCTCCCAAGCTTCAGCATTGTCTTGAATACGATCTAGAAGGTCCCATTGAACTTCTTCTTCCATGCGAGTGAATGATCCAACACAAGAAGCATCCAATAAATCCTTGTCATGTAGAGGGAGCCTTGCATAAAAGTTGTTGATAATAATATTGTTGGGGAGCTCATGAATGGTACATTTGAGAATTAGTAACTTCAATCTCCCCCAAGCTTGAGCTGTACTCTCTCGATCAAGAGGCCAAAAGTTGTATATTTGATTCCGATCTTTATGAATCTCACTAGGAGGATAAAACTTTGAATAAAAGAGAGGCACTATTTCCTCCCATTCCAGAGCTTGACCATTCTTCAGCAGCTTATACCATTCCTCAGCTCTTCCTTTTAGTGATAATGAAAATAACTTCTTCTTAACTTGATCTGTAGTAATACATGCACACTTGAACAACCCGCATAATTCGTGTATAAAGAGTAGATGATCACCGGGATGGACAGTTCCATCCCCAACATAGTAGTTATCCATAACATGATCAATAATTCTTGTAGGTATTTTGAAAACATCTTTCTCAGTAGGTGGTGGCTTACCTAGTACCTTAGCAGTGGTAGTAGCATTACCAAATAAGAAACTCAGCGAATTATCCATAACGAAAATAAAGCAACTAGCGGAAGTAAACAATACTCACAGTAGAAGTTTCCTTTACCAGTTCCACTCTCCAATAGCGCTTCACTCCCCGGCAACGACGCCAGGAAATAGTCTTGATGACCCACAAGTATAGGGGGTGTATCGTAGTATTTTCGATAAGTAAGAGTGTCAAACCCAATGAGGAGCAGAAGGTGCTGGCTAGTGGTATGGATCAGGAATTCTCTGCAAATACTTAGCAAACAGATTTTTAGGGGTTTCGATAAAGCAAGTAAACAAAGTACGAGTAAATAAAAGACAGTAAGAATGAATGCAGCAAGTGGCCCAATCCTTTATGCAGCAAAGGACAAGCCGGTTGTATTTCTATAGATGATCAAACGTTCTCGAGGACACATGGGAAGATTGTCAAATGCTTTCGCTTCATATAGTTAATTAATCTTGTCTAGCTTGCTAAGTGTTGTGTGGGTGAAACTGTGCTAATGTACCGCCCCATCCAAGACTTAATACATACTTGTGATTAAACCCCTTGCAAACATCCGTAAGTACAAGAAAGTAATTAAGGTAAAACCTAACCACAACTTTAAACTCTAAGACCCTTACGTCCCTTGTGCAATGGTTTCCTAACGGGGGTTCAGGTTTCACACTCCGCAACCCCTACGATTAGTAGCCAAATACACAATGCATTCCCGTAGGCCCATATAGGTGAAGTGTCATGTAGTCGACGTTCACATGACACCACTAGAAGAAGTACACCATAACTTAAATAACAATCTATTGAATCTTTCTCAACCAACTCCACTACTAACAACAAGACTTCTCCCATGTCCTCAAGAACAAAACGAACTACTCACGAGACATCATATGGATCATGATCAGAGATGAAATAATGATGTATAACAATCTGAACATAAACAATAATTCAACGGTTCACTCAATAGCATCAACTACAAGGAGTAATCAACACCGGGAAAGTTTCCCCTATGAACTATGCAAGATTCAACTCAATTGTTACCGCAATATGGAGATGGTGATGAGGGTGCTGATGGTGATGATGGTGATGATGATGATGATGATGATGATCTCGATAAAGTCCATCTTGATGGTGGTGTTGATGATCTCCGGGAAGGAATTCCCCCGGCAAAAATCTGTCTGCTGGAGAGATCTTTCTCTCTCGGTGTTTTCCACCCCGCAGAGGTGGCGAAATCTTTCTGTGGTCGCTCCCCCAGTCTTAGGGTTTTGGGAGGAAGATATACGCCAGAGGGGAGAGGCTGGAGTGGGCCAGGGCGGCCACACCACTCCCTGGCGCGACCTAGGCCTGCCCGCGCCATGGGGTGGTGTGGGCCCCCTATGGCCCACCTCCACTCCATATTCTGGCATCTTGAGTCTTCTGGAAAAATAGAATTTTCCGTATATTTTCCCGGATTTTCTGATCTTCGCAAATTTTGTCTCCAAACATCACCTTTTCCATCAGAATCTTGACTGCAGCGGTCCATGCTCCAAAAGTTATCAACCATGCAAAAATAGATGAAATAACATAAGTATCACCTCTCAATACGAAATATATCAATGAATAATAGTGAATTAAGACATAGAATAGTGATGCAAAATGGACATATCAATGTCAGTATGACACCTGCGCCTGCTCTGTCTTTCCGCTTGGACCCATCGAAGTGCATTGTCCAGAGGTAGGATATATCTGGCTTGTCCGGGAGTTGGTTCTCCATCCAGTGCATGAGGAAGTCAGGGAGAACTTGCGACTTGATTGCGTCGCGTTTTTCGTATGTGATGTCTCGTGGAGACAGCTCTATTCCCCAAAGCGCGACTCGCCCCGTGGTGTCGGGGTTATTGAGGATATGTCCCAACGGGGCGTCGTTGACTACCACGATTGGGTGTTCCTGAAAGTAGTGGCGCAGTCGCCGGGCGGTCATAAAGACGTCGTACGCCAGCTTCTGGTAGTGCGGGTACCGCTGTTTTGTTGGCGTGAGGACCTCGCTGAGGTAGTACACCGGGCATTGTACGCCGTGGACCTTGTTTTCCTCAGCTCGCTCGACGACGAGCATTGTGCTTACCACCTGGTTGGTGGCAGAGATGTACAGCAACAGTGGTTCCCTTTCTCGTGGAGTCGCCAGCACTGGCAAAGTGGATAGCAGGCGCTTGAGATCTTCGAATCCTTCTTGCGCTTCCTTGGTCCACCTGAATTTTTCAGCTTTGCGGAGGAGCTGGTAGAAGGGCAGTGCCTTTTCACCCATCCGACTGATGAATCGACTGAGGGCCACGATTCGTCCGGCCAGTTGCTGGACGCCTCTTATGTTCTTCGGCTTCTCCATGGCCAGTATGGCTTTTATCTTCTTCGGGTTCACCTCGATTCCCCTCGCAGAGATGAGATACCCGAGTAGCTGCCCCAGATGGTACGCCGAAGGTGCATTTGTCCGGATTGAGCTTGATCCGGTAGAGATCGAGGTTGGCGAAGGTTTCACGCAAATCGTCGATTAGAGAGGCTTCCTCCTTGGTCTTGATTACTATGTCATCGGCATAGACTTGTATGTTGCGACCCAGTTGTTCCTTGAGGCAAGCCTGAATGCACCGCTGGTAGGTGGCTCTCGCTTTTTTAGCCCGAAGGGCATTGTGTTGTAGCAGAACACACCAAAGGGCGTTGTAAACGCTGTTCTCTCCTGATCTTCCTCCTTAATTCGAATTTGATTATAGCCTGAGTAGGCATCGAGGAAGCAGAGGCGCTCGCATCCCGCGGTGGAGTCGATGATCTGGTCGATCCGTGGTAGCGGGAAGTGATCTTTTGGGCAGTGCTTATATAAAGAAGTGAAGTCCACGCACATCCGTAGGATATCCGTGTCCTTTTTTGGTACCAGCACCGTATTGGCGAGCCAAGTGCTTTCCTTGATCTCGCGTATGAACTTGGCCTCAAGGAGTCTATTGATCTCCATTCCAACTGCCTGCGCTCGTGGCTCAGACAGTCGCCTGATTGTTTTCTTGACTGGCCTTGCGTCGGGGTTGACGTTGAGTGCGTGCTCGGTGAATCCCTGGGAACTCCTGGCATGTCTGTAGGACACCAGGCAAAAATTTCCCAGTGCTCACGGAGGAATCCGACGAATGCGAGTTCCTATGCGGGACTCAAGTTGTTGGCGATGAGGGCCGTCTTGGCGGGATCCGATGGATGGACCTGTACTTTCTTTATGTGCACAGATGAGTTGAAGGAGAGATAAGGTGAGCTTGGCCTACTCAGGGGAGGCAGACTATTGTCTGTCGTCTCTTTCAATCTTGCGAGTTCCTCCTGCATGCCGAAGGACTGGGAGATTCAGTTGAATTCCTTGTCGCAACTGTCAGATCGCTCAAAGCTCCCGTTGATCATTATGACGCTGTTGGGACCTAGCATTTTCATCTGCAGGTAGGCGTAGTGGGGCACTGCCATGAACCGAGAAAATGCGATGCGCCTGAGGATGCAATGGTATTGTGAGGGCCAGTCGACGACCTCAAAGTCGATGCGCTCGTGCCGGAAGTTCTTCGGCGTGCCGAAGATGACGTCGAGGTTGGTTTTGCCCAAGGGGTATACACCTGTCCCCGGGACGATGCCATCGAACGTTGTGTCCGATGCCTCCAAGCAGGTTAGAGGGATCCTCATCGCTCGCAAGGTACTCGTGAATATGAGGTTGATGCCGCTTCCGCCATCCATGAAGACGCGACTCATGTCGAAGCCTCCAATTTGCGCCTCGAGTACGAGGGGGCAATGACCTGGACGGGGTATCTGGGGCAGTTGGTCGCGCTTGTCGAAGGTGATGCATGACTTGCTTCCACTGAGGTACTCAGTGGTGGATGGTGGCGAGTGCGTGGCCAAGTTGACTTGGCGAGTGATGGCCTTCTGCACCCTATTGGAGGGGCGTCCCTTTTGGATCATCATGGTGCCCATGGCCCATGGGTATGGTTTGCCTCCGTGGTGCTGGTCCGGTGCGGCTCCATTCGGGGGTGGCCCAGGTGGTGGTGGCGGTGCGCCATGTGCCATGGCGCCTGGAGCGGCTGCATAGCCTCTTTCCACTGCATTGCGGTTCATCCGAACCAGTCCCTCATGTAGCTTGAGGAACTCGCGGCAATCCTTGAGGAGGTGGCTGGACTTCTTCTTGCCATCATGCTTGTCGATGTAGAAGTGCACCGTACATGGCCCGGACAGTTTGTCCTCGATGGAGGTCGCGGGTGCCTCATCGCGAGTGCGGCGTTTCCATACTTGCGTGGTTTTCCCGGAGTCGCGGTATCCGCCGCTACGGTATCCGTTGTTACGGTTATCGTCGCGTCTATCGGCGTAGTCGGCTGCGACCATGTTGACGTCGTTGCGGTCATCGTAGATGCACATGCGGCGCTTGCCTCGGCGGTCGCGTCTGCGTTCGAGTTTTGCCTCCTTGTCGGAGTGAGCATGATTCTTTACTGAATCTTCTCCATCGGCCCACCGATTCACGATCTCCATCAGGTGGTCGATGGTCTGGGGCTTTGAGCGGCCTAGCTCCTCCCTGAGCTCTAGGCGGCGGACACCACCATTGAATGTATCAATTGCACGGTCTTCCGAGATGTTTTCCACGGAGTTCTTGATGATGGACCACCTTTGGATGTAGGAGCGCAGTGATTCGCCAGATCTTTGCTGGCAGCATCTTAGCTCTTCGATTGATGCGGGCCATTTGTACGTGCCCTTAAAGTTGCGCATAAAGCTGTAAGCCAGCTCATCCCAACTGCGAATGGATCCGCGTGGGAGGTTATTGAGCCATGCTCGGGTGGTGCCCTGCAGCTGTAGCTGCAAGCATTGCGTGGCAGTGCTTCGACTGGCTCCGTGGAGTCTAACGGAGGAGATGTGATCCTCCAGCCAAATCTTGGGGTCCTGTAGACCGTCAAATTTTGGGTTTTCTGATGGGAGTTTAAACCCTTTAGGCATTTGCTTTTGCCTAATTGATCTGCTGAAGCATCTTGCGCTGTAGAGCTCCCCGTCTTCTTCTTCTATGTCAGTTGACCGAGCATGTCATGCCCTTGATTTGTCGATCTTGCGCTGCATGAGATCATCGCGTGCATCGTAGTCACGATCGTGTCACCATGAGCGGTGGCGCTGAGACAGGTCGTGACTGTCATCGCTGGATGAGGGCGAGGAGTGGCACTTTGCTAGCGCTTTGCCCTTTTTGGGTCTGGTGTTGGCTCCTTATCGAGGGCGGCCTCGATTAATCCCAAACCCGCGATCGTAGATCGGTGCATGGCAGTTCGGGGATCTCCAGCTGGCGGCTGGTTATTGAGGAGGTACATGGTGGCTGCTGTCACCGCAGCCTGTGGCATCCTAGGGACCACATTGCCTCTCGTGTCGACTGTCATAGAGCCAAAGTCGAGGACTTTCGCGGCTTCTATGCACTCTTGTTCGGTAAGATGAGCCATCCGCGATTGCTTCTTCTTGGCGAGGTACTCGTTGCCTCTTGAGGAGGATCCTCCGTAGGAGGAGAGCCCGGCGCGACGAAGGCTCGATTCGTCGCCGCTTTTTACGCTTTAAGTTGCGCGATTGTTTGTAGTTGGCGCTGAATTCTTCTTTCAAGAGCCGGATAACCATCAGCAGTTCCTGCAGGGACCCGAAGGGTAGAGGTGTACCCCGTAAGGCCTCGCGGCAGCGATCCCACTCTTGCTCGTTGAGCTTGATTACGACGCGTTCGCCGGTTTGCTCATTGATTATGCTGGGAGGTTCGACTGCTCCTCCGTTGTTGATGAGAGCACGATTGCCACTGTTGCCGGCGTTGGGTGGATCGGTGCCATTACCGGTGTTACCACCGTTGTCGCGATTGGTGGAGGTGTCACCTGCGTTGATGACGACGCACATGAAGTGATTGGGGAAGCCGTTGCTTCCACAACTTTCAGATTCAGAACCATAGGTTCCATCTTCAGTGGCCAGATCGCTCAGATCGGAATCACGACTGCTGTCCCTGATCGTGTTCTCGACTGCCTCCGGGGCGTTGAGCTTGCTGAGGGTGCCGATCGATGGAGGGAACCATGATGCCGGGGCAATCGTAGGTGTTGTCGGCTGATCATGCATGTGAAGCGTGCCCATCTGACCAACTTGGAAGCGGAAGCTCCCAATCGCCAGGCTGATTCCGTCACCCATGGACTCGAAGGCCGGGCGGGTGGCCGGCGTGTGGATGGTGAAGTCGAAGGCGTCGAAGAGCTGGCGAATCTCCATTGTTGTGGAGTTGTAGATCGCAGTTGATGGGGCCGAAGAAGCCACAACATCAGCACTCCCAATTCCCACAGACGACGCCAATTGACGAGGGTTTAACTCATCAATGCCCATTGTTATGGACTTGGGTTTTGGAGAAGGAGGGAGCGCTGGAGACATCTATCGGCTACAAACAAGCACACAGGGGACAAAGATTTACCTGTGTTCAGCCTCGAGAGGTCCCTACTCCTGCTTGTCTGCTCGTGGAATTATCGAGGGAGTCGAAAGTTACAATGGTGCGCAAATGCAATCTGGCGAGGGTTGTGGAAACTAGGGTTGCGTGTGTCCTCCTCGCCACCCCCTCCTAGCCTTTATATAGATAGGCTAGGTCTCGGGTAGCAGGTCGAGTCGGTTACAAGTTAGGGTTTTTCCCTTTCAAACTTTCTATCTTTAGCTTCTTCTTGTTCTTCAAGCAATCGAGAGTCCACAGATTACTTGAATCCTTCGTTTTGGGCCTTGGCGACACTGTGGGCCTATACGTATTCATACCGTATATACCAAGCTCGAGTACCTGTAGAGTATACCCATGTCAGATAGTGTGGTGATTCCACACACATATGCTTTGTATTCTCCAAGCTATATGAGTTTACAGATGCTCCTTGAGCTGTATTGGGGAGAGGAGGAAGAAGAAGCTCTCTTACTCTCACCACTACCACTACCCAATGAACAAACTACTCACGCGCCAGGCAACAACACGTGATCCCCTTCTACTGAGGTCTTGGCACTCCTTATAAAGGGGAGACCAGGCTACTTGCTAGGGCATACGTGGAGGCATATTCCTGGGAATATACCTCTCCCAAAATAGCAAATCGAACGGGTCACCTTTTGCCATCGTAAGCCATGTAGAGGCTACGTAAGCCCCTGTGGCGCCAGCGTCAGCCAACGTAGGCTGCGTCACCCTTGTCGGCCATGCCTTGGTGGTCCTTCCTTCTGTCCGCTTCGCTCACGCTCCAGCATACAGTGACCACCTTTTGACGAGTGAGATACCTTCCTTCTCTTGCAAGCCTGATATAACCCGGATCATGCCTGGTTAATCCGGCCTCGTGGGTACCTGCATACAAGTTACAAAAAGCCTTCCGGCATACGACATACGTCGGCCGGGACACAGTTAGGTGGACATCCTCTGGTCCAGGTTACTCCGTAAGTCGGTCTGCCTTGAGGTGACTCAGCCAGCATATGCTTTGACCTTGCCGTACCTCGGCTAACTCGGCCTCTATACCTCGGTGTGACCCTACTCGGGGGTATCCCCCCAACATTAGTCCCCGAAGCTGGTGCAGTCTTAGCAAATTCAGCTGCTAAGGCCACGGTAGGTTCGATTTTCCGAGCCTTTTGCTGCCCTTTCTGAGTTATTTTTGTAGCTCAGATTTTCTGGCCTAGCCTTCCCTTGGCACATTCGAGTTATCACTCGCTGGCCGGGTCACCCTTAAGTTTTCCGGGTCATCCTTCCTTCTCTCATACACTTCGCCACATCCTACGTGGAGGGTAATCATTTTCTTGCCTCATTTTAAGGGCCTGCGCCAGTTACTACACTTATTGTCAGAGGTTACTGCAACAAACGTCGCATCGCAACTTCCTCCTCGTTAACTGCATCACTACACCGCGTCGTGGGATCTCCTATGCCCTGTGGCCCTTCCTGTGGCTAGCCTCTGATTGGTTGACCAGGCAGATACACGACCTCATCGTGTGGCTTCAATGCACAGCACAATCCCACTACCCACTGTTGGGGCGTGGTTAAATAGGAGAGGGGGCGTGTCCCTTGGGTGTTTTCCCCCTTCTCGCGCCCCTTAGCCTTTCTACCTCTTCTTCTTCCTTGTGACAGTGCCGCCGCCGCATTTGCTCTGTAGCGTCGCTGCCGCACCGTGCTTCTTTGCCTTAGCCTCGCTGCCGCTCCCACGCTGTTTCAACGTCACAGGTCCGCGCCAATCCAAGCCTCTACCCCCTACCTCTGACCAGGCCGGTGAGGACAGTGACCTGGAGATGACTGAGGAGGAACTCGCCATCGTTGAAGAAGAGATGGAGGAGGGGGTGATACCATGGAGAGCGGTGCCTGGGCCGGTTCTTGGGTGTGCCAGGATAACCTGGATTGGCTCTACCGCACCCGCCACATTCCCGAGGGCGTGATTTCTCGCCTTGCCTCCGAGGAGCTCACTCCCTCACCTAATCCGGGTGAGTTCGTCGTATTCCTTTCTCACTTCCAGCGCGGATTCGGCCTGCTAGTGAGCGATTTCTTCCGCGATTTCATCAACATCTACGAACTCCAACCTCACCATCTTCTGGCGAATGCCATTACGTCCCTTTCTTCCTTCGCCTCTGCGGTAGAAGGATACATCGGCCTGATGCCCTCCAAAGAGCTCTAGATCCGGTTCTTCTGTCTGCGAAGGAACGTGGTTCCGGATAAGCAGCTCGCCCTGGAGGACAAGCACCTAACCCAATTTGGTGCCGCCTCCATCTCTCCCCGGAAACAATCTGTCTTCCACTGAGTCACGGGGCTTGATTCCTGCAAGGGTTGGGCCCGGACCTTCTTTTAACTGAGGAATGGCTCGGATGAGGAACTGATCTGGCTGCGCCCCTTTGTGATGGGTCCTCCTAATCCGGATCTGTGGGACCGGATTCCCAAGAAACCAACTGCCTTGGCGAATCAGGTCAATAAGCGGTTCCAAGAGCTGAAGGATCTGGGGCTGCGCAATGAGGATGTGATGATCACATTCGTCCGCAGCCGGATTCCCCCTACAGAAGCGCACACACAAACTTTGCCATATGAGCTGGCGACTTGGCCCCAACCGGACCTCCTCCTTCGAGTTGAACAACACTGAGATCTTCCGCTAGATCAAGGCCATCTTTATGAAGGAAATATGCCCTGAGAGGCAATAATAAAGTTGTTATTATATATTCCTTATACATGATAGATGTTTATTTTACATGCTAGATTGTATTGATTCGGAAACATCAATACATGTGTGTTTATTAAACAAAAAGGGTTCCTAGTCATGCCTCTCTTATAGACTAGCCTATTGATTAACAAGATGATCAAGGTTTCCTGATCATGGACATTGGATGTTGTTAATAACAAGGTCATACCATTGGTGGAATGATGTGATGAACATTCATCTGAAGTATAGCATTACGATCAAGTCATTATGTTTATATTGCTATAACATCATACGAAGTAATCTTTATCCTTAGACCATGAGATCATGTTAATTGCTGACACCGGAAGAGTATCTTGATAACATCAAACGTCACACCGTAACAGGGTGACTATAAAGATGGGTTCAGTACTATGAAGGTGTTATGTTAAGGCTCATGGATCAAGAGTGGAATTTGTCAATCCATATGATGGATAGATATACTCTGGGCCCTCTCGGTGATATCACATTAGGATAGCTTGCAAGCAAGTGATGTGATCACTAGAAAGTTATATCACGGGAACGAGAAAAGAGTGCATGTCGCTAACAAGATCAAACTAGGTATGGAGATACCGATGATCGAATCTCGGACATGTAATATATCGAGAGACAAAGGGATTTAGTTACAAGCGTTAAAGGTTCTCACGATCACAGAAGTCATCGTTGAATGTGTAGGAGTCAGTACGGATCTCCAGGTCCCGCTGCTGATTATTGATCAGAGAAGGGTCTTGATCATGTCTACATTATTCGCGAACTGTAGGGTGGCACACTTACGAGTTACCGGACACCATTTTGGAGCACATATGTTTCAGACGAAAGAATTGCAAAGCGCAGGAATTGTTTCAATAGAAACCGGAAATTGTTTCGGGTGAAATTGCAGAAGGTGGTTCTGCATGTGATATTGAAATATTGCAAGGGGCTATATGTGAATGTTTGTTAATTAAAGTAATTAACAAAATTCTGAATAAATTTAATAAAAAGAGTTTTATTAAATGAGAGAACATTCAATTTGGAGAAATTTAATGCATTTAAAGTGGAGACTTTAAAAGGGAATGTGAAGAGGCATTTTAATGTGGAGGGGTTACCACCACATGAATGGGGGAGGTGAGGGGTCACCTCCCCCATGCGCCGGCCATGGAGAGAGGGGGCACCCCCTCCTCCGATAAAAGGCCACCCATTCCCTCCTTCATCCTCACACCTCCTTGTGAAGGATCTCTCTCCCCTCTAGAATTATTCCCCCATGGTCTCGGATTAGCGAGATACATGTTCCCGATGGCATTTCATCTGGAAGGAGTTGCTGCTTCCGCTGGATCGCTGGAGCGAGGAGGTGGAGGTTGTCCGGTGGCTTGAACGTGTGTGCGTGTGCGGATGCGCTACTGAGTTGCGGGCGGTCGGACTTCCTCACGATCTTGAGATCGACAAGTGTACGACTACATCAACCACGAGTTCCTACTCGTTAACAAAGCTCGTTGTCTATGAGGGTAAGTTCTCGTTGGATGTATGTCCACCCGTTGCTTTGTACCTAGTAGATAAATCTTGGCATGTAGTTCACACCGTAGGAAATTTTTTGTTTTCTATGCTGCAGACCCAACAGTGGTATTAGAGCCTGATCTATGCGTAGGTGCTTAGCACGAGTAGTACACATATGTTGATATGTGGGCGATGATGATCATGTTATTTCATCTTCTATGTATTTTGGATATTGGTGGCATAGTGGGATGAATCGGCCCGGACCAACCTTACATGTCATCGTACATGAGACCGGTTCCACGACTGACATGCAACTTGTTTTGCATAAGTGGCTGGCGGGTGTCTGTCTCTCCTACTATAGTCAATATCTGATTTACAACGAGTTGCTAATAACTTAATTATCCTCGTTGTGGTTCATGTTCGTAGGTGAGAACAGTTCTATCTCCGAAAGCCCTAAGCCACGTAAAACTTGCAATTGATAAATTAGAGGCGTCTAGTTTAGATCGTTGCTGGGCTAGTGTATTGATATGGTATTGTTGTAAGTAGATGTATGGTAGATACTCTTACAACATAGTCAACGTGTAAGTTCCATAGACCTTGGCCTTACACACAAAGGAATGATAGAGATCATACCACGATGCAAGTGATAGAGATCAAATGCATGGACCATATCATCTCACTTTACACATTAGATGTTAGCATCTTATACTGCTAGGTTGGCGCGTTTGGTAGCATTATAAGATGATCCCTTATTTAGATATCAAGATAAGAATGTGTTCTTCCTTGAGTATGCACCGTTCTATGGATCATGTTTCGAGACATCACGTGATGATCGGGTGTACTCGAATCTACGCTTTCATAGGAACGGGTGTAAGACAGTTTTACACACGTGAATACTAAGGTTTTTACTTGGCAAGCCTAGCATGTACAGATATGGCCTCGGAACATGGACCGAAAGGTTAATCATGAGTCATATGGTTGATATGATGCCCATATAGATGCTCGCCTTTGAAGCTATATCAACTCACGTGATGATCGGACTTGGTGTAGTGGATTTGGTTCATGTAATCACCAAAAGGACACGAGGGATGTCGTTTTTGAGTGGGAGTTCATTAGTAATTTGGATTAGTTGAAATCAATCTATCATAAACTTAGTCTAAATAAACTTTACAAATTCTGTTGTAGATGGCACCACCTACTTTTAATTTCAATGTGTTCATGGAGAAAGAGAAACTTGCTGCGAATGGTAGCAACTTCACCATCTGGGCTATGAATTTGAGGATTCTCCTCACTGCTGCACAAAAGCAATATGTGCTAGATGCGCTTAGGCCCACCAGCTCCCGATGCCTGACGAGGAAAAGAATGTCTATGTGACTCGTCAGGAGGACCACAACTTAGTTCATTGCGGCATACTGTATGGGCTAGAGCCAGAACTTCGAAAGCGTTTCGAAAATGGCAATGCCTTTGATACCATGGGAGAATTGAAAATGATTTTCGATACCCATGCTGCCGTAGAGAGTTATAATGCTATAGAAAGGTTCTTTAGCAGCATGATGGAGGAAAATAACTCCGTTAGTGAGCACGTACTCAAAATGTCTGGGTACGACGATAAGCTTGTGTCCTTGGGAATAACGATTCCCATTGACTTAGGCATACATCGTGTTCTCCAATCTCTGCCACCTAGCTACAAGAGCTTCATGATGAACTATAATATGCAGGGCATGAAGAAGTCTCTTCCCGATCTTCTATCAATGCTTAAGACTGCAGAAGTGGAGATTAGGAAAGAACATCAAGTGTTGATGATCAATAGGACCACTGGTTTCAAGAAGGACAAGAAAGGCAAGCACAAGGGAAAGAAGGGTGGAAAGTCTGCTACACTGAAAAGAAACCGGGCTGGCCCTAAGTCCTATAATCGAGTGCTACTATTGCAAGGGAATGGCCATTGGAAGAATCGCCCTAAGTATTTGGCGGACAAGAAGTCCAAGAAGGCAAACCAAGGTATATGTGATATACATGTTATTGATGTGTACTTGACTAGTACTCGCAAAGCACTGGTATTTGATACCGGATCGGTTGCTAATATATGTAACTCGGTTCAGGGGCTACGGAACAAGCGACAACTAGCAAGGGATGAGGTCAGGATGCGGGTCTGCAATGGATCAAGAGTTGACGTGATCATCGTCGGGACGCTACCTCGCCATTTACCATCGGGATTAGTTATAAACCTAAATAATTGTTATTTGGTGCCTGCACTGAGCATGAACATTGTATCTGGATTGTGTTTGATGCAAAGTGGTCATTCCTTTAAATCTGAAAACAATGGTTGTTCGATTTATAAGAATGATATCTTTTATGGTCATGCACTTATGTTGAATGGTTTATTTCTGTTGGATCTCGATAGTAATATTACGCACATTCATAATGTTAATGCTAAAATGATTAAACTTGATGATGATATGTCTACATATATGTGGCACTGCCGTCTAAGTCATATTGGCATTAAACACATGAAGAAACTCCATTCTGATGGACTTCTGGAATCACTTGATTTTGAATCATTTGATACATATGAGCCATGCCTTATGGGCAATATGACTAGAACGCCGTTTTCCGGTTCAATGGAACGGGCGGCAGACCTATTGGAAATCATACATACTGATGTGTGTGGACCAATGAGTGTGTCGGCGCGAGGTGGATATCGTTATTTTGTTACTTTCACGGATGATTTGAGTAGATACGGGTATATCTATTTGATGAAACACAAGTCTAAAACTTTTGAAAAGTTCAAGGAATTTGAGAATGAAGTGGAAAATCATCATAATAGAAAGATCAAATTTCTACGGTCTAACCATGGAGGAGAGTATCTAAGTTACAAGTTTAGCACACACATGAAAGAGTGTGGAATAGTTTCACAACTCACGCTGCGAACACCTAGCGTAATGGTGTGTCGAACGTCGTAATCGCACCTTATTGGATATGGTTCGATCTATGATGTCTCCTATCGACTTACCTCTGTCATTTTGGGGTTATGCACGAAACAATTGCATTCACATTAAATCGGGCACCATCTAAATCCGTTGAAACGACACCGTATGAATTATGGTTTGGAAACAAACCTAAGGTCATTCTTAAGGTTTGGGGATGCGATGTTTATGTGAAGAAACTTCAACCGGATAAACTCGAACCCAAAGCGGAAAAATGCGTCTTCATAGGATACCCTAAGGAAACAATTGGGTATACCTTCTATCACAGATCCTAGGGCAAGGTTTTTGTTGAATGGATCCTTTCTAGAGAAGGAGTTTCTCACGAAAGGTGTGAGTAGTCGGAAGGTAGAACTCGAAGAGGTTATTGAACCTTCTCTTCATGGAATGGCGAGTGGCATAGCACCGGAAGTTGTTTCGGAGTTGACTTCACCTGATGAAGAGAGAGCTAATGATAATGATCATGAAACTTCGAAAGAGGACACTACCGTACCTCGCAGGTCAAGCAGGACACGTGCAGCTCCTGAACTCTACGGCAATCCTGTTGTGAATTTCATGGTTGATGAAATGGATGACCCTACGATGTATGAAGAAGCGATGATGAGCCCGGATTCCAACAAATGGCTAGAAGCCATGAAATCCGAGATGGAATCCATGTACGAGAACCAAGTTTGGAACTTGGTGGACTTACCTCACGACCGAAAGGCCGTTGAGAATAAATGGATTTTCAAAAGAAAAACTGATGCTGATAGTAATGTGACCATCTATAAGGCTTGACTTGTCGCAAAGGGGTTTCGACAAATTCAAGGAGTTGACTAAGGTGAGACATTCTCTCCCGTAGCGATGCTTAAGTCGGTTAGGATTATGTTAGCAATTGCTGCATATTTCGATTATGAAATATGGCAGATGGATGTCAAAACTGCGTTCCTCAATGGTAAGATTGAAGAAGAGTTGTATATGATACAACCTAAGGGTTTTGTCGATCCTAAGGATGCTAATAAGGTATGCAAACTTCAGCGATCCATCTATGGACTGAAGCAAGCATCACGGAGTTGGAATCTCCGCTTTGATGAGGTGATCAAAGAGTTTGGATTTGTCCAAACTTATGGAGAGGCTTGTATTTACAAGAAAGTGAGTGGGAGCAATGTGGCATTTCTGATATTACATGTGGATGACATATTATTGATTGGAAATGATATAGATCTTTTAAACAGTGTTAAAAGTTATCTAAAACAACAAATTTTCAAAGAAAGACCTTGGTGAAGCGTAGTATATATTAGGCATTAAAATCTATAGAGATAGATCAAAGCGCCTAATTGGGCTATCGTAGAGAACATACCTTGATAAGATTTAAAAGAAGTTTAATATGGACGAAAGTAAGAAGGGGTTCTTACCTATGTTGCAAGGCAAGACATTGAGTAAGACTCAAAGTCCGGCTATGGCGGAAGAAAGAGAGATGATGGATAAGATCCCCTATGCCTCGGCCATAGGCTCTATTATGTATGCCATGCTATGTACAAGACCGGATGTGGCACATGCTATTAGTTTGACTAGTAGGTACCAATCTGATCAAGGTTCGGAACACTGGATAGCGGTAAAGAACATCCTCAAGTACTTGAGAAGAACTAAGGAGATGTTTCTTATATACGGAGGTGAAGAAGAGCTAGTCGCTAAGTGTTATGTTGATGCTAGCTTTGACACCGATCCATATGAATCTAAGTCTCAATCCGGATACGTATTTCTCTTGAACGGAGCAACAGTTAGTTGGAGGCGGAATATGTTGCTGCTTCAAAAGCGGCAAAGGAAGCAGTTTGGATGAAAGAGTTCATTACGGAATTGGGTGTGGTTCCCAGTGCGTTGGACCCGATGGTGATCTATTGTGACAACAATGGAGCCATAGCCAACGCAAAGGAACCAAGGTCTCACAAGAATTCCAAACATATTAAGCGCCGATTTCACTCCATCTGCGAGCATGTCAAGGATGGAGATATAAAGATTTGTAAAGTACACACGGACCTAAATGTAGCAGATCCGTTGACTAAAGTTCTCCCTAGGGCAAAACATGATCAACACCAGAACTCCATGGGTGTTAGATTTATCACTATGTGAACTAGATTATTGTCTCTAGTGCAAGTGGGAGACTGAAGGAAATATGCCCTGAGAGGCAATAATAAAGTTGTTATTATATATTCCTTATACATGATAAATGTTTATTTTACATGCTAGAATTGTATTGATTCGGAAACATCAATACATGTGTGTTTAATAAACAAAAAGGGTACCTAGTCATGCCTCTCTTATAGACTAGCTTGTTGATTAACAAGATGATCAAGGTTTCCTGATCATGGACATTGGATGTTGTTAATAACAAGGTCACACCATTGGTGGAATGATGTGATGAACATTCATCCGAAGTATAGCATTACGATCAAGTCATTATGTTTATATTGCTATAACATCATACGAAGTAATCTTTATCCTTAGACCATGAGATCATGTTAATTGCTGACACCGGAAGAGTATCTTGATAACATCAAACGTCACCGTAATGAGGTGACTATAAAGATGGGTTCAGTACTACGAAGGTGTAATGTTGAGGCTCATGGATCAAGAGTGGAATTTGTCAATCCAGATGACGGATAGATATACTCTAGGCCCTCTCGGTGATATCACATTAGGATAGCTTGCAAGCAAGTGATGTGATCACTAGAATGTTACATCACGGGAACGAGAAAAGAGTGCATGTCGGTAACAAGATCAAACTAGGTATGGAGATACTGATGATGGAATCTCGGTCATGTAATATATCGAGAGACAAAGGGATTTAGTTACAAGCGTTAAAGGTTCTCACGATCACAGAAGTCATCGTTGAATGTGTAGGAGTCGATCACGGATCTCCGTGTCCCATGCTGATTATTGATCGGAGAAGGGTCTCGATCATGTCTGCATTATTCGCGAACCGTAGGGTGGCACACTTAAGAGTTACCGACACCATTTTGGAGCACATATGTTTTGATTTAAAGAATTGCAAAGCGAGGAATTGTTTCAATAGAAACCGGAAATTGTTTCGGGTGAAATTGCAGAAGGTGGTTCTGCATGTGATATTGAAATGTTGCAAGGGGCTATATGTGAATGTTTGTTAATTAAAGTAATTAACAAAATTCTGAATAAATTTAATAAAAAGAGTTTTATTAAATGAGGGACATTAAATTTGGAGAAATTTAATGCATTTAAAGTGGAGACTTTAAAATGGAATGTGAAGAGGCATTTTAATGTGGAGGGGTTACCACCACATGAATGGGGGAGGTGAGGGGTCACCCCCCATGCGCCGGCCATGGGGAGAGGGGGCAACCCCCTCCTCCTATAAAAGGCCACCCATTCCCTCCTTCATCCTCACACCTCCTTGCGAAGGATCTCTCTCCCCCTCTAGAATTATTCCCCCATGGTCTTGGATGAGCGAGATACATGTTCCCGGTGGCATTTCGTCTCGAAGGAGTTGCTGCTTCCGCTAGATCGCTGGAGCGAGGAGGTGGAGGTTGTCCGGTGGCTTGAACGTGTGTGCGAGTGCGGATGCGCTGCTGAGTTGCGGCGCTCGGACTTCCTCACGATCTTGAGATCGGCATGTGTACGACTACATCAACCACGAGTTCCTACTCGTTAACAAAGCTCGTTGTCTACGAGGGTAAGTTCTCGTTGGATGTATGTCCACCCGTTGCTTTGTACCTAGTAGATAGATCTTGGCATGTAGTTCACACCGTAGGAAATTTTTTGTTTTCTATGTTGCGGACCCAACACTTTACGACCGATAAGGACTTCTCCGCTGAATGGGAGTGGGGATTGGAGCATTACTGTTGGGACAAGCCTCCTCCTACGGTAAATCTCGTTACTCAATCCTTTTCCGAGTTATATTATATGTCGGAGCATGTTGTTTATTTGATCCCTTTGTATTTTCCTTTTAGTTGTTTCTTTAGCAGACCCTTGAAGATGGCACCGAGCTTTCCCTCAAATCGGGGAAGGATCGACTTGTCTCGGACAAGGAGGAGCCGGATCAGGAAATGTTCCTACCTACCCCGGACGCAACCAAGCGACCCACTGGTAACTTCTCTTCCTTAAGGAATTGGCCTGACGATGAAGATGATTCCGACGTTGATGTGGTGGAGGTATTTGATTCTATACCCATTTCTTATGCGTTTCCGGCTTCAGCTAACCCGGCTGGGCAGATCCATGAAGATCCCCCTCTCGCTTCGAGTGAGCCGGCCCCAGCCGCGTCTAAGAAAAGGTTGCCACCTTAGTTGCTTCTTCCTGGCCTCCCAAGACAACCAAAAGGCGGAAGAAGTCTGCTGACAAAGTCGCCACCAAGCCTCCGACTAAGGACATAGTCCGGAGATCTCGAAAGCCCACGCAGCCTTTGACTTCTGACAAGTAAGTCACTTTTCTCTTTGTCTAATTCTCTACTTCATGCTTTTCTATCTATATGCCTTTCTTTTGTTATAACTTGTTATTCATCGTTTGATTCGGTAGGGCTGCGGTGGAGGTTTCCCAGAGCGGCTCCAGCATCTCCTCATCTTTCCGACGCACCCCATCTCCCCCTCGTGGCGATGATACACGCCCGCTGAGCCCAATTTAGGAGGGTTCAGTGGCTGCTCCGGGTTCTAGCCCACTTCGTCCAGAGGAGGGCAACCTCGGAGCAGGGGGAAGTGGCACGACTGAGGTAGCGGATGCTCCCAGCTCCTCATCGCCCCAACCGCAACCCGTCACCTCCGAGGTACCACCAGCAAAGACCAGCACCAAAGACCAGCCAGCACCAAGCGCACAAGACCAACACAAGCACCAACACCGGCAAAGACCCAAGACCAACTCATACGCCTCGTCCGAGTCTTCCAAGACTCGGCGAGAAGACGCAGCTAGCACGAAGGCTCCACCCAAGTCCAAATCTGCAGCTCAAACCTTAGCCTCCCAGCAGCAAAGCAAGGCTAAGAAAGGTTCTGGCGCCACCAAGGCAACATCCATCAAGGCTGGACAGCGCACACTCGCGTCCATGCTGCCTAAGAGAGATGCCTCCTCCGAGTCTGCTAGCAGCAAGAAACTTGCATTGCACACTAGCCCTGCAGCCGCCCAAGTTGCGAGGAAGGAGGCCCACGCCAAGGGCTTGGTTGTGCCCCACATGCTTAGTCGAGAGAGCTATCCTCCGGCTCTAATCGAATATGTCAATAACTGGAACAGAGTGGAATTCATCAATCCCAACGACGATCTCCCGGAGAAGTTTGGGCCCGCCGAATTTAGCGCACAAATGAACACAACAACCAAGGCTATCAACCTTGCTGGCCGGATGATGGAGGTACGCTACTTTGTCTTTTCTTTAACATGCACAAGTGCTTAGAGATATATCCATTAGTCCCCGAGCCTCCAGGGGAGTAACTCGTTACTAGGCCGGATGCTCCTTAGAGAACTAGCGTAGCTCCTTAGTAGCTTTGAATATGCACACACCTAGAGCCGGGTTAAGTTCCACTTGGCCCGGATTTTGTACACTTCGAACATGCATAGACCTAGAGTCAGGTTAAGTTCCAATTGGCCCGGATCTTGTACACTTTGAACATGCACACACCTAGAGCCGGGTTAAGTTCCACTTGGCCCGGATTTTGTACACTTCGAATATGCACACACCTAGAGCCGGGTTAAGTTCCATTTGGCCCAGATCTTGTACACTTCGAACATGCACACACCTAGATCCGGGTTAAATTCCACTTGGCCCGGATTTTGTACACTTCGAATATGCACACACCTAGAGCCGGGTTAAGTTCCACTTGGCCCGGATTTTGTATACTTCGAACATGCATATAACTAAGCCAACCTTGCTTTTTTCAGGTCACTACCAATCGTCGGAGTGCTGAGTTTCAGCGCCTCTTGGACACACACAAGGCGCTGCGCTCGAAACATAATATGCTTCTTGCTGAGTTCGAGAAAAGGGGTAAGTTTTCTCTTTGAATTTTTCCCATCTTTCTGCGCCTTTTCCCGCCGAACTAATCTGTCATTCGGATTTCATAGCCGGAGTGGAGGCCGAAAATACAATTATGAGAAAAAACTTGGCCGAGATAAAAGGTAATTCGCTTTGATTACTCAATTTCCGTGCTCTTTCTCCTTTCTCCTAAGCTCGGCAGATATTTATACCTCGGCTCTGCCGGGTCGATAAACCGTTGCAGCGTCCCTTGAAGATAGTGTGCCCGTGCCTGACATGATGCTGCATTTTCTCGAACAAGCAGGGCAACATCAGGCCGAGCTCAAGAAGAAGGATGACGAACTTGCCAAGCTCCAAGCCAAGGATGATGAACTTGTCAAGCTCAAAGCTGAGATGAAAAAACTCAAAGAGCTCCACAAGATTGAAATGGACAAGGCTGGTCAAGACTTCACTGGGGAACGAGAACGACTTAACCTCCAACTTGCAAAGGATCAAGAATTGCTGAAGGAGGCCGACGTCAAGCTTGACTCGGCTAATGTTGAACTTGAGAAGCTCCGAAAGAGGCGTGATAATTGCACCAAGGATCTGACTCGGATCGATAGTCATATCTCCCGTAAACTCCTTTCCTTCAGCCGACATGTATTTCTCCGGGTTAAATTCTTTTACTTATTTCACTTGTTTTGTCTGCAGACAAATTCCCAGAGGGCGATGCCATTGCAGCTGCTGTCGTTGCCAAGTTCCGCCAGTAGAGGGGTACCCCAACTGGTCCTGTCTCTGAACCGATTCCTTTTGCCATGGAGGATCTGATAGTCAGCCTATCCTCCCGAATTGAAATTATGAAGAACTATGGTTCGGGTCTCCTGGATTCAGCCGTCCGGATCTTCCGTGCCCTTTGGCCTGGTGAGGACGTTCCGGAGGGATCCACTGCTCTAATCAACAAGCCGATGGATTGCGAGACCCAGCTCGACCTCTGGAGGGAATCCGCCGCTCGTGCTGGAGCTGATACGGTCCTCCACTTCATTCTCATGTGGTATGAAAAACTAGATCTGAAGCGTCTTGAGCGCTTGCGCACCGGATCAAGGTGGTCAAATGATCCGGATTAAGTAGCCCGGCGTAAGGCTTGCGCCCATAACCTCATCCAGTTTGCCTCCGTCCATCAATGGAACGAAGGACCAAGCTTCCTCGGCGTCGTTGACGACGAATACGTCGAATATGGTTCAGGTGATGAGGAAGAGGATGAAGCCTCGGATCTCGAAGATAATGAAGATGATGATGAGACTGAAGCCGGAGTTCCACCTGCTGGCGCCGAGTTACCTCCTCCTGCTGCTGCTCCTTGAGCACCAAAAAACACTTTGAAATTTATCAGATCCCCGGTATGCCGGGTGCAGATGTATTAAGATATTGATTATATCTTGCTACTAAGTTGTTCTCATCGGATTAATTTGGGCGTAGTCCCCGAGTTTCATTTTCTTGTTCCTTCAATTTCATGGCTTGGCTCGCGTCGACCTTGATTCGGTTTTGTGACTTACGAGTCCGAGTTTCAAAAATTGACTTAACAATAATTGGAAACTTTATGATTAGCTCAAAATAATCTAGCGTAGTAAAAGTAAAGTAGAGGTTAGTCCGACTAACAAATGTCGGCTCGATTACGTTCTTTTCCTTAGTTGTTTTTCGTGTGCTTCACAATTCCAAACTTGTTCTCTTGCTTGCCATGAAGCCAATTCTTGTTGGACAACAACAAGTCGAAGAGTTGAGTTTTTGGTGCTCACACACTACTAATTCGGCTTAGGCAGAAGCAACTTAAGCCAGCCGACATAAAAATAAATAACAAACACAGAAGACAACAAATATTACTAAGGCAGTCCCCGAGTTACTACTCGAGGTGCCAAGATTTCATTGATAAACTCATTGCCAGCATACATACCGACATATGAGAGACTCGGATACACACACTTCTTTGTTAAGTGTAGAACGAACGGAGTAGAGCTACATTCCATGGACGCTTAGATTCCTCGTCGGACCTGTCCACCTTGTTCTTCTCCTGTGGTTGTGCATCAATGAGATAGTAAGAGTCATTGTGCAATGCTTTGCTCACGATGAATGGCCCTTCCCATGGGGGGGATAACTTATGCATGCCACCAGTATGTTGTACCAGCCGGAGTACCAGATCACCTTCCCGGAAGACTCGGGGGTTTACTTTCCAGCTATGATAGCGTCGGAGATTTTGCTGATATATGGCGGATCTGGACAATGCCAATTCTCTCGCTTCTTCTAGCAGATCAACATCATTTTGCCAGGCTTCTCACACTTCGGCTTCTGTGTATTGGGTGACCCTAAGCGAATCATGCTCTATGTCGGCTGGTAATACAGCTTCTGCCCCATATACCAGAAAAAATGGCGTATAGCCTGTTGATCGATTCAGAGTTGTTCTTAAACTCCACAATACCGCTGGTAGTTCTTCTATCCAGCACCCCGCTGATCTTTGCAGCAGCTCAACGAGCCGGGGTTTTATCCCGGATAATACTAATCCATTGGATCTTTCCACTTGTCTGTTCGATGCAGGGTGGGCTACCGAGGCAACGTCCAGCGGGATCTTTTTATCCCGGCAGAATCGCGCAAATGCTCCTTCAGCGAAATTGGTGCCATTGTCTGTTATGATACTGCGAGGATAACCATATCTCAGAATAATATCTTTGAGGAATGACACGGCCGTAGCTCCATCACATTTTCTTATCGGCTTTACCTCAATCCATTTTGTAAACTTGTCAACCATAACCAAGATATGGGTCATATTTCCTCTCGCCGGCTTAAATGGACCAACCATATCCAAACACCATTCATCAAACGGCCAGGTAATTGGTATAGTCTTGAGTTCCAACATTGGCATGTGTGTCTTGGTAGCATACCTCTGACAACCATTGCATTTTCTTACTAGATCTTCTGCTTGTTCCAAGGCACTTGGCCAGTAGAATCCATGTCAGAAAGCTTTTGCCACTAAGGCCCTGGACGAGGCGTGATGCCCACATTCCCCTTGATGTATATCTCGGAGGATGTCAAGCCCTTCTTCCGGGTCAACACACCGTTGCAGGACATTCGTGACCCTCCTCTTGTATAGTTCGGCATTGATAATTGTGTATGCCTTTGCGCGCCTCTGAATTTGCCTTGAAAGCACTTCTTCATCGGGCAAGGATCCATCCTTCAGGAACTGGAATATGGGAAGTGCCCAAGCTGGTATAGCTCGCACTAGAAACACATCCTCGTCAATTTCCATTTGATCCACCGATATAACCTCTGCCGGGTCAAGCTGCACACTCGGGTATCAAGGGCGATCCTGGTTCAACCACTTCCCACATCAATGTCCATGGGAACAGCTTCCGACTCTGGATTTGCCGGGATATAGATTGACTCGGATTCTGGGGATGGTCTGATAGATGGCTTTATGAGGTGCTCTAGTGCTACGCCCGGTGGAATCGCTTGTCGGGTTGATCCGAGTTTCGACAGTATGTCGGCAGCCTCATTTTCCAGCCGAGGTACATGATGGAACTCGCATCCCTCGAAGTATCCCGATATTTTCTGCACATGAAATCTGTACAGTGCCATGTTTGCATCCAAAGCATCCCATTTCCCAGAGACTTGCTGAACTACCAGATCCGAGTCACTAAAGCACTGGATCCGGCGTATTCCAATTTCTTTTGCTACCTTGAGTCCATGAACCAGTGCTTCATATTCTGCAACATTGTTTGATGCTACGAAGTTGATCTGTAGCACATACTTCAGCTGGTCTTTCTTTGGAGAGGTAAGTACAACTCTGGCACCCAATCCGCGTTTTTGATCCGTCAAAATGCATTCTCTAGTAGTTCGGATCTGGCAATGGTGGCTCATATTGCATCTCGGCCCAATCCACGAAAAAGTCGGCCACCGCCTGAGACTTGATCGCATCTCTCCTGTCGAATTGTAGAGCATAAGGGGCTAGCTCAATTGCCCATTTTGCAATCTGGACGCTTGCATCCTTATTGCTCATTATCTCAGATATGGGGGCTTCACATATCACTTTGATGGGGTGCTCTTCAAAATAATGCTTCGGCTTCTTAGCTGCCATATACACACCATACGCCATCTTCTGATAGTGAGAATAGTTTTGCTTTGACGCTGATAATGCCTCGCTCAGGTACTAGACTGGCCTTTGCACCGACTTACCCTCTTCGTCGCGCTCTACCACTATTACTTCACTTACAACTCGGTTGGTTGCGGCTACGTAGAGCAACATTGGCTCTTTTGATAGTGGAGAGGCTAATACTGGTGCAATGGCTAACATTTTCTTTAACTGGATGAAGGCTTCATTTGCCTGCGGCGTCCATACGAATTTGTCCGACTTTTCATTAGTTGATAGAGAGGCAATGCCTTTCTCCCAACCGACATACAAACCGACTTAAGGATGCCAGGCAACGAGTGAACTTCTGGACATCGTTAAGACACTTTGGAAATTCCATTCGCTCTATGGCTCGGATTTTAGTTGGGTTAGATTCGATACCTCGGCTAGAGATAAGAAATCTGAGTAATTTTCCAGCCGGGAAACCAAAGGTGCACTTCTCCGGGTTAAGCTTCATCCGGAACCTCCTTAGGTTCACGAATGTTTGCCTAATATCATCAAGGAGCGTTTTGCTTTCCTTCGTTTTTATAACCACATCATCCACATATACTTGCACATTTCGACCAATTTGGTCGTGTAAACATTTTTGCATACATCTTTGGTACGTTGCTCCTGCATTCCGTAAACCGAAAGGCATGGTGCGATAGCAATAAGCCCCGTACGGGGTAATAAACGCAATCTTTATTTGATCATTCGGGTTTAGAGGTATCTGGTGGAAACCAGAATATGCGTCTATGAATGACAACAGTTCACACCCAACAGTAGAATCTATGACCTGATCTATCCTTGGCAGTGGGAATGGATCTTTTGGACACGCCTTATTCAGGTTCGTGTAATCGATGCACATACGCCAAACCACTGCCACATTCGGATCATCTTTCTTCTTTTCGACAAGCACCGGATTAGATAACCAATCCGGATAAAGCACTTCCATGATGATCCCGGCTGCGAGGAGCCGAGCTATCTCATCTCCAATGACTTTTCTCCTGTCTTCGGCGAAGCGGTGAAGAGGTTGCTTCACCGGCTTTGCTCCGGGTCTCACATTTAAAGAGTGCTCGGCCAACTCCCTCGGAACACCTTGCAAGTCCTGTGTGGACCAAGCAAAGATATCCCGATTCTCACGGAGGAAGTTGACGAGCTCGCTTTTCTATTTGTTAGTTAACCCGACACCAATTGTTATGGTGCGCTCTGGGAACAGATCATCAACATGTACTTTCTTTGTATCCTTTGTTGCTTGAAATGAGACACTTCCATGCGGGCTACTCAGCACCGGCATATACTGCTGTACGGACTGAGCCAATGCCGCTACTTCTTGGATCTTTCTCTTTTCTTGTGCGATCACGAGTGACTCGGCTAGGTTAGACCCGGCTAACGCACACTCAATGGAATGTCAGAAATCCCCAGCTATGGTAATTACTCCATTTGGCCTGGGCAACTTCATCTTCAGGTAGCTGATGTGAGTACTTGCCATGAATTTGTTCAGGGCTGGCCTGCCGAGTAACGCGTGATATGCGCTTTCTAAGTTCACAACCTCAAACTCCAAATTTTCAGTTTGGCAGTTATCTCTTGTGCCGAATATCACGTCAACCCAGACTTTGTCGATGGGTTCACAAGAGATACCAGGCACAATGCCATGGAAAGTTGTCCTTGTAGCTTGGAGCATGTTCTCTGAAATACCCAACTTGCGCATTGTATCCACGTACATGATATTGATGTTGCTGCCATTGTCGATCAGCACCTTGGAGAATCTCACATTGATATTCGGCCCGATGAACGTTGGGTCCAACACTAATGCATACGAACCAGGACTCGACATAAGCTTGGGATGGTCCTTAATACTCCATGTAATTTCCTGATCCGACCAAGGCATATACCTCATCACTGCCGGCATAACTGCATTCACTTCCATATGTCAGTGTTGTAAGCTCTTTCTATCTGTTTCCTCCGTGGTAAACACACAATAACTCTAGTGATGCTCTCTGTACTCATTTCTCCCATCATTGCCGGGGTACCTTTGATCTGGCTGATGCTGGTTTTCCACCTGATGCACTGCATCCCTTCTCTCCTGATTCTCATACCTCGGCGAAGGTGGTGGTAACATTAACTGTTGTGTGTTTGCTCCGGAGAGCAACTGCTACCGAGGTAACTCCTGCCGAGGTTGATTGTTCCGAGGTGCCTGAGCATTCCCCGAACCACTTTGCTCTATCTTCCTCATCCACTCACATTGCCGGGTTGTATGCCCCGCCGGGTTACTCGGATTTGGCGTGTGAAATTTGCATGGCTGATCCAGCATTGCCTCATACGTATACCTCAACCGGTCTTTCTTTTCTTGCCACTGTTTCTTCTGCTCAGGCGTCCAAGTTTTCTTGCCATCATTTCTTGGAGTCCACTGTTGCCCTCCAGTTTACTGACGCTGATTACTCCCTGCTCCGGGTTGATCTTGATTTACAGCAGCAACTTGTTGCGAACTGTACCTGTAATCTGGTCTATCATCTCTTCTCTTACCCCGGTAATCATTTCGTTGGGATGATCCAGCTCCATCTCTCTGGTAGTACTCCTCATTTGACTCGTTTGACACAAGCCGGGGTTGAGTCGGATCACCCAAAGCATACGAATCAGCAATCCGGATTGTCTCTGCCAGCGTAGTTAGCAT
The DNA here is from genome assembly GCA_023614405.1 of Avena insularis. Taxonomy (NCBI): domain Eukaryota; kingdom Viridiplantae; phylum Streptophyta; class Magnoliopsida; order Poales; family Poaceae; genus Avena; species Avena insularis. The sequence continues at coordinate 656,775,561 of CM042690.1, read as the reverse complement.
AACCCTTTGTAACCTTTGCCACAACATGCTTGCATATCTACACCCTTGTGCAAACCAAGCTATGGCATGTGACTCAATCACGCCCTTGCATGAGTTTCGCACATTGCACCAGTGAGTTAAGAATTCTTGGTCTGTCTCATTTGGTCTCTGCTTGCACATTGCTAGGGTCTGTGGCATATTCGGCCTCTGATACGTGCTCGAGAAGTTACTGACAAACATTTCCTCAAAATCGATCCAGTAGTTGATACTACTAGGTGGTAAATTGTTTAACCATACCCTCGCTGGCCCCTCCAGCATCTGAGGTACATATCTCACCGCCCATCTCAAATTTCCTGTAGCAATTTTCACTGCCGTTGCGTAGCTAATTAACCAATCCTCCGCCTTGGTGCTACTATCATATGTTTTCGTGCCTCTGGGTAACTGGAAGTTAGGTACTGGAGGCTCTTTCATGATCCGGGGCCCAAAGCATGCTGGACCCGTAGGACCTTGCCCCTCAATTAGTTCCGACCTATAGAGCCGATCCAACTTTAATATGGCATCATCAAGCATCAAGTTCCTGCTTCCCAACCTTGATCCTATCACATGATGATACGGCCTCTGGTATCCTGCATTCACCATTTCCGAATCACCATCGTTGTATCTGTCTTGCTCTTGTGGAGCGCATCTCCATTGCATACCTTGGCTGGCACTTCGCTCTTGCCGTGGTATAATCCACTGCTGCGGTTGCCCTGCACCCGCCGAGTTACGCTGTCTGACATTGCCATTTACAGCGTTTCCCTGACCGGCATTGCCTTGGTCGCGGTTACCTTGGCCTGCTTCACCTTGGCTGACACTTCGTCGATCCTCATTTCCCTGCACTGCTTCTCCTTTACCTGCACTTGCCGGTTCATATGGGACTATCTGTTTGTTTCTCCTTGCCGAGGTTACCACCTCCTCTCTTCTTGGGCCATCATGAGGGGATGATGCAGCTCTAGCAGATTTCTCCGAGATACCCACTACCGAATAAACGACCTTGGAAGCCCTAGCTCTTGCCGGATTAGCCCTGAGCAACTCCTCATTCTGTCTGTTAGCGATCCGAACTAACTCGTTGACCCTCTCCTACTGTCTTTGTCGGGCTTCACTCGTCAGACCTTCTAACTCGGATGCAGCTGCATCTGCTGCTCTGAGGTTCTTTTCCGGGGTGTTGTACTTCAGCAGCCCCATGGACGAAATGTTCTCTGATTCCTCAACTCTAGTATCACCTTATTTTTTCATCTCACTGATGAGGTTTCTCCCTTTTACTTTTACTGCATCTACCTTATTTGCTCTTGCATAGTCGTGCAGCATCATGTTCAACGACTGCTGAGCCGTGGCTATCCTTTTTGCACCCTCTAGTATTTTCTGCCTAGTTTCCTCTAATTCGGCCTGTGCCCGAGCCGGATCTACTACAGGTGCTATGGGGCTTTCCAAGCTATCTATCACCTGCTGCAGTACGTTTTCTGGCCTTTCTAGCGGTGGACCTCTACTTTTCCTCGGCGCCTTGGGTGTTACCTCTAGATCTGGTGCCAGGTCCTTGCTAGCACCAGCGTCAGGCGTTGTCATCATTACCTCAGCGCGGTTAGGGGAGCGAGTGATACGCGCACCATGAGCCGCACTAAGGGGTGGCCCGCCTCCCTCGACGACGTGCCGTGGGTGAACGCAGGACACATCGACGCCGACGTAGATCCTGTGGGCGCCAAGCTTGACGAAGACGCCATTGTGTAGTGGAGGTCGCTTGCCGAAGTAGCCAACATTATTGCTGACGTAGTCCAGCGCTCCAAAGCGCTGAACAAGCCCAGAGACGATGCGCTCGCTGTTGCCGATGATGCTTCCCGTTCGGATCTTCACTCCTGCTAGTGCTGCTAGCCCCACGATGGGCGCCAACTGCCGTGGTGGTGTCACGGCATATGCCATGGATAGGCTAAAGGTGGGGCCAAGATGCACTAGAGGAATCCAGAGAGGGATAGTGTGGTGATTCCACACATAGATGCTTTGTATTCTCCAAGCTATATGAGTTTACAGATGCTCCTTGAGCTGTATTGGGGAGAGGAGGAAGAAGAAGCTCTCTTACTCTCACCACTACCACTATCCAATGAACAAACGACTCACGCGCTAGGCAACAACACGCGATCCCCTTCTACTGAGGTCTTGGCGCTCCTTATAAAGGGGAGACCAGGCTACTTGCTAGGGCATACGTGGAGGCATATTCCTGGGAATATGCCTCTCCCAAAATAGCAAATCGACCGGGTCACCTTTTGCCATCGTAAGCCATGCAGAGGCTACGTAAGCCTCTGCGGCGCCAGCGTCAGCCGACATAGGCTGCGTCACCCTTGTAGGCCACGCCTCGGTGGTCCTTCCCTCTGTCCGCTTCGCTCACGCTCCAGCATACAGTGACCACCTTTTGACCAGCGAGATACCTTCCTTCTCTTGCAAGCCTGATATAACCCAGATCATGCCTGGTTAATCCGGCCTCGTGGGTACCTGCATACAAGTTACAAAAAGCCTTCCGGCATACGACATACGTCGGCCGGGACACAGTTAGGTGGACATCCTATGGTACGGGTTACTCCGTAAGTCGGCCTGCCTTGAGGTGACTCGGCCAGCATACGCTTTGACCTTGTCGTACCTCGGCTAACTCGACCTCTATACCCCAGTGTGACCCTACCCAGGGATATCCCCCCAACATCCTCCGAATCCTACCCCTGAGCCTTCTGCAGCGCTAGAGATTACTCCATCTCCGACCGTTGTAGAAGATCTGGCTCAACCAGCATAGCCAGCGATCCTTGAATCGCAAACTGACGTCACCATGGGTGACTCAGGTTTTGATAAGGGTGAACCCTCTTCGGGTAATGATCCCTCGGCAGAGACCTTCGCCGACAATATCCTGGACAATCCGGGACTTGCCAAACTTGGCCTATCTCGGAAGTTTGTGGAGGAGATTCAATGGCTAGCCCGGCAATGCCTGGAAAGCCGGACTATCTCTACCGAAGAAGAAGCACAAGAAGCAGAGGATATCAAGCACTCTGATCTTCTTGAACAAGTTCGTCTTTGTGACGAGAAGCTAAGGACCGGCGAGCTTCCCACTCTGCCAGTGGTCCCCCTAACCTTCGCCGAAAAGGTTGCCACCGAAGTGAATGCGAGTTTAGACAAACTCATTCACGAACAATATGTAAGTCAGAATTCCAACTCCCGTTTTTCCTTATTTCATATCATATCCTCTAGCCCCCAAGCATGAAGCTGGAATGTCAAATCCGGTTTTGTGCTTCCTTAGGATGCCAAAGAATGAACTAGTGTACCCCCCAAGGCTCGTGCTGATATTAGTAAAAATAAAAGCCCGAGTCTTTAGTAGTCTTCTGACTCTAGGTATTCTGACTTACAGAAAGTATATTCCTATAACCAGGATTTGTTGAAGAATGTTTGCAACAAGCGGAAAGAAATCAGAGCTCTCCGGCTTGAAAATGCACAATTGAAAGTTTCCAGGGATGAGGCCTAAGGTAAACATTCCAAAACTCAAACCTTGTGTTGTATTTCATAGTCGAATTTTTGTTCTTTTGACTTATAGCACTGGTGAAGCAGTCATGTTGTTGGGGGGATACCCCCGGGTAGGGTCACACCGGGGTATAAAGGCCGAGTTAGCCGTGGTACAGCAAGGTCAAAGCAAGTGCTAGCCGAGTCACCTCAAGGCATGCCAAATCACGGAGTAACCCAGACCGGAGGATGTCCACCTAACTGAGTCCCGACCGACGTATGTCGTATGCCGGCAGGATTTATGTAACTTGTATGCAGGTACCCACGTGGCCGGATTAACCAGGCACGATCCGGGTTATATTAGGCTTGCAAGAGAAGGAAGGTATCTCGCTGGTCAAAAGGTGGTCACTGTACGCTGGAGCATGAGCGGAGCAGACAGAGAGAAGGACCACCGAGGCGTGGCCGACAAGGGTGACGCACCCTGTGTTGGATGACACTGGCGCCATAGAGGCTTACGTAGCCTCTGCATGGCTTACGATGGCGAAAAGTGATCCAGTCGGTTTACTATTTTGGAAAGAGGCATATTCCCAGGAATATGCCTCCACGTATGCCCTAATTGGAGACCTAGCCATCCCTTTATAACGAGGGCTAGCGCATCTGTAGAAGGGGTTGATCTCTGTTGATTGGCATTTGAGTAGTTGGTTCCTGGGAGATAGGTAGCGGTGAGAGTAAGAGAGTTGCTTCTTCCTCCTCTCCCCAATACAGCTCAAGGAGCACTTGTAAACTCATCTAGATTGAAGAATACAAAGCATCTGTGTGTGGAATCACCACACTATCCCTCCCTAGATTCCTCTAGTGCATATTGGCGCCACTTTTAGCCTATCCATGGCATCTGCCGTGACACCACCACGAAAGTTGGCGCCCACCGTGGGGCTAGCGGCGCTAGCAGGAGTGAAGATCCGGACGGGAAACCTCATCGGCAACGGCGAGCGCATCGTCTCTGGGCTCGTTCAGCGCTTTGGAGCACTGGACTTCATCAGCGACAATGCTGGCTGCTTCGGCAAACGACCACTTCCGCACAACAGCCTCTTCGTCAAGCTTGGCGCTCACAAGATCTACGTCGCCGTCGATGTGTCATGCGTTCGCCTACGGCACGTCATTGAGGGAGGCGAGCCACCCCTTAGCGCGGCTCACGGGGCGCGTATCACTCGCTCCCGTGACCACGCCGAAGTGATGATGACGGCGCCTGGTGCTGGCGCGAGCAAGGATCCGGCACCAGACCCGGAGGTAACACCCAAGGCACCAAGGAAAAGTAGAGGTCCTCCACCAGAGAGGCTAGAGAACGTGCTGTAGCAGGCGCTAGATAGCCTAGAGAGCCCCATAGCTCCTGTAGTAGATCCGGCTCGGGCGCAGGCCGAGTTAGAGGAGACTAGGCAGAAAATACTAGAGGGTGCAAAAAAGATAGCCGCGGCTCAGCAGTCATTGAACATGACACTGCGCGAGTACGCAAGAGCAAATAAGGTAGATGCTGTAAGAGTAAAAGGGAAAAACCTCATCAGTGAAATGAACAAAGAGGGTGATACTAGAGTTGAGGAGTCAGAGAACATTTTGTCCGTGGAGCTGCCGAAGTACAGTACCCCGGCAAAGAACCTTAGAGCAGCGGATGCAGCTACATCCGAGTTAGAGGGTTTGACGGGTGAAGCCCGGGAAAGACAGCAGGAGAGGGTCAACGAGTTAGTTCGGATCGCTAACAGACAAAATGAAGAGTTGCTCAGGGCTAACCCGGCAAGGGCTAGGGCTTCCAAAGTCGTTTATTCAGCTGTAGGTAACCCAGATAAATCCGCTGGAGATACATCATCCCCTCATGGTGGCCCAAGAAGAGAGGAAGTGGTAACCTCGGTGAGGAGAAACAAACAGATAGTCCCCTATGACCCGGCAAGGGCAGGGAAAGGAAAAGCAGTGCAGGGAAATGAGGATCGACGAAGTGTCAGCCGAGGTGAAGCTGGCCGAGGTAACCGCGACCAAGGCAATGCTGGTTAGGGAAACGCTATAAATGGCAATGCCGGACAGTGCAACTCGGCGGGTGTAGGGCAACCGCAGCAGCGGAATATACCACGGCAAGAGCGAAGTGCCGGCCAAGGTATGCGACAGAGAGGCGCTCCACAAGAGCAAGATAGATACAATGATAGTGATTCGGAAATGGTGAACGCAGGATACCCTAGGCCGGACTATCATGTGATAGGGTCAAGATTGGGAAGCAGAGACCTGATGCCTGACGACGCCAGGTTAAAACTTGATCGGCTCTATAGGTCGGAGCAGATTGAGGGGCAAGGCCCTTCGGGTCCAGCGTGCTTTGGGCCCCGGATCATGAAAGAACCTCCGGTACTTAACTTCCAGTTACCCAGAGGCACGAAAACTTATGATGGCAGCACCAAGCCGGAGGATTGGTTAATCAACTACGCTACAGCGGTGAAAACTGCTACAGGCAACTTGAGATGGGCTGTGAGATACGTGCCTCAGATGCTGGAGGGGCTAGCGAGGGTATGGTTAAACAACTTACCGCCCGGAAGTATCAACTATTGGATTGATTTTGAGGAAATGTTTGTCAGTAACTTCTCGAGCACGTATTAGAGGCCGAATAGGCCACGGACCTTAGCGATCTGCAAGCAGAGACCAAATGAAACAGACAGGGAGTTCCTGACCCGCTGGTGCACCGTGAGAAATTCATGTGAAGGCGTGATTGAGTCATAGGCCATAGCTTGGTTTGCACAAGGGTGTAGATATACAAGCATGCTATGGCAAAGACTGCAAAGGGATATGCCTACTACACTGGCAGAAACGATCCGGATTGCTGATTCGTATGCTTTGGGGGATCCGACTCAACCCCGGCTTATATCAAACGAGTCAAATGAGGAGTACTACCAGCGAGATGGAGCCGGATCATCCAGGCGGAATGATTACCGGGGTAAGAGAAGAGATGATAGACCGGATTACAGGTACAGTTCGCAACAAGTTGCTGCTGTAAATCAAGATCAACCCGGAGCAGGGAGTAATCAGCGTCAGAAAACTGGAGGGCAATAGTGGATTCCGAGAAATGATGGCCAGAAACTTGGACGCCAGAGCAGAAGAAACAGTGGCAAGAAAAGAAAGACCGGCCGCGGTATACATATGAGGCAATGCTGGATCAGCCGTGCAAATTTCACATGCCGAATCCGAGTAACCCGGCGGGTCACACGACTAGACAATGTGAGTGGATGAGGAAGATTGAGCAAAATGGTTTGGGGAATGCTCAGGCACCTCGAAATGATCAACCTCGGCAGGAGTTACCCCGGCAGCAATTGCTCTCCGGAGCGAACACGCAATAGTTAATGTTGCCACCACCTCCGTCGAGGTATGAAAACCATGCGAGAAGGGATGTGGTGCATCAAGTGGAGAATCAGCATCAGCCAGATCAAAGATACCCCAGAAATGAGGGGAGAAATGAATATATGGAGCATCACCAGAGTTACTGTGTGTTTACCACGAAGGAAACGGATAGATAGAGCTTGCAACGCTGACATATGGAAGTGAATGCGGTTATGCCAGCAGTAACAAGGTATATGCCTTGGTCAGATCAGGAAATTACCTGGAGTATCAAGGATCATCCCAAGCTTATGCCGAGTCTTGGTTCATATGCACTAGTGCTAGACCCAACGTTCATTGGGCCAAATATCAATGTGAGATTTTCCAAGGTACTGATTAACAATGGCAGCAGCATCAATATCATGTATGTGGATACAATGCGCAAGTTGGGTACCTCGGAGAACATGCTCCAAGCTACAAGGACAACTTTCCATGGTATTGTGCCAGGCATCTCCTGTGAACCCATTGGCAAGGTCCGAGTTGACGTATTATTCGGTACACGAGATAACAGCCAAATTGAGAACTTGGAGTTTGAAGTTGTGAACTTAGAAAGTGCATATCACGCATTACTCGGTAGGCCAGCCCTAAACAAATTCATGGCAAGTTGTCACATCATTTACCTGAAGATGAAGTTGCCCGGGCCAAATGGAGTAATTACCATAGCAGGAGATTTCCGACCTTCCATTGAGTGTGTGTCGGCCGGGTCTAACCTAGCCGAGTCACTTGTGATCGCATAATAAAAGAGAAAGATCCAGGAAGTAGCGGCATTGGCTCAATCCGCACAGCAGTATATGTCAGCGCTGAGTAACCCGCACGAAAGTGTCTCGTTTCGAGCAACAAAGGATACAAAGAAAGTGCCTGTGGATGATCTGTTCCCAGAACACACCGTAACAATTGGTGCTGGGTTAACTGACAAATAGGAAAGCGAGATCGTCAACTTCCTCCGTGAGAATCGGGATATTTTTGCTTGGTCCACACAGGACTTGCAAGGTGTTCCGAGGGAGTTGGCCGAGCACTCTTTGAATGTGAGACCTAGAGCAAAGCCGGTGAAGCAACCTCTCCGCCGCTTCGCCGAAGATAGGAGAAAAGTCATTGGGGATGAGATAGCTCGGCTCCTTACAGCCGGGTTTATCATGGAAGTGCTTTACCCGGATTGGCTATCTAATCCGGCACTTGTGGAAAAGAAGAAAGATGATCAGAATGTAGCAGCGGTTTGGCGTATGTGCATCGATTACACGAACCTGAATAAGGCGTGTCCTAAAGATCCATTCCCACTGCCAAGGATAGATCGGGTCATAGATACTACTGCTGGGTGTGAACTGTTTTCATTCATAGATACATATTCTGGTTTCCACCAGATACCTCTGAACCCAAGTGATCAAATAAAGACTGCGTTTATCACCCCGTATGGGGCTTATTGCTACCACACCATGCCTTTTGGTTTACGTAATGCAGGGGCAACATACCAGAGATGTATGCAAAAATGTTTGCATGATCAAATTGGTGGAAATGTGCAAGTATATGTGGATGATGTGGTTATAAAAACCAAGGAGAGCAAAACGCTCCTTGACAATATCAGACAAATATTCGTGAACCTAAGGAGATTCTGGATGAAGCTTAACCCAGAGAAATGTACCTTTGGTGTCCCGGCTAGAAAATTACTCGGATTTCTTATCTCCAGCCGAGGTATCGAAGTTAACCCAACGAAAATCCGAGCCATAGAACAAATGGAATTGCCGAAGTGTCTTAATGATGTCCAAGTTCACCGTTGCCCGCATCCTTAAGTCGGTTTATATGTCAGCTTGGGAGAGAAGGCATTACCTCTAAAAGTCGATAAATTGTGATGGACTCGCAGCCAATTAAGCCTTCATTCAACTAAAGAAAATGTTAGCCACTGCACCAGTATTAGCCTCTCCACTATCAAAAGAGCCAATGCTGCTCTATGTAGCCAAGCAACCAAACCAGTTAGGCGCAGAATAGTGGTAGAGCCCCATTTAAGAGGGTAAGTCGATGCAGAGGCCAGTCTATTACCTGAGCGAGGTATTATCAGCATCAAAGCAGAACTATCCTCACTATTAGAAAATGGCATATGGTGTATATATGGAAGCAAACAAGCTGAAGCATTATTTTGAAGAACACCCCATTAAAGTGATATGTGAAGCCCCCATATCTGAAATAATGAGTAATAAGGATGCAAGCAGCCGAATCGCAAAATGGGCAATTGAACTAGCTCCTTATGCTCCACAATTCGACAAGAGAGATGCGATCAAGTCTTTAGGCCGTGGCCGACTTTTTCGTGGATTGGGCCGAGATGCAATATGAGCCACCATTGCCAGATCCGAACTACTGGAGAATGCATTTTGACGGATCAAAAACGAAAACCGGGTTAGGTGCCGGAGTTGTGCTTACCTCGCCTAAGAAGGACCAGCTGAAGTATGTGCTGCAAATCCACTTCGCAGCATCAAACAATGTTGCAGAATATGAAGCACTTGTGCATGGGCTCAAAGTGGCAAAAGAAATTGGAATACATCGGATGCAGTGCTTTGGCGACTCGGATTTGTAAATTCAGCAAGTATCGGGGCTATGGGATGCCTTGGATGAAAACATGGCACTGTACAGATTTCATGTGCAGAAAATATCGGGATACTTCGAGGGTTGTGAGTTCCATCATGTACCCCGGCAGGAAAATGAGGCTGTCGACGTACTGTCGAAACTCGGATCCACCCGGCAAGCGATTCCACCAGGTGTAGCACTGGAGCACCTCAGAAAGCCATCTATCAGGCCACCCTGTAATCTGAAGTCAATCTATATCCGGAAAATCCGGAGTCAAGTTGTGCCCATGAACATTGATGTGGGAAGTGCCTCAGAGACCTGGGACCGCTTCGCAAATCCTAGGATCGCTTCAGAAACCCGGATCAGGTAGCCCAACCCGGATGAGGTTATGCCGTAGATCGAATGGAAGTGGACGCGATGTGTTTCTGTCTGAAGCTATACCAGCTTGGGCACTGCCCATATTCCAGTTCCTGAAGGATGGATCCTTGCCCGATGAAGAAGTGCTTTCAAGACAAGTTCAGAGGCACGCAAAGGCATACACGATTATCAATGCCGAGCTATACAAGAGGAGCATCACAAATGTCCTGCAGAGGTGTGTTGACCCGGAAAAAGGGCTTGACCTCCTCCGAGATATACATCAAGGGGAATGTGGGCATCACGCCTCATCCAGAGCATTAGTGGCAAAAGCTTTCCGGCATGGGTTCCATCTTTGATGTATTCGTCGTCAATAATGCCAAGGAAGCTTGGTCCCTCGTTCCATTGATGGATGGGAGCATACTGAATGAGCTGATGGGCGTGGGCCTTGCACCGAGCTATCCAATCCGGATCATTGGACCACCTTGATCTGGTGCACAAGCGCTCGAGAAGATCCAGACTTATTTTCTCATACCATGTGAGCACGAAATGGTGAACAGTTTCAGCTCCCGCACGGGCGGCGAATTCCCTCCAGAGGTCAAGCTGGGTCTCACACTCCATTAACTTGGTAATCAGAGCAGTGGTCCCCTCCAGAGTATCTTCACCAGGCCAAAGGGCATTAAAGATCCGGACGGCTAAGTCTAGGATATCCGAACCATAGTTTTTTATAATCTCAAGGCGAGAGGATAGGCTGACTAGCAAGTCCTCCATGTCAAAGGGAATGGTTTCAGATCCAGGACCGGTAGGAGTACCCCTTTGCTAGCGGAACTTGGCAACGGCAGTAGCCGCAATGGCATTACCCTCTGGGAATTTTTCCTGATAACAAGACAAGTGAAATGAGTAAAAGAGGTTGACCCGACGAAATTCATGTCGGTTGAAGGAAAAGAACTTAAGAGAGATATGACTGTGGATCCGGATCAACTTGTTGGTGCAATTAGCACGCCTCTACCGAAGCTTTTCAACTTCAGTGTTAGCCGAGCCAAGCTTCACGTCGGCCTCCTGCAGCAGTTCTTGATCCTTTGTGAGTTGGAGCTTGAGGCGTTCTTGCTCCTCGGTGAAATCCTGGCCAGCCTTGTCCATCTCAACCTTATGGAGTTCCTTAAGTTTTTTCATCTCGGCCTTGAGCTTGGCAATTTCATCGTCTTTGGCTCGGAGTTGGGCGAGCTCATCATCCTTCTTCTTAAGTTCGTCCTGGTGTTGCCCTACTTGTTCGAGAAAATGCAGCATCATATCAGGCACAGGCACACTATCTTCAAGGGATGCTGAAATAGTTTGTTGACCCGGCAAAGCCGAGGTATGAATATTTGCCGAGCTCAGGAGAAAGGAAAGAGAGCACCGAAATTAAGTAACCGAAGTGACTTACCTTTTATCTCGGCTAAGTGTTTTCTCATGATTTTGTTTTTGGCATCCACTTCGGCTGCACAAATTCGAATGAGAGATTGGTTCGGCGAGAAAATACTAAAAAAGATAGAAAAATTCAAAGTGAAAACTTACCCCTTTTCTCGAACTCAGCGAGAAGTGTAGAATGCTTCGAGCGCAGCGCCTTGTGTGTGTCCAAGAGGCGCCGGAACTCAGCACTCCGGCGATTGGTGGGGACCTGAGAAAAGCAAAGTTGACTTAATCATGTGCATATTCGAAGTGTACAGAATCCGGGCCAAGTGGAACTTAACCCGGCTCTAGGTGTGTGCATATTCGAAGTGTACAAAATCCGATCCAAGTGGAACTTAACCCGGCTCTAGGTGTGTGCATATTCGAAGTGTACAAGATCCAGGCCAAGTGGCACTTAACCCGGCTCTAGGTGTGTGCATATTCAAAGTGTACAAAATCTGGGCCAAGTGGAACTTAACCCTGCTCTAGGTGTGTGCATATTCGAAGTGTACAAGATCCGGGCCAAGTGGAACTTAACCCGGATCTAGGTGTGTGCATATTCGAAGTGTACAAAATCCGGGCCAAGTGGAACTTAACCCGGCTCTAGGTGTGTGCATATTCGAAGTGTACAAGATCCGGGCCAAGTGGAACTTAACCCGGCTCTAGGTGTGTGCATATCCGAAGTTACTAGGGAGCTACGCTAATTCTCTAAGGAGCATCCGACCGAGTAACAAGTTACTCCCCCGGAGGCTCAGGGACTAATGGTTATATCAGTAAGCATTAGTACATGTTAAAGAAAAGACGAAGTAGCACACCTCCATCATCCGGCCGGCAAGGTTGATAGCCTTGGCGGCTGTGTTCATTTGTGCGGCAAACTCGGTAGGCCCAAATTTCTCCGAGAGATCATCGTTATTGACAAACTCCTCCTTGTTCCAGTTATTAACAAACTCAATCAGGGCAGGCGGATATCGCTCTCCGCTAAGCATATGGGGCGCAATCAAACCCTTGGCATGGGCCTCCCTCCTCTCAATCAGAAGTTTTCTTGGCCTTAGGCTGCTACTGAGAGGTTGAGGTTTGAGCTGCAGATTTGCTCTTGGGTGCAACCTTGGTGCTAACTGGGCCTTCTCGCCGAGTCTTGGAAGACTCGGACGTGGTGGAAGGAGTTGGTGCCGCTGCTGCTGCTTGTGGGGCTGCTGTTGGTGCTAGCGCTGGTGCTGGTTTTGGCGGGGGTGCTATGGATACCTCGGAGGTGGCAGGTTGCGGCTGAGCCGAAGAGGATCTGGGAGCATCTGCTGCCTCAGCAGAACCACTTCCCCCTGCTCCAAGGTCGCCCCCTCTGGACAAGGTGGGCTAGAACCCGGAGCAGCCCCCGAACCCTCCTGAATGGGGCTCAGCAGGCGTGTATCGTCGCCACGAGGGGGAGATGGGGTATGCCGGAGAGGCGAAGCGATGCTGGATCCGCTCTGGGGAACCTCCACCGCAGCCCTGTCGAATCAAACGACGAATAATGAATTATAACAAAGGAAAGGCATATAGATAGAAAAACATGAAGCAAAAGAATTAGACAAAGGAAGAAATGACTTACTCATCAAGAGTCAAAGGCTCCTTGGGATTTCGAGATCTCCGGAGTATGGCCTTTGCCAGAGGCTTGGTGTCGGTCTTATCTGCGAACTTCTTCCTCCTCTTGGTCAGTTTAGAAGGTCCGGCGGAAGTAGAAGATGCATCCGCCCGTTTCTTTGACGCGGTTGGGATCGGCTCACCCGTGGCAAGAGGAGGGTCTTCGTGGATCTGCCCACCCGGGTTAGCTGAAGCCGGAAAGGCGTAAGAAAGGGGTACAACGTCAAATGCTTCCATCACCTCAACGTCGGAATCATCTTCATCATCAGGCCAATCTCTTAAGGAAGAGAAGTTACCAGTGGGTCGCTTGGTGGCATCAGGGAACGACAGGAACATCTCCTGATCCAGCTCCTCCTCATCTGAGACAAGTCGATCCTTCGCCCATTTGAGCGAAGGCTCGGTGCCATCTTCGAGAGTTTGCTGAAGAAACAGCTAAGAGAGAAATACAAAAGGATTAGATAAACAACATACTCCGACATAGAATATAACTCGGAAACAAAATGGAACACGAGAGTTACCATAGGAGGAGGCCTGTCCCGGCAGAAATGCTCTATCCCCCACTCCCAATCAGTGAAGAAGTTTTTGTCGGTCGTGAAAAGGGCCTTGACCCGGCGGAATATCTCGGTATCGTTCAGTTCAAAGGAAGAGGTCCGGTTGGGGTCAAGGCGCCAGCTCATGTGGCAAAGCTTGTGAGTGCGTTTCTGGAGAGGGGAGATTCAGCTGCAGACGAAAGTGATCATGGCATCCTCGTTGCGCAGCCCCGCATCCTTCAGCTCCTGAAACCATTTGTTGACTTGATTCGCCAAGACAGTGGGTTTCTTGGAAACCCGGTCCCACAAATCCGGGTTAGGAGCACCCGGAACGTAGGGGCACAACCGGATCAGATCATCATTCGTGTCATTTATGACATAGAAGAAAGTTCAGGCCTAGCCCTTGCACGAATCAAGCCCCGTGACCCAGGGAAAGACGGATTGTTTCGGGGATGATAGAAAGACCAACTGAGTCAGATATTTGTCCTCCGGATCAAGCTGTTTATTCGGAATCACGTTTCTTCGTAGACCGAAGAACCGGATCCAAAGTTCTTTAGTGGGCCACAATCCGACATACCCCTCTATGGTGGAGGCGAAGGAAGAAAGATATATGATTGCGTTCGCCGGGAGATGGTGAGGTTGAAGCTCATAGATGTTGAGGAATTCATGGAAGAAATCACTGATGGGGAGGCCGAAGCCGCGCTGGAAATGGGAGAGGAACACTACGAACTCACCCGGATTGGGTGAGGGAGCAAGCTCCTCGGCGGTGAGGCGGGCAACCACGCCCTCGGGGATGCGGCGCGTGCGGTATAGACAGTCCAGATCGTCCTGGCACACCCAAGAACCAGCCCAGGCACCGCGCTCTGTGTTCTCCCCTCCCTCCTCCATCTCTGCTTCAACGACGGCGAGTTCTTCTTCAGTCATGTCTAAATCACTGTCCTCACCAGCCCTATCGGAGGTGGGGGGCAGGACCTTGGACTGGCGTGGACCCGTGGCGGTGGAGCTACGCGGGAGCGGCATCGATGCAGGTGCAAAAAAGTGCGGTGCGGCGGCGGCGCTACTGAGCAGGTACGGCGGTGGCGGTGCTATCACTAGGAGGAAGAAGAAGAAGAAGAGGAAGAGGGGCGCGTGAAGGGGAAAAAGACCAAGGGGCGTGCCCCTCCCCTATTTAACCATGCCCTAGCGGGGGAAGTGGGATCGTGCGATGCGGTGAGGCCACACGGTGTGGCCGTGTATCTGCCGGGTCAGCCAATCACAAGCAAGCCACAGGAAGGGCCACAAGGCAGGGAGGACCCACGATGCGACGTGGTGATACAATTAACGAGGAGACATACATGACGTGACGTGTGCAACAGTAACACCTGACATTAACTGCAGCAGTAACTGGCACATGCCCTTAAAATGAGGCAAGATAATGATTATCCTCCACCTGGGACATAGGGAAGCGTACGAGAAAAGGAAGGATAACCCGGATAACTAAAGGGTGACCTGGCCAGCGAATGAAAACTCGGAATGTGCCAAGGGAAAGTTAGCCCATGAAATCCAGACTATGAGGTTACTCGGAAAAAGGAGCAAAGGGCTCGATAAGTTGAACCTGTCGTGGCCTTAGCGGCTGAAGCTGCTAAGACCGCACTAGCTTCGGGGACTAATGTTGGGGGATACCCCCGGGTAGGGTCACGCCGGGGTATAAAGGCCGAGTTATCCGAGGTACGGAAAGGTCAAAGCAAGTGCTGGCCGAGTCACCTCAAGGCAGGCCAAATCACGGAGTAACCCGGACCAGAGGATGTCCACCTAACTGAGTCCTGGCCGACGTATGTCGTATGCCGGCAGGATTTATGTAACTTGTATGCAGGTACCCACGTGGCCGGATTAACCAGACACGATCCGGGTTATATCAGGATTGCAAGAGAAGGAAGGTATCTCGCTGGTCAAAAGGTGGTCACTATACGCTGGAGCATGAGCGAAGCGGACAAAGAGAAGGACCACCTAGGCGTGGCCGACAAGGGTGACGCGCCCTGTGTCGGATGACGCTGGAGCCGCAGAGGCTTACGTAGCCTCTGCATGGCTTACGATGGCGAAAACTGATCCAGTCGGTTTACTATTTTGGGAAGAGGCATATTCCCAGGAATATGCCTCCACGTATGCCCTAATTGGAGACCTAGCCACCCCTTTATAAGGAGGGCTAGGGCATCTGTAGAAGGGGTTGATCTCTGTTGATTGGCATTTGAGTAGTTGGTTCCTAGGAGATAGGTAGTGGTGAGAGTAAGAGAGTTCCTTCTTCCTCCTCTGCCCAATTCATCTCAAGGAGCACTTGTAAACTCATCTAGCTTGAAGAATACAAAGCATCTGTGTGTGGAATCACCACACTATCCCTCCCTGGATTCCTCTAGTGCATATTGGCCCCCACTTTTAGCCTATCCATGGCATCTGCCATGACACCACCACGACACATGTGCTTTGATTGAAGAGGCCTAGAATCTTAAGACCCTGGTGGTGGAAAACAAGGAACTTCGCCAAGAGCTCGATAAGCTTAAGGCGGATCATGAGAAGAGAATTGCTCAAATTCTCGAATCCACCTCCATGGCCACCGAGGAGCGTGATCGTAAGATGACGCTCCGAGATAAGAAAATATCAGATCTCAGCAATGATCTATTCAAAGAAAGGGACATTACCGAGGCACTCCGGGCTGAACTCCAAAGTCTTCGGGAAGAGAAGGCCAAGGTCGACAATGTCACCTTTGGTATGTTTCCCTTTTTTTGACTTATATGCATCTTCCGACTCTTTGGAGTCCGGGTTTACTTGACTTACCCTTTGCATTATATGCGCAGGTCCTCTAAACTTGATGAACTCAGTCTCTACCGAATCTCGCACCAACCGGCTTACCCAAGTCGGTGATTTGCTGCATGGCTTCCGCCAATCCCTCGAAGATATTGGCGAAGTTCTCAAGGTCCCGGACATGCATAGCATGTCCGGTTTTGAGGTGCGAGATAAGGCCAAGGATATGCCGCAGCTTTCTTCAGGACTGGAACATGTCCTACGCGCGAATCGCAGCGCAAAACGCTCTCACCATGGTTATGAGCCACCATGGAAACATGGAAATCTAGCAAGTAACCAGAGGGTACTGCAAGGTGGACGAAGACGGACAGGAGCAAGACATCAAGGCTATCATGGACTCCTGCGCCGGATATGGGTGCCATGTAGCTGATTTGACTAGCTACGACACTCCCTTCTTCACCCTTGTGGACACGCCGCCTTCTCCTTCCAAAGAAACAACTGAAGTTTCCGACGATGATCAAACCATATCGGATTTGAACATCTCGGAACGTTATCAAAATGAGGCTGATGTATCCAGCGAGCCGGTAGCTCCTACCTCTCCCCCTGAGTATCAGAAAGAACAATGTGTTATTCTGAAAACAATTTGGGTCTATAAATAAGTAGTATAATACTTTTGCTAGTGCTAAGCTTTATGTTTATCTATTTAGCACTTTTGGCTTTAATATTATGTGCCTGAAATGTTTGCATAAGCACTTGTATTGTGTGTCTGCACTTTCGTGAGCCGGCCAACTTTTAGCACGGAAACTTTGCCGAGCAACGGAGCTCAATTGCTAAACCAGTTTAAACTCGGAAACAAAGTCGGCCTCCAGTACCAACAATTCACTACTCAAAAAATGCCCGCATCCAGCAATCAGACAAATAACCAAAGTATAGACTAGGAAATTTAGATTTATACCAGAACAAACATGAGCATAAAGTCTTCAAGTATTCTGGGATTTTTGACTGTGACATGATCATTCGGAAATAAGATGGTAAAAACTTCTCAGAAAGATATTGAGGCAACCAAGACTTTATTTCTAGTTGAACATGTACACATATATGATTACAAAGAAAAATAAACTAAGAATAAAAGGGACGTAGCTAAGCACTAATCCATGGTCCGTCTAACTCATCTGGATTTGTACTGCCTCTAGCTCTCTTTCTCTTCTTAGTAGCAAGTCTTTCTTTGACTGGCCGCATATCAGTTAGGTAGTATGAACCATTGTGCAATACTCGACTAACTAAAAAATGGCGCTTCCCATAATGGGGAAAGTTTGTGATTTCTTTGCTGCACAAGCCGGAAAACCAAATCGCCCTAATTGAAAGACCAGTTTCTGACTCTCTGGCTATGATACTTGTGTAACTTCTACTGATAGGCTGTTGATCTCATCTCAGCAACGACGCGAACTTCTTCGACTAAGTCGAGATCATGTTGTCGAGAAATTTCGGCATCCTCTTCAATATACGTGGCCACTCTAGGAGAAGTGTGAATCAAATCACTGGGAAGAACTGCTTTTGCGCCATAGACCAAGAAGAAAGGTCTGTATCCGGTTGACCTATTTGCAGTTGTTCGTAAACTCCATATTACAGAAGGTAATTCCTCTGCCCAAGCCCCCGCAGCACGTCATAGTGGTGCTTCGAGTCTTGGTTTTAGGCCTTGTAGGATTAGACCATTTGCTCTTTCGACTTGTCCATTAGATTGTGGATGTGCGACTGACGCAATGTCAAGCCGGATATTTTGTTCATTGTAGAATTCGGCAAGTTCTCCCATAGAGAAGTTACTCCTATTATCCGTGATAATGCTATGCGGATAACCGTATCAGATTATGACATCCTCGACAAATCTTCTGGCTGTTGCTCCATCACAACTAGTGACGGGTTTAGCCTCAATCCATTTGGTGAATTTATCCACCATCACTAAGAGGTGAGTAAATCCACTTGGAGCCCGTTTAAATGGTCCTACCATGTTAAGCCCCCAGACCGCGAAAGGCCATGTTATAGGTATTGTTCGCAACTGATCAGCCGGAACGTGAGCTTGTTTGGCGTAGTTTTGGTAGCCCTTGCATGTCTTGACCAGCCGTTCGGCATCTGCCTTGGCTGTAAGCCAGAAAAAACCGTGTCGGAAAGCTTTTGCCACTAGAGATTTGGCTGCAGCGTGGTGACCACACTCGCCTTCATGGATCTCTTGTAAGATTTCCACTCCTTCTTCCGGAGATACATAGTTCTGAAAGACCCCAGATGCACTCCGCTTATAGTGCTCACCACTAATTATAGTATAGGCTTTTGCTCGTCGGACGATCTGCCGGCTCAGAACTTCGTCTTCAGGTAATTTTCCGTCTACCAAGAAATCCAAGTAGGGTTGAGTCCAGCTGGGAATCACAGCCAGAACTGCTACTAAAGGTGAGTTGGATTTGGTCGGATATTCCACATCCACTCCCTTTATAGAGGGAACTTTGACGTGCTCTAAAAAAGTGCCATCCGGGACCTTTTTCCGGGCAGAGCCTATTCGAGATAGTGCATCTACTTCCTCATTTTCTATTCAAGGGATGTGTTGAACTTCAAACCCTTCAAACGATTTAGATAGTTCATCCACAATAGCCCTATATGCCACCATGTGCTTGTTTGCCTTACAGATATCCGATACTTGTTGAGCAACAAGATCCGAATCTCCATAACACATTAAACGTCGGATGCCGATGTCCTTAGCAATCCGGATTCCATGCAGTAATGCTTCATAATCGGCAATGTTGTTTGTTGCTGTGAAGTGTATCTGTAATACATAGAAAAGTTTATCACCTTGGGGTGACTTAACCACCACGCCAGCCCCCGAGCGCTTTAGACCCGTCAAAATGCAAGGTCCAGTATTCCGACTCTAGCAGGGTCATATTCTGCATTGTCTCTGTCCAATCAGCAACATAGTCAGCAAGGATTTGGGATTTGATTGCTGTACGAGGTTTGTACTCAATGTCGAAAGCTGAGAGCTCTATGTCCCATTTGGCGACGCGTCCTGTGGCGTCACTATTGCTGATTATATCTCTCATGGGAGCTATGCTCACCACGGTAATTGGATGTTCCTGAAAATAATGCCGTAACTTATGAGATGCTAAGAACACACCGTAAGCCAGCTTTTGATAATGCGGATACCGCTGTTTTGATTCAGTTAAGACCTCGCTGAGATAATAAGTCAGACGCTGCACCAGGTGTTCCTCATTTTCCTCTGGTCTCTCCACCACCATGACGATATCGACGACCTTTTTTATCGTAAAGAGATAGAGAAACATCGGTTCCTGTGGTTCTGGTGCTTCGAGGATGGGAGCAGATGAGATTACTACTTTCAGTTCTTGTAGCGCAGCTTCAGCTTTGTCGTTCCAAATGAATTTCTTGGTCTTTTTAAGGAGCTTGTATAGTGGTGCGGCTCTTTCACCAAACCGACTTACAAACGGACTGACTGCGGCAATGCAACCAGTTAGTCTTTGAACGTCCTTCAGGCGAGTCAGCCTAGAAATATTGAGTATAGCCTTGATTTTGTCTCCGTTTACCTCTATGCCTCTTTGAGACACGATAAATCCTAACAATTTTCCGGCTGGATTCCAAAGAAGCACTTCTTCGGGTTAAGCATTATGTTATATTTTCGTAGATTGGCAAACGTTTCCTCCAAGTCATAAATCAAGGTTTCCTTCTTTTTGGACATCACTGCAATATCGTCCACATATGCATGTACATTGCGTCCGATTTGATCGTGGAGGCAACGCTGCATAGTGCGCTGGTACGTAGCTCCTGCATTCTTGAGCCCAAAGGGCATCGTAATGAAATAGAAGGTTCCGAAGGGGGTTATGAATGAAGTTTTGACTTTGTCAGATTCCTTCATTCGGATTTGGTGATAGAGAAAACATAGGAGTTCCGAGCCTGCGGTAGAATCGATAACTTGATCAATCCTAGGCAGAGTGAACGGATCTTTGGGACAAGCCTTGTTCAAGGCAGTATAATCAACACACATCCTTAAATCAGTGGTGTCCTTTTTAGGGACCATTACAGGATTGGCCGACCACTCAGTGTGGATGACCTCTTCTATCAATCTGGCTAACTCGAGCCATGCTAGTTCCTTAGCTATTGCCTTACGCTTTTCATCGCCAAAATGTCGTAGGGACTGTTTGACGGGTTTAGTGTTCGGGTGTACATTTAAAGAGTGCTCAGCAAGTTCCCTAGGTACTCCGATCATGTCAGATGGCTGCCATGCGAAGATATCTTGATTTGCTTGGAGGAACTTGACGAGCACGCTTTCCTATGCGCTACCTAGGCCTACACCTATCCGGGTCACCTTGGAGGGGTCATCATCCTTCAACAGCATCTTCTTCGTCTCTTCCGATGCCTTGAACTCCGAATTCGGCTTTGTCACCTCCTTCTTTGTCGTGGGCATCTCGGACGGATCTATGGTCTTCTTGATCTCCTGGTACTCCTAGGCGTGCAACACGGCTTTAGCAAAGGCGACATTTCCATCCTTGCACTCTCGCGCTTTCTTTCGGTCTCCCCTGATGGTGATCACGCCGTTGGGACCTGGAATTTTCATCATATTGTAAATGTAAAACGGACGAGCCATAAAAGCCCAGTAAGCCGGACGTCCAAATATAGCGTGGTACGTGCTCTTGAACGGGACCACTTCAAAGGAAAGTGTTTCCATCCGGTAGTTCTTTGGAGTTCCAAAGGTAACATCCAAAGTGATTTCTCCCAGGGAATTTGCTTGTCTTCCTGGGACAACTCCGTGAAAGATCACAGAGCTGTAATTCAGCTGGGTCTCCGAGATCTTCATCCAGCGTAGCGTTTCGACATACAGAATGTTAATGCTGGCCGTCCATGAGAGTCTTTGTCGTGGTGGTGTGACGGCAGATGCCATGGATAGGCTAAAGGTGGGGACTAATACACGCTAGGGGAATCCAGGGAGGGATAGTGGAGTGATTCTCCACACAGAAGTTTGTATTGCTATATCTCGAGATTACAAGTGCTCCTTGAGCTGTATTGGCGAGAGGAGGAAGAAGAAGCTCTCTTACTCTTGCCCACTATTTTTCCTTAGAACCCTAGATCAACTTGCCCTATGGGATCACCAAACCAACTAGAGCTCAACCAACCCCTTCTACCAGAGACCTAGCCCCCCTTATATAGAGGAAGTTCGGTCCCCGCCTAGGGCATACGTGGGGGCATATTCCTAAGAATATGCCCCCTCCCAAAGTGGTAACCCGACCGGGGTGCTTTTCCCCCGCGTCACACATGCGTTAGCGACGTAAGACTTTGCGGCGCCCGCGTCAGCCGACACGGGCGTCTCACCCTTGTCGGCCATGAACCGGTGGTCCTGCCCTTGCTTTCTTAGCTCATGCAGTGCGTACCGGACCTTCTTTTTGACCAAAGAGATTCCTTCCTTCTCCTAGAAGCTAAGCAAGGACCCGGATCATAGTAGATCCGGCCACACCTGTTCCTGCATATAAGTTAGACAAGCACTTCCGACTTACTCCTTAAGTCGGATGAGACAATGTCAGGCGACCCCCTCCTGGTCCGGGTTACTCTGTGATCTGGCCTGCCTTGAGGTGACCCGACCAGCATCCGCTTTGACCTTGCCGAACCTCGGCTAACTCGGCCCTTATACCCCGGAGTGACCCTACCCGGGGGTATCCCCCAACATTAGTCCCCGAAGCTGGTGCGGTCTTAGCCGCCTTGGCCGCTAAGGCCACATCAGGTTCATTCATGTTCGAGCCTCGGACGTTTAATTCTGAGTTAGCTCCTTGTCTCGGACTATATGGATTTACGTTCCCTTTGCACGTTCCAAATTTTCACTTGTCGGTCGGGTCATTACTTTGGCTCGGATCCCATGGTTATCATGGTTTGATCCAGGCCCCGTTTCCTTCTCTCATACGCCAACCCACGTGGAGGCTAATCATTACCTCGTCTTATTTTAAGGGCCTGCACAGTAACCGCCGCAGTAATTGTCAATTATCACTGTGCGTGGGTCACGTCATGCTTGCCTCCTTGTTTACCGCATCAGCGCGTCGCGTCATTGGATTGCTTCTACTCTGTGGCCCCCTGTGTGGCTTTTCTCGATTGGCTGATGCCGGTGATACACGGCCACACCGTGTGGCTCGTCGGCGCAGCGCGATCCCACTCATCCATCTTTGGGGGTGGTTAAATATTGGAGGGGCGCACCCCTTAGCGTTTTTCCACTTCTGCGCCCCTCTGCCCGTTGCGTTTCTCCTTCGTCTTCCTTGCGACCACGCCGCCGCCAGTGCTTCTAGCAGTAGCGCCACCGCCGCCCTCTCCCCGTGCTTCTGCTTCACAGCTACCGCTGCGCAACTGCTTAGCCACGGTTCCTCGCCAATCCAGGCCACAGATCCCCGCCGCCGCTAGCTCCAGCGAGGATAGCGGATACGAGATGACGTAGGAGGAGCTCATCGTTGCTGAGCAGGAGATGGAGGAGGACGCTGGCGCGGCGGACCATGGCACATGGGCCGGTTCATGGGTCTGTCAAGATGACATTGACTGGCTCTACCGGACCAGGCGCATTCCCGCCGGCGTCATCGCTCGTCTCCCCTCCGCCGAACTGGCCCCCTCACCCAATCCGGGTGAGTTTGTTGTATTCCTGTCCCACTTCCAATGGGGATTTGGTCTGCCGGTGAGTGATTTCTTCCAGGATTGGTTTAGGACCTATCACTTGCAGCCGCACCATCTCCCAGCCAACGCTATCACCTCCCTTTCCGCCTTTGCCTCTACGATCGAAGGCTACACCGGACTATGGCCCACGAAGGAGCTGTGGATTCGGTTCTTCGGCCTTTGTCGCAACGTCGTCCCCAATATCCACGTAGAGTCGGAGGATAAGCAGCTCACCCAGTTCGGAGCTGCCTCCATCTCTCCCCGGAGGTTTTCGGTCTTTCCCTGGGTTACCGGGCTTGACTCCTGCAAAGGATGGGCCTGGACCTTCTTCTACGTCCGGAACGAGGGTACCGAAGATTTGATTCTGTTGCTACCCTACGCTCCAGGTCTACCTGACACGGATTTCTGGGAGGAGGTCCCCAAGAAGCCCACAGCTCTAGCCAACCAAGTTAACAAGAGGTTTGTGGAGCTGAAGAAACTCGGATTGCGCAACGAGGATGCTATGATCACGTTAAATGCGCAAATCTCCCCTCCAGAAGCGCACCCACAAGTTGTGCCACATGAGTTTCGGCCGCGACCCCAACCGAACCTCCTCCTTCGAGTTGAGCAACATGGAGATCTTTCGCCGGGTTAAGGCTCTTTTCACCACCCACAAGGATTTCTCCGCTGAATGGACGTGGGGAATTGAGCACTACTGTCGTGACAGGCTTCCTCCCGCGGTAAGCTTCGCGGGGCAAACTTATTTCGGATCGAGTATGTGTTGGTTTTTGTTGTATTTTTGACTCTGCTCTTTGTGCTTTTTCTCAGCTGTTCCTTCAGCAAACTCTCGAGGATGGTACGGACCCGACCCTTAAGTGGGCGCCGGATCGAGAAATTCCGGATGAGGAGGAGCCGGACCAGGAGATGTTCCTCCCTATGACCGACGCTACCAAACGACCCAGCGGTAAATTCTCTTCTCTTAGAGATTGGCCCGATGATGAGGATGACTCGGATGTCGGTGTGATTGAACCTGTTGAGGCTGTCCCTCTTTCTTTTGCCTTTCCAGCATCACCTAACCCCGATGGGCATATCCACGAGGATCCTCCACTTGCTACGGGCGAGCCGGTTCCGGTGGCGTCGAAGAAGAAGCACGGAGCCGCATCAAGTTCTTCCTCCGAACCTTCTCAGCCCATAAAAAGGCAAAAGAAGGCCAGAGACACGACTGCCTCCAAGCGGGCAGGCAAAGCCCCGGCACGGAGGGCCCGGAAACCCAAGGAGGCCGAATCCTCGGATGCGTAAGTCATTTTTCATTGCGTAACTCACTTTTCCTTGCATCGTGGTAATTTCTCTTCTGACATTATTCTCTTTTTCAGGCCTCCGGTGGAGGTTCCTCAGAGCGGATCAAGCATCTCTTCACCTCTTCGGTCTGGCCCTTCTCCTCCTCGTGACAACGAGTCACGCCCGCTGAGCCCTATTTCGGAGGGTTCTGCGGCTGCTCCGGGTTCCGCAGTGCCTCATCGAGAGGAACTCGACCTCAGAGCGGGAGGGGTCGGTTCAGCCGAGGCGACGGCGTCCACCACTTCGGCATCGCCGCAACCAGAAACCACCAAGTCTATCACAACACCAGCACCAGCAGCAGCTCCAGTACCAGCGACTGAGCCAGCACCTGTCCCGGCACCAAGGAAACCAACAACAGCTCCAGTGCCAAGTTCTTCTGCCTTGTCCGAGTCATCTCAGCCTCGGCGAGGAACTATTCCAGCAGCTTATAAAGGGAAATCCACCGCAGTTACTTCTTCTGATCAAGTTAAGGGCAAGAAGGCTCCGGATACTACCAAGTCTGCATCCATCGAGGCCGGGCAGCGAACTCTATTGTCGATGCTTCCGAAGAAATCACCAGCATCGAAGGATGTTCCTATCGAGCCAACCGATGCACAGCAGATGGTTCTGCACACCAGCCCAGCTCTTGCCCTAGTTGAGAGGAAAGAAGCTCATGCGAAGGGCTTGGTGGTGCCCCATATGCCCACCGGCGAGCGGTACCCTCCGAGCCTTATCGAGTTCGTCATGAACTGGAACAAGGCGGAGTTCGTCCACAACGATGATCTCCCGGAAAAGTTCGGCCCCGCAGAATTTTCCGCCTAGATGAACACTGTCGCTAAGGCAATTAACCTCACGGGGCGAATGATGGAGGTATGTCGTTTCTCCTTTACATGCTGTAGATAATAACCATTAGTCCCCGAGCCTCCGGGGGAGTAGCTTGTTACTTGGCCGGATGCTTATTAGAAAACCAACGTAGCTGCATGTAAACTTTGAATCTGCACACACCTAGAGCCGGGTTAAGTTCCACTTGGCCCGGATCTTCTACACTTCGAATATGCACACACCTAGAGCCGGGTTAAGTTCCACTTGGCCCGGATCTTGTACACTTCGAATATGCACACACCTAAAGCCGGGTTAATTTCCACTTGGCCCGGATCTTGTACACTTCGAATATGCACACACCTAGAGCCGGGTTAAGTTCCACTTGGCCCGGATCTTGCACACTTCGAATCGCCACCAAGCTAATTTTACACTTCTGTACTTTTTTCAGGTAACTACCAATCACCGGAGCGCTGAATTCCAACGCCTACTTGATACCCACAAGATCCTACGTGCCAAACATGTTGCACTTGGTGTAGAACTTAAAAAGAGGGGTAATTTTCTCCCTCGGCACCTCTCCGTTTTTCTTTAATTTTTTCCGCCGAACTAATCTCCTCATTCGGTTTCTGCAGCTAGGGTGGAGGCTGAGAACAAAATCATGCGGAAGAACTTGGAGGAAATCCGGGGTATGTCCTCTTTTGTTCGACCTCGTAGTGTTTTCCATTTCTTCTTCTCCTTGGCTTGGCAAACATTCACTCCTCGCTCGCTGGTCAACATACTATTTCAGCATCGCTTGAGGATAGTGTGCCCGTGCCTGATATGATGCTGCATTTTCTCGAACAAGCAGGGCAGCATCAAGCTGAGCTGAAGAAAAAGAATGATGAACTTGCTCTCCTCCGGACTAAGGACGACAAGATTGCCAAGCTCAAGGCTGAAATGGAGAAGATGAAGGCCCAGCACAAAACCGAGCTCCAAAAGGTTGGCCAGAACTTCACAGAAGAGCGTGAGCGCCTTACTCTCCAGATCTCCAAGGACCAGGACCTACTCAGAGAATCCGACCTCTAGCTTGGGTCAGCAAACGCAGAGCTTGAGCAACTTCGTAAAAGACGCGATGCCTGCATCAAGGAGTTAACCCGGATCCATAGCCACATTTCTCGTAAGTTCCTTTCCTTTTGTCCGACATAATTCTCCGGGATTACCTCATATGTCTTTTCTTTACCTTCTTCCTTTGCCTTGTTTCTAGACCATTTTCCAGAGGGTACTACTATTGCAAGCGCTGTTGTTGCCAAATTTCACCGAGAAAGGGGTACTCCCATTGCTCTTGATGGTGAGAACATTCCCTTGGACATGGAGGGCCTATTGGTCAGCTTGTCCTCTCACGTGGAGACCATCAAGAATTATGGCAAGGACATCCTCGACGTTGCAGTTCGCATTTTCAATACGTTCTGGCCCAGAGAGAGTAGCCCGGAGACCATCACAATTCTTGTCGAGAAGTTAATGGAAGTTGAGACCCAGCTTGACCACTGGAGAGAGTCCGCTGGTCGTGTCGCAGCTGACACCATCCTTCACCATATTCTCACATGGTACGAGAAGATCGACCTCAGCCTCCTTACACACCGGCGCACCGGATCCAGATGGACCGATGATCCGGAGTGGGTAGCTCGGCGCCAGGCTTGCGCCTACAGCCTCGTCGAATATTCTCCTATTCATGACTGGGTTGAAGGACCGAGCTTCGAACTACCGGGATGAGCACAATGAGAACGTTGAAGATGGGTCGGATGAGGGCGGAGAAGATGATGCTTCATATATTGAAGACATCGACGACGATGCCGAACTTCCTCCTCCTGCTGCTCCTTAGTTCCAAAAAACTTGAAAATTTATCAGATCCCCGGTATGCCGAGTTCAATTGTATGCTGGATATGTGATA
Organism: Avena insularis; assembly: GCA_023614405.1. Classification (NCBI taxonomy): domain Eukaryota; kingdom Viridiplantae; phylum Streptophyta; class Magnoliopsida; order Poales; family Poaceae; genus Avena; species Avena insularis. Next base: position 656,748,702 of record CM042690.1, on the reverse strand, counting down.
TTTTGCTACTACATTTCTATGCCGGATTAACTTGGGCGCAGTCCCCGAGTTTCATTTTCTTGTTCCTCCAATTCTCTGGCTCGGTCCGTGTGTACCTTGATTCGGTTTTATGACTTATGAATCCGAGCTTCAAAAATTGTTTTAACAATACTTAGAAACTTTTAGACTTAGCTCAAAATAATTCAGCATAATAACTTGAAAATAAATACAGGGTTAGTCCGAAAAACAAGCGTTAGCTCGAATAAACTCGCTTCCTTAGTCGTTTTTTCATGATCTACGCAATTCCAAACTTGTTCCCTTGCTTGCCCTGAAGCCAATTCTTGTTGGACAGTAGCAAGTCGAAGGGTTGGGTTTTTGGTGCTCACACATTACTAATCCGGGTTAAGTAGAACGACTTATTCCAGCTACCACATAAAAAGTAACAGCAAACATTATTAAGGCAGTCCCCGAGTTACTGCTCGAGGCGCCGCTATTTCATTGATAAGCTCATTGCCGACATACATACCGACATATGAGACGACTCGGATACATACACTTCTTAGCTAAGTGTAGAAGAGACGAAGTAGTGCTACATTCCACGGTCGCTTGGATTCCTCTCCGGACCTGTCCGCCTTGTTCTTTTCCTGTGGTTTTGCATCTATGAGATAGTAAGAATCATTGTGCAATGCTTTGCTCACAATGAATGGCCCTTCCCATGGGAGGGATAATTTATGCATGCCAGTAGTACGTTGTACCAACCGGAGCACCAGATCGCCTTCCCGAAAGACTCGAGGGCACACTTTCCGGCTATGATAGCGTCGGAGATTTTGCTGATATATGGTGGATCTGGACAGTGCCAGTTCTCTCGCTTCTTCCAGCAGATCAACATCATTTTGCCGGGCTTCTTGCGCTTCGGATTTTGTGTATTGGGTGACCCTAGGCGAATCATGCTCTATGTCGGATGGTAATACAACTTCTGCCCCATATACTAGAAAAATGGCGTATAGCCTGTTGATCGATTCGGAGTTGTTCTTAAGCTCCACAGTACCGCTGGTAGTTCTTCTATCCAGCACCCCGCTGATCTTTGCAGCGGCTCAATGAGCCGGGGTTTTATCCTGGATAATACTAATCCGTTGGATCTTTCCACTTGTCCGTTCGATGCGGGGTGGGCTACCAAGGCGACATCGAGTCGGATCTTCTTATCTCGGCAGAAGCGCGCAAATGCTCCTTCCGCAAAATTTGTTCAATTGTCAGTTATAATACTGTGTGGATAACCGTATCTCAAGATGATGTCTTTGAGAAATGTCACGGCCGTAGCTCCATCACATTTTCTTATAGGTTTCACATCAATCCATTTTGTAAACTTGTCCACCATGACCAAAATGTGTCTCATGTTTCCTCTCGCCGGTTGGAACGGGCCAACCATATCCAAGCACCATACAGCAAATGGCCACGTAATTGGTATGGTCTTGAGTTCCGACATAGGCATATGTGTCTTGGTGGCGTACATTTGAAAACCATTGCATTTTCTCACCAGATCTTCTGCTTGTTCCAAGGCACTTGGCCAGTAGAATCCATGCCGGAACGCCTTTGCCACCAAGGCTCGGGATGAGGCATGATGCCCGCATTGTCCTTGGTGTATATCTCGGAGGATGTCAAGCCCTTCTTCCGGGCCAACGCATCGTTGGAGGACATTGGTTACACTCCGTTTGTACAACTCGGAATTGATGATTGTGTATGCTTTTTCTCTCCTCTGAGTTTGCCTGGCTAACACTTCCTCAGCGGGTAACATTCCGTCTTTCAGGAATTGGAATATAGGCAGTGCCCAAGCTGGTATCGCTCGTGGAGGGAACATCTCCTCATCAATTTCCATCTGATCCACCGGCATAACTTCAGCCGGATCACGCTGAGCAGTCCCCGGGTCTAGCGAGGTAGTCCCTAGGTTTGCCGAGGCAGTCCCCGGGTTTGCTGATGCAGTCCCCGGGTCTAGCGTACTACCTCCCGTGTCAATGTCCATGGGCTTAGCTCCGGATTCCGTATTTTCCAGGACATAGATCGAGTCGGTTCCTGGGGACGGCCTGATAGATGGTTTTCTGAGGTGTTCCAATGCTACACACAGTAGAATTGCTTGTCTGGTCGATCTGAGCTTTGACAACATGTCGGCAGCCTCGTTTTCCACTCGGGGTACATGGTGAAATTCACACCCCTCGAAGTAACTAGATATCTTCTGCACGTGAAATTTGTATAGTGCCATGTTTGGATCCTGTATGCCCCACACTCCGGACACCTGCTGCACCACCAGATCCGAGTCGCCAAAGCATATTATCCGACGTATGCCAATCTCCTTTGCCACTTTGAGCCCATGCACAAGAGCCTCATACTCAGCGACATTGTTTGATGCCGCGAAATGGATCTGCAATATGTACTTTAGCTGGTCCTTCTTTGGCGAGGTAAGCACAACCCCGGCGCCTAGTCCGGTTTTGGTTTTCGACCCGTCAAAGTGCATCCTCTAGTAATTCGGATCCGGTGGCGGTGGTTCGTATTGTACCTCGGCCCAATCCACAAGAAAGTCCGCCACAGCCTGAGATTTGATCGCTTCTCTTCTGTCGTATTGGGGCGCATAAGGGGCTAAATCAATTGCCCATTTTGCAATTCTGCCACTCGCATCCTTGTTACCCATTATCTAGGATATGGGAGCTTCACATATTACTTTGATGGGGTGCTCCTCAAAGTAATGCTTTAACTTCTTTGCCGCCATATAGACACCATATGCCACCTTTTGAAAGTGCGGGTAGTTCTGTTTTGAGGCAGAAAATACTCCGGGTAATATCGGCCTCTGCACCGACTTACCCTCTTCATTGCGCTCCACTACAATTACTGCACTTACAACTCGGTTGGTTGTGGCTATGTAGAGCAACATTGGCTCCTTTGATAGTGGAGAGGCTAACACTGGCGCAGTGGCCAACATCTTTTTTAAGTGGGCAAAGGCTTCATCGTCCTGTGGCATCCAAACGAATTTATCCGACTTTTTCATGAGTTGGTAGAGAGGCAGTGCCTTTTCTCCCAACCGACATACAAACCGACTCAACGATGCCAGGCATCCAGTGAACTTCTGGACATCGTTAAGACACTTCGGCGGCTCCATTTGTTTGATGGCTCGGATCTTAGTTGGATTAACTTCGATACCTCAGCTGGAGACGAGAAATCCGAGTAATTTTCCAGCCGGGACACCGAATGTACATTTTTCTGGGTTAAGCTTCATCCGGAACCTTCTCAAGTTCGCGAATGTTTGCCTTATGTCGTCAAGGAGCGTTGTGCTTTCCTTGGTTTTGATAACCACATAATCCACGTATACTTTACGTTTTGACCTATTTGTTCGTGCAAACATTTTTGCATACATCTTTGGTACGTTGCACCTGCATTACGTAAACCGAACGGCATAGTGCGATAGCAGTAAGCCCCGTACGGGGTAATAAACACAGTCTTTATTTGATCATCCGGGTTCAGAGGTATCTGGTGGAAGCCAGAATATGCATCAATGAATGACAACAGTTCACATCCCGCGGTCAAGTCTATGACCTGATCTATCCTCGACAGTGGAAATGGATCTTTTGGACACGCCTTGTTCAGGTTCGTGTAATCGATACACATATGCCAAACCACTGCCACGTTCGGATCGTCCTTCTTCTTTTCTACCAGCACCGGATTAGAGAGCCAATCCGGATATAGTACCTCCATGATAAATCCTGCTGCTAGTAACCGAGCTATCTCGTCTCCAATGACTTTTCTCCTATCCTCGGCGAAGCGGCGGAGAGGTTGCTTCACCGACCTTGCTCCGGGTCTTACGTTCAAAGAGTGCTCGGCCAACTCCCTCGGAACACCTTGCAAGTCCTGTGTAGACAAGGCAAAAATATCCCGATTCTCACGGAAGAAGTTGACGAGCTCGCTTTCCTATTTGTCAGTTAACCCGACACCAATTGTTACGGTGCGCTCCGGGAACATGTTGTCAACTGGAACCTTCTTGGTGTCCTTTGCGGCTTGAAATGAAACGCTACCATGCGGGTTACTTAACGCCGGCATATATTGCTGCGCGGACTGAGCTAATGCCGACACCTCCTGGATTTTTCTTTTCTCTTGCGCAATCACGAGTGACTCGGCTAGGTTAGACCCGGCTGAAGCACACTCAATGGAACGTCGGAAATCTCCAGCAATGGTAATCACTCCATTTGGCCCGGGCAACTTCATCTTCAGATAACTGATGTGATAGCTTGCCATGAATTTGTTCAATGCTAGTCCTCCGAGTAATGCATGATATGCACTTTCCAAGTTCACCACTTCAAACTCCAGATTTTTAGTTCGGCAGTTATCCCTTGTGCCGAATAGCACGTCGACCCGGACCTTGCCTATGGGCTCACAAGAAATGGCTGGTACAATGCCATGGAAAGTTGTTCTCGTAGCCTGGAGCATGTTCTCTGAGATGCTCAACTTGCGCATCGTATCCGCATACATGATGTTAATGCTACTGCCATTATCAATCAAATCCTTGGAGAACCTCACGTTGATGTTCGGTCCAATGAATGTCGGATATAGCACTAGCGCATACGAACCTAGGCTTGGCATAAGTTTAGGATGATCTTTGATGTTCCAGGTGATTTCCTGGTCCGACCAAGGCATGTACCTTTTCACTACTGGCATGACCGCATTGACCTCCATATGTCGGCGCTGCAAGCTCTTTCTATCTGTTTCCTCAGTCGTGAACACACAATAACTCTGGTGATGTTCCCTGTACTCATTCCTTCCCTTGTTTCCGGGGTACCTCTGATCCGGTTGTTGCTGATTTTCCACCTGATGCACTGCATCCCTTCTCTCATCGTTGTCATACCTCGGCGGAGGGGGAGGCAACATTAGCTGCTGCGTGTTCGCCCCGGAGAGCAATTGCTGCCGAGGTAACTCCTGCCGAGGTTGCTCATTCCGGGGTGCCTGAGCATTCCCCGAACCACCTTGCTCTATCTTACGCATCCACTCACATTGCCTTGTCGTGTGACCCGCCGGGCTATTCGGATTTGGCGTGTGAAACTTACACGGCTGGTCCAACATTGACTCGTAGGTATATCTCGGACGGTCTTTCTTTTCCTGCCACTGTTTCTTTTGCTCTGGAGTCCATGTTTTCTTGCCATCCTTCCTTGGAGTCCATTGCCCTCCCGTTCTCTGGCGTTGGTTACTCCCTGCTCCGGGTTGATCTTGATTCACAGCTGCAACGATGATCCGGTCTATCATCTCTCCTTTTTCCTCTATAATCGTTCCTCTGGGATGACCCAGCTCCATCCCTCTGATAGTATTCCTCGTTTGACTCATTTGACGTGATCCTAGCTTGAGTCGGATCGCCCAAAGCATACGAATCAGCGATCCGGATCATCTCTGCTAGCGTAACTGGCATTTTCCTTTTGCAACTTCATCCACAGCTCGCTGCCATATCTGCACCCTTGCGCAAACCACACTATGGCCTGTGACTCCATGACACCCTCACACGAGTTTCTAACAGTACACCACCGGGTCAAGAATTCACGATCCGTCTCGTTAGGTCTTTGCTTGCACATTGCTAGGGTCTACGGTCTATTCGGCCTCTGATATGTACTTGAGAAGTTGCTGATAAACATTTCTTCAAAATCTATCCAGCAGTTGATGCTTCCGGCTGGTAAATTATTCAGCCATACTCTGGCCGGGCCTTCCAACATCTGGGGTACGTAACGTACAGCCCATCTCAAGTTACCAGTTGCAATTTTCACCGCCGTAGCATAGTTTATCAGCCAGTCCTCCGGCTTGGTACTGCCGTCATATGTCTTCGTGCCTCTGGGTAACTGGAAGTTTGGTACCGGCGGTTCTTTCATGATCCGAGGTCCAAAGCACGCTGGACCCAGAGCACCTTGACATTCGATCTCTTCCGACCTATACAGGCGATCCAGTTTTAATCTAGCGTCATCCGGCATTAAATCCCTGCTTCCCAATCTTGACCCTATCACATGATAGTCCGGCCTAGGGTACCCTGCGTTCACCATTTCCGAATCACCGTCATTGTATCGGTTTTGCTCTCGTTGCGCACCTTTCTGCTGCATACCTCGATCGACGCTTTGCTCTTGCCTTGGTATATTCCGCTGCTGCGGTTGTCCTGCTCCTGTGGAGTTGTGCTGTCCGGCATTGCCGTTGGCAGCGTTCCCTTGACCGGCATTGCCTTGGTCGTGATTACCTCAGCCAGCTTCACCTCGGCTCACACTCCGTCGATCATCATTTTTCCGCATCTCTTTTTCTTTTCCCGCACGCGTCGGGTCGTACGGGACGATCTGTTTGTTCCGTCTGGCCGAGGTTACTACCTCTTCTCTCCTTGGACCACCATGAGGCGATGATGCGGCTCCAGCAGACTTCTCCGGGTTACCCATCACCGAATGGACGATTTTGGAAGCTCCAGCTCTCTCCGGGTTAGCTCTCAGCAGCTCTTCGTTCTGTCTGTTCGCGATCCGAACTAGCTCGTTAACCCTATCTTGTTGTCTTTGACGAGCCTCATCCATCAGACCCTCTAACTCGGATGCAGCCGCATCTGCTGCTATGAGGTTCTTCGCCGGGGTACTATACTTCGGCAACCCCACAGACAGATAGTTTTCCGACCCTTCTGCTCCATCATCACCTTCTCTGTTCATCTCGCTTATGAGATTTCTCCCTTTTACTTTTACCGTATCAACTTTGTTTGCCTTTGCGTACTCACGCAGTGTCATATTCAGCGACTGCTGAGCCGCGGCTATTTTCTTTGCGCCCTCCAGTATCTTTTGCCTAGTTTCCTCTAGCTCGGCCTGTGCCTGAGCCGGATCTACCACTGCTGCTACCGGGTTAGCCAAGCTATCCATAGCTTATCTCAGTATGTTCTCAGGCCTCTCTAGTGGAGGTCCTCTACCTTTCCTCGGTGCCTTAGGTGTTACCTCTGGGTCTGGCGCTGGGTCCTTGCTTGCTCCTGCACCTGGCACAGTCATCATCACCTCCGCATGGTCCGGGGAGCGAGCGATACGCGCCCTGCGAGCCACAGTGAGGGGTGGTTCCCCCGCATCGACGACGTGACGCGGATGGACGCATGAGACGTCCACAGCAACGTAGACCTTGTGCGCACCAAGCTTGACGAAGAGGCCGTTGCGCGGAAGTGGTTGCGTGCCGAAGCAGCCAGCGTTGTCGCTGACGAAATCCAGCGCTCCAAAGCGCTGAACGAGCCCGAAGACGACGCGTTCTCCGGTGCCGATGAGGTTTCCCGTCCGGATCTTCACCCCTGCTAGCGCCGCTAGCCCCACGGTGGGCGCCAACTATCATGGTGGTGTCACGACAAATGCCATGGATAGGCTAAAGGTGGTGACTAATACACGCTAGGGGAATCCAGGGAGGGATACTGGAGTGATTCTCCACACAGAAGTTTGTATTGCTATATCTCGAGATTACAAGTGCTCCTTGAGCTGTATTGGCGATAGGAGGAAGAAGAAGCTCTCTTACTCTTGCCCACTATTTTTCCTTAGAACCCTAGATCAACTTGCCCTATGGGATCACCAAACCAACTAGAGCTCAACCAACCCCTTCTACCAGAGACCTAGCCCCCCTTATATAGAGGAAGTTCGGTCCCCGCCTAGGGCATATGTGGGGGCATATTCCTAAGAATATGCCCCCTCCCAAAGTGGTAACCTAACCGGGGTGCTTTTCCCCCGCGTCACACATGCTTTAGCGACGTAAGCCTCTGCAGCGCCCGCGTCAGCCGACACGGGCGTCATCACCCTTGTTGGCCACGACCCGGTGGTACTGCCCTTGCTTTCTTACCTCATGCAGTGCGTACCGGACCTTCTTTTTGACCAGAGAGATTCCTTCCTTCTCCTAGAAGCTAAGCGAGGACCCGGATCATAGTAGATCCAGCCACACCTGTTCCTGCATATAAGTTAGACAAGCACTTCCGACTTACTCCTTAAGTCGGATGAAACAATGTCAGGCGACCCCCTCCTGGTCCGGGTTACTCCGTGATCTGGCCTGCCTTGAGGTGACCCGGCCAGCATCCGCTTTGACCTTGCCGAACCTCGGCTAACTCGGCCCTTATACCCCCGCCTGACCCTACCCGGGGGTATCCCCCCAACAGTCTTGGAGAAACCATAGTCGTCAATAAGTGGATTGACGACTAAGGCATATTTTCCTCGCCTGTGCAACTTAGGAGGATGATCAACACGGTCAAAGGTGATTGCTACTTCCGACCAGTCCAAGAATTGGGGGACAGCCGAAATAGTCGCGTTGAGCTCATGAAGGACTACTTTCTTGACCTTAGCTGGTTGATATCCGAGGAAGGTGACATAAGTGTCTTTCTTTGTTGGGAAGTTCTTCTTCCCTTCCGGCTTGGGATTTGAAGCATCGGCTTCCTCCATGTCGAAATCATCCTTGGTCTCTTTATCTTTTTCGGGTTTCTTCTTTCCCTTCTTCCGCTTAGCCTTGTAGCCAGCGGTATCGTATTTCTTGATGTCGTCATTGAAACGACACTCGGCGTTTGTGTGGGACGAACCCCCATTGGCGTCTAAGTGATGCACACATGGGTTATTGGCAATGTCGGCCCAAGAGTAGGTTTTGTCAGGTTGCTGGTCTCCTCTACCCTGGACTCTTGATGTCCCACGACGGCGTCCACAGCCACCGCCACGCCCTCCTCGTCCTCCAGACCCAAAAGTAGCAGTGACCACTGTCGTTTCCGTGTTGGGCTTTTCTTCCGAGGTGTTCTTACGCTTCTGAGCTTGCTGTTTTGGTTGTTTTGCCGACTGTGGCACAGCTAGGGCGTTAAGTAATCCCTGTGCATCGTCGTCAGCATCTGCATACTTGCTTGATGTTTCTATCATCTCTCCCAAATCAGTGACCTTGTCACACTTCAAGCGATGACGTAGTAAACCAATTGGGAGTCCTACAATGAAGGATTCAATCGTGGTTTGATCATTTACCCCTTCACCGGAGTTTTTAGTGTCAATCCATCATCCGAGGTAATCTCGGCAAGTTTCTCCGGCTTTCTGGGTGCAACGTTGTAGGTCTCCTACCGTACAGGGCCTCCGATATGTGCCTTAGAAATTCCAAAAGAACGCGCTTTGCATGTCATACCAGTTGTGGATGGTGTTCTCTGGAAGTTCATTGAGCCATGATTGTGCCGTCTTCCGCAACATGAGTGGGAGATATCGGGTCGCGACCAGGCTGTTTCCGCCTTTGGCAATACAGCAAGCCTGGAAAAAATCCTGGAGCCAAGTATCTGGCCGAGCCATACCATCGTAGGCCTGAATGTGCCTTGAGATAGCAAATCCTTCCGGAAATTTTGTAGCTCTTATGCATGGTCCGAAGCACTTTGGGCCCACATATATATCATTATTTTCGTAGTGCCGTGCCTCTATGTTGGAGTTAATCCTGTGCCTTGCATCAGTTAGGGACAGAGATTGTCCTGAATGATGGCTATGGCTGCGGTGCCTTGGAGCCAGACTCCGGCTTCTGCCACCACCTCCTCCGCCACGACGCCCTCCTTGGCCTCCTTGGGAGCCATTGTGATGGCTGCTTGGTGGAGAGGGTGGAGCAGCTGGGTTGTTTCCGGCTGATCCCCAGCCTCCGTCCGGAGCATCATTATTCCGGTTCCGGGGAGGATCTTCATTACAACGAGCCCCCTGCCAGCTTGACTCAGCACGGTCTCCTTCGTTCCTTCGTCCGTCAGCCAGATGGCTTGTATGTCTAGGAGGTGGCATTCTTTGGCGGTCCTCCTCCCGACGTTTATCTTTGTCTTCTTCCCTATGATCGTTCGACTCTCACCGGGGAGGATTCTTCGGATTTAGTGCAGCAATTGCCTCTTGCTCCGCAGTGGAGTAACATTGCGCCAGTCATGTGTAGCTTTGTGATGCTGTCCTGAAGATCCGGTTCTTGAGTAGTTGTCTTCCCGACGGTCGGAACGGTGATGCTATTCCGGAGCGCGTTGGGGTCTTACGTCATTCCAGGCCGGGTCCGTGCGGCATTGGTCAGATTGGGAGAATGATGGCCCGAAATATATCGAGCTCGATGGGGAACCCTAAGAGGAAGGTATGATGAGCACAGCAGCAAGTTTTCCCTTAGTTATGAAGCCAAGGTTATCAATCCAGTAGGAGCAAGGAAACACCCCAAAGGTGTTGCTAGCTGAACTTTGGCATAGCACTTAAGAACGCAGAGACCTGCACAACACAACCACAGAACTTTGCCCCCAACTTGCAATGAGGTTGTCAAACTCACCGGTTTTGCTGAAAACAAAGGATTAGATGTATCGAGTGGAAGAAAGTAATAGTTTTGAGAAAGTAAACACAAAGCAGTAAACAGTTGAAGATTGATGGTAAAAGAAAGGACCGGGGTCCATAGTTCACTGGTGGTGGCTCTCCTGAAGATAGATAACAAGTTGGGTGAATAAATTATAGCGGGGCAATTGACAAACATCGAGAAAGCATACAAGCATATACTACACATCTTGACTCCTTTGAGACTTCATTGGGCATTACAACATTATACATAGACCGCCATCCAACTGCATCTATGACTAATAATCCACCTTCAGGATATCATCCGAACCCCCTCTAGTATTAAGTTGCAAGCAACAGATAATTAAATTACGAATTGCGTGTAAAGTAAACAATACGATTGTTCTATGAACAAAGGATTGTTGTTTTCTCCCTAGTAGCAACAACACATCTAGTACCTTAGATATTTCTGTCACTTCCCTAGATTACTAGAGGCATGAACCCACTATCGAGCATAAATACTAACTCTTGGAGTTGCTAGCATCTACTTGGCCAAGATAGCTACTAACAACAGAAAGCATGCAAGATCACAAATAACAAACACATGATAGAATCAATAATCAATCTGAAATAGCATCTCAATATCCATCGGATCCCCGCAAACACAACATGTATGAATTACAAATAGATGATCTTGATCATGAACGGAGCTCACAAGATCTAAACATGAAAGCACAAAGGAGGAGAACCAGCCATCTAGCTACTACATGGACCCGTAGTCCAGAGATGAACTACTCACGCATCACACCGGAGGCTTGCATGATGATGAAGAAGGCTACCAGGGTGAATTCCCCTCTCCGGTAGGTTGCCAGGAAGAGCTTCAGATCCCTCCCGATCTAGGGATGGAGATGACGGTGGCTACAAACTCTTTCGTGGAATTTTGATCGGCTACTTAGGATTTCTGTATCGGAGGCAATATATAGGCGAAAGGAGAGGCCGAGGGGGTGCCTGGGGCGGCCAGGTGGTGTGGCCGGGCCCCAGCCCCTCTCCGTTTCATATTCTGGCTCCTGGTATCCCTCGGTGAAAAACTGACTTTGGCTTTTGTACCGTCCAATTCCGAGGATATTCATTTTCTGACTTTCCTGGAACCAAAAATAGCAGAAAACAGGCAGCTGGCACTATGGCTCTTGTTAATAGGTTAGTCCAAGAAATCATATGAAAAGAACTCCAAAGTGTGGACAAAACATAAGAAAGTAGATAAAACCAAGCACGGAACATCAAAAATTATGGATACATTAGCAACGTATCAACATCCCCAAGCTTAACTCCTGCTCGTCCTCGAGTAGGTAAGTGATAAAAAGAAAGAATAATTTTTGAGGTGACATGCACCATCATAAACTTGATCAAAGTATTTGTAAAACATTGATAGCTGGGATCATAGTACTTCAATCATAACATGAAAGACAAAGTTTTAACAATAAGGAAAAGCAAGTATGTTGCAACATGAAAAGGCATAAACAAAAGATTCATGAATAACAATGCTTTGCAAGACGTTTGTTTGTTTCACATAAAGAAAACATAGCATAGTGGCATTTAGCTTGTCCCTCATAGAGTAGCAAACATAAATGCATAGGACACCTTCAAAGTTCATAAGAGTGACTAGATACAAATAGTTTAAAACAAGCAATATCAAAGCTATGCATCAATCAATAAGTCTTGGGACAATGCACATAGAACTAAGAATGGCCACTATGCTCTCAAAGTAGGTGCATAAAGATAGAAGGTGGAGACTCAACATAAAAAGTAAAAGAAAGGCCTTCATAGAAGGAGGTAGGGATTCAAGTCTCATAAAGAGCTTCCAAAAATTATGGTACTTATTAGCTTTCAGCTCTCATTGCCCCTATCATAAGCATCTTGAAGGTGCTTAAGGTTAAAGTGACACAACTAAGAGGATATGCTTGACAAGTTAAAAGCTGAAATCTCATGCCCCATACTTACGAAGACCGAACCTCATGCTACTCAACTTTAGTCACAAGTAAGCTCTTGTCATTGTAAGTACATATGTATCATAGAGAACCGCCAATGGGGTACCCCTTGCACATGATACAGGAGCTATCCATAATCAAAATGACAAGGCAAGCAGATAATGAGCACCTCAGTGATCTTTTTATTTGCTATTTGCATAGGTTTTTATTGAGGATGATTCATAGAGTGCTCATTATGGTTATGCTGCAAGTTTCCACCATGATTAGGCATGGCTTAGGCTACCGGCCCAGGTGTTTCTATAACACAAATACAAACTCCATGATCTTACAAGTTCCCCTTTTATTTCACACAGCCGGGATCCATAAGCAAAAGAATAAGATATCAAGAGGGTACAAAGTATAAGTGCAATGTTGAAAGCGTTCCCCATGATACATGGTTCTGCTAACTTCAACTTATAAAGCGCAAGCATATACTCAACAAAGATGGACGCAATGGTTCAAGTTTATTAAATGCAAGAAAGTAAAGTGTGCCATCAAGTTCGTGAGAGCTTTAATCACTAGTTTTCTCATAACAAGTTTAATTTTTGGAAGGTAGACAAAAACATGAATATACTTGGAATAGCATATTCTAATAGGTAGGTATGGTGGACGCTTTGGAATAACATGGTTTTAGGAGTTGGATGCATGAGTGGAACTCACACTTGGTTACGGAGGCTAGCAAAAGACTGGGAGCGACCAACTAAGAGAGCAACAATGGCCATAATCATGGAGAGCGACATAACATCATTGATCAAAGCATAAAGTGATACTACAAAGGATAGTCAAGGCTATGGTGACTTGGGATAGTCATAACATGGTGTGAGGATGTGCCAAGTTAACCCAAATAAAGCATCAAAGGAGAATACCACAATACTATGCTTTAATATGCTAAAACAACGCATGATTCTTTCAAGGCAAATTAAGTAATCTCAATTGTTTATAACAAGTCATGCTACAGCAAATAATAAGCATAAAGCCAAAACAATATCAAGCATGGCATGACAAAGCATAAGCCACAGTCAAAAACAAACTCTCTTTACCACTTAAGCATGAACTTTCCTACTCTTTTCCAATCCAAACCAAACTGTTTGAAAACCAATGTATGAAAGAGGGGGTCCAACCAATTTATTCAGCAAACTAAGCAAACCAAGCAAACGTAAACCAAAACGAAAAACGAAAAAGAAGACGCTCCAAGAACAACACAACTGTGCATGAAACAATAAAAATGAAGTGTTTGCAAGAAACCTGGGATTTTTATTGATGAAGAAGGGGATGCCTTGGGCATCCCCAAGCTTTGATGCTTGTACTTATTGGATATTTCTTGGGGTGACACGTGTGGCATCCCCAAGCTTGAGCTTTAGTCAATCCTTCATCTCATTACTCATTCCTTCCATACACCTGAAATTTTTCCTTCATACAAAACTTCACACAATCTTTATTAGCAACATTAGTGTACTCAAGATAATAGGTCTTTAGGTTCAGTTCCAATACCAATAAAACTTCCATTAAAACACTAGCTACTGTATCACTTCCCTCAAAAAGCTCCATTCCCCAAAAGAACTAAAAAAGGAACCAACAAGAGGCAAATGCAGAAAATGGCAGAAATCTGTCAAAATAGACCAGCAGGTAAAGACGAATTTTTTCAAAGACCTTCTGTTGCTCAAATCGAAAGGTGTTGAACTAACGAAAGTTAGATAACAACCTGGGGCAGAAGAACAAAAATTCATGCCTCAAAAGGACGTACAGAGATTTTACACAAATTTTTACGGTGAAGCACATAAATCTATTTCGGGACAGCAACTTTCCCAATCATTACTTCTCTCTCATTAGAGGTTACTCTTAGCACAAAAAGCAAATAAAAAGGATAAGGAGCCGTTATTACTGAAGTAATAACTTCCAAGACTCATCTAAAGCTTTTGGGTTATCTCCCAATAAGTACTTTTCTTTAACGCCTTTAAGTTAGGCATAAGAAGCAAGAAAAAGAATCAAGTGTTCTTAAATGCAGAAGCATTTAGAGCAAATTTTGTTTTCATAGGAGAGGCAAAAGAAATCTTCTCTCTCTTCTTAGGGAAGTGTTCTATACATTTCTTGAGTGGGAGTTGATATTTAATGGTGCCTTCTTTCATATCAATAATGGCACCAACAGTTCTAAGAAAAGGTCTTCCCAAAGTAATAGGACAAGAAGCATTGCATTCAACATCCAAAACATAGAAATCAACAGGGACATAGGCATTGTTAACCATAATAAGAACATCATTAATACTCCCCATGAGTTTCTTTTTAGCATTATCATCAAGTGGGACATTCAAATAACAATCTTCCAATGGTGGCAAATCAAGCATATCATAGATCTTTCTAGGAATAATGGAAACACTACTATCAAGATCACATAAAGCTTTGAAATCAAAATCATTCACGTTCATATTAATGATGGGTTCCCAACCATCTTCTTATTTTATAGGAATAGAAGCTTTATGTTTCATCTTTTCTTCTTTAATCTTTATGAGGGCATCAATTATGTGTTTTGTAAAGGCCATATTCATAGCACTAGCATTAGGACTTTTAGCAAGCTTTTGTAGGAACTTAATAACTTCAGAGATGTTGCAACCATAAACATCAAAATAATTATCATCCAACATAGTAGAGCTATTACTAGCCTCAACACTAGTGGTAGTGATAGTAGAAACACTAATGTTTCTAGCAATTTCATCTTCTCTTTCCCACTTAGCATGCAATTCATCTAATAGTCTAACATTTTCATCAATTCTAACTTGTATGGCATTAGTGGTAGCAAAGGGACTATCATTAGTTTCAGGTTTAGCAGCCATTTTATTCGAAGAAGATTGAGCTTCAGCCAAAGATGCTATATTTCTTTCAGCATTAGAGAGTTTTTCCTCAATAGTTTTATTGAAAGCAGTTTGTTTACTAATAAAATCTTTAAGCATAACTTCAAGTTCAGAGGGAGCACTCCTATTATTGTTGTAGGAATTAACATAAGCATTACCATTGTTGGGAGGATAAGGCTTATAATTGTTGTTACCAAAATTCCTGTAGGCATTGTTGCTAAAATTGTTATTTCTTATAAATTTCACATCAACTTGCTCTTCTTGAGCAACCAAAGAGGCTAAAGGAACATGATTTGGATCAATATGGGCTTTCCCATTAACAAGCATAGACATAATAACATCAATCTTTTCACTCAAGGAGGAGGTTTCTTCAACAGAATTTGCCTTCTTACCTTGTGGAGCTCTTTCAGTGTGCCATTCAGAATAGTTAACCATCATATTGTCCAGAAGTTTTGTTGCAGCACCCAAAGTAATGGTCATAAAGGTACCTCCAGCAGCAGAATCCAATAGATTTCTTGAAGAATAGTTCAATCCTGCATAAAAGGTTTGGATAATCATCCAAGCAGTCAGTCCATGAGTTGGACAATTCTTTACCAAACATTTCATTCTTTCCCAAGCTTGAGCAACATGTTCATTATCAAGTTGTTTAAACTTCATTATTTCACTTCTCATAGATATAATCTTAGCAGGAGGGTAGTATTTTCCAATAAAAGCATCTTTGCACTTAGTCCAAGAATCAATATTATTCCTAGTTAAGGAATTCAATCATTCTTTAGCTTTTCCTCTCAAAGAGAAAGGAAACAATTTCAGCTTAATAATATCACCATCTACATCCCTATGCTTTTGCATCTCACAAAGTTCAACAAAGTTATTTAGATGGGAAGCAGCATCTTCATTACCAATACCAGAAAATTGTTCTCTCATAACAAGATTGAGCAAAGCAGGTTTTATCTCAAAGAAAGTAGCTTCAGGAACATGTGGAGCAATAGGTGTGCTCATAAAATCATTGTTGTTGGTGCTAGTAAAGTCACACAACTTAGTGTTTTCAAGAGTAGTCATTTTTTTGTGTTTTCAAATAAGAAAGCAAACTAGTAAAACTATTTTTTTTTTGTGTTTTTGATAAAGAAACAAGCAAACAAAGCAAAAAGAAACTAAGCAAAACAAAAATAACAAAGTAAAGAGATTGGTTATGAGGGACTCCCCTTGTGAAGATGTCCTTGACTCCCCGTCAACGGCGCCAGAAAAAGAGCTTGATGGCCCAAAATATATCGAGCTCGTTGGGGAACCCCAAGAGGAAGGTATGATGAGCACAACAGCAAGTTTTCCCTCAGTTATCAAACCAAGGTTATCAATCCAGTAGGAGCAAGGAAACACTCCAAAGGTGTTGCTAGCTGAACTTTGGCAGGGCGCACTACCGGTGCTAGTAGCAACATGGGGACCTGCACAACACAACCACAGAACTTTGCCCCCAACTTGCGATGAGGTTGTCAATCTCACTGGTTTTGCTGAAAACAAAGGATTAAACGTATCAAGTGGAAGAAAGTAATAGTTTGCAGAAAGTAAACACAAAGCAGTAAAAAGCTGAAGGTTGATGGTAAAAGAAAGGACCGGGGTCCATAGTTCACTAGTGGTGGCTCTCCTTAAGATAGATAACAAGTTGGGTGAACAAATTACAGCGGGGCGATTGACAAACATCGAGAAAGCATACAAGCATATACTACTCATCTTCACTCCTTTGAGACTTGATTGGGCATTACAACATTATACATAGACCGCCATCCAACTGCATCTATGACTAATAATCCACCTTCAGGTTATCATCTGAACCCCCTCTAGTATTAAGTTGCAAGCAACAGATAATTGCATTACGAATTGCGTGTAAAGTAAACAATACGATTGTTCTATGAATAAAGGATTGTTGTTTTCTCCCTAGTAGCAACAGCACATCTAGTACCTTAGAGATTTCTATCACTTCCCTAGATTACTAGAGGCATGAACCCACTATCAAGCATAAATACTAACTCTTGGAGTTGCTAGCATCTACTTGGCCAAGGTAGCTACTAACAACGGAAAGCATGCAAGATCACAAATAACAAAGACATGATAGAATCAATAATCAATCTAAAATAGCACCCCCTAGCACGGGCCAAGCTTGGCCGCACGACCAGGTGGTGTGGACGGGCCCCAGCCCCTCTCCGTCTCGTATTCTGGCTCCTGGTATCCCTCGGTGAAAAACTGACTTTGGCTTTTGTCCCGTCCAATTCCGAGAATATTCATTTTCTGACTTTCCTAGAACCAAAAATAGCAGAAAACAGGCAGCTGGCATGGTGGCTCTTGTTAATAGGTTAGTCCAAGAAATCATATGATAAGTACGCCAAAGTGTGGACAAAACATAAGCAAGTAGATAAAACCAAGCATGGAACATCAAAAATTATGGATACGTTAGCAACGTATCAGAGACCAGTTTTTCGCTTCCGGACAGGGCGGCCTTCTACTGCTCCAGACCCTTGTTGAGTAGTTTAATGCCCAATCGGATCTGCTCTGGGCCTGGATTATTTGCTAGGATTTCTCGAGCCGCAACCGTGTTTTTCACTGTTGTTGGATACACCTAGTCTCCCTAGCTATCGAGTCGAGGCATCCCATGGTCTCCTCCAAAGAGGACTTTGTGAATTTCCAGGAATTTGTCGTCACGAGTGTGACATTTCCGGGTCTTCTGATGCTGCCGAGAGATGTACTTCTCCGTAGTTGCCATGCATTTCTTTTCTTCTTCGATGTTTTTGGCCTCATCAAGGAGTACTTGGTGACGTGCTTCTAGGGCCTGGGCCCTTTCATCCAGCTCTTCAGCAGTAAGTTCTGCATTTGTAGGAATATGTGTGGTTAGTGCAGCATCGATGAGTTTACTCGCACCTTCGGTGATCACGTGTCCATCCACCGACTCTTCTTTGGGCTCTTCTGGGATAAGTTCTGCATCCAAGTCTTCATCGTATTCCTCGGCAATGACATCCTCTGTTGGAGGCTCTTTTTCCGGGGTCTTGTTCTTCTTCTTTGCCTTCTTGGCAGCGCCGGTAGCAAAGACGGCTTTGGGTCCGTTTCCCGGAGTCAAGCTCTGATCGGTACTTTCGGACATTTGGAGTTCGGGATTATCTCCGATCTCCATATCGTCCTGCGCTTTGGGAGACTTTCCCCGGATCCTTCATCCATGGCTTCTCCTTCTTCTACAGCTTTGGAGTTGTACTCCTCTTCATACTCTGTGGAGAACTTTCGAAAATCCGCCGACATCATCGAGTCATCCGAAGATGCGGGTAAGTTGGTGTTTTTTCCAATCGCCTCCAGCACCGAGTCAGCGTTGTCTCCAGCATCAGCAGAGTCGGATCCAGATCCAACGTATCCGACAAAGTGTGATGTGTGGGTCCTGAGGTAGTTGCGGCTTTCCTTGTGGGCTTCCTCCAAGATCCTGATGGTTTCGAGAACCTCATCCACACTTGCGTCTTGCATCATCATGCGCCTCAACGTGTGCCTTAGGAACGGTTGATCTGTTCCGGCATTGGCAGGGCCGGAACCAAGGTTGTTGCTACGATCCTCCTGGTTTTCAACTTCGGCAGGTGGATCGATCTGGGATTCGGCCTTGCTAGGGAGATCCACTCCAGATTTGACTTGAACCGCAAGGTCTGCTTGAACTCGGTTCGACTATCTCATAGCAATGCGGGCTGGGTGGGATTAGGGTTTTCTGAGATCCGGAACTCTGCCGCCTCTGCGGACAAAGGGGACCCAAAAGTTTCTTCTGCCTCTATAATCACTGTTGGGGTGGGTGGGACTGATTCAGTGAATCCGATGTACACATCGATCTCGCCGAAAGACATGATGGTGTAGGCAGTCACGACCTCCCTAGCCGGAATCTAGGTCTCGTCGAGAATGATGAGAGGGATGTTGCTGGCATAGAGGATGCGACCGACGGTGATAGTCTCGCCGATTCCGATTCTCGCAGATTCCGCTCGGAACGCAGATCCGAAGCTCACTTGCCCCACGGTGGGCACCAACTGTCGTCGGATTGATGACAAGTATGCCATGAGGGGGTCCTCGAGGCGTGTGGAAGAGAGGGGTGTGAGATGTACGGTGTTCGAGGACGGTGAGCTCACAAGTTTACCCAGTTGAATCATGGCTTTGGACTGGATCTGCTCTGCTAGCAATCTAATGTCTGAGAGCCGGAATATAGGTTACAAGGGTTTACTTTGTATGCAGTTGAGATTGTAGACTATTGTGAGGGTGCCTAAAGGCTCTCCCTAGGGACGGCTTATATAGATATCCGGCCTAGGGTTTACAGAGAGATCTATCCATTTCGACTAAGAGTGGTTACATAGTACATCTTCAACTACAAGTAACACTATGGGCCTATGTCGGTAAGTCTTGGGCCTTCCCATTACTGACGACTCCGCCTCTTCTCCTCACTGCTTGCTGTGAAGCAAAGCTCTAACCCGAAGTGGGACACCCTGGTCAATGAGGTCCAGTGAGGATACTCGGAAAGTATATCCCCAACAATGGTGAAAACATTGTTTTGTTCATTAAAATCCCATTGTTAACAAGGTTGATCAGGTCTTGTTACCAAAACAATTTTATATGAAACAAAACTTTGTATTCCACTAAATGATTATGTTACCTCAACCTTGATAGCAATGGTCCCAATCATAATAGTTTCATATTTTTCTCGTGGTATGGGACAATATATTTCTCCAACTTGGATGCCCTCAATATTTTCAATTGAATTTAAGCCATAATTCCTATCAATCTTCTTGGGGAAATAGACAGTATGCTCCTTGTCATTAACATTAAAAGTTACCTTTCCTTGATTGCAATTAATAACAACTCCTGCAGTATTAAGAAAAGGTCTCCCAAGAACAATAGACATATTATCATCTTCAGGCATTTCAAGCACAACAAAGTTAGTTAATATCAAGCAATTATGGGCCACTTGAATAGGAACATCCTCACATATAGCAACAAGAATAGTGTAGATTTATCAGCCATTTGTAAATATATATCAGTTGGTATTAGTTTCTCCAATTGAAGTCTTTTGTAGAGAGAAAAATGCATAACACTAACTCCTGCTCCCAAATCACACAAGGCAGTTCTAACATAATTATTTTTAATAGAGCATGGAATAGTTGGAATCCCTAGGTCTCCAAGTTTCTTTGGAACCTTGCCATTAAAGGAATAATTAGCAAGCAAAGTAGAAATTTCCTCATTAGGGATCTTACTTTTATTAGAGACAATATCCTTCATATACTTTGAATAAGGAGGTAATTTAATAGCATCAATTAAAGGAATTTGCAAAAATAAAGGTTTCATCCACTCACAAAACTTATTATAGTGTTCGTCTTCCTTTGACGTGTGTTTCTTATTAGGAAAAGGCATTGCTTTTTGAACCCAAGGCTCTCTTTCACTACCATGTTTATTAGCAACAAAATCTTCCTTAGTGTACTTAGCATTTTTAGTGTTCCTTTCAGGTTATTCTTCAATTTCTTCTTTATCATGAGAATCATTTTTATCATTACCACTCTCAGTTTCAGCATCAGAGATAGATATACTATTAGGATCTTTAGCAGGTTCAGAAGATTCTACAACTGTTTTATGTTTCTTTTTATTTCTCTTAAAAGAAGTACCTCTATCTTCAGTTTGTTGGGAATCTTGCTCAATTCTTTTAGGATGCCCCTCAGGATATAGAGGATCCTGGGTGGTAGCACCACTTCTATTTCTAATTTCATAAGCATGTTTTTCTTTAGAAGCATTAACTAGCAAATCTTTTTGTACTTTAATAAGCTGATAAATTTGAGTTTGAACCATTTGGAAATGTTTAACAAGCATTTTAACATCATTAGAGGTTCTTTCGACAATATCCCTTAACTCAATAATAGCTCTAGAGTTTTCCATCAAATGATTCTGCACTCTTTTATTAAAATTATCTTGCTTAACAATAAAGATATCAAATTTTTCGAAGCATTAATCAGGAGGTTTAGAATAAGGAATATCACCTTCATCATAATGTTGGAGAGAGTGCACCTCAATAGTGGATGAGTGGGAGATTGGTTTACATAATTCTTCTATAGGAGGTAAATTCTTCATGTGTTCAGCTTTAATACCCTTCTCCTTAAGACATTTCTTAGCTTCCTTCATCACTTCATCATTTAGTTCAATAACTCCCCTCTTCTTTGGTGTTGGTGTTGGCTCACGGACATTTAACTCAGGTGTAGTTATCTCAGGTGCAGTTGGCTCAGGTGAAGTCCACTCATCATAATTCTTGCTTATTTTAGCCATTAATTCCTCAGCTTCTTTGGGAGTTCTCTTCCTGAAAACACAACCAGCACAACTATCCAGGTATGTCCTAGATTCTTCAGTTAGTCCATTATAATACATATCAAGGAGCTCATTTTTAGGTAATGGACATCTAGGTTGTGCATGAATCAAAGCACAAAACCTTGCCCATGATTCAGGCAATATCTCCTTTTCTCCCTGTTTAAAATCAAAAAGTTCCTGCAAAATGGCATGTCTAGCACTAGGTGGGAAATATTTCTGAAGGAAAGTACTAATCAAGCAATCAGGGCTATCAATAGATCCAGGAGGTAAATTGTAAGATCCCTCCTTATTAAAGGAAAAGATCCCTGTGATTGCAATGCTAGTCCCTGGATCATTGCTAGCATCCACAGTTTAAGATGAAGTACACAGATACAAAGGTCGTTTATTACAGTCATTCCAGAGATAAAACATAGTCTTTTACAACTCATGGCCAAAGGCCTAGTACAAGATTTTATGGAATATGTAAATAAACATAAGTCTTCATCTTCATGTGCCATAGGCAAGCATGTTGAGTGTAGACTCATGACTCCTAATCATCATCAGAGTAACCTGCAACATCATAAGTTACAGCCACAGAGGGTCAATACTTTGGAATAGTATTGGCAAGTGATACCTTAGTATATATTTAAGTGGACTATAAGGCTATATGCATTTGGCTGGTGGAGCTTAGGCTTGCATTGCTCAAAATAGATTTTTCCTTAACTTTTTGAAAACACAAAGTTTTTGCTTGACAAAGTCCATCCCAAGGTATCTACCAATCAGAGACTGAAGATCCACTCAGGGCATCTACCAATCAAAGACTGAAGATCCTTTAACCCTTGTTCACCCACAAGTTTTATTTAGAAATTGGAGTGATGAGATTCTTGAAGTTTCCATGTCTTGATGCTCAAATTGTCCTTTACCAGGGACATGGCTAAGTACTTAGGTTTTACACTCTTCAGAGGTGGTGCACTTTCCCCACAAGCCTTGGTTTCCCAAGACATGATCCTTCAGTAGCCTTTCCTTAGTCAAATGGACGCGCTCCAACCTATCAACCCATCTACCACCCACTGTCCAAGAGACTAAGTTCCAAGATCCTAAGATCATGGCAGAGCCCATATTACCAAGTGGTTGCACTTGAAGCTTCTCAACATTTGACAACTCAAATCTCTTTGTTCCTGGGTGGCCATCCACAAGTGAGATACACAAGGTTCACCAGTACCCCTGGCCTTGTGTAACCACTCAACATAACCCAATCTTTCCATTCCACCCAGGTGATTCATTAACTTAGTTGTTTTGTTAAATAAAAACAAGTCCTTAGACTTAGAATATTTTTCCATAGTGTGAATATATAAACCACCCTTGTTTTCTAGTAGCTAGGCTAGGCATGATAGTAATAGGAATCTTGACTTAGGTAATTTTCACTAAGGTTTTACCTAATAGGTTTTCCCAAAGCTTAGCTTGTACTTAGCAAAAATTCATGCAAGTCCTATACTTAGAAAAATAATACTAATGCATATATAAAATATAGGAATGGAATATTCATGATGATATCACTTGCCTTGGTAGTGTGGAGAGTAGCACTCGTCACAATCACAATCACTAGCAAAATCTACACACAAAGTTGTAGCACACAATTACACACAAATATATACAAACAAGAAATAGTATGAATGCATGCATGCATGAATCTACCAAGTGATGATTTTTGAAAACTCAACCAAGCAAGTGCATGAATACAGAAACTAAACAAGTCACAAAATAGCCAAGACAACTTAAATAACCCTAAAACAAAATACTAAACTAAATCTATACTCAAAAGGCTTCAAACAAGTTTCTGTAATTTAAGCCAAACTAATGGTTACTATATGCTAAACAAAAAGGATAGGCAGAAAGGTCTTGTTTTTCTGAATCCAACGGTATAAAGTTTGCAAAATTCTAACGTGGAATTCAAAAGATATTGGCATTTGAAATCTGGATCAAAATCTGTTTTAAATTCTATTTTCAGATCAGTTCCTAGCCACGCGTCATGATCTTATTCGCCTGCATCGTTCGCCTTTGGATCGAGCTCCACACCGTAGGATCTAAATGAAATCTGGCGCTCGCTCAGATCGCATCGCCGGGTTAAGTGATCTATCGTAGGCGTTCGATCCAGATCTAACGGCTACTACTGCCTGGCCACAGATGGGCGGCGCTGCGCGGTGGCTACCGGCGGCGGAACTGTCGGTCGACGACGTTGCCGACGATGCAGGAGGTAAGTGAGATCGAGGAGTAGCTCACCGGGCTCAGGAGGTCACGGCGAAGCTTGTCGTACTCGCGGTTGGTCAAGGGGCGCTCGGGCACGGCTGTGATTGCTCACCGGAGTTCGTGGCGGCGTCGGGTGCGTCGGGTGGTCGTCGTGGACGTCGCTGTGGGTCACCCCAAGGCAGGGCGAGGACACGGTTAGATTCACAGAGTCGAGGCGAAGTAGTGAGCATGAACGGGAAGGCAAGGGGCGGTCTGGTCTTACCACTAGAGTTCGCCGGAGTTCGTGCAGACGTCGGTGGCGACTAGTCGATGATGTTGCCGGAGCTACGGTCCATGCGAGAGCAAACGAAATGTGTTAAAAGAAGCGCAGAGACTCACTGAATCAGTTTGCAAGATCGAGAGGCAGAGGGGAGCTCTGGACTCACCGGAATTCGCCGGCGCGGTCGTCGGAGACGGCGGGGTTTCAGAGAGCAATACACGCAGCCTGGTGGCGCTCTGGGTTCGGGGTTTGAGGGAGAAGAGAGAGGAGACAGAGGGGATTCTTATAGCCTGGTCACGAGCGAGAATCACTCGGCCAATAAATCGAATTAACGTCGCGAATTTAAACACAGAAACGCTCGCGTTGATTTGGGGATGAACGGGTCGTGCGGGTGGAGACGACGGTGACGTGGAGAAGGCCTGCTTGTCAGCGAGGTGCGCGGGGTGCAGGTGGGGTCGGCTTGTCAGCGTCTGTCTGCGTGGGCTCGCGCGTGAGAGAAGGATAAGGAGATCCCGGGTGGGCTTGCTGGGCTGGATCCGCTGCTGGGCCAGATTCTGGCCGCTCGGCCCTTTTCTTTTCTTTAGGCTTTTTCTTTTTCTAATTCTATTTTCTGGATAGAATTTGATATGAATTCAAATCCTTTTGAATTCAAACTTCTTTGGGGATTTTTGCAGGGTTCTGTGGGTTCAAAAATGAGTCAGATGATCATGTGGTTACTAGCAAGGCTTGGTCAAGCTTGGGTCTTTGAAATAAACAGAGACTTTGTCTCTTTGTCTCTAGTTGCAAATATTTGGAATAGGGTTTAGAAAATATTTCTAAATTGGATTTTTGGGTTTAAATGCTTCTCCTATTCTTTCCAACCATGGTGGCAAGCAAACAAGTACCTAAGCATTCAAATCTCAAAGGGTGATGGCCAATTGAGATAAAATGCCCACATGAAATCATAGCTCAAACTTCTGCCTCTAAATGATTTTGAGAAAAACCCTATATGAATGAATGATGCAAGGATGAAATGAATGAGTTTTTGAAACATGATTTTTTTGGGATGTTACATAAATTATTAAACCAAGCCTTAGCTTCTCCTTTTAGTGAAAAAAGGAAAATTTTAGCAACAAAGTAGGTGCGCATCTTGATATCATCAGAATATAGGCCGCTCATGGTAGAAAGCTCAGTCATATGTGCTACAACACTTTCATTCTTAGTCCCACAAAAAGGTTCTTTCTCAACAATGGTTATGTAAGATAAATCAAGAGAGAAATCATAATCTTTATCTTTAATGTTTATGGGAGATGTAGCAAACTTATCTTTAGGAGATAATTTGGGTTTTATAGTACGCCTCTCAAGGAGACTCTTAATAGCACTTTTACCATGAGTATTTTGACATTCTTTAATAAATTCATTAGTCATTTCTATATATATCTGTCTTCAATATCATAGCTCTCTATGGACTCAGGTGAACTAACAGGTGTAGTAGTGTCTTCATTAGGAGTTTTAGTATTTCCAGCTATAGTTCTAGCAATCGTAGCATCTAGGAAAGGACCTAATTGTAACACCCCAAAACTTCTAATCAGGATTATCAAGTTATAATCACCAAATTTAGGGTTAACAAAAACTTTTATTAATAAAATGAATATGAATGCATGTGTGTTTGCATTAGCGTAGATTTGAGTGTTTATGCCATGCTTGATTGCTACAAAGGATGTGAAATGGTTTAAAGATGAATACTACATCATCTAGGCCATTTACAAACAAAATCAAAAGAAAAAGAAATCAAATGTGAATAAATAAAGCAATTAGTCATTTTGACAAAAGTTAACCACTAGGTCACTTTTTGTGTTCCTAGAAGAAGATTTCTAACAGAAACAATTCTAATTCTTTTCACCCCTTGCTAGACCAAGTAAAACTATATCAAGGCCCACTTTACAAACTTACAAAAACATCTTTCAAATTAATTTAATGGATAGTTGAAAATTGAATCTAATTCATATGTTAAGATCCCACTTTATCAAAAACCTATCAAATCAATTCCCCTTGACCTCTCCAAGCAAACATAGACTCTCAAGCTTAACTTAAGATCACTCAAAAAATTTGAATCAAAAGTTCCAAAGCAAGTTTCATGCGGCCATTTCCACAAACACCTTGCTTACACTAATTTAACCACCTGCCTAACTTCACTGTTTCCATAGTAATTAGTCGACCATTTGGTCTCCACTTCACTCCCCTGTCTCCCTGAGCATATCCAGCACCCAGACCAAGTCCCCCCTTTGCCGTTTGCACAGTGGAGCACCACCCAATTTTGGTCATCACTGGCCGACCACAGCCAGCTCATAGCAGACACCGCTGCAGCCAACCATGATGTCCAGGAAGCACACTGCACTCCACCGCCACCCCTTGTCCTAGCCTCGACCCCAGCCGAGCCCTGGACCACCCTAGTTACATCGCGCACCGTGCCTCTACACTATGTCCAGAGCACGCCAGCTCGCCGCGCCCGACCAGCTCGCCCAGACCGCACCTTGACTTCACCACGCATGCTCACGCCTGCCATGATCACAACAGCCTAGCAGGCAGCCCCGTTTGCCGCCGCGCGACCCGCAGCTGCTGCATGCTGCCGCAAACACCTCTGCGTCCATGCTGAGCACCGCACGCTCCCGACCGAACCACACCGCCCCACGCCTCGCCATTAAGTCCGAGAGAACCACCAGGGAACACAACACCGCCCACTAGCCTCCGCCACACCGATAGCCGCCTGTAGCAACATCACCGACGAGCTCGCTCCTGCACCGTTCGGTCCCCTCGCCGCAGTATAAAAGGAGGCCACCTCTGCCTCATTTCTCCACACCATTCCACTCACCACCTCTCACTGACCCTCCCCCACTTCTTCCCAGAGAAAGGCGAGCTCTCCCTTGCCGGAATTTGGCCGGAGCCCGCCGCTGCTGGAGGAGAGGGGCGCCGTTGATTTCGACCACCCCAAGCCCTGTCGTGACCGTGTCTCGCCTCGCCGTCGTCTACCACGTCAATCTCCCCTGTTGTTGACCCTAGCTGGAGCCCAGGTGAGCCCCATGAGACCCCCACCGCCGCGTTAGGGTTGATTCCTTGCTGGAGTAGTTCGTCGTCGTCGACGACTCCTAGCCGTTCATCTGTCTTCTAATCGCATGACCTAGATGCTTAGATACTGCTTCGCATAGTTAATCCTGCTGACTGGTGGACCCCAATCTGTCAGCAGCCCGCTGTGCCACGTAGTGTAGCTGGGCCTGCCCGTTTAACATACCGCGCTGGCCTGGAAATTCAAATATTGGATTTTCCTTTTTAGCTAAAACCCTATTCTGTCCACATATTCAAAAATCAATTCAGAGAGTTCCACTAAACCAAATTGCATGATTCAAATTTTTCTCGAAAGGTATTTAAATTATCTATACTTGCCCGTTGGATTTAAATCATATGGAGTTAGAGAAAATCTTTAGTAAAAATAACAAGACAGAGATTTTTCCACATTCAAACATT
This sequence comes from Avena insularis, assembly GCA_023614405.1. Classification (NCBI taxonomy): domain Eukaryota; kingdom Viridiplantae; phylum Streptophyta; class Magnoliopsida; order Poales; family Poaceae; genus Avena; species Avena insularis. The sequence goes on along the minus strand of CM042690.1, from coordinate 656,721,236 downwards.
TTTCAAAAATCAACCATAATAGCTTTTGAGTTGATTCCAACTCTCAAAAATCACATTTGATAATATATATCCGAATACATAAAAATATATAGGTTTACCTGCAGTGACATTGGACTAGTACCAAAAGAATGCTATTAGGGCATTTCTAGTCACTTTAAATTTATTAAATGATAATCTTAAACTTTATAAAATATGACCAACCCTTTAAATCACATTCCCATGTATTAGAATATGTGGTGATGACATGTGTTAATATGATCCCATATTTTAATTGGAGAATATTAAATCTTAATTAATTTCAATGAGTAGAAATTACTTTTCTCAAATAAGATAAATAAAACTAGTTCTTTATTTCATGTGATGATGGTGATGATGCTATATCATCAAGTGTGAGCCTTAGTGTGCTAATTAGAGCTAGTTAAGTATTGTTTGGTTTTTGTCTATCTCGTATTCTATGGCATGAGATTGAAGATTAGCACCCTCATTAGTGCACACTCTTAACTTAGTGGCTAGTGCTAAGCATAAAACTTGATCACTTTAGATGGGAATACTTGGTGAAAATGATTATGAAAACCTTGGAATGATGAGTCATTCTACTGAAATTATTTGACATGTGTTGAGAAACACAAATGGATTTGGCGATGAAAATGTTGAGGCATGAGCCTTAGCCCTTTATAAAAACTAATGGTTTGGTTCGGATGCTATACCATTCCAATTTTACCGTACAACCACAATACCTGAATTGGGTAAGGCTTAGCCGGAAGTTTATATGCATTAGTATGGGTTCCCTCGCAGAAGAGGTTTGAGCTGAGGCTACCTCTTGATGATGTCCACCTATGTAGTGCCCAGGATGGCAGATGGCCATGGCTGGGAGGCCAAGCTCATAGGGGAGATGCCTATACTAGTGACGATGGTTTAACTCATCAATGCCCATTGTTATGGACTTGGGTTTTGGAGAAGGAGGGAGTGCTGGAAGCATCAATCGGCTAGTAAACAAGCACACAGGGGACTCGAAGATTTACCCAGGTTCAGGCCTCATAGAGGTCCCAACTCCTGCTTGTCTGCTCATGGAATTAACAGAGAAAGCAAAGATTACAATGGTGCGCAGATGCAATCTGGCGAGGGTTGTGGAAAGTAAGGTTGAGTGTGTCCTCCTCGCCGACCCCTCCTAGCCTTTATATAGATAGGCTAGGTCTCGTAGTGGTCGAGTCGATTCTGAGTTAGGGTTTTCCCCTTTGAACTGTCTATCTTTAGTTTCTTCTTATTCTTCAAGCAATCGAGAGTCCGTAGGTTACTCAAGTTCTCTGTTTGGGCCTTGGCGACACCATGTGCTTCCGCTGTATTCAGGCAGTATATACCAAGCTCGAGTACCTGTAGGGTATACCCATGTCAGTAGCCCCCGAGTGTCTAGTGGAATCGCAGATTCGACTGGGGGCTTTATGAAGCCTTTCGAGTGCATGAATGAGTATATTTTCGACTGCTCTGTTGTGTCATAGGGATTGTTGATGTGCGTGCCTGATTTAACTGATGTGTCAGTATCAGTTAACTACCTTAGGGTAAAACAACGCAATCTACTCGAACTCGAGTCCCCAGACTCGAATCTGGAAAAGTACTAGTGTAATTCGACTCAAGCCGCGGAGAGCTTACAGGACTCAAATTCCAGTATATAGGTGTGAGCACTCGACGCGTCCGTCAAGGCATGTTCATCGTACCTGTTGGCACGGATATATTTTTGGTAGTGCGCAGTAAATGTGTTGCCAGGCCTTATTCAGGTCTTATCTTCACGCTACAAGCGCGACATCCGAATTTTGTCATCGCGGAGATGATTCGGGTGACCCAGGAGACGCAGTCTCTTTGTAGGGAAAAATTATGAGGCGGTGTCGCCATAAACTTCGAGTGTGGATGTTATCAACACACAGTACGATGTACAAATAATCATAGGGTGCGTGACCAGCGCTCCCTATGGGAGTAGCCCCCGAGTGCCTGGTTGAGTCGAAGACTCAGGCAGGGACTAAAGAACTTTTGCGGCTACTATCGTCTTTTGTTTGCTTGTTTTAGTCAAATTTATTTCCGGCGCTCCCTATGGCAGTAACCCATGTCCATAATCAATCATGGATTCGAGTGGTTGGGTATGCTTTGAATGTCCATATTCCTGCAGAAGAGAAAAAAGAAAAATCGAAGGGTGCACGACCAGCGCTCCCTATGGGAGTAGCCCCCGAGTGCTTGGTGGAGTCGAAGACTCGAGCAAGGACTAAAATAATCGAAGTCTTCTGCTGCTCAATTTTGGATGACATTAGTGCTGACGACGTGATGACCTCAGTTGCCCGAGTGAGTGGGTTTGACGGGACGTGACGAGCGGTGGGTCCCATTTTCTGACTCTGACTTGACCGGGCGTGCGTAATCTTTGTTTTAACTATGCCTCCTCGATTTCCACGCGTAATGGGGGTAGTGGGGGACGGTTCACGCTTTGGGTCCTCCACGTGTCGATCACGATGAACGCCACGCGTCTGATAGGGTTTTTCCTGGCTGTTGGATTGCATCTTCCAGGGGGTTAAGTAGCAGTGCTGCGATAGTAATTTTTCACATCTGCTCTTTTCTCTGCCTTTGCCTTTGTCGCCATTGCTGCTACTCCTCTGCTCCTTTGTGTTCATCTTTTCTCGCGGCACTAGACCCGCTCCGCGTATTCCCCAGTTACTTCCTCCGGTCACACCGCCACCGTAAGATGGGGAAGAAGAAAGGAGGTGCCGCGGCTAATTCCGCCGCCGCCACTGTTGCTGCCAAGAAGAAGGGCGGCTCCACCGCTGCGGGCACCAGCACTGCCGTCGCTAGAAAGAAGAAGGGCGCGGGCACCCGCGTCACCAATGGCGCGTGGCGTGCGTTCGTGATCAAATCTTCTGAGCTCCGTCTCCTATGCCAGGACGGAGTTCTATCTTCCTTGATCGCTAACGCGTGTCCCACAGTGGTGAGGTAATCCCTTCTCCTCCTGCCGGTTTTCGGGTGATGTTCCTAGCGTTCATCATCCACGGTCTCTCGCTGCCCCTGCATCCTTTCTTCAGGGGCCTTCTCTGTTTCTATGGGCTCCAGCTGCATCAGATGTCCCCCAACTCCATCCTCCATGTAGCTTGCTACATTACTCTTTGCGAGTGCTGGCTCGGAATCGAGCCGCACTTCGGTCTTTTCAAACGTCTCTTCAAGCTGAAGCGCTAGTCGGCGTCTGGCTCCGTAGTCTATGATGTAGGCGGCTGTGGTATCCATGTCAACTCCTCCACCACGTACTTCGACATCAAACTCATGGCGTCCGTCCAAGGGTAGAGGGACAAGTGGTTCTACATCCGCGACCAGAAGGCTGACAGAGACGACTTCGGACTCGCGCCCTTCGATCCCGCAACACCGTGCAAGAGGAGGCATTCCTGGAAGAATGTAGTGATGCCCGGTGAGTCTATGGAGACAGATGTGCTGTACGAGCGCGTCTGCGACCTCGGGAATCGCATGGGTAAAGAAGAGGGAGGTTGCGCCCTCATTCGCACGTGGTTGGGCCGCCACGTCCTGCCCCTGCAAGCCAGAGTCCACCCTATGTTCCAGTGGGCTGGCACGGACGATGTCACTCGCGTATCTGCTGATGGCATTCCTCGAGTGAGGTAGATAAAAGGGTGCGACTGCTCACCAAGTACACCGTCAAGGATGTGCTCCCCTGTGAACCAGTCATGCCTCCCTTCGATGCTGCTAATCCTCCTCCTGAGGTACGGTTGTGCTACGAAGTAGCTTTTATTTGTCGAATGCTTCTCTTTTCCATACTTGTACTAACTTGTTTGTTGTATGCAGGATTTGAGTGTGTCACCCTGTATGCCCCCTCTTCCTGAGGGGGTTATTCCTCGTGAAGCCTTGGAAGAGGACGAGTCGGAGTCGACCGTCCCATCTGATGTGGAGGAGGAAGCCCCCGAGTCAAGTTGTCCGGACATTCGCAAGCGTTCGCGCAGCAAGGATTCAGATGCATCGTCTCCTTCGACTCTGCAAGGTGCAGCTGTTGGTGAAGAGTCGCCGATTCCTGCCGTTCCTATGAGCGCCGTGGCACCATCTTCTCGCAAGAAGATGCGACTGCCGAAGGAGTCATCGTCAGAGTCGGGGGATCAAACCTTCAATTTTGACAAATTTGATTGCTAAGTTATACAGGTCTTCCTTTTTGGTTCGTCTTTGGAATTGCATTCTCTTGATGTTGGTTTTCTTCCACAGTCATCCGGCGTCGTCATCTTCTGACGACGTCCAATTTTTGAAGGAATCTGGAGTCGCGACATCCAAGGCCAAGAAAGTGGTCGAGCGCACTCCTTCTCCTCCATTGGTGGCGCACTCCGGGCATAATTCATCGAGTTCTCCCCATGATGTGGAGCATCAGATGGTTATCCGGACGAATGTGCATCAATCGACCTCGAAGTCATTGGAGGATCATGTATGTGTAGTATCTCTTCTTCTGATTTTGCAGGCGAATTTTTCATCTATGCCATCTGCTGACCCTTTACTATTTCTTTTGTCACAGCTCATTGTGAAGGAAGCCGCTTGTCTGGCGGAGCAGGTGCTTGCGATGGGTCATCAGCATGCAATGCTGGACAATCGCCATCGCGCGGTTGAAAGTGAGTGATTTTTTGCTTTATCTTCTACATCCTTGTGATATATTCGACTGATGGTTTATCTTTGTTTGTGTCACAGCTAAGCATAATGTACTCCTTCGTGACACCGCTTCCCTCGAGAAAACGCTTGCCGTGGCGATGAAGAGCCGCGATGAGGCAATCGTAGCACAGGACGAATCGTGGAAACGCAAGGAGGATCTGCGTGCCTCCATCATAGATAGGGAGAAGTTGTTCGAAGAAAAGCTTTTCTCGATTGCCAAGGCTCTATCAGGTATTCCTTTGTCTAGATTTTCATCGTGTCCCTTCTTTCAAATTTGTTGCTGTGCTGACTTTTGTGCCCATGCTTGATTCTTGTGTAGATGCCAGCGGTCTGAGCTTCATCCCCTAGGCACTCCGTCATGACGATGTCGTGGCCGGTGCCATCTCGGCAGTCGAGGATCGTAGTGTTGCTGTTTAGGGGATGCTCACCAAGGCCAAGGGCGTGCTCAGTCGCCTCCGTGAGGAGCTAGCGCCCAAGGCTGAGTTAATCGAAAATATGGATGAGCTGGTGGAGTCCCTTGCTGGAGGCATTCCTGCGAGCTTCAAGAACTCACTCCGTGCGGCTGGCGCTTCAATGTCACTCGCGATGGTTCAAGCCCATGGAGTCGAGGTTGATCCTGCAGCGGTCTCCAAGGCGATGCCTGTCAGCGCGGATGGCCAATAGGTAGTCTTTGCTCCTTTCGCAACGGCTTGTGGCAAGTACGGACCGTAGCTGATCAATACGGTTGAGAATTACTCTGAGGAGCTGTAGCGAGCGAAGAAGGCGGTAAAGGCTGCGACGTCAGGGGCCGGTGGAAAGTCTGTGGCGTCTGATACTGTCACAGACTCGATGAGGCCCCCAAAACCAAAGTCCAAGTCGAAGAAGCCAGTTGCTCCTCAGTAGTCGTGTCTTTAATAGTTAAATAGCTTATTTCTTTTGTATGGAACATGCCTTTTGGCGAGTGTATCTGCCGATACTTTATTATGCTTGAATGCACTCGAGTCTTTTGTCTATGCATCGCCTTAGTCTTCTTATTGTCTCTTGCTTGACTTGTGATAGGGCACATCGAGTGGTCCTTTGATTGAACCTCGGAATACGCCACCCCCTGATGATACTTTGGCGCAGTCACGCTCAAGGGTGGATGAGCTGTCTCTGCTCTCGCGACTCCACAACCGCGTGAAGCAGTTGGAGCGTGAACTGCCTGTGCTCCATGGTAACGCGGATGTATGGAAGTCGAGGGCGGAGAAGGCCATCGTTCGAGAGCAATATCTGCTAGGGGAGGTGACGCAGTTGGGCGACCAGTTTAAGTGTTAGCTCTCTTCTTCTTTATCTTTTCCTTGTAGTCACTCGCAGTAGTTCGTTGTCTTCTTATTTTGCTTTTGCTTGTTGTAGTTGTCAGTGCACGCCATCCGCAGGATGAGAATGATAGGATTGCCATTCGCATGAATGACCTGACCCAAGAGCAGCTTCAAGCGAGTGGATATTTCTGGGTGGATCATGATCGTGCAATCGCACTGGCGACCCTGCAGGATCGTGCGTCGCAAGTGCTTCACTTCTTGAATAAGTTGCAATCGTACTTGAAGAATATTTACCAGACGATGTTCCCGCTGGACATCGTTCAATCGAGCCTGCTGGCCCTTCTTGCCAAATTTCAAGATTTGAGTGCAGTCCGCGAGTGTGTACGGCAACAGTTAGTCGCTGGTGCCAAGGATGCTCTGTCGTTGGTGCGACTGCACAGTCCTGATGTGGATGTTGCAGCAATTGCGGCCGGACCGCCAGCGCCTCCAGCAGGTTCGACTTGGAACATGGTTCCTCACTACCAGGCGGTGGATCGTCCAGCGGAGGAAATCGTCGACTTCTTCGAGGAGCAGACCAACGTTCCTTTGCTACAACAGTAGTTTAATTTGTATCCTGCACATAGTTGCACCAGTGTTGTTAAGTTCATATATATATATATGTTGTGTATAATTGATTAACATTGATGTATCTAAAGAGCTTGTTAGCGTGTATGTTTTGCGAGTGCGTTGCACTATGAGATTCCTTTTCGTTAGACTGACTTGTGTTTATCTCAGCCCCTTGCCAACCTGTCAGGTGCGTTGCAACTGGGTTGGTGTTTGTCAAGGATTTTGATTGGTGTGTCAGCTACTCAGGATATCACGTTAGTTCGTAGAACAGATGTGTGTAGGGTGGCGCAGCCCCCCGAGTGGATATTTTGCAAAAATAGAAGGAACACAGAGTTTTGGGGCACTTAGCTTTATTCATTCGTAGGGTAGTACGGGGTACGATGTGTGGCTAAGTAGCCTTATTTGCAAAAAATAAAAGACAACTAAGGGTAGAAGCGTCGTAGCTGCGCGACATTCCAGGGGTTGGAGTACGCGACTCCTGTCTCAAAATCTCTGAGGCGATAGGCGCCACCTGGGATTACTTCTGTAATCATGTATGGTCCCTCCCAGGGGGGACTCGAGCTTGAGATGCCCTTGTTGTTTCAGTCGCAGGACCATGGCTCCTTCGACGAAGGACCTGGGGCGTAGCCTTCTGCTGTGGTAGTTGCGCATGTTCTGCTGGTAGATCGTTGATCTTTCCACGGTGATTTCCCGTGCTTCGTCAAGGAGGTCGACAGAGTCTTCGAGTGCAAGGGTTGACTCCTGCTTATTGTAAGCGACCACTCGCGATGCTTTGTATCGTACCTCCACGGGTAGCACCGCTTCAGCACCGTGCACCATGAAGAACGGGGTGTACCCCGTGGCGCTGTTTGGAGTTGTGCGTAGGCTCCAGAGTACTGACTGTAGCTCGTCTGGCCAGCAGCATGCGGCTTGTTCGCGTGGCCTGAGGAGTCGCTTTTTGATGCCGCCACAGACGAGCCTATTGGCTTTTTTGACCTGACCGTTGGTCTGTGGATGTGCTATGGAGGCATAGCTTACATTGATTCCCAGATTCTCACAGAATTCTTGGAACTCCTTGGATGTGAAGTTCGTCCCATTGTCCGTGATGATGTTGTGTGGTACTCCGAAGCGGTAGATGATGGACTCGAAGAACTTGACTGCACTGTATCCTAACTGGTTAGTCACTGGCATGGACTCTATCCACTTGGTGAATTTGTCGACTGTGACCAAGAGGTAGACGTAGCCTCTTCGTGAGGACTTTGGGATCTTGCCGACCATGTCGAGTACCCATTGCACGAAGGGCCAGGCCAATGGAATTGGCCTGAGTTCCGCACCAGGTGCGTGTGGCTTGTCCGCGAATCGCTGGCAAGCGTTGCATTTTTGGACGATGTCCTTGGCGTCACGCATGGCTATAGACCAGTAGAATCCAGCTCGTAGATCTTTGGCGACGAGGGCTCGACTGCCAGCGTGGTGCCCGCAAGTCCCCTCGTGGATGTCGAGTAGAACAGCTCTTCCATCGGCATTGGAGACGCATCGCTGGAGTACTCTTGTGATGCTACGTTTGTATAGTTCGCCGTTGATAACGGCGAATGCTTTGGATCGCCGTGCAATGTGCCGTGCGTCACTCGGGTCGTCCGGTAGCCTTTTGCTGAGGAGGTACGTGATGTACGGTTGAGTCCAAGATGGCTCGATCATCAGGACGCTCATTGGTCCTTCGAGTCCTATGTCAAGCTCTAGGTCGTCGAGTGCCATTGGCTCATTGGGCGGCGCAGCCCCCGAGTCCGTTGCTGTGCTTGTTTTATTCTCTGCGGTCTTTGGCTTGATGGAGCGTTCGCAGATGCGCTCGAGAAATACCCTAGGTGGTATGGGGGCGCAGGTAGAGCCTATGTTGGCGAGTGTGTCCGCCTCTTCATTGCTTTCGTGGCCTATGTGCCACAGCTCGCAACCGTCAAAGTCCCCTTCGAGTGTGTCATAGAGGTCACGGTAGGCGATCATGTTGTCATTCAGTGCGTCGCACTCGTGCATTGTCTGGTTGGCAACCAGCTTGGAGTCGCCATATATTATGAGCCTCTTGGCGCCACAAGCTTTTGCCATCCTCATCCCATGCAGTAGGGGCTCGTATTCAGCTTCATTGTTGGAGGCGGTGAACTGCATTCGCGGGATATATTTCAGCTTGTCTCCCTGGGGCGATGTCAGTATGACACCTGCGTCGGCCCCATCCTTTCGCTTGGAACCGTCGAAGTGCATTGTCCAGAGGTAGGACATATCTGGTTTTTCAGGGAGCTGGTTCTCCATCCAGTGCACGAGGAAGTCAGGGAGAACTTGCGACTTGATTGCATCGCATTTTTCATATGTAATGTCTCGTGGAGACAGTTCGATTCCCCAAAGCGCGACTCGTCCGGTGGTGTTGGGATTGTTGAGGATATGCCCAAGCGAGGCGTCATTGACTACCACGATTGGGTGTTCCTGGAAGTAGTGGTGCAGTCGCCGGGCTATCATGAAGACGCCGTACGATAGCTTCTGGTAATGCGGGTACCGCTGCTTTGTTGGTGTGAGTACCTCGCTGAGGTAGTAGACTGGGCGCTGCACCCTGGAGCAGTTTAGAACGAAGCTAGTTAGTAGAGGATTTTTAGCCAGCATTGAACTTCAACCCATTTTGATCACTCAGATCAAGGAACCGCAGAAAGGAAATGCGAGTATCAATGGAATCAAACATCATATCGGTACAAGAAAGGTACCCGAATTCACCGAAGATGAAGAAAGAGTTTTGTGGTACAAAGGACGTATCTGTGTGCCAGTAGATTTGGAGCTGAAGCAAGTTATCATGCAGGAAGCTCATGATACTCTTTATTCTATCTAGCCTGGAGGAACAACGATGTATGAGGATTTGAAGGAACAATTTTGGTGGCACAATATGAAGAGAGAAATCGGAAGCTACATAGCCAAGTGTGATATCTGTCAAAGAGTCAAAGCGAAACATCGGATACCCGCAGGACTTTTGCAACCATTGTAGATTCCGGAATGGAAATGGGATTCCGTTGGAATGGACTTTATCACCGGTTTGCCTACTTCTAGTAGGGGAAATGACTCTATTTGGGTCATAGTTGATAAACTGTCCAAGGTAGCCCATTTCATACCTGTCAAGACTACCTACCAAAGTTCAAAGCTAGCAGAGTTGTACATTGCTAGAACCGTCAGTTTGCATGGAACCCCCAAGACCATAGTGTCGGATCAAGGAACCCAATTTACCTCATTGGCAGAAAGTCCAAGAAGGATTACGAACCAAGCTGAATTTCAGCACAACTTATCACCCGCAGACCGATGGACAGACTAAAAGAGTAAACCAAATCTTAGAAGATATGTTGAGAGCTTGTGTCCTAGAGTATTTATCAAAATGGGAAGATTATCTGCCTTTCACAAAATTCTCATACAACAATAGTTATCAAGCCAGTTGGCAAATGGCCCCATTTGAATTTCTGTATGGAAGCAAGTGTCGTACCCCCTTGAATTGGTCGCAAGTAGGAGAGAGTCAGATTTTCGGACCCAACATCCTACAAAAAGCCGAAGAGAAGGTTCACAAAGTCCGTGAGCACCTCAAGACCGCCCAATCTAGACAGAAGAGTTATGCTGACAAGAGACGTCGAGACCTGAGTTTCAATGTCGGAGATTTCGTGTATCTCAAAGTGTCGCCCTTGAAGGGAATGCAACGTTTTCAGCTAAAAGGAAAGTTAGCCCCCAGATATATTGGACCGTTCAAGATTTTGAATTATAGAGGAGAAGTATCTTATCAACTAGAACTGCCAGAGGAGATGTCAGCCATCCATAATGTGTTCCATATCTCGTTACTTCGCAAATGCCTAGAAGTTCCGGAGAAGACTGAAGTTTTGAAGAACATCGATCACCGAGACATAGATATCGACAAGGATCTGACATATCGAGAAGTGCCCATCCATATTTTGGAAGAAGCCTTTAGAACCACTAGGACCCGGAATATCAAGTTTCTCAAGATCCAATGGAGCAACCATACCGAAGAAGAAGCTACTTGGGAGCGAGAAAATTACATTAGGACTGAGTTTCCAGATCTCTTTAGTTCCTAGTTTTTCTTAAATCTCAGGAAGAGATTTTGTTTAAGGGGGGAAGGTTTGTAACACCCCAAAACTTCTAATCAAGATTATCAAGTTCTAATCACCCAATTTAGGGTTAACAAAAACTTTTATTAATAAAATGAATATGAATGCATGTGTGTTTGCATTAGTGTAGATTTTAGTGCTTATGCCATGCTTGATTGCTACAAAGGATGTGAAATGGTTTAAAGATGAATACTATATCATCTAGGCCATTTACAAACAAAATGAAAAGAAAAAGAAATCAAATGTGAATAAATAAAGCAAATAGTCATTTTGACAAAAGTTAACCACTAGGTCACTTTGTGTGTTCCTAGAAGAAGATTTCTAACAGAACCAATTCTAATTCTTTTCACCCCTTGCTAGAACAAGTAAAAGTGTATCATGTCCCACTTTACAAACATACAAAAACATCTTTCAAATAAATTTAATGGATAGTTGAAAATCGAATCTAATTCATATGTTAAGATCCCACTTTTTCACAAACCTATCAAATCAATTCCCCTTGACCTCTCCAAGCAAACATAGACTCTCAAGCTTAACTTAAGATCACTCAAAAAATTTGAATCAAAAGTTCCAAAGCAAGTTTCATGCAGCCATTTCCACAAACACCTTGCTTACACTAATTTAACCACCTGCCTAACTTCATTGTTGCCACAGTAATTAGTCGACCATTTGGTCTCCACTTCACTCCCCTGTCTCCCCTGAGCATAGCCAGCACCTAGACCAAGTCCCCCCTTTGTCGTTTGCACAGTGGAGCACCACCCGATTTTGGTCATCGCCGGCTGACCATGGCCAGCTCACAGCAGACATCGCCGCAACCAACCATGATGTCCAGGAAGCATGCCGCACTCCACCGCCACCCCTTGTCCCAGCCTCGACCCTAGCCGAGCCCTGGACACCATGCCTCTACACCAGGTCCAGAGCGCACCAGCTCGCCGCGCCTGACCAGCTCGCCTAGACCGTGCCTTGCCTTCGCCGCGCATGCTCACGCCCGCCATGATCACAGCAACCCAGCAGACAACCCCGTTCGCCGTCGTGCGACCTGCAGCTGCCGCACGCTGCTGCAAACACCTATTTGTCCGTGCGGAGCACCGCACGCTCCCGACCGAACCACACCACCCCACGCCTCGCCATTAAGTCTGAGAGAACCGCCAGGGAACACAGCACCACCCACTAGCCTCGCCACGCTGATAGCCGCCTATAGCATCATCACCCATGAGCTCGCGCCCGCACCGTTCGGTCCCCTCGCCGCAGTATAAAAGGAGGCCACCCCTGCCTCATTTCTCCACACCATTCCACTCACCACCTCTCACTGACCCTCTCCCACTTCTTTCCGGAGCAAGGTGAGCTCTCCCTCACCGGAATTTGGCCAGAGCCCGTCGCTGCTGGAGGAGAAGGGCGCCGTTAATTTTGACCACCCCAAGCCCTACCGTGACCGCGCCTCGCCTCACCGTCGTCTACAACGTCGATCGCCCCTATTGCCGACCCTAGCTGGAGCCCAGGTGAGCCCCACGAGACCCCCACCACCGTGTTAGGGTTGATTCCTCACCGGAGTAGTTCGTCGTCGACGACGACTCCCAGCCGTTGATCTGTCTTCTAATCGCACGGTCCAGATGCTTAGATACCGCTTCGCGTAGTTAGTCTCGCTGACTGGTGGACCCCATCTATCAGCAGCCCTCTCCACCGTGTAGTGTAGCTGGGCCGGCCCGTTTAACTTCCCGCGCTGTCCTGGAAATTCAAATATTGGAATTTCCTTTTTAGCTAAAACCCTATTATGTCCACATATTCAAAAATCAATTCAGAGAGTTTTACTAAACCAAATTGCATGATTCAAATTTTGCTAGAAAGGTATTTAAATTATCTATCAAAACCCGTTGGATTTAAATCATTTGGAGTTAGAGACAATCTTTAGTAAATATAACAAGACAGAAATATTTCTACATTCAAACATTTTTCAAAAATCAACCATAATAGCTTTTGAGTTGATTCGAACTCTCGAAAATCACATTTGATAATACTATCTGAATATATAAAAATATCTAGGTTTGCTTGCAGTGACATCGGACTAGTACCAAAAGAATGTTATTAGGGCATTTCTAGTCACTTTAAATTTATTAAATGATAATCTTAAACTTTATAAAATATGACCAACCCTTTAAATCACATTCCCATGTATTAGAATATGTGGTGATGACGTGTGTCAACATGATCCCATATTTTAATTGGAGAATATTAAATCCTAATTAATTTCAATGAGTAGAAATTACTTTTCTCAAATAAGATAAATAAAACTAGTTCTTTATTTCATGTGATGATTGTGATGATGCTATATTATCAAGTGTGAGACTTAGTGTGCTATTTAGAGCTAGTTAAGTATTGTTTAGTGATTGTCTATCCCGTATTTATTTATATACGATAGTACCGACCCAAGCTACGAGGAGGAGGATTTCTACCCCAAAGAATAGGAGGAAAACTTCAATCACTGCACCAATCAAGGCAAGATAACACTTGCAAGTTTCTTAACTATGCAAGCTAGATCTATGCAAGGTATTATTGGCAAGCTAGAATTATACAAGTTAACCATACAAGCTTTAAACTAAGGAAGATGCATTAGGTATGCTTGGTTATACACTTTGATTTATACCCATCCCAAGTTTTACTTGCAAGATTTACTCTTTACTTTACCAAAGTTCTTTACCTTTAGTTAGTGCTTTGTGAGTATTGGAAAGTAGTATAGATAGCATAAAGAGTATAAAAATAGGCCTATACTAGATGTCATTCTATGGCATGAGATTGAAGATTAGCACCCTCATTAGTGAACACTCTTAACTTAGTGGCTAGTGCTAAGCATAAAACTTGATCACTTTAGATGGGAATACTTGGTGAAAATGATTATGAAAACCATGGAATGATGAGTAATTCTATTGAAATGTTTTGACATGTGTTGAGAAACACAAATGGATTTGGTGATGAAAATGTTGGGGCATGAGCCTTAGCCCTTTATAAAAACTGATGGCTGGGTTCGGATGCGATACCATTCCAATTTTACCGTATAACCACAATACCTGAATTGGGTAAGGCTTAGTCGGAAGTTTATATGCATTAGTATGGGTTCCCTTGTGGAAGAGGTTTGAGCTGAGGCTACCTCTTGTTGATGTCCACCTATGCAGTGCCCAGGATGGCAGATGGCCATGGCTGGGAGGCTAAGCTCATAGCGGAGGTGCCTATACTAGAGTGTGTAATTGAAAGGTTATGATTGATTATCCGCATACTAAGTATGATGATTCAGGGTTATCCCTGACAGATGTATCGAATTTTGTGGTGAAAGTGTACCACCTCTGCAGAGTGTCAAACTATTCGAATAGCCGCGTCCACGGTCATGGACAATTGGAGTGGCCATACTGTTCCGTCTTCAGATGTTTTCAAAATGACTTGTGAAGTGAATTATGAATTTTGACTCGACCACAACAGGGTTATGACTATGAAAACTAGGTTTCCCACTTAAAAGTGATTTAGAACATTTACTTAGTTTTCTTTACTTCTAAACTCAGTTTAGATAAATCTGGCTTTTTGCAAATAAACTTAGAGCTTAGTATTACTACTAGAACTACCTTACTTGTTAGTGATAGTTTGCGAGTACTTAAAGAGTACTCATGGCTTTGTCCCTAGCTATTCCTGTGGCCAGACTATGAGGAGGACTATCAGGATGATGGACATCGGGACGCCTACGACAACTAGGATCATCTCCCATCGTCAGCATTGCCTGTGACACTGAAGATGGAGCCCACTGCTATGCTTATTATTCCGCTGCTTGTTTGTATTTAGACTGGATCATGAAATCCTTTATTTGTAAGAACTTATTATGGTTTGTAATGGATGATGTACTATGATATCCAATCTATTATGTCCCGCAAAAATGGTAATCCTTGGATTGCAATGTATGGCATAACAGGCATCTGGGATTAAAAATCCGGGTGTTGACACTAAGGAACCACTCTTATCAAGCATAGTAGAGGTAGCATCATAAGTATCAGATGTTTCAGATTCAACAGAAGTAGCAGTATGTGTAGCATGTGTATGTGGTGGTGGTGTAAGGAGCTTACTCATCACAGATGGTGAGAGCAACAGAGGTGTTCAGAACTGTACCTCTCCATGTAGTGGATGGTAATATAGGAACCTTTCCATCATGAGATTTACCCATGATGAATGGATGGCAGTAAACAATAGTGTCCAAGTGAACTTGATAAATAGAGCTATGCTCCCCGGTAACGGAGCTAGAAAATAGTCTTGATAACCCACAAGTATAGGGCATCGCAACAGTCTTCGAGGGAAGTAAAACCCAATTTATTGAGTCAACACAAGGGGAGCCAAAGAATATTTATAAGCCTTAACAACTGAGTTGTCAATTCAGATGCACTTGGAAACAATCTTGCTCATAGTAGTTTATCAGTAGCAACAGTTTTATAGTAGCAATAGCAAAGTAATAGCAGTAGTAAAAGTAAAGACAGTAGTAACAATTGCAGTAAACAGTAGGATTAAAGCGCGGTAGGCATAGGGATGGATGGGCATTGCATGGACAAGACAATTCATGTAGCAATCAAGATATAGGGCATTTGTAGATAAATAAGGTAAAGCATCCAAGTATTAAATAATCATAGGCATGTGTTCCATATATAGTCATATGTGCTCGTAATGATAACTTGCACAACATCTTTTGTCCTACCAGCCCGTTTGCAGAGGGGCCTCAAGGGAACTACTGGAAATTAAGGTGCTCCTTTTAATAGAGCACCGGAGCAAAGCATTAACACTCTATGAACACACGTAATCCTCATATCACAGCCATTCCCTCCGGTTATCCCGATTATTATCACTTCGGGGCCTTTGGTTTCGGACAATAATATGTGTATACAACTTGCAGGTAAGATCATAAACAATAATATCCTCATGAATCAATAACATGTTCAGATCTGAAATCATGGCACTCGGGCCCTAGTGACAAGCATTAACCATAACAAGTTGCAACAAAGTTAAAAAGCACTAAAAGTAGATATACTAGGCACCATGCCCTAACAATCTGATGCAATTACATGAACGATCTCATCCAATCCCTACCATCCCCATACCCTACAGCGGGGATTACTCACTCATGGATGGGGGAAACATGGATGGTTGATGGAGAAGCGATGTTGATGATGATGGCGATGATCTCCTCCAATTCCCCGTCCCAGCAAGGTGCCAGAATGGAGTTTCTAGTTCCGAATCATAGTATCTGGTTGTGGCGGCACAGCGGAACTCTATCTGGAAAAACGTCGAAACCCCCCTGAGTTTTTAGGTCAAGGGGTATCTTATAGGTGAAGAGGGAGGCCGAGGGGGTGCCCGAGGCGGCCACACCCCTCCCAGGCGCAACCTGGGCTGGCCCGCGCGACCAGGGGTTGTGCGGCCCTCGTGGCCCTCCTCCGTCTCATCTTCTGGCTCCATGAGTCTTCTGGTGAAATAGGATTTTTGGCATATTTTCCGGGATTTTTCCTGATAGTAGATTTTCTCCACACAAAAACTAGACACTAAGGTAATTCTGCTGAAAACAGCATCAGTCTGTGTTAGTTGTAGCCAAATCACACAAGTTTAGAGGAGAAACAATAGCAAAAGTGTTCGGGAAAGTAGATACGTTTTGGACGTATCAATACGTCGTAAACATATCTATAATTTTTTATGTTCCATGCTTGTTTTATATCTACTTTCTTATGTTTTGTCCACACTTTGGAGTACTTTTACACATTTTCTGGAACTAACCTATTAACAAGATGCCACAGTGCCAGTTCCCTGTTTTCTATTGTTTTTGGTTTCAGAAAAGCTAGAAAAGAAATATTCTCGGAATTGGACTGAACAAAAGCCAAAGTCAATATTTTACCAGAAGACTCATGGAGCCAGAAGACGAGACGGAGAGGGGACACGAGGTGGCCACACCACCTGGTGGCATGGGCCAGCCCAGGCCACGCTAGGGGGTGGTGTGGGCCCCTCGGGTGCCCACCGACCTTGCCCTTCCGCCTATAAAAGCCTCTCGGGACGAAAACCCTATGTACTCAATCAAAATTCCACGAGAGAGTTTGTAGCCGCCGCCATCTCCATCCCTAGATCGGGAGGGATCTGAAGCTCTTCCCGGCACCCAGCCAGAGGGGAGAGATCACCCTGGAGGCCTTCTTCATCACCATGCCTGCCTCTGGTGTGATGCGTGAGTAGTTCATCCCTGGACTACGGGTCCATGTAGTAGCTAGATTATTGGTGCTCCTCTGTGCTACCATGTTTAGATCTTATGAGCTCCGTTCATGATTAGGATCATCTATTTGTAATCTTACATGTTGTGTTTGGGGGATCCGATGGATATTGAGATGCTATTTCAGATTTATTATTGAGTCTATCATGTTTATGTTATTTGTGATCTTGCATGCTTTCCGTTATTAGTAGCTATATTGGCCGAGTAGATGCTAGCAACTCCAAGAGGGAGTATTTATGCTCGATCGTGGGTTCATGCCTCTAGTAATCTGGGGAAGTGACAGGAATCTCTAAGGTACTAGATGTGTTGTTGCTACTAGGGAGAAAACAACAATCCTTTGTCCATGGGACAATCGTATTGTTTACTTTACACACTTTGCTTAATGTAATTATCTGTTGCTTGCAACTTAATCTTTGGAGGGTTCGATGATAACCTGAAGGTGGAATATTAGTCATAGATGTAGTTGGATTACGGTCTATGTATAATCTTGTAATGCCCAATCAAATCTCATTGGAGTCAAGATGATTAGTATATGCATGTATGCTTTCTCTGTGTCTGTCAATTGCCCCGCTATAATTTGTTCACCCAACATGTCATCTATCTTAAAGAGAATCACCTCTAGTGAACTATGGACCCCAGTCCATTCTTTTACCATCAATCTACCATCTATTTATTATTTATTATTTACTCTCTGCAAGCAATTACTATATTCCACACAATACGTTTAATCCTTTATTTCAGCAAAACCGGTGAGATTGACAACCTCACTGTAAGTTGGGGCAAAGTTCTGTGGTTGTGCTGTGCAGGATTCCAAGTTGGAAACAACACCTTCGAGGTGTTTCCTTGCTCCTACTAGTTAGATCACCTTGGTTTCATAACTGAGGAAAACTTGTTGTTGTGCTTATCATACCTTCCTCTTGTGGTTCCCAACAAGCTCGAATATATTTTGAGCCATCAGTATTCTTTTCATTAACCACTTGTAGAGTCATTGCATGTCTGTTCTTTTCACAAACCACATATGGATCCACTAGAGTCATTTCATGTATGTTCTTTTCATAAACCACATGGATCCACCAGAGTCATTGCATGTGTGTTATATTTATAAACCACAACTAGATCCACCAGTGTCATTGCATGTGTGTTATTTTCATAAACCACAACTAGATTCATTGCATGTGTGTTATTTTCATAAACCACAACTAGATTCATTGCATGTGTGTTCTTTTCATAAACCACATGGATCCACTAGAGTCATTTGCATGTGTGTTCTTTTCATAAACCGCATGGATCCACTAGATTAATTTGCATGTGTGTTCTTTTCATAAACCACATGGATCCACCAGTGTCATTGAAATGTGTGCTCTTTTCATAAACCACATGGATCCTAACCTTAGGAGAGCCCTAACCTTAGCCCCCAATGGTCGCCATTAGACCGAGTCTTATAGAAGGCACACCCTAACATAGTTTTTCTGCATGACGATTGTTATATACCGTCCGATCGGGGCGCTTGGACGATTGGGATGGTTCTTCGTAAGAGCAATCCGCGAGTAGGCTATTCCGCGACATGATTGGCTATGCTTACTGTTCGCTTGCTCTGGACAAACTTGCAACACCGCGCTCTCGCCTTTTGCGAGTGTCACAAGTTCTGTGGGCCATATGCCAGTGTCATGTCCCCTTTACTTCTCTTCCTCCCCATACTTTTCTTCCTTCCCATCGAAGCCACTTTCCCCACTTCTCTCCCATCCCGCCATAGCCGTAAGCCGATGACACCTCCAGCCATCTCTCCCGTAGCCATCCCAGTCCCCCACACCCCCTCTCGCCATGGGTTCAAGGGGAGATGATGAGGAAACGCATTGTGATGATAGGGATAGTGATATCAATGTGAGTCATCTCATCTCTATCATCTGTGGCCAATTATCTATTTTGAGCTAGATCTACTTTGTTTACTCATGCACGCATGATGTGTTAGGCCAATCAGACGTTGTACGACTCCGGCTATCACGGTTTACTGGAGGAAGAAAGTCCCCCGCTATGTAAACATGGATATGTGCCCGCTAAATTTGTAGCGTTCGAAGGACGAAACACAGGCAGGAGGTTTTTACGGTGTCAAGGACATCGTGCAATGATGCAAGGCAGAAGTTGCGGTGTTGTCAAATGGGTAAATCTAGAGTGGCCCAAATCGATGCAAAAAACGCTGGACAAATGATACGTTGCTAACGTATCCATAATTTTCGATGTTCCATGCTTGGTTTTATCTACTTTCTTATGTTTTGTCCAAACTTTGGAGTACTTTTCATATGATTTCTTGGACTAACCTATTAACAAGAGCCACTGTGCCAGTTGCCTATTTTCTGCTGTTTTTGGTTCCAGAAAGTCAGAAAATGAATATTCTCGGAATTGGACCGGACAAAAGTCAAAGTCGTTATTTTCCCGGAAGATTCATGGAGGCAGAAGGAAAGACAAAGGGGGGCCACAAGGTGACCAAACCACCCCTAGGCGCGGGTTCCCACAAGCCGCGCCAGGGCATGGTGTGGGCCCCCTGGCTGCCCACAGACCTTGCCTCTCCGCCTATAAGATGCCTCTCGATGCAAAAAAAAACCTAAATCGTCAAGCCTCCAGCCACGAAAAGTTCCGCAGCACAGCCGCCACCGAAGGGGAGATTCAGGGGACAGAAAGTCTCTGTTCCGGCACCCTGCCGGGATGGGGAAGTGCCCCCGGAGCCATCTCCATCGATCTCCACCACCATCTCTATCGCCGTTGTTGATTCCCATGATGAGGAGGGAGTAGTTCTCTCTCGAGGCTAAGGGTTCTACCGATAGCTATGTGATCTCTCTCTCTCTCTATGCATGATCTTATTGAGATCATGATCTTGTAATCTATAGATCTACCTTGCTACTCAAGTGCTTTAATAGATATCTACTCTCCCCATGTGTGTGAAGTTGACAGTGTGCACACCATGGTGGCACTTAGGCTAGAGATTACAAATACTTGTTATGAGTTATATTTGGAGTTGGATGTCTTTATGAAATTGTGGTGTTTGTTTGAACAATCTAGTACTCAAGGTGACAGTGTGGGGTTATCTAGATGGCAAAAGCGAACTTTGAGGAGTGCTTTTATAGCCCTACCATGGATTAGAGTGTCCAACCAGAGAGTAGTTCAGCATAGTATCATAAAGAGGAATATATTTATATGAGAGTGTTAACTAGTGAAAGTATGATCCCTAGGCCTTGTTTCTAAGCACTAAAACACCGTTTGCTATTAGATCTATTACATGTTTGCTTGCTTCTATCTTTATTTCAGTTTTACTTTAGTATTTTCCATGCCATCAAGCTATTTTCTATCACCGTTACCAGTTATAATTATCTATACCACTTGTATTTCATTATCTCTTCATCGAACTAGTGCATCTATTCACCTGACAAATGTATTGGCTGTGTTGGGGACACAAGAGACTTCTTGTATCTTGATTGCAGGGTTGCTTGAGAGGGATACCTTTGACCACTTCCTCCCTGAGTTCGATAAACCTTGGGTGATCCACTTAAGGGAAAACTTGCTGATGTTCTACAAACCTTTGCACTTGGAGGCCCAACAACTGTCTACAAGAATAGAAGTGCGTAGACATCAAGCTATTTTCTAGCGCCATTGCCGGGGAGGTAAGGTAAAAGGTACTCACATCTTCTGGCTACTAAGCTATCTTCTAGTGCGGTTGCTGGTGTGTGAGTGCTCGAAGTTATTTCCTTTAGATTCTGCAATTTTGTCTTTTTGTTTCTTGTTTTCACTAGTTAGGCTTAATGGAAAACAAAAAAAATAGAGAGCTTTATAGTATTTATCTTGAGTTAGGACATGAAGTGTTTGCAGAGAAAATTAAAAAACCTATGGAACTTTATTTGCATGCTAATAGAAATGTTGTTAGTATGAATTCTTTGGACACCATTATTTCTAATGCTATGGAAAAGTCTAAGCTTGGGGAAGCTGGTTTTGATGAGCATGATATTTTTAGTCCCCCAAGCATGGAGGAGAAAATTAAATTTGATGATACTATGCCTCCAATATATGATGATTATAATGATGAATATTATATTTTCAGTCCACCTACTATTGAGGAGAAAATTAATGATTACAATATGCCTCCTATGTTTGATGATTATGGTGAAGAGAATAATAATGATAGCTATTTTGTTGAATTTGCTCCGACCACAATTAATAAGAATGACTATGCTTATGTGGAGAGTAATAATAATTTTATGCATGTGGCTCATGATAAGAATGTTTTATGCGATAGTTATATTGTTAATTTTATTCATGTTGCTACTGAAAGTTATTATGAGAGAGGGAAACATGGTCTTATGTATCTCAACATTATTAAGTTTCCCCTCTTTATGTTGAAAGTCTTGAAGTTGCACTTGTTTTGCTTTTCTATGCTTGTTGCTTTGTGCTTTCATGACTTGTTTCTTTGCAATATTCCTATGCATAGGAAGTGGGTTATACTTAAATGTGCTTTGAATTTGCTTCTTGATGCTCTCTTTTACTTCAATTCATATTTCTTATGTGAGCATCTTCTCAAACTATCAAGCCTAACTTAAAGGCATTAAAGAAAAGTACTTATTGGGAGATAACCCAAAAGTTTTAGTTGAGTCTTGGAAGTTATTGCTTCAGTAATAACCGCTCCTTGTCCTTTTTAATTGATTTTTGTGCCATGAGTAATCTCTAATGAGATACAAGTAATGATTGGGAAAGTTGCTGTCCTGAAACAGATTTCTGTGCTTCATCGTAAAAATTCATGTAAAATCTCGGTACGACTTTTTGAGGCGTGAATTTTTGTGCTTCTGCCCCAGGTTGTTATCTAACTTTCGTTTGTTCAACACTTTTTGATTTGAGCAACACAAGGTCTTCGAAAAAATTGGTTTTTACCTGCTTGCCTGTTTTGATAGATTTCTGTCATTATTTGTATTTGCTTCTTGTTGGTTCCTTTTTGAGTTTTTTTGGGGAATTGAGCTTTTTGAGGGAAGTGCTACAGTAGCTTGTGTTTTAATGGAAGTTTTATTGGTGTTGAAACTGAACCTAAAGACTTATTATCTTGAGTGCACTAATGTTGCTAATAGAGATTGTGTGAAGGCTTGTACGAAGGAAAATTTTCAGGTGTATGGAAGGAATGAGTAATCAGATGAAGGATGGATTAAAGCTCAAGCTTGGGGATGCCACGCGTGTCACCCTAATAAATATCCAAGAAGTACAAGCGTCAAAGCTTGGGGATGCCCAAGGCATCCCCTTCTTCATCAATAAAGATTCCAGGTTTCTTCCAAACACTTCAATTTTATTGTTGCATACACAGTTGTGTTGTTCTTGGAGCGTCTTCTTTTTCATTTTCGTTTTGGTTTTTCGTTTGCTTGGTTTGTTTAGTTTTTTGAATAAATTTTTTGGACCCCCTCTTTCATACATTGGTTTTCAAATAGTTTGGTTTGGATTGGAAAAGAGTAGGAAAGTTCATGCTTAAGTGGTAAAGAGAGCTAGTGTTTGACTGTGGCCAATGCTTTGTCATGCCATGCTTGATATTGATTTGGCTTTATGCTTAGTATTCTTTGCTGTAGCATGACTTGTTATAAACAATTGAGATTGCTTAATGTGCCTTTTAAGAATCATGCGTTGTTTTAGCATATTAAAGCATAGTATTGTGGTATTCTCCTTTGATGCTTTATTTGGGTTGACTTGGCACATGCTCACACCATGTTATGACTATCCCAAGTCACCATAGCCTTTATGATCCTTTAGTTTTCAACTTGTAGTATCACTTTATGCTTTGATCAATGATGTTTTGTCGCTCTGCATGATTATGGCCATTATTGCTCTCTTAGTTAGTCGCTCCCAGTCTTTTGCAAGCCTCCACAACCAAGTATGAGTTCCACTCATGCATCCAACTCCTAAAACCAAGTTATTCCAAAGAGTCCACCATACCTACCTATTAGCATATGCTATTCCAAGTATATTCATGTTTTTGTCTACCTTCCGAATTAAACTTGTTATGAGAAAACTAGTGATTAAAGCTCTCACGAACTTGATGGCACACTATACTTTCTTGCATTTAATAAACTTGAACCATTGCGTCCATCTTTGTTGCGTATATGCTTGCACTTTATAAGTTGAAGTTAGCAGAACCATGTATTATGGGGAACGCTTTCAACATTGCACCTGTACTTTGTACCCCGTTGATATCATGTTCTTTTGCTTATAGATCCCGACGGTGTGAAATAAAAGGGGAACTTGTAAGATCATGGAGTTTGTATTTGTGTTAGAGAAACGCCTGGGCCGCTAGCCTAAGCCATGCCTAATCATGGTGGAAACTTGCAGCATAACCATAATGAGCACTCTATGAAGCATCCTCAATAAAAACCTATGCAAATAGCAAATAAAAAGATCGTTGAGATGCTCATTGTCTGCTTGCCTTGTCATTTTGATTATGGGATAGCTCCTATATCATGTGCAAGGGGTACCCAGTTCGCGGTTCTCTATGATACATATGTACTTACAATGACAAGAGCTTACTTGTGACTAAAGTTGAGTAGCATGAGGTTCGGTCTTCGTAAGTAAGGGGCATGAGATTTCGGCTTATAACTTGTCAAGTATCCTCTTAGTTGTGTCACTTTAACCTTAATCACCTTCAAGATGCTTATGATATGGGCAATGAGAGCTAAAAGCTAATAAGTACCATAATTTTTGGAAGCTCTTTATGAGACTTGAATCCCTGCTTCCTTCTATGAAGGCCTTTCTTTTACTTTTATGTTGAGTTTCCACCTTCTATCTTTATGCACCTACTTTGAGAGCATGGCCATTCTTAGTTCTATGTGGATTTTCCCAAGACTTGTTGATTGATGCATAGCTTTGATATTGCTTGTTCTAAACTATTTGTATCTAGTCACTCTTATGAACTTTGAAGGTTTCCTATGCATTTATGTTTGCTACTCTATGAGGGACAAGCTAAATGCCACTATGCTATGTTTTCTTTATGTGAAACAAACAAACGTCTTGCAAAGCATTGTTATTCATTAATCTTTTGTTTGTGCCTTTTTAGGTTGCAACATAGTTTCTTTGTATTAGTGCTAGAACTTTGTCTTTCATGTTATGATTGAAGTATCATGATCCCATCTTTCAATGTTTTACAAATACCTTGATCAAGTTTATGATGGTGCATGTCACCTCAAAAATTATTCTTTCTTTTTTTATCACTTACCTACTCGAGGACGAGCAGGAGTTAAGCTTGGGGATGTTGATACATTGCTAACGTATCCATAATTTTCGATGTTCCATGCTTGGTTTTATCAACTTTCTTATGTTTTGTCCACACTTTGGAGTACTTTTCATATGATTTCTTGGACTAACCTATTAACAAGAGCCACAGTGCCAGTTGCCTATTTTCTGTTCTTTTTGGTTCTAGAAAGTCAGAAAATGAATATTCTCGGAATTGGACCGGACAAAAGCCAAAGTCGTTATTTTCCCGGAAGATTCACGGAGCCAGAAGGAGAGACGAAGGGGGTCCATAGGGTGGCCAAACCACCCCTAGGCGCGGGTTCCCCCAGGCCGCGCCAGGGCATGATGTGGGCCCCCTAGCTGCCCACCGACCTTGCCTCTCCGCCTATAAGATGCCTCCCGATGCGAAAACCCTAAATCGTCAAGCCTCCAGCCACGAAAAGTTCCACAGCACCACCGCCACCGAAGGGGAGATTCGGGGGACAGAAAATCTCTGTTCTGGCACCCTGCCGGGACAGGGAAGTGCCCCCAGAGTCATCTCCATCGATCTCCACCACCATCTCTATTGCCGTTGCTGATTCCCATGATGAGGAGGGAGTAGTTTTCTCTCGAGGCTAAGGGTTCTATCGGTAGCTATGTGTTCATCTCTCTCTCTCTCTGCATGATCTTATTGAGATCATGAGCTTGTAATCTATAGATCTACCTTGCTACTCAAGTGCTTTAATAGATCTCTGCTCTCCCCATGTGTGTGAAGTTGACAGTGTGCACACCATGGTGGCACTTAGGCTAGAGATTACAAATACTTGTTATGAGTTATATTTGGAGTTGGATGTCTTTATAAAATTGTGGTGTTTATTTGAACCATCTAGTACTCAAGGTGACAGTGTGGGATTATCTAGATGGGAAAAGCGAACTTTGAGGAGTGCTTTTATAGCCCTACCATGGATTAGAGTGCCCAACCGGAGAGTAGTTCAGCGTAGTATCATAAACAAGAATATATTTATATGAGATTGTTCACTAGTGAAAGTATGATCCCTAGTCCTTGTTTCTAAGCACTGAAACACAGTTTCCTATTAGATCTATTACATGTTTGCTTGCTTCTATCTTTATTTCAGTTTTACTTTAGTCTTTTCCGCGCCATCAAGCTATTTTCTATCACCGTTACCACTTATAATTATCTATACCACTTGTATTTCACTATCTTTTCGCCGAACTAGTGCACCTATACACCTGACAAGTGTATTGGCTGTGTTGGGGACACAAGAGACTTCTTGTATCTCGATTGCAGGGTTGCTTGAGAGGGATACCTTTGACCACTTCCTCCCTAAGTTCGATAAACCTTGGGTGATCCACTTAAGGGAAAACTTGCTGTTGTTTTACAGACCTCTGCACTTGGAGGCCCAACAACTGCCTATAAGAATAGAAGTGCGTAGAGATCAAGAAACTATGGGATATGACTGTTGAGTTAAAAGAATCCATAGTTAGATCACATCTTAACGGTGCTGAGATGAAGCTATTTGACCAAGTTGACACAACCAAGCTTAACCGAGATCTCAGGAGGGTGCAAGACAAGGTTAGCAAAAGTCGAGAAGGAGAGGGACGTGGCGTTCGCCCTAAAGGCTAAAGCAGAGCAAGAACTGACTCAAGCAAGGAATGAACTTCACCAGGCCAAAGTCCTGCAGTTCACAACTACGAGTATTGACAAGTGCATGAGGATAAATGCAGATAAACAAATGAAGCTGTACAAGGAAGATGCTAAAAGGATGGAGCAGATGATTTGATCCTTCCTCTCGCAGGAAGATGTACATCGGGCTAAGATTAGGAAGATCAAGGAGATGTGTGATAACTAGTTCTATTTAGCTTGAGCTCCGTACTTTTTAAGTTGTAATAGTAGTACTTGTTGACCTAGCGGTCTCAACTAGTGGTCTTGGAGTCCTGGGAGGAAAAAATTGGTAGCCCGCTAATCAGTCTTAACCCTGCATTATTTCCTTTTGTCTGATGATGGTGGTAATGTGACATTGGTGGTTTGTTTAAACGTAATCTACGTGGATTGTGCCGCATGCAAATGGCACAACCATAATTTATAAAGTGGAAGCACGTACAACCTGTTACTGGAGATCTGGGAGCTTCGGGAGATGCAGGAGATGCTCGGGCAGGGAGGCGGTGAGATAGACGGGCTCAAGATTAGGCTAGAAAGTGGTACCAATTTCCTCATCATCTGGGCATTATGGGTTGCCATTGCTGTTTATGTTGCCATGTCATTGTGCAGCAGCTGAAATAAGTTGTTGTTTCATGGAGTGTAGCAGCTTAAATAATTTATTTCTGTGCCACTTACATTCCATCGAATTTGGAGACCTCCTGCCCCTCGGCAATCATGGAACTGGTGCTACTATTTTCAGATAGTAGTGGCACAATCACAATTTTAGATTCAACTACTGACTCGAGTGTTTCCAAACCCTAAGTCGCGGTACATTTTACTCTGAGAACATGGGTAGATTGTTTCGCTCGACAAGTTCCACGCACAGAGCTCTATAATTTAACTGCATTACATATATAGATTCAAGTTCAACACATTATTATGCATCTTCATTGCCAGCAGCCTTCTTCCCCTGCCTAGGTGCCAAGCCTTCACGTCCACTGGCTTCTTCAATTCATGCCTTCTTCCTCTTCCTCAGTGCCAATTCTCTTAGCTTCACGTATTCTACATCACCGGGACAATCATCACCATAATCGTGTCCAACATCATCTTTCCACTCGTTTTTATTTTCTTCCGGCAGCAAAATGACTGACCCGACAGTCATGTTTCTAACCTTGCGGTGCTTCCTATCAAAAAAACAAGACTGTTGCATAACTGCCTAATATCTACAGAGTAAATAAAACAAAAATTACAATTCAGCACAAACATGCGAACCCCAAGAGACTTTTGCTTACCAGGAGCTAGTTGGGTTCGAGCGACCACTATTGTCTGTGAAATACCACCTCTTTTAGCCATATAAAATGAGCCATTTATCCTGCATAACATGTTTCTTCCAGATATAGCTATGCCTTATATGCATGATTTCTTTTTCTCATTTACTTTCATATGAGCTTTGCACATTTAGTAGTTTAGGTAGAATTTTATCACTTTCCTTGTCTATGACATGTGTGTAGGTGTTCATTATGATTATGGATAAAATAAAGGCAAAGTGAACAAAGAGAGCATAGTATGGAGGAGCTGTAGGGACCAGACTTAGCCATTTGAGAGGTTGAAAAAGTGAATTTTTCCAACTTCTCAAAATAAAGATCCAAGACCACATGGTTGTAGCCCTCGATGATACGAACTCAACAAGCCCAAGAACACCAAAATGGAGTTCGTATAAAGAAATGGCGACCAAAATACTAAAAGGATCTGAGAGTTTAACGAGCAACTATACGGTCGGAGCTATTTTCTGGTCGTATAGCTCCGCCTTTATAGTTGCCAAAAAGGTTGGAAATGACGGGATTTGACCCTAGAAAAGCTCCAAAACCTTTCCTATGTCATATGATGGTATTGGGGGAACCCTAGGGCACCCCAAGGCCTATATAAAGGAGGAAGGACCCAAGAGAGAGCCACCAAGCCATATCCTCCACCACGGCGGAGCCCTGCCGCCGTGCCTCCACCATAGCCGCCTCCAATCAGATATACACCATCACCATCAAACATGAGGAGAAGGGACTAGGATCTTGAAGGACTCCACATCGATCTACATCATCATCTTCATCAACAACGTCTCCATCACCGATCGCCTTTGGTTACTTATTGTAATTCTAGATTGAATCTTGGATTTGCACTTGTCTTCAATTGTATCATCATACTTCATCCATATTGTATCCATGATGTTGATTGCCTTCATCTGTGAGTAGTTTCCTTTGTTTTTGGGGAGATGGAGAAACCCTAGTATGAGATTGAATTGAGATAAAGATTATTATGTGATATTGTTCATTCTGTGTCTATGTTAATTGTCTTCATCTTGATGTTGGGAGTTGTGCACCTCCTTAATATTTTCCTCCTATGGGGACTCGATGAAGGGGATTACTTGTTGGTAGATGGAGTGATGATAGCACTTACTATGACTATAAAGTTGTTGTCATTCTTTACGTACTAACTTGGGGGAATCAAGGAGAACTCATAAAGACATGTCCATGCCACGGGATAAATCCCTTAATAGCGCAGCAATTCGATTAATGTTGATTGCTGTCTGTTGTGGTTATGAGGATGATGTGTGCAGCGGTTGCTGGCTATTCGTCCATATATGGAGTTCCTCCCACACATATCATAAATGGTCTTATTCATTATAATAATTTTGATCACTCTTTCTAATTACTAGTGGTGTATCCACTACTCCCTGCGAACTCTTTCCATCATCTTGCAGACTTTCGTAATCATACTTACATGCTCTTGTTTACTTACAGCTTTAGTTTACTTGTTGTTCTCTTATTTGAAAATTCAAAAATATCTTTTATACAAAACTCGCATTTTATCTTGTTACTTGGAACGTTATTTAGCATTACTATTTCAGTATTTAGTTCAAAGAGTTATTAGACTTCAGACTCCTGCTCCCTATGGGATAGATATCTTTATTTTGAAACTAGCTACAAATGATCTGTGCACTTGCAGTCATCAAGCTATTTTCTGGCACTGTTGTCGGGGAGCTAAGCACTGTAGGTCTTTTAGCTTTTGTTTATTTATTTTAGTTTTGCTAGATTATGTTTTAAGCTTTCTTTATTTGCTGCATTTGAATTTTTCTTTTGTTTACAAACCAAAAGCCCATAAAAATATTTGTTACTAATCATGTCTTCCGAGATAACTACCTTCCAACAGATGAAATCTATAATGGAGGAGTCAAAGGGAAGTACTTTGGGAGATATTCATAAGAGGGAAGGCATATTAAAAGAATGGTTGACTAGGGTGGACAAGTATTCATCCACACTATGTGCCTCTTATCAATTATGTTGTGATTATTGCGGATCTCCGGACACCTCAGTTATCAATGTAAGTATAATTATTTTGATACCGAACTAGCAAACTATAATAGAGATGAGTTTAAATGCCTTGCTGGGGAGGATATATTACAATTTGTGCTTTTTACTGGTTGCCAAGAGTTGTTATTTCGTTTAAGAAATATACAGGTAGAAAGTAAACCACTCGATACGATCTATAAAGAAGTTCACCCTTCCATGATAATGAATTTATTGTTGGGCGGATTAAAGCCGCCATGGAAGAATCTAACCTTTTGCAGGGTGCTCCAAAATATTATGTGGAGGGAACTCCACTAAAAAAGCCTCCACCTAAACCACCGGAACATGTTGTTAATAAAGAGGTGGCACTTGATGTTGCACCCTCTCAACTAGTGGAAGGTAAGCCCGAAGGTAAGACTATCGCTGAGCTACTTGCAAATTATCTTAGTAAGAATGAAGAGGAGCAACTTGATCAACCACTTGAATCTCCTACTTTTGAAAATAACATTCCACACACAAATAGTATGCATGCAAACGAAATCTCATTATCTAGTAATGATTTCTATAAGTCCCAAACTTATGATGATTCTTCTGAGGAGGATTTGTGCCTAGACAGTGATTTTGGGGACTTTGGTGAGGGACTAGGAGATGAATCTTTCTATGAATATTGTGATGTTATTAACATGGGACATGAATCCTCATTGGAAGAGGAGGATGAGTATTTTGAAGAACTAGTGAGCAATATGACGGTAAGAGAAATGTATTACGAAATAGTGGAATACGCTAAAAGGTTAATTTCTTCGGATACGATAGACGATCCAATAATATGTCCTGAATGTATGAAACTTGGGCACTACTTTCATTTTCAATGCCCTGATACCTTTAATCAATCTTCAGTGTCTTATAATAATGGTGATGTTACTAGTGAAGTATTAGAGTAATCTTTGAAGGTGCCCATGAGTTGATAATACATGTCATATCACGTATTAATAGTGAAGATAGTGCTCTCAGAAAAATAGCTTATGAAATCCTGCAACGTATTCCTTGGTATTCTCATGAATGTTTTAGTGAGAATACACTTATTATGAGGAGTAAGGCACGAACAAAACCCGTAGTGCACAAAGTTACTTGTTTGCAAGAAATCAAAAGTAGTGTTCCCTCATGATAGTGTAACCCAACAAGAGTACTATGAAATCCCGATGATGCTATCAAAGGTAAAATGTTTGACTTTACCTGTAAATATCTAATACTTTTGTTGAAGCTATCTAGGGAGGTATGATCACCACACATGGCGCATCAATTATCATTTAAGGACCAACTATACGGTGGGAATAAAAATTCTGGCTGTATAGTTATCGATGCCTTTGTCAAAATTCTTTTCCAGGATACAAAAGGTTTGATGACCAACTATACGACGGGAATAAAAATTCCGGCCGTATAGTTCCGGCCGTATAGATATTGACATGGGTATACCCTACAGGTACTCGAGCTTGGTATATACGGTTTAAATACGTACAGGCCCACGGTGTCGCCAAGGCCCAAACAAAGGATTCGAGTAACCTGCGGACTCTCGATTTCTTGAAGAACAAGAAGAAGCTAAAGATAGAAATTTAAAGGGGAAAACCCTAACTTGTAACCGACTCGACCTGCTACCCGGGACCTAGCCTATCTATATAAAGGCTGGGAGGGGCAGCGAGGAGGACACACGCAACCCTAGTTTCCACCACCCTCGCCAGATTACATCTGCGCACCATTGTAACCTTCGATTCCTTTGATAATTCCACGAGCAGACAAGCAGGAGTAGGGACCTCTACGAGGCCTGAACCTGGGTAAATCTTTGTCCCCTGTGTGCTTGTCTGTAGCCGATAGATGTCTCAAGCGCTCCCTCCTTCTCCAAAACCCAAGTCCATAACAATGGGCATTGACGAGTTAAACCCTCGTCAATTGGCGCCGTATGTGGGAATTGGGAGTGCTGATGTTGCGGCTTCTTCGGCCCCATCAACTGCGATCTACAACTCCGCAACAGTGGAGATTCGCTAGCTCTTCGGCGCGTTCGACTTCACCGTCCACACGTCGGCCACTTGCCCGGCCTTCGGGTCCGTGGGCGACGGAATCAGCCTGGCGATCATGAGCTTCCGCTTCCAAGTTGGTCAGATGGGCACGCTTCGCATGCCTGATCAGCCGACAGCACCGGCGATTGCCCCAGCATCGTGGTTTCCTCCGCCAATCGGCACCCTCAGCGAGCTCAACGCCCCGACAACAGTCGAGAACACATCGGCGATAGCGATCGCGACTCGATCTGGCGATCAGCCCGAAGATGCAACCTACGGTTCCGGATCTGAGAGTTGCGGAAGCAGCAGCTTCCCCAATCACTTCATGTGTGCCGTCATCAACGCAGGCGACACCTCTGCCAACCGCGACAACGGCGGCAATCACGGCAACAGAACCGACCCGCCTAATGGCGGCAACGGTGGCAATGGCAGCAACGGCGGTAATAGTGGCAATCGCGTCCCCGTTGACAACAGAGGGGCAGTCGAACCTCCAACCATAGTAAATGAGCAAACCGGCGAACGCGTCGTAGTCAAGCTCAACGAGCAAGAATGGGCTCGCTACCGCGAGGCCCTGCGAGGCACCCCACTACCCTTCGGATCCCCGTAGGAGCTGCTGATGGGCTATCACTGGCTCCTGAAGGAAGAATTCAAGCGCCAAGTACAAACAATCGCGCAACTCGAGGCACGCAAAAAGGCGGCAGACAAGTCGAGCCTTCGTCGTGCTGGACTCTCCTCCTACGGAGGATCCTCCTCAAAGGGCAACGAGCACCTCGCTAGAAGAGGCAGTCTCTGATGGCCCACCTCACCGAGCAGGAACGCATAGAGGCCACAAAGGTCCTCGACTTTGGCTCTATGACAGTCGACACCAGGGGCAATGTGGTCCCCAAGACGCCGCAGGCTGCGGTGACAGCAGCCACCATGTACCTCTTGAACAACCAACCACCAGCTAGAGACCCCCGAGCCGCCATGCACCGATCTACGATCGCGGGCTTGGGATTAATCGAGGACGCCCTCGACAAGGAGCCAACACTGGAGCCAAAGAAGGGCAAGGCGCTAGCAAAGCGTTACTCCTCGCCCTCGTCCAGCGATGACAGCCACGACTTGTCTCGACGTCGCCGCTCACGACGACACGACCACGACTACGACGCACGTGATGACATCACGCAGCGCAAGATCGACAAATCAAGAGCATGACGTGCTCGGTAGACTGACTCAGAAGAGGAGGATGTGGAGCTCTGCGACGCCAGATGCTTCAGTAGATCCATTAGACAAAAGCGAATGCCTAAAGGGTTCAAACTCCCGTCGGAGAACCCGAAGTTTGACAGCCTACAGGACCCGAAGATCTGGCTAGAGGACCAAATCTCTTCCATCAGGCTCCACGGAGGCAGTCGAAGCACGGCCATGCAATGCTTGCAGCTACAGCTGCAGGGTGCCCCCCCGAGCATGGCTCAACAACCTCCCACGCGGATCCATTCGCAGTTGGGACGAGCTGGTTTACAGCTTCGTGTGCAACTTTAAAGGCACATACAAGCGTCCTGCATCAATCGAAGAGTTGAGATGCTACCAGCAAAGATTTGGCGAATCGCTGCGCTCCTACATCCAAAGGTGGTCCATCATCAAGAACTCTGCAGAAAACATCTCGGAGGATCGTGCGATTGACGCATTCAACGGTGGCGTCCGCCGCTTAGAACTCAGAGAGGAGCTGGGCCGATCAAAGCCCAAGACCATCGACCACCTGATGGAGATCGCGAATTGGTGGGCCGATGGAGAAGACTTAGTGAAGAATCACGTTCACTCCGACGAGGAGGTGGAGCTCGAGCGCAGACGCGATCGCCGAGGCAAGCGTCGCATGCGCATTTACAATGACCGCGACGATGTTAACATGGTCGCGGCTAGCTACGCCGAAAGACGCGACGACAACCGCAACAGCGGATACCGTAGCGGTAGATACCGCGACTCCGGGAAAACCATGCAAGTGTGGCAACGCCGCACTCGCGACGAGGGACCCGCAAGCTCCATAGAAGATAAATTGTCCGGGCCATGTATGGTACACTTCTACATCGACAAGCATGATGGCAAGAAAAAATCTAGCCACCTCCTCAAGGATTGCCGCGAATTCCTCAAGCTACATGAGGGACTGGTTAAGATGAACCGTAATGCAGTCGAAAGACGCTACGGAGCCGCTCCAGGCGCTGTGGCACATGGCGCTCTGCCACCCCCACCTGGGGCACCCCCGAACGCAGCTGCACCAGACCAGCACCACGGAGGCGAGCCGTACCCACGAGCCATGGGCACCATGATGATCCAAAAGGGACGCCCCTCCAATAGGGCGCAAAAGGCCATCACTCACCAAGTCAACTTGGCCACACACTCTCACCATCCACTACTGAGTACCTCAGTGGAAGCGGGTCCTGCATCACCTTCGACAAACGCGACCATCTGCCTCAGGTACCCCGTCCAGGCCATTGCCCCCTCGTACTCAAGGCACAAATTGGAGGCTTCAACATGAGCCGCATCTTTATGGATGGCGGAAGCGGCATCAACCTTATATTCGCGAGTACCTTGCGAGCAATGAGGATTCCCCTAACTTGCCTGGAGGCCTCGGACACAATGTTCCATGGCATTGTCCCAGGGAAAGGCGTATACCCCCTGGGCAAAATCAACCTCGACGTCATCTTCGGCATGCCCAAGAACTTCCGGCGCGAGTGCATTGACTTTGAGGTCGTCGACTGGCCCTCACAGTACCACTGCATCCTCGGGCGTGTTGCGTTCGCTAGATTCATGGCAGTACCCCACTACGCCTACCTGCAGATGAAAATGCCAGGTCCCAATGGCGTCATCATAATAAACGGGAGCTTCGAGCGATCTGACAGTTGCGATAGGGAATTCAACAGAATCTCCCAGTCCTTCGGCATGCAGGAGGAACTCGCAAGATTGAAGGAGACGACAGACAACAGTCTGCCTCCCCTGAGTAGGCCAAGCTCACCTGATCTCTCCTTCGACTCATCTGTGCACACAAAGAAAGTGTAGGTCCACCCATCGGATCCCGCCAAGACGGCTCTCATCGCCAACAACTTGAGTCCTGCATAGGAACTCGCGCTCATCGAATTCCTCCGTGAGCACTGGGAAATTTTCGCCTGGTGTCCTGTGGACATGCCAGGGGTTCCCAGGGAATTCGCCGAGCACGCACTCAACGTCAACCCCGATGCAAGGCCAGTCAAGAAAACAATTAGGCGACTGTCTGAGCCACGAGCGTAGGTAATTGGAATGGAGATCAACAGATTCCTCGAGGCCAAGTTCATACGCAAGATTAAGGAAAGCACTTGGCTCGCCAACATGGTGCTGGTACCAAAAAAGGACACGGATATCCTGCGGATGTGCGTGGACTTCACTTCTCTGAACAAGCACTGCCCAAAGGATCACTTCCCGCTGCCACGGATCGACCAGATCATCGACTCCACCGCGGGATGCGAGCGCCTCTGCTTCCTCGACACCTACTCAGGCTATAACCAAATTCCAATGAAGGAGGAATATCAAGAAAAAATAGCGTTTACAATGCCCTTTGGTGTGTTCTGCTACAACACAAGGCCCTTCGGGCTAAAGAACGCGGGAGCCACCTACCAGCAGTGCATGCAGGCTTGCCTCAAGGAGCAGCTGGGTCGCAACATCCAAGTCTATGTCGACGACATAGTAATCAAGACCAAGGAGGAAGCCTCTCTAATCGATGATTTGTGCGAAACCTTCGCCAACCTCGACCGCTACCGGATCAAGCTCAATCCGGACAAATGCGCCTTTGGCGTATCATCTGGGCAGCTACTCGGGTATCTCATCTCCGCGAGGGGAATCGAGGCGAACCCCAAGAAGATAAAAGCCATACTGGCCATGGAGAAGCCGAAGAACATAAGAGGCGTCCAGCAACTGGCCGGACGAATCGCGGCCCTCAGTCGATTTATCAGTCGGATGGGTGAAAAGGCACTTCCCTTCTACTAGCTCCTCCGCAAAGCCGAAAAATTTGAGTGGACCAATGAAGCACAAGAAGCATTCGAAGACCTCAAGCGCATGTTATCCACTTCGCCAGTGCTGGTGACTCCACGAGAAAGGGAACCACTATTGCCGTACATCTCCGTCACCAACCAGGTGGTCAGCACAGTGCTCGTCATCGAGCGAGCTGAGGAAAACAAGGTCCACGGCGTACAACGCCCAGTATACTACCTCAGCGAGGTCCTCACGCCAACAAAACAGCGGTACCCGCACTACCAGAAGCTGGCGTACGACGTCTTTATGACCGCCCGGCGACTGCGCCACTACTTCTAGGAACACCCAATCGTGGTATTCAACGACGCCCCGTTGGGACATATCCTCAATAACCCCGACGCCACGGGGCGATTCGCGCTCTGGGGAATAGAGCTGTCTCCACGAGACATCACATACGAAAAGCGCGACGCAATCAAGTCGCAAGTTCTCCCTGACTTCCTCGTGCATTGGATGGATAACCAACTCCCGGACAAGCTAGATATGTCCTACCTCTGGACAATGCACTTCGATGGGTCCAAGCGGAAAGACAGAGCATGCACAGGTGTCATACTGACATCACCTCAAGGGGACAAGCTGAAGTTTATCCTGCGAATGCAGTTCACAGCCTCAAACAATGAGGCTGAATACGAGGCCCTGGTGCACGGGATGAGGATGGCAAAGGCTTGCGGCGCCAAGAGGCTCATCATATACGGCGACTCCAAGTTGGTCGTCAACCAAACAATGCATGAGTGCGACGCACTGAACGACAACATGATCGCATACCGCAACCTCTACGACACACTCGAAGGAGACTTTGATGGTTGCGAGCTGCGACACGTAGGGCGTGAAAGAAACGAAGAGGCGGACGCACTCGCCAACATAGGCTCTACCTGCGCCACCATACCACCTGGGGTATTTTTCGAGCGCATATGCGAATGCTCCATCAAGCCAAAGGCCACAGAGAAGAAAACAAGCGCAGCAACAGACTCGGGGGCTACGCCACCCAATGAGCCAATGGCACTCGATGACTTGGAACTGGACACAGGACTCGAGG
The DNA here is from genome assembly GCA_023614405.1 of Avena insularis. Lineage (NCBI taxonomy): Eukaryota > Viridiplantae > Streptophyta > Magnoliopsida > Poales > Poaceae > Avena > Avena insularis. The sequence continues at coordinate 656,684,976 of CM042690.1, read as the reverse complement.
GACCAATGAGCGTCATGATGATCGAACAATCCTGGACGCAGCCATACATCACATACCTCCTCAGCAAGAGGTTACCAGACGATCCGACAGATGCACGGCACATCACGCGGCGATCTAAAGCATTCGCTGTTATCAACGGCGAACTGTATAAACGCAGCATCGCAGGAGTACTCCAACGATGCGTCTCCATGGCCGATGGAAGAGCAGTTCTCCTCGACATCCATGAAGGGACCTGCGGGCACCACGCCGGCAGTCACGCCCTCGTTGCCAAAGCTCTACGAGCTGGGTTCTACTGGCCTACGGCCATGCGCGACGCTAAGGACATCGTCCAAAAATGCAACGCTTGCCAGCGATTCGCGGACAAGCCGCACGCACCAGGCGCAGAGCTACGGCCAATCCCATTGGCCTGGCCCTTCGCATAGTGGGGGCTCGACATGGTCAGCAAACTTCCAAGGTCCTCGGGAGGAGGCTACGTGTACCTCTTGGTCGCAGTCGACAAATTCACCAAGTGGATTGAAGCCATGCCAATGACCAACCAATCAGGGTACAGCGCAGTCAAATTCTTCGAGTCCATCGTCTACCGCTTCGGGGTGCTGCACAACATCATCACTGATAACGGGACGAACTTCACACCCAAGGAGTTCCAAGAATTCTGCGAGAACTTGGGGATCAACATCAGCTACGCCTCAGTAGCGCATCCGCAGACCAACGGTCAGGTGGAAAAAGAAAACGGGCTCGTCTGCAGCGGCATCAAGAAGCGACTCCTCCGGCCACTCGAACAAGCCACGGGTTGCTGGCTGGACGAACTACAATCCGTACTCTGGAGCATACGTACAACTCCAAACAGCGCCACGGGCTACACGCCATTTTTATGGTGCACGGAGCAGAGGCAGTGCTACCAGCCGAGGTACGGTACAAGGCGCTGCGCGCGGTTGCTTACAGCGAACAAGAGTCATCCCTCGCACTCGAAGATTCCGTCGACCTCCTTGACGAGGCAAGGGAAATCGCCGCAGAAAGATCCACGATCTACCAGCAGAACTTGCGCAACTACCACAGTAGGAGGCTCCGCCCCAGATCCTTCGTCGAAGGTGACCTGGTCCTGCGACTGAAGCAGCAGGGGCATCTCAAGCTCGAGTTCCCCTGGGAAGTACCATACCTGATTACAGAAGTAATCCCAGGTGGCGCCTATCACCTTCAAGATCTAGACTCAGGAGTCGCATACTCCAACCCCTGGAACGTCGCACAGCTGCGATGCTTCTACCCTTAGTCATTTTTACCTTTTACATTGCAAAATAAGGCTACTCAGCCAAGGCTACTTAGCCACACATTGTACCTCGCACTGTTCTCCGAATAAAAAAAGTTAAGTGCCCCAAAACTCTGAGTTCTCCTTTACTTTTCCAATTTATACACACGGGGGCTGCGCCACCCTATACACATATGGTCTTCGAACCAAAACGCGATATCCTGAGTAGCTGGTACATCAATCGAAACCCTTAACACAACACCAACCCAGCTGCAACGCACCTGATAGGTTGACAAGGGACTGAGATAAAAGCATGACCAGGCTAACAAAAAGGACTCGCATAGTGCCACGCACTTCGTACTAACAAAGCTCTTTATACGCATTCGACAATAAATTATCTACAACATTTATACGAACTTTACAACACAAGTACACTTATGTGCAGGATACAAACTAGGCTACTACTGCAGCAAAAGAACGTTGGTTTGTTCCTCAAAGAAGTCGACGATCTCTTCTACTGGGCGGTCCACCGCCTGGTAGTGCGGCACCATATTCCAAGCAGAACCTGCTGGCGGCGCAGGCGACCGGCCCAAACGAAATTGCCGCAACATCTACGTCAGGCCTGTGCAGTCGCACCATTGACAGGGCAACCTTGGCACCAGCCACCAATTGTTGCCTCACGCATTCGCGAACCGCGGACAGATCTTGAAACTTGGCAAGGAGGGTCAGCAAGCTCGATGGAGCATCATCTAGCGAGAACATCGCCCGATAAATATTCTTCAAGCATGACTGCGACTTCTTCAGAAAAAGTAGCACTCGCGACGCATGATCCTGCAGGGTCGCTAGCGCAGTCGCGCGATCATGATCTACCCAGAAGTATCCACTCTCTTGAAGCTGCTCCTGGGTGAGATCATGCAGGAGAATGGCAATTCTATCCTTCTCCTCTTGCGGATGACACGCGCTAACGACTACACGAAGCAGCAACAGCAGCATGAGCACAACGTACCACTGCGAGTGACTACAAGGAAAAGATGAGAACAAGCAAACTAACATTTGAATTGGTCGCCTAGATGCGTCACCTCGCCAAGCAAATATTGCTCTCGGGCGGCGGCTTTCTCCGCCTTCGACTTCCACACGTCTGCGTTACCGCGGAGCACGGGCAACTCACGCTCCAGCTGCTTCACGTGGGCACGCAGTCGCAAAAGCAATGACAGCTCATCAACCCTGGAGCGTGGTGGGGCCGCAGTACCATTAGGGGTCGGCGAGTCCTGAGTTTCCATCAAAGGATCACTCGATGTACCCTACCACAAGTCAAGATAGAAGCAAAATAAGACGACGAAATCAACACAAAGACAAAAGGATCAGATGCATTCAATACTAGCAAAAGTATCAGCCGATACACTCGCCAGTAGACATGTCTTTAAAACAAAAGGACACAATCTAAAACTATCTATTACAAAACTATCTAAGGAGCAGCTCGCTTCTTCGACTTCGATGACTTCGGGGGCTTCATCAAGTTCGTGGCAGTGTCAGACGCCACTGACTTTCCACCGGCCCCTGACACCGAAGCTTTTGCCACCTTCTTGGCACGTTGGAGATCCTCAGAGTACTTCGCAATAGTATTTATCAAGTGATGCCCATATTTGCCACAGGTAGTTGCGAAAGGAGCGAAGACTACCTGCTGACCGTCCACGCCAATAGGCATCGCCTTCGACACCGCGAAAGGATCGATCTCGACTCCGTGGGCCTGCACCATGGCGAGTGACATGGACGCGCCAGCCGCGCGGAGTGAGTTCTTGTAGCTGGAGGGCACACCCCCGGCGAGTGACTCCACCAGCTCGTCCATATTATCGATCAGCTCTGCCTTAGGCAACAACTCCTCCCGGAGGCGACTGAGGGCGCCCTTGGCCTTGAAAAGTGTATCCTGGACGGCGGCGCTACGGTCCTCGACTGCAGACAGCGCACCCGCCAGAGCGTTGTCACGACGAAGGGCCTGCGAGTCAAAGCTCAAATCGCCAGCGTCTGTACATAAACCCACACATGGACAAAAACATTAGCGCCACCAGCAAAAACATTAGAAGCAGAGAAGGATAACAGTATCCACAAGCAAAACTACCTGAGAGGGCCTTGGCGATTGAGAACAGTTGTTCTTCGAACAACTTTTCCCTGGCCGCGAAGGAGGCACGTAGATCCTCTTCATGCTTCCGCGCCTCGTCACGCGCTGCGATTGCCTCGTCGCGACCCTTCATAGCCGCGGCAAGCGTCTTCTCCAAAGTGGCGGCGTTACGCAATAAGGCATTATGTTCAGCTACACGACAAGCAAAAGTTGATCATCGGTCGACTATATCAAAATGAGAAGATGAAGAAGAGTAAGTGTAGAACACTCACTTTCAACCACGCGATGATGCGTCTCCAGCATAGCATGCTGGCGGCCCATCGCCATCACTTGTTCCGCCAAGAGCGCGGCTTCCTTCACAAGGATCTGTAGCGCAAACAAGGAATCACAAGATAACACCGACTACAACACTAAAACAAAGAAAAGCTGCACTTACATGGTCCTCCAGTGACTCCGAAGATGTCTGTTGTACCATCATCCGGGCAACCATTCGATGCTCCCCTGCATGGGGAGAACTGGAAGAGTTGTGCCCGGAGTGGGCCGCCACCAGAGGGGAAGGAGCACGCTCGACCTCTTCCTTGGCCTTCGAGGTCGTGACCCTGATTCCTTTAAAAATTGGGCGTCGCCAGAAGATGACGATGCCTCTTGACTGCAAGATAATGACCATATCAACAAATGACAAACCCAGAGACAAGCCAACAGGAAAGAAACAGAGAAGAACAAATGAACTAGAAAACTTACCAGTCAAACTTGTCAAAGTCAAATGTGGCCTCCACCGACTCCGACGAAGACTCCTTGGGCAATCGCATCTTCTTGCGAGAAGATGGTGCCACAGCCCTCACAGGAACGGCAGGAATTGGAGACTCCGCACCAACGCCCGTACCTTCTGGAGTTGAAGGAGACGACGAGTCGGAATCCTTGCTGCGCGAATGCTTGCGAGTATCCAGACTATCGAACTCGGGGGCTTCCTCCTCCACATCAGAAGGGACAGTCGACTCAGACTCATCCTCTTCCAAGGCTTCATGAGGAATAATCCCCTCAGGGAGCGGGGGCATACAAGGCGACACCGCCCAATCCTGCATACAAACAACAAAAATCAGCAAAAAGCAAGTAAGCAACTGAAGAGCAATCGACAAAATAAGCTACTGCGTAGAACAACTATACCTCAGGAGGAGGATTCGAAGCATCAAAGGGAGGAACAACTGGTTCACTAGGAAGCACATCCTTTGCTAGTGTACTTCGTGACTAGTCGAACCCTCTTGTCCACCTCACTCGCGGACATGCCATCGGCAGACACGCGAGTGGCATCATCAGCGCCAGCCCATTTAAACATGGGGTGGACCCTGGCTTGGAGGGGCTGGACGCGACGGTGCAGCCAAGTGCGAATGAGGGCGCAGCCTCCCTCCTCTTTGCCTATGCAGCTCTCGAGGTCGCAGACACGCTGATACAGCACGTCTGTCTCTGCAAGCTTGCCAGGCATGACTATGTTCTTCTAGGAGCGCATCCTCCTACACGGCGTCACGGGATCGAAGGGCGCAAGTCCAAAGTGTTCGCCATTGGCCTTCTGATCTTGGATGTAGAACCATTTGTCCCTCCACCCTTGGACGGACGCCGTGAGCTTGATATCGAAGTAGGTGGTGGATGGGTCGACGTGAATTCCGCAACCACCTACATCATAAACTAAAGAGCCAGATGCAGACTGATGCTTCAATTTGAAGATGGGCTTGAAAAGGCCGAAGTGTGGCTCGAATCTTAGCCAGCACTTGCAAAGTGTGATGAAGCAAGTGATGTGGAGGAACGAATTTGGGGACAGCTGATGGAGCTGGAGCCCGTAGAAACAAAGAAGACCCCTAAAAAAGGGGTGAAGAGGCAAGGAGAGACCGCGAATGATGAATGCAAGAAACATCACTCGAAAACCAGCGGGAGGAGCAGGAATAGTCTCACTGCTAGGGACGCGCGCATCAGCGACTGCCGCGGACAGCACTCCATCTTGGCAAATAAGACGGAGATCAGACGCCTTGATGATGGAAGGGCGCCACGCACCATTCGTGATGCGGGTGCCCACGACCTTCTTCTTCCCGTGGCGGTCTTTGGTGCCACAATGGCGGAGCCACCCTTCTTCTTCATGCAACAGCGGTGGCCCCGGAATAACGCGCATCCTTCTTCTTCCCCATTGCACGACAGCAATGTGAGTGAAGAAAGTAGCTCGGGAACGAGCGGAGCTGGTCTAGCATCGTGGAGGAAACGGGCGCAGGAAAAAGCAGAGGAGTAGTAGCAATGGCGATGGCAGCAAAGAAGAATGAGCACAGATGGGAAAATTACTGTCGTAGCGCTGCTACTTAACCCCTGGAAGATGCAATCCAACGGCTCAGAAAAACCCTATCGGACGTGTGGCACACATCGTGTTGGACACGCGGAGAAGGGGAAGCGTGAACCATCCCTCCACTACTCCCATTACGCACGGAAATCGAGGAGGCGTAGTTAAAATAAAGATTACGCACGCCCAGTCAAATCAAAGTCAGGAAGTAGGACCCACTGCTCATCACGTCCCGTCAAACTCGCTCACGCGGGCAACTGAGGTCATACAAGCGTCAGCACTGACGTCATCAAAGTTACGGAGCGAAAAACTTCGACTACTTTAGTCCTTGCTGGAGTCTTCGACTCCACCATGCACTCGGGGGCTACTCCCATAGGGGGCGCTGGCCGCGCACCCTACGATTTTCTTTTCTTTCTGCAGGAATAAGGACAATCAAAAGGCAAACCCAACCACTCGAAATATGATTCGATTATGGACATGGGTTACTCCCATAGGGAGCGCCGGAAACAAATTCGACTGAAACAAGCAAAAGACGACAGCAGCCGCAAAATGATTCTTTAGTCCTTGCCTGAGTCTTTGACTCAACCAAGCACAGCAGTCGCAAAATGATTCTTTAGTCCCTGCCTGAGTCTTTGACTCAACCAAGCACTCGGGGGCTACTCCCGTAGGGAGCGCTGGTCGCACACCCTATGATTATCTATGCAAAAATTGTGTGTCGATAACATCCACACTCGAAACTCATGGCGACATCGCCTCATAATTTTTCCCTACAAAGAGATTGCGTCTCCTGGGTCACCCGAATCGTCTCCGCGATGATAAAATTCGGATGTCACGCTTACAGCATGAAGGTAAGACCTGAACAAGGCCTGGCAACACATTAGCTGCACACTACCAGAAACATATCCGTGCCTGCAGGTACGATGAATATGCCTTGACGAACGCGTCGAGTGCTCACACCCATATAACTGGAATTCGACTCCTGTAAGACCTCCGCGGCTTGAGTCGAATTACACCAGCACTTTTCCAGATTCGAGTCTGGGGACTCGAGTTCGAGTAGATTGCGTTGTTTCACCCTAAGGTGGTTAACTGATACCGATACTTCGGTTATATCAGGCACGTATATCAACAATCCCTATGACACAATTAAAAGCAGTCAAAATATATACTCATTCAGGCACTCGAAAGACTTCAGAAGTCCCCAGTCGAATCTACGATTCCACTGGACACTCGGGGGCTACTGACATGGGTATACCCTACAGGTACTTGAGCTTGGTATATACGATCTAAATACATACAGGCCCACGGTGTCACCAAGGCCCAAACGAAGGATTCAAGTAACCTGCAGACTCTCGATTGCTTGAAGAACAAGAAGCTAAAGATAGAAAGTTTAAAGGGGAAAACCCTAACTTGTAACCGACTCAACCTGCTACCCGGGACCTAGCCTCTCTATATAAAGGCTGGGAGGGCACGGCGAGGAGGACACACGCAACCCTAGTTTCTACCACCCTCACCAGATTACATCTGCGCACCATTGTAACCTTCGATTCCTTCGATAATTCCACGAGCAGACAAGCAGGAGTAGGGACCTCTACGAGGCCTGAACCTGGGTAAATCTTTATCCTCTGTGTGCTTGTCTGTTAGCCGATAGATGTCTCCAGCGCTCCCTCCTTCTCCAAAACCCAAGTCCATAACAATGGGCATTTACGAGTTAAACCCTCGTCAGATATCGATGCCTTCGTAAAATTTCTTTTCCAGGTATAGAAGGTTTGACAACCAACTATATGGCAGGACCTTTTTCGTCCGGCCGTATAGTTCCGCCCGTATAGTTGAGAAAACCCCTCAAACGCCAACTAGAAGGTAACCATTGCTCAAAATTTTATTCTTTCTTCTTCTAAAAACCTCGAAACACCACCTGGGAGTTTCTCCCATGATCTAGAGAAGCCGAGCATATGTAAGCAATAAATTTCTACCTCAGAAACCTCCTAGACTATAATTCTCTATAGAAGTTCATATTTTCTTTTTTACTTTCCTTTTGTCGGTGGGATGAACTATGTTCGTATACCAAACCGATGCATTTTATTTTTTGTGTTATTTTTGTAGGGACTTGAACCTTGTGTAACGACGTGTACGTTAGTGCCGACCGTGCAAACACTCACATGAGCCACTTGGTTGCTTCAATTCAACGCTTCGACAATCAGTGTATGGTAAAACCTTCCAACTCGAACCTCTTTTAATAAGCGCATAGGGGCTGCACACTCGTGTCTCGTATCCTGTTTCACTTGCACCTCATCACAATCGAGGAGAGGCATCTTTTAGAACTAGTTTGTTGACTTAAGCGTGGTGCTTAGGTTGATGAACCGACTTGGTAGGACTTGTATTTTTATCACTTGTGAGCTAAAACACGTGTATGCAGAAACACAAAAATATTTCGTTTAGTTTTTAGTTTTTAAGCAGGTCATCAAGGAAGGCACACCGAGCCATATCAAGAAATATATGTTGAAGCAAAGGTTCCTTGTTCATCAAAAGAGAGGTTACTTATACCTCAATGGTAAAGTGTGTCACCCTTGTTTTCAACTAAGCTTGGGGAGGTAACCACTTATCACACTCTCTTTTGGAAACTGTATTTTCTCTTTTCTTTTGGTGATATACTCAAGATTGGTCCTTGCAAAGTTCTAAGCTTGGGGAGGTTACTTCTACATGTGTAGAGTCTTGTGCAATGTTCGTATTCGATGAAGGTTTAATGCAATCATGTATCCCGCTGTTTTTGAATGCTTGTTTAAGTGAGTCTAGTTCTATATTCATATGGGGATACACTTGCTCATGATAGGCACCATAGTAGTTGACTTAGATCTTGTATGCATCTTGCCAAATTGTTTCTCAAGCTTGTGACACTATTTGTGATCCTCTAGAAAACATTGCCACAATCTCTACACTTGGAAAGAATGAATACTTGATCAACATCTTTTGAAATTTGTTGGTTGTCACTAAATAGCCTTGTCTTAAATGAATAGGTTATGCTCGACCCCATAATTTCAAAACAATAGACTTGATAGTTTACTTACGGAAGGAGTTGTCAATTGGAAATGATATTTCGAAGTTTTGAGTTCTATGCTAAATAAGGTGTTGTTTAATTGTCTTAGAGTTTAGCCTTAAAGATACTCAATACCATAGATGTGATGATCGACTTGATAGTACTCTTTGAAAGGATTTGTTTGAAGAAACTAATATTTAGCGGTAATTGAGATGCATGCCAAATCTTGACCTGTTGATTAAAGTATGATATTTCTTTATGCGTGTCTGCACCATTGTCGCACAACATGGGAGGCTAACAACTCCACTGGCCTTTGAACAGTCCAAAAATAGGAAACTCTTGGAATTTGGTTATGAGTTGCAAAACATATGTAGCATAAATGCTATATTTGGGTATGCATTGGTATTCTCATGGGCCTGCGTTCAAAGCGAAAGAGGGGATACTCATATGACCGTTATGTGAAATCATTATACTAAAAAGGGAAACCTTGGTAATGGTCACGAGTATCCATTCTTAGCCTGCATAGTCTGATTAAACACACTAAGTTTTGGCATGATCTCATTACTGATGAATAGAATTTTTAGAAAGAGAAAGAATAGAAAATGAGTGTTTGATAGCCATGATTCATTGATGTGGATGACCAAATGAGACACTCTAATTCTATGCTTCTTTTGACATGTTCTCGCATTTCCTTTTGGCATAAATCTCATTCCTAAGATATAAACTTTCTAAAAGTTCAATAACTAGAGTTTGCACTTGAGATCCTTAACTAGATGACATGATCGGGTAGACTTTATTCCTATTTATGCTTGACATCTATTTGTGACTAAGTTTTGCCTCATAAAAAATAATCATATGAAAAGTTATACAAAAGGTGCAATAAGAGGATCACAAGTTTGTTTGCAAGTAGATTCACTGTTGACATGGACCATATAAGTTTTGATGAATTTTGGTGGTCTTTATAACTGAGCTTGTGTTGCCTTGTATGAATACATGTTTTCTCTCTTCGAGCTTGTAAAAGAAATAAGGATGCAAGGCATTGATTCCCAATGATAAGCTATTTCACAACCATTAATTTATTATCGACCCTTCCTGCTCGAGGACGAGCAAGGTCTAGCTTGGGGAAGTTGATGGCTGTGAAATACCACCTCTTTTAGCCATATAAAATGATCCATTTATCCCTCATATCATGTTTCTTCTAGTTATAGCTATGCCTTATATGCATGATTTCTATTTCTCATTTACTTTCATATGAGCTTTGCACATTTAGTAGTTTAGGTAGAATTTTATCACTTTCCTTGTCTATGAAATGTGTGTAGGTGTTGATTATGATTATGGATAAAACAAAGGCAAGAGGAACAAAGAGAGCATAGTATGGAGGAGCTGTAGGGACCAGACTTAGCCATTTGAGAGGTTGAAAAAGTGAAATTTTCCAACTTCTCAAAATAAAGATCCAAGACCACAGGGTTGTATCCCTCGATGATACGAACTCAACGAGCCCAAGAACACCCAAAACGGAGTTCCTATGAAGAAATGGCGACCAAAATACTAAAAGGATCTAAGAGTTTAACGAGCAACTATACGGCCGGAGCTATTTTTCTGGTCATATAGCTCCACCCGTATAGTTGCCAAAAAGGTCTTAAACGACGGGATTTGACCCCAGAAAAGCTCTAGCACCTTCCCTAAGTCATATGACGATATTGGGGGGTTCCCCCAAGGCCTATATAAAGGAGGGAGGACCCAAGAGAGAGCCACGAAGCCATATCCTCCACCACGGCGGAGCCCTGATACGTCCATTTTGCATCACTATTCTATATCATAATTTACTGTTATTCATTGATATATTTCATATTAAAGGATGATACTTATGTTATTTCACATGTGTTTTGCATGGTTGATGACTTTTGGAGCATGGACCACTGCAGTCAGGATTCTGATGGAAAAGGTGCTTTTTGGAGGCAAAATTCGCGAAGATCAGAAAATCCGGGAAAATATACAGAAAATCCTATTTTTCCAGAAGACGAAGGAAGCCAGAAGGAGGAGTGGAGATGGGCCACAGGGGGCCCACACTACCCCTTGGCACGAGCCAACCTAGGTCGCGCCACCAGGTGGTGTGGCCGCCCTGGTCCACCCCTGGTTCTCTCCTCTAGCGTATATAATCCTCCTAAAACCCTAATACTCGAGGAGCGACCACAGAAAGATTTCGCCGCCTCTGTGGGGCGGAAAACACCAAGAGAGAAAGATCTCTCCGGCAGACAGAATTCTGCCAGGGGAATTCCTTCCCAGAGAGGGGAGATCGTCGCCATCAACCCCACCATCAAGGTGGACTTCATCGGGATCATCATCATCACCACCACCATCATCACCATCAGCACCCTCATCGCCATCTCCATATTGATGTAACAATTGGGTTGCATCTTGCATAGTTCTTAGGGGAAACTTCTCGGTGTTGATTACTCTTTGTAGTTGATGCTATTGAGTGAACCGTTGAATTATTGTTTATGTTCAGATTGTTATACATCATTATTCCATCTCTGATCATGATCCGTATGATGTCTTGTGAGTAGTTCGTTTTGTTCTTGAGGACATGGGAGAAATCATGTTATTAGTAGTGGAATTGTGTTGAGAAAGATTCAATAGTTTGATATTTAAGTTGTGGTGTACTTCTTCTAGTGGTGTCATGTGAACATCGACTACGTGACACTTCACCTATATGGGCCTAGGGGAATGCATTGTGTATTTGGCTACTAATCATAGGGGTTGCCGGAGTGACAGAAACCTGAACCCTCGTTAGGAAACCATTGCACAAGGGACGTAACGGTCTTAGAGTTTAAAGTTGTGGCTAGGTTTCTACCTTAATTACTTTCTTGTACTTACGGATGTTTGCAAGGGGTATAATCACAAGTATGTATTAGTCCTAGGAAGGTCGATACATTAGCACAGGTTCACCCACACAACACTTACCAAGCTAAAGAAGATTAATCAACTATATGAAGCGAAAGCACTTGACAGTCTTCCCATGTGTCCTCGAGAACGTTTGGTCATCTTAAGTAATACAACCGGCTTGTCCTTTGCTGAATAAAGGATTGGGCCACTTGCTGCATTTATTCTTATTGTCTTTTATTTACTCGTACTTTATTTACTTGCATTATCAAAAAACCCTAAAAATCCGTTTGATAAGTATTTACAGAGAATTCCTCCTCCAAGCCACTAGCCATCACCTTCTGCTCCTCGTTGGGTTCGACACTCTTACTTATGAAAAATACTACGATACACCCCCTATACTTGTGGGTCATCAAGCCCTGTCGCCGTGCCTCCGCCATAGCTGCCTCCAATCAGATCTACACCATCACCATCACACAAGAGGAGAGGGGACTATGATCTTGAAGGCCTCCACATTAATCTACATCATCATCTTCATCAACAACGTCTCCATCACCGATCCCCTTTGGTTACTTGTTGTAATTCTAGGTTGAATCTTGGATTTGCACTTGTCTTTAATTGTATCATCATACTTCATCCATATTCTATCCATGATGTTGATTGCCTTCATGTGTGAGTAGTTTCCTTTGTTCTTGGGGAAATGGAGAAACCATAGTATGAGATTGAATTGAGATAAAGATTATTATGTGATATTCTTCATTATGTGTCTGTGTTAATTGTCTTCATGTTGATGTTGGGAGTTGTGCATTGATGACCCACAAGTATAGGGGGTGTATCACAGTATTTTCGATAAGTAAGAGTGTCGAACCCAACAAAGAGTAGAAGGTGTTGATGAGTGGCTTGGAGCAGGAATTCTCTATAAATACTTAGCAAATGGATTTTTAGGGGTTTTTGATAATTGATGGCTCTATGTATGGCGCCCAGAAAAATGCTTGATGGCGGTGTTGACGTAGAGCTCGTTGGGAACCCCAAGAGGAAGGTATGATGAGCACAGCTACAAGTTTCCCTCAGTTATGGAACCAAGGTTTAATCAAACCAGTAGGAGCAAGGAAACACCCCAAAGGTGTTACTAGCTGAGCTTTGGCAGGGCGCACTAGCGGTGCTAGTAGCAACGTGGAGACCTGCACAACACAACCACAGAACTCTGTCCCCAACTTGCGATGAGGTTGTCAATCTCACCATGTTTTGCTGAAAACAAAGGATTAAACGTATCGAATGGAAAGAAGTAAAAGTTTCCAGAAAGTAAACACAAAGTAGTAACAGTTTATAGATTGAATATAAAAGACAAGGACCAGGATCCATAGTTCACTAGAGGTGGCTCTCCTTAAGATAGATAACATGCTGGGTGAACAAATTACAGCGGGGCAATTGACAAACATCGAGAAAGCAATACATGCATATACGAATCATCTTGACTCCTTTGAGACTTGATTGGGCATTACAACATAATACATAGACCGCCATCCAACTGCATCTATGACTAATAATCCACCTTCAGGTTATCATTCGAACCCCCTCCAGTATTAAGTTACAAGCAGCAGTTATTACTTTCTGAATCGTGTAAAGTAAACAATACAATTGTTCTATGAGCAAAGGATTGTTGTTTTCTCCCTAGTAGCAATAACACATCTAGTACCTTAGAGATTTCTGTCACTTCCCCAGATTACCAGAGGCATGAACCCACTATCGAGCATAAATACTAACTCTTGGAGTTGCTAGCATCTACTTGGCCAAGATATCTACTAACAACAGAAAGCATGCAAGATCACAAATAACAAAGACATGATAGAATCAATAATCAATCTGAAATAGCTTCTCAATATCCATCGGATCCCCGCAAACACAACATGCAGAATTACAAATAGATGATCTTGATCATGAACAGAGCTCACAAGATCTAGACATGAAAGCACAAAGGAGGAGAACCAGCCATCTAGCTACTACATGGAGTCGTAGTCCAAGGATGAACTACTCACGCATCACACCGGAGGCTTGCATGGTGATGAAGAAGGCCTCCAGGGTGAATTCCCCTCTCTGGCAGGGTGCCAGGAAGAGCTTCAGATCCCTCCCGATCTAGGGATGGAGATGATGGCGGCTACAGACTCTTTCGTGGATTTTTGATTAGGCACTTAGGGTTTTCGTCCCAAGGGCAATATATAGGCGGAAGGAGAGGCTGAGGGGGTGCCGGGAGCGGCCACACCACCCCCCTGGCGCGGGCCAGGTGGTGTGGTGGCCCCCTGGCCCCTCTTCGTCTCGTATTCTGGCACTTGATGACATCCGGAAAAATAGGCACTTTGGCTTTTGTCCCGTCCGATTCCGAGAATATTCATTTTCTGACTTTCCTGGAACGAAAAATAGCAGAAAACAGGCAGCTGACACTGTGGCTCTTGTTAATAGGTTAGTCCAAGAAATCATATGAAAAGTACTCCAAAGTTGGAACAAAACACAAGAAAGTGGATAAAACCAAGCATGGAACATCAAAAATTATAGATACATTTGCAATGTATCAACATCCCCAAGCTTAACTCATGCTCGTCCTCGAGTAGGTAAGTGATAAAAAGAAACAATAATTTTTGAGGTGACATGCACCATCAAAGACTTGATTAAAGTATTTGCAAAACATTCAAAGATGGGATCATAGTAATTCAATCATAACATGAAAGACAAAGTTCTAGAAATAAGCAAAAAATCTATGATGCAACATGAAAAGGCACAAACAAAAGATTCATGAATAACAATGCTTTGCAAGACGTTTGTTTGTTTCACATAAATAAAACATAGCATAAAAGTATTCAGCTTGTCCCTCATTAGAGTAGCAAATATAAATGCATAGGACAACTTCAAAGTTCATAAGAGTGACTAGATACAATAGTTTAAAACAAGAAATATCAAGTTATGCATCAATCAACTAGTCTTGGGACAATGCACATAGAACTAAGAATGGCACTATGCTCTCAAAGTAAGTGCATAAAGATAGAAGGTGGAGACTCAATATAATGGTGGAAGAAAGGCCTTTTTATAAAAGGAAGTAGGGATTCAAGTCTCATAAATAGCTTACAAAAATTATGGTACTTATAGCTTTCAGCTCTCATTGCCCCTATCATAAGCATATTGAAGTGATTAAGGTTAAAGTGAACAAATTATGGTGTACATGCTTGACGAAGTATAAGTTAGAAATCTCATGTCCCTTGTATACGAGGGTCTCTCCTCATGCTACTCAAGTTTAGTCACCGGTAAGTTCTTGTCATTGTAAGTATATGTGTATCATAGAGAACCGCCAACGGGGTACCCCTTGCCCGATGATACGGAAGAATCCCCATATCAAAATGACAAGGCAAGCAGACAACAAGCATCTCAACATTCTTCTTATTTACCATAGGAATATGGTGCTTTTTTCTCTCTTTCCTCTTTTCATAGTATCTTTTTTTTTCTTTTTCTCTTTTTTTCTCAATGTAGGACTCTCTTTTTTATAAGAAGAATACTTCATAGACAGTTCATTATGGTTACGCTGCAGGTTTCCACCATGTCAGCATGGATTAGACCAGCAGCCCAGGCGTTTCTCTAACACATATACATAACTCCATGGACTTACAAGCTCCCCTTTCATTTCACATCGACGGCATCCATATACAAAAGAGCATGATATCCACTAGGTACAAGTACCAAGTGCAATGTTGAAAGCGTTCCCCATGAAAGCATGGTTCTGCTAATTCCCAACAAATAAGTGCAAGCATATACAACATAGAAGACACAATGGTTCAAGTTTATTAAGGGCAAGTAAAGTAAAGTGTGCCATCAAGTTCGTGAGAGCTTTAATCACTAGTTTTCTCATAACAAGTTTAATTTGGAAGGTAAACAAAAGCATGAATATACTTGTAATAGCATAAGCTAGTAGGTAGGTATGGTGGACTCTTTGGAATAACTTGGTTTAGGGAGTTGGATGCATGAGTGGAACTCATACTTTGTTGTGGAGGCTAGCAAAAGACTGGGAGCGACAAACTAAGAGAGCAATAATGGCCATAATCATGTAGAGCGACAAAACATCATTGATCAAAGCATAAAATGATACTACAAGTTGAAAACTAAAGGATCATAAAGGTTATGGTGACTTGAGATAGTCATAACATGGTGTGAGCATGCGCCAAGTCAACCCAAATAAAGCATCAAAGGAGAATACCACTATACTATGTTTTAATATGCTAAACACTGCATGATTCATCCAAGGCACATTAAGCAATATCAATTGTTTATAACAAGTCATGCTACAGCAAAGAATACTAAGCATAAAGCCAAAACAATATCAAGCATGGCATGACAGAGCATAGGCCACAGTCAAAAACAAGCTCTTTTTACCACATAAGCATGAACTTTCCTACTCTTTTCCAAACCAAACCAAACTATTTGCAAACCAATGTATGAAAGAGGGGGTCCAACCAATTTATTCAGAAAACTAAGAAAACCAAGAAAAGGAAAAACCAAAACAAAAACAAAAAAGAAGACGCTCCAAGAACAACACAACTATGCATGAAACAATAAAAATGAAGCGTTTGGAAGAAACCTGGGATTTTTATTGATGAAGAAGGGGATGCCTTGGGCATCCCCAAGCTTTGACGCTTATACTTCTTGGATATTTATTGGGATGACACGCGTGGCATCCCAGAGCTTGAGCTTTAGTCCATCCTTCATCTCATTACTCATTCCTTCCATACACCTGAAATTTTTCCTTCATACAAAACTTCACACAATCTTTATTAGCAATATTAGTGCACTCAAGATAATAAGTCTTAAGGTTCAGTTCTAACACCAAATAAACTTCCATTAGAACACTAGCTACTGTAGCACTTGCCTCAAAAAGCTCAATTCCCCAAAAGTACTCAAAAAGGAACCAACAAGAAGCAAATGCAGAAAATGGTAGAAATCTATCAAACAGACCAGTAGGTAAAGACGAATTTTTTCGAAGACCTTCTGTTGCTCAAATCAAAAAGTGTTGAACTAACAAAAGTTAGATAACAACATGGGGCAGAAGCACAAAAATTCATGCCTCAAAAAGACGTTCAGAGATTTTACACGAATTTTTACGGTGAAGCACAGAAATCTGTTTCGGGACAGCAACTTTCCCAATTATTACTTCTCTCTCATTAGAGGTTACTCTTGGCACAAAAAGCAAATAAAAAGGATAAGGATCGGTTATTACTAAAGGAATAACTTCCAAGACTCATCTAAAACTTTTGGGTTATCTCCCAATAAGTACTTTTCTTTAACGCCTTTAAGTTAGGCACAAGAAGCAAAGAAAGAATCAAGTGTTCTCAAATGAAGAAGCATTAAGACCAAACTTTGTTTTCGTAGGAGAAAAAAGAAATTTTTTCTCTCTTTTTAGGAAAGTGTTCTATACCTTTCTTGAGTGGGAGTTGATATTTAGGGGTGTCTTCTTTCATATCAATGATGGCACCAACAGTTTTAAGAAAAGGTCTTCCCAAAGTAATAGGACAAGAAGCATTGTATTCAACATCCAAAATATCGAAATCAACGAGGACATTGGAATTGTTAACCATAATAAGAACATCATTAAGATTCCCCATGAGTTTCTTTTTAGCATTATCATCAAGTGGGACATTCAAATAACAATCTTCAAGAGGAGGCAAATCAAGCATATCATAAATCCTTCTAGGCATAATAGAAACACTACTATCAAGATCACATAAAGTTTTGAAATCAAAGTCATTCACTTTCATATTAATGATGGGTTCCCAACCATCTTCTTGTTTAATAGGAATAGAAGTTTTATGTTTCATCTTTTCTTCTTTAATCTTTATGAGAGCATCAGTAATGTGTTTAGTGAAGCCCATGTTTATAGCACTAGCATTAGGACTTTTAGCAAGCTTTTGTAGGAACTTAATAACTTCAGAGATGTTGCAACCATCAAGATCAAAATCAAATTTATCATCTAGAGTAGTAGAACAGATGAGGGAATACCAATCGAGGTATACCCATGAAGCGGGGTCGCCAGCTGGAGCGAGCCGACTGAAGCCAAGCCTAGAGAGGGTCGACTCGCTGTATACGGCGACTGGCACGTACAGGACCCAGACGCCACGCCGACTGGAAACCCAAGACAGCGACTCCAATAAAAGGCTCATTAGCACTTGTAAACCCTAACTGACTGCATATATAAAGCCACCAGGGGCACCCCCACGGGGTACGTCGTATTAGATCTCTCCACAACATATTAGATCTAGTCTCCCTCTCCGCCTCCGGCGACTCCATGTAAACCAATCTATGATCATATACTGAACTGACAGCAGGACGTAGCGATCCTCCACTGAGAGGACGTTACATCGTGTGCCAATCTTGCTGCCGGATTCTCCTACGCCGCCTTGCCCTTTTCTCTACGTAAGCTACCCTGTAGCATCTGCCGTGGCCAATTCCACGACAGTTGGCGCCCACCGTGGGCCAAGCGATGCTTGGAGCTGATGATCCGGGCGGGATCCCTCGTCATCATCACAAAAGGCTGGAGATAGAAGAGATCGGATTCAATCTGTGCAGCCGTCGTCGGTCCGCTTTGAGCCGCACGCACAGATCCTCTCGAATCATGTGTATATGTGAGCGATTTCTTTTCTACATGCATGCAGAATCCATCCTCTCCACACCAACGACAAAACATGGTAACAGATTGATTTAATATTCAACTATTCTCTCATGTATAGTTACGAGGTGTATCAGTTAATTTATTCAGATTTGATCTAACTCTTTGCATAACGTTTTGTGTATGCACGCGCCGCCTCATGATATGAGTCAAGATCCGAATAGGCTCGAGGTCTTGGACCAGCTACCTCAACTCCTATGCGGTTGAATCGTCTTCACCCCTGCCATAACTGACTCCACCGTCGCGACTCCACCCTATGAAAGTCCGATCGGGGCCGAGTCCGGTCGCCGGGTCTCCGAAGGAAAAAATTCTTCTTCATACGCATGCCGCGCGGTTTCAATTGACCGTGGCCTGCGATCCAGCTGAGTTTTCTGTCCAATCACGTCTTCCCTCTATTGCCTTGCCAATTAATTGTTTATCTGGATCTAATCACCTAGATACAAAATACGCGTATCATTTGGAGGACTGATTTTATGCAAAACTGAATCGGACCAAGCATTGGCGGCGGCCGTATGACATCCACACAGCACAGAAGCTTCGTTACGCAAATCAGCGCACTCATCCGAAGACTAATGGCTTTTTTCTATGAAATCTGTCTCACATGAACTATTCTATTTTGATCTCATTCTTTGCATGTTTATTTTGCAATACGTGTACCATGCAGTGCAAATCGGTGAATCGGTCTCTACCTAGGAATACGCCTTCCGAGACCCGAAGTTCCTTGCGACCAGCACGCTCGGGACTACCTATAGACTTGGTAGCCATGGCGACTACCACCCATACGCGTTTTGCGCGGTATGATATCAGCCACACTTGTGCAGTCAAACGGCAGATTGATCTCTCCATCACAGCTTCGAATCAGGTGCTATTTTCTAAATTATTTGCACTGATCCTTGAAATATCAATATATAAATATTCTTCTCCGGTTTCGCCCTATCTTTTGTGTATAGATAAAAAAACTCTAAGTCACGCCGTCGGGGCCTCGCCCTGCTCGCCGACCTGTCTATCGCGAACACGTCGTCACGTACTCGCGGCCTCGCTCTGCTCGTGAATTCGCCAATTCGAACTCGCTAATCTCGAATACGCCTTCGCGGAGTCGCCTATCGTGGACTTGCCGCCCTCGCGGATTCTCCGTGTTCACGGACTCGCCTCATTCATCAGGACTCGCCCGCTGCGAACTCTCCATGATCGTGGACTCGCTACGTTCGGCGACTCGTCCGTCGCCGACTCGCCATGCTACCGGCTAAACACCACACGACTTCGCCATAGCACAACCTCCGTCTGCCGCGTCGACCCTGTGTCCGCCGCGTCGACTTCGCCCTAGCGCGACCTCCGTCCGCCGCGTTGACCCCGTGTCCGCCGCGTCGACTTCGCCCTAGCGCGACCTCCATCCGTCGCGTCGACCCCGTGTCCGCCGCGTCTACTTTGCCCTATCGCGACCTCCGTCCGCCGCGTCGACCCCGTGTCCGCCGCGTCGACTTCGCCCTAGCGCGACCTCCGTCCGCCGCGTCGACCCCATGTCCGCCGCGTCGACTCCGCCAAAGCGCGCCTATACTTCCGCTACGTCGAATACGTACGCCGCGCCTACTAAGGGACCTTCATCGTCCGAGTCGCCAGAGAGGGTCACATGCCACGCTGCATGGACTCACCACTAGGCGTCTCTTCCCTCCGGAAAAAATCAGTTCGCCTTTGTCAACCTTTGAAAGAGCGACTCGCAATGGCCAAGTAGTACGGACGTGGACTCGCAAACCGAGCCTCGGATCGTCCACGAAAAACGCTAACCGAGAGCCATCATTGGGGTCGCCTTGCTAGACTGGCCTTTCGGGTCAAGACAAATGGTAGTGCTACGCATACAACACCATGTCCTCCTCAATCTTAGATAGTGCGACTCGCATGGCCAAGTACTGTGGACGAGGACTCGCAAACCGAGCCTCGGATTGTCTAGGAAGAACGCTAAGTCGAGATCCATCTTTGGAGTCGCCATGCGACTGGCCCCCTGGGCCAAGATGAGAGACTCGCTAACAAAAACAGCGCAATCAACGTCATTGAGGACTCGCCACACTCGGGAATTCTCCCCTCGCGGACTCGCAATCATCGCGGACTCGCCACACTCGGGGACTCTCCCCTCGTGGACTCGCAATCATCGCGGACTCGCCACACTCGGGGACTCTCCCCTCGTGGACTCGTAATCATCGCGGACTCGCCACACTCGGGGACTCTCCCCTCGTGGACTCGCAATCATCGCGGACTCACCACACTCGGGGACTCTCCCCTCGCGGACTCGCTTGCCGCGAACTCTCCCCTCGCGGACTCGCTCGCCGTGAACTCTCCCCACGCGGACTCACCATGCTCGGCAACAACCACTAATATTTTCATAATATGCATCTCTAAAGAGCCTCAAGTCACCTCTACAAGCCAACTCGAGCCTCGGGGATTACTCCTAGGCATACTGTGTATCCGCATGGTTCCACGACCGTGGACTCGCCGTCGCGTACTCTCCACGCTCGGGGACTCGCCACCACAGACTCGCCCTCGCGTATTCACCACGCTCGGAGACTCGCTACCGCGGACTCGCCCTCGCAGACTTGCCACGCTCGGGGACTCGCCACCGTGGACTCTCCCTCGCGTACTCGCCACGCTCGGGGACTCGCCCTCGCGTACTTGCCACGCTCGGAGACTCTGTTGGGTCCGCAGCATAGAAAACAAAAAATTTCCTACGATGAGAACTATACGCCAAGATCTATCTACTAGATACAGAGCAACGGGTGGACATACATCCATGGAGAACTTACCCTCGAAGACAACGAGCTTTGTTAACGAGTAGGAACTCATGGTTGATGTAGTCGTACGCTTGCCGATCTCAAGATCGTGTGGAAGTCTGAGCGCCGCAAATCAGCAGCGCATCCGTCCTCGCACACACGTTCAAGCCACTGGACAACCTCCACCTCCTCGCTCCAGCGATCTAGCGGAAGAAGCAACTCCTTCCAAACGAAATGCCACCGGGAACATGTATCTCGCTAATCCGACATCATGGGGGAATAATTCTAGAGGGGGAGAGAGATCCTTCACAAGGAGGTGTGTGGATGAAGGAGGGAATGAGTGGCCTTTTATAGGAGGAGGGGGTGCCCCTTCTCTCCATGGCCGGCGCATGGGGGGGTGACCCCTCACCTCCCCCATTCATGTGGTGGTAACCCCTCCACATTAAAATGCCTCTTCACATTCCCTTTTAAAGTCTCCACCTTAAATGCATTAAATTTCTCCAAATTTAATGCTCTCTCATTTAATAAAACTCTTTTTATTAAATTTATTCAGAATTTTGTTATTTACTTTAATTAACAAACATTCACATATAGCCCCTTGCAATATTTCGATATCACATGCAGAACCACCTTCTGCAATTTCACCCGAAACAATTTCCGGTTTCTATTGAAACAATTCCTGCGCTTTGCAATTCTTTCGTCTGAAACATATGTGCTCCAAAATGGTGTCTGGTAACTCTTAAGTGTGCCACCCTACGGTTCGCGAATAATGCAGACATGATCGAGACCCTTCTCCGATCAATAATCAGCAGCGGGACCTGGAGATCCGTACTGACTCCTACACATTCAACGATGACTCCTGTGATCGTGAGAACCTTTAACGCTTATAACTAAATCCCTTTGTATCTCGATATATTACATCTCCGAGATTCGATCATCGGTATCTCCATACCTAGTTTGATCTCGTTACCGACATGCACTCTTTTCTCGTTCCCGTGATAGAACATTCTAGTGATCACATCACTTGCTTGCAAGCTATCCTAATGTGATATCACCGAGAGGGCCCAGATTATATCTATCCGTCATCTGGATTGACAAATTCTACTCTTGATCCATGAGCCTCAACATAACACCTTCTTAGTACTGAACCCATCTTTATAGTCACCCTGTTACGGTGTGACGTTTGATGTTATCAAGATACTCTTCCGGTGTTAGCAATTAACATGATCTCATGGTCTAAGGATAAAGATTACTTCGAGCAATATAAACATAATGACTTGATCGTAATGCAATACTTCGGATGAATGTTCATCACATCATTTCACAAATGTTGTGACCTTGTTATTAACAACATCCAATGTCCATGATCAGGAAACCTTGATCATCTTCTTAATCAACAAGCTAGTCTATAAGAGAGGCATAACTAGGAAGCCTTTTTGTTTATTAAACACACATGTATTGATGTTTCCTATCAATACAATTATAGCATGCAAAATAAACATCTATCATATACAAGGAATACATAATAACACCTTTATTATTGCCTCTCAGGGCATATTTCCTTCAGTCTCCCACTTGCACTAGAGACAATATTCTAGTTTTTATAGTGATAAATCTAACACCCATGGAGTTCTGGTGTTGATCATTTTTTGCCCTAGGGAGTACTTTAGTCAACGGATCTACTACATTCAGGTACGTGTGCACTTTACAAATCTTTATATCTCCATCCTTGACATGCTCGCGGATGGAGTGAAACTGGCGCTTAATATGTTTGGAATTCTTGTGAGACCTTGGTTCCTTTGTGTTGGATATGGATCCATTGTTGTCACAATAGATCACCATCGGGTCCAACGCACTGGGAACCACACCCAGTTCCGTAATGAACTCTTTCATCCAAACTGCCTCCTCGCGCTTCAAGCAAAGAACATATTCCACCTCCATTGTTGATCCAGCCACCACAGGTTGTTTGGAACTCCTCCAACTAACTGCTGCTCCGTTCAAGAGAAATACGTATCCGGATTGAGACTTCGAGTCATCCGGATCGGTTTCAAAACTAGCATCGACATAACATTTAGCGACTAGCTCTTCTTCACCTCCGTATATGAGAAACATATCCTTAGTTCTTCTCAAGTACTTGAGGATGTTCTTTACCGCTATCCAAAGGTGTTCAACCGATCAGATTGGTACCTACTAGTCAAACTGATAGCATGTGCCACATCCGGTCTTGTACATAGCATGGCATACATTATAGAGCCTATGGCTGAGGCATAGGGGATCTTATCCATTATCTCTCTTTCTTCCGCCGTAGCCGGACTTTGAGTCTTACACAATGTCTTGCCTTGCAACATAGGTAAGAACCCCTTCTTACTTTCGTCCATATTAAACTTCTTTAATATCTTATCAAGGTATGTACTCTACGATAGCCCAATTAGGCGCCTTGATCTATCTCTATAGATTTTAATGCCTAATATATATGACGCATCACCAAGGTCTTTCATCGAAAATTTGTTGTTTAGATAACTTTTAACACTGTTTAAAAGATCTATATCATTTCCAATCAATAATATCTCATCCACATATAATATCAGAAATGCCACATTGCTCCCACTCACTTTTGTTGTAAATACAAGCCTCTCCATAAGTTTGGACAAATCCAAACTCTTTGATCACCTCATCAAAGCGGAGATTCCAACTTCGTGATGCTTGCTTCAGTCCATAGATGGATCGCTAAAGTTTGCACACCTTATTACTGTTGGGTCCGCAGCATAGAAAACAAAAATTTTCCTACGATGAGAACAACACGCCAAGATCTATCTACTAGATACAAAGCAACGGGTGGACATACATCCATGGAGAACTTACCCTCGAAGACAACGAGCTTTGTTAACGAGTAGGAACTCGTGGTTGATGTAGTCGTACACTTGTCGATCTCAAGATCGTGAGGAAGTTCGAGCGCCGCAACTCAGTAGCGCATCCGCACTCGCACACACGTTCAAGCCACCGGACAACCTCCACCTCCTCGCTCCAGCGATCCAGCGGAAGCAGCAACTCCTTCCGCATTTAAATGCCACCGGGAACATGTATCTCGCTAATCCGAGACCATGGGGGAATAATTCTAGAGGGGGAGAGAGATCCTTCACAAGGAGGTGTAAGGATGAAGGAGGGAATGGGTGGCCTTTTATAGGAGGAGGGGAGTGCCCCCTCTCTCCATGGCCGGCACATGGGGGGGTGACCCCTCACCTCCCATGTGGTGGTAACCCCTCCATATTAAAATGCCTCTTCACATTCCCTTTTAAAGTCTCCACTTTAAATGCATTAAATTTCTCCAAATTTAATGCTCTCTCATTTAATAAAACTCTTTTTATTAAATTTATTCAGAATTTTGTTAATTACTTTAATTAACAAACATTCACATATAGCCCCTTGCAATATTTCAATATCACATGCAGAAACACCTTCGCAATTTCACCAAACAATTTCGGTTTCTATTGAAACAATTCCTGCGCTTTGCAATTCTTTAAATTCGACACATATGTGCTCCAAAATGGTGTCCAGTAACTCTTAAGTGTGCCACCCTACGGTTCGCGAATAATGCAGACATGATCGAGACCCTTCTCTGATCAATAATCAGCAGCGGGACCTGGAGATCCGTACTGACTCCTACACATTCAACGATGACTCCTGTGATCGTGAGAACCTTTAACGCTTGTAACTAAATCCCTTTGTCTCTCGATATATTACATCTTCGAGATTCGATCATCGGTATCTCCATACCTAGTTTGATCTTGTTACCGACATGCACTCTTTTCTCGTTCCCGTGATATAACATTCTAGTGATCACATCACTTGCTTGCAAGCTATCCTAATGTGATATCACCGAGAGGGCCCAGAGTATATCTATCCATCATCTGGATTGACAAATTTCACTCTTGATCCATGAGCGTCAACATAACATCTTTGTAGTACTGAACCCATCTTTATAGTCACCCTGTTACGGTGTGACGTTTGATGTAATCAAGATACTCTTCCGGTGTTAGCAATTAACATGATCTCATGGTCTAAGGATAAAGATTACTTCGTATGATGTTATAGCAATATAAATAAAATGACTTGATCGTAATGCTATACTTCGGATGAATGTTCATCACATCATTCCACCAATGGTGTGACCTTGTTATTAACAACATCCAATGTCCATGATCAGGAAACCTTGATCATCTTGTTAATCAACAAGCTAGTCTATAAGAGAGGCATGACTAGGAACCCTTTTTGTTTATTAAACACACATGTATTGATGTTTCTGAATCAATACAATTCTAGCATGCAAAATAAACATCTATCATATACAAGGAATACATAATAACAACTTTATTATTGCCTCTCAGGGCATATTTCCTTCAGTCTCCCACTTGCACTAGAGACAATAATCTAGTTGATATAGTGATAAATCTAACACCCATGGAGTTCTGGTGTTGATCATGTTTTTCCCTAGGGAGTACTTTAGTCAACGGATCTGCTACATTCAGGTCCGTGTGCACTTTACAAATATTTATATCTCCATCCTTGACATGCTCGCGGATGGAGTGAAACCGGCGCTTAATATGCTTGGAATTCTTGTGAGACCTTGGTTCCTTTGTGTTGGCTATGGCTCCATTGTTGTCACAATAGATCACCATCGGGTCCAACGCACTAGGAACCACACCCAGTTCCGTAATGAACTCTTTCATCCAAATCGCTCTCTGCGCTTCAAGCGAGAACATATTCCGCCTCCGTTGTTGATCCAGCCACCACAAGTTGTTTGGAACTCCTCCAACTAAGCTGCTGCCGTTCAAGAGAAATACGTATCCGGATTGAGACTTAGAGTCATCCGGATCAGTGTCAAAGCTAGCATCGACATAACACTTAGCGACTAGCTCTTCTTCACCTCCGTATACAAGAAACATATCCTTAGTTCTTCTCAAGTACTTAAGGATATTCTTGACCGCTATCCAATGTTCCGAACCTGGATCAGATTGGTACCTACTAGTCAAACTAATAGCATGTGCCACATCTGGTCTTGTACATAGCATGGCATACATTATACAGCCTATGGCTGAGGCATAGGGGATCTTATCCATTATCTCTCTTTCTTTCGCTGTAGCCGGACTTTGAATCTTACTCAATGTCTTGCCTTGCAACATAGGTAAGAATCCCTTCTTACTGCCGTCCATATTAAACTTCTTTAATATCTTATCAAGGTATGTACTCTGCGATAGCCCAATTAGGCGTCTGGATCTATCTCTATAGATTTTAATGCCTAATATATATGAAGCTTCACCAAGGTCCTTCATCGAAAATTTGCTGTTTAGATAACTTTTAACACTGTTTAAAAGATCTAAATCATTTCCAATCAATAATATGTCATCCACATATAATATCAGAAAGCCACATTGCTCCCACTCACTTTCTTGTAAATACAAGCCTCTCCATAAGTTTGCACAAATCCAAACTCTTTGATCACCTCATCAAAGCGGAGATTCCAACTTCGTGATGCTTGCTTCAGTCCATAGATGGATCGCTGAAGTTTGCACACCTTATTAGCATCCTTAGGATCGACAAAACCCTTAGGTTGTATCATATACAAATCTTCTTCAATATTACCATTGAGGCACGCAGTTTTGACATCCATCTACCATATTTCATAATCGAAATATGCAGCAATTGCTAACATAATCCTAACAGACTTAAGCATCGCTACGGGAGAGAATGTCTCATCGTAGTCAACTCCTTGAATTTGTCAAAACCCCTTTGCGACAAGTCGAGCCTTATAGATGGTTACATTACCATCAGCATCAGTTTTTCTTTTGAAAATCTATTTATTCTCAACGGCCTTTCGATCGTGAGGTAAGTCCACCAACGTCCAAACCTGGTTTTCGTACATGGATTCCATCTCGGTTTCATGGCTTCTAGCCATTTGTTGGAATCAGGGCTCATCATCGCTTCTTCATACGTCGCAGGGTCATCTATTTCATCAATCATGAAATTCATAACAGGATTGCCGTATAGTTCAGGAGCTGCACGTGTCCTGCTTGACCTGCGAGGTTTGGTAGTGTCCTCTTTCGGAGTTGCATGATCAATATCATTAGCTCTCTCTTCATTAGGTGAAGTCAACTCCGAAACAACTTCTGGAGCTGCGCTAATCGCCATTTCATGAAGAGAAGGTTCAATAACCTCTTCGAGTTCTACCTTCCGACTACTCACACCTTTCGCGAGAAACTCCTTCTCAAGAAAGGATCCATTCTTGGCAACAAAGACCTTGCCCTCGGATCTGTGATAGAAGGTATACCCAATCGTTTCTTTAGGGTATCCTATGAAGACGCATTTTTCCGCTTTGGGTTCGAGTTTATCCGGTTGAAGTTTCTTCACATAAACATCGCATCCCCAAACTTTAAGAAATGACATCTTAGGTTTGTTTCCAAACCATAATTCATACGGTGTCTTTTCAACGGATTTAGATGGTGCCCTATTTAAAGTGAATGCAGCGGTTTCCAGTGCATAACCCCAAAATGACATTGGCAAGTCAGTCAGAGACATCATGGATCGAACCATATCCAATAATGTACGATTACGACGTTCTAACACACCATTACGTTGTGGTGTTCCGGCAGGCGTGAGTTGAGAAACTATTCCACAGTCTTTCATATGTGTGCTAAACTCGTAACTAAGATACTCTCCTCCACGGTCGGACCGTAGAAATTTGATCTTTCTGTTACGATGATTTTCCACTTCATTATGAAATTCTTTGAACTTTTCAAACGTTTCAGACTTGTGTTTCATCAAATAGATATACCCATATCTACTCAAATCATCCGTGAAAG
This sequence comes from Avena insularis, assembly GCA_023614405.1. Lineage (NCBI taxonomy): Eukaryota > Viridiplantae > Streptophyta > Magnoliopsida > Poales > Poaceae > Avena > Avena insularis. Next base: position 656,657,070 of record CM042690.1, on the reverse strand, counting down.
TAACAAAATAACGATATCCACCTCGCGCCGACACACTCATTGGTCCACACACATCAGTATGTATGATTTCCAATAAATCTGTCGCCCGTTCCATTGAACCGGAAAACGGCGTTCTAGTCATCTTGCCCATAAGGCATGGCTCACATGTATCAAATGATTCAAAATCAAGTGATTCCAAAAGTCCATCAGAATGGAGTTTCTTCATGCGTTTAACGCCAATATGACCTAGACGGCAGTGCCACATATATGTAGATATATCATTATCAAGTTTAATCCTTTTAGCATCAACATTATGAATATGCGTAATACTACTATCGAGATCCAACAGAAATAAACCATTCAACACAGGTGCATGACCATAAAAGATACTATTCATATAAATCGAACAACCATTGTTTTTAGACTTAAATGAATAACCACTTTGCATCAAACACGATCCGAATACAATGTTCATGCTCAGTGCAGGCACCAAATAACAATTATTCAGGTTTATAACTAATCCCGACGGCATATGGAGAGGCAGCGTTCCGACAGCGATCACATCAACTCTTGATCCGTTGCCGACCCGCATCGTGACCTCATCCCTTGCTAGTTGTCACTTGTTCCGTAGCCCCTAAACCGAGTTACATATATTAGCAACCGATCCCGTATCAAATACCTAGGTGCTACTGCGAGTACTAGTCAAGTACACATCAATAACATGTATATCACATATACCTTTGTTTGCCTTGCCGGCCTTCTTGTCCGTCAAATACTTGGGGCGATTGCTTCAATGGCGATCCCTTGCAATAGTAGCACTCGGTGTCAGACTTAGGGCCAGCTCGGGGTTTCTTTTCAGGCACGGCAACATATTTGGCGCCCTTCTTTCCCTTTTGCTTGCCTTTCTTGTCCTTCTTGAAACCGGTGGTCTTATTGATCATCAACACTTGATGTTCTTTCCTAATCTCCAATTCTGCAGTCTTAAGCATTGACAGAAGCTCGGGAAGAGACTTCTTCATGCCCTGCGTATTATAGTTCATCATGAAGCTCTTGTAGCTAGGTGGTAGAGATTGGAGAACACGATGTATGCCTAAGTCAATGGGAATCGTCATTCCCAAGGACACAAGATTATCGGTGTACCCAGACATTTTGAGTACGTGCTCACTAACGGAACTGTTTTCCTCCATCATGCAGCTAAAGAACTTTTCTGTAGCATTATAACTCTTTACGGCAGCATGGGTATCGAAAATCATTTTCAATTCTCCCATGATATCAAAGGCATTGCCATTTTCGAAACGTTTTCGAAGTTCTGGCTCTAGCCCATATAGTATGCCGCAATGAACTAAGTGGTGGTCCTCCTGACGAGTTATATAGACGTTCTTTTCCTCGTCAGGGGCATCAGGAGCTGGTGGGGGGTCTAGCGGCGCATCTAGCACATATTGCTTTTGTGCAGCAGTGAGGAGAATCGTCAAATTCATAGCCCAGTTGGTAAAGTTGCTACCATTTGCAGCAAGTTTCTCTTTCTCCATGAACACATTGAAATTAAAAGCAGGTGGTGCCATCTACAACAGAATTTGTAAAGTATATTTAGACTAAGTTTATGATAGATTGAGTTCAACTAATCCAAATTACTAATGAACTCCCACTCAAAAACGACATCCCTCGTGTCCTTTTGGTGATTACATGAACCAAATCCACTACACCAAGTCCGATCATCACGTGAGTCGGTGTAGCTTCAAAGGCGAGCATCTATATGGGCATCATATCAACTATATGACTCATCCTTAACCTTTCGGTCCGTGTTCCGAGGTCATGTCTGTACATGCTAGGCTCGTCAAGTAAGAACCTTAGTATTTGCGTGTGTAAAACTATCTTACACCCGTTGTATGAAAGTGTAGAGTCGAGAACACCCGATCATCACGTGATGCCTCAAAACACGATCCACAAAACGGTGCATACTTAAGGAAGAACACATTTTATCTTGATATCTAAATGAGGGATCATCTTATAATGCTACCAAAAGCGCCAAACTAGCGATATAAGATGCTAACATCTAATGTGTGAAGTGAGGTGATATGGTCCATGCATTTGATCTCTATCATTTGCATCGTGGTATGATCTCTATCATTCCTTTGTGTAAGGCCAAGGTCTATGGAACTTACACGTTAAGTGAGTTGTAAGAGTATCTATTATACATCTACTTACAACAATACCATATCAAAACACTAGCCCAGCAACGATCTAAACTAGAAGCCTCTATTTTATCAATTGCAAGTTTTACGTGGCTTAGGGCTTTCGGAGATAGAACCTGTCTAACCTACGAACATGAACCACAACGAGGATAACCAAGTTATTAGCAACTCTGTAAATCAGATATTGACTATAGTAGGAGAGATAGACACCCGCTAGCCACTTATGCAAAACTAGTTGCATGTCAGTCGTGGAACCGGTCTCATGTACGATGACATGTAAGGTTGGTCCGGGTCGCTTCATCCCACTATGCCACCAATATCCAAAGTACATAGAAGATGCAATAACATGATCATCATCGCCCACATATAAATATATGTGTACTACCCGTGCAAAGCACCTACGCATAGATCAGGCTCTGATACCACTGTTGGGTCCGCAGCATAGAAAACAAAAAATTTCCTACGATGAGAACTACACGCCAAGATCTATCTACTAGATACAAAGCAACGGGTGGACATACATCCATGGATAACTTACCCTCGAAGACAACGAGCTTTGTAAACGAGTAGGAACTCGTGGTTGATATAGTCGTACACTTGCCGATCTCAAGATCATGAGGAAGTCCGAGTGCCGCATCTCAGCAGCGCATCCGCACTCGCACACACGTTCAATCCACCGGACAACCTCCACCTCCTCGCTCCAGTGATCCAGCGGAAGCAACAACTTCTTCCAGACGAAATGCCATCAGGAACATGTATCTCGCTAATCCGAGACCATGGGGGAATAATTCTAGAGGGGGAGAGAGATCCTTCACAAGGAGGTGTAAGGATGAAGGAGGGAACGGGTGGCCTTTATAGGAGGAGGGGGGTGCCCCTCTCTCCATGGCCGGTGCATGGGGGGTGACCCCTCACCTCCCCAATTCATGTGGTGGTAACCCCTCCACATTAAAATGCCTCTTCACATTCCCTTTTAAAGTCTCCACTTTAAATGCATTAAATTTCTCCAAATTTAATGCTCTCTCATTTAATAAAACTCTTTTTATTAAATTTATTCAGAATTTTGTTAATTACTTTAATTAACAAACATTCACATATAGCCCCTTGCAATATTTCAATATCACATGCAGAAAAACCTTCTGCAATTTCACCCGAAACAATTTCCGGTTTCTATTAAAACAATTCATGCGCTTTGCAATTCTTTCGTCTGAAACATATGTGCTCCAAAATGGTGTCCGGTAACTCTTAAATGTGCCACCCTACGGTTCGGAAATAATGCAGACATGATCAAGACCCTTCTCTGATCAATAATCAGCAGCGGGACCTGGAGATACGTACTGACTCCTACACATTCAACGATGACTCCTGTGATCGTGAGAACCTTTAACGCTTGTGAATAAATCCCTTTGTCTCTCGATATATTACATGTCCGAGATTCGATCATTGGTATCTCCATACCTAGTTTGATCTCGTTACCGACATGCACTCTTTTCTTGTTCCCGTGATATAACATTCTAGTGATCACATCACTTGCTTGCAAGCTATCCTAATGTGATATCACCTAGAGGGCCCAGAGTATATCTATCCGTCATCTGGATTGACAAATTCCACTCTTGATCCATGAGCCTCAACATAACATCTTCGTAGTACTGAACCCATCTTTATAGTCACCCTGTTACGGTGTGACGTTTGATGTTATCAAGATACTCTTCCGGTGTTAGCAATTAACGTGATCTCATGGTCTAAGGATAAAGATTACTTCGTATGATGTTATAGCAATATAAACATAATGACTTGATCGTAATGCTATACTTTGGATGAATGTTCATCACATCATTTCACAAATGCCGTGACCTTGTTATTAACAACATCCAATGTCCATGATCAGGAAACCTTGATCATCTTGTTAATCAACAAGCTAGTCTATAAGAGAGGCATAACTAGGAACCCTTTTTGTTTATTAAACACACATGTATTGATGTTTCCTATCAATACAATTATAGCATGCAAAATAAACATCTATCATATACAAGGAATACATAATAACAACTTTATTATTGCCTCTCAGGGCATATTTCCTTCAATTAGCATCCTTAGGATCGACAAAACCCTTAGGTTGTATCATATACAACTCTTCTTCAATATTACCATTGAGGAACGTAGTTTTGACATCCATCTGCCATATTTCATAATCGAAATATGCAGCAATTGCTAACATAATCCTAACCGACTTAAGCATCGCTACGGGAGAGAATGTCTCATCGTAGTCAACTCCTTGAATTTATCGAAACCCCTTTGCGACAAGTCGAGCCTTATAGATGGTTATATTACCATCAGCATCAATTTTTCTTTTGAAAATCCATTTATTCTCAACGGCCTTTCGATCGTGAGGTAAGTCCACCAAGGTCCAAACCTGGTTTTCGTACATGGATTCCATCTCGGATTTCATGGCTTCTAGCCATTTGTTGGAATCAGGGCTCATCATAGATTCTTCATACGTCGCAGGGTCATCTATTTCATCAATCATGAAATTCATAACAGGATTGCCGTGCATTCAGAGTGCACGTGTCCTGCTTGACCTGCGAGGTTCGGTAGTGTCCTCTTTCGGAGTTGCATGATCAATATCATTAGCTCTCTCTTCATTAGGTGAAGTCAACTCCGAAACAACTTCTGGAGCTGCGCTACTCCCCATTTCATGAAGAGAAGGTTCAATAACCTATTCGAGTTCTACCTTCCGACTACTCACACCTTTCGCGAGAAACTCCTTCTCAAGAAAGGATCCATTCTTGGCAACAAAGACCTTGCCCTCGGATCTGTGATAGAAGGTATACCCAATCGTTTCCTTAGGGTATCCTATGAAGACGCATTTTTCTGCTTTGGGTTCGAGTTTATCCGGTTGAAGTTTCTTCACATAAACATCGCATCCCCAAACTTTAAGAAATGACAGCTTAGGTTTGTTTCCAAACCATAATTCATACGGTGTCTTTTCAACGGATTTAGATGGTGCCCTATTTAAAGTGAATGCAGCGGTTTACAGTGCATAACCCCAAAATGACAGTGGCAAGTCAGTCAGAGACATCATAGATCGAACCATATCCAATAATGTACGGTTACGACGTTCTGACACACCATTACGTTGTGGTGTTCCGGAAGGCGTGAGTTGTGAAACTATTCCACAGTCTTTCATATGTGTGCTAAACTCGTAACTAAGATACTCTCCTCCACGGTCGGACCGCAGAAATTTGGTCTTTCTGTTACGATGATTTTCCACTTCATTTGAAATTCTTTGAACCTTTCAAAGGTTTCATACTTATGTTTCATCAAATAGATATACCCGTATCTACTCAAATCATCCGTGAAAGTAACAAAATAACGATATCCACCTCGCGCCGACACACTCATTGGTCCACACACATCAGTATGTATGATTTCCAATAAATCATCGCTGTTCCATTGAACCGGAAAACGGCGTTCTAGTCATCTTGCCCATAAGGCATGGCTCACATGTATCAAATGATTCAAAATCAAGTGATTCCAAAAGTCCATCAGAATGGAGTTTCTTCATGCGTTTAACGCAAATATGACCTAGACGGCAGTGCCACATATATGTAGATATATCATTATCAAGTTTAATCCTTTTAGCATCAACATTATGAATATACGTAATACTACTAGCGAGATCCAATAGAAATAAACCATTCAACACAGGTGCATGACCATAAAAGATATTATTCATATAAATCGAACAACCATTGTTTTCAGACTTAAACGAATAACCACTTTGCATCAAACACGATCCGGATACAATGTTCATGCTTAGTGCAGGCACCAAATAACAATTATTCAGGTTTATAACTAATCCCGACGGCATACGGAGAGGCAGCGTTCCGACAGCGATCACATCAACTCTTGATCCATTGCCGACCCGCATCGTGACCTCATCCCTTGCTAGTTGTCGCTTGTTCCGCAGCCCCTGAACCGAGTTACATATATTAGCAACCGATCCCGTATCAAATACCCAGGTGCTCATGAGTACTAGTCAAGTACACATCAATAACATGTATATCACATATACCTTTGTTTGCCTTGCCAGCCTTCTTGTCCGCCAAATACTTGGGGCAGTTGCGCTTCCAATGGCCAGTCCCCTTGCAATAGTAGAACTCGGTGTCCGACTTAGGGCCATCTCGGGGTTTCTTTTCAGGCGCGGCAACAGATTTGCCGCCCTTCTTTCCCTTCTGCTTGCCTTTCTTGTCCTTCTTGAAACCGGTGGTCTTATTGATCATCAACACTTGATGTTCTTTCCTAATCTCCACTTCTGCAGTCTTAAGCATTGTAAGCTCGGAAGAGACTTCTTCATGCCTGCATATTATAGTTCATCCCAAGCTCTTGTAGCTAGGTGGCGAGATTGGAGAACATGATGTATGCCTAAGTCAATGGGAATCGTTATTCCCAAGGACACAAGCTTATCGGCGTGCAGGACATTTTGAGTACGTGCTCACTAGCTGTTCTCTTCCATCATGCAGCTAAAGAACTTTTCGTAAGCATTATAACTCTCTCTGGCAGCATGGGTATCGAAAATCACTTTCAATTCTCCCAAGGTATCAAAGGCATTGCCATTTTTAAACGTTTTGAAGTTCGCTCTAGCCTATACAAGATGTGCCGCAATGAACTTAGTTGTGGTCCTCTGACGAGTTATATAGACGTTCTTTTCCTCGTCAGGCATCGAGAGTGGCGGGGGCCTAGCGCCTCTAGCACATATTGCTTTTGTGCAAAGTGAGGAGAATCCTCAAATTCATAGCCAGGTGAAGTTGCTATCATTCGCAAGCTTCTCTTTCTCCATGAACACATTGAAAATAAAAGCGGTGGTGCCATCTACAATGAATTTGTAAAATATATTTAGACCAAGTTTATGATAGATTGAGTTCAACTAATCCAAATTACTAATGAACTCCCACTCAAAAACGACATCCCTCGTGTCCTTTTGGTGATTACATGAACCAAATCCACTACACCAAGTTCGATCATCACGTGAGTCGGTGTAGCTTCAAAGGCGAGCATCTATATGGGCATCATATCAACTATATGACTCATGCTTAACCTTTCGGTCCGTGTTCCGAGGCCATGTCTGTACATGCTAGGCTCGTCAAGTAAGAACCTTAGTATTTGCATGTGTAAAACTGTCTTACACCCGTTGTATGAAAGCGTAGAGTCGTGAACACCCGATCATCACGTGATGCCTCAAAACAAGATCCACAAAACGGTGCATACTTAAGGAAGAACACATTTTATCTTGATATCTAAATGAGGGATCATCTTATAATGCTACCAAAAGCGCCAAACTAGCAATATAAGATGCTAATGTGTGAAGTGAGGTGATATGGTCCATGCATTTGATCTCTATCATTTGCATCGTGGTATGATCTCTATCATTCCTTTGTGTGTAAGGCCAAGGTCTATGGAACTTACACGTTAAGTGAGTTGTAAGAGTATCTATCATACATCTACTTACAACAATACCATATCAAGACACTAGCCCAGCAACAATCTAAACTAGACGCCTCTAATTTATCAATTGCAAGTTTTACGTGGCTTAGGGCTTTCGGAGATAGAACCGGTCTTACCTGCGAACATGAACCACAACGAGGATAACCAAGTTATTAGCAACTCGTTGTAAATCAGATATTGACTATAGTAGGAGAGACAGACACCCGCTAGCCACTTATGCAAAACTAGTTGCATGTCAGTCGTGGAACCGGTCTCATGTACGATGACATGTAAGGTTGGTCTGGGCCGCTTCATCCCACTATGCCACCAATATCCAAAGTATATAGAAGATGCAATAACATGATCATCATCGCCCACATATAAACATATGTGTACTACCCGTGCAAAGCACCTACGCATAGATCAGGCTCGATACCCTTTGTTGGGTCCATGCATAGAAAACAAAAAAATTTCCTACGATGAGAACTATACGCCAAGATCTATCTACTAGATACAGAGCAATAGGTGGACATACATCCATGGAGAACTTACCCTCGAAGACAACGAGTTTTGTTAACGAGTAGGAACTCGTGGTTGATGTAGTCGTACGCTTGCCGATCTCAAGATCGTGTGGAAGTCCGAGCGCCGCAAATCAGCAGCGCATCCGTCCTCGCACACACGTTCAAGCCACCGACAACCTCCACCCCTCGCTCCAGCGATCCAGTGAGCAGCAACTCCTTCCGCATTTAAATGCCACCGGAACATGTATCTCACTAATCCGAGACCATGGGGAATAATTCTAGAGGGGGAGAGAGATCCTTCACAAGGAGGTGTGTGGATGAAGGAGGGAATGGGTGGCCTTTTATAGGAGGAGGGGGGATGCCCCCTCTCTCCATGGCCGGCGCATGGGGGGGGGTGACCCCTCACCTCCCCCATTCGTGTGGTGGTAACCCCTCCACATTAAAATGCCTCTTCACATTCCCTTTTAAAGTCTCCACTTTAAATGCATTAAATTTCTCCAAATTTAATGCTCTCTCATTTAATAAAACTCTTTTTATTAAATTTATTCAGAATTTTGTTAATTACTTTAATTAACAAACATTCACATATAGCCCCTTGCAATATTTCAATATCACATGCAGAACCACCTTCTGCAATTTCACCCGAAACAATTTCCGGTTTCTATTGAAACAATTCCTGCGCTTTGCAATTCTTTCGTCTGAAACATATGTGCTCCAAAATGGTGTCCGGTAACTCTTAAGTGTGCCACCCTACGGTTCGCGAATAATGCAGACATGATCGAGACCCTTCTCCGATCAATAATCAGCAGCGGGACCTGGAGATCCGTAATGACTCCTACACATTCAACGATGACTCCTGTGATCGTGAGAACCTTTAACGCTTGTAACTAAATCCCTTTGTCTCTCGATATATTACATCTTCGAGATTCGATCATCGATATCTCCATACCTAGTTTGATCTCGTTACCGACATGCACTCTTTTCTCGTTCCCGTGATATAACATTCTAGTGATCACATCACTTGCTTGCAAGCTATCCTAATGTGATATCACCGATAGGGCCCAGAGTATATCTATCCGTCATCTGGATTGACAAATTCCACCCTTGATCCATGAGCCTCAACGTAACACCTTCGTAGTACTGAACCCATCTTTATAGTCACCCTGTTACAGTGTGATGTTTGATGTTATCAAGATACTCTTCCGGTGTTAGCAATTAACATGATCTCATGGTCTAAGGATAAAGATTACTTCGTATGATGTTATAGCAATATAAATATAATGACTTGATCGTAATGCTATACTTCGGATGAATGTTCATCACATCATTTCACAAATGTTGTGACCTTGTTATTAACAACATCCAATGTCCATGATCAGGAAACCTTGATCATCTTGTTAATCAACAAGCTAGTCTATAAGAGAGGCATAACTACGAACCCTTTTTGTTTATTGAACACACATGTATTGATGTTTCCTATCAATACAATTATAGCATGCAAAATAAACATCTATCATATACAAGGAATACATAATAACAACTTTATTATTGCCTCTCAGGGCATATTTCCTTCAGACTCGCCACCGTGGACTCGCCCTCGTGTACTCAACACGCTCGGGGACTCGCCACCGCGGACTTGCCCTCGTGTACTCAACACGCTCGGGACTCGCCACCGCGGACTCTCCCTCGCGTACTCAACACGCTCGGGGACTCATCCCTCACAGACTCGTCTCACGTATTCCCTTGCACCGACTTAGCGACTTCACCATCAATGATTTGGTGGCCTCCGCGTCCTGTACAACAGCAAGTTGACAAGGCGCCGGCCAAACTTCTCCAAAGGGTGACTCCACCCAATGGTGACTCCACCCTGGCGCGTCGACTCTCCTTGACGAATGAACTACTTCATAAGCTTTTTCTCTATTTCAGGAGCTCGCCAACGACTCGCCATCGACTCCACCCTAAAATCGCCTGCACCGATTCATTAGCTTGAAGTCATCGCCGAGTCCCAGACGCGCTCGGGGACTACTAATGGGGGAATACGAATCGGGGTATACCCATGAAGCGGGGTCGCCAGCTGGAGCGAGCCGACTGAAGCCAAGCCTAGAGAGGTCGATCACGTATCAGATCGGCGACCGCATCTTGGACCAGACATACCGATCGTAAACCCAAGACAGCGACTCCAATAAAAGGCCCATTAGCACTTGTAAACCCTAACTGGCTGCATATATAAAGCCATCAGGGGCACCCCCACGGGGTACGTCGTATTAGATCTCTCCACAACATATTAGATCTAGTCTCCCCCTTCGCCTCCGACGGCTCCATGTAAACTAATCTATGATCATATATTGGATTGACAGCAGGACGTAGCGATCCTCCACCGAGGGGACGTGAACCTAGGTACATCGTGTGCCAATCTTGCTCCCGGATTCTCCTACGCCGCCTTGCCCTTTTCTCTACGTAAGCTACGCTCTAGCATCTGTCATGGCTAATTCCACGACAAGAACTATTACTAGCCTCAACACTAGTGGTGGTAATAGTAGAAACACTAATGTTTCTAGCAATTTCATCTTCTCTTTCCCACTTAGCATGTAATTCAGCTAATAGTCTAACATTTTCATCAATTCTTACTTGTATGGCATTAGTTGTTGCAAAGGGATTATCATTAGTTTCAGGTTTAGCGGCCATTTTATTAATCAATGAAGATTGAGCTTCAGACAAAGATGATATATTTCTTTCAGCATTAGAGAGTTTCAATTGTAAACTAGGAATTTCCCTATTTAGACTCTCAAGTTGATGGCTAATGTTATTCAAAATGATAGATTGTTCCTCCATAGTTTTAGTGAATAGTTTATTTTGCTCATATTGCATTTGCATGAAGTTTTTAGTGGCTCTTTCAACTTCTAAAATTCTTCCTTCACTAGGTAATCCAGGTTTACCATTATAACCATAAGTATTATTAGGAGGGTAGGGCCTATAATTGTTATTACCATAAGCATTGTTGCCAAAATTATTATTTCTTATGAAGTTCACATCAACTTGCTCTTCTTGAGAAACCAAAGAGGCTAAAGAAACATTATTTGGATCAATATTGGCTTTCCCATTAACAAGCATAGACATAATAATATCAATCTTATCACTCAAGGAGGAGGTTTCCTCAACAGAATTTACCTTCTGACCTTGTGGAGCTCTCTCAGTATGCCATTTAGAATAATTAACCATCATATTGTCCAGAAGTTTTGTTGCAGCACCCAAAGTGATGGTCATAAAGGTACCTCTAGCAGCAGAGTCCAATAGGTTCCTTCAAGAATAGTTCAATCCTGCATAAAAAGTTTGGATGATCATCCAAGCAGTCAGTCCATGAGTGGGACAATTCTTTACCAAAGATTTCATTCTTTCCCAAGCTTGAGCAACATGCTCATTATCAAGTTGTTTAAACTTCATTATTTCACTTCTCATAGATATAATCTTAGCAGGAGGATTGTATTTTCCAATAAAAGCATCTTTGCACTTAGTCCAAGAATCAATACTATTCCTAGTTAAGGAATTCAACCATTCTTTAGCTTTTCCTCTCAAAGAGAAAGGAAACAATTTCAGCTTAATAATATCACCATCTACATCCCTATGCTTTTGCATCTCACAAAGTTCAACAAAGTTATTTAGATGGGCAGCAGCATCTTCATTACCAATACTAGAAAATTGTTCTCATAACAAGATTGAGCAAAGCAGGTTTTATCTCAAAGAAAGTATCTTCAGGCATAGGTGGAGCAATAGGTGTGCTCATAAAATCATTGTTGTTGGTGCTAGTGAAGTCACACAACTTAGTGTTTTCAAGAGTAGTCATTTTTTTGTGTTTTCAAATAAGAAACCAAACTAGTAAAACTAATTTTTTTGTGTTTTTGATACAGAAACAAGCAAACAAAGCAAAAAAAAACTAAGCAAAACAAAAATAACAAAGTAAAGAGATTGGTTATGAGGGACTCCCCTTGTAAAGATGTCCTTGAATCCCCGGCAACAGCACCAGAAAATATGCTTGATGGCCCAAAATATATCGAGCTCGTTGGGGAACCCCAAGAGGAAGGTATGATGAGCACAGCAGCAAGTTTTCCCTCAGTACGAAACCAAGGTTATCAATCCAGTAGGAGCAAGGAAACACCCCAAAGGTGTAGCTAGCTGAACGTTGGCAGGGCGCACTACCGGTGCCAGCAACAACGTGGAGACCTGCACAACACAACCACAGAACTCTGTCCCCAACTTGCGATGAGGTTGTCAATCTCACCGGTTTTGCTGAAAACAAAGGATTAAACGTACCGAATGGAAGAAAGTAATAGTTTGCAGAAAGTAAACGCAAAGCAGTAAACAGTTTCTAGATTGTATGTAAAAGAAAAGGACCCGGATCCATAGTTCACTAGAGGTGGCTCTCCTTAAGATAGATAACATGCTGGGTGAACAAATTACAGCGGGGCAATTGACAAATATCGAGAAAGCAATACATGCATATACTAATCATCTTGACTCCTTTGGAACTTGATTGGGCATTACAACATTATACATAGACCGCCATCCAACTGCATCTATGACTAATAATCCACATCCAGGTTATCATCCGAACCCCCTCCAGTATTAAGTTGCAAGCAACAGATTATTACTTTACGAATTGCGTGTAATGTAAACAATACGATTGTTCTATGAACAAAGGATTGTTGTTTTCTCCCTAGTAGCAACAGCACATCTAGTACCTTAGAGATTTTTGTCACTTCCCCAGATTACCAGAGGCATGAACCCACTATCGAGCATAAATACTAACTCTTGGAGTTGCTAGCATCTACTTGGCCAAGATAGCTACTAACAACGGAAAGCATGCAAGATCACAAATAACAAATACATGATAGAATCAATAATCAATCTGAAATAGCATCTCAATATCCATCGGATCCCCGCAAACACAACATGCAGAATTACAAATAGATGATCTTGATCATGAACGGAGCTCAGAAGATCTAAACATGAAAGCACAAAGGAGGAGAACCAGCCATCTAGCTACTACATGGATCCGTAGTCCATGGATGAACTACTCACACATCACACCGGAGGCTTGCATGGTGATGAAGAAGGCCTCCAGGGTGAATTCCCCTCTCCGGCAGGGTGCCAGGAAGAGCTTCAGATGCCTCCTGATCTAGGGATGAAGATGATGACGGCGCTCTGATTCTTTCGTGGATTTTGATCGGGTACTTAGGGTTTTCGTCTGAGGGCATCTTATAGGCGGAAGGAGAGGCCGAGGGTGCCGGGTCGGCCACCACCCCTAGCGTATAGGCTGGCCGCACGGCCAGGTGGCGTGGCTGGCCCCCAGCCCTTCTCCGTCTCGTATTCTGGCATCTGATGACTTCCGGAAAAATAGGCACTTTGGCTTTTGTCCCGTCCAATTCCGAGAATATTCATTTTCTGACTTTCCTAGAACCAAAAACAGCAAAAAACAGGCAGCTGGCGTTGTGGCTCTTGTTAATAGGTTAGTCCAAGAAATCATATGAAAAGTACTCCAAAGTTGGAACAAAACACAAGAAAGTGGATAAAACCAAGCATGGAACATCAAAAATTATAGATAAATTTGCAATGTATCAATAACTTATGTATATAAGCATGGATAACTACAGTTTTAACTAGTTGACAACTTCTACTCATATGCATGGATAACTGTAGTTTTAGCTAGTGGATAACTTCTACTCAGATGCATGGATACTTGTAGTTTTAGCTAGTGGATAATTTGTACTGATATGCCTGGATAACTGTAGTTTTAGTTAGTGGATAACTTGTACTGATATGCCTGGATAACTTCTGTTTAAATACTGCTGGATAAGTTGATTGCATATAATCATCATAGCTTCATTCATAACTTGCACAATAGCATTTGTGTGTGAAACATCAGCATGCTCCTCTTCGTCTATTTCTTGATTTGGTTCCGCATTAAGATCAATATCCATGGTTTCACAGCTGTTCAACCAAAATATTCATCTTGTCAGAATTTAGGATGAAGCAAAAATAGGATGTCATGTCTATTTAGTTGTCCTAAATTAGTTGTTTGTAATACAGGGATCAACATATACTGCCACTGAAGCTTAAGATGATTGATTTCTTATAGTTTGAACAAGATTGGACATATCTCAGATGCAAAATTTGAGGAGTAAATTAGTTGTAGATGCCATGTTTTCGTTTAGATTCATGTTATGCAGAAGTATATTGTCATCTTGAGTACCATATAGAGACGTTGCTACGAAAATCATGCTGAATTGAAGGTTTGATTTTGAGAAGTACCTGTTGTTTTTGTTGTGTGTTCGTTTTTTCACTTTTCAGTAGCAGGGCGCTGGGCATCAAGGTGTTAGGGTGGATCTGCAATGGCGATCTTGGATAGAGGATGAAGGCGACATGGACAGGTGCGAAATTGGGGGAGGGGGATAGCGCTAGATCTAGGGGGATTTCTGATTCGGGTTTGGGTTTTTTGCTTGGAGAGGAAGATGGTCCCAATTTTTGGGGGAAAATCTAGCTTTCCCTTTTTGGACCTGGTCATGCGTCCGTGATGGGAAGGGGCGGGGCGCGTCGACGCGGCATCGCGGTCCGAACACGGGATCGCGAGTCAAAAACGCCCGCCAGAATCGTGCTATTTCAGGGCGTCCGCCAGGTAGTCGCATCCTAACTTAAAACCTCTTAGCCTAGTTGAAATGGTCTTCCGCCTCGTTTTATAAATAAACTCATACGGCCAAACCGATACAAATTGACGAGGGAACTTAAAAAACATATCAGGCCTTGTTCGTTTTCTCTAGAATGGATCCAGGCGTGGAAACTCCAGAGAGGGATGTCGTTGATCCCAAGCCTCCACCCAAAGCTAATACAACCCCATGAACGTGTTTCTGGTCATTCGCTTAGTCCTAGACCATGCTGAGACTTTATGCATCACCCTTTTCTTTTCCTATGCGTCGCGTCGGGGAAACATTTCATGGGTCAGACGGGGAGAAAAAATTCCAACCTTGATAGCCTAGAGTTGGACGGGATGGGTTAGGTTGTGATCCAAGACATCAGGGCTGGAAAAATTATGTGGCCCAGCTGCATCATCGTCGTCTAATAAGCGTGCGTGGTTGCTACGCAGAGAGTTTGCACCATCCGCCCATCAATTGGATATATCCATCAGGTGATCGATGGTCTTCGGTTGTATGCAACCTAGCTCATCCTTGATCTCTCGCTTGCTTTGGCCGCAGTTGAAGGTGTTGATTGCCCTCTCCTCAGAGATGTCCTCTGCGGCGTTCCTCGGGGTGGTCCATTGCTGGATGTATGAGCGTATTGACTTGCTTGATCTTTGCATGCACGCCTGTAGTTTTTCGATGAACACTGGTCGTTTGTAAGTAGCCTGGAAGTTCTAGACAAAGCTATGGACCAGGTCATCCTAGTTTTTAATCAACTTTGTGGGCTGGCTCTTCAGCCAACTGCGTGTAGAGCCTTTCAGCTATAGATGTAGGCACTGCATGGCAGTAGTTTTTGAACCTTCGTGGCATACTACTATTAGGTAGTCCTCCAGCCAAGTTTTTGGCTCTTGGATCCCGTCGTACTTGGGGTGTCAGAGGGAAGCTTGAGACCCTTCGGCATCTGGGTCAGGCGGATGCAGTAGCTAAAGCAACTTGCACTGCACGGCTTGACATCTTCTCAGAGTCGAGGGACTCGTGATTGATGTCTACGCACGCTTCTATTCTTGTAGACAGTGTTTCGGCCTCTAAGTGCAGAGGTTTGTAGAACAGCAGCAAGTTTCCCTTAAGTGGATCACCCAAGGTTTATCGAACTTAGGGAGGAAGTGGTCAAAGGTATCCCTCTCAAGCAACCCTGCAATCAAGATACAAGAAGCCTCTTGTGTCCCCCAACACACCCAATACACTTGTTAGGTGTATAGGTGCACTAGTTCGGCGAAGAGATAGTGAAATACAAGTAATATGGATGATTATAAGTGGTAATTGCAATCTGAAATAAGAGTGGTAGCAAGCAAACATGTAACATGACTGATTGTAAACGGTGTTTTAATGCTTAGAAACAAGGCCTATGGATCATACTTTCACTAGTGGACACTCTCATATAAATATCTTCTCTTCATTATGCTACCCTGAACTACTCTCCCGTTGGACGATGTAGGGCTATAACAGCACAGCTTAAAGTTTGCATTCCCCATCTAGATAACCCCTCACTATCACCTTGAGCGCTAGATGGTTCCAACAAACACCACAATCTCATAGAGACATCCAACTCAAATTATACTCATGATAAGTATTCTGTAACCTTAGCCTAAGTGCCACACGTTGTGCACACTGTCAACTTCACACACGTGGGGATAAGTAGAGATTAATTAAAGCACTTGAGTAGCAGAACATATCTACTTATTCAACTAGATTACAAAGCTCATGTTCTCAATAAGATCACGCATAGAGAGAGAGATGAACACATAGCTACCGGTATAGCCCTTAGCCTCGAGAGAGAACTACTCCCTCCTCATCATGGGAGTCAGCAACGACGATGGAGATGGCGGTGGAGTCAATGGAGATGGCTCCGGGGGTACTTCCCCGTCCCGGCAGGGTGCCAGAACAGAGACTTTTGTCCCCCGAATCTCCTCTTAGGTGGCGGCAGCGCTGCGGAACATTTTGTGGAATTCTGGTCCTTTCTTTAGGGTTTTCGTCTCGGAGGGTTTATATAGGTGAAGAGGTGAGGTCGATGGCCGTCCGAGGGACCCACACCAGGGCCTGGCACACCCAGGGGGCCACGCCACCCTATGGTGTGGCCGCCTCGTGGCTCTCCTCCGTCTCTGCTTTGGACTTCCGTGTCGTGTCGGAAAAAATAGGAACTTTGGCTTTTGTTTCGTCCAATTCCGAGAATATTTCTTTACTAGCTTTTCTGAAACCAAAAACAGTAGAAAACAAGCAACTGGCACTGCGGCATCTTGTCAATAGGTTAGTTCTAGAAAATGTATAAAAATGCCTCAAAGTGTAGACAAAAGATAAGATAGTTGGTACAAAACAAGCATAGAGCATCAAAAATTATAGATACATTTACGATGTATCAGTGATTAGCATCTTCGCGCGGGATCTGTCGACTTTGCATTGTGTGATGTTGTTGCGGGTGTCATAGTCACATGATCCTCGTGCTCGTGGCTCTCATCGTGGATTGTTGCAGTGAAGTCGCAAGTTGTCGCCTCGTCGAGGCGAGTGGTTTAATCATCACGGCATGATGTCTTTTCACTGCTTCGCTTCCCATCGATCCTAGGTCGGCGATGGTTGATCGATGAAGATCCGCCTAAGGATCGTTCTCCAGAGGTTGTTTATACAACATGTACATAGTAGCCGTGATTAGGGCACATTGTGGCGTCTTGGCCACCATGTCGCCCACCGTGTCCACCATCATGAACGATGAATCAAGGCTTTTTGATAACCCCAAGCCTATTGTCTTTGGGAAGACATCATAGCCGAGATCATCACTTTGGTGCCCCGTCCACGTGGGTGTGCCTTGACGAGGAAGAGTGGAGAGTGTACATCTATCGCCGCCCCTTGATCAGTACATTAGCATGCCGCTTACGCTCATAAAGTCCCGCATGTGCTGCAGTCGGCGTGTATGTTGTTGGTGAAGGAGGGTGTGGTAGGACATCAGCCCCTCCTGCGTCGCATCCGCCGTCATAGGGGTTGAACCTCTTAAGGCCTCATTTGCCTTGTTCCAGGCCTCCAGAGGGATGTTGAAGGCGGTCCAGTTGGCTGCTTCGTTGTTCCCATTGCCAACTCTGGTGGCGAGGTTGATGACCACATACTAGAAACATGAAGGGTACACACTACTTCTACAACTGTTGTGATCGACGGAACTGCTGTCATGATGCCTGGTAAAGTCGGTCGGACCCGTGCATGGTAGGCATCGCAGTCGACACAGAAGATTGATGTCGGGATTGATTTTGGCTCGGTAGAGGAGATGACGCAAGATGGCGAGGAGGGCACCATAGTGGTCAATGGTGATGTCGACTTTGCTGGAGAGAACGTATCAGGTCTGGGAGACAAAGGGTGCCCACCGTATTGGTGTAGAAGCGCAAACCTCCAAATATCAGATCCCTCTCCTCGTGGAGGGAGTCGAAGGTGGCGCGAGAGGCCGTGAGTGCGGGGTGAACTTGAGGGAACCTAAGTAGATATGATCCTCAGAAACCGGCGAGCCACAGATGGCCAAGGTTGGATGCACTGAATGCGTGACTCTATCGCATAGATTTCCCTTAGACCGCACCAATTGACATGGGGTATCCATGACAATGCCCATGGATGATGGACTTAGGTTTAGGGGAAAAAGGTGCGTACGTAGATTCGTCGGCTAACAAACAAGGGATAAGGCGAGTTTTACCCAGGTTCAGGACCTTAGAGGGTAATACTCTACTCCTGCTTATCTATTCTTGATTATTTATGGAGATTACAATGTCATCGAAGTGGCTATGGTGGTGTAGATTGGACCTTCCTAGAGCAGATTATGCATGAGTTGTAGAGAACTTCCTGGAGACCCCTCCTAGCCTTTATATGGGAGACTAGGTATCAGGTACCATGACCGAGTCAGTTATAGGTTAGAGACGAACCCTAGAGTTTCCTAATCTTGGGCTTGTTCTTCCTCACCGTGCCAGGAATTTGGGCTTTTGATGCTCCATAGCTGCCAAATTATCTTGGTCTTCATGGTCCCAGTAAATCATCATGTTGGCCTCTAGTTGGGTCGAACCAAGTATAATAATAGTGGGTACCTGATAGGCTATACCCACGTCGGACCAATCAACACTACACCTCCCAACCGATCGACGTGCATGGCTTGTCCATGAAAGGCTCGTTGTCCTACAAGACCTCTTCTGATTTAGCCCATGGGCCGCTGGTCATGTCACCGCTGGAGCATCTGGATGATCCAACACTAGGGTATCCCATAACGCCTCATGTCGATGTCTCGGCCACGGTACCTCTGGATGACCCTTCTCCTACTATCGCTGATTCGACACACACCATGGTGATGTGATAGCAAGATCACAGGAGGAAGGAGAAAGTGTATACTAATGGGACCATTTGATATGATCCATGAGGACATACGTTCTTTGTTGCGCTTATCTCATCGAGAGGTGTTGCATGAACCAGAGTGGCATACAGCCATGACCGTAGAGTTTGCCGCTCTCTCTCAGACCAAGACATGGGCCTTGGTTCCTTGACTACCTAGTGTTAACATTGTTGGTAGAAAGTGGATTTTCAAAACCAAGCATTGTCAAAATGGCTCGATTGATAAACACAATGCTCATTTGGTAGCTCGTGGTTTTACTCAACAACATGGGATTGACTATGTGAAAAGTTTAGTTTATCACTTGTAGTTTCTCATGGCTGGAGTCTTCAACAAATTGATGCCAGTAATGTTTTTCTTCATGGTTTCTTGATCGAAGATGTCTATATGCACCGACCACCACATTTTGAGGATGCTAAATATCCCTCGCTTGTTTGCAAACTTCAGCTGTCTATCTATGGTCTCTGAAGCAGTC
The DNA here is from genome assembly GCA_023614405.1 of Avena insularis. Taxonomy (NCBI): domain Eukaryota; kingdom Viridiplantae; phylum Streptophyta; class Magnoliopsida; order Poales; family Poaceae; genus Avena; species Avena insularis. Next base: position 656,637,349 of record CM042690.1, on the reverse strand, counting down.
ACCACGTGCATGGTACACATGTTTGAGTCAACTTCTTCATCAGCTTGGTTTCACTTCGTCCAAGGATGATACATCGTTATTCATCTTTTTTCAAGATGGTGTTCAGATCTATGTATTGGTCTATGTTGATGACATCGTTACTGTTGGCTCTACTTTGGAGGTTGTTGATCGTCTAGTGAATTCACTTCTCGATACTTTTCCTATTTAGGACATGGGTAAGCTAGATTATTTTCTTGGACTGGAAGCATCTTACAATTCAGGGGCATCCCATTGACTCTATGAAATTATGCGCTTGATCTTCTTCATAGAGTCAATATGGAGAATTGTAATCCCTCTCCCATTCCTTTGGTCACGTCTAAGAGGTTGGTGCGTGACACTTAGAGCCCTACCTGGTACTAATGATTCTTTTTAGTACTATAGCATTGTTGGGGGATTGTAGTATTTGGCCGTTACTTGATCAGATATTTCCTTTGCAGTGAATAAGGTTTGGTTAGTTTCTCTCTTAGCCTACTGAAGTTCGTCAAGATGTTGTTAAGCGAATTTTCTGGTATGTCAAGGAACACTATAGGTTGGTTTGTAGATTCGTAAATCCCCCTCTTCAGGCATGAGTATTTTCACTTATGAAGATTGGGATGGTTGTGTGGATGGTTGTCGTTCCACTAGTGGCTTTGCTGTGTTTGTTGGACTGAATCTCATTTCAACAATCTCGAGCTCCAGTACCAAGGTGGAGTATAAGGCATTGTCCATGGTGTTGCTAAAGAAATATGGATGGAATCTCTGCTCAAGGAGTTTGATGTAACTCATTAGTGTACGCCTATCTTATGGTGCGATATTTTTGGGGCTACATACCTGACGATGAATCTAGTCTTTCATGCTCGCGTGAAGCATATTGAGATCGATTTCCATTTTATGCATGAGTGAGTAGCAACATGTGCACTAGATGTCAGGTTTATTTCCACGGATGATCAGCTGGCTGATATGTTACTATGCCAACCACACGATAGATGCTGGACCGGTTTAAGACCAATCTGAACCTTGTATTAGCGGTTTAGATTAAAGGGGTGTGTTGAAAGGCACTGTAGTCTAGTGTGTTTGTATTTTTCTCTATACATTGTATGTGTATGTATGTAACTTTGACCCCACGAAACCCTAGACATTGTATTATCAAACTAATATAACTAAACTGTTAGACCCCTCCTTTGTAAAGGAAAAGGATCCCTGTGATTGCAATGCTAGTCCCTGGATCAATGCTAGCATCCACAGTTTAAGATGAAGTACACAGATACAAAGGTCGTTTATTACATTCATTCTAGAGATAAAACATAGTCTTTTACAACTCAGGGCCATAGGCCTAATACCAGAGTTTAAGGAATAAGTAAATAAACATAAGTCTTCATCTTCATGTGCCACAGGCAAGCATGTTGAGTGTAGACTCATGACTCCTATTCATCATCGGAGTAACCTGCAACATCACAAGTTACAGCCACAGAGGGTCAATACTTTGGAATAGTATTGGCAAGTGATACCTTAGTATATTTTAAGTGGACTATACTACTATATGCATTTTGGCTAAGTGTAGCTTGGCTTGCTTTGCTCAAAATAGGTTTTTCCTATTAGTAGAAAACATTAAGTTTTTCTTTGTCCAAAACTTCCCAAGGAACCTCCAATAGACATTGGGGTCCTTCACCCTTGTTCACCCACAAGTTTTATTTAGAAGTTGGAGTGATGAGATTCTTGAAGCTTCCATGTCTTGATGCTCAAATTGTCCTTTACCAGGGACATGGCTAAGTACTTAGGTTTTACACTCTGCAGAGGTGGTGCACTTTCCCCAAAAGACTTGGTTTCCCAAGACAAGATCTTTCAGAAGCCTTTCCTTAGTCAAATGGACGCGTTCCAACCTATCATTCCCTCTACCACCAACTGTCCAAGAGACTAAGTTCTAGCAACCTATATGATCATCGCAGAGCCCATATTGCCAAGTGGTTGCACTTGAAGCTTCTCAACATTTGACATCTCAAATCTCTTTGTTCCTGGGTGGCAATCCACAAGTGTGATACACAAGGTAAACCATAGAAATGGGCCTTGTGTAACCACTCAACCAAAAACCACCAAGCAAGTCCCATTCCACCCAGGTGATTCATTAACTTAGTTGTTTTATTAAACAAAACACAAGTCCTTAGACTTAGAAATTTTCCATAGCATGAATATATATTCCACCCTTGTTTTCTATTAGCTAGGCTAAGCATGGCATGGCAACTTAACTTTAGGGAAAATTTCCTAGCAACTCTACCATTCTAAACTACATAGGATTTCCCATCATATCATTTGACAAAAGTAGCATGCATGTATTAGCAAAAATATCTAATACTAATATAAAATATAGGAATGGAATATTCATGAAAATATCACTTGCCTTGGTAATGAGGAGAGTAGCACTCTTCACAGTCACAATCACTAGCAAAATCTACACACAAAATTGTAGCACACAATTTAAATACAATCAAAAATAATATGTATGCATGCATGCAAGAATTTACTAAGTGGTGATTTTGAAAACTCTACCAAGCATGTGCATGTTACTGAAACATAACAAGACACAAAATTTGCCAAAACAAACTTATTTGGTACTTAAACAAATTGTTAAACTAAAATCATACTCAAAATAGCCTTAAACAAGTTTCTACAAACAAAGTCATTTTAATGGTTACTATTTGTTAAACACTTTGCATAAACAGAAAGGCCTTGATTCACTGAATCCAACGGTATAAAGTTTGCAAAATCCCAACGTGGCAATCAAAAGTTATAGGCATTTGAAATTTGGATAAAATTCTGATTTGAAATCTGTTTTTAGATTCAACACTTGCCACGCGTCGCGTCCCTATTGGCGCGTACCTCTTCGGTTGTTTCGGGTCCTGCGGACCGCACGATCTAAATGAGATCTGGCGGCTCAGACGCGCGCGTACCCATTCGTCCTCCTTCTAATCCACGCCACAGGATCTAGATCCAACGTTCCTAATCAACCGGACCATACTCGGGCGATGCTAGCGGCGTTGACCGGCGGCCGCGCGTCTGGCTACGACGGTGCCGGCGTTCTAGATTGCCCTAGGAAGCAAGAAGGTGCTTACCAGATCCGCAAAGGCGTGCTGAAGCTCGATGTGGTACTGGCTTGCGGAGGGACGCGCTGACACGGCGATGATTGCTCGTTGGAGTAGAGACAGGCGTCGGCACGGTCAGTGGTTGACGTTGGCGAGGTTCCTTGTCGCGCTAAGCCAAAATAGGAGCACCGTTAGATGCGCAAGTCGATGAGGATTCTAGGCGTATCAGTCGGAAAGCAAGGGGCGGTGTCTACTTATGGAGGGAGGTCGCCAGAGTTTGTGCAGAAGAAGGTGGCGGCCTGTCATCGATGTTGCTGGAGCTACGGGTCATGCGAAGGTAAACGGAGTGTGTCAGAAGATGCGCAGAGACTCACTGAACAAGATAGCATGAATGAGAGACAGAGGGGAACACGAGGCTCACCGGAATTTGCTGGCGCAGTCGTCGGAACAGCGGCGGAGTCGTGCGAGTCGTGGGTGGCCTGGTGGCGTGAATGCAAAATTGACCGGGGGAAAATGGTCGTGGGGAAGTGGGGATCTTATAGCCGGAGACTCGACAGGAAACGCTCGTCGCATCAATGCTAATTATGCTCGCGAGATCAATGTTGCAACGGCCAGCGGCGGAGATCGTCTTGTGATTCAGGGGAAGACGATCTTGGCGTGGAGGAGGCCCGCTCGTCGGTAAGTCTTGAGTGGAGGTGGAATCTGTCATCGACTGAATGCGTCTTTCAAGGTGAGAGAAGAAAAGAACATCCCCGGGTGGGCTAGTTGGGCTCGATTCGTTGCTGGGCCAGATACCTGGCGCGCGGCCTGTTTATTTTGTTTATTCCTTTTCTTTTTCTATTTTGGTTTTCAGGAATGATTTTGATATGAATTCAAATCCTTTTTGAATTCAAAAAATTCTAGGAACTTCTGCAGGGTACTGTGGTTTCAAAAACTAGTTATTTAAACATGTAGTTACCCTGCAAGGGCTTGGTCAAGCTTGGGCTTAATACAAACAAAGACTTTGCCTTAGGTTTGCAAATGTTGATAAATAGGGTTTTGAATTTATTTCTAAGTTGAAAACTTTGGTCAAACTTTTACACCTAAACTTTCCAACAATGGAGGCAAGCAAACAAGTTCCTAAACATTCAGGTTTCAAAGGGTGATGGCCATTTGAGTTAAATTTGCTCACATGAAATCATAGCACAAGCTTCTGTTTCTGAAATGATTTTGAGAAAAACTCTAAATGATGAAGGATGCAAGGATGATATGAATGAGCTTTGAAATATGAATTTAGGGATGTTACATAAACTATGCAACAGTTCGTCAGAGAAGCTTTAGAGTATCTCTAACATCTCCCGTAAAAACACAACCCTTAAAACAGTAATACAGGCTACCGAAAACATTTTTTATACTCCGAAACATAGCTAAAAGGAATGGATCATGTAAACCTTGACCCATACAATGACCCACCTTTGTCCCGACATTTATTTATTCATACCTCCATCTGCACCCCCACATATCTAGCTAACTAATTATGATGGAATCGATGAAATAGCAGTGAGAAATCTAGACTCAGACCGGTTTGAAACTTGTCAAACCCGGTGGGCTAACAGGAGCCGCTTGATTAGCATCCAACATCCTAGAACCAACCCGCATGGTGGGTTGCGGTTTTAATGTGCCACACTGATGTCTACGCACTTCTATTCTTGTAGACAGTTGTTGGGCCTCCAAGTGCAATGGTTTGTAGAATAGCAGCAAGTTTTCCCTTAAGTGGATCACCCAAGGTTTATCGAACTCAGGGAGGAAGTGGTCAAAGGTATCCCCTCTCAAGCAACCCTGCAATCAAGATACAAGAAGTCTCTTGTGTCCCCAACACACCTAATACACTTGTCAGGTGTATAGGTGCACTAGTTCGGTGAAGAGATAGTAAAATACAAGTGGTATGGATATAAGACAATGATGCCAGAAAATAGTTTGATGGCGTGGAAGAGACTAAAGGCAAACTGAAATAAAGATGGAAGCAAGAAAACATGTAATCTCTAGCCTAAGTGCCACCATGGTGTGCATGCTGTCACTTTCACACACATGGGGAGAGGAGAGATCTATTAAAGCACTTGAGTAGCAAGGTAGATCTACTTGATTACAAAGCTCATGATCACAATATGATCACGAATAGAGAGAGATGAACACATAGCTACCGGTAGAATCCTTAGCCTCGAGGAAGAACTACTCCCTCATCATCATGGGAATCAGCAATGGCGATGGAGATGGTGGTGGAGATCGATGGAGATGGCTTTGGGGGCACTTCCCCATCCCGGTAGGGTGCCGAAACAGATACTTTCTGTCCCCCAAATCTCCCCTTCGGTGGCGGCGGCGCTGCGGAACTTTTCGTGGCTGGAGGCTTGATGATTTAGGGATTTTGCATCGGGAGGCATCTTATAGGCGAAGAGGCAAGGTAGGTGGCCAGCCAGGGGGCCCACACCACCTAGTGGTGTGGCTAGGGCTAGCCCGTGCCACCATATGGTGTGCCCACCCTGGTGCCCTACTCCGTCTCTGCTTCGTGTTTCCGTGTTGCTCCGGGAAAAATAGGCATATTGGCTTTTGTCTCGTCCAATTCCGAGAATATTGATTTTCTGCCTTTTCTGGAACCAAAAACAGAAGAAAACAGGGAACTAGCACTATGGCATCTTGTTAATAGGTTAGTCCCAGAAAACATATAAAAATACCTCAAAGTGTTGACAAAGCAAAGCAAAGTAGATACTAAACAAGCATGGAACATCAAAAATTATAGATACGTTTGCAACGTATCAACATCCCCAAGCTTAACTCCTGCTCGTCCTCGAGTAGGTAAGTGATAAAAAGAAAGAATAATTTTTTAGGTGACATGCACCATCATAAACTTGATCAAAGTATTTGTAAAACATTTGAAAGCTAGGATCATAGTACTTCAACATAGCATGAAATATAAAGTTCTAACAATAAGACATAGCAACTATGTTGTAACATGAAAAGGCACAAACAAAAAGATTCATGAATAACAATGCTTTGCAAGACGTTTGTTTGTTTCACATAAAGAAAACATAGCATTGTGGCATTCAGCTTGCCCCTCATAGAGTAGCAAACATAAATGCATAGGACACCTTCAAAGTTTATAAGGGTGACTAGAGGCAAATAGTTTAAGAACAAGCAATATCAACGTTATGCATCAATCAACAAGTCTTGGTACAATGCACATAGAACTAAGAATGGCCACTATGCTCTCTCAATAGGTGCATAAAGATAGACGGTGGAGACTCAAAATAAAAGTAAAAGAAAGGCCTTCATAGAAGGAAGCAGGGATTCAAGTCTCATAAAGAGCTTCCAAAAATTATGGTACTTGTTAGCTTTGAAGTGATTAAGATTAAAGTGAACAAACTATGGAGTATATGCTTGACAAAGTATAAGCTGGAAATCTCATGTCCCTTGAATACAAGGGCCGCTCCTCATGCTACTCAAGTTTAGTTACCGGTAAGTTCTTGTCATAGTAAGTACATGTGTATCATAGAGAACCGCCAACGGGGTACCCCTTGCCCAATGATACAGAAGAATCCCCATATCAAAATGACAAGGCAAGCAGACAACGAGCATCTCAGCAATCTTCTTATTTACCATGGGAAAATGGTGCTTTTTTCTCTCTTTCCTCTTTTCTCATATCTCTTTTTTTCTTTTTCTCTTTTTTCTCAATATCTGACTCTTTTTTATAAGAAGAATGCTTCATAGACAGCTCATTATGGTTACCTTGCAGGTTTCCACCATGACAACATGGATTAGACTAGCGGCCCAAGCGTTTCTCTAACACACATACATAACTCAATGGACTTACAAGCTCCCTTTTCATTTCACACCGACGACATCCATAGACAAAAGAGCATGATATCAACTAGGTACAAAGTACAAGTGCAATGTTGAAAGCGTTCCCCATGACAACATGGTTCTGCTAATTCCCAATGTATAAGTGCAAGCATATACAACATAGATGACACAATGGTTCAAGTGTATTAGGGGCAAGAAAAGTAAAGTGTGCCATCAAGTTCGTGAGAGTTTTAATCACTAATTTTCACATAACAAGTTTAATTCGGAAGGTAGATAAAAACATGAATATACTTGGAATAGAAAATGCTAATAGGTAGGTATGGTGGACTCTTTGGAATAACTTGGTTTTAGGAGTTGGATGCATGAGTGGAACTCATACTTGGTTATGGAGGCTAGCAAAAGACTGGGAGCGACCAACTAAGAGAGCAATAATGGCCATAATCATGCAAAGCAACAAAACATCATTAATTAAAGCATAAAGTGATATTACAAGTCGAAAACTAAGGGATCATAAAGGCTATGGTCACTTGGGATAGTCATAACATGGTGTGATCATGTGCCAAGTCAACCCAAATAAAGCATCAAAGGAGAATACCACAATACTATGCTTTAATATGCTAAAACAACGCATGATTCTTTCAAGGCACATTAAGCAATCTCAATTATTTGTAACAAGTCATGCTACAGCAATAATCACTAAGCATAAAGCCAAATCAATATCAAGCATGACATGATAAAGTCTAGGTCACAGTCAAAAACAAGCTCCTTTTACCACTTAAGCATGATCTTTTCCTACTCTTTTCCAATCCAAACCAAACTATTTGAAAACCAATGTATGAAAGAGGGGGGTCCAACCAATTTATTCAAGCAAACTAAGAAAACCAATCAAACAAAAACCAAAAACAAAAAACGAAGACGCTCCAAGAACAACACAACTGTGCATGAAACAATAAAAATGAAGTGTTTGGAAGAAACCTGACATTTTTATTGATGAAGAAGGGGATGCCATGGGCATCCCCAAGCTTTGACGCTTGTATCTCTTGAATGTTTCTTGGCTGACACGGGGTGGCATCCCCAAGCTTGAGCTTTAGTCCATTCTATCTCATTACATCATTCTCTCCATACACCTGAAATTTTTCCTTCATACAAAACTTCACACAATCTTTATTAGCAACATTAGTGCACTCAAGATAATAAGTCTTTAGGTTCAGTTTCAACACCAATAAAACATCCATTAAAACACAAGATACGGAAGTACTTCCCTCAAAAAGCTCAATTCCCAAAGAGAACTCAAAAAGGAATCAACAAGAAGCAAATGCAAATAATGGCAGAAATCTGTCAAAACAGACCAGCAGGTAAAAACCAATTGTTTCGAAGACCTTATGTTGCTCAAATCGAAAAGTGTTGAACTAACGAAAGTTGGATAACAACCTGGGGCAGAAGCACAAAAATTCATGCCTCAAAAAGAAGTACAGAGATTTTACACGAATTTTTACAGTGAAGCACAAAAATCTGTTTCGGGACAGCAACTTTCCCAAGCATTACTTCTCTCATTAGAGGTTACTCTTTGCACAAAAAGCAAATAAAAAGGATAAGAAGCGCTTATTACTGAGGTTAATACTGAGGTAATAACTTCCAAGGCTCATCTAAAACTTTTGGGTTATCTCCCAATAAGTACTTTTATTTAACGCCTTTAAGTTAGGCATGATAGTTTGAGAAGATGCTCACATAAGAAATATGAATTTATAGTAAAAGAGAGCATAAAGAAGAAAATTCAAAACACATTTAAGTCTAACCCACTTCCTATGAAAAATAATCTTGTAAATAAACAAATCATGAAAGCACAAAGCAACAAGCATAGGAAAGCAAAACAAGTGCAATTTCAAAATTTTCAACATAAAGAGGGGAAACTTAATATTGTTGAGATACATAAAACCACGTTTCCCTCTCTCATAATAACTTTCAGTAGCATCATGAATAAAATTAACAATATAACTATCACAAGAAACATTCTTATCATGAGCCACATGCATAAAAGAATTAATACTCCCCACGTAAACATAGTCATTCTTATTAATTATAGTGGGAGAAAATTCAACTAAATAGCTATCATTATTATTTTCATCACCATAATCATCAAATATAGGAGGCATATTGTAATCATAATTAATTTCCTCCTCAATAGTAGGTGGACTGAGAATATCATATTCATCATTGTAATCATCATATATTGGAGGCATAGTATCATCAAAGTAATTTTCTCCTCCGTGCTTGGGGGACTAAAAAGATCATTTTCATAAAAACTAGCTTCCCCAAGCTTAGACTTTTCCATAGCATTAGCAATAATGGTGTTCAAAGAATTCATACTAATAACATTGCTATTAGCATGCAAAGAAAGTTCCATGGGTTTTTAATTTTCTTTTCAGACAATTCATGTTCTACATTAGGAAAAATACTAAAAAGCTCTCTAATTTTTTGTTGTTTTCCATTAAGCCTAACTAGTGAAAACAAGAAACAAAAAGACAAAATTGCAGAATCTAAAGGAAATAACTTCAACCACTCACACACTAGCTACAGTACTAGAAGATAACTTAATAGCCAGAAGATGTGAGTACCTTTTACCTTACCTCCCCGGCAATGGCGCCAGAAAATAGCTTGATGTCTACGCACTTCTATTCTTGTAGACTGTTGTTGGGCCTCCAAGTGCAGAGGTTTGTAGAACAGCAGCAAGTTTTCCCTTAAGTGGATCACCCAAGGTTTATCGAACTCAGGGAGGAAGTGGTCAAAGGTATCCCCTCTCAAGCAACCCTGCAATCAAGATACAAGAAGTCTCTTGTGTCCCCAACACACGCAATACACTTGTCAGGTGTATAGGTGCACTAGTTCGGCGAAGAGATAGTAAAATACAAGTGGTATGGATATAAGACAATGGTGCCAGAAAATAGCTTGATGGCGTGGAAGAGACTAAAGGCAAACTGAAATAAAGATGGAAGCAAGCAAACATGTAACAGATCTAGTAGCAAATGGTGTTTCAATGTTTAGAAACAAGGCCCAGGGATCATAATTTCACTAGTGAACACTCTCATATAAATATCTTCTCTTTATGATACTACTCTTAACTACTCTCCGGTTGGACACTCTAATCCATGGTAGGGCTACAACATCACACCTCAAAGTAAGCCTTTCCCATCTAGATAACCCCACACTGTCACCTTGAGCACTAGATGGTTCCAACAAACACCACAATTTCATAAAGACATCCAACTCCAAATATAACTCATAATAAGTATTTGTAATCTCTAGCCTAAGTGCCACCATGGTGTGCACGCTGTCACTTTCACACACATGGGGAGAGCAGAGATCTATTAAAGCACTTGAGTAGAAAGGTAGATCTACTTGATTACAAAGCTCATGATCACAATATGATCACGCATAGACAGAGAGATGAACACATAGCTACCGGTAGAACCCTTAGCCTCGAGGAAGAACTACTCCCTCATCATCATGGGAATCAGCAACGGCGACGGAGATGGTGGTGGAGATCGATGGAGATGGCTCCGAGGGCACTTCCCCATCCCAGCAGGGTGCCGGAACAGAGACTTTCTATCCCCCGAATCTCCCCTTCGGTGGCGGTGGCGCTGCGGAACTTTTCGTGGCTAGAGGCTTGACGATTTAGGGTTTTTGCATCGGGAGGCATCTTATAGGCGAAGAGGCAAGGTCGATGGCCAGCCAGGGGGCCCACACCACCTGGTGGCATGGCCAGGGCTAGCCCGTGCCACCATATGGTGTGCCCACCCTGTTGCCGTACTCTGTCTCTGCTTCGTTTTTCTGTGTTGCTCCGGGAAAAATAGGCGTATTGGCTTTTGTCCCGTCCAATTCCGATAATATTGATTTTCTGCCTTTTCTGGAACCAAAAACAGAAGAAAACAGGCAACTAGCACTGTGGCATCTTGTTAATAGGTTAGTCCCAGAAAACATATAAAAATACCTCAAAAGTGTTGACAAAGCAAAGCAAAGTAGATACTAAACAAGCATGGAACATCAAAAATTATAGATACGTTTGCAACGTATCACACACCTGATCTAGACACCTTTTCTCCTAGGGCCCCACCCATCAACCTCTCCCATCCATTTAAGATCTAAGCACATGGCTTAATAGGATACTCATACCAACAAGTTGCAACTTCTTTTTCGGAAGCTCATCTGAAAAGAACTCCGAGGTTAAGCGTGCTTGGCCTAGAGCAATTCTAGGATGAGTGACCGACCGGGAAGTGGGTACCGGGTGTGCACCAGTGAGGACAAAGTGCATATAAAAGACTAGTGTTGGTCTATGGGGCCAGTCCTGATATCCTATTCTGCTGCCAGGAGTGATAGCCCGGGCATGGAGAGTTCGGGGTGTTACAAGTATTTCATAGCCATCAACCTCCCCAAGCTTAAACTTGACCGTCCTTGAGCAAGAAAACCAAAATCAAAAAGGAACTCAACATTTAAACTGAAATAACGAGATGGTGATCTTACTCATGATTGGTAGTCTCATGTTTCCTCCACTTTATTAATCTGAAAAAATTCAGCTTAGATAGAGTAATGGCAAGCATATCATATAGGTTTTTATGCATCCTTATAGTACAACAAAATTATTGTTAACATGGATGATTAAAATAAGTAAACTTTATTCCATGTCATGTAATAAACTCATAGGCTTGCCTTTGAACAATAATTTTGTTGACCGTCAACCTCCCCAAGCTTAAACTTGACCATCCTTGAGCAACAAAACCAAAGTCAAAAAGGAAGTCAGCATTTAAACTGAAATAACGAGATGGTGATCTTACTCATGATTGGTAGTCTCATGTTTCCTCCACTTTATTAATCTGAAAAACTTCAGCTTAGATAGAGTAATGGCAAGCATATCATACAGGTTTTTATGCATCCTTATAGTACAAAAAAATTATTGTTAACATGGATGATTAAAATGAGTAAACTTTATTCCATGTCATGTAATCAACTCATAGGCTTGCCTTTGAACAATAAAGTGTAATCATGTAAAATTGAGAGTGTGAGAGTTTGTCATGAAAAACATATACACTAGAGTATCTCAATTCTCCCACATCAATAAGTCAAGACTTTTCAAGCACTACTTTTCTGTTCATTGTCCTTCAAGAATTTCAGTTCTTAAGTAATTTAGAGCATGCCAAAAAAAATAGTTTATCGGGTTGTGATGGACACTCGTGGCATCACCAAGGTTTTTGTTCCTTTTGCATAATGATTACTCATATCAGCTACAGGAGTGATTCCATCATGAACACAACTACCCGAGGATTCCAATAATCTTACCCATTATAGCATTGCTGCTACATATGTTTAATCAAATCATAGCCAAAATCTAGGAGTTTCCTCCATGAAGATCATTCGTAAGCTAACGAAGTTGTTGGCATCCCATGAAGTTTGACACGCATAAAGCTATATCATTCTTATGATTCACAAGTCAAACTTTGGCATGCTCACAAAAACCGCTAAATATTAATTCAATCGAACAAATCCTTTTAAAGAGAGCTATCAAGTCAATCATTATTTTCTGTGGTGTTGAGTGTCTCTAGAAATAAGCCTTCAAGACTAAATACTACAACACCCAAGCCTTCAATTGTGAGACTTTTTATTATTACAATTGTTTAGCAAATTTTTAGGCAAGACTTGGTTAACTACAAGAGCTGGAACAAAACGTACCCAACTAAATACCCATGCAAACAAAATTTTACTACAATATAAAGACTCACTCCACCAATATAATATCTTAACATTTACTACTAACTAGCATGCTTTGTCAAACTTCAAAAGTGGGGAGTCTTAAGGCATACCTCTCATGATTGGTTCCACTTCTCTCTTACCTTTTTGATTTGCCTCTTGGAAACTCGAAGTCGATCACTCTCCTACAAATATGTGAAAGCCACAAGGAGAATAGAAAGGAAAGAAGAGGGAAAATAAAGATAAATAGAAAAATATTTTTGTTGTTTTTAAGTGAGGGAATTAAAGAATAGAAAATTGGTGGCAAAGCTCATCTAGAAAGTCTAAAAAACAAATAGAAATAACTAAAGTTAAAGTGTTGGGTAAATCAACACAAGTGCTTATAAACTCAAATTAAAAACATAACCTCGAAATAAATAAAAACAAATGAATGCCAAATAAAGATAATGAGGAAACTTATCCAAGCTTAGGCTTTTGCAATCCCTTCAAATCATTGTGGTGGCGGGAAAAGTCATAACTCCAGTTTGCAAATTAGTTGATAAATCACTAGTTGTTTCTCGGAGGTTCAAGAAGAGGTTATTTATCCTCTCCATAGTTCCTCCAAGTTCTTGGAAGTCTTGGTATGTATCGAACCGGGATGGTGGCTGCTCCTCTTGAGAAGGAACTTCTTGCTCCTCTTCTTGGTCCTCATCATCATCATCCGGAATCTCCTCCTCGGGTTGGTGTTGCTCAACCTGCAAGTCCTATAGCAAACGTCCTTCCTCGATAGAGAAAAGACCATTAGGCAAAGGAGTGAGGTAGAGACGCCCAGCTCCAGCAATATACAAGTAATAAACACCACCTCTCCTAGTGAGCATTCCACAAGCTTTTAAAGTAGAGAAACCAACACGTCGCTCACCTAGCACTGGGTGCAACTCACCTAGATCGATGCTTAGGGAAACGGCAAGCACAGTGATGACGCCTCCACCTGTGATTGGTGAAGGGTTTGCATCATAGAAAACAAAAAAATTCCTACGATGGGAACTATTATACGCCAAGATCTATCTATTAGATATAAGCAACGGGTGGATATACATCCATAGAGAACATACCCTCAAAGACAACAAAGCTTTGTTAACGAGATGGAACTCATGGATGATGTAGTCGTACACTCGCTGATCTCAAGATCGTGATGAAGTCCAGCAGGTCCAGCTCCAGCACGTCCATCAGACCCAGCTCCAGCAAGTCCAACACCACCAAGTCCAACACCGCAAAGCAGCGTGCATCCGTGATCGCACACACGTCTGGTACCACGACAACCTCCGTCCCTCGCTCCAGCAAAGCAGCGGAAGCAGCAACTCCTTTCTAGATAAAGCCACCGGGAACATGTATCTCGCTAATCTGAGACCATGGGGGAAAAATACTAAAGGGGGAGAGAGATCCTTCACGAGGAGGTGAGTGGAAGAAGGGGTGTGAGGGGGGCTTTTATAGGAGGAGGGGGTACCCCTCCCCATGGCCGGCGCCTCATGGAGGTGACCCCTGACCTCCCCCATTCATGTGGTGGTTACCCCCTCCACATAAATTTGACCCTTAACATTCCCTTTTAAAGTCTCCACTTTAAATGCATTAAATTTCTCCAAATTTAATGCTCTCTCATTTAATAAAACTCTTTTATTAATTTTATTCAGGATTTTGTTAATTACTTTAATTAACAAAAAATCACATAAAACCCCTGCAACATTTCAATATTACATGCAGAACCAATTTCAGCAATTTCACCTGAAATAGTTTCCGTGTCTATTGAAATAATCCTAGCGCTTTCTTAAATCTTTATCTGAAACATATTTGCTCCAAACGGTGTAGGTATCCCTTAAGTGTGTCACCCTATGATTCACGAATAATGTAGACATGATCGAGACCCCTCTCAGATCAATAATCAGAAGCGGGACCTAGAGATCCATACTGACTCCTACACATTCAACGATGACTTCTGTGATCGTGAGAACCTTTAACGCTAGTAACTAAATCCCTTTGTATCGCGATATATTACATGTCGGAGATTCGATCATCGGTATCTCCATACCTAGTTTGATCTCGTTACCGACATGTACTCTTTTCTTGTTCCTGTGATATAACATTCTAGTGATCTCATCACTTGCCTGCAAGCTAACCAATGTGATATCACCGAGAGGGCCCAGAGTATATCTATCCATCATCGGGATGGACAAATACCACTCTTGATCCATGAGGATGTACATAACACTTTCGTAGCACTGAACCCACCTTTATAATCACCCTTTCATGGTGTGACGTTTGATGTTATCAAGATACTCTTCCAGTGTTTGTGATTGACATGATCTCATGGTCTAAGGACTAGGATTAATTCATATGATGTTATAGCAATATAAACGCAATGACTTTGATCATAATGCTATACTTCGGATGAGTGTTCATCACATCATTCCACTAATTTTGTGACCTCGTTATTAACAACATCCAATGACCATGATTAGGAAACCTTGATCATCTTGTTAATCAACGAGCTAATTTATAAGAGAGGCATAACTAGGAACTTTCCTTTTGTTTATTAAACACACATGTATTAACGTTTCCAAATAAATACAATTATAGCATGCAAAATAAACATTTATCATAAACAACGAATAAGATAATAACCACTTTATTATTGCCTCTCGGGCATATTCCCTTCAGTCTCTCACTTGCACTAGAGTCAATAATCTAGTTTGAAAAACTTTGCGTATTGAACACCTATGGATTTCTAGTGTTGCATATACGCGATTGCTAGTGGTTAACATGATCTCTGGATCTGACAGTTTCAGGTCCGTGTGTATTTGCATGTCTTTGCGTCTCTACGCATCACTCATTCTCAAATGAGATGGCATTATATAAATTTGGTCCTTTGGTGATACATTTAGTTCGATCAGGTTAAAATATGTTGATATTGTTGTCATACAATATATCTTCATAGTATTAGCCCACTTTGAACCACACCTAGTTTGATAACAAACTACTAAACATAAATGCCCTCCTTTGCTGCTACTATAGCAGTCATATACTTAGCCTTTTGATGTAGTATCCGTCACAATGTCTCAACTTTGGAACTCATCCAAATCCATCATGGAACATCCTTTCCATTACATTGTGCCACCCATAGTCTAAATTGAGATAAATTTTAATTTGTATCTTGTGACAAAACTAGTATCAATGTAACACGATAAATTTTAGTTTGTATCTTGTGACAAAACTAGTATCAATGTAACACTTTACAATGAACTACCTTTAACTATTTGTCACTTATACATGATATATTCTTAGTTCTTCCAAAGCTCATAATAATATATTTACTATCGCCCAATGATCATCTTTGAATCATTCTGGTATGTGCTCATAACATTTAGAGCATAGGACATATCTGGATATATACATATCATGGTATAATCGATCAAAATCTTCATGTGATTTTACTCACCAAGTGTTGAAACACTTGAATCTTGAAACAATCCTTTCCATGCAGCAAGAACCTTTCTTGTTGTTTCCATATTGAAACTTTTCAATATCTCATATATGTATGTCTAGCACAACCATATTAGCGCCTCAATCTATCCATATAGATATTGATGCTAAATATTCCGGTTTTGCCCAAGTCTTTCATCGAAATCCTATTTTAATGAAATTCTTAACTTGTGTCAATAAAAGATACATCATTTCCAATCAACAATATGTACTCTACATAACATATTGGAAATTTGTCTCAGCGCTCCCACTTAATTTCTTGCAAATGCAAGCATCTTCATCGTCTCCGATGAAATTAAACTCCTTTAACATTTTCATCATGGTGAATATTCCAACTCCGCTATGCTCACTTCAACTATAGAAGTTTTCGTGCCCTTTTAGCACCCTTTGAATTAACAAAACCCTTCAGACCGTGTCTTATACACGTCCTAGGTAACCATTCTATTAGAAGAACATTGTTTTGTTTGTTCAACTACCATACACCAAATTATATGTAGTGGTTGCTACATTAATCCGTCAAGACTAAATATCACTATGAAAGATCAAATCTTGTCATAGTAAACTCCTTGAACATTGTCATAAACTTCTTTCCGACATGTCGACTATTTCATAGATGTTAAACATCCATGTCTATTTCTTTATAGATCCAAACACGACCGATAGGCTTCACGCCTTTCCGGAGGGTCTTCCAAGTTCAGAAACTTGATTTCTCGTGTATGGATACTATCACGGATTCTAAGACTTCTAGTCATTTTATGGAGTCAGGGCCCATCATTGTTTCTTTGCATGCAGTCGGTTCATCATTGTCAAAACAATAACGACTTATTTATCAAATCTCACTATTTGATTCTTACCGAACTACACGGTTCAATAGGAACTCTAATCTCTGAGATCACAACCTTTGTAATCATGGGAGCCATGAGCATTTTAGCCGCCTCCGGGACACTTTCCGGTGCTGCGCTACTTAGCACATGTTGCTTAGGTTCATTAACCTAATCAAAGTTCTATTGTCCTCCCACTTAACTTTTCGCGAAAAAATCCTTCTCAAGAAACTTGATGTTCCAAGTGACAAACTCTTTTGTCCTCGGTGTTATGGAGGAATGCCCAAAAAATTCTTTGGGATAACCTACAAAGAGGTGCTTAACCGATTTTGGTTGTAAACATTTTACTTATGCATAGCATACCAAAATTTTAAGAAAAGACAATTCGGGTTTTATCCCAAACCATAACTCATATGGTGTCATTTCAACGGATCACGATGATGCTCTTTTCCGTGTAAAAGCGGCAGTCACTAAAGCTTTAATCCTTAAAACATAATGGCAGTTTTATAAATGACACCTTTGATCTTACCATGTCAAACAAGGTTTGATTTGATCTCTCGAACATACCATACTCCTGTTGTTTATCGGGAAATGCAAATTCATGGAACAATTCCTGAAATCTTAGGTGTTTTGCTAAACCTGTAACTCAAATATATTCCTTTATGATCAAATCATAAACTCTTTTATTTTCTTGTTATAATGATTTTTCACTTCATCTTGAAAGTCTTTGAACAATTTTGAAATGTTTCATACTTCTTCGTTATTCAGTAAATATATAGATATATTCACTCAAATTTATGGAGAAAGCATATGAAGCAAAAAGATAAATCGCATATGGCTACACATAATGAACTATGCACATCAGCATGCACAATTTCCAATAAGCTAGTCATCCGTTCCTCTTTGGCCTATGAACGGAGTTTCAATTATCTCGAGGAAAGTTTCACAAGCGCCAATTGATCAAAATCAAAAGACTCCAAAAATCCATGAACACGGAGTTTCTTAATGTTTACTTTCCAATATAATTCAAACAGTGATGTCACTTCATAAGTGATCTTCCAATCATTTGTCTTGCGACATTTTAGCAATAGTGTTTATGGATGTGATTTATCCCACTAGACTTGTAAAAGTCCATCCATCCTTTATGGAATACAGTAATTATTTAAACAACCATTGTTCTCATAATACCGGAACAAAATAACAATTATTAAAACAAATCTTGAAGACAAGATTTGATCTCAACGAGAAACATAATAACACTTTATTTGTTTTTTATGAACATCATCACTTATTCTCTTGCTAGTTACTTAGGCCATTGCAGTTCATGAATTGCGTTGTCCTATATGACACTTCATACCAACCAATTCGGTATCCAATACCAGTATCCAATACCTAAAAACCAAATTGTTTAATAAGCAAAGAATACATCCATAACATGTATATCTTCTATATACCTAAGCTAGACATCTCCAACTTTTTCTTTTCTGCCAAATATTTTGTAGATTCTCTTTCAGCAATTCCTTTTCCTTTTAAAAGAATCTATCAACATCAATAGTGGTGTCATTCACATGACACATAGTACAAAGCGTGTATAGTCAAATACTAATACCCTTGGTCTTGCACTTTGAAGTGGATCACCATCATCAAATGTTTGGCATTCTTTCAAAAATACATTCCTTAGTAACGTTTTAGTGTAGTAAACATTTTACTTACATCTTCTATTTAGCCTTATCATGGAAACTTTCATGATCAAGATACTATAGCCTATAAGGATGAATCATGAGTATAATATCAGTTCCCAAAACCTTTTTGGTAGATTAGGACGCCTAGCGTATCCAACCTTCACAAATTCTCATACAATATGAGAACATGTAAGGTTGGTCCGGGCCGCTTCATCCCACTATGCCACCAATATCCAAAATACATGAAAGAAGCAATAACATGATCATCATCTCCCACATATAAACATATGTGTACTACCCGTGCAAAGCACCTATGCATAGATCAGGCTCTGATACCACTAAAGGGTTCGCAACATAGAAAACAAAAAATTCCTACGATGGGAACTATTATACGCCAAGATCTATCTATTAGATACAAGCAACGGGTGGATATACATCCATAGAGAACATACCCTTGAAGACAATAAAGCTTTGTTAATGAGATGGAACTCGTGGATGATGTAGTCGTACACTCGCCGAACTCAAGATTGTGATGAAGTCCAGCAGGTCCAGCTCCAGCACGTCCATCAGATCCAACTCCAGCAAGTCCAGCACCACCAAGTCCAGCACCGCAAAGCAGCGGTGCATCCATGATCGCACACACATCCAGTACCCTGACAACCTCCATCCCTCGCTCTAGTAAAGCAGCAGAAGCATCAACTCCTTTCCAAATAAAGCCACCGGGAACATGTATCTCGCTAATCTGACACCATGGGGGAAAATACTAGAGGGGGAGAGAGATCCTTCACGAGGAGGTGTGTGGAAGAAGGGGTGTGAGGGGGGGATTTTATAGGAGGAGGGGGGGTACCTGATGAACCACAAGTATAGGGGGTGTATCGCAGTATTTTCGAGGGAAGTGAAACCCAATTTATTGATTCGACACAAGGGGAGCCAAAGAATATTTATAAGCCTTAACAACTGAGTTGTCAATTCAGCTGCACTTGGAAAAAATCTTGCTCATAGCAGTTTATCAGTAGCAACCGTTTTGTAATAGCAATAGCAAAGTAATAACAGTAGTAAAAGTAAAGACAGTAGTAACAATTGCAGTACACAGTAGGATTAAAGCATAGTAGGCATAGGGATGGATGGATGGGCGTTGCATGGACAAGACAATTCATATGGCAATCAAGACATAGGGCATTTGCAGATAAATAAGATAAAGCATCTGTAACACCCTCAGAATCGGCCCTATGCAAGTTTTAGCGAAACTCACCAAACCCGCATAGAAACGATTCAAAGGTGCCCACCAGGCACTTTCGTGCGGGTGGAAAACGAAGTAATAACATTACACAACAGTCCTCGATGGGACCCACAGAACAGATATATACAACACGACTCCAGGAGTCAAGAATACAGATATATTATACAAAGATCCAAATCACCTTGAAAATGATAGCGCGTCCGACTACGGACAAGATGCAAATGGGGCTAAGAGCCCTGAAGAATAACCAATGGCGTCCATAACCCTGCCCAGGCCAAGCCGGAAGGGTAACCCTGCTAACGACGTCGATCTCAAAACCTGCTTAAACAAAAGGGGTGCCGACAAAGGGCAAAGGAAAAAGAGGAGCGTCGATCGAGGCCAAGACAGCGAGGCTAGAATTCGGTCCTCGCCTACATAGGTATGGTGGATCAGCGGCAGCGGCAACATGCTCTAAACAACCTATAGAGACTCGATACAATGGCGACTATCGAGAGGGTAAGCAAGACCTATTCGAACCAACCTGATTCTAACCCCAAACAATCCCATCCTGGTATTCCCCTCGAGACCAAGCGAGGAAGTCGAGGAACTCACAGTTGGCGATTTTATTTATTCGTGATCGTTGCAGCAATTACTAGTCAGGTGTAGATAATCATTCTGATAAAATAAGCAGTGGGCCGTTTTAGTTAACCATTCCGTTGTAGTTGCAACACTTACTAGTCAGATACAAATAGCATGAGATAACCCAAAACCCAGCAGTTGTTGGCACTTTTATTTAGCCATTCCGTTGTGGTGAAGCTGATTACTAGTCATATCGGATACAAGTCAATTTATAACAGTAAACTTTAGTTATAGTTGTCTATGATCAAGCATTGTGCTCCAAGTCGTCCATAACCGCGGACACGGCTTCTCGAAAAGATTTAACCCTGCGGTGCACCAAAGTATCCACAAGCACTTGACCCTTTTGCGGATCGTTAACATACACCCATCGGTATGTCGGCGGGGCCTAAGTCACGACGTTTCCAGACCCAAAGCAAGCACGGGGGGCCACCCCACTAAGTACACCCGCAACGAAGTCGGCCGGTCTCCGAGACGGACTCAGGGTTTGCGCCAGTGGCTGTAAACGACAGCAAATCCCAAAACTGGGACTATCGACAGCGAAAACACTCCGCTTCCTAACGATGCAGTGCTATCCATCGCACAATCGTAAATAAAGCAGTAAAGCATGGCATAGGTACAGGATAGTAAATAAAACCTCAAACTAGTTGTGGCCCCCAGTACAATACTTTGAAATCAGGTACTAATCAATGGGGGGCCCATATCTCCCCACCTGTGGTTAGCGCTCGATCTCGGAGCAGTGTCAAGAACTCGGGTCCTCACGGACACAAGTGGGCGGTCGGAAACCAGATATTATCTATCACCCACCGGTGCCTCTGCTTACCTACTTCAATTTTAGTTGTTAAACAGTAATTAAAGTGAACAGTAATTAAAGCCATGACCATCTCCAACAATTAACTTGCGGCAATACTCCAACAACTGTGGTACTTGACGACACGCAACAGCACTTGAGCGAGCGACTACGACACGCAAGTCCAACTATCTACCAATCAACAGGTAATAGGATGTGTCCAAGGCAATATAAAGGCTACGGGGATATCACGAATGCGAAACTAGAGCATCGCAACACAGATAGCAATAGATCAACAGGAGGAAATAAAGACTATAAAAGTAAGATAGGTAGAAAGGGGGAGATGCTCGCCTGAAAACATTGCCGAAGGTTCATCCGAAGATCGGGTCGACACTCGCATCCACTCAACGGTCTTATCCGCGAAGAACCAAAACACTAGAAGAAACACCGGATGCACTATTTAATACTACGGCAGAAGATCGGGCATGATGCATGCATGATATATGACATGGCAAAGGTGCGATGCAATTAGGTCATATTAAGCGGAACCGGGGTCCCGATAATTTATTAGATGGTTCAAGTTATTTAACTACCCTGCAATTTAAATGTTGGATTAACATGACAAAAGATAGCACCGGTTCGCTACACAAATTTAAATGAGGCCAATATAAGACTAGATTTGCCCGCATATGGGCCCCATATTTAATTATGCAGAGAATCGGCATAAGGCCCCCAAACCACACAAATATGCATGCAAGTATGACAATTAATATGCGACAAGTTGTATTATATTATAAAATAGGGTTCCGGGAAGGGGTTCACACTTTAGGGTTCGACGATCTTGGGGTTCCGGGGTTCGGGGTTGGTCTCAGGGTTCGGATCTGGGGTTCGGCCTCGGCGGGTTCGTTCTCTGATAACGGAGGTAGATCTTGGCGCATCCGGGTAGCAGGACTTGGTTGGCGTCGGGGCGCATCGGACTCGCCCTGGTCGGTGTCGATCTTGTCGTCGCGAAGATCTTGTCGTGTCCCCGTATCGGGTCGGTCTTGGCGTCTGGGGTGAAGCACTCGGCGTCCTCGAGGGAGTACTTGTCGCACATGTGGTCTTCGGGTTCTATGATGATGACCTTGTCGTTTCGATGTCGGGGTCTCGAAATCCGTGAAGAGAGCCTTGTCGCCCTTGGGTGAAGAACATGTCATCCCGTGGTTCCGTGTCGAAGTGCTCGATGATCCATGACGGAGGTCTCCGGGTTCGGCTTCGAGTCCATGAAAGAGATCTTGGGGTTTCGGGGGTTCGACGACCTTGGGTACCATCTTGTTCACCGGTGGCGAGCTTGGGACCTGCGTCAGGGCCTTCGCTTTCCACCTAGCACATTCTTCTAATCCAACAGCATCGAGCCGATCTTGTCGACAAGGGGAACTTGACGCCTTATCCTTGCCCTCCATGTTCGATTGTTTGTCCTGGTATAGAGCGCCACCGAGGAGAACGGAGGCGGTGCCTGGCATCCACGCGAGGACGCCGAGCTCCGCTGAGGAGGGCCAGCAGGCTCAGTGGCGGCGAGGTGGTGCTGGCGTCGGCCTGCTGCGAGCAGCGACGGCTTAGCGAGCAGACGGGCAGGCAGGCGACGGCGAGTCGGCCGGGCGTCGACACGCCAGCAAGGAGGCGGCGGTGGTCGCGACGGCCGCCGGGAAGTTCTGGGACGGAGGCAAGCAAGCGTCGCAGGTTGAAGCGAAGCGACAGCGGACGGCCGCCGGCCGAGAAACGCAAGACGGCAGCGAAAGCGCTGGCGTGACGGGGCCCAGCGGAGAGGCTCGAGGCGGAGAAGGCGTGAGCCTCGGCAGGCCAGGGCAAGTAGTATGAGGAGCGAGGAGGTGGGAGGAAGGAGAGAGGAGGGAGCAGGCGGGGTGGGGTGGGCTAGAGTGGTGGGGCCGGGGAAGAGGTGGGGCGCGGGACAGGGGAGAGGCCAGGCGAGTGGGGCTGCCTCTTGGTGGGACCAGGCGGTGGGGTCGGGTCTGAGAGAGAGGGTGAGGGAGTGGCTGTGTGAGAGAGGGAGAGGGGTGAGGATGAGGTGGCAGCCAGGGATAGGCTAGGGGAAGGGAGGTGATGAGGTGGCGACCGGCTACTGGTTGGGGTGATGTGGAGGGTTTGGGGTAGACTAGGACTAGGTAAGAAAAGATTTCTGGGTGGCTGATTGATGAGGTGGCAGCGTGGGTAGGAGTTTGGGGGAGGGGTGAGGTGGCACACTTCGGTTGGTGGGTAGGATAGATTTGGGTGGGGATAGGATTTAGAGGGGCTGGTTTAGATGGACCGTTTAATACCGGGGTGGTCGACTGGGTCGATTCGGCCCGTTCGACTGCCCCACAAAAATAATTACATAATTTTATTTGTTTCAAACCGACTTTTGCAAACCGATAGCAAACAAAACAAAATAATCCGGTGACCCGGGTTTTGTGTTTGAACAAAGACGAGGCGTTTTAGAAAACAAAAATAGGTTTTCTGCAAATAGTTTTACGCAAGCAAATGCAAGATGATGACGATGCTCAAATGCAATGTGGCATGATGACATGAGCATGCGGTCATGATGATGCAATGCACAAAAACAACGCGATTTTCTAGTAGTGGTTTTTGCGGGATGCCGCAGCATCCAAGTACTAGATAATCATAGGCATGTGTTCCATATATAGTCATACGTGCTCGCAATGAGAACTTGCACAATATCTTTTGTCCTGCCATCCCATTTGCAGCAGGGCCTCAAGGGAACTACTGGCAATTAAGGTGCTCATTTTAATAGAGCACCGGAGCAAAGCATTAACACTCCATGAACACATGTGATCCTCACATGAAAGCCATTCCCTCCGGTTATCCTGATTGCTGTCACTTCGGGGCCTTTGGTTTCGGACAACAATATGTGTATACAACTTGCAGGTAAGACCATAAACAATACTATCATAATGAATCAATAACATGTTCAGATATGAAATCATGGCACTCGGCCCCTAGTGACAAGCATTAAGCATAACAAGTTGCAACAAAGTCAAAAAGCACTAATAATAGATACTAGGCACCATGCCCTAACAATCTGATGCCATTACATGAATGATCTCATTCAATCCCTACCATCCCCATAGCCTACAATGGGGTATTACTCACTAATAGATGGGGGAAACATGGATGGTTGATGGAGAAGTGATGGTGATGATGATGGCGATGATCTCCTCCAATTCTCCATCCCGGCAAGGTGCCAGAACGGAGTTTCTGGTTCCGAATCGTGGAATCTGGTGGTGGCAGCGCAGTGGAACTCTTTCTGAAAAACGTCGAACCCCCCTGGTTTTTAGGTCAAGAGGAAACTTATAGGCGAAGAGGGAGGTCGAGGGGGTGACCGAGGCGGCCACACCACCCCCAGGCGTGGCCTGGCCTAGCCCACGCGGCCAGGTGGTGTGGGCCCCTCGTGGGCCTCCTCCGTCTCGTCTTCTGGCTCCGTGAATCTTCTGGTGAAATAGGATTTTTGGCATATTTTCTGGGATTTTTCCTAATAGTTGATTTTCTGCACAAAAACTAGACACCAAGGTAATTCTGCTAAAAACACCGTCAGTCCGTGTTAGTTGTATCCAAATCACACAAGTTTAGAGGAAGAACAATAGCAAAAGTGTTCGGGAAAGTAGATACGTTTTGGATGTATAAACTCCCCCCAAGCTTAGCTTATTGCTTGTCCTCAAGCAATTCAGTTGAAAACTGAGTGCGATAAAAGAAACTTTCACGAACACATTTGCTTCATAAGATGTATATATTCTCAGCATATGATCAACTACTCAGGCAATTCATAATAAAGAGTATGCAACTAAGTTTACTTAATAGTCATTGCAAGCTATGAAGAGGTTCCAACTCCAGAATAATAAATAGCGTGAAACATAAACATAAACAACATTGCAATGCTCATAACAAGGTATGATAGAGTGGTATCTCGCTTGCCTTTGATTGTAGAGCAAACATAAATGCCAAGGCACCTCTAAAGTTCAAGTGAAGACTAGAAGTAAAGATATCGAAGATACAAGCATCAAGGTAATGACACAATTAATCAAGTTTCGAGACAAGCATATTACACTAAGAATGAAAGCTATGCTCTCAAGAAAGTGCTCATAGAATATGTGGTGACTCAACAAGGAGATGAAAAGGTTTTGAAAAGTTTGAAAGGCTTCCAAATGCTGAAAGTATGGTACTCATTAGCTTTGAGCTCTCAGTGCCCCAATCATAAGCATCTTTAAATGGTTAAGGTGAAAGTGAGGTCCAATCTGAGTTATATGCTTGACAGACCATAAACTGGAAATCTCATGTCCCTTGAGTACGAGGGCTGCTCCTCATGCTACTCAACTTTAGTTACTGGTAAGTTCTTGTCATAGTAAATACATGCGTATCATAGAGAACCGCCAACGGGGTACCCCTTGCCCGATGATACGGAAGAATCCCCATATCAAAATGACAAGGCAAGCAGACAACGAGCATCTCAACAATCTTCTTATTTACCATGGGAAAATGGTGCCTTTTTCTCTCTTTCCTCTTTTCTCATATCTCTTTTTTTTCTCTTTTTCTCAATATATGACTCATTTTTATAAGAAGAATGCTTCATAGACAGCTCATTATGGTTACGCTATAGGTTTCCACCATGATTAGGCATGGATTAGACCGGCGGCCTAGGCGTTTCTCTAACACACATACATAACTCCATGGACTTACAAGCTCCCCTTTTATTTCACACCGATGACATCCGTAAAAAAAAAAGCATGGTATCAACTGGGTATATATTTACAGGTGTTGAAAGCGTTCCCTATGACAGCACGGTTCTGCTAATCCCCAGCCTATAATTTGCAAGCATATAACTTTCATGGACAGTCATAGTGGTTCAGGTTTATTAAGTGCAAGAAATAAAGTGTGCCATCAAGTTCGTGAGAGCTTTACTAACTAACTTTCTCATAACAAGCAAACATTTTATTCGGAAGAAAACAAGGCATACTGAATATGCACGGAAAAGCAAATGATGCTAATGGTTAGGTATGGTGGACACTTTTGGCAATATTGGTTTTGGGGAACTAGAAACACGAGTAGAGCTCATACTCAATGCAAGTGAAGGATAGCAATAGTAAGGGAGCAACAAATGGGAGAGCAATAACTGTCATAATCATGCTTGCAACAAAACAGGACTAATCATGGCATGAAAGTGATTCAAGACCCCTGAGGCAAAATAATTCATCGTGGCTTAATTGATTATTGTTTCAGTCATATGCATGCATGAGCATGTGCCAAGTCAATTCAAGTGAAACATTCAGAGGAGGATACCACAGTGTCATACCAAGTTATGAATAGAACAATGCAAGCAAACATTCATATGACATGCTACAAACCATTAGCAGGCTGGAGCTAATCATAGGAAAGCAAGAACTACTAAGCATCCATGAATAACATACACCTTTCATGAACAGACTAAGCATGACCACAATGATGAGTATATGTACAAAAAATGAAAACAAATAGAGTTCGTTACCAGCCTCTTACCACACCTCAAGTTGTCATTAATCCTTATTATTGCCCTTCACTTGTGTGGCTTGAATAATAACATGAAACCAAATTCCACTGAGGACTGTTGAACCCAGCAATGAACTTCACAAAACCAAAGAAGAACAACAAATATTTTTGTTGTTTTTAATTTTTAAAGGCAAGAACCAAAAAGAAGAACAAGCAAAGCGAAATCTTTTTGGGTTTTTTGAATAATTAAGACAAAGCCAAATGGAAGAAGCAAGCTGGTGTATCTATAATTTTGATGTTCCATGCTTGGTTTTATCCACTTTCTTGTGTTTTGTTCCAACTTTGGAGTACTTTTCTTATGATTTCTTGGACTAACCTATTAACAAGAGCCACAGTGTCAGCTGCCTGTTTTCTGCTGTTTTTGGTTCCAGGAAAGTCAGAAAATGAATATTCCCGTAATTGGACGTGACAAAAGCCAAAGTGCCTATTTTTCTGGATGTCATCAGGTGCCAGAATACGAGACAGAGAGGGGCCAGGGGGCCACCACACCACCTGGCCGTGCGGCCAGGCCTGGCCTGCGCCAGGGGGTGGTGTGGCCGCTCCCGGCACCCCCTCATCCTCTCCTTCCGGCTATATATTGCTCTCAGGACGAAAACCCTAAGTGCCCGATCAAAAATCCACGAAAGAGTCTATAGCCGCCGTCATCTCCATCCCTAGATCGGGAGGGATCTGAAGCTCTTCCGGCACCACGGAGAGGGAATTCACCACAGAGGCCTTCTTCATCACCATGCAAGCCTCCGGTGTGATGCGTGAGTAGTTCATCCTTGGACTACGGATCCATGTAGTACCTAGATGGCTGGTTCTCCTCCTTTGTGCTTTCATGTTTAGATCTTGTGAGCTCCGTTCATGATCAAGATCATCTATTTGTAATTCTGCATGTTGTGTTTGCAGGGATCCGATGGATATTGAGATGCTATTTCAGATTGATTATTGATTCTATCATGTCTTTGTTATTTGTGATCTTGCATGCTTTCCGTTGTTAGTAGCTATCTTGGCCGAGTAGATGCTAGCAACTCCAAGAGTTAGTATTTATGCTCGATAGTTGGTTCATGCCTCTGGTAATCTGGGGAAGTGACAAATCTCTAAGGTACTAGATGTGTTGTTGCTACTAGGAGAAAACAACAATCCTTTGTTCATAGAACAATCGTATTGTTTACTTTACACATGATTGTAAAGCAATAATCTGTTGCTTGCAACTTAATCTTTGGAGGGGTTGGATGATAACTGAAGGGGGATTATTAGTCATAGATGCAGTTGGATGGCGGTCTATGTATAATGTTGTAATGCCCAATCAAGTCTCAAAGGAGTCAAGATGATTAGTATATGCATGTATTGCTTTCTCGGTGTTTGTCAATTGCCGCTGTAATTTGTTCACCCAGCATGTTATCTATCTTAAGGAGAGCCACCTCTAGTGAACTATGGATCCCGGTCCTTTTTCTTTACATACAATCTACAACTGTTTACTTCTTTGTGTTTACTTTCTGCAAACTATTACTTCTTTCCATTCGATATGTTTAATCCTTTGTTTTCCGCAAAACACTGTGAGATTGACAACCTCATCGCAAGTTGGGGACAAAGTTCTGTGGTTGTGTTGTGCAGGTCTCCACGTTGCTACTAGCACCGGTAGTGCGCCCTGCCAAAGCTCAGGTAGTAACACCTTTGGGGTGTTTCCTTGCTCCTATTGGTTCGATTAAACCTTGGTTTCATAACTGAGGGAAACTTGCTGCTGTGCTCATCATACCTTCCTCTTGGGGTTCCCAACGAGCTCTACATCAACACCGCCATCAAGCATTTTTCTGGGCGCCATGCATTGAGCCATCACAAGCCAAGGCAAAAAGAAGCAAACAAAGAGAAACAAAGAAAATATTTTTGGTCTTTTTGTGTTTTAGAAAGCAAAACATGGATATACAAAGTACCGACTGAACATGATATGTAGATGAGTGTGATGTCGGTGTACCTCCCCCCAAGCTTAGGCTTTTGGCCTAAGTGGGTATCAACCCCAACGCGGGTAAGGGTTCCAAGCAGATGGGTCATCGTAAGAATGATCGTGGTTAGGCCCTTGGGAAGAAGAGGAAGCTCCCCAATCATAGGTAGGCTGCTGATATGAAGACTCCCCCTCATTCGACGGCTGGACCGAATCATCCGTAACCTCCCTTCCAGTATCCTGCTCCTGTTGGGAGAGCTCTCCCAAGTATGCATCGAGTTCTTCCTCGGTGAGTGACCATCCTACCCTGGTATCAAGGTTAAACAAAACAGGTGCATGCAAAAGAACAACACGCTCGGACTTACTCCTTCTCCAACCAGCCTTGAGAACGGTTATTTCATAAGACAAATCACTCAAATCAGCCCAAGAAGAAACGAATTTATGTTGTATCATGGAATTAAGGTCAATCCTCTCTATGGGAAACTGTAGGTCTAGATGATGAGGCACTACACCATGCAAAGCTAATAAACGAGAGGCGATGAGGCCTCCACAAATTCCACCTTTCTCGCGGTTAGCAGCAAGAAGGAAAGCTATCAAGGCACCCAAATTGTAAGTCCTATCTCATTTTATAGCAACTGAGATGAATGCTAGATCATATGAGGATAACTTATTAGTAGTTTTCCTAGTGAGAACACACTTGGCAATAAAGTAGGCAAAGTAGCGAATAGACGGGAGATGAATGTTACGAATTTTTCCACTCTCCTTTGAGAAGCTGCTCCCTTGGCAAATCTCTGCATACAAGTCCATGAGTGGTGCAGGTCGCTCTTTAATCCTTTCACACGATCCCCACTGGGGTACTTTAATAGCTGCACAAAAGTCATCAAAAGGAAGGTTGACAGCTATATTGTAAATTTTGTAGTGAACCATGGGGTTAGGCAAAGAGCAACTAAATCAAAAGTCCTACACCACATACGTAGTTAGTTTCACAAATTGGTAAGGTTCAGCTCCCACAAAATGCTCCAATCCTACATTAGCAATTAAAGTATGGAAGTCCTAAGAAATCCCTGTAGTCCTCATGAATTCGGGGCATGGATAGATGGAAGGAAAAACTTCCTCCTCATGGTGAACCTTCAGAACCTCAGGCACCCTTAGTTCATGTTGGTTGAGTTGGTGTTCATTCATCTTCTTTTCTGAAATTTAGGACAACCATCATACAAGTGATTGCAAAGTGAATACATAATGAAGGGAACTACTCATAGGGACTTGTAAGAGGCCTAAACATGCATCAAAACAATATTTTCTAAGCATTGAACAAGCTTACAAGCTCTCATAACCTGTCACCTACAGTAGCAAAATACTCAAGATATAAACCACTAAACACAAATCTACTTGGACAAGCGGAGGAGTCACATACTGGAGAACAAATGCTCCGAATTTCAGCAGCAAAGATGGGCTGATCAAGGAGATCGAAAAATCATGGACAAGAACAACAAGAATGCGATTTCGAGCAATGAGCTGGTGTTTTCTCATGAGAGAGAGGGTAGTGGGAAGTGAGAGAGTGAGTGGAGGGCCAGGGGTGGCCCACACCATGGCCAGGCGCGCCCCTGGGGTGGCCGTGCCACCAGGTGGTGTGCCTGCCTGGTGGCCCCCCGGGTCACTCCAAGCACTTCTCTGCCCCTTTTTTCATGTAAAAGTTTAATATGAATTTTCTGGAATTTTTCGAGACACTTTATTTTTGACCAATTTTCAGGTATAGATGAATGATTTTCTGACAGGAAGATTTTTTCGAAAAGATGCAAAAGCAAAACAAAACTAAAACTTCAGAAGTTGTAAGATACTCTAATATGCAACCAACTAGCAAAAGGAAAGTAAACTAAACGAAAGCAAAAAATAAAATGGATAAAATAAAAGTAAGCGGTGATAATCATGGTGAAAACATTGTTTTGTTCATTAAAATCCCTTTGTTAACAAGGTTGATCAGGTCTTGTTACCAAAACAATTTTATATGAAACAAAACTTTGCATTCCACTAATGATTATGTTACCTCAGCTTTGATAACAATGGTCCCAATCATAATATTTTCATATTTTTCTCTTGGTATGGGACAATATATTTCTCCAACTTGAATGCCCTCAACATGTTCAATTGATATCAAACCATAAGTCCTATCAATCTTCTTGGGGAAATAGACAGTATGCTCCTTGTCATTAACATTAAAAGTCACCTTTCCTTGATTACAATTAATAACAGCTCCTGCAGTATTAAGAAAAGGTCTCCCAAGAATAATAGACATATTATCATCTTTAGGCATTTCAAGCACAACAAAATCAGTTAATATCAAGAAATTATGAGCCACCTGAACATGTACATCCTCACATATACCAATAGGAATAGTAGTAGATTTATCAGCCATTTGCAAAGATATATCAGTTGGTATTAGTTTTTCTAGTTGAAGTCTCTTATAGAGAGAAAAAGGCATAACACTAACTCCTTCTCCCAAATCACACAAAGCAGTTCTAACATAACTATTTTTAATAGAGCAAGGAATAGTTGGAATCCCTGGGTCTCCAAGTTTCTTTGGAACCTTACCATTAAAGGAATAATTAGGAAGCAAAGTAGAAATTTCTTCATTAGGGATCTTCCTTTTATTCGAGACAATATCCTTCATATACTTTGAATAAGGAGGCAATATAATAGCATCATTCAAAGGAATTTGCAAAAATAAAGTTTTCATCCACTCACAAAACTTCTTATAGTGTTCATCTTCCTTTGACTTGTGTTTCTTATCAGGGAAAGGCATAGGTTTTTGGACCCAAGGATCTCTTTCACTACCATGTTTCTTAGCAACAAAATCTTCTTTAGTGTATTTAGTATTCTTAGTGTGCCTTTCAGGTTCTTCTTTAACTTTTTCTTTATCAAGGGCATCATTTTCCACATTACCACTTTTAGTTTCTGCATTAGAGACGGATATACTATTAGGATCTTTAGCAGGTTCAGAGGATTCTACAATACTTTTCTTAGGAGTAGTACCATGATGTCTACACACTTCTATTCTTGTAGACAGTTGTTGGGCCTCCAAGTGCAGAGGTTTGTAGAACAGCAGCAAGTTTTCCCTTAAGTGGATTACCCAAGGTTTATCGAACTCAGGGAGGAAGTGGTCAAAGGTATCCCCTCTCAAGCAACCCTGCAATCAAGATACAAGAAGTCTCTTGTGTCCCCAACAGACCCAATACACTTGTCAGGTGTATAGGTGCACTAGTTCGGAGAAGTGATAGTGAAATACAAGTGGTATGGATAATTATAAGTGGTAACATTGATAGAAAATAGCTTGAAGGCGTGGAAAAGACTAGAGTAAAACTGAAATAAAGAAGGAAGCAAGCAAACATGTAACAGATCTAATTGCAAACTGTGTATCAATGCTTAGAAACAAGGCCTAGGGATCATACTTTCACTAGTGAACACTCTCATATAAATATATAATCTTCATGATACTACTCTTAACTACTCTGCGGTTGAACACTCTAATCGATGGTAGGGCTATAACAGCACACCTCAAAGTAAGTCTTTCCCATCTAGAAAACCCCACACTGTCACCTTGAGCACTAGATGAGTCCAACAAACACCACAATTTCATAAAGACATCCAACTCCAAATACAACTCATAGCAAGTATTTGTAATCTCTAGCCTAAGTGCCACCATGGTGTGCACACTGTCAACTTCACACACATGGGGAGAGCAGAGATCTATTAAGCACTTGAGTAGCAAGGTAGATCTATAGATTACAAGCTCATGATCTCAATAAGATCATGCATAGAGAGAGAAATGAACACATAGCTACCGGTAGAACCCTTAGCCTTGAGAGATATGTACTCCCTCCTTATCATGGGAATCGGCAATGGTGATGGAGATGGTGGTGGAGATCGATGGAGATGGCTCCGGGGGCACTTCCCCTTCCCGGAAGGGTGCCGGAATAGAGACTTTCTGTCCCCCGAATCTCCCCTTCGGTGGCGGCGGCACTGCAGAACTTTTCGTGGCTAGAGGCTTGATGATTTAGGGTTTTGGTATTGGGAGGCTCTTATAGGCAAAAGAGGCAAGGTCGGTGGCCGGCCAGGGGGCCCACACCATGCCCTAGCGCGGCCTAGGCTGGCCCGCGCCAAGGGGTGGTGTGGCCACCTTGTGGCCCCCCTTCGTGTCTCCTTCTGGCTCCGTGAATCTTCCAGGAAAATATCAACTTTGGCTTTTGTCCGGTCCAATTCCGAGAATATTGATTTTCTGACTTTCCTGGAACCAAAAACAGCAGAAAACAGGCAACTGGCACTGTGGCACTTGTTAGTAGGTTAGTCCAAGAAATCATATGAAAAGTACTCCAAAGTGTGGAGAAAACACAAGAAAGTAGATAAAACCAAGCATGGAACATCAAAAATTATAGATACATTTGCAATGTATCAACATCCCCAAGCTTAACTCCTGCTCATCCTCGAGTAGGTAAGTGATAAAAAGAAACAATAATTTTTGAGGTGACATGCACCATCAAAGACTTGATCAAAGTATTTTTAAAACATTAAAAGCTGGGTTCATAGTACTTCAATCATAACATGAAAGACAAAGTTCTAGCAATAAGACAAAGAAACTATGATGCAACATGAAAAGGCACAAACAAAAGTTTCATGAATAACAATGCTTTGCAAGACATTTGTTTGTTTCACATAAAGAAAACATAGCATAGTGGTATTCAGCTTGTCCCTCATAGAGTAGCAAACATAAATGCATAGGACACCTTCAAAGTTCATAAGAGTGACTAGATACAAATAGTTTAAAACAAGCAATATCAAAGTATGCATCAATCAACAAGTCTAGGGACAATGCACATAGAACTAAGAATGGCCACTATGCTCTCAAAGTATGTGCATAAAGATAGAAGGTGGACACTCAATATATAAGTGGAAGAAAGGCCTTCATTGAAGGAAGTAGGAATTCAAGTCTCATAAAGAGCTTCCAAAAATTATGGTACTTATAGCTTTCAGCTCTCATTGCCCCTATCATAAGCATCTTGAAGTGATTAAGGTTAAAGTGAATAAACTATGGTGTACATGCTTGACGAAGTATAAGTTAGAAGTCTCATGTCCCTTGTATACGAGGGCCGCTCCTCATGCTACTCAAGTTTAGTCACCGGTAAGTTCTTGTCAATGTAAGTACATGTGTATCATAGAGAACCGCCAACGGGGTACCCCTTGCCCGATGATACGGAAGAATCCCCATATCAAAATGACAAGGCAAGGAGACAACGAGCATCTCATCAATCTTCTTATTTACCATGGGAATATGGTGTTTTTCTCTCTTTTCCTCTTTTCATACTATCTCTTTTTTTGTCTCTTTTTTCTCAATATAGGACTCTTTTTTTATAAGAAGAATGCTTCATAGACAGCTCATTATGGTTACGCTGCAGGTTTCCACCATGTCAGCATGGATTACACCAGCGGCCCAGGCGTTTCTCTAACACATATACATAACTCCATGGACTTACAAGCTCCCCTTTCATTTCACACCGACGACATCCATATACAAAAGAGCATGATATCAACTAGGTACAAGTACCAAGTGCAATGTTGAAAGCGGTCCCCATGAAAGCATGGTTCTGCTAATCCCCAACAAATAAGTGCAAGCATATACAACACAGACAACACAATGGTTCAAGTTTATTAAGGGAAAGAAAAGTAAAGTGTGCCATCAAGTTCGTGAGAGCTTTAATCACTAGTTTTCTCATAACAAGTTTAATTTGGAAGGTAAACAAAAGCATGAATATACTTGGAATAGCATAAGCTAGTAGGTAGGTATGGTGGACTCTTTTGGAATAACTTGGTTTAGGGAGTTGGATGCATGAGTGGAACTCATACTTTGTTGTGGAGGCTAGCAAAAGACTGGGAGCGACAAACTAAGAGAGCAATAATGGCTATAATCATGCGGAGCATAAGTAAGATCATTGATCAAAGCATAAAGTGATACTACAAGTTGAAAACTAAAGGATCATAAAGGCTATGATGACTTGAGATAGTCATAACATGGTGTGAGCATGTGCCAAGTCAACCCAAATAAAGCATCAAAGGAGAATACCATTATACTATGCTTTAATATGCTAAAACAACGCATGATTCATCCAAGGCACATTAAGCAATCTCAATTGTTTATAACAATTCATGCTACAACAAAGAATACTAAGCATAAAGCTAAAACAATATCAAGCATGGCATGATAGAGCATAGGCCACAGTCAAAAACGAGCTCTCTTCACCACTTAAGCATGAGCTTTCCTACTCTTTTTCAATCCAAACCAAACTATTTGAAAACCAATGTATGAAAGAGGGGGTCCAACCAATTTATTCATCAAACTAAGAAAACCAAGCAAAACGAAAAACCAAAACGTAAACGAAAAAGAAGACGTTCCAAGAACAACACAACTGTGCATGAAACAATAAAAATGAAGCATTTGGAAGAAACCTGGGATTTTTATTGATGAAGAAGGGGATGCCTTGGGCATCCCCAAGCTTTGACGCTTGTACTTCTTGAATATTTCTTGGGGTGACACGCGTGGCATCCCCAAGCTTGAGCTTTAGTCCATTCTTCATCTCATTAATCATTCCTTCCATACACCTGAAATTTTTCCTTCATACAAAACTTCACACAATCTTTATTAGCAACATTAGTGCACTCAAGATAAATAAGTCTTAAGATTCAGTTCTAACACCAAATAAACTTCCATTAAAACACTGGCTACTGTAGCACTTCCCTCAACAAGCTCAATTCTCCAAAAGAACTCAAAAAGGAACCAACAAGAAGCAAATGCAGAAAATGGCAGAAAATCTGTCAAAACAGACCAGCAGGTAAAGACGAATTTTAGAAGACCTTCTGTTGCTCAAATCAAAAAGTGTTGAACGAAAGAAAGTTAGATAACAACCTGGGGCAGAAACACAAAAATTCGTGCCTCAAAAAGACGTTCAGAGATTTTACACGAATTTTTACGGTGAAGCATAGAAATCTGTTTCGGGACAGTAACTTTCCCAATTATTACTTCTCTCTCATTAGAGGTCACTCTTGGCAAAAAAGCAAATAAAAAGTATAAGGAGCGGTTATTATTGAAGTAATAACTTCCAAGACTCATCTAAAACTTTTGGGTTATCTCCCAATAAGTACTTTTCTTTAACGCCTTTAAGTTAGGCATGATAGTTTGAGAAGAAGCTCACATAAGAAATATGAATTGAAGTAAAAGAGAGCATCAAGAAGCAAATTCAAGGCACATTTAAGTCTAACCCACTTCCTATGCATAGGAATCTTGTAAATAAACAAGTCATGAAAGCACAAAGGAACAAGCATAGGAAAGCAAAACAAGTGCAACTTCAAGACTTTCCACATAAAGAGGGGAAACTTAATATTATTGAGATGCATAAAACCATGTTTCCCTCTCTCATAATTACTTTCAGTAGCATCATGAATAAAATTAACAATATAACTATCATATAAAACATTATTATCATGAGCCACATGCATAAAAGAATTAATACTCCCCTCATAAACATAGTCATTCTTATTAATTGTAGTGGGAGCAAATTCAACAAAATAGCTATCATTATTATTCTCATCACCATAATCATCAAATATAGGAGGCATATTGTTATCATAATGAATTTTCTCCTCAATAGTAGGTGGATTGAAAATATCATATTCATCATTGTAATCATCATAAATTGGAGGTTTGGTATCATCATAAGCAATAGAATAGCTATGTTCCAAAGCTGGGGAACTAAAAAGATCATTTTCATAAAAACTAGCTTCCCCAAGCTTAGACTTTTCCATAGCATTAGCAATAATGGTGTCTGAAGAATTCATACTAACAACATTGCTATTAGCATGCAAATAAAGTTCCATAGGTTTTTTAATTTTTTTTCTTCAAACACTTCATGTCCTAACTCAAGATAAATACTATAAAGCTCTCTAATTTTGTTGTTGTTTTCCATTAAGCCTAACTAGTGAAAACAAGAAAAAAATAGACAAAATTGCAGAATCTAAAGGAAATAACTTCGAGCACTCACACCGGAGGTTATGAGTACCTTTTACCTTACCTCCCCGGCAACAGCGCCAGAAAATAGCTTGATGTCTACGCACTTCTATTCTTGTAGACAGTTGTTGGGCCTCCAAGTGCAGAGGTTTGTAGAACAGCAGCAAGTTTTCCCTTAAGTGGATTACCCAAGGTTTATTGAACTCAGGAAGGAAGTGGTCAAAGGTATCCCCTCTCAAGCAACCCTGCAATCAAGATACAAGAAGTCTCTTGTGTCCCCAACACACCCAATACACTTGTCACGTGTATAGGTGCACTAGTTCGGCAAAGAGATAGTGAAATACAAGTGGTATGGATAATTATAAGTGGTAACGTTGATACAAAATAGCTTGAAGGCGTGGAAAAGACTAGAGTAAAACTGAAATAAAGAAGGAAGCAAGCAAACATGTAATAGATCTAATTGCAAACTATGTATCAATGCTTAGAAACAAGGCCTAGGGATCATACTTTCACTAGTGAACACTCTCATATAAATATATTATCTTCATGACACTACTCTTAACTACTCTCCGGTTGAACACTCTAATCGATGGTAGGGCTATAACAGCACACCTCAAAGTAATTCTTTCCCATCTAGAAAACCCCACATTGTCACCTTGAGCACTAGATGAGTCCAACAAACACCACAATTTCATAAAGACATACAACTCCAAATACAACTCATAGCAACTATTTGTAATCTCTAGCCTAAGTGCCACCATGGTGTGCACACTGTCAACTTCACACACATGGGGAGAGCAGAGATCTATTAAGCACTTGAGTAGCAAGGTAGATCTATAGATTACAAGCTCATGATCTCAATAAGATCATGCATAGAGAGAGATGAACACATAGCTACCAATAGAACCCTTAGCCTCGAGAGAGATCTACTCCCTCTTCATCATGGGAATCAGGAATGGCGATGGAGATGGTGGTGGAGATCGATGGAGATGGCTCCTGGGCATTTCCCCGTCCCGGCAGGGTGTCGGAACAAAGACTTTTTGTCCCCTGAATCTCCCCTTTGGTGGCGGCGGTGCTGCAGAACTTTTCGTGGCTGGAGGCTTGATGATTTAGGGTTTTGGTATCGGGAGGCTCTTATAGGCGAAGGAGGCAAGGTCGGTGGCCGGCCAGGGGGCCCACACCATGCCCTGGCGTGGCCTGGGCTGGCCCGTGCCAAGGGGTGGTGTGGCCACCCTGTGGCCCCCCTTCGTGTCTCCTTCTGGCTCTGTGAGTCTTCCGGGAAAATATCAACTTTGGCTTTTGTCCGGTCCAATTCCGAAAATATTTATTTTCTGACTTTCCTGGAACCAAAAACAGCAGAAAACAGGCAACTGGCACTGTGGCACTTGTTAATAGGTTAGTCCAGGAAATCATATGAAAAGTACTCCAAAGTGTGGACAAAACACAATAAAGTAGATAAAACCAAGCATGGAACATCAAAAGTTATAGATACATTTGCAATGTATCATACCACTATTTTCAGTTTGTTGAGAATCCTGCTCAATTCTTTTAGGATGCCCCTCAGGATATAGAGGATCCTGGGTGGCAGCACCACTTCTAGTTCTTATTTCATAGGCATGTTTTTCTTTAGCAGCATTAACTAGCAAGTCTTTTTGTACTTTAATAAGCTGATCAATTTGAGTTTGAACCATTTGAAAATGTTTAACAAGCATTTTAACATCATTAGAGGTTCTTTCCACAATATCCTTCAACTCAGCAATAGCTCTAGAGTTTTCCATTAGATGATTTTGCACCCTTTTATTAAAATTATCTCGCTTAACAATAAAAACATTAGATTCTTCTAAGCATTGATCA
The DNA here is from genome assembly GCA_023614405.1 of Avena insularis. Taxonomy (NCBI): domain Eukaryota; kingdom Viridiplantae; phylum Streptophyta; class Magnoliopsida; order Poales; family Poaceae; genus Avena; species Avena insularis. The sequence goes on along the minus strand of CM042690.1, from coordinate 656,598,618 downwards.
GGAGGTTTAGAGTAAGGAATATCACTTTCATCAAAATGTTGGAGAGAGTGTACCTCAATAGTGGATGAGTGGGAGATTGGCTTATATAATTCTTCTATAGGAGGTAAATTTTTCACATCTGTAGCTTTAATTCCCTTCTCCTTAAGACATTTCTTAGCTTCCTTCATCACTTCATCATTTAGTTCAATAACTCCCCTCTTCTTTGGTTTTGGTGTTGGTGTTGGCTCAGGCACAGTTAACTCAGGTGTAGTTGTCTCAGGTGTAGTTGGTTAAGGAGGAGTCCAATCTTCATAATTCTTGCTTATTTTAGCCATTAATTCCTCAGCTTCTTTGGGAGTTCTATTCCTGAAAACACAATCAGCACAACTATCCAGGTATGTCCTAGATTCTTCAGTTAGTCCATTATAATATATATCAAGAAGCTCATTTTTAGGTAATGGACATCCAACCTGTGCATGAATCAAAGCACAAAACCTTGCCCATGATTTAGGCAATATCTCTTTTTCTCCCTGTTTAAAATCAAAAAGTTCCTGCAAAATAGCATGTCTAGCATTAGGAGGGAAATACTTTTCAAGGAAGGTACTAATCAAGCAATCAGGGCTATCAATAGATCTAGCAGGTAAATTATTAAACCAAGTTTTAGCTTCTCCTTTCAGTGAAAAAGGGAAAATTTTAGCAACAAAGTAGGTGTGCATCTTAATATCATCAGAAAAGAGGCCACTCATGGTAGAAAGCTCAGTCATATGTGCTACAGCACTTTCATTCTTAGTCCCACAAAAAGGTTCTTTCTCAACAATAGTTATGTAAGATAAATCAAGAGAGAAATCATAATCCTGATCTTTAATGTTTATGGGCGATGCAGCAAACTTAGCATTAGGAGACAATTTGGGTTTTATAGTATGCCTCTCAAGGAGACTCTTAATAGCACTCCTATCATGGGTGTTTTGACATTCTTTATTAAATTCATCGGTCATCTCTATATAACCGTCTTCAATATCATAGCTCTCTCTAGACTCAGGTGAAATGACAGGTGTAGTAGTGTCTTCATTAGGAGTTTCAGTAGTTCCAGCTATAGTTCTAGCAATCGTAGCATCTAGGAAAGGACCTAATGAACCACTCTTATCAAGCATAGTAGAACCAACATCATAAGTACCAAAGGTTTCAGATTCAGCAGTAGTAGCAGTATGCGTACCATGTGTGTGTGGTGGTGTAAGGAACTTACCCATAACAGACGGTGAATCAAGAGTAACAGAGGTGTTCAGAACAGTACCTCTCCTTGTAGTGGATGGTAAAATAAGAACCTTGCCATCACGAGACTTACCCATAATGGATGGATGGCAGCGAGCAAGAGTGATTCCAAGTGAACTTGATAAATAAAGCTATGCTCCCCGGCAACAGCGCCAGAAAATAGTCTTGATGACCCACAAGTATAGGGGGTGTATTGCAGCATTTTCGAGGGAAGTGAAACCCAATTTATTGATTCGACATAAGGGGAGCCAAAGAATATTTATAAGCCTTAACAACTGAGTTGTTAATTCAGCTGCACCTGGAAACAATCTTGCTCACAACAGTTTATCAGTAGCAATAGTTTTGTAATAGCAATAGGAAAGTAATAGCAGTAGTAAAAGTAAAGACAGTAGTAACAATTGCAGTAAACAGTAGGATTAAAGCGCGGTAGGCATAGGGATGGATGGACGGGCGTTGCATGGACAAGCCAATTCATATGGCAATCAAGACATAGGTCATTTGCAGATAAATAAGATAAAGCATCCAAGTACTAGATAATCATAGGCATGTGTTCCATATATAGTCATACGTGCTCGCAATGAGAACTTGCACAACATCTTTGTAGCGGGGCCTCAAGGGAACTACTAGCAATTAAGGTGCTCCTTAATAGAGCACCGGGGCAAAGCATTAACACTTTGTGAACACATGTGATCCTCACATGAAATCCATTCCCTCTGGTTATCTAGATTGCTGTCACTTCGGGGCCTTTGGTTCCGGACAACAATATGTGTATACAACTTGCAGGTAAGACCATAAACAATACTATCATAATGAATCAATAACATGTTCAGATCTGAAATCATGGCACTCAGGCCCTAGTGACAAGCATTAAGCATAACAAGTTGCAACAAAGTCAAAAAGCACTAATAATAGATACTAGGCACCATGCCCTAACAATCTGATGCCATTACATGAATGATCTCATCCAATCCCTACCATCCCCATAGCCTACAGCGGGGGATTACTCACTCATAGATGGGGGAAACATGGATGGTTGATGGAGAAGCGATGGTGATGATGATGGCGATGATCTCCTCCAATTCCCCATCCCGGCAGGGTGCTAGAACAGAGTATCTGGTTCTGAATCGCGGAATCTGGTGGTGGTGGCATAGTGGAACTCTTTCTGGAAAAATATCGAACCCCCCTTGGTTTTTAGGTCAAGAGGCAACTTATAGGAGAAGAGGGAGGCTGAGGGGGTGACTGAGGCAGCCACACCACCCTAGGCGCGGCCTAGCCTGGCCCGCGCAGCCAGGTGGTGTGGGCCCCTCGTGGCCCTCCTCCGTATCGTCTTCTGGCTCTGTGAATCTTCTGGTGAAATAGGATTTTTGGCATATTTTCCAGGATTTTTCCTGATAGTTGATTTTCTGCACAAAAACTAGACACCAAGGTATTTCTGCTGAAAACAGCGTCAGTCTGTGTTAGTTGTATCCAAATCACACAAGTTTAGAGGAAGAACAATAGCAAAAGTGTTTGGGAAAGTAGATATGTTTTGGACGTATTAGTACCCCTCCCCATGGCCGGCGCCTCATGGAGGTGACCCCTCACCTCCCCCATTCATGTGGTGGTAACCCCTCCACATAAATTTGCCCCTTAACATTCCCTTTAAAGCCTCCACTTTAAATGCATTAAATTTCTCAAAATTTAATGCTCTCTCATTTAATAAAACTCTTTTATTAATTTTATTAAGAATTTTGTTAATGACTATAATTAACAAACATTCACATAAAACCCCCTGCAACATTTCAATATTACATGCAGAACCAATTTCAGCAATTTCACCCGAAACAGTTTCAGTGTCTATTGAAATAATCCCAGCGCTTTCTTAAATCTTTATCTGAAACATATTTGCTCCAAATGGTGTCGGTATCCCTTAAGTGTGTCACCCTACGGTTCGTGAATAATGCAGACATGATCGAGACCCCTCTCAGATCAATAATCAAAAGCGGGACCTTGAGATCCATACTGACTCCTACACATTCAACGATGACTTCTGTGATCGTGAGAACCTTTAACGCTAGTAACTAAATCCCTTTGTCTCACGATATATTACATGTACGAGATTCAATCATCGGTATCTCCATACCTAGTTTTATCTCGTTATCGACATGTACTCTTTTCTTGTTCCCGTGATATAACATTCTAGTGATCTTATCACTTGCTTGCAAGCTAACCAATGTGATATCACTGAGAGGGGCCAAAGTATATCTATCCGTCATCGAGATGGACAAATCCCACTCTTGATCCATGAGCCTCTACATAACACTTTCTTAGCACTAAACCCACCTTTATAATCACCCTTTCATGGTGTGACGTTTGATATCAAAATACTCTTCTAGTGTTAGTGATTGACATGATCTCATGGTCTAAGGACTAGGATTACTTCGTATGATGTTATAGAAATATAAACACAATGACTTTGATCGTAATGCTATACTTCGAATGAATGTTCATCACATCATTCCACTAATGTTGTGACCTCGTTATTAACAACATCCAATGTCCATGATCAGTAAACCTTGATCATCTTGTTAATCAACAAGCTAGTTTATAAGAGAGGCATAACTAGGAACTTTCCTTTTTTTATTAAACACACATGTATTAACGTTTCCAAATTAATACAATTATAGCATGCAAAATAAACATTTATCATAAACAAGGAATAAGATAATAACCACTTTATTATTGCCTCTCGGGCATATTCCCTTCAATTGGTCCTTGGCTTTGGGAGGATTGGTACTCCAGGTAGTGCACAAGAATTGCGCCCAAGTTGAGTGACAAGTTGATGTTGTTGAAAGCAGCTTTTGCAAGGACTAAGATGTACTCTTCATTGAGTCTCATGAACTCATTTCGTGCCTGCAAGTTGTTAGCAATAACATAGAAAAAATAGCAAATTGCAGGATGTTGAATATTCTTCCCCTTGCTTACTCTAGTAGTGAAACTCATTCCATTATAATAAACTTCCGGGGAAGGGTCTATGCCAGTAAAGGATGCGCATAAGGCATTAGCATTATTGTTTGGAAAGTTAAAACATGCGCACCATTGATCTAATGATAAAGCATAATTGTTGTTCATAAGTCAGAAAGAAATCATGTCCTCTCCATGCCATGCTTTAACGGTGCTTTGCAAAGAACTTAGATATTCAAGAGTTAACTGATGGCTCGTGGTTGATGTAGAGCTTGTTGGGAACCCCAAGAGGAAGGTATGATGAGCACAGCAGCAAGTTTCCCTCAGTTATAAAACCAAGGTTTAATCGAACCAGTAGGAGCAAGGAAACACCCCAAAGGTGTTGCTAGTTGAGCCTTGGCAGGACACACTACCGGTGCTAGTAGCAATGTGGAGACCTGCACAACACAACCACAGAACTTTGTCCCCAACTTGCGATGAGGTTGTCAATCTCACCGTGTTTTGCTGAAAACAAAGGATTAAACGTATCGAATGGAAAGAAGTAATACTTTGCAGAAAGTAAAGACAAAGCAGTAAACAGTTTGTAGATTGTATGTAAAAGAAAACGACAGGGATCCATAGTTCACTAGAGGTGGCTCTCCTTAAGATAGATAACATGCTGGGTGAACAAATTACAGCGGGGCAATTGACAAACATCGAGAAAGTAATACATGCATATACTAATAATCTTGACTCCTTTGAGACTTGATTGGGCATTACAACATTATACATAGACCGCCATCCAACTGCATCTATGACTAATAATCCACCTTCAGGTTATCATCCGAACCCCCTCCATTATTAAGTTGCAAGCAACAGATTATTGCTTCTGAATCGTGTGTAAAGTAAACAATACGATTGTTCTATGAACAAAGGATTGTTGTTTTCTCCCTAGTAGCAACAACACATCTAGTACCTTAGAGATTTCTGTCACTTCCCCAGATTACAAGAGGCATGAACCCACTATCGAGCATAAATACTAATTCTTGGAGTTGCTAGCATCTACTTGGCCAAGATAGCTACTAACAACGGAAAGCATGCAAGATCACAAATAACAAAGACATGATAGAATCAATAATCAATCTGAAATAGCATCTCAATATCCATCGGATTCCCGCAAACACAACATGTAGAATTACAAATAGATGATCTTGATCATGAACGGATCTCACAAGATCTAGACATGAAATCACAAAGGAGGAGAACCAGCCATCTAGCAACTACATGGATCCGTAGTCCAAGGATGAACTACTCACGCATCACACCGGAGGCTTGCATGGTGATGAAGAAGGCCTCCAGGGTGAATTCCCCTCTCCGACAGGGTGCCGGGAAGAGCTTCAGATCCCTCCCGATCTAGGGATGGAGATGACGGTGGCTACAGACTCTTTCGTGGATTTTTGATCGGGTACTTAGGGTTTTAGTACCGAGGGCATCTTATAGGCGGAAGGAGAGGTCGAGGGGGTGCTGGGGTCGGCCAGACCACCCCCTGGCACGGGCCAGGCCTGGCCGCGTGGCCAGGTGGCGTGGCCGGCCCCCGGCCCTTCTCCGTCTCGTATTCTGGCATCTGATGACTTCAGGAAAAATAGGCACTTTGGCTTTTATCCCGTCCAATTCCGAGAATATTCATTTTCTAACTTTCCTGGAACCAAAAACAATGAGAAACAGGCGGTACTTTGTGGCTCTTGTTAATAAGTTAGTCCAAGAAATCATATGAAAAGTACTCCAAAGAGTGGACAAAACACAAGAAAGTGGATAAAACCAAGCATGGAACATCAAAAATTATAGATACATTTGCAATGTATCAACATCCCCAAGCTTAATTCCTGCTCGTCCTCGAGTAGGTAAGTGATAAAATGAAAGAATAATTTTTGAGGTGACATGCACCATCAAAGACTTGATCAAATTATTTGTAAATCATTCAAAGCTGGGATCATAGTACTTCAATCATAACATGAAAGACAAAGTTCTAGCAATAAGACAAAGAAACTATGATGCAACATGAAAAGGCACAAACAAAAGATTCATGAATAATAATGCTTTGCAAGACGTTTGTTTGTTTCACATAAAGAAAACATAGCATAATAGTATTCAGCTTGTCCCTCATAGAGTAGCAAACATAAATGCATATGACACCTTCAAAGTTCATAAGAGTGACTAGATACAAATTGTTTAAAACAAGCAATATCAAGTTATGCATCAATCAACTAGTCTTGGGACAATGCACATAGAACTAAGAATAGCCACTATGCTCTCAAAGTAGGTGCATACAGGTAGAAGGTGGAGACTCAATATAATGGTGGAAGAAAGGCCTTCATGGAAGGAAGTAGGGATTCAAGTCTCATAAAGAGATTCCAAAAATTATGGTACTTATAGCTTTTAGCTCTCATTGCCCCTATCATAAGCATCTTTAAGGTGATTAAGGTTAAAGTGACACAACTAAGAGGATATGCTTGACAAGTTATAAACCGAAATCTCATGCCCCTTACTTACGAAGACCGAACCTCATGCTACTCAACTTTAGTCACAAGTAAGCTCTTGTCATTGTAAGTACATGTGTATCATAAAGAACTGCCAACGGGGTACCCCTTGCACATGATACAGGAGCTATCCCATAATCAAAATGACAAGGCAAGCAGACAATGAGCATATCCGCGATCTTTTTATTTGCTATTTGTATAGGTTTTTATTGAGGATGCTTCATAGAGTGCTCATTATGGTGATGCTGCAAGTTTCCACCATGATTAGGCATGGCTTAGGCTAGCGGCCCAGGCGTTTCTCTAACACACATACAAACTCCATGATCTTACAAGTTCCACTTTTATTTCACACCGTCGGGATCCGTAAGCAAAAGAACATGATATCTATGGGGTACAAAGTACAAGTGCAATGTTGAAAGCGTTCCCCACGAGCTCACATGGTTCTGCTAATTTCAACTTATAAAGCGTAAGCATATACGCAACAAAGAAGGACCCAATGGTTCAAGTTTATTAGATGCAAAAAAGTAAAGTGTGCCATCAAGTTTGTGAGAGCTTTAATCACTAGTTTTCTCATAACAAGTCTAATTTGGAAGGTAAACAAAAGCATGAATATACTTGGAATAGCATAAGCTAGTAGGTAGGTATGGTGGACTCTTTGGAATAACTTGGTTTTAGGGAGTTGGATGCATGAGTGGAACTCATACTTGGTTGCGGAGGCTAGCAAAAGACTAGGAGCGACAAACTAAGAGAGCAATAATGGCCATAATCATGCAGAGTGACAAAACATCATTGATCAAAGCATAAAGTGATACTACAAGTTGAAAACTAAAGGATCGTAAAGGCTATGGTGACTTGAGATAGTCATAACATGGTGAGAGCACGCGCCAAGTCAACCCAAATAAAGCATCAAAGGAGAATACCACTATACTATGCTTTAATATGCTAAAACAACGCATGATTCATCCAAGGCACATTAAGCAATCTCAATTGTTTATAACAAGTCATGCTACATCAAAGAATACTAAGCATAAAGCCAAAACAATACCAAGCATGGCATGATAAAGCATAGGCCATAGTCAAAACCAAGCTCTTTTTACCACATAAGTGTGAACTTTCCTACTCTTTTCCAAACCAAACCAAACTATTTGCAAACCAATGTATGAAAGAGGGGGTCCAACCAATTTATTCAGAAAACTAAGAAAACCAAGCAAACTAAAAACCAAAATGAAAACGAAAAAGAAGACGCTCCAAGAACAACACAACTGTGCATGAAACAATAAAACTGAAGCGTTTGGAAGAAACCTGGGATTTTTATTGATGAAGAAGGGGAATGCCTTGGGCATCCCCAAGCTTTGACGCTTGTACTTCTTGGATATTTCTTGGGGTGACACACGTGGCATCCCCAAGCTTGAGCTTTAGTCCATCCTTCATCTCATTACTCATTCCTTCCATACACCTGAAATTTTTCCTTCATACAAAACTTCACACAATCTTTATTAGCAACATTAGTGCACTCAAGATAAAAGGTCTTAAGGTTCAGTTCCAACACCAAATAAACTTCCATTGGAACACTAGATACTGAATCGCTTCCCTCAAAAAGCTCAATTCCCCAAAAGAACTCAAAAGGAACCAACAAGAAGCAAATGCAGAAAATGGCAGAAATCTGTCAAAACAGACCAGCAGGTAAAGACGAATTTTTTCGGAGACCTTCTGTTGCTCAAATCAAAAAGTGTTGAACTAACGAAAGTTAGATAACAACCTAGGGCAGAAGCACAAAAATTCACGCCTCAATAAAACATTCAGAGATTTTACATGAATTTTTACGGTGAAGCACATAAATCTGTTTTGGGACAGCAACTTTCCGAATCATTATTTCTCTCTCATTAGAGGTTACTCTTGGCACAAAAAGAAAATAAAAAGGATAAGGAGCGGTTATTACTGAAGTAATAACTTCCAAGACTCATCTGAAACTTTTGGGTTATCTCCCAATAAGTACTTTTCTTTAACGCCTTTAAGTTAGGCATAAGAAGCAAGAAAGAATCAAGTGTTCTCAAATGAAGAAGCATTAAGATCAATACCAGAAATATTTTCAACAAGGCAAGGTATATCATCCAAATAAGTTCTAGAGGATCCTCTCTCAACACTCTTAGGTTCACTATTCTCATCAAAAGGGTTTGCAGGAACAATCCAATCAAGATTCTTTTCTATGGCATCATGTATTGCTACTAGTTTAAAGGGTATTGATATCTTAGGTTCCTCCCCATTAGGTCCGGTTTTGTTCATCTTTTCTCGTGTACCAACAACATCTACACATGAGCCTAGCATATTGTAACGTTCAAATACTTTCCTAGCTTCCTTGGCAACATCATAGAACTCCTTAAACAAAGTTTCTAGAATAAAATCCCTCTTTTTAGGGTCCTCAATTTCTTTAAGCTTAAGAAACATTATTTGTATTAAGGGGTTGAGGTTAACAAACCAAGATTCTAACATATGAATTAAAGAAGCTGCAGCAATCTCATAGTTTGGAGCAAGTTCTGCAAGGGATCTATCCTCGGTATCTTCATGTTTGCTAACATGATTAAAGAATTCTTCAATATTATCTTTCCCAATTATAGAAGCACTACCAATTGAAAGGTCTTTCAGGGTGAATTTAGGGATCAACATGGTGAGCTAAGGAAGAGGTGACAGCTAAAGGAGACTTAATTTTTTTGTGTTTTTGAAATAAGAAAGCAAACTAGTAAAACTAATTTTTTTGTGTTTTTTGATAAAGAAACAAGCAAAAGAAAGCAAAAGGAAACTAAGCAAAACAAAAATAACAAAGTAAAGAGATTGGTTATGAGGGACTCCCCTTGTGAAGATGTCCTTGACTCCCCGGCAACGGCGCCAGAAAAATGCTTGATGGCTCGTGGTTGATGTAGAGCTTGTTGGGAACCCCAAGAGGAAGGTATGATGAGCACAGCAGCAAGTTTCCCTCAGTTATGAAACCAAGGTTTAATCGAACCAGTAGGAGCAAGGAAACACCCCAAAGGTGTTGCTAGCTGAGCCTTGGCAGGGCGCACTACCGGTGATAGTAGCAACGTGGAGACCTGCACAACACAACCACAGAAGTTTGTCCCCAACTTGCGATGAGGTTGTCAATATCACCGTGTTTTGCTGAAAATAAAGGATTAAACGTATCGAATGGAAAGAAGTAATAGTTTGCAGAAAGTAAACACAAAGCAGTAAACAGTTTGTAGATTGTATGTAAAAGAAAAGGACCGAGATCCATAGTTCATTAGAGGTGGCTCTCCTTAAGATAGATAACATGCTGGGTGAACAAATTATAGCGGGGCAATTGACAAACATCGAGAAAGCAATACATGCATATACTAATCATCTTGACTCCTTTGAGACTTGATTGGGCATTACAACATCATACATAGACCGCCATCCAACTGCATCTATGACTAATAATCCACCTTCAGGTTATCATCTGAACCCCCTCCAGTATTAAGTTGCAAGCAACCGATTATTGCTTTATGAACTGCATGTAAAGTAAACAATATGATTGTTCTATGAACAAATGATTGTTGTTTTCTCCCTAGTAGCAACAACACATCTACTACCTTAGAGGTTTCTGTCACTTCCCTAGATTACCAGAGGCATGAACCCACTATCGAGCATAAATACTAACTCTTGAAGTTACTAGCATCTACTTGGCCAAGATAGCTACTAACAATGGAAAGCATGCAAGATCATAAATAACAAAGACATGATAGAATCAATAACCAATCTGAAATAGCATCTCAATATACATCGGATCCCCGCAAACACAACACGTAGAATTACAAATGGATGATCTTGATCATGAACGGAGCTCACAAGATCTAGACATGAAAGCACAAAGGAGGAGAACCAGCCATCTAGCTACTACATGCATCCGTAGTCCAAGGATGAACTACTCACGCATCACCCCGGAGGCTTGCATGGTGATGAAGAAGGCCTCCCGGGTGAATTCTCTCGCAGGTGCCGGAAGAGCTTGCATCCTCCCGATCTAGGGATGGAGATGATGGCGGCTACAGACTTTTTCGTGGATTTTTGATCGGGTACTTAGGGTTTTAGTCCCGAGGGCATCTTATAGGCGGAAGGAGAGGTCGAGGGGGTGCTGGGGTCGGCCAGACCACCCCCTAGCGCGGGCCAGGCCTGGCCGCGTGGCCAGGTGGTGTGGCCGGCCCCCAGCCCTTCCCCGTCTCGTATTCTGGCATCTGATGACTTCCGGAAAAATAGGCACTTTCGCTTTTGTCCCGTCCAATTCCGAGAATATTCATTTTCTGACTTTCCTGGAACCGAAAACAGCAGAAAACAGGCAGTTGGCACTGTGGCTCTTGTTAATAGGTTAGTCCAAGAAATCATTTGAAAAGTACTCCAAAGTGTGGACAAAACACAAGAAAGTGGATAAAACCAAGCATGGAACATCAAAAATTATAGATACATTTGCAATGTATCATTAACCAGCAATAAGTAGGCACATAATTGAATACAAAGTTTTGCAGGCCAACTCTATTGCAAAGTAAATTGAATTCATTAGAAATACTGAGTTGATTCAATATAATGGGGCCATCCCACTTGGTTGTCTTCACTTCTCGGTTCTTGATCCTGTTGAAGCGATCACGTTGGAGCTCATCCCTGAACCGTATCCCCATGCGTTCTTGAGTGGCAGCCAAAGAGAAGAACTAGCAGCGGCACGAGCACGAGTTTGGCTCCTTGTGTTCATCATGTAAAATAATAAGGAAAGACAAAAAATAAAACTTTTTGAGCCAACAATAATAAGCATAACATATTCCTCATCTTAGCACACTAAAGAGTCCCCTCAAAATAATAATCATGGCAATTAGTTCATAGTAGGTCTCACCCTAGATTGATAATGATAATAGATCGAAAATAAATTTGTAAAAAGTAATTGGAGGATGAAAGGAGAAACATACCATAGATCACTTGTGTGCTAGGAAATCGAATGAAATTAAGTAGAGATGAAGATCTCTTGAGGTTTTGAGAGAGTTTGGAGGTAGAAGAGAGAAAAAGGATTGAAGTTTTGGTGTTGGGGGTACCTTCCCATGGAGATTTTGTGGTCGGACGCAACTATACGGCCAAACTATACGGCCAGAACAATTTGTTCCTGCTGTATAGTTGGTCTGATGTCAAAAATTCAGGGTTTTCACCTGGCGGCGCAACTATACGGCTAGAACTATACGGCCGTGATTTTTATCCCCACCGTATAGTTGGTTGTCAAACCTTCTATATCCTGGAAAAGAAGTTTTACAAAGGCAACGATAACTATACGGCCAGAACTATACGACTGGAATTTTTATTCTCGTCGTATAGTAGGTCGTTAAACCTTCAGTACCTAAGAAAGAAAATTTGTCGATGGCAAAGATATCTATACGGCCAAACTCGGCTGGAATTTTTATTCTCGTCGTATAGTTGGTCGTTAAACCTTCTGTAGTCATCAAAAAATTTCTATTTTTCTTCGAGAATTATTTCTTATCCTGAAATTTAGCGAAACACCTTGTTTTTTACAGTAAAAATTGTCGACCAACATCGGCATGTATAAAGAAAGATTTTTAGTACTACCGAACTTCTTCTCCTCAACTAGAGCTTTCTAGCACTCTTTATTAAACATAAAACTAAAACTAAAACTTAAAACTTTACTCAAACCTTTATTTCACATTGGGTGCCTCCCATGAAGCGTTCTTTTATGGTCAATACCTTGACCTTGATGTTGCTCACTTAGACCAGATGAGTGGAACACCCACTCCAAAATATTTGGCCTTCAAAGTGATGGCCTCCTTTTCATCATGCTTGGCTTTCTTCTTCCTAGGAAAATGAATAACAAAAGGATCCTGCAAAGGCAATTGAAGCTTCATGTTCCCTTCATGTAGATTAATCAAAGCCTTAATAGTTCTTAAGAATGGACGGACTAATATAATAGGAGCAGTAGCATCTTTAGGCATGTCAACAATAACAAAATCAATAAGAGCAGGATAGCATTTAATGTATAGTAAAGTATTTTCTTTAATCCCTACAACTTGTTTGTAGGTAGAATATGCTAGATGTAATTTTAACTCGGTGATTTCAAAAGAGCCAAGATTTAACTTATTAAAAAGACTTTTTGGAATTTTGAAACGCTTGCAACTAGATCACAAAGTGCAGCTATCTCATTGGCCCCAATTTTAATCTTAATAGTAGGCTCAAATATATCATCAAGCTTCATACATAATCTTTTAGCAATTTTCTTATATTCTTCCTCAAGATCACGTACCTTTATTGCTACCTGATTAACGAAGTGTTGATACATAGCTTCCTCATTTCCTTCACTTACCGGAATCTTGATATTGATCCTTTTTACGAGATCTTCAATGGTGTAATTTGGTGAAGGATCATTACTATAATCAAGTTCTTCAGGCTCCTCCCTTTGGATTCTCATCATCTTGATGTCTTCAACAGGATTGGGCTCAGCTTTACCTGCAAATTTAGCTAGAATGAGAGTTTGACTCTCGGTTATCTTACCTAGCTGTGCCTCAACAATCCTTGTTCTTTCTTGGAGGGTCTGCAAATCATTCCTCAAACTTACAGCTTGGTTAGATAATTTACCAAGCATAGCATCATGGTTCTCCATTATTTTAACAAGGATATTGTTTTGCTCATTTTGTGAATCTATAAAGGACTTAAGTGTTTCTTGGAGACTACCATTACTTGTTCCCATATTATTATTAGAGTTACCTGTAGGACTAGAATAATGTTTCTGAAAATTAGGATTATAATTCTTCTTCCAAGCAGGGTTATAATCATTACGAGCTATCAAGTCTATTTCTTCAATATTTGATTCCAGGATAGCTCTTACCTGGTTTTCCTTACCTTTACGGTTAATATGAGCTCATCCAGCTTAGCATTGAGTTCTTCATTTTCTTGTGGTGAGATGGAGTTCACCTTCTTCGTGTTTGATCTATCCACATGCCACTAGGCATGGTTGTCTTGCATATTGTCTATCAGCTGCTTTGCTTTGGTAATATGTTGGCCCATAAATGTTCCTCCAGCTGCAGTATCAAGCATAGACTTAGACACAGGGTTAAGAGCATTATATAATAAATGGAGAATTAACCAATCTTCCATCCCATGACTGGGACAGTTTCTCATGCATTCTTTCATCATATCCCATGCAAGCGCTAGTGGATCATGCTCTTCCTGTCTAAAACCAGTAATATTAGATCTTAGTTGCACAGTATTTGCAGGTGGGAAAATTTTAGTCATAAATAAAGAAGTACACTCCACCCATGATGCAATAGTATTTCTAGGCAAAGATAACAACCATTCTTTTGCTCTTCCTCTAAGAGAGAAAGGAAATAATCGTAATTTGACCGCATCTGGGTCAACATCTTTTATGCGCATCATATCACATATTTCAGTGAAAGCGTTCAAGTGCATACCCACAGCCTCAACAGCAGAGCCTCCAAATTGATTCTGTTGAACCAAACTTAAATAGTGGGGCTTAATTTCATAATCATCAACAGTAGTTGCTGGATGGGTAATAGGAGTACACAAATAATCATTGTTGGGAGTTGCAAACTCCCCAAGCTTCTTTTCAGCCATATTTCCTATCTTTTTGGGTTTTCTTAAACAAAGACTTACGATAGTAAAAACAAGAATTTAAATACTAACTATTTTTTTGGTTTTTCAAATAAAGACTAAAAGAAAAATAACAAAATTAAAAACAAGAATTAAAACTAGCAAGGTTCCTACTAACCTCACCAGGGTAGCTATTGCTTCCCTGGCAACGGTGCCAGAAAAAGGGTTGATACATTCGATCTGGATTACGGATGTAGTATATCTGTTTTCCCTAGTAGACCTAGGTTATCGAATCCTCGAGAAGCAAAAAGCATAGTGAAGTTACTTTAACGGACCTTCGGGAGTTTTAGAATTCTTTTTCTGTTTTACTGAACCAGGAGTTTGCTATCTTTTATTATTGTCGATGATGGAGAGAGAGGGCCTAGGGCTTTCGGTTTCACCTGTAGCTGTGCAAAACATCTGATGGGAATAAAAGATAATAATAAAGTATGCATGTAATTGTTATAGCAAGATAATTATATGTGAGCAGTGCATCCATAATTGCTATTGCCTCCGCAGCCGCTTATAGCAATAACCTACTAGTCTCATCCACATAAGAAAGAGAACTAATGATATGCATAGTGATGTCACCATTAATCCCAAGTAAAACCATCACATATATCTGTACTACCCCTACTCTATCACTGGGGTTCCCAACCTGCAGATTAGTCATTACTCATACTCCCTATACCTGGCTCAATCCTCGGGGACTTGGGTACCTGCCAAGTCCTTGGATTGAGGCAAGAGAGGATACAATAATCATCAGGTCATACAAACTAATACATGATCCCATCTATGATAAATAACATGAACAAAAGCTACATGGCTAGGCCAAAGCCCTTAGCCCAAGGAGAATTACTCACACATAGAGATGAGATCAAATATCATAAACATTGTAGTGGAAATCATGAGATTGATAGCAAATAATCTTACAATGTCACCAATCTAAGATGAGATCTACTATTACAAGTGGTGGAATATGGCTATGGTGGTGGAGAAGGGTTTGGAGATTAGATCTAAGTCTATTCCTCCGGTGGCTCTTCGATGTTGTGGATGCGGGTTTCTAGGGTTCTGGGGGGCCGTTGTTTCTCATCGCCCGAAGCCTCTTTATATAGGGGTCCCTTCACGAAAGTTGTTCTGTTTGACCTAGCGGTGTCGATGGAAACTATACGGCCGGAACTATACAACCGGAATTTTATTCCCATTGTATAGTTGGTCGTTAAAGCTTCTGTCTCCACTTCACGACTCCTGGTTTCTTTGGGTTGTTGGAAATCTCGTATCTTTGACTTTAATGTTGTGATTCCCATCATCAAACGTCATTATCTGCGTAGGGAAAATAGAGAGAAAGGATTGCATACCCCTTTGATCATTAGGCATTAGTGGTAGGATTTAGGGAGATATTTCATCAAAAATATGAATAATATACAGTTTAAATGTGGATGTATGCATTGAAAAATTCTTCCTTGCTGATATTTTATAGATCATTGGTGCTATCGCTGCTGGTGTTTGGTCCATTAACCATCGATTAGTCCAGAATCTTGCTTTCTACCCGTTTCCAATAGTTATTCTCGTGGCTGCTGAGAACAGTTGTCGATCCTTCTTATTTGATGGCAAGCTCATCTTAGCCCATGGCTTGTTCGGGTATTTCAATTGCTGCCACTTCCACCTCAATCTGAGTGTTACGCCGAAAGCATCCACACGGTGAAACCCTAAACCTCCCAATGCCTTTGGCCAACTGACCATCTTCTAGCTAACTTTGCATCCCCCATTACAAGATGCCTCTCCCGCCCAAAGCCAAGCCCTTCTTTTGCGGTCAAATTCATTGTTTACCCAGCCTAGCATCTTGTTAATGGTCATCATGTAGACTGCTAGAGATGTGAGCACAGATTTTAGCATCTCCAGCCTTCTGGCCTTGCTCATCATCCTTGCCTTCCAGGTAGCAAGGTAGCGATCTATTTTGTCCAGTAACATTAGCCAATCCGCCTTGGTCAGCCTCTTTATGGACAGTGGCATCCCTAGATAATTACACGGGAAATGTTGGATTGGTATGCCAAACTCTTGTATGAGTTCTTAAATGTTCATATTATGGAAACTGATGGGTGTGATGGAGCTCTTGTTAAGGTTAGTTTTAAGGCCCGTTACCCTCTCAAAGATTTCAAGGATAGCTTGTAGTCCAGTAAGGTTGGCCTGGGCCGGGTTGAGAAAAATTGCAACGTCGTTTGCATACAATGACGCTCTGAAGACGCCCATCCTTCCGCTCATCTTAGAAATAATTCCATCGTCCATGGAAATATCTAGCAATCTGTGCAGGTGGGTTCCATTGCTAGGTCAAAAAGGAATGGGGATAGGGAGTCCCCTTGCCTCATCCCTCTATGATGCCAGATCATGCGGCCCGGCACCCCATTAACCAGTTTCCTAGAGGATGCTGAGCGGAATAACAACGCTATCCAGTTCCTCCAACATAGAGGGAAGCCACGAGCTTCAAGCATGTCAAGGATATATTCCGAGGAAGCCGTATCAAATGCTTTTGCAATGTCTAGCTTGACCAGGAGTGCAGGTGTCTTGTTCTTGTGGTAATGTTTTTCCAGATTCCGAACATGCAGAAAGTTGTCATGTAAACTCCTTCCACGAATGGATGAACTTTGGCAAGTGAAATGACCCCATCCAGCTTCGGCTGCAATCTAGTTATAGTTACCAGAATCCTTGAAACGAGCTTCATGAAGGCATGTATGAGGCTTATGGGCCGGTAGTGGGCCACTTCAGTTGGTTGCTCCATCTTGGGAAGCGGGATGTAATGGGCCACATTAAGGCTTTGAAAGGACGGATCATTTAGATCGTAGAATTTGTTTAGTGCCCTAAACATGTCTTCTTTTACCACATTCCATGAGGCTTTGAAGAAGCCCCCCAGAGAAATCATCTGGCTCAGGGGCCTTGTCGACTAGCGTTGAGAACACTGCATTCTTGAGCTCCTCCATTGAGAATGGGGCATCCAAATCTTGTAGATCCATGGCTGGCAGGCTCAACAATCCCCAATTGAAACGGTCAGTACCTTGCACGGAAGTGCCGACTATGGAATTCATATGGCCTAAGACCACCTATTCCAGCTCCGATGGTGAGGTAGAAACCCCTGAACTAGATTGTAGTGATTTAATTTTGTTCTTTTGTATCCTACTGACCACCCTTGCATGGAAGAATTTTGTGTTGGTGTCTCCCAATTTTAACCATCTAATTCTGGCCCTTTGCCTGGCCTTGATCCTGTTGATGACCGCTAGACCAACCGCTCTTGCCTTTAGGGATGAGCGTAGCTCTCTTTCATTGACAGTCAGCTACCTAGTCTCCTGCGTGGTGTCCAGCCGCAATATTATTTCCTTCCTGATTAGCATTTGTTTCCTGATGTCCCCCACATAGTTCTTAGCCCAAATATCTAGGTGCTTCGCTAGTATTTTTAGCTTATGGTCAAGGATGGCAAACTGGTTGGTGAATCTACACGGCTCATCCTATAACTTCTTGACAACCGTGTTGTACCCCTCCATTAGTGTCCAGAAGGCTTAAAAGCAGAATCACGGTGCAGTTTTGATCACCATGTCCTGGAATAGGAGGAGTAGGCAATGATCCGACATGGATGAAGCTTGCGGGATCAATTTTGGCGCAGGGTATAGCTCCTCCCAATCATAGTTGCAAAAGGCCTGGTCCAACCGAACCAATGTTGGTTCTTCCAGCTCATTACTCCAGGGGAAGCGCCTACCCACGAGCTTGATTTCCCGGAGGAAGCTTGCGTATAATGCTTGTCTGAACTGCCGCATCCATCTTCTGTTCACTGATACGTTGTAAACATATCTATAATTTTTTATGTTCCATGCTTGTTTTATATCTACTTTCTTATGTTTTGTCCATAGTTTGGAGTATTTTTACACATTTTCTGGAATTAACCTATTAACAAGATGCCACAGTGCCAGTTGCCTGTTTTCTGCTGTTTTTGATTTCAGAAAAGCTAGTAAGGAAATATTCTCGGAATTGGACCGGACAAAAGCCAAATTCAATATTTTAACCGAAGCAACACGGAGTCCGGACGGGCGACGAAGAGGGGCACCAGGGCGGCCACACCCTAGGGTGGTGCGGCTAGCCCTAGGCGCGCTGCCACCTAGTGTGGGCCCCCTGGTACTCCACTGACCTTCCCCCTTCGCCTATAAAAGCCTCCTGGGACGAAAACCCTAAGTACCCAATCAAAATTCCACGAAAGAGTATGTAGCCACCGTCATCTCCATCCCTAGATCAGGAGGGATCTGAACCTCTTCCCGGCACCCTGCCGAAGGGGAGAGATCACCCTGGAGGCCTTCTTCATCACCATGACTACCTCCAGTGTGATGCGTGAGTACTTCATCCCTAGACTATGGGTCCATGTAGTAGCTAGATGGTTGGTTCTTCTCCTTTGTGCTACCATGTTTAGATCTTGTGAGCTCTGTTCATGATCAAGATCATCTATTTGTAATCTTACATGTTGAGTTTGCAGGGATCCAATGGATATTGAGATGCTATTTCAGATTGATTATTGATTCTATCATGTCTATGTTATTTGTGATCTTGCATGCTTTCCGTTGTTAGTAGCTATCTTGGCCAAGTAGATGCTAACAACTCCAAGAGGGAGTAATTATGCTCGATAGTGGGTTCATGCCTCTAGTAATCTGGGGAAGTGATGAAATCTCTAAAATCATGGGTCCACAAAGATAGAAAACAAAAAATTCTCTGTGTGAACTACACGCCAAGATCTATCTACTAGGTACAAAGCAACGGGAGGACATACATCCAACGAGAACTTACCTCGTGAACAACGAGCTTTGTTAACAGTAGGAACTCGTGGTTGATGTAGTCAGACACTTGCCGATCTCAAGATCGTGAGGAAGTCCGAAGCGCCGCAACTCAGCAGATCCGCATCCGCACACACGCTTTCAACACAAGGGACCTCCACCTCCTCGCTCCAGCGATCCAGTGAGCAAGAACTCCTTCCGACGAAATGCCACTGGGAACATGTATCTCGCTAATCCGAGACCATGGGGAAATAATTCTAGAGGGGAGAGAGATCCTTCATAAGGAGGTGTCGATGAAGGAGGAATGGGTGTCCTTTTAGGAGGAGGGTGCCCTCTCTCCATGGTCGGCGCATGGGGTGACCCTCACCTCCCCATTCATGTGGTGGTAACCCTCCACATTAAAATGCCTCTTCACATTCCCTTTTAAAGTCTCCACTTTAAATGCATTAAATTTCTCCAAATTTAATGCTCTCTCATTTAATAAAACTCTTTTGATTAAATTTATTCAGAATTTTGTTAATTACTTTAATTAAAAAACATTCACATATAGCCCCTTGCAATATTTCAATATCACATGTAGAACCACCTTCGCAATTTCACCAAACAATTTCCGGTTTCTCTGAATCAATTCCTGCGCTTTGCAATTCTTTAAATGAAACATATGTGCTCCAAAATGGTGTCCGTAACTCTTAAGTGTGCCACCCTATGGTTCATGAATAATGCGTACATGATCGAGACCCTTCTCCGATCAATAATCAGCAGCGGACACAGAGATCCGTCTTGACTCCTACACATTCAACGATGACTTCGTGATCATAAGAACCTTTAACGCTTGTAACTAAATCCTTTGTCTCTCGATATATTACATGTCCGAGATTCGATCGGTATCTCCATACCTAGTTTGATCTCGTTCGACATGCACTCTTTCTCATTCCGTGATATAACATTCTAGTGATCACATCACTTGCTTGCAAGCTATCCTAATGTGATATCACCGAGAGCGCAGAGTATATCTATTTGTCATCCGATTGACAAATTCCACTCTTGATCCATGAGCCTCAACATAACACCTTCGTAGTAATCAACCCATCTTTATAGTCACCTCGTTACGGTGTGACGTTTGATGTTATCAAGATACTCTTCCGTGTCGCAATTAACATGATCTCATGGTCTAAGGATAAAGATTACTTCGTATGATGTTATAGCAATATAAACATAATGACTTGATCGTAATGCTATACTTCGGATGAATGTTCATCACATCATTCCACCAATGGTGTGACCTTGTTATTAACAACATCCAATGTCCATGATCAGGAAACCTTGATCATCCTGTTAATCAACAAGCTAGTCTATAAGAGAGGCATGACTAGGAACCCTTTTTGTTTATTAAACACACATGTATTGATGTTTCTGAATCAATACAATTCTAGCATGTAAAATAAACATCTATCATGTATAAGGAATATATAATAACAACTTTATTATTGCCTCTCAGGGAATATTTCCTTCAGTCTCCCACTTGCACTACAGACAATAATCTAGTTCACATAGTGATAAATCTAACACCCATGGAGTTCTGGTGTTGATCATGTTTTGCCCTAGGGAGAACTTTAGTCAACGGATCTGCTACATTTAGGTTCGTGTGTACTTTACAAATCTTTATATCTCCATCCTTGACATGCTCACGGATGGAGTGAAACCGGCGCTTAATATGTTGGGAATTCTTGTGAGACCTCGGTTCCTTTGCGTTGGCTATGGCTCCATTGTTGTCACAATAGATCACCATTGGGTCCAACGCACTGGGAACCACACCCAGTTCCGTAATGAACTCTTTCATCCAAATCGCTTCTGCGCTTCACGGCGAGAACATATTCCGCCTCCGTCGTTGATCCAGCCACCACAGGTTGTTTGGAACTCCTCCAACTAACTACTGCTCCGTTCAATAGAAATACGTATCCGGATTGAGACTTAGAGTCATCGACATAACACTTAGCGACATAACACTTAGCGACTAGCTCTTCTTCACTTCCGTATATAAGAAACATATCCTTAGTTCTTCTCAAGTACTTGAGGATGTTCTTTACCGCTATCCAGTGTTCCGAACCTGGATCAGATTGGTACCTACTAGTCAAACTAATAGCATGTGCCACATCCGGTCTTGTACATAGCATGGCATACATAATAGAGCCTATGGCCGAGGCATAGGGATCTTATCCATCATCTCTCTTTCTTCCCGTGTCGGACTTTGAGTCTTACTCAATGTCTTGCCTTGCAACATAGGTAAGAACCCCTTCTTACTTTTGTCCATATTAAACTTCTTTAATATCTTATCAAGGTATGTACTCTGTGATAGCCCAATTAGGCGCCTTGATCTATCTCTATAGATTTTAATGCCTAATATATATGACGCTTCACCAAGGTCTTTCATTGAAAATTTGCTGTTTAGATAACTTTTAACACTGTTTAAAAGATCTATATCATTTCCAATCAATAATATGTCATCCACATATAATATCAGAAATGCCACATTGCTCCCACTCACTTTCTTGTAAATACAAGCCTCTCCATAAGTTTGGACAAATCCAAACTCTTTGATCACCTCATCAAAGCGGAGATTCCAACTCCGTGATGCTTGCTTCAGTCCATAGATGGATCGCTGAAGTTTGCATACCTTATTAGCATCCTTAGGATCGACAAAACCCTTAGGTTGTATCATATACAACTCGTCTTCAATCTTACCATTGAGGAACACAATTTTGACATCCATCTGCCATATTTCATAATTGAAATATGCAGCAATTGCTAACATAATCCTAACCGACTTAAGCATCGCTACGGGAGAGAATGTCTCATCATAGTCAACTCCTTGAATTTGTCGAAACCCCTTTATGACAAGGAGCCTTATAGATGGTCACATTACCATTAGCATCAGTTTTTATTTTGAAAATCCATTTATTCTCAACGGCCTTTCGGTCGTGAGGTAAGTCCACCAAGTTCCAAACTTGGTTCTCATACATGGATTCCATCTCGGATTTCATGGCTTCTAGCCATTTGATGGTATCCGGGCTCATAATCGCTTCTTCATACATCATAGGGTCATCCATTTCATCAACCATGAAATTCACAACAGGATTGCCGTACAGTTCAGGAGCTACACGTGTCCTGCTTGACCTGCGAGGTTCGATAGTGTCCTCTTTCGGAGTTTCATGATCATTATCATTAGCTCTCTCTTCATCAGGTGAAGTCAACTCCGAAACAACTTCCGGTGCTGCGCCACTCGCCATTCCATGAAGAGAAGGTACAATAACATCTCCGAGTTCTACCTTCCGACTACTCACACCTTTCACGAGAAACTCCTTCTCAAGAAAGGATCCATTCTTGGCAACAAAAACCTTGCCCTCGGATCTGTGATAGAAGGTATACCCAATTGTTTCCTTAGGGTATCCTATGAAGACGCATTTTTCCACTTTGGGTTCGAGTTTATCTGGTTGAAGTTTCTTCACATAAACATCGCATCCCCAAACCTTAAGAAATGACAGCTTAGGTTTGTTTCCAAACCATAATTCATACGGTGTCGTTTCAATGGATTTAGATGGTGCCCGATTTAAAGTGAATACAACTGTTTCCAGTGCATAACCCCAAAATGACAGAGGTAAGTCAGTCAGAGACATCATAGATCGAACCATACCCAATAAGGTATGATTACGATGTTCCGACACACCATTATGTTGTGGTGTTCCGGCAGGCGTGAGTTGTGAAACTATTCCACACTCTTTCATGTGTGTGCTAAACTCGTAACTTAGATACTCTCCTCCACGGTCAGACCGTAGAAATTTGATCTTTCTATTACGATGATTTTCCACTTCATTCTGAAATTCCTTGAACTTTTCAAAACTTTCAGACTTGTGTTTCATCAAATAGATATACCCGTATCTACTCAAATCATCCGTGAAAGTAACAAAATAACGATATCCACCTCGCGCCGACACACTCATTGGTCCACACACATCAGTATGTATGATTTCCAATAGATCCATGCGTTCTATTGAACCGGAAAACGGCGTTCTAGTCATCTTGCCCACAAGGCATGGCTCACATGTATCAAATGATTCAAAATCAAGTGATTCCAAAAGTCCATCAGAATGGAGTTTCTTCATGCGTTTAACACCAATATGACCTAGACGGCAGTGCCACATATATGTAGACATATCATCGTCAAGTTTAATCTTTTTAGCATTAACATTATGAATGTGCGAAATATTACTATCGAGATCCAACAGAAATAAACCATTCAACATAGGTGCATGACCATAAAAGATATCATTCTTATAAATCGAACAACCATTGTTTTCAGATTTGAAGGAATGACCACTTTGCATCAAACACGATCCAAATACAATGTTCATGCTCAGTGCAGGCACCAAATAACAATTATTTAGGTTTATAACTAATCCCGATGGCAAATGGAGAGGTAGCGGCCCGACGGCGATCACATCAACTCTTGATCCATTGCCGACCCGCATCCTGACCTCATCCCTTGCTAGTTGTCGCTTGTTCTGTAGCCCCTGAATCGAGTAACATATATTAGCAACCGATCCGGTATCTAATACCCAGGTGCTACTGCGAGTACTAGTCAAGTACACATCAATGACATGTATATCACATATACCTTTGTTTGCCCTTCTGGACTTCTTGTCCGCCAAATACTTAGGGGGCTTTGCTTCAATGGCTGATCCTTGCAATAGTAGCACTCGGTGTCAGACTTAGGGCCAGCCCGGGGTTTCTTTTTAGGCGTGGCAACAGACTTGTCACCCTTGTTTCCCTTGTGCTTGCCTTTCTTGTCCTTCTTGAAACCGGTAGTCCTATTGATCATCAACACTTGATGTTCTTTCCTAATCTCCACTTCTGCAGTCTTAAGCATTGACAGAAGCTCGGGAAGAGACTTCTTCATGCCCTGCATATTATAGTTCATCACGAAGCTCTTGTAGCTAGGTGGCAGAGATTGGAGAACACGATGTATCCCTAAGTCAATGGGAATCATTATTCCCAAGGACACAAGCTTATCGGCGTACCCAGACATTTTGAGTACGTGCTCACTAACGGAGCTGTTTTCCTCCATCATGTAGCTAAAGAACCTTTCTGTAGCATTATAACTGTCTACGGCAGCATGGGTATCAAAAATCATTTTCAATTCTCCCATGGTATCAAAGACATTGCCATTTTCGAAACGCTTTCGAAGTTCTAGCTCTAGCCCATACAATATGCTGCAATGAACTAAGTTGTGGTCCTCCTGACGAGTCACATAGACATTCTTTTCCTCGTCAGGGGCATCAGGAGCTGGTGGGGGGCCTAGCGGCGCATCTAGCACATATTGCTTTTGTGCGTGATGAGGAGAATCCTCAAATTCATAGCCCAGTTGGTGAAATTGCTACCATTCGCAGCAAGTTTCTCTTTCTCCATGAACACATTGAAATTAAAAGCAGGTGGTGCCATCTACAACGGAATTTGTAAAGTTTATTTAGACTAAGTTTATGATAGATTGAGTTCAACTAATCAAAAATACTAATGAACTCCCACTCAAAAACGACATCCCTCGTGTCCTTTTGGTGATTACATGAACCAAATCCACTACACCAAGTCCGATCATCACGTGAGTTGATATAGCTTCAAAGGCGAGCATCTATATGGGCATCATATCAACCATATGACTCATGCTTAACCTTTTGGTCCGTGTTCCGAGGCCATGTCTGTACATGCTAGGCTCGCCAAGTAAGAACCTTAGTATTCGCGTGTGTAAAACTGTCTTACACCCGTTCCTATGAAAGCGTAGATTCGAGTACACCCGATCATCACGTGATGTCTCGAAACACGATCCATAGAATGGTGCATACTCAAGGAAGAACACATTTTTATCTTGATATCTAAATGAGGGATCATCTTATAATGATACCAAACGCGCCAAACTAGCAGTATAAGATGCTAACATCTAATGTGTAAAGTGAGATGATATGGTCCATGCATTTGATCTCTATCACTTGCATCGTGGTATGATCTCTATCATTCCTTTGTGTGTAAGGCCAAGGTCTATGGAACTTACACGTTGATTGTGCTGTAAAAGTATCTACCATACATCTACTTACAACAATACCATATCAATACACTAGCCCAGCAACGATCTAAACTAGACGCCTCTAATTTATCAATTGCAAGTTTTACGTGGCTTAGGGCTTTCAGAGATAGAACCGTTCTCACCTATGAACATGAATCACAACGAGGATAACTAAGTTATTAGCAACTCGTTGTAAATTAGATATTGACTATAGTAGGAGAGACAGACACCCGCCAGCCACTTATGCAAAACAAGTTGCATGTCAGTCGTGGAACCGGTCTCATGTACGATGACATGTAAGGTTGGTCCGGCCTTCATCCCACTATGCCACCAATATCCAAAATACATAGAAGATGCAATAACATGATCATCATCGCCCACATATCAACATATGTGTACTACCCGTGCTAAGCACCTACGCATAGATCAGGCTCCGATACCACTGTTGGGTCCGTAGCATAGAAAACAAAAATTTCCCTACGGTGTGAACTACACGCCAAGATCTATCTACTAGGTACAAAGCAACGGGTGGACATACATCCATCAAGAACTTACCCTCGTAGACAACGAGCTTTGTTAACGAGTAGGAACTCGTGGTTGATGTAGTCGTACACTTGTCGATCTCAAGATCATGAGGAAGTCCGAGCGCCGCAACTCAGTAGCGCATCCACACTCTCACACACGTTCAAGCCACCGGACAACCTCCACCTCCTCGCTCCAGCGATCTAGCGGAAGCAGCAACTCCTTCCAAACGAAATGCCACCGGGAACATGTATCTCGCTAATCCGAGACCATGGGGAAATAATTCTAGAGGGGGAGAGAGATCCTTCACAAGGAGGTGTCGGGATGAAGGAGGGAATGGGTGGCCTTTTATAGGACGAGGGGGGTGCCCCCTCTCTCCATGGCCGACGCATGGGGGGTGACCCCTCACCTCCCCCATTCATGTGGTGGTAACCCCTCCACATTAAAATGCCTCTTCACATTCCCTTTTAAAGTCTCCACTTTAAATGCATTAAATTTCTCCAAATTTAATGCTCTCTCATTTAATAAAACTCTTTTTATTAAATTTATTCAGAATTTTGTTAATTACTTTAATTAACAAACATTCACATATAGCCCCTTGCAATATTTCAATATCACATGCAGAACCACCTTCTGCAATTTCACCCGAAACAATTTCCGGTTTCTATTGAAACAATTCCTTCGCTTTGCAATTCTTTCGTCTAAAACATATGTGCTCCAAAATGCCGTCCGGTAACTCTTAAGTGTGCCAAGCTACGGTTCGCGAATAATGCAGACATGATCGAGACCCTTCTCCGATCAATAATCAGCAGCGGGACCTGGAGATCCGTACTGACTCCTACACATTCAACGATGACTTCTGTGATAGTGAGAACCTTTAACGCTTGTAACTAAATCCCTTTGTCTCTCGACATATAACATGTCTGAGATTCGATCATCGGTATCTCCATACCTAGTTTGATCTCGTTACTGACATGCACTCTTTTCTCGTTCCCGTGATATAACATTCTAGTGATCACATCACTTGCTTGCAAGCTATCCTAATGTGATATCACCGAGAGGGCCCAGAGTATATCTATCCGTCATCTAGATTGACAAATTCCACTCTTGATCCATGAGCCTCAACATAACACCTTCGTAGTACTGAACCCATCTTTATAGTCACCCTGTTACGGTGTGACGTTTGATGTTATCAAGATACTCTTCTGGTGTCAGCAATTAACATGATCTCATGGTCTAAGGATAAAGATTACTTCGTATGATGTTATAGCAATATAAACATAATGACTTGATCATAATGCTATACTTCGGATGAATGTTCATCACATCATTCCACCAATGGTGTGACCTTGTTATTAACAACATCCAATGTCCATGCTCAGGAAACCTTGATCATCTTGTTAATCAGCAAGCTAGTCTATAAGAGAGGCATGACTAGGAACCCTTTTTGTTTATTAAACACACATGTATTGATGTTTCCGAATCAATACAATTCTAGCATGTAAAATAAACATCTATCATGTATAAGGAATATATAATAACAACTTTATTATTGCCTCTCAGGGCATATTTCCTTCAGGTACTAGATGTGTTGTTGCTACTAGGGAGAAAACAACAATCCTTTGTCCATTGGACAATCATATTGTTTACTTTACACACTTTGCTTAATGCAATCATCTGTTGCTTGCAACTTAATACTAGAGGGGGTTTGGATGATAACCTGAAGGTGGATTATTATTCATAGATGAAGTTGGATCACGGTCGATGTATAATGTTGTAATTCCCAATTAAATGTCATAGGAGTCAAGACGATTAGTATATGCATGTATACTTTCTCGATGTCTGTCAATTGCCCCGCTGTAATTTGTTCACCCAACATGTTGTCTATTTTAAGGAGAAACACCTCTAGTGAACTATGGACCCTGGTCCATTATTTTACCATCAATCTACCATCTATTTACTATTTTCTGTTTACTTTCTGTAAGCAATTACTATCTTCCACACAATACGTTTAAGCCTTTGTTTTCAGCAAAACCGGTGAGATTGACAACCTCACTGTAAGTTAGGGGCAAAGTTTTGTGGTTGTGTTGTGCAGGATTCCAAGTTGGAAACAACACCTTGGAGGTGTTTCCTTGCTCTTACTGGTTCGATAACCTTGGTTTCATAACTGAGGAAAAACTTGCGGATGTGCTCATCATACCTTCCTCTTCGGGTTCCCCAACGAGCTCGATATATTTTGAGCCATCAAGCCTTTTTCTGGCGCCGTTGCCGGGGAGTCAAGGACATCTTCACAAGGGGAGTCCCTCACAACCAATCTCTTTACTTTGTTTTTTTTGTTTTGCTTAGTTTATTTCTGCTTTGCTTGC
Organism: Avena insularis; assembly: GCA_023614405.1. NCBI lineage: Eukaryota > Viridiplantae > Streptophyta > Magnoliopsida > Poales > Poaceae > Avena > Avena insularis. The sequence continues at coordinate 656,570,465 of CM042690.1, read as the reverse complement.
TTGTTTCTTTATGAAAAACACACAAAAATTAGTTGTACTAGTTTGCTTTTTTATATCAAAAACACACAAAAAAATTAGTTTCTATCTCCAGTTGCTATTATGTCTAGCATTGCTCCAATCACTATGTCACCTGAGGAAATGATTTTTACTTTCAAACAAGGAATTGAAGAGAGTTTCAAAGAAGCTTGGTCTAGAATCTCTGATTTACATGCAAAAACTGAACCTAAAATGACTCTAAGCTTGTTTCTTAGCAGTTTTTACTTTGGAACTGCTCTTTGCTATAGGTATGCTTTGGATGCTGTAGTAGGAGGATATTTCCTCCAATGCAATGATGGTGAAGCTTTTAATGCCATAAAAAGTTGGTTGCAACATATGACTGGCCGAGCAAATCTGATTCCTCCATTATAAACATTATAGCTAGGTTGAACACTCTTGAGACCAACACAGCTAGTTTAAAAGAATGCTATAACATGCTTAGAGAGCATCATGAATATGTTCCAATAAATTATGAATCTTAAAAATGGCTTCCTACAGTAAAAGTTGTTATAAATAATGAAACTTTTTATGCTTGTTGTGATATCATGTCTGAATTCTGTCTCATCCCTAAAGATATCTATGAATCTTTGAATCTTTGGGGACTTTCTGAAGAGGAAGAAGAAATATCTCTTGCTAATAATGCCACAATATTACCCATTGGAATAGATGAAGGAGTGTTGACAAATATTATAGGGAAAGTGGTGGCTACTAATTATCTTGTTATTGAACGTGTAGTAAAAGGACAAATTACACTTAGAAGATCCCTATTAAAACTCCTTGGAGCAATAATAGATGTGGAAAAGGGCATCATGCATTTTGCTTCTCCACCAAACAATCATACGTTTCCCAAGGATAAGAATAAAGTTAAGAGAGGTAGGGGCAAGAAATTTGGTTTTAATGCTTCTTCATTTGAGAATACTTGATTCTTGCTTCTTATGCCTAGCTCAAAGGCGTTAAAGAAAAGCACTTATTGGGAGATAACCCAAATTTCGTTAGGATTATTTTGTTGCGTCTTGGAAGTTATTGTTTCAGTAATAACCTCTCCCTATCATTTTTGTGTGGTTTTTGTGCCAAGAGTAACCTCTAATGAGAGAGAAGTAAGATTTTGGAAAGTTGTTATCCCGAAACAGATTTTTGTGCTTCATTGTAAAAATTCATGAAAAATCTCTGTATGTCGAATGAGCTGTGATTTTTTGTGCTTCTGCCCTAGGTTGTTATCTAACTTTTGTTAGTTCAACACTTTTGATTTGAGCAACAGAAGGTCTTCAAAAAAAATAGTTTTTACCTGCTGGTCTGTTTTGACAGATTTCTGCCATTATTTGCATTTGCCTCTTAATCTCATTCTCTTTGAGTTCTCTTTGCTCACTTGAACTTTTAAAAGGAAGTGCTACAGTAGCTTGTGTTTTAATGGAAGTTTTACTTGTGTTGAAACTGAACCTAAAGACTTATTATCTTGAGTACACTAATGTTGCTAATGAAGATAGTGTGAAGTTTTGTATGAAGGAAATTTCAAAGTGTAGGTAAGAGTAATGTGATAAGATGAAGTATGGACAAAATCTCAAGCTTGGGGATGCCACCCGTGTCACCCCAAGAAATATTCAAGAAGTACAAGCGTCAAAGATTGGGGATTCCCAAGGCATCCCCTTCTTCATCAATAAAAATCTCAGGTTTCTTCCAAACACATCATTTTTATTGTTTCATGCACAATTGTGTTGTTCTTGGAGCGTCTTTGTTTTTGTTTTTAGTTTTCACTTTCTTAGTTTGCTTGAATAAATTGGTTGTACCCTCGCATCCATACATAGTTTCAAATAGGTTGGTTTGGATTGGAAAAGAGTAGGAAAGTTCATGCTTAAGTGGTATAAAAGGAGCTTGTTTTTGACTATGAATTAGACTTTATCATGTCATGCTTGATATTGCTTTGACGTTATGCTTAGTGATTATTGGTGTAGCATTACTTGTTATAAACAATTGAGATTGCTTAATGTGCCTTGAAAGAATCATGCATTGTTTTAGCATATAAAAGCATAATATTGTGGTATTCTCCTTTAATGCTTTATTTGGGTTGACTTGGCGCATGCTCACACCATGTGAAGACTATACCAAGTCACCATAGCCTCTATGATCATTTATTTTTTGACTTATAATATCACTTTATGCTTTAATTAATAATGTTTTGTCGCTTTGCATGATTATGGCCATTATTTCTCTCTTAGTTGGTCACTCCCAGTCTTTTGCTAGCCTCCATACCAAGTATGAGTTCCACTCATGCATCCAACTCCAAATAAAACCAAGTTATTCCAAAGAGTCCACCATACCTACCTATTAGCACTTGCTATTCCAAGTATATTCATGTTTTTATCTACCTTCCGAATTAAACTTGTTATGTGAAAATTAGTGATTAAAGCTCTCACAAACTTGATGGCACACTTTACTTTTCTTCCACTTAATAACTTGAACCATTGTGCCCATCTATGTTGCGTATGTGCTTGTGCTTTATAAGTTGTGAATTAGCATAACCATGTTACCATGGGGAACGCTTTCAACATTGCACTTTATTTAGTTCATATCATGTTCTTTTGCTTATGGATCCCAGCGGCATGAAATAAAATGGGAGCTTGTAAGCTCATGGAGTTTGTATATGTGTTAGAGAAACGCCTGGGTGGATAGCCTAAGCCATGCCTAATCATGGTGGAAACTTGCAGCGTAACCATAGTGAGCAATCTATGAAGCATCCTCAATAAAAACCTATGCAAATAGTAAATAAAAAGATCGCTGAGATGCTCATTGTCTGTTGCCTTGTCATTTTGATATGGGATAGCTCCTATATCATGGGGCACGAGGTACCCCTTTGGCGGTTCTCTATGATACACATGTACTTACAATGACAAGAACTTACTCGTGACTAAAGTTGAGTAGCATGAGGTTCGGTACTCGTAAGTAAGGGGCATGAGATTTTCAACTTATAACTTGTCAAGCATATCCTCATATTTGTTCACTTTAACCTTAATCACCTAAAGATGCTTATGATAGGGGCAATGAGAGCTGAAAGCTAATAAGTACCATAATTTTTGGAAGCTCTTTATGAGACTTGAATCCCTGCTTCCTTCTATGAAGGGCCTTTCTTTTACTTTTATGTTGAGTCTCCATCTTCTATCTTTATGCACCTATTAAGAGAGCATAGTGGCCATTCTTAGTTTAATGTGCATTGCCCCAAAACTTGTTGATTGATTCATAACTTTGATATTGCTTGTTCTTAAATTATTTGTATCTAGTCACCCTTATGAACTTTGAAGGTGTCCTATGCATTTATGTTTTGCTACACTATGAGGGACAAGCTGAATACCATTCTCATTACGTTTTCTATATGTGAAACAAACAAACATCTTTCAAAGCATTGTTATTCATGAATCTTTTGTTTGTACCTTTTCATGTTACAACATAGTTGCTATGTCTTATTGTTAGAACTATATCTTTCATTCTATGTTAAAGTACTATGATCCCAGCTTTCAATGTTTTACAAATACTTTGATCAAGATTGTGATGGTGCATGTCACCTCAAAAATTATTTCTTTTTTATCACTTACCTACTCGAGGACGAGCAGGAGTTAAGCTTGGGGATGTTGATACGTTGTAAACGTATCTAGAATTTTTGATGTTCCATGCTTGTTTTATATCTACTTTCTTATGTTTTGTCCACACTTTGGAGTATTTTTACACATTTTCTGGAACTAACCTATTAACAAGATGCCACAGTGCCAGTTGCCTGTTTTCTGTTGTTTTTGGTTTCAGAAAAGCTAGTAAGGAAATATTCTTGGAATTGGACCAGACAAAAGCCAAAGTCAATATTTTACCCAAAGCAACACGGAGTCTGGAGGGGAGACGAAGAGGGGCACCAGGGCAGCCACACCCTAGGGTGGCACGACCAGCCCTAGGCACGCCGCCCCCTGGTATTCCACCGACCTTGCCCCTTCCCCTATAAAAGCCTCCCGGGACAAAAACCCTAAGTACCCGATCAAAATTCCACGAAAGAGTCTATAGCCACCGTCATCTCCATCCCTAGATCGGGAGAGATCTGAAGCTCTTCCCGGCACCCTGCCGGAGGGGAGAGATCACCCTGGAGGCCTTCTTTATCACCATGACTGCCTCTGGTGTGATGCGTGAGTAGTTCATCCCTGGACTATGGGTCCATGTAGTAGCTAGATCGTTGGTTATTCTCCTTTGTGATACCATTTTTAGATCTTGTGAGCTCCGTTCATGATCAAGATCATCTATTTGTAATCTTACATGTTGTGTTTGCGGGGATCCGATGGATATTGAGATGTTATTTCAGATTGATTATTGATTCTATCATGTCTATGTTATTTGTGATCTTGCATGCTTTCCGTTGTTAGTACCTATCTTGGCCAAGTAGATGCTAGCAACTCCAAGAGGGAGTATTTATGCTCGATAGTGGGTTCATGCCTCTAGTAATCTGGGGAAGTGACAGAAATCTCTAAGGTAGTAGATGTTCTGTTGCTACTAGGGAGAAAACAACAATCCTTTGTCCATGGGACAATCGTATTGTTTACTTCACACACTTTGCTTAATGCAATTATCTGTTGCTTGCAACTTAATACTAGAGGGGGTTCGGATAATAACCTGAAGGTGGATTATTAGTCATAGATGAAGTTGGATTACGGTCTATGTATAATGTTTTAATGCCCAATCAAATATCATAGGAGTCAAGATGATTAGTATATGCATGTATGCTTTCTCGGTGTCTATCAATTGCCCCGCTGTAATTTGTTCACCCAACATGTCGTCTATCTTAAGGAGAAACACCTCTAGTGAACTATGGACCCCGGTCCATTCTTTTACCATCTATTTACTGTTTTCTGTTTACTTTCTGTAAACAATTACTATCTTCCACACAATACATTTAAGCCTTTGTTTTCAGCAAAACCAGTGAGATTGACAACCTCACTGTAAGTTCGGGGCAAAGTTCTGTGGTTGTGTTGTGCAGGATTACAAGTTGGAAACAACACCTTGGAGGTGTTTCCTTGATCCTACTGGTTCGATAACCTTGGTTTCATAACTGAGGGAAAACTTGCTGATGTGCTCATCATACCTTCCTCTTGGGGTTCCCCAATGATCTCAATATATTTTGAGCCATCATTCACCCTACGGTTGTTCTTGTCCTCATCATGGAGGATTAGGTTAAAGTCCCCGATTATCATCCATGCCCCCTGTATTGGTTGTGTGTTTCAATTATCTCGTTCAGGAAGGCGTGCTTTCTATCTTCTTCAGTTGTCCCGTACATAGTAGTTAGTGTCCATGACAAGTTGCTGGGCTGGTCTAGAAAGTTGGCCGTGATGGAGTAAGTGCCCACATTGACATTCATGTAAAGCAGCATATCGTCTCGCTACAACATAATTGCCCCTCCTCTAGTGCCATTAGCTGGTAGAAAAACATATCCGTTGAGCGTTTGTCCGACAATGTGATTTCGATCATCATCAGATGGCTGTGCCAACTTTCATTCTTGGATGCATAGGATGGAACAATGTGTGCTCATGGCCAAGTATCATACTACGATGCACCATACATGGTCATTTTGCCCTCTAACATTCCAAATGAGCAGTTTAAGTTGTGATAACATGGTGATGAGGACGACAATGGTTCACAAGCAGAGTGCATCGCCATCTACATGTAAGGGCATCGACTTGCCGCTGTGCTACTAGTGATTGCATAGTACATCTACAGAAGTTAAGCAACAACAAATTTGGCCCGATCATGCCATGCCAACTACAGGTAAAGCCGTGGCAGTCATCAACCCCACTAGGGTTACGGTTGTGTAATCCATTGAATGGGATAGACACGCATGATGGGCTTTGCCCATCAGTCCATGTATGTGGACTCCCTGAGGAACTCAGTCAGCTGGCCTTCTTGGAGCACAAATGCAGGCCTAGTAGTCACCTCAGCCAGTGTCACTAGCCCCTATAAGTTGTCCTAGGACAACGACTAGAACATCTTCAGGTACTAGTCACAGATGTCGTTGTCGAACTCGTCTTCGTGGCGGATACGGCCCAGTTGCTTACAAGCTCTCGCTTGAGCCTTGCGAGTGGTTATCATTGTGGAAGCTTTGGTTGCTAGTCGTTCACTTCTTCTTGATGTAGAAGACGACGAGGATGTGGCTAGATTTCTAGCTCCCAGCTTTTTCTTACTACCCGCTGTCATACCAGGTAGGCCAAGCAGTGATGGGGATAGTTTCCCCATGATCCGGCCAAGCAATGATGTTTTGACGGCCTTAACCTGCATCTCGGCGACACCTGAGATTACCTCCTCCACCGTGCCATGGCTGCAAAGGTTGGCCTCACGAAGTGCTTGCAGTGCGTTGGACTTTAGAGTGTCGTTAAGCAGCTACTCATCATCGAGCTCTTTAGAGGAATCCTCCGGCGATGGTAGCTGTGGGGGCTGCAGCGGCTATTGTGGTGTTGCGAAGATGTCCTGAAGCTGCCAGCCGCCAGACTCGTGCTGCAACAATGCACTGAGCTCGCCGGTATCGTACACAGTTTACTCAGCTACTGGTATTCTTGCCGCCAAACTGTTAAATCCTAGTTGTTGCTCGATGCACTCGGGCCCAAACATCACATCCTCTAGCTCCAATTGCGTCTACTGGAAGCAGTCCATAGCCGGTGCCTCTGCCTACCCAAACATGGTTGCTGGGCTATTTAGCCAAGCTCCATTCTAGGCCAGCACTGCCTGGGAGGTTGGCACATGTTCGCCTGAGCGCTCGAGGAGCAGTTCACCCCACCCGAAGACTAGCTAGGCCACGTCAAGCTCCCGAGCAGATGCCAATGTTGGCGAGACGCCTAGTAGGCCAGCACCGGCCACCTCCACGCCGCCGTAAGTAGGCACGATGTTGGCTAACCATCTGCCAGCATAGGCGCTTGCATGTTGTTCCTGTGGTGCCGCTATCTACAGTTCTGCCCACGGGATCTATGGAGAGGTTGGCACCTACAGCTGGCCCTCCTAGGCTAGTGATACCTTCGATCCGGATGTAGTATAATACCTTTTTCCCTAGAATACCTAGGTTTAATCGAACCTCGAAAAGCAATGCTAAAAGGAAATAAAAAGGACACATCTTCAAGACTTTGTTTGTTCATTTTACCTTAGTTTACCGAACCAATCTAGTTTAATTTATAATGGGTTTGAATCAATGGATGGAGATAGGCCAGGGTTGAAGATCCACCTACAGCTACACATCAAATGGGATAAAGGATAATAATAAGCATAGTCATGTATAATGTTTGAATGGAGATAATATCTTATGGGCAACACATCCTAATATTCTAGAGCCCCCGTGATGCAGAGGGCATAGCAATAGACTTTTAATCCAACCGAGTGCACACCGAAGCCATGGGTTACAAAGGATTATTAAGTGTAAAACATAGATCAAAGCTTTAAGTGGTGATGTTGTTGTTGATCCCGAATGGGGCACTAAGCAAAGACCGCACTACCCTTTTTGCCACTAAGGTTCCTATGAGATCGCCGCTAGCCAAGTATCTCACCTCAAGCCTTTATCAATCTATGGGATCTTGGGTACCTACAAGTCCACATACCGAGAAAAGAGACGAATAAACGAAAGATACAAATCTGAATTGCAAACAAAAATACAATACTCCCATGATCTAGATGCACATAATCGCTACGAGGTTTCTCCCCAACTCGCAGCCCGTGAGGACTACTCACTCATAACAAATAGATCGGAGATAGAAAACATCATACAAATACTTAGATTGAAATCAAATATTCTTACAATGGTCGCCAAATCACAAGGAGATCTAAAGTACAAAGCAATGGCTATGGCTAGTGGACGGATGGATGGTGGAAGTGATGAACAATGGATGAACAATGCTATGGATCTCCTTTGGTGGTGTTGTGTAACGCCCCAGTTTTAGTTAATCTTATATTTAGGGTTGTTTGTGCATTCATGAGCATAATCCCTTAAAAATGCATGTGAAGAAAACAAAGTAAAACCCTAAAACCCTAATTTTCTCCTCCCTTTGAAAACATTCAAAAGGGTTTTGAGATTTTCAAAAGACCCAAACTATATGGACCCAAATTGATTAAAGGGCCCCTACAATATTTTCTATAGCTTACAAAAGTCTCTGGTATTTTTCAAATGATTTAAAACATAAAAGTATTTGAAGAATACAAACGGAAAAGATAAAAAAGAAAAGGAAAACAGTTTTATAGAAAAAATGGAGCCAGACTAGCAAACAGGCTGGCCCTGCTCCCTTTCCTCTCTTCTCTTCCTTTCTCGCGGCCTAGCTCAACCCATCCGCAGCCCACATCCGGCCCACATACCCCTTCGCTCCTTTTGTCTCGCACGTCGTCTTCGTCGCCGATGACAGAGCAGCTGCGTGGCGCCGCCGCCGTTGTCTGCCGCGCCAGGATACTCGCCCGCGTCATGATTCATGCTACCAACGCTATCGCCGTCTACAAATACCCCAGCCGCCACCCGGAAGAACCCTAATCCCCTCTCTTCCCCAATTCCTCCTCTGGCCGAAACCCTAGCTCGGACCTTGCTAACGCCTCACTATTCCCCGTCGCCCCAAGCTCCGGTGAGCACACCCTAAGCTCCGCCATGATCTCCTCGTTCTTCCTCGTCTAGCTAGTCAAGCCTGGGTGCCCACAATCAGCCGCATCGAAGCCGTCTTCCCTAACTCCGGTCAATGCCTCCGCCATCAATCGCTGCCAACTCCGGCCTCCTCGCTCCTATCTGTCGCTAGCATCGTGCTCCTAGTGAGCCTCTGGTCCTCCCGGACCTCTCCTTTCTCTCCCTCTCGCTCTACTTGTAGCCCGCGCCATGCGCCACCGTCTGTCGCTGCCAGTCGCCATCGTAGACACTGTTCCGGTGGTCAAATCGCAGTGGCACCGCCACTAGCTAGCTCGCCTTGCAGCCCTGGTTCAAACCACATATCCATCTTGGGCGCGCGTGCTCGAAATTGCCAGCGCGGATGACCATCTGCAGGTGGCCGGCGATGTGACGTCACGGTGATGTGGCGCTGACGTGTCCGTGGACCCCGTTGACCTGTTGACCACCACCGTGGATGCTGACGTGGGCATATGGCCCACATGTCAGTGACATGGGGTGGATATGCCTTGGGTGAGAAAAGTGTTAGATGTTGTGGTGACGCCAGCGCGTGTCATGCTAACGCAGTAACTCCTTTTAATAGTTTTATTAAATCCAGAAAATGATATAATCTTATAAATTCAATAACTTAATATTTATAAGTCAGAAAAATGTGTATAATATATCAAAATGTTCAGAAAAATGAGATGTACACTTTAGCATCAATATCATGCATTGTTAAATAACTTTCAAGACAAGTTTCATTAGAGAAATAAATGAACTCCCGTAGGTGATTCTGGGGTTTCTCCTGTTCTAGGGTTTGCGACCCTCGGAACCCGCTTAAAATTGCTAAGCATGCTTTAGGGTGACATTTCAATACAAGTTAACTTGTCATATCATCATCCTTGCTTGAGAATTGCATCGATACCATGTGTTGATTGTTGTTTTCCCCTTTCTTTCTGGTGTTTGGTTCTTTCCGGTAGAATACGATATCGAGATCAATATCAAAGACCGAGCTCAACACCATCGAAGATCGACGAACAATACTTGATCAACTGTAATCAAGTCAAGTACAAGACTACCGAAGATCTATACCTGGGTATCAACAAACAAGGCAAGCATAGCCCCACCATTATACAACCCTATGGTTTCAAAAGTATTTCCTTCTTGCCATGATGCATACGATTCTACTGTGGTCTTTTATCGATAGATAGAGTACCCTATCTGTTGCATTACTCCCTTTGAGCTTATATTACCTGATCCACTGCTCCTAGCATAACTAGATTTAGCTTGTGTGCACTGCTAGAGCTTATCTGTGTCTTGCTTAGCCATGCTTAGATGTCAGTGCTGGTTCATCCAGAAGATGTACCAAATGCAGAGAATCTAGTATATCAGGAGAATGAGGTATACTGATGAGATCAGTGGTAAAGGTTAAACATGCTAAGGCTTGTATGGAAGGCTATGGTGGGATGTGATTTTTCTAGTCCCATGCTCGCCACTACTAGGAACCGAGTTCTTGCCTTTGGACCAAGATGAGTGTACAGCCACACGGGGCTTGGGAACCCCTCCGCTGATTTACTTGCCTAGTAGATTCCATGAGTCACATAGTTCGGCCGTTCCATTTGACATGCATTCTGGATCTTCTCAAAGGCGGTGAAGGAGGTGCATTCATACAGGTAGGTAAGCATGGCCGGGGTTGCTTGGGGTGGATGGAGCCCCTGGTAAACCAACCTCGCCTCACATCTCTAGGGACTGGCTTCGGGATTTGACCCGTTATGGCGGAACCATCCTTAGTGCATGACTCATGGTCTCGGCGAAAGCAAGGTAAAGGTCGTGGCCAACCACCCTCTACCGGCCTTCCAAGGAAGAGGGCTAAAACGTTGGCATTAAGAGTCAGTTGGTACGTGTCAGTAAAGTTGTACACCCCTGTAGGGTTAAATCTTTTTGAAAAGCCGTGTTCATGGTTATGAATGCTTGGTGACCAAATTCTAAGATCATAGAGAACATTAACCTAATCGTAAAACTTGGCAGCTCAACGTGTGCTTAAGGATGCTTCCTCATGGGTACGAGGGGGTGATCCTAGTTGTGAGATGAGGATTATTTTGGTGGATATCAAGATGATAATCAATTATTTGGAGATGTCGCTCTCTTACCCCCTTTTAAAATATTCTAATTAGACGAGCTTCTTCTCCCTCTTATTTTATAAACAAAGATGGCTTTATGCAAAACAACCCCACCAGCCATAAGTCTTGTGGAGTACACCCTGTACTCACCCCTTACTTTGTTGATACTTTTGTAGTAGAATAAGTGTTCCCCTGAAGACGAGTTCCGAATGACATCGACACCGACGAGTAGCTTGGGGTTCCCGACCGGCAGCCTAGAATCTATGGGCTGGGACGTCATCGTTATGCTTCAGGCCTCTTAGGCCATTTGTTAAGTTTGCTATACTTAATAGAATAATTTTCCTTTCGTTGTTTGATGTTTGTGGTCAGTGACCTCTGCTTGTAATATTTTGGTTCTTCGCTCAGCTATGATCTTGCTGTAATAATTTTTGTGTCGCAGGGTTACTGTTGTGTTACCGATTTCTCATTGGATATCCTCGAGCTCTAGGTTAATCTTATGTCAGGCTAAGGTCTGGGATTTGTTTAACCCTGATCCCGGGGGTGTCACATGTTGTGATGTAATCTGATAATGGCGGTTGGAGCCTCAAAATATATAGCCGTTTTCACAAAAGTTGTAGGGTTTGATGAGACAAAGTCGTCGCCACCTGGTACGGGTGGACGGTATAGGCGGGCCCTGCCCGTACCAGTGGTCATTAAGCTTGCTGACACCCTAGAACAACTCCCCAATTACTTGGCCGTGTGGACTTCCTCAAAAACCTTCATTATGACTCCTTATTTCTCATTAAAAACGTGATTTCCTACACAACGTAATTCAAAGATAGGTTTTGCATATCTTTGCAATTATTAGTCATTAGTGGCAAGGATTGAGAGTTTCTTGGCAATTGCTTGACCAAAAACAATATTTAAACGCAATGGAAGATGGCAAATATTGGAGCCATCAACTAGCTGCTCGCTAGGTGGCGAGCACAACTCAAACCCCACCTCGATGCCAAGGCCACAGCAGGACATGGGCGGCGGCGAGACTTGCATTGGGATGTCGCTTCCGCGTGGTCGAGCATCTGGTGGCGATAGGGTCGTACCCATGGACATGAACCCCGAAGGACTGCGGGAGCCGCTTCTCTTCCGGCGCGCAGGCGCGCGAGGCTGCTCGACAACGGCAGGCATCAGCTCTAGCACCAGGTTCGCCCCACCGCCCTCCTATTGAGGAAGAGGCGTCTCGCTTCCCTTGCCATGCTCGCGTGGCACCGGGCTCTTTGAATGGCGATGGGAGCCATCAAGGAACTCACCATCCTGGTGCCGCCTCTCCGGCGACCTGCTCGGCCGCCTGTCCTGTCGCTGGTGGTTGCATCTTGCATCATGCCACGAGCCCCCGCCACTAATAGCTCCAAATTTCATCACTTTTTACTATTGATTTTCCTATTTTTTTATTGCCGGATTTCACTGAAGATTACTTATTTCTACTAATGTTAATGTCGCAATTAGCGAATCCTTGGTTTCTTGTGATGGTTTTTAGGTAATGAACATTTATTAAAGATCTAATAGCATTTATGGGCTAATTGCACCTAAAGAAGTAAATCCCCAATTGGAGCCCCTTTCATTGGAGGCGTTCAGAGAGCTTAATGACCAGCGGTACAGTCAGGATGCGCCCGTAGTACATGCCGCCAACTTCATTATATCAATACAAGTAACTTTCGTGAAGGGGGGAGATGAGAAGGACGACAAAAAAGTAAACACATCCGCCGCAAACTCATCCAGAGAGGGTGAGATCAGATGTGGAAGAGGAGAAGAACCTCCCCTCGTTCCTCGACGATCTTCAACTCCTCAACCACACACTCCACCATCATCCCCATCATTACTTAGAGAGAGATTGGCAACTGTAAGATTAGGGTTTGATATTTTGATCTACCTTTGGTTTGTATTTGATTTGATCTTCAATCTCTATTATGGTTTGCAACAATCTTTGAGATGATTCTTATTTGCAATACAATTATGCTCTTGATTTGTCTTCCTCCCATGTCTGGGTAAATCCCCATAGGCGTGGGAGATGTAGGGGATTGGTGAGATGAGTCGTGCCTCCTTTAAATCCATCCATTTGTGATTGTTGTAGTGTTTATTGAATAGTGAGAATGATTATCTATGTTCACCTAATCCTTGTTATCTAATTTAAGGGCCCAGGTAACATGATCCAAAGATCTCATAGGTATGAGCTTGTATGCTAGCGAATCAACGACCCCCGGGTGACACATCCAATATCAATGAGGAGCTAGCACTACTCGAAGACAAAAAGGAACCATCAAGATTAAAGCCTTGATCCGGTCGCAAGACCTTAATTAATGTGCTGACCATTGTCATGGTAACATGTAGACAGATCATTGGGGCTAGGAAGAATTGGCCATGAGGACTCCTAGTCGGTATATGGGTTGCTTGCCTAGTCACTTACGAATAAGAAATATCACTATCACTTATTCCACTTTATCCATTTGGCACGTTCACTATCACCATGAACTATTTCTCTCCGCGCCTAACTTATCATACCTTTAAACACCTTTCGCGTCTTTACTTTTATGCAATTTAATCCTTATTTATTTCCTAAGCAAGTTTCCTCTATCTTTCACTCAAAACCTTCCACCACCAGTAGTTGCAGTTAATTCACTCAAGACCCGTGACACCTTAAGTGTGACAGAAACGCCACATAAAAACACTTACCAAGGCTCCTTATCGGGATTGATATAAAAACTAGAATTAATACTTCCACGAAAACATTCTTTGATGAACATGTGCACTTGCTAGCCACGGCTCCCTGAAGCGCACCAAAAAGTCGTCAAGGAAGGTGGCGGACACGTGGATGTCCTACCAAGCAAACCCTGTCTCTAGCTGGATCGTCTTGGCGATGGAGCCCGTGCTGATGTTGATGCGCGAGTCGGAGACGAGCACGGTGAGGTGCGTGCAGTGCATCTCATACACGTCCGCCTCCATGGTTGGTGTGCTCATCGACGAGATGAACTCTTCTATTGGCCGGTTCACCACAAGCCCCAGCACCAACTCATGTTTGTCCCGCTGCATGTGGGAGGACAAGGCCCACGCCGGCGTAGGTGCAGGGCACGACACCGGTCCCCAACACTGCATGGAAGTCGTAGCCTGCCTGCGAAGATGGGGAGGAGGGGGAGGTAGTGGTCGCTTGTTTGGGCAACCTCTAGCAATGTGTCCAGGGCGCTTGCACAATATGCACTTGTCGTGGTGGTGTCACGGCAGATGCCATGGATAGGCTAAAGGTGGGGACTAAATGCACTAGGGGAATCCAGGGAGGGATAGTGTCACATCCCAAGATTTTCCAAATCTTGTAATGTGAAAATAAATGAATAAAATAAAAATTTGTTTGATTTTCTGAGCCAGAAGAAACTTTTTGAATCCAATTGGGAATCTTCAAACCTGTTTTGAACAATTAAATCCTAAAGGGATTTATAAAGTTAAACATTTAATAAAGGCAAATAAAATGTTTTGGTATTACTATTTTTGATCTTTTAATAAAAGACTTTGTTTTCAAATGAAAAGGTGGATTTAAAAAGATTATATTTTAAAGAGCCAAATTAATTTTGGCCAAGCTTTTATATTAAAATATTTTGTTTTGATAAAATGAGTAAAGGTTTATTTAAATAAAATGATAAGGATGTAATATCCAAATTTTATTTAAGTAAAAGCTTTTCCCATTTTAAATGAACACTAAAACTTATTTTTTTATTTTAAATAAGTTTTCCAAGTATTTTATTACTACTTTGAAATCTTTTTATAAAAGGTTTTAGTTTTCAAAATGAAAAGAAATATTATAAATAAAGATTATTTTATAAAGCCAAATTAAACCTTGGCCAAGACTTTGAAACAAAAGGTTTTTCTTTGATTAAAAATAGTAGAGGTTTATTTAAAATAAAAAGGATTTAAATATCCAAGTTTTATTAATAAAGGTTTTACTATTTTCAAAACACCAAAACTTATTTATTCTTTTAAAATAAGTTTTCCAAGTATTTTGTTTTTTTTAAATAAAACCTACTGAAAAGGTTTTTGGTTTGGTTTATATTTTAAATAGAGTTTTAAAAATAAATTAAACCCTATTATGAAAATAAAGACTAAAGTCTTTTTATTTAATTATTAATAGATCCTAAAAAGGATAAAAATTATTTTGTTTTTGACTTTGGTTTTATTTTCTCAAATAAACTTACTGAAGTGTTTTGGTTTTATTTTAGATTTCAAAATAAAGTTTTTAAATAAACAAATCCTATTTGATTTAATAACTAAGGTCCATTCTATTTAATTATTAATGGAACCTAAAATAAAAGGTTATTTTGTTTTAAACAAGTTTCCAAGTATTCTTTATTTCCAAATAAAACCTACTGATTTGGTATTAAAAATATTTGGATTTCAAATGGAAATTTTATTAATTAAATCAAACCCTATTTTATTAAATAACTAAAGATCCATTTTATTTAAATATTGAATGGATCCTAAAAAGAATAAAAATATTATTTCATTTTGGACTTTGGTTGATGTCTTAAACAGAACCAAATTCAAATGAAAAGTTTGGTAATTGTTTGAATTGTTTGAATGGTTTGAATGTTTGAAATGTTGATTGAAATTCAAAACAGAAAAATAGATTTAGAAAAGGAAAAAGAAAGCAGACAGAAAAAAATAGGAAAAAGGCAAGCCAGCCCATTAAGCCCAGAAATAGCCCAGCTCCTCTCCTCGAAGAAAACAATTCACACCCAGTTTCTGACCCACACAGACAATGACCAGTGGACCCTCCCCCTCATTTCTTTTCCCACTGACCGGTGGACCCCCACCTCTCTCTCTCACGAGCGAACTGTTTTCTTTACTGCGGACAGAACTCACGCAGTCGATGACAGCCTGGACTCACTTCTCCTTCCCCTCTTTCGCTGACGAGACGACCCTACTCCTCCTGTTGTTCTTCCCCACCCGCAGACCACGCCCACCCTTCGCCGGCCGTTACAGACGGAATAACTCCGGCGTAATACGCCTTAAACACGCGTTGAATCAGCCCCACGACCACGCAGGATAAATCGTATCCCTCTCCTCTTCATTTCCCCTCAAACCCCGCTGCCAGAGAGCCACCAGGCTGCCTCCATTTCTCTCTGTACCGCCGCTGCTCCGACGACCCTCCTCGCTGATTCCGGCCAGCACACACCACCTCATACCTCCTTGAGCACGCAGCAGTGCTTAGCATCCCCCAGTGGAACTTTCTGCAGTCGCATCTCGCTCGCGCGTGTCCTTGAGCGTTGGCAACATCTACCCCGAGCCAGCGCTGCCGTCTGCTCCAACTACGGCGACGTTCCCCGGTAAAACCAGACCTTCCCTCTCTTCCCCGTGGACACGATGATGATGGCCATGCTCTTGCGAATCTAACAGTGCCTCCTGCTTGTCCTAGGGTGCCCCCTATCCTCGCCCTCGACAACCTCCAGCAGCGTCGCCGTCTGACTCGTCTCCGTCGAGTTCCTCCGGTAAGACCAGACCACCCCTTGTCCTCTCGTTCACGCACACCGCATCGCCTTGCTCTTGCGCATCTGACCCTACTCTCGGTTTGCCCTCTCGTGATCTACGGTTAAGCGCAGCGACGACGACTGACCTGCAGCCGTGCCTCTTTCTCCGACGACGCCCACAGGTAGATTCCGACCACCCCGTGTCTCCTCGATCACGCAAACATCTTTATCATGGCCTTGCGAAGCTAACCCAGTCCTCCGTTTATCTTGGGGTGAACCACAGGACCGTCTCCGACCGTGGACAGAGCCGTCCGACGCCAACCCTAACTCCGGCGAGCAATCAAGGACAGCCCCGTGCGCCCCTTGGCCAACAAAGACTGCATTGAGCATCAGAAGTGTGATGTGAACTCGGTGAGCTCCCCCTCCCTCTTTCTCGCGTCCTGCATCGTCGGCAACCTCGCCGCCAGAGCGCCGCCACCGCCGTCTGCCGCCGCTAGCGCCGCCACTAGTTGGCAAGTGTGCTCAGCACCGTCCGATCTGGATCTAACGATTAGCATAGAATCACTTAACGCCGAAGAGGTACGCAACCTGAGCCGTGCGATATCACTTAGATCCAACGGCTGCCATCACTTGATCCAGCCGAAGCGGTACTGACGAATAGAAATACGCCACGTGTCACAGAGACAGATTTAAAAACAGAATTGATCTAATTGATGTTCAATTTTGTAAAATCTATAACTTTTGATCCACACGTCCAAAAATTACAAATTTTATGTCGTTGGATTCAGGAGAGTAAGCCCTAACCAACCCTGCCCTTGGTTTAGCAAATAGTATCTGTTAGCTTGTTTTTTTTTGCAGATTCTTTTGTGAGCTTGTTTAGAGTAGAAAAATTGTTTAAAAATGTTTTTAGGGTTAAAACCTTTGCAAAATGGTTTGTAGTGACCTTACTGACCCTAGGAACCAACCCATGGTTTTGAAAATGAATTTGGAAAAGTTTAGAATGGATTACTTGGTTTAGTCCATTTCTAGCTAATTAAAACTATTGTTTTGTTTATGAAAAATGGTTTTGAGTAAAAACTTTGGAGAAAATGTTTTGGACCAAACCTACTGACCCAAACACCAAGTTTTGCAATAGCAACTCATTTGGTGAAACAAAATAAGGATTCCTTGAATTAAAACCATTTCTAGTCAAATAGAAATGTGGTTTATTTATTAAAAATGGTTTTGGAAGAAAACCTTTGAAAAATGTTTTGTTTTAAACTCACTAACCCCAAACCCCAAGTTTTGTGATTGAAAACATACTTGGTGAACCCTATAGGTTAATGCCTTAGTAAAAATATTTCTACACCACATAAAATGATACTTTGTTTTGAAAATGGTTTTTGAGGTGAAACCTTTAGCAAATGATTTGGCCACTTTACAAAATGACCATTAGATGTACCCAAATGTCTATGACCCACTAGGAACCACTTTTTCAAACAAAACAAAGCTTGGCATGCTTGCATGCATTACTTTGACCTTGTCATTTTGTGTGTTGTTTTGCTTGATTGGTAGATTGAGTTTGTGCCTTGCTTGATTGAATTGTAGTGACTTGAAGAGTGTGATTGTTGCAAGGACAAGGAGTGAGCTTATACCCTCTACCAAAAAGGCAAGTGATGCTTCATACTTTTGTCCCATTATTTTCACTATGCATTAGTGATATTTCTAAGTAGGACTTGCATGAAATTTTGCTAAGTATAAACTATTCTATGGGAAAACCTAGTAGATGAAACCTTAGTAGAAATTTCCTAAGTTAAGATTCCTATTACTTTCATGCTTAGCTTATCTAATAGAAAACAAGGGTGGAAAATATATTCATGCTATGGAAAATTTCTAAGTCTGTGGACTTATGTTTTGTTTAATAAAACAACTAAGTGAATGAATCACCTGGGTGGAATGGAAGGAATGGCTTGTGTTGAGTGGTTCACAAGGCCATGGACTTGGCTTGTGTATCTCACTTGTGGATGGCCACCCAGGAACAAAGAGATTTGAGATGTCAAATGTTGAGAAGCTTCAAGTGCAGCCACTTGGCAATATGGGCTCTGCCTGGATCATATAGGTTGCAATAACTTAGCCAAATGGACAGTTGGTGGTAGGGATTGATAGGTTTGAAGCGCGTCCATGTTGGTCTAAGGTAAGGCATCTGAAATATATTGACTATGTTAAACCAAGTCATGTGGGTAAAGTGAACAACCTCTGCAGATTGTAAAATCTAAGTACTTAGCCATGTCCCTGGAAAAGGACAATTTGAGCATCAAGACATGGAAGCTATCAAGAATCTCCTCATCCCAATTTCTAAGTAAAACTTGTGGTTGAACAAGGGTTAAAAGGATCTTCAGTCTTTGATTGGTAGATGCCTTGAGAGGATCTTCAATTTTTGATTGGTAGATGCCTTGGGTGTTTTGTGCCAAACAAAAACTTAGTATTTTCGAATGTTAAGGAAAAATCTATTTTGAGCAATGCAAGCCTCAACTCCAGTTAGCCAAATGCATATAGATGATAGACTCCACTATACTACCATAGTATCACTTGCCAATACAATTCAAATGTATTGACCCTTGTGGCTGTAACTTGTAATGTTGCAGGTTTGATTGTTTTTAGTGAAGATTGATTGATTAGGATTACAAAGTCTACAACCAACATCTGCCTGTGGCACTTTGAAGATGAAGGACCCCATGACTATAGTTATTCCCCTGCAATGTAATGTAATAGCCAAATGAGCTATGTAAGATGTAATAAAATTATGTTATTCCTGGTTATAAAGTTGTATTATGACCTTTGTTTCTTGATATTACATCTTAACTGTGGATGCTAGCTAATGATCCAGGGACTAGCATTGTAAACACAGGGGAGTCAACCTTACCTTATATTTTAACAAGGTTGGGGACCCTACAAGATGGTATCAGAGCATTGTGTTGCCTGTAGGATTTGTAACCCTAGGATTGGACAAAACCCCTTAGAAAAATAGGAGTTGTATTTGTTCCAAAACTTATTTACAAACAATCTTGTAAACTCTTCCCTCAACCATTTTGGTTTTAACTCTACATCTTGTCTATTTCAAACTTGATGGACGAAGCCTTTCCATGACCAAAGACTTCACCATGTACAAAGGACAACAACAACTCTAATGACTTCAACTTCTTTAACTCTAATGACTTCAACATCTTCAGCATGTTCACCAAGGACTTCCAACTTGGATATCACTAAAGACTACAAGTGAGACAAGAAATCTTGCTTAAGATTTGAAGATTAAGGAAACACAACTTAGAAGGAGCCATCATCACCTTTGAAGATTTGTGACCAAGACACAAGAATTCTCCAAGGATACAAAGATCTCATTCAAGAAGAATCAAGAAGGATGGAAGGATCACAAGTGAACCATATAGATGGACCACCATGTTTAGCTTAAGTCAAACTCACCAACTTATGTGGTGTAACAAAAATATTTTGTTGCCAAAGTATGTGCTTGAACCTTGTTTGAGTGAAATGTTTGGTTTGTGATTGCTTGCACTTTGCTTGTGTGAATTGTGATGTGTGTGATTAGAATTGATTCCTTAGAAAAATCTTTTGCCTATTCTAATTCCTACCCAACCCAAACAGATGACTACTCCAAGAGACTCCAACATCAAGGTTGATGACACCAACAACAACCAAGAGGACAACATGAGAGAACTTATAGCAACCCAAAACCAATTGAGCCAAGAGACAACTCAGCTACTAGCCAACAACAATGGATTAGACCCAGCCATACAAAGGATTTTGAAACTTCAATCCCAATTGATGCAAGGATTGGTTATACAAATGATCAACATGAGAGAAAACTTTTCCCAAGGAGCTAATGACAACAAGGATGACAAAGATGTTATTCTAGAAGGAAACCAAGCTTGCATTATTTATGAAGACAAGGATCATACATCCAAGGAACATGAAGATCAATGCCCCAAGAAGAGAGAAAGATCTCCCACTCATGAAGAACATGAACTAGAAGAACTCCTAGCTTTGGAGAGACCCAAAAAGAAGAAGAAGGACATAAGCCAGTTGCAATGTTACAATTGCAAAGAGAAGGGACATTATGCAAGTAATTGTCCAGAAAAGATGAAGAACAAGTTAAACAAGTCTATGAAGGAACTCAACCTTGGCCCATGAGTCAAGTATGGAAATAAAGGACACTAGGCAGATGGTTGCCCAGAGAAGTTTCCCCAAGATCCCAAGAAGGCCAACATGTAAATTAGTTTGAAAATTTTTAAGGGTGGTAGTACCCTAGTTGTTTTGAACCTGCTTGTAACCCTAACCTTCCCAAATCTCGGGGCGAGATTTATTTTAAGGGTGGTAGCCTGTCACATCCCAAGATTTTCCAAATCTTGTAATGTGAAAATAAATGAATAAAATAAAACTTTGTTTGATTTTCTGAGCCAGAAGAAACTTTTTGAATCCAATTGGGAATCTTCAAACCTGTTTTGAACAATTAAATCCTAAAGGGATTTATAAAGTTAAACATTTAATAAAGGCAAATAAAATGTTTTGGTATTACTATTTTTGATCTTTTAATAAAAGACTTTGTTTTCAAATGAAAAGGTGGATTTAAAAAGATTATATTTTAAAGAGCCAAATTAATTTTGGCCAAGCTTTTATATTAAAATATTTTGTTTTGATAAAATGAGTAAAGGTTTATTTAAATAAAATGATAAGGATGTAATATCCAAATTTTATTTAAGTAAAAGCTTTTCCCATTTTAAATGAACACTAAAACTTATTTATTTATTTTAAATAAGTTTTCCAAGTATTTTATTACTACTTTGAAATCTTTTTATAAAAGGTTTTGGTTTTCAAAATGAAAAGAAATATTATAAATAAAGATTATTTTATAAAGCCAAATTAAACCTTGGCCAAGACTTTGAAACAAAAGGTTTTGCTTTGATTAAAAATAGTAGAGGTTTATTTAAAATAAAAAGGATTTAAATATCCAAGTTTTATTAATAAAGGTTTTACTATTTTCAAAACACCAAAACTTATTTATTCTTTTAAAATAAGTTTTCCAAGTATTTTGTTTTTTTAAATAAAACCTACTGAAAAGGTTTTTGGTTTGGTTTATATTTCAAATAGAGTTTTAAAAATAAATTAAACCCTATTATGAAAATAAAGACTAAAGTCTTTTTATTTAATTATTAATAGATCCTAAAAAGGATAAAAATTATTTTGTTTTTGACTTTGGTTTTATTTTCTCAAATAAACTTACTGAAGTGTTTTGGTTTTATTTTAGATTTCAAAATAAAGTTTTTAAATAAACAAATCTTATTTGATTTAATAACTAAGGTCCATTCTATTTAATTATTAATGGAACCTAAAATAAAAGGTTATTTTGTTTTAAACAAGTTTCCAAGTATTCTTTATTTCCAAATAAAACCTACTGATTTGGTTTTGAAAATATTTGGATTTCAAATGGAAATTTTATTAATTAAATCAAACCCTATTTTATTAAATAACTAAAGATCCATTTTATTTAAATATTGAATGGATCCTAAAAAGAATAAAAATATTATTTCATTTTGGGCTTTGGTTGATGTCCTAAACAGAACCAAATTCAAATGAAAAGTTTGGTGATTGTTTGAATTGTTTGAATGGTTTGAATGTTTGAAATGTTGATTCAAATTCAAAACAGAAAAATAGATTTAGAAAAGGAAAAAGAAAGCAGACAGAAAAAAATAGGAAAAAGGCAAGCCAGCCCATTAAGCTCAGAAACAGCCCAGCTCCTCTCCCCGAAGAAAACAATTCACACCCAGTTTCTGACCCACACAGACAATGACCAGTGGACCCTCCCCCTCATTTCTTTTCCCATTGACCGGTGGACCCCCACCTCTCTCTCTCACGAGCGAACTGTTTTCTTTACTGCGGACAGAACTCACGCAGTCGATGACAGCCTGGACCCACTTCTCCTTCCCCTCTTTCGCTGACGAGACGACCCCACTCCTCCTGTTCTTCTTCCCCACCCGCAGACCACGCCCACCCTTCGCCGGCCGTCACAGACGGAATAACTCCGGCGTAATACGCCTTAAACACGCGTTGAATCAGCCCCACGACCACGCAGGATAAATCGTCTCCCTCTCCTCTTCATTTCCCCTCAAACCCCGCTGCCAGAGAGCCACCAGGCTGCCTCCATTTCTCTCTGTACCGCCGCTGCTCCGACGAACCTCCTCGCCGATTCCGGCCAGCACACACCACCTCCTACCTCCTCGAGCACGCAGCAGTGCTCAGCATCCCCCAGCGGAACTTTCTCTGATCGCGGCTCCTTCGCGCGTGTGTCCTTGGCGGGTCATCATCTACCCCGAGCCAGCGCCGCCGTTTGCTCCAACTACGGCGACGTTCCCTGGTAAAACCAGACCTTCCCTCTCTTCCCCGTGGACACGATGATGATGGCCATGCTCTTGCGAATCTAACAGTGCCTCCTGTTTGTCCTAGGGTGCCCCCTATCCTCGCCCTCGACAACCTCTAGCAGCGCCGCTGTCTGACTCGTCTCCGTCGAGTTCCTCCGGTAAGATCAGACCACCCCTTGTCCTCTCGTTCATGCACACCGCATCTCCTTGCTCTTGCGCATCTGACCCTACTCTCGGTTTGCCCTCTCGTGATCTACAGCGTCGGCAACGACGACGACCTGCAGCACCGCCGTCTGCCTCTTTCTCCGACGACGCCCACAGGTAGATTCCGACCACCCCGTGTCTCCTCGATCACGCAAACATCTTTATCATGGCCTTGCGAAGCTAACCCAGTCCTCTGTTTATCTTGGGGTGAACCACAGGACCGTCTCCGACCGTGGACAGAGCCGTCCGACGCCAACCCTAACTCCGGCGAGCAATCAAGGACAGCCCCGTGCGCCCCTTGGCCAACAAAGACTGCATTGAGCATCAGAAGTGTGATGTGAACTCGGTGAGCTCCCCCTCCCTCTTTCTCGCGTCCTGCATCATCGGCAACCTCGCCGCCGAACACCCGCCGCCCGGCGCCGCCCTGCCAGCCTTACTAGTTGTGTGCAAAGTGTCAGAACCTGTCCGATCTGGATCTAACGATTAGCATAGAATCACTTAACGCCGAAGAGGTACGCAACCTGAGCCGTGCGATATCACTTAGATCCAACGGCTGCCATCACTTGATCCGGCCGAAGCGGTACTGACGAATAGAAATACGCCACGTGTCACAGAGACAGATTTAAAAACAGAATTGATCTAATTGATGTTCAATTTTGTAAAATCTATAACTTTTGATCCACACGTCCAAAAATTACAAATTTTATGTCGTTGGATTCAGGAGAGTAAGCCCTAACCAACCCTGCCCTTGGTTTAGCAAATAGTATCTGTTAGCTTGTTTTTTTTGCAGATTCTTTTGTGAGCTTGTTTAGAGTAGAAAAATTGTTTAAAAATGTTTTTAGGGTTAAAACCTTTGCAAAATGGTTTTTAGTGACCTTACTGACCCTAGGAACCAACCCATGGTTTTGAAAATGAATTTGGAAAAGTTTAGAATGGATTACTTGGTTTAGTCCATTTCTAGCTAATTAAAACTATTGTTTTGTTTATGAAAAATGGTTTTGAGTAAAAACTTTGGAGAAAATGTTTTGGACCAAACCTACTGACCCAAACACCAAGTTTTGCAATAGCAACTCATTTGGTGAAACAAAATAAGGATTCCTTGAATTAAAACCATTTCTAGTCAAATAGAAATGTGGTTTATTTATTAAAAATGGTTTTGGAAGAAAACCTTTGAAAAATGTTTTGTTTTAAACTCACTAACCCCAAACCCCAAGTTTTGTGATTGAAAACATACTTGGTGAACCCTATAGGTTAATGCCTTAGTAAAAATATTTCTACACCACATAAAATGATACTTTGTTTTGAAAATGGTTTTTGAGGTGAAACCTTTAGCAAATGATTTGGCCACTTTACAAAATGACCATTAGATGTACCCAAATGTCTATGACCCACTAGGAACCACTTTTTCAAACAAAACAAAGCTTGGCATGCTTGCATGCATTACTTTGACCTTGTCATTTTGTGTGTTGTTTTGCTTGATTGGTAGATTGAGTTTGTGCCTTGCTTGATTGAATTGTAGTGACTTGAAGAGTGTGATTGTTGCAAGGACAAGGTGAGCTTATACCCTCTACCAAAAAGGCAAGTGATGCTTCATACTTTTGTCCCATTATTTTCACTATGCATTAGTGATATTTCTAAGTAGGACTTGCATGAAATTTTGCTAAGTATAAACTATTCTATGGGAAAACCTAGTAGATGAAACCTTAGTAGAAATTTCCTAAGTTAAGATTCCTATTACTTTCATGCTTAGCTTATCTAATAGAAAACAAGGGTGGAAAATATATTCATGCTATGGAAAATTTCTAAGTCTGTGGACTTATGTTTTGTTTAATAAAACAACTAAGTGAATGAATCACCTGGGTGGAATGGAAGGAATGGCTTGTGTTGAGTGGTTCACAAGGCCATGGACTTGGCTTGTGTATCTCACTTGTGGATGGCCACCCAGGAACAAAGAGATTTGAGATGTCAAATGTTGAGAAGCTTCAAGTGCAGCCACTTGGCAATATGGGCTCTGCCTGGATCATATAGGTTGCAATAACTTAGCCAAATGGACAGTTGGTGGTAGGGGATTGATAGGTTGGAACGCGTCCATGTTGGTCTAAGGGAAGGCTTCTGAAAGATCTTGTCTTGGTGAAACCAAGTCTTGTGGGGAAAGTGCACCACCTCTGCAGAGTGTAAAATCTAAGTACTTAGCCATGTCCCTGGAAAAGGACAATTTGAGCATCAAGACATGGAAGCTATCAAGAATCTCCTCATCCCAATTTCTAAGTAAAACTTGTGGTTGAACAAGGGTTAAAAGGATCTTCAGTCTTTGATTGGTAGATGCCTTGAGAGGATCTTCAATTTTTGATTGGTAGATGCCTTGGGTGTTTTGTGCCAAACAAAAACTTAGTATTTTCGAATGTTAAGGAAAAATCTATTTTGAGCAATGCAAGCCTCAACTCCAGTTAGCCAAATGCATATAGATGATAGACTCCACTATACTACCATAGTATCACTTGCCAATACAATTCAAATGTATTGACCCTTGTGGCTGTAACTTGTAATGTTGCAGGTTTGATTGTTTTTAGTGAAGATTGATTGATTAGGATTACAAAGTCTACAACCAACATCTGCCTGTGGCACTTTGAAGATGAAGGACCCCATGACTATAGTTATTCCGCTGCAATGTAATGTAATAGCCAAATGAGCTATGTAAGATGTAATAAAATTATGTTATTCCTGGTTATAAAGTTGTATTATGACCTTTGTTTCTTGATATTACATCTTAACTGTGGATGCTAGCTAATGATCCAGGGACTAGCATTGTAAACACAGGGGAGTCAACCTTACCTTATATTTTAACAAGGTTGGGGACCCTACAAGATGGTATCAGAGCATTGTGTTGCCTGTAGGATTTGTAACCCTAGGATTGGACAAAACCCCTTAGAAAAATAGGAGTTGTATTTGTTCCAAAACTTATTTACAAACAATCTTGTAAACTCTTCCCTCAACCATTTTGGTTTTAACTCTACATCTTGTCTATTTCAAACTTGATGGACGAAGCCTTTCCATGACCAAAGACTTCACCATGTACAAAGGACAACAACAACTCTAATGACTTCAACTTCTTCAACTCTAATGACTTCAACATCTTCAGCATGTTCACCAAGGACTTCCAACTTGGATATCACTAAAGACTACAAGTGAGACAAGAAATCTTGCTTAAGATTTGAAGATTAAGGAAACACAACTTAGAAGGAGCCATCATCACCTTTGAAGATTTGTGACCAAGACACAAGAATTCTCCAAGGATACAAAGATCTCATTCAAGAAGAATCAAGAAGGATGGAAGGATCACAAGTGAACCATATAGATGGACCACCATGTTTAGCTTAAGTCAAACTCACCAACTTATGTGGTGTAACAAAAATATTTTGTTGCCAAAGTATGTGCTTGAACCTTGTTTGAGTGAAATGTTTGGTTTGTGATTGCTTGCACTTTGCTTGTGTGAATTGTGATGTGTGTGATTAGAATTGATTCCTTAGAAAAATCTTTTGCCTATTCTAATTCCTACCCAACCCAAACAGATGACTACTCCAAGAGACTCCAACATCAAGGTTGATGACACCAACAACAACCAAGAGGACAACATGAGAGAACTTATAGCAACCCAAAACCAATTGAGCCAAGAGACAACTCAGCTACTAGCCAACAACAATGGATTAGACCCAGCCATACAAAGGATTTTGAAACTTCAATCCCAATTGATGCAAGGATTGGTTATACAAATGATCAACATGAGAGAAAACTTTTCCCAAGGAGCTAATGACAACAAGGATGACAAAGATGTTATTCTAGAAGGAAACCAAGCTTGCATTATTTATGAAGACAAGGATCATACATCCAAGGAACATGAAGATCAATGCCCCAAGAAGAGAGAAAGATCTCCCACTCATGAAGAACATGAACTAGAAGAACTCCTAGCTTTGGAGAGACCCAAAAAGAAGAAGAAGGACATAAGCCAGTTGCAATGTTACAATTGCAAAGAGAAGGGACATTATGCAAGTAATTGTCCAGAAAAGATGAAGAACAAGTTAAACAAGTCTATGAAGGAACTCAACCTTGGCCCATGAGTCAAGTATGGAAATAAAGGACACTAGGCAGATGGTTGCCCAGAGAAGTTTCCCCAAGATCCCAAGAAGGCCAACATGTAAATTAGTTTGAAAATTTTTTAAGGGTGGTAGTACCCTAGTTGTTTTGAACCTGCTTGTAACCCTAACCTTCCCAAATCTCGGGGCAAGATTTATTTTAAGGGTGGTAGCCTGTCACATCCCAAGATTTTCCAAATCTTGTAATGTGAAAATAAATGAATAAAATAAAACTTTGTTTGATTTTCTGAGCCAGAAGAAACTTTTTGAATCCAATTGGGAATCTTCAAACCTGTTTTGAACAATTAAATCCTAAAGGGATTTATAAAGTTAAACATTTAATAAAGGCAAATAAAATGTTTTAGTATTACTATTTTTGATCTTTTAATAAAAGACTTTGTTTTCAAATGAAAAGGTGGATTTAAAAAGATTATATTTTAAAGAGCCAAATTAATTTTGGCCAAGCTTTTATATTAAAATATTTTGTTTTGATAAAATGAGTAAAGGTTTATTTAAATAAAATGATAAGGATGTAATATCCAAATTTTATTTAAGTAAAAGCTTTTCCCATTTTAAATGAACACTAAAACTTATTTATTTATTTTAAATAAGTTTTCCAAGTATTTTATTACTACTTTGAAATTTTTTTATAAAAGGTTTTGGTTTTCAAAATGAAAAGAAATATTATAAATAAAGATTATTTTATAAAGCCAAATTAAACCTTGGCCAAGACTTTGAAACAAAAGGTTTTGCTTTGATTAAAAATAGTAGAGGTTTATTTAAAATAAAAAGGATTTAAATATCCAAGTTTTATTAATAAAGGTTTTACTATTTTCAAAACACCAAAACTTATTTATTCTTTTAAAATAAGTTTTCCAAGTATTTTGTTTTTTTTAAATAAAACCTACTGAAAAGGTTTTTGGTTTGGTTTATATTTCAAATAGAGTTTTAAAAATAAATTAAACCCTATTATGAAAATAAAGACTAAAGTCTTTTTATTTAATTATTAATAGATCCTAAAAAGGATAAAAATTATTTTGTTTTTGACTTTGGTTTTATTTTCTCAAATAAACTTACTGAAGTGTTTTGGTTTTATTTTAGATTTCAAAATAAAGTTTTTAAATAAACAAATCTTATTTGATTTAATAACTAAGGTCCATTCTATTTAATTATTAATGGAACCTAAAATAAAAGGTTATTTTGTTTTAAACAAGTTTCCAAGTATTCTTTATTTCCAAATAAAACCTACTGATTTGGTTTTGAAAATATTTGGATTTCAAATGGAAATTTTATTAATTAAATCAAACCCTATTTTATTAAATAACTAAAGATCCATTTTATTTAAATATTGAATGGATCCTAAAAAGAATAAAAATATTATTTCATTTTGGACTTTGGTTGATGTCTTAAACAGAACCAAATTCAAATGAAAAGTTTGGTGATTGTTTGAATTGTTTGAATGGTTTGAATGTTTGAAATGTTGATTCAAATTCAAAACAGAAAAATAGATTTAGAAAAGGAAAAAAGCGAAAAGAAAAAAATAGGAAAAAGGCAAGCCAGCCCATTAAGCTCGAAACAGCCAGCTCCTCTCCCAAGAAAACAATTCACACCCGCTTCACCACAGACAATGACCAGTGGACCCTCCCCTCATTTCTTTTCCCATTGACGGTGGACCCCACCTCTCTCTCTCACGAGCGAACTGCTTTCTTTCATGGACAGAACTCACGCAATGATCGATGGCCTGGACCCACTTCTCCTTCCCTCTTTCACGAGGCGACCCCCTCCTGTTCTTCTTCCCACCCGAGACCACGCCCACCTTCGGCCGTCACAGACGGAATAACTCCAGCGTGTCGCTTAAACACGCGTTGAATCAGCCCCACGACCACGCAGGATAAATCGTCTCCCTCTCCTCTTCATTTCCCTCAAACCCCACGCCAGAGCCACCAGCTGCCTCCATTTCTCTCTCTCAGACCGCTGCTCGACGACCCTCCTCGCCGATTCCGCCAGCACACACCTCCTACCTCCTCGAGCACGCAGCAGGTGCTCGGATCCCCAATGAACTTTCTGATCGCGGCTCGCTTCAAGGCTGTCCTTGAGCGTCGGCAACATCTACCCCGAGCCAGCGCCGCCGTTTGCTCCAACTACGGCGACGTTCCCTGGTAAAACCAGACCTTCCCTCTCTTCCCCGTGGACACGATGATGATGGCCATGCTCTTGCGAATCTAACAGTGCCTCCTGTTTGTCCTAGGGTGCCCCCTATCCTCGCCCTCGACAACCTCTAGCAGCGCCGCTGTCTGACTCGTCTCCGTCGAGTTCCTCCGGTAAGATCAGACCACCCCTTGTCCTCTCGTTCATGCACACCGCATCTCCTTGCTCTTGCGCATCTGACCCTACTCTCGGTTTGCCCTCTCGTGATCTACAGCGTCGGCAACGACGACGACCTGCAGCACCGCCGTCTGCCTCTTTCTCCGACGACGCCCACAGGTAGATTCCGACCACCCCGTGTCTCCTCGATCACTCAAACATCTTTGCCATGTCCTTGCGAAGCTAACCTAGTCCTCCGTTTATATTGGGGTGAACCACAGCACCGTTTCCGACCGTGGACAGAGTCATCTGACGCCAACTAACTCCGGCGAGCAATCAAGGACAGCCCCGTGCGCCTCTTGGCCAACAAAGACAACATTGAGCATCAGCAGTGTGCTGCAAACTCGGTGAGCTCCCCCTCCCTCTTTCTCGCGTCCTGCATCGTCGGCAACCTCACCGCCAGAGCGCCGCCGCCGTCTGCCGCCGCTAGCGCCGCCACTAGTTGGCAAGTGTGCTCAGCACCGTCCGATCTGGATCTAACGATTAGCATAGAATCACTTAACGCCGAAGAGGTACGCAACCTGAGCCGTGCGATATCACTTAGATCCGACGGCTGCCATCACTTGATCCGGCAAGCGGTCTTGTGAATAGAAATACGCCACGTGTCACAGAGACAGATTTAAAAACAGAATTGATCTAATTGATGTTCAATTTTGTAAAATCTATAACTTTTGATCCACACGTCCAAAAATTACAAATTTTATGTCGTTGGATTCAGGAGAGTAAGCCCTAACCAACCCTGCCCTTGGTTTAGCAAATAGTATCTGTTAGCTTGTTTTTTTTGCAGATTCTTTTGTGAGCTTGTTTAGAGTAGAAAAATTGTTTAAAAATGTTTTTAGGGTTAAAACCTTTGCAAAATGGTTTGTAGTGACCTTACTGACCCTAGGAACCAACCCATGGTTTTGAAAATGAATTTGGAAAAGTTTAGAATGGATTACTTGGTTTAGTCCATTTCTAGCTAATTAAAACTATTGTTTTGTTTATGAAAAATGGTTTTGAGTAAAAACTTTGGAGAAAATGTTTTGGACCAAACCTACTGACCCAAACACCAAGTTTTGCAATAGCAACTCATTTGGTGAAACAAAATAAGGATTCCTTGAATTAAAACCATTTCTAGTCAAATAGAAATGTGGTTTATTTATTAAAAATGGTTTTGGAAGAAAACCTTTGAAAAATGTTTTGTTTTAAACTCACTAACCCCAAACCCCAAGTTTTGTGATTGAAAACATACTTGGTGAACCCTATAGGTTAATGCCTTAGTAAAAATATTTCTACACCACATAAAATGATACTTTGTTTTGAAAATGGTTTTTGAGGTGAAACCTTTAGCAAATGATTTGGCCACTTTACAAAATGACCATTAGATGTACCCAAATGTCTATGACCCACTAGGAACCACTTTTTCAAACAAAACAAAGCTTGGCATGCTTGCATGCATTACTTTGACCTTGTCATTTTGTGTGTTGTTTTGCTTGATTGGTAGATTGAGTTTGTGCCTTGCTTGATTGAATTGTAGTGACTTGAAGAGTGTGATTGTTGCAAGGACAAGGAGTGAGCTTATACCCTCTACCAAAAAGGCAAGTGATGCTTCATACTTTTGTCCCATTATTTTCACTATGCATTAGTGATATTTCTAAGTAGGACTTGCATGAAATTTTGCTAAGTATAAACTATGCTATGGGAAAACCTAGTAGATGAAACCTTAGTAGAAATTTCCTAAGTTAAGATTCCTATTACTTTCATGCTTAGCTTAGCTAATAGAAAACAAGGGTGGAAAATATATTCATGCTATGGAAAATTTCTAAGTCTGTGGACTTATGTTTTGTTTAATAAAACAACTAAGTGAATGAATCACCTGGGTGGAATGGAAGGAATGGCTTGTGTTGAGTGGTTCACAAGGCCATGGACTTGGCTTGTGTATCTCACTTGTGGATGGCCACCCAGGAACAAAGAGATTTGAGATGTCAAATGTTGAGAAGCTTCAAGTGCAGCCACTTGGCAATATGGGCTCTGCCTGGATCATATAGGTTGCAATAACTTAGCCAAATGGACAGTTGGTGGTAGGGGATTGATAGGTTGGAACACGTCCATGTTGGTCTAAGGGAAGGCTTCTGAAAGATCTTGTCTTGGTGAAACCAAGTCTTGTGGGGAAAGTGCACCACCTCTGCAGAGTGTAAAATCTAAGTACTTAGCCATGTCCCTGAAAAAGGACAATTTGAGCATCAAGACATGGAAGCTATCAGGAATCTCCTCATCCCAATTTCTAAGTAAAACTTGTGGTTGAACAAGGGTTAAAAGGATCTTCAGTCTTTGATTGGTAGATGCCTTGAGAGGATCTTCAATTTTTGATTGGTAGATGCCTTGGGTGTTTTGTGCCAAACAAAAACTTAGTATTTTCAAATGTTAAGGAAAAATCTATTTTGAGCAATGCAAGCCTCAACTCCACTTAGCCAAATGCATATAGATGATAGACTCCACTATACTACCATAGTATCACTTGCCAATACAATTCAAATGTATTGACCCTTGTGGCTGTAACTTGTAATGTTGCAGGTTTGATTGTTTTTAGTGAAGATTGATTGATTAGGATTACAAAGTCTACAACCAACATCACTGTGGCACTTTGAAGATGAAGGACCCCATGACTATAGTTATTCATTGCAATGTAATGTAATAGCCAAATGAGCTATGTAAGATGTAATAAAATTATGTTATTCCTGGTTATAAAGTTGTATTATGACCTTTGTTTCTTGATATTACATCTTAACTGTGGATGCTAGCTAATGATCCAGGGACTAGCATTGTAAACACAGGGGAGTCAACCTTACCTTATATTTTAACAAGGTTGGGGACCCTACAGATAGTGTGGTGATTCCACACACAGAAGCTTAGTATTTGATTCACCTCCACAGATTACAAGTGCTCCTTGAGCTGTATTGGAGAGAGGAGGGAGAAGGAGCTCTCTTACTCTCACCACTAGCTAGCCCTCTGGAACCAAGTAAAATCTAACCAACTCGAGATCAACCCCTTCTACAGAGTCCCTAGCCCTCCTTATATAGGGGTGGCTAGGTCTCCAATTACGGCATACGTGGAGGCATATTCCAGGGAATATGCCTCTTCCCAAAATAGTAAGCCGGCCGGGTCACTTTTCCCCCGCGTCATCCATGCAGAGGCTACGTGAGCCTCTATGGCGCCTGCGTCATCTGACATAGGCATCGTCACCTTTGTCGGCCACGCCTCGGTGGTCCTGCCTCTGTCCGCTCCGCTCATGCTCTGCGTACAGTGGTCACCTTTGACCAGCGAGATGCCTTCCTTCTCCTACAAGCTTGATATAACCTGGACCGTACATAGTTGATCTAGCCACACCTATTCCTGCATATAAGTTAGATTCATCTGTCCGACATACGGCTTAAGTCGGCTGAGACCCAGTTAGATGGACATCCCCTGGTCTGGGTTACCCCGAGACTCGGCCTGCCTTGAGGTGACTCGGACATCATCCACTTTGACCTTGCCGTACCTCGGCTAACTCGGCCTTTATACCCTGGCGTGACCCTACCCAGGGGTATCCCCCCAACATTAGTCCCCAAAGCTGGTGCGGTCTTAGCTGCCTTAGCCGCTAAGGCCACAGCAGGTTCAATTTTATCAAGCCTATGGTTTTCTTTCCGAGTTATCTCATAGTCCGGATTTTCCAGGTTTACTTTCCCTTGGCACATTTCGAGTTTTCACTCGCTGGCTGGGTCACCTCATACTCATCCGGATCACTCTTCCTTCTCTTGTACGCTTCCCCACGTGGAGGCTAATCATCACGTTTGCCTCATTTTAAGGGCCAGCAACAGTAACCGCCACAGTAATTGTCAGAAGTTACTGTTGCCCATGTCGCGTCGTGCCTGCCTCCTTGTTAACTGCACCATAACGTCACGTCATGGGATCCGCTGCACCTTGTGGCCCTCCGTGTGGCTCACTGCTGATTAGTCAATCCGGATTGCACACGGCCACACCGTGTGGCCCGTCCGTGCAATGTGATCCCACTACCCCCTCGAGGGAGTGGTTAAATAGGTGAGGGGTGCGCCCCCTGGGGTCTTTCCCCGCTTCCGCGCCCCTCTGCCTCTACTTCTTCCTCTTCTTCTCCAGCGACAGCGCCGCCGCCACCGCACCTGAGCTGCTGCGCCGCCGCTACACTGCTTCCACGCGCACCAGTACTGCCGCCACTTCTACGCATCTTCTCCGCCACGGGTCCTCGCCTATCCAAGCCTCTGTCACCCACCGCCGCTAGCGCTAGCGAGGGCAGTGATCTGGAGATGACAGAGGAGGAGCTCGTCGTCGTCGAGCAGGAGATGGAGCAAGATACGG
Source organism: Avena insularis (assembly GCA_023614405.1). Taxonomy (NCBI): domain Eukaryota; kingdom Viridiplantae; phylum Streptophyta; class Magnoliopsida; order Poales; family Poaceae; genus Avena; species Avena insularis. The sequence goes on along the minus strand of CM042690.1, from coordinate 656,536,748 downwards.
CGACCGCCGACCGCGGCGTGTGGGCAGGCTCCTGGGTTTGCCAGGATGACTTGGATTGGCTTTATCGCACCAGGCGCATCCCAGAGGGAGTCACTGCACGCCTCGCTGCCTCCGAGCTTGCCCCCTCACCTAATCCGGGTGAGTATGTGGTGTTCCTCTCCCACTTCCAACGTGGATTCGGGCTCCCAGCAAGCGATTTCTTCAACGACTGGCTCAACACATATGAGCTTCAGCCGCACCATCTTCCAGCTAATGCCATCACCTCTCTCTCTGCCTTCGCCTCCACCAATGAAGGCTACGCCGGACTATGGCCCATGAAGGAGCTATGGATCCGGTTCTTTGGCCTTCGCTGGAATGTGATTCCGAACATCTAGCTTGACCCGGAGGACAAGCAGCTCACGCAGTTCGGCGCAGCTTCCATCTCCCCTCGGAGACAGTCTATCTTTCCCCGAGTTACGGGGCTTGACTCTGGCAAGGGATGGGCCCAGACTTTCTTCTATTTCCAGAATAGCACAACTGAGGATCTGATCCGGCTGTGCCCTTACGCTCCGGGTCCTCCTAACCCTGATCTGTGGGACAAGGTCCCAAAGAAGCCCACTGTCCTGGCGAACCAAGTCAACAAGAGGTTCCAGGAGCTAAAGGATCTCGGATTGCGCAATGAGGACGCCATGATCACATTCGTCCGCAACCGGATCTCCCCCCTCCAGAAACATACTCATAAAGTTTGCCACATGAGCTGGGGCCGTGATCCCAACCGGACCTCCTCATTCGAGTTAAATAACATCGAGATCTACCGCCGGGTCAAGGCCCTCTTCACCACCCACAAGGACTTCTCTTCTGAGTGGACGTGGGGGATCGAACACTATTGCCGAGATAGGCTTCCCCCCGCGGTAAGTCTCGTGCTCCAAACTCTCTCCGAATTAAATCATATGCCGGTCTTTGTTGTATATTTAACCCTGTTGTCTTTTCTTTCCCTTAGCAATTCGTTCAGCAAACTATCGAGGATGGCACCGAGCCTTCCCTCAAATGGGCGCCTGACCGAGATACCTCGGACGAGGAGGAACCGGATCAGGAGATGTTCCTTCCTATGGCCGACGCGACCAAGCGACCCACCTGTAAACTCTCTTCCATTAGAGATTGGCCCGACGATAAAGATGACTCGGATGTTGAGGTGATGGAAGCATTTGACGCTATCCCCCTTTCTTATGCTTTTCCGCCATCAGCTAACCCCGGTGGGTAGATCCATGAAGATCCTCCCCTTGCCGTGGGAGAGCCTGTCCCGGTCGCATCGAAGAAGAAAAGGGGAGCCGCATCTGCTTCGTCCTCCGGACCTTCTCAGCCAGCCAAGAGGCGAAAGAAGTTCGCGGACAAAGCCGCCACCAAGGCCATGACTAAGGATGTGTCCCGGAGAGCTCGCAAGCCGAAGGAGCCCCTGACTTTGGATGAGTAAGTCGTTTCTCCCTTTTCTTATTCACTTGCCCTTCCTTTATAGTTTCTCATCATTCATTATTTGATTCGGCAGGGCCGCGGTGGAGGTCCTACAGAGTGGATCCGGCATTGCCTCGCCACTCCGACACAGCCCTTCTCCCCCTCGTGGCGACGATTCATGCCCGCTGAGCCCCATTCCAGAGGGCTCAGCGGCTGCTCCGGGTTCCAGCCCACCTCGTCAAGAGGAGAGCAACCTCGGAGCGGGGGAGACGGGCTCTGCCGAGGCAGCAGCAACCACAACTTCGGCTCCGCCGCAACCAGCTATCACCAAGGTTCCTTCAGCACCTCCACCCAAGCAGAAAACAGCACCAGCACCAGCACCAAGCCCCTCCGCCTCGTCCGAGTCTTCCAAGGCTCGGTGAGAAGACACTAGCAGCGCCAAGGCTAGCACCAAAGCAGCTCCCAAGGGCAAATCTGCTGTAGCAACCTCCACTTCTCAGCAGTAGCCCAAGGGCAAGAAGGCTCCTGATGCCACCAGGGCAGCGTCCATCGAGGCTGGACAGCGCACACTTGCGTCCATGCTTTCAAAAAAGACTCCATCTCCGAGGGATGCCCCTGCCGAGCCAGCTGATGCGCAACGTGTTTTGCACACCAGCCCTGCCCTTGCCCAGGTTGAGAGGAGGGAAGCCCATGCCAAGGGTTTAGTGGCGCCCCACATGCTCAGCGGTGAACGATACCCTCGGATGATGGAGGTACGTTACCTCGTCTTTTCCTTAACATGTTGTAGATATTAGTAATATAACCATTAGTCCCCGAGCCTCCGGGGGAGTAACTCGTTACTCGGCCGGATGCTCCTTAGAAAACTAACGTAGCTCCTTGATAACTTCGAACATGCACACACTTAGAGCCGGGTTAAGTTCCACTTGGCCCGGATCTTGTACACTTCGAATATGCACACACCTAGAGCCGGGTTAAGTTCCACTTGGCCCGGATCTTGTACACTTCGAATATGCACACACCTAGAGCCGGGTTAAGTTCCACTTGGCCCGGATCTTGTACACTTCGAATATGCACACACCTAGAGCCGGGTTAAGTTCCACTTGGCTCGGATCTTGTACACTTCGAATATGCACACACCTAGAGCCGGGTTAAGTTCTACTTGGCCTGGATCTTGTACACTTCGAATATGCACACACCTAGAGCCGGGTTAAGTTCCACTTGGCCCGGATCTTGTACACTTCGAATATGCACACACCTAGAGCCGGGTTAAGTTCCACTTGGCCCGGATCTTATACACTTCGAATATGCACACACTTAGAGCTGGGTTAAATTCCACTTGGCCTGGATCTTGTACACTTCGAATATGCACACACCTAGAGCCGGGTTAAGTTCCACTTGGCCCAGATCTTGTACACTTCGAATATGCACAAGACTAAGAAATCTTTTTGTATTCTTTTTAGGTGACCACCAACCACCGGAGCGCTGAGTTTTAGCGTCTCCTGGACACTCACAAGATGCTGCGTGCAAAACATAATACACTTCTCGCTGAATACGAGAAAAGGGGTAAGTTTTCTCCCTTGGCATTTTTCCGTTTTTCTTCATACATTTCCGCCGAACTAATGCATCATTCGAATTTCGTAGCTGAGGTGGAGGCTGAGAACACCATCATGAGGAAAAACCTGGAGCAGATCAAGGGTAAGTCGTTTTGGCTCAACTTTGCTATGCTCTCTATCTCCTTTTCTCTGTGGCTCGGCAAACATTCATACCTCGGCTTTGCCGGGTCAACAAACTATTTCAGCATCTCTTGAAGATAGTGTGCCCATGCCTGATATGATGTTGCATTTTCTCGAACAAGCAGGGCAGCACCAGGCCGAGCTCAAAAAGAAAGATGATGAGCTTGCCCTCCTCCGAGCCAAAGATGATGAGATTGCCAAGCTCAAGGCAGATATGAAGAAACTGAAAGCACATCATCAAACCAAACTTCAAAAGGCTGGCCAAGACTTCACCGAAGAGCGCGAGCGCCTCAACCTCTAGATCGCCAAGGACCAAGAATTGCTTAAGGAGGCCGACTCTAAACTTGAGTCGGTGAACGCTGAGCTTGTTCAACTCCGGGAGAGGCGTGACAAGTGCACCAAGGAGCTAACCCGGATCCATAGCCATATTGCTGGTAAGTTCTTTTCCTTCAACACACACTGACCTTTCCGGGTTTGCTTCCTTTACTAACTCCACCTGTCTTATTTTTTCAGGCAAATTCCCAGAGAGCGATGTCGTTGCATCCAAAGCTATTTCCAAGTTCCGCTAGAAGAGGGGTACCCCAATTGTCCCTGGCGCTGGAGAAATTCCATATGACCTGGAGGACTTGCTGGTCAGCTTGTCCTCTCGTGTCCAACTTGTGAAGAACTATGGCAAGGACGTCTTGAACGTAGTAATCCGGATCTTCAATGCCTTTTGGCCTAAGGAAGATACTCCGGAGAATATGTCTGTTCTTTTTGCCAGGCTTATGGAATGCGAGACTCAGCTCGATCTCTGGAGAGAATCTGCTGGGCGCGCTGGAGCTGACATCGTTCTCCACTACGTCCTTACGTGGTATGAGAAGATTGACCTCAATCTCCTTGCGCACATGCGCACTGGATCAAAGTGGTCTACTGACCCGGATTGGGTAGCTCGGCGCAAGGCTTACGCTCACAGCTTCATCCAATACGCCCCCATTCATCAATGGAATGAGGGACCGAGCTTCCTAGATGCTGCCAATGATGAAAATGTTGAAAATGCTGAAGATGAGTCGGATGATGGCGAAGAGGACGAAGTCTCAGACGTCGAGGAAGACGCAGATGATTCTGAAGCTGAGGCCAAGGCTGCCCCTACTGGCGCCGAATTACCTCCTCCTGCTGCTCCTTGATAAACACTTTAAATTTCATCAGATCCCTGGTATGCCTGGTGGAATTGTATCCAGTACGCAAGTGATATTTTGCTACTAAGTTTTTATGCCGGATTAACTTGGGCGTAGTCCCCGAGTTTCATTTTCTTGTTCTTCCAATCTTCTGGCTCGGCTCGTGTCTACCTTGATTTGGTTTTATGACTTACGAGTCCGAGCTTCAAAAACTGTCTTAACAATACTTGGAAACTTTAGGATTAGCTCAAAATAACTCAGCATAATAAATCGAAAGTAAACATAAGGTTAGTCCAAAAAACAAATGTCGGCTCGATTAAGTTCTTTTCCTTAGTCATTTTTCATGTGCTACGTAATTCCAAACTTGTTATCTTGCTTGCCATGAAGCCAAATCTTGTTGGACAGCAGCAAGTCGAAGAGTTAGGTTTTTGGTGCTCACACACTACTAATCCGGGTTAAGTAGAAAAACTTACGCCAGCCGACATATAAATGAGAAATACAGAAGACAACAAATATTATTAAGGCAGTCCCCGAGTTACTGCTCGAGGTGCCAACATTTCATTGATAAACTCATTGCCGGGCATACACACCGACATATGAGAGACTCGGATACATACACTTCTCTGCTAAGTGTAGAAAGGACGAAGTAGAGCTACATTCCATGGACGCTTAGATTCCTCGCTGGACCTGTCCGCCCTGTTCTTTTCCTGTGGCTTTGCATCAATAAGATAATAAGAATCATTGTGCAATGCTTTGCTCACAATGAATGGCCCTTCCCATGGGGGGATAACTTATCATGCCAGCAGTATGTTGTACCAACCGGAGTACCAGATCACCTTCCCGGAAGACTCGGGGGTTTACTTTCCGGCTATGATAGCGTCTGAGATTTTGCTGATATACGGCGGATCTGTACAATGCCAATTCTCTCGCTTCTTCCAGCAGATCAACATCATTTTGCCGGGCTTCTTGCACTTCGGCCTCTGTGTATTGGGTGACCCTAGGCGAGTCGTGCTCTATGTCGGCTGGTAATACAGCTTCTGCCCCATATTATAGAAAGAATGGCGTATAGCTTGTTGATCGATTCGGAGTTGTTCTTAAACTCCACAATACCGCTAGTAGTTCTTCTATCCAGCACCCCGCTGATCTTTGCAGCGGCTCAATGAGCCGGGTTTTTATATCGGATAATACTAATCCGTTGGATCTTTCCACTTGTCCGTTCGATGCGGGGTGGGATACCGAGGCAATGTCCAGCCGGATCTTCTTATCTCGGCAGAATCGTGCAAATGTTGCTTCAGCAAAATTTGTGCCATTATCAGTTATGATACTGTGAGGATAACCGTATCTCAAGATGATGTCTTTGAGAAATGTCATGGTCGTAGCTCCATCGCATTTTCTTATTGGCTTTACTTCAATCCACTTTGTAAATTTATCCACCATGACCAAAATGTGAGTCATATTTCCCCTTGCTGGTTTGAATGGGCCAACCATGTCCAAACACCATACGGCAAATGGCCAAGTGATTGGTACGGTCTTGAGTTCCGACATTGGCATATGTGTCTTGGTAGCATATCTCTGACAACCATTGCGTTTTCTTACCAAGTCCTCTGCTTGTTCTAAGGCACTTGGCCAGTAGAATCCATGTTGGAAAGCTTTTGCTACCAAGGCTCTGGACGAGGCATGATGCCCACATTCCCCTTGATGTATATCTCGGAGGATGTCAAGCCCTTCTTCTGAGTCAACACATCACTGGAGGACATTAGTCACACTCCTTTTGTATAGCTCGGAATTGATGATCGTGTATGCTTTTGCTCTCCTCTGAGTTTGCCTGGACAACACCTCCTCAACGGGTAAGGTTCCATCTTTCAGGAATTGGAATATGGGTAGTGCCCAAGCTGGTATTACTCGTATAGGGAACATATCCTCATCAATTTCCATCTGATCCACCGGCATAACCTCAACCAGATCATGTTGAGCAATCCCCGGGTCCTGTGAAGCAGTCCTCGGGTTTGCCGAGGCAGTCCTCGGGTTTCGCGCACCATCTCCCATGTAAATGTCCATGGGTGCACCTCCAGACTCCGGATCCTCCGGGACGTAGATTGAGTCGGTTTCTGGGAACGGTCTGATAGATGGTTTTCTGAGGTGTTCTAATGCTACACCCGGTGGAATTGCTTCTCGGGTTGATCCGAGCTTCGACAATACGTTGGCAGCCTCATTTTCCATGCGGGGCACATGACGAAATTCGCATCCCTCAAAGTAACTAGATATTTTCTGCACATGGAATCTGTATAATGCCATGTTTGGATCAAGAGCGTCCCACAGCCCCGACACTTGCTGAACTACCAAATCCGAGTCTCCAAAGCATTGGATCCGACGTATCCCAATTTCTTTTGCCACTTTGAGCCCATGCACAAGTGCTTCATATTCGGCGACATTGTTTGACGCTGCGAAATGGATTTGTAGCACATACTTCAACTGGTCATTCTTTGGCGAGGTAAGCACAACTCCGCCGCCTAACCCGGTTTTGTTTTTGACCCGTCAAAGTGCATTCTCCAGTAGTTTGGATCTGGTAGCGGTGGTTCATATTGTACCTTGGACCAGTCCACAAAAAAGTCGGCCACAGCCTGAGACTTGATTTCTTCTCTTCTGTCATATTGTGGCGCATAGGGAGCTAGTTCAATTGCCCATTTTGCAATTCTGCCACTTGCATCCTTGTTACTCATTATCTCGGATATGGGAGCTTCACATATTACTTTGATGGGGTGCTCCTCAAAATAATGCTTTAGCTTCTTTGCCGACATGTACACACCATACGCCACTTTCTGATAGTGCGGATAATTTTGCTTTGAGGCTGATAATACCTCGCTCAGATAATACACCGGTCTTTGCACTGACTTACCCTCTTCGTCGCGTTCTACCACAATTACTGCACTTACAACTCAGTTGGTTGCGGCTATATAGAGCAGCATTGGCTCCTTTGACAGTGGATAGGCTAACACTGGTGCAGTGGCTAACATTTTATTTAATTGGATAAAGGCTTCATTGGCCTGCGATGTCCAAATGAACTTGTCCGACTTTTTCATGAGTTGATAGAGAGGCAATGTCTTTTCTCCCAACCGACATACAAACTGTCTTAACGATGCCAGGCAACCAGTGAACTTTTGGACATCGTTAAGACACTTCGGCAGTTCCATTCGCTCTATGGCCCGGATTTTAGTTGGATTGACTTCGATACCTCGGCTGGAGACAAGAAATCCGAGTAATTTTCCAGCCGGGACACCGAAGGTACATTTTTCCGGGTTAAGCTTCATCCGGAACCTCCTTAGGTTCACGAATGTCTGCCTGATATCGTCAAGGAGCGTTTTTCTTTCCTTGGTCTTGATAACCACATCATCCACATACACTTGTACATTTTGACCAATTTGGTGTGCAAACATTTTTGCATACATCTTTGGTACGTTGCCCCTGCATTACGTAAACCAAATGGCATGGTGCGATAGCAATAAGCCCCATACGAGGTGATAAATGCAGTTTTTATTTGATCATCCGGATTCAGGGGTATCTGGTGGAAACCAGAGTATGCATCAATGAATGACAACAATTCACACCCAGCAGTTGAATCAATGATCTGATCTATCCTTGGCAGTGGAAATGGATCTTTTGGACACGCCTTATTCAGGTTCGTGTAATCGATACACATATGCCAAACCACTGCCACATTCGGATCATCCTTCTTCTTCTCCACCAGCACCGGATTAGATAGCCAATCCGGGTAAAGAACCTCCATGATAAACCCAGCTGCTAGTAACCGAGCTATCTCATCTCCAATGACTTTTCTCCTATCTTCGGCGAAGCGGCGGAGAGGTTGCTTCACCAGCCTTGCTCTGGGTCTCACATTCAAAGAGTGCTCGGCCAACTCCCTCGGAACACCTTGCAAGTCATGTGTGGACCAAGCAAAAATATCCCGATTCTCACGGAGGAAGTTGACGAGCTCGCTTTCCTATTTGTCATTTAACTCGGCACCAATTCTTACGGTGCGCTCTGGGAACATATCATCAACAGGCACTTTCTTGGTATCCTTTGTGGCTTGGAACGAAACACTACCATGCGGATTACTCAACGCCGGCATATATTGCTGCGCGGACTGAGCCAACACCGCCACCTCCTGTATCTTCCTTTTTTTCTTGCGCAATCACGACTGACTCGGCGAGGTTAGACCCAGTTGACACACACTCAATGGAACGTCGGAAATCTCTAGCAATGGTAATCACTCCATTTGGCCCGGGCAGCTTCATTTTCACATAACTGATGTGGCAGCTTGCCATGAACTTGTTCAATGCTGGCCTTCCGAGTAACGCGTGATACGCACTTTCCAAGTTCACCACTTCAAACTCCAAATTCTCAGTTCGGCAGTTATCTCGCGTGCCGAACAATACGTCAACCCGTACCTTGCCTATGGGCTCACAAGAAATGCCTGGCACAATGCCATAGAAAGTTGTCCTTGTAGCTTGGAGCATGTTCTCCGAGATACCCAACTTGCGCATTGTATCCGCATACATGATGTTAATGCTACTGCCATTGTCAATTAGTACCTTGGAGAATCTCACATTGATGTTAGGCCCAATGAATGTTGGATCCAGCACTAGCGCATATGAACCAGGACTTGGCATAAGCTTGGGGTGATCTTTGATGCTCCAGGTGATTTCCTTGTCCGACCAAGGCATATACCTCGTCACTGCTGGCATTACCGCATTCACCTCCATGTGTCGGTGCTACAAGCTCTTTCTATCTGTTTCCTCTGTGGTAAACACACAGTAACTCTGATGATGCTCTCTGTACTCATTCCTCCCCTTGTTTCTGGGGTACCTCTGATCCGGTTGATGCTGGTCTTCCACTTGATGCACTGCATCCCTTCTCTCATGGTTGTCATACCTCGGCGGAGGGGGAGGCAACATTAGCTGTTGCGTGTTCGCTCCGGAGAGCAATTGCTATCGGGGTAACTCCTGCCGAGGTTGATCATTCCGAGGTGCCTGAGCATTCCCCGAACCACCTTGTTCTATCTTACGCATCCACTCGCACTGCCTTGTTGTATGACCCGCTGGGTTACTCGGATTTGGCATGTCAAATTTACACGGCTGATCCAGCATCGACTCATAAGTATACCTCGGACGGTCCTTCTTTTCTTGCCACTATTTCTTCTGCTCTGGCGTCCAAGTTTTCTTGCTATCGTTTCTTGGTGTCCATTGTTGCCCTCCAGTTTTCTGACGTTGATTGCCCCCTGCTCCGGGTTGATCTTGATTTAGAGCAGCAACTTGTTGCGAGCTGTACCGGTAATCCGGTCTGTCATCTCTTCTTTTACCCCGGTAGTCATTCCTTCGGGATGACCCGGCTCCATCTCTCTAGTAGCACTCCTCATTTGACTCGTTTGACACGAGCCTAGGTTGAGTCGGATCGCCCAAAGCATACGAATCAGCAATCCGGATTGTCTCTGCCAACGTAGTTGGCATATCCCTTTGCAGTCTTTGCCACAACATGCTTGCATATCTGCATCCTTGCGCAAACCATGCTATGGCCTGTGACTCGATCACCCCCTCACATGAGTTTCGCATGGTACACCACCGGGTTAAGAACTCCCAGTCCATTTCATTCTGTCTCTGCTTACACATTGCTAGGGTTTGTGGCCTATTCGGCCTCTGATACGTACTTGAGAAATTGCTGATAAACATTTCCTCAAAATCAATCCAGCAGTTAATACTTCCGGGCGGCAAATTGTTTAGCCATACCCTCGCTGGCCCCTCCAACATCTGGGTACGTATCTCACAGCCCATCTCAAGTTGCCTGTAGCATTTTTTACAGTCGTAGCATAGTTAATCAACCAATCCTCCGGCTTTGTGCTGCCATCGTATGTCTTAGTGCCTCTAGGTAGCTGGAAGTTAGGTACCGGAGGTTCCTTCATGATCCGGGGTCCAAAACACGCAGGACCCGGGGGACCTTGAGATTCAATCTGTTCCGACCTATACAGCTGATCCAGTTTTAATCTGGCATCGTCAGGCATCAAATCCCTGCTTCCCAATCTTGACCCTATCACATGATCGTCCGGCCTTGGGTATCCTGCATTCACCATTTCCGAGTCACCATCGGTATATCGGTCTTGCTCTCGTGGAGCGCCTCTCTGTTGCATACCTCGGCCGGCACTTTACTCTTGCCTTGGTATATTCCGCTGCTGCGGTTGTCCTGCTCCTGCCGAGTTACGCTGTCCGGCATTGCCATTTATAGCATTACCTTGACCGGCATTGCCTTGGTCGCGGTCACCTCGGCTCGCACTTCGTCGATCCTCATTTTTCTACACTTCTTTTCCTTTCCCTGCCCTTGCCGGGTCATACGGGACTATCTGTTTGTTCCTCCTGGCCGAGGTTACTACCTCTTCTCTCCTAGGACCACCATGAGGAGATGATGCAACTCCAGGGGATTTCTCCTGGTTACCCACCGCCGAATGAACGATCTTGGAGGCCCCAGCTCTCTCTGGGTTAGCCCTGAGCAATTCCTCATTTTGCTTGTTCGCGATCTGAACCAACTCATTGACCCTATCTTGCTGTCTCTGACGGGCTTCACCCGTTAGACCCTTTAACTCGGACGCAGATGCATCTGCTGCTCTGAGGTTTTTCGCCGGGGTACTATACTTCGACAGCCCCACGGATAAGCAGTTCTCTGACTCCTCAATCCTAGTATCACCCTCTTTGTTCATTTCACTCATGAGATTTCTCCCTTCACTTTTATAGCATCTACTTTATTTGCCTTTGCATACTCACTCACTGTCATGTTCAACGACTGCTGAGCCACGGCTATCTTTTTCACACCCTCTAGTATTTTTTGCCTAGTTTCCTCTAGCTCGGCCTGTGCCTGAGCCGGATCTACCACTGCTGCTACTGGGTTTGCCAAGCTATCCATCGCTTGCTGCAGCACATTCTCTGGCCTCTCTAGTGGAGGACCTCTACTTTTCCTTGGTGCCTTAGGCATTACCTTCGGATCTGGTGCCAGATCCTTGCTTGCGCTAGCGCCAGGCGCAGTCATCATCACCTCAGCACAGTCCGGGGAGCGAGTGATACGCGCCCCGAGAACCACGCTAAGGGGTGGCTCGCCTCCTTCAGCGACGTGCCGCGGATGAACGCACGACACATCGATAGCAACGTAGACCTTGTGCGCGCCGAGCTTGACAAAGAGGCCGTTGCGCGGAAGAGGACGCTTGCCGAAGCAGCCAGCATTGTCGCTGACAAAGTCTAGCGCTCCAAAGCGCTGAACGATCCCGGAGACGATGCGTTCGCCGGTGCCGATGAGGTTTCCCGTCCGGATCTTGACCCCTGCTAGCGCCGCTAGCCCCACGGTGGGCGCCAACTGTCGTGGTGGTGTCACGGTAGATGCCATGGATAGGCTAAAGGTGGGGACTAAATGCATTAGGGGAATCCAGGGAGGGATAGTCTGGTGATTCCACATACATAAGCTTAGTATTTAATTCACCTCCACAGATTACAAGTGCTCCTTCAGCTGTATTGGAGAGAGGAGGAAGAAGGAGCTCTCTTACTCTCACCACTAGCTAGCCCTCTAGAACCAAGTAAAATCTAACCAACTCGAGATCAACCCCTTCTACAGAGTCCCTAGCCCTCCTTATATAGGGGTGGCTAGGTCTCCAATTACGGCATACGTGGAGGCATATTCCAGGGAATATGCCTCTTCCCAAAATAGTAAGCCGACCGGGTCACTTTTCCCCCGCGTCATCCATGCAGAGGCTATGTGAGCCTCTGCGGCGCCTGCGTCATCCGACATAGGCATCGTCACCTTTGTCGGCCACGCCTCGGTGGTCCTGCCTCTATCCGCTCTGCTCATGCTCTGCGTACAGTGGTCACCTTTGACCAGTGAGATGCCTTCCTTCTCCTACAAGCTTGATATAACCCGGACCGTACATAGTTGATCCGGCCACACCTATTCCTGCATATGAGTTAGATTCATCTGTCCGACATATGGCTTAAGTCGGTTGAGACCTAGTTAGATGGACATCCCCTGGTCCGGGTTACCCCGAGACTCGGCCTGCCTTGAGGTGACTCGGCCAGCATCCGCTTTGACCTTGCCGTACGTCGGCTAACTCGGCCTTTATACCCTGGCGTGACCCTATCCGGGGTATCCCCCAACAGCATTGGATCTTATTTGTGCACTGCCTGACAAAATGCAATGGGGAGAGGCAGTGAAAACAAATGTCTTGGAAGCTAAGCCATTGATTCCTCTGTGTCTTCTCAGCACGCGACCAATCGGAAGAGGAAGGTGTTACTCGCCTCCACCAGAATTTTGGCCTCACCTCTTTCCAAATCTTCCCAAGGTTCTGCGGGATCTCTTGATTTGAATCCTTCTCCAGGCTAGTTTTGGCTACAATTAATGATTTCAGCGGGGGTGCCATAGCGCCCTTCTCCACCACGAACAGCAACTCTGGATCCCAAGACTTAAAGACCTGGGGCGCCATCCCTGGCCTGAGTGGAGGGGGAGGCGGCAACTCCTTGCTGCATGCAAAGGTGCGGTGCATCTATGGCGCCTCTCCCAGACTAGCCCCAGTAGGCTCCCACACCGCAGCTACAGCAGAGCACGTGCCATCCGCCACCGTGCCGGTCCCAGCTCTAGTTGCGCTCATGAATGCGAAGTAGAGCCGACCACTACCCCCTGCAGCGTCGGGTCGCCATCACCCCCTGCGGCCTGAGCCTGTTGCCAGATCAGGGGTAATGGATCCGAACAAGATCTTGATTTCCTCCGGTGCGGCGACCCATAGAGGCGTGGGCGGAGGAGATGATGATGCAGGGGTCAACACGGGAACGGGAAGCAAAGGGGTGGTGTGGTTTGGGCGCCCCAACCTAGAGTGACCGAGGGGAAATATGGCCTCTCGTGGTCTCACTCATCGTCACCCGCTCTCCTACACACCTTTCATTTTGTGGTTCTGATATAATATGGTTATTTATATGGTTGCTAAATCTTATGTTTATCTGTTTGTGGTAGGTGTCTATTGTGAGTTCATATGAGCTATGTTATGGAAAACTCATGCTTCGTACTGATGAATTTGATATTATATTGGTATCTAATTCACATAATAAGACATCCTTTCCGGTGTGGTCCCATTCATATGAAATATGGAGTGATGGCTAATTGTGAGATCCAAGTACATGGCTTAATAGGATTGATAGGATACTCATACCAACAAGTTGGAACTTCTTTTCCGGAAGATCATCCAAAAAGAACTCTGAGGTTAAGTGCGCTTGGCCTAGAGCAATTCTAGGATGGGTGACCGACCGGGAAGTGGGTAACGAGGTGCACACGAGTGAGGACAAAGTGCACAGAAAAGACTGGTGTTGGTCTATGGGCTAGTCTAGATATCCTATTAAGCTACCAGGAGTGACACCCCCGGGGCCTAGTGGATGGGGTGTTACACTAATCTACATGATAGAAACATGATGAATTTCATATAATGCTCTAGTTGTATATGATTTTTGAATTATTTTGGTTGGTTTTAGTATGTGTAATTGATGTAAACTATATATGATTCAAGTGGGTAAGGGTAACTTTGGTGTAAATCCCTTGATAACAACACACGTAATCATGTTGGTAGTGTACTGGATAATTTTTGATCATCATTGACTTTTGTACATTTTACCTGATAACAATAGTCAATCAATGTAGGTAACTTCTGGACAAATGGCAGAACTATAATATATGTGATTCAAGTGGGTAATTTACTATATCCCGTATGGCTAGCCTTGGTGCAAATCCCTTGATAACAATACCCCTAATCATGTTGGTAGTGTACTGGATAACTTTAGTCATATATGTGGGTAACTTTTGAAGAATTGGCATAACATTAGTATATGAGCATGGGTAACTTATGTTCTAATGGAAAGATAACATTAGTTTATCTCTTTTTGGGTAACTCTTTAGTGCATTTTGGCCGGACAAGTATTGTTTCTTTGTTTTGTTTTGCATGTTATTATTTCCCATTCATTTTCCATGTGTTTGTGTATACCGTTATAATTTTGTGATCGTGTAATTCATTATGTTTTCTTTTGAAATTGTTTGAAGGAGCCATGGTGACAAGGAAACGGAAGGCTGTTGATGATGTTATCGAGGGTGAAGAACCACCTTCCTATAAACATGGAAGGAACAAGGCATTTCCTTCTAATGTAACCACTCTTTTTATATGGTTATCATATGATTAGAAGGCAGTAATTAAAGCAATGGAGTTTGATAGTTTGTTGGACATCAAGTATGCCTCCCTACACGATGCACTTATGACCTGGTTTGTGGGTTTATACGACAAACACACAAGTGAATTTGTTGTCCTGGGACGAGGAAGTATACCCCTTAACAAGGAAACTGTCTTCAGTTCTTTTGGATTGCTGCTTGGGGATGAGCCAGTTCCGTATTATGCTGATCCTGATATTCAGGGTGCCCTTGCCCCTGTTCTTTTTTCTAAAGATGGTGGCACCCCTCTGGGAACTCGAGTGTTTGAAATCTTGAAGGATATGACTTCAACTGGTTATGATTTCAACCAAATATATGTCATGTACATTGTCTTGACACTCCTATCACCCACCACCCGAAAACATGTTGGCCATAAGTGTTACCCTATCATGGTTACTTTCCCTTTCTTTTTTTAGTTGCTATCTTTTGGGGTAACTTATATGTTTTTGTGTGGATAACTTTTTGTTTGTTGTGTGGATAACTAGAGTGATATCATGGTGGTAAAAAAATTGTATTTGGGGGGTGTGGTGTTGTGTAACATATATTTTTTGTAAGTGTGATGTTACGTTAACAATTTCTTTACATTTTCTGTTCATAGAAAAATATTGCAGTTGTGAACAAGTTTTAGTGGTGCAAATTTTTCATTGAACAGCTGCATGAGGAGATTTCTAAGGGCACCCTTATGCAGGCTTGCCTGACCCTCTTGTAGGTACACATTTATGTTTATGATTTCTAAGGGCACCCTGGGCTCTTTTGGCCCTCCTGGCCCTTCTGGTGAGATTCTAGTGCTCTAGATCCTTCGCATAGATAAATATTGGCATTCCCAAAAGTGCAGGTCCATTTGACTTTGTATAGGTCCTGAAACATCAAAAACATTGAAAACAAGGTTTTTGTGTCCTGTAGGGTTATAACCAAAATAAAGGGGATCATTGGTAAATCCCCAAAAATCAATATAAAATAGGGATATAACATTATATATGATGCAAATATGTGGAAAAACATGTTAACAAACTACAAAGTTCATGTACGCATTTTACATGCATCAACATCCCCAAGCTTAACCTATGCTCGTCCTTAAGCATGAAGGTGATAAAACTAAACATGGACTTTGGAGTTTGTTACCTTTGCTTCCTTCATTATCATGTAGAGTTCATAGGCTCAATTCCTTTCAATGAAACATAATATGCAAGTGTACTATCAAGTTGTATCTTTTACACATCCATAAATATGCTAAACAATAAGTGATGATGTGATAAAACAAATGATGAACAAAATAAACCTTCAAGCACACTTTGATGAACCTATATAATAAGATTCTTTTCATGATTGTCAACATTGGTGTTTTCATGCCTTTATTTTTGGGCTACTTCTTAGTTTTATGCCCTTGACTGGAAGACTCACTTCTTAGTTTTATGTCTTCCCTTGAGATGTTTTGCATCCCATATCGAAAGTAAGCATTGAATACATATGTTAATCCTCCATGAAGAATATAAATAAAATTTTGAGCTATGTAATTCAAGTCAACAATACTAATAAGGATGGGGTTTCTAGCAGCTTTTTATTTTCACTTTGTTTTAAAGCATCGTATGGTTTATGTGCTAAACGTCTTACAAGTTGATTGTTTCATGCACCTAGTATATAACCTTGCACCCTTATGCTACTCAACTTAGGCCTATCATTGTATACTCATGTTGGTTTTGTGAAACCGCATCACTGAGTACCTTTTGCCCCTTGTGTAGCTATATGTCCCCTTTTTTGGCATTTATTTACTTATTTTAGCATAAAAGCTCATATAATTCCTTGTTTGTGTTCAAGGTTGGAGGTGGAGGGGAAGTATCACTACTTTAGAAGACAAGAAAAACAGACATATGAATCATATCAACAAGGATCATCAGGCTGTAAGTTTCCACCATGTCATGCATGGCTTTGGCTAGCGGTTCGGGAGCATTTTATACCAACATGCCTACTCCAGTGTGCACACTTAATTTCACATCGATGCAATCCATAGGCAGAACTTAAACATGATTAATTATCAACATTGAAATCGTGTGCCATGCCAGCATGGTTTAGCCAACTACAACTAATAAGATGTAAAGCACAAAAAATTCCATAGTGGTATAACCCCAAACCTTACTTTCTTATGAGCTTTAAAATACATGAAAAAGGGCGTTTTTAAGAATGTTTGGAGGATTAACATACATACTATACTTTAAAGTAGCTTTTGCCACAAATACGTAGATATGCCTAATCTAGTTTTAAGGGCCTTGGAACAAGTCTTAGCTTGTGTAGAAAAATGATTAGCAAAAAGAGATCTAAAGAGTGTACCATCTAGTTCATAATGCCAACATTTATTTTCTCACCTTTCTTCTTAATGTTTAACCTAAATTTCACAAGAAAAGGATACAAATTAATAGGCATAAAACAGATCATGCTTCATATAAAACACTTGAGATTAAGAACTAGACACAACATGAATTTCAGCTTTTGTTTTTATCTCCCCTTTTCTTCTATTCCATGGCATTCTTTTTAAGTTTTAATCTTATTAAGGTGTAGTTTATTTTCAGTAGATGATCATAAACATTTATAATAATTGTGGTGTTGGTCTCTCTAATGTAAAACAAAAAATAAAATGAAAAACAGATGCTCCAAGTTTCTACGATAGTTCTATGTTGCTCAAAAAACAAAGTTTAGAGGTTTGTAAACCGAGAGTTGAGTTGGTCCAGCGGGGTGACTTGGGCATACCCCAAGCTTATGGTTTTCACCATCCTTGGATTTCTCTTGGTGTGGTGTTCCTCTATTCCCTGTCAAAAAAGTTCAATACAAAACTTTTTATCCCATCTCTTTTCTGAGAGGTGACATTAGTGGCACAAGAATATAATAGTTGCTGCATATATATATATATATATCAAAAGATAAAATTCTTTATAAATTTTCCATCAAGATTCTGATGGAAAAGGCATTGTCCGGGTGCAAAATTGGCGAAGATCAGAAAATCCCAGAAAATATACGGAAACTCCTATTTTTCCAGAAGACGAAGGAAGCCAGAAGGAGGAGTGGAGATGGGCCATAGGGCCCCCCCCCCTAGCACGGGCTAGCCCTGGCCGCGCCACCAGGTGGTGTGGCCACCCTGGCCCCACCTCCAGCATCGCCCTTCCGCGTATATATTCCCCTTGAAACCCTAAGACTCAGGGAGCGACCACAAAAAAGTTCCACCGCCTCTGCGGGGCGAAAACTATAGAGAGAGAAAGAGCTCTTCGGCAGGCAAAAATCTGCCGAGGAAATTCCTTCCTGGAGAGGGGATATCTCTCCATCAACACCATCATCAAGCTAGACTTCATCGAGATCATCATCATCGTCATCTCCACCATCATCATCACCATCACCATCACCACCACTCCATACCGCTATAACAATTGGGTTGAATCCTGCATAGTTTTTAGGGGAAACTTTCCCGGTGTTGATTACTTGTTGTAGTTGATGCTATTGAGTGGAACCATTGAATTATTGTTCATGTTCAGATTGTTACTTATCATTATTTCATCTCTGATCTTGATCCATATGATGTCTTGTGAGTAGTTCTTTTAGTTCTTGAGGACATGGGAGAAGTCATGTTGTTAGTAGTGGAATTGTGTTGAGAAAGATTCAATGGTTTGATAATTAAGTTGTGGTGTTATTCTTCTAGTGGTGTCATGTGAACGTCGACTACATGATACTTCACCTTTATGGGCCTAGGGGAATGCATTGTGTATTTGGCTACTAATTGTGGGGTTGCCGGAGTGACAGAAACCTGAACCCCCATTAGGAAACCTTTGCACAAGGGAGTGTAGGATCTCAAAGTTTAAGGCCGTGGTTAGGTTTTTGTCTTAATTACTTTCTTGTAGTTGCGGATGCTTGCAAGGGGTATAATCACAATTATGTATTAGTCCTAGGAAGGTCAGTGCATTAGCATAGGTTCACCCACGCAACACTTATCCAACTAAAGAAGATTAATCAACTATATTAAGCGAAAGCACTTGACGATATTCCCATGTGTCCTTGAGAACGTTTGGTCATCTTAAGTAATACAACCGGCTTATCCTTTGCTAAAGAAAGGATTGGGCCACTTGCTGCAATTATTATTATTGTCTTTTATTTACTCGTACTTTATTTATCTGCATTATCAAAAACCCCTAAAATTAGTTTGATAAGTATTTACAGAGAATTCCTGGTCCATACCACTTGTCAACACCTTCTGCTCCTCGTTGGGTTCGACACTCTTACTTATCGAAAATACTACGATACACCCCCTATACTTGTGGGTCATCAAGACTATTTTCTAGCGCCGTTGCTAGGGAGTGAAGCGCTATTGAAGAGTGGAACTGGTAAAGGAAACTTCTACTGTGAGTATTGTTTACTTTTGTTAGTTACTTTATTTCAATATGGATAGTTCACTTAGTTTCTTATTTCGTAATGCTACTACCACTGCTAATGTAGTAGATGAACCACCACCTGCTAAAAATGATACTTCTAAAATACCTACAAAAATTGTTGATCGTGTTATGGATAACTACTATTTTGGAGATGGGAGAGTCCATCCCGGTGATCATTTGCTCTTTTACATGAACTATGTGGATTGTTTAAGTGTGCAGGTATTACAATAGATCAAGTTAAGAAGAAGTTATTCTTGTTATCATTGAAAGGAAGAGCTGAGGAATGGTATAAGCTGCTAAAGAATGGCCAATCTCTTGAATGGGAGGAAATAGTACCTCTCTTTTATTCCAAATTTTATCCTCCTAGTGAGATTCATAAAGATCAGAATCAAATATATAACTTTTGGCCTCGTGATGGAGACAGTACAGCTCAAGCTTGGGGAAGATTGAAGTTACTAATGCTCAAATGTCCTATTCATGATCTCCCTAACAATATTATAATCAATAACTTTTATGCAAGGCTTTCTCCTCATGATAAGGATCTACTGGATGCTTCTTGTGCTGGATCATTTACACATATGGAATAAGAAGCTAAATGGGATCTTCTAGATCGTATTCAAGACAATGCTAAAGCATGGGAGAATGATAAAGGAAGAAAGTCAGGTATAAATTATGATTATGAATGCATTAAATCTTTTATGGGAACTGATGAGTTTCATAATATTAGTGTTGCTTATGGTCTTGATTCTCAAGTTATTGCAAACTGTTTTAAGGCTTTTGCCTCTTATATTGAAATTCCCAAAAAGGAATGGAACAAGTATCATGCACCATATAAAGATATTGTTGATTGTGTTCCTACTAGAAGTACTAAAGTTTGTACCATTGATCGTATTTTACCTAAACCTTATATCGAGAAAATACCTTTCCCGGATAAGGTAAAGGAGCATTCTATGATAACTAGTGTGGTTAACAAAAGTACAAAGAGAGCTATAAAACCCGATGAACAAATAAATGTTGAACCTGTAGTAGCAATTGTGAAAGACCTTGTCACTAAAAGTGTATAAGATGGACACATTATCTTCTGTGAGGATGCTTCTAATATTGTTTCACACCCTAGTAGAACTAGAAAAGCTAGTGTCCTTGTGCTTTCTATTAGAGTTGGTGATAATTGCTATTATGGTTTATGAGATATTGGTGCAAGTTTAAGTGTTATTCCTTATGAGCTTTACAAAGAAATTATGCATGAAATTGGTCCCTGCAAACTAGAAGAAATTGATGTGGTTATTCACCTTGCCAACAGAGAGACCATCTCTCCAATTGGTATTGTAAGAGATATGGAAGTTCTTTGTTGTAAGATTAAATATCCTGCTGACTTTCTAGTACTTGGTTCAACTGCTAGTAAAACCTATCCTATCATTTTTGGTAGACCTTTCTTGAACACTTGTGGAGCCATTATACACTGTAAGAGGGAGAAAATTTTAACTAAATTTGATGGAGAATCTTATGAGTTTAATTTTTCGAAATTTGCTAAAGTTCCTTATGAAAACGAATTTCCCAATGAGGATTTTAGAGTTGAACAACTTGCTTATATTTCTCTTGCTCCTAACAATGCTTTGCAGCAATTTATGGAAGACCACGAAAGTGAGATCTTCATGGAAGAAATAAATGAGATTGATGAGATTCTCCGTCGTCAACCCAAGATGCTTAAGCATAACTTACCTGTGGATGATTTGGGTACCATATTACCACCCAAAAAGGATCCAGTTTTCAATCTAAAACCTTTACCTGACGATCTTAAATATGCTTACATCGATGATAATAAATTATATCATGTTATTATTAGTTCTAAACTTTCAGGAAAGGAAGAGGAAAGATTATTAGAAGTATTGAAGAAACATCGAGGAGTTATGGGCTATACCCTTGATGATTTAAAAAGGATTTCTCCTACTATATGTCAGCATGCTATCAATATAGAACCCGATGCAAAACCAGTGGTAGAACATCAACGTCGTTTAAATCCTAAGATGAAGGAAGTGGTAAGAAATGAGGTATTAAAACTCCTTGATGTTGGTATCATTTATCCTATTGCTAATAGTCAATGGGTTAGTCCTGTTCATTGTGTCCCTAAGAAAGGAGGAATTACTATTGTGCCTAATGAGAATAATGAGCTTATCCCCCAAAGAGTAGTAGTTGGTTATAAGATGTGCATTGACTTCAGAAAGGTTAACAAAGTTACTAAGAAAGATCATTTCCCTCTGCCTTTTATTGATCAAATGTTAGAAAGCTTGTCTAAAAAGACTCATTTTTGCTTTCTTGATGGATACTCTGGGTTCTCTCAAATTGTTGTTAAATAACAAGATCAAGAAAAAACTACTTTTACGTGTCCTTATGGAAACTATGCTTATAGGCATATGCCTTTTGGTTTGTGTAATGCTCCTGCTACTTTTCAAAGATGCATGTCTGCTATCTTTCATGGTTTTTACGAAGAAATTGTGGAAGTATTCATGGACGATTTTTCCGTCTATGGAACTTCTTTTGATAACTGCCTGCACAACCTGTTCTTAATTGGGAGAAATGTCACTTCATGGTTAATGAAGGAATTGTCCTTGGACATAAAATTTCCAAAAGAGGCATTGAAGTTGACAGAGCCAAAGTTGAAGCAATTGAGAAAATGCCTTGTCCTAGAGACATCAAAGGTATTCATACTATCCTTGATCATGCTGGTTTCTATAGAAGGTTTATTAAAGATTTCTCCAGGATATCAAAACCACTTACTAATCTTCTCCAAAAAGATGTACCTTTTGTTTTTTATGATGATTTTAAGGAAGCTTTTGAAACTCTAAAGAAAGCTTTAACTACTGCTCCTATTGTCCAACCACCTGATTGGAATTTACCCTTTGAAATTATGTGTGATGCTAGTGATTTCGCTGTAGGTGCTGTTCTTGGGTAACGAATAGATAAAAAGTTGAATGTTATCCATTATGCTAGTAAGACTCTTGACGCTGCTCAAAAGAATTATGCTACTACTGAAAAAGAGTTCTTAGCAGTTGTCTTTGCTTGTGATAAGTTTAGACCTTATATTGTTGATTCAAAAGTTACCATTCATACTGATCATGCTGCTATTAAGTACCTTATGACAAATAAATATGCTAAGCCTAGGCTTATTAGATGGGTGTTGCTTTTACAAGAGTTTGATCTACATATTGTAGATAGGAAAGGTGCTGAAAATCCTGTTGCTGATAATTTATCTCAATTGGAAAACATTTCTTTTGATCCTATGCCTGTTAATGATAGCTTTCCAAATGAACAGTTAGCTACAATAGGGGTAAGCTCGTGAGAGAGTCCGTGGTATGCTGATTATGCTAACTTTATTGTTTCCAAGTATCTGCCTCCAACTTTTACAGCCCAGCAAAGAAGGAAATTCTTTTATGATTTGAGGCATTATTTTTGGGATGACCCACATTTATATAAAGAAGTAGTGGATGGTATTATGCGAAGCTGTGTTCCAGAATATGAACAAAAAGAGATATTGTGGAAATGTCATGGTAGTGCCTATGGAGGACATCATGCTGGAGATAGAACCGCACAAAAGGTTCTACAATCAAGTTTTTACTGGCCTACCCTTTTTAAAGATGCAAGAAAGTTTATCTTATCATGTGATGAATGTCAACGAGTTGGTAATATTTCTAGACGCAATGAAATGCCTATGAATTACTCTCTTGTTATTAAACCATTTGACTGTTGGGGATTTGACTTTATGGGTCCTTTTCCTCCTTCAAAAGGTTATACTCATATTCTTGTTGCCGTTGATTATGTTACTAAGTGGGTAGAAGCCATACCTACAAAAAGTGCCGATGGTGAGACCTCTTTAAAAATGCTTAAGGATGTTATCTTTCCTAGGTTTGGAGTGCCTAGGTATCTTATGACTGATGGAGGTTCACATTTCATTCATGGTGGCTTTAGAAAGACCCTTGCTAAATATGATGTTAATCATAGAATTGCTTCAGCTTATCATCCCCAAACTAGCGGGCAAGTAGATATATCAAATAGAGAAATTAAATCCATCTTACAAAAGATTGTTAATAGATCTAGAAAAAATGGGCTAAAAAGTTGAATGATGCTTTATGGGCTTATAGAACTGCTTATAAAAATCCTATGGGAATGTCTCCTTACAAAATGGTTTATGGAAAAGCTTGTCACCTGCCTTTAGAATTAGAACACAAAGCTTATTGGGCAGTGAAAGAACTTAATAGAGATTTCAAACTTGCTGGTAAGAAAAGATTGTTTGACTTGAGTTCTTTAGATGAGTGGAGAAGTGAAGCATCTGAAAATGCTAGACTCTTTAAAGAAAAAGTTAAAAGATGGCATGACAGGAGAATTCTTAAGAGAGAGTTCCATGTTGGTGAGAAGGTTCTATTGTATAGGTCTCGTCTCAGATTTTTTGTAGGAAAACTACTTTCAAAATGGGAAGTACCTTTTGTTATTGAAGAGGTGTATTGTTCAGGTGCAATAAAAATTTCTTCCTTAAAAGACAACACTACACAAGTTGTGAATGGTCAAAGACTCAAGCACTATATTTCTGGAGATTCTTACAATGAAGATATTGATGTTATTCAAATGGTGAGTCCGGAAAAATTCATGAAAGACCAAATTCAGAAACCTGCAGAGTCCGTTTTCGAATAGGTAACAGTTCTGGTAAGAAAAGGTCCACGAAAAACCTTTCAATTTATAATTTTGCAGTTTTTATCTAATGTGGAAGGTAATGAGTCGAAAGAGGGACGGAAACGGAGCCCGGGTGGCTCACACCACCCCGTGGCACGGGCCCACCTGGTCACGCCACCAGGAGGTGTGGCCACCCCAAAGCCCGTCTCCGACCCGTTTTCTCCCAGTACCTACCTTTTGTTGTTAAACTTTGTAATATATAATCCCCTAGATCCCTCGAGGTTCGTATATCGTGTTCTCTCCGTGTTTTTGTTTTCGATCTATTTCTGTCAGGAGCTAATCTCAAGTTTAGAAGCACGATGGTCTCCACCAATGATAAGGGTAAAGAATCCTGTGGAAGATGATCTCCAAGACCCCAAGCAGGAGGAGGAGATCAAGGGAGAAGTTGAAGAGGAAGTGAAGGAAGACCAGCATCCACATAGTAGCACCACCATTGCAAGTATTAGAGTAAGGACACGTCATATCAAGCTCAAAAGGACCACACGGATGTCCACTGGAGGGAAGGTTCCGCGCCTTTGCTTGGCTCCTCGGTCGTTTCCTCCACGCGACAAGAATCCCTTCCATACCCTCATACACGAGCAGCAATTCCAAAAGATGCCTAAGGAAAAATTACCCTCCAATTGGGATATGCCTCGTTCTAACCATGCAGGAAAAGAACACTTTAAGGAGGAAGAGTGGGGAAAGAATCACAAGGGCTGGGATTCACAGTTCGACATGATCATGAACCGCATTGAGCAAAATTCAGAGTTGATTTGTACTCACACCTTCGAGATTGAGGATTTGAAGAAACTAATTGAAAATCTTATCGAGAGAACACCACCACCACTGAATGAGTAATTCGTTATCAGGTTTTGGCATCCCCTTGGTTTGTTCCAAGCTTGGGGGAGTGCCACGGTATCACATCATTATATTTTATCTTTTTACCTTTTTAGTAGAGTCATATCATGAATAGAGAAGTTATCATATAGGATGGTTTGCATTGTGGAAGTATCTCTCCTCTAGCTAGATATCTATGTATCCCTTGGTGTGAGTTGCCATTATGGAATATTAATGAGAAGTTCTATCATTTACTTTTTGCACATCTTATTTTAGTTTGCAATTTATGTTATATGATTGATTTTGTTGTTAGTATTGGTATCACTTTGGGATCATTAAGTAAATTTAGTTGGTTTTGGCAAACCTGGCTCTGGTCAGTAGAAACACTATTTGAGAATTGAATGGAAAAGAGAAAACTACTTTTAGAAATACAATTTCATCATCTTTCTTTCTTGTTTGGCTCATAAGCTTAGTATTCTCTAGTTAAGATCTTTTGTGCTTCCAAGGAAGATTGCATGTTTGTTTCTATCACTTGTATGTTTGTTTATTTCCTTCAACTCTTATGCTTGATACCCAGCCTTGCTAGCCAAAACTTGTACTGAGAGGGAATGCTTCTCGTGCATCCAATCCTTAAACCAAAACCTATGCCATTTCTGTCCACCATACCTACCTATTAGCATTATTGTTATTCCAAGTATATTCATGTTTTTATCTATCTTCTGAATTAAACTTGTTATGTGAAAATTAGTGATTAAAGCTCTCACAAACTTGATAGCACACTTTATTTTCTTGCACTTAATAAACTTGAACCATTGTGTCCATCTATGTTGCGTATATGCTTGCTCTTTATAAGTTGTGAATTAGCAAAACCATGTTACCATGGGGAACGCTTTCAACATTGCATTTATTTAGTTGATATCATGTTCTTTTGTCTATGGATCCCGGTGGTGTGAAATAAAAGGGGAGCTTGTAAGCTCATGGATTTTGTATATGTGTTAGAGAAATGCCTGGGCGACTAGCCTAAGCCATGCCTAATCATCGTGGAAAATTGCAACATAACCATAGTGAGCAATCTGTGAAGCATCCTCAATACAAACCTATGCAAATAGCAAATAAAAAGATCGTTGAGATGCTCATTGTCTGTTGCCTTGTCATTTTGATATGGGATAGCTCCTGTATCATGGGGCAAGGGGTACCCCGTTGGCGGTTCTCTATGATACACATGTACTTACAATGACAAGAACTTACTTGTGACTAAAGTTGAGTAGCATGAGCTTCGGTACTCGTAAGCAAGGGGCATGAGATTTTCAACTTATAACTTGTCAAGCATATCCTCATATTTGTGTCACTTTAACCTTAATCACCTCAAGATGCTTATGATAGGGGCAATGAGAGATGAAAGCTATTAAGTACCATAATTTTTGGAAGCTCTTTATGAAACATGAAATCACTGCTTCCCTCTGCGAAGGGTCTATCTTTTACTTTTCAGTTGAGTCAGTAAACCTATTCCTTTCTATCTTAAGCAAGCATTTGAGTTGTTGTGATTCAATCATCCATATGTTGATTTATTCAATCATGTTTCTTATGTTCCTTGTTTTACACACTGCTCTTATCTTAGTGAATATTACTTTGAAAGCTATCATTGAAAACCCCAATATGTTTGAATTCCTGCAAATTGTTAACAGTTCTTTGACCAAGAACAAAGTTTGCCATTACCAATTATGATTTACTTTGTGTATCTTTATTGTGTTTCCTTTACTTATTGCAAGTTAAGTTATATAATAGTGAGTTGTTTTCTATTATGATTTGTGTATTGATGAATGTGATGCTTCTTGTCCATATTCTCTTTATCGACACTTCACTCCATAAACATGTGGTCATGTTTATTGAGCTCAGTTTTCGCTTGGGGAGTTGATACGTCCATTTTACATCACTATGCTATATCATAATTTACTGTTATTCATTGATATATTTCATATTAAGAGATGATACTTATGTTATTTCATCTATTTATGCATGGTTGATGACTTTTGGAGGATGAACCACTGAAGTCAGGATTCTGATGGAAAAGGCATTGTCCAGGTACAAAATTGGTGAAGATCAGAAAATCCCATAAAATATACGGAAACTCCTATTTTTCCAGAAGATGAAGGAAGCCAGAAGGAGGAGTGGAGATGGGCCACAGGGGGGCCACACCACCCCATGGCGCGGGCCAGCCCTGGCTGCGCCACCAGGTGGTGTGGCCACCCTAGCCCACCTCCAGCATTGCCCTTCCATGTATATATTCCCCTCAAAACCCTAAGACTCGGGGAGCGACCACAGAAAAGTTCTGCTGCCTCTGCAGGGCGGAAACTACAGAGAGAGAAAGAGCTCTCCGGCAGGCAGAAATCTGCTGGGGAAATTCCTTCCCGGAGAGGGGAGATCGTCGACATCAACACTGTCATCAAGCTAGACTTCATCGGGATCATCATCATCATCTCCACCATCATCATCACCAGCACCATAACCGCCACTCCGTACCGCTGTAACAATTGGGTTAAATCTTGCATAGTTCTTAGGGGAAACTTTCCCGGTGTTGATTACTTGTTGTAGTTGATGCTATTGAGTGGAACCATTGAATTATTGTTCATGCTCAGATTATTACTTATCATTATTTCATCTCTGATCTTGATCCATATGATGTCTCATGAGTAGTTCTTTTAGTTCTTGAGGACATGGCAGAAGTAATGTTGTTAGTAGTGGAATTGTGTTGAGAAAGATTCAATGGTTTGATAATTAAGTTGTGGTGTTATTCTTCTAGTGGTGTCATGTGAGTGTCGACTACATGATACTTCACCTTTATGGGCCTAGGGGAATGCATTCTGTATTTGGCTACTAATCGTGGGGTTGCCGGAGTGACGGAAACCTGAACCCCCATTAGGAAACCTTTGCACAATGGAGTGTAGGATCTCAAAGTTTAAGGCTGTGGTTAGGTTTTTATCTTAATTACTTTGTTGTAGTTGCGGATGCTTGCAAGGGGTATAATCACAAGTATGTATTAGTCCTAGGAAGGTCAGTACATTAGCATAGGTTCACCCACATAACACTTATCCAACTAAAGAAGATTAATCAACTATATGAAGCGGAAGCACTTGACGATATTCCCATGTGTCCTTGAGAATGTTTGGTCATCTTAAGTAATACAACCGGCTTGTCCTTTGCTAAAGAAAGGATTGGGCCACTTGCTGCAATTAATATTATTGTCTTTTATTTACTCGTACTTTATTTATCTGCATTATCAAAAACCCCTAAAAATCTGTTTGCTAAGTATTTACAGAGAATTCCTGATCCATACCACTTGTCAACACCTTCTGCTCCTTGTTGGGTTCAACACTCTTACTTATCGAAAATACTGCGATACACCCCCAATACTTGTGGGTCATCAGTGTCATATGCATTTTTTGTGAGTTGCATCCGGGAAAACAGCACTTGTAGCACCACCCATGGTAGAGTCTTGATCTGTTATGATATTTTTTGGTGCTAAGCCATCCATTGCCAGTTTGAACTTCTAAAACAACCACACAAAGTTGTACTTGAGGTCTCGACGCACGAATCCTCATCCAAACTGAACTGAGAGCCCATGATTATTTATCCCAATAAATGGAGCACATGGTAGTTTATACCGGTTTGTTAGGTAGGTAGTGTCGAATGACATGCAATCATTGTAGCTAGCCTTGTATGCTCGTCGTGATTCCCTGTCCACCCAGAATAGGTTCTCAACCTTGTCCTCCTCATCAAGTTTTATTTTGTAGAAGAAATATGGATCTTCGGCCTTCCTCTTTTCAAAGAATGCCAATGTGTCTTGCTTGTCATGGTGATTGTTTAAATTGCGGAAAGATGCCCTCATGTTCTCCAAGTCCTTTTCTATGTATGGCACATCATTCAGGCTCCCATAGAAACTTTCCATCAGCTGCATCTGCCGGCATGTTTCGATGTTGCATGCATGCAGCATCCGTAGGAACACCTTTTCTTCTACTGGTATGTTGTGGTGCAAACGTAAAAACCTTGTAAATGAAGGTTTTATTATTAGGGGTAGTTATGATCATCCGACAAATGTTCAACATACCACCAGGCATTATTCCTCTTGACATATATGTGTGTTGTGCACCCAGTCCTTGGGTGTGTATTCTTTTTCCTCTTCTTGACACATGATTTAGGATTATGTGTGTCTTCCTTATCTTCATGAGGTTTCCTAGATTTTGTGCACACAAGATATGCCTTGTTTAGATCATTTTTGCATCTTTTCTTGACCAATCTATCCTTATTCCGAACCCCTTCCTTTATGAATACGCCATGTAGTATTCCCCGAGCTGATTCAAACCTGTCAAAGAGAATTCCAGTTGTTGGTGGTTGTGGTGTGGAGTGTACTTCATCCCTTGCATCATTGGTAGCATTATTATCCGAATCCTCAATTGTTTAGCTATGTGTCTTGTCGTTTCTTTGATTGTGCCACCCATCGTTGTTTCTTGTCTAGCTTGTTCAATGATAGTGTACATGCAGTCATTGTTAGTATGTCCTTCAGTTTGGACAACATCTGTTATGCAAGTAAACACAAGTTATTCTATTTGTTTTTGCAGGACTGGGTAACCAAAATGAAAAGGCATGGATAATAGCAGATATAAAACGTGGGTAACTTGACCCTACCTAGAGGATAACTTTCAAAATTAGCAAGCATTTTGTAAACATGTTGATTGTCTTTCCAATGGTAAGTCACACACAAGTAGAATAGTACATTCTAGTTACAAAATCCACACTGGGGTATCTTCTGCATATAAGCATGGATAACTATTTTTGCTAACTGGTGGATGAATCTGTACATATATGCCTGGATAACTGCTGCATAAACTGGTGGATAACTTGTATACATATGTCTGGATAACTGTTGTATAAAATGTTGGATAATTGTTGTATAAACTATTGGATAACTTGATTTATCCCCATGTGTGATTTTCTAATCTTTGATTGTGCTTAAACATCATATTGTGAACACAATCGAGTTATTCTAAAAAAAAATTTGTAGGAATGGGTAACCAAAATGAAAAGGCATGGATAACAGCAGATATAATAGGTGGGTAACTTGCCCCGACCTAGTGGATAACTTTCAAAATTAGCAAGCATTTTTGTAAATATGTTGATTGTCTTTGCAATGGTAAGTCACGCACAAGTAGAATAGGATATTGTAGTTACAAAATCCACACATGTGGTATCTTCTGCATCTAACCATGGATAACTATATCACATCCTAAATTTATTTGCTAACCAGTGGATGAATCTGTACACATATGTCTGGATAACTGCTGCATAAACTGGTGGATAACTTGTACACATATGCCTGGATAACTGCTACATAAACTGGTGGATAACTTGATTTTTATATCCCCATGTGTGATTTTCTAATCTTTGATTATGCTTAAACATCATATATTTTTCAGTCATAACTAGAATACTATTCATTTTTTTACTCTCTTCCTACTGTCAAGTTTTTAATGCACTTGCCTAGTCACGCACAACACTACTGGATATATGTCTAGTGATGATTTATGGGGTAACTTCTACATATAAGCATGGATAACTATAGTGTTAGCTGGTGGATAACTTGATTAACATTCCTGGATAACTATAGTGTGAGCTGGTGGATAAATTGTACTCATATGCCTGGATAACTACTATATAAATTGGTGGATAACTTATTTACACCCCCATGTGTGATTTCTTATCTCTAAATTTGTATAAACATTATACCTTCATTCATAACTTGCACAATAGCATCTATGTGCAAAACATCACCATGTTCCTCCTCTTCTGTTTCTTGGCCTGGTTCGGCATTAAGGTCGATAGCCATGGTGTCCCCGCTGTTCAACCAGAATATGCAACATGTGAGGAATTTAGGTAGCAATAATAGGATGTCAATTTAGAAAAAAATCATTATTAGGAGAAGTTCTCTTTTTTGCTACTGTTTGTATTTGTGTTAGTTGTCCTAATTTAGTTGTTTCTTATGCAGGGATCAATATAAACTAATACTGAAGCTTAAAAAGTTTGATATGTTGTAGTTTGAACAAGATTGAACATATACAGAGGCAAAATTAATCTAGAGAACCATAGTTTGTTGATTGAGTAGCAAAGTAGTTGTAGATGCCTAGTTTTTGGTTAGATTCATGGTGTGCAACAGTAGAATTTTATCTACCATATAGTGTTTTTTCTCTTTGTTTTGCTACCAAAATGATGGTGAATTTAGGGTTTGATTGAGAAGTACCTGTTTTTTTTCATGTCTGTCTTTTTTTTACTTTTCAGGAGAAGGGGTGTTGGGTATCAAGCTATTAAGGTGGAGCTCTAATGGCGATTTTGGCGAGAAATTGAAGGCGACATGGTCAGGTGCGGAATCGAGGGATTCGTTTGGTTTTTGCTTGGAGAGGAAGATGGTCCCTCTTCTTGGGGAAAAGGCCACCTTTCCCCTTTTGGAATTGGTCATGCGTCCATGATGGGGGTGCGGGCTGCAGGATCGGGACGCGGGAAATCAAAACCGGTCCCTATCGAGACACCTGCCAAGAATGTCGTTTCTAGGGCATCCGTCGGGTAGCACGGTCCAATAGTAGCACCTAGCTAGCTAGCTATGGAATCGATCTAGCTCTCGCATGCGCCTGCCGCCCATGTCCACAAGCTCGTGTGCACTTGTCCGCGCGCCTGCACCGCTCTCGCGTGGGCCACTCGTCTTCACTTCTCTAGTGTGCACCACTCACATGTGCTACTTACAAGTTCCGCTTGCCGGATTTCTCTTGTACCTGAGACAATTTGTCGAAGATTGGCACAGACTTGGTCGGAATGGAAGCATAGTGAAGGGATCTTCGACCGGTTGTGTGATAACCCACAAGTATAGGGGATCGTGTGTAGCCTTTTCGATAAGTAAGAGTGTCGAACCCAATGAGGATCTAAAGGTAGGATAAATATTCTCTCAAGTTCTATCAACCAATGATACAACTCTATGCACACTAAACATTTGCATTATCTAGGAAATAAAACTAGAGCAACAATACGAGTAAAAGAGATAGCTTTGCATGATAATAAATAACAAGAAATTAAAGCTAGTTGCTGCAGCAATAAAATACACTAAACTAACAGAACCATGAGTGTGGAATAGTGGTGGTAATTGTGGTGGCTTTGTCCAAGTTTAAATAGCGAATAGATCGGGTTCATTGTCTTCGATGCAGTTTTCTATGTGGGAGAGGCTAAATATACATGCGCTTCACCACTTGGAATTACATGTAATATATGATTGGATTGTTAGCAAACATCCGTAAGTACTAATCAATGCATTAAGGTTTCCCCAACCATAGCCTTAAGTTTAATGGTCCTCTTACTCCCATACGTGCAACGTTCCGGTTCGTGTCCTCAGATTTATGTCACTCCGGCAAAACTTCCCCCTTCCTCTTACACATACTGCAAACCCTATGATGTTTAATACATGCGCGCACAAATATAATGGACACCAAAGGACTGTACCATATCAACATACAACTCTAATGAACCAAAGACGTTCAACCATTCAATCTAAGAACAAAGAAACTATGCAAACATGACATAGATCATAGGATTATAACTTATAGCATCAAACACCATGTTTACATAGGACGGTACAGAGGTGTGTGGGAGGATGAACCGCTGCATACTAGGAGGATTAGGTGATGGAGATGGCGGTGAAGATGGTGAAGATGGTGAAGAGGGCGGCGATGGCACCGGCGGTGGCGTGGGGGACTCCTTCCCCGCCGCCGGTATCATGGGGGAGCACCACCCCTTAGCCCCCTTCCATCATGGCTTCTTGGGAGCCCTCCCCCATGGAGATGGGATCCATAGGGGAGGAAAAAACGTGGCTTTCGCGGCTGCAAATTCGTGGGTGGAGGTGCCCTGGGCGAATTAGGTTTCCTCCCTTTATATAGCTTCTCGGATTCCCGTCACCCCATCTTGGGCTGTAGTAAATAAGGCCTAAAAGGCCCGTCCGGACTCGAAATCAGCTAAATTTTATGTCCAGAATGTCGCGAAATTTCCAACAACTTTGTAGTTGAAGAGTTTTCCGTTTGACGCCGTCTTCGACCCGAAACGTGACCATCTTCAAAAAGAGTTCTAGGATAGATTTTTGGAAAAATCCCAATTTGACTCCAACAAAGTTTCCACTTGTATTCTTGGTAATTCCTACACATCAAAGTGTAAAACAAGAACATTGTGCACTTTTGAAACTATTAGTAGGTTAGTCCAAATAAATCATAAACTTTATACAAAAAGGAGTGTCAAAAGCATATTATTAGCATAAAACCATCAAAAAATATAGATACGTTATGGACGTATCAACATCCCCAAGCTTAGTTCCTTCTCGTCCTCGAGTAGGTAAACAATCAAAAAAATATAATTTTTGAGGTGGCATGCAGACAACACAATCTTGATCATCATTATTGCAAAAGTATTGATAGCTGGGATTAAGGTACGCTAAACATGAATCATGAAAGATAGAGTTCTAACAATAAGACATAGCAACTATGTTGTAACATGAAAAGGCACAAACAAAAGATTCATGAATAACAATGTTATGCAAGACGTTTGTTTGTTTCACATAAAGAAAGCATAATTAGAATGGTATTCAGCTTGTCCCTCATAGAGTAGCAAAACATAAATGCATAGGACACCTTCAAAGTTCATAAGGGTGACTAGATACAAATAGTTTAGGAACAAGCAATATCAAAGTTATGCATCAATCAACAAGTCTTGTGACAATGCACATAGCAATGCTTTGCAAGACGTTTGTTTGTTTCACATAAAGAAAGCATAATGAGAATGGTATTCAGCTTGTCCCTCATAGAGTAGCAAAACATAAATGCATAGGACACCTTCAAAGTTTATAAGGGTGACTAGATACAAATAGTTTAGGAACAAGCAATATCAAAGTTATGCATCAATCAACAAGTCTTGGGACAATGCACATAGAACTAAGAATGACAACTATGCTCTCTTAATTGGTGCATAAAGATAGAAGGTGGAGACTCAATATAAAGTGGAAGAAAGGCCTTCATATAAGGAAGCAGGGATTCAAGTCTCATAAAGAGCTTCCAAAAATTATGGTACTTATTAGCTTTTAGCTCTCATTGCCCCTATCATAAGCATCTTGAAGTGATTAAGGTTAAAGTGAACAAACTATGGAGTATATGCTTGACAAAGTATAAGTTGGAAATCTCATGTCCCTTGAATACGAGGGTCGCTCCTGATGCTACTCAAGTTTAGTTACCGGTAAGTTCTTGTCATAGTAAGTACATGTGTATCATAGAGAACTGCCAACGGGGTACCCCTTGCCCGATGATACGGAAGAATCCCCATATCAAAATGACAAGGCAAGCAGACAACGAGCATCTCAGCAATCTTCTTATTTTACCATGGGAAAATGGTGCTTTTTTCTCTCTTTCCTCTTTTATCATCTCTATTTTCTTCTTTTTTCTCAATCTCTATCTCTTTTTTATAAGAAGAATGCTTCATAGATTGCTCATTATGGTTACGCTGCAGGTTTCCACCATGATTAGGCATGGATTAGACCGGCGGCCCAGGCGTTTCTCTAACACACATACATAACTCCATGGACTTACAAGCTCCCCTTTCATTTCACACCGACGACATCCATAGACAAAAGAGCATGATATCAACTACGTACAATGTACAAGTGCAATGTTGAAAGCGTTCCCCATGATGGCATGGTTCTGCTAATCCCCAACATATAAGTGCAAGCATATACAACATAGATGACACAATGGTTCAAGTTTATTAGGGGCAAGAAAAGTAAAGTGTGCCATCAAGTTCGTGAGAGCTTTAATCACTAGTTTTCTCATAACAAGTTTAATTCGGAAGGTAGATAAAATCATGAATATACTTGGAATATAAAATGCTAATAGGTAGGTATGGTGGACTCTTTGGGATAACTTGGTTTTATTTGGAGTTGGATGCATGAGTGGAACTCATACTTGGTTATGGAGGCTAGTAAAAGACTGGGAGCGACCAACTAAAAGAGCAATAATGGACATAATCATGCAAAGCGACAAAACATCATTAATTAAAGCATAAAGTGATATTACAAGTCGAAAACTAAAGGATCATAAAGGCTATGGTGACTTGGGATAGTCATAACATGGTGTGATCATGCGCCAAGTCAACCCAAATAAAGCATCAAAAGAGAATACCACAATACTATGCTTTAATATGCTAAAACAACGCATGGTTCTTTCAAGGCACATTAAGCAGTCTCAATTGTTTATAAGATGTCATGCTACAGCAAAAATCACTAAGCATAAATCCAAAACAATATCAAACATGACATGATAAAGCATAGGCCACCGTAAAAAACGAGCTCCTTTTACCACTTAAGCATGAACTTTTCCTACTCTTTTCCAATCCAAACCACACTTATTTGAAAATTAATGTATGAAAGAGGGGGTTCAAACAATTTATTCAAGAAAACTAAGCAAACCAAGCAAACAAAAACCAAAAACAAAAACAAAGATGCTCCAAGAACAACACAATTGTGCATGAAATAATAAAAATGAAGTGTTTGGAAGAACCTGAGATTTTTATTGATGAAGAAGGGGATGCCTTGGGAATCCCCAAGCTTTGACGCTTGTACTTCTTGGATATTTATTGGGGTGACCCGGGGTGGCATCCCCAAGCTTGAGCTTTAGTCCATTATTCATCTCATTACATCATTTTTTCCTTAACACCTGAAATTTTTCCTTCATATAAAACTTCACATAATCTTCATTAGCAACATTAGTGTACTCAAGATAATAAGTCTTTGGGTTCAGTTTCAACACCAATAAAACTTCCATTAAAACACAAGCTACGGTAGCACTTCCCTTAAAAAGCTCAATTCCCCAAAGAAAACCAAAACGGAATCAACAAGAAGCAAATGCAAATAATGGCAGAAATCTGTCAAAATAGACCAGCAGATAGAAACCAATTTTTTCGAAGACCTTATGTTGCTCAAATCGAAAAGTGTTGAACTAACGAAAGTTGGATAACAACCTGGGGAAGAAGCACAAAACATTACAGCTCAAACCGACATACAGAGATTTTACACGGATTTTTATATCGAAGCACAAATATCTGTTTTGGGACAGCAACTTTCCCAAGCATTACTTCTCTCTCATTAGAGGTTACTCTTGGCACAAAAAACAAATAAAAAGGATAAGGAGAGGTTATTACTGAAGCAATAACTTCCAAGACTAAACTAAAACTTTTGGGTTATCTTCCAATAAGTACTTTTCTTTAATGCCTTTAAGTTAGGCATAGGATCAAGATTCAAGTATTTTTGAATGAATAAGCATTAAGATCAATACCAGAAATATCTTTCTTTTTAAAGGCTTCATGCATTCCTACAAGTTTTTAACTAAAAATCTTCCATGGAAATATTTGTTTTGGTTTCATAGGCATGAACACAAGTGTTTAAGGTCGACCCTCACTTAACCATTACTCATCTTTCCAATCACTTTCCTTTTTTAAAACGTTTTTATGTAACAAGTACAACTTTTTTTTGTAATTCGCATTCCCTATCCATACTAAGATATAGAACAACTTAAAACTGAAAGTAAAAACTACTTAGAGATAAAGCAAACAAGTGCACACAAGAATATTCACCCACACGCTATTGCTTCCCAGCAACGACGCTAGAGAAGGTCTTAATAACCCACAAGTATAGGGGATCGTGTGTAGCCTTTTCGATAAGTAAGAGTGTCGAACCCAACGAGGATCTAAAGGTAGGATAAATATTCTCTCAAGTTCTATCAACCACTTATACAACTCTACGCGCACTAAACGTTTGCATTATCTCGGAAATAAAACTAGAGCAACAATACAAGTAAAAGAGATAGCTTTGCATGATAATAAATAACAAGAAAGTAAAGCTAGTTGCTGCAGCAAAAAAATACACTAAACTAACAGAACCATGAGTGTGGAATAGTGGTGGTAATTTTGGTGGCTTTGTCCAAGTTTAAATAGCAAATAGATTGGGTTCATTGTCTTCGATGCAGTTTTCTATGTGGGAGAGGCTAAATATACATGCGCTTCACTACTTGGAATTACATGTACTATATGATTGGATTGTTAGCAAACATAGTAAGTACTAATCAATGCATTAAGGTTTCCCCAACCATAGCCTTAAGTTTAATGGTCCTCTTACTCCCATACGTGCAACGTTCCGTTCAAGGCCCCTCGTGTTTCTCACTCCCGTAACTTCCCCCTTCCTCTTACACATACTACAAACCCTATGATGTTTAATACATGCATGCACAAATAATAATGGACATCGAAGGACTGTATCATATCAACATACAACTCTAATGAACCAAAGACGTTCAACCATTCAATCTAAGAACAAACAAACTATGCAAACATGGCATAGATCATAGGATTATAACTTATAGCATCAAACACCATGTTTACATAGGACGGTACAGAGGTGTGTGGGAGGATGAACCACTGCATACTAGGAGGATTAGGTGATGGAGATGGCGGTGAAGATGGTGAAGATGGTGAAGAGGGCGGCGATGGCACCGGCGGTGGCGCGGGGGACTCCTTCCCCGCCGCCGGTATCATGGGGGAGCACCACCCCTTAGCCCCCTTCCATCATGGCTTCTTGGGAGCCCTCCCCCATGGAGATGGGATCCATAGGGGAGGCAAAAACATGGCTTTGGCAGCTTCAAATTCGTGGGTGGAGGTGCCCTGGGCGAATTAGGTATCCTCCCTTTATATAGCTTCTCGGATTCCCGTCACCCCATCTTGGGATGCAGTAAATAGGGCCTAAAAGGCCCGTCCGGACTCGGAATCAGCTAAATTTTATGTCCAGAATGTCGTGAAATTTCCAACAACTTTGTAGTTGAAGAGTTTTCCGTTTGACGCCGTCTTCGACCCGAAACGTGACCATCTTCAAAAAGAGTTCTGAGACAGATTTCTGGAAAAATCTCAATTTGACTCCAACAAAGTTTCCACTTGTATTCTTGGTAATTCCTACATATCAAAGTGTAAAACAAGAACATTGTGCACTTTTGAAACTATTAGTAGGTTAGTCCAAATAAATCATAAACTTCATACAAAAAGGAGTGTCAAAAGCATATTAATAGCATAAAACCATCAAAAATTATAGATACGTTATGGACGTATCATTGTGCATGATTTTGCCAAAGCAGCGAGGGATCGACGACTAGAGACGGTTGTACGAACAGCGGCGGTGGTGGAGCACGCTACATATACTGGCCTTGGAATCATGTTTTTGGGGCATTATAAAAAATAATACGGGCGAGCCTTTTAGGGGATCTGCTAGCTTGAACAAAATTGCGATAAATTGTGAAGTCTTCGGACTTTTACTGGCCCGGATCTATTTAGCATATCTGCTAGAGATGTAGTTTGTCCCTAATAGGTTTACATTCTGAAATCCACCACCGGAGATTGTTGGGTTCGCAGCATAGAAAACAAAAATTTCCTACGAACAGAACTATACGCCAAGATCTATCTACTAGATACAGAGCAACGGGTGGATATACATCCATGGAGAACTTACCCTCGAAGACAACAGAGTTTTGTTAATGAGTTGGAACTCGTGGATGATGTAGTCGTACGCTTGCCAATCTCAAGATCGTGTGGAAGTCCGAGCGCCGCAAATCAGCAGCGCATCCGTCCTCGCACACACGTTGCCACAAGACAACCTCCACCTCCTCGCTCCAGTGAATCAGCAGAAGCAACAACTCCTTCCAGACGCAAGGCCACCGGGAACATGTATCTCGCTAATCCGAGACCATGGGGGAATATCTAGAGGGGGAGAGAGATCATTCACGAGGAGGTGTGCTTTGTGAGGGAGGAGAGGGGGGCCTTTTATAGGAGAGGGGGATCCTCCCCTACCATGGCCGGCGGCCAAGGAGGGTGCCCCCACCTCTTCCTCATTCATGTGGTGGAAGCTCCACTCACATCAATTTTGACTCCACCCAAAATTCCACTCACATGCATTAAATTTCCACCAAATTTAATGCCACTCTCAATTAATAAAACTCTTTTATTTATTATATTCAGAATTTTTTTAATTACTTTAATTAACAAACATTCACATAAAACCCCTTGCAACATTTCAATATCACATGCAGAACCACTTTCTGCAATTTCACCCGAAACAATTCCGGTTTCTATCGAAACAATTCCTGCACTTTGCAATCCTTTTGTCTAAAACATATGTGCTCCTAAATGGTGTCCGGCAACTCTTAAGTGTGTCACCCTATGGTTCACGAATAATGTAGACATGATTGAGACTCCTCTCAGATCAATAATCAGAAGCGGGACCTGGAGATCCATACTGACTCCTACACATTCAACGATGACTTCTATGATCGTGAGAACCTTTAACGCTAGTAATTTAATCCCTTTGTCTCATGATATAATACATGTCCGAGATTCGATCATCGGTATCCAAATACCTAGTTTGATCTCGTTACCGACATGCACGCTTTTCTCGTTCCCGTGATATAACATTCTAGTGATCACATCACTTGCTTGCAAGCTATCTTAATGTGATATCACCGAGAGGGCCCAGAGTATATCTATCTGTCATCGGGATTGAAAAATTCCACTCTTGATCCATGAGCCTCAACATAACACCTTCGAAAGTAATCGAACCCACCTTTATAGTCACCCTGTTACGGTGTGACGTTTGATGTTATCAAGATACTCTTCCGGTGTTAGCAATTAACATGATCTCATGGTCTAAGGACTAAGATTACTTTGTATGACGTTATAGCAATATAAACAAAATGACTTTGATCATAATGCTATACTTCGGATGAATGTTCATCACGTCATTTCACAAATGTCGTGACCTCGTTATTAACAACATCCAATGTCCATGATCAGGAAACTTTGATCATCTTGTTAATCAACGAGCTAGTCTATAAGAGAGGCATAACTAGGAACCCTTTTTGTTTATTAAACACACATGTATTGATGTTTCCTATCAATACAACTATAGCATGCAAAATAAACATCTATCATATACAAGGAATACATAATAACAACTTTATTATTGCCTCTCAGGGCATATTTCCTTCAGTCTCCCACTTGCACTAGAGACAATAATCTAGTTTACATAGTGATAAATCTAACACCCATGGAGTTCTGGTGTTGATCATGTTTTGCCCTAGGGAGAACTTTAGTCAACGGATCTGCTACATTTAGGTCCGTGTGTACTTTACAAATCTTTATATCTCCATCCTTGACATGCTCGCGGATAGAGTGAAACCGGCGCTTAATATGCTTGGAATTCTTGTGAGACCTTGGTTCCTTGGCGTTGGCTATGGATCCATTGTTGTCACAATAGATCACCATTGGGTCCAATGCACTAGGAACCACACCTAGTTCTGTTATGAACTCCTTCATCCAAACCGCTTCCTGCGCCGCTTCTGAAGCAGCAACATATTCTGCCTCCATCGTTGATCCAGCCACCACAGGTTGTTTGGAACTCCTCCAACTAACTGATGCTCCATTCAAGAGAAATACGTATCCGGATTGAGACTTATAGTCATCCGGATCGGTGTCAAAGCTAGCATCGACATAACACTTAGCGACTAGCTCTGGCCTTAAAATCGTGTTTTTGGGGCATTGTAAAAAATAATACAGGCGAGCCGTTTAGGGGATCTGTTAGATTGAACAAAATTGCGATAAATTGTGAATTCTTCGGACTTTTACTGGCCCGGATCTATTTAGCATATCTGCTAGAGATGTTGTTTATCCCTGATAGGTTTACATTCCGAAATCCACCACCGGAGATTGTTGGGTTCGCAGCATAGAAAACAAAAATTTCCTACGAAGAGAACTATATGCCAAGATCTATCTACTAGATACAGTGCAACGGGTGGATATACATCCATGGAGAACTTACCCTCGAAGACAACAGAGTTTTGTTAACGAGTTGGAACTCGTGGATGATGTAGTCATACGCTTGCCGATCTCAAGATCGTGTGGAAGTCTGAGCGCCACAAGCATCCATCCTCGCACACACGTTCAAGCCATCGAACAACCTCCACCTCCTCGCTCCAGCGAATCAGTGGAAGCAGCAACTCCTTCCAGACGCAAGGCCACCGGGAACATGTATCTCGCTAATCCGAGACCATGGAGGAATATCTAGAGGGGTAGAGAGATCCTTCACGAGGAGGTGTCCTTTGTGAGGGAGGAGAGGGGGGTCTTTTATAGGAGAGGGGGGCTCCTCCCCTACCATGGCCAGCGGCCAAGGAGGGTTCCCCTACCTCTTCCTCATTCATGTGGTGGAAGCTCCACTCACATCAATTTTGACTCCACCCAAAATTCCACTCACATGCATTAAATTTCCAACAAATTTAATGCCACTCTCAATTAATAAAACTCTTTTATTTATTTTATTCAGAATTTTGTTAATTACTTTAATTAAAAAACATTCACATAAAACCCCTTGCAACATTTCAATATCACATGCAGAACCACTTTTTGCAATTTCACCCGAAATAATTCCGGTTTCTATCGAAACAATTCCTACACTTTGCAATCCTTTTGTCTGAAACATATGTGCTCATAAATGGTGTCCGGCAACTCTTAAGTGTGTCACCCTATGGTTCACGAATAATGTAGACATGATTGAGACTCCTCTCAGATCAATAATCAGAAGCGGGACCTGGAGATCCATACTGACTCCTACACATTCAACGATGACTTCTGTGATCGTGAGAACCTTTAATGCTAGTAATTTAATCCCTTTGTCTCATGATATAATACATGTCCGAGATTCGATCATCGGTATCCAAATACCTAGTTTGATCTCGTTACCGACATGCACTCTTTTCTTGTTCCCATGATATAACATTCTAGTGATCACATCACTTGCTTGCAAGCTATCTTAATGTGATATCACCGAGAGGGCCCAGAGTATATCTATCCGTCATCGGGATTGACAAATTCCACTCTTGATCCATGAGCCTCAACATAACACCTTCAGAGTAATCGAACCCACCTTTATAGTCACCCTGTTACGGTGTAACGTTTGATGTTATCAAGATACTCTTCCGGTGTTAGCAATTAACATGATCTCATGGTCTAAGGACTAAGATTACTTCGTATGATGTTATAGCAATATAAACATAATGACTTTGATCATAATGCTATACTTCGAATGAATGTTCATCACATCATTTCACAAATGTCGTGACCTCGTTATTAACAACATCCAATGTCCATGATCAGGAAACTTTGATCATCTTGTTAATCAACGAGCTAGTCTATAAGAGAGGCATAACTAGGAACCCTTTTTGTTTATTAAACACACGTGTATTGATGTTTCCTATCAATACAACTATAGCATGCAAAATAAACATCTATCATATACAAGGAATACATAATAATAACTTGATTATTGCCTCTCAGGGCATATTTCCTTCAGTCTCCCACTTGCACTAGAGACAATAATCTAGTTTACATAGTGATAAATCTAACACCCATGGAGTTCTGGTGTTGATCATGTTTTGCCCTAGGGAGAACTTTAGTCAACGGATCTGCTACATTTAGGTCCGTGTGTACTTTACAAATCTTTATATCTCCATCCTTGACACGCTCGCGGATAGAGTGAAACCGGCGCTTAATATGCTTGGAATTCTTGTGAGACCTTGGTTCCTTGGTTGGCTATGGCTCCATTGTTGTCACAATAGATCACCATTGGGTCCAATGCACTAGGAACCACACCTAGTTCTGTTATGAACTCCTTCATCCAAACCGCTTCCTGCACCGCTTCTGAAGCAGCAACATATTCTGCCTCCATCGTTGATCCAGCCACCACAGGTTGTTTGGAACTCCTCCAACTAACCGATGCTCCATTCAAGAGAAATACGTATCCGGATTGAGACTTATAGTCATCCGGATCGGTGTCAAAGCTACCATCGACATAACACTTAGCGACTAGCTCTGGCCTTAAAATCGTGTTTTTGGGGCATTGTAAAAAATAATACAGGCGAGCCGTTTAGGGGATCTGTTAGATTGAACAAAATTGCGATAAATTGTGAATTCTTCGGACTTTTACTGGCCCGGATCTATTTAGCATATCTGCTAGAGATGTTGTTTATCCCTGATAGGTTTACATTCCGAAATCCACCACCGGAGATTGTTGGGTT
Organism: Avena insularis; assembly: GCA_023614405.1. NCBI lineage: Eukaryota > Viridiplantae > Streptophyta > Magnoliopsida > Poales > Poaceae > Avena > Avena insularis. The sequence continues at coordinate 656,493,990 of CM042690.1, read as the reverse complement.
CGCAGCATAGAAAACAAAAATTTCCTACGAAGAGAACTATACGCCAAGATCTATCTACTAGATACAGTGCAACGGGTGGATATACATCCATGGAGAACTTACCCTCGAAGACAACAGAGTTTTGTTAACGAGTTGGAACTCGTGGATGATGTAGTCATACGCTTGCCGATCTCAAGATCGTGTGGAAGTCTGAGCGCCACAAGCATCCATCCTCGCACACACGTTCAAGCCATCGAACAACCTCCACCTCCTCGCTCCAGCGAATCAGTGGAAGCAGCAACTCCTTCCAGACGCAAGGCCACCGGGAACATGTATCTCGCTAATCCGAGACCATGGAGGAATATCTAGAGGGGCAGAGAGATCCTTCACGAGGAGGTGTACTTTGTGAGGGAGGAGAGGGGGGCCTTTTATAGGAGAGGGGGGCTCCTCCCCTACCATGGCCAGCGGCCAAGGAGGGTTCCCCTACCTCTTCCTCATTCATGTGGTGGAAGCTCCACTCACATCAATTTTGACTCCACCCAAAATTCCACTCACATGCATTAAATTTCCAACAAATTTAATGCCACTCTCAATTAATAAAACTCTTTTATTTATTTTATTCAGAATTTTGTTAATTACTTTAATTAACAAACATTCACATAAAACCCCTTGCAACATTTCAATATCACATGCAGAACCACTTTTTGCAATTTCACCCGAAATAATTCCGGTTTCTATCGAAACAATTCCTACACTTTGCAATCCTTTTGTCTGAAACATATGTGCTCATAAATGGTGTTCGGCAACTCTTAAGTGTGTCACCCTATGGTTCGCGAATAATGCAGACATGATTGAGACTCCTCTCTGATCAATAATCGAGCGGGACACGGAGATCCATCATCGACTCTGCACATTCATCGATGACTTCGTGATCGTGAGAACCTTTAATGCTAGTAATTTAATCCCTTTGTCTCATGATATAATACATGTCCGAGATTCGATCATCGGTATCCAAATACCTAGTTTGATCTCGTTACCGACATGCACTCTTTTCTTGTTCCCATGATATAACATTCTAGTGATCACATCACTTGCTTGCAAGCTATCTTAATGTGATATCACCGAGAGGGCCCAGTATATCTATCCGCCATCGGGATTGACAAATTCCACTCTTGATCCATGAGCCTCAACATAACACCTTCAGTAATCGAACCCACCTTTATAGTCACCCTGTTATGGTGTAACGTTTGATGTTATCAAGATACTCTTCCGGTGTTAGCAATTAACATGATCTCATGGTCTAAGGTCTAAGATTACTTCGTATGATGTTATAGCAATATAAACATAATGACTTTGATCATAATGCTATACTTCGAATGAATGTTCATCACATCATTTCACAAATGTCGTGACCTCGTTATTAACAACATCCAATGTCCATGATCAGGAAACTTTGATCATCTTGTTAATCAACGAGCTAGTCTATAAGAGAGGCATAACTAGGAACCCTTTTTGTTTATTAAACACACGTGTATTGATGTTTCCTATCAATACAACTATAGCATGCAAAATAAACATCTATCATATACAAGGAATACATAATAATAACTTGATTATTGCCTCTCAGGGCATATTTCCTTCAGTCTCCCACTTGCACTAGAGACAATAATCTAGTTTACATAGTGATAAATCTAACACCCATGGAGTTCTGGTGTTGATCATGTTTTGCCCTAGGGAGAACTTTAGTCAACGGATCTGCTACATTTAGGTCCGTGTGTACTTTACAAATCTTTATATCTCCATCCTTGACACGCTCGCGGATAGAGTGAAACCGGCGCTTAATATGCTTGGAATTCTTGTGAGACCTTGGTTCCTTGGTTGGCTATGGCTCCATTGTTGTCACAATAGATCACCATTGGGTCCAATGCACTAGGAACCACACCTAGTTCTGTTATGAACTCCTTCATCCAAACCGCTTCCTGCACCGCTTCTGAAGCAGCAACATATTCTGCCTCCATCGTTGATCCAGCCACCACAGGTTGTTTGGAACTCCTCCAACTAACCGATGCTCCATTCAAGAGAAATACGATCCGGATTGAGACTTATAGTCATCCGGATCGTGTCAAAGCTACCATCGACATAACACTTAGCGACTAGCTCGGCCTTAAAATCGTGTTTTGGGGCATTGTAAAAAATAATACAGGCGAGCCGTTTAGGGGATCTGTTAGATTGAACAAAATTGCGATAAATTGTGAATTCTTAGGACTTTTACTGGCCCGGATATATTTAGCATATCTGCTAGAGATGTTGTTTATCCTGATAGGTTTACATTCTGAAATCCACCACGGAGATTGTTGGGTTAGCACATAGAAAACAAAAATTTCCTCTAAGAGAACTATACGCCAAGATCTATCTACTAGATACGATTACAGCGGGTGGATATACATCCATGGAGAACTTACCCTCGAAGACAACAGAGTTTTGTTAACGAGTTGGAACTCGTGGATGATGTAGTCACGCTTGCCGATCTCAAGATCGTGGAAGTCTGGCGCCACAAGCATCCATCCTCGCACACACGTTCAAGCCATCGAACAACCTCCACCTCCTCGCTCCAAATAATCAGTGGAAGCAGCAACTCCTTCCAGACGCAAGGCCACCGGGAACATGTATCTCGCTAATCCGAGACCATGGAGGAATATCTAGAGGGGCAGAGAGATCCTTCACGAGGAGGTGTACTTTGTGAGGGAGGAGAGGGGGGCCTTTTATAGGAGAGGGGGGCTCCTCCCCTACCATGGCCAGCGGCCAAGGAGGGTTCCCCTACCTCTTCCTCATTCATGTGGTGGAAGCTCCACTCACATCAATTTTGACTCCACCCAAAATTCCACTCACATGCATTAAATTTCCAACAAATTTAATGCCACTCTCAATTAATAAAACTCTTTTATTTATTTTATTCAGAATTTTGTTAATTACTTTAATTAACAAACATTCACATAAAACCCCTTGCAACATTTCAATATCACATGCAGAACCACTTTTTGCAATTTCACGAAATAATTCGGTTTCTATCAAACAATTCCTACACTTTGCAATCCTTTTGTCTGAAACATATGTGCTCATAAATGGTGTTCGGCAACTCTTAAGTGTGTCACCCTATGGTTCGCGAATAATGCAGACATGATTGAGACTCCTCTCTGATCAATAATCAGAAGCGGGACCTGGAGATCCATACTGACTCCTGCACATTCATCGATGACTTCTGTGATCGTGAGAACCTTTAATGCTAGTAATTTAATCCCTTTGTCTCATGATATAATACATGTCCGAGATTCGATCATCGGTATCCAAATACCTAGTTTGATCTCGTTACCGACATGCACTCTTTTCTTGTTCCCATGATATAACATTCTAGTGATCACATCACTTGCTTGCAAGCTAGCTTAATGTGATATCACCGAGAGGCCCAGTATATCTATCCCATCGGGATTGACAAATTCCACTCTTGATCCATGAGCCTCAACATAACACCTTCGTAATTGAACCCACCTTTATAGTCACCTGTTATGGTGTAACGTTTGATGTTATCAAGATACTCTTCCGGTGTTAGCAATTAACATGATCTCATGGTCTAAGGTCTAAGATTACTTCGTATGATGTTATAGCAATATAAACATAATGACTTTGATCATAATGCTATACTTCGAATGAATGTTCATCACATCATTTCACAAATGTCGTGACCTCGTTATTAACAACATCCAATGTCCATGATCAGGAAACTTTGATCATCTTGTTAATCAACGAGCTAGTCTATAAGAGAGGCATAACTAGGAACCCTTTTTGTTTATTAAACACACGTGTATTGATGTTTCCTATCAATACAATTATAGCATGCAAAATAAACATCTATCATATACAAGGAATACATAATAATAACTTGATTATTGCCTCTCAGGGCATATTTCCTTCTCCCACTTGCACTAGAGACAATAATCTAGTTTACATAGTGATAAATCTAACACCCATGGAGTTCGTGTTGATCATGTTTTGCCCTAGGGAGAACTTTAGTCAACGGATCTGCTACATTTAGGTCCGTGTGTACTTTACAAATCTTTATATCTCCATCCTTGACATGCTCGCGGATAGAGTGAAACCGGCGCTTAATATGCTTGGAATTCTTGTGAGACCTTGGTTCCTTGGTTGGCTATGGCTCCATTGTTGTCACAATAGATCACCATTGGGTCCAATGCACTAGGAACCACACCTAGTTCTGTTATGAACTCCTTCATCCAAACCGCTTCTGACCGCTTCAAGCAAAGAACATATTCGCCTCCATCGTTGATCCAGCCACCAGGTTGTTTGGAACTCCTCCAACTAACCGATGCTCCATTCAAGAGAAATACGTATCCGGATTGAGACTTATAGTCATCCGGATCGGTGTCAAAGCTAGCATCGACATAACACTTAGCGACTAGCTCTGGCCTTAAAATCGTGTTTTTGGGGCATTGTAAAAAATAATACAGGCGAGCCGTTTAGGGGATCTGTTAGATTGAACAAAATTGCGATAAATTGTGAATTCTTGACTTTTATCGCGGATCTATTTAGCATATCTGCTAGAGATGTTGTTTATCCCTGATAGGTTTACATTCTGAAATCCACCACCGGAGATTGTTGGGTTCGCAGCATAGAAAACAAAAATTTCCTACGAAGAGAACTATACGCCAAGATCTATCTACTAGATACAGTGCAACGGGTGGATATACATCCATGGAGAACTTACCCTCGAGACAACAGAGTTTTGTTAACGAGTTGGAACTCGTGGATGATGTAGTCATCGCTTGCGATCTCAAGATCGTGGAAGTCTGGCGCCACAAGCATCCATCCTCGCACACACGTTCAAGCCATCGAACAACCTCCACCTCCTCGCTTCCATGAATCGTGGAAGCAACTCCTTCCGGGCCTTAAGGCCACGGAACATGTATCTCGCTAATCCGAGACCATGGAGGAATATCTAGTGGGGCAGAGAGATCCTTCACGAGGAGGTGTACTTTGTGAGGGATGAGAGGGGGGCCTTTTATAGGAGAGGGGGGCTCCTCCCCTACCATGGCCAAGGAGGGTTCCCCTACCTCTTCCTCATTCATGTGGTGGAAGCTCCACTCACATCAATTTTGACTCCACCCAAAATTCCACTCACATGCATTAAATTTCCAACAAATTTAATGCCACTCTCAATTAATAAAACTCTTTTATTTATTTTATTCAGAATTTTGTTAATTACTTTAATTAACAAACATTCACATAAAACCCCTTGCAACATTTCAATATCACATGCAGAACCACTTTTTGCAATTTCACCCGAAATAATTCCGGTTTCTATCGAAACAATTCCTACACTTTGCAATCCTTTTGTCTGAAACATATGTGCTCATAAATGGTGTTCGGCAACTCTTAAGTGTGTCACCCTATGGTTCGCGAATAATGCAGACATGATTGAGACTCCTCTCTGATCAATAATCAGAAGCGGGACCTGGAGATCCATACTGACTCCTGCACATTCATCGATGACTTCTGTGATCGTGAGAACCTTTAATGCTAGTAATTTAATCCCTTTGTCTCATGATATAATACATGTCCGAGATTCGATCATCGGTATCCAAATACCTAGTTTGATCTCGTTACCGACATGCACTCTTTTCTTGTTCCCATGATATAACATTCTAGTGATCACATCACTTGCTTGCAAGCTATCTTAATGTGATATCACCGAGAGGGCCCAGAGTATATCTATCCGTCATCGGGATTGACAAATTCCACTCTTGATCCATGAGCCTCAACATAACACCTTCGTAGCACTGAACCCACCTTTATAGTCACCCTGTTATGGTGTAACGTTTGATGTTATCAAGATACTCTTCCGGTGTTAGCAATTAACATGATCTCATGGTCTAAGGTCTAAGATTACTTCGTATGATGTTATAGCAATATAAACATAATGACTTTGATCATAATGCTATACTTCGAATGAATGTTCATCACATCATTTCACAAATGTCGTGACCTCGTTATTAACAACATCCAATGTCCATGATCAGGAAACTTTGATCATCTTGTTAATCAACGAGCTAGTCTATAAGAGAGGCATAACTAGGAACCCTTTTTGTTTATTAAACACACGTGTATTGATGTTTCCTATCAATACAATTATAGCATGCAAAATAAACATCTATCATATACAAGGAATACATAATAATAACTTGATTATTGCCTCTCAGGGCATATTTCCTTCAGTCTCCCACTTGCACTAGAGACAATAATCTAGTTTACATAGTGATAAATCTAACACCCATGGAGTTCTGGTGTTGATCATGTTTTGCCCTAGGGAGAACTTTAGTCAACGGATCTGCTACATTTAGGTCCGTGTGTACTTTACAAATCTTTATATCTCCATCCTTGACATGCTCGCGGATAGAGTGAAACCGGCGCTTAATATGCTTGGAATTCTTGTGAGACCTTGGTTCCTTGGTTGGCTATGGCTCCATTGTTGTCACAATAGATCACCATTGGGTCCAATGCACTAGGAACCACACCTAGTTCTGTTATGAACTCCTTCATCCAAACCGCTTCTGCTAGCTTCAAGCAACATATTCTGCCTCCATCGTTGATCCAGCCACCACAGGTTGTTTGGAACTCCTCCAACTAAGCGATGCTCCATTCAAGAGAAATACGTATCCGGATTGAGACTTATAGTCATCCGGATCGTGTCAAAGCTAACATCGACATAACACTTAGCGACTAGCTCTGGCCTTAAAATCGTGTTTTGGGGCATTGTAAAAATAATACAAAGTAGCCGTTAGGGGATCTGTTAGATTGAACAAAATTGCGATAAATTGTGAATTCTTCGGACTTTTACTGGCCCGGATCTATTTAGCATATCTGCTAGAGATGTTGTTTATCCCTGATAGGTTTACATTCCGAAATCCACCACCGGAGATTGTTGGGTTCGCAGCATAGAAAACAAAAATTTCCTACGAAGAGAACTATACGCCAAGATCTATCTACTAGATACGATTAGCGGGTGGATATACATCCATGGAGAACTTACCTCGAAGACAACAGAGTTTTGTTAACGAGTTGGAACTCGTGGATGATGTAGTCACGCTTGCCGATCTCAAGATCGTGTGGAAGTCTGAGCGCCACAAGCATCCATCCTCGCACACAAGCCATCGAACAACCTCCACCTCCTCGCTCCAGCGAATCAGTGGAAGCAGCAACTCCTTCCAGACGCAAGGCCACCGGGAACATGTATCTCGCTAATCCGAGACCATGGAGGAATATCTAGAGGGGCAGAGAGATCCTTCACGAGGAGGTGTACTTTGTGAGGGAGGAGAGGGGGCCTTTATAGGAGAGGGGCTCCTCCTACCATGGCCAGGCCAAGGAGGGTTCCTACCTCTTCCTCATTCATGTGGTGGAAGCTCCACTCACATCAATTTTGACTCCACCCAAAATTCCACTCACATGCATTAAATTTCCAACAAATTTAATGCCACTCTCAATTAATAAAACTCTTTTATTTATTTTATTCAGAATTTTGTTAATTACTTTAATTAACAAACATTCACATAAAACCCCTTGCAACATTTCAATATCACATGCAGAACCACTTTTTGCAATTTCACCCGAAATAATTCCGGTTTCTATCGAAACAATTCCTACACTTTGCAATCCTTTTGTCTGAAACATATGTGCTCATAAATGGTGTTAGGCAACTCTTAAGTGTGTCACCCTATGGTTCGCGAATAATGCAGACATGATTGAGACTCCTCTCTGATCAATAATCAGAAGCGGGACCTGGAGATCCATACTGACTCCTGCACATTCATCGATGACTTCTGTGATCGTGAGAACCTTTAATGCTAGTAATTTAATCCCTTTGTCTCATGATATAATACATGTCCGAGATTCGATCATCGGTATCCAAATACCTAGTTTGATCTCGTTACCGACATGCACTCTTTTCTTATTCCCATGATATAACATTCTAGTGATCACATCACTTGCTTGCAAGCTAGCTTAATGTGATATCACCGAGAGGGCCCAGAGTATATCTATCCGTCATCGGGATTGACAAATTCCACTCTTGATCCATGAGCCTCAACATAACACCTTCGTAGCACTTAACCCACCTTTATAGTCACCCTGTTATGGTGTAACGTTTGATGTTATCAAGATACTCTTCCGGTGTTAGCAATTAACATGATCTCATGGTCTAAGGACTAAGATTACTTCGTATGATGTTATAGCAATATAAACATAATGACTTTGATCATAATGCTATACTTCGAATGAATGTTCATCACATCATTTCACAAATGTCGTGACCTCGTTATTAACAACATCCAATGTCCATGATCAGGAAACTTTGATCATCTTGTTAATCAACGAGCTAGTCTATAAGAGAGGCATAACTAGGAACCCTTTTTGTTTATTAAACACACGTGTATTGATGTTTCCTATCAATACAATTATAGCATGCAAAATAAACATCTATCATATACAAGGAATACATAATAATAACTTGATTATTGCCTCTTAGGGCATATTTCCTTCAGTCTCCCACTTGCACTAGAGACAATAATCTAGTTTACATTGTGATAAATCTAACACCCATGGAGTTCTGGTGTTGATCATGTTTTGCCCTAGGGAGAACTTTAGCCAACAGATCTGCTACATTTAGGTCCGTGTGTACTTTACAAATCTTTATTGTTGTTGGCGTTGGTTCATTGGTGTTGGCTATGGCTCCATTGTTGTCACAATAGATCACCATTGGGTCCAATGCACTAGGAACCACACCTAGTTCTGTTATGAACTCCTTCATCCAAACCGCTTCCTGTGCCGCTTCTGAAGCAGCAACATATTCCGCCTCCGTCGTTGATCTAGCCACCACAGGTTGTTTGGAACTCCTCCAACTAACTGATGCTCTGTTCAAGAGAAATACGTATCCGGATTGAGACTTAGAGTCGTCCGGATCGGTGTCAAAGCTAGCATCGACATAACACTTAGCGACTAGCTCTTCTTCACCTCCGTATACAAGAAACATATCCTTAGTTCTTCTCAAGTACTTAAGGATATTCTTGACCACTATCCAGTGTTCCAAACCTGGATCAGATTGGTACCTACTAGTCAAACTAATAGCATGTGCCACATCCGGTCTTGTACATAGCATGGCGTACATTATAGAGCCTATGGCTGAGGCATAGGGGATCTTATCCATTATCTCTCTTTCTTTCGCCGTAGCCGGACTTTGAGTCTTACTCAATGTCTTGCCTTGCAACATAGGTAAGAACCCCTTCTTACTTCCGTCCATATTAAACTTATTTAATATCTTATCAAGGTATGTACTCTATGATAGCCTAATTAGGCGTCTTGATCTATCTCTATAGATTTTAATGCCTAATATATATGAAGCTTCACCAAGGTCCTTCATCGAAAATATGCTGTTTAGATAACTTTTAACATTGTTTAAAAGATCTATATCATTTCCAATCAATAATATGTCATCCACATATAATATCAGAAATGCCACATTGCTCCCACTCACTTTCTTGTAAATACAAGCCTCTCCATAAGTTTGGACAAATCCAAACTCTTTGATCACCTCATCAAAGCAGAGATTCCAACTCCGGGATGCTTGCTTCAGTCCATAGATGGATCGCTGAAGCTTGCATACCTTATCAGCATCCTTAGGATCGACAAAACCCTTAGGTTGTATCATATACAACTCTTCTTCAATATTAACATTGAGGAATGTAGTTTTGACATCCATCTGCCATATTTCATAATCGAAATATGTAGCAATTGCTAACATAATCCTAACCAACTTTAGCATCGCTACGGGAGAGAATGTCTCATTGTAGTCAACTCCTTGAATTTGTCGAAACCCCTGTGCGACAAGTCGAGCTTTATAGATGGCCACATTACCATCAGCATCAGTTTTTCTTTTGAAAATTCATTTATTCTCAATGGCCTTTCGATCATGAGGTAAGTCCACCAAGGTCCAAACCTGGTTTTTTTACATGGATTCCATCTCGGATTTCATGGCTTCTAGCCATTTGTTGGAATCAGAGCTCATCATCGCTTCTTCATACGTCGCAGGGTCATCTATTTCATCAATCATGAAATTCATAATAGGATTGCCATACAGTTCAGGAGCTGCACGTGTCCTGCTTGACTTGCGAGGTTCAGCGGTATCCTCTTTTAGAGTTTCATGATCATTATCATTAGCTCTCTCTTCATCAGGTGAAGTCAACTCCGAAACAATTTCCAGTGCTGCGCCACTCGCCAATTCATGAATAGAAGGTTCAATAACCTCTTCGAGTTCTACCTTCCGACTACTCACACCTTTCGCGAGAAACTCCTTCTCGAGAAAGGATCCATTCTTGGCAACAAAAACCTTGCCCTCGGATCTGTGATAGAAGGTATACCCAATCGTTTCCTTAGGGTATCCTATGAAGACGCATTTTTCCGCTTTGGGTTCGAGTTTATCCGGCTGAAGTTTCTTCACATAAACATCGCATCCCCAAACTTTAAGAAGTGATAGCTTAGGTTTGTTTCCAAACCATAATTCATACGGTGTCGTTTCAACGGATTTAGATGCTGCCCTATTTAAAGTGAATGCAGCGGTTTCTAGTGCATAACCCCAAAATGGCAGTGGCAAGTCAGTCAGAGACATCATAGATCGAACCATATCTAATAAAGTACGATTACGACGTTCCGACACACCATTACGTTGTGGTGTTCCGGCAGGCATGAGTTATGAAACTATTCCACAATCTTTCATATGTGTGCTAAACTCGTAACTAAGATACTCTCCTCCACGGTCGGACCGTAGAAATTTGATCTTTCTGTTATGATGATTTTCCACTTCATTCTGAAATTCCTTAAACTTTTCAAAGGTTTTAGACTTATGTTTCATCAAATAGATATATCCGTATCTACTCAAATCATCCATGAAAGTAACAAAATAACGATATCCACCTCGCATCGACACACTCATTGGTCCACACACATCAGTATGTATGATTTCCAATAAGTCTATCGCCCGTTCCATTGAACCAGAAAACGGCGTTCTAGTCATCTTTCCCATAAGGCATGGCTCACATGTATCAAATGATTCAAAATCAAGTGATTCCAAAAGTCCATCAAAATGGAGTTTCTTCATGCGTTTAACGCCAATATGACCTAAGCGGCGATTGCCATATATGCAGATATATCATTATCAAGTTTAATCCTTTTAGCATCAACATTATGAATATGTGTAATACTACTATCGAGATCCAACAGAAATAAACCATTCAACATAGGTGCATGACCATAAAAGATATCATTCATATAAATCGAACAACCATTGTTTTCAGATTTAAAGGAATAACCACTTTGCATCAAACACGATCCGAATACAATGTTCATGCTCAGTGCAGGCACCAAATAACAATTATTCAGATTTATAACTAATCCAGACAGCATATGGAGAGGCAGCGTTCCGACGGCGATCACATAAACTCTTGATCCTTTGCCGACCCGCATCGTGACCTCATCTCTTGCTAGCTGTCGCTTGTTCCGCAGCCCCTGAATCGAGTTACATATATTAACAACCGATCCCGTATCAAATACCCAGGTGCTACTGCGAGTACTAGTCAAGTACACATCAATAACATGTATATCACATATACCTTTGTTTGCCTTGCCGGCCTTCTTGTCCGCCAAATACTTGGGGCAGTTGCGCTTCCAATGGCCAGTCCCCTTGCAATAGTAGCACTTGGTATCAGACTTAGGGCCAGCTCGGGATTTCTTTTCAGGTGCGGCAATAGATTTGCTGCCCTTCTTTTCCTTCCGCTTGCCTTTCTTGTCCTTCTTGAAACCGGTGGTCTTATTGATCATCAACACTTGATGTTCTTTCCTAATCTCCACTTCTACAGTCTTAAGCATTGACAGAAGCTCGGGAAGAGACTTCTTCATGCCCTGCATATTATAGTTCATCACGAAGCTCTTGTAGCTAGGTGGCAGAGATTGGAGAACACGATGTATGCCTAAGTCAACGGGAATCGTTATTCCCAAGGACACAAGCTTATTGGCGTACCCAGACATTTTGAGTACGTGCTCACTAACAGAGTTGTTCTCCTCCATCATGCAGCTAAAGAACTTTTCAGAAGCATTATAACTCTCTACGGCAGCATGGGTATCGAAAATCATTTTCAATTCTCCCATGGTATCAAAGGCATTGCCATTTTCGAAACGCTTTCGAAGTTCTGGCTCTAGCCCATACAGTATGCACAATGAACTAAGTTATGGTCCTCCTGACGAGTTATATAGACATTCGTTTCCTCGTCAGGGGCATCAGGAGCTGGTGGGGGGCCTAGCGGCGCCTCTAGCACATATTGCTTTTGTGTAGCAGTGAGGAGAATCCTCAAATTCATAGCCCAGTTGGTGAAGTTGCTACCGTTCGTAGCAAGTTTCTCTTTCTCCATGAACACATTGAAATTAAAAGCAGGTGGTGCCATCTACAATAGAATTTGTAAAGTATATTTAGACTAAGTTTATGATAGATTGAGTTCAACTAATCCAAATTACTAATGAACTCCCACTCAAAAACGACATCCCTCGTGTCTTTTTGGTGATTACATGAACCAAATCCACTACACCAAGTCCGGTCATCACGTGAGTCGGTGTAGCTTCAAAGGCAAGCATCTATATGGGCATTATATCAACTATATGACTCATGCTTAACCTTTCGGTCCGTGTTCCGAGGCCATGTCTGTACATGCTAGGCTCGCCAAGTAAGAACCTTAGTATTCGCGTGTGTAAAACTGTCTTACACCCGTTGTATGAAAGAGTAGAGTCGAGTACACCCGATCATCACATGATGTCTCTAAATACGATCTATAGAACGGTGCATACTTAAGGAAGAACACATTTTTATCTTGATATCTAAATGAGGGATCATCTTACAATGCTACCAAAAGCGCCAAACTAGCAATATAAGATGAAAACATCTAATGTGTAAAGTGAGATGATATGGTCCATGCATTTGATCTCTATCATTTGCATCGTGGTATGATCTCTATCATTCCTTTGTGTGTAAGGCCAAGGTCTATGGAACTTACACGTTAAGTGTGTTGTAAGAGTATCTATCATACATCTACTTACAACAATACCATATTAAGACACTAGCCCAGCAACGATCTAAACTAGACGCCTCTAATTTATCACTTGCAAGTTTTACGTGGCTTAGGGCTTTCGGAGATAGAACCGGTCTTACCTACGAACATGAACCACAACAAGGATAACCAAGTTATTAGCAACTCGTTGTAAATCAGATATTGACTATAGTAGGAGAGACAGACACTCGCTAGCCACTTATGCAAAACTAGTTGCATGTTAGTCGTGCAACCGGTCTCGTGTACGATGACATGTAAGGTTGGTCCGGGACGCTTCATCCCACTATGCCACCAATATCCAAAATACATATAAGATGCAATAACATGATCATCATCGCCCACATATAAACATATGTGTACTACCCATGCAAAGCACCTACGCATAGATAATGCTCTGCTACCACTGTTGGGTTCGCAGCATAGAAAACAAAAATTTCCTACGAAGAGAACTATACGCCAAGATATATCTACTAGATACAGAGCAACGAGTGGATATACATCCATGGAGAACTTACCCTCAAAGACAACAGAGTTTTGTTAACGAGTTGTACGCTTGCTGATCTCAAGATCGTGTGGAAGTCCGAGCGCCGCAAATCAGCAGCGCATCCGTCCTCGCACACACGTTCAAGCCACCGGACAACCTCCACCTCCTCGCTCCAGCGAATCAGCGGAAGCAGCAACTCCTTCCAGACGCAAGGCCACCGGGAACATGTATCTCGCTAATCCGAGACCGTGGGGGAATATCTAGAGGGGGAGAGAAATCCTTCACGAGGAGGTGTGCTTTGTGAGGGAGGAGAGGAGGGCTTTTATAGGAGAGGGGGGCTCCTCCCCTACCATGGCCGGTGGCCAAGGAGGGTGCCCCTACCTCTTCCTCATTCATGTGGTGGAAGCTCCACTCACATCAATTTTGACTCCACCCAAAATTCCACTCACATACATTAAATTTCCACCAAATTTAATGCCACTCTCAATTAATAAAACTCTTTTATTTATTTTATTCAGAATTTTGTTAATTAATTTAATTAACAAACATTCACATAAAACCCCTTGCAACATTTCAATATCACATGCAGAACCACTTTCTGCAATTTCATCCGAAACAATTCCAGTTTCTATCGAAACAATTCCTGCGCTTTGCAATCTTTTCTTCTGAAACATATGTGCTCCTAAAGAGTGTCCCACAACTCTTAAGTGTGTCACCCTACGGTTCGTGAATAATGCAGACATGATTGAGACTCCTCTCAGATCAATAATCAGAAGCGGGACCTGGAGATCCATACTGACTCCTACACATTCAACGATGACTTCTATGATCGTGAGAACCTTTAACACTAGTAATTTAATCCCTTTGTCTCATGATATAATACATGTCTGAGATTCGATCATCGGTATCCAAATACCTAGTTTGATCTCGTTACCGACATGCACTCTTTTCTTGTTCTCGTGATATAACATTCTAGTGATCACATCACTTTCTTGCAAGCTATCTTAATGTGATATCGCCGAGAGGGCCCAGAGTATATCTATCCGTCATCAGGATTGACAAATTCCACTCTTGATCCATGAGCCTCAACATAACACCTTCGTAGCACTGAACCCACCTTTATAGTCACCCTGTTACGGTGTGACGTTTGATGTTATCAAGATACTCTTCCGGTGTTAGCAATTAACATGATCTTATGGTCTAAGGACTAAGATTACTTCGTATTATGTTATAGCAATATAAACATAATGACTTTGATTGTAATGCTATACTTCGGATGAATGTTCATCACATCATTTCACAAATGTTGTGATCTCGTTATTAACAACATCCAATGTCCATGATCAGGAAACTTTGATCATCTTGTTAATCAACGAGCTAGTCTATAAGAGAGGCATAACTAGGAACCCTTTTTGTTTATTAAACACACATGTATTGATGTTTCCTATTAATACAATTATAGCATGTAAAATAAACATCTATCATATACAAGGAATACATAATAACAACTTTATTATTGCCTCTCAGGGCATATTTCCTTCAGAGATGAAGATAATGGTTTCAAGGAGAGCACGTATCACGAGGAATCTGGTGTTTATAGAAACGACTAAGATTGTCTAGTTTCAGTCAGCTACAAGTTACTCCCTTCATTTCAAAATATAAGATGTTTTAGCTTGGTGAAATAAGTGTACCTAGACACCTTTTAGTATATAGGTTTCCTTCGAATCTACACACTAAAATGAGTCTTTTTAGCGAATGAAAAACTTGTATTACTCAAAGAGTCTCAAGATTACAATCGGTAAGGCTAATGTTCACTAACTCCTCCAGACCAGAATGCAGCCAGACGGCAGTGCGGCCCTGAGTTCTACCTAAATTAGTCATATAATGACTATATTTATTTTGACAACGCCTTACATGAGTAACATAAGTATCTCAGATCTTAAGTAAGATCTTAATTTCCTCTATGATGGAAGAGTGAATTGAACGATCCACCTCTCCAGACTTCACCAGCTTCACTATCTCCATCAAATCTGTTTCAACCAACAACGAAAGGCCGCACCAATGAAGTGCAAGTGCCAACCCCTCCAATAGCGCATGTAGTTTAGCACTAAGAGGATCTTTACAAAAAATGCAGACCGCGACATGCAGAAAATATGATGTTACCATCATGATCTCTAGCAATCATACCCGCACCATATTTCCCATCCTCACACGTCCATCCGTACTTAGTTTGCACCATCCGATCGGTGGTTTTTCCCAAGTAAGATTCCCAGGGTTTAAAGGAGAATGAAACCTCTTATCTTTAGTGTCTAGGACGAACTTCCCTTTGACAATATCCTTGGTTGTATGATGTTTAATTGAAATCAAAGATTCCATATAACTTGTGAGGAAATGATGTGATGCTTCAAGTGGTGGTGGCACTTTATCATGAGTAATCTCATTACAGATGTGCCAAATTCTCTGTAGAACCATAAGCACCATGCAAATCCTGGTCTTAGACAGGCCTGAAAGCACATTAAAGAGCCATTCTCTTCCAGAGTTTTGTAATTCCTCATAATTCGGAAGCTGCCATATCTCAGCCATGGACAACCAGAGCTGCTTAGCAAGAGGACATCTCATAAATGGATGGAAGTTATCCCTCTGTCTGGATACCACATACCGGGCACAAATCAGTTCGTTCTAGAGTACGCTTGCATTTATTCTGCCAAGTTGGTAATGAATCCGTCACAAGACACCATGCAAAGTGTTGAATCTTTGGAGGAGCATCATTTTTCCAGATTAGATCCCAGTCCTTACTTCTGCCATTAGGTGCCGAATTGGAAGATTGTGTGTTCTCCCTCCAAGATTCATCCATGGCAAGTTCATAAGCACTATGTACAGTGAAAAGTCCATGTTTTTTCGGGTCCCAAGCAAGCCGATCGGGTAACAGCCTTGGGGAGGGGCTAATTTTCAGAATCTCCATGACATCAACTGACAAGTCCACTTCCCAAGCACCACGTTGATCAATCAGCTCTGGTACAAAATGGAGTTTGCACCTCCTCTTCAAAGATATCGGTCTAGGAATCCATGCATCTGCCAAATTTTAATACTCTAGCCATTACGAACACGCCACACGTACTAAACCTTTCTTTAACAATTCGAGACCATAAAATATGGTCGTCCAGGTTAAAGAAGAATTATCGGTGAATACAGTGTCCTCAATACTGCTATTGGATAGTACTTTGCCGCACCCTAGCACACAAACTATCAGGTTTCTAAAGTAGCCTCCAAGCTTACCTGGCTAAGAGAGCCTGATTAAACTTCCTGAAGTCTCTAAAGCCAAGACCACCTTATTTCTTTGGTCTTTGTAACTTCTCGCATGCCTTCTAGTGAGTCTTTCATTTTTCATCTTTTGCACCCCAATAGAAATTTCTGACCAATTTGGTGAGATCATCACACACTGAGAAGGGAAATTTGAAGACACCCATGAGATAAGTTGGAAGAGCCTACACAATAGCTTTAATGAAGATTTTCCTGCTAGCTTGGTCTATGTTCCTATCACCCTACATAAACAATCGCTTTGTTAATTGTGCTTGCAAATTTTGCAACTTTCCTCTCGACACACGGCCTTCAGGGGTAGGCAAACCCAAATATTTCTCTTCAAAAGTCAAGGAGGACACATTCAACACCGTACGTACCTCCTCCTAGATGTTGGTTGCGCATGCATCACCAAAGAGCATTGAGCACTTTGCAGGGTTTATAAGTTGACCCGTAGCCACAACATAGCTATCCAATACACGCTGAACACATAAGGCTTTCTCGCGGTCAGCCTTAAAAGATAATAGAGTATCATCGGCAAAGAGAAGATGGGACACACTAGGAGCACACCGACATACTTTGATTGGAGATAGATTGTTTTCAGTAATTTCCTTGTTCAGGAGAGCAGATAAACCGTCAACAACAAAAAGGAATAAAAATGGAGAGAGTGGATCACCTTGTCGTAGCCCATGTGACGGTGCAAATGAATCCAAGAGAGTCCCATTAAAGTTTATAAAATATCTCACAGACGTCACACACGTCATTATCCACTCCACAAATCTATGAGAGAACCCCAACTTTTGCATCACTTGTCTCAAGAACGACCAATCAACTCTATCATATGCCTATGAGAGATCAAGTTTATAGGCACAAAAAAATTGTAGGATCTTTCTCCCGCTTAATATGGTGGATGGATGCATTCAAAAGCCAACAATGCATTATATGTGATCAACCGTCCAGGAACAAATGCAATCTGGACTGGTGAGATGATATCATCTAGTAAAGGACGCATTCTATTCACCTAACACTTAGAAACCACTTTGTAAATAACATTACAAAGGCTTATTGGCCTATACTCTGAAAGCTTTGTTGGATTATTCACTTTTGGTATTAACACAATCGAAGTATTATTAGCACCAATAGGCATAATACTTGTTCTGAAAAATTCTTGGATGGCTCCAATGATTTATTTCTTTGAGAGTATCCCAATTACGCTGAAAAAATCTAGTCGGAAAACCATTCGGGCCAGGCACCTTAAGAGGCCCAATCTGAAATAAAGCATTGGAAATTTCCTCCTTGGTGAAATCAGCACTAAGCGACCCATTGATCTCATCCGTAATGCGCTGTTCAAATAATTCAATGACCGGGTCACGGTTCAGATTAGGGTCAGCACTAAATAAATTTTGGAAATACTTAGTCGACATGTGCTGCATTATTACAACATCCTCATGAACTTCACCCACGTCATCCACTAACCTTCTGATTTTATTTTTCCTGGCTCTCCATACCGCCTTACTGTGAAAGTGTTTTCTGTTACGATCACCATCTTTTAACCAAGTCAAACGTGATCTTTGTAACCACATCATCTCCTCTCGGTACATAAGCTCATTCATCCTATCAGTGATCTTCCTTATTTCCTGCCTGTCAGCATTCATGTGCATAAGTTCCTCAAGTTGGGATCTTGATTTCTGAATCTCCTCTTTCACACTCCCAAATTTTAATTTACTCCACACCTGGAGTTTATCCATAGTTTTCCGAAGGCCATTGTCAACATCACCCAAGTTGTGGATATCAGCAATAGAGTCCCAAACTTTTTTTATAACCCCAGGCAGCGTATGATCATGCTCCCACATCACTTCAAACTGCCGAGCTCACAACCAATCTAGGGAATCTCCTGCTCACCTTTAATTAGAAGAGCCACATGATCCGAGCATGGAGTAACCAAGTGCGTGACCGAGTAAAATAGAAATATATTGCACCAAGCATTCATAGCGACAGCTCGGTCAAGTCGGACTTTGACATTTGCTGCCCCAGATCGCTTATTATCATATGTATGAGGGATTCTAACAAAGCCCAAGTTAAGAAGACCACAAAGATCTAATGTATCCCTGAAGGCTGACATTCAAGGTTCAACTCTAGGTGTTGAGGAGAAGTGTTCAAAATCCCACATGCACTCATTTAAATCCCCAACTACTAGCCACAGGGCATATCAGATCGTGAATGTAACTCATTTAACTTGTCCCACATAAGATGTCTATGTTCAACACGTGGCTCCCCATAAATACATGTTAATATCCATTGATGATCATCAACTGAAGAGCGGACAAAAACATCGAGGTATCTAGCAGTAACTTCCTGAACATCCACAGTTAAAGATTCATGCCAAAATAATGCCAAACCACCTGACAAACTTTTGCTGTCAATACCCTCAAATCCACGCAGACCAAACTGTCTTCTCAAACCTCTCATCTTCTCCCTTTTCTACCTAGTTTCGCATAAAAAGAGCAGGGAGGGGAATGAGACTGAACTAGCGTCGTGATGTCACAAACTGTACGAGGGTCCCCCGCCCCACGACAGTTCAGACCCAATAGATTCATTGGGACGGGCGACGCCCCATACCGGAGCCCGTCAAATTCAGTTTATCAGCATCTATGTTTTTTGATTCTTCCGAGACATTGTTACCTTCAGCGGTTCTAACCCGTTTTGGATCCCTGCTAGTAGGAGGACTAGGAGGGACCGAAGTTTTCGGATCTGTTTGAAACCGAGAAACCAAATCAGTGCCCACAGTAGATGAAGAAGGATGCATAGAACCGTCCATAATAGCACCGCGGCCCTCCATGCCCCGCTTTCTGGATGGGTCGATCTCCATAGTATCCTCATACAACTCATCGGAAGTTTTGTTTTGCTGAGACTCTGGAAAATCATCAGAATACGATCCTCTTCCAAAGTCGTGTCCATACCCCCGTCCACGGTCACCGCCGCGACCACCACCACGTCGACCTCCACCACGGCCACCAGTTCCAATGGCCTAGACCGCTCTAATGTCTTTGAACACCAAAGACTCTAGCGGATGAACCCCATCCCCATGCTCATTGTGAAGGTGTCCAATCATACCACAAAAAGAGCACCAGTCAGGCAGACGCTCATATTTTACCAGGAACAATTGTCTCTTGTTTGCTCTGATCATAGACACGACATTCTTCAGCTGCTTTCTTACATCTAGCCAGATTCTAATTCTGAAAAAAATCCCGGTGAAATCATTGGTGAAATCATTAGAAGGGGGTTCCGTTCCAATCATCTCACCAACTATTTAGACGCCAAAACCTCAAGCATGGGCCTGAAACCATCAGGTAAATCGTAAATTTGTATCCAGATTTTGAACCCGTGTAGATCAATCTCCGACGGCTTTGTGAAGCCATCGCAAGGAGCTAGAAGAACAGGGTGATCATGAAAGGTCCAAGGTCCTCCTTCCATGACATTGTCCCATTCGCCGAGGCAGGAGAATTGCATCGTATACATATTATTATCCAGCGATCTGAATTTGACATCCCGAGCGAGGCCCCAAGCACTGTGCATATTCTTAAAGAACCAATAATTGTTGAACTCCCTGTCCATATGGACCCTTCCAATCGCCAGCCATCTAGTGGTCTCGGTCGGCGGAACAAGCTGTTCCTCAAAGATCACATCGTCTAGGTCTTCCTCCCGAAGACCCAACTTTTTCATCATTGCTTCCAGATTATCCTTCCTAGATCCTCCCGATCCGGAAGCGCTAGGATCCATGGCAAAACCCTAGCTCCAAACACACCTTGCGGAAGAAAACAAAACGAGCCCTAAAACCTCGCACTCGATCCTAGATCGCCAAGGTCAGGAGGCCCGAGCAAGATCAGAGGAAAGGATTGGGGGAGCAGGGATAGGAATTCTCGATCGCCGGTAGGACGGCGCGAGGACGAAAACCCTGACAAGAAGGGATACACTAAAAGAGATCTAGCTAAACTCTTTTCACAAAGCTAAAACATCTTTATGTTATGAAACAGAAGGAGTACCAAATAGGTGGCAGCCTACTCTTTGCTGGTTCAGAATATCGATATCCATACACGCCTATATAGATGACAGGCTCTTTTCAGCTCCCATCACGCTCTGCCTACGGAGGAGCCTTGACCTTATGGAACGGCTCAATGATCGAAGTAGTAATCGCGTAGTAGTACCGATTAATTGCCACGATAACCACCCGTGTGGCTGGTCGGGTGCCACAGCGGCCATTGCCCAAATTCGCCACTGATTCAGCTCAAGACACACATATTACACGACATGATCGAGAACCAGGGTGGCGCTGGCACTGGCACTGGCACAGCACCGTCGACCGCATCCACAAGACACCAAGACGTGACGGCCGATGACAGGGTGGCCCCCAAACCCAAATTAATGATGATGATTCCACGAATCAGCCATAAATTCTGCGAAACGGAAGTACAACCGCTGCCAGTTCCCACATCCGACCTGATCCACCGTTCCAAAGAACATTATTACGGGTGAAGCTTCCGTCGCTGATCGATTGATCGATTGTCTTCTTTTTTTTTTTTTTGCGAATTGATTGATCGATTGTCTTGCCTATATATCTATGCGTCTCCGCAGGGTGGCGCCACGAAAGACACGCGGGAGCGTGCAGCCAGCTACAGATACGCTCAAAAGGTAGAGGAGACGACGAACGGCGACCAGCATCTAGTACTGCACACAGCCCCTACCGAGCCCACACGGTGTCGTCTCGCCTTCTTTTATGCAGGAAGAACGGGCCAGGGGAAAAGACAACCGCGAAGTAACGCCTCGCCTCCTTCCGTCCTTCGTCTTCTTCTACCCCGAGCAGGCCGACCTCGCTTTCCATAACCCAAGCGAGCAGCAACTGGAGAACACCTCCTCAGAAAGAGATTGCAGTAGCTAGGCAGTAGCGGTAGCATGGGGGTCAGGAGGAGGTGGCAGCCGGATGCTGCTGTGATCTTCAGGCTCCTGCACGGGGCCTTCCTCTTCCACTTGGCAAGTAAGTGCTTCAGTTCATTTCCCTACCGGTATGCCTAAACTATTTTACAGTAGCTTGCAAAGTAGCATGTCCCTCCTCTTCTAATTCTGAACATGACTCAACTCGATATTGGAACATGACTCAACTCGATAGTAAGCTGCATACAATTTGTACCAGCAATCGAGTTGCGTCATGTTGGTATATGGTCGTTAAGTAGGGTGTCAAGCGGGGCGGGTTGCGGCATAACTTTTTCACTAAGCCTTCTCTAATTTTACTAACTTTTGAGACCCTCTTTTGGCTATATTTTGCTTCACGGGTCGTTATGCGGGTGCCGCTTGCCACCCTATCGTTAAAGAGTTAGTATTTCTCTTCTGTAGTGGATTATTTTACTTCTGTTCAGGCACTAACTTCAGTTCAGCGGTAGTATTTGTGATTTCATTTGTTCCTCGCAGCACCGCGCAGATACATTTTGATACTTGGATGAATGCTTTTTGGTAGCTAGCCGTAGGACACCGATACTTACACGTGGTGATTTACTGAACTTTCTTTTCAAGTTACCAGAACGGTAGGTAAAGTCGATGTCGATTGATGTCACAGCTGTGCTAATTTAAAGTTAAGATGCGGATTTCATGAGATCTTATTACTACTACTCTTTTCCATGTGGTTTTCTTGTGCTCGTGCATGGGTCGTGATCATATTCCCAACGCATAGACAGAGAGAGATGAATCGTTTTTGGATTTGCTGTCAATGGCGATGCTTTAACTACCAAAAATAAAGGCATGGTATTAACTGAGCGTAGTGCATTAGCGACTGTATTATTAGCTGTAGGGAAAAGCCTGATGCTCATAGTGGTAAGGAGATTATGAGGAGTAGCTCCTAAGCAACCTCACATGCACGATGTGTTCCCTTGATTGGTGTTGGGTGACTTTGACCACTGTCTCAAACTTTTCAGTCCAACGAACCCGGTTGGCCATGGAATCTAGTGGTAGGAGCATCAAACTATCAATGCGTAGAAACAGACAAATAATGGACAGGACTGTACAGCTGAGAGGCCAAGACTCTAGTGTACATCGCCGTGTACGTATGATTGCTACACGTCGTGCATCCCACTGATGTGGTCCTTCCATTTCCCGGAATCTGATGTCCTGCGTAACACTGCATTAGTCGTACTTGTATCGTACGTGCTGCATCTGCTTCACGCTTAACTTGAGAAACTACCAGATGCTCCATGTTCGCACTCCGCACGGAATTATATATTCAAGGCAGAGAGCCAGAGAGCATGTTACGCAAGTATACCTAATTAAGAACTTCGTTCCGCATTGTAAGTTCGGCACTTCGGCTTATTGGCACGTACGATCGTGACATGAGAAAATCCCAGTTCTAAAGTAAAACAACTTCATATAGTGTGTCGCAGTCGTTCATCGGAGTCAACTACGGGACGATCGCGGACAACCTCCCGCCAGCGGCGTCGACGGCCAGCCTCCTGATGTCGACGTCCATCGGCAAGCTCCGCCTATACGAGCCCCAGCCGGACCTCGTGGCCGCACTCGCGGGCTCCAACATCTCCATCCTCCTAGGCGTCCCCAACTCCGACGTCCCGAGCCTCGCCTCCTCCCCAGCCGCCGCCGCGTCCTGGGCCGCCGCCAACATCCTCACCACGGTGTCCGTCTCCGCCATCTCCGTCGGCAACGAGCTCCTCAACTCCGGCGATCCCACGCTCGGCCCGCAGCTCCTCCCGGCCATGCAGAACCTCCTCGCCGCGCTTCCCGCCGCCGGCTCAACCACCAAGATCTCCACGGTGCATTCGATGGCCGTGCTGGCGTCGTCGGACCCGCCGTCGTCCGGCTCGTTCCACGAGGACCTCGCGGCCAGCCTGGACCCGGTGCTGGAGTTCCTGCACCAGAACGGCGGGCCGTTCATGATCAACCCGTACCCGTACTTCGCGTACGCCTCCGACACGCGGGAGGAGACGCTGGCCTTCTGCCTGTTCCAGCCCAACCCTGGCCGCGTCGACGCCGTGTCGGGGCTCACCTACATGAACATGTTCGACGCGCAGCTCGACGCCATCCGCGCCGCGCTGGACGCCAAGGGGTACACCGACGTGGAGATCGTCATCGCGGAGACCGGGTGGCCGTACAAGGGGGACCCCGACGAGGCCGGCGCCACGCCGGACAACGCCAAGGCGTACAATGGGAACCTCGTCGCGCACCTCAAGTCGGAGGTGGGCACGCCGCGGACGCCGGGCAAGTCGGTGGACACGTACATCTTCGCGCTCTACGACGAGGACCTCAAGCCCGGGCCGGTGTCGGAGCGGTCGTTCGGGCTGTACCAGGCCGACCTCACGGCGAACTACGACATCGGGCTCGCCAAAGGCAGCGGCACTACTCCCAGCACGTCAGGCCAGATCGGTGTTACTCCAGCTCCAGCACAGGTGCAGGCGGGGAGTGGGGTGACACCGACGGGATTCTGCGTGACAACAGGCAGCTTGCCAGGAAGCACGCAACAGGAGCAGCAGGGCGGCTCGTGCTACATGCCGGCAGGGGCGGAAGCGCAGACAGGTCATGCCGGCATGCAGCAGCTTGTATGGTTTGGTATTTTACTGAGTCTGGCAATGTTGGTGGAAAGTAGATGACTTGTATAGATATTACTCCCTCCGTTCGAAAATATAAGACATTTTAGCTTTGTGCAATGACTTTTGTTTCTAAAAACGCGCCCATCACCTCTGTGCAAAAGTGAATTTCACTGCTAGAAAACGAAAAATCACAAAAGTTGCACATAATCGAATGATGAACGAACCAGCCGCCTTGTCACGTTCTGTCCCACCTTAATTAGAAAAATACAAAAGATCATCTGGTTCGACAGTTACGTTATCGATGGTGTTGTAATTTATCTACAGCTAACTAAGGTTAGTTTCGCGGTATCAGTTTGTCTAAACAGGCACCACCGATACTTTCCTACGCCTAAGTGCAACACAAAATGTGGTAGCCAGCAACGAACTGTACTCCATTTCCGATATGGCAAGTGCTCCCTAGGCTGAAGCAAGGTGATGACATTGTTTCAACACCAGGTCTCCTATCCTCGTGCAGTTATGCAATCATTCTTGCCGTTCACACTGAAAACATCTGACATTGTCATGATTCAAGTTTGTTCCAAAGATACGATGCTCTTCTGATGATTTGATCTGCTGACGATCCTTCTGCATACGCTTCCAAAGCTCGCAAGAGATTTATGAATTTGGCTCCATCGTCCTGAAGCAGAATAGTAGCAGCGTGAGCAGGAAGCAGAAGCATAAAATGCGAAGAATTTAGTGGTAAATTATGCTACAGCTTAAGTCACCTTTGGCTTCTGAAATACAAGGTCAGGCGTCTTAAAAGGAACCATATACGATGGAAGGTCACAACGTAATATGGCCTACAACAAGAGTAACTTCAATCAGAAGAGTTTCACTGAGGGATGAAAGAAGCTACTCAAAGATGATAGAATTAAGGACTAATGAAAGAAGACAGTTAGAAAGAAAATACCAGGCTTTTGCAAAGTAATGCCTGCTCCGATTGAGATATCAAAGCCTGTAAAGGACAACAATCAACAGAACTCAATCTTTCCTTCATTGGAAAAGTAGGGGAGAGCTCTAATGGAACAAATTACTCAAACCATTTGAGAAACAATAAGATGATATACTTTACAGAGAAAATTGCAATCAGTAGTCAAAACGATTGTGACATGTTTAACAATTCAGATGCAATTTTAGCATTTTTATAATCTGCAAGATTTAGAATGGTCTGCTCTACCTGTTTGATTCGCTCATCCTCAACTTCATTCACAGATCTCAATAAATTCTCCAAGGAACCTATTCAAGTTCCAGCGAAAGGACAATTTTCAATCAGGGTAGCAGATAATGCCATTTAATACTTTCAGAAACTCAGCACAGTAAATCAACCAAGACAAGTGAACAAGTAATGGAACATCAGTAAATTTTCAACTCTGTATCTATGCACATCCTCCTTTATTGCATCAGAATGCGTCCTTAGCTTGATCAGTTTGCGACAAACTATAACTTAAATGAAAGCAAATCCTACATGCTATGACTCTCAGGTGATAAAGATCTAATAAGTCTTCTGAACAAAAACAGTTTGAAAAAGTCAACATACCAAACTTAATTATCAGTTTTATTGCATTAACATCTCCAATCCCATCAACTCCTGAAAAAGAAAATGACCAGCCATATAAAAGTCAATAGGCTCCCATAGTGAAAATAAGATCACAAATTTGAGTTGCATGAATGAATAGTCTCTGATCCAAATTACGTGTCCCAGGTTCAATGAACCTAGACAGATTTTAGGCAACATTTTGCCTAAATCTGCGACAAGTAATTTGGGTCGGAGGATTTCTCATTTCTCATACAAATTGAATATGCATAAAAGGTTAACTAAACCCCTTTGGGGGTGTGAGGATGGGAATCAAAAGGTTAATAAGACTAAAGTCATATGGTCAGTTCATACATAGTTTTCCCAAATGAAACAGTAATAGAAAAGAAACCGTTATTTCTAGTAGATCATGCAACTAGCA
Source organism: Avena insularis (assembly GCA_023614405.1). Taxonomy (NCBI): domain Eukaryota; kingdom Viridiplantae; phylum Streptophyta; class Magnoliopsida; order Poales; family Poaceae; genus Avena; species Avena insularis. The sequence continues at coordinate 656,467,439 of CM042690.1, read as the reverse complement.
TTTTCTCCATCAAAGACAAGTTACAGTACAAAAACACATTATGCCCACAGTATGAATTTGCTCGAATATTATCTTCATGTTGTCGATTTTTCATCATGAAAATATTCATGTTGAGGATGGGTGCTTCAGTTTAGGGGTTACCTAATTATGCATCTTAAAAGATTATCTAAAAACTTATAGATGTGCATCATCCCACCTACAAAAAATCGAACAAAAAAAAACACGATCAAATATGCCCTGCACAGAAAAGACAAAATGTACGACTTCTTTTTGAACAGTGTATAACAGCAACCACTTTCCTTCTCTGTACAGAACAAATTTGGTCATATTTTTGTGAAACTTTGCAGGTGCACAAGTTTTAACATGAAGTAGATATATGATTTGTTTTTGAGAATTTTTCAAAATGCACAAATACCTAAACCCTGAACTCATGCACCCACCCTTGTTCAGGGTATATTTGAGAGCCTTATGAATTTTAATCAATTGAGTGAGCAACAGCACAAAAAAAAACAGAAAGGAGAATGAATGCCAGATTTAGGGCTGTTAACAAAATGGTCCTGAATCAATCAACTGACGAACCAACCAAACCCTGTTGCAGTTGGTGGATTAAAGGTTTTGTAAAAACCACCTAACTAGTGAGAATCAGGGAAGGAGATAACTAGAAAGGGGAGAAAATTATTGTGGATGCCGGGATGGTTTACGACCAATGCACAGGCATGTAGCCACAGCGCGGTCAATGTAGTCAATCATACCAAGGCCGAAGCTGACATGACACCTAATCAGTATGGAGTCAATACCGAGGTGGGATGGCATCGTGCCAAAGCTTGAGAGCACTAGATAGACAAGAAAATCGGAGAGCTCACTGGAGTTGTTGAAGACTTGGGGGCAGGAAGCACGAGAAGCGGACGGAGTTTGGAGGCAAATGGTGTGGCTGCAAGATAGTGGCGGAGCTAAATAGAAGTGGAAGCTTTCTGCTCAGAAGGCATGTGGAGATCAGTCACAGCCATGGACTCTAATGGAGGCAGTGCTACTTGCTTTCTTTGGTTTCAGTGAAGCAGAAGGGTGGGTGGGAATATCACAGCAACTTGTCACAAGCTAGCTTAGCTACCAAAAGCAGCCCACCTCACCCACAGGCCACACAGCCCTGAAACCGTAGAACACGTGCAACCCACTCAACACAAACTGCCTAACTCAGAAAGTTTCTACCTGTTTCCTCATGTACTTGAATTTTTTAATGCATTTATAAGGTAAAGAGAGATCTGCCTTTCACGTAAAAAATGTATGCCTAACTCCAATACAGTTGGGCCAGGTTATAATGCTAACTACTAGGAGCGGTTTTATTTACCCCTAGCTAGAACGGCATCAAAAGACACAACTGTGCAGAAAATACCTGGTATATTATCAGCTTTGTCACCCGAAAGTGCAACGACGTCAACAAACTGTGATGGCTTTAGTGCTCCAAATCTCTTCACGAAGTCTTCAACTCCAAATGAAACCATCCTGTTTGTTCAGAAAAAAATGAAACCACGTCAAAATCATGAAAATTAACTGTTTGAACATTTCCAGCAACGCTTAAGAGAGGTAAAAACCAAATACACTGACCCAGAACCACGTGGAGAAATCCTCAGCAAACGTAGAGAAGGTGACAAAATTTGGAAGAAGTCTTTATCAGGAGAGACAACCCGTACCTTCAGAAGAGGACGGGGCATATTGAGACATAAAGACATTAGCCATAGATAAGAGACCCAGTGTACACAAGATATCAAATCGAACAGACTTCAACGAGACCAAATTTTATCAGCTAAGTTCATGTCTTGCACTTTTGGTAAAAAATTCAAAAAATGCTGAGGCAGCATTTAACATCAGGCGTTGCCTAGTTGTTCATTTTTCAAGTAAGAATGGTAAATTGTTTATTATCCCATTGAATACCAGAACTCCAGTAAATTTTGCAAAAGAAAAAGAATCCAGGAAACATCATCATTGACTATGAACAGTCGATGTTTACTATTAAAGCGCAGTTGGTGGTATGTCTTGTTTTGTCATACGCCGTCGCCCTCCTCGAGCGATCGCAAGTTTTTCCCAATTTTTAGATGTGCCGACTTGTGGGCCACTTGAAATAGCGGCACTCGGACCATATACCTCCCCTTCCTAGCGCTGGCATTTCTCGGTCCCGCCCTCGCGCCTCTCTGGCACACCCTCTATCTGCCCAGCCTCGCCATAGCGCCGCCTCCACCTCCAACCTCACCCCGTCTATTCTCACATTTGCCTGTGTGGTGCTCAGCAGCCAGCTAGCAGGGATGGAGGGGAGGCTGACTAGGAAGTAGGGCTGTTACCGCGACCATTCCCAGGGCCTGAACATGTATACATCCTTGTGTGCCTGAGGTAGTTAGCCCATTGGATCATGGCCACATACTCTACCTATATAAATTTATTGTCGGGACACGAAACCCCGACAATATTTACTTATGTTATCTCGTAGCAACTCCGAATTCATGGGCTATGGAAAGTTGGGAACGACTAGGATCTGCCAATTGGAGAAAACACTGGTGCATGATATCGAGTTACATGTTTTTGAAGTAGAGGTGCTACGGAGTACAGTGGTAGTCTTGTTAGAGTGGGGTGACTACAAAGCATGACTGAGGAAAAAACTTGAGGGCCCGTGGCAAACATGGGCGTTCAACTAGTAACAGTAGTAGGGGGAAAATATTCATGAAGAGAAATATATTGACAAAACATACATGACAAAAGTATTCAAGGAATAGTTCGTGATAGAAGTGTTTTTACCTTGTAGCCTGCAGACACACTGTTGACAGCTAGTGTACCAATAGCATCATCAGCTTCGACACCTGGAACCTACATCAATATTTTTTGACAATCCCAGATATCAATAGATAACAAATAATTTCTTCAAAGCCGCATGTACAGCTGCTAATTATTTTACCTCGATTACTTTAATTGACATTGCTTTGATAGATGCTTTCAAGTATTGCATGCCCTGAACAATGGTGTCTGGTGTTGAGGTGCGGTTGCTCTTGTAAGCAGGGTATAACATATGTCGAAAAGTCATTCCTACGAAAATGCACACAAAATAGCATCATGTTCCTGTACATTTAAACCCATAGAGTATAGAAGATAACTGTTAATATTTAAAAGTTTTCCACAGACCTATATTCATACAGTTAGTGTTGCTTTATAAATGCTGACCTATTATATGGACAAAGAAGACAAGATGAAAAATAATATGGATTGAAAATGAATTGTTTCGGCCCAGCAGGCTAGAGATAAATGACACATGTCCAGACTTCAGAAGGACCACATAAAATATAGATGAGCCAGAGTCTCCTGTTACACACAACACAAGAGTACAGAATGAGGTTCTGTCCTATGTTACTTTGCACCAATATAATATTTACCTATTAGGACCTCTCTGGAATGCAGGATCTGCAAACCGCAGAATAGGATGCCATGACATTTTAGAAGCCTACAGTGATTGAGTGCATGTCATAGTTTTCATAGACACCGAGGAAATTTTTCAAGAGATCTAACCACCTGCAATGAATCCAATGGAATTGGAGTCTACGAAAGCAATCCATAGGAATTTTGGAGGGTTCATAATTTTGAACCCAATAGTCCCTGTAGGCAAAAAATTATCTTCGATTGGAATCCTACACTACTCTTTCGAAATTATTTTATCCAAGCAGCCCTAGGCCAAAAAAGGAGGATTTGAACGAGAACTAGAAGAACAAAAACTATTTTTTTATAGACGAAAAGGCTGGCATTCATAAGACGGAGTCCTAGACACTGTATTCTACAACTCATTTTTGCCGCTCCTACCATTGTACACTTTTCCAGGCCATCCATTGCATAAGAATTTGGATCAGCCTAAACTCTCCAATGAATCAAGATGAGAAGGCCTCAGATTACCATCTCCCATGATCCCGTTAAGTTACTTGAGTTTATCTCCACTCTTACCTTTTGCCATGTGACATTCTTTGGATGGCATGGCCTTATATTTACCATATGGGACTCCTGAAAAGAAAAATTCGGCCGCTTATTTATACTTTAAGAACTATAATGAGATATATTACTTTGAATTTGCATAGCAAGGGCATTTTGTTTCTTTTCACAAGCTACTAAACAAGGGGATTTCCGCTTTTAAGAAGAAACCCAAACACATAAACTAAACCCACAAGGCCACACAATAAAGATATTAATTTTGAATTACGCCAAACATGTTGACTTGAGTTACATTGACTCATATGATAACAGTAGGTCTTAAATTTTTGTTTGGATTTGCACCATCGCAACAATGCATAAATATCATAAAGTTTTCCCACCTTGTGCAGAAACAAACCACTCATAGTGCATTTCAACAGAACAGAGATAGATCATAGATGTGAAAAGGAAGTGATCAAAACAACACTCTGTTTGGCTCAACAACTAAGAGAGTGAATCAGAGAGCAGGAAAGATGAACTTTGGGAGTTGTATGTCCAAACACAAATAGTAATGCACCAATGCAAGACAAAGACTTGGAGAGAACAGTAATTGGAGTTAATATTTTTACTGTTGAAAACTATGCAAATTGCCATTATATGAAGAGTGGACGTACAATAATGACAGCAAGAAACTGAGTAAAGGAATCAGTGCAAGAGTAAACATTAAAATAATGGGTGTACTCAATAAATATGGGGATTATCGCAGGGAGACAGGCAGACAAGCTCACCATCATGGTCAAACACCACCTGCAAATGAGTTTAAAGCAACATAAGGGGATCAAGGGGCTAAGAGGAAACAAATAAAGGAACACACACTGTAGTTTCTGTAATGCTGTAATCATTTCTCAGTGGATGCTTAGGTTGGGAAGTGCCAAATGATGCCTAAAGCCAAAATGTTGAAATGATAAGTATGCTACAAATATAAAGGTTACCTACAGTTAGACTCTAAATATTTTATTCTACTCCCTCTGTCTCGGTTTAAAGGGCCTATGTGTATACCTAGGTCGTTAATTTGACTAACAAAATATTAATTATTTAACACAAAAATTATATCACTAGAAAATTTAGATGTTATACTTTCTAATGGTATAACATTTGTGTAAAATAATTTATATTTTATTGGTCAAATAAACAACCTAGGTATACGCGTAGGCCCTTTAAACCGGGACGGAGGGAGTAATGAGAATTAGACTAAGGATATTATACATGTGCACATAAATTGACAAGCAGTTACCAACAAGAAAAGCTCATGCATAGACCACCAGAATGTAGTTTTGTCAGTGAAAATACAAAATTAAATCACAGATGCCAGTAGAATCCATGCTAGAATAAAATGACATACCGCAACATGAGATGGAATGAACTCCAACATGTCTAGAAGCTGCAGAGAAAACTCGGTAGATTTAAAAACCACAGCAAAGGATCACAAATGTTATCAATTAAACAGATATACAAAGGAAACAGTTCTACAATGTAAATATAAATTTTGGTACTTGAAATAGCGGCAAAAGGTTAATCCGTCAATGATTAAACTGCAGAAGTATCAATCACTCTCTTCAAAGCCACAGTAAACATCATATGGCCTGTTGTGGTTCCCTATAGACCCATAAGGGACTAATATTAACTGAGGATAAACTTTTATGGTTGATGATGAAATATGCAGTTATGTACAGGAAATTGTGTTTCCCCAAAACTCGACCCTAACGGCTCACCATAATGGTCAAATATGCCTACTGGAACGAACTTGGTCAAAATCCATGCTATTGTCTGTCAATTAGAGTTCATTAATGAAATGTCACTGAAGACAAGCATGGTGGAACAAATTATGCACCAACTGTCCAGGTATAATGTGCCACCGACCAAAAACATATCTAAGTGCAAAAGTTTCTCAACTTTTTCTCACCTTCCATATTCTTTCACTTTTCCCCAATTCATACTTGTCGAGTTAGTAGTGTCCAGTGGATGGTGAGAAAATTGTTTACAGAGAATAAAGTACAATCATGTACCATGTTCTTGTTCGTCACATAAAAATACAAATGAAGAAACGGAATTGCTCTAGCAGATTGTGTTTCCGACAAACTTTACATGAAGCAACACATAAGTGCAACAACAATTGCGAACAAACTTGAGTTAATTAACATCTAGGGTGCCATTTAAAAGCTACAAACAAGCCCTACTCACCAGTGACAGAGCTTTGAATATAGTTAAAACCCAATCCCCATTTCCATCAGCATGCTCCAACTGACCATGTTGCAGCTGTGCTACATCCATAGAAAAGAATATATGAGTTGTATATTACAAAACTGAAAAAGAGCAATTGGAAAGAGTAAATTTCACCAACAGGTTTAATGTACTTCAAACTTTGCCAAAACAACATATCTGAAACCCGATTTCACATATGTGCAGATTATTCTGCGGTGTTATATTACAATTGGTCCCTAAATCTATACTGCAAATTTGGTCTTTAAATCTGTAGTTCTGTGATATTGTGATAGTTTGTAAATGAGCATGTAGATTCACGAATTTACTCTAATAAAATGGGGGCCGAAAGATACAAATAGTGTGACATATTGTGCAACTGGAAACCTACTTAGAAATCAGCAGCACGTTTGGTGCCTTTTCTTTTGTGAATATCAATTTATTTTATGCCTGCAGAAAATATCAGGTGGTTTTGCAAGTAGTTGATTTTTTGGGATGGATTTGACCAATTGGCATGGCTATCTAATAGGATTACAGAATACAAGCTGCTGGCATCAGTTATCAAATGTTCTGCCGCGGTGCTACTTAAGATTTCTGTTCAAGCATAGCCCACGGTTAAACCAGAGAGACAGACTAGAAGATAATGTATGTGTACATATAACAAGGCAGGTAATACAGCAGCTGAATAGCTAAACCATCAGTCTGTGAAGACTGAAGACCATTTACATATTACGGGTTTGTGAAATTGGCAAAAAGTTCCATGCCATATAGTAATGAAATTTACATTGCATGTGTGCACACATGTAATATTTCTTTTACCCCTCTATGTTTTGTGCCTAGGATAACAACAGAATTCAGCTATACTTTGAATTATCACACCAAAGTAGAACTAAGTCTATCAGTTCCATATCAATGTTGAGTTCCAACATCTCCTCTGCCATTAGGAGTGCTGATTTAAATACATGCTTCAAGATAATTTCTTTTTTGCAATTACAAGGAAGATGCACAGGCGTGCACAGAGCGCTGTAAAAACACGCCTAAATTGGCCGAAACCAAGGGTAAATCTACGAACCTCATGAAGAACATACACAATCAGGTCTACATGAGAAACTGAACACCATGATAAAAACCCTGAAGCGTGGAGTCGTTCAGTACATCCACAACTCCATCACCTTACCAAGAGGTGATTCTCAAGATATAATGACAAGATATACCAATATATCATTGCATAAGGGAAACACTGACCTAATATCTTGTAGTATGATCTGTACATCACTGAGGTTCCATCAACAAGCATTATTCTACTCTTTGCAGGATCAGCAGGAGCAACATTCTCGCCAGGATTAGTTAATATGGTCGAGACAATTGAGGGCATGCTGTCATCATACAACGGGATCGGTGGGGCATGCTCCACGGATGGTCCTTGAAAACTCTCAACAGAATCAGTAGTTGGCAAGAGTGACTGCTTGGAAAAAACCTAATATATCGAAGGAGACATAGGAACAGTAATTAAATTATACTCATATCACTGAAAACATTAAGGGTATAAACCACTTGAGTTACTGTCGAACTCGAATCTAAAAAGGATTGCAATCCAATTTGCCACGAAATTACATGAATGTGCTCAACTGAACAACACTGAACTTTATCCAGAGGCAATGTAGTACAAGCAGCAATGAAATGACCACCGAACCTTCACCAAATGTTACTAGGGCTAGTTAATGTTGGTATTCCACTAATTTTCTCTCCCCTGGGCACTCTCCAAGACCAAACCTTCAAACTGTGAGATGGGAAGGGGTTGACCAGAGAAGGGGCCAGAACACGTACTCTTCGGGAAACGGCGAGCGGCAACGGGAGGCGCCGCGCGCCGGCGCGGAAAAGGAGGCGGGGCGCCGCGGCGGCGCGGAGGCAGCAGCACGCCATGGCCGGATCGGGTGCTACCTCTTCCGCATCGTCCGCGTGGATGACGGAGTAATAGTGGCGGGCAGAAGGACTAGGGTTTAGGGATAGCGATTGCGGAGGTGCAGAGCGTGAGGGAAGAGCAGGTGTGGTGTTCGACAAAATGTGCGAGGAGGCGGAAGCCTGGTGGGGGCTATGGTTGTGAGAAGAGGGGGATTTTGAATAAGTGACGGACGTAAAAAAAAGAGTTAAATACGTGCCCGTACTTGTGCCTGTGTTTATTTAGATTTATTAGGCCTCGTGCTCACAATTTGTGGAATTTTAACCGTGTATTTATTAATTAAACTTAATTTAGTTTTAAACCATATTTCCTGTTGAAATTGTGCTCATGGATGACACGTGGATGTGGATCTCACTCGTAGTGGCAGTAGCGCTAGAAATTTACGCTTAGCCCCTTGTGAGACGCTTTTATGATGGGTGGCTCCCGTTTAGGAACACGTACTCCTTCACACCTGAGTCGGAACCACGAAAGACGCTTGACATGCTCGAGCTCCAACCATGAGGGGCGCTAGCCAGAGAGATGATCGGGGCAGGGGATAGGAGACGACGAATGAACTAGAGTTATGGATTAGAAGAGTTAGGGATTTTAGAACATAGGATATCTATAACTAACAACCGGGATTTCACATATTTTACCCGCGGAAGATCAACTAACCGCAACGGGTCACATGGAAGGAGCTAAGTACAAATTTTCAGGCAGTTATCTCCTACGAGTGGGATTCATGTCTACATGGCGTCTGCTGTCAGCACAATTTCGACGACGGACATGGTTTAGAACTAAATCGAGTCTAATTGATAAATACACGGCTAAAATTTTACAAATTACGAATATGAAAACTAAATCGAGTCCCACAGACAAGTATAGAACTACCTATAGGCCTAGTAATTGGTTTTTAACTATATTTTCTTAGCAAGTACTACCTTTGTTTAGGATTATAAGTCCGGAGAGCTTTTATATTGTTTGAGATTGTAAGTGTTATCTTATCTTTTTTAATGCATATTCTTTTTTTCTCTCACTTCTCTCATGCATGTAAAATTATTGGTGCATGCATAGATTAATGAGAGAGAGCTATGGAGTGTCTTGATATTTGCAACTTGCCCCTAGGACTAATAATCCCAAACATAGGTAGTACTCACTATGTTCCACTCGTGTCTATAGTTTTTGGTATAACAAATTAAAAATGCATGCGAAGAGAAAATTACTAGTTTTGGACGGGGTTGCTCTTAGCTAATTGACATAATAAAATAAAAAGTTTACATCAGAAAACGTAAGTAAATCTTTAAAAATATTGTTCAGGAGAGTTGTGTAATATAATTATACTATTGTTGGGTTCGCAACATAGAAAACAAAAAATTTCCTACGGTGTAAACTACATGCCAAGATCTATCTACTAGGTACAAAGCAACGGGTGGACATACATCCAACGAGAACTTACCCTCGTAGACAACGAGCTTTGTTAACGAGTAGGAACTCGTGGTTGATGTAGTCGTACACTTGCCGATCTCAAGGTCGTGATAAAGTCTAGCAGTCCGCCCAAAGACGTCCATCGATCCAGCTCCGACCACCAAGTCCAGCACCGCAAAGCAGTGCATCCGTGATCGCACACACGGTCGGTACCCGATAACCTCCATCCTCGCTCCAAAGAAAGCAGGAAGCAAGAACCTTTCCGGATAAAGCCACCGGGAACATGTATCTCGCTAATCCGAGACCATGGGGAATAATACTAGAGGGAGAGATCCTTCACAAGGAGGTGTGAGAAGTGAGGAGGGTGACCTTTATAGGAGGAGGGGGTGCCCTCCTTCATGGCAGCGCATGGAGGGGTGACCCTTCACCTCCTCCATTCATGTGGTGGTAACCCCTCCACATTAAAATGCCCCTTCACATTCTCTTTTAAAGTCTCCACTTTAAATGCATTAAATTTCTCCAAATTTAATGCTCTCTCATTTAATAAAAATCTTTTATTATTTTTATTCAGAATTTTGAACATTCACATAAACCCCCCTGCAACATTTCAATATTACATACAGAACCAATTTCAGCATTTTCACCCGAAACAGTTTCGGTGTCTATTGAAATAATTCCAGCGCTTTCTTAAATCTTTATCTGAAACATATTTGCTCCAAATGGTGTCGGTATCCCTTATGTGTCACCCTACGGTTCATGAATAATGCAGACATGATCGAGACCCTCTCCGATCAATAATCGGCTGGATGGAGATCCATACTGACTCCTACACATTCAACGATGACTTCTGTGATCGTGAGAACCTTTAACGCTAGTAACTAAATCCCTTTGTCCCACGATATATTACATGTCCGAGATTCGATCATCGGTATCTCCATACCTAGTTTGATCTCGTTACCGATATGCACTCTTTTCTCGTTCCCGTGATATAACATTCTAGTGATCACATCACTTGCTTGCAAGCTATTTCAATGTGATATCACCGAGAGTATATCTATCCATCATCGGGATGGACAAATCCCACTCTTGATCCATGAGCCTCAACATAACACTTTCAAAATCGAACCCACCTTTATAGTCACCCTGTTACGGTGTGACGTTTGATGTTATCAAGATACTCTTCCGGTGTTAGCAATCAACATGATCTCATGGTCTAAGGATAAAGATTACTTCGTATGATATTATAGCAATATAAACATAATGACTTTGATCGTAATGCTATACTTCGGATGAATGTTCATCACATCATTCCACCAATGGTGTGACCTTGTAATTAACAACATCCAATGTCCATGATCAGGAAACCTTGATCATCTTGTTAATCAACAAGCTAGTCTATAAGAGAGGCATAACTAGGAACCCTTTTTGTTTATTAAACACACATGTATTGATGTTTCCGATCAATACAATTCTAGCATGTAAAATAAACATTTATCATAAACATAGAATAAGATAATAACCACTTTATTATTGCCTCTCTGCATATTCCCTTCTGCCTCCCACTTACACTAGAGTCAATAATCTAGTTTGAAAACTTTGCGTATTGAACACCTATGGCTTTCTCGGTGTTGCATATACGCTATTGCTAGTGGTTAACATAATCTCTGGATCTAACGTTCAGTCCGTGTGTATTTGCATGTCTCTGCGTCTCTACGCATCACTCATTCTCAAATGAGATGGCATTGTATAGATTTGGTCCTTTGGTGAGACCTTTAGTTCGTTCGGCTCAAAATATGTTGATATTATTGTCACACGATATATCTTCATAGTATTAGCCCACTTTGAACCACACCTAGTTTGATAACAAACTACTTAACACAAATGCCCTCCTTTGCTGCTACTATAGCAGTCATGTACTTAGCATTTTGTTGTAGTATCCGTCACAATGTCTCAACTTTGGAACTCATCCAAATCCATCATGGAACATCCTTTTCATTACATTGTGCCACCCATAGTCTAAATTGAGATAAATTTAATTTGTATCTTGTGACAAAACTAGTATCAATGTAACACTTTACAATGAACTACCTTTAACTATTTGTCACTTATATATTATATATTCTTAGTTCTTCCAAAGCTCATAAGAATATCTTTACTATTGTCCAATGATCATCTTATGAATCATTCTGGTATATGCTCATAACATTTAGAGCATAGGACATTCTGGATATATACATATCATGGTATAATCGATCAAAATCTTCATGTGATTTTACTCACCAAGTGTTGAAACACTTGAATTTTGATATAATCCTTTCCATGCAGCAAGAACCTTTCTTGTTGTTTCCATATTGAACCCTTACAATATCTCATATATGTATGTCTGGCACAACCATATTAGCGCCTTAATCTATCCATATAGATATTGATGCCTAATATTTCGGGTTTGCCCAAGTCTTTCATCGAAATCCTATTTTAATGAAATTCTTAACTTGTGTCAATACAAGATACATCATTTCCAATCAACAATATGTCCTCTACATAATGTATTAGAAATATGTCTCAGCGCTTCCACTTAATTTCTTGCAAATGCAAGCATCTTCATCATCTCCGATGAATTTAAACTCTTTTAACAGTTTCATCATGGTGAAGATTCCAACTCCGCTGTGCTTACTTTAACTATTGAAGTTTACATGCCCTTTTAGCACCCTTTGAATTAACAAAACCTTTCGGACAATGTCATGTACATGTCCTAGGTTACCGTTCTATTAGAAGAACCTTGTTTTGTTTTATTCAACTACCATATACCAAATTATATATAGTGGTTGCTACATTAATCCGTCAAGACTATATATCGCTGTGAAAGATCAAATCTTGTCATAGTCAACTCCTTGAACATTGTCGTAAACTTCTTTCCGACGTGTCGACTATTTCATAGATGTTAAACATCCATGTCTTATTTCTTTATAGATCCAAACACGACCGATAGGCTTCACGCCTTTCCGGAGGGTCTTCCAAGTTCAGAAACTTGTTTTCTCGTGTATGGATACTATCATGGATTCTATGACTTCTAGTCATTTTATGGAGTCAGGGCCCATCATCGCTTCTTTGCATGTAGTCGGTTCTGTTGGAGATATGCCCAAGAGGCAATAATAAAAGTGGTTATTATTATATCTTTGTGTTTATGATGAATGTTTACATCCCATGCTATAATTGTATTATAAGGAAACACTAATACATGTGTGCTTTGTAAACATAAAAGAGTCCCTAGTAAGCCTCTTGTGGAACTAGCTTGTTGATTAAATGATGATCATGGTTTCCTGATCATGGACATTAGATGTCATTAATAACAAGGTTATATCATTAGGAGAATGATGTGATGGACACACACCCATAGTAAGCGTATCATAAGATCAAGTCATTAAGTTCGTATTGCTGTAAGCTTTCAAATGCATAGTAACCTAATCCTTCGACCATGAGGTCATGTTAATCACCATCACCGGATGGGTACTTTGATGACATCAAACACCGCTTCGTAACTGGATGGTTATAAAGGTGTCATTGGGTATTCTGAAAGTATGTGTTGAAGCACATGGACCAAGATTGGGATTTGTCCATCCATATGACGGATAGATATGCTCTGGGCCCTCTCGGTGGAATGTCATCTAGTTAGCTTGCAAGCATGTGACTAGGTCACAAGGGATGACATAACATGGAACGAGTAAAGAGTACTTATCAGTAACGAGGTAGAACTAGGTATGGAGATACCGACGATCAAACCTCAGATAAGTAGAATATCGCATGACAAAGGGAATTGGTTTCGTATGTTAATAGTTCTATCGATCACGAAGTCATCGTTGAGTATGTGGGAGCCATTATGGATCTCGGATCCCCGATGGTTTTGATCGGAGAGGTGTCTTCATCATGTGCATATTCACGAACCGTAGGTGACACATAAGGTTCAAGTTGTTTTAAGTAGATATGGAATATGCGTTGGAGACCGAATGTTGTTGAATCTCGGATTGGATCCGGACATCACGAGGAGATCCTAATTGTCTGAGAATAAGATTCATATATTGGGGATCATTTTCTAAGTTAGGAAATGTTAGGAGTGTTTATGGAGATTCTAGAAGGTTTGGAATGTTCGGAAGGTTCTAGGAGATTTCTTGAGTTTGCTTGAAACCAAGAAAGGATCAAGGAGTCCTCGTGGGGTAAGACAGAGTCATGGGAGGAGGACTCCTCCCCTTCCCAATCCGGCCAAGGAGGGAGGGAGTCCTACTAGGACTCCTCCCATGGCGCCTCCTCCTTTAAATAGAGGGTGGGCGCCACCCCTGCCCCTCCACTTCAAGCCCTAGCGCCTCTCTCCTCTTCCTTCCCTCTGCCAGCTTAGGCGAATCCCTGCAATTCTCTACTTCACCACCACCACCACACCGTCAGGTCTTCTGGGATTCCGTGGAAGATCTACTACCTCCATTGCTCATGGAACAGGAGAGAAAGGTCTACCGACTCGCATGTGTGACCGATCATGAAGCTACTGCAACAGGTTAAGGTTCGTCCACACAATCTTGAGATCGGCAAGTGATCGACTACATCAACCCCGAGATCTAATCTCGTAACGCTTTTGGATCTACGAGGGTTAGTACAGATCTATCTCGTTGCACATGTCTAATAGATTAGATCTTGGCTTTTATCTAGATTAGATCTGGGTTTTGTTCGTTCTTGCGGTAGAAATTTTTTGTTTTCCATGCTACGAACCCATCAGTGGTATCAGAGCCTTGTCTATGCATAGATCTGTTGCACGAGTAGAACACAATGGTTTTGTGGGTGTTGGTGCTCGTGCCGTCTTTTGCTTTGTGTACTTTGCATCTTGCGGTATGGTGGGATGAAGCGGCTCGGGCTAACCTTACATGTCATCGCACATGAGACTTGCTCCACGCTTGACGTGTAACTTGCTTTGCACAAGTGGCTTTGCGGATGTCTGTCTCTCCCATCATAGTATAGATCCAATCTACACTTTGCACTTGATAGCACTTGTATCAATGTTGTGGTTCAGTTTTGTAGGTAAGATCCGTTCTTATTCGAAAGCCCCAAACCACGTAAAACTTGCAAAGAAAATTAGAGGCGTCTAACTTGTTTTTGCAGGGGTTCTGTGATGTGATATGGCCATCATGTGATTGTGATTATATTTGATGTATGCAATGATCCTTGTTGTAATATGGCAACCGGCAGGAGCCTAATGGTTGTCTTTAATTCTGTTAAGACCTGTGTGTCTATTCATCTTGTAATAGCTTTATTCCAAGTAGTTGTAATAGTTGCTGGTGATGATGGACAACCATGAAGCGGCGCCACTGACCTTGACGCAATGCTGGTGATGATGGAGATCATGTCCGTGCTTTGAAGATGGAGATCAAAGGCATAAGAAGAAAGGGCCATATCATATCACACTAATTATGAATTGCCTGTGATGTTAATCCTTTATGCATCTTGTATTGCTTAGATCGCGACGGTAGCATTATAAGATGATCCCTCTCACTAAATTTCAAGTAATAAAGTGTTCGTCCTTAGTTGGCACCGTTGCTAAGACTAAGTCTCGAAGCATCTCGTGATGATCGGATGTGATAGATTCTACGTGTGCATACAACGGTGCAAGCCAGATTTGCACATGCGTAAACTAAGGTTAATCTTGACAAGCCTAGCATGTACGCACATGGTCTCGGAACACGGAATACCGAAAGGTAGAGCATGAATCATATAAGTGATATGATGAACATGAAGATTGTTCGCCGATGAAACTACATCTTCTCTCGTGAAGATCGGACTTGGTGTAGTGGACTTGGTTCGTGTAATCACTAAGACAATGTGAGGGATGTTGTTTTGAGTGGGAGTTCACCTAGTTAATTTAAGAATTAAAATTGAACTCAATTTATCATAAACTTAGTCTAAACTACTTGCAAATTTGTTGTAGATTATGGCGAATCTCTCCATCAATTTCAATGCGTTCCTAGAGAAAGAAAAGCTTAAGAACAATGGAAGCAACTTCACGGACTGGCTCCGTGGTCTGAAGATTGTCCTCAGGGCTGGTCAGATGACCTATGTGCTCAAAGCACCGCTAGGTAACCCACCTGCAGATGATGCCACCGATGACGTAAAAAATGTTTACGCCACTCGAAAAAATCATTACTCCACAGTTCAGTGTGTCATCCTGTACGGTTTAGAAACGGAGCTCCAAAAGCGTTTTGAGCACCACGACCCGTTCGAGATCATTAAGGAGCTCAAGCTCATTTTTGAGACTCACACGACCGTGGAGAGCTATGAGGCCTCCGAAAAGTTCTTTACCTGCAAGATGGAAGAGGGAAGCTCCATTAGCGAGCATGTGCTCACCATGTCTGGGCACGCAAACAAGCTCCAAGAGTTGGGGATAACGATTCCTAATGAGTTAGGGATTCACCGTGTCCTCCAATCACTGCCACCGAGTTAAAAGAACTTTGTGATGAACTACAATATGCACTGCATGAACAAGACGTTGCCTGAACTATCGTCCATGCTGAAAACTGCTGAAGTGGAGATCAAGAAGGAGCACCAAGTGTTGATGGTCAATAAGACCACCAATTTCAAGAAACAGGGCAAGCCTAAGAAAAAGGGCAACCTCAAGAAGGACGGCAAGAAAGCTGCCGCACCTGCTAAGAAGCCCAAGGCTGGTCCTAAGCAAACTGAATGCTTCTCTGCCAAGGGTCTTTGGTCCTTTGGGCGTAAGCGCCCCAAGTACTGGCGGATCTGAAGAACGACAACATCAAGAAGAAAGGTATATTCGATATACATGTTATTGATGTGTATCTTACTAGTAATCGTAGTAGTGCACAGGTATTTGATCTGGTTCGGTTGCTCATATTTGTAACTCAAACAGAGTTGCGGAATAAACGAAGACCGGCAAGAGACGAGGTGACGATGCGCGTTGAAATGGCTCCAAGGTTGATGTGATCGCTTAAGACGCTTCCTCTACATCTACCTTCTGGATTAGTTTTAAATTTAAATAATTGTTATTTGGTGCTGCGTTAAGCATGAACATTATATCTAGATCTTGTTTATTGCGAGGTTACTCTTTTAAGTCTGAGAATAAAGGTTGTTCGATTTATATGAGTAATATCTTTTATGGTAATGCACTGAGATGAATGGTTTATTCTTATTGAATCTCGATAGTAGTGATACACATGTTCACAACATAGATGCTAAACGAATAAAATTGAATGATAATTCTACATACATGTGGCAATCGTCTTGGTCACATTTGAGTGAAGAGTATGAAGAAACTCCATTCTGATGGACTTCTTGAATCACTTGATTTTGAATCACTTGAAAGATGCGAAGCATGTCTAATGGGGAAAATGACTAAGACTCCATTCTCTGGGATAATGGAGCGAGCTACAGACTTATTGGAAATAATACATACCGATGTGTGCGGTCCAATGAGTGTAGCATCACGTGGTGGATATCGTTATGTTCTCACTTTCACGGATGACTTAAGTAGATATGGGTATGTCTACTTTATGAAACATAAGTCCGAAACTTTCGAGAAGTTTAAGGAATTTCAAAGTGAAGTGGAAAATCATCGTAACAAGAAGATTAAGTTTCTGCGTTCTGACCGCGGAGGTGAATATCTGAGTTATGAGTTTGGCATGCATTTAAAGAAATGTGGAATACTTTTCAGAGTTGACACCGCCGAACACCACAACGTAATGGTGTGTCCGAACATCGTAATCGAACTCTCTTAGATATGGTTCGTCTATCATGTCTCTTACAGATTTACGCTATCGCTTTGGGGCTATGCATTAGAGACAGTAGCATTCACTTTAAATAGGGCACCATCTAAATCCGTTGAAACAAGACTGTTTAATTGTGGTTTGGTAAGAAACCTAAGTTGTCATTCCTTAAAGTTTGGGGTTGCGAAGCGTATGTAAAGAAGTTACAACCTGATAAGCTTGAACCCAAAGCGGAGAAATGCGTCTTCATAGGATACCCTAAAGAAACAATTGGGTATACCTTCTATCATAGATCCGAAGGCAAAGTTTTCATTGCCAAGAATGGATCCTTTCTTGAGAAGGAGTTTCTCTAGAAAGAAGTGACTGGAAGGAAAGTAGAACTCGACGAGGTTATTGAACCTTCTCTCGGAGTTGAGAGTAGCACAGCACCGGAAGATGTTTTTGTGCCACCTGCACCAATTAGAGAGGAAGCTGATGATGGTGATCATGAAACTTCGAACGAAGTTACTGCTGAACCTCGCAGGTCAACGAGGGTTCGTACCACTCCTGATTGGTATGACTCTGCCTTGAACGTCATGTTGGTGGACAACACTGATGACCCTGCGACGTATGAAGAAGCTATGGTGAGCCCAGATTCCGACAAATGGCTAGAAGCCATGAAATTTGAGATGGGATCCATGTACGAAAACCAAGTATGGACTTTGATGGACTTACCGGATGGCCGTAAGGCTGTCGAGAACAAATGGATTTTCAAAAGAAAAACAGATGTTGATGGTAATGTTACTGTCTATAAAGCTCGACTTGTTGCGAAAGGGTTCCGACAAATTCAAGGAGTTGACTACGATGAGACTTTCTCACCAGTAGCGAAGCTAAAGTCTATGAGGATTTTGTTAGCAATTGCTGCATATTTCGATTATGAGATTTGGCAGATGGATGTCAAAACGGTGTTCCTTAATGGTGACATTGAGGAAGAGTTGTATATGGTACAACCCAAGGGTTTTGTCGATCCTAGTGATGCTGACAAGGTATGCAAACTTCAGCGCTCCATTTATGGACTGAAGCAAGCATCCCGGAGTTGGAATCAACGTTTTGATAAAGTAATCAAAAACTTTGGATTTATACAAACTTATGGATAAGCTTGTATTTACAAGAAAGTGAGTGGGAGCTCTGTAGCATTCCTAGTACTATATGTAGATGACATATTGTTGATTGGGAATGATATAGAACTTCTTAATAGCGTCAAAACCTATTTGAATAATAGTTTTTCAATGAAGGATCTTGGCGAAGCGGCATATATTCTAGGCATCAAGATTTATAGAGATAGATCAAGACGCCTAATAGCGCTTTCACAAAGTACATACTTAGACAAAGTTCTAAAGAAGTTTAGAATGGAAGAGAGCAAGAAAGGGTTTGTGCCCATGTTGTCAGGTAAGACCTTGAGTAAGACTGAAAGTCCGGCTACGACAGAAGATAGAGAAAGGATGAATAATATTCCCTATGCCTCGGCCATAGGTTCTATCATGTATGCCATGCTATGTACAAGACCGGATATAGCACATGCTGTTAGTTTGACTAGCGTATATCAAAGTGATCCCGAATGGAACATTGGACAGCGGTCAAGAATATCCTAAAGTACGAATAGGACTAAGGATATGGTTCTTTCTTATGGAGGTGATGAACAGCTTGTTGTAGCAGTTACGCTGATGCTAGTTGGAACACCGATCCGGATGACTCAAGTCACACCGATACGTATTTATTTTGAATGGTGCTGCGGTGAGCTGGAGGAGTGCCAAGCAAAGCGTTATGGCGAAATCTTCAACTGAATCGGAATACATAGTGCTTTGAGGCTACACAAGAAGCCATATGGATGAAGGAGTTCATTACTGAACTTGGCGTGGTTCCGGTCGTTGGACCCGATGGCCATCTCTTGTAACAACACAGTGCCATAGCTAATGCACAGGAGCCAAGGTCACATAGCAAGCTGAAGCACATCAAGCTACGTTTCCATGCTATTCGTGAGTATGTCCGAGATGGTGACATAAAGATTTGCAAAGTACACACTGATCTGAATGTGGCAGATCCGTTGACTAAACCTCTCCCTAGAGCAAAGCATGACCAACACCAGAACGCCCTGGGTGTTAGGTATATTACCATGTAATCTAGATTATTGACTCTAGTGCAAGTGGGGGACTGTTGGAGATATGCCCAAGAGGCAATAATAAAAGTGGTTATTATTATATCTTTGTGTTTATGATGAATGTTTACATCCCATGCTATAATTGTATTATAAGGAAACACTAATACATGTGTTTTGTAAATATAAAAGAGTCCCTAAGCCTCTTGTGGAACTAGCTTGTTGATTAAATGATGATCATGGTTTCCTGATCATGGACATTGGATGTCATTAATAACAAGGTTATATCATTAGGAGAATGATGTGATGGACACACACCCATAGTAAGCGTAACATAAGATCAAGTCATTAAGTTCGTATTGTTGTAAGCTTTCAAATGCATAGTAACCTAATCCTTCGACCATGAGGTCATGTTAATCACCATCGCCGGATGGGTACTTTGATGACATCAAACACCGCTTCGTAACTGGGTGGTTATAAAGGTGTCATTGGGTATTCTGAAAGTATGTGTTGAAGCGCATGGACCAAGATTGGGATTTGTCCATCCATATGACGGATAGATATGCTCTGGGCCCTCTCGGTGGAATGTCATCTAGTTAGCTTGCAAGCATGTGAATAGGTCACAAGGGATGACATAACATGGAACGAGTAAAGAGTACTTATCGATGAGGTAGAACTAGGTATGGAGATACCGATGATCAAACCTCGGATAAGTAGAATATCGCGTGACAAAGGGAATTGGTTTCGTATGTTAATGGTTCTATCGATCACGAAGTCATCGTTGAGTATGTGGGAGCCATTATGGATCTCCAGATCCCGATGGTTATTGATCGGAGGTGTCTTCATCATGTTCAGATATTCACGAACCGTAGGGTGACACACTTAAGGTTCAAGTTTTTTAAGTAGATATGGAATGCGTTGGAGACCGAATGTTGTTCGAGTCTCGGATTGGATCCGGACATCATGAGG
This sequence comes from Avena insularis, assembly GCA_023614405.1. Classification (NCBI taxonomy): domain Eukaryota; kingdom Viridiplantae; phylum Streptophyta; class Magnoliopsida; order Poales; family Poaceae; genus Avena; species Avena insularis. Next base: position 656,447,020 of record CM042690.1, on the reverse strand, counting down.
AGATCCGAATTGTCCAGAGAATAAGATTCATATATTGGGGATCATTTTCTAAGTTAGGAAATGTTTCGGAGTGTTTGTATGGAGATTCTAGAAGGTTTCGGAATGTTCTGGAAGATTCTAGGAGATTTCTTGGAGTTTGCTTGAAAACCAAGAAAGGATCAAGGAGTCCTTGTGGGGTAAGGCAAGGAGTCGTGGGGGCGGAGGACTCCACCCCCCACCCCAATCCGCCGGCCAAGGAGGGAGGGGAGTCCTACTAGGACTCCCCCTCCCATGGCGCCTCCCTCCTTTAAATAGAGGGGTGGGGGCGCCACCCTCCCCTCCACTTCAAGCCCTAGCCACCTCTCTCCTCTTCCTTCCCTCTGCTCAGCTTAGGCGAAGCCTGCAGAATTTACTCCACCACCACCACCACAGTCGTCGCTGGGATTCCGTGGAGAAGATCTACTACCTCCCACGTCATTTGGAACGGGAGAGGAAGGTCTACTTGACTCCAGACGTGTGACCGATCGCGAAAAGCGCTGCCTTGGAAGGATCGTCCACACGATCTTGAGATCGGCAAGTGATCGACTACATCAACCCCGAGATCTAATCTCGTAACGCTTTCGGATCTACGAGGGTTAGTACAGATCTATATCGTTGCACATGTCTAATAGATTAGATCTTGGCTTTTATCTAGATTAGATCTGGGTTTTGTTCGTTCTTGCGGTAGAAATTTTTTGTTTTCCATGCTACGAACCCATCAGGTTCATCATTGTCAAAACAATAACGACTTGCTTATCAAATCTTACTATTTGATTCTTACCGACCCACATGGTTCTATAGGAACTCTAATCTCTGAGATCACACCTTTTGTAATCACGAGAGCCATGAGCATTGTGGCCGCCATCGGGACACTTTCCGGCGCTGCGCTACTTAGCACATATAGCTAAGGTTCAACAACCTTATCAAAGTTCTATTGTCCTCCCACTTAACTTTTCACGAAAAATTCCTTCTCAAGAAACTTGACGTTCCAAGTAACAAACTCTTTTGTCCTCTGTGTTATGGAGAAATTCCCAACAAATTCTTTGGGATAACCTACAAAGACGTGCTTATCCGACTTTGGTTGTAAACATTTTACTTATGCATAGCATACCAAAATTTAAGAAAAGACAATTCGGGTTTTATCCCAAACCATAACTCATATGGTGTCATTTCAATGTATCACTATGGTGCTCTTTTCAGTGTAAAAGCGGTAGTCTCTAAAGCTTCAATCCTTAAAACATAATGGCAGTTTTATAAATGACACCCTTGATCTTACCATGTCAAACATGGTTTGATTTTATCTCTCGAATATGCCATACTCCTATGGTTTATCGGGAAACACAAATCATGGAACAATTCCTCAAGTCTTTGGTGTTTTTTGCTAAACATGTATCTCAAATATCTTCCTTTATGATCGAATCATAAACTCTTTATTTTCTTGTTACAATGATTTTCCACTTCATCTTGAAAGTCTTTGAACAATTTTCAAATGTTTCATACTTCTTCCTTATTAAGTAAATATACAGATATATTCACTCAAATTTTCGGAGAAAGCATATGAAGCAAAAAGATCCATCGCATATGGCTACACATAATGGACTATGCGCATCATCATGCACAATTTCCAATAAGCTAGTCATCCGTTCCTCTCTGGCCTATGGACGGAGTTTCAATTATCTTGAGGAAAGTCTCACATGCGTCAATTGATCAAAATCAAAGGCTCCAAAAATCCATCAACATGGAGTTTCTTCATGTTTTCTTTCAAATATAATTTAAACAACGATGTCACTTCATAAGTGATCTTTCAATCATTTGTCTTGCGACATTTTAGCAATAGTGTTTATGGATGTGATTTCTCCAACTAGACTTGTAAAAGTTCATCCATCCTTTATGGAATACGGTAATTATTTGAACAACCATTGTTCTCATGATACCGGAACAAAATAACAATTATTTAAACAAATCTTGAAGGCTTGGTTTGATGACAATGAAAAACACAATAACACTTTATTTGTTTTCTATGAACATCATCACTCATTCTCTTGTTGGTTACTTAGGCCATTGTAGTTCATGAATTGCGTTGTCCTGTATGACACTTCATACCAACCAATTCGGTATCCAATACCTAAGAACCACATTGTTTAACAATCAAGGAATATAGCCATAACATGTATATCTTCTATATACCTAAGTTAGACATCTCCAACCTTTTATTTTCTGCCAAATATTTTATAGATTCTCTTTCAGCAATTCCTTTTCTTTTAAAAGAATCTATCAACATCAATAGTAGTGTCATCAACATGACACATGGTACAAGGCGTATATAGTCAAATACTAATACCTTTGGACTTTCACTTTGAAGTGGATCACCATCATCAAATGTTTGGTGTTCTTTCAAAAATCCATTCTTTAGTAATCTATTAGTGTAGTAAACATTTTACTTACATCTTCTATTTATCCTTATCATGACAACTTTCATGATCAAACTACTATAGCCTATAAGGAAGAATCGCGAGTATAATATCAGTTCCCAAAATCTTTTTGGTAGATTTGGATGCCTAGCATCTCCATCCTTCACAAATTCTCATACAATATGAGAACATGTATTTTGCTAAATTATACTCTATCATAATGCAACCAAAAATATTGTTTCATATATCACAATATCTTTCACACATGATGGTTTCTGAAACAATTTCCAGCTCCAATATAATCTTGATATTAAAACAACCTTTTTGAATATCAATAATCATGGAGGCAAACATGATACTTTAGATACTAACATTGGAATTCTTACTCTTGATTTAATACTACTTATTAAACTTCATGGAGTAAATAGAGTTTGCTGAAAGTTTGTAATAGGACTTATAAACTTTAAATTGACATTCAAAACAATACGATACCATTAAGAAAGTAAATATCCAGAATTCTATAGTTCTATTATCTCAAATAAAAACTAAGCATAAGGTAGAAAACGAATGCCAATGACTACAACAAACTATGCAAATTCACTTTGATTTAATTTATGACAAATTTTGTTCGACTAATCCAAATTAGAAATGAACTCCCACTCAAAAACGACATCCCTCGTGCCTTTTTGGTGATTACATGAACCAAATCCACTACACCAAGTCCGATCATCACGTGAGTTGATGTAGCTTCAAAGGCGAGCATCTATATGGGCATCATATCAACTATATGACTCATGCTTAACCTTTCGGTCCATGTTCCAAGGCCATGTCTGTACATGCTAGGCTCGCCAAGTAAGAACCTTAGTACTCGCATGTGTAAAACTGTCTTATACCCGTTTGTATGAAAGCGTAGAGTCAAGTACACCCGATCATCACGTGATGTCTCGAAATACGATCCACAAAACGGTGCATACTTAAGGAAGAACACATTTTTATCTTGATATCTAAAAGAGGGATCATCTTACAATGCTACAGAAAGCGCCAAACTAGCAGTATAAGATGCTAACATCTAATGTGCAAAGTGACATGATATGGTCCATGCATTTGATCTCTATCATTTGCATCGTGGTATGATCTCTATCATTCCTTTGTGTGTAAGGCCAAGTTCTATGTAACTTACACGTTGAATGTGTTGTAAGAGTATCTGTCATACATCTACTTACAACAATACCATATCAATACACTAGCCCAGGAACGATGACGCCTCTAATTTATCAATTGCATGTTTTACGTGGCTTAGGGCTTTCGGAGATAGAACCGTTCTCACCTACGAACATGAACCACAACGAGGATAACTAAGTTATTAGCAATTCGTTGTAAATCAGATATTGACTGTAGTAGGAGAGACAGACACCCGCCAGCCACTTATGCAAAACAAGTTGCATGTCAGTCGTGGAACCGGTCTCATGTACGATGACATGTAAGGTTGGTCCGGGCCGCTTCATCCCACTATGCCACCAATATCCAAAATACATAGAAGATGCAATAACATGATCATCATCGCCCACATATCAACATATGTGTACTACCCGTGCTAAGCACCTACGCATAGATCAGGCTCTAATACCACTGTTGGGTTCGCAGCATAGAAAACAAAAAATTTCCTACGGTGTGAACTACACGCCAAGATCTATCTACTAGGTACAAAGCAACGGGTGGACATACATACAACGAGAACTTACCCTCGTAGACAACGCGCTTTGTTAACGAGTAGGAATTCGTGGTTGATATAGCCGTACACTTGCCGATCTCAAGATCATGATGAAGTCCAGCAGGTCCGGCTCCAGCACGTCCATCAGATCCAGCTCCAGCACCACCAAGTCCAGCACCGCAAAGCAGCGGTGCATCCGTGATCGCACACACGTCCGGTACCCCGACAACCTCCGTCCCTCGCTCTAGCAAAGCAGCGAGCGACAACTCCTTTCTAGATAAAGCCACCGGGAACATGTATCTCGCTAATCCGAGACCATGGGGGAATAATACTAGAGGGGGAGAGAGCTCCTTCACAAGGAGGTGTGAGTGAGAAGTGAGGAGGGGGTGGCCTTTTATAGGAGGAGGGGGGTGCCCCTCCTTCATGGCCGGCGCATGGAGGGGGTGACCCTTCACCTCCTCCATTCATGTGGTGGTAACCCCTCCACATTAAAATGCCCCTTCACATTCTCTTTTAAAGTCTTCACTTTAAATGCGTTAAATTTCTCCAAATTTAATGCTCTCTCATTCAATAAAAATATTTTATTATTTTTATTCAGAATTTTGTTAATTACTTTAATTAACAAACATTCACATAAAACCCCCTGCAACATTTCAATATTACATGCAGAACCAATTTCAGCATTTTCACTCGAAACAGTTTTGGTGTCTATTAAAATAATTCCAGCGCTTTCTTAAATCTTTATCTGAAACATATTTGCTCCAAATGGTGTCGGTATCCCTTAAGTGTGTCACCCTATGGTTCGCGAATAATGCAGACATGATCGAGACCCCTCTCCGATCAATAATCAGTAGCGGGACCTGGAGATCCATATTGACTCCTACACATTCAACGATGACTTCTGTGATCGTGAGAACCTTTAACGCTAGTAACTAAATCCCTTTGTCCCGCGATATATTACATGTCCGAGATTCGATCATCGGTATCTCCATACCTAGTTTGATCTCGTTACCGACATGCACTCTTTTCTCGTTCCCGTGATATAATATTCTAGTGATCACATCACTTGCTTGCAAGCTATTTCAATGTGATATCACCGAGAGGGCCTAGAGTATATCTATCCGTCATCGGGATGGACAAATCCCACTCTTGATCCATGAGCCTCAACATAACACCTTCGTAGCACTGAACCCACCTTTATAGCCACCCTATTACGGTGTGACGTTTGATGTTATCAAGATACTCTTCCGGTGTTAGCAATTAACATGATCTCATGGTCTAAGGATAAAGATTACTTCGTATGATATTATAGCAATATAAATATAATGACTTTGATCGTAATGCTATACTTCGGATGAATGTTCATCACATCATTTCACCAATGATGTGACCTTGTTATTAACAACATCCAATATCCATGATCAGGAAACCTTGATCATCTTGTTAATCAACAAGCTAGTCTATAAGAGAGGCATAACTAGGAACCCTTTTTGTTTATTAAACACATGTATTGATGTTTCCGATCAATAAAATTCTAGCATGTAAAATAAACATTTATTATAAATATGGAATAAAATAATAACCACTTTATTATTGCCTCTCGGGCATTTTCCCTTCAACTATAGCTTAAGCTTGAGCAAAAGCGAGTTATCTGAGGTCATCTGCTCGCGCGCGTGTTTGTAGCCGTCTGATCTTTACTTTGAGTCATCTCAACCGTACAGTTTCAGGTGTTGACTGAAATTTTTGTTACGGTTGTGACCGTCAATTATTTCGTTTACGAGTTAGTCCCTCTCACCCCCGCCCCTACCCCCACCCCTATCTCGATCTCGTTCCCCTCCATCCGAGCTCCCGGCCATCCTAGCCCCTCATCCGTCTCCCCCAGCAACGTACGCCGCCCCATCCGATCCCGAGTTCTCTCTCTCACCTCCGCTTGTTTTGTCCCGTCCACTCACGATAACCTCTTTTCCCATCATCTCCTCCCCTCCGGACCCAACGCGGCCCCTTGCGTGAAACCCTATCATGGGTGAAGCAACAGTTGTACGGGGTTGATATGGCACCTCCGCGTCTACTCGTCCTTGCCTTCGACATCCCACCGATGGCCAGGACTCTGCCCCGATGCCCCTCCTCCCCTACTGGACCCTCTTTACCGGGTAGCTCCTCCCCCATGGTCAAGCTCCGCCGCTAGGTACTTGCCCTCTCCGGTATCCGCTTCTTGGTCGCTCACCCCTGCAGCAAGGTGTCGCCCGAAGCTTGCAGGAGACGCCTCCGGTTCTTCCAATGCGGCATTTCCTTTCCCATGGTGCATTCTCCTCGCATCCCCTTCTCCAAAGGGATGCCTCCTCCAGTCGTCGGTCTGCACCGCACAATATAAAATGAGGGGAACCGAAAATAAGGGTCCGCTTCTTGTTTTTAAGGTCAGATCTCTCAGTTTCAGACATGTCTAACACGTAAATGACATATTTATATACCGATTAAAATACTCAACCCTGTACATGCTCATATATTTAATTTATGATAACACAAATAAAACAAAATATGTTACCAACAGTGAGTGCAACACACCTACCACACTCTGCCAAAAAGACTGTAGACGGCGCGGCGAAGTGCGCATGTCCATCTAGTATACCTTATTTTAGAAAAAACCATAAAACTTTAGACACTATTGAAAGGAACGAAGAGAGTAAAAAAAAAATCTACGTAAAAATGCAACTATATTTTACTTAAATAGAAATTCATACAATAAATAATATTATATCTAGATTTAGACAAATGTATATTTTCTTTTAACGGCAAAGGCTCAACAAGATCCAACCGAAAACATCTCTAGCATTTTATCTTTTACTTGTTCAAATCACTAGCCTTTAATATACCAAACAACAAACAACATGTAGGTCTCCTCTTCTCATTCATTATCTTATTTCCTCATCTCATTTTTTCTCCTGTTTTAGCATATTCCTCTCCTTCTCCATCTTTCTTAACTTAATCTCAAATTTCTTTTCACATCTCTCTTTCAACTTTGCATGTTTTGCTCTAGTACACGATTCACCAGGTATCCATTCACTTCTTCACATTTGGTAATATGGCAATCTATTTCTTGTCCATCTTATTCTTTTTTTTAAATAAATTCTTAACCAACTCAGCATTCTAAATTTGTCTCTTCAATTTTGGCGTTATTGCTATCTTATATATGTCGCACAAACTGGATAGTGAATATTGCAGTGTTACATGCCACTCGGGATCAACCAAACATACAAAACTGCAGTTTATAATCTATGACTTCCTACAAATGTAAATTGTAAACACACTTGTTTTAACAAAAATCGCACTGGTAAATTTGTTCTAACAATAATTTATCACTAAAATTGAGCAAATCACACTACCATTGCGTCGCATATCTATTTTAAGTCCTAAAGAATTGATATAAATATAGCACACTATTATACATTGTGTTGTGCATATGCATAGTTCATTTTTCTTGTGTTCGTTCCTTCGAGGGAAGCGGCTTTGTCCGGCACACACCTATGGGCGCGGCAAAGCTCGGCTGAATCGACAGTGATCCCCCAAAATGTTGGGTCATCAATTGATCCAGGATCATAATCCACCTATGGGAACTACGAATTGGCCAAAATAGCACCAAATCTAGGATTAATCTAGGCATAATCAAAAAATCCTAAGTTGGAACTGACGAGGGGTAACTTCGATAATGTCCATTGTAATGGACTTGGGTTTCAGGGAAAAGAAGTGCGCTGGTGATTTCGTCAGTTTATCAGAAAAATAAGGGAGGCGAGATTTACCCAGGTTTAGGCCCTCGTAGAGGAACCCCTAGAGAGTACAAAGTTGTTGGGTTGCTAGATGTGATCTAGCTTAGAGTGGGTTGCTATGACTAGATTCAGGTGCCCTCCCTGTTGGCTCCTCCGAGGCTTTATATGAGAGGCTGGGTCTCAGAGTCCAATCTAGATCGGTTACAGTATAAAAGGTAACCTTACGACTATGTCGGCTACGTCTTGGGCTTTTCCTTGATTGTCACGTCTGGTTCATGGGCTTCGGGTGCATCTAGAACCTCTGGCTCCTTATGGGACTTATGGGTCTTGTATTGGATCTGTACCAGGTATACTAACAATAGAGACCCGACAGGTCATACCCATGTTAGGAACCTTCTAAACCGTAAATCATACACCGAAATGAGGGAGAAATCAAGTCGCCTAGCCATTCCTCGTTGGACGTCTCTTCATCATTCCATCTCAACATTTCAGATGCGACAACATGGACGCGGATGCATAGTATGGTCTGCTGACGATCGGATCCTAGCAGGAGCGGCTTCCAAACAACGAAAAGGCCGACAAATGAAAAGGGAGGGTCGCGGGTTGTTGCTTGTTAGATGCCCTGAATACTGACGTCTGAAGATTTGCCCAAAACCCTAACGCGTCTAAAGCCATTCGCGGCAAAACACATCTAAAGAGAGGAGATCCACTACAGAGTCGCCGCCATCACCACATCCATTTCTCTACTCCATATCCACTCTATAGCCATGATCCTTTACTTGTAATCCTGATCTCATCTCGACTACTGACATTGTAAGACTATTTGGTATTGTCTTCAAAAAGTTCTACAGTGTTTATGAGTGTTGATCTTATCATGAGTGAGTAGTCCTCACGGGTTACGGGCTAAGGCATAGCCTAGCAACATTATGTACATCCTCTAACATGAAATATTGTGTTGGGATTAAATATTGGATTCATCCTTTGTATTCTTGTATCTTGTCACAATTCACGGACTTGTCAGGTATCCAAGACCCCGAAAATTGATACAAGTAATGAGGTGAGATGGATGGTAATCAACTTCTACGCGTGAAACCCAGTGAAGTCAAGGGAGTAAAATAGTTGTTTAGGGATTCACTTGGAAGTAATGGTAACATCATAGATCGTAAGCCTTTGGTCTGTTATACTTAATAATTGTGTAACCCCGCGTGAGGGTGGTGTAGTAGTTGGAAAAAAGTCTATAGTAGATGTGGCTGGTAACTACTATACTAATTACGAATGTCCTATACACCACCTTTATCAATATTAGATCACAAATCATAAACGAGATTATTATCTTTATTCCATATGTGTGCATAACTACAAGTGAATCCTTAGCTCTAGTCTATCTCCATCCATTGATATAAAGAAAAAAGTAAACATGAGGGGTCCGGGAAACAAAGATACTACGAGTTTTCAAAGTCTTGTTCAACATAATCTTACGCCAAGCAAAATCTTCTCAAGGTTCGATAAAGCTAGGTCTTTTAGGAAAAAACTAAGCTATACTACATATGTAATCCCGACCGAAGATATCAATCTTTTGTCTGACGTCGTTGTCGGGGAAGCAATTTTTGCTACCCTATTGAGGTTATTAGATACCTTGCTAGTTTATTTATTGTTTTTGGTTTACATTTTTGTTATCAATTGAAAATTCAAAAAAATAGTTAATCTTTTTATTGTTAATATTGTTATTTGTCTTAATAGAAAAACCCTAGAAATATTAGAACTATGGCACAAAAGAAGTTTGAGGAGTATGCTACTCCCAATGGTGATTATTTACGTGCATCTATTACTCAACCCGTTGTCACAACGGAGAACTATGAAATGACGCCTAACTATTTGAGTTTGGTTCAACAGAACCAATTTGGAGGCTCAGCTACTAATAACGCAGATATGCATTTAAATAGCTTTACTAGATATACGGCATGATGCACATAGAAGATGTTGACCCCAATACAGTTAAGCCGCATCTATTCCCTTTCTCGCTAAAGGAAAGGCAAAAGGTTAGTTGCTAGCACTGTCTAAAGACACTATCACTTCATGGGAGGAATGTACTAATCTTTTTATGACTAACTTTTTATCCTACTAAGACTATGCAACTACGATCTAATATTACAAGTTTTAAACAAGAATACTACGAGCCATTAGAGCTTGCGTGGGAAAGGATGAAGGAGTCTGTCAGAAAAATATCTTAACCATGGGATGAAAGAGTGGTTAATTCTCCACCTATTTTATAACGCTCTTAATCCAATATCTAAATCATTGATTGACATTGCAACTGGAGGCACATTCATGGCCAAACAAGTTGATGCTTCCACGAAGCTTCTTGATGATATGCAGAACAACCATGTCTAATGGCATGTGGAAAGATCCTCCTCAAGAAAATTAAACTCTGTTAATGAGTAGAAGAATGAAGAACTCGCTGCAAAGGTGAATAAGCTCATAGAAATAATAAAGAGTAAGGAATAAACACAAATTAATGTTATCACCAAAACTAATATTGAAGAAGTGGACTATATTTCTTGTTATCCTTATAACCCTGCATGGAAGAACCAAAACTATGGTTCAAACTTTCAAGAACCTTAATATAATACTACAGGTGCTCCAAACAACAACAATAATACTAATGAAGAAAATCATAGTAATCTCTTTGTAACTGAAAATTCTTTTAGAACTTTTATGCAAACTCAAGCTAAGAAAAATAGTATCCTTACCAAAATAATGGAGAACCATGATAATATTATCGGTAAAATTTCTAACCAAGTTATTGACATTATAGAAATGATATGCAGGCTTTTCAAGAAAGAACAAAGACCGTGGAGACATAATTGGGTAAGATAGCTAAGAGTCAAATTCTCATACTTGCAAGATTTGCAGGGAAACCCGTGCCTAATTCAATCGAAGACCTCAAGAAGATGAGGGTTAAAAATAAAGATGAAGAACCTGAAGAGCTAGACTATAGAAATGTTCCATCCCTAGATTACACCGTGGAGGACCTTATTAAAATGATCACTTTAAAGAACCCCAACATTGATAGAGGTAATAAGTCATGTACAAATAATTTATCAATAAAGTTGCTACAAAAATATGTGAGATAGAAAATGAATATAAGAAGTTATCTGAGAAGCTCCACGCTAATCTAGAAGATATATTTGAACCTACAATCAAGAATTCATGTAGGATTTAATGAGATAGTTGCACTTTATGATCTTGGTGCAAGTCGTTTCAACCATTTCTAAAAGTTTATTCGATAGGCTTAACCTTGGTTCGTTTGAAGTAACTGAACTTAAACTTCATATAGCGAATTCCACATTTAAATAAGCCGTGGACATTAAAGAAAATATTGTTGTGCAAATCAAAGGGCATCATGCACTTGTTTATCTTATCATAGTTGATATGCATGAAGATTCAGTGGCATCTATAATTCTTGATAGACCATTTTTAAGAACTGTTAAGACCTTGATTAATCTTCATGAAGCGAAACATGAGGTTTGAATTACCCTCGCGAGAACCTTTTGTTGTTCATTTCCCTAGTAAAAAGAAGGTCAAAAAATATGACGATGGGATCATCACCCTGAAGGCCAACTGTTTTGGAGTGGGTGTCCCATGTTCCAAGGATTAAATGATCATCATCACGGTCGAGCTAAGCGACAAAAACTAGACGTGCTTCATGGGAAGCAACCCATGTGAAATAAATCTTTGATTGTGTTTTTGATTATTTTTGTTTTAGCAAAATAAAGAGTTCAAAGATCCATGAAGGAGAAGACAAGGTAATTATGTTCAAAGTTATTCATTGATATGTGGCTAATTAAGATACGATGCTATTCTCACTATTACTATCATTTTGGAAACCTCACTAACATTTCAGGTTATAAGAAAATCTCATGGGCCTACGTTAAAAGCAAAAGTCAGAATACTCCTCTGACCATTATGAGAAATCATTATACCGAAAAGGAAAACTTTGGTAATGGTCACAAGTGTCCTTCCTAGCCTACACAATCTCAACTGAACATATACCACTCTTTTGGCATGGTCTTGTTACTAAGAAATAAATTTTCTATGAGCTCAACAATCGAAGTTTGCACTTGAGAGACTTTAATAGATGGCATGAGTGGGCAGCATTGGAAAACTCTATTTCTATTTATAATTGACAACTAACCGTGTTCAACTTTGCCTTATACAATAAAATACAAAAATATAATAAAGTGCGTATAGAAGGATCACAAGTTTACTTGCAAGCTAGATTTAACTTTAACATGGGGCATAGAAGTTTTTGACTAATATCTAGTGGTTTGGAATAATATAACTGAGCTTATATTGTATTGTATGATTATGTGCTCTCTTGCTTTGAGCTTGCAAGAAAAACAAGGATACGGTGCATTAATTTCCAATGATAAGAAAGATCACATTCATTAAGTTATCAATCCCTTTTGATCAAGGACGAGCAATATTAGCTTGGGGAAGTTGATGGCTGTGATAATACAACACTTTTTAGCAATATAAATTGTGTCATTTGCCTATCATATCATGCTCCACCTAACTATTGCTATGCCTGATATGCATGATTACTTGTTTTTATTAAATTCAATATGAGCTTTGCACATTTAGTAGGTTAGATAGAATTTTATCCCTCTCCATTGTATTTGACATGTGTGTAGGTGTTGATGATGATTATGTATAAAACAAAGGCAAAAGGAACAAAGAGAGCATACTATGGAGGAGCTATAGGGACCAGACTTAGCCATTTGAGGTGTTGGAAAAGTGAATTTTTCCAACTTCTCAAAATAAAGATCAAAGACCACATGGTTTTAGCCCTCGATGAGACGAATTCAACAAGCCTAAGAACACCCAAAACGGAGTTCGTATGAAGAAATGGCGACCGAAATACTAAAAAGTACCTAAGGTTTAACGACCAACTATACGGCGGGAGCAAAAATTCTGGCCGTACAGCTCCCGACGTATAGTTGCCAAAAAGGTTGCAAACGACGGGATTTCGCCCTCCAGAAGCTCCAGAACCTTCCCTAAGTCATATGACGGTATTGGGGGAACCCTAAGGCACCCCCAAGGCCTATATAAAGGAGGGAGGAGTCAAAGAAGAGGAGAGGAAGACACCATACATCATATACAAGATCTAGATCCCATCTACTGCCTCCACGGCGGCACCCTGCTATTGTGCCGCCTCCATAGCCTCTACAGCCCTACCAAGATCCAGATCTCCATCAACACCATCAAGCCATCCAAGCAAGAAGAGGAGGAGAAGGAGGACGCCGCCATCACCATGTCGATACCACCATCACCGTGCCGTTATCACCATCTCCATCGCCGCTACTCCTTCATCCTTCTCCATCATGATCTCTGTGATGTGTTGTAACATGGCTTGAACCGAGAGCGACGTAATGGGAGACGAGCTACACGGAGCTCGGTATCAGCGTCGCTCCCATGGGCCTTCGTGATTTGAACTAGGTCGGGGCCTCCCGGCACTACGGGCCAGGATACTCCCGCGTGAATAGTAGCATGTATTCTGTTGGAACTTGATTGTTAGACATGGGCTTTATTGTTTTGGTCCATGTTTATCCTTTACTGGTTGGGTCTGGGTGTGATAAATAATGTGGGCCAGCTTATCAGGATGACAGGACTTTAGTGCTTGAGCTGCGTGTGTCGTCTCCGAAGCTTTATTGTGACAACTGACCACTCAACGTCATACGTCTCCATGGCAGCGTGGCCCACGATCAACGTGATGTTGCTGCCCAATTAAGCCACGATACTTAATCACCTAGTAATTATATATTTTAGGCTCCTTCCTAAAAATACCCTCTCTGATACAAATTAATTGACTTGAATTTGTCTAGATTCAGATGTATCTAGACATATTTTATTGCTAGATATATCCGAATATAGACAAACCCGAGTCAAGTAATTTGGGTGAGAGGGAGTAGTAAAATACTCAAATGAAGCTACGTCTCATCTTATTAATCCAAGACATTTTTCTTGCTGGAAGTATCTATTTTAGCTCGTAATCACCTATTTTGGCCCACCCCAAAATCAAATCTAGCAAAAAAAAAAAATCAACTGAATTACACCCCATCTTACTAATCCGTAACATGTTTCTTGCTAATCCATGCCATGTTCCCTGTTTTGCTCGTAATTATCATGTATCGACCTTTTTTAGAACATTATCATGTACTATCAACTGGCCTTGTAAGCAAAAATAATTGCAGCCCATCTTTGCTAAGCTCTTAACCAATGATGCTAATGTCGATGTTTGATTAGTGCCTACGACTCAGTCGCGTTGGGAGCCTATCTTTCGAGCTGTCTGCTATTAGCCCATGTTGGTCTACCAGCCAAACCATCTTTTTTTATTCTGGAAAAAGGCTAGTTTGTCAGAACCAATAAATGATCTGTTTTTTTTCAGCAATAAATGATCTGTTCCCAGTACCTTTTTGTATCATGTACTGTGCCACACGTCCATGCCATACGACATACAGTCGCTCTACCCGGAAAAACTACGGTGGAGAGAACTGATCGCGATGGAGGCTCGTTGGCTAGGATACAGAGCTAACTGTCGCTCGTCTCCCATTGCGCGCACTCGGGCTTGAACCCTTTTTATTAATGTTATGATGATTTAAGTAATTGAAGTGTGGTGTGTTCTTGTTAATTAATATGTTTGTGTTTTCTCTTTATATTGTTCTATTCATGATATTATTCTAGTGATTGGAGACGTCCAATCCATTGTTGAGGAATTTACTAGGGATTCACGGAGTGTCACAAAACTTATTATTTGTCTCTTCTCTTCCATGGGTAGAACTAATAGACTATTTGCTATAAGTGATTTGCGGAGGCAATAGCAGCTTAGGATGCATCGCCCAGAGTTTCCTCAAGATCACTCATGATATAGATAGGTATAGTGTTGCGAATTGCTTGACCCCAAAGTGACAGACGGAATATCTTGTGACTAGCACACTTGCTTAGGAGTACGGTTGTCCATAGAACTTAATGTATTTGCTCTGGTTTACCTTGATTGGTCTTGTTACCTTAATACACTATTCTCTTACGAGATGACCCATGTCCGAAGAGGATGTGGACAATTGAGTTGTCTAGTTGCCACTTACCAACAGTGGGAGACAACGGTATATGAGGGACCGCCACAATTATAGTTAACAACTATTACATAAGCACTTATCATGCATACCGGTATACACAAAATTACTTGAGGAATCATAGCATTAATATTTCATCTCATTGCATTCATCTCATTTCAGTTTTACTTTTGTTCTAGTTTTCTTTCGGTCCTAGAAGTAGTTATTACAAAACATCTTAAATTTATTTATCCTAGCAACTTATAGAATAGGCTATTTCCAAACCACGGTTTGGGTGCGAACGTGGTCGCATTGACAATGTGGCTGCGGGGTCGTGTTCGCCGAGCTCCCATCGGGACATACTCTTTAAATATTTGCTGCTACAAGTACTACAGTAACCCTATTATTGGTGCAGGAACCCAGTCATCAAATTAGCGTTGTTGCCTGGGAGCAAAGTGTTCGGTTATCTACTCGCGCATAGTTTATTTTGGTTTGTTGCTATTATCTTACTACTTTCTTTTATATTGAAAATAATAAAAAATTACAAAACCAAAAATTTACAAAATCTGTTGCTACTAATCATGTCTTCCGAGATAAATTTGTTCAAGAGATAATACAAGCATTAGAGGAGATAAAGGATTCAAGTTCATCAAGCCTGGTTGCTAGACATGAGCTGATAAAGAAATTGTTGGACCAATTGAAAAGGCATTCATTATGGTTGCGTGCTAATGATGGATCTTATTGCACAATATGTATAATAGATGACCACCTTAATTTTCAATGTAAGTGTTCCAACAATCCTACTCTAGCAAATTATAATAGAGATAAATCCTATGCTAGTTTGGAAGTACTAGAATACTTTTGTTTCAAAGGTGCATCTGAAATGGTATTTAGACTAGGAAGTATTGATGTTGAAAGTGAAGCACTTGATGGAATTTTTAATTTAGTATACCTCATATTCCTATTTTGCGACAATAATTTAAGTAATAATGCATTGGTATTATATTATTTAAAGCGGTCTAAAACCGCCATGGAGAAAGATAACCTTTTGTAGGACTCACTAAAGGGCGAAGAGGAAAAGGAGCACAAGGAGGAAGAACAGATCGATCACCCGCTCACACCTTCAAATCCTACTTTTGATTCTATCATTGCTACTAAAACACTAGTCAATGAAAAGGAGGAACAAAAAGGTAAGGTTGACAAAGAGAGTCACACTACAAATTTTGTTTGTGATGCCTCTCACTCTAGTAGTGATTTTTATGATGCTAAAACTATTAAAAATTGTTCTGCGGAGACCTTGTGCCTAGACACTCATATGGAGAGCATTAATAATAATAAAGTAGAGATAGAACCTTTCTATACTAACATGCAGTGTCCTGAACTCCCTGCTATGAAGGAAGAATACTATGAAGTGTTCCCCTAAATAGGTAACCAAGGTAAAGATTTAAGAATTTTATATGAATCTCAAATCCTCTCATTGCAGCTATACACGGAGACATGTTCACCAAGCTTGGTGCATCAACACTCGCTTGAAAGCGAGAACTTGTCCATCTACATGATGCCGATGCACCATAAGCGGGTATGACTCCGACCGAACTCTACTTCAAGATGATCCAAGCTGGTATGTACAACCTCACCTCGAGTCGATATCCCTAGGTATCTAGGTTGGAAATGTATGGAGCATCCTAGCCTGGCTTTATGGCTTTAAAGAGAGCACTTCCCGGGAAGCAACCCACAAGTTACTAGGTGTCTTTCTTAGTTTTGTGTCTCGAGTCTAGTTGCATTCATGTTGCATTGGCACTTTTATTCTTCGCATGTCTTGCTATTAGAGTAATCTTATGGTAGTTTTCAAAAGATAGAATTTATTGTCACTATATTATGTGTTGCATAAACTCGGTAAAAAGGAAGAGAAATTCAGTTTCAGGTGAATCCTTCAATTATATGTATTTGTTGGTCGAAAATTAAAGTTGTTATTTTACCGTCAAAACATGGTGTTTATTAAGTTTCAGGTTAATAATGAATCCTCGAAGAAACAGGCGAAGATTGGCATTTCTAGAAGGTTTAACAACCAACTATATGGCGGGAATTTTTTTCTGGCTGTATAGTTATGGTCGTATAGTTATCTACCACATCTCCGGATTTATATTGCAGGGTACTGCAAGTTTAATGACCAACTATACGGCGGGACCTTTTTGGTCTGGCCGTATAGTTACAGCCGTATAGATATCGACGCCATCTATCCTTCGATGTTCAATGTACTGTAAGTTTAACGACCAACTATACGGCATGACCTTTTTGGTCCGGCCGTATAGTTGCACCCGTATAGTTGGGAAAACCCCTCAAACGCCAACTAGAAGGTAACCATTGCTCAAAATTTCATTCTTTCTTTTTCCTTCTTCTAAAAACCTTGAAACACCACCTGGGAGCTTCTCCCATGTTTTAGAGAAGCCGAGCGTATGTAAACAATAAAGTTATATCTCATAAATTCCTTAAGTTGTAATTCTCTTTAGCAGTTCATGTTTTCTTTTTGTTTTCTTTTATTAGTTGGGTGAACGAACTTTATTTGTACACTAAATTGTTCTCTTTATTTTGTGTGTTATTTTTGTAGGGACTTGAACCTTGTGTGACGACGTGTACGGTAGTGCCAACCGTGCAAACACTCACATGAGCCACTTGGTTGCTTCAGTTCAATGTTTCAACAATCAGTGTCTGGTAAAACCTTCCAACTCAAACCTCTTTTAAATAAGCACATAGGGGATGCACACTCGTGTCTCGTATCCTGTTTCACTTGCACCTCATCACAATCTTGGAGAGGCCACTTCTAGAACTAGTTTTTTGACTTAAGTGTGGTGCTTAGGTTGATGAACCGAATCAGTGGGAATTGTATTTTTATCACTTGTGAGCCAAACCCGTGTCTTTAAAAACACAAAAATATTTTGTCTTCTTTCTAGTCTTGTTCCTACCAGGTTCTTGAGGAAGGCATACACCGGATCGTAAAGTATTCATTGAAGCAAAGGTTCTTTGTTCATCAAAGTAGAGGTTAAAAGCACCTCAACGGTAAAGTGTTTCACCCTTGCTTTAACTTAAGCTTGGGGAGGTAACCACTTCTTATACTCTCTTTTGATAACTGCATTTTATCTTTTGTTTTCATGATCTTCTCAAGTTTATCTTGGGGAGGTTATTTTGCATGCATAGAGTCTTGTGCAAAGTTCTTTATCTTAAAAAGTTTTCATGCTATTGTGTATCCCTCTGTTTTTGAATGCTTGCTTAGATGAGTTTTTGTTCATATTTATATAAGGGATATACTTGATCATGTTAGGCCCCATAGGAGGCAAGCCATAGCTTTGATGCATGTTCAACTTTTATCTAGCTTGTGAAAAATATTGTGATCCTCTAAATATACATTGCCATGTTCTCTACATTTTGAAAAAAATATAATAAAGAAGTTCTTCAAAACTTGCTAGTTTTCACTGTTTAGAATTGTCTTAAGTGAATGGTTATGGAGTAGCACGACCCCATAGTGTTGGAAATGATGGTCTTAATAGATGCTTACTGAGTGAGTTGTCAAATAATAAATGATGTTTCAAAGTTTCAAGATTACATATGCCAATTTTTTGTCTTGGAAATCAAAGTGAGATATTGCTTTATGCGTGTCTTGCGCCACTGTCGCACAACATGGGATGCTAACAACTCCGCTGGCCTTTGGACAATCCAAAAAGAGGAAACTCTTGGAGTTTGGCTATGAGTTGCCCAACATATGTAGCAAAAATGCTATATTTGGGTACGCATTGGTATTCTCATGGGCCTACATTAAAAGCAAAAGTCAGAATACACCTCTGACCATTATAAGAAATCATTATACCGAAAAGGGAAACCTTGGTAATGGTCACGAGTGTCCTTCCTAGCCTACATAGTCTCGATTGAACATATACCACTCTTTTGGCATGGTCTCGTTATTAAGAAATATATTTTCTATGAGCTCAACAATTGAAGTTTGCACTTGAGAGACTTTAATGATGGCATGTGTGGGCAACATTAGAAAACTCTATTTCTATTTATGATTGACAACTAACCGTGTTCAGCTTTGCCTTATACAAATAAAAATACAAAAATACAATAAAGTGTGTATAGAAGGATCACAAGTTTACTTGCAAGCTAGATTTAACTTTAACATGGGACATAGAAGTTTTTGACTAATCTCTAGTGGTTTGGAATAATATAACTGAGCTTATATTGCCTTGTATGATTATGTGCTCTCTTTCTTTGAGCTTGTAGGAAAAACAAGGATACGGTGCATTGATTTACAATGATAAGCAAGATCACATCCATTAAGTTATCGATCCGTTTTGCTCGAGGACGAGCAAGATCAAGCTTGGGGAAGTTGATGGTTATGATAATACAACACTTTTTAGCAATATAAATTGTGTCATTTGCCTATCATATCATGCTCCATCTAACTATTGCTATGCCTGATATGCATGATTACTTGTTTTTATTAAATTCAATATGAGCTTTGCACATTTAGTAGTTTAGGTAGAATTTTATCCCTCTCCCTTGTCTTTGACATGTGTGTAGGTGTTGATGATGATTATGGATAAAACAAAGGGAAAAGGAACAAAGAGAGCATACTATGGAGGAGTTGTAGGGACCAGACTTAGCCATTTGAGGTGTTGGAAAAGTGAATTTTTGCAACTTCTCAAAATAAAGATTCAAGACCACAGGGTCGCAGCCCTCGATGATACGAATTCAACAAGCCCAAGAACACCCAAAATGGAGTTTGTATATAGAAATGACGACCAAAATACTAAAGAGTACCGAAGGTTTAACGACCAACTATACGGCGGGAGCAAAAATTCTAGCCGTATTGTTGCCAAAAAGGTCGCAAATGACAGGATTTTGCCCTCGAGAAGCTCCAAAACCTTCCCTAAGTCATATGATGGTATTGGGGGAACCCTAGGGCACCCCAAGGCCTATATAAAGGAGGGAGGAGTCAAAGAAGAGGAGAGGAAACCAGCATACACCATATACAAGATCTAGATCCCATCTACCGCCTCAATGGCGGCACCCTGCCACTGTGCCGCCTCCATAGCCTCTACAGCTCCATCAAGATCCAGATCTCCATCAACACCATCAAGCCATCCAAGCAAGAAGAGGAGTAGAAGGAGGACGCCATCATCACCATGTCGACGCCACCATCACCGCGCCATCATCACCATCTCCATCACCGCTACTCCTTCATCCTTCCCCATCATGATCTACATGATGGGTTGTAACATGGCTTGAACCCCCTTTTATTAATGTAATGATGATTTGAGTAATTGAAGTGTGGTGTGTTCTTGTTAATTAATATGTTTGTGCTTTCTATTTACATTATTCTATTCATGATATTATTGTAGTGATTGGAGACGTCCAATCCATTGTTGAGGAATTTACTAGGGATTCACGGAGTGTCACAAAACTTATCATTAGTATCTGCTCTTCCATGGGTAGAACTAATAGGCTATTTTCTATAAGTGATTTGCGGAGGCAATAGCATCTTAAGATGCACCGCCCAGAGTTCCCTCAAAATCACTCATGATATAGATAGGTATAGTGTTGTGAATTGCTTGACCCCAAAGTGACAGACGGGATATCCTGTGACTAGCACACTTGCTTAGGATTACGGTTATCCATAGAACTTAATGTGTTTGCTCTGGTTTACCTTGATTGGTCTTGTTACCTTAATACACTATTATCTTACGAGATAACCCATGTTTGAATAGGTTGTGGACAATTGAGTTGTCTAGTTGCCACTTACCAACAGTGGGAGACAGCGGTATATGAGGGACCGCCACAATTATAGTTAACAGCTATTCCAGAAGTACTTATCATGCACAACGGTATACACAACATTACTTGAGGAATCATAGCATTAACATTTCATCTCATTGCATTCACCTCTTTTCATTTTTACTTTTGTTCTAGTTTTCCTCTAGTCCTAGTAGTAGTTATTACAAAACATCTTAAATTCATTTATCCTAGCAACTTATAGAATAGGCTATTTCCAAACCATGGTTTGGGTGCGAACGTGGTCGCATCAACAACGTGGTTGCGGGGCCGTGTTCGCCGAGCTCCCATCGGGACAAACTCTTTAAATATTTGCTGCTACAAGTACTGCAATAACCCTGTTATTGGTGCAGGAACCCAGTCATCACCTAGCAGCTGGTGCTGGTACAGCCATACCACCTATATGACCATTTTTTGATCCACTGAAGCAAGGTAAACCCACTCTCAAATTCCATGTTTCTTATTTCTTCTCCCTCCAAACTCTCAAGCACCTCAAGGACTCTTCACCTCTACTGTTTTTTGATTTGATTCTTTGCATACCAACGATCATTCGTATGTTTCTCCATCAATCCCCCATTTACTTTTTGCAAAACCATGATCTATCTCTTTTCATTATCAATCTTAGACTCATGTCTATTATGCACCGTTTTGCTTGATGAACATGTTTTGTATCAATGTTTAGAGGAGATTTTTTTGTAGAAAGTGTAGAGGAACATTCATTGCCTATTACCATTAGATCATGATAGCTCCAAGTTATGACACTTTTTACCGAGCATTTTCCATTGGTTTTCACTTGGTTTCATTGGTTTTCATCTCTCGACTAACGCTAATATTGCAAGTTAGCGAAGGCTTGAAGTTTTAATGTGAGTTTCAGATTGTGGAAACTTTTGGAAGGATCCAAGGCCAGTTATGAGCAGATTGATACAAATTAGGCAAATCTCTAATTGAAAACTTTCTGATTTGAGGCTCCGGGAGCCTTAATGAGCATCAGTACGGGCGAAGCTTGACCATATGGCTCGCCTTTATCACATGTAGCCGCCTTCGCCTGATTAATATAAACACTTTTCATGGAGGAGGCAACAAAAAAACAGACGCAGTCGCCACCATCCATCCGAGAACAAAGGAAGAAGAGATGTGAAGGAGAAGACAAGTTCCATCAATCCTATCCAAGATCTCTAGCCTCTAGATAAATCACTCCTCCATAACCCCCTTGCACTGGATCAAGATAGAGAGATTCACACTTGTAAGACTAGGGTTTGGGACTCTATCCATACTTTGCTTTGTATTGGATCTGATCTTCCCTTTATTTTGGCTACCTACGGTAATATAAAGATGAACTCCATTTACATTATGATTATATCATCGTGATATTTTCCTCTCATGTGTGAATAAATCCCCATAGGCATGGGAGATGTAGGGAATTATTAAGATGTGATGTGTCTATTTTACTTCCACCTATTTGTGATTATCGTTGTGATTATTCTATGTGAGAATGATTGTCGTTGTGCGACTAATGCTTGTTGTCTAATTTATGGGCCCAAACAACACGATCCTAATATCTCATAGACATGAGTTTGTTTGCTAGTGAATCAGTGACCCCCGAGTGCCAAGGTCGATATCAAAGAGGAGCTAGTATAACTCAAGGAGAACGTGAAACCACTGAGTTTAAAGTCTTGATTTGGTCTCATGACCTTAATTGTTGCACTGACCATGGTTGTGGTAATAGGCAAATGGATTTGTAACATCCCAAAATTTCCTAAATTTTGGAATATTAAATTTAAATAGCATGGTTTGAATGTTTGAATGCCCCAAAAGAATTTTTGATTATTTTTATTTTATATTTGAAGCCTAAACCCTAGTTTTCAAAACTATCCTTATATTGCTTTTAGTGCAAATGGCATTTTTTATATTTTATTTTCAGTTAAAAACATGTTTCTATAAAGTTTTTATTGTGTTCTTTGATTTTACAAAAATTTAGAAACTAATTTTACTCAATTTGGATTTATAAACTAAAATTATAAAGGAAAAGGTAAAACTAAAATGAAATAAAACAAAATAATAATAATAGCTAAATCTACCGAACCGACCCAACTAGGTCGTACCAGAGTTTCCATGCCCTTATCTACCACGCGGCCCACCCACACGAGCGGTACCCAGCAGCCTAGCAATGGACCCACCCCTTCCCCCGCTACTGCCACTTGGGACCCACCCAACCCCATCGCCTTCCTCCAACCACCCACGATGCCCACCTTCCGATGACCTCATTGCCCCTGCTCCACCCGTGTTTCCTACTCCTCGGCCGACCCTGCTCCTGAGACCCTCCTTCAAAACCCCGCACTTCCATATTCTCTTCCCCTCTGCTGCCCCGTGACGATGCCACCAGGCTGTCCCGCGATTTCTCACCAGAACCACCGCCGCCGCCACCGTTCGACCTTGCTGCTGGTGAGCTCCGACTGCCCCGCTCTTCTCCTTCGCCCTAGTTCTCTCCCTTTCTCACTCCCACATCCCCTGGTGCTCTTATTTTCCCTCTTCCACAACCTAGAGGACCACCCCCATGACACCACTGTCCGCCACCACTCCGGTTGCTCTTCCCTGCCACTACCACCTGCAACCTCCCCTCGATTCCCCGCTTCTTGTCGACGCCTCCGCGGTCGCCCAGGTCCACCGCATCGTCGCGTTCATCCACGCTCGAGCCACCCACCACCATGAACAAGCTTTTCCAGCGACCCAAGCCTAGAGGTGAGATACCCCCTCTCTCTATCGTTCGATCGTGCAACGACGTCCTTGATTCAACCCAGCTGAGCCTAGCTGCAAGCTTAGCCGCTAACCGTGTCGCGAGTCGAGCCACGAGCTAGAGGCGATCTGGTCATCCAGGTTGTGATGATCCAATGACCCATGTTGCTCCACTTACCGAATGGGTATCAGCGAATAGGAGAGATCCATGTGGCCGGCTATTTGAAAATAGAGTCTCCCACCCGTTAGTAGATGGCATTTTTGCAGAAAAGTCCCTATAACTTAGATACATCATAACTTTTTATCTATAAGCCCAAGCAATGCAAATAATATACCCCTAGGACCCTTATGACATGTAGAATGTTTTCCAACTGTTATTTTTTCAAATTTGAATATTTTAAATTGAATAATATTATAGGATTGCCATTTAGGTATTAGGGGCATAACTTTAATTACAATTTTTTTTGATGTGATTCCTTTTTCTAAATGCTTATATTTTAGTCCCCTGTCCCATAGGATCATAGGATAAAATTTAAAATTATGTCTACATCATATTTACTTAAATACGAATCTATACCCTTTTAATAACTATTTTGAACATAACTTTAGTGATAAAAATTATTTTTAAAAAAATCTTTTTGCACCATGCATATTTTTAACTTTTATAAACCTTATTCATGATTTTCAATACATATCAAATGTTTTGTATGAAGTCGTGCATGTCTTACTCTTGCATGATATTTGTTGTGTGAATGGGTGTTCATTTGAATTCTTTGACTTATAGATTGAGAGGTGTGCAAGCCCTGTGATTGTAAGAAGTGAGTGAACATCCATAAACAATGAGGCAAGTTTA
Organism: Avena insularis; assembly: GCA_023614405.1. NCBI lineage: Eukaryota > Viridiplantae > Streptophyta > Magnoliopsida > Poales > Poaceae > Avena > Avena insularis. Next base: position 656,422,595 of record CM042690.1, on the reverse strand, counting down.
TATTTACTAATGATAATTTTATGATTAATTCGCAAGTTGAACTACACCTTGGTCCTTATTACGCTTACTATGTGAGTGTAGAAGTATTTTTGTTTGTATGATGATACACTATGAAACCCGGATAGGATAGCCATATGGATATTCAATCTTGTGTGATGTGTGACCAATGTTTGTGTTGGGAATGTTTGGCTATGCCAATTTAGGGATGTGGACAAAAACCCAAGAATATACTTTAACTTAGTGGGACAATGAGATTGGATTGACATAGTGAGTGGTTGGATTTGGAAGAATGGAGGAGATTTTCTAGGATGGCATGGCATGGTAAGGGCATGGAGTCTTACTTATTGATGTGTTGAGCCTGAGAGGGTGGATTGCGTGGCATGGTAAGGGCGTCGAGTCTGACTTTCTGATATGTTGAGTTGAGTCCTAGATGGGGTGCATGGCAAGGGCGGTGGTCTGAATTACTAACATGTTGATAATAGGAGAGGTTGTACAAGTAGCATGGTAGGGCTATGGTCTTACTAATGACATGTTGAGTTTAGCCCTTGAGGAGTAGTGGAGTGAAGGATGGTTTGGAAGGAGGCTTTGGATTGACCCGCAGAACAGTAGATAAGAAGAGCTGGCTGATTTTGCCTCATTGGATTTATATACCCCCAATAGTGACACTTGCAAATACATTCAATGTATTAACCTCATTCATGGATACAACTTTTCATGTTTGAGGTTTCACTAAACATTGTTTAAGTGCGATGTTAGGGTTACGAGTCTCCACTCAGCATGCTTTGCCTATGGCATTTGAATGGAGCTCCTTATCTTTTATTAGTCTTCCATTGTTGGAATTTGTTTGTGAGGAGATAGCCCTTCTGTTGGAAATATGCCCTAGAGACAAATAGTAATAAGGACTATTATCATATTTCATAAAGTTTGTGATTAAGTTTTATATCATGCTATAACTGTATTGAGAGGAAACATCAATACACATGTGATATATAAACAACCAGGGGTTCCCAGTGAAACTCTAGTCACTGGTTCATTGGTCAATAGGTGATCAAGTTTCCTGATCATGTGGCATTTATGCCAGTTGGAAATGGGGTCGACTCATTCTGAGAATGAGATGATGAACCAATACCCAACCTAAACATCATGACCTGATCATGTCACGAATTTCAAGTTACGATGATTAGAAATGGATCCTCGTAGACTATTCCTTGGACCGTGAGGCTATATCAATCACTGTCTCCCGAGAGTGCTTAGATAGTGATACATTGCAAATGTATCTATAATTTTTGATGTTCCATGCTTGGTTTTATCCACTTTCTTGTGTTTTGTTCCAACTTTGGAGTACTTTTCATATGATTTCTTGGACTAACCTATTAACAAGAGCCATAGTGCCAGCTGCCTGTTTTCTGCTGTTTTTGGTTCCAGGAAAGTCAGAAAATGAATATTCTCGGAATTGGACGGGACAAAAGCCAAAGTGCCTATTTTCCGAAGGATCAAGTGCCGAATACGAGACGGAGAAGGGCCAGGAGCCACCACACCACCTGGCCAGTGGCGCGCCAGGGGTGGTGTGGCCGCCCCACACCCTCGGCCTCCTTCCGCCTATAAGTTGCCCTTGGGACGAAAACCCTAAGCACCATCAAAAATCCACAAAGAGTCTATAGCCACCGTCATATCCATCCCTAGATCGGAGGATCCAAGCTCTTCCCGCACCGCCAGAGAGGGAATTCACCGAGGCCTTCTTCATCACCATGCAAGCCTCCTGTGATGCGTGAGTAGTTCATCCTTGACTACTTATCCATGTAGTAGCTAGATGGCTGGTTTCTCCTCCTTTGTGCTTTCATGTTTAGATCTTGTGAGCTCCGCTCATGATCAAGATCATCTTTTGTAATCCATACATGTTGTGTTTGGGATCCTATGGATATTGAGATGCTATTTCAGATTTATTATTGATTCTATCATGTCTTTGTTATTTGAGATCTTGCATGCTTTCCGTTGTTAGTAGCTATCTTGGCCAAGTAGATGCTAGCAACTCCAAGAGTTAGTATTTATGCTCGATAGTGGGTTCATGCCTCCGTAACTGGGAAGTGACAGAAATCTCTAAGGTACTAGATGTGTTGTTGCTACTAGGGAGAAAACATCAATCCTTTGTTCATAGAACAATCATATTGTTTACTTTACACGCAGTTCGTAAAGCAATAATCTGTTGCTTGCAACTTAATACTGGAGGGGGTTCGGATGATAACCTAAAGGTGGATTATTAGTCATAGATGCAGTTGGATGGCGGTCTATGTATTATGTTGTAATGCCCAATCGAGTCTCAGAGGAGTCAAGATGATTAGTATATGCATGTATTGCTTTCTTGGTGTTTGTCAATTGCCCCGCTGTAATTTGTTCACCCAGCATGTTATCTATCTAAGGAGAGCCACCTCTAGTGAACTATGGATCCCGGTCCTTTTACTTTACATACAATCTACAATCTTTTACTGCTTTGTGTTTACTTTCTGCAAACTTTTACTTCTTTCCATTCGATACGTTTAATCCTTTATTTTCCGCAAAACACGGTGAGATTGACAACCTCATCGCAAGTTGGGGACAAAGTTCTGTGGTTATGTTGTGCAGGTCTCCACGTTGCTACTAGCACCGGTAGTGCGCCCTGCCAAAGCTCAGCTAGTAACAACTTTGGGGTGTTTCCTTGCTCCTACTGGTTCGATTAAACCTTGGTTTCATAACTGAGGGAAAACTTGCTGCTATATTCATCGTACCTTCCTCTTGGGGTTCCCAACGAGCTCTACGTCGAAAGTCGAGCGTATTAGATAGCATCAAGCATCACTTGGTAATACAGTGATTATAAAGGTGTGTCCAGGTACTTGGAGGAACCGTAGAGGCAATATATGTCAAGAGCGGGATTTTTCCATCCACGTGACTGAAAGATACTCAAGGGCCCACTCGGAGAAGCTATATCCAATAGCTGCGCAGCGTGTGATTTGATCACAAGGATATCACTTATCGGAACAAGTCAAGTAGCATTGTTCAGTAACGATATTGAACACGACATGGTGATGTCATTGATCAGATCTCGGGAAATGCAAGTATCGAGAGACAAAGGTAATAAGACACGACCGTCCCGGTTCAAACGACGAAAGATCTTCGTGGAACGCACAGGCGTCACATGGCCATCTAGGTCTCTCTGTCGATCATTGGTCCAGGAGTGTCTTGATCATGTCTGTAGTGTTCCTGAACCGTAGGGTATCACGCTTAAGGGTTTGATGATGCTTACAGAGTGTTTATAGGATCGGAAGAATCACCGAAGAATAGTAGAGAGAAAACCGGAAGGGTTTCAGTAAGTCTAGAGGATGTCCGGAGTGGAGGTGGAAGGTGTTCCATAGCCACGGAGATTGAATAATATGTGAATGAATGTTAAATATTGATTTAATCATTTATTCATAATTATTTAATAAAAGAGAAAATCAATTTCAAGGTCAAAAGGCTTAATGGGCCAATTCCGGAGTGAAGAGGGCCCATTAGGGAAAGGCAAGAGGGGAGAAGGGGCAAGGGGGTGGCCGGTTGGGCCAATCACCCCCCCGCACGGGGCCCACTAAGGCTGGCCGGCGGCGCCCCCCTCTCCCTCTCCTTTAGTCCCACCCTGGGACTTTGAGGAAGGTAGTACCTCCCCTTCCCCTATATATAGTGGGGGTATTTGGCTAGATAAATACACACAATATTCAATAAAGGTTTCCTCATTTTTGGGGAGACCTCCAACTGATATTCTCTCTCTCTCTCTCTCTCTCTCTCTCTCTCTCTCTCTCTCTCTCTCTCTCTCTCTCTCTCTCTCTCTCTCTCTCGGATCCAGGAGCTCTACTTCCGCAACTGATGCTGGATTAGGGAAGCGGGAGTCATCATCAGGCACCGGACATGTGTAACTCCCCTGAGGTGTCACACTTGAGGCACTCAAGTCGTTGGAGCTGCAGGAGCGCAAGGACTTCATCACAACCTTGAGGTCGGCTTCGGCTCGTCTACATCAACCACGCTCTCCTGAGTGTTGACAATGCTTTTTGGTCTTCAAGGGTAAGTTCATGAAAGCCCTCCGTTCATTGCATTACTAATAAATAGGTCCCGCAGCATCGGGGTTCTGGTGTAGGTAAAAATTATTGTTTTCATATGCGGAACCCCTACAGTGGTATCAGAGCTAGATCTATGCGTAGTAATGCTAGTACGGGTAGAACACACGAGATGTAGCATGTGGGGATTGATCTTTTAGTTGTTACCCTCCCACGTGTACTTGTGTATACCGTAGTAATGCTTGATGAAGTAGCCCTCGACCGACTTTACGCGTTCATTCGCGAGACTGGTCCACGCTTGACATACGGCTTGTACCGTATAAAGTGGCTTTGGGGGTGTCTATCTCTCTCGCATTAGTTGGTATGCCATTTGCAACGGAGGGCCCCGAAAGGGGTGTAGTATAGACAACTACTTGATCAGCGTTGTGGTGATAGTTCGTAGGTAAGTACGGTTCTTGTGCGAAAGCCCATTCAGCCACATAAAACATGCAAAGATAAAGTAGAGGCGTCTAACTTTGTTTTGCAAGGGGCGTTGCTTTGTGATATGGTTGTGGCAAAGGTAAAGTGATTACCTTTTGTTACGTAGTAGTAGATAGTCACGGAGGTGACGGACTACCACGCCGGAAGACACCGGTACCCTGGTGTCTACGGCACCGGAATCCGGTGATGACGGATGGAGATCACGACGTGAAGGACCATATCACATCGCATTTACATTCAATGTTATTGTTTGTATATCTTATTGTGTGCTAGTATTAGATAATCGACGGTAGCCTAATAAGATGATCCCTATTAAAATTACCAATGATTATGTTCCTCCTTAGTGTGCACCACCAAGAAAGTTCTTCCGTATGAGGCAAGCCATGATGATCGGGTGTCAAACATATCTACGTTCGCATATAGTGGGTGTAAGCCATGTTGCATAGCGAATACACTAAGGTTGAGTTGGCGAGCCTAGAACGTTACAGAGACGTGTCCTCAGAACATGGATGGTCGAAAGATCGAGAACGAGTCGCATGAATGATGTGACCGACATTTAGCGTCCACCCTAGAACCCACATTGATGGCCGTGATGATCGAGGGAGATGTGGGGAAAAGGGGTCATGTTATCACTAGGAACCCTTCAGGGGATAGGTGTTTATGAGTGGAGTTATTATTAACTGATTTACTTATAAACTGAGTCTAAATTCCTTTTGTAATTAGAAATGTAGAAAAGGTTCTCCCCGATGCAACCTTTCATGTTGACGATTGATTGGTTAGGAGGAGAGAAGCTCAGGCTAGACGGATCAAACTTCTCTATATGGGTTGCGCGTCTCCACGTTCTCGTTAGTGAGAATAACGTGGTCGACTACATACTCGACGAGATGGATTTGGATCAGCCCAGTGATATAGAGACCCCAGAGCAGCGGGAAGACTGCTATTACCGTCGGGAGATGGCCTTGTTCATTTCAGTTACAATGCATTTCGGAATGGTGGACGAGCTATGGCCTGTCGTGGTTAATGCCAACCCTCGTACGGTAATGCTACAGCTCAGGACACATTTCGTGGAACAAGCACGCATATGGGAGCACGAGCTGATGGGAGACTTCCTCTCCATTAAGATGGAGGAGAACTCATCGCTTGACGAGCACTTGGAGCGCATGCATGATGCATACATGAGGCCTGCATACTTCCTGGATAGCTGGATGATGGGATCTTTTGCAAATGGCATTGTGCTACGGTCGCTGCCACCAAGCTACCAAGCACAAGTCAGGACTTGCATTATGAGAGGCAACACGGAAACATAGGATTTCCACAGGTTCATATCACATCTCAGGAATGTGATGGTTGAACCTGTTGTCGCTGAGGTCATCAATGACAAAGGTATATATTTGATATATAATTTTATAAATGTTATAATCTTGCAAACACATTTGCAGTGTTAAGTATATCTGATACTTGTTCTGTTTTACTGAAAACAGGTCCTTCTGCATAGAGGTGCTTGCTGGAGAAGAGGTGACGTTGCGTGTTGATGGCAAGCATGATGATGATGGCCAACGACACTCTCCCTTGACATTTATCACTTAGTTTATGTTTTAGGATGATTATTGTAATCAAAAGATTGTGAACTTCTTTAGTGTGTCTCACATTTTGTGAGACGGTTATTCATATGAGCTTGTAACAAACAGTTGTTCCACTTTTATGAATGATTTCTATTTGTGTTCATATCTCGTTTGATTATATGTGAATTATCCTTGTTGTTTGAAACTAATTGATAATGCATGAACATTTGTAAAACATTGAAATGCCTTAAAATACCCAACTTAATGATATGTTTATTAATGAATTAAACCATTGTTTAAATTGAAAGTTATAATGATAATATGTGAAAGACATTCAATTTCTTGTCACATATGAATCATGCCCAAGTTCGGCAAAATAACTTGAACACCGTGTATTACTAGAATACAAAGTGTTTGATGAATTGTTGAAAGTAAATACATATTCGATGTATTGTGTTTTAACAAAATGGTAATTATCATTATATGATTGTTTAAATGTGTAAAGAAGTTTACCAAAGGAAACATAAGTTTGAAACTAGTTGATATGATCAAAGTGTTTCATCAATAAAGGGTATGAATATAAAAGAGAATCTAATTACTATGCTTTGATCAATAGTAATGAAATTTGACTTTGTAAGAATGGCATAAAAGAAAATTGTGAAATGCAAAGAGTTTTGAAATGCCAAAATGCAAAGCATCACAATGTGATATTAGATATCAAAGTGGGTGAATAGATGGCGCCAAATAAATCGTTGTAGTGTAGATGTAGAAACCATTAGTTAGAAATAGTTATCACTCAATTAGAATATATAGTGAACCATGTGAATTCGTGAAAGTGGCTCCATATCTAGTACGGATCGTTGTAAAAGTTATGGGGTTATTCGATATAACTAAAAAATAGCGAATAAGTACTTGTAGAGTATTCATTGGAAACTTTGAATACGAAATCCATAGTTAGACCAAAAGGGAAGCAAAATTAGTATTGCTTGGATTTTGGTACATTTTTTAGAAAGTTCGCATTTAGTGATATTTCTCGATTATGGAGCATATGGAAGATAGTGTGAAACACGATGAGGATTCATAACCCTACATCAGAGTGTTGAGAAGCGCAACGGAAAATGTTCCTTAATGAAACTCTTCACAAAGGAAAGAATCAATGATAATGACCATTGTGTTTTCCCCACTAGTGTTTTCACTACATAAAGTAGGATTCAAAATGCATCCCATATCTTGTATGGAGACATTTGTGAATCATTTGTCATGATTATTGGAATATGACATACCTACGAACTACTAAGGAAATAATGGTAAACTAGAATTATGAGAAATCCTAGGCGCAAAATTCCCTTGAGATTAGAAAGAAATTCGTTGCCGAATCTCAAAAGTAAAGGAGTTACTTGGAATTTTCCCAAATGACTGCAAAGCCATAGTGGAAAAAGGGGTAAATGACAAAAGCACAATTTGTCAAGTATTGGACAAATTCAAATGAGTTTGATTCAAGTGTGTTGAAAGTCTGGTGGATTTAAAACTAGTAAAAGTACTAGTATCTCATAGTAAATCTCCAAGTTTGATATTTGATCAAAGGATTTTGAAATCGTTCAAAATAGTGAGTGGATATGCAATTTGCATAAAATTGAGTGGGAGCTATAAAAGTCTTCCTAAAACAATATGTGAATGACATATTTTTGAGTGGGAGCAATATAAGTCTCAAATTCAAATATGTAGGAACATAGTTTGAGTAAGAGTGGTGACTCATACCCAAATATGTTGCGAACATATTTTGAGTGGGAGCTTAAAGGAGTGATTATCAAGTGTGTATTCGACACATTGAGAATAAAAGCGCAAGTACCGATAAATAATGATTTATAAGGTGTAGAAGTTGATAATAAGTGTATTATGATATTATGTAGTATTCCTTAAAGGATTTTGAAAAGGGTTTCAGAATAGAAGTTAATTAAGGAACTGGTCCTTAATAACTCAAGTTAGGAATAGTATTAAGTTTAACATCAATGGTTGAAAGAAAGAGAAGGATGATCATCATCCACTACGTTGAGACATAGGTTCTATCTTAGAAAACCATGATAGTAACTTAACATAATATATGATCCAAGAAGAAATGTTTAAAAGTTATTAAGTTTGAATCACTGAACGTTGAGATAAGTTTGTCCGCAGTGTCTAATAGAGAACTGTAGACATGTTTTCCAAATCCATAAAGGATGACATATCTTAAAGCATAAAGGGTTATGTTGTAAGGGAATATGTTGGAAACTCCTGTAAATACCGATTAAAGTCAAGTAGGAAGCAAGGTGAACAAAAACATCAAAAGTTGCACAGGGTGCACTCGTGCTTCGATGATTACATTTATAATAATAGATAAGGGTACCATCTAAAGTGTTGTATAATGTTATGGCGGGCTAGTTCTCTTTTAAGGTAGAATGATGTGTCCCAGGGCACAGTGTGTTGGGTCCGCAACATAGAAAACAAAAAATTTCCTACGGTGTGAACTACACGCCAAGATCTATCTACTAGGTACAAAGCAACGAGTGGACATACATCCAACGAGAACTTACCCTCATAGACAACGAGCTTTGTTAACGAGTAGGAACTCGTGGTTGATGTAGTCGTACACTTGCCGATCTCAAGATCGTGAGGAAGTCCGAGCGCCGCAACTCAGCGGCGCATCCGCACTCGCACACACGTTCAAGCCACCGGACAACCTCCACTTCCTCGCTCCAGCGATCCAGTGAGCGCAACTCCTTCCGCGAAATGCCACGGAACATGTATCTCGCTAATACGAGACCATGGGGAATAATTCTAGAGGGAGAGAGATCCTTCACAAGGAGGTGTGAGGATGAAGGAGGAATGGTTTTATAGGAGGAGGGGTGCCCCTCTCCATGGTCACATGGGGGGTGACCCTCACCTCCCATTCATGTGGTGGTAACCCCCACATTAAAATGCCTCTTCACATTCCCTTTTAAAGTCTCCACTTTAAATGCATTAAATTTCTCCAAATTTAATGCTCTCTCATTTAATAAAACTCTTTTTATTAAATTTATTCAGAATTTTGTTAATTACTTTAATTAACAAACATTCACATATAGCCTTGCAATATTTCAATATCACATGCAGAACCACCTTCGCAATTTCATCCAAACAATTTCCGGTTTCTATTGAAACAATTCCTGCGCTTTGCAATTCTTTCTGAAACATATGTGCTCCAAAATGGTGTCCCAGAACTCTTAAGTGTGCCACCCACGGTTCATGAATAATGCAAACATGATCGAGACCCTTCTCCGATCAATAATCAACAATGGGACCGAGATCCGTCGACTCCTACACATTCAACGATGACTCGTGATCGTGAGAACCTTTAACGCTTGTAACTAAATCCTTTGTCCTCGATATATTACATGTCCGAGATTCGATCATCGATATCTCCATACCTAGTTTGATCTCATTCTTGACATGCACTCTTTCTCGCTCCGTGATATAACATTCTAGTGATCACATCACTTGCTTGCAAGCTATCCTAATGTGATATCACCGAGAGGGCCCAGAGTATATCTATCTGTCATCTAGATTGACAAATTCCACTCTTGATCCATGAGCCTCAACATAACACCTTCGTAGTACTGAACCCATCTTTATAGTCACCCTGTTATGGTGTGACGTTTGATGTTATCAAGATACTCTTAGGTGTCGAGAATTAACATGATCTCATGGTCTAAGGATAAAGATTACTTTGTATGATGTTATAGCAATATAAACATAATGACTTGGTCGTAATGCTATACTTCGGATGAATGTTCATCACATCATTCCACCAATGGTGTGACCTTGTTATTAACAACATCCAATGTCCATGATCAGGAAACCTTGATCATCCTGTTAATCAACAAGCTAGTCTATAAGAGAGGCATGACTAGGAACCCTTTTTGTTTATTAAACACACATGTATTGATGTTTCCGAATCAATACATTTCTAGCATGTAAAATAAACATCTATCATGTATAAGGAATATATAATAACAACTTTATTATTGCCTCTCAGGGCATATTTCCTTCATAGTGCCCATGAGAAAGCCCTCGAGGTTGATCTAAAGTCACTGTAGGCTCCTAGAATCAGGCCTCATTCTGCTGCCATAGCGACGATGCATACACACAGATGTTATCATGTGACGATAAAGTATTAATGTCAATCAAGGTGACATTAGTAAGTTGCAAAGGATTTGGGACTATAAAGTACAGACCCAAGACTCAACCTCTTCCATGAGTAAGCATGTTCAGGGTACCGAATATATGGTGCCAACGATTAATAACAAATGCAGCTAGTTTATTTGTACTCGAGTGCAAGTGGGAGACTGTTGGAAATATGCCCTAGAGACAAATAGTAATAAGGACTATTATCACATTTCATAAAGTTTATGATTAAGTTTTATATCATGCTATAACTGTATTAATAGGAAACATCAATACACGTGTGATATATAAACAACCAGGGGTTCCTAGTGAAATTCTTGTCAGTGGTTCATTGGTCAACAGATGATCAAGTTTCCTGATCATGTGGCATTTATGCCAGTTGGAAATGGAGTTAATTCATTCTGAGAATGAGATGATGAACCAATACCCAACCTAAACATCGTGACCCGATCATGTCACGAAGTTCAAGTTACGATGATTAGAAATGGATCCTCATAGACTATTCCTTAGACCATGAGGCTATATCAATCGCTGTCTCCCGAGAGTGCTTAGATAGCATCAATCGTCACTTGGTAATATAGTGATTATAAAGGTGTGTTCAGGTACTCGGAGGAACCTTAGAGGCAATATATGTCAGAGCGGTATTTGCCCATCCACGTGATGGAAAGATACTCAAGGGCCCACTCGGAGAAGTTATATCCAATAGTTGCGCATCGTGTGATTTGATCACAGGGATATCACTTGTCGGAACGAGTCAAGTAGCATTGTTCAGTAACAAGATTGAACATGACATGGTGATGTCATTGATCAGATCTCGGGCAATGCAAGTATCGAGAGACAAAGGGAATAAGACATGACCGTCCCGGTTCAAACGACGAAAGATCTTCGTGGAACGCATAGGGGTCACATGGCCATCCAGGTACCTCTGTCGATCATTGGTCCAGGAGTGTCTCGACCATGTATGGAATGTTCCCGAACCATAGGGTATCACGCTTAAGGGTTTGATGATGCTTAGAGAGTGTTTATAGGATCGGAAGAATCGCCGAAGAATAGTAGAGAGCAAACCGGAAGGGTTTTGGTAAGTCCGGAGGATGTACGGAGTGGAGGTGGAAGGTGTTCCATAGCCACGGAGATTCAATAATATGTGAATGAATGTTAAATATTGATTTAATCATTTATTCATAATTATTTAATAAAAGAGAAAATCAATTTAAAGGTCAAAAGGCTTAATGGGCCAATTCCGGAGGGAAGAGGGCCCATTAGGGAAAGGCAAGAGGGGGGAATGGGCAAGGGGGTGGCCGGCTGGGCCAAGCCCCCCTCCCGCGTGGGGACCACTAGGGCTGGCCGGCGGTGCCCCCCTCTCCCTCTCCTTTAGTCCCACCACGGGACTTTGAGGGAGGTAGTACCTCCCCTTCCCCTATATATAGTGGGGGTATTTGGCCAGATAAATACACACAATATTGAATAAAGGTTTTCTCATTTTTGGGGAGACCTCCAATTGATACTCTCTCTCTCTCTCTCGTGACCGTGGTCCCAGGTTCGGACTGTGCGAACGAGAGACATCTTTACCGTGGAGCACGGTCGTGCTGCGGGATTCGGATCCAGGAGCTCTACTTCTGCAACTGCTGCTGGATCGGGGAAGCGGGAGTCATTGTCAAGCACCGGACATGTGTAACTCCCCGCGAGGTATCACACTTGAGGCACTCAAGTCATTGGAGCTGCAAGAGCGCAAGGACTTCATCACGACCTTGAGGTTGGCTTCGGCTCGTCTACATTAACCACGCTCTCCTGAGCATTGACAACGCTTTTCGGTCTTCGAGGGTAAGTTCGCGAAAATCCCCTCCCATTACTGCATTACTAATAGATAGGTCCTGGTAGCATCAGGGGTTCAGGGGCGTAGGATAAAAATTATTGTTTTCATACGCGGAACCCCTACACCTTCTGCTATGCAACTTATATGAGACTATGTTATTTATGAATCATTTGATGTAACAAAATTATGACATTTGTTTCGTGATATTACATCATGAACTGTGTGTGCTAGCGAGTCAATCTAGGGACTAGCACTAAATAGCATAGAGACTTAGACCCCTACTAGGTCGGGTTGCTTTAGGATCATTGAAGCCAATCGAAACTATCAAGAGGAGTCTTGACTATCATATGGGTTACTTGCCTACTTGCACATTAATATCACTTATCCCATTTATTCCACCTGGCACATTCACTATCACATTAATAACACTATCTGCAAGAAACTCAAAGCAATCTTAATATTGTTTACTTTTATGTTCTATACTTTAAATATTTCTCAATACTCAATTATTAACCATTCATACTCACCCTTTTCCATCTCGATTCTTGCAGTCAATTCACTCAAGATAAGTGACCTTGAGTGCGTAGAAACGCTGTTGATAAACACTTTCCGATGCTCCTTGGTGGGATCGATATAAAAATTGGAACTAATACTTTCACAAAAACATGCTCTAGAAAGACTTATTTGCCACCTTATATTGAGTATATACTTGATGCTAGACGTCAGGAATTTCTTGAAAATCTTGCTAACTCACGTGTTGTAGATGCGAATAGTTTGAGTTCTTTAATGGCAGAACTATCTCCAATGCAGAGGGCAGAGGAGCCTAAGAAGACACTAAAAGAATGAGCTGCTTCTTCTCCACTTGCCATGAGACAACCTATACTTTATCCTGATCCAGAATGTATAGAATACGAGACAAATCCTAAACTTGTGCGTATGATGCAAGATATTTCCTTTTCAGAAAACAAGGATGAAGATCCAAATCATCACCTAACTAGGGTGTATGAAATTTGTGATACTTTTGGACCAGAAGGATTACCTAAAGAGTTTCTAACATAGGCATGACTTATCGGGTTCCTGTGATTGGTATACCTGCGGGCCATGAGGCCCATAAGAAACCAGGGGTCCATGAAGCCTAGGAACCAGACTTGATGATCAAGGCACAAGCCTAAACTAACATAGTCGTAGAGTTATATTTCCAACTTGTAGCCAATCCGTACTTGACTCTGAGACCCAACCTCTCATATAAAGGTTGAGAGGATCCGATGGATAGGGAACCATAACTTTCAGCAAAGCACAACCCATCGTGAGTTAGATTACATCTAGCGAATCAGCGAGTCTGTAATCATCTTCTTCAAGAATCATATGGGCATCGACTCCATTGTTTATCTAATAAGCCGACGAAATCACCAACACTCTCTTTTCACTAAAACCCTAAGTCCATAACCATGGGCATTGTCGAGGTTACCCCTCATCAACTGAAAATTTCCTCGAATGATGGAGATCTTGAGCCTATGCTCCGGTGCAGGCACACGAACATAGCCTTGAGGGATATTCTCATCGGAAGCGCTAGCCACACACCTAGTTTTTTTGATGATTCAAGAAATAGAAGGCATGGGTTGAGGACCTCCTCAGATGATAAAGATTTGAGCATATGCTCTGGACCAAATAGCCGAACATAGCCTCGGGGGATACTCCCATCGAGAGCGCTAACCGTGCACTCGATAGAAAAACAAATCCGCCTATGGAGTCAACAGAAGAATTTAGGAAGACGAACTTTGAGCCTACACTCGACTGCAAGCATTTGAATGTAGCCTTAGGGGATACTCCCATCGGGAGCGCAGCCGTGCACCCGATAGGAAGGAAAATATCCTCCTACAGAGTGACATACAAAAAACCTATGAGCTTACCCGAGTGTATCCTCAAATGGTTACTCTCATGGGGAGCGTTAACAGCACACCCGATGAAAATGACAATAAGCTGACAACTTCAGCAATTTCAATAGCCAAACAAGGCAGCCGATAGAAACTTCAAATTCTCAGATCGTGTCCGGCGTGATAACATGTTTGATTGTCGTGTGTATGACATGAAGGTAAGACCCCGAGATCCATCCTATGGGCTTGGTAATCGCACATGAATGTGCTCTGATAGAAAATTTCCATATCGACGATATGATGAAAAATCCCGACGAACGCGTTGTGTACCCAAAACAAAAAACTAGAATTCAGTACTCGATAATACCTCCGCGGCCTGAGCTGACTTATGCTAGTATGTACCAGGTTCGAGTCCGGGGACTTGATCTTGAGAAGGTTCATGATGTTTTGCCCAAGAGCAATTAACTGGTTTCCAATCTGTCAGATGCACCAGAATCATTATACCAAAATCCCCATGATAAAAAAATCACAGTTCATTTACTCGAAGAAATTTTTAGGTTCAATGTCGAAAATGTCTTTCAGACTCAACCTGAATATGTGATTTGGGTGGAGTCTCGGGGGCTACTAACATAGGTATGACTTATCAGGTTCCCGTTATTGGTATACATGGTACATACCTGAACTACGACCCATGAGGCACATAAGAAACCAAGGGTCCTGGAAGCATCCTAAGCCCAGGAACTAGACGTGATGGTCAAGGCAAAAGCTTAAACCGACATAGTCATAAATTTGTATTTCTAACTGGTAACCGATCCGTACACTTGACTCTGAGACCCAGCCTCTCACATAAAGGCTGGGAGGAGCCGATGGAGAGGGCACCTTAGCTTTCAGCAAACCACACCCCGCAATGAGTTAGATTGCATCTAGTGAATCAGCGACTCTATAATCATCTTCTTAAAGAATCATACGTGCATTAACTCCCTTGTTTGTCTGATAAGCCGACAAAATCACTAGCGCTCTCATTTCCCTGAAACTCCAATTCCATAACCATGGGCATTGCCAAGGTTACCCCTTGTCAGTTTCTACTTCTGAAATTATTTTGTTGGTCTTTGAAAGATAAAGAATTTGCCTAGTTACAATCCTTACCTAATGAATCAATTACTAGTTAGATGGGTTGTATTAAAGAGTTTATGCAAAAATTTACTTTGTTTGATAAAATGCTACAGATTAAACACGATATTACTAATTTGTTCAAGAAGATTGAGGAAAGTTTTGCACAGGCCTGGGAAACATTCTTAAGGCTAATTATGAGTGTCCCTAATCATGGTTTTCATGATTATTCAATTGTGAAATATTTTTATAATTGACTTACTAATGAATCCAAACAAATGATTGACTCAACTACAGGAGGAACACTAAGTGAATTAAAAATAGAGCAATCTTTGAAACTCTTCGTGGTAAGAGCTTCTAACAATGAACAATGTAATCCAGAAGGAGAAGCTAAACCAAGGAAAGGTATGCTTTTTATAACACCAGAACTCATGCGTGAAGTTAAGAAGTCGATGGAGGAAAAGGGTATAGTGGCTAAATTTGTTTAAAACGATAAAGTTGATGTGTTTCAAGATTTAGTAGAAGAAGGTGAGCTGAATAAAGCTCTTCAACAATGTATGCGTCAACAAACCCAATTCCGTCATAATTATAATAAACATCTCAAACTTCATGAAAAAGATATTAAGGAACTGATGGAAGTTTCTAGGACATGCAACTATACATCTGGATAAACATGTTAGGATGGTTAAATTTCAATGTGACCAAATAGTAGAGACTCGAGCTCTTATTTTGAGTCAGGATGATTTTTATGAAACTATCATTAGTAACGCTGTTACTAGATGAGGTACAAGAACGCAGGAATCTCTAGGTCCACCTTGGTATCAAGAATAGAAAGCCTAGATGGCTAAAGAAACTCAAGAAATGACACAATAGGAATAAAACCTTGTTGACCCTCAAGACGATATAGAACTTGAATCCCAAAGGAAACGGAAGGAGGCACGGAAGAAACTGAGGAATACAACACTAAAGATCAAGATAAACAATACCACTCTGATGCCAAAACTATTGATCGAGGAGAAGGAAGTGAACATAGCCGTGAACAAGAAGAATAGGCCATTATAGATAAAGATAAACAAGATAAAAAGCAAAAGCCTAAGACAAAGAAGAAAATGAAAGATCCAGAGCCAACACCAAATGTAAAAGAGAAGGTAAAGAGGAAATTCCTTACCCTAACCAAGTGCAATATGAGCCTAATAAAGATATATAGTGTGCCTTTGCCAAAGCTCTAAGCCATCTTTGTTTAAAACTTCCTCTAGCTGATGCAATTCAAGTACCTACTTATAAGAAGTTCATATGTGATATTTTCAATAGAAAGAAAAAGGTAACAAAGACTATAGCAGTGATGACTAGTTATGCTGATAGACCCCCTCCTAAACTTAGAGATCCTGGTACACCAACTATTTCTTGCGCTAAGGAACAACTAGCATTTATAACACCTTGTGTAATTTAGGTGCAGGAGTTAGCATCATGCCATATTCACTCTATAATAAATTAGATTTAGGATAATATTCCCCTACTTCTATTACTTTATAGATGGATGACAAAACCACCAAGCAACCTGTTGGCATGATTGAGGATGTTTTGCTTCTAATTGATAAACATGTTATTCCTACTGATTTTATTATACTTGATATGCCTGAATATGATATACTTTCTATAATTCTTTGAAGACCTTTTCTTAGCACTGCAGGAACAAATGTCAATTCCAGTAGTAAAAAAATAGTCTTCAATATTTATGATGATCAAATCATTCGATATTTTCTGAAGAAACCAAAGAGTAGTGAGAAACATATGCCACCTACTAAAAGAGTTCAAACATTAAGTGCCCTTGATGATGGGCAACCAAAGGTGCCCATTTGAGACTAAAGGGTTGGCTAAAATCAAATCAACCAATGATTGGAATAAAATGCTTGATGGGAGTTAAACCATCTTCGAATAAAATCTAGTTTTTAGATTTTAGATTTTAGCTTTAGGTTTTCTAATAGATCGCTTCTACCCAAAATTTTACAGAAAAATTGATACTTGAAGCTTATGGTGGAAGTTTGAAAAAAATATAGGAGAGGTTAAGCAAAGGAAAAGTAACAAGGGTCTTAATGAAGGTCGGTATGGCAGGATCCACTCGTACCACGTGCTCGTACCAAAGTGGTGTAGAAAATCAGAATTATTGCCAAAAAAGGAGTTCTAATGACCGCCGGTACGGTCAGATCCAATCGTACCGCGCGCCCATACCGGAACTCAGGCGAAAACTTTGAATGTTATTGAATGGCTAACAACCACTGGTACAACCTTTTTTGCCCGTACCGCACGCCGTAGCGAGCCCAGGTAAGATGCACTAACCTAACCGAGGTATCCAGCAGTAATAATCATCGGTATGGGCGGGACACGCCCGGACCTTCTGCCTGTACTGCGTGTGTTGCCTCGTAAAAACGATAGCTGCTGGCTAGGAGCCCCAAACCAGCCATTCTTCTTCTTCTTCATCTCTCTCTTTCTCTCTCAACCTCAACCCTAATCACCTAGAAGCACTGGTTCTTCACTGATTTCATCCATTTAAGTTGGGAAATCTTCACATCAGTAAGTTTCTCATCCGATACATGTCTTATTTTCAGAAATCCATGGGTAAATTTCTCACATTGCCTATCTACATGATTTCATAATATTCTTAGATCCCCGTTGATTCTACATGTTAGGATTCAAAGTTTTTGCATGGAATCATTTGTATACGTCATAGAAACCTTATACCCGCAGTTTTGTGTTGAAATTTTGCAGTACAATGAATCTGGCAAAAGTATTTGGTTGTGGTGGAACCACCAATTCATCGTGATCGAAGGGAAAGCGCTTGCGTGTGGAAGGTGAAGCCTTGAACTCGACTCTTGACAAGGACTACAAGAGGGTCCGATACCGTGTCGTTCCACCCATGAAGTGGGTTTGTGAACAATTCCTCCCGCGCAATGGTTTGCAAGAGGATTTCAACACCATGGTCAGGGACGCTGGCATGGAGAGTTCGCCTCCCTCAATGTTGACACCTATAAGCGCAACACTTGGGAGTTCCTCTCCACCTTCTACGACAACCTCGCCACGCACCAACAACATTGCACTGTGAGCTTTACACTCAACGGCACCCCTCGCGGTCTTAATTTTCAGGAATTATGTGATATTTTTGGGTTCTCTTATGAAGGAGAACCTGATACTACTAATTAAGTCCTCATTGAGGCAATGGCTGCTTAGGAGCAAATTTATGTTCATAGGAACCTCCAATATCTACATAGCAAAGCTGCCACAATCTAGAACCCGACCATCCACAACTTTGCCATGTTCTTGGCAAACTCTTTGTTTAGGAAGGGGGACGTCGGGGCAATGGCAGACCCTAACATTAGTGTCATATACATGGATCTTCACCCAGAGATGGTCCACAAGGTCAACCTTGGTGCTCTCCTCATTCATCACTTCCACCGCCAAAGTTCGCTGCATTAAGGAGATATTCCGTGCGGCGATTTTGTCACCCAAATCGCCTACTCAAGAAGGTGGCATATTCTGGCAGGACGACCCATGGATGGGAGTAAGTATTTAGATAGTATCCATATGGCTAGCATGGAATATATGGGAATATATGGACCCAATCGCCACCTCCGTGCTTATCAGTTTTATTTTGAGCCTAATGGTCATGTACAACAAGAACTTCTTCCTTTTGTACATGCTTTTGGTTTGCCAGGAAGACAGAGTTGGGTCCTTACCTAGGAGGAATTCCACCAAGCAAGGACCTTTGCTAGGAGAATTCCAAACTCGAAGGGCAATCCCGCTTGGGAAGGAGGAAATAAGCAAGAGCGGGATCAGGAGTAGCAACAAGGATGGGGTGACATGGGCTGGGATGACTATGTCCAATAACACCATCACCAACAGTAGTTCCCACCATAGCAGCAATAGCCATGCATGCCACCGGTGCCACCACCGAGACATATCTATGTCCCCTTCGACCAGTACAACACATTGGTTACTCGTGTGGGTGATGAGGATAACATGTTGCACGACATGAATGCCAATGTCGTTAACTTGATTCAGAACATCACTCATTTCATGAGTGATTTCCCCAACTACTACTTGCACCACAACCAGCTGCCAAATGATGGTTATGACGAGTAAAACAAGTTAGGCCAAAAGCCTAAGCTTGGGGAGGTTGAAATCCTCCATCCTCTTTATATTCATATTTTTTTCTTCTTTTGATTTGTTTTCTTTTCTTGTTAGTTGCATGTTTACTTTCAGTTTTGCATCGATAAAAAGATAACACAAAAAATATAATAGCCTTTTGTTTTATTTCATGTGAAACTCCCATGGTTTTATTTTGGATTTTCATAGGCTATTCACTTCAAGTGACATAGTGATGGGAAGTATACCATGGATACGACTTGAGTATACGATCGAACAGGTGAGAGGAGGTATCACATTCTTATATCTACTCCTCTTGTAAGTTTATTCCTAATCATATTATTGTTTGCTCGGTTGCACTCTAGTCTCGATCCCCACTTAGCTTGTTATCCTATAAATTTTATTCCCATGCTTGTGTCACTACTTTAGTTTCGACTTGTGAATATTGCACTTTAGTTTGAAAAACAACTATGTAGGAGTCAAATCTAATAATTTTAAAAACTTGAGAAATCATCTATGAGATGAATTTGGTGCCTTGTACATGTCTTAAGGATTTAACCTTAACAACGCTCAACCCCATAAAACTTAAATTTGATTGACTCGATATGCACTTGCTGAGAAAGAATTATGTGAAGGTATGAATTTCTAGCGATAGTTGAGATGCATGCCAATGCTGCTTGACTTGTTAATTAAAAGTAAGATATAGCTTTATGTGTGTCTCACAACACAATCGCACCCCATGGGACTGACAACTTTGCTAGCATTTGAACGATCTATCTGAGTTAAATCTTAGATTTTGGCTATGAGTTAATTGAACATATGTAGCATGCCAATGCTATGATGGGTAAAAGTCTTGGTATTATGGGTCTATGTTATAAGCAAAGTTTGAGCCATTTAACAATGCATGCACAATATTGCTTAAACTAACTAAGTCTTGGCATCATCCTACTACCAAAGGTTTGAAGTTCTATAAAAGGAAAACAATTGAGTGGTATAGGGTCACAATTTTTGAAGTGGGTGTTAATGAGCCACTCTAATGTTATATATATTTTGACATTACTTGAGCATCCTTAATTTGACAAAGCATTTCTTGCTAAACTTGTTTTTACTCTCATTAAAAGAGAGGCACTAAAATATTTGATTCAAAAGCCTAAGTAAATCTTTCACACTTCCTCTTGGGACTAAGACTTATTTACTAGCAAGTTACATGTGGTTAGGAAGTGAACTTAGGTGCAACCATTCAAATATATTATGATCATGTTTAAGGTTGCAAGATTTTTGAATATGGAATACGATGTCACCTTGGACTTGTAAGTTTTTCTACCCAAGTTTTATTTTGTTGCTATAATTCCTTATCACTTTGTCACTCGAGGGCGAGTAACAGCTAAGCTCGGGGATGTTGATAGCTCCAAATTATGACACTTTTTACCGAGAATTTTCCATTGGTTTCATTTGTTTTCATCTCTCAACTAACGCTAATATCACAAGATAGTGAAACCTTGTAGTTTTAATGTGAGTTTCAGATTCTCGGCACTTTTTTAAGGATCCAAGGCCATTTATGAGCGTATTGGAACAAATAAAGAAAATCTCTAACTGAAGACTTTCTGATTCGAGGCTCTAGGAGCCTTAACGAGCATTAGTATGGGCGGAGCTTGCCCGTATGGCCCGCCCGTACCACCTATAGCCGCCTTCGCCTGATTAATGTAAGCACTTTTCATAAAGGAGGCAACAATGAAAACAAACGCAACCACCACCATCCATTCGAGAAGAGAGGAAGAAGGGATCTAAAGGATATGAAGAGTTCCATCAATCCTCTCCAAGATCTAGCCTCTAGATCATTCACTCCTCCATAATCCCCTTGCACTAGATCAAGAGAGAGAGAGATTCACACTTGTAAGACTAAGGATTGAGACTCTATTCATACTTTGCTTTGTATTGGATCTAATCTTCCCTTTATTGTGGCTTGCTATGGTAATATCAAGATGAAATCCATTTACGTTTTTTGACCAAGGAAACCGTGAGGGAAACCCCAATGATATATTTTAATTAAATGAACCAAAGTACGGATAGGTTCACCCCATATTTACAAAGGTTGAGAGTATCAACCCAAAGGCACCTTAAAAGACAGACAAACAAAAAATTATAGGGAATGCAACCAGCCGAGAAGAGATTCCTTGTGTTTAGCTTTAACCCTATGGGAAGTCAGGTAGATGTTCTTCTTAAAGAGAATTTTCCACCGTGCAAAACTATGGCCCTTGCGGTGACCCAGCATACCACTGCATGATGTAGTATGCTATAGTCATTGACATAACACCAATGAAACACCGTCCACTAGTATTACATCCCTCAGAGTGGTACAACAGAAACATAGCAGGTCCAAGACATGACTATAGATTACAACTCGACTCTTCACATAAGATCCAGAGCACACTACAGGTTAAAGAGAGAGAAAGAAACTTCTTACAAAGAAGAACTAGAAATAATAACTCAGAGCTATCTGGCTAAAAAGACTAACATCTAAACTATCTGGCTTGCAATTGCTACTAATGCAATGCTCTACAGGAGTAGGTTTTATGGCTAGAGTATCTACTCCTAACTAATCAAGATCTTCACCTTTGTTTCGGTTGATGTATATGTTGACTTCATTGACTTTATTGAAGAACTTGAGCTGCAGATGATGGTTTCTTGAGCATAAGTTGGTGTTGATGTCGTCTTCAAAGGCTTAGAACCTAGCAGGGTTTAAGAAGGTACGGTTGAGTACGAGCGTACTCAGCAAGTTCACTAAAAAGGAGTGTATGATGCACTATCTCTACAACCACAGACCAAAGGTCGCAGGCAATGTAGGTTTTCGTAAACATTTCTTCAAAGGTTGCTTTTATTCTGAAAACTATGTCTGACAGCCTTCACAGGTTGACTAGAACCTTCGTGGGGTTCCTTTCCTGCCGCGTTCGTAGCTCCTTCCCGGAACAGGGAGTAACATGTCACAGTTCTTACACTCTGCAGAGGTGCGGTGATTTACCCATGAGAGACCTTAGCTTTGTTGCACATCCGAGTTATAGGCTCATCCATACTTCCTTGGTATGGGGCCCAGTATAAGATCCAAGCCAATCACTTCCCCCTTCGCGACCCTGCATGTCCCCTTGGTGTACGCCATGCCCACATCTTGAATTACGACAATGGTTAGTACAGACCATCAGATGCCAGAACTATCATGGGATGTTGAGGGCTCCCACCCATATGCTGCATATCCTCTACGAATTACCAATAAATGCATGCTACGAGGATAACAGCCACGACTTGGCCATCCGGATGCATGCGAGAGGAAGAAGATACAACTAACTTCTCCGTCCCATTCCAAATCTCATGGTTAACGCGTAATATACGGTGCTAGAGTCACTGGCAACATTGGTTGTTAAGTCCTAGATATTATGTTCCTTTACCACTAGAACTGTATTAGTAGATTATTACCTCTTGGTAAATAATCCATAATCATATTATTACGAAAATAGTGTTTTCTGACCTTTTTGAAATGCAGGTGATGACAATATTTGAGTTACAAGCATTTGATAGAAAATAATCAAAGGACATGAGCAAGTTGTGAACTTGCCTTTTGTGATTGCAAGATTATGCACTCACGGTCTTCAAGACAATAGAAAATCCACAATCTGGAAATAGCATCATTGGTCCGGTAAGGACTAATGTATAAAGAAGCAAGATGAAATTATGCATAAGTAATGTAATGCAGTTTGATAAACACGAATCCCTGGACTAATCGTATCTAATCTAGGGTTTGAAACTTGTGATGAGTTCTTTGGAATGTGTTGTACTTTTATACCAATTTCGCACTTGTGCTTCTTATTAAGGCTTATGAGAGTGTGTGTGAAACAATATGTAAATATAACAAGTAGTATGCAATACTAAAGCACTCAAATGGGTCATGGTATCTAGAATATTTCTTAAGCAAGATTAAGAATTAACTAGATCTTTTAAAGAAGTGTTCAAGGATTACTTTTTATGTTTCTTAAAAGAATAACTTTTGAGGAAAAGATTTCTTTACAAAGTAAAAGCGGTTAAACTTAAAGCTAACACCTTAAGATTTTCTTACTAGTTATGAATATTCAAGAAGAAAACAATTACCATATTTGAATATCTATTCCACTAGCAAGTGGAGACTTTTAACACTTCATGAAGGTGAAACAAAAGTATTATACCTTTATGGAAGTGGTGTTCTCTTGGTTTTATAAGTGAATAGAATCACTTACTTATTATAAAATTAATACTTATTTCTATAAATATGGGAATGACATCATGTTAAATACTTAAAGACTTTATTTAGCTTTTAAAGTGGATTCTCAAACTTGTAAAAGAATCAGTACTCAAACCTTGATGATTTTATAATTGATAAAATATTTTTGGAAAGTAAGATTTACTTAACTTTTAAATGGTAGTTTTAGTAAGTACAACTTAATATGGTTAGACCTATTTTGACTTCACTTAAACATCAATTGAACTTGTTTTTACACTTTTAGACTTTAGACAATAATGATAAAGGCAAAAGTAAAGCTTTGTATATTTTTAATGAATTAAACTAAAAGAAAAGTGTTTAAATAAGATTTATTAGACCTTTACATTTTATTTTTCTTCAATAATGAAAAATGATATTTTTAAAGTATAGATTTTATTTTTATGATCATTTTGGTATATTATATGTATTTTTATGATTTTTTAATTATTAAGATATGATTTTTATAAGTTTTATCACTTTATAAATACTAAATAAATAATAAATACTTAGTTAAGTATCACAAAAATGTACAAAATAAGTTTATGAATGTATATTTTGTTTTTCTAAATTTTTGATATATTATACCTAATTTTATGAATTTTAAATAATAGAATATATTTATTTAAGATTTTTCCCTAATAGGCTATTTACTAATAATAATAATTAACTTATTTAAGTTGGAAAATAAAATATGATATTAGGTTTATATTATAGAGTTTATTTTTCTAAACATTTTGATACATAATATATATATTTCTGAATTATAAAACAAAATATATTGATTTAACAAGATTTATTCATTTGTTGGAATTAAAAATAAATAACTAAATGTTTTTCTGCGTCAGTGTTGACGTCAGCACTTCATTGAATTCTTTTTACACCGAACCAGTTCTACCCTAAGCCACTGACTAGTGGGACCTCTGCCATGTCTTTTCTAGGGATTTATTTATAAGAGAAAATGATTACTGAAAAGAAAAATATATATATGACATCACATGATGTAAGAGTGACGTCATCAATGGGGATTCCTTCCCAATCGAGGACGGACTCCACGATTAGGACCTCGCGGGGCCAAACGGAGGTGTGCACTCAATAGAGAGGAGCAAGGCGAGTCTAGGGGTGGTGTCGCTGCCTATTATTGGTCACCGGAGCTACTCCGACGATAACCACATACGGCGGCCAACGGCGGAGCACGACGGTAAGGCGACTCAGAGTGCGAGAAGGAAATCGAGAAGGTGCACGAGCACCGGATGCTCACCACGAAGCCGAAGAGTGCGATGGCGAGGCCAGAGAAGCTCTGTGACAACGGCAATCAACGATGAACGGCGACGACTAGCGGCGGAGAGTCGAGGACGGTTGTGTCGATGGCAAGCGAGAGGGGTCGATCCTTCTGCCAGACTATCCAGGACGATGAGAGGAAGCCCCCAGGCACCACGACGGAGCTCGGCAAGGTCTCGTATGGCCAGCCCGATGGCGCCTGCAACGGCTTGGGTTTCGGTTTTGGGGAAAAACATGAGAGAGCGCGAGAGGGAGTGAGATGGGTATGAGCGGATAGAGGAGAGCATGGGCATTCTTATACTCACCTCCAGGGACGACGGCACACATCATAGCGCGGCGGAGGATCGACAACGGCAACACAGCCACGCAGTTGCTTCGCCGTCGTCGATGAAGACGACGAGGTGAAGAGGTATCTGGGCTGGCTGCGATCAAGGCCAAACGTTGTTGAGCTGCGGCCGATTCGTTGACCGATCCTTTTCCTTTTACTTTTTTTGCTTCTATTTACTATTTTATGGAACCTTTTCAAATATAGTTTTCTCAAGGTTTAAAATATCCCAAAATTTTATAAGTCATGAATATTATTATAGAGATCAGTCATAACCAATTCTTTCCACACTTCTGATTGTATTCTCAGAATGTGTCATTATATAAAGGTTTCTTCTTATTAGAGAAGTATTAATAGGGATTAGGGTTTTTAGGGATTAACTTCTTATATAAAGAGCTTATATAGTTGTTCTTATTTTCACCATATGGTAATGGTTATGGTAAAGATGGAAAATGTTGAATGATCTACATGGAATATATCCATACCTATCTTTATTTAATAATCACATAATATGGTGGTTTATAATATAGTGATTTAAATTTTAAGGTTCTTTAAAGTTTGGAATATTTTTATTCATATTTCATTACAATTTATTCATAACTATTCTACTCACTTTTGAAGTAGATTTGGATCACTTCTTGAACTAATTGTTCACTACTTTCTTAAGTGTGGTTAATGTTTAGTTGGAAGTTTATTATATAATGGTGAATAACCATTATCATTCATGTGGCACAAGTTATCTCCATGCCCAACAACTTTTATTTAGGGTTTCTAATACCACACTTTCTAGGGATCCTAGAGGATACACTACCCTGAAGTTTATTGGTGAATGTTGCTAGGGATCAAGGTTCAAGGATTGCTCCTAACTTTATAATCTTGGATGTTATCTTAACTTAGAGTGAGCAATACATATTACTTATTACTGTGGTCTTGATGGTATCTGAGTGACATGGGTATGATTACTCGGATGCTCATTATTCGCTACCCTACATTGGGTAAAAGGCCTACGAGCCATAAAGTTTCCAGATAACAGCCCAAGGAAGCAACTGACTGAAGCTTTTACTGTATTAGGAAAGAAACAACGAACCGACATTATGTTGGTATTGTAATCATGCGTGTATGAAACCTATCCACATACAGCTTTGAGACCCGGCCTATTATATATAGGACGGGAGAAGCCCAAGCGAGGGTACATCAAAATCTAGAGGACAACTTGTAATAGAGTGTTTTCCCAATATTCAGTCGACTTTGTCTTGATTGTTTTCCTGACATCTGATGAAATCCCAGCATTCTCTTTTCCGCAAAACCCCAAGTCCATCACCATGGGCATTGCCGAGGTTACCCCTCGTCAATTGGCGCCGTCTATGGGAAACTTGAACGCTGGAAGCACGGATTCGGCGGAACGCTCTCCACCAAGGATCAACTCGACGAAAGCGAATCCACGCCCGCCCACCTGTAAAGCTACGACCAAAGAAGTACATGAACCTTCCATTGGATCCTCAATGGAAGTTGAAGCACATATCGAAGAAGGCAACAAAGGCGGGCAAATCGATACGAATCTGGGGGATCTTGATGGTCTCTATGACAATCTCTCCTTCGGATCAGACCCACCGTTCACACCACCACGTGAAGCAAGCCTAGCCAATTCAGAACCCTAAGAAAGTAGCGAAAGAATTGACTTTGGAATTCGGATGGAGGAAATCTATCCAGAGCAAAAACTGATGGACTTCACTGGCTCATCCGATAGTGTCTCCATCGGTGAAAACGACAATGTTACTAGTCCGTACGCCACTCAGCACCAAGTATGCGTGATCATCGGAGACGCCACGACCTAGCAAGACTCCAACGGTAACCCAATTCTTAACCCCGATGATATTCTTTCAAGCCATAGTGCAGGAAGTAATGACAATGAAGGAAGTCGAGGAAACAAGGCAGACCCAATAGTCGACCGGGAAAATCAGGAAGAAGAGCAACCATGTGAAGATGAGAGGCGAACCCTTAGCCTACCAGCCAGTGCATGGGAAAAAGCGAGAGCAGCAATCTCGGGTGCGGTCCCAATGACAACAGATGCCACCCATGAAGATCTATTGGCGTACCAGTATTTGCTGCACTACAAAAAGAGAAAAATCCTCAGGATGCAAAGGCATCTCGACAAAAGGAAGAGGGTAGCCGACGAATCTAGCTTACGGCGGGCACAACTAAGCCCCACCCTAGGATCAAGAAGCATCACAGGAGGAGCATCGCCAAGAAGAGGAATTTCTAGATTACGAGGTATACCCGAAGAAGAGAGAAGCGGATTAATTCGAGACTTTGATCTCTTGTTTATGTTGATAGATCAAGATGGAAATATCAAAGCAAAGACAGCCCAGGAAGCTATTGTCGCTGCACAAACATACCTAATCACAACACAACCTGCACCCGACGATCCTCGTGTAGCCCTCCACCGATCTGCCCTGATGAACCTCGGCTTGGTGGGAAAAACTCTTGCGCAAGAAGATAAAGAAACCACGAGGCAACATGACCGGTCCCCACACTATCGCAACAACCCTCGGCAAGGAGCTCACGCCCGATGATCGCGGTCGCGACATCGGGTCCACTTTTCCGAACAAGAACTGCGCAACAACGCAAGAAACGACATCACCCAACGAAGAATTGATCGATCACGAGAAGAGCGCAGCACCCGACGGTACCGTGACAGTGAAAGTGAGGACGAACAAGAATTATGCGGAGCCAGCTCCTTTACCCGACAGGTTCACAAAAGTCTAGTGCCAAAAGATTTTAAGCTACCCCAAGATCGAAAAAAATACGACGGCCTCCCAGAACCCGAAGCTTGGCTGACAGATTATCTAGCGACTGTCAGATTACAAGGAGGATCCAAAGCCATGGCAATGCAAAACCTGCAGCTCCACCTAACTGGTGCGGCACGCTCCTTGCTAAAGCAACTACTAGAAGATTCTATCAGCAGTTGGAATGATCTTGAAGAAAAATTCATCAGAAATTTTCAATCTACATTCAAGCGACCCCCGTCTTTAGAGCAATTGCATGCCTGCAAGCAGAAGCCAGGAGAATCAATACGAGCCTTCATCCAATGATGGAACATTACCAAAAATTCGGCTGAAGCAATATCCGACGAAAGAGCAATCGACGCCTTGAATGACAGTCTCCGTCGACAGGAATTCATTGAAGAACTAGGACGAACAAAGCCAAGGACAATTTCACAGCTGATGGAAATAGCCAATCGTTGGGCCGACGGAGAGGATGCAGTACACAACAAAAGGGCCCGTTCACCTGACGACAAAGACTGGCGTAACAACGACCGGAGAGGACGAACCAATGATGGATACCATACACCCAGTTACGTTGCAGTGAGCTTTTCTGGAATGGACAACCGAGAAGTGACGATTACAACAGCAGATATCATCGTAGTAGGGACAACATCGGTGAAAGCTAGTCGCGGCAACGATACCAGCTGACGAACCAAGACACACCAATGTCAGAAGGACAAATGTTGGAAGGACCTTGCAATATGCACTACTACGTTGACTCAATAGGGAAAAGACGATCAAATCACCTCCTAAAGGACTGCCGGACATTTCTAAAGATGCAAGAACTATGCAACGCAAAGGCAGCCGAAGCAACAAACAGAAACTACGCCCCTACACCTGGCACTCTGGCCATTGGCGCTCCACCTCCACCATAGGGGCCTGCACCAGCGGGACAACCGCAAAATACAACATACCAAGACAATGAATATCCTAGGTCGAAAGGAGCAATGTCAATAATCCAGAAGGGGCCACCCTCTAATAGAACACGGAAATTGATCACCAGGCAAGTAAACTTGGCGGTAACAAAGCCACTTCCTACACCGGAGTATCTCCATTGGTCAGAACAAGAAATTACTTTCAGCAGAGCTGACCATCCATTACGGGTCCCTCAGCCAGGCCAGTCAGCGCTAATAGTGGAAGCGCAAATCACGGGTTCGACATGAGCAAGGTTTTCTTGGATACAGGAAGCATCATCAACCTGTTTTATGCCAAAACTCTGCGGGCCATGAACTGGTCCATAATGAACCTAACCCCAACTGACACAATCTTCCACGGGATAGTTCCTGGAAAAGCCGAAATTCCATTGGGCAAAGTCCACCTCGACGTCATTTTCGGGTCAAAAAATAACTTCAGACAAGAAAAGCTGGAATTCGAAGTTATGGACTGGCCATCTCAATACCACACAATCCTGGGACGACCATCTTTCGCCAGGTTCATGGCAGTACCTCACTACGCATACCTAGTGCTGAAAATGCAGCCCCCAACGGGGTCATCACAGGCAAAGGAAGCTTCAGCCGCGCAGACAGCTGCGATCAAGAATTCAACAAAATCTCGGAATCTTTCGGGATGGAGGCGGAGCTTGGGCAGCTAAAATTGGCGGATGAAGAGTCGACACATCAAGGGCACACCCGCAAGAAGAAAATATCAAAAGAGCAAGCACGTGCCAGCCTCGCAAAAAGCAACGTATGCAACCTCCAATAACGGTCCCGCATAAGAAGACCCAATGATTGAAGTCGAAGTCCCTTCAGAAAATTTCTATTTAGATACACCTTATTTTCAATAAAGGCCAAACGCCAGGCGATCGCGCCACCACAATGTACTCTCACTCATTGATATGAATAACTAAAGAAATTATTCCACGACAAAAAACTTCTATGGTCCGTCAGTTCGCCAGATCCCCCATAAGAGAATACAACATACAATCAAAATCTTGTATAAAACATATGACCTTTTTGACAAGTATAAAGTAGTTCTATACAAAGTACAAAGCTACACAAACAAGCAGTCAGATCTCAAAATTTACAAAAAAAAACCTCGTCTGCTTCTAAGCACCTACGCACAATCCTAATGGCGGGCCTCCGAGTGGCGGCATAGTGAGGCGCCATGTAGACAAGGTCGCCATCGGAAGGGATAAGCAGACCCAAAGATATGACATCCAAATCCAATATCGGGTGATGCGCATGCACCCAAGAAAGCACAAGCTTGGCACTCGCCACAAGCTGAAGCTTCACATAATGGCGGGTCCTCTCACCTTGCCAAAACTTCGTAATTAAATCTTCCAAGGTTTGAGGCTAAGGATCCCAAGGAAACATGGTATTGTAAACAATAGCCAGAGATCTGTGGCAGCATTCGACAAATTGCTCTAGCTCCGATAGACGATCCTGCAACAGCGCCACAGTGAAGGCATGGCGGTGGTTAGTCCAAAAATCTGTTTCAGAACTGCGAGAGGCAGATACAAGAGCATGCATCTAGTCGCACAGACATTATCTCTCCTCCCTCTCGCATAATCGAATACCTGCGCATTGGAGAGAAATTAATTTCTATCAAGACAAAAAAAGGCAACCGAAGGAAAAGGCAGCTTATACAGTATCTTTTCGCTCACCCGGGAGATCTCTTCCAAGAAAAAAGCCTCGCGACTGAGAGCCTGGCGTGTTTTCGATTGAGAAACATCCACCACTGATTGAACAACCCGCAGTTTTCCTTCAAGTTTCTTCACTTGTTCTATCTTTTTAGCATATAGCGATGGGTCCACCGTACGCACGACGACAAGACTAATCGCACCCGCTATAGCGGAGGGTGCAACAAAATCCGACGGTTGCGCCGAACCGGAAGGAGCCGAGGAATTATTCAAGATCTAACAAGACAAAGAAGCATACAAAACAGTCAGTTTACAAAAGCAAGCATGAACACATATATTCAAAAGTTACCTCCTTGCAAAGAGAAGCAAGGGGAAAGCCAGATAAAGTCAAGGTTCATTACAAAGAGACATGACAAATGATTACAAAATAGGGCCTATGAGGCTGCATCCTTCAAAGACAAGGTGGCGCTAGTAGAAGGAGCACTAGCTACAGTAGCGGCAGGAGTAGCCGAAGAAGGAGCGCCCGACGTAGTAAGAGGAGTCGAGGAAGGGGTAGCCAGTTTCCCTGAACCCGAGACCAGACCCAGGAGCAGCCGAGAATATTTTCTAGCCTTTTTAATATGTGGCTTCAGGTCAACTGCTTTGCCACTAGAGGTGACCAGGACAGAGGAGCTAACCTTCTCCCAGTCGACCTTCTCGCCATGCGCCATCGCCAGGGCCATCGAAGTTTCGGCACCACTCCTTGACTGCGTCAGACTATAACCAACAAGGGGGCCAGGATCAGCACCAAAAACGGTGACAAGATCATTCAGGTCCTCCGGCACATCCGTGGTTGGAAATACTTCGGCATGGAGCTTCTTGAAGGCGCGGCGTGAACAGACAAGAAGATTGCACACACGAACGCTGTTAGCCTCCAAAGTGCTAACAGCATCCGATAAAGGATCAACCCTCTTATCATCATCTAGCATCAGGTTCTGGCTAGTCTGCTCTGACAAACAAAAAGAGAGAAGAAGAGGTTGACAACCAAGAGAAAGAAACAAAACAAAAATACACGCACAGATAAAAACTTATGGGCCGGCGATTTATTTAGGGCCTCTAGACGCTGCCGCAGATTCGCATCTCGAGCAGCGACTTGCCTGGCCACTTCCTCAGCATCAACTTTTGCCTTCCGATTGGCCTCTTTGGCACCTCAGAGCCTGTTTTCCAAATCATTGGCACGCTTCATCGCCTCATCTCGAATAATTCCGGATTGCTTGGCAGCGGCTGTAGGAGTGAAACGCAAAAATGAGGATGAACATATTTACAAGGAGATTACAAAAGCGATCATCACATACTTTTCAGCTCTTCGGCATCATCACGGATCCTTATAAAATGTGCGGCCATACCGACCATCTCGCGCATCAAAGGCTGAGCAAGGGAAAAACACAGTAAAAGGATATCAAGGCAGACTAAATATACAGGGAAGGAAAATTCCGGCATCAAAAGTGACTTACATCCTTCATGTCCACATCAACGGGTTCTTCAGATATCACCACCCCTTTACCCGCCATTTTCCTCCTTTTTTGTGGTGGTGTCTTGGATGAAGCGGCGACATCCTTCTGGACGTTTTTTCTCCATAGGAGACAGAATTTTCTCCTTCGGCTCCACCGATAGCGGAGGGGTCTTCCTCGTGGAGCAGCCCATAGATGTGGGAAGAGGAGAAGCGGGAAGATCTCCGTCATCACTACAAACAACACGACCAAGAGTAAGCATCAGCAGTAAAAACACCCGGTGAAAACAGAAGAAGAAGAAAGCAAATACTTATGAAGACACATCCTGCGCAAGATGAAACAAGTTCATCCAGGCAGGAGCAGCTGTGATCGGAGAAGTGCCAAAAGGCTTGGAAGCAGTAGTGTCATCCGAATCCTCGACCCTTTCCACAGCACAAGGGTGTTTCCTCTTTTCGCTGGCATGCTCCACACGAAAATCCCTGGAGCCAGCTGAAGGAAGTGATTGCGTTTTCGACGAAGAGTCAGACGCAGAATTATCCCCCTCCTCATCCGCGGCAGTCCCAGTCATAGGGAGATCGTCGGATGCAGAGGGGTGGACAGGAGGCTCACCACTTCCAGGAAGGGGAGGAAGTGAGCTCAGGTGATCAAAATCCTATAGAAAGCGGAAGAATTGAAAAATGTATCTATAAACAGAAGACAAAAAAAAGACAAAGGCAAAGGAAATGTACCTTGGGAAGCCATTTCTTCTTGCCATAGGGCTCCACAAGGCAAGTCGAAGGAACCGGGCTTTTTGTAGTCAAAGTTGTGAAGCTTCGGACTCTCTTCTCATACAACTTAAGGGTGAGGTCCTCCGAGGATATCCTCATCGGGTCCTTCTTCCAGGTATACGCCCACATACCAGACAACCGGGCTTGAAGTGGCTGGACACGGATCCGCAAAAAATATGCCAGGACCTGGAGACCCGACAATTCTTTGCCAACCTCATGCCACAGCTCGGAAATACGATCAACAAAGGGCTAGATTTCTGCCATTTCCTTGGCAGAGGGATGCTGATCCCAGGAGTCGAGTTTACGACAGACTTTTTTAGGTTCAAAGTGGGCTAACCCGAAAGATTGGCCTTCAAGTGGCTGGTCCTTGACATAAAACCACTTAGACTTCCAACCTTGGACAGAATCCATGAGTTTGAAGTCCAATTAATCAGCATCGGATCGGACAGAAAAAATGGCACCACCAACATCATGGATAATGGTGTCAGTGGCATTGCGACGAACATAGAAGAAGTATTTCCGAAGGCCCCAATGGGGATGAATCCCAAGGAAACACTTGCAACAAGTGACAAAACAAGCAACATGGAGGATGGAATTGGGCGTGAGCTGATAAAGTTGCACGCCATAAACAAACAGAAGGCCCCGAAGGAATTCGTGGACGGGGAGAGAAAGACCACGGAAGAGGAAGGAGAGGAACATTACCCTCTAGCCAGGCTCGGGGATGGGAGCAGCTTCATCATCGGGGAGCTTGAAGGAGCCCTCCGTCAGAAGGCTGGAGTTCCGCGCCTCGCAGAGCTCTCGCGTCATGCACTTGGTGGGAGCCCACCCGACGGCCCTTTTCCTGGTGGCCTTCACGACGGTGGCAGAAGTTCCAGTAGCCTTGCTTTTTCCCATGGTAGCATAGAGAAGCAAGAGCATAAGAACTAGGGATTTTGCAGGGGAGCAAGAATAGGAGTCCGCAAGGGGGCAAGAGCACGAGGAGGAAGATGAGGCAAGGGAACATGAGGTAAAACAGTAAAACGAACCCCTCCACCCTTATAAAGAGCAACGACGAGAGGACTGAACCGTTCGATGCAAAATCAAACCGACAGAAGAGCGCACGATGGTGACACATGTTGCAAAGATTCCATAAAGGAAAAAACTAAAGAAAAGTTATGGCTGTGGTAAAAACGAAGAACAACGTGTGACGCCTCAATTTTCGCGCAGAGAGGGGACATGCAGTCAAGTATCTCCGCTGAATACACTATCACGCGTCATCATTACTGCTGCATGGGCCCACGTTCGACACGTCCCGTCAGGGCGTGTTTTTATGGATACTAACAACATTAGATACGTCATCACTGAAGACGCACTACAACAAAATTGCGGCTACTTTAGGGTATGACCCGAAGAAATTCAATTGGAGTCGAAGTAAATTCCTCTAGAGGAAGATTTGAGACTACACTCGAATATACAATATTACAACTGTAGCCTCGAGGGCTACTCCTATCGTGAGCACTAGTCGTGCACCCGACAAAATTTACAGAAACAATGACGCAGAAAAAATTCAAGCCTATGTTTTGATACATATATATCCAAACATAGCCTCGGGGGCTACTCCTATCAGGAGTGCGGCGCGCACCTGATAAAGAAAAACAAAGGAAGCATTCGACGATAAATACTCCTATCGGGAGCAGGATACAGAAAGTAAAATAAAACTCTCGGATCGCACCCGATGCGACAAAAATCCGAATGCCGTGTTCAGAAACATGAAGGTAAGATCCCGGGATTCGTCCTGTGTGGCCTGGTAATCGCACAAGAATGCGCTCTTCCAGTAAAATATCCGTAACAACGATACGATGAAAAATCCCGATAGACGCGCTGGGTACCCGATGAAAAATAGAAAACTGGAATTCAATATTCGGTAAGACCTTAGCGGCTCGAACTGAATTACGCTAGCGACAAATTCCGGATTCAAGCCTGGGGACTTGAGTTTGATGTAGGTCAACCTTGTTTTTGCCCAGGAGCAATTAACTGATTACCGATCCATCGGAAGCATCAGACTCGTTGTACCAAAATCCCTACAAAAAATAAAATCAAACATAATGAGAGAAGGAAGAAAGAAAACTTTGAGACTCAACCTGAAAATTATGGATTCAGGTAGAGTCTCGAGGGCTACTGACATGGGTATGATTACTCGGATGCTCCACATTGGGTAAAAGGCCTACGAACCATAAAGATTCCAGATAACAGCCCAAGGAAGCAACGATAGAGACTTTTACTGTATTAGGAAAGAAACCACGAACCGACATTATGTTGGTATTGTAATCACGCGTGTATGAAACCTATCTGCATATAGCTTTGAGACCTGGCCTATTATATATAGGACGGGAGAAGCCCAAATGAGGGTACACTAAAATCTAGAGGACAAGTTGTAATAGAGTGTTTTCCCAATATTTAGGCAACTTTGTCTTCATTGTTTTCCTGACATTCGACGAAATCCCCAGCGTTCTCTATTCCGTGAAACCCCAGGTCCATCACCATGGGCATTGCCGAGGTTACCCCTTATCAATGAGACTAGGTATTATTAGGGTTTAAGATAATAAGGTGGACAAGGATTCCATCTATAAACACTCTCAACTGGTTCTCTAATTATCTCTTGGAAGCTTTAATTGTCCAAGAGGTATTATTCAATGGTTACCTAGAATTAGGAAATGGTTCCACTATCCATTTGATTCTAGGGTTTTGAATGTTGGGGGGATACCCCCGGGTAGGGTCACTCCGGGGTATAAGGGCCGAGTTAGCCGAGGTTCGGCAAGGTCAAAGCGGTTGCTGGCCGAGTCACCTCAAGGCAGGCCGGATCACGGAGTAACCCGGACCAGGGGGGTCGCCTAACATTGTATCATCCGACTTAAGGAGTAAGTCAGAAATGCTTGTCTAACTTATATGCAGGAACGGGTGTGGCCGGATCTACTATGATCCGGATCCTCGCTTAGCTTCTAGGAGAAGTAAGGAATCTCTCTGGTCAAAAAAGAAGGTCCGGTACATACTGGATGAGCGGATAAAGCAAGGGCAGGACCACCGGGTCATGGCCGACAAGGGTGACGACGCTCACGTCGGCTTACGTTGCTAAAGCAAGTGTGACGCGGGGGAAAAGCACCCGTGTCGGGTTACTACTTTGGGAGGGGGCATATTCTTAGGAATATGCCTCCACGTATGCCCTAGGCCAGGACCGAACCACCTCTATATAGGGGGTTAGGGTTCTGGTAGAGGGGGTTGGCAGAATTCTAGTTGGTTAAGCACTAGAAGATCTAGGGTTCTTGGGCTAGATAGTAGGCAAGAGTAAGAGAGTACCTTCTTCCTCCTCTCGCCAATACAGCTCAAGGAGCACTTGTAATCCTGAAGATATAGCAATACAAACTTCTGTGTAGAGAATCACTCTACTATCCCTCCCCGGATTCCCCTAGCGCGCATTAGTCCCCACCTTTAGCCTATCCATGGCATCTGCCGTGACACCACCACGATAGTTGGTGCCCACCGTGGGGCTAGCGGCGCTAGCAGGGGTGAAGATCCGGACGGGAAACTTCATCGTCACCGGCGAGCGCATCGTCTCCAGGCTCATTCAGCGCTTTGGAGCGTTGGATTTCGTCAGCGACAACGCTGGTTGCTTGACGCACGCTTCGCCGCAAGAACGGCCTCTTCGTCAAGCTCGGCGCGCACAAGGTTTACGTTGCAGTGGACGTCTCGTGCGTTCATCCGCGTCGCGTCGTTGATGCGGGGGAACCACCCCTCACTGTGGCTTGCGGGGCACGTATCGCTCGCTACCCGGACCATGCGGAGGTGATGATGACTGCGCCAGGTGCAGGCGCAAGCAAGGATCCGGCACCAGACCCGGAGGTAACACCTAAGGCACCGAGAAAAGGTAGAGGACCTCCACTAGAGAGGCCTGAGAACGTACTGAGGGAAGCTATGGATAGCTTGCCTAACCCGGTAGCAGCGGTGGTAGATCCGGCTTAGGCATAGGCCGAGCTAGAGGAAACTCGGCAAAAGATACTGGAGGGCGCAAAGAAAATAGCCGCGGCTCAGCAGTCACTGAACATGACGCTGCGTGAGTACGCAAAGGCAAACAAGGTTGATGCAGTGAGGGTAAAAGGGAAAAATCTCATAAGTGAGATGAATAGAGAAGGTGATGATGGAGCAGAAGGGTCGGAAAACTATCTGTCTATGGGGTTGCCGAGGTATAGTACCCCGGCGAAGAACCTCAGAGCAGCAGACGCTGCTGCGTCCGAGTTAGAGGGTCTGACAGGGGAGGCCCGTCAGAGACAGCAAGACAGGGTTAACGAGCTGGTTTGGATCACGAACAGGCAGAACGAGGAGCTGCTGAGAGCTAACCCGGGGAGAGCTGGGGCTTCCAAGATCGTCCATTTGGTGATGGGTAACCCGAAGAAATCTGCTGGAGCCGCATCATCGCCTCATGGCGGCCCAAGGAGAGAGGAGGTAGTAACCTCGGCCAGATGGAACAAACAGATCATCCCGTACGACCCAACGCGTGCGGGAAAAGAAAAAGAGATGCGGAAAGGTGATGATCGACGGAGTGTGAGCCGAGGTGAAGCTGGCCGAGGTAATCGCGACCAAGGCAATGCCGGTCAAGGGGACGCTGCCAACGGCAATGCCGGACAACACAACTCCACAGGAGCAGGGCAACCGCAGCAGCGGAATATACTGAGGCAAGAGCAAAGCGCCGGCCGAGGTATGCAGCAGAAAGACGTGCAACGAGAGCAAAACCGATACAATGACGGTGATTCGGAGATGGTGAACGCAGGGTACCCCAGACCGGACTATCATGTGATAGGGTCTAGGTTGGGGAGCAGGGATTTGATGCCGGATGACGCCAGGTTAAAACTGGATCGCCTGTATAGGTCGGAACAGATCGAATGTCAAGGTCCTCCGGGTCCAGCGTGCTTTGGACCCCGGATCATGAAGGAACCACCAGTACCCAACTTCCAATTACCCAGGGGCACGAAGACGTATGATGGCACTACCAAGCCGGAGGATTGGTTGATAAACTATGCTACGGCGGTAAAAATTGCAACTGGCAACTTGAGATGGGCTGTGTGTTACGTGCCCCAGATGTTGGAAGGCCCGACCAGAGTATGGCTGAATAACTTGCCGCCCGGAAGCATCAACTACTGGATAGATTTTGAAGAAATGTTTATCAGCAACTTCTCAAGGCACGCATCGAGGCCGAATAGACCGCAGACCCTGGCAATGTGCAAGCAAAGACCCAACGAGACGGATCGTGAATTCTTAACCCGGTGGTGTACCGTAAGAAACTCGTGTGAGGGCGTCATAGAGTCACAGGCCATAGCGTGGTTTGCGCAAGGGTGCAGATACGGCAGCGAGCTGTGGATGAAACTGCAAAGGAAAATGCCAGTTACGCTTGCAGAGATTATCCGGATTGCTGATTCGTATGCTTTGGGCGATTCGACTCAACCTAGGCTCCCGTCAAATGACTCAAACGAGGAATACTATCAGAGAGATGGAGTCGGGTCGTCCCGGAGGAATGATTACAGAGGAAAAAGGAGAGATGACAGACCGGACCATCGCTATGGCTCGCAACAAGTTGCGGCAGTGAATCAAGATCAACCCGGAGGAGGGAGTAACCAACGCCAGAGAACTGGAGGGCAGTGGACTCCAAGAAATGATGGCAAGAAAACATGGACCCCGGAGCAGAAGAAACAGTGGCAAGAAAAGAAAGACCGTCCGAGGTATACCTATGAGTCAATGCTGGACCAACCGTGTATGTTTCACACGCCGAATCCGAATAGCCCGGCGGGTGACACGACGAGGCAATGTGAGTGGATGCGAAAGATAGAACAAGGTGGCTCGAGGAATGCTCAGGTACCCCGGAATGAGCAACCTCAGCAGGAGTTACCCCGGCAGCAATTCCTCTCCGGAGCAAACACGCAGCAGCTAATGTTGCCTCCCCCTCCGCCGAGGTATGACAACAATGAGAGAAGGGATGCAATGCATCAGGTGGAAAATCAGCAACAACCGGATCAGAGGTATCCCAGAAACAAGGGAAGGAATGAGTACAGGGAACATCACCAGAGTTATTGTGTGTTTACGACTGAGGAAACAGATAGAAAGAGCTTGCGACGCTGACATATGGAGGTCAATGCGGTCATGCCAGCGGTGACGAGGTACATGCCTTGGTCGGACCAAGCAATCACCTGGAACATCAAAGATCATCCTAAACTTATGCCGAGCCTAGGTTCGTACGCGCTAGTGCTAGATCCGATGTTCATTGGACCAAACATCAACGTGAGGTTCTCCAAGATTTTGATTGATAATGGCAGTAGCATTAACATCATGTATGCGGACACGATGCGCAAGTTAGGCATCTCGGAGAACATGCTCCAGGCTACGAGAACAACTTTCCATGGCATTGTACCAGGCATTTCGTGCGAGCCCATAGGCAAAGTCCGGGTCGACGTGCTATTCGGAACAAGGGATAACTGCCGAACTGAAAATCTGGAGTTTGAAGTGGTGAACTTGGAAAGTGCATATGACGCGTTACTCGGAAGACCAGCATTGAACAAATTCATGGCAAGCTGTCACATCAGTTATCTGAAGATGAAGTTGCCCGGGCCAAATGGAGTGATTACCATTGCTGGGGATTTCCGATGTTCCATGCAGTGTGCTTCAGCCGGGTCTAACCTAGCCGAGTCACTCGTGATTGCGCGAGAGAAAAGAAAAATCCAAGAGGTGGCGGCACTAGCTCAGTCCGCGCAGCAATATATGCCGGCGCTAAGTAACCCGCATGGCAGCGTTTCGTTTCAAGCCGCAAAGGACACCAAGAAGATTCCAGTTGATAACATGTTTCCGGAGCGCACCATAACAATTGGTGCCGGGTTAACTGACAAATAGGAAAGCGAGCTCGTCAACTTCCTCCGTGAGAATCGGGATATTTTTGCTTGGTATACACAGGACTTGCAAGGTGTTCCGAGGGAGTTGGCCGAGCACTCTTTGAACGTAAGACCCGGAGCAAGGCCGGTGAAGCAACCTCTCCGCCGCTTCGCCGAGGATAGGAGAAAAGTCATTGGAGACGAGATAGCTCGGTTACTGGCAGCAGGATTCATCATGGAGGTACTATATCCGGATTGGCTCTCTAATCCGGTGCTAGTGGAAAAGAAGAAGGACGATCCGAACGTGGCAGTGGTCTGGTGTATGTGTATCGATTACACGAACTTGAACAAGGCGTGTCCAAAAGACCCATTTCCACTGTCGAGGATAGATCAGGTCATAGACTCAACCGTAGGATGCGAACTGTTGTCATTCATTGATGCATATTCTGGCTTCCACCATATACCTCTGAACCCGGATGATCAAATAAAAACGACGTTTATTACCCCGTACGGGGCTTACTGCTATCGCACTATGCCGTTTGGTTTACGTAATGCAGGTGCAACATACCAAAGATGTATGCAAAAATGTTTGCACGACCAAATAGGTCAGAACGTACAAGTATACGTGGATGATGTGGTTATTAAGACCAAGGAAAGCGCAATGCTCCTTGACGACATAAGGCAAACATTCGCGAACTTGAGAAGGTTCCGGATGAAGCTTAACCCGGAAAAATGTACCTTCGGTGTCCCGGCTGGGAAGTTACTCGGATTTCTCATCTCCAGCCGAGGTATCGAGGTTAATCCAACTAAGATCCGAGCCATCGAACGGATGGAGCTGCCGAAGTATCTCAATGATGTCCAGAAGTTCACTGGATGCCTGGCATCGTTGAGTCGGTTCGTATGCCGGTTGGGAGAAAAGGCACTGCCTCTCTACCAACTCATGAAAACGTCGGATAAATTCGTTTGGACACCACAAGCCGATGAAGCTTTTGCCCACTTGAAAAAGATGTTGGCCACTGCGCCAGTGTTAGCCTCTCCACTATCAAAGGAGCCAATGTTGCTCTACGTAGCCGCAACCAACCGAGTTGTAAGTGCAGTAATCGTAGTGGAACGCAATGAAGAGGGTAAGTCGGTGCAGAGGCCAGTATATTACCTGAGCGAGGTATTGTCTGCCTCAAAACAGAACTACCCGCATTTTCAAAAGGTGGCATACGGTGTCTATATGGCGGCAAAGAAGTTAAAGTATTACTTTGAGGAGCACCCCATCAAAGTAATATGTGAAGCTCCCATATCCGAGATAATGGGTAACAAGGATGCGAGTGGCAGAATCGCAAAATGGGCAATTGAGCTAGCCCCTTATGCGCCCCAATACGACAGAAGAGAAGCGATCAAATCTCAGGCTGTGGCGGACTTTTTTGTGGATTGGGCCGAGGTACAATACGAACCACCGCCACCGGATCCGAACTACTGGAGGATGCATTTTGACGGGTCGAAAACCAAAACCGGGTTAGGCGCCGGAGTTGTGCTCACCTCGCCAAAGAAAGACCAACTAAAGTACGTATTGCAGATCCATTTCGCGGCATCGAACAATGTCGCTGAGTATGAAGCTCTTGTGCACGGGCTCAAAGTGGCAAAGGAGATTGGCATACGTCGGATAATATGCTTCGGTGACTCGGACCTGGTGGTACAGCAGGTGTCCGGAGTGTGGGACGCCCAGATCCAAACATGGCACTATACAAATTTCATGTGCAGAAGATATCTGGTTACTTCGAGGGGTGTGAATTTCACCATGTACCCCGGGCAGAAAACGAGGCTGCCGACATGTTGTTGAAGCTCGGATCGACCAGACAGGCAATTCCACCGGGCGTATTATTGGAACACCTCAGAAAACCATCTATCAGGCCGTCCCCAGGAACCGACTCGATCTATGTCCCAGAAAATATGGAATCCGGAGCTGAGCCCATGGACATTGACATGGGAGGTGGTACGCGAGACCCGGGGACTGCCTCGGCAAACCCGGGGGCTACCTCGGCAAACCCGGGGACTACCTCGCTAGACCCGGGGACTGCTCAGAGTGATCCGGCTGAAGTTATGCCGGTGGATCAGATGGAAATTGATGAGGAGATATTCCCTCCACGAGCCATACCAGCTTGGGCACTGCCTATATTCCAATTCCTGAAAGACGGAACGTTACCCGCTGAGGAGGTGTTAGCCAGGCAAACGCAGAGGAGAGCAAAAGCATACACAATCATTAATTCCGAGTTATACAAACGCAGTGTAACTAATGTCCTCCAACGATGCGTTGACCCGGAAGAAGGGCTTGACATCTTCCGAGATATACACCAAGGGGAATATGGGCATCATGCCTCATCCCGAGCCTTGGTGGCAAAGGCGTTCCAGCATGGATTCTACTGGCCAAGTGCCTTGGAACAAGCAGAAGATCTGGTGAGAAAATGGAATAGTTGTCAGAGGTACGCCACCAAGACACATATGCCTATGTCGGAACTCAAGACCATACCAATTACGTGGCCATTTGCTATATGGTGCTTGGACATGGTTGGTCCGTTCAAACCAGCGAGAGGAAACATGACACACATTTTGGTCATGGTGGACAAGTTTACAAGTGAAGCCTATAAGAAAATGTGATGGAGCTACGGCCGTGACATTTCTCAAAGACATCATCTTGAGATACGGTTATCCACACAACATTATAACTGATAATGGAACAAATTTTGCGGAAGGAGCATTTGCGCGCTTCTGCCGAGATAAGAAGATCCGACTCGATGTCGCCTCGGTAGCCCATCCTGCATCAAACGGACAAGTGGAAAGATCCAACGGATTAGTGTTATCCGGGATAAAACCGCGGCTCATTGAGCCGCTGCAAAGATCAGCGGGGTGCTGGATAGAAGAACTACCAGCAGTACTGTGGAGCTTAAGAACAACTCCGAATCGATCAACAGGCTATACGCCATTCTTTCTGGTATATGGGGCAGAAGTCATTACCAACGACATAGAGCATGATTCGCCTAGGGTCACCCAATACACGAAGCGAAGTGAAAGAAGCCCGCAAAATGATGTTGATCTGCTGGAAGAAGCGAGAGAACGCACGCCCAGATCCGCCATATATCAACAAAACCTCCGACGCTATCATAGCCGGAAAGTGTGCCCCCGAGTCTTCCGGGAAGGCGATCTGGTGCTCCGGTTGGTACAACGTACTACTGGCATGCATAAATTATCCCCCCATGGGAAGGGCCGTTCATTGTGATCAAAGCATTACACAATGATTCTTACTATCTCATAGATGCAAAGCCACAGGAAAAGAACAAGGCGGATAGGTCCGGAGAGGAATCCAAGCGACCGTGGAATGTAGCACTACTTCGTCCCTTCTACACTTAGCTAAGAAGTGTATGTATCCGAGTCATATGTCGGTATGTATGTCGGCAATGAGCTTATCAATGAAATAGCAGTGCCTCGAGCAGTAACTCGGGGACTGCCTTAATAATGTTTGTCGTAATTTCTTATGCGGTAGCTGGAATGAGTTG
This sequence comes from Avena insularis, assembly GCA_023614405.1. Lineage (NCBI taxonomy): Eukaryota > Viridiplantae > Streptophyta > Magnoliopsida > Poales > Poaceae > Avena > Avena insularis. The sequence continues at coordinate 656,379,381 of CM042690.1, read as the reverse complement.
TTTTACTTAACTCGGATTAGTAATGTGTGAGCACCAAAAACCCAACCCTTCGACTTGCTGCTGTCCAACAAGAATTGGCTTCATGGCAAGCAAGGGAACAAGTTTGGAATTGCGTAGCACGTGAAAAACCACTAAGGAAATGAATTTATTCGAGCTAACGTTTGTTTTTTCGGACTAACCCTGTATTTATTTTCAAGATATTATGCTGAATTATTTTGAGCCAAGCCTCAGAATTTCTAAGTATTGTTAAGACAATTTTTGAAGCTCGGATTCGTAAGTCGTAAAACCGAATCAAGGTAGACATGGGTCGAGCCAGAGAATTGGACGAACAAGAAAATGAAACTCGGGGACTACGCCCAAGTTAATCCGGCATACAAACATAGTAGCAAAATATCACATATCAAGCATACAATTGCACCCGGCATACCGGGGATCTGATAAAATTTTCATGTTTTTTTTCAACTAAGGAGCGGCAGGAGGAGGAAGTTTGGCGTCGTCATCGCTGTCTTCAATATCCAAAGCAGCATCTTCTCCATCCTCACCCGACCCATCCTCCACATTCTCAATATGCTCATCCCTACCGGACTCCAGAAAGCTTGGTCCTTCAATCCAGTCATGGATAGGAGAATATTCGACGAGGCTGTAGGCGCAAACCTGGCGCCGAGCTACCCACTCTGGATCATCGGTCCATCTGGATCCGGTGCGCCGACGTGTGAGGAGGCTCAGGTCGATCTTCTCGTACCATGTAAGAATATTATGAAGGAGGGTATCTGCTGCGGCACGCCCGACGGACTCTCCCCAGAGGTCAAGCTGGGTCTCAATTTCCAACAGCTTTTCGGCAAGGAGTGTGATCCTCTCTGGAGCGCTCTCGCTTGGCCAGAAGGTGTTGTAGATCCGGATCGCAACATTGAGGAGATCTTTCCCATAGTTCTTGATGGTTTCCACACGAGCTGACACGCTGACCAATAGGTCCTCCATGTACAAGGGAATGCTCTCACCATCAGGAGCAATGGGAGTACCCCTTTCTCGGTGGAATTTGGTAACAGCAACACTGGCAATGGGAGTACCCTCGGGAAAGTGGTCTAGAAACAAGGAAAAGGAAAATGCTGAAGCAAACACATATGCGCTGAGCCAGAAAATTATGTCGGATAAGGGAAAGAAACTTACGTGAGATATGGCGGTGGATCTGGGTCAACTCCTTGATGCAATTGTCGCGTCTCTAGTGAAGTTGTTCAAGCTCAGCGATCGCCGACCCAAGTTGGACCTCAGATTCTTTAAGCAGGTCATGGTCCTTGGAGATATGAAGAGTAAGGCGCTCACGCTCTTCGGTGAAGTTCTGGCCAACTTTTTGGAGCTCGGTTTTGTGTTGGGCCTTCATCTTCTCCATCTCAGTCTTGAGCTTGGCTATCTCGTCGTCCTTGGCCCGGAGGAGGGCAAGCTCATCATTTTTCTTCTTCAGCTCAGCTTGATGCTGTCATGCTTGTTCGAGAAAATGCAGCATCATATCAGGCACGGGCACACTATCCTCAAGCGATGTTGAAATATTATGTTGACCCGACAAAGCCGAGGAGTGAATGTTTGCTAAGCTAAGGAGAAGAGGAAATGGAAAACACAACAAGGTCGGACAAAATAAGACATACCTCGGATTTCCTCCAAGTTCTTCCACATAATTTTGTTCTCAGCCTCCACCCCAGCTGCAAAAACCAAATGAGGAGATTAGTCTGGCGAAAACAAGTGAAGAAAAACGGAGAAGTGCTGAGGGAGAAAATTACCCCTATTTTCATGCTCTGCGCCAAGTGTAACATGTTTTGCACGCAGGATCTTGTGAGTATCAAGCAGGCGTTGAAATTCGGCGCTCCGGCAATTGGTAGTTACCTAAAAGGACCACAGAAGTGTGAAATTAACTTGATGAATATTCGAAGTGTACAAGATCCGGGCCAAGTGGAACTTAACCCGGCTCTTGGTGTGTGCATATTCGAAGTGTGTAAGATCCGGGCCAAGTGGAACTTAACCCGGCTCTAGATGTGTGCATATTCGAAGTGTGTAAGATCCGGGCCAAGTGGAACTTAACCCGGCTCTAGGTGTGTGCATATTCGAAGTGTGTAAGATCCGGGCCAAGTAGAACTCAACCCGGCTCTAGGTGTGTGCATATTCGAAGTGTGTAAGATCCGGGCCAAGTGAAACTTAACCCGGCTCTAGGTGTGTGCATATTTGAAGTTTACATGCAGCTATGTTAGTTTTCTAAGGAGCATCCGGCCGAGTAACAAGCTACTCCACCGGAGGCTCGGGGACTAATGGTTATTATCTATAGCATGTAAAGGAGAAACGACATACCTCCATCATTTGCCCCGCAAGGTTAATTGCCTTGGCGGCAGTGTTCATCTGAGCAGAAAATTCTACGGGGCCGAACTTTTCCGGGAGATCGTCGTTGTAGACGAACTCCGCCTTATTCCAGTTCATGACGAACTCGATAAGCCTCGGAGGGTACCGTTCGCCAGTGGGCATGTGGGGTGCCACCAAGCCCTTTGCATGAGCTTCCTTCCTCTCAATTAGGGGAAGAGCTAGGCTGGTGTGAAGAACCATCTGTTGCGCATCGGTTGGCTCGACAGGAGGATCCGTCGCTGCTGGTGATTTCTTCAGAAGCATTGACGACAAGGTTCGCTGCCCGGCCTCGACGGATGTAGACTTGGCAGGATCCGGAGCTTTCTTGCCTTTAGCTTGCCGGGAAGAAGTAACCACGACGGATTTCCCTTTGGAAGCTGCTGGAATGGTTCCTCGTCGGGGTTGAGATGACTCGGAAGAGGCAGAGGAACTTGGTACTGGAGCCGCTATGGGTTTCCTGGCTGCCTGGACAGGTGCCGGTTCGGAAGCTGGTACTGGAGCTGCTGTTGGTGCTGGGGTTGCGGTAGACTTGGTGGTTGCTGGTTGCGGTAATGCCGAAGTGGTGGACGCTGTTGCCTCGGCCAGACCGACCCCTCCCGATCCGAGGTCGCGTTCCTCTTGATGAGGTACTGCAGAACCCGGAGCAGCCGCAGAGCCCTCCGGAATAGGGCTCAGCGGGCGTGACTCGTTGTCACGAGGAGGGGAAGGACCGGACCGAAGGGGAGAAGAGATGCTCGATCCGCTCTGAGGGACCTCCACAGGAGGCCTGCAAAAGAAAATGATGTCAGGAGTGAAATTACCCCGATGCAAGGAGAAGTGTGTTGTGAAGTGAAAAATGACTTACGCATCCGAGGTCTCGGCCTCCTTGGGTTTCCGGGCCCTCCGTGCCGGGGCTTTGCCTGCCCGCTTGGAGGCAGTCTTGTCTCCGGCCTTCTTTTGCCTTTTGGTGGGCTGAGAAGGTTCAGAGGAAGAACTTGATGCGGATCCGCGCTTCTTCTTCGACGCCACCGGAACCGGCTCGCCCGTGGCAAGTGGAGGATCCTCGTGGATATGCCCACCGGGGTTAGCTGATGCCGGAAAGGCAAAAGAAAGAGGGACAGCCTCAACGGGTTCAATCACGTCGATATCCGAGTCATCCTCATCATCGGGCCAATCTCTAAGAGAAGAGAATTTACCGCTAGGACGTTTGGTGGCATCGGTCATAGGGATGAACATCTCCTGGTCCGGCTCCTCCTCATCCGGGATCTCTCGGTCCGGCGCCCACTTAAGGGTCGGATCCGTGCCATCCTCGAGAGTTTGCTGGAGAAACAACTGAGAAAAAGCACAAAGAGCAGAGTCAAAAATATGACAAAAACCGACACATAATTGATCCGAAATAAGTTTACCCCGCGAAGCTTACCGCGGGAGGGAGCCTGTCACGGCAGTAATGTTCGATTCCCCACGTCCATTCGGCGGAGAAATCTTTGTGAGTGGTGAACAGAGCCTTGACCTGGCAGAAAATCTCTGTGTTGCTCAATTCGAAGGAGGAGGTTCGGTTGAGGTCGCGACCGAAGCTCATGTGGCACAACTTGTGGGTGCGCCTCTGGAGGGGAGAGATTCGGTTGCGCACGAACGTGATCATAGCGTCCTCGTTGCGCAATCCGAGCTTCTTCAGCTCCGCAAATCTTTTGTTGACTTGATTGGCCAGAGCTGTAGGTTTCTTGGCGACCTCCTCCCAGAAATCCGTGTCAGGGGGACCCGGAGCGTAGGGCACCAACCAAATCAAGTCTTCGGTACCCTCGTTCCGGACGTAGAAGAAGGTCCGGGCCCACCCTTTGCAGGAGTCAAGCCCGATGACCCGGGGAAAGATTGAAAATCTCTAGGGCAAGATCGAGGCAGCTCCGAACTGGGTGAGCTGCTTGTCCTCCGACTCGACGTGGATGTTGGGGACGACATTGTGACGAAGACCGAAGAATCGGATCCATAGCTCCTTCGTGGGCCATAGTCCGGTATAACCTTCGATCATAGAGACAAAGGCAGAAAGAGAGGTGATTGCGTTTGCTGGGAGATGGTGTGGCTGCAGGTGGTACGTCCTGACCCAGTCCCGGAAGAAGTCGCTCACCGGGAGACCAAATCCCCGTTGGAAATGGGATAGGAATACGACGAACTCACCCGGATTGGGTGAGGGGGCCAATTCCAAGGAGGGGAGACGAGCGGCGACACCGGCGGGAATACGCCTAGTCCGGTAGAGCCAGTCGATGTCGTCTTGGCAGACCCACGAACCGGCCCACGCGCCGCGGTCCGCCGCGCCGGCATCCTCCTCCATCTCCTGCTCGGCGACGACGAGCTCCTCCTCAGTCATCTCGTATCCGCTGTCCTCGCTGGAGCTAGCGGCAGCGGGGGTCTGTGGTCTAGATTGACGAGGACCCGTGGCTAAGAAGTTGCGCAGCGGTGGCTGCGGTGCGGAGGCACGGGGAGGTGTGGCAGCGGCGTTGCTGATGGACAGCACCAGCGGCAGCTTGGTCGCAGGGAAGACGAAGGTGAAAATCACAACGGGCAAAGGGGCGCGGAGATGGAAAAATGCTAAGGGACGCGCCCCTCCCCTATTTAACCGCCCACAGTGAACGATGAGTGGGATCGCGCTGCGCCAGCGAGCCACACGGTGTGGCCGTGTATCTCCGGCATCAGCCAATCAGAGAAAAGCCACACAAAGGGCCACAGAGTAGATGAGATCCCATGACACGACGTGCTGTTGCGGTAAACAAGGAGACAGGCATGACGTCACCCGCGCACAGTAAAACTGACAATTACTGCGGTGGCTACTGTGTAGGCCCTTAAAATAAGACAAGGTAATGATTAGCCTCCACGTGGGTTGGCGTATGAGAGAAGGAAACAGGGCCCGGATCAAACCGTGATAACCATGGGATCCGAGCCAAAGTGGTGACCCGGCCGGCAAGTGGAAACTTGGAACGTGCGAAGGGAACGTAAATCCATACAATCCGAGATAAGGAGCTAACCCAGAATTGAACGTCTGAGGCTCGAACATAAATGAACCTGATGTGGCCTTAGCGGCCGAGGCAGCTAAGACCGCACCAGCTTCGGGGACTAATGTTGGGGGGATACCCCCGGGTAGGGTCACTCCGGGGTATAAGGGCCGAGTTAGCCGAGGTTCGGCAAGGTCAAAGCGGTTGCTGGCCAAGTCACCTCAAGGCAGGCCGGATCACGGAGTAACCCGGACCAGGGGGGGTCGCCTAACATTGTATCATCCGACTTAAGGAGTAAGTCGGAAATGCTTGTCTAACTTATATGCAGGAACAGGTGTGGCCGGATCTACTATGATCCGGATCCTCGCTTAGCTTCTAGGAGAAGGAAGGAATCTCTCTGGTCAAAAAAGAAGGTCCGGTACGTACTGGATGAGCGGATAAAGCAAGGGCAGGACCACCGGGTCGTGGCTGACAAGGGTGACGACGCTCACGTCGGCTTACGTCGCTAAAGCAAGTGTGACGCGGGGGAAAAGCACCCCTGTCGGGTTACTACTTTGGGAGGGGGAATATTCTTAGGAATATGCCTCCACGTATGCCCTAGGCCAGGACCGAACCACCTCTATATAAGGGGGTTAGGGTTCTGGTAGAGGGGGTTGGCAGAATTCTAGTTGGTTAAGCACTAGAAGATCTAGGGTTCTTGGGCTAGATAGTAGGCAAGAGTAAGAGAGTACCTTCTTCCTCCTCTCGCCAATACAGCTCAAGGAGCACTTGTAATCTTGAAGATATAGCAATACAAACTTCTGTGTAGAGAATCACTCTACTATCCCTCCCTGGATTCCCCTAGCGCGTATTAGTCCCCACCTTTAGCCTATCCATGGCATTTGCCGTGACACCACCACGACATTGAATAATGAAGTAGACATGGGTCTTGTCATGGTTTGATATGATATTGATTTAAGACTTCTAAAGAATCCTTACCTTAATACTTCACCAAGGTTATCTTTAGATAAGGAATTCCTTTCCTAAATATACTCCATATATATCCCTTATCTTATTCACAAAGATCACATCCTTCTAAATAACTTAATTATCTAACTCCACCATATAAATCATCATATGATGACATGGTCATGCCACTTCAACAATACTCATTCTCCATTCTCCTCCTAGTATCTACATAACTTCCATTGCTAGACTACCCTTGATGAATCCATCAATGTAGCTACTTCTAACTCTATCCATTAATTCCTTTAATTCCATATTGCTACTGCTTCCAACTACTCCATACAACTTATGTTGTATACTTCATCATACTCTAGCTTGACTTCTCATGATCAAGCTAGATGATTCATCTTACTAGGCTTTGCCTAATTTGGTGTACTCACAACTCTTCTTCATCAGCTGGTCATCTATTCTCAAGTGACTTGAGAATAATGACCATCATCCTTTAATCAAGCTAAGCTTAGGTTTCTAATTGTCTGATCAAGATCTATCATCTATCTACTAAGTAGTAGACTTGTACTAGTCTCTCTATAAGACTTATCTTGTTAAAGAACCTTACTTCATATCTATATCTACTTGGCTTAACCAAATTATTGTTAGACACTCTAATACTACTAGCTCCCTCATAGCTTCATGATCACTAACTTAACTCTTGGGTTTAGATACTTTCTCTAATTAACTCAGGAGTGAGTTAACTCCTCCAACATCAGATGGTTTGATCTCCACTAAGGATCACATTCCATTGATGATGGCACACTGTACCATATCTAGTTTCTTCTTCTTATCAATTTACTTAAGGTCTTTGGAGGGTTAATATAATAGGTCAAAGCTAAGAGTCAATAAGTGCTAGGTCAAGAATTGATCACTCAACCTTGATGATCAATTGACACTAGGACTTGGTTAAATAGATATGTCACCTACTAACAAGGCAACAAAATATATGAGATGAATGGTCTTGGCTTGACTTCCCTTTCTACTCTGTTTGTGATAAGAGTTAATGTTTAAGAACTACCATGATACCCATGGTAGGAATAACTATGACAAACAAGTGTTTCAAGATTTAATTATGAGGTTTCTTTACTTGGAGTTATATACTTGACTTGGTATTCAGGTTTGTTGTAGGTAATACCTTGATATAAGCTTTAGAAGATTAAGTATTCATCCTTGAGTTGTTGTATGGAATACCATGTAATGATCTCTAGAAGATCAAGTACTCCTTATTAAGCAGTGTGTTGTGACTTAGTTTTATTACATTTGATCTACGCTTAGATCAAATTATATTACCCAAAGATAAGGTTTTAGCAAAGGTCATATTGAAACTTATCACAGTTAACTTGATGATCTACTTTAGTTCCACCAAGTTAAGAGAAGCTTCAATCACTTTGACAAGTTTTTCTAAGAGCGTGAAAATTACCTAGATTTTCTATGCATGAATGCAATGCACACACCTATGTTCAGCTTATTTCTAAGCTCTAATGTTGGAGTGTTATAGACTCTCCCCCTTGAAATAAACTTCATCCCCGAAGTTCGTACTCTCTTACATTTCGAAATGAGATATTGAATTGTGTTGATCATGACATTTCTCAAATCCATTGTGATCATAAATGGGGATAATTGTAGTATCCCGTATCCAGATCCTTTTTTCTTGAATCCTCTTCATTCCGACAATATCCACTATTGTTTTTAATTTACAATATAGTTCCTTTTATTATATATCTTTGGGTTTATGCCCTTATAGTCCTATTTAGAATGGTTGTGGACACATTTTGTCCATTCCAATCCGGTTTTCCTATTACACTACACCGGTCTATTTTGAAATTCTCTCTTTACTCTAAAGGACAATTTAAGTGTTGTTTTCCCCTTTTAACTAGTTCTCTTGGGTTAATCAATTATATCTCCTTCGATGTTTCACCTGGGCATACTCTTGAAAATACTTTATAATGATGACTTCTTATATCCTTATGATAATAAGGCTTAACCTCATCATGACTCGGTACTTCTTCTCCAACCTTTAGTCAGAAAGTTAGACAACAACACTTCAGTGTTTATTGTTTACTCTCCCCCTTGGGGTTTTCTAATGGTCTCTAATCTGTACGTATATTACCCATTAGCTCAATAATAAGGATATTGGTCTCTACCTAGCTTATACTTTACCTATATAAGGTCTCACGAAAGAATTTGCGGTACACCCACACAATTGTGGATCTCCGAAATGAATCTTCCAACATTACTTGTCTTATGTTTATTTTTTTGGGCACTGTTTCTCACTGATAACCCCGATTTCACGAAACGTCTCAAAAAAAACGATCGCCTTAATTTCGTACTTCTTTAAGTCTCTTTTAGCTTATGCCAAGTTCTATGCTCTTTAATTTATACAATGATGACCTATCTACCCTAACCACAAGGATACCAGCTATGGATACCAGCTGCGGATCCTCCTTGGTGTATAGATTACCCTATAGGTTCTGGACTTATTACTAGCATTCTCTCTGAGTTGTCAGAGCTTGAATACCACCCTTATTCCAAGACTTCTTCTTTGCTCCTTCTCCTGTTACTTCCATGGACTTGGGACAACTACTTCATTAACTTCTGAGCAACATCACCTATCTTGAGTGAACTTAAATTCATTCCTTCATGTTGCTCCACACCTTTTCTGCATTAATATTCCTTCTTATTGCCAACTAATAATAAGTTGGGATGGATCTATCCTTCAAAATAGTGTTGATACTCCTTATATTTAGCTTCCTTCTTCGTGCAAGTCTTCATCTTGATCTTTGGAACTCGTCACTCCCTTACACGAATTCCCTTTTTCTATCTAGGTCTATAACATCAAGTAATAACTTGATGATGCAGCATGCATTTGCACATCAAGTCAAACTTCATGCACAACTCTAGCCAATCAAGAAGATCCAAGAAAAAACAAAAATCCAAATGTGGTACATATAACACACATTATTCTAAGCCCGTAATATAGTCGTTGAGTATAATACCTCCAGAATTCAGGCATAGCTGTGTAGTATATGACACCTCCTAGTATAGGTTTACCTCGTGATACTTAGCACTTAGGGGTTAAACTACTCTGTGTATCAATATTTACCCAAATTGCTCAGTTGCAACAGGATAATTTGAAGCAAAATGGTCTCACTTTGGTTTTGACTAACCTCTTACCTTTCTTTCGGGACTACTAAAGACTAGAAATTTTCCATTCTATCGTAAACTATCCTCACATAATCTCTCAAAGCTACTAACAAAATCGTAGTTACTACCTTAATTCATAATTATCGTAATATTATGACGCATATGCCTTTTATCATAGACCTAAACTGTTCTTTACTACTATTATTACAAGATTATTTACTAAGTACTTGTCCTAATTACACACTTATCATGGTCTCAGAGCTAATCCCACCATGAACTTGTTAAGATTTACCTAGTCATCATGATTTAAGAGCTAATCTCACCCTAATGACTCTTCTTCTTGTCTTACTATTAATGATTCTTAACAAAATTCTACTCCATCACATGGAATTCTCAAGTGAATGCCACATGATTTACTTCCAATTGTATCTATACATACTCTGGTGGTCTACCCTGTATGGTATAGTGGTATCAACTAGTGGTAAGGTTCTGCTACATCACAAGGATTCTAAACATAGACTCCCTCACTAATACTACTACACATGATATCCTAATCCCGGTCGTAATCTTCTTTGATATTTTAACTTACTTAAGATATCTTAGCGGTGTTATACCTATTTAGAGCTACTCTAAAATTACAATTCTCTAGAGAAGACATATGACTAATCCTGAAGAAAGATGATAAGAACATCCAACTTAAGTGTGACAAGGTTTATCCTCAAATGGATACCCATCACAAGTCTTGGTTTAGATAAGATGGATCCTATAGTCACTATCCAACCTACAGATCTTCCTAAAAGGGTTTTAATCCTAAGGTCAAAGCATATGCTCTGATACCAGCTGTGGTGACCCAGCATACGACTGCATGATGTAGTATACTATATTCGTTGACATAACACCAATGAAACACCATCCACTAGTATTACATACCTCATAGTGGTACAACAGAAACATAGCAGGTCCAAGACATGACTATAGATTACAACTCGACTCTTCACATAAGATCTAGAGCACTCTCCAGGTTAAAGAGAGAGAAAGAAACTTCTTACAAAGAAGAACCAGAAATAATAACTCAAAGCTATCTGGCTAAAAATACTAACATCTAAACTATCTGGCTTGAAATTGCTACTAATGCAATGCTCTACAGAAGTAGGTTTTATGGCTAGAGTATCTACTCCTAACTAATCAAGACCTTCGCCTTTGTTTTTGTTGATGTATATGTTGACTTCATTGACTTTATTGAAGAACTTGAGCTGCCGATGATGGTTTCTTGAGCATAAGTTGGTGTTGACGTTGTCTTCAATGGCTTAGAACCTAGAAAGGGTTAAGAAGGTACGGTTGAGTACGAGTGTACTCAGCAAGTTCACTAAAAAGGAGTGTATGATTCACTATCTCTATAGCCATATACCAAAGGTCGTAGGCAATGTAGGTTTTTGTAAACATTTCTTCAAAGGTTGCTTTTATTCTTAAAACTATGTCCGACAGCCTTCATAGGTTGACCAGAACCTTCGTGGGGTTCCTTTCCTGCCGCATTCGTAGCTCCTTCCTAGAATAGAGAGTAACATGTCACGGTTCTTACACTCTGCAGAGGTGTGTTGCTTTACCCATGAGAGACCTTAGCTTTTTTGCACATCCGAGTTATAGGCTCGTCCATACTTCCTTGGTATGGGGCCCAGTCTAAGATCCAAGCCAATCACTGCCCCCTTCGCGACCACGCATGTCCCCTTGGTGTACGCCATGCCCACATCTTGAATTACGACAATGGTTAGTACAGACCGTCAGATGCCAGAACTATCGTGGGACGTTGAGGGCTCCCACCCATATGCTGCATATCCTCTATGAATTACCAATAAATGCATGCTACAAGGATAACAACCACGACCTGGCCATCTGGATGCATGCGAGAGGAAGAAGATACAGCTGACTTCTCCGTCCCATTCCAAATCTCATGGTTAACGCGTAATATACGGCGGTAGAATCACTGGCGACATTGGTTGTTAATTTCTAGATTTATGTTCCTTTACCACTAGAACTGTATCAGTAGATTATTACCTCTTGGTAAATAATCCATAATCATATTATTACGAAAATAGTGTTTTCTGACCTTTTTATAATGCAGGCGATGACAATATTTGAGTTACAAGCATTTGATAGAAAATAATCAAAGGACATGAGCAAGTTGTGAACTTGCCTTTTGTGATTGCCAGATTATGCACTCACTATCTTCAAGACAACATAAAATCCACAATCTGGAAATAGCATCATTGGTCCGGTAAGGACTAATGTTTAAAGAAACAAGATGCAATTATGCATAAGTATTGTAATGTAGTTTGATAAACACAAATCCTCAGACTAATCGTATCTAATCTAGTGTTTGAAACTTGTGATGAGTTGTTTGGAATGTGTTGTACTTTTATACCAATTTCACACTTATGCTTGTGAGAGTGTGTGTGAAACAATATGTAAATATAACAAGTAGTATGCAATACTGAAGCACTCAAATGGGTCATGGTATCTAGAATATTTCTTAAGCAAGATTAAGAATTAACTAGATATTTTAAAGATGTGTTCAAGGATTACTTTTTATGTTTCTTAAAAGAATAACTTTTGAGGAAAAGATTTCTTTACAAAGTAAAAGCAGTTAAACTTAAAGCTAACACCTTAAGATTTTCTTACTAGTTATGAATATTCAAGAAGAAAACAATTACCATATTTGAATAGCTATTCCACTAGCAAGTGGAGACTTTTAACACTTCATGAAGGTGAAACAAAAGTATTATAACTTTATGGAAGTGGTGTTCTCTTGGTTTTATAAGTGAATAGAATCACTTACTTATTATAGAATTAATACTTATTTCTATAAATATGGGAATGACATCATGTTAAATACTTAAAGACTTTGTTTAGCTTTTAAAGTGGATTCTCAAACTTGTAAAAGAATCAGTACTCAAACCTTGATGATTTTATAATTGATAAAATATTTTTGGAAAGTAAGATTTACTTAACTTTTAAATGGTAGTTTTAGTAAGTACAAATTAAAATGGTTAGACCTATTTTGACTTCACTTAAACATCAATTGAACTTGTTTTTACACTTTTAGACTTTAAACAATAATGATAAAGGCAAAAGTAAAGCTTTGTATATTTTTAATGAATTAAACTAAAAGGAAAGTGTTTAAATAAGATTTATTAGACCTTTAAATTTTATTTTTCTTCAATAATTAAAAATGATATTTTTAAAGTATATATTTTACTTTTATGATCATTTTGGTATATTATATGTATTTTTATGACTTTTTTTAATTATTAAGATATGATTTTTATAAGTTTTATCACTTTATAAATACTAAATAAAGAATAAATACTTAGTTAAGTATCACAAAAATGTACAAAATAAGTTTATAAATATATATTTTGTTTTTCTATTTTTTTATATTATACCTAATTTTATGAATTTTAAATAATAGAATATATTTATTTAAGATTTATCCCTAATAGGCTATTTACTAATAATAATAATTAACTTATTTAAGTTTGAAAATAAAATATGATATTAGATTTATATTATACAGTTTATCTTTTTGAACATTTTGATATATAATATATATTTTTCTGAATTATAAAACAAAAGATATTGATTTAACAAAATTTATTCATTTTGTGGAAATAAAAATAAATAACTAAATGTTTTTCTGCGTCAGTGCTGACGTCAGCACTTCATTGAATTCTTTTTACACCGAACCAGTTCTACCCTAAGCCACTGACTAGTGGGACCTCTGCCATGTCTTTTCCAGGGATTTATTTATAACATAAAATGATTACTGAAAAGAAAAAATATATATATATATGACATCACATGACGTCACAGTGACGTCATCAATGGGGATTCCCTCCCAGTCAAGGAAGGACTCCAAGATTGGGAGCTCATGGGGCCAAACGGAGGTGTGCGCTCTATAGAGAGGAGCAAGGTGAGTCTAGGGGTGGTGTCATCGCCTATTATTGGTCACCGGAGCTACTCCGGCAACAATCACATATGGCGGCCGACGGTGGAGCACGATGGTAAGGCGACTCAAAGCGCGAGAAGGTGCACGAGCACCGGTGGCTCACCAAGAAGATGAAGAGCACGATGGTGAGGCCAGAGAAGCTCTGTGACAGTGGCAATCGATGATGAACAGCGACGACTGGCGGCGGAGAGTCGAGGACGGTGGTGCCGATGGCAAGCGAGAGTGCTCGATTCCTTCTGCTAGACTATCCAGGACAACGAGAGGAAGCTCCTAGGCACCACGACGGAGCTCGACAAGGTCTCGTATGGCCAGCCCGATAGCGCCCGCAACGGCTAGGATTTTGGTTTTGGGGGAAAACACAAGAGAGCACGAGAGAGAGTGAGATGGGTATGAGTGGATAGAGGAGAGAACGACCATTCTTATCCTCACCTCCAGGTACGGCGGCACACATCATAGCGCAACAGAGGATCGATGACAGCAGCGCGGCCCTGCAGCTGCTTCACCGTCGTCGACGAAGACGACGAGGCGAAGGGGTATCTGGGCTGGGCCAGTACTGGGCTGCGGTGGAGTGGGCGAAAAGTTCCTGGAGCTGCACGTGAGCGACAGGCAGCACGAACGTTGTTGGGTTGCGGCCCGGTTCTGCTGACAGTCCTTTTCCTTTTACTTTTTCTGCTTCTCTTTACTATTTTATGGAACCTTTTCAAATATAGTTTTCTCAAGGTTTAAAATATCCCGAAATTTTATAAGTCATGAATATTATTATAGAGATCAGTCATAACCAATTCTTTCCACACTTCTGATTGTATTCATAGAATGTGTCATTATATAAAGGTTTCTTCTTATTAGAGAAGTATTAATAGGGATTAGGGTTTTTAGGGATTAACTTCTTATATAAAGAGCTTATATAGTTGTTCTTATTTTCACATATGGGAATGGTTATGGTAAAGATGGAAAATGTTGAATGATCTGCATGGAATATATCCATACCTATCTTTATTTAACAATCACATAATATGGTGGTTTATAATATAGTGATTTAAATTTTAAGGTTCTTTAAAGTTTGGAATCTTTTTATTACAATTTCTTCATAACTATTCTACTCACTTTTGAAGTAGATATGGATCACTTCTTAAACTAGTTGTTCACTACTTTCTTAAGTGTGGTTAATGTTTAGTTGGAAGTTTATTATATAATGGTGAATAACCATTATCATTCATGTGGCACAAGTGATCTCCATGCCCAACAACTTTTATTTAGGTTTTCGAATACCACACTTTCTAGGGATCCTAGAGGATACACTACCCTCAAGTTTATTGGTGAATGTTGCTAGGGATCAAGGTTCAAGGATTGCTCCTAACTTTATAATCTTGGATGTTATCTCAACTTAGAGTGAGCAATAAATATTACTTATTACTGTGGTCTTGATGGTATATGAGACTAGGCTTTATTAGGGTTTAAGATAATAAGGTGGACAAGGCTTCCATCTATAAACACTCTCAACTGGTTCTCTAATTATCTCTTGGAAGCTTTAATTGTCCAAGAGGTATTGTTCAATGGTTACCTAGAAATAGGAAATGGTTCCACTATCCATTTGATTCTAGGGTTTTGAATAATGAAGTAGACATGGGTCTTGTCATGGTTTGATATGATCTTGATTTAAGACTTCTAAAGAATCCTTACCTTAATACCTCACCAAGGTTATCTTTAGATAAGGAATTCCTTTTGTAAATATACTCCATATATATCCCTTATATTATTCACAAAGATCACATCCTTCTAAGTAACTTACTTATCTAACTCCACCATATCAATCATCATATGATGACATGGTCATGCCACTTTAACAATACTCATTCTCCATTCTTCTCCTAGTATCTACATAACTTCCATTACTAGACTACCCTTGATGAATCCATCAATGTAGCTACTTCTAACTCTATCCATTAATTCCTTTAATTCCATCTTGCTATTGCTTCCAACTACTCCATACAACTTATGTTATATACTTCATTGATACGTTGTAAATGTATCTATAAATTTTAATGTTCCATGCTTGTTTTATATCTACTTTCTTATGTTTTGTTCATACTTTGAGATACTTTTATGCATTTTCTAGGACTAACCTATTAACAAGATGCCACCGTGCCAGTTGCCTATTTTATTCAGTTTTTGGTTCTAGAAAAGCCAGAAAATGAATATTCTCGGAACTGGACGGGACAAAAGCCAAAGTCGATATTTTACCGGAAGACTCACGGAGCCAGAAGACGAGACGGAGAGGGGCCAGGGGCTGGCCACACCATGTGGTGGCGTGGGTCCCCCTGGCCGCGCCACCAGGTGGTGTGGTCCCCTGGTCCACCCTCTGACATCGCTCTTTCGCCTATAAGAAGCCTCCGATGCAAAAACCCTAAATAGTCCAGCCACCAGATCAGAATTCCACAAAAAGTTCCGAAGTTCCGCCACCACCGAAGAGGAGATTCAGGGGACAAAAGTCTCTATTTAGCACCCTGCCTGGACGGGGAAGTGCCCCCGAAGCCATCTCCATCGATCTCCACCACCATCTCCATCGCTGTTGCTGATTCCCATGATGATGAGGGAGTAGTTCTTCCTTGAGGCTAAGGGTTCTACCGGTAGCTATGTGTTCATCTCTCTCTCTATGCATGATCATATTGTGATCATGAGCTTTGTAATCAAGTAGATCTACCTTGCTACTCAAGTGCTTTAATAGATCTCTAGCTCTCCCCATGTGTGTGAAAGTGATAGCGTGCACACCATGGTGGCACTTAGGCTAGAGATTACAAATACTTGTTATGAGTTATATTTTGAGTTGGTTGTCTCTATGAAATTGTGGTGTTTGTTGGAACCATCTAGCGCTCAAGGTGATAGTGTGGGGTTATCTAGATGGGGAAAGCGGACTTTGAGGAGTGCTGTTATAGCCCTACCATGGATTAGAGTGTCCAACCGGAGAGTAGTTCAGAGTAGTATCACAAAGAGAACATATTTATATGAGAGTGTTCACTAGCGAAAGTATTGTCTTATATACATACCACTTGCCTTATTTCTAAACATTGAAACACCGTTTGCAACTAGATCTGTTACATGTTTGCTTGCATCCATCTTTTTGCCTTTAGTCTTTTCCTCCCATCAAGCTCTTTTCTGGCACCATTGTCTTATATACATACCACTTGTATTTCACTATCTCTTCGTCGAACTAGTGCACCTATACACCTGACAAGTGTATTGGGTGTGTTGGGGACACAAGAGACTTCTTGTATCTTGATTGTAGGGTTGCTTGAGTGGGATACCTTTGACCACTTCCTCCCTGAGTTCGATAAACCTTGGGTAATCCACTTAAGGGAAACTTGTTGCTGTTCTACAAACCTCTGCACTTGGAGGTCCAACAACTGTCTACAAGAATAGAAGTGTGTATACATCATTCATCATACTCTAGCTTGACTTCTCATGATCAAGCTAGATGATTCACCTTACTAGGCTTTGCCTAATTTGGTGTACTCACAACTCTTCTTCATCAGCCGGTCATCTATTCTCAAGTGACTTGAGAATAATGACCACCATCCTTTAATCAAGCTAAGCTTAGGTTTCTAATTGTATGATCAAGATCTATCATCTATCTACTAAGTAGTAGACTTGTACCAGTCTCTCTATAAGACTTATCTTGTTAAAGAAACTTACTTCATATCTATATCTACTTGGCTTAACCAAATTATTGTTAGACACTCTAATACTACTAGCTCCCTCATAGCTTCATGATCACTAACTTAACTCTTGGGTTTATATACTTCCTCTAGTTAACTCGGGAGTGAGTTAACTCCTCCAATGTTAGATGGTTTGATCTCCACTAAGGATCACATTCCATTGATGATGGCACACTGCACCATATCTAGTTTCTTCTTCTTATCAATTTACTTAAGGTCTTTGGAGGGTTAATATAATAGGTCAAAGCTAAGAGTCAATAAGTGCTAGGTCAAGAATTGATCACTCAACCTTGATGATCAATTGACACTAGGACTTGGTTAAATAGATATGTCACCTACTAACAAGGCAACAAAATATATGAGATGAATGGTCTTGGCTTGACTTCCCTTTCTACTTTGTTTGTGATAAGAGTTAATGTTTAAGAACTACCATGATACCCATGGTAGGAATAACTATGACAAAGTGTTTCAAGATTTAGTTATGAGGTTTCTTTACTTGGAGTTATATACTTGACTTGGTATTTAGGTTTGTTGTAGGTAATACCTTGATATAAGCTTTAGAAGATTAAGTATTCATCCTTGAGTTGTTGTATGGAATACCATGTAATGATCTCTAGAAGATCAAGTACTCCTTATTAATCAGTGTGTTGTGACTTAGTTTTATTTCATTTGATCTACGCTTAGATCAAATTATATTACCCAAAGATAAGGTTTTAGCAAAGGTCATATTGAAACTTATCGCAGTTAACTTGATGATCTACTTCAGTTCCACCAAGTTAAGAGAAGCTTCAATCACTTCGACAAGTTTTATTTAAGAGCGCGAAAATTATCCAAATTTTCTATGCATGAATGCAATGCAGACACCTGTGTTCAGCTTATTTCTAAGCTCTAATGTTGGGGTGTTACAGTCCTGATGCTCGAAAATGAATCCATTTCTTTCCTTCCAAATGTTCCATTTTGCACAAATAGCTACCTCCATGAAACATTGTCTAGAGTACAATTGTTTGGTAGCTTTGAAAGTTTCAGAGATATTATCTTTTTGTATCCACTGAATTTTCACATAGTTCTAGCATCTGGTAGCAAAAGGGCAAGTAAATAAAAGATGGTCTCTAGTTTCAAGACTATGGTTTGTACACAAAATACATTTAGGACCAGAGTTGAGATGCCATTATCTCCTTAATATCATATCTTTAGTATTGATCTTATCAATAATCATCAGCCAAGTAAAAACATCCAGTTTTGGTACACATCTACTCTTCCAAAGCCATTTGAAAATTGTTCGAGCTGACATCCCTTGTAAAAGGAAATTATAGTAGCTGGAATATGAGTATGTACCACTATTTAGAGAGTAAATCCATTGGTCCTTATCTCTATTATAATTGTCCCTCAGCTCATTTAATTCCATTTGCATAAGTTGCATTTCATCAAAAGCATGAGTAGATAGAGGTAAATAGAACATACTTGCCAAATGGTTTATTTGGAGGGCTTGCATGACCGAAACATCCTGGTTTAGGGCAAAGGAGAATAATCTGGTATAAGCAGCAGATCGGGGGTTATGATTTGACCACTTAACTTTCCAAAGAAGCATCGAGTGACTAGTTCCGACATTACAAGAGGTTATGCCTCTATACTGATCAAAGAGAGAGCAAATGTCCTTCCACCAGAAAGATCCAACCTCAGAGAGGCATGAGGTACCTTCCCCTAATAATGAGTATGCCATAGCAAATCCACCCATGGAATATCTGCTTTATTCATAAATTTGACCATATACTTCAATAACAGGGCATCATTTTGAATTTCCAAATTCCTAACACCCAGACCTCCTTTGTTTTTGGGTTTGCACACAATCTCCTAGGTCACAAGACTCCATTTACATTATGATTATATCATTCTTCTATTCTCGTATCATGTGTGAGTAAATCCCCAGATGCGTGGGAGATGTAGGGAATTGGTGAGATGTGATGTGACTATTTTGCTTCCACCTATTTATGATTATCGTTGTGATTATTTTGTGTGAGAATGATGATTGTGTTTGTGCAACTAATGCTTGGTGTCTAATTTAAGGGTCCAAACAACACGATCATGAGATCTCATAGACATAAACTTGTTTGCTAGTGAATCGGTGACCCCCGAGTGACACAACCGATATCAAAGGGGAGCTAGTATAACTCGAGGAGAGCGAGGAACCACTAAGTTTAAAGCCTTGATTTGGTCTCATGACCTTAATTGTTGCACTCCTATGGTTGTGGTAATAGCCAAATGGATCATTCATGCTAAGGGAATCTACCAAGAGGAGTCTTGACTATTATATGGGTTGCTCGCCTACTTACACATTAATAAGAAGTATTATAATCACTCATCCCATTTATACCACCTAGCACATTCATTATCATCATGAACTGTATATCTCCACGCCTAATATTTCATCCGCATGAAACTCAAAGCAATCTTAGTAATGTTTACTTTTATGTTCTTTACTTTAAATACTGCCCAATACTCAATTCTCAACCATTCACACTCACCTTTTTGCATCTCAATCCTTATAGTCAATTCTCTCAAGACAAGTGACACCTTGAGTGTGACATAAATGTCACTAATAAACACTTCCCTATGATCCTTGTTGGGATCAATATAAAAACTAGTATTGATACTTCCACGAAAACGTGATTTGATGAACCTATGGTCTTGTAGGCCATCGGATAAAAAATTAATTTGTGCAAGTTTTAAATTTTCTAGATGATGAACACGAGGAGCCAAACAGATGTGCAGGTCGTCGGGTTCATCGAGGACTTCCAAACCAACATATTTAGAAGGCTCGAGGAACATGAGACCAAGTCCACCAAGTGAGCATTCCCTATTATCCTTAATCAACTGGGTTTGATTAATGATTTTAATTTACTTTGCAATAAAGTTTAAATATTTCTATTTTCTTTCGAGATGTTCCAACCTACAACTAGTTGACGCTCAAGTTCTTGAGCATGTTTAAGCACACCATGGGAGTGAACTACTGCTCCGAGGAGGACTGGGAATGAAGCGACATGATAACCTTCCACCTCATGAACGACAACTACAGCATGACTCTCACTGAGTGGTGAACCTTCTTTGGGTTCATCAACAACAACACTGGTGTATGGTGTTCAAGTTTTTTGCTAAACACTACTCCCTCTCAATATTTCAATATGATGTGTGTTCTCCAAACTGTTAAAAAAAGGAGTAATATTGAGTGTCCTAGGTTTGATATTTTTACTATGTTATTGCTAACACCCTACAGATACATACTGAATTTACTAGTCAATAAGAAGGACGTGATTATCCTCGCCAAAACTTCTACCCCCTACTATAACTTGACGCCAAACTTGGGTGCCATACTTTTGTTCTATTTGCGCCATCAAGCTTTTCAATCTTGTGGACCTATCGTCTACGAAGGTACGTAGCCATCCTTGCCAACACCATTCATATCAAATTTGGTAATATACAACCATCGATAAGTCAGTGATGTCTTGGTTTTCGTGATCTTAATGCATGTGGTATGGTTAAGAATAAGCATAATCGTTATATTTTTCACATACTGTGACACCCCCGGGATCAGGGTTAATCAAATCCTAGACCTTAGACTAACATAAGCTTAACCTAGAGCTCGACGATATTCAGTGAGAAATTGGTAACACAATTGTAACCCTGCGACACAAAAAAATATTACAGCAAGCTCATAACTAAGCAAAGAACCAAAATATTACAAGCAGAGGTAACTGACCGCAAACATCAAACAACGGAAAGCAAATTATGCTATTAAGTATAGCAAACTTAACAAATGTACTAAGTGGCCTGAAGCATAACGATGACGTCCCAGCCCATAGATTCCAGGTTGTCGGTCGGGAACCCCAAGCTACTCGTCAGTTTGATGTCGTACCAAACTTGTCTTCAGGGGAACACTTATTCTGCTTCAAAAGTATCAACAAAGCAAGGGTGAGTACAGGGTGTACTCCGCAAGACTTATGGCTGGTGGGGTTATTTTGCATAAATCCATCTTTGTTTATAAAACAAGAGGGAGAAAAAGCTCATCTAATCAGAATATTTTAAAAGGGGATAAGAGAGCGACATCTCCAAAGAATTGATCATCATCTTTGATATCCACCAAATCATCATCACCTATCAACTAGGATCACCACCTCGTACCCATGAGGAGGCATCCTTAAGCACACGTTGAAACCTCCAAGTTTTACGATTAGGTTATTATTCTCTATGATGTTAGAATTCGGTCACCCAACCGTTCATAACCGTGAACGTATCTTTTCGAAAAGATTTAACCCTATAGGGGTGTACAACTTTACCCACACATACCAACCGACTCTTAATGCCACATGATTAACCCTCTTCCTTGGAAGGCCAGCAGAGGAAGGTTGGAGACGATCTTTATGTTGCTTTCTCCGAGACCATGAGTCACATCATAAGGATGGTTCTGTTGTAACGGGTCAAGTCATGAAGCCGGTCCCTAGAGATGTGAGGCAAGGTTGGTTTATCAGGGGCTCCGTCGGCCCCAAGCAACCCCGACGACGCTTACCTACCTGTTATGATGCACCTTCACCCGCCAAATCTTTCAAAATGTTTTCTATGCATATGTTGAATGGAACCCCAAACTATGTAACTCATGGAATCTACTTGGCAAGTTAGTTACTCATGAGGTTTTCCAGGCCCCGTGTGGCTGTACGCTCGTCTCGGTTCCAAAGGCAAGAACTCGGGTCCTAGAAGTGGCGAGCATGGGACTACAAAAACCACATCCCACCATGGCCTCCCATACAAGCCTTAGCATGTTTAACCTTTACCACTGATCTTACCTCATTAGTATACCTCGTTCTCCTATCATACTAGATTCTCTACATTTGGTACATCTGGATGAACCAGCACTAATAGCTATGGCTAAGCAAGACACAGATAACAGCTCTAGCAGTGCACACAAGCCAAACCTAGTTATGCTAAGAGTAATGGATCAGGTAATATAAGCTCAAAGGGAGTAATGCAATAGATAGGATACTCTATCTATTGATAAAAGACCACACTAGAATTGTATGCATCATGGTAAGAATTGAAATGCTTTCGAAACCATAGGTTTGTATAATGGTGGGGCTATGTTTTCCTTTGCCTATTGATAACCAAAAATCAGATCTTCGAAAGCCTTGTGCTTGACTTAATTATAGTTGGTCAAGTATTGTTCGTCGATATTCGATGGTGTTGATCTCGGTCTTTGATCTGGATCTTGATATCGTATTCTACAGGGAGAACCAAAAACACCAGAAAGAAAGTGGAAACAATCAACACATGGCATCGATGCAATTCTCAAACAAGGATGATGGTATTACAAGTTAAATTGTATTGAAATGTAACCCTAAGGCATGCTCGAGCATTTTAAACAGGGTCCAAGGGTCGCAAACCCTTGAACAGGGGGAACCTCGTAATATCCTGCGGGGGTTCATTTGTTCTTCTAATTAAGATTGTAATTAAAGTTGTTTAACAATGCATGATTTTGATGCTAAAGTGTATATCTCATTTTTCTGAACATTTTGATATATTATTTGTATTTTTCTGAATTACAGAATAAAAGATATTGAATTTATAAAATTAAAACCCTTTTCTGAAATTATTTAACCAATTTAAATAGGTTTACTGCGTCATTATGGCATACGGCTGATGTCACACTAGGCATTTAATTCTTTTTACACCGAGGCAGAGGCTAGCTGCAGTGACTAACGGGTGGGCCATGGGCCATGTCAGGTGCCACAGTGGCAAAGCTTGCGCAGTGCTGACACAAGTACCACGTCACCACGACAACGGTGCAACAGACGGTGGCCGACAGTGACGCATGGGATCACGCGGGGTTGTGCGGATATGTGTGTTCGAACCAGCGCTTCAAGGCAGACCTAAAATAGGTGGCGGCACTGTGGGGTGATCATCGGAGCGATGACTACAATGAAGGCAAGTGGCGGCAGGCGGCGGCGCGTGAGGCGAGGGCGAACCAGAGAGGTAGGAGTGTTGCGGGGTGGTGCCTGAGCACCGCATGCTCACCAGGAGCCCAAAGAGGCGGTCGGCAAGGCAGGGTGCGGTCGGGAGCAGTGGCGGTTGAAAACGATGGTGGCGGCCAGAGTTCGGGGAGACACGGTCGCTATATATGATTCCGGATGCATGGCATCGATTTCGTCGGCGAGAAGGACTAGCACGTCGAGGCGGAGCTCGAGGGGACTTCGCCTGGGAACGGGGTGGCCAGGAGCGACGGCGACAAGCGACATCTGGGCGGCTAGGGTTCTGAATAGTTCGGGAGCTAGAGGAATCTTGCAAGAGCGAGAGAGGGAACCAGGAGGAGAGAGACGTCTCGGCGTTGTTCTTATCCTTGACTCTAGGGCACGGCGTGGTGGAGAGCATCGCACGACGCAGATTGACAGCGTTGTCAAGGCAACAGCTTGGAGGCGCAGGGAAGACGACGACCGGGGGAGGCTGAAATGGTATGCGGGCTGGGCCTTGGCCGGGCTGCGACTTGGGATGCAGGCGCTGCGCTGAGCGGTAGAGAGAGGAAGAGAGGAGATGGGCCAACCTAGTTTTGCTGCTGGCTTTGTTTTTATTTCTGAAAATATTTTCCATTTAGTTTTCTGCTTTCTCTTTGCATTTTCAAATACTTTTCTATTTTGAGTTGTTTGAAAATACTAGAGGCTTTCTAAAACATATGAAATACCGTGGGGCCCTTTTATTCAGTTTGGGCTCCAATAGTGTTGGTAGTTTTCAAACTTCAATACCTTTTGAATTATTTTAGCGCGGGGGGAAAATATGGTTTAGGGTTTTGCGTTTTCTTATTTGCATTTTTATTTTAGCAAAAACAATGATGCTTGTGCATGCACAATCAAAATCCTAATTAGGATTAGCTAATACTGGGGTGTTACAGCTCTATCCCCCTTACGAGAATCTCGACCCGAGATTCCAAAGGTAGGAAGAAGGAAGAGAACTGGGTCACTCTAAGGATAAGAGGGAAACACACTAAACAACACATAGAGTATCTCATGGTCAACTCATGAAGGAGTGTTCAAAAACAACTCTAAGATGATGAACATGAAACACGTCAAGGTAACAAAGGAAACAAAAGGATACGGTTTCAAGGTGAGAGACAGCTGGTCTTCATAAGGATTGAGACCATGGAGTTGCAGAAGAGCTTAAGCTTCTGGAAGGGAAAGCTTCCAACAGAGAAAACATGACCACAGACTTTGAGAGGTGAACCTCTACTAATGACTTAAGTAGAGCTTCCAGATATACAAAGATACAGATAACCAAGCTATTGAACTACTTTTGATACAAAAGGCTCACTCCTCCGTTCAACAGAAGGTCAAGACAAAAAGGTTATTTTGTGGTGAGGACTCATAAGAGTCACAAGGAACATGTAATGAGAGAAACTGTTGATTACCAAAATCATAGTCACTCTTCGAACATGATCGAGAAAGGAAGGAAACTCTTTATTCATCCAGGTTTATCAAAATCTTTTCCAAAGATCGTGATATCACTTTGCAATACGAGATGAATACATAAGAAGATTCCTGATGACACGAGAAAAAGAAACTTCATTCTCAGACTTCAATTACTTGGCACAACAAGATGCTTGCCAACGTAAAAGGGTCTGGAGGATCAACCGAGAGACATTTAGCAGCACTACTTTAAATGTTCCCCTTGATGTTCGAAACACGATACATCAAGTAAAGGTCAGACTTCTGAGTCAAAGGAAACTACAAGCACAACTCCTATAATTAAATCATAGAAGATGCTTCATGAAGAGTGGTTGCTATTTGCTGATTCAAGAGAATATGGCAATAGAACTTTTGACTAATTGTGTCAACCATTACATCAATCTTGCCGGGTTTGCAGAGAGACCTATGTCAAAACCTTGAGAAACACCAACCATGGTTGCTGCTTGAGATTTAGCTCTGGTTAGGTGGAATGATACTTCAGACTCAGCATGTCTAAATAGAAAGTGTGCAACATTTAGCACAAAGGTAAAGTCACTAGATTCTCAAGTCATGGACTACAATGTCAAGCTCCAAAAGACTAAGCTAGATTGATAGACTTATGTATTAGCAGCTTGTCGAAAGACAACTGCTCATACATTTAATACTTGTAACAAAATACACATGTGTCCTTAAGGAACAAGGATAATTTTACTCAAATTCACTGCGACATCTTTCAACAATTGCACGTGAATTGGAGAAGGTCACTTTTATCATCCAGACCATGTACTTTGAGACAACCCGAAGATGGTTCTCAAAATTTTTCCAACATAAATGCCAAAAGTTCCATATGAACCTAGTCTAGCTTGGAGAAGATAAGATGTTATCGATGGGCCCAACAACAAACTTATCGAGATACTCCAGGAAGATGGACTCATATGTTGTATGAACAAGGCAGAGTATTGGTTAGACCAACGAACATGAAGACGTACTCAAGTAAAACATCACGAGTATCAACATCATCAAGATAGTCCTTAGCACTGAGTTTGATTTGATGATAGCCCAATCAAATCAAAGGCGGGGAAGATAACATGTCCACAAAGGCGATACTATCTTTCTTCAGCACGAACAAAACTAGACATCCCTTTAAGATGAAACTGAGTCACATAGAACTTTTGTCTTACAACTCTCCAAGTTGTTGTTTAAGCTCAACCAATTAGTTTAGGGGTATCCAATACGTATCCTTGGAGATGGAAGCAGTTTAGAAAACTTGCTTTCTCAAGAACTTGACAACACAGTGATGTGGCAACATGGCAATACTTCTAGTAGACATCTAGAATATCACGAACCACCGATATGTCACTTAGTTCGAGAGGAAACTTGCTTGGTAAGGCAAGAAGACATAGTCTCAGAGCTTCGGCACAAGCCTAACTCTTTGACTAAAGAAATGTACCAGGATAGCGGACTTGGTAGCACATTCATCCTTTGCTTAGTGACAGGGTTAACCAATCACACTAAGGATGACATAAATATCCTTGTAGTTCAAAGCAATAATGATTGTTGAGAATATCGAATGGCCACATTATTATGCACATGCGTCATTATCAAGCACAAATCCCAGACCTTAGCCTGACATAAGCTTAACCTAGAGCTCGAGGATATTCAGTGAGAAATCGGTAACACAACAGTAACCCGGCGGCACAAAAAAAATTATAGCAAACTCATAACTAAGCAAAGAACCAAAATATTACAAGCAGAGGTCACTGACAGCAAACATCAAACAATGGAAGGCAAATTATGCTATTAAGTATAGAAACTTAACATATGGCCTAAGAGTCCTAAAGCATAACGATGACGTCCTAGCCCATAGATTCCAGGCTGTCGGCCGGGAACCCCAAGCTTCTCGTTAGTGTTGATGTCGTACCAAACTTGTCTTCAGGGGAACACTTATTCTGCTTCAAAAGTATCAACAAAGCAAGGGTGAGTACAGGGTGTACTCCGCAAGACTTATGGCTGGTGGGGTTATTTTGCATAAATCCATCTTTTTTATAAAACAAGAGGAGAAGAAGCTCGTCTGTCGTCGGATTGATGACAAGTACGCCATGAGGGGGTCCTCGAGGCGTGTGGAAGAGTGGGGTGTGATACGTACGGTGTTCCGGGATGGTGAGCACACAAGTTTACCCAGGTTCGAATCCGCCGGCTTTGGACGGATCCTACTCCTGCTAGCAATCTAGTAATACAGCAGAGCCGGAATATGGGTTACAAGGGTTTCGCCTATGCGAGTTGAGGTTGTAGACTATTGTCTGGTGGTAATTGACCGAAAGGCTCTCCCTAGGATGGCTTTATATAGATATCCGGCCTAGGGTTTACAGGAGAGATCTATCCGGCTACGACTAACAGTCAGTTACAGAGTACATCTTGAACTATAAGTAACACTATGGGCCTACGTCGGTAAGTCTTCTGGGCCTTCCCGTAGCCGGACTAGACTCCGTCTCTTCTCCTCCCGATCAGCCTGTGAAGCAAAGCTCTAACCCGAAGTGGGTCACCCTGGTCAGTGAGGAACTGTGAGGATACCCGGAAAGTATATCCCCAACAGCAGCCCCCGGAAGCCTCCAAGATCCAAAGTCAGATTCATCATCATCTAGCTTGATATTCGGTTTGCAGAATCTTGAAGGGTTCCTAAAACTTCAAAACAAAAGATACGATCCAGGTCTCAAAAATAAGCCAGACCTATAAGTACATTTATTCAGATTTCCAGCTCGAAATTCAAACTAAGCCAGAACTTGGTCTCTGACGTAGCTCGGCACCAGCCATGGTCAAGTCACGTCACTGACAGACATTTCCTGTCAGCACGACTGTTGGTGGGTCCGCCTTTCGTGGAACCAAGTCATCGTTTCAATGCGCGTGTGGAGATCGAGGCGACGTAATCATCGCGTGGAGGTTTCCCTGTCCCTTGGTGTGGATTTCTCCCCCAATCCTCTTCACCAGTTCCAGCGCCGTTTCCTTCTCCTCTACGCCTCCCACGAACCCAGCGCTCCACTGATCCTGCAAAAACACCTCTAGTGCCTCCCATCTAAGGTCACCGGCGCACCAGATAGAATGGCTTCTTCATCATCCTCCGGCTTAGCGGTAGCGGCAGCGGAGACGGCGGCGGTGGAGGCAGAGAGGGAGAGCCACCGTGGAGTCTAGATCCCCTGCGTCCTGGACGATCCAAAGCTCCAGGTCGTTGAAGACGAAGGTCTCCTCCGCGCCGGTGACTGGCGGAGCGGTTTCGGCGAAACCATCCCCAACCCCCGCAACGATGAGCGAGTGCATTTCAGCACTCACCTTGACAGAGGTCTGTCTTTTCCTCCCTCGGAATTCTTTTCCGAGGTTATAGATCATTATGGCGTTCATCTCCACCATCTTCCCCCGAACTCCATCTTAGAGATGAGTGCATACGCTTCTTTGTGCAAGGGGTATCTCGGCATTAGGCCGAGCCTTACTCTTTTCTGGTACTACTTTCATGTCCGGAGAAATTCCATTACTGCCGGTAATCCTTATATTACCGGCACCATTAGTTTTTAGGTTAGGCGCGAGCGCATTTATCCTCGGATTATGGCTAGTGATTTAGTCAAACAATGGCCGTCCACCTTCTTCTACCACAAGGATATCCCTGCTCCCAGCAAAGACACAGCTTTGCCGGCTTTCGTAGATGGAGCCGCCACACCTCAAGAGTCTTGGGACAAGGCCGCTCTGACTCTCAGTGACGATCTGTTTCTCGCCAAGAGACGGATTGAATATCTGATGAAGCACAAGGGCCTAAAAGGGTCTGACTTAGTTCAATGCTGGGTGGTGCGCCGGATCCAACCTCTTCAACATCATGGAGATCGACTGATGCACTCCATCACGTTGTCGAAGAATGACTCCCTCCGTGTCAGGTCCAAGTCCTTAAAGCCGAAAGACTATATATGTCAAGTCAAATGGCTGATAAGGGAGCGGATCGAGAGGAAGATTCCGGAGCTGTCCCTAGACATGCATACAGCAGAAAATCCTGTTGTGCCGGTAAACTTCAGCAGTAACACTTTTTCGTGCTCATCCATATGTTATCTTTGCAATACTAAGATGTTTTTCCTTTTCAACTTGCCGACCTCCTCGAGTCGGAGTTTGCTCCTATCGAGGGATACCCTCCTGAGTTTTCTCAGGACGAGAGTGAGTTGGTCCCAATGCCGGATGTCGTTCCATGGAAATGCAAAGCTCTGACATTGTCATTGGCACCAAAGAAGTGCCCGTTGTGAAGAGGTAATCTTTCCTCACAAGGTCATTGTACTTTGCCTATAATTCCTTCTGAGATGTAATGTTCTTTGTTCTATTATCTTCTCAGAGCTAAACAGCTCATCAAGGGCAAGGGAAAGGAAACAGCCTCGAAGCCTCTGCGCCAATCGAAGCTCAAATTAGCTTCTCCTGTCGTGGCTCCTCCGACTCCCGCTCCTCAGCCTTCTGCAGCACCAGAGATTACTCGATCTCCGACTGTTGTAGAAGATCTTGCTCAAACAACAGAGCCCACGATCCTTGAGTCGCAAACTGACGTCACCATGAGTGAGTCAGGTGTTGATAAGGGTGAACCCTCTTTGGATAATGATCCCTCAGCAGAAATCTTCGCCAACAATCTCCTAAGTAATCCGGGACTTGCCAAACTTGGCATGTCTCGGAAATCTGCGGAGGAAATCCAGTGTTTGGCCCGACAATGCTTGGAAAGCGGGAATCTTTCTGCCGAAGAAGAAGCACAAGAAGCGGAGGATATCAAGTACTCCGAACTTCTCGAACAAGTCCACCATCATGACGTGGGACTAAGAGCTGGTGTGTTACCACCTCCACCTGTGATCCCGCTCACCCTTGCCGAGAAGGTTACAACTGAAGTGAACATGTGCTTGAGCAAGCTCACACATGAACAACATGTAATTCGGAATTCCAACTCACTTTTTTATTTATGTTACTTTATATCCTATCCTCTAGCCCCCAAGCATGAAGTTGGATAGTCAAATCCGAGTTTATGCTTACTTAGGATGCCAAAGAATGAACTAGTGTAGCCCCCAAGGCTCGTGCTAATATTAGTTACAATATTAGCCCGAGTCTTTAGTAGACTTCTGACTCTGGGTATTCTGACTTACAGAAAGTTAATTCGTATAACAAGGAATTATTAAAAAATATCTGCAACAAGCGGAAAAAGAGATTAGAGCTCTCTGACTTGAAAATGCATAGCTGAAGGTTTCCAAGGATGAGGCCGAAGGTAAACATTTCAAGACTCAAACCTTGTCTTTTTTTGTTTCATAGTCGAATTTTTGTTGAACTGTTGTTCTTTTGACTTACAGCACTGGTAAAACAGTCCTGCGCCATGATCGAAGAGGCCGAGAATCTTAAGACCTTGGTGGTGGAGAACAAAGAACTTCACCAAGAGCTGGATAAGCTCAAGGCAGATCATGAGAAGAGCATTGCTCAGATTCTCGAGTCCAGCTCCATGGCCACCGATGAGCGTGATCGCAAGATTGCGCTTCAAGATAAGAAAATCTCGGATCTCAACGATGAGTTATTTAGAAAGAAGGACATTTCCGGGGTGCTCCGGGCTGAACTCTAGAGTCTTCGCGAAGAGAAGGCCAAAGTCGACTATGTCATCCTTGGTATGTTTCCCTTTCTCTGATTTTTCTACATCTTCCGACTCCCTAGAGTTCGGGTTTATTTGACTTACCCTTTGCATTATATGCGCAGGTCTTCTGAACTTGATGGATTCTACCTCTGCCGAGTCTCGCACCCACCGGCTTACCCAAGTCGGTGATTTGCTTCATGACTTCCGCCAATCTCTCGAAGACATTGGCGGGGTTCTCAAGGTTCCAGATATGCACAGCATGTTCGGTTTTGAAGTGCGAGACAAGGCCAAGGATATGCCGCAGCTTTTTCAGGACTAGAACATGTCCTACACGCGAACCACAGTGCAAAACGCTCTCACCATGGTTATGAGCCACCATGGAAACATGGAAATCTGGCAAGTAACCAGAGGGTACTTCAAGGTGGATGAAGACGGACAGGAGCAAGATATCAAGGCTATCATGGACTCTTGCGCCGGATATGGGTGCCACGTAGCTGATTTGACTAGCTATGACACTCCCTTCTTCACCCGCGTGGACACGCCGCCTCCGCCTTCCGAAGAAACAGCTGAGGTTTCCGACGATGATCAAACCATATCGGATTTGAACATCTCGGAACGCTATCAAGCCAAGGCCGATGTATCCAGCGAGCCGGCAGCTCCTACCTCTCCTCCTGCATCATAGAATATCAGAAGAACAATGTGTTATTCTAAAAAACAATTTTGGTTTGTAATTAAGTATTATGATACTTTTGCTAGTGCTACATTTTAATTTATCTATTCGGCACTTTTGACTTTGATACTATGTGCCTGAAATGTTTTACATAAGCACTTGTATTTTTTGTCTACACTTATTGTTTATCTGGCTTTCCGCCTTGTCCCTTTCATGAGCCGGCTAAACTTTCAGCATGGAAACTTTGCCGAGCAACGGAGCTCAATTGCTAAACCAGTTTAAACTCGGAAACAAAGCCGGATTCTAGTACCAATAATTCACTACTCGGAAAATGCCTGCATCCAGCAATCAGACAAATAACCAAAGTATAGACTAGAAAATTTAGATTTATACCCAAAGGTATCAATTTTAGAATCGGAAATCTAAATCAGAACAAACATGAGCATAAAGTACTTTCAAGTATTCTAGGATTCTCGACTTGTGACATGATCATTCGGAAATAAGATGGTAAAAACTTCTCAGAAAGATTTTGAGGAAACCAAGACTTTATTTCTCATTGAACACGGACACATATATGTTTACAAAGAAAAATAAACTAAGAATAAAAGGGACGTAGCTGAGCAATATTTCATGGTCTGTCTAATTCATCCGGATTTGTACTACCTCCAACTCTCTTTCTCTTCTTAGTAGCAGGTCTTTCTTTGACTGGCCGCATATCAGTTAGGTAGTATGAACCATTATGTAATACTCGACTAACTAAAAATGGCCCTTCCCATATTGGGGAAAGTTTGTGCTTTCTGTCTTTGCACGTTGGAGAAGCAAATCGCCCTTATTGAAAGACCGGTTTCTGACTCTCTGGCTATGATACTTGCGTAACTTCTGCTGATAGGCCGTTGATCTCATTTCAGCAACGACGCGAACTTCTTCGACTAAGTCGAGATCATTTTGTCGAGAAATTTCGGCATCCTCCTCAATATACACGGCCACTCTAGGAGAAGTGTGAATTAAATCACTAGGAAGAACTGCTTCTGCGCCATAGACCAAGAAGAAAGGTGTGTATCCAGTTGACCTGTTTGGAGTTGTTCGCAAACTCCATATTACAGAAGGTAATTCCTCTGTCCAAGCCCCCGCAGCACGTCGCAGTGGTGCTTCGAGTCTCGGTTTTAGGCCCTGTAAGATTAAACCTTTTGCTCTTTCGACTTGTCCATTAGCTTGTGGATGTGCGACTGACGCAATGTCAAGCCGGATATTTTGTTCATTGCAGAATTCGGCAAGCTCTCCCATAGAAAAGTTACTCCCATTGTCCGTGATAATGCTATACGGATAACCGTATCGGATTATAACATCCTCAACAAATCTTCTGGTTGTTGCTCCATCACAACTAGTGACGGGTTTAGCCTCAATCCATTTGGTAAATTTATCCACCATCACTAAGAGGTGTGTAAATCCACTTGGAGCTCGTTTAAACGGTCCTACCATGTCAAGCCCCCAGACCGTGAAAGGCCATGTTATAGGTATTGTTCGCAGCTGATCAGCCGGAACGTGAGCTTGTTTGGTGTACTTTTGGTAGCCCTTGCACGTCTTAACTAGTCGTTCGGCATCTGCCTTGGCTATAAGCCAGAAAAAACCGTGTCGGAAAGCTTTTGCCACTAAAGATTTGGCTGCAGCATGGTGACCACACTCGCCTTCGTGGATTTCCCGTAAGATTTCCACTCCTTCTTCCGGAGATACACAGTGCTGAAAGACCCCAGATGCACTCCGCTTATAGAGCTCACCACTAATTATAGTATAGGCTTTTGCTCGTCGGATGATTTGTCGGCTCAGAACTTCGTCTTCGGGTAATTTTCCGTCTACCAAGAAATTAAGATAGGGTTGAGTCTAGCTGGGAATCACAGCCAGAACTGCTACTAAAGGTGAGTCGGATTTGGTTGGATATTCCTCGTCCACTCCTTTT
Organism: Avena insularis; assembly: GCA_023614405.1. Taxonomy (NCBI): domain Eukaryota; kingdom Viridiplantae; phylum Streptophyta; class Magnoliopsida; order Poales; family Poaceae; genus Avena; species Avena insularis. Next base: position 656,346,458 of record CM042690.1, on the reverse strand, counting down.
ATAGAGGAACTTTGAGGTGCTCTAAAAAGCGCCATCCGGGACCTTTTTCTGGGCAGAGCCTATTCGAGATAGTGCATCTGCTTCCTCATTTTCTGTTCGAGGGATGTGTTGAACTTCAAACCCTTCAAACGATTTAGATAGTTCATCCATGACAACCTATATGCTGCCATGTGCTTATTTGCCTTACAGATATCCGATACTTGTTGTGCAACAAGATCCGAATCTCCGTAACACATTAATCGTCGGATGTCGATATCCTTAGCAATCCAGATTCCATTCAGTAGTGCTTCATATTCGGCAATGTTATTTGTCACCGTGAAGTGTATCTGCAATACATAGAAAAGTTTATCTCCTTGGGGTAATTTGAGCACCACGTCAGCCCCCGAGCGCTTTAGACCCGTCAAAATGTAGGGTCCAGTATTCTGACTCTGGTAGGGTCATACTCTCCGTTGTCTCTGTCCAATCAGCGACAAAGTCAGCAAGGATTTGGGATTTGATTATTGTACGAGGTTTGTACTCAATATCGAAAGCTGAAAGCTCTATGCCCCATTTGGCGACGCGTCCTGTGGTGTCACTATTGTTGATTATATCTCTCATGGGAGCTTTGCTCACCACGGTAATTGGATGTTCCTGAAAATAATGTCGTAACTTACGAGATGCTAAGAACACACCGTGAGCTAGCTTTCGATAGTGCGGATACCGCTGCTTTGATTCTGTTAAGACCTCTCTGAGATAGTAAGTCGGACGCTGCACCAAATGTTCCTGATTTTCCTCCGGTCTCTCCACCACCATGACGATACTGACGACTTTGTTTGTCGCAGCAAGATAGAGCAACATCGGTTCCTGTGGTTCCGGTGCTGCAAGGATGGGAGCAGATGAGAGTACTGCTTTCAGGTCTTGCAGTGCAGCTTCAGCTTTGTCGGTCCACATAAAATTCTTGGTCTTTTTCAGGAGTTTGTATAGTGGTGCGGCTCTTTCACCGAGCCGGCTTACAAACCGACTGACTACGGCAATGCAACCAGTTAGTGTTTGTACGTCCTTCAGGCGAGTTGGCCTGGAAATATTGGGTATAGCCTTGATTTTGTCTCGGTTTACCTCTATGCCTCTTTGAGACACGATAAAACCTAACAATTTTCCGGCTGGGATTCCAAAGAAGCATTTCTTCGAATTAAGAATTATGTTGTATTTTCGTAGATTGGCAAATGTTTCCTCCAAGTCGGAAATCAAGGTTTCCTTCTTTTTGGACATTACTGCAATATCATCCACATATGCATGTACATTGCGTTTGATTTTATCGTGGAAGCAACGCTGCATTGTGCGTTGGTACGTAGCTCCTGCATTCTTCAGCCCAAAGGGCATCGTAACAAAACAGAAGGTTCCGAAGGGGGTTATGAATGAAGTTTTGACTTTGTCAGATTCCTTCATCCAAATTTGGTGATAACCGGAATATGCGTCGAGAAAACATAGGAGTTCTGAGCCTGTCGTAGAATCGATAACTTGATCAATCCTAGGCAGAGTGAACAGATCTTTGGGACAAGCCTTGTTCAAGGTAGTATAATCAACACACATCCTTAAATCAGTGGTGTCCTTTTTAGGGACCATTACAGGATTGGCCGACCACTTAGTGTGGATGACCTCTTCTATGAATCCAGCTAACTCGAGTCGTGCTAGTTCCTTAGCTATTGCCTTACGCTTTTCATCGCCAAAACGCCGTAGGGACTGTTTGACGGGTTTAGCATTCGGATGTACATTTAAAGAGTGCTCGGCAAGTTCCCTAGGTACTCCGGTCATGTCAGATGGCTGCCATGCGAAGAATCTTGATTTGCTTGGAGGAACTTGACGAGCATGCTTTCCTATGTGCTATCTAGGCCTACGCCTATCTGGGTCACCTTGGAGGGATCATCATCCTTCAACGGCGTCTTCTTCGTCTCTTCTGATGCCTTGAACTCCGGATTCAGCTTTGTCACCTCCTTCTTTGTTGCGGGCATCTCGGACGGATCTATGCTCTTCTTGATCTCCTGGTACTCCTGGGCGTGCAGCACGACTTCAGCAAAGGCGGCATTTCCATCCTAGCACTCTCGTGCTTTCTTCGGGTCTCCCCTGATAGTGATCACGCCGTTGGGACCTGGAATTTTCATCATATTGTAAATGTAACATGGACGAGACATAAAAGACCAGTAAGCCAGACGTCCAAATATAGCATGGTAAGCGCTCTTAAACGGGACCACTTCAAAGGAAAGTGCTTCCGTCCGATAGTTCTTTGGAGTTCCAAAGGTAACAACGAAAGTGATTTCCCCCCAGGGAATTTGCTTGCCTTCCTGGGACAACTCCGTGAAAGATCACAGAGCTATAGTTTAGCTGGGTTTCCGAGATCATCCGGCGTAGTGTTTCGACATACAGAATATTAATGTTGTTGCCGCTGTCCATGAGAGTCTTGGAGAAACCATAGCCGTCAATAAGTGGATTGATGACTAAGGCGTATTTTCCTCGCCTGTGCAACTTAGGCGGATGATCAGCACGGTCAAAGGTGATTGCCACTTCTGACCAGTCCAAAAATGGAGGGACAGCCAGAACTGTTGCGTTGAGCTCATGTAGAACTGCTTTCTTGACCTTAGCTGGTTGAGATCTGAGGAAGGTGACGTAAGTGTCTTTCTTTGTCAGGAAGTTCTTTTTCCCTTCCGGCTTGGGATTTGAAGCATCAGCTTCCTCCATGTCGGAATCATCCTTGGTCTCTTTATCTTTTTTGGGATTCTTCTTTCCCTTCTTCCGCTTAGCCCTATAGCCAACGATATCGTCTTTCTTGATGTCGTCATTGAAATGACACTCGGCGTTTGTGTGGGACGAGACCCCATTGGCATCTAAGTGATGCACACATGGGTTATTGGCAATGTCGGCCTAGGAGTAGGTTTTTCTGGGTTGTTGGTCTCCTCTACCCTGGACTCTTGATGTCCCACGACCGCGTCCACGGCCACCGCCATGCCCTCCTCGTCCTCCAGACCCAAAAGTAGCAGTGACCACTGTCGTTTCCGCGTTGGGCTTTTCTTCTGAGGTGTTCTTGCGCTTCTGAGCTTGTTGCTTTGGTTGTTTTGCTGACTGTGGCACAACTAGGGCGTTAAGTAATCCTTCTATGTTGTCGTCAGCATCTGCATACTTCCTCGTTGTTTCTATCATCTCTCCCAAATCAGTGACCTTATCACACTTCAAGCGATGACGTAGTAAACCAATTGGGAGTCCTGCAATGAAAGCTCCAATCGCAGTTTGGTCGTTTACTCCTTCACAAGAGTTCTTGGTGTCGATCCATCGTCCGAGATAACCCCGGCAAGTTTCTTTGGCTTTCTGGGTGCAACGCTGTAGGTCTCCTACCATACAGGGCCTCTGGTATGTGCCTTCGAAATTCTGAAAGAACGCACTTTGCATGTCATACCAGTTGTGGATGGTGTTCTCCGGAAGTTCATTGAGCCATGATTGTGACGTCTTCCGCAACATGAGTGGGAGATATCGGGTTGCGACCAGGCTGTTTCCGCCTTTGGCGATACAGTAAGCTTGGAAGAAATCCTAGAGCCAAGTATCTGGCCGAGCTATGCCGTCGTAGGCTTGAATATGTCTTGAGATAGCAAATCCTTCTAGGAATTTTGTGGCTCTTATACGTGGTCCGAAGCACTTTGGGTCCATGTATATATCATCGTTTTCGTAGCGCCGCGCTTTTATGTTGGAATTGATCCTATGTCTTACGTCACTTGGGGATAAAGATCGTCCCGAATGACGGTTGCGGCCGCGGTGCCTTGGAGCCGGACTTCGGCTTCTGCCACCACCTCCCCCACCACGACGCCCTCCTTGTCCTCCTTGGGAGACGTTGTGATGGCTACTTGGTGGAGAGGGTGGAGCAGCTGGGTTGTTTTAGGTTGATCACCGTCCTCCGTCCGGAGCGTCATTATTCCGGTTCCGGGGAGGATCTTCATTACGACGAGCCCCCTGCCGGTTTGTCTCGACACGGTGTCCGTCGTTCCCTCGCCCGTCAGTCGGACGGCTTGCGTGTCTAGGAGGTGGCATTCTTTGTCGGTCCTCCTCCCGACATCTCTCTTTATCTTCTTCCCTGCGATCCTTCGACTCTCGCCGGGGAGGATTCTTTGGATTCAGTGTGGCGATTGCCTCTTGCTACGCAACTGGGGTAACGTTACGCCAGTCATGTGCAGCTTTGTGGTGTTATCCTGAAGATCCGGTTCTTAAGTAGTTGTCTTCCTAACGGTCGGAACAATGATGCTGTTCCGGAACACGTTGGGGTCTTACGTCATTCTAGGCCGAATCCGTGCGACATTGGTCAGAATGGGAGACCATTTTTTGGCTTCCGGACAGGGCGACCTTTTGCTGCTCCAGACCCTTGTTGAGTAGTTTAATGCCTAATCGGATCTGCTCTCGGCCTGGATTACCAGATAGGATTTCTTGAGCCGCAACGGTGTTTTGCACTGGAGTTGGATACACCCAATCCTCGTTGTTGTCGCGTCGAGGCATCCCATGTTCTCCTCCAAAGAGGACTTTGTGAATCTGCGGGAATTGGTCATCATGAGTATGACGTTCCTGGTCTTCTGATGTTGCCTGGAGTTGTACTTCTCCGCAGTTTGCATGCGTTTCTTTTCTTCCTCAAGGTTTTTGGCTTCATCGAGGAGTACTTGGCGACGCACTTCTAGGGCCTGGGCCCTTTCGTCCAGCTCTTCAACAGTAAGTTCTGCAGCTGTAGGGATAGGTGTGGTTAATGCAACATCAATGAGTTTATGCACACCTTTAGTGATCACGTGTCCATCCACTGACTCTTCTATGGGCTCGTCTGGGATAAGTGCTCCATCCGAGTCTTCCTCATATTCTTTGGCAATCACCTCCTATGTTGGAGGGTCTTTTGTTGGGGTCTTGTTCTTCTTCTTTGCCTTCTTGGCAGCACCGGTAGCAAAGACGGCTTTGGGCCCGTTTCCCGGAGTCAAACTTTGATCGGTACTTTCGGCCATTTGGTTCACGGGATCATCTCCGAGATCCATGGTGTCATGTGCTTTGGGAGAGTTTTCTCCGGATCCTTCGTCCATGTCTTCTCCTTTTGCAGCAGCTGTGGAGTTAATCTCCTCTTCATATTCCGCGGAGAACTTCCAGAAATCTGCCACCGTCATGGAGTCATCCGAAGATGCCGGTAATTCAACGCTTGTTCCGATAGCCTCCAACACAGAGTCGGCGTTGTCTCCAGCATCGGCGGAGCCGAATCCGGATCCCACATATCCGACAAAGTGCGATGTGCTCCTCCTGAGATAACTGTGGTCTTCATAGTAGGCTTCGTCGAAACGCCTGATGGTCTCGAGGATTGCATCTACGCCTAAGTTTTGCATCATCATGTGTCTTAGTGTGTATCTCGGGAAGGGCATGTCCGTCCCGGCGTCATCAAAGCCGGAACCAGAGTTAACTTCTTGCTCTTCCTGGATTTTGACCTCTACAGGTGGATCGATCTGGGATTCGTACTCTCTAGGGAGATCCACTCCAGATCCGACATTCACCGCGAGATCTGCCTCAGGTTCAGCTTTCTCTACTATCTCCGCAACTGGTGCGGGCTGGGTGGGATTAGGGTTTTCTGAGATCCGGAACTCTGCCGCCTCCGCGGACAGGGGGGGACCCAGAAATTCTTCTGCCTCTTTCATCACCACTGGGGTGGGTGGGGCAGGTTCAGCGAAACTGATGTAAACATTGATCTCGCTGAAAGACATGATGGTGTAGGTGGTCACGGCTTCCCTAGCCATAATCCAAGTCTCGTCTAGGACGATGAGAGGGACGTCACTGGCGTAGAGGATGCGACCAATGGCGATAGTATTTCCGATTCCAATTCTTGCAGATTCCGCTCGGAACGCAGATCCGAAGCTCACTTTCCCCACGGTGGGCGCCAACTGTCGTCGGATTGATGACAAGTACGCCATGAGAGGATCCGTCCAAAGCCGGTGGATTCGAACCTGGGTAAACTTGTGTGATCACCGTCCCGGAACACCGTACGTCTCACACCCCTCTCTTCCGCACACCCCGAGGACCCCCTCATGGCGTACTTGTCATCAATCCGACGACATCGTCTAATCAGAATAATTTAAAAGGGGATAAGAGAGTGACATCTCCAAATAATTGATCATCATCTTTGATATCCACCAAATCATCATCACCCATCAACTAGGATCACCCCCTCGTACCCATGAGGAAGCATCCTTAAGCACACGTTGAAACCTCTAAGTTTCACAATTAGGTTGTTGTTCTCTATGATCTTAGAATTCGGTCACCAAACATTCATAACCATGAACATGACTTTTCGAAAATATTTAACCATGTAGGGGTGTACAACTTTACCCACACGTACCAACCGACTCTTAATGCCACATGATTAGCCATCTTCCTTGGAAGGCCGGCACATGGTGGTTACAGATGACCTTTACCTTGCTTTCGCCGATACCATGAGTCACACCCTAAGGATGGTTCCGCCGTAACGGGTCAAGTCCCGAAGCTGGTCCCTAGAGATGTGAGGTGAGGTTAGTTTATCAGGGGCTCCGTCGACCCCAAGTAACCCCGGTCACGCTTACCTACCTGTTATGATGCACCTTCACCCGCCAAATCTTTCAAAATGTTTTCTATGCATATCTCGAATGTAACGTGCGAAGTTAGTTACTCGTGAGGTTTTCCAGGCCTTGTGTGGCTGTACGCTCGTCTCGGTTCCAAAGGCAAGAACTCAGGTCCTACTAATGGTGAGCATGGGACTACAAAAACCACATCTCACCGTGGCCTCCCATACAATCCTTAGCATATTTAACCTTTACCACTGATCTTACCTCATCAGTACACATCGTTCTCCTGTCATACTAGATTCTCTGCATTTGGTACATCATCGGGATGAACCAGCGCTGACAGCTAAGCATGTCTAAGCAAGACACATATAACAGCTCTAGCAGTGCACACAAGCCAAACCTAATTGTGCTAGGAGCAGTGGATTAGGTAATATAAGCTCAAAGGGAGTAATGCAGTAGATATGATACTCTATCTATTGATAAAAGACCACAGTAGAATCATATGCATCATGGTAAGAATTGAAATGCTTTTAAAACCATAGGATTGTATAACGGTGGGGCTATACTTGCCTTTGCCTGTTGATAACCAAAAAGCAGATCTTCGGAAGCCTTGTTCTTGACTTGATTATAGTTGGTCAAGTATTGTTTGTCGATCTTCGGTGGTGTTGATCTCGGTCTTCGATCTGGATCTTGATATTCTATTCTACCGGGAAGAACCAAAAACACCGAAAAGAAAGAGGAAACAATCAACACATGGCATCGATGCAATGCTCAAACAAGGATGATGATATTGCAAGTTAAATTGTATTGAAATGTAACCCTAAGGCATGCTCGACCATTTTAAACAGGGTCCAAGGGTCACAAACCCTTGAATAGGGGGAACCTCGTAATCACCTGCAGGGGTTCATTTGTTCTTCTAATTAAACTTGTAATAAAAGGTGTTGAACAATGCATGATTTTGATGCTAAAGTGCAGATCTCATTTTTCTGAATATTTTGATATATTATTTGTATTTTTCTGAATTACAGAAGAACACATATTGAATTTATAAGATTAAAACCCTTTTCTAAAATTATTTAAATAGATTTACTGTGTCATTATGACACGGGGCTGACGTCACACTGGGCATTTAATTATTTTTACACTAACGCATAGGCTAGCCGTGGTGACTGATGGGTGGGCCATGGGACACGTCAGGTGCCACCATGGCAAAGCTTGCGCAGTGATGACGCAAGCACCATGTCACCACGACGATAGCGCGGCAGACGGTAGCCGGTGGCGACATAGGGGATCGCGCGGAGATGTGCGGCTACATGCGTTCGAACCAGCGCTTCAAGGCGGACCTAAAAGAGGCGGTGCCGCTGCAGGGTGGTCACCGGAGAGACGACTACGACAAAGGCCAGCGGCGGCACACGAGGCAAGGACAAACCAGAGAGGTAGGTAGGCGCGGGGTGGTGCCTGAGCACCGCATGCTCACCAGGAGCCCGAAGAGGTGGTCGGCGAGGCAGGGCGCGATCGGGAACGGCAGCGATTGACAACAACGGTGGCGGTCGGAGTTCAGGGAGACATGGTCGTTGCGGATGATTCCTGACATGTGGCGTCGATTCCATCGGTGAGAAGGACCGGCACGTCGAGGTGGAGCTTGAGGGGACTTCGGCTAGTCATGGGGTGGCCGGGAACAACATCGACGAGCAACATCTAGGCGGCTAGGGTTCTAGATTGTTGGGGAATGAGAGGAAGCTTGCATGAGCGAGAGAGGTAACCAGGGGAGAGAGACGTCTCAGCGTCGTTCTTATCCTCGGCTCTAGGGCATAGCGCGGTGGCGAGCATGGCATGGCACGGATCGATGGCATCGACAACGCCAGGCAGCAGCTTGGAGGCGCGGGGAAGACGACGACCAAGGGAGGCCGAAAGGGTATACGGGTTGGGCCTTGGCTGGGATGCGACTTGGGCTGCAGGTGCTATGCTGAGCGGTAGAGAGAGGAAGAGAGGAGATGGGCCGGCCTGGTTTTGCTGTTGGCTTTGTTTTTTATTTCTAAAAACATTTTCCATTTAATTTTCTTCTTTTCTCTTTGCATTTTCAAATACTTTTCTATTTTGAGTTGTTTGAAAATACTAGAGGGTTTCTAAAATATATGAAATACCGTGGGGCCCTTTTATTCAGTTTGGGCTTCAATAGTGTTGGTAGTTTTCAAAATTCAAAACCTTTTGAATTCTTTTAGAGAGAGGGGAAAATAGGGTTTAGGGTTTTGTGTTTTATTATTTGCATTTTTATTTTAGCAAAAACAATGATGCTTATGCATGCACAATCAAAACCGTAATTAGGATTAGCTAATACTGGGGTGTTACACATACCTAGAGTTGGGGTTGTATACCCTGCTATTGTACCTCACTATCTATTCTTTATCGAGGATGGACGTCTGCATTATGCTACACGGGTGAAGAAAGCCAACCCAAAGTGGATATGCTAGAAGAGGATGATGAAGTAGAACAAGGAGAAGAAGGACCTGAACAAGAATAGAAGCCGCATAACCCCTACATCATGTATGACAACATGTACATGCTCGGAGGTGCCATCGACATCATGAACAACCTCGGCATAAACCTCCGTGACACTACTTAGAATTTGTCATCTCACTTCGCCCATATATTGGAGCAGCCAACAGAACATTGAATCTTATCCGCCACCGCCACAATAAAGCACAAAAGGGCTTGCAAAATCCTAAACTTGAGGAAGTCTCCCCAAAAATTGAGAGTGGCATTATTTATGTAATAATGAGGTTCTAGTTTAACTCCATGTGAGATTTTAAATGGTTGTGTTGGACTTATTCCAACACTTTGCTTTCTCATTTCTTTTTCTTTTTTCGTTTGTTTGTATTTAGTTTGAAGTTTTCCTAGCCGAGATTTGTCACCAATTTTGTATTATCTCTATCTCAATCTTCAAAAATACAAACCTATTTTTTCATTTTATCATTTCTCTTAAAAGTGGTTCCATTTTCCTTTGTTGCTTTAATATTTGCAAGAGGGTGATTTGGTTTGAGTTTTGAAATAACATATTGTATGGAATATAAACGTGAAGACACGAGTGAGAGGTATGTCTTATAACTCACACTTATTAAGTTTAAAATGCCTATGCTAGTTAGTAGTATTGTTGAGATGTTATGCTAGTGACTGTAAGCCTTGATAATTAGAGTGGAGCTTTTGTTTGCATGAGTAATTATATAAGTAAGATTTTACTCTAATTATTGTAGTTAATCGAGTCTTGCCTTGGAAATAATTTTTCCAAACAAATAGAACACGAGAATGTCTCTAAATAATGACTTAGGTGATGTGTGATTGTCTTAAGAGTTTAGCTTTGGAGATACTCAACACCATAGATACAATGATAGACTTGATGACACTCTTGAAAGGATTTGTTCGAAATAACACTGATGTTTAACGATAATTGAGATGCATGCCAAAATTTGACATGTTGATTAAAGTATGATACAAGTTATGCATGTATGCAACACTGTCGCACTCCATGGTATGTTGATGACTCTGTTGGCCTATGAACAATCTGTATAGAGAAAAATCTTGGATTTTAGCTATGAGTTGATTAAATATTCGTAGAAGCAATGCTATAGTGTGTAAGAGTTTTGGCATTCTCATGGGTCTATGTTACAAGCAAAAGTTGAAATACTCCTCTAACCTGTTACGAGAAATCATTATTAAAGCCAAAGAAACTTGGTGGCAGTCACGAGTATCCATCCTAGCCTACACAGTCTCATTAAACACATTAAGTTTTGGCATGGTCTCATTACTTAAGAACTTAAACTTTGAAAGGGCAAAGAATGGAAAAGAAATGTTTGATAGCCCTGATTATTGATGTGGGTGTTTAAAATGAGACACTCTAATGTTATGCTTCTTTTGACATGATCTCTCACTCTTAATTGTGAATATGAATTGTCCAAGTGTTCCTTGGCAAGCTGAGAATTGACTAGAGAAATTGAAATAACTATTTATTCATGTTGTTATGCTTGTTGATAAAATCTTTAGTGTGATTGTCTTGACTTAACATAACTTGCATAATATTCTTTCCATTACTCTATCTATGCTAAGCTTTTAGATTGAAGAAGTGGTGGCTACATGAGACTACCAATTATATGTGAACTTGATTTCTCGTTGTTTCAGTTTAAATGTTGAATTCCTTATGATTTTAGTTCCTTGCTCGAGGATGATCAAGGTTTAAGCTTGGGGAAGTTGATGGTTGTGAAATACAACCATTTTTCTCCATGTTTAAATCTAATATAAGTCAAGTAATTGATAAAATATCTCTCTAGCCTTTCCACTAATGACTAATTATTGCATAGATATGCAAATCCTTTGTTTGATTTTTCTCCTTGCAGAAATGAACACGTTTATGGCAAAATATTTGCTAATCAATGAAGATTTGTGAGTTGCTATTTTTCCCAAGTCAAAGAGGCCATGAAGAGGTTTCCATGAGCTTTAACGAGCACTAGTACGAGCGCGACCCATCCGTACTACCCACCTGCACCTTGTGTCACTGCCTTCACCTGGTTAAACCGAGCAACTTTCGTGAAGACGCCTATATAGAATTCGCATCAGAGCCTCTAGAAACCCTAATGCATCTGAAGTCATTCGGAGCAAAACACATATGAGGAGAGGAGATCCACCATAGAGCCGCCGCTATCGGCATCACCATAGCCATTCCTCCACTCTATCTCCATATCCACTCCATGGCCATAGTCCTCTACTTGTAATCTTGATCTCATGATGATTGGGAGTATTGTAAGACTCTTTGGTATTTGTTTTAAGAATTTCTCTACAATGTTTATGATTGTTGATCTTATTATGAGTGAGTTGTCCTCACGGGCTACGGGCTAAGGCATAGCCTAGAAGTGTTATGTGCATCCTTTAACATGGAATATTGTGTTGTGATTGAATATTGGATTTATTCTTTGTATTCTTGTCTCTTGCCTCAATCCATGGACTGGTCAGGTGCCCAATATCTCGAGGATTGATACAGGTAATGAGGTGATATGAATGTTAATCAGCTTCTACGCGTGAAACCTAGTGACAACAAGGAGACTATAGTAGTTGTTTAGAGATCCATTTGGAAGTAACAGTAACGTCATGAATCATAAGGCTTTGGTCTGTTTTAATTATAGCCACGTAACCACATGTGACAGTGGTGTAGTGGTTGGAAAAAATTCTATAGTAGACGTGGCTGGAAAATACTATAGTAGTTACAGATGTATCGCTTGCAACCTTTATCAATATTATATCACAACTCATGAACGAGATTATTATGTTTATTCTATATGTGTGCACAACTACAGATGAATCCTTAGTCCTGGCCTATCTCCATCCATTGATACAAACAAAAGAAGTAAACGTGAAGGATCCGGTAAATAAATATACTACGAGTTCTCAAGATCTTGTTCCACGTAATCTTACACCAAGCAAATTCTTCCTAAGGTTTGATAAACCTAGGTATTCTAGGGAAAAATCAATCTATACTACATCCGCAATCCAGATCGAAGGTATCAAAGGCATTGACGAATAGGGAGTCCAAAGAGGAACTCAAAGATGACTCAAGTCAATGTTGGAGATATGCCCAAGAGGCAATAATAAAGTGGTTATTATTATATCTTTATGTTAATGATAAATGTTTACATCCCATGCTATAATTGTATTAACCGGAAACATTAATACTTGTGTGTTTTGTAAACATAAAAGAGTCCCTAGTAAGCCTCTTGTTAAACTAGCTTGTTGATTAATGGATGATCATGGTTTCCTGATCATGGACATTGGATGTCGTTAATAACAAGATCATATCATTAGGAGAATGATGTGATGGACACACACCCATAGTAAGCGTAGCATAAGATCAAGTCATTAAGTTTGTATTGCTGTAAGCTTTCAAATACATAGTAACCTAATCCTTCGACCATGAGGTTATGTTAATCACCATCACCGGATGGGTACTTTGATGACGTCAAACACCGCTTCGTAACTGGGCGGTTATAAAGGTGTCATTGGGTATTCTGAAAGTATGTGTTAAAGTGCATGGACCAAGATTGGGATTTGTCCATCCATATGACGGATAGATATGCTCTGGGCCCTCTCGATGGAATGTCATCTAGATAGCTTGCAAGCATGTGACTAGGTCACAAGGGATGACATAACATGGAAACGAGTAAAGAGTACTTATCAGTAACGAGTTAGAACTAGGTATGGAGATACCGACGATCAAACCTCGGATAAGTAGAATATCGTGTGACAAAGGGAATTGGTTTCGTATGTTAATGGTTCTATCGATCACAAAGTCATCATTGAGTATGTGGGAGCCGTTATGGATCTCTAGATCCCGCTGATGGTTATTGATCGGAGAGGTGTCTTCATCATGTCTGCATATTCACGAACCGTAGGGTGACACACTTAAGGTTCGAAGTTGTTTTAAGTAGATATGGAATATGCGTTGGAGACCGAATGATGTTCGGAGTCTCGGAATGGATCCGGGACATCACGAGGATATCCGGAATGGTCCGGAGAATAAGATTCATATATTGGGGATCATTTTCTAAGTTAGGAAATGTTCCGGAGTGTTTGTATGGAGATTCTAGAAGGTTTCGGAATGTTCTGGAAGGTTCTAGAGGATTTCTTGGAGTTTACTTGAAAACCAAGAAAGGGATCAAGGAGTCCAAGTGGGGCAATACACGGATTCGTGGGGGAGGAGGTTTCTCCCCTTCCCACTTGCCCAAGGAGGGGAGTCCTACTAGGACTCCCCCTCCCCAGGCGCGCCTCCCTCCCTTAAATAGAAGGGAGGGGGCGCCGCCTCTTGGACCTCCTATCACAACAACCAATCTCAACCGCCTCTCTCCTCCACGTTTCTTCTGCACAGGCATAGGCGAAGCCCTGCAGAATTCTCATCTCCACCACCACCACCACGCCGTCGTGCTGCTGGGATTCCGTGGAGAAGATCTACTACCTCCGCTGCTTGCTGGAACAGGGAGAGGAAGGTCTGCTTCGACTCCGCACGTGTGACCGTCTGCGGAAGCGCTGCCGTAACGTGGCGCCGGAAGGATCGTCCACACGATCTTGAGATCGATAAGTGATCGACTACATCATCCACGAGATCTAATATCGTAACGCTTTCGGTTCTATGAGGGTTAGTATCGATCTATCTCGTTGCTCATGTCTAATAGATTAGATCTTGGCTTTTGTCTAGATTAGATCTAGGTTTTGTTCGTTCTTGCGGTAGAATTTTTTTGTTTTCCATGCTATGAACCCATCAGTGGTATCAGAGCCTTGTCTATGCGTAGATCTGTTGCACGAGTAGAACACAATGATGTTGTGGGCGTTGGTGCTCGTGCCGTCTTTTGCTATTTGTGTACTTTGCATCTTGCGGTATGGTGGGATGAAGCGGCTCGGGCTAACATTACATGTCATCGCACATGAGACTTGCTCCACGCTTGACGTGCAACTTGCTTTGCACAAGTGGCTTTGCGGGTGTCTGTCTCTCCCATCATAGTATAGATCAAATCTACACTTTGCACTTGATATCACTTGTATCAATGTTGTGGTTCAGTTTCGTAGGTAAGATCCGTTCTTATTCAAAAGCCCCAAGCCACGTAAAACTTGCAAAGAAAATTAGAGGCGTCTAACTTGTTTTTGCAGGGGTTTTGTGATGTGATATGGCCATCATGTGATTGTGATTGTATTTGATGTATGCAATGATCCTTGTTGTAATATGGCAACCGGCGGGAGCCTAATGGTTGTCTTTAATTCTTTTAAGACCTGCGTGTCTATTCATCTTGTAATAGCTTTATTCCAAGTAGTTGTAATAGTTGCTAGTGATGATGGACAACCATGAAGCGGCGCCACTGACCTTGACGCAATGCTGGTGATGATGGAGATCATGTCCGTGCTTTGGAGATGGAGATCAAAGGCATAAGAAGAAAGGGCCATATCATATCACACTAATTATGAATTGCATGTGATGTTAATCCTTTATGCATCTTGTATTGCTTAGATCGCGACGGTAGCATTATAAGATGATCCCTCTCACTAAATATCAAGTAATAAAGTGTTCGTCCTTAGTTGGCACCATTGCTAAGACTCGTCGTTTCGAAGCATCTCGTGATGATCGGGTGTGATAGACTCTACGTGTGCAGACAACGGGTGCAAGCCATATTTGCACATGCGGAAACTAAGGTTAATCTTGACGAGCCTAGCATGTACAGACATGGTCTCGGAACACGGAATACCGAAAGGTAGAGCATGAGTCATATGATTGATATGATGAACATGAAGATTGTTCGCCGATGAAGCTACATCATCTCACGTGATGATCGGACTTGGTGTAGTGGATTTGGTTCATGTAATCACTAAAACAACTCGAGGGATGTTGTTTTGAGTGGGAGTTCTTTTGTAATTTGGATTAGTCAAACTCAATTTATCATAAACACAATCAAAGTGAATTTGCATAGTTTGTTGTAGTCATTGGCATCCGTTCACCACCTTACGCTTAGTTATAGTTGAGATAGTAGAACTATAGAAATTCTAGATATTTGCTTTACGAACTGGTATCCTATTGTTTTGAGTGTCAAGCTAAAGTTTAAAAGTCATATTGCAAACTTTCAGCAAACTACATTTACTCTGTGAAGTTTAATAAACAGTATTAAATCAAGAGTAACAATTCCAGTGTTAGTATCTAATGTATCATGTTTGCCTCCATGATTCTTGATACTCAAAATATTGTTTTTAATATCAAGTTTATCTAAGAGCTGAAAGCAATGTTTCAGAAACCATCATATGTGAAAGGTATTGCGATATCTAAAACAATGTATTGGTTACAACATGATAGAGTATATGTCCTCATATTTGATGAGAATTTGTGAAGGTTGGAGACGCTGGTCGTCCTAATCCTCCAAAAGGTTTTGGAAAAGAAACATTATACTCGCAATTCACCTTTATAAGCTATAGCAGCTTGATCATGAAAGTTGTCATGATAAGGATGAATAGAAGATATAAGTAAAATGTTTACTACACTAAAAGATTACTAAAGAATGGAATTTTGAAAGAATGCCAAACATTTGATGAAGGTGATCCACTTCAAAGTGCAAGTCCAAAGGTATTAGTATTTGACTATACACACTTTGTACTATGTGTCATGTGAATGACACCACTATTGATGTTGATAGATTCTTTTAAAAGAAAAGGAATTGTTGAAAGAGAATCTATAAAATATTTGGTAGAAAAGAAAAGATTGGAGATATCCAACTTAGGTATATAGAAGATACATGTTATGGCTGTATTCCTTGGTTGTTAAACAATGTGGTTCTGCGGTATTGGATACCGAATTGGTTGGTATGAAGTGTCATACAGGATAACACAATTCATGAACTGCAATGGCCTAAGTAACTAGCAAGAGAATATGTGATGATGTTCATCGAAAACAAACAAAGGGTTGTTGTGTTGCTCGTTAACATCAAAGCTTGCCTTCAAGATTTGTTTCAATAATTGTTATTTTGATCAGGTATTATGACGACAAAAGGTTGTTCAAATAATTACCGTATTCCATAATAGATGGATGATATACAAGTCTGGTTGGAGAAATAACGACCATAAAACTAATGCTAAAATGTCGCAAGACAAATGATTGAAAGATCACTTGCGAAGTGACATCGCCGTTTAAATTATATTGAAAGGGATACATGAAGAAACTCCATGTTGATGGATTATTGGAGTCTTTGATTTTGATCAAATGACGCTTGTGATACTTTCCTGGAGATAATTAAAACTCCGTCAGAGGCCAAAAGAGGAATCCGACGACTAACTGATTGGAATTTGTACATATTGATGTATATAGTCCATTATGTGTAGTCGTGGGCGATGGATTTCAACTTCATATGCTTTCTCTGAAGATTTGAGTGAGTATATGTATATACTTACTCAATAAGGAAGAAGTATGAAACATTTGAAAATGTTCAAATACTTTCAAGATGAAGTGGAAAATTATTGTAACAAGGAAATAAAAAGTTTATGATTGGATCATAAAGAAAGATGTTTGAGTTACAAGTTTAGCAAAACACCTAAGATTTGAGGAATCGTTCCATGGATTTGCATTTCCCAAAACACCATAGGAGTATGGAGTGTTCGAGATATGTAATGAAACCTTGTTTGACATGGTAAGATCAAAGGTGTCATTTATAAAACTGCCATTATATTTTAAAGATTAAAGCTTTAGTGACTACCACTTTTACACTGAAAAGAGCTCCATCGTGATCCGCTGAAATGACACCATATAAGTCATGGTTTTGGATAAAACCCAGGTTGTCCTTTCTTAAATTTTTGGTATGTTAGGCATAAGTAAAGTGTTTACAACCAAAGTCGGATGAGCATGTCTTTGTAGGTTATTTCGAATAACCATTGGGTATTCCTCCATAACACCGAAGACAAAAGTGTTTGTCGCTTAGAATGTCGAGTTTCTTAAGAAGGAATTTTGGTGAAAAGTTAAGTGGGAGGACAATAGAACTTTGACAAGGTCGTTGAACCTTGGCTAATATGTGCTGAGTTGCGCAGCGTCGGAAAGTGTCCCGGAGGCAGCAACAATGCTCATGGCTCACGTGCCTCAAAGGTTGTGGTCACGGAGATCTAAGTTACTATTGAACCAAGTAGGTCGGGTAAGTAATCAAATGCCAAGATTTGAGAGTTAAATCATTGTTGTTTGACAATGATGAACCGACTACATGCAAAGAAGCAATGATGGGCCCTGACTTTGTTAAGTGGCTTGAAGCCATAAAATTCGTGATAATTCCATACACAAGAAATCAAGCTTTGAATTTGAAAGACCCTCTGGAAAGGTGCAAGACCTTACAGTCGTATATGGATCTATAAAGAAATAGACATGGATGTTTCACATCTATGAAATAGTCGACATGTCGGAAAGAGTTTACGACAATGTTCAAGGAATTGACTATGATAAGATTTGATCTTTCATAGTGATATTTAGTCTGGAAGGATTAATGTTGCAACCACTACATATATTTTGGTATATGGTAGTTGAATAAACAAAACAAGTTCTTCTAATAGAATGGTTACCTAGGATGTGTCCATGACACGATCCAAAGGGTTTTGTTAATTCAAAGGATGCTAAAAGAGTATGCAAAACTTCAATGGTTGAAGTGAGCATCGTGGAGTTGGAATCTTCACCATGATGAAACCGTTAAAAGGTTTAATTTCATCAGAGACGATGAAGATGTTTGCATTTTTGCAAGAAATTAAGTGGGAGCGCTAAGACATATTTCTAATACATTATGTGAAAGACATATTGTTGATTAGAAATGATGTATCTTTTATTGACACAGGTTAAGAATTTCATTTCGATGAAAGACTTAGGCATAACCCAAGAATTAGGCATCAATGTCTATATGGATAGATTGAGGCGCTAATATGGTTTTGCCAAATGTACATAGATAAGATGTTGAATGAGTTCAATATGGAAACAACAAGAAAAGTTCTTGACACACGGAAAGGAGTGAATCAAGATTCAAGTGTGTTGACACGAGATTCAAGTGTTTTGACACTTGGTGAAATCACAAGAATATTTTGATCAATCATTCTTTGTGATATACACATCCAGATATGTCCTATGCTCTAAATGTTATGAGCATATACCAGAATGACTCATAAGATGATCATTGGACAATAGTAGGGATATTCCTATGATCTTTGGAAGAACTAAGAATATATTACTTATATAGTGGTGACAAATAGTTCATTGTAAATTGTTACATTGATACTAGTTTTGTCACAAATTAAGTTTATCTCAATTTAAACTATGGGTGGCACAATGTAATGGAAAGAAAGTTCCATAACGGATTTGGTTGAGTACCAAAGTTAAAACATTGTGACAGATACTACAACAAAAGGCTAAGTATATGATCATATTGTAGCAGCAAATGAGGGCATTTGCGTCAAGTAGTTTGTTATCAAACTAGGTGTGGTTCATAGCGGGATAATACTATGAAGATACATTGTACGACAATTATATCAACATGATTTAATCCCAAGGAACTAAAGGTCTCACCAAAGGACCAAATTTATACAATGCCATCTCATTGGAGAATGAGTAATGCGTAGAGACGCAAGGACATGCAAATACACACGGACCTGGAAGTGTCGATCCAAGATTATGTTTACCACTAGCAATAGTGTCTATACAACACCAGAAAGCCATAGGTGTTGAATGCACAAGTTTTTAACTAGATTATTGACTCTAGTGCAAGTGGGAGACTGTTGGAGATATGCCCAAGAGGCAATAATAAAGTGGTTATTATTATATCTTTATGTTAATGATAAATGTTTACATCCCATGCTATAATTGTATTAACCGGAAACATTAATACTTGTGTGTTTTGTAAACATAAAAGAGTCCCTATTAAGCCTCTTGTTAAACTAGCTTGTTGATTAATGGATGATCATGGTTTTCTGATCATGGACATTGGATGTCGTTAATAACAAGATCATATCATTAGGAGAATGATGTGATGGACACACACCCATAGTAAGCGTAGCATAAGATCAAGTCATTAAGTTCGTATTGCTGTAAGCTTTCAAATACATAGTAACCTAATCCTTCGACCATGAGGTTATGTTAATCACCATCACCGGATGGGTACTTTGATGACATCAAACACCGCTCAGAATCGGGCGGTTATAAAGGTGTCATTGGGTATTCTGAAAGTATGTGTTGAAGCGCATGGACCAAGATTGGGATTTGTCCATCCATATGACGGATAGATATGCTCTGGGCCCTCTCGGTGGAATGTCATCTAGATAGCTTGCAAGCATGTGACTAGGTCACAAGGGATGACATAACATGGAAACGAGTAAAGAGTACTTATCGATGTGAGTTAGAACTAGGTATGGAGATACCGACGATCAAACCTCGGATAAGTAGAATATCGTGTGACAAAGGGAATTGGTTTCGTATGTTAATGGTTCTATCGATCACAAAGTCATCATTGAGTATGTGGGAGCCGTTATGGATCTCTAGATCCCGCTGATGGTTATTGATCGGAGAGGTGTCTTCATCATGTCTGCATATTCACGAACCGTAGGGTGATACACTTAAGGTTCGAAGTTGTTTTAAGTAGATATGGAATATGCGTTGGAGACCGAATGATGTTCGGAGTCTCGGAATGGATCCGGGACATCACGAGGATATCCGGAATGGTCCGGAGAATAAGATTCATATATTGGGGATCATTTTCTACGTTAGGAAATGTTCTGGAGTGTTTGTATGGAGATTCTAGAAGGTTTCAGAATGTTCTGGAAGGTTCTAGAGGATTTCTTGGAGTTTACTTGAAAACCAAGAAAGGGATCAAGGAGTCCAAGTGGGGCAATATACGGATTCATGGGGGAGGAGGTTTCCTCCCCCCTTCCCACCGCCGGCCCAAGGAGGGGAGTCCTACTAGGACTCCCCCTCCCCAGGCGTGCCTCCCTCCCTTAATTAGAAGGGAGGGGCGCCCCCTCTTGGACCTCCTATCACAACAACCAATCTCAGCCACCTCTCTCCTCCACCTTTCTTCTGCACAGGCATAGGCGAAGCCCTGCAGAATTCTCATCTCCACCACCACCACCACGCCGTCGTGCTGCTGGGATTCCGTGGAGAAGATCTACTACCTCCGCTGCTTGCTGGAACAGGGAGAGGAAGGTCTGCTTCGACTCCGCACGTGTGACCGTCTGCATGGAAGCGCTGAACGCGGTGCCGGAAGGATCGTCCACACGATCTTGAGATCGGCAAGTGATCGACTACATCATCCACAAGATCTAATCTCGTAACGCTTTCGGTTCTACGAGGGTTAGTATCGATCTATCTCGTTGCTCATGTCTAATAGATTAGATCTTGGCTTTTGTCTAGATTAGATCTGGATTTTGTTCGTTCTTGCGGTAGAATTTTTTTGTTTTCCATGCTACGAACCCATCAGTCAAAAGAGTATCAAAAGTGTCAATGGAGAAGGAAAACAACAATAATATGGGAGCCATGGCCATGCCCCAAGAAGGTGAACATAATCCACAAACATCATCATCGATGGAAATGAAGCCTTGAATTTCTATCGTAGACACACCATCCAACTCGCTGATGTGCCAACCATAAAAAATAAAAAGAGGGAACATTGGGATCTTTGTTTGAGGAGAATCAAAGCTCATCTATAAAAAAAATGTTGCATCTTCTTTCAAGGTACTTTGAAGGGTGCAAATATGGTCATGCTTTCTAGAGTGGATCACCATCCTCTTCTCCCCGATCAGCTCGAGGATATTGATTAGCAACAATTTGGGGTGTCAATATGGCATCTAAAAGGGTTGCGTTAGAGTGATCCCCTTTTCCTGCACTATCCGGTTAGTCCATGTGCATGAAAAACAACTTCACGAAGTGCTCAATGTTCCCCATCCCCATCATGTGTGAGGACATGGATTCCCTCGAGGAAGCTTCATGATTGATGATCACCTAGGTATTCCTTTGGATGGACACGTTGTCCACACATGGTAGCCACTCTCATGAAAATAGGAGGATTTTTTTATGCCCGGTATGCTTGGTGAGCTAGAATGTTCATCGCATACACCAAGATGATGGTTTAGGGCTAGAACACCCGCTCTCTTCTTGGAGGATTAGTGGTTCTATGGGAAGGCCATAATCGATATTTCCCTCGGCCTCCTCATGCACATATCTAAGCAGCTGCAAAACGACCTACTATTTGGGACACATTTATTTACATACATTGGACATCCGACATTTAGGTGTGCTTATCCCACTAGCGTTTTTGGAATATATTCACGTCTTTCAATTGGTTAGGGCGTGCAACTTATAGACTCATTGTACACCCCTAATGTGGTGATGAACGCCTGACGGTCATTACACTTCCAAGTAATGCTAAGACATCAAAGGGGTGATTGTCTCGAGGTCCTCTGAGCTTAACTAGAAGCCAATGATCCCTCATAAGGTGAAATTCTTCATCTAGTTGGCCCACCAAGATCGAAGTTAGATGGGGAGAGACTTGCACGGAGTAGGTTGCCCCATATGCCCTGTGGTTCTTGCTCAGTCGGAGGAAAACATGTCACACACCTTCTCACTCGCACCTTGTGGTATGTGGTCCTCTGTTAGATTTGATCGAGTTCCAGGCCGCTCATTGTTGGAGAAGACAATGTGGGAGCGGGCCATCTTCCTTACCCTCCACCCTCACCCGGTCACCCCCTCACAACTCAACCTTCTTCATGATCATGCTCACCACTTTGTGGATCTGAACAACGGAGCATTAACCACCTTCGACAATCCACAACGTGAAGCCGAACATCGTCGGACTGCTCGACACAACCGGGGTTGAGACTGGGTCATGGGCGAAGGGTTGGCAGTCCTACTTTTGAGTAGGCCTACCCCATAGGGCCAGAGTTGTAATAATGGGGTTTTGTCATCTTTGCCCTTGCATCTTACTCTTTTTATGTGCATCAAGACGCACATATTTTGAGTTTTCTCAACAACAAATTTAAAAATGTCTAACGAGATGCTAACCTAGCTACTCGTTTGTGCCTTGAGTGCTAGGGCTGGGACGCAGCATTATCTCCGGTTAAACATGTTGCTTGATTCCCTTGTAATCTGCATCTGACGTGATTGTAAACCTGCATGATATAGTAATGGAAGGTGCTTATTCACAACGAGAAAATTGACAAAGATCAGAACAAAAAATCTTGCTAGATTCTTAGCAAACACCAGAATATGTGTACATTATGATCAACAGGTTATTATCATGGTGAGTACAGTAGAATGATGCCATTTTAGCAATCATTTTCCACCCACACAAAAAGGTGGTTGTGATGTTCTCAGTGGTTTAGTAGTGGCAAATATTTTATCCATCACAAATCCATTGTCGTCTAGCTCGGTTAGGATATCTGGCTTTCACCCAGACGACCCGGGTTCAAATCCCGGCAATGGAATTCTTTTTTTTTTCTTTTTATGACTTGGGACACGTAGACGTCCGGCGGTGGTCTGCTCTACACCAAGCGGCGTGCCATGCTGACAGATTCCTTATCCGGCTAGTACGATTTAATCAGAGTTGGACAGAGTTGGACGTGAGGGCTGTAGTATATACATTTTAAGTTGGACGTGAGGGCTGTAGTATATACATTTTAAACTGCCCATGTTATTTGGTAGTGTTCACCAATACTCTCCAATCCCCTATAATACACTTTCCTAAAAATACAAATACTCTACCTTAGAGGAAAGTTTACAATCTAGGCAAAAATATGAAGGATATGTGGAGATATTCCAGGATTTTCCCGGCCAAACCTAGCGTGGTAAACAGACTACGAGGATTTGGGGAGAATTGCAATAATCCACTCCGATCCCCGCGAATACACTAGCGAAAGAGAAGTAAACAAGGCCTAAAAAAGGTTTAGATACACTCCCTTCATAAAGCTAAAACA
The DNA here is from genome assembly GCA_023614405.1 of Avena insularis. Taxonomy (NCBI): domain Eukaryota; kingdom Viridiplantae; phylum Streptophyta; class Magnoliopsida; order Poales; family Poaceae; genus Avena; species Avena insularis. Next base: position 656,323,395 of record CM042690.1, on the reverse strand, counting down.
TCTTATACTTTGAAACGGAGGGAGTATTAGTGAAAATTGCATGTTCAGAAATTAACTGTGCAGTGAAGGCAAGGCGTACAAGATACAATACAACTTTTGATGAGCAACAGAGGAAGCGAAAGCTAAGAGCATTCTGTAAACACCGGAGCATCAACAGGGTACATTCACTATTTTCCTTTTACCATGAATCTGGAGACTATTTACCAGTTCTACACAAGTTTTGGCAGGGGTTGAGGTGATCCAACTTCAGCCGCTGGCAACAATCTCATGGATCTTGTCACTGACTTCAGGGTCGTCTGACCTGACCGCGAGCTTCATTGCTACTTCCTTGGGCCCGCTTAGGCCAAATGATAACCTCACAAGAACCTTCACGTCCCCGCTAAATACGCCAGACAGCAGGCAAACATGCGATCTTGCATTGCTTGGTACCACCTCTGTGCCCTGTAAAACATGAGTAAACTATTTAGCAACCTTTCAATCAAAAGTTTTGGGCTGCGTTTGGTTTGAACCATATTGCATCCTAGAAAGAAATTTGGCTAAGCCAAAATTTTGGCAAAGGTTTCGCTTGCCCATGATTTGGCAAATGCAACAAGAAAAATAAACTGGTTAGGAATAGAGGCATTGACATGACCAAACATGGACAACAATCCAAACAAGGCTCCAAGAAACGGCCAAAGATGAATACAAACATGGGTAACCATCCTAACAAATGTTAGTTTAGAGAAATGGTAGCTCACCTCGCACGGTTGCATGCCAAGGATACCAGTGACAGCACTCACAGCCTCAGCCAAGCTCTCTCTAGTACCGAGTCCATACTCATCAACACGCTCACTTTCAGGGTCCATATTTTCCCAAGCATTCCTAAAGTTGGAGACTGCAACCCTCAGCATATAATCAGCTGGAACAATTTCAAGGTCTTCTATCTGGTATTCATCCTCCACACCATCTTCTTCGACTTCCCCTGAAGATGTGTCAACCTGCCGATGGCAAATAACATTAACTCAATGAACGGAAAAATTAGTGCCTTTCCCTTGTTTCAAGGATAGTGGCATATAATCGTTTGAAGTCCAGAACATGACTCTACTACGTATTATATTCCTAATTTCTTTTAGACTATTCCAGTTGTATGAGCAGATGAAGCAGGTTTCGCATGAAAGGGCTGCTTGGTTTGATGCCAACATTTGGCATACCAATGTAGCCAATATTTGGTAAGACCAATACTTGCTAAAATTTAACAACTTTTTTAGAGGTTGCCAAGGAGGTTTGGTAGCCAACATTTTGGCTTGCCTAAACATTGGCATGGCCGATGTTGGCACCAAAACAACCAGCCCGAAGAATCCAAATTCCAGAAGGCGACACCACAATGTTACACACAGAAAGATTTCCGTATGGGCTAGACATTGAGTGCCAAAGACCCAATTCTTATTATATGCAAAATGTTTGAATTAGTGGAACCTACAGAAAATAGTCATGCAGAATCCAATAATATGAGGAACATTGTTACACTTACTGACTTACCTCTTTAACAGTGAACCTCAGTACATTTGAAAATTTCCCAGTAGCAGGAACATGCTCTGGCTTTTCAAAAGCAACAAAAATTTGACCAGGTGAATCATATGGCAAGCTTTTAAGAGGCTTTGAACAAACTTCTGAAAACTCTTCAGCATCCGTGGCATCAATATAGACAGTAACCTGAAAGAAGTAACGGACATTAATCAAATTTTATGCGTGAGTTAACCGTTTGTCTCCAATAAAATGCTTCAAGGCCATTGCTTACATCTTCTAGCAGTTGTTCAGGGATTGTGTTGGTACAGTTGTACTGCAATACAACATGTCTTTCGTATATGTGCTTAACCACGTTAACCGCATATTCAGTCTCTGCCTCTGTCAGCTCCACAGGTTCTGACGACTGGGGCAACAAGAGAAATTTAGAACGTGAACTTGTCAAAAAGCACTAAAATGTAATTACTGTGCAAACCTTGAAGAGCCTTCCGAACCCAGAGAACTCAGCAATGGATGAGAGCACCTTCTGATAAGCATCAACAGCTGAAACAGGTGCATGGGCAGGAGCACCAGCAGATGGCTTCTTTCCAGGGACCTTTTTATCCTGAAGTGGTCGTGACTTAGCTTCTCTTGACACTAAGGAAATATCAAAAGGCTCCTCGGATGGTTCCTGCCATGTTCTTCAAGAATTGAGCATAGCATAGGGAATGATTCAGTTGAAACATGCAAAATGTAATGCTCACAGTAAACATACATAGGTTCTTAGACTTGCTTCCAAGTTGGCAAGCGGCACATCAAACGATCCAAATAGAAATTCTTTCACATCCTTCTCAGAGTTCCCCACAGCAACTTCACCATTCAGAGTTTCGAGATAAAGTGTAGCACGATCTCGGACCTACAAGAGGAAAGACCAATCAATGCTTAATAATTTATTATTGCCCAGATACATCATACAACAACTGTGTTTTACTGCTACAGTGGAATCCAACGAGAGGTGACCTGCTAATTAAGTATTGCAAACATAATGGAAAATTGTTCTTTTGCGGTTTCCATTTCACAAAAAGGAAATCATTAAAATCAAGTGGAATTCCAAGTTTACCTCGTCATCAGTGTCAAACAGGCACCGTCGTAGAAGAACAAATATCCGAGGCTAAAAACAAAAATATAAAAGAGTTAAATATGCAGAAAACAAAGTGGTGTAAGAACGGGAAGAAAGGATGTATGATTTTACCTTCAATTCATCGACTAAGGCACCAAACTTTGCCAACGTACTAACAGCACTAGCACGAACGGTGGAATTTTCCAATATCACACGGTTGTAGATGTAGCGTATGTATCTGCTTGGATCTGATGTTCTTGGCCCTTCATTTCCCAAAAAGTGCAATATCTGGCAGCAAGAGAAGCTGTTAATTCTCTAGTTGAAGAGTTGAATCATCAGGAAATCTTTTTTTACAATTCAGAATTCTGAAGTTAATCAGAAAACTATCCAACAGCTCTTAACGTCATGGTGAATGAGGAAGTATAATAGAATAATGGAATTGAACACGTTAAAAACTTATGCGACGTTCAGACCCATATGGTTGTATAACAAATTGCCATATGTACAAATCTAGACAAAGTATAGGAATATTCAACATGTGTTGATAGTTTCATCGAATGGATTGCACCGTAAACAGACCCAGGTACATTTCAATGTTATAAGTCCGGTGGTGAAGAACAGTTTCACCTCATCGAGTAAAAATCCCTAATATGAACAGAACCTTTCCTAGGCAAACTTCTGTAACTACAGGCATATTGTCTAATTGACCTTAACTTTGGACAGGGTGTTTGGAGTCACGAGCAAAGATGCACATGCTATCTGGACCACCCGTGTCCTTTGGGGATCTGTGTCTCGTCAGACTTTTATGGTCAGCCAGGGCCGCGGAAAATAAAAGTACTGGGTCGTTGTTGCATGTGCTACCCGAGTATGGTGGGCCCAAGAAAGACGGGCATTTGGGACAGGTAAACAGATCGTTTCTGTACATTAGTGCATTACGTCTGCAGGGACTGTGCTGGTCATACAGAAGCATGATTCCGTGGGCCTCTGGTCAGTGTATTTTGGTGGGCTAATTGATTCGCAACATGGGTGAGGCGAGAGGATCCTCGAAGAGAAAGAGAGAGCGGTGCGATTGAAATCCAGCTTGCACCGGCGAAGAAAGAAATGTCGGGGGACATGGAATTTTTGCTGGATCCGGTGGACAGGTAAATCGATCTGTTTGGACTTTGTCGTTTTGTTTTGACAATTTGTTGAAGAAGTTTAGAACTCATCCTTCTGCACAGGTTCCCTTTGTTTGAGGGTGGCACTCACAACGAGACCACTATGGATCGGATGCCTCACGGTGAGGAGCAAGTTCTCGACATTGAGCAGGCGGCTGCCGCGCCGGAAGGCATCAACCCTCCGTCTGCTGAATGGGTGGTCGACGGTGGAGATAGTGCGGAGGCCTCCAGTGAGCTAGCTCGCCGCCGGATACGGGGAAATCGACGATGGAAGTAAAATCAAAGGCAACTGGGTGGGCAAATGGTGATATTTTAGTCAGCCAGATTTTTCGTGTTTCAATTAAGGCAATGCACGAGAATTAGCTGGGAAATATGGAAGGAGTCACAAATTCATCGGTACAAAGCGATTGACTTCCCGGTCCACTCTGTGTCAGGATTATGTACCGATAGCACGCGACGGCAACTAGATCATCATTACTCACGCAGAGGTGGGACCATGCACTGTGGACTCGGCATTATTAAAATGCTATACGAAGTTTAATACTTCTGAGTACCACCCATCTTGGAGAAAATGGATGGCAGAGATAAAGGGGGCATCTGTGCCCGGGGTCAAACAAGCATTTTCCCTTAATTTTCACTTAATGTGCTCTGTAATATAAGGGTATGCTCTATTGTTTAAGTGAAATTACCCTTCTAGACAGCTGATTTTCTGGAGAGATGATGGTCTACATGGTCAGCTTAATTTGGTGGCAATGCAACTTTATAGTTCTAGCTACAGATGCTGAGAGCTTTTTTGTGCTGTATTGTGATGAAGTATCAAACAATAAGTATGCTGAAATCAGATAACATGGGAGTAACAAGGCTCTCATGTGACACAAAATCTTCTGACTATACTGTTAGAGATACCAAAATATCACCAATACTGTCCTAGACATCACCATAGTAATAACTGATAAGATTCACTATCCACAGCATTTTATAACAATGTCAAGTAATCACTACATGAAATATGTATGGAAGCTGTAAAAGGACTTATTGTGCACATGCCTTAAATATCAGGCAACAACTATAAAAGAAAATTGTTCAATTCATAGGTAGCTGGAACTTGGAGTTAATGATCCATTGCATAATAAACAGTACAAGCATAACAAATGTAAATACCTGGGTAGAAAGATATGTGAATTCACAGTCTTCGATAAATTCACAGAGATGCAAGAGACCAATTTCTTTGGCGTCTGGTATCGCACTGATCAGAGCAACTATTGAATCAACTATGGCCTTTTTATACTCAAAGCCCCCTTCTTCTCTCAAACTGTTACTCAAAAAAATCATCCTACAGAAGAAATGAAAGTCAAAACATGGACCATGAAACTTAAAATAATCAAAAGAAAAGGCACTACTTAAAGAAATAAATGTTATATGAAAGGTGTCAACACCCATTAGTTGCTCACATACATCGAACGGTACTTCAGTGGGAACTTCAGGCACAGAGATCGTATAGCTTCAACTACAACTATCTTGAATTCATCTGCTATGTCAGACATGAAACTGGTAATTTGTTTCATGAGGCGATCAACACTTGATTCATTGCCAGTTTTAAGAAGTGTAGTGATTGCTAGGGTTGCTATACTCCTGTTCTGGTCTGACATCAGACTTTCTAGATCAACATTGCAGTTTGTGACAGCCAAAGGGCGTGTTATAGCAACCTGCAAGACGAAAGGTGCATCAAGATATGGACACAACATACTCTTAAAAATAGGATATGAACACAGTACAATATTTGTGTACATCAAAGCTTGCTCAACATGCATGGGTTACCTTATTGAGGGTACGGACAGCAGCAAACCGAAGCACAGGTTTGGATGAGCTCAAAAATAACTGTAACACAGTAATTGCTGGTGCTAATTCACGACTTGTGACATCCATCTCTGTTATTTTCCGTGCAGCCTCTAAAATCACCATTTCTGATTTATGTCTGAGACATGATTCCAGATAATCAAAAAATGGGCGATCGCCATTTTGTGTGTTCATGCTCTCCCGTATTACCTACAAAATAACCACTCCCATTTTTAGCCATTTACTCATTTTCAAGGTTCCAGTAGAAGTACATATAGGTTACCTGGCTTGTGTAACGAATCAGAAGACATTGTGCAAGGGGCGAGCGGACCGACCCCCTTGTCAAACTAGAAACCAGCTTGCTAACAGCTAAACGGTCATTCTGTCTGGTCTGCAAGTTTGAGAGAAAATTTACTGAATATAAAGTGTCTGAGGTTAATAGAAACTTTTACATAGCACTACTTTACTCTCTCGTAACAAATGCAGTTCACTAAAACATATTCTTTTTCGTGCGTCGCTATACAATTTTGGACATACTCCCTCCGCTCAGAAAAGGATGTCACTTATTTGTCGAGATTCGCATGTATCTATACACTAAAACGTGTATCTAGACAAATCTGCGACATCCTTTTCAGGGCAGAGGGAGTAGTATAATCAAAGCGGAACTGTAGGTGTAAAATGAACAGACCATTTAAATTTTAGTTCAGCAAAAGTCAAAAACAGCATATATAGAACTGCAGTTAAAGCCACTAGTCTCATGAGCTTGCTTATTTAGAAGTTTCCGACATATAAGGTTCATTACTACAACACCGATATAAATGGCGCTGGCATCAGCTTGTGCACATGTTAGTGCTCCATAACATATTCTAACTCCCAAAGCATACTGCCCAGTACATGACCTGACCGAACCATTTACTTCACTGAATCCATAAGCTATCAGGTCACCTGGATGCAGGGAACGATTCAGGTAACTTAGCATCGAAGGAAACTGTTCGCCTAGAACACCATTAGAAGACGTGCAGCTCTATAACTTTCCCTTTTATTCTTGAGCAAAAATTATACCTGGTGAAGAAGAGCAAGGCCATGAAATTGCACAAGTGCAGCTCTTGATTGCACAGCTTCCTGCACTTCGTTGCTCCACCTTTTCACAATTTCTGGATTTGCCTATATGTTAAGAATATCTTTAAGTATCTGTAAACAAGGTATAAAAATTTGTGTACAGAACTATGGTAGTACCTGAAACAGGTGAATACCACTAACAAGAGCAGCACTAGCAACCACAGGATTTCTGTCTACAATAGCTTGCTTCAGGTATCTCTCGATTTGAGTAAGGAGGTTGCCGTCAATTATTCTACAGAGCACTCTAATAGCATTGGCACGGTACATATCTGTCTTACTGTTCATATCTTTCATCAATGAGCTTGTGACTATGAAAACCTGTTGCAGAAATGAAACTCAAGCGACTTAGAATAATAAACATGAAACAAATTAGTACATCTGAAACAACATTCACCTCGTCTGATGATGGAGAAAGTTCTTTGATCATTAAATAGACCAGCCTCCTAAGACCAGCATCATTGGACTGGAATAACTTAGTCACTGCAAAGAAAACTCCAGTGGCCTCAGCCTGCAGAATATATCCATCAGGGATAAAACAAGATAATATCACAATTGCTCTTTTTAAACAGCTATAAATTGCATTCAAATCACTATTTTAATCTTTAACTTCAATACTTGACACTGTGGCTCGCATCAGTGCACATTACATTAAATCAATATTAGTTTGCTGCATTCCATCACAAATTTTGCATAATGCAGATGTTCACTATCATACCTTTGTGAATGTCTCTCCTTGATTAAGTAAATACAATAACTTGGTGATGACCTGCAAAATTCAAGAGCATATATCAAGCAAACTGCAAAGCCCATAAGAATAATAGGGCACAAATATACAGCTCGATGTATTATCATAAAGGATGAGAGAAACAGAGTTATTGTAAGCAATGATTACCTGCGAGCATTTTCTGGCATCAAGCTGAGGATCATTGAACACACGCGCCTCCTGCAGAACAGCCCCCTTCTCAATCCCGAAAAATGGCGAGTACTCAACTGCAACAGCTTCCAAACAGTTAATGAACATGTCGTATTGTGAAAGCAATTATTCATACTGACCATGATCTAAGAACATAAGAGATAGAAACCTTTCAATAAAATATCAAACTCAAACTCAGTGCCGAAAACCACTGGCCATTTCAAAACCCAATTGTTAAAAAGAAATTAAGTGTTTTAAAATAACTGAACCAATGGAAATGGGCCCAGAATCCAAGCCCCTCTCAAACCTACAGTTGGACCAGTCTCTAAGCCAAACACCAGGAGGATCAGAAGTGCCTCTGTTTAGAAGGTTTAGGCTGGCTTGCTGGCAAAATGCAGAACCACAATTTGATCAAATCATTATCATCATAGGCAAATTTTATGGGCTTTAACAGAGTTATATCTGGAACAAAGAAAATTATTTTCCTGGAATAAATAAAACCATATTGTACTCTCAAGATTCATGCCAGGAATTATTTTTCCTGGAATAAATAAAACCAAAAAATGTGCAACAGTGCAAAAAAAATATTGATTGACCAGCATGCGCTTTTGGGATGGTCACACTGCCGTAGTGGAAAGAGGTAAGGCAATTTTAATCAGTCTATGGCATTCATGTCACACAGAAAGGACTACAGCACATCCCAGTGCGATAACACTAAGTCCTGCTTGCATAACACAGTCCACGCAACAAACAATCCATCGTTCTCAACCTGTCAGCTGTAAAAATTGTCCGCAGCACATATTACCGTCCTTAAACAGAGCAGCCAGTAATCAGATGTAAGCTCTAATTGCAGCACCAATGAACTGATTCATGCAGGAAACATGGAAAGCAATTGTGTAGAAGATGGTATACTGCTAAGTCAGCGAAGACACCACATCTATAACCAGACCGCGAGAACCTATCACCGAAAGCATGCTATCAATCTAATTGGCCAAACAAACAGACAAGCTAAAGGAGCGCATTCACAACAATGGTACGTGGGCGTAACTGATTCCGGTCGTCAGGCGTTGCAGAGTCTCAGCCAATCGCCGTAGCAACTCGCTGCTCGCTACTGGGAGGACGAACCAAAAAGTAGGGGACGCCACAACCGACCGCCCGATGAGGTGTAGTTAGTGCAGATCCACCTAAATCCTAGCTCTCCAGCCCCGATTCTGAACCAAATCAACCGCCGATCCTACCAGCGGAGCGGCGTCAAACAAGGACGCACGGCCACCGCCACTAAAAGCAACATCGCGCGCCGGGCACACACTTACATGAGATCCACCGCGAGATCGAGCCAGATCCGGCATTCTCGTCGGCGGTGGCGTCCCCTCCGGGTTGCATCATATCCGACCGAGAGCAGCAAGCAAGGTAGGGAGCGCGAGGAGTACTCGGTAGGGGTTTAGCGGGGGAGAAGGTAACTAACTCTCGGAATCGTCGTCGTCCTTCTTCATGTAGGGCTGCGCCATCTCCGGGTCCGTGAGGTCACCGGCGAGAGAACGAGGCATGCGAAGATTTGATTGCGGAACGAACTGGCCGCACTGTGGCGGGTGGTGGGTGGATTCTGTGTCCTTGGAGCGGAGGAAGCTTCTCTTCGCCCGGATCCTACGCAAACTCGGCCGTGCGGCGGTGGACTGGTGGGCGCAGCGCACGACGGTGCGGTGGGGATCGGTACTTCGGACGGTGTGGTGGATCGGGACTTCGGACGAGCCTCGAGCTCCGGTTTGTTACGCGCCCTTTTTGCACTTAGGTCCCTAGAGCCGAGTTGGGTCTGCGGGTCGTCAGCTGTCAGGCCCGAATTTTGTTAGAGCATCTCTAGCACATGTTGGCGTGCTTGGTTGTCAATATCCCCGTTTCTTGCATAGCGCGCGAAAAAAATAAAGACGTTTGATTTCGCGCTAAGAGAAATCTTTTCACCGTACGAGTCTTAAATTGCATCTCAGCCTCGTTCCGGAGGAATACCTAAATTGGGTGTTTCCACGGAGCAAGTTCTTCTCTCGCTCGCGGGGGAAGAAGATGCACGCGCGTGCAAGGGATGGATGGCGGGAGTTGGGAAAATCCGGCGGAAGAAATTGGGTTACTGCTCGCCGATTCGCGGCGGCTATAAACACCGCCGCTCGTCCGCCTCTAAAATCCGCGCCACCATTTCCATCATTTTCGAGTTCTCTCTCTAAATCCTCTTCCTCACCGACGGGCAGGTGAGCAGCGCCTCCTACTCCGATGGGTCTAGCTCATCTCCGGCAAGCCTTCATCCTCGGTTATCTCGGACATGTCGTCCTCGTCGATCGAGATTGAGATCATGGTAAGAAACACCTAACCCTAGCTGTCACAACTTAAATCTGTTGCCATGTTCTAGCTCACAGTTCATATGTTCGCATGTGCTCCGTTCTAGTAGATCGTGGTCCATTTTGGCAGTTAATATTCATGTTGTACTATGAGGATTGCCATGTGATGTAGGTAGGATTAGTGTTGCAAGTGTAGTTTTTCCCCTAGAACTGAACATGTGTCTAGGATAAGGTTGTGTCCCCTGATCTGTTAGCAACCTTTGTGAGGCCTCTGCGTTATGTGTCGATGCCTGATGCGGTGACCAGGAAGAAGTTGGCCATGTCATGGTCAACATTTCTGTCCATCTTCGTCCTGAATCGGGTCGTCTAGTTGATCGAGAAAGGTGGTTCAGTAGTTCGGGGGTTTAAACAGACGGACATGCGCCTGATTGCAGAGGATGTCTTCAAGTTCTGTGGCCGGCCAATCTCTGCGAATCAGGTGTACAACCACATGAGACAATGGAGAGTTAGGTGGATTCGGGTGTTGAGAATCAAGAGGCTAGAGACCATGCGTTGGGTAGAGGAGACCTTTTCTATCATCATGGACGATGCCGACTACTATGTGCACATCAAAGTCTGATATATTTGCACTTGCATTAGTAGTTGTAAAGCTCACATATAAACTACATGTTTTGAACTAACTGTGATTCTCATATAGGCTCAACCATCGAACACCGAGTTGATCAATAATTCCATTGAGAACTATGCTCAGACGAAGATCATCTACTATCCTCGCATTTTCGTTGCGCTCATCTCTGTGACCATGATACACCGTGCTCTTAGCCATCTGATAGAGCATAGTGGACAGGCGACCAGGTACCTTGTCATGACCCCTGAGCGTAGGATGAGCTGGTTCACGGTCTTCCTGAACAAGCAATATCTCGGAGCAGCGGACTGAGCTGTTCGAGGAGGTGCTGGTAGCGGTGTTGATGGTGATGACTATGATGTGTATTTTATAGTAGCTAGGCTAATGAACTTTGGTTGCGGTGACCCCTGGACTTTGGCCGATGTATTTTGGGAGGTGGTATTCAGTTATAACTACATAATCAGTCATTTGTGATGAACTTGTGTTGCATCATGGGCAGTTGTTCGTGAAATCGTGCTATAGCACACACCATGACTGATTATATCGAATCAGTCTTAATATAATCTAGTAGTTCTCTGAATTACAATTGTCTGAACTTTGTTATCTGCCTTACTGTTGTTGGTAAGCTCACCTAAGTAGTGAGTAGGTAAGGCTATTAGGGTCAATGCAAGTAGCCAAACAAGTAGCAATTTGGTGAAAACTAATAATGCATAGAACCAAACAACTAGTCCTTAGCTTCCAAACCCCTAGGGAAATAAGAACACATGGAATCAAACGAATGGTTATTTTGTCACGAGAGGTTGCATTGCCGCACGCAACTTCCGTGGAGTCATGATCTTCAGGTGCGACTAAAATCCACGAGCAACCAAACACGCCCACCATCTCGCGGTCTTGCAAAACTCAAATGTGGTGTATTATAAAGCCGTTTTTTCCTGAAAAACGTTAGCGCGGAACATATATTGCATATGCATACGAAAAAGCAGAATATACTCTCGAATATTCGACCGAATTCTTTCTCTTGCCTGCACGCAGTGCACCAGTCCATCGTTCTTTTTCTTCTGTGCGGCATGTTCGTGTGTAGTCTTGCCTTCTGAGCTAATCAGGGAGCACCATGACGTGTTCATGTCGTACGTTCTCCATGACCGTGGATGAGGCGTTGGACTACCACGACGTGTTCCTGCCATACGTGCACAAGGTGTGCGAGCTGCCGGAAAGGACGATGTACGGGTCCCGCACCGTCTTCTTCCTCAGCGACGAGGGAATACAGCTTTACTGCTTGTCCCTCACATCTCTGATGGACGCGCCAGCACCAGCACACAATAGATGTAGGGAATCGGATCTTCTCGTCCGTAATTGTAGATTGGCGCGGGGAATTGAACCACCTCGCCGGAACTTGGCGGACTCCGGCGAGTTTAGCGGCGGTGCGGTCAGAAATTTCATCACCGTGAACGTTGACCGTTTTGTGGGAAGCTGCAAAATAGACCGGAGAAACTAGATATATGGAATACATGTGAGTTGATATTCGGAAACCGCAAAAACATTGCGGTTTTTGACCAGTTTTGTGTTATCTGCTCTGGCCGTTTTTAGCTATTTTTGGACCAAAATTACATATTTGCGGGGTTGACCAGATATGCGATATCTGCTAGAGATGCTCTAAGGTCAACTCCAACTACGGCCCCATTTCACACACCAAAAAGTATCTGATCTGACTATGTCATCTTGGACATGCCACTTTACCCAATACCCAATACCGCTCCACATTTGTCTGCGGCTGGATTTTTTTAGTTTTTTATTTTACTAAAATGGTACTCTTATAGTAAATTAAAGTAGCAATACGAGGTTCATCTTCATGCTCTACTAGTTCTACTAATTCTACTAAACCTAACCCTAGATTGCGACACTTTTCATCATCGTTGGAGTGTAGTACCTCAGATGTCGAGGTAGCCAAAGGCAACGCTATTCATCATCGCCGGAGTGTAGGCCCTCAGATGCCGAGGGAGCGGAATGTAGCCTTGTTGAGCGGGTGTCGGGATCGAACGAGGCCGCACTCTTCTTCAAGCTAGCGCATGGTCGCCTTCTGCATGTCGAGCTTCTCCTGAGCTTCATCGAGGCGGACATGGGCGGCCGTGTCGACGGGGTTCGCGTGTACCTCATGGAGGCGCTCCAAGTGAGCCTCGTCGAGAGGTCACATGTGCTTCATCTCCGACAGGAAGACTTCATCGAGGATGTCCCAGCCAAAGGGGCAACTGGTGGTCCGGGAGACGGGTCCTCACTATCATGTCAGGATGGAACCCTAACCCCCCGTGTCGTGGGAGCGGCTTCGGTGTCAGCAGGGGCATGGCGGGGGACGGCAACGGGGGGACGGCAACGGGGGCACGGCAGGGGACGACGTGGCATCCATAGATCTAGAGAGGCGGGGACAGCTGGGTGAGAGTGGGAGGACCGTGTGCGTGTGTGTGTGTGTTGGAGGACCCGAGCTGGAAAAAAGGAGTCACGACCGGACACGCACCCTATCCGCGTCACCATAAATACGACCCAAATTTGGACTGGAAATGCACGGTTTGCGGCGCACAGTTTGTCTGCGGGGCATGTTGGGCCCTGCCCCCCCCCCCTCTAGTCGGATAGACTCGGACGACCTCACTTTGCTACTTACACATTTCCATTCATAAAAATTCCACGACTTACTATAAGTTTGGATGTACTCCCTCCATTTACTAATATAAGATATTTAATTTTTTCTAACATGGTGTGTGGGTCCACTTATTTTAGAATGTATCTAGTCCACTTTAAAATACTGAAATATCTTGCATTAGTGAACAAAGGGAGTATACAATAACCTAACTGGTTCTTCTTTTCCTAGTCCCAGAGATTTTCGTCCAATGTCGATGTGTCTTGTGTATTGTCGTGATGGCCATCCCTTTCAGATGGTTCGATGATGAAGCCAAAGTTGAACAACTTCATGTGGGAGTGTGTCTTCTGCAAAAAGTTCTTGTACCATGCCTTAATTTGTTCAAGAAGGAAAAAAGAAGCATCCAAGTAACCATGTATAGCCCTTGCAATTTTAGAACTATAACATGAGAAGATTCTTTTAGCATTGTAAGGAAAAAAGAAGATGTTATTATATGGTCAGATGGTGTAGATTTTATAGATTGAAATATATGGGTGGCCTTGGTGTTGAAGATTTAAAAAGCATAAAATTAGCCTCCTTTGTAAATGGCAGTGGAAGTTAGAAACCCAAACTGGCTTTGGCAGGATATCATCAAGGCCAAATACATGATAAGAGCATCTCCAACAGTCTTTGTATATTGGATAGCTGAAAATTCGATATAGGAAGAGGAGATAGAGGATTTAGCAATCCAAACAAAGATCTACTTGATGGGTTCGTAGCATGGAAAATAAAAAAATTCTACCGCAAGAACGAATAAAACCCAGATCTAATGTAGATAAAAGCCAAGATCTAATCTATTAGACATGTGCAACGAGATTGATCTGTACTAATCCTTGTAGTTTCGAAAGCCTTGTTCGAGATCGGATCTCGTGGTTGATGTAGTCGATCACTTGCCGATCTCAAGATCGAGTAGACGATCCTTCCGGCGCCGCTGCGCTTCATGATCGGTCACACGTGCGGAGTCGAAGCAGACCTTCCTCTCCCCGTTCCAGCGAGCAACGGAGGTAGTAGATCTCTCCACGGAATCCCAGCAGCACGACGGTGTGGTGGTGGTGGTGGAGTAGAGAATTCTGCAGGGCTTCGCCTAAGCCAGAGCAGATGGAAGGAGGAGGAGAGAGGCGGCTAGGGTTTAGAGTGGGAAGGGGCAAGGGGGGTGGCGCCTCCACCCCTCTATATATAGAGGGAGGGGTGTGGCCTAGGGTTCCCACCCCTAGGCCCACCCCTTAGGGCCGGCGCACCAAGGAGCTTGGGGGGAGAGTCCTTCCCCCCCAAGTTTCCTTTACTTACCCTTTTAAGTTTTCCCTTATCCTATCTTGGTTTTCAAGTAAACTCCAAAATATCTTCTAGAACCTTCCGGAACATTCCGAAACCTTCTAGAATCCCCATACAAACACTCCGGAACATTTCCTAACTTAGAAAATGATCCCCATTATATGAATCTTATTCCCCGGACAATTCCGGATCTCCTCGTGATGTCCCGGATCCAATCCGAGACTCCGAACAACATTCGGTCTCCAACGCACATTCAATATCTACTTAAAACAACTTCGAACCTTTAAGTGTGTCACCCTATGGTTCGTGAATATGTAGACATGATGGAGACACCTCTCCGATCAATAACCATCAGCGGGATCTGGAGATCCATAAAGGCTCCCACATACTCAACGATGACTTCGTGATCGATAGAACCATTAACATACGAAACCAATTCCCTTTGTCACGCGATACTCTACTTATCCGAGGTTTGATCGTCGGTATCTCCATACCTAGTTCCACCTCGTTACTGATAAGTACTCTTTACTCGTTCCATGTTATGTCATCCCCTGTGACCTAGTCACATGCTTGCAAGCTAACTAGATGACATTCCACCGAGAGGGACCAGAGCATATCTATCCGTCATATGGATGGACAAATCCTAATCTTGGTCCATGCGCTTCAACACATACTTTCAGAATACCCAATGACACCTTTATAACCACCCAGTTACGAAGCGGTGTTTGATGTCATCAAAGTACCCATCCGGTGATGGTGATTAACACAACCTCATGGTCGAAGGATTAGGTTACTATGCATTTGAAAGCTTGTAGCAATACGAACTTAATGACTTGATCTTATGCTACGCTTACTATGGGTGTGTGTCCATCACATCATTCTCCTAATGATATAACCTTGTTATTAATGACATCCAATGTCCATGATTAGGAAACCATGATCATCAATTAACCAACAAGCTAGTTCAACAAGAGGCTTACTAGGGACTCTTTTATGTTTACAAAACACACATGTATTAGTGTTTCCTTATAATACAATTATAGCATGGGATGCAAACATTCATCATAAACACAAAGATATAATAATAACCACTTTTATTATTGCCTCTTGGGCATATCTCCAACAGTCTCCCACTTGCACTAGAGTCAATAATCTAGATTACATGGTAATATACCTAACACCCATGGCGTTCTGGTGTTGGTCATGCTTTGCTCTAGGGAGAGGTTTAGTCAACGGACCTGCCACATTCAGATTAGTGTGTACTTTGCAAATCTTTATGTCACCATCTCGGACATACTCGCGAATAGCATGGAAACGTAGCTTGATGTGCTTCAGCTTGCTATGTGACCTTGGCTCCTGTGTTGTCATAGTAGATGGCCATCGGGTCCAACGCACTAGGAACCACGCCAAGTTCAGTAATGAACTCCTTCATCCATATGGCTTCTTGTGTAGCCTCCGAAGCAGCTATGTATTCCGATTTAGTTGAAGATTTCGCCACAACGCTTTGCTTGGCACTCCTCCAGCTCACTGCAGCACCATTCAAAATAAATACGTATCCAGACTATGACTTCGATTCATCTGGATCGGTGTTCCAACTAGCATTAGTGTAACTGTTTACAACAAGCTGTTCATCACCTCCATAAGAAAGAACCATATCCATTCCAGGATCACTTTGATATCTGCTAGTCAAACTAACAACATGTGCTATATCCGGTCTTGTACACAGCATGGCATACATGATAGAACCTATGGCCGAAGCATAGGGAATATTATTCATCTTCTCTCTATCTTCTGCCGTAGCTGGACTTTGAGTCTTACTCAAGGTCTTACCTGACAACATGGGCACGAACCCTTTCTTGCTCTCTTCCATTCTAAACTTCTTTAGAACTTTGTCCAAGTATGTACTTTGTGAAAGCGCTATTAGGCGTCTTGATCTATCTCTATAAATCTTGATGCCTAGAATATATGCCGCTTCGCCAAGATCCTTCATTGAAAAAACTATTATTCAAATAGGCTTTGACACTATTAAGAAGTTCTATATCATTCTCAATCAACAATATGTCATCTACACATAGTACTAGGAATGCCACAGAGCTCCCACTCACTTTCTTGTAAATACAAGCTTCTCCATAAGTTTGTATAAATCCAAAGTTTTTGATTACTTTATCAAAACATTGAGTCCAACTCCAGGATGCTTGCTTCAGTCCATAAATGGAGCACTGAAGTT
Source organism: Avena insularis (assembly GCA_023614405.1). NCBI lineage: Eukaryota > Viridiplantae > Streptophyta > Magnoliopsida > Poales > Poaceae > Avena > Avena insularis. The sequence continues at coordinate 656,306,652 of CM042690.1, read as the reverse complement.
TGCATACCTTGTCAGCATCTTTAGGATCGACAAAACCCTTGGGTTGTACCATATACAACTCTTCCTCAATGTCACCATTAAGGAACGCCGTTTTGACATCCATCTGCCAAATATCATAATCGAAATATGCAGCTATTGCTAACAAAATCCTTACAGACTTTAGCTTCGCTACTGGTGAGAAAGTCTCATCGTAGTCAACTCCTTGAATTTGTCGGAACACTTTCGCGACAAGTCGAGCTTTATAGATGGTAACATTACCATCAACATCTGTTTTTCTTTTGAAAATCCATTTGTTCTCGACAGCCTTACGGCCATCCGGTAAGTCCACCAAAATCCATACTTGGTTTTCGTACATGGATCATATTTCGGATTTCATGGCTTCTAGCCATTTGTCGGAATCTGGGCTTACCATAGCTTCTTCATACGTCGCAGGGTCATCAGTGTTGTCCACCAACATGACGTTCAAGGCAGAGTCATACCAATCAGGAGTGGTACGAACCCTCGTTGACCTGCGAGGTTCAGCAGCAACTTCGTTCGAAGTTTCATGATCACCATCATGAGCTTCCTCTCCAATTGGTGCAGGCGGCACAAAAATATCTTCCGGTGCTGCGCTACTCTCAACTCCGAGAGAAGGTTCAATAACCTTGTCGAGTTCTACTTTCCTTCCAGTCAATTCCTTCGAGAGAAACTCCTTCTCAAGAAAGGATCCATTCTTGGCAACGAAAACTTTGCCTTCGGATCTATGATAGAAGGTATACCCAATTGTTTCTTTAGGGTATCCTATGAAGACGCATGTCTCTGCTTTGGGTTCAAGCTTATCAGGTTGTAACTTCTTTACATACGCTTCGCAACCCCAAACTTTAAGGAACGACAACTTAGGTTTCTTTCCAAACCATAATTCATACGGTGTCGTTTCAACGGATTTAGATGGTGCCCTATTTAAAGTGAATGCGGCTGTCTCTAATGCATAGCCCCAAAACGATAGCGGTAAATCTGTAAGAGACATCATAGACCGAACCATATCTAAGAGAGTTCGATTACGACGTTCGGACACACCATTACGCTGTGGTGTTCCCGACGGTGTCAACTGCGAAAGTATTCCACATTTCTTTAAATGCATGCCAAACTCGTAACTTAGATATTCACCTCCGCGGTCAGAACGCAGAAACTTAATCTTCTTGTTACGATGATTTTCCACTTCACTTTGAAATTCCTTAAACTTCTCAAAAGTTTCGGACTTATGTTTCATAAAGTAGACATACCCATATCTACTTAAGTCATCCATGAAAGTGAGAACATAACGATATCCACCACGCGACGCTACACTCATTGGACCGCACACATCGGTATGTACTATTTCTAATAAGTCTGTAGCTCGATCCATTATTCCAGAGAATGGAGTCTTAGTCATTTTTCCCATTAGACATGCTTCGCATCTTTCAAGTGATTCAAAATCAAGTGATTCAAGAAGTCCATCAGAATGGAGTTTCTTCATACGCTTCACTCCAATGTGACCAAGACGATAGTGCCACATGTATGTAGAATTATCATTCAATTTTGTTCGTTTAGTATCTATGTTGTGAACATGTGTATCACTACTATCGAGATTCAGCAAGAATAAACCATTCAACTCAGGTGCGTTACCATAAAAGATATTACTCATATAAATCGAACAACCTTTATTCTCGAACTTAAAAGAGTAACCGTCTCGCAATAAACAAGATCCAGGTATAATGTTCATGCTTAACGCAGGCACCAAATAACAATTATTTAAATTTAAAACTAATCCTGAAGGTAGATGTAGAGGGAGCGTGCCGACGGCGATCACATCAACCTTGGAGCCATTTCCAACGCGCATCGTCACCTCGTCTCTCGCCAGTCTTCGTTTATTCTGCAGCTCCTGTTTCGAGTTACAAATATGAGCAACCGAACCAGTATCAAATACCCAGGCACTACTACGATTACTAGTAAGATACACATCAATAACATGTATATCGAATATACCTTTCTTCTTGATGTTGCCGTTCTTCAGATCTGCCAGGTACTTGGGGCAGTTACACTTCTAGTGACCAGCACCCTTGTAGTAGAAGCATTCAGTTTCAGGCTTAGGACCAGCCTTGGGCTTCTTAGCAGGTGCGGCAGCTTTCTTGCCGTCCTTCTTGAGTTGCCCTTGTTCTTAGGCTTGCTCTGTTTCTTGAAATTGGTGGTCTTATTGACCATCAACACTTGGTGCTCCTTCTTGATCTCCACTTCAGCAGTTTTCAGCATGGACGATAGTTCAGGCAACGTCTTGTTCATGCAGTGCATATTGTAGTTCATCACAAAGTTCTTATAACTTGGTGGCAGTGATTGGAGGACACAGTGAATCCCTAACTCATTAGGAATCGTTATCCCCAACTCTTGGAGCTTGTTTGCGTGCCCAGACATGGTGAGCACGTGCTCGCTAATGGAGCTACCCTCTTCCATCTTACAGTTAAAGAACTTTTCGGAGGCCTCATAGCTCTCCACAGCCGCGTGAGTCTCAAAAATGAGCTTGAGCTCCTTAATGATCTCGAACGGGTCGTGGTGCTAAAAGCGCTTCTGAAGCTCCATTTCTAAACCGTACAGGATGGCACACTGAACTGTGGAGTAATGATTTTTCCGAGTGACGTAAACATTCTTTACGTCATCGGTGGCATCTTCTGCAGGTGGGTCACCTAGCGGTGCTTCGAGCACATAGGTCAACTGACCAGCCCTAAGGACAATCTCCAGTCCACGGAGCCAGTCCGTGAAGTTGCTTCCATTGTTCTTAAGCTTTTCTTTCTCTAGGAACGCATTGAAATTGATGGAGAGGTTCGCCATAATCTACAACAAATTTGCAAGTAGTTTAGACTAAGTTTATGATAAATTGAGTTCAATTTTAATTCTTAAATTAATTAGGTGAACTCCCACTCAAAACAACATCCCTCACATTGTCTTAGTGATTACACAAACCAAGTCCACTACACCAAGTCCGATCTTCACGAGAGAAGATGTAGTTTCATCGGCGAACAATCTTCATGTTCATCATATCATTTATATGACTCATGCTCTACCTTTCGGTATTCCGTGTTCCAAGACCATGTCTATACATGCTAGGCTCGTCAAGATTAACCTTAGTTTCCGCATGTGCAAATATGGCTTGCACCCGTTGTATGCACACGTAGAATCTATCACATCCGATCATCACGAGATGCTTCGAAACGACGAGTCTTAGCAATGGTGCCAACTAAGGACGAACACTTTATTACTTGATATTTAGTGAGAAGGGTCATCTTATAATGCTACATCACGATCTAAGCAATACAAGATGCATAAAGGATTAACATCACAGGCAATTCATAATTAGTGTGATATGATATGGCCCTTTCTTCTTATGCCTTTGATCTCCATCTCCAAAGCACGGACATGATCTCCATCATCACCAGCATTGCGTCAAGGTCAGTGGCGCCGCTTCATGGTTGTCCATCATCACTAGCAACTATTACAACTACTTGGAATAAAGCTATTACAAGATGAATAGACACGCAGGTCTTAACAGAATTAAAGACAACCATTAGGCTCCTGCCGGTTGCCATATTACAACAAGGATCATTGCATACATCAAATATAATCACAATCATATGATGGCCATATCACATCACAAAACCCCTGCAAAAACAAGTTAGACGCCTCTAATTTTCTTTGCATGTTTTACGTGGTTTGGGGCTTTCGAATAAGAACGGATCTTACCTACGAAACTGAACCACAACGTTGATACAAGTGATATCAAGTGCAAAGTGTAGATTGGATCTATACTATGGTGGGAGAGACAGACACCCGCAAAGCCATTTGTGCAAAGCAAGTTACACGTCAAGCGTGGAGCAAGTCTCATGTGCGATGATATGTAAGGTTAGCCCGAGTCGCTTCATCCCACCATACCGTAAGATGCAAAGTACACAAAGCAAAAGACGGCACGAGCACCAACGCCCACAAAACCATTGTGTTCTACTCATGCAACAGATCTATGCATAGACCTAGCTCTGATACCACTGCTGGGTTCGTCGCATGGAAAACAAAAAAATTCTACCGCAAGAACGAACAAAACCCAGATCTAATCTAGATAAAAGCCAAGATCTAATCTATTAGACATGTGCAACGAGATTGATCTGTACTAACCCTTGTAGTTTCGAAAGCCTTGTTCGAGATCGGATCTCGTGGTTGATGTAGTCGATCATTTGCCAATCTCAAGGTCGAGTAGACGATCCTTCCGGCACCGCGTTCCGGCAACGCTTCTGCAGACGGGCACACGTGCGGAGTCGAAGCAGACCTTCCTCTCCCCGTTCCAGCGAGCAACGAAGGTAGTAGATCTCTCCACGGAATCCCAGCAGCACGACGGTGTGGTGGTGGTGGTGGAGTAGAGAATTCTGCAGGGCTTCGCCTAAGCCAGAGCAGATGGAAGGAGGAGGAGAGAGGCGGCTAGGGTTTGGAGTGGGAAGGGGCAAGGGGGGTGGCGCCTCCACCCCTCTATATATAGAGGGAGGGGTGTGGCCTAGGGTTCCCACCCCTAGGCCCACCCCTTAGGGCTTCAAGACCAAGGAGCTTGGGGAGAGTCCTTCCCCAAGTTTCCTTTACTTACCCTTTTAAGTTTTCCTTATCCTATCTTGGTTTTCAAGTAAACTCAAAATATCTTCTAGAACCTTCCTAACATTCAAACCTTCTAGAATCCCCATACAAACACTCCTAACATTTCATATCTTAGAAAATTATCCCAATTATATGTATCTTATTCCCCGGACAATTCCGGATCTCCTCGTGATGTCCCGGATCCAATCCGAGACTCCGAACAACATTCGGTCTCCAACACACATTCAATATCTACTTAAAACAACTTCGAACCTTTAAGTGTGTCACCCTATGGTTCGTGAATATGTAGACATGATGGAGTCACCTCTCCGATCAATAACCATCACGGATCCGGAGATCCATAAAGGCTCCCACATACTCAACGATGACTTCGTGATCGATAGAACCATTAACATACTGAAACCAATTCCCTTTGTCACGATACTCTACTTATCCGAGGTTTGATCGCCGGTATCTCCATACCTAGTTCCACCTCAATTCGATAAGTACTCTTTACTGCTCCATGTTATGTCATCCCCCTGTGACCTAGTCACATGCTTGCAAGCTAACTAGATGACATTCCACCGAGAGCCCGTGCCAGCATATCTATCCGTCATATGGATGGACAAATCCTAATCTTGGTCCATGCGCTTCAACACATACTTTCAGAATACCCAATGACACCTTTATAACCACCCAGTTACGAAGTGGTGTTTGATGTCATCAAAGTACCCATCCGGTGATGGTGATTAACACAACCTCATGGTCGAAGGATTAGGTTACTATGCATTTGAAAGCTTGTAGTCTGAACTTAATGACTTGATCTTATGCTACGCTTACTATGGGTGTGTGTGTCCATCACATCATTCTCCTAATGATATAACCTTGTTATTAATGACATCCAATGTCCATGATTAGGAAACCATGATCATCAATTAACCAACAAGCTAGTTCAACAAGAGGCTTAGTAGGGACTCTTTTATGTTTACAAAACACACATGTATTAGTGTTTCCTTATAATACAATTATAGCATGGGATGCAAACATTCATCATAAACACAAAGATATAATAATAACCACTTTTATTATTGCCTATTGGGCATATCTCCAACACTACTTTGCTAGCCTTCCTATAATAGCAATTGCAAATTTTGCGGGACCCACATGTAAATGGGTCATGTTTCCTCTCTCTATTTTTCTCTCCTCTTCTTCCCCATCTTTTCTTCCTGATACGAACTTCACTACCAAAATCAGCCAGGAGAGGGAGTGGGCACTAGCAAGGCAAGGGGCGCGGGTAGGGCTGTCGAGCTTCCTCCTCCAACCAGAGCGGGAGGGGCGCGAGCAGGGAAAGACGAGTGGGAGCGTCGTGTCCTCCGACTTCTGGCCAAGACGCGAGGACGAGGGGTGAGGCGAGGGGACACGAGTGGGGGAACTGGGGGTGCATGCTGAGCTTCCCCTGCACCGGTGATGGCCTTCCCCGGTCCGAATCAGACAGCTGCACTACGGGTGAGGTAGATCTCGATTGGCTTCCTGGGAAGCTGTGACACCCCCGGGACCAGGGTTAAACAAATCCCATATCTTATCCTGGCATAAGCTTAACCTAGAGCTCGAGGATATCCAGTGAATAATCGGTAATGCAATAGTGACCCTACGACACAAAAGTTATTACAGCAAGCTCATAACTGAGCATAGAACCAAAATGTTACAAGAAAACGTCACTAACCACAACATCAAACAACAGAAGGAAAATTATGCTATTAAGTATAACAAACTTAAAAAATGGCCTAAGAGGCCTGAAGCATAACGATAACGTCCCAATCCATAGATTCTAGGCTACCGACCGAGAACCCCAAGCTACTCGTCGATGTCGATGTTGTACATAACTCATCTTGAGGGAAACACTTACTCTGCTCTACAAAAGTATCTACAAAGCAAGGCTGAGTATAGGGTGTACTCTGCAAGACTTATGGCTGGTGGAGTTTATTTGCATAAAGCTATCTTTCTTTGAAAAAGGGAGAGGAGTAGAATCTCGTCTAAACAAATCATTTTAAAAGGGGTTAAGAGAGCGATATCTCTAGCTTCGATCATCTTTGATATCAACCGAACCTTTATCAGCTGAACCTACCAACTAGGATCACCCCCTCGATCCATGAGGAAGCATCCTAAGCACACTTTACTTACTTGCCAAGTTTTACGATTAGTTTATAGTTCTCCATGATCATCATGTCCGTTCCCAAGTTATCCATAACAGTGGACAAGGCTTTTGGAAAAGATTAATAACCCTGCAGGGTGTACAACTTTACCCACACATATCAACTAATTCTTAGTGCCAAGCTATGAGCCCTCTTCCTTGGAAGGTCGGTAGAGAGTGGTTGACCACGACCTTTACCTTGCTTTCGCCAAGACCATGAGTCACGCCCTAAGGAGATGCCGCCGTAACAGGTCAAGTCCCGAAGCCGGTCCCTAGAGATGTGACCAGGGTTCGAGATTACAGAGATCGTGCCTCTCCCGTTCCCTGCCATGCTTACCTACTTGTATGAATGCACCTCCTTCGAGAACAACCAGAATGCATATGTCGAATGGAACGTCTAAACTATATGACTCATGAAATCTACTAGACAAGTTAGTTGGTCGAGGGGTTTTTTGGGCTTCCGTGTGGATGTACGCTTGTCTTGGTTCAAGAGGTAAGAACTTGGATCCTAGTGGTTGCAAGTATGTGACTGCAAAAACCACAACCCAAAGTGGCCTCCCATACAAGTCTTATCATGTTTAACATTCATATCTGATTATACCACGCCATCCTATATAACTAGGTTCATTCATAGCTCTGATTCATCAACCGGATGGACCAGCGGTAACAACTAAGCATGGCTAAACACAATAGACATAATATCTCTAGCGTTGCTCATAAGCCAAACCCTAGTTATGCTAGGAGCAGTGGATCAGAAAGTATAGGCTACAAAGGAAACATGCATTAGATAGGATTACTGTATCTATCGATAAAAGACTTTGGAACCATATACACATGGAAATAATTGAAGTACTTTGAAAAACATAGGATTATATCATGTGTGGGGCTACGCTTGTCTTTGCATGTTGATACCCAATACAGAGCTTCAGGTTTATCAGCTTGACTTGTTCGTTGATAACAAGAGTATAGCTCTCTAGGGTACATCTGCTTGGCATCATTCATCGATATCCTTTGATGGTGTTGATCTCGATCTTCAATCTTGGACTCGGTCTTGTTGCTCACATCAACTCCGATGTCTACCGAGAAGAAGCAGAAACATTAGAAAGAAAAGCAGTAATCAACACATGGAATCAATGCGATGCTCAAATAAGTACTCCCTCCATTTCGGTTTACAAGTCCTGCGCGTAGTTTTATGTTGCCAAATTGAGCAACTTAGTATGAGGTATAAATTCTAAAAAATATATCACCGGAAACTTTAGACTTTGTATTTTTCAATGATATAATTTTTATACTATATAATTTAAATTATATAAGTCAAATTGATAACCTAGATATACGCGTAGGACTTGTAAACCGAAACGGAGGGAGTATGATGATATGACAGGTTAAAGGGTGCTTCAATATAACCCTAAACATAGTCATCGATTTAATTGGGGTCGAAACACCCTAAAGACGTCATTTCCAAAAGAACCCCAAATGCACCTATGGGGTTTCTATTGTTCTTCTAACAAACTTCTTAATTGAAGTTGGCTAACAATGTATGATTATGATGCTATTGTAAAGATATCATTTTTCCGAACATTTTGCTATATTATTCATATTTTTCTAACGTAAAATGAATTAGTTATGATTTTTCTCAATTTAAATCCATTTTAAAACAATTTATAATTTTTGGAATATATTAAATTATTTAACCACTTGGTCCCACATGTCAGGTTTTTAATCATTTCAGAAAATAATTTGGGTAATTAATAAAATGCTGATAGACTGGGCCCATAGGGGTATTTTTATTTCTATAAAGAATTTACAAAACCATTTAATAAAAGGAAAAGCTTTACTACATCATGTTGGCGTCATCGATGGAGATGCTCTCATATCAAGCATGCTCCCGATGATCTGCTGCACTCGGGGACTCGGGGCTGGGCTCTCTGGAACAAGGGGACCGAGACAGACCTGGTGGTAGCCCCGCCTCTTTTTGGTCACTAGAAGGTAGGCAACGACGAGCAACTACGGCAGCCAGCGGTGATGCAACGGCGAGGGTGCGAACTAGAGCGAGAGGGAGTGAAGGAGAGGGTCCATGAGGACCGCTAGCTCACCATGAGCACGACGATGAGGTTGGGGATGCCGGAAGAGGCCGGACGGAGGGGAATCGATGGTGGTCGGACTTCAAGAAGACGAGCACCTCGAGCTCGATTCTGGTCATACGGGGTTCTCCTAACTTGCATGGCTTGACGAGGACGACGACAACGACAAGGTGCTTCTCCTAGGCTACTCGGCTGCTTGCGGGGAAGCACAGAACGACGAGGCGCTGATGATCTCTGCAGCTAGGGTTTCAGCCACGAGGAGGAAAGAGAGAGGAAGAGGCAGAGAGGAAGGAAGAGGATGAGGATGAGGTAGGTGTCGAAGCGGGGTCTTATCCCCTTTCTCCTATGGCGGCGACAAGCATGAATCATGGCGCAGGGGCGACGGCGGCGTCAATGACACGCGAGTGGTTGTCATCGTCGTCGAAGACGACGGAAAAGACAAGGCCGAAGCGGTACGGGCCGACCGCGGGCTGCATATGGGATTAGTGGGCCGCGTCAAAGCAAGCGAGGTGGGATACTAGCGCTACGCTGGGAGGCAGATAGGGAGGGAGGAGAGATGGGTTGTGTCCCAGGTTAGGTTTAGTTGTAGATTTTAAAAAAATCCTTTTCTTTTTCTTTTTCTTTTTCTATTTCTTTATTTGTATTTTCAATTTCAAATCTATTTTGAGCATTTCCAAATTACTAGAAGGTTTCAAGAATACCTGAAAGCACTAAGGGGCCCTTAGAACAATTTGGGCTCCATAATATTTTGTATTTTCCAAATATCAAAACCATTTGAATGTATTTATGAGAGAGGAAAATAGAGAATTAGGGTTTTATTTTCTTCTCTTAGTTACAATTTGAAATTTCCTTGGTTCAAATGCTTGCATGCAATGCTCATGATGCACAACCAAACCCTAACTGATATTATTATAACTAGGAGTATTACAGAAGCTCATGCAGTTGAGAAAACAAGGTGAGGAGAGGTGAGGTAACTCACGGAAGGAGGTGCGGCGGTGCACAACCCGAATAGCAGTAGGGGAGGCAGCGGGGCAACGGCCGGTGTCCACGCCTCGCATGGTGAACTTTTCATGCGGGCGGTTGGCTCTCTCCTGCATTGCTTTTGGGAATATAGGAAGTGGCTCTAGACTTTGCAAATATGCCAAGTGAGGGTGCGATTTTGTTCAGGTGAGTAAAATTTTGTGTGGGGGGATTGGTTATAGCAATGCTACTGGAGCTATTTTTTGGCCCAATTGGTGAAAAGCAGTTTTTAGCAATCTGGCGAAAATATAGAAAGACTTTTAGAGATACTCTAACCATGGTGTTTTCATTGTAGATATCAATCACACTCTATCGTATATTACTTATGCTCCATCTGCAGAAGCATTGCCAGATGGGTTATTGCTTGAATTCTAGTTTGGCTATAACGAGATCATGGCTCAAGCACATTGCATGGAAGTCATTCAAGTCATGCGGGATGGGGGCATGTACCAAGAAAGAGGATCTATGAAGAGAGTGATTTTCTTTGTTGAAATTACTTATGTTTCTTATAGTAATTGTCATAGGGAAGCAAATTATGCAGCTCGTATTTTAGCTAGTAGAGCCGAGGTTTATGCTTCCACCACATTGCAAGATAAACCTCCATATTTTCTCACTGATGTAGTCACAAATGATGTAAGCCTATTTAATAAAGAATTAAAATCACTAAAGTGTCTTGCTATTTTTCTCCAATTTTTTTAATGGGGCTTCTTACTAAAAAGCACTTTTGAGAGTTAGAGATACCTAATTTTCCACGAGGGGAATTATTATAGGGAATGGCAACATTACTAGACGTTCGAAAGATTTCATTTATATTTATCCCCTTTGTTGATCAATTCCCTAATCTATGTTATCTTCGTAAACTGCAAGATTGTACTATAAAAGAAACAACAGAGGAAAATTTTATGATCCGTTCTAGGACAATTTCTTCATGGTGGCATGTTAACTCAATCGAATATGGTTATTCAAAAGATAAACTATTTGTCCCTATCCCCTGATTCTTATAGGATTTCTTGTTCTTTCGATGAAAATGCATTTTTGTTGACCAAATCTGTAAGTGGTTGGAGAGAAATCTAGCTGGATCTAACAAAAAATGGGTTTGGATGGCTAGGTTGTCTCTTAAGATCAAGGTTTTCATGTGGCAACTTTGTAAAGATGTTATTTTGACCAGGCAAAATATGAGGAAGAGGAGCTGGCTTGGATCTTCCCTTTGTTCCTTCTGTAATCAAGTTGAAACGAATAGCCACCTCTTTTTCACTTGCGACATTGCAAATTAAGTTTGGGGATGTTCTGGGTGCTAGTTGTGTGTCAAATTCCTTATGACAGGCTATGACCCGACTTCATGCATATCTCACTAGTAGAGACAAGTTTTTCATGATTCTTATTGTAGATAATTGTTGGGCAATCTGGAATGTTCACAACATAATAACTTCTAAAAAACATCAGATGAGATCCCCTAATGTATTTGGTTTCTTTTCAATCTCTTTGCTTCGCTACTGAACATGTCTATAGAAGGGAGTTGAAAAAGAATATCTCGCTGGAGGAGCTAAAAAATGATGCACATGGCATCTTCCATCTTCAACAACCAAGTTCCTGACATTGGCTCTCAATAATTCTTGATGATAACTAGAGCTTCATGTGTCCGTCCTCTTCCTTAACTGTTGCTTTTGACAAAATAAAAAGATGGGTTACTGCCTTCGCATGTGTTTCTACTGGTTCGTGATGTTATCTCTGGATATTTCCATTGTGTGATCTTAAGTTGTTGTAAATTTGCCAGGTAGAGAACCTTGTATTGTTTGGCTCTAGCCTTTCCCTTGTTTAAACTCTATTTGTGGTACTAGGTTTTTCCCCATAGCATGCTCTCAACACGAGGATAATAGTGGGTTTCCTAGCATGCTCTCAACAACGAGGATAATAGTGGGTTTCCTAATACTGCACTAGCTTGGTTCTTAGTTCCCAATTCTCTCTCTTCTTGTGTAACAGATTGAAGACAGTCGTTATTTTCATTACTGCAATGGAAAGGGGTAGAATCTCGGTTGGAAAAAATTCTAGCCATCATGTAGGCATCATCTATGAGGAAAAATCCTTAGGCATACGTCAACTGAGAAAAGACAAACTCTATACAAACGACATAAAATGTTATCTTCTCCATTGTTTGTAATATGCCCTAGAGGCAATCAAATATGATGATATTCCAATGTATTCATAAAGTTATTAAGGTGTTCTTGTATAAATATCAGATATATATCATTAAATACGTGATTCAGTGAAACTATATATTCATGTTGTTCGTACTAAATTGTCCTTGGTTGTCGAGGCTGTGCAAGACACACAACTTAGACCAATGTGAAATTTGGCTGATGACATGGTTCCGCTTGTCATGGGTATGGTGATGCTAATCCGTCTTACACTAATTTGGCGAAAGTGTTTAGAGAGTCGGACTGACCCACAGTTGAGATGCAACGAGCATGTCATTTGGAGCCTCAAGTAATGGAATCCTTAGATCTGAGGTGATCGCATGATCCGAGTTGCAGATCAATTGACTTAGGTTCTCTCAAACGATATTATGTAAAATAGCAGTTATAAAGATAGAGTTCAAGCCAACTGTAAATCAAGCTGTGTGACGTGGATAACCAAGATGAGATTTCTCCCTCTGTAATAGAGAGTTATTCTCTTGGCCCTCTCGTGTGATATGATTCAGAATCATGAACATGCGTGACTCAATTAAGTGTTACTAAGGAGTCATACTAACTGTTAGTCCAGTGAATCGAATATCATAAAATGAGAAGAGTGTTAAGCTATTAAAGGGATGACAACTACTCGTCTATAGCTTCACAAGGTATATCATGTGGCAAAGGGACTGCTTAGCCCAAAATATATCAAGCCCGTTGGGGAACCCCAAGAGGAAGGTATGATGAGCACAACAACAAGTTTTCCCTCAGTTATGAAACTAAGGTTATCAATCCAGTAGGAGCAAGGAAACACCTCAAAGGTGTTGCTAGCTGGACTTTGGCAGGGCGCACTACCGGTGCCAGCAGCAACGTGAAAACCTTCACAACACAACCATAGAACTTTGCCCCTAACTTGCGATGAGGTTGTCAATCTCACCGGTTTTGCTGAAAACAAAGGATTAACCGTATCGAGTGGAAGAAAGTAATAGTTTGTAGAAAGTAAACATAAAACGGTAAACAGTTGTAGATTGATGGTAAAAGTGAAGGAAATATGCCCTGAGAGGCAATAATAAAGTTGTTATTATGCATTCCTTATATATGATAGATGTTTATTTTACATGCTATAATTGTATTGATAGGAAACATCAATACATGTGTGTTTAATAAACAAAAAGGGTTCCTAGTCATGCCTCTCTTATAGACTAGCTTGTTGATTAACAGGATGATCAAGGTTTCCTGATCATGGACATTGGATGTTGTTAATAACAAGGTCACACCATTGGTGGAATGATGTGATGAACATTCATCCGAAGTATAGCATTACGATCAAGTCATTGTGTTTATATTGCTATAACATCATACGAAGTAATCTTTATCCTTAGACCATGAGATCATGTTAATTGCTAACACCAGAAGAGTATCTTGATAACATCAAACGTCACACCGTAGTGGTGACTATAAAGATGGGTCCAGATTACGAAGGTGTTATGTTGAGGCTCATGGATCAAGAGTGGAATTTTTCAATCCAGATGACGGATAGATATACTCTGGGCCCTCTCGGTGATATCACATTAGGATAGCTTGCAAGCAAGTGATGTGATCACTAGAATGTTATATCACGGGAACGAGAAAAGAGTGCATGTCAGTAACGAGATCAAACTAGGTATGGAGATACCGATGATCGAATCTCGGACATGTAATATATCGAGAGACAAAGGGATTTAGTTACAAGCGTTAAAGGTTCTCACGATCAGTGAGTCATCGTTGAATGTGTAGGAGTCAAGACGGATCTCCGTGTCCCGCTGCTGATTATTGATCAGAGAAGGGTCTCGATCATGTCTGCATTATTCGCGAACCGTAGGGTGGCACACTTAAGAGTTATCGGACACCATTTTGGAGCACATATGTTTCAGACGAAAGAATTGCAAAGCGCAGAAATTGTTTCAATAGAAACCGGAAATTGTTTCGGGTGAAATTGCAGAAGGTGGTTCTGCATGTGATATTGAAATATTGCAAGGGGCTATATGTGAATGTTTGTTAATTAAAGTAATTAACAAAATTCTGAATAAATTTAATAAAAGGGTTTTATTAAATGAGAGAGCATTAAATTTGGAGAAACTTAATGCATTTAAAGTGGAGACTTTAAAAGGGAATGTGAAGAGGCATTTTAATGTGGAGGAGTTACCACCACATGAATGGGGAGGTGAGGGGTCACCCCCATGCGCCGGCCATGGAGAGAGGGGGCACCCCCCCTCCTCCTATAAAAGGCCACCCATTCCCTCCTTCTTCCTTACACCTCCTTGTGAAGGATCTCTCTCCCCCTCTAGAATTATTCCCCCATGGTCTCGGATTAGCGAGATACATGTTACCGGTGGCATTTCGTCTGGAAGGAGTTGTTGCTCATGGATCACTGGAGCGAGGAGGTGGAGGTTGTCCAGTTGGCTTGAACGTGTGTGAAAAGTGATGCGCTGCTGAGTTGCGGCGCTCGGACTTCCTCACGATCTTGAGATCGGCAAGTGTACGACTACATCAACCACGAGTTCCTACTCGTTAACAAAGCTCGTTGTCTATGAGGGTAAGTTCTCTATGGATGTATGTCCACCCGTTTGCTTTGTACATAGTAGATAGATCTTGGTGTGTAGTTCACACCGTAGGAAATTTTTTGTTTTCTATGTCATGACCCAACAAAGGTATCAGAGCCTGATCTATGCGTAGGTGCTTTGCACGGGTAGTACACATATGGTTGATATGTGGGCGATGATGATCATGTTATTGCATCTTCTATGTACTTTGGATATTGGTGGCATAGTGGGATGAAGCGGCCCGGAACAACCTTATATGTCATCGTACATGAGACCGGTTCCACGACTAACATGCAACTTGTTTTGCATAAGTGGCTGGCGGGTGTCTGTCTCTCCTAATATAGTCAATATCTGATTTACAACGAGTTGCTAATAACTTGGTTATCCTTGTTGTGGTTCATGTTCGTAGGTTAGACAGGTTCTATCTCCAAAAGCCGTAAGCCACGTAAAACTTACAATTGATAAATTAGAGGCGTCTAGTTTAGATCGTTGCTGGGCTAGTGTTTTGATATGCTATTGTTGTAAGTAGATGTATGGTAGATACTCTTACAACTCACTTAACGTGTAAGTTCCATAGACCTTGGCCTTACACACAAAGGAATGATAGAGATCATACCACGATGCAAATGATAGAGATCAAATGCATGGACCATATCATCTCACTTCACACATTAGATGTTAGCATCTTATACTGCTAGTTTGGCGTGTTTGATAGCATTATAAGATGATCCCTCATTTAGATATCAAGATAAAATGTGTTCTTCCTTAAGTATGCACCGTTTTGTGGATCGTGTTTTGAGGCATCACGTGATGATCGGGTGTTTTCAACTCTACGCTTTCATACAACGGGTGTAAGACAGTTTTACACACGCAAATACTAAGGTTCTTACTTGACGAGCCTAGCATGTACGCATATGGCCTCGAACACGGACCGAAAGGTTAAGCATGAGTCATATAGTTGATATGATGCCCATATAGATGTTTCGCTTTGAAGCTACAATCGACTCACGTGATGATCGGACTTGGTGTAGTGGATTTGGTTCATGTAATCACCAAAAGGACACAAGGGATGTCGTTTTTGAGTGGGAGTTCATTAGTAATTTGGATTAGTTGAACTCAATCTATCATAAAATTAGTCTAAATATACTTTACAAATTCTGTTGTAGATGGCACCACCTGCTTTTAATTTCAATATGTTCATGGAGAAAGAGAAACTTGTTGCGAATGGTAGCAACTTCACCAACTGGGCTATGAATTTGAGGATTCTCCTCACTGCTGCACAAAAGCAATATGTGCTAGATGCGCCGCTAGGCCCCCCACCAGCTCCTGATGCCCCTAACAAGGAAAAGAACGTCTATATAACTCGTCAGGAGGACCACAACTTAGTTCATTGCGGCATACTGTATGGGCTAGAGCCAGAACGTCGAAAGCATTTCGAAAATGGCAATGCCTTTGATACCATGGGAGAATTGAAAATGATTTTCGATACCCATGCTGCCGTAGAGAGTTATAATGCTACAGAAAAGTTCTTTAGATGCATGATGGAGGAAAACAACTCCGTTAGTGAGCATGTACTCAAAATGTCTGGGTATGCCGATAAGCTTGTGTCCTTGGGAATAACGATTCCCATTGACTTAGGCATACATCGTGTTCTCCAATCTCTGCCACCTAGCTACAAGAGCTTCGTGATGAACTATAATATGCAGGGCATGAAGAAGTCTCTTCCGAGCTTCACAATGCTTAAGACTGCAGTGGAGATTAGGAAAGAACATCAAGTGTTGATGATCAATAGGACCACCGGTTTCAAGAAGGACAAGAAAGGCAAGCACAAGGGAAAGAAGGGTGGCAAGTCTGCTGTTGCCACGCTCGAAAAAGAAACCCCGAGCTGTCCCTAAGTCGACAATCGAGTGCTACTATTGCAAGGATCGCCATTGAAGAATCGCCCAAGTATTTGGCGGACAAGAAGTCCAAGGCAAACAAAGGTATATGTGATATACATGTTATTGATGTGTACTTGACTAGTACTCGCAGTAGCACCCGGTATTTGATACGGATCGGTTGCTAATATATGTAACTCGGTTCGTGGGGCTGGAACAAGTGACAACTAGCAAGGGATGAGGTCACGATGCGCGGTCGGCAATGGATCAAGAGTTGATGTGATCGCCGTCGGAACGCTGCCTCTCCATATGCCATCGGGATTAGTTATAAACCTAAATAATTGTTATTTGGTGCCTGCACTGAGCATGAACATTGTATCCGGATCGTGTTTGATGCAAAGTGGTTATTCATTTAAGTCTGAAAACAATGGTTGTTCGATTTATATGAATAATATCTTTTATGGTCATGCACCTATGTTGAATGGTTTATTTCTGTTGGATCTCGATAGCAGTATTACGCATATTCATAATGTTGATGCTAAAAGGATTAAACTTGATAATGATATATCTACATATATGTGGCACTGCCGTCTAGGTCATATTGGCGTTAAACGCATGAAGAAGCTCCATTCTGATGGACTTTTGGAATCACTTGATTTTGAATCATTTGATACATGTGAGCCATGCCTTATGGGCAGGATGACTAGAACGCTGTTTTCTGGTTCAATGGAACGGGCGACAGATCTATTGGAAATCATACATACTGATGTGTGTGGACCAATGAGTGTGTCGGCGCGAGGTGGATATCGTTATTTTGTTACTTTCACGGATGATTTGAGTAGATATGGGTATATCTATTTGATGAAACACAAGTCTGAAACTTTTGAAAAGTTCAAAGAATTTCAGAATGAAGTGGAAAATCATCGTAACAGAAAGATCAAATTTCTGCGGTCCGACCGTGGAGGAGAGTATCTTAGTCACGAGTTTAGCACACATATGAAAGACTGTGGAATAGTTTCACAACTCTTGCCTGCCGGAACACCACAACGTAATGGTGTGTCAGAGCGTCGTAATCGTACCTTATTGGATATGGTTCGATCTATGATGTCTCTGACTGACTTACCTCTGTCATTTTGGGGTTATGCACTGGAAACAGCTGCATTCACTTTAAATCGGGCACCATCTAAATCCATTGAAAAGACACCGTATGAATTATGGTTTGGAAACAAACCTAAGCTGTCATTTCTTAAGGTTTGGGGATGCGATCTTTATGTGAAGAAACTTCAACCGGATAAACTCGAACCCAAAGCGGAAAAATGCGTCTTCATAGGATACCCTAAGGAAACAATTGGGTATACCTTCTATCATAGATCCGAAGGCAAGGTTTTTGTTGCCAAGAATTGATCCTTTCTTGAGAAGGAGTTTCTCGCGAAAGGTGTGAGTAGTCGGAAGGTAGAACTCGAAGAGGTTATTGAACCTTCTCTTCATGGAATGGCGAGTGGCGCAGCACCGGAAGTTGTTTCGGAGTTGACTTCACCTGATGAAGAGAGAGCTAATGATAATGATCATGAAACTCCGAAAGAGGACACTACCGAACCTCGCAGGTCAAGCAGACACGTCCCCGAACTGCATTTCAATCCTGTTGTGAATTTCATGGTTGATGAAATGGATGACCCTATGACGTATGAAGAAGCGATGATGAGCCCGGATTCCAACAAATGGCTAGAAGCCATGAAATCTGGATTATATCCATGTACGAGAACCAAGTTTGGAACTTGGTGGACTTACCTCACGACCGAAAGGCCGTTGAGAATAAATGGATTTTCAAAAGGAAAACTGATGCTGATGGTAATGTGACCATCTATAAGGCTCGACTTGTCGCAAAGGGGTTTCACAAATTCAAGGAGTTGACTACGATGAGACATTCTCTCCGCATGATGCTTAAGTCGGTTAGGATTATGTTAGCAATTGCTGCATATTTCGATTATGAAATATGGCAGATGGATGTCAAAACTGCGTTCCTCAATGGTAAGATTGAAGAAGAGTTGTATATGATACAACCTAAGGGTTTTGTCGATCCTAAGGATGCTAATAAGGTGTGCAAACTTCAGCGATCCATCTATGGACTGAAGCTAGCATCACGAAGTTGGAATCTCCGCTTTGATGAGGTGATCAAAGAGTTTGGATTTGTCCAAACTTATGGAGAGGCTTGTATTTACAAGAAAGTGAGTGGGAGCAATGTGGCATTTCTGATATTATATGTGGATGACATATTATTGATTGGAAATGATTTAGATCTTTTAAACAATGTTAAAAGTTATCTAAACAGCAAATTTTCGATGAAGGATCTTGGTGAAGCTTCATATATATTAGGCATTAAAATCTATAGAGATAGATCAAGACGCCTAATTGGGCTATCGCAGAGTACATACCTTGATAAGATATTAAAGAAGTTTAATATGGACGGAAGTAAGAAGGGGTTCTTACCTATGTTGCAAGGCAAGACATTGAGTAAGACTCAAAGTCCGGCTACGGCGGAAGAAAGAGAGATAATGGATAAGATCCCCTATGCCTCAGCCATAGGCTCTATAATGTATGCCATGCTATGTACAAGACCGGATGTGGAACATGCTATTAGTTTGACTAGTAGGTACCAATCTGATCCAGGTTCGGAACACTGGATGGCGGTCAAGAATATCCTTAAGTACTTGAGAAGAACTAAGGATATGTTTCTTATATACGGAGGTGAAGAAGAGCTAGTCGCTAAGTGTTATGTCGATGCTAGCTTTGACACTGATCCGGATGACTCTAAGTCTCAATCCGGATATGTATTTCTCTTGAACGGAGCAGCAGTTAGTTGGAGGAGCTCCAAACAACCTGTGGTGGCTAGATCAACAACGGAGGCGGAATATGTTGCTGCTTCAGAAGCGGCGCAGGAAGCGGTTTGGATGAAGGAGTTCATTACGGAACTGGGTGTGGTTCCATGTGCGTTGGACCCGATGGTGATCTATTGTGACAACAATGGAGCCATAGCCAACGCAAAGGAACCAAGGTCTCACAAGAATTCCAAGCATATTAAGCGCCGGTTTCACTCCATCTGCGAGCATGTCAAGTATGGAGATATAAAGATTTGTAAAGTACACACAGACCTAAATGTAGCAGATCCGTTGACTAAAGTTCTCCCTAGGGCAAAACATGATCAACACCAGAACTCCATGGGTGTTAGATTTATCACTATGTGAACTAGATTATTGTCTCTAGTGCAAGTGGGAGACTGAAGGAAATATGCCCTGAGAGGCAATAATAAAGTTGTTATTATGCATTCCTTATATATGATAGATGTTTATTTTACATGCTATAATTTTATTGATAGGAAACATCAATACATGTGTGTTTAATAAACAAAAAGGGTTCCTAGTCATGCCTCTCTTATAGACTAGCTTGTTGATTAACAGGATGATCAAGGTTTCCTGATCATGGACATTGGATGTTGTTAATAACAAGGTCACACCATTGGTGGAATGATGTGATGAACATTCATCTGAAGTATAGCATTATGATCAAGTCATTGTGTTTATATTGCTATAACATCATACAAAGTAATCTTTATCCTTAGACCATGAGATCATGTTAATTGCTAACACCAGAAGAGTATCTTGATAACATCAAACGTCACACCGTAACAGGGTGACTATAAAGATGGGTTCAGTGCTACAAAGGTGTTATGTTGAGGCTCATGGATCAAGAGTGGAATTTTGTCAATCCAGATGACGGATAGATATACTCTGGGCCCTCTCGGTGATATCACATTAGGATAGCTTGCAAGCAAGTGATTTGATCACTAGAATGTTATATCACGGGAACGAGAAAAGAGTGCATGTCGGTAACGAGATCAAACTAGGTATAGAGATACCGATGATCGAATCTCGGACATGTAATATATCGAGAGACAAAGGGATTTAGTTACAAGCATTAAAGGTTCTCACGATCACAGGAGTCATCGTTGAATGTGTAGGAGTCAGTACGGATCTCCAGGTCCCGCTGCTGATTATTGATCGGAGAAGGGTCTCGATCATGTCTGCATTATTCGCGAACCGTAGGGTGGCACACTTAATAGTTACCGGACACCATTTTAGAGCACATATGTTTCAGACGAAAGAATTGCAAAGCGCAGGAATTGTTTCAATAGAAACCAGAAATTGTTTCGGGTGAAATTGCAGAAGGTGGTTCTGCATGTGATATTGAAATATTGCAAGGGGCTATATGTGAATGTTTGTTAATTAAAGTAATTAACAAAATTCTGAATAAATTTAATCAAAGGGTTTTATTAAATGAGAGAGCATTAAATTTGGAGAAACTTAATGCATTTAAAGTGGAGACTTTAAAAGGGAATGTGAAGAGGCATTTTAATGTGGAGGAGTTACCACCACATGAATGGGGGAGGTGAGGGGTCACCCTCCCCCATGCGCCGGCCATGGAGATAGGGGCACCCCCCTCCTCCTATAAAAGGCCACCCATTCCCTCCTTCTTCCTTACACCTCCTTATGAAGGATCTCTCTCCCCCTCTAGAATTATTCCCCCATGGTCTCGGATTAGCGAGATACATGTTCCCGGTGGAATTTCGTCTGGAAGGAGTTACTGCTTCCGCTGGATCGCTGGAGCGAGGTGGTGGAGGTTGTCCGGTGGCTTGAACGTGTGTGCGAGTGCGGATGCGCTACTGAGTTGTGGCGCTCGGACTTCCTCACGATCTTGAGATCAGCAAGTGTACGACTACATCAACCATGAGTTCCTACTCGTTAACAAAGCTTGTTGTCTACGAGGGTAAGTTCTCTATGGATGTATGTCCACCCGTTTGCTTTGTACCTAGTAGATAGATCTTGGCGTGTAGTTCACACCGTAGGAAATTTTTTGTTTTCTATGCTGCGGACCCAACAAAAAGAAAGGACCGGGGTCCATAGTTCACTAGTGGTGGCTCTCCTTAAGATAGATGACATGTTGGGTGAACAAATTACAGCGGGGCAATTGACAAACATCGAGAAAGCATACATGCACATACTACTCATCTTGACTCCTTTGAGACTTGATTGGGCACTACAACATTATACATAGACCGTAATCCAACTGCATCTATGACTAATAATCCACCTTCATGCTATCATCTGAACCCCCTCCAGTATTAAGTTGCAAGCAACGGATAATTGCATTACGCATTGCGTGTAAAGTAAACAATACGATTGTTCTATGAACAAAAGATTGTTGTTTTCTCCCTAGTAGCAACAACACATCTAGTACCTTAGAGATTTCTGTCACTTCCCCAGATTACTAGAGGCATGAACCCACTATAGAGCATAAATACTAACTCTTGGAGTTGCTAGCATCTACTTGGCCAAGATAGCTACTAACAACGGAAAGCATGCAAGATCACAAATAACAAAGACATGATAGAATCAATAATCAATCTGAAATAGCATCTCAATATCCATCGGATCCCCGCAAATACAACATGTAGAATTACAAATAGATGATCTTGAACGGAGCTCACAAGATCTAAACATGATAGCACAAAGGAAGAGAACCAGCCATCTAGCTACTACATGGACCCGTAGTCCAGAGATGAACTACTCATGCATCACACCGGAGGCTTGCATGGTGATGAAGAAGGCCTCCAAGGTGAATTCTCCCCTCTAGCAAGGTGCCGGGAAGAGCTTTAGATCCCTCCTGATCTAGGGATGGAGATGACGGCGGCTACAGACTCTTTCATGGAATTTTTGATCGGGTACTTAGGGTTTCTGTATCGGAGGCATCTTATAGGCGAAAGGGGAGGCCGAGGGTGCCGGGCTGCAGACCACCCCTGGGCTGGGTCACAAGGCCAGGTGGTGTGGCGGCCCCCTGGCCCCTCTCCGTCTCGTATTCTGGCTCCTTGTGTCCCTTGGCGAAAAACTGACTTCGGCTTTTGTCCCGTCCAATTCCGAGAATATTCATTTTCTGACTTTCCTGGAACCAAAAACAGCAAAAAACAGGCAGCTGGCACTATGGCTCTTGTTAATAGGTTAGTCCAAGAAAGTGTATAGAAAGTACTCCAAAGTGTGGACAAAACATAAGAAAGTAGATAAAACCAAGCATGGAACATCAAAAATTATGGATACGTTAGCAACGTATCAACATCCCCAAGATTAACTCCTGCTCGTCCTCGAGTAGGTAAGTGATAAAAAGAAAGAATAATTTTTGAGGTGACATGCACCATCATAAACTTGATAAGTATTTGTAAAACATTGATAGCTGGGATCATAGTACTTCAATCATAACATGAAAGATAAAGTTCTAACAATAAGACAAAGCAACTATGTTGCAACATGAAAAGGCACAAACAAAAGATTCATGAATAACAATGCTTTGCAAGACGTTTGTTTGTTTCACATAAAGAAAACATAGCATAGTGGCATTCAGCTTGTCCTTCGTAGAGTAGCAAATATAAATGCAGAGGACACCTTAAAAGTTCATAAGAGTGACTAGATACAAGTTAGTTTAAAACAAGCAATATCAAAGCTATGCATCAATCAACAAGTCTTGGGACAATGCACATAGAACTAAGAATGGCCACTATGCTCTCAAAGTAGGTGCATAAAGATAGAAGGTGGAGACTCAACATAAAAGTAAAAGAAAGGCCTTCATAGAAGGAAGTAGGGATTCAAGTTTCATAAAGAGCTTCCAAAAATTATGGTACTTATTAGCTTTCAGCTCTCATTGCCCCTATCATAAGCATCTTGAAGGTGATTAAGGTTAAAGTGACACAACTAAGAGGATATGCTTGACAAGTTATAAGCTGAAATCTCATGCCCCTTACTTACGAAGACCGAACCTCATGCTACTCAACTTTAGTCACAAGTAAGCTCTTGTCATTGTAAGTAATGTATCATAGAGAACCGCCAACGGGGTACCCCTTGCACATGATACAAGAGCTATCCCATAATCAAAATGACAAGGCAAGCAGACAATGAGCATCTCAACGATCTTTTTATTTGCTATTTGCATAGGTTTTTATTGAGGATGCTTCATAGAGTGCTCATTATGGTTATGCTGCAAGTTTCCATCATGATTAGGCATGGCTTAGGCTAGCGTCCCAGGTGTTTCTCTAACACATATACAAACTCCATGATTTTACAAGTTCCCCTTTTATTTCACACCGCCGGTATCCATAAGCAAAAGAACATGATATCAACGGGGTACAAAGTACAAGTGCAATGTTGAAAGCGTTCCCCATGATACATGGTTGTGCTAACTTCAACTTATAAAGCGCAAGCATATACGCAACAAAGATGGACGCAATGGTTCAAGTTTATTAAGTGCAAGAAAGTAAAGTGTGCCATCAAGTTCGTGAGAGCTTTAATCACTAGTTTTCTCATCACAAGTTTAATTCAGAAGGTAGATAAAAACATGAATATACTTGGAATAGCATATGCTAATAGGTAGGTATGGTGGACTCTTTGGAATAACTTGGTTTTAGGAGTTGGATGCATGAGTGGAAATCACACTTGGTTATGGAGGCTAGCAAAAGACTGGGAGCGACCAACTAAGAGAGCAATAATGGCCATAATCATGCAGAGCGACAAAACATCATTAATCAAAGCATAAAGTGATACTAAAAGTTGAAAACTAAAGGATCATAAAGGCTTATGGTGACTTGGGATAGTCATAACATGGTGTTAACATGCGCCAAGTCAGCCCAAATAAAACATGAAATGAGAATACCACAATACTATGCTTTAATATGCTAAAACAACGCATGATTCTTCCAAGGCACATTAAGCAATCTCAATTGTTTATAACAAGTCATGCTACAACAAAGAATACTAAGCATAAAGCCAAAACAATATCAAGCATGGCATGACAAAGCATAGTCCACAGTCAAAAACAAGCTCTCTTTACCACTTAAGCATGAACTTTCCTACTCTTTTCCAATCCAAACCAAACTATTTGAAAACCAATGTATGAAAGAGGGGGTCCAACCAATTTATTCAGCAAACTAAGCAAACCAAGAAAACGAAAAACCAAAATGAAAATGAAAAAGAAGACGCTCCAAGAACAACACAACTGTGCATGAAACAATAAAAATGAAGTGTTTGGAAGAAACCAGGGATTTTTATTGATGAAGAAGGGGATGCCTTGGGCATCCCCAAGGTTTGACGCTTGTACTTCTTGGATATTTCTTGGGGTGACACACGTGGCATCCCCAAGCTTGAGCTTTAGTCCATCCTTCATCTCATTACTCATTCCTTCCACACACCTGAAATTTTTCCTTCATACAAAACTTCACACAATCTTATTAGCAACATTAGTGCACTCAAGATAATAAGTCTTTAGGTTCAGTTCCAACACCAATAAAACTTCCACTAAAACACAAGCTATTGTAGCACTTCCATCAAAAATCTCAATTCCCCAAAAGAACTCAAAAAGGAACCAACAAGAAGCAAATGCAAATAATGGCAGAAATCTGTCAAAACAGACCAACAGGTAAAGACAAATTTTTTCGAAGACCTTCTATTGCTCAAATCAAAAAGTGTTGAATTAACGAAAGTTAGATAACAACCTGGCATAAGCACAAAAATTCATGCCTCAAAAGGATGTATAGATATTTTACACGAATTTTTACGGTGAAGCACAAAAATCTGTTTCGGCACAACAACTTTCCCATTCATTACTTCTCTCTCATTAGAGGTTACTCTTGGCACAAAAAGCAAATAAAAAGGATAAGGAGTGGTTATTACTGAAGTAATAACTTCCAAGACTCATCTAAAACTTTTGGGTTATCTCCCAATAAGTACTTTTCTTTAACGCCTTTAAGTTAGGCATAAGAAGCAAGAAAAATAATCAAGTGTTCGCGAATGAAGAAGCATTAAAAGCAAATTTTGTTTTCATAGGAGAGGCAAAAGAAATCTTCTCTATCTTCTTAGGGAAGTGTTCTATACCTTTCTTGTGTGGAAGTTGATATTTAATGGTGCCTTCTTTCATATCAATGGTGGCACCAACAGTTCTAAGAAAAGGTCTTCCCAAAGTAATAGGACAAGAAGCATTGCATTCAACATCCAAAACATAGAAATCAATGGGGACATAGGCATTGTTAACCATAATAAGAACATCATTAATACTCCCCATGAGTTTCTTTTTAGCATTATCATCAAGTGGGACATTCAAATAACAATCTTCCAATGGTGGCAAATCAAGCATATCATAAATCCTTCTAGGCATAATAGAAACACTACTATCAAGATCACATAAAGCTTTGAAATCAAAATCATTCACTTTCATATTAATTATGAGTTCCCAACCATCTTCTTGTTTTATAGGAATAGAAGCTTTATGTTTCATCTTTTCTTCTTTAATTTTTATGAGAGCATCAGTTATGTGTTTTGTAAAGGCCATATTCATAGCACTAGCATTAGGACTTTTAGCAAGCTTTTGTAGGAACTTAATAACTTCAGAGATGTTGCAACCATCAAGATCAAAATCATAATTATCATCTAAAGTAGTAGAGGTATTACAAGCCTCAACACTAGTGGTAGTGATAGTAGAAATACTAATGTTTCTAGCAATTACATCTTCCCTTTCCCACTTAGCATGCAATTCAGCTAATAGTCTAACATTTTCATCAATTCTTACTTGTATGGCATTAGTAGCAGCAAAGGGATTATCAATAGTTTTAGGTTTAGCAGCCATTTTATTCAAAGAAGATTGAGCTTTAGCCAGTGATGCTATATTTCGTTCAGCATTAGAGAGTTTTTACTCAATAGTTTTATTGAAAGCAGTTTGTTTACTAATAAAGTCTTTAAGCATAACTTCAAGTTCAGAGGGAGCACTCCTATTATTGTTGTATGAATTTCCATAAGCATTACCATTGTTGGGAGGATATGGCCTATAATTGTTGCTACCAAAATTATTCTGGTAGGCATTATTGCTAAAATTGTTATTTCTTATAAAGTTCACATCAACCTGCTCTTCTTGAGCAACCAAAGAGGCTAAGGGAACATTATTTGGATCAATATGGGCTTTCCCATTAACAAGCATATACATAATAACATCAATCTTATCACTTAAGGAGGAGGTTTCTTCAACAGAAATTACCTTCTTACCTTGTGGAGCTCTCTCAGTATGCCATTCAGAACAGTTAACCATCATATTATCCAGAAGCTTTGTTGCAGCACCCAAAGTAATGGTCATAAAGGTACCTCCAGCAGCAGAATACAATAGATTTCTTGAAGAATAGTTCAATTCTGCATAAAAGGTTTGGATAATCATCCAAGCAGTCAGTCCATGAGCGGGACAATTCTTTACCAAAGATTTCATTCTTTCCCAAGCTTGATCAACATGTTCATTATCAGATTGTTTAAACTTCATTATTTCACTTCTCATAGATATAATCTTCGTGGTAGGAAAGTATTTTCCAATGAAAGCATCTTTGCATTTAGTCCAAGAATCAATACTATTCCTAGTTAAGGAATTCAACCATTCTTTAGCTTTTCCTCTCAAAGAGAAAGGAAACAATTTAAGCTTAATAATATCTCCATCTATATCCCTATGCTTTTGTATCTCACAAAGTTCAACAAAGTTATTTAGATGAGCAGCAACATCTTCATTACCAATACCAGAAAATTGTTCTCTCGTAACAAGATTGAGTAAAACAGGTTTTATTTCAAAGAAAGCAGCTTCAGGAACAGGTGGAGCAATAGGTGTGCTCATAAAATCATTGTTGTTGGTGCTAGTGAAGTCACACAACTTAGTGTTTTCAAGAGTAGTCATTTTTTTGTGTTTTCAATAAAGAAAGCAAACTTGTAAACTATTTTTTGTGTGTTTTTGATAAAGAAACAAGCAAACAAAGCAAAAGTAAACTAAGCAAAACAAAAATAACAAACTAAAGAGATTGGTTATGAGGGACTCCCCTTGTGAAGATGTCCTTGACTCCCCGGCAATGGCGCCAGAAAATCAGTTGCTTATCCGAAAATATATCGAGCCCGTTGGGGAACCCCAAGAGGAAGGTATGATGAGCACAGCAGCAAGTTTTCCCTCAATTATGAAACCAAGGTTATCAATCCAGTAGGAGCAAGGAAACACCTCAAAGGTGTTGCTAGCTGGACTTTGGCAGGGCACACTACCGGTGCCAGCAGCAACGTGGAAACCTGCACAACACAACCATAGAACTTTGCCCCAACTTGCGATGAGGTTGTCAATCTCACCGGTTTTGCTGAAAACAAAGGATTGAACGTATCGAGTGGAAGAAAGTAATAGTTTGTAGAAAGTAAACAGAAAATGGTAAACAACTGTAGATTGATGGTAAAAGAAAGGACCGGGGTCCATAGTTCACTAGTGGTGGCTCTCCTTAAGATAGATGACATGTTGGGTGAACAAATTACAGCGGGGCAATTGACAAACATCAAGAAAGCATACATGCACATACTACTCATCTTGACTCCTTTGAGATTTGATTGGGCATTACAACATTATATATAGACTGTAATCCAACTGCATCTATGACTAATAATCCACCTTCGTATCATCCTAACCCCTCCAAGATAAGTTGCAAGCAACGGATAATTGCATTATGCATTGCGTGTAAAGTAAATAATACGATTGTTCTATGAACAAAGGATTGTTGTTTTCTCCCTAGTAGCAACAACACATCTAGTACCTTAGAGATTTCTGTCACTTCCCCAGATTACTAGAGGCATGAACCCACTATCGAGCATAAATACTAACTCTTGGAGTTGCTAGCATCTACTTGGCCAAGATAGCTACTAACAATGGAAAGCATGCGAGATCACAAATAACAAAGACATGATAGAATCAATAATCAATCTGAAATAGCATCTCAATATCCATCGGATCCCCGTAAACACAACATGCAGAATTACAAATAGATGATCTTGATCATGAACGGAGCTCACAAGATCTAAACATGATAGCACAAAGGAGGAGAACCAGCCATCTAGCTACTACATGGACTCGTAGTCCAAAGATGAACTACTCACGCATCACACCAGAGGCTTGCATGGTGATGAAGATGGCCTGTGGTGAATTCTCTCCCGCAGGTGCCGGAAGAGCTTCAGATCCCTCCCGATCTAGGGATGGAGATGACGGCGGCTACAGACTCTTTCATGGAATTTTTTATCGGGTACTTAGGGTTTCTGTATCGGAGGCATCTTATAGGCGAAAGGGGAGACCGAGGGGGTGCCGGAGGCGGCCAGACCACCCCCTGGCATGGGCCAGGCTGGGCCACGCGGCCAGGTGGTGTGGCAACCCCCTGGCCCCTCTCCGCCTCAGACTGCTCCTTGTGTCCTCAAAGGAAAAACTGACTTTGGCTTTTGTCCCGTCCAATTCCGAGAATATTCATTTTCTGACTTTCCTGGAACCAAAAACAACAGAAAACAAGCAGCTGGCACTATGGCTCTTGTTAATAGGTTAGTCCAAGAAAGTGTATAGAAAGTACTCCAAAGTGTGGACAAAACATAAGAAAGTAGATACAACCAAGCATGGAACATCAAAAATTATGGATACGTTAGCAACGTATCAGGGACTTGGATGAAAGTCACATTGAAGGTTGTCTTCCAGAGTTTACGACACTTGAGAGTTAGCACGTCTTACTAGAGGCTGCTACCATCTATTGACGTGATACAAAGTGTTCACGGAAGTGAGTTAGACTCAAAACAATGGAGGGATACTTGGAAGTGTAGCTCATGTCGTGTCCAGGTGTATGTGAACCTACAGGGTCACACATCTAAGGACAAGGGGCCAATGTGGATTAGATCCATATGGATAGTGGGATACAACCTAGATGGGCCTCAAGTTTTTCCTCCTAAACATTTCCTACGTAGCAGTCACTTTCTCCACTCCCAAATCGGGTTAGATAGGATCTAACAATCCTCTACCCGGCGCTTCTTCCCGCACATGTGGATACTAGTAGAGCCATTGCACCTATGACGCTAGAGACGAAGGTGTTTGTGGGGATCTATAGGAGCTGCTGAGTTCATGGCGGATCTGGAGGAGTTGTTCGTGGGATCAGGCTACACTGCCTTGACACACTACCCGCCTATTACCTCAGCTGGATCTTGGGATAACCGCGTAGTAAAATTTTGTTTATCCATGCGCGGTCCAACGTCCACTTCCTTCCACGAGTCACGTAATCAGATTTAGGTGTGACATGGACATTCTGAAAGAGTTTAGGGTCCACAATATGGAACTAGTCAAGGCGAAGATCGAACACCTGCAAATCCAACTAGAATAACAAAACAAATATGTTGTAGCTGGTAGAGAACCGTGAGAAATGTCCGTATAGTCGACACAATACCCGTAATTAATCGACATCTCCTCTCGGTCCTATAGTGACTTTGCTTGACTTGGATAAGGACATGCGCGTAGAGAGGTCATCATGAGAAATGTCATGCTCCATGAAAAAGAATTGTCTAGAAAATAATCACAAAGAGAGTGGGAGCTCAAGGAGTCACGTAGATTATGTCCATCACAATGGAAGTAATTGTCAAGGGTGCGGTGATATCCGTGGAAGTGTTTGGCATTGGAAATAGGATCAAACTCATGGCATTTATAGACATTGGAAGTAAGGTGGCTAAAAGATCACATATGCCGCCTAGAGGGAGGGTGAATGGGCGGTATATATTTTTATGATATGGGCTTAACAAAGGCGGAATAAAACTAGCGTTTTCTTTTGTTAAGCACAAAGCTTATAAATGATACTCCCTCCGATCCATGTTACTTGTCGTAGAAATGGATGTATCTAGACATGTTTTAGTGCTAGATACATCCAATCCGGTGACAATTAATATGGATCGGAGGGAGTAAGGTTCACCTATGTGCACCAACAACTTATGCTAAGCTAAACAAGCAACAAAGTGATATCAACATAGATTACTTCAAGCACGAAGGCTATCACAATGTAAAGTGCATAAGTAAAGAGCTCGGGTATAGAGATAACTGAGGCACGTGGGGACGATGATATTTTACTGAGTTCCTCCCAACAAGGGAGTATGTCTCGTTGGAGGGGTGGGCGGTACTAAGACCACCAATGCCACACGAGGCCTCATCCTATTCTCCAGAGAACCCACCACATGACAAGCACCGGTTCCACCATGGGACACTTGAGGGCGGTCACCAAACACGTACAAGTTTGGGGCAATCTCCACCAAGGCCTCAATCATGGGGAGAGCTTCACAACTTAATTGAAGGCCCCAAGAACTTGCCACAAAGGCCACACGACCGTCTAGGGTTCCAAGAACCCAAGAGGGACAAGCTTCTTGATTTGACCAACCAAATCCTCCGGTGAGAACTCAAACCGATGGACCTAATACAAATGGCAAGAACACCACAAAGATGCTCCAATCCTTCACTCTCAAATTTCAAAAAAACTACTAAAGCAATTGGGGAAATAAGAGATGAAGAACAAATGGAGAACACAAAATCCTCCAAGATCTAGATCCCATAGATTCACTCACAAAGAGATGATTTGGTCTGGTCAAAGTGTAGATCTAGATCTCCTCAATCTTCCTCTCAAATATGTGCAAGAACCATTGGAGGGGAAGAAAGAAATCAAGCTCAAAGAGGTGTCAAATAACAGGGCAAAGCTTGAGAAAAAACAGGAGGAGTAACCCTAAAAAAAGAGATAGGAGATGCTTAAATAGGGCCAAGGGATTTCTGCCTGTTGGGGGCCAAAATCCCGACCTGGTCTAGTAGTACTGCAGTGGGTCGATACTACTGCCCAGGAGCAAGCATGAAAGAGAAACTTCCCAGATCCAGGGAAGCTTATAATAAAGGGCTTCGACAAGGGGTTTTAAAGTAGGCAAGCGGGCGACAACGCAGGGGAGAACTAGCGAGCGATGCGCGTGAAGCAAGTCAACACGGGCGGTAGGCACACGAGCGAGAGAGGATTGGGAGGGCTAGATGGCAAGAGAAAATGCGCGAGGGGGCGAGCCCAGCGAGGGAGCGATGGTGGCTGAAGCAGGCTAGGCAGGATTGGGCCGGCCCGGTAGTACTGGTCGGCCGGGCGGTAGTACCGCTTGGGCCGGTACTACCGGTGTCGGGGGGATGACCCCCAGATACCCCAACTGGACAAGAAACAGGGCAGTCGGATCGTGTCCGGCTGGCCAAGTGTAGCCGGACAAGGCAAGCCGGGCCGGCTATCGCATGGTAGCCGGATCAGCGAGAAGCAGCCGGCTACGACAGCGTAGCCGGAACCAATCAAGGAGATAAGACGACATGCAGATCAGTGTGCGGTACGCCCTGTACGACGACAAGACTAGAAACTACTCGACCATACCAAAGACTTTGCGAGGATGACGTAGGAACAGTGGCCCGATGCTGACGATAGGCTCGCACGGCGTCCACTGTACCTATGACAGCCATACCGCTCATACACCGATGGGACACATTGTACCGGATACTGTAGATGACTAGCCAGCTAGGACCCGCCTGTGGGACCCGCTAGTCGGATTGGCCAGTGAGACTGTTGCATCTCTGCCTATATAAGGAGAGGCAAGGCCTCAGTAGAAAGGGTTGGTCTCAGTGCATTTAAGGCAGTAGCTAGAGAACATAGCTCGAGGAGCACTTGTAGTTCGTATATCACCCATAGTCAGATCGGCAGGAGTAGGAGTTTTACCTCACCACGAGGGCTCCGAACCTGGGTACTTCCTGCGTCCTACTACGCTTGCTCGTATCCAATCTCGCCCGCGGACACCGTCGATAGCTTCCCTGCTAGTCCCCACACCTCTATCTAACCTTCTTAGGTACTGCCGTTCCCAATACAACGATAGTTGGCGCCAGTGGCGGCGCCAGGAATTGGCTGGGGGGTATTCATTTTGCAATTTTTTTTGTCTCAATGCACAATATGAACTATAGGATTGATAGCATTAGCACAAAGCAATATAGGACATGTACAAATTTTCATTGAAGCCACAATTCATAAATCATAAGAGATAGGACGATAATTCATAATAACAAAATAGTATAGGACAGTAACACAATTGCATTGAGGCATTACCTCTTGATTGAAGCTAAATTACAATACAACTTTGCGGTCGCCTTGTTGGAAGAGATTGATGACATCCTCATCTTTTACTTCATTGAAGAACTCTCTCTCAACAAATGTAACCAAGCAGTTGTTCAAATAGTCATCACCCATTTTGTTCCTTAGCTTATTCTTCACATAGTTCATTGAAGAAAAAACCCTTTCAACACTTGTAGTATCTACTGGTAGAATCAATACCAACTTAAGAAGCTTGTAAACAACAAAGTATTGTTCATGCTTGTTTGTCTCGACAAGCATAACTGAAAGCTGACATAGACTCTTGAAGTTTTTGAACCTTTCATCTCTACGCACATTAGTAATATACATGTCTAATTGCCACGAAAGTCTTGCAAGTTCATCACTTGTGAAATCATTAGCATAAAACTTTGTAGCAAGCTTAACCAACTTCTTTTGATCATAAGTAGCGAAAGAACGAAGTGGACTAAATGCTGCCATGCAAGAAAGTAGATCTGTGTTTACCTCATCAAATCTGTCATTGAGCTCAGAAATTTGCCTATCAATGACACCCACATACATGTCAACATGGAAGCGATGGAAATTCATTGCACCATTAAAGAAACCCCTTCTAGGTCGCCCAACAGGAAAGTAAGGACCCTCCATATCAACAACTTTGATCTTGTGTTTGGTACAGAAAGATGTGACCTTTATAAGAAAATCATCCCATCCATGATCAGACCTCAAGCACTCCAAGTGATACTTTGTGTTATTAAGTACCTCAATAGCATGAACAATATCTTGCTCTTTCGCTTGCAAATCTCTGCTCAAATCATCTATGTATGCAAAAATTTCTTGCATCAAGTGTGCCATGAAAACAAACTCAAATGACTGAAATGATGTCAACACTGTTAGAGCCGCTACGGCCTCCGCACCATGGTACTCTTTTCCAATCTTCACAAGAACTCGTCATATTGCACCATACATAGATATGACACGGCTCATAGTTCTGAAGTGAGAGCCCCAACGTGTATCACATGGCCTTGCCAAACCCATTTCCTGATTGAGTCCACTCCCTGTTTCTACTTCCTCCAATTCCAATGCATCAATTAGTTCCTCCGCCTGAGCTATCCGAAGCATTCTCATTTTTTTACAAGACATGCCAAGAGCATTTAACAAGTATGCAAGCTGCTGAAAGAACCAAGTGCAATCACCACTCTCCTTAGCAACAACAACAAGAGTCAATTGTAGTTTATGGGCAAAGCAATGAACATAGTAGGCAGAAGGAGACTCATCCATAATAAGTTTTTTTAGTCCATTGGCATTACCTTTCATGTTACTAGCTCCATCATACCCTTGCCCACGAGCCATCGCTAATGTCAAATTGAAGTTCATTAGCATTTGTTTAATTGCAGCTTTAAGTGTCAAAGAAGTAGTATCTTCAACATGAGCAAGACCAAGAAATCTTACAACAGCTCTTCCTTTATTATCAACATAACGCAAGCAAACAACCAACTGTTCATTCTGATACACATCACTAGACTCATCTGCAAGTATTGCAAAATGGCCACCATCAAGTTCCTCCATGACTAGTTTAGTAGTCAACTGTGCACAACATTTTATGAGCTCATGTTGTATATCATGGTGAGTCATCCTGCAGTTCCGTGGAGCATTGTTGAGAACCACCCTGTCAACCTCTTCAAAATTTCCTGCTAGCCAATTTAAGAGCTCAAGAAAATTTCCTTTATTTAGTGAGTCTTCACTTTCATCGTGTCCTCTAAATGCCAAGCCTTGGCGCAATAGAAATCTCAAACACTTGAGTGTCCATGTCAAACGTTGCTTATACAAAGCCTTGTATTGTGAGGTGTTTGAAGCAAGAGACTCCCGAATCAATGCAGATGGTGTAGTGAACATATCATACTTCTCTTGAGATTCAGCATGAGCACTACTTACACCACCTTCATGTCTCTTCAATCTCGATTTCATGTTCCAGTTCCTAAACCCATCCTTCACAAATGAATATCCACCGGGACATCTTGTTTTATCTTTGAACAAATAGCAAACAAAGCATAAAGCAACATCTTTGTCCACACTATACTTAATCCATGGATATTCTTTAAACCAAAAGCGGCAAAAGCGACGATCTTTTCCACTTTTATCTATCCACGGGAACTTATGATTCTTTGGTTGACATGGCCCCATCTCAATGTATCTCCTTCTTACTCTATCTTGATCATTGACATCATACCTCGAGATGGGAATCCGCTTCCTAGGATCATGTTCGAGTGCCCCCAAATCTGCTTGTGTTTCTTCATCCTCTTCATTAATTGCTTCTTCATTTTCTACAATTGGAGTTGGGGTTGCATGGCTGCTCTCCGGTTCATGTTCTGCATTAGGTGCTTGCGCTAGCACCAATTGCAAATTGCTCTCAGCCTGATCAGGATGACTACTTGATTCAACAACTGTCTGATTCGGTGTGGCTGTCTCGTTTGTCTTTTTGGCTTTTGAAGCTTTATCCCACAATGCAAATATGCTACTGCCAGCAACACTCTTGTTCTTCATCTAGATTACAAGAAACCAAGAGAGCAATCAGATTAGTAAATTATGCAATCAGCTACAAATTACAACACAAATCAGGCAATCAACTACTAGTAAATCATTACAACACCGAATCAGGCAATCAACTACTAGTAAATCTGGATACAAATTACAACACCAAATTAGGCAAATAGCTACTAGTAAATCTAGAAATTGGTATTGAACTTGAGCAATCAGATAAGCATCTAGACATCTAGGCTAGACATCTAGGCTAGACATCTAGAAATGTGAAAAATAAAGACTAAAGGAGGGAGAGGGCCAGAGGGGGAAACGAAACTGGGCTGGCCAGATTTTCGCCGCCGCTTGCTGCTGCTCTGGTGCTCGGCTGCTTGCGCTGCCGGGGGGAGGCTAGGAGGCGGGGCGCGGGTGGCGGGAGGGGAGCCTTGGAGGGGGGCGGGCCGACGGGGATGGGTGGCGAGGGGGCGAGGCGATTGGGGGGGCCGGGGGCAGGGGCGGATGGCCGGTGAGGTGCCGCGGCACCGCCTCCTGGCCGCGTGCGTTTCCGCGTGAGTGGAGGAGAGGAGGGTCGCGTGAGGGCTGAGGCCTGACGAGGATTTCACGTTCGCGTGAGGGCTGGTCGGTCGTGTTCGCGAGACGAGGACGGTCGCGTGAGGCGTGTCGGTGCGGTCAAGGACTAGTACTAAATTTTTTTCCGCTTAGAATTAATGGTATTCACGGGAATACAGGGGAATACCCCCAGCGCCGCTGGTGGTTGGCGCCCACCGTGGGGAAGATGGCTTCGACCGGAGTCATGTTCCGCACGGGACCCCGCACTTCAGCCGGTGAGCGCGTGGCCTCTGGCCTGGTGCTCACGCTCGGCAAGTTCGACTGCGTCATTGATAACGCTTGCTGCTTCACCGGAACCACCTTCCCGGTGAACGGCTCCATCCTGCTCTTTGCCGCGGCCTCCCCGTCTACATCGCCACTGTTCCGGAGCGTTTCCCTAGGGAGACCGTCTCCGTCGTGGAGCTGCCGCATCTGGGAGGTAGCACCTCTGTCGCTTCCCGCGGCGTGGAGGTCATGATGGCCGGCTCTAGTTCCCTCCCCCGCCAACCGCGGGAGTGGGGCACGGACGAGGGGGGAACCTCCGCGCCTCCGCAACCTCAGAATCCGGTGGAGGAGGCCATTGATCGGCTCCTGACGCCGGTTAACCTCGGGGATAACCCGGAGGAAGCGGAAGCCAACTTCGCCATGGAGAGACAGATCCTCCTCTAGGAGGCCATGGAGCTGGCGGCAAACCGCAAGAAACTTGAGATCACCCGGCGCAAGTACAATCGCGCGCATGGCTTCACTCCGGCTACCGTGGAGCCTAGCCGGCATGACCAGGTGCGGCGCCAAGGCGGCGAGCTGGGCGGAAGAATGGAAAAGGATGGGGAGCCGGATCCCGCGCCCGCCCTCATCCGGCCCACCTACAGCACGCCAATCAAGAACTTGCGCGCGACGCGAGCCGCGGCAGAAGAACTGCCCAACCTGGAGGGTGAGGAGCGAGCCCGCCAGCACGCTCGCGTGCAGGAGCTCCTCCACATCGCGGATGAGCAGGCTGATGCCAAACGGCAGATGCAGGAGGACCCCAGCTACTCCACGGGGAGCAAGCTGCCTGTCAACAGCAAGGGCGCGCCCCGCGACACCCAAAAGGCGTCCTCCCCTCAGCCGGCTAAGGCCCGCAGCAGGAGTCACAGCTCTGGCAACAAAGGCCAGCCGCGCCAGGAGCAAACGGTGAATAGGAACCCACTGCCTGCCCCTCCACCAACCGGAGCACCTAGACCCGCCGGTTCCCGTCTCTCGGGCCAGGTGGGAGCGCCCAACCCGGATCATCCGGATGCCCATGACCGCATCGAGCTCCTCGCTCAAGCGCGCGTCACGGAGGAAGAAGACTCCACCGGACCGGTTTGTTTCGGACCCCGCATCCGGAACGAGCCGTTTCCGGATAAGTTCACCCTGCCCAGGAACACCCCCAAGTACGACATCAGTATGAAGCCGGAAGACGGGCTGACCGACTACGCTACGACAGTCGGCATCACCCATGGGAACAAGCGCACAGCCGTGTGCTACGTCCCTCTTATGCTAACCGGGTCGGCAAGGACATGGCTCAACGGCCTTGCGCCCAATAGCATCAACGCCTGGCCAGACTTCGAGAAGGTGTTTGTCCGCAACTTCAATGGCATGTACAAGCGTCCGGGACACCCACACGACCTGGCCTTGTGCATCCAGGGTGACCGCGAGACCGACCGCGAGTACCTCGCCAAGTGGACGGAGCTGCGCAACACTTGCGAGGGCATCCTGGAGAGCCAGGCCATCAGCTTCTTCATCGAGGGTTGCCGAGAAGGCACCATGCTTCGCCACCGGCTACTGTGTGACGAGCCGAAAACCATCGCGGAGCTCATGACGGTTGTGGACCAGTACGCCATGGCGGATGCCGCCATGAAGAAACCCCTCTGGGTAAATGCTGACGGGCGTCTGACTCATACGGAGCCAGCTCGCGACCATCCGAGCAATCCAGCTGGAGAAGCCGGATCCTCCAGACGCCACGGCAATGACAACCGGTTCCATGGGGACCGCCAAGCCGATCAGCAGAAGCCCCGCTACCATGCGCGACAGGTCAATGCTGTGGAAGGGGCGCCCGACGCGCCGACTAATGATGCAAGGAGGCAGAAGCCACGGCTCACCTTCGACCAGATGTTTGACGGCCCGTGCAAGTGGCACAGCGGTCCCTTCAAACCGGCTATGGATACCACCCGGAATTGCAGCTGGACTCGCCAGCTAAAGGACCAGGGCGGCCAACCACGTCTCCCCCTGCCCCCTCCTGGTGGACCACCGCCATCGGCTAGGGGAGCCAGCAACGATGGTAACGGCGGCAACGGAGGCAACAACAACAACGGCTACCCCCAGTCGCACACCGCCTACCACATCTTCGAGATGGAGCTGGACGACAAGCACAGCCGCAGGCGACACTCCAAGGAGGTCAATGCCATCGTTTCTTCGGTCCCCCAGTACCTGAACTGGTCGGAAACCCCCATCACCTGGAGCCGTGAAGACCAGTCAGAGCAGCTGCCGACTCCCGAGGGCTACGCCATGGTGCTCGACCCCCTCATCGTTTCCAACACGCGTACCTAACGTTTCTCTCGCGTCCTCATCGATGGAGGTAGCAACCTCAACCTCCTTTACCGGTCCTCGCTGGAGAAGCTGGGTATTCGCGAATGCGACCTGCGCCCGACTACCACAACGTTCCACGGTGTGCTGCCGGGGCTGGCTTGTGCCCCACTGGGTAAAATCTAGCTGGACGTCATCTTCGGGACCAAGGAGAACTTCCGCCGCGAACCGATCTGGTTCGAGGTGGTAAACCTAACGAGCTCCTACCACGCTCTCCTCGGGCGCCCCACCCTTGCCAAGTTCATGGCCGTCCCCCACTATGCATACCTCAAGACGAAGATGCTGGGACCCAACAGAGTGATCACCATCGCCGGCTGCTTCAAGCGGTCGATGGAGTGCGCCTCAGCCGGTTCCAAATTGGCAGAGGCCCTCATCATAGCCGAGGAGAAGCGCGTGATCATGTGCAATGTGGCCATGGCCCAGCAGGACATACCGGCTAGCAGCAAACCGGCTGGAGAAGGAGCCTTCCAGCCGGCAAAGGAGACGAAGAGGATCCTGCTCGACCCCTCTGACCTGACCAAGTTCGTCACCATCGGTGCCAACTTGGACAACAAATAGGAAGGCGTGCTCGTCGACTTCCTCCGTGAGAATCGGGACATCTTTGCATGGTCACCCAAGGACATGCTAGGTGTACCGAGGGAGTTCACCGAGCACTCACTTCATGTGCGGCTGGATGCTAAACCGGTTAAGCAACCTCTGTGCCGGTTCGCGGAGGAGAAGAGAAAGGTTATTGGTGACGAGATCACCCGGCTCCTTGCAGCCGGGTTCATCATGGAAGTGTACCACTCGGACTGGCTGGCGAACCCAGTCCTGGTGCTGAAGAAGAACAAGACCTGGCGCATGTGTATCGACTACACCAGCCTGAACAAGGCGTGCCCGAAAGACCCCTTCGCATTGCCCCGTATCGATCAAGTCATCGATTCCACGGCCGGCTGTGATCTGTTGTATTTTCTAGATTGCTATTCCGGTTACAATCAGATCCGGTTAAACCCGGCTGATCAGATTAAGACATCATTTATCACCCCCTACGGGGCTTTCTGCTATGTAACCATGCCTTTCGGTCTGAAGAACGCAGGCGCTACCTATCAGCGTTGCAGGCAGAAGTGCTTGCACTCGCAGATAGGCCGAAACATGCATGCCTATGTGGACGATGTGGTCATCAAGACCAAGGAGAAGCGCACCCTCCTCGAAGATCTGGGAGAGAAATTTTGCAACCTCCGCCAGTACCAGATGAAGCTGAACCCAGAGAAGTGTGTCTTCGGAGTGCCATCCGGTCAGCTGCTCGGTTTCCTCGTATCGCAACGAGGTATCGAGGCAAATCCGGAGAAGATCGTGGCCATCGAGAGGATGCAGCCGCCTAGGAACCTGCTTGGAGTCCAGAAGCTCACCGGATGCCTGGCCTCCCTCAGTCGCTTCGTCAGCCGGCTGGGAGAGAAGGCACTCCCGTTGTACCAGCTGATGAAGAAGACAGATAAGTTCTCATGGACTTCGCAAGCCGACGCTGCATTTCATGACCTCAAGCGCATGCTGTCCACAACGCCGGTTCTAGCCACGCCGGCTAGCAAGGAGCCGATGTTGCTCTATATAGCAGCCATCGGCCGGGTCGTCAGCATCGTCCTGGTGGTGGAGCGCCCCGAGGAAGGCAAGGCTCAGCCGGTTCAGAGGCCCGTCTACTACCTCAGCGAGGTCCTGTCCCTCTCCAAGCAGAACTACCCCCACTACCAGAAGATGTGCTACGGCGTGTACCTGGCATACAAAAAGCTCAAGCACTACTTCCAGGAACATCCGATTAAGGTCGTGTGCACCGCACCCCTTTCGGAAATCATCGGCAACAAGGACGCCATCGGCCAAGTCGCCAAGTGGGCCATTGAGCTCGCTGCCTACTCCATCCAGTACGAGCCCCGGCTCACGATCAAGTCACAGGCGCTGGCGGACTTCC
Source organism: Avena insularis (assembly GCA_023614405.1). Taxonomy (NCBI): domain Eukaryota; kingdom Viridiplantae; phylum Streptophyta; class Magnoliopsida; order Poales; family Poaceae; genus Avena; species Avena insularis. Next base: position 656,266,402 of record CM042690.1, on the reverse strand, counting down.
TCGCCGACTAGGCCGAGACCCAGTATCTCCCACCCGTTCCGGATTCGGACCACTGGAAGATGCACTTCGATGGTCAAATATGCTCAGGGGCTTGGGAGCCGGCATCGTGCTCACCTCGCCCAAGGGAGACCGGCTGGAGTACGTCCTGCAGATCCACTTCAAGGCCTCCAACAACGTAGCCGAATACGAGGCACTATCGCACGGACTCCGGCTAGCCAAGGAGATTGGTGTCAACCGGATCCTCTGCTTCGGTGATTCGGATCTGGTGGTGCAGCAAGTATCCGGAGAATGGGACGCCCGTGACACAAACATGGCCCTCTACCGGTTCCACATACAGAAGCTCAGCGCCTCCTTCGACGGGTGCGAATTTCATCACGTCCCTCACGCCAACAAAGAGGCAACCGATTTGCTCGCCCGAATCGGATCCACCAGGCAGGCGATCCCGCCCGGGGTCTTCTTGGAGCACCTGCGCAAGCCCTCCATCAACCCATCACCCGAGTCGGATTCCATCATATGGGCAGGGAGCACTCCGGCTGACGGGGCGACAGAGACGGAGCCGGCAGAACCTCCAAAGAAGAAGGCCCGCACCAACTCCGGCAAATCAGTACCCTCTGGCTCGCAAGACCCGGGGGTTGCCGACTCGCCAAGCGGCTCGGGGGCTGTCGTCCTGGGTACCTCATCCGGATGCCCCCCCGACGACCATCAACCGGAGAGCGGGAGCATCCTCGTCATTCGGGAAGTGCCATCCTGGGCACGGCCCTTCATGAGTTACATCACCAACGGGAGCTTCCGGAGGACGAGGTGGAGGCCAGGCAAATCTGGCGCCGCGCGCACACGTACACCATCATCAACAACGAACTGTACAAGCGCAGCGTATCCGGCATCTTCCAAAGGTGTGTCGATGTGGACACGGGCTACCGGCTACTCAAGGACATCCACCAGGGCGAGTGCGGGCACCACGCTTCGTCAAGGGCAATAGTCGCCAAGGCGTTTTGCCATGGTTTCTATTGGCCCACCGCCCTCGAGGACGCTGAATAGCTAGTCCATGCGTGCAATGGGTGCCAGCGCTTCGGGCAGCTCAGGCACATGCCGACTTTGGTGCTCAAGACCATACCGATTAACTGGCCCTTCGCGGTTTGGGGCCTCGACATGGTCGGTCCCTTCAAGTGAGTGTGCGCGGGCATGACCCATCTGCTAGTGGTGATGGACAAATTTACAAAGTGGATCGAGGCCAAGCCCATCCGGAAGCTGGACGAGGTGATAGCCATTACCTTCTTCACCGACATCATCAACCGGTTCGGATACCCCAACAGTATCATCACCGACAATGGCACGAACTTCGCCAAGGGGGCCTTCGCCCGATTCTGCAGCAACAAGGGCATCCGGCTGGACCTCGCCTCCGTCGCGCACCCGCAGTTCAATGGGCAAGTCGAAAGGGCAAACGGCTTAGTGCTAGCCGGCATCAAGCCGCGCGTCATCGAGCCATTGGAGCGGTCACCCGGATGCTGGATCGAGGAGCTTCCGCCTGTGCTATGGAGCCTCTGCACCATGCCGAATAGATCAATCGTCTACACTCCGTTCTTCCTGGTCTACGTATCGGAAGCCGTCCTCTCCGTGGATATCGAGTTCGACTCCCCGCGCAAGCTCCTCTACAATGAAAAGGCCAACCAAGAGGCATGGGAGGATGGTGTGGACCTCCTCGAGGAGGCCCGCGAGTTGGCATTGTCCAGGTCAGCCCTGTACCAGCAACGACTACGCGGCTACCATTTAGGACGGATCCGCCCAGTCGCGTTTCGCGAGGGCGACCTGGTCCTCCGGCTGGTACAAGACACGAAGGGCATGCACAAGCTATCGCCACCCTGGGAGGGCCCCTTCATCATCAGCCGGGCGCTGCCCAACGACTCCTACTACCTCATCGACGTGCAGCAGCCACGCAAGAACAAGATGGACAAATCAGACGAGGAGACCGAGTGTCCCTGGAACGCGGCCTTGCTGTGCCTGTTTTACACCTAATCACCATACAGTGTATGTATCCCGCAAACCCTATGAATGAAAATGCGGACCGCTATGAGATGCTCGGGGGCTCCTTGCTAGAAATGTGTTTGCATCTGTTTTCGGTTCTATTTTCTGGCTCCAGCAACCCCTACCCGGGGGCTTGCCGGCTGGCCCGACCTGCTAAGTCAAGAAACCGACCGAGTAATGTGCGATGATGTCAGAGGCCCACTCTTTGTCTCAGCTACAGAACGCAACCTGGCTGTCCGGCTAGCAAGAGCAAAAGCCCGAGGCATCCCACATGAAAAACAGGGAGGAGACGCGACAAATCGAGCGTCCCGACCTCGCAACTAGCTTAAGACAATCCGGATGCTAAGCCGTTAGTACCGTGCATGATGTACTGTCAACTCCCTTCGATTCCGGCTGCAGACTACAACCCGGCTGCCCGGCAAGGACATTGTGAAAATAGCAGAGCACACAGGAAACCGACCAAGTGTCCAGAAAGGCGCAAGCTAGTTTTCAAAAACAAATCCGCCTCCCGGCTATAGTTTAGCAGACTAACCTATTAACATGTGAGAACGTATGTGTATGTATATTCTTGTATGACTACTTCGAGTCGGAATTCAGGAATAAAAGAGAAGAAGATTCGAAGTCCTTGCCTTCATCAAGTGCTCCGAATCTCGGGGGCTACACCCACTGGGTGCGCTCGCGCGCCCCTAGTGGAATCTTGTAGTTTCCCGACTGGCTAAGGGCGTTTAGCCAGGCGTTCGGAGCCCAGGTGAGGGCAAGGGCAAGAGCAAGAGGAAGACAAGGAAGATTCGAAGTACCTGGCTACGCCAGCTACTCCAAATCTCGGGGGCTACACCCAGTGGGTGCGCTCGCGCGGCCCCACTGGAATGTTAGTTCCCCCTACTGAAGGTGTTCAGCCAGTGGAAGCAACCGACTATGACGCATCTAGTCGGATAAAGTTAGAAGATTTGGGAAAAGAAGGAAGATTCGAAGTACCTGGCTACGCCAGCTACTCTGAATCTCGGGGGCTACACCTAGTCGGTCGGATAAAGTCAATCGGTGAAATATTGAAAGAATATGCAAAACACACAAGTTGAAGGGAAACCAAGCTAGTCCAGAATCAACACTAAAAGGAAAGGAGGAGACGAAACTCCCATAAGTTTACCCGGCGCCAGAGGCAGCCGGTACATACATACGAGTTTCAAGGCAAAACAAGACAAACAAATACACGTTTTTAGCCGTGTGACCGACTTGCATCAGTTCCTTAGCCGGAAAGACAGAGGAGACGGAAAAAGGGAACTTACCCTTAGCCGTGTGACCGACTTGCATCAGTTCCTCCACCAAGGCTTTCTCCTTCGTCGCCAGCCGTTTGATCTCCTTCTCTTGGTCCTTGTTCTGGGCCTCGAGAAGGTTGAAGGCTTCGATCCGGCTAGCGAGCGAGGCGTCACGCTCTTTGATGGTGGCCTCTAGACCGTCCAACTTCGCGTGCCAATCCTTGTTCTGCAGCCGCAGAATGGAGTTGGACTTGCTCAACCGGTCGTTCGCTTTCTTCAAGCGATCGATCTCGCGCTGAGCACACACGAGGATAGCTGCGACAAAGCCGACTATTAGTAAAAAAAGAAAAAAAAAGAAGAAGAGTCGTTTGAGGTAAACTTACTCTGGGAAGTCCCGTTGGGAGCAACGAGCTTCTGCTCCAGGGACCGGTTCCCGCCGACTGCGGCCTCCAGCAGCCAGATCTCCTTCACCACCAGTTTGAGGGTGGTGGCGAGATCTGTCAGCGGGGCAGCGGAGGAGGCATTGGCATCCACGGCGTTGGCGGTTAGGGACTCCTTCGCGGCAACCACCGCTATCCTCCACTCCTCTCCCGGCTCATCCTCGGAGTTGTCGTTGCCGACAACCACGAGCTCCTTGCCGGTTGCTACCCCCCGCGTGCCCGCAGAAGAGATGCCCGACTGAGGACCCTTCGCTTCCGGCTGGGGGCCCTCCGCTCCGGCTAAGGCAGCCGGTTCGGCTCAAGGTGGCGGCGGAGGCGGTGCCTCGGAAGAAGAAGGGGCGGAGACGGATGTGGCCGGCGTGCAAGGTGGCGTCCCGGTCGGCGCTCGCGCCGGGCTCACGGCTCCAAAGGAGACCAACACGCTAAAAGAGATGGAAGAAGAGAAGGAGGAAAAAGAAGCAAGTAAGCCAAAGGCAACCAAAAGAACCAAAAATAGTAAGAGGGCCCGGAGAAGAGCTTACCCTTGTACCACCGGGGGTGGCCCTTTCTTCTGGCCAAGGTGGCTGGGGGGAAGGACGCTGGTCGCTGAACGGTTGGAGCCCCGCCAAGACCACCGCCGGAGTCGCTGCTCGTCATGCGAGGCGCCGTGCCGGATCAGGGGCCGACGTAGCCTCCTCCTCCTCGTCGACCTCCGCATGGGGATCGGTGGCCGGTTCGTCGTTCCGGCTAGGGAAGGCATCCCCATCCCCGTCCGACTCCTCGCCAGATCGCCGAGCACGCGGCTCGGGCAAGTCGGGCGTGAACGTCTGGAGGGGGGCGTCGCCCTCCTCACGAAGGATGCAAGGAAAGATCTGCCGAATGCAAACGATTAGTCAGATAAGACAAAAAAGAAGAGCAAGAGAAACAAAAATTTCGGCTGAAAGAGCTTACCCGGGGCGCGCGGTTGTCCCGACTATAGGGCGCCAGCCCGAAAGCCCAGCCTTCCGACAGCCGCTCCTTGGTAATCGTCCACACCCACTCCTTCAAGTTCTGGTAGCGGGGATCACGGCACGACAGCCAGGTAGGTTGGGTCCAGCCAGCCAGAGTAGAAGCACATCTTGTGCGCTCGCTGCTGCAGCGGCATCATCAGCCGGGACATCCAGCTGAGGGTGATGTCCAGGCCGGTTAATCCGGCAGTGACGAGGGCGCGCATGCGTTTCAGCATCACGTCCGACTCCGCCTTCTCGCCATAGATCTTCAGCTCCCAGTGCTACCGTCTAGACTCCATGTCCTGGAACGCCGGAAGGTTGATCCGGTCGACAGTCGTGAGGTTCTTGACGTAGAAATACGACTGCTGCCACAGTCATACTGTGTCATGCAGCCGGAACTTCGGGTAGCCGGTCTGCGCACGGGAGTAGATGGAGGCGCCGCCACGCATTTACCAGCGCCCTTCGAATTGGACTGTGGCCGGACTCGGAAGAGCCGGCAGAAGATCCCGAGATCCGGCTGGATCCCGAGGTAACTCTCGAAGAACGCAATAAAGTGCGCTAGCGTGCCGATGGCGTTGGCACCGAGGTGATGGAGGCGGAGGTCAAAGAAGGCGAGGAAGGTGAGGAAGAACGGATGCACTGGCAGCATGAACCCGCGCGCCAAGTGCGAGAGGAAGACCACCCGCTCTCCCTCCACCCGATGCAGCGACTCCTCTCCCGCCGGCGCGAGCCACACCACCACTTCCTCCTCCGGCGGAAGGACGCGGGTGGCGCGGTACTTCTGGATGTGGTCCTCCATGACGGAGGAAGCCACACCACGCTCCGCGTTCAGCGGCCATCTCCGGCTCGTCGGAGGGCGCAGTGGCAGACGATTGACGGTGACCCGTTGATGGGTTCGTAGCAGGGAAAACAAAAAATTTCTACCACAAGAACGAACAAAGCACAGATCTAATCTAGATAAAAGCCAAGATCTAATCTATTAGACAAGTGCAACGAGATAGATCTGTACTAACCGTTGTAGATCCGAAAGCCTTGTGCGAGATCGGATCTCGTGGTTGATGTAGACGATCACTTGCCGATCTTAAGATCGAGTAGACGATTCTTCCGGCACCACGTTCCGGCAGTGCTTCCGCAGTCGGTCACACGTGCGGAGTCGATGCAGACCTTCCTCTCCCCGTTCTAGCGAGCAACGAAGGTAGTAGATCTCTCCACGGAATCCCAGCAGCACGACGGCGTGGTGGTGGTGGTGGAGTAGAGAATTCTAAAGGACTTCGCCTAAGCCTGAGCAGAGCAAAGGAGGAGGAGAGAGGCGGCTAGGGCAAGAGTGGAGGGGCAAGGGGGGGTGGCGCCTCCACCCCTCTATATATAGAGGGAGGGGTGCGGCCTAGGGTTCCCACCCCTAGGCCCACCTCCTAGGACCGGCGCACAAGGGAGAGGGGGGAGGGAGTTTCCTTCCCCCCCAAGTATTCCCCTTTCCTTTCTTGGTTTTCAAGTAAAGTCCACGGAACCTTCTGGAACTTTCCGGAACATCCGAAACCTTCTAGAATCCCCATAAAAACACTCCGAAACATTTCCGAACCTAGAAAATGATCTCCATTATATGAATCTTATTCTCCGGACAATTCCGGATCTCCTCGTGATGTCCCAGATCCAATCCGATACTCCGAACTACATTCGATCTCTAACGCATAGTCCATATCTACCTAAACAGCATCGAACCTTAAGTGTGTCACCCTACGGTTCGTGAATATGCAGACATGATGGAGACACCTCTCCGATCAATAACCATCAGCGGGATCTGGAGATCCATAACGACTCCCACATACTAAACGATGACTTCATGATCGATAGAACCATTAACATACGAAACCAATTCCCTTTGTCACGCGATACTCTACTTATCTGAGGTTTGATCGTTGGTATCTCCATACCTAGTTCTACCTCGTTACTGATAAGTACTCTTTACTCATTCCATGATATGTCATCCCTTGTGACCTAGTCACACGCTTGCCAGCTAACTAGATGACATTCCACCGAGAGGGCCCAGAGCATATCTATCCGTCATATGGATGGACAAATCCCAATCTTGGTCCATGCGCTTCAACACGTACTTTCAGAATACCCAATGACACCATTATAACCACCCAGTTACGAAGCGGTGTTTGATGTCATCAAAGCACCCATCCGGTGATGGTGATTAACATAACCTCATGGTCGAAGGATTAGGTTACTATGCATTTGAAAGCTTGTAGCAATACGAACTAAATGACTTGATCTTATGCTACACTTACTATGGGTGTGTGTCCATCACATCATTCTCCTAATGATATGACCTTGTTATTAATGACATCCAATGTCCATGATCAGGAAACCATGATCATCTGTTAATCAACAAGCTAGTTCAACAAGAGGCTTACTAGGGACTCTTTTATGTTTACAAAACACACAAGTATTAGTGTTTCCTAATAATACAATTATAGCATGGGATGTAAACATTCATCATAAACACAAAGATATAATAATAACCACTTTTATTATTGCCTCTTGGGCATATCTCCAACAGTCTCCCACTTGCACTAGAGTCAATAATCTAGATTACATGGTAATATACCTAACACCCATGGCGTTCTGGTGTTGGTCATGCTTTGCTCTAGGGAGAGGTTTAGTCAACGGATCTGCCACATTCAGATCAGTGTGTACTTTACAAATCTTTATGTCACCATCTTGGACATACTCGCGAATAGCATGGAAACGTAGCTTGATGTGCTTCAGCTTGCTATGTGACCTTGGCTCCTGTGCATTAGCTATGGCACCTGTGTTGTCACAGTAGATGGCCATCGGGTCCAACACACTAGGAACCACGCCAAGTTCAGTAATGAACTCCTTCATCCATATGGCTTCTTGTGCAGCCTCCGAAGCAGCTATGTATTCCGATTTAGTTGAACATTTCGCCACAACGCTTTGCTAGGCACTCCTCCATCTCACTGCAACACCATTCAAAATAAATACATATCTAGACTGTGACTTCGAGTCATCTGGATCGGTGTTCCAACTAGCATCAGTGTAACTGTTTACAACAAGCTGTTCATCACCTCCATAAGAAAGAACCATATCCTTAGTCCTATTTAGGCACTTTAGGATATTCTTGACCGCTGTCCAGTGCTCCATTCCAGGATCACTTTGATATCTGCTAGTCAAACTAACAACATGTTCTATATCCGGTCTTGTACACAGCATGGCATACATGATAGAACCTATGGCCGAGGCATAGGGAATATTATTCATTTTCTCTATCTTCCGGCCAGAAATGGACTTTGAGTCTTACTCAAGGTCTTACCTGACAACATGGGCATGAACCCTTTCTTGCTCTCTTCCATTCTAAACTTCTTTAGAACTTTGTCCAAGTATTTACTTTGTGAAAGCGCTATTAGGCGTCTTGATCTATCTCTATAAATCTTGATGCCTAGAATATATGCCGCTTCGCCAAGATCCTTCATTGAAAAACTATTATTCAAATAGGCTTTGACACTATTAAGAAGTTCTATATCATTCCCAATCAACAATATGTCATCTACATATAGTACTAGGAATGCCATAGAGCTCCCACTCACTTTCTTGTAAATACAAGCTTCTCCATAAGTTTGTATAAATCCAAAGTTTTTGATTACTTTATCAAAACGTTGATTCCAACTCCGGGATGCTTGCTTCAGTCCATAAATGGAGCGCTGAAGTTTGCATACCTTGTCAGCATCTTTAGGATCGACAAAACCCTTGGGTTGTACCATATACAACTCTTCCTCAATGTCTCCATTAAGGAATGCCGTTTTGACATCCATCTGCCAAATCTCATGATCGAAATATGCAGCAATTGCTAACGAAATCCTCACAGACTTTAGCTTCGCTACTGGTGAGAACGTCTCATCGTAGTCAACTTCTTGAATTTGTTGGAACCCTTTCGCGACAAGTCGAGCTTTATAGACGGTAACATTACCATCAACATCTATTTTTCTCTTGAAAATCCATTTGTTCTCGACAGCCTTACGGCCATCCGGTAAGTCCACCAAAGTCCACACTTGGTTTTCGTACATGGATCCCATTTCGGATTTCATGGCTTCTAGCCATTTGTCGGAATCTAGGCTCACCATAGCTTCTTCATACGTCGTAGGGTCATCAGTGTTGTCCACCAACATGACGTTCAAGGCAGGGTCATACCAATCAGGAGTGGTACGAACCCTTGTTGACCATGAGGTTCAAAGAAGAACTTCGCTCAAGTTTCATGATCACCATCATTAGCTTCCTCTCCAATTGGTGCAAAGCGGCACAAAACATCTTCCGTGTCTGCGCTACTCTCAACTCCGAGAGAAGGTTCAATAACCTCGTCGAGTTCTACTTTCCTTCCAGTCACTTCCTTTGAGAGAAACTCCTCCTCAAGAAAGGATCCATTCTTGGCAACGAAAACTTTGCCTTCGGATCTATGATAGAAGGTATACCCAATTATTTCTTTAGGGTATCCTATGAAGACGCATTTCTCCGCTTTGGGTTCAAGCTTATCAGGTTGTAACTTCTTTACATATGCTTCGCAACCCCAAACTTTAAGGAACAACAACTTAGGTTTCTTTCCAAACCACAATTTGTACGGTGTCGTTTCAACGGATTTAGATGGTGCCCTATTTAAAGTGAATGCGGCTATCTCTAATGCATAGCCCCAAAACGATAGCGGTAAATCTGTAAGAGACATCATAGACCGAACCATATCTAAGAGAGTTCGATTACGACGTTCGGACACACCATTACGCTGTGGTGTTCCCCGCGGTGTCAATTGCGAAAGTATTCCACATTTCTTTAAATGCATGCCAAACTCATAACTTAGATATTCACCTCCACGGTCAGAACGCAGAAACTTAATCTTCTTGTTACGATGATTTTCCACTTGACTTTGAAATTCCTTAAACTTCTCAAAAGTTTAGGACTTATGTTTCGTAAAGTAGACATACCCATATCTACTTAAGTCATCCGTGAAAGTGAGAACATAACAATATCCACCACGCGATGCTACACTCATTGGACCACACACATCGGTATGTATTATTTCCAATAAGTCTGTAGCTCGCTCCATTATTCCAGAGAATGGAGTCTTAGTCATTTTTCCCATTAGACATGCTTCACATCTTTCAAGTGATTCAAAATCAAGTGATTGAAGAAGTCCATCAGAATGGAGTTTCTTCATACGCTTCACTCCAATGTGACCAAGACGACAGTGCCACATGTATGTAGAATTATCATACAATTTTGTTCGTTTAGCATCTATGTTGTGAACATGTGTATCACTACTATCGAGATTCAGTAAGAATAAACCATTCAACTCAGGTGCGTTACCATAAAATATGTTACTCATATAAATCGAACAACCTTTATTCTCGGACTTAAAAGAGTAACCGTCTCACAATAAACAAGATCCAGATATAATGTTCATGCTTAACGCAGGCACCAAATAACAATTATTTAAATTTAAAACTAATCCCGAAGGTAGATGTAGAGGGAGCGTGCCGACGGCGATCACATCAACCTTGGAGCCATTTCCAACGCGCATCGTCACCTCGTCTCTCGCCAGTCTTCGTTTATTCCGCAGCTCCTGTTTCGAGTTACAAATATGAGCAACCAAACCAGTATCAAATACCTAGGCACTACTACGATTACTAGTAAGATACACATCAATAACATGTATATAGAATATACCTTTCTTCTTGATGTTGCCGTTTTTCAGATCCGCCAGGTACTTGGGGAAGTTACGCCCAAAGGACTAGCACCCTTGCAAGAGAAGCATCTGGTTTCAGGCTTAGGACCAGCCTTGGGCTTCTTAGCGATGCATGCCTTTCTTGCCGTCCTTCTTGAAGTTGCCCTTGTTCTTAGGCTTGCTCTGTTTCTTGAAATTGGTGGTCTTATTGACCATCAACACTTGGTGCTCCTTCTTGATCTCCACTTCAGCAGTTTTCAGCATGGACGATAGTTCAGGCAACGTCTTGTTCATACAGTGCATATTGTAGTTCATCACAAAGTTCTTATAACTCGGTGGCAGTGATTGGAGGACACGGTGAATCCCTAACTCATTAGGAATCGTTATCCCCAACTCTTGGAGCTTGTTTGCGTGCCCAGACATGGTGAGCACATGCTCGCTAACGGAGCTTCCCTCTTCCATCTTACAGTTAAAGAACTTTTCGGAGGCCTCATAGCTCTCCACGGCCGCGTGAGTCTCAAAAATCAGCCTGAGCTCCTTAATGATCTCAAACGGGTCGTGGTGCTCAAAGCGCTTAAAAAGCTCCGATTCTAAACCGCAGATGGCACACGAATCGGAGTAGTGATTTTTCCGAGTGGCGTAAACATTCTTTACGTCATCGGTGGCATCTTCTGTAGGTGGGTCACCTAGCGGTGCTTCGAGCACATAGGTCAACTGACCAGCCCTGAGGACAATCTTCAGTCCACGGAACCAGTCCATGAAGTTGCTTCCATTGTTCTTAAGCTTTTCTTTCTCTAGGAATGCATTGAAATTGATGGAGAGGTTTGCCATAATCTACAACAAATTTGCAAGTAGTTTAGACTAAGTTTATGATAAATTAAGTTCAATCTTAATTCTTAATTTAACTAGGTGAACTCCCACTCAAAACAACATACCTCACATTGTCTTAGTGATTACACGAACCAAGTCCACTACACCAAGTCCGATCTTCACGAGAGAAGATGTAGTTGCATCGGCGAACAATCTTCATGTTCATCATATCATTCATATGACTCATGCTCTACCTTTTGGTATTCCGTGTTCTGAGACCATGTCTATACATGCTAGGCTCGTCAAGATTAACCTTAGTTTCCGCATGTGCAAATCTGGCTTGCACCCGTTGTATGCACACGTAGAATCTATCACATCCGATCATCACGAGATGCTTCGAAACGACGAGTCTTAGCAACGGTGCCAACTAAGGAGGAACATTTTATTACTTGATATTTAGTGAGAGAGATCATCTTATAATGCTACCGTCGCGGTCTAAGCAATACAAGATGCATAAAGGATTAACATCACAGGCAATTCATAATTAGTGTGATATGATATGGCCCTTTCTTCTTATGCCTTTGATCTCCATCTCCAAAGCACGGACATGATCTCCATCATCACCAGCATTGCGTCAAGGTCATGTGGCGCCGCTTCATGGTTGTCCATCATCACTAGCAACTATTACAACTACTTGGAATAAAGCTATTACAAGATGAATAGACACGCAGGTCTTAACAGAATCAAAGACAACCATTAGGCTCCTGCCGGTTGCCATATTACAGCAAGGATCATTGCATACATCAAATATAATCACAATCACATGATGGCCATATCACATCACAAAACCCCTGCAATAACAAGTTAGACGCCTCTAATTTTCTTTGCATGTTTTACGTGGTTTGGGGCTTTCGAATAAGAACGGATCTTACCTACGAAACTGAAACCACAACGTTGATACAAGTGCTATCAAGTGCAAAGTGTAAATTGGATCTATACTATGGTGGGAGAGACAGACACCCGCAAAGCCACTTGTGCAAAGCAAGTTACACGTCAAGCGTGGAGCAAGTCTCATGTGCGATGACATGTAAGGTTAGCCCGAGCCGCTTCATCCCACCATACCGCAAGATGCAAAGTACACAAAGCAAAAGACGGCACGAGAACCAACGCCCACAAAACCATTATGTTCTACTCGTGCAACAGATCTACGCATAGACACGGCTCTGATACCACTGATGGGTTCGTAGCAGGGAAAACAAAAAATTTCTACCGCAAGAACGAACAAAACCCAGATCTAATCTATTAGACATGTGCAACGAGATAGATCTGTACTAACCCTTGCAGATCCGAAAGCCTTGTGCGAGATCGGATCTCGTGGTTGATGTAGACGATCACTTGCCGATCTCAAGATCGAGTAGACGATCCTTCCGGTGCTGCGTTCCGGCAGCGCTTCCGCAGTCGGTCACACGTGCGGAGTCGATGCAGACCTTCCTCTCCTGCTCGAGGAAGCGGAGGTAGTAGATCTCTCCACGGAATCCCAGCAGCACGACGACGTGGTGGTGGTGGTGGAGTAGATAATTCTGCAGGGCTTCGCCTAAGCCTGAGCAGAGCGAAGGAGGAGAAGAGAGGCAGCTAGGGCAAGAGTGGAGGGGCAAGGGGGGTTGGCGCCTCCACCCCTCTATATATAGAGGGAGGGGTGCGGCCTAGGGTTCCCACCCCTAGGCTCACCTCCTAGGGTCAAGACAAGGGAGAGGGGAGGAGTTTCCTTCCCCAAGTCTTCCCTTTCCTTTCTTGGTTTTCAAGTAAAGTCCACTAACCTTTTGGAACTTTCCTAACATTTCAAACCTTCTAGAATCCCCATAAAAACACTCGAACATTTCCTAACCTAGAAAATGATCTCCATTATATGAATCTTATTCTCCGACAATTCGGATCTCCTCGTGATGTCCCGATCCAATCCGAGACTCAACTACATTCGTCTCTAACGATATTCCATATCTACCTAACAGCATCGAACCTTAAGTGTGTCACCCTACGGTTCGTGAATATGCAGACATGATGGAGATACCTCTCCGATCAATAACCATCAGCGGGATCTGGAGATCCATAACGGCTCCCACATACTCAACGATGACTTCATGATCGATAGAACCATTAACATACGAAACCAATTCCCTTTGTCACGCGATACTCTACTTCTCCGAGGTTTGATCGTTGGTATCTCCATACCTAGTTCTACCTCGTTACTGATAAGTACTCTTTACTCATTCCATGATATGTCATCCCTTGTGACCTAGTCACACGCTTGCAAGCTAACTAGATGACATTCCACCGAGAGGCCCCAGAGCATATCTATCCGTCATATGGATGGACAAATCCCAATCTTGGTCCATGCGCTTCAACACATACTTTCAGAATACCCAATGACACCTTTATAACCACCCAGTTACAAAGCAGTGTTTGATGTCATCAAAGCACCCATCCAGTGATGGTGATTAACATAACCTCATGGTCGAAGGATTAGGTTACTATGCATTTGAAAGCTTGTAGCAATACGAACTAAATGACTTGATCTTATGCTACACTTACTATGGGTGTGTGTCCATCACATCATTCTCCTAATGATATGACCTTGTTATTAATGACATCCAATGTCCATGATCAGGAAACCATGATCATCTGTTAATCAACAAGCTAGTTCAACAAGAGGCTTACTAGGGACTCTTTTATGTTTACAAAACACACAAGTATTAGTGTTTCCTAATAATACAATTATAGCATGGGATGTAAACATTCATCATAAACACAAAAATATAATAATAACCACTTTTATTATTGCCTCTTGGGCATATCTCCAACACCCGTACCACCGACGACGACAGATGGGCGGCGCAGCGGGCTACAACAGCAGCAATGGCAAGGTGTAGAGAGCAGGAGCGCAGAAGGGGAGAAGGTAACTAGAAGCGGGGGAGCAGAGGAAAGGAACTCCCCTCGGGGCATCCCTTTAAAGGATCGGAAGGGCAACCGTCCACAGCGCCACGTGGCACCCATCCAGGCGACCCTCACCCCAACCGCCGCCTAGATCCCGTGTGTAGACGCGAGGTGCGCAGAAGATCCCGAGCGGAACCGGTTGCCAGCGCTTCGAGGCGACGTGCGACATGACGTTACGCTGCCTGCCGTGGAGTAATGATGGCGTACACAGGTCGGCCAAGACGCACACGGTAGCACAACCGCCAGGCGTAGCCGGTCACAAATTCAAAACGAAGAGGGAGCGCGCGCACATTTCGCCTAAGGGCGGAATCCACATGCGCTCGGGGGCTAGTGTCGGGGGGATGACCCCTAGATACCCCAACCGGACAAGAAACAGGGCAGTCGAATCATGTCCGGCTGGCCAAGTGCAGCCGGACAAGGCAAGCCGGGCCGGCTATCGCATGGTAGCCGGATCAGCGAGAAGCAACCGGCTATGACAGCATAGCCGGAACCAATCAAGGAGACAGGACGACCTGTGGATCAGTGCGCGGTACGCCCTATACGATGACAAGACTGGCAACTACTCGACCATACCGAAGACTTTGCGGGGATGACGCAGGAATAGTGGCCCGATGCTGACGACAGGCTCGCACGGCGTCCACTGTACCTATGACAGCCATACAGCTCATACACCGATGGGACATGTTGTACCAGATACTGTAGATGACCAGCCGGCTGGGACCCGCCTGTGGGGCCCGCCAGTCGGATTGGGTAGTGAGACCATTGCCTCTCTGCCTATATAAGGAGGGGAAGGCCTCAGTAGAAAGGGTTGGTCTCAGTGCATTTAAGGCAGTAGCTAGAGAACACAGCTCGAGGAGCACTTGTAGTTCGTATATCACCCATAGTCAGATCGGCAGGAGTAGGAGTTTTACCTCACCACGAGGGCTCGGAACCTGGGTACTTCCTGCGTCCTGCTATGCTTGCTCGTATCCAATCCCGCCTGCGGACACCATCGATATCTTCCCTGCTAGTCCCCACACCTCTATCTAACCTTCTTAGGTACTGCCGTTCCCAATACAACGACAACCGGCCTGTGCCTGCTCTGCTACCAGGCAGAACAGAGGGAGTGTCCCGTGTGATCATGTCCTTTTTCTTTTTAAACTAAATAAAGGCAAACTTCAAATAGCAATATCTTGAGTTAGGAAACTCCGATTGAGCTGAAACCAATTTTGTTGGAAAGAGGACAACAAGAGATACCCAACAAAAAGCTAATGCGGCTGAGAAAACAAGGTGAGGAGCGGCGAGGCAACTCACGGAAGGAGGTGCAGCGGCGCATGGCCCGAACGACATCAGGGAGGCAACGGGGAAGCGGCCGGTGTCCATGGCTCACACGATGAACTTTTCGCGCGAGCGGTTGGCTCTGTCCCGCGTTGGTATTGGGAATATATGAAGTGGCTCTAGAATTTGCAAATATGCCAAGTGAGGGTGCGATTTTGCTCAGCTGAGTAAAATTTTGTGTGTGGGGGATTAGTTATAGCAATGCTACTAGAGCTATTTTTGGCCCAATTGGTGAAAAAGCAGTTTTTAGCAATCTGGTTCGAGATGGTCGAACCATGGTGTTTTCATTATATTACAGAATTGAGAGTGTATCAAGTATTATACTGTGAGATACCTCCCTTGGTGAGAATCCGAAAAAACTCCAAGATCAAAAACGCAATAAGATATAAGGGGGAGATCCGTTTTTGATGAACTAGAGCTTGTAATGAACACAAGCTCTAGAACCAATCATGGAAAAGATCTAACAAACAACCAACAAACATGATGCTAAGAATGAAATGGTTTGAGATCTCTCCAAAAGATATGATCGAGCTACTCACTCAAGATCCCCTCTTGATAGTACAGTTACCTATCCTAAACCGGGTCTCCCAACTACCAACATGAGACCGGCAAAAGGGAAAACCTATCAAGATTATACCGTAGCCTTGAGCAAACCACTTGAGCATGATGTAGACGACATTGTCCTTCTCAAGTTGGACACCTTTCTTGATTGCTCTAGCACGCACTCACTTGATGAAGACTTGACATATGCTCCCCCATACACCATGGGGAAGCCTCTTCTTTGACATTTTCTTCACCGATCCATGACCATCGAGAATGGCAAGCTTCAAGAATGAGATCTTATAGAGATGGCGCATCTTTAACTTGCATAACATTTCTTCTAACTTCATATGATTCCAAAAGTCCCAATGCCCTTGGACAATGATTCTTCATATTCATTTATTCCACCTTAAATCCAACACATGGTCCAAGCAAGACCAATGGACAAATCATACAAGTGTAACTCAATGCAAACATTAGTCCATAGAGATTGTCATTAATTACCAAAACCATGCATGGGGGCCCACATGCTCTTTCAATCTCCCCCATTTTGGTAATTGATGACAATCCCTTTCAGAGGGTTTATATAAGGAATTATATCAAACAAAATGGTAGCATCAATGTCAAATACTACACAAGTATGTGATATTGGTACCACCACCACATATAGAGCAAACTCCCCCACAATTCTATGCATGTGTGATGAACTTGAATTTCATTGCATATATTGCCAATCATTATCATTGGTGGAGTTTCCTCTATATATACCACATGCTAAGCAACAACAGAGATGCAAGAGCATGAAAGGCAAATGCTTAAGAACAAACCCAAAGCATAAACCAACTTTCCTTAAACCCTCTAAAACTTCTCCCCCATTGGCATCGATTGCCGAAATGGGTGACAAGTTCTAAAAGGCCAATATAGTGATAGTTCCTCCAAAGGTGTGCATTCACACATATCCAATGATGAATACTTGGGAGAATTAGAACTATATTGAGGACCCGAAGATTGCCAAATAAATAAAATGAAAGAAGCATCAACAAACGATGCAAGCAATCACAAGATTCGACAAACCAATTGAAAAAAAACAAATGAGACCAAATGGAAAAAACAAGATATTATGATACGATCAAAGGAGTGTTTTAAATAAAAATAGAGAAGCTCCCCAAGATTTGCGCACAAATTAGAATAATTGTATTAGCATACACAATGCACAAACATGGAATCCTCACTCCCCCATAAGCATTTAAGGCACACAAGGTGAGCAAGAAGGAAAATGAGCATTATTAAATGAATTAGAGGAGCTCTCCAAAGATTATGCACCAATTATGATAATTGCATTTGAGAACAAAGTGCATGATCATGGAATCCTCACTCATCCAAATTCATTTAACAATACAAGGCATGAGAGAACAAATATGAGTGCCCAAAGATGCAAAAACAATAGACAAGCACTCACAGGCAAATAAATTTGGAAGCCACCGAATCATCAAAAAAGAAATCGAAAGGTGGTCTCCAAGGAACAAAATCTCAACGAAAAATATCTTCTCTTATGTGTATAAGTTTCTAAGTGGAAAGCATCACAAAGACATATGCCCACAAGGAAACAAGCACACACAAATAAGATATACAAGAAAGCCCATGGAATACAAAATGAATTCATAACATATACCAATAAGATGTTTTGCTTAAAAGCATGGCCAAAGGCACAATTTTATCTTATTGTTCATTTATGAGCTTCAAACACCAACACACCTCATACATTACAACTATCCTTAAGGGAAGAGTAGATAGTTGGAATATATGGAGAAAAGCAACAAGTATAACAAAGGAAAACTCAACTAGCAAAATTTCACTATTGCACATGATAGAAGTTGAGGAAAAGATAGGCAATAAAATTGCTAGATTTACATATTTGGGATTGGTGAATCATATGCATGATTTTGTATAGTCCCAATTATATGCAATCATCTCAACTTACACATATTTACAATAGGAGGTTCTCTTAAAACCGAAGCTAGAGCCACAACAAATACATACAAAAATTCATGCTAGAAGGTAACCCACAAATGGTTGGAAGCAAGATATATGAGCATGAGAAAGAGATACTTGTTACCGAGATATCATTGATAGGATGTGGTAGATGTGAGTTCGTCGATCATCCTATAGCTTGCCTCCAATTTTCAAGGACACACCACTTCTTCAAAATTGAGAGACAAGCATCCAATATATCTCCAATGTACCTAAAACACATTAAGTACAAAATGGTCCCCAAACATTGGGTCCAAAGTAGTTAGAGAAACTACAGTACATAGGAGAGACTCCACATCAATATGTGCATATTGATATGAAATTGAATTTCATGCACAACTTAGACAATGGGATTTGGTGGAGTTTCCCATATATATTGGATGAACGAAAGCAAGCATGCCATAATATAAACAAGTAGTAAATATGCATGCACTAGACTTTCAAGAACCAAAAGGAGATACAATTTGAAGAAAAACACTAAGTAAACCAAGATGGTACACACATGAGTGTGACACGACAAACGGTGTCCAAATTGTGTCAAAAGAATCAAATCAACACATGACCGATCATAAGTTCAACAAATGAACTAGGCTAAAGCCAAAGAGAAAAATATAGATAAAAACACAAATGCTCGAGGATTTATCTCATTCTAAAAAGTCAAAACACGAAACAAGGAATGAGACAAAACCAACTCCCAAAAAGAGCAAGGTTCCAACAAATAAACCAAACTCTCCACACTTTTCATGATGGCACAGAATACCAAAACAAAAAGGTCGAACTTCCAAGCACATACACATTGTATGGAACAAAACAAGAAGCATAAATAGGAATGTTCTAAATAATATAGGAGAGCTCACCTAGAAGTAGTACATTATAAAGAATTTTGCTTTTGAATGCAAAATGCACACAAATGAGATCATCACTACTACCTACATTAAATAAAACACAAGAGGATACCAATAAAAAAGATCCATAAGAGGCAAGGAAAGCTTGGGAGACAACACAAAACATTTTCTTGGCAAGAGATAGTACAAAATCAAGCAAAGGCCAAAGTGAATATGATCAATAAATTCTACCATAAATCTAGCACTAATTGTACAAGGACAAGAAGTATTGGGAATAATCTTCCCGAGGTAGTTCACACGGATATCCAAGATCATATTCACACAAAGAAGCATATAACAAAGTATAAGAATTAAGCTTGATGCTTCAAAAGAGATTCTTGGTAGCTTCCAATAGTCACACAATCACTAGTGATTAGAGTGACTTGAAGCTAATGGTTTCCATGAGGATATAGGGATCCAAATATGAGGAAACACATACCAAGAAACACTCTCACAAACAAGATCCAAAAGATGAGAAACAAATGTATTCAAGCAAATTTGAACTTCTTTGAGAAAATGTGTCACATAGGAGCTAGATAATTATCAATGAGCAAGGTTCCAACAAATAAACCAAACTCTCCACACTTTTCATGATGGCACAGAATACCAAAACAAAAAGGTCGAACTTCCAAGCACATACACATTGTATGGAACAAAACAAGAAGCATAAATAGGAATGTTCTAAATAATATAGGAGAGCTCACCCAGAAGTAGTACATTATAAAGAATTTTGCTTTTGAATGCAAAATGCACACAAATGAGATCATCACTACTACCTACATTAAA
This sequence comes from Avena insularis, assembly GCA_023614405.1. NCBI lineage: Eukaryota > Viridiplantae > Streptophyta > Magnoliopsida > Poales > Poaceae > Avena > Avena insularis. The sequence continues at coordinate 656,246,626 of CM042690.1, read as the reverse complement.
TAAAACACAAGAGTATACCAATAAAAAAGATCCATAAGAGGCAAGGAAAGCTTGGGAGACAACACAAAACATTTTCTTGGCAAGAGATAGTACAAAATCAAGCAAAGGCCAAAGTGAATATGATCAATAAATTCTACCATAAATCTAGCACTAATTGTACAAGGACAAGAAGTATTGGGAATAATCTTCCCGAGGTAGTTCACACGGATATCCAAGATCATATTCACACAAAGAAGCATATAACAAAGTATAAGAATTAAGCTTGATGCTTCAAAAGAGATTCTTGGTAGCTTCCAATAGTCACACAATCACTAGTGATTAGAGTGACTTGAAGCTAATGGTTTCCATGAGGATATAGGGATCCAAATATGAGGAAACACATACCAAGAAACACTCTCACAAACAAGATCCAAAAGATGAGAAACAAATGTATTCAAGCAAATTTGAACTTCTTTGAGAAAATGTGTCACATAGGAGCTAGATAATTATCAATATCAATTCTAAGTGACACTACCTCGCATATTCACATTTTCTAAGCTTGTAATATGCACTAAGCATATGACTCCCCCATAATGTGATAAACTATAAATATCAACACGAGGCAAAAATATCCAAATAGAGATAATTAATGGACATTATAGAACTTGAATTTCTCATGAGAATTTCATACCACAGAGACTAGAGAATACAATATAAATACTAGGTGGTATACCTCATGTACACATATTTTTAGGATTGTGGAATGCCCAAGCATAACACTCCTCCAAGATGGTATAGTCCATTAATCTCTCACAAGAGCCAAATAAGATTCCAAACATATTCAAGAAAGGATCAAACATAAGAACACACATGTACATGGTGTGCCACTCAAACATACATAAATATATTTGATAACTCAATATAGGTAAGTGGCAAGCACAACATATACAAAAGCATGCAAGGTACAAAACCAACACATGCACAAGGGGCGAGTAACTTTCAATGTAATGAGTTAAGAACATGTTACCGCAAGGAGGAACATTGGAAATATGATAGAGGCAATATATGTAGGGGTTCGTAGCATGGAAAACAAAATTTTTCTACCGCATACAAACAAACAAGCCAAGATCTATCTACTAGATTGTAGCAACGAGTCGATAGAGGAACTCACCCTCGAAGATTCCAAAGCGGTTAACGAGAGCAGATTCTCGTGGGTGATGTAGTCGTACTCTTTCCGATCTCAAGATCGCGTAGACGATCCTTCCAGCGCACGTTCAAGGCGCTCCATGATCGGTCACACGTTACTCGACGAAGACCTTCCTCTCCCTTGTTCCAAAGCAATGGAGGTTGTAGCACTCTCCTCGCGATTCCCAAGAAGACAACGTGTGGTAAGTAGAGGGAGATCCCAGGCTTCGCCTTAAGCCGGTGCGAGTATGGTGGAGCTTATGAGAGAGGCTATTAGTGGTCTAGTAATTAGACACACCAATTAGAAGGCTCTAAACCAATTAGAAGGCTCTAAACCGCTGGCTAAAGCAATTAGAAGCTCTAAACCAAAACGGCTCTAAACCGGAGATTAGAGGTGGAAACTTGTGTGTCCTAGGAGGGGAGCCCTGCCCCTCCTTATATAGGTGGGAGGGCCGGCCAAGGGGAGAGTCCTCCCAAGTCGGCTTGGTGGGCGCCGGCCAAGGAGGAACCCTCCTCCAATTCGGCCTCCACCAATCCTCCTCTTCCCACTTCCCAAAATTGTTTGACTTTCAAACTAGCCGTTTGACTTTTCAATTTAGGATTTAAATAAACCCTTTATTTTGGACAGCAAGAACACCTAGTACATGATGCAATCATTCCAACTTACAATGACACATTCATGTACCCTTCCCCTTCCCGGAGTGCCGGACATTCCGGGACCTTCTAGAATGTTCCCGATGAAAACACCGGAACCATTCCCCAACGCCAAACTGGGACTTTCCTTATATGAATCTTATTCTCCGGACCATTCCGGATCTCCTCGTGATATCCCGGATCCCATCCGAGACTCCGAACAACATTCGGTCTCTTTCTCATAATACCATAACTACTCAAACAACGTCGAATCCTTAAGTGTGTCTCCCTACGGTTCGTGAATTATGCGGACATGATCGAGACACTTCTCCGAACAATAACCAATAGAGGAATCTGGAAATTCATATGGCTCTACATATTTCTACGATTACTTTGCGATCGAATGAACCACTTACATACGATACCAATTTCCCTTTGTCTCACGATATGTTACTTATCCAAGGTTATGATCGTCGGTATCTCTGCATACCTAGTTCATCCTCGCATCGATAAGTACTCTTTTCTCGTTCCTGATATGTGATCCCTTGTGACCAAGTCACATGCTTGCAAGCTAATTGGATGACATTTCACCGAGAGGGCCAGAGAATATCTATCCGTCATGTGGATGGACAAATCCCTCTTGATCCATGTGTTTCAACCAATACTTTCCGAACACTCAATGCCACCTTTATAGCCACCTGACATTACGGTGTGGTGTTTGATGACATCAAAGCATCCATCCAGTAAAGGTGATATGCATGATCTCATGGTCGAAGGAATTAGGTTACTATGTATCAGAAAGCATATAGCAATTGAACTATTGAAATGACTTGATCTTTATGCTACGCTTATCTATAGGAGTATGTCCATCACATCATTCTCCTAATGATATGACCCTGTTGTTAATAACATCTCTATGTTCATGATCAGGAAACAATGATCATATATTAACCAACAAGCTAGTTTAACAAGAGGCTTTACTAGGGACTCTTATTTTAGTTTACAAATCACACAAGTATTAATGTTTCCGGTTAATACAATTATAGAATGGTATGTAAACATTTATCATAAGTATGAAGATATGATAATAACCACTTTATTATTGCCTCTTGGGCATATCTCCAACAGTCTCCCACTTGCACTAGAGTCAATAATCTAGTTTCAAACCTTTGTGTTTTCAACACCTATGGCTTTCTGGTGTTGTATGTACACGATTGCTAGTGGTTAACTGATCTCCGGATCTGACACTTCCAGGTCCGTGTGTAATTGCATGTCTTTGCGTCTCTACGCATCACTCATTCTCTAATGAGATGGCTTTGTATGATTTGGTCTTTCGGTGACATTTTGTTCTTTGGGGTTAAAACATGTTGATAATATTGTCGCACAATATATCTTCATAGTATTATACCTCTGTGAACTACACATATTTTGATAACAAACTACTTGACACAAATGACATCTTTTGCTGCTATAATAGCAGTCATATACTTAGCCTTTTGTTGAAGTATCTGTCACAATGTCTTAACTTTGGAACTCATCCAAATCCATTATGGAACTCACTTTCCATTATATTGTGCCACCCTTAGTTTAGATTGAGATAAACTAAATTTGTACTTTGTGACAAAGCTAGTATCAATGTAGTACTTTTACAATGAACTAACCATCTATTTGTCACTTCTACAAATAATATACTCTTAGTTCTTCCAAAAGATCATAAGAATATCCTTACTATTGTCCAATGATCATCTTACAAATCATTCTGGTATATGCTCACAACATTTAGAGCATAGGACATATCTGGATTTGTACATATCACAGTATGATTGATATAAATACTCTTTGTGATTTCATACATCAAGTATCAATCTATACTTGAATCTTTGTTTCACTTACCAAGTGCCAATACACTTGAATATATCATCAATATTGAACTCATTCAATCCTTTCTGTGCGACAAGAACCTTTCTTGTAGTTTCTATATTGAACTCATTCAATATCTTGTCTATGTACTTCTGGCACAACCATATTAGCGTCTATTGATGCCAAATATTTGGGTTTTGCCTAAGTCTTTCATCGGGATGAAATTCTTAATATGTGTTAATAAAAGATACATTATTTCCAATCAACAATATGTCTTCCACATAATGTATTAGAAACATGTCTTAGCACTCCCACTTAATTTCTTGCAAATGCAAGCATCTTCATTGTCTCCGATGAAATTAAACTCTTTTAACAGTTTCATCATAGTGAAGATTCCAACTCCGCTATACTTACTTTAACCATTGAAGTTTGCATATGCTTTTAGCATCCTTTGAATTAACAAAACCCTTTGGACCGTGTCATGCACACGTCCTAGGTAACCATTCTATTAGAAGAACTTGTTTTGTTTTATTCTACTACCACATAACAAATTATATGTAGTGGTTGCTACATTAATCCGTCTAGACTAAAAATCGCTATGAAAGATCAAATCTTGTCATAGTCAACTTTGAACACTGTTGTGAACTCTTTCCCAACATGTCGACTATTTCATAGATGTGAAACATCCATGTCTACTTCTTTATAGATCCAAACACAACTGCAAGGTCTTACACCTTTTCCGAGGGTCCTTCAAGTTCAAAACTTGATTTCTTGTGTATGGAACTTTCACGGATTATATGGCTTCAAGCCATTTGACGGAGTCAGGGCCCATCATCGCTTCTTTGCATGTAGTAGGTTCATTATTCTCAAATAATGATTCAACCCTCAAATCTTGGTATTTGATTGTTCATCCGACCTACTTGTTTCAATAGAAACTTAGACCTCCGTGACCACAACCTTTGAGGCACGTGAGCCATGAGCATTATTCGCCTCCGAACACTTTTCGGTCTTGCGCAACTTTGCACATATAGCTAAGGTTCTTTTAACCTTATCAAAGTTCTATTGTCCTCCCACTTAACTTTTCACGAAAAATTCCTTCTAAAAGAAACTTGACGTTCTAAGCGACAAACACTTTTGTCTCCGGTGTTTATGGAGGAATACTTAACAGTAATACAAAGACAGGTTTATCCGACTTTGGTTGCAAACATCTTTCTTATGCATAGCATACCAATGTTTAAGAAAGGACTACTTGGGTTTTATCCCAAACCATAACCTTATATGGTGTCATTTCAGCGGATTATGATGGAGCTCTTTTAGTGGAAAACGGTAATCTCCAAAGCTTTTAATCTTTAAAATATAATAGCAGTTTTATGAATTATACCTTCGATCTTACCATGTCAAACAAGGTTCAATTACATATCTCGAACGCTCCATACTCTTATGGTGTTTCGGGAAATGCAAATCCACGGACCGATTCCTTAAATCTTAGGTATTATGCTAAACTTGTAACTTAAATATCTTCCTTTATGATCTTATCATAAACTATTCATATTCTTGTTACAATGATTTTGCACTTCATCTTGAAAGTCTTTTGAACTTTTCAAATATTTCATACTTCATCCTTATTAAGTAAATATTCATATATTCACTCAAATTTTCGGAGAAAGCATATGAAGTTGAAATTCATCGCTCTTGACTACACATAATGGACTTTGTACAACAATATGTACAAGTTCAAATAAGCTAGTCTTTCGTTCCCTTTTGGCCTATGAACGAAGTTTTAATTATCTCTAGGAAAGTTTCACAAACGTCATTTGATCAAAAATCAAAAGGCTCCAAAATTCCATCCACATGGAGTTTCTTCATGTTTTCTTTCCAATATAATTTAAACGGCGATGTCACTTTCTAAGTGATCTTTCAATCAATTTGTCTTTTGACATTTTTAGCACTAGTTTTATGGATGTGATTTCTCCAACGAGATTTTGTGAATCATCCATCTTTTATGGATTACGGCAATTATTTGAACAACCCTTTTGTTCTCATAATACCTGATAAAACAAATCTTGAAGGCAAGCGTTGATGTTTAACGAGCAACAAAATAACCCTTTATTTGTTCTCGATGAACATCATCACCTATTCTTTTGCTAGTTACTTAGGCCATTGTAGTTCATGAATTGTGTTGTTTCGTATGACGATTCACACCAACAAATTCAGTATCAAATACTTAAGAACCACATTGTTTAATAAGCAAAGAATATAGCCATAACACGTATATCATCTATATACTTAAACTGAACAATTCTAGTCTTTTCTTTTTACGCCATATACTTATGAGATTCTCTTTCAAGATTTCCTTTTTACATTTGAAAGAATCTATCAACATCAATAGTGGAGTCATACATATGACACATAGTCCAAAGCGTGTATAGTTAAATACCAATGTCTTTGGACTTGCACTTTGAAGTAGATCACCATTATCAAATGTTTGGTGTTCTTTCAAATTCCTTTCTTTAGTTAACTCTTGGTGTAGTAAACATTTTACCTACATCAAATATTCACCTTCATCATGGATTTATCCATGATCAAGCTACTTTAGCTTATAACGGTGAATCGTGAGTATAATGTTGCTCTCCAAAACCTTTTGGAAGATTAGGACAACTAGTGTCTCCAACCTTTTGCAAATTCTCATCAAATATGAGAACATGACTTTTGCCATATTATACTCTATCATGTTGTAACCAAAACTTCATTTCAGATATCACAATATCTTCCACACATCATGGTTTCTGAAACAACTCTTTCAGATCCTAGATAACCTTGATATTAAGACAATCCTTTGAATATCAAGAATCATGGAGACAAACATGATACTCAAACACTAACACTTGGAATTGTCACTCTTGTTTTAATACTAATTATTAAACTTTATGGAGTAACCGGAAATTACTGAAAGTTTGCAATAGGACTTTTAAACTTTAGATTAACACTTCAAAACAATACGATACTAGTTCGTAAAGCAACTAACTAGAATTCTATAGTTTTATCATCTCAATTAAAACTAAGCGCAAGGTGGTAAACGGATGCCAATGACTACAACAACTATGCAAATTCACTTTGATTTTAGTTTATGATAAATTGAGTTCTAATTAATAATTAAATTAATCCAGGTGAACTCCCACTCAAAACAACATCCCTCACATTGTTTTAGTGATCACACGAACCAAATCCACCACATCAAAACCGATCATCACGAGAGTTGATGTAGCTTCAATGGCGAACAATCAACATGTTCATCATATCTACTATATGACTCATGCTTTACCTTTCGGTGATCCGTGTTCCTGAGACCATGTCTGTACATGCTAGGCTTGTCAAGATCAAACCTTAGCTACCGCATAAGCAAATCTGGCTTGCTTACGTTGTATTCACCCGCGGAATCAAAGACACCCGATCATCACGTGGTGCTTGAGCAACAAGCTTTGGCAACGTGCATACTAAGGGTGAACACTTTAGAACTTGAAATTTATGTGCATGAGGGATCATCTTATAATGCTACCGTCGTCTACTAAGCAATACAAGATGCATAAAGGATTAACATCACATGCAATTCATAATATGTGATATGATATGGCCTTTCTCCTTTGTGCTTCCGATCTCCATCTTCAAGCACGAACATGATCTCCATCATCACCGGCATAGCATCAAGGACAATGACGCTTCTTCATGGTTGTCGTCCACCAGCTTCAACTATTACAACTATTTTGAATAGACACGCAGGTCTTAACAGAAATTAAAGACAACCATATGGCTCCGCGTTGCCAACTTACAATAAGGAACATTGCATACATCAAATATAATCACAATCATGGCCATATCACATCATCAGACACCCCGCAAAACAAAGTTAGACGCCTCTACTTTCTTTGCATATTTTACGTGGTTTGGGGCTTTCAATAAGTGTCGCTCTAACTTACGAACAAGAACCACAACATTGATACTAGCATTGTTGATCACCGTTGTAAATTGGATCTTTACTATGCTAGGAGAAACAGCACCATAAAGCCACTTATGCAATACAAGTTGCATGTTGCGTGGAGCAAGTCTCATGAACGATGTCATGTAAGGTTAGCCGCCGCTTCATCCCAACATACCGCAAGATGCAAAGTACACAAAAAGCAATCTACAATAAAAGCATCAACGCCACAATGACCATTGTGTTCTACTCAGCAACAGATCTACATATAGACACGGCTCGATACCCTTGTAGGGGTTCGTAGCATGGAAAACAAAATTTTCTACCGCATACAAACAAACAAGCCAAGATCTATCTACTAGATTGTAGCAACGAGTCGATAGAGGAACTCACCTCGAAGATTCCAGCGGTTAACGAGAGCGATTCGTGGGTGATGTAGTCGCACTCTTTCCGATCTCAAGATCGCGTGAGCGATCCTTCCAGGTATACGTTCCGGCAGCGCTCCCTGATCGGTCACACGCTTGGTACTGACGAAGACCTTCCTCTCCTTGTTCCAGCAGCGGAGGTTGTAGCACTCTCCTCGCGATTCCGGCAAGACAACGGCGTGGTACCTAAGTAGAGGGAGATCCCTGAGGCTTCGCCTTAAGCGGTGCAGTATGGTGGAGCTTATGAGAGAGGCTATTAGTGGTCTAGTAATTAGACACACCAATTAGAAGGCTCTAAACCAATTAGAAGGCTCTAAACCGCTGGCTAAAGCAATTAGAAGCTCTAAACCAAAACGGCTCTAAACCGGAGATTAGAGGTGGAAACTTGTGTGTCCTAGGAGGGAGCCCTGCCCTCCTTATATAGGTGGGAGGGCGGCCAAGGGAGAGAGTCCCTCCCAAGTCGGCTTGGTGGGCGCCACAAGGAGGAACCCTCCTCCAATTCGGCCTCCACCAATCCTCCTCTCTTCCCACTTCCCAAAATTGCCGTTTGACTTTCAAACTAGCCGTTTGACTTTTCAATTTAGGATTTAAATAAACCCTTTATTTTGGACAGCAAGAACACCTAGTACATGATGCAATCATTCCAACTTACAATGACACATTCATGTACCCTTCCCCTTCCGGAGTGCCGGACATTCCGGGACCTTCTAGAATGTTCCCGATGAAAACACCTAACCATTCCCCAACTCAAACGGACTTTCCTTATATGAATCTTATTCTCCGGACCATTCCGGATCTCCTCGTGATATCCCGGATCCCATCCGAGACTCCGAACAACATTCGGTCTCTTTCTCATAATACCATAACTACTCAAACAACGTCGAATCCTTAAGTGTGTCTCCCTACGGTTCGTGAATTATGCGGACATGATCGAGACACTTCTCCGAACAATAACCAATAGAGGAATCTGGAAATTCATATGGCTCCCACATATTTCTACGATTACTTTGCGATCGAATGAACCACTTACATACGATACCAATTTCCCTTTGTCTCACGATATGTTACTTATCCAAGGTTATGATCGTCGGTATCTCTGCATACCTAGTTCATCCTCGTTACTGATAAGTACTCTTTTCTCGTTCCCGTGATATGTGATCCCTTGTGACCAAGTCACATGCTTGCAAGCTAATTGGATGACATTTCACCGAGAGGGCCCAGAGAATATCTATCCGTCATGTGGATGGACAAATCCCACTCTTGATCCATGTGTTTCAACCAATACTTTCCGAACACTCAATGCCACCTTTATAGCCACCCTGTTACGGTGTGGTGTTTGATGACATCAAAGCATCCATCCAGTAAAGGTGATATGCATGATCTCATGGTCGAAGGAATTAGGTTACTATGTATCAGAAAGCATATAGCAATTGAACTATTGAAATGACTTGATCTTTATGCTACGCTTATCTATAGGAGTATGTCCATCACATCATTCTCCTAATGATATGACCCTGTTGTTAATAACATCTCTATGTTCATGATCAGGAAACAATGATCATATATTAACCAACAAGCTAGTTTAACAAGAGGCTTTACTAGGGACTCTTATTTTAGTTTACAAATCACACAAGTATTAATGTTTCCGGTTAATACAATTATAGCATGGTATGTAAACATTTATCATAAGTATGAAGATATGATAATAACCACTTTATTATTGCCTCTTGGGCATATCTCCAACAATATAATCCACATGACTTGGCTTGACAAATATAATAGATGAAGATCCATCAATTCTTCATGATGAAACCAAGTCTCCTGTCGAGGGGATAACCCCCAGGTAGGCCAAGACGGGACCAACCGGCCGGCTCTAAGGAGCTCATGCCGTCTGGACCCAGATCAAGTAACCATAGCAGGGTGGAATCCTCCACCCGATCCGCATCCAAGTTTCCCCGGCTGGCCTGTCTATCTGGGTAGCCAGAAGAGCCGGCTGGGAGGCCGCTCCTAGCCGGCCGCTGATACGTCCATAGCGTATCTATAATTTTTGATAGTTTTATGCTAATAATATGCTTTTGACACTCCTTTTTGTACAAAGATTATGATTTATTTGGACTAACCTACTAATAGTTGCAAAAGTGCACAATATTCATGTTTTACACTTTGATGTGTAGGAATTACCAAGAATACAAGTGGAGACCTTGTTGGAGTAAAATTGGGATTTTTCCAGAAATTTGTCTCAAAACTCTTTTTGAAGATGGTCACGTTTCCGGTCGAAGACGGTGTCAAATGGAAAACTCTTAAACTAAAAGGTTGTTAGAAATTTGACGACAAACGTTCTGGACATAAAATTTAGCTGATTCCGAGTCTGGACGGGCCTTTTAGGCCCGATTTACTGCAGCCTAAGATGGGGTGACGGGAATCCGAGAAGCTATATAAAGGGAGGAAACCTAATTCGCCCAGGGCATCTCCAACCACGAATTTGCAGCCACCAAAGCCACGTTTTTGCCTCCCTCATAGATCCCATCTCCATGGGGTGGGCTTCCAAGAATCCATGAAGGAAAGGGCTAAGGGGCGGTGCTCCCCCATGATACCGGCGGCGGGGAAGGAGTCCCCCGCGCTGCCGCTGGCGCCGCCGCCGCCCTCTTCACCATCTTCACCGCCATCTCCATCACCTAATCCTCCTAGTATGCAGTGGTTCATCCTCCCACACACCTCTGTACCGTCCTATGTAAACATGGTGTTTGATGCTATAAGTTATAATCCTATGATCTATGTCATGTTTGCGTAGTTTCTTTATTCTTAGATTGAATGGTTGAACGTCTTTGGTTCTTTAGAGTTGTATGTTGATATGGTACAGTCCTTTGGTGTCCATTATATTTGTGCGCGCATGGATTAAATATCATAGGGTTTATAGTATGTGTAAGAGGAAGGGAGGAAGTTCTGCCGGAGTGACAGAAACCTGAGGACGCGAACCGGAACGTTGCACGTATGGGAGTAAGAGGACCATTAAACTTAAGGCTATGGTTGGGGAAAACTTAATGTATTGATTAGTACTTATGGATGTTTGCTAATAATCCAATCATATAGTACATGTAATTCCAAGTAGTGAAGCACATGTATATTTAGCCTCTCCCACATAGAAAACTGCATCGAAGACAATGAACCCGATCTATTCGCTATTTAAACTTGGACAAAGCCACCACAATTACCACCACTATTCCACACTCATGGTTCTGTTAGTTTAGTGTATTTTATTGCTGCAGCAACTAGCTTTACTTTCTTGTTATTTATTATCATGCAAAGCTATCTCTATTACTCATATTGTTGCTCTAGTTTTATTTCCTAGATAATGCAAACGTTTAGTGTACGTAGAGTTGTATCAGTGGTTGATAGAACTTGAGAGAATATTTATCCTACCTTTAGCTCCTCGTTGGGTTCGACACTCTTACTTATAGAAAAGGCTACACACGATCCCCTATACTTGTGGGTTATCAGCCGCCTCGGATCCACTAGCGGTAGTACGGTGGGAATGACGCTCCTTGCTGAGTGCACCTTTGACAGGACAGGCTGGCTAGCCTGGCCGGCGCTACCGGGCAACTGTGCCAAAGCTGGAGGCTGATGAGCAAAGCAAGGGCTGACGAGGAAAGCTCCGGCTTACGCATAAAGAGCCGGCTGACGGATAAAGAGCCGACTGACGAGTAAAGCAGGGGTGCTGGACACTGTAGCGTTGTCCTTCCCTGTACTGGAGGCTTTACTGGACCCGGGCCTATCGTTTGGCCTTGTCCAGCTGGCCCACTTTGTAAGGCCCAGATCCAAACAGTAAACCCTAGAACCCATCTTGTAAACTACCTCCTCAACCCGTATATAAGGGGGGGGGGGGGGGGGTAATGCTAGGGTTCTAGGTAGACAATTACAAGTTAGAAGTTCTCCACATTGGACAAGTTGAGTAGCTCCTTCTTCTCCTTCTAGCAAGGAGTAGCCAGGAAAACAGATCAAGGAGCATCTGTATTGGGCATTCGCCCCTTTGATAGTAGATCTTTGCAGGAGTAGGAGCTTTACCTTGCCAAGAGGGCTCTGAACCTGGGTACATCGCTGTGTTTGCAGTATCTGTGCCCAACCCGTTGCGAGTAGCCACCGATAGCATTCTGATTGTCCCCTTCAAGCCATCCCCGATGATACTGCCGTGTTCCACACCATGACAGTTGGCGCCCACCGTGGGGCACAGCGCTTCGGCTGGGATCATCTTTCGCACGGGACTTCCACTCGTCGCCGGTGAGCGAGTCGCCTCTGGCCTTGTCCTCACCTTCGGCTCCTTCGACTGTGTCCTCGACAACGCATCCTGCTTCGCTGGGAACTTTCCCAAGCGGAGGCTCCATCATGCACTTCAGCGAACACCGCGTCTACGTCGCCACTGTTGCTGAGGCTTCCCTCGTGAGGTCATCACCATCTCCGGCACGCCCCTGGTTTCTCCGCTTCATGCGTCGCCAGCGGTAGCATCAAGGTCAGGATGGCGGGCTCGGTGGAGAACCATTGCCCACCTCTAGAGCGCAACGTGGATGGCCGCGCCACCAACTCGCGCCTCCCGAACTAGGACATGCTCCACGCGTCCATCGAACACCTCCGCAACCCCATCACCCCCATCGAGGCAGACCCAGCTGCAGCATCCCAGGAGGCTACTCGTCAGAACCTTCTGGAGGAAGCTGGAAAGGTAGCAGCCGCCCAACGACGGATGAACGCAACCATGCGCGAGTACAACATTGTGCACGGCTTCGCCCGCTTACCTGGCACCAGCCGCCTGGCCCAGCCCCAAGGCCGAAACCTCGATTCGGAGATGGATCGTGCCGCTGATCCGTGTACGCCCGTGGTACAGCCAGTTTACAACACTCCCGCTAAAAACATGAGGGCCGTGGAGGCGGCAGTCGCAGAGCTAAGCCACTTGGAGGGCGAGGAGCTGCTCCATTAGCAAGCACGTGTCCAGCTCCTCATGGACACGGCAAACAAACAACGGTGGCGAGCGACGCAGCATGGCGGCAACAACAGACCTAAGCGGCTCGCGGATGGCGGATCCGCCACAGCTGACGACAAGGCATCTTCCCCAAACGGAGCAAGGCCAAGCAACCGCCCACGCGGTGGATCTACAGGCCGTGGGCGTAACACCCGCGACGTGGCAGCTGTTACCAGCAAAAACCGCGAGCCAGCCGACGAAGCCGGAAAAGGCCAAGCGCTGCCCAAGTCCCGCCTATCCGGCCGTCTGGGACCGCTCGAGCCGGAGGAACAGCAAGACGCGCGCGCACGAATCGACCTACTGGTCTAGTCACTATGCCACTTCGCGGAAGAAAAAAGAAGAACCATCGGTGAGGAGATCGCATCCGGATTCATCATGGAGGTTTTCCACCCAGAATGGCTGGCAAACCTCGTACTCGTGCTAAATAATAACAAGACTTGGCGCATGTGTGTTGACTACACCAGTCTAAACAAAGCATTCCCCAAGACCCATTCGCCCTGCCAAGGATAGACCAAGTGATTGATTTCACAGCCGGCTGTGAGCTGATCTTGTTTCTGCATGCACTCCGACTACCACCAGATCCGGCTGAACCCCGTCGATCAAATAAAGACAGTTCATCACTCCCTATGGAGCCTACTGCTACACCACCATGCCGTTTGGACTAAAGAACTCTAGAGCAACATACCATCGCTGCATGTAGAAGTGCTTGTAGTATCAGATCAGCAGAAACATACATGCCTACGTCGATGATGTGGTAGTCAAGACCAAGGAGCGCTAGACACTCCTTGAAGATATGAAGGAAACATTCACCAACCTCCGCCGGTTCCAGATGAAGCTAAACCCGGAGAAGTGTGTGTTCGGCGTCTCAGCCGGTCAACTCCTCGATTTTCTCTTATTAGAGCGAGGAATCGAGGCGAACCTGGAGAAGATAGGTGCAATCGAGCGCATGCAACCGCCCAAGAACTTATGAGATGTCCAGAAGTTCACCAGATGCCTGGCCTCCCTCAGTCGGTTCATCAGCCGGCTGGGCGAGAAAGCACTCCCGCTGTACCAACTCATGAAGAAGACGGACAAATTTGTCTGGACATTGCAGGCGGATGAAGCCTTTCGCGACCTCAAGCGCATGCTCACCTCACCACCTATTCTGGCAGCACCAACAGCAAAGGAGCCCATGTTGATGTACATCACAGCAACCAACTGGGTCGTCAGTGTGGTGCTGGTAGTGGAGAGGCTGGAAGAAGGAAAAGCGCAGCTGGTGCAACGACCGGTGTACTACCTGAGTGAGGTACTCTCACTCTCGAAGCAGAATTACCCTCACTACTAGAAGCCGGTGTATGGCGTGTACATGGCCGCCAAGAAATTGAAGCACTACTTCCAGGAGCACTCCATCCGTGTGGTGGTGCTCGCGCCACTTTTTGCGATCATCGGCAATAGAGATGCCACGGGCCGGGTGGCGAAATGGGCCATAGAGCTCGCCGCCCACAACATACAGTACGAGCCAAGAACGGCGATCAAGTCTCAGGCCTTGGTGTATTTCCTCGTTGATTGGGCAGAGACGCAGTACCTGCCGCCTTGCCCTGACTCCACGCATTGGAAGCTACATTTCGACGGCTCCAAGATGTATGGAGGGCTCGGAGCCGGAGTGGTCATCACCTCTCCCAAAGGAGACCGGCTGGAATATGTGCTACAGGTCCACTTCCGTGCATCCAACAACGTTGCAGAATACGAGTCGCTCGTCCACGGCCTCAAGATGGCAAAAGAAATAGGCATCTGATGCATCCTATGCTTCAGCAACTCTGATCTGGTGGTACAGCAAGTGTCAGGCGACTAGAATGCCAGGGATGCAAACATGGCTCTATATCGTTTCTTCGTACAACAGTTGTGCGCCTGTTTTGAAGGGTGCGAGTTTCACCATGTCCCCAGGGTAAACAACGAGGCCGCGGACACGCTCGCCCGCATCGGGTCAACAAGGCAAGCAATTCCACCTGGAGTCTCCCTCGAGCACCTACGCAAGCCATCAATCACGCCGTCTCCCAAATCCGACTCCATAATATTGGACGCGGACCCGGGGACTGCCAGCTCCAAGACCTCCGCGACTGCTCCACCGCACCCGGGGACTACTCCACCGCACCCAGGGACTGCCGGGTCCAGCCTGGAGGCCACCGGCATCGCTGCTTCGCCGGGTCGACCACCAGACAGGTCCAGCCCGGCTATCCGCGCAGAGGTGAATCTGCTCATGCAGGTGGTATACGCCATCCGGGAAACCGCAACATGGGCCAAGCCGTTCATGAAATTCCTGGCAAGCGGAGAACTGCCCGAAGAAGAGGTAGAAGCAAGGAAGGTGAAGCGTAGAGCTAGCACATACACCATCATCAACAACGAGCTCTACAAGCGCAGTGTTGGGGGCATTTATCAGTGGTGTGTGAGCCAGGAAGAAGGAACCTGGCTGTTGACCGACATTCACCAGGGCGAGTGTGGCCACCACACGTCGTCACGAGCCATAGTGGCAAAGGCATTCCGCCATGGGTTCTACTGGCCCACGGCACTAGAAGACGCCGAGCAAATCGTCAAGGAATGCAACGGTTGTCAGCGGTTCAACCAGTAGAAGCACACTCCATTTGCAGCGCTCAAGACAATTCCCATCACCTGGCCGTTTGCCGTCTGGGGGCCCGACATGGTCGACCCTTTTAAAACGGCTAGATCCGGCATGACGCACTTGCTGGTGGCGGTGGACAAATTCACCAAGTGGATAGAGGCAAAGCCAATAAAGAAGCTGGATGGACCAACAGTGGTCAAGTTCTTCATGGACATAATCACACGCTTTGGCTACCCCAACAGCATCATAACCGACAACAGCACAAATTTCGCCAAGGGAGATTTCGCACAATTTTGCAGAGATAAGGGCATCCGCCTGGACCTTGCATCTGTGGCTCACCCCCAATCCAATGGAAAGTGTGAGCAAGCAAACGGCCTAGTACTAGCCGGAATCAAGCCCCGACTGATCGAGCCACTGATGCGATCCCCCGGCTGCTAGATTGAGGAGCTACCGACTGTGCTTTGGAGCCTTCGCACCAGGCCAAACCGGTCTACCTGCTACACTCCTTTCTTCCTCGTCGATGGGGCGGAGGTGGTCTTGTCCATAGACATCGAGTTCGACGCACCCCGCAAACTGCTTTACAGAGAGCAACAAGCCAAAGAAGCACGGGAGGGCAGCGTCGACCTTCTCGAAGAAGCACGCGAGCTGGCCTTGTCTAGATCCGCCATCTACCAGCAAAACTTGCGCCGTTACCACGCCAGCCGGATCTGCAGCGTCTCATTCCGCGAAGGCGACCTCGTATTAAGGCTAGTACAAGACACCAAGGGGATGCACAAGTTATCTCCACCTTGGGAGGGCCCATTCATCATCAGCCAGGCACTGCAAAACAACTCATACTACCTCATCGACGCCCGCCAGCGGGAAAAAACAAGATGGATCTCTTAGGCGAAGAAACTGAGCGCCCATGGAACGCGAGCCTGCTTCGCCCCTTTTACACTTGAACAAGAAGTGCAAACAACTTATTTGTTTCTATGTTTGCATGAGCCAAAGTTCCACGATGAACACCCAAGCCAGAGGCTAGTAGCTTCTAGGCGGCAGCAGAGCAGGTCAAGGAAATTCGACCCGGCTGTATCCTCCAGCTAGCACGAACCTCGGGGATTACACCCTGTGGGTGCGCTTGCGCGCCCCCACACAGAAACCTGCAAACAGACAACAGCATAAAGGAGCTTCGACCCGATAGTATCCTCTAGCCGGCCCAAACCTCGGGGACTACACCCTGTGGGTGCGCTTACGTGCCCCCACACAGAAACAAGCATGCAACAAATGCAAAACAAAAAGTGCAAATGAAAAACCACGGGCAACTATCCAAAGGGAGGCGATGCTCCCACCAGAGTTCAGTAACAAGAACAGAGACGATTGTTCAACAGCACAAGAAAAAAACAGGTTCTTCATCCACAAATACTCACGGCATACCGGGGATCAAGTTAACTAGCTGGCGAGAGTCAAGGCTGTTGGCCGAGGCGATCTTGGGCGTAGCCGGGGCTTCAGTGTGCGGCACAGCCGGGTCGTGGTGATAATCATGCTCATGTTCATTCTTTTTAAATATGATATTTTCTTGCTCCTCAATAAGTTTCTTGCCCTTAATAGCACAAGGCAAGATTTCAACAAAGTTGGAGCAAGCAATTTTATTTTTATGAAGAGCAGGAAAGACAATCTCTCCCATATCTTGAATGGTGGCAATATCATAATCAACAAGATGATGATGATCATCATCACTACCATCAACAACATCATCATCATCACTAACATCAACATCATCATCATCATCAACATGATGAGATACAATGGGATCCAAAGAGGTTACCTTTGTTTCCTTAGCCATAAGGCATATGTGATAACTTTAAGAAGGTGGTGATGATATTTTACTGGAAGCTTCATTCAAACACTTGTATTGACCCATAGAATCTTTGATTTCCTCTACATGGTTAGCAACACAAGCACTATAGAAAATAGAAGCATTTTTATCATGGCCACAAGACAAAGCAAGCATATCATCATGAGATCTATTCAAGCCATTTTTACATGATATGCAAGGACTATCAACACAAGCATGTAATGAGTTTTGAGTGCTAGAAGTGTTAAGGTCCAAAGTTAGAATATTGCAACTAGATAGAGAAGATGGATTACCAATAGTAATCTCACTATCTACATTGCAATTTCTATCACCACTCACCATATCATTACCTTGTGAAAAATCACATGTTGGTGAAGTGGTAAAAGGTGAGAACACATCACAGTCGGAGGTGGAGGGAAAACAATCATCCTCAATAATGTTGGACACATCATATTTATCTTGAAGCTTTGTCCATATCTCATGAGAAATCCGATAAGGCATGATTGAATACATAACTACATTGCTCACAACAAGTAAAAGCACTTTAGTAGCTTGAGCATCTATATAAGAGTTCATCTTCTCCTCAAAAGATTCGTTTTAGGGATCCATAGGAGAAGAAAAACCCATATATAGAATTCCCTCAATAGATGGGTGAATTCCCCGGAAAAAATCAAGCATGCAAAGTTTCCAAGCATCATAATTAGTGCCATCGAATATATAAATGGAATCATGCACTAATCACCTATTCGACATCTTTACTCTCAAGGTGGTGAAGCCTAAAAGCGAGAGACCTCGTTCTGATACCAATTGAAAGATCATAGATGCTGCCTAGAGGGGGGTGAATAGGCGGTATAAAAACTTTTACGATATGGTCTTAACAAAGGCGGAATAAAACTAGCGTCTTCTTTTGTCAAGCACAAAGCCTATAAATGCTAAGGTTCACCTATGTGCACCAACAACTTATGCTAAGATATACAAGCAACAAAACGATAGCAAAATAGATTACTTCAAGCACGAAGGTTATCACAATGTAAAGTGCATAAGTAAATAGCTCGGGAATAGAGATACCGAGTGATACGTCCATTTTGCATCACTATTCTATATCATAATTCACTATTATTCATTGATATCTTTCATATTAAGAGATGATACTTATGTTATTTCATCTATTTTTGCATGGTTGATGACTTTTGGAGCATGGACCACTGCAGTCAAGATTCTGATGGAAAAGGTGCTGTTTGGAGGCAAAATTCATGAAGATCAGAAAATCCAGGAAAATATATGGAAAGTCCTATTTTCCAGCAGACGAAGACTGCCAGAAGAGGGAGTGGAGATGGGCCACAGGGGGGCCACACCACCCCCTGGCGCGGGCCACCCTAGGCCGCGCCACCAGGTGGTGTGGCCGCCCTGGCCCACCTCTGGCTCTCCCCTCTGGCGTATATATTCCTCCCGAAACCCTAAGACTCGGGGAGCGACCACAGAAAGATTCCACCTCCTCTACGGGGCGGAAAACACCGGGAGAGAAAGATCTCTCTGGCAGGCAGATTTCTGCGGAGGGAAATCCTTCCCGGAAGAGGGGAGATTGTCGCCATCCACACCACCATAAAGCTGGACTTCATCGGGATCATCATCACCACCATCATCACCATCAGCACGCTCATCACCATCTCCATATTGCTGCAACAATTGCGTTGAATCTTGCATAGTTCATAGAGGAAACTTTCCCGGTGTTGATTACTCTTTGTAGTTGATGCTATTGAGTAAACCATTGAATTATTGTTTATGTTCAGATTGTTATACATCATTATTTCATCTCTGATCATGATCCATATGATGTCTTGTGAGTAGTTCGTTTTGTTCTTGAGGACATGGGAGAAGTCATGTTGTTAGTAGTGGAATTGTGTTGAGAAAGATTCAATAGTTTGATATTTAAGTTGTGGTGTACTTCTTCTAGTGGTGTCATGTGAACGTCGACTACATGACATTTCACCTATATGGGCCTAGGGGAATGCATTGTGTATTTGGCTACTAATCGTAGGGTTTGCCAGAGTGACAGAAACCTGAACCCCTGTTAGGAAACCATTGCACAAGGGACGTCAGGGTCTTAGAGTTTAAAGCTGTGGTTAGGTTTCTACCTTAATTACTTTCTTGTACTTACGGATGTTTGGAAGGTGTATAATCACAAGTATGTATTAGTCCTAGGAAGGTCAGTACATTAGCACAGGTTCACCCACACAACACTTAGCAAGCTAAAGAAGATTAATCAACTATATGAAGCAAAAGCACTTGCCAGTCTTCCCATGTGTCCTCGAGAACGTTTGGTCATCTTAAGTAATACAACCGGCTTGTCCTTTGCAGCATAAAGGATTGAGCCACTTGCTGCATCTATTCTTACTGTCTTTTATTTACTCGTACTTTATTTACTTTCTTTATCAAAAAACCCAAAAATCCGTTTGCTAAGTATTTGCAGAGAATTCCTGATCCATACCACTAGCCAGCACCTTCTGCTCCTCGTTGGGTTCAACACTCTTACTTATCGAAAATACTATGATACACCCCCTATACTTGTGGGTCATCAAGACTATTTTCTGGCGCCGTTGCCAGGGAGTGAAGCGCTATTGGAGAGTGGAACTAGTAAAGGAAACTTCTACTGTGAGTATTGTTTACTTCTGCTAGTTGCTTTATTTTCGTTATGGATAATTCGTTGAGTTTCTTATTTGGTAATGCTACTACCACTGCTAAGGTAGTAGATGAACCACCACCTGCTGAGAATGATTCTTTTAAAATACCTACAAGAATTATTGATCGTGTTATGGATAACTACTATGTTGGGGATGGAACTGTCCATCCTGGTGATCATTTACTCTTTAAACACGAATTATGCGGGTTGTTCAAGTGTCCAAGTATTACTACAGATCAAGTTAAGAAGAAGTTATTCTCATTATCACTAAAAGGAAGAGCTGAGGAATGGTATAAGCTGCTAAAGAATGGTCAAGCTCTGGAATGGGAGGAAATAGTACCTCTCTTTTATTCAAAGTTTAATCCTCCTAGTGAGATTCACAAAGATCGGAATCAAATATACCACTTTTGGCCTCTTGATGGAGAGAGTACAGCTCAAGCTTGGGGGAGATTGAAGTTACTAATGCTCAAATGTCCCATTCATGAGCTCCCCAACAATATTATTATCAATAACTTTTATGCAAGACTCCCTCTACACGATAAGGATTTATTGGATGCTTCTTGTGCTGGATCATTCACTCGCATGGAAGAAGAAGCTAAATGGGATCTTCTGGACCGTATTCAAGACAATGTTGAAGCTTGGGAGAATGAAAAAGGTAGAAAGTCAGGTATAAATTATGATTATGAATGCATTGAATCTTTTATGGGAACTGATGACTTTCAAAATATTAAAAATGCTTATGGTCTAGACTCTCAAGCTATTGCTTCTTATTTTAAGGCTTTTGCTTCCTACATTGAAGTGCCTAAAAAGAAGTGGAATAAGTATCATGAACCTTATAAAGATATTGCTAAGAGTGTTCCTACAAGAAATACTGAAGTTTATACTGCTAATCATGTTTTACCTAAACCTTACATTGAGAAAATGCCTTTCCCATTTAAGATAAAGGAACATTCTATGATAGCTAGTATGGTTGATGAAAGTACAAGTAAAGCTGCTGAACCTGATAAACAAATGGTTGATGAACCCATGATAGCAAATGTGAAAGACTTTGTTACTAAATATGTAGAAGAGGGACACACTATCCTTTGTAAGGATACCTCTAATGTTGTTTCACAAAGTAGTGTTATGAGAGCTAGTATTCCTGTGTTTTCTGTTAGAATAAGTGATCATTGCTATGATGGTTCTTGTGATAGTTATATTGTTAAGTTTATGCATGATACTGAAAGTTACTATGAGAGAGGGAAAAGTGTTCTTATGCATCTCAATAATATCAAGTTTCCTCGTTTTATGCTGAAAGTTTTTATGTTGCACTTCTTTTGCCTTCCTATGCTAGTAGCCTCTGGTTTCAACAACTTGTTTGTTTACAAAATTCCCTTGCATAGGAAGTGGGTTAAACTTAAACGTGTGTATTTTTGCTTCTTAATGCTCTCTTTCACTTCAATTCATATTCCTATGTGAGCATCTTTGAAATTATCATGCCCATCTTAATGGCTATAAAGAAAGAGCTTTTTGGGAGACAACCCAGTTTATTTTTGCTTTAAGTTTGTTTTTGTTTCTTTGAGTCTTGGAAGTTATTACTTCGGTAATAACCGCTCCTTATCTGTTTGGTTTGGTTTTTGTGTCAAGATCAACCTCTAATGAGAGAGAAGTAAGATTTGGGGAAGTTGCTGTACCGAAACAGATTTTTGTGCTTCACCGTAAAAATTCGTGAGAGATCTTTGTATGTCGTATTGAGCTGTAATGTTTTGTGATTCTGCCCCAGGTTGTTATTTAACTTTTTTTAGTTTTGCACTTTTTGATTTGAGCAACAGAAGATTTTCGAAAAAATTAATCTTTACCTGCTGGTCTATTTTGACAGATTTTGCCACTCTTGCATTTACTTCTCTATTCGATTTCCTTTTTGAATTCTTTTTGGGTTTTCGGAAGGAGTTGCTACAGTAGCTTATGTTTTTATGGTTTTAAGTTGAAGTTGAACTCAAAAGGTTTTATCACTTTAGTTATACTAATGTTGCTAATGAGAACTGTGTGAAGTTTTGTGTGAAAGAAATTTCCAGGTAGTGGAGAAAATGGTGTAATGAGGAAGTGAAAGGTTTTATGACTCAAGTAATAAGTGTATGAAGATGAAGATTGATGTTATTCAAGTGGTGACTCCGGAAGAACCCACTAAATACCAAATTCAGAGACCTGCAGAGTCCGTTTTCAAATAGGTAACAGTTCTGGTAAGAAAAGTTCCGCGAAAATACTATCCAACTATATTTTGCAGTTTTCAGTCAATAAGGAAAGCTACGAAGCGAAAGAGGGACGGAAACGGAGCCAGGGTGGCTCACACCGCCCTGTGGCGCAGGCCCACCGTTGGCCACGCCACCAGGTGGTGAGGCCACCTCGTACTCCGTCTCCGACCCGTTTCCTCCTAGAACCTTCCTTTTGTTATGAAACTTCGTAATATATAATCCCTCGGATCCCCCGAGGTTCGTATATCGTGTTTTCATCGTGTTTTTGTTTCGATCTGTTTCTGCCAGGAACTACCTTTGAAGCTTAGAAGTACAATGGTGTCCGCCAAGGATAAGGGAAAGGATCCTATGGAGGAGGATCTCCAAGACCCCAAGCAGGGGCTGGTACCTTTAGTCACTTGCCCTGCATCAACGGAAGCCCTACGAGTCACTAAGGAGTTCTGTGATAAGTACCGAGACTTGAGGAGGAAGGTGGACATGCTTCAATGGGAGAATAATATGCTTCACAAGATGTTGGAAGATTTCCTCACGTCAACTAACAAAATATTACAACCACCAAAGGAGTAATTCATCATCAGGTTTGGCATCCCCTTGGTTTGTTCCAAGCTTGGGGGAGTGCCGCGGTATCACATCACTATCTTCTATCTTTTTACCTTTTTAGTAGAGTCATATCATGAATAGAGAAGTTATCATGTAGGATGGTTTGCATTATGGAAGTGTCCCCTCTCTCGTTAGATATGTATCCCTTAGTGTGAGTTGCCATTATGGAATATTAATGAAAAGTTCTATCATTTACTCTTTTGCATAGCTTATATTGGTTTTCAATTCGTGGTTATATGATTGATCTTGTTGTTACTATTGGTAGCACTTTGGGATCATTGAGTTAATTTAGTTGGTTTTGGCAAACCTGGCTTGGTCAGTAGCAACACTATTTTTGAGAGTTGAATGAAAAAGATAAAAGTACTCTAAAGAAAAATAATTTCATCATCTTTCTTTCTTGATTTGCTCATAAGTTTAGTATTCTCTAGTTAAGATCTTTTGTGCTTCGAAGGAAGATTGCATGTTTGTCTTTATCACTTGTATGTTTGTTTGTTTCCTTCAACTCTTATACTTGCTACCCAGCCTTGCTAGCCAAAAACCTGTACTAAGAGGGAATTCTTCTCGTGCATCCACTTCCTTTAAACCAAACCCATGCCATTTGTGTCCACCATACCTACCTATTAGCATTATTGCTATTCCAAGTAAATTCATGTTTTTATCTACCTTCCAAATCAAACTTGTTATGTGAAAATTAGTGATTAAAGCTGTCACGAACTTGATGGCACACTTTACTTTCTTGCACTTTATAAACTTGAACCATTGTGCCCATCTATGTTGCGTATATGCTTGCGCTTTGTAAGTTGTGAATTAGCAGAATCATGTTGTCATGGGGAACGCTTTCAACATTGCACTGGTACTTTGTACCTAGTTGATATCATGTTCTTTTGTCTATGGATGTCGTCGGTGTGAAATGAAAGGGGAGCTTGTAAGTCCATCGAGTTATGCATGTGTGTTAGAGAAACGCCTGGGCCGCTAGTCTAATCCATGTTGACATGGTGGAAACCTGCAGCGTAACCATAACGAGCATCTATGAAGCATTCTTCTTATAAAAAAGAGTCCGATATTGAGAAAAAAGAGAAAAAAGAAAAAAAGAGATTATGAAAAGAGGAAAGAGAGAAAAAAGCACCATATTCCCATGGTAAATAAGAAGATTGCTGAGATGTTTGTTGCCTTGTCATTTTGATATGGGGATTCTTCCGTATCATCGGGCAAGGGGTACCCCGTTGGCGGTTCTCTATGATACACATGTGCTTACGATGACAAGAACTTACCGGTGACTAAACTTGAGTAACATGAGGAGCGACCCTCATATTCAAGGGACATGAGATTCTCAATTTACAACTTGTCAAGCATATCCTCGTATTTGATCACTTTAACCTTAACCACCTAAAGATGCCTATGATAGGGGCAATGAGAGCTGAAAGCTAATAAGTATCATAATTTTTGGGAGCTCTTTATGAAACTTGAAATCCTGCTCTCCTCGAAGGGCCTTTCTTTTACCTTTTAGTTGAGTCAGTAAACCTATTCCTTTCTATCTCAGCAAGTATTTTGAGTTGTTGTGTTTCATTCATTCATATGATGATTTATTCAATCATGTTTCTTATGTTCCTTGTTTTGCACATTGCTCTTATCTTGGTGATTACTACTTTGAAAGCTATCATTGAAAATCAGTTATTTGTGAACTCCAGCAAATTATCAACTATTCTTCGACCAAGAGCTAAGTTTGCCATTACCAATTATGATTCACTTTATGTATCTTTATTGTGTTTCCTTTACTTATTGCAAGTTAAGTTATATAATAGTGAGTTGTCTTCTATTATGATCTATGTATTGATGAATGTGATGCTTCTTGTCTGTATTCTTTTATCGACTCTTCACTCCATAAACCTGAGGTCATGTTTATTAAGCTCAGTTTCGCTTGGGGACAAGCGAAGTCTAAGATTGGGGGGAGTTGATACGTCTATTTTGCATCACTATTCTATATCATAATTCACTGTTATTCATTGATATATTTCATATTAAGAGATGATACTTATGTTATTTCATCTATTTTTGCATGGTTGATGACTTTTGGAGCATGGACCGCTGTAGTCAGGATTCTGATGGAAAAGGTGCTGTTTGGAGGCAAAATTCGCGAAGATCAGAAAATCCGGGAAAATATATGGAAAATCCTTATTTTCCAGAAGAAGGCTGCCAGAAGAGGGAGTGGAGATGGGCCACAGGGGGCCCTGATGTCTACACACTTATATTCTTGTAGACAATTGTTGGGCCTCCAAGTGCAGAGGTTTGTAGAACATCATCAAGTTTTCCCTTAAGTGGATCACCCAAGGTTTATCGAACTCAGGGAGGAAGTGGTCAAAGGTATCCCCTCTCAAGCAACCCTGCAATCAAGATACAAGAAGTCTCTTGTGTCCCCAACACACCCAATACACTTGTCAGGTGTATAGGTGCACTAGTTCGGCGAAGAGATAGTGAAATACAAGTGGTATGGATAATTATAAGTGGTAACGGTGATAGAAGATAGCTTGATGGCATGGAAAAGACTAAAGTAAAACTAAAATAAAGATAGAAGCAAGCAACATGTAATAGATCTAAAATCAAACGGTGTTTCAGAGCTTAGAAACAAGGCCTAGGGATTATACTTTCACTAGTGAACACTCTCATATAAATATCTTCTCTTTATGATACTACTCTTAACTACTCTCCGGTTGGACACTCTAATCCATGGTAGGGCTATAACAGCACACCTCAAAGTAAGCCTTTCCCATCTAGAAAACCCCACACTATCACCTTGAGCACTAGATGAGTCCAACAAACACCACAATTTCATAAAGACATCCAACTCCAAATATAACTCATAACAAGTATTTGTAATCTCTAGCCTAAGTGCCACCATGTTGTGCACACTGTCAACTTCACACACATGGGGAGAGCAGAGATCTATTAAGCACTTGAGTAGCAAGGTAGATCTATAGATTACAAGCTCATGATCTCAATAAGATCATGCATAGAGAGAGAGATGAACACATAGCTACCGGTAGAACCCTTAGCCTCGAGAGAGAACTACTCCCTCCTCATCATGGCAATCAGCAATGGTGATGGAGATGGTGGTGGAGATCGATGGAGATGGCTCCGGGGGCACTTCCCGTCTGACAGGTGCTTGAACAGACTTTCGTCCCCGAATCTCCCCTTCGGTGGTGGCGGTGCAGCGGAAATTTTCGTGGATTTCTGATTGACTATTTAGGGTTTCTGCCTCGGGAGGAATATATAGGTGAAGGAGGCAAGGTTGGTGGCCAGCCAGGGGGCCCACACCATGCCCTGGCGCGGCCTAGGGGTACCCGCGCCTGGTGGGTGTGTGGCCAGGCCCTGGCCCTCCTTCGTCTCGTATTCTGGTTCCGTGAGTCTTCCGGTAAAATAGGAACTTTGGCTTTTGTCCCGTCCAATTCTGAGAATATTCATTTTCTGACTTTCCTGGAACCAAAAACAGCAGAAAATGGGCAACTGGCACTGTGGCATCTTGTTAATAGGTTAGTCCAAGAAATCATATGAAAAGTACTCCAAAGTGTGGACAAAACACAATAAAGTAGATAAAACCAAGCATGGAACATCAAAAATTATAGATACATTTGCAATGTATCAACATCCCCAAGCTTAACTCCTGCTCGTCCTCGAGTAGGTAAGTGATAAAAAGAAAGAATAATTTTTGAGGTGACATGCACCATCATAAACTTGATCAATGTATTTGTAAAACATTGATAGCTGGAATCATAATACTTCAACATAGCATGAAAGACAAAGTTCTAATAATAAGACAAAGAAACTATGTTGCAACATGAAAAGGCACAAACAAAAGATTCATGAATAACAATGCTTTGCAAGACGTTTGTTTGTTTCACATAAAAAAACATAGCATAGTAGTATTCAGCTTGTCCCTCATAGAGTAGCAAACATAAATGCATAGGACATCTTGAAAGTTTATAAGGGTGACTAGATACAAATAGTTTAAGAACAAGCAATATCAAAGTTATGCATCAATCAACTAGTCTTGGGACAATGCACATAGAACTAAGAATGTCCACTATGCTCTCAAAGTAGGTGCATAAAGGTAGAAGGTGGAGACTCAATATAATGGTGGAAGAAAGGCCTTCATAGAAGGAA
The DNA here is from genome assembly GCA_023614405.1 of Avena insularis. Classification (NCBI taxonomy): domain Eukaryota; kingdom Viridiplantae; phylum Streptophyta; class Magnoliopsida; order Poales; family Poaceae; genus Avena; species Avena insularis. The sequence goes on along the minus strand of CM042690.1, from coordinate 656,219,464 downwards.
GCAGAGATTTAAGTTTCATAAAGAGCTTCCAAAAATTATGGTACTTAATAGCTTTCAGCTCTCATTGCCCCTATCATAAGCATCTTGAAGTGATTAAGGTTAAAGTGAACAAACTATGGTGTATATGCTTGACAAAGTATAAGTTAGGAATCTTATGTCCCTTGAATATGAGGGCCGCTCCTCATGCTACTCAAGTTTAGTCACCGGTAAGTTCTTGTCATCGTAAGTACATGTGTATCATAGAGAACCACCAACGAGGTGCCCCTTGCCCGATGATACGGAAGAATCCCCATATCAAAATGACAAGGCAAGCAGATAACAAGCATCTTAGCAATCTTCTTATTTACCATGGGAATATGGTGCTTTTTTCTCTCTTTCCTCTTTTCATAATCTCTTTTTTTCTTTTTCTTTTTCTCTTTTTTCTCAATATAGGACTCTTTTTTTATAAGAAGAATGCTTCATAGACACCTCATTATGGTTACGCTGCAGGTTTCCACCATGTCAGCATGGATTAGACCAGCGGCCCAGGCGTTTCTCTAACACATATACATAACTCCATGGACTTACAAGCTCCCCTTTCATTTCACACTGACGACATCCATAGACAAAAGAGCATGATATCAACTAGGTACAAATTACCCGTGCAATGTTGAAAGCGTTCCCCATGACAGCATGGATCTGCTAATCCCCAACAAATAAGTGCAAGCATATACAACATAGACGACACAATGGTTCAAGTTTATTAAGGGCAAGAAAAGTAAAGTGTGCCATCAAGTTCGTGAGAGCTTTAATCACTAGTTTTCTCATAACAAGTTTAATTCGAAAGGTAAACAAAAACATGAATATACTTGGAATAGCATAAGCTAGTAGGTAGTTATGGTGTACTCTTTGGAATAACTTGGTTTAGGGAGTTGGATGCATGAGTGGAACTCATACTTGGTTGTGGAGGCTAGCAAAAGACTGGGAGCGACAAACTAAGAGAGCAATAATGGCCATAATCATGTAGAGTGACAAAACATCATTGATAAAAGCATAAAGTGATACTACAAGTTGAAAACTAAAGGATCATAAAGGCTTATGGTGACTTGAGATAGTCATAACATGGTGTGAGCATGCGCCAAGTAAACCCAAATAAAGCATCAAAGGAGAATACCACTATACTATGCTTTAATATGCTAAAACAACGCATGATTCATCCAAGACACATTAAGCAATCTCAATTGTTTATAACAAGTCATGCTATAGCAAAGAATACTAAGCATAAAGCCAAAACAATATCGAGCATGGCATGACAAAGCATAGGCCACAGTCAAAAACGAGCTCTTTTTACCACATAAGAATGAACTTTCCTACTATTTTCCAAACCAAACCAAACTATTTGCAAACCAATGTATGAAAGAGGGGGTCCAACCAATTATTCAGAAAACTAAGAAAACAAAGCAAACAAAAAACCAAAACGAAAATGAAAAAAAAGACGCTCCAAGAACAACACAACTGTGCATGAAACAATAAAAAATGAGGCGTTTGGAAGAAACCTGAGATTTTTATTGATGAAGAGGAGGATGCCTTGGGTATACCCAAGCTTTGACACTTGTACTTCTTATATGTTTCTTGGGGTGACACGCGTGGCATCACCAAGCTTGAGCTTTAGTCCATTCTTCATCTCGTTACTCGTTCCTTCCATACACCTGAAATTTTCCCTTCATACAAAACTTTACACAATCTTTATTAGCAACATTAGTGCACTCAAGATAATAAGTATTTAGGTTCAGTTATAACACCAATAAAACTTCCATTAAAACACAAGCTACTATAGCACTTCCCTCAAAAATCTCAATTCCCCAAAAGAACTCAAAAAGGAACCAACAAGAAGCAAATGCAGAAAATGGCAGAAATCTGTCAAAACAGACCAGCAGGTAAAGACGAATTTTTTCGAAGACCTTCTGTTGCTCAAATAAAAAAGTGTTGAACTAACGAAAGTTAGATAACAACCTGGGGCAAAAGAACAAAAATTCACGCCTCAAAAGGACGTACAGAGATTTTACACGAATTTTTACGGTGAAGCATAGAAATCTGTTTCGGGACAGCAACTTTCCCAATCATTACTTCTCTCTCACTAGAGGTTACTCTTGGCACAAAAAGCAAATAAAAAGGATAAGGAGCGGTTATTACAGAGGTAATAACTTCCAAGACTCATCTAAAACTTTTGGGTTATCTCCCAATAATTACTTTTCTTTAACGCCTTTAAGTTAGGCATGATAGTTTGGGAAGATGCTCACATAAGAAATATGAAATTAAGTAAAAGAGAGCATCAAGAAGCAAATTCAAAGCACATTTAAGTCTAACCTACTTCCTATGCATAGGAATCTTGTAAAGAAACAAGTCATGAAAGCACAAAGCAACAAGCATAGTAAAGCAAAACAAGTGCAACTTCAAGACTTTCAACATAAAGAGGGGAGACTTAATATTATTGAGATGAATAAAACCATGTTTCCCTTTCTCATAATAACTTTCAGTAGCATCATGAATAAAATTAACAATATAACTATCATATGAAATATTCTTATCATGAGCCACATGCATATAATCATTATTACTCTCCATATAAGCATAGTTATTCTTATTAATTGTAGTGGGAGCAAATTCAACAAAATAGTTATCATTATTATTCTCATCACCATAACCATCAAATATAGGAGGCATATTATAGTCATAATTAATTTCCTCCTCAATAGTAGGTGGACAAAAAATATCATATTCATCATTGTAATCATCATATATTGGAGGTATAGTATCATCAAAGTAAATTTTCTCCTCCATGCTTGGGGACTAAAAATATCATGCTCATCAAAACTAGCTTCCTCAAGCTTAGACTTTTCCATAGCATTAGCAATAATGGTGTCCAAAGAATTCATACTAACAACATTGCTATTAGCATGCAAATAAAGTTCCATAGGTTTTTTAATTTTCTCTTCAAACACTTCATGTCCTAACTCAAGATAAATACTATAAAGCTCTCTAATTTTGTTGTTGTTTTCCATTAGGCCTAACTAGTGAAAACAATAAACAAAAAGACAAAATTGCAGAATCTAAAGGAAATAACTTCGAGCACTCACACCGGAGGATGTGAGTACCTTTTACCTTACCTCCCCGGCAACGGCGCCAGAAAATAGCTTGATGTCTACGCACTTCTATTCTTGTAGACAGTTGTTGGGCCTCCAAGTGCAGAGGTTTGTAGAACAGTAGCAAGTTTTCCCTTAAGTGGATCACCCAAGGTTTATCAAACTCAGGGAGGAAGTGGTCAAAGGTATCCCCTCTCAAGCAACCCTACAATCAAGATACAAGAAGTCTATTGTGTCCCCAACACACCCAATACACTTGTCAGATGTATAGGTGCACTAGTTCGGCGAAGAGATAGTGAAATACAAGTGGTATGGATAATTATAAGTGGTAACAGTGATAGAAAATAGCTTGATGGCGTGGAAAAGACTAAAGTAAAACTAAAATAAAGATAGAAGCAACCAAACATGTAATAGATCTAAAATCAAACGGTGTTTCAGAGCTTAGAAACAAGGCCTAGGGATCATACTTTCACTAGTGAACACTCTCATATAAATATCTTCTCTTTATGATACTACTCTTAACTACTCTCCGGTTGGACACTCTAATCCATGGTAGGGCTATAACAGCACACCTCAAAGTAAGCCTTTCCCATCTAGAAAACCCCACACTGTCACCTTGAGCACTAGATGAGTCCAACAAACACCACAATTTCATAAAGATATCCAACTCCAAATATAACTCATAACAAGTATTTGTAATCTCTATCCTAAGTGCCACCATGGTGTGCAAATTGTCAACTTCACACACATGGGGAGAGAAGAGATCTATTAAGCACTTGAGTAGCAAGGTAGATCTATAGATTACAAGCTCATGATCTCAATAAGATCATGCATTGAGAGAGAGAGATGAACACATAGCTACCGGTAGAACCCTTAGCCTCGAGAGAGAACTACTCCCTCCTCATCATGGGAATCAGCAATGGTGATGGAGATGGTGGTGGAGATCGATGGATATGGCTCCGGGGGCACTTCTCCGTCCCGACAGGGTGCCGGAACAGAGACTTTCTGTCCCCTGAATCTCCCCTTCGGCGGTGGTGGCACAGCAGAACTTTTCATGGATTTCTGATTGACTATTTAGGGTTTCTGCCTCGGGAGGAATATATAGGTGAAGGAGGCAAGGTTGGTGGCCAGCCAAGGGGCCCACACCATGCCCTGGCGCGGCCTAGGGGTATCCGTGCTTGGGGGGTGTGTGGCTAGGCCCTGGCCCTCCTCTGTCTCGTATTCTGGCTCCGTGAGTCTTCTGGTAAAATAGGAACTTTGGCTTTTGTCCCGTCCAATTCTGAGAATATTCATTTTCTGACTTTCGTATAACCAAAAACAGCAGAAAACAGGCAACTAGCACTGTGGCATCTTTTTAATAGGGTAGTCCAAGAAATCATATGAAAATTACTCCAAAGTGTGGACAAAACACAAGAAAGTAGATAAAACCAAGCATGGAACATCAAAAATTATAGATACATTTGCAATGTATCAGGCCCACACCACCCCATGGCGCGGGCCACCCTAGGCCACGCCACCAGGTGGTGGAGCCGCCCTGGCCCACCTCTGGCTCTCCCCTCTGGCGTATATATTCCTCCCGAAACCCTAAGACTCAGGGAGCAACCACAGAAAGATTCCACCGCCTCTGCGGGGCGGAAAACACCAAGAGAGGAAGATCTCTCTAGCAGACAGATTTCTGCCGGGGGTATTCCTTCCCGGAGAGGGGAGATTGTCGCCATCAACACCACCATCAAGCTGGACTTCATTAGGATCATCATCATCACCACCACCATCATCACCATCATCACCCTCATCACCATCTCCATATTGCTGTAACAATTGCATTGAATCTTGCATAGTTCATAGGGGAAACTTTCCCGGTGTTGATTACTCTTTGTAGTTGATGCTATTGAGTGAACCATTCAATTATTGTTTATGTTCAGATTGTTATACATCATTATTTCATCTCTTATCATGATCCATATGATGTCTTGTGAGTAGTTCGTTTTGTTCTTGAGGACATGGGAGAAGTCATGTTGTTAGTAGTGGAATTGTGTTGAGAAAGCTTCAATAGTTTGATATTTAAGTTGTGGTGTACTTCTTCTAGTGGTGTCATGTGAACATCGACTACATGACACTTCACCTATATGGGTCTAGGGGAATGCATTGTGTATTTGGCTACTAATCGTAGGGGTTGCCGGAGTGACAGAAACCTGAACCCTCGTTAGGAAACCATTGCACAAGGGACGTCAGGGTCTTAGAGTTTAAAGTTGTGGTTAGGTTTATACCTTAATTACTTTCTTGTACTTACGGATGTTTGCAAGGGGTATAATCACAAGTATGTATTAGTCCTAGGAAGGTCGGTACATTAGCACAGGTTCACCCACACAACACTTAGCAAGCTAAAGAAGATTAATCAACTATATGAAGCAAAAGCACTTGACAGTCTTCCCATGTGTCCTCGAGAACGTTTGGTCATCTTAAGTAATACAACCGGCTTGTCCTTTGCTGCATAAAGGATTGGGCCACTTGCTGCATCTATTCTTACTGTCTTTTGTTTACTCATACTTTATTTACTTGCTTTATCAAAAACCCCTAAAAATCCGTTTGCTAAGTATTTGCAGAGAATTCCTGATCCATACCACTAGCCAGCACCTTCTGCTCCTCATTGGGTTCGACACTCTTACTTATCGAAAATACTACGATACACCCCCTATACTTGTGGGTCATCACCGAGGCACGCGGGGACGACGATATTTTACCGAGTTCCTCCCAACAAGGGAGTACGTATCGTTGGAGGGATGGGTGGTACTAAGACCACCAACGCCACAAGAGGCCTCGCCCTATTCTCCCGAGCACCCACCACATGGAAAGCACCCGTTCCACAAGAGGCCTCACGCGCTAAAATTTTCGTGCGGGCGGTTGGCTCTCTCCTGCGTTGGTTTTGGGAATATAGGAAGTGGCTCTAGACTTTGTAAATATGCCAAGTGAGGGTGCGATTTTGCTCAGCTGAGTAAATTTTTTTGTGTGGGGATTAGTTATAGCAATGCTACTGGAGCTATTTTTTGTCCCAATTGGTGAAAAAGCAGTTTTTAGCAATCTGGCGAAAATATAGGAAGGATTTTGGAGATGCTCTAACCATGGTGTTTTCATTGTGTTACAGAAGTGAGAGTGTATCAAGTATTATACTGTGAGATACCTCCCTTGGTGAGAATCCGAAAAAACTCCAAGATAAAAACGCAATAAGATATAAGGGGGAGATCCGTTTTTGATGAACTAGAGCTTATAATGAACACAAGCTCTAGAACCAACGATGGAAAAGATATAACAAACAACCAAGAAATATGATGCTAAGAATGCAATGGTTTGAGATCTCTCTGAAAGATATGATCGAGCTACTCAGTCAAGAGCCCCTCTTGATAGTACGATTATCTATCCTAAACCCGGTCTCCCAACTACCAACATGAGACTGGCAAAAGGGAAAACCTATCAAGATTATACCTTAGCCTTGAGCAAACCACTTGAGCACGGTGTAGACAACCTTGTCCTTCTCAGGATGGACACCTTTCTTTATTACTCTTGCATACACTCGCTTTATGAAGACTTGACATATGCTCCCCCATACACCATGGGGAAGCGTCTTCTTTGACATTGTCTTCATTGATCCATGACCACCAAGAATGGCAAGCTTCAAGCATGAGATCTTCTAGAGATGGCGCATCTTTAACTTGCACAACATTTCTTATAACTTCATATGATTCCAAAAGGCCCAATGCCCTTGGACAATGCTTCTTCATCTTCATTTCTTCCACCTTGAATCCAACACATGGTCCAAGCGAAGCCAATGGACAAATCCTACAAGTGCAACCCAATGCAAACATTAGTCCATAGAGATTGTTATTAATTACCAAAACCACACATGGGGCCCACATGCTCTTTCAGTGTCATCCATGACCATGATTGTAGTGAGATAAATAATAAGGAGAGACACACGCCGTATTTTATTTTCCATAAGGAGGTGACATGTTTGGGAGGAAAATCTTTGAAGTGGTATTCAATAGTGACAACTTAATAGTGGCACAAAAAACACTCAAAGCGTAAGAAAATATGCTCTCACCACACCACTACCCAACCCTACTCGTCACCTAGGTTTCTTCCATGTAGTCTCCCATTCCCCCCTCATCACTTCTGTTTGACGGCCACGTCGGCCGCTAGAGGAGTGGAGGCACATCCTCTTCTTCCTATTTTTCTCATAGGTCATGTTCTTGTTGGTTTTTGTCTCATTCGTGGCATCGACGAGGTGGCAACATCGATGATGCATTGGAATAAGGTCTATTTGGTTTTTATGTGGGGTTAACACGTCAATGCCCATAGTTTATGGACTTGGGTTTTGAGGAAGACAAAGTGCTGGAGATCTCGTTTGGCTAGCAGGTAAGCAACACGGAGACACGGTGTTTACCCAGGTTCAGGCCCCCAGAGGGAAAACCCTACTCTGCTTGTCTGCTCTTGACTAAAGATGAATAGAAGGTTACAAGGGTGCCTTGATGGAGGTGATGTGCAGATGTAATATGGCGGGTGTTTGTGCTAGGGTTTCGGTTGGTCCTCCTCGTGGTTCCCTCCCAGCCTTTATATGAGGAGGTCGGGTCTTAGGCTACCATCGAGTCGGTTACAAATTAGGGTTTCATTTTAACTTTCTATCTATACTTTGCCGTATCCTTCAAGGAGTCACGTCCTTTGTGGGCTTGGGCCACCTAAACCTTTATGGGTTTTATCACTGGACACGATTCGTCTTGTGGGCCTTCCCTGGACCAGACTAGATAAGCCAATCTTAGGCACCCATAGGGCATACCTATGTCAGGTCTTCCTGCCTCGAGGGCATCCAATTTTGTTGGAAATATGACCTAGAGACAAATAGTAGTAAGGACTATTATCATATTTCATATAGTTTATGATTAAGTTTTATATCATGCTATAACTGTATTGAGTGAAAACATCAATACACGTGTGATATACAAACAACCAGGGGTCCCTAGTGAAACTCTAGTCACTGGTTCATTGGTCAATAGATGATCAAGTTTCCTGATCATGCGGCATTTATGCCAGTTGGAAATGGAGTCAACTCATTCTGAGAATGAGATGATGAACCAATACCCAACCTAAACATTGTGACCTGATCATGTCACGAAGTTCAAGTTATGATGATTAGAAATGGATCCTCGTAGACTATTCCTTAAATCGTGAGGTTATATCAATCACTGTCTCCCGAGAGTGCTTAGATAGCATCAAGCGCCACTTGGTAATACAGTGGTTATAAAGGTGTGTTCAGGTACTCGGAGGAAACCGTAGAGGCAATATATGTCAAGATCGGGATTTGTCCGTCCATGTGACGGGAAGATACTCAAGGGCCCACTCGGAAAGGTTATATCCAATAGCTGCGCAACGTGTGATTTGATCACGGGGATATCACTTGTCGGAACGAGTCAAGTAGCATTGTTCGGTAACGAGATTGAACACGACATGGTGCTGTCATTGATCATATCTCAGGCAATGCAAGTATCAAGAGACAAAGGGAATAAGCCACGACTGTCCTGGTTCAAAGGACGAAAGATCTTCATGGAACGCACAGGGGTCACATGGCCATCCAGGTCCCTCTGTCGATCATTGGTGCGGGAGTGTCCCGACCATGTCTGGAGTGTTCCCGAACCGTGGGGTATCAGGCTTAAGGGCTTGATGATGCTTAGAGAGTTTTATAGAATCAGTAGAATCGCCGAAGAATAGTAGAGAGAAAACCGGAAGGGTTTCGGTAAGTCTGGAGGATGTCCGGAGTGGAGGTGGAAAGTGTTCCATAGCCACAGAGGTTGAATAATATGTGAATGAATGTTAAATATTGATTTAATCATTTATTCATAATTATTTAATAAAAGAAAAAATCAATTTAAATGGTCATAGGCTTAATGGGCCAATTCCGGAGGGAAGAGGGCCCATTAGGGAAAAGGCAAGAGGGAGAAGGGCCAAGAGGGGAGGCCGGCGCCCTAGTGGGACAGCCCCCCGCGCAGGGCCCATGGGGTGGCCGGAGGCACCACCCCCTCTCCCCTCCTCTCCTTTAGTCCCACCCCGGGACTTTGAGGGAGGTAGTACCTCCCCTCCCCCTATATATAATGGGGGTATTTGGCCAGATAAGTACACATAGTATTCAATAAAGGTCTTATCACTTTTGGGGAGACCTCCAATTGATACTCTCTCTCTCTCTCTCTCTCCCGTGACCGTGGTCCCAAGTTTGGACTGCACGAACGAGAGACATCTTCACCGCGGAGCATCGTCGCCCTGCGGGGTTCAGATCCAGGAGCTCTACTTTCGCAATTGCTGCTAGATCGGGGAAGCAGGAGTCATCGTTAGGCACCAGACGTGTGTAACTTCCCGCGAGGTATCGCACTTGAGGCACTCAAGTCGTTGGAGCCATTGGAGCGCAAGGACTTCATCACGACCTTGATGTCGGCTTCGGCTCATCTACATCAACCACGCTCTCCTGAGCGTTGACAACGCTTTTCGGTCTTCAAGGGTAAGTTCGAGAAAAGCCCTCCTCATCAGACATTAAAAGATAGGTCCTGACAGCTTCAGGGGTTCAGGAGCGTAGGGTAAAATTTATTATTTTCATACGCGGAACCCCAACAGATTTGGCATCAACAAAGGGTCCATAAGGGTTAGCATCATTAGATTAGTTGGTTTTCTTCGGGTCTTGGTAGTTGGTGTGTCTTTCAAGGCAAACAATTGGATGGTTATTAGCATGGTGATTATTTTCCTTTGTTTCACGACAAGATCTGGTTTCTTCAACCCTTTAGTTTTTTCGCAAAAATTTCACTGATCTATTAATAATCATCGATGATGGTAGATAGAACTCCAAAAGTAATAAAAATTATAAATAAGTCTTTTGACCACTTAGCAATGACTACAAAGACTAGCGGGAGCCGAAGGAGCCAAGCAAAACTTGTAGTAGAGCTTATTATAGTAGACAGACAAAAAGTCATCATGCTAAGGTACAAAAGGACCAATGCACCAGAGCAACAACCATCACCAATGGGCACAACCATATATTGGAAGAGACCGACCTGAAACTACACCGATGAACAAGAAAACCGATCGGATCCCAAGAGATCTGCCAGACACACGACTCCGCGTGCTCTCCGTCGGTGCTAAACGCACCACCATAGCGAGGATAACACGGAGAGGACCTTATTCTGACTTCTGGATGTAGCCACCACCTCAACATAGCGAAGAAGATATTGCAAAACAAAGAAAGAAAACCCCCGCTGGCTAGGGGTCGTGGTTCGCCATAGCTCCAAGGCCCCAAGGCCACCGTGTTGGAGATATGCCCAAGAGGCAATAATAAAAGAGGTTATTATTATATCTTTGTGTTTACGATGAATGTTTACATCCCATGCTATAATTGTATTATTAGGAAATACTAATGCTTGTGTGTTTTGTAAACATAAAAGAGTCCCTAGTAAGCCTCTTGTTGAAGTAGCTTGTTGATTAATTGATGATCATGGTTTCCTGATCATAGACATTGGATGTGATTAATAACAAGGTTATATCATTAGGAGAATGATATGATGGACACACACCCATAGTAAGCGTAGCATAAGATCAAGTCATTAAGTTCGTATTGCTGTAAGCTTTGAAATACATAGTAACCTAATCCTTCGACCATGAGGTTATGTTAATCACCATCACCGGATGGGTACTTTGATGACATCAAACTCCGCTTCGTAACTGGGCGGTTATAAAGGTGTCATTGGGTATTCGGAAAGTATGTGTTGAAGCGCATAGACCAAGATTGGGATTTGTCCATCCATCTAACGGATAGATATATTCTGGGCCCTCTCGGTGGAATGTCATCTAGATAGCTTGCAAGCATGTGACTGGGTCACAAGGGATGACATAACATGGAACGAGTAAAGAGTACTTATCAGTAACGAGGAAGAACTAGGTATTAAGATACTAACGATCAAACCTCGGATAAGTAGAATGTCGCGAGACAAAGGGAATTGGTTTCATATGTTAATTGGTTCAATCGATCACGAAGTAATCGTTGAGTATGTGGGAGCCGTTATGGATCTCCAGATCCCGCTGATGGTTATTGATGGGAGAGGTGTCTTCATCATGTCTGCATATTCACGAACCGTAGGGTGACACACTTAAGGTTCGAAGTTGTTTGAAGTAGATATGGAATTTGCGTTGGAGACCGAATGTTGTTCGGAGTCTCGGAATGGATCCGGGACATCACGAGGAGATCCGGAATGGTCCGGAGAATAAGATTCATATATTGGGGATCATTTTACAAGTTAGGAAATGTTCCGGAGTATTTGTATGGAGATTCTAGAAGGTTTCGGAATGTTCTGGAAGGTTCTAGAGGATTTCTTGGAGTTTGCTTGAAAACCAAGAAAGGGATCAAAGAAACCAAGTGGGGCAAGACACGGATTCGTGGGGGAGGAGGATTCCTCCCCCCAACCCGCCGGCCCAAGGAGGAGGGAGTCCTACTAGGACTCCTCCCAGCGCGCCTCCTCCTTTAAATAGAAGGAGGGGCGCCTCTTGCACCTTGTCTCATAACTCCCAATCTCAGCCGCCTCTCTCCTCCATGTTTCTTCTGCACAGGCATAGGCGAAGCCCTATAGATTTCTCATCTCCACCACCACCACGCCGTCGTGCTGCTGGGATTCCGTGGAGAAGATCTACTACCTCCGCTGCTCGCTAGAACAGGGAGAGGAAGGTCTGCTTCGACTCCGCACGTGTGACCTCTGGAAGCGCCAGATCGGGCGCCGAAGGATCGTCCACACGATCTTGAGATCGGCAAGTGATCGACTACATCATCCACGAGATCTAATCTCGTTAACGCTTTCGGTTCTACGAGGGTTAGTACCGATCTATCTCGTTGCTCATGTCTAGTAGATTAGATCTTGGCTTTTATCTAGATTAGATCTGGGTTTGTTCATTCTTGCGGTAGAATTTTTTTGTTTTCCATGCTACGAACCCATCAGTGGTATCAGAGCCTTGTCTATGCGTAGATCTGTTGCACGAGTAGAACACAATGAGGTTGTGGGCGTTGGTGCTCGTGCCGTCTTTTGCTATGTGTGTACTTTGCATCTTGCGGTATGGTGGGATGAAGCGGCTTGGGCTAACATTAAATGTCATCGTACATGAGACTTGCTCCACGCTTGACATGCAACTCGTATTGCACAAGTGGCTTTGCGGGTGTCTGTCTCTCCCATCATACTATAGATCAAATCTACACTTTGCACTTGATAGCACTTGTATCAATGTTGTGGTTCAGTTTCGTAGGTAAGATGTGTTCTTAGTCGAAAGCCCCAAGCCACATAAAACTTGCAAAGAAAATTAGAGGCGTCTAACTTGTTTTTGCAGGCGTTTTGTGATGTGATATGGCCTACATGTGATTGTGATTGTATTTGATGTATGCAATGATCCTTGTTGTAATATGGCAACCGGCAGGAGCCTCATGGTTGTCTTTAATTCTGTTAAGACCTGCGTGTCTATTCATCTTGTAATAGCCTTGTTCCAAGTAGTTGTAATAGTTGCTAGTGAAGATGAACAACCATGAAGCGGCGCCACGGACCTTGACGCAATGCTGGTGATGATGGAGATCATGTCCGTGCTTTGGAGATGGAGATCGAAGGCATAAGAAGAAAGGGCCATATCATATCACACAAATTATGAATTGCCTGTGATGTTAATCCTTTATGCATCTTGTATTGCTTAGATCGCGACGGTAGCATTATAAGATGATCCCTCTCACTAAATATCAAGTAATAAAGTGTTCGTCCTTAGTTGGCACCGTTGCTAAGACTCGTCGTTTCGAAGCATCTCGTGATGATCGGGTGTGATAGATTCTACGTGTGCATACAACGGGTGCAAGCCAGATTTGCACATGCGGAAACTAAGGTTAATCTTGACGAGCCTAGCATGTACAGACATGGTATCAGAACACGGAATACCGAAAGGTAGAGCATGAGTCATATGATTGATACGATGAACATGAAGATTGTTCGCCGATGAAGCTACATCATCTCACGTGATGATCGGACTTGGTGTAGTGGATTTGGTTCGTGTAATCACTAAAACAACTGCGAGGGATGTTGTTTTGAGTGGGAGATCACCTAGTTAATTTAAGAATTAAATTAGAACACTATTTATCATAAACTTAGTCTTAACTACTTGCAAATATGTTGTAGATAATGGCGAACGTTTCCATCAATTTCAATGCGTTCCTAGAGAAAGAAAAGCTTAAGAACAATGGAAGCAATTTCACGGACTGGTTCCGTGGACTGAAGATCGTCCTCAGGGCTGGTCAGTTGACCTATGTGCTCGAAGCACCGCTAGGTGACCCACCTGTAGAAGATGCCACCGATGACGTAAAGAATGTTTATGCCACTCGGAAACATCACTACTCCACAGTTCAGTGTGCCATCCTGTACGGTTTAGAACCGGAGCTTCAAAAGAGTTTTGAGCACCATGACCCATTTGAAATCATTAAGGAGCTCAAACTCATATTTGAGACTCGCGCGGCCATGGAAAGCTATGAAGCTTCCGAGAAGTTCTTTACCTGCAAGATGGAAGAGGGTAGCTCCGTTAGCGAGCACGTGCTCACCATGTCTGGGCACGCAAACAAACTCCGAGAGTTGGGGATACCGATTCCTAATGAATTGGGGATTCACCGTGTCCTCCAATCACTGCCACCAAGTTACAAGAACTACAATATGCACTGCATGAACAAGACGTTGCCTGAACTATCGTCCATGTTGAAAACTGCTGAAGTGGAGATCATGAAAGAACACCAAGTGTTGATGGTCAATAAGACCACCAATTTCAAGAAAAGGGGCAAGCCTAAGAACAAGGGCAACTTCAAGAAGGACGGCAAGAAAGCTGCCGCACCTGCTAAGAAGCCCAAGGCTGGTCCTAAACCTGAAACTGAGTGCTTCTACTGCAAGGGTGCTGGTCACTGGAAGCGTAACTGCCCCAAATACCTGGCGGATCTAAAGAACGTCAACATCAAGAAGAAAGGTATATTCGATATACATGTTATAGATGTGTATCTTACTAGTAATCGTAGTAGTGCTGGTATTTGATCTTTGGTTCGTTGCTCATATTTGTAACTCAAACAGAGTCATGAATAAACGAAGACTGGCAAGAGACGAGGTGACGATGCGCGTTGGAAATGGCTCCAAGGTTTATGTGATCGCCGTCGGCACACTCCCTCTGCATCTACCATCGGGATTAGTTTTAAATTTAAATAATTGTTATTTGGTGCCTGCGTTAAGCATGAACATTATATCTGGATCTTGTTTATTGCAAGACGGTTACTCTTTTAAGTCTGAGAATAAAGGTTGTTCGATTTATATGAGTAATATCTTTTATGGTTATGCACCTGAGATGAATGGTTTATTCTTATTGTATCTCGATAGTAGTGATACACAGGTCACAACATAGATGCTAAACGAATAAAATTGAATGATAATTCTACATACATGTGGCACTGTTGTCTTGGTCACATTGGAGTGAAGCGTATGAAGAAACTCCATTCTGATGGACTTCTTGAATCACTTGATTTTGAATCACTTGAAAGATGCGAAGCATGTCTAATGGGAAAAATGACTAAGACTCCATTCTCTGGCATAATGGAGCGAGCTACAGACTTATTGGAAATAATACATACCGATGTGTGCGGTCCAATGAGTGTAGCATCGCGTGGTGGATATCGTTATGTTCTTACTTTCACGGATGACTTGAGTAGATATAGGTATGTCTACTTTATGAAACATAAATCCAAAACTTTCGAGAAGTTTAAGGAATTTCAAAGTGAAGTGGAAAATCATCATAACAAGAAGATTAAGTTTCTGCGTTCTGACCGCGGAGGTGAATATCTGAGTTATGAGTTTGGCATGCATTTAAAGAAATGTGGAATACTTTCACAGTTGACACCACCGGGAAAACCACAGCGTAATGGTGTGTCCGAACATCGTAATCGAACTCTCTTAGATATGGTTCGGTCTATGATGTCTCTTACAGATTTACCGTTATCATTTTGGGGCTATGCATTAGAGACAGACGCATTCACTTTAAATAGGGCACCATCTAAATCCGTTGAAACGACACCATACGAATTGTGGTTTGGTAAGAAACCTAAGTTGTCGTTCCTTAAAGTTTGGGGTTGCGAAGCATATGTAAAGAAGTTACCACCTGATAAGCTTGAACCCAAAGCGGAGAAATGCGTCTTCATAGGATACCCTAAAGAAACAATTGGGTATACCTTCTATCATAGATCCGAAGGCAAAGTTTTCGTTGCTAAGAATGGATCCTTTCTGGAGAAGGAATTTCTCTCGAAAGAAGTGACTGGAAGGAAAGTAGAACTCGACGAGGTTATTGAACCTTCTTTCGGAGTTGAGAGTAGCGCAACACCGGAAGTTGTTTCTGTGCCGCCTACACCAACTGGAGAGGAAGCTAATGATGATGATCATGAAAATTCGAACGAAGTTACTACTAAACCTCGCAGGTCAATGAGGGTTCGTATCACTCCTGAGTGGTATGACTCTTCCTTGAACGTCATGTTGGTGGATAACACTGATGACCCTGCGACGTATGAAGAAGCTATGGTGAGCCTAGATTCTGACAAATGGCTAGAAGCCATGAAATCTGAAATGGGATCCATGTACGAAAACCAAGTATGGACTTTGGTGGACTTACCGGATGGCCGTAAGGCTATCGAGAACAAATGGATTTTCAAAAGAAAAACAGATGCTGATGGTAATATTACCGTCTATAAAGCTCGACTTGTCGCGAAAGGGTTGCGACAAATTCAAGGATTGACTACGATGAGACTTTCTCACCTGTAGCGAAGCTAAAGTCTGTGAGGATTATGTTAGCAATCGCTGCATATTTCGATTATGAAATTTGGCAGATGGATGTCAAAATGGCGTTCCTTAATGGTGACATTGAGGAAGAGTTGTATATGGTACAACCCAAGGGTTTTGTCGATCCTAGTGATGCTGATAAGGTATGCAAACTTCAGCGCTCCATTTATGGACTAAAGCAAGCATCCCGGAGTTGGAATCAACATTTTGATAAAGTAATCAAAAACTTTGGATTTATACAAACTTATGGAGAAGCTTGTATTTACAAGAAAGTGAGTGGGAGCTCTGTAGTATTCCTAGTACTATATGTAGATGACATATTGTTGATTGGAAATGATATAGAACTTCTTAATAGCGTCAAAACCTATTTGAATAATAGTTTTTCGTTGAAGGATCTTGGCGAAGCGGCATATATTCTAGGCATCAAGATTTATAGAGATAGATCAAGACGCCTAATAGCGCTTTCACAAAGTACATACTTAGACAAAGTTCTAAAGAAGTTTAGAATGGAAGAGAGCAAGAAAGGGTCCGTGCCCACGTTGTCAGGTAAGACCTTGAGTAAAACTCAAAGTCCAGCTACGGCAGAAGATAGAGAAAAGATGAATAAAATTCCCTATGCCTCGGCCATAGGTTCTATCATGTATGCCATGTATGTAGACCGGATATAGCACATGTCGTTAGTTTGACTAGCGTATATCAAAGTGATCCTGGAATGGAACATCGATACGGTCAAGAATATCCTAAAGTACCGAATAGGACTAAGGATATGGTTCTTTCTTATGGAGGTGATGAACAGCTTGTTGTAAATGGTTACACCGATGTTAGTTGGAACACCGATCCGGATGACTCAAGTCACAGCCTGATAATGATTTATTTTGAATGGTGCTGCAATAAGCTGGAGGAGTGCCAAGCAGAGCGTTGTGGCGAAATCTTCAACTGAATCGGAATACATAGCTGCTTCGGAGGCTGCACAAGAAGGCATATGGATGAAGGAGTTCATTACTGAACTTGGCATGGTTCCCAGTGCGTTAGACCCGATGGCCATCTACTGTGACAACACAGGTGCCATAGCTAATGCACAGGAGCCAAGGTCGCATAGCAAGCTGAAGCACATCAAGCTACGTTTTCATGCTATTCGCGAGTATGTCCAAGATGGTGACATAAAGATTTGCAAAGTACACACTGATCTGAATGTAGCAGATCCGTTGACTAAACCTCTCCCTAGAGCAAAGCATGACCAACACCAGAACGCCATGGGTGTTCGGTATATTACCATGTAATCTAGATTATTGACTCTAGTGCAAGTGGGAGACTGTTGGAGATATGCCCAAGAGGCAATAATAAAAGAGGTTATATTATATCTTTGTGTATATGATAAAAGTAGATATGGAATTTGCGTTGGAGACCGAATGTTGTTCGGAGTCTCGGAATGGATCCGAGACATCACGAGGAGATCCAGAATGGTCCGGAGAATAAGATTCATATATTGGGGATCATTTTCTAAGTTAGGAAATGTTCCGGAGTATTTGTATGGAGATTCTAGAAGGTTTCGGAATGTTCTGGAAGGTTCTAGAGGATTTCTTGGAGTTTGCTTGAAAACCAAGAAAGGGATCAAAGAAACCAAGTGGGGCAAGACACGGATTCGTGGGGGAGGAGGAATCCCCCCCCCAACCCACCGGCCCAAGGAGGAGGGAGTCCTACTAGGACTCCCCCTCCCCAGGCGCGCCTCCCTCCTTTAAATAGAAGGGAGGGGCGCCCCCTCTTGCACCTTGTCTCATAACTCCCAATCTCAGCAGCCTCTCTCCTCCATGTTTCTTCTGCACAGGCATAGGCGAAGCCCTGCATATTTCTCATCTCCACCACCACCACCATGCCGTCGTGCTGCTGGGATTCCGTGGAGAAGATCTACTACCTCCGCTGCTCGCTGGAACAGGGAGAGGAAGGTCTACTTCGACTCCGCACGTGTGACCGTCTGCGAAAGCGCTGCCGGATCGTGGCGCCGGAAGGATCGTCCACACGATCTTGAGATCGGCAAGTGATCGACTACATCATCCACGAGATCTAATCTCGTTAACGCTTTCGGTTCTACGAGGGTTAGTACCGATCTATCTCGTTGCTCATGTCTAGTAGATTAGATCTTGGCTTTTATCTAGATTAGATCTGGGTTTTGTTCGTTCTTGCGGTAGAATTTTTTTGTTTTCCATGCTACGAACCCATCACACCGGAGACGGATAAGACCAGCGGTGTCGCCAACAGGGTGATGGAACCCTAGATGAGGTTTCCCAACCGCCTCATTTCTCCCGATCGCCTATCTCCAACTCCCGTACCGGTTTTCAGTAATATTCGTCTGTCGTTTCAACCCTCTAGTTTGGTTGTGAAAGATTGCAAGCATGTGATGCGTGGGGTGCTACCCCTGCCGATGTTTGCTCGACGACTATTAGATGTCGTTGTTTGCGGTGAGTGGTTATTGCAGTCTTCAAAGTCTTATTTGATGAGGGCATTTGCAGGTGCCCATGTTCCTTACTGCAAGTTCAATGTTTTGTTGACCTCCTGTAGATGATGAGCAAGTGAAGGAAGAATACGACCAGCATGATTTTTGATGTAAAGTGATTACCTTATGTTACGTAGTAGTAGATAGTCACGGAGGTGATGGACTACCACGTCGGAATGACACCGGTACCCTGGTGTCTACGGTGCCGGAATCCGGTGACGACGGATGGAGATCACGACATGAAGGACCATATCACATCGCATTTACATTCAATGTTATTGTTTGTATATCTTATTGTGTGCTGGTATTAGATACTCGATGGTATCCTAATAAGACGATCCCTGTTAAAATTACCAACGATTGTGTTCCCCCTTAGTGTGCACCACCAAGAAAGTTCTTCGGTATGAGGCGATCCATGGTACATGCATGGGTGTCAGACATATCTACGTTCGCATACAGTGGGTGTAAGCCATGTTGCACAGCGGATACACTAAGGTTGAGTTGGCGAGCCTAGCATGTGCAGACATGGCCTCGGAATGCGGATGGTCAAAAGACCGAGCACAAGTCGCATGAATGATGTGACCGACATTTAGCGTCCACCCTTGAACCCACATTGATGGCCGTGACGATCTGGGGAGATATGGATGATAGGGGTCGTGTTATCACTAGGAACCCTTATGGGGATAGGTGTTTCTGAGTGGAGTTATTATTAACTCATTTAATTATAAACTTAGTCTAAATTCCTTTTGCAATGGTAAATGTAGAAAAGTTCTCCCTGATGCCACCTTTCCTATTAATGATTGATTGGTTAGAAGGAGAGAAGCTCAGATTAGATGGATCAAACTTCTCTATATGGGTTGCGCGTCTCCATGTTCTCCTTCACGAGAATGACGTGGTCGACTACATACTCGACGGGATGGATTTGGATCAGCCCATTGACTTAGAGACCCCAGAGTAGCGGGAAAACCGCTATCTCATTGGGAGATGGCCTCCTTCATTTCACTTACAATGCGTTTCGGAATGGTGGACGAGCTGTGGCCTTTCGTAGGTGATATCAACCCTCGTACGGTAATGCTACAGCTTAGGACACATTTCGTGGAATAGGCACGCATATGGGAGCATGAGCTGATGGGAGACTTCCTCTCCATTAAGATGGAGGAGAACTCATCACTTGACGACCACTTGGAGTGCATGCATGATGTGTACATGAGGCATGCATACTTCCTGGATAGCTGGATGACGGGCTCTTTTGCAAATGGCGTTGTGCTGCGGTCGCTACCACCAAGCTACCAAGCACAAGTCAGGACTTGCATATGAGAGGCGACACAGAATCAATGGAGTTCCACCGGTTCGTAACACGTCTCAGGAATGTGTTGGTTGAGCCAAATGTCGCTGAGGTCATCAATGACAAAGGTATATATTTGATATACAATTTTATAAATGTTATAATCTTGCAAACACATTTGCAGTGTTAAGTATATTTGATACTTGTTCTGTTTTGCTGAAAATAGGTCCTTCTGCATGAGAGGTGCTTGCTGGAGAGGAGGTGACGTTGCGTGCTGATGGCGAGCATGATGATGATGGCCAACGACGCTCTCCCTCGACATTTATCATTTAGTTTATGTTTAGGATGATTATTGTAATCAAAATATTATTCTTTAGTGTGTCTCACACTTTGTGAGACGGTTATTCATATGAGTTTGTAACAAACAGTTGTTCCACTTTTATGAATGATTTCTATTCATGTTGATATCTTGTTTGATTATATGTGAATTATCCTTGTTGTTTGAAACTAATTGATAATGCATGAACATTTGTAAAATATTGAAATGCTTTAAAATACCCAACTTAATGATATTTCATTAATGAATGAAACCATTGTTTAAATTCAAAGTTATGTTTATAATATGTGAAAGTCATTTGATTTCTTATCACATATAAATCATGCCTAAGTTCGGCAAAATAACTTGAACACCGTGTATTACTTGAATACAAAATGTTTAATGAATTGTTAAAAGTAGATACATATTCGATGTATTGTGTTTTAACAAAAATGGTAATTATCATTATATGATTGTTTAAACATGTAAAGTAGTTTACCAAAGGAAACATAAGTATGAAAATATTTGATATGATCAAAGTGTTTCATCAACAAAGGGTATAAATATAAAAGAGAATCTAATTACTGCGATTTGATCAATAGTAATGAAATTCAACTTTATAAGAATGGCATAAGAGAAATTGTGAAATGCAAACCGTTTTGAAACGTCAAAATGCAAAGCATCACATTGTGATATTATATATAAAAGTGGGTAAATAGATGGCACCAAATAAATCATTATAGTGTAGATGTAGAGACAATTAGTTAGAAATAGTTAGCACTCAATTAGAATATATATAGTGAACCATTTGAATTCATGAAAGCAGCTCCATATCTAGTATGGATCGTCGTAAAAGTTTTGGGGTTATTCGATATAACCAAAACAATAGCGAATAAGTCCTTGTAGAGTATTCATTGGAAACTTTGAATACGAAGTCCATAGCTAAAACCAAAAGAGAAGCAAAACTTATATTGCTTGGATTTTGGTGCATTCTTGAGAAAGCTCACTTTTAGTGATATTTCTCGATTATGGAGCAAATGGAAGATAGTGAAAAACACGATGAGGATTCAAATCCCTGCATCAGAGTGTCGAGAAGCGCAACGGACAACGTTCCTGAACGATTCTCTTCACAAAGGAAAGAATCAATGATAATGATCATTGTGTTTTCCCCACTGGTGTTTTCACTTCATGAAGTAGGATTCAAAATGTAACCCATATCTTGTATGGAACATTTGTGAATTATTTGTCATGATTCTTGAAATATGACATACCTACGAACTACTAAGTAAATAATGGTAAACTAAAATTATGAGAAATCCTAATAGCAAAATTCCCTTGAGATTAGAAAGCAATTCATTGCTGAATCTCACAAGTAAAAGGAGTTACTTGGAATTTTCCCAAATGACTGCAAAGCCATGGTGGAAAAGGGGCGAATGACAAAAGCACAATTTGTCAAGTATTGGACAAATTCAAATGAATTTGATTCAAGTGTGCTAAATGTCTAGTGGCTTTGAAACTAGTAAAAGTACTAGTACCTCATAGTAAAACTCCAAGTTTGATATTTGATCAAAGGATTTTGAAATTGTTCAAAATAGTGAGTAAATATGCAATTTGCATAAAATTGAGTGGGAGCTATGAAAGTATTCCTAAAACAATATGTGATTGACATATTTTTGAGTGGGAGCAATATAAGTCTCAAATTCAAATATGTAGGAACATATTTGAGTAAGAGTAGTGACTCATACCCAAATATGTTAGGAACATATTTTGAGTGGGAGATTATAGGAGTGATTCTTAAGTATGTTAAGAATAAAAGCGCAAGTACCAATAAATAATGATTTATAAGGTGTAGAAGTTGATAATAAGTGTATTATGATATTTTTGTAGTATTCCTTAAGGGATTCTGAAAAGGGTTTTAGAATAGAAGTTAATTAAGGAACTGGTCCTTAATAACTCAAGTTAGGAATATTATTAAGTAGAACATCAATGGTTGAAAGAAAGAAAAGGACGATCATCATCCACTATGTTGAGACATAGGTTCTATCTTAGAAAACCATGATGGTAACTTAACATAATATATGATCCACTAAGGAACGTTTGAAAGTGATTAAGTTTGAATCGCGAAACATTGAGCTAAGTTTGTCTGCAGTGTCTAATAGAGAACTGCAGACATGTTTTCCAAATCCATAAAGGATGGCATACCTTAAAACATAAAGGGTTATGTTATAAGGGAATATGTTGGAAACTCCTGTAAATACCGATTGAAGTCAAGTAGGAAGCGAGGTGAACAAAACATCGAAAGTTGCACTGAGTGCACTAGTGTTTCGATGAATACATTTATAATAATAGATAAGCGTATCATCTAAAGTGTTGTATAATGTTATGGCGGGGCTAGTTCGCTTTTAACGTAGAATGATGTGTCCCAGGGCACAGTGCCCACGAGAAAGCCCTCGAGGTTGATCTAAAGTCACTGTAGGCTCCTGGAATCAGCCTCGCTCACGCCATAGCGACGATGCATACACACAGATGTTATCATGTGATGATAAAGTATTAATGTTAATCAAGGTGACATTAGTAAGTTGCAAAGGATTTGGGACTATAAAGTATAGACCCAAGACTCAACCTCTTCCATGAGCAAGCATGTTCAGGGTACCGGATATATGGTGCCAATGATTAAGAACAAATGCAGCTAGTGTATTTGTACTCTAGTGCAAGTGGGAGACTGTTGGAAATATGCCCTAGAGACAAATAGTAGTAAGGACTATTATCATATTTCATATAGTTTATGATTAAGTTTTATATCATGCTATAACTGTATTGAGTAGAAACATCAATACACGTGTGATATACAAACAACCAGGGGTTCCCAGTGAAACTCTAGTCATTGGTTCATTGGTCAACAGATGATCAAGTTTCCTGATCATGTGGCATTTATGCCAGTTGGAAATGGAGTCAACTCATTCTGAGAATGAGATGATGAACCAATACCCAACCTAAACATCGTGACCCGATTATGTCACGAAGTTAAAGTTACGATGATTAGAAATGGATCATCGTAGACTATTCCTTAGACCATGAGGTTATATCAATCACTGTCTCCCGAGAGTGCTTAGATTAACATCAAGCGCCACTAGGTAATACAGTGGTTATAAAGGTGTGTTTAGGTACTCGGAGGAAACCGTAGAGGAAATATATGTCAAGAGCGGGATTTGTCCATCCATGTGACGGGAAGATACTCAAAGGGCCCACTCGGAGAGGTTATATCCAATAGCTGCGCAGCGTGTGATTTGATCATAGGGATATCACTTGTCGGGATGAGTCAAGTAGCATTGTTCGGTAACGAGATTGAACACGACATGGTGATGTCATTGATGATCTCGAGCAATGCAAGTATCGAGAGACAAAGGGAATAAGACACGACTGTCCCGGTTCAAGCGACGAAAGATCTTCGTGGAACGCACAGGGGTCACATGGCCATCCAGGTCCCTCTGTCGATAATTGGTGCAGGAGTGTCCCGACCATGTCTAGAGTGTTCCCGAACCGTGGGGTATCACACTTAAGGGCTTGATGATGCTTAGAGAGTGTTTATAAGATCGGTAGAATCGCCGAAGAATAGTAGAGAGAAAACCGGAAGGGTTTCGGTAAGTCCGGAGGATGTCCAGAGTGGAGGTGGAAAGTGTTCTATAGCCACGGAGGTTGAATAATATGTGAATGAATGTTAAATATTGATTTAATCATTTATTCATAATTATTTAATAAAAGAGAAAATCTATTTAAATGGTCATAGGCTTAATGGGCCAATTCCAGAGGGAAGAGGGCCCATTAGGGAAAAGGCAAGAGGGAGAAGGGCCAAGAGGGGAGGCCGGCGCCCTAGTGGGCCAGCCTCCCCGCACGGGGCCCATGGGGTGGCCGGCGGCGCCACCCCCTCTCCCCCTTCTCTCCTTTAGTCCCACCCCGGGACTTTGAGGGAGGTAGTACCTCCCCTCCCCCTATATATAGTCGGGGTATTTGGCCAGATAAATACACACAATATTCAATAAAGGTCTTCTCACTTTTGGGGAGACCTCCAATTGATACTCTCTCTCTCTCTCTCTCTCTCTCTCTCTCTCTCTCTCTCTCTCTCTCTCTCTCTCTCTCGTGACCGTGGTCCCAAGTTCGGACTGCACGAACGAGAGACATCTTCACCGCGGAGCGCCGCCGCGCTGTGGGATTCAGATCCAGGAGCTCTACTTCCGCAACTACTGCTGGATCGGGGAAGCGGGAGTCATCGTCAGGCACCAGACGTGTGTAACTCCCCGCGAGGTGTCGCACTTGAGGCACTCAAGTCGTTGGAGCCATTAGAGCGTAAGGACTTCATCACGACCTTGAGGCCGGCTTAGGCTCGTCTACATCAACCACGCTCTCCTGAGCGTTGACAACGCTTTTCGGTCTTCAAGGGTAAGTTCGAGAAAAGCCCCTCCCGTTACTGTATTACTAAAAGATAGGTCCTGACAGCTTCAGGGGTTCAGGAGCGTAGGGTAAAATTTATTATTTTCATACGTGGAACCCCAACAGATTTGGCATCAACAAAGGGTCCATAAGGGTTAGCATCATTAGATTAGTTGGTTTTCTTCGGGTCTTGGTAGTTGGTGTGTCTTTCAAGGCAAACAATTGGATGGTTATTAGCATGGTGATTGTTTCCCTTTGTTTCGCGACAAGATTTGGTTTCTTCAACCCTTTAGTTTTTTTGCAAAATTTCACTGATCTATTAATAATCATCGATGATAGTAGACATAACTCCAAAAGTAATAAAAATTATAAATAAGTCTTTTGACCACTTAGCAATGACTACAAAGACTAGCGCGAGCCAAAGGAGCCAGACAAAACTTGTAGTAGAGCTTGTTATAGTAGACAGACAAAAAGTCATCATGCTAAGGTCCAAAAGGACCAATGCACCAGAGCAAGAACCATCACCAATGGGCACAACCATAGATTAGAAGAGACCGACCTGAAACTACACCGATGAACACGAAAACCGATCGGATCCCAAGAGATCTGCCAGACACACGACTCCGCGTGCTCTCCGTCGGCGCTAAACGCACCACCATAGCGAGGATAACATGGAGAGGACCTTATTTTGACTTCTGGACGTAGCCACCACCTCAACATAGCGAACAAGATATTGCAAAACAAAGAACGAAAACCCCTGCTGGCTAGGGGTCGTGGTCAGCCATAGCTCTAAGGCCCCAAGGCCACCGGAGACGGATAAGACCAGCGGTGTCACCGACGGGGTGATGGAACCCTAGATGAGTTTTCCCAACCGCCTCATTTCTCCCGATCGCCTCTCTCCAACTCCCGTACCGGTTTTCAGTAATAGTCGTCTGTCGCTTCAACCCTCTAGTTTGGTTGTGAAAGATTGCAAGCATGTGATGCGTGTGGTGCTACCCCTACCGATGTTCGCTCGACGACTATTAGATGTCGTTGTTTGCGGTGAGTGGCTATTGTAGTCTTCAAAGTCTTATTTGATGAGGGCATTTGCAGGTGCCTCTGTTCCTTACTGCAAGTTTAATGTTTTGTTGACCTCCTGTAGATGACGAGCTGTGAAGGAAGAAGACGACCAACATGAATTTTGATGTAATTTTAATTTTATTGATTGTTTTGTGTCTTATGGTCCGTCGCTCACAATGTCTTATGTTTTCCTTGATAAATATCAGATATATAAGATATCCTTTGGGTGTATTTTATATCAAGAAAAAAAACCTTGAGGAATTTTACGGCACCCCGGTACTCCCTGAGGGGGAAGGGAGTACCAAGCAAATCCAACCATCCATTTGTAGGGGCAATATAGACTTTTCCTCCTGCTAATGAGGGTAGTTATGATCGATAATCTTCCTTAGTAGAACTGCCCAGCGGCCTCCTCCGCATGGAGTGCGCAGATCTCTTTTCTCTCGTCGAGTGCGGCGGCCTCGCCTCCCTACCGACCGTCGCCGCTGCTAACTCCCATCGCATACTGCTTCCTCCACCGATTTATTACCCGTGTAATTTCCCCAACGTCGGAATGATTGCATTCAGATCGAAGCGATTGATGAACGCATGGAGAGAGGAGTAAAAAAACAGTCATCACCATCTCACTCCAAAGATTCCAATTTGATCTTTAATTTATCAGGAATGACCTCAACGTGCTTAAGAATCCAGGAGTTTAAGATACAAGTTTACGGCCAAAAGGCTAAATAAGAGATTCGTTTAGAGAACTACGGCCACCGAACGACACCACTGTCTATATAGGACAACGGCGACGGACCTGAGTAGTACGTGGGCGGCGGAAATACTCAGGGTTGTTGCTTGCAAGAACTGAGAAAGTGGAACGAAGGATGTGTGGTAAGACGTGCGCGCTGTGTATCTTTAGTGATCAGGCTCGGCAAGGTGCTATTCTGGCGGCGTCGCGTCGCGACCTTGAAACCTAGACGCAAGTGTCAAACAGCCGAGGAGTGAGAATGACGATCTTGTTGATTACTGTTTTACCCTTAACACTATGGTACTCCATAGAATTTTGAGGTGGTACTCCTTCAACCTGGTTTTGGAGTACCAGTTAATTATAACCGCTAGATCAAGATAAATAAAGGATCTGTATTAGTTTCGGGGTATGGTAAAAGTGCTCAAAACCTTAACAGTGGCACTTGTCTAAACTTTCCTTTCAAATCTATTTCCACTTCAATTGTAACCGAGGAGCTGTACATGTATGTACATATAGACACATCAATTTACACGATTGTACAACACCGGTTTACAAGCATTGAAGCAGGTACATCAAACATACCGCATGTCGCGCCCCATGTACGTACCAAAGTTTTAAATAGCCGGCTATAACCTGCTATAGCCGCGCTATAGCCTTTCGAGAGGCCTCCCGCTACGGCTATGACGTCCGTAGGCTAAATAGAGAATAGCCTATAGCCTGATTTAGCCATAAATTAGCGTCCAATCTAGCCGCTAAAGGTCACGCTTTATGGATTGCGCTTTTTTTTATATTTCTGTTCATCCTGATTGAATAAAATGTTGTGAGTTGAATGGTTAAATACTTATTTGTGCTGAATAGTTGAATGAGTTGTAGTTTGAATCATGTTTTGTGTCATAGTTTTTCGTTTTTTAGTAAGATATGACTAAAATTTCTTTTTTCTTTAAAAAACGGCTAAAATTGAATAGCCCGCTATAGCCTTGTATAGCTTCTGGCACTAAATGAAATAGCCGGCTATTTTAAACTTTGGTACATACACACCAACTCATACGTGCATCAATCGATCCCTCTCATAACACGCATGTGCCCAACTTACACCACAGATCTTCAAGATGCATACGGTGAAGAGCCGTTGGAAGGACTGATTGTATCAGGTCGGAGGACGCTGTCGTGCTGCGTCCCCCGACTCACCACCCGTCCCACTGTACTCGTTGGTGTACTCCCCGCTACTCTCGAACGCGACCTGCCTCAACCTATCAATGTTGGCCGCGTAGTTCCCGGACTCGTCAGAGCTGTAGATCATGCTCTGCCCGGGCTTCACCCCTTCGTTCAGGTCGTCCAGCGACATGTCGCCCTCCAGAGCACGAACTATCTGTTTCATCTTGGGGCGGCGCTTGGCGGAGTGTCGAACTGCGGCGGCCGTGCTGGCGGCCATGCGCTCCATTTCCTGCAGGTCGTACTTGTTCTGCAGGCGCGGGTCGACCACCTCGTCGAACTTGCCGCCTTCCGATAGCGCGCTCGCCAGGAGCGGCCTCGCCTGTTGCCAACCGCCGGCGCGTCAGAAACGAAGCTATATGCTGCACGGATGCTGCAGGAGATCGAGGGAAAGAGGAGCAGTGTAGCTAACCCAATCGACCAAGCTGTCCTCCATGTAGTTGGTGGGATCGACGGGCCGCCGGCCGGTGATGAGCTCGAGCATCATGACGCCGAAGGAGAAGACGTCGGATTTGTCCGTGAGCTTGCCGCTGGAGGCGTACTCCGGGGCCAGATACCTGCAAAAGTCGAACACAGAAAAAGGACGGTAATTCTTGTGTGCCAAAGTACGAGGTGTGTCGATGTAGGCGTGCTCTGCTCACCCGAACGTTCCCATGACGCGCGTGGAGACGTGCGTGTTGTTGTCTGTGGTTAACTTGGCGAGCCCAAAATCCGCAACCTGCCAAACATTCACAAGAGGTTATACTACTTCCGTTCATACAAATCTCGTACGTGCATCGATCGAGGGCTTGGTTAGTTCACCTTAGCCTCGAAATTTTCATCCAGGAGAATGTTAGCCGCTTTGATGTCACGGTGAATGATCCTTGGATGACCTTAAGTAACATACGACACCACAATAGACAAATCGTCAGAAAGACATACAGCATGCACGACGAGCACCCAAAACAAGAGTAGTAGTAAGTACACACTTACAATCTTCGTGCAGGTAAGCAAGGCCCTTGGAAGAGCCCAGCGCGATGGCGAGCCTCGTCGGCCACTCCATCACCGGCAGGCCCTGCCCTGCAGCGTAGCCACCAAGTGTCAGTATTCAGAAAGATGCGGGTCAGAAAGCGCTTGAAAAACAATGTACAAGGACGAACAACCGTGGAGGTGGCGCTCGAGGGTGTCGTTGGCCACGAACTCGTAGACGAGGAGGCGCTGGGACGACGCCATGCAGTACCCGACGAGGGAGACGAGGTGCCGGTGGTGGACGCGGCTGATGATCTCCACCTCCGCCTGGAACTCGCGCTCGCCCTGCCCGCTCCCGGCCTTGAGCTGCTTCACCGCCACCTCCTTGCCGCTCCCGGGGAGCACGCCCTTGTACACGTACCCGAACCCGCCCTGCCCCAGCAGGTTCTCCTTCGAGAACCCGCCCGTCGCCGCCCCCAGCTCCTCGTACGTGAACGAGCTCTGCGACCCGAACCCCAGCGACAAGGCGGGGGACGGCGGCGGCAGCGCCCCCGTACCGTGCGACCCGCTCATCGTCATCTCCTCGCTCAGCGGCCCCTGCCCCGGCGAGAACTGCGGCTGCTGCCACCCGCCGCCGCCGCCGCGTCCGTCCATCGGCTCGCTGCCCTGCGGCCACTTGGGCATGTTGTTCGCGTAGAACACGTTCCCTGCATGCACGCGCACGCCGCCATGTCAATTACTACCCCCGGGCATGAATGGGCGGCATGGTGGAATGGAACAACAATTACTATAGTATGCGCGCGCTACCGTGCTGGTCGGTGTAGTAGGGCATGCTCATGGGCGGCTGCCGCTTCTTCTTCTTCCTGGCGCAGCACACGCACGCCGCGATGCACATCAGCAGGGCGAAGACGGCAACGCCGATCACCACGCCGGCGACGATGGCCTCCACGGGCGGCGAATCGTCCTGCTTGCTTCCGCTCTTGCCACGGTCGCTCGAACCGCCCCCGCCCCCGCCCTTGGAATTATTACTCCCGCTCTCGCCGCCGCTGCGTTTCGGAGCCTGCGGAGACGGGAGGGCATTTGATCCTGGCGGCGAGACCTGCGATGGGGGAGAGCCGCCTGTATCTGCTGGTGGAGCCGGCGGCGATGATGGCGTCGACGGTGGTGAGCCGGACGACTGCGGCGGTCGGGACGACTGCGTGGGAGAATCTTGGCTGGAGGGAGGCGGCGACGACGAGGTGGATAATACCGATGACGATCCCCCCGAGCTATCTGAATCTTCCGACGACGACGACGAGGAGGAGGAGGACGAAGACGGGTCCGGGTCCAGTCCGCCGCCTAGCAGGCCCAGGGGTCCGCGGTTTAGGGGCCCGTTGTCAAGCGGCCCATCCATTGTTGACAGGTTTCCTACTTAGCGTTCCCCGCGGCTCACCAGGATGGGGCTCTTCCTGGTGAAGACGATGACTACACCCTCTAGAAGATGCTCTGGGTCAGAATGGCGCCGATCCTCGTCGCCATCGCCCTCCCCGTAATGAACCCCTGGAACAATGTTGGAAGAAAATATTTGAATTGCTGAGATTTAGAGATTTCAGACTCTGGTTACGTTGGACAAAAAAATGATGCTCTAACTGGAACTAATTCACATCACATTTGAGAATGACCAATCCATAGTACTGTCTAAGAAAAAAGAATGACCAATCCAAGATCATAGTAAGCAAGTACAAGCCACATTTCATGATTGAAGATGGTGGGAAAAACAAATTATGCCTTGTGTCATTGAAATTCCAAGACAAAATAAATGATTACACGAAAGAATAAACCAACCAAAGATGTCAAAACGTGAAGAAAACGAAGCAGGCATGATGTACCTTCCTTTCCCCCTTGTTCTTTCGCGAAAGAAGAAGAGAAGGGGTTGAAACAGAGCCGGAGAGACGAGGAAAGGGAAGTAGGGCTTCGGAGGCGTAGGTTTCGTCACATTGCCCAACGCCTCGCCACATTTCTTGGATACTGGCCATTGATCTCCTTGCGTTTTTCCATTTTTAGCTTCAAGGCAAAACGGGGGTTTGAAAGCCATTGGACCAAAGCTGTCTAACTCTAACCGCATTACTGCTCGTGTTGCTCGTGCTTCTGGCCTTCTGGGAGCCTCCATGCACGTTAACCATGACACTATAGGAAGTGCTGAAACATGGCACGGTCCGGGTCCACCAAATAAGTTCTAGGGAGTGTTGATGAAGTTTGTCTACAACAAATACGACCGTGGAAAATGACTCTGAAAATTAGGATTACTGGATTTTTTAGGAAACTAGGGCGGGCATTAGCCAACATGAACCATTTTCATTAAAAGATCGAAACCGGATACAAACACAACTGCTACCACATGTAGCACACAACAAAATGCGGAAAAACAAAGAGGGAAAACCGGACACAAGCGAAATCTACAACACCAAGTAGGGATGCATGTGGACGTCCGCCAAACGATCCAGCTGTGTCCGGCTAATCTAATTCATCTCTAATCACGTACTCATTAATACACAGCCCGTTTGTTTTCTAAACTTTGCATGGCATCCGGCGGTTTGTCCACTAGCGTCTGCCGGACCGTCTGCATGCATGCCTACCACCAAGCAATACACTTAGCACCCAGTAACTCTGGAACAAACCTCGAAGAGCGTGGAGGAGTGTTGTAGGATCATCGAAAGGATCCCATAGTTGAGACTACATAGAGAGGTGAAACTCACTTGCCGAGCGGTCACTCTACACCTTCGGAACTAGGAGATTTGCAGCCTTAGTCGAAGGGAATCCCCTTGCCGATGTCACCCACCGAAGGGCAAGGTTCACTGAGACTACCACTACACCTTCTCTTGGCCTTGAGATAGCCACTGAAAGAGGAGTGAACCTGAGCACAAGGCGAGGACACCAAAACCACATACGGCATTGAAGGACCACAATCACCGAGACCTCACCGTTGGCACGGACATCCCAAAGAATAGGTCAAGAAGTTGCATCAAAGACCAAAGAACTTGGCTTGGCACAGAGACGGATAGCATTGCACCAAGACTAGATCATGTCGAGCATACCCAAGCTAGAAGCACCAAAGTTGGTCAGGGGATGGGAACCAAGATGACGCTTCCATGGAAGGGAATGACACCTTAGGGCATCGTCTTCACCGGTACTGACGAGAATTGGGACAAAGCTTAAACTCATTCCCGAATTTCCCCTGATAGCCCACCACAAGTAGGAGATGGGTTCCTCCACGACGCCTCCAAGGACGATAGCGACACCCGGAATTCCATCCTCACCTGAGCTTGAAGACATCAAGCGCCCTTGACTGGCCGGATGCACCAGGATCTAGAAGAGGCCGTCCAAACCAAACACCTGCAGGAGGGGGGGTCCAAATCCCAGACCCTAGAAGTCGTAGAGCCGACGTGGCCGAACCAAGCGGCAAAGGTCATCGGCGCCCAAGCTCCATATCTAGAGGAGGCCGTAAAGACGCACGGACTTGGGAAGGGCCAAGGGGTTCCGCGGTAGAAAACAAAAAAAATCCTACCAACGCGATCTTCATAGCCAATATCTATCTATGAAGATGTAAGGCAACAGAGGGATTCGGTGTTCACGAGAAATGTGGATAATAGAGTCGTACGATGTAGCCGACCTCAAGGTCATGTAGACGTCCAAGATCCAAGCTCCAAATGATGAGCTCCAAGCTCCAAGCACCACAACTGGCAGTGCCTCCGAGGATTTACACACATCCGGTGTAGAGACATCTCATGGGCTCAGGTCCAGCTAAGCAGTGGAATAAGATTGATCCGGACCGAGTTCAACAGCACAACGGCGTGCGTATGGTGGAAAACCCTATCACCGTATGCAGCTCTAATCTTGGGAACCACACGTGAGGGAGAGGGAGACAGAATAGGAAAAGCCAATTGGGATGATCTGAGGGGGAGGGGATGCCGCTCTTTATATAGGTGGAGGAGGGGTGCTACCACCAGGAGACAGGCGGGGTGGGACAATTCCCACCGCCGACCTAGGTAGACTCCACGCACGGGGTAAGGCCCATGGCCGCTGGCTCCCTTGGCCCCTCCTTGGGGCGCCTCCCCCACATGGGCCTTACCCTCTAGGAAGGGGCCAATTAGGTGGGTTGCCCTAAAATCCAATTTAAATTTATATATTTAATATTAATTCAATTAATCGATACTAATTACATATTATTAAATTCATATCATTCTGAAACACCTTTT
The DNA here is from genome assembly GCA_023614405.1 of Avena insularis. Classification (NCBI taxonomy): domain Eukaryota; kingdom Viridiplantae; phylum Streptophyta; class Magnoliopsida; order Poales; family Poaceae; genus Avena; species Avena insularis. Next base: position 656,186,742 of record CM042690.1, on the reverse strand, counting down.
GGACCCATCCGATCATCATCGGATATCCCCGAAACACTTTCAAGTATCATCCCGGACAATTTCGGTGTTTTCTCTCTTTTCTACAACAATCTCGAATCACTCTCTAAGCATCATCTACGATTAAGTGTGACACACTACGGTTCGGGAATACACAGACATGATCGAGGCACATCTTGGATCAATGACCAACATCGGTGTCTAGAAACTCATGATGGCTCCTATGCATTCCACGAGTAACTCGATCGCTTGAACATTGAACGTCGAGTCTCATTCCCTTTGTGACATGATACCTGGTTTGTCCAAGGCCTGATCTCCGGTATCACCGTACCTAGTTCGATCTTGTTACACTGCAACATGGAGCTCGGGCGCTGGCGCTTATAGACACCGAGGCACAGCCTTAGTCGCCACACTTGCGCCGACGCGATAAAAAAGCCATCAAGGATAACTGCGTCGGAGATTTGCAACGGTGGCAGATTTTTTGGCGTGATACAACGTGATCTGCCGAGCTAGCGCTTTCGTGGTACGGTAGAGGATGTACCTCGGTTTATTATGGAAGACGGTGGAATTATAATGTCATGTAGCCCCGCATTATTTGTCGTGTTACACTTTCTAGCATCACTTAAAGTTAATTACATTAATAATAATTGATTTGCGTTGCTAATCCTAATACGATTTGATAATTTCAGTTTATATATATTAATAATATTTATTGTGAACCCATTTTAACATAATATTTCTTTTTATATTTATATTTTTCACATATTACATAAATTTCTTCGAAAATAAAAAATGAAAACATAAGATTTCCTAAATACTAAATCTAATTCTTGAGATCCTCTCTATTCTGCTATTCTACGGATTTTTAAACAAAATCCTAACGTTAATGACCACGCGCTCATCTGCTTTGCCCACCGATGACGCGATGACCATGCGTGGATCTGCTTCGCTCACCGTTGGCGTGACGACCACACGCTGATCTGCTTCTCCCACTGTTGATGTGACAACCATGCGACGACCTGCTTCGCCCAGCCATGCAATGATCTGCTTCGCCCACCTAAACGACCACCCACAGATGAGCTTGGTCCATGCATGGCGGAGAGCTTGGTACATGCGTGGATGAGCTTGGTCCATGCACGGCAAAGCTAGGTTAGTGGGCGTGCAGTGATGTGGTTTATTGCATAGAAAACAAAAAATTCCTACGATTACAACTACAAAGATAAAATCTAGGCAATACTTGTAATGGTTTCAGAAGGAATCACCCTCGAAGACCTTAAGCGGGATAACGTTCCCGCAAACAAACGTGGTTGATATAGTGACGAGGGGTTAACATATAAATGCCGATAGTTTATGGACTTGGGTTTAGAGGAAGAGCGACGCGCTGAAAACTTCGTCAGCTAATAGACAAGCAACACGGGGACATGGTGTTTACCCAGGTTTAGGCCCCCGGAGGGAAAACCCTACTCCTACTTGTCTACTCTTGATTAATGGAGGAACCGAAGGTTACAATGTCGCCGAGATGACGGTGGTTGGCAGATTGGATCTGGCATATGCTACCGATGTTGTGTCTAGATCTATTGTCTATTACGGAAGATGCCTCCTCATTGGACCCTCCTAGCCTTTATATATGAGAGAGGCTAGATCTCAGGTACCAATACGAGTAGGTTACAAGTTGTATTCAAACTTTTGTCTTGAGCTTTCCTTGTCTTGCACACTTGGAGCCGGGGTCCATATGGGCTTCATATCAAGCGAACCGTCATGGGCGGCATGGACCTTGTCAGGTCATCGAATGGGCCTTCCATTGAGCCACACCAGGTAGGCTGTAGTTAGGTGCCTATTAGGCATACCCATGTTAGTAGCCCCCGAGTGTCCAGCCGAATCGTAGATTCAGGTGGAGACTTAGTTTTCTTTGAGCCTTGCATTCGGATGTCGAAGTCGATAATTGTATCTAGTGTGAAGCACTTCACCCGAAAGTTTATCGGGTTAGTCTAAATTCATAGAAGTTCATAGGGATGTTGGTAAACATGCCTGGTGCACTCGACGTATCGGGACCAGTTAATTGCTCTAGGGAAAAAATAACGTCACCTACGCAGTTTGACTTATGCCGCGGAGGCCTTAGTAAGTCGAACTCTAGTTTTAATGCATATGTACCTAACACGTTCGTATGCATGGTATTTATCTGATAGAGCGCAGCGGATGCGGTTGCTAGGTCATCGGATTGTATCTGTAGGTCTTATCTTTACGTCGTAGACACATCGTCCGAAGGTTTCTCACCGCGGAGGTATTTTGGATGGCCAAGGAGACGTTGTCTTTAAACTTGACATTGGAATGTAAGTGAGTGGAGTCACCAATGAGTTCGATTGCTGTAAGGGAGTCGATATTGTGGACATAGTCGACACAATGGACTATACTATGAATCTTTTGTTTCCTATAGGATGCGCGACCAGCGCTCCCTATGGGAGTAGCCCCTGAGTGTTTGTTTGAGTCGTAGACTCGAGCAGAGACTTGTATTCGTCAGTTGCATAAACAGAACGATCCGGAAGTATTTCGGGTGATCTTGCGAATGCCATCAACGCTTGTGCTTTTTCGAATGTGCGACTAGTGTGCCCTATGGGAGTAGCCCTAGAGTTCTTGTATGTGTGTGACCAGCGTTCCAGTTTGGAGTAGCCCCCGAGTGTCTAGCGGAGTCGTAGACTCGCGCAGAGACTCGAGTCTTGTATCTTGTAGACGCAGTTGAAGATCATGCGAGGAGAATCCACTGACCCGGAAGTGCATCGAGTCAGTGTCTGAGGCATAAAGAGCCACGAGTCAACACTATAGTTAGAGTTAGTGTAGTAGAGTCGTGCATCGTTTAGACATTGCGGATGGAGTTGACGCGACGGAGTCGTGCGACGCTTATGTCGGGTGTACAGCCAGCGCTGTAGTTTTCGGGTGCGCGGCACACCCCCAAGCAATGTGGTCATCCAAGGAAAGTTTCGACCCGGGTCTTGGCATCTATTGATGTGACTAGTGTTGGTCGACTCCGTTGGAGAACCCGATAGAATAGCTTGATGTAGTCGATGTCCTTGTAAGCTACAGAAAACATTAAAAAATGTGAAGTACTTGTATCTTGTAAATAAGATTTGCGCATCGGTTCGGTTTATAAAGTATAATTTTGGTGCCAATCGCATAAACACTTTTGCACTATATGGTAGGCCTTTTCGTTAGCCTGATTACCCTTAGTCTCAGTACCTTCCCGAGGTACTCAAAGTTTAAAGATTCAATGATCAGACAGAATCAGCTACTCGGGCTGTCGCGTATGAAATACTCGAGTGAGCGAAGTCGATGACACATTAGGTCACTCGAATAGGGGAAGTCCCGAGTGTGAGTTAAAAAAAATATCTCCAAGTAGAGGGAAACTTAGCTTTATTGGTATAATTGTCGTGGACGAAGTTGATGTGCTCGCGGACGTAGTCGAAGCAACAATGGGTCACATGACAGAGTTGAGGATTTTAGCGGGTCGCCACACCTGATGGCGGCAGCGGGTTATCGCAACCAAAAGAGGCAGCTTCTTTAGAGTCGAAGCCGTAGCGGGTCGCTGAAGCTGAAGACCGCAGCGGGTCGCTGATGCCGAGGGAGCCCCCGAGTCCCTGGATTCGAATACCGTAGCGGATCGCTGGAGCCGAAGGAGCCCCCGAGTCGCTGGATCCGAAGACGCAGTGGGTCGCTGGAGCCGAAGACCGAAGCGGGTCACTGGAGCTGAAGGAGCCCACGAGTGTAGAGTCGATGTGGTCAATGTAGTTGAGACGGTGTTTGAGATATGATGCAGCAGACCGGAGTCGACACGGCAAGTGGTCGCCGAAGCCGATGGCGGCAGCGGTTTACTGTAACCAAAGATCGTAGTAGGTCACCGTAGCCCATGGTGGCAGCGGGTCACCCAGCGGAGTTAGCACGGCCCCCGGGTGTAGATGGAGTTGATGTGGCTGTACAGAGTCGTCACATCGGGGTCGTCGGATTTTTTGTTTGAAGAGAGTCGACGCGGCGGCGAGTGGCACGACAGACGTGTCGTGTGCGGAGTCCACGCGGCAATAGATAGTTGTACCTTTGTGCTGGATGGAGCCTTTCTCCATGTCTTCTATCGTCAGACTGTTTACATACAATAGCCTTCTTAATTGCTGAGTCCAGGATAGCTCCGTGCGTGGATCCGATGGCAAGGGAATCACATGGGCATGGTCGACCGACGTTGGCGTGCCCTTCATCCGTCTCCCTGACCCGATTCATGTTCATATGGTGCATATGTTCCAAAACAACATGTATAAAAGATTAGATTTTAAATAAGATAATTGACTCGTAGAGTAACCAATACATGATATAGATTGAGATTGAATAGAAAAGGCCCATTAGGTACGGCCACATGCAATCGGTCGTGGATGCATCTTTGATTGGAATTTTCCGTCGTGTGGGACAAGCTCACGTGTGTTGCTTCCTTGATCTAATTCAACCTTTCTGTCATTTGAACAACTGAACTTTATCAAACCGGTCAGCCATCACGCGCCCGACTGACCACAAGACGTCTCCTTTTCTCTTGGTTGCCGCGAATCGCAAACTTCACAGACCACGAAAATCAGCCAAGCTAATGACGTGTTGAAGTCAGCCCCTATGCATAGTCGAAGTAGATCTGTTTCTCGGAAGATGGCGAATCATAGATCGCCGGTGATGGGGCCTCTGAAGTCGCAACATCATCGCGCGGATTTCCTACAGACGACACCAATTGACGAGGGGTTAACACGTCAATGCCCATGGTTTATAGACTTGGGTTTAGAGGAAGAGCGACGCGCTGGAGACTTCGTCGGCTAACAGACAAGCAACATAGGAACACGATGTTTACCCAGGTTTAGGCCCCGGAGGAAAAATCCTACTCTTGCTTGTCTGCTGTTGATTGATGGAGGAACCGAAGATTACAATGTCGTCGAGATGACGGTGGTGCGCAGATTGGATCTGGCGTATGCTATGGATGTTGTATCCAGATCTATTGTCTATTGCGAAAGATGCCTCCTCATTGGACCCTCCTAGCCTTTATATATGAGGGAGGCTAGGTCTCAGGTACCAATACGAGTAGGTTACAAGTTGGATTCAAACTTTAGTCTTGAGCTTTCCTTGTCTTGCGCGCTTGGAGTCAGCGTCCATATGGGCTTCATATCAGCTGAACCGTCATGGGCGTCATGGACCTTGGCAGGTCATCGAGTGGGCCTTCCGTTGAGCCGCACTAAGTATGTTGTATTTGGGTGCCTATTAGGCATACCCATGTCATGTAGAATATACACGACCATCCTCAAGGATGCGATGACTATAAGCACCACAAAGGGCAGCGCCTCCGTAATCGGTCGTATGTTCGGTGTGCCGACGACCTCCGTCCCTTGCTCCATGTTGGGCAGCGGAAGTAGCGGATCCTCAGGAACTCCAGCTGACGAGGGGTTAACTCATCAATGCCCATCGTAGATGGACTTAGGTTCGAGGAAGTGGGGAGCACTGGAGGTATCGATCGACTAGAAAACAAGCACACAGGTGACACGAGGTTTACCCAGGTTCAGGCCTCGTAGAGGACCCTACTCCTACTTGTCTGCTCTTGGAATTATCGAGGAGTCGAAAGTTACAGGGGTGCGCATATGCAATCTGGCAATGGTGTGGAAACTAGGGTTGCGGATATCCTTCTTGCCAGCCCCTCCTAGCCTTTATATAGATAGGCTAGGTCTCGGAATAGCAGGCCGAGTCGGTTACATATTAGGGTTTCCCTTTAAATTTCTATCTTGTGTTTGCCGTGTTCTGCAAGGAGTCGAAGTCTCCTAGGTCACCTGAATCTCAACTGGGCCTTAGCAACATCGTGGGCTTCTTCTGGGCTGGACCGTATATGCTGATCTCGAGTACCTGTAGGGTATGCCCATGTTAGTAGCCCCCGAGTGTTCAGTCGAATCGCAGATTTGAGTGGAGACTATGAGACATTCGAGTGGATAGCCAAATGCGTTTTCAAGTACCTTAGCTTATGTCATAGGGATTGTCGATATACGTGCCTGATTTATCCGATGTATCGGGATCACTTAACTGCCTTAGGGAAAAACAACACAATCTAGTCAAATTCGAGTCCCCGGACTCGAATTCTTAAAAGTGCTGGTGTAATTCGACTCATGCCGCGGAGGTCTTATATAATCGAATTCCAGTGTATAAGTATGAGCACTCGACGTGTCTGTCAAGGCTTATTTCATCGTACCTGCAGGAACGGATTATTTCTGGTAGAGCGCAGCATGTGCATTGCCAGGCCTTTTTCAGGCCTTATCTTCACGCTGTGAGCGTGGCATCCGAATTTTTTTCATCATGGAGATGATTTGGGTGGCTCGGGAGACGCAGTCTTCTTACAGGGAAAATATGAGGTGGAGTCGCTAATGCTTACGAGTGTGGACATAGTCTATCATGCCTTTAGTAAAAGAAATCATAGGGTGCGCGGCCAGCGCTCCCTATGGGAGTAACCCCCGAGTGCCTATTCGAGTCGTAGAGTCGAGTGGGGACTATGAATGTTTTTGACTGCTGTCATCTTTTGCTTGTTTCAGCCGAATATGCTTCCAACACTCCCTATGGGAGTGACCCCGAGTCCACAGTCGAATCGGTGATTCGAGTGAGGGGTTTAAGCGCAATTACCTTGTCGAAAAGTTTCTATGTCCATGTATTTTTTCGGGTGCGCAGCCAGCGCTCTTGTTAGGAGTAGCCCCTGAGTGTTTGATCGAGTCGAAGAGTCAAGTGAGGACTAGAGTAGTCATAAGATGCTCCTGCTAGAGTGGGTGACGTCAGTGCTGACGATGAGATGACCTCAGTTGCCCGCGTGAGTGGTTTTGACGGGACGTGACGAAGGTGGGACCCTATTTCTGACTTGGATTTGACCAGGCATGTGTAATCTTCAGTGTTAACTGTGTCTCCTCGATTCTCGTGTGTAATGGAAAAGGTGGGGCGACGGTTCACTGCTTGCCTCGCCACACATCCACCTTGATTTGCGCCATGCGTCTGATACTGCACTTCTGGCCATTGGATTGCATCTGTGTTGAGGTTAAGTAGGGATCTCCCGTGCGGTAATTTCCCCACAATTCATCTTCTTTTTCGCGCTCTGTCTCCATTGCTACTCATTGCTGCTCCATTGCTCGCACCTCCATTACTACGCTAGACAACCTCAAGACCTTCCCCAGCTATTTTTTACGCTCCCACCATAGTCGAAAGATGGGGAAGAAGAAAGGCGCCTCTGCCGCTAGATCTGTGGCCACCACCGTTGCGGCCAAGAAAAAGGGTGCCGCCGCTACGGGATCTAGTACTGCTGCTGCAGCTACCAAGAAGAAAGGTGCGGGCATGCGTGTCACCAACGGATCGTGGCGGCACACCGCCATAAAGGAGACAGAGCTCTTCAACTGGCGCCAGGATGGCGCTCTCCTAGCTACTGAAGATGACTGCCGAATTCCAAGCGACGAGGTAATCCCCGATCCCCCTATCAGATTTCAGGTGATGTTTCTCGCATTTGTCATTCGTGGTCTTTCTCTCCCCCTCCACAAGTTTGTGTGAGGGTTGCTCTGATTTTATAGGCTCCAGCTCCATCAGCTGAACCCCAACTCCATTCTCCACATTGCTTGCACATCACCCTTGATGGCTCAATGCATGGCGCCCAGAAAAATGCTTGATGGCGGTGTTGATGTAGAGCTCGTTGGGAACCCCAAGAGGAAGGTATGATGAGCACAGCAGCAAGTTTCCCTCAGTTATGAAACCAAGGTTTAATCGGACCAGTAGGAGCAAGGAAACACCCCAAAGGTGTTACTAACTGAGCTTTGGCAGGGCGCACTACCGGTGCTAGTAGCAACGTGGAGACCTGCACAACACAACCACAGAACTTTGTCCCCAACTTGCGATGAGGTTGTCAATCTCACCGTGTTTTGCGGAAAACAAAGGATTAAACGTATCGAATGGAAAGAAGTAAAAGTTTGCAGAAAGTAAACACAAAGCAGTGAAAGATTGTAGATTGTATGTAAAAGACAAGGACCGGGATCCATAGTTCACTAGAGGTGGCTCTCCTTAGATAGATAACATGCTGGGTGAACAAATTATAGCGGGGCAATTGACAAACACCGAGAAAGCAATACATGCATATACTAATCATCTTGACTCCTCTGAGACTTGATTGGGAATTACAACATAATACATAGACCGCCATCCAACTGCATCTATGACTAATAATCCACCTTCGGGTTATCATCCGAACCCCCTCCAGTATTAAGTTGCAAGCAACAGATTATTGCTTTACGAACTGCGTGTAAAGTAAACAATACGATTGTTCTATGAACAAAGGATTGTTGTTTTCTAACTAGTACAAACAACACATCTAGTAACTTAGAGATTTCTGTCACTTCCCAGTTACGGAGGCATGAACCCACTATCGAGCATAAATACTAACTCTTGGAGTTGCTAGCATCTACTTGGCCAAGATAGCTACTAACAATGTAAAGCATGCGGATCTCAAATAACAAAGACATGATAGAATCAATAATCAATCTGAAATAGCATCTCAATATCCATCGGATCCCTGCAAACACAACATGTATGAATTACAAATAGATGATCTTGATCATGAACGGAGCTCACAAGATCTAAACATGAAAGCACAAAGGAGGAGAACCAGCCATCTAGCTACTACATGGATCCGTAGTCCAAGGATGAACTACTCACGCATCACACCGGAGGCTTGCATGGTGATGAAGAAGGCCTCGTGGTGAATTCCCTCTCCGTGGGTGCCGGGAAGAGCTTCAGATCCCTCCCGATCTAGGGATGGAGATGACGGCGGCTATAAACTCTTTCGTGGATTTTTGATCAGGTACTTAGGGTTTTCGTCCTGAGGGCAATATATAGGCGGAAGGAGAGGCCGCGGGGTGCTGGGAGCGGCCACACCACCCCCTGGCGTGGGTCAGGCCTGGCCGCGCGGCCAGGTGGTGTGGTGGCTCCCTGGCCCTTCTCCGTCTCGTGACTGCACTTGATTGATCCCTTCCGGAAAAATAGGCACTTTGGCTTTTGTCCCGTCCAATTCCGAGAATATTCATTTTTTGACTTTCCTGGAACCAAAAACAGCAGAAAATAGGCAGCTGGCACTGTGGCTCTTATTAATAGGTTAGTCCAAGAAATCATATGAAAAGTACTCCAAAGTTGGAACAAAACACAAGAAAGTGGATAAAACCAAGCATGGAACATCAAAAACTATAGATACATTTGCAATGTATCAACATCCCCAAGCTTAACTCCTGCTCCTCCTCGAGTAGGTAAGTGATAAAAAGAAAGAATAATTTTTGAGTTGACATGCACCATCAAAGACTTGATCAAAGTATTTGCAAAACATTCAAAGCTAGGATCATAGTACTTCAATCATAACATGAAAGACAAAGTTCTAGCAATAAGCAAAGAAACTATGATGCAACATGAAAAGGCACAAACAAAAGATTCATGAATAACAATGCTTTGCAAGCCGTTTGTTTGTTTCACATAAAGAAAACATAGCATAATAGTATTCAGCTTGTCCCTCAATAGAGTAGCAAATATAAATGCATAGGACACCTTCAAAGTTCATAAGAGTGACTAGATACAATAGTTTAAAACAAGCAATATCAAAGTATGCATCAATCAACTAGTCTTGGGACAATGCACATAGAACTAAGAATGGCCACTATGCTCTCAAAGTAAGTGCATAAAGATAGAAGGTGGAGACTCAATATAATGGTGGAAGAAAGGCCTTTTGTAAAAGGAAGTAGGGATTCAAGTCTCATAAAGAGCTTCCAAAAATTATAGTACTTATAGCTTTCAGCTCTCATTGCCCCTATCATAAGCATCTTGAAGTGATTAAGGTTAAAGTGAACAAACTATGGTGTACATGCTTGACGAAGTATAAGTCAGAAATCTCATGTCCCTTGTATACGAGGGCCGCTCCTCATGCTACTCAAGTTTAGTCACTGGTAAGTTCTTGTCAGCGTAAGTACATGTGTATCATAGAGAACCACCAACGGGGTACCCCTTGCCCGATGATACGGAAGAATCCCCATATCAAAATGACAAGGCAAGTAGACAACGAGCATCTCAGCATTCTTCTTATTTACCATGGGAATATGGTGCTTTTTTCTCTCTTTCCTCTTTTCATAGTATCTCCTTTTTTTTTCCTTTTCTCTTTTTGCTTAATATAGGACTCTTTTTTTATAAGAAGAATGCTTCATAGACATCTCATTATGGTTACGCTGCAGGTTTCCACCATGTCAGCATGGATTAGACCAATGACCCAAGTGCTCTCTAACACATATACATAACTCCATGGACTTACAAGCTCCCCTTTCATTTCACACTGACGACATCCATATACAAAAGAGCATGATATCAACTAGGTACAAGTACCAAGTGCAATGTTGAAAGCGTTCCCCATGAAAGCATGGTTATGCTAATTCCCAACAAATAAGTGCAAGCATATACAACATAGACGACACAATGGTTCAAGTTTATTAAGGGCAAGTAAAGGAAAGTGTGCCTTCAAGTTCGTGAGAGCTTTAATCACTAGTTTTCTCATAACAAGTGGAAGGTAAACAGAAGCATGAATATACTTGGAATAGCATAAGCTAGTAGGTAGGTATGGTGGACTCTTTGGAAGAACTTGGTTTAGGGAGTTGGATGCATGAGTGGAACTCATACTTTGTTGTGGAGGCTAGCAAAAGACTGGGAGCGACAAACTAAGAGAGCAATAATGGCCATAATCATGCAGAGCGATAAAACATCATTGATCAAAGCATAAAGTGATACTACAAGTTGAAAACTAAAGGATCATAAAGGCTATGGTGACTTGAGATAGTCATAACATGGTGTGGCATGCGCCAAGTCAACCCAAATAAAGCATCAAAGGAGAAATACCACTATACTATGCTTTAATATGCTAAAACAACGCATGATTCATCCAAGGCACATTAAGCAATCTCAATTGTTTATAACAAGTCATGCTACAACAAAGAATACTAAACATAAAGCCAAAACAATATCAAGCATGGCATGACAAAGCACAGGCCACAGTCAAAAACGAGCTCTTTTTACCACATAAGCATGAACTTTCCTACTCTTTTCCAAACCAAACCAAACTATTTGCAAACCAATGTATGAAAGAGGGGGTCCAACCAACTTATTCAGAAAACTAAGCAAACGAAAAACCAAAACGAAAGAGAAAAATAAGATGCTCCAAGAACAACACAACTGTGCATGAAACAATAAAAATGAAGCGTTTGGAAGAAACCTGGAGTTTTTATTGATGAAGAAGGGGATGCCTTGGGCATCCCCAAGCTTTGACGCTTGTACTTCTTGGATATTTCTTGGGGTGACACGCGTGGCATCCCCAAGCTTGAGCTTTAGTCCCTCCTTCATCTCATTACTCATTCCTTCCATACACCTAAAAATTTTCCTTCATACAAAACTTCACACAATCTCATTAGCAACATTAGTGCACTTAAGATAAATAAGTCTTAAGGTTCAGTTCCAACACCAAATAAACTTCCATTAGAACACTAGCTACTGTAGCACTTCCCTCAAAAAGATCAATTCCCCAAAAGAACTCAAGAAGGAACCAACAAGAAGCAAATGCAGAAAATGGCAGAAATCTGTCAAAACAGACCAGCAGGTAAAGACGAATTTTTTTGAAGACCTTCTGTTGCTCAAATCAAAAAGTGTTGAACTAACTAAAAGTTTGATAACAACCTGGGGAAGAAGCACAAAAAATTATAGCTCAATCCGACATACAGAGCTCTCTCACGAATTTTTACGGTGAAGCACAAAAATCTGTTTCGGGACAGCAACTTTCCCAATCATTACTTCTCTCTCATTAGAGGTTACTCTTGGCACAAAAAGTAAATAAAAAGAATAAGGAGCGGTTATTACTGAAGTAATAACTTCCAAGACTCATCTAAAACTCTTGGGTTATCTCCCAAGAAGTACTTTTCTTTAACGCCTTTAAGTTAGGCAAAAGAAGCAAAGAAAGAATCAAGTGTTCTCAAATGAAGAAGCATTAAAACCAACTTTCTTGCCCTTACCTCTCTTATTTTTATTCTTAACCTTTGGGAAAATGTGATTGTTTGGTGGAGAAGAAAGGTGCATGGTCCCCTTTCCCACATCTATTATTGCTCCAAGGAGTTCTAATAGGGACCTTCCAAGTGTAATTTGTCCTTTTCCTGCACATTCAATAACAAGATAATCAGTAGAAATCATTTTCCCAAGGATCTTTGTAAACACTCCTTTGGCTATTCCAATAGGAAATAAGGTAGCATTATTAGCAAGAGATATTTCTTTTCCTCCTTCAGTAAGCCCCCAAAGATTCAAAGATTCATAAATATCTTTGGGAATAAGACAAAATTCAGACATGATATCACAGCGAGCTTGAAAAGTTTCAGTGTTTATCTTGATCTTTACTGTAGGGAACCACTTTGATGGTTCGGAGTTTATTGGAACATAATTGTGATGCTCCCTAATCATGTTATAGCAATTTTCTAAGCTAGTAGTGCTAGCCTCAAGAGTGTTCAACCTAGCAAATAGTTTTGCGAAAGAAATATCAGTTTGGCTAGGCATGTTGTAAGTGAGGATCAATTTCTTTATAGCATTAATAGCATCATCCTCATTACATTGGAGGAAATCTCCTCCCACAACAGCATCTAAAGCATATCTATAGCAAAGAGCAATCCCAAGGTAAAAACTGCTAAGGAACAAGCTTTGAGTCATTTTAGGCTCAGTTTTTTCATGTAGATCAGAGATTCTAGACCAAGCTTCCTTAAAACTTTCCTCAACTCCTTGTTTAAAAGTGAAAATCATTTCCTCGGGTGACATAGTGATTGGAGCAAGGCTAGACATAGTGGCACTCAAGATAGGAACTAATTTTTTTTGTGTTTTTGAAAAACAAAACAAGCAAACAAAGCAAAAAGAAAACTAAGCAAAACAAAAACAACAAAGTAAAGAGATTGGTTATGAGGGACTCCCCTTGTGAAGATGACCTTGACTCCCCAGCAACGGCGCTAGAAAAATGCTTGATGGCTCAATGCACGGCGCCCAGAAAAATGCTTGATGGCGGTGTTGATGTAGAGCTCGTTGGGAACCCAAGAGGAAGGTATGATGAGCACAGCAGCAAGTTTCCCTCAGTTATGAAACCAAGGTTTAATCGAACCAGTAGGAGCAAGGAAACACCCCAAAGGTGTTACTAGCTGAGCTTTGGCAGGGCGCACTACCGGTGCTAGTAGCAACGTGGAGACCTGCACAACACAACCACAGAACTTTGTCCCCAACTTGCGATGAGGTTGTCAATCTCACCATGTTTTGCGGAAAACAAAGGATTAAACGTATCGAATGGAAAGAAGTAAAAGTTTGCAGAAAGTAAACACAAAGCAGTAAAAGATTGTAGATTGTATGTAAAAGACAAGGACCGGGATCCATAGTTCACTAGAGGTGGCTCTCCTTAGATAGATAACATGTTGGGTGAACAAATTACAGCGGGGCAATTGACAAACACCGAGAAAGAAATACTTGCATATACTAATCATCTTGACTCCTCTGAGACTTGATTGGGCATTACAACATAATACATAGACCGCCATCCAACTGCATCTATGACTAATAATCCACCTTCAGGTTATCATCCGAACCCCCTCTAGTATTAAGTTGCAAGCAACAGATTATTGCTTTACGAACTACATGTAAAGTAAATAATATGATTGTTCTATGAACAAAGGATTGTTGTTTTCTCCCTAGTAGCAACAACACATCTAGTACCTTAGAAATTTCTGTCACTTCCCCAGATTACTAGAGGCATGAACCCACTACCAAGCATAAATACTAACTCTTGGAGTTGCTAGCATCTACTTGGCCAAGATAGCTACTAACAATAGAAAACATGCAAGATCTCAAATAACAAAGACATGATAGAATCAATAATCAATCTGAAATAGCATCTCAATATCCATCGGATCCCCGCAAACACAACATGTATGAATTACAAATAGATGACCTTGATCATGAACGGAGCTCACAAGATCTAAACATGAAAGCACAAAGGAGGAGAAACCAGCCATCTAGCTACTACATGGATCCGTAGTCCAAGGATGAACTACTCACGCATCACACCGGAGGCTTGCATGGTGATGAAGAAGGCCTCGTGGTGAATTCCCTCTCCCAGGTGCCAGGAAGAGCTTCAGATCCCTCCCGATCTAGGGATGGAGATGACGGCGGCTACAGACTCTCTCGTGGATTTTTGATCGGGTACTTAGGGTTTTCGTCCCGAGGGAAATATATAGGCGGAAGGAGAGGCCAAGGGGGTGCCGGGAGCGGCCACACCACCCCCTGGCGCGGGCCAGGCCTGGCCGCGTGGCCAGGTGGTGTGGTGGCTCCCTGGCCCTTCTCCGTCTCGTATTCTGGCACTTGATCCCTTCCGGAAAAATAGGCACTTTGGCTTTTGTCCCGTCCAATTCCGAGAATATTCATTTTCTGACTTTCCTGGAACCAAAAACAGCAGAAAACAGTAGCCGCACTGTGGCTCTTGTTAATAGGTTAGTCCAAGAAATCATATGAAAAGTACTACAAAGTTGGAACAAAACACAAGAAAGTGGATAAAACCAAGCATGGAACATCAAAAATTATAGATACATTTGCAATGTATCAACCCTTTGCGAGTGTTGGCTCGGAATCGAGCCACACTTTGGTCTTTTCAAAAAACTCTTCAAATTGAAGCGCCAGTCGGGCTCTAGGTCGGTAGTCTATGATATAGGAGGCTGCGGGATCCATGTAGACCCCAATGTCCAATATTTCTCCATCAAGTTCAATGCATCTGTCCAAGGGCGGAGGGAGAAGTGGTTCTACATCCGTGACCAGAAGGCCGACGATGAACACTTTGGACTCGCACCTTTTGACTCAAAGGCGGAGTGTAAGAGGAGGAGGTCATGGAATAACACGGTGATGCCCGACGAAGCTGAAGAAACTGAGGTTCTGTACAAGCGTGTCTGTGACCTTCAACTCATCTGAGGGAAGGAAGTGGGCGGCGCAGACCTCATTCGCACCTGGATGCGTCGTCGAGTGCAGCCACTATAGGCCAGGGCGCATCCGATGTGCTATTGGACTGGAGTTGACGACGTCACTCGCATCTCCCGAGAAAATATTTCCTCAGGTGAAGTAGACAGGAGGTTTCGGATGCTAACCAAGTATATTGCCAAGGAGAAACTCCCTGGTGACTCAGCCGTGCCTCCGTTCTATGCTAGTTGTCCTCCGCCTGAGGTAGTTTTCTTGTTATCTCTTCTCGTTTTTTGATTGCCTGATAGGTTTTCATTTATACTAACGTTGCCTCTTGTTCCAGGATTGGAAGGTGACCACCGTCCTGCCTCCTCAGCTTGAGGGAGTAATCCCTCGTGAAGCGGAAGAGGAGGACGAGTCGAGATCCATCGTCCCCGTCACTAAAGAGCAGGAAGGCCCCAAGTCCAGCGAGAACAGGACTTGCAAGCGCTCCTGAAGAGAGGACTCAGATGCTTCATCGCTGACGATGCTAGAGGGTCCTTCAACTGAGGTAGAGGAGCCAATTCCCATGGTGCATGTACGCGCCGTGGATCCTCCTCCACGGTAGAAGCTTAGGACACCGAAGGAGGTGTCTGAGGACTTTTTCGACCTTGATGACTTCGACTGGTAAGTTTATGCCTCTGCTGATTTGTCCTTATGTCTTGAAATCTCTTTCTCTGAGGTTGTTTTTGTATGTTTTTGCTGTAGAAAACTGCATCATCATCGTCCAATGACTTCCACTTTGTGAAGGAGTCTGGAGTTGCGGACTCCAAAGACAAGGATGTGGCAGAGCAGTCGCATTCTCCCCAGGTGGCGGCCACCTCCGGTGCCAATTCATCTAGCCCTCCCCCACACCGGGGGGCACTAGATGGTTGCCCGGACGCCTATGCAGCGAGAAACTTTGGAGTCCCTGGAGGAGCATGTAAGTTTTTCTTGACTATGTCAGTCGAAATTAGGTTGGTGCTAATGCCTTTATTCTTGCAGCCTGTCTTTAAGGAATCTATTCGCATCGCCGAACTGATTACATCGATGGGCCGTCAACATGCCTTGTTGGAAACCCAGAATCGCGCGTTCGAAGGTGAACTTGCACTTTTTACCTTTGTATTGTTGGCATAGAAAATTGTCGACCTTAAGATTTTCTATCATACTTTGTAGGTGAGAACAATGAGCTCCTCCGTTGCGTCAGCTCCCTCGAGAAGGGTCTTGCCACAGCGGATAAGAAACACGACGAGGCACTCGAAGCCTTGGAATGTTCCGCCTAGGAGTCGAAGAAGCACGAGGAGGACATGCGTTCTGCTACGGCTGACAGGGAGAAAGTGTTTGTGGAACAACTTTTCTCTGTTGCCAAGGCACTCTCAGGTACGATGCTACGCCATGTTTTCTCTATATTTGCCTATGTTTGGTTGTGCTCAGCTGTGTCTTCCGTAGATGCTACCGGTGTGGACTTCGACTCCCAAGATTTGGCCCGTTAAGATGCTTTGGCAGGCGCCGTAGCTACAGTCGAAGACCACAACATCGCTGTAAAGTATTCCCTCAAGAAGGCCAAGGGTGTGCTTGGGCGTCTTCGAGAGGAGATGGTCCCCAAGGTCGAGCTTATCGAAGATCTTGATGGCCTCGTGGAGTCCTTTGCCGAAGGTGTGCCCATGCACTTCAAGAATGCTTAGAGGAGAGTCGGAGCTACCATGGGACTTGCAATGGCGCAAGCCCATGGTGTTAATCTGAACCCCAGCGAGGTCTCCAAGGCGATGCGGGTCACTACAGATGGCCAGCAGGTAGTGTTTGCTCCCTTTGCCACTCGTTGTCATAAATATGGGCCTCGACTCATTGAGACACTCGCAAAGTACTCGGCGGAGCTGAGGCGGTCAAAGACGGCAAAAGCCACAGCATCAGAGGCTGTAACCGAAAAGGCCGCGGTGTCGGAGGTTGCCACTAACTCGAGGAAGCCCTCGAGTGCCAATGCATAGCTGTAGGCTGTCTCTTTGTCGTCTTTTCTAATATTCTAGCTTCTCCAGACTTCTTCTTGAATTGCGCTGTGCTTTGTGGGGGTACCCCTTTTAAGACTTGTTGAACTTCGATGTTTCTACTTTGATGTTATTATGAATGGTTGGTCCTATCCGTCTGTTCCTCTGCTTGGATAGGGTCCTTCGAGTGATCCATCTGACGCACCTCCCACTGATGAACCTGTGGCGCAACCACGTCCAAAGGTGGAGGAATTTTTGCTGCTATCTTGATTGTGTGATCGTATATAGCACTTGGACAGAGAAATGCCCATGATCCGTGGTAGCGCTGATGTGTGGAAGTTGAAGGCCGAAAAAGCCAGTGAATGGGAGAAATATCTTCTGGGCAAGGTGGCTCAGCTGAATGAGCAATTGGAGTGTTAGTTTCCTTAGCTTCTTCTTCTTTCCTAGCTACTTGTGGTGGCGATTCTCCCTTATTCTTTTTGCTGCCCTTTGCAGTTGTTAGGATTCGCTGTCCACAGGAGGAGAGGGACCGAGTCGCCATTCAGCTAAACAACTTGACCTAGGAACAACTAGAAGCTAGCGGGTACTTTTGGGTTGACCGGGATCGCGCAGTTGCGTTGGCGACATTGCAGGATCGTGTGTCGCAGGTGCTGCTATACTTGAAGAAGGCACAGTCGTGCTTGAAGCACATCTTTCGGGCAATGTTCCCCTTGGACACGGTACCTTCAAGCTTGTTAGCTTTATTGAAGAAGTTCCAGGATGCTAGCATAGTTCGCGAGTGTGTGCGTCAGCAGTTAGTTGCGGGTGCTAAAGCTGCACTGGCACTTGTTCGCCTGCATCGACCTGATTTGGATCTTGCAGCTGTTGCTGGTGGACCGCCGCCCCCGCCAGAGGGGATGGCGTGGAACATGGTGCCCCATTGTCGAGCGGTTGATCAGCCAGCCGAAGACATCATCGAATTGTTCGAGGAGCGTACCAACATTCTCCTTTTACGCCAGTAGGGTAGTTTTGAATCTGCAAAAAGATGTATAGGTGTTGTAAAGTTCGTATAAGTGAGTTGGGTATTTTTATTACCTGTTTTTATGTAAATCTTGCTAGCTTGTATATTTTTCGAGTAGCTTGTACTCTGTAGTTCCTTTTCGTTAGCCTGACGCACTTATCTTAGCACTTTGTCAACCTGTCAGGTGCGTTGCAACTGGGTTGGGTTTACCAAGGGTCGATTAATAGTACGTCAGCTACTCAGGTTACTGCGTTATTTGTGAAATGAGGTAGAAGGGTGGCGCAGCGCTAGAGTGATATAATTGCAAAAAAAATAGAAACAAAAGGTTGAAGGCACTTAGCTTTATTTATTCATAGAATATCGAGAGATACAATGTGTGGCTAAAGTAAAAATATCTAAGGGTAGAAACGATGCAGTTGTGCGATGTTTTAGGGGTTGGAGTATGCGACTCCACTCTCTACGTCTTTCAGGCGATAGGCGTCACCTGGGATTACTTCGGTAATCACATAGGGTCCCTCCCAGGGGGACTCGAGCTTGAGGTGTCCTTGATGCTTCAGACGCAGGACGAGGTCTCCTTCGACGAAGGACCTTGGGTGTAGCCTTCGGCTGTGGTAGTTGCGGAGATTTTGCTGGTAGATCGTGGATCGTTTCGCTGCTATCTCACGTGCTTCATTGAGGAGGTCGACAGAGTCTTCGAGTGTGGCAATTGATTCCGCCTCACTATATGCTATGACCCTTGGGGCCTTGTAGCATACTTCTGCAAGTAGTACTGCCTTGGCGTCGTGTACCATGAAGAATAGAGTATAGCATGTGGTGCTGTTTGGAGTTGTGCGCATGCTCCATAGTACCGATGGTAGCTCCTCGGGCCAGAACCCAGCCGCTCTTTCGAGTGGCCTGAGGAGCCTTTTCTTGATGTCGCTGCAGATGAGGCCATTGGCCTTTTCGACTTGACCATTGGTCTGAGGGTGCACCACCGAGGCGTACCTGATGTTGATTCCCAGGTTTTCGCAGAAATCCTGGAATTCGTTTGAGGTGAAGTTTGTTCCGTTGTCCGTGATGATGCTATGCGGCACCCCGAATCGTAAGATGATGGACTCGAAGAATTTGACAGCAGTGGCCCCTAATTGTTTTGTCACCGGCATGACCTCAATCCACTTGGTGAATTTGTCAACTGTGACAAGAAGGTAGATGTACCCTCCAGGTGAAGATTTTTGCAGCTTGCCGACCATGTCAACTCCCCATTGCGCGAAGGGCCAGGCCACGGGTATCGACCTGAGATCTGCACCAATTGCGTGTGGTTTGTCGGCAAATCTTTGGCAAGCATTGCACCTCTGGACAATGTCCTTAGCATCATGCATTGCTGTTGGCTAGTAGAATCCAGCTCGTAGAGCTTTGGAGACGAGGGCGTGACTTCCGGCGTGATGGCCGCAAGTGCCTTCGTGTATCTCAAGGAGGATGGCTCTTCCATCTCTGTTGGAGACGCATCATTGAAGGACTCCTATGATGCTGCGCTTATACAGTTCGCCGTTGATGAGGGTGAAAGCCTTGGATCGTCGCGCTATATGACACACATTTGTTGGGTCATCTGGCAACCTTTTGCTAAGAAGGTATGTGATGTATGGTTGCATCCAGGATGGCTCGATCATCATGACCTCCATGGGGCCTTCGAGTCTTGTCTCTTGCTCCATATCCTCAAGTGCTTTGGGCTCATCGGGTGACGTAGCCCCCGAGTCCTTTGACGTGCTAGTTTGCTACTATGGAGCCATCGGCTTGATGGAGCATTCACATATTTGCTCTAGGAATACTCCGGGTGGCACTGGGGCACAGGTGGAACCAATATTGGCGAGTGTATCCACCTCTTTGTTGCTTTCTCGACCAATGTACCGCAGTTCATAGTCATCAAAGTCTCCTTCGAGTGTGTCATAGAGGTTGTGGTAGGCGATCATGTTGTCGCTCAGGGCATCGTATTGGTTCATGGTTTGATTCACCACCAGCTTGGAGTCGCCATAGATGACGAGTCGTGTTGCGCCACAGGATTTGGCCATCTGCATCCCATGGAGCAGGGCCTCGTATTCAGCTTCGTTGTTGGAGGCACGGAACTACATTAGTAGAACATACCTCATCTTGTCACCTTGTGGTGATGTCAGGATGACGCTAGCGCTCCATCTCGATGTTTTGATCCGTCGAAGTGCATTGTCCATAGGCAGGACATGTCTAGCGTATCGAGGAGCTGGTTCTCCATCCAGTGAACAAGGTAGTCTGGGAGTACTTGCGACTTGATCGTGTCTCGCTTCTCGTATTGATGTCTCGTGGAGAAAGTTCTATCCCCCAAAGCGCGACTCGTCCGGTGGCGTCGGGGCTGTTGAGGATGTGCCCTAGTGGAGCGTCGTTCACCACAATGATGGGGTGTTCCTGGAAGTAGTGGCACAGTTGCCGGGCTGTCATGAAGACGTCGTATGCCAACTTATGATAATGTGGGTATCGCTGTTTTGTTGGTTTGAGCACCTCGGTGAGGTAGTATACTAGACGTTGTACTCCGTGGACTTTATTTTCTTCGGCTCGTTGTACTACGAGAATGGTAATAACCACCTAGTTGGTGGCGGAGATGTATAGCAACAGGGGCTCCTTTTCTTGAGGTGTTACCAACACCGGCAAAGTGGATAGTAGTTGCTTGAGGTCTTCGAATGCTTATTGCGCTTCTTCTATCCACTCAAACTTTTTAGCTTTGTGAAGGAGTTGGTAGAAAGGTTGTGCCTTCTCGCCCATTTGACTGGTGAATTGGCTGAGTGCCGCGATTCGCCCAGCGAGCTGTTGGACGCCTTTGACGTTCTTTGGTTTCTCCATGGACAATATAGCCTTTATTTTCTTCAGGTTATCCTCGATCACTCTCGCGGAGATAAGGTACCCGAGTAGTTGCCCAGATGGTACACCGAAGGCACATTTGTCCGGGTTTAGCTTGATCCGGTAGCGGTCGAGGTTATCGAAGGTTTCGTGGAGATCGTCGAGTAACGATGCTTCCTCCTTAGTTTTGACGAAGATGTCGTCGATGTAGACTTGAATGTTGCGGCCAAGCTGGCTCTTGAGGCAGGCCTGCATACACCGCTGATAGGTGGCCCCTGCGTTCTTCAGCCCGAAGGGCATCATTGTGTAGCAGAAGACACCAAAGGGCGTGATGCACGCAGTTTTCTCCTGGTCTTCCTCCTTCATTTGAATCTGGTGGTAGCCTGAGTAGGCGTCAAGGAAGCAGAGGTGCTCGCATCCTGCGGTGGAGTCGATTATCTGGTCGATCCACGGCAATGGGAAGTGATCCTTTGGGCAATGTTTGTTCAAGGAAGTGAAGTCCACGCACATCCGCAGGATATCTGTGTCCTTTTTAGGAACAAGCACGGGGTTTGCTATCCAAGTGCTTTCCTTGATCTCTCGTATGAAATTGGCGTCGAGGAGTCTATTGACTTCCGTATCGACTGCTTTTTCCCTTGGCTCCGACAGTCGATGTATTGTCTGCTTCACTAGTCTTGCTTCAGGATTTACGTTGAATGAGTGCTCGGCGAATTCCCTAGGAACCCCTGGCATGTCTATTGGACACCAGGCGAAGATTTCCCAACGCTCACGGAGGAGTTTGACAAGCGCGAGTTCCTATGCGGGACTCAAGTTGTTGGCGATGAGGGCCATCTTGGTCGGGTCTATTGGATGGACCTAGACCACCTTGGTGTGGACCGATGAGTCGAAGGACTGGTCAGGTGAGTTTGGCTTACTCGGAGGAGGTAGACTGTTGTTTGTCAACTCCTTCAACCTCGCCAGCTCCTCCTGCATGCCAAAAGACTGGGATATTATGTTGAATTCCCTGTCACAGTTGTCTGACCTCTCGAAGCTTCCATTGATGGTGATAATGCTGTTAGGGCCTGACATCTTCATCTGCAGGTAGGCGTAGTGTGGCACCGCCATGAACCTCGCGAACGCGACACGTCCGAGGATTCAATGGTACTGCGAGGGCCAGTCGACCACTTCGAATTTGATGCATTCTCGTTGGAAGTTTGCTAGTGTGCCGAAGATGACGTCCAAGCTGATCTTGCCCAGGGGGTATATGCCCTTCCCTGGGACGATGTTGTGGAACATTGTGTCTGAGGTTTCCAGGCATGACAGGGGGATTTGCATGGCGCACAAGGTGCTTGCGAACATGAGGTTGATGTCGCTGCCTCCGTCCATGAAGACGCGACTCATCTCGAAGCCTCCAATTTGTGCCTAGAGCACTAGGGGGCAGTGACCTAGGCGAGGTACTTGACGTGGATGATCGTGTTTGTCGAAGGTAATGCAGGACTCACACCCACTGAGGTACTCGATGGTGGAGGGTGGATAGTTCATCGCCAAGTTGACTTGGCGAGTGATTGATTTTTGCACCTGGTTTAATGGGCGTCTTTTTTGGATCATTCCCATATTTCCCAGTGCTCGCGGGTATTGCTCGCCTCCATTGTCCTGGACTGGCGCGACCGTAGGTCAGGGTGGGCTGGGTGGTGGTGGCGGCGCTCCGTGAGCCATGACACCGGGGCAGCTCCATAGCCTTGATTTATCGCGTCATGATTCATCTAGGCCAGGCCTTCGTGGATCCTGAGGAACTCGCAGCATTCCTTTAGGAGGTGACTGGATTTTTCTTGCCGTCATGCTTGTCGATGTAGAAATGCACGTTGCAAGGTCCGGATAGTTTGTCCTAGATAGATGTTCCAGGTGCTTCATCACGAGTGCGGTGTTACCATACTTGCGTGGTTTTCCGCTGTCGCGGTATCCACCACTGCGATATCCGCTGTTGCGGCTGCTGTCGTCGCGCTTATCAGCGTAGCCAGCCGCGACCATGTCGACTTCCTCGTGGTCTTTGTAACCGCGCATCCGGTGTTTTCCTCGGCGATCACGTCTACGACCGAGGTCGTCATCATCATCTGAGTGGGCATGGTTGTTTTTCACCAAGCCCTCTCCATCAGCCCACCTATTCATGATCTCCATTAGGTGGTCGATTGTTTTGGGCTTCGAGCGGCCCAGCTCCTCCCTGAGCTCTCTGCGGCGTACGCCGCCGTTGAATGCGTCGATTGTGCGATCCTCAGAGATGTCCTCTCTAGAGTTTTTGATGATGGACCACCTTTGAATGTATGAGTGCATAGACTCGTCAGTCTTTTGATAGTAGGCTCTCAATTCTTTGATTGATGCGGGCCTTTTGTAAGTGCCCTTGAAGTTCTGCACGAAGCTGTAGACCAGTTCATCCCAGCTGCGAATCGATCTGCGTGGGAGGTTGTTAATCCATGCACGAGCGGTGCCTTGTAGCTGTAGTTGGAGGCATTGCATGGCCATGCTTGTGGTTCCGCCGTGCAGCCTGACGGAGGAAATATTATCCTCCATCAAGATCTTTGGGTCTTGGAGGCCATCAATTTTGGGTTCTCTGACGGGAGTTTGAACCCTTTGGGCATTCGCTTTTGACGTATGGCTCTGCTGAAGCAGCTGGCACCGCAGAGCTCCGTCCCGTCATCCTCCGAGTCAGTCAAATGGGCGCGCCTTGCATGCATCTTGTCAACCTTGCGATGTGTTATGTCATCACACATGTCGTAGTCGTAGTCATGTCACCGTGACAGGTCATGGTCGTCGCCGCTAGAGGAGGAAGGAGAGTAGTAATTGGCTAGATCTTTGTTTCTCTTCGGCTCCAGCGCTGGATCCTTACTGAGCGCAGCTTTGACTAGTCCCAGGCTAGCGATCATAGATCGGTGCATGGTGGAGCGTGGGTCTCCAGCCGGTGGCTGGTTGTTGAGCTGGTACATGGTAGCTGCTACCACCGCTGCCTACGGAGTTTTCGGAAGTACATTGCCCCGTGTGTCCACCATCATGAACGAGAAGTCGAGGGCTCGACTGGCCTCTACTCGCTCCCTCTCAGTGAGGTGAGGCAGTCGAGAGCGTCTTTTGGCGGCTGTGTGATCATTTCCTTTAGAGGAGGATCCTCCGATGGAAGAGAGTTAACCTCGACGGAGGCTCGACTCGTTCGTGGCCCTTCTGCGCTCGTTGAGCTGGGCGATTACTTGTTGTTGGTGCTTGAATTCTTCCTTGAGCAGCCAGTGATAACCCATCAGCATGTCTTGCAATGAGTTGGGTGGTAGGGGGTTGCCCCGTAGGACCTCCCTGCAGCGGGCCCACTCAGCGTCGTTGAGCTTGATCAGTACGCGTTCTCGGGTATTTTCATTTTCTGAGAGGTTCGGCTGATCCTCTGGGATGGGCCCGTCGCCAGGGGGACGGCCTTCTAGCCTGTTGTTGGTGGGGGTGCCGTTGGAAGGGCCACCATTCGCTACTGGGATGCCATCGCCAGTACCAGTGTTATCCCCATTGACGCCCATGTTGATGACAACGCACATGTAATGGCTAGGGAAGTTGTTGCTCCCGCAACTTTCAGATCCGGAGTCGTAGGCTCCATCTTCTATTGCCAGATTGCCCAGATCGGACTCACAACTACTGTCACTATCCGTATTTCCGACTGATGTCAGGGCATTGAGCTCGCTCAGGGTGCCGATTGGGGGTGGAAACCACGATGCAGGAGCAATCGCAGGAACCTTCGGCTGATCAAGGAGGCGAAGTGTGCCCAGATGACCAACTTGGAAGCATAAGCTCCTGATCGCCAGGCCGATTCCGTCACCCACGTACTCGAAATCCGGGCGAGTGGCCAGCATGTGGACGGTGAAGTCGAAGGCACCAAAGAGGAGGCGAGTCTCCGCTGCTGCGGAGTCGTAGATCACGGTTGATGGGGCCAAGGAAGCCGCAACATCAACACTCCTATTTCCCACAGACGGTGCCAATTGATGAGGGGTTAACTCATCAGTGCCAATCATAGATGGACTTAGGTTCGAGGAAGTGGGGAGCACTGGAGGCATCGATCGTCTAGCAAACAAGCACACATGTGACACGAGGTTTACCCTGGTTCAGGCCTCGTAGAGGACCCTACTCCTACTTGTCTGCTCTTGGAATTATCGAGGAGTCGAAAATTATAGGGGTGCGTAGATGCAATCTGGCGATGGTGTGGAAACTAGGGTTGCGGATATCATTCTCGCTGCCCCCTCCTAGCCTTTATATAGATAGGCTAGGTCTCGGGATAGCAGGCCGAGTCGGTTACTGAAGGGGGTCCGCAGCAGAAAACAAAAAAATTCCTACGATGGAACCCCAAACCTGCCTAGGATCTATCTATGTAGTAATGTCGTAACGACCAATGCATAGAGAATACATACCCTTTTAGACCGTACGCGGTTAACGTTCCGAGGGGAATGTGGTTGATGTACTCGAACTCGTAGCCGACCTCAAGGTCGTGAAGCTCCTCGCAGGTTACCCCTTGCTCCTTCTTCATCATGCAGCAGCTCCGGCTCACCATATTTAAGCGCCCCAAGTGTTGCGCCTCGTGTCTTCGTACACATCCGGTGCACGATGAGACCTCCGGCTCCCCAATCTCGTCGGGAGTGCGGAAGTTGATATCCGGCTAGGAATCCCTGCAGTGCAACAGCGTACTGGTGTGCCTTGTTCGCATAGTCCATACTTGGGGCCATGGTCACAAGGTATAGAGAGAGGGAGGGAGAAAGCCAACTACAAGACTTCTCAAATTGTGTGTCTAATCCCACCTATGGGAACCCCTTTATATAGGCGGAGGGGGTGTGCCCTCCCCATTAGGTTAGCCATGTGGAACTAATAGTCAAAGGAAAAACAGCGAGAATTTTGTCCTGCCAGATGGGCTGATTTCAGCCCAAGAGGGAAAAAGAGATCAATAGCAGCCTGCAGCACAGGCGCCGGCCGGGTGGGCCTTGGGCGGCCAATCCCGCCCCTTGCCTCTCGTGTGCGGCGGCGTGGAGACTGTCGCTCGGGTGGGCCGGTCCACGGTGCTTTTGCCAGCGCAGCGTGGCAGCCCGGCAGGTGGGCAGTTGGCCTCGCCCAGCCCCTCCGCCTGCCAGCGGTGGCAGCCAATGCTGCGATTCGCCAACGGCGTGTAGTATCTCGCCACCCGCCATGACAGCCTTTGCTTGCCACCCAGTGCGGTGGCTATTATCCTCCGCCCACGTGGGCTAGCTATTTGCTTTTTCCCTTTTTTCCTGCAGCTTTTCTTCTAGGCCTTTCCCTCGGGATTTGGCCTAATATAAAAGTTGCCTTTTATAAATCTTAATTGAAATATTATTTAGAATATATTAATTCACAATTAACATATAATAAATATATATTTAAATTCTCATTTACCCAAAAACACTTTTTCGGTCTTTTCCTTTATTCTTTCTCCGAACAACTTCGGATCGCTCCGCGGAACATTTCCGGCTTTCTCTTTCTCTACTGTGATTCCATCTTACGAATGATTGCTCTCATCGTACCCTTAAGTGTATCCTCTCATGGCTCGGGAATGCTCTAGACATGATCTGTATCAATGATCAATAGAGAGACCAGGAATATCTATGTGACCCCTATGCATTCCTGATGACAATCTCGTTTGAACTGCTAAATGTAGCATCCAATTCCTTTTGTTTCTTGATACGAATTGTCCGAGACCCGATCATTGGTATCACATACCTTGTTCAATCTCGTTAACAACAAGTTTTGTTTTCTTGTTACCGTGATATTACATCCCCGTGACCAAGTCACATGTTGCAATATTTATGGATGTAATCTCACCAAGCCGGCCGTATGTAACCTTCGAAGGACCAAGGAGGACTTGGAGTGGAGGTTCTAGAAATCAAAAATAAATGCCTACTTAGTAAATGGTTATTCAAACTAATTAATGAGAAAGGCGCCTGGCAGGAGTTGCTCCAAAATAAATATTTGCATTCAAAAACTCTGTCACAAGTAACTGCACAATCCAATGACTCACCGTTCTGGAAGGGCCTAATGAAAGTAAAACAAGAATTTTTTTCTAGGGGCCATTTTGAAGTTAAGGATGGAACCAACACCAGATTTTGGGAGGACGTTTGGTTAGGAGACACACCTCTAGCACAACAATATACCATACTGTATAATATTGTGCAACGGAAACAAGTTACCGTGGCTGACGTGCTCTCATCGAATCCACTGAATGTGAATTTTAGGAGACTTTTAACAGGGAATAAGTGGGATGCATGGTTGCATCTCGTATCTAGACTCATACAAATTAATCTTACGGAGGGATGTGACAATTTTTGTTGGCGACTTACACAGTCTGGTAATTTTACCGTTAAATCTATGTACCTTGACCTTTTGAATGGAAACACAAGGTTTCTTAGAAAGTATATTTGGAAAATCAAAACCCCTTTAAAAATCAGGATTTTTATGTGGTTTGTTCATAGAAAGGTCATCCTAACTAAAGACAACTTGAGAAAACGTCATTGGCAGGGAAACGCCAATTGCTGCTTTTGTGACAAAGACGAGACTATTCAACATCTTTTTTTTGAATGCTCTTTCGCGAATATTATTTGGCGCATTATTCACATGATTTTTAACATATCACCACCATCGAGTATTAACAATCTTTTTGGTAACTGGCTCAAGGGCACCACAAAAAAAGAAAAAATCCAAATTCGGGTGGGAGCTTGCGCTATTCTTTGGGCTATTTGGAACATACGCAATGATTTTATCTTTAACAGAGCACAAAATATTAATTTTTTGCAGGTTATTCACTTGGCTTCCCACTGGATCCATACATGGTCCTATCTCCAACCAGCGGCGGATCGACAAGCAATGGCTACTGGGTGCAACCTTTTGGAGATGGTCGCACATGAATTATTCAGCCGGTGTGGCTGGCGATCTGATCTCAGAATCACTTGTTGATGGCATCGTGTCCTTTTGTGCCTGTCTGTTCTAGATGGCTGTTATGAGTATGCCATTTTATGATCTTTATTTTTGTATTGGTGATGGAGACTACAAATAGTTTTTATTAATAAAGAAATAAACAAGCCGTATGCATCATTCAGATGCAGAGGCTGGGGCGTTGCCTCCTTTTCGAAAAAAATGTATCTTTACCCGTCATGTGGGTGAACAAATCCCGGTCTTGCAGTCACATGTCATCTACTGTTCCTTTGGAATACCCAACGTACACCTTTATGGCCACCGTATTACCATATGACGGCTGATGCAGTCAAAGCAGCCTCGGGAAACAGTGAGTAATATGAGCTCACGGTCTAAGGAAAAGGAGTCTAGGTATAGCTATTGCAACAATGAACTATATGTGACATGGGTATACCTTACAGGTACTCGAGTTTGGTATATACGGCCCAAATACGTACAGTCCCACGGTGTTGCCAAGGCCGGGATGGAGGGACTTGAGTAACCTATGGACTCTCAATTGCTTGAAGGACAAGAAGAAGCTAAAGGTAGAAAGTTTAAAGGGGAAAACCTTAACTTGTAACCGACTCGACCTGCTACCCGAGACATAGCCTATCTATATAAAGGCTAGGAGGGGGCGGCGAGGAGGACACACGCAACCCTAGTTTTCGCAACCCTCACCAGATTTCATCTGCGCATCATTGTAACTTTTGACTCCCTCGATAATTCCACGAGCAGACAAGCAGGAGTAGGGACCTCTACGAGGCCTGAACCTGGGTAAATCCTTTGTCCCCTGTGTTCTTGTTTGCTAGCCGATAGATGTCTCCAGTGTTCCCTCCTTCTCCAAAACCCAAGTCCATAACAATGGGCATTAACGAGTTAAACCCTCGTCAATTGGCGCCGTCTGTGGGAACTGGGAGCGCTGATGTTGCGGCTTCTTCGGCCCCATCAAACGCGATCTACAACTCTACAACAGCAGAAATTCACCAGCCCTTCAGCGCCTTCGACTTCACCGTCCATACGCCGGCCACTCGCCCGGCCTTCGACACCGTGGGCGAAGGAATCAACTTGATAATTGGGAGCTTCCGCTTCTAAGTTGGTCAGATGGGCACGCTTCGCATGCCCGATCAGCCGACAGCACCGGCGATTACCCCAGCATCATGGTTCCCTCCATCGATCGGTACCCTCAGCGAGCTCAATGCTCCAGCAGCGGTCGGGAACATGGTAAGCGACAGCAGTCGTGACTCCGATCTAAGCGATCTGGCCACTGAAGAAGGAACCTACGGTTCCGGATCTGAAAGTTGTGGAAGCAACAGCCTCCCAAATCACTTCATGTGCGCCGTCATCAACGCGGGCGACACCTCCGCCAACCATGGCAACAGCCCTGACCCGCCCAACGCCACCAACGGCGGCAACGGTGGCAATGGAGGAGCAGTCGAACCCCCTACCATAATCAACGAGCAAACCGGCGAACGCGTCGTGATCAGGCTCAACGAGCAAGAGTGGGAACGCTGCCGCGAAGCCCTACAAGGTACACCTCTACCCCTCGGGTCTCCGCAAGAACTACTGATGGGCTACCACTGGCTCTTTAAGGAGGAATTCAAGCGCCAGAAACAAGCAATCGTGGAACTTGAGGCGCGCAAAAAGGCGGCAGACGAGTCAAGCCTTCATCGTGCTGGGCTCTCCTCCTACGGAGGATCCTCCTCAAGAGGCAACGAACATCTCGCCAAGAAGAGGCAGTCGCGGATGGCTCACCTCACCGAACAAGAACGCATAGACGCCGCAAAAATCCTCGATTTCGGCTCTATGACAGTCGACACGAGAGGCAACGTGGTTCCAAGGACGCTGCAAGCCGCAGTGACAGCGGCCACCATGTACCTTCTCAATAACCAGCCACCAGCTGGAGATCCTCGGATGGCCATGCACCGATCTACGATCGCGGGCCTTGGGCTAATCGAGGCCGCCCTCGACAAAGAACCAATACCAGACCCCAAAAAGGGCAAAGCGTTAGCAAAACGCTACTCCTCGTCCTCATCAAGCGACGATAGTCACGACCTGTCTCGACGCCGCCGTTCACGACGACACGATCGCGACTACGATGCACGCGACGAGCTCACGCATCACAAGATCGACAAGTCAAGGGCACGACGTGCTCGGTCGACTGATTCGGAAGAAGAAGATGGAGAGCTCTGCGGTGCCAGATGCTTCAGCAGATCCATCAGGCAGAAGCGAATGCCTAAAGGGTTCAAACTCCCATCGGAGAACCCGAAATTTGATGGTCTACAGGACCCCAAGATCTGGCTGGAGGATCACATCTCTTCATCGAGTCACGGAGGCGTCAAGTATCGCCATATGCAATACTTGCAAAGGCGCAACTCGGGCATGGCTCAATAACCTCCCGCGCGGATCCATTCGCAGCTGGGATGAGCTGGTCTACAGCTTCGTACGCAACTTCAAGGGCACATACAAACGCCCTGCTTCAATCGAAGTACTGAGATGCTGCCAGCAAAAATCTGGTGAATCGCTGCGCTCCTACATCCAAAGGTGGTCCATCATCAAGAACTCCGCGGAGAACATCTCGGAAGACCGCACGATTGATGCATTCAACGACGGTGTCCGCCGCATAGAACTCAGGGAGGAGCTAGGATGCTCAAAGCCCAAGACCATCGACCACCTGATGGAGATCGCGAACCGGTGGGCTGATGGAGAAGATTCGCTGAAGAACCGCGCTCACTCTGACGAGGAAGCAGAACTCAGACGCGACCGTCGAGGAAAACGTCGTATGCGCGTCTACGACGATCGCGATGATGTCAACATGGTCGCTGCCGGTTACGCCGATAGACGCGACGACAACCGCAACAGCGGATACCGTAGCGGCGGATATCGCGACTCCGGGAAAACCACGCAAGTATGGCAACGCCGTACCCGCGATGAAGCACCCGCGACCACCATCGAAGAAAAACTGTCCGGACCATGCACGGTACACTTCTACATCGATAAGCATGACGGCAAGAGAAAGTCCAGTCACCTCCTCAAGGACTGTCGTGAGTTCCTCAAGCTACACGAGGGATTGGTGCGGATGAACCGCAACACGGTCGAAAGAGGCTACAGAACTGCTCCAGGCGCCGTGGCACATGGCGCACCACCACCACCACCTGGGCCACCCCCGAACAGAGCTGCACCGGAGTCACACGATCATGATCTACCTAGAAGTATCCACTCTCTTAAAGTTGATCTTGAGTAAGATCATGAAGGCGGATGGCAATCCTATCTCTCTCCTCCTGCGGACGGTGTGCGCTAATAACTACATCAACAAAGATGAGTACAACGTACCATCGCGATTAACTACAAAGAAAAACATGAGGATGAGCAAACTAACATTTAAACTGGTCGCCCAGTTGCGTCACCTCGCCAAGCAGATATTGCTCGCGAGCGGCGGCTTTTTCAGCATTTGACTTCCACATGTCGGCGCTACCACGGATCACGGGCAACTCACGCTCCAGCTGCTTAACGCGATCACGAAGTCGCGAAAGCAAGGAAAGTTCCTCTACTCTGGAGCAAGATGGTGCCGTTGCATCCTCAAAAGATGGTGAGTCCAGGGTTCCCCCCACAGGGCCACTTGATGTACCCTACCAAAAATCAAGCCAGAAACAAAAATAAGGCGACCAACTCAAAAGCCAAAAGTAACAGGTGCATTCAGGATCAATAAAAGTATGTACAAACACATCCACCAACAGGCATGAGCTACAATCAAAAGAGCGAGTTCATCAGCTATTACACGAAACTAACTACGGAGCAGCTGGCTTCTTCGACTTCGAGGACTTCGGGGGCTTCATCAAGTCCGTGGCGATGTCGATGCCACCGACTTTCCGCATTGCCCCGAGGTCAAGAAGCTTTCGCCGCCTTCTTGGCGCGATTGAGCTCCTCCGAATACTTGGCAACGGTGTTTATCAAGGAATGGCCATATTTGGCACAGGCAGTCGCAAAGGGAGCGAACACTACCTGCTGACCATCCGCGCCAACAGGCATTGTCTTCGACACCGCCGAGGGATCCACTTTGACTCCGTGGGCTTGCACCATGGCTAGAGACATGGTTGCACCAGCTGCGTGGAGGGAGTTCTTGTACGTGGCAGGCACACCCCCAGCGAGTGACTCCACCAGCTCCTCGACATTGTCGAGCAGCTCCGCCTTCGGCATCAGCTCCTCCCAGAGATGACTCAGGGTGGCCTTGGCTTTGGACAACGTATTTTGGACAGCGGCGCTACGGTCTTCGACCGCAGATACCGCGCCTGCCAGAGCGTCATCACGACCAAGGACTCGTGGATCAAAACTCAAGCCACCAGCATCTACACCAAAAAACACACATGGATCAAACTTCTGAATGCCACCGGCGCCGCAGAGGAAGAGAAGAACATCAATAAAAATATCCGCCAAGTAAAGGTACCTGAGAGGGCCTTGGCGACTGAGAACAGTTGCTCTTCGAACAACTTCTCCCTGGCCGCAAAGGAGGCACGCAGATCCTTTTCGCGCTTCTGGGCTTCATCACGAGCCGCGATTGCCTCATCGCGCCCCTTCACAGCTGCGGCCAAAGTCTTTTCCAACGTGGCGACGTCACGCAATAAAGCATTATGCTCAGCTATAGGACAGTCAAAATTTGGCTGTCAGTCGATGATACCAATGTGTAGAGAAGATGACAAGAAATAGGTATAGAACACTTACTCTCGACCACGCGGTGGCGCTTCTCCAGCATCGCATGCTGGCGACCTATCGCCATCACCTGCTCTGCCACCTGCGCGGCTTCCTTGACAAGGAGCTGTCGCGCAAAACAAGGAATCAGCAAAAGGCAACAAAAGGGCGTTGACTGCCAGTTAAAAAAAGAGAAGAGAGAGAGATATATATACTTACATGGTCCTCCAGCGACTTCGAAGAAGATTGTTGAACCATCGTCCGAGCTACTACTCGATGCTCCCATACGTGAGGAGAGCTCGAAGAATTGTGCCCGGAGTGGGCCGCCGCTGGAGGAGAAGGAGCACGCTCGACCTCTATCTTGGCCTTTGAGGTCGCGACTCCTGACTCCTTCAAAAATTCGACGTCACCAGAAGATGACGACGCCTCTTGACTACAAGACAAAATCCGCACTCAGATAAGGAAACTACAGGGAAAAAGCCAACAAGAAGAAAACAAGTGACGAATTAATTTACTAGCAAACTTACCAGTCAAATCTATCAAGATCAAATGTGGCCTCTGTCGACTCCGACAAAGACTCCTTGGGCAATCGCATCTTCTTGTGAGATGACGATGCCACAGCCCTCACAGGAACGGCGGGAATTGGCGACTCCGCGCCAACAGCCGCGCCCCCTGGAGTGGAAGGAGTCGACACGTGGAATCCTCGCTACGCGAACGCTTGCGAGTATCCGGACTTTCGGACTCGGGGGCTTCCTATCCAACATCGGAAGGGACTGTCGACTCAGACTGGTCCTCTTCCACAGCCTCATGAGGAATAATCCCCTCAGGGAGGGGAGGCATGCAAGGCGACACCACCCACTCCTGCATACAAAAATAAAACAGATAAGCAATAGAAGACGCAATCGAGAAAATACGCTACTAGGTAGCACAACCATACCTCAGGAGGAGGATTCGAAGCATCGAAAGGAGGAACGACTGGCTCGTTTGGAAGTACATCCTTGAGGGTATACTTCGTGACCAGTCGCACCCTCTTATCTACCTCACTCGCGGACATGCCATAGGCAGACACGCGAGTGGGATCATCAGCGCCACCCCATTGGAACATGGGATGGACCCTGGCCTGGAGAGGCTGGACGCGACACTGCAGCCAAGTCCTGACAAGGGCGCAGCCTCCCTCTTCTGCGCCTATGCGACTCTCGAGCTCGCAGACGCGCTGATATAACACGTCTGTCTCCGCGAGTTCGGAAGGCATGATCACATTCTTCCAAGAACGCATCTTCTTGCAGGGAGTCGCGGGATCAAAAGGTGCGAGACCAAAGTGCTCGTCCTTGGCCTTCTGGTCGCGCACATAAAACCATTTGTCCCTCCATCCCTGGACGTAAGTGGCGGATGGATCAACATGTATTCCGCAACCACCTACATCATAAACCAAAGAGCCAGATGCGGACTGACGCTTCAATTTAAAAATACGTTTGAAAAGACCAAAGTGTGGCTTGATTCCGAGCCAACACTCGCAGAGGGTGATGAAGCAAGTAATGTGGAGGAGAGAATTTGGGGACAGTTGATGGAGCTGGAGCCCATAGAAACAAAGAAGACCCCGAAGAAAGGGGTGAAGAGGCAAGGAAAGACCACGAATGATGAATGCAAGAAACATCACTCGATAACCAGCAGGAGGCACAGGAACGGTCTCACCGCTGGGGACGCGCGAATCGGCGACTGATGCAGAGATCACTCCGTCTTGGCAAAGAAGACGAAGATCCGACACTTTGATGATGGAGGGGCGCCAAGCGACATTAGTCACGCGGGTGCCCGCGACCTTCTTCTTCTCGGTGGCGGCAGCGCTGGTGGTCGCAGCAGCGGAGCCACCCTTCTTCTTCGCTGCAGCGAGGGTGGCCGCGGACTCAGCGGCAGCGCCTCCCTTGTTCTTCCCCATTGCGCGGCGGTGATGAGAGCGAAGAAAATAGCTGGGGAACGAACGAAGCTGGTCCAGCATCGTAGAGCAGGTGGGTGCAGAGGAAAGCAGGAAAGCAAAGGGCAATGGCGATGGCAGCAAAGGAAGAAAGAACACAGATGGGAAAATTACCGCTGCGGCATCGCTACTTAACCCCTGGAAGATGCAATCCAACGGCTGACAAAAACCCTATTGGACGTGTGGCACGCATCGCGGAGGACACGTGGAGAAGAGGAAGCGCGAACCGTCCCCCCACTTCTACCATTACACGCGGAAATCGAGGAGGCACAGTTAAAAATAAGATTACGCATGCCCAGTCAAATCAAAGTCAGAAAGTGGGACCCACAGCTCGTCACGTCCCATCAAAACCGCTCACGCGGGCAACTAAGGTCATAAGGCCAAGACCGACGCGTCACCAAAAGGCTATGCAATGGAGAACTTGATTATTTTTAGTCCTGGAGTCTTCGACTCCACCAAGCACTCGGGTTACTCCATAGGAGCGGCGCGCACCCTACGATTTTCTTTTCTTTTGCAGAACATGGACAATTACAAAAGGCAAACCCAACCACCAAACACAGTTCGATTATGAATATGGGTTACTCCCATAGGGAGCGCCCGAAAAGTAGCAAAAGACGACATCAACAGAAAATATTTTGCACTGCCGGGTCATCGATCAAACAAGCGAAGACGATAGCGATGCAAAGGTGTTTCACTACCTGCCGGGTTATCAACCGAACAAGCAAGCAAAAGACGATAGCGATGCGAAGTTTTAGTCCACGAGTCTTCGACTCAACCAGCACTTTGGTTATTCCCTATAGGATACTGGTCGCGCACCCTATGATTATTTGAACAAAAACTATGTGTTGATAACATCCACACTCGAAACTCATGGCGACACCGCCTCATAATTTTTCCTACAAAGAGATCAAGCGTCTCTGGGTTACCCGAATCGCCTCCGTGATGATAAAATTGATGTCGCGCTTACCAAGTGAAGGTAAGACCTGAATAAGGCCCGCAACGCATTTAATCGCGACTACCAGAAATATATCCGCGCCCACAGCACGATGAACATGCCTTGACGCGTCAAGTGCTCACACCCATATAACTGGAATTCGACTCCTGTAAGACCTCCGTGGCCTGAGTCGAATTACACCAGCACTTTTCCGGATTCGAGTCCGGGGACTCGAATTCAAGTAGATTGCGTTGTTTCACCCTAAGGTGGTTAACTGATACCAATACATCAGTCATATCAGGCACGTATATCAACAATCCCTATGACACAAATAAAAGCAATCAAAATATAGTCATTCAGGCACTCGAAGGCTTCAAAAGTCCCCAGTCGAATCTGCGATTCCACTGGACACTCGGGGGCTACTGACATGGGTATACCTTACAAGTACTCGAGTTTGGTATATACGGCCCGAATACGTATAGGCCCACGGTGTCGCCAAGGCCCGGATGGAGGGACTCGAGTAACCTATGGACTCTCAATTGCTTGAAGGACAAGAAGAAGCTAAAGATAGAAAGTTTAAAGGGGAAAACCCTAACTTGTAACCGACTCGACCTGCTACCCGAGACCTAGCCTATCTATATAAAGGCTAGGAGGGGGCGGCGAGGAGGACACACGCAACCCTAGTTTTCGCAACCCTCGCCAGATTTCATCTGCGCATCATTGTAACTTTCGACTCCCTCGATAATTCCACGAGCGGACAAGCAGGAGTAGGGACCTCTCGAGGCCCTAACTGGGTAAATCCTTTGTCCCCTGTGTGCTTGTTTGCTAGCCGATAGATGTCTCCAGTGCTCCCTCCTTCTCCAAAACCCAAGTCCATAACAATGGGCATTGACGAGTTAAACCCTCGTCAATATGACTTGATCAAGTTGCAATTCTTCGAGTAATGTCCATCATATCATTCTCCAATGATATGACCCTGTTGTCAATTGGCATAAATCCCCATGATCTTGAAACCCAGATTATCCTCATGACCAACGAACTAGTATGAATAGAGGCTACTAGGGACTTGGTTGTTTCATACCACACCTGTACCAATGTTTCTACTTGGCATAGTTATAGCACAATATGAAACTATTATAAACAATTGAGATATGACAATAAAAACCTATTTATTATTTGCCTCTAGGGCATATCTCCTTCAGTCTCCCACTTGCACTAGAGTACAAATAATCCAGCTCGCATTTTAGTCATATAAACCATATACGCGTTTACAGATCATGCATGCTCATGGGAAACATCATGTCCATGTTCTGTTTTACCAGATCATTATGTCTTTTGCAAATCGTTAATGTTTTCCTAATTTTGACATTCAGTCCATTATGTTATAATGGGTCGAAGCATTTGTTTGGCAACAAAGTGAGACTTTTGTTTCTAGTGTTTATAATGACGGTCGTTTTCACTGTTGTCATCTAAACTTCAAAACACACTTTGCTATCCTTTGTGTATATACTATAGTCATGGCAGAAGAACAAGGCCAGATTCTAGGAGCTTACAGTGACTTTAGATCAACCTCGAGGGCTTTCTCATGGGCCCTGGGACACATCGTTCTACGTTAAAAGCGAACTAGCCCCGCCATAACATTATATATCACATCAGATGGAGCCTTTATACTTCTATATCTATGTAGATCCTAGTGCATGAAATGCAACTATGCCACTTACTTTGCTTCTTGTCATTTAAGTACAAACTTAATTCTGGTTTAGTGATCAACTCAGGAATCACTTAAAGACATGTTCTTATAGTTAAGACTTTGTCCTACCAACCAGAACTTCGAGTCACTTTATGTCGAGTATACAACATGGTTATATGGAAGAACCTATGGCTGAGGCATAGGAGATGCAACGCATCTCTTTCTTTCAACCATAGTTGCAATACTAACTCAATGCTTCATACAACAAGAACTTCTTTCTTACCTTGTTCCATACTGAGCTTCTTCAGAATCTTGTCTTAGGACATTCTGAACATCTTTCAGAATCAAGTCCAGGAAGCATTCGACATTTAGTGTTTATTAAACCCACCAATCTATCTTGATAGATCTCTTTGTTTAATAACTTCAACTTCATCCTTATTTATCTGACTTAAACGTTATTAACATCAATCACATCATTCACATATGTCGTCCACATATCACAGAATGATTTCACGCTCCCACTCAAATATGACATTCATGTTTGAGATCCAGGGATTTCACTTGGCTCCCACTCAAAATATGTCAGCTACATATTATGAATTAGCCAAGATGATTTGCTCCCACTCAAATCTAGGTCCTCTCGATAATATTGGATATTCCAAATTTCTTTGATCATCATCAAATCGAGAATTCCACTAACGAGATTTCAATGATCATTCATTTCTCGCACTTAGGTCCATCACACTTCTTTGTATTTCGTAGGTATGTCTTGTTCAAAACATGACAAGTGAATCAACAATATAATTCCACAAACTTGTAGAATATATAGTTGAATCCTACTTTCTTTAGTAAAAGTATTTACTTGAAACTTTATGATCATTATCAACAGTTTGTCCTCTATTTGTAGAGTTTAGTTTCACGAGACAAATTTCGCTGCGCCACTCAACAATTCGGAGGTAAGGTCAAATACCTTGTTTTGATCTTTTACTTTCTTCCACTTGTATCTTCATCAAGACACGTCAACTTGTGGACGATGCATTCATAGCTTCCTAAGAATGCTCTACAAAGACTCGTTTATTCGCCACGACTTCGACTTATCGGAATCTCCAGAAACTCAAATGTGCCATAACACTTATGGTGTTGTTTCCACGAATCTTCAGATGTTCCTTTGTATTTCAAATGAGTGCTTGCTTATTTCAATCTCTAACTCTAAACGATAACCATAACCCCGATAAGAGATAATATGTATCTAATACAAAATGATTATGATGTTTAGACATTTCAACACAGTTTGAATTCATCCAATTATCATAATTTGTGAAACATCTTTCACAAGTCCCTTTTATGCTAAACTTAAATTGAATACTTCAGTCATGTCGATCAAATCGAAGAGACTTCGCATTCTCGTTAATTTCAATATCCTTTTATTGTTGTGAACTCATTTGAACAATTCAAATCATTTTGAACTCATGTTTCATTAAGTAAATACGCTTATTCACTTAAGTCCACAACAAATGATTTCCACTACTTGTTGAAAATACGATACATCACTATGTATAAGATTCAACATTTCTTTGCATATCACCATTTTACCAGAATGCGGAATTTTAGTCATTCTGCTCAAGAGGCATGGTTTTGAAAAGCCTCCAGATTAAGCATCTAGGACTCCGATCTTCATAAAGAACATGAAATAACCAAAATGACTTAAACTATAGTGTCATCTCATTATTAAACTTTGGATATCTTTTAGCATTCCAATCTTTTATAAATGTTTAAACTATTATCATTAACATAGTGATGAGAATAACTTGTTTGTAATCGTAATATGACCATAACGGTATTGTTCATAAGAATAGTACAAACTAGCTTGTAACTTGTTCATATGAATAATCGTCTCGCCAAAAGCAAGACACACAAACAAAGATTACAAATTTATATTCAAGTCCACAAATCCAAATGATAAACTTTGAGGAAAGAGGTGATGTCGGCCATCAACTGTTTTGCTTGCCGTTATCAAGCTTCATTGCCTCAACTCTAGCAATTATCAAGCAGACCATCCTGTTTTCACAAAACAGGACAAGTATCAAATACTTTGTAAACTGCAACGAGTTTTGAAAGAACCACATTTATAATTTTGTATATCTAACATATACCTTTTTCATCCATGACCTCCTATTGCAATCAAGCCCTTCTAAGAGTTCTCAACTCTAACGGTAGATCGCTAAGTGTTTCTCTAAATATTCTCTTTTCATCCATGATGGAGGAAAACCCATCCAATGGCTCTGTTGGGTTCGCAACATAGAAAACAAAAAAAATCCTACGATGGGAACTATAGGCCAAGATCTATCTACTAGATACAAGCAACGGGTGGATATACATCCATAGAGAACTTACCCTCAAAGACAACAAAGCTTTGTTAACGAGTTAGAACTCGTGGATGATGTAGTCGTACACTTGCCGATCTCAAGATCGTGATGAAGTCCAGCAGGTCCGGCTCTAGCACGTCCATCAGATCCAGCACCACCAAGTCCAGCACTGCAAAGCAGCGGTGCATCCGTGATCGCACACATGTCTGGTACCCCGACAACCTCCATCCCTCTCTCCAGCAAAGCAGCGGAAGCAGCAACTTCTTTCCAGATAAAGCCACCGGGAACATGTATCTTGCTAATCCGAGACCATGGGGAATAACTAGAGGGGGAGAGAGATCCTTCACGAGGAGGTGTGTGTTGTGAGGAGGAGAGGGGGGACTTTTATAGGGAAGAGGGGGCAGCCAAAGGCCATGACGTGGCAGCCATAGTGGTGCCCCCACCTCTTCCATCATTCATGTGGTGGATCCTCCACTCACACTTCCACTCACATGCATTAAATTTCCACCAAATTTAATGCAAGATCTCATTAAATAAAACTATTTATTTATTTTATTCAGAATTTTTTAATTACTTTAATTAACAAACATTCACATAAAACCCCCTTCAACATTTCAATATCACATGCAAAACCAATTTCCACAATTTCACCTAAAACTATTTCGGTGTTTATTGAAATAATTCCAGCGCTTTCTTAAATCTTTATCTGAAACATATTTGCTCCTAAATGGTGTTGGTATCCCTTAAGTGTGTCACCCTACGGTTCGTGAATAATGCAGACATGATCGAGACCCCTCTCCGATCAATAATCAGCAGCGGGACCTGGAGATTCATACTGACTCCCACATATTCAACGATGACTCTTGTGATCGTGTGAACCTTTAACATCGTAACTAAATCCCTTTGTCTCGTGATATATTACATGCCCGAGATTCGATCATCGGCATCCAAATACCTAGTTTGATCTCGTTACCGACATGCACTCTTTTCTCGCTCCCGTGATATAACATTCTAGTGATCACATCACTTGCTTGCAAGCTATTTCAATGTGATATCACCGAGAGGGCCCAGAGTATATCTATCCGTAATAGGGATGGACAAATCCCACTCTTGATCCATGAGCCTCAACATAACACCTTCAGAAAGATCGAACCCACCTTTATAGTCACCCTGTTACGGTGTGACGTTTGATGTTATCAAGATACTCTTCCTCTGTTAGTGATTAACATGATCTCATGGTCTAAGGACTAAGATTACTTCGTATGGTGTTATAGCAATATAAACATAATGACTCTGGTCATAATGCTATACTTCAGATGAATGTTCATCACATCATTCCACCAATGTTGTGACCTTGTTATTAACAACATCCAATGTCCATGATCAGGAAACCTTGATCATCTTATTAATCAACGAGCTAGTTTATATGAGAGGCATTACTAGGAACTTTGTATTTTTTTATTAAACACACATGTATTAACGTTTCCAATTAATACAATTATAGCATGCAAAATAAACATTTATCATATACATGGAATAAGATAATAACCACTTTATTATTGCCTCTCGGGCATATTCCCTTTAGTCTCCCACTTGCACTAGAGTCAATAATCTAGTTTGAAAACTTTGCGTATTGAACACCTATGGCTTTCTGGTGTTGCATATACACGATTGCAAGTGGTTAATATAATCTCCGGATCTGACAGTTTTAGGTCCATGTGTATTTGCATGTCTTTGCGTCTCTACGCATCACTCATTCTCAAATGAGATGGCATTATATAAATTTGGTCCTTTGGTGAGACTTTTAGTTTGTTCGGGTTAAAAAATGTTGATATTATTGTCATAAAATATATCTTCATAGTATTAGCCCACTTTGAACCACACCTAGTTTGATAACAAACTACTTAACACAAATGCCCTCCTTTGCTGCTACTATAGCAGTCATATACTTAGCCTTTTGTTGTAGTATCCGTCACAATGTCTCAACTTTGGAACTCGTCCAAATCCATCATGGAACATCCTTTCCATTACATTGTGCCACCCATAGTCTAAATTGAGATAAATTTAATTTGTATCTTGTGACAAAACTAGTGTCAATGTAACACTTTACAATTAACTACCTTTAACTATTTGTCACTTATACATGATATATTCTTAGTTCTTCCAAATCTCATAAGAATAACTTTACTATCGTCCAATGATCATCTTATGAATCATTCTGGTATGTGCTCATAACATTTAGAGCATAGGACATATCTGGATATATACATATCACGGTATAATTGATCAAAATCTTCATGTGATTTTACTCACCAAGTGTTGAAACACTTGAATCTTGATACAATCCTTTCCATGCAGCAAGAACCTTTCTTGTTGTTTCCATATTGAACCCTTTCAATATCTCATATATGTACGTCTGGCATAACCATATTAGCGCCTCAATCTATCCGTATAGACATTGATGCCAAATATTCCGGTTTTGCCCAAGTCTTTCATCGAAATCCTATTTTAATGAAATTCTTAACTTGTGTCAATAAAAGATACATCATTTCCAATCAACAATATGTACTCTGCATAATGTATTGGAAATTTGTATCAGCGCTCCCACTTAATTTCTTGCAAATGCAAGCATCTTCATCATCTCCGATGAAATTAAACTCTTTTAACATTTTCATCATGGTGAAGATTCCAACTCCGCTATGCTCACTTCAACTATTGAAGTTTGCATGCCCTTTTAGCACCCTTTGAATTAACAAAAACCCTTCAGACTGTGTCATGTACACGTCCTAGGTAACCATTCTATTAGTAGAATCTTGTTTTGTTTATTCAACTACCATATACCAAATTATATGTAGTGGTTGCTACATTAATCCGTCAAGACTAAATATCGCTATGAAAGATCAAATCTTGTCATGGTCAACTCATTGAACATTGCCATAAACTTCTTTCCGACATGTCGACTATTTCATAGATGTTAAACATCCATGTCTATTTCTTTATAGATCCAAACACGACCGATATGCTTCACGCCTTTCCGGAGGGTCTTCCAAGTTCAGAAACTTGATTTCTCATGTATGGATACTATCACGGATTCTATGACTTCTAGTCATTTTATGGAGTCAGGGCCCATCATCGCTTCTTTGCATGCAGTCGGTTCATTATTGTCAAAACAATAACGACTTCTGTTTCAAATCTTACTATTTGATTCTTACCGACCCACATGGTTCAATAGGAACTCTAATCTCCAAGATCACACCATTTGTAATCACGGGAGCCATGAGCATTGTGGCTGCCACCGGGACACTTTCCGGCACTGCGCTACATAGCACATATATCTAAGGTTCAACAACCTTATCAAAGTTCTATTGTCCTCCCACTTAACTTTTCACAAAAAATTCCTTCTCAAGAAACTTGACGTCCAAGCGGCAAACTCTTTTGTCCTTGGTGTTATGGAGGAATTCCCAACAAATTATTTGGGATAACCTACAAAGACGTGCTTATCCGACTTTGGTTGTAAACATTTTACTTATTCATAGCATACCAAAATTTAAGAAAAGACAATTCGGGTTTTATCCCAAACCATAACATATGGTGTCATTTCAACGGATCACGATGGTGCTCTTTTCAGTGTAAAAGCGGTAGTCTCTAAAGCTTTAATCCTTAAAACATAATGGCAGTTTTATAAATGACACCTTTGATCTTTCCATGTCAAACAAGGTTTGATTTTATCTCTTGAACATACCATA
The DNA here is from genome assembly GCA_023614405.1 of Avena insularis. Lineage (NCBI taxonomy): Eukaryota > Viridiplantae > Streptophyta > Magnoliopsida > Poales > Poaceae > Avena > Avena insularis. The sequence goes on along the minus strand of CM042690.1, from coordinate 656,143,514 downwards.
CTCCTGTGGTTTATCAGGAAATGCAAATTCATGGAACAATTCCTGAAATCTTAGGTGTTTTGCTAAACCTGTAACTCAAATATTTTCCTTTATGATCATTTAATAAAATATTTTATTTTCCTATTACAATGATTTTTTACTTCATCTTCAAAGTCTTTGAACAATTTTCAAATGTTTCATGCTTCTTCCTTATTAAGTAAATATATAGATATATTCACTCAAGTTTCTGGAGAAAGCATATGAAGCAAAAAGATCCATCACATATGGCTACACATAATGGACTATATACATCAACATGCATAATATCCAATAAGTTAGTCATACATTCCTCTTTGGCCTATGGATAGAGTTTCAATTATCTCGAGGAAAGTTTCACAAGCGTCAATTGATCAAAATCAAAAGACTCCAAAAATCCATCAACATGGAGTTTCTTCATGTTTACTTTCCAATATAATTCAAAAAGCGATGTCACTTCATAAGTGATCTTCCAATCATTTGTCTTACGACATTTTAGCAATAATGTTTATGGATGTGATTTCTCCAACTAGACTTGTAAAAGTTCATCCATCCTTTATGGAATACGGTAATTATTCGGAACAACCATTGTTCTCGTAATACTGAAACAAAATAATAATTATTAAAAAAAATCTTGAAGGCTAGGTTTGACGACAACGAAAACACAATAACACTTTATTTGTTTTTGATGAACATCATCACTTATTCTCTTGCTAGTTACTTAGGCCATTGCAGTTCATGAATTGTGTTGTTCTGTATGACACTTCACACCAACCAATTCGGTATCCAATACCTGAGAACCACATTGTTTAACAAGCAAGGAATACAGCCATAACATGTATATCTTCTATATAGCTAAGTTGGACATCTCCAACCTTTTCTTTTCTGCCAAATATTTTATAGATTCTATTTCAACAATTCCTTTTATTTTAAAAGAATCTATCAACATCAAATAGTGGTGTCATTCACATGACACATAGTACAAAGTGTATATAGTCAAATACTAATACCTTTGGACTTTCACTTTGAAGTGGATCACCATCATCAAATGTTTGGCGTTCTTTCAAAAATCCATTCTTTAGTAATCTATTAGTGTAGTAAACATTTTACTTACATCTTCTATTCATCCTTATCATGACAACTTTCATGATCAAGCTACTATAGCCTATAAGGAAGAATCACGAGTATAATGTTAGTTCCCAAAATCTTTTTGGGAGATTCGGATGCCTAGCATCTCCATCCTTCACAAATTCTCATACAATATGAGAACATGTATTTTGCTAAATTATACTCTATCATAATGCAACCAAAAACATTGTTTTAGATATCACAATATCTTCCACACATGATGGTTTCTGAAACAATTTTTCAACTCCTAGACAATCTTGATATTAAAACAACTTTTGAATATCAATAATCATGGAGGCAAACATGATACTTTAGATACTAACATTGGAATTCTTACTCTTGATTTAATCCTACTTATTAAACTTCATGGAGTAAATAGAGTTTGCTGAAAGTTTGCAATAGGACTTCTAAACTTTAAATTGACATTCAAAACAATACGATACCAGTTCATAAAGTAAATATCTAGAATTCTATAGTTCTATTATCTCAATTAAAACTAAGCATAAGGTAGTGAACAGACGCCAATGACTACAACAAATTATGCAAATTCACTTTGATTTAGTTTATGACAAATTGAGTTCGACTAATCCAAATTAGAAATGAACTCCCACTCAAAAACGACATCCCTCGTGCCTTTTTGGTGATTACATGAACCAAATCCACTACACCAAGTCCGATCATCACATGAGTCGGTGTAGCTTCAAAGGCGAGCATCAATATGGGCATCACATCAACTATATGTATCATGCTTAACCTTTCGGTCCGTGTTCCGAGGCCATGTCTGTACATGCTAGGATCGCCAAGTAAGAACCTTAGTATTCGCGTGTGTAAAACGGTCTTACACCCGTTGTATGAAAGCGTAGAGTCGAGTACACCCGATCATCACGTGATGTCTCGAAACACGATTCATAGAACGGTGCATACTTAAGGAAGAACACATTTTATCTTGATATTTAAATGAGGGATCATCTTATAATGCTACTAAAATGCCAAACTAGCAATATAATATGCAAACATCATATGTGTAAAGTGGAATGATATGGTCCGTGCATTTGATCACCATCATATGCATCGTGGTATGATCTCTATCATTCCTTTGTGTGTAAGGCCAAGGTCTATGGAACTTACACATTAGGTGTGTTGTAAGGGTATCTACCATACATCAACTTACAACATTACCATATCATGACACTAGCCCAGCAACAATCTAAACTAGACGCCTCTAATTTATTCATTGCAAGTTTTACGTGGCTTAGGGCTTTCGAAGATAGAACCGGTCTTACCTACGAACATGGAACCACAACGATGATAACTAAGTTATTAGCAACTCGTTGTAAATCAGATATTGACTATAGTAGGAGAGATAGACACCCGCCAGCCACTTATGCAAAACTAGTTGCATGTCAGTCGTGGAACTGGTCTCATGTGCGATGACATGTAAGGTTGGTCCGGGCCGCTTCATCCCACTATGCCACCAATATCCAAAATACATAGAAGATGCAATAACATAATCATCAGCGTCCACATATAAACATATGTGTACTACCCGCGTAAAGCACCTACGCATAGATCATGCTCTAATACCACTATTGGGTTCGTAGCATAGAAAAAAAAAACTTCCTACGATGGGAACTATACGCCAAGATCTATCTACTAGATACAAGCAACGGGTGGATATACATCCATAGAGAACTTACCCTCGAAGAAAACAAAGCTTTGTTAATGAGTTGGAACTCGTGGATGATGTAGTCGTACACTTGCCGATCTCAAGATCGTGATGAGGTCCAGCAGGTCCGGCTCCAGCACGTCCATCAGATCCAGCACCATCAACTCCAGCACCGCAAAGCAGCGGTGCATCCGTGATCGCACACACATCCGGTACCCCAACAACCTCCGTCCCTCGCTCCAGCAAAGCAGCAGAAGCAGCAACTTCTTTCTAGATAAAGCCACCGGGAACATGTACCTCGCTAATCCGAGACCATGGGGAATAACTAGAGGGGGAGAGAGATCCTTCACGAGGAGGTGTGTGTTGTGAGGAGGAGAGGGGGGCCTTTTATAGGGAAGAGGGGGCAGCCAAGGGCCATGGGGTGGCATCCATGGTGGTGCCCCCACCTCTTCCATCATTCATGTGGTGGATGCTCCACTCACATAAATAAGCCTCCACTCACACTTCCACTCACATGCAATAAATTTCCACCAAATTTAATGCAAGCTCTCATTAAATAAAACTATTTTATTTATTTTATTCAGAATTTTGTTAATTACTTTAATTAATAAACATTCACATAAAACCCCCTCCAACATTTCAATATCACATGCAGAACCAATTTCAACAATTTCACCCGAAACAGTTTCGGTGTCTATTGAAATAATTCTAGCGCTTTCTTAAATCTTTATCTGAAACATATTTGCTCCTAAATGGTGTCAGTATCCCTTAAGTGTGTCACCCTACGGTTCGCGAATAATGCAGACATGATCGAGACCCCTCTCCGATCAATAATCAGCAGCGGGACCTGGAGATCCGTACTGACTCCCACATATTCAACGATGACTCTTGTGATCGTGTGAACCTTTAACGTCATAACTAAATCCCTTTGTCTCGTGATATATTACATGCCTGAGATTTGATCATCGGCATCCAAATACCTAGTTTGATCTCGTTACCGACATGCACTCTTTTCTCATTCCCGTGATATAACATTCTACTGATCACATCACTTGCTTGCAAGCTATTTCAATGTGATATCATCGAGAGGGCCTAGAGTATATCTATCCGTCATCGGGATGGACAAATCCCACTCTTGATCCATGAGCCTCAACATAACACCTTCGTAGCACTGAACCCACCTTTATAGTCACCCTGTTACGGTGTGATGTTTGATGTTATCAAGATACTCTTCCGGTATTGGTGATTAACATGATCTCATGGTCTAAGGACTAAGATTACTTCGTATGATGTTATAGCAATATAAACATAATGACTCTGATCGTAATGCTATACTTCGGATGAATGTTCATCACATCATTCCACCAATGTTTTTTTTGTGAAAATGATGATATATTAATTCTCCGAACTTACAGAAAGGTCCAGAAACAAAGGAAAAATTACAAGGAAGCCCTCTGGATCCCGCCGCTGACGACGAGCCGGAGCTGACGATGGCGCGCCGCTGCCGAAGCTCCCCAAACATTGGATCGATCATTCCACCAATGTTATGACCTCGTTATTAATAACATCCAATGTCCATGATCAGAAAACCTTGATCATCTTGTTAATCAACGAGCTAGTTTATATGAGAGGCATTACTGGGAACTTTGTATTTTGTTTATTAAACACACATGTATTAACATTTCCAATTAATAAAATTATAGCATGCAAAATAAACATTTATGATAAACATGGAATAAGATAATAACCACTTTATTATTGCCTCTCGAGCATATTCCCTTCAGGCTCGTACTCTATGTGCCTTATTTTGTAGAATACAAAATGTAGCCCAACTCTCCATCGAATGGAGAATGGCTTATTGGATGATTATGGAGAAAACACAAACATTCTGGAGCCATCGAATTATCTCCTAACGGTTATTGTATCAAGAAGAGAAGATCACCTTTTACGAGGATATCCCTTAGGCGTGGGTATTAATCTATGAAGTTGGACCCTTTTGCTAAGTTCCAAATTAAGCAATATATTCCCATGGTCGCAAAGGACCTCAATGGGATAGGCCAAGATCTACTAAGATATTTGCAAACAGACATCTAGACTAAGTTCATAATAAGAGATCAATTTATAATTGGTCTCCACTAAAATTGTCATCCCCTGGACGATTTTAGTGATCGCATGATCCCTATCCTCTACACCTCCCCCGATCATCACGGCCATCAGTGCAGCCTCAAAGGTAGACATTCAATAATGCCAATCACATAATCCATGTGACTCATGCTTGATCTTTCGATCTCTTGTGTTCCGAGGCCATGTATCTGTAACATGCTAGGCTCGCCAAATCTAACTTGTGTGTATTCACTGTGCAACATGGCTTACACCCACTATATGCGAATGTAGATATGTTTGACACCCACGCCTGTACCATGGATCGCCTCATACCAAAGAACTTTCTTGGTGGTGCACACACAAGGGGAACACGGAACATTGGAATTAAATAGGGATTATCTTATTTGCTACCGTTGGGTATCTAAATACTAGCACACAACAAGATGTAAAACAGGTATCAACATCATATGTATAATGTGATATGATATGGTCCTTTGTGCGCCTTGATCTCCATCGAGCACTCCGGCATGATCTCCATCTTGCCCTTGGTTTGATTCCAAGTCCACGACGCCTCCACCAGGTCATCCATCAGAACAATGACTATTACTATACTACTTAGTAACAGAAAAGTAAACTACTTTACCTTCGTAATGGCCAATGCCATATCATAATCACATGCCCCCTGCAAAATAAAGTTAGACGCCTCTACTTTATCAATTGCAAGTTTTACGTGGTTGTTAGGGCTTTCGCAATAGAACCGCTTCTAATCTACGAACTTTCCAACCACAACATGGATCCGACAGTTATCTTTAATACACCCCTTTTGGGGTCCTCCGTTGTAAATGCTATATCAACTATCGAATGAGAGACAGACACCCGCTAGCCACTTATACGGTATAAGCTGTATGTTGAGTGTGGAACCAGTCTCGCGTATGAATATGCATAAGGTCGGTCTAGGCCACTTCATCAAACAATATGCGATGGAACCCCAAAACTGCCTAGGATCTATCTATGTAGTAATGCGGTAATAGCCAATTCGTAGAGAATACATACCCTTGTAGACCATATGCGATTAACGTTCCGAGGGAACGTGGTTGATGTAGTCGTACTCGTAGCCGACCTCAAGGTCGTGAAGCTCCTCACAGGTCACCCCTTGCTCCTTCTTCATCGTGCAGCAGCTCCGGCTCACGACATTTAAGTGCCCCAAGTGTTGCGCCTTGTGTCTTCGTACACATACGATGCATGATGAGACATCCGGCTCCCCGATCCCGCCGGGAGTGCGGAAGTTGATATCCGGCTAGGAATCCCTACAGCGCAACGACGTACTATAGGTGTGCCTTGTTCGCACAGCCCAGACTTGGGGCCATGGTCACAAGGCATAGAGAGAGGGAGGGAGAAAGTCTACTACAGGACTTCTCAAATTGTGTGTCTAATCCCACCCATGGGCACCCCTTTATATAGGCGGAGGGGTGTGCCCTTCCCATTACGTTAGCCATGTGGGACTAATAGTCAAAGGAAAAACAACGAGAATTTTGTCCTGCCAGATGGGCTGATTTCAGCCCAAGAGGGAAAAGAGATCAATAGCAGCCTGCAGCACAGGCGCCGGCCGGGTGGGCCTGGTGCCAATCCACCTTGCCTCCTGCAGCGTGGCGTGGAGATCTGTCGGGTGGGCGGTCCACGACAAGGCTGCCAGCAAGGTACCGGCGGCCCGTGGGCTGGCCTCGCCTGGCCAGCCTCCCGCCTGCCCACAGCGGTGGCAGCCAGCGGCTGCAGTTCGCCTGCAGCGGCGTGTAGTATCTGCCACCCGCTGCATGAAGCAGTAGTTGCTTGCCACCAAGTGGGTCAAGTATCCTCGCCACGTGGGCTAGCTATTTGCTTTTTCCCTTTTTTCCTGCAGCTTTTCTTCTAGGCCTTTCCCTCGGGATTTGGCCTAATATAAAAGTTGCCTTTTATAAATCTTAATTGAAATATTATTTAGAATATATTAATTCACAATTAACATATAATAAATATATATTTAAATTCTCATTTACCTGAAAACACATTTCCGGTCTTTTCCTTTATTCTTTCTCTGAACAACTTCGGATCTCTCTGCGGAACATTTCTGGCTTTCTCTTTCTCTACTATGATTCCATATTACGAATGATCACTCTCATCATACCCTTAAGTGTATCCTCTCATGGCTCAGGAATGCTCTAGACATGATCTGTATCAATGATCAACAGAGGGACCAGGGATATCCATGTGACCCCTATGTATTCCTAATGACAATGTCGTTTGAACCGATAAATGTAGCATCCACTTCTTTTTGTTTCTTGATATGACTTGTCCGAGATCCGATCATTGGTCTCACATACCTTGTTCAATCTCGTTAACAACAAGTTCTATTTTCTTGTTACCGTGATATTACATCCCCGTGACCGAGTCACATGTTGCAACATTTATGGATGTAATCTCACCAAGCCGGCCGTATGTATCTTTAGTCATCATGTGGGTGAACAAATTCCGGTCTTGCAGTCACATGTCATCTACTGTTCCTTTGGAATACCCAACGTACACCTTTATGGCCACTGTATTACCAGATGACGGTTGATGCAGTCAAAGCAGCCTCAGGAAACAGTGAGTAATATGAGCTTACGGTCTAAGGAAAAGGAGTCTAGGTATAGATGTTGCAGCAATGAACTATATGACTTGATCGAGTTGCAATCCTTCGAGGAATGTCCATCATATCATTCTCCAATGATATGACCCTGTTGTCAATTGGCATAAATGCCCATGATCTTGAAACCCAGATCATCCTCATGACCAACGAACTAGTATGAATAGAGGCTACTAGGGACTTGGTTGTTTCATACCACACATGTACCAATGTTTCTACTTGGCATAGTTATAGCACAATATGAAACTATTATAAACTAATTGAGATATGACAATAAAAACCTATTTATTATTTGCCTCTAGGGCATATCTCCTTCAGTTACATATTAGGGTTTCCCTTTAAATTTCTATCTTGTGTTTGACATGTTTTGCAAGGAGTCAAAGTCTCCCAGGTCACCTGATTCTCGATTGGGCCTTAGCAACGTCGTGGGCTTCTTCTGGGCTAGACCGTATATGCTAATCTCAAGTACCTGTAGGGTATGCCCATGTTACCAGCAGTACCGTGACATGGTAGTGGTGGTGGTGGAGAAGATCTTGAGAAGGGATTCTCCTAAGCATCGTTCCCATGGCAATGGACAAGCTAGCAAGGGGAGAAGATGCCATCCAAAGGACATATAAGAGAGAGATGGAATGGTGTGTGATGAGGGGAGGAGGATATGGCCTTTTATAGGGGGAGGGGAGGTTGCCCCAAGGGGTGAGCACACCCCAAGAGGTTCCCCCAACTCTCCCCTCATCATGTGGGTGAATGCTCCACTCACATAAATCCATCTCCACTCAAACCTCCACTCACTTGCATTAATTTTCCACTAAAATTAATGCCATCTCTCATAATTCTCCACTCACTTGGTTTAATGCCACTAAATTTAATGAATACTTCATTTAATGACTAGTTCATTTAATGAACACTTCATTTAATGAACACATTAACATTTTATCCCCTTGCAATATTTCGATACACCGAAACTATTCCGGCAGTTTTTATCAGAACAGTTTATGTGTTGTCCAGTATTTTATCATGTGTTCCCTATCCACTCAAATGTGTCGACTACCCTTAAGTGTGTCTCCCTACAGGCTTGTTAACTATTTGTACATGATCGAGACTCTCTCTGATCAATAATCATTAGCGGGACTCGGAGATCCATAATGACTCCCACTAATTCAATGATGAATTAGTGATCGTGTGAACCTTTTTCGTGTAACCAATTCCTTTTGTCTCACGATATTTTACTTGTCCGAGATCCGATCATTCGGTATCATTCATACCTAGTTCGATCTCGTTACTGACAAGTACTCCTTTCTTGTTCCCGTGATACAACATTCTTAGTGATCTTATCACTTGCTTACAAGCTATGTTAATGTGATATCACCGAGAGGGCCCTGAGTATATCTCTCTGTCATCAGGATGGACAAATCCCACTCTTGATCCACGAGCCTCAACTAAGACTTCCAAGTACTCAACGACATCTTTATAATCACCCTGTTATGGTGTGACATTTGATGGAATCAAAGTACTCTTGCAGAGTTAGTGATTCACGTGATCTCATGGTCTAAGGATTAGAGTTACTTCGAATGACATTATAGCAATGTAAACATAATGGCATGATTGTATTACTATACTTTGGGAGAATGTTCATCACATCATTCTACCAATGTTGTGACCTCGTTATTAACAACATCCAATGTCATGATCAGGAAACCTTGATCATCTGTTAATCAACAAGCTAGTGTAACGAGAGGCATTACTAGGAGCCTTTTCTTTGTTTATTAAGCACACATGTATTAAAGTTTCCAGTTAACACAATTATAGAATGAGAAATAAACATTTATCATAAACATGTAATAAGATAATAAGCACTTTATTATTACCTCTTGGGCATATTCTTTTCATGCAGCTAGTGAGATCTAGGGTTTGAGTCTCGATGTGAGGAATGGGGGAGTGCAGTGACGTCGTGGTAGTTAAAAGGAGGAGCAAGGGTTGCTTATTATATAAATAGGAGCAGTGAGGGTTGGTTAGGGTTTGATTTATGGGCTCTTCAATAAGTAGGCCGCATGTGCACAATAAGCCCATAATGGTGCGCCCAATTTGCCTTTCAGCTAAACAAATAAACATGGTTTTCAGAACTTAATAACATCCTTAATCATTAATAATATCCAAAGATAGGCCATCTAGTGAAATCCTAGCAGGCTCTAGGGATCTAGCAAGATTTAGACAAATATCATGCATCTTACTTAGTGAAGGACCAATTTCTTATTTGGCTAGATCCCTCGCTTCCTTCTCGAACTCCTCTGCCTCGAAGCTATCGCTTAGATCTCCGTCCCTGGTTTCCTTCCACATTTTGGGAAATACATGTTGTAGTTGCTTCGAGTGGTTGATCCTTCCATAACAAGTATGGGAACCTTGGCATTTTGAATTGGCAGCCGAGGAACCTACGGCTGGTGTGCGTGCCATGGCAAGCGGCAAGTATGTGTGGGAATCTATCACACACACATCTTTTCTTGTAGCGATATCTCATAGGGACACCGTTCGAGGATGGATCAAAGATCCAGCACGGTACCACATCGTCCTAGGGGAAAGACCCAAAGTGTGTTCATGAGATCTAAGATGATATCCAAAAAGGAAACTGGCAAATTGGATCAAGACTAGAATCAATATATAATTAACTTACATAACCACCACCAATTAGAGGCTCAATTGCGGTGTCGCCACCGATCGCCGCTGATGCAAATCTGTGGAGAGGGATTTGGGAGGGAAGCATGAGATATAAAGTCCGGGCTTCATGGTGGGACACACTAGTTAGCAAGACAACCTTAACCCATCAGCTGGATGTCTTTGACCACTCTCTAGCATTATGAAAAATTCACTCGATGCTTTAATTACGCAGTGCAAGAGGTAATGACACTGTTTCCCAAGCGCGACATGGAATAATGTCGCTCTTGCGTGCCACCTACTATGACACCAAAATCCTCCGGTATCCTGTCTTCCACGGTGTCTAAGTGACCGCCGCGACATGGTGCTGGAAAAGCCCATCCGTTGTCCAACCAACTTTTGCCCGTCCTTTTCGCTTATGCCACCCCCAAAAATCCGCCGGGTATGGGGGTATTTTGATAGTGTTATTGAAAAACACATTTATTCATTCCCATGATATTATATCTCTGTGACCTAGTCACATGTTTGCAAACTTGTAGATGTAATTTCACCGAGTGGGTCTAGGGTATCTATCTGTCACGCGGATGTGAAAATCCTGATATTGATGCATCCGCCTCTACATATCCCTCTAGAATACCCAACGCACACATTTATGATCACCATGTTATGGTGTGACGGTTGATGTGGTCTAAGCAGCCACGAGGATAGTGATTGAACATGATTTCACAGTCAAAGGAGTGAATCGCTACATTTTGCTAGATATCACAATGATGAACTTTGTGACTGGATCACATTGCAATACTAGAGTTGGGTGTGCGTCCATCACATCATTCATCCCATGACATGACCTAGTTGTTAGCTGACATAAATGTCCATGATCGGGAAACCTCGATCATCGGCTGCCCAACGAGCTAGTCTACTAGAGGATACTAGGGACTTGATCTGTTTATATACCACATGTGTATTAGTGTTTCTGCTTAATACAATTATAGCATGGTCCAAAACTATTATGAACTAATGAGATATTTCAATAAAAACCTCTTTATTATTTGCCTCTAGGGCATATCTCTTTCAGTCTCCCACTTGTACTAGAGTCAATAATCTAGTTATTTCTTAACGCATTTTAACACCTATGGATTCTAGTGTTATCTACACACATTGCTTGTGGTAAACCTAATCTTCAGAACTGACACTTTTAGTTCTATGTGTATTTTCATGTCTATGCATCTCCCATTCTTCAATGAGATGGCATTGTATAATTTAGTCTTCTGGTAATACCTCAATTTCTTAAGCCAAAACTATGTTGACACTACTTATGTACAATAGATCTTCATAGTATATCCCACTTGGAACTACTCCTAGTTTTACAATTAAACTAATTGACACAAAAACCCTCTTTTAAGCTACTGTTAGAGTAGTCATATACTTAGACATTGTTGTAGTACTCATCATATTGTTACACCTTTCAAACTAGTCCAAATTCATCATGGAACTTTCTTCCATTTCACTATGCCACCTTATTTATTAACACATAGCCTAATTGAGATAAACTTTATTTGTATGTGTGACAAAAACTTTCATCAATGTAACACATTACATTGAACTATTTTGTCACTTTTGCATACATCACATATTCTTGGTCCGTCCAAAGTACACAAGAATACCATTACTATTGTATAATGATCATCTTATGAATCATCCTAGTATGTGATCCTAATAGAGTATATGACTCATCTAGATATGTACATATCATGGCATTCATGATTTAATTAATCATGAGGTTTTATTTATCAGTTGTGAATACAGTTGATCTTGCTACCATGTGGCAAAAACTTTTCTTGTCAAATATTGAATAGGAAACTCACATAGCTCCCACTCAAATATGCCAACATATTGAACTAATTTAATATGTCATATATGTACTTCAACATAACCATATTATCACTTCAATATATCTATATAGACTTTGATGTCTAATATTCTTGTTTTGCCTAAGTCTTTCATCAAAATCCAATTTTAATGAAATTATCAATTCATGTCTCATAAAAGATACATCATTTCCAATCAACATAATGTATTTCATATAAAGCATGGGAAATATGTCTTAACACTCTCACTTACTTTCTTGTAAACACAAGCATCTTCATCATTTCTCATGAACTTAAACTCTTTAATAATTTCATCACGGTCAAGATTTCAACTCCTCTATGCTTACTTCAACCATTGAAGTTTGCATATATTTTAGCACCTTTCGAATTAACAAAACCCTTTGGATAGTGTCATGCACACATCCAAGGTAACCATTCTCTTAGAAAAACATTGTTTTGTTTATTCAACTACCATATCTCAATATGTAGTGGTTGCTACAATAATCCACGTAGACTAAATATCGATGTGGAAGATCAAATATTGTCACAGTCAACTCTTTGAACTTTTTCGTAAATTACTTCTGACATGTCAACCATTTTGCGGATGTAAACATCTATGTCTATTTCTTTATAGATCCACTTACTCTTTAAAAAGTTTCATGCCTTCCTAAGGGTCTACCAAGTTCATAACTTGGTTTTCATATATGGATACTATCACGAATTCTTATTGCCTCTAGCCATTTACAGGAGTCAGGGCTCATCATTGCTTCTTTGCATGTAATCGGTAATTTCATTTTCCAAAACTGACATTTTGTCCTCAAGTCTTGCTATTTGCATATCACCCGATCCACAAGGTTCAATATGAACTTAGATTTCTAGAACTACAACGTTTGTAGAAACGGTACCCATGAGCATTATAGACGCCTCTAGAGCACTTTATGGTGTTGTGCTACTCTGATCATATCACTTAGGTTCAAATAACCTCATTAACATTTTTATTGTCCTCCCACTTAAATTTTCACAAAGATTTCTTTCTCAAAGAACTCATTGTTTCAGCGACAAACACTTGTCTTTAGTGTAACAGTGGAGGAATGCCCACTAATTGCAAGTCCCTAGTATCCTCTATTAGACTAGCTCGTTGGGCAGTTGATGATCGAGATTTCCCGAGCATGGACATTTATGTCAACAAGGGGGTCAAAGTCATTGGATGAATGATGTGATGGACGCGCACCGAACCCTAGTATTGCGATGTGATCTAGTCACGAAGTTCAGCATTTTGATATCTAGCAAAACATAGTGATTTACTCCTTTGACCGTGAGACCATGTTTAATCACTATCCCCGCGGCTGCTTAGACTGCATCAACTGTCACAGCGTAACAAGGTGATCATAAAGGTGTGTGTTGGGTATTTCAGAGGGAATGTAGAGGTGCATGCATAATTATTGGGATTTGCACATCCATGTGACAGATATATACCCTAGACCCACTTGGTGAAATTACATCTACAAGTTTGCAAACATGTGACTAGGTTACGGAGATGTAATATCACGGGAACGAGTAAATGTATTTATTGGTAAAAAGATCGAAATAGGTATCTAGATACCAGAGATCAGGTCTTGGACAAACTAGGTATCATGTCGTAAAGGGAATGAGACTCAACGTTCAATATTCAAGTGATCAATTTATTCGTGGAATGCATGGGGGCCATCATGAGTTTCCAGACACCGATGTTGGTCATTGATCCGAGAGGTGTCTCGATCATGTCTGTGTATTCCTGAACCATAGGGTGTCACGCTTAAGGATAGATGATGCTTAGGGATTGATTCAAGATCGTTGGCGAAAAGAGAGAAAACACCAGAATTGTTCTAGGATGATACCGGAAGTGTTTTGGGGATATCCAATGATGACTGGAGGGGTCCAAAAGGTGTATCGGAATGGTAGAAATTAAATATTATGTATTTAATATTGATTAATTGAATTAATATTAAATATATAAATCTAAATTGGATTTTGTGGTAGTCCACCTAATTGGGCCCTTCCTAGAGGGAAATGCCCATGTGGGGAGGCACCCCAAGGAGGGGCCAAGGGAGTTGGCGGCCATGGGCCTTACGCCGTGCGTGGGGACCACCTAGGACGGCGGTGGGAATAGTCCCACCCCGCCTGGATCCTGGTGATAGCACCCATCCCCCACCATTATAGAAAGGGGCACACCCTCTCCCTCGGATCATCCCAAATGGATTTTCCTATTCTCTCTCCCTCTCCCTCATGTGTGGTTCCCAAGATTAGAACTGTATATGGGGATAGGGGTTTCTCCATCATACGCATGTCGTCGTGCTGCTAGAGACGTCTCTACACCGGATGCATGTAAATCCTTGGAGGCACTGCCAGTTGTGGTGCTTGGAGCTTGGAGCTTGGAGCTCGTCGCTTTGAGCTTGGATCTTGGACATCTACACGACCTTGAGGTCGGCTACATCGTACGACTCCATCAACCATGTTTCTCGTGAAAACGATTTTGGTCTTCAAAGGTATGAACACTTAATTCCTCCGTTACCTTACATCTGCATAGATAGATCTTGGCTACGGTGTTTGCATTGCTAAGAATGTTTTTGTTTTCTACTGCGGAGCCCCTTGAGTGGTATTAGAACCGATCTATGCGTAGATGTGTTGGTATGGCTAGAACACATATAAATATGTGGGCATTGATTTTCTAGTTGTTACTCATCCACATGTACTTGTTCATATCGTGGTAATGTTTGATGAAGCGGCCTAGACTAACCTTACGTGTTATCTTACACGAGACTGCTTCCACGCTCAAACATATGGCTTGTACCATATAAGTGGATAGCGGGTGTATGCCTCTCTTACATTAGTTGATATGGTATTTACAAAGGACACCCTAAAAGGGGATTTAAAGCAACAACTAGTCAATCCATGTTGCGGTTGAAAGTTCGTAGGTGGAAAAAGTTCTCTTGCGAAAGCCCTAACAGCCGCGTAAAACTTTATTTTGTAGAGGGCATGTGATATGTATGGTCTAGGTAAGTGTTTATGAAATGAATTGCCAATGACATGGAGACACCATGGACTTGGTGCAATGTCGGCACACTCGATGGAGATGAAGGCACAACGATCATATCATATCGCATAAACTTATCTACATATGATGTTTATTACTTTATGCATATTATTATACTAGTATTAAACTAGGACAGTAGCATCATAAGATGATCTCTCAACTTAATTACAATATGATCAAATAAAGAAAAGTTAAAGAAACAAACATATTCAATAAGCAAAAGGAGATAGAGAGGGATCCAAACTCTCAATAGTTCCTAGGACTATAGCGGTTTTCAAGACCGAAGTTATCGACCACTCAGCCATCTCTCCACAGCCTAATCCCTATTTTACTCATACAAATAGAACATAGCCATATAAAAATATCTACTAACCTATAGAAAGATATCATATGAAAATAATAAATATGTAAAATCCAAACAAGTAATTGCGGAGATTTGTGCTAAAACATCCACATATTTACCTTTTTTGTTTTTTCCAATAAATGATGAGCTACAAAAGTATTCATTTTTTATACAAGAAGTCATGGATACACTTCTTGATAGTGGGTCTTGCGGCAACATATAAGGGATGGTCGAGCTCTAGCAGATGACCACGATCTTATCAACCCTAGTTTAATTTGAAAACTAGTCGAGTTTTCTCTAAATGTCGCCCATAGCTCCATTACCAGGAAAAACTTGTAATACTATGTTACCCCAATGATGTGGTTCTCGTGTCGTGCATAATTAGTGTGTTCTCCCTTAAGTGTGCACCACCAATAAAGTCCATCATTATGAAGCAGGCCATGATGATAGGGTGTAAACACATCGACATTCACATACGGTGGGTGTAAACCATGTATGCACTGCAAATACACTAAAGTTTAACGTTGCCGAGCCTAGCATGTACAAACATGGCCTCAGAACACAAGTGACCGAAAGGTTAAGCATGAGTCACATCATGATGTGACTGACATTTTGATGCATACCTTTGAAACTATACCATAAGCCGTGATGATCCAGGGTGTTATAGTGGATTAGGACCGTGTAATCACTAAAACCACGATGATGGATGTTCGTTTAAGTGGGAGTTCTGGTAATGAACTCGTATTATAAACTAAAAAATCTAAGTGAATTTGCATAGGTTTGTTGTAGTTGACATCTGTTATAGACTACCTTGCGCTCCATTGTAATTGAGATAATAGAACTATAAAATTCTAGATACTTACTTTACGAATTAGTACCGTATTGTTTGATTATTGAATTTAATGATAAAATTCCTAAAGTAAACTTTCAAGTAAAGCCTCACTTACTCTATAAGGTTTAATAAGTGTATTAATCCTTGAGTAATGGTTCCAAAGTTAGTGTCTAAAAGATCATGTTTGCCTCCATGATACTTAATATTGGAAATAAAGTTTTTAGTATCAAGATTATCTAGGAGCTGAAAGATTCGCTTTAGAAATCATCTTATCTAAAAGATATTATGATATCTAAAATACTATTTGATTGTAATATGATAAAGTGTAATTTAGTTAGAAACATATTCTCATATTGGATGAGCATTTGCGAATGGTGATGCTAGGCGTACCTATCACCCAATAGGTTTAGAAATTAAAGTTATACAAACATTCGTCCTTATGAACTATAGTAGTTCAATCATGAAATATGTCATAATAGGATGAATAAGAGGTGTGGGTAAAATGTTTACTATACTAAAAGATTAGTAAAAGATGAATCCGGAAGAACGTGAATCATGTGATGATGGTGAATCACTTCAAAATCGTAGGTTTGAGGATATTAGTATTTGACTAATACACTTGGACCAAGTACCATGTTATTGGTGCCACTTTTGATATTGATTGATTCTTCTAAAGGAGAGAAAAACGTTAAAAGAAAATCTATAAATGTAATTGATAGAAATTAATGGATTGTAATTATCCAAATTAGGTATATAGAAGATATACATGTTATGAATATATATATTCTTTGCTCGTTAAACCAATGTAATTCTTCAGTATTAGATACTGTATTGGTTGGTATGAAGTGTCATACAAAGCAACTCAATATAAGAAATACGATGGTCCGAATAACTAGCAAAAGAATATGGTGATGATGTTCATCGATAAATAAATAAGATGTTACTATGTTTGTCATCTACATCAAAGACAAAGCTATCAAGATTTGTTTGGTTCTAATATTGTGAGAACAAGTTGTTGTTCAAATAATTACTGTATTCCATAGACTATGGATGAATCATTATAAATCTTGTTGGTGAAATAATATTTATAAAACTAAATGTTAAAGCGTCACAAGATGAATGATTGGAATTTCACTTAAGTGTGACACCACCATTTAAGTTATATTGGAAAGAAAGATATGAAGAAACTCCATGTTGATGAAATTTTGAAGTCAAGTTGTTTTGAATGGATTGACGCTTGTAAGACTTTCCTATAGATAACTAAAACATTATTCATAAGTAAAAGTTGAACGGATGACTTACTTAGTAGAAGTAATACATAGTGATGTATGTGGTCCATTATGTAAAACCACAAGTGGTGGCTTATTCTACTTTGTATTTCCACCGAGGACTTAAATGGATATATGAGTATATCTGTTTAATGAGAAAAAAGTATAAGACACTCGAAACATGTTCAAATGTTATAGCATGAACTAGAAATCACGGTGACAAGAAAATTAAGAGTTTATGATTGGATCATAAAAGAAGATATTTTGAGTTACAAGTTTAGCAAAATTTTGAAAGTTTAGATATTGTTTCATAAACTTGAGTTTCCTGAAACACCATAGTAGTATAGAACGTTTTGAGAATATAATCGAACCTAGTTTGACTTGAAAAGATCAAATAGAAAACTGTAATTATAATTTAAAAGGTTATGCTACAGTGACATACCGCTTTTACACTGAAAATAGCGACACCATGATCCATTGAAATGGCAAGAGGTGAAACATAGTTTGTCTTTTCTTAAATTTTAGTATGCAAGGCATATATAAAATGTTTACAAAACCAAAGTCGAATATACACGTCTTTATTGTAGGTAATCCCAAAGTTTATATACCACACATGTATTAGTGTTTCCGCTTAATACAATTATAGCATGGAGTTTCAGAGCCCACTTCTAAGGATTGTTTTGTCCGTAGATTCTTGAAGGTGACATAGGTCTGCCCCAGAGGGCATCTGCCTTTAGCCTACCTAGCTTGGGCCAACAAGCGACCCACATGACGATCTGCTAAGGTCCGGGAAGCCTAAGGCAATTCACCTGAATCCTCCTTGCTCCAAATTGCCCATAAGGTGTCCAAAACCTTGATAAGTTCATCCGTGGCTAGGATTTCCATCGTTTCAGAAATCCAGCACTTCGTGTTTGGCTCGTAAGTAGCGTTCATATGATCGACCGTTTCCTCACCAGACAACGCCCAAATGCACCTTGCCAACAGAGAGTCAATGAGCGAGTGACACCACGAATCTTGCCTACAACACAGAGCGTGAACTAGTCGTTGAAATGTTACGGTGATTCAGGATATCATATGTGGGAAAGGATTGCTTCGCCAAATGCCATAGAAACACCATGATTTTTTAGGGGACAACAACCTTCCACATCCATGTTTTCTTGGAATCGTCATTATTTGAAGATGAAGACCGTCCATCCAACCAGGATTCACTTCTTTGTTCAATCTCCACAAGCATTTGACCAGTTCACCGACTTACTGGGAGGGTTATCAACACGACAAGCAATTGTCTCATCATTTACGCACGCGCAACCAGTTTTGAGTCCAGATTCTAGTTGATTTTCCTCCACCAATGCGGTGAATAAGACCCAACTAGAGAGCCTCCTTTCCTTCCAAAATCGCACGGAAATCTAAGAAGGGTGCATTCCTAGTTTAACATCTAGGAAATCTTTGTTTGAAAAATATGCCGCCTTGCTTGGCGAGTTAGAAGAGCGATGGAGATCACAAAATATGTCATGCTTGGCGAGCTACTCCCTCCATCTCAAAATAGATGTCGTAAGTTTGATAAAATTTGTATAAATATAGATATATCCGATTTTGACAAACCTTCTACATCTATTTTAAGATGGAGTAGAAGGGCGAGTTTGAAAATATCACGAAAACCCAAATCTCCCATATACTTTTGTTTGGTCATCTCTTTTCAAGGCACTCATGAAGTTATCCTTTGTCCAGCCTTGCTTCCCACCAAAATTTTCCAATTAACGAATCTCCACGACCATAAAAAAATGTCCATGTTCATTTCCTTGATCGTGGGTTTGGGTTTCCCAAGCAAGGACGGAACAAGCCTGCCACAAAATCCTCGAGAAAATGGCCCATGAATCTGGCTCGACCGAGGCAATGATTTTCCATACTTTCGCCGTGCCAGCCCACAAAATCCTCACATCCACTTCACCGTGGTCGCTTCCTCTACAACCTTGCCGCACACCTCGTTCCATTTCCCTCCTCCGCCAACCACCGCCGACACGCCATGGCCGCTACCTCCACCTTCCTCACCCTCGCCTTCTCCCCTATACTCCGGCCAAAACCCCAATCCCAATTCCAACCGCGACACCTCGACCCCAAATTCCCTAAACCCCTGCGCCTCAGCCTCGCGCCCGCGCTCTCCTGCGCCGCCCCCCTCGCCGGCGTCCCCGACGGCTTCGCCATAGACGACATCGTAGAGAAGGACTGGTCCTTCCTGAACGCCTCGGGATCCCAACTCCCCCGCGCGCTCGCCACGGGGGCGCTCTCGCCGGCGTCGCGGGTGCTGGCCGTGACGCCCACGGCGTCCTTCGTGAGCGCCCTTCTCTCCGAGTCCCCCTGCGAGCTCCTCGTGGCCGCGCACGAGTCGCTGTACGTGCTGGGCGGGATCAAGGAGGAGCACGACCAGGTGAGGTGCTTCCATTTGGAGGGAGGGGGAGGGGGCCAGGGAGGTGGCGTGGTGGAGGCCGTGCCGGGGAGGTTCGACGATTTCGACGTGGTGTTCGTGTGCTACTTCCCGGGGATGGGGGTCACGGCCGCCGCGCTGCTCAGGTCGCTCGCGAAGAGGTGCTGCAAAGGTGAGCGACCGGATGAAACACTACCTTATCTTTGTTTGTCAGTCTGTGTTATCAATGTCATTTGCTGATTGGAAGTGTAAAATTAGACTTGTGCATTCCCTTCTGTCCATTGTCATACATAGATGGCCATAAAACGTCTCTGAGATCTTGTCGCGATGTTCAGTATTCGCTAATGAATTATCAGTACTACCTTTGATGTAACGGCATAGTGAACTGCAAGTGTTCAGTATTCCTGGCTGCTCATGTGACTGCGCTGCAGCAAGCTAACTCTACAGCCAGAAGCAAGCTAACTACATATCGACTAGTCTAGCACTAGTGGTGACTAGTCAAAACTAGTCTTTCAGTCGGTACCCTAGCAGCTACTTTCGACTCAGTGACTCGTAATCCTTGGTGGTATGTGATACTTAAGATGCTAGAACACACAGTAAGTGGTGGAAGTTTGATAGTTCCAATGGTCAGATTGGTCTGTTAGATTAAATGCTGTTCGACCATTCCATATACTTGAACTACATGGATGAACTTGTTTATGTACAATATAACTGTTCTTTACAAGGAAACAATAGGGAATATTTATGTACAATATCGATGCAGTATCCTGCATTCTGTGTTATAACAAGCTATTGTGATGTATGTTTGGCAATGTAGTGTTGAAGAATTTAATGGAACCTACATATACACACATCGACTCCTAAAGTATAGCCAATATCCAAGCAGTATGCTGTTGTTATTTTAGTAACTTTGAGTCATTTGAATTTCTTCTACTAAGACTGGCAGATTTACAGGTGATTGACTGAGGGTGCTCATTCTACTTCAAAGATTCATACTACTCATTGGCTAAAATCATTACTTGCTCCCGTTTGCCTAATCCTGTTGCTGCAAAGGCAACCTAGAGTTTTCTCAAGGTGATTTGTAGTATTTAGATGATGCCATGGTCATTTTGTCTTTTGCGTCGGTAAATTCAGTGTGTCAGTTCAGTTAGTATTTAGTTGTCCTTGAGTCGTCTCATTTTTGTCACTCTAACCTCTCATAAAAGCCTCTCACAAGGCAGTTAGGTTATTTGGACTCATATTACCCAAACAAGGGACTGCCTATGCTGCCAAAACTCTTCAACCTTGCCACACCTCTAGTTTAGGCAAATTTCAGGCATTTGATAGGCTATTGCAGGTTCTTTAGGTCATAAACCAAGCAGCTGCTTACTTTCAAAATGTCAATGTTTCAGTGTTTTACTGCGTGAGGTACTTTGGGTGTTCCAAACCCTGTGTTCTGCTCAATTATATAATCTGAGACTCTTTTCATTTTACCTAGGTGCAAGAGTTGTCATGTTCTTGGATCAGGGGAGGCAGAACTTGGCAGAACACCGCAGAGAGCATCCAGACATTGTATTCTCCGACTTGCCTAGTAGGTCTTCGCTGGAGAAGGCTGCAGCTGGGAGCAAGTATGAAATAGTGGAGTTTGTCGATGAGGCAACACTGTATCTTGCTGTTTTGCAATTCCAAGGATGAAGCCCTTGTTTTGTAAGACATATGTGGACTGGTTTATCATCTCCTTGTTTGTAGATATGCAAGGAGTCTGTCTCCTTGTAAGGAGCATGTCTGATTTATCATGGTGTGGAAGAGGTCGTTTTTTTTTTTTTTTTTTTTTTTTTTTTTTTTTTTTTTTTTTAAAGGAGAACTGTTATTTAGTGTTCCATTCCTGTCCCTGATCATGTTCTTTTCAGATCAAAGCAACAAATGGTGACACTTTCCTGGGTGGAGAAGACTTTGACAATACTCTGTTGGAATTCTTGGTCAGTGACTTCAAAAGGACTGAATCTATTGATCTTTCAAAGGATAGATTGGCACTGCAGAGACTGCGTGAGGCAGCTGAGAAGGCAAAAATCGAATACACAGGGACAAAAACTGTGTATAGCATAGGTATCTCTGATGTTCATCCTCTTCCAGGCTCCTGGAAGCAAGCCATGCAGAGATTCCCAGATTCTGTTTAGTTTGTCAGTCATTCAGTTTCATTGTCACTGCCATCATAGCGCTTCTGCAAGATTATCATTGTTTATCCTACTGAGTTTATATTGTGAATTGTGTGTTGTGAGTGATCTGTATAGTGTTTTTTTTCAAGGCGATCCTTGTTTTTGTTAGTAAGTTCATTGCGTAGTTTGAGACGTTGTGAGCAGTCCACGTTGATAAATGATGCCGCAGCCACACAGATGATTTAGATGGAAGAATTTTTACAAGTTGGCCATCACCATGAAACCGCAAAATAGGGAAACAATGTTTTTTTTTTGAATTTTATAGGGAAAAGATGGTAGAAAAGCAGAATTGATTAAGAGAGGAAAAAGGGGTGACAGGAGCTAACTCTAATGAAGCAAATTGCTTCAGACAATATAAACTACTGGAGCAAACTACGAACTTAAAAGGAATTGGATTAGAAATTAAAATGCTCATAAACTAACTTTTCATACACGGAAGAGAATAACAAGAGGGGGAAAATGGAGAGATAAGGCACATAAACATAGAAGAAAAAACACTAAAATCTTTTATTTCGTTTAGAGAATACAATCACTCACCATGTACTGTATGTTTTTTTTCAGTAAAGAGGGAAAAACACGTCTCCCACACACTTTGCTTTTATCTGGATAAATGAAAATAGGCGCTCTGATCAGTGGAGAACAGATTATACTCCTTCATATCTGTCTGCTCTCTAGAGCAAGGCTGGGCTTGCACGGGAGCAAATGGCGTTCTTGATACCAACTCTCCACTCTTACCATCTTTGGATGATGGAGGTGCTTGCGGAGCTATTGGTAGGTTGAACTGGAATAATGAGAAGGATGAACTTCTGTCATGCAATTTGTTACCATCTTCTGCAGCATCCTTCAGGCCCATCGGCTTCAACATGGAACTATGCCTATCTGGATTCAAGTCTCCACCAGGATGACCACTGATCGGCCCTGTCCGATGACGGTAAGGTGAAGGTGGAGGTGGAGGTGGAGGCATGACTCCGAAGCTTGCTGACGTCTTGCGAATTTGCTCTGGGTGAATAAAACTATAAGCAGGAGCTGGGTAACCATGTACATTGTTGTACTGCACTGGGAAATCTGCAGATTGGTTCCCACGTACTCGGAATCCAAGTGGACCGGAAAAGAAATTGGGAGGCTGGCCGTACTGGAAATATCCATTTGTTGGAGCAGCACAAGAATGACTGTGAGGGCCAACCGTGACTGGCGAATATGCAGGTGCATGCATGTTCTGGTGACGCAATAGCTGATCCTGGCAGGGGGATACATTGAACCCAAATCCGTTGCTGTGAGGGGGACATTTGGCTTTTGGGTGGTATTCTCTGAAACCATTTCCTGCGCATGTCTCAAGTAAAGAACGTGAAGCAGTTCTTGTTGATGGAGCTTCTGTAACGCTGTTGACTCTCTCAGAAGATTCCTCTGAGTCAGATGATGATGGTTCTGGATTATGAGTGCTCAAAGAGGTCATACTGCTTGAACTGCTTTCTCTATCTGCCTCGCTCATACAAGAAGATGAGCCATCAGAACTGGCAGAGTTCGTCATCAGCTCTTCATCCAGCCTAGAGCCTTCATTATTTGTGGAGTAACATTTTTGTTCATTTGTCATAGGAGTTCCATCACAACAAGCAGATTGATTTTCCTCACGGTGTTCATGTAACTGATCGGTTTCTAATTTACAAACATCCCTGGACCTTTCAGAAACTTTACCCAGTGGTTCAGGTCCTGTGTCAAGCTTCTCGCATCCACTGATATCACACAGCACTGGTTTGGGTGAGTCGACATCGTCAACTGATCCTGACATATTATTTGTTACGTGTAAGCAAGTCTTCTTTCGGGTATCCATTCTCTCCCATACTTGCTTTGGGATTGCATCTCTCTCTTGTGTACTACCAACACGGCGGTACTGTACCAAAGGCTTATCAACTCCTGCTTTTCTTGCCATCTTCATCTCCCGACCTGATCTAGTTGTTGGCGAAAAAAAGTTGTCACCCGCTCTCTCCTGATGGTCATAGCTGCAAAAACTATAGTCTTGCCGATCTCTTGTTCTGTTATTTGTACTAAACACTGAGTTACAGCTCCCAGCACCATTTCTCATTCTTTCCATTGATTGCCACTGCAAATTGCCGACACTTCCTGATTCATCTCTGCCATCATCATCCCAACAAGAGGACTGGTCTCGAGGAATGTCCTTTCTCAACCTCAGATTTCGTCTTGATGGTCTTGATTGCTCGGATATGAAAGGTTCACTGCTATCAACTGGAGGATAACTTGTCACTGTATTGCAGCAATCTACATTGTTATGTCCATTAATTTCTCTGCATGAAGATTCAGTGTCAGCGTGGCACAGATCCACTACAGCGGAATTGTCTTCCTCTTCACTAGCTGAATCTCTAGAGTCAAAAGTATTTCCGGATTCATGGTTTGTACATGTTGAGGAGTTGCTTAGAGTTGAAGATGAAATATCATTTGAAGTTTTGAATTCAACAAGCTTTTTCCCCTTATCCCTTTCCTTTTCTTTCAGCCTCTCTTTTCTCCTGATCTTCTTTTCCCTCTCTTTTGTTCTCTTCCTCATTCTGCGCTCTTGTTCTTCACGCTTTTCTTTTTCCTCTTCCTCAAGAAGCTTGTTCTGCAAGGTGTCCAATAAATTAATAGTCACAAATATAAATGAGCATATCTTTCCTAAATTCTCTTTGCAGGTATAGCACACACCTGTTTTTCCAGCGTAATAATTTCTTTGCATGCAACATGCACTCGCTCCTCCAGAAGTTTTAGTGCAAGAGACACAAAAACACTTTGTGCATTTTGCTGGGCTGCGCCTTCTCTAAAGGCTTTCTCAGCCTGCAAAGAAAATTACATTTACTTTTTGATTAAGACTAGGAGTATGGTTGTCTAAATTTCTCAATAAAACCTGAATAAATCTGAATAGTTAGTTGACGGTAGCTACAGTAACCACAAATAGTATGCAGGAAAAAGAGCTTGTTTGCAAACTATGTGAATGCAGTAGATAGAAAATATATCACAGTAAGTAGTGATTAAAGCTGTCAATCCTTGTAAATTCATTGATCAGCAGAGAACAATACACATTATTTTCTAAGGTCGGAAATCAGATGACACACTACTAGAAGTCTTCACATAGGAATAACAATAACTGATGATCTGTTGTACTTTCCTTTTACGGTCACTACCAAAGGCTAACATCTTACTGAACTCAAACTTGTAAGCTGGAATATACGGCTAAGCCACCTTAATTTGGTAGACGTTATCAGAATTTGTAAAAAAAAATATTTCGTTTTCTTCTTTGTACAGTCAGAATCATTATGCAAGTACTGCTTCGGATAAGTCATGAGTTTTGACAATAAATTACCTGTTCTTTGAATATGACCGCAGCAGCGTCCAGAAGAAATTCTCTTGCCAGCTCAGGACTCTTGGCATGCTTCTGTGGATGAGCGCCATCACCGTCAAGATCATTTTCATCCCTTTCCATGGCATCATCTTCCTGCTCAAGTTTTCATCAGTCAGAATAATAAATGCTCCCAATTAAGCCTATCTTAGTTAAAGAACGAAACACTGTAAGTGATATGCCACATACATCCTCTTCCTCGGCCTCTTCAGCATGCTCAAATAAACTTCTTATACCTTCACCCTTCGTAATCGCCACAAAGCCATCCCCCACCACCAGCCTGTGATGGACACAAGATTGGCCCTTCAATGCATGTGCTTTTACACACAGCTCCGTATAGCGTCCATCGAGCTTCCAAGCTCTCAAAGTTATGAAATAATCTTCATACTGGTCAAGATCAATCCCATTTCGGTGGACTTGGGTCTTCATCCCAACATTTTCAAAGCCAAAGACATCAGATTGTCCTTCATCAGTCCCAATAGCCCATTCAAAGTGATGATAAGATCCATCTGTCACTGATAAAGATTGGTGCCAATCAACCATGACGGCATCCTCAAACACCTGCATATAAGAGGAGCCAGATTAACTTCATAGGAATTATAAACCATGTCATGATCAATTAAATGCAGATCTTGTTGGTAAACATTGAGGAAGTCACTCTGACCTCGCACTGAAATGCATAATCAGCAACACAGAACCAACTGGTGCAGTAAGATTCCCTTCGTGTGCGTTTCAATTCCTTTAGCTCCTTGAATTCACGGATAACATTTCTTCGACAATCTCGGCAAAATCTCTTGCTGTCAAACCTGTTAATTTTTTCCCATACTGTTAACTTTTCTATTAGGCTGCCAGAAAACACCAACAAATGGCAGCATAGAGGAAAATTTCACTCTTAACACAAAGCAGGATTAAATAGAACTGATCAGTCAATAGTTGAACTCTATCATGTTCTTACCTTACCATATCTATACTAACCCCCAAAATATATTCTTTCACAGCTAAGTAGCAAATTTCTGGCCAACCACATTCCAGTTTCCCATCAATCTGTTCAACTATACAAACCTTAAAAATACTTTCTAAGTTTGTTCCCTAGGCCATCTTCCATTTGGTGGATATAAGCAGAGTTAAGATTTCAGCTTGTTAAGGACTTGCTAGTTCAATTCGGTTACTTTTGTCCATACGTTGAATGCCTAGTTCAGTGAATACTTTTCTATGTGCCTAACTTTAATTTGAATAACACAAACAACATCTCCATTATGCTCACCTGTACATTAATCTTTCAATGAAATCATCCTCCTTCATACGCAGAAGAGAAGATCTAGTTTCTTCGCATAATGCTGACCAGAAATTAACCAGTGTATTACATGAAAGGTGGGCAGTATGCAGAGCACATGTTTCTCTAGTTCCATAACCCCTGCTATAGCTAGCCATCCCTTGGCTAATCCATCCTCTGCCTCCCCCACCACATGCATCAGGATAAAGCATTTCCCGTTCCCTTTCTCTTGCTCGTGCATTGTCAAACACCTGATTAACACATATGGAAAATGCATTAAGAAATAGAGTGATCAAATATTTTCTGATCGAGAATAAAATATTTTAAGTAAAACCCACATGCATGATTTGGAGATTACTTCAGATGAACAAAGGATGATTACTTCAGACATACAAAGGATCAGTTATTCAATATACTGAACATATTGAAGTTGTTCTTAATCATATTTCACCGATGCAGAGAACAAAAAAACATTGGATCACAAGTTACTGCATAATTGTTTATACTTACATTCTGGAGCACCTGTAATGACTTAGCTTTTAGAAAACAGTCAATAAGCGTAAGGATTCCATCCTTTGTTGTTGCAAGGCCTCCCCAAGGATGAATAGATGGATCCTGAGACTCAATTTGTTGCCGAATCCTTGATTCACCAGTTGAGCTCAGACAATCAATATCTGAAACTTCTTGCCGCAGTGACTTGAAATTTTCCAGAAGCAACCCGTTGCACCTTGAACAGTAGAAATTCTTGCGTGCTTGCTCAATGAGGGTTTGCTTATCCAATTTGAGGAGCTCCCGTCGTGCTTGAGGAGGCAGGTCATTCCAGAACTGAAATAAATTAAATCCACCACCAGAAAACCATCAGTTCCCTTTGCAATAAAGTTATCATGAAACCTAGAACATAGCTTCAATTTCCAAGATAAAAATACGATATCACTTTATGCATTCTGGTTTATTTCCAGTGGAAAATAGATACCCCAAGCATGAGAACAAGGAAAGAGCTCAATAAGTAACTCTCCCACTGAATAGCAACAAATCATAATGTTAATCAAGAGTACATTACCACAACATTTACAGCACCAAGGTGGGGGTGCAGCAAACTGGAGGTACCACAGGCGGGTTGTAAGGAAAAATCAAGGTCATTGTAAAAATTATCGCACAAAATCACAATAATAAATTTGATGGCATATATGCCAGGATGGGGATAAAAGAAAGCGAACTTTAATTCTATCTGTATCACCATTGGATACCCGATCTAAATTCTGCTTACAGTTCGCTAGCTTATCATCCTGTTATGGTGGAAGGAAGTAAATGCAAAACCATGAAGACTTAGGATTGTAGAGTTAAGTACACGATTAGTTTCCGAAGACATTTGTTCTGTTATCCTTTGATAATGGAACCCGGCTCTGATGGGAGGCGTATGGAAAAAAATCACAGCTGGATGAAAGCTTCAGAGCTATATATTATGCTGCATAAGCAAGTTGTTGAGGTAATATAAGTGTTCTGACAGAATTTTGTTTTGCTAACTTGAGCCAGCATTTGACATCTCAGAATTATCCACAGAGCAATGCTTTATATATCCTGCTGAAATAAGGACAGAATCAAAACCAGTTTAACTTTCTCATCGCATCTATCATCAAGTGTCTCAAGCCTTTGGAGACGACTCCATCACGCATCACCGACCGCTTCAAACTCATAACAGAGAAGTACAAGTAAGCCTAGTTTTGTTTTCCCATGTTAAACATACCAAACCAAACATGCAGACCCAATGGTTTAGAGTCTCTAAGAGCAATGCGCCACCAATATGAAGTCAAAGTCAATTCAATAGAGCTGCTCACAAAGTCAATATTGGTACATATGCTCGTCAGGGGAACGGATGGTAATCCGGTTGAATCTAACCAAAATTCAGAAAATTATACCCAAGCAAGCCAAGCTTTGTGGGGGGATTCTAATCAACTAAACAGCTCGTTTCCCTGACACTATCTCCACGCAGCTTTTATGCGAATCACACGCTGAAACCGAGCCAATCCAAGGCAGACGCAGGAAACCAGCTCAGTCACAGATTCGCAGGGATACTACCACCAATTCACCCAATTCTCACCACTCAAATCAAACCCAGCGTCATAAAAAAAGTAACGTGCGCGCGACCTTACCTTCTGGAGGCGATCGAACGTGATCTCGTCCCGCCGCCGCGACCAGATCCCCGATCCCGACGACGAAGTCACCGCCGTCTCCGGAGCCACCCCCGTCATCAATTCTCCCCGCTGCCCTCAACGCAACAACGTGTTCGCGCCCGATCCACCGCCGCCAACGACGGCGGCGCAGCAGCCGGAGAACAAGGACGCGGTTGCGTCGCTGGAGCTGCGGCCGGGTCAGATCGGCCGCGGGGGTGGCGCCACCGGGGGTTTTGCTGGCGAGATGGGGGGAGGGGGGAATGATGAGGTGAGGCGAGGCGAGGTGGGGTTGGGTAAAAGGAAGAAGATGAGGAGGAAGATGGGGGAGGGAAGGCGACGACGACGTAGCTTTTTTAACCGCCACGGTTAGGCCGCGGTGCGATTTCTGATGGGTTCTAGTGGTTTCAGGAATTTTAGTCGGGGTGTTTGTTGTAAATCTGGTTAAAACAGTCGCGGTGTTTGCTGGTTCAAAATCTGGTGTCATAGCTTTGTTTTTGTCACTGGGTCCTTATACATTACCTGATTCATGTTTTGTATTTAAAGGGTACCACATAGTGTGTCATCTTTTTTTTGGAGGCAACACATGGTGTGTCATCATAAGTTCATAATAACTAACCTTTACGGGGCATGATACTTTTACTAAGATAGAATAACTTACATCTTTATCTTTTGTGTTTTGATGAGGGTTTTCTTCTATCTATTGGTGTGCATTTCTATGAAGGGTTAATATTTGCGATTTGTATAGATAGTTTAAGAGCTTAATATGATACTGACTATGTCAAGTTTGTAAGAGTAAGAGGGTCATCCTTGTGTGTACTTCAACCAATGGTGATTTTGACACCAAAATACGATACGGAAAAAATCCAAGAGAAGATCATAGATAGCTTATACGGCAAAAAGTTTTTCAGACACATGAGCTCCAGTGATACCTCTATATTAAACTTTCCAAAAATCATATTTATAATTTTCAAAAAGAATTGATTTTTTTTTACTTTGTCAATGGTATGCCCTACAAGCATGTAAATTCACAATGTGAAATTCCTTTTATTATGGGACACATAAAAATGACAAAATCTATTTTTCCCAAAATTAAAAATGTGTTACTCAGATCCACAATTTTGTTATTTCTGTGTAGCTCAAAATACATATTGTTCCCTATTGATAGCTTCCATGCTTGTGGTATGCATCACTGGCTACATCCTGATTTGTTTGCAAAAAAACAGAACTTCAAATATGATTTTCAGTTTAGAAAAAGGGATCAGTTGCGACCATGTGCAGCAAATCTCCACTCGCTTATACGAGCTATATAAAATTTGACATCCAACTAAAGAAGTCTGAAATAAATAAATAGAATCTTATTACTTTAATGTGCTAATGATGTGTGAATATCACAACACGTGTTTGTTATGACCTAGCATAAATGAGTTGACCTTGATATTTTCTACAAGAGTATGATAAAATAATTAGTACCACAAAAATCTTAGGAGAATTTTCATTTTGATTTGGTGCTCCCAAAAGGACTGCGTGAGCACCTCACAAAAGGTGATTACAGAGTATCTATTGAGCTCCTTAGCAAAGGAGTACGTCCATTTGATAAACAATCAACGATTTATACAAATGGAGACATAAGAAACCCATTTCATGTCGCTTGACGAGAATAATTTGTTCAACAAAGAAGAAATCCAAGTGAGACATTTATGTGGTTATTATGCACAACTTCTTAAGACATGATAGTCTCATTGTGAGTAAGAAATAAAACATTAATGAGATGTCATTTACGATTAAGTCTTATAAGATCATCAAACATGGGGGCTCAACAAATTCTAATTGGATGCATGGTTCATCGGTCGTAACACACAAGCAGGAGAGTGGATAAAACTATAGAAGCCAGTGTGTTAGACTTATAAAATAAAACTAAAATGACTGCGAGCACATATATTTTTATGTGAAATGGTCTCATATGAAAATAACAAGTCTAGTCCTATGATCAAAAGGGAGTAATCATAAGGATGGAACTCTTGAGAAGAAATATTAACTAGAAAACTAAAGAAACCCTTATACATAGGAAAGGATACAATAATTGCATGCCAATTGTCAACTTGCATAACATCAAACCCCATTGATTACCTACACATCATGTGTTTTTAAACCAATATGATATGTCAAAGATGATCTTTGTAAATTTTTGTACTCTACTAGACCCAAAATAAATCCTATAGGAAATGGTTTTGGATTTTGATAAAATCAAAAGATAATCTACTTATTTTCGCTAGTCATTTAAGAGTATGATGTTTTTGCTTGATTTAGTTTAAAGGTTTTCGTGACGGTAACCAATAACTTCACCATACTAATGGAATAAACCATTAAATCATGGTACTAACCTGTCTAAAAATGTGTGAAATATATGGAGATACAAAATTCATTGTTTAATTTGCAATTGTTTTTCTATAGTATTTTTTTAATAAATGAGAAAGGTTCCGAGTCTTAGACCATCCACGGTGTAG
The DNA here is from genome assembly GCA_023614405.1 of Avena insularis. Classification (NCBI taxonomy): domain Eukaryota; kingdom Viridiplantae; phylum Streptophyta; class Magnoliopsida; order Poales; family Poaceae; genus Avena; species Avena insularis. Next base: position 656,111,963 of record CM042690.1, on the reverse strand, counting down.
GCAAAAAGCGATTCAAACCCTGCTCTAGATCGGTTCGATACACTGCGCAGCATCCACACAAGCTGTTCTAAGAAAAAGTGATTCCTGTACTTGGTTAGCTTCTATCTGACACAAGCGATAAAAGGGGAGAGAAACCATGTCTAGATGGAAAGAATATAGGCTAGAAAAAAATGTTTTCTAACAGTAGCTAGGTCCCATGTTACTGCACTAAGCGATTCCATACAATGCAGCAAAATAAGATCGGTTCAATCTTTTTCTTGCAGGGTTTTGGAGCTGGGTCCCATGTTACTGCACTAGTGTGGCTGGTCTTAGAGCATCTCCAGCAGAAGCCAAAAAATGCAGCGCTGCAAATCAGTTTTGGAGCGCGCACTATCGCATTCGAGCGCTACAAAATCGCGCGACCTCTACCGGAGGCGCTAAAATGCAGCGTTCGAGTGTCCACGAGTTTTGTGCCCCCATGAGGCGTTGTAAAATAGAGCGCGCGCTACAGGCGCAAACACAAAAACAACAATTCCATACATTCAACGAGATCAAACAAACGCCAAAAAAATAACAATAAATTGTCTAGAAAATTTATTACAACAAATTTTGCATCACCAATAGCACAAATAGTTTTGCAACACACCAACAAATAGTTTTACAACAATACAACGATGCCGTTCTTCAACAAATACAACAAATTGTTTCACAACAATACAATAAAAATACAAATGAACTACCGGCCTCCAAACCATTTCCACCACTCCTCGATGAGATCATTTTGAAGCTCATCATGTGCGGCATTGGACCGGATTGCATGATAAGAGGCCATGAACCATGCAATCCTATGTTCTGAGCGTTGAACTTGTACGGGCACACCCATCAAGTCATAGTGGGTGGTTTATTCTACATCTTTCCCACTGTCATCCTCTATGATCATGTTATGCATGATGACACAAGCATTCATGATATACCAAAGGCACTCTTGGTCCCAAAATCTAGCTGGTCCTCTTACAATAGCAAATTGGGCTTACAAAATCCCAAATACTCTTCCCACATCTTTCCTAGTCGTCGCTTGCGCTGCGTGAAAGTTGGTTTGTTTCTTACCTTTGGGCTTGTGGACCGGCTTCACAAATGTTTGCCACCTTGGGTAGATGTCGTCGGCAAGATAGTAGCCATAGTTGTACTTACGGCCATTTGCTTCAAACTCCACTTGTGAACCTTCATGCAAAGCAATCCTTGTCATAAGAGGAGACCGTTGGATGTCATTGATGTCATTGCAAGACCCGGGCATAACAAAAAATGCATGCCAAATCCATGTCTCATGGTCGGCCACCGCTTCAAGGATTATAGTGGAATCCTTTTGTGCCCTTTGAATTTCACATGCCATGCCGCAGGATAATTCTTCCAACTCCAATGCATGCAATCTATGGAGCCAAGCATTCCGGGAAATCCTCGAGCCGCGTTCTCCTCCAAGAGCCGAGCCATGTCCTCGGCATTGGGGGCTCTCAAATATATGGCGCCAAACACTTGCACAATGGCCACAACAAACCGCTTCACACACATGATAGCGGTGCTCTCACCCATGGCCAAGTGGTCATCAATGAGATCCGTCGGTATACCGTATGCCAACATCCTCAAAGCGGCGGGCACCTTCTGATAGGTGCTATGCCCGAGCTCTCCGGTGGCATTCTGATGTGCTCGTCGTTCGACGTAGAGCTCGTTGGGAACCCCAAGAGGAAGGTATGATGAGCACAGCAGCAAGTTTTCCCTCAGTTATGAAACCAAGGTTTAATCGAACCAGTAGGAGCAAGGAAACACCCCAAAGGTGTTACTAGCTGAGCTTTGGCAGGGCGCACTACCGGTGCTAGTAGCAACATGGATACCTGCACAACACAACCACAAAACTTTGTCCCCAACTTGCGATGAGGTTGTCAATCTCACCGTGTTTTGCGGAAAACAAAGGATTAAACGTATCAAATGGAAAGAAGTAAAAGTTTGCAGAAAGTAAACACAAAGCAGTAAAAGATTGTAGATTGTATGTAAAGAGAAAGGACCGGGATCCATAGTTCACTAGAGGTGGCTCTCCTTAGATAGATAACATGCTGGGTGAACAAATTACAGTGGGGCAATTGACAAATACCGAGAAAGCAATACATGCATATACTAATCATCTTAACTCCTTTGAGACTTGATTGGAAATTACAACATAATACATAGACCGCCATCCAACTGCATCTATGACTAATAATCCACCTTCAGGTTATCATCTGAACCCCATCTAGTATTAAGTTGCAAGAAATAGATTATTGCTTTACGAACTGCGTGTAAAGTAAACAATAAAATTGTTCTATGAACAAAGGATTGTTGTTTTCTCCCTAGTAGCAACAGCACATCTAGTACCTTAGAGACTTCTGTCACTTCCCCAGATTACTAGAGGCATGAACCCACTATCGAGCATAAATACTAACTCTTGGAGTTGCTAGCATCTACTTGTCCAAGATAGCTACTAACAACGGAAAGCATGCAAGATCACAAATAACAAAGACATGATATAATCAATAATCAATCTGAAATAGCATCTCAATATCCATCGGATCCCCGCAAACACAACATGTATGGATTACAAATAGATGATCTTGATCATGAACGGAGATCACAAGATCTAAACATGAAAGCACAAAGGAGGAGAACCAGCCATCTAGCTATAACATGGATCCGTAGTCTAAGGATGAACTACTCACGCATCACACCGGAGGCTTGCATGGTGATGAAGAAGGCCTCCAGGGTGAATTCCCCTCTCCGACAAGGTGCCGGGAAGAGCTTCAGATCCCTCCTGATCTAGGGATGGAGATGACAGTCTGAGACTCTTCGTGGATTTTGATCGGTACTTAGGGTTTTCGGCCCCGAGGCAATATATAGGCGGAAGGAGAGGTGAGGGAGCGGCCACACAACCCAGCACGGGCCAGGCTGTGGCTGCCAGGTGGTGTGGTGGCTCTGGCCCTTCTCCGCCTCGTATTCGGAACTTGATCCCTTAGGAAAAATAGGCACTTTGGCTTTTGTCTCCCAATTTCGAGAATATTCATTTTCCGACTTTCCGGAACCAAAACAGCAGAAAACAGTACCGCATCGTGGCTCTTGTTAATAGGTTAGTCCAAGAAATCATATGAAAAGTACTCCAAAGTTGAAACAAAACACAAGAAAGTGGATAAAACCAAGCATGGAACATCAAAAATTATAGATACATTTGCAATGTATCAACATCCCCAAGCTTAACTCTTGCTCGTCCTCGAGTAGGTAAGTGATAAAAAGAAAGAATAATTTTTGAGGTGACATGCACCATCAAAGACTTGATCAAAGTATTTGTAGAACATTCAAAGCTGGGATCATAGTACTTCAATCATAACATGAAAGACAAAGTTCTAGCAATAAGCAAAGAAACTATGATGTAACATGAAAAGGCACAAACAAAAGATTCATGAATAAAATGCTTTGCAAGATGTTTGTTTTTTTCACATAAAGAAAACATGGCATAATAGTATTCAGCTTGTCCCTCAATAGAGTAGCAAATATAAATGCATAGGACACCTTCAAAGTTTAAAAGGGTGACTAGATACAATAGTTTAAAACAAGCAATATCAAGTTATGCATCAATCAACTAGTCTTGGGACAATGCACATAGAACTAAGAATGGCCACTATGCTCTCAAAGTAGGTGCATAAAGATAGAAGGTGGAGACTCAATATAATGGTGGAAGAAAGGCCTTTGTAAAAGGAAGTAGGGATTCAAGTCTCATAAAGAGCTTCCAAAAATTATGGTACTCATAGCTTTCAGCTCTCATTGCCCCTATCATAAGCATCTTGAAGTGATTAAGGTTAAAGTGAACAAACTATGGTGTACATGCTTGGCAAGTATAAGTCGTAAATCTCATGTCCCTTGTATACGAGGGCCGCCTCATGCTACTCAAGTTTAGTCACCGTAAGTTCTTGTCATTGTAAGTACATGTGTATCATTGAGAACCGCCAACGGGTACCCTTGCCCGATGATACGGAAGAATCCCCATATCAAAATGACAAGGCAAGGCATAACGAGCATCTCAGCATTCTTCTTATTTACCATGGGAATATGGTGTTTTTTTCTCTCTTTCCTCTTTTCATAGTATCTCTTTTTTTCTTTTCTCTTTTTTCTCAATACAGGACTCTTTTTTTATAAGAAGAATGCTTCATAGACAACTCATTATGGTTACGCTGCAGATTTCCACCATGTCAGCATGGATTAGACCAGCGGTCCAGGCGTTTCTCTAACACATATACATAACTCCATGGACTTACAAGCTCCCCTTTCATTTCACACCGACAACATCCATATACAAAAGAGCATGATATCAACTAGGTACAAGTACCAAGTGCAATGTTGAAAGCGTTCCCCATGAAAGCATGGTTCTGCTAATTCCCAACAAATAAGTGCAAGCATATACAACATAGACGACACAATGGTTCAAGTTTATTAAGGGCAAGTAAAGTAAAGTGTGCCATCAAGTTCGTGAGAGCTTTAATCACTAGTTTTCTCATAACAAGTTTAATTTGGAAGGTAAACAAAAGCATGAATATACTTGGAATAGCATAAGCTAGTAGGTAGGTATGGTGGACTCTTTGGAATAACTTGGTTTAGGGAGTTGGATGCATGAGTTGAACTCATACTTGGTTGTGGGGGCTAGCAAAAGACTAGGAGCAACAAACTAAGAGAGCAATAATGGCCATAATCATGCAGAGCGACAAAACATCATTGATCAAAGCATAAAGTGATACTACAAGTTGAAAACTAAAGGATCATAAAGGCTATGGTGACTTGAGACAGTCATAACATGGTGTGAGCATGTGCCAAGTCAACCCAAATAAAGCATCAAAGGAGAATACCACTATACTATGCTTTAATATGCTAAAACAACGCATGATTCATCCAAGGCACATTAAGCAATCTCAATTGTTTATAACAAGTCATGCTACATCAAAGAATACTAAGCATAAAACTAAAACAATATCAAGCATGGCATGACAAAGCACATGCCACAGTCAAAAACAAGCTCTTTTTACCACATAAGTATGAACTTTCCTACTCTTTTCCAAACCAAACCAATTGCAAACCAATGTATGAAAGAGGGGGTCCAAGCAATTTATTCAGAAAACTAAGCAAACCAACCAAACTAAAAACCAAAACGAAAACGAAAAAGAAGACGCTCCAAGAACAACACAACTGTGCATGAAACAAAAAAAAGAAGCGTTTGGAAGAAACCTGGGATTTTTATTGATGAAGAAGGGGATGCCTTGGGCATCCCCAAGCTTTGACGCTTGTACTTCTTATATATTTCTTGGGATGATACGCGTGGCATACCCAAGCTTGAGATTCAGTCCATCCTTCATCTCATTACTCATTTCTTTCATATACCTAATTTTTTTCCTTCATACAAAACTTCACACAATCTTTATTAGCAACATTAGTGCACTCAAGATAAATAAGTCTTAAGGTTCAGTTCTAACACCAAATAAACTTCCATTAAAACACTAGCTACTGTAGCACTTCCTTCAAAAATCTCAATTCCCCAAAAGAACTTAAAAAGGAACCCACAAGAAGCAAATGCAGAAAATGGCAGAAATCTGTCAAAACAGACCAGCAGGTAAAGACAATTTTTTTTGAAGACCTTCTGTTACTCAAATCAAAAAGTGTTGAACTAACGAAAGTTAGATAACAACCTGGGGCAGAAGCACAAAAAATTACAGCTCAATCCGACATACAGAGCTCTCTCACGAATCTTTACGGTGAAGCACAAAAATCTGTTTCGGGACAACAACTTTCCCAATCATTACTTCTCTCTCATTAGAGGTTACTATTGGCACAAAAAGCAAATAAAAAGGATAAGGAGAGGTTATTACTGAGGTAATAACTTCTAAGACTCATCTAAAACTTTTGGGTTATCTCCCAATAAGTACTTTTCTTTAACGCCTTTAAGTTAGGCATACGAAGCAAAGAAAGAATCAATTGTTCTCAAATGAAGAAGCATTAAGATCAATACCAGAAATATTTTCAACAAGGCAAGGTATATCATCCAAATAAGTTCTAGAGGATCCTCTCTCAATGCTCTTAGGTTCACTATTCTTATCAAAAGGGTTTGCAGGAACAATCCAATCAAGATTCTTTTCTATGGCATCATGTATTGCTATTAGTTTAAAGGGGTTGGTATCTTAGGTTCCTCCCCATTAGGTTCGGTTTTGTTCATCTTTTCTCGTGTACCAACAACATCTACACATGATCCTACATATTGAAACGTTCAAAGACTTTCCTAGCTTCCTTGGCAACATCATAGAACTTCTTAAACAAAGTTTCTAAAATGAAATCCCTCTTTTCAGGATCCTCAATTTCTTTAAGCTTAAGAAACATTACTTGCATTAAGGGGTTGAGGTTAACAAACCTAGCTTCTAACATGTGAATTAAAGAAGCTGCAGCAATCTCATAGTTTATAGCAAGTTCTACAAGGGATCTATCCTCAGTATCTTCATGCTTACTAACATGATTAAAGAGTTCTTCAATGTTATTTTCCCCAATTATAGAACCACTACCAACTGGAAGGTCTTTCAGGGTGAATGTAGGGATCAACATGGTGAGCTAAGGAAGAGGTGACAACTAAAGAAGACTTATTTTTTTTGTGTTTTTCAAATAAGAAAGCAAACAAGTAAACTAATTTTTTTGTGTTTTTCGAAGAACAAAACAAGCAAACAAAGCAAAAAGGAACTAAGCAAAACAAAAACAACAAAGTAAAGAGATTGGTTATGAGGGACTCCCCTTGTGAAGATGTCCTTGACTCAAGAACGCCCGGAAAAAGATCTTGATGTGCTCGTCGTTCGACATAGAGCTTGTTGGGAACCCCAAGAGGAAGGTATGATGAGCACAGCAGCAAGTTTTCCCTCAGTTATGAAACCAAGGTTTAATCGAACCAGTAGGAGCAAGAAAACACCCCAAAGGTGTTACTAGCTAAGCTTTGGCAGGGCGCACTACCGGTGCTAGTAGCAACGTGGAGACCTGCACAACACAACCACAGAACTTTGTCCCCAACTTGCGATGAGGTTGTCAATCTCACCGTGTTTTGCGGAAAACAAAGGATTAGACGTATAGAATGGAAAGAAGTAAAAGTTTGCAGAAAGTAAACATAAAGCAGTAAAAGATTGTAGATTGTAAGTAAAGAGAAAGGACCGGGATCCATAGTTCACTAGAGGTGGCTCTCCTTAGATAGATAACATGCTGGGTGAACAAATTACAGCGGGGCAATTGACAAACACCGAGAAAGCAATACATGCATATACTAATCATCTTGACTCCTTTGAGACTTGATTGGGCATTACAACATAATACATAGACCGCCATCCAACTGCATCTATGACTAATAATCCACCTTCAGGTTATCATCCGAACCCCTCCAAGATTAAGTCGCAAGCAACAGATTATTGCTTCTTAACTGCGTGTAAAGTAAACAATACGATTGTTCTATGAACAAAGGATTGTTGTTTTCTCCCTAGTAGCAACAACACATCTAGTACCTTAGAGATTTCTGTCACTTCCCCAGATTACTAGAGGCATGAACCCACTATCGAGCATAAATACTAACTCTTGGAGTTGCTAGCATCTACTTGGCCAAGATAGCTACTGACAACAAAAAGCATGCAAGATCACAAATAACAAAGACATGATAGAATCAATAATCAATCTCAAATAGCATCTCAATATCCATCGGATCCCCGCAAACACAACATGTATGGATTACCAATAGATGATCTTGATCATGAACGGAGCTCACAAGATCTAAACATGAAAGCACAAAGGAGGAAAACCAGCCATCTAGCTACAAATGGATCCGTAGTCCAAGGATGAACTATTCACGCATCACACCGGATGCTTGCATGGTGATGAAGAAGGCCTCCAGGTTGAATTCCCCTCTCCGACAGGGTGCCGGGAAGAGCTTCAGATCCCTCCCGATCTAGGGATGGAGATAACGGCGGCTACAGACTCTTTCGTGGATTTTTGATCGGGTACTTAGGATTTTCGTCCCGAGGGCAATATATAGGCGGAAGGAGAGGCCGAGGGGGTGCCGGGAGCGGCCACACCACCCCCTGGCGCAGGCTAGGCCTGGCAGCGCGGCCAAGTGGTGTGGTGGCTCCCTGGCCCTTCTCCGTCTCGTATTCTGGCACTTGATCCCTTCCGGAAAAATAGGCACTTTGGCTTTTGTCCCGTCTAATTCCGAGAATATTCATTTTCTGACTTTCCTGGAACCAAAAACAGCAGAAAACAGGCAGCTGGCACTGTGGCTCTTGTTAATAGGTTAGTCCAAGAAATCATATGAAAAGTACTCCAAAGTTGGAACAAAACACAAGAAAGTGGATAAAACCAAGCATGAAACATCAAAAATTATAGATACATTTGCAATGTATCACATTCCTCCTCTGCACAAAGTATGTATCTGGCGGAACGAACCATGCGGTAATTTCGACGAACACCTTGTGCGCCAAGAAATCCGGCCTGCCGTCTTGTGGGCGGCTGGGCGGTGATGCAAGGGTAGGTGAGCGCGGAGCACGGGCCGGTGAGCGGGGGCGGCGCCGGGAGGTGAGCGGAGCACCGACGGGTGGGTTGGAGTTGGCGGCGACGCCGACGGGGTTGGTGGGCGGCGCTGAAGTGGGTGGGGGGAAGAAGAGAGTGAGAGGAAAAGTCCGGTTGGTTCTTCCAGCCGCCGAGAAGGCAGTCAGTAGCCGGAGCCCAATATTTTGTGCTCCAAATAGCGTAAAATACAGCGCCGCGCTAAAAATTTGCCGCGCGCCTCATTTTAGCGCATCTGCTGGAGGTGTTTACAGCGCGCGGGATAAAAAAGCTATTATTTTAGCGCTGCGCTATTTTGACGCATCTGCTTTTAGTGGCTAGCCCATGTGATGGTGAGCTAGACACCCGGATGTTTCTCCTCCGTGGGTCTATTTTTTTTTCGTGTTTTTCAACAAGTATGAAAATTATGAAGCAACCATTATGTTGCACCAACTTGAATAGCCACCACGGATCAACGTACGAGTGCAATATTTTCCCCCCAAAACTTCATTTCGGCGGGTTCGCGGCAGAAAAAAAGGAGACCTTTTGATGCCATTCTCTGACAATGACGGAAAGTACTGCAAAAGCAGGCACCGAAACTCAAAGGATCATGAGGGACAACGGATCGGTGGCCGAACGAAGTAATAAGAGGAAAAAAAAGGGTCACGCTTTTTCGGATCGGGCGCTATGCCTGATGTAGTCGCCTGCCTGCCTAGTCGGGCGCTCGTTGCCTTCCCCTCCTCGGGTCTCTCTCTCCCTGGACGGTAAAGCGTGCGCAAATAGTCCCCGTGCAGAAAAAGCGCCACCACCTCCTTTTGGACATGCGAAAGCGTTACGCTACTGTGCGGTATCTTTGCATCTAGTGGAGCAAAGCAAAAAAGTAAAAATAAAGGCACGATATGTCTTTCTGCTAGTACGTGCCATAGATACACACTCAGCAAAGTGGGGAGAACTACTACGTGCCATTTTCAGTCTTGTACCGCCCGGTTATCCTTGAAAACTCCGTAATTTTTTGGGCACGTATCCCCACATGACTGCGTGCCAAATTTGGGGCCGGAAACAAGCAGGAGTTATTTTTCGAAAATAAAGTCCCAAGATTACGCGTCTGTACCGGGTTTTCTGTGGGCAGGACGGATGCGGGTCGGGCAAACCGATGGAACATTCATGTGCGTACAGTCGAGAGCTCTGCTTGCCATCATGTCGTCATCGCCGGGGAAGACCGAGCTAGGCCGTGCTCGTGCTTTCTTTATCTCCGGGACAGGCAGGACAGGAGTGATGACATTGTCTCGTTAGCAATTGGAGAAACGACGACACACTGGCCACCGTTTTTTTGTTAGGAGAAAGAATCATAAATTGCTTCGAGTCAGGACCAGTACTATAGATCAGAACGCACACAAGATGGAGTGAAGATAATGGAATGGTGTTAGTTAGGAATTTTCACAACCCAGGTACATCTGAACCATGGTGAACTGTAAGAATAAAAATACTAAACAGAGTCAGAAAATACGAAATAAAAGCTTGCTTGTTGAGAATGTATGCAGGCATGTGCATGACAAGTATGAAACTGAAATACAAAAAGTATGTAACTTGGCCAAAAATGACAAAGTGATTAACGAACAGTGCAAACTGTACAGAAGCATTGCCAAGTTTTATTTTCTCTTTTTGGTGTAGGCCACATATGGTTAATTTTTTACTGGAAATTTACACGAGTAACTATAGATGCGGCTTCTTCGACCCAGAATCAACAGGTTGTTTGTGGCTCCTCTTATAAATACGTTTTCTTGTAGCCAATTCTCGTCGCGGGTTCAGATGTGTCTCAGAACGTATGCATACTTTTAACATTTTTATATGCTATTCTTGCTTATGAAATATCTTATAATCTAAGACATAGAAAGTACGTGATATGCGAGATCATCTCCAACTCCAGCAAGCAAGGGTATGAGTTAAGGCACACCAACTCCAAACGAGGCCTTAAGTTTTTCCACAAGTCGTGTCATTTATGTGGTGTTTTATTTCCGAAAACTGATGTAAATCAATGTTATGGTCTAATAATAGCTTTTCATATTACCGATTGCAAAACATGAGAGAAAAACTTAGCACCTCCTAAGCTGCTCCGAGGTGACACAGGAGGTGCTCCCCTGCCGCTAGCCTTCACATCCACCTCCGCCACCCCACCCTCCCCTGTCGTCGTAGCTGTCAGCTTTCCTACCAAAACATTATGGCAGGCCGTCCTAGGCGTGCTCCATGCCTCTTGACCACCAAGCCTCGTTTTCAGCTTGCTTAGTTTTGAAGCTCAAACTTGTCATTCGCATCTAAACCTTTGGTTTTGAATCAATATCAAAGACGACTTCATTATCAACTCTCTGACATGAGCTGCCTCCTGTAGAGATACCCTATGTGGTTTTGTGATGGTCTTCTAGGACGCATGTCTTGGTGTGGTGCATTCCTCCATCTCAATTCTCTCAGCTCTTCTCTTGCGCATTGCTCCCGTAGGGCCATAGTCTTGTGAGGAGGTGTTTGAAAGAACATTTCATGATCTCTAGTGTTTTATGTGTTAGATAACAATACCATGGATCATCTCATGTGTGTTGAGTGCTTCAGATAAAGTGTTCACATGAAAAGTAGCCAAAACAGATGTTTGGGGGGCGAATAATCCGCCCCTGCCAAGGGCCGGATAATCCGGCCTAGCCCAATCGATAAAGGTGGGCAAGGTGCGTCATGTAGTATGGGGCAGATTATTCTTCGGATTGTCTGGCCAGGGCCGAAGTTTTTGCCCAGGCCGGATAATCCGCCCCCAGGAAGTTTTTCAAAGGCAGCCAAGGCGCGGTGTGCGGTATGGGGGCGGATTTCCCCCCGAAAATACGATTTTGGGGCGGATCTTTGCCCCAGCCAGATAATCTGGCCCCAAAAGTCTCCAACGGCTGAGTTTTGGCAGGGGGTATAAATACCCCCAATTGATCCTCCTGTTAGAACTCTTAATTCATTCGAAAAAGCTCAGACATGTTCTTCAAGTTCCAAGCGAGATCTTCATCCTCACCCACCCAAAGGCTTCAATCTTTGGGGAATTGAAGGAGGAGGACTCGATCTTCATCAACACCAATCAAGCGCTCAACTTTCTCCCCATTCACTTGGGGAATTCTTGATCTAGTATTTCTTGCAAATATCTAGATCCTAGTTTCGATTATTTGATAATCCCTGTTCTTGTGGCAGCTTGTTGTCATCACGGGAGCCTCCAATTCGGCTGTGGATGTGTGCCCCGCTAGCGTTGTAAAGGCACCGGTTCCCGCCTCGAAGGGTACCAATAGAGGAAAGGTGGATCAGGCCTTTGGTGACGAGATCCTTCGGAGAATAGGGTGAGGCCTATTGTGGCGTGGTGGTCTTAGAACCGCCCACCCCTCCAACGCAGATGTACTTCCCTTAACAAGGAAGGAACTGCGGGCAAACAAATCCCCGTGTCTCCGTGTGCTCCGCTACGGTTTCCTCGCTCCTTTTTACACGCTTAGTAGTTAGGTTGGCATATAGGGAAATTCTCATAATTGCATATCTAGATAATTTAGATTTGTGCCAAGCCTAAAATTGAAAAAGAACTAAAATTTGAAGTAGCACCTATTCACCCCCCTAGGTGCCCATACGATCCATTTCATTTGGTATCAGAGCCTCGGCTCTATATTTGGGCTTTAACGCCTAAGAGGTTATGGGTGCTAAGGGAGATGGTAGTGTGGTTATGGACAAGGTAACTATGGATAATCTCAAGACGTTGGAAACAACCTTGCTGAAATCCATAGAGGCCAAAATGGAAGAGATGCATCAAATGATTGCACGTCTCTCTCCATCCGCAGCCCCTCCTCCATCTACCTCTGAGGCTAGCACTCCGCTCTCTAAGGACAAAGCTAATGCTAACTCCAAGGAAGATGAGGTGGTAGGTGATAAAAATAATGGATCCTCCTCCAAAAAGGGAAGTGGTAAGGAGGATTATAGTGAGGTCTCTCATTTATATTCTCCCGATCCACCAATCCTGCACCCTCATATAAACAATAGGGGTGATCCACCCAAGCTTACTGCGTCTTCTTTCAATCAATGGCAATTCTTAATGAAATCTCATGTGTGCAGTTCGTCAATTGAGCTTCAGAGGATCATTGAAGAAGGCCTCCACATTGGAGATCCCACCAATTTGACAAGAAGGGAAGTTGTGGACAGCCAACTCAATGCAATGACTCTACACATGATTCAGCTCGGTGTGGGTCCCAAGGACATGCCCCACATAGAACATGTCAGCACCGCTAAATAAGCTTGGGATGCCCTCACCGAACTATTCATTGGGAATGAAAGCATGAGAAGGAATAGGTATGATGCACTAAGTAACCAAGATGAAGGTTTTTACATGATGGATGGCGAGGATCACGAGGATATGTATAGAAGACTCAAGTCAATAGCCACCACATTTAGAAATCATGGTGCTACCCATGTTGATGACGCTTGGATCAAGAGAAAGTATGTTAGTGCTCTTATACCTTTTGAGCCTACTAATTTGAAGAGCCTTCAAGGTAGACACAATTACCATCAAAATACTTCCAATGAGGTCATGCAAGAAATGGTTGCCTTCAAAGTGGCTGCCAAGAATGTAGAAGATGCTCGTGCTCGAGCCATTGGAATGCAAAAGGGGGTAAATGTGGCCTTAAAGGCAAATGTTGTTGAACAAGATGATGATGACTTTGAAGCTATGGACTGTCCCGAGGATGTCAAGAGGGCACATGGTGAGTACATGGCCTTTTATGCTAGGAAATTTTGGAAGGACCTCGCCAAAGCCAAATCTGAAATGAACGCAAGAATGGTTCTAATGGAAGAAGGGAAAATGGTCCTAAACTGAGAACATGCTTCAATTGTGGAGACCGGCTGCACTTTGTGGCCGAATGTCCGTATCAAAATAGAGAAGACAATGGATGTAGGCTCATTCTCAAAAAAAGTCAAAGGCACCTCAGAAGAAGCAATTTGTGAAGAAAAATGGTCCTTACAAGAAGCAACCAAAGATTGTATTGGTAGCTCAAGAGGAGTACTCATCCGGGAGTGAAGATGAAGAAGATGATGATAGCTCACGAGAGATGGCTGCCATAGCCACCACATCTACACTGACTTCACTCTTCGATTCACCTAATGAAAATGTGAGCAACAAGAACGTCACTTGCCTTATGGCAAGAGGTTCCGAGGTATCATCTTCCACCACTTCTTTCCCTAAGACTACAATGAATATTGATATGGAGGATTCTACTAGTCTTAAGGTTAAGGAGGAAATTATTGCTTTGGATTATTTCATCACTAACTTGCAAGGTGACTATAAAGTGCACTTTGAGGCACTTATGGACCAACTTGCTCAAAATGAAAAGCTTCTCGAAGAAAAGGGCAAAATTGAAAGAGAGGATGCAATGGAGATTGCATCCTTAAAGAATGCTCTAGAAGAAGAAGAGGCTTGAGTCTCACTAGAGGAGAGACTTGAGTCTATCGAGTAGACACATGATGAAGTTGTGGCCAAGCTGGTCAAGGAACGTGATAATGCTATTGCCAAAGCAAAGAAACTAAAAGGGAGAAGATTGAATTTGGGGATGCTCATGCTAAACTCTCTAAGAAATTGGAGACACTTGACATTGCCCCCAAGGATTTGGAGAATGAATACTCCATTCTTAATGAGTCTCATGATTAGCTCCAAATTCGATTGACCAAGTATGATACTCCAAGCACTTCTACATCAACATTTGCACATGAAGAAAATGCTATGTTGAAAGAGCAAGCAAAGGATGAATAATGGAAAGGAGGGACTTGGTTATGTCCCAAAGCCTAAGAACAAGAAGAACAAGAAGAAGAAAGGAAAAATTGCTCAAGCAAAGACAAGCACCATTGAAAAGAACATCACAAAGGACAAAACTGACTATATTGGTTTTGCAGGGTCTAATAATCCTAATTATGAGTTGTTTTGTGATTACTATGGTGATGTCTATGCTACTTATGTTGGTCCTTTTGATAATTATATTTCTTGGTCTATTTGGGTTCCAAAGACCCTTGTTACTAACATGAGAGGACCCATTGAAAAATGGGTACCTAAAACCAAGAAGTAATTCTCTTGCAGGGATATGCTTCCAGTGGTTCCAAATGGGTGCTAGATAGCGGGTGCACAAGTCATATGACCGGAAGCAAGGAGATCATCACGAAGATGAGGCCAAACCATGATCAAATAACCGTCTCCTATGGTGATAAGTCAAAATATGAGGTATTGGGTCTTGTCAAGGTTGTGGTTGTCCACGATATTTCTCTCGTGGACGTCATGCTTGTTGAGACCCTCGGTTATAATTTACTTTCTGTTCGTGCCCTTGGTAAGATGGGCTTTGCAATTTTTATTGATGGTGATTTAGTGGTACTCTTGTGGAGCAAGTCTCTAAAGGTCGCTTTCGTTGGGTACATCGAAAATGACCTATATGTGGTGGACTTATCGGGGAAAACCACATCGGTTCCGATGTGCTAATTCGGAAAGGCCGACGTGGGCTGGTTATGGCATCACCGTCTAGCTCACGTTAACATGAGAACTTTGCAAAGTCTTCACAAGGGTGGCCACGTCCTTGGACTAAAAGGCAATGTTTCTTTTGCCAAAGATCGTGTTTGCATGGCATGTGTTGAAGGAAAGATGCACGACTCTCCCCACGAGAGGAAAACTATTATTTCATCAAAGGGGATCTTGGAGCTCCTTCATGTGGATCTCTTTGGTCCTCCGTCTCATGCAAGCCTTGGTGGGAAGAAATATTGCCTTGTCATAGTTGATGATTACTCAAGATACACATGGGTATACTTCTTCAAGCTAAAAAGTGAGACCCAACAAACTGTCATCGATTTTGCCAACGAGGTTCAGCGTCAACACAATGTCCCAATATTGGCAATTAGAAGCGACAACAGATATGAGTTCAAGAACTACACTCTAAATGAATTCCTAAGCGAAGAGGGGATAAGACACCAATATTCCGCTGCGTACACCCCTCAACAAAATGGTGTAGCCGAGAGGAAAAAATGGACTTTAATGGACATGGCAAGGTCTATGTTGGCTGAATTCAAGTCACCATACAATTTCTAGGCCGAATCTATCTCCACTTCTTATCACTCATCAAACCGGCTTTATCTTTGCAAGATCTTGGACAAAACACCGTATGAGATTCTTACCGGTAACAAGCCCAACATATCATATTTTCGGGTGTTCGGTTGTAAGTTTTTCTTTCTCATTAAAGGAGTTCATTTGTATAAATTCGAGTCTAAGGCTTTAGAAGGTATTTTTGTTGGTTATTGTGCTAAATCCCACACTTATAGAGTCTACAATAAGCTCTTCGGAATGGTTGTAGAATCTTGTAGTGTGGTGTTCGAGGAAAACGATGGCTCCCATGTGGAGCAAGTTGATGTTTGTGATGCTGATGTTGAATACCCCAAGATGCCATAAGAAGAATGGGCGTGGGATTTTTCCGCCCCATTGAGGAACCCCTTGTGGAAGATCGGGAAGGACAATGCTCTATTCAAGTAGAGCCCTCATCTACACAAGCTCGTCAAGCTCCACATGCTGGAGAAACCACTGCACCAACACCTCAACCTGCTAAAGATCATCCATCTCCTGAAGCATCTGGAAGCTCTAGGCCGGATTTTCTGGTTGACACCAGATTATTCGGTTCGACTACATCAAATACCAAGAATGAACAGAATGACCAGGAAGAAGTAGAAACTCCCAGGCTAGATTTTCCGGTTGACACCGGATTATCTGACCCTTCTCCAACTCATCCTAGAACCATCCAAGATGATCAAGAAGGAGCAAGAACTCCTGGGCCGGATTATCCGGCCCTAAAGCTTCAGAACAACAGCAGCCTCCTGTTATGGTTGCTGATCAAAATCAAGAGAAAGGTTCTTCATCTCCTGTTCTCACCGAACAAGTTGTTGACCAATATCAAGCTAGTGGTCCAGACGAAGACTCAAATGATGAAGAAATTCCTCCTAGAAACAACAAGCTGATTGAAATTCATCGCAAAGCTCATGCTGAAATGAACCTTGAATTAAGAGGTCATACTCTAGATAAAGTTGTTGGCGATCTAAAAATAAGGGTGTCCACAAGGAGAGAGCTTGCAAGCTCCAGTGATCATCAAGCTCATGTATCTATGGTGGAACCCAAGAAGGTCTTTGAAGCACTTGAAGATCCAGATTGGGTGGTTGCTATGCATGAAGAACTCAATAATTTTGAGTGCAACAAGGTCTAGAAATTACTAGAGAAGCTAAAGGATTGCCGCAATGTTATCAGCACCAAGTGGATCTTCAAAAACAAGCAAGATGAGAATGGAATTGTTGTAATAAACAAGGCAAGATTGGTAGCACAAGGTTTATCTCAAGTGGAAGGCATCGACTTTGGTGAAACTTATGATTCCGTGTCTCGCCTTGAGTCTATCCGTATCCTTCTTGCTTATGCAGCTCATCACAACTTTAAATTACAACAAATGGACGTTAAGAGTGCTTTTCTTAATGGTCCTCTACATGAGTTGGTATATGTGAAGCAACCCCCGGGTTTCGAGGACCCCAACTTCCCGAACCATGTCTACAAGCTTGATAAGGCACTCTATGGCCTTAAACAAGCCCCACATGCGTGGTATGAGCATCTTAAAGAGCTTTTGTTAGACCGTAGCTTCAAGATTGGGCAAATCGATCCCACTCTTTTTACCAAGAAGATCTACAACAAGGCAAGGAAGACCTCCCATCCTTCTTCAGCTCTAGAGGGTCTTATGAGAGATGCTCGTGCTAGTGGGCGTAGGCCCCCTATACCACTTGTTGCCCATGAGGTGAAGCAGCTGAATTGGTTCCAGCAGAACATCTTGTGCATGGGGGTGGATACCCACAATGGCTCACCCCTAGTAGCTCATTCTTCACCATGTGTCAGGGGCGTCACGCAATGCTCCAGCTTCTACTGCTCCCACTCCGTATGCTCAGTGGAACACCTATGGACTCAACTACGGAGAGCTCGAGCACCACCTGTTTCCTCCAGCAAGGGAGCCTTCCCCACCAGCTGATGATGATGAAGAAGAGGAAGATGAGGAGGAGTATGATGATGAGGACGAGGACGAGGACGATGAAGATGATGTGGAGTATGATGAATGATCTCTTGGGGCGCTAGCATCACTCTTCTTCCTTTTTGGCGTTTCAATGCCAAAGGGGGAGAAGTAGTTCTATTTAGGATTCCGTGGGTTTGCATGGGTCGGGCTCAAGTATTTGCATTTTATAGTTTTTTCTCTATCATTGCTTGGGCCCATTTAGCGTTGAAATTTTATTCGTGAGTTGATTTGTATGAGACTATGTTTGTGTGTGGCACTATGGTTCTGTTGTGGATTTCTCACTGGAATTATCTTGTGGACTTATCTCTCGGTGATTATGGATCCATCTATCATATTGGATATATTATCTATCATACTAGCTATTGGTTATCTTTGTCTTGGTGGATGGCCTCAATAATGCTTATCATATTGGCTATTCTTATATTATATTGTGGACTTCTCTCTCACGGTGGTATGATGTTTTGGGATAACTTGTCACTTGTGTGAAGTTTCCATTCCAATTAAATAGCCTTGTACCTTGTGTGCATTTGTATTCAAATGCAATTTTTATTATGCACACATTTAGGGGGACTCTCTTTGATTCTTGTACTGATGTTGTTAGTAAATCTCTATTGCAAATCCTAGTATTGTCATCTAACACCAAAAAGGGGGAGATTGAAAGAACATTTCATGATCTCTAGTGTTTTGTGTGTTAGATAACAATACCATGGATCATCTCATGTGTGTTGAGTGCTGCAAATAAAGTGTTCACATGAAAAGCAGCTAAAACAGATGTTTGGGGGGTGGATTAACCGCCCCTACCAAGGGCCGGATAATCTGGCCTAGCCCAGTCGACAAAGCTAGGCAAGGAATGTCATGCAGTATGAGGGCGGATTTTTCTTCGGATTGTCCGGCCAGGGCTGGAGTTTTTGCCCAGGCGGGATAATCCGCCCCAAAAGGGGGCCGGATAATCCACCCCTAGGAAGTTTTTCAAAGGCAGCCAAGGTGCGTCGTGCGGTATGGGGGTGCATTTTCCCCTAGAAAATCCGATTTTGGGGCAGATCTTTGCCCCATCCGGATAATCCGGCCCCCACTTGGGCCAGATAATCAGGCCCCAAAACTCTCCAACGGCTGAGTTTTGGCAGGGGTATAAATACCCCAATTGATCCTCCTGTCAGAACTCTTGATTCATTCAAAAAATCTCAGACCTGTTCTTCAAGTTCCAAGCGAGATCTTCATCCTCACCGACCCGAAGGCTTAGATCTTTGGGGAATTTAAGGAGGAGGACTCGGTCTTCATCAACACCAATCAAGTGCTCAACTTTCCCCCCATTCACTTGCGGGATTCTTAATCTAGTATTTCTTGCAAATATCTAGATCCTAGTTTTGATTATTTGATAATCCTTATTCTTGTGGTAGCTTGTTGTCATCACAGGAGCCTCGGTTGTGGATGTGTGCCCCACGAGCGTTGTAAAGGCGCCGGTTCTCGCCTCGAAGGGTACCAATATTGGAAAGGTGGATCAGGCCTTTGGTGGCGAGATCCATCGGAGAATAGGGTGAGGCCTATTGTGGCGTGGTGGTCTTAGAACCACCCACCCCTCCAACGCAGATGTACTTCCCTTAACAAAGAAGGAACTGCGGTCAAACAAATCCCCATGTCTCTGCATGCTCCACTACGGTTTTCTCACTCCTTTTTACACGCTTAGTAGTTAGGTTGGCATATAGGGAAATTCTCATAATTGTATATCTAGAGAATTTACATTTGTGTCAAGCCTAAAATTGAAAAAGAACTAAAATTTGAAGTAGCACCTATTCAACCCCACCTTTAGGTGCCCATACGATCCATTTTAGTGTTGCTCTCCATTTAAGGCCGCATATTGGGACATATGTGTGGGTTGTGGAGGTTGCGGTGTCAATGAGGTGGATGGGAGGTAGCCGTGACAGGGTCCTTGAGTCGTCGTTGGAGAGGGAATTCAAAGATCACTTACATCTACTAGAGGAGGTGAATAGGATATGTTGGGAATTAAGGGATGTTGGTTGCTTTTAATAGTTCTTTTATACTTGTTGCCTACAAACACCCTTAGCATCTAAAACTACATAGAGTAAATTTGCGCGAATGTGGATTGTAGGAAAGTAAATGAGTTAGGGAGATGGGTCATAAACATAAAGATATATCCTAAAGTTCAGATAATTTATGATAGTCTACATCCTCATTGGATAAGGATAGAATAGAAAGTCCGAAAGCCACATGGTCCATGGTCTCTAGGACTAATTAACATATTTCCCCTTGAGTTAGGATACAAGTATGTGTCTAGCCACTAAGAAGTAGATCTACACTAGATGGATATGTGAGCTTCGCCTTGCCGCCTGCATTGCGCTTTGGCGTTCTGTGATAGGCATGTTGAGTCATTATCTATTTTCAACTATACTTTGCAACATGTTTTGTTTCCTTTTTTTATTTTAATGCCTTCATGAGCAAAATGGCAGAATGGAAGATTAGGCATGTCAAGTAATTCAAAATCAGATGTGAAGGAAGGGATCTTCTTTTATTTCATACACACATTCTGAATTCTACACACAGACATAGAGTAGATGGAAATATAATCTTTTTGTTAAATGATAAGCATATCATCCAACTTATATATTCAGAAGAAAGATAAACCTAAGTAGTAACAAAATAAGAATATAACGGCTAGAATTGTCTAGGATAGGGAGACAAGCATACATACTCAATGATGTAGTACGAACGATGTCGTTTTGGCAAGGTCAACACTTGACGGCTGAAGGACATTAGAAACCAAAAGGCTACAGTTTAAGGAAAGGCATCACTTGACCGCAAGTCCATGCACCTATGATTCTTGCTATAAACTTATATCCACATATATACATAAATTGAATAATTAGAATACATTGAGGCATTATATATCCGCATACTCAATGGAGAAATAAATTTGCTCAACACTCACCGATTGTTTGCCAAGTCATGCTCGAGGTCATCCTGAAAGTATCCGGAGTAACTAAAACTAAATTAGTATCAACTTGAGGAGGAAGGTTCTATGGCAGGGAATGTTGTGTGGCTCCTGGTTCTCCCCTAGTCACCAATGAAGCAGGGGATGACAGGAGGCCACTCGATCTGACCACCACCTCACCCTCCCCTGCCAGCATCGCATCCTGGCTTCTAGAGCCGAAGGTCAAGCTGCAACATGGAAGAAGAGGATAGTTGGCTACTAGTACAGTCGCTGCCCCAAAGAGGCCTGATCCGCCCCGCAACCTGCACCGATCCTGGCTAGCCGCCATCCATGGTAGGCTGAAGGTGTGGGAATCATCTAGGTCGGGCTGGGAGCCGGTGAGGGAGGCGACGGATTACACTCCGGCAGCAGGAATAGAAGCGGGGAGGCAAGCGGAGCGATCCTGGCGAGAGGAAGCTAGGAGGGGCGAGTGGCGAGCAGAGAGGGGAATCGGGGGTGTGGATCAGGTACCATGGTCATTTTTCCAATTTAGTCGCTATGTCATGGGCCAGAGTCGTGGATGGGCCAAATCCCTTGATGGAAGAAGTACCGCTCGCAGTAAAAATAATTCATCTTACCACGCTTGTTGTACGACCCAGATTGGATCCTGATGAGTGCATATTTGCATCATGTTTTACATTATTATTTTGCATTGTAGATGTAGGATCTTGATATTTTACGGTGCTCGCGCGCATATTTTATGTATGTTTTCACCAGGATCAGGACAGATGATGGATCCAATGGATATAATTCTTGGAGCAGTTGTACTGAGGAGAAAGGAGTAAAAAACAACGTAAATCGCTTATTTGGAAAATATTAATAATACCAGAAGGAAACCAGAAGCGAACAAAGGAGACACAGGGTTTAACGACCAACTATACGATCGGAATAAATTTTCCGGCCGTATAGTTCTGGCCGTATAGTTGGCACCACCTCCTCCTCCTCAAATAGTTTCACCCCGTGTAACTAGATCGAGGAGACGTCTGATGACCCACAAGTATAGGGGTGTATCGTAGTATTTTCGATAAGTAAGAGTGTCGAACCCAACGAGGAGCAGAAGGTGCTGGCTAGTGGTATGGATCAGGAATTCTCTGCAAATACTTAGCAAACGGATTTTTAGGGGTTTTCGATTAAGCAAGTAAACAAAGTACGAGTAAATAAAAGACAGTAGGAATAAATGCAGCAAGTGGCCCAATCCTTTATGCAGCAAAGGACAAGCCGGTTGTATTATTTAAGATGACCAAACGTTCTCGAGGACACATGGGAAGACCGTCAAGTGCTTTCGCTTCATATAGCTGATTAATCTTCTCTAGCTTGCTAAGTGTTGTGTGGGTGAACCTGTGCTAATGTACCGCCCCATCCAAGACTAATACATACTTGTGATTAAACCCCTTGCAAACATCCGTAAGTACAAGAAAGTATTTAAGGTAGAAACCTAACCACAACTTTAAACTCTAAGACCCTTACGTCCCTTGTGCAATGGTTTCCTAACGAGAGTTCATGTTTTTGTCACTCCGGCAACCCCTACGATTAGTAGCCAAATACACAATGCATTCCCCTAGGCCCATATAGGTGAAGTGTCATGTAGTCAACGTTCACATGACACCACTATAAGAAGTACATCACAACTTAAATAACGATCTATTGAATCTTTCTCAACGCAACTCCACTACTAACAACAAGACTTCTCCCATGTCCTCAAGAACAAAACGAACTACTCACAAGACATCATATGGATCATGATCAGAGATGGAATAATAATGTATAACAATCTGAACATAAACAATAATTCAATGGTTCACTCAATAGCATCAACTACAAAGAGTAATCAACACCGGGAAAGTTTCCCCTATGAACTATGCAAGATTCAACACAATTGTTACAGCAATATGGAGATGGTGATGAGGGTGCTGATGGTGATGATGGTGGTGATGATGGTGATGATGATCCCGATGAAGTCCAGCTTGATGGTGGTGTTGATGGTGATGATCTCCCCTCTCCGGGAAGGAATTCCCCCGGCAGAAATCTATCTGTCGGAGAGATCTTTCTCTCTCGGTGTTTTCCGCCCCACAGAGGCGGCGAAATCTTTCTGTGGTCGCTCCCCGAGTCTTAGGGTTTCGGGAGGTTGATATACGCCAGAGGGGAGAGGCTGGCGTGGGCCAGGGTGGCCACACCACCTCCAGGCGCGACCTAGGCCTACCCACGCCATGGGGTGGTGTGGGCCCCCTGTGGCCCACCTCCACTCCATCTTCTGGCATCCTTAGTCTTCTGGAAAAATATGATTTTCTGTATATTTTCCCGGATTTTCTGATCTTCGCGAATTTTGCCTCCAAACAACACCTTTTCCATCAGAATCCTGACTGCAGCGGTCCATGCTCTAAAAGTCATCAACCATGCAAAAATAGATGAAATAACATAAGTATCACCTCTCAATACGAAATATATCAATGAATAATAGTGAATTAAGATATAGAATATTGATGCAAAATGGACGTATCAACTCCCCCAAGCTTAGACTTCGCTTGTCCCCAAGCGAAACTGAGCTCAATAAACATGGCCTCAAGTTTATGGAGTGAAGAGTCGATAAAAGAATACGGGCAAGAAGCATCACTTTCATCAAATACATAGATCATAATAGAAGACAACTCACTATTATACAACTCAACTTGTAGTGAGTAAAGGAAACACAATAAAGATACATAAAGTGAATCATAATTGGTAATGGCAAACTTAGCTTTTGGTTGAAGAATAGTTGATAATTTGATGGAGTTCACAAATAACTGGTTTTTCAATTATAGCTTTCAAAGTAGTAAACATCAAGATAAGAGCAATGTGCAAAACAAGGAACATAAGACATGATTGAATAAATCATCATATGAATGAATGAAACACAACAACTCAAAATACTTGCTGAGATAGAGAGGAAGTAGGTTTACTGACTCAAGTACAAAGTAAAAGAAAGGCCCTTCAAAGAGGGAAGCAGGGATTGCAAGTCTCATAAAGAGCTCCCAAAAATTATGATACTTACTAGCTTTCAGCTCTCATTGCCCCTATCATAGGCATCTTTAGGTGATTAAGGTTGAAGTGATCAAATATGAGGATATGCATTGACAAGTTGTAAATTGAGAATCTCATGTCCCTTGAATACGAGGGTCGCTCCTCATGCTACTCAAGTTTAGTCACCGGTAAGTTCTTGTCATCGTAAGCATATGTGTATCATTGAGAACCACCAACGGGGTACCCCTTGCCCGATGATACGGAAGAATCCCCATATCAAAATGACAAGGCAAGCAGACAACAAGTATATCAGCAATCTTCTTATTTACCATGGGAATATGGTGCTTTTTTCTCTCTTTCCTCTTTTCATAATATCTTTTTTTTTCTTTTTTCTCAATCTCTATCTCTTTTTTTATAAGAAGAATGCTTCATAGATACTCGTTATGGTTACGCTACAGGTTTCCACCATGTCAGCATGGATTAGACCAGCAGCCCAGGCATTTCTTTAACACATATGCATAACTCCATGGACTTACAATCTCCCCTTTCATTTCACACCGACAACATCCATAGACAAAAGAACATGATATCAACTTGGTACAAAGTACCAGTGCAATGTTGAAAGCGTTCCCCATGACAGCATGGTTCTGCTAATTCACAACTTACAAAGTGCAAGCATATACGCAACATAGGTGAGCACAATGGTTCAAGTTTATTAAATGCAAGAAAGTAAAGTGTGCCATCAAGTTCGTGAGAGCTTTAATCACTAATTTTCACATAACAAGTTTAATTTGGGAGGTAGATAAACAAGAATTTACTTGGAACAGCAATAATGCTACTAGGTAGGTATGGTGGACACAAATGGCAAAGGTTTTGGTTTTAAGGAGGTGGATGCACGAGAAGAATTCCCTCTCAGTACAGGTTTTTGGCTAGCAAGGCTGGGTAGCAAGTACAAGAGTTGAAGGAAACAACCAAGCATACAAATGATAAAGTCAAACATGCAATCTTCCTTGGAAGCACAAAAGATCTTAACTAGAGAATACTAGACTTATGGTAAAATCAAGAAAGAAAGATGATGAAATTATTTTTCTTTAGAGTACTTCTATCTTTTTCTTTTCAACTCTCAAAAAGGTGTTGCTACTGACCGAGCCAGGTTTGCCAAAACCAACTAAATTAACTCAATGATCCCAAAGTGATACCAATACTAACAACAAGATCAATCATATAACCACGAATTGAAAACTAATATAAGCTATGCAAAAGAGTGAATGATAGAACTTCTCATTAATATTCCATAACGAAAACTCACACTAAGGGATACATATCTAACGAGAGAGGGGACACTTCCATAATGCAAACCATACTACATAATAACTCCTCTATTCATGATATGACTCTACTAATAAGGTAAAAAGATAGAAGATAGTGATGTGATACCGCAGCACTCCCCAAGCTTGGAATAAACCAAGGGGATGCCAAACCTGATGACGAATTACTCCTTCGGTGGTGGTGGTATTATTTCCTTAGTTGACGTGAGGAAATCTTCCAGCATCTTGCGAAGCCTATTATTCTCCCATTGAAGCATGTCCACCTTCCTCCGCAAGTCTCGGTACTTATCGCAGAACTCCTTAGTGACTCGTAGGGCTTCCGTTGATGCAGGGCAAGAGACTAAAGGTACCGGCCCCTGCTTGGGGTCTTGGAGATCTTCCTCCATAGGCTCCTTCCCTTTATCCTTGGCAGACACCATTGTGCTTCTAAACTTTCAAAGAGTATGTCCTGGCAGAAACAGATCGAAACAAAAAAAAACACGACGAAAACACAATATACGAACCTTGGAAGATCCAGGGGGTTATATATTATGAAGTTTCATATCAAAAGGAAGGTACTGGGAGAAAACGAGTCGGAGGCGGAGTCCGAGGTGGACTCACCACCTGGTGGCGCGACCAGGGGAGGGCCCGCGCCACAGGGTGGTGTGAGCCACCCTGACTCCGTTTCTGTCCCTTTTTCGCTTCGTAGATTTCCTTATTGACTGAAAACTGCAAAAATATAGTTGTATTGTATTTTCGCGGAACTTTTCTTACCAGAACTGTTACCTAGTTGGAAACGGACTCTGCAGGTCTCTGAATTTGGTCCTCAATGAATTTCTCCGGAGTTATAAATTGAAAGGCATCAATATCTTCATCTTCATACACTTATTACTTGAGTCATAAAACCCTTCTCTTTCTTATTACACCATTATCTCCACTTCCTGGAAATTTCTTTCACACAAAACTTCACACAGTTCTTATTAGCAACATTAGTATAAGTGTAGTGATAGAACCTTTTGAGTCCAACTTCAACTGAAAACCATCAAAACATAGGCTACTGTAGCAACTCCTTCCAAAAACCCAAAAAGAATTCAAAAAGGGAATCGAATAAAGAAGCAGATGCAAGAGTGGCTAAATCTGTCAAAACAGACCAGCAGGTAAAGATCAATTTTTTCGAAAATCTTATGTTGCTCAAATCAAAAAGTGCAAAACTAATGAAAGTTAAATAACAACCTGGGGCATAAGCACAAAAAAATTACAGCTCAATCCGACATACAGAGATTTCTCACAAAATTTTACGGTGAAGCACAAAAATCTGTTTCGGGACAGCAACTTCCCCAAATCTTACTTCTCTCTCATTAGAGGTTGATCTTGACACAAAAACCAAACAAAACGGATAAGGAGCGGTTATTACCAAAGTAGTAACTTCCGAGACTCAAAGAAACAAAAACAAATTAAAAGCAAAAACAAATTGGGTTGTCTCCCATAAAGCTCTTTCTTTATAGCCATTAAGATGGGCATGATAATTTTGAAGAAGCTCTCATAGGGATATGGATTGAAGTGAAAGAGAGCATTAAGAAGCGAAAACACACACATTTACGTCTAACCCACTTCCTATGCAAGGGGATTTTGTAAACACACAAGTTATTGAAACCAAAGGAACCTTGCATAAGAAGGCAAAAGAAGCGCAATATAAAAACTTTCAGCATAAAACGAGGAAACTTGATATTATTGAGATACATAAGAACACTTTTCCCTCTCTCATAGTAACTTTCGGTATCATGCATAAACTTAACAATACAGCTATCACAAGGACTATCATAGCAATGATCACTTATTCTAACAGAAAACACGGGAATACTAGCTCTCGTAAAACTACTTTGTGAAACAATATTAGAGGTATCCTTACAAATGATAGTGTGTCCCTCTTCCTCATACTTAGTGACAAAGTCTTTCACACTTGCTATTATAGGTTCATCAACCATTTGTTTATCAGGTTCAACAGCTTTATTCATACTTTCATTAACCATACTAGCTATCATAGAATGCTCCTTTACCTTAATTGGAAAAGGCATTTTCTCAATATAAGGTTTAGGTAAAACATGATTAGTAGTATAAACTTCAGTATTCCTTGCAGGAACACTTTTAGCAACATCTTTATAAGGTTCATGATACTTATTCCACTTCTTTTTAGGCACTTCAATGTAAGAAGCAAAAGCCTTAAAATAAGAAGCAATAGCTTGAGAGTCTAGACCATAAGCATTTTTAATATTTTGAAAGTCACCAGTTCCCATAAAAGATTCAATGCATTCATAATCATAATTTATACCTGACTTTCTACCTTTGTCATTCTCCCAAGCTTCAACATTGTCTTGAATACGGTCTAGAAGGTCCCATTTAGCTTCTTCTTCCATGCGAGTGAATGATCCAGCGCAAGAAGCATCCAATAAATCTTTATCATGTAGAGGGAGCCTTGCATAAAAGTTATTGATAATAATATTGTTGGGGAGATCATGAATGGGACATTTGAGCATTAGTAACTTCAATCTCCCCCAAGCTTGAGCTGTACTCTCTCCATCCAGAGGCCAAAAGTTGTATATTTGATTCCGATCTTTATGAATCTCACTAGGAGGATAAAACTTTGAATAAAAGAGAGGCACTATTTCCTCCCATTCCAGAGCTTGGCCATTCTTCAGCAGCTTATACCATTCCTCAGCTCTTACTTTTAGTGATAATGAGAATAACTTCTTCTTAACTTGATTTGTAGTAATACCTGCACACTTGATCAACCCGCATAATTCATGTATAAAGAGTAAATGATCACCGAGATGGACAGTTCCATCCCCAACATAGTAGTTATCCATAACACGATCAATAATTCTTGTAGGTATTTTGAAAACATCATTCTTAGCAGGTGGTGGCTTATCTACTACCTTAGCAGTAGTAGTAGAATTACCAAATAAGAAACTCAGCGAATTATCCATAACGAAAATAAAGGAACTAGCAGAAGTAAACAATACTCACAGTAGAAGTTTCCTTTACCAGTTCCACTCTCCAATAGCGCTTCACTCCCCGACAACGGCGCCAGAAAATAGTCTTGATGACCCACAAGTATAGGGGGTGTATCGCAGTATTTTCGATAAGTAAGAGTGTCGAACCCAACGAGGAGCAAAAGGTGTTGGCTGGTGGTATGGATTAGGAATTCTCTGCAAATACTTAGCAAACGGATTTTTAGGGGTTTTCGATAAAGCAAGTAAACAAAGTACGAGTAAATAAAAGGCAGTAGGAATAAATGCAGCAAGTGGCACAATCCTTTATGCAGCAAAGGACAAGCCGATTGTATTACTTAAGATGACCAAAAGTTCTCGAGGACACATGGGAAGACTATCAAGTGCTTTCGCTTCATATAGCTGATTAATCTTCTCTAGCTTGCTAAGTGTTGTGTGGGTGAACCTATGCTAATGTACCGCCCCATCCAAGACTAATACATACTTGTGATTAAACCCCTTGCAAACATCCGTAAGTACAAGAAAGTATTTAAGGTGGAAACCTAACCATAGCTTTAAACTCTAAGACCCTTATGTCCCTTGTGCAATGGTTTCCTAACGGGGGTTCAGGTTTCTGTCACTCCGGCAACCCCTACGATTAGTAGCCAAATACACAATGCATTCCCCTAGGCCCATATAGGTGAAGTGTCATGTAGTCGATGTTCACATGACACCACTAGAAGAAGTACACCACAACTTAAATAACAATCTATTGAATCTTTCTCAACGCAACTCCACTACTAACAACAAGACTTCTCCCATGTCCTCAAGAACAAAACGAACTACTCATAAGACATCATATGGATCATGATCAGATATGGAATAATGATGTATAACAATCTGAACATAAACAATAATTCAATAGTTCACTCAATAGCATCAACTACAAAGAGTAATCAACACCGGGAAAGTTTCCCCTATGAACTATGCAAGATTCAACGCAATTGTTACAGCAATATGGAGATGGTGATGACGGTGCTGATGGTGATGATGGTGGTGATGATGGTGGTGATGATGGTGATGATGATCCCGATGAAGTCCAGCTTGATGGTGGTGTTGATGGCGACGATCTCCCTCCTAGGAAGGAATTCCTGGCGAAATCATCTGCGGAGAGATCTTTCTCTCTCGGTGTTTTCTGCCCTGTAGAGGCGATGGGATCTTTCTGTGGTCGCTCCCCGAGTCTTAGGGTTTCAGGAGGTTGATATACGCCAGAGGGGAGAGGCTGGAGTGGGCCAGGGTGGCCACACCACCTCCAGGCGCAGCCTAGGCCTGCCCGCGCCATGGGGTGGTGTGGGACCCCTGTGGCCCACCTCCACTCCATCTTTTGGCATCCTTAGTCTTCTAGAAAAATAGGATTTTCTGTATATTTTCTAGGATTTTCTGATCTTCGTGAATTTTGCCTCCAAACAGCACCTTTTCCATCAGAATCCTGACTGTAGCGGTCCATGCTCCAAAAGTCATCAACCATGCAAAAATAGATGAAATAACATAAGTATCATCTCTCAATATGAAATATATCAATGAATAACAGTGAATTAAGACATAGAATAGTGATGCAAAATGGACGTATCAACGACATACAGAACACCCAGTAATCGCCGAAACCTCACCTCCGGAAGGCATCTGGTGGGGGAACTCATCCACCGGGGATCCATCTCCGCCCTACGCAGATCCAGGAGGCTAAGGCATCGATCTTCATCATACACTAATGAAGGGAATATGCCCGAGAGGCAATAATAAAGTGGTTATTATCTTATTCCATGTTTATGATAAATGTTTATTTTACATGCTATAATTGTATTGATCAGAAACATCAATACATGTGTGTTTAATAAACAAAAAGGGTTCCTAGTTATGCCTCTCTTATAGACTAGCTTGTTGATTAACAAGATGATCAAGGTTTCCTGATCATGGACATTGAATGTTGTTAATAACAAGGTCACACCATTGGTGGAATGATGTGATGAACATTCATCCGAAGTATAGCATTACGATCAAAGTCATTATGTTTATATTGCTATAACATCATACGAAGTAATCTTTATCCTTAGACCATGAGATCATGTTAATTGCTAACACCGGAAGAGTATCTTGATAACATCAAACGTCACACCGTAACAGGGTGACTATAAAGGTGGGTTTAGTGCTACGAAGGTGTTATGTTGAGGCTCCTGGATCAAGAGTGGGATGTGTCCATCCCGATGACGGATAGATATACTCTGGGCCCTCTCGGTGATATCACATTGAAATAGCTTGCAAGCAAGTGATGTGATCACTAGAATGTTATATCACGAGAACGAGAAAAGAGTGCATGTCGGTAACGAGATCAAACTAGGTATGGAGATACCGATGATCGAATCTCGGACATGTAATATATCATGGACAAAGGGATTTAGTTACTAGCGTTAAAGGTTCTCACGATCACGAAGTCATCGTTGAATGTGTAGGAGTCGGTATGGATCTCGGTCCCGCTCGATTATTGATCGAGAGGGTTTCGATCATGTCTCGCATTATTCATGAACCGTAGGGTGACACATAAGGGATACCGACACCATTTGGAGCAAATATGTTTCAGATAAATATTTAAGAAAGCGCTAGAATTATTTCAATAGACAATCAAACTGTTTTGGGTGAAATTGCTGAAATTGGTTCTGCATGTAATATTGAAATGTTGCAGGGGGTTTTATGTGAATGTTTGTTAATTAAAGTAATTAACAAAATTCTGAATAAAAATAATAAAAGAGTTTTATTAAATGAGAGAGCATTAAATTTGGAGAAATTTAATGCATTTAGAATGGGGACTTTAAAAGAGAATGTGAAGGGGCAAATTTATGTGGAGGGAGTTACCACCACATGAATGAGAAGGTGAGGGTCACCTTTGGGCGCCGCCATGGGAGGTACCCTTCCCTCCTCCTATAAAAGGCCCCCTCTCACACCTTCATACTCACACCTCCTTGTGAAGGATCTCTCTCCCCCTCTAGAATTATTCCCCCATGGTCTCGGATTAGCGAGATACATGCTCCCGGTGGCTTTATCTGGAAAGGAGTTGCTGCTTCTGCTGCTTTGCTGGAGCGAGGGACGGAGGTTGTCGGGGTACCGGACGTGTGTGCGATCACGGATGCACCGCTGCTTTGCGGTGCTGGACTTGGTGCTGCTGGAGCTGGATCTGATGGACGTGCTGGAGCCGGACCTGCTGGACTTCATCACGATCTTGAGATCGGCAAGTGTACGACTACATCAACCATGAGTTCCTACTCGTTAACAAAGCTCGTTGTTTACGAGGGTAAGTTCTCGTTGGATGTATGTCCACCCGTTGCTTTGTACCTAGTAGATAGATCTTGGTGTGTAGTTCACACCGTAGGATTTTTTTTGTTTTCTATGCTGCAGACCCAACAACTAATGCATCACCACCATCTCATCTACATATTTTCTAGATCTTGTTGTAATTTCCGTACTTGTTGTGGATTTATACAAGTACTATTCATCTATGATAGATTCCATTGATATTGCCATGATGGTGTTTCCTCCATGTCTGAGTAGATCATTAGTTCTTGGGGAGATGGAGAAACCCTAGTATGAGATTGAAATAAGATAAAGTCTATTATGATATTCACCGCTATGACCATGTGTTAGATTGTCTTCATCCTGATGTTGAGAGAAGTTGACCTCTCAATATTTGCCTATCATGAGGACTTGATGGAGGGAACTACTTGTTGGTAGACGGAGGCGTGTTAGCACTTACAATGACTATAAAGCTGTTGGCACTCCTTACGTATCAACTTGGGAACCGATGAAACTCACGGAACACTATACATGCCATGGGATACGTCCTACGGGATTACATCCCTTAATAGCGCAGTAATTCGATTGATGTCGATTGCTGACTGCTGTGGTTATGAGGATGATGTGAGCAACAGTTGCTGCCTATTTATCCGAATATGGAGTTCCTCCCACACAAACATAGTTGAGAATGTTCATGATAATGATATTTATCTTAGCTCCTTATAATGCTAGTGGTGTATCCGCTACTCCCTGAGAATGCTTTTCCCCTATTGCAGTTCCAATCTCTCTTACATACGCGATACTTACTTTCTGCATTCAGTTGTTTTACTTTACTTTATTGTTGCTCTTATACCTAACACCCCAAAACACCCTTTTACACAATACTCGCATTTTATGTTGTTACTTAGAACTTTATTTAGCATTTCTATCGTAATATTTATTTCAAGAGTTATTAGACTTCAGAGTCCCGCTCCTTGTGGGATCGATATCTTTATTTTGAAACTAGCTACAAACGATCTGTGCACTTGCAGTCATCAAGCTATTTTATGGCGCCGTTGCCGGGGAGCTAAGCGTTGTAGGTCTTTTAGTTTTTGCTTATTTTTTTTCTTGCTAAGTTTTGTTTTGAGTTACAGGTTTCCACCAACATGATGGAGTTTGAGCATATGACTAGTGCTAACCCACTCAACCACTTTGGGAAGCCCTATGATATTTATAAAAGAGACAACTCCAATAAGAAGACAAGGGGATTTGAAATAAATCCTCTACTACTTGGTATTTTACACAACAAAGCAATTTACTGGAGGTGAAGAAGATCCTGATCCATATGAGCATATTGCATGTTTCAAAGATATATGTGGCACTTTTCAACTGATGGGATATACCGTTGATGAGGTAAGGGTTAAACTTTTTAGTCAGATTTTGACTAGTAGAGCTCTCTCATGGTATAGATCTCTACCCCCTGAAACCACTACTACTTGGGATAATCTAGCTTATGAATTTCTAGCAAAATATTATCCATTATCAAAATCTTTTGGAATCAGGCGTATTATAATGACTTGGAGGAACCATTCTAATGAGGGACTAGTAAGAGCTTATATCAGATTTAAAGATTTACTCCGTCTATGTCCTCATCATGATTTACCTTGATGGTATTTGTTGCATATCTTTTATAGCAGTTTAATTGAACCTAATAAAATTGAAATAGACTCTTTCGTAGAAGGAGCCTTTATGAATCTTCCTATAACTAAAGCTTGGGATTTACTTAATAGAATTCGCGATCATAGAGTTTCATGGAATTTTGGTCTAGGAAGTGAAGGAGGTGTAGAAATAGAACATGATTGCATTCATGACTATAATAAAAAAGGGCCATGTTAAATAATTATCTAAAGAACTTTATTTTGATTCATATCTTATGTTGCAAGTTGTTAAAGCTTTTACAGAACATATCAAAGCTCCGAAAGAGGGTGTGGTCAAGTATGATCCACCACCCAAACCTGAGAAGAAAAGAGAAGATAAAGCAACACTAGCCTCCCTAGAACCAATATATGAGATGCCTTTCCCTAACACTGCACAAAAGCATATTCTTGAATATGAACAGGTCAAGGCAGTACAGGAAATGAAGGAAGAAGAAAGTATGCCAGAAGTCGTGGAACACCTATAAGAAACCAAAGATGAAGAGGTAACCAAGGAAGCAATTATGGCTATGTATGCACATTATAACATAGTTGAACTTGATGAAGAGACTTTGTATTGGTTGAAGGTAAAACAAAGGTAAAAGATGTGGGTAAGCCTATTCTTCCTTGCATATTTAAAGAAACCTCGCATTATGGTTTATGCAATCTTGGCACCGAAGTTAATGTTATATCTTATGATTTCTACTTAGAAATAAAAGAAGAAATAGAACCGACTACAATTGAAAATACTGATATGACAATTATGTTAGATAATAAAAATCTTAGAATTCCAATGGGAGTAGTTGAAGATGCAACTGTCACAATTGGCAACAAAAACTTTCCTATCGATTTTGTAGTTGTTGATATGCCAGTTGACACTCTTTGCCCAATTATATTTGGAAGAAACTTTTTGAGTGATATAGGTGCCTATGTTGATTTCAAAAAGGAGATTGTGTCCCTAAAGCTTGGGGGAGCGGAAAATGAATTCCACTTTTCCAAATTTAAAGATAGGCCTCCACAAATACAAGAAGAAGAGGAAGAGAAAACTATTGAGGAAATCGCAGCTCTTTTCTTTATTAATCAAGAAGAAGAAATAAATGAATAGTCAAATTACGAAGAAATAGTTATGAAGGGCAAGTCCCTAGAAGAACTTGAAGATGAATTTGATTCACTTCCCATTATGGGACCTCCTACTGACGAGGCTTTTGAAGAGCCAAAAAAGAGAGGGGACAAGGAATTACCACCCCAGAGTTGAAGACTCTACCAGATAATCTTAAATACAGATTTTTAGATGATACAAATAAATTTCCTGTTATTATTAGTGCTAGACTTTCAGAAGAAGAAGAAGAACTTATGAAGATACTTAATGAGCATCGCAAAGCTTTTGGGTATTCAATGGATGATTTGAAGGGCATTAGTCCCATGATAACCGTCCATCGGATATTCATGGAAGAAGGTGCTAAACGAGTTGAAGAATTTAATAGAAGATTGAAACCTTAAATGAAGGAAGTGGTAAGGAAAGAAATTGTACGCCTACTGGACGCAAGTATAATTTATCCTGTTAAAGAAAGTGAATGGGTAAGTCCTATTCATTGTGTCCCTAAGAAGGGCGGTTTTACTGTTGTTCCTAATGAAAACAATGAATTGATACCTACTAGAACTATTGTTGGGCATAGACTTTAGAAAATTAAATAAAGAAACTAGGAAAGATCACTATCCTTTACCATTCATAGATCAAACTTTAGAAAGGTTAGCAAACCATACTCATTTTTTCTACTTAGACGGATACTCTGTTTTTTCTCAAATAGCTGTTCATCCGGATGACCAAATTTAAAACAACTATCATTAGTCCTTATGGTTTACATGCTTACCGATGTATCTCTTTTGGTTTATGTAATGCTCCAGCTACTTTTGAAAGATGCATAACTGCTATTTTTGCGGATTTTATAGAACTGATAATGGAAGTATTTATGGATGACTTTTCTATCTATGGAACTTCGTTTACTAGTTGCCTGGATAGTCTCAAAAGAGTTTTGCAGCGTTGGAAGAAAGTAATCTTATTCTAAATAGGGAGAAGTGCCATTTTATGGTCAAAGAAGTAATAGTCCTTGGACACAAGGTATCAGGTAAGGGAATTAAAGTGGATAGAGCTAAGGTTGAGGCAATGGAGAGAATGCCACAACCTAGGGATATTAAAGGTATAAGAAGTTTCCTTGGTCATGTGGGTTTTTATAGAAGGTTCATTAGAAATTTCTCTAGAATATCTAAACCTTTGACTAACCTCCAGCAAAAGGGAGTAAGGTTTAATTTTGATGATAAATGTCTTGAAGCCTTTGATTAACTCAAAAATGCTTTATCCCGTGCTCCTATTATTAAACCACCTATCTGGGATACAACCTTTGACTTAATATGTGAAGCTAGTGATGATGTTGTAGGAATAACTCTGGGACAACACATTGGTCATAGATTTAATATTATACATCATGCTAGTAGAACTCTAAATGGCTCTCAAAAGAATTACCCTAAGGAAGAAAGGGAACTTTTTGCTGTATTTTTCTATTGTGATAAATTTCATTCTTACATAGTTGATGCAAAGGTAAGTGTTCATACGGATCATGATGGTTTAAAAGAACTTGAGAGGAAAGACCATAAGCCAAGACTAATCCGTTGGATTCTTTCACTTCAAGAATTTGAGTTGCAGATTATGCAGAAGCAAGAAATAAAGATGTTGGATACAGTGTCCATGTTTTCCCAACAAGACACCAATCTTACTGAGAGGAACTTTAGTCCTGGTGATTTTCGTTTACAAGAATTATTCAATGAACTAAGGTCAATTCCTCCCAAAGAGAAGAAGTCTTTGTTGTTGGAGGATCTTTTCATCCCCAAATAAACAAACAGTAAGTTCGAGGTAAGTATTCTTACCTAAATAAGTGATTTGTTTTCACAAATTTTACTTCTGAAAATTTTGCCTTTGAATTCCAGGTGTTTTTCTGAAGTTTTTGAGGGTTTTTACCAACTATATGGGCGGAGCTATATGACCGAAGAGGAAGCTCCCGCTGTATAGTTGGTCGTTAAACTCCCTATATCATCATCGTGGAATTGTTTTCAATATCTGAGCCTATACGGTCATAGCTATACGACCAGAGCCAAAATTCCGGCGGTATAGTTGGTCGTTAAACTCTCAGATACTTTCGATTTTTGGTGTCTGTATCTATACGGTCGCAACTATTTGACCGGAGCCAAAATTCCGGTCGTATAGTTGGTCGTTAAACTCTCGGACACTTTTGATTTTTGGTGTCTATATCTATACGGTCGCAACTATACGAAAAAACGTTACTGTCGGTTCCGAGTCGTGATTTAATCGACCTGGACTCGAGATATTTGGAAATATCTGCTCGGAACCAACTATACGGCCGGAGCTATACGGTCTGCGCCCGTATAGTTGGCCGTTACGTGGCAGGACTCTTCCAAATTCGTGATTTCTTTCCCTTTTCCGTTAAGATTCTATTCTTGGGCATGAATTTGGTGTTTCTCGCGACTTTTACCGACCTCTGACCCCCCTTATATACTGCCATTGTCTCTTGCTCTAATCATAATCTCCAAGAACCAATCTAGCAATGCGCTATCTCGCCGCAGGACATGGAAAACCCTTGGGTCTCATTGCCCCTTCCCTCTTGGGTCTCGTCGCCCCTTCCAGGGACCGCTCTAGCAGCCCGTCCATGGAGGACGACAACGAGGAAGTGGAGAGATTTAGCCCGAGATACAAGGAGTACATCGAGCCAAGCTACTACAACAACAATTCCGATGATGACGTGGTTGACGTATACATCCGTCATGACGTCTATGATCCACTAGAGATCGATTGGGTGGTAATGAAGAAAGCTCAGCAAGAGAGATAAGATCACAAGCTGCATGGAAAATGGTGTGTGTGGAGACGGTCAAGTTCATCACCACGGATCCAAGGCCGCACAAGCGTAAGGAATTATCTAATATTGGTGCAGGTGGTAGCAAGGGAGCGAAGACACCACTCTCGAAGCCAACCATTGGTGCTCGTATGAAGGTTAAGCCTCAAGAAGAGTGGAGGTACGGTTTCCACTTCCCCAATCCATCCATTATGGATGAGGAATAAGAAGTCGTCCCCAGGACCAAGGATCGCGTGTGGGCACTAGAGATATATCAGAAGCAGGAGCTACTCTATCGCGTTTAAGTCCGTCACCATCTCAATGAGATGGAGA
Source organism: Avena insularis (assembly GCA_023614405.1). NCBI lineage: Eukaryota > Viridiplantae > Streptophyta > Magnoliopsida > Poales > Poaceae > Avena > Avena insularis. The sequence goes on along the minus strand of CM042690.1, from coordinate 656,074,725 downwards.
AGAAGGAAGACCTCCTTCCGTTGGTGACTAAGCTCGCAGATAGAGTGGACACTCTGTAATCTGATTTGTGCAGGTGCTATAGCCGCATCACTACCCTGGAGGATACCAACAAGAAGCTACGCACCGTGGTGTTACATGCCATGGAGCCACAATGATCTACAATAATCATGGTATCAAATAATCGCAAGGTATTGATCCCGCTTGGCTTGATTCCAAGCTTGGGGAGATCTTTAAGACCTTATAATCTATCTTATAAGTTTTTATTACTATTTTTGCATTAGTTCAAACTAGAAATAAAGTTTGCATCATTAGAATTCCTTCAGGAATAGTCGATCCCTTTTATGAAATTCCAAGTTTATTATATATGGAGCAATATTGAGTTTGTGTTTGTTTTATTGGATATATGAATGGCTTGAGTATAATTTTACTTGCACTTGATGATAGCAATAGGAGTCTTCCACACCATTGGTATTAATGGAACATATAAAGATAATTTAGTCAATATGTTGTAGGTCTACGGTTTGATTTACAAAGAAAAATTATCTATGCACTTAAGTTGAAAAAGAAACCTTGAACAAAGGAAAATGAAAATGCTATCAAAATAGAGTGAGAACAAGTCGAGGTAGAATCTTCAAGTCATAAGAATGCTTCATATACAATTGGAATTTGATAATTGAGATCGTTAAACTTTGAAATCCTACATAAAGTGGAATGTATGGCTAGCTCCTTTGCACAACACTTAAACAAAAGTGTGAGCATATATACAAAAGAGAAGAAAAGAAATAAGGAAAAGAGCGAGTGTGCAAAGAGCAAATAGGCATATACCACTATATTTTAGTATGACAAAGAGAAATTTTTGAGATTTTGAATCCCAAGTGAATACGTTGATCCTAAAACACTTGGGACTACCTCGCTAACTCATTTGGTTGAACCATATACTTTTACATTATGTTGAGATTCACCTTTTATGAACTGTTGATCACTAAGGTGTGGAAGCCTTCTAATACTATTCAGATGGTTCAAGTAAGGTACTATTCATGAAGTTATTCCTATGTATCGTATATGATAAACACATGCTGCAACTGCCTCATTTATTTTATCGACTCAGCTTCATGAATATGACGATCACATCCATTAAGCTAAACTTGCTCGGGACGAGCAAGAGTCTAAGCTTGGGGAAGTTGATGAGTGCGTATTTGCATCATGTTTTACATTATTATTTTGCATTGTAGATGTAGGATCTTGGTATTTTATGGCGCTCGTGCGCACATTTTATGTCTATTTTCACCAGGATCAGGACAGATGATGAATCCAATGGATATAATTCTTGGAGCAGTTGTACTAAGGAGAAAAGGAGTCAAAAACAACGTAAATCGCTTATTTGGAAAATATTAATAATACTAGAAGAAAACCAGAAGCGAACAAAGGAGACATAGGGTTCAATGACCAACTATACAACCGGAATAAATTTTCCGGTCGTATAGTTGGCGCCGCCTCTGTCTCCTCAAATAGTTTGATCCGTGCAACTGGATCAAGAAGATGACATACAGAACACCCAGAAATCACCAAAACCCTCACCTCTAGAAGGCATCTGGAGGGGGAACTCATCCACCGAGGATCCATCTTCACCCTACGCAGATCCGGGAGGCTAAGGCATCGATCTTCATCATCCACCACTGCATCACCACCATCTCCATCCATTCCATCTACATCTTGTCTAGATCTTGTTGTAATTTCTGTACTCGTTGTGGATTTATACAAGTACTATCACTACTAGGAAAACGATTATAGGTAGATTTTAATTCTGTGGCGCCTATGCAAAAAATGCTCCACTAAAATTAATTCTGTGGCGCATGTAGCAAATGCGCCACAGAATTCCTGCAATTCTGTGGCGCATATGATATATGCGCCACAGAAAGTGAGAATTCTGTGGCGCATATAGCTACATGCGCCACAGAATTCCTGTGGGCCCACGTGGGCTTGACCCCAGCACATGGGCAAGCCAGAATTCTATGGCGCATATGGATATATGCGCCACAGAATGTCAAAATTCTATGGCGCATATAGCATATGCGCCACAGAATTCTCACTTTCTGTGGTGCATGTAGCTATATGCGTCACAGAATTTTGACATTCTGTGGAGCATTTTCCATATGCGCCACAGAATGTGTGAAACAAATCTACAAAAGGTGGCAGCCCTCCTTTCCCTTGTTCCCACCACCTCCAACTAGCTAGCTCGTCCCCCTCCTCCCTCCCACTCCATTTTGCTCATACTCACCTCCATTGTTGATAGCTAGACCTACTTTGGTTCATGTACTTGTGAGGGGAAGCTACTCCTACTTGTAAAGGTAGTAAACCACTCATACTTTCCTCCTCCACACATCCCAACACCCCCTCTTGCTACACTATATATGCATATGGGGTTTGTAGATTTGTGAGGCATGTGTGCATGGGTACTTGTGTGATGCATGTTTTGTGTGGCCGGCGGGCCTCAGCGCGGTGTGTATGGATGTTTTGTAGGTGAAGATGGTCTCATGGGCGGTGTGCGATGGCGATAGATAATGTTCCTTCGCTTTGTGTTGTGCTTGAATACATGTTGCTTGTGGAGTGAGGTTGTGTTGTGCTTGAAAGCATGTTGCCGGCGCCGGGTGCATGGAGGTTTGCCGAAAATGTTGATTCACGTCCATTTCGGCAAATTTCTGCACTAGCCATACGTCCTATTTTTAGGATAGGTCATGCCGAAATTTCCCGGGCGATCATGCGCATGCATTTATGTGTGCACGTCGTGTGTGTGCATGGTTCTAACATACTCTCTTTAATTTGGCCTATGTTCACGCGCAGGCGACCATGGTCATCCATATGAGCGAACGCTGGGTGGTTAGATACAAGGTTGACGCGGTAGCCGACATGGTTCGGAACAACATGACCAAGATAAGATGTCCGTGTCGAATGTGCAAACACTAGAAGTGGATCAACCCTGATTCCGAACAACTGGAGTCTCACCTATTGACGCGCGGTTTCATGCCTGGCTTCTTAGTGAATGAGGAGCCGTCGGTAGATGGCGGTGGCCATGATGAAGAAGAGGCCGGGGGCAGGGGAGAAGACGAAGGGTCTCCTGGACATGGTCATCATGACAAAGGAGATGCCGACGAACATGATCATCATGAAGAAGGAGATGCCGGCAGACACGATCATCATGAAGGAGATGATGCCGGAGCATATGGTGGTGGTGGCGGTGGAGAAGACGGGATCATGGACACGCCGCTAACTTTGGCCTTGCGGGACCCTCATCTTCAAGAAATACTCCTCAAGCAGACGGCCAACACGAGAGCTGCAGCTAGAGAGAAAGCCAAGCTGACACAGATGGAGGTAGACGGGAGGACTCCATTGTATCCTGGGTGCCGGCCCGAGGATACACGCTTGAGTGTAACGCTGAAGGCTCTGGAGATGAAGGCGGAGCACAAATGGACCGACACTAGCTTTAACGCTCACATGAAATTCTGGCACGCTCGTCTTCCCAAGGACAACACATTGCCAACAAGTATCGAGGAGGCGAGGAAAGTAGTTTGCCCACTAGACCTACCGGACGTGAAGTACCACGCATGCATCAACGACTGCGCACTTTACTGGAACGAGTACAAGGATAGAACAACATGCACGGTGTGCGGCCAGGGACGGTACAAGAGAGGGAACAAGAAAGTTCCTCGAAAAGTGGTGTGGTACTTTCCTATCACTTCCCGTCTACAACGGTATTTCGTAGACCCTAAGGAAGCAGAGCTTATGCAATGGCACGCGAAGAGGGAGAAGCCGGAAGATGATCCGGAGAAGGGCAAGATCCTGACACACCCCACGTATGCTAGCCAGTGGAATGCGCTGGACATCGTATTCCAAGATGAGTTCGGGCTCGATCCAAGGAACGTTAGGCTGGGCATGAGCACCGGCGGACTCAATCCCTTTGGCAACCAGAGTAGCACGCACAACACCTGGCCCGTGTCTGTATGGCCGTACAACCTCCCACCCTGGTTGTGCATGAAGCAGCGGTATGTACACATGAGTATCCTTATCCAGGGGCCAAAACAACCGGGTGTCGACATGCATCTGTATCTCGGGCTCCTGAAAGAGGAGTTAGCGATGCCGTGGGAGACGCCGGCACGTACGTGGGATGCCTACACTAGAGATTATTTCAACCTGAGAGCTGCGTTGCTCACGACGGTGCAGGACTATCCTGGTTACGGATATGTAGCATGTTAGGTGAACCACGGATTTTGTGCATGTGTCAGGTGCATGGATAAGACCCCGCATCTGCAGCTGCCGAGGGATCATGGGTCTTCGAAAACCGTGTTCCAAAGGACTCGAATGTGGCTCCGCAAGGATCACCCGTGGAGAAAACGCGGAGACCTGTTCAATGGCAAAGACGAGCTCGAAAATGCCCCACGTCGACCGTTAAGCGGCGAAGAAATCAAGGAGCTTCTGGACAATTGGGAAGAGTGCTCTGCGCCAGGAAAGAAGCGGCAGAGGGAACAACCATCACTGCTGCATGGAGTATGGAAGGCGAGGTCCGTTTTTTGGGACTTTCCTTACTGGAAGATCCTCCACACGCCCCATAGCCTCGATATGATGCACATCACGAAGAACGTTACCGAGAGCCTGCTCGGCACTCTGATGAACATGCCGGATAGGACCAAGGATGGGCCGAAAGCAAGAAGTGACCTAAAATTGCTTGGCATTAAGAAGGAACTTCAGTACCCCAATAGTGACGATGCCGACGATGACAATGAACAGATGGAAGGGACCCAGGGTCGCTGCAAAAGGGCTAAGAAGAATGAGGTGGTGCTTAAAGCTGCATCCTTCACTCTAAGCGAGGAGGAGCTCGAGAGGTTTTTCCGTTGCCTCCTAGGAGTCAAGGTTCCGCACGGCTACTCTGGGAAGATAAGCAGATATCTGGACGTAGCGAAGAAGAGGTTCAGTGGGACGAAGTCTCACGACTGTCACATGCTGATGACGCAGATACTCCCTGTTGCGATCCGAGGGATAATGGACGAGCACGTCCGTGAGACGCTATTTGGCCTCTGCAACTTCTTCGATGTCATATCTAGGAAGTCTATCAGCGTGAAGCAGCTCGGCAAGCTACAGGAAGAGATCGTCGAGATACTATGCGAGCTCGAGATTTACTTCCCTCCCGCGTTCTTAGATATCATGGTGCATCTGCTTGTCCATGTCGTGGATGACATCATCCATCTCGGGCCGGTGTTCCTGCACAATATGATGCCGTTCGAAAGGCTAAACGGTGTCATCAAAGGATTCGTTCGCAACAGGTCTCGTCCAGATGGAAGCATAGCCAAGGGCTTTCTGACCTACGAGTGCATCTCCTTCTGCCAGAACTACCTAAGCACCGAGAACCAGGATGTTGGTCTGCCCACCGGGAAGCACCTCGGGAGGCTCGCTGGATTTGGTCACCGCGAGGGCTACCGCGCACTCCACGTCGGCATCGAACTCGAACACGCTGACTTTGATAGGGCAAACCGAGTCACGCTACAACACATACAGTTGGTTGGCCCCTGGGTGGATGAGCACAAAACCTTAATCGAGCAAAAGCTCGCCAACATGGGGAAGCCGAGGAAGAAGGGAGACGTAACCAGAGAGCACAACGCCAGCTTCACGGGGTGGTTCAAGAAAAGGCTACTGGAAAGTCCCATGCCGACGCCTTATACTGAAGATCAGAAACTCATATTCTCACTCTCATAGGGCCCCGGGTGCAACGTTAGGACCTATCAGACGTACGACATCAACGTCTACAGATTCTACACCGAGGAGAAGGACAAGAATAGCGAATACCAAAACTCAGGAGTAACTATGCTATCATACGCTGATGACGAGACTGATGTCAAGGAAAGATTCTACGGAAGGATCGAGGAGATATGGGAACTCGACTACTGCGGAGTGATGGTGCTGATGTTTCGTGTTAGATGGGCCAAGAGCGTCGAAAAAGATGGCCGGGTTTTCACCACCATGGTTATACCCGATGCCAAATCGAAGAACGCCTCCACGAAAAATGAGCCATGGGTGCTCGCTAGCCAAGTTGACCAATGCTTCTTCATTACCGACCCGGCAAAGCCAATCCGTGTTGTCGTGAGGAGGGGCAAGAGGAGCATCATCGGAATGGAAGGACCCGCCAACAAGTAAGACATCGACAAGAACGACGATCCCAAGATCGAAGAGGAATTCGACAAGTACTTCGACAAGCCAACTACTTATGCTAAAGTAAGAAGGAAGACTACCCTACCGGCTAAAGGTTGCCCGTACACGAGAAGAAATCTCAAGGTGGCCGGCCTAAAGTATTCTACCGCGAAGAAGAAGGGCAAGAAAGTTGTTGTGAAAAGACACTAGCTACCTCGGAGCCGACTTAGCGGTTTTTGACGCCTTTTTTTGTACTAATTAATGCACGTGTGTGCTCGCGCGCCTGTATATATGTATTAATTTGACAAACTAATGTATGCGGATATTGATGTGGGTGTGACACAAGCATATATATAATATAATATCGAGGCAAATATATTAATTCTTGTTTTTAATAGGCAAATATATTAGTTCTTGCTTTTAATATATTATTACCATCCTAAAAATATTTTTTAAAAAGTCAAAAAAAAGATGTGGCAACCAGCAATCGAACCTGGCCACCCTAGGTTCAGAACAAAGGAGCAAGCGCTGAACCAGTGTGGTAAGCAAGTGTTTCTGTCAAACAACAATGCAACACGCCTTTTGTACCATCTCCAACAATTCTGTGGCGCATATCTGTACAGATGCGCCACAGAATTCTTTGACTTAGTGTTTTGATGAGGCCTCAATCTCACTGCCCCTTTTTCCCCAAATCGAGTCAAATCTCCCACAGAACCCTAGCACGCCTCCGCTCTCGCCGCCGCGCCCGCCCAGCCGTGCCACGCCCGCCATTCCGCGCCTGCCTTGCCTAGCCACCATACCCACCGTGGCCTCGCAGAGCATCAGGAGGAGGAGGAGGAGGAGGAGGCTCTGTCGTCCCCATCACCGGAGCCCGTGGAGGAGGAGCCCGTGGAGGAGAGCCGCCCCCATCACTGGAGCCCGTGGAGGAGGAGCCTGTCACAGCTGCAGGGAGGAGGAGCCCGTCTCATGCCGTAGGAGGAGCCGTCCAGGCAGGGAGGAGCAGCCACCTCGCCATCATCCGCCCACCCGGATAGCATCCACCTCACCGTCCGCCGTCCCTAGGTAATCGCCGATTCCCATGGATGCATCCTTCCCCTGGATCTCTGTACTCTAGGAACCCTAGGTTCACTTGAGCTGATTTTGTTGTTGGCTAGAAGCGATTCTTGCGATATGCTACTCTGCTCATTTTAAATTTGTTGGTTGCAAATGGTATTGCCAATAGAAATGTAATACCTGATGGGAATTAAGCTGTTGTTAACCTCTAATACCTGATGGGAATTAACCTCTAATAGAAATGTAATCACTATGTGCACAGACTGTTTACTATAATTAAAATTGGTAGAATTAAAGAGTGCAGTCAGTGCACCAGGAAGATAGGCATGTTGTTGTTGTAACCATTTATAACTTTGTGGAATTTTGATGATGGATGATGCAATAACATATTGGTAGAATTATACTGTAACATGATGGAACTTTGTGTAACATATTGGTGGAACTTTGTGCAATAACATGATGGAACTTTGTGGAATTATACTGTAATTAAAATTGGTAGAATTAAAGAGTGCAGTCAGTGCACCAGGAAGATAGGCTGTGGGTAGAAATGCAATAACATATTCTTATGCTAGTGGATGAGATTATCCACTTGCTGTGATGGGTGAATATGGTAGTACTGCTATATTTATTAGGCAAAGGTCAAGAATGGGAGTTTGAAGATAGTAAGAGGTTTTGCATTGCTAGTTGTTGTATACTTGCTGATGGTCCCTGGAGTGTATATCTATTATACATGTAGCTGATGGTACCTGTTATATATATACTGAACATCATTAAATAATAGTACGAGCATAATATAAAAACATGGAAGCACATGTACACATTTTCTGAACATCTAACATTTAGTAGTACACCCATGCCAAATAATGAAGGCGATAAGAGGCATATACATTCTTTCAAACATGCACAGGAATCAATTAAAATCCTCCATGCTGAAATAGTATTCACTCAGAAGGGAGGAGCAATAATCTTCAGTGAAGCACCGCACTGTGCAGATATTGGCCTGTTTGGTGCCTCTAGCCCGTTTGAAAATAAAACATAGGTTACAAATTTCGGTGAAGAAATTTCTGCAGGTGAAAACGATGCTGGTGGCGCTACTATACTGTTGATGCTCATGAAGTTTCTTATTCTTTGTGCATTTTTGTATGTGAAATGTTTGCAGGGAAATCACCTGAGCTGCCCATTTCTCCTGAAATGTTGATTTCGATCCATTTCGGTCGAGAAATGGGGCTCATATGTCAAAAAATTAGCGAAGGTCATGCCGAATTTTTGATTGACACTTAGTAATTTTTTGACATATGAGCCCCATTTCTCGACCGAAGTGGAAGTGAATTGACACTTCGGGAGAAATGGACAGCTCATTTTAAATATTGTCAACAATAATTAATACTAACTTCCTTATTTTAATTTGTTTAGAAGTGTGCAAACATGTCGGCCGCCGATGGGGCCGGCACTTCTAAGGCCGCCATGAGCGTTGAAGACCAAGCCAGAGCGGCGAACCTCACTTTCTGGAAGGCGGCAGCGCAACACGAGGCGGCGGAGTCTCAGCATGAGGATGTGGCAGCTACTGCGGGACACGATGGGGATGATGAGCAAGAGGGGGATGAGGACTACCGGATATATGAAGCCGAGGAGGAGGATGCGACCACCTCCGATGGTGGAGGCCGCACGACCGATGGCGGAGGCCACATGACCGATGGCGGGGACCGCACGGATGGCGGTAGCAGCAACCCGTCCGTTAAGAAGAATAAGAAGCCGAGGAAGGATCGAAAGCCGCAAAAGCTCGCCGACACCACCGACGAGATCACTCTAGTCTCGGAAAGTGGCCTTCCGTTGGAGCCTCCGGATGTTGCCGCTGGGTACGGCATGCAACTCGGGTGCATCATCCAGGAAAGCATGTCGATCAACACGAAGCACCTGAGAAGTGAAGCGAATGAGAGGTTCGTGGCAAACTGCCTTAAGAAGCTTCACCGACGGTACAAGTTCCCAGCACCGTACACCGACAAACTGGAAAAATCCAATAAGGTGAATAGGTTAGCCATCACGAAGATGGCCAATTCCTTGAGCAGCCGGAGAACCTGGGTGAAGAACAAGATCGCGAAAAAGGAAAGCTGGGAGAAGATCAAGAAGGGTGAGCCCATGATCGACGAAGACGAGTTCATGATATTCAAGGCGGAGATGGAGACTGACGAAGCGAAGGCATGGATGGAGTGGGGTCGGGAAATGCGGGAACAGAACATAGGTAACCACCATTGTGGAAGCGGCGGTTACAGGGGAAAGAAGGCCATATGGGCAAGGGAGGACGCCGAGGTTGAGCGTCTTCGGAAAGAAAACCCGTTTTTAAAAATCACGGACGAGCAGACCCGGAACTTTGTCCGGGCCCGCTACTATCTGGACGATGTGAGGAAGTTTGAGAGTAAGCTGGTAAGGAATTTACCCGCGGTCCATTTGCTTTCATTTTGAATAATGAAGGCAAGTTCCTAAATGGGTTCACCTTTCCTTATCTGCAGGACGCTGAAATCAAGGCTACACGCGAGGCGCCGGACTCATCGTCCCAGGGCTCGACGGAGCCGTGGGACACGATTTTCAACAGGGCGACCAACGCCTTCAAGGGGAGGCCACGAGCCATTTGGCCGTATCTCTGGCTTTGGTACGAGCACAAAGTTCCACGAGTACTATAGCGAGGAAGCCAAGAAGAGAAAGGAGAGGCGGACCCAGTCGGCGGCTCAGGATCAAGCCGAGAAGGAAGAGCTGAAGCGGAAGATCGCGCATCTAGAGGCCAATAAGGTGGACCAGGACGAGGTGAACGCGATAGTGCAGCAGAAGATCCTCGAGATGCTACCCCCTCGGCTGATGGAGGGGATAGCAAAATGGAATGCGGATGGTCAGGTGGGGCCGATACAAGTGCCCAACGCTGGAGGCAGCACCTCGAGCCACCAAGTGTCGCCAGACATGGTTACCCCGCCGCCCTCCATCCCCGTGGCGCAGCCGATGGAGTTGGATACGCCAGAGCTGCCCCCTCCTGCCGAGACTACCAAGGCGCAGCAGCCGGCGGCGGCGGTGCTTCCTAATGCACTCGAGACGGAGAAGAAGAAGGATCAGCCACCGGCCGCCTGTGTCTCGACATTAGCCGAGCTCGGCGCCCTCACCAAGGTAAAATAAGTAGTTAGTCAGCGTGCTCTACTTAATGCCTTTGATTGGCTGCCATCTCATGATGCATATCTATATGCCTCAGGACACTCCGTGCGTGCTCCTGCACAAGGTGCCCGGCGGCGAGTTGAAGGATGTTGCCACAGGCAAGCTAATACAACCGGCGAACCGCACGATGCACTGCAAGCCCATGGACGATGCCGTGATGCGCGTCGAGTTAGGTCAGGTGTTGGGGGGGTGCGAAGACATGGACCCTCCCATGCAACTTCCGGGAGCCGACGAGCACCTGACCCTGGAAGGTTGCCATGGCTATCCCATGATTTGGCCAAAGACCCAGATTCGTATTGGGTCTCGCTCCACCGGTGCCACCTTGGTCGTCCGGCCGCCAAGGACGAAGCCTCTTGCTGCACCGGTCGTCGTCGCCGCCACCACAAGCCGTCACCAGAGACTCTTGGGAGCGTCTGCACCGGCGCCACAAGAAGCCAAGGGCGTGGTTGCTCCTCGACCGCCATCGCCCCCACCTAAAGGCAAGGCCGTGGCACCGCAACAGCCATCGCCACCACCCCAGGATGACATGGGCATGGTGGCCTTCGATGCCAACATCGAGGTGGATGATGATGCACCCGTCGACGTCAATGCCTTCGTCAACACCGGCGCCAGCAAAGGACCGTTCATGCGTCCTCTTGTTGAAGAACCATCATTCCACGATCAAACTAGCCATCCCAAGAAGCGCCTGGTCTTCCGTGGGTTTTCTCAGGAGACGCCTCCGGCCGCCGAGACACAACCTCCATCGGCCGGAATCATTTTCAGCCCTGACACACTCTGCAGGACGGCCGGTGACGGGTTAGCATCGCCAGTGGAGGCTGCTGATGCAAAGAAGAAGAGGGTGAGGAAGAGGCCGAACAGGAACAAGGACAAGGCTGCGAGCCAGCCCGCTCCGATCCGTTACCGGGACGACGTTGTACCATCCCGCGAGGATGGCTTGACCAGAGTGCATGAAGCTGGTCAGCCCATATTGCCTCCAGAACTGCGCCGCTGGCTTCGGGAGCTATGATGAGTTTGCATGAAGGTGTCCTGACACTAGAGGGCCTCCTTCTCAAGGACAAGGACCCGAGTTACCCGGTGTTCACCGCCAAGGTGCCGGAGGACGTGGGCTTCATCACCGATGCCCTCGCGGATGTGTTCTTCATAGCCTACAAGGACATATTCAAGCTGTTCCACTCGAGACGGCTGGACTATAACTTGGTCCGCCTATTCGCGCTCAATCTAGCGATGAAGGTCAAGAGAGAGGACACCCAGTTCGTCGCGATAGCGGATCCCTACTACATGCGGGATAGCCAGCTGGAAGAAGGAACAAGAACCCGGGTCCGGGCAAATTCCTACCTTCAGAAGCTATTGATGGACAACAAGAGGAAGGACAACATCCTTGTGCCTTTGTTTCCCGAGTAAGTGTACACATCCTCCTACCGCCGTCGTAACACATAAGTATTTCTTTCCATTGCTCTTTTCCAACATCCTGTTCCACATTGTGTGTTGCGTAGAGATAAGTACTGCACGCTCATCGTCCTCTCCACGAGGTATTCACTTGCCACCTACTTCGACTCGGGGAGTGCGAGGAGGAAGAACTACGCCAGAGTAAGGAGCGTTCTGGATGATGCTATCGAGGGCTATGCCAATCAGGGAGGCCCCTTCAACTATAAGGGGGAGGCTTACAGGGACGATGGCCGACACAAGTTCAAGCATGTGTTCGAGTTCCCCTGTATCAAGCAGCCGTCTGACAGTGTGAAGGAGGCCTTCTACGTTTGCCATCACCTCAAAGGGTTTGTTCGGGATTGCGAGATGCTAACGCTGCCATCTTCTCTCCAAGGATGGGCCCAAAAGTTGCATGGGATCAGTGACCCCGATCTCAGGGAAGACTTCCATGATACACAGGTGAAGCTGTCACATATCATCATGGAACAGGTCAACACACATGGTGGGCTCTTACACCAGCCCAGGTCGTTCACCAAGAGGGAGATCGAAGCTCGCCTCAAGGCGCAGGGTGACTTCAGGACGTGGACGACGAAATACATGTACAAGCCGTTCCCGGCGCCCTGCAAGGAGAAGGCTACTTGACCGAGAGACCGTGTGTATCGGTGAACATGTAGTGTGTGTGTCGAAAAACTTAAGTTGCCTAGCTTGAAACCGTCGTTGTTATTGTGTCGGACATGTTGTCGTGTTTCTTTCATTGTCATCGACGCATTGTTTTAAGTTTATGAATGCCTTGCTCTAATATTTGTCAACATATATATTTGCATGATGTACTAATATGCCTTGTCAATAGAGATGCCGACGTACGTTGTGTACAAGGGTCGGGTTCCAGGTGTCTACGAGGAGTGGGTGGACTGCCACCAACAAGTGGACAAGTTCAGCGGCAACAGCTACAAGGGATACACGACTAGAGAGGAGATGGTGGCCAAGTGGAGGAGACACACGTGGAAGAAGAACCGGACGAAGATCTTGGTGCCTCTCCTCCTCACCGGCATCGTGGTTACGGTGTACTACATTCTGTCCTAAGGTATAGGCGGTGACAATATTGCGCAGTTGTAAGTTATGTGAGTGAGATGAACACTTGTGAAATATACTTGTACACTTATTCGGTTCTAAGTGATGTGATTGATGAACACTTGTGAACATTCGTGCTTGTTGATGTATTATATGTGAACTGGAACATTTGTACTGCTGTGTGCAGCTTTTCTGTGAATTTCTGTTAATTTTTGTGTATTTCCTGTAATATACCTGTATTTGTACCAGATTCTGAAAATTTCAAAATTCTGAAAAAGTATTCTGTGGCGCATATATATGCGCCACAGAATGTACCATAGAATTCTGTGGCGCATATAGCTATATGCGCCAGATTTTGTGGCGCATATAGCTATATGCGCCACAGAATTTGGAGAATTCTGTGGCGCATATGCATATGCGGCACAGAAATATAATTTTAGTGGCGACAATTTAGTGGCGACTGCTAGATGCGCCACAGAAAGTTGTTTTGGTGCACCACTGATAACGTTTTTCCTAGTAGTGTATTCATCTATGATAGATTCCATTGATATTGCCTCTATTATGATATTAATCACTGTGACCATGTGTTAGTGTCGTGGTATTGCCGACGAGTACACCATGGAGGGGTCCTCACAGTGCGTGTTTAGATACGTGAGGTAAAGCGGCGAGTTGGCGGGTACGAGGTAACACAGCTTACCCAGGTTCAAGTCCCACAACAATGGCGGAACTCTACTCCTGCTATAAATCACTATAATGGCAATACGCCGAGTTATAGAGATAGGTTCACTGTGCGAGGTGTTGCACGTTGTACGTAGAAATCTAAGAGGTTATGCCCTAAAGGCTCCCATAGGTCCGTCTTATAAAGGCACCAGAACCTAGGGTTTATAGGGAAAGGTCCTTGCCGGACAAGATAAAGAGTCCTACACTAATAAGAACTAGTCTTCCATGTCTTGTACTCCAAGGCTCCGAGTATGACGGTGACTCCTGCGTAGCCTTCCTTTATCCGACATGGGCCTCCCTTCTAGACCCATCTAACTGGGCCGCCTACCAGACCATAGGCCTTGCTACCAACTATGGGCCACCCGGGTTAGCCGGATTGGTTACATGCTATGAGGATACCAATATAGCATATCCCCAACAGTAGCCCCCGGAGGACTTTGAAATCCTACATCGTCTTGGCCATTAATCTTTGAATATCCCGTCTAAGTGATGCCGGCAATTCATCAAGTAATATCTCAAAGGTCTCCCAAAGAACCCTGCAATCCTCTCCGGCTTCGCAGTGTAGCCGGAGATTCCTTGAGTCTTTGTTTCCAGAGCCGGACATTCTCCGCCTTTGATGGAATCTTCAGATGTGACACTTTACTGCAACTGTCAGGAGGATGACGTAGGGTACAACCTACGCTACCTCGAAACTCACAGAAAACAGAGAATTAATCATGAGCTATTTTCATGCGCGCGAAATCCGAAACGGCGAAGCGGCAAAGACGAAGGACGTGGTGAAATTACCGCGCACATTCGCTTCCACGTCGGCAATGCTCCATCCATTAGATCCCTCAGCACGAATCTTGACGCGAGGTCTATATATTTTCACAACAGTCAGTTTGTTTTCTTTTTACCCGCATTCGCTTCCTCGTCTTCGTCTTCCTCTAGTCGTGCATCCGTTCGAGCTCCTCCTTGAAAACCCTAGCCAGAGCCTTCTTCTCCTCCTCCTCCTACTCCCTTACAACAATGGCCTCCAGCAGCTCCATTCCTTTGATGGTGGCGACCCCCGTGGCTATTTTAGAGCCATCCCAGGGAGTGACGGTCCCGCTGGAGGGGGTGGTCGTCCCCATCATCGCCGTGGTGGAGACCACAGGTGACAACCAAGAACAAGCGGCGCCAGAAGCTTCTGACGAGGATAACGTTTCCCATAAGGGGGTGTGGAGGGGCTCTGTTCCCTCCACCAAGGATCTGCAGGAACTAGTCACCGAGGGATATCTGGGGGGCAGCATCGGCCGACGAGGTGGTTCCTTCTCCCCAAGCCGGAGAGAAGGTGTACCTGAAGGAAATATGCCCTGAGAGGCAATAATAAAGTTGTTATTATATATTCCTTATACATGATAGATGTTTATTTTACATGCTAGAAATGTATTGATTCGGAAACATCAATACATGTGTGTTTAATAAACAAAAAGGGTTCCTAGTCATGCCTCTCTTATAGACTAGCTTGTTGATTAACAGGATGATCAAGGTTTCCTGATCATGGATATTGGATGTTGTTAATAACAAGGTCACACCATTGGTGGAATGATGTGATGAACATTCATCCGAAGTATAGCATTACGATCAAGTCATTATGTTTATATTGCTATAACATCATACGAAGTAATCTTTATCCTTAGACCATGAGATCATGTTAATTTCTAACACCGGAAGAGTATCTTGATAACATCAAACGTCACACCATAACAAGGTGACTATAAATATGGGTTCAGTACTACGAAGGTGTTATGTTGAGGCTCATGGATCAAGAGTGGAATTTGTCAATCCAGATGACGGATAGATATACTCTGGGCCCTCTCGGTGATATCACATTAGGATAGCTTGCAAGCAAGTGATGTGATCACTAGAATGTTATATCACGGGAATGAGAAAAGAGTGCATGTTGGTAACAAGATCAAACTAGGTATGAGATACCGATGATCGAATCTCGGACATGTAACATATCGAGAGACAAAGGGATTTAGTTACAAGCGTTAAAGGTTCTCATGATCACAGGAGTCATCGTTGAATGTGTAGGAGTCGATCACGGATCTCCGTGTCCCGCTGATTATTGATCGGAGAAGGGTCTCGATCATGTACGCATTATTCATGAACCGTAGGGTGGCACACTTAAGAGTTACCGGACACCATTTTGGAGCTCATATGTTTGATTTAAAGAATTGCAAAGCGCAGGAATTGTTTCAATAGAAACCGGAAATTGTTTCGGGTGAAATTGCAGAAGGTGGTTCTGCATGTGATATTGAAATATTGCAAGGGGCTATATGTGAATGTTTGTTAATTAAAGTAATTAACAAAATTCTGAATAAATTTATTAAAAAGAGTTTTATTAAATGAGAGAGCATTAAATTTGGAGAAATTTAATGCATTTAAAGTGGAGACTTTAAAAGGGAATGTGAAGAGGCATTTTAATGTGGAGGGGTTACCACCACATGAATGGGGGAGGTGAGGGGTCAGCCCCCCCATGCGCCGTCCATGGAGAGAGGGGGCACCCCCTTCCTCCTATAAAAGGCCACCCATTCCCTCCTTCATCCTCACACCTCCTTGTGAAGGATCTCTCTCCCCCTCTAGAATTATTCCCCCATTGTCTCGGATTAGCGAGATACATGTTCCCGGTGGCATTTCGTCTGGAAGGAGTTGATGCTTCCGCTGGATCGCTGGAGCGAGGAGGTGGAGGTTGTCTGGTGGCTTGACCGTGTGTGCGAGTGCAGATGTGCTGCTGAGTTGCGGCGCTCGGACTTCCTCACGATCTTGAGATCGGCAAGTGTATGACTACATCAACCACGAGTTCCTACTCGTTAACAAAGCTCGTTGTCTACGAGGGTAAGTTCTCGTTGGATGTATGTCCACCCGTTGCTTTGTACCTAGTAGATAGATCTTGACGTGTAGTTCACACCGTAGGGAATTTTTTGTTTTCTATGCTGCGGACCCAACAGTGGTATCAGAGCCTGATCTATGCGTAGGTGCTTAGCACAGGTAGTACACATATGATTGATATGTGGGCGATGATGATCATGTTATTGCATCTTCTATGTATTTTGGATATTGGTGGCATAGTGGGATGAAGCGGCCCGGACCAACCTTACATGTCATCGTACATGAGACCGGTTCCACGACTGACATGCAACTTGTTTTGCATAAGTGGCTGGCGGGTGTCTGTCTCTCCTACTATAGTCAATATCTGATTACAACGAGTTGCTAATAACTTAGTTATCCTTGTTGTGGTTCATGTTCGTAGGTAAGAACGATTCTATCTCCGAAAGCCCTAAGCCACGTAAAACTTGCAATTGATAAATTAGAGGCGTCTAGTTTAGATCGTTGCTGGGCTAGTGTGTTGATATGGTATTGTTGTAAGTAGATGTATGGTGGATACTCTTACAACACACTCAACGTGTAAGTTCCATAGACCTTGGCCTTACACACAAAGGAATGATAGAGATCATACCACGATGCAAGTGATAGAGATCAAATGCATGGACCATATCATCTCACTTTACACATTAGATGTTAGCATCTTATACTGCTAGTTTGGCGCGTTTGATAGCATTATAAGATGATCCCTCTTTTAGATATCAAGATAAAAATGTGTTCTTCCTTGAGTATGCACCGTTCTATGGATCGTGTTTCGAGACATCACGTGATGATCGGGTGTACTCGAATCTAGACTTTCATAGGAACGGGTGTAAGACAGTTTTACACACGTGAATACTAAGGTTCTTACTTGGTGAGCCTAGCATGTATAGACATGGCCTCGGAACATGGACCGAAAGGTTAAGCATGATTCATATGGTTGATATGATGCCCATATAGATGCTTGCCTTTGAAGCTATATCAACTCACGTGATGATCAGACTTGGTATAGTGGATTTGGTTCATGTAATCACCAAAAGGAGACGAGGGATGTCGTTTTTGAGTGGGAGTTCATTAGTAATTTGGATTAGTTGAACTCAATCTATCATAAACTTAGTCTAAATAAACTTTACAAATTCTGTTGTAGATGGCACCACCTGCTTTTAATTTCAATGTGTTCATGGAGAAAGAGAAACTTGCTGCGAATGGTAGCAACTTCACCAACTGGGCTATGAATTTGAGGATTCTCCTCACTGCTGCACAAAAGCAATATGTGCTAGATGCGCCGCTAGGCCCCCCACCAGCTCCTGACGCCCCTAAAAAGGAAAAGAATGTCTATGTGAATCGTCAGGAGGACCAGAACTTAGTTCATTGAGGCATACTGTATGGGCTAGAGCCAGAACTTCGAAAGCGTTTCGAAAATGGCAATGCCTTTGATACCATGGGAGAATTGAAAATGATTTTCGATACCCATGCTGTCGTAGAGAGTTATAATGCTACAAAAAAGTTCTTTAGCTGCATGATGGAGGAAAACAGCTCCGTTAGTGAGCACGTACTCAAAATGTCTGGGTACGCCGATAAGCTTGTGTCCTTGGGAATAACGATTCCCATTGACTTAGGCATACATCGTGTTCTCCAATATCTGCCACCTAGCTACAAGACCTTCGTGATGAACTATAATATGCAGGGCATGAAGAAGTCTCTTCCCGAGCTTCTGCCAATGCTTAAGACTGCAGAAGTGGAGATTAGGAAAGAACATCAAGTGTTGATGATCAATAGGACCACCGGTTTCAAGAAGGACAAGAAAGGCAAGCACAAGGGAAAGAAGGGTGGCAAGTCTGTTGCCACGCCTGAAAAGAAACCCCGGGCTGGCCCTAAGTCTGACACCGAGTTCTACTATTGCAAGGGATCGCCATTGAAGAATCGCCTAAGTATTTGGCGGACAAGAAGTCCAGCAAGGCAAACAAAGGTATATGTGATATACATGTTATTGATGTGTACTTGACTAGTACTCGCAGTAGCACCTGGGAATTTGATACCGGATCAGTTGCTAATATATGTAACTCGGTTTAGGGGCTACGGAACAAGCGACAACTAGCAAGGGATGATGTCAGGATGCGGGTCGGCAATGGATCAAGAGTTGATGTGATCGCTGTCGGGACGCTACCTCTCCATTTGCCATCGGGATTAGTTATAAACCTTAATAATTGTTATTTGGTGCCTGCACTGAGCATGAACATTGTATCTGGATCGTGTTTGATGCAAAGTGGTCATTCCTTTAAATCTGAGAACAATGGTTGTTCGATTTATAAGAATGATACCTTTTATGGTCATGCACCTATGTTGAATGGTTTATTTCTATTGGATCTCGATAGTAATATTACGCACATTCATAATGTTAATGCTAAAAAGATTAAACTTGATGATGATATGTCTAATATATGTGGCACTGCCGTCTAGGTCATATTGGCGTTAAACGCATGAAGAAACTCCATTCTGATGGACTTTTGGAATCACTTGATTTTGAATCATTTGATACATGTGAGCCATGCCTTATGGGCAAGATGACTAGAACGCCGTTTTGTGGTTCAATGGAACGGGCGACAAATCTGTTGGAGATCATACATACTGATGTGTGTGGACGAATGAGTGTGTCGGTGCGAGGTGGATATCGTTATTTTGTTACTTTCACGAATGATTTGAGTAGATACGAGTATATCTATTTGATGAAACACAAGTCTGAAACTTTTGAAAAGTTCAAGGAATTTCAGAATGAAGTGGAAAATCATCGTAATAGAAAGATCAAGTTTCTAAGGTCTGACCGTGGAGGAGAGTATCTAAGTTACGAGTTTAGCACACACATGAAAGAGTGTGGAATAGTATCACAACTCACGCCTGCCGGAACACCACAACGTAATGGTGTGTCAGAACGTCGTAATCGTACCTTATTGGATATGGTTCGATCTATGATGTCTCTGACTGACTTACCTCTGTCATTTTGGGGTTATGCACTGGAAACAACTGCATTCACTTTAAATCGGGCACCATCTAAATCCGTTGAAACGACACCGTATGAATTATGGTTTGGAAACAAACCTAAGCTGTCATTTCTTAAGGTTTGGGGATGCGATGTTTATGTGAAGAAACTTCAACCGGATAAACTCGAACCCAAAACAGAAAAATGCGTCTTCATAGGATACCCTAAGGAAACAATTGGGTATACCTTCTATCACAGATCCGAGGGCAAGGTTTTTGTTGCCAAGAATGGATCCTTTCTTGAGAAGGAGTTTCTCGCAAAAGGTGTGAGTAGTCGGAAGATAGAACTCAAAGAGGTTATTGAACCTTCTCTTCATGGAATGGCGAGTGGCGCAACACCGGAAGTTGTTTCGGAGTTGACTTCACCTGATGAAGAGAGAGCTAATGATAATGATCATGAAACTCCGAAAGAGGACACTCTAAACCTCGCAGTCAAGCAGGACACGCAGCTCTCCTGAACTGTACGGCAATCCTGTTGTGAATTTCATGGTTGATGAAATGGATGACCCTGCGACGTATGAAGAAGCGATGATGAGCCCAGATTCCAACAAATGGCTAGAAGCCATGAAATCCGAGATGGAATCCATGTACGAGAACCAAGTTTGGAACTTGGTGGACTTACCTCACGACCGAAAGGCTGTTGAGAATAAATGGATTTTCAAAAGGAAAACTGATGCTGATGGTAATGTGACCATCTATAAGGCTCGACTTGTCGCAAAGGGGTTTCGACAAATTCAAGGAGTTGACTACGATGAGACATTCTCTCCCGTAGCGATGCTTAAGTCGGTTAGGATTATGTTAGCAATTGGTGAAATACCTTGGTGAAGCGTCATATATATTAGGCATTAAAATCTATAGAGATAGATCAAGGCGCCTAATTGGGCTATCGCAGAGTACATACCTTGATAAGATATTAAAGAAGTTTAATATGGACGAAAGTAAGAAGGGGTTCTTACCTATGTTGCAAGGCAAGACATTGAGTAAGACTCAAAGTCCTGCCACGGAAGAAAGAGAGATGATGGATAAGATCCCCTATGCCTCGGCCATAGGCTCTATTATGTATGCCATGCTATGTACAAGACCAGATGTGGCACATGCTATTAGTTTGACTAGTAGGTACCAATCTGATCCAGGTTCGGAACACTGGATAGCGGTAAAGAACATCCTCAAGTACTTGAGAAGAACTAAGGATATGTTTCTCATATACGGAGGTGAAGAAGAGCTAGTCGCTAAGTGTTATGTTGATGCTAGCTTTGACACCGATCCGGATGACTCTAAGTCTCAATCCGGATACGTATTTCTCTTGAATGGAGCAGTAGTTAGTTGGAGGAGTTCCAAACAACCTGTGGTGTCTAGATCAACAATGGAGGCGGAATATGTTGTCGCTCGTAAGCGGTACAGAGGCGATTCGATGAAAGAGTTCATTACGGAACTGGGTGTGGTTCCCAGTGCGTTGGACCCGATGGTGATCTATTGTGACAACAATGGAGCCATAGCCAACGCAAAGGAACCAAGGTCTCACAAGAATTCCAAACATATTAAGCGCCGGTTTCACTCCATCCGCGAGCATGTCAAGGATGGAGATATAAAGATTTGTAAAGTACACACGGACCTAAATGTAGCAGATCCATTGACTAAAGTTCTCCCTAGGGCAAAACATGATCAACACCAGAACTCCATGGGTGTTAGATTTATCACTATGTGATCTAGATTATTGTATCTAGTGCAAGTGGGAGACTGAAGGAAATATGCCCTGAGAGGCAATAATAAAGTTGTTATTATATATTCCTTATACATGATAGATGTTTATTTTACATGCTAGAAATGTATTGATTCGGAAACATCAATACATGTGTGTTTAATAAACAAAAAGGGTTCCTAGTCATGCCTCTCTTATAGACTAGCTTGTTGATTAACAGGATGATCAAGGTTTCCTGATCATGGACATTGGATGTTGTTAATAACAAGGTCACACCATTGGTGGAATGATGTGATGAACATTCATCCGAAGTATAGCATTACGATCAAGTCATTATGTTTATATTGCTATAACATCATACGAAGTAATCTTTATCCTTAGACCATGAGATCATGTTAATTGCTAACACTAGAAGATTATCTTGATAACATCAAACGTCACACCGTAATGTGGTGACTATAAAGATGGGTTCGATTACGAAGGTGTTATGTTGAGGCTCATGGATCAAGAGTGGAATTTGTCAATCCGGATGACGGATAGATATACTCTGGGCCCTCTGTGATATCACATTAGGATAGCTTGCAAGCAAGTGATGTGATCACTAGAATGTTATATCACGGAACGAGAAAAGAGTGCATGCTCAGACGAGATCAAACTAGGTATGGAGATACCGATGATCAAATCTCGGACATCTAATATATCGAGAGACAAAGGGATTTAGTTACAAGCAGTAAAGGTTCTCACGATCACAGGAGTCATCGTTGAATGTGTAGGAGTCAGTACGGATCTCCAGGTCCCGCTGCTGATTATTGATCGGAGAAGGGTCTCGATCATGTCTGCATTATTCGCGAACCGTAGGGTGGCACACTTAAGAGTTACCGGACACCATTTTGGAGCACATATGTTTCAGACGAAAGAATTGCAAAGCGCAAGAATTGTTTCAATAGAAATCGGAAATTGTTTCGGGTGAAATTGCGTATGGTTTCATGTGATATTGAAATATTGCAAGGGGCTATATGTGAATGTTTGTTAATTAAATTAATTAACAAAATTCTGAATAAATTTAATAAAAAGAGTTTTATTAAATGAGAGAGCATTAAATTTGGAGAAATTTAATGCATTTAAAGTGGAGACTTTAAAAGGGAATATGAAGAGGCATTTTAATGTGCAGGGGTTACCACCACATGAATGGGGGAGGTGAGGGGTCACCCTCCCATGCGCCGGCCGTGGAGAGAGGGGGCACCCCCCTCCTCCTATAAAAGGACACCCATTCCCTTCTTCATCCTCACACCTCCTTGTGAAGGATCTATCTCCCCCTCTAGAATTATTTCCCCATGGTCTTGGATTAGCGAGATACATGTTCCCGGTGGCATTTCGTCTGGAAGGAGTTGCTGCTTCCGCTGGATCGCTGGAGCGAGGAGGTGGAGGTTGTCCGGTGGCTTGAACGTGTGTGTGAGTGCGGATACGCTGCTGAGTTGCGGCGCTCGGACTTCCTTATGATCTTGAGATCGGCAAGTGTACGACTACATCAACCACGAGTTCCTACTCGTTAACAAAGCTTGTTGTCTACGAGGGTAAGTTCTTGTTGGATGTATGTCCACCCGTTGCTTTGTACCTAGTAGATATATCTTGGCGTGTAGTTCACACCGTAGGAATTTTTTTGTTTTCTATGCTACGGACCCAACAGTACCTCAAGGCCCAGCTGGTACGAGGCGTAAGCCTGCCAGTCTCCGACTTCTTCTTGGACGTTCTCCAGTACTTCCGGGTACTTCCCCACAATCTCTCTCCCAACAGTATCTTAGTCCTCAACAACTTCGTAGCCTTGTACGAAGGATTCCTAGGCATCAAACCTAGGTTAGATCTGTTCGTATACTTTTTAACCGTGAAGAGAAAGTCCATAGAGTCCAAGGATGAATTGTGGATTTGTGGAACCATTAGCTTCAAGATCTGACCTAGCCGGCGCTTTCCCAACATCGTAGGGCATGAGTCATGCAAGAACTGGCAGCACACGTACTTCTACGGCCCGGATATTCCTCTGCCTGACCACCTTGAGACTTATCCTGACTTCGTCGATGGAGCCGAGCCGAGGTTCCCGCATGGCGGACCCCAGCCTCCCTTCCCTCCGACGACGAGGCTAATCGCGCCGTAAGGCAGATTGAATGGCTCATAGACGGAGGTCTGACGGGCTTGGATCTTGCCATGTGCTGGTTTGTTAGGCGGATCTAGCCTCTGCAGCATCGTGTTGAGTTCATGTGTAAGTACACCCAGGACATGAGGGATCCCATGCGAATTTCACGGGATAACTTCTCTATTGACTCCATCAAACTCCTGCTTAAGGACATCGTCAAGGTGAAAGACAGGAAGCACGGCTTCAAGAACACCTACGACATATTCGATTGCAACACGTGCCCAAAGGTAGCCTTTGTTTCGTTTGTTGCTCGTTATATACTCTAAGGTTTCTCTGACTTGAAGTTGTCAATCTAACACTCCTCTATATCCCAGCTGTCAACCTTGTCGGCGGATCAGATGGCCACACATGTCTATGATCCCAAGCTAAAGGATATCCAAGTGGTGTCCGACGACGCCCCCCAAGGATCAACCAGCTCTGGCAACATGAAAGCGGAAGAGCTCCACCTCTAACGCTGCTTCCGAGGCCAAGAAGAAGAAGAGATCGGAGAGTGGAGTCTCCAAACAATCCACCTCCGCCTTAGAGGCGGAGAAGAAGAAGAAATCCACTGGCATTCCCCTCACCAAGGCTCCTGCAGTGGAGTAAGTATTTTCATTCTCCGGCTTATACTTTTCAGCTCATACCTTTTTTCAACTCATGTACTTATACTTCGTAAGTTTTAGGAGGAAAGCCGGTGTTAGTTTGAAGCGATCCTCTAGAGATGCTGGAGGGCCGAAAAACATTCGTGACATGCTCACCATGGACATGGCCGCTAAGACCTCTCCCGCTACTGCTCCCCCTACTCCTACCGCCAAGCCTTCGTCCCCCGTCATCCCTGAGATCTCCGCCATGGAGACAGATGCCAATCCAATCCTTGATATCTCAGGCTTTTCGAGGTAGACGTTTCTCCCAGTGGCCAGGCGACGCAGGAGAGTACTTCCTCCAAAGTGGCTGAAGCTCCGGCTAAGGATGCCGCTGAGAAAGGGAAGCAAGTGGTGGAAGAGGCGGAGTCGGAGGTAACGGTTAAGGCGGGAGCCTATGCGCCATCAACTGTTCTGAAAATGCAACAGGTGGCTAGGGCATCGTCCACGCCTCTGGCTTCAACATCTCCTTTGGTCGCGACTCCTTCGACATTGTGCCTAGATGACCTCATTGCGCAGGCGGATGCCGTGTATAACAATGCCAGCATATTCCACACCGCATATGCCAATCTGGCCAACAATCTCAAGCTTATTGCCATTGTAAGTCTTTGAACTTCACTTCATTTGTTTTGCATAGTATATCCCTCTGTAGCCCCCGACCTCTTAGGCGGATAAACAAAGGTTATTGGCCTGAGTGCTCCAAAGAACTTTTTAAGAGTAGAATTTGACAGTGTAGCCCCCGAGCATCTAGGTGGAAACTTGGCAGAATTCCGGCTAGATACTCTAATATTAGCATACTTGTTGTTTTGAAAACTTGTACTATATCCCCCGAGTGTGTAGTTGAAACTATATAGTTCCAACTAGATGCTCTAGAGAAACTAAGCATGCTTGTTTGTTTGCAGAATGAGAATATGCGGAGGATCACAGCCAATGAGAGGTTTGCTGCTTTGTGGAAGGAGCCAGACCTTGAACAGGGTAAAATAGCCTTCCTGAAGCAACAAATCAAAAATAGCCAGAGTCTGTTTCTTGTAACAGCTCCTTGCTTTTCCTCATGGACTTATTTCTGCCGTCTTCTCATAGTACTTTCTGATTTCTATCTTACAGAGGCCATTGCCAAGGCCAAGAGCATCGTCGAGCAATCCAAGCATATCCAGGAGCTCGATGATGAGAACAAAATTTTGAAGAAGGACCTGGCCGATGCCGTCAAGGGCCATGAGGCAATGATGAAGGTGCTGCAAGAATCTGCTGACGCCGAGATGCAACGCTTGAAGGGCGAGATTGCACAAATCAAGGAACAGAACCAAGCTACCAAATAGGAAAATGCGAGGAACCTTGAGGTGTACAAGATAGTCCAGAAGGAACGGGATGCCTTGGCGGAGATATGCAAGCAAGCAGAGACGAGCATCTTTGGTAACCTTTCTCCGTCTTGGTCATTTCTGTACGTTGGATAATCATTTGATTTGTTTGTACTCATGGTCCTTGTATCTTGTGCAAACCTCAGCTTCCATTGGCTTAGCCAACTTGGGTGAAGGTGCTTGATGTCTACGCACTTCTATTCTTGTAGACACTTGTTGGGCCTCCAAGTGCAGAGGTTTGTAGAACAGCAGCAAGTTTTCCCTTAAGTGGATTACCCAAGGTTTATCGAACTCAGGGAGGAAGTGGTCAAAGGTATCCCCTCTCAAGCAACCTTGCAATCAAGATACAAGAAGTCTCTTGTGTCCCCAACACACCCAATACACTTGTCAGGTGTATAGGTGCACTAGTTCGGCGAAGAGATAGTGAAATACATGTGTTATAGATAATTATAAGTGGTAACGGTGATAGAAAATAGCTTGATGGCATGGAAGAGACTAAAGGAAAACTGAAATAAAGATAGAAGCAAGCAAACATGTAACAGATCTAGTTGCAAACGGTGTTTCAGTGCTTAGAAACAAGGCCTAGGGATCATACTTTCACTAGTGAACACTCTCACATAAATATATTCTTCTTTATGATACTACGCTGAACTACTCTCTGGTTGGACACTCTAATCCATGGTAGGGCTATAATAGCACACCTCAAAGTAAGCCTTTCCCATCTAGAAAACCCCACACCGTCACCTTGAGCACTAGATGGTTCCAACAAACACCACAATTTCATAAAGACATCCAACTCCAAATATAACTCATAACAAGTATTTGTAATCTCTAGCCTAAGTGCCACCATGGTGTGCACACTGTCAACTTCACACACATGGGGAGAGCAGAGATCTATTAAAGCACTTGAGTAGCAAGGTAGATCTATAAAATACAAGCTCATGATCTCAATAATATCATGCATAGAGAGAGATATGAACACATAGCTACTGGTAGAACCCTTATCCTCGAGAGAGAACTACTCCCTCCTCATCATGGGAATCGGCAATGGTGATGGAGATGGTGGTGGAGATCGATGGAAATGGCTCCGGGGGCACTTCCCTGTCCCGGCAGGGTGTCGGAAGAGAGACTTTCTGTCCCCCAAATCTCCCCTTCGGTGGCGGCGGCACTGCGGAACTTTTCGTGGCTAGAGGCTTGATGATTTAGGGTTTATGTATCGGGAGGCTCTTATAGGCGAAGAGGCAAGGTCGATGGGTGGCCAGGGGGACCCACACCATGCCCTAGCACAGCCTGGGGGGACCCACGCCTAGGGGTGGTTTGGCTACCCTGTGGCCCCCTCCGTCTCTCCTTCTGGCTCCGTGAATCTTACGAGAAAATAACAACTTTGGGTTTTGTCCGGTCCAATTCCGAGATTATTCATTTTCTGACTCTCTAGAACCAAAAATAGTAGAAAACATGCAACTGGCACTGTGGCTCTTGTTAATAGGTTAGTCCAAGAAATCATATGAAAAGTACTCCAAAGTGTGGACAAAACATAAGAAAGTAGATAAAACCAAGCATGGAACATCAAAAATTATAGATACATTTGCAATGTATCAGGGCGTTGCTTTGTGATATGGTCGTGGCAAAGGTAAAGTGATTACCTTTTGTTACGTAGTAGTAGATAGTCACGGAGGTGGCGGACTACCACGCCGGAATGACACCGGTACCCTGGTGTCTACGGAGCCGGAACCCTGGCGCCGGAATCCGGTGATGATGGATGGAGATCACGACGTGAAGGACCATATCACATGGCATTTACATTCAATGTTATTGTTTGTATATCTTATTGTGTGCTAGTATTAGATACTCGACAGTAGCCTAATAAGATGATCACTATTAAAATTACCAACGATTGTGTTCCCCCTTAGTGTGCACCACCAAGAAAGTTCTTCGGTATGAGGCAACACAGGGTGACTGGGTGTTAGACATATCTATGTTCGCATATAGTGGGTGTAAGCCACGTTGCACATCGAATACACTAAGGTTGAGTTGGCGAGGCTAGCATGCCATAGAAGCGTGGCCTCGGAACACGGATGGTCGAAAGATCGAGAACGAGTCGCATGAATGATGTGACCGACGTTTAGCGTCCACCCTTGAACCCACATTGATGGCCGTGTTAATCGGGGGAGATGTGGCTGATAGAGGTCGTGTTATCACTAGGAACCCTTATGGGGATAGGTGTTTCTGAGTGGAGTTATTATTAACTCATTTAATTATAAACTTAGTCTAAATTCCTTTTGTAATTGTAAATGTAGATGCCACCTTTCCTGTTGACGATTGATTGGTTAGAAGGAGAGAAGCTCAGATTAGATGGATCAAATTTCTCCATATGGGTTGCGCGTCTCCATGTTCTCCTTAGTGAGAATGACGTGGTCGACTACATACTCGACGGGATGGATTTGGATCAGCCCATTGACCTAGAGACCCTAGAGCAACGGAAAGACCGCTATCTCCATCATGAGATGGCCTCCTTCATTTTAGTTACTATGCGTTTCGGAATGGTGGATGAGTTGTGGCCTTTCGTGGGTGATGTCAGCCCTCGTTCGGTGATGCTATAGCTTAGGACACATTTTGTGGAACAAGCACGCATATGGGAGCATGAGCTAATGGGAGACTTCCTCTCCATTAAGATGGAGGAGAACTCATCACTGGACGACCACTTGGAGTGCATGCATGATGTGTACATGAGGCCTGCATACTTCCTGGATAGCTGGATGACAGGCTCTTTTGCAAACGGCGTTGTGCTACAGTCGCTGCCACCAAGCTACTAAGCACAAGTCAGGACTTGCATTATGAGGGGCGACGTGGAATCAATGGAGTTACACCGGTTCGTGACACATCTCAGGAATGTGTTGGTTGAACCAGATGTCGCTCAGGTCATCAATGACAAAGGTATATATTTGATATACAGGTTTATAAATGTTATAATCTTGCAAACACATTTGTAGTGTTAAGTATATTTGATACTAATACGTCCATTTTACATCACTATTCTATATCATAATTCACTATTATTCATTGATGTATTTCATATTAAGAGATGATACTTATGTTATTTCATCTATTTTTGCATGGTTGATGACTTTTGGAGCATGGACCGCTGCAGTCAGGATTCTGATGGAAGAGGTGTTGTTTGGAGGCAAAATTTGCGAAGATCAGAAAATCCGGTAAAATATACGGAAATTCCTATTTTTCCAGAAGACAAAGGCTGCCAGAAGAGGGAGTGGAGATGGGCCACAGGGGGCCCACACCACCCCCTGGTGCGGGCCAACCTAGGCCGCGCCATCAGGTGGTGTGTCCGCCCTGGCCCACCTCTGGCTCTCCCCTCTGGCGTATATATTCTTCTCGAAACCCTAAGACTCGGGGAACAACCACAGAAAGATTCCACCGCCTCTGCGTGGTGGAAAACACCGAGAGAGAAAGATCTCTCCGGTAGACAAATTTCTGCCGGGGGAATTCTTTCCCGGAGAGGGGAGATCGTTGCCATCAACACCACGATAAAGATGGACTTCATCGGGATCATCATCATCATCACCACCATCATCACCATCAGCACCCTCATCACCATCTCCATATTGCTGTAACAATTGCGTTGAATCTTGCATAGTTCATAGGGGAAACTTTCCCGGTGTTGATTACTCTTTGTAGTTGATGCTATTGAGTGAACCATTGAATTATTGTTTATGTTCAGATTGTTATACATCATTATTCCATCTCTGATCATGATCCATATGATGTCTTGTGAGTAGTTCGTTTTGTTCTTGAGGACATGGGAGAAGTCATGTTGTTTGTAGTTGAGTTGTGTTGAGAAAGATTCAATAGTTTGATATTTAAGTTGTGGTGTATTTCTTCTAGTGGTGTCATGTGAACATCGATACATGACACATCACCTATATGGGCCTAGGGGAATGCATTGTGTATTTGGCTACTAATCGTAGGGGTTGCCGGAGTGACAGAAACCTGAACCCCCGTTAGGAAACCATTGCACAAGGGACGTAAGGGTCTTAGAGTTTAAAGTTGTGGCTAGGTTTCTACCTTAATTACTTTCTTGTACTTACGGATGTTTGCAAGGGGTATAATCACAAGTATGTATTTGTCCTAGGAAGGTCAGTACATTAGCACAGGTTCACCCACACAACACTTAGCAAGCTAAAGAAGATTAATCAACTATATGAAGCGAAAGCACTTGACAGTCTTCCCATGTGTCCTCGAGAACGTTTGGTCATCTTAAGTAATACAACCGGCTTGTCCTTTGCTGCATAAAGGATTGGGACACTTGCTGCATTTATTCGTACTATCTTTTATTTACTCGTACTTTGTTTACTTGCTTTATAAAAAAAAACTAAAAATCTGTTTGGTAAGTATTTGCACAAAATTCCTGATCCATACCACTAGCCAGCACCTTCTGCTCCTCGTTGGGTTCGACACTCTTACTTATCGAAAATACTGCGATACCCCCCTATACCTGTGGGTCATCAAGACTATTTTCTAGCGCCGTTGCCGGAGAGTGAAGCGCTATTGGAGAGTGAAACTGGTAAAGGAAACTTCTACTGTGAGTATTGTTTACTTCTGTTAGTTGCTTTATTTTCGTTATGGATAATTTGCTGAGTTTCTTATTTGGTAATGCTACTACCACTGCTAAGGTAGTAGATGAACCACCACCTGCTGAGAATGATGCTTTTAAAATACCTACAAGAATTATTGATCGTGTTATGGATAACTACTATATTGGGGATGGAACTGTCCATCCCAGTGATCATTTACTCTTTGTACACGAATTATGCGGGTTGTTCAAGTGTGCGGGTATTACTACAGATCGAGTTAAGAAGTTATTCACATTATCTCTGAAAGGAGGAGCTGATGAATGGTATAAGCTGCTGAAGAATGGTCAAGCTTTGGAATGGGAGGAAATAGTGCCTCTCTTTTATTGAAAGTTTTATCCTCCTAGTGAGATTCATAAAGATCGGAATCAAATATACAACTTTTGGCCTCTTGATGGAGAGAGTAAAACTCAAGATTGGGGGATATTGAAGTTACTAATGCTCAAATGTCCCATTCATGAGCTACCCAACAATATTATTATCAATAACTTTTATGCAAGACTCCCTCTACATGATAAGGATTTATTGGATGCTTCTTGTGATGGATCATTCACTCGCATGGAAGAAGAAGCTAAATGGGATCTTCTGAACCGTATTCAAGATAATGCTGAAGCTTGGGAGAATGACAAAGGTAGAAAGTCGGGTATAAATTATGATTATGAATGCATTGAATCTTTTATGGGAAGTGATGACTTTCAAAATATTAAAAATGCTTATGGTCTAGACTCTCAAGCTATTGCTTCTTATTTTAAGGCTTTTGCTTCCTATATTGAAGTGCCTAAAAAGAAGTGGAATAAGTATCATGAACCTTATAAAGATGTTGCTAAGAGTGTTCCTGCAAGAAATACTGAAGTTTATATTGCTAATCATGTTTTACCTGAACCTTACATTGAGAAAATGCCTTTCCCAGTTAAGATAAAGGAACATTCTATGATAGCTAGTATGGTTGATGAAAGTATAATCAAAGCTGTTGAACCTGATAAACAAATGGATTATGAACCTATAATAGCAAATGTGAAAGACTTTGTTACTAAATATGAAGAAGAGGGACACACTATCCTCTTTAAGGATACCTCTAATATTGTTTCACATAGTAGTGTTATGAGATCTAGTATTCCTGTGTTTTCTGTTAGAATAAGTGATCATTGCTATGATGGTTCTTGTGATAGTTATATTGTTAAGTTTATGCATGATACTGAAAGTTATTATGAGAGAGGTAATAGTGTTCTTATGCATCTCAATAATATCAAGTTTCCTCGTTTTATGCTGAAAGTTTTTATGTTACACTTGTTTTGCCTTCCTATGCTAGTAGCCTCTGGTTTCAACAACTTGTTTGTTTACAAAATTCCCTTGCATAGGAAGTGGGTTAGACTTAAATGTGTGTATTCTTGCTTCTTAATGCTCTATTTCACTTCAATTCATATTCCTGAGTGAGCATCATCAAAATCATCATGCCCATCTTAATAGCTATAAAGAAAGAGCTTTTTGGGAGACAACCCAGTTTATTTTTGCTTTCAGTTTGTTTGTGTTTCTTCGAGTCTTGGAAGTTATTACTTCGGTAATAACCTCTCCTTATCCTTTTTGTTTGGTTTTTTTTGTCAAGATCAACCTCTAATGAGAGAGAAATAAGATTTGGGGAAGTTGCTATCCTGAAACAGATTTTTGTGCTTCACCGTAAAAATTCGTGAGATATATCTGTATGTCCGATTGAGCTGTAATGTTTTGTGCTTCTGACCCAGGTTGTTATTTAACTTTCTTTAGCTTTGCACTTTTTGATTTGAGCAACAGAAGATTTTCGAAAAAATTGATCTTTACCTGCTGGTCTGTTTTGACAGATTTTGTCACTCTTGCATTTGCTCCTTTAATCGATTTCCTTTTTGAATTCTTTTTGGATTTTCAGAAGGAGTTGCTACAGTAGCTTATGTTTTGATGGTTTTCAGTTGAAGTTGAACTCAAATTTTTTTGTCACTTCACTTATACTAATGTTGCTAATGAGAACTGTGTGAAGTTTTATGTGAAAGAAATTTCCAGGTAGTGAAGATAATGGTGTAATAAGGAAGTGAAATGTTTTATGACTCAAGTAATAAGTGTATTAAGATGAAGATATTGATGTTATTCAAGTGGTGACTCCGGAAAAATTTATCAAGGATCAAATTCAGAGACCTGTAGAGTCCATTTTCAAATAGGTAACAGTCCTGGTAAGAAAAGTTCCGTGAAAATACTATCCAACTATATTTTTGTAGTTTTTAGCCAATAAGGGAAGTTACGAAGCGAAAAAGGGACGGAAACGGAGCCAGGGTGGCTCACACCACCCTGTGGCACGGGCCCACCCCTGGCCGCGTCACCAGGTGGTGAGGCCACCCCGGACTCTGCCTCCGACTCATTTTCTCCCAATACTTTCCTTCTGTTGTGAAACTTCGTAATATATAACCCCCCGGATCTCCCGAGGTTCACATATTGTGTTTTCGTCGTGTTTTTGTTTCGATCTGTTTCTGCCAGGAACTATGTTTGAAGTTTAGAAGCACAGTGGTGTCCGCCAAGGATAAAGGGAAGGAGCCTATGGAGGAAGATCTCCAAGACCCCAAGCAGGGGCTGGTACCTTTAGTCGCTTACCCTGCATCAACGGAAGCCCTACGAGTCACTAAGGAGTTCTGTGATCAGTACCAAGACTTGAGGAGGAAGGTGGACATGCTTCAATGGGAGAATAATAGGCTTCACAAGATGCTGGAAGATTTCCTCACGTCAACTAAGAAAATATTACCACCACCACCAAAGGAGTAATTTGTCATCAGGTTTGGCATCCCCTTGGCTTGTTCCAACCTTGGGGGAGTGCCGCGGTATCACATCACTATCTTCTATCTTTTTATCTTTTTAGTAGAGTCATATCATGAATAGAGAAGTTATCGTGTAGGATGGTTTGCATTATGGAAGTGTCCCCTCTCTCGTTAGATATGTATCCCTTGGTGTGAGTTGCCGTTATGGAATATTATTGAGAAGTTCTTTCATTTACTCTTTTGCATAGCTTATATTAGTTTTCAATTCGTGGTTATATGATTGATCTTGTTGTTAGTATTGGTATCACTTTGGGATCACTGAGTTAATTTAGTTGGTTTTGGCAAACCTGGCTCGGTCAGTAGCAACACTATTTTTGAGAGTTGAATGAAAAAGATAAAAGTACTCTAAAGAAAAATAATTTCGTCATCTTTCTTTCTTGATTTGCTCATAAGTTTAGTATTCTCTAGTTAAGATCTTTTGTGCTTCCAAGGAAGATTGCATGTTTGTCTTTATCACTTGTATGTTTGTTCGTTTCCTTCAACTCTTATAGTTGCTACCCAGCCTTGCTAGCCAAAAACCTGTACTGAGAGGGAATTCTTCTCGTGCATCCACTCCTTAAAACCAAAACCTTTGCCATTTGTGTCCACCATACCTACCTATTAGCACTATTGCTATTCTAAGTAAATTCTTGTTTTATCGACCTCCCAAATTAAACTTGTTATGTGAAAATTAGTGATTAAAGCTCTCACGAACTTGATGGCACACTTTACCTTCTTGCACTTAATGAACTTGAACCATTGTGCTCACCTATGTTGCGTATATGCTTGCGCTTTGTAAGTTATGAATTAGCAGAACCATGTTGTCATGGGGAACGCTTTCAACATTGCACTGGTACTTTGTACCTAGTTGATATCATGTTATTTTGTCTATGGATGTCGTCGGTGTGAAATGAAAGGGGAGCTTGTAAGTGCATGGATTTATGCATGTGTGTTAGAGAAACGCCTGGGCCACTGGTCTAATCCATGCTGACATGGTGGAAACCTGCAGCGTAACCATAACGAGCATCTATGAAGCATTCTTCTTATAAAAAAGGAGTCCGATATTGAAAAAAGAGAAAAAGAACAAAGATATTATGAAAAGAGGAAAGAGATAAAAAAGCACCATATTCCCATGGTAAATAAGAAGATTGCTGAGATGTTTGTTGTGTGCTTGCCTTGTCATTTTGATATGGGGATTCTTCCGTATCATTGGGCAAGGGGTACCCCGTTGGCGGTTCTCTATGATACACATGTGCTTACGATGACAAGAACTTACCGGTGACTAAACTTGAGTAGCATGAGGAACGACCCTCGTATTCAAGGGACATGAGATTCTCAATTTACAACTTGTCAATGCATATCCTCATATTTGATCTCTTTAACCTTAATCACCTAAAGATGCCTATGATAGGGGCAATGAGAGCTGAAAGCTAGTAAGTATCACAATTTTTGGGAGCTCTTTATGAGACTTGCAATCCCTACTTCCCTCTGGGAAGGGCCTTTCTTTTACTTTTTAGTTGAGTCAGTAAACCTATTCCCTTCTATCTCAGCAAGTATTTTGAGTTGTCGTGTTTCATTCATTCATATGATGATTTATTCAATCATATTTCTTATGTTACTTATTTTGCATGTTGCTCTTATCTTGATGTTTACTACTTTGAAAGCTATCATTGAAATACAGTTATTTGTGAACTCCAGCAAATTATCAACTATTCTTCGACCAAGAGCTAAGTTTGCCATTACCAATTATGATTCACTTTATGTATCTTTATTGTGTTTCCTTTACTTATTGCAAGTTAAGTTATATAATGGTGAGTTGTCTTCTATTATGATCTATGTATTGATGAATGTGATGCTTCTTGTCCGTATTCTTTTGTCGACTCTTCACTCCATAAACCTGAGGTCATGTTTATTGAGCCCAGTTTCACTTGGGGACAAGTGAAGTCTAAGCTTGGGGGAGTTGATACGTCCATTTTGCATCACTATTCTATATCATATTTCACTGTTATTCATTGATATATTTCATATTAAGATATGATACTTATGTTATTTCATCTATTTTTGCATGGTTGATGACTTTTGGAGCATGGACCGCTGCAGTCAGGATTCTGATGGAAAAGGTGTTGTTTGGAGGAAAAATTCGCGAAGATCAGAAAATTCAGGAAAATATACAGAAATTCCTATTTTTCCAGAAGACAAAGGCTACCAGAAGAGGGAGTGGAGATGGGCCACAAGGGGCCCAAACCGCCCCCTGGTGGGGGCCACCCTAGGCCGCAACACCAGGTGGTGTGGCCGCCCTGGCCCACCTCCGGCTCTCCCCTCTGGCGTATATATTCCTCCCGAAACCCTAAGACTCGGGGAGCGACCACAGAAAGATTTCGCCGCCTCTGCAGGGCGGAAAACACCAAGAGAGAAAGATCTCTCCGGCAGACAGAATTCTGCTGGGGGAATTCCTTCCCGGAGAGGGGAGATCATCACCATCAACACCACCATCAAGCTGGACTCCATCGGCATCATCATCATCATCACCACCATCATCACCATCAGCACCCTCATCACCATCTCCATATTGCTGTAACAATTGCGTTGAATCTTGCATAGTTCATAGGGGAAACTTTCCCGGTGTTGATTACTCTTTGTAGTTGATGCTATTGAGTTAACCATTGAAATATGGTTTATGTTTAGATTGTTATACATCATTATTCCATCTCTGATCATGATCCATATGATGTCTTGTGAGTAGTTTGTTTTGTTCTTGAGGACATGGGAGAAGTCATGTTGTTAGTAGTGGAGTTGTGTTGAGAAAGATGCAATAGTTTGATATTTAAGTTGTGGTGTATTTCTTCTAGTGGTGTCATGTGAACATCGACTACATGACACTTCACCTATATGGGCCTAGGGGAATGCATTGTGTATTTGGCTGCTAATCGTAAGGGTTGCCGGAGTGACAGAAACCTGAACCCTCGTTAGGAAACCATTGCACAAGGGACGTAAGGGTCTTAGAGTTTAAAGATGTGGTTAGGTTTCTACCTTAATTACTTTCTTGTACTTACGGATGTTTGCAAGGGGTATAATCACAAGTATGTATTAGTCCTAGGAAGGTCAGTACATTAGCACAGGTTCACCCACACAACACTTAGCAAGCTAAAGAAGATTAATCAACTATATGAAGCGAAAGCACTTGACAGTCTTCCCATGTGTCCTCGAGAACGTTTGGTCATCTTAAGTAATACAACCGGCTTGTCCTTTGCTGCATAAAGGATTGGGCCACTTGCTGCATTTATTCCTACTATCTTTTATTTACTCGTACTTTGTTTACTTGCTTTATAAAAAAACCTAAAAATCCGTTTGCTAATTATTTGTAGAGAATTCCTAATCCATACCACTAGCCAGCACCTTCTGCTCCTCGTTGAGTTCGACACTCTTACTTATCGAAAATACTGTGATACACCCCCTATACTTGTGGGTCATCAGATACTTGTTCTGTTTTGCTGAAAACAGGTCCTTCTGCATGAGAGGTGCTTGCTAGAGAGGAGGTGACGTTGCATGCTGATGGCGAGCAAGATGATGATGGCCAACGACGCTCTCCCTCAACATTTATCATTTAGTTTATGTTTTAGGATGATTATTGTAATCAAAAGATTGTGAACTTCTTTAGTGTGTCTCACACTTTGTGAGACGGTTATTCATATCAGTTTGTAACAAACAGTTGTTCTACTTTTATGAATGATTTCTATTCATGTTCATATCTTGTTTGATTATGTGTGAATTATCCTTGTTGTTTGAAACTAATTGATAATGCATGAACATTTGTAAAATATTGAAATGCCTCAAAATACCTAACTTAAATTCAAAGTTATAATGATAATATGTGAAAGTCATTCGATTTCTTATCACATATAAATTATGCCTAACTTCGGCAGAATAGCTTGAACATCGTGTGTTACTTGAATACAAAGTGTTTTAATGAATCGTTAAAAGTTAATACATATTCGATGTATTGTGTTTTAACGAAAATGGTAATTATCATTAAATGATTGTTTAAATGCATAAAGAAGTTTACCAAAGGAAACATGAATATGAAACTATTTGATTTGATCAAAGTGTTTCATCAACAAAGGGTATAAAGATAAAAGAGAATCTAATTACTATGATTTGATCAATAGTAATGAA
The DNA here is from genome assembly GCA_023614405.1 of Avena insularis. NCBI lineage: Eukaryota > Viridiplantae > Streptophyta > Magnoliopsida > Poales > Poaceae > Avena > Avena insularis. The sequence goes on along the minus strand of CM042690.1, from coordinate 656,037,668 downwards.
ATTCGACTTTATAAGAATGGCATAAAAGAAATTGTGGAATGCAAAGCGTTTTGAAACGTCAAAATGCAAAGCATCACAATGTGATATTAGATATCAAAGTGGGTGAATAGAAGGCACCAAATAAATCGTTGTAGTGTAGATGTAGAGACCATTAGTTAAGAGAACTCAATTAGAATGCAGTGAACCATTTGAATTCGTGAAAGTTTTGGGGTTATTCGATATAACCAAAACAATAGCGAATAAGTCCATGTAGAGTATCCATTGGAAACTTTGAATACGAAATCCATAGCTGAAACCAAAAGAGAAGCAAAACTGGTATTGCTTGGATTTTGGTACATTCTTGAGAAAGCTTACTTTTAGTGATATTTCTCAATTATGGAGCAAATGGAAGATAGTGAAAAACACGATGAGGATTCAAAACCCTGCATCCGAGTGTTGAGAAGCGCAACGGACAATGTTCCTGAAGGATTCTCTTCACAAAGGAAAGAATCAATGATAATGATCATTGTGTTTTCCCCACTAGTGTTTTCACTACATAAAGTAGGATTCAAAATGTAACCCATATCTTGTATTGAGACATTTGTGAATCATTTGTCATGATTCTTGGAATATGACATACCTACGAAATACTAAGGAAATAATGGTAAACTAAAGTTATGAGAAATCCCATAGCAAAATTCCCTTGAGATTAGAGAGCAATTCGTTGCTAAATCTCACAAGTAAAAGGGGTTACTTGGAATTTTCCCAAATGACTGCAAAGCCATAGTGGAAAGGGGGGTGAATGACAAAAGCACAATTTGTCAAGTATTGGACGAATTCAAATGAATTTGATTCATGTGTGCTTTGTGTCTATGGATTTAAAACTAGTAATAGTACTAGTATCTCATAGTAAATCTCCAAACTTGACATTTGATCAAAGGATTTTGAAGTTATTCAAAATAGTGAGTGGATATGCAATTTGCATGAAATTGAGTGGGAGCTATGAAAGTCTTCCTAAAACAATATGTGATTGACATATTTTTGAGTGGGAGCTTATAGGAGTAATTCTTAAGTGTGTTAAGAATGAAAGCGCAAATAATTATAAATAATGATTTATAAGATGTAGAAGTTGATAATAGGTGTATTATAATATTATGTGGTATTCCTTAAGGGATTCTGAAAGGGGTTTCAAAATAGAAGTTAATTAAGGAACTGGTCCTTAATAACTCAAATTAGGAATAGTATTAAGTTGAACATCAATGGTTGAAAGAAAGAAAAGGATGATCATCATCCACTATGTTGAGACATAGGTTCTATCTTAGAAAACCATGATGATAACTTAACATAATATATGGTCCAAGAAGGAATGTTTAAAAGTGATTAAGTTCAAATCACAGAACGTTGAGCTGAGTTTGTCCGCAGTGTCTAGTAGAGAACTGCAGACATGTTTTCCAAATCCATAAAGGATGACATATCTTAAAACATATAGATTTATGTTATAAGGGAATATTCTGGAAACTCCCGTGAATACGGATTAAAATCAAGTAGGAAGCAAGGTGAATAAAAACATCGAAAGTTGCATAGAGTGCACTAGCGTTTCGATGAATACATTTATAATAATAGATAAGGGTACCATCTAAAGTGTTGTATAAAGTTATGGCGGGGCTAGTTCGCTTTTAACATAGAATGATGTGTCCCAGGGCACAGTGCCCATGATAAAGCCCTCGAGGTTGATCTAAAGTCACTGTAGGCTCCTGGAATCAGGCCTCGTTCTGCTGCCATAGCAACGATGCATACACACAGATGATATCATGTGATGATAAAGTATTAATGTCAATCAAGGTGACATTAGTAAGTTGCAAAGGATTTGGGACTGTAAAGTATAGACCCAAGACTTAACCTCTTCCATGAGCAAGCATGTTCAGGGTACCGGATATATGGTGGCAATGGTTGAGAACAAATGCAGCTAGTGTATTTGTACTCTAGTGCAAGTGGGAGACTGTTGGAAATATGCCCTAGAGACAAATAGTAGTAAAGACTATTATCATATTTCATATAGTTTATGATTAAGTTTTATATCATGCTATAACTGTATTGAGTGGAAACATCAATGCACGTGTGATATATGATACGTCCATTTTGCATCACTATTCTATGTCCTAATTCACTATTATTCATTGATATATTTCATACCGAGAGGTGATACTTATGTTATTTCATCTATTTTTGCATGGTTGATGACTTTTGGAGCATGGACCGCTGTAGTCAGGATTCTGATGGAAAAGGTGCTGTTTGGAGGCAAAATTCGTGAAGATCAGAAAATCCGGGAAAATATACGGAAAATCCTATTTTTCCAGAAGACTAAGGATGCCAGAAGATGGAGTGGAGATGGGCCACAGGGGGCCCACACCACCCCATGGCGCAGGCAGGCCCAGGCCACACCAGGAGGTGGTGTGGCCACCCTGGCCCACTCCAGCCTCTCCCCTCTGGCGTATATCAACCTCCCGAAACCCTAAGACTCGGAGAGCGACCACAAAAAGATTCCACCGCCTCTGCAGGGCGGAAAACACCGAGAGAGAAATATCTCTCTGGAAGACAGATTTCTGCCAGGGGAATTCCTTCCCAGAGAGGGGAGATCGTCGCCATCAACACCACCATCAAGCTGGACTTCATCGGGATCATCATCATCATCATCACCATCATAACCATCAGCACCCTCATCACCATCTCCATATTGCTGTAACAATTGGTTGAATCTTGCTATAGTTCAGAGGGGAAACTTTCCCGGTGTTGATTACTCTTTGTAGTTGATGCTATTGAGTGAACCATTGAATTATTGTTTATGTTCAGATTGTTATACATCATTATTCCATCTCTGATCATGATCCATATGATTTCTTGTGAGTAGTTCGTTTTGTTCTTGAGGACATGGGAGAAGTCTTGTTGTTAGTAGTGGAGTTGTGTTGAGAAAGATTTAATAGATTGTTATTTAAGTTGTGGTGTACTTCTTCTAGTGGTGTCATGTGAACGTCGACTACATGACACTTCACCTATATGGGCCTAGGGGAATGCATTGTGTATTTGGCTACTAATCGTAGGGGTTGCCAGAGTGACAGAAACCTGAACCCCCGTTAGGAAACCATTGCACAAGGGACGTAAGGGTCTTAGAGTTTAAAGTTGTGGTTAGGTTTCTACCTTAATTACTTTCTTGTACTTACGGATGTTTGCAAGGGGTATAATCACAAGTATGTATTAGTCTTGGATGGGGCGGTACATTAGCACAGGTTCACCCACACAACACTTAGCAAGCTAAAGAAGATTAATCAACTATATGAAGCGAAAGCACTTGACAGTCTTCCCATGTGTCCTCGAGAACGTTTGGTCATCTTAAGTAATACAACCGGCTTGTCCTTTGCTGCATAAAGGATTGGGCCACTTGCTGCATTTATTCCTACTGTCTTTTATTTTACTCGTACTTTGTTTACTTGCTTTATCGAAAACCCCTAAAAATCCGTTTGCTAATTATTTGTAGAGAATTCCTGATCCATACCACTAGCCAGCACCTTCTGCTCCTCGTTGGGTTCGACAATCTTACTTATCAAAAATACTGCGATACACCCCCTATACTTGTGGGTCATCAAGACTATTTTCTGGCACCGTTGCCGGGGAGTGAAGCGCTATTGGAGAGTGGAACTGGTAAAGGAAACTTCTATTGTGAGTATTGTTTACTTCTGTTAGTTGCTTTATTTTTGTTATGGATAATTTGCTTAGTTTCTTATTTGGTAATGCTACTACCACTTCTAAGGTAGTATATAAGCCACCACCTGCTGAGAATGATGTTTTCAAAATACCTACAAGAATTATTGATCGTGTTATGGATAACTACTTTGTTGGAGATGGAACTGTCCATCCTGGTGATCATTTGCTCTTTATACACGAATTATGCGGGTTATTCAAGTGTGCAGGTATTACTACAGATCAAGTTAAGAGGAAGTTATTCTCATTATCACTGAAAGGAAGAGCTGAGGAATGGTATAGGCTGCTGAAGAATGGTCAAGCTCTGGAATTGGAGGAAATAGTGCCTCTCTTTTATTCAAAGTTTTATCCTCCTAGTGAGATTCATAAAGATCGGAATCAAATATACAACATTTGGCCTCTTGAGGGAGAGAGTACAACTCAAGCTTGGGGGAGATTGAAGTTACTAATGCTCAAATGTCCCATTCATGAGATCCCCAACAATATTATTATCAATAACTTTTATGCAAGGCTTCCTCTACATGATAAAGATTTATTGGATGCTTCTTGTGCTGGATCATTCACTCGCATGGAAGAAGAAGCTAAATGGGATCTTCTGGACCGTATTCAAGATATTGCTGAAGCTTGGGGAGAATGACAAAGGTAGAAAGTCAGGTATAAATTATGATTATGAATGCATTGAATCTTTTATGGGAACTAATGACTTTCAAAATATTAAAAATGCTTATGGTCTAGACTCTCAAGCTATTGCTTCTTATTTTAAGGCTTTTGCTTCCTATTTTGAAGTGCCTAAAAAGAAGTGGAATAAGTATCATGAACCTCATAAAGATATTGCTAAGAGTGTTCCTGCAAGAAATACTGAAGTTTATACTGCTAATCATGTTTTACCTGAACCTTATATTGAGAAAATGCCTTTTCCAGTTAAGGTAAAGGAACATTCTATGATAGCTAGTATGGTTAATGAAAGTACAAATAAGGCTGTTGAACCTAATAAACAAATGGTTGATGAACCTATAATAGCAAATGTGAAAGACTTTGTCACTAAGTAAGAAGAAGAGGGACACACTATCCTTTGCAAGGATACCTCTAATATTGTTTTACATAGTAGTGTTATGAGAGCTAGTATTCCTGTGTTTTCTGTTAGAATAAGTGATCATTGCTATGATGGTCCTTGTGATAGCTATATTGTTAAGTTTATGCATGATACTGAAAGTTACTATGAGATAGGGAAAAGTGTTCGTATGCATCTCAATAATATCAAGATTCCTCGTTTCATGCTAGAAGTTTTTATGTTGCACTTCTTTTTCCTTCTTATGCAAGTTGCCTCTGGTTTCAACAACTTGTTTGTCTGCAAAATTCCCTTGCATAGGAAGTGGGTTAGACTTAAATGTGTGTTTTTTGCTTCTTAATGCTCTCTTTCACTTCAATTCATATCCCTATGAGAGCTTCTTCAAAATTATCATGCCCATCTTAAAGGCTATAAAGAAAGAGCTTTATGGGAGACAACCCAATTTGTTTTTGCTTTCAGTTTGTTTTTGTTTCTTTGAGTCTTGGAAATTATTACTTCGGTAATAACCGCTCCTTATCCGTTTTGTTTGGTTTTTGTGTCAAGATCAACCTCTAATGAGAGAGAAGTAATATTTGGGGAAGTTGCTGTCCCGAAACAGATTTTTTGTGCTTCACCGTAAAAATTCGTGAGAAATCTCTGTATGTCGTATTGAGGTGTAATTTTTTGTGCTTCTGCCCCAGGTTGTTATTTAACTTTCGTTAGTTTTGCACTTTTTGATTTGAGCAACAGAAGATTTTCGAAAAAATTGATCTTTACCTGCTGGTCTGTTTTGACAGATTTTGCCACTCTCGCATTTGCTTCTTTATTCGATTTCCTTTTTGAATTCTTTTTGGGTTTTCGGAAGGAGTTGCTACAGTAGCTTATGTTTTTATGGTTTTCAGTTCAAGTTGGACTCAGAAGGTTTTATCACTTCATTTATACTAATGTTGCTAATGAGAACTGTGTGGAGTTTTGTGTGAAAGAAATTTCCAGGAAGTGGAGATAATGGTGTAATAAGGAAGAGAAGGGTTTTATGACTCAAGTAATAAGTGTATGAAGATGAAGATATCAATGATATTCAAGTGGTGACTCCGGAAGAATCTACTAGATACCAAATTCAGAGACCTGCAGAGTCTGTTTTCAAATAGTTTTCAGACAATAAGGGAAGTTATGAAGCGAAAAAGGGACGGAAACGGAGCCAGGGTGGCTCACACCACCCTATGGCGTGGGCCCTCTCCTGGCCGCGCCACCAGGTGGTGAGTCAACCCCGGACTCCGCCTCCGACTCGTTTTCTCCCAGTACCTTCCTTTTGATATGAAACTTCGTAATATATAACCCCCCGGATCCCCCGAGATCCGTATATCGTGTTTTCATCGTGTTTTTGTTTCGATCTGTTTCTGCAGGACATACTCTTTGAAGGCTTAGAAGCACAATGGTGTCTGCCAAGGATAAAGGGAAGGAGCCCATGGAGGAAGACCTCCAAGACCCCGGGAAGGAGAAGGAGATCAAGAGTGAAGGTGAAGAGGAGCAAGGCCAACATACACACACCGACACTACTATTGCATGCATTGGAGTGGTGACGAAACCTGCCAGGGTTAGAAGGACGGCACAGATGCAGACTGGGGGGAAAGTTCCCCGTCACAGTTTGGCTCCAAGGTCACTTCCTCCACACACCAAGAATCCCTTCCATACCCCCATCCATAACCATGCAGGAAAAGAATACTCCAAGAGGGGAGAACAGAAAAAGAATCACAAGAGCTGGGATCCACAAACTGAAATGATCACGAGCCGTATTGAGCACAACTCGGAGTTGATTCGTACTCTCACTTTCGAGATTGAGGACTTGGGGAAACTGATCAGAGAGCTCATCGAGAGGATACCACCACCACCTAAGGAGTAATTCGTCATCAGGTTTGGCATCCCCTTGGTTTGTTCCAAGCTTGGGGGAGTGCCGCGGTATCATATCACTATCTTCTATCTTTTTACCTTTTTAGTAGAGTCATATCATGAATAGAGGAGTTATTATGTAGTATGGTTTGCATTATGGAAGTGTCCCCTCTCTCGTTAGATGTGTATCCCTTGGTGTGGTTTGCCGTTATGGAATATTAATGAGAAGTTCTATCATTCACTCTTTTGCAATAGCTTATATTAGTTTTCAATTCGTGGTTATATGATTGATCTTGTTGTTAGTATTGGTATCACTCTGGGATCATTGAGTTAATTTAGTTGGTTTTGGCAAACCTGGCTCGGTTAGTAGCAACACTATTTTTGAGAGTTGAATGAAAAAGTTAAAAGTACTCTAAAAAAAATAGTTTCATCATCTTTCTTTCTTGATTTGCTCATAAGTTTAGTATTCTCTAGTTAAGATCTTTTGTGCTTCCAAGGAAGATTGTATGTTTGTCTTTATCACTTGTATGTTTGTTTGTTTCCTTCAACTCTTATAGTTGCTACCCAGCCTTGCTAGCCAAAAACCTGTACTGAGAGGGTATTCTTCTCATGCATCCACCTCCTTTAAACCAAAACCTTTGCCATTTGTGTCCACCATACCTACCTAGTAGCATTGTTGCTATTCCAAGTAAATTCTTGTTTTATCTACCTCCCAAATTAAACTTATTATGTGAAAATTAGTGATTAAAGCTCTCACGAACTTGATGGCACACCTTACTTTCTTGCACTTAATAAACTTGAACCATTGTGCTCACCTATGTTGCGTATATGCTTGCGCTTTGTAAGTTGTGAATTAGCAGAACCATGCTTTCATGGGGAACGCTTTCAACATTGCACTGGTACTTTGTACCAAGTTGATATCATGTTCTTTTGTCTATGGATGTCGTCGGTTTGAAATGAAAGGGGAGCTTGTAAGTCCATGGAGTTATGCATGTGTGTTAGAAAGCGCTGGGCTGGTCTAATCCATCTTGACATGGTGGAAACCTGTAAGCGTAACCATAATGAGTATCTATGAAGCATTCTTCTTATAAAAAAGAGTCCGATATTGAGAAAAAGAAAAGAAAAAAAGATATTATGAAAGAGGAAAGAGAAAAAAGCACCATATTCCCATGGTAAATAAGAAGATTGCTGAGATGCTTGTTATGTCGCTTGCCTTGTCATTTTGATATGGGGATTCTTCCGTATCATCGGGCAAGGGGTACCCCGTTGGCGGTTCTCTATGATACACATATGCTTACGATGACAAGAACTTACCGGTGACTAAACTTGAGTAGCATGAGGAGTGGCCCTCGTATTCCAGGGACATGAGATTCTCAACTTACAACTTGTCAATGCATATCCTCATTTTTTATCACTTTAACCTTAATCACCTAAAGATGCCTATGATAGGGGCAATGAGAGCTGAAAGCTAGTAAGTATCATAATTTTTGGGAGCTCTTTATGAGACTTGCAATCCCTACTTCCCTCTTTGAAGGGCCTTTCTTTCACTTTGTAGTTGAGTCAGTAAACCTATTCCCTTCTATCTCAGCAAGTATTTTGAGTTGTTGTGTTTCATTCATTCATATGATGATTTATTCATTCATGTTTCTTATGTTCCTTGTTTTGCACATTGCTCTTATCCTGATGTTTACTACTTCGAAAGCTTTCATTGAAAAACTAGTTATTTGTGAACTCCAGCAAGTTATCAACTATTGTTCGACCAAGAGCTAAGTTTGCCATTACCAATTATGATTCACTTTATGTATCTTTATTGTGTTTCCTTTACTTATTACAAGTTGAGTTATATAATAGTGAGTTGTCTTCTATTATGATCTATGTATTTGATGAATGTGATGCTTCTTCTCCGTATTCTTTTATCGACTCTTCACTCCATAAACACGAGGCCATGTTTATTGAGCTCGGTTTAAACAGGGACAAGAGAAGTCTAAGCTTGGGGGGAGTTGATACGTCCATTTTGCATCACTATTCTATGTCTTAATTCACTATTATTAATTGATATATTTCATACTGTGAGGTGATACTTATGTTATTTCATCTATTTTTGCATGGTTGATGACTTTTGGAGCATGGACCGCTGCAGTCAGGATTCTGATGGAAAAGGTGCTGTTTGGAGGCAAAATTCGCGAAGATCAGAAAATTCGGGAAAATATACGGAAAATCCTATTTTTCTAGAAGACTAAGGATGCCAAAAGATGGGGTGGAGATGGGCCACAGGGGGCCCACACCACCCCATGGCGCTGAGCCTAGGCAGCGCCGAGGAGGTGTGTGGCCACCTGGCCTCCAGCCTCTCCCCTGGCGTATATCAACCTCCGAAACCCTAAGACTGGAGAGCGACCACGAAAGATTCCGCCTCTGCAGGGTGGAAAACATCGAGAGAAAGATCTCTCTGTGATGATTCTGGGGAATTCCTTCCGGAGAGGGAGATCGTCGCCATCAACACCACCATCAAGCTGGACTTCATCGGGATCATCATCATCATCATCACCACCATCATCACCATCAGCACCCTCATCACCATCTCCATATTGCTGTAACAATTGGTTGAATCTTGCTATAGTTCATAGAAACTTTCCGGTGTTGATTACTCTTTGTAGTTGATGCTATTGAGTGAACCATTGAATTATTGTTTATGTTCAGATTGTTATACATCATTATTCCATCTCTGATCATGATCCATATGATGTCTTGTGAGTAGTTCGTTTTGTTCTTGAGGTTATGGGAAAAGTCTTGTTGTTAGTAGTGGAGTTGTGTTGAGAAAGATTCAATAGATTGTTATTTAAGTTGTGGTGTACTTCTTCTAGTGGTCTCATGTGAACGTCGACTACATGAAACTTCACCTATATGGGCCTAGGGGAATGCATTGTGTATTTGGCTACTAATCGTAGGGGTTGCGGAGTGAAACCTGAACCCCCGTTAGGAAACCATTGCACAAGGGACGTAAGGGTCTTAGAGTTTAAAGTTGTGGTTAGGTTTCTACCTTAATTACTTTCTTGTACTTACGGATGTTTGCAAGGGGTATAATCACAAGTATGTATTAGTCTTGGATGGGGCGGTACATTAGCACAGGTTCACCCACACAACACTTAGCAAGCTAAAGAAGATTAATCAACTATTTGAAGCGAAAGCACTTGATAGTCTTCCCATGTGTCCTAGAGAACGTTTGGTCATCTTAAGTAATACAACCAGCTTGTCCTTTGCTGCATAGAGGATTGGGCCACTTGCTGCATTTATTCCTACTGTCTTTTATTTTACTCGTACTTTGTTTACTTGCTTTATCGAAAACCCCTAAAAATCCGTTTGCTAAGTATTTGCAGAGAATTCCTGATCCATACCACTAGCCAGCACCTTCTGCTCCTCGTTGGGTTCGACACTCTTATTTATCGAAAATATTGCGATACACCCCCTATACTTGTGGGTCATCAATATACAAACAACCAGGGGTTTCTAATGAAACTGTAGTCACTAGTTCATTGGTCAACAGATGATCAAGTTTCCTGATTATGTGGCATTTATGCCAGTTGGAAATGGAGTCATCTCATTCCGAGAATGAGATGATGAACCAATACCCAACCTAAACATCGTGACCCGATCATGTCAGGAAGTTCAAGTTACGATGATTAGAAATGGATCCTTGTAGACTATTCCTTAGACCATGATGCTATATCAATCACTGTCTCCCGAGAGTTCTTAGATAGCATTAAGCGCCACTTGGTAATACAGTGGTTATAAAGGTGTGTTCAGGTACTCGGAGGAAACCGTAGAGGCAATATATGTCAAGAGCGGGATTTGTCCGTCCATGTGACAGGAAGATACTCAAGGGCCCACTCGGAGAGGTTATATCCAATAGTTGCGCAACGTGTGATTTGATCACGGGGATATCACTTGTCGGAACGAGTCAAGTAGCGTTGTTCAGTAACGAGATTGAACACGACATGGTGATGCCATTGATCAGATCTCGGGCAATGCAAGTATCGAGTGACAAAGGGAATAAGACACAACTATCCCGGTTCAAATGACGAAAGATCTTCGTGGAACGCACAGGGGTCACATGGCCATCCAGGTCCCTCTGTCGATCATTGGTGCGGGGTATTGATACGTTGCTAACGTATCCATGATTTTTGATGTTCCATGCTTGGTTTTATCTACTTTCTTATGTTTTGTACTCACTTTGGAGTACTTTTCATATGATTTCTTGGACTAACCTATTAACAAGAGCCACAGTTCCAATTTGCTCGCTATTTTGGTTCCGGAAAGTCGAAAATGAATATTCTCGGAATTGACGGGACAAAAGCCAAAGTCAGTTTTTCACGAGGACACATGGAGCGAATACAAGGCGGAGAGGGCTGGGCCCGACCACACCACCCTGGCCGCCTGGCGGCCTTGGCTGCTGGGGTGGTCTGGTCAGCGCCCCCCCTCACCTCCTCTCCTTCCGCCTAAGTTGCCTCGTCTGAAACCCTAAGTACCGATCAAACTTCCACGAAGAGTGCAGAGTCGCCATCATCTCCATCCCTAGATCGGGAGGGATCAAGCTCTTCTGGCACCTGCCGAGAGGGAATTCACCCTAGAGGCCTTCTTCATCATCATGCAAGCCTCCGGTGTGATGCGTGAGTAGTTCATCTCTGGACTACGGGTCCATGTAGTAGCTAGATGGATGGTTCTCCTCCTGTGCTATCATGTTTAGATCTTGTGATCTCCGTTCACGATCAAGATCATCTATTTGTAATTCTGCATGCTGTGTTTGCGGGGATCCGATGGATATTGAGATGCTATTTCAGATTCATTATTGATTCTATCATGTCTTTGTTATTTGTGATCTTTAATGCTTTCCGTTGTTAGTAGCTATCTTGGCCAAGTAGATGCTAGCAACTCCAAGAGTTAGTATTTATGCTCGATAGTGGGTTCATGCCTCTGGTAATCTGGGGAAGTGACAGAAATCTCTAAGGTACTAGATGTGATGTTGCTACTAGGGAGAAAACAACAATCCTTTGTTCATAGAACAATCGTATTGTTTACTTTACACGCAATTCATAATGCAATTATCCGTTGCTTGCAACTTAATACTAGAGGGTGTTCGGATGATAACCTAAAGGTGGATTATTAGTCATAGATGCAGTTGGATGGCGGTCTATCTATAATGTTGTAATGCCCAATTGAATCTCAAAGGAGTCAAGATGATTAGTATATGCTTGTATGCTTTCTCTATGTTTGTCAGTTGCCCTGCTATAATTTGTTCACCCACCATGTTATCTATCTTAAGGAGAGCCACCTCTAGTGAACTATGGACCCCGGTCCTTTCTTTTACTTTCAATCTACAATCAACCGTTTACTGCTTTGTGTTTACTTTCTGCAAACTATTACTTTCTTCCACTCAATATGTTTAATCCTTTGTTTTCAGCAAAACCGGTGAGATTGACAACCTCATCGCAAGTTGGGGACAGAGTTCTGTGGTTGTGTTGTGCAGGTCTCCACGTTGCTGCTGGCACTGGTAGTGCATCCTGCCAACGTTCAGCTAGCAACACCTTTGGGAAATTTCCTTGCTCCTACTGGTTCGATTAAAACTTGGTTTCATACTGAGGGAAAACTTGCTGATGTGCTCATCATACCTTCCTCTTGGGGTTCCCCAACGAGCTCGATATATTTTGGGCCATCAGGTATCACGGTTAAGGGCTTGATGATGCTTAGAGAGTGTTTATAGGATCGGTAGAATCTCCAAAGAATAGTAGAGACAAAACCAGAAGGGTTTTGGTAAGTCCGGAGGATGTCCGGAGTGGAGGTGGAAGTGTTCCACAACCATGGAGGTTTAATAATATGTGAATGAATGTTAAATATTGATTTAAACATTTATTCATAATTATTTAATAAAGATAAAAATCAATTTAAATGGTCAAAGGCTTAATGGGCCAATTCCCGGAGGGGAGAGGGCCCATTAGGGAAAGGAGAGAGAGGGAGAAGGGACCAAGGGGGTGGTCAGCGCCCTAGTGGGCCAGCCCCCCCCCACATGGGGCCCATGGGGGTGTCCGGCGGTGCCACCCCTCCCCCCGCCTCTCCTTTAGTCCCACCTCGGGACTTTGAGGGAGGTAGTACCTCTCCTCCCCTATATATAGTGGGGGTATTTGGCCAAATAAAATACACCAATAATCAATAAAGGTCTTCTAACTTTTGGGAGGACCTCTAATTGATATTTTTTTCTCTCCTCCTCTCTCTCTCGTGATCGCGGTCCCAAGTCTGGACTGCGCGAACAAGAGACATCTTTACCGCGGAGCGCCGTCGCGCTGCGGGATTCGGATCCGGGAGCTCTACTTCCACAACTGCTGCTGGATCGGGGAAGCAGGAGTCATCGTCAGGCACCGGACGTGTGTAACTCCCCGGGAGGTGTCGCGCTTGAGGCACTCAAGTCGTTGGAGCCAAGGGAGCGCAAGGACTTCATCACGACCTTGAGGTCGGCTTCGGCTCGTCTACATCAACCACGCTCTCCTGAGCGTTGACAACGCTTTTCGGTCTTCAAGGGTAAGTTCGCGAAAAGCCCCTCCCATTACTGTATTACTAATAGATAGGTCCTGGTAGCTTCAGGGGTTCAGGCGCGTAGGGTAAAAATTATTGTTTTCATGCGCGGAACCCCAACACTTATTACATAATGTAAATGTGCTAAGTGTAAAAGGGACGTAGCTGTGCTATGTTCCATGGCCGATCTGTCTCCGGTTAGTCACCATCGGAGTCACGTTGCTTGTGCTTGCGTTTTTTGGCCTATCTTTCAACTTATGTATATCGACGAGGTAATAGGAAACATTTAGCAATGTTTTGCTTATGACGAACCGTCCTTCCCAAGGCGGGGATAGTTTGTGAGATTTCTCCTGCTTGAGTTTAAGCACCAGATCCCCTTCCTTAAACGAGCGATGCTTTACACGATGACTATGGTAGCCACGTAGCTTCTGCTAGTAGACGACGGATCTCTGGCATGCCAGCATGTGCTCTTCTTCAAGTAGGTCCACAGATAGGCATCTAGATTCTTCAGCGTCATCCTCCTTGTAGGCGGTGACTCTTGGTGCATCGTGGAGGATGTCGGATGGAAGGGCGGCTTCTGCTCCATAAACCATAAAGGAAGGAGTCAAGCCGGGGGATCTGTTGGGTGTTGTTCGTAAACTTCACAAGACAGATGGTAATTCCTCCGCCCAGGCTCCAGCTGTTCTATGTAGCGGTGCCTCTAAGCATGGCTTGATTCCGTGCAAAATTAGTCCATTGGCCCTTTCAACTTGCCCATTTGACTATGGGTGTGCCACAGATGCTAGGTCAAGGCGGATGCCTTTTTCATGACAGTACTCCTCAACTTATTCGAGAGACAAATTTCTGCCATTGTTGGTGATGATGCTGTGTGGGAGACCAAATCTCACCACTAGATCCCGGACAAATTTTAGGGATATTGCCCCATCAAGCTTTCTAATGGGTTTATCTTCAATCCATTTTGTGAACTTATCCACTGCTACTAGCAAGTGTGTAAATCCACAGGGTGATGTCTGCAAGGGTCCCACCATGTCTAGCCCCCAGACTGCGAACGGCCAAGTTATTGGTATTGTTCGCAATTCTTCAGCTGGAACACTTGGTTGTCTTGGATAGAACTAACATCTAAGGCCTGTTTGTACCAAATTGTCGGCGTCCTCCTTGGCAGTTAACCAGTAGAATCCTTGTCGGAAGGCCTTAGCCACCAACGATCGGGGAGCGGCGTGATGTATTTCCCTAAGGATTTCAATACCTTGTTGCTGGGAGACGCATCGAAGGAAAACTTCTGTGGTACTTCTTTTGTATAGCTGGCCATCAATGATGATGTAGCCTTTTGCTTTGCGTACTATTTGTCGGCTTTCAACTTTGTCGGCGGGCAAAGTTTCGTCTTGTAAATAGTCCATGAACGGTTTCGTCCAAGCCGGAGAGGTCACTGTTACTGTATTAACAAATGAATCCACTCTATCCGGGTTGTCAGGGTCCGCTCCCTTCACGGATGGGGTCCGTAAATGCTCCAGGAAAACGCCTGGAGGAATTGGTCGACGAGCCGATCCAAGCTTTGATAGCAGATCTACCGCCTCATTTTCCTCCCTTTTGACGTACTAGACTTCGTAGCCGTCAAAGCACTTGGCTATTTCGTCTACTTCGTCTCGATATGCCGCCATCATAGGGTTCCGTGTGTTCCAGGTGCCAACTACTTGCTGGGAAACCAAGTCGGAATCTCCATAGCAAACTATGCGCTTTATGCCAATATCTTTAGCCACGCGTAGTCCGTGAATGAGGGCCTCATACTCCACCATTTTGTTGGTAGCATTGAAGTGGATCTGTAGGACGTATTGCAACTTTTCTCCTGTTGGTGATTGCAATAATACACCAGCCCCCGAGCCATTGAGTAGCTTTGATCTGTCAAAGTGCATGACCCAATATTCTGGTTCTAGCACAGGAATGTCTTCTGGTAGTTCCATCTAATCTGTGACAAAATCCGCCAATGCTTGTGATTTGATAGCGTTGCGTCTCTTGTAGGTGAGTTCAAAGGCAGCAATTTCAATGCCCCACTTCACCACTCTCCCTGTTGCGTCGTTGTTGTTAATGATGTCGGACAATGGAGCTTTGCTCACTACTGTGATTGGGTGCTCCTAGAAATAATGCCTTAGCTTGCGTGAAGCAAGGAAAACTCTATAAGCTATCTTTTGGTAGTGCGGGTAACACTGTTTGGATTCTGTCAAGACCTCGCTTACATAGTAAACGGCTCGCTGAACTCCGTATTCGTGTGTTGGTTCCTTGCGCTCCACCACGATGATGATGCTAATAACCCGGTTGGTTGCCGCCATGTATACTAACATAGGCTCCCTTGACACCGGTGTTGCAAGTATTTGCGGGGAGGAGAGTATTCTCTTCAACTCCTGAAGTGCTGCATCAGCTTCGTCCGTCCATGTGAATTTGTCTGCCTTCTTGAGCAACTTGTAGAGCGGCATAGCCTTCTCCCCAAGTCGACTGATGAACCGGCTTACTGTTGCTACGCAGCCCGTGAGCCTTTTTATGTCCTTCAGGCATGTGGGACGTTTGATGTCGAGGATGGCCTTGATTTTCCCCGGGTTCACCTTGATTCCACGATGCGAAATGATGAAACCCAACAGTTTAGCGGAAGGTACCCCGAAGACGCACTTCTTGGGGTTCAACAATGTGTTGTATTTTCAGAGGTTTTCAAAGGTTTCTTGCAAGTCAGTGATAAGATCATTTGATTTATTTGACATTACCGCGATGTCATCCATGTAAGCGTGTATGTTGCGACCTATTTGGTCATGTAGGCAACATTGCATTGTCCGCTGGTAAGTAGCACTAGGGTTTTTCAACCCAAAGGGCATCGTGACATAGCAATATGTGCCATAGGGTGTGGTGAACGAAGTGGCCAGTTGGTCCGACTTTCGCATCCGAATTTGGTGGTAACTTGAGTAAGCATCGATAAAACATAGAAGTTCCGAGCCAGCCATTGAGTCAATCACTTGGTCAATGTGAGGCAAAGCAAACAGATTGTTCGGACATGCTTTGTTCAAGCTGGTGTAATCAACGCACATTCTTAATTCATTGGTTCCCTTTTTGGCCACAAGTACAGGATTTTCCACCCATCGGGTGTGAATAACTTCTCGGATAAAGCTAGCCTTAAGTAACCTAGCTTTTTCTTTGCCTATAGCCCTTCGTATTTTGTCACCAAAGTGTCGTAGAGATTGCTTCACTGGTTTGGCATTGGGATCAATATTCAAGCTGTGCTCGACAGGTTCCCTAGATACACCTTTCATCTTGGTAGGTTGCCAGGCGAAGATGTCCCTATTCTCATGGAGGAACTTGACAAGCGCGCTTTCCTATTTGGGATCCAGGTTCGTGCCAATGGTGGTGGTCTTGGAGGAATCTCCTTCAACAAGCTCCACCTGCTTGGTCTTGATGGCGTCCTTGAATGCGGGTTCGGCAGCAGTGATCTGCTTCTTCGAAGCCGGCATCTCTGAGGCATTGACCTGGTTCTAGATCTCCTTGAACTCCTCACCATAGAGAACTGCTTCGGCAAAGGCGGCTTCGCTGAGCTCGCACTCCCATGCATTGGTGAAGCTTCTGTCAATGGTGATGACGCTGTTTGGTCCGGGAATCTTGAGCTTGTTGTAGACAAAGCATGGGCTTGTGAGGAAGGAGTGGAATATGTCGCGTCTAAAGATGACGTGGTACACGCTCTTGAAGGTCACCACTTCAAAGGTCATGCGTTCTTAGCGGTAATTGTTAACATCACCAAAAGCGACCGGAAGGGTGATGCAGCCCAGGGAAATTGCTTGTCGGTTGGGGACAACCCCATGGAACACGGTGTTTCTCATCCTTAGCTGGGTCTCCATCAAGTTCATCTTGTGCAATGTATCCAGGTACATGATGTTGATGCTGCTTCCACTGTCCATGAGGCACTTGGTGAACTCTGTGCCATCAATGATGTTGATGACCATGGCATACTAGTTCTCTGTTGGGATAAGGTCTGGGTGATCCTTCCTATCCCAAGTAATCGGAATTTCCGACCATCTGACATACTGGGGGACCGGAGGGAGGGTAGCCATTAGTATCCTCAGAGAGGTTTTCTGGGCCCGAACGGTGCGAGTGCCAAGAAAGGTATGGTAACATGGAGTCTTCTTTTCGAAGGGATTCTTCCCTTTACCCTCTCCTTTATCGGAAGATTTGGGTTCCACGTCTTCATCCATATCACTTGATTCCTTGGACTCCTCCTCCTTCTTCTTCCACTTGCCCTTTCCATGGGGTCTGTTCTTCTGACTTTGCTTGTAGTCGGACTCAGGGTCTTCCTTGAGGTCGTAGACAAATTTGCATTGGCGGTTGGTGTGGGTGGCTTTGCTGTTTGAGTCTAGATGGATGTAACATGGCATATCACGGTACTCTTCGTACATTTGGGGTACGCGAGGCACTGAGGGTGTAGAATCACTCCTCTACTAGCCACTGCTAGCCCCCCGACCACATCTACATTGTCCGCTTCTGCCTGTGCCAGTGAACGTTGCGGCAACCATGTCGGTTGTTTGCTTTTCTTCAGGCGGATTCTTACGCTTGTTATTGTTGTTCTTCCTAGCCTAGGTAGGGATTGCTATTGCCGGCAATGATCCGCGTGCGTCATCGTCAGCAGCGGCGAACTCGCTAGCCATGGCGACCATTGCATTGAGGTTGAGCTCATTGTTGTCTTCCTTGCGCTTCAACGTATGCCGGAGCAAAGTTCCCTTTTCCAGACCGTCAATGAAGGCGGCCATAGCAGTCTGTTTGTGTACTCCTGCGTAGGAATTTTTCATATCTAGCCAGGGAGAGAGGTAGGCACGAGAGGTTTCATCCTTTTCTTGCACACACCGCTGTAGGTCTCCGATAGTACAGGGACGCTTGTACGTACCCTCGAATTTTTTGGTGAACACTTCATGCATGTCCAACCAACTGCATATTGATTTCTCCGGCAAGTCGTCAATCCATTGCCTAGCGGTGCCGGTCAGCATGAGTGGGAGGTACTTGACAGCGACATTGGGGTTTCCCCCTATGATATGAATCGCTTCGATGTAGTCCTGCAACGATGTTGCTGGCCTAGCGGTGCCATCGTAGGGCTTGATGGTCTTGTCTATTCGGAGTTCCTTGGGGTAGGTTGTGGCCCGTATCACTGGTCCAAAACAACGTGGCCCAAGGTATGGGAGTTCCTGAGCCTCTTGGATCTTGTCCAGTCGTGTACATGCATCATACGACTCTGGTTGCTTCCCTTTTCCATCATGGGGAGGGGAGTTGTGGCGCGATCTATGAGATCCACCGTGGCCTCCTCCATGATGGCTGCTAGGTGGTGATGGTGGCGGTGGAGGCGGTGGATTATCCTTCTTGCTGTGCCCCTCCTGCGACTCCTCGCTCCTGTCACGGTTACTTGTCGAAAGTGGCGGTTCATTGTGGGACCTGCTCCTATGTCCTTCAATGTCGCTGCGCTCTCCGGCATGCCGGGGCTGCTCACCCTGGTCGTGTATAACGATGCCGGCCTGGGGACGCCTTGGCGGTGGCACAGCTATGGTTCCTCGTGACACCGAGATGGTGGTGGAGGTGGCGACCGGCGGGGACGAGCCTTTTCGCCATGATCGGAGTATATGGGGATGGCATCAGTCCTGTTGCGTGCCTCTCTCTATCTTCGCTATGTGGAGCCTGTGTGGGATCCCTCGCCACGGGGAGATTTTGTCCTTCTGCGGCTATTCAGGGTTGACTGGCAAAGCTCCGGGTTGGACTCTAGCCTTTGTGAGGCGGCCTTCTCCTGTTGCTTGCATGCCTTAGCGACAAGGTCGTACACCTGAGCAACTGCTTCTGGTGACCCGTCCTGTTCCAGGAGGGTCTTGGCAATGGCGATGTTGAGGGTGGGGGTTGGCATGACTTGCCTCCCTCTGAATCGATGTATGGGATGGCTTTTATCGGCTTGGACCTGTCATATCCCAACCTACACCGAACACCGGGGTCTTCGACGACGTGAGCTGGTACTTTCTTGGCCTTTTGCTTTAACAACAATTGCTTGTACTCAGCCTCCATAGCTCTTGCCGCCTTGATGGATTGTTGCGCCTTGGCCATGTCTTCATCTAGCTTAGCGCCCTGCTCCGCAATGCACTTTGCCTCCGCTAGGATTGCCGCACGCTTCTCATCAAACTCCATGACGCTCTGGATATGGGCAACGGTGATAGGCTCAACGAGGAGTGCACCGTAGATTGCCTTATCGGCGGGAGTAACCAATGGGTTGCCAGCTACAGACGTTGATGGTGGCATTGGCGGCTTATTTGACTTCCTGGCAGTACTGGGGGCTATGGTAAGTTCCTGCGTCGGTTGCGGGCGGATAACCGGAGGGGGCAAAGCCTTGGCCGGAGCCGGAGGCTAATACGTTGCAAACATATCTATAATTTTTGATGTTCCATGCTTGTTTTATATCTACTTTCTTATGTTTTGTCCACACTTTGGAGTATTTTTATACACTTTCTTGGACTAACCTATTAACAAGATGCCACAGTGCCAGCTGCCTATTTTCTGCTATTTTTGGTTCCAGGAAAGTCAGAAAATGAATATTCTCGGAATTGGATGGGACAAAAGCCAAAGTTAATATTTCACCGAGGGGGACATGGAGCCACAAGACGAGATGGAGAGGGGCCAGAGGCCAGCCACACCACCTGGCCATGCGGCTAGGCCTAGCCCGCGCCAGGGGGTGGTGTGGCCGCCTAGGGCACCCCCTCGGCCTCCCCTTTCGCCTATAAGATGCCTCCGATACAGAAACCCTAAGTAACCGATCAAAATTCCACGAAAGAGTCTGTAGCCGCCGTCATCTCCATCCCTAGACCAGGAGGGATCTGAAGGTCTTCCCGGCACCCTACTAGAGGGGAGAATTTCACCCTAGAGGCCTTCTTCATCACCATGACTACCTCCAGTGTGATGCGTGAGTAGTTCATCCCTGGACTACGGGTCATGGTAGTAGCTAGATGGTTGGTTCTTCTCCTTTGTGCTACCATGTCTAGATCTTGTGAGCTCCGTTCATGATCAAGATCGTCTATTTGTAATCTACATGTTGTGTTTGCGGGGATCTGATGGATATCGAGATGCTATTTCAGATTGATTATTGATTCTATCATGTCTTTGTTATTTGTGATCTTGCATGCTCTCCGTTGTTAGTAGCTATCTTGGCCGAGTAGATGCTAGCAACTCCAATAGGGAGTATTTATGCTCGATAGTTGACATGTGTATACCCTGCAGGTACTCGAGTCTTGTATATACGGTCCAGAAATGGTGGAAGCCCACGGGGTTGCCACGGCCCAATGAAGACTTCAAGTGGCCTACGGACTACCGATAACTTGCGAGACAAGAAGAAGTCTAAAGATAGAAAGTTTGAAGGGCAAACCCTAAAGCTAATCGACTCGACACCTGCTACCTGAGACCTGCCTATCTATATAAAGGCTAGGAGGGGGCGGCGAGGAGGACACACGCAACCCTAGTTTCCACAACCCTCGCCAGATTGCATCTATGCACCATTGTAATCTTCGATTCCTTCGTTAATTCCAAGAGCAGACAAATAGGAGTAGGGACCTCTACGAGGCCTGAACCTGGGTAAACCTTGCATCCCTGTGTGCTTGTTTGCTAGCCGATTGATGCTTCCAACGCTCCTTCCTTCTCCAAAACCCAAGTCCATAACAATGGGCATTGATGAGTTAAACCCTCGTCAATTGGCACCGTCTGTGGGAATTGGGAGTGCTGATGTCGCGGCTTCTTCGGCCTCATCAACCGCGATCTACAACTCCGCAACAGCGGAGATTCGCCAGCTCTTCGGTACATTCAATTTCACCATCCACACGCCTGCCACTCGCCCGGCTTTCGAGTCCGTGGGCGAGGGAATCAGCCTGGTGATAGGGAGCTTCCGCTTCCAAGTTGGTCAGATGGGCATGCTTCACATGCCTGACCAGCCAACGGCATCCACGATTGCTCCAGCATCGTGGTTCCCGCCACCAATAGGCACCCTCAGCGAGCTTAACACCTCAGCAACAACGAGAGCACAGATAGTGACAGCAGTCATGAATCCGATCTGTCTACGACTCCGGATCCGAGAGCTGCGGGAGCAACAGCTTCCCCAGCCACTTCATATGCACCGTAATTAACACTGGCGACTCCACCGCTAATCGAGAAAACGGTGGCAATGGATCTGGCACTGATCCGCCTAACGGTGGCATCCCTAATGGCGGACCTCCTAACGGCAACCCCACCAATGGTGGCAACGGCGTGCCCGTCAACAATGGAGGGGCAGTCGAACCCCCAACCATGGTGAACGAGCACACTAACGAATGTGTCGTGATCAAGCTCAACGATCTCAAGTGGGCTCGCTGCTGAGACGCCCTGCGAGGCAATCCTCTGCCCCCAGGCACACCGCAAGAACTGCTGATGGGCTATCATTGGCTGTTGAAGGAAGAGTACAGACGCCAGCTACAAACAATCGCGCAACTCGAAGCGCGTAAAAAGGCGGCAGACGAGTCGAGCCTTCAAAGGGACAGGCTCTCCACCCATGGAGGATCCTCCTCCAAAGGCAACGAGTACGTAGCCAACAAGAGACGATCTCAAATGGCCCATCTCACCGAGCAGGAGCGCATAGAAGCTGCAAAAGTCCTCGACTTCAGCTCTATGACAGTCGACACCCGGGGCAATGTGGTCCCAAAGACGCCGCAAGCTGCGGTGACAGCGGCCACCATGTACCTACTCAACAACCAGCCGCTAGCTGGAGATCCCCGAGCTGCCATGCACCGATCTACGATCGCAGGCCTGTGGCTAATCGAGGCCGCTCTCGACAAAGAACCGACGCCGGAGCCAAAGAAAAACAAGGCTCTGGCAAAACGCTATTCCTCACCCTCGTCCAGCGACGACAGTCACGATCTGTCTTGACGTCGCCGCTCATGGCGACACGACCACGACTACGACGCGCGTCATGACATCACGCGGCGCAAAATTGACAAGTCAAGGGGCACGACGTGCCTGATCAACTGACTCAGAGGACGAAGACGTGGAGCTCTGTGGCGCCAGATGCTTCAGCAGGGCCATCAGACAAAAGCGAATGCCCAAGGGGTTCAAGGTCCCATCGAAGAACCCAAAGTTTGACGGCCTGCAGGACCCGAAAATCTGGTTGGAAGAACACATCTCCTCCGTCAGGCTCCATGGCGGGAGTCGAAGCACTGCCATGCAATGCCTACAGCTACAGCTGCAGGGCGCCGCCTGAGCTTGGCTCAATAACCTCCCGCGCGGATCCATTCGCACCTAGGTTGAGCTGGTCTACAGCTTTGTGCGCAACTTCAAGGGCACCTACAAAAGGCCTGTGTCAATCAAAGAGCTGAGATGCTTCCAGCAAAGGTCGGGCGAGTCATTGCGCTCGTACATCCAGAGGTGGTCCATCATCAAGAACTCCGCAGAAAATATCTCGGAGGACCGGGCGATTGACACATTCAACAGCGGCGTTCGCCACATAGAGCTCAGGGAGGAGCTGGGCCGCTCGAAGCCCAAAACCATTGATCACCTGATGGAAATCACGAATCGGTGGGCAGATGGAGAAGATTCGGTGAAAAATCTCATTCACTCTAACGATGAAGCAGAGCTCGAGCGCAGACGCGATCACCAAAGCAAACGTCGAATGCGCATCTACGATGACCACGACGATGTCAACATGGTCGCAGCCGGCTATGCCGACAACCGCAACAGCGGCTATCGCAGCGGTGGACACCGTGACTCCGGGAAAACCACGCAAGTATGACAGCGCCGCACTCACGAAGAGGCACCCGTAACAACAATCGAGGACAAACTGTCCGGGCCGTGCAACATGCACTTCTACATCAACAAGCATGATGGCAAGAAGAAATCCAGCCACCTCCTCAAGGACTACCGCGAGTTCCTCAAACTCCACGAGGGTCTAGCGTGGATGAATCGCGACACCGTCAACAGGGGCTACGGAGTCGCCCCAGGCGCTGTAGCACATGGACCTCCTCCACCACCACCTGGAGTGCCACCACCCGCGACCGCACCGGTCCACAATCAAGGCGGCGAGCCATACCCACGGGCTGTGGGAAACATGATGATCCAAAAGGGACCCCCCTCGAATCGGGTGCAGAAGGCCATCACTCGCCAAGTCAACTTGGCGACAAACTCACCACCATCCACCACTGAGTACCTCAGTGGAAGCGACTCCTGCATCACCTTCGACAAGCGCGACCACCCGCGTTAAGTACCCCACCCAGGCCATTGTCCCCTCGTACTCGAGGCATAGATTGGAGGCTTCGACATGAGTCGCATTTTCATGGATGGTGGAAGCGGCATTAACCTTATGTTCGCGAGTACCTTGCGAGCAATGAGGATCCCTCTGACCTGCCTAGAGGTCTCGGACACGACATTCCACGGCATCGTCCCAGGCAAGGGCATATATCCCCTTGGGAAAATCAACCTCGACGTCATCTTCGGCACGCCGAAAAACTTTCGACGTGAACGCATCGACTTCGAAGTTGTCGACTGGCCCTCACAGTACCACTGCATCCTCGGACGTGTCGTGTTCGCTAGATTCATGGCAGTACCGCACTACGCCTACCTACAGATGAAAATGCCAGGACCCAACAGTGTCATCACAATCAACGGGAGCTTCGAGAGGTCCGACCATTGCGACAGGGAATTTAACAGAATTTCCCAATACTTCGGCATGTAGGAAGAACTCGCAAGATTGAAGGAGTTGACAGACAACAGTCTGCCTCCCTTGAGCCGGCCAAGTTCACCTGACCTGTCCTTCGACTCGTCGGTGCACACAAAGAAAGTTCAGGTCCACCCATCAGACCCGGGCAAGATGTCCCTCATCGCCAACAACTTGAGTCCCGCATAGGAACTCGCGCTTGTCGAATTCCTCCGTGAGCACTGGGAAATCTTCGCCTGGTGTCCAACGGACATGCCAGGAGTTCCCAGGGAATTCGTCGAGCACGCACTCAATGTCAACCCAGACGCAAAGCCAGTCAAGCAAACAATTCGGCGACTGTCTGAGCCAAGAGCAAAAGCAGTCGGAATGGAGATCAACAGACTCCTCGATGCCAAATTCATACGAGAGATCAAGGAAAGCACTTGGCTCGCCAATACAGTGCTGGTACCAAAAAAGGACACGGATATCCTACGGATGTGCGTAGATTTTACCTCTCTGAATAAGCACTGCCCAAAGGATCACTTCCCGCTGCCGTGAATCGACCAGATCATCGACTCCACCGCGGGATGTGAGCGCCTCTGCTTCCTCGACGCCTACTCAGGCTACAATCAGATTCGAATGAAGGAGGAAGATCAAGATAAAACGGCATTTACAACGCCTTTTGGTGTGTTCTGCTACAACACAATGCCCTTTGGGCTAAAAAACAGAGGAGCAACCTATCAATGGTGCATGCAGGCTTGCCTCAAGAACCAACTTGGTCGCAACATCCAAGTGTATGTTGATGATATCGTAATCAAGACCAAAGAGGAAGCCTCGCTAATCGATGATTTACTCGACACCTTTGCCAACCTTGACCGCTACCGGATCAAGCTCAATCCAGACAAATGCGCCTTTGGCGTACCATATGGGCAACTACTCGGGTATCTCATCTCCGCGAGAGGGATCGAGGCAAACTCGAAGAAAATAAAAGCCATACTGGCCATGGAGAAGCTGAAGAACGTAAGAGGTGTCCAGCAGCTGGCTGGGCGAATTGCGGCGCTGAGTCGATTCATCAGTCGAATGGGTGAAAAGGCACTGCCCTTCTACCAACTTCTCCGCAAAGCTGACAAGTTCGAGTGGACCAATGAGGCACATGAAGCATTCGAAGACCTCAAGCATCTACTGTCTACCTCACCAGTACTGGTGACCCCACGCAAAAGGGAACCACTATTGCTATACATCTCCGCCACCAACCAGGTGGTTAGCACGATACTCGTGGTGGAACGAGCTGAGGAAAACAAGGTCCACGGGGTACAGCGCCCAGTCTACTACCTCAGCAAGGTGGTCACGCCAACAAAACAGCGGCACCCGCACTACCAGAAGTTGGCATATGGCATCTTCTTGACAGCCAGGCGACTGCACCACTACTTCTAGGAGCACCCAATCGTGGTGGTCAACGACGCCCCGCTTAGACATATCCTCAACAACCTCGACGCCACCGGACGAGTCACGCTTTGGGGAATCGATCTATCTCCATGAGACATTACATATGAAAAGCGCGGCGCGATCAAGTCGCAAGTTCTCCCTGACTTCCTTGTGCACTGGATGGAGAATCAACTCCCTGAAAAACCAGATATGTCTTATCTCTGGACAATGCACTTCGACGGATCCAAGCGAAAGGATGGAGTTGGCGCATGTGTCATACTGACATCGCCTCAGGGAGACAAGTTGAAATACATCGTGCGAATGCAGTTCACCGCCTCCAACAACGAAGCTGAATACGAGGCCCTGTTGCACGGGATGTGGATGGCAAAAGCCTGCAGCACCAAGAGGCTAATAATCTACGGCGACTCCAAACTGGTCATCAACCAGACAATGCACGAGTGCGACGCACTGAACGACAATATGATCGCCTATCGCGACCTCTACGACACACTCGAAGGGGACTTCGACGGCTGCGAGCTATGACACGTAGGCCGCGAAAGCAATGAAGAGGCAGACGCACTCGCCAACATTGGCTCTACCTGCGGCCCCATACCACCTAGAGTATTTCTCAAGTGCATCTGCGAATGCTCCATCAAGCCAAAGGCCGCAGAGAAGAAAACAAGCACAACAACGGACTCGGGGGCTACGCTACCCAATGAGCCAATGGTACTCGACAACCTAGAGCTCGACACAGGACTCGAAGGACCAATGGCGATCATGATGATCGAACCCTCTTGGACTCAACCCTACATCACATACCTTCTCAGCAAGAGGCTGTCGGACGACCCGACTGATGCGTGGCAAATCACACGATGATCCAAGGCATTCGCCGTCATCAACGGTGAATTATACAAGCGCAACATCACAGGAGTACTCCAACGATGCATCTCCAACGCTGATGGAAGAGCCGTTCTCCTCGACATCCATGAGGGGACTTGCGGGCACCACGCCGGCAGTCGCGCCCTCGTCGCCAAAGCTCTACGAGATGGATTCTACTGGCCTACGGCCATGCATGACGCCAAGGACATCGTCCAAAAATGCAACGCTTGCTAGTGATTCACGGACATACCACATGCACCTGGCGTGGAGCTCCGGCCAATACCATTGGCCTAGCCCTTCGCGCAATGGGGACTCGACATGGTCGGCAAGCTCCCAAAGTCCTCGCGAGGAGGCTACGTCTACCTCTTGGTCATAGTCGACAAATTCACCAAGTGGATAGAGGCCATGCCGGTGACTAACCAGTCAGGAGCCAGCACAGTCAAGTTCTTCGAGTCCATTGTCTACCGTTTTGGAGTGCCACACAGCATCATTACAGACAATGGAACAAACTTCACCTCTAAGGAGTTCCAGGGTTTCTGCGAGAACCTAGGAATCAACGTAAGCTATGCCTCCGTAGCTAATCCGCAAACCAATGGTCAAGTTGAAAAGGCCAACGGGCTCATCTGTGGCAGAATCAAGAAGCGACTCCTTAGGCCACTCGAACAAGCTGCAGGATGCTGGCCAGACGAGCTACAATCGGTACTCTGGAGCCTATGCACAACCCCAAACAGTGCCACGGGGTACACCCCGTTCTTCATGGTGCATGGTGCTGAAGCGGTGTTGCTAATAGAAGTACGGTACAAAGCATCGCGAGTGATTGCTTACAGCGAACATGAGTCAACTCTTGCACTCGAAGACTCTGTCGACCTCCTTAATGAGGCACGGGAAATCGCAGCATAAAGATCGACGATCTACCAGCAGAACCTGCGTAACTACCACAGCAGAAGGCTACGCCCCAGGTCCTTCGTCGAAGGAGACCTAGTCCTGCGATTGAAACAGCAAGGACATCTCAAGCTCGAGTCCCCTTGGGAAGAACCATACATGATCACAGAAGTAATCCCAGGTGGCGCCTATCGCCTCAAAGATTTCGAGAGAGGAGTCGCGTACTCCAACCCTTGGAACATCGCGCAGCTGCGGTGCTTTTACCCTTAGTCATCTTTTATTTCTTTCATCACAAATAAGGCTATTCAGCCAAGGCTACTGAGTCACACATTGTACCTCGTACTATTCTACGAATAAATAAAGCTAAGTGCCCCAAACTCTGTGTCTTTCTATTATTTTCTGCCATCTATATACTCGGGGGCTGCGCCACCCTTTACACATATGTTCTACGAACTAATCGTGATATCCTGAGTAGCTGACGCACTAATCGAACCCTTGACAAATACCAATCCAGCTGCAGCGCACCTGACAGGTTGGCAAGGTGCTGAGATAAACACAAGTCAGGCTAACAAAAAGGAATCACATAGTGCAACGCACTCGCAAAACATACGAGCTAGCAAGCTCCTTACATATCAATATTAATCAATTATATACAACATACATACGAACTTTACAACACTGGTATACTTTTGTGCAGGATACAAACTAAACTATTGTTGCAACAGAAGAACATTTGTCTGCTCTTCGAAGAAATCAACAATCTCCTCCGCTGGGCGATCCACCGCCTGGTAATGAGGAACCATATTCCAGGTAGAGCCTGCTGGTGGCGCCGGCGGTCCAGCAGTAATCGTTGCAACATCTACATCAGGCCTATGCAGTCACACCAGTGATAGAGTAGCCTTGGCACCAGCCACCAACTATTGCCGCACACACTCGCGGACCCCACTCAAGTCTTGAAATTTAGCAAGAAGAGCCAGCAGGCTCGAGGGAACGATTCTAGCGGAAACATCGTCTGATAGATATTCCTTAAGCACGATTGCAATTTCTTCAGAAAATGAAGCACTCGCGAGGCACGATCCTGCAGGGTCGCTAGTGCGATTGCGCGATCATGATCTACCCAGAAGTATCCACTCGCGTGAAGCTGCTCTTGGGTCAGGTCATTCATGCGAATGGCGATCTTGTCCTTCTCATCCTGCGGATGACACGCGCTACCACGGACAACGAACTACCGCGAGTGGATATAAGAAAAGATAAGGAAGCAGAAAGATAACACTTGAATTGGTCGCCCAGCTGCGCCACCTCCCCTAGCAGATATTTCTCTCGGGCAGTGGCCTTCTCCGCCCTCAACTTCCATACATCCGCGTTACCACGGAGGACGGGCAGTTCGCGCTCCAGTTGCTTAACGCAGTCACGCAGTCGCGAAAGTAGAGACAGCTCATCCACCCTTGAGCGCGACTGCGATAAGGTATCATCAGTGGATGGCAGATTCCGAGGCTCACTCGAAGGACCACTCAAATGTGCCCTATCTCAAGCCAATCAAGAGATAATAAGAAGACCAAGCAATACATGGATAAAAACTCAAGTGCATTCAAGCATAAACAAGTATCAACAAATACACCCGCCAACGGCATGTTCTAGATAAAAGGGGTCAAGCTATTAACTATTACAAATATGATTACTAAGGAGCAACTGGCTTCTTCGACATCGACTTCAGTTTCGGGGGCCTCATCGAGTCTGTGGCAGTATCAGATGCCACAGACTTCCCGCTGGCCCCTGACGCTGCAGCCTTCGTCGCCTTCTTGGCTCGCTGTAGCTCCTCGGAATACTTCGTGACTGTGTTGATGAGCTGCGACCCGTACTTGCCACAGGTAGTTGCAAAAGGAGCAAAAACTACCTGTTGACCATCCGCGCCTACAGGCATCGCTTTGGAGACCGCAGCAGGATCCACCTTGACTCCATGGGCTTGAACCATCGCGAGTGACATAGAAGCGCCAGCCGCATGAAGCGAGTTCTTGAAGCCTGTAGGAATGCCTCCAGCAAGGGACTCCACCAGATCATCTATGTTCTCAATCAGCTCAGCTTTGGGAACCAGCTCCTCACGGAGGCAACTGAGTACACCCTTGGCTTTGGTCAGCGTCCCCTGGATGGAAGCATCATCTTCGATCTTCGCCGTGGATGGTCCACCAAGGCATCACACGACGGAGCACTCAGCCGGGCTCGCATCACCGCATCTACACAAAGCAAAGTGTTGGCAAAAAAGGTCATCACAATAACAAATTCGAAAGAAAGGATACGACGGAAATCCAGACGAAGGAATACCTGAAAGAGACTTGGCAATCGAGAAGAGTTGTTCTTCAAACAGCTTCTCCCTAGCAGCGATGGAGGCATGCAAATCCTCTTCGTGTTTCCGCGATTCGTCAAGCGCAGAGACTACCTCATCGCGACCCTTCACTGCCGCGGCGAGCGTATTTTTGAGGGAAGCGTGTTGCGAAGAAGTGCATTATGCTTAGCTGCGAAACAAACAAAGATAGACCGTCAGTCGAGTATATCACAAGGATGATGAAGAAGAAGAAGCAAAAAGCACTCACTTTCAACCATGCCATGGCGATTGTCCAACATTGCATGTTGGCGACCCATTGCAAGCACTTGCTCCGCCAGGCGAGCAGCTTCCTTCACAATAAGCTGCAACAGGAGAAACAATAAAAGGATCAGCAGCTAACATGGAT
Source organism: Avena insularis (assembly GCA_023614405.1). Classification (NCBI taxonomy): domain Eukaryota; kingdom Viridiplantae; phylum Streptophyta; class Magnoliopsida; order Poales; family Poaceae; genus Avena; species Avena insularis. The sequence continues at coordinate 656,007,829 of CM042690.1, read as the reverse complement.
GATTAATTCGACTGCAAGAAAAAGCAACATCACACATACGTGATCCTCCAGTGACTCCGAAGTCGATTGCCGCGCAGTCGTCCGACCAACCATCTGGTGCTCCACATCGTGTGGAGAACTTGATGAATTGTGCCCGGAGTGGGCCGCCAATGGAGGAGACGAAGTTCGTTCAGCCACTTCCTTGGCCTTGGAGTCTGCGACTCCAGATTCTTTCAAAAATTGGACGTCGCCAGAATATGACGATGCCGGTTGACTACGGAACAAAACCAACATCAGGAAAACATAACTCCAAAAAAAGAACTAAGAGAAGAATTGTATACTTACGAATCAAACTTGTCAAAATTGAAGGTTTGGCCCTCCGACTCCGACGACTCCTTCGGCAACCGCATCTTCTTGCGGGAAGATGGCGCCACGGCACTCACAGGAATGGCAGGAATCAGCAACTCAGCACCGATAGCTGGGCCTTTAGGGGTCGAAGGAGATGACGCATCCGAATCTTTGCTGCGCGAACGCTTGTGAGTGTCCAGACCGCTGGACTCGGGGGCTTCCTCCTCCTCTTCAAATGGGACGGTCGACTCTGACTCGTCCTCCTCGTCTACTTCCCGAGGAATAACCCCCTCAGGAAGAGGGGGCAAACTGGGAGAAACCTTCCAATCCTGCATATAGAAAACAAGTCAGCACAAGTCAAGAAAAAGAAGCACTCGACAAAATAAAGCTACTTCGTAGCATAATCATACCTCAGGAGGAGGGTTATAAGCATCAAAAGGGGGCATGACTGGTTCACTGGGGAGTACATCCTTGGCAGTGTACTTGGTCAGCAGCCGCACCCTCTTATCTACTTCACTCGCGGAAATGCCATCAGCAGATATGCGAGTGAGATTGTCCGCACCAGCCCACTGGAACATAGGGTGGACTCTGGCCTGCAGGGGCTGGACGCGACGATACAACCACGTGTGAATGAGGGCGCAGCCTCCCTCTTCTTTTCCCATGCGACTCTCGAGGTCGCAGACGCGCTCGTGCAGCTGTCTCCTCAGACTCGTCGGGCATCACCACGTTCTTCCAAGAGCACCTCCTCCTGCACGGCGCCGCAGGATCGAAAGGCGCGAGTCCGAAGTGGTCTCCCTCGTCCTTCTGGTCACGGATGTAGAACCACTTGTCCCTCCACCCTTGGATGGACGCCATGAGCTTGATGTCAAAGTACATGAAGGAGGAGTCGACATGGATACCGCAGTCTCCTACATCATAGGCTACGGAGCGAGACGCTGACTGGCGCTTCAGCTTGAAGAGACGCTTGAAGAGACCAAAGTGTGGCTCGATTCCGAGCCAGCACTCGCAAAGCGTAATGTAGCAGGCAATGTGGAGGGTAGAGTTGGGGGACAGCTGGTGCAGCTAGAGCCCATAGAAACAAAGGAGGCCCCTGAAGAAAGGATGCAGGGGCAGAGAAAGACCGCGGATGATGAACGCTAGGAACATCACCCGGAAACCAGCAGGAGGACAAGGGGTTACCTCACCACCTAGGACTTGCGAGTCACCGACCGCGGAAGACAGAACTCCGTCTTGACGCAGAAGACGGAGCTCGGACGACTTGATGATGGACGTGCGCCACGCGCCATTGGTGACGCGAGTGCCCATGCCTTTCTTCTTCCTGGCGACGGTGGTGCTGGTGCCTGCAGTGGTGGAGCCGCCCTTCTTCTTGGCAGTGGCAATGGCGGCGGCGGACTCAGCGGCAGCACCTCCCTTCTTATTCCCCATCTTACGGTGGCGATGAGAGCAAAGAAAATAACTCAGGAAAACACGGAGTTGGTCCAGCGCCGTGAAAGAAACAAACTCTCGGAGGTAGAGAGCAGAAGCAATGGAGATGGAGGCACAAAGCAGAGAGGGAGCAGATGAGAAATTACCGCAGCTGCGCTGCTATTTAACCTCCTAGAAGATTTAATCCAACGGCCAGCAGAAACCCTATCAGACGCGTGGCGCACATCGCGATCGACACGTGGAGGACCTGAAGCACGAACCGTCCCCCACTACCCCCATTACGCACGGAAATCGAGGAGGTGCAGTTAAAACAAAAGATTACGCACGCTCGGTCAAGTCAGGGTTAGAATATGGGACCCATCGCTCGTCACGTCCCGTCAAAGCCGCTCACGCGGGCAACTGAGATCATCACATCGTCAGCACTGATGTCATCAAAGATTGAGCACTAGAAGACTTCGACTACTTTAGTCCTTGCTCGAGTCTTCGACTCCATCAAGCACTCGGGAGCTACTCCCATAGGGAGCGCTGGTCGCGCACCCTACGATTTTTCTTTTCTTCGGGAATATGGACATTCAAATCATACCCAACCACTCGAATCCACGATTCGACTATGGACATGTGTTACTCCCATAGGGAGCGCCGTGAATAAATTCGACTGAAACAAGGAAACAAAAGACGACGGCAGTCGCAAAAGTTCTTTAGTCCCTGCCTGAGACTTCGACTCAACCAGGCACTCGGGGGCTACTCCCATAGGGAGCGCTGGTCGTGCACCCTATGATTATTTATACATTGTATTTTGTGTCGATAACATCCACACTCGAAGTCTATGGCGACACCGCCTCATATTTTTCCCTACAAAGAGACTGCGTCTCCTGGGTCACCCGAATCATCTCCGCGATGACAAAATTTCGGATGCCGTGCTTACAGTGTGAAGATAAGACCTGAATAAGGCTTGGCAACGCATTTGCTATGCACTACCAAAAATTTATCCGTGCCTACAGGTGCGATGAACATGCCTTGACAGACGCGTCGAGTCCTGACACCCATATACTGGAATTCGACTCCTGTAAGACCTCCACGGCTTGAGTCGAGTTACACCAGCACTTTTTCGAATTCGAGTCCGGGGACTCGAGTTCGAGTAGATTGCGTTGTTTTGCCCTAAGGTAGTTAACTGATACCGATACATCGGTTAAATCAGGCATGCACATCAACAAATCCCTATGACACAAACAGAGCACTCAAAAAAATACTCAGTCATACACTCGAAAGGCTTCATAAAGTCCCTAGTCGAATCTGCGATTCCACTAGACACTCGGGGGATACTGACATGGGTATACCCTGCAGGTACTCGAGTCTTGTATATACGGTCTAGATATGGTGGAAGCCCACGGCGTTGCCACGACCCAATGAAGACTTCGAGTGGCCTATGGAATATCGATAACTTGCGAGACAAGAAGAAGTCTAAAGATAGAAAGTTTGAAGGGAAAACCCTAAACTGTAACCGAATCGACCTGCTACCTGAGACCTGGCCTATCTATATAAAGGCTAGGAGGGGGCAGCGAGGAGGACACACGCAACCCTAGTTTCCACAACCCTCGCCAGATTGCATCTGCGCACCATTGTAATCTTCGATTCCTTCGTTAATTCCAAGAGCAGACAAGCAGGAGTAGGGACCTCTACGAGGCCTGAACCTGGGTAAACCTTGCATCCCTGTATGCTTGTTTGCTAGCAGATTGATGCTTCCAGCGCTCCCTCCTTCTCCAAAACCCAAGTCCATAACAATGGGCATTGATGAGTTAAACCCTCGTCAATAGCGGGTTCATGCCTTTAGGAATCTAGGGAAGTGACAAAAATCTCTAAGGTACTAGATGTGCTATTGCTACTAGGGAGAAAACAGCAATCCTTTGTTCATAAAACAATCGTATTCTTTACTTTACATGCAATGCTTAATGCAATTATTTGTTGCTTGCAACTTAATACTGGAGGGGTTCGGATGATAACCTGAAGGTGGATTATTAGTCATAGATGCAGTTGGATTACAGTCTATGTATAATGTTGTAATGCCCAATCAAATCTCATGGGGATCAAGATGATTAGTATATGCATGTATGCTTTCTTGATGTTTGTCAATTGCCCCACTGTAATTTGTTCATCCAACATGTCATCTATCTTAAGGAGAATCACCACTAGTGAACTATGGACCCTGGTCCTTTCTTTTTCTATCAATCTACAATCTATTTATTGTTTTCTGTTTACTTTCTGCAAGCTATTACTATCTTCCACACAATACGTTTAATCCTTTGTTTTCAGCAAAACCGGTGAGATTGACAACCTCACTGTAAGTTGGGGGCAAAGTTTGTTGGTTGTGTTGTGCAGGATTCCAAGTTGGAAACAACAGCTTGGAGGTGTTTCCTTGCTCCTACTGGTTCGATAACCTTGGTTTCATAACTGAGGGAAAACTTGTTGTTGTGCTCATCATACCTTCCTCTTGGGGTTCCCCAATGAGCTTGAATATATTTTGAGCCATCAGAGGCTTAGCGGCTTTCTTGTCTGCTGTCGCTCTGGTAACCGCTGGTGTGGGTGGAGCTCTCTCACGTTCTAGTTCCTGTCCGTCTTCTTCCATCACGCTGCCAATGGCGACTAGCACCTGGTGTGAAGTGTTGGTCTTCTCGGCGCGCTGCTCCTTCTCGATCTCCTGCTCGATCTCCCTCATAACAGCATCGTATTCCTCCGAGTTAGCGTCCGAGTCGCCGCCATCCATATTGATGTCGGCGTATAGTGCGTCGAGGACGGAGTCGGAGTTGGCTTCGGTGTTGTCGACAGCAAATGTTGAGGGTGATGGAGGCGAGCCATTGTTGTTGTTTCCTCCGGCTTTTGTCCCAGGCATAGCTTGGGTGTTCTCCTCAGCGTCCGTGTATTCGTTGACGATTGCGAACATCTCACCAAGTGTGAGAGGACCCGCGGCCTGCCACCTTTGGAGGGTATGCCAGAGGAGAGTTCCGGGTGTGAGCACTTCCACAAAGTGGTACACGAGCTCATCAGCGCGGTCACCCTCTAGGGTTTCCCTCACCCTCATCCATCTGGCGAGGTATTCGTGGGGAGGTTCTCCGTCCCTTTGAACGCATATAGCTAGATCGAAGATGGTGACGACACCGACAAAGTGTGACCTGCGCATCTCTAACGCTCGGGGAAGCCAAGCGGATTTGCGGGGTCCTTCCACCTTTATATCCTGCACAGGGGCGGTTTGGGTGGGCCTTGAATTTTCCTGATCCGAGCCACCATACTCCAAGGAGAGATATGGCCTAGATCCTTCTGCAAACGTGTCTTGCCATAGGTGGTCTGTGCGAGGCTTGACGAGTTTCCGACTTCCTGGGAGCTAGGACCCGAGTCGGTTTCGCCGATGAAGATGTGGATGTCTCCGAAGGTGATGACGGAGCAGCGCGTAGGGTTCATCCTCGCCGGCACCCAGAACCCATCTTGAGGGACGATTGGGACGTTGCCGAAGAAGAGAACCCGTCTGATGGCTACGGTGTTGCCGATTCCCGCGAAGAGATTGGACCTCTCCCGGTGTAGAGCTCTAAGCGCCTCTTGACCCATGGTGGGCGCCAACTGTCGTGGTATTTCCGACGAGTACGCCATGGAGGGGTCCTCAGAGTGCGTGTTTAGAGACGTGGGGTAATGCGGAGAGTTGGCGGGTACGAGGTAACACACCTTACCCAGGTTCAAGTCCCACACTAATACGAACTAGTCTTCCGTGTCTTGTACTCCAAGGCTCCGAGTATGTCGGTGACTTCTGCGTAGCCTTCCTTTATCCGACACGGGCCTTCCTTCTGGATCCGTCTAACTGGGCCGCCCAGCAGCCTGCTACCAACTATGGGCCACCCGGGTTAGCCGGATTGGTGACATGCTATGAGGATACCCATATAGCATATCCCCAATAGTTAGATTGTCTTCATATTGATGCTGAGAGAAGTCGACCTCTCAATATTTGCCTCTCATGGAGACTTGATGGAGGGAACTACTTGTTGGTAGATGAAGGCGTGTTAGCACTTACAGTGACTATAAAGCTATTGGCACTCCTTACATATCAACTTGGGAACTGAGAAACTCACGGAACACTATCTGTGCCATGGGATACGTCCTACGGGATTACGTTCCTTAATAGCGCGGTAATTCAATTGATGTCGATTATTGACTGCTGTGGTTATGAGGATGATGTGAGGAGTGGTTGCTGCCTGTTTGTCCAAATATGGAGTTCCTCCCACACATACATAGTTGAGAATGTTCATGATAATAATCTTTATCTTAGCTCCTTATAATGCTAGTGGTGTATCCGCTACGCCCTGAGAATGATTTTCCCTATTGTAGTTCCAATCTCTCTTACATACATGATACTTACTTTCTGCATTCAGGTGTTTTACTTTACTTTATTGTTGCTCTTATACCTAAAACCCCAAAACACCCTTTTACATAATACTCGCATTTTATCTTGTTACTTAGAACTTTATTTAGCATTTTTATCGTAATATTTATTTTAAGAGTTATTAGAGTTCAGACTCCTACTCTCTATGGGATTAGAACTTTATTTAGCATTTCTATCGTAATATTTATTTTAAGAGTTATTAGAGTTCAGACTCATGCTCTCTGTAGGATCGATATCTTTATTTCGAAACTAGCTACAAACGATCTGTGCACTTGCAGTTATCAGCTCCCATCCAATATCCAACGGTTATGCACGTGCACGCCAGAAGTGGCCTCGGATAGCTAGGTTACGACCAAACTTAAGCTATAGAATAATATGCAGTAGGCGATCTCTGGCCTTCACAAACTCTTGGGTGCTTCAAAACACACGATGAAGATTTTCCAGTAACTATCTAGCCAGCTAGCAAGTGCACACCCTCCAAGAAGCAATAACACTCGGCTAGCACTTAGAATTTGAAGCCATTGCAAATGGAGCACGAACATAGTCCATCAAATCACCATAAATTCAAAATTATTTAAGTGGAGAAGTACGAGATATGTGCAAGGATAGGTAGGCAAAACTTAAAACTCAGACATGGGTTTTCTTTCTTCTCAAACTCGGACAAGGGTTTCATTTCTTCTCAACTTCCACACTTTTCCACAGAATGGGATATGGTATATACACAAAAGTGACACTACAAGAATAGTTGACATCCGCAACGGTTTGGTCCACTGAGCGTGATAGAAGGTGCACCTTCTGCCACGATTTCATTATTTTTTCATGGTAGATGAAAATCTTTTTTTTTGAGGCACCATACTACCACGGAATCATTAGAAATGTGGAAGAAACTCGTATGGGCCGTGGTAGATGTTAGATTTTTGGTTCCTCACGCAATTTTAACTCGGGTCGGCGCCATAAAAGCATTTTGAAGCCCATGGGCCCGCGATGTTAGTGTCTTCTAGCAGAACAATTTTTGCGATCGCATCTTTCTGTTTTAAACTTGATAACATTGCTCAATGTATCAACCGTTTAGTCAGGTTGTTGGTTCGATATGTCATGCTCTCATCAAAAGAAACGTTTGCATGACGAACTATTTTTTTTCGCTCGAGCCTCCCTGTTTTTGACTTGATAACGTTGCTCGATGCGGCAGCCGTTTATTTGGGCCGCTGGGTTCCATATGTTAGCCTTTATATAAATGAATCGTGTGTATGTTGAAATTTATTTTTCCAATCACACCTCTCTGATTTGGACTTGATAATGTTTGCTCGATGCATCAACCGTTTACTCAGTCTTCTAGGTCCCATATGCTAGCCTCTTATTAGAGGACATGTGTGCATGATGGACTTTCTTGTTCTGTTCACGCCTCCCTGTTTAGAACTTGGTAACATTGCTCGATTCGGTAACCGTGTGGGGTCTGGATACTGGGTCCTCGATTTTATCATCTCCTTAGAATAAACGTGTGTGTGATGGACTTTTTCGTTTCCCCGTGTGTGATATCCTAATGCATAGCTTAATAGGATTGATATGGTACTCAAGCTAACAAATTACAACTTTCTTTCCGGAAGCTCATCTTAAAATAACTTCGAGGTTAAGTGTTCTTGGCCTTGAGCAATCTGAGAATGGGTGACCGGCCGGGAAATTGTTCCCGAGTACGCATGAGTGAGGACAAAGTGCACAAGAAAGACTGGTGTTGATCTGTGAGGCCAGTCTAAAGATCCTACTTAGCTGCCAGGGGTGACAGTCATCGGTCTGGAGAGGCCGAGGTGTTACATCACGCCTCCCTGTTTAGAACTTAATAACATTGCTCAATGCATTAGTCGTGTAGGGTATGGACGTTGGGTCCTAGATTTCAGCCTCTCTTGATAAGAAAGTGTGCTCTCTGTTGGACTTTTTTCGGTCGCGCCTCCTGTTTAGAACTTGCGAACATTTCTCGATGCGGTAGCCGTGCAGGGTCTGACTGATGGGCCCCTGATGTTAGCCTCTCTGTTCAAAGAAACGTGTCGATGTTGGATTTTTTTATTTCAATCGCGATGTCCATTTGACCTTGGTAACATTGCTCGATGTGGCAGTTGTGTATGGTATCTAGCCGTTGGGTTCTCGAACCTATATCTCTGTACAAGAAACGTCTCCTCTCTTGGACCTATTTTTCCGGCCGCGTCAGTTGTTTTGACCTTGCCAACGTTGCCCGATATAGTAGTGCATGGTGTGTCTGCTTGGTCCCGATGGCAGCCTCTCTGTATAAGTATGTTGCATAATTTTTACATGTGAATAATAACTTAGACATGTGGTTCATTAATGTCAGCCTCACAATACAAAAATATTGCTACAAGAAAAAAATACAATATACATATCCCTCCGATCCAAATTAATGTACTTAGATTTATCTAGATTCGGATATATCTATCCATGTTTTAGTATTAGATATATCCAAATCTAGACAAATTTGAGTTCATTAATTTGGATAAGAGAAACTAGTATATATGCAGCCTAGGATTCAAATTTGAGACTTTCAGCACATATGAACTAGGTGCCTTGCCACTAGGCCAAGAACAATATTTCTAGTTAGTGGTAACAAAGTTATACAAACTATAGTTTACATATTTATCTCCTTGCAAAAAATACGCGTATATCTCTAAGAGCTCTAAGCTCCCTTGAATTGGAGGCATCTCCTTGCTTAGACGTGTCGTGTGTGGATTGCTAGGCATGCTATGCTCCCCAAGTATATGTGGATAATGTCTGTTTAAAGATGGTTTAAAGATTGAACGGACCTCACCTCGCGCTGATGCTGGGGTGTCCGGCCAGCCGCCTCACCCAGTTAGTTATAGATAAGCATGATTGCTATTTTATTTTATTTACTCGCAAAACAAATTAGCTAATAAAAATATATATTAAATAATTACACAAATACCGAGAGCATAACTAATGTTCACATGTGACAATAAAATTGTTCACTTGGTACAAAATAAAATACATGTATTTTTTCAAAATATTTATCGATCTAAAAAATTCTCATTTGTTTGTAGATATATGTTCATGTAAAAAATATTCACGATGTTGGAAAAAAATTCATCGCTCCAAAAAAAACTCTCACACGTCTCCAAAAAGATGTTCACATAATTTCAAAAATTATTCACACGTTTAAAAAATGTCCAACATTCTAAAAAAATCATATGGGTTTGAACAAGATATTAACATAATTCTAAAAGGTATTTGTGGGTATAAAAAAGTTTACCGGTTTAAAAATTGTCACGGGTCTAAAAAAAGAAGTTCACGTAATTTCAGAAGTTGTTCATCGGTTTAAAGCATATTCAGTGGTCTCAAAAACGCTCGTACTGTTCATCAGACTAAAAACATCTTCATGTGTTCAACAGAAAATATTTATATATTTTAAAAGGAAAAATAAATAATAATATAAATAATAAAAGAGAAAGGAAAAGGACATGAAAAGATTGAGAAAAATGAAGAAATAAAAACAAAACAAAATAAACTAAATTTCGGTGGAAAATGAAATGAAAATATTGAATAAAAAACCTCGACAAGTGAAGAGATAAGAACTCGAAAAAAATTGTAGAACAAGAAAAAAGTAAAAAAAAGCTAAAGAAAAATAGAAAGAAGAAGAAAACATCCTATAACATCGAACAGAAACGAGTATTACTAGAATGCGCATGCGACACGAACTTCTGAAAGAAAATAGCTACACGATGGAAGAACTTGGGCCGACCCATGCAGGCTGTTGTATGCCAGTCGGTCAATATGTGACATATTAGTGGTTGTGTTTCCCTGCTTGGTTGACTGGTGGGTTGTTGTTGGCTGGGTCATGCCCCACTGCCTAGGGCTTGCCAGACATTGTGGTGTTGCTTTCATGTCAGTGGAATTGATCCTATGGTTTGTTTATGTCCTTTCGGGTGGGTCCTATGGACGTCGTTGTTCGGTGCATGCCATCCTATCTGCGTGCCTTTTGTGTGTAGCGTTGCGGCAGGTCGTGCATAGCTGCATGTGTTCTAAGATAAGGGAGTCGTGGGGCGCGAGGTCGGTTCATTGTTGCTTCTCTCTTTTGCTCTTCTTTTCCATGGTGGTGGTTTCCTTTGGCGCTGCGGTGACTTCCTCCTTCTTTGCCTCCTGAGCTTCATCGGTGCAGGGTGTGGTTTTGGGCGTGGACGCTGCGCGCACACATGTTCCCCGGGGCTACCACCCGCTCGGGTTTATTTCCTCTAATCTCTACTCTGTATTTTTCTTCAATGCTATTGTGAGGATGGTTCCGCTAGCATGGTTCGCTGTTTGGGTGTGTGTGATGTAGATTTGTGATGGTGGTCGTTGTGGCCGCTGGTCAAGGCCAATGTGTGGATGTGCTGTAAGTTTCTGGATTTGAGGTTGCCTCAAACACAATTCGTGGCTGTTTTTTTATTGTTGTCATGTTTTATTTGCTATTGCCATTTTGGTTAGCACATCGTGTGTGGTTGTGGTGTGTCATTGGTGGTTCAACGAGTGCGGGGTCTTAGTGCCAGCGTGTCTAAATTTTGTTGTTGTTCCTTACGCGATAGGTTTGAGGATGATGTGCCTAGGGTCGTACGTTCATTTCTTCATTGAGTGGACCCCAAGGCTTTTGTATTTTATTTATCGTTGCTTGACATTTTCATGTCTTTTTTGTTCTGGTTCGTCGCCTATCTTATTTGTTGTTTATATAAATTAGTGCATGTATGTTGTGTTGTGCGGTAGCGAGGATACCGGGTGGCGATTTGGTTGCGCTGTCGGGTGAGTCGGCTGTGGGTATTCGTGTGTGTCCTCGTGTTTCTGCTGCTCATGGTTTTGCTAGGTTCATTGATGCTTCCTTGCACATTTTCTTTGTGTTTTTATGCTGACGTCATTATCCCCCCCCCCCTCCCCCCCCCCAATGTGCTCTAGATGATTGGAGTTTGCTTGGTGGAACAAACCTATGCCAAATCGAACAGAATAATATATATATAGAAACCCTATTCAGCATCTAAGGTGCAGAATAGTTATTTTTGCACCCCACATATTTTTATGTTCTCATATTTAGAAATTTATGTTTTGTATACTAATAATTATGTTCATATTTATTAAAAATGCAAAAAAATCGACACAAAAATACAATTTATGAGTCATTTTAGTGTAAAAACATAGAAAATACACATTTTACGACGTATTTTTATACGGCATATAAACAAAAAAATTACGACAAGTTTAATTTTTTAATGTTCTTCTTGACTTTCGAGATAAGAGAAAATTTACGTGATGTAAAAATTATATACGGTTTTGAAAGATAGAGGGTGGGTGTAGAATACTAGGTGTCAAATAGCACGACTCTCTCTCTATATATATATATATATATACCTCAGCAACCTGAGCGGCTGCCATAAAATTAAAATGCCACTGGCAGAGAACAGCGTGGCAAAGCGCACTAGGTTCATCTAGTACTTATCAAGTTCTAAAATAAAAAAACAGCGTCTTTGACGGTTTCTCAATAAAAACTGCTACATATGATGTAGTGTACAAAACTTGGGTAGGTAGAATTTTTTGACGCGGTTCACCTCCTCCTTGGATGATGCATGGTTCACCTCCTCCTTAGATGACGCGATTTTCCGGTGGTGCTTCTGATCCGTTACTGCATGGAGTTGCCTCGTTTTCTGAAAGAATATTGTTAGGTTGGATAATCAGGTTACCATTTTTGTCGTGTGGTGTGGAGGTTTGATGACCCACAAGTATAGGGGGTGTATCGCAGTATTTTCGATTAGTAAGAGTGTCGAACCCAACAAGGAGCAGAAGGTGTTGACGAGTGGTTTGGATCAGGAATTCTCTGTAAATACTTAGCAAATGGATTTTTAGCGGTTTTTGATAATACAGATAAATAAAGTGTGAGTAAATAAAAGACAATAATAATAATTGTAGGAAGTGGCCTAATCCTTTATTTAGCAAGTGCACTACTTTGAGAATCAAGACCATAAGCATTACTAATATTATAAAAGTCATCAGTTCCCATAAAAGATTTAATGCATTCATAATCATAATTTATACCTGACTTTCTTCCTTTATCATTCTCCCATGCTTCAACATTTTCTTGAATACGGTCTAAAAGATCCCATTTAGCTTCTTCTTCCATGCGTGTAAATGATCCAGCACAAGAAGCATCCAATATATCCTTATCATGAAGAGAAAGCCTTGCATAAAAGTTATTGATAATAATATTGTCAGGGAGCTCATGAATAGGACATTTGAGCATTAGTAACTTCAATCTCCCCCAATCTTGAGCTGTACTCTCTCCATCACAAGGCCAAAAGTTGTATATTTGATTCCGATCTTTATGAATCTCACTAGGAGGATAAAATTTTGAATAAAAGAGGGGTACAACTTCCTCCCATTCAAGAGATTGGCCATTCTTCAGCAGCTTGTACCATTCCTCAGCGCTACCTTTCAGTGATAATGAGAATAACTTATTCTTGACTTGATCTGTTGTAATACCCGCACACTTGAACAACCCGCATAATTCGTGTATAAAGAGCAAATGATCACCGGGATGGAAAGTTCCATCTCCAACATAATAGTTATCCATAACACGATCAATAATTCTCGTATGTATTTTAAAAGTATCATTTTCAGCAGGTGGTGGTTCATTTATTACCTTAGCAGTGGTAGTAGCATTACAAAATAAGAAACTAAAGAATTATCCATATTGAAATAAAGTAACTAACAGAAGTAAACAATACTCACAGTAGAAGTTTCCTTTACCAGTTCCACTCTTCAATAGCGCTTCACTCCCCGGCAACGGTACCAGAAAATAGTCTTGATGACCCACAAGTATAGGGGGTGTGTCGCAGTATTTTCGATAAGTAAGAGTGTCGAACCCAACGAGGAGCAGAAGGTGTTGACGAGTGGTTTGGATCAGGAATTCTCTATAAATACTTAGCAAACAGATTTTTAGGGTTTTTGATAATGTAGATAAATAAAGTGCGAGTAAATAAAAGACAATAATAATAATTGCAGGACGTGGCCCAATCCTTTCTTTAGCAAAGGACAAGCCGGTTGTATTACTTAAGATGACCAAACATTCTCGAGGACACATGGGAATACTGTCAAGTACTTTCGGTTCATATAGTTGATTAATCTTCTCTAGTTGGATAAGTGTTGTGTGGGTGAACCTGTGCTAATGTACTGACCTTCCTAGGACTAATACATACTTGTGATTATATCCCTTGCAAGCATCCGCAACTACAAGAAAGTAATTAAGATAGAAACCTAACCACAGACTTAAAATCTGAGATCCTACACTCCCTTGTGCAAAGGTTTCCTAACGGGGTTTCAGGTTTCTGTCACTCTAGCAACCCCTACGATTAGTAGCCAAATACACAATGCATTCCCCTAGGCCCATAAAGGTGAAGTATCATGTAGTCGACATTCACATGACACCACTAGAAGAATAACACCACAACTTAAATATCAAACTATTGAATCTTTCTCAACACAATTCCACTACTAACAACATGACTTCTCCCATGTCCTCAAGAACTAAACGAACTACTCACGATACATCATATGGATCAAGATCAGAGATGAAATAATGATAAGTAACAATCTGAACATGAATGATAATGCAATGGTTCCCTCAATAGCATCAACTACAACAAGTAATCAACACCGGGAAAGTTTCCCTGAGAACTATGCAAGATTCAACCCAATTGTTATCACGGTATGGAGTGGTGATGATGGTGCTGGTGGAGATGATGATGAAGAAGATGATGATGAAGAAGATGATGATAATTATCCGATGAAGTCTAGCTTGATGATGGTGTTGATGGCGACGATCTCCCCTCTCCGGGAAGGAATTTCCCCGGCAGATTTCTGCCTGCCGGAGAGCGCTTTCTCTCTGCAGTTTCCGCCCCGTAGAGGCGGCAGAATCTTTCTGTGGTCGGCCCCCCGAGTCTTATATGACACCCCCGGGATCAGGGTTAAACAAATCCAGACCTTAGCCTGACATAAGCTTAACCTAGACCTCGAGGATATCCTTGAGAAGTCGGTAACACAACAGTAACCCTGCGACACAAAAATTATTACAGCAAGCTCATAACTGAGCGAAGAACCAAAATATTACAAGCAGAGGTCACTGACCACAAACATCAAACAACGGAAGACAAATTATGCTATTAAGTATAGCAAACTTAACAAATGGCCTAAGAGGCCTAAAGCATAACGATGACGTCCCAGCCCATAGATTCCAAGCTGCCGGCCGGGAACCCCAAGCTACTTGTCAGTGTCGATGTCGTACCAAACTCGTCTTTAGGGGAACATTTACTCTGAAAGTATCAACAAAGCAAGGGTGAGTACAGGGTGTACTCCGCAAGACTTATGGCTAGTGGGGTTATTTTGCATAAAGCCATCTTTGTTTGTAAAAAAAGAGGAAGAAGAAGCTCGTCTAATCAGAATATTTTAAAAGGGGATAAGAGAGTGACATCTCCGAAGAATTGATCATCATCTTGATATCCACCAAAGTAAACCTCATCTCACAACTAGGATCACCCTCTTGTACCCATGAGGAAGCATCCTTAAGCACACGTTGAACTATCAAGTTTTACGATTAGGTTATAGTTCTCTATGATCTTCACGTCCGTTCCCAAGTCGTCCATAACTGTGGACACGGCTTTTCAAAAGATTTAACCCTGCAGGGGTGTACAACTTTACCCACACGTACCAACCGACTCTTAATGCTAGATCATTAGTCCTCTTCCTTGGAAGGCCGGTAGAGGGTGGTTAGACACGACCTTTACCTTGCTTTCGCCGAGACCATGAGTCACGCCCTAAGGATGGTTCCGCCGTAACGGGTCAAATCTTGAAGTTGGTCCCTAGAGATGTGGGCGAGGTTGGTTTACCAGGGGCTCCATCGACCCCAAGCAACCCCGGCCATGCTTACCTACCTGTATGAATGCACCTCCTTCACCGCCTTCGAGAACAACCAGAATGCATATGTCGAATGGAACGACCGAACTATGTGACTCATGGAATCTACTAGGCAAGTTAGTTGCTCGTGAGGTTTTCCAGGCCCCGTGTGGTTGTACGCTCGTCTTGGTTCAAGAGGCTAGAACTCGGGTCCTAGTAGTGGCGAGCATGGGACTGCAAAAACCACATCCCACCGTGCCTCCCATACAAGCCTTAGCATGTTTAACCTTTACCTCTGATCTTAACTCATCAGTATACCTCGTTCTCCTATCATACTAGATTCTCTGCACTTGGTACATCTTCTGGATGAACCAGCACTGAAAGCTACGCATGGCTAAGCAAGACACAGATAAAGCTCTAGCAGTGCACACAAGCCAAACCTAGTTATGCTAGGAGCAGTGGATCAGGTAATATAAGCTCAAAGGAGTAATGCAACCGATAGGATACTCTATCTATCGATAAAATACCACAGTAGAATCGTATGCATCATGGCGAGAAGTAAAATACATTGAAAGCATAGGATTGTATCATGGTGCGGCTATGCTTGCCTTGTTTGTTGATACTCAAATTATAGATCTTCGGAAGCCTTATACTTGACTTGATTACAGTTGGTCCAGTATTGTTCGTCGACCTTTGATGGTGTTGATCTCGGTCTTCGATCTCGATCTCAATATCGTATTCTACCGGGAAGAAGTAAACACCGGAAAGAAAGGAAACAATCAACACATGGCATCGATGCAATGCTCAAGTAAGGATGATAATATGACAAGTTAAATTGTACTGAAATGAACACCTAAATCATTCTTGGCAATTTAAGCGGGATCTGAAGGGTCCAAACCCTAATACAAGCGAGACCCTAGAATCACCTGCGAGGGTTCATATGTTATTCTAATTAAACCTATAATGAAAGTTGTTGAACAATGCATGATTATAGCTTAGATAGGTAGATCTTATTTTTCTGAATATTTTGATATATTATTTGTATTTTTTTGAATTACAGATTAAAAGATATTGATTTTACAATATTAAACCTTTTTCTGAAATTATTAAAACAATTATAAATGCTTTATTGCGCCAGGATGACGTCATCACGGGGTCAGATACTTTTCTCACCGAGGCAGATCCAGACTCACACACTGACGGTAGGGCCCAGAGCTAGGTCATCTGGCCACGCTGGCAGTCAACAGTCAACGCGGGACCCATAGCCACGCTAGCGCCACGTAGGCGTGACGTCGACATAACGTCACCTCGCCGGCAGACGGCCAGACGGTGGCGGGGACGGCGACAGAGAGCATGCGGGGCTTCATGTGGGTGCGCTTTCAAAAGAGGGGAGCAAGGCGAGCAATATAGAGGCGGCGCCGCCCTAATCTGGTAGCCGGATCTACATCTACGGCGAGGTCTAGCGGTGGCCGACGGCGGCGCGTGACGCGGGCTCTGATCGGGGCGAGAGGGGGAGAAAGGATACGTCTAGGGGAACCATTGGCTTACCCTTGAAGCGTTGGGGGCCTCAACAAGGTTGGAGGAGGACGGGGTCGAGGGCAATGGCGCCGGCGAGAGGCGTCAGAGGCGAGGAAGACGGGCTTGATTGGGGTGCCTGGGAGCACACCAGCTCACGCGAGTAGGGCGAAAGAAGGAGGAGACATCGGCGGTTCTGGTGGTGTGCTGGGTTGTCCGAGGGAAGACCAGAGACGACGGCGCGAGACGGCGGTCGGAGCTAGGGTTTCGGGTGCCTCTGCGCGTGGACGACACAGAGTGAGAGAGAGAGGGAAATGGGGATGGGGGGAGAGAGGGCGACGAGGTCATTCTTATCCTCTACTCAGCGGCGGTGGCGAGCATCTTAGCACGAATCCGATCGACGGCCTGCGGGCAGGCACGCAGCTGCTTCTCTGCCATGCACGAGGAAGAAGAAAGGGTAAACATGCGAACGGGTACGGGCCGACTAGGTCGTGCTGGGCTGCTGCTGGGCTGAGGGAGAGGTTTCTACTGTGCGGCTAAGCAGCAGATAAGCGAGGGGAAGAGTTGGGCTGAGGCCCAGATTGAGTTTGGTTTAGTTTTTATTTGGAAAATCCTTTTTCTTTTTCTGTTTTCTCTTTCCATTTGTGTTTTCAAATACTTTTATGTTTTGAACCATTTAAAAATACCAGAGACTTTTGTAGACTATAGAAAATATTGCTCTTTCCATTTGTGTTTTCAAATACTTTTATGTTTTGAACCATTTAAAAATACCAGAGACTTTTGTAGACTATAGAAAATATTGTAGGGCCCTTGTATACTGTTTGGGCTCCACAACTTTGGTAGTTTTCAAAATTCAAAACCATTTTGAATAGGTTTTAGAGAGAGGTGTAAATACGTTTTAGGGTTTAACTTTATTTTCTTTGCATGCATTTTAAGGAATGATGTTCATGATGCACAAACAACCCTAAATATAAGATTAACTAAACTGGGGTGTTACAGCTCTATCCCCCCTACGAGAATCTTGGCCCGAGATTCCAAAGGTAGGAAGAGAGACAGAGGGAGAAAGAAACAGGGTCACTTCTAAGGATAAGAGGGAAACACACTAAACAACACACAACGTATATCATGGTGAACTCATGAAGGAGTGTTCAGAACAACTCTGAGGTGACAAACATGAAACACATCTAGGTAACAGAAGGAACAAGAGGAGATGGTTCCAAGTTGGTAGATAGCTGGTCTTCATAAGGGTTGAGACCATGGAGTTTCAGAAGGATTTAAGCTTCTGAAAAGGAAAGCTTACAACAAAAAGAACACGACCACAGACTTAGAGAGACGAACCCCTACTAAATGGCTTAAGTAGAGCTTCCAGGGTTACAAAGATATGAATAACCAAGTTGTTAATCTACTTTTGATACAGAAGGATCACTCTTCATTCAATAAAAGGTCAAGATAGAAAGGTTGTTTTGTGGCGAGGACTCATAAGAGTCACAAGGAACATGTAGCAAGAGAACTTCTTGATTACCAACATCATCATCACTTCTGAACATGTTTAAGAAAATGAAGGAAACTCTTTATTCATCTAGGTCTATTAAAATCTTTGCCAAAGATCGTGGTATCACTTTACACCACCAGATGAATAGGTAAGAAGATTCCTGATGACACGAGGAAAAAGAAACTTCATTCTCAGACTTCAATTACTTGGCACAATAAGAAGCTTGCCAAAATAAAGGGTCTGGAGGTCGACCGAGAGACATTTAGCAACACTACTTTAAATATTCTCCTTAATGTTCGAGAAAACAGACATCAAGTAAAGGTCAGACTTCGGATACAAAGAAAACCATAAGCACAACTCCTATAATAAATCATAGAAGAAGCCTCAAGAAGCGTGGTTGCTATTTGCTGATTCAAGAGAATTTGATGATAGTCATTCCGACTAGTTATGTAAACCATTACATCAATCTTGCCGGATTTACAAAGAGACCTATGTCAAAACCTTGAAGAACACCAACCACCATATTTGCTTGAGATTCAGATTTGGTTAGGTGAAATGATACTTCAGACTCAGAATGTCCGAATAGAAAGTGTGTAACGTTTACCATAAAGGTAAAGTTACTAGATTCTCAAGACATGGACTATAGTGTTAAGCTCCAATAGACTGAGCTAGATTGCTATACCCATGTATGAACAACTTGTCAAAAGACAACTGCTCATACATCAAGTACTTGCAACAGAATATAACTATGTCCTTAAGATACGGAGTTAACTTTACTCAAATCCACGGCGACATCTTTCAACATTTGCACGTGAACCGGAGAAGGTCACTTCTAACATCCAGAACACATACTTTGAGATGATCCAAAGACGGTTCTCAAAAGTTTTCCAACATTAATGCCAAATGTTTCATATGAGTCTATTCTAGCATGGAGAAGATAAGGATATTGTCGATGGGCTCAACAACAAACTTATCGAGATACTCCAAGATGATGAACTCATATGTGGCATGAACGAGGCAGAGTATTGGTCAGACCAAGGGACGTGAAGATGTACTCAAGTGAAACATCAGAGGTAGTAACATCATCAAGATAGTTGATACATTGCAAATGTATCTATAATTTTTGATGTTCCATGCTTGGTTTTATCCACTTTCTTGTGTTTTGTTCCAACTTTGGAGTACTTTTCTATGATTTCTTGGACTAATCTATTAACAAGAGCCACGGTGCCAAATTGCTTTTACGCTGTTTTTGGTTCCAGGAAAGTCAGAAAATGAATATTCTCGGAATTGGACGGGACAAAAGCCAAAGTGCCTATTTTTCCGGAAGGGATCAAGTGCCAGAATACGAGACAGAGAAGGGCCAAGGAGCCACCACACCACATGGTCGCGCGGCCAGGCCTAGCCCGCGCCAGCGGGCGGTGTGGCCGCTCCTGGCACCCCCTCGGCCTCTCCTTCCGCCTATATATTGCCCTCTGGATGAAAACCCTAAGGACCCGATCAAAAAATCCACGAAAGAGTCTATAGCCGCCGTCATCTCCATCCCTAGATTGGGAGGGATCTGAAGCTCTTCCTGGCACCCTGCCGGAGAGGGGAATTCACCCTGGAGGCCTTCTTCATCACCATGCAAGCCTCCGGTGTGATGCGTGAGTAGTTCATCCTTGGACTACGGATCCATGTAGTAGCTAGATGGCTTGTTCTCCTCCTTTGTGCTTTCATGTTTAGATCTTGTGAGCTCCGTTCATGATCAAGATCATCTATTTGTAATGCATACATGTTGTGTTTGTGGGGATCCGATGGATATTGAGATGCTTTTTCAGATTGATTATTGATTCTATCATGTCTTTGTTATTTGTGATCTTGCATGCTTTCCGTTGTTAGTAGCTATCTTGGCCAAGTAGATGCTAGCAACTCCAAGAGTTAGTATTTATGCTCGATAGTGGGTTCATGCCTCTAGTAATGCTGGGAAGTGAAATCTCTAAGGTACTAGATGTGCTGTTGCTACTAGGGAGAAAACAACAATCCTTTGTTCATAGAACAATCATATTGTTTACTTTACACGTAGTTCGTAAAGCAATAATCTATTGCTTGCAACTTAATACTGGAGGAGGTTCGGATGATAACCTGAAGGTGGATTATTAGTCATAGATGCAATTGGATGGCGGTCTATGTATTATGTTGTAATGCCCAATCAAGTCTCAAAGGAGTCAAGATGATTAGTATATGCATGTATTGCTTTCTCGGTGTTTGTCAATTTCCCCGCTGTAATTTGTTCACCCAGCATGTTATCTATCTAAGGAGAGCCACCTCTAGTGAACTATGGATCCCGGTCACTTCTCTTTGCATACAATCTACAATCTTTTACTGCTTTGTGTTTACTTTCTGCAAACTTTTACTTCTTTCCATTCGATACGTTTAATCCTTTGTTTTCTGCAAAACACGGTGAGATTGACAACCTCATCGCAAGTTGGGGACAAAGTTTTGTGGTTGTGTTGTGCAGGTCTCCAAGTTGCTACTAGCACCGGTAGTGCGCCCTGCCAAAGCTCAGCTAGTAACACCTTTGGGTGTTTCCTTGCTCCTACTGGTTCGATTAAACCTTGGTTTCATAACTGAGGCAAAACTTGCTGCTGTGCTCATCATACCTTCCTCTTGGGGTTCCCACGGCTCTACGTCGAGCAGCAGCACATCAAGATCTTTTCTGGCACCATTGCCGGGCAGTCAAGGACATCTTCACAAGGGGAGTCCCTCATAACCAATCTCTTTACTTTGTTGTTTTTCTTTTGCTTAGTTTTCTTTTTGCTTTGTTTGCTTGTTTTGTTCTTCAAAAAACACAAAAAATTAGTTTTACCAGTTTGCTTTCTTATTTGAAAACCCAAAAAAAATGACTACTCTTGAAAACACTAAGTTGTGTGACTTCACTAGCAAAAACAACAATGATTTTATGAGCACACCTATTGCTCCACCTGTGGCTGAAAATACTTTCTTTGAGATAAAACCTGCTTTGCTCAATCTTGTTATGAGAGAACAATTTTCTGGTATTGGTAATGAAGATGCCGCTTCCCATCTAAATAACTTTGTTGAACTTTGTGAGATGCAAAAGCATAGGGATATAGATGGTGATATTATTAAGCTGAAATTGTTTCCTTTCTCTTTGAGAGGAAAAGCTAAAGAGTGGTTGAATTCCTTAACTAGGAATAGTATTGATTCTTGGACTAAGTGCAAAGATGCTTTTATTGGAAAATACTATCCTCCTGCTAAGATTATATCTATGAGAAGTGAAATAATGAAGTTTAAACAACTTGATAATGAGCATGTTGCTCAAGCTTGGGAAAGAATGAAATCTTTGGTAAAGAATTGTCCCACTCATGGACTGACTGCTTGGATGATCATCCAAACTTTTTATGAAGGATTGAACTATTCTTCAAGGAAACTATTGGATTCTGCTGCTGGAGGTACCTTTATGACCATCACTTTGGGTGCTACAACAAAACTTCTAGACAATATGATGGTTAATTATTCTGAATGGCATACTGAGAGAGCTCCACAAGGCAGGAAGGTAAATTCTGTTGAGGAAACCTCCTCCTTGAGTGATAAGATTGATATTATTATGTTTATGCTTGTTAATGGGAAAGCCCATATTGATCCAAATAATGTTCCTTTAGCTTCTTTGGTTGCTCAAGAAGAGCAAGTTGATGTGAACTTCATAAGAAATAATAATTTTGGCAACAATGCTTACGGTAACAATGCTTATAGGAACAATTTTGGTAACAACAATTATAAGCCATATCCTCCCAACAATGGTAATGCTTATGGAAATTCTTACGACAATAATAATAGTGCTCCCTCTGAACTTGAAGTTATGCTTAAAGAGTTTATTAGTAAACAAACTGCTTTCAATAAAACTATTGAGGAAAAACTCTCTAATGCTGAAAGAAATATAGCATCTTTGGCTGAAACTCAATCTTCTTTGAATAAAACGGCTGCTAAACCTGAAACTAATCATAATCCCTTTGCAGCTACTAATGCCATACAAGTAAGAATTGATGAAAATGTTAGACTATTAGCTGAATTACATGCTAAGTGGGAAAGATAAGATGAAATTGCTAGAAACATTAGTGTTTCTACTATCACCACCTATAGTGTTGAGGCTAGTAATAGTTCTACTACTTTGGATGATAAAGTTGATTTTGATCTTGATGGTTGCAATATCTCTGAAGTTATTAAGTTCCTACAAAAGCTTGCTAAAAGTCCTAATGCTAGTGCTATGAACATGGCCTTTACAAAACACATTACCAATGCTCTCATAAAGATTAAGGAAGAAAAGATGAAATATAAAGCTTCTATTCCTATAAAACAAGAGGATGGTTGGGAACCCATCATTAATATGAAAGTGAATGACTTTGATTTCAAAGCTTTATGTGATCTTGATAGTAGTGTTTCTATTATGCCTAGATGGATTTATGATATGCTTGATTTGCCTCCTCTTGAAGATTGCTAGTTTAATGTCCCACTTAATGATAATGTTAAAAATAAACTCATGGGGAGTCTTAATGATGTTCTTATTATGGTTAACGATTCCTATGTCCCCGTTTATTTCTATGTTTTGGATGTTGAATACAATGCTTCTTGTCCTATTACTTTGGGAAGACATTTTCTTATAACTGTTGGTGCCATCATTGATATGAAAGAAGGCACCATTAAATATCAACTCCCACTCAAGAAAGGTATAGAGCACTTCCCTAAAAAGAGAGAAAAGATTTCTTTTGCTTCTCCTATGAAAACAAAATTTGGTCTTAATGCTTCTTCATTTGAGAACATTTGATTCTTTCTTTGCTTCTTATGCCTAACTTAAAGGCGTTAAAGAAAAGTACTTATTGGGAGATAATACAAAAGTTTTAGATGAGTCTTGTAAGTTATTACCTCTGTAATAACCTCTCCTTATCCTTTTTATTTGCATTTTGTGCCAAGAGTAACCTCTAATGAGAGTGAAGTAATGATTGGGAAAGTTGCTGTCCCGAAACAGATTTTTGTGCTTCATCGTAAAACTTCGTGAGAGATATCTGTATGTCGGATTGAGCTGTAAGTTTTTATGCTTGTGCCTAAGGTGGTTATCTAACTTTAGTTAGTTCAACACTTTTTGATTTGAGCAACATAATGTCTTTGAAAAAATTCGTCTTTACCTGCTGGTCTGTTTTGACAGATTTCTGCCATTTTCTGCATTTGCTTCTTGTGTGTTCCTTTTTGAGTTCTTTTAGGGAATTGAGCTTTTTGAAGGAAGTGATACAGTAGCTAGTGTTCTAATGGAAGTTTATTTGATGTTAGAACTGAACCTTAAGACTTATTTATCTTAAGTGCACTAATGTTGCTAATGAGATTGTGTGAAGTTTTGTATGAAGGAAAATTTTCAGGTGTATGGAAGGAGTGAGTAATGAGATGAAGGATGGACTAATATCTCAAGCTTGGGGATGCCACGCGTGTCACCCCAAGAAATATCCAAGAAGTACAAGCGTCAAAGCTTGGGGATGCCCAAGGCATCCCCTTCTTCATCAATAAAAATCCCAGGTTTCTTCCAAACGCTTCATTTTTATTGTTTCATGCACAGTTGTGTTCTTCTTGGAGTGTCTTCTTTTTCATTTTCGTTTTGGTTTTTAGTTTGCTTGGTTTGCTTAGTTTTCTGAATAAATTGGTTGGACCCCCTATTTCATACATTGGTTTGCAAATGGTTTGGTTTGGTTTGGAAAAGAGTAGGAAAGTTCATACTTATGTGGTAAAAAGAGCGTGTTTTTGACTGTGGCCTGTGCTTTGTCATGTCATGCTTGATATTGTTTTGGCTTTATGCTTAGTATTCTTTGCTGTAGCATGACTTGTTATAAACAATTGAGATTGCTTAATGTGCCTTGGATGAATCATGCGTTGTTTTAGCATATTAAAGCGTAGTATAGTGGTATTCTCCTTTGATGCTTTATTTGGGTTGACTTGGCACATGCTCACACCATGTTATGACTGTCTCAAGTCACCATAGCCTTTATGATCCTTTAGTTTTCAACTTGTAGTATCACTTTATGCTTTGTCCAATGATGTTTTGTCACTCTGCATGATTATGGCCATTATTGCTCTCTTAGTTTGTTGCTCCCAGTCTTTTGCTAGCCTCCACAACCAAGTATGAGTTCCACTCATGCATCCAACTCCCTAAACCAAGTTATTCCAAAGAGTCCACCATACCTACCTACTAGCTTATGTTATTCCAAGTATATTTATGCTTTTGTT
This sequence comes from Avena insularis, assembly GCA_023614405.1. Lineage (NCBI taxonomy): Eukaryota > Viridiplantae > Streptophyta > Magnoliopsida > Poales > Poaceae > Avena > Avena insularis. Next base: position 655,983,458 of record CM042690.1, on the reverse strand, counting down.
TACCTTCCAAATTAAACTTGTTATGAGAAAACTAGTGATTAAAGCTCTCACGAACTTGATGGCACACTTTACTTTACTTGCCCTTAATAAACTTGAACCATTGTGTCGTCTATGTTGTATATGCTTGCACTTATTTGTTGGGAATTAGCAGAACCATGCTTTCATGTGGAACGCTTTCAACATTGCACTTGGTACTTGTACCTAGTTGATATCATGCTCTTTTGTATATGGATGTCGTCGGTGTGAAATGAAAGGGGAGCTTGTAAGTCCATGGAGTTATGTATATGTGTTAGAGAAACGCTTGGGCCGCTGGTCTAATCCATGCTGACATGGTGGAAACCTGCAGCGTAACCATAATGAGCTGTCTATGAAGCATTCTTCTTATAAAAAAAGGAGTCCTATATTGAGAAAAAAGAGAAAAGAAAAAAAAAGATACTATGAAAAGAGGAAAGAGAGAAAAAAGCACCATATTCCCATGGTAAATAAGAAGAATGCTGAGATGCTTGTTGTCTGCTTGCCTTGTCATTTTGATATGGGGATTCTTCCGTATCATCGGGCAAGGGGTACCCCGTTGGCGGTTCTCAATGATACACATGTACTTACGATGACAAGAACTTACCGTTGACTAAACTTGAGTAGCATGAGGAGCGGCCCTCGTATACAAGGGACATGAGATTTCTGACTTATACTTCGTCAAACATGTACACCATAGTTTGTTCACTTTAACCTTAATCACTTCAAGATGCTTATGATAGGGGCAATGAGAGCTGAAAGCTATAAGTACCATAATTTTTGGAATCTCTTTACGAGACTTGAATCCCTACTTCCTTTTACAAAGGCCTTTCTTCCACCATTATATTGAGTCTCCACCTGCTATCTTTATGCACCTACTTTGAGAGCATAGTGCCCATTCTTAGTTCTATGTGCATTGTCCCAAGACTAGTTGATTGATGCATAACTTGATATTGCTTGTTTTAAACTATTGTATCTAGTCACTCTTATGAACTTTGAAGGTGTCCTATGCATTTATATTTGCTACTCTATTGAGGGACAAGCTGAATACTATTATGCCATGCTTTCTTTATGTGAAACAAACAAACGTCTTGCAAAGCATTTTATTCATGAATCTTTTGTTTGTGCCTTTTCATGTTGCATCATAGTTTCTTTGCTTATTGCTAGAACTTTGTCTTTCATGTTATGATTGATGTACTATGATCCCAGCTTTGAATGTTTTACAAATACTTTGATCAAGTCTTTGATGGTGCATGTCACCTCAAAAATTATTCTTTCTTTTTATCACTTACCTACTCGAGGACGAGCAGGAGTTAAGCTTGGGGATGTTGATACATTGCAAATGTATCTATAATTTTTGATGTTCCATGCTTGGTTTTATCCACTTTCTTGTGTTTTGTTCCAACTTTGGAGTACTTTTCATATGATTTCTTGGACTAATCTATTAACAAGAGCTACAGTGCCAGCTGCCTGTTTTCTGCTATTTTTGGTTCCAGGAAAGTCAGAAAATGAATATTCTCGGAATTGGACGGGACAAAAGCCAAAGTGCCTATTTTTCAGAAGGGATCAAGTGCCAGAATACAAGACGGAGAAGGGCCAGGGAGACACCACACCACCTGGCCACGCAGCCAGGCCTAACCCGTGCCACGGGGTGGTGTGGCCGCTCCCGACACCCCCTCGGCATGTCCTTCCGCCTATATATTGTCCTCGGGACGAAAACCCTAAGGACCCGATCAAAAAATCCACGAAAGAGTCTATAGCCACCACCATCTCCATCCCTAGATCGGGAGGGATCTGAAGCTCTTCCCGGCACCCTGCCGGAGAGGGGAATTCACCCTGGAGGCCTTCTTCATCACCATGCAAGCCTCCGATGTGATGCGTGAGTAGTTCATCCTTGGACTACGGATCCATGTAGTAGCTAGATGGCTGGTTCTCCTCCTTTGTGCTTTCATGTTTAGATCTTGTGAGCTCCATTCATGATCAAGATCATCTATTTGTAATTCATACATGTTGTGTTTGTGGGGATCCGATGGATATTGAGATGCTATTTCAGATTGATTATTGATTCTATCATGTCTTTGTTATTTGTAATCTTGCATGCTTTCCGTTGTTAGTAGCTATCTTGGCCAAGTAGATGCTAGCAACTCCAAGAGTTAGTATTTATGCTCGATAGTGGGTTCATGCCTCTGGTAATCTGGGGAAGTGACAGAAATCTCTAAGGTACTAGATGTGTTGTTGCTACTAGGGAGAAAACAACAATCCTTTGTTCATAGAACAATCGTATTGTTTACTTTACACGCAGTTCGTAAAGCAATAATTTGTTGCTTGCAACTTAATACTGGAGGGGGTTCGGATGATAACCCGAAGGTGGATTATTAGTCATAGATGCAGTTGGATGGCGGTCTATGTATTATGTTGTAATGCCCAATCAAGTCTCAAAGGAGTCAAGATGATTAGTATATGCATGTATTGCTTTCTCGGTGTTTGTCAATTGCCCCGCTGTAATTTGTTCACCCAGCATGTTATCTATCTAAGGAGAGCCACCTCTAGTGAACTATGGATCCCGGTCCTTTCTCTTTGCATACAATCTACAATATTTTACTTCTTTGTGATTACTTTCTGCAAACTTTTACTTATTTCTATTCGATACGTTTAATCCTTTGTTTTCTACAAAACATGGTGAGATTGACAACCTCATCGCAAGTTGGGGACAAAGTTCTGTGGTTGTGTTGTGCAGGTCTCCACGTTGCTACTAGCACCGGTAGTGCGCCCTGCCAAAGCTCAGCTAGTAACACCTTTGGGGTGTTTCCTTGCTCCTACTGGTTCGATTAAACCTTGGTTTCATAACTGAGGGAAAACTTGCTGCTGTGCTCATCATACCTTCCTCTTGGGGTTCCCAACAAGCTCTACGTCAAACGACGAGCACATCAATAGTCCTTGGAACTGAGTTTGATTTGACGATAACCCAATCAAATCAAAGGTGGGGAAGATAATATATCCACGAAGGAAACACTATCTTTCTTCAGCACGAGCGAAACTAGGCATCCCTTTAATATGAACTAGGTCAGATAGAACTTTTGTCTTACAACTCTCCAAGTTGTTGTTTAAGCTCAACCAATTAGTTCAGGGGTATCCAGCACAGATCCTTAGAGAAAGAAGCAGTTCAGAGAACTGACTTGCTCAAGAACTGGACAACACGGTCATGTGGCAACATGGCAATACTTCTAGTAGACATCTAGAATATCACAAACCATCGTAGTGTCACTTAGTTTGAGAGGAAACTTGCTTGGTAAGGCAAGAAGACATAGTCTCAGAGTTTCGGCACAAGCCTAACTCTCTGACCAAAGAGAGTGTACCAGAATATCGGACATGGTAGCACAATCATCCTTTATCCTAGTGATAGGGTTAACCAATCACGCTAAGAATGACATGAAAATGTCCTTGGAGTTCAAAGCTATAAGAATTGCTAAGAATCTCAGATGGCCATATCATTACGCACACGCATCATTCACGAGCACGAGAGCTCGGAGGAAGGGTCGGTATAATTTGTAAGAGCATCACTTCATTAAGAAGGTTATGAAACTCAACACAAACTCTTAGTATAAAAGGGTGTGATACGCTAAGGTAGAACAGATTGAAGCTAGTCAATGCCTCTTGATCTGCGGTTTACAACACTTTGACCTGGTCCTAGATATGACAAGGTACTGGAGTTTGTTTCTCCTGACAACCCGAAATGGTTTGTCTTGACGGACCACAAGAGTATATTGCATCGGAAGACACCAATGCACATTTGCTACTTGGCTACCAACTGGTAGACAGAAGGCGGGAAATAACAAGGAGAAAAGAACATGCTCAGGATAGAATCCCGAGATGTAGATGCATAGTTTATCAATCTTCCGAAAACCAATGCATAGAAGTAAGGGTGTGGTAGAGTCACGAGTATAGATGCGAGACTCATGAGGAGTACTCTTATCATGATCTATTTGGTTCCATTAAACAACATCTACCATAGCTAGTGGTAGGGGAAGTCCTTGATTGTCACAAGTTAATAGCGACAAAGACCACAAGCTTGAATGCCGGAATGGTAGTACCAGCCATCCTGAGGTAATGTGTGAACAATTACAATAGGGGACAAAGGAATGGACCTTGGGTTAAAGATCAGCTTCATGTATGAGATTCATAGCACTTGAATCCAGTACAATCTGGGATCTTCGGTTCAAGTCCAAGGGTTAAAACCCGAGAAAGAAGTAATTACTACTTGGGTGACACAACGTACACTGCAAGATAGTAATCACGAGGTAGCTTCCAAGAGAAGAAAGAACTTCTGAAGTACCCAAACAAACAAAAAGGAGGCACACGAGGCAAAAGGAAACCTCGAAGCCTAGAACAGAACACTATGGATTCTACAATATAATATTGTGGGCCCATAGGGTAGAGAGATCTTGATGGAAAGGAATCTCTTAGACTAAGCAAAGCAAAGGGGACACAAGGATTTCACAACACCTGCAACTCTAGAGAACTCAACACTAGGTCAACTGGCTGAGAATCGGCATACCCAGAGGGCACCTAATTTTTGAAAGATTAGAAGAGATATCAAAACATTTTAAAGTCAACACAAGATAAGATGACCTAGAGTTTAGAGCGATACCAGATAAGGAGAAAAAGGAGCATACTAGAGTTTTCGTAAATAATTTTCATCTTTGAAATAGTTTTCACAAGCACTAGACTCAACATCGACCAATAGCAAGGTTTTCCTATGGTCGGTACTGCTCTAATACCAAAAACTATGACACCCCCGGGATCAGGGTTAAACAAATCTAGACCTTAGCCTGACATAAGCTTAACCTAGACCTCGAGGATATCCAGTGAGAAATCGGTAACGCAACAGTAACCCTGCATAACTGAGCGAAGAACCAAAATATTACAAGCAGAGGTCACTGACCACAAACATCAAACAACGGAAGGCAAATTATGCTACTCCCTCCGATTCATATTACTTGTCGCTCAAATGGGTGTATCTAGACATGTTTTAGTGCTAGATACATCCAATTTCGTGACAAGTAATATGAATCAGAGGGGGTATTAAGTATAGCAAACTTAATAAATGGCCTAAGAGGCCTGAAGCATAACGATGACGTCCTAGCCCATAGATTCCAGGCTGTCGGCCGGGAACCCCAAGCTACTCGTCGGTGTCGATGTCGTACCAAACTCGTCTTCAGGGGAACATTTACTCTAAAAGTATCAACAAAGCAAGGGTGAGTACAGGATGTACTCTGCAAGATTTAACCCTGCAGGGGTGTACAACTTTACCCACTGATGTCTACGCACTTCTATTTTTGTAGACAGTTGTTGGGCCTCCAAGTGCAGAGGTTTGTAGAACAGCAGCAAGTTTTCCCTTAAGTGGATCACCCAAGGTTTATCGAACTCAGGGAGGAAGTGGTCAAAGGTATCCCCTCTCAAGCAACCTTGCAATCAAGATACAAGAAGTCTCTTGTGTCCCCAACACACCCAATACACTTGTCAGGTGTATAGGTGCACTAGTTCGGCGAAGAGATAGTGAAATACATGTGTTATAGATAATTATAAGTGGTAATGGTGATAGAAAATAGCTTGATGGCATGGAAGAGACTAAAGGAAAACTGAATAAAGATAGAAGCAAGCAAACATGTAACAGATCTAGTTGCAAACGGTGTTTCAGTGCTTAGAAACAAGGCCTAGGGATCATACTTTCACTAGTGAACACTCTCACATAAATATATTCTTCTTTATGATACTACGCTGAACTACTCTCCGGTTGGACACCCTAATCCATGGTAGGGCTATAATAGCACACCTCAAAGTAAGCCTTTCCCATCTAGATAACCCCACACTGTCACCTTGAGCACTAGATGGTTCCAACAAACACCACAATTTCATAAAGACATCCAACTCCAAATATAACTCATAACAAGTATTTGTAATCTCTAGCCTAAGTGCCACCATGGTGTGCACACTGTCAACTTCACACACATGGGGAGAGCAGAGATCTATTAAAGCACTTGAGTAGCAAGGTAGATCTACTTGATTACAAAGCTCATGATCACAATATGATCACGCATAGAGAGAGAGAGATGAACACATAGCTACCGGTAGAACCCTTAACCTCGAGAGAGAACTACTCCCTCCTCATCATGGGAATCAGCAATGGTGATGGAGATGGTGGTGGAGATCGATGGAGATGGCTCCGGGGGCACTTCCCCGTCCCGGCAGGGTGCCAGAACAGAGACTTTCTGTCCCCCGAATCTCCCCTTCAGTGGCGGCGGTGTTGCGGAACTTTTCGTGGATTTTTGATTGATCATCTAGGGTTTTTGCCTCGGGAGGAATATATAGGCGAAAGAGGCAAGGTCGGTGGCCGGCCAAGGGGCCCACACCATGCCCTGGCGCGACCTGGGCTGGCCCGCGCCAAGGGGTGGTGTGGCCACCCTGTGGCCCCCCTTCGTGTCTCCTTCTGCCAAGTGAATCTTAGGAAAATATCAACTTTGGCTTTTGTCCGGTCCAATTCCGAGAATATTGATTTTCTCACTTTCCTGGAACCAAAAACAGCAGAAAACAGTCAACTCGCACTGTGGCATCTTGTTAATAGGTTAGTCCAAGAAATCATATGAAAAGTACTCCAAAATTGGAACAACACACAACAAAGTAGATAAAACCAAGCATGGAATATCAAAAATTATAGATACAAGCAATATCAAGGTATGCATCAATCAACTAGTCTTGGGATAGTGCACATAGAACTAAGAATGGCCACTATGCTCTCAAAGTAGGTGCATAAAGATAGAAGGCAGAGACTCAATATAAAAGTAAAAGAAAGGCCTTCGTAGAAGGAAGTAGGGATTCAAGTCTCATAAAGAGATTCCAAAATTATGGTACTTAATAGCTTTCAGCTCTCATTGCCCCTATCATAAGCATCTTGAAGTGATTAAGGTTAAAGTGAACAAACTATGGAGTATATGCTTGACAAAGTATAAGTTGGAAATCTCATGTCCCTTGAATATGAGGGCCCCTCCTCATGCTACTCAAGTTTAGTCACCGGTAAGTTTTTGTCATCGTAAGTACATGTGTATCAAAGAGAACCGCCAACGGGGTACCCCTCGCCTGATGATATGGAAGAATCCCCATATCAAAATGACAAGGCAAGCAGACAACAAGCATATCAACAATCTTCTTATTTACCATGGGAATATGGTGCTTTTTTCTCTCTTTCCTCTTTTCATAATCTCTTTTTCTCTTTTTTCTCAATATAGGAATCTTTTTTTATAAGAAGAATGCTTCATAGACAGCTCATTATGGTTACGCTGCAGGTTTCCACCATGTCAGCATGGATTAGACCAGCGGCCCAGGCGTTTCTCTAACACATATACATAACTCCATGGACTTACAAGCTCCCCTTTCATTTCACAATCGACATCCATATACAAAAGAGCATGATATCAACTAGGTACAAGTACCAAGTGCAATGTTGAAAGCATTCCCCATGAAAGCATGGTTCTGCTAATTCCCAACAAATAAGTGCAAGCATATACAACATAGACGACACAATGGTTCAAGTTTATTAAGGGCAAGAAAAGTAAAGTGTGCCATCAAGTTCGTGAGAGCTTTAATCACTAGTTTTCTCATAACAAGTTTAATTCGGAAGGTAGATAAAAACATGAATATACTTGGAATAGCGTATGCTAGTAGGTAGGTATGGTGGACCCTTTGGAATAACTTGTTTTAGGGAGTTGTATGCATGAGTGGAACTCATACTTGGTTGTGGAGGCTAGCAAAAGACTGGGAGCGACCAACTAAGAGAGCAATAATGGCCATAATCATGCAGAGTGACAAAACATCATTAATCAAAGCATAAAGTGATACTACAAGTTGAAAACTAAAGGATCATAAAGGCTATGGTGCCTTTGGATAGTCATAACATGGTGTGAGCATGCGCCAAGTCAACCCAAATAAAGCATCAAAGGAGAATACAACAATACTATGTTTTAATATGCTAAAACAACGCATGATTCTTCAAAGGCACATTAAGCAATCTCAATTGTTTATAACAAATCATGCTACATCAAAGAATACTAAGCATAAAGCCAAAACAATATCGAGCATGGCATGACAAAGTATAGGCCATAGTCAAAAACAAGCTCTCTTTACCACTTAAGCATGAACATTCCTACTCTTTTTCCAAACCAAACCAAACTATTTGAACACAAATGTATGAAAGAGAGGGTCCACCAATTTATTAAGAAAATTAAGCAAACAAAGAAAATGAAAAAACAAAATGAAAACAAAAAAGAAGACGCTCCAAGTACAACACAACTGTGCATGAAACAATAAAAATGAAGTGTTTGAAAGAAACCTGGGATTTTTATTGATGAAGAGGGGGATGCCTTGGGAATCCCCAAGCTTTGACGCTTGTACTTTCTTGGATATTTCTTGCGGTGACACGCATGGCATCCCCAAGCTTGAGCTTTAGTCCATCCTTCATCTCATTACTCATTCCTTCCATACACCTGAAATTTTTCCTTCATACAAAACTTCACACAATCTTTATTAGCAACATTAGTGCACTCAAGATAAATAAGTCTTAAGGTTCAGTTCTAACACCAAATAAACTTCCATTAGAACACTAGCTACTGTAGCACTTCCCTCAAAAAGCTCAATTCCCCAAAAGAACTCAAAAAGGAACCAACAAGAAGCAAATGCAACTAATGGCAGAAATCTGTCAAAACAGACTAGCAGGTAAAGACGAATTTTTTCGAAGACCTTATGTTGCTCAAATCAAAAGGTGTTGAACTAACTAAAGTTAGATAACAACCTGGGTCAGCAGCAAAAAAATTCACGCCTCAAAAAGACGTTCAGGGATTTTACACGAATTTTTACGGTGAAGCACAGAAATCTGTTTCGGGACAGCAACTTTCCCAATCATTACTTCTCTCTCATTAGAGGTTACTCTTGGCACAAAAAGCAAATAAAAAGGATAAGGAGCGGTTATTACTGAAGTAATAACTTCCAAGACTCATCTAAAACTTTTTGGGTTATCTCCCAATAAATACTTTTCTTTAACGCCTTTAAGTTAGGCATGATAGTTTGAGAAGATGCCCACATAAGAAATATGAATTGAATTAAAAGAGAGGATCAAGAAGCAAATTCAAAACACATTTAAGTCTAACCCACTTCCTATGCATAGGAATCTTGTAAAGAAACAAGTCATGAAAGCACAAAACAACAAGCATAGGAAAGCAAAACAAGTGCAACTTCAAGACTTTCAACATAAAGAGGGGAAACTTAATATTATTGAGACACATAAAACCATGTTTCCCTCTACCATAATAAATTTCAGTAGCATCATGAATAAAATTAACAATATAACAATCACATGAAACATTCGTATCATGAGCCACATGCCTAAAACAATTATTACTCTCCCTATAAGAATAGTCATTCTTATTAATTGTAGTGGAAGAAAATTCAACAAAATAGCTATCATTATTATTCCAATCACCATAATCATCAAATATAGGAGGCATATTGTAATCACAATTAATTTTCTCCTCAATAGTAGGTGGACTAAAAATATCGTATTCATCATTGTAATCATCATATATTGGAGGCATAGTATCATCAAAGTAAATTTTCTCCTCCGTGCTTGGGGGACTAAAAAGATCATTTTCATAAAAACTAGCTTCCCCAAGCTTAGACTTTTCCATAGAATTAGTTACAAAGGTGTTCAAAAGATTCATACTAATAACATTGCTATTAGCATGCAAAGAAAGTTCCAAGAGTTTTTTAATTTTCTTTTGAAAGAATTCATGTTCTACATTAGGAAAAATACTAAAAATCTCTCTAATTTTGTTGTTGTTTTCCATTAAGCCTAACTAGTGAAAACAAGAAACAAAAAGACAAAATTGCAGAATCTAAAGGAAAAAACTTCGAGCACTCACACCGGAGGATGTGAGTACCTTTTACCTTACCTCCCCGACAACGGTGCCAGAAAATAGGCGTTTGCCGTGGGAGGTTCTTCTTCTTTAATCCGGTGTGAATACCTTTACCTTACCTCCCCAGCAACGGCGCTAGAAAATAGCTTGATGTCTACGCACTTCTATTCTTGTAGACAGTTGTTGGGCCTCCAAGTACAGAGGTTTGTAGAACAGCAGCAAGTTTTCCCTTAAGTGGATCACCCAAGGTTTATCGAACTCAGGGAGGAAGTGGTCAAAGGTATCCCCTCTCAAGAAACCCTGCAATCAAGATACAAGAAGTCTCTTGTGTCCCCAACACACCCAATACACTTGTCAGGTGTATAGGTGCACTAGTTCGGCGAAGAGATAGTGAAATACATGTGGTATAGATAATTATAAGTGGTAACGGTGATAGAAAATAGCTTGATGGCATGGAAGAGACTAAAGGAAAACTGAAATAAAGATAGAAGCAAGCAAACATGTAATAGATCTAGTTGCAAACGGTGTTTTAGTGCTTATAAACAAGGCCTAGGGATCATATTTTCACTAGTGAACACTCTCACATAAATATATTCTTCTTTATGATACTACACTGAACTACTCTCCGGTTGGACACTCTAATCCATGGTAGGGCTATAACAGCACACTCAAAGTAAGCCTTTCCCATCTAGATAACCCCACACTGTAACCTTGAGCACTAGATGGTTCCAACAAACACCAAATTTCATAAAGACATCCAACTCCAAATATAACTCATAACAAGTATTTGTAATCTCTAGCCTAAGTGCCACCATGGTTTGCACACTGTCAACTTCACACACATGGGGAGAGCAGAGATCTATTAAAGCACTTGAGTAGCAAGGTAGATCTATAGATTACAAGCTCATGATCTCAATAAGATCATGCATAGAGAGAGATTTGAACACATAGCTACCGGTAGAACCCTTAGCCTCGAGAGAGAACTACTCCCTCCTCATCATGGGAATCAGCAATGGTGATGGATATGGTGGTGGAGATCGATGGAGATGGCTCCGGGGGAACTTTCCCGTCCCGGCAGGGTGCCAGAACAGAGACTTTCTATCCCCCGAATCTCCCATTCGGTGGCAGTGGCGCTACGGAACTTTTCGTGGATTTCTGATTGACCATCTAGGGTTTTTGCCTCGGGAGGAATATATAGGCGAAAGAGGCAAGGTCGGTGGCCGGCCAGGGGGCCCACACCATGCCCTAGCGTGGCCTGGGCTGGCCCGCGCCAAGGGGTAGTGTGGCCACCCTGTGGCCCCCCTTCGTGTCTCCTTCTGGCTCCGTGAATCTTCCGGGAAAATATCAACTTTGGCTTTTGTCTGGTCCAATTCGGAGAATATTGATTTTCTGACTTTCCTGGAACCAAAAACAGTAGAAAACAGGCAACTGGCACTGTGGCACCTTGTTAATAGGTTAGTCCAAGAAATCATATGAAAAGTACTCCAAAGTGGGAACAACACACAAGAAAGTAGATAAAACCAAGCATGGAACATCAAAAATTATAGATACATTTCCAATGTATCACCCACACGTACCAACCGACTCTTAATGCCAGATCATTAGCCCTCTTCCTTGGAAGGCCGGCAGAGGGTGGTTGGACACGACATTTACCTTGCTTTCACCGAGACCATGAGTCACGCCCTAAGGATGGTTCCGCCGTAACAGGTCAAATCCCGAAGTCGGTCCCTAGAGATGTGGGCGAGGTTGGTTTACCAAGGGCTCCATCGACCCCAAGCAACCCCGGCCACGCTTACCTACCTGTATGAATGCACCTCCTTCACCGCCTTCGAGAACAACCAGAATGCATATTTCGAATGGAACGCCCGAACTATGTGACTCATGGAATCTACTAGGCAAGTTAGTTGCTCGTGAGGTTTTCCAGGCCCCGTGTGGTTGTATGCTCGTCTTGGTTTAAGAGACTAGAACTCAGGTCCAAGTAGTGGCGAGCATGGGATTGCAAAAACCACATCCCACCGTGGCCTCCCATATAAGTCTTAGCATGTTTAACCTTTACCTCTGATCTTACCTCATCAGTGTACCTTGTTCTCCTGTCATACTAGATTCTCTGCACTTGGTACATCTTCTGGATGAACCAGCACTGATAGCTACACATGGCTAAGGAGGACACAGATAAAAGCTCTAGCAGTGCACACAAGCCAAACCTAGTTAAGCTAGGAGCAGTGGATCAGGTAATATAATCTCAAGGGAGTAATGTAACCGATAGGATACTCTATCTATCGATAAAAGACCACAGTAGAATCGTATGCATCATGGCGAGAAGTAAAATACTTTGAAAGCATAGGATTGTATCATGGTGGGGCTATGCTTGCCTTGTTTGTTGATACTCAAATTATAGATCTTCGGAAGCCTTGTACTTGACTTGATTACAGTTGGTCAAGTATTGTTCTTCGACCTTCGATGGTGTTGATCTCGGTCTTCGATCTCGATCTCGATATCGTATTCTACCGGGAAGAAGTAAACACCGGAAAGAAAGGAAACAATCAAAACATGGCATCGATGCAATGCTCAAGTAAGGATGATGATATGACAAGTTAAATTTTATTGAAATGAAACCCTAAATCATGCTTGGCAATTTAAGCGAGATCCGAAGGGTCCAAATCCTAATACATGCGAGACCCCGGAATCACCTACGAGGGTTCATATGTTATTCTAATTAAACCTGTAATGAAAGTTGTTGAACAATGCATGATTATAGCTTAGATAGGTATATCTTATTTTTCTGAACATTTTGATATATTATTTGTATTTTTCTGAATTGCAGATTAAAAGATATTGATTTTACATTATTAAACCTTTTTCTGAAATTATTAAAACAATTATAAATGCTTTATTGCGCCAGGCTGACGTCATCACAGGGTCAGATACTTTTCTCACCGGGGCAGATCTAGACCCACACACTGACGGCATGGCCTAGAGCCAGGTCAGCTGGCCACGCTGGCAGTCAGCAGTCAACACGGGACCCATAGCCACGCCTGTGCCACGTAGGCATGACGTCGACATGACGTCACCTTGCCGGAAGACGGCCAGACGGTGGCGGGGACGCTGACATAGAGCATGCGGAGCTTCGTGCGGGTGCGCTTTCGAAAGAGGGAGCAAGGCGAGTAACATAGAGGTGGCACCGCCCTAATCTGGTAGCCGGAGCTACATCTACGGCGAGGTCTGGCGATGGTCGATGGCGGCGCACAACGCGGGCTCTGACCGGGGCAAGAGGAGGAGAAAGGATACGTCTAGGGGAACCAGCGGCTTACCCTTGAAGCGTTGGGGGCCTCAACAAGGTCAGAGGAGGACGGGGTCGACGGCAATGGCGCCGGTGAGAGGCGTCAGAGGCGAGGAAGACGGGCTTGATTGGGGCGCCTGGGAGCACACCGGCTCACGCGAGTAGGGGTGAAAGGAGGAGACATTGGCGGTTCTGGTGGTGTGCTGGGTTGGCCGAGGGAAGACCGGAGACGACGGCGTGAGACAGCGGTCGGAGCTAGGGTTTTGGGTGCCTCTGCACGTGGACGGCACAAAGTGAGAGAGAGAGAGAGAGAGAGGGAAATGGGGATGGGGAGAGAGAGGGCGATGAGGTCGTTCTTATCCTCTACTCAGCGGCGGCAGTGAGCATCTTAGCACGAATCTGATCGACGACCGGCGGGCAGGCACGTAGCTGCTTCTTTGCCGTGCGCGAGGAAGAAGAAAGGGTAAACACGTGAACGGGTACGGGCCGGCTGGGCCGCGCTTGGCTGTGATAGCCAAAATTATATCGAGCTCGTTGGGGAACCCTAATAGGAAGGTATGATGAGCACAGCAGCATGTTTTCCCTCAGTACGAAACCAAGGTTATCAATCCAGTAGGAGCAAGGAAACACCCCAAAGGTGTAGCTAGCTGAGCCTTGGCAGGACGCACTACCCGTGCTAGTAGCAACGTGGATACCTGGACAACACAACCACAAAACTTTGCCCCCAACTTACGATGAGGATGTCAATCTCACCGGTTTTGCTGAAAACAAAGGATTAAATTTATCGAATGGAAGGAAGTAATAGTCTGCAGAAAGTAAACACAAAGCAGTAAACAGTTTGATTGTAGATTTAAAGTAAAAGAAAGGACCGGGGTCCATAGTTCACTAGAGGTGGCTCTCCTTAAGATAGATAACATGCTGGGTGAACAAATTATAGCGGGGCAATTGATAAACACCGAGAAAGCAATACATGCATATACTAATCATCTTGACTCCTTTGGAACTTGATTGGGCGTTACAACATTATACATAGACCGCCATCCAACTGCATCTATGACTAATAATCCACCTTCAGGTTATCATCTGAACCCTCTCCAGTATTAAGTTGCAAGCAACAGATTATTGCTTTACGAACTTCGTGTAAAGTAAACAATACAATTGTTCTATGAACAAAGGATTGTTGTTTTCTCCCTAGTAGCAACAGCACATCTAGTACCTTAGAGATTTCTGTCACTTCCCCAGATTACCAGAGGCATGAACCCACTATCGAGCATAAATACTAACTGTTGGAGTTGCTAGCATCTACTTGTCCAAGATAGCTACTAACAACAGAAAGCATGCAAGATCACAAATAAAAAAGACATGATAGAATCAATAATCAATCTGAAATAGCATCTCAATATCCATTGGATCCTCGCAAACACAACATGCAGAATTACAAATAGATGATCTTGATCATGAACGGAGCTCACAAGATCTAAACATGATAGCACAAAGGAGGAGAACTAGCCATCTAGCTACTACATGGACCCGTAGTACAGAGATGAACTACTCACGCATCACACCAGAGGCTTGCATGATGATGAAGAAGGCATCCAGGTGAATTCTCTCCCAGTGGTGCCGGAAGAGCTTCAGATCCTCCCGATCTAGGGATGGAGATGACGGCTATAGACTCTTTCGTGGAATTTTGATCGGTACTTAGGGTTTCCGTGACGTAGGCAATATATAGGCGGAAGGAGAGGCCGAGGGGGTGCCTAGGCTAGCCACACCACCCCCTGGCGTGGGCTAGGCCTGGCCGCGCGGCCAGGTGGTGTGACCGCCCTCTGGCCCTTCTCCGTCTCGTATTCTGGCTCCAAGTGTCCCCCGGTAAAATAATAACTTTGGATTTTGTCCCGTCAAATTCTGAGAATATTCATTTTTTGACTTTCCTGGAACCAAAAACAGCAGAAAACATGCAGCTGGCACTGTGCCTCTTGTTAATAGGTTAGTCCAAGAAATCATATGAAAAGTACTCCAAAGTGTGGACAAAACACAAGAAAGTAGATAAAACCAAGTATGGAACATCAAAAATTATGGATACGTTTGCAACGTATCAGGGAGTTTGGTTGCTACTCCGCGGCTGAGTAGCAGATGGGCGAGGGGAAGAGTTGGGCTGAGGCCCAGATAGAGTTTGGTTTAGTTTTTATTTGGAAAATCCTTTTTTCTTTTTCTGTTTTCTCTTTCCATTTGTGTTTTCAAATACTTTTTTGTTTTGAACCATTTAAAAATACCAGAGACTTTTGTAGACTATAGAAAATATTGTAGGGCCCTTGTATATTGTTTGGGCTCCACACCTTTGGTAGTTTTCAAAATTCAAAACCATTTTGAATAGGTTTTAGAGAGAGGGTTAAATAGGTTTTAGGGTTTAACTTTATTTTCTTTGCATGCATTTTAAGGAATGATGCTCAGGATGCATAAACAACCCTAAATATAAGATTAACTAAACTGGGCTGTTACATCTTAGGGTTTAGAGGGGATTATATACGCCAAAGGGCGATGCCATGGGTGGGCTGTGGTGCCACACCGGTTATGCTGCCAGGTCGTCTCACACTGTGGGGTGGTGAGGGCCCCCTATGGCCCATCTCCACTTCCCCTTCTGGCTTCCTTCGTCTTCGGGAAAAATAGGATTTTCCATATATTTTCCGGGATTTTCTGATCTTCGCGAATTTTGTCTCCAAACAGTGCCTTTTCCATCAGAATCCTGACTTCAGTGGTCCATCCTCCAAAAGTCATCAACCATGCAAAAATAGATGAAATAACATAAGTATCATCTCTTAATATGAAATATATCAATGAATAACAGTAAATTATGATATAGAATAGTGATGCAAAATGGGCGTATCAACTCCCCCAAGCTTAGACTTCGCTTGTCCCCAAGCAAAAACTGAGCTCAATAAACATGACCTCAGGTTAATGGAGTGAAGTGTCGATAAAAGAAGACGGACAAGAAGCATCACATTCATCAATACATAAATCATAATAGAAAGGGTAAACACGCGAACGGGTACGGGCCGGCTGGGCCGCGCTGGGCTGTGATAGCCAAAATTATATCGAGCTCGTTGGGGAACCCTAATAGGAAGGTATGATGAGCACAGCAGCATGTTTTCCCTCAGTACGAAACCAAGGTTATCAATCCAGTAGGAGCAAGGAAACACCCCAAAGGTGTAGCTAGCTGAGCCTTGGCAGGGCGCACTACCCGTGCTAGTAGCAACATGGATACCTGGACAACACAACCACAAAACTTTGCCCCCAACTTACGATGAGGATGTCAATCTCACCGGTTTTTCTGAAAACAAAGGATTAAATTTATCGAATGGAAGGAAGTAATAGTCTGCAGAAAGTAAACACAAAGCAGTAAATAGTTTGATTGTAGATTTAAAGTAAAAGAAAGGACCGGGGTCCATAGTTCACTAGAGGTGGCTCTCCTTAAGATAGATAACATGCTGGGTGAACAAATTATAGCGGGGCAATTGATAAACACCGAGAAAGCAATACATGCATATACTAATCATCTTGACTCCTTTGGAACTTGATTGGGCGTTACAACATTATACATAGACCGCCATCCAACTGCATCTATGACTAATAATCCACCTTCAGGTTATCATCTGAACCCTCTCCAAAGATTAAGTTGCAAGCAATGATTATTGCTTTATTTAACTGCGTGTAAAGTAAACAATATGATTGTTCTATGAACAAAGGATTGTTGTTTTCTCCCTAGTAGCAACAGCACATCTAGTACCTTAGAGATTTCTGTCACTTCCCCAGATTACCAGAGGCATGAACCCACTATCGAGCATAAATACTAACTGTTGGAGTTGCTAGCATCTACTTGGCCAAGATAGCTACTAACAACAGAAAGCATGCAAGATCACAAATAAAAAAGACATGATAGAATCAATAATCAATCTGAAATAGCACCTCAATATCCATTGGATCCTCGCAAACACAACATGCAGAATTACAAATAGATGATCTTGATCATGAACGGAGCTCACAAGATCTAAACATGATAGCACAAAGGAGGAGAACTAGCCATCTAGCTACTACATGGACCCGTAGTACAGAGATGAACTACTCACGCATCACACCAGAGGCTTGCATGATGATGAAGAAGGCATCCAGGGTGAATTCCCCTCTCCGGCAGGGTGCCGGGAAGAGCTTCAGATCCCTCCCGATCTAGGGATGGAGATGACGACGGCTATAGACTCTTTCGTGGAATTTTGATCGGGTACTTAGGGTTTCCGTATCAGAGGCAATATATAGGCGGAAGGAGAGGCCGAGGGGGTGCCTAGGCTAGCCACACCACCCCCTGGCGTGGGCTAGGCCTGGCCGCGCGGCCAGGTGGTGTGACCGCCCTCTGGCCCTTCTCCGTCTCGTATTCTGGCTCCAAGTGTCCCCCGGTAAAATAATAACTTTGGATTTTGTCCCGTCAAATTCTGAGAATATTCATTTTTTGACTTTCCTGGAACCAAAAACAGCAGAAAACATGCAGCTGGCACTGTGCCTCTTGTTAATAGGTTAGTCCAAGAAATCATATGAAAAGTACTCCAAAGTGTGGACAAAACACAAGAAAGTAGATAAAACCAAGTATGGAACATCAAAAATTATGGATACGTTTGCAACGTATCAGGGAGTTTGGTTGCTACTCCGCGGCTGAGTAGCAGATGGGCGAGGGGAAGAGTTGGGCTGAGGCCCAGATAGAGTTTGGTTTAGTTTTTATTTGGAAAATCCTTTTTTCTTTTTCTGTTTTCTCTTTCCATTTGTGTTTTCAAATACTTTTTTGTTTTGAACCATTTAAAAATACCAGAGACTTTTGTAGACTATAGAAAATATTGTAGGGCCCTTGTATATTGTTTGGGCTCCACACCTTTGGTAGTTTTCAAAATTCAAAACCATTTTGAATAGGTTTTAGAGAGAGGGTTAAATAGGTTTTAGGGTTTAACTTTATTTTCTTTGCATGCATTTTAAGGAATGATGCTCAGGATGCATAAACAACCCTAAATATA
The DNA here is from genome assembly GCA_023614405.1 of Avena insularis. Classification (NCBI taxonomy): domain Eukaryota; kingdom Viridiplantae; phylum Streptophyta; class Magnoliopsida; order Poales; family Poaceae; genus Avena; species Avena insularis. The sequence goes on along the minus strand of CM042690.1, from coordinate 655,965,156 downwards.
AGATTAACTAAACTGGGGTGTTACATCTTAGGGTTTAGAGGGGATTATATACGCCAAAGGGCGATGCCATGGGTGGACCAGGGTGGCCACCACACAGTTCTTGGCCGAGGCTGTCACTCAGGGGTGGTGAGGGCCCCCTATGGCCCATCTCCACTTCCCCTTCTGGATTCCTTCGTCTTCGGGAAAAATAGGATTTTCCATATATTTTCCGGGATTTTCTGATCTTCGTGAATTTTGTCTCCAAACAGTGCCTTTTCCATCAGAATCCTGACTTCAGTGGTCCATCCTCCAAAAGTCATCAACCATGCAAAAATAGATGAAATAACATAAGTATCATCTCTTAATATGAAATATATCAATGAATAACAGTAAATTATGATATAGAATAGTGATGCAAAATGGGCATATCAACTCCCCCAAGCTTAGACTTCGCTTGTCCCCAAGCAAAAACTGAGCTCAATAAACATGACCTCAGTTAATGGAGTGAAGTGTCGATAAAAGAAGACGGACAAGAAGCATCACATTCATCAATACATAAATCATAATAGAAGACAACTCACTATTATATAACTTAACTTGCAATAAGTAAAGGAAACACAATAAAGATACACAAAGTAAATCATAATTGGTAATGGCAAACTTTGTTCTTGGTCAAAGAATAGTTAACAATTTGCAGGAGTTCAAACATAATGTGTTTTCAATGATAGCTTTCAAAGTAATATTCACTAAGATAAGAGTAGTGTGCAAAATAAGCAACATAAGAAACATGATTGAATAAATCATCATATGAATGATTGAAACACAACAACTCAAATACTTGCTTGAGATAGAAAGGAATAGGTTTACTAACTCAACTAAAAAGTAAAAGATAGGCCCTTCGCAGAGGGAAGTAGGGATTTCAAGTTTCATAAAGAGCTTCCAAAAATTATGGTACTTATTAGCTTTCAGCTCTCATTACCCTATCATAAGCATCTTTAGGTGATTAAGGTTAAAGTGAACAAATATGAGGATATGCTTGACAAGTTATAAGGTGAAAATCTCATGCCCCTTGCTTACGAGTACCGATCCTCATGCTACTCAACTTTAGTCACGAGTAAGTTCTTGTCATTGTAAGTACATGTGTATCATAGAGAACCGCCAACGGGGTACCCTTTGCCCCATGATACAGGAACTTTCCCATATCAAAATGACAAGGCAACAGACAATGAGCATCTCATCGATCCTTTTATTTCCTATTTGCATAGGGTTTTTTTTCTCTTTTTTTTTCTTTTTATTATTGAGGATGCTTCACAGATTTCTCACTATGGTTATGCTGCAAGTTTCCACCATGATTAGGCATGGCTTAGGCTAGCTACCCAAGCGTTTCTCTAACACATATACAAACTCCATGAGCTTACAAGCTCCCCTTTTATTTCACACTGTTGGGATCCATAAGCAAAAGAACATGATATCAACTAAATAAAGTGCAATGTTGAAAGCGTTCTCCATGGTAACATGGTTCTGCTAATTCACAACTTACAAAACGTAAACATATACGCAACATAGATGGGCACAATGGTTCAAGTTTATTAAGTGCAAGAAAATAAAGTGTGCCATCAAGTTTGTGAGAGCTTTAATCACTAATTTTCCCATAACAAGTTTAATTCGGAAGGTAGATAAAAGCATGAATTTACTTGGAATAGCAATAATGCTAATAGGTAGGCATGGTGGACACAAATGTCATATGTTTTGGTTTAAGGATTGGATGCACGAGAAGCATTCCCTCTCAATACAAGTTTTTGGCTAGCAAGGCTGGGTAGCAAGCATAAGAGGTTGAGGAAACAAACAAACATACAAGTGATAAAAACAAACATGCAATCTTCCTTGGAAGCACAAAAGATCTTAACTAGAGAATACTAAGCTTATGAGCCAATCAAGAAAGAAACATGATGAAATTATATTTCTTAAAAGTACTTTTCTCTTTTTTATTCAATTCTCAAATAGTGTTGCTACTGACCAGAGCCAGGTTTGCCAAAACCAACTAATTTTTTTTTAATGATCCCAAAGTGATACCAATACTAACAACAAGATCAATAATATAACAGAAATTGCAAACTAATATAAGATGTGCAAAAAGTAAATGATAGAACTTCTCATTAATATTCCATAACGTCAACTCACACCAAGGGATACATAGATAACTAACTAGAGGGGAGATACTTCCACAATGCAAACCATCCTATATGATAACTTCTCTATTCATGATATGACTCTACTGAAAAGGTAAAAAGATAAAAGGAAAAAATGTGATACCGCGGCACTCCCCCAAGCTTGGAACAAACCAAGGGGATGCCAAAACCTGATGATGAATTACTCCTTCAGTGGTGGTGGTGTTATCTTGATGAGCTTTTCAATCAATTCCCTCGAATCCTCAATCTCTAAGGTGAGAGTACGAATCAACTCCGAATTGTGCTCAATGCGGTTCATGATCATGTCGGGCTATGAATCCTAGCTCTTGCGATTCTTTCCCCACTCTTCCTCCTTGAAGTATTCTTTTCCTGCATGGTTAGAACGAGGCATATCCCAATTGGAGGGTAATTTTTCCTTGGGCATATTTTGGAATTGCTGCTCATGAATAAGGGTATGGAAGGGATTCTTGGTGTGTGGAGGAGGTGACCGTGAAGCCAAGCAATGACGCGGAAGCTTCCCTCCAGTGGACATCCGTGTAGTCCTTTTGAACTTGGCAGGATTCGCCACCACTCTAATGCTTGCAACGGTGGTGCTGGTGTCCAGATGCTGGTCTTCCTTTGCCTCCTCTTCAACTTCACTCTCAATCTCCTCCTCCTCCTCAAAGTCTTGGAGATCATCTTCCATAGGCTCCTTGCCCTTATCGTTGGCAGAGACCATTGTGCTTCTAAACTTTGAGAAAAGTTCCTCATAGAAGCAGATCGAAACGAAAACACGATGAGAACTCGATATACGGACCTCGGGGGATCCGGGGGATTATATATTACAAAGTTTAACAACAAAAGGAAAGTATTGGGAGAAAACGGTTCGGAGACGGGCTCTAGGGTGGCCACACCCCTGGTGGCGCGGCCTGGTGGGCCCGTGCCACGGGGTGGTGTGAGCCACCCAAGCTCCGTTTTCGTCCCTCTTTCGACTCATTAATTCTCATGTTAGATGAAAACTGCAAAAATATAACTTTGAAGGTTTTGTGCGGACCTTTCCTTATCAGAACTATTATCTATTCGAAAACAGACTCTGCAGGTCTCTGAATTTGGTCTTTAATAAAAAAATCCGGAGTCACCACTTGAATAACATCAATATCTTCATCTTCATAAACATATTGCTTGAGTCTTTTGACCATTCACCATCTTATTACATCATTTTCTCCTACAACTTGGAAATTTCTTTCACACAAAACTTCACACAATTCTCATTAGCAACATTAGTGCATGCAAGGTAATAAACTTTTAAGTTCAATTTCAACTGAAATCCATCAAAACATAAGCTACTAAAACAACTCCTCTCGAAAGCCGAAAAGGAATTCAAAAAGGAATTCGATTTAAGAGACAAATGCAGGAATGGCAGAAATCTGTCAAAACAGACCAGCAGGTAAAGATCAAATTTTTCAAAAATCTTCTGTTACTCAAATCAAAAAGTACAAAACTAACGAAAGTTAAATAATAACCTGGGGCACGCACACAAAACAATTACAGATCAGTATGACGTTCCGGGATTTTTCATGATTTTTTACGGTGAAGCACAAAAATCTGTTTTGGGACACCGACTTCCCCAAATCTTACTTCTCTCTAATTAGAGGCTGATCTTGACACGAAAACCAAACAAAAAGGATAAGGATAGGTTATTCAGAAGTAATAACTTCCGAGACTCAAATAAACAAAAATAAACTAAAAGCAAAAATATATTGGGTTGTCTCCCAAAAAGCTCTTTCTTTATAGCCATTAAGATAGGCATGATAAATTTCAATGATGCTCACATAAGAATATGAATTGAAGTAAAAGAGAGCATTAAGAAGCAAATATACACGTTTTTAAGTCTAACCCACTTCCTATGCAAAGGAATTTTGTAAGAAAATAAATTGTTGAAACTAGAGGCTACTAGCATAGGAAGGCAAAACAAGTGCAACATAAAGACTTTCAACATAAAGCGAGGGAACTTAATATTATTGAGATGCATAAGAACAACTTTCCTTCTCTCATAGTAACTTTCAGTATCGTGCATAAATTTAATGATATAACTATCACATGAACCATTGTAGCAATGATCACTTATTCAGACAGAAAACACATGGACACTAGCTTTCCTAGTTCCATTAGGATGTGAAACAATTTTAGAAGTATCCTTACAGAGGATAATGTGCCCATCTTCTACATTTTTAGCGACAAAGTCTTTCATATTTGCTACTGCAGGTTCATCATCTATTTGTTCATTGGGTTCTACAGCTTTCTTTGTACTTTCATTAACCATACTAGCTATCATAGAATGTTCCTTTATCTTAACTAGGAAAGGCATTTTCTCAATGTAAGGTTCAGGTAAAATATGATTAGCAGTATAAACTTCAGTATCTCTTACAGGAACACGATTAACAATATCTTTATATGGCTCATGATACTTATTCCATTTCGTTTTAGGAATTTTAATATAAGAAGCAAAACCCTTAAAATAATTTGCAATACTTTGAGAATCAAGACCATAAGCATTACTAATATTATGAAAGTCATCAGTTCCCATAAAAGATTTAATGCATTCATAATCATAATTTATACCTAACTTTCTTCCTTTATCATTCTCCCATGCTTCAACATTGTCTTGAATACGGTCTAGAAGATCCCATTTAGCTTCTTCTTCCATGTGTGTAAATGATCCAGCACAAGAAGCATCCAATAGATCCTTATCATGAAGACAAAGCCTTGCATAAAAGTTATTGATAATAATATTGTCAGGGAGCTCATGAATAGGACATTTGAGCATTAGTAACTTCAATCTCCCCCAAGCTTGAGATGTACTCTCTCCATCACGGGGCCAAAAGTTGTATATTTGATTTTGATCTTTATGAATCTCACTAGGAGGATAAAATTTTGAATAAAAGAGGGGTACAACTTCCTCCCATTCAAGAGATTGGCCATTCTTCAGCAGCTTGTACCATTCCTCAGCTCTTCCTTTTAGTGATAATGAGAATAACTTATTCTTGACTTGATCTGTTGTAATACCTGCACACTTGAACAACCCACATAATTCGTGTATAAAGAGCAAATGATCACCGGGATGGAAAGTTCCATCTCCAACATAATAGTTATCCATAACACAATCAATAATTCTTGTAGGTATTTTAAAAGTATCATTTTCAGCAGGTGGTGGTTCATTTATTACCTTAGCAGTGGTAGTAGCATTACAAAATAAGAAACTAAAGAATTATCCATATTGAAATAAATTAACTAATAGAAGTAAACAATACTCATAGTATAAGTTTCCTTTACCAGTTCCACTCTTCAATAGCGCTTTGCTCCCCGACAACGGTGCTAGAAAATAGTCTTGATGACCCACAAGTATAGGGGGTGTATCGCAGTATTTTCGATAAGTAAGAGTGTCGAACCCAATGAGGAGAAGAAGGTGTTGAAGAGTGGTTTGGATCAGGAATTCTCTGTAAATACTTAGCAAACGGATTTTTAGGTTTTTTGATAATGTAGATAAATAAAGTGTGAGTAAATAAAAGACAATAATAATAATTGCAGCAAGTGGCCCAATCATTTCTTTAGCAAAGGACAAGCGGGTTGTATTACTTAAGGTGGCCAAACGTTCTCGAGGACGCATGGGAATACTGTCAATTGCTTTCGCTTCATATAGTTGATTAATCTTCTCTAGTTGGATAAGTGTTGTGTGGGTGAACCTGTCCTAATGTACTGACCTTCCTAGGACTAATACATACTTGTGATTACACCCCTTGCAAGCATCCGCAACTACAAGAAAGTAATTAAGATAGAAACCTAACCACAGCCTTAAACTCTGAGATCCTACACTGCCTTGTTCAAAGGTTTCCTAACGGGGTTTCAGGTTTCTGTCACTCTGGCAACCCCTACGATTAGTAGCCAAATACACAATCCATTCCCCTAGGCCCATAAAGGTGAAGTATCATGTAGTCGGTGTTCACATGACACCACTAGAAGAATAACACCACAACTTAAATATCAAACTATTGAATCTTTCTCAACACAATTCCACTACTAACAACATGACTTCTCCCATGTCCTCAAGAACTAAATGAACTACTCACGAGACATCATATGGATCAAGATCAGAGATGAAATAATGATAAGTAACAATCTGAACATGAATGATAATTCAATGGTTCCACTCAATAGCATCAACTACAACAAGTAATCAACACCGGGAAAGTTTCCCCTAAGAACTATGCAAGATTCAACCCAATTGTTACAGCGGTATGGAGTGGTGATGATGGTGCTGGTGGAGATGATGATGATGATGAAGATGATGATGATGATGATCCCGATGAAGTCTAGCTTGATGACGGTGTTGATGGCGATGATCTCCCCTCTCTTGGAAGGAATTTCCCCGGCAGATTTCTGTTGCCTGCCGGAGAGCTCTTTCTCTCTCTGCAGTTTCCGCCCCGCAGAGGCGGCGGAATCTTTCTATGGTTGCTCCCCCGATTCATAGGGTTTAGAGGGGATTATATACGCCAAAGGGCGATGCCATGGGTGGGCCAGGGTGGCCACACCACCTGGTTGCGCGGCCAGGGCTGTCCCGCACCAGGGGGTGGTGAGGGCCCCCTATGGCCCATCTCCACTTCCCCTTCTGGCTTCCTTCGTCTTCGGGAAAAATAGGATTTTCCATATATTTTCCGGGATTTTCTGATCTTCGCGAATTTTGTCTCCAAACAGGTTTTTCCATCGTAATCCCGACTTCGGTCCATCCTCCAAAAGTCATCAACCATGCAAAAATAGATGAAATAACATAAGTATCATCTCTTAATATGAAATATATCAATGAATAACAGTAAATTATGATATAGAATAGTGATGCAAAATGGACGTATCAAGGTTCCTTCGTCTACTCCTACTGCTCCTATGATCATGCACACCTGGTGGCGCCCCATGTTTGTTTTGCTGCTGTGATTGTCAAAGTTCGAGGATACACTGTCCTGAGGACTAGTGAGATCCTGTAGGTTTTGCTTTGGGTATTAATCTACTTTTTTAATTCTAGAGTCGATGCTTTTCTTAGATTCACTATTTGTCGGGTCTACCGTGATGGTAACGGGATTTCAAAGTCAGTTCCAAAGGAGAGGTCGTCATAGAGATTGGTAAAGTCCCCCAAATTTACGGTGTAGTCGTTGTTGTCTTCGGTGCTCATCGGATGCGAGAGTGGAGTCGATAGAAGTTTCTGGTGTTGCCTCAGGTGCTATGATTGGAGCCGACGGACCGGAAAAGATCGGATCTGAAAGACAAAGAACTTCTTCTGCTCCGATGCAAAAGTGAAGGTTTCTGATCATGAGATCTATCTCCTTGATACATTGCAAATGTATCTATAATTTTTGATGTTCCATGCTTGGTTTTATCTACTTTCTTGTGTTTTGTCCATACTTTGGAGTACTTTTCATATGATTTCTTAGACTAACCTATTAACAAGAGCCACAGTGCCAGCTACCTGTTTTCTGCTGTTTTTGGTTCCAGGAAAGTCAGAAAATGAATATTCTCGGAATTGGACGGGACAAAAGCCAAAGTGCCTATTTTTCCGGAAGACATCTGATGCCAGAATACAAGACGAAGAAGAGCTGGGGGCCGGCCACACCACCTGGCCGTGCGGCCAGGGCCATGGTGGCTGACCCCTCGGCCTCTCCTTCCGCCTATATATTTCCCTCGGGACCAAAACCCTAAGTACCCGATCAAAAATCCACGAAAGAGTCTACAGCCGCCGTCATCTCCATCCCTAGATCGGGAGGGATCTGAAGCTCTTCGCACCTCACGGAGGGGAATTCACCCTGGAGGCCTTCTTCATCACCATGCAAGCCTCCGGTGTGATGCGTGAGTGGTTCATCCTTGGACTACGGATCCATGTAGTAGCTAGATGGCTGGTTCTCCTCCTTTGTGCTTTCATGTGTAGATCTTGTGAGCTCCGTTCATGATCAAGATCATCTATTTGTAATCCATACATGTTGTGTTTGCGAGGATCCGATGGATATTGAGATGCTATTTCAGATTGATTATTGATTCTATCATGTCTTTGTTATTTGTGATCTTGCATGCTTTCCGTTGTTAGTAGCTATCTTGGCCAAGTACTCCCTCCGTTCCGGAATATAAGACGTTTAAGATATCGACGGTCAAGTTTTTTCACGTTACGAAATATCCTGAGTTTCCGATTCTACCCCTCGCTTACAGACAGTCGTGTCGCCTCGCTCGCTCATTCCCCTCCCTCTCTCACCCATCTCTCCCATCGCCGCCCCTCCATGTCCCCGCCGTCTTGCTCTGCGCCTCGCCGCCGCCGGTGTTTTACTCACTTCTACCCACCGCCTCCTAGTCCTGACCACACCGATTCTTCCCGCACTCATTTTCCTCTCGCACCTGGCCCGAGCCAGAGATTTGGAGGTCAAAGTTTACATTTTTATGCACGAACGACGTGTTGCTAGGCGAGGAGGATCTATATTTTCGTCCTTCATCGAGGTGCTGCTGGTCTAGGAGGCGGTGGATCTGCGTGCGCAGCGACGTGCTGCTGGGCGAGGAGATGTTAGATCTGCATGCGCCGGCGGATCTGGAGCAGCTCCGGAGCAGCAGGAAGAGCGCAGAGAAAGCGGAGGAGCGCGAGCAAGCTGGAATGCGTCTTCGTCATCTCGGACTGCCGTCGCCACTTGGCGTCTGGCACTTCCTCTCTTCTCCTCTCTCTGCTGTATTTTAGTGTATCACTAGTTCCTCTCTGAATACTCTAGGTTGCTCTAGTTTGACATGGCCTCTCAGATTAGTTCCTCTTTGAATTGTTTGTGCTCTTGGCAGCGGATAAGTGGTGTTAGTGTAGTCTTTGTATTATGAATTGAACTCCATGTCTCAATTTAATCCTAAGTGGGACAAGTGTACTGATGTACCTTGATCACTCTAGTTTCTCTTTGAATAGTTTCCAGGTCTCTGAATACAGTGACAGGTTGCCTACTAAGAAGATGTCTGAAAGCACATCTAACAAGAGTGTTATTTTTCTTATTGTTCTTAGTACTGAATATTGTTCACTTAACAATATTCACTAATTACTCTAAGCAATTACTCCATCAGCGTTCACTACTCTTGACATGAGTAATGTTCACTGAATATTCATGGTAGATAAGCTTTCTTGTTTGATGATTTACCTTTTTTCTAGAATAATTCAAGGGCTTTCTTATTTGAGGATTTTCTTTACTACTCTGATTAGAATAATTCAATTTTATTGTTCAATTTCCACTCAAATGGAGGAGTATATAAGGAATGCTACTGTCAATATTTATTTAATCGATTCATCGCAGCTTAGTGCAGATATGGTGTGATTTTAATCAGGTTAGTTCTAGAGCATAACAAGGAGAAGGTGACAAGCTGGTCGAACTCTCGTCATATTATCTTTTGATTGAAATAGTATAGCATGTCTCCCACAATCGAGTAGAACGGTGCATGCTCAGATTTGTTATATATTTTAGCTTGCGGAGAATATACTCCACGCAAAACTGGTACTTTTGTGGGAGTATTATGCACCTCTGATGATTGATTTTTCAGTCATTAACAACATGCAACCATAGCCTATTCACTCCCAAGAAAATTGAAGGTACTCCACACACACAAATCTTAGGCTCTGAACTTTACTTAAGTACGCCATTTTATAAACCTCTGGTAAAGTTTGCTTTACTACTAATTTTTAGAGTGCTTTACTCTTGAGTCCTGATGTATGGATTAATTAGGCGTGTATTGCTGTTGTCAACATGTGTTTTTCTGTTTTTTATGTTGTTGATTATTGCTCCTAAAAGGAAGTAGATTTGTGGGAATGATGATTCTTTCTGACCTACTCATGTCTACTGTTTTTGGAAATGAATATCTGATAGTATTGTCCTGTTCAAATTATATTCGATTACAATTGTAAAGTGGAGTACTCTCTTGAACATACAAAGAGCTTGCTTAATCTTCTTGCACATAACAACACATACGATATCTTGCTTGCTTGCATAATCCTCTTGCACATCACAACACATACAATATCTTGTTCAGTGCACATCTTTTGAGTAGGCTAGATAAACACATAATAATAGGGTGTTTAAGAAGCAACATTAGTGCACACAAACACTTGTTTACTTGCTACACTTCTTCACTTGCTCACTTCTTGTTCGATTGTTGCTTGTTCACTTGCTTCTTGTTACATTGGTGCTTGCTTATTTTTTCTTTGCCTCTTCTTCGCTTGTTTCACTTGTTCACTTGTCGCGTGTACCTTTGCCTCATGTTCGCTTGTCGTTTGTTTACTTGCTTCTTGTTCCATTGGTGCTTGCTTATTTTTCCTTTACCTCTTCTTCGCTTGCTTCACTTGTTCACTTATCGCGTGTACATTTGTCTCTTGTTCGCTTGTTGCTTGTTCACTTGCTTCTTCTTCCATTGGTGCTTGCTTATTTTTTCTTTGTCTCTTCTTCACTTGCTTCACTTGTTCACTTGTCGTGTGTTCCTTTGTCTCTTGTTCGCTTGTTGCTTGTTCACTTGCTTCTTGTTCCATTGGTGCTTGCTTGTTTTTTCTTTGCCTCTTCTTCACTTGCTTCACTTGTTTACTTGTCATGTGTTCCTTTGTCTCTTGTTCGCTTGTTGCTTGTTCACTTGCTTCTTGTTCCATTGGTGCTTGCTTATTTTTCCTTTGCCTCTTCTTCACTTGCTTCACTTGTTCACTTGTCGTGTGTTCCTTTGTCTCTTGTTCGCTTGTTGCTTGTTCACTTGCTTCTTGTTCCATTGGTGCTTGCTTGTTTTTTCTTTGCCTCTTCTTCACTTGCTTCACGTGTTTACTTGTCATGTGTTCCTTTGTCTCTTGTTCCTTGGCCTCTTGTTCCTTTGCTGCTTGTAGGATTTGTTTGGCATTTGCATAAACTTCTGCTGGAATCTTAAGCCTTTCAGGTAGTATACCTAGTCTTTCCAATCTGTCTTTGTTCACATGAGGGGGATCGTACCCATTTCCTCCTCCATGGTTCATGACTTCAATCATGCATGTCTGTAGACTTAGGAAAATCTTATTTAGCTTATAAACCTCGTACTTATCAAACTCTTGTTGCACACCTTGAATGAAATCTTGAAGAGTTTTAGGGCTTCTGGTATCAGTTTTAGACTGTAGAGACCTGAAAAACCCAAGATCAAGCACGTTTAAATCTGGGCTATTTGCCGGCTGTTGAATCAGCTTTATGGTTAGTCCAGTTTTTGCCGCAATTACTGCCACTGCTTCTTTGAATGCTTGGTCACCCGGGAGAATATGAGGCGTTGCATTGTCTTGTTGGATTAGAATTGTCTTCCCAACATCTTCCACAGGCCAAGCAGCTACAACAGCAGGCAATACCTTCTCAATTAGAAACTCCCTCATTACATCCCGGTTGACTTTGATCGACTTTATCTCCAATGTTCCTTTTGGTCTATTGTCACTTTTTCTTGCCGCTGGTATTTCCTTTACGAATGGCCAAATACCTATTTTACCTGAAAATGTGACATTTTCTGCACTATCAAACCTTGTTCTAGCAACAGCAGTTAGGAACATTACTTTTCCAATGCAATTTGTGTTGTGAATAGCTCTTATAGTGACATCTTCTTCTAGGAGCAGGTAATAATTCCTATCTTTCTTGGTCATGTAAAACCATTTTTCATCAATATGCACCATATTGTGCATATTGGTAAATTTTGGGACTGCATCTTCTCTAGTTCTTTCATCAATCATTGAAATGCAAAATTCTAGTCTCTCCTTTTTATTCTTTTCTTTCAGAGCTGGCTTCAAAGAATTGGATTGCCTCCTTAATAGATTCATTGTAAATCTTGTGAACAATGTAGTCAGGCTTACTCCCAGTTGCCAAGCAAGTGATCTGATTGTTGATCTCTGGTTTAGTGGGATGGTGGGGACACCGGATAGATCAATCTTGATTGGTTTTCTTCCACACCTTCCTTTCCTCTTGTTGGAAACATCGACCTCCAAACCCTGAGCAATCTGTCGCATAGCCATTTTCCATATTCTTTATATAATTTGGAGATCTGCCTTGAAAAATTCAGCTACGCCTTTCTTGTCACTCCTTTTAAACTTGCCACCATTCCTCATACACAGTGTATGCATTGCTACATAAGCAGCATATCTGTCTCTATCACTTAGTGATTTCCTATGCCTCACTTCTCGCTGACCACCACCTTGTTCTTCATGTTCATCCATTTCTGCATTGAGTGGAGTAATAAGTTAGCATAATTTGAAGTATTACGTAAACAGTATAACCATTCTTCTCACTTGGAGTACAAGAATGCACATTAGTACATTACCAACCAACATGCATATTTATAGTGTCAAAATTTTCTTTTCACTTATTTTATTTTCTGCTATTGATACTCTTAAATTTATTTTATGTAGGTTAAATTGTGGCTGGGTGTCAGGAATACAGTAGAAGTATGGAGCAAGTTCATCAATTTATTGTACTCCCTATTTAAACTTGCCAAGGAGTGAATTTGGGTGGCACTTCGGTTTCTGTCGAGTACTCCCTGTTTAAACTGAACTTGTTTCTTGTTTAACCGTGGTGTCCCCCTTCTCTCTCTCTCCCCTGCTCATGCATGATTTGAACTGCTGTAGCCTGTAGGGGTAGAACTAATTTCATGTGTACATTTTAATAAATTTAGTCTAAGTTTCATGCTGTGCCTCAACGCTTTGTTACAAAAATTAATTTATCTGACGAAAATTGTTGTTCCTTAGTCAATATCCCTAAGATGGGAGTACCCTGTTATTGCATATCCCCTTGCTAGACTGAACTTGTTCCTTGTTTAAACGAAGCACGAAAATCTTAACATATCTCATCATGTATTGACGGAGTATTTATTTCAGTCATCATCATGTATTGCTAGAGAGATGAAACCAATCTAATACACTGTTCTGTGTTGGTAGCAGTAACATGAAGTGTTAATTTCATTCAGTAGTCATCGCTTGTACTGATACTTTGCTTGTACAAATTCAGTTCAAAGTGGGAATTTGTTTGCTTGTACCAGTGAAGAAAAAACAGTCAAGTTCAGTTAATTGTGAGTACAAAATCATGCTATAGTGATTATTTGCTTGTACTCCTACAGTGAAGAAAAAACCTACTGAAAGTATGTCACATTCTTGTGTTTTAATGGAGCTACATTCAGTGTATATGGAGTATGAAGATTCATTGAATATTCTGTAGCTTAACTAAATCTTTTCATGAATATTTACATCAATATTTTCTGTCATTTTCCAAGATTCAGCTTACTTGAATATGAGTAATATATTTGGAGTGCATGAAAACAATTGATTACAAATAAGGAATACAGGAGTATATAAGATGCTAATGTCAATATTGTTAATTTGCAGGACCATTTCTTGCATTGTCTACATTCAGTGGTTGATGTTACTCTGCAGGAGTACTTGACAAAGGAGTACTGTATATCCATACTTGTAAGGATCTTTGTACCTATAGAGCATGATTTTCCCTTTTCTCCATCTTGACAGGGTTTGTTAACTTTTGCGCAGTAGTAGTAGTGCGGTACTTGGATTTTATGCAACAGTAGAAGTATGGAGCAAGTTCATCAATTTTATGCAAGATTATCAATTTCTTCATAAGATAAACAAGGAATTAGTTTTCACTAGTTCATCACCTTTAGCATCTTCATCCATTTGATCATCTAGTACTTGATCACCACCTCTAGCAACTTCTTCATCCATTTGATCATGTAGTAGTTGCTCACCACCTCTAGCATCTTCTTCATTGCCTGTAATGTTTGAATGTGTTAAATCATGTTTGGATGCTACTAAATTTCGTGTCAATGTTTCTAACACAAGTTCTGGTACATGGTTCAGGTAGCATACCTCCACTTTCATCGGGAGGAGTAAAATTTAGGTCTGGCAGCACCATAGCTGCTGGTGGTACTCAGCGACGAGGAGCGTGAGCCGACAACCGAGGAGAGGGAGCCGACAACCGAGGGCCTTGTCGGCGTCCGGAGCACCTTGCTAGCATTCTCCCCTGATCGACAATGTGTGGAGATGTTGCCGGAGCTGTCGAAGCTGAGCAACGACGTTCCTAGCACCTTGCTGGCCTTCTCCCCCTGACCGGCAACACGTGGGAACGTTGCTGGAGCTAAGCTGCGACGTCGCTGGCGCTGAGCAAAACGCGCTGGCCTGCAAGGTGGTCCGGAGCTGAGCAAGGTGATTTGGACTGCAAGGTGCTCCGGAGCTGAGCAATAGGTGCTGGGGAATCGATTGGATCGATCCCAGCTGGGTGAGGCGGACGCCGGCCGGCCGGGTTGGGTGATGGATCGGATCAATATGTAGCTGCGCAAGGTGGAGGTGGAGGCGGAATCGATCGGATCGATCCTAGCTACTCCGGGGCGATCGGTCGGAGCTGCCGGGGAATCGATTGGATCCGATCCCAGCTGGGGGAGGTGGAAGCGGCCGGCCGGGATGGGAGATCGATCGGATCGATCCCCGGGTGGGCGACGCTGGGCTGGGCTCAGAGATGATCCAATTCAAATTTCAAACTACCGATCCATGTATTTCGGACAAAGAGGCGGGGTACTTTCGTCCATATGTTGTAATTGATGGCTGTCGGGATTTTCCTTAAACGTCTTATATTACCGAACGGAGGGAGTAGATGCTAGCAACTCCAAGAGTTAGTATTTATGCTCGATAGTGGGTTCATGCCTCTGGTAATCTGGGGAAGTGACAGAAATCTCTAAGGTACTAGATGTGTTGTTGCTACTAGGGAGAAAACAACAATCCTTTGTTCATAGAACAATCATATTGTTTACTTTACATGCAATTCGTAAAGCAATAATTTGTTGCTTGCAACTTAATACTGGAGGGGGTTCGGATGATAACCTGAAGGTGGATTATTAGTCATAGATGCAGTTGGATGGTGGTCTATGTATAATGTTGTAATGCCCAATCAAGTTCCAAAGGAGTCAAGATGATTAGTATATGCATGTATTTCTTTCTCGATGTTTCTCAATTGCCCCGCTGTAATTTGTTTACCCAGCATGTTATCTATCTTAAGGAGAGACACCTCTAGTGAACTATGGACCCCGGTCCTTTCTTTTACATACAATCTATAAACTGTTTACTGCTTTGTGTTTACTTTCTGCAAACTATTACTTCCTTCCATTCAATACGTTTAATCCTTTGTTTTCAGCAAAACCGGTGAGATTTACAACCTCATCGCAAGTTGGGGAAAAGTTCTGTGGTTGTGTTGTGTAGGTCTCCACGTTGCTGCTGGCACCGGTAGTGCGCCCTGCGAACGTTTAGCTAGCTACACCTTTGGGGTGTTTCCTTGCTCCTACTGGATTGATAACCTTGGTTTCTTACTAAGGGAAAACTTGCTGCTGTGCTTATCATAGCTTCCTCTTGGGGTTCCCCAACGAGCTCGATATATTTGGGCCATCAACAACTTTTTCTGGCGCCGTTGCCGGGGAGTCAAGGACATCTTTACAAGGGGAGTCCCTCATAACCAATCTCTTTACTTTGTTATTTTTGTTTTGCTTAGTTTCTTTTTGCTTTGTTTGCTTGTTTCTTTATCAAAAACACAAAAAAAATAGTTTTACAAGCTTTGCTTTCTTTATTGAAAACACAAAAAAATTAAGTCTCCTTTAGTTGTTGCCTCTTCCTTAGCTCACCATGTTGATTCCTAAATTCACCCTGAAAGATCTTTCAATTGGTAGTGGTTCTATAATTGGGAAAGATAATATTGAAGAATTCTTTAATCATATTAGTAAGCATGAGGATACTGAGGATAGATCCCTTGCAGAACTTGCTCCAAACTATGATATTGCTGCAACTTATTTAATTCACATGTTAGAAGCTAGGTTTGTTAACCTCAACCCCTTAATGCAAGTAATGTTTCTTAAACTTAAAGAAACTGAGGACCCTAAAAAGAGGGATTTTATTCTAGAAACTTTGTTTAAGGAATTCTATGATGTTGCCAAGGAAGCTAGAAAAGTCTTTGAACGTTTCAATATGTTAGGATCATGCGTAGATGTTGTTGGTACGCGAGAAAAGATGAGAAAAACTGAACTTAATGGGGAGGAAATTAAGATACCAACACCTTTCAAACTAGTAGCAATGCATGAAGCCATAGAAAAGAATCTTAATTGGATTGTTCCTGAAAACCCGTTTGATGAAAATAGTGAACCTAAGAGCATTGAGAGAGGATCCTCTAGAACTTATTTGGATGAGATACCTTGCCCTGTTGAAGATATTTCTAGTATTGCTCTTAATGCTTCTTCATTTGAGAACACTTGATTCTTTTTCTTGCTTCTTATGCCTAACTTAAAGGCGTTAAAGAAAAGTACTTATTGGGAGATAACCCAAAAGTTTTAGATGAGTCTTGGAAGTTATTACTTCAGTAATAACCGCTCCTTATCCTTTTTATTTGCTTTTTGTGCCAAGAGTAACCTCTAATGAGAGAAAAGTAATGATTGGGAAAGTTGCTGTCCCGAAATAGATTTTTGTGCTTCACCGTTTCGTGTAAAATCTCTGAACTTCCTTTTGAGGTGTGAATTTTTGTGCTTCTGGCCCAGGTTGTTATCTAACTTTAATTAGTTCAACACTTTTTTATTTGAGCAAGAGGAGGTCTTCGAAAAAATTCGTCTTTACCTGCTGGTCTGTTTTGACAGATTTCTGCCATTTTCTGCATTTGATTCTTGTTGTTCCTTTTTGAGTTCTTTTGAGGAATTGAGCTTTTTGAGGAAAGTGCTTCAGTATCTAGTGTTCTAATGGAAGTTTATTTGGTGTTATAACTGAACCTTAAGACTTATTATCTTGAGTGAACTAATGTTGCTAATAAAGATTGTGTGAAGTTTTGTATGAAGGAAAATTTTCAGGTGTATGGAAGGAATGAGTAATAAGATGAAGGATGGACTAAAGCTAAAGCTTGGGGATGCCACGCGTGTCACCCCAAGAAATATCCAAGAAGTACAAGCGTCAAAGCTTGGGGATGCCCAAGGCATTCCCCTCTTCATCAATAAAATTCCCAGGTTTCTTCCAAACGCTTCATTTTTATTGTTTCATGCACAGTTGTGTTGTTCTTGGAGCGTCTTCTTTTTTGTTTTTGTTTTGGTTTTTCGTTTGCTTGGTTTTCTTAGTTTGATCAATAAATTGGTTGGACCCCCTCTTTCATACATTGGTTTTCAAATAGTTTGGTTTGGTTTGGAAAAGAGTAGGAAAGTTCATGCTTAAGTGGTAAAAAGAGCTTGTTTTTGACTATGGCCTATGCTTTGTCATGCCATGCTTGATATTGTTTTGGCTTTATGCTTACTATTATTTGCTGTAGCATGACTTGTTATAAAAAATTGAGATTGCTTAATGTGCCTTGGATGAATCATGCGCTGTTTTAGCATATTAAAGCATAGTATAGTGGTATTCTCCTTTGATGCTTTATTTGGGTTGACTTGGCGCATGCTCACACCATGTTATGACTATCCAAAGTCACCATAAGCCTGATCCTTTAGTTTTCAACTTGTAGTATCACTTTATGCTTTGATCAATGATGTTTTGTCGCTCTGCATGATTATGGCCATTATTTCTCTCTTAGTTTGTCGCTCCCAGTCTTTTGAGCCTCCACAACCAAGTATGAGTTCCACTCATGCATCCAACTCCCTAAACCAAGTTATTCCAAAGAGTCCACCATACCTACCTACTAGCTTATGTTATTCAAAGTATATTCATGCTTTTGTTTACCTTCCAAATTAAACTTTTTATGAGAAAACTAGTGATTAAAGCTCTCACGAACTTGATGGCACACTTTACTTTTCATGCCCTTAATAAACTTGAACCATTATGTCGTCTATGTTGTATATGCTTGCACTTATTTGTTGGGAATTAGCAGAACCATGATGTCATGGGGAACGCTTTCAACATTGTACTTGGTACTTGTACCTAGTTGATATCATGCTCTTTTGTTTATGGATGTCGTCGGTGTGAAATGAATGGGGAGCTTGTAAGTCCATGGAGTTATGTATGTGTGTTAGAGAAAGGCCTGGGCCGCTGGTCTAATCCATGCTGACATGGTGGAAACCTACAGCGTAACCATAATGAGCTGTCTATGAAGCATTCTTCTTATAAAAAAAGAGTCCTATATTGAGAAAAAAAAGAGAAAAGAAAAAAAGAGATTATGAAAAGAGGAAAGAGAGAAAAAAGCACCATATTCCCATGGTAAATAAGAAGATTGCTGAGATGCTCGTTGTCTGCTTGCCTTGTCATTTTGATATGAGGATTCTTCCGTATCATCGGGCAAGGGGTACCCCGTTGGCGGTTCTCTATGATACACATGTACTTACGATGACAAGAACTTACCAGTGACTAAACTTGAGTAGCATGAGGAGCGGCCCTCGTATACAAGGGACATGAGATTTCTAACTTATACTTCGTCAAGCATGTACACCATAGTTTGTTCATTTTAACCTTAATAACTTCAAGATGCTTATGATAGGGGCAATGAGAGCTGAAAGCTATAAGTACCATAATTTTTGGAAGCTCTTTATGAGACTTGAATCTCTACTTCCTTCTTTGAAGGCCTTTCTTCCGCCATTATATTGAGTCTATACCTTCTACCTTTATGCACCTACTTTGAGAGCATAGTGGCCATTCTTAGTTCTATGTGCATTGTCCCAAGACTGGTTGATTGATGCATAACTTGATATTGCTTGTTTTAAACTATTTGTATCTAGTCACTCTTATGAACTTTGAAGGTGTCCTACGCATTTATATTTGCTACTCTATGAGGGACAAGCTGAATACTATAATGCTATGTTTTCTTTATGTGAAACAAACAAACGTCTTGCAAAGCATTGTTATTCATGAATCTTTTGTTTGTGCCTTTTCATGTTGCATCATAGTTTCTTTGTCTTATTGCTAGAACTTTGTCTTTCATGTTATGATTGATGTACTATGATCCCAGCTTTGAATGTTTTACAAATACTTTGATCAAGTCTTTGATGGTGCATGTCACCTCAAAAATTATTCTTTCTTTTTATCACTTACCTACTCGAGGACGAGCAGGAGTTAAGCTTGGACATTTTGATACATTGCAAATGTATCTATAATTTTTGATATTCCATGCTTGGTTTTATCTACTTTCTTGTGTTTTGTCCACACTTTGGAGTACTTTTCATATGATTTCTTGGACTAACCTATTAACAAGAGCCACAGTGCCAGCTGCCTGTTTTCTGCTGTTTTTGGTTCCAGGAAAGTCAGAAAATGAATATTCTCGGAATTAGACGGGACAAAAGCCAAAGTGCCTATTTTTCCGGAAGACATCTGATGCCAGAATACGAGACGGAGAAGAGCTGGGGGCTGGCCACACCACCTGGCCGCGCGGCCAGGCCTGGCCCACGCCAGGGGGTGGTCTGGCCGACCCCAGCACCCCCTCAGCCTCTCCTTCCGCCTATATATTGCCCTTGGGACCAAAACCCTAAGTACCCGATCAAAAAGCCACGAAAGAGTCTATAGCCGTCATCATCTCCATCCCTAGATCGAGAGGGATCTGAAGCTCTTCCCGGCACCCTGCCGGAGAGGGGAATTCACCCTGGAGGCCTTCATCATCATCATGCAAGCCTCCGGTGTGATGCGTGAGTAGTTCATCTCTAGACTATGGGTCCATGTAGTAGCTAGATGGCTGGTTCTCCTCCTTTGTGCTTTCATGTCTAGATCTTGTGAGCTTCGTTCATGATCAAGATCATCTATTTATAATTCTGCATGTTGTGTTTACGGGGATTCGATGGATATTGAGATGCTATTTCAGATTGATTATTGATTCTATCATGTCTTTGTTATTTGTGATCTTGCATGCTTTCCGTTGTTAGTAGCTATCTTAGCCAAGTAGATGCTAGCAACTCCAAGAGTTAGTATTTATGCTCGATAGTGGGTTCATGCCTCTGGTAATCTGGGGAAGTGACAGAAATCTCTAAGGTACTAGATGTGTTGTTGCTACTAGGGAGAAAAAACAATCATTTGTTCATGGAACAATTGTATTGTTTACTTTACACGCAATTCGTAAAGCAATAATTTGTTGCTTGCAACTTAATACTGGAGGGGGTTCGGATGATAACCTGAAGGTGGATTATTAGTCATAGATGCAGTTGGATGGTGGTCTATGTATAATGTTGTAATGCCCAATCAAGTTCCAAAGGAGTCGAGATGATTAGTATATGCATGTATTGCTTTCTCGATGTTTGTCAATTGCCCCGTTGTAATTTATTTACCCAGCATGTTATCTATCTTAAGGAGAGCCACCTCTAGTGAACTATGGACCCTGGTCCTTTCTTTTACATACAATCTATAAAGTGTTTACTGCTTTGTGTTTACTTTCTGCAAACTATTACTTTCTTCCATTCGATACGTTTAATCCTTTGTTTTCAGCAAAACCGGTGAGATTGACAACCTCATCGCAAGTTGGGGGCAAAGTTATGTGGTTGTGTTGTGCAGGTCTCCACGTTGCTGCTGGCACCGGTAGTGCGCCCTACCAACATTCAGCTAGCTACACCTTTGGGGTGTTTCCTTTCTCCTACTGGATTGATAACCTTGGTTTCTTACTGAGGGAAAACTTGCTGTTGTGCTCATCATACCTTCCTCTTGGGGTTCCCCAACGAGCTCGATATATTTGGGCCATCACTCCTCTTCGAAATTTTCTGGCAGAGGGGTGGGCAGGCGATAATCGAGATTGAGAGGATCATTATGGATCTCACCGACCTCACTTGTTGGGTTGTTTCTTGGTGAAGTTGAAGCCACTGAATTCATGAATCCAACACTCAAAGTTCCCACAGACGACGCCAATTGACGAGGGATAACTTCGACAATGTCCATAGTTATAGACTTGGGTTTGATGAAAACGAGAGCATTGGTGATTTCGTCAGCCTATCAGACAAACAAGGGAGTTGAATCTTGTCTAAGCTTTACTGCAAAGAGATAATTACAAAGTCATCGATTCGCTAGATGTGATCTAACTCACGGCGGGTTGTGTCTACTCCAAGCTATGGTGTCCTCTCCGTTGGCTCCTCCCAGCCCTTATATGAGAGGCTGGGTCTCAGAGTCCAATACGGATCGGTTACAAGTTTGATTACAGCTACCTCACTATGTTGGTTTGTATCTCTATCTTGATTAACACATCTGGTTCCTAGGCTTCAGATGCTTTCCGGAACTCTTTATTTCTTTGTGGGCCTTGGGTCGTATCTTTAGTATGTACCAGGTATACTAATTATAGGAACCCGATAAGTCATACTCATATCAGGAATGTGAGGCGTCTCGATCCTCCGGATCGGGGTGCCACACAAGGTAATGATGTCATTGTCGTAGACCTTCATATTCTTCCTCCTAGGGAAATGAAGAACAAAAGGATTGCATGTGGGTAGTTCAAAACTCATATTTTTCTGTGCAGATTAATCAAAGCTTTAATAGTTCTTAAAAAATAGTCTACCAAGTATTATAGGAGTAGTAGCATCTTCAGGCATGTTAACAATAACAAGAACAATGAGTGATAGACAGTCTTTGATTTGCACAACAATATTCTCTTTGAGACACACAACTTGTTTATAGGTAGAGTCAGCTAGATGGAGTTGCTCAGTGACAACATAACTACGAAGGTTTAGCCTTTCGAATATTTTTTTCGGAAGGGTTTAAACACTAGAACCTAAATCACAAAGCGCATCAATTTCATTCAGGCCAATATTTACATTTACACTAGGCTAAGAAATATCCTCTAACTTAG
This sequence comes from Avena insularis, assembly GCA_023614405.1. NCBI lineage: Eukaryota > Viridiplantae > Streptophyta > Magnoliopsida > Poales > Poaceae > Avena > Avena insularis. The sequence goes on along the minus strand of CM042690.1, from coordinate 655,943,219 downwards.
CGGGAAGCTTTTTAGATATTTTTTTTGTAGTCCATCTCAAGCTCGCCTACCTTAATAGTAACTTGATTAATGAAGTGTTGATACACGATCTCATTACCTCCTTCACGGTCGGGGTTCTTAAATGTGGTCATCTTGACATGGTCCTCCAAGGTGTAGTCCGGTGATGAAGTATTGCTATAATCTATCTTTTCATCATCTTTTCAACTCTCATAATTTTGTGGTCTCCAACCAGATTAGGCTCAACCTTTCCTGTAAACTTTGCAAGTATGAATGTTTGACTCTCACTATTTGGTCTACTATGCCTCAACAGTTTTAGTTCTTTTCTGGAGATCCTGCACATCATTCTTCATAACAACAACTTGGTTAAATAATTTACTAAGGATAGTAACATGGTTCTCCGTTATTCTAATAACATTATTATTTTGTTCAGTCTGAGCTTGCATAAAGTATTTAAATGAACTCTCAACTGATTGGATATTACCCATATTTGCTCCACTATTATTATTATAGTTATTGGGGGCATAAATTATTCATCAATGAAGATGTACAATATTTTGATGGAGATCCTCCAATTCATGACCTCTTCAAGCAAATCTCTACAAATGCATGTGAGATAAAACACAAAATATTCTTTTAAATACTAATGAATAACATGGTAAACGCCAGAAGCATGATGTAAAGGATTTTTTTTCACTTGCCAAGTTACAATTTGTGTTTTGTGTTCAAAGGTACTTGCAACATACATGCATCTCTTATGGGATTGTACTTTTGCTCAAGAATGTTGGGATCTTATCAGGCCCGAAAGTAAAAAAAAAAAAAGAGGTGTTAGCGTATATGATGAAATATCATTGCTGAAAGACAAGATCTAATCATTTTTGGATGTTGACAGCTCGAGGAAGATATGGCCTTGATTATCCATATATAGATGTAAACAAAAGAAAGCACCTACCATCAAGGACTGGATACAAAATAATCTATTTGTTTTTCTCCTTTTTATCTATAAATATGTAAAAAAAAATAACATCAATATTTTTTTTATAGTAGGACAGAATGCCTCACTGTTTGCCCATGAAAAAAATGTGTTGTAATCATGTAAGATTTTTTTTTTTGCGGGTATTTTCTGACCGATGGCTAAAAGCCTGGACCATAGTCTTACAATATCTTCTGAATAATAAAATATTCATGTTGAAATATACTCCCCCGGCGATTTCTTAGAAAAAATAAAAAAGATATTTAGGTCTCACGACTTATGTATGCACGTGGAAGTTTGGAACGGTGGGAGTGAAAGACACGTCTCTTCAATGCGTGTCTAGCCATGTGATGTCTCCTTATTTCGCGTAAAGGCCACATGTTCCGTATCATCACTCTGTTTTCTTTTGCGAGATAAAAATACGTAGTACTACGAACCTTGGAGGCTTGGAGCATCTCTACGTTGTCTCGGGCTCAGCTAGAACCTGACGGTGGCAGTGGTCTACTAGATGTAGCTGAGGTGTAGCACCGAGATTTGGAAACGTCCAGCATGGTGGAGTACTGGAGACTGATATCTTTGCTCATGTTATCTGAGTATCCGACAGGCTTCGCCAGTAATCTAACGCAATCTCCAGTTTATATTAATAGTCTTAATTTTATCTAAATTCATATATATCTAGTTAAATATTTAGATTAAATGCAATCGTATCTAGATATATATATATATATAAGTTTTTATGAAAGTCAGACTTTATAAAGTTTGACTAATTATATGGAAAAAAATGAATATTTACAATACCAAATGCATATCATATGAAATTAAATTATATACATGCTGATATTGTGAAGTTTGACCTTGACTGGAACTTATATGCATTGTATGGTGAAGGAGTTTTATTTTTTGTCTTTTTAGAACATTTTTCTCGTCCTCTGCGTTTCCTCTGCCTTTGTCTGTTAATGGGCCTGGTATTTTATTCAATACCTGGACCACATGTTGGGCTCATGGACTGAAAGGAGACAACTGTAGTAGAAGAAGAGTTTTGTTAGTTCTAAAGAAAAAAGAGTTTTGTTTGTCTAAAAAAAAGAGTTTTGTTTTTTTGGAACGAGAGCCGGAGGTGATGTTTTGGCTCACGTGTGCAAATAAACTTATTATGAGAAATGTATAAAAATAAAATTTAAAATGTAAAAAGAAAAAACACGTGCACATCTAGAAAATGTATGTTCGTACACATATTTTCAGGCGAAAAGAACATTTTATGTGGACCGTGTAAAACGACAAAAACAATATTCTATGAATAGTTATATTGGAGCATCGGAATTTGTCTTTTTTACACAGGTCACAAAAAATGTTCCTTTTTCTCGAAAACTTGTGTTCGAACTTAAAATGTTTGCATCTACATGCAAATATTTTTTTCTAATTTTTTTAGCATTTTGAAATATGCTTTCAAACAACAGGTTCATTTGCACCCGTCAGCCGAATTGGATTTCCACGAGCAAGATTAATATACTAGCTGAATTAAAGAATTTCCCAAAATGTTTTTCTGTGGAATAAACGATATCAGCTGGAGCTTTGTATTAGATACTAAAATCATTAGACTGATTCTGAACACAGAAAAACAGCTTCGCTTCACTTTTCTGCCCAACGTTTACACACTGCAGCCCTAGTAGCAGTGTAGCATACAAACAATGACATCTTCAAGGCAAAAAAAAACAAGAAAAAAAAGACAGTCTCCAGTGTTCTCTCTTATAGAAGATAGCCTAAACTAGAATGTCATGACCAACAACGCCTCACACAACTTCAGCCCTTTCATGTAGCATAGGACACCAAAGTACTCTAGCAGATCTGGCAAGCAAAATAGCTAGCACCTTCCTTCTACAGGGCAGAATTGGGCAGAATTCGACGGGTAATCAAGGTTGGCTGCTAGGAAGCTTGCTGAGGATCGAGTGCTCTGGCTTGTGGTCACACTCAAAATCAAGGTGGACGAACGCCCGCTCGACTTCTGGGAGTTCCTCGATCTTTATCTGAAGTGATTCACCGATGGCATGCGCCTCCTTCAGCGGCAAGTCCTCCGGGAGCTCAATGTCAACCTGCCAGTCCATTGACCACATGAGATGCAAGTTCATCAAAATACTGAAAACATTCTTACTAAAAACAATTATATGTACGAAGCCTCACTGAATTACCAGTTTCTAACACGCTGTGAGCATCTCTGTCATTTTTTTTGTCAAAATACTAATTCTATCACGGCAAGAGAAAGTCCATACAGTGTTACTAAAACTGTTTTATGATCATAGACCAAAGTGAAGCTAAAGTCCCAGTATAAATGAGTAACAACTTGTTGTCTGATCACATCACAAAGAAGCGCCTCATACTTAATTAGCCATCCCATTCAAAATTCAAACAAGATGAACCAACATTATGGATTGAGCAAGGATCTAGAGAGAGCAACACGAGGAGCGAAGACCACAAAAATGAATTGAGCAGCAAGCAAGCACAGCTAAGAATCACATCAGTTTCAGGTAAACTGAAAACGCAGCACCACACACCATACTACTGCATGTGGTTAATATTGTAGGGAAGAGAATAGATTCACCTGAAGAAGAGCATGCAAAAGAACAAAATATAAAAAACAAGGATATACTAACCTCAACAAAGTAAAGCACCCCAAATGTATATGCCCGAACTGTATCAACACGCTTAATTTGAGGATCATGCCTGATAGCTAGGTATGTCAACTTCTGCAGCACTTCCGGGGGAGCTGATTCACCTACTAGTGATACTGCATCCAGAATAGCGATATGTATTACTATATAGCTAAATGTCAGGGTAACCTAAAAATCTAATGCAAATTCTAGCATTTCAACTTTCAGGAATGGTTTCAGTTGTACTACCTCCGTTCCTAAATATAATACGTTTTGGTAAGCTAAACATGAAGTAATCTTGATGTCATATTCAAGCAAATGTACTTATATGCGAGTTACAAATATTTTAGAGGCACCAACTGATTTATAAGTTATGCATTGCTTTTATTTATAAAATGTTTCTTAGGAGCCCTACAAACAATTTGTCCTAACAGATGTCCTCGTGCCGAAACTTTTCCTACGGCACTCGATTATTTATAAGATTAGAGAGCTATATACGGGTACAACCGTACAACTGATGTTTCACATGCTAAATTTTAATGTTGTAGTGAGTATGAATAGTGCAAACCTGCATTTTCCCACACTGTTCCAGACCAGTTTGTAATTGTATAAACTGCAAGGACAATAGCACCAACTGGGTCGATCCACCAGTAGAACCTGTCACCGAGAACAGCAGCAGCCAAACCGACGACATTCGTGACCACATCAAAATAATGATCCTGCAAAAATAAACCAATCACATTATTTTTGCCAAACCTATGCACATCTGATCATTTGAATCTAGTCAAACAGAGAAACACAGAAAGATATAAACCTTAGCATACGCGCGGACTATGTTGTTACCAGATGTCCGGCAGTAGAACCACAGAGCTAGCTTAACTACTGTTGCAAAGATCATGATTGAATATAGCCATAGAAGTTGTACTGGGTTCAGTTTATCTGGAGCCTCGTTCACTACCAGCTTTTCAGCAGCTTGAAGAAATACTTGGAATCCTGAAATTTTAAAATAATTATTCTTTAAATCTTTAAGACAGCGGTACAGGTCCATATATAAAGGCAAACAAGTAGCAACATCACTCGATTATGGACGGAACTCATTTCCAACAAGAAGCAAACATACCTAAAGTAGCCATAACAGCCGCAAAGATGATAATGCCTACTGGCTGCACCCTCAGTTTACCAATGGGATACTTGTAGACGTTGATGCTCTTCATCGATAGATGTGTGAACCAAAGGATACCACCAGCCATGAGATCAAGCAATGAATCAAGTGTTGATGCAGCTATAGCAATCGACCCACTTTTAACTGTCGCATATATCTGAAGAGAAGGAGAGAGTATGAATTGTGTAATCAAACCTAAAGGTGTTGAAACAAGTGGACTGAAAACAAAGGAAAAATGACAACCTTCAAGGACAAGAGAAGAATATTTGCATAATTTGATATCTTCATGGCAAATTCACTCTGTCTTTGCTCAATGAGCTCTTCCTCTTCGCTTATAACATTGGATTCTTCTATTGAGTCAACTTCCTCAAAGGATCTCAAGGTGGCAAATTGTTTCTCGTAGTATTCTTTCTCTCCTACATAAGTCCAAAAGGCTATCATGTTAGAAACGTTAAAATAAAAGAGTTCATGTTGTGCATATAGAAAGAGAGAAATTAGTAGGTCATATCCTACTTGTGGATCATGGGGAACCATCCAAAACCATGAAATATTAGGAATAGTTCATATGTAATACTCCCTCCGTTTTATAATATAAGATGTTTTAGCTTTCGTGAAACGAATGTATCTAGACATCTTTTAGTGTGTAGGTTCGGAGTGAACTCACGCACTAGAAAACGTCTAGATACATTCGTTTAACAAAAGCTAAAACATCTTATATTTTGGAACGGAGGGAGTATGCTTGTAGATTCCACTAGTATGCTATGGCATAATTATCTTGACAGTAAAAAATATTACCAGTTTTGTAGGTAAAAATAATATCTTCCAAGTGAAAATTGGAACATCTGTAAAACAAACAGAATTGGAGTGCAAGGCTAGCAGATTATGAATGAAATAATCTTACAGACTGTTCAACATCTATGATTGCCCCGAGAAACAGAAAAGGACAGACAAGGACATCCTGAGACAGCTATCTTGGATTGGATCTAACTATGGATACAAATAAGAGAACTCTCCCATTTTTTTCAAAGAAACAAAGAACGTGAACACTGTAGACATCGAAGAATCAAAACGTACGGCCTATGGAATCACACTATTCTTGATAGTGTATATAGGAACAGTTCTCATCCCTTGCAACTTGCAAAATTAATCTAAATCAAGAAAAGTCTGAACTTTCAACTTTCCTACTAAAATAATTTTTTAAAAAAAAGAGCACATCGCAGATGCAGAACGTCCTGACAAAGATATCGGTATTATAAAGCTACGCCGGGCTCTATTTCTAGATTCTAGATGCTCCCTCCATTTGAAAATTCTTCTTTTTGTCTTGATGTTTCTTACTCAAACATGAATTGACCAAGGATCTAGAGATAAAGAAACACAAGTAGTATCAAAGACCACAAAAATGAATTAAGCAATAAGCAAGCACAGCTAAGAATCACAGTAGTTTCAGGTAAACTGAAAACACAGGCACCACGCACCGTACTACTGCATCTTGTAGCGTTGAATATTCTCCAAAAAGAAACAAAATAGTTGGAAGGAGTTTTGACCAAGACAAACATAAAAAGGGTATTGGATAAATTTCAAAGAGCATACAACGAATGAATATTGACCTGGGGGCCAGGACCGTGACAACAAAACAGAAAGGTGAAATGTCCCCGAATACACAACACTGGTTATGTTACAAGTTACAACCTGCAACCATATGAAACAACCAGAAGCACCGATAGATAGCAAACTCAAGAAGTACTCCATCACAAAGGAGTAAGAAACTATACCATACATGATCAATTGTAAGTAGCTCCATTCCCCCCTCGCTAGAATAAAAAAACTGGTAGTACTCTGTACCAGCAATACAGCCATAACGATTTAACGATCACCAACAATCGAATTATCCGTGGGATTCAGGAATCTAGGATCACAAGCACAGCCACCAGCCATTCAACCAATTACCAGTTCACAACCACGAGTCTGCGACAAGAAAACCCACAGCCACAAAGGTGCGACCTCCCTCGCAAGACAAAACGCCAGCACCAGCAGAATGCCAAATACAGTTATATACAGATCAAACGAGGGAAAAAATAACAAAATCCTGTCTAAGACGAGAAGTAGTAATGTTTGAGGAGGAGGGTTGCAGAACCTTCTCTGAGGCCCTTGGAGCGGGAGAAGTCGACGTGGGACGGCCTCTCCGGGTCGACGGCGTCGAGCACCTTCTTGGGCAGGCGCGCCACGAACTCCCCGCGCATCGACCCGACCGAGTTGTTCCGCCGCCCGAGCCCGCCGACGAGGAGCGGCGCCCGCGCGTCATTGTCCCCGCAATCCTTGGCCTCGTCCATCGTCCCCAGCGCGAGTCGGAAGAGTCGAAGCCGCCTGCCTGCCTCCTCCGTTCCCCTACCTCTCCCCCTCCTCTCTCTCCCTCTCTCCTTCCTGTGTACGCGATTCGATCGTCCCCTTCGCCGCTTCTTATTTTTGGCGTCTCGTTCTGTCTCCTAGCGATACGTATATACGGCACGCTACGGGCTGAGCGGTGGGGCCGTGCTTAAACGGAGACAAGACGAGGGTGCAGATCACGGTATTAATTATGAGGAGAATGTTTGAGCTAGCACCAGCTACCGGCTGCGCAGCGACAGCCGATGCAGACCGTTTTATCTACTGTACGTAGTTAAATGTTTTTCGACAACTCTACTGTGGTTAGTTTTTTTCGCATATGTGTGATACTTCTCGGTTCAACAGCTTGGCATATATATTAAATTTTTAAAAAGCAGCTTGGCCTATGGGCAGAGGATGTGCTGGATGTTTACTCATGTCACCATGTGCAATGGTGTCACTTGAGATGTACTGTATACATGACTACATGGCGCATCGGTGAACTTCTCTCAGGTCATTCATTTCGGTACCAGGTCATGCTAGGTTTGCCCGACAATGCTTAAAGCGTGTTTTTAGATGTAATAGGGGCAAGTGTTTGGTTGTAACCTTTTCACGACATTTGGGGATCATAGCTCCACGAAAACTGCGTGCGTCAATACAGTCTCTTATCATTAATGTATATTTCGTTCGGTTGTCGAAGAAGCCAAGTCCCAGGTGTTTTCATGTAATTCTTGATGAAAGCTTCGTAAAACCAAGAATCCAACCCTTCTCTTTAAACTTGACATCAAGAAGACGTTCGACTCGATCCGATAGGACTACTTAATGGATATGTTGTATCATTAGGGATTCCCTAGAAAATTTAGAGATTGAATCTCAGCGCTCCTACTTACCGCTACTTCGAGAGTTCTACTTACTGGAATTGCCGATGACCCTATCAAGCACGGAGGGGTTTAAGACAAGGAGACACTCTCTCTCTCTCTCTCTCTCTCTCTCTCTCTCTCTCTCTCCTCCTTTTTGTTTTGGCTATTGACCTGCTACACCACATTCTTTGCAAAGCCACGGAACAAGCCCACCTATACAAGCTTCGTGGGCATGCACCCATAGTTAGGACTTCACTTTATGCCGATGATGCCGCCATCTTCGTGAAGCCTCTCAAAAATGATATTGACTTCCTTGCCTCCACCCTTTCCCATTTTGGGGAGGTCATCAGCCTTGTGACAAATTGTACAAAAAGTCAAGTGGCGCCTATTCGATGCGATAACATTGATCTAGATGACATTCTCCGAGCATTCCTGGTTTCCCACACTACTTTCCCAATGAATTATCTTGGGCTTCCCTTGTCGGTGACTAGACTTAAAAGAATACATGTTCAACCTCTTGAAGGTAAGGTTGCGGCTAAACTCATCCCTTGGATAGCGAAGCACATAATGGACAAACGGACAACACAAGTGAAAGCGGTCCTTACAAGAATTGTCATACATTTCATCACCGTTCTCGATGTCACTATTGAGGTTCTAATGAAGATTGATAGTTTGAGAATAGCTTATTTGTGGGTGGATAGTGACAAAGTTACCGGTGGAAAGTGCAAAGTAAATTAGGATCTTGTTTCAAGCCAAAATAAAAAGGGGGACTCGGAATATTAAACCTCCAAAAAAATCGGTGCTCTTGGACTAAGATGGATTTCGTAAGAATGGAAGAACAAGGACAAACCGTGGGTGAGGCTTGGCAACCTTTGCAACTACAAGGATCACACCCTCTTTGCTGCGGCAGCAAAAGTAACCATTGGGAAAGGAAAGATGGCGCTTTTTCAGGAACCAAGTTGGCTTGATGGAGAAATGCCTAAAGATGTGGCTCCCCTTATCTTTGATATCTCTAAAAAGAAAAGATGTTTGGTTCAACAAGGTCTATTAAATGACTTTTGGGTCTCACAAATCAATACGCAAGATGGACTTACTTTGCAACATATTGATCAATTTTTCAAGCTTTGGGAGAAGCTAGCCAACATACATTTAGACCAACACATTCTGAATGATATCACTTGGAAACTAACAAGAGATGGATGCTAATATGATAAATCGGAAAACAAAATGCAATTCTTGGGACAAGTTAACTCCTTGATGCCCACCATGGTTTGGAAACCGTGAGCAACACCAAAATGCAAAATCTTTGCATGGTTGGTTCTCCAAAATCGTATTCGGATGGCGGATAGACTTGTGCTAAGAGGTTGGCCCAATTGCGACTGTTGCAAGCTTTGCAATCAAACACAATAATTGACCTCCCACCTTCTATTCAAATGCTGCTACTCAATGAGAGTTTGGAATAATCTGAAGAATTAGTAACACCGCAAATATGCATCGATATGGATCCGTAAAAGAATGGTGGAAAGAGGTTATCCATAAAAGGGGAGCACAAAGGAAGGTTTTGGCTTCAATGGCAATGTTGGTCTCTTGGGAAATTTGGAAAGAGAGAAACTCTAGGGGCTTTCAAAATCATGTTATAACCGTTAAAATGCTAGTCAATAAAATTAAGGATGAAGCTTCCATGTGGTGCCTTGCCAGCACCAAGGCTCTTTATAGTATTATGCCATGCTAATAATTGTTTTGTATGCGGTTTGGTTGCCTCGATGATTCCCAAGGCATGGTTTGTAAAACTCTACTTCTCCTTAATCAATGAAAATGACAAATCTTTTGCCTTGTTTCAAAAAATCCTAGGTGTTTGCTTGCCTGTTTTTTACGTTTTTGGCTAATTACCAGTTGTTTGGTAACTTGCATTCTGCCTACCTCCTGGCCTATGTGGTGAGCTTACCCATCAAAAAACGAGGCACACAATATTATTTAGAGAATTGCAATTCATACGTAGTACTAGTACGACATAATCTAAAATGTCACGGTGTTAGTGTTGCTGCACGAGTTCAATAAGAACTACTCGTGATGCATCACAATTTCATCAAACTGGTAGGTTGTAAGTGAATACACCTCACAAAATATACAGATCTGCCATAATTTTTCATCAATCCTAACTACTCTAAAATATACACCATAGTCATCATCAGCAGCACCGCTACCAGCACCTCTTCCAACACCATAGTCGGCTCCTCGTAGGTATTGCTTGTTTAGGAAGGTCATGAACCAGCTCATCCTGCGATCAGGGGTCATAGCAAACGACATGGTGACATGCACATTGTTCTCCATGAGGTGGCTAAGAGCATAGTGTAACATTGTCAGAGTGATGGACGGTGTGGGAATAGTAGATCATCTTCATCTCAAGCATATTTCTCAATGGGCGTGTTGATCATATCGGTGTCCTTCAGGTGAGTCTACATGAAAACACAATTAGTTATGACGTTTTGTTCAGATGTGAGCTTACAAACAATTGAGTGTACTGATGCAAGGGAAATTTATCCAACCTTGATATTCTCATAGTAGTGCTCGTCGTCCATCATATGAGAGATAGCGTATCCTCCACCTAGTTGACAACCCCCAAGAGCAGGGGATCACTGACCACCTCTCAATATGGAAGTAGGGGTATTGATCCGCAGGAGCAAGAAGGAAAAGCAATTACTCTCTCCAACTAGAGTGCCACAAGTCTAGTTGTTTATGCACTACATAAGGATTAAGGGAGATTGATTTAATGCTAGGAACTAAAGAGCAACAAAATAGTAAATATAAAAGTGTACCAATCCTCTAAATGCAAGAGGACAAGATAAAGGGTTTTACTCTATGTAAACAATGGACCTGGGTGAAGGGTTTCGCAGCATAGTAAATCAAAAATTTCTACGGAAGCGAACAGAGGGAAAGCCAAGATCTAATCTAGGAGATGCAAACAAAGAGAGAGATTGGATTAGATCTTCATACCCTTGAAGATTCAGACAGGAACGTTAATCGAACGTGGGTGATGTAGTCGTCGCTTCTCCTCCTCGCGATCCGATCCGATCTAGCACCACAAGTGGCGGTGCCTCCGTGAGATGCACACGCAGCACCTCGACGCCTCCTCCTTCCTCGGACCAGCAAGTAGGGTGGAGAGATAGATTGATCTACAACACGACGGCAGTGTATATGGTGGAGAATTTCTGCAGCAGGCTTCGCCACAAACAAATGGGAGGGAGAGGAGGGCAGCAGGGCAACTAGGGTTTGGAGGAAGGTGTAGGTTGGGGAGGGGCGCACCAGCCCTCTATATATAGAGGGTGCGCCAGCCCTGCCCATCCTCCAAGCCTATCTCTAGTTTAAACGATTTAAACTTTCCCTTATCTAGAAACTCTATCTCTAGTTTAAACGAGTTTAAACTTATCTAGGATCGGCTGGCCCTATGGGGCCTTGTGCCCTGTCCCAATGCGGCCAGGACTTCCATCATAGGCCCATGCCCTCCCGGAAGGTGGGACCACGTTGGCCCCTTCCGAAGGTTCTAGAAGCTTCCTGCACAATACCGATTAATCCGAACAATTCAACTCCAAAACTGCATCGCCTTATATGAATCTTATTCTCGACCACTCTAACCTCTCGTGATGTCCCGGATCCCATCCAAGACTCGAACAAAAATTCATAAACCAAGTATCCAATCTATCCTAGCGCCGAGACACGTTATGTGTGACCACGGGTTCGAGAATATGCGTATATGATCTTCTATCAATAATCAACAGCGGGTCCAGGCACCCATATTGACTCCACACATTCATCGATGATCATATCGGATGAACCACGATGCCAGGATTCAATCAATCCCATATATATATTCCCTTCGCCTCGCGATATTTTACTTGCCCGAGATTCGATCGTCGGTCGCCATACCTAGTTCAATCTCGCTCACAAAGAAGTACTTTACTCGCTCCGTAATCCGATATCACTTTGTGATTAACTTCTTAACCACATGCTTACAAGCGTGTTGATATCGACACCGAAAGTGGGCCCAAGTATATCTCTCCGACTTGGGAGGGACAAATCCCATCTCGATACATACAACCCAATGATACTTTCCGATTACCGAGAGACACCTTTATGATCACCCTCTCATAGGATGACGCTTGATGACCTCAAAGCTTTCTTCCGATACCGTGGAGTTGTATTATCTCATGGTCTAAGGAATACAATATTTGACATAAGAAAACTTCGCAAAGACGAACACGATGACACGATCTAATTGCTTCGCTTAGTTTGGGTCTATCCACCATATCATTCTCCAATGATATGATCTCATTATCAATTGACAACTCATGTCTATGGTTAGGAAACCTTAACCATCATTGATCAATGAGCTAGTCCATAGAGGCGTACTAGGGACACGGTGTTGTTCACAAACCACACAAGTATTAAAGTTTCCGCTTAATACAATTCTAGCATGGAATATAAACTTTATCATGAACAAGAATTATAATAATAACATCTTTATTATTGCCTCTAGGGCATAATTCCAACAGTCCCACTTGCACTAGAGTCAATAATCTAGTTTACATCCGCAACAATCTCACACCCATGGCACTGAGGTGCTGATCATGTTTTATACGTGGAAGAGGTTTAGTCAATGGATCTGCGACATTCAGATCTGTATGTACTTTGCTAATCTTCAGATCTCCATCTGCTATATAATCTCGGATTATATGAAACTTGCGGTTGATATACTTGGTCTTTGGATGATATCTTGGTTCCTTAGCGAGTGCTATGGCGCCAGTGTTGTCACACAATATCTCCAAAGGGTCCAATGCACTTGGAACCACGCCAAGCTCATGATGAAGTTCTGATCCAAACTCCTTCACTTGACACTTCGCAGCAGCCATGTATTCCGCTTTCATCAGATCCCACGATCACGCTTTGCTTGCAGCTTCTCCAAATTTCACAGCTCCTCCATTCAAAATATACACGTATCCTGTCTCGAGATTTACAATCATCCTTGTTGTCGAAACTAGCATCGACGTAACCTTTACGACGAGCTGTTCATCACCCCCATAGACTAAGAACATTTCTTTAGTCCTATTTAGGTACCTTAGGATGTTCTTCACGGCTGTCCAAAGGTTCCACTCTGGATCACTTTGATATCCGCCACAAACTAAGAGCATTGGACACATCCGGTCTAGTACACAAGATGGCATACATGATGGAACCTATGGCCGAGGCATAAGGCACTTTGCTCATAGCTTCCCTATCATTTACCGTAGTGGACACCGAGCCTTGCTCAATATCTTACTCGACAACATAGGCAATCGAACCTTTCAATGCCTTATCCATTCAACCTTTTCGTAACTTTGTCTAGGTATGTACTTTGGCTTAAAGCTATCAGCGCCTTTGTCTATCTCTATAGATTTTATGCCCAATATATAAGCAGCTTCACCTAGGTCTTTCATTGAAAACACTTGTTCAAATAACTCTTCACATCGTTAAGCATGTTGATGTCATTTCCAATAATCAATATGTCATCCACATATAGTACCGTAAATGTCACCGAGCTCCCACTCACTTTCTTGTAGATGCAAGCTCAGAGCAATTTGGAACAAATCCAAAGCTCTTGATCACTTGATCAAAACGAAGGTTCCAACTCCGAGATGCTTGCTTTAGTCCATAAATGGAACGCTGAAGTTTGCATACTTTATCAAGATCCTTAGGATCGACAAAACCTTCGGGTTGCATCATATACAACTCTTCATCAATGTTGCCATTGAGGAAAGCAGTCTTGACATCCATTTGCCATATTTCATAATCATGAAACGCAGCAATTGCTAATAAAATCCGAATGGACTTAAACATCGCCACGGAGAGAAAGTCTCATCGTAGTCAACACCTTGAACTTGTCAAAACCTTTCGCAACAAGCCGCGGCTTTATAGACGGTAACATTACCATCTGCGTCCGCTTTCTTCTTGAAGATCCATTTGCACTCAACGGCCTTTCGGCCGCTAGGAGGGTCCACCAAAGTCCATACTTGGTTTTCGCCATGGATCCCAATTGGATTTCATGGCTTCTAGCCATTTCTCGTAGTCCGCTCATCATCGCTTCCTCATAGTTCGTAGGTTCACCGTCTTCTACTAACAAGACAATAAGACAGGTTGCCGTACCACTCGGGAGGGCACACGACCTTGTCGACCGCGACGCTCAAGAGCAAGATCGTCCAAGCTTCATGATCCTTGTCATTAGCTTCCTCTATTGTTGGTGCAAAGCGGCATCGAACAATTTCAGGTGTCGCGCTACTCTCCAATTCAAGAGAAGGTTCAATAACCTCGCCTAGCTCTACTTTCCTCCCACTCACTTCTTTCGAGAGAAACTCCTTCTCAAGAAAGGAACCGTTCATGCATAAACACTTTGCCTTCTTCCGGATAGAAGGTATACCCAATAGTTTCCTTAGGGTATCCTATGAAGACGCATTCGCTTTGGGTTCGAGCTTGTCCGCATCAACTTCTTGACGAAGCTTCAGATCCCCAAACTTTAAGAAACGACAACTTAGGTTTAGCACCAAACCATAGTTCATACGGTGTCGCCTCAACGGATTTAGATGGAGCCCTATTTAAAGTGAATGCAGGTTTCTAATGCATAACCCCAAAATGATAACAAATTAGTAAGAGACATCATCGATCGGACCATATCTAATAGGGTTCGATTCCTGCTCGTACACACCATTGCGCTGTGGTGTTCCGGTATGGCGGAGTTGTGAAACGATTCCACTTGCTTTGAGATGCGTGAGAAAATCATAACTCAAATATTCGCCCCACGATCGGATCGTAGAAACTTAATCTTTCTATTACGATGGTTCTCCACTTCATTCTGAAATTCTTTGAACTTTTCAAACGTTTCAGATTTATGTTTCATTAAATAGATATACCCATATCTACTTAAGTCATCGGTAAAAGTGAGAAAATAGCGATATCCACCGCTGGCCGAAACACTCATCGGTCCGCATACATCGGTATGTATGATTTCCAACAAGTCCGCTGTTTCGCTCCATCATACCGAGAACGGGTTTTGATCATCTTGCCCATGAGGCATGGTTTGCATGTGTCAAATGATTCAAAATCAAGAGACTCCAAAAGTCCATCGAATGGAGTTTCTTCATACGCTTTACACCAATATGACCTAGACGACAGTGCCACAAATAAGTAGTATTATCACTATCTACTTTGCATCTCTTAGCCTCAATGTTATGGATGTGTGTTTCATCCCTTTCGAGATTTAGAAGAAATAAACCATTCACAAGAGGTGCATGACCATAAAAGATGTTACTCATATAAATAGAACAACCATTATTCTCCGATTTAAATGAATAACCGTCTTGCAATAAACACGATCCAGAAATAATGTTCATGCTCAACGCAGGCACATAATAACACTTATTAAGGTTTAAAACTAATCCTAAAGGTAAAACTAAGGAGAGCGTGCCGACGGCCATCACATCAACTCTTGATCCGTTGCCAACGCGCATCGTCACCTCATCCCTCGCAAGCCGCCGTTTATTCCGTAGCTCCTGTTTCGAGTTATAAATATTAGCAACCGAACCAGTATCAAATACCCAGGCACTACAACGAGGGCTAGTAAGGAAAACATCAATAACATGTATATCAAATATACCTTTGATGGTGCCAGCCTTCTTGTCCGCTAAGTACTTGGACAGTTATGCCCAAAGGACCCTTGTCCTTGCAATAGAAGCACTCGCCTGCTTGGGACCAGACTGAGCTTCTTCTCAGGGGGCATTAAGCTTGCCGCCCTTCTTGAAGGGCTTCTTTGCACCTTTACCTTTCTTAAAGGAGGGCTTGTTGACCATCAACACATGATTATCCTTCTTGATGTCCACCTCCGCTGCCTTCAGCTTTGAAGAGCTCGTGATCGTATCAGTGGAACCAATCTGATTATGAGTCACTACAAAACTTTTGTAGCTGGGAGGGAGTGATTGCAGAACCCTATCAATCTTGAGCTCCTCTGGAATCTTGCAGTTCAGTTGCTCAAGGCGTTGAGTGTAGCCCGACATCTTAATGGCGTGCTCACTAATGGAACTCCCTTCCTCCATCTTGCGCTTAAAGAACTTCTCGAGATCTCATATCTCTCGAACGGGCCTGAGTCTGAAACATGGTTTTCAACTCTTCGAGAATCTCAAAGGGCCCGGGATAGTTTTCAAAACGATTTTGAAGTTCCGGGTCCATAGCAAACAACATGGTGCTCTTAATCACCCCATAATCATCTGTGCGCCGATCGATAGACAGCTTTCTCATCAGCCGCAGCTTGCATGGGGTTACCTAACGCTTTCAAGGACATAGTCCTTTGACCGCCAGAGAGAATGATTCTCGATTATGGAACCAGTTGGTGAAGTTAGACCCATTGTTCTTAAGCTTTTCTTTCAGCAAAAACGCTGAAGTTGAAGTTGGACTTAGCCATGTGATCTACAATATTTGCAAGTACAACTTAGACTATGTTCATGATAACCAGTTCAACTTTTAATCAAATTACTAGATGAACTCCCACTAAATTCAACATCCCTCAAGTTGTTTAGTGAACACGATCCAAATTCACCACACCTAATCCGATCTTCACGAGAAGAGATGTGGTTTCAATGGTGGACAACGGCGTCGATCATATCATTCATATGACTCGTGCTTAACCTTTCGGTTCATGTGTTCCGAGGCCATGTCAGTACATGCTAGGCTCGTCAAGTTAGACCCAAGTATTTCGCAGTGCAAAACTGGCTTGCACCCGTTGTATGTGAGCGAGAGTCTATAGCACCCGATCATCACGTGATGCTTGGACACGACGAACTTTCGCAATCGGTGCATACCGGGAGAACACAGTTTTTATCTTGATCTTTAAGTGAGGAATCATCTTATAATGCTACCGTCGCGATCTAAGCATAATAAGATACATAAAAGGATAAACATCACATGCATATAACTTTATGTGACATGGTATATCCAATCTTCGCAAGAATGGTCTCCATCTTGTGCGTTCCGCATGATCTCCATCACTCCACCATGATTGCCTCCACCACGAATAGCAACTACAACTATTGCTAACTACTTAGCGAAAAGTAAAGCTATTACATGGCGATAAGAAGTTGACTTCAAGGTCATACACAATTATAAAGACAACCATATGGCTCCTGCTGGTTGTGTACTCATCGACATGCAAGTCGTGAAACATTACAAAACATGATCATCGTGATACAATATACACATCACATCTTGGGCCATACCATATCACAGAACACTCCTGCAAAAACAAGTTAGACGCCTCTACTTTGTTGTTGCATGTTTTACGTGGCTTATGGGAGTAGATGCTAAGAACGATTCTTACCTACGGAAAGCCACAACGGTGATATTATGGTTGCCAAACTCCGTGTTAATCCCATGACAACTATAGTGAGAGAAACCGACATCCACCACCGCATGTATGGTACAAGCCACACGTCCAAGTGCGGAGCCGGTCTCATGACGACGTCGCGTAAGGTTGGCCTGGACCGCTTCAATCTCACTATCCCGCGTCATAAGAAGAACACAAACAAGAGGCTTGCAACAGAAAACATCAACGCCCGCAACAACCATGTTATGCTCTACTCGTGAAACACATCTACGCATAGATCTAGCTCGATACCATCAAGGGTTTCGCAGATAGTAAATCAAAATTTTCTACGGCGAACAGAGGGAAAGCCAAGATCTAATCTAGAAGATTCAAACAACGATAGAGATTGGATTGGATCTTCATACACTTTATGATTCGAACAGAGGAACGTTCGTCGGATCTTGGGTGTTGTAGTCGTACTCGATTCTCCTCCTCGCGATCCGATCCGATCTAGCACCACAAGCGGCGGTGTCTCCGTGAGATGCACACGCAAAGCACCTCGACGCCTCCTCCTTCCGGACCAGCAAGTAGGGTGGAGAGATAGATTGGATCTACAACACGACGGGCGTGGTGTATATGGTGGAGAATTTCTGCAGCAGGCTTCGCCTACAAACAAATGGGAGGAGAGAGGAGGGCAGGGCAACTAGGGTTTGGAGGAAGGTGTAGGTTGGGGAGGCGCACCAGCCCTCTATATATAGAGGGGGTGCGGCCAGCCCTGCCCATCCTCCAAGCCTATCTCTAGTTTAAACGATTTAAACTTTCCTTATCTAGAAATTCCTATCTCTAGTTTAAACGAGTTTAAACTTATCTAGGATCGGCTGGGCCCTATGGGGTTTGTGCCCTGGCCCAATGCGCCAGGACTTCCCTAATAGGCCCATGCCCTCCCGGAAGGTGGGACCACGTTGGCCCCTTCCGAAGGTTCTAGAAGCTTCCTGCATAATACCGATTAATCCTAACAATTCCGAACTCCAAAACTGATCGCCTTATATGAATCTTATTCTTGACCACTCCGAACCTCTCGTGATGTCCCGGATCCCATTCGAGACTCAACAAAATTCATAAACCAAGTATCCAATCTATCCTAGCGCCGAGACACGTTAAGTGTGTGACCTCGCGGTTCGAATATGCATATGATCTTCTATCAATAATCAACAGGTCTGGGCACCCATATTGACTACACATTCATCGATGATCATATCGGATGAACCACGATGCCAGGATTCAATCAATCCCATATATATATTCCTTCGTCTCGCGATATTTTACTTGCCCGAGATTCGATCGCTTATCGTCATACCTAGTTCAATCTCGCTCACAGAAGTACTTTACTCGCTCGTAATCCGATATCACTTTGTGATTAACTCCTTAACCACATGCTTGCAAGCGGTGTTGATATCGACACGAAAGGGGCCCAAGTATATCTCTCCGACTTGGGAGGGACAAATCCCATCTCGATACATACAACCCAACAGATACTTTCCGATTACCTGAGAGACACCTTTATGATCACCCTCTCATAGGATGACGTTTGATGACCTCAAAGCTTTCTTCCGATACCAGGGAGTTGTATTATCTCATGGTCTAAGGAATACAATATTTGACATAAGAAAAACTTCGCAAAGACGAACACGATGACACGATCTAATTGCTTCGCTTAGTTTGGGTCTATCCACCATATCATTCTCCAATGATATGATCTCATTATCAATTGACAACTCATGTCTATGGTTAGGAAACCTTAACCATCATTGATCAATGAGCTAGTCCATAGAGGCGTACTAGGGACACGGTGTTGTTCACAAACCACACAAGTATTAAAGTTTCCGCTTAATACAATTCTAGCATGGAATATAAACTTTATCATGAACAAGAATTATAATAATAACATCTTTATTATTGCCTCTAGGGCATAATTCCAACACTGGGTTCATGGGTTCACTCAGTCCTCTTCCTCTCCCCGTCTATGGTGATGACCATGTTATAGATAATAAAATTACACATAATTATCATGCTTTAATGATAACTTTATAGCGGCTACATGTCCTAAAACACATAGTTGAAAAAAGTACCCATATATGTTGCTAGTATCACCTGGGTAGGCCAGCGTGTAATTGTTATCTCTCCACCACGTCATACTTCCCCCTTTTACCCTCGGATAAAGGATGATTTTCAACACCTCTATCACTCGATGCTTATGACGTCTGTCACCCGGCCACCCATTACCCACATAGATCATACTCTTAAAGGAACATATCCTAAGCACTAGTGCAATGATTTTATAAATATATGTGCATCCACATCTCTCCCATCTACCTACACTTGGCGTTGCCAAACACCTCATGACATAGGTAAACAAGACATTAAGCATAGATAAATCATTACATGTATCATAGATGTATTCCAAAGTATGACAAACCATAAAGTCTCAACACAACGGTAAATGCATAACAAGTATCATCTCATACCATAATACCACCATGGGAATTACATAGATAATTCCATAATCATGTAAGACACATCATATGGACTTCAACCATGATCATACATAGAGAGATTGGATCAAGTTACCACCACAAAACCCATATTACAGGGGGTGAACTACTCCCCCTCATGATGAAGATGATGGTGGAGGTGTTGGTGAAGGAGGAGAGGCGACTAGAGGCGATTCTGGCAGTGGCCCCCCTCCAACCTTCCTCCAGCGGCAGACTTCTGACTCTGTTATTGGTTTTTTACATCTCGGCCTCACTCTGTTGCAAGATCGTGTCGTAGACCCTTTTTATAGAAGGTTTAGGTCGAAACAAAGTCAATGGAGAGAAGATGGATGACATTGGAGTTTCGATGGTCCATATAGACCAGGTGGTGCGGTCCTACCTTTTGACAACGCCACCTGGGACCTTATCAACCTTGTGTGATCTCTCGTGAGGTCCAAGTGCTCCAGGTGCTTCTCCTAATGAAAAACCGCTCCATAAAAAATCCTAGACCCTTTTGAGTTGAAGGTCCCTTAACTTAAAAATACATAAGACAGGGTTTTCCTATCCTATAGGGTTATAAAAAAATAAAGGAGATCATTGGTAAATCCCCGTAAATCAATGCAATACATGTTTATAACAGTAAATAACATTCAAATATGTTGGCAATAAACTACAAAGTTCATGTATGTATTTTACATGGATCGCCAGCGCATGTTCTCAAGCCTTCTTATCTTCAGCGCTCGAACCCACCTAGCTCTCCAATGCCTCATATGGTTTGATCTGACTCGGGGTAACTCTCCGGCCATAGAACTTTGAATATATCATATGTAATAGCTTGCATGTACTTCTCTTTGAATCCTCGATGCATAGAGCCACCTTTCTTGATGAACTAAGAAATCTTGTTCAGGACAAAGGTGCACAGAGATGCTAGCCATGTCATGGTGTTCTTCCTTCGGAACACCTTATTAGGCATCAACACATATTGAAGAGGCACCGCTGAGATTGCTAATAGGTCAAGGGAGGCGACAAATCAGCCACTCCTGCAGTCCTAGTCCTACGACAAAAATTGAATAACCAAAGTAAGCATTGTGTGGAGTAATTACGACAGTGTCAAGAAAAAACACAAATGTATAACAGCCATATGAAGAGAAACAATGCGGCCGTGTCAAGATTGTTAATTGTTCTTCCTTGCCTGCCTTAAGGTCTAAGGGGATAGTTGGTACAAGGAGAAGAACTATATATTTAGCACTAATCCTTGTACCAACTACCACACTTATACATCAATACAACAATAAAGATCAGTCGTCGAACCTAACACTACCACAAAACATTTCCCACACCACAACATGAAACAAGACTACCAAAATCTACCATACAACCTCCAGATATACTATGAGCTACCACATGCTAACAGATTGTAACTACCTCGGTGAATTACGCTCTTAGTTACATGTCTGGATGAGCGAAAGTGGTTAAAATAGTATGGTGGGGCCAAGGGCCACTCACAGGTAGACCTTTCGGCCGTCCTAACCACTTTCAGAACATCGGGACAAGAACGAGCGGCGTAATTGGCAGGCGAAGGGATCAACTACATACACAAGTGAGTATGTATGCAAGCCACATACAATAGTCCTCAGAGCCATTCCATCTAAAAGAAAATAGAAATATTGCAACGCCATATGGCAAGATCCAAATATCCTAGATAGAGATAATAATTTAGGATAGCTCCTCATACATCAAACATCAGAGTATCAGGCGGAAGTGGAAAACAAGGTCCGAGTACGGATAAGAAGCAAATCGGCATAAGATGCCACATAAATAAACACATCCCGCCCACAGATCTCACGGATCCCGCTCC
Organism: Avena insularis; assembly: GCA_023614405.1. Lineage (NCBI taxonomy): Eukaryota > Viridiplantae > Streptophyta > Magnoliopsida > Poales > Poaceae > Avena > Avena insularis. The sequence goes on along the minus strand of CM042690.1, from coordinate 655,921,456 downwards.
TAATCTCTACACCGAGTGATCGTTGCCAACATCGTCCGTCTCCTCCACCCAGTATCCATCTTGCGAGTACACTTGTTCATCCGAATCAAACAATTTATCGTGTGAGACCCTAGGGGTACTCAGCAAGTCTTTATGCCTCTAAAGGGGACATAACCTGGGGTGACGCAATTGTAGCAAAAGATAATAACTAACAAGTCTATAGATACTCGCTAACCATCCGCCTAACCAAATATAGACGAATGTCCGTTAATTAAGAACAACAGTTATAACAGTATAATTAATAGATCCATCCTCCTTCTCGCTTACCAACGAGAAAGCGGACGAACAACCCCCATCCGTTGGCAGTTTTATTAACCATTTCATGAGTGTTGCACTATTTACTAGCTAGGTACTTAGTCAAATTAAAAGCGGTACTTTAGTTATACTTGTCTATGATCGAGAAACTGTGCTCCAAGTCATCCATAACCGCGGACACGGGTTTCAGAAAGATTTGCCCTGCAGGGGTGCACAAATAGCAACACACACTCGATCAACCTCGGAAAAACCAACTCAAAACCCAACGAGGCATTCACGACAAAGCGATCACAGGATTCAGAAATATTTCAGGGGGCCACCCCAATAAGCTACCCGCAACGAAGTTGGCCGGCTCCGAGACGGACCCAGGGTTTGCGAGAACGGTCAGAAACGATCGAACCCGAAAATGTGACTGGTCTTGTCGATACCACAAATCGTGCGCGATCCCTAACAGACAGTGCTCCTCGCACAATCTTAAATAAAGCAGTAAACATGGCATAAGTACAGGATAGTAATAAAGCCCCAAACTACTTTGTGGCCCCAAGAAATAAGAATGAATCAAGCTCTGGCTCAGGGGGGTCCACAGGCCTCCCGGATGTGGATAGTGCGAATAGTCAAGGAACAGGAATCAAGTACTCGGGGTCCTACGGGACACAAGTGAGCATAAAAACCAAATAACAGATATTGCCCACCGGTGCCTCTTTTATTAGTTATCCCATTACTACTCAGGTTAAGTTGTTTAGGTACCTCGTTATCCATCAGACACTCACATACCCTACACATGTTGTTCTATGACTCGCATGGCTCAATCAACTCCTGTAGTAATGGCTCATGGGATGGAGGAACAAGCTTCGGTGGGGTTTAAAAGTAAAGGCTATGCAGTACTTGGGATTCAATTTAATGCAATCGCGACTCAATGATGCAAGAATAAGATAGAGGCAATAGGTACTATATGTATGCAAGCATGTGGTAGTGCTTGCCTGGCAGCTCAGTTGAAGTGGGGGACGGATCTGGGTAGTGCTCCTGGGATTCCTGATATATCCCCTGCTCGGCGTCTATTCGAAGAAGAACCAAACAAACAAGGCCAACATAAATAAAGTGCACAAGCATATGAATTAAAATGCGACAAGCAAACAAGCGTGTCATGATGAATGATGCACAATTTGCATGGCATGGGTGAGGTGTGGGGTACAAGAATAAAGCATTTCATTGAGTTTTAGTCATGTTTTAACTCCAAACAAGTTGTTGTATACTTTATATTTATATGATGCATGCTGCAATTCAGAACAAGGAATGCATAGATAGAACGGGCTCGTCGCGCTGATCGATTTAGACATATTATTTGTCAAATTTGGAGTTATAAAACTAAAGTTATTAAATAATTAAGAAAAGGGCATTTTATTGTAATTTTAATCATCTCGAAAATTTTAAAGTGTTCAAACATTATTTTGAATAGCATATTTGAAATCCTCACATTTTTCTGATTCCAAAACATACATCACTTGTATTATTTGGAATTACAATTTAAAAGTTATTTAAAAACAGATTTGAATTTTGAATTTAAATCATTTCTGAAAAGTTTAAAATTGAAAACAGAAATCCAGAACTTTTGTTACTCAGCCATATTCCAGCCACAGGCACTGCCAGGTGGGTCCAGCCGATCAATCGGCAGTGGAAAACTTTCAGCATCATGGGCGTTGCCTGCCACATCGACGGCTCACGGTGGAGCGGGCCCACACGCCGAGGTAAGGAAGGGTTACGCGTGAGGGAGTGAGGAGTTGAGGCGGTGGAACCCTGGGGGGTTTTCGATAAGATAGCTAGGGCGGCTGACCGATGGACCCAGAGGTATCGCGGGTTAAGGGAAAAAAATAAAAAGGGGGGCAATTTGAAAAGTGACCACAGGCCCTCAGAGATCTTCCCGAAACTCGGACAGACGATGCTCGACATGACAGAGCGCGACGTGGGGGCTCGATCCTGCGCGGGCGTCCTACCGAGGGTGGAAACCAGTGCGGCAGACGTTAGGATGGTGACAGCAGGGTGGACGGGGGCTAGGTATGCCGTCTACGAGGCGCAGCGACGAGCGAACACAGAGACCGCCGGCGCACAGAGGGTGTTTGGTGTTTGGCCCGGCGAGGCCAGACGACGACGGCGAAGATGGGGGTGTCCAGGAGGAAGAGGGTCTTACCGCGGAGAGGTAGGTGTGGTCGGATCGTACGGGGAGGCGACGTAGCGATGAGGACGCAGAGGCCGGGGAGCTAGGATTTCGGAGGCGAGGGCGTCGGCGATGCAACAGCAGGTCTCCTCCTCATTGGCGCAGGGGCGACGTCGTGGAGGCCGGTCGCTTCCCCGACAACCCTAACAACCGCCTGCCGCCGAGGGTTTCGAGGAGGAGAAGGAGGAGGCCGAAGGTGGTTCGCCAGGGGTGGAGATGGGGTAGCAGGGGAGGGAAGGAACGGCGCAGCGGCCAGGGAAGGGGTGTTGGGGCACGGCAGAGACAGGGGTCGGTAGGGGGATAAGAAGGAGGGAGGGCGCTGGGAGATGCCGTGGGGGCGATGGTGGGTAAAGGTGGCTTCGGCCACCTTTTGCCTCGCTCTCACGTGCACGATGTGGGAGGCCAGGCAGAGGGGCTGCCGGTGGGCCAGGGTGAGGGCAAGGCGAGGCAGGCCCGGGTGGGTCCCTTTGCGGCAGAGGGAGAGAGGGAGAAGGAAAGAGGGAGGCTCGGGTTAGCCTCGGCTAGGTTAGGTTAGAGGGGTGGGGTAGCTCGCATGGGTAAGGAGGGACTAGGTGGGGTAGCTTGGCAGGGAGGGAGAGGTGTACCACGGCATGGTGAGAGGGGGGGTGAGGTGAGGGTTAGAGTAAGGGGTTAGGGTTTGGACTAGAACTAGGGTTAGGGAGGGGTTAGGGTTTGGCATCCTCACATGCTCAAGCAAAGAGGAGTGTAAGGAGAGGTAGAGTAAGGTGTGGTTGAGATATAGGGTTTACATGATCACAACTAGATCAAGCAAGAAGAGTGGTGAGATGGAAATGGTGAGGTGAGATGGAAGGGAGTGGTGAGATTAGAGTTGGATATGACCCCATAAGAGCATGCAAGTATGGGGAAAAGGTAAAGGGAGGTTAGGGTTTGGCATGATCAAAACAAGATCAACCAAGAGGGAGGGGTGAGGTTTGAGAGAAGGAGAAAGGGAAAACACAAAAGAAAAGGATCCACTCAAAAACCATAGAAAACCCAAAGGAGAAAAAGGTGGTGGTGATTTGCATGGCCCATGCATAGACATTAAATGCCATGTTTTATTCTTGTCAAAACAAAATAAATACACATGGCATTTATAGATATGCATTCCAACATATGGAGTAAGGCCAAGCTAAAGGAAAAAATATATAATTGGATCCATCCCAACCCACATGAGCTAGATTAAAAGCCAAAAGAAAATAAAAGCTCCTGGGTAACTAGGATGGTGGAATTATAAGGTGGTGACAAAGAAAGGTGATGGAATTGAATAAAAGATATGCCCCCAACTCAACTTGGGCATCAAGCATTTATCAAGACCCAAAAGCAATAAACCAATAGCCAAATACAATTACCAATGCATATGAGAGAAGAACCAAAATGGAAAAGGGTTTTATATGATGCTTAAATGCAAGGTGGCATGATGACATGAGCATAATATAATTATGATGCAACAATAATATATAGGAAGTAGCCATTATATTACTAGACCATGTAGCATTACATATGTTAGACAGATGGGATGCTACACAGATGAACTATGAGCGACAACATACTAACAGATCTAAACTTGAACATTTAGGGTTAGATGTCTCTTACAATTATCTGGAAATCGGATGATGAGGACGACATCTCAAAGAAGCGAACTAAGAATACTTGCCGCATGAGAGCTCGACCAATCGGAGTAGGCTTCTAATAGGTCGGACAATCCTACAATATAGGACCAGTCTGACTGGTCAAATAAGGAAAACCCATACAAGATCTCGTCTAGGCTGATGCGGGCAGGGGCCCGAAGCCATTTCTGGAGCATCCATGCTGGACTGGATCATACCTAGATAAGTATAGTCTGACTGGATGGACAGGGTCCAGTTAATTCATTATGCTTATTTTTCTATGAAAGTTGCATCCAAACATGTTTCTCAACACCAAAAAGTAAGGGAGCTAGTAGCTACATTCGGAGATTCACATTATGCCCCGGCTCATGAGAGCTATGGGCAAGACTACTTTAGCTAGGAGCCTCTTTTCCTTCTGCCCAACTCCTCGAAAACAACGTACAACAATGTCCAAGTCTGTGTCTAGTCTCTATCCGACATGGAACCATAAGCCCTTTTTTGGAGGAAGACAACCTAGACAGGGCCGAAGACAGTACGGGTTGGGAGGTGAAACTCGATGACTCTGAATGGGAAACTTTGGGAGATTTGCATAGGCTTATTGGTGGAAAGATTAGGAAGTGTATGAGCTTGGTCAAAGCACCAACTCTTCTAAGCTTGATAACATGTTCATAATACGATGCTGTACGACTAAAAAGTATAGAAGAAACATAAAAATTAAGACAATGAATTCTCAAACTAAAAAAGTATAAAAGAAATGTCAAAAAATAAGACGATGTCTTCTCGAACCTTCTTATTATGTAGAGGTAACCATTCACCCCGTTTCATCCATGACCGGAACTAATTCCTGAGTATAAGACTTTTTGACAAAGCGCATATATTAATATCACGAAGATATCAATTACACCTAGCCTCTGCAACAATGCATTGCCCTAGCGGTCTTACAGATACACATAACCCCCCAAAAATAAGAATTACAATAAAAAAATCCGGCTACAGTGATATATTGCTTGTAGCAGCAATACTAACACCACCAAGACAACACCATAAGTACAACTCCTCCAAAAGTGACGCCTCCAAGAATGGAACAGTGCACACGCGCCGCCGATGCCCGATCATAGATCTTAGATTTTCATCCTAGAGTAAGTCCTTGCTCACAAAACAATGTCTTCAACAAGGCCATTGCTAGGCACAACCAATTAAGGTCAGACCTTTGATTTTCGTCCTAAAAAGGGAAGAATTTGAACTTCTCATGTGTTGTCGCTCCTACTTACGATGTCGCTTCTCCAAGTCACAAATAACCAAGCCAATTCCTCATCGTCACAAAGACTCGAATCACCATTGATAGTCCTCAAATCTCAGATTCCATGACATTCTCTGCTAGATGACTTCACCATGGAACGAGAAAGCATGTCACATCATGGTAACAGCCAGCAAAGCTTCGTAACGCTCCCTCTAAAAGTAAATGGTCATATAAAAACATGGGTACGCATGACTGAATCCCAATCCAGCAATCTCTAGGCATGAATCACCTTGTGGAGTTCGTCGGTGGATCCTTCTGGAACACGACACACTAGCCAGATTGATGGGGATAGGAATCTGATAGATCATTGTCTTGGCGCGAGTTGGAACCCTAGAACCGCCACCTTTATTCATGCATAGCTAGTAGCCTCCACGCCACCTACCAGCACCCCATTAGATTTGTCACTCTAGACCTCACCGGCCAGGCCAACATTGAGGACGAAGACGACAGAACATGGGTGATCTTCTGCCAGATCCGGCCAAATCAAGCAGGAAGGAGGAGCCCCCACCGTAGGTCAATACATGACCGTGGAAGACCTCTCTCACCACCAGCGTTTCACATGCGTCGCCCCTGTTACAGCCCGCCTAGCGCTTAGGAGACCACCGGAGCTCATCCGCCCTCACCCCTCATCTTTGGCGGGTTGGGTGTGGCCGCCAACACCGACGAAGACGGCAACAACGGTCGTGAGGAGTAGATCAAGTGGCAGCTCGTTAGGGTGGGAGAGGGTCCCCAGAGTCACCCCACGTGAAGCGACCCGGGAGGGAGGAGAAGAGGGGAGGAGAGAGGCGAATGGCGGTGGGCTGGTGGAGGTAGCGCTGGTCTTCTAGGAGTTGCACTCGCGAGAGGGAGTGGTTCCCTCGAAGGGCCTTTTTCACAGAAAGGTACATGTACATATTGAGTATAATAAGAGCATTTCTAGCAGATACTGCATCCCTCCGTACCGCAAAATGCGTATTTGCGGTGCGAAAAAGGGCAGGGCGGATCAGATGCCGCATAGTTATACCGCAAAATAGAATATTCCTTTTTACGGTTCAGTTTTGCGGCATATGTTCCACCCCGTCGCGTGTACTACAAAAAAGCATATACCGCAAAACAGATTCTACCCCCAACAGATCAAACCAATTCAGAATTTTCAAAATTTACAACAGCACAAACGAACTGAAAATAAACATACTAGGCTTCCTCATGGCCATGGTGATCACCTCCACCATTCACAACATCACTTGCAATAGCTCTGCGAGCTTTCCTTGCCTCGATGATCTTCAACCTTCTATCGTCCCACCACTCTTTTATGATCGGATCCATCTTGTTAGGATCCATAGTCATCACTCGTGTTTCATCGGCAATCACTGTTGCCCTAGCCTTTTCCTCTTAGAGACGAATCCTCCGCCCCTCAAACTCAGCTTTGCGCTTCTCATCTTCATGAGTTGCACCCACATTTTCATCTTGGTCCCTTCTCTCTTGTCAGCCAACTTGAGCTTGGTTTCCATTTATTGATGTGCTACTAGCGCCTTGTGCTTCATTATTTCGTCCATCTTGTCCCTCAACTTTTCGTGCTCAGCCTTTCTCTTTGACTCTTCCTTCACCTTCTTTGTACCATGTGGCATTTTTCTTTTGACTTTCAGTTCATCATCTTACTCTTCATCTTCTCCCTCCAAGTTTATTACCGAGACATTTCTCGGAGGTGGTGCCTCTCAATCCCGTACCCTCCACTTCTCACTAGCCTTGAGCAATTCCTAGCAATGATGGAGAGTGAATGGTTTGTTCCTCGATGCGGCCATGTCCTTGTACCTGAATTGTGCAACCTTGCCATATTCATCAAAGTTGACTCCGCTTGGGGGTGATTCTTCACTTTCTCATAGGCGGCACTCCAACGACTGCAAGATTGTTTGATTATATCCTACCGGCCTTGGAAAGATCTTAATGTGCGAGTGCTTCCTTTGGGCACTAGCTTGAAAACATTGTCCTTAATCCGTTGCTAGTATTTCTTCCGAGAATGGTCACTCCGTTTCAGTACCAGTCTCGTCAGGTAGGGGTGGAGCACCGTTGATGTTCACCGTGGTGGCGTTCAGCATGTCAACTAACGAACACGGAACCGAGAGAATGTCCTTGCTATGAACACCAAAAATATGGCGATTTTGATTAAATTAATTTCTACACGGCATCTGCGACAAATCTAGGGCAAATTTGAGGGCAATCAAATCTACAAGGAAACATACCTTCCAGGAATAGGGGCGAATTGGGTGGCTGGCCGTGATGGAGGCGCAATCACTGGGGTGTATGTGGAGAAGGACTTTCGTCTAACGGGTTTCTTCGGCTTCGGGTCGGAGGGCGCCTTAGATCCACTGATTTTCTTCCGACCGCCGGAGGGCCGTATGGGGCCAATTGAACTACCGGCAGCACGGGGTTGCACGCCTAGTCGCTTCCTTGCCGGTTTCACCATCGGCGGAAGCGGAAGGTTGTCGTCGACGACATTCGCGATGGGAGAGGTTGTCGGCTGGGTTTCCGCGGTGGAATCGGCCGACGGAGGCTGGGGAGCGTTCATGACGGCGGCGGTGGGCGGCGGCGCGGTGGGGAAGGGATAGAGGCGTGACGGCGAGTAGATCGGAAAATGGCGACGGCGGCGGAAATGTCCCTGGCGCCAAGCGAAAGGTAAGATGCGGTTCACCACATACACAACCCTTGATACGGTAAATATGCGGCACGGAAGCGACATTTTGCGGTGAACCGCAAAAATATTTCGGATGCGGTACGGTTTATGGTATATAGAATGGCTACTTTTTCCGTCTCGTACCACAAACTGATGGTTATTTTGCGGACGGATCCGATGCAGTATCTGCTAGAGATGCTCTAAGACTTATAAACACATTAGTTTCCTATTTCAATTGCCATTAGCAGCTTAATCCACATCGGATATGATTTCTCCCATCACATCTACTCCATCCGTTCGAAAATATAAGACATTCTATCTTTATGAAACGAATGTATCTAGACACCTTTTAGTCTATAGGTTTACTCCGAACCTCTACGAACCTATACACTAAAAGATGTCCAGATACATTTGATTCACAAAGCTAAAACGTCTTATATTTCCGAACGGAGGGAGTAAAATACAACTAAAAAGAAATTACTATCACGAGCATGTGACGAAGGGACAAGTTAGTGCAACATGTTCACTACATCATGTTGTTGTTTTTGGGCAATCTCCATGGCTCCAAGGGTCCGTCCCTCCTTAACCCTATGTATAAACCACCGCCTACACTCTTGACTTTATGATATGTTCTTACTCGTAAGTTCTCAAAATGAATACTCTGAACACCTTGCTCCACACACTCATAGCCAATGCAAGACGGGACTCGCACCCGCCAGAGGTGCAAGTGCTCAACTACTTGCTCGAGGATCACCGAAGGGGAGAGGCGGACATCATCGAAAACCATCTGGTTCCTACTTTTCCAGATAATCCAAAGGACACCGGAGAGAACAGTTCTGCACACCAGTGCGCTCCATGAAGGGTTGCTGGCCCGGAGCGACACCCATAACGTGTCGGCAGTCACAGGGAGGCCGCACCGCGGGGTCCCAAGCACACGGCGCCAGAAGAGGCGAAGGCAGGGCATGCAAAGAAGAGGTGCTCGAGCGTCTCCAAACGGCGGGGATGGAAGGGACACGCATTTGTGCGCAGGCACCCGTGCCCGCCTTGCCGTGTCGTGGGATCCATACAAACACCTTGACATTAAGGGGCGCATACCCAACCCAATTCAAGTCATGGAGGGGGGTGATGCAGCCAGAGCTCTTGAGCATTGCAGTCCCCACCCCACGCCAACGATCTTTCGTCATCGATAGCTGAGCCACGCGTGGCAAGGTGATCAAGCGTGCTATGAAGCAAGCGCAGCTCCGCGGCAGCTGGTTCAGAGATCCTGGCATGCGTACGGAGCACCAGGGCACGCTCAGCGAGTGCGTCCGCGACAGACCTAGTGGGTCGGGCCATGTGGGAGTAGGCAGCTAACAACGCGGCCGAGAGCGCGAGGTCCAGTTATCTGCCTAGAGTATGACCAAACGCATGTGGCCCACACGGACAAAGGTTATGGCATGGCACAGGGACAACAACGACGAGAATACCTGCCAGGCGGGCGTCAGGGGGGCGGGGTGTGCGCACAGGTAGGCAGAGCGGACCCAGTCCACCCATGGTGTGCGTTGCCCGGAGAGGATGATGTGGAGGCCCGCATTTGTACTCATTATGTGGCATGTGGTTGTACCGTCGAGTCGGAATTGTGGTGCAGCAAGGTGGTCTTTGTACTCTATATTGTTTTTTTTAACGGATTAGGGCCTGAAGGCCCTAGAAGCTGATGCATTAAACTGGCAGTGGGTTACAAATTACAATGAAGACCCTAGCAAGAGTGAAACTTGCAGATAAGGGATCCTCTTTTATAGAGCAGACCCTAGCAAGAGTGAAACTTGTAGACAAGGGATCCTCTTTTACAGAACATACCCTAGAACTAAAAATAAAAAGCAATTGAGTCATGGGTCTTGTCCACCGCGGTTGCTGCTGGACCTCATCGCCCGGGCATCACCGCCACCGCCGGGGAACATGTCACTTGGGGCGCTGCCAATGATGGATCCCAAGCTGAGGCCCTCGAGAATCTTCCAATCAGGTAGTTGCGTGCTCTCTTGCTTCGCCATGGCCTTGCGGAAGTGAAGAAGCTCATGGTGAGCTACGCACCTGAGCGATAGATGGCTTCTCCGGCCGTAGATAGCTTCGACAACATCGTCGTCGCTTGGATTTCTCATGAACTGTAGCTTCTTGAAGCAGACGCCTAGCAGAATACTCCGCCGCAGTCCTTCCACCTCCTTGGTGGCAAGAGCAAGCAGAGGCAAAACCTGCACAGCGCCATGGACATCACCTTTCTTCGCGAGCAGAGAACTTGGAGCCGCCTTGCTCCACCTTGCCCCCTCGCCACCAAGGCCGGCCGAGGAGAGTTGAACATCAGCAAGCTCCTTGTCACACTCCCTCTCCTCCTTGCCGCCACGGCTAGCCAGGAGAGGAAACACAACAGCATGTCCCTGCAAGAAAGAAAGGCTCCTAAAAACCCTTTATTGATGGAGACGCTGGCCTCCTCGCCGCTCATCGCCTTCGGCTCCCTTCACTAGAGCGTCGCGACCAGCAGCAACAACATCGGCAAGCGCAGGATCTTGGGCCAGAGATCTCGCCACAATCTCCCGGCAAAGCGCCAAACCACGACATATGGCCACGAAACCCTATGAGTGAAGGAAATATGCCCTGAGAGGCAATAATAAAGTTGTTATTATATATTCCTTATACATGATAGATGTTTATTTTATATGCTAGAAATGTATTGATTCGGAAACATCAATACATGTGTGTTTAATAAACAAAAAGGGTTCCTAGTCATGCCTCTCTTATAGACTAGCTTGTTGATTAACAGGATGAACAAGGTTTTCTGATCATGGATATTGGATGTTGTTAATAACAAGGTCACACCATTGGTGGAATGATGTGATGAACATTCATCCGAAGTATAGCATTACGATCAAGTCATTATGTTTATATTGCTATAACATCATATGAAGTAATCTTTATCCTTAGACCATGAGATCATGTTAATTGCTAACACCGAAAGAGTATCTTGATAATATCAAACGTCACACCGTAACAGGGTGACTATAAAGATGGGTTCAGTACTACGAAGGTGTTATGTTGAGGCTCATGGATCAAGAGTGGAATTTGTCAATCCAGATGATGGATAGATATACTCTGGGCCCTCTCGGTGATATCACATTAGGATAGCTTGCAAGCAAGTGATGTGATCACTAGAATGTTATATCACGAGAACGAGAAAAAAGTGCATGTCGGTAACAAGATCAAACTAGGTATGGAGATACCGATGATCGAATCTCGGACATGTAATATATCGAGAGACAAAGGGATTTAATTACAAGCGTTAAAGGTTCTCACGATCACAGGAGTCGTCGTTGAATGTGTAGGAGTCAGTACGGATCTCCAGGTCCCGCTGCTGATTATTGATCGGAGAAGGGTCTTAATCATGTTTGCATTATTCGCGAACCGTAGGTGACACACTTAAGAGTTACCGGACACCATTTTGGAGCACATATGTTTCAGACGAAAGAATTGCAAAGCGCAGGAATTGTTTCAATAGAAACCGGAAATTATTTCGGGTGAAATTGCAGAAGGTGGTTCTGCATGTGATATTGAAATATTACAAGGGGCTATATGTGAATGTTTGTTAATTAAAGTAATTAACAAAATTCTGAATAAATTTAATAAAAAGAGTTTTATTAAATGAGAGAGCATTAAATTTGGAGAAATTTAATGCATTTAAAGTGAAGACTTTAAAAGGGAATATGAAGAGGCATTTTAACGTGGAGGGGTTACCACCACATGAATGGGGGAGGTGAGGGGTCACCCCCCCATGCGCCGGCCATAGAGAGAGGGGGCACCCCCCTCCTCCTATAAAAGGCCACCCATTCCCTCCTTCATCCACACACCTCCTTGTGAAGGATCTCTCTCCCCCTCTAGAATTATTCCCCCATGGTCTTGGATTAGCGAGATACATGTTCTCGGTGGCATTTCGTCTGGAAGGAGTTGCTGTTTCCGCTGGATCGCTGGAGCGAGGAGGTGGAGGTTGTCCGGTGGCTTAAACGTGTGCGAAAAGTGATGCGCTGCTGAGTTGCGGCGCTCGGACTTCCTCACGATCTTGAGATCGGCAAGTGTACGACTACATCAACCACGAGTTCCTACTCGTTAACAAAGCTCGTTGTCTACGAGGGTAAGTTCTCGTTGGATGTATGTCCACCCGTTGCTTTGTACCTAGTAGATAGATCTTGGCGTGTAGTTCACACCGTAGGAAAAATTTTGTTTTCTATGCTGCGGATCCAACAATGACTCCTACAAATATACCTAGATCCGGCGCCCCCCTTTATCCATCTCCGACCGGCTAGTCCGATGGAGGGGACGCAGGAGCGACCCGTCCAACGACGACGGACTCTCAAGGGGAGGGAGGGAGAGGAGAGAGTTCCTAATCTGTGCGCTACATTGTTGCATCAATCATTTTTCTTCTATAAGTAGAGCTTCTGTCTTTTGCCTGGAAAATAGCATATCTTATATAACAGGAAAAGGCACATTTAATTTGATTCACTGATTGAACTGCTTCATCCCGAGCTGGTCCAGCGATTTGTTTTTGGAAACTGCTAGGCGTCCCCCGGACGACCGGGAGTTCCCATCGTCCTCCTCCCCTGCGCGCGACACGTGTCCACCGAAATCGCTCCAAATCCCACTTTTATTGCAAAACACACATTTTTGCTGCATACGTCCCCGCTTTTGCTTCCGAAGCAAAAAAAGATTCGTTTTAGAAAATAGAAAGTCTCGCCGGAGACCTCGCCGGAGACCATTCAACAAAAAAATTATGCTAATATAGCAAAACCGACCTCGCCTGAAAAAACTCGCCGGTGACTCTCACCGAAGACCTTGTAGCAAAAAGTTGACACTGTTGTACCAAAAGAACAAGACGTTTGTAGCAATAAAGTTCTTCTAATGTAGCAAAAAACTACTTCATCGGAGACCACGCCGGAGACTTTTCTAGGCACCTCGTGAGAGACCTCATTGGGGATGTCTTAGAAAAAAATAGGAGAACAATTGTAGCGAAATATTTGTACTACTGCAGCAAATCCATTGGCCGTCGGTAGCGACGACACCGGCCGTCGGTAGCAAAATCTGCCACCGTACATGTAGCAACAACTTCAGTCGTTGCTAGCAGCCCCTCGTACCCCTTGCAGCAGCGTCGTCGGCCGTCGGTAGCAACCACGACTACCAGGGAGGCTGGCATCTCAGGTCGACGACGGGGAGTCGTGGTCATCATCTAGGTGCAGCAGCACGGGGATCGCTCCGGCGACCGAGCCGGCGGCGGGGGAACCACGCAGGGCGATGCCGAGATGGGAGTGGACCTCGCGGATGGGGCGGCGGTGAAGATGGAGGTCAACCGTCGTGGTTGTCGACGCTGTCCTCCTGCTTGAACGCATCTGCCATGGCCATGGCTGAGGAGGGCACGAGCTCGAGCATGAGGATCTCCATAGTGGGCGGGAATCGGTCTGACAGGCGAGGCCGAGTAGAGAGGAGACCAAGGAAGGCGCGAGAGGAGGCCGGGGAGGCCGGAGAGGAGGTCGAGCGAAGATGCGGCGTCTTGGTCTCCCTCCCGTAGAAGAGATAAGGAAGCAAGACGCGCGGTGGGTCCCGCAGGACGCGAGGTGGGAGGGTTACGTCCCGCGTGACTCGACCCGGACGATCATCGTCCGGGGGAAGGTGATCATTTTCCTTTGTTTTTTCATACGACCTCAGCCACAGGAGGTACGCAGGAAGGAAAGATTCGGCAGTTGCGATGCACGTTGTTGCCGTCTGCTGCACGCCTTGTCCGAAATGAATGTTTCTTGTATATTTTCCTTGTCCGAAATGGAAATTTCTTGTATATCTTCCTTGTCCCTGTCTATTTGCAGGCGCCTTTTCTCGATAGGTTCCAGGCTTACCATCTCTTTTTCTTCTATTTGCATCCTCATATCATATCTGTGTTCGGCACTTTAGACCAGACAATTTATTGGGAGAAATGGTACTCCCAATAAATTGTAGTAGATGGCATAGAGGAAAAAAATAACGTCCAACTAGTAGTCTTGGAAATAGAAAAGGGCATTTGCTGAGGTCGATCTAGTCATTTGATCATCTGGGCCACCAGTCTTCAACTCATCATTGCACGGCAACATCACCGAATCCCAACACTTGGATTAGCAGCGGCGCTCAATCATACCCAGTCAATAACACGCAGAGTTAGCGTCAGCCAGAACTCCTCCAGATCCAGTAAACCGGGGAGGGGCGGGTTTCATTTCATATCATTCTGTTTGGGCTTAAAACTGCAACATCCTACTGACCTGCAGTTGGCAACTATCGTGACGACCTCAACCTCTGAAATAGATTTATTGTTGACAAGAGGCGACTGGGACAGACAGTGACCTTAGCTTTGAAATAGAGCTGGAAGCAGTGGCGGAGCCACGGCCCGGCATGTCCGGGCGGCTGCCCGGGCTAAGCTAGTGAACATCATTGACATATTGACCTGTGAGTGAGGGTTCAAGCTGAGTTTAGACGGGCAAACATTGAATAATGGATGTTCATCTAGACTTTGCCCAGGCTATGACAACGTGCTAGCTCCGCCACTGGTTGGAAGCAGAGCTAACTAAAACGGAGAGTCGTTCTAAAAAGAACATTAAGGTTTCTCAACAAAAATAAAAAGAACATTAAGAGCAGCTGCAATCTGCGGGCCGAGGAACTTCATTTACTAGGAGTTCGCCTGCACGATAATCTAACACAGAAGTACTAGTAGCAAAAGAGAAGTTCTGTTTGGGAGCTGTATCTCGGGACATGTTGGAGTAAATAACGATCATGGTTTGTTTAGTCAGCCGGGAGATCAACTCAGATATGCTTAACGTTGGTACTATCTCAATGGAGTAGTAATTATGTTACTCCGTTGTTGTTTTTTTGTTGAAAGGAGCATTATCTAAAGATATCAATTATATCCAGCCTCTGCAACAACGTATTGTCCTAACGGCTATACGGATGCACACAGCTAAAAAATAAAGAAGAATTATAAAAATGAAAAGTCCCGCTATAGTTACCCATTCATTGGAACAACAGTACTATCATCACTAAGACAGTACCAGAAGTCCAGCTTCTCCAAAAACGACGTCTTTAAGAAGGGAACAGTGCACAAACACCTTCATCGTCCGATCAAAGATCTTAGGTTTTCACCCTGAAGAAAGTCCACACTCTCAAAACAATGCCTTCAACAAGGACATTGCCAGACACATCCAATTAAGGCCAAACCCTGAAAGATAGAACCGTGAACCTCTCATGTGCAGGTGCCCTCAATTGCATGCCACTGCTCCAAGTCACGAATCACCAAGTCAATTCCTCATCACCAACCAGACTCGAACCACCATTGTCAGTCCACATATCTTGGTCTACATGACATTCTTCGTCAGCACCATGGAACGGAACATGCCTCATGATCTTAACAGCCAACAAAGCTTCGAAGCGCACCCTCTGAAACCAAACGATCAGAGCAAAACATGGATGCTCCCATCCGATCCAGTAATCTCTCGGCATGATCGCACTTACGGAGTACGCTGTCGGAGCCTTCCGGAACACGACACAGTAACCAGATCAATGTAGAGAAACATCAGATGGATCTTCGTCTTGGCTTGAGAGGGATCAAGGACCGCGGCCTTTATTAGGCAGATCGTCGGCCCCGTGGGACCAGCCACCCAATTCCCCACCAGCTAGGCCGTCAGAGGAGTAGGAAGCCCGGGCCGCCACGACCGCAACCTGGCGCCAAGAGACCTGTGGAGATCCTCTGAAATCTGAAGATCGGATGCGAGGGCGGGCGCATCTAGGACAAGGGCCAGGCGACCACACCCACCAGAGCTCCACCGGTCATCTCAACGCCATCGTCCGCCATGGCGCCACCACCTCCACTGCTCACTATACGGCGGCACCAGCACTCGACGACAATGGCCTGTGCCGCACCACCAGCCAAGGGAGAGGGATCCCCGCCACCACCCTCCTTGGGACGCCTGGGCTTTGCCCACTGGCCCTTCCGGCGGCGGCGAGAAAGAGGAAGAGGTGGCGGCTAGGGTTAGATCTGGGAGAGGGGTCGGCCTTATGCTGGGGCATAGATGTATTATTATCGGTTCGGTTATTTTTATGTGTGCAGGCAGATCGTGATCTACTAGCTCGATCGGCACCTCACATGCCTCCCACTGCGAACGTGCTGCTGCCGCTGCCCGTGTCTTTCACCTAACAACACATGCATGCTGCTGCCTGGGTCGCGACAAGGAGGGAGGAAATGATGAGGAAGAGCAAACCATTGTGGGTCTCTCAAGCTGTCTAGCTACCTAGCGTACCGGATGAGGATGAACTGCAGGCCTCACGTTGTTTTCCAGATCCAAGAACAAAATCCTGTCAATCCGCGCGTACGATACTGGTACCTTGTGTCGGGTACCGACTCGATGAATCTTTTCGTTCTTTCCTGGTGCAAACAGTAGGCGGATTGGTATGGGCCAGGCGTGCGTACAATGGCGGAGCACCAGAATTCCCAATGCAGGGTACGCCGACCAGATTCTGAACGCTATCTGCTACTACTCGGCTAAGTGGCCGGTCTTCCCTTGTTCATTTCTGACCGTCATCTTCTCCACGATGTCGATACAGCAAAGCCTGAGAGCATCATGGGGGTTTCGTGAGGGGAAAAGGAGAGCAAACTCGATGAAAAAACTGGCTACTAGTATACGTACACGTGGTACCTCATGTACCGGCCGGCAGCGATGCCCACCCACGCAATGGGCGTCACATATCCGCTTCTTGTCGGTAGTATCCCCCCTATCATTCGAAATCGAAAGAGATACAGTACGTGTAAACGCTTGAATTAAATTAATGCTCGAACCAGTACAGAGCGTGCGTATACCTACGAATCCAGGCAAGGCGACGCGTCTTCTACGGCATTCCGTTGCCGCTCCAATGGCTGCTTCTCCTCTTCTCTCTCTCTCTCTCTGTCTCGCCCACCAATGATCCTCTTGTTCCGACCCTGCTGCAAGGAAATTCTGAAAGGGACGTGTAACGCCGCTGCTAGCTCGAGACGCATCTCCCTTGTGATCTGAGCGCTACTACGTATCCTTGTCTTATCTCTCCCACAAATAGAGTCCACCTGATGCAGCATTACCAAGGCTGAAGCACTAGTAGAGAGTGGAGCAGGATCATCTTTCATATTCGTGACTCGAGATCGGCTGACCACAGTCTGAACTCTCAAGATAGATAGACGCGGATAACTCCTCACTCGTCAGATAGCAAACTGAGCATCTGCAACTACACTGAAAACGTTGTCCCGATTCGCGCATCCTATAGCGTCTTCCTCCCAGACAGCTACGTGCCTTAACGTTTTCTCTCTCAACGGAATCTTTGATGATGATATGGTTTACTATTTGTACGTCTCGTGCAGTATACTCCCCGGTACGGCTTGTCGCCCACCGCTCTAGGATAAGAACCGACCCGTCCTCTCGATCCTACTACCAACCGACGGAGAGAGAGAGGGGGGGGGGGGGAGAAACAAAATATTGTTCTAACGGATTGGCTAAGTAGCAGGCGACTGAGATTAGCTTATGTCTCAGTCGACCAGAGTACCGTTGGATATTTTCTTGAGATGTGTGCAATCTGCGCAGGCGAAAAGAAAACAAAGTGACAGGGGCGTGCAGTTGAACTAGTTATCTGCTGCTTCTTTTTTGTGATTGCACAACCTATGGGCTAACAGGTCCTGTTGTGTGAATTTAAATACACGGTGACTTTTATATAGCTGAGTACACCGATTTTGTTCTGTCTAGTACACGGACTAATTAGATGGCTGTTGTGGTGATAATGTTTCTTATTTTCTTTTGCCTTCTTTCTCATTATATATTATTTTATACTTTTTCTTTTTTTGCCTTTTTCCTCATTATTTATGTTATTTGTACACTTTTTTATTTTTTTTCCTTTCGCCTTCTTTCCAATAATGATATTATTTGCCTTCTTTTTTAAAAAAATTTGCAAATTTCTCAAGAATGTGGAAGTAGAAATCATTTTTCGACATGAGTTACACTTTTTTCCAAGAAATGTGCAACCCCAACCTACTCTCGATATGAATTGCACTCTTCTCAAGAAATGTGCAGCTTCAACCGGGTTTTGAAACTCGTTGCACTTTTTCAAGATATATGCAACCAATTCTCGATATGAGTCGCACTTTTTGAAGAAATGTTCAATTCCAGAAGGTAATCGAAATGAGTTGCACATTTCTCAAGAAGCGTACAACTGGTTCTTAATATGATTTATACTTTTCTCAACAAATATGCAAGTGTAACCCATTTTGAACAAGTTGCACGTTTCTCAAGAAATGTGTAACTTTCTTGTTACCAGTTGCACATTTCTCAAAAAATGTGAAACTATAACCGATTTCGAAACGAGTTGCACTATTCTCAGGAAACGTGCAACCGATTCTCGATATGGGTTACACCTTTCTCAAGAAATAACCGGTTTTCGAAATGAGTTGCACTTTTCTCATGAAATGTGCAACCGGTTCTCGATATGGGTTACACGTTTCTCAAAAAATGTGCAAAACCAAATAGTTTTCCAAAGGAGTTGTACTTTTTCTCAAGAAATATGCAACCGGTTCTCGATATGACTTGAACTTTTTTATTTAAGAAATGTCCAACTCTCAGATATTTCCGAAACGAGTTGGAGTTTTCACAAGAAACACGTAATTATGAACTGGGTTTCTATATGAATTACACTATTCTTAAGAAGCGTGCAATTAGCAACTAGTATTGGAAATAAGTTGCAATTTTCTCTATAAACATGCAAGTAATAAGCAGATATCATGATAGTTGCAGTTTTCTTAAAAAATATGCAACTCTAATGGATTCTGATATAAGTTACACTTTTCTCAAGGTATATACAATTAGAAGTGTAACCATGGGTTCTACATGTATTTTCATTTTTTTTGTCTAATTATTTGTGTTTTATCTTTTTTTCTGCACAACACATTTTTTTACCTAGTTTTGTACCACTTGCATGGCCCATTCAGCGTGGTGATTTTTTAGCTTATCTTCAACCGGTCCATTTACTAAAAAAGTTATTTTTACCCTTTTGTTTTGCTCACGAGGCCCAATATAAAGTTTGTTTTGTTCGTACTATTGTTGCTTGCGGGCCTTGTATACATACTCATCTATTCCACCTACCAGAAATTAACAAGGATCATCGACTGAGACTTTAGAGAATCTCAGTCGACTGAGGTAAAGACACACCCTTGTTCTAATTACTATCTGAGGCTACGAGATGCACCAGCAAGGCAGCAAGCAAACATTGCCAAACTGAACACTTGAACCATCTGCAAATAGATAGATGGATGGATATCTGTACATCTACAAACTCCTAGCGTTTGGCGATTTGCACACGTGAGCCTTTAGTTTGCACAGGGACATCGAGGTACGTGCGTGTGCGTCTCTGTCTCTCAGTCTCTGCGCATCTCCTCCTCCTTGGATGCTAATATAACATTGCAGAGACGTTGCTTGGCCACTCGTACGTGTGTTTCTTAATTGGATGGTCATGTCATGTGCGACCGAAAATCCGGCTCGTATTGCACGCACGACGCTGCCGCCAGCGCCATTTGAAACACGCACGTTCTTCTAGCTTACTTGTAAGAGTCACCCAGCGTTGGTAAATGGTAGACCGGCCATGGACTCGTCGCCTTTACTGCTGCTTTTGGTGGATGGTCGCTCCCCAACTTCGGATCGACACACTGCTTCACCTTGTCTTCGCTCGGCTACCTCGGCGTCGCCTTGGTTTGTTTTGTGCCAGAAAAATGAAGAGTTCATCAGTTCAAATGTGGATTTTGGTAAGCCTTGGGACCAAATACTAGTTGCAACTAGAGATGGGGATGGCCCTACCTAGGTTACAAGACTGTTTTCCCTTTGCGTTGCATGGTCCATGGGCTTCCTCCCCATCAGCAGAGTTGACCCTGAAGCTGTACACGTCGCTCTTCTAGGTCAGCTAGTCAAGGATTTCTGGTCATCGGCGGCTTACTCCGTCCAGCATAGCATGGTAGACGTCTAGCCAAAGGTGCCGACCACGCGCGTGGAGTGCAGCCAGGCGGCGCCGTGGTGAGCTGGGTGGTAAAGGGTAAAGTCCGCGAGTTTTGGACTCGTTCTCGTGTATTTTTTGCCATATCTGACATTTTCGCGAAACTTCAACCAAATCTGATCCCTAGGGTCAGCACCATTTAAAACGACGCCGAAGTTGTGCAGGTCGGCGCCATCGTGTAGAAGCTGGGAGGCAGGCCAAAGGGGTTGGCGCCAAGTGATTGCCACATTTGGGTCAGATTTGATTGAAGTTCTTTAGTTTGGTCAGATTTAGCAGAAAATACTGTTCTCGTTGAGGCCTTGTTTACCTCCAAAGTATTTCCATCTCCTAGGGGTTTGCGGATGGGAGGGGATTTGGTGAATCCCTTTCTTTCACCAAATACCCATATTTCCCCACATTTCTCCTAATTTCCCATGTTTGCTTTGATTTGTGGGGATGAGAGGGGACGGGAGAGGATTGAGATCAAGAGATAAAGTTAGAAACTTTACACCCATGACATCACCATATACATATTCACTCAAGTAAAAAATAAATCTTACAATAAATATGTATGAATGTCTATTAAACTTTGCATGGCAGGACAATGAAAACATGAACAAATTAGCTACTCAATGGCAACCCGGTCATGGGCCGATTTACGACAACAATGTCTTGATGGAATGCTAAACAACCACATTGCCTCGACAACAACACAAGATCAACCCTCAACCTTCCTTGCTTTGCCCTTGGAGTTCATCTTGCAAATCTGGAGGGGATCATAAGCTTGTTAAAACCAAGGCAAGCAGAGTTCCCGGTATAGCAAAATACAAAACTAATAATTAGTCATTGATCTGTTTCTATAATGGAGTACTAAATAAAACTCATGCATTATATCTCTCTTTATTCACTATTTGACGAACAAAAATCTGAGAACAACATGAACAAGCTCCTTGGATACCCAATGATAATAAAACTTGGATAGATAGTTTCCCTACAATCAAAACTGCTATATTTATCTCATTTAAACATCATACCACACATACACAAGCAGTTTATATGGGCCATCTTTCTCAGCTGATAGTATAGCACAGTGAGCAAATCAGAAAAACCATCCTACCCACTACTTCTAGATAGAGCACAAGTAAGCAGCATCCTGATGTATCTCAGCACTAGCAAACTAAACAGGGAACAATGTAGATGCTTTAAGATTCGTAGATGCTTCTGAGGTGTACACAAAGAATGAAAGCAACATCATGGCCCATAGTTGATGAAGTAAGAATTATGTGAGCTAGTAAAGGCCTACAAGATCCAATCAGCCATATTTCTGGACAAAATTACTGTAGCGGCAACATATGAGACATAGTAGCAAGAAATGAGAAGCCCGGTATCCAGGCAAACAATCTACAGTAAGCAAAGAAAATACAAGCACGAGAATCAAAGGTAACATTAGTAATCACCGGAATTATAAAGCACAAATGCAAAGACAAACTCACTGTCCATAACATAAAAAAAGACTTCCATTTGCCTTAGGTAGGAGTTAACAAGGATTATTAGCTTCTTAATGACCTACAGCCTTCCCTCTCGTTCACAAGTCAATACAGGCTAGCAATTAGATACCAGGTACTGCAGTGGCGGAGCTTCAAAGAAAATCTTGGGCGGGCGAAATTAAGACATAGCACGAAGAATTTCAATTGTAATCCTTATACTTCTTCTGTCCAAAAAAATATGTCGATTTTTTTTAAAATTTGCATATATCTATACACTAAAATGCGTCCAAATATATGTGAATCTAGACAAACCTTTGACATCCTTTTTGGGATGGAGAGAGTACTTCAGTAGGTAACTAGGGTAACTAGGCTAATGATTCGGGAAAAAAAACTAGGCTCATACTCAATTCTCAATTTAAGTAAAGGTTTAGCTATTTCACAAAACAAAAATGAAGGTTTAGCTTTATATATAAAGCTGTGCTATGGCCTTTCGTTTAAAATTCGAGTGAAGGTACAGGATGATCTTTGTTTGGATCATCTGACTACCCTTGCCCAGGGTACCTAAACTGCAAATTGTAGCAACAATGGATAAATTATTCATGCTATCAAACTTTTAACAAATAATTTTAGTTGCTACAGCCACTAGCTAGGGAAATTAGTATTGAGATAGAATTAAGACGCAATGATATTGCCGTGAAGTGACTTATACTTGGAGCAGAAAAGTTGAAGAAGACAGAGGACTAGAGAAAATGAGACCCACTAGACTGGGTCACCGCATCCCTGCCTGGTGCTTGGGATTTGGGGCTGGGGTCTGGGCAGAGGGCGCACTCGCCGGCTCGCCGGCCCTACTCGCTGCTGGACGTCGCCGCTCACCGGATCGAGTATCTACGGCGGCTGCTACCTACGCCCCTCAGTCAGCTCACGACAGCTGCCCTAGATAGCACCATGGATGCGCTCTTGACGAGCAGGAACAATTGACGAGCAGGAACAAGGAAGCGGTGACTGAATCGGCAAAAAATGAACTGCTCTCGTCTGACCGGGCGGGCTCGGTAAGTGGGATTTTTACGCATTAAGCATCGGTATAACCTTTTCCTCTCCTGGGCGGGCCATGGCCCGGTTTTGCTCTCACTAAGCTCCGCCAGTGAGGTACTGAATCAACATCGTACTACAGTACGCAGACGCAGATGGTAAACGCAACTCCCAATTCAGCAGCGAGGTAACGAACAAAAATGGCAAAACGACACTATTAATAAACAGGACAGTATTGCAGTGAACATAGCTTGCCTCATATGTTGAATTAAAGCACATCATGGATGTTGGCCAGGAATGGACGGAGAGGATGAATACAATGTCAGATTAACCTGTTCATTCGCTAAGTTCAAACTTTAAATCAGACTACAAAATGGATCTACAAGCCAAGCACGACACAACAGGGATCCCCAGTTCCAGCAGGACAAGTCCAGGGATCAGGGATCATATATTTCTGTTTAATAAACATAGCATGCTTCAAACATCTTCATGCACTACTGCTAATTAAGTCAACGGGGGCAAGAACTAATGCTACTCCCTCAGTGGAGGCAAGCACTAATGCTACTCCCTCCGTTTCGGTTTACAAGTCCTGCGTGTATTTCTATGTCATCAAATTGAGCAACTTAGTATGAGGTATATATCATAAAAAAAATATCACCAAAAATTTTAAACTTTATATTTTTTAATAATATAATTTTTATATTATATAATTTAAATTATATAGGTTAAATTGATAACCTAAATATACGCACAGGACTAGTAAATCGAAATGGAGGGAGTACCGTAGTTTAGCTAATTTCTAGGTGAGACAACCATCGGAAGCCACGATGTGCAGAACTATCAAGGATCGATATTATAGACAAATACTATCTAGAACTTGCTAGCATCAGTTAGTAGTCAGATTTGTACAACAAAAACCATCAGGATTATTCAACAGGTCTGCACGTCTTCCAAGCAGACTACAAGATTGATACCTAAGCCTGTGCAAACACGGTTTGGTCGGTTTGACCGGTTTGGACTTGTTCAAAATTTTGTACTAGCGCTAAAGTTTAGATAACATTTGTGAATGAGATTGTACTAGGGATTTTTTGGCCGGTTTGAGCAGTTTGACCGGTTTCACTTTTTGCACATGCTTGATACCATAGGCCTTTGCCATTGATGATACTCCCTCCGTTTCAAAAAATAAGATGTTTTAGTTTTGTGAAAGAAGTGTATCTAGACTCTTTTTTGTCTAGTTCATCTAAGTCTGAAATGAACCTATAGGCTAAAAGAGATCGAGATACACTCCTTTCATAAAGTTAAAACATCTTATATTTTGAAACGGAGAGAGTAGATTTCAATGCTGAAGCAAAGTTTCCCGTGTATTAGTGGAAAGCACGTCCAGACCTACTCAATTGATTGCTGGAAAAGGAAGAAAAGTTGCAGGACCGGCTAATACACATCAAAGAAATCGATAAGGAGCAGCACCTCTAGCGTGGGTGGTATTCAGGATACTGCCGATCATGCGGTTGACATTGCCAGACCGGAGGGCGGGAGGAGGCCGCCTCCGCCGCTCCAAAGAACCAGACCGAACGGTGAGAGGTGGACGCTGGCGGTGGCCGAGGATCCCTAGAAGAGGGGAAGAGGCGTCAGGGGGTGACTCACCATCGAGAAGGGCTTTGCAAAGCCGGAGGAGGTAGCCGTCGGCAACATTCCCAGGTCGATGACCATGCCGTCGCCTCTCACTCCACTCGCTTCCTTTCCTCGATGGCTCGCATGTGAGAATACACGAGGGGGAAGCGGTTTGGCCGTGGAAGTTTCGGGATGGGCTGGGATAAAACTTGAAAATACCAAAGAGGTAAACGGGCTTTCCGGGATATGCCGGGATCATGGGATGGGGCGGGAAATTCCTCTCCAAACCCGGCAAAAACCAGAGAAGTAAACGACGCTGAAGAGGAACATATTCCCGGTGGAGGATGATGGAACTTGGGCACTTTCTAGTGGAGGCATTCCAGGCCTCTTGCCGTGCCTAGTTCCGGTCCTCTCGCCGCGCCTAGGCCATCTTTACCCACTGGGCCTAGGATGCATGAGGCCCAGTTGGAAGAACTGAGTATTTAAACTGAGTGAGAGAAATGAGACAAGTAGGATTTAACAAAACTGTGGATGAACTGAGATCTGAGCTTGATGGCAACAGCAAGGTTGCCTCTGATGTTGTTCTGCTCAACCATGGGTATGGCTGGAACGTCGACAGGAGGGACCTTACCATGGGTACGGCTGGAACGACAGGAGGGACCTTCTATTGAATTGCATACACTAACCCAATGCAACCAACAAAGTCTGAAAAAGGCACAGTATTCACTCTTTACCTTTGGCCTATTGTGAGAGTGTTCGGTCTTTTACCTTTGTCCTACTGTTGGTCTGTTCGGCAATTTATATCAACACTCACCCTAATCTTCATCATGAAGATTGGTCTGGGTTGTCACCAAACACAAGAGCCAAATGCCTCATAAGAGTTACGAGAAATGAACATGTGCTCATTGTGGACATCAAGATGGACACACAGACTAATTATAATACTTCCCTGTGGGGTGCTGCATGATATCTATGACTAGTATTAACATCAGGTTAACTCACTGCAGCTTGCTTACCTGTTAAACCCAGAGAATTTGCCCTCTAGCATGCTGAATGCCAAAGAGTTGGCAGTAGATAAATTATGGCATTCACATTGGCAATTCCGACTAGATTTCGATGACAAAAACCATAGGACAGTGCTAAGCCAAACAACAACACTAGATCCACAAGATATCACAGCAAACAGAGCAGATACCACAAAATTATAGTAGTTTGCTACCATATACCAACACTGTCAATTATCACCAAAACGATAAGATCCATAATAGCAAAGTAACTAAAGGTTCAACGACAACCAGACACGATAATAAAGCATAAAATCTCTGACACCGGCAATCGATTTAACCGGTCCATGAAACTGACTAGAGGCACTCTAGTTCTTGATCTTCTTCTTGGGCCTCAGCTGGTTGCTGTGGCCACACTTCTTCTTGCGGCAGTTCACGGCCCTGGGATGCAGACGTGCGTAGCACCTACAGGTAAATGGAAAGATTAGCATTAGCAAGATCAAAAGTGTTGATAGAATTACACATTTGTACAATAACAAGGTTAATAAATCCAAACATGAATCCATTGATTTGTAAGGACAATGAAGAGAGCGGACATACAAACAAAATTGATTAGCTCAAACATGAATTCATTGATTTGTACAAGGAAATAAAAAGAGCAGATTGAAAGAACAGAAAAAAATAATCAGGAATCAGCATGAAAAAAGATGAGTTCTCCATAGAGGCTCTCAGTCAAGGCCAATTTTTTCCACATGGGAAGGATCCTTCAGAAGAGATTCCCCCTATCCATAGTTGATGCTCCCCACTCTAGTTGCATCCTTCTATCTCCTCCCTAATATTTTTGAATATTATGGAATTAGATAAATTTGCACGCTTTCTCATTTCATTCGCGAGGAGCTGGATGAGAAGAAACTCCCATGTCCAGTTTTGCAGTAGAGATGGAACTAAGAAAGAACCATCGACTATAACCCTACCATGATTTTTCTGTCTATCAATAACTGCATGCATTGCACGGTGAATGTGAAGTAGGCCATTGTCGCGGCAATAAACCTTTTGATGGAGAACACAATTAGGGAAACTAAATTTCTCTAGTTTCTTCACCGAAAGGAAGAGACTTCACAAGGAACCACCAAGAGAGAAGAGCAGACAATAAGAGATGAAAAAAGAAATCACTTCATCCAGGCTTCTTATTCAGTGTGGTTAAAGCAAGAGTAGTCATCATCGAGCCAAAATTTGCTGTTGCAAATGAACACAGGAGCAGAAAAACATAACGGTGAACTACTCCTAGGAAATGCAGGAACCAAAGAATTCTACACTACAAGAAACGATGACACAAATGATATGTACTAGTAAGATATTTAGTAGCAATTCTTTATGAAAGAAAGCTTTAGGTTATCACAATGGTCATCCAAAGAACATAAATCTACAAATAGAGCACAACATTAAGTCAAATCTCAATGAATAGAAAATAAGTGAAAAAATACAAGTGACAACTTCATGTAAATATTGAATTGGGTGCTACGGAGGTAGCAACTGTTTAGAAATGTGGTGGACTTTACACAATTTTGTAGTCATCACAACCTAATTTAACAAAATTAAAATCGACACCTCTATGGATCCTATTATGATCACTAACTCATTCAAAGAAGCATGTACCACCAATACATGCTAAGAGTTTTGGAGTATTGAAACCATCTTAGCTGAAGGGGTTTTTAAATGCAGTGGCTTTTACTCAACTTAAACTCTGCACAATCTTATAAACAAAACTAGGACTCTACAACCTTATGGAACCTACTAGGATCACTAACTCGTTCGCAGAAGCAAGTACCATCGCTCCAGTTTGGTGTATTGAAATCATCTCAACTGAAGAAGAGATTTTAATATCATGAGTAAATAACAACTTGATACACAACCGTTTTAACTTCTTTTCTTGCATGGATGATGTCGAATTTCAGTATTTGTAAATCATCCATGAGAGAGTGCATCCAAATAGCTAAGCATATTAAAGATCAACAGTTTGAGATAACAATCTAAACCGCTACAACTATATAATTTACATCTAACAGAGAGATAATACAACTTGATACACACCATCTAATCAATAAGAATATAGTCTTGAAGTTTTAACTTCTTTCCTTGTATGAATGATGTAAAATTTCAGTATTTGTAAATCATTCATGAGAGTGCATCTAAATAGCTAAGCATATTACAGAACAGCAGATTGTGAAATTTTAGATAGTAATCTAAACCGCTACAACTATATAATTTACAGCTACCAGAGAGATAATCATGTGCTAAAATAAACTGAAGTCTAAACGATCACAGTAGTTGAACAGTAAAGAAAGGGATTAGCAGGTATTCTTACTTGCGGCAGATCATCTTCTCCTGGTTGTACTTGCGGGCGAGCGCCTGCAGGGAGGGCTCGATGATGCCTCCACGGAGCCTGAGGACGAGATGGAGGGTGGACTCCTTCTGGATGTTGTAGTCCGCAAGGGTACGGCCATCCTCCAGCTGCTTGCCTGCGAAGATCAGACGCTGCTGGTCCGGCGGGATTCCTTCCGTAACAAACCGCAAGATTAGTTACTCATCCACCACGGCAGCTAGAAATGAACGGAGAACCGAAAGAAGAACATCAAAGAAGAAAAGACTTACCCTCCTTGTCCTGGATCTTAGCCTTGACATTGTCGATGGTATCGCTGCTCTCGACCTCGAGGGTGATGGTCTTCCCGGTGAGGGTCTTCACGAAGATCTGCATTTTGGCCGAGGGTTGTGAGGCGGCGGCGGCTGGGGGCGAGGCATTTTATAGGGGTCGTGCTCGGTGCCCTAGGGTTTGGCCTGCGGAGGAGGAGTTTCTGGGAGAGTGAGCTGGGCTGGGCTGGGAGATAGGGCGTTCAAACCGGGCTGTATTTGGTCCTCTTCGTAAATGGTTTCTTTCGATGCCAGTGAGCGAGCCCATTAACCCGTCGACCACAGAGAAAAAAATCTCAGGAAGCAGAACGGAACATAAAACAAAAACATGATTAAAAGTATATTTTCTTGGTAACTTCATACAGATGGCAGAGCAATTGGGGAGAATATGACATCGTTTGTTACTTTGTTTCACATCATGTTCAAATTCTTGTTTTGTTTGCAAGGATGTTCCACATAGTCCTACTGAAATGCAAAACAAATTAGCAAGTGAGTAGGATTAAATTTATGTTCACAAATAAAACTTCATGAAAATTCTCATATATTGTTGGTTGCCTTCCACCCTTCCCCTTCATTTTTTAGGCATACAAATTTATGTTACTACTTGTTTATTTGGAAATCGTAGATTTTTTATCCGTCACGTTTTTACATTAACCTCTCATATTAAGTGTGAACTAAAGATGTCTTGTACAAGGTGGTTTCCAAGTGCCTTGTAAATCGGCTGAGACCGATGCTTAATGAGGTTATCTCGGAGAATCAAAGTGCATTTGTCCCTGGGAGGTTAATTACTGATAATACACTTTTGGCATTTGAGTGTTTGCATTTTATGGAACATGGTTGATCGATGGATTCTTCTTTCTGTGCTTACAAGCTGGACTTATCTAAAGCTTATGACAGAGTTGATTGGGAATTTCTAGAGAATACAATGCATAAAATGGGGTTTTCTCATCGGTGGGTACAATGGATAATAGCGTGTGTTACCACGGTGAGGTATTCTGTCAAATTTAATGGAACCTTGTTTGAAGCATTTTCTCCTACGCGTGGTCTAAGGCAAGGAGACCCTCTCTCCCCCTTTTTATTTCTGTTTGTGGCCAACGGTTTATCTTTCTTGCTGAAACATGAAGTTGATCAAGGCCATGTCACTCCAATTAAGGTGTGTCACGCTGCACCTGGTATTTCACACTTGTTGTTTGCGGACGACACCCTCCTATTCTTCAGGGCGTTCATAGACGAAGCTGCAACAGTCAAGCAGATTATTGATGCTTATGAGAAAGGTACTGGGTAATTAATTAATCCTAGAAAATGTTATGTTCAGTTTTCTGCGTGTTGTACTGAGGAGATACAAGAAGAGATCAGAACCATGTTGGAGGTGGTGTCGAATGGTTTTGAAGATAAATACCTAGGCTTGCTGACACCTACCGGTAAAATGCATAAAGGTCGCTTTGAATCTTTACAAGGAAGACTGTGTAAGAAGCTAATTGAATGGGGCGATGGCATACTAGCCCAATGCGGACATGCTATCCATATCAAGGCTATATTGCAGGCAATTCCTATATATGTCATGGGTGTGTTCAAACTCTATTTTTCAGTCTGTGACGATCTGACCAAGCTCATAAGGAATTATTGGTGAGGTTCGGAGCGAGGAAAGCGCAAAACCCACTGGTTAAGTTGGGATAAACTGATCCGATCCAAGTACCAAGGCGGAGTTGGATTTCAAGACATGCGCCTGTTTAACCAAGTTGTGCTAGCAAGACAAGCTTGGCGGCTTATTGCATTTCCGGAGAGTCTATGTGCTAAGGCCTAAAGGCAAAATATTTCCCACATGGCGATATCAGTAACACGGTATTTTTAGGCAATCCTTCTTTGACCTGGACTGCTATCACACATGGTTTGGAGTTGTTAAAAAAGAACTAGTTTGGAGAGTGAGAAACGGTAGAAAGATCCTTGTTTGGAGGGACAGTTGGATTCCAAGAAAATCATATGGCAAAGCTTTAACTCCCCGCGGCAACAGGCGCATCTGTTATGTGTCACAGCTGATTGATGAGCAGGGTGCCTAGAGGAGTAATTTGGTACGATAGATGTTGATGCCATCTTGACTATTAAATAATCTAGGCAGGGCTTCAATGATATCATCGCTTGGCAGCCAGAAAAGAATGGCCTATTCACGGTGCGTAGTGCTTATAAACTTGCTCTATCAGAGCAGCCGTCTCGATGCTCCTTTGCCTCGACTAGCTCATGCCCGGATGGAAATGACGAATGTTGGAGGAGGATATGGCATGCAGACGTGCCACCGAAAGTTAAGTTATTTGCCTAGAAAGCTGCATCAAATGCCCTTGCTACTGAGGATGGCAAATTACGTAGGGGGATGAAAGTTACTGGATGGTGCAGAATATGCAACCGTGAACCCGAGGACACTGCTCATGCTCTTTTTAGGTGCCCGCATGCTGAGCAGTTATGGATAGCAATGCAAGGCTACTGGCGCCTTCCGCTTGTTGGTGATCTTCACTGTCACCCTCTATCTTGGTTCCGGTCATTCATTGCTCAGATTCCTAAGGAGCTTATTGATACTACACTACTTGTGGCGTGGCGGGTGTGGCACTGCCGCAACGAAGCAACGCATGAGAAGCCATTGCCTAGTATCCAAAGCTCCAGAAACTTCCTGTGCAACTATCTTAGCACTATTCGTAATGTAACAGAAGAAGCTCTCCACTGATGAAGTCATCAGAGGAAAACAACCCATTGTCACGACACAGTTACCTGCTTCCACTAAGGAGGTAATTCATCCTACTATTCCTTGGATCAGATCGCTTATCGGTTCGGTCAAACTCACCATGGATGGATCTTTTAAAGAGAATAAGGCATGCTCTGGCATAATTCTAAGAAACGACTATGGGGTATCATTCTCTCTGCTTGTCGTTACCACATGCAATGTGATATGGTTTGGAGGCGGAGCTGTTAGCCTGCCTTGAGGGCTTAGATCTGTCCTTGGCCCAGAGCCAACTCCCAATAATTATCGAGACAGACTGCAGCGTGCTGGTGGCGATGGTGCAAGTAACTCAACCAGATCGCTCTCCATATACAAACCTAGTTAAATAGATTAAAGAGCTTATTAATCGTAGTAATCGGTGTTCAATTGTAAAAGTGGATCGAGGACTAGTTAGGGCTGGTCACCTTCTTGCAAACTTTGCAAGAGTGGAGCGGCGTACTATCACATGGTTTGGCTCTGGACCTGAAGTTGTTCTTCAGGAAATCGAGCGCGGACCTCCTGCTATCTAATAAAGATCCGGTTTTACCTGCAAAAAAAGTGTGAACTAAAGATACGCTAGAAATAGTACAGTTATAGTATTACATAGTTTTCAAACAATAAAGAGTGCAATGCTAAATGTGCAACTTACACCCCCTCCCTTTTTAATATCCTACATTCTAAGTTCGGTCAAACTTTGTAAAATTGACCAAATATATCACTAATACCAAATGTTCAGAATGTGCAAGTTTACAAAGTAAATAGTTTGTAGTAAGACAACATATGAACTAGCTAAACTAGCTATGAGTTCTGGAGTTGATTTGGAGTGGATCCTTCATAGCCCCCGATTGTTTCGGAACTACTACATCAGAAGTGCAATCCCCTATTTAGGTTATTGCCGAAACACTCTTTACACTTAAAGTCCAATCTGAAAGTAAATATGTTAGACAATAAGGACACTATTCATATGTAGTTGTCTTTTGTGTCTCTTTTGATGTGCATATCGATGTTGGTTAGTTCATCATATCATACTTATCCATGTAAGTATTCCTTGAATTGTTTATTATCATTTTCTCTACCTTTTTAGGTGTTATCATGATATCATTTAAAGGTTGGTATAACTCGATAAAGTCTTGGAGAAACAAAATATATGTGTTCTCCATTTTTCAGGTATCCCACTCCGACAAAATGAAACTATATATGTACACCCTCCCTCCAAAATGTAAGGCATATATGTTATGAAAACATATTTCATGATGGAGCTACGTGTTGATATAGGTGAAAAAAGCTTGACCGCTTATGCAGAAATATATACAGCTATGTACCAAAGAAATATACACATCATGTAACCACACTTCTTTGTATTTACGTGAAAAATATATGATGAATCTAACTCTATATACCTTATATTTTTTAAAGAAGATAGTATATTCTATGTTTTGCCACTGCAAATGATTCTATGAAAAGGTCCCAAACGAAGAAGAAATGATTGGATGTTCCGCTGGTGGACTATTGTGAAGTATTAGTACATCGACAAAAAGAATAAAGGAAATGGAAGCATCGTTAACATGTTTGACAATTGGCTAAATGAGATTGATAACGTGTTTAGAATTCTTATTATTATCGGAGCGCTTACCGTTATTTGGTCAATCGGCTATTTAGAAATGATAAGATTTATAATAATTATTTTCTTCTCTCTTATGATGGTTATCCAGCGGTGCACGGCTACGCTCCATTCATGGCCTCTCTACAACGTGTGAAGTTCTGTGACCTATTTATGGAGGTTTGTCCACACTTTGAGAATACGGTAAGGAATATTTTTATTCAATATAGATGACAGCATGATCTTCGGATTGGCCCTCTGGCACCTTATGTGTTATACATGTCATGTATCTTGTCTTTTTTATTATTGTTTGTTTTCGAACTTGAGGCCGACACGTACATGTTGTATTTATAACGTATATATGTATGTATCTTGCCAAGTATATATATAGAATAGATGTGTAACATCTCAAAAATATTAATCAAGATTAGCAAGTTTAAATCATTCAAGTTTAGGGTTGACAAAAACTTTTATTATTAAATTTAATATGAGTGTATGTGTGAATTTTATTAGTATATGAATGAGTGCAATTGCCATGTTTGATTGCTATAAATGATAAGGAACGGTTTAAAGATGAATACTACATCATCTAGACCAATTATAAACAAAATCAAAAGAAAAGAAATTCAAATATGAATTATATGATCAAATGGTCATTTTGACCAAAATTAACCACTAGACCACTTTGAGTGTTCCTAATAAAAAAATTCTAACAAAAACTTTCTCAATTCTTTTCACCCCTTGCTAGACCAAGTAAAAGTGAACCCAAGCCCACTTTACAAACCAACAGAAACAAATTCCAAATATATTTAAAGCACATTGCAAAATTGAATCAAGTTCATATGCATAGATCACCATTTTGCAAAAACCACTGAAATCAATTCACCTTGACTTTTCCAAGCAACCATAGACTACCAAGCAAGTACTCAGAACACTCACCAAAATTCATCCAAAAATTTAAAACTTAAATTCATGCGGCCATTTGGTCGAGCACCTGGCAGACACAATTAACCACTGCCTAACTTCTACTGTTTTGAGTAGTAATTGATCACCCCTTTGTCCCTTCTGCATCCCACTCACTCACCCTAGTGCCCAGCAGCGCAGGACACGCTCCCCCCTTTGCCGTTTGCACCAGTGAAGCGCCGCCCGAGCTCGCCGCGCCGGTCGACCAAGCACAACTCGCCACAGCCAGCGTCGCCCTCTCCCACGATGTCTAGGAGACAGGCGCCACACCACCGCCACCCTCTATCCACCCCTCGACCGCAGACAAGCCGTGGACCGGCCGTGATCACGGCGCCCACCTCTCTGTCTGCCATGCCGAGAGCATGCCAGAGCGCCGCAGCCGACACGCGCACACACGCCGCGCCTCGCCCTCTCCGCACATGCCCGTACTCTCCGTGACCCTAGCTACCCCCAGACACGCCCGTTCGCTGCCGCGTGGACCGTAGCCACTGTGCGCCATCTCGAATGTCGTTGTTCCAGCACGGAGCACGGACCGCTCCCGACCGTTCTCGACCACCCCTTGCCACGCCATCACTTGCATGACAACCGCCCTGAAGCACCGCGTCGACCCCTATCCTCAGCCATGCTATTATCCCCCTATATAGACGTTGCCGACGAGCCCGAGCCATCCCGCTCCGTCCCTCTCGCCGGTGTATAAATAGAGGCCACCCCAACCCTCATTCGCCACACCATATCACTCCCCTCTCTCTCAGACACCTCCCACACCTCTCCCCGGAGCAAGTCGAGCACCACACCGTCAGAATTTAGCTGGAGTCCGCCGCTGCAGAGGAGGAAGGAGCCCGTTGATTGCGACCACCCCAGGAGCCGTCGCGGCCACCATTCGACTCGCCGTCGACGACAACCTCTTTCGCCCCCATCACCGACCTTAGTTGGAGCCCAGGTGAGGCCCCACGTACCCCCACCGTTCGCATTAGGGTTCAGTCTCGCCAGAGCTGTGCGACGGAGACGACGATGCTCGGTCGTCGATCGCGCTCTAATTGCACAACCCAGATTGAAACTTACCGCTTCGCATTAGATGAGCCACTGACCAGTAGGACCCGCCTGTCAGCATCCCACTGCGCGCGCGTCGCGTAGCTGGGCCAGCCCAGTTAGTTTCCCGCGCAGAGCCCGTTGATTCAAATAAGCTTTTTCCATTTTAGTTAAAACTAGATTATGTCAGTAGATTCAAAAATCGATTTAAAGAGATTCATTGAACCAAATTGCATGATTCTAATTTTGTTAGAAAGGTATTCAAAATATCTATCCAAGTCCATTGGATTCAAACCATTTGAAATTATAGATCACCTATAGTAAAAATAACAAGACAGAGACATTTCCACATTCAAACATTTTTCAAAAATCAACCATAAATGCTTTTGAGTTGATTCCAACTCTCAAAAATCACATTTGACAAGATCTATCTGAATATATAAAAATATTTAGGTTTACATGCAGTGATATTGGACTAGTACCAAAAGAAGGCTATATGGGCATTTCTAGTCACTTTAATTGTATTAAATAGTAATCTTAAACTTTATAAAATATGACGACCACTTTAAATCACATTCCCACGTATTAAAATATGTGGTGATAACATGTGTCAACATGATCCCATATTTTAATTGGAGAATATTAAATCTTAAGTATTTTTCAATGAGTAGAAATTACTTTTCCAAAATAAGATAAATAAGATTAGGTCTTTATTTCATGTGATGATTGTGATGATGCTAGATCATCTAGTGTGAGCCCTTGTGTGCTACATAGAATTAGTTAAGTATTGTTTGGTGATTGTGTACCTTGTATTAATTTATAGACGATAGTACCGACCCGGGATACGAGGAGGAGGAGTACTACCAAGAAGAAGAAGAAGAAAACTTCAACCACTGCACTACTCAAGGCAAGCCATCACTAATTGCAAGCTAACACTTGCAAACTTGATAACCTATGCAAGGTGCATTAGGCATGCTTTGGTTATGCAACCTTGATTATACCAATCCCAAGTTTTACTTGCAAGCTTTATTCTTTTACTTTTTACCAAAGTTCTTTACTTTTAGTTAATGCTTTGTGAGTATTGGAAAAATAGGATAGATACCATAAAGAGTATAAAACTAGGCCTAAGTAGTTATACTTAGATGTCATCAAAAGGCATAAAACCAGAGTTGGATAGTTACACTTGATTAGAACCCCTCATTAGTGAATACCCTCAACTTTAGTGGCTAGTGCTAAGCATAAAAATTGATCACTTTAGATGGGATTACTTGGTGAAAATGATTATGAAAACCTTGGAATGATGATTCATTCTATTGAAATGTTTTGACATGTGCTATGGACACAAAATGATTTGATGATGAAAATGTTGAGGCATGAGCCTTAGCCCTTTATAAAAATTGATGGTTGGTTTCAGATGCGATACCATTCCAATTTTACCGTACAACCACAATATCCGAATTGGGTAGGGCTTAACTGGAAGTTTATATGCCTTAGTGTGGGTTCCTTCACAGAAAGAGGTTGAGCTGAGGCTACCTCGTGAATGTGAATGTCCACCTATGCAGTGCCCAGGATGGCAGATGGCCATGGCTGGGAGGCCAAGCTCATAGGAGAGGTGCATATACTAGAGTGTGTAATTGAAAGGTTATGATTGATTATCCGCATACTAAGTATGATGATTCAGGGTTATCCCTGACGGATGTGTCGAATTTTTTGGTGTAAGTGTACCACCTTTGCAGAGTGTCAAACTATTTGAATAGTCGCGTCCGCGGTCATGGACAGTTGGAGTGGCCATACTGTTCCGTTGTCAGATGTTTTCAAAATGACTTGTGAATTGAACTATGAAATTGACTTGACCACAATAGGGTTGTGGATATGAAAACTAGGTTCCCACTTAAGTGATTAAATTAGATTCTTTACTTTTGAACTCTTATAAAATAAACCTAACTTTTTGCAAATAAACCTAGAGCTTAAGATTCCTACTAGAACTACCTTACTTGTTAGTGATAGTTTGCGAGTACTTAAAGAGTACTCATGGCTTTGTCCCTGGCTATTCCCATGGCCAGACTATGAGGAGGAATACCAGGAAGATGGACAGTAAGAGGTATATGACAACTAGGATCATCTCCCATCGTCAGCATTGCATGTGACTCTGAAGATGGAGCCCCTACTACGTTTACTTTCCGCTGCTTTGATTGTATTAAGACTGGATCATGAGATCCTTTATTTGTAAGACCTTTATTATGGTTTGTAATGGATGATGTATTTTGGTACCAATTCTGTTATGTCTCGCAAAAATGGTAATCCTGGGATTGCGATGTATGGCATAACAGGCATCTGGGATTAAAAATCCGGGTGTTAACAAGTTGGTTTCAGAGCCATCCTGACCATAGGAGACCCTAGTTAGAATGGACGTCTGAACAAAAACTTAGTTTCAAAACAAAAGAAGTGAGTATTTATGAAAACCTATTCCCACTCTTATCCTTGAGATTCTTTCAAAAAAAATCATGTTCCTCAAAAAAAATCTTGCAATCCCGCATAAAATTTGACACACTTGATCACCCCACTAACTTGCTCACCCTAAATTCTTATAGATGGAGGTAAAGTATAGCAAGTTCTACCAGCTGGGCAATGGAGGCCACCTGATCTTTGAGAGGGATGTCGATACACTCGCAGAGTATCTTGAGCGCCCGCACCTGGAATTCTTCAAGGCCCAACTCAACGATCACGTAGGAGGAGATCTACAGTGGCTGATAGTTGCAGATCTCAAAGGCAAGATGGAAGCACCCACCTCAGAGAAGATCCAATTTAGCGTTCGGGAGAAGAGCTGGCTAGATGGACTAGCCAGGGCTATGCAAGATGCTCTTGCCCGTCTGTGTGGGTAAAACATCAACCAGATCATTGGATCTCGCTTTGCTCACTACGCATGCGTGATTCTATGGGAATGCCCTTGGAGATGCCAGGACACCAGGAGTTGAAGCACCAGGTGGATAATCTCGACTTTATGTTGTATGATAGACAACATGAGTTGGACAGTGCCCGTGCCTACGTCAACCACAACCATGCCATTGCAGTCAAGACAGACCAAACCCTCGCCATCCTCGCCAAGGAGCATCAATCACTTCGTCATTAGCGTGACAAGAAGGATCGCATCATCGATCGTCTTTGCAAGAAGGTGGCCACTCTCGAGAAGACCATCCGTGAACAGAAGATCCAGCTTGAAGCGAAGGAGGAGGAAGGTGAAGATATCCGTGAAGATCTCTACTCTTACCTCAATGATGATGACGACTACCTGGAGGATGATGCCATGGAGTTCCACACTGATGATAATGATTCCGCCTTCATTGATGATGATTAGATGCACTTGAGCACTACCGTAGGAGTGAATTGTACCCGGTCCCACTATATCGTAGTTTCATAGAATGGTTCTTAAAACCATCTGTTTTCTATTTGTGTTGTGGTGTGTGTTTGTATTGTGTGCTTTGAATGAATGAAAAACATGTTGTTAGGTTGCAAAACCTGAGTCAAACTCAAAGTTTAAAACTTTTGAAACAAAACCATGAACCTTAGAGATTTCCCTCTTATCTCATTATCTATCTCAATCTTCAGATGACTCGCGGAAATCCCGGAGGAAGCAGTTCATCTCAGGACCCAATGCTACAGATTCTGCAAATGCTAGTTTCTGACCGTGAAGCTAGTAGAGCCGAACGTCAAGCCAACTTAGCCACTCTTCAACATATAGCTCAGATGACCCACAATAATCAAGGCCACAGAAACTAGGATAACCATGGATCCAAGCTCAAGAACTTTCAAAACACCAATCCCCCTATATTTAATAAGTTTGAAGAGCCTTTAGATGCTGATGACTGGTTGCAAACCATGGAGAACAACTTAGAGGTCGCAGGAGTTGAGGCCAATGAAAAAGTACTGTTTGCCACCCATTATCTGGCAGGTGATGCAAGAGCCTAGTGGAATAGCACCCGTACCATGAACGAAGGTCAGATGATGT
Organism: Avena insularis; assembly: GCA_023614405.1. Classification (NCBI taxonomy): domain Eukaryota; kingdom Viridiplantae; phylum Streptophyta; class Magnoliopsida; order Poales; family Poaceae; genus Avena; species Avena insularis. The sequence goes on along the minus strand of CM042690.1, from coordinate 655,883,146 downwards.
TTTGGGATGAGTTCAAAATCAAGTTTAGCAGGACTCATGTGCCCCCGGGTCTGATTAAGAGGATGAGGGATGAGTTCAGAGATTTGAAACAAGGAAGAATGACGGTGGTTGAGTACCGTGACAAATTCTTATTTTTAGCTAGATATGCCCCTGATGAGATTGACACAGAAGCAAAGAAGAAAGAGAGATTCCTAAACGGACTGCATGATGAGATGCAAACCGTGCTAGTCAACATTCCCTTTGATGATCTTGAAGCTTTAGTGGACTCTGCCATTCAGATGGAAGGGAAGATAAACCAAGCCAATGACAACTGCAAGCGTCGCATGATGCACCAGCCTGGATCCCACCATACCCAAAAGTATCGCCCCAACCCGTCTGCAGGATATGCCCCAAGAAACAACAGATCCCCTATGTCCCGTCTAAACTATCCCAATTGTAGCGGAGGAAACTTGAGGAAACCACAACAATAACCCTGTCAACTCCAATAACTTCAACCGTGCACCGCCCAAGTCCAACAACAACAATAACAACAACAACAATACTGCCCCAAGGACTGGAAGCAATGTTGTGCCTATTGCAGGAAAAGACAAGTCCCAGATTACTTGCTTTGAATGCGGAGTCAAGGGTCACTACTCCAACGAGTGCCCCAAGAAGCTTGCAGCAGCCACCAATGTGAATGCACCCGCTCAGCAGCAATGTCGTGTTCAGCCTGGAAGGAGATTTGCCCCAGGGAACTTGCTCAACCGCAACGGCCGTCTGTTCCACAAGAATGCTGAAGAAGCCCAAGAAGCGCCAAATGTTGTGCTGGGTAAGTTTTCTGTTAACTCACTACTTGCAAGAGTGTTGTTTGATTCTGGAGCATCACACTCGTTTGTTACAGAAGAATTTGCATGCACTAGTAAGATTCAACCAACAAAATTGAAGCATGTTATGATAGTTCAAAAACCCCTCAATCACCAAAGCTAGAAAAATTTACAAGGTTGTACCTATCAGAATCCATGAAATAGATTTTTATGCTAATCTCATAGTACTTGGAACCAAAGGTTTGGTAGTAGTACTAGGAATGGATTGGATGTCAAAACATAAAGGATTAATCGACTGTGCCAAGAAAGCCATAACCATGACCAGTAGCACTAGAGTATCAGTAGAGCATGTATCCGAGACGCTGCCCCATTAATTCAAATGGAACAAGAGTCTAGCCCAACCAACCCTAGATCAAGTCAGATTAGTCTGTGAATACCCCGACGTGTTCCCAGATGAATTGCCCGGTATGCCCCCAGATCGGGATATCGAGTTCATCATTGAACTAGTTCCTGGAACTGGACCCATAGCTCAGAGACCTTATAGTATGAACCCATTGATACATTGCAAATGTATCTATAATTTTTGATGTTCCATGCTTAGTTTATCCACTTTCTTTCCTGGAACTGGACCCATAGCTCAGAGACCTTATAGTATGAACCCATTGATACATTGCAAATGTATCTATAATTTTCGATGTTCCATGCTTAGTTTATCCACTTTCTTGTGTTTTGTCCACACTTTGGAGTACTTTTCATATGATTTCTTGGACTAACCTATTAACAAGAGTCACAGTGCCAGCTGCCTGTTTTCTGCTGTTTTTGGTTCCAGGAAAGTCAGAAAATGAATATTCTCGGAATTGGACGGGACAAAAGCCAAAGTGCCTATTTTCCGTAAGTCATCAGATGCCAGAATACGAGACAGAGAGGGGCCAGAGGGTGGCCACACCACCTAGCTACACGGCCAGGCTTGGCCCGCGCCAGGGGGTGGTGTGGCCAGGCCAGGCACCCCCTCGGCCTCCCCTTCCACCTATAAGATGCCCTCGGGACGAAAACCCTAAGTGCCCGATCAAAAATCCACGAAAGAGTCTGTAGCCACCGTCATCTCCATCCCTAGATCGGGAGGGATTTAAAGCTCTTACCGGCACCCTGCTGGAGAGGGGAATTCACCCTAGAGGCCTTCTTCATCACCATGCAAGCCTCCGGTGTGATGCGTGAGTAGTTCATCCTTGGACTACGGATCCATGTAGTAGCTAGATGGCTGGTTCTCCTCCTTTGTGCTTTCATGTCTAGATCTTGTGAGCTCCGTTCATGATCAAGATCATCTATTTGTAATTCTGCATGTTGTGTTTGCGGGGATCCGATGGATATTGAGATGCTATTTCAGATTGATTGTTGATTCTATCATGTCTTTGTTATTTGTGATCTTGCATGCTTTCTGTTGTTAGTAGCTATCTTGGGCCAAGTAGATGCTAGCAACTCCAAGAGTTAGTATTTATGCTCGATAGTGGGTTCATGCCTCTGGTAATCTAGGGAAGTGACAGAAATCTCTAAGGTACTAGATGTGCCATTGCTACTAGGGAGAAAACAACAATCCTTTGTTCATAGAACAATCGTATTGTTTACTTTACACGTAGTTCGTAAAGCAATATTATGTTGCTTGCAACTTAATACTGGAGGGGGTTCGGATGATAACCTGAAGGTGGATTATTAGTCATACATGCAGTTGGATGGCGGTCTATGTATAATGTTGTAATGCCCAATCGAATCTCAAAGGAGTCAAGATGATTAGTATATGCATGTATTGCTTTCTCGATGTTTGTCAATTCCCCCGCTGTAATTTGTTCACCCAACATGTTATCTATCTTAAGGAGAGCCACCTTTAGTGTACTATGGATCCCGGTCCTTGTCTTTTACATTCAATCTACAAACTGTTTACTGCTTTGTGTTTACTTTCTGCAAACTATTACTTCTTTCCATTCGATACGTTTAATCCTTTGTTTTCCGCAAAACACAGTGAGATTGACAACCTCATCGCAAGTTGGGGACAAAGTTTTGTGGTTGTGTTGTGCAGGTCTCCACGTTGCTACTAGCATCGGTAGTGCGCCCTGCCAAGGCTCAGCTAGCAACACCTTTGGGGTGTTTCCTTGCTCCTACTGGTTCAATTAAACCTTGGTTTCATAACTGAGGGAAACTTGCTGCTGTGCTCATCATACCTCCCTCTTGGGGTTCCCAACGAGCTCTACATCAACATCGCACCAGCATTTTCCTGGCGCCGACACTGAGCCATCAAGCATTTTTCTGGCGTCGTTGCCGGGGAGTCAAGGACATCTTCACAAGGGGAGTCCCTCATAACCAATCTCTTTACTTTGTTATTTTTTTTTGCTTTGTTTGCTTGTTTCTTTATCAAAAACACAAAAAAATTAGTTTTACTAGTTTGCTTTCTTATTTCAAAAACACACAAAAAATTGTTCCTTTCTTAAGTTGCCACTATGTCTAGCCTTGCTCCAATCACTATGTCACCCGAGGAAATGATTTTCACTTTTAATAAAGGAATTTAGGAAAGTTTCAAGGAAACTTGGTCTAGAATCTCTGATCTAAATGAAAAAACTGAGCCTAAAATGACTCAAAGTTTGTTCCTTAGCAGTTTTTACCTTGGAATTTCTCTTTGCTATAGATATGCCTTAGATGCTATTGTGGGAGGAGATTTCCTCCAATGTAATGAGGATGATGCTATAAATGCTATAAAGAAATTGATCCTCACTTACAACTTGCCTAGCCAAACTGATATTTCTTTCACAAGAATATTTGCTAGATTGAACACTCTTGAGACTAGCACTACTAGCTTAAAAGATTGATATAATATGCTTAGGGAGCATCACAATTATGTCCCAATAAATTCTGAACCATCAAGGTGGCTCCCTACAGTAAAGATTGAGATAGACACTGAAACTTTTCAAGCTCGCTGTGATATCATGTCTGAATTTTGTCTTATGCCCAAAGATATCTATGAATCTCTGAATACTTGGGGGCTTACTGAAGGAGGAAAAGAAATTTATCTTGCTAATAATGCTACCATATTACCTATTGGAATAGCTGAAGGAGTGTTTACAAAGATCCTTGGGAAAATGATTTCTACTGATTATCTTGTTATTGAATGTGCAGGAAAAGGACAAATTACACTTGGAAGGTCCCTATTAGAACTCCTTGGAGCAATAATAGATGTGGGAAAGGGGACCATGCACCTTTCCTCTCCACCAAACAATCATATTTTCCCCAAGGTTAAGAATAAAAGTAAGAGAGGTAAGGGCAAGAAATTTGGTTTTAATGCTTCTTCGAATACTTGATCCTTTTTCTTGCTTCTTATGCCTAACTTAAAGGCGTTAAAGAAAAGTACTTATTGGGAGATAACCCAAAAGTTTTAGATGAGACTTGGAAGTTATTACCTCTGTAATAACCTCTCCTTATCCTTATCCTTTTTGTGCCAAGAGTAACCTCTAATGAGAGAGAAGTAATGATTGGGAAAGTTGCTGTCCCGAAACAGATTTCTGTGCTTCACCGTAAAAATTCGTGTAAAATCTCTGAACGTATTTTTGAGGCGTGAATTTTTGTGCTTCTGCCCCAGGTTGTTATATAACTTTCGTTAGTTCAGCACTTTTTGATTTGAGCAACAGAAGGTCTTCTAAAAAATTCGTCTTTACCTGTTGGTCTGTTTTGACAGATTTCTGCCATTTTCTGCATTTGCTTCTTGTTGGTTCCTTTTTGAGTTCTTTTGGGGAATTGAGCTTTTTGAGGGAAGTGCTACAGTAGCTAGTGTTCTAATGTAAGTTTATTTGGTGTTAGAACTGAACTTTAAGACTTATTTATCTTGAGTGCACTAATGTTGCTAATAAAGATTGTGTGAAGTTTTGTATGAAGGAAAAATTTCAGGTGTATGGAAGGAATGAGTAATGAGATGAAGGATGGACTAAAGCTCAAGATTGGGGATTCCACGTGTGGGCATCCCCTTCTTCATCAATAAAAATCCCAGGTTTCTTCCAAACACTTCATTTTTATTGTTTCATGCACAGTTGTGTTGTTCTTGGAGCGTCTTTTTTTTCGTTTTCGTTTGCTTTGGTTTCCTTAGTTTTCTGAATAAATTGGTTGGACCCCCTCTTTCATACATTGCTTTGCAAATAGTTTGGTTTGGTTTGGAAAAGAGTAGGAAAGTTCATGCTTATGTGGTAAAAAGAGCTTGTTTTTTATGGTGGCCTATGCTTTGTCATGCCATGCTTGATATTGTTTTGGCTTTATGCTTAGTATTCTTTGCTGTAGCATGACTTGTTATAAACAATTGAGATTACTTAATGTGCCTTGGATGAATCATGCGTTGTTTTAGCATATTAAAGCATAGTATAGTGGTATTCTCCTTTGATGCTTTATTTGGGTTGACTTGGCGCATGCTCATACCATGTTATGACTATCTCAAGTCACCTAAGCCTTTATGATCCTTTAGTTTTCAACTTGTAGTATCACTTTATGCTTTGATCAATGATGTTTTGTCGCTCTGCATGATTATGGCCATTATTGCTCTCTTAGTTTGTCACTCCCAGTCTTTTGCTAGCCTCCACAACAAAGTATGAGTTCCACTCATGCATCCAACTCCCTAAACCAAGTCATTCCAAAGAGTCCACCATACCTACCTATTAGCTTATGCTATTCCAAGTATATTCATGCTTTTGTTTACCTTCTAAATTAAACTTGTTATGAGAAAACTAGTGATTAAAGCTCTCACAAACTTGATGGCACACTTTACTTTTCTTGCCCTTAATAAACTTGAACCATTGTGTCGTCTATGTTGTATATGCTTGCACTTATTTGTTGGGAATTAGCAGAACCATGCTTTCATGGGGAACACTTTCAACATTGCACTTGGTACTTGTACCTAGTTGATACCATGCTCTTTTGTATATGGATGTCGTCGGTGTGAAATGAAAGGGAGCTTGTAAGTCCATGGAATTATGTATATGTGTTAGAGAAACGCCTGGTCCGCTGGTCTAATCCATGTTGACATGGTGGAAACCTGCAGCGTAACCATAATGAGCTGTCTATGAAGCATTCTTCTTATAAAAAAAGAGTCCTATATTGAGAAAAAAGAGAAAATAGAAAAAAGAGATTATGAAAAGAGGAAAGAGAGAAAAAAGCACCATATTCCCATGGTAAATAAGAAGATTGCTGAGATGCTCGTTGTCTGCTTGCCTTGTCATTTTGATATGGGGATTCTTCCGTTTCATCGGGCAAGGGATACCCCGTTGGCGGTTCTCTATGATACACATGTACTTACAATGACAAGAACTTACCGGTGACTAAACTTGAGTAGCATGAGGAGCGACCCTCATATACAAGGGACATGAGATTTCTAACTTATACTTTGTCAAGTATGTACACCATAGTTTGTTCACTTTAACCTTAATCACTTCAAGATTCTTATGATAGGGGCAATGAGAGCTAAAAGCTATAAGTACCATAATTTTTGGAAGCTCTTTATGAGACTTGAGTCCCTACTTCCTTTTATAAAAAGGCCTTTCTTCCACCATTATATTGAGTCTCCACCTTCTATCTTTATGCACCTACTTTGAGAGCATAGTGGCCATTCTTAGTTCTGTGTGCATTGTCCCAAGACTAGTTGATTGATGCATAACTTGATATTGCTTGTTTTAAACTATTGTATCTATTCACTCTTATGAACTTTGAAGGTGTCCTATGCATTTATATTTGCTACTCTATTGAGGGACAAGATGAATACTATTATGCCATGTTTTCTTTATGTGAAACAAACAAACGTCTTGCAAAGCGTTGTTATTCATGAAACTTTTGTTTGTGCCTTTTCATGTTGCATCATAGTTTCTTTGTCTTATTGCTAGAACTTTGTCTTTCATGTTATGATTGAAGTACTATGATCCCAGCTTTGAATGTTTTACAAATACTTTGATCAAGTCTTTGATGGTGCATGTCACCTCAAAAATTATTCTTTCTTTTTATCACTTACCTACTCGAGGACGAGCAGGAGTTAAGCTTAGGGATGTTGATACATTGCAAATGTATCTATAATTTTTGATGTTACATGCTTAGTTTTATCCACTTTCTTGTGTTTTGTCCACACTTTGGAGTACTTTTCATATGATTTCTTAGACTAACCTATTAACAAGAGCCACAGTGCAATACTGCTTTTCTGCTATTTTTGGTTTGGAAAGTCAAAAATGAATATTCTCGAATTGGACGGGACAAAAGCCAAAGTGCCTATTTTTCCTAAGTCATCGGATGCCGAATACGAGACGGAGAGGGCGGGAGGCCACACCACACCACTGCCACGCGGCCAGGCTTGGCCCGCGCTGGGTGGTGTGGCCCCAGGCACCCTCGGCCTCCCTTCCGCCTATAAGATGCCCTCGGACAAAAACCCTAAGTGCCCGATCAAAATCCACGAAAGAGTCTCAGAGCCCGTCATCTCCATCCCTAGGTCGAGGGATCAAGCTCTTCCCAGACCGCTGGAGAGGGAATTCACCGAGGCCTTCTTCATCACCATGCAAGCCTCCGATGTGATGCGTGAGTAGTTCATCCTTGGACTACGGATCCATGTAGTAGCTAGATGGCTGGTTCTCCTCCTTTGTGCTTTCATGTCTAGATCTTGTGAGCTCTGTTCATGATCAAGATCATCTATTTGTAATTCTGCATGTTGTGTTTATGGGATCCGATGGATATTGAGATGCTATTTCAGATTGATTATTGATTCTATCATGTCTTTGTTATTTGTGATCTTGCATGCTTTCCGTTGTTAATAGCTATCTTGGCCAAGTAGATGCTAGCAACTCCAAGAGTTAGTATTTATGCTCGATAGTGGGTTCATGCCTCTGGTAATCTGGGGAAGTGACAGAAATCTCTAAGGTACTAGATGTGTTGTTGCTACTAGGGAGAAAACAACAATCCTTTGTTCATAGAACAATCATATTGTTTACTTTACACGTAGTTCGTAAATGTCCAATCTGAAGGGGGTTCGGATGATAACCTGAAGGTGGATTATTAGTCATAGATGCAGTTGGATGGTGGTCTATGTATAATGTTGTAATGCCCAATCGAATCTCAAAGGAGTCAAGATGATTAGTATATGTATGTATTGCTTTCTCGATGTTTGTCAATTCCCCCGCTGTAATTTGTTCACCCAGCATGTTATCTATCTTAAGGAGAGCCACCTCTAGTGAACTATGGATCCCGGTCCTTGTCTTTTACATTCATTCTACAAACTGTTTACTGCTTTGTGTTTACTTTCTGCAAACTATTACTTCTTTCTATTCGATACGTTTAATCCTTTGTTTTTCGCAAAACACGGTGATATTGACAACCTCATCGCAAGTTGGGGACAAAGTTCTGTGGTTGTGTTGTATAGGTCTCCACGTTTCTACTAGCACCGGTAGTGCACCCTGCCAAGGCTCAGCTAGCAACACCTTTGGGGTGTTTCCTTGCTCCTACTGGTTCGATTAAACCTTGGTTTCATACTGAGGGAAACTTGCTGCTGTGCTCATCATACCTTCCTCTTGGGGTTCCCAACAAGCTCTACATCAACATCGCACCAGCATTTTCCTGGCGCCGACACTGAGCCATCACCCATTTGAATTAGTGGAGCTGAAGAAGCAACTTGATGCTATGCTAGAGAAAGGTCTGATTCAACCAAGTGCATCGCCATGGAGATCACCTGTTTTGTTTGTGGATAAGAAAGATGGAGGTAACCGTTTGTGCACGGATTACTAGAAGCTGAATGATGTCACCATAAAAAACAAGTACCCACTGCCGAAGATAGAAGATCTGTTTGACCAGTTGACTGGTTCCAGTGTGTTTTCTAAGATTGACCTTAGAACTAGTTATCATCAACTCAAGATTTGTGCAACGGATATCCCAGAGACCGCCTTTACCACCAGATATGGATTGTATGAGTACACGGTCATGTGTTTTGGATTAACCAATGCCCCCGCTTATTTCATGAATCTCATGAATAAGATTTTTATGAACTTCCTGGATAAGTTTGTCGTTGTTTTTATCGACGATATTCTGGTCTATTCCAAGTCAGAAGAAGACCATGAGCTACACCTGAGGACCATCCTTGAAACCCTTAGAGAGCATCAGTTGTATGCTAAGTTTAGCAAATGTGAGTTCTAGTTGAAGGATGTAGGATTCCTAGGACATATCTTGTCGTCCGAAGGAATTGCTGTCGATTCCACCAAGATTAAAGATGTTGAAGAATGGAAATCCCCAACCACTCAAACCCAAGTCCGTGCATTCTCGGATTAGCAAGATATTACCGCAAGTTCGTAGAAGGATTTTCAAGCATCGCAAGACCACTGACCCAACTGTTGAGGAAAGATCAGAAGTTTGAATGGATGGACAAATGTGAAGCAAGTTTTCAAGAGCTCAAGAAGAGATTGATTTCAGCCCCAATTCTGATTATGCTAGATATCAAGAAGCCTTTTGATGTGTATTGTGATGCATCCAAGATTGGTCTCAGATGTGTGTTGATGCAAGAAGGCAAAGTCATATCATATATGTCTAGACAACTAAAGCAGCATGAGCAAAACTACCCTACCCATGACTTAGAATTGGCAGCCATAGTTTTAGCTTTGAAGACACAGCATCATTACCTTATGGGTAACCGCTGTGAGATTTATTCGGATCACAAGAGTCTGAAGTATATTTTCACCCATAAGGAGCTGAATATGTGGCAAAGGATATGGATAGAGTTAATCAAGGATTATGACCTTGACATTCACTATCACCCCGGCAAAGCCAATGTGGTAGCGGATGCTCTTAGCAGATTGCCGTGTAGATTAAACACCATGATTAAAGAAGCCCAGCCAAGTTTGCATGAAGAGCTAGAGCAGTTTAGAACGGAACTAGTTAGCGAAGGATTTTTAGCTAGCATTGAAATTCAACCCACTTTGATCAGTCAGATCAAGGAGGCGTAGAAAGGAAATGCAAGTATCGATGGAATCAAGCGTCGTATCGGTACAAGGAAGGTACCCGGATTCACCGAAGATGAAGAAGGAGTTTTGTGGTACAAAGGATGTATCTGTGTACCAGCAGATTCCGAGTTGTAACAAGTCATCATGCAAGAAGCTCATGATACTCTTTATTCTATCCATCCCAGAGGAACGAAGATGTATCAGGATTTGAAGGAGCAATTTTGGTGGCACAAGATGAAGAGAGAAATCGGAAGCTACATAGCCAAGTGTGATATCTGTCAAAGAGTCAAAGCGGAACATCAACGACCCGCAGGACTTTTGCAACCATTGCAGATTCCAGAATGGAAATGGGATTCTGTCGGAATGGATTTCATCATAGGTTTGCCTACCTCTAGTAGGGGAAATGACTCTATTTGCGTCATAGTTGATAGATTGTCTAAGGTAGCCCATTTTATACCTGTCAAGACCACCTACCAGAGTTCGAAGCTAGTAGAGTTGTACATTGCTAGAATCGCCAGTTTGCATGGAACCCCTAACACCATAGTATCGGATCGAGGAACCTAGTTTACCTCAAGATTTGGCAGAAAATCCAAGAAGGATTACGAACCAAGCTGAACTTCAGCACAGCTTATCACCTGCAAACCGATGGACAAACTGAAAGAGTCAACCAAATCTTAGAAGATATGTTGAGATATTGTGTGCTAGAATATGGATCAAAATGGGAAGATTGTCTGCCTTTCGCAGAATTCTCATACAACAATAGTTATCAAGCCAGTTTGCAAATGGCCCCATTTGAATTTCTGTATGGAAGGAAGTGTCGTACCCCCTGAATTGGTCGCAAGTAGGAGAGAGTCAGATTTTCGAACCCGACATCCTACGAGAAGCTGAAGATAAGGTTCACAAAGTCCGTGAACACCTCAAGACCGCCCAATCTAGACAGAAGAGTTATGCTGACAAGAGACGTCGAGACCTGACCTTCAATGTCGGAGATTTTGTGTATCTCAAAGTATCACCCTTGAAAGTAATTCAACATTTTCAACTGAAAGGGAAGTTAGCCCCCAGATATATTGGACCCTTCAAGATTTTGAATCGCCAGGAAAAGTATCATATCAACTGGAACTGCCAGAGGAGATGTCATCCATACATGATGTGTTCCATATCTCGTTACTTCGCAAATGCCTAGAATTTCTGGAGAAGATCGAAGTGTTCAAGAACATCGATCACCGAGCCATAGATATCAACAAGTATCTAACCTATCGTGAAGTACCCATTCGTATTTTGGAAGAATCCTTCAGAACCACCAGGACCCGGAGTATCAAGTTTCTCAAGGTCCAGTGGAGCAACCATACTGAAGAAGAAGCTACTTGGGAGCGAGAAGATTACATTAGGAATGAGTTTCCAAATCTCTTTAGTTCCTAGATTTTCTTAAATATCAGGACGAGATTTTGTTTAAGGAGGGAAGGTTTGTAACACCCCAAGAATATTAATCAAGATTAGCAAGTTCAAATCACCCAAATTTAGGGTTAACAAAATCTTTTATTATTAAATTTAATATGAGTGTATGTGTGAATTTCATTAGTGTATGAATGAGTGCATTTGCCATGTTTGATTGCTACAAATGATAAGGAATGGTTTAAAGATGAATACTACATCATCCAGGCCAATTACAAACAAAATCAAAAGAAAATAAATTCAAATATGAATCATATGATCAAATGGTCATTTTGACCAAAATTAACCACTAGACCACTTTGAGTGTTCCTAGTAAAAGATTTCTAATAGAAACTTTCTCAATTCTTTTCACCCCTTGCTAGACCAAGTAAAAGTGAACCCAAGTCCACTTTACAAACCAACATAAACAAATTCCAAATCTATTTAAAGGACATTGCAAAATTGAATCAAGTTCATATGCATAGATCACCATTTTGCAAAAACCACTGAAATCAATTCACCTTGACTTTTCCAAGCAACCATAGACTACCAAGCAAGTACTCAGAACACTCACCAAAATTCATCAAAAAATTCAAAACTTAAATTCATGCGGCCATTTGGTCGAGCACCTGGCAGATACAATTAACCACTTCCTAACTTCTACTGATTTGAGAAGTAATTGATCACCCCTTTGCCCCTCTGCATCCCACTCACTCACCCTAGTGCCCAGCAGCGCAGGACACACTCCCCCTTTGTCGTTTGCACCAGTGAAGCGCCGCCTGAGCTCACCGCACTGGTCGACCAAGCACAACTCGCCACAACCAGCGCCGCCCTCTCCCAAGATGTCTACGAGATAGGTGCCACACCACCGCCACCCTCTGTCCACCCCTCGACCGCATACAAGCCGTGGACCGGCCGTGATCGCCGCGCCCACCTCTCTGTCTGCCATGCCGAGAGCGCGCCAGAGCGCCACAGCTAACACACACACACACGCCGCGCCTCACCCTCTCCGCGCGTGCCTGCACTCACCATGACCCTAGCTACCCCTAGACACGCCCGTTCGCCGCCGCGTGGACCGTAGCCACTGTGCACCGTCTCGAACACCGTCGTTCCCGCACGGAGCATGGACCGCTCCCGACCGTTCTCGACCGCCCCTTGCCGCGCCATCACTTGCATGACAACCGCCCTGAAGCACCGTGTCAACCCCTACCCTCATCCATTCCATTATCCCCCTGTATCAACGTCGCCGACGAGCCCGAGCCATCCTGCTTTGTCCCTCTCGCCGATGTATAAATAGAGGCCACCCCAGCCCTCATTCGCCACACCATCTCACTTCCCTCTCTCTCAGACACCTCCCACACCTATCCCCGGAGCAAGGCGAGCACCACACCACTGGAATTTAGCCGGAGTCCGCCGCTGTAGAGGAGGGAGCCCGTTGATTGCGATCACCCCATGAGCCGCCGCGACCACCATTCGACTCGCCGTCGACGACAACCTCTTTTGCCCCCATCACCGACCTTAGCTGGAGCCCAGGTGAGCCCCCACGTACCCGCACCGTTCGCATTAAGGTTCAGTCTCGCCGGAGCTATGCGACGGAGACGACAATACTCGGTCGTCGATCGCGCTCTAATCGCACAGCCAAGATTGAAACTTACCGCTTTGCGTTAGATGAGACACTGACCAGTAGGACCCACCTGTCAGCAGCTTGTTGCGTGCACGTTGCGTAGCTAGGCCGGCCTAGTTAGTTTCCCGCACCAGAGCCCGTTGATTCAAATAAGCTTTTTTCCATTTTAGTTAAAACTAGATTCTGTTAGTAGATTCAAAAATCGATTCAAAGAGATTCACTAAATCAAATTGCATGATTCCAATTTTGTTAGAAAGGTATTCAAAATATCTATCCAAGCCTGTTGGATTCAAACCATTTGAAAGTATAGATCACCTATAGTAAAAATAACAAGACAGAGACATTTCCACATTCAAACATTTTTCAAAAATCAACCATAAATGCTTTTGAATTGATTCCAACTCTCAAAAATCACATTTGACAAGATATATATGAATATATAAAAATATTTAGGTTTACATGCAGTGATATTGGACTAGTACCAAAAGAATGCTATATAGGCATTTCTAGTCACTTTAATTGTATTAAATAGTAATCTTAAACTTTATAAATATGACCACCACTTTAAATCACATCCCCAAGTATTAGAATATGTGGTGATGACTTGTGTCAACATGATCCCATATTTTAATTAGAGAATATTAAATCTTAAGTGTTTTTCAATGAGTAGAAATTACTTTTCCAAAATAAGATAAATAAGATTAGGTCTTTATTTCATGTGATGATTGTGATGATGCTAGATCATCTAGTGTGAGCCCTTGTGTGCTACATAGAAGTAGTTACGTATTGTTTGGTGATTGTGTACCTCGTATTCATTTATAGACGATAGTACCGACCCGGGATACGAGGAGGAGGAGTACTACCAAGAAGAAGAAGAAGAAAACTTCAACCACTGCACTACTCAAGGCAAGCCATTACTAATTGCAAGCTAGAACTATGCAAGTTAACACTTGCAAACTTGATAACCTATGTAAGATGCATTAGGCATGTTTTGGTTATGCAACCTTGATTATACCAATCCCAAGTTTTACTTACAAGCTTTATTCTTTTACTTTTTACCAAAGTTCTTTACTTTTAGTTAATGCTTTGTGAGTATTGGAAAAATAGGATAGATACCATAAAGAGTATAAAACTAGGCCTAAGTAGTTATACTTAGATGTCATCAAAAGGCATAAAACTAGAGTTGGATAGTTATCCTTGATTAGCAACCCTCATTAGTGAATACCCTCAACTTTAGTGGCTAGTGCTAAGCATAAAAGTTGATCACTTTAGATGGGATTACTTGGTGAAAATGATTATGAAAACCTTGGAATGATGATTCATTCTATTGAAATGTTTTGACATGTGTTATGGACACAAAATGATTTAATGATGAAAATGTTGAGGCATGAGCCTTAGCCCTTTATAAAAACTGATGGTTGGGTTTGGATGCGATACCGTTCCAATTTTACCGTACAACCATAATACCCGAATTGGGAGGGCTTAACTGGAAGTTTATATGCCTTAGTATGGGTTCCCTCGCGGAAAGAGGTTGAGCTGAGGCTACCTCGTGAATGTGAATGTCCACCTATGCAGTGCCCAGGATGGCAGATGGCCATGGCTAGGAGGCCAAGCTCATAGGGGAGGTGCCTATACTAGAGTGTGTAATTGAAAGGTTATGATTGATTATCCGCATACTAAGTATGATTATTCAGGGTTATCCCTGACGGATGTATTGAATTTTGTGGTGAAAGTGTACCACCTTTGCAGAGTGTCAAACTATTCGAATAGCCATGTCCGCGATCATGGATAGTTGGAGTGGCCATACTGTTCTGTTGTCAGATGTTTTCAAAATGACTTGTGAATTGAACTATGAAATTGACTTGACCACAATAGGGTTGTGGGTATGAAAAATAGGTTCCCACTTAAGTGATTAAATTGGATTCTTTAATTTTGAACTCTTATGAAATAAACCTGGCTTTTTGCAAATAAACCTAGAGCTTAAGATTCCTACTAGAACTACCTTACTTGTTAGTGATAGTTTGCGAGTACTTAAAGAGTACTCATGGCTTTGTCCCTGGCTATTCCCGTGGCTAGACTATGAGAAGGACTACCAGGAAGATGGATAGCAGGAGGTTTATGACAACTAGGATCTTCTCCCATCGCTAGCATTGCATGTGACTCTGAAGATGGATCCCCTACTACGTTTACTTTCCGCTGCTTTGATTGTATTAAGACTGGATCATGAGATCCTTTATTTGAAGACCTTTATTATGGTTTGTAATGGATGATGTACCGTGGTACCAATTCTGTTATGTCTCACAAAAATGGTAATCCTGGGATTGCGATGTATGGCATAACTGGCATCTGGGATTAAAAATCCAGGTGTTGACATGATGCCTACCACGAAACCCTAAACCACTTTTTATCTTGGTATCAGAGCCTACCCTAGCTACCGTCGTTGTGTCTTCACTGACCGTTGTCGCCACCTCTCCTATTGGCGATGGCGACAATCGAAGCCATGCAGCTCGTCGTCATCGGCCTCGTCGTTTCCCCGCCAGCTGTCTGTGCTGCTCCTCCCACGGTTCCTCCTATAGGCATCCGCCTCAACCGTGGAAACTTCGTCATCTGGCAGGCGCTCATCCCCACCAATCTCTCTGGCACCTCTCTCCATGGATACCTTGACAGGACAATTGCAGCGCCATCTCAGACCATCACCGAGGGGACGGGCGATGCTTCCAAGGTTGTGGCTAACCTGGCGTATGTGACGTGGTGGACATAGGACCAGAAGGTCCAAGGCGTGCTTCTGTCCTCCATGACAGGGGAGACTGCGAGTCGGCTTCTAGGCTGCCAAACATCAATTGTGACATGGGCGGCCATCCACACCATGTTTTCTGCACAGAACCGTGCTGGCGTGAGACACATCCGACGCCAAATCCAGACACTGAGGAAGGGCGACATGAGTGCCAGTGAGTACATGCACAAGGTGAAGTCTATGGATGATGCCATGGCCATTGTTGGATCTCCGCTTCGCAATGACGAGATCATCGACTTCATGCTCACCGGTTTGGGCACGCCCTTCAACCCGATTGCAGTGTTCCTGAATGTCGCGACTACTCTAGTGACCACTGTCAGCTTCTACTCCATGGTGCTAGACTATGAAGCACTATAGCTCTTGCAGTAGGCCAAGAACGAGGAGTGGATATCGTCGGCCAACGCAATATCTCGCTCTGGTGGTTTCAACGGCAGTGGCGCCGCCCCCTGGCAGTCATGTGCGCCCGTGTTTTCCTCGCCCGCGACTGGTGGTGTACCCTCTGTTGGCAACTACTAGTCCGGATATGGCGGGGGCAATGGAGGTCACTCCAACGGCTAGAATTCGAGTAGCTACGGCTAGCCTGCTGGTGGCGATAATAGTCGCCCTAACTATGGTGGCAGCGATGGCGGAAACCGCCAGAACGGAGGTAATGGATGCCACCGTCAACATCCTTAGTGCCAAATCTGCGGCTACTAGGGCACATCACCTCTGAATGTCGGAACCGGTTCAACCCCGAGTTCGTATGTGCCAACAACAAGCGCTCAGGATACTCCGCCTCGACAAGCTTCCACATCCCTCGACCCTAGATCATGGATACCGGGGCTACGGATTATCTGACGAATGAACTTCAGTGTCTCCATATGCAAGAGCGCTATGGCGGGACGGATCAAGTTCAAGTGGCCAACGGTGCAGGTTTGTCTATTGCACACATTGGTCATTCCCTTTTGGTCGGTTCACAATTAAAACTGAATAGCGTCCTTCATGTCCCACACATTAGCCAGAATCTCCTTTCAGCCTATCCCCTTGTTTGTGATAATGACGTTTTTGTTGAATTTCATCGTTATTTTTTATGTGTTAAGGATAGGGTCACCCAGATAATTCTGCTTCACGGTAGATGTCATGGTGGACTCTATCTCATCCCGTTTAGTCGCGTGTCATCATCGCTGTCTCGTCATATCTTTCCGTGCCAAGATTACATCGTATCAATATCACCAGCGTCTAGGTCATCCTACCAATAATGTAGTGCACTCCATTGTTAAGAACCATGATTTATCTTGTGCTTCGGTCGATGTGATGCACGTCAGTGTGCCAAAAGTCATCAATTATCCTATACTTTGTCCAACCGTGTTACCACTTCGCCTCTTGAGCTTGTTCATTCTGATGTTTGGGGTCCCGCTATTGCTTCTTCTAGTGGTTTTAAATACTATGTTTGTTTTATTGATGACTACTCCCGTTTTTGCTGGATTTATCTTCTTAAGCACAAGTGTGATGTTGAGCAAGTTTTTTATTCCTTCCTGACTCATGTTGAGCTTCTCTTAAACACAAGAATCAAATCCATCCAGTCGGAAATCGGCGGCGAATATCACAGACTCCATCAGTACTTTCAGCGTACCGATGTTTCTCACCGTGTGTATTGTCCACATACTTCCCAGCAAAATGGAGTCGTTGAACGCAAACACCATCATTTACTTGAAATGGGTATCCCCTTGCTCACTCATTCATCTCTTCCATTACGTTTTTTGGACGAAGTGTTTTGACCGCGTGTTATTTAATTAACCGCATGTCTACTTCGGTTCTTCATAAGGATACTCCTATTTTTAGACTTCTCAAAATCCAGCCGATTATGAGTTTCTCCATATTTTTGGCTGTGCGTGTTGGCCTAGTCTCCGCAAATACAACGCTCACAAGCTTGAGTTTCGATCTAAGATGTGTGTTTTCTTAGGATATAGTCCTATGCATAAGGGCTACAAGTGTCTTGATCGATCCACTGGTCACATCTACATATCTCGAGACGTCATTTTCGATGAGTTCGTATTTCCATATGCCACTCCGGGGATTATGGTCGATATTTCGATTCTACATCAAGCTATAATGTTTCATGTGTCTGAACCGGCTACGAGTGACCATGTGCGTCAATATGATTTATCCTATTTGTCCACTAACTCCTCTCCTCCAAATGATGTTGTACCTGTGTAGGATGCAGCGGTGATCGATGTCTCCTCCCAGTTGCGTGCGGACGTGCATGCGCATGTGCCGAGCGCGCCTTCCCGTGCTCCTCTGGTGGACATCGCGGCGTCCCCCTCTGTAGTGCGTGACCCGTCCGTGGATGGACATGGGCCGCTCGAGATGGGAGCTGCCTCTCCGTCGACCGACCCACCTCTCTACGGCATGTCCTTGCCGCCTGCTGGGCCGCATGCCTTCTCCATGCCATCTTCACTTGAGCATGTCGTTCAACCTCCTCCTACTGCTCCCACTGCATCAACCTCGGCTCCTAGTCATAGCATGGTCACCCGTCCGCGTTACAACACTCGTCGTGAGAAAACCTACACCAACAACATGGTGCGGTATGATCCGCGTAGGCGTGCTCTGTTTGTAGCCCCGGTTTCTCATCAGGATGACCTCCAAGAACTGGAATGGCGTGGTGCCATGTCTAAAGAATTTTCAACTCTCTCTCAAACACAAACCTAGACTCTGGTTTCTCGACCGCCTGGCACAAATATTGTTGGTAGCAAGTGGGTGTTCAATACCAAGCATCATCTAGATGGATCTAGTGAGAAGGACAAGTCTCGTGTAGTTGATGGGTTTTGATGAGTCCAAAATTGATGCATATGTAAGTATACAAGTTATTCATATTGTCACTCATTACATGCTACATCTATTTATAACTATGCCTATTATGTATGATTACTAGTTCTCATTCATTTTCACATGGGCTTTGCACAACTAGTAGTTTTATTAGGATTTTATTACCTTTTTCTTGTCTTTGATTTGTGTGTAGATGTTATGGAGAATCATGGATAAATGGAGCCAAGAGGATCCAATATGGAGGAGTTGTAGGCACCAGACTTAGCCATTTGAGGGGAGGGAAAAATTGATTTTATGCAAAGATTCTTCCCATTTACTAAGATTATGTAGATTAAGCATGACATATCCAATTTCCTTCAGAGAATCAGAGAAAGTTTCTCACAAGCATGGAAAAGATTTTATGGGATGATTATGAAAGTACACAATCATGGTTTTAAGGAGCATCTAATTATACAATACTTTTATAATGGACTCACTGATGACTCAAAACAAATGATTGATTTAACTGTAGGAGGAGCTCTGAGCAATTTGACGCTACCTGAATGCATAGATCTTTTCGCAGTAAGATCCTTCAATAATGAGCAGTATAATCCCATTGAAGATATTAGACCAGATAAAGGTATGCTTCATATACCCCTAGAATTTATGCCTGAAGTTAAGAAGTCCATGGAAGAAAAAGGTATTGCAGCAGAACTCGTAAAAGAGAATCAAGTTGATGTCCTCCAAACTTTTGTATTAGAAGATGAAATGAATCTTGTTTTGCAAAAAATTAATCATCAACAATGTCAGTTCCGTGATAGACATATTAAGCGCCTCATGCTTCACAAGAAAAAGATAGAAGAATTAACTACAACTTTTGATGATCTAGGACATGCTACTAGACATCTTGATAAATTTATTAGTATGGTTAAATTTCAATGTGATAAAATAGCTGAAGCTCAAGATTTGATTTTAAGTCAAAGAAATTATGATCGCAATACTGTTTCTACTAATATTGTTACTAGACATGGTACATAAACACAAGAACCTCAAGGGCCACCTTGGTACCAAGAAGAACAGGCCCGGAAAGCAAGAGAGACTCAAGAAATGAGTCAAGAAGAATAGGACCTTGTTGATCCACGAGATGATATTGATCTTGAAGCTTCCAATAAAAACAAAGAAGAGGAAGAGGCAAAAGACAAAAATAAACAATATGACTCTGATGCTAGAACTAGTGACCCAAGAGAAGAAGTTGAACTACGTAAAGAACAAGAACAACAAGTTATCATATCAAATGAGAAACGAGTAGAGAAGCAAAAGCCTGCAATTAAGAAGAAGAATAAAAAAAGATGTTGAGTCGGCAACCAAGGTAAAGGAAAAGGTAAAACCAACTAAGAAGGAAATTCCTTATCCCAACCGTGTTCAATATGAACCTAACAAGAGTGTTTATGACTCTTTTGCCGAGGCTCTAAGCAATCTTCATTTAGAACTTCCTCTGGCTGATGCAATTCATGTTCCTACTTATAAAAAGTTCATGCGAGATATTATTAATAGAAAGAAAAAGGTAACTAAGATTGTAGCGGTGATGACAAGCTTTGGTGACAAGCTTACCGCTAAGCTTGGGGATCCTGGTATACCAACTATCTGTTTTGCTATTGGAAAAACTAAGATTATCAATGCTCTATGTGATATAGGTGCAGGCGTTAGTGTCATGCCTTATTCCCTCTTTAAGAAACTAAATCTCAGAGATTACTCTCCTACTTCAATTACCTTACAAATGGCTGATAAAACCACTAAACAACCTATTGGTATGATCGAAGATGTTTTACTTAGAATTGATCAACATGTCATACCTACTGATTTTATTATACTTGATGTTCCTAAAAATGACAAACTTTCAATCATCCTTGGGAGACCTTTTCTTAGCACTGGAGGGGATAACATTGACTGCTCTAGCGGGAAAATTGTTTTCAACATATATGATGATCAAATTGTTTGTTATTTTCTAAAGTAATAAAGTAGCATAGTTATTTTTGTGTCTCGAGTTTAGTTGCATTCATTTTATGCATGATTACCTATTAGAGTTGGCTTGGGACTATTTTAGACAGGTAGAATTATTTGTTGGTCTAACCTTGTGTTGCATATCTTGGTTAAATCTTCTCAATAAAAATCTATGTTTGTTTTGTTTCGATGCTGGACTAATGTTTTAGGTCCTTAGTTAAATTTTCAGGGAAAATAACTCGTTCCGGAGTTCACTGTAAGCTTAACGAGCAGCAGTACGGGCGGACACATCCGTACCGCTCATGTGACACATCGGAATAAATAAAAAAAATTCCAGAAAAGCTACCGCAAGCTTAATGAGCACCGGTACGGTCGGACGCGTCCGTACTGACCTTGTTATCAGGCAAAGGAAACAGGAAGAGGACACTGAAGTTTTAACGACCACCCATACAGGCGCATCCCGCCCGTACCACCCGGTCGTACCAATTTCGACGGAACCCTTCAAAAAAAAGACCATGTGTTGTACGGGCGGAGCCCGTCCATACCACGCGCCCATACCAAGGAGCAGCATCACGCAGTAAGGGCATGAACGAGTACAAAAAGGTTATAACCCCTGTAATATTTTTATTTTGACAATCTCAGGATAGTGGGTTACCTTGTACATGTTCCTTTATACTTCATTTTATTTTACCTACCTTTGAAACTCTATAGCCTATAATTCTCTGTAGTGTTTCGTGTTTCTTTTATTTTCTTCTCATGGTTGGGTGAACGAACTCCGTTCGTACACCGAATCATTTGCTTTTACTTTGTTTGTTATTTCCGTAGGGACTTGAACCTTGTGTGATGATGTGTATGGTTTGTACCAACCGTGTAAATACTTGCACAAGCCACTTGGTTGTTTCAACTCAACACTTCAACAAGGAAGTATTCGTTAAACCAAAAGTCCATGTCCATCAAAAGTGAGGTTATTCGTACCTTGATGGTAAAGTGTATCACCCTTGTTTTATTCAAGCTTGGGGATGTAACCACTTCTCACACTCTCTTTTCATAATCGATATCTACAAGTGCACAGATCGTTTGTAGCTAGTTTTGAAGTATAGATATCGATCTCACAGGGAGCCCAAAGGTAAGTGTTTATGAATGAAGTCTCTATCTCATCCAAAGTTGTCAGAGGTCTTCAAGTGAATTGACAGCAGGTGTGGAAATAAGAATGAAATTTAGATTAAACTAGATGTATTTAAATAAAACTAAAATGTAAACTTCAGGAATAAAAAGCACAAAAGTAAAGAACGATTTGATTGTTTGTGGTTTGCTGTAGATGACAAAGGAGGTGTAGGGAGATATAGTTCATGGTGATAGTGACTATGCCAGGTGGATGAATGATAAGTGTAACAATTATAATCTTATAAGTATGTGTGTAGGCGAGTAACCCATAATTAGCCGGAACTCCTCTTGGTAGATTTCATCCTGACTTTAATAATCCTACTAGTATGTTACCAAAACCATGGTCAATCACTAGACGATTAGGATCCTTCAGGTTGCTTAGCAATTAAGCTCCTTGGATCGGACTAATGCAATAAGCATAGTGGTTCCTCGTGATCCTCGAGTCAAACTAGTTTCCCATTGATATCCCCGTGTCACTCGGCGGTCGCCGGTCTGCTAGCGAACAAGATCCTATCTATGTAGAACAAAGCATCATGTTGTCTGTGCCCTTAATTGGACAACAAGGATTAGGCATCCCACAGATAGTTAAGCACACATAATATAGTAATTAAAATCGATCACGATCTAATGGAAAATATATGGAGGCACATAACATCTCACCAATCCCTTACATCTCCCACGCCTAAGGAACTTACTCACACATGAGAGAAGAAAGCATCATAGATATAATTAAATAAAGGGAGTTCTTCTTGATATTACCGTGGAGATCCACAACAAGAATAGAAAAGTAATCCAACACAACTCAAGATAGGAAGAAACAATCTCAAACCCTAATCTTCCAAAGTGAAGATCTCTCTCTCTCTCTCAAGTACAAGTAATGGCTATGAGGGTGTGATCGCTAGGAGGTCGAAGATCGTGGATCGAGATGAAGAACGTTTTCTCCTCCTTCTCCGGATCTCTTCTTTCTCCTCTCTGGATGGGATGGCGGCTGCTGTGTTATGATTTTGTCCCCAGCCTATTCATGAAAGTTGTCCCTTTTGACAAGACCGAGGCGGCGACAACTATATGGCGGGAACTATATGGCTGGAAAAATATTCCCGCCGTATAGTTGCTCGTTAAAGCTTCTGTTTTCCTCCTTTGCTTGCTTCCAAAAAGAGACTTGCTTGTTTTCGCCTGAATATTGTGTTTCTCATGTTAAAACCTTTTGTTGATGTTCAGAACGTGAAACACACATTAAAAACCAAGTTTTCTTTGCTACCAAAGTATTAGCGTTAGGTAAAGGTAGAAAATGATCAAATCCAGAAGAAAACCATCAATAAAAACCATAATAATATGTCGAATCTCACATATATCAACTCCCCCAAGCTTAGATGTTTCTCGCCCTTGAGTGACAAGAAAATAAGGTAGAATATCGGATATTCGAGACTGAAATAAAAGAACTTAGAAGCTCGAATTGGTGTCAAATTCTTTTCTTCACAATTCCTGCAATCTTAATCATAATCATACAAGTATTCACAAGATTGCACTGAGTCCACTTCCTAACCACGTATATCTTGCTAGCAAATAAATCATATGCCTGAGCAAGTGTCAAAAGTTTAGATAAGAAAGTGAAACAAATTATTTTGGTGTCTCTCTTTGCTAAGAGGTGAAAACTTTTTGCTCTTGTTTCTTTAATCAATTAAGAGCACTCAAGCTAGCACCAAAAACATTCAATATAAGAACAACTCATCTATTCCCACGTCAAAATTTCAAGACTCTCGAAGCACCTTTTTCCTTTCATTGTTTTTCAAAAACTTCAGCCCTTTCATAGAGAAATCATGACACTGTTTTTAACATGTTAATTGGGACTGTGTTGCGCACTCGTGACCTTGCCAATAGATAACTGTTGGGCAATAGTGGGTTAGAGAAGTACTACTACTTCGCTTGGAACGTGAAACCACGAGGAGACTAAAATTTTACCCGTCATAGCATTGCAACTAAAAACGCTTACATAACTCAATAGCCAAAATCAAGTGGTTTCCCACATATACATCATTCGTTGTCCAGCGGAGTTAATAGTTCCCCATGGAGCACAACAGTGTTGTAATGACACACGTAAAGCAATATCTTATAGTTTTTATTAGAAAAAGCAGTGGCATAATCTCTACTACTTTGAAGCATCCATTTTATCAGACAATTTCATTCAAGAGTGTTATCGAGTCTATTTACATTAAGCTCAAATGGGGTTAAGTAGTTCTAAAATCAAATCCTTTGGGCTAAACATGGACTCAAGTCATCTTTTGGATGCTTTTTCTTGTTGTAAAAATGTCGGAAATACTTTTAACCAAGTTCATTGCTCCTTATTTCAAAGCTAAAAAGGAGACACTGGCAAAGGAATAGAATTTATAGGATAACAAGCTAAGTGGGAAGTGGCTCAAGTGCAAGCGAGTAAATAATTGTAGGGTCAATTTAAAGCTACAGAAAAGGTGATGAAAGGAATGTGATACCTCCTCTTGCTTGCGTCGTTCTCGTACTTGAGTCGAACGCCCTCTATATTTCCTTATTGCCAAGTCACCCGAAATTGAGCAATCTCTGAGAGAAACAAATAAACAGATTTGCAATAAAGGTTACAACTAATTTTTTTGTGTGTTTTTGGTCTAGGAATGCAAAATGAAAGTAAACATGTAATTTTGAAGAAGTAAAATAAATCAAAAGAAGAAATAAAAATATGAATGCAAGATTTGGAGGTTTTCAAACCTCCCCCAAGCTTAGGCTGTTGCTAGGCTCAGTTGTTGCCATCGTTCGACAACTAGTGCGGATACTGCTGGTAGTAGTCGGGTAAGTGAGTCATGAAGTGACTAAAGTTTTGAGTTAAGTCACTAACATCCTCATTCACTCCTTGTAGCGTGTGTTCAATATCCCCGACGCGCTGGTTGAGCTGCTGAAATTCTTGGTAGGGGACGTAGTTGAACCCCTGCTGCTGCTGATTGGGCCATGGGTCCCAGGATCCCCATGTTGCTACTGCTGTCCCCCAAAAGGATTGAATTCCTGCTCCTGCTCATCCTCATCCTGCTGTTCTCCTTCATTTTCTTCTTGATCAGGCTGGAATTTAGCCATGATCTCCACCACTTGATCCTTGGTTAGGATCTAGTTATCCTTCTCCACAATCATGAAGGCCTACGGACAGGGCAACGGAACTTGCTCAACCTGTGTATCATCAAGATAACAAAATTGATATGCTCAGAGCCTCTTGTCAGCCCGGTAAACATCGAGGAAACCACAAGTAGTCATATATTTGACATCCATAAGTTCGGAGCCGTCAACAGGTTGCATCACAGGTAATGTAATGTTCAATGCTAGGGCAAGGTGGGTTACCAATCCACCAATGCGAATGTCACCTTTCTTTTTGTTGCTCTAGTGGCAAAGGTGCTAGAGGAGTAGAGCCGCAGGATTGGGGCTTTGCGGTGCATTGGGGAAGAGTGCCTTGGTGAT
The DNA here is from genome assembly GCA_023614405.1 of Avena insularis. NCBI lineage: Eukaryota > Viridiplantae > Streptophyta > Magnoliopsida > Poales > Poaceae > Avena > Avena insularis. The sequence goes on along the minus strand of CM042690.1, from coordinate 655,858,090 downwards.
CATGGCCATGTCCGCATTGGCCATGGAGGCGATATCTCCTCTTCCCAATAGTGTATTGGCGAGGAACAAGGCGTAGTAGCGAATTGTTGGGTTCTGTATGGTGGACATCTTATTCTGGTAGAAGTCCCTTCCACCGTTAACAGAAATAACCTCCCAAGTTTCTCCACTTGAGACGCTATATAAATTTGTAACAATTAACTCCCCACTGTGAGGGAGGCCAAAAGCATCACAAAATTGTTGGAAAGTTATTTCATATGGCTGCTAGTTTATGGTGAAGCTTACCGTGCATGCATTACCTTTCTACTTGTGGTCATCGTAGAAAGAGGCGAGGAACTCATAGGTGAGCTCGGTGTAAGTATTGTGGCCTGCGTAGGCAAGTAGTGATAGCCCTGCTTTTTCACACATGAGGTCGAAGTCCGCCCTCAACCCTGCCGCGGTGAGAAAGCTATCATCAGCCCAACGTGTGGAGATCACCCTCCTTGATGAAACCATAGACAACTTGCTGTTGAGCTCGGCCCGGAGCCCCGAGCTCTCGCCATGTTGGTGCTTGCTCTTGCGAAAAATGCTACCAATTTTGTTCATCTTGATGCACTAAAAAATTTCACCATGAAACCTTAAGCATATAGTTTATACATGATATACGAATGATTCTACATGGAAAAATTTAATCCTAACGTGAGAAATCAAAAGGAAAAACGAAATACGCTTGAGTTCATCCACTAGATCAATGTGAGAGTTTCGGCCATGGAATTCTGAAAATAAAGCATGGATAGGCAGAGAAACATACCGATCTGTTGATTCCCCAACTCAAACGAATGAAATCCACGAAGAATCAAGAATTCTAGGTGGGTTTTGAGGGGTTTGGAGAGAGAATATGTGAGAAAAAGTGAGGAGGAGGAAGAACCCTAGCCGCCCTAGTGCGATTAAGTGGTCGCGTCAAACTATACGACCACAACTATATGGGTGGGATAAGTAGTTCCCGCTGTATAGTTGCAGTGGCATCGACAATTAGGGTTTCTTTATGCCAGATCACAGCTATACGGGCGCAACTATACGACGGGATAAAAATGGTCCCACCATATAGTTGGTCGTCAAACTTTCTGTGTCCTCGAGATAAATTTTCTAAAACAGGCATCGATAACTATATGGCCAAACTATACAGCCGGAATTTTTATTCCCGCCGTATAGTTGGTCATCAAACCATCAGTACCCCGAAAAAGAAATTTGACGAAGGCATCGATATCTATACGACCGGAACTATATGGCTGGAATTTTTATTTCTGCTGTATAGTTGGCTGTTAAACCTTCTGTACCTAAGAAAGAAAATTTGTCGATGGCAAAGATATCTATACGACCAAACTATACGGCCAGAATTTTTATTCCCGCTATATAGTTGGTCGTTAAACCTTCAGTAGACATCAAAAAAATTCTATTTCTTCAAGCATTCTTTCTTATCCTGAAACTTAGTGAAACACCTTGTTTTTGATAGAAAAATGATAGTAAAAATTGTCGACCAACAACAACATGTATAGAGCAGGATTTTTAGTACTACCTTCTTCTCCTCAACTGGAGATTCACTTTTTAATCTGGACAAAATGATTAAGCTAGTTTTTTGAGATAAAACTCAAACTTTGTTTTTACTTATTCTATGCTTGTTTAGTCAATGTTTCTACTACTTTTTGATAGTTGCATCATCATGGGCGCGCTTCCGCAAGAATGTATGTGAAAAAGTTGTAGGAATGCGATGAAATTTTATTCTTTAATTTATTTTATTAATGTGATGGGTTGACTCCCATGAAGCATTTTATTAAGAATGGTTGAATAATTCAACCCCTTCTCTGTTCTCGATTTCTCACCTTGGGTTTCCCCTTATCGAAGGCACTTACCACATGAACTCGTTTTGCCGGTGGAATATATCTTTCTCCTACTTCCAGCTTCTTTGGAAAATACTGGATGATTTCAGCATCATAAACATTGAAGATTATTTTTCCCTCAGCATAATCAACTGACGCTCCTGCAATACTAAGGAAAGGTCTTCCAAGTATTATGGATAATTTTTCATCCTTTGGCATTTCAAAAATAATAAAATCAGGGGGAATAACATGCTCATCTATTCTAAATAGAACGTCCTCAATCATACCAATGGGTTGTTTAGTGGACTTGTCAGCCATCTGTAAAGTGATAGTAGTAGGGGAATACTCCCCTAATCCTAACCTTTTATAGAGGGAATATGGCATTACACTAACTCCTGCACCTAAATCACACAAAGCATTGTGAATATCTGTTTTGCCAATTGAGCATGAAATAGTTGGTATTCCGGGATCTCCCTATTTAGACAATAGCTTCCCATTAGCATGATAACTAGTCACCATGGCAACGGTTTCAGTTATTTCTTTCTTTCTACTAAGAATATCACAGAGGAATTTAGAATAGGTTGGAACTTTTATTGCATCCGCAAATGGAATTTCTAGACGAAGGTCACCAAGTGCCTTTTTAAAAGAATCATAAATTACCTGATCCGGTGCTTTATTTTTTGATCTGGATAAGGAAGTTTTAACAACCACCCGTATGGGTGCATTCCGCCCGTACCACCCGTTCGTACCAATTTCCACGGAACCCTTCAAAAAAAAAGACCAGGTGTTTATGAGCAGCATCACGCAGTATGGGCAGGAACGAGTACAAAAAGGTTATAACCCCTCCAATCTTTTTACTTTGACAATATCAGGTTAGTGGGTTACCTTCTACATGTTCCTTTATACTTAATTTTATTTTACCTACCTTCGAAACTCCATAGCCTATAATTCTCTCTAGTGTTTCGTGTTTCTTTTATTTTCTTCTCACGGTTGGGTGAACAAAATCCGTTCGTACACCGAATCATTTGCTTTTACTTCGTTTGTTATTTTCACAGGGACTTGAACCTTGTGTGATGACATGTATGGTTTGTACCAACTGTGTAAATACTTGCACAAGCCACTTGGTTGTTTCAACTCAACATTTCAACAAGGAAGTAATTGTTGAACCAAAAGTCCATGTACATCAAAAGTGAGGTTATTCGTACCTTGACGGTAAAGTGTATCACCCTTGTTTTATTCAAGCTTGGGGAGGTAACCACTTCTCACACTCTCTTTTGATAACTAATGTCTGCAAGTGCACAGATCGTTTGTAGCTAGTTTTGAAGTATAGATATCGATCCCACAGGGAGCCCAAAGGTAAGTGTTTATGAATGAAGTCTGTGTCACACCCAAAGTTGTCACAGGTCTTCGAGTGAATTTACTGCAAGTGTGGAAATAAGAATGAAATTTGGATTAAACTGGATGTATTTGAATAAAACTAAAATGTAAACTTCAGGAATAAAAAGCATAAAATTAAAGAACGATTCGATTGTTTGTGGTTTGCTGCAGATGACAAAGAAGGCACGGGGAGATATAATTCATGGTGATAGTGACTGTGCCAGCTGGACGAATGATAAGTGTAACAATTATAATCTTATTAGTATATGTGTAGGTGAGAAACCCATAATTAGCTGGAACTCCTCTTGGTAGATTTCATCCCAACTTCAATAATCCTACTAGTATGTTACCAAAACCATGGTCAGTCACTAGATGATTAAGATCCTTCAGGTTGCTTAGCAATTAAGCTCCTTGGACCGGACTAATGCAATATGCACAGTGATTACTCGTGATCCTCGAGTCAAACTAGTTTCCCATTGATATCCCCATGTCACTCGGGGGTTGCTGGTCTGCTAGCGAACAAGATCCTATCTATGTAGAACAAAGCATCATGTTGTCTGGGCCCTTAATTGGGCAACAAGCATTAGGCATCCCACAGATAGTCAATCACACATAATATTGTAATTAAAATTAATCACAAACTAATGGAAAATATATGGAGGCACATCACATCTCACTAATCCCTTACATCTCCCACACCCAAGGAACTTACTCACACATGAGAAAAGAAAGCATCATCGATATAATTAAATAAAGGGAGTTCTTCTCGATATTACCGTGGAGATCCACAATAAGAATAGAAAAGTAATCCAACACAACTCAAGATAGGAAGAAACAATCTCAAACCCTAATCTTACAAAGTGAAGATATCTCTCTCTCAAGTACAAGTAATGGCTATGAGGGTGTGATCGCTAGGAGGTCTAAGATCGTGGAGCGAGATGAAGAACGTCTTATCCTCCTTCTCCGGATCTCTTGTTTCTCCTCTCTAGATGGGATGGCGGCTACTGTGTTATGATTTTGTCCCTGGCCTCTTCATGAAAGTTGTCCCTTTTGACAAGACGGAGTCAGCGACAACTATACGGCGGGAACTATACGGCCAGAAAAATATCCCTGCCGCATAGTTGCTTGTTAAAGCTTCTATTTGCCTCCCTTGCTTTCTTCCAAAAAGAGACTTGCTTGTTTTCACCTGAATATTGTGTTTCTCATGTTAAAACCTTCTGTTGATGTTCAGAACATGAAACACACATTAAAAACCAAGTTTTCTTTGCTACCGAAGTATTAGCATTAGGTAAAGCTATAAAACGATCAAATTCAGAAAGAAACCATCAATAAAAACCATCAAAAATGTGAGATCTAGGCACATGGCTTAATAGGATTGATAGAATACCCATATCAACAAGTTGCAACTTCTTTTCCAAAAGCTCATTCGAAAAGAACTCTAAGGTTAAGCGTGCTTGGCCTAGAGCAATTCTAGGATGGGTGACCGACCGGGAAGTGGGTAACCGGGTGTGCACGAGTGAGGACAAAGTGCGTAGAAAAGACTAGTGTTGGTCTGTGGGGCCAGTCTAGGTATCCTATAAATTGCTAGGAGTGACACCCCCCGGGCCCAGGAGTGGACGGGGTGTTACAAAAAATATGTCGAATCTCACAGCTATCAATAACTGCATTTTCTCTTTTATTTTTGTTAATCTATTCAAGTTTGGTTCTAACAAAAGTTCTAGCTTGGGGAAGTTACTTCTGCTTGTGTAGTATCTTGTGCAATGTTCTTGTTCAATGAATTTTTTCGTGCAATCATGTACCCCCACTGTTTTTGAATGCTTGCTTGGGTAAGTTATGTTTCATATTTATATAATGGATTTACTTGCTTTTGTTGGGATTCATAAGAGTTGAGTTAGAGCTTGATGCACAATGTTGATATCTCTATCCGGCTTGAGAAGAATTGTGATCCTCTAAAAATACATTGCCATGATTTCTACACTTAAAACCTTTGTCTCCCAGTTTTGAAGTTTGAATTGCTTATCCTAGTTAGTTGATTTGTGAAGATGTCATGCTAGTGGGAGTAGTTTAATATGGTTATAGTAAAGCTTTTTATTGATATGATGATTAGTTATGGAAGATTTTGCTCTAGCTCTTTTAGCTAACCGAGTCTTGCCTTGGAAATAATATTGCCAAACAAGTACAATAAGAAAAGTTTGAAAATTTATGACTTGTTTGATGAATGATTGTCCTGAGAGTTTACCCTTGAAGATACTTAACTCGATAGATGTTTTGATAGACTTGACGACACTCTTGAAAGGAGTTTTTTGATTGAAATGAAGTCTAGCGGTAATTGTGATACATGCCAAAGCTAACCTTGTGGATCAAACTGTGGTACTAGTTAAAAGTTCTATGTTTCTCATGCACACCTTTGGATGCCAACAACTCCGCTGGCCCACGAACGATCTATGGTACAACCGCTGATTTTGGCTATGAGTTGACGACATGGGTGGCATAAATGTCACCATAATGGGCAAAAGTATTGGTACTCTCAAAGTTTGTGCAAGCTATTGTAAAAGAAACACTCAATGATCCTTGAAGGAAGAAAAAAAGAAAAAAAATGAAGATCCACATAACAAGTCCTTGGCATGGTCTCATTACTACTTTATGAATTTTCTTGAGAGACAATGATTGGATTAGAAGTGTTTTTGATAGCCTTGATTTACTGATGTGGGTGTCAATAAGACACTTCACTGTTATGCTACTCAGGACATGAACTCTCTTACTCAATTTTTCTATTAAAACATCCTAGTGTTCCTTGGCAGGCTGAGAGTTAACTAGAAGAATTGGATTGATTGTTACACTTCTAGTTATTTATACTTATATTAAACTCTACTTTGATTGCCTTGATTTACCGAAGCTTGTATATTGTTCTTGTCATCTCTCTAACTTTGATGAGCCTTTCAAATAGATGAAGTGTTGGACATATATGACCGCCAACTGTAAGTGAATTCATATTCTCATTGACGCCCTTACTTTACAAAAGTAAGGAGATACAAACTTATTAAAAGGCTCAATAAGAGGATCACAAGTTTTCTTTCAAGCTAGATTCATTTTTTGACATGGAGCATTGAAGTTTTAATTGATCTTTTATGGATTGACATAACTAAGCTTGTGTTGCCTTGTATGAATATGTTATTTCTTACTTTGAGCCTGCAGGGTAAATAAAGATACAAGGCATTGATCCTCTACATCCGGTATTATACTTTTTGTTTCAATTTTGCCTCATTTATGTTATCGACTCGTGCCTCATGAACATGATGACCTGCTTGTCCATAAGCCACTTTATTGCTCAGGACGAGCAAGATTCTAGCTTGGGGAAGTTGATGAGTCCAAAATTGATGCATATTTAAGTAAATACAAATTATTCATATTGTCACGCATTACATGCTACATCTATCTATAACTATGCCTATTATGTATGATTACTAATTCTCATTAATTTTCACATGGGCTTTGCACAACTAGTAGTTTTATTAGGATTTTATTACCTTTTTCTTGTCTTTGATTTGTGTGTAGATTCTATGGAGAATCATGGATAAATGGAGCTAAGATGATTCAATATGGAGGAGTTGTAGGCACCAGACTTAGCCATTTGAGGGGAGGAAAAAGTTGTTTTTTCCATCAACTCCAAATGATGATCCAAGGCCATGGTGTCGTAGCCCTTATCCATACGAATCCAACGAGCCAAAGAACACCCAAATCGGAGTTCGTATAAAGAAATGGCGGCCAAAATACGAAAGCCGCCGTAGCGTTAAGGACCAGTGGTACGGGCGGAGCCCGCCTTACCGTTCGCCCGTACCACGGGCCTAGACGCACGAAAACAGCTGTTCTAGACGCGTTTCTTCACAAAATCTGTCTCCGTTTGTTCCTAGACCTTCCTTAGGTCACAAGAAACGTATTGGGGGTTATTGCAGGCACCCCTAGGCCTATATATAGAGCCAAGGAGCCAAGGGAGAAGGGACCTCTCCACATACTTCCACGATGGAGCCTTGCCGCCTTGGAAACTCCCTAGCCGCCGCCTCCACAAGATCTCCACCATCACCATTGTTCAAGAGGAGAAGGGACTTGGATCTTGAAGGCCTCAACATTGATCTACATCATCATCATCATCATCACCAACGTCTCCAACACCGATCCCCTTTGTCTACTTGGTTGTAATCCAAACCCTAGTGTGGATCTTCACTTGTATTCGATTGTACTCTCATATCCCATCCATATGATTTCCATGATGTTGATTTCCTTTATATGTGAGTAGTTCCTTTGTTCTTGGGGAGATGTAGAAACCCTAGCACCATTTTGAACTTGTAATAAAGATGATCTATTCTTGTGTCTGTATGACTTGCTTGTCTATGATATAATTATGATTTGTGTTTGATCTCTCTCTTTAGATGATATGTGAAGTCGACCACATTTCATTTGCCTTCAGGACTAAAGGGAGGGAGAAATCCTTTGGACGTGTCTTGGAAGCGTACCCAGAATGCCCCGTGACAGATTGGCGCCAGCTCGTAACCTACACGATCAAAGGGGGATTAAAGAGGGACTCCCTAAGCTAATTACGATATCCATGGGGAAACCCTTAATTGCAGTGGTTTGTATGTGTGATTGCTCTCAGACATCGCAGTGGTTATTTAGAGGTGACCTCACACTTGGCTCACCAAAGTGGATTCCTATGAGCCTTGTCGTGAACATCTTATTATGGGGCTCTCTCCACACATATCATGACACAAGAAGTATGTTATCTTGATTACATATAATAATAATACTATGCTAGTGGTGTATCCTACATCCCCGAGAATGTTTTAGCCCTATTGAGTTCAACCACGCTTTCATACAATCTTGTTACTTCTTTTCTTTTACTTGTTTTAATTACTTTTATGCAAACAACCATAAACCTTTCAAACACCCTTTACTTGAGATCAAAGACAACTTATGAGTATACTTTGGTAGAGAGTAACAAGGGGCACCTTTACCAATAGCTCTCTGTGGGTTCGATATATTTACTTCGAAATTAGCTACAATTGGTTTGTGCACTTGTAGTCATCAGGGTTCGTTGCATATACAACAAAAAATTCTACGGTTGCAACTGCCAAGATAAAATCTAGCCGATACTTGTAACGGTTTCAGAAGCACTCACCCTCGAAGACCAAAAGTGAGATACCATTCCCGCAAACAAATGTGGCTGGTGTAGAATGTAGTTGACCGTCCTCAAGGACGCGAAGACGATCAACACCACAAATGGGGCAGCGCATACATAATTGGTCACACGTCCAGCACGACGACGACCTCCGTCCCTTGCTCTAGTTGGCCAGCGGAAGTATTGGATCCTAGGGAACTCCAGTAGCACTATGACATGGTAGTGGTGGTGGAGGAGAAGGTCTTAAGCAGGGCCTCGCCTAAGCATCATACTCGTGATAGTGGACAGTCTAGCAAGGGTAAGAAGATGCTAACCAAAGGGCATATGACAGGGAATGGAATTAGTGAGAGGAGAGGGTCTCCACCACCTCCTATTATAGGGGGAGGGGAGCCCCTTCCCATGGTCGGCGGCCAAAGGAGGTGCCCCCACCTCTTCCCTCTTGATTACTAGTGGACTCTCCACTCATATGAGAGGGAATGGAATTAGTGAGAGGAGAGGGTCTCCACCACCTCCTATTATAGGGGGAGGGGAGCCCCTTCCCATGGTCGGCGGCCAAAGGAGGTGCCCCCACCTCTTCCCTCTTGATTACTAGTGGACTCTCCACTCACAATAATCAAGGCCATTTTCTCCCATTAAATTTCCACTCAAAAAATAAAAGGTCTTTCCATTAAAGCACTTTAGATCACTTGGTTTAATTCCACTCAATTTAATGAACACTTCATTTAATGAGTACTTCATTTAATGAACACATTAACAATTTGTTCCCTTTCAATATTCGATACACCAAAACTATTCTGGCAGTTTTATCAAAACAATTTCTATGTTGTCCAGTATTTTCTCCCACGTCTTGTATCCACTCAAATGCGTCGACGAGCCTTAAGTGTGTGACCCTATCGTTCATGAACTAAGTGGACATGATCGAGACTCTCTTTGATCAATAATCATTAGTGGGATCTAGAGATCCATAACGATTCCCACTTACTCAAAGATGAACAACTGATCACGTGAACCTTTTTCGTAGTAACTAATTCCTTTTGTCTCGTGATATTTTACTTGTCCGAGATCCAACCATTTGGTATCATCCATACCTAGTTCGATCTCATTACCTACAAATACTCTTTTCTCGTTCCCGCGATATAACATTCTTAGTGATCTTATCACTTGCTTGTAAGTTATGTTAATCTGATATCACTGAGAGGCCCCTAAGTATATCTCTCCATCATCAGGGTGGAAAAATCCCACTTGATCCACGACCCTCAAGTAACACTTTCTAAGTGCCCAATGACATCTTTATAATCACCCTATTATGGTGTGACATTTTATGGAATCAGAGTACTCTTCTAGTGTTAGTGATTGACGTGATCTCATGGACTAAGGATTGGGGTTACTTCGCATGATGTTATAGTAATGTAAACATAATGACTTTTATCATATTACTATACTTTGGGTGAATGTTCATCACATCATTCCACCAATGTTGTGACCTCGTTATTAACAACATCCAATGTCATGATCAGGAAACCTTGATCATCTGTTAATTAACAAGCTAGTGTAATGAGATGTATTACTAGGAACCTTTTCTTTGTTTATTAAACACATATGTATTAATGTTTTCGGTTAACACAATTATAGCATGAGAAATAAATAGTTATCATAAACATGGAATAAGATAATAACCACTTTATTATTGCCTCTCGGGCATATTCCCTTAAGTCTCCCACTTACACTAGAGTCAATAATCTAGTTTGAAAAAACTTGCGCATTCAACACTTATGGCATTTTGGTGTTGTATACACATGTTTGCTAGTGGTAAACCTAATCTCCAGATCTGCCACTTTCAGGTTTGTGTGCATTTGCATGTATTTGTGTCTCTATGCATCACTTATTCTCAAATGAGACGACATTGTATAAATCAAGTCCTTTTGGTGAAACCTCGTGATGGCTCAAAATATATCGAGCTTGTTGGGAACCCCAAGAGGAAGGTATGATGAGCACAGCAGCAAGTTTTCCCTCAATTATGAAACCAAGGTTATCGAACCAGTAGGAGCAAGGAAACACCTCCAAGGTGTTGTTGCCAACTTGGAATGCTGCACAACACAACCACAGAACTTTGCCCCAACTTACAGTGAGGTTGTCAATCTCACCGGTTTTGCTAAAAACAAAGGATTAAATGTATAGTGTGGAAGATAGTAATTGCTTGCAGAAAGTAAATGGTAAACAGTAGATGGTATATCAATGGTAAAAGCATGGATCAGGGTCCATAGTTCACTAGAGGTCTTTCTCCTTAAGATAGATAACATGTTGGGTGAACAAATTACAGCGAGGCAATTCACATATTTGAGAAAGCATAACAATGCATACACTAGACATCTTGACTCCTATGAGATTTGATTAGGCATTACAACATTATACATAGACCGTAATCCAACTGCATCTATGACTAATAATCCACCTTCAGGTTATCATCTAAACCCCTTCCAGTATCAAGTTGCAAGCAACAGATAATTGCATTAAGCAAAGTGTGTAAAGTAAACAATATGATTGCCCCATGGACAAAGGATTCCTGTTTTCTCCCTAGTAGCAACAACACATCTACAATCTTAGATATTTCTGCCACATCCCTAGATTACTGGAGCCATGAACCCACTATCGAGCATACATACTCCCTTTTGGAGTTGCTAGCATCTACTTGGCCAAGATAGCTACTAACGACGGAGAGCATGCAAGATCACCAATAACATAGACATGATAGAATCAATAATCAATCTGAAATAGCATCTCAATATCCATCGGATCCCCGCAAACACAACTTGTAAGATTACAAGAGATGATCTTGATCATGAACGGAGATCACAAGATCTAAACATGATAGCAAAAAGGAGGATAACTAACCATCTGCACTACATGGACCCATAGTCCAAGGGTGAACTACTCACGCATCACTCTGGAGGCAGGCATGGTGATGAAGAAGGCCTCTAGGGTGATCTCTCCCCTCCGGCAAGGTGCCGGGAAGAGCTTCGAATCCCCCGATCTAGGGATGGAGATGGCTGCGGCTATAGACTCTTTCGTGGATTTTTGATCGGGTACTTAGGGTTTTTGTCTCGAGAGGCTTTTATAGGTGAAGGGTGAAAGAACATTTCATGATTTCCCAGGTTTTGTGTGTTAGATAACAATACCATGGATTATTATAATGTCCACTAAGTGTTGTAGGAAAGTTTTGAGAGTTTGGGGGCCGTATTATCCGCCCCCATAATGGGCCGGATAATCCGGCCAGACCACCTTGGCTAGGGTTGGCTTTGCGCAAGTCTCTGTCTGGGGGTGGATTTCCCCCCAGAAAATTCTGGCTCTGGGGCGGATTTTCTCCTTGGACCGGATAATCCGGCCCTCATGTTGGGGCGGATAATCCGGCCCCAAGGGAATCGCCCAAGTGAGCACTTGCGCAAGCTTCTGTCTGGGGGCAGAATTTCCCCCGGATATTCCATGGCTGGGGCGGATTTTCCCTCCAGCCGGATAATGCGGCCCTCCCCTAGGGCCGGATAATCCGGTCCCCAGAAGAAAGTGTGAAGGGCAAGTTTGCGTGAGCTTCTGTCCGTGGACGGTTTTTCTGCCGGATAATCCGAGTCTGGGGTGGAGTTTTCCCCAGGCCGGATAATCCGTCCCTCACTTGGGCCGGATAATCTGGCCCCCAATGGCTCCAACGGCTTGGTTTTGGAAGGGGTATAAATATCCCTTCTTCCCCAACGAGCAGAACTCTTGATTCACTCGAAATTGTTCAGACCCTTTGCAAGAGCTCCCATTCTAGATCTCCCACTTCAACCACCCGAAGGCTTCGATCTTTGGGGGAATTGAAGGAGGAAAGAATCATCATCGTCATCATGAATCAAGCGCATCAACTCCTCTCCATTCATTTGGAGAAATCCTTGATCTAGTATTCTTGTCAATATCTAGATCTTGTTCTTTGTTATTGATAACTTGTTCTTGTGGCAGCTTGTTGTCATTACAGGAGCCTCCAAGTTGATTGTGGAGTTGTGCCCCGCTAGTTGTGTAAAGGCACCGGTACCCGCCTCGAAGGGTTCCTATAGTAGAAAGGTGGATCCGGCCTTTGGTGGCGGGATCCATCGGAGAACAGGGTGAGGCCTATTGTGGCGTGGTGGTCTTAGTACCGCCCACCCCTCCAACACAGACGTACTTCCCTTAACAAGGAAGGAACTGCGGTAAAACAAATCCTGTGTCTCCGCGTGCTTCACTACGGTTCACCCGTTCCTCTTCCACTCGCTCTTTACTCGCTAGTAGATAGGCTTGCATATAGGGAAATTCCACCTAATAATTTATCTAGAGAATTTACCCTTTGTGTTAAGCCTAAAATTGAAAAAAGCATTAAAATTTGAAGTAGCACCTATTCACCACCCTCTAGGTGCCCATACGATCCATTTGAATTGGTATCAGAGCCCCGGCTCTTTATTCGGGCTTAACCGACTAAGAGAAGTATGGGTACCAAGGGAGATGGGGATGAGGCTATGGATAAGGTCATAATGGATGACCTCAAGACGTTGGAAACAACCTTGTTGAAATCCTTTGAGGCCAAGATGGAGGAGATGAATCAAATGATTGCTCATCTCACATCATCCATAGCCCCATCTCCATCCTCCTCTGAGGCCGCCACACCATCATCCAAGGATAAGGCTAACACCGGATCCAAGGATGATGAAGTGGTAGGTGGAAAACATAATGGTTCCACCTCCAAGAAGGAAAGTGGTAAGGAGGAATATAGTGAGGTTTGTCACGTATATTCCCCCAACCCACCTATCCCTCATCCTCATATAAACAATAGGGGTGATCCACCCAAGCTTACTGCATCCTCGTTTAATCAATGGCAATTCTTAATGAAGTCTCATGTTTGCAGCTCCTCTGTTGAACTTTGGAGGATTATTGAAGAGGGTCTTCATATTGGAGATCATACCAACCTTACAAGAAGAGAAGTTGTGAACATCCAATTAAATGCTACGACTCTCCACATGATACAGCTCGGTGTGGGTCCCAAGGACATGCCCCACATTGAACATCTCAACACAACTAAAGAAGCTTGGGATGCCCTCACCGGTCTCTTTATTGGGAATGAAAGCATGAGAAGGAATAGGTATGATGCCTTTAGTAATGAAGCTGAAGGATTCTACATGTTGGATGGTGAAAACCATGAAGACATGTATAGAAGACTCAAGGGCATTGCAACAACATTTAGAAAGCATGGAGCCACTCACATTGATGATGCATGGATAAAAAGAAAATATGTGAGTGCCTTAATGCCTTTCGAGCCAACGGACTTGAAGAGCTTGCAAGGTAGACACAACTACCATCAAATGACATCCAATGAAGTCATGCAAGAAATGGCGTCATTGAAAGTTGCTACAAAGAACGCTAAAGATGCCCGTGCAATTGGAATGCAAAAGGGGGTCAATGTTGCTCTAAAGGCTAATGTTGTTGAGCAAGAGGAGGATGAAAGAGCTTTTGAGGGGGACTCCATGGACTGCCCTGATAAAGTTAAACATGCTCATGGTGAGTACATGGCGTTTTACGCAAGGAACTTTTGGAAGGATCCTGCCAAGGCCAAGTCAGAACTCGAGCGCAAGAATGGGTCAAGTGGAAGAAGAGAAAGTGGCCCAAAACTGAGAACATGCTACAATTGTGGAGATAGGATGCACTTCGTAGCCGATTGTCCATATCAAAATAGAGAAGACAATGGTGGCAGGCTCATTCTTAAAGAAAAATCCAAGGCACCTAAGAAGAAGCCATTTATCAAAAAGAATGGTCCCTACAAGAAGCAACCCAAGATTGTCTTGGTGGCACAATAAGAATACTCCTCTGCAAGTGAAGATGAAGAGGATGAAGATAGTTCTCGCGAGGTGGCTGCTATAGCCACCACATCGACTCCATCATCTCTCTTTGACTCACCAAACGAGAACGTCAACAACAAGAACGCCACTTGCCTTATGGCAAGAGGGTCCGGGGTATCAAGTTCTAGCTCTTCATTTCCTAAGACTGACATAAACTTGGATATGGATGATCATACTAGTCTTAAAATGAAAGAAGAAGTTATTGCTTTGGATAACTTTTTCACTAACCTGCAAGGTGAGCACAAACTTCATTTTGATACTCTTATGAGTCAACTTGCTCAAGCCGAAGATCTTCTTGAAGAAAAGGGCAGAATTGAAAGAGAAGATGCCTTGGAGATAGCTTCTTTGAAGAATGCCTTAGAAGAAGAAGAGGAAGCTCGAGTATCTTTGGAAGATAGACTCGAACCCATTGAGGAGTCACATGAAGAAGTTGTGGCTCAGCTCATCAAAGAACGTGACAATGCTCTTGCCAAGGTAAAAAAACTAAAGAAAGAAAAGATTGAATTTGGGGCTGCTCATGCTAGACTCTCGAAGAAGTTTGATAAACTTGACAGTGCTCACAAGGCATTGGAGAGTGATCACTCTACTCTAAATGAGTCTCATGACCAGCTACAAACTCAATTGAAGCTGTATGATGAGCCAAGTACCTCCACATCATCTTATGGAAAAGAAGATCTTGCAAGAGGTTCTCAACACAAAGGTAAAGAAGTTCTAGATGAGATACTGAGCAAGCAAAGGACAAACAATGGAAAAGAAGGTCTTGGTTATATTCCCAAGGCAAAGAACAAGAAAAAAACAACAAGAAGAAGAGCAAGACTACTCAACCAAAGACTAGCAACACCACCAACGACAAGTCTAATTATGATGGTTTTGCAGGGGTTAACAATCCTAACTTTGAGTTATATTGCGATCATTATGGTGATGTTTATGCTAGTTATGTAGGTTCTTATGATTGTTACATTCCTTGGTCTATTTGGGTCCCCAAGACCCTTGTCACTAACATGAGAGGACCCATTGAAAATGGGTACCTAAAACCAACAAGTAACTTTCTTGCAGGGCTATGCTTCCGGTGGGTCTAAATGGGTACTCAATAGCGGATGCATGAGTCACATGACCGGAAGCAAGGAGATCATCACGGAGATGCGGCCAAATCATGATCATATAACCGTCTCCTATGGTGACAAGTCAAAATCTAAGGTATTGGGTCTCGGCAAAGTCATGGTGGCCCATGATATATCTCTCGTGGACGTCATGCTTGTTGAGACCCTAGGGTACAATTTACTTTCTGTTCGCCCCCTTGGTAAGATGGGCTTTGCAGTTTATATTGATGTTGATTTGGTGGTACTCTTGTGGAACAAGTCCCTAAAAGTCGCTTTCGTGGGATATGTCGAAAATGACCTGTACGTGGTAGACTTTTCGGGGAAAACCACTACAGGCCCGATGTGTCTTTTCGGAAAGACTAACGCGGGTTGGTTATGGCATCACCAACTAGCCCACGTCAATATGAGAACTTTGCAAAGTCTCCACAAGGGTGGCCACATCCTTGGACTAAAAGAAAATGGCTCCTTTGCCAAAGATCGTGTTTGCAGGGCTTGTGTTGAAGGGAAAATGCATGAATCTCCTCATCGAAGGAAGACTATTATCTCGTCAAAAAGGATCTTAGAGCTCCTTCATGTGGACCTCTTCGGACCTCCATCTCATGCAAGCCTCGGTAGGAAGAAGTACTGTCTTGTGATCGTTGATGATTACTCAAGATACACTTGGGTTTATTTCTTCAAGTTGAAGAGTGAAACTCAACAAACGGTCATCGACTTCGCCAATAAGGTTCAACGTCAACACAATGTCCCTATTCTAGCTATAAGAAGTGATAATGGCTCTGAGTTCAAGAACTACGCCTTAAATGAGTTCCTAAGTGAAGAGGGGATAAGACATCAATATTCCGCTGCGTACACCCCTCAACAAAATGGTGTAGCCGAGAGGAAGAATCGAATTCTAATGGATATGGCAAGGTCAATGCTAGCCGAATTCAAGTCTCCATATAACTTTTGGGCTGAAGCAATCTCAACCGCTTGTCATTCATCCAACCGGTTATACCTCCATAAAATCTTGGACAAGACTCCATATGAAATACTTACTGGTAACAAGACAAACATCTCATACTTTCGGGTATTCAGGTGTAAGTGTTTCTTTATCATCAAGGGAGTTCGTTTATCTAAGTTTGAATCTAAGGCTCTAGAAGGTATTTTTGTTGGTTATGGTGCCGAATCCCACACTTATAGAGTCTACAATAAGCTCTCCGGAACTATTGTAGAATCTTGTAGTGTGGTGTTTAAGAAAATGACGGCTCCCGTGCGGGGCAAGTTGATGTTTGTGATACAGATGTTGAAATACCCCAAGATGCCATAAGAAGAATGGGTGTGGGATTTTTCCGCCCCATTGAGGAACCCCTTGTGGCAGATCGGGAAGGACAATGCTCTACTCATGAAGATCCCTCATCTACACATACTCAACATGTTCCAACCACAAGAGTAACTTCTACACCATCTCCATTAATTGCTGAAGGTCAAGATGTTCCAGAAAGCTCCAGGCCAGATTATCCGGTGGACACCGGATTATCCGGCCACCCCTCTCCTAACGACCAAACTGCTCCTGGTATTGAAGAAATCACTGCAAGCTCCAGGCCAGATTTTCCGGCTGACCCCAGATTATCTGGCCCCTCGCCAGCTCAAGCAAATCCCAGGCAGCCTGATGAAGTTGCAACAAGTTCTCCTAGGCCAGATTATCTGGCCTCACCATCGGCCAAATTATCTAGCCCTGAATCACCAGTTGTTCAGCAGCCTCCTGTTACGGCTGCTGACCCTCCTCAAGGACATGCTTCATCACCT
Organism: Avena insularis; assembly: GCA_023614405.1. Classification (NCBI taxonomy): domain Eukaryota; kingdom Viridiplantae; phylum Streptophyta; class Magnoliopsida; order Poales; family Poaceae; genus Avena; species Avena insularis. The sequence goes on along the minus strand of CM042690.1, from coordinate 655,840,911 downwards.
CCTACTTTTGTTAATCCGGATTCTAATCAAGGTCGAGCAAATAATTCCAATGAAGATTCAAGTGATGAAACTATTCCACCAAGAGACAACAAGCTTATTGAACTTCGTCGCAAGGCTCGTGCTGATCGGAACCTTGAGTTAAGGGGTCACACTCTCGACAAGGTCATAGGTGACCTTCGACGAAGGGTTTCTACAAGAAGGGAATTGGCAAGTTTTGGTGAGCATCAAGCTCACATCTCAATGGTGGAACCCAAGAAAGTATTTGAAGCTCTTGAAGATTCGGACTGGGTTATTGCTATGCATGAAGAATTGAATAATTTAGAGCGCAACAAGGTCTGGAAACTCGTGGACAAGCCCAAAGATTGCCACAATGTTATCGGCACTAAATGGATATTTAAAAACAAGCAAGATGAGAATGGCATTGTTGTGAGGAACAAGGCGAGACTTGTGGCACAAGTCTATTCTCAAGTTGAGGGCATTGACTTCGGTGAGACCTATGCTCCTGTGGCTCGGCTTGAGTCCATCCGTATCCTTCTTGCTTATGCTGCCCATAACAATTTTAAATTGCAGCAAATGGACGTCAAGAGTGCTTTCCTTAATGGTCCTCTACATGAGTTGGTATATGTAAAGCAACCCTCGGGTTTTGAGGATCCTAACTTACCGAACCATGTCTACAAACTCGATAAGGCACTCTATGGCCTTAAACAAGCCCCACGTGCGTGGTATGAGCACCTTAAAGAGCTTTTGCTAGACCGTGGCTTCGAAGTTGGGCAAATTGATCCAACTCTTTTTACTAAGAAGGTTAAGGGGAGCTCTTCGTATGCCAACTATATGTAGACGATATCATCTTTGGTTCTACTAATAAAGCTTTTAATGATGAATTTTCAAAGCTTATAACTGACAGGTTTGAGATGTCTATGATGGGGGAATTACGGTTCTTTCTTGGATTCGAGATCAAGCAACTTAGAGAAGGAACCTCCATCAATCAAGCTAAGTACATCCAAGACATGCTCAAGAGATTCAAGATGACGGATCTTAATGGTGTCGCCACTCCGAATGTCACCTTGAACTTAACCCCCATGGTAAAGATGTGGATCAAAAGGTATATCGGTCCATGATCGGCTCTCTTCTTTACCTCTGCGCATCTAGACCCGATATTGTGTTGAGTGTGGGTGTGTGTGCAAGGTATCAAGCAGCTCCTAAAGAAATCCACTTAGTGGCGGTCAAGAGGATCTTTTGATATTTGGTTCATTCCCCTAACTTTGGTCTATGGTATCCCAAGGGCTCCAATTTCTCTCTATGTGGTTATACTGATTCAGATTGGGCTGGTGATAAGGATGATTGGAAATCCACTTCTGGAGCTTGTCAATTCTTGGGAAGATCTCTAGTGTGTTGGTCATCTAAAAAGCAGAATTGTATCTCTCTCTCCACCACCGAAGCTGAATATGTTGTTGCTGCTAGTGCTTGCACTTAGTTATTGTGGATGAGGCAAACTTTAAAGGAATACAGTGTCAATTGTGACAAAGTGCCTCTTTTATGTGATAATGAAAGTGCAATCAAAATTGCGTACAATCCGGTACAACACACAAGGACAAAGCATATTGAGATTTGGAATCATTTTATTCGAGACCATGTTGCTCGAGGCGATATTGATCTATCTTTTGTGAGCACGAAGAACCAACCTGCTGATATTTTCACGAAGCCACTTGATGAAGCAAGGTTATGCTACTTGAGGAATGAACTAAATATCCTTGATTCTAGGAGTTTATCTTGATTACCCATGCACTCACTCGTACATCTCAGTCTTATTTGGTCTAGATGTGGGCATGGAAATAGGGGGAGTGTGGTCCTAATTAATTGGGCTAATCCTCCCCCCATAATGCCGAAAGAAAGTTAAGTCATTTCTCTTAATATCATTTTGTGATATGTGAGCTTATTGATGAGTATTGGTCATGAACCCAAGATATATCTTCGCGGTGTCATACCATACACTCCAACAAGGTGGCTTCAGCCACCGCCCTCTTCCATGCGGAGAGTTGGATTTTTGGTGGATCTTTTTGGTTGTTTTTGCTCATCTCATGTTCTTATGGGAATCACACTCAATTTTGGCTCTTATTTGATTTGGTTCTTGCAATTTTAGGTGTGCAGTACCATCTTAGTTTGGCTCTCTTAATCCTAAGCCTTTCCCTACCCCTAAGCCATCTATTCTTGCACACAAGTCCCATGTACACCTTGTGGGAGTATTGTTTGGGGACGCGCGGGCCTGAATCTGTGTACAACAGAAATTCAGATTTGAGGCCGGATAATCCGGCCCAAGTGTAGGCCGGATAATCCGGCCCTGGCGGATTTCGTCTTTAAGGGAAGGGATTGGGGGGGGGGGGAGGGCTCATATCGAGAAGCACTTCTCCCCCAACCCTCTCCTCCTCCTCAGTCGCCGCCTGCCGTCCCCCACCCTCCCCGGAGCCTCTCTGGCCACCGGATTTTCTGGGGCTCCCCGGATCTTCTTCTTCGCGCCTCTGGGTACCTTCTCCTCCATGTTCTTCCTCCAATGAGTGAGGGTAACTCCCTCCCTCCCCATCTTTGGCTAGATGTGTCATTTGTTGGGTGGAACATTGTCTAGAAGGATGTTGTTTTGCGTAGAACCTGTAGTCTTGAAGTTTCTAGGCCTGATCTACTTCTTTACACTCAATCTAGGCATGTTGAAAAATTTCTGCCAGGGCCGGATTATCCGCCCTTGTCCAGGCCGGATAATCCGGCCTAACAGAATCGAATCTGGTTCAATTTCGCCATAGTTTGTGCATTGAGTAGAATTGTCCTATGAACTTTTTGACTACCTTTTCAACACTCTCTCTTGGACTTGTGTGTATGCTTATCCCCATGCTATTGACCTTGTTCTCTTCACAGGCGTTTCCAGTGCTCCCAAGACTTACAAGCGTCGTCCTCGTACTATCTATTTCGGGGTAGACAATGAGGGTAATACTATGGACAAAGTTGAGCTGGGGAGAAGAGAAAAAGAGGTTAAACGCATGGCAGAACAAGAGAAGCGGGAGAGATCCAGGAGGGGTGTGTCCAAGAGGAAGGGCAAAGATCCCAAGATCAACTACAAGGCTATGGATCCTGTCACTTATTCCTCTATCCGTCACCGTGATTTGTTTGCAGAGCTGCCCCATGATTCTGAGCTGGGGGATTCTCGCTTTTGGTCTACTGAACAGAAAGGGATATATGAAGATGTGTATGCCAGGATGAACATTAGGCCTATGCACCCGCTGATTCTTGCTGAGGCTTTGGAGAAGCCCCACCTTGTTGATGCCATGTATGTGGCTGAGCGGATGGGGCTGGACCATCTCATGGCTCTCCAGTGCTCATATGATTCTGAGGTGGTGAAGCAGTTCTTTTCCACTTTGGTTATTTGTGGAGATGAGCATCGTACTATGAAGTGGATGACTCGTGACAGGCCTATGACTGCTGATTTCCGTGTGTTTGCTGAGGTACTTGGATACTCTTTCCGCAGCAGAGATAGGGCCAGTGGACACCGCATCATCACCCAGCTGAAGCCCAATAAAGATGCTGTTCTCTCTCCTTGCATGGTGGACAATGGCATTGTGGGCACTCTTGCTGGTCTTGCTCCTATCTATGCTGCCTTGGTTGTCCTCTTCCGTGATTCCATCACTCCGAGTGGAGGCAACAATGACAGCATCTGTGGTCACCTTGTCCAGCTCCTAGCATTCTCTCATGAGGTTGCCTCGTGCGAGGATGAGGCCGTACATTATAGGCTGGATGTGATGGACTTCATCTACCATGAGCTGACTGATGCTATGTTCAACCAACTGTCCATTCCCTATGCACCCTACATTATGCTGCTCATCAGGCACCTGCTCCCCTATGAAGATTTCAACATTGATGTTGTGCATAAGGCAAACAAGATCTACAACAAGGTTCGGAAGACCTCTCACCCCTCTTCTGCTCCTGAGGGTCTCATGAGGGATGCTCGCTGGCCTCCAGTGCCTCCTGTTGCTCGTGAGATCAAGCAACTGAACTGGTTCTAGCGTCACATTCTTTGCATGGGCGTGGACACACGCAAGGGCCAGTATGAGGCCTACAAGCAGCGCCATGAGTTGGCTCACTCTCAGCAGCTCATCCTTCACCATGTGACTGGTGCTTCTGGTGATCCCCCGGCTCCTACTCCTCCCACACCATATGCCCGGTGGAACTCTACTTCTGGGCTGAACTATGGAGAGCTAGAGCGTCACTTGTTCCCCTCTGCGACCACTGCTGATGATGAGGACGATGATACCAAGGAGCTTGAGGATGAGGACGATGATGGGAACAAGGACGAGGATGAGGATGAGGACTATGAGTGATACCTTGGGGGCGCTAACATCGCTCTTTTCCCTTTTTGGCGTCTCGATGCCAAAGGGGGAGAAGTAGTTCTATTAGGTCTTCGAGGATTTGCATGTGTCAGGCACAAGCATTTGCACTTTTTCATTTGTCGTTTTCTTGCTTGTGTCCATTTAGCATTGAACTTTATTTGTGGTTTGTGGTGTGTTTGAGACTCTGGATTTATCTCATGGATTATGCCTATGGATTCATTTACTCATATCCTATTATGCTAGGAATCTATCTCAAGGAAGGCGCTTATATTGGTTATCACGTTGATAATTGTGGCTATTTCAAGGACGCCTCTCTCATTATCTCGGTGGTATGATTATGTTGTTTATATTTCAATGGAATAGACTTACACCTATTTGTGTGTGCATTTGTATTCAAATGCAAATTTCTAATATGCACACATTGAGGGGGAGTCTCTTCCATGTTTTGTTGGTGGTCTTTTGATCCTTCTTGCAAATCCTAGTATTGTCATCTAACACCAAAAAGGGGGAGATTGAAAGAACATTTCATGATTTCCCAGGTTTTGTGTGTTAGATAACAATACCATGGATTATTCTAATGTGCACTAAGTGTTGCAGGAAAGTTTTGAGAGTTTGGGGGCCGGATTATCCGCCCCCATCATGGGCCGGATAATCCGTCTAGACCACCTTGGCCAGGGTTGGCTCTGCGCAAGTCTTTGTCTGGGGGAGGATTCCCCCCAGAAAATTCCGGCTCTGCGGTGGATTTTCTCCCTGGACCGGATAATCCGTCCCTCATGTTGGGGCGGATAATCCGGCCCCAAGGGAATCGCCCAAGTGAGCACCTACGCAAGCTTCTGTTTGGGGGTGGAATTTCCCCCGGATATTCCGTGGCTGGGGCGGCTTTTCCTCCCAGCCGGATAATCCGGTCCTCCCCTAGGGCCGGATAATCCGGTCCCCAGAAGAAAGTGTGAAGGGCAAGTCTGCGTGAGCTTCTATCCGTGGCCGGTTTTTCTACCGGATAATCCGAGTCTGGGGCAGAGTTTTCCCCAGGTCGGATAATCCAGCCCTTACTTGGGCCGGATAATCCGGCCCCCAATGGCTCCAACGGCTTGAAATACCCCTTCTTCCCCAACGAGCAGAACTCTTGATTCACTCAAAATTGTTCAGACCCTTTGCAAGAGCTCCCATTCTAGATCTCCCACTTCAACCACCCGAAGGCTTCGATCTTTGGGGGAATTGAAGGAGGAGAGAATCATCATCGTCATCACGAATCAAGCGCATCAACTCCTCTCCATTCATTTGGAGAAATCCCTGATCTAGTATTCTTATCAATATCTAGATCTTGTTCTTTGTTATTGATAACTTGTTCTTGTGGCAGCTTGTTGTCATTACGGGAGCCTCCAAGTTGATTGTGGAGTTGTGCCCTGCTAGTTGTGTAAAGGCACCGGTACTCGCCTCGAAGGGTTCCTATAGTGGAAAGGTGGATCAGGCCTTTGGTGGCGGGATCCATCGGAGAACAGGGTGATGCCTATTGTGGCGTGGTGGTCTTAGTACCGCCCACCCCTCCAATGCAGACGTACTTCCCTTAACAAGGAAGGAACTGCGGTAAAACAAATCCTGTGTCTCCGCATGCTTCACTACGGTTCACCCGTTCCTCTTCCACTCTCTCTTTACTCGCTAGTAGATAGGCTTGCATATAGGGAAATTCCACCTAATAGTTTATCTAGAGAATTTACCCTTTGTGTTAAGCCTAAAATTGAAAAAGTATTAAAATTTTAAGTAGCACCTATTCACCCCCCTCTAGGTGCCCATACGATCCATTTCAAAGGGGCAAGGTCGGTGGAGCACCAGGGGGCCCTCACCCCCTCGTGGCGCGCCCCTAGGCCGTGCCTCCACCAGGTGTGGCCTCCCTGGTGTGCCACTTCGTCTCTCCTTCGGACTCCATGTTGCTTCGGGTAAAATATTGACTTTGGCTTTTGTCCCGTCTAATTCTGAGAATATTTCCTTACTAGCTTTTCTGAAACCAAAAACAGCAGAAAACATGCAACTGGCACTATGGCACTTGTTAATAGGTTAGTTCCAGAAAATTTATAAAAATACCTCAAAGTGTGAACAAAACATAAGAAAGTAGATATAAAACAAGCATGAAACATCAAAAATTATAGATACGTTTACGACGTATCACCTCGGTTCCTTGAGTTGAAAACATGTTGACATTATTGTCATACAATAGATCTTCATAGTAATAGACCACTATACCTAGTTTGATAACAAACTTCTTGACACAAATGCCTTCCTATGTTGCTACTAGAGCAGTCTTAGCCTTTCATTGTAGTATACGTCACAATACTTAACCTTTTCAAACTCATCCAAAGCTATCATGGAACTTTCTTCCATCAAATTGTGCCACCTTAACCCATAGCCTAATTTGAGATAAACTTAATTTGTATGTGATGAAACTAGTACCAATGTAACACTTTACAATGAACTATATGTATAGTGCCAATGTAACACTTTATAATGAACTATCTGTATAGTGCCAATGTGACACTTTACAATGAACTATTTGTCACTTCTACATACAGAATATATTCATAGTTCTTCCAAAGATCATAAGAATATCCTTACTATCCTCCAATGATCATCTTATGAGTCACCCTGGTATATGCTCATAACATTTAGAGCATAGGACATATCTGGATATGTACATATCAAGGTATGATTGATTAAGATATTCATGTGATTTTACTCACCAAGTGTCAAACACTTGAATCTCGTTTATCAAGATATTCACGTGATTTTACTCACCAAGTTTCAAAGCACTTGAATCTTGTTTTACTCACCAAGTGTCAATACACTTGAATCTTGATTCAACCTTTTCCATGTGGCAAGAACATTTCTCATCGTTTCCGTATTGAAGTCATTTAATATTTCATCTGTGTACATTTAGCATAACCATATTAGCGTCTCAATCTATCCAAATAGACTTTGATGTCTAATATTTTGGTTTTGCCTAAATCTTTCATTGAAATCTAATTTTAATGAAATTCTTAACTTGTGTCAATAAAAGATACATCATTTCCAATCAACAATATGCCTTATACACAATGTATTAGAAATATGTCTCAGTGCTCCCACTCAATTTCTTTCAAATGCAAGCATCTTCATCGTCTCTGATGAAATTAAACATTTTAATAATTTTATCACGGTGAAGATTCCAACTCTGCTATGTTTACTTCAACCATTGAAGTTTGCACGTCATTTTAGGATCCTTGGAATTAACAAAACCCTTCAGATCGTGTTATGTATAATCATTCTATTAGAAGATTGTTGTTTTGTTTGTTGAACTAGCATATACAACAATTGACAAATGTAGTGGTTGCTACACTAATCCGTCCAGACTAAATATCGCTATGAAAGATCGAATCTTGTCATATTCAACTCCTTGAACATTATCGTAAACTCTTTACCGACATGTCAACTATTTCATAGATAAACATCCATGTATGTTTCTTTATAGATCCAAATACGACTAATAGGTTTTATGCCTTCTAGAGGGTATTCCAAGTTGAGTAACTTGGTTTCTCATGTATAGAACTATCACGGATTTTATAGCTTCTAGCCATTTGACGGAGTCAGGGCCCATCATCGCTTATTTGCATGTAGTCGATTCATCATTGTCAAATTCAATAATGATTTAATCTCAAACCTTAGTATTTGATTGTTTACCTGACCTTCGTGGTTCAATAGGAACTTAGATCTCCGTGACCACAACCTTTGAGACACGGGAGCCATGAGCATTATGGTTGCCTCCGGGACATTTTCCGGCATTCTCTCTTGAGGCTAAGGGTTCTACTGGTAGCTATGTGTTCATCTCTCTCTCTATGCGTGATATTAGTGAGATCATGAGCTTTGTAATCTATAGATCTATTCTGCTACTCAAGTGCTTTAATTAATCTCTACTTATCCCCACATGTGTGAAGTTGATAGTGTGCACACCGTGTGGCACTTTGGCTAAGGTTACATAAATACTTATCATGAGTATAATTTGAGTTGGATGTATCTATGAGATTGTGGTGTTTGTTGGAACCATCTAGCGCTCAAGGTGACAGTGAGGGGTTATCTAGATGGGGAATGCGAACTTTAAGGTGTGTTGTTATAGCCCTACATCGTCCAACCGGAGAGTAGTTCAGGGTAGCATCATGAAGAGAAGATATTTATATGAGAGTGTCCACTAGTGAAAGTATGATCCCTAGGCCTTGTTTCTAATCATTCAAACACCATTTACAATTAGTTCTGTTACATGTTTGTTTGCTGCCACTCTGATTTCAGATTGCAATTACCACTTATAATCATCCATATTACTTGTATTTCACTATCTCTTCACCGAACTAGTGCACCTATACACCTGACAAGTGTATTGGGTGTGTTGGGGACACAAGATACTTCTTGTATCTTGATTGCAGGGTTGCTTGAGAGGGATACCTTTGACCACTTCCTCCTTGAGTTCGATAAACCTTGGGTGATCCACTTAAGGGAAACTTGCTGTTGTTCTACAAACCTCTACATTTGGAGGCCCAACACTGTCTACAAGAATAGAAGCGTGCATAGACATCACGTGGCACCAAGGTCCATGAATCCTCCATCATGGTCGTCTCCACCATTATAGTAAATCTCATGGATATATATAGCACACATGCCATAAAAATATAAAGACAACAATATGGCTCCTGCTGGTTGTTAACTTACAATAAATCTCATTGCATACAACATTTTTTGTATCAATGACCATATCACATCACAAGCGTTGCAAAAACAAGTTAGACGCCTCTAATTTATTTTTGCATATTTTACGTGGTTGTGGGCTTTCTAGGAAAGAATTGTTGTACCTATGAACTTTAACCACAACGGTGATAATCAAATTATTAGCAAACCATCGAAAATTAGATCATGACTATGCTAGGAGTGACAGACACCCGCTGAGCCACTTATGCAATACACGTTGCATGTCAAACATGGGACAAGTCTCATGTGCGAGGACATGTAAAGTTAGTCTGGACTGAAGGAGATATGCCCTAGAGGCAAATAATAAAAGTGTTTTATTATCATATCTCATTAGTTCATAATAGTTTCATGTCATGTCATGCTATAACTATATAAAGCGGAAACATTGATACAGGTGTGATGTATAAACAAACCCATGTCCCTAGTAGCCTCTATTCAACTAGTTCATTGGGCAGCTAATGATCAAGGTTTCCTGATCATGGTGCTATGAGGGCCAACTGACAATGAAGTCATATCATCTGGAATGATGTGATGGACATTTACCACCGATGATTGTTACAACATGATCATGTCACTTAGTTCTAGTTGCAATTATCAGAAACGGAGTTTCCTAATGCTTAGACCATGAGATCATATTGATCACTTTTACCGGAGGATTGCTTTGACTGCATCAACTGTCATTTCCGTAACTAGGTGACCATAAAGGTGCGTGTTAGGTATCTAAGGGAGGCATGTAGAGTCCTATGCATCAAGATCAGGATTTGTGCTCATGCGTGACGGGAAGAAACACTAGGCCCACTCAGTGAATTATATCCATAAGTTGCACAAATTATAACTAGGTCATGGGGATGGAATTTCACGGGAACGAGTAAAACAGTACTTGTTGAAAACGAGATTGAACAAGGTATCATGATACCAATGATCAGATCTTGGACAAGTCTTGTATTGTGTAACAAAGGGAATTGGACTTATCGTTTAAGGTTTGACACGATGGTGATTCGTGGAGTGCATAGGGGTCAACATGGGCATCGCGGCCCTCTATTGATCATTGATAGAGATCATGTCTATGACATCCCCTAACCATAGAGAAACATGCTTAAGGGCACTACGATGCTTGGAGATCCTCTTGTGAGATGGAATCACATAAGAGAGAGAAATCAGGATCGTTCTAGAGAGATCCAAAGTTGTTCAGAGAAAGAAGGAAAGGAAAAGGCTGAAAGGAGTTTCGGCTAAATGGCAATTTATAATATGCATTTATTATATGTTAATTTTGAATCAATATATACTAAATAAATATTTAAATTAAAATTTATTAGGCAACTTCCTCACTAGGCCAAAACCCCGAAGGGGAATTGGCCCAGGAGAAAGCCGCAGAAAAAACAGCAAATAAAGGCAGGCTGGGTGGTTTTTTGACCTGCCCATGAGGAAAGGTGGATGGACATGCGCTATGTGCTATGCGGATAGTAGCCAACCATTCTCTACACACAGGCCGCAGCCTGCCGACCCACCCGGGCAGTGGATAATGGGTGCGGGCGCCAAACACCGCTGGGCCGACCGGCCCACTCGGTCGCGCGCAGCCGGCCACCTCACTCACCACCAAGGGAATGTGTGCCTTACTAGACCATGGGGCAGCAGATCCGTCTCTTGACCAGTGTGTCAGTGCTGCCATTGCCCGCTTTGGGCCGCTGGCCATCCCACTGGTCCTCCCCGCCACCGTGCCAGTGCTACCATTGTTGCCTTCTGGGCTGGCTCTGTCCGGCCCATTCGGCTGGGAGCTGGCCTAGGCGGCTAGCTACCCTTGTTTTTGCCCTTTTCTTTATTGATTTAGTCCCACATGGGACACCCAAAGGGGAGGGTACATCTCCCTTCGCCTATATAAACGGGTGCCCATGGGTGGGATTAAAACACACCCATAGATATTCTCTAAGGCACTTTTCCTTAGAGAAATATCCCCCTCTCTCTCAGTTGCTTTGCGGTGGCACGGTCCTGGAGAAGGACTATACATGCAAAGTCAACACCGCTGTGGCACGCCGTTGTGGTGCAGGGATTCTGGCCAGGAGGTCTACTTCTGCAACCTTAACAAAGATCAAGAGTCTAGGAGTCGTTGTATAGCATCGTATGTGTGTGATAACTCGGGGGAGCTGCACTTGCAGCGACCGGACCATCATGCAAGGACCTGGACAAGGGGTGACATGTGAGGAGCTTCACGATCTGGAGGTCGGACGGGTACGACTATATCATCCACGCTCTTGCATGAGCGTAACACTCTCTTAGTCTTCAAGGGTATGTTTACTATTGTCTTCCTCCATTACTGCATTACTTCTAGATAGATCCTAGGCGTTAGGGTGTTCCAACGTAGGATTTTTTGTTATCTGCTGCGGAAACCCTTCAGTGGTATCAGAGCCTGATCTATGTTAGTATGCTAGTACGGATAGACACATGCAAAATGTGGGCATTGATACCCTAGTTGTTACCTTCTCACGTGTATTTTTTATATCACGGTACTATGAGATGAAGCGGCCCGGACCGACCTTACATGTAATCTTACACAAGACTAGTTCCACACTCAACATACGGCTTGTACCGTATAAGTGGCTAGCGGGTGTCTATCTTTATCACAATAGTTGATATAGCATCTACAATGGAAGGCCCTGAAAGGGATGTAGTAGAGACAACTATTGTATCCATGTTGTGTTAGGAAGTTCATAGGTAGAAACGGTTCTTTAAGAAATCCTAAACAGCCACGTAAAATCTGCAATAGATAAAATAGAGGTGTCTAACTTTATGTTGCAGGAAAGGCTTTGTGATGTGATATGGTTACAATCGTGAAAAGGTAAGGTAGTTTACTTTTCCTATTACTAAGTCGTGTAGTAGTAGTCATCGTGAAGACGAACGACAAGACCGGTGATGTCTGATATGTTGCTAACGTATCCATAATTTTTGATGTTCCATGCTTGGTTTTATCTACTTTCTTATGTTTTGTTCCAACTTTGGAGTACTTTCTATACACTTTCTTGGACTAACCTATTAACAAGAGCCATAGTGCCAGTTGCCTGTTTTCTGCTATTTTTGGTTCCAGGAAAGTCAGAAAATGAATATTCTCGAAATTGGACGGGACAAAAGCCAAAGTCAGATTTTTCCGAGGGACACACGGGCTGAATCACGAGCAGAGAGGGGGCAGGCGCCACCACAGCCACGCTGCCCAGCCCGGCTGGCCAGCCAGGTGGTCTGGCCGCCTCCAGCACCCCCTCGGCCTCCTCTTTCGCCTATAAGATGCCTCCAATACAGAAACCCTAAGGAACCGATCAAAATTCCATGAAAGAGTCTGTAGCCGCCGTCATCTCCATCCCTAGATCGGGAGGGATCTGAATCTCTTCCCGGCACCCTACCGGAGGGGAGAATTCACCCTGGAGGCCTTCTTCATCACCATGCAAGCCTCTGGTGTGATGCGTGAGTAGTTCATCTCTAGACTACAGGTCCATGTAGTAGCTAGATGGATGGTTCTCCTCCTTTGTGCTATCATGTTTAGATCTTGTGAGCTCCGTTCATGATCAAGATCATCTATTTGTAATTCCTACATGTTGTGTTTGCGGGGATCCGATGGATATTGAGATGCTATTTCAGATTGATTATTGATTCTATCATGTCTTTGTTATTTGTGATCTTGCATGCTTTCTGTTGTTAGTAGCTATCTTGGCCAAGTAGATGCCAGCAACTCCAAGAGTTAGTATTTATGCTCGATAGTGGGTTCATGCCTCTAGTAATCTGGGGAAGTGACAGAAGTCTCTAAGGTACTAGATGTGATGTTGCTACTAGGGAGAAAACAACAATCCTTTGTTCATAGAACAATTGTATTGTTTACTTTACACACAATGTGTTGGGAATATGCCCTAGAGGCAATCATGGTTGATGATATTTCCCAAAGTATTCATAAAGTAAAGTTGTCCTTGTATGAACATCAGATATGTATCACTGAATACGTGATTCAGTTGTGGAACTATATATTCATGATTGTTCATACTATATCGTCCTTGGTCGTTGAGGTTGTGCTGGACACACAACTTAGACCAATGTGCAAGTCGGATGATGACACGGTTCCACTTGTCATGGGCATGGTGATGCTATTCTGACTTACACTGATTCAGCTAAAGAGTTTAGCGAGTCGGACTGACCCACAATTGAGATGTAACGAGCATGTTGTCATTTGTAGTCTCAAGCAATGGAATCCTTTGACCTGAGGTGATTGCATGATCCGATTTGTGGATCGCCAACTTAGGTTCTATCAAACGCTGTTCGTAAATGGGAAATTATAAAGGTAGAGTTCGGGTTGGTTGTGAAGCAAGCTGCGTGACGTGGATTACCAAGATGGGATTTGCCCCTCCGTAGTGGAGAGGTATTCTCTGGGCCCTCTCGTGTGATATGATTCAGAAGCATGGCTATGCGCTACTCAATTAAGTGTTAATTGAGGAGTCAGACTAAGAGTTAGTCCAGTGAATCACATATCATGGTACGAGAAGAGAGTTAAGCTATTAAAGGGATGATAGCTACTCGCCTATAGCTTAACAGATATATCGTGTGGCAAAGGGACTTGGACGAAAGTCACATTGAAGGTTCGTCTTTTGACTTTACGGCACTTGGGAGTTGGCACGCCTTGCTAAAGGCCGCTACCATCTATCGACTTGAGACCGAGTGTTCATGGGAGTGAGTTGGACTCAAAGCCATGACGGGATACTTGGAGGAGTAGCTCATGTCGTGTCTAGGTGTACATGAACCTACAGGGTCACACACTTAAGGGTAAGGAGCCCATGTGGATTAGATCCATATGGAGATTGGAGTACATCCTAGATGGGCCTCAAGAGTTGAGCCTAACTAGGAGTGTATATAAGTGGAGTGACAAGGGATAGTCCCTGACCTAGCCATCACTTTCTCCACTTCCATTTCGGGCTAGACAGGATCTAGCAATCCTCTGTCCGAAGCTCCTTCCTATATGTGTGGATACAGGTAGAGGCGTTGCACGTGCGATGCTGGAGACAGGGAAGATCGTGGGGATCTAGCGAAGGAGTTCGTGGGATCCGGTGTAGCTGTCCGTGGGATCGTTAAACCCGCTTGACTGCTCGACATCCGTGATTCAATCTCGAACTTCAGCGGTAATCTCGTGGCCTATAACCTGAGCTAGATCTTGGGAGTACCACGTTAGGGAAAAAGTTTTGTTTATCTCTGCGTGGCCCAACACAATGCGTAATGCAATTATCTGTTGCTTGCAACTTAATACTGGAGGGGGTTCGGATGATAACCTGAAGGTGGATTATTAGTCATAGATGCAGTTGGATTACGGTCTATGTATAATGTTGTAATGCCCAATCAAGTCTCAAAGGAGTCAAGATGAGTAGTATATGCATATTGCTTTCTCGATGTTTGTCAATTGCCCCTCTATAATTTGTTCACCCAACATGTCATCTATCTTAAGGAGAGCCACCACTAGTGAACTATGGACCCCGGTCCTTTCTTTTATCATCAATCTTCAATCAACTATTTACTGCTTTGTGTTTACTTTCTACAAACTATTACTTTCTTCTACACAATACGTTTAATCCTTTGTTTTCAGCAAAACCGGTGAGATTGACAACCTCACTGTAAGTTGGGGGCAGAGTTCTGTGGTTGTGTTGTGCAGGTTTCCACATTGCTGCTGGCACCGGTAATGCGCCCTGCCAAAGTTCAGCTAGCAACACCTTGGAGGTGTTTCCTTGCTCCTACTAGATTGATAACCTTGGTTTCATAACTGAGAGAAAACTTGCTGTTGTGCTCATCATACCTTCCTCTTGGGGTTCCCCAATGAGCTCGATATATTTTGGGCCATCAAGCACTTTTTTTGGCGCCGTTACCGGGGAGTCAAGGACATCTTCACAAGGGGAGTCCCTCATAACCAATCTCTTTACTTTGTTATTTTTGTTTTTCTTAGTTTACTTTTGCTTTGTTTGCTTATTTCTTTATCAAAAACACAAAAAAATTAGTTTTACAAGTTTGCTTTCTTTATTAAAAACACAAAAAAATGACTACTCTTGAAAATACTAAGTTGTGTGACTTCACTAGCACCAACAACAATGATTTCATGAGCACACCTATTGCTCCACCTGTTCATGAAGCTACTTTCTTTGAAATAAAACCTGCTTTACTCAATCTTGTTATGAGAGAACAATTTTCTGGTATTGGTAATGAAGATGCTGCTGCTCATCTAAATAACTTTGTTGAACTTTGTGAGATGCAAAAGCATACGGATATATATGGAGATATCATTAAGCTTAAATTGTTTCCTTTCTCTTTGAGAGGAAAAGCTAAAGAATAGTTGAATTCCTTAACCAGGAATAGTATTGATTCTTGGACTAAATGCAAAGATGCTTTCATTGGAAAATACTATCCTCCTGCTAAGATTATATCTATGAGAAGTGAAATAATGAAGTTTAAACAATCTGATAATGAACATGTTGCTCAAGCTTGGGAAAGAATGAAATCTTTGGTAAAGAATTGTCCCACTCATGGACTGACTGCTTGGATGATTATCCAAACTTTTTATGCAGGATTGAACTATTTTCAAGAAATCTATTGGATTCTGCTGCTGGAGGTACCTTTATGACCATTACTTTGGGTGCTGCAACAAAGCTTCTAGATAATATGATGGTTAACTATTCTGAATGGCACACTGAAAGAGCTCCACAAGGTAAGAAGGTAAATTCTGTTGAGGAAACCTCTTCCTTGAGTGATAAAATTGATGTTATTATGTCTATGCTTGTTAATGGGAAAGCTCATATTGATCCAAATCATGTTCCTTTAGCCTCTTTGGTTGCTCAATAAGAGCAAGTTGATGTGAACTTTATAAGAAATAACAATTTTAGCAACAATGCCTACAAGAATAATTTTGGAAACAACAATTATAGGCCATATCCTCCCAACAATGGTAATGCTTATGGAAATTCCTACAACAATAATAAGAGTGCACCCTCTGAAATTGAAGTTATGCTTAAAGATTTTATTAGTAAACAAACTACTTTCAATAAAACTATTGAGGAAAAACTCTCTAATGCTGAAAGAAATATAACATCATTGGTTGAAGCTCAATCTTCTTTGAATAAAATGGCTGCTAAACCTGAAACTAATGATAATCCCTTTGCTTCTACTAATGCCATACAAGTTAGAATTGATGAAAATGTTAGACTATTAGCCGAATTGCATGCTAAGTGGGAAAGAGAAGATGAAATTGCTAGAAACATTAGTGTTTCTACTATCACTACCACTAGTGTTGAGGCTAGTAATAGCTCTACTACTTTAGATGATAATTATTTATTTGATCTTGATGGTTGCAACATCTCTGAAGTTATTAAGTTCCTACAAAAGCTTGCTAAAAGTCCTAATGCTAGTGCTATGAATATGGCCTTTACAAAACACATTACTGATGCTCTCATAAAAATTAAAGAAGAAAAGATGAAACATAAAGCTTCTATTCCTATAAAATAAGAAGATGGTTGGGAACCCATCATTAATATGAAAGTGAATGATTTTGATTTCAAGGCTTTATGTGATCTTGATAGTAGTGTTTCTATTATGCCTAGAAGGATTTATGATATGCTTGATTTGCCACCATTGGAAGATTGTTATTTGAATGTCCCACTTGATGATAATGCTAAAATGAAACTCATGGGGAGTATTAATGATGTTCTTATTATGGTTAACAATGCCTATGTCCCTGTTGATTTCTATGTTTTGGATGTTGAATGCAATGCTTCTTGTCCTATTACTTTGGGAAGACCTTTTCTTAGAACTGTTGGTGCCATTATTGATATGAAAGAAGGCACCATTAAATATCAACTCCCAATCAAGAAAGGTATAGAACACTTCCCTAAGAAGATAGAGAAGATTTCTTTTGCCTCTCCTATGAAAACAAAATTTGCTCTTAATGCTTCTTTATTTGAGAACACTTGATTCTTTTTCTTGCTTCTTATGCCTAACTTAAAGGCGTTAAAGAAAAGTACTTATTGGGAGATAACCCAAAAGTTTTAGATGAGTCTTGGAAGTTATTACCTCTGTAATAACCGCTCCTTATCATTTTTATTTGCTTTTTGTGCCAAGAGTAACCTCTAATGAGAGAGAAGTAATGATTGGGAAAGTTGCTGTCCCGAAACAGATTCCTGTGCTTCACCGTAAAAATTCGTGTAAAATCTCCGTGCGACGTTTTGAGGCGTGAATTTTTGTGCTTCTGACCCAGGTTGTTATCTAACTTTAGTTAGTTCAACACTTTTTGATTTCAGAAACATAAGGTCTTCGAAAAAATTCGTCTTTACCTTCTGGTCTGTTTTGACAAACTTCTGCCATTATTTGCATTTGCTTCTTGTTGGTTCCTTTTTGAGTTCCTTTGGGGAATTGAGATCTTTGAGGGAAGTGCTACAGTAGCTTGTGTTTTAATGGAATTTTTATTGGTGTTGAAACTGAACCTAAAGACTTATTATCTTGAGTGCACTAATGTTGCTAATAAAGATTGTGTGAAGTTTTGTATGAAGAAAAATTTCAGGTGTATGGAGAGAATGATGTAATGAGATGAAGAATGGACTAAAGCTCAAGCTTGGGGATGCCACGCGAGTCACACCAAGAAATATCCAAGAAGTACAAGCGTCAAAGCTTGGGGATGCCCAAGGCATCCCCTTCGTCAATAAAAATTCTAGGTTTCTTCCAAACACTTCATTTTTATTGTTTCATGCACAATTGTGTTGTTCTTGGAGCGTCTTTGTTTTTTTTTTGGTTTTCGTTTGCTTGGTTTGCTTAGTTTCCTGAATAAATTGGTCGGACCCCTCTTTCATACATTGGTTTTTAAATAGTTTGGTTTGGATTGGAAAAGAGTAGGAAAGTTCATGCTTAAGTGGTAAAGAGAGCTTGTTTTTGACTGTGGCCTATGCTTTGTCATGCCATGCTTGATATTGTTTTGGATTTATGCTTAGTGACCTTTGCTGTAGCATGACATGTTATAAACAATTGAGATTGCTTAATGTGCCTTGGAAGAATCATGCGTTGTTTTAGCATATTAAAGCATAGTATTATGGTTTTCTCCTTTGATGCTTTATTTGGGTTGACTTGGCACATGCTCACACCATGTTATGACTATCCCAAGTCACCATAAGCCTTTATGATGCTTTAGTTTTCAACTTGTAGTATCACTTTATGCTTTGATTAATGATGTTTTGTCTCTCTGCATGATTATGGCCATTATTGCTCTCTTAGTTGGTCGCTCCCAGTCTTTTGCTAGCCTCCATAACCAAGTATGAGTTCCACTCATGCATCCAACTCCTAAAACCAAGTTATTCCAAAGAGTCCACCATACCTACCTATTAGCATATGCTATTCTAAGTATATTCATGTTTTTATCTACCTTCCGGATTAAACTTGTTATGAGAAAACTAGTGATTAAAGCTCTCACGAACTTGATGGCACACTTTACTTTTCTTGCCCTTAATAAACTTGAACTATTGTGTCATCTATGTTGTATATGTTTGCACTTATATGTTGGGGATTAGCAGAACCATGCTATCATGGGGAACGCTTTCAACATTGCACTTGTACTTTGTACCTAGTTGATATCATGCTCTTTTGTCTATGGATGTTGTCGGTGTGAAATGAAAGTGGAGCTTGTAAGTCCATGGAGTTATGTATGTGTGTTAGAGAAACGCCTGGGCCGCTGGTCTAATCCATGCTATCATGGTGGAAACCTGCAGCATAACCATAATGAGGTATCTATGAAGCATTCTTCTTATAAAAAAAGAGTCAGATATTGATAAAAAAAGAGAAAAAGATATGAGAAAAGAGGAAAGAGAGAAAAAAGCACCATTTTCCCATGGTAAATAAGAAGATTGCTGAGATGCTTGTTGTCTGCTTGCCTTGTCATTTTGATATGGGGATTCTTCCATATCATCCGCCAAGGGGTACCCCGTTGGCGGTTCTCTATGATACACATGCACTTAGTATGACCAGAACTTACCGGTAACTAAACTTGAGTAGCATGAGGAGTGGCCCTCGTATTCAAGGGACATGAGATTTTCAACTTATACTTTGTCAAGTATATACTCTGTTGTTTGTTCACTTTAACCTTAATCACTTCAAGATGCTTATGATAGGGGCAATGAGAGCTGAAAGCTAATAAGTACCATAATTTTTGGAAGCACTTTATGAAAGTTGAATCCCTACTTCCTTCTATGAAGGAATTTTTTTTTACTTTTATGTTGAGTCTCCACCTTCTATCTTTATGCACCTATTTTGAGAGCATAGTGGCCATTCTTACTTCTATGTGCATTGTCCCAAGACTTGTTGATTGATGCATAACTTTGATATTGCCTGTTTTAAACTATTTGTATCTAGTCACTCTTATGAACTTTGAAGGTGTCCTATGCATTTAAGTTTGCTACTCTATGAGGGACATGCTGAATGCTGCTATGTTATGTTTTCTTTATGTGAAACAAACAAACGTCTTGCAAAACATTGCTATTCATGTATCTTTTGTTTGTGCCTTTTCATGTTGCAACATAGTTGCTTTGTCTTATTGTTAGAACTTTATCTTTCATGTTATGATTGAAGTACTATGATCCCAGCTATCATTGTTTTACAATTACTTTGATCAGGTTTATGATGGTGCATGTCACCTCAAAAATTATTCTTTCTTTTTATCACTTACCTACTCGAGGACGAGCAGGAGTTAAGCTTGGGGATGTTGATACGTTGCTAATGTATCCATAATTTTTGATATTCCATGCTTGGTTTTACCTACATTCTTATGTTTTGTTCCAACTTTGGAGTACTTTCTATACACTTTCTTGGACTAACCTATTAACAAGAGCCACAGTGCCAGCTGCCTGTTTTCTGCTGTTTTTGGTTCTAGGAAAGTCAGAAAATGAATATTCTCGGAATTGGACGGGACAAAAGCCAAAGTCAGTTCTTTACCGAGGGACACATGGAGCCAGAATACGAGACAGAGAGGGGCCAAGGGGCCGCCGCACCACCTGGCCCGCGCCAGGGGGTGGTCTGGCCGCCTCCGGCACCCCCTCGGCCTCTCCTTTCGCCTATAAGATGCCTCTGATACAGAAACCCTAAGGACCCGATCAAAATTCCACGAAAGAGTCTGTAGCCGCCGTCATCTCCATCCCTAGACCGGGAGGGATCTGAAGCTCTTCCCGGCACCCTACCGGAGGGGAGAATTCACCCTGGAGGCCTTCTTCATCACCATGCAAGCCTCCGGTGTGATGCGTGAGTAGTTCATCTCTGGACTACGGGTCCATGTACTAGCTAGATGGCTGGTTCTCCTCCTTTGTGCTATCATGTTTAGATCTTGTGAGCTCCGTTCATGATCAAGATCATCTATTTGTAATTCCTACATGTTGTGTTTGCAGGGATCCGATGGATATTGAGATGCTATTTCAGATTGATTATTGATTCTATCATGTCTTTGTTATTTGTGATCTTGCATGCTTTCCGTTGTTACTAGCTATCTTGGCCAAGTAGATGCTAGCAACTCCAAGAGTTAGTATTTATGCTTGATTGTGGGTTCATGCCTCTAGTAATCTGGGGAAGTGACAGAAATCTCTAAGGTACTAGATGTGATGTTGCTACTAGGGAGAAAACAACAATCCTTTGTTCATAGAACAATCGTATTATTTACTTTACACGCAATGCGTAATGCAATTATCTGTTGCTTGCAACTTAATACTAGAGGGGGTTCAGATGATAACCTGAAGGTGGATTATTTGTCATATATGGAGTTGGATTACGGTCTATGTATAATGTTGTAATGCCCAATCAAGTCTCAAAGGAGTCAAGATGAGTAGTATATGCATATTGCTTTCTCGATTTTTGTCAATTGCCCCGCTGTAATTTGTTCACCCAACATGTCATCTATCTTAAGGAGAGCCACCACTAGTGAACTATGGACCCCGCTCCTTTCTTTTATCATCAATCTTCAATCAACTGTTTACTGGTTTGTGTTTACTTTCTGCAAACTATTACTCTTCCACACAATACGTTTAATCCTTTGTTTTCAGCAAAACCGGTGAGATTGACAACCTCACTGTAAGTTGGGGGCAGACTTATGTGGTTGTGTTGTGCAGGTTTCCACGTTGCTGCTGGCACCGGTAGTGCGCCCTGCCAAAGTTCAGCTAGCAACACCTTGGAGGTGTTTCTTTGCTCCTACTGGATTGATAACCTTGGTTTCATAACTGAGGGAAAACTTGCTGCTGTGCTCATCATACCTTCCTCTTGGGGGTTCCCCCACAAGCTCGATATATTTTGGGCCATCAGCGTCATGGACTTGGCATCAAACCGGAACACCTAATGGAGATCATGGAGCGTAAAGACAACCATGTCACATCACATTTAGATTATTTAATCTCTGTGTGTATCTTGTTTGAGTGCAAGTTTTAGATACACAACAGTAGCATTTAAATAGGATGATAACTAATTACATAGTGTTCTCCCATTAGTGTGCACTACCAAGAAAGTTCGTCGTTATGAAGCCGACCGTGACGATCGGGTGCTAGACATATATACATTCGCATACGGTGTGTGCAAGCCATATATGCACAACAAAACACTATGGTTGGGTTGGCGAGCCTAGCATGTATAGACATGGCCTCAGAACAGAAGGATCAAAAGATCAAGCACGCGTCACATGGATGATGTGATCGACGGATATAGTCCACCCTGAGAACCGCATCAAAGGCCATGACGGTTGGGGATGACGTGGTGTAAAGGGGTCATGTAGTCACCAAACGGTCTTTCGGGATGATAGTTTAAGTGAGAGCTCATTTGTTAATATGATAATAAATTTGAACAACAATTATGAACTTGGTATAAGTCCATTTGCAAATGTCTTGTAGATTATGGCCATTCCTAGAGCTCAGGACATCTTTTGTCCTTTTATGCACGGGGAGAAACTTAAGCTAGATGGGTCGAATTTCACTGACTCGTACCAACGCCTTAGAAGGACCCTCATAGAAAACCATCTTCTCTATGTCCTTCGTGAACCCCTGGAAGATTTTCCCGATGACTCTGATGGAAACAAAGATACGACTCTTTGCGACCGCCACGACACAATTATGGTTGTCAAGTACACTATTATCCATGCAATGGAACCTGGCTTGAGAGTTCCCTTCCATGAAATCGACACATATGATATGCTTGATGGATTGAAGAGCATGTTTTCAGCCGAGTTTAGGTGCATGCAGTATGAGTATGCAAGGAAGTTTATTTCCATCAAGATGGAAAAAACTCAAGCTTGGAGAGCCACCTAGACACCATGGAAAATCTCCATGAACGTGTTAAGGATGCCACAGACACCTGGCTGACTGAAGACTTTGCAATAGTTGGGGTATTCCACTCGCTTTTCCCTGGTTGCAAAGACGTCGCCACCGACTGCGTCATGACAGGGCTACCAAATACCTTTCACAAGGTCATAGCCAAGCTAAGGACTACCAAGGTCGAACCCAAGGTTGGGAACAATGTCAACGGAGAAGGTATATGTGATATACAAGTATTAGATGCTTCCATGAAACACTTATGCAGTTTTTCAAGTATTGAATGCTTAATATTGTTTTATTATTAACATGACCCTCTACGTGAGAGTTACAGAATGGAACGAGGCACTGATGGCGTGATGACGGCAAACAAGCTAGTTGATGGCTGACGACACTCCCTCCCTCGAAGATTATCATTAGGATTAGTAGATTTGAATAAAAGTTTTGTAATAAAGTTTGTGAAACTTATTAGTGTGTCTTGCTTATTGCGAGACGGTTATTCATATTAATAAGAAACAATTTAGTTGTTATATTTTAATTGATATTCTCTTTTATGATTCACTTTGGGGTTATAAATGAGTTTTCTAGTCTTTATCTATATGATAAAAGGACGTTTATGAAAATTGCCAAAAGATATCCAAGTTTAAATATTGAATAACACTATTGTTTAAGTCATTGTGGTTATTGCATGTATGAAAAACAGGGTCTTAGATATTTTGATCTAGAGACTTTGCAAAACCATGCCTTGTTGGGCAGAATGACTAAAACTCCACATTCTGGTAAAACAATGACATGTGAAGGATTATTGAAATTTATACATATGTTGTATTATACTTTCAATAGATAGTGGAAATCATTATTTGTGAGTTTAAGTAAATATGTGTATTTACTTAATGAAACCCAAGTTTGAAACTATTTGAATTGTTCAAATGATTTCAGAATGAAATGGATATAAGATTATCAAGAATTACAAAGTCTTTGCGATTTGATCCAAGTGATTTCGAATTCAAATTAATAGCAAATTGGCATATAGGGGACTTGTGAAAAATAGTTTCACAAATTATGATAACTAGAATAATTCAAAGTGTATTGAATTGTCTGAACATCATAATCATAGTGTATGAACTACATATGGTCCAAATGATCTTCGAAGGATTAATACTAGGAATTAGAGTTAGAGATTGAATTAGTAAACACTCAAAAGTATTAAGGAACATCTAAAGATTCGCGGAAATAGCACCATATGAGATGTGGCAAGCTTGAGTTTCTAGAGATTTCGATAGCTCGAGATCATTGCGAATAGTAAGTTTTTGTGGTGTATTCTTAGTAAGACTATAAATACAAATTTCAAACTAATACCCAAAGAAGACAAAGTTGGTATTGTCTCAGCGTGGTACTTCTTTGAGAAATTGTTTTCTTAAAGAGTGTTAGTGAAAGGGTATAAGTGTAAGCTGAAGTTTCAACTAATATTTTATGAAAGTAGGATTCAAGAATTTGTTCTACCAGTTGCATAATTTCATTCTTGATTCACTTGTCCTACTATTGGAATAATACATACCTATGAACTACAAAGAAAGGTTGATGGACCTAAGCACAAGAAGTGACTTAGAGTCATGAAATTATCAAAGGACTGATCAAAACTGCAAAGTCTTCAAAAGTTTGAAGAAAAATTATTGTAACTAGTACAATGGGCAGGTTTTAACCAATCTAGAATTACTAAGTCTTGTAGCAGAAAATTCTCAATTTGATGTTAGATCATTTTTTTTGGTTTTTACAGGATTATGAAGAAAAGTCTACAAGTTGAGTGGGAGCTAAGAAGTTTTCCAAATCAAATATGTAGAAGACATATTTGAGTGGGAGATGAGTGACATCCTATAATATCAAATATTGATGAAATATTTGAGTGGGAGTGTAACAATGTTCTTGAATATGTAATTGACATATTAGTGAACAATGTGCTTGGTATTAGAAATGATTAGATCATTAGATGGACGAAATTTAACATATACCAAATATAGTGGATCTATGTGATTAGATCAGGATGTTTAATAAACATTAAAATGTTAAAATACTTGGAGTATTCTGAAAGAAGTTTAGGAGGACCTAGTTGAGATTCTGAAAACAGTTCAAAATGGATTCAAGTGAAGACTTGGTTCTTACTTAAGCAATTAGGAGGATTATTGAGTAGTGACCCAGTATTCATAATAATGGTTAAAAGGGAAAGAGAGATGCATCGCATCACCTATGCCTTGGTCATAGGTTTTCCAGAAAAACCCATGTTATTTATACTTGACATAATGTGACCCAAGTTCTTAATGTAAGAACATGTTCCTAAGTTGATTAAAAGTTAATCACTAAATTAGAGTTAAGTTTAGCGCAACAGAAGCATGGTCAGAGATCAAAGTTGCAAATATTGCAATTTGATCAAGGTTTATAAAGATATAGAAGTATTAGAATACTTCAAAGTTAGCATAATTGGTTTTGGTTTAGAAAGTTTCACTTTCAACTAAGTGTGTTTTAGGGATACATATGTGATGAGTGCATATTTGCATCATGTTTTACATTATTATTTTGCATTGTAGATGTAGGATCTTGGTATTTTATGGCGCTCGCACGCACATTTTATGTCTGTTCTCACCAGGATCAGGACAGATGATGGATCCAATGGATACAATTCTTGGAGCAGTTGTACTAAGGAGAAAAGGAGTAAAAAACATCGTACCTCGCTTATTTGGGAAATATTTAATAATACCATAAGAAAACCATAAGCAAACAAAGGCGACAGAGGGTTCAACGACTAACTATATGACCGGAACAAATTTTCCGACCATATAGTTCCGGCAGTATAGTTGGCGTCGCCTCTGCCTCCTCAAATGGTTTCACCCCGTGCAACTGGATCGAAGAGACGACATACAGAACACCCAGAAATCACCGAAACCTCACCTCCAGAAGGCATCTGGAGGGGGAACTCATCCACAAGGGATCCATCTTCGCCCTGCGCAAATCTGGGAGGCTAAGGCATCGATCTTCATCATCCACCGCTGCATCACCACCATCTCCATCCATCCCATCTACATCTTGTGTAGACCTTGTTGTAATTTCTGTACTTGTTGTGGATTTATACAAGTACTATTCATCTATGATAGATTCCATTGTTATTGCCATGATGTTGATTGCCTCCATGTCTGAGTAGATTATTAGTTCTTGGGGAGATGGAGAAACCCTAGTATGAGATTGAAATAAGATAAAGTCTATTATGATATTCATCGTTGTGACCATGTGTTAGATTGTCTTCATCTTGATGTTGAGATAAGTTGACCTCTCAATATTTTCCTCTCATGGGGACTTGATGGAGGGAACTACTTGTTGGTAAACGGAGGTGTGCTAGCACTTACAGTGACTATAAAGCCGTTGGCACCCCTTACGTATCGACTTGGGAAATCGAGGAAACTCACGGAACACTATCCATGCCATGTGATACGTCCTATGAGATTACGTCCCTTAATAGCGCAGTAACTCGATTGATATCAATTGCTGACTGTTGTGGTTATGAGGATGATATGAGCAGCGGTTGCTTCCTATTTGTCCAAATACGGAGTTCCTCCCACACATACATAGTTGAGAATGTTCATGATAATAATCTTTATCTTAGCTCCTTATAATGCTAGTGGTGTATCCGCTACTCCCTGAGAACACTTTCCCCTATTGCAGTTCCAATCTCTCTTACATACGCGATACTTACTTTCTGTGTTCAGTTGTTTTACTTTACTTTATTGTTGCTCTTATACCTAAAACCCCAAAATACCATTTTACACAATACTCACATTTTATCTTGTCACTTAGAACTTTATTTAGCATTTCTATCGTAATATTTATTTCAAGAATTATTAGACTTCAGACTCCTACCCCCTGTGGGATCAATATCTTTATTTCGAAACTAGCTACAAACGATTTGTGCACTTGCAGTCATCAACCTATTTTCTGGCACTGTTGCCGGGGAGCTAAGCGCTGTAGGTCTTTTTGTTTTTGCTTATTTATTTTTGTCTTGCTAAGTTTTGTCTTGAGTTATAGGTTTCCACCAACATAATGGAGTTTGAGCGTATGACTAGTGCTAACCCACTCAACTACTTTGGGAATCCCTATGATATTTATAAAAGATATAACTCCAATGAGAAGACAAGGGGGTTTGAAATAAATCCTCTACTACTTGGTATTCTACATAAGAAGAAATTTACTAGAGAGGAAGAAGATCCTGATCCATATGAGCATATTGCATGTTTCAAAGATATATGTGGCACTTTTCAATTGACGAGATATACTAATGATGAGGTAAGGGTTAAACTTTTAGTCAGACTTTGACTAGTACAACTCTCTCATGGTATAGATCTCTACCCCCTAAAGCCACTACTACTTGGGATAATCTAGTCTGTGAATTTCTAGCAAAATATTATCAATTGTCAAAATCTTTTGGAATTAGGCGTCTTATAATGACTTGGAGGAACTATTCTAATGAAGGACTAGTAAGAGCTTATATCAGATTTAAATATTTACTATGTCTATGTCCTCATCATGATTTGCCTGAATGGTATTTATTACATATCTTTTATGGCGGTTTAATTGAACCTAATAAAATTGAACTAGACTCTTTCGTGGAAGGAGCCTTTATGAATCTTCCTATAGCTAAAGCTTGGGCTTTACTTAATAGAACTCGTGATCATAGAGTTTCATGGAATTTTGGTCTAGGAAGTGAAGGAGGAGTAGAAATAGAACATGATTGCATTCATGACTATAATAAAAAGGGCCATGTTAAAGAATTATCTAAAGAATTTTATTTGGATTCAGATCTTGTGTTGCAAGTTGTTAAAGCTTTTATAGAAATGTTAAAGCTTCGAAAGAGGGTGTGGTCAAGTATGATCCACCACCCGAACCTGAGAATAAAAGAGAAGATAAAGCAACACTGGCCCCCTAGAACCAATACATGAGATACCTTTCCCTAACAATGCACAAAAGCATATTCTTGAATATGAACAGGTTAAAGCAGTACAAGAAAAGAAGGAAGAAGAAAGTATGCCAGAAGTCGTGGAACATCTGGAAGAAACCAAAGATGAAGAGGTAACCAAGGAAGCAATTATGGCTATGTACGCACATTGTAACATAGTTGAACTTGACGAAGAGACTTCCGTATTGGTTGAAGGTAAAACAAAGGTAAAAGATGTGGGTAAGCCTATTCTTCCCTGCATATTTAAAGAAACCTCGCATTATGGTTTATGCGATCTTGGCACCAAAGTTAATGTAATATCTTATGGTTTCTACTTAGAAATAAAAGAAGAAATATAACCGGCTACAATTGAAAATGCTGTTATGACAATTATGTTAGCCAATAAAAATCTTCGAATTCCAATGGGAGTAGTTGAAGATGCAACTGTCACAATTGGCAACAAAAACTTTCCTATCAATTTTGTAGTTGTTGATATGCCAGCTGACACTCTTTGCCCAATTATATTTGGAAGAAACTTTTTGAGTGATATAGATGCCTATGTTGATTTCAAAACGGAGACTGTATCTCTTAAGCTTGGGGGAGCGAAAAAGGAATTCCACTTTTCCAAATTTAAAGACAGGCCTCCACAAGTACAATAAGAAGAGTAAGAGAAAACTATTGAGGAAATGGCAGCTCTTTTCTTTAGTAATCAAGAACAAGAAATAAATGAAGATCCAAATTATGAAGAAGTAGTTATGGAGGACAAGTCCCTAGGAGAATTAGAAGATGGATTCAATTCACTTCCCATTATGGGACCTCCAACTGAAGGAAATATGCCCTAAGAGGCAATAATAAAGTTGTTATTATATATTCCTTATACATGATAGATGTTTATTTTACATGATAGAAATGTATTGATTCGGAAACATCAATACATGTGTGTTTAATAAACAAAAAGGGTTCCTAGTCATGCCTCTCTTATAGACTAGCTTGTTGATTAACAGGATGATCAAGGTTTCCTGATCATGGACATTGGATGTTGTTAATGACAAGGTCACACCATTGGTGGAATGATGTGATGAACATTCATCCAAAGTATAGCATTACGATCAAGTCATTATGTTTATATTGCTATAACATCATACGAAGTAATATTTATCCTTAGACCATGAGATCATGTTAATTGCTGACACCGGAAGAGTATCTTGATAACATCAAACGTCACACCGTAACAGGGTGACTATAAAGATGTGTTCAGTACTACGAAGGTGTTATGTTGAGGCTCATGGATCAAGAGTGGAATTTGTCAATCCAGATGACAGATAGATATACTCTGGGCCCTCTCGGTGATATCACATTAGGATAGCTTGCAAGAAAGTGATGTGATCACTAGAATGTTATATCACAGGAACAAGAAAAGAGTGCATGTCGGTAATGAGATCAAACTAGGTATGGAGATACCGATGATCGAATCTCGGACATGTAATATATCGAGAGACAAAGGGATTTAGTTACAAGTGTTAAAGGTTCTCATGATCACAGGAGTCATCGTTGAATGTGTAGGAGTCGATGGATCTCCGTGTCCCCATTGCTGATTATTGATCGGAGAAGGGTCTCGATCATGTCTGCATTATTCGCGAATCGTAGGGTGGCACACTTAAGAGTTACCGGACACCATTTTGGAGCAGATATGTTTTAGACGAAAGAATTGCAAAGCGCAGGAATAGTTTCAATAGAAACCGGAAATTGTTTCGGATGAAATTGCAGAAGGTGGTTCTGCATGTGATATTGAAATATTGCAAGGGGATATATGTGAATGTTTGTTAATTAAAGTAATTAACAAAATTCGGAATAAATTTAATAAAAAGAGTTTTATTAAATGAGAGAGCATTAAATTTGGAGAAATTTAATGCATTTAAAGTGGAGACTTTAAAAGGGAATGTGAAGAGGCATTTTAATGTGTGTGTGTGTGTGTGTGGGGGTTACCACCACATGAATGGGGGAGGTGAGGGGTCACCCCCCATGCGCCGGCCATGGAGAGAGGGGGCACCCCCTCCTCCTATAAAAGGCCACCCATTCCCTCCTT
Source organism: Avena insularis (assembly GCA_023614405.1). Lineage (NCBI taxonomy): Eukaryota > Viridiplantae > Streptophyta > Magnoliopsida > Poales > Poaceae > Avena > Avena insularis. The sequence continues at coordinate 655,811,394 of CM042690.1, read as the reverse complement.
CATCCTCACACCTCCTTGTGAAGGATCTCTCTCCCCCTCTAGAATTATTCCCCCATGGTCTCGGATTAGCGAGATACATGTTCCCGGTGGCATTTCGTCTGGAAGGAGTTGCTGCTTCCGCTGGATCGCTGGAGCAAGGAGGTGGAGGTTGTCCGGTGGCTTGAACGTGTGTGCGAGTGCGGATGCGCTGAGTTGCGGCGCTCGGACTTCCTCACGATCTTGAGATCGGCAAGTGTACGACTACATCAACCACGAGTTCCTACTCGTTAACAAAGCTCGTCGTCTACGAGGGTAAGTTCTTGTTGGATGTATGTCCACCTGTTGCTTTGTACCTAGTAGATAGATCTTGGCGTGTAGTTCACACCGTAGGAATTTTTTTGTTTTCTATGTCATGACCCAACAGTGGTATCAGAGCCTGATCTATGCGTAGGTGCTTAACACGGGTAGTACACATATGGTTGATATGTGGGCGATGATGATCATGTTATTGCATCTTCTATGTATTTTGGATATTGGTGGCATAGTGCGATGAAGCGGCCCGGACCAACCTTACATGTCATCGTACATGAGACCGGTTCCACGACTGACATGCAACTTGTTTTGCATAAGTGGTCAAGGGTGTCTCTCCTACTATAGTCAATATCTGATTTACAACGAGTTGCTAATAACTTAGTTATCCTCGTTGTGGTTCATGTTCGTAGGTGAGAACGGTTCTATATCTGAAAGCCCTAAGCCACGTAAAACTTGCAATTGATAAATTAGAGGCGTCTAGTTTAGATCGTTGCTGGGCTAGTGTATTGATATGGTATTGTTGTAAGTAGATGTATGGTAGATACTCTTACAACACAGTCAACATGTAAGTTCCATAGACCTTGGCCTTACACACAAAGGAATGATAGAGATCATACCATGATGCAAGTGATAGAGATCAAATGCATGGACCATATCATCTCACTTTACACATTAGATGTTAGCATCTTATACTGCTAGTTTGGCGCATTTGGTAGCATTATAAGATGATCCCTCATTTAGATATCAAGATAAAAATGTGTTATTCCTTGAGTATGCACCGTTCTATGGATTGTGTTTCGAGACATCACGTGATGATCGGGTGTACTCGAATCTACGCTTTCATAGGAACGGGTGTAAGACAGTTTTACACACGCGAATACTAAGGTTCTTACTTGGCGAGCCTAGCATGTACAGACATAGCCTCGGAACACGGACCGAAAGGTTAAGCATGAGTCATATGGTTGATATGATGCCCATATAGATGCTCGCCTTTGAAGCTATTGATGGGTTCGTAGCATGGTAAACAAAAATATTCTACCGCAAGAACGAACAAAACCCAGATCTAATCTAGATAAAAGCCAAGAGCTAATCTACTAGACATGAGCAACGAGATAGATCGGTACTAACCCTCGTAGAACCGAAAGCGTTAACGAGATTAGATCTCGTGGATGATGTAGTCGATCACTTGCCGATCTCAAGATTGTGTGGACGATCCTTCCGGTGCTGCGTTCCGCAGCTTCCATGAGACGGTCACACGTCGGAGTCGAAGCAGACCTTCCTCTCCCGTTCAAATGAAAGCGTGAGGTAGTAGATCTTCTCCACGGAATCCCAGCAGCACGACGGCATGGTGGTGGTGGTGGAGATGAGAATCTGCAGGCTTCGCCTATGCCCTGCGTAAGAAACATGGAGGAGAGGCGACTTAGATTGGGAGTTATGAGACAAGGTACAGAGGGCGCCCCTCCTTCTATTTAAAGGAGGGAGGCGCGCCTGGGGAGGGGGAGTCCTAGTAGGACTCCCTCCTCCTTGGGCCGGCGGGTTGGGGGGGGGGGGGGAGGAATCCTCCTCCCCACGAATCCGTGTCTTGCCCCACTTGGTTTCTTTGATCCCTTTCTTGGTTTTCAAGCAAACTCCAAGAAATCCTCTAGAACCTTCCACAACATTCCGAAACCTTCTAGAATCTCCATACAAACACTCCGGAACATTTCCTAACTTAGAAAATGATCCCCAATATATGAATCTCATTCTCCAGACCATTCCGGATCTCCTCGTGATGTCCCGGATCCATTCCGAGACTCCGAACAACATTCAGTCTCCAACGCAAATTCCATATCTACTTCAAACAACTTCGAACCTTAAGTGTGTCACCCTACAGTTCGTGAATATGCAGACATGATGAAGAAACCTCTCCCATCAATAACCATCAGCGGGATCTGGAGATCCATAATGGCTCCCACATACTCAACGATTACTTCATGATCGATTGAACCAATTAACATACGAAACCAATTCCCTTTGTCTCGCGACATTCTACTTATCCGAGGTTTGATCGTCAGTATCTTCATACCTAGTTCTTCCTCACATCGATAAGTACTCTTTACTCGTTCCATGTTATGTCATCCCTTGTGACCTAGTCACATGCTTGCAAGCTATCTAGATGACATTCCACCGAGAGGGCCCAGAGTATATCTATCCGTCATATGGATGGACAAATCCCAATCTTGGTCTATGCGCTTCAACACATACTTTCAGAATACCCAATGACACCTTTATAACCGCCCCATTCTAAGCGGCGTTTGATGTCATCAAAGTACCCATCCGGTGATGGTGATTAACATAACCTCATGGTCGAAGGATTAGGTTACTATGTATTTCAAAGCTTACAGCAATACGAACTTAATGACTTGATCTTATGCTACGCTTACTATGGGTGTGTGTCCATCACATCATTATCCTAATGATATAACCTTGTTATTAATCACATCCAATGTCCATGATCAGGAAACCATGATCATCAATCAATCAACAAGCTAGTTTAACAAGAGGCTTACTAGGGACTCTTTTATGTTTACAAAACACACAAGTATTAGTGTTTCCTAATAATACAATTATAGCATGGGATGTAAACATTCATCATAAACACAAAGATATAATAATAACCTCTTTTATTATTGCCTCTTGGGCATATCTCCAACAGTCTCCCACTTGCACTAGAGTCAATAATCTAGATTACATGGTAATATACCGAATACCCATGGCGTTCTGGTATTGGTCATGCTTTGCTCTAGGGAGAGGTTTAGTCAACGGATCTGCTACATTCAGATCAGTGTGTACTTTGCAAATCTTTATGTCACCATCTTGGACATACTCGCGAATAGCATGAAAACGTAGCTTGATGTGCTTCAGCTTGCTATGTGACCTTGGCTCCTGTGCATTAGCTATGGCACCTGTGTTGTCAAAGTAGATGGCCATCGGGTCTAACGCACTGGGAACCACGCCAAGTTCAGTAATGAACTCCTTATGCCTTCTTGTGCAGCCTCCGAAGCAGCTATGTATTCCGATTCAGTTGAAGATTTCGCCACAACGCTCTGCTTGGCACTCCTCCAGCTTATTGCAGCACCATTCAAAATAAATACGTATCCAGACTGTGACTTCGAGTCATCTGGATCGGTGTTCCAACTAGCATCGGTGTAACTGTTTATAACAAGCTGTTCATCACCTCCATAAGAAAGAACCATATCCTTAGTCCTATTCAGGTACTTTAGGATATTCTTGACCCGTCCATGTTCCATTCGGGATCACTTTGATATCTGCTAGTCAAACTAACGACATGTGCTATATCCGGTCTCGTATACGAGATGGCATACATGATAGAACCTATGGCTGAGGCATAGGGAATTTTATTCATCTTTTCTCTATCTTCTGCCGTAGCTGGACTTTGAGTTTTACTCAAGGTCTTACCTGACAACATGGGCACAAACACTTTCTTGCTCTCTTCCATTCTAAACTTCTTTAGAACTTTGTCTAAGTATGTACTTTGTGAAAGCGCTATTAGGCATCTTGATATATCTCTATAAATCTTGATGCCTAGAATATATGCCGCTTCGCCAAGATCCTTCATCGAAAAACTATTATTCAAATAGGTTTTGACGCTATTAAGAAGTTCTATATCATTCCTAATCAACAATATGTCATCTACATATAGTACTAGGAATACTACAGAGCTCCCACTCACTTTCTTGTAAATACAAGCTTCTCCATAAGTTTGTATAAATCCAAAGTTTTTGATTACTTTATCAAAACGTTGATTCCAACTCCGGGATGCTTGCTTCAGTCCATAAATGGAGCGCTAAGGTTTGCATACCTTATCAACATCGCTAGGATCGACAAAACCCTTGGGTTGTACCATATACAACTCTTCCTCAATGTCACCATTAAGGAACGCCGTTTTGACATCCATCTGCCAAATTTCATAATCGAAATATGCAGCGATTGCTAACATAATCCTCACAGACTTTAGCTTCGCTACAGGTGAGAAAGTCTCATCGTAGTCAACTCCTTGAATTTGTCGGAACCCTTTTGTGACAAGTCGAGCTTTATAGACGTTAACATTACCATCAGCATCTGTTTTCTTTTGAAAATCCATTTGTTCTCGACAGCCTTATGGCCATCCGGTAAGTCCACCAAAGTCCATACTTGGTTTTCGTACATGGATCCCATTTCGGATTTCATGGCTTCTAGCCATTTGTCGGAATCTGGGCTCACCATAGCTTCTTCATACGTCGCAGGGTCATCAGTGTTGTCCACCAACATGATGTTCAAGGAAGAGTCATACCACTCAGGAGTGGTACGAACCCTCGTTGACCTGCGAGGTTCAGTAGTAACTTCGTTTGAAGTTTCATGATCAGCATCATTAGCTTCCTCTCTAGTTGGTGCAGGCGGCACAGAAACATCTTCCAGTGCTGCGCTACTCTCAACTCCGAAAGAAGGTTCAACAACCTTGTCGAGTTCTACTTTCCTTCCAGTCACTTCTTTCGAGAGAAATTCCTTCTCCAGAAAGGATCCATTCTTAGCAACGAAAACTTTGCCTTCGGATCTATGATAGAAGGTATTCCCAATTGTCTCTTTAGGGTATCCTATGAAGATGCATTTCTCCGCTTTGGGTTCAATCTTATCAGGCTGTAACTTCTTTACATATGCTTCGCAACCCCAAACTTTAAGGAACGACAACTTAGGTTTCTTACCAAACCACAATTCGTACGGTGTCGTTTCAACGGATTTAGATGGTGCCCTATTTAAAGTGAATGCGACTGTCTCTAATGCATAGCCCCAAAAGGATAACGGTAAATCTGTAAGAGACATCATAGACCTAACCATATCTAAGAGAGTTCGATTACGGCGTTCGGACACACCATTACGCTGTGGTGTTCCCGACGGTGTCAACTATGAAAGTATTCCACATTTCTTTAAATGCATGCCAAACTCATAACCCAGATATTCACCTCCGCGGTCAGAACGCAGAAACTTAATCTTCTTATTATGATGATTTTCCACTTCATTTTGAAATTCCTTAAACTTCTCGAAAGTTTAGGATTTATGTTTCATAAAGTAGACATACCCATATCTACTCAAGTCATCCGTGAAAGTGAGAACATAACGATATCCACCACGTGATGCTACACTCATTGGACCGCACACATCGGTATGTATTATTTCCAATAAATCCGTAGCTCGCTCCATTATTCCAGAAAATGGAGTCTTAGTCATTTTACCCATTAGACATGCTTTGCATCTTTCAATTGATTCAAAATCAAGTGATTCAAGAAGTCCATCAGAATGGAGTTTCTTCATACGCTTCACTCCAATGTGACCAAGACGACAGTGCCACATGTATGTAGAATTATCATTCAATTTTATTCGTTTAGCATCTATGTTGTGAACATGTGTATCACTACTATCGAGATTTAATAAGAATAAACCATTTATCTCAGGTGCAAAACCATAAAAGATATTACTTATATAAATCGAACAACCTTTATTCTCAGACTTAAAAGAGTAACCGTCTCGCAATAAACAAGATCCAGATATAATGTTCATGCTTAACTCAGGCACCAAATAACAATTATTTCAATTTAAAACTAATCCCGATGGTAGATGTAGAGGGAGCGTGCCGACGGCGATCACATCAACCTTGGAGCCATTTCCAACGCGCATCGTCACCTCGTCTCTTGCCAGTCTTCGTTTATTCCGCAGCTCTGTTTCGAGTTACAAATATGAGCAACCGAACCAAAGATCAAATACCGAGCACTACTACGATTACTAGTAAGATACACATCTATAACATGTATATCGAATATACCTTTCTTCTTGATGTTGCCGTTCTTCAGATCCGCCAGGTATTTGGGGCAGTTACGCTTCCAGTGACCAGCACCCTTGCAGTAGAAGCACTCAGTTTCAGGTTTAGGACCAGCCTTGGGCTTCTTAGCAGGTGCGGCAGCTTTCTTGCCGTCCTTCTTGAAGTTGCCCTTGTTCTTAGGCTTGCCCCGTTTCTTGAAATTGGTGGTCTTATTGACCATCAACACTTGGTGTTCTTTCATGATCTCCACTTCAGCAGTTTTCAGCATGGACGATAGTTCAGGCAACGTCTTGTTCATGCAGTGCATATTGTAGTTCATCACAAAGTTCTTGTAACTTGGTGGCAGTGATTGGAGGACACGGTGAATCCCCAATTCATTAGGAATCGGTATCCCCAACTCTCGGAGTTTGTTTGCGTGCCCAGACATGGTGAGCACGTGCTCGCTAACAGAGCTACCCTCTTCCATCTTGCAGGTAAAGAATTTCTCGGAAGCTTCATAGCTTTCCATGGCCGCACGAGTCTCAAAGATGAGTTTGAGCTCCTTAATGATCTCAAATGGGTCATGGTGCTCAAAATGTTTTTGAAGCTCCAATTCTAACCGTACAAGATGGCACACTGAACTGTGGAGTAGTGATGTTTCCGAGTGGCATACACATTTTTTATGTCAGCGGTGGCATCTTCTGCAGGTGGGTCACCTAGCGGTGCTTCGAGCACATAGGTCAACTGACCAGCCCTGAGGACGATCTTCAGTCCATGAAACCAGTCCGTGAAATTGCTTCCATTATTCTTAAGCTTTTCTTTCTCTAGGAACGCATTGAAATTGATGGAAACGTTCGCCATTATCTACAACATATTTGCAAGTAGTTAAGACTAAGTTTATGATAAATAGTGTTCAAATTTTAATTCTTAAATTAACTAGGTGAACTCTCACTCAAAACAACATCCCTCGCAATTGTTTTAGTGATTACACGAACCAAATCCACTACACCAAGTCCGATCATCACGTGAGATGATGTAGCTTCATCGGCGAACAATCATCATGTTCATCATATCAATCATATGACTCATGCTCTACCTTTCGGTATTCCGTGTTCCGAGACCATGTCTGTACATGCTAGGCTCGTCAAGATTAACCTTCATTTCCGCATGTGCAAATCTGGCTTGCACCTGTTGTATGCACACATAGAGTCTATCACACCCGATCATCACGAGATGCTTCGAAACGACGAGTCTTAGCAACGGTGCCAACTAAGGACGAACACTTTATTACTTGATATTTAGTGAGAGGGATCATCTTATAATGCTACCATCGCGATCTAAGCAATACAAGATGCATAAAGGATTAACATCACAGGCAATTCATAATTTGTGTGATATGATATGGCCCTTTCTTCTTATGCCTTCGATCTCAATCTCCAAAGCACGGACATGATCTCCATCATCACCAGCATTGCGTCAAGGTCCGTGGCGCCGCTTCATGGTTGTCCATCATCACTAGCAACTATTACAACTACTTGGAACAAAGCTATACAAGATGAATAGACACGCAGGTCTTAACAGAATTAAAGACAACCATTAGGCTCCTGCTGGTTGCCATATTACAACAAGTATCATTGCATACATCAAATACAATCACAATCACATGTAGGCCATATCACATCACAAAACCCCTGCAAAAACAAGTTAGACGCCTCTAATTTTCTTTGCAAGTTTTACGTGGCTTCGGGCTTTCGACTAAGAACGCATCTTACCTATGAAACTGAACCACAACGTTGATACAAGTGCTATCAAGTGCAAAGTGTAGATTTGATCTATACTATGATGGGAGAGACAGACACCCGCAAAGCCACTTGTGCAATATGAGTTGCACGTCAAGCGTGGAGCAAGTCTCATGTACGATGACATGTAATGTTAGCCCGGGCCGCTTCATCCCACCATACCGCAAGATGCAAAGTACACATATAGCAAAAGACGGCACGAGCACCAACGCCCACAACCTCATTGTATTCTACTCGTGCAACAGATCTACGCATAGACAAGGCTCTGATACCACTGATGGGTTCGTAGCATGGTAAACAAAAATTTTCTACCGCAAGAACGAACAAAACCTAGATCTAATCTAGATAAAAGCCAAGATCTAATCTACTAGACATGAGCAACGAGATAGATCGGTACTAACCCTCGTAGAACCGAAAGCATTAACGAGATTAGATCTCGTGGATGATGTAGTCGATCACTTGCCGATCTCAAGATCGTGTGGACGATCCTTCCGGCCAAGCATTCGGCGCTTCTCAGACAGTCACACGTCTTGAGTCAGCGAGACCTTCCTCTCCCGTTCCAATGACGCGGAGGTAGTAGATCTTCTCCACGGAATCCCAGCTGCAGCCAGGCGTGGTGGTGGTGGTGGAGATGAGAAATCTGCAGGGCTTGTGCCTGTGCAGAAGAAACGTGGAGGAGAGAGGCGGCTGAGATTGGGAGTTATGAGGCAAGGTACAAGAGGGGGCGCCCCTCCCTTCTATTTAAAGGAGGGAGGCGCGCCTCGGGAGGGGGAGTCCTAGTAGGACTCCCTCCTCCTTGGGCCGGCGGGTTGGGGGGGAGGAATCCTCCTCCCCACGAATCCATGGCTTGCCCCACTTGGTTTCTTTGATCCCTTTCTTGGTTTTCAAGCAAACTCCAAGAAATCCTCTAGAACCTTCCAGAACATTCCGAAACCTTCTAGAATCTCCATACAAACACTCCGGAACATTTCCTAACTTAGAAAATGATCCCCAATATATGAATCTCATTCTCCGGACCATTCCGGATCTCCTCGTGATGTCCCGGATCCATTCCGAGACTCTAAACAACATTCGGTCTCCAACGCAAATTCCATATCTACTTCAAACAACTTCGAACCTTAAGTGTGTCACCCTATGGTTCGTGAATATGCAGACATGATGAAGACACCTCTCCCATCAATAACCATCAGCGGGATCTGGAGATCCATAACGTCTCCCACATACTCAACAATTACTTCGTGATCGATTGAACCAATTAACATACGAAACCAATTCCCTTTGTCTCGCGACATTCTACTTATCCGAGGTTTGATCGTCAGTATCTTCATACCTAGTTCTTCCGTTCTTGATAAGTACTCTTTACTCGTTCCATGTTATGTCATCCCTTGTGACCTAGTCACATGCTTGCAAGCTATCTAGATGACATTCCACCGAGAGGGCCCAGAGTATATCTATCCGTCATATGGATGGACAAATCCCTATCTTGGTCTATGCGCTTCAACACATACTTTCAGAATACCCAATGACACCTTTATAACCCGATTCTGAGCGGCGTTTGATGTCATCAAAGTACCCATCCGGTGATGGTGATTAACATAACCTCATGGTCGAAGGATTAGGTTACTATGTATTTCAAAGCTTACAATGTCTGAACTTAATGACTTGATCTTATGCTATGCTTACTATGGGTGTGTGTCCATCACATCATTCTCCTAATGATATAACCTTGTTATTAATCACATCCAATGTCCATGATCAGGAAACCATGATCATCAATCAATCAACAAGCTAGTTTAACAAGAGGCTTACTAGGGACTCTTTTATGTTTACAAAACACAGAAGTATTAGTGTTTCCTAATAATACAATTATAGCATGGGATGTAAACATTCATCATAAACACAAAGATATAATAATAACCTCTTTTATTATTGCCTCTTGGGCATATCTCCAACAGTCTCCCACTTGCACTAGAGTCAATAATCTAGATTACATGGTAATATACCGAATACCCATGGCGTTCTGGTGTTGGTCATGCTTTGCTCTAGGGAGAGGTTTAGTCAACGGATCTGCTACATTCAGATTAGTGTGTACTTTGAAAATCTTTATGTCACCATCTTGGACATACTCGCGAATAGCATGAAAACGTAGCTTGATGTGCTTCAGCTTGCTATGTGACCTTGGCTCCTGTGCAAGGGGACTGGCCATTAGAAGCGCAACTGCCCCAAGTATTTGGCGGACAAGAAGTCCAGCAAGGCAAACAAAGGTATATGTGATATACATGTTATTGATGTGTACTTGACTAGTACTCGCAGTAGCACCTGGGTATTTGATACCGGATCGGTTGCTAATATATGTAACTCGGTTCAGGGGCTACAGAACAAGCGGCAAATAGCAAGGGATGAGGTCAGGATGCGGGTCGGCAATGGATCAAGAGTTGATGTGATCGCCGTCGGGACGCTACCTCTCCATTTGCCATCGGGATTAGTTATAAACCTAAATAATTGTTATTTGGTGCACCTGAGCATGAACATTGTATCTGGATCGTGTTTGATGCAAAGTGGTCATTCCTTTAAATCTGAAAACAATGGTTGTTCGATTTATAAGAATGATATCTTTTATGGTCATGCACCTATGTTGAATGGTTTATTTCTATTGGATCTCGATAGTAATATTACGCACATTCATAATGTTAATGCTAAAAAGATTAAACTTGATGATGATATGTCTACATATATGTGCTTTGCCGTCTAGGTCATATTGGCGTTAAACGCATGAAGAAACTCCATTCTGATGGACTTTTGGAATCACTTGATTTTGAATCATTTGATACATGTGAGCCATGCCTTATGGGCAAGATGACTAGAACGCCGTTTTCCGGTTCGATGGAACGGGTGACAGATCTATTGGAAATCATACATACTGATGTGTGTGGACCAATGAGTGTGTCGGCGCGAGGTGGATATCATTATTTTGTTACTTTCACGGATGATTTGAGTAGATATGGGTATATCTATTTGATGAAACACAAGTCTGAAACTTTTGTTACTTTCACGGATGACTCTAAGTCTCAATCCGGATACGTATTTCTCTTGAACGGAGCAGCAGTTAGTTGGAGGAGTTCCAAACAACCTGTGGTGGCTGGATCAACAATGGAGGCGGAATATGTTCTTTGCTTGAGCGGCGAGGAGGCGATTTGGATGAAAGAGTTCATTACGAACTGGGTGTGGTTCCCGGTCGTTGGACCCGATGGTGATCTATTGTGACAACAATGGAGCCATAGCATAACGGAACCAAGGTCTCACAAGAATTCCAAACATATTAAGCGTCGGTTTCACTCCATCCGCGAGCATGTCAAGGATGGAGATATAAAGATTTGTAAAGTACACACGGACCTGAATGTAGCAGATCCGTTGACTAAAGTTCTCCCTAGGGCAAAACATGATCAACACCAGAACTCCATAGGTGTTTCACTATGTGAACTAGATTATTGTCTCTAGTGCAAGTGGGAGACTGAAGGAAATATGCCCTGAGAGGCAATAATAAAGTTGTTATTATATATTCCTTATACATGATAGATGTTTATTTTACATGCTATAAATGTATTGATTCGGAAACATCAATACATGTGTGTTTAATAAACAAAAAGGGTTCCTAGTCATGCCTCTCTTATAGACTAGCTTGTTGATTAACAGGATGATCAAGGTTTCCTGATCATGGACATTAGATGTTGTTAATAACAAGGTCACACCATTGGTGGAATGATGTGATGAACATTCATCCGAAGTATAGCATTACGATCAAGTCATTATGTTTATATTGCTATAACATCATACAAAGTAATATTTATCCTTAGACCATGAGATCATGTTAATTGCTGACACCGGAAGAGTATCTTGATAACATCAAACGTCACACCGTAACAGGGTGACTATAAAGATGGGTTCAGTACTACGAAGGTGTTATGTTGAGGCTCATGGATCAAGAGTGGAATTTGTCAATCCAGATGACGGATAGATATACTCTGGGCCCTCTCGGTGATATCACATTAGGATAGCTTGGAAGCAAGTGATGTGATCACTAGAATGTTATATCACGGGAACGAGAAAAGAGTGCATGTGATATGAGATCAAACTAGGTATGGAGATACCGATGATCGAATCTCGGACATGTAATATATCGAGACAAAGGGATTTAGTTACAAGCGTTAAAGGTTCTCACGATCACAGGAGTCATCGTTGAATGTGTAGGAGTCAGTACGGATCTCTAGGTCCCGCTGCTGATTATTGATCGGAGAAGGGTCTCGATCATGTCTGCATTATTCGCGAACCGTAGGGTGGTATCGGACACCATTTTGGAGCACAACACATATGTTTCAGACGAAAGAATTGCAAAGCGCAGGAATTGTTTCAATAGAAACCGGAAATTGTTTCGGGTGAAATTGCAGAAGGTGGTTCTGCATGTGATATTGAAATATTGCAAGGGGCTATATGTGAATGTTTGTTAATTAAAGTAATTAACAAAATTCTGAATAAATTTAATAAAAAGAGTTTTATTAAATGAGAGAGCATTAAATTTGGAGAAATTTAATGCATTTAAAGTGGAGACTTTAAAAGGGAATGTGAAGAGGCATTTTAACGTGCGGGGGGGGGGGGGGTTACCACCACATGAATGGGGGAGGTGAGGGGTCACCCCCCATGCGCTGGCCATGGAGAGAGGGGGCACCCCCCTCCTCCTATAAAAGGCCACCCATTCCCTCCTTCATCCTCACACCTCCTTGTGAAGGATCTCTCTCCCCCTCTAGAATTATTCCCCCATGGTCTCGGATTAGCGAGATACATGTTCCCGGTGGCATTTAAATGCGGAAGGAGTTCTTTGCTTCACTGGATCGCTGGAGCGAGGAGGTGGAGGTTATCCGGTGGCTTGAACGTGTGTGCGAGTGCGGATGCGCCACTGAGTTGTGGCGCTCGGACTTCCTCATGATCTTGAGATCGGCAAGTGTACGACTACATCAACCACGAGTTCCTACTCGTTAACAAAGCTTGTTGTCTACGAGGGTAAGTTCTCGTTGGATGTATGTCCACCCGTTGCTTTGTACCTAGTAGATTGATCTTGGCATGTAGTTCACACCGTAGGAATTTTTTTTGTTTTCTATGCTGCGGACCCAACACCAACTGATGAGGCTTTTGAAGAGCTAGAAAAGAGAGGGGATGAGGAACTACCACCCCCAGAGTTGAAGACTCTACCAGATAATCTTAAATACGGGTTTTTAGATGATACAAATAAATTTCCTATTATTATTAGTGCTAAACTTTCAGGAGAAGAAGAAGAACTCATGAAGATACTTAAGGAGCATCGCAAGGCCTTTGGGTACTCAATGGATGATTTGAAGGGCATCAGTCCCATGATAGCCGTCCATCAAATATTTATGGAAGAAGGTGCTAAACCAGTTGCAGAATTTAATAGAATATTGAGGCCTGAAATGAAGGAAGTGGTAAGAAAAGAAATTGTACGCTTACTGGACGTAGGTATAATCTATCCTGTTAAAGAAAGTGAATGGGTAAGTCCTGTTCATTGTGTCCCTAAGAAGGGTGGTTTTACTGTTGTTCCTAATGAAAACAATGAATTGATACCTACTAGAACTATTGTTGGGTATAGGATGTGCATAGACTTCAGGAAGTTAAATAAAGAAACTAGGAAAGATCACTATCCTTTACCATTCATAGATCAAACTTTAGAAAGGTTAGCAAACCATACTCATTTTTTCTACTTGGATGAATACTCTGTTTTTTCTCAAATAGTTGTTCATTCGGATGACCAACTTAAAACAATTTTCATTAGTCCTTATGGTTTGCATGGTTAACGTATGCCTTTTGTTTTATGTAATGCTCCAGCTACTTTTCAAAGATGCATGACTGCTATTTTTGCAGATTTTATAGAACTGATAATGGAAGTATTTATGGATGACTTTTCTGTCTATGGAACTTCGTTTATTAGTTTCTTGGATAATCTCGAAAGAGTTTTGTAGTGTTGTGAAGAAACTAATCTTGTTCTAAACTGGGAGAAGTGTCATTTTATGGTCAAAGAAGGTATAGTCCTTGGACACAAGGTATCAGGTAAGGGAATTGAAGTGGACGGGGCTAAGGTTGAGGCGATAGAGAGAATGCCACAACCTAGGGATATTAAAGGTATAAGAAGTTTCCTTGGTCATGTGCGTTTTTATAGAAGGTTCATTAGAAATTTATCTGGAATATCTAAACCTTTGACTAACCTCCTGCAAAAGGGAGTAAGATTTAATTTTGATGATAAATGTCTTGAAGCCTTTGATAAACTCAAAAATGTTTTATCCCGTGCTCCTATTATTAAACCACCTATGTGGGATACAACCTTTGACTTAATATGTGAAGCTAGTGATGATGCTGTAGGAGTAACTCTAGGACAACACATTGGTCGCAGATTTAATATTATACATCATGCTAGTAGAACTCTAAATGGTTCTCAAAAGAATTACCCTAAGGAAGAAAGGGAACGTTTTGCCTTATTTTTCTCTTGTGATAAATTTCGTTCTTACATAGTTGATGCAAAGGTAAGAGTTCATACGGATCATGATGGTTTAAAAGAACTCCTTGAGAGGAAAGACCATAAGCCAAGACTGACCCGTTGGATTCTTTCACTTCAAGAATTTGAGTTGCAGATTATGCAGAGGCAAGAAATAAAGATGTTAGATGTAGTGTCCATGTTTTCCCAGCAAGACACCAATCTTGTTGAGAGGAACTTTAGTCCTGGTGATTTTCATTTACAAGAATTATTCAATGAACTAAGGTCAATTCCTCCAAAAGAGTAGAAGTCTTTGTTGTTGGAGGAGATTTTCATCCCCGAATAAGCAAAACGGTGAGTGCAAGGTAAGTGTTCTTACCCAAATAAGTGATTTGTTTTCACAAATTTTACTTTTGAAAATTCTGCCTTTGAATTCCTTGTGTTTTTCTGAAGTTTTTGAGGGTTTTTACCAACTATATGGGCGAAACTATACGACCGGAGAGGAAGATCCCACCTTATAGTTGGTCGTTAAACTCTCTGTATCATCATCGTGAAATTGTTTTCGATATTTGAGCCTATACGGACGCAACTATACGACTGGAGCCAAAATTCTGGCCGTATTATTGGTCGTTGAACTCTCAGATACTTTCATTTTTTGGTGTTTGTATCTATACAGTCACAACTATACGACTAGAGCCAAAATTCCGGCCGTATAGTTGGTCGTTAAACTCTCATACACTTTTGATTTTTTGTGTCTGTATCTATATGGTCGCAACTATACGACCGAAGCCAAAATTCTGGCCATATAGTTGGTCGTTAAACTCTCAGACACTTTTTGTTTGTCTTTTCGATTATGATAAAAAACTCTCATTATCTGTTCCAAGTCGTGATTTAATCAACCTGGACTCAAGATATTTGGAAATATCTGCCAGAACCAACTATACAGTCGGAGCTATACGGGTCGCGCCCGTATAGTTGGTTGTTACACGGCAGGACACTTCCAAATCCGTGATTTCTTTCCCTGTTTCATTAAGATTCTTTTCTTGGGCGACAATTTGATGTTTCTCGCGAGTTTTACCGACCTTTAACCCCCCTTATATATTGCCATTGCCTCTCTCCAATCATAATCTCCAGGAACCAATCTAGTAATGCGCTATCCTGTCCTAGGCCATGGGAAACCCATGGGGCTCATTGCTCCTTCCAAGGAATGCTCTAGCATCCCGTCCATGGAGGACAATGATGAGGAGGTGTGGAGGTTTAGACCGAGGTACAAGGAGTACATCAAGCCAAGCTACTACAACAACGATTCCGATGATGACGTGGTTGACTTAAACATCCGTCGTGACGTCTATGATCCACTGGAGATCGATTGGGCGGCAATGGAGAAAGCTCAACAAGAGAGAGAAGATATCAAGCCGCATGGAAAAGGGCATGTGGAGACGGTCAAGTTCATCACCATAGATCCAAGGCCGCATAAGCATAAGGAATTATCAAATATTGGTGCAGGTGCTAGCAAGGGAGCGAAGGCACCACTCTCAAAGCCAACCATTGGTGCTCGTATGAAGGTTAAGCCTCAATAAGAGTTGATGTAATGTTTCCACTTCCCCGATCCATCCATTATGGATGAGGAAGAAGAAGCTGTCCCCAGGACCAAGGATCACATGCGGGCAGTGGAGATATATCAGAAGTAGGAGCTACTCCATCGCGTTGAAGTCTGTCACCGTCTCAATGAGATGGAGAAGAAGGAAGATCTCCTCCCATTGGTGACTAAGCTCGCAGATAGAGTGGACACTCTTCAATCTAATTTGCGTAGGTCCTACAGCCGCATCACTACCCTGGAGGATACCAATAAGAAGCAACGCACCGTGGTGTTACATGCCATGGCGCCACAGTGATCTACAATAATCACGGTATCAAATAATCGCAAGGGATTATTTGATCCCACCTGGCTTGATTCAAAGCTCGGGGAGATCTTTAAGACCTTGTAATCTATCTTATAAAGTTTTATTACTATTTTTGCATTAGTTCAAACTAGCAATAAAGTTTGCATAATTATAATTCCCTTCAGGAATAGTCGATCCCTTTTATGAAATTCCAAGTTTATTATTATATATGGAGCAATATTGTGTTTGTGTTTGTTTTACTGGATATATGAATGGCTTGAGTATAATTTTACTTGCACTTGATGATATCAATAGGAGTATTCCACACCATTGGTATTAATGGAACACATAAAGATGATTTGGTCAATATGTTGTAAGTCTATGGTGTTATTTATAAAGAAAAACTATCTATGCAATTGATTTGAAAAGAAACCTTGAACAAAGGAAAATGAAAGTGCTATCAAAACAGAGTGAAAACAAGTCGAGGTAGAATCTTCAAGTCATAATAATGCTTCATATACAATTGGGATTTGATAATTGAGATCATTAAAACTTTGGATAGCTACATGAAGTGGAATGTATGTGAAAGGGCATGTATGCCCCCATGTGTGGTTTTGGTAATTAATGACAATCCCTATGGACTAATGTGCAAATTGAGTCTCACTTGTAGGTTTGTCCATTGGCATCACTTGGACCATGTGTTGGTTTCAAGGATGAAAAAGAAGAAGCATTGTCCAAGGGCTTTGTGCCTTTTGGAATCAAGTAGAAGAAGAAGAAGATCAAGTATGTCTTGAAGAAGATGAAGATGGAGTTCCTCATGGCTATCTTCAAGACACCATCAAGAAATGATGTGCAAGCTCAAGATGCACCATCTCTAGAATATCTCATGCTTGGATCTTGCCATCCTCGGTGTTCATGGAGTGATGAAGACAAGGTCAAAGAAGTGGTTTCCCCATGGAGTATGGGGAGCCATTCACAAGTCTTCATCAAGCAAGAGCAAGCAAGAGCAATCAAGAAAGGTGTTCCATCTTGTAGGTGACAAGATCGTCTACATCAAGCTCAAGTGGGATGCTCAAGGCAAAGGTATGATCTTGATAGGGTTTCTATTTTACCGGTCTCGTGTAGTGTTGGGAGACCGGGTTTAGGATAGATAACCGTACTATCAAGAGGGGCTCTTGAGTGGGTGACTCGTTCGTATCTTTCGGAGAGAGCTCAAACCTTTGCATTCATATCATCATCTTTCTTGGTTGTTGTTTGTTTCTTGTCCATGTGAGGATCTAGATCTTGTGGTTATCTTCACAACAAGCTCTAGTTCATCAAAAAACGGATTTCCCTTGCATATCTTATTGCATTTTTTGATCTTGCGGGTTTTCTGGCTCCACACCTTGGGAGGTATCTCACATATATATATTCATGGTATTTTCTCCCTTGGTGATACCCAATATTCTACACATTGTTATCTTTCCAACAAAATTGGATTCATCTCGTTTGGAGATCGGATGCAAAAGTTCTTGCAGTTTTGGTTCTAAAGTTTCTCTGACCGGAAGTACCGGCCAGACACCGGAAGTACCGCTCGGGCAGAAATGCCGCCGGTAGTACCGGTGTAAATTCTGGCCCAACTTCCGGAAACCCCTATTTCCATTCAATACTCTCTCTGCCTGGTTAGCGCTATTTGACGGAACTTGGATCGGATTTTCTGGCGGTAGTACCGTCCGCGCCGGAAATTCCGGTGGTTGGCGGTAGTACCGGCCATGCTCGATTTTTGATTATTTTCGCATCGTGTTTATGACCGTTGGCTGGGTGCCACCGGTAGTACCGGCCACCCACCGGTACTACCGGCCGTGCGCGAAATTGTATGTAACGGGCATATCGGGGAGCCCTTTAAAAGGAGCTCCCCTTCCCTCTTTGGGGCCAGCTTGCTTTTTCTTGGTTTTGCCCTTCTCTCTCTCCTCCATTGTTGACCTTGAAGAGCTTGCCCTCTCCCCTTTCCCCTCCTATAATTCTTGCATCTTTTTGAGGGATTTGAGAGAGGAGATCTAGATCTACAATCCCCACCAAGCCAAATCCCTTCTTTGTGAAGGAATCCTTGGGATCTAAATCTTGGAGAGTTTTGTGTTCTCCTGTTGTGTTCTTCCTCCCTTATTCCCCCAATAGATTTTGTAGCTTTGGTGGAATTTGAGAGTGAATGACTTGCCTCTTGCATTTGGTGCATAGGTTTGAGTTCTCCTCGGAGATTTGGCGAGTTCAAGCATTTGGGCTTGTTTCTCTTGGGTTCTTGGAACCCTAGACGGTTGTGTGGTTGGATTGTTGACCTTTTGTGGCCTTGTTGCCTTTGTGGCTTTGTATCCTTTGTGGCATTGTTGTTGGGAGCCTCTAATTGAGTTGTGGAGATTGCCCCAATCTTGTACGGGTTCGGTGACCACCCTCAAGTGTCCCATAGTGGAACGTGAGTAGGCCTTTGTGGCGAGCTCCCGGGAGAATAGGGTGAGCCTTTTGTGGCGTCGGTAGGTTGCGTGCCTTCACATCTTGGGGTGAGGCCTTGTGTGGTGTTGGGTGAGCATCGAGCCACCACACCTCGAGGTGAGCCACTTGTGGCGTTCGAAGTACATTGCGCCCCCGCACCTCTCCAATGGAGACGTAGCTTCTTTGGAAGTGAACTTCAGGAAAGAAATAATCGTCTCTGCGTCCATCGGTTATCTCTCAACCGAGCCCTTTACTTATGCAACTTACATTGTGATAGCCATCGTGCTTGAAGTATTTTATCTTGCTTTCACCTTGTTGTTTATCTTGCTTAGCATAGGTTGTTGGTGCACTTAGTGAACCTAGTGAATATAGGTTTTGGCTTGATAAATTAAACGTTAAGTTTTATTCCGCATTTATTAGAGCCTAAACCATAATAATTTTAAAACGCCTATTCACCCCCCTCTCTAGGCGACGTCCATTTCCCTTTCAGTATGGCTAGCTCCTTTGCACATCACTTAAACAAAAGTGTGAGCATATATATAAAAGATAAGAAAAGAAACAAGAAAAAGAGCGAGTGTGCAAAGAGGAAATAGGCATATACCACTATATTGTAGTATGACAAAGAGACACTTTTGAGATTTTGAATCCCAAGTGAATATGTTGATCCTAAAACACTTGGGAGTACCTCGCTCACTCATTCGGTTGAACCAGATACTTTTACATTATGATGAGATTCATCTTTTATGAACTATTGATTACTAAGGTGTGAAAGCCTGCTAATACTATTCAGATGGTTCGAGTAAGGTACTATTCATGAACTCATTACTATGTATCGTATATGATAAACACATGCTGCAACTGCTTCATTTATTTTATCGACTCAGCTTCATGAATTTGAGGATCACATCCATTAAGCTAAACTTTCTCGGGGCGAGCAAGAGTCTAAGCTTGGGGAAGTTGATGATTGTATATTTGCATCATGTTTTACATTATTATTTTGCATTGTAGATGTAGGATCTTGGTATTTTACGGCACTCGTTCGCACATTTTAGTCTGTTCTCACTAGGATCAGGACATATGATGGATCCAATGGATACAATTCTTGGAGTAGTTGTACTAAGGAGAAAAGGAGTCAAAAACAACATAAATCGCTTATTTGGGAAATATTAATAATACCAAAAGAAAACCAGAAGCGAACAAAGGAGACAGAGGGTTCAACGACCAACTATACGACCGAAACAAATTTTCCGGCCGTATAGTTGGCACCGCATGTACCTCCTCAAATAGTTTCACCCCATGCAACTGGATCAAAGAGACGACATACAGAACACCCAGAAATCGCCGAAACCTCACCTCTGGAAGGCATGTGGAGGGGGAACTCATCCACAAGGGATCCATCTTCGCCCTGCGCAGATCCGGGAGGCTAAGACATCGATCTTCATCATCCACCGCTGCATCACCACCATCGCCATCCATCCCATCTACATCTTGTCTAGATCTTATTGTAATTTCCGTACTCGTTGTGGATTTATACAATTACTATTCATCTATGATAGAGTCCGTTGTTATTGCCATGATGTTGATTGCCTCCATGTCTGAGTAGATCCTTAGTTCTTGGGGAGATGGTGAAACCCTAGTATGAGATTGAAATAAGATAAATTCTATTATGATATTCACCGCTGTGACCATGTATTAGATTATCTTCATCTTGATGTTGAGAGAAGTTGGCCTCTCAATATTTGCCTCTCATGGGTACTTGATGGAGGGAACTACTTGTTGGTAGACGTAGGTGTGCTAGCACTTACAGTGACTATAAAGATGTTTGCACCCCTTACGTATCGACTTTGGAAATCGAGGAAACTCACATAACACTATCCATGCCATGGGATACGTCCTACGGGATTATGTCCCATAATAGCGCAGTAACTCGATTGATGTCGATTGCTGACTGCTGTGGTTATGAGGATGATGTGAGCAACGGTTGCTGCCTATTTGTCCAAATATGGAGTTCCTCCCACACATACATAGTTGAGAATGTTCATGATAATGATCTTTATCTTATCTCCTTATAATGCTAGTGGTGTATCTGCTACTCCCTGAGAACTCTTTTCCCCTTTTGCAATTCCAATCTTTCTTACATACGCGATACTTACTTTCTGTGTTCAGTTGTTTTACTTTACTTTATTGTTGCTCTTATACCTAAAACCCCAAAACACCCTTTCACACAATATTCGCATTTTATATTGTCACTTAGAACTTTATTTAGCATTTCTATCGTAATATTTATTTCAAGAATTATTAGACTTC
Source organism: Avena insularis (assembly GCA_023614405.1). Taxonomy (NCBI): domain Eukaryota; kingdom Viridiplantae; phylum Streptophyta; class Magnoliopsida; order Poales; family Poaceae; genus Avena; species Avena insularis. The sequence continues at coordinate 655,790,283 of CM042690.1, read as the reverse complement.
AGACTCCTGCTCCCTGTGGGATCGATATCTTTATTTCGAAACTAGCTACAAACGATCTGTGCACTTGTAGTCATCAATATGACATCTTGAAAATCCAACTGATTGATAGATCATCATTGTATACTAAAACAAAAGTCTCACTTTGTCCCGAAAACAAAATTCTATGAATGTCAAGTAGGTGACATTATTGATTTGCAAAATAGGACCTTATGAATCTGGTAAAACAGATTTAGGATAGGAAGTCCTCCATGAGCAAGTATGATCAATAAACACATATGATATATGGTTTATGATTAGTAACAATGCAGCTAGATTATTTGTACTCTAGTGCAGGTGGGGGACTGAAGGACATATGCCCTAGAGGCAAACAATAAAAGGGTTTTATTATCTTATCTCATTAGTTCATAATAGTTTTATACGATGTTATAACTGTATCAAGCGGAAATATTGATACAGGTGTGATGTATAAACAAACCTAGGTCCCTAGTAGCCTCTATTCAACTAGTTCATTGGGCAACTGATGATCAAGGTTTCCTGATCATGGTGCTATGAGAGCCAACTGACAATGAAGTCATATCATCTAGAATGATGTGATGGACATTTCCCACCAATGATTATTGCAACACGATCATGTCACTTAGTTCTAGTTGCAGTTGTCAAAAATGGAGTTTCTTAATCCTTAGACCATGAGATCATATTAATCACTGTTACCGGAGGATTGCTTTGACTACATCAACCGTCATTTCCATGACTGGGTGACCATAAAGGTGCATGTTGGGTATCCAAAGGGGCATGTAGAGGCCTATGCATCAAGATCAGGATTTGCTCTCCTATGTGATGGGAAGATACACTATGCCCACTAGGTGAATTAATCCATAAGTAGCGCAATGTATGACTAGGTCATGGGGATGAAATTTCATGGGAGCGAGTAAAATAGTACTTGTTGAAAACGAGATTGAACAAGGTATCATGATACCAATGATCAGATCTTGGACAAGTCGTGTATCACGTAACAAAGGGAATTGGACATATCGTTTAAGGTTCAACAAGATGGTGATTCATGGAGTGCATAGGGGTCAACATGGGCATCCCGGTCCCGTTGGTGATCATTCATAGAGATCATGTCTATGGAATTTCCAACCGTAGGGAAACATGCTTAAGGGCACTACAACACTTGGAGATCGTCCTGTGAGATGGAATCACATAAGAGAGAGAAATCAGAATCATTCCGGAGAGATCCGAAGTTGTTCGGAGAAAGAAAGAAAGAAAAAGGCCAAAAGGAGTTTTGGATAAATGGAAATTTATAATGTGAATTTATTATATGTTAATTGTGAATTAATATATACTAAATAAAAATTTAAATTAAAATATATTGGGCAACTTCCTCACTAGGCCAAAACCGTGGAGGGAATTGGCCCAGGAGAAAGCCATAGAAAAAACAGCAGCTAAAGGCAGACTGGGCCATTTTTTGATCGGCCCATGAGGAAAGGTGGGCGGAAAGGCGCTACGTGCTGCACGGGTAGCAGCCAACCGGCTGCTGCACGCAGGCCGCAGCATGCCAACCCACTCGGGCAGTGGATTGTAGGGGTTCGCGTATGAAAACAATAAATTTTACCCTACGCCCCTGAACCCCCTTTGTTGCTAGGACCTATCTATTAGTAATGCAATAACGGGAGGGTATTTTCGCGAACTTACCCTTGAAGACCGAAAAGCATTCTCAATGCTTGGGAGAGCATGGTTGATGTAGACGAGCCGAAGCCGACCTCAAGGTCGTGATGAAGTCCTCGTGCTCTTGTGGCTCCAACAACTTCTAGTGCCTCAAATGTTGCACCTCTCGGGGAGTTACATGCATCTGGTGCCTGGCGATGACTCCCGCTTCCCTGATCCAGCAGCAGTTGTGGAAGTAGAGCTCCTAGATCTGAATCCTACATCACGATGGTGCTCCACGGTGAAGATGTCTCTCGTTTGTGCAGTCCGAACTTGGGACCATGGTCACGGGAAAGAGAGAGAATATCAATTGGAGGTCTCCCCAAAAGTGAGGAAACCTTTATTGAATATTGTGTTGTATTATTTGGTCAAAATACCCCACTATATATAGGGGGAAGGGGAGGTAATCCCTCCCTCAAAGTCCCGGGGTGGGACTAATGCGGTGACCCAGCATACCACTACATGTGTAGTACACTATAGTCATTGACATGACATCCACAGAACACCGTTCCGTAAATATCACATCCCTTAGAGTGGTACAATAGAAACATTGCGGGTCCAAATTACAAACATACACAATTCATTATCATTACAATACCAAAAGTTTGAGATTTCAAGATATTCAAAATTACAAACCAAATAACTTATTTCATAAGTTCAGCGGAAGAACGAAAAACACAACGGTAACAAAGGCATGAGCTCAACAGCTTATTCTATAGGGTTTGTGCTGCTCAGCTCAACCTAGATAACTATTTTATAGCTTGACAACTACTCTTACTCGTTATCTTTAGCTCCATAGTGTATTCTGTAGTCCACCCCTTCAATTCCACCGGACAGGTCTGACTCTTCATAGTAGACGTCATTCTGGACCTCCGTAGCATACACCTGGTCATTCTCCTGGCCTTCAAAGTCTAGCAAGGGGTTCAAACATGGAGTAACATGTCACAATTCTTACACTCTGTAGAGGTGCGTTGCTTTACCCATAAGAGACCAACTCCTTGTTGCACAACTGAACGTACTTTCCCGTCCACAATTCTGTGATGTGGGGCCCAGTAGATGATCCAAGCAAATCACTGCCCCCTTCGTGACCCCGCATGTCCCCTTGGTGTATGCCATGCTCACATCTTGAATTACAGCAATGGTTAGTACAAACCGTCAGATGCCAGAACTATCGTGGGATGTTGAGGGTTCCCACCCATATGATGCATATCCTCTACGAGTTACCAATTAATGCACGCTACGAGGATAACAACCACGACCTGGCCATCTGAATGTATGCGAGAGGAAGAAGATAGAGCTGACTTCTCCGTCCCATTCCAAATCTTATGGTTAACGCGTAATATACGGCGCTAGAATCACTAATGTCATGGGTTATTAAGTCCTAGTTGTTTTGCGATTGGAATCTTAGATTCCCCTGTAATTCTTAGTATTTATCATCACTTAGGATGATAATAGCATTTCATTTGTTTGGGAAAATACTTATTTTCTATCTCTTTTAGAACATAGGTGATATCACACAATTTTCAAATACTTTCATAAAGACTCTTCAAAGGACATGAGCAAGTGGTGAACTTGTCTTGTGACTGCAAGGTAGTGAAGTCGGATACTTTCACCCGACCTTGAGCTCCAGTTTCTACAGAAAACCATTATTTCCCGGTAAGGACAATATTTAAAGAAGCAATATGCAATGCATAGTAATGTCATGCAATGATTTATTTTCTTTCTTCTTTGCGTGTTTTACCCACCTTGTAAAAAATTTAAGTTTCTTTTAATTAATAAAAGAAAAGCATTATTTAAGAAATCATTAAATTCATATTACTTTGCTATTTAGCAATTTTATAATAACTAGTACTCCCTCCGTTTCGGTTTACAAGTCCTGCACGTAGTTTTATGTCGCCAAATTAAGCAACTTAGTATGATGTATATATTACAAAAAATATATCACCGGAAACTTTAGACTTTGTATTTTCTAATGATATAATTTTTATATTATATAATTCAAATTATATAGGTCAAATTAATAACCTAGATATACGCGTAGGCCTTGTAAACTGAAACGGAGGGAGTACTATTCTAAGAGTTTAAAAATGAATTTTTTTATTTTTTAACTCTTTTAAATATTTAACTAAAATTCCTTCAAGGAAATAAAACTTTATTCTTATTACACTTGATTTACTTTTCAAAAATACAAACTAGTATTTTTCTATGATAGTACTTCCCTTTAGAATTTTAAAAATGATTTTTATTCAATTTTAAGTGTTTTGTATATTTTTATAAAATTCCTAAAGGAATATATATAATTTTTAATAATAGATCTATATTTAATTGCTTAAAATTACTATCTAGTATTTTTATTGGATAGAGGATATTTTTGTGATTTCAAAAATATATTATTTGTAATTTTAGGATTTTTATTTATTTTTCTTGAACCTAATTTATTTCAAGGATATATTTGTAATTAAGTATTTTACATAGTTCCTTCTTTTAAAACATGGGCCTGGCCCACTGGGCTGGCCCGACCCAACCCAACCCGCTAGGGCTGGACAAATGCCCTTGGGTAGTATTGGGCTGCCCTCACCCGACCTAGTACCACACACTCGCTCGCTCTCTTCTCTCTTGTCTCTCGCGTGACCCTCTCTGGCCGCTCGATGCCGCCGCCGCACGTGATTCCGACCGCCCTAGGTCCATCTGGCTATTGCCGTGGTGCAAGACGACATGGATGTTATCGCTGCTCGATGTTGTCCCACTCGATCTGACACTGGCGCTCTCCGCTGGCCGCACTGACCCCTACCTCGTGGTTAGGGTTTGGGTCTGCCATGCTCTGGTGCTTCCTCACCGACGTTGTGGTGCTCCCTCGCTGACGCGGTAGTGCTCGTGGCGCCGCTTCTCCATGGCCGCTACTACCGTGTGCAGGTGCGGGATGCAATGCCCCCTTGAGTGCTCCCCGTTCTACCACCTCTCTGCCGCCAGCCTCCTCTCTGCTTCCACTTTGATAATTTTACGAGGACCTCGAGTAAGTGCTCTAATCTCCTCTCTATGCTCTACCTTTCCCCTATCCCACACCATGTGGTCACTTGCGATGGATTTCCCCATTTAGGGTTCATCCCTAAATTTCTAGGGTTCATCCCCCTACAGTGGTGATTTAGCATAGCTCTAGGGTTTAATCGTGCCTATGCAAATCCTTGGATGTTGATATACTATTAGTGTAATGTCAGTTTCTGTTGAGCATGTTTGTTACTTTGTTCTCTATCAGAGAACACTCTGCTAATCATGCTTTTGTTACTCTATTCTATCATAAAACTCTCTGTAAAAGTATGCTTAGCCTAATGTAGATGCTCAAATTTTTGTGGTGGTGGATTTATTCCTATGGAGTTAAGTTGAGATGATCCCTGTACTGATGCTTGGTTAATTGTTAATTGATGAAACACTAATGTGTTTAGTCTTAGGACTTAATCCTGTTACTGTGTAAATCTAGTGCTAGTCTCTGCTCTGAGTAAACAGATGATTTATAAAGATATGCTTCCTATATGCTTGTAGGAAAATGATTATACTTATTGATTTCTATACAGTGCGGCCTAGTGATATACAATGTTCATCTTTACTATCTGTTTTAAAAGAAAGTGTTTATTTATGATTCCTAAATCATTTAGGAAGATGATTATTTCTGTTGAAAAGGATATGCTTGAGCTGGTACTCAAGCAAATATGAACCTGCTAGATAAAGAGGTGCTACCCTTCTAGGAATGTGCATGTACTAGTAGCTGTGATGAGTATCTATCTAGTTAAAACTAGATAATAGGGCAATGATGCTAGTCTAAGACCTTGCCTATGCAAGAACACTTGCATAATCTGGCTATTTATTATCTATTGTCTACTATGTCGACTTATCACGTGCTTGCAAGAAAATGAATGTGCAAGATAGAAAATGATTAGATCTACATGTTGGAACATACTCTGGTTGCCTTGTCTTGATGTTGCCTTTTACTTTTGGCTTGTGGTAGCTCTGGATTTGTGTTGGCTTCCTCTTGGCCTTGTCTTGCTCCTCCTCGTGTTGTTGCTCCTGTGTGACCTTGCTGTCCACCTAGCACACCCCCCTCATCAAGTCACCATCTTTGATGGTGATTTCTTGGGTTTTCTGTGGTGGAAAGTGATTTGATCTAGTGATATTGTTGCAAGATCTGGTGCTATTCTTGTGTTGTTCTTGGGTATGCTGGTGAGAAACTATGGCTGGGTTCTCTTGTGAAGTGGATAGCAAAGCTGGATTTGCTCTACGCTGCTGAGATTTGAACTACTTCCTTGCTCTCTACTGCCGACACCTCAATGCATGCATTTAGGTGTGTGAGCTGCTTCCCTGTTTGCTTTGGCTGTGGATGAGATCAAGTAAATAGTATTTAACTTCCCCATCCTTTTACTGTTACTTGACCTGGTGAAACTTACCACTATTCCACTTGGCTTATAATGTGGTACTGAAGCTATTTGTTTAAAAGAACAGATGCTGCACTTTGGTGAAACTTGCCCCTTCCAATTACTCTATGATGTAATATGAACAGTGCACTTCACTTTTCACCACTAAGAGTAAAATTGATTAACTAATCTTTTGTTTCTAATTGAGTGGTTTATTTATTTTGCAGGAACAGGTCGAGATAGGTAGATAGTATAGATTCTTATTGTAATCTTATTTCTATTTGCTTTGTAAAGAATCTTGTATTAGTATTCCTTTGATTTAATAAAGACTCATTTTGTTGGACTATATTCCTTGTAATTTTCTGTCTGGTTGTAATATCTTCATTTGTAATCTTATTATGGAATAAAGAAAAAGAAATAAGAATTCATTTCTTATTTGAATTTCCTTGTCCTAATTTCATATTGTTGTTTAATATATCTATAATATAATCAAACAATGTTAATACCTATTTAAAAAACACTTAATGATTCTAACTTCTAATTTTCAAACATTATTATTCAAATGATTTGAATTTCAAATGTGAATGCAAAATATTTCCCCCCAAAACACAATAATGCCTAAAGGTCATGTCAAAATTTATAGCAATCACTTTAGAGAGCTATTCCTACATCTAGATACTGAAAGAAACTCTGATCTCTTTAGGTTTTTGTTTGGCGAAAAATTTATCTCGATTTTACAGATGAAATCATGCATATGCACAAATTCCTATTTCTACCCTTCGTTGGTTCCTAAACGCTAGGGTGTTATAGACTTCCCCCCTTAAATTAAACTTTGTCCTGAAGTTTGCTGACGTGTACCTAAATAGTTCTGGATATGCTTCTTTTAAGTCATCCTCTTTCTCCCAAGTAGCTTCTCTCTCCAGGTGATGTTCCCATTGTACTTTGAAGTATTTGATTGCACTTTTTCTCAACCTTTTCCAGTTCTCTTGCAGAATTTTACAGGGTTTCTCCACATAAGTCAAATCTGCTTGCAACTCAATTTCTTGATGTGTAATTGCATCATCAGGAACTTTAAGACACTTTCGTAATTGTGACACATGAAAAACATTATGAACTTGAGACAATCTTTTTGGTAACCCAAGAGAATAATCTATTGTTCTGTTCTGACTCAGTATCTTGAATGGTCCAATATATCTTGGACTCAATTTTCCTTTGACTCCAAATCTCTTAACTCCCTTCATTGGACTTACTTTGAGATATACCATATCCCCCACTTCTGGATGCCATGATCTCCGACTTTGATCAGCATAACTCTTTTGTCGACTTTGAGCTATCTTCAACTGATCTCTAATAATATCGATGATATCTTGCTTCTCCTTGATATAATCTGGTGCAAATTCCTTGCTACTACCAGGTTCATACCAACATATTGGTGATCTACATCTTCTCCCATAAAGTACTTGATATGGTGCTGCTTTCAGACTACTTTGATAGCTATTGTTGTAGGAAAATTCTGCCAATGGTAGATGATCTTCCCACGAACCTCCAAAATCTAATGCACAAGCTGTAAGCATGTCCTCTAAGATTTGATTGGTCCTTTCCGTTTGGCCTCTAGTTTCCGGATGATAGGTTGTGTTGAAATCTAACTTTGAGCCAAGTGCTTCATGTAATTGTTTCCAAAATGCAGAAGTAAACACAGATCCTCTATCTGATACAATTTTCTTGGGTACTCCGTGCTTACTTACTATCTCTTTGACATAGATTTCGACTAACTTCTCGGCATTATCTTTTTGATTTACCGGGATAAAATGTGCACTTTTCGTGAATCTATCCACAATCACCCATATCATATCCTTCCGCTTCGGTGTCATAGGTAATCCTATGATAAAATCCATACCAATTTCTTCCCATTCCCATTCCAGAATTTATAAAGGTTGTAATGGTCCTGCTGGACTTTGATGTTCTGCTTTTACCCTTTGAGAAGTATGGCATTCAGATACATACTTTGCAATATCCCTTTTCATGTTATTCCACCAAAATAATTCCTTAAGATACATGTACATATTCGTACTTCTTGGATGAATTGAATATGGTGTTTCATGTGCTTCTCAGAGTATCACCTCTCTGATCTCCGATACATCTGGTACACAAAAACGGTTTTGGAACCATAAAGATCCATAATCTCCTAGGTGAAAAACTAATTTTTGTCCTTCGAAAATTCTTATGATTTCTTCAGCATTAAATGGATCATCAAGTTGATGTTGATAGATCTCATGACGAAGATCACTGCTTTGCTCTTCTATAACCCTCATGGTAGCTAAGCCTACACGAACTTTTGTCTTTAAGAATTGTATTTCTAACCTTTCCAAATCCATTTGCAACTCTTTTGGTAGTTCCCTATTGATAGATTGAGTATTCGTACTCTTCTGACTTAAAGCATCTGCTACTACATTGGCCTTTGCTGGGGTATAGTTAATTGTAAGATCATAATCCTAGATCAACTCCAGCCATATTTTCTACCTCATATTCAGCTCCTTCTGAGTAAAGAAATATTTAAGACTTTTATGATACGTGTATAGTTCACATCTTGCTCCATAGAGAAAATGTCTCCATCCCTTTAAAGCAAAGACCACTGCTGCTAACTCCAAATCATGTGTTGGGTAGTTAACTTCATGTGGTTTGAGTTGTCTAGACCCATACATAATCACCTCGCGATCTTGCATTAGCAAACATCCTAGTCCTTCTTTGGATGCGTCACAATATATGGTGTAATCTTTTTTCGCTTTCCGATGTAGCTAGGATTGGTGCGGTTGTTAATCTAGTTTTCAATTCCCAAAAACTTGCTTCACACTTCTCATCCCATATGAATGGTGCATTCTTTCTTAGCAATTTGGTCATTGGTCCAGCTATCTTGGAAAAACCTTCAATGAATCTCCGATAATAGCCTGCCATGCCTAAGAAACCTCGGATTTGTTTCACATTAGTTGGTGCATTCCATTCCAATACTGATTGAACTTTGACGGATTTACCGCAATTCCATCCTTACTGATTATATGACCAAGAAATTCTACCTTGTCCAACCAAAATTCACACTTGCTGAATTTAGCATACAACTTATGTTCTCTCAAGATTTGCAACGCTATCCTCAAATGATCAGCATGCTCTTCTTTATCCTTAGAGTATATCAAAATATCATGAATAAACACTATGACAAACTTATCCAGATACGACATGAAAATTTTGTTCATCAGGTTCATGAATATTGTTGGTGCATTGGTCAATCCAAAAGGTACTACGAGATACTTATGATGACCATATCTTGATACAAATGCTATTTTTGGAACATCTTCAGGTTTGGTTTTTATCTGATGGTATCCTGATCTTAAATCAATCTTGGAAAACACTCCAGCTCCTTTGACTTGATCAAACAGATCTTGAATTCTTGGCAATGGATATTTGTTCTTGATGGTAACATTGTTGAGATTTATGTAATCACCACACATTCTTCGTCCCCCATCTCTTTTATCCACAAAAATTACCGGAGTTCCCCATGGGGATACACTTTCCTGAATAAATCCTTTTCTGGCTAATTCATAAATTTGCTCCTTAAGCTCTTTTAATTCTTTTGGTCCCATCTTATACGGTGCTTGGGATATTAGTGCTGTACCAGGTATCAGGTCAATAGTGAACTCTATTTCTCGATCAGGTGGCAATCCTGGTAACTCTGCTGGAAAAACATCTTGAAATTCCTTCACTACAGGAATATCTTCTAATTTGACCTCCTTCATTGAGTTCAACTGCAGATCTACCATGATATGACTATGTTTATCCGCCTGATAGACTATCCTTCCTCCACTTGGAGACTTGATTGAAACAGTTTTATCCTCACAATTGATCTGAGCTCCATACTCCCTCATCCAATCCATTCCCAATACTACTACTATTCCCCTTAATGGAATCACATAAAGATCCGCATAATAGGTTTGACCACAGATTGAGATAACCTGATTTAACTTGATGTTTCTAATGAACACTATCCCTCCAGCGGTAACTACGGTCATAGGTTTTTCTAACGGTGCCCTTTTAATCCCGAAATTATTGCAAAATTGTTCAGATATGAATGAAGTAGTTGCACCGGTATCAAATAGAACTTTTCTAGGATTTGTGAGAATATTGAGCGTACCTATCACCGCTTGATCCGAGTTATCCACCTCCTCCAAGTTTACGCAATTCAGCTTTCCAATAGGTCTACTTGTCTTGCCATTGTCGTTTCTGCCATAACTTCCACCTCTCTTAGGCTGTCCACCTCCGCCTCTTGCTTGACCACTGCCTATTGTAGGCTAACCACCTGGTGGTTTGCTTGGGTAATCAGGCTTGATGTGCCCCTTCTGACCACAACCATAGCATATGATTACTGGTGTCACATCCCAAGATTTTCCAAATCTTGTAATGTGAAAATAAATGAATAAAATAAAACTTTGTTTGATTTTTAGGGCCAGAAGAAACTTTTTGAATTCAATTGGGACTTCAAACCAATTTGGATCAAATAAAAATCCTAAAGGGATTTAAAAAGATAAAACATTTAATAAAGGAAAATAAAATATTTTGGAAATACTATTTTGGATCTTTTAATAAAAGACTTTGTTTTCAAATGAAAAGGTGGATTTATAAATAAAGATTATATTTTAAAGAGCCAAATTAATTTTGGCCAAGCTTTTATATTAAAATATTTTGTTTTGATAAAATGAGTAAAGGTTTATTTAAATAAAATAATGAGGATTTAAATATCCAAATTTTATTAAAGTAAAGGCTTTTTTCTTTTTAAATAAACACTAAAACTTATTATTTTATTTTAATAAGTTTTCCAAAGGTTTTGGTTCTCAAAATGAAAAGAAATATTTTAAATAAAGATTATTTTATAAAGCCAAATTAAACCTTGGCCAAGACTTTGAAACAAAAGGTTTTGCTTTGATTAAAAATAGTAGAGGTTTATTTAAAATAAAATAAGAAAGATTTAAATATCCAAGTTTTATTAATAAAGGTTTTACTATTTTCAAAACATAAAAACTTATTTATTTATTTAAAATAAGTTTTCCAAGTATTTTATATTCTCAAATAAAACTTACCGAATGGTTTTGGTTTTATTTTCGATTTCAAAATAAATATTTCATTAAAACAAATCCTATTTGATTTAATAACTAAGGTCCATTCTATCTAATTATTAATGGAACCTAAAATAAAAGGTTATTTTGTTTTAAACAAGTTTTCCAAGTATTCTTTATTTTCAAATAAAACCTACTGATTTGGTTTTGTAAATATTTGGTTTTCAAATGGAGTTTTTATTAAATAAATCAACCCTATTTTGATTAAATAATTAAAGGGCTATTTTATTTAAATATTAAATAGATCCTAAAAAGAATAAAAATATTATTTTATTTTTAGAATTTGGTTTATGTTGATAAACAGAACCAAGTTCAAAGTTATGAAGTGTGGTGTTTGTTTGAATTGATTTGAACCTTGTTTGATTGTTTGAAATTCAAAACAGGAAAATAGAAGTAGAAAAAGAAAAAGATTCAGAAACAGAAAAAAATAGAGCAGCCCACCATCTGGCCCAACTAGCCCAAACAGGCCCAGAAACAGCCCAGTTTCTCTCCCTCCCGAAGAAAACGGTTGACACCAATTAACTGACCCGCTAAGTCAATGACCAGTGGACCCTCTCCCTCCTTTCTTTTCCCACTGACCAGTAGGCCCACTCTCCCCTGTTCATCCTCCACACCCGCACGACCCCTTCTTCCTCCTCGCGTTAACGACGCCTACCGTTGCTGCCTTTGAATGCCGCGATCAATTCGCATTGATGCCGGGCCTTAAACCTCGCCGCGACTGCACGCTATTAAGCGCCTGCACCTTCTCCTCCTTTCCCCTCTGTCACCACTCCTTCTCCGCCCCGAGGCTGCCCCAATTTGACTCGACACACTCCTAGTTCCGACCACCGTCTCCAACCGATTCCGGCCAAGCCACACCACCCCCTGCCTTCCCGTGCACACGAGCACGTTCACCACTCCCAGACGCATCTGCCGGTACCCTCCGTTCACTCGCGGGCGTTCCTGAACGTCGACTTCGACCAAGCTCCGAGCGCCGCCGTCTTCTGCCGTTCTCCGACGATGTCTCCCAGGTAAACCAGACTGACCCTCTTCGTCTCGTTCGCGCACACAGCACCGCCATGACCTCCTGCATCTAACCATAACTTCGGTTGTTCTTCTCGTGACCTCTAGCGACGACTCCGACCACGACACAGACTCCCCGACGTCGTTCTCTACTCTGGCGAGCAATCGCAGCTGTACCAGAGCACCCCCTGCCACGACAAGCACACGACGAGCTTCCCCAGCCTCTTGCGAATCTGGTGAGCCTACTCTCTCCCCCTCTCGCTTCCTATTTAGCCAGCGCCGCCACTGTCTGACCGTCGCCGCCGCGCGCCGCCAGTTCTTGGCCAGACAATAGCAGCCGTTCGATCTAGATCGGGCGAGCAGGATTAGACCACTTAAACACGAAGGGGTATGCTTTCTGGACCACACGATCTAGTTAGATCCAACGTACCGTGTTGCCGATCCGGCCGAACCGGTACCGTCCAGTTAAAACACGCCGCGTGTCACCTATTCCGTTTAAAAACAGATTTGAAAACAGAATTATTTGCAAACTTCAAACCCTTATAACTTTGGATCCACACGTCCAAAAATTACAAATTTTATGTCGTTGGATTCAGGAGAGCAAGCCCTAGCCAACCATGCCCTTAGTTTAGTAAATAGTATCTGTTAATTTTCTTGTTTTTGCAGATTCTTTTGTGAGCTTGTTTAGAGTATAAAAATTATTTAAAAATGATTTTAGGGTTAAACACCTTTGCAAAATGGATTGTTGTGACCTTACTGACCCTAGGAACCAACCCATGTTTTGAAAAATGAATTTGGAAAAGTTTAGAATGGATTAATTGGTTTAGTTCATTTCTAGCTAAATAAAACTATTGATTTGTTTATGAAAATGGTTTTGAATGGAAAACTTTGGAGGAAATGTTTTGAACCAAACCTACTGACCATAGTAAACACTTTGTGGATTCAAAAATGAATTTGGTGAAACAAAATAATGATTCTTTGTTTTAAAACCATTCCTAGTCAAATAGAAATGTGATTTTTTTATTAAAAATGATTTTGGAAGAAAACTTTTGGAAAATGTTTTGTTTTAAACTCTCTGACCCCAAATACCAAGTTTTGTGATTTGAAAACATATTTGGTGAACCCTATAGATTAATGCCTTAGTAAAAAATATTTTTTACACCACATAAAATAATACTTTGTTTTTAAAATGGTTTTGGGACAAAACCCTTTTGCAAATGACTTTGCCATTTTGGTAAATGACCAATTTGGAACTTACAAAGTTTAGAAGCCTAGTGGAGACCATCCTTACAATAGAACCAACCTTTGCATGCTTATGCATGACTTAGATTCCATTACTTTGTGTGTGAAAAATTGTTTGTTTGACTTTGGTTTGGAATGTGAATTGAATTTGTGTTTGCTTGATTGACTTGTAGTGAAGTGTGAGACTAGCAAGATCAAGGAGTGAACCACCATTTCCTACCAAAAAGGCAAGTTACACTATCATCCAAAGTCCTACTATTTTCATTATACTTAGTGGATTTTGAAAACATGCATGAAAATAATTTCTATACTTATGCTATGCTAAACCTAATAGGATTCCCTATATATACCTTAGTGAAAACAATGTAGTTGTTACATGCTTAGCCATGCTATATTTTGAAAAGAGATACATGTTGAGATTTTATGAAGTTGAGAAAAGGACTTGTGATTTTTTATATAATAAAACAAGGACTCAATGAACCACACAGGTGGACAAGGACTTTGAGTTTTGGAGAAGGTGGCAACAAAGGAACCATTCTATGGCAATCTCTTTGTGTTGTGCTCCAAAAGAAAACCACTCAGAAACTTAGAGATTGAACATGTTTCTCAATGCAGGCTTCGTGTGCAACCACATGCTATTATGGCTCGCTTAGTCAACTACATTGGGAAGACCCATGCATTGTCTTCAGTTCTTTGGACATGGGGATCTGGAATGCTTCATGGGTCTGAAGACAAGCTAGCAATGGTGTATGGGAGGACCTTTGGAAAGACGTCACATTCTCAATGCCGATTCCATCTTGTTGAGCACTTATCCAGCGACCCTTGGTGGCATCAAGATGAGATTGTGTCATGTGGGTAAAGTGTACAACTTCAGAAGATAATAAAATCTAAGTACTTAGCCGTGTCCCGGTTATGGACAATCTTGAGCAACTAAGGCCTGAAGCTATGGAAGATCTCGACACTCTAATTTCTAAAAGAAAACTTTTAAAACTTGATGCACTTGGGGTTACCAAGGTGCTCAAGAGATTTTGACAAGGACTTGAACACTTGAGTTTTTACCAAGGAGTTCAAGGGATTTTTGAAAAGGAGATTTGACAAAGGACCAAAACCATTTTGAAAAGATAGGATAAATTTTGCTTTATGCAAATGAGCTTTAAACTCTACTTAGCCAAATATGCATGTAATGAATAGGATCCACTCATATTATACTTAGTAGTGAAACTTGCCAATACAATTCAAATGTATTGACCCTTGTGGCTGTAACTTGTAATGTTGCAGGTTTGATTGTTTTTAGTGAAGATTGATTGATTAGGATTACAAAGTCTACAACCAACATCTGCCTGTGGCACTTTGAAGATGAAGGACCCCATGACTATAGTTATTCCGCTGCAATGTAATGTAATAGCCAAAGATGCTATGTAATGATGTAATAAAATTATGTTATTCCTGGTTATAAAGTTATATTATGACCTTTGTTTCTTGATATTACATCTTAACTGTGGATGCTAGCTATTGATCCAGGGACTAGCATTGTAAACACAGGGGACTCTACCTATTCAAAGGTTGGGATCCCTACAACTGGCTTCTTACATTCCCTTTGGAAATGCCCTGGAATACCACAATTGTTGCATATAATATTCCTCCCTGGGTTGGACTGACCTCCACTATATTATTGTTAGTATTGTTGTTGTTATTGAAGGGTAAATTCCTAGGTTTGAACTCCAAATTGGGTTTAGGATTACTTGCTTGAATCCTATTAGTTTCCTTCTTTGCTATCTTCCTTCGGTCCTCTTGGACATTCTTATAATCATCCTCAAATGTGATAGCTGCATCTAGTAAGTGTTGAAAAGTTGCTTTATTGGCCATCCTCAACTGCATCTTCACAAATGGATTTAAACCATGCAGGAAACATTTGTTGCTCTTTTCCTCAGTGCTCACATCATCCTCAGCATAACGAGATAGTTGACTCAACTCCCGGATGTACTTCATGACACTAGCATATCCCTGCTTTAGCTCTTCAAACTCCCTACGCTTCAACTCCATCACACTTTATGGAACATGATACTCACGGAATCTCTACTTAAACTCCTCCCAGGTATACTCCCTACCTGGAGGTTGCATTCCTAGCCGATTATCCCACCAAGATGCTGCGGGTCTAGTTAAGAGATGTGTTGCATACCTCAACTTTTCCTCATCATTGCATCCTACAGTTTTCAACTTTCTCTCTGTATCTGCTAGCCAATCCTCTGCATCCATTGGCTCAGGGGCTGATGCAAAAGGTAACGGCCTTGCATTTTGAAAGTCAGAAAGACTCACACCACGTCCTTCAGGTTCCCTCTGATGTCCCACTCAATCCACTAACCCTTCCATGAACTTGTTCTGGGACTCTTGCATCATTTCCATGTACTGCATAAAGTTCTGTTCCATTAACAGCCTCATTGGTGGTGGTGGTAAATTTGCCTGCATTCTGGCGTCTTCATCCGCCTTTTCCTTAGTTTCGTGCTCCAAGCGCTGCTATTCGGTCTCGTCCTCTACACCCGTTTCCATACCCCCTAGTCCTATAACATAAAGTGAACACTCATAATTACATCATGCATATGTGTTCTGAGCTCAACTTCATGCACAGAACTAGTCACACAATGGAAAAAAAAATCCAAATAAGAACCAAATATGCATTTCACATATTATACATTACAAACAACATAGTTAGTACAACATCATTACAAGCCCATACCATTTAGGTATTACAAACTCATGTGGATGCTATCCCACTTATTTAGTTAGATCAAGTGCTCAAACTCTAACTCCCGTATCACCACTAGGATATTCCTTCTCAAGGTCATGCTCCCCAGAAGCTGCGGCGTTCATCGTACATACCCGGAATACAACCATACTGACATGAAGTATTTGGGCTTGACACATCATCCAGCTGAAGTGTGTCCATACCTTCCAACTCATCTGAGGTGTCTTCAGAATCATCCTCATCACTGTCTTCTTCAATCGCCTCCTGTATTCCGACTCCAGAATAATCAACAGAATATTCCACTTCCGATGCTCCCCAAGTACTCTGTTGGGTACGATAGTCCTCAGCTATAATTGGATAGTGCACGTTATCTGGAGTAGGATAATGTTCTGGTGACTCAAACACCCTTTCTTCAGGATCTTCCTCATCGGACTCTACATCCTCTACATAGACATCCCTTCCATCAATGGGATAATATCTCACTCCCATGCGACTAGTTTGCCCGGTATCCCCAACTGAGTCTTCCATAGGAATAAAATTCCCGGCAGATCCATCCATCGATTCGTACCTCCATACTTTGGAGTTTCCAATAGGTAGTTCCAAATCCTCGGTTCCCCAAGAATTCTGTTGTACTGGATGACTAGTGCCCTCATCAGGATATCTAGTGGGTTCTGGCATAGGTGAATAAGGATATGGTGTAAAAGATGCTGGATCTATAGGTACATACTTAAAAATTGGGCTAACCCTATCCACTGTTTCATTCTCCAGTTTAGATGCTAACTTCTCCCTTCATTCAGGATTAGTTAAATCCTCTAGCATATCAATCTGATCCTCTACAATAACCCGATGTGTCTTATACAAAGACCCAACCATCAGTCGATATAGATCCATAAACTTGGAAGCTAGTGTTGGATGCTTCTTTACTAAAGTAAGATGATCCAGAACTGGTTCTGTGTCTATAGAGTCGTGAGGAATCATAGAATATGTGCTTCCCCTAACTCTTCTTATTTGTACTACCGAACATTAGCTATCGCCTCCAAAATAGCAACATGGTATGCTGCTAGGTGACTTCTACCTTCACCCATGGGTAAATCATGATATAAACCAAGTTTTTTGGTAGTTAGATGCTAACACGATATTTGGCTAACATTCGCCCATCATGGTATGCCATGGTATTAACTGTAATATTAGTTGTGCAACAAAAAACCCTCAGCAGTTCTCGAAGCTGTTTAGTTAAAGCCTCCTGATAATCATCGAGAGTCTCTTCCTTCCTTGCCAAAGTCCATTTTGGAAACTTTGGTGCCATTTCCATTGTAAAGAAAATATTCATAATTAGTAACCATTAATTATAATGATGCATCATAATAAAGAATTATCGCACTAAAAAATATAACGAAATATTCCCAATTGAATATTCATCATATAATCTAGAGAACTCTTTACCATTGCCCTAAGACTCCTACAGGTAGTTCCCTTTACTAGGTTTCCAACCTAAGGTCAAAGCAATTTCTCTGATACCAGCTGCGGAGACCCAGCATACCACTGCATGTGTAGTACTATAGTCGTTGACATGACATCCACAGAACACCGTTCCGTGAATATCACATCCCTTAGAGTGCTACAACAGAAACATTGCGGGTCCAAATTACAAACATACACACTTCATTATCATTACAATACCAGAAGTTCGAGATTTCAAGAGATTCAAACTTCCAAACAAAATAACTTATTTCATAAGTTCAGTGGAAGAACGAAAAACACAACGGTAACAAAGGCGTGAGCTCAACAACTTATTCTATAGGGTTTGTGTTGCTCGGCTCAACCTAGATAACTATTTTACGGCCTGACAACTAATATGACTTGTTGTCTTTAGCTCCATAGTGTATTCCGTAGTGCACCCCTTCGATTCCACTAGACAGGTCTGGCTCTTCATAGTAGACATCGTTTTGGACCTCCGTAGCATACACCTGGTCATTCTCCTGGCCTTCAAAGTCTAGCAAGGGGTTCAAAGGAAAGGGTGAGTAACAACATTACCCAGCAAGTTCACTATATGCAAGGTGGAAAGTTTGATGCTCTAACTACCACCTCAGACTATAAGTCCTTGGTACTATGCAGTTTCGGTAAACATTTCTTCAAAGATTGATTTTATTATCAAAAACTATGCCCATCAGCCTTCATAGGTTGACCAGAACTTGATACGTCGTAAACGTATCTATAATTTTTGATGTTCCATGCTTGTTTTATATCAACTATCTTATGTTTTGTCTACATTTTGAGATACTTTTATGCATTTTCTAGAACTAACATATTAACAAGATGCCGCAGTGCCAGTTGCCTGTTTTCTGCTGTTTTCAGTTTCGGAAAAGCTCGTAAAGAAATATTCTCGGAATTGGACAAAATGAAAGCCAAACCATTTCCATTGTAAAGAAAATATTCATAATTAGTAACCATTAATTATAATGATGCATCATAATAAAGAATTATCGCACTAAAAAATATAACGAAATATTCCCAATTGAATATTCATCATATAATCTAGAGAACTCTTTACCATTGCCCTAAGACTCCTATAGGTAGTTCCCTTTACTAGGTTTCCAACCTAAGGTCAAAGCAATTGCTCTGATACCAGCTGCGGAGACCCAGCATACCACTGTATGTGTAGTACTATATTCGTTGCATGACATCCACAGAACACCGTTCCGTAAATATCACATCCCTTAGAGTGGTACAACAGAAACATTGTGGGTCCAAATTACAAACATACACACTTCATTATCATTACAATACCAGAAGTTCAAGATTTCAAGAGATTCAAACTTCCAAACAAAATAACTTATTTCATAAGTTCAGTGGAAGAACGAAAAACACAACGGTAACAAAGGCGTGAGCTCAACAGCTTATTCTATAGGGTTTGTGCTGCTCGGCTCAACCTAGATAACTATTTTACGGCCTGACAACTAATATGACTTGTTGTCTTCAGCTCCATAGTATATTCCTAGTCCACCCCTTCGATTCCACCAGACAGGTCCGGCTCTTCATAGTAGACATCGTTTTGGACCTCCGTAGCATACACCTGGTCATTCTCCTGGCCTTCAAAGTCTAGCAAGGGGTTCAAAGGAAAGGGTGAGTAACAACATTACCCAGCAAGTTCACTATATGCAAGGTGGAAAGTTTGATGCTCTAACTACCACCTCAGACTATAAGTCCTTGGTACTATGCAGTTTCCGTAAACATTTCTTCAAAGATTGATTTTATTATCAAAAACTATGCCCATCAGCCTTCACAGGTTGACCAGAACTTGATACGTCGTAAACGTATCTATAATTTTTGATGTTCCATGCTTGTTTTATATCAACTATCTTATGTTTTGTCTACATTTTGAGATACTTTTATGCATTTTCTAGAACTAACATATTAACAAGATGCCGCAGTGCCAGTTGCCTGTTTTCTGCTGTTTTCAGTTTCGGAAAAGCTCGTAAAGAAATATTCTCGGAATTGGACAAAACGAAAGCCAAACCATTTCCATTGTAAAGAAAATATTCATAATTGGTAACCATTAATTATAATGATGCATCATAATAAAGAATTATCGCACTAAAAAATATAACGAAATATTCCCAATTGAATATTCATCATATAATCTAGAGAACTCTTTACCATTGCCCTAAGACTCCTACATGTAGTTCCCTTTACTAGGTTTCCAACCTAAGGTCAAAGCAATTACTCTGATACCAGCTGCGGAGACCCAGCATACCACTGCATGTGTAGTACTATAGTCGTTGACATGACATCCATAAAACACCGTTCCGTAAATATCACATCCCTTAGAGTGGTACAACAGAAACATTGCGGGTCCAAATTACAAACATACACACTTCATTATCATTACAATACTAGAAGTTCGAGATTTCAAGAGATTCAAACTTCCAAACCAAATAACTTATTTCATAAGTTCAGTGGAAGAACAAAAAACACAACGGTAACAAAGGCGTGAGCTCAACAGCTTATTCTATAGGGTTTGTGCTGCTCGGCTCAACCTAGATAACTATTTTACGGCCTGACAACTAATATGACTTGTTGTCTTCAGCTCCATAGTGTATTCCGTAGTCCACACCTTCGATTCCACCAGACAGGTCCGGCTCTTCATAGTAGACATCGTTCTGGACCTCCGTAGCATACATCTGGTCATTCTCCTGGCCTTCAAAGTCTAGCAAGGGGTTCAACGGAAAGGGTGAGTAACAACGTTACCCAGCAAGTTCACTATATGCAAGGTGGGAAGTTTGATGCTCTAACTACCACCTCAAACTATAAGTCCTTGGTACTATGCAGTTTCGGTAAACATTTCTTCAAAGATTGATTTTATTATCAAAAACTATGCCCATCAGCCTTCATAGGTTGACCAGAACTTGATACGTCGTAAACGTATCTATAATTTTTGATGTTCCATGCTTGTTTTATATCAACTATCTTATGTTTTGTCTACATTTTGAGATACTTTTATGCATTTTCTAGAACTAACATATTAACAAGATGCCGCAGTGCCAGTTGCCTATTTTTTGCTGTTTTTAGTTTAGGAAAAGCTCGTAAAGAAATATTCTCGGAATTGGACAAAACGAAAGCCAAACCTCCTATCTTTCCCGATACAAAGATAGAGTCCAAAGCAGAGACGGAGGAGGGCTAGGGGTTGGCCCCACCACCTGGTGGCGTGGGCTAGGCCAGGCCGTGCCAGGGGGTGACGTGGGCCCCTTAGGCCTCCATCGACCTTGCCCCTTCGCCTATAAAAGCCTCCCAGGACGAAAACCCTAAATACCAGATCAGAATTCCACGAAAAGTTCCGCATCGCCGCCGCCACTGTAGAGGAGATTCGGGGGACAGAAGTCTCTGTTCCGGCACCCTGCCAGGATGGGGAAGTGCCCTCGGATCCATCTCCATCGACTCCACCGCCATCTCCATCGCCGTTGCTGACTCCCATGATGAGGAGGGAGTAGTTATCTCTCGAGGCTAAGGGCTCTACCGGTAGCTATGTGTTCATCTCCCTCTATGCATGATCTTATTGAGATCATGAGCTTTGTAATCTATAGATCTATTCTACTACTCAAGTGCTTTAATGAATCTTTGCTTATCCCCACGTGTGTGAAGTTGACAGTGTGCACACCGTGTGGCACTTTGGCTAATATTACATAAATACTTGTCATGAGTATAATTTGAGTTGGATGTCTCTATGAGATTGTGGTGTTTGTTGGAACCATCTAGCGCTCAAGGTGATAGTGAGGGTTATCCAGATGGGGAATGCGAACTTTAAGGTGTGCTGTTATAGCCCTACATCGTCCAACCAAAGAGTAGTTTAGGGTAGCATCATGAAGAGATGATATTTATATGAGAGTGTCTACTAGTGAAAGTATGATCCCTAGGCCTTGTTTCTAAGCATTGAAACACCGTTTACAATCTGTCCTATTACATGTTTGCTTGCTGCCACTATTATTTAAGGTTGCATTTACCACTTATAATCATCCATATTACTTGTATTTCACTATCTCTTCGCTGAACTAGTGCACCTATACACCTGACAAGTGTATTGGGTGTGTTGGGGACACAAGAGACTTCTTGTATCTTGATTGCAAGGTTGCTTGAGAGGGATACCTTACACCACTTCCTCCCTGAGTTCGATAATCCTTGGGTGATCCACTTAAGGGAAACTTGCTATTGTTCTACAAACCTCTGCACTTGGAGGGCCAACACTGTCTACAAGAATAAGAGCGTGCGTAGACATCAAAACTTCATGGAGTTCCTTTCCTGCCGCGTTCGTAGCTCCTTCCTGGAACATGGAGTAACATGTCACAATTCTTACACTCTGTAGAGGTGTGTTTCTTTACCCATAAGAGACCAACTCCTTGTTGCACAACTGGGCATACTTTCCCGTTCACAATTCCGTGATGTGGGGCCCAGTAGATGATCCAAGCCAATCACGGTCCCCTTCGTGACCCCACATGTCCCCTTGGTGTACGCCATGCATACATCTTGAATTACGACAATGGTTAGTTTAGACCATCAGATGCCAGAACTATCGTGGGACGTTGAGGGTTCCCACCCATATGCTGCATATCTGATGACCCACAAGTATATGGGGTGTATCACAGTATTTTCGAGGGAAGTGAAACCCAATTTATTGATTCGACACAAGGGGAGCCAAAGAATATTTATAAGCCTTAACAACTGAGTTGTCAATTCAGCTGCACCTGGAAACAATCTTGCTCACCGCAGTTTATCAGTAGCAACAGTTTTATAGTAGGAATAGCAAAGTAGCAGTAGTAGTAAAGTAAGACAGTAGTAACAATAGCAGTAACAATAGGATTCGAGTGCGGTAGGCATAGGGATGGATGGACGGGCGTTGCATGGACAAGACAATTCACATAGCAATCAGAACATAGGGAAATTGCACATAAATAAGATAAAGCATCCAAGTAATAGATAATCCTAGGCATGTGTTCCATATATAGTCATACGTGCTCGCAATGAGAACTTGCACAACATCTTTTGTCCTGCCAGGCCGTTTGCAGCGAGGCCTCAAGGGAACTACTGGCAATTAAGGTGCTCCTTTTAATAGAGCACCAGAGCAAAGCATTAACACTCCGTGAAGACATGTGATCCTCACATCAAAGCCATTCCCTCCGGTTATCCCGATTTCTGTCACTTCGGGGCCATTGGTTCCGGACAACAACATGTGTATACAACTTGCAGATAAGTCCATAAACAATACTATCATAATGAATCAATAACATGTTCAGATCTGAAATCATGGCACTCGGGCCCTAGTGACAAGCATTAAGCATAACAAGTTGCAACAAAGTCATAAAGCACTAATAAAAGATACTAGGCACCATGCCCTAACAATCTGATGCCATTACATGAACGATCTCATCCAATCCCTACCATCCCCATAGCCTACAGCGGGGGATTAATCACTCATAGATGGGGGAAACATGGATGGTCGATGGAGAAGTGATGGTGATGATCTCCTCCAATTCCCTGTCCCGGCAGGGTGCCGGAATGGAGTTTCTGGTGCTGTTTCGTGGAATCTGGTGGTGGCGGCGGAGCGGAACTCCTTCTGAAAAACGTCGACCCCCCCTGAGTTTTTAGGTCAAAAGGCAACTTATAGGCGAAGAGGGAGACTGAGGGGAAGTCTGGGGCGGCCAGACCACCCCCTGGCGCGGCTTGGGCTAGCCCGCGCGGCCAGGTGGTGTGCCCTGGGCCCAGCCCCCCTCCGTCTCGTATTCTGGCTCCGGGAGTCTTCTGGTGAAATAGGATTTTTGGCATATTTTCCGGGATTTTTCCTGATAGTTGATTTTCTGCACAAAAAGTAGACACCAAGACAATTCTGCTGAACATAGCGTCAGTCCGTGTTAGTTGCATCCAAATCACACAAGTTTAGAGGAGAAACAATAGCAAAAGTGTTCGGGAAAGTAGATACGTTTTTGACGTATCAACTCCCTCCAAGCTTAGCTTATTGCTTGTCCTCAAGCAATTCAGTTGAAAACTGAGTGCGATAAAAGAACTTTCACGAACACATTTGTTTCATATGATGTATATATTCTCAGCATGTGATCAACTACTTAGACAATTCATAATAAGGAGTATGCAACTAAGTTTACTTAATAGGCATTGCAAGCTATGAAGAGATTCCAACTCAAAAATAATAAGTAGCATGAAGCATAAACATAAGCAACATTACAATGCTCATAAAAAGGTATGATAGAGTGATATCTTGTTTGCCTTTGATTTAAGGCACCTCTGAAGTTTAGGTGAAGACTAGAAGTAAAGATATCAAAGATACAAGCATCAAAGTCATAACACAAATAATCAAGTTTTGAGACAAGCACAAATAATGACAACTATGCTCTCAAGAAGGTGCTCACAGAATATGTGGAGACTCAAGAAGTAAAGGAAAAGGTTTTGAATAGTTTGAAAGGCTTCCAAATGTTGAAAGTATGGTACTTGTTAGCTTTGAGCTCTCATTGCCCCTATCATAAGCATCTTTAAATGGTTAAGGTTAAAGTGACACAACTAAGAGGATATGCTTGACAAGTTATAAATCGAAGTCTCATGCCCCTTACTTACGAAGACCGATCCTCATGCTACTCAACTTCAGTCACAAGTAAGCTCTTGTCATTGTAAGTATATATGTATCATAGAGAACCGCCAACGGGGTACCCCTTCCACATGACATAGGAGCTATCCCATAATCAAAATAACAAGGCAAGCAGACAATGAGCATCTCAGCGATCTTTTTATTTACTATGTGCATAGATTTTTATTGAGGATGCTTCATAGAATGCTCATTATAGTTATGCTGCAAGTTTCCACCATGATTAGGCATGGCTTAGGCTAGCGGCCTAGGCGTTTCTCTAACATACATACAAACTCCATTATCTTACAAGTTCCACTTTTATTTCACACCGCCGGGATCCATAAGCAAAAGAACATGATATCAACGAGGTACTAAGTACCAGTGCAATGTTGAAAGCGTTCCCCAAGATACATGGTTCTGCTAACTTCAACTTATAAAGTGCAAGCATATACGCAACAAAGAAGGACGCAATGGTTCAGGTTTATTAAATGCAAGAAAGTAAAGTGTGCCATCAAGTTCATGAGAGCTTTACTAACTAACTTTCCCATAACAAACAAACATTTTATTCGGAAGAAAACAAGGCATATTGAATATGCACGAAAGTAGCAAATGATGATAATAGGTAGGTATGGTGGACACTTTGGCAATATTTGCTTTTGGGAGTTGCAAACATGAGTAAAACATACTCAGTGAAAATGAAGGCTAGTAATAGTAAGGGAGCGACAAACGAGAGAGCAATAGCTGTCATAATCATGCTTGCAACAAAACAGGACTAATCATGGCATGAAAGTGATTCAAGATCCTCAAGGCAAAATAATTCATCGAGTCTTAACTGATTATTATAGTCATGTGCATGCGTGAGCATGTGCCAAGTCAATTCAAATGAAACATTCAGAGGAGGATACCACGGTGTCATACCAAATTATGAATAGAGTAATGCAAGCAAACATTCATAAGACATGCTACAAACTATTAGCAAGCTGGAACTAATCATACGAAAGCAAGACCTATTAAGCATCCAAATATAACATACACCCTACACGAACAGACTAAGTATGCCCACAATGATGAGTATATGTACAAAAATGAAAACAAATAGAGTTCATTACCAGCCTCTTACCACGCCTCAAGTTGTCATTAATCCTCATTATTGCTCTTCACTTGTGTGGCTTGAATAATAATATGAAACCAATATCCACTGAGGACTGATGAACCCTGTAGCAAACTCACAAAACCAAAGAAGAACGACAAATATTTTTGGTGTTTTCGATTATTATTTTTATAACAAGAGCCAAAGAGGAAAAACAAGCAAAGCAAAATCTTTTTGGGTTTTTCGAATAGTTCAAACGAAGCAAAAGGGAAAAACAAACCAAGGCAAAAAAAGAAGAAGAAGCAAACAAAGAGAAACAACAGAAATATTTTTGGTATTTTTGTGTTTTAGAAAGCAAAAGCAAAGAAAGAACAAAAACTAAAAAGAGAACAAAACATGAATATACAAAGTACCGACGCAACATGATAAGGAGATGAGTGCGATGTCGGCGTACCTCCCCCCAAGCTTAGGCTTTTGGCCTAAGTAGGTATCAATCCAGATACGGGTAAGGGTTCTAAGCAGGAGGATCATGATAAGAGTGATTGTAGTTAGGACCATGGGAAGAAGAAGCTCCCCAGTCATAAGCAGGCTGCTGATATGAAGACTCCCCCGCATTCGAGGGTTGGACTGAATCATCTGTGACCTCCCTTCTAGTATCCTGCTCCTGTTGGGAGAGCTCTCCCAAGTACGTGTCAAGCTCCTCCTTAGTGAGGGACCATCCTTCCCTGTTATCAAGGTTAAACAAAACAGGTGCAGACAAAAGAACAACACGCTCAGACTTGCTCTTTCTCCACCCAGCTTTGAGAAAGGTTATTTCATAAGACAACTCACTCATACTAGCCCATGAGGAAACAAATTTATGCTGTATCATGGAATTAAGATCAAGCCTTTCTATGGGAAACTATAGGTCTAGATGATGAGGCAGTAAACCATGCAATGCTAGTAAACGAGAAGCAATGAGGCCTCCACAAATTCCACCTTTCTCACGGTTAGCAGCAAGACAGAAAGCTATCAAAGCACCTAAGTTGTAAGACCTATCTCGTTTAAGAGTAGCAGAGATAAATGCTAGATCATATGAAGATAACTTATTGGCAGTTTTCCTAGCAAGAACACACTTGGCAACAAAGTAGGCAAAATGTAATAGAGGAAGGTGAATGTTACGGATTTTCCATTCTCCTTGAGAAGTCTCCCTTGGAAAATTTCTGCGTATAAATCCATGAGTGGTTCAGGTCGCTCCTTAATCCTTCTACATGATCCCCATTGAGGTACCTTAATAGCTGCACAAAAATCATCAAGAGAAAGGTCAGCAATATTGTAAATTTTGTAGTGGACCATGGGGTTAGACAAAGAGTGACTAAATTGAAAGTCCTGCACCACAGACATGGTTAGCTTCACAAATTGACAAGGCTCATCTTACAAAAAGTGCTCTAACCCTGCATTAGAAACCAAAGTGTGGAAATCTTGGAGAATTCCCGCAGCTCTCATGAACTCAGAACAAGGATAAATGTAAGGAAAAACTTCCTCCTCCTGGTGGACCTTCATGATCTCAGGCACCCATAGTTCATGTTGGTTTAGGTGGTGCTCACTCATCTTCTATTCTGAAATTTAAACACCTATTAAACAAGTGATTGCAAAGTGAATAAGATGAAGGATTCTACTCATAGGGACTTGTAAGAGGCCTAAACATGCATCAAACTATATATCTAAGCATCAAACAAGCTTACAAGCTCTCATAACCTATCACCTATAGCAGCAAAATACTCAAGATATAATCCACTAAACTCAAATCTACTTGGACAAGGAGAGGAGTCACATACCAGGGAACAAATGCTCCAAATTTCAGCAAGAAAGATGGGATGAGCAAGGAGATCGAAAAAATCGAGAGCAAGCACAGCAAGAACACGATTTTGAGCAATGAACTGGAGCTTACTCGGGAGAGAGAAGAAAATGGCAGGTGAGAGAGTTAGTGGGGGACAGGGGTGGCCCACACCAGGGCATGGCGCCACCCAGGGTAGGCCGCACCACCAGGTGGTGTGTCTGCCTGGTGGGTCCACCTGGTACCTCCCAGGCACTCCTCTGTCCCTTTTTTCACGTAAAAATTTAATATGAATTTTATGGAATTTTTCGAGACACTTTATTTTTGGGCAATTTTCAGGTATAGAAGAATGATTTTCTGACAGACAGATTTTTTTGGAAAAAGATGCAAGGACAAAACAAAGCTAGGACTGCAGAAGTTCTAAGACACTCTAACATGCAAGCAACTACCAACAAAAAGAAAACTAAACGAAAGAAAAACTAAAATGGATAGAATAGAAGTAAACGGAGATAATCATAGTGAAAACATTGTTTTGTTCAACGAAATCCTTTTGTTAACAAGGTTGATCAGGTCTTGTTACCAAAAATAATTCCATTTGAGACAAAACTTGTATTCCACTTATGATTATGTTACCTCAACCTTGATAGCAATGGTCCCAATCATAATAGTTTCAAATTTTTCTCTTGGTATGGGACAATATATTTCTCCAACTTGAATGCCCTCAACATGTTCAATTGAATTCAAACCATAAGTTCTTTCAATCTTCTTGGGGAAGTAGACAGTATGTTCCTTGTCATTAACATTGAAAGTCACCTTTCCTTAATTACAATTAATAACAGCTCCTGCAGTATTAAGAAAAGGTCTCCCAAGAATAATAGACATATTATCATCTTCAGGCATTTCAAGCACAACAAAATCAGTTAATATCAAGCAATTATGAGCCACTTGAACAGGTACATCCTCACATATACCAATAGGAATAGTGGTAGATTTATCAGCCATTTGCAAAGATATATCAGTTGGTATTAATTTTTCTAGTTGAAGCCTCTTATAGAGAGAGAAAGGCATAACACTAACTCCAGCTCCCAAATCACACAAAGTAGTTCTAACATAACTATTCTTAATAGAGCAAGGGATAGTTGGAATCCCAGGGTCTCCAAGTTTCTTAGGAACCTTACCATTAAATGAATAATTAGCAAGCAAAGTAGAAATTTCTTCATTAGGGATCTTCGTTTTATTCGAGAAAATATCCTTCATATACTTTGAGTAAGGAGGTAATTTAATAGCATCAGTCA
Source organism: Avena insularis (assembly GCA_023614405.1). Taxonomy (NCBI): domain Eukaryota; kingdom Viridiplantae; phylum Streptophyta; class Magnoliopsida; order Poales; family Poaceae; genus Avena; species Avena insularis. The sequence continues at coordinate 655,761,698 of CM042690.1, read as the reverse complement.
AAGGAATTTGCAAGAATAAAGGTTTCATCCACTCACAAAACTTATTATAGTGTTCATCTTCCTTTGACTTGTGTTTCTTATCAGGGAAAGGCATAGGTTTTTGGACCCAAGGTTCTATTTCACTACCATGTTTCTTAGCAACAAAATCTTCTTTAGTGTATTTAGTATTCTTAGTGTGTTTTTTAGGTTCTTCTTCAACTTTTTTTCATTAGGAGCTTCATTTTCTTCATTACCACTTTTAGTTTCAGCATCAGAAATAGATATACTATTAGGATCTATAGCGGGTTCAGAGGGTTCTACAATAGTTTTATGTTTCTTTTTCCTTTTCTTACGAGTAGAGCCACTATTTTCAGCTTGTTGAAAATCCTGCTCAATTCTTTTGGGATGCCCCTCAGGATATAGAGGATCCTGGGTAGCAGCACCACTTCTAGTTCTAATTTCATAAGCATGTTTTTCTTTAGCAGCATTAACTAGCAAGTCTTTTTGCACTTTAACGAGTTGATCTATTTGAGTTTGAACCATTTGAAAGTGTTTAACAATCATTTTAACATCATTAGAGGTTCTTTCCACAATATCTTTCAACTCAACAATAGCTCTAGTGTTTTCCATTAGATGATTTTGCACCCTTTTATTAAAATTATCTTGCTTAACAATAAAGATATCGAATTCTTCTAAGCATTGATCAGGAGGTTTAGAGTAAGGGATATCACCTTCATCAAAGTGTTGGAGAGAGTGTACCTCAATAGTGGATGAGTAGGGAATAGGCTTACATAATTCTTCTATAGGAGGTAAATTCTTGACATCTGTAGCTTTAATTCCCTTCTCCGAAAGACATTTCTTAGCTTCCTTCATCACTTCATCATTTAATTCAATAACTCCCCTCTTCTTTGATGTTGGAATAGGCACCGGAATAGTAGGTTCAGGTACAATTACTTCAGATATAGCTTGTTTAGGAAGAGTCCAATCTTCATAATTCTTACTTATTTTAGCCATTAATTCCTCAGCTTCCTTAGGAGTCCTATTCCTGAAAACACAATCAGCACAACTATCTAGGTGTGTACTAGATTCTTCAGTTAGTCCATTATAAAATATATCAAGAAGCTCATTCTTAGGTAATGGACTTCCAGCTTGTGCATGAATCAAAGCACAAAACCTTGCCCAAGATTCAGGCAATACCTCTTTTTCTCCCTGTTTAAAATCAAAAAGTTCCTGCAAAATAACATGTCTAGCACTTGGAGGAAAATATTTCTGCAGGAAAGTACTAATCAAGCAATTAGGGCTATCAATAGATCCAGGAGGTAAATTACTAAACCAAGTTTTAGCTTATCCTTTCAGTGAAAAGGGGAAAATCTTAGCAACAAAGTAAGTACGCATCTTAATATCATCAGAAAACAAGCCACTCATGGTAGAAAGTTCATTCATGTGTGCTACCGCACTTTCATTCTTAGTCCCACAAAAAGATTCTTTCTCAAGAATAGCTATATAAGATAGATCGAGAGAGAAATCATAATCTTCATCTATAATGTTTATGGGAGAAGCAGCAAACTTAGCAACAGGAGACAATTTGGGTCTAATAGTACGCCTCTCAAGGAGACTCTTAGCAGCGCTCCTATCATGGGTGTTTTTACATACTTTAATAAATTCATCGGTCATCTCAACATAACCATCTTTAATGTCATAACTCTCACTAGACTCATGTGAACTAACAGGTGTAGTAGTAGTGTCTTCATTAGGAGTTTCAGTATTTCCAGCTATAGTTCTAGCAATCATAGCATCTAGGAAAGGACTTAATGAACCACTCTTATCAAGCATAGTAGAAGCAGCATCAGAAGCATCAGAAGTTTCAGATTCAGCAGTAGTAGCAGTGTGTGTAGCATGTGTATGTGGTGGTGTAACGAGCTTACTCATAACATATGGTGAATCAAGAGCAATAGAGGTGTTCAGAATCGTACCTCTTCTTGTAGTGGATGGTAAAATAGGAACCTTGCCATCACAAGATTTACCCATGATGGATGGATAGCAATGAACAATAGAGAATCCAAGTGAACTTGATAAATAAAGCTATGCTCCTCGGCAATGGCGCCATAAAGTAGTCTTGATGACCCACAAGTATAGGGGGTGTATTGCAGTATTTTCGAGGGAAGTGAAACCCAATTTATTGATTCGACACAAGGGGAGCCAAAGAATATTTATAAGCCTTAACAACTGAGTTGTCAATTCAGCTGCACCTGGAAACAATTTTGCTCACCGCAGTTTATCAGTAGCAACAGTTTTATAGTAGGAATAGCAAAGTAGCAGCAGTAGTAAAGTAAAGACAGTAGTAACAATAGCAGTAACAATAGGATTCGAGTGTGGTAGGCATAGGGATGGATGGACGGGCGTTGCATGGACAAGACAATTCACATAGTAATCAGAACATAGGGCAATTGCAGATAAATAAGATAAAGCATCCAAGTACTATATAATCCTAGGCATGTGTTCCATATATAGTCATACATGCTCGCAATGAGAACTTGCACAACCTCTTTTGTCCTGCCAGCCCGTTTTGTAGCGGGGTGATACATTGCAAATGTATCTATAATTTTTGATGTTCCATGCTTAGTTTTATCACTTTCTTGTGTTTTGTTCCAACTTTGGAGTACTTTTCATATGATTTCTTGGACTAACCTATTAACAAGAGCCACAGGTACCATTTGCTTTTCTGCTGTTTTTGGTTCCAGGAAAGTCAGAAAATGAATATTCTCGGAATTGGACGGGACAAAAGCCAAAGTGCCTATTTTCCGGAAGTCATCAGATGCCAGAATACGAGACGGAGAGGGGCCAGAGGCTGGCCACACCACCTGGCCGTGCAGCCAGGCTTGGCCCGCGCCAGGGGGTGGTGTGGTGGCCGCTGGCACCCCCTCGGCCCCCCCTTCCGCCTATAAGATGCCCTCGGGACAAAAACACTAAGGGCCCGATCAAAAATCCACAAAAGAGTCTATAGCTGCCGTCATCTCCATCCCTAGATCGGGAGGGATCTGAAGCTCTTCCTAGCACTCTACCGGAGAGGGGAATTCACCCTGAAGGCCTTCTTCATCACCATGTAAGCCTCCGGTGTGATGCGTGAGTATTTCATCCTTGGACTATGGATCCATGTAGTAGCTAGATGGCTGGTTCTCCTCCTTTGTGCTTTCATGTTTAGATCTTGTGAGCTCCGTTCCTGATTAAGATCATCTATTTGTAATTCTGCATGTTGTGTTTGCGGGGATCCGATGGATATTGAGATGCTATTTCAGATTGATTATTGATTCTATCATGTCTTTGTTATTTGTGATCTTGCATGCTTTCTGTTGTTAGTAGCTATCTTGGCCAAGTAGATGCTAGCAACTCCAAGAGTTAGTATTTATGCTCGATAGTGGTTCATGCCTCTAGTAATCTGGGGAAGTGACAGAAATCTCTAAGGTACTAGATGTGCCGTTGCTACTAGGGAGAAAACAACAACCCTTTGTTCATAGAACAATCGTATTGTTTACTTTACACGCAGTTCGTAAAGCAATAATCTGTTGCTTGCAACTTAATACTAGAGGGGGTTCGGATGATAACCTAAAGGTGGATTATTATTCATAGATGCAGTTGGATGGCGGTCTATGTATAATGTTGTAATGCCCAATCGAAACTCAAAGCAGTCAAGATGATTAGTATATGCATGTATTGCTTTCTCGATGTTTGTCAATTGCCCCGCTGTAATTTGTTCACCCAGCATGTTATCTATCTTAAGGAGAGCCACCTCTAGTGAACTATGGATCCCGATCCTTGTTTTTTACATTCAATCTATAAACTGTTTACTGCTTTGTGTTTACTTCCTGCAAACTTTTACTTCTTTTCATTCGATACGTTTAATCCTTTGTTTTCCGCAAAACACCGGTGAGATTGACAACCTCATCGTAAGTTGGGAACAAAGTTCTGTGGTTGTGTTGTACAGGTCTCCACGTTGCTACTAGCACCGGTAGTGCGCCCTGCCAAGGTGTAACTACCTCGGTGAATTACGCTCTTAGTTACAAGCCTGGATGAGCAGAAATGGTTAAAATAGTACGGTGGGGCCCAAATGCCACTCACAGGTAGACCTTTCGGCCGTCCTAACCATTTCCAAACATCGGGACAAGAACGAGCGTGTCGGCAAAGCGAAGGGATCAACTACATACACAAATGAGTATGTATGCAAGCCACCATACAACAGTCCTTAGAGCCATTCCATCTAAAAGAAATAGAAATATTGCAATGCCATACGGCAAGATCCAAATATCCTAGATAGATATAATAGTTTAGGATATCTCCTCATACATCAAACATCAGAGTATCAGGCGGAAGCGGAAAACAAGATCCGAGTACGGATAAGAAGCAAATCGGCATAAGATGCCCCATAAATAAACACATCCCGCCCATAGATCTCACGGATCCCCGTTCCCGGAATCTCTACACCAAGTGATCGTTGCCCACATCGTCCGTCTCCTCCACCCAAAGATCCTCTTGCGAGTTCACCTGTTCATCTGAATCAAACAATTTATCGTGTGAGACCCTAGGGGTACTCAGCAAGTCTTTATGCCTCTAAAGGGGACACAACCTGGGGTGACGCAATCGCAACAAAAGATAATACTTAGCAGTTCTATAGATACTCGCTAACCATCCGCCTAACCAAAGATAGACGGATGTCCGTGAATTATTAACAACAGTTATAACGGTAATATTAACAGATCCATCCTCCTCCTCGCTTACCAACGAGGAAGCGGACGAACAACCCCCCCATCCGTTGGCAGTTTTATTATCCATTCCATGAGTGTTGCACTATTTACTAGTCAGGTACTTAGTCAAATTAAAAGCGGTACTTTAGTTATACTTGTCTATGATCGAGAAACTGTGCTCCAAGTCGTCCATAACCGCGGACACGGCTTTCAGAAAGTTTTACCCTGCAGGGGTGCACAAATAGCAACACACACCCGATCAACCTCGGAAAAACCAAATCAAAACCCAATGAGGCATTCACGACAAAGCGATCACAGGATTCAGAAATATTTCAGGGGGCCACCCCACTAAGCTACCCGCAACGAAGTTGGCCTGCTCCAGAATGGACTCAGGGTTTGTGTGTGGACGGTAAACGAGGAACCCGAAAGTGTGACTGGGCTTGTCGACACATAACGTGTCACGATCCTAAAGCAGTACAGTGCTCCACGCAATCGTAAATAAAGCGAGAAAGCATGGCATAAGTACAGGATAGTAATAAAGCCCCAAACTACTTTGTGGCCCCAAGAAATAAGAATGAATCAAGCTCTGGCTCAGGGGGGTCCATAAGCCTCCCGGATGTGGATAGCGCGAATATTCAAGGAACAGGAATCAAGTACTCGGGGTCCTACAGGACACAAGTGAGCATGAAAACCAAATAGCAGATATTGCTCACCAGTGCCACTGTCATTAGTTATCCCATTACTACTCAGGTTAAGTTGTTTAGGTACCTCGTTATCCATCAGACACTCACATACCCTACACATGTTGTTCTACGACCCGCATGGCTCAATCAACTCCTGTAGTAATGGCTCATGGGATGGAGGAACAAGCTTCGGTGGGGTTTAAAAGTAAAGGCTATGCAGTACTTGGGATTCAGTTTAATGCAATTGCGACTCAATGATGCAAGAATAAGATAGAGGCAATAGGCACTATATGTATGCAAGCATGTGGTAGTGCTTGCCTGGCAGCTCAGTTGAAGCGAGAGACGGATCTGGGTAGTGCTCCTGGGTTTCTTGATATATCCCCTGCTCAGCGTCTATTCGAAGAAGAACCAATCAAACAAGGGCCAACATAAATAAAGTGCACAAGCATATGAATAAAATGTGACAAGCAAACAATCATGCCATGATGAATGATGCACAATTTTCATGGCAATAAAGTAGCATGGCATGGGTCTGGTGTGGAATACAAGAAATAAGCATTTTATGGAGTTTTAATCCCATTTTATACTTAAATAAGTTGCTGTATACTTTATATTTATATGATGCTTGCTGCAATTCAGAACATGGAATGCATAACAAGAAAGGTCTCGTCGAGCTGATCATTTTAGACATATTATTTGTCAAATTTGGAGTTATAAAACAAAAGTTATTAATAAAATAAGGCAAAGGGGCATTTTATTGTAATTTAAATCAACTCGAAAATTAAAGTGTGCAAATAATATTTTGAATAGCATATTTGAATTCCTCACATTTTTCTGAGTTCAAAACATATATTACATGTTTAATTTGGATTTATATTTCAAAAGATATTTGAAAACAGATTTGAATTTGAATTTAAAACAAATTTGAAAAAGATTTAAATTAAACAGCCAAGCAGAAAACATTTTGTCACTCACACAGACCTAGCCACAGACACAGACGGGTGGGCCAGGTGCTGACTGGGACACGCGCGTCCAGGAATTCTTTTCTCACCACGGGCTCGCCTAGCCACTGAGGCTGCGGGGTGGGCCATCTGGCGCAGGCCCACGTGACAGCGGCGAGGGAGACCGGGCGGACTGGTGGGGCTGGGGCTGGAGCGTGGGTTGGGTGTTCAAAACTGCGGGGGTGTTTTTGTAAAATGGACAGGGAGGCTGACTGGTGGGGCTCGGTGTACCGCGGGTTGAGGCGAAAAAATAAAAGGAGGGGCTAACTGTAAAACTACCACGGCCCAGTACTGTTGTTCTTCTCTCTGAACCGCGGACAGATTCGTGCGCGACAGCGGAGCGCGGCGCGCGGGGAACTCGAACTCGCGTCGCAGGCGTCCGCACCGAGGGGGTTAACCAGCGCGGCTGGGTACGGGAGGTTGAAAGAGGAGCGGACGGGGCTTAGGTATGCTTCTGCGAGGCGCGGCCAGCGAGCAAGCAGCGATGTCGGCCAGAAGCGTAGCGTGTTTGACGAAAAGTCCGGCGGATCTAGACGACGATGGCGAGGCGGAGCAAGTCAGGGAGGTCAAGGCGCTCACCGCGGGTTGGTTGGTGTGGTCGGATCAGGTAGTGGCGCAGAGGATCGTCGGGGAGGCTGGCGGCCGGAGTTAGGGTTTTGTCGGGGCGGCGCCGGTCCTGGCGAGCCTGGGGTCCTTCTCCTTCAAGGCGTGTCTGCAGGCGGTGTAGAGGCGTCCTCGACCTCCTCGACCACTCCCATGTCGTGCTCGCTGGCTAGAAGAACGAGGAGACAATGGGCGGCACTGGCGACTCACAGAGCGTCGTCCGGGAGAGGAAGGAGAGGCGGCGACCACAGGGTAGATCTGGCGAGGTAGAGGTGCCGTGTGGGGGAGGAAAAAGCGAGAGGGAGAGAGAGGAAAACGGGCGTGGGCACGGGGTAGATAAAGGTGGCCTCGGTGCCACCTTTTTGCTCCTCCCTCACGTGGTGGCTCGGGCTGGGCAGCTAGGTCGTGGAGAGGGGCTGCAGGTGGGACCAGGGAGCGTCCAAGGAAGGGTAGGCTCGGGTGGGGCTGCTGGCGAGAGAAGAAGAGAGAGGAGGAGAGGCTTGGGTGAGCTTGGTTAGGACTAGAGGGGCTCGGGTTAGGGTTAGGGTTGGGGTAGGTAGCTGGGGTGGTTAGGCTGGTGTAGGAATGGTGGCGGTGGGGCCATCAAGGGAGGATCGGCATGGTGAGAGGAGAGGGAGAGGAGAGGGGAGATGAGGTAGGGTGTAACTAGGGTTAGATGAGGGATTAGGTTTAGGGTTTTAGCTAGGTTAGAGAGAGGAGAGATGAGAGAGGGGGGCTTAGGGTTTGAATGCTTGCATACATCAAACTAGATCATGCAAGGATAGGTGGAATTGGTGTAGGGTTTTAGCAAGCTCAAACAAAATCAAACAAAAAGGAGTGGTAGAAAGGGATAGAGGTTGATTCACTCAAAAACCAAATATAATAAAGGAGGACACAAGATGGAGATGGAAAGGATTTTACATGGCCATGCATGGCATACACATGTGAGAAAAGCTTGATGAGCACTAGGCCAAAAAGAAAAATAAACCAAACATGGTGAAGATTTGGGAGAGAAGGGAGAGCTCCAAGAGATATACACCACTCAATAATTCATATAAAATCCAAAGGACTAGAATGTGGTGGTGCTTGCATGGCCCATGCAAAAATAATTAATGCCATGCTTATTCTTGTGAAAACAATATTGTTAACTTGGCATTATTCTTATGCATTCCCAAAAGATGGATTAAGGGCCAAGCTAAGGATTTGTAGAAGTAGATCCATCCTATCTCCCATGAGCTAGATTAAATCCCAAAAGAAAATAAAATACAAGCTCATGGTTAATGGGATGGTGGAATTATAAGGTGGTGGAGTGGAATAAAAGATATGCCCCCAACTCAACTTGGGCATTTAAACAATATATCAATAACCAAATACAATATCAAGAGGCAAATACAATTTACAATGCATATGAGAGAGGAACCAAAACAAAAAGGGTTTTATATGATGATCAAATGCAAGGTGGCATGATGACATGAGCATGATATAATTATGATGCAACAATTATATATATGAAGTAGCCAATATATTACTAGACCAAGTAGCATTACAATTGTTAGACAATTGGGATGCTACAACTCTCCCCCACTAAACAAGAATCTCGCCCCGAGATTCCTAGGAAAAAGAAAACAACACAAGGAGAGGCGGGTGTTCGAACAAAGGTGACCCTCACGTTCCCAAGTTGATGAACCATGGAATGGTGCGACCACTACACCTTGCAAAACTTGCTAGACTTGTTGCGAGTCTTGCGTTTTGCTTCAAGAACAACGGATTAGAAGAATTGAAGGATTATCGTTAGACAAGAAGGATAGGATGAACATAGCTCCGGTTTTCTCAAGAAACATGATAAAAGAATAGAACCACTTGTGAAAGAAAAGACAAGATGATGTATCATGGATAAAGAAAGACACACCATTAAGATTAAAGATTTACCGATACTAGAGATGATGAAATCTTTGTCTCGCCAGAAGAAAAGAGCTAGGTTGGAGAGGTTTGAACCACTATGACAATAGCATCGTATCTTCTCTCGGATTTGAGAAATGAAGAACGGAAACAATATTGCCTTCAAACAATAGAGTCCCTTGATATCAACAGAAAGATTTAGTTAGACATCGTCGGATTAGATTCTTGTTGTGCCGGTAAGACCCCAAAGGATCACGCAATTGAGGTGCGCGGATATAACTTCCAGAGATGGATGTGAAGCCAGATCATGGTGGAATCCCGAGAAGCAAAGAATATGGAGGATCTGGAGTTTATTGTAGAGATACTTATTGCTTTCTTTAGCCTTGAGGATAATGCAATAGATTTGCGGCTGATGGCCTCAACCATAATTGGCTTTACCACAGAAAAAGAATTTATGAAACAAAGAGAGAGATAGTTTCCTTTCATCTTTTTTGGGGATGTCGAGCATCGGTAGAATGACGAGGACAGAAAAGAGTTTGTGTTTGTTTCCACCAGATAATTGAAGATTTTGCTCCATCTAGCCCACCAACAAGAGATTATTGATTACTTTCTTCGAGAGAGCACTCCGGAGAACAAAGACGAAAGTAAAAGTATCGAGGGATAAAGGCCACTTCTAACTTCCGTGGAATGAGTGAAATCACATTAATTCACCAATTCAATGTACAAGAGCGAATGATAAGAGTAGTGGTATGGTAGCTACTCCATCCCGCACTCAAAGCATTACTCCGTACATGAATAAGAAAACCATGCAACCCAACTACCGAAACAGACTGAAGGTATTGACAAAAACTCATGGGACTACGCTAGAAAACAAGGATAGATGCAAACGATTTGCCGGGTTCACAGATAGATAATGATGATGATGTTGTCGTCATGTCGGAAATACCAAGCCCCGGAAAGATATGAAGGAATATTATGGAGACAACTGCAAGATTCCACAGACAAAGAAAAAGATAGCACCACTTGAACAGAAAGAATACAAGATCTGGAAGGTTTTCATGGCCTCCGGTGGATTGAGCATAGACGATAGAGCGAGAGGGTTTCAAGAGATTACTTAAAGAGATAGAGGTGAAAAGAACTCCATGTTCTTCTTGAAATGATTGAGAGAGATTTAGCAGCTTGAGGAAATCTTCGGCGGAACGACGATGATAACTCGCCAACAAGGAAAACTCCGGGTTGGTTGAAGATGGAGGATAGAATTAACAATGGACTTGCTGATTCCAGAGATGAAGTAATGTATTTAGCAGAAGGACGTGGTCGAGATAGGTGACTTCAAGAAGCCAGAATTTCCACTTTGAGACTTTGCACACAGGCAGTGCTCCCGAAGCTTGAGAAAAAAAAACACAGATGATCTTCCATGTCCTTCCATTGTTATCGAATAGGCAAGCATATTATCAACATATACCACCATGGATTAACAAGATATTCCAAGATTATCGGTTCAAAAGACGGGAGAAACGAACAAATGCTCGAACACCTCCTGAGCTCAACGCTCTTAGAAAGATCAATATTAAGAGCACGGGTTCGTGTTGAAGAAGATGCACTGGAAGAATAGATTATCTGGTCCTTCGGAAGAAAAAGAGATGTCACCTGGTTCACATTGTCGATCGGAGCACCGGTTACAAAGATAAAGAGATCTTGGATAAGAATCGATGATAGCTCATACCTTAAGCAAAGCTATCAGAGACGAAAAGATGCAATTCCCTCGTCTCAAAGAGAATTTTGCAGATATGGAGTTCAAAAAGATGTGCAGCATGATGAACAGATGATAGACCGCCGTAGTGCCTTGAGAAACTCCGGATTGCCAAAGATGCTTGATTATGCATAGATATGATCACGGTGTACTCAAAATCACAGGAGATAACCGTCACCATTTGGAGGATAGCGTTGATAGCATTTTCCATATTCTACTCATGATAAGTGTCCTATAGCTATGCTGAGAACCAAATTACAATTACCAGCATCGGATCGACACATGTTATGTAATTAGCCCAAAAGAATTGGAGATGAAATAAAACTCCAGGATTAAGCGCCGGTGACAAAAGAATGAGTTAGCATGGACATGCTGATAAAAGGGAGATAGATAATGTTTCACACACGACTGGAAAGGAGTGTGGAAACACAGATGTATGAAAGAAATTTTTTCCGCATTTTTCGGCATTAAAATACCAATAGATGCGCAAAAACACTTATCAGGTAGCGATTAGCAACTGATGGTTTCACAGAATGTGGAGTTGCTAGAAGGAAGGACACCCTTAAGAAGATGGCACCGGTTAACAAGGAGTCAGATAGATCGCACCGGTTTTCAAAAGCCTGTCAATATGGAATGTACCAACAGTTGATAACCAAGGCAGATTGTGATAACAAATTGGATGCAACAGATAGACAAGGAATTACACACACACACACTTTCTATGGTACTACGGAAAACCCAGAACACGTGAATCCTAGTTTGAATTTTAAGAAGAGGATTGAAAATGTTACACTTCCTTACCAGAAAATGGTGGGTGGTTGGGTAAGAAGAAAAGTGGAAGCAGTCCTACTCTCACGTTTTGTTTTTCCCTAGTATACATAGCTACCAAAAATATTTGCTAGACTGACAACGACCATTTGGCTGAGACCCTGAAGGGCGGGATGGCTCTGATACCAATTGTAACTACCTCGGTGAATTACGCTCTTAGTTACAAGCCTGGATGAGCGGAAATGGTTAAAATAGTACGGTGGGGCCCAAATGCCACTCACAGGTAGACCTTTCGGCCGTCCTAACCATTTCCAAATATCGGGACAAGAACGAGCGGCGTAATCGGCAGGCGAAGGGATCAACTACATACACAAATGAGTATGTATGCAAGCCACCATACAACAGTCCTCAGAGCCATTCCATCTAAAAGAAATAGAAATATTGCAACGCCATACGGCAAGATCCAAATATCCTAGATAGATATAATAGTTTAGGATATCTCCTCATACATCAAACATCGAGTATCGGTGAGCGGAAAACAAGATCCGAGTACGGATAAGAAGCAAATCGGCATAAGATGCCCCATAAATAAACACATCCCGCCCACAGATCTCACGGATCCCCGTTCCCGGAATCTCTACACCAAGTGATCGTTGCCCACATCGTCCGTCTCCTCCACCCAGTATCCCTCTTGCGAGTTCACCTGTTCATCTGAATCAAACAATTTATCGTGTGAGACCCTAGGGGTACTCAGCAAGTCTTTATGCCTCTAAAGGGGACACAACCTGGGGTGACGCAATTGCAGCAAAAGATAATACTTAGCAGTTCTATAGATACTCGCTAACCATCCGCCTAACCAAAGATAGACGGATGTCCGTGAATTATTAACAACAGTTATAACGGTAATATTAACAGATCCATCCTCCTCGCTACCAACGAGGAAGCGTATTTAACAACCCCCATCCGTTGGCAGTTTTATTATCTATTCCATGAGTGTTGCACTATTTACTAGTCAGGTACTTAGTCAAATTAAAAGCGGTACTTTAGTTATACTTGTCTATGATCGAGAAACTGTGCTCCAAGTCGTCCATAACCGCGGACACGGCTTTCAGAAAGTTTTACCCTGCAGGGGTGCACAAATAGCAACACACACCCGATCAACCTCGGAAAAACCAAATCAAAACCCAACGAGGCATTCACGACAAAGCGATCACAGGATTCAGAAATATTTCAGGGGGCCACCCCACTAAGCTACCCGCAACGAAGTTGGCCTGCTCCGGAACGGACTCAGGGTTTGTGTGGACGGCTGTAAACGACTGGGAACCCGAAAGTGTGACTGGGCTTGTCGATACAGCGAAAACGTGTCACGATCCTAAACAGTACAGGTGCTCCATGCACAATCGTAAATAAAGCAGTAAAGCATGGCATAAGTACAGGATAGTAATAAAGCCCCAAACTACTTTGTGGCCCTAAGAAATAAGAATGAATCAAGCTCTGGCTCAGGGGGATCCATAGGCCTCCCGAATGTGGATAGCGCGAATATTCAAGGAACAGGAATCAAGTACTCGGGGTCCTATGGGACACAAGTGAGCATGAAAACCAAATAGCAGATATTGCTCACCGGTGCCACTGTCATTAGTTATCCCATTACTACTCAGGTTAAGTTGTTTAGGTACCTCGTTATCCATCAGACACTCACATACCCTACACATGCTGTTCTACGACCCGCATGGCTCAATCAACTCCTGTAGTAATGGCTCATGGGATGGAGGAACAAGCTTCGGTGGGGTTTAAAAGTAAAGGCTATGCAGTACTTGGGATTCAGTTTAATGCAATCGCGACTCAATGATGCAAGAATAAGATAGAGGCAATAGGTACTATATGTATGCAAGCATGTGGTAGTGCTTGCCTGGCAGCTCAGTTGAAGCGAGAGACGGATCTGGGTAGTGCTCCTGGGTTTCTTGATATATCCCCTACTCAGCGTCTATTCGAAGAAGAACCAAACAAACAAGGGCCAACATAAATAAAGTGCACAAGCATATGAATAAAATGCGACAAGCAAACAATCATGCCATGATGAATGATGCACAATTTGCATGGCAGTAAAGTAGCATGGCATGGGTGAGGTGTGGAATACAAGAAATAAGCATTTTATGGAGTTTTAATCCCATTTTATACTTAAATAAGTTGCTGTATACTTTATATTTATATGATGCATGCTGCAATTCAGAACATGGAATGCATAAATAGAAAGGTCTCGTCGAGCTGATCATTTTAGACATATTATTTGTCAAATTTGGAGTTATAAAACAAAAGTTATTAATAAAATAAGGCAAAGGGGCATTTTATTGTAATTTAAATCAACTCGAAAATTAAAGTGTGCAAATAATATTTTGAATAGCATATTTGAATTCCTCACATTTTTCTGAGTTCAAAACATATATTACATGTTTAATTTGGATTTATATTTCAAAAGATATTTGAAAACAGATTTGAATTTGAATTTAAAACAAATTTGAAAAAGATTTAAATTAAACAGCCAAGCAGAAAACATTTTGTCACTCACACAGACCTAGCCACAGAACGCACGGGTGGGCCAGTCTTGGCCAGGACACGCGTGTCCAGAATTCTTTTCTCTGCAGGCTCGCCTTAGCCACCGCTGAGGTGGGCCATCCTGCAGCCTGTGAGCCCAGTGGCGAGGGAGACCAAGGCTGGGGCTGGAGCGTGGGTTGGGTGTTCAAAACTGTGGGGGTGTTTTTGTAAAATGGACAGGGAGGCTGACTGGTGGGGCTCGGTGTACCGCAGGTTGAGGCGGAAATAAAAGGAGGGGCTAATCAGAAACTACCACGACCAGATCGTTGTTCTTCTCTCAACCATGGATGATTCGCGCGCGACAATGAGCGCGGCGCGCGGGGAACTCGAACTCGCGTCGCAGGCGTCCGCACCGAGGGGGTTAACCAGCGCGGCTGGGTCCGGGAGGTTGAAAGAGGAGCGGACGGGGCTTAGGTATGCTTCATGAGGCGCTGAAGCGAGTACGGCAATGTCTGACGGCCCAGAAGCGTGTTTGATTAAAAGTCCGCGGATCTAGACGACGATGGCGGTATGAGCAAGTCGGAGGTCAGCGCCACCGCGGGTTGGTTGGTGTGGTCGGATCAGGTAGTGGCGCAAAGGATCGTCGGGGAGGCTGGCGGCCGGAGTTAGGGTTTTGTCGGGGCGGCGCCGGTCCTGGCGAGCCTGGGGTCCTTCTCCTTCGCGTCGGCGTGTACATGGCGGTGTAGAGGAACATCCTCGACCTCCTCGACCACTCCCACGTCGTGCTCGCTGGCTGGAACGAGGAGACGGCGGGGTAGACGGCGGCGACTCACGGCAGAGCTGGGCGTCGTCAGGAGAGGAAGGAGAGGAAGGCAGCGACCCTGGGGTAGATCTGTCGAGGTAGAGGTGCCGTGTGGTGGAGGAAAAAGCGAGAGGGAGAGAGAGGAAAACGGGAGTGGGCACGGGGTAGATAAAGGTGGCCTCGGTGCCACCTTTTTGCTCCTCCCTCACGTGGTGGCTCGGGCTGGGCAGCTAGGTCGTGGAGAGGGGCTGCAGGTGGGACCAGGGAGCGTCCAAGGAAGGGTAGGCTCGGGTGGGGCTGCTGGCAGAGAGAAGAAGAGAGAGGAGGGAGAGGCTTGGGTGAGCTTCGGTTAGGACTAGAGGGGGCTCGGGTTAGGGTTGTTAGGGTTGGGGTAGGTAGCTGGGGTGGTTAGGCTGGTGTAGGAAGGGTGGCCAGGTGGGGCCATCAAGGGGAGGATCGGCATGGTGAGAGGAGAGGGGAGAGGAGAGGGGGAGATGAGGTAGGGTGTAACTAGGGTTAGATGAGGGATTAGGTTTAGGGTTTTAGCTAGTTAGAGAGAGGAGAGATGAGAGAGGGGGGCTTAGGGTTTGAATGCTTGCATACATCAAGCTATATCATGCAAGGATAGGTGGAATTGGTGTAGGGTTTTAGCAAGCTCAAACAAAATCAAACAAAAAGGAGTGGTAGAAAGGGATAGAGGTTGATTCACTCAAAAACCAAATATAATAAAGGAGGACACAAGATGGAGATGGAAAGGATTTTACATGGCCATGCATGGCATACACATGTGAGAAAAGCTTGATGAGCACTAGGCCAAAAAGAAAAATAAACCAAACATGGTGAAGATTTGGGAGAGAAGGGAGAGCTCCAAGAGATATACACCACTCAATAATTCATATAAAATCCAAAGGACTAGAATGTGGTGGTGCTTGCATGGCCCATGCAAAAATAATTAATGCCATGCTTATTCTTGTGAAAACAATATTGTTAACTTGGCATTATTCTTATGCATTCCCAAAAGATGGATTAAGGGCCAAGCTAAGGATTTGTAGAAGTAGATCCATCCTATCTCCCATGAGCTAGATTAAATCCCAAAAGAAAATAAAATACAAGCTCATGGTTAATGGGATGGTGGAATTATAAGGTGGTGGAGTGGAATAAAAGATATGCCCCCAACTCAACTTGGGCATTTAAACAATATATCAATAACCAAATACAATATCAAGAGGCAAATACAATTTACAATGCATATGAGAGAGGAACCAAAACAAAAAGGGTTTTATATGATGCTCAAATGCAAGGTGGCATGATGACATGAGCATGGTATAATTATGATGCAACAATTATATATATGAAGTAGCCAATATATTACTAGACCAAGTAGCATTACAATTGTTAGACAATTGGGATGCTACACAAGGCTCAGCTAGCAACACCTTTGGGGGGTTTCCTTGCTCCTACTGGTTCAATTAAACCTTGGTTTCATACTGAGGGAAACTTGCTGCTGTGCTCATCATACCTTCCTCTTGGGGTTCCCAACAACCTCTACATCAACCATGCTCCAGCATTTTTCTGGCGCCATACACAGAGCCATCAAGCATTTTTCTGGCGCCGTTGCCGGGGAGTCAAGGACATCTTCACAAGGGGAGTCCCTCATACCCAATCTCTTTACTTTGTTATTTTTGCTTTCCTTAGTTTCTTTTTGCTTTGTTTGCTTGCTTTGTTATCAAAAAACACAAAAAAATAGTTTTACTAGTTTGCTTTCTTATTTGAAAACACAAAAAAAATGACTACTCTTGAAAACACTAAGTTGTGTGACTTCACTAGCACCAACAACAATGATTTTATGAGCACACCAATTGCTCCACCTATGCCTGAAGATACTTTCTTTGAGATAAAACCTGCTTTACTCAATCTTGTTATGAGAGAACAATTTTCTGGTATTGGTAATGAAGATGCTGCTTCCCATCTAAATAACTTTGTTGAACTTTGTGAGATGCAAAAGCATAGGGATATAGATGGTGATATTATTAAGCAGAAATTGTTTCCTTTCTCTTTGAGAGGAAAAGCTAAAGAGTGGTTGAATTCCTTAACTAGGAATAGTATTGATTCTTGGACTAAATGCAAAGATGCTTTCATTGGAAAATATTATCCTCCTGCTAAGATTATATCTATGAGAAGTGAAATAATGAAGTTTAAACAACTTGATAATGAACATATTGCTCAAGCTTGGGAAAGAATGAAATCTTTGGTAAAGAATTGTCCCACTCATGGACTGACTGCTTGGATGATCATCCAAACTTTTTATGCAGGATTGAACTATTCTTCAAGGAACCTATTGGATTCTGCTGCTGGAGGTACCTTTATGACCATCACTTTGGGTGCTACAACAAAACTTCTGGACAATATGATGGTTAATTATTCTGAATGGCATACTGAGAGAGCTCACAAGGTAGGAAGGTAAATTCTATTGAGGAAACTTCCTCCTTGAGTGATAAGATTGATATTATTATGTCTATGTTTGTTAATGGGAAAGCCCATATTGATCCAAATAATGTTCCTTTGGCTTCTTTTGTTGCTCAAGAAGAGCAAGTTGATGTGAACTTCATAAGAAATAACAATTTTAGCAACAATGCCTATAGGAGTAATTTTGGTAACAACAATTATAAGCCATATCCTCCCAACAATGGTAATGCTTATGGAAATTCTTACAACAATAATAGGAGTGCATCGTCTGAACTTGAAGTTATTCTTAAAGACTTTATTAGTAAGCAAACTGCTTTCAATAAAACTATTGAGGAAAAACTCTCTAATGCTGAAAGAAATATAGCATCTTTGGCTGAAGCTCAATCCTCTTTGAATAAAATGGCTGCTAAACCTGAAACTAATGATAATCCCTTTGCAGCTACTAATGCTATACAAGTAAGAATTGATGAAAATGTTAGACTATTAGCTGAATTACATGATAAGTGGGAAAGAGAAGATGAAATTGCTAGAAACATTAGTGTTTCTACTATTACCACCACTAGTGTTGAGGCTAGTAATAGTTCTACTACTTTAGATGATAATTTTGATTTTGATCTTGATGGTAGCAATATCTCTGAAGTTATTAAGTTCCTACAAAATCTTGCTAAAAGTCCTAATGCTAGTGCTATGAACATGGCCTTTACAAAACACATTACTGATGCTCTCATAAAGATTAAAGAAGAAAAGATGAAACATAAAGCTTCTATTCCTATAAAACAAGAAGATGGTTGGGAACCCATCATTAATATGAAAGTGAATGACTTTGATTTCAAAGCTTTATGTGATCTTGATAGTAGTGTTTCTATTATGCCTAGAAGGATTTATGATATGCTTGATTTGCCTCCTCTTGAAGATTGTTATTTGAATGTCCCACTTGATGATAATGCTAAAAAGAAACTCATGGGGAGTCTTAATGATGTTCTTATTATGGTTAACAATGTCTATGTCCCCGTTAATTTCTACGTTTTGGATGTTGAATGCAATGCTTCTTGTCCTATTACTTTGGGAAGACCTTTTCTTAGAACTATTGGTGCCATCATTGATATGAAAGAAGGCACCATTAAATATCAACTCCCACTCAATAAAGGTATAGAACACTTCCCTAAGAGGAGAGAGAAGATTTCTTTTGCTTCTCCTGGTCTTAATGCTTCTTCATTTGAGAACACTTGATTCTTTCATGCTTCTTTTGCCTAACTTAAAGGCGTTAAAGAAAAGTACTTATTGGGAGATAACCCAAAAGTTTTAGATGAGTCTTGTAAGTTATTACCTCTGTAATAACCTCTTCTTATCCTTTTTATTTGCTTTTTGTGCCAAGAGTAACCTCTAATGAGAGAGAAGTAATGATTGGGAAAGTTGCTGTCCCGAAACAGATTTCTGTGATTCACCGTAAAAATTCATGTAAAATCTCTGAACGTCTTTTTGAGGCGTGAATTTTTTTTCTTCTGCCCCAGGTTGTTATCTAACTTTCGTTAGTTCAACACTTTTTGATTTGAGCAACAGAAGGTCTTCGAAAAAATTCGTCTTTACCTGCTGGTCTGTTTTGACAGATTTCTGCCATTTTCTGTATTTGCTTCTTGTTGGTTCCTTTTTGAGTTCTTTTGGGGAATTGAGCTTTTTGAGGGAAGTGCTACAGTATCTAGTGTTCTAATGGAAGTTTATTTGGTGTTAGAACTGAATTTTAAGACTTATTTATCTTGAGTGCACTAATATTGCTAATAAAGATTGTGTGAAGTTTTGTATGAAGGAAAAATTTCAGGTGTATGGAAGGAATGAGTAATGAGATGAAGTATGGACTAAAGCTCAAGCTTGGGGATGCCACGCATGTCACCCCAAGAAATATCCAAGAAGTGCAAGCGTCAAAGCTTGGGGATGCCTCCTCTTCATCAATAAAAATCCCAGGTTTCTTCCAAACGCTTCATTTTTATTGTTTCATGCACAGTTGTGTTGTTTTTGGAGCGTCTTCTTTTTCGTTTTCATTTTGTTTTTTCGTTTGCTTTGGTTTGCTTAGTTTTCTGAATAAATTGGTTGGACCCCCTCTTTCATACATTGGTTTGCAAATAGTTTGGTTTAGTCTGCAAAAGAGTAGGAAAGTTCATACTTATGTGGTAAAAAGAGCTTGTTTTTGACTGTGGCCTATGCTTTGTCATGCCATGCTTGATATTGTTTTGGCTTTATGCTTAGTATTCTTTGCTGTAGCATGACTTGTTATAAACAATTGAGATTGCTTAATGTGCCTTGGATGAATCATGCGTTGTTTTAGCATATTAAAGCATAGTATAGTGGTATTCTCCTTTGATGCTTTATTTGGGTTGACTTGGCGCATGCTCACACCATGTTATGACTATCTGAAGTCACCTTAGCCTTTATGATCCTTTAGTTTTCAACTTGTAGTATCACTTTTTGCTTTGATCGATGATGTTTTGTCGCTCTGCATGATTATGGCCATTATTGCTCTCTTAGTTTGTCGCTACCAGTCTTTTGCTAGCCTCCACAACAAAGTATGAGTTCCACTCATGCATCCAACTCCCTAAACCAAGTTATTCCAAAGAGTCCACCATACCTACCTACTAGCTTATGCTATTCCAATTATATTCATGCTTTTGTTTACCTTCCAAATTAAACTTATTATGAGAAAACTAGTGATTAAAGCTCTCACGAACTTGATGGCACACTTTACTTTTCTTGCCCTTAATAAACTTGAACCATTGTGTCGTCTATGTTGTATATGCTTGCACTTATTTGTTGGGAATTAGTAGAACCATGCTTTCATGGGGAATGCTTTCAACATTGCACTTGGTACTTGTACCTAGTTGATATCATGCTCTTTTGTATATGGATGTCGTCGGTGTGAAATGAAAGGGGAGCTTGTAAGTCCATGGAGTTATGTATATGTGTTAGAGAAACGCATGGGCCGCTGGTCTAATCCATGCTGACATGGTGGAAACCTGCAGCGTAACCATAATGAGCTGTCTATGAAGCATTCTTCTTATAAAAAAAGAGTCCTATTGAGAAAAAAAGAGAAAAGGAAAAAAAAGAGATTATGAAAAAAGGAAAGAGAGAAAAAAACACCATATTCCCATGGTAAATAAGAAGATTGCTGAGATGCTCGTTGTCTGCTTGCCTTGTCATTTTTATATGGGGATTCTTCCGTATCATCGGGCAAGGGGTACCCCGTTGGCGGTTCTCTATGATACACATGTACTTACAATGACAAGAAATTACCGGTGACTAAACTTGAGTAGCATGAGGAGCGGCCCTCGTATACAAGGGACATGAGATTTCTAACTTATACTTCGTCAAGCATGTACACCGTAGTTTGTTCACTTTAACCTTAATAACTTCAAGATGATTATGATAGGGGCAATGAGAGCTGAAAGCTATAAGTACCATAATTTTTGGAAGCTCTTTATGAGACTTGAATCCCTACTTCCTTTTATAAAAAGGCTTTCCTTCCACCATTATATTGAGTCTCCACCTTCTACCTTTATGCACCTACTTTGAGAGCATAGTGGCCATTCTTAGTTCTATGTGCATTGTCCCAAGACTAGTTGATTGATGCATACTTTGATATTGCTTGTTTTAAACTATTTGTATCTAGTCACTCTTATGAAATTTGAAGGTGTCCTATGCATTTATATTTGCTACTCTATGAGGGACAAGCTGAATACTATTATGCTATGTTTTGTTTATGTGAAACAAACAAACGTCTTGCAAAGCATTGTTATTCATGAATCTTTTGTTTGTGACTTTTCATGTTGCATCATAGTTTCTTTGTCTTATTGCTAGAACTTTGTCTTTCATGCTATGATTGAAGTACTATGATCCCAGCTTTGAATGTTTTACAAATACTTTGATCAAGTCTTTGATGGTGCATGTCACCTCAAAAATTATTCTTTCTTTTTATCACTTACCTACTCGAGGAAGAGCAGGAGTTAAGCTTGGCGATGTTGATACATTGCAAATGTATCTATAATTTTTGATGTTCCATGCTTAGTTTTATCCACTTTCTTGTGTTTTGTTCCAACTTTGGAGTACTTTTCATATGATTTCTTGGACTAACGTATTAACAAGAGCCACAAAGGCAGTACTGCTTTTTCTGCTATTTTTGGTTCCAGGAAAGTCAGAAAATGAATATTCTTGGAATTGGACGGGACAAAAGCCAAAGTGCCTATTTTTCGGAAGTCATCAGATGCCAGAATACGAGACGGAGAGGGGCCAGAGGCCGGCCACACCACTTGGCCGCGCGGCCAGGCTTGGCCCGCGCCAGGGGGTGGTGTGGTGGCCCCTGGCACCCCCTCGGCCTCCCCTTCCGCCTATAAGATGACCTCGAGAAGAAAACCCTAAGGGCCCGATCAAAAATCCACGAATGAGTCTATAGCCGCCGTCATCTCCATCCCTAGATAGGGAGGGATCTGAAGCTCTTCCCGGCACCCTGCCGGAGAGGGGAATTCACCCTAGAGGCCTTCTTCATCACCATGCAAGCCTCCGGTGTGATGCGTGAGTAGTTCATCCTTGGACTACGGATCCATGTAGTAGCTAGATGGCTGGTTCTCCTCCTTTGTGCTTTCATGTTTAGATCTTGTGAGCTCCGTTCATGATCAAGATCATCTATTTGTAATTCTGCATGTTGTGTTTGCGGGGATCCGATGGATATTGAGATGCTATTTCAGATTGATTATTGATTCTATCATGTCTTTGTTATTTGCGATCTTGCATGCTTTCCGTATTAGTAGCTATCTTGGACAAGTAGAACAATCGTATTGTTTACTTTACACGCAGTTCGTAAAGCAATAATCTGTTGCTTGCAACTTAATACTATAGGGGGTTCTGATGATAACCTGAAGGTGGATTATTATTTATAGATGCAGTTGGATGGCGGTCTATGTATAATGTTGTAATTCCCAATCGAATCTCAAAGGAGTCAAGATGATTAGTATATGCATGTATTGCTTTCTCGATGTTTGTCAATTGCCCCGCTGTAATTTGTTCACCCAGCATGTTATCTATCTTAAGGAGAGCCACCTCTAGTGAACTATGGATCCCGATCCTTGTTTTTTACATTCAATCTATAAACTGTTTACTGCTTTGTGTTTACTTCCTGCAAACTTCTACTTCTTTCCATTCGATACGTTTAATCCTTTGTTTTCCGCAAAACACGGTGAGATTGACAACCTCATCGTAAGTTGGGAACAAAGTTCTGTGGTTGTGTTGTGCAGGTCTCCATGTTGCTACTAGCATCGGTAGTGCGCCCTGCCAAGGCTCAGCTAGCAACACCTTTGGGGTGTTTCCTTGCTCCTACTGGTCCGATTAAACCTTGGTTTCATACTGAGGGAAACTTGCTGTTGTGCTCATCATACCTTCCTCTTGGGGTTCCCAACAAGCTCTACATCAACCACGCTCTAGCATTTTTCTGGCGCCATACACAGAGCCATCACGGGGCCTCAAGGGAACTATTGGCAATTAACGTGCTCCTTTTAATAGAGCACCGGAGCAAAGCATTAACACTTCGTGAACACATGTGATCCTCACATCAAAGTCATTCCCTCCGGTTATCCCGATTCTGTCACTTTGGGGCCATTGGTTCCGGACAACTACGTGTGTATACAACTTGCAGATAAGACCATAAACAATACTATCATAATGAATCAATAACATGTTCAGATCTGAAATCATGGCACTCGGGACCTAGTGACAAGCATTAAGCATAACAAGTTGCAACAAAGTCATAAAGCACTAATAAAAGATACTAGGCACCATGCCCTAACAATCTGATGCCATTACATGAACGATCTCATCCAATCCCTACCATCCCCATAGCCTACAGCGGGGGATTACTCACTCATAGATGGGGGAAACATGGATGGTCAATGGAGAAGCGATGGTGATGATGATGGCAATGATCTCCTCCAATTCCCTGTCCCGGCAGGGTGCCAGAACGGAGTTTCTGGTGCTGTTTTGTGGAAACTGGTGGTGGCGGCGGAGCGGAACTCCTTCTGGAAAAACGTCGAACCCCCTGAGTTTTTAGGTCAGAATGCAACTTATAGGCGAAGAGGGAGACCGAGGGGGAGTCTGTGGCGGCCAGACCACCCCCTGGCGCGGCTTGGGCTAGCCCGCGTGGCCAGATGGTGTGGCCTGGCCCTCCTCGATCTCGTGCCTCAGATTCTCGCTCCTACGGTGAAATAGGATTTTTGGCATATTTTCCGGGATTTTTCCTGATAGTTGATTTTCTGCACAAAAAGTAGACACCAAGGCAATTCTACTAAAAACAGCATCAATCCGTGTTAGTTGCATCCAAATCACACAAGTTTAGAGGAGAAACAATAGCAAAAGTGTTTGGGAAAGTAGATACGTTTTGGACATATCAATATCCTCTATGAATTACCAATTAATGCATGCTACGAGGATAACAACCATGACCTGGCTATCCGGATGCATGCGAGAGGAAGAAGATACAACTGACTTCTCCGTCCCATTCCAAATCTTATGGTTAACGTGTAATATACGGCGCTAGAATCACTGATGTCATGGGTTATTAGTCCTAGTTGTTTCGCAATTGGAATCTTAGAATCCCCTTCTTAGTATTTATCATCACTTAGGATGATAATAGCATTTCATTTGTTTGGGAAAATACTTATTTTCTGTCTCTTTTAGAACATAAGTGATAACACACAATTTTCAAATACTTTCATAAAGACTCTTCAAAGGACATGAGCAAGTGGTGAACTTGCCTTGTGACTTCAAGGTAGTGAAGTCGGATACTTCCACCTGACCTTGAGCTTCGATTTCTACAGAAAACCATTATTGCACGGTAAGGACAATATTTAAAGAAGCAATATGCACTGCATAGTAATGTCATGTAATGATTTTTTTCTCCTTCTTTGCGTGTTTTACCCACCTTGTAAAAGTTTTAAGTTTCTTTTAATTAATAAAAGAAAAGCATTATTTAAGAAATCATTAAATTCATATTATTTTGCTATTTAGCAGATTTATAATAACTAGTATTATTCTAAGAGTTTAAATGAGTTTATTTTATTTTTAACTCTTTTAAATATTTAACTAAAATTCCTTTAAGGAAATAAAACTTTATTCTTATTACACTTGATTTACTTTTCAAAAATACAAACTAGTATTTTTCTATGATAGTACTTCCCTTTAGAATTTTAAAAATGATTTTTATTCAATTTTAAGTGTTTTATATATTTTTATAAAATTCCATAAGGAATATATATAATTCTTAATAATAGATCTATATTTAATTGCTTAAAATTACTATCTAGTATTTTTATTGGATATAGGATATTTTTGTGATTTCAAAAATGTATTATTTGTATTTTTAGGATTTTTATTTATTTTTCTTGAACCTAATTTATTTCAGGGATATATTTGTAATTAAGTATTTTACATAGGTCCTTCTTTTAAAACACGGGGTATGGCCCACTGGGCTGGCCCGGCCCAACCCGACCCGCTAGCGCTAGACAAATGCCCCTGGGTAATACTGGGCTGCCCTCACCCGGCCTAGTACCACACACTCGCTCGCTCTCTTCTCTCTTCTCTCTCGTGTGACCCTCTCTGGCCGCTCGATGCCACCACCGTCGCGGTGATTCCGGCCGCCCTAGGTCACTGTGGCTATTGCCGTAGTGCAAGACGACGTGGATGTTGTCGATGCTCGATGCTGTCCTGCTCGATCTGATGCTGGCGCTCTCTACTGGCCGCGCTATCCCCTACCTCGTGGTTAGGGTTTAGTCCGCCATGCTCTGGTGCTCCCTCGCTGACGCGGTGGTCCTCGTGGCGTCGCTTCTCCATGGCCGCTACTGCCATGTGCAGGCGCAGGTTGCAGCGCCCCCCTCGGGTGCTCCCCGTGCCGCCACCTCTCTGCCACCGGCCTCCTCTCTACTTCCACTTGGATAATCTTACGAGGACCTCGAGTAAGTGCTCTAATCTCCTCTCTGTGCTCTACCTTTCCCCTATCCCATGCCATGTGGTCACTTGCGATGGATTTCCCCATTTAGGGTTCATCCCTAAATTTCTAGGGTTCATCCCCCTATAGTGGTGATTTAGCATAGCTCTAGGGTTTAATCGTGCCTATGCAAATCCTTGGATGTTGATCTACTATTAGTGTAATGTCAGTTTCTATTGAGCATGTTTGTTACTCTGTTTTCTATCAGAGAACACTCTGCTAATCATGCTTTTGTTACTTTGTTCTGTCATAAAATTCTCTGTAAAAGTATGCTTAGCCTAATGTGGATGCTCAAATTGTTGTGGTGGTGGATTTATTCCTATGGAGTTAAGTTGAGATGCTCCCTGTACTGATGCTTGGTTAATTGTTAATTGATGAAACACTAATGTGTTCAGTCTCAGGACTTAATCTTATTACTGTGTAAATCTAGT
The DNA here is from genome assembly GCA_023614405.1 of Avena insularis. Classification (NCBI taxonomy): domain Eukaryota; kingdom Viridiplantae; phylum Streptophyta; class Magnoliopsida; order Poales; family Poaceae; genus Avena; species Avena insularis. Next base: position 655,736,025 of record CM042690.1, on the reverse strand, counting down.
GCTAGTCTCTACTCTGTAATTAGTAAAGAGATGATTTATAAAGATATGCTTCCTATATGCTTGTAGGAAAATGATTATACTTATTGATTTCTGTACAATGTGGCCTAGTGATAGACAGTGTTGATCTTTACTGTCTGTTTTAAAAGAAAGTGTTTATTTATGATTCCTGAATCATTTAGGAAGATGATTATTTATGTTGAAAAGGATATGCTTGAGCTGGTACTCAAGAAAATATGAACCTGCTAGATACAGAGGTGCTACCCTTCTGGGAATGTGCCCTGTACTAGCAGCTGTGATGAGTATCTATCTAGTTAAAACTAGATCATAGGTCAATGATGCTGGTCTGAGACCTTGCCTATGCAAGAACACTTGCATAATATGGTTGTTTATTATTTGTTGTCTAATATGTCCACTTATCATGTGCTTGCAAGAAAATGAATGTGCAATATAGAAAATGATTAGATGTACATGTTGGAACATACTCCGGTTGCCTTGTCTTGATGTTGCCTTTTACTTCTGGCTTGTGGTAGCCTTGGATTTGTGTTGGCTTCCTCTTGGCCTTGTCTTGTTCCTCCTGGTGTTGTTGCTCCTGTGTGACCTTGCTGTCCACCTAGCACATCCCCCTCCTCAAGTCACCATCTTTGCTGGTGATTTCTTGGGTTTTCTGTGGTGGAAAGTGATTTGATCTAGTAATATTGTTGCAAGATCTGGTGTTGTTCTTGTGATTTTCTTGGGTATGCTGGTGAGAAACTATGGCTGGGTTCTCTTGTGAAGTGGATAGCAAAGCTGGCTTTGCTCTACGCTGATGTGGTTTGAACTAATTCCTTGCTCTCTGCTGCCGACACCTCAATGCATGCATTTAGGTGTGTGAGATGCTTCCCTATTTGCTTTGTCTATGGATGAGATCAAGTAAATAGTATTGCAAGCTATCTCAATGTGATATCACCGAGAGGGCCCAGAGTATATCTATCTGTCATCGGGATTGACAAATTCCGCTCTTGATCCATGAACCTCAACATAACACCTTTGTAGTATTGAACCCATCTTTATAGTCTTACGGTGTGACATTTGATGTTATCAAGATACTCTTCCAGTGTTAGCAATTAACATGATCTCATGGTCTAAGGACAAAGATTACTTCGTATGATGTTATAGCAATGTAAACATAATGACTTGATCATAATGCTATACTTCGGATGAATGTTCATCACATCATTTCACAAATGCTGTGACATTGTTATTAACAACATCCAATATCCATGATCAGGAAACCTTGATCATCTTCTTAATCAACAAGCTAGTCTATAAGAGAGGCATAACTAGGAACCATTTTTGTTTATTAAACACACATGTATTAACGTTTCTGATCAATACAATTATAGCATGCAAAATAAACATCTATCATATATAAGGAATACATAATAACAACTTTATTATTGCCTCTCAGGGCATATTTCCTTCAGTCTCCCACTTGCACTAGAGACAATAATCTAGTTCACATAGTGATAAATCTAACACCCATGGAGTTCTGGTGTTGATCATGTTTTGCCCTAGGGGGAGTTTTAGTCAACGGATCTGCTACATTTAGGTCCGTGTGTACTTTAAAAATCTTTATATCTCCATCCTTGACATGCTCGTGGATGGAGTGAAACCGACGCTTAATATGCCTGGAATTCTTGTGAGACCTCAGTTCCTTGGCGTTGGCTATGGCTCCATTGTTGTCACAATAGATCACCATCGGGTCCAATGCACTAGGAACCACACCTAGTTCCGTAATGAACTCTTTCATCCAAACCGCTTCCTGCGCCGCTTCTGAAGCAGCAACATATTCATTCCGCCTCGTTGATCCAGCCACCACAGGTTGTTTGGAACTCCTCCAACTAACTGCTGCTCCGTTCAAGAGAAATACGTATCCGGATTGAGACTTAGAGTCATCCGGATCGGTGTCAAAGCTAGCATCGACATAACACTTAGAGACTGGCTCTTCTTCACCTCCGTATGTAAGAAACATATCCCTAGTTCTTCTCAAGTACTTGAGGATGTCCTTGACCGCTATCCAGTGTTCCGAACCTGGATCAGATTGGTACCTACTAGTCAAACTAATAGCATGTGCCACATCCGGTCTTGTACATAGCATGACATACATTATAGAGCCTATGGCCGAGGCATAGGGGATCTTATCCATTATCTCTCTTTCTTCCGCCGTAGCTGGACTTTGAGTCTTACTCAATGTCTTGCCTTGCAACATAGGTAAGCACCCCTTCTTACTTCCGTCCATATTAAACTTCTTTAATATCTTATCAAGGTATGTACTCTGCGATAGCCCAATTAGGCACCTTGATCTATCTCTATAGATTTTAATGCCTAATATATATGACGCTTCACCAAGGTCTTTCATTGAAAATTTGCTGTTTAGATAACTTTTAACACTGTTTAAAAGATCTATATCATTTCCAATCAATAATATGTCATCCACATATAATATCAGAAATGCCACATTGCTCCTACTCACTTTCTTGTAAATACAAGCCTCTCCATAAGTTTGGACAAATCCAAACTCTTTGATCACCTCATCAAAGCAGAGATTCCAACTCCAGGATGCTTGCTTCAGTCCATAGATGGATCACTGAAGTTTGCATACCTTATTAGCATCCTCGGGATCGACAAAACCCTTAGATTGTATCATATACAACTCTTCTTCAATATTACCATTGAGGAACGCATTTTTGACATCCATCTGCCATATTTCATAATCGAAATATGCAGCAATTGCTAACATAATCCTAACCAAATTAAGCATCGCTACGAGAGAGAATGTCTCATCGTAGTCAACTCCTTGAATTTGTCGAAACCCCTTTGCGACAAGTCGAGCCTTAAAGATGGTCACATTACCATCAGCATCAGATTTTCTTTTGAAAATCCATTTATTCTCAACGGCCTTTCGATCGTGAGGTAAGTCCACCAAGGTCCAAACCTGGTTCTCATACATGGATTCCATCTCAGATTTCATGGCTTCTAGCCATTTGTTGGAATCCGGGCTCATCATCGCTTCTTCATATGTCGCAGGGTCATCCATTTCATCAACCATGAAATTCACAATAGGATTGCCGTACAGTTCAGGAGCTGCACGTGTCCTGCTTGACCTGCGAGGTTCGGTAGTGTCCTCTTTCGGAGTTTCATGATCAATATCATTAGCTCTCTCTTCATTAGGTGAATTCAACTCCGAAACAATTTCCGGTGCTGCGCTACTCGCCATTTCATGAAGAGAAGGTTCAATAACCTCTTCGAGTTCTACCTTCCGACTACTCACACCTTTCGCGAGAAACTCCTTCTCAAGAAAGGATCCATTCTTGGCAACAAAAACCTTGCCCTCGGATCTGTGATAGAAGGTATACCCAATCGTTTCCTTAGGGTATCCTATGAAGACGCATTTTTCCGCTTTGGGTTCGAGTTTATCCAGCTGAAGTTTCTTCACATAAACATCGCATCCCCAAACTTTAAGAAATGACAACTTAGGTTTGTTTCCAAACCATAATTCATACGGTGTCGTTTCAACGGATTTAGATGGTGCCTGATTTAAAGTGAATGCAGCTGTTTCCAGTGCATAACCCCAAAATGAAAGTGGCAAGTAAGTCAGAGACATCATAGATCGAACCATATCCAATAAGGTACGATTACGACGTTCCGACACACCATTACGTTGTGGTGTTCCGGCAGGCGTGAGTTGTGAAACTATTCCACACTCTTTCATGTATGTGTTAAACTCGTAACTTAGATACTCTCCTCCATGGTCAGACCGTAGAAATTTGATCTTTCTATTACGATGATTTTCCACTTCATTCTGAAATTCCTTGAACTTTTCAAAAGTTTCAGACTTGTGTTTCATCAAATAGATATACCCGTATCTACTCAAATCATCCTTGAAAGTAACAAAATAACGATATCCACCTCGCGCCGACACACTCATTGGTCCACACACATCAGTATGTATGATTTCCAATAAATCGGTCGCCCGTTCCATTGAACCGGAAAACAGCGTTCTAGTCATCTTGCCCATAAGGCATGGCTCACATGTATCAAATGATTCAAAATCAAGTGATTCCAAAAGTCCATCAGAATGGAGTTTCTTCATGCGTTTAACACCAATATGACCTAGACGGCAGTGCCACATATATGCAGATATATCATCATCAAGTTTAATCCTTTTAGCATTAACATTATGAATGTCCGTAATATTACTATCGAGATCCATCAGAAATAAACCATTCAACACAGGTGCATGACCATAAAAGATATTATCCATATAAATCGAACAACCATTGTTTTCAGATTTAAACGAATAACCACTTCGCATCAAACACGATCTGGATACAATGTTCAAGCTAAGTGCAAGCACCAAATAACAATTATTTAGGTTTATAACTAATCCTGATGGCATATGGAGAGGCAGCGTTCCGACGGTGATCACATCAACTCTTGATCCATTGCCGACCCGCATTGTGACCTCATCCCTTGCTAGTTGTCGCTTGTTCAGCCCACAGAATCGAGTTACATATATTAGCAACCGATCCGTATCAAATACCCAGGTGCTCTGCGAGTACTAGTCAAGTACACATCAATAACATGTATATCACATATACCTTTGTTTGCCTTGCGGACTTCTTGTCCGCCAAATACTTAGAGGCGATTAAGCTTCAATGGCCAGTCCCCTTACAATAGTAGCACTCGGTATCAGACTTAGGGCCAGCTCGGGGTTTCTTTTCAGGCGCGGCAACAGATTTGCCACCCTTCTTTCCCTTGTGCTTGCCTTTCTTGTCCTTCTTGAAAATGGTGGTCCTATTGATCATCAACACTTGATGTTCTTTCCTAATCTCCACTTCTGTAGTCTTAAGCATTGACAGAAGCTCGGGAAGAGTATTCTTCATGCCCTACATATTATAGTTCATCATGAAGATCTTGTAGCTAGGTGGCAGAGATTGGAGAACACGATGTAAGCCCAAGTCAATGGGAATCGTTATTCCCAAGGACACAAGCTTATCGGCGTACCCAGACATTTTGAGTACGTGCTCACTAACGGAGCTGTTTTTCCTCCATTTTGCAGCTAAAGAACTTTTCTGAAGCATTATAACTCTCTACGGCAGCATGGGTATCGAAAATCATTTTCAATTCTCCTGTGGTATCAAAAGCATTGCCATTTTCGAAACGCTTTCGAAGTTCTGGCTCTAGCCCATACAGTATGCCGCAATGAACTGAGCTGTGGTCCTCCTGACGAGTCATATAGACATTCTTTTCCTTGTCAGGGGCATCAGGAGCTGGTGGGGGCCTAGCGGTGCATCTAGCACATGCTGTTTTTGTGCAGCAATGAGGAGAATCCTCAAATTCATAGCCCAGTTGGTGAAGTTGCTACCATTCACAGCAATTTTCTCTTTCTCCATGAACACATTGAAATTAAAAGCAGGTGGTGCCATCTACAACAGAATTTGTAAAGTTTATTTAGACTAAGTTTATGATAGATTGAGTTCAACTAATCCAAATTACTAATGAACTCCCACTCAAAACGACATCCCTCGTGTCCTTTTGGTGATTACATGAACCAAATCCACTACACCAAGTCCGATCATCACGTGAGTCGGTGTAGCTTCAAAGGCGAGCATCTATATGGGCATCATATCAACTATATGACTCATGCTTAACCTTTCGGTCCGTGTTCCGAGGCCATGTCTGTACATGCTAGGCTCGCCAAGTAAGAACCTTAGTACTCGCGTGTGTAAAACTGTCTTACACCCGTTGTATGAAAGCGTAGAGTCGAGTACACCCGATCATCACGTGATGTCTCAAAACACGATCCATAGAATGGTGCATACTCAAGGAAGAACACATTTTATCTTGATATATAAATGAGGGATCATCTTACAATGCTACCAAAAGCGCCAAACTAGCAGTATAAGATGCTAACATCTAATGTGTAAAGTGAGATGATATGGTCCATGCATTTGATCTCTATCATTTGCATCGTGGTATGATCTCTATCATTCCTTTGTGTGTAAGGCCAAGGTCTATGGAACTTACACGTTGAATGTGTTGTAAGAGTATCTTTCATACATCTACTTACAACAATACCATATCAATACACTAGCCCAGCAACGATCTAAACTAGACGCCTCTAATTTATCAATTGCAAGTTTTACGTGGCTTAGGGCTTTCAGAGATAGAACTGTTCTCACCTACGAACATGAACCACAACGAGGATAACCAAGTTATTAGCAACTCGTTGTAAATCAGATATTGACTATAGTAGGAGAGACAGACACCCGCCAGCCACTTATGCAAAACAAGTTGCATGTCAGTCGTGGAACCGGTCTCATGTACGATGACATCTAAGGTTGGTCCGGGCCGCTTCTTCCCACTATGCCACCAATATCCAAAATACATAGAAGATGCAATAACATGATCATCGCCCACATATAAACATATGTGTACTACCGCATAAAGCACCTACGCATAGATCGAACTCGATACCCTTTGTTGGGTCATGACATAGAAAACAAAAAAAATTCTACGATGAGAACTACACACCAAGATCTATCTACTAGGTACAAAGCACCGTGTGGACATACATCCAACAAGAACTTACCCTTGAAGACAACGAGTTTTGTTAACGAGTAGGAACTCGTGGTTGATGTAGTCATACACTTGCCGATCTCAAGATCGTGAGGAAGTCCGAGCGCCACAACTCAGCAGCGCATCCGTACTTGCACACACGTTCAAGCCACCGGACAACCTCCACCTCCTCGCTCCAGCGATCTAGCGGAAGCAGCAACTCCTTCCAGACGAAATGCCACCGGGAACATGTATCTCGCTAATCCAAGACCATGGGGGAATAATTCTAGAGTGGGAGAGAGATCCTTCAAAAGGAGGTGTAAGGAAGAAGGAGGAGAAGGAGGGCCTTTTATAGGAGGGGGTGCCCCTCCTCTCCATGGCCGGCGCATGGGGGGTGACCCCTCACCTCCCCCATTCATGTGGTGGTAACCCCTCCACATTAAAATGCCTCTTCACATTCCCTTTTAAAGTCCCCACTTTAAATGCATTAAAATTCTCCAAGTTTAATGCTCTCTCATTTAATAAAACTTTTTTATTAAATTTATTCAGAATTTTGTTAATTACTTTAATTAACAAACATTCACATATAACCCCTTGCAATATTTCAATATCATATGCAAAACCACTTTCTGCAATTTCACCCGAAACAATTTCCGGTTTCTATCGAAACAATTCCTGCACTTTGCAATTCTTTCGTCTGAAACATATGTGCTCCAAAATGTTGTCCGGTAACTCTTAAGTGTGTCACCCTATGGTTCGCGAATAATGCAGACATGATTGAGACTCCTCTCAGATCAATAGTCAGAAGCGGGACCTGGAGATCCATACTAACTCCTACATATTCAATGATGACGTCTGTGATCGTGAGAACCTTTAATGCTTGTAATTTAATCCCTTTGTCTCATGATATAATACATGTCCGAGATTCGATCATCGGTATCCAATAACCTAGTTTGATCTCGTTACCGACATGCACTCTTTTCTCGTTCCCGTGATATAACATTCTAGTGATCACATCACTTGCTTGCAAGCTATCTCAATGTGATATCACCGAGAGGGCCCAGAGTATATCTATCCGTCATCGGGATTGACAAATTCCACTCTTGATCCATGAGCCTCAACATAACACCTTCGTAGTACTGAACTCATCTTTATAGTCACCCTGTTACGGTGTGACGTTTGATGTATCAAGATACTCTTCCGGTGTTAGCAATTAACATGATCTCATGGTCTAAGGACAAAGATTACTTCCTATGATGTTATAGCAATGTAAACATAATGACTTGATCGTAATGCTATACTTCAGATGAATGTTCATCACATCATTTCACAAATGTTGTGACCTTGTTATTAACAACATCCAATGTCCATGATCAGGAAACCTTGATCATCTTGTTAATCAACAAGCTAGTCTATAAGAGAGGCATAACTAGGAACCATTTTTGTTTATTAAACACACATGTATTGACGTTTCTGATCAATACAATTATAGCGTGCAAAATAAACATCTATCATATATAAGGAATACATAATAACAACTTTATTATTGCCTCTTAGGGCATATTTCCTTCATGGAACACCTTCCATCTCCACTCCGGACATCCTCCGGACTTCCCGAAACCCTTCCGATTTTCTCTCTTCTCTTTCTTCGGCGATTCTACCAATACTGTAAACACTCTCTAAGAATCACCAAGCCCTTAAGTGTGATACCCCATGGTTCGGGAACACTACAGACATGGTCGGGACCCTCCCAGACCAATGATCAATAGAGGGACCTAGATGGCCATGTGACCCATGGGCATTCCATGAAATCTTTCATCGTTTGAACCATGAACGTTGTGTCATATTCCTTCAGTGGTATCATAGCCTAATCTATGGTTAGTATGCTATTAGAGATATACGCATGCAAAGTGTGGGCATTGATACCCTAGTTGTTACCTTCCCACGTGTATTTGTTTATATCATGGTACTGTGAGATGAAGCGGCCTAGACCGACCTTACGTGAGATTGTTTCCATGCTCGACATATGACTTGTACCGTATAAGTGGCTAGAGGGTCTCTGTCTCTCTCATAGTAGTTGATATAGCATCTACAACGGAAGGCCCCGAAAGGGGTGTAGTAGAGACAACTATTGTATCAATGTTGTGGTTGGAAGGTCGTAGGTAGAAATAGTTCTATTACGAAAGCCTAAACAACCATGTAATGTCTATAATAGATAAAGTAGAGGCGTCTAATGATACGTTGGAAACGTATCTATAATTTTTGATGTTCCATGCACCAGAGGGGATACGGAGTCCAGAGGGGAGACAAAGAGGGGAGCCAGGGCGGCCACACCCTAGGGTGGCGCGGCCAGCCCTAGCCGCACCGCCACCTGGTGTGACCCCCCTGGTACTCCACCGACCTTGCCCCTTCGCATATATATTGCCTTCGGGACGAAAACCCTAAGGACCCGATCAAAATTCCACGAAAGAGTCTGTAGCCGCTGCCATCCCCATCCCTAGATCGGGAGGGATCTGAAGCTCTTCCCGGCACCCTGGAGGCCTTCTTCATCACCATGGCTGCCTCCGGTGTGATGCGTGAGTAGTTCATCCCTAGACTATGGGTCCATGTAGTAGCTAGATGGTTGGTTCTTCTCCTTTGTGCTACCATGTTTAGATCTTTTGAGCTCCGTTCATGATCAAGATCATCTATTTGTAATCTTACATGTTGTGTTTGTGGGGATTCGATGGATATTGAGATGCTATTTCAGATTGATTATTGATTCTATCATGTCTTTGTTATTTGTGATCTTGCATGCTTTCCGTTGTTAGTATCTATCTTTGCCGAGTAGATGCTAGCAACTCCAAGAGGGAGTATTTATGCTCGATAGTGGGTTCATGCCTCTAGGAATCTGGAGAAGTGACAGAAATCTCTAAGGTACTAGATGTGCTATTGCTACTAGGGAGAAAACATCAATCCTTTGTTCATAGAACAATCATATTGTTTAATTTACACACTTTGCTTAATGCAATTATCTGTTGCTTGCAACTTAATACTGAAGGGGGTTCGGATGATAACCTAAAGGTGGATTATTAGTCATAGATGCAGTTGGATTACGGTCTATGTATAATGTTGTAATGCCCAATCAAATCTCATAGGAGTCAAGATGATTAGTATATGCATGTATTCTTTCTCGGTGTCTGTCAATTGCCCCGCTGTAATTTGTTTACCCAACATGTCATCTATCTTAAGGAGAATCACCTCTAGTGAACTATGGACCCCGATCCATTCTTTTACCATCAATCTACAATCTATTTACTGTTTTCTGTTTACTTTCTGCAAGCAATTACTATCTTCCACACAATACATTTAATCCTTTGTTTCAGCAAAACCAGTGAGATTGACAACCTCACTATAAGTTGGGGCAAAGTTCTGTGGTTGTGTTGTGCAGGATTCCAAGTTGGAAGACAACACCTTGGGGTTGTTTCCTTGCTCCTACTGGTTCAATAACCTTGGTTTCTTTTGGGAATATGCCCTAGAGGCAATCATGTATGATGTTATTTCCAAGGTATTCATAAAGTTATTGTCCATGTATGAACTACTGATATATATCATTGAATATGTGATTCGATTGTGGAACTATATATTCATGTTGTTTATACTGATTGTCCTTGGTCATTGAGGTTGTGCTGGACACACAACTTAGACCAATGTGAAAGTCGGCTGATGACTCGGTTCCACTTGTCATGGGCATAGAGATGCCATTCCGACTTACATGGATTTGGCTAAAGAGTTTAGCGAGTCGGACTGACCCATATTGAGATACAACGAGTAAGTCGTCATTTGTATATCTCAATCAATGTAATCCTTAGACCTGAGGTTATTGCACAGTCCGAGTTGAGCATCACCGACTTAGGTTCTGTCAAACGTTGTTCCGTCACTGGGCAGCTATAAAGGCGGAGTTTGGGTCGACTAAGAATCAAGCTGCGTGATGTGAATAACCAATATGGGATTTTGCCTCTCCGACTGGAGAGATATTCTCTGGGCCCTCTCAGAAGATATGATTCGAAAAGCATGGCCATGCGTGACTCAGTTAAGTGTTAACCGAGGCGACCGACTAAGAGTTAGTCGGATGAATCACTTATCTCAGATCGAGAAAGAGAGTCGGACTATTTAAGGGATGACGATCATTCGCCTATAGTGCGACAAGGTATATCGTGAGGCAAAAGGGACTCAGATAAGTCGCATTGGAAGGTATGTCGTCATGACTCTTTGGTACTTGGGAGTTGGCACGTTCTGCTAGGAGCCGCTATCAACTGATCGGTCACGAGTGAGACTCGGATCGTGTCCGGGTCACCATGAGCCTGTCGGGTCACACACTTAAGAGCGGGAGCATTTTGGGTTGGACCCAAAAAAGGAAACAGACAGAGTCAGTGAGTTGGACTCGAAGTGACTAATATAGGCCTTTTAGTGAATGGGCCACAAGTGAGTGGAGCCCACTTTCACTCCCTATATAAGCTGGGGCACAGGTGCTTAGAGCACACGGTTAGGTCACTCCATGTGTTGGAAACCCTAGCCCTAGTCTAGTCCAGTCCTGTCGCCGCCGTACCGGACCTAGCAGTCCATCGCCGGCGCTCCTCCTCGTACGTATGGATACTGGCGGAGGTGCTGTACGTTCAGCAGTTCGATGATCGTGGATCGGAACGGATCGTGAGGACTGCACTACATCAAGCGACGTGCTTCATCGATTCCGCAACCGCGCGTCTAGTGGTAATACCTTCCTCTTGGGGGTCCCAACGAGCTCATCACTTTTTGAGCCATCATCTAACTTTATGTTGCAGGGAAGACTTTGTGATGTGATATGGTTGCAGTCATGAAAAGGTAAGGTAGTTTACTTTTCCTATTACTAAGTCGTGTAGTAGTAGTCATCGTGAAGATGAACGACAAGACCGATGGCGTCGTGGACTTGGCATCAAACCGAAGCACCTGATGGAGATCATGGAGCGCGAAGACAACCATGTCACGTCACATTTAGATTATTTAATCTTTGTGTGCATCTTGTTTGAGTTCAAGTATTATATACACAAGGTAACATTTAAATAGGATGATCCCTAATTACTACCAACATAGTGTTCTCCAATTAGTGTGGGTACCAAGAAAGTTTGTCGTTATGAAGCAGGCCGTGACGATCGGGTGCTAGACATATCTATGTTCGCATACGGTGGGTGCAAGCCATATGCACAACAAAACACTATGGTTGGGTTGGCGAGCCTACCATGTATAGACATGGCCACGGAGAAGAATGATCAAAAGATCAAGCACGATTCACATGGATGATGTGATCGAAGGATATAGTCCACCCTGAGAACCGCATCAAAGGCCATGATGATCGGGGATGATGTGGTGTAAAGGGGTCATGTAGTCACTAAACTGTCTTTAGGGATGATAGTTTAAGTGGGAGCTCATTTGTTAATATGATTACAAATTTGAACTCCAATTATGAACTTGGTCTAAGTCCATTTGCAAATGTCTTGTAGATTATGGCCATTCCCAGAGCTCGGGACATATTTGGTCCTTTTATGCACGGGGATAAACTTAAGCTAGATGGGTCAAATTTCACTGAGTGGTACCAACGCCTCAGAAGGACCCTCATAGAAAACCATCTTCTCTATGTCCTTCGTGAACCCCTGGAAGATTTCCCCGATGACTCCGACGGAAACAAAGATACGACTCTTCGTGACCGCCGCGACACATTTATGGTTGTCAAGTACACCATTATCCATGCCACGGAACCTGGATTGAGAGTGCCTTCCATGAGATCAACACATATGTTATGCTCGATGGATTGAAGAGCATGTTTTCAGCTGAGTTTAGGCGCATGCAACATGAGTACGCGAGGAAGTTTATTTCCATCAAGATTGAAGAAAACTCAAGCTTGGAGAGCCACCTGGACACCATGGAAAAGCTCCATGAACGTCTTAAGGATGCCATGGGCACCTGGCTGACTGAAGACTTTGAGATAGTTGGGGTATTGCGCTCACTTTTCCCTGGTTGCAAAGACGTCGCCACCGATTGCGTCATGACATGGCTACCGTATACCTTTCGCGAGGTCATAGCCAAGCTAAGGACTACCAAGGTCGAACCCAAGGCTGGGAACGATGTCAACGGAGATGGTATATGTGATATACAAGTATTAAACGTTTCCATGAAATACTTATGCAATTTTCAAGTGATTAACAACATCCAATGTCATGATCAGGAAACCTTGATCAACTGTTAATAAACAAGCTAGTGTAATGAGAGGCATTACTAGGAACCTTTTCTTTGTTTATGAAACACACATGTATTAACATTTCTGGTTAACACAATTATAGCATGAGAAATAAACAGTTATCATAAACATAGAATAAGATAATAACCACTTTATTATTGCCTCTCGAGCATCTTCCCTTCACTAGTTGCTCGAGGATTCACTCAACAACATGGTTTTCATTATGTAACACGTTCAGTCCCATGGTGAAACCTCCTACTATCCGTTTGGTTCTCTCACTCGCAGAATCTCGAGAATGGACACTTCATCAGGTTGATGTGAGTAATGCCTTTCTTCATGGTTTCTTGACGGAGGATGTCTATATGCAGTAGCCCCCCGATTTTGAGGATGTCTGGTATCCGTCTCATGTGTGCAAGTTGCAGCGTGCTATCTATGGACTGAAGCAGTCCCCTCGAGCTTGGTATGCTCGCTTGAGTGCTCGTCTCCTTCGCCTTGGATTTGTTCCTCCCAAGGCTGATACGTCCCTGTTCATTCTTAATCAGGGTGGTGTCTAGGTTTTCATGTTGGTGTATGTTGACGACATTTTGATTGGTGGCTCTACTACTGCAGCAGTCGAGGGTCTTGTTCGTTCTCTCTCAGAGACCTTTCCTATCAAGGATCTGGGCACCCTGGAGTAATTTCTCGGATTGGAAGTGTCATACAATTCCGGGGGCATGGCACTTATTCAGCGCAAATATGCGCTTGACTTGTTGCATCGAGTAAATATGGAGAATTGCAACCCCACTTCCACTCCTCTGGTTACTACCGAGCGACTTGCTCGAGACACTGGTGCACTCTTAGGTGCAGAGGATTCTTTTTGATATCGCAGTGTTGTTGTCAGCATGTAGTATTTGACTCTGACATGTACGAATCTTTCTTTTGCGGTAAACAAGGTGTGTCAGTTCCTCTCTCAACCGACTCAAGTATATTGGGAGGCAGCCAAATGCATTATGCGCTATGTTAAAGGAATGTTGGACATTGGTCTACGCATTCGTAAGTCACCGCAATAGAGTATCCATATATTCACTGATGCAGACTGAACTGGATGTGTTGATGAAAGACGCTCTACGAGTGGTTTTGCAGTCTTTGTGGGTCTAAATCTTATCTCATGAAGTTCGAAGAAACAACTCACGGTCTCAAGATCTAGCACAGAGGCAGAATATAAAGCACTTGCAAACGGAGCAGCTAATACTGCGTGGGTCAGTTCTTTACTTACAGAACTAGGTGTGTCTCAATAGCAAGCTCGAGCTTTATGGTGTGATAATCTAAGGGCTACTTATCTCTCGGCGAATCTAATCTTTAATGTTCGAACCAAGCACATTGAGATTGATTTTTATTTGGTTCGAAAGCGGGTTGCTAATGTCGCATTGGCGGTGAAGTTTATCTCTTCTAATGATTAGTTGGTTGATGTCTTCATTAAGAGCAGCTACACGATAGATTTTAGACCGATATAGAACCAATCTAAACCTTGTATGTGTTAATAGTTTAGATTGAGAGGTGTGTTAAGAATCGGTCGAGATACGTACGTGTTATATTTGTAACGTATGTATGTATATATCCTGTCAAGTATATACAATATATATAAGAGATGTGGAGACGTGATGCCTACCACGAAACCCTAAACCACCTTTTATCTGTGGCGGATATATGCATCCTAGTTATGTAGAGCTCGGGTGTAATACTTAAACTTTTTTAAATAATAAAATGCTTATTATAAAAAGAACTATATTTTTTTCCTACTAACACATCCTTTTTTATTTTCTTCCTTATACCAAAGAAATTCCATTTTTTTCTTGCTGATCACATCCGATACATTTTGTCGGAATATTTTACCCTTGTAGCCAAAGCAACCGAGGCTTACCTTTTTTTTCCTTTTCAAAAAACAAACGATCGAGGCTTAGCTGGCTGTGACGCCTGTGAACTGTGGTGGTTCCTGTTTTATTTTGTTTTCTCTTCGGAATATCGTATCCAAGTAGGTTGCCATAGTCGTGATGTGACCATCGGGAAGACCAACGGGACAAAAGAGAAATGTCAATCGCCGAGCAAGATGTGTAGTTAAAGTCCCCCACGACGACTTCGTACGCAAACTGCATTCTGTAAATACGTAGGGGTTTGATCCAGTAGTGCCCTCCCCAAAACTTGTACAAACCGGTACCAAACCGAGTATTATACCATATATGAATTCGGACGTATATTTTTTTTTAAAAGAGTATAGATTAATATCATGAGATACCAAATACACACAGACTCTGCAACAACGCATGCCCTAGTGGCCTTACGTATACACACAGCCCAGGAAAGAAGAAGAATTACAAAAAAGAAAAATCTCATTACAGAGAACGATTTCTCGAAACAACGACACTAACACCACTAGAACAACACCAGTAGTCCAACCACTTCAAAAACAACGCCTTCAAGAAGGAAACAATACACACGCGCCGTCATCGCCCGATCAAAGATCATAGGTTTTCATCCAGGAGAAAGTCCTCACTCGCAAAACAATGCTTTAACAAGGCCATGCACGACCAATTAAGGCCAGACCTTAGATTTTCACCCTGCAAGGTAAGATTAGGAACTCCTCCTGTGTTGTCGTCCCCACAAACAGTCGTTGCTGCGAGTGACAGATCACGTAGCCAGTTTCTTGTCGCCACAAAGACTCTAGTCACCATCTTTTTTCTGATGTTCCGGCTTTCCTGACATTCTCCGTATCTGACTTCACCATAGATCGTCAAAGACATGACATATGATGGTAACAGATATCAGAGCTTCGCAATGCTCCCGCAGAAAAAACATGGGTACGTCCGACCAAATTCAATCCGATCCAGCAATCTCCAGTCATAGTCGCCCATGGGAGTTCGCCGACGGAGCCTTCCGGAACTCGCCACTCCAGACCAGATCATCGAGGACAGGCAGCCAGCAGATCTTCGTCTTCGCGTGGAAGGAACCCTAGGACCGCCACCATTATTCAGGCCGATCCAGCAATCCCCACACCATCGGCCGGCTCCCAGCGAACGGTACGAGTGGGTCAGCCATCAGCCCTTTCGAAGCCATGGCTGGACCCCAGATCGGTTAGAGAGAGACTAAGATGCAGCGTCGCCGCCTAAGGCAACCACCACGCCGCTTCCAAGTCCGCACCATCGCCCCCATCTTCTCATCTGTGCCTCCCTTCCAAGACGCTGGCAAACGCCGCTCGGGCGAGCGCCGCTGCCCGTCGCTTGGATCCACCGGCACCGCCCCTTGGTGTCCACACCCTGGCGCGAAGAGGATCGACGGGGCCGTGCAGATCGCCCGCCGCCTTCGGCAGCCTAGGCGTGGCTGCCACCGCCGGCGAGGGCGGCGACAGCGGCCGGCGGGAGAGTGATGGCGACGACGGCTAGGGTTAGGATGGGGGCGCCCTGGGGCCGCCTCGCACGAGCGACCCGGGAGCAATCTGTTTTCCTCATCGGACGTGTAGATATACGGCATTCCTGCACACACACGATCCGACCTGCCTACCACCGTCCAGCACCATGACCGCTGGCCGTGACCATCGTCACGAGCGCTATTGGCCATCTCACAACCCGTGAGCTCCTGTTAATTTTTCGTAACTGGGAACTTCTAACCAGACAAGACACCGGACAGTCCGGCGAGCCGCCGAACATCCTGCCAGACTATCCGGCCGCCGCCGCCAAGCTCACTCGCGTCGTCGCCTCCGCGTGCCACCGCTGTCGTCGCGCTAGACCTGCCGACACACACCTACAAGGCCAAGATGAGGCGTGCGTCGGCCAGCCCGAGTCACCGGCTCGCCGGACCCAACCACCACCGTTACCACCGCACGCAGACACAACCGTCGCCGGCGATGATCTGGCGTACAACCATACTTTTTTCCCCTTGCATGAGCTCGTACTAGTATATGTATGGCTAGAAAAAAACGTATTATTTCGTTGAGTTATACGGAATTTTGTATATTGTTACATATACGTGTATATACTACTCCCTTCGTTTCAAAATATAAGATATTTTAGCTTTATGAATGAAGTGTATCTAGACCCCTTTATTGTAGGAAAACGATATGTATCCTCCGGACGATGGAACGGTTCCATCGTCCGGTTGCTCCCGCTCGCGTTTCAATGGACCCACCTACCTCTGCCTTATCTTCTTCCTCCTGCTAACCACCCATCCGCACGATCCCAAACAGGCTTCCACGCGCTCGATCCCAGCCACCGCACGTTCGACTCCAGGCTGCCGCGCCGCGACCTCCTCATCCTTCCGCCCCGCGCCCGCTCCGAGCACAGCCGGCCTTGGGCCTCACCACCTCCGCCTCCCGTGCCAGGCCATCCCCATCTCCGGCCTCGCCACCTCCGCCTCCCCATCTCCAGCCTCACAACCTCCACCTCACCATCTCCCGCGCGCCCCTATTCCCAACTCCACGAGGGACCTCGACTCGAGGAGCCGCCGGCTGCCAGCAGCCATGTCGTCGCCGACTCCTTCTCTAGCTGGAGGAAGAAACGCCGTTGCTACAAGAGGCTGGTGTCCTTGCTACAAGAGGATGTTGCCCTGCTGTTCTGACCTCCGGCGAGGAAAACTTTGCTACAGCCGGTCGGCGTTTTAGCTATACTAGGACTTTTTTTTTGCTACATGATCGCCGACGAGGTCGGATTTGCTACAATAGGATATTTTATTTGCTACAATCATTTTATTGTTTTGCTACATTAGCGTAAAGTTTTTGCTACAAGGTCTCCGTCGAAGTCTCCGGCGACATCTCTCGGCCGAAAGTCTCCGGCGATGTCTCCGGCGAAGGTAGTTTTTGCTACATTAGAAGAACTTTATTGCTACAACCGTCTTGTGGTTTTGCTACAACAGTGTCAACTTTTTGCTACAAGGTCTCCGGCGAGAGTCACCGGCGAGTTTTTTCCGACGATGTTTCCGGCGAAGTCGTTTTGCTACATTAGTACACTTTTTTGGCTGCGTGGTCTCCGACGAGATCTCCGGCGGAGTCTCCGGCGAGATGTTCTATTTCTGGAACGAACCGTTTTTTTGCTTCGGAAGCAAAAGCGAGAAGATATGTAGCAAAAACGGGGTGTTCTACAGCAAAAGCGGGATTTTTGGGCAATTTGGGGACACGTGGCGCGCAGGGGAGGAGGACGATGGGAACCCCCAATCGTCCGGGGGACGCCTAGCAGTTGCCTTTATTGTATAGTTCATCTAGATTTGGAATGACGTACACATTAAAAAGGTCTAGATATACTTCTTTTACAAAGCTAAAACATCTTATATTTTAAAACGAAGGGAGTAATTATGAAGGGGTATCAAACAATCTGGGTTGTCCTTATGTTTGACATTATACGATTTTGTACGAGTTTTGGGGAGGGGTAGCACTGGATCAGATCACAAATATGTATGCTTCCTCCGTCTCAAAATAGATATCGAAAATTTATCTAAATTTAAATGTACCTATATACTAAATACTATGTAAATTTATTTAAATTTTAATAAATCTACGACATCTATTTTAATACGGAGGAAATATTACTACTATATCTATGGACTAATTCCGTGCCAGGAAGTGTTGCTGACGAATACACGGGTTCAAGAAGTGTTTAACACTAAGTGCGAAGATTCGCGTGTCAAAGAAAAGTACTCCCAACATCAACACAACAACTGTACGTACTCCTCACGCTCTTGGAACATCATATTATATGATGTTGGTTGTGTGTGTGCTCCCGGTGCTAGATCGCATCAACACGCAATTTAACAACCGCGGGACGACCATTTCCCGCCCGCCTCCATCTCGAAGTGACACAGTCCCGGTGATCTATCACGACCCTTTCTGCCACACTGCTAAAACTAATCAAAAGTTGCTGCTAATCTCCGCTTTCCAGGAGCGAGTCCAGGCATCATCGTCATCGCAGCCGCAGGATAGCAACACATTCAACTCAACCCCACGGCCATGTCAACCTCGCGGCTTAGCTATAAGTAGAGCCGTAATATCGACATCCACCAAATCACAGACAGATCGATAGCACACGAACAGAGTCGATCGGGCACATAGAGGTTCCAGCACGAACTAATCGTTCTGCTTGGAGCTAGGAAGTTAGCCAAGATAGAATGGCGGCTCCTTCTCCCGTGCCGGCGGTATTACTGGCCGTGTGCGCCATGCTCGCCGTCGCGCTCCACAGCGCCGCCGGGGCGCAGCAGCTGAGCGCGTCCTACTACGACGGCTCGTGCCCGAACGTCTACAGCACGGTGCGGCGCGTCATCCAGCAGGCGCGCGCCTCCGACCCGCGCATCCTCGCCCAGCCTCATCCGCCTCCAGTTCCACGACTGCTTCGTCAACGTACGTACCATACCGTACCGATCATGCATGCCCCCTGGCGTGGTATTTGAACATGATTTGAGCTGAAAACTAACGTGTGCGTGTATGTGCGCAGGGCTGCGACGGATCGCTGCTGCTGGACGACAGCCCGACGATAAGGAGCGAGAAGAACTCCAACCCGAACGCAAACTCGGCGCGCGGGTTCCCGGTGCTGGACGACATCAAGGCCGCACTGGAGAACGCCTGCCCGGGCACCGTCTCCTGCGCCGACATCGTCGTGCTCGCCGCCGAGGTCTCCGTTGACCTGGCAGGAGGGCCCTCCTGGAGAGTGATGCTGGGGCGGAGGGACGCCACCACGGCCAACTTCGACGGCTCCAACAACCTCCCTGCCCCGACGGACGATCTCAACGTCCTCAGGCAGAAGTTCGCCGCCGTCGGGCTCGACGACACCGACTTCGTCGCCCTCCAAGGGGCGCACACGATCGGCCGGGCGCAGTGCCGGTTCATCCAGGACAGACTCGACAACTTCGGCGGCACTGGGCAGCCGGACCCGACGCTGGACGGGGCGTACCTCAACACCTTGCGACAGAGCTGCCCGGCGTCGGCAGGCCCAAATAACGGGCGCCTGAACAACCTCGACCCGGCCACGCCCGACACGTTCGACAACAGCTACTACGCCAACATCATGCGCAACCGCGGCCTGCTCCGGTCTGACCAGGTGATGCTCTCCGCGCCGGGCGGCGCCGCGGCCACCACAGCGCCCATCGTCCAGCGGTTCGCAGGCAGCCAGGCGGACTTCTTCGGGAGCTTCGCCACCGTGATGACCAAGATGGGCAACATCGCTCCACTCACCGGGAACATGGGGGGAGATCAGGAGGAATTGCAGGGTGGTCAACAGAAGCTGATCGATCGCTGTCCAAACAAAACCCCAGTAATCCAACGGAGATGATTGAATTGTGTAAATTTTGCCCTTTTGAAGGGGTCCATTTTTTTCGTGAATAAAAATCATTGATTAGTGAATGTAAAAAATAAAATTGTGTAAGGCTCATAAAATTACTGAGGATGCTTCACAGAATGCTCATTATGATTATACTGTAAGTTTCCACCATGATTAGGCATGGCTTAGGCTAGTCGTCCAGACGTTTTTCTAACACACATACAAACTCCGTGAGCTTACAAGCTCCCCTTTTATTTCACACCGTCGGGATCGATAAACAAAAGAACATGATATCAACTGAATAATAAGTGCAATGTTGAAAACGTTCCCCATGGTAACATGGTTCTGCTAATTCACAACTTATAAAGCGCAAGCATATAAGCAACATAGATGGGCACAATGGTTCAAGTTTATTAAGTGCAAGAAAATAAAGTGTGCCATCAAGTTCGTGAGAGCTTTACTAACTAATTTTCATATAACAAGCAAACATTTTTATTTGGAAGAAAACAAAGCATAATAAATATGCAAGGAATAGCAATGATGCTAGTAGGTAGATATGATGGACTCTTTTTGACAATTTTGGTTTTGGGGAGTTGGATGCACGAGTAAAGCTTATACTTAGTGCAAGTGAAGGCTAGCAATAGAAAGGGAGCGGCAATCGAGAGAGCAGTTACTTTCATAATCATGCTTGCGACAAGACAAAATTAATAGTGGCATTAAAGTGACACAAGAACTCTGAGGCAAAATAAATCATTGAGGCTTAACTAACTTTTTGTTTAGTCATATACATGCATGAGCATGTGCCAAGTCGATTCAAATAAAACATTCAGAGGAGGATACCACAATGTCATACCAAGTTATGAATAGAACAATGCAAGCAAACATTTATATGACATGTTACAAACTATCAATGGATTGGAACTGATCATAAGAGAGCAAGAACTACTAAGCATCCATTAAATAACATACACCTTACATTAACAGACTAAGCGTGCCCACAATGATGAGTATATGTACAAAAATGAAAACAAATAGAGTTCATACCAGCCTCTTACCACACCTTGAGTTGTCATAAATCATCATTGCCTTTCACTTGTGTGACTTGAATAATAAGATAAAACCAAACTCCAAGGAGTCACTGAGGACCGTTGAACCCTGCAACGAACTTTACAAAACCAGAGAAGAACAACAAATATTTTTGGGTTTCCGATTATTAAAGACAAGAACCGAAGGAAAGGGCAAACAAAGCAAAATATTTTGGGTTTTTTTGGCTAATCAAATCAACGCTAAAGAGGATGAAGCAAACCAAGGCTAAAAGATAAAGAAGCAAACAAAGAGAAATAACGAAAATATTTTGGTCTTTTTGTGTTTTGGAAAGCAGAGATATAGCAAGAACAAAAACTAAAAGGAAAGCAAAACATGGATATACAAAGTACCAACAGAATAAGATATGTAGATGAGTATGATGTCGATATACCTCCCCCCAAGATTAGGCTTTTGGCCTAAGTGGAGATCAATCCCAACGCAGGTAAGAACTCCAAGCTAGCGGGTGATACGTTGCAAACGTATCTATAATTTTTTGATGTTCCATGATTGTTTTATATCTAGTTTCTTATGTTTTGTCCACACTTTGGAGTATTTTGACACATTTTCTAGAACTAACCTATTAACAAGATGCCACATTGCCAGTTGCCTGATTTCTGCTGTTTTTGGTTTCAAAAAAGCTAGTAAGGAAATATTCTCGGAATTGGACCGGACAAAACCTCAAGTCAATATTACACCAGAAGGAACACGGAGTCCGGAGGGGAGACGAAGAGGGGAGCTATGCCGGCCACACCTGGTGGTGGCGTGGCCAGCCCTAGCCGCGCCACTAGGGGGCGTGGGCCCCCTAGCACTCCACCGACCTTGCCCCTTCGCCTATATATTGCCTCCGGGATGAAAACCCTAAGTACCCGATCAAAAATTCCACGAAAGAGTCGGTAGCCGCCGCCATCTCCATCCCTAGATCGGGAGGGATCTGAAGCTCTTCCCGGCACCCTGTCGGAGGGGAGAGATCACCCTGGAGGCCTTCTTCATCACCATGCCTGCCTCCGGTGTGATGCGTGAGTAGTTCATCCCTGGACTACGGGTCCATGTAGTAGCTAGATGGTTGGTTCTTCTCCTTTGTGCTACCATGTCTAGATCTTGTGAGCTCCGTTCATGATCAAGATCATCTATTTGTAATCTACATGTTGTGTTTGCGGGGATCCGATGGATATTGAGATGATATTTCAGATTGATTATTGATTCTATCATGTCTATGTTATTTGTGATCTTGCATGCTTTCCGTTGTTAGTAGCTATCTTGGCCGAGTAGATGCTAGTAACTCCAAGAGGGAGTATTTATGCTCGATAGTGGGTTCATGCCTCTAGGAATCTAGGGAAGTGATAGAAATCTCTAAGGTACTAGATGTGCTGTTGCTACTAGGGAGAAAACGACAATCATTTGTTCATAGAAGAATCATATTGTTTACTTTACACACTTTGCTTAATGCAATTATCTGTTGCTTGCAACTTAATACTGGAGGGGGTTCGGATGATAACGTGAAGGTGGATTATTAGTCATAGATGTAGTTGGATTACGGTCTATCTATAATGTTGTAATGCCCAATCAAATCTTGTAGGAGTCAAGATGATTAGTATATGCATGTATGCTTTCTCGGTGTCTGTCAATTGCCTCGCTGTAATTTGTTCACCCAACTTGTCATCTATCTTAAGGAGAATCACCTCTAGTGAACTATGGACCCTGGTTTATTCTTTACCATCAATCTACAATCTATTTAATGTTTTCTGTTTACTTTCTGCAAGCAATTACTATCTTCCACACAATATGTTTAATCCTTTGTTTTTAGCAAAACCGGTGAGATTGACAACCTCACTGTAAGTTGGGGGCAAAGTTCTATGGTTGTGTTATGCAGGATTCCAAGTTGGAAACAATACCTTGGAGGTGTTTCCTTTCTCCTAATGGTTCGATAACCTTGGTTTCATAACTGAGGGAAAACTTGCTGTTGTGCTCATCATACCTTCCTCTTGGGGTTCCCCAACGAGCTCGAATATATTTTGAGCCATTAAGCTCTTTTTCTGGCGTCGTTGCCGGGGAGTCAAGGACATCTTCACAAGGGGAGTCCCTCACAACCAATCTCTTTACTTTGTTTTATTTGTTTTGCTTAGTTTATTTCTACTTTGTTTGCTTGTTTCTTTTATCAAAAACACACAAAAATTAGTTGTACTAGTTTGCTTTCTTTATATAAAAAACACACAAAAATGACTACTCTTGAAAACACTAAGTTGTGTGACTTCACTAGCACTAACAACAATGATTTCATGTGCACACCTATTGCTCCACTAGTTCCTGAAGCTACTTTCTTTGAAATTAAACCTGCTTTACTCAATCTTGTTATGAGAGAACAATTTTCTGGTATTGGTACTGAAGATGCTGCCGCTGATCTTAATAACTTTGTTGAACTTTGTGAGATGCAAAACCATAGTGATATAGATGGAGATATTATTAAGCTTAAATTGTTTCCTTTCTCTTTGAGAGGAAAAGCTAAAGAATGGTTGCAATCCCTAACTAGAAATAGTATTGATTCTTGGACTAAATGCAAAGATGCTTTCATTGGAAAATACTATCCTCCTGCTAAGATTATATCTATGAGAAGTGAAATAATGAAATTTAAACAATCTGATAATGAACATGTTGCTCAAGCTTGGGAAAGAATGAAATCTTTGGTAAAGAATTGTCCCACTCATGGACTGACTGCTTGGATGATTATCCAAACCTTTTATGCAAGATTGAATTATTCTTCAAGAAATTTACTGCATTCTACTGCTGGAGGTACCTTTATGACCATTAGTTTGGGTGCTGCAACAAAGCTTCTAGATAATATGATGGTTAACTATTTTGAATGGCACACTGAGAGAGCTCCACAAGGTAAGAAGGTAAATTCTGTTGAAGAAACCTCCTCCTTGAGTGATAAAATTGATGTTATTATGTCTATGCTTGTTAATGGGAAAGCTCATATTGATCCAAATCATGTTCCCTTAGCCTCTTTGGTTGCTCAAGAAGAGCAAGTTGATGTGAACTTTATTAGAAACAATAATTTTAGCAACAATGCTTATAGGAATAATTTTGGTAATAATTATATTCCTTATCCTCCTAATAATACTTATGGTTATCATGGTAAACCTGGAATACCTAGTGAAGAAAGAATATCAGAAGTTGAAAGAGCCACTAAAAACTTCATGCAAATGCAATATGAGCAAAATAAATTATTTACTAAAACTATGGAGAAACAATCTACTATTTTGAAAAATATTAGTCACCAACTTGAGAGTTTAAATAGGGAAATTCCTAGTTTGCAATTAAAACTTTCTAATGCTGAAAGAAATATATCATATTTGTCTGAAGAACAATCCTCTTTGATTAATAAAATGGCTGCTAAACCTGAAACCATTGAAAATCCCTTTGCTGCTACTAATGCCATACAAGTTAGAACTGATGAAAATGTTAGATTGTTAGCTGAATTGCATGCTAAGTGGGAAAGAGAAGATGAAATTACTAGAAATATTAGTATTTCTACTATCACTACCACTAATGTTGAAGCTAGTAAATCCAATGGAACCTTTTCTAATAAAAATGTTGAAATTATTCGAAATATGGGGAACAATAGCTCTACTACTTTAGATGATAATTATGATTTTGATCTTGATGGTTGCAATATCTCTGAAGTAATTATGTTCCTACAAAAGCTTGCTAAAAGTCCTAATGCTAGTGCTATGAGTATGGCCTTACAAAACACATTACTGATGCTCTCATAAAAATTAAAGAAGAAAAGATGAAACATAAAGCTTCTATTCCTATGAAATTACAAGATGGTTGGGAACCCATCATTAATATGAAAGTGAATGATTTTGATCTCAAAGCTTTATGTGATCTTGATAGTAGTGTTTCTATTATGCCTAGAAAGATTTATGAAATGCTTGATTTGCCACCATTGGAAGATTGTTATTTAAATGTCCCACTTGATGATAATGCTAAAAAGAAACTCATGGGGAATATTAATGATGTTCTTATTATGGTTAACAATGCCTATGTCCCCGTTGATTTCTATGTTTTGGATGTTGAATGCAATGCTTCTTGTCCTATTATTTTGGGAAGACCTTTTCTTAGAATTGTTGGTGCCATTATTGATATGAAAGAAGGCACCATTAAATATCAATTTCCACTCAAGAAAGGTATAGAACACTTCCCCAAGAAGAGAGCGAAGATTCCTTTTGCCTCTCCTATTAAAACAAAATTTTCTCTTAATGCTTCTTCATTTGAGAATACTTGATTCTTTTCTTGCTTCTTATGCCTAGCTCAAAGGCGTTAAAATAAAGCACTTATTGGGAGATAATCCAAATTTCGTTAGGAATCTTTTGTTGAGTCTTGGAAGTTATTGCTTCAGTAATAACCTCTCCTTATCATTTTTTTGTGGTTTTTGTGCCAAGAGTAACCTCTAATGATAGAGAAGTAAGATTTGGGAAAGTTGCTGTCCCGAAACAGATTTTTGTGCTTCGCTATAAAAATTCAAGAAAAATCTCTGTATGTTGGTTTGAGCTGTCATTGTTTGTGCTTCTGCCCTAGATTGTTATCCAACTTTCATTAGTTCAACACTTTTCATTTGATAACCAGAAGGTCTTCGAAAAAATTGGTTTTTACCTACTGGTCTGTTTTGACAAATTTCTGCCATTATTTGCATTTGCCTCTTAATCTCTTTCTATTTGAGTTCTCTTTGATCCTTTGAACTTTTTAAAGGAAGTGCTACAGTAGCTTTTGTTTTAATGGAAGTTTTACTTGTGTTGGAACTGAACCAAAAAGACTTATTATCTTGAGTACACTAATGTTGCTAATGAAGATTGTGTGAAGTTTTGTATGAAGGAAAATTTAAAGTGTAGGGAAGAGTAATGTGATAAGATGAATAATGGACAAAAGCTCAATCTTGGGGATGCCACCCATGTCACCCCAAGAAATATTCAAGAAGTACAAGCGTCAAAGATTGGGGATGCCCAAGGCATCCCCTTCTTCATCAATAAAAATCCTAGGTCTTCCAAACACTTCATTTTTATTATTTCATGCACAATTGTGTTGTTCTTGGAGCGTCTTTGTTTTCGTTTTTAGTTTTCGTTTGCTTGAATAAAGTTGGTTGGACGCCCACATTCATACATTAGTTTTCAAATAAAGTTGATTTGGATTGGAAAAGAGTAGGAAAGTTCATGCTTAAGTGGTAAAAAGGAGCTTGTTTTTGACTGTGACTTAGACTTTGTCATGTCATGCTTGATATTGTTTTGGCTTTATGCTTAGTGATTTTTGTTGTAGCATGACATGTTATAAACAATTGAGATTTCTTAATGTGCCTTGAAAGAATCATGCGTTGTTTTAGCATATTAAAAGCATAATATTGTGGTATTCTCCTTTAAATGCTTTATTTGGGTTGACTTGGCGCATGCTCACACCATGTTAAGACTATACCAAGTCACCATAGCCTCTATGATCATTTAGTTTTTGACTTGTAATATCACGTTATGCTTTAATTAATGATGTTTTGTCGCTTTGCATGATTATGGCCATTATTGCTCTCTTAGTTGGTCTCTCCCAGTCTTTTGCTAGCCTTAATACCAAGTATGAGTTCCACTCATGCACCCAACTCCAAATAAAACCAAGTTATTCCAAAGAGTCCACCATGCCTACCTAATAGAATTTTCTATTCCAAGTATATTCATGTTTTTATCTACCTTCCGAATTAAACTTGTTATGTGAAAATTAGTGATTGAAGCTCTCACGAACTTGATGGCACACTTTACTTTTATTGCCCCTAATAAACTTGAACCATTGTGTCATCTATCTTGTATATGCTTGCACTTATACATTGGGATTAGCAGAACCATGCTGTCATGGGGAACTCTTTTAACATTGCACTTGTACATTGTACCCAGTTGATATCATGCTCTTTTGTTTATGGATGTCGTCGATGTGAAATGAAAGGGGAGCTTGTAAGTCCAGGGAGTTATGTATGTGTGTTAGAGAAACGCCTGGGCCGCTAGCCTAAGATATGACTAATCATGGTGGAAACTTGTAGTGTCACCATAGTGAGCAATCTATGAAGCATTCTTCTTATAAAAAAAGATAGAGATTGAGAAAAAGAAAAAAAGATGAGAAAAGAGGAAAGAGAGAAAAAAGCACCATTTTCCCATGGTAAATAAGAAGATTGCTGAGATGCTCCTTGTCTGCTTACCTTGTCATTTTGATTATGGGATAGATCCTGTATCATGTGCAAGGGGTACCCCGTTGGCGGTTCTCTATGATACACGTGTACTTACTATGACAAGAACTTACCGGTAACTAAACTTGAGTAGCATGAGGAGCGTCCCTTGTATTCAAGGGACATGAGATTGCCAACTTATACTTTGTCAAGCATATACTCCATAGTTTGTTCACTTTAACCTTAATCACTTCAAGATGCTTATGATAGGGGAAATGAGAGCTAAAAGCTAATAAGTACCATAATTTTTGGAAGCTCTTTATGAGACTTGAATCCCTGCTTCCTTCTATGAAGGTCTTTCTTTTACTTTTATGTTGAGTCTCCATCTTCTATCTTTATGCACCTATTGAGAGAGCATAGTGGCCATTCTTAGTTTAATGTGCATTGTCCCAAAACTTGTTGATTGATTCATAACTTTGATATTGCTTGTTCTTAAACTATTTGTATCTAGTCACCCTTTTGAACTTTGAAGGTGTCCTATGCATTTATGTTTTGCTACACTATGAGGGACAAGCTGAATACCATTCTCATCATGTTTTCGATATGTGAAACAATCAAACATCTTGCAAAGCATTGTTATTCATGAATCTTTTGTTTGTACCTTTTCATGTTACAACATAGTTGCTATGTCTTATTGTTAGAACTATATCTTTCATGCTATGTTAAAGTACTATGATCCCAGCTATCAATGTTCTACAAATACTTTGATCAAGATTATGATGGTGCATGTCACCTCAAAATTCTTTCTTTTTTATCACTTACCTACTCGAGGATGAGCAGGAGTTAAGCTTGGGGATGTCGATACGTTGCAAACGTATCTATAATTTTTGATGTTCCATGCTTGTTTTACATCTACTTTCTTATGTTTTGTCCACACTTTGGAGTATTTTTACACATTTTCTGGAACTAACCTATTAACAAGATGCCATAGTGCCAGTTGCCTGTTTTCTGCTGTTTTTGGTTTCAGAAAAGCTAGTAAGTAAATATTCTCGGAATTGGACTGAACAAAAGCCCAAGTCAATATTTCACCAGAAGGAACACAGAGTCCGGAGGGGAGACGAAGAGGGGAGCCAGGCCGGCCACACCTGGTGGTGGCGCGGCCAGCCCTAGCGGTGCCACCAGGGGGTGTAGGCCCCCTGGAACTCCACCGACCTTGCCCCTTCGCCTATGTATTGCCTCCGGGACGAAAACCCTAAGTACCCGATCAAAAATTCCACAAAAGAGTCTATAGCCGCCGCCATCTCCATCCCTAGATTGGGAGGGATCTGAAGCTCTTCCCGGCACCCTGTTGGAGGGGAGAGATCACCCTGGAGGCCTTCTTCATCACCATGCCTGCCTCCGGTGTGATGCGTGAGTAGTTCATCCCTGGACTACGGGTCCATGTAGTAGCTAGATGGTTGGTTCTTCTCCTTTGTGCTACCATGTCTAGATCTTGTGAGCTCCGTTCATGATCAAGATCATGTATTTGTAATCTACATGTTGTGTTTGCGAGGATCCGATGGATATTGAGATGCTATTTCAGATTGATTATTGATTCTATCATGTATATGTTATTTGTGATCTTGCATGCTTTCCGTTGTTAGTAGCTATCTTGGCTGAGTAGATGCTAGCAACTCCAAAAGGGAGTATTTATGCTTGATAGTGGGTTCATGCCTCTAGGAATCTAGGGAAGTGACAGAAATCTCTAAGGTACTAGATGTGCTATTGTTACTAGGGAGAAAACAGCAATCCTTTGTTCATAGAACAATCGTATTTTTTACTTTACACACTTTGCTTAATGCAATTATCTGTTGCTTGCAACTTAATACTGGAGGGGGTTCGGATGATAACCTGAAGGTGGATTTGAAGGGAATATGCCCGAGAGGCAATAATAAAGTGGTTATTATCTTATTCCATGCTTATGATAAATGTTTATTTTGCATGCTATAATTGTATTGATCGGAAACATCGATACATGCTGTTTAATAAACAAAAAGGGTTCCTAGTTATGCCTCTCTTATAGACTAGCTTGTTGATTAACAAGATGATCAAGGTTTCCTGATCATGGACATTGGATGTTGTTAATAACAAGGTCACAACATTAGTTAAATGATGTGATGAACATTCATATGAAGTATAGCATTACGATCAAGTCATTATGTTTATATTGCTATAAAATCATACGAAGTAATCTTTATCCTTAGACCATGAGATCATGTTAATTGCTAACACCTGAAGAGTATCTTGATAACATCAAACGTCACACCATAACAGGGTGACTATAAAGATGGGTTTAGTGCTACAAAGGTGTTATGTTGAGGCTCATGGATCAAGATTGGAATTTGTCAATCCCGATGACGGATAGATATACTCTGGTCCCTCTCGGTGATATCACATTAAGATAGCTTGCAAGCAAGTGATGTGATCACTAGAATGTTATATCACGGGAACGAGAAAAGAGTGCATGTCGGCAACGAGATCAAACTAGGTATGGAGATACCGATGATTGAATCTCGGACATGTAATATATCGCGAGACAAAGGGATTTAGTTATAAGCGTTAAAGGTTCTCACGATCATAGAAGTCATCGTTGAATATGTAGGGGTCAGTATGGATCTCCAGGTCCCGCTTCTGATTATTGATCTGAGAGGAGTCTCAATCATGTCTGCATTATTCGCGAATCGTAGGGTGACACACTTAAGGGTTACCGGACACCATTTTGGAGCACATATGTTTCAGACGAAAGAATTGGAAAGCGCAGGAATTGTTTCGATAGAAACCGGAAATTGTTTCGGGTGAAATTGCAGAAAGTGGTTCGGCATGTGATATTGAAATATTGCAAGGGGTTATATGTGAATGTTTGTTAATTAAAGTAATTAAAAAAATTCTAAATAAATTTAATAAAAGAGTTTTATTAAATGACAGAGCATTAAACTTGGAGAATTTTAATGCATTTAAAGTAGGGACTTTAAAGGGGAATGTGAAGAGGCATTTTAATGTGGAGGGGTTACCACCACATGAATGGGGGAGGTGAGGAGTGACCCCCCATGCGCCGGCCATGAAGGTGGGGCACCCCCCTCCTCCTATAAAAGGCCACCCTCTTCCTCCTTCTTCCACACACCTCCTTGTGAAGGATCTCTCTCCCCCTCTAGAATTATTTCCCCATGGTCTTGGATTAGCGAGATACATGTTCCCGGTGGCATTTCGTCTGGAAGGAGTTGCTGCTTCCGCTAGATCGCCGGAGCGAGGAGGTGGAGGTTGTCCGGTGTCTTGAACGTGTGTGCGAGTACGGATGCGCTGCTGAGTTGTGGCGCTCGGACTTCCTCACGATCTTGAGATCGGCAAGTGTACGACTACATCAACCACGAGTTCCTACTCATTAACAAAACTCGTTGTCTTTGAGGGTAAGTTCTCGTTGGATGTATGTACACCCATTTCTTTGTACCTAGTAGATAGATCTTGGCGTGTAGTTCTCATCGTAGGAAATTTTTTGTTTTCTATGTTGTGGACCCAACAGTGGTATCAGAGCCTGATCTATGCATAAGTGCTTTGCACGGGTAGTACACATATGTTTATATGTGGGCGATGATGATTATGTTATTGCATCTTCTATGTATTTTGGATATTGGTGGCATAGTGGGATGAAGCGGCCCGGACCAACCTTACATGTCATCGCACATGAGACCGGTTCCATGACTAACATGCAACTAGTTTTGCATAAGTGGTCAAGGTGTCTGTCTCTCCTACTATAGTCAATATCTGATTTACAACGAGTTGCTAATAACTTAGTTATCATCGTTGTGGTTCCATGTTCGTAGGTAAGAACGGTTCTATCTTTGAAAGCCCTAAGCCACGTAAAACTTGCAATTGATAAATTAGAGGCCTCTAGTTTAGATCGTTGCTGGGCTAGTGTATTGATATGGTATTGTTGTAAGTAGATGTATGATAGATACTCTTACAACACATTCAACGTGTAAGTTCCATAAACCTTGGCCTTACACACAAAGGAATGATAGAGATCATACCACGATGCAAATGATAGAGATCAAATGCATGGACCATATCATCTCACTTTACACATTAGATGTTAACATCTTATACTGCTAGTTTGGCGCTTTTGGTAGCATTGTAAGATGATCCCTCATTTAGATATCAAGATAAAATGTGTTCTTCCTTGAGTATGCACCATTCTATGGATCGTGTTTCGAGACATCACGTGATGATCGGGTGTAGTCGACTCTACGCTTTCATACAATGGGTGTAAGACAGTTTTACACACACGAGTACTAAGGTTCTTACTTGGCGAGCCTAGCATGTACAGACATGGCCTCGGAACACGGACCGAAAGGTTAAGCATGAGTCATATAGTTGATATGATGCCCATATTGATGCTCGCCTTTGAAGCTACACCGACTCACGTGATGATCGGACTTGGTGTAGTGGATTTGGTTCATGGAATCACCAAAAAGGCACGAGGGATGTCGTTTTTGAGTGGGAGTTCATTTCTAATTTGGATTAGTCGAACTAAATTTGTCATAAACTAAATCGAAGTGAATTTTCATAATTTGTTGTAGTCATTGGCGTCTGTTCATACCTTATGCTTAGTTTTAATTGAGATAATAGAACTATAGAATTCTGGATATTTACTTTATGAACTGGTATCGTATTGTTTTGAATGTCAATTTAAAATTTATAAGTCCTATTGCAAACTTTCAGCAAACTCTATTTACTCCATAAAGTTTAATAAGTAGTATTAAATCAAGAGTAAGAATTCCAACGTTAGTATCTAAAGTATCATGTTTGCCTCCATGATTATTGATATTCAAAAGTTGTTTTAATATCAAGATTATATAGGAGCTGGAAATTGTTTCAGAAACCATCATGTGTGAAAGATATTGTGATATCTGAAACAATGTTTTTGGTTGCATTATGATAGAGTATAATTTAGCAAAATACATGTTCTCATATTGTATGAGAATTTGTGAAGGATGGAGATGCTAGGCATCCGGATCTCCCAAAAAGTTTTTGGGAACTAAAATTATACTCGTCATTCTTCCTTATAGGCTATAGTAGCTTGATCATGAAAGTTGTCATGGTAAGGATGAATAGAAGATGTAAGTAAAATGTTTACTACACTAATAGATTACTAAAGAATGGATTTTTGAAAGAATACCAAACATTTGATGATGGTGATCCACTTCAAAGTGCAAGTCCTAAGGTATTAGTACTTGACTATATACGCTTTGTACTATGTGTCATGTGAATAACACCACTATTGATGTTGATAGATTCTTTTAAAAGGAAAAGGAATTGCTGAAAGAGAATCTATAAAATATTTGTCAGAAAATAAAAAGTTGGAGATGTCCAACTTAGGTATATAGAAGATATACATGTTATGGCTGTATTCCTTGCTTGTTAAACAATGTGGTTCTGAGGTATTAGATACCGAATTGGTTGGTATGAAGTGTCACACAGGACAACGCAATTCATGAACTACAATGTCCTAAGTAACTAGCAAGAGAATAAGTGATGATGTTCATCGAAAACAAATAAAGTGTTATTGTGTTTTTCGTTGTCGTCAAACCTAGCCTTCAAGATTTGTTTTAATAATTGTTATTTTGTTCCGGTATTACGAGAACAAGGGTTGTTCAAATAATTACCGTATTCCATAAAGGATGGATGAATTTTTACAAGTCTAGTGGGAGAAATCACATCCATAAACACTATTGCTAAAATGTCGCAAGACAAATGATTAAAATATCACTCATCAAGTGACATCGCTGTTTTAAATTATATTGGAAAGAAAACATGAAGAAACTCCATGTTAATGGAATTTTTGGAGTCTTTGATTTTGATCAATTGACGCTCGTGAGACTTTTCTCGAGATAATTGAAACTCCATTCATAGGCCAAAGAGGAACGTATGACTGGCTTATTGGAAATTGTGCATGTTGATGTGCATAGTCCATTATGTGTAGCCATATGCGATGGATCTTTTTGCTTCATATGCTTTCTCCAAAAATTTGAGTGAATATATCTATATATTTACTTAATAAGGAAGAAGTATGAAACATTTGAAAATTGTTCAAAGACTTTCAAGATGAAGTGGAAAATCATTGTAACAAGAAAATAAAGAGTTTATGATTCGATCATAAAGGAAGATATTTGAGTTACGTGTTTAGCAAAAACACCTAAGATTTGAGGAATTGTTCCATGATTTGTGTTTCCCGATAAACCATAGGATTATGGTATATTCGAGAGATGAAATCAAACCATGTTTGACGTGGTAAGATCAAAGGTGTCATTTATAAAACTGCCATTATGTTTTAAGGATTAAAGCTTTAGAGACTACCGCTTTTACACTTAAAAGAGCACCATCGTGATCCGTTGAAATGACACCATATAAGTTATGGTTTGGGATAAAACCCGAATTGTCTTTTCTTAAATTTTGGTATGCTATGCATAAGTAAAATGTTTACAACCAAAGTCGGATAAGCACGTCTTTGTAGGTTATCCCAAAGAATTTATTGGGAATTTCTCCATAACACCAAGGACAAAAGAGTTTGTTACCTGGAACGTCAAGTTTCTTGAGAAGGAATTTCTCGTGAAAAGTTAAGTGGGAGGACAATAGAACTTTGATAAGGTTGTTGAACCTTAGCTATATGTGCTAAGTAGCGCAGTGCCGAAAAGTGTCCCGGTGGCAGCCACAATGCTCATGGCTCCCGTGATTACAAAGGGTGTGATCTCGGAGATTAGAGTTCCTATTGAACCATGTGGGTCGGTAAGAATCAAATAGTGTGATTTGATAAGCAAGTCGTTATTGTTTTGACAATGATGAACCGACTAAATGCAAAGAAGCGATGATGGGCCCTGACTCCATAAAATGACTAGAAGTCAAAGAATTCGTGATAGTATCCATACACGAGAAATCAAGTTTCTGAACTTGGAAGACCCTCCGGAAAGGCGTGAAGCCTGTCGGTCGTGTTTGGATCTATAAAGAAATAGACATGGATGTTTAACATCTATGAAATAGTCGACATGTCGGAAATAAGTTTACGACAATGTTCAAGGAGTTGACTATGACAAGATTTGATCTTTCATAGTGATATTTAGTCTTGACGAATTAATGTAGCAACCACTACATATAATTTGGTATATGGTAGTTGAATAAACAAAACAAGGTTCTTCTAATAGAATGGTTACCTAGGACGTGTACATGACACAGTCCGAAGGGTTTTGTTAATTCAAAGGATGCTAAAAGGGCATGCAAACTTCAATAGTTGAAGTAAGCATAGCGGAGTTGGAATCTTCACCATGATGAAATTGTTAAAAGAGTTTAAATTCATCGGAGATGATGAAGATGCTTGCATTTGCAAGAAATTAAGTGGGAGCGCTGAGACATATTTCTAATACATTATGTAGAGGACATATTGTTGAATGGAAATGATGTATCTTGTATTGACACAAGTTAAGAATTTCATTAAAATGAGATTTCGATGAAAGACTTGGGCAAACCTGGAATATTTGGCATCAATATCTATATGGATAGATTGAGGCGCTAATATGGTTGTGCCAGACATACATATATGAGATATTGAAAGGGTTCAATATGGAAACAACAAGAAAGGTTCTTGCTGCATGGAAAGGATTGTATCAAAATTCAAGTGTTTCAACACTTGGTGAGTAAAATCACATGAAGATTTTGATCGATTATACCATGATATGTATATATCCAGAATGTCCTATGCTCTAAATGTTATGAGCACATACCAGAATGATTCATAAGATGATCATTGGACGATAGTAAAGATATTCTTATGAGCTTTGGAAGAACTAAGAATATATCATGTATAAGTGACAAATAATTAAAGGTAGTTCATTGTAAAGTGTTACATTGATACTAGTTTTGTCACAAGATACAAATTAAATTTATCTCAATTTAGACTATGGATGGCACAATGTAATGGAAAGGATGTTCCATGGTGGATTTGGATGAGTTCCAAAGTTGAGACATTGTGACGGATACTACAACAAAAGGCTAAGTATATAACTGCTATAGTAGCAGCAAAGGAGGGCATTTGTGTTAAGTAGTTTGTTATCAAACTAGGTGTGGTTCAAAGTGGGCTAATACTATGAAGATATATTGTGTGAGAATAATATCAACATATTTTAACCCGAATGAACTAAAGGTCTCACCAAAGGACCAAATTTATACAATGCCATCTCATTTGAGAATGAGTGATGCGTAGAGACGCAAAGACATGCAAATACACACGAACCTGAAACTGTCAGATCCGGAGATTATGATAACCACTAGCAATCGCGTATATGCAACACCAGAAAGCCATAGGTGTTCAATACGCAAAGTTTTTCAAACTAGATTATTGACTCTAGTGCAAGTGGGAGATCAAGGAATATGCCCGAGAGGCAATAATAAAGTGGTTATTATCTTATTCCATGTTTATGATAAATGTTTATTTTTCATGCTATAATTGTATTGATCGGAAACATCAATACATGTGTGTTTAATAAACAAAAAGGGTTCCTAGTTATGCCTCTCTTATGGACTAGCTTGTTGATTAACAAGATGATCTAGGTTTCCTGATCATGGACATTGGATGTTGTTAATAACAAGGTCACAACATTAGTTGAATGATGTGATGAACATTCATCCGAAGTAGAGCATTACGATCAAGTCATTATGTTTATATTGCTATAAAATCATACGAAGTAATCTTTATCCTTAGACCATGAGATCATGTTAATTGCTAACACCTGAAGAGTATCTTGATAACATCAAACGTCACACTGTAACAGGGTGACTATAAAGATGTGTTTAGTGCTACGAAGGTGTTATATTGAGGCTCATGGATCAAGAGTGGAATTTGTCAATCCCGATGACGGATAGATATACTTTGGGCCCTCTCGGTGATATCACATTAAGATAGCTTGCAAGCAAGTGATGTGATCACTAGAATGTTATATCACGGGAACAAGAAAAGAGTGCATGTCGGCAACAAGATCAAACTAGGTATGGAGATACCGATGATCGAATCTTGGACATGTAATATATCACAAGACAAAGGGATTTAGTTACAAGCATTAAAGGTTCTCACGATCACAGAAGTCATCGTTGAATATGCAGGAGTCAGTATGGATCTCCAGGTCCCGCTTCTGATTATTGATCTGAGAGGAGTCTCAATCATGTCTGCATTATTCGCGAACCGTAGGGTGACACACTTAAGAGTTACCGGACACCATTTTGGAGCACATATGTTTCAGACGAAAGAATTGGAAAGCGCAGGAATTGTTTCGATAGAAACCGGAAATTGTTTCGGGTGATATTGCAGAAAGTGGTTCTGCATGTGATATTGAAATATTGCAAGGGGTTATATGTGAATGTTTGTTAATTAAAGTAATTAACAAAATTCTGAATAAATTTAATAAAAGAGTTTTATTAAATGAGAGAGCATTAAACTTGGAGAATTTGAATGCATTTAAAGTAGGGACTTTAAAGGGGAATGTGAAGAGGCATTTTAATGTGGAGGGGTTACCACCACATGAATGAGGGAGGTGAGGAGTCACCACCCCCCTTGCGTCATCCATGAAGGAGGGGCACCCCCCTCCTCCTATAAAAGGTCACCCTCTTCCTCCTTCTTCCACACACCTCCTTGTGAAGGATCTCTCTCCCCCTCTAGAATTATTTCCCCATGGTCTCGGATTAGCGAGATACATGTTCCCGGTGGCATTTTGTCTGGAAGGAGTTGCTGCTTCCGCTGGATTGCTGGAGCGAGGAGGTGGAGGTTGTCCGGTGGCTTGAACGTGTGTGCGAGTACAGATGGCTGCTGAGTTGCGGCGCTCGGACTTCCTCACGATCTTGAGATCGGCAAGTGTACGACTACATCAACCACGAGTTCCTACTCGTTAACAAAACTCGTTGTCTTCGAGGGTAAGTTCTCGTTGGATGTATGTCCACCCGTTTCTTTGTACCTAGTAGATAGATCTTGGCGTGTAGTTCTCATCGTAGGAAATTTTTTGTTTTCTATGCTGCGGACCCAACAGGACTATTAGTCATAGATGCAGTTGGATTACGGTCTATGTATAATATTGTAATGCCCAATCAAATCTCGTAGGAGTCAAGATGATTAGTATATGCATGTATGCTTTCTCGGTGTCTATCAATTGCCCTGCTGTAATTTGTTCACCCAACTTGTCATGTATCTTAAGGAGAATCACCTCTAGTGAACTATGGACCCCGGTCCATTCTTTACCATCAATCTACAATCTATTTACTGTTTTCTGTTTACTTTCTGCAAGCAATTACTATCTTCCACACAATACATTTAATCCTTTGTTTTCAGCAAAACCGGTGAGATTGACAACCTCACTGTAAGTTGGGGGCAAAGTTCTGTGGTTGTGTTATGCAGGATTCCAAGTTGGAAACAACACCTTGGAGGTGTTTCCTTGCTCCTACTGGTTCGATAACCTTGGTTTCGTAACTGAGGGAAAACTTGCTGTTGTGCTCATCATACCTTCCTCTTGGGGTTCCCCAACGAGCGCGAATATATTTTGAGCCATCAGTGGGTCATCATAAGATTGATCATAATCAGGCCCTTGTGAAAAAGAAGAAGAAGCTTCCCAATCATAGGTAGGTTGCTGGTATGAAGACTCCCCCCCGTTGGAGGGCTTTACCGAATTGTCCTCGGCCTCCCTTCTAACATTCTGCTCTTGCTGGGAGAGCTCCTCCAAATATGTGTCGAGCTCTTCCTCTGTGAGTGACCATCCTACCCTGTTATCAAGGTTAAATAAAGCAGACATAGGCAAAAGAACCACTCGCTCAGACTTACCTCCTCTCCATCCACTCTTGAGAAAGGTTATTTAATAAGATAAATCACTCAAATTAGCCCAAGAGGAAACAAATTTATGTTGTATCATGGAATTAAGATCAAGCCTCTCTATGGGAAACTGTATGTCTGAATGATGAGGCGCTACACCATGAAAAGCTAATAAACAAGAGGCGATGAGGCCTCCACAGATTCCACCTTTCTCACGATTAGCAGTAAGACGGAAAGTTATCAAAGCAGCCAAGTTATAAGTCCTATCTCGTTCAAGGCAGCTGAGATTAAGGCTAGATCATATGAAAATAATTTACTAGCAGTTTTCCTAGCAAGAACGCACTTGGCAATAAAGTAGGCAAAATATCGAATAGATGGGAGATGAATATTACAAATTTTACCACTCTCCTTTGAGAAGTTGCTCCCTTGGCAAATCTCTGCATACAAGTCCACGAGTGGTGTAGGCCGCTCTCTAATCCTTTTACACGAACCCCACCGTGGTACTTTAATAGCTTCACTAAAATCATCAAAAGGGAGGTTGACAACTACATTGTAAATTTTGTAATGAACCATGGGGTTAGGCAAGGACCAACTAAATTGAAAATCCTGTACCATAGACATAGTTAGTTTCACATATTGGTAAGGTTCATCTCCCACAAAATACTCTAATCCTGCATTAGAAATTAGAGTATGGAAATCTTGAGAAATCCCTACGGCCCTCATGAATTCGGGGCATGGATAAATAGAAGGGAAAACTTCTTCCTCACAGTGGACTTTCATGACCTCGGGCACACTTAATTCATGTTGGTTGAGTTGGTGTTCATTCATCTCCTTTTTAGAAATTTTAGACAACCATCACAAAAGCGATTGCAAAGTGATTACATAATGAAAGGAACTACTTATAGGGACTTGCAAGAGGGCTAAACATGCATCAAAACAATTTCTCTAAGCATAGAACAAGCATGCAAGCTCACATACCATGCCACCCACAGCAGCAAAATGCTCAAGATATAATCAACTAATCACAAATCTACTTGGACAAGCGGAGGAGTCACATATCGGAGAAGAAATGCTCCAAATCTTAGCAGCAAAGGTGGGCTGAGCAAGGAGATCGAAAATCGCAAGCAAGAATAGCAAGAACACGGGTTTGAGAAAGGAAATGGTGTTTTCTTGGGAGAGATAAAGGAGTGGCAGGTGGGAGAATAAGTGGAGGGCCAGGGGTGACCCACACCATGGCTAAGCGCGCCCCTGGTGTGGCCGCGCCACCAGGTGGTGTGCCTTCCTGGTGGGGCCCCCTGGGTCACTCGAGGTACCTCTCTGCCCCATTTTGGCGTATAAATTTAATATGAATTTTCTGAAATTTTTCGAGAAACTTTATTTTTGAGCAATTTTCAGGTATTAATGAACGATTTTCTGGCAGAAAGATGATTTTGGAATGATGCAAAAACAAAAAAAAAACTTCAGAAGTTCTAAGACACTCTAATATGCAAGCAACTAGCAAATAGAAAAGTCAACAAGGTGAAAGCAAAAATTAAAATGGATAAAATAAAAGTGAACCAGGATAATCATGGTGAAAACATTGTTTTGTTCATTAAAATCCCTTTGTTAACAAGGTTGATCAGGTCTTGTTACCAAAACAATTTTATATGAAGCAAAACTTTGCATTCCACTAAATGATTATGTTACCTCAACCCTGATAGCAATAGTCCCAATCATAATAGTTTCATAATTTTCTTGTAGTATGGGACAATATATTTCTCCAACCTGGATGCCCTCAATATTTTCAATTGAATTTAGGCCATAAGACTTATCAATCTTCTTGGGGAAATAGACAGTATACTCCTTGTCATTAACATTAAAAGTTACCTTTCCTTGATTACAATTAATGACAGCTCCTGCAGTATTAAGAAAAGTTCTCCCAAGAATAATAGACATATTATCATCTTCAGGCATTTCAAGCACAACAAAGTCAGTTAATATCAAACAATTATGAGCCACTTGAACAGGAACATCCTCACATATACCAACAGGAATAGTAGTAGATTTATCAGTCATTTGCAAAGATATATCAGTTGGTATCAGTTTTTCCAATTGAAGTCTCTTGTAGAGAGAAAAAGGCATAACACTAAATCCTGCTCCCAAATCATAGAAAGCAGTTCTAACACAATTATTTTTAATAGAACAAGGAATAGTTGGAATCCCTGGGTCTCCAAGTTTCTTTGGAACCTTACCATTGAAGGAATAACTAGCAAATAAAGTAGAAATTTCCTCATTAGGAATCTTCCTTTTATTAGAGACAATATCCTTCATATTCTTTGCATAAGGAGGCAATTTAATAGCATCAGTCGAAGGAATTTGAAAAAATAAAGGTTTCATCCACTCACAAAACTTGTTATAGTGTTCTTCTTCCTTTGACTTGTGTTTCTTATCAGGAAAAGGCATTGGTTTTTGAACCCAAGGCTCTCTTTCACTACCATGTTTCTTAGCAACAAAATCTTCCTTAGTGTACTTAGTATTCTTAGTGTGCCTATCAGGTTGTTCAATTTCTTCTTTATCAGGAGCATCATTTTTATCATTACCACTTTCAGTTTCAGCATCAGAGACAGATATACTATTAGGATCTTTAGCAAGTTCAGAAGATTCTACACATTTTTATGTTTCTTTCTCTTTCTCTTAGAAGAAGTACCACTATTTTCAATTTGTTGAGAATCCTGCTCAATTCTTTTAGGATGTTCCTCAGGATATAAAGGATCCTGAGTGACAGCACCACTCCTAGTTCTAATTTCATCAACATGTTTTTCTTTAGAAGCATTAACTAGCAAATCTTTGTGTACTTTAGTAAGCTGATCAATTTGAGTTTTAACCATTTGGAAATTTTTAACAAGCATTTTAACATCATTAGAGGTTCTTTCCACAATATCTTTCAAATCATTAATAGCTCTAGAGTTTTCCATTAAATGATTCTGCACTCTCTTATTAAAATTATCTTGCTTAACGACATAGATATCAAATTCTTCTAAGCATTGATCAGGAGGTTTAGAATAAGGAATATCACCTTCATCAAAATGTTGGAGAGAGTGTACCTCAATAGTAGATGAGTGGGATACTGGCTTACATAATTCTTCTATAGGCGGTAAATTCTTCACATCTTCAGATTTAATACCCTTCTCCTTAAGACATTTCTTAGCTTCCTTCATCACTTCATTATTTAGTTCAATCACTCCCCTCCTCTTTGGTGTTGGTGTTGGCTCAAGCACAGTTGGCTTAGGTGTAGTTGGCTCAGGTGTAGTTGACTCAGGTGAAGTCCAGTCATCATAATTCTTGCTTATTTTAGCCATTAATTCCTCAGCTTCTTTGGGAGTTCTCTTCCTGAAAACACAATCAACACAACTATCCAGGTATGTCCTAGATTCATTAGTTAGTCCATTATAATATATATCAAGAAGCTCATTTTTAGGTATTGGACATCCAGGCTGTGCGTGAATTAAAGCACAAAACCTTGCCCATGATTCAGGCAATTTCTCCTCTTCTCCCTGTTTAAAATCAAAAAGTTCTTGCAAAATGGCATGTCGAGCACTAGGAGAGAAATATTTCTAGAAGAACATATCAATCAAGCAATCAGGGCTATCAATAGATCTAGAAGGTAAATTATTGAACCAAGATTTAGCTTCTCCTTTCAATGAAAAAGGGAAGATTTTAGCAACAAAGTAGGTGCGCATCTTAATATCATCAGAAAATAAGCCACTTAGGGTAGAAAGCTTAGTCATGTGTGCTACAACACTTTCATTTTCAGTCCCACGAAAAGGTTCTTTCTCAACAATGGTTATGTAAAATAAATCAAGAGATAAATCATAATCCTTATATTTTATGCTGATGGGAGATGTAGCAAACTTAGCATTAGGATATAATTTAGGTCTAATAGTACGTATCTCAAGAAGACTCTTAATAGAACTTGCATCATGAGTATTTTGACATTCTTCAATAAATTCATCAGTCATTTCAATATTTTAACCGTAATCAAGATCATAGCTGTCTCTAGACTCAGGTGAACTAACAGGTGTAGCAGTATCTTCATTAGGGGTTTCAGTTTTTCCAACTATAGTTCTAGCAATTGTAGCATCTAGGAAAGGACCTAATGAACCAATCTCATAAAGCACAGTAGAAGTAGCATCATAAGTATCAGAAGAAATTTCAGATTCAGCAGAAGCGGCAGTATGTGATGCATGTGTATGTGGTGGTGGTGTAAGCAGCTTACTCATCATAGATGGTGAATCAAGAGCAACAGAGGTGTTCAGAACTATACCTCTCCTTGTAGTGGACGGTAATATAGGAACTTTTCCATCACGAGTTTTACCCATGATGAATGGATAGAAGCGAACAATAATGACTCCATGTGAACTTTATAATAGAGCTATGCTCCCCGGCAACAGCGCCAAAAAAGAGTCTTGATGACCCACAAGTATAGGGGATCGCAACAGTCTTCGAGGGAAGTAAAACCCAATTTATTGATTCGACACAAGGGGAGCCAAAGAATATTTATAAGCCTTAACAACTGAGTTGTCAATTCAGCTGCACCTGGAAACAATCTTGCTTACAGTAGTTTATTAGTAGCAACAGTTTTGTAGTAGCAATAGCAAAGTAATAGCAGTAGTAAAATAAAGACGGTAGTAACAATTGTAGTAAACAGTAGGATTAAAGTGCGGTAGGCATAGGGATGGATAGACGGGCGTTGCATGGACAAGACAGTTCATGTAATAATCAAGACATAGGGCATTTACAGATAAATAAGATAAAGTATCCAAGTACTAAATAATTATAGGCATGTGTTCCATATATAGTCATACGTACTCATAATGAGAACTTGCACAGCATCTTTTGTCCTGCCAGCCCGTTGCAGCGGGGCCTCAAGGGAATCTACTGGAAATTAAGGTGCTCCTTTTAATAGAGCACCGGAGAAAAGCATTAACACTCCATGAACACACGTGATCCTCATATCATAGCCATCCCCTCCAGTTATCCCGATTTCTTTTACTTCGGGCCTCGGGTTCCGGACAATAATATGTGTATACAACTTGCAGGTAAGATCATAAACAATAATATCATCATGAATCAATAACATGTTTAGATGTGAAATCATGGCACTTGGGCCCTAGTGACAAGCATTAAGCATAACAAGTTGCAACAATGTCAAAAAGCACTAGCAATAGATATTAGGCACCATGCCCTAACAATCTGATGCAATTACATGAACGATCTCATCCAATCCCTACCATCCCCATAGCCTACTGCGGGGGATTACTCACTCATGGATGGGGAAATCATGGATGGTTGATGGAGAAGTGTTGGTGATGATGATGGCGAGATCTCCTCCAAAACCCCGTCCCGATAGGGTGCCAGAACGGAGTTTCTGGTTCCGAATCGCGGTTTCTGGTGGTGGCGACACAGCGGAACTCTATCTGGAAAAATGTCAACCCCCCTATGTTTTTAGGTCAGAGGGATTATATAGGCGAAAGGAGAGGTCGAGGCGGAGACCGAGGCGGCCACACCACCCCCTGGCGCGGCCTGGCCTGGCCCACGCGGCCAGGTGGTGTGGGCCCCTCGTGGCCCCACTCCGTCTCGTCTTCTGGCTTCATGAGTCTTCTGGTAAAATAAGAGTTTTGCGATATTTTCCGGGATTTTTCCTGAAAGTTGATTTCCTACACAAAAACGAGACACCAAAGCAATTCTGCTGAAAACAGCGTGAGTCTGCATTAGTTATATCCAAATCACACAAATTAGAGAAGAAACAATAGCAAAAGTGTTCGAGAAAGTATATACGTTTTGGATGTATCATGACACTCGGTATTTGAAGATCAGGGTCGATAATCTCATCGAGTTCTGTCTTCCTTCCACTTACACTTTCTATGATAAACTCTTTCTCGATGAAGGTATTGTTCTCCACGACAAACATTTTGCCCCCAGCTTGGTTACAGAAGGTGTATCCAATAGTCTCCTTTGGATATCCTACAAAGATGCATTTTTCCACTTTTAGTTCGAGTTTGTCAAGCTGTAGTTTCTTAACATAAGCCTCATATCCCCAAACCTTCAAAAAAGACAACTTTGGCTTCGTGCCATGCCATATCTCATACGGCGTTGTCTTCACTGCTTTGGATGGCGTTCTATTTAAAATGACTGCATCAATCGCAAGTGCATATCCCCAGAATGATACAGATAAGTCGGTGAGAGACATCATCGACCACACGATGTCCGTGCGACTACATCACTTGGATACACCATTAGGTTGTGGTGT
Source organism: Avena insularis (assembly GCA_023614405.1). Classification (NCBI taxonomy): domain Eukaryota; kingdom Viridiplantae; phylum Streptophyta; class Magnoliopsida; order Poales; family Poaceae; genus Avena; species Avena insularis. The sequence goes on along the minus strand of CM042690.1, from coordinate 655,691,463 downwards.
TCTATCCAGCATAAGCTGTGGTACAATGCCACAAGCCTTCAGATGTGCGCCAAAGTCGTAACTCAAATACTCACCCCCTCATACGAAGGTGCTTGATTTTCTTGTCGGGGTGATTCTCAACTTCACTCTAAAATTATTTGAACTTTTCAAAGGTTTCAAACTTGTGCTTCATTAAATATATATACCCATATCTACTCAAACCGTCAGTGAAGGTGACAAAGTAACGATAACCATTGCACGTGGAGACGCTCATTGGTCTGCATACATCTGAATGCATGACTCCCAATAGGTCTACAACCCATTCCATCAAACCATTGAATGGCGTCTTGGTCATCTTGGCCATAAGGCAGGGCTCACATTGATCCAGAGATTCAAAATCTAATGATTATAAGAGTCCATCGAAATGGAGCTTCTTCATGCATTTCACACTGATATGACCCGGACGACAATGCCATGTGTACATGGAATTATCATTACTATGCTTACATTGCTTGGTGTCAATGCTTTGGATGTGTGTGTCATCACAATCAAGATTTAATAAGAATAAACCTTTACTCTATCACGCATGAGCATAAAACACATAATTCATATAAATATAACAACGATTTTTCTATGACTTAAACGAATAATGGTCTTACAACAAGCAAGACACACTGGCAATATTCATGCTCAAGGCTGGTACATACTAACACTTATTCAAAATCAAAACTAATCCTGAAGGGGGCGCACGGGGAGAGTGCCGATAGCCAGGACTTCAACTCTGTTGGCATTGCCGATACGCATCATCACCTCGTCCTTCACCAGACACCGCTTATTCCGCAATTCCTGTTGAGAGTTACATATATGAGCAGCAAAACTAGTATCAAATACTCAGGTGTTGCTCCTGGCACCAGTGAGTAAAACATCAATAACGTGTATATCATATATACCTTTCTCTTTGGCAACGATCTTTCTAGTCTTCTTATCATCTAGGTACTTGGAGCATTTGTGCTTCCAGTGGCCCTCAGCCATGTACTATAAGCACATGGCACAGAGCTTGACCTTGGGCGCCCTGGAGAAAGAGGCAACAGGCTTGCCGTCCTTCTTAGGCTTGTCCTTCTTTCTCTTGCCCTTTTTGGTGGATTTCTTGAAGTCAACAATCATGTTGACCATCAAGACAGTGTGCTCCTTGATTTCCACCCTCAACATGCTTGAGCATGGCGAACAACTCAGACGGGGTCTTTTTCATACCCTACATATTGTAGTTTAGCACAAAATCTTGTAGCTAGGGGCAGAGACTGGATCACCAGCTCGTCATTAATTTTGCAATCAAGATCGTTTAGGCGTTGAACATAGCTAGACATTTTTACCATGTGATCACTCAAGCTGTTGTGCTCTTCCATTTTGGCATAGAATAAGAGGTTTGAAACCTCATACCTCTTAGACCTGGCCTAGGCCGCAAAGATGGCCTTGAGATCAGTGATGATCTCAAAGGCGCTCTTGTTCTCAAAGCATTTCTGCAAGTCCACCTCCATGGCGTAGAGCATGCCACTCTAGACACAAGTGTTATCATCTACCTCCTGCTGATAACCATTTTTATCAGCCTAAGATGTGTTGACACTGGGTTCATCACCTAACGTGTCTTCAAGTATGTAGGAGAGCTTCTGGGAACAAGGAGAATCCTCATATTGCTGGACCGGATGGTGAAGTTCGTCCCATCAATTTTGAGCTTTTCATTTTCAAGGAAGAGGCCAAGGTTGAAGGTAGGGTGATACATCTACAATAGTATTTGCAAAGTAATCAATCTGAATGTTCATAATATGGGTTCTTATTTAGTCAAACTAAAATACCAGAACTCCCACTCAAAGGAACATCCCTCAACATTCGTTTGGTGACTACATGATCCCTTTACACCACATCATCCCCGATCATCGTTACCTTTGATGTAACTACCAGGGTAGATATCAATATATCAATCACATCATATGTGATTCATGCTTAACCTTTCGATCATCTGTGTTCTGAGGCCATGTATGTACATGCTAGGATCGCCAACTTTAACCATAGTGTATTGCAGTGCATACATGGCTTGCACCCACCCTATGCAAACTTCGAGATGTCTAGCACCCGATCATCATGACCTTCTTCATAACGAATAACTTTCTTGGTGATACACACTTGTGGGAGAACATGAATATTGGAATTATAGTATGAGGGATTATCTCATTATGCTACCGTTGTAAGTCTAATACTAGCACAACAAGATTCACACAACAAGACATCTAATGTAAACATTTTTATATGTGATATGTAGTGGTTGTCGTGTCTTGATCTCCATTGAGAATGCCGACATTTGCACCAAGTTCGTGGTGCCACCTTGCCTTCATCTGTTCATCCCATAAACACTTACCTAAACCACACATATCACTTTCCCTCCTGCAAAACAAAGTTAGATACCTCTACTTTATCTTTGCAAGTTTTACATGGCTATTTGGGCTTTTGCACAAGAACTGTTTCTTACCTAAGGATCCAACCAAAATGTGGATTAACTAGTTGCCTCTTTTAGTCTCTTTTTAGGGTCGTCCTTTGTAAGTGCCATATCAACTAATGTCGGAGAGACGGACACCTGCTAGCGAATTATATGGTACAAGCCATATGTTAGTCATGGAACCGGTCTCGCATAAGGTTACGTGTAAGGTTGGTCCGGGCCACTTCATCCGACATTGCCGCGATATTAGCAAGTACACGTGGGAGGGTAGCAATTATAAAATCAATGCCCACACAATCCACGTGTGTTCTACCCGTACTGGTACATGAAGGGGTTCGGGGCCAAAAACAAAAAAAATACTACACGAACACACCTAATTCTAGGATCTATCTAGGAGTAATACTGTAATAGAGAAGTTTCAGATAATACCCTTGTAGTCTAAAAGCGGTTAACATTCTGAGGGGAACGTGGATGACGTAGTCATACTCATAGCCGACCTCAAGGTCACGAAGCTCCTTGTAGGTCACCCCTTGCTCCATCGTGCAGCAGTCCGGCTCACAACATCCAAGGTGCCACAACTGCCAGCACCCTTGTGGTTTCACACACATACGGTGTACTATGACAACCTCTGGTTCTCTGATCCCTGCCGAGAGTGCATATGTAGATCCTCTAGATGGAATCCCTGTAGCGCAAGGGTGTGCTACATGTGCGTCATCTCTTGCGTGTGCAGTCCTTCCAGGGACCGTTCCATCATAAGGAGGCAACAAGGGAGAGAGAGAGAGTTCCCTGAGGAAATGCCTCAGATAATTATTGGATGAATTTCCCACCCCTATGCCCCTCCTTATATAGGGGAAAAGGGGAGACTCCCTTCCTTCAAGTCTCGGGATGGGACTAAAGGAGGAGGAGGTGGGAGGAGGAGGCGCCATGGAAGTGGGACGACCGGCCGGACTAGGTGGGCCCCATCCCATGCACAACTCTAGGTTGGCCGGATGAGCCTCCCTTGGGCGGCTTAGCCTGGTCCCCTTGGGTGGCTTCCCTCATGGTCCCTTTTCCCTCGGGAATTTGGCCCATTAGTGGAAGTTGCCCTCCAAAATCAATTTTAAATACACATTAAATATTAATTACATTAATTAATATGAAATACATATTATCAAATCTCATTTGACCCGAAACACCTTCCAGTTCACTCCGAACGACATAGGATCCTCCGGGAACGATTTCAGTGCTCTCATGGAACTCTTTCGGTCCTCTCGGAACAGTTCTGGTTCTCTCACAGAACTCTTCCGGTTTTCTCTTCTTCTCATCCTGTGATTCTGACAACTCCATAATGATCTCCAAGTGTCATCGTACCCTTAAGTGTGTTACCCCAACGTCTCGAGAACATCATAGACACGATCGAGACACCTTTCATATCAATGATTATTAGCAGGACCGAGATGCCCATAATTACCCCTTTGCGTTCCACGATTGTTAATGTCGTTTGAACCATAAACTATGAGTTCAATTCCCTTTGTTACTTCGATACTGACTTGTCCGAGATCTGATCAACGGTATCACTGGACCTAGTGTAATCTTGTTACCGACAAGTGCTGTTTTTACTCGTTCCCGTGGTATTCCATCATCGTGACCTAGTCACATGTTGCAACATTATAGATGTAATCTCACCAAGTCAGCCTTATGTATCTTCCTGTCATGCGGGGAAACAAATCTCGATATTGATACAAAGGCCTCAACTATTCCTCTGGAATACCCAACGTACACCGTTTAGTCACCCAGTTACAGTCATGACAGTTGATGCAGTAAAAGTAGCCTCGGGTGATAGTGATTAATATGATATCACGGTCAAAGGAGAAGGATACTATGTTTCTAATTATTTAAACCATGAACTATGTGACTTGATCGTGTCACAATACTTATGTTTTGGTAATGTCCATGATGACCCACAAGTATAGGGGGTGTATCGCAGTATTTTTGAGGGAACTGAAACCCAATTTATTGATTCGACACAAGGGGAGCCAAAGAATACTTATCAGCCTTAACAATTGAGTTGTCAATTCAGCTGCACCTGGAAACAATCTTGCTCACAGCAGTTTATCAGTAGCAACAGTTTTGTAGTAGGAATAGTAAAGTAACAACAGTAGCAAAGCAAAGACAGTAGTAACAAAAGCAGTAAACAGTGGGATTCGAGTGCGGTAGGCATAGAGATGGATGGACGGGCGTTGCATGGATAAGACAATACACATAGCAATCAGAACATAGGGCAATTGCAAATAAATAAGATAAAGCATCCAAGTACTAGACAATCCTAGGCATGTGTTCCATAATAGTCATACGTGCTCGCAATGAGAACTTGCACAACATCTTTTGTCCCGCCAAATTTGCAGCGGGGCCTCTAGGAACTATCGGCAATTAAGGTGCTCCTTTTAATAGAGCACCAGAGCAAAGCATTAACACTCCGTGAACACATGTGATCCTCACATCAAAGCCTTTCCTTCCGGCTACCCGATTTACATCGCCGGGACCATAGGTTCCAGACAACGACGTGTGTATACAACTTGTAGATAAGACCCAAAACAATACTATCATAATGAATCAATAATAAGTTCAGATCTGAGATCATGGCACTCGGGCCCTAGTGACAAGCATTAAGCATAACAAAGTTGCAACAAAGTCATAAAGCACTAATAGAGATACTAGGCACTATGCCCTAACAATCTGATGCCATTACATGAACGATCTCATCTAATCCCTACCATCCCCATAGCCTACAACGGGGGATTACTCACTCATAGATGGGAGAAAATGGATGGTCGATGGAGAAGCGATGGTGATGATGATGGCGATGATCTCCTCTAATTCCCGTCTGGCGGTGCCGAACGGAGTTTCTTTGTCTTGTTCGTGGAATCTGGTGGTGGCGGCGGAGCGGAACTCCTTCTGGAAAAACATCGACCCCCCGAAGTTTTTAGGTCAGAAGGCTCCTTATAGGCGAAGAGAGAGGCCGAGGGTGCACAGGGGCCCACCACCCCTAGCCTGGCCTGGCCCGCGCTAGCAGGTGGTGTGGCCACCCCGAGGGCTCTTCTCCGTCTCGTATTCTGGCTCCTGGAGTCTTCGGGTGAAATAGGATTTTTGGCATATTTTCCGGGATTTTTCCTGATAGTTGATTTTCTGCACAAAAAGTAGACACCAAGGCAATTCTGCTGAAAACAACGTCAGTTTGCATTAGTTGCATCCAAATCACACAAGTATAGAGGAGAAACAATAGCAAAAGTGTTCGGGAAAGTAGATACGTTTTGGACGTATCAACTCCCCCCAATCTTAGCTTATTGCTTGTCCTCAAGCAATTCAGTTGAAAACTGAGTGCGATAAAAGAACTTTCATGAACACATTTGCTTCATATGATGTAAATATTCTCAGCAATGTGATCAACTACTTAGACAATTCATAATAAAGAGTATGCAACTGAGTCTACTCAATAGTCATTGCAAGCTATGAAGAGATTCCAACTCAAGAATAATAAGTAGCATAAAGCACAAACATAAGAAACATTACAATGCTCATAGAAAGGTATGATAGAGTGATATCTCGCTTGCCTTTGATTATGAATGTCAAGGCACCTCTGAAGTTCAAGTGATGACTAGAAGTAAAGATATCAAGGATACAAGCATCAAAGTCATAACACAAATTCAAGTAATGAAACAAACATAAAGAATGACAACTATGCTCTCAAGAAGGTGCTCAAAGAATATGTGGAGACTCAACAAGTAGAAGAAAAAGGTTTTGAGAAATTTGAAAGGCTTCCAAATGCTAAAAGTATGGTACTTGTTAGCTTTGAGCTCTCATTGCCCCTATCATAGGCATCTTTAATGTGGTTAAGGTGAAAGTGAGGTCCAATCTGAGTTATATGCTTGACAGACTATAAACTGGAAATCCCAAGTCCCTTGAGTACGAGGGCCGCTCCTCATGCTACTCAACTTTAGTTACCGGTAAGTTCTTGTCATTGTAAGTATGTGCGTATCATTGAGAACCGCCAACGGGGTACCCCTTGCCCAATGATACGGAAGAATCCCCATATCAAAATGACAAGGCAAGCAGACAATGAGTATCTCAGCAATCTTCTTATTTACCATGGGAAAATGGTGCTTTTTTCTCTCTTTCCTCTTTTCATAAATCTTTTTTTTTCTTTTTCTCAATAGCTATAACTCTCTTTTTTATAAGAAGAATGCTTCATAGATATCATTATGGTTACGCTGCAGGTTTCCACCATGTCAGCATGGATTAGACCAATGACGAGCGTTTCTCTAACACACATACATAACTCCATGGACTTACAAGCTCCCCTTTTATTTCACACCAACGACATCCGCAAACAAAAGAGCAAGGTATCAACTGGGTATATATTTACAAGTGTTGAAAGCGTTCCCCATGACAGCACGGTTCTGCTAATCCCCAGCCTATAATTAGCAAGCATATAACTTTCATGGAGAGTTCATAATGGTTCAGGTTTATTAAGTGCGGAAAATAAAGTGTGCCATCAAGTTCGTGAGAGCTTTACTAACTAACTTTCTCATAACAAGCAAACATTTTATTCGGAAGAAAACAAGGCATATTGAATATGCACGGAAGTAGCAAATGATGCTAATGGGTAGGTATGGTGGACACTTTGGAAATATTTGCTTTAGGAAGTTGGAAACTTGAGTAAAACACTCAGTGGAAGTGAAGGCTAGCAATAGTAAGGGAGCGAGAAACAAGAGAGCAATAGATGTCATTATCATGCTTGCAACAAAACAAGACTACTCATGGCATGAAAGTGATTCAAGATCCTCAGGGCAAAATAATTCGTCAAGGCTTAACTGATTATTACAGTCATGTGCATGCATGAGCATGTGCCAAGTCAATCAAATGAAACATTCAGAGGAGGATATCACAGTGTCATACCAATTTATGAATAGAGTAATGCAAGCAAACATTCATAAGACATGCTACAAACTATTAGCGAGCTGGAGCTAATCACAAGAAAGCAAGAACTACTAAATATCCAAAGATAACATACACTCAACATGAACGGACTAAGCAAGCTCACAATGATGAGTATACGTACAAAAATGAAAACAAATAGAGTTCGTTACCAGCCTCTTACCACGCCTCAAGTTGTCATTAATCCTCATTATTGCTCTTCACTTGTGTGGCTTGAATAATAATATGAAACCAATAATCCACTGAGAACTGCCAAACCCTGTAGCCAACTCACAAAAACCAAAGAAGAACGACAAATATTTTTGGTGTTTTCGATTTTTAAATAAGAACCAAAAGAGAAAAACAAGCAAAGCAAAATCTTTTTGGATTTTTCGAATAGTTCAAACAAAGCAAAAAGGAACAAGCAAACCAAAGCAAAAAAAGAAGCAAACCAAAGAGAAACAACAAAAATATTTTTGGTCTTTTTGTGTTTTTAGAAAGCAAAAGCAAAGAAGAACAAAAACTAAAAAGAGAACGGAAACATGAATATACAAAGAACCGACGCAATCATGATATGGAGATGAGTGCGGTGTCAGCTTACCTCCCCCCAAGCTTAGGCTTTTGGCCTAAGTGGGTATCAATCCATGTACGAATAGGGGTTCCAAGCAGGCGGATCTTGGTAAGAATGGTCGTAGCTGGGCCCATGAGAAGAAGAAGCTGCCCAATCATAAGCGGGCTGCTGATATGAAGACTCTCCCTCATTCGAGGTCTGGACCGAATCATCCGTAACCTTCCTTCTAGTGTCCTGCTCCTGTTGGGAGAGCTCTCCCAAGTACGTGTCAAGCTCCTCCTCAGTGAGGGACCATCCTTCCCTGTTATCAAGGTTAAACAAAACAGGTGCTGGCAAAAGAACAACATGCTCGGACTTGCTCTTTCTCCAACCAGCTTTGAGAAAGGTTATTTCATAAGACAACTCACTCAAACTAGCCCATGAGGAAATAAATTTATGCTGTATCATGGAATTAAAATCAAGCCTCTCTATGGGAAACTGAAGGTCTAGATGATGAGGCACTAAACCATGCAATGCTAGTAAACGAGAAGCTATAAGGCCTCCACAGATTCCACCTTTCTCACGGTTAGCATCAAGACGGAAGGCTATCAAAGCACCTAAGTTGTAATACCTATCTTGTTTAAGAGCAGCAGAGATAAATGCTAGATCAAACGAAGATAACTTATTGGCAGTTTTCCTAGCAAGAACACACTTGGCAATAAAGTAAGCAAAGTAGCGAATGGAGGGAAGATGAATGTTACGGATTTTTCCATTCTCCTTCGAGAAGCTACTCCCTTGACAAATTTCTGCGTATAAATCCATGAGTGGTTCCGGTCTCTCTTTAATCTTCTTACATGATCCCCATTGAGGTACCTTAATGGCTGCACAAAAATCATCAAGAGAAAGATTGACAGCAATATTGTAAATTTTGTAATGGACCATGGGGTTAGGCAAAGAGTGACTAAATTGGAAATCTTGCACCACAGACATGGTTAGCTTCACAAATTGACAAGGTTCATCTTCCAAGAAACGCTCTAACCCTGCATTAGAAACCAAAGTGTGGAAATCTTGTAGAATTCCTGCAGCTCTCATGAACTCAGGGCATGGATATATGGAGGGAAAAACTTCCTCCTCCCTGTGGACCTTCATGACCTCAGGCACCCAAAGCTCATGTTGGTTTAGGTGGTGCTCACTCATCTTTTATTCTGAAATTTAAACACCTATTAAACAAGTGATTGCAAAGTAGTTATAATGAAGGATTCTACTCATAGGGACTAGCAAGAGGCCTAAACATGCATCAAAACTATATCTCTAAGCATCAAACAAGCTTACAAGCTCTCATAACCAGTCACCTACAGCAACAAAATACTCAACATACAATCCACTAAACACAAATCTACTTGGACAAGGGGAGGAGTCACATACCAAGGAACAATTGCTCCAAATTTCAGCAAGAAAGATGGGCTGAGTAAGGAGATCGAAGAAATCGAGAGCAAGCACAGAAAGAACGTGATTTTGAGCTATGAACTGGAGCTTACTCGGGAGAGAGAAGAAAGTGGCAGGAGAGAGAGGTAGTGGGGGGCCAGGGGTGGCCCACACCAAGGCATGGCGCCACCAGTGTCAGCGCGCCACCATGTGGTGTTCCTGCCTGGTGGGCCCCCTGGTACCTACCAGGTACTCCTCTGCCCCTTTTTTCACGTAAAAATTTAATATGAATTTTCTGGAATTTTTCGAGACACTTTATTTTTGGGCATTTTTCAGAAATAGAAGAATGATTTTTCTGACAGACAGTTTTTTTCCTTTTTGAAAACATGATGCAAGGACAAAACTAGGCTAGAACTACAAAAGTTCTAGCATGCAAGCAAACTAACAACACAAAGAAAACTAAACGAAAGCAAAAACTAAAATACAAAGGATAGAAATAAACGGAGACAATCATAATGAAAACATTGTTTTGTTCAATGGAATCCTTTTGTTAGCAAGGTTGATCAAGTCTTGCGACCAAAACAATTGCATATGAGACAAAACTTTGTATTCCACTAATGATTATGTTACCTCAACTTTGATAGCAATGGTCCCAATCATAATAGTTTCAAATTTTTCTTTTGGTATGGGACAATATATTTCTCCAACTTGAATGCCTTCAACATATTCAATTGAATTTAAACCATAAGTCCTTTCAATCTTCTTGGGGAAATAGACAGTATGTTCCTTGTCATTGACATTGAAGGTCACCTTTCCTTGATTACAATTAATAACAGCTCCTGTAGTATTAAGAAAAGGTCTCCCAAGAATAATAGACATATTATCATCTTCAGGCATTTCAAGCACAACAAAATCAGTTAATATCAAGCAATTGTGAGCCACCTGAACAGGTACATCCTCACATATACCCACAGGAATAGTGGTAGACTTATCAGCCATTTGCAAAGATATATCAGTTGGTATCAATTTTTCAAGCTGAAGCCTCTTATAGAGATAGAAAGGCATAACACTAACTCCAGCTCCCAAATCACACAAAGCAGTTCTAACATAACTGTTCTTAATAGATCAAGGGATAGTTGGAATCCCTGGGTCTCCAAGTTTCTTAGGAACCTTACCATTGAAGGAATAATTAGCAAGCAAAGTAGAGATTTCTTCATTAGGGATCTTCCTTTTATTCGAGACAATGTCCTTCATATACTTTGAGTAAGGAGGCAATTTAATAGCATCAGTCAAAGGAATTTGCAAGAATAAAGGTTTCATCCACTCACAAAACTTATTATAGTGTTCATCTTCCTTTGACTTGTGTTTCTTATCAGGGAAAGGCATAGGTTTTTTGACCCAAGGTTCTCTTTCACTACCATGTTTCTTAGCAACAAAATCTTCTTTAGTGTATTTAGTATTCTTAGTGTGGTTTTCAGGTTCTTCTTCAACTTTTTCTTCATTAGGAACTTCATTTTCTTCATTACCACTTTTAGTTTCAGCATCAGAGATAGATATACTATTAGGATCTATAGCAGGTTCAGAGGGTTCTACAACAGTTTTATGTTTCTTTTTCCTTTTCTTACGAGTAGAACCACTATTTTCAGCTTGTTGAGAATCCTGCTCAATTCTTTTGGGATGCCCCTCAGGATATAGAGGATCCTGGGTAGCAGCACCACTTCTAGTTCTAATTTCATAAGCATGTTTTTCTTTAGCAGCATTAACTAGCAAGTCGTTTTGCACTTTAACGAGTTGATCTATTTGAGTTTGAACCATTTGAAAGTGTTTAACAATCATTTTAACATCATTAGAGGTTCTTTCCACAATATCTTTCAACTCAACAATAGCTCTAGTGTTTTCCATAAGATGATTTTGCACCCTTTTATTAAAGTTATCTTTCTTAACAATAAAGATATCAAATTCTTCTAAGCATTGATCAAGAGGTTTCAAGTAAGGGATATCACCTTCATCAAAGTGTTGGAGAGAGTGTACCTCAATAGTGGGTGAGTAGGGAATAGGATTACATAATTCTTCTATAGGAGGTAAGTTCTTGACATTTGCAGCTTTAATTCCCTTCCCCTTAAGACATTTCTTAGCTTCCTTCATCACTTCATCATTTAATTCAATAATTCCCCTCTTCTTTGATGTTGGAATAGGCACAGGAATAGATGGTTCAGGTACAATTACTTCAGGAATAACTTGTTTAGGAGGAGTCCAATCTTCATAATTCTTACTTATTTTAGCCATTAATTCCTCAGCTTCCTTGGGAGTCCTATTCCTGAAAACACAATCAGCACAACTATCTAGGTATGTCCTAGATTCTTCGGTTAGTCCATTATAAAATATATCAAGTAGTTCATTCTTAGGTAATGGACTTCCAGCCTGTGCATGAATCAAAGCACAAAACCTTGCCCAAGATTCGGGCAATACCTCTTTTTCTCCCTGTTTAAAATCAAAAAGTTCCTGCAAAACAACATGTCTAGCACTAGGAGGAAAATATTTCTGCAGGAAAGTATTAAACAAGCACTCAGGGCGATCAATAGATCCAGGAGGTAAATTACCAAACCAAGTTTTAGCTTCTCCTTTCAGTGAAAAAGGGAAAATCTTAGCAACAAAGTAAGTACGCATTTTAATATCATCAGAAAACAAGCCACTCATGGTAGAAAGTTCATTCATATGTGCTACCGCACTTTCATTCTTAGTCCCACAAAAAGGTTCTTTCTCGATAATAGCTATGTAAGATAGGTCAAGAGAGAAATCATAATCTTCATCTATAATGTTTATGGGAGAAGCAGCAAACTTAGCAGCAGGATATAATTTGGGTCTAATAGTACGCCTCTCAAGGAGACTCTTAGCAGCGCTCCTATCATGGGTGTTCTTACATTCTTTAATAAACTCATCGATCATATCAACATAATCTTCTTCAATATCATAACTCTCACTAGACTCGGGTGAGCTAATAGGTGTGGTAGTGTCTTCATTAGGAGTTTCGGTATTTCCAGCTATAGTTCTAGCAATCGTAGCATCTAGGAAAGGACCTAATGAACCACTCTTATGAAGCACAGTAGAAGCAGCATCATAAGCATCAGAAGTTTCAGATTCAGCAGTAGTAGCAGTGTGTGTAGCATGTGTATGTGGTGGTGTAACGAGCATACTTATAACAGACGGTGAATCAAGAGCAACAGAGGTGTTCAGAACCATACCTCTTCTTGTAGTGGATGGTAATATAGGAACCTTGCCATCACGAGACTTACCCATGATGGATGGATAGTAGCGAACAATAGAGAATCCAAGTGAACTTGATAAATAAAGCTATGCTCCCCGGCAACGGCGCCAGAAAATAGTCTTGATGACCCACAAGTATAGGGGGTGTATCGCAGTATTTTCGAGGGAAGTGAAACCCAATTTATTGATTCGACACAAGGGGAGCCAAAGAATACTTATCAGCCTTAACAACTGAGTTGTCAATTCAGCTGCACCTGGAAACAATCTTGCTCACAGCAGTTTATCAGTAGCAACAGTTTTGTAGTAGGAATAGTAAAGTAATAGAAGTAGCAAAGCAAAGGCAGTAGTAACAAAAGCAGTAAACAGTGGGATTCGAGTGCGGTAGGCATAGGGATGGATGGACGGGTGTTGCATGGATAAGACAATTCACATAGCAATCAGAACATAGGGCAATTGCAGATAAATAAGATAAAGCATCCAAGTACTAGACAATCCTAGGCATGTGTTCCATATATAGTCATACGTGCTCGCAATGAGAACTTGCACAACATCTTTTGTCCTGCCAGCCCGTTTGCAGCGGGGCCTCTAGGGAACTTCTGGCAATTAAGGTGCTCCTTTTAATAGAGCACCAGAGCAAAGCATTAACACTCTATGAACACATGTGATCCTCACATCAAAGCCTTTCCCTTTCGGCTACCCCTATTTCTGTCACTTCAGGACCATAGGTTCCGGACAACGACGTGTGTATACAACTTGTAGATAAGACCCAAAACAATACTATCATAATGAATCAATAATAAGTTCAGATCTGAGATCATGGCACTCGGGCCCTAGTGACAAGCATTAAGCACAACAAAGTTGCAACAAAGTCATAAAGCACTAATAGAGATACTAGGCACTATGCCCTAACAATCTGATGCCATTACATGAACGATCTCATCCAATCCCTACCACCCCCATAGCCTACAGCGGGGTATTACTCACTCATAGATGGGAGAAACATGGATGGTCGATGGAGAAGCGATGGTGATGATGATGGCGATGATCTCCTCTAATTCCCCGTCCCTACAGGGTGCCAGAACGGAGTTTCTGGTACTGTTTCGTGGAATCTGGTGGTGGCGGCAGAGCGGAACTCCTTCTGGAAAAAGTCGAACCCCCCCAAAGTTTTTAGGTCAGAAGGCTCCTTATAGGCGAAGAGAGGCCGGGTGCTGGGGCCCACCCACCACTGGCTGCCTGGCCCGCGCCAGCAGGTGGTGTGGCCACCCCAGGGCTCTTCTCCGTCTCGTATTCTGGCTCCTAGAGTCTTCGGGTGAAATAGGATTTTTGGCATATTTTCCGGGATTTTTCCTGATAGTTGATTTTCTACACAAAATGTAGACACCAAGGCAATTCTGCTGAAAACAACGTCAGTTCGCATTAGTTGCATCCAAATCACACAAGTATAGAGGAGAAACAATAGCAAAAGTGTTCGGGAAAGTAGATACGTTTTGGACGTATCAGTCCATCATATCATTCTCCAACGATATGACTCTGTTGTCAACTGGCATAAATTCTCCATGATCAGGAAACCTTGATTATCGGTTGACCAGCGAACTAGTATAAATAGAGGCTACTAGGGACTTGGTATGTTTCATACCACACCTGTTTTCTCTTGATACATGTATAACACATCATGAAACTATTACAAACTAATAAGGATATGATAATAAAAACCATTTATTATTTGTCTCTATGGCATATCTCCTTCAGTACATCTACGCGTGGATCCTTCTGATACCACTGAAGGGGCTTGTTACACCGCGGCCACAAAGTTGATGTGCGAGTGCATCGTGGGATCCGAATTGCTTGTAATTGCCGGGTTTCGCAAAGTTGGCCTGCCAACTATAGAGAGGGCACATTTCAAGGCAAACTCATACCACCCCTACCAAATTCAAACATTCCGTCAACTGCCCCGTGAAGTAGACGGTTGGGACCCTCATGTTAGTACTATATCCATGATGCGAGTGCCAATGTGGCAACCACATAGGCAAAATGAGGAACTAAACTCCTTAGTGCGTTGACCAAATTCACAAATTCACTCCCTCCTTCGCATGAACCCTAGCACCGGTGGTGGCGAAATCCATCCTCCAACTAGAATGATCCCTTGGGACATTTTCATGCCAGCGCCAAGTTGATGCGCCCACTCGCTAATCCCAATCTCTAATGTCGCATGTTGTGCCTATTGTTGCGAGGCTCTAGCCTACCTCCGCCGTCGGACGAGCTGAGCACCACGGAGGATGGCAGATCCTACTAGCAAGGAAGAAGTTCTAGCTATATGCGGGTGAGCTACGCTTCTCTTTGATATTTGCACTAACTATAACTGCCAGCTGGCTATTAACATTAAAGAGATAGATCGAACCTAGAATTGTTTGCTAGCCCAACGCTGACAAACAATTATTATTTTTTGTCCCCAAATTTCTGTCAAGTCGGATCTCCCGAGACACCCCTTACCTGGTTACGGTAATCCTCGGTAGCTACCACTCTAAATTAGAAAATGGGAAGGGCAGGTGGAATCCTCTTCATTGTTCATGATGGAAAAACCACCATTATTCTTGGTCAGGGTACTCTAACTCGAAGCCCTGCTGCCGGTAAGCACAATGTGATTCGTCGTCTACACCATGCTTCTATTGTTCAACCTCCTCGTAGGAGTCCCCGTATTACCATTGTGCAAACCCCTGCTATGGAATCTGCTGGTATTGGTCGTCCACATGGTGTTGTTGCTCTGGCTGATGCTGACCCAATCCCTGCTGCTGTTGAGCAGACTAAGGCTTCCGGAGGCTACCCCACTGTTGTTGCCAAAATTTTTGTATTTGGTGTTGGTCCTCCTCGAACCTGTTGTTAAGTTTAGTGGGCTGCTAGAATTGCATCGTGAGTTTTATCACACCTTTACATATCACATGACTTAGAAGCTTCCACACCTTTTTGTATCAATAATGTTATAAGAAGTTTTTAGGGGTTAAACATGCTATATAATCGTAAGGTTAAATCGGTTGAGCACTTGATTCGAGTAATGAAAGATTCACATTATTTTTTCTCTTTTTTTCAAGCTTGTACTTTCTTTTGCCTTGGCATTCTCTTGATAGCTGAATCTCCTTTTTCTCCTTTTCTTCTCTTCTGTTTTTTCAAATGAGCTAATTGATCATGCTCACTACGTTTTATGGCTCTTGTAAACCTAAACCTGTGACCATAACATGCTACCAAGGATTTTCTTCTCATAATTAATCAATACTTTTATTGGTGTGAAAGACCCTAAAATCATAACAGTTGTACAAGTATCATAACACTCATCCTAATTCATTCATCTAATAAAATAATCATGGATAAGAATATTACTTAAAATACCATAAAGTCTTGAAGCTCAACAAATGTAATGCTTTCCTTGAAAAAAGGGAGTTTGAAGATGATGCAACTAATACAAATTCTTGAATTAAAACCTTACATGCGTGCGATAAAGTAAACATGCTAAAACTAAAAGATAGATTACAACTGTTACAGATCTCCCCGAGCTTGGGGTCAAGCCGTTGGGATCAAATAATCCCTCATGATTATTCGATACCGTGGCGTTCTTCAAGGTGAAGAAATTATGGAGCTATGAAGACTGGCGCGCAGCGTCTTGATTGTTGCTTCAAGGATCATAATACAAATTCTACCCTGCTTGTTGATTGTCTCCAACTAAGCCACCTTTGCCTTATACATCTCTATTGTTTGCTTTTGTGCTTCCAATGATCGAAGGTTGATGTTGAGGTTGGCTTCCAATCCTTTCATTATCTTCAGATCCATCTGATCTAGATAACGACGCAATAATTCAATATGTTTAGAAGATCCTAGAGACTTTACCTTGATTTTATTGATGCATCGATCAATTGTCTAAGGAAGTCTTAATCTCCACTTCCTGATGCTTCAGTTTCTCAAGATAAGGTTCTACTTCTGTCTTGGTGCTAAGTTGTATTTTCTCAAAATCACCTTCTTTTCCTACTAGGAGATTGAATACCTTCTGCTCGACCTTCATTGTCTCCACTTGCTTGAATCCATCACCGACCTCTGGCTGATTATTCTAGGATTCTTTTTCCTTCATTCCTTTAATCTCCCCCATGACCTTTGAAGGGGAACCTTTATAGTATTCTTTGTCTTGAACGATGTTCCACGGATGAGACATGTCCGGGATCATCGAGGAAGAGTTAGCGATATGAGGGAGATCTGTTTTGATAGAAGTGGAAGAGAGGCCTTCTGGGAGGCTTATGAATGGTTAGGAACAAGGTAAAACTCGTACTGGAGGAAAAAGGGTCGGATAAGAAAAGAATCCCAACAAATAAGGAAATAAATAAGAGAAAAAGGAAGGAAACGAAACAACAACAACCTCTAGTACGGGAGGGTGCCCGTACGACGTGCCCATACTAGATTTTCTTCCAAAATTTAACCCTTCCAATGTCGGTATGAATCAAACCGACTTAGTGGTACAGGCGGGACCCGCCCGTTGGTCCACCCGTACTGGCAGTTACCGACCTTTTCACACCTCTTTTTTCATCAGTAATAAACCAAACGAACGAGGAAACACAAAGTTGATAACGACCTGCCATACGGTCGGAGGCGCCCATACGATGCACTCGTACCAAAATTCCAAAAATCGCAAGGGAAGTACTGGCCATTTTATGATCACTGGTATGGGCGGGTTCGGTCGTACTGTTCACCCATACCAGCCTTGTAAAACTAGGAGTAACTTCGAGAAAACACAAGGATTCCAAAAATACGAATGAAAAAGAAAAAACAACAACTAGAACAAAGATAAACCAGGTTTTCAAATGCCTTGTTCATTCGATGGGAATGAGTTTACTTAGGTACCTTCATCTCCTTTTAATTTTTGAATCAACTTTTTTCCCCTTTGAATAAGGTTGGTCGCAAGAAATCGCTAAAACCATTGCAAAGAGAAATTGAAAACTTTCTTTTAGGAGTTGTAATCCCCGAGGGTATGCAGATGAATGATACCTTTTCTGGTGGTTTGATTTCCTTGATATCCATGGTGAAAGGGCATGTATTCCCCCATGTGTGGTTTTGGTAATTAATGACAATCTCTATGGACTAATGTCCAAATTAAGTTTCACTTGTAGGTTTGTCCATTGGCATCGCTTGGACCATGTATTGGTTTCTTCAAGGTTGGAAAAGAAGAAGCAATATCCAAGGGCTTTGTGCCCATTAGAATCAAGTATAAGTTGAAGAATATCAAGTATGTCTTGAAGAAGAAGAAGATGGAGTTCCTCATGGCTATCTTCAAGACATCATCAAGAAATGAAGGGGAAGCTCAAGGTGCACCGATCTCTAGAAGATCTCATGCGTGAAGCTTGCCATCCTCGGAGACCATGGAGTGATGAAGACAAGGTCAAAGAAGAGGTTTACCCATGGAGTATGGGGGAGCCATTCGCAAGTCTTCATCAAGCAAGAGCAATCAAGAAAGGTATTCCATCTTGAAGGTGACAAGATCGTCTACATCAAGCTCAAGTGGGATACTCAAGGCAAATGTATGATCTTGATAGGGTTTCTACTTTATCGGTCTCTTGTAGTGTTGGGAGACCGGGTTTAGGATAGATAGCCGTACTATCAAGAGGGGATCTCGAGTGAGTAGCTCGTTCATATATATCGGAGAGAGGTCAAAACTTTGCATACATAGCATCGTCTTTCTTGGTTGTTTTTTGGTTCTTGTCCATGAGAGGATCTAGAGCTTGTGGTTATCATCATAACAAGCTCTAGTTCATCAAAAATGGATTTCCCTTGAATATCTTATTGCATTTTTGATCTTGCGGGTTTTTCCGGCTCCACACCTTGGGAGATATCTCACATATATATTCATGATATTTTCTCCCTTGGTGATACCCAATATTTTCTCCCTTGCATTGTTGGATTCTACACGTTGCTATCTTTCCAACAAAATTGGTTTCATCTCGTTTAGAGTTCGGATGCAAAAGTTATGGCAGTTTTGGTTCTAGAGTTTTGTTATGACCGAAAGTTCCGGCCATCCACCGGTAGTACCGCTAGGGTTTTTGCCACCGGTAGTACCGGTGTTAATTCCAGCCCAACTTCTGGTAACCCCAATTTCGATTCAGTACCTTCTATGTATTGGTGAGTTCTATTTGTTGGATTTTTTATCGGAATCTTGGGCGATAGTACCGGCCTAGGCGGTAGTACCGGTGACCACCGGTAGTACCGACCGTACTCGCTTTTCTGTCTTTCGTTTCACCATTTTGAACCATTGTAAGGGCGCCGACGGTAGTACCGCCCACCCAATGGTACTACCAGCCGTGCACGAAAATGTGCATAACGGCTAGATCGGGGAGCACTTTAAAAGGAGCTCTCCTTCCTCTTTGTGGGGTAACTAGCTTTTTCTTGGTTTTGCCCTTGTCTCTCTCCTCCATTGTTGACCTTGAAGATCTTGTCCTCTCCCCTTCCCCTCCTATGATTCTTGCATCTTTTTAAGGGATTTGATAGAGTAGATCTAGATCTACAACCCCACCAAACCAAATCCCTTCTTTGTGAAGGAATCCTTGGGATCTAGATCTTGGAGAGTTTTGTGTTGTCCTCTTGTGTTCTTCCTCTCTTATTCCCCCAATAGCTTTTGTAGCTTTGGTGGAATTTGAGAGTGACGAACTTGCCTCTTGCATTTGGTGCATAGGTTTGAGTTCTCCTCGTTCAAGCTCTTAGGATTGTTTCTCTTGGGTTCTTGTGTGGAGTTGTGGTGTGTTCTTGGGGGCTCCAATTGAGTTGTGGAGATTTCCCAAGCTTGTTGGACTATTTTGGAACTGTGGAGCCTTTGTGGCGTTTCTTGGGAGCCCTCCAATTGAGTTGTGGAGATTTCCCCAAGCCTTGTACGGGTTCGGTAACCGCCCTCAAGTGTCCCATAGTGGAATGTGAGTAGGCCTTTGTGGCGAGCTCACGGGAGAATAGGGTGAGCATTTTGTGGCGTTGGTGTGTTGCGTGCCTTTGAATCTTGGGGTGAGGCCTTGTGTGGCGTTGGGTGAGCATCAAGCCACCACACCTCAAGGTGAGCCATTCGTGGCGTTCGAAGTACATTGCGCCACCACACTCTCCAACAGAGACGTAGCTTCTTTGGAAGTGAACTTCAGGAAACAAATCACCGTCTCTGTGTCCATCAGTTATCTCTCAACCGAACCCTTTACTTATGAAATTTACTTTGTGATAGCCATCATTCTTGAAGTATTATAATGATTTAGAAGCTTATGTGGAAATCAGGCCTTTAACTGCACAAGAGATTGAGCTTAAAAGCCAATCGAATGCGGAAATTGCTAGACTACTTCGCGAGGAGGAACTCAAATGGTACCAACGCTCTAAAGCGAAAATTATTCTTGAAGGAGACGCGAATACAAGATACTTCCATGTTGTTTCCAATGCTAAGCATAAGAAGAAACTTATTCACTCTTTAATTCAGGATGAAGGTACGATAGAGGATCAGGAGCAACTAAAATCCTATATTACAAGTTATTACAAATCCTTGTTTGGGGCACCGACGAAAAACTCTTTCTGATTGGATGAGTCTCAAACAGCGGATACTCCTCAGGTTTCTATTGAGGAAAACAACTTTCTAACTGCTCCTTATACGGAGGAGGTCAAGAAAACTGTTTTCCAAATGGAACATAACAAGGCGCCAGGGCCTGATGACTTTCCAGCGGAATTTTATCAAAAGTTCTAGGAAGTTATCAAGGAGGACCTGATGCATTTGTTTGAGTTTTTGCAAGTTGGTCAGCTAGACCTTTTTATACTAAATTTTGGCAACATAGTTTTACTTCCTAAGGTTAATAATGCAGAACGTATACAACAATATCGTCCAATCTATGTTCTTAATGTTAGTTTTAAAATTTTCATGAAAATTGCTACAATTAGACTAAATTCAGTAGCTGACCATGTTGTACGTCCATCTCAAATTTCTTTCATGCAAGGAAAAAACATCCTAGATAGTGTAGTAATCCTGCATGAAACAATCCATGAACTACACTCAAAGAAATTAAATGGTGTACTATTCAAGATTGACTTTGAGAAGGCTTGTGATAAAGTTAATTGGTTTTTCTCCAGCAAACACTATGAAAGGTTTTCGTAGGAGTCATGTGCTCTCATATAGTGTAACATCCCAGTATTAGAACTTAGATATAAGCTGAGATAAGGTGTGTGCATTGCATTCATGCATAGAAAATATGGATAATTTTTGCGCGAACTAAAGAAGCTAAGGGATCGGGATCTCTCTTGTTCTGATGGAAACATCTAGGCGAGTGAGATAGGTTCTGACATGACCTCTACTGTACCTTTGTGTTTGAGGGGAATCATTTCCTATTCGAAATTACAAATGATCAAATTGAAAATCAAAAGAAATTTGAATGGGATTATAGTTAAAGAAATGAGTTATTGAATTCATTAATGTTATATAAATATTACCACGAATAAATAAAATGAATAATATATAAGACTTAGTAATGGGAAGGGTAATCTTTATTATTACATATACACATATAGTATTGTTGTTCTTTTACAATAGAATAATGAAAATAAGGTATTGGAAACAGATAAATAGAAACAGGAATTATAGAAATGAAATAACTAAAAGGATTCTTTATTACAAAACAATATATATGTATATTACAAGATCTTTACAAGATTCTTTACAAAAGGATAAGCAAAAGATTACAATAAAAAAACCCTAGACTACTCATTTCCTCCTATACTAAATCTTGTATATCCAGATCTTGGTTCCTGCAAAATAAAAATAAAAATAAAAACTAAAAGAGAAACAATATGTTCAATTGTTAGTTTTACTCTCAGTGGAGAACAGTGAAGTGCACTATTCCTAGTTACATCATTGAGTAAATTAAAGGGGCCAATTCCACCAATGCATAATATCTGCTCTTTTAAGCAAATAAGCTTCAGATCAACATCATCAACACAAGAAAAGGGGCAAGTTTCACCATGCTGGTAACTAGTAAAAAGTTTAGAAGTGAAAATCAATTCACTTGATCTGATCCAAATAGGCCAAACAGTAAAACAGCTTACTCTGCTAACTGCATGCTATGTGTCGTCAACATAGCAGCAGCAGTCCAAGCAGTCAAAAGGGAACACTCGGCCGTAGCACAGCTGCTGTCTCACTCCATCACCACATGTTCAAGCACACAGCCAAGAACACCAGTTATCTTGTCAAATCCCCAACAAATCCACCAGCCAATACACACAACAAACCACCAAATCACTCTCAGGATGGTGACATAAGGTGGAGGTGGTGTAGGAGGATAGTAAGGACTGTATCAGATCACAGGAGCTAGGAGGATCAGGACCAACACCAAGGGATGCAAAACAAGCTCCAGAGAGTGATCAAGCTACCAAGATCAAGCTAGTAAGATCAACCAGCAACAAGACCAACAACACAACTGTTGTGGTGAGTAATATAAAACCCTCACATGATCTAACTACCTCATTTAGATAAAAAGTCATGTGTTGTTTTATACTTCATTTCTAAAAATTCACCCAAGTGGGGTGTATCCATCCCAGAAATATTTAGATGAAAGCCAATGACCAATCTTTATAAACAAAGCCAGGATCTCAGCCTATGCATCATAGATCTTGGATATAAACTTAAATCCCCACATTCCAATATAACAACAGCCTTAGAACAAGATTTCTGGGCACATCTCTTAAGGAGTAACACCTCTGAAATCTAATGATCTTAAGGATCTATATTTAACAGTGAGGATGCCAATCATTTTCTTAAAGAATTCAAGAATCATTAGCTGATACCATGCATCAGAACACATCTATGAGGGACAGCTAGTAACAAACTTAGTTTTACTTAGCTATGCCTCAGAGCAGCATCATAGGCTAATAAACTTGTAGCATCTTAGGATAATAAATCCAGCAGAATATTTCCATTCATTTAGCCAAGCCACACTTGGACACATGTAGAATTTAGCCCAATAGTAGTATGGACACTTGTGTACCATTCTGAAGAAGGTGTCACAAGTATCACTCCTGAAACCAAGCAAATGCTATACTTAGATTTCACCAGTAAACTTGTAGTTAGCTAACTAATCATTTTCCTGGAATGGACACTCAGGAATCATAAACATGATTGCATATACACAATGATAGAATCATAGGAGTATCATATTAACTCCAATTGAAATATCAACACAAACTAGTGCATACTAATAAAGTGAACAATTACTGACAGTACCATTGTCAGTAACAAGATCATGAGACAATAGTGAAATCCACATCAATAGAATAAGTGGACAAACATCCAGGACAGTTTAACCACTACAATCAGTTCTAATAAAGTCATCATAATCAAATTAGAGGGATGAACCCTAATCAAACCATGAATCCCAATTAGGGATTGCTCACTAGAAGCACACTGATGGCTCAGTGTACGACGCCAGAAAAGTGCTGGTGCGGTGTTGATGTAGAGCTTGTTGGGAGCCCCATGAGGAAGGTATGATGAGCACAACAGCAAGTTTCCCTCAGTTATGAAACCAAGGTTTAATCGAACCAGTAGGAGCAAGGAAACACCCCAAAGGTGTTGCTAGCTGAGCCTTGACAGGGCGCACTACCGGTGCTAGTAGCAACGTGGAGACCTGCAAAACACAACAATAGAACTTTGTCCCCAACTTGCGATGAGGTTGTCAATCTTGCTGTGTTTTGCGGAAAACAAAGGATTAAACGTATCGAATGGAAAGAAGTAATAGTTTGCAGAAAGTAAACACAAAGCAGTAAAAGATTGTAGATTGAATGTAAAAGACAAGGACCAGGATCCATAGTTCACTAGAGGTGGCTCTCCTTAGATAGATAACATGCTGGGTGAACAAATTACAACGGGGCAATTGACAAACATCGAGAAAGCAATACATGCATATACTAATCATCTTGACTCCTTTGAGACCTGATTGGGCATTACAATATTATACATAGACCGCCATCCAACTGCATCTATGACTAATAATCCACCTTCAGGTTATCATCCGACCCCCCTCTAGTATTAAGTTGCAAGCAACAGATTATTGCTTTACAAACTACGTGTAAAGTAAACAATACGACTGTTCTATGAATAAAGGATTGTTGTTTTCTCCCTAGTAGCAACAACACATCTAGTACCTTAGAGATTTCTGTCACTTCCCCAGATTACCAGAGGCATGAACCCACTATCGAGCATAAATACTAACTCTTGGAGTTGCTAGCATCTACTTGGCCAGGATAGCTACTAACAACGGAAAGCATGCAAGATCACAAATAACAAAGACATGATAGAATCAATAAGCAATCTGAAATAGCATCTCAATATCCATCGGATCCCCACAAACACAACATGTATGATTACAAATAGATGATCTTGATCATGAACGGAGCTCACAAGATCTAAACATGAAAGCACAAAGGAGGAGAACCAGACATCTAGCTACTACATGGATCCGTAGTCCAAGGATGAACTACTCATGCATCACACCGGAGGCTTGCATGGTGATGAAGAAGGCCTCCAGGGTGAATTCCCCTCTCCGGCAGGGTGCTGGGAAGAGCTTCAGATCCCTCCCGATCTAGGGATGGAGATGACGGCGGCTATAGACTCTTTCGTGGTTTTTTGATCGGGCCCTTAGGGTTTTCGTCCTGAGGGCATCTTATAGGCGGAAGGAGAGGCCGAGGGGGTGCCTGGGCTGGCCACACCACCCCCTGGCGCGGCCAGGCTTGGCTCGCGCGGCCAGGTGGTGTGGTGGGCCCCTGGTTCCTCTCTGTCTCGTATTCTGGCATCCGATGACTTCCGAAAAAATAGACACTTTGGCTTTTGTCCCGTTCAATTCCGAGAATATTCATTTTCTGACTTTCTTGGAACCAAAAACAGCAGAAAACAGGCAGCTGTCATTGTGGCTCTTGTTAATAGGTTAGTCCAAGAAATCATATGAAAAGTACTCCAAAGTGTGGACAAAACACAAGAAAGTGGATAAAACCAAGCATGGAACATCAAAAATTGTAGATACATTTGCAATGTATCAACATCCCCAAGCTTAACTCCTGCTCGTCCTCGAGTAGGTAAGTGATAAAAAGAAAGAATAATTTTTGAGGTGACATTCACCATCAAAGACTTGATCAAAGTATTTGTAAAACATTCAAAGCTGGGATCATAGTACTTCAATCATAACATGAAAGACAAAGTTCTAGCAATAAGATAAAGAAACTATGATGCAACATGAAAAGGCACAAACAAAAGATTCATGAATAACAATGCTTTGCAAGACGTTTGTTTGTTTCACATAAAGAAAACATAGCATAATAGTATTCAGCTTGTCCCTCATAGAGTAGCAAAACATAAATGCATAGGACACCTTCAAAGTTCATAAGAGTGACTAGATACAAATAGTTTAAAACAAGCAATATCAAGTTATGCATCAATCAACTAGTCTTGGGACAATGCACATAGAACTAAGAATGACCACTATGCTCTCAAAGTAGGTGCATAAAGATAGAAGGTGGAGACTCAATATAATGGTGGAAGAAAGGCCTTCATAGAAGGAAGCAGGGATTCAAGTCTCATAAAGAGCTTCCAAAAATTATGGTACTTATAGCTTTTAGCTCTCATTGCCCCTATCATAAGCATCTTGAAGTGATTAAGGTTAAAGTGAACAAACTATGGTGTACATGCTTGACGAAGTATAAGTCAGGAATCTCATGTCCCTTGTATACGAGGGCCGCTCCTCATGCTACTCAAGTTTAGTCACCGGTAAGTTCTTGTCATCGTAAGTACATGTGTATCATAGAGAACCGCCAACGGGGTACCCCTTGCCCGATGATACAAAAGAATCCCCATATCAAAATGACAAGGCAAGCAGACACCAAGCATCTCAATAATCTTCTTATTTACCATGGGAATATGGTGCTTTTTTCTCTCTTTCCCCTTTTCATAATCTCTTTTTTTCTTTTTCTCTTTTTTTCTCAATATAGGACTCTTTTTTTATAAGAAGAATGCTTCATAGACAGCTCATTATGGTAACGTTGTAGGTTTCCACCATGTCAGCATGGATTAGACCAGCGGCCCAGGCGTTTTCTAACACATATACATAACTCCATGGACTTACAAGCTCCCCTTTCATTTCACACCGACGACATCCATATACAAAAGAGCATGATATCAACTAGGTACAAGTACCAAGTGCAATGTTGAAAGCGTTCCCCATGAAAGCATGGTTCTGCTAATCCCCAACAAATAAGTGAAAGCATATACAACATAGACGACACAATGGTTCAAGTTTATTAAGGGCAAGAAAAGTAAAGTGTGTCATCAAGTTCGTGAGAGCTTTAATCACTAGTTTTCTCATAACAAGTTTAATTTGGAAGGTAAACAAAAGCATGAATATACATGGAATAGCATAAGCTAATAGGTAGGTATGGTGGACTCTTTGGAATAACTTGGTTTAGGGAGTTGGATGCATGAGTGGAACTCATACTTAGTTGTGGAGGCTAGCAAAAGACTGGGAGCGACAAACTAAGAGAGCAATAATGACCATAATCATGCAGAGCGACAAAACATCATTGATCAAAGCATAAAGTGATACTACAAGTTGAAAACTAAAGGATCATAAAGGCTATGGTGACTTGATATAGTCATAACATGGTGTGAGCATGTGCCAAGTCAACCCAAATAAAGCATCAAAGGAGAATACCACTATACTATGCTTTAATATGCTAAAACAACGCATGATTCATCCAAGGCACATTAAGCAATCTCAGTTGTTTATAACAAGTCATGCTACAGCAAAGAATACTAAGCATAAAGCCAAAACAATATCAAGCATGGCATGACAAAGCATAGGCCACCGTCAAAAACGAGCTCTTTTTACCACATAAGTATGGACTTTCCTACTCTTTTCCAAACCAAACCAAACTATTTGTAAACTAATGTACGAAAGAGGGGGTCCAACCAATTTATTCAGAAAACTAAGAAAACAAAGCAAATGAAAAACCAAAACGAAAACGAAAAAGAAGACGCTCCAAGAACAACACAACTGTGCATGAAACAATAAAAATGAAGCGTTTGGAAGAAACCTAGGATTTTTATTAATGAAGAGGGGGATGCCTTAGGCATCCCCAAGTTTTGACGCTTGTACTTCTTGGAGATTTCTTGGGGTGACATGCGTGGCATCCCCAAGCTTAAGCTTTATTCCATCCTTCATCTCATTACTCATTCCTTCCATACACCTGAATTTTTTTCCTTCATACAAAACTTCACACAATCTTTATTAGCAACATTAGTGTACTCAAGATAAATAAGTCTTAAGGTTCAGTTCTAATACCAAATAAACTTCCATTAGAATACTAGATACTGTAGCACTTCCCTCAAAAAGCTCAATTCCCCAAAAGAACTCAAAAAGGAACCAACAAGAAGCAAATGCAGAAAATGGCAGAAATCTGTCAAAACAGACCAGCAGGTAAAGCCGAATTTTTTCGAAGATCTTCTGTTGCTCAAATAAAAAAGTGTTGAACTAACGAAAGTTAGATAACAACCTGGGTCAGAAGCACAAAAATTCACGCCTCAAAAATACGTTCAGAGATTTTACACGAATTTTTAAGGTGAAGCACAGAAATCTGTTTCGGGACAGCAACTTCCCCAATCATTACTTCTCTCTCATTAGAGGTTACTATTGGCACAACAAGCAAATAAAAAGGATAAGGAGCGGTTATTACCGAAGTAATAACTTTCAAGACTCATCTAAAACTTTTGGGTTATCTCCCAATAAGTACTTTTCTTTAACGCCTTTAAGTTAGGCATAAGAAGCAAGAAAGAATCAAGTGTTCTCAAATGAAGAAGCATTAAAACCAAATTTCTTGCCCTTACCTCTCTTACTTTTATTCTTAACCTTGGGGAAAATATGATTATTTGGTGGAGAAGAAAGGTGCATGGTCCCCTTTCCCACATCTATTATTGCTCCAAGGAGTTCTAATAGGGACCTTCCAAGTGTAATTTGTCCTTTTCCTGCACATTCAATAACAAGATAATCAGTAGAAATCATTTTCCCAAGAATCTTTGTAAACACTCCTTCAGCTATTCCAAGAGGTAATATGGTAGCATTATTAGCAAGAAATATCTCTTTTCCTCCTTCAGTAAGCCCCCAAGTATTCAAAGATTCATAAATATCTTTGGGCATAAGACAAAATTCAGACATGATATCACAGCGAGCTTGAAAAGTTTCAGTGTTTATCTCAATCTTTACTATAGGGAGCCACTTTGATGGTTCAGAATTTATTGGAACATAATTGTGATGCTCCCTAAGCGTATTATAGCAATCTTTTAAGCTAGCAGTGCTAGTCTCAAGAGTGTTCAATCTAGCAAATTTTTTTGCGAAAGAACTATCAGTTTGGCTAGGCAAGTTGTAAGTGAGGATCAATTTCTTTATAGCATTTATAGAATCATCCTCATTACATTGGAGGAAATATCCTCCCACAATAGCATCTAAAGCATATCTATAGCAAAGAGCAATTCCAAGGTAAAAACTGCTAAGGAACAAGCTTTGAGTCATTTTAGGATCAGTTTTTTCATGTAGATCAGAGATTCTAGACCAAGCTTCCTTGAAACTCTCTTCCATTCCTTGTTTAAAAGTGAAAATCATTTCCTCGGGTGACATAGTGATTGGAGCAAGGCTAGACATAAAGGCAACTTAGGATAGGAACTAATTTTTTTTGTGTTTTCAAATAAGAAAGCAAACTAGTAAAACTAATTTTTTTGTGTTTTTGATAAAGAAACAAGCAAACAAAGCAAAAAGAAACTAAGCAAAACAAAAATAACAAAGTAAAGAGATTGGTTATGAGGGACTCCCCTTGTGAAGATGTCCTTGACTCCTCGGCAACGGCGCCAGAAAAATGCTTGATGGCTCAGTGTACGGCGCCAGAAAAGTGCTGGTGCGGTGTTGATGTAGAGCTCGTTGGGAACCCCAAGAGGAAAGTATGATGAGCACAACAGCAAGTTTCCCTCAGTTATGAAAACAAGGTTTAATTGAACCAGTAGGAGCAAGGAAACACACCAAAGGTGTTGCTAGCTGAGCCTTGGCAGGGCGCACTACCGGTGCTAGTAGCAACGTGGAGACCTGCACAACACAACCACAGAACTTTGTCCCCAACTTGCGATGAGGTTGTCAATCTCACCGTGTTTTGCAGAAAACAAAGGATTAAACGTATCGAATGGAAAGAAGTAATAGTTTGCAGAAAGTAAACACAAAGTAGAAACAGTTTATAGATTGTATGTAAAGAAAAAGGACCGGGATCCGTAGTTCAGTAGAGGTGGCTCTCCTTAAGATAGATAACATGCTGGGTGAACAAATTACAGCGGGGCAATTGACAAACATCGAGAAAGCAATACATGCATATACTAATCATCTTGACTCCTTTGAGATTCGATTGGGCATTACAACATTATACATAGACCGCCATCCAACTGCATGTATGACTAATAATCCACCTTCAGGTTATCATCCGAACCCCCTCCAGTATTAAGTTGCAAGCAACATAATATTGCTTTACGAACTACGTGTAAAGTAAACAATACGATTGTTCTATGAACAAAGGATTGTTGTTTTCTCCCTAGTAGCAATGGCACATCTAGTACCTTAGAGATTTCTGTCACTTCCCTAGATTACCAGAGGCATGAACCCACTATCGAGCATAAATACTAACTCTTGGAGTTGCTAGCATCTACTTGGCCCAAGATAGCTACTAACAACAGAAAGCATGCAAGATCACAAATAACAAAGACATGATAGAATCAACAATCAATCTGAAATAGCATCTCAATATCCATCGGATCCCATAAACACAACATGCAGAATTACAAATAGATGATCTTGATCATGAACAGACTCACAAGATCTAGACATGAAAGCACAAAGGAGGAGAACCAGCCATCTAGCTACTACATGGATCCGTAGTCCAAGGATGAACTACTCACGCATCACACCGGAGGCTTGCATGGTGATGAAGAAGGCCTCTAGGGTGAATTCCCCTCTCCAGCAGGGTGCCGGTAAGAGCTTTAAATCCCTCCCGATCTAGGGATGGAGATGACGGTGGCTACAGACTCTTTCGTGGATTTTTGATCGGGCACTTAGGGTTTTCGTCCCGAGGGCATCTTATAGGTGGAAGGGGAGGCCGAGGGGGTGCCTGGCCTGGCCACACCACCCCCTGGCGCGGGCCAAGCCTGGCCGTGTAGCTAGGTGGTGTGGCCGCCCTCTGGCCCCTCTCTGTCTCGTATTCTGGCATCTGATGACTTACGGAAAATAGGCACTTTGGCTTTTGTCCCGTCCAATTCCGAGAATATTCATTTCGACTTTCCTGGAACCAAAACAGCAGAAAAACAGGTAGCCTTTGTGAATCTTGTTAATAGGTTAGTCCAAGAAATCATATGAAAAGTACTCCAAAGTGTGGACAAAACACAAGAAAGTGGATAAACTAAGCATGGAACATCGAAAATTATAGATACATTTGCAATGTATCACACACAGAGGCTATCGAGCAAGGTAGAGGATAGAGAGCAAGAGGGGGAGAAAGAGAGCACTTGCCAGTGGTCCTCGCTAGATTAGAAGAGGAGGCAGAGGGGCCGACGAGCGCACGACGGCACGGGGAGCACCCGAAAGGCGCTGCAACCCGCGCCAGGCCATGGCGGTGGCTACTACCACACCAGTGGTCGAACAACACCACAACACCACCATTAGCACAACACTTCACCACGGGAGCGGAGGAGCAGTACATCACCGATGACCACCAACCCTAGGGTTCAGGGTGGAGCTAGCCTGACCGAGAGAAGAATCTAGAGGTAAATCGAATAGGACTAGACGACGGAGCGACATCGACTACCTCACCATACACCCCGGCGATAGCCGGGGAGGCCATGGCGGCGTGAATCGAACGACGACGGCGTCAGTAGCTCAACGCCACCACGGGGTGAAGAGAGAAGGGAGAACACGCGAGAGAGAGGTGAACGAGTGCACTAGGCCGATTCGGGCTAGAACAACTCGTTACAAGTGGGTTAACTAGCCTAGGTAGGCCGAGTCAGGGCTGGACCAGCCAAATGGGCTTGGTCCAGATTTAAAAGAGAAAAGCTTAGATGATTTATTAAAAG
The DNA here is from genome assembly GCA_023614405.1 of Avena insularis. Lineage (NCBI taxonomy): Eukaryota > Viridiplantae > Streptophyta > Magnoliopsida > Poales > Poaceae > Avena > Avena insularis. The sequence continues at coordinate 655,660,632 of CM042690.1, read as the reverse complement.
ACCAAAATACCCTTATAACTTAAAAGGTTCTAGGAAATAAAATAAAAAAATCCTAAAAATATAAATAAAATACAAATGAACTCCTCAGTTTATTCTTTATTCAAAATTAATAATAAAGAGAATTTTAGGTAATTAATTTTTGAAATGGTTATTATATATGCTCCTTTTGGAATTTTATATTAAAAAACTTAAAATTCAATAAAAATCATTTTTAAGATCCTAAAGGGAAGTATTATTATAGAAAATACTAGTTTGTAAGTTTGGAAATGTAAATCAAGTGTGATAAAAGTAAAGTATTATTTCTTTAGAGGAATTTTAGTTAAAGATTTAAAAGAGTTAAAAACTAAATAACTTCATTTTTTAAACTCTTCATTATAAAGATACTAAATATACTGTTTATGAAAATGTTCACAAAAATGATTTATACCTAAGAAAATATAACATGACTTGTTTGAGTTAAATAAAAAATAAATAAATATTAATACTATTAGGATCTAAAAGAAATTTCATAAAATAAAACAAAGACTTAAAATTAAATAAAAAAAATCATTTTTACATAAGAAAACGAGTCTACTATTTTATAAAAATACTAATTTAATTTTTACAAATAAATCTTAAAACAAATATCCGAAGACATTGAATCTTTTGTAGAATTTTATAATTTTTTTAATAAAACTTAAAAAATAAATAAAATCATCTTTAAGATCTTGAATAAATATAGTTTACTATAAAAATACTAAATATATGGTTCCAAAGGTTTTTAAGGTTTATTAAAATCCTTATCTATTATATAAATACCTATTTTATAAATTCTCTAAAAACCTTTCTTAAACAAGAAATAATCATAATTTTATATAGAACCATAATCTTGTACATTGAAATACTGTTTCTAAAAACCATAACTTAAGTCTATAATATTAATTAAAAGTAAACTAATAACATTTAGAAAAGTCACTTAAACTAAAAGTAAATGATCCTACACCTTCAAAAATGCTTGTTATAAGATTTAAAGTTTATTAATACTTTTAAACACATCACACCCTGGATCTAATTCTCTTTTATAGTTAACTTTTGTCTATTCCAAATAAAGTCACAAAGCATCTCAAATCCAAATTTATCAAACAAACGCAAATGACGTCGATAACATTTCACTAACCATAAAGATTGGTTAAACCTTATCAAAGAAACCTTCTCTTCAAAAGTTATTCGTTTTGCCACTTCAAACTACAATATCATCAACTTTAAACATGGACTTCCTTAATAAATACATAATATCAAAGAACTCTAAGCGTGTGTTGTTATATTTGCTTTATATCATACATGTTAGTCTTAAGTTCCTTGTATATGTATATTAACTTGTAAAGTAAACTTATAGAGCAACTAAATCTTAAGGAAATGAGTTAAAATTAACTCATCCATCATATTCGGGTATTACTTCGGGGTTTTCCAAACTGCATTACATTACTTATGCATAACTGCATTTTGCTTCTTTAAACATTAGTCCTTACCGGACCAATGATGTGTTCACAAAATTTGGATCTTCTATTGTCTTGAAGACCGTGAGTGCATAATCTTGCAATCACAAAAGGCAAGTTCACAACTTGCTCATGTCTTTTGATTATTTACTATCAAATGCTTGTAACTCAAATGTTGTCATCACCTGCATTTCAAAAAGGTCAGAAAACACTATTTTCACAATAACATGATTATGGATTATTTACCAAGAGGTAATAATCTTTTGATACAGTTTCGATGGTAAAGGAACATAATATCTAGGACTTAACAACCAATGTCGCCAGTGATTGTAGCCCCGTATATTACGCGTTAACCATGAGATTTGGAATGGGATGGAGAAGTCAACTGTATCTTCTTCCTTTCATATGGAGGCAAGATGACCTTATCGTGGCGTTGGGATTCCTGGTATGGATCTAACATATGGGTGGGCACCCTTAGGCCCCACGATTTTGGAGTCTAGATTATTTATGAGTGGCTGCTGGAGGTATAGTCAGGCCTTTAATGGAGCTTGCCAGGGGCATCACCAACTCATAGAGTCTTCGGGAACTCACCAGGGTTATGGCTTGCCCTAGTTGGAGGCTTAACGGAGGTGTAGTCATCCCTGGAGGATCGTGCAGACATATGGGATCGTGGAGAGGGCAGTGATTGGCTTGGATCACCTACTGGGCCCCACATCAAGGAATTGTGGACGTGAAAGATCGCCCGGTTGTGCAACAAGGAGTTGGTCTCTCATGGGTAAAGCAACGCACCTCTGCAGAGTGTAAAAATTGTGACATGTTACTCCTTGTTCTGGGAAGGAGCTATGAACGTGGCAGGAAAGGAACTCCATGAAGTTCTGGTCAACTTGTGAAGGCTGTCGGACATAGTTTTCAGAATAAAAGCAATCTTTGAAGAAATGTTTACGAAAACCTGCATTGCCTATGATCTATGGTATGTGGCTGTAGAGATAGTGCATCATACACTCCTTTTTAGTGAACTTGCTGAGTACGCTCATACTCAACCGTACCTTCTTAACCCTTGCTAGATTCTAAGCCATTGAAGATGACGTCAACATCAATTTCTGCTCAAGAAACCATCATCAAATACTCAAGTTCTTCAATAAAGTTAATGGAGTCAACATATACATCAGCTAAAGCGAAGATAAAGTGTCAGTTTAGATAGGAGTAGAGTCTCTAGCCATAAAACCTACTTCTGTAACGCATTGCAATAGCAGCAATGGCAACCAAATAGTTTATATACTAGTCGTAGTTACGAGATAGTTCTGAGTTATTACTTCTGGTTTTCTTTGTAAAAAGTTTCTTTCTCTCTCTTTAACCGAGTGTGTTCTCTGGATCTTATGTAACGAGTCGAGTTGTAATCTATAGTCATGTCTTGGACCTGCCGTGTTTCAGTTGTACCACTCTGAGGGATGTAATACTAGTTAATGGTGTTTCATTGGTGTTATGCCAACGACTATAGTGTACTACATCATGTAGTGGTATGCTGGGTCACCGCAGCTGGTATCAGAGCATATGCTTTGACCTTAGGTTGGTAAACCTAGTAAATGGGTAGAACCTGTAGGAAAGATGTTAGCAACCATAAAGAGTTCTCTAGAAATATGATGGATATTCAATTGAGAATAATCTCGTCATGTTGCTAGTGCGATGATTCTTTATTATGCAATATTAAATGAGTACCATGAGTTTTAACTTAAGATGGATGATGATAATTTCTTATCTATAGTACAAGAATGGCACCTAGGTATCCACCTCGGAATGTTCAGGTGTTGAACAAGATCTTAGATGATTACAAATATGCCTGGACAATCACTCTAAGACAACTTTTATGGAGTCTGGATTGTGAGTCTCGACTTTTGGTCAAGGTTTACAGTTTCTATGATGGACGGATATTGGTCAAGCACCGTATTCTGATCATGTTACTCAAGAAGTTGGGAGTGCGTGGAGAAATGCCATTGGGAGAAGCAAGATGTATGGCAACAGCTATCAGATTACAGTAGTAGCAGCCATAACCAAGACAAGGGAACAAAATTCCAAGGCACTGGAAGGTACTACCTATACTGCTATACCTCATGAAACTCCTAGTTCTGATCCAGAGTTAGATCATTCTGCTCTGGTAAGGACCAAACCTACTCTGGCAATAGAGTATATGGATCGTTATAAGTCTTTACTGGACATGTTTCATAACACTCATCAAGTGCTAGTTCAAGAGTTGGACACTGTCATTGAGGATTTCACTGATCCTACAAAGGCAAAGGCACGTAGAAAGAAGTTTGTTAAAGAAGCAAAACACTCAAAGCCAATCTTTTCTGGAGAGGTGTTTGAAGAAACAGAGTTTAATGACCCACACTCTAAAGTCTATGCCTATTACCCAGTCGAACCTCAGCAACCAGTAGACCCATGGACCAAATATGAGGAGGAACATGGAATGCACCCAACCCCAATAATGTCGTTGGAGATTCTACCGGATGGGAGGGTCAGTCCTATGATGAAGTCATGGGACGAGCTACACTTCATGAATCGGGTAAGCGAGTAGAAACCAATTATAATCCTATAAAACCATATGGACCATATGGGGGTAATAGTATTCCCATTGAGCTGGAAGAGTGTCCTGGTAGTTACTATACCAATATGTATGACTAGATTGTGGAAAAAGCAAAGAATGCCTCTTACTTTGAGGATGCGCTCAAAGGAGGACAGAAGAATACTGAAGAAGGAAATGAGTTTGATAGTCATTTTTCAATGGCTAATCTCACTCTTGGTACTTCTATCCAAGGTTACGCACCTACTGGATGTTCTGATGCACCAGAAGGCAGTCGTCGAACTTCGGGTCATCATGGACAAAAAATCTGGAAGCCTAGAAGTGAGTGAAGAAAGTAAGAATGGACGTAATCTAGATAGTAGCGTGCTTGAATGATGTACATATTGGGTAATGCGTATTGTAGTGCTTGTGAGGCTTGCTGAAATAAGTGAGAGTATGCTCATATAAGCAAGAAATCCCTTGTAATATAAGGAGTAAGTGTACAATGGGAGTATCTTGCTGTGGTTGGGAGTTGTAAATTTCGAAGACATATGTTTGATACATGGTATATGTTTGAGTATTTCTTGGTTTTTCTTGCATCTTCTTGATTGACTAGATCTATGCATGAAGTTTGACTTGGTGTGCAAATGCATGTGCATCATCAAGTTATTACTTGATGTTATAGACCTATATAGAAAAGGGGATTCGTGTAAGGGAGTGATGATTTCCGAAGACCAACATGAAGACTTGCAAGAAGAAGGAAGCCAAATATAAGGTGTATTAACACTATTTTGAAGGATGGATTAATTCTAACTTATTAGTAGTTAAGTAACAAGGAATACTAGTACAGAAAACGTGTGGAGCAATATGAAGGAATGAACTAGAGTTCACTCAAGATAGGTGATGTTGCTCAAGAGTTAATAAAGTAGTCGTTCCCAAGTTCATGGAAGTATCAAAAATCAGTGCAGAGGAGAAGTTTGGAAACCGTAGCTGGTATTCAAGCTCTGACAATTTAGAGAGAATACCAGTAGTAAATCTAGAACCTATAGGGTAATTCATACACCAAGGAGGATCCGCAACTGGTATCCGTAGCTGGTATCCTAGCAGTGTAGTGAAGAAGGTTATCTTCGTATAATATAGAGAGTATAAAACTTGGCCTAAGTTAAGATAGACTTAAGGAGTATAGAATTTAAGCGAAATGGCTGTCGAGACGCTTCGCGAAATCCGGCCTATCAAAGCGATAATGTCCAAAAGGTTAAAAGTACGATAAATGAAGTTGGAAGATTCATTACGGAGATCCACTACCATGTGGGTCTACCATGAATTCTTTTGAGAGACCTTATATAGGTAAGATATAAGCTGGACATAGACTAATACTTTAACCAATGGGTATTATACTTGTAGATTAGAGACCGTTAGAAAACCCCAAGAGGGAGAGTAAAAAATAAACACTGAAGTGTTGTTGTCTAATTTTTGACTAAAGGTGGAGAAGAAGTACTAAACTATGATGATATCAAGCCTTATTCTCATAAGGTTATAAGAAGACATCTGTATAAGAGTACTCTCTAGACTATGTCTAGATGAATGATCGACGGAGATATAATATATTAAATCTAGTGGACTAGTTGTAAGAGGAAAACAGCTGGTAAGTTCTCCTTGAGAAGGACGAGAGCCTACTAAAAATGTCTAGTGTATCGTAGTAGAAAGGTCATATAGGAAGGAGCAAGATGTGTCCGAAACCAATTCTAAATAGAACGGTAAGAACATAATCCAAGGGATTATCATAATAGAACTCATAGGATAAATTAGAATGATAGTTTGAAGTTGCCAAGTAAGAAGATCATTCAAGGAAACAGACCTGGATGTAGGAGACCACAATTATTTCCAATTGGGATCACAATGGAATTTGAGAGATGGTGTGATCAATACAAGGCAATACCACATTCCGAAACATAAGAGAGTACAAACTTCGGGGACGAAGTTGATTTTAAGGGGGAGAGTCTGTAATATCCCAGCATTAGAGCTTAGATATAAGCTGAGATAAGGTGTGTGCATTGCATTCATGCATACAAAATCTGGATAATTTTTGCACAAAATAAAGAAGCTAAGGGATCGGGATCTCTCTTGTTCTGATGGAAACATCTGGGCGAGTGAGATAGGTTCTGACATGACCTCTACTATACCTTTGTGTTTGAGGGGAATCATTTCCTATTCAAAATATCAAATGATCAAATTGAAAATCAAAAGAAATTTGAATGGGATTATAGTTAAAGAAATGAGTTATTGAATTCATTAATGTTATATAAATATTACCACGAATAAATAAAATGAATAATATATAAGACTTAGTAATGGGAAGGGTAATCTTTATTATTACATAAACACATATAGTATTGTTGTTCTTTTACAATAGAATAATGAAAATAAGGTACTGGAAACAGATAAATAGAAACAGGAATTATAGAAATGAAATAACTAAAAGGATTCTTTATTACAAAACAATATATATGTATATTACAAGATCTTTACAAGATTCTTTACAAAAGGATAAGAAAAAGATTACAATATAAAAAACCCTAGACTACTCATTTCCTCCTATACTAAATCTTGTATATCCAGATCTTGGTTCTTGCAAAATAAAAATAAAAACTAAAAGAGAAACAATATGTTCAATTGTTAGTTTTACTCTCAGTGGAGAACAGTGAAGTGCACTGTTCCTAGTTACATCATTGAGTAAAGGGTTAATTAGATATATGCCATTGCAATTTTTGGCTATTTGAGAAACACCACTACAATTTCTATCTTTCGAAAAATACCACTGCAATTCTCTATACAATCGACAAATGCCATTTTGCCCACCTAAACACAAATACTTGTCAATATACATCCGTATTTATACCATCTTAGTAGATATACAAAGCCTCACCCGTACTAGCATAGGACGTGGACTGGGTCCTATCTATACAGAACAGGCCAGGAATTCCTCTTTGTTCCTCCTGCTCTTCCATCCGCTCGGCCAAACAGCGCCGCTCCTCCCAGTTCGGCCAAGGCGCCAACGCCTCATTCCAATTCCGGCCAGCGCATGGCTCGGCCGCATGTTCCCTGTCCCGGCAAGCACAGGGCCCGCCGCCTCCTCCGTCCGGACAGCGCGCATAGCTGCTGCGGTATGATGAAGGAAGACGGGGACACGATCTCCGGCCGGCTTCTTCTCGCGGCCATGGCGAGGAGCACCTACATGCCGACCTCGGGAAGGATGATGGGGACACGAGCCCCCACGTCCTCCTATCTCGTGGCTCACGGCCGCACAGGGACCGGCTCGCGCGGCTCCGATCCTAGACCGAGTACGAGTGAAGGATTGCGCATGGCGAGGCTCTTCCGTAGTATTCTCAATGCCTGCTCCGCACTCTGTAATCGTGCTCCGACCCTGTGCAAGGTACTTACATTTGGTATGGCCCACCACGTATACGATATGTACAGCGGAAATACCCGATAAAATTGTCTGATTGTGTGTGTAAATAGGCATAATGGCATCTATCAAATGTATAGATAATTAGAGTGGCATTTTTCAAAAGTTAAAAATTATAGTGGCTTTTCTCAAATAGCCAAAAATTGCAATGGCATATATCTAATTAACCCTTGAGTAAATTAAAGGGGCCAATTCCACCAATGTATAATATCTGCTCTTTTAAGCAAATAAGCTTCAGATCAACATCATCAGCACAAGAAAAGGGGCAAGTTTCACCATGCTGATAACGAGTAAAAAGTTTAGAACTGAAAATCAATTCACTTGATCTGATCCAAATAGGCCAAACAGTAACGCAGCTTACTCTGCGAACTTCATGCTATGTGTTATCGACATAGCAGCAACAGTCCAGGCAGTCAAAAGGGAACACTCGGCCGTAGCACAGCTGCTGGTTATCTCACTCCATCACCACATGTTCAAGCACACATCCAAGAACACCACTTATCTTGTCAAATCCCCAACAAATCCACCAACCAATACACACAACAAACCACCAAATCACTCTCAAGATGGTGACATAAGGTGGAGGTGGTGTAGGAGGATAGTAAGGATTGTATTAGATCACATGAGCTAGGAGGATCAGGACCAATACGAAGGGATGCAAAACAAGCTCCAGAGAGTGATCAAGCCACCAAGATCAAGCCAGTAAGATCAACCAGCAACAACATCAACAACACAACTGTTGTGGTGAGTAATATAAAACCCTCACATGATCTAACTACCTCATTTAGATAAAAAATCATGTGTTGTTTTATACTTCATTTCTCAGAAATCACCCAAGTGGGGTGTATCCATCCTAGAAATATTTAGATGAAAGCCAATGACCAATCTTTATAAACAAAGCCAGGATCTCAGCCTATGCATCATAGATCTTGGATATAAACTTAAATCCCCACATTCCAATATAACAGCAGCCTTAGAACAAGATTTCTGGGCACATCTCTTCAGGAGTAACTGTAGGGGTTCGTAGCATGGAAAACAAAAAATTTCTATTGCATACAAACAAACAAGCCAAGATCTATCTACTAGATTGTAGCAACGAGTCGATGGAATAACTCACCCTCGAAGATTCCAAAGTGTTTAACGAGAGCAGATTCTCGTGGGTGATGTAGTCGTACTCTTTCCGATCTCAAGATCGCGTAGACGATCCTTCCGGCGCCGCGTTCCATAGCGCCCCCGCAGTCGGTCACACGTTCGTACTCGACGAAGACCTTCCTCTCCCTTGTTCCAAAGGCAGCGGAGGTTGTAGCACTCTCCTCGCGATTCCTGACAACGTGGCGTGGTACCGGGAGGTAGAGGGAAATCCCGCAGGCTTCGCCTTAAGCCGGAAGTAGTATGTTGGAGCTTATGAGAGAGGCTATTAGTGGTCTAGTAATTAGACACACAAATTAGAGGGCTCTAAACCAATTAGAAGGCTCTAAACCGAATAGCTCTAAACCGGGTTCTTGATATAGGGTTTAGTTTAGAGGATAGGAAACTTGTGTGTGTAGGAGGAGCCCTGCCTCCTTATATAGGTTGGAGGCTGGCCGGCCAAGGGGAGGAGTTCCTCCCAACTCGGCCTAGGAGAGGCCGGCCAAGGGGAGGAACCCTCCTCCAACTCGGCCTCCACCTCTCCTCCTCTTGTCCCACTTCCCAAAACTGCCGTTTGACTTTCAAACTAGCCGTTTGACTTTTCAATTTAGGATTTAAATAAATCCTTTATTTGGGACAGCAAGAATACTTAGTACATGATGCAATCATTCCAATATGTAATGACACACTCATGTACCCTTCCCCTCCGGAGTGCCGGACATTCCGGGACCTTCTAGAATGTTCCCGGTGAAAACACCTAACCATTCCCCAACTCAAACGGAACTTTCCTTATATGAATCTTATTCTCCGGACCATTCCGGATCACCTCGTGATATCCCGGATCCCATCCGAGACTCGAACAACATTCGGTCTCTTTCTCATAATACCATAACTACTCAAACAACGTGAATCCTTAAGTGTGTCTCCCTACGGTTCGTGAATTATGCGACATGATCGAGACACTTCTCCTAACAATAACCAATAGAGGAATCTGGAAATTCATATGGCTCCCACATATTTCTCGATTACTTTGATCGAATGAACCACTTACATACGATACCAATTTCCCTTTGTCTCACGATATGTTACTTATCCGAGGTTATGATCGTCGGTATCTCGCATACCTAGTTCATCCTCGCTTGATAAGTACTCTTTTCTCGTTCCGTGATATGTGATCCCTTGTGACCAAGTCACATGCTTGCAAGCTAATTGGATGACATTTCACCGAGAGGGCCCAGAATATCTATCCGTCATGTGGATGGACAAATCCCACTCTTGATCCATGTGTTTCAACCAATACTTTCCGAACACTCAATGCCACCTTTATAGCCACCCTATTACGGTGTGGTGTTTGATGACATCAAAGCATCCATCCAAGAAAGGCAATATGCATGATCTCATGGTCGAAGGAATTAGGTTACTATGTATCGTAAAGCATATAGCAATTGAACTATTGAAATGACTTGATCTTTATGCTACGCTTGTCTATAGGAGTATGTCCACCATATCATTCTCCTAACGATATGATCTTGTTGTTGATAACATCTCAATGTTCATGACAAAGAAACCACATCATCAATCAACCAACAAGCTAGTGAAGTATAGAGGCTATACTAGGGACTTCAAATTAGGTTTACAAATCACACAAGTATTAATGGTTTCCTTGTTAATACTATTATAGCATGAATGTAAACATTTATCATAAACACAAAGATATATAATAATAACTACATTTATTATTACCTCTAGGGCATATCTCCAACAGTCTCCCACTTGCACTAGAGTCATCTAATCTAGATTACATGGTAATATACCGAACACCCATGGCAGTTTGGTGTTGGTCATGTTTTGCCCTCGGGAGAGGTTTAGTCAACGGATCCGCCACATTCAGATCTGTGTGTACTTTGCAAATCTTTATATCCCCATCCTGGATATGTTCTCGAATAGCGTGAAAACGCAGCTTGATATGCTTCAGCTTCTTGTGTGACCTTGGTTCTTGCGCATTGGCTATGGCGCCCATGTTATCACAGTAGATAGACATTGGGTCCAGCGCACTTGGAACCACACCCAGCTCTGTAATGAACTCTTTCATCCATATCGCTTCTTGTGAAGCCTCCGAAGCAGCCATGTATTCCGATTCAGTTGAAGATCTCGCCACAACGCTTTGCTTCGCACTCCTCCAGCTAACTGCTGCACCATTCAAAATAAATACGTATCCAGATTGTGATTTAGAATCATCCGGATCGGTGTTCCAACTAGCATCGGTGTAACCATTAACAACGAGCTGTTCATCACCTCCATAAGAAAGAACCATATCCTTAGTTCTTCTCAAGTACTTAAGGATGTTTTTGATCTGTCCAATGATCCACTCTGGATCACTTTGATATCTGCTAGTTAGACTAACAAGATATGCGATGTCGGGTCTAGTACATAGCATGGCATACATTAGAGATCCTATGGCTGAGGCATAGGAGTCTTACTCATCTTTTCTCTATCTTCGCCGATGTCGGACTTTGAGTTTTACTCAAGGTCGTATTAGCAACATGGGCAAGAACCCTTTCTTGCTATCTTCCATTCCAAACCTCTTTAGAACTTTGTCCAAATATGTACTTTGTGACAATGATATTTGGCGTTCGATCTATCTCTATAAATCTTTATGCCTAATATGTAAGCTGCTTCGCCAAGATCCTTCATTGAAAAACTATTATTTAAATACTCTTTGACACTATTAAGAAGGTCTACATCATTCCCAATCAACAATATGTCATCCACATACCGTATTAAGAATGCTACAGAGCTCCCACTCACTTTCTTGTAAATACAAGCTTCTCCATAAGTTTGTATAAAACCAAAACTTTTGATTACCTTATCAAAACATTGATTCCAACGGATGCTTGCTTCAATCCATAGATGGACCGTTGAAGCTTGCATACCTTGTTAGCATCTTCGGGATCGACAAAACCTTTGGGTTGCATCATATACAACTCTTCATAAATGTCTCCATTGAGGAATGATGTTTTGACATCCATCTGCCATATCTCATAATCATAATATGCAGCGATTGCTAACATAATCCTCACAGACTTTAGCTTCGCTACCGGTGAGAAAGTCTCATCGTAGTCAACTCCTTGAATTTGTCGAAACCCTTTTGCGACAAGTCGAGCTTTATAGACAGAACATTACCATCAAGATCTGCTTTCTTCTTGAAAATCCATTTGTTCTCGACACCTTCCGCCATCCGGTAAGTCCACCAAAGTCCATACATGGTTTTCGTACATGGATCCAATCTCGGATTTCATGGCTTCTTGCCATTTATTGGAATCTGGGCTCATCATCGCTTCCTCATATGTCTCGTGGTCATCGGTGTTGTCCACCAACATGACATTCATAACGGAATCATACCAACTGGAGTGGTACGATTTCTCGTTGACCTCCGAGGCTCAGAGCAACTTCAACCAAGTTTCATGATCACTATCATTAGCTTCCTCTCTTATTGGTGCGAGCACCACAGAACTTCTTCCGTGCTGCGCTACTCGTAATTTCGAGAGAAGGTTCGACAACCTCGTCGAGTTCTACTTTCCTTCCAAATACCTCTTTCGAGAGAAATTCCTTCTCTAGAAAGGATCCATTCTTAGCAATGAAGATTTTGCCTTCGGATCTATGATAGAAGGTATACCCAATAGTTTCCTTCGTATCCTATGAAGACGCATTTTCCGCTTTGGGTTCAAGCTTGTCCGCTGTAACTTCTTTACATAGGCTTCAAGCATCCCCAAACTTTAAGGAACGACAATTTAGGTTTCTTCCCAAACCATAATTCATATGGTGTCGTTTCAACGGATTTAGACGGTGCCCTATTTAAAGTGAATCTTGCTGCGGCGCTTTCTAATGCATAACCCCAAAATGATAGTGGTAGATCTGTAAGTGACATCATAGAACGAACCATATCTAAGAGAGTTCGACACGACGCTCGGACACACCATTACTGTTGGTGTTCCCGGTGTCAATCACTAAAGTATTCCACATTTCCTTAAATGTTCGCCAAAGTCGTAACTTAGATATTCACCTCCACGATCAGAACGTAGAAATTTAATCTTCTTGTTACGTTGATTCTCTACCTCACTTTGAAACTCCTTAAACTTCTCGAAAGTTTCGGATTTATGTTTCATGAAATAGATATACCCATATCTACTCAAGTCATCCGTGAAGGTAAGAACATAACGATAACCATCACGATGCTACACTCATTGGACCACACATCGGTATGTATGATTTCCAATAAGTCCGTAGCTCGCTCCATCATACCGTAAAATGGAGTCTTAGTCATTTTACCCATCGACATGCCTCGCATCTTTCAAGTGATTCAAAATCAAGTGATTCAAGAAGTCCATCGAATGGAGTTTCTTCATACGCTTCACTCAATGTGACCAAGACGACAAAGGCCACATATAGGTCGAATTATCGCTTGATTTCAAACGTTTAGCCTCAATGTTGTTGATATGTGTATTTCCACTATCGAGATTCAATATGAATAGACCATCTATCAAAGGTGCATGTGCATAAAACACATTACTCATATAAATCGAACAACCATTATTCTCGGATTTAAACAAGTAACTGTCTCGCAATAAACAAGATCCTGATATAATGTTCATGCTTAACGCAGCACCAAATAACAATTATTTAAGTATAAAACTAATCCCGATGGTAGATGAAGAGGTAGCGTCGACCGCGATCACATCAACCTTTGATCCGCTTCCTACGCCGCATCGTCACCTCGCTCTTCACTAGCTTCCGTTTATTCTGCAGCCCTGCTTCGAGTTACAAATATGAGCAACCGAACCAGATCAAATACCCGTGCACTACTACAGTACTAGTGAGATACACATCAATAACATGTATATCGATATACCTTTCTTCTTGATGTTGCCGTTCTTCAAATCCGCCAAGTACCTTGGGCAATTCCGCTTCGAGGACCTTCTCCCTTGCGGAAAAGCACTCGGGCCAGGCTTAGGTCCAGCCTTGGTCTTCTTCGGCATGGTAACTTTCTTACCACCCTTCTTGAAGTGTCCCTTTGCTTAGACTTGCCTTTCTTGAATTTGGTGGTCTTATTGACCATCAACACTTGGTGCTCTTTCTTGATCTCCACTTCGCAGATTTTAACATAGCAAACAGTTCGCAACTCTTTGTTCATGTTCTCGCATGTTGTAGTTCATCACAAAGTTCTTGTAACTTGGTGGTAGTGATTGAGGATGCGGTAAACCCCCAAAGTATTAGGAATCACTATACCCAAACTTTGAAGTTTATTTATGCGTCTGCACATCTTAAGCACATGCTCACCGACGGAGCTACCCTCTTCCATCTTGCAGTTAAAGAACTTTTCAAGCTTCATAACTTTCAATTGCCGCATGAGTCTCAAAGATTAATTTGAGATCCTCGACAATATCATATGGATCTCGACTCTTCAAATCTTTTCAAGTCCGATTCTAAACCATACAAGATAGCACACTGAACTATGGAGTACTGATTCTTCCGAGCGAGGTAAACATTCTTTACTTCATCGGTAGCATCAGCAGTGGGTCACCTAGCGTGCATCCAGACATAGGTCAAATTACCGGTGTGAGGACAATCCTCAAATTGCGGAACCAATCCGCCAAGTTGCTTCCATTGTTTTTCAACTTTTCTTTCTCTAGGAACGCATTAAAATTGATGGTAGGGCTGCCATTGATCTACAACATATTTGCAATAGTTTAGACTAAGTTTATGACAAATTGAGTTCAAATTAATTAATGAAATTAAACTAGGTGAACTCCCACCAAAACAACATCCCTCACATTGTTTTAGTGATCACACAAACCAAATCCACTACATCAACACCGATCATCACGAGAGCTGATATAGTTTTAATGGCGAACAATCATCATGTTCATCATATCTACTATATGATTCATGCTTTGCCTTTCGGCGATCCGTGTTCCTGAGGCCATGTCTGTACATGCTAGGCTCGTCAAGATCAAACCTTAGCTTCCGCATAAGCAAATCTGGCTTGCTTACGTTGTATTCACCCGCGGAATCAAAGACACCCGATCATCACGTGGTGCTTCGAAGCAGCAAGCTTTGGCAACGGTGCATACTAAGGGTGAACACTTTAGAACTTGAAATTTATGTGCATGAGGGATCATCTTATAATGCTACCGTCTCACTAAGCAATACAAGATGCAAAAAGGATTAACATCACATGCAATTCATAATATGTGATATGATATGGCCTTTCTTCTTTGTGCTTCCGATCTCCATCTTCAAGCACGAACATGATCTCCATCATCACCGGCATAGCATCAAGGTCAATGACGCTTCTTCATGGTTGTCGTCCACCAGCTTCAACTAATACAACTATTTTGAATAGACACGCAGGTCTTAATGTAAATTAAAGACAACCATATGGCTCCTGCCGGTTGCCAACTTACAATAAGGAACATTGCATACATCAAATATAATCACAATCATGGCCATATCACATCACGGCACACCCCTGCAAAACAAAGTTAGACGCTTCTACTTTCTTTGCATATTTTACGTGGTTTGGGGCTTTCCATAGGTGTCGTTCTAACCTACGAACAAGAACCACAACATTGATACTAGCATTGTTGATTACCCGTTGTAAATTGGATCTTTACTATGCTAGGAGAAACAGCACCAAGAAGCCACTTATGCAAAACGAGTTGCATGTCAAGCGTGGAGCA
The DNA here is from genome assembly GCA_023614405.1 of Avena insularis. Lineage (NCBI taxonomy): Eukaryota > Viridiplantae > Streptophyta > Magnoliopsida > Poales > Poaceae > Avena > Avena insularis. Next base: position 655,645,266 of record CM042690.1, on the reverse strand, counting down.
AGTCTCATGAACGATGTCATGTAAGGTTAGCCGCCGCTTCATCCCAACATACCGCAAGATGCAAAGTACACAAAAGCAATCTACAATAAAAGCATCAACGCCCACAATGACCATTGTGTTCTACTCGGCAACAGATCTACATATAGACACGGCTCGATACCTCAGTAGGGGTTCGTAGCATGGAAAACAAAAATTTTCTATCGTGATACAAACAAACAAGCCAAGATCTATCTACTAGATTGTAGCAGCAGTCGATGGAATAACTCACCCTCGAAGATTCCAAAGTGTTTAACGAGAGCAGATTCTCGGGTGATGTAGTCGATTTTTCCGATCTCAAGATCGCGTAGACGATCCTTCCGCGCCAAGGCGTCCTGCAGCGCTCCCGCAGTCGGTCACACGTTCGTACTTGACGAAGACCTTCCTCTCCTTGTTCCAAAGCAGCGGAGGTTGTAGCACTCCTCGCGATTCCGGAAGACAACGGCGTGGTACCGAGGTAGAGGGAAATCCCGCAGGCTTCGCCAAGCCGGAGTAGTATGGTGGAGCTTATGAGAGAGGCTATTAGTGGTCTAGTAATTAGACACACCAATTAGAGGGCTCTAAACCACTAGAAGGCTCTAAACCGAATAGCTCTAAACCGGGTCTAGATCTAGGGTTTAGTTTAGAGGATAGGAAACTTGTGTGTGTAGGAGGGGAGCCCTGCCTCCTTATATAGGTTGAGGGCTGGCGGCCAAGGGGAGGAGTTCCTCCCAACTCGGCCTAGGAGGTGCGCCGCCAAGGGAGGAACCTCCTCCAACTCGGCCTCCACCTCTCCTCCTCTTTTTCCCACTTCCCAAAATCGCTGCTTGACTTTCAAACTAGCCGTTTGACTTTTCAATTTAGGATTTAAATAAATCCTTTATTTGGGACAGCAAGAATACTTAGTACATGATGCAATCATTCCAATATGTAATGACACACTCATGTACCCTTCCCCCTCCGGAGTGCCGGACATTCCGGGACCTTCTAGAATGTTCCCGGTGAAAACACTAGAACCATTCCCCAACTCCGAAACGGAACTTTCCTTATATGAATCTTATTCTCCGGACCATTCCGGATCACCTCTTGATATCCCGGATCCCATCCGAGACTCCGAACAACATTCGGTCTCTTTCTCATAATACCATAACTACTCAAACAACGTCGAATCCTTAAGTGTCTCCTACGGTTCGTGAATTATGCGACATGATCGAGACACTTCTAACAATAACCAATAGAGGAATCTGAAATTCATATGGCTCCACATATTTCTACGATTACTTTGCGATCGAATGAACCACTTACATACGATACCAATTTCCCTTTGTCTCACGATATGTTACTTATCCGAGGTTATGATCGTGGTATCTCCGCATACCTAGTTCATCCTCGTTCTGATAAGTACTCTTTTCTCGTTCCGTGATATGTGATCCCTTGTGACCAAGTCACATGCTTGCAAGCTAATTGGATGACATTTCACCGAGAGGGCCCAGAGAATATCTATCCGTCATGTGGATGGACAAATCCCACTCTTGATCCATGTGTTTCAACCAATACTTTCCGAACACTCAATTCCACCTTTAAAGCCACCCAGAGACGGGGAGGTGTTTGATGACATCAAAGCATCCATCCGAGAAAGGCAATATGCATGATCTCATGGTCGGAAGGAATTAGGTTACTATGTATCGTAAAGCATATAGCAATTGAACTATTGAAATGACTTGATCTTTATGCTACGCTTGTCTATAGGAGTATGTCCACCATATCATTCTCCTAACGATATGATCTTGTTGTTGATAACATCTCAATGTTCATGACAAAGAAACCACATCATCAATCAACCAACAAGCTAGTGAAGTATAGAGGCTATACTAGGGACTTCAAATTAGGTTTACAAATCACACAAGTATTAATGGTTTCCTTGTTAATACTATTATAGCATGAATGTAAACATTTATCATAAACACAAAGATATATAATAATAACTACATTTATTATTACCTCTAGGGCATATCTCCAACAGTAACACCTCTGAAATCTAATGATCTTAAGGATCTATATTTAACAGTGAGGATGCCAATCATTTTCTTAAAGAATTCAAGAATCATTAGCTGATACCATGCATCAGAACACATCTATGAGGGACAGCTAGTAACAAACTTAGTTTTACTTAGCTATGCCTCAGACCAGCATCATAGGCTAATAAACTTGTAGCATCTTAGGATAATAAATCCAGGAGAATATTTCAATTCATTTAGCCAAGCCACACTTGGACACATGTAGAATTTAGCCCAATAGTAGTATGGACACTTGTGTACCATTCTAAAGAAGGTGTCACAAGTATCACTCCTGAAACCAAGAAAATGCTATACTTAGATTTCACCAGTAAACTTGTAGTTAGCTAATTAATCATTTTCCTGGAATGGACACTCAGGAATCATAATCATGATTGCATATACACAATGAGAGAATCATAGGAGTATCATATTAACTCCAATCTGAAATGTCAACACAAACTAGTGCATAATAATAAAGTGAGCAATTACTGACAGTACCATTGTCAGTAACAAGATCATGAGACAATAGTGAAATCCACATCAATAGAATAAGTGGACAAACATCCAGGACAGTTTAACCGCTATAATCAGTTCTAATAAAGTCATCATAATCAAATTAGAGGGATGAACCCTAATCAAACCATGAACCCCAATTAGGGATTGCTCACTAGAAGCACATAGAGGATATCGAGCAAGGCAGAGGATAGAGAGCAAGAGGGGGAGAAAGAGAGCACTTGCTAATGGTCCTCGTTGTAGATTAGAAGAGGAGGCAGAGGGGCCTACGAGCGCACATCGGCACGGGGAGCACCCGAAAGGCACTACAACCCACGCCAGGCCATGGCGGTGGCTACCACCACACCAGTGGTAGAACCGCACAACAACAACACCATTAGCATAGCACTTCACCACGGGAGTGGAGGAGCAGTACATCACCGATGACCACCCCTAGGGTTCGGGGTGGAGCCAGCCTGACCGAGAGAACAATCTAGAGGCAAATCGAATAGGAGTAGACGACGGAGCGACATCGACGAACTCACCATACACCCCGGTGATGGCTGGGAAGGCCAGGGCGGTGTGAATCGAACGGCAACGGTGTCGGCAGCCCAACACCACCGTGGGGTCAAGAGAGAAGGGAGAACAAACGAGAGAGAGGTGAACGAGTGCACTGGGCCGATTCGTGCTAGAACAACTCGTTACAAGTGGGTTGACCAGCCCAGGTGGGCTGGGTCAGGGCTGGACCAGCCAAATGGGCTTGGTCTAGATTTAAAAGAGAAAAGCATAGATGATTTAATAAAATACCAAAATACCCTTATAACTTAAAAGGTTCTATGAAATAAAATAAAGAAAAATCCTAAAATATAAATAAAATACAAATGAACTCCTCAGTTTATTCTTTATTCAACATTAATAATAAAGAAAATTTTAGGTAATTAATTTTTGAAATGGTTATTATATATTCTCCTTTTGGAATTTTATAAAAAAATAATAATAATAAAACACTTAAAATTGAATAAAATTCATTTTTAAGATCCTAAAGGGAAGTATTATTATAGAAAATACTAGTTTGTAAGTTTGGAAATGTAAATCAAGTGTGATAAAAGTAAAGTATTATTTCTTTAAAGGAATTTTAGTTAAAGATTTAAAAGAGTTAAAAAGTAAATAACTTCATTTTTTTCAAACTCTTCATTATAAAGATACTAAATATACTGTTTATGAAAATGTTCACAAAAATGATTTATACCTAAGAAAATATAACATGATTTGTTTTAGTTAAATAAAAAATAAATAAATATTAGTACCATTAGGATCTAAAAGAAATTTCATAAAATAAAACAAAGACTTAAAATTAAATAAAAAATCATTTTTACATATGAAAATGAGTCTACTATTTTATAAAATACTAATTTGATTTTTACAAATAAATCTTAAAACAAATATCCAAAGACACTGAATCTTTTGTACAATTTTATAAGAAATTTAATAAAAGTTAAAAATAAATAAAAATCATCTTTAAGATCTTGAATAAATATAGTTTACTATAAAAATACTAAATATATGGTTCTAAAGGTCTTTAAGGTTTATTAAAATCCTTATCAATTATATAAATACATATTTTATAAATTCTCTAAAACCTTTCTTAAACAAGCAATAATCATAATTTTATATAGAACCATAAATTGTACATTGAAATACTATTTCTAAAAACCATAACTTAAGTCTATAATACTAATTAAAAGTAAACTAATAACATTTAGAAAATTTTCTTAAACTAAATGTAAATGTTCCTACACCTTCAAAAATACTTGTTATAAGATTTAAAGTTTATTAATACTCTTAAACACATCACACCCTGGATCTAATTCTGTTTTATAGTTAACTTTTGTCTATTCCAAATAAAGTCACAAAGCATCTCAAATCCAAATTTATCAAACAAACACAAATTACGTCAATCATATTTCACTAACCATAAAGATTGGTTAAACCTTATCAAAGAAACCTGCTCTTCAAAAGTTATTCGTTTTGCCACTTCAAACTACAATCTCATCAACTTTAAACATGGACTTCCTTAATAAATACATAATATCAAAGAACTCTAAGCGTGTGTTGATATATTTGCTTTATATCATACATGTTAGTCTTAAGTTCCTTGTATATGTATATTAACTTGTAAATTAAACTTATAGAGCAACTAAATCTTAAGGAAATCACTTAAAATTAACTCATTCATCATATTGGGGTATTACTTCGGGGTTTTCCAAACTGCATTACATTACTTATGCATAACTGCATTCTTCTTCTTTAAACATTAGTCCTTACTGGACCAATGATGTGTTCACAGAATTTGGATCTTCTATTGTCTTGAAGACCGTGAGTGCATAATCTTGTAATCACAAAGGGCAAGTTCACAACTTGCTCATGTCCTTTGATTATTTACTATCAAATGCTTATAACTCAAATATTGTCATCACCTGCATTTCAAAAAGGTCAGAAAACACTATTTTTGACAATAACATGATTATGGATTATTTACCAAGAGGTAATAATCTTTTGATACAGTTTCGGTGGTAAAGGAACATAATATCTAGGACTTAACAACCAATGTCGCCAGTGATTCTAGTGCCATATATTACACGTTAACCATGAGATTTGGAATGGGACGGAGAAGTCAACTGTATCTTCTTCCTTTCATATGGAGGCAAGATGACCTTATCATGACGTTGGGATTCCTGGTATGGATCCAACATATGGGTGGGCACCCTTAGGCCCCACGATTTTGGCGTCTAGATTATTTATGAGTGGCTGCCGGAGTTATAGTCGGGCCTTTAATGGAGCTTACCAGGGGCATCACAAACTCATATAGTCTTCGGAACTCACCAGGGTTATAGCTTGCCCTAGTTGGAGGCTTAACGGAGGTGTAGTCAGCCCTGGAGGATCGGGCAGACATATGGGATCGCGGAGAGGGCAGTGATTGGCTTGGATCACCTACTGGGCCCCACATCGAGGAATTGTGGACGGGAAAGATCGCCCGGTTGTGCAACAAGGAGTTGGTCTCTCATGGGTAAAGCAACGCACCTCTGTAGAGTGTAAAAATTGTGACATGTTACTCCCTGTTCCGGGAAGGAGCTATGAACGCGGTAGGAAAGGAACTCCATGAAGTTCTGGTCAACCTATGAAGGCTGTCAGACATAGTTTTCAGAATAAAAGCAATCTTTGAAGAAATGTTTACGAAAACCTGCATTGCCTATGATCTATGGTATGTGGCTGTAGAGATAGTGCATCATACACTCCTTTTTAGTGAACTTGCTGAGTACGCTCATACTCAACCGTACCTTCTTAACCCTTGCTAGATTCTAAGCCATTGAAGATGACGTCAACATCAATTTCTGCTCAAGAAACCATCATTGACAACTCAAGTTCTTCAATAAAGTTAATGGAGTCAACATATACATTAGCTGAAGCAAATATAAAGTGTCAGTTTAGATAGGAGTAGAGTCTCTAGCCATAAAACCTACTTCTGTAGAGCATTGCAATAGCAGCAATGGCAACCAAATAGTTTATATACTAGTCGTAGTTATGATATAGTTCTGAGTTATTACTTCTGGTTTTCTTTGTAAAAAGTTTCTTTCTCTCTCTTTAACCGAGAGTGTTCTCTGGATCTTATGTAACAAGTCGAGTTGTAATCTATAATCATGTCTTGGACCTGCTGTGTTTCTACTGTACCACTCTAAGGGAGGTAATATTAGTGAACGGTGTTTCATTGGTGTTATGTCAACGACTATAGTGTACTACATCATGCAGTGGTATGCTGGGTCACCGCATATAGTCTTTTGTGTCTGGTGGTAGTGTTGCCATAAATGTCAACGACGACAGGGGAAAATACTTTCAGACCAAAAAAGGGCTGAGACAAGCGGATTCATTATTGCCTATACTATTTAATATTGTGGCTGATATGTTGCTATCCTTATTGAGAGAGCCAAGGTTGATGGCCAAATTGAAGGATTAATTCCCCATCTGGTTGATGGTGGTCTATCCATTCTTCAATATGCTGATGATTCAATCTTATTTATGGAACACGATCTAGAGAAAGCTAAGAATCTAATATTATTAGCATTTGACCAACTCTCTGGATTGAAAATTAACTTCCATAAGAGTGATTTGTATTGCTTTGGCGAGGCTAAAAACGAGGCCGACCTATACACTGAACTATTTAGCTGTGGACGGGGGCAATTTCCTATCATCAATCTGGGAATACCAATCCATTATCAGCGTCTCACGATTGCTAAATAGAAATTCGTTCAGGAAAGACTTCAAAAACATCTTAATAGTTGGAAAGGTAAATTGCTATCCCTCGGCGGAAGACTTGTACTCATAAATTCAGTACTCACCAACATGGTACTGTATATGATCTCGTTTTACCAGCTACCAAAGGTGTATTGAAGAAAGTGGACTATTTCCGATCAAAATTCTTTTGGCAAGGGGGTAGTGAAAAAAGAAATATCGACTGTCCAGATGGAATGTGGTTTTCTGACCCAATACGATGGACTGGACATTCATGATTTGCAAGTCAAAAACACCATGCTTCTAGGTAAATGGATTTTCAAACTACTTATAGAATATGGTGTCTGGCAAACCATGCTATGGAGGAAATATATTGGATCCAAAGTTGTGTCTCAAGTGGTTTGGAAACCCGGCGATTCACACTTTTGGGCTGGACTAATGGCGTCCAAAAAGCATTTCTTCTGTTTTGGTATTCTTAGTATTAAACATTTCTTCCGTTTTGGTATTTTCAGTATTAAGGATGGATCACAGATTAGGTTCTAGGAAGATAAATGGCTTGGAAAAATTTCTCTTCGCGAACAATATCCAGCTCTATATTCGATTGTTAGGCACAAAGTGATGGGTTCGTAGCATGGAAAACAAAAAATTTCTACCGCAAGAACGAACAAAATCCAGATCTAATCTAGATAAAAGCCAAGATCTAATCTATTAGACATGTGCAATGAGATAGATCTGTACTAACCCTCGTAGATCCGAAAGCGTTACGAGATTGGATCTCGGGGTTGATGTAGTCGATCACTTGCCGATCTCAAGATCGTGTGGATGATCCTTCCGGCGCCGCTTTCAGCCTTAGTGGTCGGTCACACGCGTGAGTCAAGGCACCTTCCTCTCCTTGTTCCAATGACGGTAGGTAGTAGATCTTCTCCACGGAATCCCAGCAGCACGACAACGTGGTGGTGGTGGTGGAGTAGAGAATTCTGCAGGGCTTCGCCTAAGCCAGAGCAGATGGAAGGAGGAGGAGAGAGGCGGCTAGGGTTTGGAGTGGGAAGGGGCAAGGGGGGTGGCACCTCCACCCCTCTATATATAGAGGGAGGGGTGCGGCCTAGGGTTCCCACCCCTAGGCCCATCCCTTAGGGCCGGCGCACCAAGGAGGGTTGGTGGGAGAGTCCTCCCCCCCAAGTTTCCTTTACTTATCCCTTAAGTTTCCCTTATCTTATCTTGGTTTTCAAATAAACTCCAAAAAATCTTCTAGAACCTTCCGGAACATTCCGAAACTTTCTAGAATCCCCATACAAACACTCCGGAACATTTCCTAACTTAGAAAATGATCCCCATTATATGAATCTTATTCTCCGGACAATTCCGGATCTCCTCGTGATGTCCCGGATCCAATCCGAGACTCCGAACAACATTCGGTCTCCAACGCACATTCCATATCTACTTAAAAACAACTTCGAACCTTAAGTGTGTCACCCTACGGTTCATGAATATGCAGACATGATGGAGACACCTCTCCGATCAATAACCATCAGCGGGATCTAGAGATCCATAACGGCTCCCACATACTCAACGATGACTTCGTGATCCATAGAACCATTAACATATGAAACCAATTCCCTTTGTCACATGATATTCTACTTATCCGAGGTTTGATCGTCGGTATCTCCATACCTAGTTCTACCTCGTTACTGATAAGTACTCTTTACTCGTTCCATGTTATGTCATCCCTTGTGACCTAGTCACATGCTTGCAAACTAACTAGATGACATTCCACCGAGAGGGCCCAGAGCATATCTATCCGTCATATGGATGGACAAATCCCAATCTTGGTTCATGCGCTTCAATACATACTTTCAGAATACCCAATGACACCTTTATAACCACCCAGTTATGAAGCGGTGTTTGATGTCATCAAAGTACCCATCCGGTGATGGTGATTAACATAACCTCATGGTCGAAGGATTAGGTTACTATGCATTTGAAAGCTTATAGCAATACGAACTTAATGACTTGATCTTATGCTACGCTTACTATGGGTGTGTGTGTCCATCACATCATTCTCCTAATGATATAACCTTGTTATTAATGACATCCAATATCCATGATCAGGAAACCATGATCATCAATTAACCAACAAGCTAGTTCAACAAGAGGCTTACTAGGGACTCTTTTATGTTTACAAAACACACATGTATTAGTGTTTCCTTATAATACAATTATAGCATGGGATGCAAACATTCATCATAAACACAAAGATATAATAATAACCACTTTTATTATTGCCTCTTGGGCATATCTCCAACAGTCTCCCACTTGCACTAGAGTTAATAATCTAGATTACATGGTAATATACCTAACACCCATGGCGTTCTGGTGTTGGTCATGCTTTTCTCTAGGGAGAGGTTTAGTCAACAGATCTGCCACATTCAGATCAGTGTGTACTTTGCAAATCTTTATGTCACCATCTCGGACATACTCGCGAATAGCATGGAAACGTAGCTTGATGTGCTTCAGCTTGCTATGTGACCTTGGCTCCTGCATTAGCTATGGCACCTGTGTTGTCACAAGAGATGGCCATCGGTTCCGACGCACTAGGAACCACGCCAAGTTCAGAATGAACTCCTTCATCCATATGGCTTCTTGTGCAGCCTCAAGCAGCTATGTATTCCGATTCGCTTGAAGATTTCGCCATAATGCTTTGCTTGGCACTCCTCCGCATCACTGCAGCACCATTCAAAATAAATACGTATCCGACTGTGACTTGAGTCATCCAGATCGGTGTTCCAACTAGCATCGGTGTAACTGCTTACAACAAGCTGTTCATCACCTCCATAAGAAAGAACCATATCCTTAGTCCTATTTAGGTACTTTAGGATATTCTTGACTGTCCGAGGCTCCATTCCAGATCACTTTGATATCTGCTAGTCAAACTAACAACATGTGCTATATCCGGTCTTGTACAGATGGCATACATGATAGAACCTATGGCCGAGGCATAGGAATATTATTCATCTTTTCTCTATCTTCCGCCAGAGTCGGACTTTGAGTCTTACTCAAGGTCTTACTCCAACATGGGCACGAACCCCTTCTTGCTCTCTTCCATTCTAAACTTCTTTAGAACTTTGTCTACGTATGTACTTTGTGAAAGCTCTATTAGGAGTCTTGATCTATCTCTATAAATCTTGATGCCTAGAATATATGCCGCTTCGCCAAGATCCTTCATTGAAAAACTATTATTCAAATAGGTTTTGACGCTATTAAGAAGTTCTATATCATTCCCAATCAACAATATGTCATCTACATATAGTACTAGGAATGCTACAGAGCTCCCACTCACTTTCTTGTAAATACAAGCTTCTCCATAAGTTTGTATAAATCCAAAGTTTTTGATTACTTTATCAAAACGTTGATTCCAACTCCGGGATGCTTGCTTCAGTCCATAAATGGAGCGCTGAAGTTTGCATACCTTGTCAGCATCTTTAGGATCGACAAAACCCTTGGGTTGTACCATATACAACTCTTCCTCAATGTCACCATTAAGGAACGCCGTTTTGACATCCATCTGCCAAATCTCATAATCGAAATATGCAGCTATTGCTAACAAAATCCTTACAGACTTTAGCTTCGCTACTGGTGAGAAAGTCTCATCGTAGTCAACTCCTTGAATTTGTCGGAACCCTTTCGCGACAAGTCGAGCTTTATAGACGGTCACGTCACCATCAGCATCTGTTTTTCTTCTGAAAATCCATTTGTTCTCGACAGCCTTACGGCCATCCGGTAAGTCCACCAAAGTCCATACTTGGTTTTCGTACATGGATCCCATTTTGGATTTCATGGCTTCTAGCCATTTGTCGGAATCTGGGCTCACCATAGCTTCTTCATACGTCGCGGGGTCATCAGTGTTATCCACCAACATGACGTTCAAGGCAGAGTCATACCAATCAGGAGTGGTACGAACTCTCGTTGACCTGCGAGGTTCAGCAGTAACTTCGTTCGAAGTTTCATGATCACCATCATTAGCTTCCTCTCCAATTGATGCAGGCAGCACAAAAACATCTTCCGATGCTGCGCTACTCTCAACTCCGAGAGAAGGTTCAATAACCTCGTCGAGTTCTACTTTCCTTCTAGTCACTTCCTTCGAGAGAAACTCCTTCTCAAGAAAGGATCCATTCTTGGCAACGAAAACTTTGCCTTCGGATCTATGATAGAAGGTATACCCAATTGTTTCTTTAGGGTATCCTATGAAGACGCATTTCTCCACTTTGGGTTCAAGCTTATCAGGTTGTAACTTCTTTACATACGCTTCACAACCCCAAACTTTAAGGAACAACAACTTAGGTTTCTTTCCAAACCACAATTCATACGGTGTCGTTTCAACGGATTTAGATGGTGCCCTATTTAAAGTGAATGCGGCTGTCTCTAATGCATAGCCCCAAAACAATAGCGGTAAATCTGTAAGAGACATCATAGACCGAACCATATCGAAGAGAGTTCGATTACGACATTCGGACACACCATTACGCTATGGTGTTCCCGGCAGTGTCAACTGCGAAAGTATTCCACATTTCTTTAAATGCATGCCAAACTCATAACTTAGATATTCACCTCCGCGGTCAGAACGCAGAAACTTAATCTTCTTGTTACGATGATTTTCCACTTCACTTTGAAATTCCTTAAACTTCTCGAAAGTTTCGTATTTATGTTTCATAAAGTAGACATACCCATATCTGCTTAAGTCATCCGTGAAAGTGAGAACATAACGATATCCACCACGCGACGCTACACTCATTGGACCGCACACATCGGTATGTATTATTTCCAATAAGTCTGTAGCTCGCCCCATTATTCCAGAGAATGGAGTCTTAGTCATTTTTCCCATTAGACATGCTTCGCATCTTTCAAGTGATTCAAAATCAAGTGATTCAAGAAGTCCATCAGAATGGAGTTTCTTCATACGCTTCACTCCAATGTGACCAAGACGACAGTGCCACATGTATGTAGAATTATCATTCAATTTTGTTCGTTTAGCATCTATGTTGTGAACATGTGTATCACTACTATCGAGATTTAGTAAGAATAAACCATTCATCTCAGGTGCATTACCATAAAAGATATTACTCATATAAATCGAACAACCTTTATTCTCGGACTTAAAAGAGTAACCGTCTCGCAATAAACAAGATCCAGATATAATGTTCATGCTTAACGCAGGCACCAAATAACAATTATTTAAATTTAAAACTAATCCCGAAGGTAGATGTAGAGGGAGCGTGCCGACGGCGATCACATCAACCTTGGAGCCATTTCCAACGCGCATCGTCATCTCGTCTCTCGCCAGTCTTCGTTTATTCCGCAACTCCTGTTTTGAGTTACAAATATGAGCAACCGAACCAGTATCAAATACCCAGGCACTACTAGATTACTAGTAAGATACACATCAATAACATGTATATCGAATATACCTTTCTTCTTGATGTTGCCGTTCTTCAGATCCGCCAGGTACTTGGGGTAGTTACGCCCAAAGGACCAGCACCCTTTGCAGAGAAGCATTCAGTTTCAGGTTTAGGACCAGCCTTGGGCTTTCTTGCCGTCCTTCTTGAAGTTGCCCTTTTTCTTAGGCTTGCCCTGTTTCTTGAAATTGGTGGTCTTATTGACCATCAACAATTGGTGCTCCTTCTTGATCAACACTTCAGCAGTTTTCAGCATGGACGATAGTTCAGGCAACGTCTTGTTCATGCAGTGCATATTGTAGTTCATCACAAAGTCCTTATAACTCGGTGGCAGTGATTGGAGGACACGGTGAATCCCTAACTCATTAGGAATCATTATCCCCAACTCTTGGAGCTTGTTTGCATGCCCAGACATGGTGAGCACGTGCTCGCTAACGGAGCTTCCCTCTTCCATCTTACAGTTAAAGAACTTTTCGGAGGCCTCATAGCTCTCCACGGCCGCGTGAGTCTCAAAAATGAGCTTAAGCTCCTTAATGATCTCGAACGGGTCGTGGTGCTCAAAACGCTTCTGGAGCTCCGTTTCTAAACCGTACAGGATGGCACACTGAACTGTGGAGTAATGATTTTTCCGAGTGGCGTAAACATTCTTTACGTCTTCGGTGGCATCATCTGCAGGTGGGTCACCTAGCGGTGCTTCGAGCACATAGGTCATCTGACCAGCCCTAAGGACAATCTTCAGACCACGGAGCCAGTCCGTGAAGTTGCTTCCATTGTTCTTAAGCTTTTCTTTCTCTAGGAACGCATTGAAATTGATGGAGAGGTTCACCATAATCTACAAAAAAATTGCAAGTAGTTTAGACTAAGTTTATGATAAATTGAGTTCAATTTTAAATTCTTAAATTAACTAGGTGAACTCCCACTCAAAACAACATCCCTCACATTGTCTTAGTGATTACACGAACCAAGTCCACTACACCAAGTCCGATCTTCACGAGAGAAGATGTAGTTTCATCGGCGAACAATCTTCATGTTCATCATATCACTCATATGATTCATGCTCTACCTTTCGGTATTCCGTGTTCCGAGACCATGTTTGTACATGCTAGGCTCGTCAAGATTAACCTTAGTTTCCGCATGTGCAAATCTGGCTTGCACCCGTTGTATGCACATGTAGAATCTATCACATCTGATCATCACGAGATGCTTCGAGACGACGAGTCTTAGCAACGGTGCCAACTAAGGACGAACACTTTATTACTTGAAATTTAGTGAGAGGGATCATCTTATAATGCTACCGTCGCGATCTAAGCAATACAAGATGCATAAAGGATTAACATCACAGGCAATTCATAATTAGTGTGATATGATATGGCCCTTTCTTCTTATGCCTTTGATCTCCATCTCCAAAGCACGGACATGATCTCCATCATCACCAAAGATTAAGGCCAAGGTCATGGCACCGCTTCATGGTTGTCCATCATCACTAGAAACTATTACAACTACTTGGAATAAAGCTATTACAAGATGAATAGACACAGGTCTTAACAAAATTAAAGACAACCATTAGTTCTCGCCGTTGCCATATTACAATAAGGATCATTGCATACATCAAATATAATCACAATCACATGATGGCCATATCACATCACAAAACCCCTGCAAAAACAAGTTAGACGCCTCTAATTTTCTTTGCAAGTTTTACGTGGTTTGGGGCTTTCGAATAAGAACGGATCTTACCTACGAAACTGAACCACAACGTTGATACAAGTGCTATCAAGTGCAAAGTGTAGATTGGATCTATACTATGGTGGGAGAGACAGACACCCGCAAAGCCACTTGTGCAAAGCAAGTTACACGTCAAGCGTGGAGCAAGTCTCATGTGCGATGACATGTAAGGTTAAATGCAAGCCGCTTCATCCCACCATACCGCAAGATGCAAAGTACACAAAGCAAAAGAAAGACAAGCACCAACGCCCACAAAACCATTGTGTTCTACTCGTGCAACAAATCTACGACAGACAAGGCTCGATACCACCGATGGGTTCAGAGCATGGAAAACAAAAAATTTCTACCGCAAGAATGAACAAAACCCAGATCTAATCTAGATAAAAGCCAAGATCTAATCTATTAGACATGTGCAACGAGATAGATCTGTACTAACCCTCGTAGATCCAAAAGCGTTACAAGATTGGATCTCGGGGTTGATGTAGTCGATCACTTGCCGATCTCAAGATTGTGTGGACGATCCTTCCGGCGCCGCGTTCTGGCAGTGCTTCCGCAGTCGGTCACACGTGCGGAGTCGAAGCAGACCTTCCTCTCCCCGTTCCAGCGAGCAACGGAGGTAGTAGATCTTCTCCACGGAATCCCAGCAGCACGACGGCGTGGTGGTGGTGGTGGAGTAGAGAATTCTGCAGGGCTTCGCCTAAGCCAGAGCAGATGGAAGGAGGAGGAGAGAGGCGGCTAGGGTTTGGAGTGGGAAGGGCAGGGGGTGGCGCCTCCATCCCTCTATATAGAGGGAGGGAGGCGCCTAGGTTCCCACCCCTAGGCCCACCCCTTAGGGTCAAGCACCAAGGAGGTTGGGGAGAGTCCGCCCCCAAGTTTCCTTTACTTATCCCTTAAGTTTCCCTTATCTTATCTTGGTTTTCAAATAAACTCCAAAATATCTTCTAGAACCTTCCGGAACATTTTGAAACTTTCTAGAATCCCCATACAAACACCCCGGAACATTTCCTAACTTAGAAAATGATCCCCATTATATGAATCTTATTCTCCGGACAATTCCGGATCTCCTCGTGATGCCCGGATCCAATCTGAGACTCCGAACAACATTCGGTCTCCAACGCACATTCCATATCTACTTAAAAACAACTTCGAACCTTAAGTGTGTCACCCTACGGTTCGTGAATATGCAGACATGATGGAGACTCCTCTCCGATCAATAACCATCAACGGGATCTGGAGATCCATAACGGCTCCCACATACTCAACGATGACTTCGTGATCCATAGAACCATTAACATATGAAACCAATTCCCTTTGTCACGCGATATTCTACTTATCCGAGGTTTGATCGTCGGTATCTCCATACCTAGTTCTACCTTGTTACTGATAAGTACTCTTTACTCGTTCCATGTTATGTCATCCCTTGTGACCTAGTCACATGCTTGCAAGCTAACTAGATGACATTCCACCGAGAGGGCCTAGAGCATATCTATCCATCATATGGATGGACAAATCCCAATCTTGGTTCATGTGCTTCAACACATACTTTTAGAATACCCAATGACACCTTTATAACCACCCAGTTACGAAGCGGTGTTTGATGTCATCAAAGTACCCATCCGGTGATGGTGATTAACATAACCTCATGGTCGAAGGATTAGGTTACTATGCATTTGAAAGCTTATAGCAATACAAACTTAATGACTTGATCTTATGCTACGCTTACTATGGGTGTGTGTGTCCATCACATCATTCTCCTAATGATATAACCTTGTTATTAATGACATCCAATGTCCATGATCAGGAAACCATGATCATCAATTAACCAACAAGCTAGTTCAACAAGAGGCTTACTAGGGACTCTTTTATGTTTACAAAACACACATGTATTAGTGTTTCCTTATAATACAGTTATAGCATGGGATGCAAACATTCATCATAAACACAAAGATATAATAATAACCACTTTTATTATTGCCTCTTGGGCATATCTCCAACACAATGGAGATACACTTTCCATAGTAATGAAATCTAATCCTCCAAATTTGTCTTCATAAGAAGCATCATAGATCGTAGACTGGTACCTTGGAACAATCTTTTATTATGATTATCCATGATACAACTGTCAGAGGGTGTGGACGAGTTCAAATGAAAATTACTAGAGAGTAGTAAATTTTCAGTTGACTCATTGTATAGAGTTTTGATCCAACCTGATATTCCAGTCAACGATGATAGTAACATTTGGAAGATGAAAATACCCCTTAAAACAAAGATATTTGCGTGGTATCTATGTAAAGGAGTAATTCTTACAAAAGATAATCTTGTTAAGAGGAATTGACATGGAAGTACACAATGCGTAGTTTGTCACCATAATGAGACAATCCGGCATTTATTCTTTGAGTGTAAATTTGCTCATGCTATATGGTTAATCGGCCAAGTAGCCTCTAGTTTATATCCTCAACGTTTGGTAGCCAATGTATTTGGTAACTGGTTACATTTGAATAAGGGATAAATACAAGACTTTGTTTATGGTGGGAGCGTTTGCCACTATTTGGTCGATTTGGCTATGTAGAAATGACAATATTTTTAATAATATCGTGTCTTCTTCCCTGCAGGTTATCTATCGAGCCACGCCTATCCTCTGATCATGGACTACTCTCCTACGTATGGAGTTTCACGACTTGTTTGTGGAGGGGTGTATGCGATTGGAGGACACGGTGATCAGAGGATAGACCTGCCATAGATCGAGGATGGTTTTTATTTTTATAGCTTGTTTTGTAATGCTGATATTTTTGCTTTGGACACTAGTTGTGTGATTGATCGACTGCGTACATCCTAGCTATGCAGAGGTCGTGCGTCAACATTGTTGTTAAGTAATAAAGCGCCCATTTCCAAAAAATCAGATAAGACACTGTTTCGTTTAAGAAGATCGCAGGGTGCAGATTCAAGTGGTAGGTAGCCATTTGGTGCCAAGTGATGTTTCTCACCTCCATTCTCAGAGAGCTCCAAGTCTGAAGAATGTAACTGTTGCCCATCGCTTTCATTTCAGTTTGATTCTCTGTTGCATCGGACCTATCTAAGTTCATCTTTGTATGGATCATCTCGAATATCCCTATGCAATATATGAAGGAAATATGCCCTCAGAGGCAATAATAAAGTTGTTATTATGTATTCCTTATATATGATAGATGTTTATTTTGCATGCTAGAATTGTATTGATCGGAAACATCAATACATGTGTGTTTAATAAACAAAAAGGGTTCCTAGTTATGCCTCTCTTATAGACTAGCTTGTTGATTAACAAGATGATCAAGGTTTCATGATCATGGACATTGGATGTTGTTAATAACAAGGTCACACTATTGGTGGAATGATGTGATGAACATTCATCCGAAGTATAGCATTACGATCAAGTCATTGTGTTTATATTGCTATAACATCATATGAAGTAATCTTTATCCTTAGAACATGAGATCATGTTAATTGCTAACACCGGAAGAGTATCTTGATAACATCAAACGTCACATCGTAACGGGGTGACTATAAAGATGGGTTCAGTACTACAAAGGTGTTATGTTGAGGCTCATGGATCAAGAGTGGAATTTGTCAATCCCGGTGACGGATAGATATACTCTGGGCCCTCTCGGTGATATCACATTGAGATAGCTTGCAAGCAAGTGATTGATCACTAGAATGTTATATCACGGGAATGAGAAAAGAGTGCATGTCGGTAACGAGATCAAACTAGGTATGGAGATACCGATGATCGAATCTCGGACATGTAATATATCACGAGACAAAGGGATTTAGTTACAAGCATTAAAGGTTCTCACGATCACAGAAGTCATCGTTGAATGTGTAGGAGTCAGTATGGATCTCCAGGTCCCGCTGCTGATTATTGATCGGAGAAGGGTCTCGATCATGTATGCATTATTCGCGAACCATAGGGTGACACACTTAAGAGTTACCGGACACCATTTTGGAGCACATATGTTTCAGACGAAAGTATTGCAAAGCGCAGGAATTGTTTCAATAGAAACCGGAAATTGTTTCGGGTGAAATTGCAGAAAGTGGTTCTGCATGTGATATTGAAATATTGAAAGGGGCTATATGTGAATGTTTGTTAATTAAAGTAATTAACAAAATTCTGAATAAATTTAATAAAATAGTTTTATTAAATGAGAGAGCATTAAACTTGGAGAATTTTAATGCATTTAAAGTGGAGACTTTAAAAGGGAATGTGAAGAGGCATTTTAATGTGGAGGGGTTACCACCACATGAATGGGGGAGGTGAGGGGTAACCCCCCATGCGCCGGCCATGGAGAGGAGGGGCACCCCCCTCCTCCTATAAAAGGCCACCAATTCCCTCCTTCATCCTCACACCTCCTTGTGAAGGATCTCTCTCCCCCTCTAGAATTATTCCCCCATGGTCTCGGATTAGCGAGATACATGTTCCTGGTGGCATTTCGTCTAGAAGGAGTTGCTGCTTCCGCTGGATCGCTAGAGTGAGGAGGTGGAGGTTGTCCGGTGGCTTGAACGTGTGTGCGAGTACGGATGCGCTACTGAGTTGCGCCGCTCGGACTTCCACTCGATCTTGAGATCGGCAAGTGTACAACTACATCAACCACGAGTTCCTACTCGTTAACAAAACTTGTTGTCTTCGAGGGTAAGTTCTCGTTGGATGTATGTCCACCCGTTGCTTTGTACCTAGTAGATAGATCTTGGCGTATAGTTCTTATCGTAGGAATTTTTTTGTTTTCTATGATGCGGACCCAACAGTGGTATCAGAGCCTGATCTATGCGTAGGTGCTTTGCACGGGTAGTATACATATGTTTATATGTGGGCGATGATGATCATGTTATTGCATCTTCTATGTTTTTTGGATATTGGTGGCATACTAGAATGAAGCGGCTTACATGTCATCGTACATGAGACCGGTTCCATGACTGACATGCAACTTGTTTTACATAAGTGGCTGGCGGGTGTATGTCTCTCCTACTATAGTCAATATCTGATTTACAACGAGTTGCTAATAACTTAGTTATCCTTGTTGTGGTTCATGTTCGTAGGTGAGAACGGTTCTATCTCCGAAAGCCCTAAGCCACGTAAAACTTGCAATTGATAAATTTGAGGCGTCTAGTTTGGATTGTTGCTAGGCTAGTGTATTGATATGGTATAGTTGTAAGTAGATGTATGATAGTGTAACATCCCAAAACTTTAATCCAAGCTTATCAAGATCAAATCATCCAAAAATAGGGTTAACAAAAACTTTTCCAAATTTAAAATGAAAGCATTCATATATGTGTGCATTTAAAATAGGAGTTGTTTGAATTGCCATAATTGGTTGATCCAATGCTTGTAAAATGTTTCTTAGGTGATTTAAACATCATCTACATCATTCCCAAACTTTTCCTAAAGAAAATCAAGTCACAAAGAATTAAAAAGAAGGAATGGTCATTTTGGCAAATTTAACTCTCATGCCTACTTTGGCTATTCCTAGTACTCAATTCTTAACAGAAACAATTCTTGATATTTGCACCCCTTGCTAGTACACATAATGAGGTACCAAGGCCCACCTTTGGATCTGCTAAAAACATTCTGTTAACTATTTTAAATGACAGTTTAAAATTGAATCTAATGCATATGCATAGATCACCCCTATTTCAAAAACCATCTATTTGAGCTCCACTTTCAAAACCCTTGCAACCAGAGACTACCTATCACTAGTGGAGATCACTCAAAAAATTTGAACTCAAAATTCAAAACTTTTTCTCTTGCGGCCATTTCATCAAACACATGGCAGGCAGAATCAACACAAATAGCTAGCTCACTGTTTCTACAGAGTTTAGCCACCCATTTGACCACAAAACACTCCCTCTATCTCCACTTGATCAAACCATGCCATTACCACCCCAACCCCTACACCCTAGTGGCCAGGCCAAGCCATGCCGAGCACCAACTCGCCGACCAAACTTGCCTTCACCCTAGCAGACCACCTCCTCCTTCTTCTCCATGTCTAGGAGGTAGCCAGCACCTCACCGCCCCTCTCTGTCCCTTGCCCGAGCCAAGAGAAGCAGTGGACCACCGAGCACAAACCGCGCCCAGTGCCACTGCACCATGCCGATGCCGCCCGCAGAGCACGCTATGTCCCCGCGTGCACAAGCCGCCGCTCGACCGCAGCCCGCGTCCGCTGCTCCGCCTCGACCTGGAGAACACCCCAGACATCCCTGTTCGCCGCCCAAGGCCTCACAGCCACCGCTCGCCGTGGACACCGCCGCTTCGGCCGCGCAGAGCGCCAACTCGCCCAGACCGCATACTACCGCCCCTACGGCCGCATTTAAGTCCTAGAGCACCGCCAGGGAACCGCCCATCGATCGCCACCCCCAGCCATGCCTCTAGCTCGCCGTAGCCATGTCGCCACCGTCGACCGCCCATCCCGCTCGGTCTCATCGTCGGGCCTATAAAAGGAGCCCTCCCCAGCCATTCTTCTCCACACCATTCCTCTCCCCTCACCTCTCTGAACCTCACCCACCTCTAGCTGGAGCAAGTGGAGCAGTAGCTCGCCGGAATTGGAACCGGAGCCGCCGCCTCGGGAGGAGAAGGGCGCCGTTGATTTCGACCACCCCAAGCTCCACCGCAACCATGCCTCGCCTCGCCGTTGTCTTCCACTTTGTCTGCCCGCCTCGCCGACCCTGCTGGAGCCCTGGTATGCCCCTAGTAGACCCCCACCGAGCCGCTAGGGTTCGAGCTCGCCGGCGACCTGTTCGTCGTCGACGACGACCCTCAGCCGCTGATCTCGCTTCTAATCGCACGGCCCACACGGTCATTGCCGTTCAGCGTGTTAAGTGCCGACAAGCTGGACCCCCTGTCGCTGAGCCCAGCCATGGAGCGCCACTGGGCCGGCCCATTTCTTTTCCCGCGCTAGCCCATAGATTCAAATCTGGTTTTTTCCTTTTTAGTTAAATCTAGTTTCTGTCCCCTATTTCAAAATTCAATTCAGAGAGTTTTATAAATCCAAATTGTATGAAACCAGTTTTGTCTGAAAGGTATTAAAATGATCTATCCAAGCCCGTTGGATTTAATTCAATTAGAGTTATAGATATCTCCTAATAAAAATAACAAAACAGAAGCTTTTGCAACTTGCAACATTTTTATAAAATCAACCAAGTTAGCTTTTGAGTTGATTCCAACTCTCAAAAATCATATTTCATCATATCTATCCAAATATGTAATAATATTAAGGTTTACATGCAGTGACTTTGGACTAGTACCAAAATAATGCTATATAGGCATTTCTAGTCACTTTAAATCATTAAATAATGAACTTAAACTAAAGTAATATTGATCCAAACCCTTAAATCTCATTCCCACATGTTAGAATATGTGGTGAGGACATGTGTCCACATGATCCCATATTTTTGTGGTGATTATTAAATTTTAGTTAAAAATTCAATGAGTAGAAATTACTTTTCTAAAAATAAAAAGGTTGAAACTATTAAATTAAACTTGTGATGCTTGTGATGATAATAGATCATCAATTGTGTGTTTTAGAATGCTACTTGGCCTAGTTAAGTACTGTTTGGTGATTGTGCACTCCCTATGTATTTATACACGCTAGTACCGACCAAGCTTTCGAGGAGGAGGATAACTTGAAATGAATGATGAAGTTTGACTTGACCACAACAGGGTTGTGTTGGTGATAATAGCTTCCTAGCTTAAGTGATTCTAGAACTTTACTTTATCTTTCTTTGCTTCTAAACTCAGCTTAGGTTTCAAACTTAATTTGATAGTTAAACTTAGATTTAGCACTTTGACTTAGAATTACACTCCTTGCTAGTAGTAGTTTGCGAGTACTTAAAGAGTACTCATGGATTTTGTCCCTGGCTATTATCATGGCCAGACTATGAAGGAGATTATCAAGATGATGGTCAGCAGGACGGCTATGATAACTAGGACTATCTGCCTTCGTCAGCATTGCATGTGCCCCTGAAGATGGACCCCACCGCTATGCTATCATTTATTTTTCCGCTGCTTGTTGTATTAAAGACTGGATCATGAGATCCTTATTTGTGTAAAACCTTATGTATGGTTTGTAATGGATGATGTATTGTGATATCCAATCCGTTATGTCTCGCAAAAATGGTAATCCTGGGATTGCGAGGTATGGCATAACGGGCATCTGGGATTAAAAATCCGGGTGTTGACAAGTTGGTATCAGACCCATCCTGACCATAGGAGACCCTAGTTAGAATGGACGTCCAAACCAAAAACTTAGTTTCAAAACCAAAATGAGTATTTATGAAAAACTATTTCCCCTCTTACCCTTGTGAACTCATTCTTTCTCAAAAATGCATGTTCCTCAAAATTCTTACATTACTACTTAAAATTTGACGCACTTGATCACTTCACTAACTTCCTCATCCTTAATTCTTGTAGATGGAGACTCAGTTCAACAAGTTTTACCAGTTGGGAAATGGAGGTCAGCTGATCTTTGAGAGGGATCTGGATTCGCTGTCGGAGTTACTGGGATGCCCACATCTGGAGTTTCTTGGAGCTCAACTTCCAGGACCCTCAGGAGGAGATGTACAGTGGCTAGTTACCGCGAATCTTCGGGGAAGCATCGAAGCACCAACTTCCGGGAGAATTCAGTTCTCCGTGAGAGAGAACAACTAGCAAGATGGATTAGCCAGGGCAATGCATGAAGCTCTCGCACGTCTATGTGCCCTCAGCGTCAATAAGATTCAAGGAACCCGTTTTGCCCACTATGCAAGACGTGACTTCATGGGAATGCCGATGGAGATGCCAAGTCACCCAGAGTTGAGGCGTCAAGTGGAGAACCTTGACTTCTTGCTTCATGACAAAGCAGGAATCGGACAATGCCGGGGAGTTAGCCAACCAGAACCGTGCCATTGCCGACCGAAGGCCGGACTTTCGCCGCTTGTCCAAGATCGGTCTCTTCACCGCCAGATGCAAGAAGGATCGCACCATCGCCCGTCTTTGCAAGAAGGTGGCCGATCTCGAGAAGCCCGTCAAGGAGCAGGAAGCTCAGCTTGCCGCCAAGGAAGAAGAAGATGAGGGTGAAGACATCCAGGGAGATATGGATTCTTACCTCAGCAACGATGACGATTTTCTGGAAGAAGATGCAATGGACTTCTACACTGATGATGAAGACTCCGATTTCATCGACGATGAGCAGATGCACTAGAGCACTGTCATAGCCTGAGATGTATCATCTCATTGTATCGTAGCTTGCAGAATGGTTCTTCAAACCATCTGTTTTCCCCTTTGCTTGTTATGGTGTGTGTTGTATCGGGTGCTTGCTTGCATGAATGAAAAAGAAGTTAGTTGAAAAACTGAGTCTAACTCAATGTTTTAGCATTGAAAAACCCAAAACCATGAACCTTAGAATTTCCCTCTTACCCCTATATATATCTCAATCTTCAGATGACTCGTGGAAACCAAGGAGGGAGTAGCTCGTCGCAGGACCCAATGCTGCAGATCTTGCAGAATCTCATCGCGGACCGTGAAGCAAGCAGGGCCGAGCATCAAGCCAACTTAGCAACATTGCAGCAGATCGCCCAAATGGCTCTCAACAACCAAGGACATGGAAATCAGGATCACCAAGGATCCAAACTCAAAAACTTTCAGAACACCAATCCCCCAATCTTCAACCAATCTGAAAACCCATTAGATGTTGATGACTGGTTACAGACCATGGAAAACAAGTTAGAGGTTGCCAGAGTTGATGAGAATGAGAAAGTTCTCTTTGCCACCCACTATCTGGCGGGAGATGCAAGATGTTGGTGGAATAGCATCCGCAATATGAACCATGGCCAGGTGATGACCTGGGAAGCATTCAAGGTCAAGTTCAGCCGCACCCACATGCCGCAAGGTCTTTTTCAACAGGATGAGAGATGAATTCCGTGAATTGAAGCAAGGAAGAATGACTGTGGTGGAGTACCATGACAGATTCTTGTCACTTGCCAGATATGCACCGGATGAGATCAACACGGAGGCCAAGAAGAAAGAGAGATTCTTAAACGGACTGCATGATGAGATGCGGACTGTCCTCGTCAACATCCGTTTCGATGATCTCGAAGAGCTAGTCGACTCTGCCATTCACATGGAGGGGAAGATTAACCAGGCAAACGACAACCGCAAGCGTCGTATGATGCAGCAGTCTGGATCCACTAGTCACCAGAAGTACCGTCCTAACCCCTCACCAGGATATGCACCAAGGAACAATCGACCCCCAAATTCTCGCCCAAGCTACCCCAACCGTAGCGGAGGCAATGTGAAGTCCGGAGGAAATAATCACAACTCCGGTAATGCCAACAATTTCAACCGTGCCCCTCCCAAGAGCAACAACACTGCACCCAGAACTGGCAGCAATGTTGTACCTGTCGCAGTCAAGGACAAGTCCCAAATCACTTGTTTCGAGTGTGGAGTGAAGGGTCACTACTCCAATGAGTGTCCCAAGAAGACTGCCGCCAATGCCCCTGTGAATGCCCTAGCTCAGCAGCAGCGTCGTGTTCAACCAGGAAGGAGATTTGCCCCAGGGAACCCGCACAACCGCAACGGTCGTCTCTTCCACATGAACGCAGAAGAAGCCCAGGAAGCGCCAGATGTAGTGCTGGGTATGTTTTCTGTCAACTCAGTTTTAGCAAGAGTATTGTTTGATTCTGGAGCATCACATTCATTTGTCACCGAAGAATTTGTATGCACTAGTAAGATTCGCCCAACCAACCTGAAGCATGTCATGATAGTTCAAATCCCCGGTTCAACAACAAAAGCTAGAAAAATTTGCAAAGCTGTACCTATCAGAATACATGGGATAGATATTTATGCCAACCTAATTGTACTTGGAACCAAAGGATTGGAAGTAGTACTAGGTATGGACTGGATGTCAAGGCATAAAGGACTAATAGACTATGCTAAGAAAGCCATCACCATGACCAGTAGTTCTGGAGTAACAGTAGAGCATATCTCCGAAACCTTACCCCGCCAATTCAAGTGCAACAAGAGTGTAGCCCTGCCTACCATTGACCAAGTCAGAGTAGTCTGTGAATACCCCGAATTATTCCCAGATGAATTGCCAGGTATGCCCTCGGATAGTGATATTGAGTTCATTATCGAACTAATCCCCGGAACCGGACCTATAGCCCAGAGACCCTATACCATGAACCCCTCAGAGTTAGTAGAACTGAAGAAGCAGTTGGATGCCATGTTAGCAACAGGTTTGATTCAACCAAGTGCATCGCCATGGAGATCACCAGTGTTATTCGTCGACAAGAAAGATGGAGGAAACCGTCTGTGTACAGACTATAGAAAGTTGAATGACGTCACCATCAAGAACAAGTACCCCTTGCCAAAGATAGAGGATCTATTTGATCAGTTGACCAGAGCTTAGGTATTCTCAAAGATTGATCTTAGGACTGGTTATCACCAACTTAAGATTCGTGCAACGGATATTCCGAAGACCGCCTTTACTACTCGCTATGGTTTATACGAGTATACGGTTATGTCTTTTGGATTAACCAATGCCCCTGCTTATTTCATGAATCTCATGAATAAGATCTTTATGAATTTCCTCGATAAGTGTGTAGTTGTGTTTATCGACGACATCCTTATCTACTCCAAGTCAGAAGAAGAGCACGAGCAACATCTGAGAATCATCCTAGAAACCCTGAGAGAGCATCATTTATATGCCAAGTTCAGCAAGTGTGAGTTTTGGCTGAAAGAAGTAGGATTCCTAGGACATATTGTGTCTGCCGGAGGAGTCTCTGTTGATCCCACCAAGATCAAAGATGTCGAAGAATGGGAAGCCCCAACCAAATCAAACCCAAGTTCGTTCATTTATCGGATTAGCGGGATATTACCGCAAGTTCGTAGAAGGATTCTCGATCATAGCCCGACCAATGACCCAATTGTTGAAGAAGGACAAGAAGTTTGAATGGACAGACAAATGTGAAGCTAGTTTCTAGGAGCTAAAAAAGAGATTGATATCCGCCCCGATTTTGATCATGCCAGACATCAAGAAGCCGTTTGATGTGTATTGTGATGCATCCAAGATTGTCCTAGGATGTGTATTGATGCAAGAAGGCAAAGTCATCGCGTATCTGTCTCGACAATTGAAGCAACATGAGCAGAACTATCTGACCCATGACCTTGAACTAGCAGTCGTGGTTCTAGCATTGAAACATGGCGTCATTATTTGATGGGTAATCGCTGTGATATTTACTCATACCATAAGAGCTTGAAGTATATCTTCACCTAGAAGGAGCTGAATATGAGGCAAAGAAGATGGATAGAGTTAATCAAGGATTATGACCTTGACATTCACTATCACCCCGGCAAAGCCAATGTGGTAGCGGATGCTCTTAGCAGATTGCCGTGTAGGCTTAACACCATGATCAAAGAGAAGCAACCAAGTTTGTATGAAGAGTTGGAGCAGTTTAGGACTGAGTTAGTTAGCAAAGGATTCCTAGCTAGCATTGAACTTCAACCCACTTTGATTAGCCAAATCAAGGAAGCCCAAAAGGGAAATGAGAGTATCGACGGAATCAAACATCGTATTGGTACAGGAAAGGTACCTAGATTCACCGAAGACGAAGAAGGTGTACTGTGGTACAAAGGACGTATCAGTGTGCCAGCAGATTCGGAGCTGAAGGAGGTTATCATGAAGGAAGCTCATGATACTCTTTATTCTATCCACCCCGAAGGAACAAAGATGTATCAGGATTTGAAAGAGCAATTTTGGTGGCACAAGATGAAAAGAGAGATCGGAAGCTACATCGCCAAATGTGACATCTGTCAAAGAGTCAATGCAGAGCATCAGAGACCTGCAGGACTATTGCAACCATTGCAGATTCTGGAATGGAAATGGGATTCCGTCGGAATGGCCTTTATCACCGGTTTACCTACTTCTAGTAGGGGAAATGACTCAATCTGGGTCATAGTTGATAGACTGTCCAAGGTAGCCCACTTCATACCAGTCAAAACAACCTACCAGAGTGTAAAACTAGCAGAGCTGTATATTGCTAGGATTGTTAGTCTGCATGGAACCCCCAAGACCATCGTCTCAGATCGAGGAACCCAGTTTACTTCAAGATTTTGGCAGAAAGTTCAGGAAGGTTTAGGAACCAAGTTGAATTTCAGTACCGCTTATCACCCGCAAACAGATGGACAAACTGAGAGAGTCAACCAGATCTTGGAGGATATGCTTAGAGCTTGTGTGTTGGAATACGGATCAAAATGGGAAGACTGCCTGCCTTTCGTAGAATTCTCATATAACAATAGTTATCAGGCTAGTTTGCAGATGGCACCATTCGAATTCCTATACGGAAGAAAGTGTCGTACCCCTTTGAATTGGTCGCAAGTAGGAGAGAGTCAGATCTTTGGACCCGACATTCTCAGAGAAGCAGAAGAGAAAGTTCACAAAGTCCGTGAGCACCTCAAGACCGCCCAATCCAGGCAGAAGAGCTATGCTGACAAGAGAAGGAGAGACCTGACTTTCAATGTCGGAGATTTCGTATATCTCAAGGTTTCACCATTGAAGGGAACTCAACGCTTTAGTCTGAAGGGAAAGTTAGCCCCCAGATATATCGGACCTTTCAAGATTCTGAACCGCCGAGGAGAAGTATCGTATCAACTGGAACTGCCTGAAGAGATGTCAGCCATCCACAATGTGTTCCATATCTTGTTACTTCGCAAATGCTTGGAAGTGCCTGAGAAGACTGAAGTTTTCAAAAACATCGATCACAGAGCTGTGGAAATCAACAATGACCTGACCTATCGGGAAGAACCCATCTGTATCTTAGAAGAAGCCTACAGAACCACCAGCACCAGGAGTATCAAGTTTCTCAAGATTCAGTGGAGCAACCATACCGAGGAGGAAGCCACTTGGGAACGCGAAGATTACATTAGGACAGAGTTCCCAGATCTCTTTAGTTCCTAGTTTTCTTTGTAAATCTCAGGATGAGATTTTGTTTAAGGGGGGAAGGTTTGTAACATCCCAAAACTTTAATCCAAGCTTATCAAGATCAAATCATCCAAAAATAGGGTTAACAAAAACTTTTCCAAATTTAAAATGAAAGCATTCATATATGTGTGCATTTAAAATAGGAGTTGTTTGAATTGCCATAATTGATTGATCCAATGCTTGTAAAATGTTTCTTAGGTGATTTAAACATCATATACATCATTCCCAAACTTTTCCTAAAGAAAATCAAGTGAAAAAGAATTAAAAAGAAGGAATGGTCATTTTTGGCAAATTTAACTCTCATGCCTACTTTGGCTATTCCTAGTACTCAATTCTTAACAGAAACAATTCTTGATCTTTGCACCCCTTGCTAGTACACATAATGAGGTACCAAGGCCCACCTTTGGATCTGCTAAAAACATTCTGTTAACTATTTTAAATGACAGTTTAAAATTGAATCTAATGCATATGCATAGATCACCCCTATTTCAAAAACCATCTATTTGAGCTCCACTTTCAAAACCCTTGCAACCAGAGACTACCTATCACTAGTGGAGATCACTCAAAAAATTTGAACTCAAAATTCAAAACTTTTTCTCTTGCGGCCATTTCATCAAACACATGGCAGGCAGAATCAACACAAATAGCTAGCTCACTGTTTCTACAGAGTTTAGCCACCCATTTGACCACAAAACACTCCCTCTATCTCCACTTGATCAAACCATGCCATTACCACCCCAACCCCTACACCCTAGTGGCCAGGCCAAGCCATGCCGAGCACCAACTCGCCGACCAAACTTGCCCTCACCCCAGCAGACCACCTCCTCCTTCTTCTCCATGTCTAGGAGGTAGCCAGCACCTCACCGCCCCTCTCTGTCCCTTGCCCAAGCCAAGAGGAGCAGTGGACCACCGAGCATAAACAGCGCCCAGTGCCACCGCACCATGCCGATGCCGCCCGCAGAGCACGCTATGTCCCCGCGTGCACAAGCCGCCGCTCGACCACAGCCCGCGCCCGCCGCTCCGCCTCGACCTGGAGAACACCCCAGACATCCCCGTTTGCCGCCCAAGGCCTCACAGCCACCGCTCGCCGTGGACACTGCCGCTTCGGCCGCGCAGAGCACCACCTCGCCTAGACCGCATACCACCGCCCCTACGGCCGCACTTAAGTCCTAGAGCACCGCCAGGGAACCGCCCATCGATCGCCACTCCCAGCCATGCCTCTAGCTCGCCGTAGCCATGTCGCCACCGTCAATCGCCCATGCCGCTCGGTCTCACCGTCGGGCCTATAAAAGGAGACCTCCCCAGCCATTCTTCTCCACACCATTCCACTCCCCTCACCTCTCTGAACATCACCCACCTCTAGCTGGAGCAAGTGGAGCAGCAGCTCGCCGGAATTGGAACCGGAGCCGCCGCCTCGGGAGGAGAAGGGCGCCGTTGATTTCGACCACCCCAAGCTCCGCCGCAACCACGCCTCACCTCGCCGTCGTCTTCCACTTTGTCTGCCCGCCTCGCTGACCCTGCTGGAGCCCTGGCATGAAGAGACCCCACCGAGCGCTAGGGTTCGAGCTCTCCGCGACATTGTTCGTCGTCGACGACCCTCACCGTTGATCTCGCTTCTAATCCTTGCAGCCCACAACGTGTACCGTTTAGCGTGTTAAGTGCCACGACAAGCGGGACCTGTCAGCTGAGCCAAGGCCATGAGCGCCACTGGGCCGGCCCATTTCTTTTCCCGCGCTAGCCCATAGATTCAAATCTGGTTTTTTCCTTTTTAGTTAAATCTAGTTTGTGTCCCCTATTTCAAAATTCAATTCAGAGAGTTTTATAAATCCAAATTGTATAAAACCAATTTTGTTTGAAAGGTATTAAAATGATATATTCAAGCCCGTTGGATTTAATTCAATTAGAGTTATAGATCTCTCCTAATAAAAATAACAAAACAGAAGCTTTTGCAACTTGCAACATTTTTATAAAATCAACCAAGTTAGCTTTTGAGTTGATTCTAACTCTCAAAAATCACATTTCATCATATCTATCCAAATATGTAATAATATTAAGGTTTACATGCAGTGACTTTGGACTAGTACCAAAATAATGCTATATAGGCATTTCTAGTCACTTTAAATCATTAAATAATGAACTTAAACTAAAGTAATATTGATCCAACCCTTAAATCTCATTCCCACATGTTAGAATATGTGGTGAGGACATGTGTCCACATGATCCCATATTTTTGTGGTGATTATTAAATTTTAGTTAAAAATTCAATGAGTAGAAATTACATTTCTAAAAATAAAAAGGTTGAAACTATTAAATTAAACTTGTGATGCTTGTGATGATAATAGATCATCAATTGTGTGTTTTAGAATGCTACTTGGCCTAGTTAAGTACTGTTTGGTGATTGTGCACTCCCTATGTATTTATACACGCTAGTACCGACCAAGCTTTCGAGGAGGAGGAGTTCTACCAAGAAGAAGAAGAAGAAGAAGAAGAAGAAGAAGAAAACTTCAACCACTGCATCAACCAAGGCAAGCTATTTTTAGCAAGCTAGAATTAAACTAGATGGTTTAGCAAAGATGGCTTAAGCATGCTTCGATCACACCCCTTTAACTATTAGTACCCCAAGTCTTATTGACAAGTTTTACCTCCCTTAGTTTACACAAAGTTCTTTACTTAATTTTGAAGGTAGCATAAAAAGTATAAAACTTGACCTACTTAGAAACCTTTAGATGTCATTATATGGCATGAGATTGAAACTATCTTTTCCACCTTAGTGAATACTCTTAACTTAGTATTTTAGAATAGATCAAAAACTTGAGTCACTTTAGATGGGAACACTTGGTGAAAAGGAATTGTGAAAACCCTGGAATGATGAGTCATTCTATTGAGATGTTTTGACATGTGTTGAGAGACACAACTGGTTTATGATGATGAAAATGATGAGGCATGAGCCTTAACCCTTTTATAAAACTGATGGTTGGATTCGGATGCGATACCATTCCAAATTTACCGTACAACCACATTACCTGAATTGGGTAAGGCTTAGCTGGAAATTTATATGCATTAGTATTAGTTCCCTCACGGGAGAGGTTTGAGATGAGGCTACCTCTCAATGTTTTCCACCTATGCAGTGCCCAAGATGACTGATGGTCATGGTTGGGAGGCCATGCTCATAGGAGAGGTGCTTGTACTAGGGTGTGTAAAGGGAAGGTTATGTTTGATTATCTGCATACTAAGTATGATGATTCAGGGTTATCCCTGACAGATGTATCGAATCTTGTGGTGAAAGTGTACCACCTCTGCAGAGTGTCAAACTATTCGAATAGCCGCGTCATGATTATGGACAGTTGGAATGGCCATACTATTTCGTTGTCAGATGTTTTCTAAATAACTTGAAATGAATGATGAACTTTGACTTGACCACAACAGGGTTGTGTTGGTGATAATAGCTTCCCAGCTTAAGTGATTCTAGAACTTTACTTTATCTTTCTTTGCTTCTGAACTCAGCTTAGGTTTCAAACTTAATTTTATAGTTAAACTTAGATTTAGCACTTTAACTTAGAATTACACTCCTTGCTAGTAGTAGTTTGCGAGTACTTAAAGAGTACTCATGGCTTTTGTCCCTGGCTATTATCATGGCCAGACTATGAAGGAGATTATCAAGATGATGGTCAGCAGGACGGATATGATAACTAGGACTATCTGCCTTCGTCAGCATTGCCTGTGCCCCTGAAGATGGACCCCACCGCTACGCTATCGTTTATTTTTCCGCTGCTTGTTGTATTAAAGACTGGATCATGAGATCCTTATTTGTGTAAAACCTTATGTATGGTTTGTAATGGATGATGTATTGTGATATCCAATCCGTTATGTCTCGCAAAAATGGTAATCCTGGGATTGCGAGGTATGGCATAACGGGCATCTGGGATTAAAAATCCGGGTGTTGACAGATAGATACTCTTACAACACACTCAACGTGTAAGTTCCATAGACCTTGGCCTTACACACAAAGGAATGATAGAGATCATACCACGATGCAAGTGATAGAGATCAAATGCATGGACCATATCATCTCACTTTACACATTAGATGTTAGCATCTTATACTGCTAGTTTGGCGCTTTTGGTAGCATTGTAAGATGATCCCTCATTTAGATATAAAGATAAAAAATGTGTTCTTCCTTGAGTATGCACCATTCCGTGGGTCGTGTTTCGAGACATCACGTGATGATCGGGTGTACTCGAATCTACGCTTTCATAGGAACGGGTGTAAGACAGTTTTACACAAGCGAATACTAAGGTTCTTACTTGGCAAGCCTAGCATGTACAGACATGGCCTCGGAACACGGACCGAAAGGTTAAGCCTGAGTCATATGGTTGATATGATGCCCATATAGATGCTCGCCTTTCAAGCTACACCGACTCACGTGATGATCGGACTTGGTGTAGTGGATTTGGTTCATGTAATCACCAAAAAGGCACGAGGGATGTCGTTTTTGAGTGGGAGTTCATTAGTAATTTGGATTAGTTGAACTCAATCTATCATAAAATTAGTATAAATAAACTTTACAAATTCTGTTGTAGATGGCACCACCTGCTTTTAATTTCAATGTGTTCATGGAGAAAGAGAAACTTGCTGCGAATGGTAGCAACTTCACCAACTGGGCTATGAATTTGAGGATTCTCCTCACTGCTGCACAAAAGCAATATGTGCTAGATGCGCCTCTAGGCCCCCCACCAGCTCCTGATGCCCCTGACGAGGAAAAGAATGTCTATGTGACTCGTCAGGAGGACCACAACTTAGTTCGTTGCGGCATACTGTATGGGCTAGAGCCAGAACTTCGAAAGCGTTTCGAAAATGGCAATGCCTTTGATACCATGGGAGAATTGAAAATGATTTTCGATACCCATGCTGCCATGGAGAGTTATAATGCTACTGAAAAGTTCTTTAGCTGCATGATGGAGGAGAACAACTTCGTTAGTGAGCATGTACTCAAAATGTCTAGGTACGCCGATAAGCTTGTGTCCTTGGGAATAACGATTCCCATTGACTTGGGCATACATCATGTTCTCCAATCTCTGCCACCTAGCTACAAGAGCTTCGTGATGAACTATAATATGCAGGGCATGAAGAAGACTCTTCTCGAGCTTCTGTCAATGCTTAAGACTGCAGAACTGGAGATTAGGAAAGAACATCAAGTGTTGATGATCAATAGGACCACCGGTTTCAAGAAGGACAAGAAAGGCAAGCACAAGGGAAATAAGGGTGGAAAATCTGTTGCCGTGCCTGAAAAGAAACCCCGAGTTGGCCCTAAGTCTGATACCGAGTGCTACTATTGCAAGGGGACTGGCCATTGGAAGCTCAACTGCCCCAAGTATTTGGCGGGCAAGAAGTCCGGCAAGGCAAACAAAGGTATATGTGATATACATGTTATTGATGTGTACTTGACTAGTACTCGCAGTAGCACCTGGGTATTTGATACGGGATCGGTTGCTAATATATGTAACTCGATTCAGGGGCTACGGAACAAGCGACAACTAGCAAGGGATGAGGTCAGGATGCGGGTCGACAATGGATCAACAGTTGATGTGATCGCCGTCGGGACGCTACCTCTCCATATGCCATCGGGATTAGTTATAAACCTAAATAATTCTTATTTGGTGCCTGCACTGAGCATGAACATTGTATCCGGATCATGTTTGATGCAAAGTGGTCATTCCTTTAAATCTGAAAACAATGGTTGTTCGATTTATAAGAATGATATCTTCTATGGTCATGCACCTATGTTGAATGGTTTATTTCTGATGGATCTCGGTAGTAATATTACGCATATTCATAATGTTAATGCTAAAAAGATTAAACTTGATAATGATATATCTGCATATATGTGGCACTACCGTCTAGGTCATATTGGTGTTAAACGCATGAAGAAACTCCATTCTGATGGACTTTTGGAATCACTTGATTTTGAATCATTTGATACATGTGAGCCATGCCTTATGGGCAAGATGACTAGAACGTCGTTTTCCGGTTCAATGGAACGGGCGACAGATCTATTGGAAATCATACATACTGATGTGTGTGGATGAATGAGTGTGTCGGCGCGAGGTGGATATCGTTATTTTGTTACTTTCATGGATGATTTGAGTAGATACGGGTATATCTATTTGATGAAACACAAGTCTGAAACTTTTGAAAAGTTCAAGGAATTTCAGAATGAAGTGGAAAATCATTGTAATAGAAAGATCAAATTTCTACGGTCTGACCTGGAGGAGAGTATCTAAGTTACGAGTTTAGCACACACATGAAAGAGTGTGGAATAGTTTCACAACTCACGCCTACCGGAACACCACAACGTAATGGTGTGTCAGAACGTCGTAATCGTACCTTATTGGATATGGTTCGATCTATGATGTCTTTGACTGACTTGCCACTTTCATTCTGGGTTTATGCACTAGAAACAGCTGCATTCACTTTAAATCAGGCACCATCTAAATCCGTTGAAACGACACCGTATGAATTATGGTTTGGAAACAAACCTAAGTTGTCATTTCTTAAAGTTTGGGGATGCGATGTTTATGTGAAGAAACTTCAGCCGGATAAACTCGAACCCAAAGCGGAAAAATGCATCTTCATAGGATACCCTAAGGAAACGATTGGGTATACCTTCTATCACAGATCCGAGGGCCAGGTTTTTATTGCCAAGAATGGATCCTTTCTTGAGAAGGAGTTTCTCGCGAAAGGTGTGAGTAGTCGGAAGGTAGAACTCGAAGAGGTTATTGAACCTTCTCTTCATGAAATGGCAAGTGGCGCAGCACCGGAAGTTGTTTCGGAGTTGACTTCACCTAATGAAGAGAGAGCTAATGATATTGATCATGAAACTCCGAAAGAGGAAACTACCGAACCTCGCAGGTCAAGCAGGACACGTGGAGCTCCTGAACTGTACGGCAATCTTGTTGTGAATTTCATGGTTGATGAAATGGATGACCCTGTGACGTATGAAGAAGCGATGATGAGCCCGGATTCCAACAAATGGCTAGAAGCCATGAAATCCGAGATGGAATCCATGTACGAGAAACAAGTTTGGACCTTGGTGGACTTACCTCACGATCGAAAGGCCGTTGAGAATAAATGGATTTTCAAAAGAAAAACTGATGCTAATGGTAATGTGACCATCTATAAGGCTCGACTTGTCGCAAAGGGATTTCGACAAATTCAAGGAGTTGACTACGATGAGACATTCTCTCCCGTAGCGATGCTTAAGTCAGTTAGGATTATGTGAGCAATTGCTGCATATTTCGATTATGAAATATGGCAGATGGATGTCAAAACTGTGTTCCTCAATGGTAATATTGAAGAAGAGTTGTATATGATACAACCTAAGGGTTTTGTCGATCCTAAGGATGCTAATAAGGTATGCAAACTTCAGCGATCCATCTATGGACTGAAGCAAGCATCCCGGAGTTGGAATCTCCGCTTTGATGAGGTGATCAAAGAGTTTGGATTTGTCCAAACTTATGGAGAGGCTTGTATTTACAAGAAAGTGAGTGGGAGCAATGTGGCATTTCTGATATTATATGTGGATGACATATTATTGATTGGAAATGATATAGATCTTTTAAATAGTGTTAAAAGTTATCTAAACAGCAAATTTTCGATGAAAGACCTTGGTGAAGCGTCATATATATTAGGCATTAAAATCTATAGAGATAGATCAAGGCACCTAATTGGGCTATCGCAGAGTACATATCTTGATAAGATATTAAAGAAGTTTAATATGGACGAAAGTAAGAAGGGGTTCTTACCTATGTTGTAAGGCAAGACATTGAGTAAGACTCAAAGTCCGGCTACGGCGGAAGAAAGAGAGATGATGGATAAGATCCCCTATGCCTCGGCCATAGGCTCTGTAATGTATGCCATGCTATGTACAAGACCGGATGTGGCACATGCTATTAGTTTGACTAGTAGGTACCAATCTGATCCAGGTTCAGAACACTGGATAGCAGTAAAGAACATCCTCAAGTACTTGAGAAGAACTAGGATATGTTTCTTATATACGGAGGTGAAGAAGAGCTAGTCGCTAAGTGTTATGTCGATGCTAGCTTTGACACCGATCCGGATGACTCTAATTCTCAATCCGGATACGTATTTCTCTTGAACGGAGCAGCAGTTAGTTGGAGGAGTTCCAAACAACCTGTGGTGGCTGGATCAACGACGGAGGTGGAATATGTTGCTGCTTCAGAAGCAGCGCAGGAAGCGGTTTGGATGAAAGAGTTCATTATGGAACTAGGTGTGGTTCCTAGTGCATTGGACCCAATGGTGATCTATTGTGACAACAATGGAGCCATAGCCAACGCAAAGGAACCGAGGTCTGACAAGAATTCCAAGCATATTAAGCGTCGGTTTCACTCCATCCGCGAGCATGTCAAGGATGGAGATATAAAGATTTGTAAAGTACACACGAACCTAAATGTAGCAGATCCATTGACTAAAGCTCTCCCTAGGGCAAAACATGATCAACACCAGAACTCCATGGGTGTTAGATTTATCACTATGTGAACTAGATTATTGTCTCTAGTGCAAGTGGGAGACTGAAGGAAATATGCCCTAAGAGGCAATAATAAAGTTGTTATTATGGATTCCTTATATATGATAGATGTTTATTTTGCATGCTAGAATTGTATTGATCGGAAACATCAATACATGTGTGTTTAATAAACAAAAAGAGTTCCTAGTTATGCCTCTCTTATAGACTAGCTTGTTGATTAACAAGATGATCAAGGTTTCCTGATCATGGACATTGGATGTTGTTAATAACAAGGTCACACCATTGGTGGAATGATGTGATGAACATTCATCTGAAGTATAGCATTACGATCAAGTCATTATGTTTATATTGCCATAACATCATATGAAGTAATCTTTATCCTTAGACCATGAGATCATGTTAATTGCTAACACCGGAAGAGTATCTTGATAACATCAAACGTCACACCGTAACAGGGTGACTATAAAGATGGGTTCAGTACTACGAAGGTGTTATGTTGAGGCTCATGGATGAAGAGTGGAATTTGTCAATCCGATGTGAGATAGATATACTGGGCCCTCTCGGTGATATCACCTTGAGATAGCTTGCAAGCAAGTGATGTGATCACTAGAATGTTATATCAGGAACGAAAAGAGTGCATGTCGATGCGAGATCAAACTAGGTATGGAGATACTGATGATCGAATCTCGGACATGTAATATATCGCGAGACAAAGGGATTTATTTACAAGCATTAAAGGTTCTCACGATCACAGAAGTCATCGTTGAATGTGTAGGAGTCAGTATGGATCTCCAGGTCCCGCTGCTGATTATTGATCGGAGAAGGGTCTCGATCATGTCTGCATTATTCGTGAACCGTAGGGTGACACACTTAAGAGTTACCGGACACCATTTTGGAGCACATATGTTTGAACGAAAGAATTAAAAGCGCAGGAATTGTTTCAATAGAAACCAGAAATTGTTTCGGGTGAAATTGCAGAAAGTGGTTCTGCATGTGATATTGAAATATTGCAAGGGGCTATAGGTGAATGTTTGTTAATTAAAGTAATTAACAAAATTCTGAATAAATTTAATAAAATAGTTTTATTAAATGAGAGAGCATTAAACTTGGAGAATTTTAATGCATTTAAAGTGGAGACTTTAAAAGGGAATGTGAAGAGGCATTTTAATGTGGAGGGGTTACCACCACATGAATGGGGAGGTGAGGTCACCCCCATGCATGACCATGGAGAGGAGGGGCACCCCCATCCTCCTATAAAAGGCCACCCATTCCCTCCTTCATCCACACACCTCCTTGTGAAGGATCTCTCTCTCCCTCTAGAATTATTCCCCCTTGGTCTCGGATTAGCGAGATACATGTTCCCGGTGGCATTTTGTCTGGAAGGAGTTGCTGCTTCCGCTGGATCGCTGGAGCGAGGAGGTGGAGGTTGTCTAGTGGCTTGAACATGTGTGCGAGTACGGATCGTGGTTCGAGGCTCGGACTTCCACTCGATCTTGAGATCGGCAAGTGGACGACTACATCAACCACGAGTTCCTACTGGTTAACAAAACTCGTTGTCTTTGAGGGTAAGTTCTCGTTGGATGTATGTCCACCCGTTGCTTTGTACCTAGTAGATAGATCTTGGCGTTTAGTTCTCATCGTAGGAAAATTTTTGTTTTCTATGCTGCGGACCCAACAATATAAACCCTAGTGCCACCACCACGTTCCAGCTTGGCTACATCTCACTCCCCTCTCTGTTATCTCATCCTTGTTTCTCTTAATTTACACCCCTTGATAGTTTGGGATAATTATAACTTGTATTGATTTGAACAATAGTACAAGGTTTATATAGAAGAGAGGAGGGGGGTCGGCCGAACTGACTTCGGACTAGAGTCCTACTCTATCTCAAACTCAATTCTAATATCCCCCCCCCCCCCCCCCGTAGTGTCAACGTCGGGCGCCACAATGTTGAGACTAGAGCGAATATCTGTAAATGCTGTAGTGGAGATACCCTTGGTGAAGATATCTGCAAATCGAGCACTAATCAGAACATGAAGAACATGAACCTTGCCGAGAGCCACCTTCACTCGAACAAAATGAATGTCAGTATCTATGTGCTTGGTGCGTTGATGCTGAACCAGATTAGAGGCCATGTAGACTACAGATATATTGTCACAATAGACAATGCTAGCATGCTCAATTGGTCGATGA
This sequence comes from Avena insularis, assembly GCA_023614405.1. Classification (NCBI taxonomy): domain Eukaryota; kingdom Viridiplantae; phylum Streptophyta; class Magnoliopsida; order Poales; family Poaceae; genus Avena; species Avena insularis. Next base: position 655,606,526 of record CM042690.1, on the reverse strand, counting down.
AGCTCGGCAAGAAGCTGACATATCAAGACCGCTTCGACCACTACATGAGCAACTGATGTCTATGCACTTCTATTCTTGTAGACAGTTATTGGGCCTTGATGTCTACGCACTTCTATTCTTGTAGACAGTTGTTGGGCCTCCAAGTGCATAGGTTTGTAGAACAGCAGCAAGTTTTCCCTTAAGTGGATCACCCAAGGTTTATCGAACTCAGGGAGGAAGTGGTCAAAGGTATCCCCTCTCAAGCAACCCTGCAATCAAGATACAAGAAGTCTCTTGTGTCCCCAACACACCCAATACACTTGTCAGGTGTATAGGTGCACTAGTTCGGCGAAGAGATAGTGAAATACATGTGGTATGGATAATTATAAGTGGTAGCGGTGCCAGAAAATACTTTGATGGCATGGAAGAGACTAAAGGCAAACTGAAATAAAGATGGCAGCAAGCAAACATGTAACAGATCTAGTTGCAAACGGTGTTTCAATGCTTAGAAACAAGGCTTAGGGATCATACTTTCGCTAGTGAACACTCTCATATAAATATCATCTCTTTATGATACTACTCTGAAGTACTCTCCGGTTGGACACCCTAATCCATGGTAGGGCTATAACAGCACTCCTCAAAGTAAGCCTTTCCCATCTAGATAACCCCACACTATTACCTTGAGCACTAGATGGTTCCAACAAACACCACAATTTCATAGAAACATCCAACTCCAAATATAACTCATAACAAGTAATAGTAATCTCTTGCCTAAGTGCCACTAGTGTGCACGCTGTCACTTTCACACACATGGAGAGAGCAGAGATCTATTAAAGCACTTGAGTAGCAAGGTAGATCTACTTGACTACAAAGCTCATGATCACAATATGATCATGCATAGAGAGAGAGAGATGAACACATAGCTATCGGTAGAGCCCTTAGCCTCGAGGAAGAACTACTCCCTCGTCATCATGGGAATCAGCAACGGTGATGGAGATGGTGGTGGAGATCGATGGAGATGGCTCTGGGGGCACTTCCCCATCCCGGCAGGGTGCCGGAACAGAGACTTTCTGTCCCCCGAATCTCCCCTTCGGTGGCGGTGGCATTGCGGAACTTTTCGTGGCTGGAGGCTAGATTGTTTAGGGTTTATGCATCGGGAGGCATCTTATAGGCGAAGAGGCAAGGTCGGTGGGCGGTCAGGGGGCCCACACCATGCCCTGGCGCAGCCGAGGGCTGCCCGCGCCAAGGGGGGGTGGCCGCCCTATGGCCCCTCTCCGTCTCGTCTTCTAGCTCCATGAGTCTTCTGGTAAAATATCGACTTTGGCTTTTGTTCGGTCCAATTCCGAGAATATTCATTTTCTGAGTTTCCTGGAACCAAAAACAGCAGAAAACAGGCAACTAGCACTGTGGCATCTTGTTAATAGGTGAGTCCAAGAAAGTGTATAAAAAATACTCAAAAGTGTGGACAAAACATAAGAAAGTAGATATAAAACAAGCATGGAACATCAAAAATTATAGATACGTTAGCAACGTATCAACATCCCCAAGCTTAACTCCTGCTTGTTCTCGAGTAGGTAAGTGATAAAAAGAAAGAATAATTTTTGAGGTGACATGCACCATCACAATCAAGATCAAACCATTTGCAAGCATTGAAAGCTGGGATCAAAGTACTCTAAACATGAGCATGAAAGATGAAGTTCTAACAATAAGACATAGCAACTATGTTGTAACATGAAAAGGCACAAACAAAAGATTCATGAATAACAATGGTTTGCAAGACGTTTGTTTGTTTCACATAAAGAAAACATAGCATAGTAGCATTCAGCTTGTCCCTCATAGAGTAGCAAACATAAATGCATAGGACACCTTCAAAGTTCATAAGAGTGACTAGATACAAGTAGTTTAAGAACAAGCAATATCAAAGTTATGCATCAATCAACAAGTCTTGGGACAATGCACATAGAACTAAGAATGGCCACTATGCTCTCAAAATAGGTGCATAAAGATAGAAGGTGGAGACTCAACATAAAAGTAAAAGAAAGGCCTTCATAGAAGGAAGTAGAGATTCAAGTTTCATAAAGAGCTTCCAAAAATTATGGTACTTATTAGCTTTCAGATCTCATTGCCCCTATCATAAGCATCTTGAAGTGATTAAGGTTAAAGTGAACAAACTATGGAGTATATGCTTGACAAAGTATAAGTTGGAAATCTCATGTCCCTTGAATACGAGGGCCGCACCTCATGCTACTCAAGATTAGTTACCGGTAAGTTCTTGTCATAGTAAGTACATGTGTATCATAGAGAACCGCCAACGGGGTACCCCTTGCCCGTTGATACGGAAGAATCCCCATATCAAAATGACAAGGCAAGCAGACAACGGGCATCTCAACAATCTTCTTATTTACCATGGGAAAATGGTGCTTTTTTCCCTCTTTCCTCTTTTCTCATATCTTTTTTTTTCAATCTCTATCTCTTTTTTTATAAGAAGAATGCTTCATAGATTTCTCATTATGGTTAAACTGTAGGTTTCCACCATAATTAGGCATGGATTAGACCGGCGGCCCAGGCGTTTCTCTAACACACATACATAACTCCATGGACTTACAAGCTCCCCTTACATTTCACACCGACGACATCCATAGACAAAAGAGCATGATATCAACTAGGTACAAAGTAAAGTGCAATGTTGAAAGCGTTCCCCATGACAACATGGTTCTGCTAATTCCCAACATATAAGTGCAAGCATATACAATATAGACGACACAATGGTTCAAGTTTATTAAGGGCAAGAAAAGTAAAATGTGCCATCAAGTTCGTGAGAGCTTTAATCACTAGTTTTCTCATAACAAGTTTAATTCGGAAGGTAGATAAAACTTGAATATACTTGAAATAGCAAATGTTAATAGGTAGGTATGGTGTACTCTTTGGAATAACTTGGTTTTATTTGGATTTGGATGCATGAGTGGAACTCATACTTGGTTATGGAGGTTAGCAAAAGACTGGGAGCGACCAACTAAGAGAGCAATAATAGCCATAATCATGTAAAGCGACAAAACATCATTAATTAAATCATAAAGTGATATTACAAGTCGAAACTAAAGGATCGTAAAGTCTATGGTGACTTGAGATAGTCATAACATGGTGTGAGCATGCGCCAAGTCAACCCAAATAAAGCATCAAAGGAGAATACCACAATAGTATGCTTTAATATGCTAAAACAACGCATGATTCTTTCAAGTCACATTAAGCAATATCAATTGTTTATAACATGTCATGCTACAGCAAAGATCACTAAGCATAAAGCCAAAACAATATCAAGCATGCCATGACAAAGCATAGGCCATAGTCAAAAACAAACTCCTTTTACCACAAAGCATGAACTTTCCTACTCTTTCCAATCCAAACAAAACTATTTGAAAACCAATGCATGAAAGAGGGGGTCCAACCAATTTATTCAAGCAAACTAAGAAAACCAAGCAAACGAAAACCAAAAACAAAAAACGAAGACGCTCCAAGAACAACACAACTGTGCATGAAACAATAAAAATGAAGTATTTGGAAGAAACCTGGGGTTTTTATTGATGAAGAAGGGGATGCCTTGGGCATCCCCAAGCTTTGACGCTTGTACTTCTTGGATAATTCTTGGGGTGACACGGGGTGGCATCCCCAAGCTTGAGCTTTAGTCCATTCTTCATCTCATTACATCATTCTCTCCATACACCTGAAATTTTTCCTTCATACAAAACTTCACACGATCTTTATTAGCAACATTAGTGCACTCAAGATAATAAGTCTTTAGGTTCAGTTTCGACACCAATAAAACTTCCATTAAAACACAAGCTACTAAATCACTTCCCTCAAAAAGCTCAATTTCCCAAAGAGAACTAAAAAGGAACCAACAAGAAGCAAATGCAAATAATGGCAGAAATCTGTCAAAACAGACCAGCAGGTAAAAACCAATTTTTTAGAAGACCTTCTGTTGCTCAATTCGAAAAGTGTTGAACTAACGAAAGTTATATAACAACCTTGGGCAGAAGCACGAAAATTCATGCCTCAAACCGACATACAGAGATTTTACACGAATTTTTACGGTGAAGCACAAAAATCTATTTCGGGACAGCAAATTTTCCAATCATTACTTCTCTCTCCTTAGAGGTTACTCTTGGCACAAAAAGAAAATAAAAAGGATAAGGAGCGGTTATTACATAGGTAATAACTTCCAAGACTCATCTAAAACTTTTGGGTTATCTCCCAATAAGTACTTTTCTTTAACGCCTTTAAGTTAGGCATGATAGTTTGAGAAGATGCTCACATAAGAAATATGAATTTAAGTAAAAGAGAGCACCAAGAAGCAAATTCAAAGCATATTTAAGTCTAACCCACTTCCTATGCATAGGAATCTTGTAAAGAAACAAGTCATGAAAGCACAAAGCAACAAGCATAGGAAAGCAAAACAAGTGCAACTTCAAAAATTTCAACATAAAGAGGGGAAACTTAATATTGTTGAGATACATAAAACCATGTTTCCCTCTCTCATGATAACTTTCAGTAGCATCATGAATAAAATTGAAAATATAACTATCACATAAAACATTCTTATCATGAGCCACATGCATAAAAGAATTAATACTCCCCACATAAACATAGTCATTCTTATTAATTGTAGTGGGAGCAAATTCAACAAAATAGCTATCATTATTATTCTCACCACCATAATCATCAAATATAGGAGGCATATTGTAATTATAATTAATTTTATCCTCAATAGTAGGTGGACTGAAAATATCATATTCATCATTATAATCATCATATATTGGAGGCATAGTATCAACAAAGTAAATTTTCTCCTCCATGCTTGGGGGACTAAAAATATCATGCTCATCAAAACCAGCTTCCCCAAGCTTAGACTTTTCTATAGAATTAGCAATAATGGTGTTCAAAGAATTCATACTAATAACATTGCTATTAGCATGCAAATAAAGTTCCATAGGTTTTTTAATTTTCTCTTCAAACACTTCATGTTCTAACTCAAGATAAATACTATAAAGCTTTCTAATTTTTTGTTGTTTTTTTCCATTAAGCCTAACTAGTGAAAACAAGAAACAAAAAGACAAAATTGTAGAATCTAAAGGAAATAACTTCGAGCACTCCCACCATAGGATGTGAGTACCTTTTATCTTACCTCCCCGGCAATAGCGCCAGAAAATAGCTTGATGTCTACGCACTTCTATTCTTGTAGACAGTTAACGAGGGTTTCACTCATCAATACCCATTATTATGGACTTGGGTTTTGGAGAAGGAGGGAGCGCTGGAGGCATCGGTCGGCTAGAAAACAAGCACACAGGGACGCAAGGTTTACCCATGTTCAGGCCTTGTAGAGGTCCCTACTCCTGCTTGTCTGCTCTTGGAATTAAGGAAGAAATCAAAGATTACAGGGGCGCGCAGGTGCAATCTGGCGAGAGTTGTGGAAACTAGGGTTGTGTGTGTCCTACTCGCCGTCCCCTCCTAGCCTTTACATAGATAGGCTAGGCCTCGGGTAGCAGCTCGAGTCGGTTACAGATTAGGGTTTTCCCTTTAAACTTTCTATCTTAAGCTTCTTCTTGTCTCGCAAGCAATCGAGAGTCCGTGGGCCACTCGAATTCTCCATTTGGACCTTGGCAACACCGTGGGCTTCTGCCGTATCTAGACCGTATATACCAAGCTCGAGTACCTGTAGGGTATACCCATGTTAGTAGCCCCCGAGTGTCTAGTGGAATCGCAAATTCGACTGGGGACTTTATGAAGCCTTTTGAGTGCATGATTGAGTATTTTTCGAGTGTCCAGTTCATGTCATAGGGATTGTTGATATACGTGCCTGATTTAGCTGATGTATCAGTATCAGTTAACTGCCTTAGGGAAAAACAACGCAATCTACTCAAACTCGAGTCCCTGGACTCGAATTCAGAAAAGTGCTGGTGTAATTCGACTCAGGCCGAAGAGGTCTTATAGAAGTCGAATTCCAGTGTATGGGTGTGAGCACTCGACACGTCCGTCAAGGCATGTTCATCGCACCTGCAGGCACAGATATGTTTTCTGGTAGTGCAGAGTAGATGTGTTGCCAGGCCTTATTTAGGTCGTATCTTCACACTGTAAGCATGGCATCCAAAATTTTGTCATCACGGAGATGATTCGGTGGCCCAGGAGATGTAGTCTCTTTGTTGGGATAGTATGAGGCGATGTCGCCATAGCATTCAAGTGTGGATGTTATCAACACACAGTATGATGTACAAATAATCATAGGGTGTGCGACCAGCGCTCCCTATGGGAGTAGGCCCCGAGTGCCTGGTTGAGTCGAAGACTCGGGCAGGGACTAAAAACTTTTTGCGACTGCTGTTGGCTTTTTACTGCTTGTTTCAGTCAAATTTGCTTCCAGCGCTCCCTATGGGAGTAACCCATAATCCTTAATCGAATCGTAGATTCAAATGGTGGGTATATCCCGAATGTTCATATTCCCGCATAAAAGATAAATCGTAGGGTGCACGACCAGCGCTCCCTATGGGAGTAGCCCCCGAGTGCTTGGTCGAGTCGAAGACTCGAGCAAGGACTAAAGTAGTCGAAATCTTCTGCTGCTGAAATGACGTCAGTGCTGACGATGTGATGACCTTGGTTGCTCGCGTGAGCGGCTTTGACGGGACGTGACGAGTGGTGGGTCCCACTTTCTGACTTTGATTTGACTGGGCGTGCGTAATCTTCTGTTTTAACCGCGTCTCCTCGATTTCCACGCGTAATGGAGATAGTGGGGGACAGTTCGTGTTTTGGCTTCTCCACGTGTCGATGGCGATGTGCGCCACGCGTCCAGTAGGGTTTCTGCTGGCTGTTGGATGGCATCTGCGAGGGAGTTAAGTAGCAGCGTAGCTGCGGTAATTTTCCCATCTGCCTTTCTTTGTTCGTGCCTCTATTGCCATTGCTGCTGCTTTCTGCTTCCCTGCGCACATCCTCTTTGCGGCACTGGACCAACTCCGTGTCTTTCCGAGCTACTTCCTCCGTTCTCACCGCCATCGCAAGATGGGCAAGAAGAAGGGAGGCGCCGCCGCTGAGTCTGCCGCCGCCAAGAAGAAGGGTAGCTCCGCCACCGTGGGCATCAGCGTCATCGGCGCTAGGAACAAGAAGGGTGTGGGTACCCGCGTCACCAATGGTGCATGGCGTGCATCCATCATCAAGTCCTCCGAGCTTCATCTCCTGCGTCAAGATTGAGTTCTCTCCCCCGTGGAGGATGACTCGCGAGTGCCCAGCGTGGAGGTAACTCCTTGCCCTCCTGCTGGTTTCCGGGTGATGTTCCTTGCATTCATCATCCAAGGTCTTTCTCTGCCCCTGCATCCTTTCAAAAGGGGCCTCCTTTGCTTCTATGGGCTCCAGCTGCATCAGCTGTCCCCAAACTCTATTCTCCACATCTCCTGCTTCATTACCCTTTGCAAGTGCTGGCTCGGAGTCGAGCCACACTTTGGCCTCTTTAAGAGGATTTTTAAGCTGAAGCGCCAGTCAGCGTCTGGTTCTGTAGTCTACGACGTAGGTGGCTACGGAATCCATGTCGACTCCTCCACCACTTATTTCGATATCAAACTCATGGCGTCCATCCAAGGGTGGAGAGACAAGTGGTTCTACATCCGCGACCAGAAGGCTGGCGGAGAGCACTACAGACTCGCGCCCTTTGATCCCGCGATGCCGTGCAAGAGAAGGCGTTCTTGGAAGAACGTAGTGATGCTTGGCGAGTCCGAGGAGACGGAAGTGCTGTACAAGCGCGTCTGCGACCTCGAGAGTCGCATAGGTAAAGAAGAGGGAGGCGCTGCCCTCATTCGCACATGGTTGCACCGTCGTATCCAGCCTCTGCAGGCCAGAGTCCACCCCATGTTCCAATGGGCTGGTGCGAACGATGCCACTCGCGTATCTGTCGATGGCATTTCTACGAGTGAAGTAGATAAGAGGCTGCGACTGGTGAGAAGTATACCACCAAGGAGGTTCTCCCAGGTGAACCAGTCATGCCTCCCTTCGACGCCTCTAACCATCCTCCTGAGGTAGAATTGTGCTATGAAGTAGCTTTCTTTGTCAATTGCCGTTAAGTTCTTGATGTATAATGAATTATCTTCTAAATGCAGGATTGAAAGGTGTCTCCCAGTTTGCCCCCTCTTCCTGAAGGGGTTATTCCTCGCGAAGTAGATGAAGAGGACGAGTCGGAATCGACCGTCCCACTTGAAGAGGAGGTGGGAGCCCCCGAGTCTAGTGATCCGGACACTCGCAAGCCTTCCTGCAGCGAGGACTCGGATGCTTCGTCTCCGTCGACTCCAGAAGGCCCTTCTGTTGGTGCAGAGGAGCCGATTCCCGTTGTTCCTGTATGCTCCATGGCTCCTCCTGCCCGGAAGAAGCTTCGACTCCCAAAGGGAATCGTCGGAGTCGGAGGAGCGGTCCTTTGATCTTGATAGATTTGACTGGTAAGTTCTGTATTCGTGACCTTGTTTTTGTTTCTTCTTTGAGTTGCTATTTTTTCTGAAGCTTTTGTTTGATGTGTGTTCCAGCCAAGCAGCGTCGTCATCTTCTGACAACGTCCAATTTGTGAAGGAGTCCAGAGTCGCAGACTCCAAGGCCAAGAAGATGGCCGAGCGATCTCCTTATCCTCCATTGGTGGCCCACTCCAGGCATAATTCATCGAGTTCCCCGCATGCTGGGGAACATCAGATGGTTACCCGGATGACTGTGCAACAGCCTTCTTTGGAGTCTGTGGAGGATCATGTAGGTATCTTGTAGTTGGCAGTCGAATTTATTCTTGGTGCTATTTACTTGAACTTTGTTGGCTCTTGATGCAGCTCATTGTGAAGGAGGCTACCCGCCTAGCAGAGCAAGTCCTTGACATGGGTCGGCAGCATGCACGATTGGACAATCACCATCGCATTGTCAAAAGTAAGTCTCGACTTCGTCTTTGTCTTTGCGAATTTCATTAATTCGATTTGGTGATATTCCCTGTATGTCGCAGCTAAGCATAATGAATTACTTCACCATGCTGCTGCACTGGAGAAGACGCTGGCCACAGCGACGAAGAATCGTGACGAGGCGGTCGTGGCTTTGGAGGAGTCGCGGAAGCGGGAGGAGGATCTCCGTGTCTCCACTGCTGAGAGGGAGAAGTTGTTCGAGGAGCAACTTTTCTTGATTGCCAAGTCCCTCTCAGGTCTTCTTTTTCATCTAGATGTGCCTTGATCTTCTGTGCTTTGACGTGTGGTTGTTATACTAATACTTTTGTGTATGCAGATGCCAGCGGCTTGAGCTTTGATGCCCAATCTCTGTGCCGCGCGGATGCTTTGGCAGGCGCTATCGCTGCAGTCGAAGACCATAGTGTATCCCTCCAGGAGACGTTGGGGAAGGCCAAGGATGTACTCAGTCATATCCGCGAGGACTTAACTCCCAAGGCTGGACTGATCGACAACCTTGGAGACCTGCTGGAGTCCCTGGCTGGAGGAATCCCTGCGGACTTCAAGAACTCGCAGCGCTCCGTTGGCGCCACCATGGCACTCGCAATGGTGCAAGCCCATGGTGTGGAGATGGATCCTGCCACTATTTCTGAGGCGATGCCTGTCGACGCTGGAGGCCAGCAGGTAGTGTTTGCTTCCTTTGCTGGTAAATGCAAAAATTATGGTCATCAGCTTATCGAGACACTCACCAAGTATTCCGAGGAGCAGCGTCAAGCGAAGGCTGCCAAGGCTATGGCATCTGGGGGTACTACCGACAAGTCCGTGGCGTCAGAGACTGCCATGTATGCGATGAAGCCCCTGAGGCCCAAATCCAAGTCGAATAAAAATGCTCCGTAGTTTGTCTGTGTAATAGCTTTAGTGTTTGGCCTTTTGTTTGTGGAACAATGCTTTTATGGGGGTACCCCAGTCAAGACTTTGATATGTTTGAATGCATCTAAGCCTTTCGTCAATGTATCCTCGGCCTCTTATTTTGCTTTGCTTGGTTTGTGATAGGGTACATCGAGTGGTCCTTTGAGTGATCCTCGTGATCTGTCACCCACTGATGAGATCTTGGCGCAACCGCGCTCAAGGGTGGATGAGTTGTCTCTGCTTTCGTGACTGGGCGATCACGTTAAGCAGCTGGAACGTGAGTTGCCCATCCTCCGCGATAACGCAGATGTATGGAAGTCAAGGGCGGAGAAGGCTACCACCCACGATCAGTATCTATTAGAGGAGGTGACGTAGCTAGGCGATTTAAATTCAAGTGTTAGCTTTCTGCCCTCTTATATTTTCTTTTAGTCAGTCGCGGCAATTCTTTGTCCTCATACTTTGCCCTTTTTGCTTGGTGTAGTTGTCAGTGCTCGTCATCTGCAGGATGAGAAAGACAGAATCGCCATTCAAATGAATGACCTGACCCAGGAGCAGCTTCAGGCGAGTGGGTATTTTTGGGTGTACCATGATCGTGTGATCGCACTTGCGACCCTGCAGGATCATGCTTCCCGAGTACTCCACTTTTTGAAGAAGGCACAGTCGTGCCTGAGGAATATCTACCAGACGATGTTTCCACTGGACGCCGTCCCTTCGAGCCTATTGGCTCTCCTGGCTAAGTTCCAGGATTTGAGTGCAGTTCGCGAATGCGTGCGGCAGTAGTTAGTGGTTGGTGCCAAGGCTGATTTGTCGCTGGTGCGACTGCATAGGCCTGATGTAGATGTTGCAGTTGTTGCTGCTAGACCTCCGACCCTGCCGGAAGGTTCGACCTGGAACATGTTTCCACATTACCAGGCGGTGGATCGTCTAGTAGAAGAAATTGTTGACTTCTTTGAGGAACAAACAAACGTTCTTATGCTGCAGTAGTAGTTTAACTTGTACCCTGCACATAAGTGTACCAGTGTTGTAAAGTTTGTATGGATATATTTGAAGGAGATATGCCCTAGAGGCAAATAATAAATAGGTTTTTATTGCCATATCTCAATTAGTTTATAATAGTTTTATATTGTGCTAGAACTATGCCAAGTAGAAACATTGGTACAGGTGTGGTATGAAACAACCAAATCCCTAGTAGCCTCTATTTATACTAGTTCGTTGGTCGTGAAGATGATTTGGGTTTCAAGATCATGGGCATTTATGCCGACTGACAACGGGATCATATCATTGGAGAATGATGTGATTGGACATTCCTCGAAGGATTGCAACACGATCAAGTCATATAGTTCATTGTTGCAATAGCTATACCTAGACTCCTTATCCTTAGACCGTGAGCTCATATTACTCACTGTTTCCCTAGGCTGCTTAGACTACATCAACCGTCATATGGTAATACGGTGGCCATAAAGGTGTATGTTGGGTATTCCGAAGGAACAGTAGATGACATGTGACTGCAAGACCGGGATTGGTTCACCCACATGACGGGTAAAGATACATACGGCCGGCTTGGTGAGATTACATCCATATATGTTTCAACATGTGACTAGGTCACGATGATGTAATATCACGGTAACAAGAAAACAGAACTTGTTGTGAACGAGATTGAACAAGGTATGGGATACCAATGATCGGATCTCGGACAAGTTGTATCGAGAAACAAAAGGAAGAGGATGCTACATTTAGACGGTTCAAACGACATTTTCATCAGGAATGCATAGGGGTCACATGGATATCCCTGGTCCCTCTGTTGATCATTGATATAGATCATGTCTAGAGCATTCCCGAGCCGTGAGAGGATACACTTAAGGGTACGATGAGAGCGATCATTCGTAAGATAGAATCACAGTAGAGAAAGAGAGAAAGCCGGAATCGTTCCCTAGAGAGATCTAAAGTTGTTCGGAGAAAGAATAAAGGACCAGAATCATTCTGGGAAAGATCCGAAGTCATTCGGAGGAAATCGAAAGGGAACCGAAAGGTGTTTCGGGTCAAGATGGATTTTGTAATATGTATTTACATATTAATTAGTGTAATTAATATTAAATATAATATTAAAATCTAATTTGAAGGGTTATTCCACTAATGGGCCAAACTTCCTAGGGAAATAGGGCCCATGAAGGAAAACCGGAGGAGGGAAGGGCCAAGGCCCAAGCGCAAGGGGGCCCACCCGGCCAGCCTAGGGTTGTGCGTGGGGTGGGGCCCACCCCTGGCCGGCGGCCCATGAGGCCCATGCGCCTCCCCCCTCTCTCCCTTGTTTAGTCCCACATGGGAAACCCAAAGGGGAGGGCACACCCCCTCCCCCTATATAAAGGGGTGCCCATGGGTGGGATGAGACACACCAATATTTGGAGAAGTCCTTTGGTTGACTTCCTCCTTCCATCTCTCTCTATACCTTGTGACCATGGCCCCAAGTCTGGGCTGTGCGATCGAGGCACACCTGCAGTACGTCGTTGCGCTGCAGGGATTCCTAGCCAGATATCAACTTCCGCACTCCCGGCGGGATCGGGGAGCCAGAGGTCTCATCGTGCACCGGATGTGTACGAAGACACGAGGAGCAACACTTGGGGCACTTAAATGTCGTGAGCCGGAGCTGTTGCACGATGAAGATGACGAAGGAGCAAGGGTGACCTGCGAGGAGCTTCGCGACCTTGAGGTCGGCTACGAGTACAACTACTTCAACCACGTTCCCCGCAGAATGTTAACCGCGTACGGTCTACAAGGGTATGTATTCTCTATGCATCAGCCGTTACCGCATTACTACATAGATAGATCCTAGGAAGTTTCTGGGGTTTCAACGTAGGAAAGTTTTTGTTTTCCGCACCGATCCCCAACAGTGGTATCAGAGCCGATCTATGCGTAGGAGTGATGTACGGCCAGTACGCACATGTATTGTGCGGGCATTGATCCTTTAGTTGTTACCCTCTAATGTGTACTTGTTTATATCGCGGTATTGTTTGATGAAGAGGCCCGGACCGACCTTACGCGTATTCGTACGCGAGACTGGTTACACGCTCAACATACGGCTTGTACCGTATAAGTGGCTAGCGGGTGTTTGTCTCTCATTCAATAGTTGATATAGCATTTACAACGGAGGGCCCTAAAAGGGGTGTAAAAGAGACAACTGCCGGATCCATGTTGTGGTTGGAAAGTTCGTAGTTGAGAAACGGTTCTAGTGCGGAAGCCCTAACAACCACGTAAAACTTGCAATAGATAAAGTAGAGGCTTCTAACTTTATTTTGCAGGGGGCATGTGATTATGATATGGCAATAGTCGTTACGAAGGTAAAGTAGTTTACTTTTCTATTACTAAGTAGTATAGTAATAGTCATCGTTCCGATGGACGACCTGGTGGCGGCGTCGTGGACTTGGCGTCAAACCAAGTGCAAGATGGAGATCATGCCGGAGCGCTCGATGGAGATCAAGGCGCAAGAAAGACCATATCATATCACCTTATACATATGATGTTGATACCTATTTTACATCTTATTGTGTGCTAGTATTAAGATACTCAACGGTAGGAAATAAGATAATCCCTATTTAATTCCAATGTTCCATGTTCCCCTTGTGTCTGCACCACCAAGAAAGTTCTTCGGTATGAGGCCAGCCATGATGATCGGGGGTCAGACATATCTACGTTCGCATATAGTGGGTGTAAGCCATGTTGCACAGCAAATACACACAAGTTAGATTTGGCGAGCCTAGCATGTACAGACATGGCCTCAGAACACAAGAGATCGAAAGATTGAGCATGAGTCACATGGATGATGTGATTGGCATTATTGAATATCTACCTTTGATAATGCACTAATGGCCGTGATGATCGGGGGAGGTGCAGAGGATAGGGATCATGCGATCACTAAAATCGTCCAGGGGATGACAATTTTAGTGGAGACCAATTATAAATTGATCTCTTATTATAAACTTAGTCTAGATGTCTATTTGCAAATATCTTAGTAGAACTTGGCCTATCCCATTGAGGTCCTTTGTGACCATGGGAATATATTGCTTAATTTGAAACTTAGAAAAAGGGTCCAACTTCATAGATTAATACCCACGCCTGAGGGATATCCTCGTGTAAGGTGATCTTCTCTTCTTGACACAATAACCATTAGGAGATAATTCGATGACTCTAGAATGTTTGGAAAAACACTTAGCGATCTTGCATTAGAGTTGAGAACTCTTAGAAGGGCTTGATTGCAAAGGAGGTCATGGATGAAAAAGGTATATGTAAGATATACAAAATTATAAATGTGGTTTTTGCAAAACTCATTGCAGTTTGCAAAGTATTTGATACTTGTCATCCTGTTTTGTGAAAACAGGACGATCTGCTTGACAATTGCTGGTTTTGAGGCAACGTGACTCGATGACAGCAAGCAAATCAGTTGATGGCCGACATCACCTCTTCCCTCATAGTTTGTCATTTGGATTAGTGGACTTGAATATATTTTTGTAATCCTAGTTTGTGTATCTTGCTTTTAGCAAGACGATTATTCATATGAACAAATTACAAACCAGTTTGTACTATTCTTATGAACAATACCTTATGGTCACATTACGATTGCAAATAAGTTATTCTCATCACTATGTTAATGATAATAGTTTAAACATTTATAAAGGATTAGAATGCTAAAATATATCAAAAGCTTAATAATGAAAATACACTACAATTTAAGTCATTTTGGTTATTGCATGTTCTTTGTGAAAGATCAGGGTCCTGGATGCTTAATCTAGAGACTTTGCAAAACCATGCCTCTCAAGCAGAATGACTAAAACTCCGCATTCTGGAAAAACGATGATATGCAAAGAAAACTTATACATAATGATGTATCATATTTTCAACAAGTAGTGGAAATCATTTATTGTGGACTTAAGTGAATAAGTGTATTTACTTAATGAAACATGAGGTTTGAAATGATTTGAATTGTTCAAATGAGTTCATAACTAAATGGGATATTGAGTTAACTGAATTAACAAGTCTCTTCGATTTGATCGATATGACTAACGTATTCAAGTTAAGTTTAGCATAAAAGGAACTTCTAAAAGTTGTTTCACAAATTATGATAATTGGACGAATTCAAACTATGTTGAAATGTCTAAACATCATAATCATTATGTATTAGATACATATGGTATAATATTATCTCTTATCGGGGTTATAGATGTCATTTAGAGTGAAAGATCAAAATAAGCAAACACTCATTTGAAATACAAAGGAACATCTAAAAGATTCGTGGAAACAACACCATAAGTGTTATGGCAAGTTCGAGATTCTGGAGATTTCGACAAGTCAAAATCATGGCGAATAAACAAATCTTTGTAGAGCATTCTTAGGAAGTTATGAATGCATCATCCACAAGGGGCAAACCTGTTGTTGTCCAAAGTTCATGTGTCTTGATGAAGATACAGTTGGAAGAAAGTAAAAGATCAAAACAAGGTATTAGACCTTACCTCCGAATTGTTGAGTAGCGCAGCGGAATTTGTTTCGTGAATCCAAACTCTACATATAGAGGAGAAACCAATGATAATGATCATAAAAGTTTCAGTGAATACTTTTACTGAATAAGGTAGGATTCAACTATATATTCTACAAGTTTGTGGAATTATATTATTGATTCACTTGTCATGTTTTGAAAAGGACATACCTACAAATTACAAAGAAGCATGATGGACCTGAGTGCGAGAAATAACTAGGAGTCATAAAATCCTATATTAAGTTACATTTAAGATTGCAAAGTAACATGTTACTTGATCTTATTAAAGTAAAGAAGTTTACTTGATATTTCTGACTGACTGCAAAGTCATAAGAAGGAAATGAAACTTAATGAATGAAAAAAAGCTTGATTTGTCACAAGTTTGGACAAATTCAAGGAATTGACTATAACAGTAGTGATGCTTAAGTCTTTTGGATTTACACTAGAAATATATGGATATTGAAGTCTCGTAATTGGAATTCTCAAATTGATGATGATCAAAGAATTTTGGAATGTCCAAATTATCGAGAGGACCTGGTTTTGAGTGGGAGCAAATCAGCTTGGCTAATTCATAATATGTAGCTGACATATTTTAAGTGGAGCTAAAATCCCTGGATCTCAAACATTGTCATATTTTGAGTAGAGCTAAGTGAAATCCCTGGATCTCAAACATGAATGTCATATTTGAGTGGGAGCTAAGTGAAATCCCTGGATCTCAAACATGAATGTCATATTTGAGTGGGAGCGTGAAATCATTCTGGGATATGTGGACAACATATATTAATGATGTGATTGGTGTTAATAACGTTTAATTTAGATAAATAAGGATGAAGTTGAAGTTATTAAACAATAAGACCTATCGAGATAGATTGGTGAGTTTTATAAACACTGAATGTCAAATGCTTCCTAGACTTGATTCTGAAAGATGTTCAGAATGTCCTAAGCAAGATTCTGAAGTAGCTCAGAATGGAACAAGGTAAGAAAGTAGTTCTTACTATATGAAGCATTGAGTTAGTATTGCAACTATGGTTGAAAGAAAGAGATGCGTTGCATCTCCTATGCCTTAGTTATAGGTTCTTTCATATAACCATGTTGTATACTCGACGTAATGTGACCCGAAGTTCTGGTTGACAGGACAAAGTCTTAACTGTAAGAACATGTCTTTAAGTGATTCCTGAGTTGATCACTGAACCAGAATTAAGTTTGTACATAAATGGCAAAAAGCAATGTAAGTGGCATAGATGCATTTCATGCACTAGGATCTACATAGATATAGAAGTATAAAGGCTCTATCTAATGTTATGTATAATTTTATGGCGGGGCTAGTTCACTTTTAACGTAGAATGATGTGTCCCAGGGCCCAGTGCCCATGAGAAAGCCCTCGAGGTTGATCTAACGTCACTGTAAGCTCCTGGAATCTGGCCTCGTTCTGCTGCCATGACTATAGTATATACACAAAGGATAGCAAAGTGTGTTTCGAAGTTTAGATGACAACGGTGAAAACGACCATCATCATAGACACTAGAAAGAAAGTCTCACTTTGTCGCCAAACAAATACTTCGACCCATTATATGATAATGGTGTGAATGTCAAAATTAGGAAGACATTAACGATTTGCAAAAGACATAATGATCTGGTAAAACAGAACATAGGCATGACGTTTCCCATGAGCATGCATGATCTGTAAACGCATATGGCATATGGTTAATACAAGTAAAATGCAAGCTGGATTATTTGTACTCTAGTGCAAGTGGGAGACTGAAGGAGATATGCCCTAGAGGCAAATAATAAATAGGTTTTTATTGTCATATCTTAATTAGTTTATAATAGTTTCATATTGTGCTAGAACTGTGCCAAGTAGATACATTGGTACAGGTGTGGTATGAAACAACCAAGTCCCTAGTAGCCTCTATTTATACTAGTTTGTTGGTCACGAAGATGATTTGGGTTTCAAGATCATGGGCATTTATGCCGACTAACAACGAGATCATATCATTGGAGAATGGTGTGATTGGACATTCCTTGAAGGATTGCAACACGATCACGTCATATAGTTCATTGTTGCAACAGCTATACCTATACTCCTTCTCCTTAGACCGTGAGCTCATATTACTCATTGTTTCCCTAGGCTGCTTAGACTGCATCAACCGTCATCTGGTAATACGGTGGCCATAAAGGTGTATGTTGGGTATTCCAAAGGAACAGTAGATGACATGTGACTTCAAGACCGGGATTTGTTCACCCACTCGACGGGTAAAGATACATACGGCCAGCTTGGTGAGATTACATCCATATATGTTGCAACATGTGACTAGGTCACGGGGATGTAATATCATGGTAACAAGAAAACAGAACTTGTTGTGAACGAGATTGAACAAGGTATGGGATACCAATGATCGGATCTCGGACAAGTTGTATCAAGAAACAAAAGGAAGAGGATGCTACATTTAGACGGTTCAAACGACATTGTCATCAGGAATGCATAGGGGTCACATGGATATCCCTGGTCCCTCTGTTGATCATTGATATAGATCATGTCTAGAGCATTCCCGAGCCATGAGAGGATACACTTAAGGGTACGATGAGAGCGATCATTCGTAAGACAGAATCATAGTAGATAAAGAGAGAAAGCCGGAATCCTTCCTCGAGAGATCCGAAGTTGTTCGGAGAAAGAATAAAGGACCGGAATCATTCCGGGAAAGATCCGAAGTCGTTCGAAGGAAATTGAAAGGGAACCGAAAGGTGTTTCGGGTCAAGATGGATTTTGTAATATGTATTTACATATTAATTAGTGTAATTAATATTAAATATAATATTAAAATCTAATTTGAAGGGTTATTCCACTAATGGGCCAAACTTCCAAGGGAAATAGGGCCCATGAGGGAAAACGGGGGGAGGGAAGGGCCAACGGCCAAAGGGCCAAGGCCTAGGCGCCTCAAGGGGGCCCACCCAGCCAGCCTAGGGCTATGCGCAGGGTAGGGCCCACCCCTGGCCGGCGGCCCATGAGGCCCATGCGCCTCCCCCTCTCTCCCTTGTTTAGTCCCACATGGGAAACCCAAAGGGGAGGGCACACCCCCTCCCCCTATATAAAGGGGTTCCCATGGGTGGGATGAGACACACCAATATTTGGAGAAGTCCTTTGGTTGACTTCCTCCTTCCCTCTCTCTCTATACCTTGTGACCATGGCCCCAAGTCTGGGCTGTGCGATCGAGGCACACCTGCAGTACGTCGTTGCGCTGCAGGGATTCCTAGCCGGATATCAACTTCCGCACTCCCGGCGGGATCGGGGAGCCGGAGGTCTCATCGTGCATCGGATGTGTATGAAGACACGAGGCACAACACTTGGAGCGCTTAAATGTCGTGAGCCGGAGCTGTTGCACGATGAAGATGATGAAGGAGCAAGGAGTGACCTGCGAGGAGCTTCGCGACCTTGAGGTCGGCTACGAGTATGACTACTTCAACCATGTTCCCCGCGGAACGTTAACCGCGTACGGTCTAGAAGGGTATGTATTCTCTATGCATCGGTTGTTACGGCATTACTACATAGATAGATCCTAGGCAGTTTCTGGGGTTTCAACGTAGGAAATTTTTTGTTTTCCGCACCGATCCCCAACAATATTGGATGTAATTAATTTCTATTGATATGTAAAGATCTTGCTAGCTTATATGTTTTGTGAGTGTATTTGTACTCTGCAGTTCCTTTTCGTTAGCCTAACTTATTTTATCTCAGCACCTTGCCAACCTGTCAGGTACGTTGCAACTGGGTTGGTGTTTTATCAAGGGTTCGATTGATGTTGTGCCAGCTACTCAGGATACTGCGACTTGTTCGTAGAACGAGGATGTAAAGGGTGGCGTAGCCCCTAAGTGATAAGATTGCCAGAAAAATGAGGGAAACACTGAGTTTCGGGGCTTAGCTTTATTTATTTGTAGAACAGTACGAGGTACAATGTGTGGCTAAGTAGCCTAGCTGAATAGCCTTATTTGTAATGTAAAAAATGACTAGGGGTAGAAGTGACGTAGCTGTGCGACGTTCTAGGGGTTGGAGTATGCGACTCCTGTCTCAAAATCTTTAAGGCGATAGGCGCCACCTGGGATTACTTCTGTAATCATGTATGGTCCCTCCCGAGGGGACTCGAGCTTGAGGTGCCCGTGTTTCTTCAGTCATAGGACCAGGTCTCTTTCAACGAAGTATCTAGGGCGTAGCCTTCTGTTGTGGTAGTTGCGCAGGTACTGCTGGTAGATCGTCGATCTTTCTGTTGTGATGTCCTCTGCCTCGTCAAGGAGATCGACAAAGTCTTCGAGTGCAAGTTGTATGCGACCACCTGTGGGGCTTTAAAGCGTACTTCTGCGGGTAGCACCGCTTTAGCACCGTGCACCATGAAGAAAGGGGTGTATCCCGTGGCGTTGTTTGGGGTTGTGCATAGGCTCCAAAGTACGGACTGCAGCTCATCTGGCCAACATCCGGCGGCTTGTTCGAGTGGCTGGAGGAGTCGCTTCTTGATTCCACTTCGGACGAGACCGTTGGCCTTTTCGACTTGACCGATGGTCTATGGATGAGCTACGGAGGCATAGCTTATGTTGATTCCTAGGTTCTCGTAGAAACCCTGGAACTCCTTAGAGGTGAAGTTCATTCTATTGTCCGTGATGATGCTGTGTGGCACTCTGAAGCGATAGACAATGGACTCGAAGAACTTGACGGCGCTGGCTCCTGACTGGTTTGTCACCGGCATGGCCTCGATCCACTTGGTGAATTTGTCAACTGCGACCAAGAGGTAGACATAACCTCCTCGCGAGGATTTCGGGAGCTTGCCAACCATGTCGAGTCCCCATTGTGCAAAGGGCCAAGCCAATGGTATTGGCCGGAGTTCTGCGCCAGGTGCGTGCGGTTTGTCCGTTAATCGCTGACAAGCGTTGCAGCGCTGGACGATGTCCTTGGCATCACGCATGGCCGTGGGCCAGTAGAATCCAGCTCGTAGAGCTTTGGCGACGAGGGCTGACTGCCAGCGTGGTGCCCACAAGTCCCTTCATGGATGTCGAGGAGGACGGCCCTTCCGTTCGTGTTGGAGACGCACCGTTGGAGTACTCTTGTGATGCTGCGCTTGTATAGTTCGTCGTTGATGATGGCGAATGCCTTGGATCGCCGCGCAATGCGTCGCACGTCAGTCGGGTCGTCAGGCAGCCTCTTGCTGAGAAGATATGTGATGTAGGGTTGAGTCCAAGATGGCTCGATCATTATGACACCCATTGGGCCTTCGAGTCCTGTGTCGAGCTCTAGGTCGTCGAGTGCCATTGGCTCATTGGGTGGCATAGCCCCGAGTCCGTTGATGCGCTTGCATTCTTCTCTGTGGCCTTTGGCTTGATGGAGCGTTCGCATATACGCTCGAGAAATACCCCAGGTGGTATGGGGGCGCAGGTGGAGCCAATGTTGGCGAGTGTGTCCGCCTCTTCATTGCTTTCACGGCCTACGTGTCGTAGTTCATAGCCGTCAAAGTCCCCTTCGAGTGTGTCATAGAGGTCGTGGTAGGCGATCATGTTGTCGTTCAGCGCGTCACACTCATGCATCGTTTGGTTGACCACCAGATTGGAGTCGCCGTAGATGATGAGCCTCTTGGCGCCGCAGGCTTTTGCCATCCGCATCCCGTGGAGCAGGGCCTCGTATTCAGCTTCATTGTTGGAGGCAGTGAACTGCATTCGTAGAATGTATTTCAGCTTGTCTCCCTAGGGCGATGTCAGTATGACACCTGCGCCAGCCCCGTCCTTTCGTTTGGATCCATCAAAGTGCATTGTCTAAAGGTAAGACATATCTGGCTTTTCAGGGAGCTGGTTCTCCATCCAGTGCACAAGGAAATCAGGGAGGACTTGCGACTTGATCGCGTCGTGCTTTTCATATGTAATGTCTCATGGAGACAGCTCGATTCCCCAAAGCGCGACTCGTCCGGTGGCATCGGGGTTGTTGAGGATATGCCCAAGCGGGGCATCGTTAACCACCATGATTGGGTGCTCCTGGAAGTAGTGGCGCAGTCGCCTGGCTGTCATGAAGACGTCGTACGCCAGCTTCTGGTAGTGCGGGTACCGCTGCTTTGCTGGCGTGAGCACCTCGCTGAGGTAGTAGACTGGGCGCTGCACCCAGTGGACCTTGTTTTCCTCGGCTCGTTCCACCACGAGCACCGTGCTGACCACCTGGTTGGTGGCGGAGATGTAGAGCAACAGTGTTTCTTTTTCACGTGGAGTAACCAGTACTAGCGAGGTGGATAGTAGACGCTTGAGGTCTTCGAATGCTTCTTGCGCCTCGTCGGTCCACTCGAACTTGTCAGTTTTGCGGAGAAGTTGGTAGAAGGGTAGTGCCTTTTTGCCCATTCGACTGATGAATCGACCGAGCGCCGTGATTCGCCCAGCCAGCTGCTGGACGCCTCTTATGTTCTTTGGCTTCTCCATGGCCAGTATGGCTTTTATTTTCTTCAGGTTCACCTCAATCCCCCTCGCGGAGATGAGATACCCGAGTAGTTTCCCAGATGGTATGCCGAAGGCGCATTTGTCCGGATTGAGCTTGATCCGGTAGCGGTCGAGGTTGGCGAAGGTCTCGTGTAGATCGTCGATTAGCGAGGCTTCCTCTTTGGTTTTGATGATGATGTTGTCAACGTAGACTTGGATGTTGCGACCAAGTTGATTCTTGAGGCAAGCCTGCATGCACCGCTGATAGGTGGCTCCTGCGTTTTTTAGCCCGAAGGGCATCGTGTTGTAGCAGAACACACTAAAAGGCGTCGTAAACGCCGTTTTCTCTTGATCTTCCTCCTTCATTCGAATCTGATTATAGCCTGAGTAGGCGTTGAGGAAGCAGAGATGCTCACATCCCACGGTGGAGTCAATGATTTGGTCAATTCGCGGCAACAGGAAGTGATCCTTTGGGCAATGCTTATTCAGGGAGGTGAAGTCCACGCACATCCGCAGGATATCCGTGTCTTTTTTAGGTACAAGCACCGTGTTGGCGAGCCAAGTGCTTTCCTTGATATCGCATATGAACTTGGCGTCGAGGAGTCTGTTGATCTCCATTCCGACTGTCTTTGCTCTTGGTTCAGACAGTCGCCGAATTGTCTGCTTGACTGGCCTTGCGTCTGGATTGACATTGAGTGCATGTTCGGCGAATTCCCTAGGAACCCCTAGCATGTCCGCTGGACACCTGTCGAAGATTTCCCAGTGCTCACGAGAGAATTTGACGAGCGCGAGTTCCTATGCGGAACTCAAGTTATTAGCAATGAGGGTCGTCTTGGTCGGGTCCGTTGGATGGACCTAGACTTTCTTCGTGTGCACCGGCGAGTCGAAGGACAGGTCGGGTGAACTTGGCATGCTCAGGGGAGGTAGATTGTTGTCTGTCGACTCCTTTAGTCTTGCGAGTTCCTCCTGCATGCCGAAGGACTGGGAGATTCTGTTGAATTCCCTGTCGCAGCTTTAGGACCTTTCGAAGTTGTCGTTGATTGTGATTATGCCATTTGGGCCCGACATCTTCATCTATAGGTAAGCATAGTGTGGCACTGCCATGAACCTTGCGAACGCAACACGTCCGAGGATGCAGTGATATTGTGAAGGCCAGTCGATGACCTCGAAGTCGATGCGCTCTCGCCGAAAGTTTTGCGGCGTGCCGTCGAGGTTGATTTTTCCGAGGGGATATACACCTTTCCTTGGGACGATGCCGTGGAATGTCGTGTCTAAAACTTCCAGACACTTCAGAGGGATCCTCATCGCACGCAAGGTACTCGCGAACATTAGGTTAATGCCGCTGCCGCTATCCATGAAGACACGGCTCATGTCGAAACCCCCAATCTGCGCCTCAAGTACGAGGGGACAGTGGCCTGGATGAGGAACTTGGCGCGGGTGGTCATGCCTATCGAAGGTGATGCAGGAGCCGCTTCCACTGAGGTACTCAGTGGTGGAAGGTGGAGAGTTTATCGCCAGGTTAACTTGGCGAGTGATGGCCTTCTGCACTCGATTAGAGGGACGCCCTTTTTGGATCATCCCCATGTTGCCCACGGGTCGTGGGTATGGTTTGCCTTCGTGATTCTGGACCGGTGCAGCCACGGTTGGTGGTAGTCCGGGTGGTGGTGGAGGAGCCCCATGTGCCACGGCACCTGGGGCGACTCCATAGCCCATGTTGACTATGTCACGATTCATCCGGGCCAGACCCTCGTGGAGCTTGAGAAACTCACGGCAGTCCTTGAGAAGGTGGCTAGATTTTTTCTTGCTGTCGTGCTTGTCGATGTAGAAGTGCATGTTGCATGGCCCGGATAGTTTGTCCTCTATGGTTGTTGCGGGTGCCTCTTCGCGAGTGCGGCGCTGCCACACCTGCGTGGTTTTCCCGGAGTCGCGGTATCCACCGCTGCGATAGCCGCTGTTGTGGTTGTTGTCGCGTTTGTCGACGTAGCCGACTGCGACCATGTTGACATTGTCGCGGTCATCGTAGACGCGCATTTGTCGCTTGCCTCGACGGTCGTGTCTACACCCGAGGTCATCGTCGTCGGAGTAGGTGTGGTTTTTCACTGAATCCTCTCCGTCAGCCCACCGATTCGCAATTTCCATCAGGTGGTCGATTGTTTTGGGCTTCGAGTGGCCCAGCTCCTCCCTGATCTCTATGAGATGAACGCCGCCATTGAACGCATCGATTGCGTGGTCTTCCGAGATGTTTTCCGTGGAATTTTTGATGATGGACCACCTCTAGATGTACGAGCGTAGCAATTCGCCCGACCTTTGTTGGCAGCTCCTGAGCTCTTCGATTGATGCGGGCCTTTTATAAGTGCCCTTGAACTTGCATACAAAGTTGTAGACTAGCTCTTCCCAACTGCGAATGGATCCATGCGGGAGATTGTTGAGTCATGCACGGGCGGCGCCCTGCAGCTGTAGCTGCAGGCATTGCATGGCCGTGCTTCGACTCATGCCATGTAGCCTGACGGAGGAGATGTGGTCCTCCAACCAGATTTTTGGGTCTTGTAGGCCGTCGAACTTTGGGTTCTCCGACGGGAGTTTGAACCCTTTAGGCATTCGCTTCTGCCTGATGGCCCTGCTGAAGCATATGGCACCACAGAGTTCAGTCTCGTCCTCTTCTGAATCAGTCGAATGAGCGCGTCTTGCCCTTGATTTGTCGATTTTGCACTGCGTGAGGTCATCACGTGCATCGTAGTCACGATCGTGCCACCGTGAGCGGCGACGCCGAGACAGATCATGACTGTCGTCGCTGGACGAGGGTGAGGAATAGCGTTTTGCCGGAGCCTTGCCTTTCTTTGGCTCTGGTGTTGGCTCTTTGTCGAGGGCGGTCTCGATTAGCCCCAAGCCCGCGATCGTAGATCGGTGCATGGAAGCTCGTGGATCTCTAGCTGGCGGCTGCTTGTTGAGGAGGTACATAGTGGCCGCTGTCACCACGGCTTGCGGTGTATTTGGGACCATGTTGCCCCGCATGTTGACTATCATAGAGCTGAAGTCGAGGACTTTTGCAGCTTCTATGCGTTCTTGCTCTGTGAGATGGGCCATCCGAGATTGCCTCTTGTTGGCCACGTACTCATTGCCTTTGAAGGAGGATCCTCCGTGAGAAGAGAGCCCAGCCCATCGAAGACTCGACTCATTCGCCGCCTTTTTACGCGCCTCGAGTTGCGCGATTGCGTGTAGCTGGCATCTGTACTCCTCCTTTAGTAGCCAATGGTAGCCCATCAGCATGTCCTGCGGCGTGCCGAGGGGCAGAGGATTACCTCGCAGAGCTTCTCGGCAACAGGCCCACTTGTTGTCGTTGAGTTTAATCACGACACACTCTCCTGTGTGTTCGTTCACCATGGTTGGCGGTTCGACTGCCGCTCCATTGTTGACAGGCACGCCGTTGCCACCATTGGTAGGGCCACCGTTGGGCGTGCTGTCGTGGGTGGTTCAGTGCCATTGGGTGGTCCGGTGCCAGATTAGGGGCCAGCGTTTTCGCGATTGGCGGTAGTGTCGCATGTGTTGATGAACGCGCACATGAAGTGGTTGGGGAAGCTGTTGCTCCCGCAACTTTCAGATCTGGAGTCATAGGCTCCATCTTCAGTGGCTAGGTCACCCAGATCGGACGCGACTGCTATCGTTGTCCGTGCTCTCGGCTATTGCCGATTGGTGGCGGGAACCACGATGCTAGAGCAATCGCGGGTGCCATTGGCTGGTCAGGCATGTGAAGCATGCCCATCTGACCAACCTGGAAGCGGAATCTCCCAATCGCCAGACTGATTCCATCGCCCACGGACTCGAAAGCCGGGCGAGTGGCTGGCGTGTGGACGGTGAAATCAAACACACCGAAGAGCTGGCGAATCTCTGCTGTTGCGGAGATGTAGATCGCAGTTGATGGGGCTGAAGAAGCCACGACATCAGCACTCTCAATTCCCACAGACGGTGCCAATTAATGAGGGTTTAACTCATCAATGCCCATTGTTATGGACTTGGGTTTTGGAGAAGGAGGGAGCACTGGAGGCATCAGTCGGCTAGCAAACAAGCACACAGGGACGCAAGGTTTACCCAGGTTCAGGCCTCGTAGAGGTCCCTACTCCTGCTTGTCTGCTCTTGGAATTAACAAAGGAATCGAAGATTACAGGGGCGCGCAGATGCAATCTGGCAAGAGTTGTGGAAACTAGGGTTGCGTGTGTCCTCCTCGCCGTCCCCTCCTAGCCTTTATATAGATAGGCTAGGTCTCGGATAGCAGGTCGAGTCAGTTACAGATTAGGGTTTTCCCTTTAAACTTTCTATCTTAAGCTTCTTCTTGTCTCGCAAGCAACCGAGAGTCCGTGGGCCACTCGAATTCTCCATTTGGGCCTTGGCAACACCGTGGGCTTCTGCCATATCTGGATAGTATATACCAAGCTCGAGTACCTGTAGGGTATACCCATGTCAACAATTGTTGGGCCTCCAAGTGTAGAGGTTTGTAGAACAGCAGCAAGTTTTCCCTTAAGTGGATCACCCAAGGTTTATCGAACTTAGGGAGGAAGTGGTCAAAGGTATCCCCTCTCAAGCAATCCTGCAATCAAGATACAAGAAGTATCTTGTGTCCCCAACACACCCAATACACTTGTCAGGTGTATAGGTGCACTAGTTCGGTGAAGAGATAGTGAAATACAAGTGGTATGGATAATTATAAGTGGTAATGGTGCTAGAAAATACTTTGATGGTGTGGAAGAGACTAAAGGCAAACTGAAATAAAGATGGCAGCAAGCAAACATGTAACAGATCTAGTTGCAAACGGTGTTTCAATGCTTAGAAATAAGGCCTAGGGATCATACTTTCGCTAGTGAACACTCTCATATAAATATCATCTCTTTATGATAGTACTCTGAACTACTCTCCGGTTGGAAACTCTAATCCATGGTAGGGCTATAACAACACTCCTCAAAGTAAGCCTTTCCCATCTAGATAACCCCACACTGTCACCTTGAGCACTAGATGGTTCCAACAAACACCACAATTTCATAGAAACATCCAACTCCAAATATAACTCATAACAATTAATTGTAATCTCTAGCCTAAGTGCCACCATGGTGTGCATGCTGTCACTTTCACACACATGGGGAGAGTAGAGATCTATTAAAGCACTTGAGTAGCAAGGTAGATCTACTTGATTACAAAGCTGATGATCACAATATGGTCATGCATAGAGAGAGAGATGAACACATAGCTACCAGTAGAGCCCTTAGCCTCGAGGAAGAACTACTCCCTCATCATCATGGGAATCAGCAACGGCGATGGAGATAGTGGTGGAGATCGATGGACATGACTCCGAGGGCACTTCCCCATCCCGGTAGGGTGCCAGAACAGAGACTTTCTGTCCCCTGAATCTCCCCTTCGGTGGCGGCGGCACTGCAGAACTTTTCGTGGCTGGAGGCTGGATTGTTTAGGGTTTATGCATCGGGAGGCATCTTATAGGCAAAGAGGCAAGGTCGGTGGGCGGCCAGGGGGCCCACACCATGCCCCGGCGTGGCCTAGGGCTACCCGCTCCAGGGAGGTGTGGCCACCTTGTGGCCCCTCTCCATATCGTCTTCTGGCTCCGTGAGTCTTCCAGTAAAATATCGACTTTGGCTTTTCTCCGGTCCAATTCCGAGAATATTCATTTTCTGACTTTCCTGGAACCAAAAACAGCAGAAAACGGGCAACTGACACTGTGGCATCTTGTTAATAGGTTAGTCCAAGAAAGTGTATAAAAATACTCTAAAGTGTGGACAAAACATAAGAAAGTATATATAAAACAAGCATGGAACATCAAAAATTATAGATACATTAGCAACGTATCAGGCCTCCAAGTGCAGAGGTTTGTAGAATAGCAGCAAGTTTCCCTTAAGTGGATTACCCAAGGTTTATCGAACTCATGGAGGAAGTGGTCAAAGTTATCCCTCTCAAGCAACCCTTCAATTAAGATACAAGAAGTCTCTTGTGTCCCCAACACACCCAATAGACTTGTCAGGTGCATAGGTGCACTAGTTTGGCAAAGAGATAGTGAAATACAAGTGGTATGGGTATAAGACAACGGTGCCCGAAAAGATCTTGACGGGAGGAAAAGACTAAAGGCAAAAAGATGGAAGCAAGCAAACATGTAACAGATCTAGTTGCAAACGGTGTTTCAATGTTTAGAAACAAGGCCTAGGGATCATACTTTCGCTAGTGAACACTCTCATATAAATATCTTCGCTTCATGATACTACTCTGAACTACTCTCCGGTTGGACACTCTAATCCATGGTAGGGATATAACAACACTCCTCAAAGTTCGCTTTTCCCATCTAGATAACCCCTCACTATCAGCTTGAGCGCTAGATGGTTCCAACAAACACCACAATTTCATAGAGACATCTAACTCCAAATATAACTCATACAAGTATTGGCAATCTCTAGCCTAAGTGCCACCATGGTGTGCACGCTATCACTTTCACACACGTGGGGAGAGCCAGAGATCTATTAAAGCACTTGAGTAGCAAGGTAGATATACTTGATTACAAAGCTCATGATCACAATATGATCACGCATAGAGAGAGAGAGATGAACACATAGCTACCGGTAGAACCCTTAGCCTCGAGGCAGAACTACTCCCTCCTCATCATGGGAATCAGCAGCGGTGATGCAGATTGTGGTGGAGATCGATGGATATGGCTCCGGGGGCACTTCCCCATCCTGGTAGAGTGCTGGAACAGAGACTTTCTGTCACCCGAATCTCCCCTTTGGCGGCGGCGGCGCTGTGGAACTTTTCGTGGCTGGAGGCTGTATTATTTAGGGTTTCTGCATCGGAGGCTTCTTATAGGCGAAAGGGCAATGCCAGAGGATGGACCAAGGGCCCACACCACCTGGTGGCGCGGCTAGGGGGACCCGCGCCACCACATGGTGTGACCAGCCCCTGGCCCCTCTCTGTCTCGTCTTCTGGTTCCGTGAGTTTTTCGGTAAAATATCGACTTTGGCTTTTGTCCGGTCCAATTCCGAGAATATTCATTTTCTGGCTTTTCTGGAACCAAAAATAGAAGAAAATAGGCAACTGGCACTGTGGCATCTTGTTAATAGGTTAGTTCCAGAAAATGTGTAAAAGTACTCCAAAGTGTGGACAAAACATAAGAAAGTAGATATTAACAAGCATGGAACATCAAAAATTATAGATACGTTTGCAATGTATCAACATCCCCAAGCTTAACTCATGCTCGTCCTCGAGTAGGTAAGTGATAAAAAGAATAATTTTTGAGGTGACATGCACCATCACAATCTTGATCAAACCATTTGCAAGCATTGAAAGATAGGATAAAAGAACTCTAAACATGAGCATGAAAGATGAAGTTCTAACAGTAAGACAAAGTAACTATGCTGCAACATGAAAGGATACAAACAAAGGATTCATGAATAACAATGCTTTGAAAGACGTTTGTTTGTTTCACATATAGAAAACATAATTAGAATGGTATTCAACTTGTCCCTCATAGTGTAGAAAAACATAAATGCATAGGAAACCTTCAAAGTTCATAAGGGTGACTAGATATAAATAGTTTAAGATCAAGCAATATCAAAGTTATGAATCCATCAACAAGTCTTGGGAAAATGCACATTAAACTAAGAATGGCCACTATACTCTCTCAATAGGTGCATAAAGATAGAAGATGGAGACTCAACATAAAAGTAAAAGAAAGGCCTTCATAGAAGGAAGCAGGGATTCAAGTCTCATAAAGAGCTTCCAAAAATTATGGTACTTATTAGCTTTCAGCTCTCATTGCCCCTATCATAAGCATCTTGAAGTGATTAAGGTTAAAGTGAACAAACTATGAATTATCTGCTTGACAAAGTATAAGTTGGCAATCTCATGTCCCTTGAATACGAGGGCCGCTCCTCATGCTACTCAAGTTTAGTTACCGGTAAGTTCTTGTCATAGTAAGTACATGTGTATCATAGAGAACCGCCAACGGGGTACCCCTTGCCCGATGATATGGAAGAATCCCCATATAAAATGACAAGGCAAGCAGACAATAACAATCTCAGCATCTTCTTATTTACCATGGGAAAATGCTGCTTTTTTCTCTCTTTCCTCTTTTCTCATCTTTTTTTCTTTTTTCTCAATCTCTATCTCTTTTTTTATATAAGAAGAATGCTTCATAGATTGCTCATTATGGTTACGCTACAGGTTTCCACCATGATTAGGCATGTATTAGACCAGCTGCCCAGGTGTTTCTTTAACACACATACATAACTCTATGGACTTACAAGCTCCCCTTTCATTTCACACCGACGACATCCATAAACAAAAGAGCATGATATCAACTAGGTACAATGTACAAGTGCAATGTTGAAAGCGTTCCCCATGACAGCATGGTTCTGCTAATCCCAACGTATAAGTGCAAGCATATACAACATAGATGACATAATGGTTCAAGTTTATTAGGGGCAAGAAAAGTAAAGTGTGCCATCAAGTTCGTGAGAGCTTTAATCACTAATTTTCACATAACAAGTTTAATCGGAAGGTAGATAAAAACATGAATATACTTGGAATAGCAAATGCTAATAGGTAGGTATGGTGGACTCTTTGGAATAACTTGGTTTTATTTGGAGTTGGATGCATGAGTGGAACTCATACTTGGTATGGAGGCTAGCAAAAGACTGGGAGCGACCAACTAAGAGAGCAACAATGGCCATAATCACGCAAAGCGACAAAACATCATTAATTATAGCATAAAGTGATATTACAAGTTGAAAACTAAATGATCATAGAAGCTATGGTGACTTGGGATAGTCTTAACATGGTGTGAGCATGCGCCAAGTCAACCCAAATAAAGCATTAAAGGAGAATACCACAATATTATGCTTTTATATGCTAAACAATGCATGATTCTTTCAAGGCACATTAAGCAATCTCAATTGTTTATAACAAGTCATGCTACAGCAATAGTCACTAAGCATAAAGCAAAAACAATATCAAGCATTACATGATAAAGTCTAGGCCACAGTAAAAAACAAGCTCCTTTTATACCACTTAAGCATGAACTTTCTACTCTCTTCCAACACCAATTGACTTATTTGAAACAACTCACAAAGATAATAATAAATAAAGATCTGTGAGATTGTCTCACAAATCCACAAAGAAGAACTAAAAAGTTCTAAGCTGAAAGCACAAGAAAACTAAGGCTAAACCCAGTGCTAGCAAAAGAGAACACTCACAAAACAATAAAAATGAAAACTAGAGTGTTCTAAACAATGAAAGCAGAGTGTGTCTCTCTCCAAAAGAAGTGCTGGGATCCAACCAACTTATTGCAGAAAACAAAGAAAAAGAAAACTAAAAATAAAAACAAAGACGCTCCAAGAACAACACAATTATGCATGAAACAATAAAAATGAAGTGTTTGGAAGAAACCTGAGATTTTTATTGATGAAAAGGGGATGCTTTGGGCATCCCCAAGCCTTGACGCATGTACTTCTTGGATATTTCTTGGGGTGACACGTGTGGCATCCCCAAGCTTGAGCTTTAGTCCATTCTTTATCTTATTCCATTACTCTTCCCTACACTTTAAAATTTCCTTCATACAAAACTTCACGCAATCTTCATTAGCAACATTAGTGTACTCAAGATAATAAGTCTTTTGGTTTAGTTTTCACACAAGTAAAACTTCCATTAAGACACAAGCTACTGTAGAACTTCCTTTAAAAAGTTCAAATGATCAAAGAGAACTTAAAGAGAAAGAGATTAAGAGGCAAATGCAAATAATGGCAGAAATCTACCAGAATAGACCAGCAGGTAAAAACCAATTTTTTCGAAGACCTTTTGTTGCTCAAATCAAAAAGTGTTGAACTAACTAAAGTTGGATAACAACCTGGGGTAGAAGCACAAAAAACCGACATATAGAGATTTTTTCACGATTTTTTTTACAGCGAAGCACAAAAATCTGTTTCGGGACAGCAACTTTCCCAAGCCTTACTTATCTCTCATTAGACGTTACTCTTGGCACAAAAACCACACAAAAAATGATAAGGAGAGGTTATTACTGAAGCAATAACTTCCAAGACTCAACTAAAACTTTTGGGTTATCTCCCAATAAGTACTTTTCTTTAACGCCTTTAAGTTACGCATGATAGTTTGAGAAGATGCTCACATAAGAAATATGAATTGAAGTAAAAGAGAGCATCAAGAAGCAAATTCAAAGCACATTTAAATCTAACCCACTTCCTATGCATAGGAATCTTGTAAAGAAACAAGTCATGAAAGCACAAAGCAACAAGCATAGTAAAGCAAAACAAGTGCAACTTCAAGACTTTCAACATAAAGAGGGGAAACTTAATATTATTGAGATGCATAAAACCATGTTTCCCTCTCTCATAATAACTTTCAGTAGCATCATGAATAAAATTAACAATATAACAATCACATAAAACATTCTTATCACGAGCCACATGCATAAAAGAATTAATACTCTCCACAAAAACATAGTCATTCTTATTAATTGTAGTGGGAGCAAATTTAACAAAATAGCTATCATTATTATTCTCATCACCATAATCATCAAATATAGGAGGCATATTGTAATCATTAATTTTCTCCTCAATAGTAGGTGGACTAAAAATATCATATTCATCATTGTAATCATCATATATTGGAGGTTTGGTATCATCATAAGCAATAGAATAGCTATCTTCCAAAGCTAGGGAACTAAAAAGATCATTTTCATAAAAACTAGCTTCCCCAAGCTTAGACTTTTCCATAGCATTAGCAATAATGGTGTCCAAAGAATTCATACTAAAAACATTGCTATTAGCATGCAAATAAAGTTCCATAGGTTTTTTAATTTTCTCTTCGAACACTTCATGTGCTAACTCAAGATAAATACTATAAAGCTCTCTAATTTTGTTGTTGTTTTCCATTAAGCCTAACTAGTGAAAACAAGAAACAAAAAGACAAAATTGCAGAATCTAAAGGAAATAACTTCGAGCACTCACACACCAGCAACAGTACTAGAAGATAGCTTAGTAGCCAGATGATGTGAGTACCTTTTACCTTACCTCCCCGGCAATGGCGCCAGAAAATAGCTTGATGTCTACGCACTTCTATTCTTGTAGACAGTTGTTGGGCCTCCAAGTGTAGAGGTTTGTAGAACAGCAGCAAGTTTCCTTTAAGTGGATTACCCAAGGTTTATCGAACTCAAGGAGGAAGTGGTCAAAGGTATCCCTCTCAAGCAACCCTGCAATCAAGATACAAGAAGTCTCTTGTGTCTCCAACACACCCAATACACTTGTCAGGTGTATAGGTGCACTAGTTCGGCGAAGAGATAGTGAAATACAAGTGGTATGAGTATAAGACAATGGTGCCAGAAAAGAGCTTGACGGGAGGAAAATACTAAAGGCAAAAAGATGGAAGCAGGCAAACATGTAACATATCTAGTTGCAAACGGTGTTTCAATGTTTAGAAACAAGGCCTAGGGATCATACTTTCGCTAGTGAACACTCTCATATAAATATCTTCTCTCCATGATACTACTCTGAACTACTCTCCGATTGGACACTCTAATCCATGGTAGGGCTATAACATCACTCCTCAAAGTTCGCTTTCCCCATCTAGATAACCCCTCACTATCACCTTGAGCGCTAAATGGTTCCAACAAACACCACAATTTCATAGAGACATCTAACTCCAAATATAACTCATAACAAGTATTTGTAATCTCTAGCCTAAGTGCCACCATGGTGTGCACGCTATCACTTTCACACACGAGAGGATAGCCAGAGATCTATTAAAGCACTTGAGTAGCAAGGTAGATCTACTTGATTACAAAGCTCATGATCACAATATGATCACGCATAGAGAGAGAGATGAACACATAGCTACCGGTAGAACCCTTAGCCTCGAGGAAGAACTACTCCCTCCTCATCATGGGAATCAGCAACGGCGATGGAGATGGCTGTGGAGATCGATGGAGATGGCTCCGGGGCACTTATACATTGCAAATGTATCTATAATTTTTGATGCTCCATGCTTGGTTTTATCCACTTTCTTGTGTTTTGTCCACACTTTGGAGTACTTTTCATATGATTTCTTGGACTAACCTATTAACAAGAGCCATAGTGCCAGTTGCCTGTTTTCTGCTGGTTTTGGTTCTAGGAAAATCAGAAAATGAATATTCTCGGAATTGTACAGGACAAAAGCCAAAGTGCCTATTTTTCTAGAAGACTCTAGGAGCCAGAATACGAGACGGATGAGGGCCAGGGGCTGGCCACACACCCCCTAGGCGCGGGTTGGGCCTGGCCACGCCAGGGCATGGTGTGGTGGCCCCATGCACCCCCTCGGTCTCCCTCTTCGCCTATAAGAAGCCTTCTGACCTAAAAACTTCAGGGGGTTCGACGTTTTTCCAGAAGAAGTTCCGCAGTGCTGCCACCACCGAATGGGAGATTCGGGGGACAGAAAGTCTCTGTTCTGGCACCCTGCCGGGACGGGGAAGTGCCCCCGGAGCCATCTCCATCGATCTCCACCATCATCTCCATCGACCATCCATGTTTCCCCCATCTATGAGTGAGTAATACCCCGTTGTAGGCTATGGGGATGGTAGGGATTGGATGAGATCGTTCATGTAATGGCATCAGATTTTTAGGGCATGGTGCCTAGTATCTTTTATTAGTGCTTTATGACTTTGTTGCGACTTGTTGTGCTTAATGCTTGTCACTAGGGCCCGAGTGCCATGATTTCAGATCTGAACATGTTATTCATTCATTATGATAGTATTGTTTTTGGTCTTATCTGCAAGTTGTATACACACGTTGTTGTCCGGAACCTATGGCCCCGAAGTGACAGAAATCGGGATAACCGGAAGGGAATGGCTTTGATGTGAGGATCACATGTGTTCACGGAGTGTTAATGCTTTGCTCTGGTTGCTATTTGAATTGTCTTGTCCATGCAACGCCCGTCCATCCATCCCTATGCCTACCACACTTGAATCCCACTGTTTACTGCTTTTGTTACTACTGTCTTTGCTTTACTACTGCTGTTACTTTACTATTCCTACTACAAAACTGTTGCTACTGATAAACTGCTGTGAGCAAGATTGTTTCTAGGTGCAGATGAAATGACAACTCAGTTGTTAAGGCTGATAAATATTCTTTGGCTCCCCTTGTGTCGAATCAATAAATTGGGTTTCACTTCCCTCAAAAATACTGCGATACACCGCCTATACTTGTGGGTCATCAAGACTATTTTCGGGCGCCATTGCCGGGGACCATAGCTTTATTTATCAAGTTCACTTGGAATCACTATTGTTCAAGCTAAGTTTATTTCTTCCTTGTTTGCTTGTTTCTTTATCAAAAATACAAAAAAATCGTTCCTACTCTAGTTGTTATTTTCGTTGGTCTGTTATTGTCTTTCTCTATCATGCTTGTTGTCAATGGTTGGTTTCTTTGAAACTGAAGCTTATTGGCAAGGTGGGTTCATGGAAGATCAAAAATATTATTATAAGGAACACCGCTTGTCACAAAAAGGGAAACACTTATGGGAACAAATTGATAGATTGTATACCATTGCTAGAAACGTGTGCTCTACTTATAATGTTACTTATTGCTGTGATGAGTCTTGTTGCAGAAAGAGGTATAAACACCTCCCTTTTCAATGTGAGTATAGTGATAATGATACCATATCTTCCTATGCTAAAGGAATTTATGACTTTTAGGATGCGGAACAAATTGAAGAATTTATTGCTTGGAAGGGTGCTTTTGAACTTGCTAGTTTGCTTGAAAATATTGATGATTCACCTTACAAATATGAGGTTTATGGTATACTTAAATTCTGCTTTGATAATTACAAGGATGAAAATGGCTATATCCTTGAATATTTTAATAGATGCTTTCCACAAATGGAAGAGAGTAATGCCTTGCAGGATCCTATGGAAGAAGAAATTGATGAACCTGAAATCTCATTAGATGAAAAAGAGGAGAGTGATGAACAAAAGGAGGAAGAATGGATTAGCTACCCATGCCTACCTTCTAATGAGAGTAACTCTTTATCCCTTACATTATTTGATTGTCCTCCATGCTTACTAAAGGAGGATGAATGTTATGTTCCTGAGGATTCTTTTGAAAATGTTTATGATAAAGCTCTAGTGCTTGTAGATCATGAAGAGCATGCTTTATGTGATAGTTATATTGTTGAGTTTATTCATGAGGCTACTGAAAATTATTATGAGAGAGGAAAATATGGTTGTAGAAGTTTTCATGGTATTGAAACACCTCTCTATGTGCTGAAAGTTTTGAAGTTACTCTTGTTTTATCTTCCTATGCCTGTCACTTTGTTCTTTGCGAATTTATTTGCATACACGATTCCTATGCATAGGAAGTGGGTTAGACTTAAATGTGTTTTGAATTTGCTTCTTGATGCTCTCTCTTACTTCAAATCATATTTCTTATGAGAGCATACTCTCAAACTATTATGCCTGAAGATGATAATATGTCTATTATTCTTGGGAGACCTTTTCTTAAATACTGCAGGTTTATTGTAATCAAGGGAAGGTGACCTTCAATGTTAATGACAAGGAACATACTGTCTATTTCCCCAAGAAGATTGAAAGTACTTATGGTTTGAATTCAATTGAAAATTTTGAGGGCATTCAAGTTGGAGAAATATATTGTCCCATACCAAGAGAAAAATTTGAAACTATTATGATTGGGACCATTGCTATCAAGGTTGAGGTAACATAATCATTAGTGGAATACAAAGTTTTGTCTCATATGAATTTTTTTTGGTAACAAGACCTGATCAACCTTGTTAACAAAAGGATTTCATTGAACAAAACAATGTTTTCACCATGATTATCTCCGCTTACTTCTATTCTATCCATTTTAGTTTTTCCCTATGCCTAACTTAAAGGCGTTAAAGAAAAGTACTTATTGGGAGATAACCCAAAAGTTTTAGATGAGTCTTAGAAGTTATTACCTCTGTAATAACCGCTCCTTATCCTTTTTATTTGCTTTTTGTGCCAAGAGTAACCTCTAATGAGAGAGAAGTAATGATTGGGAAAGTTGTTGTCCCGAAACAGATTTCTATGCTTCACCGTAAAAATTCGTGTAAATCTCTGAACTTCTTTTTGAGGCGTGAATTTTTGTGCTTCTGCCCCAGGTTGTTATATAAATTTCGTTCGTTCAACACTTTTTGATTTTAGCAACATAAGGTCTTCGAAAAAATTCGTCTTTACCTGCTAGTCTGTTTTGATAGATTTCTGCCATTTTCTGCATTTGCTTCTTGTTGGTTCCTTTTTGAGTTCTTTTGGGGAATTGAGCTTTTTAAGGGAAGTGCTACAGTAGCTAGTGTTCTAATGGAAGTTTATTTGGTGTTAGAACTGAACCTTAAGACTTATTTATCTTGAGTGCACTAATGTTGCTAATAAAGATTGTGTGAAGTTTTGTATGAAGGAAAAATTTCAGGTGTATGGAAGGAATGAGTAATGAGATGAAGGATGGACTAAACCTCAAGCTTGGAGATGCCACGCGTGTCACCCCAAGAAATATCCAAGAAATATAAGCGTCAAAGCTTGGGGATGCCCAAGGCATCCCCCTCTTCATCAATAAAAATCCGAGGTTTCTTCCAAATACTTCATTTTTATTGTTTCATGCATAGTTGTGTTGTTCTTGGAGCGTCTTCTTTTTCGTTTTTGTTTTGGTTTTTAGTTTGCGTGGTTTTCTTAGTTTGCTGAATAAATTGGTTGGACCTCCTCTTTTATACATTGGTGTTCAAATAGTTTGGTTTGGATTGGAAAAGAGTAGGAAGCTTAAGTGGTAAAGAGAGCTTGTTTTTGACTGTGGCCTATGCTTTGTCATGCCATGCTTGATATTGTTTTGGCTTTATGCTGAGTATTCTTTGCTGTAGCATGACTTGTTATAAAAAATTGAGATTTCTTAATGTGCTTTGGAAGAATCATGCGTTGTTTTAGCATATTAAAGCATAGTATTGTGGTATTCTCCTTTGATGCTTTATTTGGGTTGATTTGGCACATGCTCACACCATGTTATGACTATCCCAAGTCACCATAAGCCTTTATGATCCTTTAGTTTTCAACTTCTAGTATCACTTTATGCTTTGATCAATGATGTTTTGTCGCTCTGCATGATTATGGCCATTATTGCTCTCTCGTTTGTCCCTCCCTTACTATTGCTAGCCTTCAATTTCACTGAGTATGTTTTACTCATGTTTCCAACTCCCTAAAACCAAACATTGCCAAAGTGTCCACCATACCTACCTATTAGCATCATTTGCTACTTCCGTGCATATTCAATATGCCTTGTTTTCTTCCGAATAAAAATGTTTGCTTGTTATGAGAAAGTTAGTTAGTAAAGCTCTCACGAACTTGATGGCACACTTTATTTCCTGCATTTAATAAACCTGAACCATTGAGTCCTTCTTTGTTGCGTATATGCTTGCGCTTTATAAGTTGAAGTTAGCAGAACCATGTTTCATGGGGAATGTTTTCAACACTTCGTTGGTACTTAGTACCTCGTTGATATCATGTTCTTTTACTTATGGATCCCGGCGGTGTGAAATAAAAGTGGAACTTGTAAGATCATGGAGTTTGTATGTATGTTAGAGAAACGCCCGGGCCGCTAGCCTAAGCCATGCCTAATCATGGTGGAAACTTGCAGATAACCATAATGAGCATTCTATGAAGCATCCTCAATAAAAATCTATGCACATAGTAAATAAAAAGATCGCCGAGATGCTCATTGTCTGCTTGCCTTGTCATTTTGATTATGGGATAGCTCCTGTATCATGTGCAAGGGGTACCTCGTTGGCGGTTCTCTATGATACGTATATACTTACAATGACGAGAGCTTACTTGTGACTGAAGTTGTGTAGCATGAGGATCGGTCTTCATAAGTAAGGGGCATGAGACTTCGATTTATAACTTGTCAAGCATATCCTCTTAGTTGTGTCACTTTAACCTTAACCATTTAAAGATGTTTATGACAGGGGCAATGAGAGCTCAAAGCTAATGAGTACCAAACTTTCAGCATTTGGAAGCCTTTCAAACTTTTCAAAACCTGTTCATTTCCTTGTTGAGTCTCCACAGATTCTATGAGCACCTTCTTGAGAGCATAGTGGCCATTCTTAGTTCTATGTGCATTTTCCCAAGACTTGTTGATTGATGCTTCCCTTGATATTGCTTGTTTTAAACTATTTGTATCTAGTCACTCTTGTAAACTTTGAAGGTGTCCTATGCATTTATGTTTGCTACTCTATGAGGGACAAGCTAAATGCCACTATGCTATGTTTTCTTTATGTGAAACAAACAAACGTCTTGCAAGGCATTGTTATTCATGAATCTTTTGTTTGTGCCTTTTCATGTTGCATCATAGTCTCTTTGTCTTATTGCTAGAACTTTGTCTTTCATGTTATGATTGAAGTACTATGATCCCAGCTTTGAATGTTTTACAAATACTTTGATCAAGTCTTTGATGGTGCATGTCACCTCAAAAATTATTCTTTCTTTTTATCACTTACCTACTCGAGGACGAGCAAGAGTTAAGCTTGGGGATGTTGATACATTGCAAATGTATCTATAATTTTTGATGCTCCATGCTTGGTTTTATCCACTTTCTTGTGTTTTGTCCACACTTTGGAGTACTTTTCATATGATTTCTTGGACTAACCTATTAACAAGAGCCATAGTGCCAGCTGCCTGTTTTCTGTTGTTTTTGGTTCCAGGAAAGTCAGAAAATGAATATTCTCGGAATTGGACGGGACAAAAGCCAAAGTGCCTATTTTTCTAGAAGACTCCAAGAGCCAGAATACGAGACGGAGGAGGGCCAGGGGCTGGCCACACACCCCCCCCCCAGGCGTAGGCTGGGCCTGGCCGCGCCAGGGCATGGTGTGGTGGCCCTAGGCACCCCCTCGGTCTCCCTCTTCTCCTATAAGAAGCCTTCTGACCTAAAAACTCTGGGGGTTCGATGTTTTTCCAGAAGAAGTTCCGAAGCACCGCCACCACCGAAGGGGAGATTCGGGGGACAGAAAGTCTCTGTTCCGGCACCCTGCCGGGACGGGGAAGTGCCCTCGGAGCCATCTCCATCGATCTCCACCATCATCTCCATGACAATCCATGTTTCCCCCATCTATGAGTGAGTAATCCCCTGCTGTAGGCTATGGGGATGGTAGGGATTGGATGAGATCGTTCATGTAATGGCATCAGATTGTTAGGGCATGGTGCCTAGTATCTTTTATTAGTGCTTTATGACTTTGTTGCGACTTGTTGTGCTTAATGCTGGTCACTAGGGCCCGAGTGCCATGATTTTAGATCTGAACATGTTATTGATTCATTATAATAGTATTGTTTTTGGTCTTATCTGCAAGTTGTATACACACGTTGTTGTCCGGAACCTATGGCCCTGAAGTGACAGAAATCGGGATAACCGGAAGGGAATGGATTTGATGTGAGGATCACATGTGTTCACGGAGTGTTAATGCTTTGCTCCGGTGCTCTATTAAAAGGAGCACCTTAATTACCAGTAGTTCCCTAGAGGCCCCGCTGCAAACGGGCTGGCAGGACAAAAGATGTTGTGCAAGTTCTCATTGCGAGCACGTATGACTATATACGGAACACATGCCTAGGATTGTCTAGTACTTGGATGTTTTATCTTATTTATATGCAATTGCCCTATGTTCTGATTGCTATTTGAATTGACTTGTCCATGCAACGCCCGTCCATCCATCCCTATGCCTACCGCACTCGAATCCCACTGTTTACTGCTTTTGTTACTACTGTTTTTGCTTTACTACTGCTGTTACTTTACTATTCCTACTACAAAACTTTTACTACTGATAAACTGCTGTGAGCAAGATTGTTTCCAGGTGCAGCTGAATTGACAACTCAGTTGTTAAGGCTTATAAATATTCTTTGGCTCCCCTTGTATCGAATCAATAAATTGGGTTTCACTTCCCTCGAAAATACTACGATACACCCCCTATACTTGTGGGTCATCAGGCACTTCCCCGTCCCGGTAGGGTGCCAGAACAGAGACTTTCTGTCCCCCGAATCTCCCCTTCGGTGGCGGCGGCGCTACGGAACTTTTCGTGGCTGGAGGCTGGATTATTTAGGGTTTCTGCATCGGAGGCTTCTTATAAGCGAAAGTGCGATGTCAGAGGGTGGACCAGGGGCCCACACCACCTGGTGGCGCGGCCAGGGGGACCCGCGCCACCACATGGTGTGGCCAGCCCCTGGCCCCTCTCCGTCTCGTCTTCTGGCTCCGTGAGTCTTCCGGTAAAATATCGACTTTGGCTTTTGTTCGGTCCAATTCCGAGAATATTCATTTTCTGGAACCAAAAACAGAAGAAAACATGCAACTGGCACTGTGGCATCTTGTTAATAGGTTAGTTCCAGAAAATGTGTAAAAGTACTCCAAAGTGTGGACAAAACATAAGAAAGTAGATATAAAACAAGCATGGAACATCAAAAATTATAGATACGTTTGCAACGTATCAGCGAGCTCGGTATATAGCTTCCGCCGATGACCTAGAAACTGTAACCTGCCTTTTCAAAGACCAAGAAACAAGATTATCACCCAAATAAACACAAATGCCGGATGTGTATCATCGAGTATCTGGACAACCTTCCCAATCTACATCAGAATAAACTGTCAAGCTTGTAGGAGTAGAAGAATTAAAAAGTAGACCAGGGTCGAGAGTGCCTTTGAGATAGCGGAGAATTCGTTTAACATGAGAAAGGTGGGGAACACGAGGATCATGCATATACAAGCAAGCTTGCTAAACAGAATAAGAAATATTAGGACGAGTGAGAATATCATATTGTAGTGCCCCTATGAGACTGCGATAGAGTGTAGGATCGGGAACAGGATCACCATCCGCCGATAGTTTGGCACCGATGTCAGCAGGGGTACGACTGGGCTGACATTCAAGCATGCTAGCACGAGATAAGAGATCGATAATATATTGGCGTTGAGAAAGAAAGAGAGTGGAAGAATTTCGAGAAGCGGTAACACCGAGAAAATGATGAAGTGGTCCTAAATCAGTCATAGAGAATTCCTGATTGAGAAGGGTGATAATATGGCTAACAAAGGAGTCGGAGGAGGCGGTTAGAACTATATCATCGACATAGAGAAGAAGATAAGCGGTTTGAGTAGAAGAGCGAAAAATAAAGAGAGAGGAATCAGATTTAGAGGGAAGGAAACATTAGTTTGAATAAATGTGGCGAAGCATTGAAACCACGCACGTGGTGCTTATTTAAGACCGTAAAGAGACTTTTGGAGAAGACACACAAAGTTAGGATGGAAAGAATCTACAAATCCAGAGGGTTGTTGACAATAGACGGTCTCATTGAGAGTGTCATGCAGAAAAGCATTTTTAACATCAAGTTGATGAATCGGCCATGAGGAAGATTTAGCAAGACTGAGAATAATGCGAATAGTACTTGGTTTGACAACAGGTGAAAAGGTTTCATCGAAGTCCATCCCTTGCTGTTAAGAAAAACCTTGGCATACCCAACGAGCCTTGTGCCGTGCGAGAGACCCATCGGAATTATATTTGTGGCGAAAAACCCACTTGCCTGAAACCACGTTGGCGCCGAGAGGTTTAGGAACGAGAGTCCATGTATTATTTTGAAAGAGGGCATCGAACTCATCACGCATGGCAGAATTGGGGAAATTGGGGAAGACCTATCTAGAAGAGCTCATTTGTAGGAGGTAGGAATTGGGGAAATATTTGGAGTGGCATTGAGGTTAAGAAAACGGTGAGGAACGTGAAAGCCCTTTTTACCACGAGTACACATGACATGATCATTAGCGGTAATAGTGACGAGAATGGTGTGAGGAGGAACTTGTGGAGTGGGAGAGTTACTCAGAGTACTAGCGGCGCTAGCAGGAGATAGGGTAGGTGTGTCTGTTCCTGCAGAGGACGTGGTGGTGGTGGACGAGGACCTGGCAGGAGATCCTGCCATGACAAGAGAAAGTGGTGCGGCAGGCTGTCGCGGGGCCTCGACTGGCTGGT
Source organism: Avena insularis (assembly GCA_023614405.1). Taxonomy (NCBI): domain Eukaryota; kingdom Viridiplantae; phylum Streptophyta; class Magnoliopsida; order Poales; family Poaceae; genus Avena; species Avena insularis. The sequence goes on along the minus strand of CM042690.1, from coordinate 655,563,716 downwards.
TGGCTGCCGCGGCAGAGGTGACCGCGGACACGAAGGCGGGGATAAGGGAGCGCGGCATGATCGTATGTTGGGTAGGCGAGGAAGAAATAGGCGTAGACGACTAGATGAAGGAGTATGGTAAAGTATTTTCATCGAAGATGACATGACGTGAGACAAGAACACGTCCAGAAGAGGGGTCGAAACGTCGAGAGCCTTTGTGATCGTTGGAGGGTCCGAGATAAATGGATGGTAATGAGCGAGGAGAAAGTTTTTCGGGGCGATGGAGGCGGTGTTGGAGAAACAAAGACAACCAAAAACACGCAATTCAGAATAGTCGGGATGATGTAGGAACAGAGACTGAAAGGGAGTATAGAATGGACATGTTTTGGTTGGTCGGATGTTGAGGAGATATATTGTCGTGCGAAGGGCTTCAGCCTAAAACCGAGGGAGGAGAGAGGCTTGGATGAGTAAAGTACGGAGTATGTCATTGATGGATTATAAGGATCGTTCGGCTTTATCGTTTTGAGGAGAAGTGTATGGACAAGAAAAAGTAAGAGAATGCCTTGAGAGAGAAAGAAAGATCTGTTTTGGGTATTGTCAAACTCTCGGCCATTGTCACATTGGATAAAACGTATGAAAAGGCCGAAGTGTGTAAGAACATATCGCCAAAAATTTAGAAGAATTGAGTGCACATCGGATTTGGCGCAAATAGAAAAGGTACATATGTAGTGAGAGTAATCGTCAATAATAACAAGATAGTATTTGAAACCAAAAATACTAGGAAGCGGAGAGGTCCATAGATCACAATGCAATAACTCAAACGGAAAAGTACTATAGGTAGTTGATGTGCCAAAAGGTAATCTAACATGTTTGCCGCATTGACAGGCATTACAAATAGAGGGATCATGAGAAGAACTAGAATTATCAATAGGGAGACTAAATTCTTGAAGCAAAGAAGACATGGTATTTTTATTGGGGTGGCCGAGCCGATGGTGCCAAAGGTCGATGGAGGTGTGCATAGCTTGAGGTGTGGAAGATGGTGCGCCATGTAGAGGATAGAGATCGCCCGAGTTATTGTAGCGAGCGAGGATCTCCGCCGTTTTCAGATCTTTCACAGATAAGCCAAATGGGTCAAACTCTAAAGAAACATTGTTGTCGATAATAAAGCGACGAACATAGATGAGATTTTTGATTAAAGATGGAGCAACAAGAATATTGTGGAGAAGAAAATTTGTGTGGGGATTAGTGATGTATGATTGACCGGTACAAGATATAGGAATTGAAGAACCATCACCAATAGTTATAGAGGAAAAAGGGGAAGAAGAACAAGCTGACAGAAAATCCATATTTAAAGACATGTGCGAAGATGCACCAGAATCAAAAATCCAATCCGTAGGTTGTTGAGCGTGAAATTGTTCATGGCAGCGATGAAGGCGGATTGGCCCTAGCTTGGTGGGGCGGTTGATGAAGCGGTTGATGGCGATGGCGTAGGCATGTAAGGTAGTGTCGGAGGAGCCCCGTACATGTAGTTCATTGGCATCGAGGATGGCATTGTATTGTGGCGCGTGGGCGCCATGTAGGCCGTCGGTGGAGCTTGGGCGGTGTAGACCTGCTGCGGAGGTCGAGGTCCAAGAGGCCCTAGCGAGCCTATGGATGGACGAATACTAGGACTCGATGTCCCGGTGTAGGCCGGTGGGGCGCCGTAGGGAGAAGGAGTCGACCAGGGCATAGGCCATGCCTGAACGAGACCCGTCCACGGATCGTGTTGCGGCTGCCAGGTTGGCGAGGGGGCCGCGACAGAGGGAGGTGTCGGCGCTGGTGGAGTCGTCGCTGGAGGGGCCGGCGCTGGAAGAATTTGGTGGAGAGTAGAGGTAGAGGAGGAAGATAGAGGTGCGCCGGCATCGCAGGCTTCAGCCGGTGTCTAGAGTGGACGTGTCGACGGCGACGGCAGAGTTGGCGGAGCCATCTAGGTGCGAAAAAACCTAGGCGTCTTTGCCCTTTGGCCTATTGTGACGTTTGTTTGGAGAGCCGTAATATTTGTTTTTAATTTTTCGTTGCCGAGGATTTGATCTTAGGACCTCCTGCTCTGATCCCGTGATATTTTGGAATAATAATAACTTGTATTGATTTGAACAATAAGGTTTATATAGAAGAGAGGAGGGGATCGGCCGAACCGACTTAGGACTAGAGTCCTACTCTAATTCTAACTCAATTCTAATACCCCTTGCAGGTTTGTTTGTGATTGAGTGTTCATACTAGAGAATTTGTATTTTCGAGTATTCCACGAATATTTCTGAATTTAAGGAATCCTGTATGCTTTCAAGGCATTTGGCCTGATGCCAGGCTGGGGTATATATACTACTCCCCCGACCCAAATTAGTTGACTTAGATTTGTCTAGATTCGAACGTATCTAGACTTATTTTAGTGTTAGATACGTCCGAATCTAGACAAAACCAAGTTCGGAGGAGTAGTTAACAGTAATCGGTGACCAAGCACGAGATGCTTACTTGCTTAATTATGTTCCTAATTTATAATTATTTTTCTGGCCGCGAACATGATTAATGGTGTGTATAAATAACAAATAAATTCATAAATTAAAGTGTTTAATTAAAGTACATGCATGCTTGAGCGCATCGTAGATGGAAACATTACACATGACCAAAAAAAAAGAGCCTGAATTGAAATTCATCGCATTTACAACCGAGTCGACGCATCCCCGCTTTCTAGCTTCCATTAACCTTCCTGCAGTTCTTCCGGACCTCCCCCTGGCCGCCCGTCAGCGGCTTGGCGTTCCCCATCTTGATCATGGACGCGGCGAAGCTCCTGAAGAAGGCCTTCTCGCTGCTGGCGAAGCGGTCGACAATGGCGGCCGTGGGCGCTCCGGGCGTGGAGAAGAGCTCCTGGTCGGATCGGAGGAACCCGCGGTTGGCCTCGAGGTTGGTGAAGTAGTTCTTGTCGAAGGTGTCGGGCGTGGTCGGGTCGAGGTCGTTGAGCGCCGTCTTGTTCCCGCCCCGGCGCGGGCAGCTCGCCGCGAGTAGCCCCCGGTAGCCGCCGTCCAGCGTCGGGTCCGGCTTGCCCGTCTTGCTGAAGTTGTAGAGCCTGTCCGTCACGAACTGGCACTGCGCACGCCCGAACGTGTGCGCGCCTGCAATATCCACGAGGTAACGAGCGTCAGAATGACGGCATGACGATCGAGATCAGCAAACGATGGGTTTGGTTTGTTTACCTGAGAGGGCGACGAGGTCGGTGTCGTCGAGGCCGACGGCGGCGAACTTGCGCTGGAGGATTGTGAGGTTGTTGCGGGGGCTCGGGAGGAGGTTGTTGGCTCCCGTGATGTTGGCCGTGGTGCCGTCGCGCCGGCCCAGCGGGACGCGCCACCGGGGGCCTCCCGACTGCAGTGCACGCATGTGTGATCCATGAGACGTCCGTTGTTCGTCATGTGACAGACAGTGTGTTGGATTAAAGAGCGGCACTGAATGAAAGGTTTGTTGTGTGATACGACATTTCGTGCTTTGGTCGATCGACAGCCTGTGCGACGTGACTTTGGTTATCCCCACCTCGTACTAGCTAGCTACGTTCTGTCTTTTGCTGTTTAGCTATGGAAACCACGTGCCTGTCTGCCCGGTAGGCATTGTCGCGTCGCGGTTGCTCTAAAAATTCAGGCAGTGAAATGCTACTACCGATAGTCGTCGTACTACGTCGTTTGCATTGTACTACTAGCGCTCAATTATTTTGCACCGACGGGTTCTGAATTATTGCTGCGGCGCAGGGTCTAGCATATGTAGGCTGCAGCTACCGCGCCTTTTGGCTACCAGTACGTTGCCAAGTGGTCGGCTAAATAAGCATGTGTCCACAGGTCAACTTCCAATGGAGTTCGGTTTTTTTAGGAACTTCCAACACGAATGGACTTGACGTACGGATGATGATGTGAGTGAGGATTATGTAGTATTTAATATACATCTGTCTATACGTCTCACATACCAGTTCGACGGAGACCTTGGCGGCGATGGCGAGGATGTCGGCGCAGGAGACGACGCCGGGGCAGGCCTTCTCGAGCGCCGCCTTGACGTCGTCCACCACCGGGTACCCCCGCGCCGAGTTGTTGTTGGGCTTCGCGTACTTCTCCGACACGATGCTCGAGCTGTTGTCCAGCAGGATCGACCCGTCGCATCCCTGACGATCGAAGTTCAACAAAACACGGGGCGATCACGACGGACGTGCCAAAACCAAATGTGTGCAACGCACGTATATATACGGCGGGCAGGAAGGCTGTGGTTGCTTACCTGGACGAAGCAGTCGTGGAAGTGGAGGCGGGTGAGGCTGGCGTAGATGCGCGGGTCGGCCTGGTGCGCCGCCTTCAGCACGCGCCGCACCACCCTGTGCACGCCGGGGCACGACCCGTCGTAGAACCCCTCGCTCAGCTGCTGCGCCTCGCCGCCGAGGCCGAGCACGACGGCGACGGCCAGGAGGACGACGGCGCGAGCGCCAACACGGTACACGCCACAAGCCATCTTCCTTTTCTCGGCAGAGAATGGAAGCCTGCGTGCACGTTGATCGTATCGTACGTGTGTTTGCAGTTAGGTGCAGCAGGGGACTCTTCTCACTCTGTGTGCATGTGGCTGGCTCGGTGGTTCACACAGTCTGTCGAGAGCGAGCTTTATAGCCAGAGCGCTGGTGATCATAAGAGAGGCCCTTTGCTTGGATCCGAAGGATGGATCGATGGCTCAATCATTTTCTGTCCAGGGGATTCCGTCCCGGTGTCCTTCTCAGATGCCAGTTTCATGCATGCAGGTAGGTATGCGAAAGTAAAAAGGCAAATGCATTGCATGCATGCCGCGTTTCCTTTTTTTTTTCTTTCAGGGTAATGCATGGCGCGTTTCCTATTGGTGCGCGTAATTTTTAATCAGAAATGCTATACATACGGACTGGTTTTTACGAAATATGAGTTACGGACTGACGTGGGCTTAACATATTGGATTACGGTTCCTGGAATCATGGGAGGAAAAAAAAAATTGCACCAGCCCGCTTTCTCCACCTCACCCCGTAAAATGTTTCCGTAGCTCAGATTTCGTAAGTGTAGCATTTCTGATTTTTAATTTCGACCGAGCAATAGTACGTACGGTGCCAACAATCTTACTACTACTAGAACAGACGCATGTCTTTGATGTGGTTTGTTGACACTCAATCTATAATGGTTACAAATTTTAGGATGATGTCAACCGACTGAGAATAAACACAAATAGTAGGATGGTAAAAAGTTTTCAGGCACCTGAGACCTGAGATGTAGGCGCTCCCAACATAAAAAATATACTTCACGATGACTCCATTACTATAGGTTTTAGGGTTAATTGATAAACGTCACTGTAATTTCGGGCTATTTGAGAAACCTCATTGCAACTTTCAACTTTTGAAAAATACCACTATAAATCTATGTACATCTCATATATGCTATTACGCCCATTTAAACACGTATACCAGACTATATACACACGTATTGTTTTGGTACATACGTATATACTATGGGGCTCCACATTAATCACTAGTGTATTTGGCAGCTTGATTCGACAGTCAAAATACATAACGTTCACTGGCTCGACTCAAACACATAAATGGTTAAGTTCACTTACGGTACTGATGGCCGATATTTCCGCTTTTCTGAGATGAATATTCAAACATGAGCAGAGGGGACGGGAACGTCAGTTAATTGTCTTGTCATGTGTGTATGCAAAGCTGCGAGTCTCCGATGCCTACGTACTCTTCATCCAGCTGCGTACCTTGAACAATATATGCATTCATGCATGTGATGGCCATTTGGACACGAAACTCTACTGAAGGCTCTGTATACGTATATAATATCCATTTAGATATATATCGAATGGTTTTTATATGCATGTCGTATACATGTTATATTTATTGAATGTTGAACCTAAAAGCTATAACAAGGACCCTAATTTATTCCAAAATAAATTCATTATTTTTCGGCTTGAGCCAGACCACGTCAGACTGATTTGGTGCCCCACAGTGTATAGTATAGATGTAAATACATGTGTATATTGACCAGTATATGCGTTCAAGTGGGGCATAATGGCATATATATACATAGAATTGCAATGGCATTTTTTAAAAGTTAAAAATTATAATGACGTTTCTTAAATAGCCAAAAATTGCAATGACATTTATAAAATTAACTCTAGGTTTTATTGCACATCTTGTAAATTTTAGCTTTGACTACACACCCAGAATTAGTTGGATGTGGCAAATGTTGCAATCAAGCTGTAGTAAAAATAGAAGAAGAGCGAGAGAATGAGGAGTTCCTATCTAGTACTTCCTCCGTCCACAAATAAGTGTACTTTTAGCATTGTCCTAAGTCAGCTTAGTAAAGTTTGACTAACTTTTCAGGAAAATGTATAAATATTTATGACAGTAAATTGATACTGTTAGATTTGTTTTTAAATTTAGTTTTATAATATGTTAGTTTGATGTAATATATGTTTCTATATTTCTCTATAACGTTAGTCAAATTTGATTATGTTTGACTTAGACAAAAGCTAGAAGTACACTTATTTGCGGACGGAGAGAGTAGAGCAGGTACAATAGACTTTCTCATGATCAGATGATCGCATACGCAGTTCTCTTAGAATAGAACTAGTAGTACTACTCAATCTTTCACGTATATATTCACCGACGATCGAGATGTAGAGACTTTGCAATGACGAAGAACTGCTCCCAATTTTGGAAATTTGAACTCGGAAGTAGGTACTCCATTTACCCAACTGCTCGTCGAACTGCTCTCCTAACGACGTGTAACCGCAAACCGCTGCAGAGTCTTTGCTCCGCGGTCAGAGCCAGAGATCGCATTCGCCACCGTACCACGATGTCGGTCGATGCCTATGATTTTGACCTGCCTGCGCGATCAATGATGTCGCTTTGGCACCGCATCATTTGCCACACGTATTCGGAAAGTTCCTTATTTGGATTAAACTGTACTCCATTCGGATAGTCTTATTACTTAATTAGGTTTCTAAATTATAGAGCAGACGAGGCATCCTTCTCAGAACAGTCGATGATGAACGGACAGGGAAATGCAATGCTACCTGAAGGTCCTCCCAAATTAAGGAGCCGCTGGCATTTAATTTCACTCCTTGCTTGTTCAAGACTTCAACTTGAACGACACACCTACCGATCAAACCGTAGCGGCAGCTACAGATTCTTTTATGGCCAGCGCTAGGCGTCCTCGTTTCCCATCGTCCTCCTCTCCTGCGCGCCACGTGTTCCAAAAATAGCCTAAAATCCCGGTTTTGCTGCAGAATATCTTTTTGCTATAAATGTTTCCGGTTTTGCTTCCGAAGCAAAAAAAGGGTTCGTTCTAGAAAATAGAACGTCCCGCCGGAGACTTCGTCGGAGACCTCGCCGAAGACCATGCAGCAAAAAAATTGTGCTAATGTAGCAAAACCGACTTCGCCGGAAACATCGTCGGAAAAAACTCGCCGGTGACTCTCGCCGAAGACCTTGTAGCAAAAAGTTGACACTGTTGTAGCAAAACCACAATACGCTTGTAGCAAAAAAGTTCTTCTAATGTAGCAAAAAAACTACTTCATCGGAGACATCGACGGAGACTTTTATAGACACCTCGTCGGATGCCTCACAGGGATGTCACGTAGCAAAAAAGTTACGATATTATAGCAAAATCCGAAAACAAATGTAGCAAAAAAATAACAAACATGTAGCAAAACCCGAATTCACCGAAGACATTGTCGAAAAACATGCTATGTAGCAGAATATTCCGTCATATGTAGCAACGCCGACTAGTGTATGTAGCAAATTTGACCACCGCAGATAGCAAAAATAGCCAAACATGGCAGGGAGCAGCGCCGCAGCGGAACCCTAGGCCATGGACGGCGCGCCGGCTGGTAGCAGAGCCTCACGCCGCTTGTACCTTCGCTGGAGAAGCCATCGTTTGCAGCGGTATCACACCGACCACATCTTGTAGCAGCGCCTCCGTGCATCTATAGCAGCGCTGCTTTGGAATCTGTAGCAAGGCCCGCCATGAGTTGTAGCAGCGCCGCCGCAAGTTGTAGAGTCGCCGCCGCGTCTCTGTAGCAGGGTTGGCACGACAGTTGTAGCAGCGCCACCGTGACCGTGTAGCAGGGTCGTCGCGCCTTTGTAGCATCGCCTCCCGCCATTCGTAGCAGCGTCGGTCGCCACCTTCCGTGGCAGCGCCGCCCGCCGTACGCAGTAGTGCCGCCCGCCGTTGGCTGCAAGGGCGCCTGCCATCCGCAGCAGCGCCGGCCACCCATACATAGCAGCACAACTTGGAGCAGCGGCGTGTGGCTTGGAGCAGCGGCGCGTGGATTTGAATGTGGCAGCACTGACTTTGCAGCGCGTCATCGTGATTTTTTCTCCCATGGCAGCAGCAGCACTCGGGGGAGAGAGAGGAAGGGGCGGCGGGGAAGAAGATAAGCCTAAGATATTTTCCGGAGGAGGGTGGGGTCCACACAAACGAGAGCAGTGCGTGCAGCGCGTGCGCGAGAAACGTGCGCAAGTGGCGCGATGCGGAGGAACCGGGGGATGAAATTGCGGAGCCCTGATAGGTGCCACCACTCATCAGTCAATCGACACATGATGCAGATTGTCCCACGAACTGCGATGCAGCTGCAGGTTCATAGGACGAGCAACTCTGCATCCTAGTCCTACCTAGCTTATACTAAACGAAACTCAACAGCGCACACCACGAGAGGACGATTTCACACGAACGTACATGGTACACACATCCATCCAAAACACAAGAAGCGGTGATGCCCGACCGAATCTGGCCGGCGGAGGCTCAGCAGTAGCCGGATCCAAGAATTATTCAAAGGATGGGCAAAAAGTGTATTTTAACGCTAGTGATACAACTTTTATTTTAGGCAATGTAAAGACATATCTTGTTAACATCAACAAATTTGTTTCGAATTTTTTTGACACTTATAAATTTGCATGGTATCATGTAACGCATGGTATCACTGGATATTTTCCCTTCTCATATGCTCTCACTCAACTCGATCGATTATGCACTAGGGCGATCTGCAATAATTCATCCTAATAGCCAAGACAGATAACAAAATAAAAACTTGGTGTGGAAGTACTTAGAGCAACTCTAATGGCAGCCCTAAAATTTTTGCCCTAAAAAGTCAAAACAACTGTCCTAAAAGTTTTTAGGGCAGAAAACTGTGTCTCAGTTTTCTGGTTGCCCTATAATAGGGCCTGGGTGCCACAGCGGCTGCTCTAAACATTCATACAAACATCTAAATTGCACACAACAACATTGCAACTACTCCATGTTGCACCAATCGGAGAAATCGAAGAACCTGTAGGAGTACTCTGTCGGCTTCGGCGCCATCGATGGCCCGACGCCATCGGCGTTCTTCTTCTTCTTATCCGCCTCCATCTTGGTGTAGAACGCCTCCTCCGCCGCCACGTGCTTGCCGTGAGCCTCGGCGAACTGTCGTAGCTCGTCATCGGCCTCGGCCGTGGAGAGACGGCGGTGCTCCTGCACGTCGCGGCCGGTGCGGATGTGTGTCTTAGCGACGAAGATGGCCCTCTTGACGTTCTTGACGTCGTCAAAGTTCAGAAGCGACTTGGGGAAGCCGTGATCCCACGTGGCGGCTTCGAAGGCGCGAGCGTCCAGCCCTTTGGTCTCGAACATGCCGAGCCAGGGCCGCTCGCCGCCGACGGTGACCTCCGTGGTGTAGTGGCCTGAGGACCGTTGACGCACGCCATGGTAGCCGGTCACGATGCGCGTGCGGCGGCGTGGTGGCATGGCGTGTCGACGGCAGTAGTGAGGCAGCGGAGGTCGCGGGGCGGCAGATCCTCAGGAGTACTTCATGATCATAGACAATGGTACTAATGCTTTTCCTCTAATAATATGAATACTAATTAGCCTTACTAACTAAATAATTGGGTAATTAAAATTGCAAAGTGTGTGTTCCGTAAGAGATCTTTCTCGACTGGTCTTTAAGAGAAAAATCTTCAGATGGGTTATGCTTGGTGTTATACTCTTGTTACCGTATAGCGCTCTCTTATCTCGCTCTAATATCTAAAGTTATAGCGTGTCTCTATAAGTTAGATAGTGAAAGTTTTTCTACAGCTCAACCCACCATACCCATGTAGGCGAGAGCCGCCGAATTTTAAGACTCGCCATCTACTGGCCTCAGTACTGACCTCTCTCTTTTTCATTTACCCTTTGTTGGCATCCATTTGGTTTTGATAGGTATGTGATCGACAACATTAGCACGGTTACCCTTCCGACTTGGCCCAGCCAGGGTTATGAACGCCGCTTGGTTATTCTACATGACGCTTAGTCCCATTTGGTTCTAATTTTTACTTGGTTACTTAAGGGGTTCACAACAGAAAAAAATTTACTAGCTAGCGCAACACTCGAAGCCAGGATCTATCTAAGAGTTAATGCAGTAGCAGGGATGGTGTTTTAGTGACATACCCTTGTAGACCGAACGCGGTTAACATCTCGCGGAGAACGTGGATGAAACAGACAATCGTAGCTAACCTCAAGGTCGCGAAGCTCCTCGCTCGTCATATCCTGGTCCTTGCACGACAGCTCTAGCACCACAAGTAGCAGTGCCCCCAAGATATCGCGCACGTACGATGTCTGATGGCAACTCCCGTTCCCATTGATCCTGCCGGGATGCAGAATTAGACCCTATGGAACTAGGATCTAGCAGCGCGACGGCATGCCGGTGGTGTCGACTCTCAGGTGCATAGGTCTTTGTGGAACCGCACTCGCGATATTCAACTGAGAAAGAGGGGGAAATTTCCTAAGGAAAATAGCTTAGAAAATTCCCTTTTATATTTGTGTGTCTTTTTTCCACAATATACACCTCTTTATATAGGGGAAAATGGGGAATCCCCTCCCTAAAGTCCCAATATGGGACTAAAGAAAAGTGTAAAAGAAGGAGTAGCCGGCCGAGGTTAAGACGATGGCCAAGCGGGTCACCCCGCGTGCCAGCCCAGCTATGACCTAGCAGTGGCCCGCGAACGCGGCGGCCTGGCAGCGGCCAACGAGGCGGCGGCGGCCGGGTGCACCACGCGCGTCCTGCTAGCGCGCCCGCTCTCCAGCGCCTCTGCCCATGCTCGCCAACACCCGTGTGGGCCGGCTAGCCGGGGCTCGCTAGCGATGACTAGCTAGCGTCATTGCTGCCAGCTGAGTCGGCTGGTCGACATGGCCAGGCAATGGCAAGCGATCGCCTATTGGGGTGGCTTCCTCGGGGCCTTTTTCCTCCAGGGATTTGGTCCAATAGAGGAAGTTACGCCATAAATATATTTTTAATATATATTAATTAATAATTAACATATATAAATCTCTATTATTCTAAAATACCTTTTGGCTTATTTGCTTCTTCCGAACAACTTCAGATACTCTTCGGAACTATTCCGATAATCATCTGTTGGAACAATTCTGATATTCTCTTTCTCATCGGTGACCCCTTCGCTTCCATATCAATATAAGAATTTCGTCAGACCCTTAAGTGTGTTACCCTATGGTTCGAAAATGGCACATACATGATCGATATCTTTGTCTGATCAATGCTCAATAGCGGGACCGAGATGTCTATAATGACCCCTATGCATTCCATGAAACTCTGTCGTTGGAACCATAAACTCCGTGTCCAATTCCTTTTGTCTCTCCAATACATGACTTGTCCGAGATTTGATCTTTAGTATCAATATACTAATATCGTTACCAACGGGTCTACTTAATTCGATATCGTGATATCGTATTCCCATGACCTAGTCATACGCTGCAGCTTTATTGGATACAATCTCACCGAGTGGGCCTGGTGTATCTTCCCGTCACCTGGTGGACAAATCCCCATTTTGATGTATATGCCTCAACATGTTACTTTGGAATACCCAATACACACCTTTATAGTCACTCAGTTATGGTCATGACGGTTGATGTGATCAAAACATCTGCGGGAGACAATGATTAGTATGATCTCACTGTCTAAGGAGAAGGTCACTTTGTTTCTAAATATCAGAACGATGAACCATGTGACTACATCATGTTGTAATACTTACGTGGGTAATGTCCATCATATCATTCTCCAATGACATGACTCTGTTATCAACTGACATAAATGCTCCATGATCAGGAAATCTTGATCATCGGTTGCTCAATGAACTAGTTGAATAGAGGCTGCTAGGGACTTTGTTTGTTTGCGTACCACACCTATATCAATATTTCCTCTTGATACAGTTATAGCATAGTATGAAATTATTATGAACTAGTTTGAGATATGATAATAACCCTATTTATTATTTGCCTCTAGTGCATATCTCCTTTAGTCTCCTATTTGCACTAGAGTACAAATAATCTAGTTGCATTTGTTTACTGATCATTAAACACATGTGTTTTATATCATGATTGCTCGTGGAAAACGTCTTATCTTTTCATCTGTTTTTCAGATCCATATGTCCTTTTGCAAATCATTAGTGTTTCCTAATTTTGACACACACCATTATCTCATAATGTGTCAAAGTATTTGGTTTCGTGACAAAGCGAGACTTTCTTGCTTAGTATTACAATGATTGTCGATCAGTCACGAGAAATTTCACTCTTATCATATATACTAGCAAAACAATGAGTTGAACTCGAACTTCATTGTCCAAACTTGACATACTATTCTATTATTCAAGTAGTTTCCTACCTCAATATCAATGTATATCATTCTATTTTACTATGGTCCTGATGATACACTTAATCCTAGTTTAGATTTGCATGAATCATTTTCAAACTTGTTTTTCTATCCAAGAGCATGGGCACATTTTTATCAAGTATACAACATAGTTTTGTATAAGAACCTATGATAGAGACATAGGAAATGAGGACACTCTCAAATATTCTTCTCAACCATCGTTGTTTTATACTCAATGTTTCATCTAGTTTTATAAGTAAGACCCTTTCTTTCTTGTTTCATTCTGAACTCTTTCAGAATCCGAACTAGTACATTCTGAACTTTACTTTCAGAATCTGAACAGAAACATATTGAATTTGATGTTTTATTAAACACACCAATCTATCTCTATAGATTTCAATGTCCAATATTTTGATCAACTTCATTCACAGAATATTTCATTATATTACTAATATCAATTACTTCATTCACTATATGTGAAACACATATTAATGAATGTTGTCACGCTCCCACTTAGAATGTCATCCGCGTATGAGACTTTTGTACTATACATGATGTGATCAAAGCATCCACGGGAGACAGTGATTAGTATGATCTCACGGTCTAAGGAGAAGGTCACTTTGTTTCTAAATACCAGAACAATGAACCATGTGACTAGATCAAGTTGTAATACTTATGTGGGTAATGTCCATCATATAATTCTCCAATGACATGACTCCATTGTCAACTAGCATAAATGCTCCATCACCAGGAAACCTTGATCATCGGTTGCCCAACGAACTAGTTGAATAGAGACTACTAGGGACTTTATTTGTTTGCATACCATACATGTATCAATGTTTCCTCTTGATACAGTTATATCATAGTATGAAACTATTATGAGTAGTTTGAAATATGATAATAAACCTATTTATTATTTGTCTCTAGGGCATATCTCTTTCAGATACTATTTTGCATTCTTCTTGAATTGTATAATTTGTATTCTTGACTCGTCGAGTCATTGTTGTATATATATATATATTTCTTGTGGGTTTTGTTGTAAACTATTGTGATATAACTACTTGTTTTAAAATCCACCCACCGTAGAGTGTTTGGTGAGCGTCTTTGAATCGATTCTATGCGGATTTTTGTGGAAATGCTAAGATCTGCATAGACCCGATTCAGGGTTACACTTTGGTTCCTTTTCTCCATTTATTTACTATTTCTTCTCACTTGTTAGATTCAAGTGATGATTGGATCTTGTTCTTGTTTACTAAAATAGTAAAAATCAAGCATGCAATTAGTTTGAGATATCGTCAAAACCTGAATTTTGATGTGCTCTGTTGTAGCCATGGCACTTGTTTGAGATCTTGTCAATAACCGATACATGCTTAATTTTTGTAGTGGATACATAGAATAGTGTTTGTTGTCAAGCAATGCTAGAATACGTGTTATCATGTAGTTATATCCATTCTTGTCTGATTTTGACTACTGATTTGTTTATGTGTCAGTCAAATGCCACAATTATTTCATATGGCTGTAGTACATCTCAAAATGTTCTATGTCATGTCTAAAAATGTAATGTAATGTATCTAATGGATCCAGATTCAAGCCTAGGAAAGGGCATTGCTTATGTTTATTCAAAACAAGGGTATGATTCTTATGCTTTCTTGTTCTGTTTGGTGTTTCCTGAGTTCTGACTCATTGTAACAGTCAAAAGTTTGTTGGATATATAAGAATTTTATGGATAGTTGGGTTTGTTATACTGTATGTGATTGTGCAAAGCATTTGTTGAATACAACAGTATTAAGCATTTTATCTCCATTAAGCATCACTCTCCTTGCATTACTCACTCAAATCATTCACTCCAATATACTGTAGGGAGTACATGTGTGTACCTCTACTTGGTTCACACTAAATACATTGTCAATTGTGCTTTTCTCACAATATATTGTAAGGAACAAGCACTGCTTATTTCCTTGTACACTCCAAGTTATATTATCTCCTTGGAGACACTAGTTAGGTAGGAAAGCAACTAATACAATGGCATTATATTTCCACTATGCTTCTGGCTTTTTATTCCTTTTATAGAACTGGAACTGCAACAAGTTGAAGTATTGTTTATCTAACAAATTTTGGTCAAGATAATAAAAGAGAATAATTAAATTTGATAAGCAAATACGGCTATCTGATGAGTAAGTTTCAATTGTCCCTGACCTAAAAGAACAATTTCTTTTGACCATGTTTGTATTATTATCTTGTTTCTTGAGCTGAGTGCAAGAATGTGAATTGACTCCATATTGCATTTCCTATCTGCAAGCATACTCAAATTGACATGTCTACTCAAACTATGCTAGACGCTACTCTTATGCTAATCGGAATGAAGAGGTTACTTTGGTAAATAACTTTATCTTAACTCAATGGTAAATTAAACATTTGAGTTTTAGTTTTATTGTTATACATCTTTCTATTGCTACTGCCAAATCTTTATGTCTCTTTTGTCCCACCTGCGGTCATCATCTAAACATAAAGTAAAGTTTGAATATCAGATCAATTGAGTCCAGAATATTTAATGATAAAATTGAACTGCTACTGTTTTATGCTACATTTTTAGCATCAATAGATGAATATCAAGAATCTAATATCAGAAAGGTACTTGATGTCATAGATATTTCTCTATTTCAGTAAGAAGTTCACAATAAGAAAAGTGGACATGTCTAATCCTATTTCAAGCACGATGGACTAGAACGTGGTTCTTATTTTATTGCTAGGAAACATGAATGAAACTTGAACTACAGTAGAGCACGCGTGGAGTTTAGACCCAAGCTATATTTGCATGACATGTTCTTTTTCTCTTGGTAGGTTGCCCTCGGCAATTCCAAGGACTACAAGGTGACCCTGTTTTTAAGGTGGATGAACAAAACCTGTCCACTGGGACCTTGTCGACCGACAAGTTCCCTCATGTCCAGTTCAACCTAGCTCTCGAGAAGCAGTTCGAGCTCTCGCACACTACCAAGTTCTCTAGTGTCCTCTTCTCTAGGTACAAGTTCTTCCAGCCAGCCGGTGGTGATATGATGGATTTTGACTCTGGAAGAAGAATCTATAGATCTTCCGCAAACATACATACATGTTGTTGTACCTTTTTTCTGAGGATGTTTTAGTAAAATGTGGCTCTAGCTGGCCCTACTCTTGTAATCTTGCTTAATTAATCTAATAGGAAATGGAGACGTCAGAGCCCACATGTTTTTTTAAATGCCAAAATACTTAGCATCGGTCCGTCGACGCACAAGGCATCTAGGAAGCTCGCCGAGGCTACTTCCTACTATTGACGCCCAGGGCCAGCAAGGGAAAAGATCAAGGAGAATATTTGCACATCTATACAATAATTAGTCATTAGTGAATGCTAGAGAGATATTTCATCAAATTTTTGACAAATATGCGGTTTTAAAGCGGACATTGATGACCCACAAGTATAGGGGGTGCATCGCAGTATTTTCGATAAGTAAGAGTGTCGAACCCAACGAGGAGCAGAAGGTGCTGGCTAGTGGTATGGATCAGGAATTCTCTGCAAATACTTAGCAAACAGCTTTTTAGGGGTTTTTGATAAAGCAAGTAAACGAAGTACGAGTACACAAAAGACAATAAGAATAAATGCAGCAAGTGGCCCAATCCTTTATGTAGCAAAGGACAAGCCGGTTGTATTACTTAAGATGACCAAACGTTCTCGAGGACACATGGGAAGACTGTCAAGTGCTTTCGCTTCATATAGTTGATTAATCTTCTTTAGCTCGCTAAATGTTGTGTGGGTGAACCTGTGCTAATGTACCGACCTTCCTAGGACTAATACATACTTGTGATTATACCCCTTACAAACATCCGTAAGTACAAGAAAGTAATTAAGGTAGAAACCTAACCACAACTTTAAACTCTAAGACCCTTACGTCCCTTGTGCAATGGTTTCCTAACGGGGGTTCAGGTTTCTGTCACTTCAGCAACCCCTACGATTAGTAGCCAAATACACAATGCATTCCCCTAGGCCCATATAGGTGAAGTGTCATGTAGTCGACGTTCACATGACACCACTAGAAGAAGTACACCACAACTTAAATATCAAACTATTGAATCTTTCTCAACACAACTCCACTACTAACAACATGACTTCTCCCATGTCCTCAAGAACAAAATGAACTACTCACAAGACATCATATGGATCATGATCAGAGATGGAATAATGATGTATAACAATCTGAACATAAACATTAATTCAATGGTTCACTCAATAGCATCAACTACAAAGAGTAATCAACACCGGGAAAGTTTCTCCTATAAACTATGCAAGATTCAACCCAATTGTTACAGCAATATGGAGATGGTGATGAGGGTGCTGATGGTGATGATGGTGGTGATGATGACGATGAACCCGATGAAGTCCAGCTTGATGGTGGTGTTGATGGCGACGATTGATGGCTTAGTGTACGGCGCCAGAAAAGTGCTGGTGCGGTGTTGATGTAGAGCTTGTTGGGAACCCCAAGAGGAAGGTATGATGAGCACAATAGCAAGTTTCCCTCAGTTAGGAAACCAAGGTTTAATCGAACCAGTAGGAGCAAGGAAACACCCCAAAGGTGTTGCTAGATGAGCCTTGGCAAGGCGCACTACCGGTGCTAGTAGCAACGTGGAGACCTGCACAACACAACCACAGAACTTTGTCCCCAACTTGCAATGAGGTTGTCAATCTCACCGTGTTTTGCGGAAAACAAAGGATTAAACATATCGAATGGAAAGAAGTAATAGGTTGCAGAAAGTAAACACAAAGCAGTAAAGAGTTTATAGATTGTATGTAAAGAAAAAGACAAGGACCAGGATCCATAGTTCACTAGAGGTGGCTCTCCTTACGATAGATAACATGCTGGGTGAACAAATTACAGCGGGGCAATTGACAAACATCGAGAAAGCAATACATGCATATACTAATCATCTTGACTCCTTTGAGACTTGATTGGGCATTACAACATTATACATAGACCGCCATCCAACTTCATCTATGACTAATAATCCACCTTCAGGTTATCATCGAACCCCTCCGAAGATTAAGTTGCAAGCAACAGATTATTGCTTTACAACTGCGTGTAAAGTAAACAATACGATTGTTCTATGAACAAAGGATTGTTGTTTTCTCCTAGTAGCAACAAGACATCTAGTACCTTAGAGATTTCATCACTTCCCCAGTTACGGAGGCATGAACCCACTATCGATCATAAATACTAACTCTTGGAGTTGCTAGCATCTACTTGGCCAAGATAGCTACTAACAACGGAAAGCATGCAAGATCACAAATAACAAAGACATGATAGAATCAATAATCAATCTAAAATAGCATCTCAATATCCATCGGATCCTCGCAAACACAACATGCAGAATTACAAATAGATGATCTTGATCATGAACGGAGCTCACAAGATCTAAACGTGAAAGCACAAAGGAGGAGAACCAGCCATCTAGCTACTACATGGATCCGTAGTCCAAGGATGAACTACTCAGGCATCACACCGGAGGCTTGCATGGTGATGAAGAAGGCCTCCAGGGTGAATTCCCCTCTTCGGCAGGGTGCCGGGAAGAGCTTCAGATCCCTCCCGATCCAGGGATGGAGATGACGGCGGCTACGGACTCTTTCATGAATTTTTGATTGGGTCTTAGGGTTTTCGTCCCGAGGGCAATATATAGGCGGAAGGAGAGGCCGAGGGGGTGCCTGGGCTGGCCACATCACCCGGGCGCAGCCTTGCCTGCCAGGCAGGCTGTGGTGTGGTGGCCCTGCCCTCTCCGCCTCAGATTCTGCATCCGATGACTTCGAAAATAGGCACTTTGGCTTTTGTCCCGTCCAATTCGAGAATATTCATTTTGACTTTCTGGAACCAAAAACAAAAGAAAACAGGCAGCTGGCACTGTGGCTCTTGTTAATAGGTTAGTCCAAGAAATCATATGAAAAGTACTCCAAAGTTGGAACAAAACACAAGAAAGTGGATAAAACTAAGCATGGAACATCAAAAATTATAGATACATTTGCAATGTATCAACGATCTCCCCTCTCCGGGAAGGAATTCCCCCGGCAGAAATCTGTCTGCCGAAGAGATCTTTCTCTCTCGGTGTTTTTCGCCCCGCAGAGGCGGCGAAATCTTTCTGTGGTCGCCCCCCGAGTCTTAGGGTTTCGGGAGGATAATATACGCCAGAGGGGAGTGCCAGGGGTGGACCAGGGCGGCCACACCACCTGGTGGCGCGGCCCAGGGTGGCCCGCACCAGGGGGTGGTGTGGGCCCCCTGTGGCCCATCTCCTGCCCTCCTTCTGGCTTCCTTCGTCTTCTGGAAAAATAGGATTTTCCGTATATTTTCCCGGATTTTCTGATCTTCGCGAATTTTGCCTCCAAACAACACCTTTTCCATCAGAATCCTGACTGCAGCGGTCCATGCTCCAAAAGTCATCAACCATGCAAAAACAGATGAAATAACATAAGTATCATCTCTCAATACGAAATATATCAATGAATAGCAGTGAATTATGACATAGAATAGTGATGCAAAATGGACGTATCAGACATACATGGCTGTATGATACAACCATAATTGGTATTGTGCTTGGTGGCACTTTCTCTATGCCATCGGTAGTTCTGAGCAGGGAATTCTCAACACAGAAGTTCCGCCCTAAGTTCTGAGTAGTAACGGTGAGGGTTAACCCTGGCTCGGATATCGTCCACATGGGTGTCCATATTTTACTGGTACTTGACCGAAAGTTGACCGGTAGTACTGGTTGGAAGTTCCGATCGCTATTTGGTGGAACTCCAGTCAGTATTGCCTGGTCACTTCCATACCATTCTAGTCATTGGAGCTAGGGTTGTCATAACTTCCGGTGAACCACTGGTAGTACCAACGAGTGTCGGGAAAGCTGAAAATGGCTCATTTTGATGGCCCCTTTATAAGGACTTGTTCCTCCTCTCCACCTAACTCTTTAATATTCTCTCTCCTCCATTAATGCAAGAGATCTATTTTCCTATATCTCTATCCCTATCCACCCAAACTTCTTGATCTTTTAAAGATTTAGAGAGTTGATCTAGATCTACACTTCCACCAAAGGAAATATGATACCCCCAACGCATCATTTGTGGATCTTGTTACTCTTGGATTCTTGGAACTCTAGACAGAGTTAGACTTTCTCGAAATTAGTGGCATGCATTGTGAAGCTTCATGAAGTCGTTGGGAGCCTCCAATTAAGTTGTGAAGATTTATCCAATATTGTTGTAAAGTTTTCGGTCGCCACCTTCAAGATCACTACATAGTGAAATTTGAGCCTGCCTTTTTGGTGCGCTCTTGGGAGAATAGGGTGAGGCCTTCGAGGCGTTGGTGGTCATTGTGGTGCCACACCCCTCTAACGTAGTTGCACTTCTCCTCAAAAGGAAGGAACTACGAGAATTATATATCCGTGTATACTCTTTGGTAACGTTGTTCCCTTACCTTTACTACATGCAATTATCTTGTGTTTTTATGGCAACAACTCCGTGTGTACCAACTCGTCGGGACTCCAAGTGCAGAGTATTGTAGCAAGCGTCTTTTCCCCACAAGGATGATTCTAGGGTTTATATCAAACTATCGGAGAATTGAGTCAAGGGTTATTCTTCTCCTCTGAATTGAGCCAGACCCTCCAGGAGTCAGTAGCCTGAACTAGTTTTAGGATTGGGCCCTCAAGGAGAATGGGCTGACATATGGGCCTTGATGCTAGCTTAGGACGGCCATCGCTCTCTGCCCCTTCTTGAATTGTTCCAACTGCCAAGGTGTACTGAAAAAGAAAATTTGGTTTTCTCAACAACAAAAAACAATTGGTGCGAACTGAGAGGGCTGACGAGCACATCAGGGCCGGTGCTTTCTCGATCCCAATTCCCAAATACTACCTCCGTTCCACAATACTAGATGGATAGGCGCGCTTCGCCTCGCCGTCTAGATTGCATTCTAACAATGTGCGGGATTGATGTGATACCATGTGTTTTTGAAAGGAATTTTGTGATCTATTTGGAAGCATACATTGCGGTTTTGCCTCATCCAAACGCAACATAATCATACATTCATTTAGTTTTGTGTCTGTATTGATTATCTATACAAAGAAAACTACATGTTTAGACTGAGAACAGAAGAACTTCTGTTTACACGTCAGGGAAATCTTCAGCTCAATAATTCACCGCCACAATAAGGGGCTTGGCGCATGCTGCAACACCGCCCACCCTCCGAGAGTTGCAGCATGCTCCTCAATGACACCACGCCATACATCTCTACAACCAATGTACCTCGGAGTATTTTACAGCAAAATCTTATTGATGCAATATAAAAACGGGTATTCAACGAAAAAAGAAAGAACTTTCTGGTGCCACTGCATCGTTTTGATAGTTATTCCCTGAAACAAAAAAAAATAAACAATTACCATGGACCCAAGTTTTTCCTTAGTAAAAAAAAGGATAAACACTGGATTAAGTATTGATTTGTCGAGTTAAACTTAAAGTATATAAAACCCTAGATATGAATTTCTAACTTAGTCGAATCAGATACATAAAATGCTTTCAGATGGTTGGAAAGAATCAGTAGTTAGGTACCCTATTTTTCTCAGCGCAACAAAAGGTCTTGCACAGAGCTAATATAAAAAAAATGCTGATCAAGTATGAAAAATCTTACGGTGCAATTTCTTATATATTACGTGAGACCAAAAATCATATCTGCAATGTAGAAGACCAAAAATCAACCCGTGCATAGATGCACGGGCTAGTAATTTCAATAAAAACGAAAGAAAATAGAAAGGTTTATGAAAAATGTATCATTTCACAATACCATTATTGGAATTAAAATGCATGCAAAAGAGTAGTACCATACTGATATAGGGTTTGGTAATCACTTAGGGAGCACCTGATAGAGATCTAACATGCAAGCATCCCTCACGCGGATAGTTTTACGACCTATCAATAATAACTTACTTGTGAAAACTACACTATTAACTCACGATACATCTAAAGCATGAGCTGCACTTTGTCAAAAAAAGAGTTAATATTTTTTAGGTGAACTGATCAGAAAGTCAAAATGAAATGTAGATGAAGCAATGGCAACACTACATGATTTAGAACTACCATATGAAAATTTGGGTTTCATAACGTAATAGTAAGAGTAAATTATTAGTATATTAAACTAAACAAAAGTTGGTATTCTTGTTTCTCATAAATGGCAATCAAAACTCGGTAGCCCTTACACATATATTTAAAACAGTTAGATATGCAAGATGCTTAGCAGGAAATCCCAGTCAACATATAAAGTGTGACACATACATTTAGATTATGAATTTATCATTGTACCTCAGATTTACCTATGGTCAGCAGTGGCACAATGAAGTATCCAGAAGACATAGTATTTAACTTTGACATTAAAAAGTACTATGTTGGAAAAGAATCACTGCATGGCCGAGGAATCATATCCTGCCGCAAGATGCGAATATTCTTGCCACCCAAACATCTACTGCTGTCTTCTCTTTTCAATTCAAAAAAAAAAAACATCTACTGCTGTTAAGGGCATCCGGGTCACGTACAACTATTGCTAATACTACAACACCACTACCACTATAATCACGTCAATCCACTACCACTATAATCACGTCAATCGAGTTACAAATTCCAAAATGATCTTATGACTTGTTTTCCGAAGTACTTATGACACACTGAAGGTAATATTGATCAGTACATTTTCTTACTTGTCACGAACCATGCAACTGACAGAAAGTTACATAGAGAACAAATACTGTAGTTTGGAACGTCTTGGCAAATAATAAGGCATAGAACGACAAAACACAAATGCCACTTGTTTATTTTCGGCAATAGAAAAACAGGTATCATCACATCCAATATGCTTTAGCTGGTTGTGTCTAGTAAATTCTACAGTTAGCTATTCCTTGAGAAAAATCCCGTCTCTGTACCGATGGCTAGATTTGCATAGCTTAAACAAATGAAGGAATGCTAATAGAGAATCTATCACACATAAAATTCCAAATTAAAAGGTTCTTCCCATGAACACAACCCTTTTGGTCAAGGATTCAGCAGGATTAGGACACATCAGGATAATAAGAATCTGTTTCGTATGTTCTGTATGCAAAACATAACGATGTGTTAATACCATCCCTATCAAATAGATTGTTTGGATCTCTTTTAATAGCAAAATTATTTTATGTGTGTAGTTTGTTTATATGCTAATTATAGAAGATCACCAGAAATGAAACATTGCCAATTTTCCATAGAATCCCTGCCAAATACTGTATACAAATTGATATTTCACATTTTCATCTCATATCCAGAGAATGGATATTATTTTGCCTTCTTCGTTTTTGTAAGATTTAAAATGTCTAGCATCAACAAACTATCACGGCATTGTATAATCCAGCAGATGTGACTACTACATTGATCACTAAGGACTACCATCTCCTTTCTAACTAATCATTGTATTATATGCATCCATGCTGATAAAGCAAGCAAGCGTAATTAACTTCACAAGAAAGTTACATGATCTATGTTGATGCAAACTATCAATAGCTGAAAGCAAGCTGGAGCAACGGATCTGGTGAAAGATAAATGCCATCGTGAAACGCCAAATCAGTGGAGCATGGTTGGAAGTTGTATACATACTGTAGTACGGTTGTTTCTTTTGTACACAGCTATGAGCAGCGAACTCAGGGATGTGCAAGTGTAAAGAAAATTATGTATCAGAAAGAGAGAGAGATACCAAGCAGTAGCAGGCAGGAGAACATCAGGCAAGTACATCAATCTTCAGCTCCTCCAAGCAACCGACCCCTCTTGTACATCAGTTAGTCCTTGGCCGCTCCTCGTACATCAATCTTCACATCAGTTAGTCCTTGGCCGCTCCTAGTGTTCTCGCTCCTGGCCTCGCCCCTCTCGCTGCCGGTGGACATGCCAGCACCAACAAGGGGAGAGCATGGGGCACTGACCGATGGTGGGACTAACCGATTGGGGCAATTGAGACTGGATCCACCCGTCCATGTGGTGGCGAAGCAACACGAGTGAGCTCGTGGCTATAGAGAGGCACGGGAGGAGCGGGATCAGCGGGCAGTATGGGAGTGAGCCAAGATCTGCCTTCCTGGCCAGACCTACCATTCATCGTTCCACCTCCCCGGCCAGAGGAGAAAGAGATAGGGTCTGGGACCGCCCGCACCTGCAAGGGAGGAAGAGGAGAATCTTGACTTTGCTTCTAGGCAAGAGGTCGAGCGATAGGGAGGATGAAGCATGACCTGGTTGTGAGGTAGGCTCGCGCGCTGCCTAGAAGGGCGGCGGCGGCAAAAAAGACGAAGAAGAGGAAAGAAGGCCGGGACTCAGGAGCTAGGGCAAATACGGAAGGGAGAGGAGGAAGGAGTTTTTCACCCGCCCACGACTGCACACTCGGCGGAACGGTGGACCAAAACAAGGTGCCCCCACTATCAGTCGTGAAGATACTCTGGCCACAGTAAAAAAAATCACCTGATAGCCCAACCTCTATGGTCTAGATGATTTCTGGTGAAGATCGAAACTCCAAATGGTTCTATCGGGGATGGTCTCAACAGGCAGGGATTTCACCAGGCTTACTATAAGTACTAGATGAAAAGGCGGGCTTCGCCCCGCCGCCTGCATGACATCTTGGCATAGTTTGACCGGCATGGAAGACATGCACCTATAATCATCGGTTGCTAACACATGTTCTTCCAACGAACCTATATTTCGGCCATCCATTGTTCACACAAGTCGTATTATAAGAAAAGATAGGTGAATGGGGTTCCATGGAGTTGCTAGTCAGTCACTGATTTCTTATCAGTGCAACCGGCCAAGAGGTCCAGGATTACAAACAGAACATCAGCATTGCCTGCGGAATAACATTAGCTTTACTTTGATCATCCAGGAAAGATGCCAGTAGTGATTACGTAGATTGACATCTTTACACTATATACAAGTGCCATCGACATTAGCTTTACTTTGATCATCCAGGGAAGATGCCAGTAGTGATTACGTAGATTGACATCTTTACACTATATACAAGTGCCATCGACATTAGCTTTATTTTGATCATCCAGGGAAGATGCCAGTAGTGATTACTTAAATTGGCATCTTTACACTACATAGAAGCGTCATCGTTGTGGTGTCCAGCAGATCATTCCAAACGCCATCAACCTGAAATTATAAATGAATATTTATGTCAATATGACAATATACATTCAATGGGCATGCTATTTGTTCAAAAGATAATATCCTTACTTAAGGAATTATAAATAAATATTTATGTCAATATGACAATATACATTCAATGGGCATGCTATTTGTTCAAAAGATAATATCCTTACTAAGGAATGTAGCGCGGTGACATGCCGCACCCGTGTAAACTATCTTTTTTAAGTGGAGTGTATAATTACTGCTTTTGAGTATGTGCAAGACAATAAATAGTATGAAGATTATAAGGAGGTTCATAGAGATATATTCACAAAGGATTACAGGGTAGATTATAGATGATTAGACTACACTGTTAAATATGGGAGCAGAATTACTTTCTCAAAATCGTGCTACTGTTCATTCGAAAAAAGGTGCTACTGTTGGTAAGCAAAACTACCCAGACTGCATCAACTTCGGCAGCCAGAAGACGGCGTGCAGGTAACCGTGGAGTCAAAAGTCAGAGGACACGGTAGCGAAGGTTGATTTCCTCTAGTGCGTCTGGCAATGTGGTCGCTACTGTCGGCGGCTGAAATAGAGGATCTGAGCATGGAAAGAGGGGTCCTGCTTCTCAGATATAACTTATTTCTGAGGAGTACATTAGCTTTTTGGGCACACTATTAATAGACTTGGCAGTCCAATATTTTCTAGCCGCAGATACACTCTCACGACTGCCATAGATAATCTAGCTTCATTTTCAAACTGGTCAATTGACAATTGCCTAATCGTGTCACCTAAGGCACTGTTTCTGCTGCTGCCCCAACCTACAGAAGACAACAAAAAATGTTGTCAAGCATTCACAAAGCAACTTGAGCTAAACAGGAACATATCCTCTAAGATACAACGGACGGTCCAAGTTAATTCATTAAGAATCTAGTGATCAACTATGAGTGGAATTAACAATAGAGTGGGAATTTTGCTAACGAAGCTCACATCGGTTAGGTTCGATGTCACTATATCTTAAATTTTCATTAGAAGACAATAAGGAACACTCAAAGTAAGCAGGCTAGATCTGGCACTATGTCAAGTATCTTGGCTACAGGAGCTAAACTTGCGGTCTTGGAGACTACCAAAGAGTAGTCACATCATCTATGGCTTCTCTGATCTAAACCAAGCGCCAATAAGAAGTTCGGTATCAATGATGCTACGCTCTATTGAGGCAGAAAAATGTCAAGGAAAAGACAAATTAAGGATAACCTCATTGCTAGTTACAGTAGAAGGTGGTAATGAGAACAATGGATTCAATCTCACTGTAATGAAAAAACATGGATCGTTCTATAAATGGTTCACAAGTAATATACCATGCCATCTTCTGCAATATCTTGAGAGAGAGAGAGAGCCATCTTCTGCAAGCATAACACAGTTATGTTTGGATGGCTCATGTTTTCATATATGGATTGGTAGACTACATCATCTTCAAAAAACTATATGACCTTCAATGATGCTGACTGAAGTAAAGCTAAGGTTTTATGCATAAACGATGCAGAAGCGGGAGATCATGTAAAGGTTCCATTTTCTAAGCAAAAGACATCATGACCTTTCAATAAGTATATACTGGCATGTTGCTTGCATCCATCTTTTCCTTGACTTGTAAGAAACAATTAACTGCAAATATGCTAGGAACCGAGGACTACAACATTATGATGTTGCATGTGGAGACATGAAATAAAAGCGATACCAACACTTAGATATTTATAAAGCTCACATTTTCCTCCCCTTGTTTCCTTCACCTCGAAATTGTGACTAAATTACGATGTTCCATGGGGAGACCTGAAACAAAAGGGATACCAACACTTACATATTTATGAAGCTCACATTTTCCACCCCTTGTTTCCTTCACTTCCAAATTGCAACTAATTGTACATTGCACAGGGAAATATAACCGAACGACAGAAATAGCAGCATTGTAATGTACAACCTGGTGCATGACAGAACATAATTGGATAATATAAATAGGAGAATTCTAATGTAGAACAGGAAAACCAACAGAGACAAAGGTGATACACCTGGAACAAATAATATAGCTCCCATTGTCTACACAAAAGACTGCATCACTTTTGAATAAGCAAATAAAAGGCTAACGAATATAATCTATAACAGCTACGCTATAGGTGATCTGAGAGTTTAATATAATAGCTTAAAAATGCTAAACCTAGTTGAGTTGCAAAACATTATACTTCTTTGTTAAGCTTCCACACAAGCAACACGATGGCAAGCGGAAATGTAAAGGTCAATAGCCAATAGAGGCAGAGAGATGTGTATAGTATCTTATGTGTACACATTAGCATAGAGAAACATAATAAAACAAAAGGCTAAATACCATGTCATAAAATAGTAAAAGTAGCCCCTCAAATGGAAGGTCTTTTTTGCCAATGCAGAATAATGATTTGGAATGTATCCAATGGTTGAATAAGAAAAAAAAATACACATGACATAATCTATAGTTAGGTTACCGAGAATTGGGAAACAATTAGAAGATATCTGAAGTTAAAGAATTCAACTAACAATGAAGTGACCAATAATTTGAAGAATCTAAGAAGGAAACGGTACTATACTAAACCAAATGGAAAATTGTCTCAACTGAGGAATACTATGGTCCAATCCCTTCCCATGCTTTGAAGGTGAACATCTGTATTAGGTGCCAAAAATAGATGGATATTTGCATGTTTATGGAAAACATGGAAAACTAAGCTCATTAATATTACTACTTTCTACCAACTGTTAGTTTAGGATATAGATCAGTTCAATGTGAGGAAAATAAGTTATTATCGACTAAGCTATATTATAACTAAATTTTATCCTTTACATTAACAATATTATTATTACCAAGGAGAAGGAATAGAAAAAAATTTGGCAGGTAACTCTTTCAATAAATGTTATACCGAAAGAACAAACCTAACGGCAGACCAAGCACCATGGATCTTTCAAAGAATACAGAAACATCAATGGTTAAAATCACGGAAAGAACAAATTATGACATAAGATTACCTTAGCTTGACCGACATATATGAACCCTTGGGGCACTTATAAGCATTGCCATGGGGATAAGCAATACTATGAAAAGCAATAGTGGATGCATCTTCTATGAATCGGCAGATTACATGCGACACTTTTTAGAGTAGTCAAGCTCGAGTTCTCTGGACCATTCGTTAATTTCTATTTCATATGTGATAGAACTATGCTCAACGAACTTGCATAATCATGATTATAAGTAGAGCTTAATAAATAGAGGATGGCATACATTCACGTTTGGGAATTAGATAAATCACAAAATATGAAAAAAAAAGAAAAGAAGAAAAAATATATATACCAATTTTATATTGTCCATGAATTCTAGGAAATCTCCTGCAAAGAACATACTATACGGCTGAGAGAAAAGCCCGCAAAATAATACATTGCCTCGATAATACTTCTTGCAATATGAATCTTGTTATTGTTGCAGACATGGATAACATAGATTCCTTCTTAATTCCCAGTGCACTCTCAGGATAGAAATAAACGGAAAGTTGTCGTGAACAATGCATATGAAACATTAGTGAACATGGGAGAAGCTGAATTACAGTCATTCAATGAATGCACAACTGACTATCAGGACTCATCCGTTAACACGCCGTACCTTCTCAACTCCTTCACCCTGCACTTTCATAAATTCACCAAGCAGACCATCAAGTTGTTAAACTCAGCTTTCACTCAAAAATTGCAGAGGCAATCTTGATGTAGAATAAATCGATGTGCCATGCCAGTAACGGAAAATATTAATCCTGTATTGGTAGCAGTTCAGGTGTGCGGCTTCTGCACCCATGTGAAGAGGTCAGGAGAACGGTTGTTGGAATCTGCAATAGTTATCCGGCGGGAGCCGCCAACAGGTTTGTTTTAACCATCCCTTGGTGCATCTGGTACCATGGGAATTGATCAGCCAAACAGAGATATTACGATTATATTATGGTCAAAACTTGTAAAATGGGTAGATTCAGGGGCTGGACTGGGAGGGCATTGTGAGACCCTAGATTGGATGGCTTTGGGCAAGGCAATCTAATGAAGAATAATACAGCAGAGTAGAATACTTAAGTAAATAATCAATTTACATTCATAGCAAGTAAGAACAAGCAGGAGACGAAAAACAAGGTTCACTGATTGCAAAGTGTCATTTCAAGCCTGAGCTAAACACAACATATTTTTGTTACCTGTAGGAGAAAACACGGTCCAGATCCTACCTTTTGATATAAAGCTAATAATATCAAGAGACTGACTAAACTGAAGCATAATTTTTTAGCGGGAAAAAAGAAGATAAAATATTATTAGACTTCATGAACTGTAATAAGTTTGTCACTGGACTGTATTAAATCTCAGACGCTGCCAAGCAAGACAACAATCAGATGTTGAATACTGAAAACCCAGCAAGTACCAACAACTCCACTAAAGCGAATAACAATCTCAACTTTGAGGTGCTCTGCCAGTTGACCTATCTAGAAATGTAAAAACTATCCATGGAACATCAACTGTAAAATTGTCTAATTTTCTAGACAACAAACGGAAAACTATGTTAGACCATAGGCAATATGAGCTACCCGCGAGATGTTTTTCCGTAGGACATGGATAGCAACATGCGTATAAATATCCGTACCAATCATAAAACAGAGGACAAAACTCACCAACGGCACAACAGGATCCTAACTCCAGCAGAAAAGCCTCGTGCTCCTAGGCGGCAAGCTCCAGCAAGATGAACACCTGTCAAAAAAGTCTGAAGATTGAGACAGAGGTGAAAGCCCCATGCAAAGAATTACAGAAAGATTCTAGGAACAGAACAAAAGACAAAAAAGAAAGCATAGAAAATAAGCTGTAGAGACGGATTAAATCCCCACAGTCCAACCTTTTCCTCACCTTAACCAAATCCAACATAATCCATGTTCAAGAGAAAAAGGAGAAGAAAAGACAAACAGATGCAAGGACATAACCACAAAGAGACAGAAGGACCAAAATTGAATTGACAAGAAGAACAAAGCACCGAGCAAGATATGCATGAAAGCAACTAACTAATTAGAGAAGAAACATTTAGCATGTCGCCCCACAAATCTACAAGCGGCGCCGACCTTCCTCCCAGGCGGCGTCGATGGGGCGCGGCGATAGGGGCTCGAGCCGGGTTTCGCAAGCGGTAGGGGGGCAGCGGTTCGGTTTAGAGATAAGGCTGGAGTGCGGGTGAGCTACCCACAGTGACGCGCGCGCAGATTCCCACACGAGCCCAGGCGTAGAGACAGCGAAACACAAAAATCGCTCACAGTACGCCCTCACCACCACGCTTAAGCTATAGAAGAATTATATGACCAGCAAAATTATCAAGCTACAACATGACTATAGAACTCCAAAAATCCATATCCTTCATATTGTTCGGGTTCCTCTTCATGTGTTGAACTTTGGACCAATTTCAATCGGCAAAGGTTGGAGGAAATTTCTGAAAACAAGCTGACATGTTGTGAGTGTACCAACACCATCACCATCGCACTACCGTCCAAGTCGGATCAAGAGAAAATTATAATGTAACCTCCAAGTGTTGTTGGGACTTTAGGTATAATTTTAGCATTTGATCACATTGTCATGGAATTTCATGAGATCGTCACACAGGCCAAAAAATATAGTCTACTAGCAATTAATAGAGGACCATCCCGTAATGTAATGATACCATAAAAATCCCAGAGATAAGAATCAAGTATATGAATGACGCGTTTGTGCAGTCTGAACCAGCATGTTTATAACAGTAGGCCTAGCTGGGAAAGAAATTAAACATAGATTCACCAAGAAAGCATAGAGGTAAAGGCATTGAGGCAGATCGTGGACCTCCAGACCTAGATCGGCGCCTCCTCCGCGTGTTGTGCCGATCCGTGCCACACTCCACTCCGGCGATGCCGCCACCGCGCTCCACGCCCGCTT
Source organism: Avena insularis (assembly GCA_023614405.1). Taxonomy (NCBI): domain Eukaryota; kingdom Viridiplantae; phylum Streptophyta; class Magnoliopsida; order Poales; family Poaceae; genus Avena; species Avena insularis. The sequence continues at coordinate 655,532,887 of CM042690.1, read as the reverse complement.
GGACCCGGGGAACCAGGTCCGTCTTCCCCATGCGGCCTCACCCCGAGCCGCGACCCAAGCCATGGGAGGGCAAGAAGCGAGCCAGGGGGCTCCCTGCCTAAATCCGGCAGGGAGAAACTGAGCTCTTCGAGCGTCGCCGTTCTTCTCCCACACGCGCAACAGCTCCATGACGATGCGGGGAGTGGCGTGGTGAGGTGGTGGCGTGGCGAAGAACGACCCGCGGCACCAGCTCCATGACAAAATCTGGATGGGTAGGGCGGCATGTGGGGAGGAGAACGGGCCACTGGCCACCGTCGAGGCGGCGCATGGGGAGGAGAACAGGCCCTGGCCACCGACGAGGCGGCGCACGGGGAGGAGAACAGCCCGCTGATAGCAGTGGCTTCGGAGTCAACCTAGGTGAGCGGCGACGGCGGAGGAAACCGTGCGGAGAGGATAAGCTGTTTGGGCAGGTGGAAAAAACCGCCGTCCGGTTCATTAGTTTTTTATCTACTGTTCAAACGTAGCTAAGCCGGTGCTTAGCGCACATGCTTTCGCTCAGACTTAAGCTATAGAGTAATATATAAGCATTTTTAGCAAGCAAAAAAATTAATATTTAGTGAGTAATAATATTGCCCCAAATCCGTGTCCGGCTCGAGACGGGAGTACCGGATAATATAATCAGCGAGGGAGGCTCTGAGGGAAGGAGACGCAAAGGGCGGGAGGGTGGGAAAACGATTCGATTTTTGCGGGGATGTCGCCGGCGCCGCGTGATGGATCCAAGGTGCAGGTGGTGGACGTCCGGGCAAGCAACGAGGAGGAAGAGCTATATCTCCTCCGCGCCTGCGCCCGCGACTTCCCTATCGCCGCCGTGGCCACCTCCCTGGATCTCCCGGCCCACGCCCGCACCCTGGACGGGGCCTACGAGGCCGTCCGCGCCGCCATCGACCGCGCACCATCAAGGCATGTCGTCGGTCTCGCGCTCCTCAACCCCGACGGCGTGCTGGCCCTCGGCGGCCGCGTCTGGCGGTTCCATCTGGGCGACGGGCACGACGACGCCGACCCCTCCCGCGTGTGCGAGGCTTTTCGGGCTTGCAGCCGCGCCGCGGTGCCCGAGGGCGTGTGGGTCACGCGGGACGGTGCCGCCGACGTGGCGTACCTGGTCAGGCACCTGAACAGCGGCATCCTCCCACCCAAGCGCGAGGAGTTTCTGCACCTATGCAACGTCTTCTTCCCCGACTTGTACGACCTGAAGGTGCTGGCGGAGTGGAGGGAGGTGGAGGACGGGGATCCCCCGCTCGCCCGTGACGACAGCTTTGGCCGATTCCTTGAGCTGGTGCGAAACTGGGGGTTCAGGGAGCTCATGACAGGGTACAACGCGTTCCTGTCGGGACTTGGCGCCGCCGACGACTATGAGCTCCTCTTACACAAGAAGGCGGCGGCCAAGCAGCAGGAGAGTACAAGGAAGTGGACCGAGATGCTCCGTCAAAAGGGCCGGAGCAAGGAATATATTCGGGATGTGCTTTTTCACTGCGTCTGTAACTGATGTATTTGCGTAACTGATTCTGACTGGTATTTTGGAGAGTGGCAAAAGTGCTACCGAGGCATTTGTCCCTAGAACAAGATCAATATCATGTGAAGGGATGAAGCTTCAGCAGGAAAGGTTGGTCAGACCATGGAAGCCACTTAAGATTTTCATCACAGCATGTATCCTGGTTTCCAGAATATATGGAGCATACCCTACTTCTGGACATGTCGGTTGACATGCAAAACACAAGTTTCCATTTAATCTGACGAATGACCTGAAAACCAAGTTAAAGGAAACATATAACATAATAAAAGCACCCTTGGGTGACTCTATGGGTTTGTTCGATAAATGAAGTTGTGCGGTGAGCCCACAAGTCAGACCAGAATAATTTACAGAGGAAAAGGATAACGCAGAAATAAAAAATGTACAAGGAATTACACAATGCTAGCCTATCGTCATGAAGTGGTTTCATTACTTATATCCCACAAACTATTCACTCATTTACATCTCATGATAGGAGAAGGATGAAAAAAATCAATTATGCCATGGACATAGGCGGACCCAAAGGCTAGCCAGGGTGGTGCATGGACCACCCCGAGTTTTCTACATAGCCTATATATCATGAAAAAATTAAAAAATAAATATAATTAAATTAAAAATTGCACCGTTGGACCACCTTAACATGTCGAGCTAGATTCGCTAGTGGTCATGGAAGTTTGTATTGATAGGCACAGAGGGTAGGAGAATCAACTGCATACATGTAAAAAAAATTACCCTTTTGTGATTGCTTCAATGGAGCTGTAGTGAGTTGGGAAATTTTCCGAATGTTTCCAACATCCTCTTTTATGTTTCTTACTCTGCACATGTACATATATATACATGTAGTTTTATAATCTGATCCTCACAACATACACATCTTTACACTTTAACCCCTATAACACTCCCCTCAAGATGGGGCAAATATATCTCTGAGCCCCATCTTGCTACAAATTTCAGAAAAAACTACAATACTCACTCCTTTAGTCAAAATATCAGCTAACTGGTCTACACACTTAGCGTAAGACACATCAAGCATTTCCTCATCCAGTTTTTATTTATTTTATAAAATGCCTATCAATTTTGATGTGCTTAGTCCTATCATATTGGACTAGGTTATGCACTAGAGGTTAATGGTTGTCTGATTATCACAATAGAGCTTCAGAGGCCCACCACCAAATAATTGAAGTTCAGGTAATAAAATCCTCAACCAGATTAGTTCGCACATACACGAGGGATTGCTCTAAATTTGATGGGGTCCTGGGAAACCGGTTACCCATAGATACAAAAACATTGGTAAGACAACCAATCGTCTAAGGCAGGTTGCTCCCACCTGACTTAGCAGAAGCTAGCACTCACCACGCATACCACCTGGCTCTTGCTCGGAGTAGCCGACAATAGAGGTCATCCGGCTATGGGCCAAAGAGGACCCACAACACAGAAGTCCACCGCTATGACATAGGCATGACACACGGGGCGATAATACCACTCGACCAGCCGGGCAGGTCCCTGGTGGGTCCTTGTGCAACAGTGATGAGCTCATCCTATGTCTGGTCACATCCCCACTCTCCGGCAGAACCGACTCCAAGGACACGAAAGTCCACTATGACATCATCATCGTAGAGTGGTTCCGGAAGATCCATTGATAGAGGAGGAAACGGAGAGGCCAAGGCACGACGGACCTCCATGCCCCATCTGCAAATGGTGGTAACTCCATGGCCATCTTCGATATCCATGGCCAAGGCTATATAAGGAGCCCTTCACGAAGAGGAGAGGGCCAAGCATTTGATCATTCATTCATCACCAAGCTTCGAAGCATTCCATCCACATCCACCACCGTAGAGAAGAACTCTAACGAGGAGTTCATCAGAGTTGTAGTAGTCGGTAGGTTCAATAGTTAGGCTCTCAAAGCACCATACGCCATCTAGAATCCCTAACAATCATCCACCGTAGTTACCGGCTAGCTCGGCAGGCTGCCTAGCAGGTACCTAGTAGTTGATAGGTATAGTAGTTAGGCTCTTAGAGCACCCCTTCAGTTATACTCTACCCGGCATACTCAGCTACTCGGGAGAGACACTATCCGCCAGCTAGGCTCCCTAGTCGTCATCCACTATAGTTACCATCTAGCCCAGCAGGACACTGGCCGAAACACCACCATTGTAATATTTCAGCACCTCACACGCTCCATATATAAAATAGCCGACACGGGAAGTAGGGTAGTTACTAGATCATCATTTGGGGCCTGAACCTGTATAAATCTTGTGTGCCTTAAGATTGTTAGCCCATCGATTCATGATCACAAGCCCTTACACCTACAAATCTCTACCGGGATTCGAAACCCAGACAAAATTCATCTTCTGTATCTAACAACCACACTCTACTTTTTACTTCTCCAACTAACATAGTGATAATTACCACCCACAAATGCACAATATCTAGATGTTGATCATCTATCGTCTAAGCACCCTTCCTAGTCCGCATCAGTACATCCTTCTATGCTTAGATGTCCATGATTTGAAAACAGGATACCCTTCCCTGGATAACTTTTAAGATACCTCAAGATACTATGAACCACATCCAGATGACTAGAATTGGGATTATGCATATATCTACTTACAATGCTAACAACATAAGCAATGACTGATCTTATATGTGGCAAGTAAATCAAGCAACCAACTAGCCTTTGGTATTGATGCTTGTCCACTAGATCACCTGATTCTACTAGAATACAGTGGTTCTACTCAATTGGAGTTATCGCTGGTCTACAATTTAGCATGCCATTTTCAGTGAGTAAATCAAGTATAGATTTATTTTACAATAATTAAATACTTTGTGATCATATACAACCTCGATTTCCTAGGAAATAATGAACAAATCCTAGATCCTTGACTTCAAATGACTTAGCCAACATCTTCTTTAGGCACTTTATCCCATCATCATCATCATTACATGTGATCACAATGTCATCGATATACACAATAAGGATAACAATCTTGCCACTCTGGTGTTAAAGAAAAGGGTGTGATTTGCATTGCTTTGTCAATGACCCATAAAATATATTTCCTTCCTAGATCATCCAAGCCATGCTCTAGGTGATTGTTTCAAACCACATAGAGATTGTTTTATCCTACACACTTTACCCTCTGTCTTTTGTGTACCAAACCCAAGGGTATTTCCATATAAACTTCTTCCTTCAAATATCCATTAAGAAAGGCATTTCTGTGTCCATTTGAAATATTTCCACTTATTATTTGCCGCTACAGATATATGTGTCTGAATAGTGTTCATCTTCGCCACCAATGTGAAAGTTTCATCATAATCCACCCCATAAGTTGGCTATAACTCTCTTTGACACTAATCTAGCTTTCTATCTGTCTACCCTTCCCTCTAGATTTTGTTTCACAGTAAATACCCACTTACAACCAACAACCCTTTTATTAGGGGGAAGAGTAGTGAGGACAAAGTGTTATTCTTATCAAGTGTTGTCATCTCATCTATCATAGAACCCAAAATATATCGTTGAATCCTATTTTCTTTAGTAAAAGTATTCGCTAAAACTCTATGATCATTATCATTAGTTTCTCCTCTAACTGTAGAGTTCGGTTTCACTGAACAAATTCCGCTGAACTCAACAATCAGGAGGCAAGGTCAAATACCTTATTCTATAAAGACTTGTTTATTCGCCATGATTTTGAATTATCAAAATCTCCAGAAACTCGAACGTGCCATAACTCTTATGGTGTTGTTTCCACGAATCTTTAGACGTTCCTTTGTATTTCAAATGAGTATTCACTTATTTTGATTTATAACTCTAAACTATAACTATAACCAAGATGAGAGATAATATTAGACCATATGTATCTAATACAAAATGATTATGATATTTAGATAAGTCAATACCCTTTGAATTTGTCCAATTATCATAATTTGTAGAACATCTTTTACAAGTCCTTTTATGCCAAAAATTAACTTAAATACTTTAGTCATGTCGATCAAATCGGAGAGACTTTCGTATTCCTATTAATTTAATATCCTCCTTCACTTTGAAATCATAACAATTCAGAATAGTTTTAAACTTATGTTTCATTAAGTAAATACTCGTATTCACTTAAATCCATAATGAAGTATGAAATAATGATTTCCACTATTTTGTTGAAAATACGATACATCACTATGTATAAAATTTAACATTTCTTCGCATATCACCATTTTACCAGAATGCGGAGTTTTAGTTATTTCGTCAAACGAGACATGATTTTGCATAGTCTCTATATCAAATATCTAAGACCCTGATTTTTATTTGGAACAAAAAACATGCAATAACCACCATAACTTAAACGATAGTGTCATGTCATTATTAAACTTTGGATATCTTTTAGCATTCTAATCCTTTATAAATGCTTAAGCTATTATCATTAACATAGTGATAAGAATAACTTATTTATAATCGTAATGTGACCATAAGGTATTATTCATAAGAACAGTACAACTGGCTTGTAACTTATTCATATAAACAATCGTCTCGCGAACATCAAGACACACAAACAAGGATTACAAAATTATATTCAAGTCCACTAATCCAAATGATAAACTTTGAGGAAAGGGGTAATATCGTCCATCAACTATTTTTTTTGCCATCATCAAGCCATGTTTCCTCATTTCTAGCAATTCTCAAGCAGACAATCCTGTTTTCCAAAACAGGGCAAGCATCAAATACTTGTGAATTGCAACGAGTTTTGCAAGAAACACATTTGTAATTTGTATATATAACATATACCCTTTCCATCCAGGACCTCTAATGAAATTGTTGCAGAGTCATCGGACTATCTCCTAATGGTTATTGTATCAAGAAAAGAAGATTATCTAATTACGAGGATATCCCTCAGGCATGGGTATCAATATATGAAGTTGGACCCTTCTTCTAAGTTCCACATTGAAAGGGCATTTATGCCCTTCCTATTATTTTAATGTTTGTTGACAATACTTGGATAGGTTTAATCTGTTGTTAAATGTTTCAGGAAATATCAGTTACTCTAGTGTATTTTGCACTGAAGGAAAAGGGCTTCCCATGATCATGTATGTGCAGGAATAAAGTCCTAGCCGGACTGTCCGGCTGATATGCGCCAGAGTATCCGTCCAAGCCGGACTATCCGGTTGGATTCTGCCGGACTTTCCGGCCCTAGGGATTGGTCGACTTGCTCGAACATTCAGTATGCCATATCGGACACCACCCGGACACGGTTCAAACACTAGCCGGAAACTTTGCCAGGCCGGAGTGTCCGGTTGGCTTCGCCCGGAGTGTCCGGCTAGGCCGGACTGTCCGGCTGGTGTTGGCCGGACTGTGCGGGGTAAGTGGCTCCCAACGGCTCTAATTCTGGGGGGGGGCTATATAAAGGCCCCTTCTTCTATCTTGGGACCTGCTCGTCCACCTCAAGAATAGCAACACCATTTGAGCCACCAAATCCTCAAGATCTCTTCACTCAACCATCCAAAGTCATTGATCTTTGGAGAATCAAAGGAGGAGGCCTTCATCTATAGCTTCACCAAGAGAGATCTTCATTTCCCCCTCATTCACTTGAGGGCCCCTTGCTCTAGTGTTTCATTGGAAACCCTAGCTTGTGATTTGGTTCTTACAAGCTTGTCTTTGATTGTTTGACAGCTTGCTTGTATTCGGAAGCCTCCAATTAGGTTGTGGATGTGTGCCTCGAACTTGTTGTAAAGGTACCGTCTTCCACCTCGAAGGTTGCTGCTATAGTGGAAGAGGTGAATCGAACCCGTTGGGGTGAGGTTCATCAGAGAACAAGGGAGGCCTCCTGTGGTGTTGGTGGTTTGAAACCACACCCTCTCCAAACGTAGATGTACTTCCCCTCAAAAGGAAGGAACTATGAGAAACAAACCCTTGTGTCTCCACGTACTCCACTTTGGTTACTTCTATCCTTTACCGCACTTTACTTATCTAGTTCTTTCTTAGTGTATGTGCTAGATTGACATATAGGTAAATTCACCATAGTTGCATAATCTAGAGAATTTACCTTTTGTGTCAAACTTAAATTGAAAATGAGTAAAATTTGAAGTAGCACCTATTCACCACTGATGGCCCAAAATATATCGAGCTCGTTGGGGAACCCCAAGAGGAAGGTATGATGAGCACATCAACAAGTTTTTCCTCAGTTATGAAACCAAGGTTATCGAACCAGTAGGAGCAAGGAAACACCTCCAAGGTGTTGTTTCCAACTTGGAATCCTGCACAACACAACCACAAAACTTTGCCCCCAACTTACAGTGAGGTTGTTAATCTCACCGGTTTTGCTAAAAACAAAGGATTAAACGTATTGTGTGGAAGATAGTAATTGCTTGCGGAAAGTAAATAGAAAACAGTAAATAGATTGCAGATTGATAATAAAAGAAAGGACTGGGGTCCAGAGTTCACTAGTGGTGATTCTGCTTAAGATAGATGACATGTTGGGTGAACAAATTACAGCAGGGCAATTGACAAACATCGAGAAAGCATGCCTGCATATACTAATCATCTTGACTTCTATGAGATTTGATTGGGCATTACAACATTATACATAGACTGTAATCCAACTGCATCTATGACTAATAATCCACCTTTAGGTTATCATCCGAACCCCCTTTAGTATTAAGTTGCAAGCAACACATAATTGCATTAAGCATTGTGTGTAAAGTAAACAATACGATTGTTCTATGAACAAAGGATTGTTGTTTTCTCCCTAGTAGCAACATCATATCTAGTACCTTAGAGATTTCTGTCACTTCCCCAGATTACTAGAGGCATGAACCCACTATCGAGCATAAATACTCCCTCTTGGAGTTGCTAGCATCTACTCGGCCAAGATAGCTACTAACAACGGAGAGCATGCAAGATCACAAATAACAAAGACATGATAGAATCAATAATCAATCTAAAATAGCATCTCAATATCCATCGGATCCCCGCAAACACAACATGCACGATTACAAATAGATGATCTTGATCATGAACGGAGCTCACAAGATCTAAACATGGTAGCACAAAGGAGAAGAACCAACCATCTAGCTACTACATGAACCCGTAGTCCAGGGATGAACTACTCATGCAACACACCGGAGGCAGGCATGGTGATGAAGAAGGCCTCTAGGGTGAATTCTCCCCTCCGGCAGGGTGCCGGGAAGAGCTTCAGATCCCTCCCGATCTAGGGATGGAGATGGTGGCAGCTACAGACTCTTTCGTGGAATTTTGATCGGGTACTTAGGGTTTTTGTATCAGAGGCTTCTTATAGGTGAAGGGGCGAGGCTGGTGGAGTACCAGGGGGCCCACACCACCCCTTGGTGCGGCCTGGCCTGGCCCATGCCACCAGGTGGTGTGGCCGGCCCCTGGCCCCTCTCCGTCTCGTCTTCTGGCTTAGTGACCCTTCCGGTAAAATATTGACTTCGGCCTTTGTCCCGTCCAATTCTGAGAATATTCATTTTCTAGCTTTTTTGGAACCAAAAACAGCAGAAAACAGGCAACTGGCATTATGGCATCTTGTTAATAGGTTAGTCCCAGAAAGTGTATAAAAATACTCCAAAGTGTGGACAAAACATAAGAAAGTAGATATAAAACAAGCATGGAACATCAAAAATTATAGATACGTTTGCAACGTATCAACATCCCCAAGCTTAACTCCTGCTTGTCCTCGAGTAGGTAAGTGATAAAAAAGAAAGAATAATTTTTGAGGTGACATGCACCATCATAATCTTGATCAAAGTATTCGTAGAACATTGATAGCTGGGATCATAATATTTTAACATAGCATGAAAAGATATAGTTCTAACAATAAGACATAGCAACTATGATGTAACATGAAAAGTCACAAACAGAAGATTCATGAATAACAATGCTTTGCAAGACGTTTGTTTGTTTCACACATATAAAGCATAATGAGAGTGGTATTCAGCTTGTCCCTCATAGTGTAGCAAAACATAAATGCATAGGACACCTTCAAAGTTCATAAGGGTGACTAGATACAAGTAGTTTAAGAACAAGCAATATCAAAGTTATGCATCAATCAACAAGTCTTGGGACAATGCACATTAAACTAAGAATGGCCACTATACTCTCTCAATAGGTGCATAAAGATAGAAGATGGAGACTCAACATAAAAGTAAAAGAAAGGCCTTCATAGAAGGAAGAAGGGATTCAAGTCTCATAAAGAGCTTCTAAAAATTATGGTACTTATTAGCTTTCAGCTCTCATTGCCCCTATCATAAGCATCTTGAAGTGATTAAGGTTAAAGTGAATAGACTATGGAGTATATGCTTGACAAAGTATAAGTTGGCAATCTCATGTCCCTTGAATACGAGGGCCGCTCCTCATGCTACTCAAGTTTAGTTACCTGTAAGTTCTTGTCATAGTAAGTACATGTGTATCATAAAGAACCGCCAACGGGGTACCCCTTGCCCGATGATACGGAAGAATCCCCATATCAAAATGACAAGGCAAGCAGACAATAAGCATCTTAGCAATCTTCTTATTTAGCATGGGAAAATGGTGTTTTTTTCTCACTTTCCTCTTTTTTCTCATCTTTTTTTTCTTTTTCTCAATCTCTATCTCTTTTTTTATAAGAAAATTGCTTCATAGATTGCTCATTATGGTTACGCTATAGGTTTCCACCATGATTAGGCATGGATTAGACCAGCGGCCCAGGCGTTTCTCTAACGCACATACATAACTCCATGGACTTACAAGCTCCCCTTTCATTTCACACCGACGACATCCATAGACAAAAGAGCATGATATCAACTGGGTACAATGTACAAGTACAATGTTGAAAGCGTTCCCCATGACAACATGGTTCTGCTAATCCCCAACGTATAAGTGCAAGCATATACAACATAGATGACTGATACATTGCAAATGTATCTATAATTTTTGATGCTCCATGCTTGGGTTTATCCAATTTCTTGTGTTTTGTCCACACTTTGGAGTACTTTTCATATGATTTCTTGGACTAACCTATTAACAAGAGCCACAGTGCCAGCTGCCTGTTTTCTGCTGTTTTTGGTTCCAGGAAAGTCAGAAAATGAATATTCTCGGAATTGGACAGGACAAAAGCCGAAGTGCCTATTTTTTCAGAAGACTCCAGGAGCCAGAATACGAGACGGAGGAGGGCCAGGGCCTGGCCACACCCCCAGGTGCGGGCTAGGCCTGGCCGCGCTAGGGCATGGTGTTGGTGGCCCCAGGCACCCCCTCGGCCTCTCTCTTCGCCTATAAGGAGCCTTCTGACCTAAAAACTTCAGAGGGTTCGATGTTTTTCCAGAAGGAGTTCCGCTCCGCCGCCACCACCAGATTCCACGAAACAGCACCAGAAACTCCGTTCTAGCACCCTGCCGGGATGGGGAATTGGAGGAGATCATTGCCATCATCATCACCATCGCTTCTCCATCGACCATCCATGTTTCCCCATCTATGAGTGAGTAATCCCCCGATGTAGGCTATGGGGATGGTAGGGATTGGATGAGATCGTTCATGTAATGGCATCAGATTGTTAGGGCATGGTGCCTAGTATCTTTTATTAGTGCTTTATGACTTTGTTGCAACTTGTTGTGCTTAATGCTTGTCACTAGGGCTCGAGTGCCATGATTTTATATCTGAACATGTTATTTATTCATTATGATAGTATTGTTTTTGGTCTTATCTGCAAGTTGTATACACACGTTGTTGTCTGGAACCTATAGCCCCGAAGTGACAGAAATCGGGATAACCGGAAGGGAATGGCTTTGATGTGAGGATCACATGTGTTCATGGAGTGTTAATGCTTTGCTCTGGTGCTCTATTAAAAGGAGCACCTTAATTGCCAGTAGTTCCCTAGAGGCCCCGCTGCAAACGGGCTGGCAAGACAAAAGATATTGTGCAAGTTCTCATTGCGAGCACGCATGACTATATATGGAACACATGCCTAGGATTGTCTAGTACTTGAATGCTTTATCTTATTTATCTGCAATTGCCATATGTTCTGATTGCTATGTGAATTGTCTTGTCCATGCAACGCCCGTCCATCCATCCCTATGCCTACCGCACTCGAATCCCACTGTTTACTGCTTTTGTTACTGCTGTCTTTGCTTTACTACTGCTGCTACTTTACTATTCCTACTACAAAACTGTTGCTACTGATAAACTGCTGTGAGCAAGATTGTTTCTAGGTGCAGATGAATTGACAACTCAGTTGTTAAGGCTGATAAATATTCTTTGGCTCCCCTTGTGTCGAATCAATAAATTGGGTTTCACTTCCCTCAAAAATATTGCGATACACCGCCTATACTTGTGGGTCATCAAGACTATTTTCTGGCACGTTGCCGGGGACCATAGCTTTATTTATCAAGTTCACTTGGAATCACTATTGTTCAAGCTAGGTTTATTTCTTCCTTGTTTGCTTGTTTCTTTATCAAAAATACAAAAAAATTGGTTCCTACTCTAGTTGTTATTTTCGTTGGTATGTTATTGTCTTTCTCTATCATGCTTGTTGTCAATGGTTGGTTTCTTTGAAACTGAAGCTTATTGGTAAGATGGGTTCATGGAAGATCAAAAATATTATTATAAGGAACACCGCTTGTCACAAAAATGGAAACACTTATGGGAACAAATTGATAGATTGTATATCATTGCTAGAAACGTGTGCTCTACTTATAATGTTACTTATTGCTGTGATGAGTCTTGTTGCAGAAAGAGGTATAAACACCTCCCTTTTCAATGTGAGTATAGTGATAATGATACCATATCTTCCTATGCTAAAGGAATTTATGACTTTTATGATGCGGAACAAATTGAAGAATTTATTGCTTGGAAGGGTGCTTTTGAACTTGCTAGTTTTCTTGAAAATATTGATGATTCACCTTACAAATATGAGGTTTATGGTATACTTAAATTCTGCTTTGATAATTACAAGGATGAAAATGGCTATATCCTTGAATATTTTAATAGATTCTTTCCACAAATGGAAGAGAGTAATGCCTTGCAGGATCCTATGGAAGAAGAAATTGATGAACCTGAAATCTCATTAGATGAAAAAGAGGGGGAGAGTGATGAACAAAAGGAGGAAGAATGGATTAGCTACCCATGCCTACCTTCTAATGAGAGTAACTCTTTATCCCTTACATTATTTGATTGTCCTCCATGCTTACTAAAGGAGGATGAATGTTATGTTCCTGAGGATTCTTTTGAAGATGTTTATGATAAAGCTCTAGTGCTTGTAGATCATGAAAAGCATGCTTTATGTGATAGTTATATTGTTGAGTTTATTCATGAGGTTACTGAAAATTATTATGAGAGAGGAAAATATGGTTGTAGAAGTTTTTATGGTATTGAAACACCTCTCTATGTGCTGAAAGTTTTGAAGTTACTCTTGTTCTATCTTCCTATGCCTGTCACTTTGTTCTTTGCAAATTTATTTGCATACATGATTCCTATGCATAGGAAGTGGGTTAGACTTAAATGTGTTTTGAATTTGCTTCTTGATGCTCTCTCTTATTTCAACTCATATTTCTTATGAGAGCATCCTCTCAAACTTTTATGCCTGAAGATGATAATATGTCTATTATTCTTGGGAGACCTTTTCTTAATACTGCAGGAGCTGTTATTAATTGTAATCAAGGAAAGGTGACCTTCAATGTTAATGACAAGGAACATACAGTCTATTTCCCCAAGAAGATTGAAAGGACTTATGGTTTGAATTCAATTGAACATGTTGAAGGCATTCAAGTTGGAGAAATATATTGTCCCATACCAAGAGAAAATTTTGAAACTATTATGATTGGGACCATTGCTATCAAGGTTGAGGTAACATAATCATTAGTGGAATACAAAGTTTTGTATCATATGAAATTGTTTTGGTAACAAGACCTGATCAACCTTGTTAACAAAAGGATTTCATTGAACAAAACAATGTTTTCACCATGATTATCTCCGCTTACTTCTATTTTATCCATTTTTAGTTTTTGCTTTTGCCTAACTTAAAGGCGTTAAAGAAAAGTACTTATTGGGAGATAACCCAAAAGTTTTAGATGAGTCTTGGAAGTTATTACTTCAGTAATAACCGCTCCTTATCCTTTTTATTTGCTTTTTGTGCCAAGAATAACCTCTAATGAGAGAGAAGTAATGATTGGGAAAGTTGCTGTCCCGAAACAGATTTCTGTGCTTCACCGTAAAAATTCTTGTAGAATCTCTGTACGTCCTTTTGAGGCGTAAATTTTTGTGATTCTGACCCAGGTTGTTATCTAACTTTCGTTAGTTCAACACTTTTTTATTAGAGGAACAGAAGGTCTTCGAAAAAATTCGTCTTTACCTGCTGGTCTGTTTTGACAGATTTCTGCCATTTTCTGCATTTGCTTCTTGTTGGTTCCTTTTTGAGTTCTTTTAGGGAATTGAGATTTTTGAGGGAAGTGCTACAGTAGCTAGTGTTCTAATGGAAGTTTATTTGGTGTTAGAACTGAACCTTAAGACTTATTATCTTGAGTGCACTAATGTTGCTAATAAAGATTGTGTGAAGTTTTGTATGAAGGAAAAATTTCAGGTGTATGGAAGGAATGAGTAATGAGATGAAGGATGGAATAAAGCTCAAGCTTGGGGATGCCACGCATGTAACCCCAAGAAATATCCAAGAAGTACAAGCGTCAAAGCTTGGGGATGCCCAAGGCATCCCCTTCTTCATCAATAAAAATCTCAGGTTTCTTCCAAACACTTCATTTTTATTGTTTCATGCACAGTTGTGTTGTTCTTGGAGCGTCTTCTTTTTTGTTTTTGTTTTTGTTTTTTAGGTTGCGTGGTTTTTTTAGTTTGCTGAATAAATTGGTTGGACCCCCCCTCTTTCATACATTGGTGTTCAAATGGTTTGGTTTGGTTTGGAAAAGAGTAGGAAAGCTCATGCTTAAGTGGTAAAGAGAGCTTGTTTTTGACTGTGGCCTATGCTTTGTCATGCCATGCTTGATATTGTTTTGGCTTTATGCTTAGTATTCTTTGCTATAGCATGACTTGTTATAAACAATTGAGATTTCTTAATGTGCCTTGGATGAATCATGCGTTGTTTTAGCATATTAAAGCATAGTATAGTGGTATTCTCCTTTGATGCTTTATTTGGGTTGACTTGGCACATGTTCACACCATGTTATGACTATCTCAAGTCACCATAAGCCTTCATGATCCTTTAGTTTTCAACTTGTAGTATCACTTTATGCTTTGATCAATGATGTTTTGTCGCTCTGCATGATTATGGCCATTATTGCTCTCTCGTTTGTCGCTACCTTACTATTGCTAGCCTCCACTCCCACTTAGTGTTTTACTCATGTTTCCAACTCCCTTAAACCAAATATTACCAAAGTGTCCACCATACCTACCTATTAGCATCATTTGCTACTTCCGTGCATATTCAATATGCCTTGTTTTCTTCCGAATAAAATGTTTGCTTGTCATGAGAAAGTTAGTTAGTAAAGCTCTCACGAACTTGATGGCACACTTTATTTCCTGCATTTAATAAACCTGAACCATTGTGAACTCTCCATGAAAGTTATATGCTTGCAAATTATAGGCTAGGGATTAGCAGAACCGTGCTGTCACGGGGAACGCTTTCAACACTTGTAAATATATACCCAGTTGATACCTTGCTCTTTTTTTGTGGATGTCGTCGGTGTGAAATAAAAGGGGAGCTTGTAAGTCCATGGAGTCATGTATGTGTGTTAGAGAAACTCCTGGGCCGCTGGTCTAATCCATGCTGACATGGTGGAAACCTGCAGCGTAATAATAATGATATCTATGAAGCATTCTTCTTATAAAAAAGAGAGAGATAGCTATTGAGAAAAATAAAAAAAAAGAGTTTTATGAAAAGAGGAAAGAGAGAAAAAGCACCATTTTCCCATGGTAAATAAGAAGATTGCTGAGATACTCATTGTCTGCTTGCCTTGTCATTTTGATATGGGGATTCTTCCGTATCATCGGGCAAGGGGTATCCCGTTGGCGGTTCTCAATGATACGCACATACTTACGATGACAAGAACTTACCGGTAACTAAAGTTGAGTAGCATGAGGAGCGGCCCTCGTACTCAAGGGACTTGGGATTTTCAGTTTATAGTCTGTCAAGCATATAACTCAGATTGGACCTCACTTTCACCTTAACCACATTAAAGATGCTTATGATAGGGGCATTGAGAGCTCAAAGCTAACGAGTACCATACTTTCAGCATTTGGAAGCCTTTCAAATTATTCAAAACCTTTTTCTTTACTTGTTGAGTCTCCACATATTCTTTGAGCACCTTCTTGAGAGCATAGTGGCCATTCTTAGTTCTATGTGCATTGTCCCAAGACTTGCTGATTGATGCATACGTTGATATTGCTTGTTTTAAACTATTTGTATCTAGTCACTCTTGTAAACTTTGAATTTGCCCTTTGCATTTATGTTTGCTACTCTAGAGGGACAAGCTGAATGCCACTATGCTATGTTTTCTTTATGTGAAACAAACAAACGTCTTGCAAGGCGTTGTTATTCATGAATCTTTTGTTTGTGCCTTTTCATGTTGCATCATAGTCTCTTTGTCTTATTGCTAGAACTTTGTCTCAATGATATGATTGAAGTACTATGATCCCAGCGTTGAATGTTTTACAAATATTTTGATCAAGTCTTTGATGGTGCATGTCACCTCAAAAAATATTCTTTGTTTTTATCACTTACCTACTCGAGGACGAGCAGGAGTTAAGCTTGGGGATGTTGATACATTGCAAATATATCTATAATTTTTGATGCTCCATGCTTGGTTTTATCCACTTTGTTGTGTTTTGTCCACACTTTGGAGTACTTTTCATATGATTTCTTGGACTAACCTATTAACAAGAGCCACAGTGTCAGCTGCCTGTTTTCTGCTGTTTTTGGTTCCAGGAAAGTCAGAAAATGAATATTCTCAGAATTGGACAGGACAAAAGCCGAAGTGCCTATTTTTTCAGAAGACTCCAGGAGCCAGAATATGAGACGGAGGAGGGCCAGGGGCTGGCCACACCCCCCTAGGCGCGGGCTGGGCCTGGCCGTGCCAGGGCATGGTGTGGTGGCCCCAGGCATCCCCTCGGCCTCTCTCTTCGCCTATAAGGAGCCTTCTGACCTAAAAACTTTGGGAGGTTCGACATTTTTCCAGAAGGAGTTCCGCTCTGCCGCCACCACCAGATTCCACGAAACAGCACCAGAAACTCTGTTCTAGCAACCTGCCGGGACGGGGAATTGGAGGAGATCATCGCCATCATCATCACCATCGCTTCTCCATTGACCATCCATGTTTCCCCATCTATGAGTGAGTAATCCCCCACTGTAGGCTATGGGGATGGTAGGGATTGGATGAGTTCGTTCATGTAATGGCATCAGATTGTTAAGGCATGGTGCCTAGTATCTTTTATTAGTGCTTTATGACTTTGTTGCAACTTGTTGTGCTTAATGCTTGTCACTAGGGCCCGAGTGCCATGATTTCAGATATGAACATGTTATTGATTCATTATGATAGTATTGTTTTTGGTCTTATCTGCAAGTTGTATACACACGTTGTTGTCCGAACCCTCTGGCCCCAAGTGATGTAAATCAGGATAACCGGAAGGGAATGGCTTTGATGTGAGGATCACATGTGTTCACGGAGTGTTAATGCTTTGCTCCGGTGCTCTATTAAAAGGAGCACCTTAATTGCCAGTAGTTCCCTAGAGGCTCCGCTGCAAACGGGCTGGCAGGACAAAAGATGTTGTGCAAGTTCTCATTGCGAGCACG
Source organism: Avena insularis (assembly GCA_023614405.1). NCBI lineage: Eukaryota > Viridiplantae > Streptophyta > Magnoliopsida > Poales > Poaceae > Avena > Avena insularis. Next base: position 655,515,580 of record CM042690.1, on the reverse strand, counting down.
TATGACTATATATGGAACACATGCCTAGGATTGTCTAGTACTTGGATGCTTTATCTTATTTATCTGCAATTGTCCTATGTTCTGATTGCTATGTGAATTGTCTTGTCCATACAACGCCCGTCCATCCATCCCTATGCCTACCGCACTCGAATCCCACTGTTTACTGCTTTTGTTACTACTGTCTTTGCTTTACTACTGCTGCTACTTTACTATTCCTACTACAAAACTGTTGCTACTGATAAACTGCTGTGAGCAAGATTGTTTCTAGGTGCAGCTGAATTGACAACTCAGTTGTTAAGGCTGATAAATATTCTTTGGCTCCCCTTGTGTCGAATCAATAAATTGGGTTTCACTTCCCTCGAAAATACTATCATACACCCCCTATACTTGTGGGTCATCAATGACACAATGGTTCAAGTTTATTAGGGGCAAGAAAAGTAAAGTGTGCCATCAAGTTCATGAGAGCTTTAATCACTAGTTTTCTCATAACAAGTTTAATTCGGAAGGTAGATAAAAACATGAATATACTTGGAATAGCAAATGCTAATTGGTAGGTATGGTGGACTCTTTGGAATAACTTGGTTTTATTTGGAGTTGGATGCATGAGTGGAACTCACACTTGGTTATGGAGGCTAGCAAAAGACTGGGAGCAACCAACTAAGAGAGCAATAATGGCCATAATCATGCAAAGTGAAAAAACATCATTAATTAAAGCATAAAGTGATATTTCAAGTCGAAACCTAAAGGATCATAGAGGCTATGGTGACTTGGGATAGTATTAACATGGTGTGAGCATGCGCCAAGTCAAACCAAATAAAGCATCAAAGGAGAATACCACAATATACTATGCTTTCATGTGCTAAAATAACGCATGATTCTTTCAAGGCACATTAAGCAGTCTCAATTGTTTATAACATGTCATGCTACAGCAAAAATCACTAAGCATAAAGCCAAAACAATATCAGGCATGACATGACAAAGCATAGACCACAGTCAAAACCAAACTCCTTTTACCACTTAAGCATGAACTTTTCCTACTCTTTTCCAATCCAAACCAATCTTATTTGAAAACTAATGCATGAATGAGGGGGTCCAACCAATTTATTCAAGCAAACTAATCAAACCAAGCAAACAAAAACTAAAAACGAAAAATGAAGACGCTCCAAGAACAACACAACTATGCATGACACAATAAAAATGAAGTGTTTGGAAGAACCTGAGATTTTTATTGATGAAGAAGGGGATGCCTTGGGCATCCCCAAGCTTTGACGCTTGTACTTCTTGGATATTTCTTGGGGTGACATGGGTGGCATCCCCAAGCTTGAGATTTAGTCCATTCTTCATCTCATTACATCATTCTTTCCTTACACCTGAAATTTTTCCTTCACACAATCTTCATTAGCAACATTAGTGTACTCAAGATAATAATTCTTTGGGTTCAGTTCCAACACAAGTAAGACTTCCATTAAAACATAATATACTGTAGAACTTCCCTTAAAAAGCTCAATTCCCCAAAAAGAACCCAAAAAGGAATCAACAAGAAGCAAATGCAAATAACGGCAGAAATCTATCAAAATAGACCAGCAGGTAGAAACCGATTTTTCCGAAGACCTTATGTTGCTCAAATCGAAAAGTGTTGAACTAACTAAAGTTGGATAACAACCTGGGTCAGAAGCACAAAAAATTACAGATCAAACCAATGTACAGAGATGTTACACGATTTTTTTTACAGTGAAGCACAAAAATCTGTTTCAGGATAGCAACTTTCCCAATCATTATTTCCCTCTCATTAGTGGTTACTCTTGGCACAAAGAGCAAATAAAAAGGATAAGGAGAGGTTATTACTGAAGCAATAACTTCCAATACTCAACTAAAACTTCTGGGTTATCTCCCAATAAGTACTTTTCTTTAACGCCTTTAAGTTAGACATGATAATTTCAATGATGCTCACATAAGAAATATGAATTGAAGTAAAAGAGAGCATCAAGAAGCAAATTCAAAACACATTTAAGTCTAACCCACCTACTATTCATAGGAATATTATACACAAATAAATTCACAAAGAACAAAGCGACATGCATAGGAAGATAAAACGAGAGTAACTTCAAAACTTTCAGCAAATAGAGAGGTGTTTCAGTACGATGAAAAGTTTTACAACCATATTTTCCTCTCTCATAATAATTTACAGTAGCCTCATGAATAAACTCAACAATATCACTATCACATAAAGAATGCTTTTCATGGTCTACAAACACATAATTTTTATCAAGCTAAAAGATAGTGGGATTAAAACCTTCAAACCCACTTTTAACAATTTTATAACAAGATGACTGATCAATCTCATTTTCAATAGTAGTACAATTAATATTATCAAACAATATAGGACCATCATCTATAGCTTTATTATAAACATTTTCAAAAGAATCCATAGGAACATAACATTCATCCTCCTTTGGTAAGCATGGGGGACAATCAAATAATGTAAGGGGTAAAGAGTTACTCTCATTAGAAGGTAGGAATGGGTAGATCCATTCTTCCTCCTCTTGATCATCACTCTCCTCCTCTTTTTCATCCAATGAGCTTCCAGTTTTAGCAATTTCTTCTTCCATAGGCTCCGGCAAGGCATTAGTTTCTTCCGCTGTTGGAGAGCATCTATTAAGATATTCAAGAATATAGCCATTTTCTTCCTTGTAATTATCAAAGCAAAATTTAAGTATATCATAAACCTCATATTTATAAGGTGCATCATCAATATTTTCAAGCAAATAAGCTAGTTATAATGCACCCTTCCAAGCAATAAATTCTTCAATTTGTTCCACATCATAGAAGTCATAATTTCCCTTAAAATAACAAGATATGGTAACATCATCATTATACTCACATTGAAAAGGGAGGTGTTTATACCTCTTACAGCAACAAGATTTATCAAAGCAATAAGTAACATTATAAGTAGAGCATATATTTCTAGCAATGGTATACAATTTATCAATTTGTTCCCATAAGTGTTTCCCTTTTTGTGACAAGTGGTGTTCCTTATAAAAATATTTTTGTTCTTCTGTTAACCCACCTTGCCAATTAGATTCAGTTTCAAAGAAACCAACCATTGATATAAAGCATGATAAAGCAAGACAATAACAGACCAACAAAAATAACAACTATAGTAGGAACTAATTTTTTATATTTTTGATAAAAATAACAAGCAAATAAAGCAGAAATAAACTAAGCAAAACAAATTAAACAAATTAAAGAGATTGGTTATGAGGGACTCCTCTTGTGAAGATGTCCTTGAATCCCCGACAACAGTGCCAAAAAAATAGCTTGATGGCCCAGAATATATCGAGCTCGTTGGGGAATCCCAAGAGGAAGGTATGATGAGCACAACAACAAGTTTTCCCTCAGTTATGAAACCAAGGTTATCGAACCAGTAGGAGCAAGGAAACACCTCCAAGGTGTTGTTTCCAACTTGGAATCCTGCACAACACAACCACAAAACTTTGCCCCCAACTTACAGTGAGGTTGTCAATCTCACCAGTTTTGCTGAAAACAAAGGATTAAACGTATTGTGTGGAAGATAGTAATTGATTGCAGAAAGTAAACAGAAAACAGTAAATAGATTGTAGATTGATAATAAAAGAAAGGACTGGGGCCCATAGTTCACTAGTGGTGATTCTCCTTAAGATAGATGACATGTTGGGTGAACAAATTACAGCGGGGAAATTGACAAACATCGAGAAAGCATGCATGCATATACTAATCATCTTGACTTCTGTGAGATTTGATTGTGCATTACAACATTATACATAGACCGTAATCCAACTGCATCTATGACTAATAATCCACCTTCAGGTTATCATCCGAACCCCCTCCAGTATTAAGTTGCAAGCAACAGATAATTGCATTAAGCATTGTGTGTAAAGTAAACAATACGATTTTTATATGAACAAAGGATTGCTATTTTCTCGCTAGTAGCAACAACACATCTAGTACTTTAGAGATTTCTGTCACTTCCCTAGATTCGTAGAGGCATGAACCCACTATCGAGCATAAATACTCCCTCTTGGAGTTGCTAGCATCTACTCGGCCAAGATAGCTACTAACAACGGAGAGCATGCAAGATCACAAATAACAAAGACATGATAGAATCAATAATCAATCTGAAATAGCATCTCAATATCCATCAGATCCCCGTAAACACAACATGCATGATTACAAATAGATGATCTTGATCATGAATGGAGCTCACAAGATCTAAACATGGTAGCACAAAGGAGAATAACCAACCATCTAGCTACTACATGGACCCGTAGTCTAGGGATGAACTACTCACACATCACACTGGAGGCGGGCATGGTGATGAAGAAGGCCTCCAAGGTGAATTCTCCCCTCCGGCAGGGTGCCGGGAAGAGCTTTAGATTCCTCCCGATATAGGGATGGAGATGGCGGCGGCTACAGACTCTTTCGTGGAATTTTGATTGGGTACTTAGGGTTTCTGTATCAGAGGCTTCTTATAGGCGAAGGGGCGAGGTCGGTGGAGTACTGATGGCTCAATGCACGGCGCCCAGAAAAGAGCTGGTGCATGGTTGATGTAGAGCTCGTTGGGAACCCCAAGAGGAAGGTATGATGAGCACAACAGCAAGTTTCCCTCAGTTATGAAACCAAGGTTTAATCGAACCAGTAGGAGCAAGGAAACACCCCAAAGGTGTTACTAGTTGAGCTTTGGCAGGGCGCACTACCGATGCTAGTAGCAACGTGGAGACCTGCACAACACAACCACAGAACTTTGTCCCCAACTTGCGATGAGGTTATCCATCTCACCGTGTTTTGTAGAAAACAAAGGATTAAACGTATCGAATGGAAGGAAGTAAAAGTTTGCAGAAAGTAAACACAAAACAGTAAAAGAGTTTATAGATTGTATGTAAAAGACAAGGACCGGGATCCATAGTTCACTAGAGGTGGCTCTCCTTAGATAGATAACATGCTGGGTGAACAAATTACAGCGGGGCAATTGACAAACATCGAGAAAGCAATACATGCATATACTAATCATCTTGACTCCTTTGAGACTTGATTGGGCATTACAACATTATACATAGACCGCCATCCAACTGCATCTATGACTAATAATCCACCTTCAGGTTATCATCCGAACCCCCTCCAGTATTAAGTTGCAAGCAACAGATTATTGCTTTACGAACTGCGTGTAAAGTAAACAATACGATTGTTCTATGAACAAAGGATTGTTGTTTTCTCCCTAGTAGCAACAGCACATCTAGTACCTTAGAGATTTATGTCACTTCCCTAGAGTACCAGAGGCATGAACCCACTATCGAGCATAAATACTAACTCTTGGAGTTGCTAGCATCTACTTGGCCAAGATAGCTACTAACAACGGAAAGCATGCAAGATCACAAATAACAAAGACATGATAGAATCAATAATCAATCTGAAATAGCATCTCAATATCCATCGGATCCCTGCAAACACAACATGTAAGAATACAAATAGATGATCTTGATCATGAACGGAGCTCACAAGATCTAAACATGAAAGCACAAAGGAGGAGAACCAGCCATCTAGCTACTACATGGATCCGTAGTCCAAGGATGAACTACTCACGCATCACACCGAAGGCTTGCATGGTGATGAAGAAGGCCTCCAGGGTGAATTCCCCTCTCCGGCAGGGTGCCGGGAAGAGCTTCAGATCCCTCCCGATCTAGGGATGGAGATGACGGCGGCTACAGACTCTTTCGTGGATTTTTGATCGGGCACTTAGGTTTATGTCCCGAGGGCATCTTATAGTCGGAAGGGGAGGCCGAGGGGTGCTGTGGCCTCACCACCACTGGCGGGCCAGCCGGGTCAGCAAGGCCAGGTGGTGTGGTGGCCCCCTGGCCCCTCACCGTCTCGTACTCTAGCACTTGATGACTTCAGGAAAAATAGGCACTTTGGCTTTTGTCCCGTTCAATTCCGAGAATATTCATTTTCTGACTTTCCTGGAACCAAAAACAGCAAAAAATAGGCAGCTGGTACTGTGGCTCTTGTTAATAGGTTAGTCCAAGAAATCATATGAAAAGTACTCCAAAGTTGGAACAAAACACAAGAAAGTGGATAAAACCAAGCATGGAACATCAAAAATTATAGATACATTTGCAATGTATGAACATCCCCAAGCTTAACTCCTACTCGTCCTCGAGTAGGTAAGTGATAAAAAGAAAGAATAATTTTTGAGGTGACATGCACCATCAAAGACTTGATCAAAGTATTTGCAAAACATTCAAAGATGGGATCATAGTACTTCAATCATAACATGAAAGACAAAGTTCTAGCAATAAGACAAAGAAACTATGATGCAACATGAAAAGGCACAAACAAAATATTCATGAATAACAATGCTTTGCAAGACATTTGTTTGTTTCACATAAAGAAAACATAGCATAATAGTATTCAGCTTGTCCCTCAATAGAGTAGCAAATATAAATGCATAGGACACCTTCAAAGTTCATAAGAGTGACTAGATACAATAGTTTAAAACAAGCAATATCAAGTTATGCATCAATCAACTAGTCTTGGGACAATGCACATAGAACTAAGAATGGCCACTATGCTCTCAAAGTAGGTGCATAAAGATAGAAGGTGGAGACTCAATATAATGGTGGAAGAAAGGGCCTTCATAAAAGGAAGTAGGGATTCAAGTCTCATAAAGAGCTTCCAAAAATTATGGTACTTATAGCTTTCAGCTCTCATTGCCCCTATCATAAGCATCTTTAAGGTGATTAAGGTTAAAGTGACACAACTAAGAGGATATGCTTGACAAGTTATAAACCAAAATCTCATGCCCCTTACCTATGAAGACCGATCCTCATGCTACTCAACTTTAGTCACAAGTAAGCTCTTGTCATTGTAAGTACATGTGTATCATTAAGAACCGCCAACGGGGTACCCCTTGCACATGATACGGGAGCTTTCCCATAATCAAAATGACAAGGCAAGCAGACAATGAGCATCTCAGCGATCTTTTTATTTGCTATTTGCATAGGTTTTCATTGAGGATGCTTCATAGAGTGCTCATTATGGTGATGCTGCAAGTTTCCACCATGATTAGGCATGGCTTAGGCTAGTGGCCCAGGCGTTTCTCTAACATGCATACAAACTCCATGATCTTACAAGTTCCACTTTTATTTCACACCGCCGGGATCCGTAAGCAAAAGAACTGAAGGAAATATGCCCTGAGAGGCAATAATAAAGTTGTTATTATGTATTCCTTGTATATGATAGATGTTTATTTTGCATGCTATAATTGTATTGATAGGAAACATCAATACATGTGTGTTTAATAAACAAAAAGGGTTCCTAGTTATGCCTCTCTTATAGACTAGCTTGTTGATTAACAAGATGATCAAGGTTTCCTGATCATGGACATTGGATGTTGTTAATAACAAGGTCACAACATTTGTGAAATGATGTGATGAACATTCATCCGAAGTATAGCATTATGATCAAGTCATTATGTTTATATTGCTATAACATCATACGAAGTAATCTTTATCCTTAGACCATGAGATCATGTTAATTGCTAACACCGGAAGAGTATCTTGATAACATCAAACGTCACACCGTAACAGGGTGACTATAAAGATGGGTTCAGTACTACGAAGGTGTTATGTTGAGGCTCATGGATCAAGAGTGGAATTTGTCAATCCAGATGACGGATAGATATACTCTGGGCCCTCTCGGTGATATCACATTAGGATAGCTTGCAAGCAAGTGATGTGATCACTAGAATGTTATATCACGGGAACAAGAAAAGAGTGCATGTCGGTAACGAGATCAAACTAGGTATGGAGATACCGATGATCAAATCTCGGACATGTAATATATCGAGAGACAAAGGGATTTAGTTACAAGCGTTAAAGGTTCTCATGATCACAGGAGTCATCGTTGAATGTGTAGGAGTCGATCTTGATCTCCGTGTCCCGCTGCGATTATTGATCGGAGAAGGGTCTCGATCATGTCTGTATTATTCGTTAACCGTAGGGTGGCAAACTTAAGATTTACTGGACACCATTTTGGAGCACATATGTTTCAGACGAAAGAATGCAAAGCGCAGCAATTGTTTCAATAGAAACCGAAATTGTTTCGTGAAATTGCGAAGGTGGTTCTTCTTGTGATATTTAAATATTGCAAGGGGATATATGTGAATGTTTGTTAATTAAAGTAATTAACAAAATTCTGAATAAATTTAATAAAAAGAGTTTTATTAAATGAGAGAGCATTAAATTTGGAGAAATTTAATGCATTTAAACTGGAGACTTTAAAAGGGAATGTGAAGAGGCATTTTAATGTGGAGGGGTTACCACCACATGAATGGGGAGGTGAGGGGTCACCCCCCCATGCGCCGGCCATGGAGAGAGGGGGAACCCCCCCTCTCCTCCTATAAAAGGCCACCCATTCCCTCCTTCATCCTCACACCTCCTTGTGAAGGATCTCTCTCCCCCTCTAGAATTATTCCCCCATGCTCTCGGATTAGAGAGATACATGTTCCCGGTGGCATTTAAATGCGGAAGGAGTTGCTTCTTCACTGGATCACTGGAGCGAGGAGGTGGAGGTTGTCCGGCTTGAAAAGGAAAAGTGCAGATCTGCGCTGAGTTGCGGCACTCGGACTTCCTCACGATCTTGAGATCGGCAAGTGTACGACTACATCAACCACGAGTTCCTACTTGTTAACAAAACTCGTTGTCTTGAGGGTAAGTTCTCCATGGATGTATGTCCACCCGTTGCTCTGTATCTAGTAGATAGATCTTGGCGTATAGTTCTCATCGTAGGAAATTTTTTGTTTTCTATGCTGCGGACCCATCAATGGTATCAGAGCCTGATCTATGCGTAGGTGCTTTGCACAGGTAGTACACATATGTTTATATGTGGGCAATGATGATCATGTTATTGCATCTTCTATGTACTTTGGATATTGGTGGCATAGTGGGATGAAGCGGCCCAGACCAACCTTACATGTCATCGTACATGAGACCGGTTCCACGACTGACATGCAACTAGTTTTGCATAAGTGGCTAGCGGGTGTCTGTCTCTCCTACTATAGTCAATATCTGATTTACAACGAGTTGCTAATAACTTGGTTATCCTCGTTGTGGTTCATGTTCGTAGGTTAGACCGGTTCTATCTCCGAAAGCCCTAAGCCACGTAAAACTTGCAATTGATAAATTAGAGGCATCTAGTTTAGATCGTTGCTGGGCTAGTGTATTGATATGGTATTGTTGTAAGTAGATGTATGATAGATACTCTTACAAGTCACTTAATGTGTAAGTTCCATAGACCTTGGCCTTACACACAAAGGAATGATAGAGATCATACCACGATGCAAATGATAGAGATCAAATGCATGGACCATATCACCTCACTTCACACATTAGCATCTTATATTGCTAGTTTGGCGCTTTTGGTAGCATTATAAGATGATCCCTCATTTAGATATCAAGATAAAATGTGTTCTTCCTTAAGTATGCACCGTTTTGTGGATCATGTTTTGAGGCATCACGTGATGATCGGGTGTTCTCGACTCTACGCTTTCATACAACGGGTGTAAGACAGTTTTACACACGCAAATACTAAGGTTCTTACTTGACGAGCCTAGCATGTACATACATGGCCTCGGAACACGGACCGAAAGGTTAATCATGAGTCATATAGTTGATATGATGCCCATATAGATGCTCGCCTTTGAAGCTACACCGACTCACGTGATGATCGAACTTGGTGTAGTGGATTTGGTTCATGTAATCACCAAAAGGACACGAGGGATGTCGTTTTTGAGTGGGAGTTCATTAGTAATTTGGACTAGTTGAACTCAATCTATCATAAACTTAGTCTAAATATATTTTACAAATTCTGTTGTAGATGGCACCACCTGCTTTTAATTTCAATGTGTTCATGGAGAAAGAGAAGCTTGCTGCGAATGGTAGCAACTTCACCAACTGGGCTATGAATTTGAGGATTCTCCTCACTTTGCTAAAAGCAATATGTGCTAGAGGCGCTAGGCCCCACCAGCTCCTGATGCCCCTAACGAGGAAAAGAACGTCTATATAACTCGTCAGGAGGACCACAACTTAGTTCATTGCGGCATACTGTATGGGCTAGAGCCAGAACTTCGAAAACATTTTGAAAATGGCAATGCCTTTGATACCATGGGAGAATTGAAAATGATTTTCGATACCCATGTCGCCAGAGAGATATAATGCTTCGAAAAGTTCTTTAGCTGCATGATGGAAGAGAACAGCTCAGTTAGTGAGCACGCATCAAAATGTCCTGCACGCCGATAAGCTTGTGTCCTTGGGAATAACGATTCTCATTGACTTAGGCATACATCGTGTTCTCCAATCTCTGCCACCTAGCTACAAGAGCTTCGTGATGAACTATAATATGCAGGGCATGAAGAAGTCTCTTCCCGAGCTTCTGTCAATGCTTAAGACTGCAGAAGTGGAGATTAGGAAAGAACATCAAGTGTTGATGATCAATAAGACCACCGGTTTCAAGAAGGACAAGAAAGGCAAGAATAAGGGAAAGAAGGGAGGCAAATCTGTTGCCGCGCCTGAAAAGAAACCCCGAGCTAGCCCTAAGTCTGACACCGAGTGCTACTATTGCAAGGGGACTGGCCATTGGAAGCGCAACTGCCCCAAGTATTTGGCGGACAAGAAGGCCGACAAGGCAAACAAAGGTATATGTGATATACATGTTATTGATGTGTACTTGACTAGTACTCGCAGTAGCACCTGGGTATTTGATACGGGATCGGTTGCTAATATATGTAACTCGGTTCGGCTGCGTAACGTTTACAACTATCAAGGGATGAGGTCACGATGCGGGTCGGCAATGGATCAAGAGTTGATGTGATCGCCGTCGGAACGCTGCCTCTCCATATGCCATCGGGATTAGTTATAAACCTGAATAATTGTTATTTGGTGCCTGCACTGAGCATGAACATTGTATCCGGATCGTGTTTAATGCAAAGTGGTTATTCGTTTAAGTCTGAAAACAATGGTTGTTCGATTTATATGTATAATATCTTTTATGGTCATGCACCTGTGTTGAATGGTTTATTTCTGTTGGATCTCGATAGTAGTATTACGCATATTCATAATGTTGATGCTAAAAGGATTAAACTTGATAATGATATATATACATATATGTGGCACTGCCGTCTAGGTCATATTGGCGTGAAACGCATGAAGAAACTCCATTCTGATGGACTTTTGGAATCACTTGATTTTGAATCATTTGATACATGTGAGCCATGCCTTATGGGCAAGATGACTAGAACGCCGTTTTCCGGTTCAATGGAACGGGCGACAGATTTATTGGAAATCATACATACTGATGTGTGTGGACCAATGAGTGTGTCGGCGCGAGGTGGATATCGTTATTTTGTTACTTTCACGGATGATTTGAGTAGATACGGGTATATCTATTTGATGAAACATAAGTCTGAAACCTTTGAAAGGTTCAAAGAATTTCAGAATGAAGTGGAAAATCATCATAACAGAAAGATCAAATTTCTGCGGTCCGACTGTGGAGGAGAGTATCTTAGTTACGAGTTTAGCACACATATGAAAGACTGTGGAATAGTTTCACAACTCACGCCTGCCGGAACACCACAACGTAATGGTGTGTAACGTAATCGTACTTTATTGGATATGGTTCAATCTATGATGTCTCTGGCTGACTTGCCACTGTCATTTTGGGGTTATGCACTGGAAACCGCTGCATTCACTTTAAATAGGGCACCATCTAAATCCGTTGAAAAGACACCGTATGAATTATGGTTTGGAAACAAACCTAAGCTGTCATTTCTTAAAGTTTGGGGATGCGATGTTTATGTGAAGAAACTTCAACCGGATAAACTCGAACCCAAAGCGGAAAAATGCGTCTTCATAGGATACCCTAAGGAAACAATTGGGTATACCTTCTATCACAGATCCGAGGGCAAGGTCTTTGTTGCCAAGAATGGATCCTTTCTTGAGAAGGAGTTTCTCGCGAAAGGTGTGAGTAGTCGGAAGGTAGAACTCGAAGAGGTTATTGAACCTTCTCTTCATGAAATGGTGAGTAGCGCAGCTCCAGAAGTTGTTTCGGAGTTGACTTCACCTAATGAAGAGAGAGCTAATGATATTGATCATGAAACTCCGAAAGAAGACACTACCGAACCTCGCAGGTCAAGCAGGACACGTGCAGCTCCTGAACTGTACGGCAATCCTGTTATGAATTTCATGATTGATGAAATAGATGACCCTGCGACGTATGAAGAAGCGATGATGAGCCCTGATTCCAAAAAATGGCTAGAAGCCATGAAATCCGAGATGGAATCCATGTACGAAAACCAGGTTTGGACCTTGGTGGACTTACCTCACGATCGAAAGGCCGTTGAGAATAAATGGATTTTCAAAAGGAAAACTGATGCTGATGGTAACGTGACCATCTATAAGGCTCGACTTGTCACAAAGGGGTTTCGGCAAATTCAAGGAGTTGACTACGATGAGACATTCTCTCCCGTAGCGATGCTTAAATCGGTTAGGATTATGTTAGCAATTGTTGCATATTTCGATTATGAAATATGGTAGATGGATGTTAAAACTACGTTCCTCAATGGTAAGATTGAAGAAGAGTTATATATGATACAACCTAAGGGTTTTGTCGATCCTAAGGATGCTAATAAGGTGTGCAAACTTCAGCGATCCATCTATGGACTGAAGCAAGCATCACGAAGTTGGAATCTCCGCTTTGATGAGGTGATCAAAGAGTTTGGATTTTTCCAAACTTATGGAGAGGCTTGTATTTACAAGAAAGTGAGTGGGAGCAATGTGGCATTTCTGATATTATATGTGGATGACATATTATTGATTGGAAATGATATAGATCTTTTAAACAGTGTTAAAAGTTATCTAAACAGCAAATTTTCGATGAAGGACCTTGGTGAAGCTTCATATATATTAGGAATTAAAATCTATAGAGATAGATCAAAACGCCTAATTGGGCTATCGCAGAGTACATACCTTGATAAGATATTAAAGAAGTTTAATATGGATGGAAGTAAGAAGGTGTACTTACCTATGTTGCAAGGCAAGACATTGAGTAAGACTCAAAGTCCGGCTATGGCGGAAGAAAGAGAGATAATGGATAAGATCCCCTATGCCTCGGCCATAGGCTCTATAATGTATGCCATGCTATGTACAAGACCGGATGTGGCACATGCTATTAGTTTGACTAGTAGGTACCAATCTGATCTAGGTTCGGAACACTGGATAGCGGTCAAGAATATCCTTAAGTACTTGAGAAGAACTAAGGATATGTTTCTTGTATACGGAGGTGAAGAAGAGCTAGTCGCTAAGTGTTATGTCGATGCTAGCTTTGACACTGATCCGGATGACTCTAAGTATCAATCCGGATACGTATTTATCTTGAATGGAGCAGCAGTTAGTTGGAGGAGCTCCAAACAACCTGTGGTGGCTGGATCAACGACGGAGGCGGAAAATGTTGCTGCTTCAGAAGCAGCGCAGGAAGCGGTTTGGATGAAGGAGTTCATAATGGAACTAGGTGTGGTTCCTAGTGTGTTGGACCCAATGGTGATCTATTGTGACAATAATGGATCCATAGCCAACGCCAAGGAACCAAGGTCTCACAAGAATTCCAAGCATATTAAGCGCCGGTTTCACTCCATCCGCGAGCATGTCAAGGATGGAGATATAAAGATTTGTAAAGTGCACACGGACCTGAATGTAGCAGATCTGTTGACTAAAGTACTCCCTAGGGCAAAACATAATCAACACCAGAACTCCATGGGTGTTAGATTTATCACTATATAAACTAGATTATTGTCTCTAGTGCAAGTGGGAGACTGAAGGAAATATACCCTGAGAGGCAATAATACAGTTGTTATTATGTATTCCTTGTATATGATAGATGTTTATTTTGCATGCTATAATTGTATTGATAGGAAACATCAATACATGTGTGTTTAATAAACAAAAAGGGTTCCTAGTTATGCCTCTCTTATAGACTAGCTTGTTGATTAACAAGATGATCAAGGTTTCCTGATCATGGACATTGGATGTTGTTAATAACAAGGTCACAACATTTGTGAAATGATGTGATGAACATTCATCCGAAGTATAGCATTACGATCAAGTCATTATGTTTATATTGCTATAACATCATACGAAGTAATCTTTATCCTTAGACCATGAGATCATGTTAATTGCTAACACCGGAAGAGTATCTTGATAACATCAAACGTCACACCGTAATAGGGTGACTATAAAGATGGGTTCAGTACTACGAAGGTGTTATGTTGAGGCTCATGGATCAAGAGTGGAATTTGTCAATCCAGATGACGGATAGATATACTCTGGGCCCTCTCGGTGATATCACATTAGGATAGCTTGCAAGCAAGTGATGTGATCACTAGAATGTTATATCACGGGAACGAGAAAAGAGTGCATGTCGGTAACGAGATCAAACTAGGTATGGAGATACCGATGATCGAATCTCAGACATGTAATATATCGAGAGACAAAGGGATTTAGTTACAAGCGTTAAAGGTTCTCACGATCACAGGAGTCATCGTTGAATATGTAGGAGTCAGTACGGATCTCCAGGTCCCGCTGCTGATTATTGATCAAAGAAGGGTATCGATCATGTCTGCATTATTCGCGAACCGTAGGGTGGCACACTTAAGAGTTACCGGACATCATTTTGGAGCACATATGTTTCAGATGAAAGAATTGCAAAGCGCAGGAATTGTTTCAATAAAAACCGGAAATTGTTTCAGGTGAAATTGCAGAAGGTGGTTTTGCATGTGATATTGAAATATTGCAAGGGGCTATATGTGAATGTTTGTTAATTAAAGTAATTAACAGAATTCTGAATAAATTTAATAAAAAGAGTTTTATTAAATGAGAGAGCATTAAATTTGGAGAAATTTAATGCATTTAAAGTGGAGACTTTAAAAGGGAATGTGAAGAGGCATTTTAATGTGGAGGGGTTACCACCACATGAATGGGGGAGGTGAGGGTCACCCCCATGCATGACCATGGAGAGAGGGGGCACCCCCCTCTCCTCCTATAAAAGGCCACCCATTCCCTCCTTCATCCTCACACCTCCATTGTGAAGGATCTCTCTCCCCCTCTAGAATTATTCCCCCATGGTCTCGGATTAGCGAGATACATGTTCCAGTGGCATTTAAATGCAGGAAGGAGTTGCTGCTTCCGCTGGATCGCTGGAGCGAGGAGGTGGAGGTTGTCCGGTGGCTTGAACGTGTGTGCGAGTGCAGATGCGCTGCTGAGTTGCGGCGCTCGGACTTCCTCACGATCTTGAGATCGGCAAGTGTACGACTACATCAACCACGAGTTCCTACTTGTTAACAAAACTCGTTGTCTTCGAGGGTAAGTTCTCCATGGATGTATGTCCACCCGTTGCTCTGTATCTAGTAGATAGATCTTGGCGTATAGTTCTCATCGTAGGAATTTTTTTGTTTTCTATGCTGCGGACCCATCAAGAACATGATATCAATGGGGTACAAAGTACAAGTGCAATGTTGAAAGCGTTCCCATGAAACATGGTTCTGCTAATTTCAACTTATAAAGTGCAAGCATATATGCAACAAAGAAGGACCCAATGGTTCAAGTTTATTAGATGCGAAAAAGTAAAGTGTGCCATCAAGTTCGTGAGAGCTTTAATCACTAGTTTTCTCATAACAAGTTTAATTTGGAAGGTAAACAAAAGCATGAATATACTTGGAATAGCATAAGCTAGTAGGTAGGTATGGTGGACTCTTTGGAATAACTTGGTTTAGGGAGTTGGATGCATGAGTGGAACTCATACTTTGTTGTGGAGGCTAGCAAAAGACTGGGAGCGACAAACTAAGAGAGCAATAATGGCCATAATCATATAGAGCGACAAAACATCATTGATCAAAGCATAAAGTGATACTACAAGTTGAAAACTAAAGGATCATAAAGGCCATGGTGACTTGAGATAGTCATAACATGGTGTGAGCATGCGCCAAATCAACCCAAATAAAGCATCAAAAGAGAATACCACTATACTATGCTTTAATATGCTAAAACAACGTATGATTCATCCAAGGCACATTAAGCAATCTCAATTTTTTATAACAAGTCATGCTACAGCAAAGAATACTAAGCATAAAGCCAAAACAATATCAAGCATGGCATGATAGAGCATAGGCCACAGTCAAAAACGAGCTCTTTTTACCACATAAGCATGAACTTTCCTACTCTTTTCCAAACCAAACCAAACTATTTGCAAACCAATGTATGAAAGAGGGGGTCCAACCAATTTATTCAGAAAAATAAGCAAACCAAAGCAAACGAAAACCAAAACGAAAACGAAAAAGAAGACGCTCCAAGAAAAACACAACTGTGCATGAAACAATAAAAATGAAGCGTTTGGAAGAAACCTGGATTTTTTTTTGATGAAGAAGGGGATGCCTTGGGCATCCCCAAACTTTGACGCTTGTACTTATTGGATATTTCTTGGGGTGACACGCGTGGCATCCCCAAGCTTGAGCTTTAGTCCATCCTTCATCTCATTACTCATTCCTTCCATACACCTGAAATTTTTCCTTCATACAAAACTTCACACAATCTTTATTAGCAACATTAGTGCACTCAAGATAAATAAGTCTTAAGGTTCAGTTCTAACACCAAATAAACTTCCATTAGAATACTAGATTCTGTAGCACTTCCATCAAAAAGCTCAATTCCCCAAAAAGAACTCAAAAAGGAACCAACAAGAAGCAAATGCAGAAAATGGCAGAAATCTGTCAAAACAGACCAGCAGGTAAATACGAATTTTTTCGAAGACCTTCTGTTGCTCAAATAAAAAAGTGTTGAGCTAACGAAAGTTAGATAACAACCTGGTACAGAAGCACAAAAATTCACGCCTCAAAAAGACGTTCAGAGATTTTACACGAATTTTTACGGTGAAGCACAGAAATCTGTTTGGGACAGCAACTTTCCCAATCATTACTTCTCTCTCATTAGAGGTTACTCTTGGCACAAAAAGCAAATAAAAATGATAAGGAGTGTTTATTACTGAAGTAATAACTTCCAAGACTCATCTAAAACTTTTGGGTTATCTCCCAATAAGTATTTTTCTTTAACGCCTTTAAGGTAGGCATAAGAAGCAAGAAAAAGAATCAAGTGTTCTCAAATGAAGAAGCATTAAGACCAAATTTTGTTTTCATAGGAGAAGCAAACAAAATATTTTATCTCTTTTAGGGAAGTGTTCTATACCTTTATTGAGTGGAAGTTGATATTTAATGGTGCCTTCTTTCATATCAATGATGGCACCAACAGTTCTAAGAAAAGGTCTTCCCAAAGTAATAGGACAAGAAGCATTGTATTCAACATCCAAAACATAGAAATCAACGGGGACATAAGCATTGTTAACCATAATAAGAACATCATTAAGACTCCCCATGAGTTTCTTTTTAGCATTATCATCAAGTGGGACATTCAAATAACAATCTTCAAGTGGAGGCAAATCAAGCATATCATAAATCCTTCTAGGCATAATAGAAACACTACTATCAAGATCACATAAAGCTTTGAAATCAAAGTCATTCACTTTCATATTAATGATGGGTTCCCAACCATCTTCTGGTTTTAGGAATAGAAGCTTTATGTTTCATCTTTTCTTCTTTAATCTTTATGAGAGCATCAGTAATGTGTTTTGTAAAGGCCATGTTCATTGCACTAGCATTAGGACTTTTAGCAAGCTTTTGTAGGAACTTAATAATTTCAGAGATATTGCAACCATCAAGATCAAAACCATACTTATCATCTAAAGTAGTAGAACTATTACTAGCCTCAACACTAGTGGTAGTGATAGTAGAAACACTAATGTTTCTAGCAATTTCATCTTCTCTTTCCCACTTAGCATGTAATTCAGCTAATAGTCTAACATTTTCATCAATTCTTACTTGTATAGCATTGGTAGCTGCAAAGAGATTATCATTAGTTTCAGGTTTAGCAGCCATTTTATTCAAAGAAGATTGAGCTTCAACCAAAGATGCTATATTTCTTTCAGCATTAGAGAGTTTTTCCTCAATAGTTTTATTGAAAGCAGTTTGTTTACTAATAAACTCTTTAAGCATAACTTCAAGTTCAGAGGGAGCACTCCTATTATTGTTGTAAGAATTGCCATAAGCATTACCATTGTTGGGAGGATATGGCTTATAATTGTTGTTGCCAAAATTGTTCCTATAAGCATTATTACCATAAGCATTGTTGCCAAAATTGTTATTTCTTATGAAGTTCACATCAACTTGCTCTTCTTGAGCAACCAAAGAAGCCAAAGGAACATTATTTGGATCAATATGGGCTTTCCCATTAACAAGCATAGACATAATAATATCAATCTTATCACTCAAGGAGGAGGTTTCCTCAACAGAATTTACCTTCCTACCTTATGGAGCTCTCTCAGTATGCCATTCAGAATAATTAACCATCATATTGTCTAGAAGTTTCGTTGCAGCACCCAAAGTGATGGTCATAAAGGTACCTCCAGCAGAAGAGTCCAATAGGTTCCTTGAAGAATAGTTCAATCCTTCATAAAAAGTTTGGATGATCATCCAAGCAGTCAGTCCATGAGTGGGACAATTCTTTACCAAAGATTTCATTCTTTCCCAAGCTTGAGCAACATGCTCATTATCAAGTTGTTTAAACTTCATTATTTCACTTCTCATGGATATAATCTTAGCAGGGGGATAGTATTTTCCAATAAAAGCATCTTTGCACTTAGTCCAAGAATCAATACTATTCCTAGTTAAGGAATTCAACCATTCTTTAGCTTTTCCTCTCAAAGAGAAAGGAAACAATTTCAGCTTAATAATATCACCATCTATATCCCTATGCTTTTGCATCTCACAAAGTTCAACAAAGTTATTTAGATGGGAAGCAGCATCTTCATTACCAATACCAGAAAATTGTTCTCTCATAACAAGATTGAGCAAAGCAGGTTTTATCTCAAAGAAAGTATCTTTAGGCACATGTGGAGCAATAGGTGTGCTCATAAAATCATTGTTGTTGGTGCTAGTGAAGTCACACAACTTAGTGTTTTCAAGAGTAGTCATTTTTTGGGTTTTCAAATAAGAAAGCAAACTAGTAAAACTAAAATTTTTGTGTTTTTGATAAAGAAACAAGCAAACAAAGAAAAAAGAAACTAAGCAAAACAAAAATAACAAAGTAAAGAGATTGGTTATGAGGGACTCCCCTTGTGAAGATGTCCTTGACTCCCCGGCAACGGCGCCAGAAAATGCTTGATGGCTCAATGCACGGCGCCCAGAAAAGTGCTGGTGCGTGGTTGATGTAGAGCTTGTTGGGAACCCCAAGATCAAGGTATGATGAGCACAGCAACAAGTTTCCCTCAGTTATGAAACCAAGGTTTAATCGAACCAGTAGGAGCAAGGAAACACCCCAAAGTGTTACTAGCTGAGCTTTGGCAGGGCGCACTACCGGTGCTAGTAGCAACGTGGAGACCTCCACAACACAACCACAAAACTTTGTCCCCAACTTGCGATGAGGTTGTCAATCTCACCGTGTTTTGTGGAAAACAAAGGATTAAACGTATCGAATGGAAGGAAGTAAAAGTTTGCAGAAAGTAAACACAAAACAGTAACAGAGTTTATAGATTGTATGTAAAAGACAAGGACCGGGATCCATAGTTCACTAGAGGTGGCTCTCCTTAGATAGATAACATGCTGGGTGAACAAATTACAGCGGGGCAATTGACAAACATCGAGAAAGCAATACATGCATATACTAATCATCTTGACTCCTTTGAAACTTGATTGGGCATTACAACATTATACATAGACCGCCATCCAACTGCATCTATGACTAATAATCCACCTTCAGGTTATCATCCGAACCCCCTCCAGTATTAAGTTGCAAGCAACAGATTATTGCTTTGCGAACTGCGTGTAAAGTAAACAATACGATTGTTCTATGAACAAGGGATTGTTATTTTCTCCCTAGTAGCAACAACACATCTAGTACCTTAGAGATTTCTGTCACTTCCCTAGATTACCAGAGGCATGGACCCACTATCGAGCATAAATACTAACTCTTGGAGTTGCTAGCATCTACTTGGCCAAGATAGCTACTAACAACGGAAAGCATGCAAGATCACAAATAACAAAGACATGATAGAATCAATAATCAATCTGAAATAGCATCTCAATATCCATCGGATCCCCGCAATCACAATATGTAAGAATACAAATAGATGATCTTGATCATGAACGGAGCTCACAAGATCTAAACATGAAAGCACAAAGGAGGAGAACCAGCCATCTAGCTACTACATGGATCCGTAGTCCAAGGATGAACTACTCACGCATCACACCGGAGGCTTGCATGGTGATGAAGAAGGCCTCCAGGGTGAATTCCCCTCTCCGGCAGGGTGCCGGGAAGAGCTTCAGATCCCTCCCGATCTAGGGATGGAGATGACGGCGGCTACAGACTCTTTCGTGGATTTTTGATCGGGCACTTAGGGTTTACGTCTCGAGGGCATCTTATAGTTGGAAGGAGAGGCCGAGGGGGTGCCAGGGCTACCCTCACCACCCCCTGGCGTGGGCCAGGCTGGGCCACGTGGCCAGGTGGTGTGGTGGCCCCCTAGACCCTCTCCGTCTCATACTATGGTACTTGATGACTTCCGGAAAAATATGCACTTTGGCTTTTGTCCCGTCCAATTCCGATAATATTCATTTTCTGACTTTCCTGGAACCAAAAACAACAAAAAACAGGCAGCTGGCATTGTGGCTCTTGTTAATAGGTTAGTCCAAGAAATCATATGAAAAGTACTCCAAAGTTGGAACAAAACACAAGAAAGTGGATAAAACCAAGCATGGAACATCAAAAATTATAGATACATTTGCAATGTATCAAGTACCAGGGGGCCCACACCACCCCTGGCACGGCCTGGCCTACCCCACGCCACTAGGTGGTGTGGCCGGCCCTTGGCCCCTCTCCGCCTCGTCTTCTGGCTTTGTGACCCTTCCGGTAAAATATTGGCTTCGGCTTTTGTCCCGTCCAATTCTGAGAATGTTCATTTTCTGGCTTTTCTGGAACAAAAAACAGCAGAAAACAGGCAACTGGCACTGTGGCATCTTGTTAATAGGTTAGTCCCAAAAAGTGTATAAAAATACTCCAAAGTGTGGACAAAACATAAGAAAGTAGATATAAAACAAGCATGGAACATCAAAAATTATAGATACGTTTGCAACGTATCAACCACCCCCCTCTAGGTTCCCATACGATCCTTTCAATTGGTATTAGAGCCTCAGCTCTTTATTCGGGTTTAAACGCCTAAGAGATTATGGGCAACTCAGGAGATGAGGGAGGGAGTGAGGCTAGCAACTCGGTGACCATGGTAGATCTCAAGAATTTGGAAACAAGCTTGAGCTCTACCTTGGGCAACGAAATCCAATAGTTGCGTCAACTTGTTGAGCGACTTGTTATGGAAAAGTCAGCCTCACCTCCCCCCCTCTCAAGAGGAAACACCACCTTACACCCTAAGGCAAATGCTCCGACTAATCCAATGGGTGAAGTGGTGGGGGATGAACATAATTCCACTGACTCCACCACCAAAAAGGGTGATGGGAAGGAAGAGCACCATGCGGTTCCCGAATGGTACTATCCCTCATCCTCATATAAATAATAGAGGTGACCCACCTAAGTTAGCTGCACATACTTTTGCTCAATGGCAAGTTTTAATGAAATCTCATGTGCGCAGCTCTTGCATTGACTTGTGGAACATTATTGAAGAAGGACTCAAAGTTGAGGATCCAACCAACTTGACTAGAAGAGAAGTGGTCAATAGCCAACTCAATGTTACAACCTTGCACATGATCCAACTTGGAGTGGGGCCAAAGGATTTTCCCCACATTGAGCACTACAATACCGCCAAGGAAGCTTGGGATGCTCTTATTGACTTGTTTGTTGGCAATGAGAGCATGAGAAGAAATAGGTATGATGCCTTAAGAAATGAGGCTGAAGGTTTCTTTATGAAGGATGGTGAGGATCATGAAGACATGTATCAAAGACTCAAATCCATAGCCACCGCCTTCAGGAATGTTGGTGCCTCTCACATTTATGATGCTTGGATCAAGAGGAAGTATGTGAGTGCACTCATGCCCTTCGAGCCCACTGACTTGAAGAGTCTCCAAGGAAGACACAACTACCATCTCATGACCTCCAATGAAGTTATGCAAGAGATGGCCGCTTTCAAGGTTGCTGCCAAGAATGCCAAATACGCCCGTGCTCGTGCTATTGGAATAAGTAGTGGTGTGAATCTTGCCCTGAAGGCCAAGGTTGTGGAGTGTGATGAAGAAGAAGGGAGTGATGATGCACTCTGAATGAGCCACCCCGAAGATGTCAAGGTTGCTCATGGTGAATACATGGCCTTCTATGCAAGAAACTTTTGGAAAGACCCTGTTGGGTCCGCAGCATAGAAAACAAAAAATTTCCTACGGTGTGAACTACACGCTAAGATCTATCTACTAGGTACAAAGCAACGGGTGGACATACATCCAACGAGAACTTACCCTCGTAGACAACGAGCTTTGTTAACGAGTAGGAACTCGTGGTTAATGTAGTCGTACACTTGCCGATCTCAAGATCGTGATGAAGTCCAGCAGGTCCGGGCCCAAAGACGTCCATCGATCCAGCTCCAGCACCACCAAGTCCAGCACCAAAGCAGCGGTGCATCCGTGATCGCACACGTCCGGTACCCGACAACCTCCGTCCCTCGCTCCAAAGCAAAGCGGAAGCAGCAACTTCTTTCCAGATAAAGCCACCGGGAACATGTATCTCGCTAATCCGAGACCATGGGGGAATAATACTAGAGGGGGAGAGAGATCCTTCACAAGGAGGTGTGAGTGAGAAGTGAGGAGGGGGGTGCCTGTAAGATCCCTCCTTATTAAAGGAAAAGAATCCCTGTGATTGCAATGCTAGTCCCTGGATCAATGCTAGCATCCACAGTTTAAGATGAAGTACACAAATACAAAGGTCGTTTATTACAGTCATTCCAGAGATAAAACATAGTCTTTTACAACTCATGGCCAAAGGCCTAATACAAGAGTTTATGGAATATGTAAATAAACATAAGTCTTCATCTTCATGTGCCACAGGCAAGCATGTTGAGTGTAGACTCATGACTCCTATTCATCATCAGAGTAACCTGCAACATCATAAGTTACAGCCACAGAGGGTCAATACTTTGGAATAGTATTGGCAAGTGATACCTTAGTATATTTTAAGTGGACTATAATACTATATGCATTTGGCTGGTGGAGCTTAGGCTTGCATTGCTCAAAATAGATTTTTCCTTAACTTTTGAAAATACTAAGTTTTTGTTTGGCAAAGACTATCCCAAGGTATCTACCAATCAAAGACTGAAGATCCACTCAGGGCATCTACCAATCAAAGACTGAAGATCCTTTAACCCTTGTTCACCCACAAGTTTTATTTAGAAATTGGAGTGATGAGATTCTTGAAGTTTCCATGTCTTGATGCTCAAATTGTCCTTTACTGTGGACATGGCTAAGTACTTAGGTTTTACACTGCAGGTGGTGCACTTTCCCCACAAGCCTTGGTTTCCCAAGACATGATCCTTCAGTAGCCTTTCCTTAGTCAAATGGACGTTTCCAACCTATCATCCCATCTACCACCCACATCCAAGAGACTAAGTTCCAGCATCCTAAGATCATGGCAGAGCCCATATTACCAAGTGGTTGCACTTGAAGCTTCTCAACATTTGACAACTCAAATCTCTTTGTTCCTGGGTGGCCATCCACAAGTGAGATACACAAGGTTCACCAGTACCCCTGGCCTTGTGTAACCACTCAACATATCCCATTCTTTCCATTCCACCGGTGATTCATTAACTTAGTTGTTTTGTTAAATAAAAACAAGTCCTTAGACTTAGAATATTTTTCCATAGTGTGAATATAAATTACCCTTGTTTTCTAGTAGCTAGGCTAAGCATGGCATGGCAACTTATCCTTAGGGAATTTTCCTAGCAATTCTAGCATTCTATACTAATTAGGATTTCCCATCATCAATTGATAAAAGTAGCATGCAAGTCCTAACAAAATATATCTAATGCAAGTATAAAATATAGGTATGGAATATTCATGAAGATATCACTTGCCTTGGTAGTGTGGAGAGTAGCACTCGTCACAATCACAATCACTAGCAAAATCTACACACAAAGTTATAGCACACAATTACACACAATATACAAACAAAAATAATATGAATGCATGCATGCATGAATCTACCAAGTGATGATTTTTGAAAACTCAACCAAGCAAGTGCATGAATACAGAAACTAAACAAGTCACAAAATAGCCAAGACAACTTAAATAACCCTAAAACAAAATACTAAACTAAATCTATACTCAAAAAGGCCTCAAACAAGTCTCTGCAATTTTAGCACATCTAATGGTTACTATTTGCTAAACAAAAAGGATAGGCAGAAAGGTCTTGTTTTTCTGAATCCAACGGTATAAAGTTTGCAAAATTCCAACGTGGAATTCAAAAGATATAGGCATTTGAATTTGGATCAAATTTCTGGTTTTAAATCTATTTTCAGATCTAACCTAGCCACGCGTCATGTTCTTATTCGCCCGTACCGGTTAAATGCGATCGAGCGTCTGAACCGCTGGATCTAAATGAAATCTGGCGGCTCAGATCGCGTACCGCTTCGGGGTTAAGTGGATCTATCCTAGCGCTACGATACAGATCTAACGGCTGCTATTTCTCTGGCCAAGAACTGGCGGCGGAGCGGCGGCTACCGGCGGCGGAACTGTCGGTCGATGACGTTGCCGACGATGCAGACGGAGAGGGAGAAAGAGGAGTAGCTCACCGGGCTCAGGAGGTCACGGCGAAGCTCGTCGTACTTGCGGTTGGTCAAGGGGTGCTCGGGACTATCCTAGATTGCTCGCCGGAGTGGAAGACCGCGTCGGGTGCGTCGGGTGGTCGTCGTGGACGTCGCTCTGAATCACTCCAAGGCAAGATAGCGACACGGTTAGATTCACAGAGTCAAGGCGAAGTAGTGAGCATGAACGAGAAGGCAAGGGGCGGTCTGCAGACCTACCGGAAAACTTCGTCGAGTTGATGTCGCTGGTCGGTGCTCGCGGTGTCGGGGAACCGCGACACAGGGCGATACAAGACGGACTAGTGAGGTCGAGATGCGCCAAGACATGCTGAGTCGATTGTAAGAACAAGAGGCGAGGGGAACACTAGGCTCACCGGAATCGATCCGGAGAGGCTCGTCATGGCGGTGCAAAGCTGATTGAGGACACTGGTGGCGGAGTGAGCGAGGTGTTTGGGGAAAAAGATCGCGAGGCAGAGAGGAACTTATAGCCGGGGAATCGACGAAGCGCTGCGGTTAAATGCCCATTTACGCCGCCATTATCGACCATCACTGCTGCAGCGTGGTCGCAGCGCGGGTCTGAGGAAGACGAGGCGGCGTGGACCGGCCCGCTTCGTCGATGAAGAGTCGGGGTGAAAGTGGGGTCGGTCTGCGGCGACTTAACGCGTCTTTCAGCGTGTGTGAAGGAAAAGGAGATCCCGGGTGGGCTTGCTGGGCTTGATCCGCTTGGGCGATTCTGGCCGCCGGCCCTTTCCTTTCTTTCTTTAAGCCTTTTCTTTTTCTAATTTCATTTTCTGAATAGAATTTGATATGAATTCAAATCCTTTTGAATTCAAACTGCTTTGGGGATTTTTGCGGGGTTACGTGGGTTCACAAACAATCAAATATCCTAGTGGTTACCTTGCAAAGGTTTGGTCAAGCTTGGGTTTCAAAAGTAAACAGAGATTTGCTCTAGTTTGCAAATATTTGAAATAGGGTTTTGAAACTATTTCTAAATTTTGAATCTTGGGTTAAAAGCTTCACCTAGCCTTTCCAACCATGGAGGCAAGCAAACAAGATCATAGACAATCAAATCCCAAAGGGTGTTGGCCAATTGAGACAATTTGCCCACATGAAATCATAGCTCAAACTGTCTCTAAATGATTTTGAGAAAAACCCTATATGAATGAATGATGCAAGAATGAAATGAATGAGTTTTTGAAACATGATTTTTGGGATGTTACAAATCTAACCCCCTTAAAATGAATCTCGCCCTCGAGATTCGGATTGGCTAACAAATAGGTGAGGTGGTCTTTCCAAGATCATCTTCTCTTTCCCATGTTGCTTCCTCTTGAATGATGGTTCCATTGTACTTTGCAAAACTTGATGGTTTTTGTCCTTGTGACTCTTTACGTGGTCTCAAGAATCTTGACAGCTTTTCTTCATAGGTGAGATCACTTTCTAGTTGAACTTCTTCCAAAGATATGGTATCTTTCAAAGATGTTTCTTCCATTTCGGGTGACATTTCTTGAGCTGGCTCACATGAAAAACATTATGGATTGCTAGTAAAGATGGCGATTCGATTTCATATGACTTCTCCTTGCGACTTAGAATGTTGAATGGTCCCACATATCTTGGTGCTAACTTTCCTTTGACTCCAAATCTTTTTACTCCACGAGTAGTGATACTCTAAGATAAGCTCTATCCCCAACCGTAAGTGACTTCTCTACGCTTAGCATCTGCGTAGCTTTTCTGTCGAGACTGCTATCTTCAATCATCTCTAACCAATTTGACCTTTTCTTGGCGTCTTTGATAAGGTCTGGTCCAAACAAACTTCTTTCTCCCACACCATTCCATAGCAATGGGGTGGTACACTTCTTCCGTATAGAAACTCAAATGGTGCCATCCCAATACTAGATTGGTATTTGTTGTTGTAAGAGAACTCTGCGTAAGCGGACTTTCATCCCAACTTGCTCCATAGTCTAGGGCACATGCCCTCAACATGTCTTCAAGAATTTGATTAGTCCTTTCTGTTTGTCCATCAGTTTGAGGATGAAAAGCGTCTGAATTCCAATCTCGTTCCTAAAGATTCATGAAGCTGTCTCCAAAAGTGAGAAGTGAATTGAGTTCCTCTATCAGACACAATACTCTTAGGTACTCCGTGAAGGCATACAATTCTGCTCATGTAGATTTTGGCTAACTTGGCACTTGTATAAGTTGTCTTTATGGGTATAAAATGAGCCACTTTAGTTAGGCGATCTACGACTACCCATATGGAATCATACCCTGACCTGGTCCTTGGTAATCCGGTAATGAAATCCATACCAATATTTTCCCACTTCCATTCAGGAATAGGCATTGGTTGAAGCAAACTGCTGGTTTACGATGCTCCGCTTTCACTCTACTACACACGTCACACAAGGCAATGTGTTCGGCGATGTCCCTTTTAAGATTGTTCCACCAAAACCTTTCTTTCATATCCATATACATTTTGGTGTTTCCCGGGTGAATAGAATACGGAGAGTTATGGGCTTCTTGTAAAATCAGTTTCCGCATTTCCGGATCTTGTGGAACACAAATACGTTTCTCGTGCCATAAAGTACCTTGTTCGTCCATATGAAAACTTTTAGCTTTCCCTTGGCTAATCCTTTCCTTGATCTCTTCGATCTCTTTATCCGTCTTTTGGGCTTCTTTAATCTTATCCAACAGAGTGGGTTGAACATCCAAAGACATGAGATGTCCTTCCGGCACAATCTCCAACCTGAGTTCCTTGAATTGCTTACACAAGTCATCTGGCAATTCACCTTTGGTAAGGCCATTTACAAACGCTTTACTACTTAGGGCATCTGCTACTACATTTGCTTTACTGGGGTGGTATTGCAAATTCAAGTCGTAATCCTTGATAAGTTCTAGCCATCTTCTTTGTCTCATATTGATCTCCTTCTGGGTGAAGATATATTTCAAGCTCTTATGGTCGGTGAACACTTCACAACGTTTCCCCAAAAGGTAGTGTCTCCATGTTTTGAGTGCATGGACAACAGCGGCTAACTCTAAAACATGAGTAGGATAATTTACTTCATGAGTTTTGAGTTGTCTCGAGGCATAAGCCACAACTTTTCCGCCTTGCATAAGTACGGCACCTAATCCTTGATGAGAAGCATCACAATATACTTGGAAATCCTTTTCCAAATCTGGTAAAAGATCTTGGTCTTGACACAAGTCTCTTCTTTAATTCTTGAAAGCTGAGTTCACATCCTTCAGACCAAGCAAATTTCTTATCTTTCTTTAACAATTACGTCATTGGTTTAGCAACCTTAGAAAAATTTTCAATTAACCTAATGTATTAACCTGCTAAACCAAGGAAACTACGAACCTCTTTTACATTCTTAGGAGATTCCCATTACATCTGTCGAAACTTTAGCAGGATCAATGCTACACCATCCTTTGTCATAACATGACCAAGAAATCCAACTTCCTCTAACCAAAACTCACACTTTGAACTTGGCATAAAGCTTATGTTCCCTTAGTTTCTCAAGTATCAAGCGTAGATGTCTTTCATGCTCTTCCTTGCTCTTGGAGTAGACTAAGATGTCATCGATGAAAACGACAACGAACTTGTCGAGAAATTCCATGAACACCTTGTTCATCATATTCATGAAGTATGCTGGAGCGTTGGTTAAACCAAAAGGCATCACAGTGTACTCATACAATCCATACCTCGTGGTAAATGCTGTTTTAGGTATGTCTTGCTCTCTTATCTTGAGTTGAAAATAGCGACCAAGATCAATCTTGAGAACACACATGCTCCTTCTAGCTGATCAAACAAGTCATTTATTCTTGGCAAAGGATACTTGTTCTTGATGGTTACCTCGTTGAGAGAACGGTAATCTATGCATAACCTCTGAGTTCTGTCTCTCTTTTCTACAAACAAAACTGGAGCTCCCCAAGATGAAGAACTTGGCTGGATGAATCCTTTCTGCAATTGTTCTCCAAGTTGTTTCTTGAGTTCCTTAAGTTCGTCAACTGACATTTTATAAGGCCTCTTAGCTCTTGGTCCAGAACCTGGTACCAAATCTATTATAAACTCCACATCTCTATCTGGTGGCATTCCTGGTAACTCTTCCGGAAACACATCCGGATACTCACACACAATTGGCACACTGTCCATGCTAACCCCCTTAAGAGAATTCAACTTACTCCCTTTAGATTTAAAATTGGACTTGAATATTATCCTCTTACCTTCAGGGGTTGTGAGTGAAACTGTACGATTTGCACAATCTAGTACTCCCTCATACTTAGCCATCCAATCCATTCCCAAAATTATATCCAATCCTTGGGAATTCAAGATTATTAGGTTTACTGGAAACTTATGTTTTCCGATCTCTATGACTAAATCATGACATCCTGAGTTTACTATCATTTATCCACCAGGAGAACTTACTTTTATAGGACACCCAATGGTTTCTACCGGTAGTTCATTTCTTTCGACAAATGCTTTTGATATGAATGAATGAGATGCACCAGTGTCAAAGAGTACAAATGCTGAGATGGAATTGAGTCTGAACTTACCAGCGGCATCGTGTTCTTCATAGACCTCCTCCACATTAATGTGGTTAACCTGTCCTTTCTGAAAAGGATTGGGCTTGATAGGTCCTTCAACTTTCTTCTCAGGACACTCATTAGCATAATGTCCCAGCTTCTTGCATTTGAAGCATTCAACCTGACTGTTGTCCTTCTTAGGTTGACTTCCACTTCCACTTCCACTTCCACTATGGTGGCTCTTATATCCACTCTTGTGGTTCTTGTACTTATCATTGTCATGACTGCGATGATGCTTGTTGTCATGACGGTTGTGGTTGTGGTGCTTGTTAAACTTCCCATGCTTGTGGGATCCTGAGCTGACACTATCATCATAGTGAGATTGTTTATGAGACGATCCTGAGCTATGCTTGTCGGAGTGTTTCCTTTTTCTACTCTCGACTTGCTTCATTTTATTCTCCACAATAACAGCTTTGTCACACAGCGACTGATAAGTTGGAACATATGCCACGCATATTGCAGATTCAGTTCGTCATTCAAGCCTTCCGAAACTTTTCCTTCCTTTTGGCATCGATTATCAACCTCATCGTGCATAACGCGCCAGATTGTTGAACTCTTCAATATATTCAGCCACGCTGTGGTGGCGCTGTTTCAGGTTGTGAAATTCCTTCTTTTTCAGGCTCATCATACCTGGTGAGATATGAGTAGTACGAAATCCATCTTCAAAGATAGCCCAAGTCACCTCATCAATAGGCGTGGTAATCTGGAAGTTGTCCCACCATGCGGCTGGTCCTTCCAATGTCTGCGCGAACTGACCTTTTCAGCATCTGTGCATCCCACGGTCACTAAGTCTTTGTTCACAGAACGTAGCCAATCATTGGCCACCATGGGATCAGTCGTTCCCGAAAACTTAGCTGGCCTTAGACGCAGAAATCTGGTGAGCATATCAAAACCTGGAGGGTTGTTGTTGTTATTGTTGTTATTGTTGTTGGGATTGGGGTTGTTGTTGTTCTGGTTCTGGATGAATGTCGTCATCATTTGCATAAGCTGAGTCTGCGCATTCATCATTTGTTGCATTTCCGGGGTAATGTTGGGGTTGGGGTTGGTGTTTATGCCGACGGGGAGGCATCTGTGGTTTATTCATATAGAGATAAGAATGAGATACCCTTACATGATTTATGCACAATACATACACAAGCAAACACATAGCAAGCAACACTAGGATAAAATCTAAACAACAAGATAACAAAAGTCTCAAAGTACAATCACACAAGTGGCAAGCCATCCACATGTCGGATGGTCCAACAATAAGTTCTCAAATAACAAGTGCGGAAAATAAAGATAACTGAGTAGTCAAATCTACTGTGATCAATCTCCTCCTCGACAAAGGTAAGACCTGCGTTCTCCATTGCGGTCTTGTTCTCCTCGATGATAGTGGTCAAAGAGTCGATCTTGGCCTTGAGAGCCCTCTTCGGGAACGGCCTCTCAATCACTTTGTCTGCTGCTCTAACTCAAGTCCTTGACTGTAGTTCCTCGGTCATATCACGAATCCTCTTGTTCCTATCCTGGACACGCTTCTCTTGACTCTTGAACTTACGGTTTTGGGTCTCGAACTTCGTCTCCATCTCCTTGACTATCTCGTCCTGCTGTGCAAAGAGCTTGTCCTTCTCGCTGTTGCACAGAGCTCGTCATTACTAAGCATGACGTTGGTCCCATCGGTATCCACGTGCCTAATAAGAGTCTCTAAGTCCTGGAGGTATAGGTGTATCGGCTCTTTGTGACCTCGAGTCGTCCTCAAAGTCAATGGACTCTCCGTCATCATCACGCCTTCCGGCGTGGAAGTGAGTGCCTCTAACCTATCGGGAGTGACGTCCTAACAATCGTCCCTATCGATCCTGCATGACCACCTCCATGCCTCTCTCCCCGCCATCGTGCATAAGCTTGAAGACGATGGCCTCCGTAGTAGGCTCACAAGGCCCCGGCTGGTTCACCTTGAAGCCCGAAAGGTCCTTCCTCTCAAACTTGGTGAGTGGGTGCACCGTAATGATAGGAAGAGGGAGATCGAGTAAAGTAGTAAGTTCTACGATACGAGGACCAAAACGGGTAGCCTGGAACTCCTCAACAGTGTTGATGGCAATAGGCATCTATTTATAAGATTGAAAAAGTTAGAACAACACAATTTAAGATAAACAAGACAAACATTCAAACACATTCTTGGGACACACATAAATCATACAAGTCATGCATACAAGAATCCATTACATCAACCAAGGTCCAAACTTATTTAAGGTATCATTTTGGAAAATAAAGTGATAGGTGGTGGTCCAACTAACGGCGCTTACAATCCTATCTCATTGGATCCGTGGCTAACACAATGTTCCTAGTGGCAATCACCCTATCTTGTTCACATGCTTCTATCACTAAGTCTATAATATCTCGTCTTAAAGATTGGTTGGTGATTTCCAACTCTTGGGTATGTTCCTTCTCTTTCTCTAAGTCCTTTTGGAGGTTGAGCATCTTGCACTTGACTCTAGCACTTAGTTCCTTGATAGTCTTCCAAGCTGCTTCTTTTGCTGACTCAAAGAATGTGGTGTGCATAAAAGTGTTGGTGTACATGCAGAAGCCTTTTTCTTTGTGGTTGTCTTCCTTATTCTTGTACAAGTGAAGTTGCACCCACCAATACTCCACTTCATCCTCCATCACTGGAAAGCCTTTGTACACTGCTGCACCATGTACTCCCATGGTTTCCATGAGGTCCTTGAGAATCTTGGGAAACTCAGTCTCACACTCCAAGGTCATGGTCACGAGTGGTCCTTTCTTCACCTTGCTGACGGAGTTCATCTACAAATAGAGATGAGAATGAGAAGATTAGAAAAGTTTAGAAGAATAGACAAGTGTAGAAGAAGTTAAAATTTTCCTTAGTGGTTTCCAATCCTAGGGTCATAATCCTACAGGCAACACGATTGCTCGATACCATCTGTAAGATCCCTCCTTATTAAAGGAAAAGAATCCTGTGATTGCAATGCTAGTCCTCGGATCAATGCTAGCATCCACAGCTTAAGATGAAGTACAGATACAAAGGTCGTTTATTACAGTCATTCCAGAGATAAAACATAGTCTTTACAACTCATGGCCAAAGGCCTAATACAAGAGTTTATGGAATATGTAAATAAACATAAGTCTTCATCTTCATGTGCCACAGCAAGCATGTTGAGTGTAGACTCATGACTCCTATTCATCATCGAGTAACTCGCAACATCATAAGTTACAGCCACAGAGGGTCAATACTTTGGAATAGTATTGGCAAGTGATACCTTAGTATATTTTAAGTGGACTATAATACTATATGCATTTGGCTGGTGGAGCTTAGGCTTGCATTGCTCAAAATAGATTTTTCCTTAACTTTTGAAAATACTAAGTTTTTGTTTGGCAAAGACTATCCCAAGGTATCTACCAATCAAAGACTGAAGATCCACCTGTGGTATCTACCAATCAAAGACTGAAGATCCTTTAACCCTTGTTCACCCACAAGTTTTATTTAGAAATTGGAGTGATGAGATTCTTGAAGTTTCCATGTCTTGATGCTCAAATTGTCCTTTACCAGGGACATGGCTAAGTACTTAGGTTTTACACTGCAGAGGTGGTGCACTTTCCCACAAGCCTTGGTTTCCCAAGACATGATCCTTCAAGAGCCTTTCCTTAGTCAAATGGACGTTCCAACCTATCATCCCATCTACCACCCACTGTCCAAGAGACTAAGTTCCAGCATCCTAAGATCATGGCAGAGCCCATATTACCAAGTGGTTGCACTTGAAGCTTCTCAACATTTGACAACTCAAATCTCTTTGTTCCTGGGTGGCCATCCACAAGTGAGATACACAAGGTTCACCAAGCACTGGCCTTGTGTAACCACTCAACATATCCCATTCTTTCCATTCCACCAGTGATTCATTAACTTAGTTGTTTTGTTAAATAAAACAAGTCCTTAGACTTAGAATATTTTTCCATAGTGTGAATATAAATTACCCTTGTTTTCTAGTAGCTAGGCTAAGCATGGCATGGCAACTTATCCTTAGGGAATTTTCCTAGCAATTCTAGCATTCTATACTAATTAGGATTTCCCATCATCAATTGATAAAAGTAGCATGCAAGTCCTAACAAAATATATCTAATGCAAGTATAAAATATAGGTATGGAATATTCATGAAGATATCACTTGCCTTGGTAGTGTGGAGAGTAGCACTCGTCACAATCACAATCACTAGCAAAATCTACACACAAAGTTATAGCACACAATTACACACAATATACAAACAAAAATAATATGAATGCATGCATGCATGAATCTACCAAGTGATGATTTTGAAAACTCAACCAAGCAAGTGCATGAATACAGAAACTAAACAAGTCACAAAATAGCCAAGACAACTTAAATAACCCTAAAACAAAATACTAAACTAAATCTATACTCAAAAAGGCCTCAAACAAGTCTCTGCAATTTTAGCACATCTAATGGTTACTATTTGCTAAACAAAAAGGATAGGCAGAAAGGTCTTGTTTTTCTGAATCCAACGGTATAAAGTTTGCAAAATTCCAACGTGGAATTCAGAAGATATAGGCATTTGAATTTGGATCAAATTTCTGGTTTTAAATCTATTTTCAGATCTAACCTAGCCACGCGTCATGTTCTTATTAAGCATCGGTTCATCGGATCGAGCGATACTGAACCGCTGGATCTAAATGAAATCTAGCGGCTCAGATCGCGCATCGCCGGGTTAAGTGGATCTATCCTAGCGCTTCGATACTGATCTAACGGCTGCTATTTCTCTGGTCAAGAATCGGCGGAGCGGCGGCTACCGGGCGGGCGCTCGGTCGATGGCGTTAGGCAATGCAGACGGAGAGGAGAAAGAGGAGTAGCTCACCGGCTCGAGAGGTCACGAAGCTTCGTCGTACTGCGGTTGGTCAAGGGTGCTCGGATCGTCCTAGATTGCTCGCCGGAGTGGAAGACGGCGTCGGGTGCGTCGGGTGGTCGTCGCTCTGAATCACTCCAAGGCAAGATAGCGACACGGTTAGATTCACAGAGTCAAGGCGAAGTAGTGAGCATGAACGGGAAGGCGAGGCGGTCTGACCTACCGGAAAACTTCGTCGGAGTTGATGTCGTCGGTGCTCGCGGTGTCGGGGAACCGCGACTGGGCAAGACAAGACGGACTAGTGAGGTCAGGAGATGCGCCAAGACATGCTGAGTCGATTGTAAGAACAAGAGGCGAGGGGAACACTAGGCTCACCGGAATCGATCCGGAGAGGCTCTGTCATGCGGTGCAAAGCTGATTGAGGACAGCCGGTGGCGGAGTGAGCGAGGTGTTTGGGGAAAAAGATCGCGAGGCGTAGAGGAACTTATAGCCGGGAATCGGCAGAACGCCGCGGTTAAATGCCCATTTACGCCGCGCCATTACCGGCCATCACTGCTGCAGCGACGTGGTCGCAGGCGCGGTCTGAGGAAGACGAGGGCGACGTGGACCGGGCCCGCTCGTCAGTGAAGAGTGCAGGGTGAAAGTGGGGTCGGTCTGTCAGCGACTTAACGCGTGCGCTCGCGCGTGTGAGAAGAAAAAGGAGATCCCCGGGTGGGCTTGCTGGGCTTGATCCATTGGGCTGATTCCGCCGCCGCCCTTTTCCTTTCTTTAAGCCTTTTCTTTTTCTAATTTCATTTTCTGAATAGAATTTGATATGAATTCAAATCCTTTTGAATTCAAACTGCTTTGGGGATTTTTGCAGGGTTCTGTGGGTTCACAAACAATCAAATATCCTAGTGGTTACCTTGCAAAGGTTTGGTCAAGCTTGGGTTTCAAAAGTAAACAGAGATTTGCTCTAGTTTGCAAATATTTGAAATAGGGTTTTGAAACTATTTCTAAATTTTGAATCTTGGGTTAAAAGCTTCACCTAGCCTTTCCAACCATGGAGGCAAGCAAACAAGATCATAGACAATCAAATCCCAAAGGGTGTTGGCCAATTGAGACAATTTGCCCACATGAAATCATAGCTCAAACTTCTGTCTCTAAATGATTTTGAGAAAAACCCTATATGAATGAATGATGCAAGAATGAAATGAATGAGTTTTTGAAACATGATTTTTGGGATGTTACAGTGCCCCTCCTTCATGGCCGGCGCATGGACGGGGTGACCCTTCACCTCCTCCATTCATGTGGTGGTAACCCCTCCACATTAAAATGCCCCTTCACATTCTCTTTTAAAGTCTCCACTTTAAATGCATTAAATTTCTCTAAATTTAATGCTCTCTCATTTAATAAAACTCTTTTATTATTTTTATTCAGAATTTTGTTAATTGCTTTAATTAACAAACATTCACATAAAACCCCTGCAACATTTCAATATTTAATGCAGAACCAATTTCAGCAATTTCACCCGAAAA
Source organism: Avena insularis (assembly GCA_023614405.1). NCBI lineage: Eukaryota > Viridiplantae > Streptophyta > Magnoliopsida > Poales > Poaceae > Avena > Avena insularis. The sequence goes on along the minus strand of CM042690.1, from coordinate 655,479,672 downwards.
AGTTTCGGTGTCTATTGAAATAATTCTAGCGCTTTCTTAAATCTTTATCTGAAACATATTTGCTCCAAATGGTGTCGGTATCCCTTAAGTGTGTCACCCTACGATTCGCGAATAATGTAGACATGATCGAGACCCCTCTCCGATCAATAATCAGTAGCGGGACCTGGAGATCCATACTGACTCCTACACATTCAACGATGACTTCTGTGATCGTGAGAACCTTTAACGCTAGTAACTAAATCCCTTTGTCCCGCGATATATTACATGTCCGAGATTCGATCATCGGTATCTCCATACCTAGTTTGATCTCGTTACCGACATGCACTCTTTTATCGTTCCCGTGATATAACATTCTAGTGATCACATCACTTGCTTGCAAGCTATTTCAATGTGATATCACCGAGAGGGCCTAGAGTATATCTATCCGTCATCGGGATGGACAAATCCCACTCTTGATCCATGAGCCTCAACATAACACCTTCGTAGTAATCGAACCCACCTTTATAGTCACCCTGTTACGGTGTGACGTTTGATGTTATCAAGATACTCTTCCGGTGTTAGCAATTAACATGATCTCATGGTCTAAGGATAAAGATTACTTCGTATGATGTTATAGTAATATAAACATAATGACTTTGATCGTAATGCTATACTTCGGATGAATGTTCATCACATCATTCCACCAATGGTGTGACCTTGTTATTAACAACATCCATTGTCCATGATCAGGAAACCTTGATCATCTTGTTAATCAACAAGCTAGTCTATAAGAGAGGCATAACTAGGAACCCTTTTTGTTTATTAAACACACATGTATTGATGTTTCCGATCAATACAATTCTAGCATGTAAAATAAACATTTATCATAAACATGGAATAAGATAATAACCACTTTATTATTGCCTCTCGGGCATATTCCCTTCAGTCTCCCACTTGCACTAGAGTCAATAATCTAGTTTGAAAAACTTTGCGTATTGAACACCTATGGCTTTCTGGTGTTGCATATACGCTATTGCTAGTGGTTAACATAATCTCTGGATCTGACAGTTTCAGGTCCGTGTGTTTCATGTCTTTGCGTCTCTACGCATCACTCATTCTAAAATGAGATGGCATTGTATAAATTTGGTCCTCTGGTGAGACCTTTAGTTCCTTCGGCTCAAAATATGTCGATATTATTGTCACACAATATATCTTCATAGTATTAGCCCACTTTGAACCACACCTAGTTTGATAACAAACTACTTAACACAAATGCCCTCCTTTGCTCCTACTATAGCAGTCATATACTTAGCCTTTTGTTGTAGTATCCGTCACAATGTCTCAACTTTGGAACTCATCCAAATCCATCATGGACCATCCTTTCCATTACATTGTGCCACCCATAGTCTAAATTGAGATAAATTTAATTTGTATCTTGTGACAAAACTAGTATCAATGTAACTCTTTACAATGAACTACCTTTAACTATTTGTCACTTATACATTATATATTCTTAGTTCTTCCAAAGCTCATAAGAATATCTTTACTATTGTCCAATGATCATCTTATGAATCATTTTGGTATATGCTCATAACATTTAGAGCATAGGGCATTCTAGATATATACATATCATGGTATAATCGATCAAAATCTTCATGTGATTTTACTCACCAAGTGTTGAAACACTTGAATTTTGATACAATCATTTCCATGCAGCAAGAACCTTTCTTGTTGTTTCCATATTGAACCCTTTCAATATCTCATATATGTATGTCTGGCACAACCATATTAGCGCCTTAATCTATCCATATAGATATGGATGCCTAATATTCCGGGTTTTCCCAAGTCTTTCATCGAAATCTTATTTTAATGAAATTCTTAACTTGTGTCAATACAAGATACATCATTTCCAATCAACAATATGTCCTCTACATAATGTATTAGAAATATGTCTCAGCGCTCCCACTTAATTTCTTGCAAATGCAAGCATCTTCATCATCTCCGATGAATTTAAACTCTTTTAACAGTTTCATCATGGTGAAGATTCCAACTCCGCTATGCTTACTTCAACTATTGAAGTTTACATGCCCTTTTAGCACCCTTTGAATTAATAAAACCCTTCGGACCATGTCATGTACATGTCCTAGGTTATCGTTCTATTAGAAGAACCTTGTTTTGTTTATTCAACTACCATATACCAAATTATATGTAGTGGTTGTTACATTAATCCGTCAAGACTATATATCGCTATGAAAGATCAATTCTTAGTCAACTCCTTGAACATTGTCATAAACTTCTTTCCGACATGTCGAATATTTCATAGATGTTAAACATCCATGTCTTATTTCTTTATAGATCCAAACACGACCGATAGGCTTCACGCCTTTCCGGAGGGTCTTCCAAGTTCAGAAACTTGTTTTCTCGTGTATGGATACTATCACGGATTCTATGACTTCTAGTCATTTTATGGAGTCAGGGCCCATCATCGCTTCTTTGCATGTAGTCGGTTCATCATTGTCAAAACAATAACGACTTGCTTATCAAATCTTACTATTTGATTCTTACCTGCCCACACGGTTCTATAGGAACTCTAATCTCCGTGATCACACCTTTTGTAATCATGAGAGCCATGAGCATTGTGGCCGCCACCGGGACACTTTCCGGCGTTGCGCTACTTAGCACATATAGCTAAGGTTCAACAACCTTATCAAAGTTCTATTGTCCTCCCACTTAACTTTTCACGAAAAATTCCTTCTCAAGAAACTTGACGTTCCAAGTAACAAACTCTTTTGTCCTCGGCGTTATGGAGAAATTCCCAACAAATTCTTTGGGATAACCTACAAAGACGTGCTTATCCGACTTTGGTTGTAAACATTTTACTTATGCATAGCATACCAAAATTTAAGAAAAGACAATTCGGGTTTTATCCCAAACCATAACTCATATGGTGTCATTTCAATGGATCACAATGGTGCTCTTTTCAGTGTAAAAGCGGTAGTCTCTAAAGATTCAATCCTTAAAACATAATGGCAGTTTTATAAATGACACCCTTGATCTTACCATGTCAAACATGGTTTGATTTTATCTCTCGAATATGCCATACTCCTATGGTTTATCGGGAAACACAAATCATGGAACAATTCCTCAAATCTTAGGTGTTTTGCTAAACATGTAACTCAAATATCTTCCTTTATGATCGAATCATAAACTCTTTATTTTCTTGTTATAATGATTTTCCACTTCATCTTGAAAGTCTTTGAACAATTTTCAAATGTTTCATACTTCTTCCTTATTAAGTAAATATACAGACATATTCACTCAAATTTTCGGAGAAAGCATATGAAGCAAAAAAGATCCATCGCATATGGCTACACATAATGGACTATGCACATCAGCATGCACAATTTCCAATAAGCTAGTCATCCGTTCCTCTCTGGCCTATGGACGGAGTTTCAATTATCTCGAGGAAAGTCTCACATGCGTCAATTGATCAAAATCAAAGGCTCCAAAAATCCATCAACATGGAGTTTCTTCATGTTTTCTTTCAAATATAATTTAAACAGCGATGTCACTTCATAAGTGATCTTTCAATCATTTGTCTTGTGACATTTTAGCAATAGTGTTTATGGATGTGATTTCTCCAACTAGACTTGTAAAAGTTCATCCATCCTTTATGGAATACGGTAATTATTTGAACAACCATTGTTCTCATGATACCGGAACAAAATAACAATTATTTAAACAAATCTTGAAGGCTTGGTTTGATGACAACGAAAAACACAATAACACTTTATTTGTTTTTGATGAACATCATCACTCATTCTCTTGCTGGTTACTTAGGCCATTGTAGTTCATGAATTGCGTTGTCCTGTATGACACTTCATACCAACCAATTCGGTATCCAATACCGGTATCCAATACCGGTATCCAATACCTAAGAACCACATTGTTTAACAAGCAAGGAATATAGCCATAACATGCATATCTTCTATATACCTAAGTTGGACATCTCCAACCTTTTATTTTCTGCCAAATATTTTATAGATTCTCTTTCAGCAATTACTTTTCTTTTAAAAGAATCTATCAACTTCAATAGGGGTGTCATCAACATGACACATGGTACAAAGCGTATATAGTCAAATACTAATACCTTTGGATTTGCACTTTGAAGTGGATCACCATCATCAAATGTTTGGTGTTCTTTCAAAAATCCATTCTTTAGTAATCTATTAGTGTAGTAAACATTTTACTTACATCTTGTATTCATCCTTATCATGACAACTTTCATGATCAAGCTACTATAGCCTATAAGGAAGAATCGCGAGTATAATATTAGTTCCCAAAACCTTTTTGGTAGATTCGGATGCCTAGCATCTCCATCCTTCACAAATTCTCATACAATATGAGAACATGTATTTTGCTAAATTATACTCTATCATAATGCAACCAAAAAACATTGTTTCAGATATCACAATATCTTTCACACATGATGGTTTCTGAAACAATTTTCAGCTCCAATTTAATCTTGATATTAAAACAACTTTTTGAATATCAATAATCATGGAGGCAAACATGATACTTTAGATACTAACATTGGAATTCTTACTCTTGATTTAATACTACTTATTAAACTTCATGGAGTAAATAGAGTTTGCTGAAAGTTTGCAATAGGACTTATAAACTTTAAATTGACATTCGAAACAATACGATACCAGTTCGTAAAGTAAATATCCAGAATTCTATAGTTCTATTATCTCAAATAAAAACTAAGCATAAGGTAGAAAACAAATGCCAATGACTACAACAAACTATGCAAATTCACTTTGATTTAATTTATGACAAATTTGGTTCGACTAATCCAAATTAGAAATGAACTCCCACTCAAAAACGATATCCCTCGTGCCTTTTTGGTGATTACATGAACCAAATCCACTACACCAAGTCCGATCATCAGGTGAGTTGATGTAGCTTCAAAGGCGAGCATCTATATGGGCATCATATCAACTATATGACTCATGCTTAACCTTTCGGTCCGTGTTCCGAGGCCATGTCTGTACATGCTAGGCTCGCCAAGTAAGAACCTTAGTACTCGCATGTGTAAAACTGTCGTACACCTGTTTGTATGAAAGCGTAGAGTCGAGTACACCCGATCATCACGTGATGTCTTGAAACACGATCCACAGAACGGTGCATACTTAAGGAAGAACACATTTTTATCTTGATATCTAAAAGAGGGATCATCTTACAATGCTACAGAAAGCGCCAAACTAGCAGTATAAGATGCTAACATCTAATGTGTAAAGTGAGATGATATGGTCCATGCATTTGATCTCTATCATTTGCATCGTGGTATGATCTCTATCATTCCTTTGTGTGTAAGGCCAAGGTCTATGGAACTTACACGTTGAATGTGTTGTAAGAGTATCTGTCATACATCTACTTACAACAATACCATATCAATACACTAGCCCAGCAAAGATCTAAACTAGACGCCTCTAATTTATCAATTGCATGTTTTACGTGGCTTAGGGCTTTCGGAGATAGAACCGTTCTCACCTACGAACATGAACCACAACGAGGATAACTAAGTTATTAGCAACTCGTTGTAAATCAGATATTGACTATAGTAGGAGAGACAGACACCTGCCAGCCACTTATGCAAAACAAGTTGCATGTCAGTCGTGGAACCGGTCTCATGTACGATGACATGTAAGGTTGGTCCGGGCCGCTTCATCCCACTATGCCACCAATATCCAAAATACATAGAAGATGCAATAACATGATCATCATCGCCCACATATCAACATATGTGTACTACCCGTGCTAAGCACCTACGCATAGATCAGGCTCTGATACCACTGTTGGGTTCGCAGCATAGAAAACAAAAAATTTCCTACGGTGTGAACTACACGCCAAGATTTATCTACTAGGTACAAAGCAACAGGTGGACATACATCCAACGAGAACTTACCCTCGTAGACAACGAGCTTTGTTAACGAGTAGGAACTCGTGGTTAATGTAGTCATACACTTGCCGATCTCAAGATCGTGATGAAGTCCAGCAGGTCCGGCTCCAGCACGTCCATCAGATCTTGCTCTAGCACCACCAAGTCCAGTACCGCAAAGCAGCGGTGCATCCGTGATCGCACACACGTCCGGTACCCCGACAACCTCCGTCCCTCGCTCCAGCAAAGCAGCGGAAGCAGCAACTTCTTTCCAGATAAAGCCACCGGGAACATGTATCTCGCTAATCCGAGACCATGGGGGAATAATACTAGAGGGGGAGAGAGATCCTTCACAAGGAGGTGTGAGTGAGAAGTGAGGAGGGGTGGCCTTTTATGAGAGAGGGGGGTGCCCCTCCTTCATGGCCGGGGCATGGAGGGGGTGACCCTTCACCTCCTCCATTCATGTGGTGGTAACCCCTCCACATTAAAATGCCCCTTCACATTCTCTTTTAAAGTCTCCACTTTAAATGCATTAAATTTCTCCAAATTTAATGCTCTCTCATTTAATAAAACTCTTTTATTATTTTTATTCAGAATTTTGTTAATTGCTTTAATTAACAAACATTCACATAAAACCCCTGCAACATTTCAATTTTTAATGTAGAACCAATTTCAGCAATTTCACCCGAAAAAGTTTCGGTGTCTATTGAAATAATTCTAGCGCTTTCTTAAATCTTTATCTGAAACATATTTGCTCCAAATGGTGTCGGTATCCCTTAAGTGTGTCACCCTATGGTTCGCGAATAATGCAGACATGATCGAGACCCCTCTCCGATCAATAATCGATGGCGGGACACGGAGATCCATCGACTCCTACACATTCAACGATGACTTCGTGATCGTGAGAACCTTTAACGCTAGTAACTAAATCCCTTTGTCCCGCGATATATTACATGTCCGAGATTCGATCATCGGTATCTCCATACCTAGTTTGATCTCGTTACCGACATGCACTCTTTTCTTGTTCCCGTGATATAACATTCTAGTGATCACATCACTTGCTTGCAAGCTATTTCAATGTGATATCACCGAGAGGGCCCAGAGTATATCTATCCGTCATCGAGATGGACAAATCCCACTCTTGATCCATGAGCCTCAACATAACACCTTAGTAATGAACCCACCTTTATAGTCACCCTGTTACGGTGTGACGTTTGATGTTATCAAGATACTCTTCCGGTGTTAGCAATTAACATGATCTCATGGTCTAAGGATAAAGATTACTTCGTATGATGTTATAGCAATATAAACATAATGACTTTGATCATAATGCTATACTTCGGATGAATGTTCATCACATCATTCCACCAATGGTGTGAGCTTGTTATTAACAACATCCAATGTCCATGATCAGGAAACCTTGATCATCTTGTTAATCAACAAGCTAGTCTATAAGAGAGGCATAACTAGGAACCCTTTTTGTTTATTAAACACACATGTATTGATGTTTCCGATCAATACAATTCTAGCATGTAAAATAAACATTTATCATAAACATGGAATAAGATAATAACCACTTTATTATTGCCTCTCGGGCATATTCCCTTCAGACCCCACCAAGGCCAAGATGGAGATGCAACGAAGAAGCAACCCCAATGGGAGAAGAGACAATGGGTCTAAATTGAGAACCTGCTTCAATTGTGGTGACCGCTATCACTTTGTTGCCGGTTGTCCCTATGAGAAAAGAGAAGATAATGGGGGTAAACTTGTGTTGAAGAAAACCTCCAAAGCACCTTTCAAGAAACCCTTCATCAAGAAGAATCCCATCAACAAGAAGTAGGGTGAAATTGTCTTGATAACACATGAAGAATTCTCCTCGGATGACGATGATGATGATAATGAAGAGGATACATCAAGTGGTGTGGCTGATCTTGCCACTACATATACACCTACCTTCTCACTCTTCGACTCTCCAAATGAGAACATCTCCAACAAGAACGTCACTTGCCTTATGGCAAGAGGAACGGAGGTATTGTCATCGTCACACCCCACCTCCTTAGTTGATAATGAATTTGATGATGAAATGTCTCTTGAGGTCAAAAAGGAATTAGTTGCTTTTGATGTGTTTATGAACAACTTGCAAGGGGAGCACAAGAAACATTTTGTGGACCTCTTAAATCAACTTTCACACACACAAGAGCTTCTAGATGAGAGATGTAAATTAGGAAGAGAGCACATGATTAAGGTAGAAGCTCTAAATAATGCTCTAGAAGAAGAACAAGAGACTAGGATTTCTCTTGAAACTAAACTTGAAGGGCTTGATGAAGCTAATGACTTAATTATTAATAAACTCATCAAGGAACATGACCATGCTATTGCTAAATATAAAAAAGGCTAAAAAGGACAAGATTGAGTTTGGTGTTGTTCATGAAAAACTTATCGAGGACTTTAGGATACTTGACAAGGCTCACAAGACCTTGGAGAGTGAACTCTTGTTACTCACAAAGTCTCTGAAAAGCTTCAAACTCAATTGATCAATATTCCTTCACCTAGTACTTTCATTCCTTCTAGTTGTACAAATATACTTGAAGAAAATGCTAGGTTGAAGGGGAGCTAGCTAAGGCCACCTTTCCCAAAGGAAACAAGTCCATTGATGACCTCTTGAGTAAGCAGAGGCCAAATGGTGAGAAAGGGGGCATTGGCTTTGTCTCTAAAGCCAAGAAGAAGAACAACAACAACAAGAAGAAGAAGAAGAAGAAGGCCACGCCCGCACAAGAAAAATACAAGGTCATTATGGATAGTAAGACCACGAGTGACAAAACTATGTCTCATAATGACTTTGTGGGAAGTGCTAACCCTCACTATGTTTTAATGCGTGATTATTATGGTGATGTATATGCACAATATGTTGGCCCATTTGATGGTTATATTACTTGGTCTATTTGGGTTCCCAAGACCCTTGTTGCTAACAAAAGAGGACCCATTGAAAAATGGGTACCTAAAAACTAGTTTGATCTTTTGTAGACCTATGCTTCCGGAGGGTCAAAATGGGTGCTTGATAGTGGATGCACAAGTCATATGACCGGAAGCACATCTAGTGTCAAGGAGTTGAGACCAAATTTTGATCAAATATCCATGACATATGTCGACAAGTCAAAGTCTAAGGTAATGGGTTTCGGCAAAGTTGTGGTTGCACACGATATCACTCTCGTGGACGTCATGCTTGTTGAGACCCTTGGATATAATTTACTTTTAGTCCATGCTCTTGGAAAGATGGGCTTTGCCGTCTTTATTGATAATGATATTGTGATCCTCATGTGGAGCAAGACTCTAAAGGCCGCTTTTGTTGGGTACGTCGAAAATGACTTGTATGTGGTGGACTTTTTGGGGAAAACCACTACAAGTGCAATGTGCTTATTTGGAAAGGCCGATGTGGGCTGGTTATGGTATCGCCGTCTAGCCCATGTCAACATGAGAACTTTGCAAAGCCTCCACAAGGATGGGCATATTGTTGGACTAAAAGAAAATGTTTGCTTTGCCAAATATCGTGTTTGCAGGGCATGTGTTGAAGGAAAGATGCATGATTCTCCCCACAAGACAAAGAACTACATCAAGTCCAAGAGGATCTTGGAGCTCCTTCATGTGGATCTCTTTGTTCCTCCATCTCATGCAAGCCTTGGTGGGAATAAATATTGTTTGGTAATTGTTGATGACTACTCAAGATACACATGGGTATATTTCTTCAAGCTGAAAAGTGAGACCCAAGAAAACTTCATTGACTTCATCAACATGGATCAACATCAACACAATGTCCCGGTGTTAACAATAATAAGTGAAAACGGTACCGAGTTCAAGAACTACACATTGAATGGATTTCTTAGTGATGAGGGGATAAAATATCAATATTCCGCTGCATATACCCCTCAACAAAATGGTGTAGCTGAGAGGAAGAACCGGACTCTTATTGATATGGCAAGGACCATGTTGGCGGAGTTTAAATCTCCATGCAATTTTTGGGCTGAAGCAATCTCCATCGCATGCCATGCATCAAACCATCTCTACCTCCGCAAAGAATTTATCAAGACTCCATATGAAATTCTTACCGGTAACAAGCCCAACGTTTCATACTTCCGGGTGTTCGGTTGTAAGTGTTTCTATCGCATTAAGGGTATTCGTTTGTTCAAATTTGATTCCAAAGCATTAGAGGGTATTTTTGTTGGTTATGGTCTTGAATCCCACACTTATAGAATCTATGACAAGCTCTCCGGAACTGTCATCGAATCTTGTAGTGTGGTTTTTGAAGAATATGATGGTCCCCAAGGGGGCATGTTGATGTTTGTGATGTAGATGATGAAATGCCTTAGGATGCCATAGGAAGAATGGGTGCGGGATTCATCCACCCCGTTGAGGAACCCCTTATGGCGGATCGAGAAGAACTATGCTCTACTCAAGTGGAGCCCTCATCTTCACAACATCAACAAGCTCCTATCGAGGAGGACAATGACCCAAGCCAAATACAAGTTGTGGACCCTCAACAAGTTGATCAAGGAGAACCCTCTAGCCAGGAGGAGCTTGAGTCTCCATTTGCAAGAATGTCCAGTGCTTCTCAGTCTATTGTACAAGGAAGATCTATAGAAACTACCATAAGAATAGCCCAACGCCTATCTAGAAGTGTTCCTGATCAAGACCAAGGTTAATCTTTGCCTCTTAATGAAGATAATGACTCCAATGATGATCACGGTCAAGTTAATGGTTAAGACGAGGACCAAAATGATGAAGTGATCCCCACAATAAACAACAAGGAGATCGAAACTCATCGCCAAGATAGAATGGATAGAATGTTGGAATTAAGAGACCACACTCTTGAGAATGTGGTAGGAGATCTAAGAAGAGGGATATCCACTCGAGCTCAATTGAAGAACTTTGGTGAACACCAAGCACACATTTACATGGTGGAACCAAAGAAAGTATGGGACGCTCTTGAAGATTCGGATTGGCTGGAAGCAATGCACAAAGAGCTCAACAACTTTGAGAGAAACAAAGTATGGAAGTTAGTTGAAAAGCCAAAAGATTGCCGCAATGTTATAGGCACCAAGTGGATATTCAAGAACAAGCAAGATGAGCATGGAATTGTTGTGAGGAACAAGGCAAGATTGGTTGCACAAGGGTTCTCTCAAATTGAAGGCATTAATTATGGAGAGACATATGCACCCGTGGCTCGCCTTGAGTCCATTTGTATCCTTCTTGCTTATGCGGCACATCATAACTTTAAATTACAACAAATGGATGCAGAAAGTGCATTTATTAAAGGTCCATTGCATGAGTTGATATATGTAAAGCAACCCCCGGGGTTTGAGGATCCCAACTTTCCAAACCACGTCTACAAACTTGATAAGGTGCTCTATTGGCTCAAACAAGCTCCACGCATGTGGTATGAGCACCTTAGAGAGTTGTTGTTAGATCATGGGTTTGAGGTTGGGAAAATCGATCCCACTCTTTTTACTAAGAAGGTGAATGGGGAGCTTTTCGTATGTCAAATATATGTAGATGATATTATCTTTGGCTCATCTAACAAAGCTTTTAATGATGAATTCTCGAAGCTTATGACTGACAGGTTCAGGATGTCCATGATGGGAGAATTGAGGGTATTTCTTGGTTTTGAGATGAAGCAAGTAAGAGGACGAGCATTCTTCAACCAAGCCAAGTATACTCAAGGTATGCTCAAGAGATTCAACATGAAAGATCTAAATGGAGCTCCCACTCCCATGGCAACAAAGACCCATCTTGAACTAAACCCAAATGGTAAAGATGTGGATCAAAAGTATACCGGTCCATGATTGGTTCTTTGCTTTACCTTTGTTCATCTAGACTCGATATTGTGTTGACTGTAGGAGTGTGTGCAAGATATCAAGCGGCTCCTAAAGAAAGCCATTTGATGTTGGTCAAGAGAATCTTTCGATATTTGGTTCATACCCCAAACTATGGTATTTGGTATCCCAGGGGATCAACTTTCTCTCTTTGTGGATACATGGATTCGGATTGGGCTGGTGATAAGGATTATAGAAAATCAACCTCCGGGGCTTGCCAATTCCTTGGGAGGTTCTTGGTGTGTTGGTCTTCTAAGAAGGAAAATTGTATATCTCTCTCCACCTCCGAAGCTGAGTATGTGGCAGCTGCTAGTGCTTGTACTCAACTGCTATGGATGAGGCAAACTTTAAAGGAATATGGTGTCCATTGTGACAAAGTGCCTCTTCTATGTGACAATGAAAGTGCTATCAAGATTGCCTACAATCTAGTGGATCATACAAGGACAAAGCATATTGAGATTCGTCATCACTTCATTAGAGACCATGTTGCTAGAGGTGATATTGAGCTATCTTATGTGTCAATGAAAGACCAACTTGCTGACATTTTCACAAAGCCTCTTGATGAAGCAAGATTTTGCTATTTGAGGAATGAACTAAATATCATAGATTCAAGGAGCTTGACTTGATCACCTTGCATACTCACCTATGTCTTGACTCTTGTTTAGTTTAGGTGCAGGCATGGAGATAGGGGGAGTGCGGTCCTAAAACATTGGACTATCCCTCCCCCATAATGCCAATATTAAGCAATTCAATTCTCTTAATATCATTTAGTGACATGTGAGCTTCATTGATGAGTAGTGGATATGAACCCAAGGATAATTCTTCGCGGTGTCATGCCACAAACTCTTACATGGTGGCCTCGGCCACCGCCCTCTTCATATTTGAAGAGTTGGTTCTTGGTTTGTTTGATTTGGAACTTAATTGGTTATCTTCTTTAATATCTACGGTTTCTTGGTTCTTCACAATACATCTTCTGAATCCCAAGCCTATTCTCATCTCTAAACATGCTCCTCTTGCCACACATTTGTCCACTACTTGAATCTGGGGTTTTCTGGTCGTGGGGGCCGGACTGTCCGCACTGAACCGACCGGAGTGTCCGTCCAAGCCGGACTCTCCGCTTGATTCACTTCAGACACTTCGGCTCTAGCGGTTTTGAACTTGTAAAAGGGGTCGGGGAGAAGTGGACGGTTCAGTCCTCCTTCTCCTCCCCGACTTCCTCTTCTCCAGACCCTGCTGCCCCCGACCAGGAGCACCACCGGGAGGGCTCCTCCACCCCAGATCTGGCTGCTGCCGCCGTCCATTCCCTCCCTTTGCTGCTGGGACCCGTTCCCCTCCGGTGAAGGCCTCCATGGATGCTGGTATCGTGCCCCTCCCCTTCTCCATATCTAGGGTTTGCCCTAGATGGACTTTTGGGGGCACTGACTTGCCTAGATCCATGGATACATCATATTGCACGCAATCCTAGTCCTTGTAGTAGTTCTAGTAGTCTCGATCTACCTGGTTGAATCATCTCGAACTACCTGAAAACCACCAAGACTCTAGTCGGAATGTCCGGCGTGTATAGGGCGAACACTCCGGTCCAATCGGAATGTCCGGCCTGGTACGCACCGGACTGTCTGGGCCAAGCAGAGTCTCCGGGGTGATTTTGCCGGACTGTCCGGGTGTTTTCAACCAGTACTGATCCTGCATTACTTTGGCTACTGCTATGTTCTTGCATCTCCTGGACAAATGTGCTTACCTATATGTTATCCTTCTACTATGATCTCACATGTAGCTCTCGTCCTCATCGATCTAAGGCTGCTCAAAAGACCCGTCCTCACGGGTTCCGTGATGAAGAGAGTGATGTTCATGTTGATCCTTCCATGGTCAGACAGGTTGCACGTGACCGTGCTGTAGCAAAGCAAGAAAATGTTAGAAAACTGAAAAGGGATGAAGCCAAACGCATGAAGTTTGAGGCATTGACCACTCTGGCAGATTTGGGCACCGAGGAGTTTGTGGAGATGAGAATCCAATAGTTCTATTCTCTTTAGTGCACCTCAGAGGATGATCACTTCTGGAGAAATGAGCAAGCCCTACTCTTTTCCGAGGTGTTTTGTGCTTTCAGGACTCCTATGTGCCCCATGCAGTGGTTGGATCTTCAGAAGCTCCAAGCACATAGGTACTTTGAGGACGCTCTTTGGGTGACTGAGAAGATAGGGTTGCACACCATCTTTCAAGCAAAAGAAGACTACAATATTGAGTTGGTCCAGCAGTTCTATGCCACAGTGGTCTTTAGGGACACTACAAATATTCCCCTTGAGTGGATCTCTAGCACGACTAGGTGTCGTTCCAGCATGGCTCAGTTTGCACACATCCTTGGATTGCCTTTCAATCCCAATGTTCACAGTGGTCTCAGGATGCATGTACATGGTCAGGCATATGACAAGACAAGGTTGGCCCCAATCTACTCTTAGAATGGTGTGGTTGGCCAAACCACCAACATCAAGCTCATCTATAACATTCTGCTTTAGATGTTTCACCACACACTCACTCCCAAGGCGGGCAACAAGGATGAGATGAGAGGTGCAGAAATCAATCTTATGGCCCATGCTCACTCAGTATATACTCATGGTCTAGACCATCCAGGTGGTACTATAGATGTCATGGATTTCATCTATCAGGACATGTACAAGTGCATCACTGACAAGAAGTGTCCTCTGTTTGCTCCCTATGTGATGAAGCTCGTTGCTGATCAGGCTCCAGCAACTCCATTGCTCTACACTGATCTTGTTCCACATCTTCCTACCAAGCTACAGAGGAAGGCTGCCCCCACCATCAAGGCACCTCGTGGCTACCCCCTGCTCAGGACATATTTGAGGATGATGAGATGGATATAGATGCGTCTGACAGTGATGATGGGTCTGAGGAGGTACTGGAGGTTGTGGCCCGTGGCCCCCGCATGAAGCATGCTAGCAACACATATCGCTTCAACACCTCTAAGGAGGAAGTGCGCAAGAAGGTGAAGAAGGCCTCCTGGTGGAAGAAGCTTCTCCTATTCTAGAACATTGGCATTCACCATGGATAGTATGATGCCTACAAGGCTAACCGGAATGTCATGAAGGAACTCAAGCAAATCAACCAGCCCATGGATGTTGATCCTGCTCAGCAGCAGGCGCCTGATGGCACTCTTTCCTATGGTCACTGGAGTCAGGGACGTGTGGACTGGTCCATGTTTGAGGACGTGTCTTCTTCTTCTCGCCCTCATGTCCAGAGCTCTACTCAGGATGATCAGGATGATGAGGATGGCGATGAGGATGAGGAAGAGGAGGAGGATGAGGATGCCGCCAACGACTATAGTGGTTAGAGTTGGCTTTGGTACACTTTAGTTGTGCTCTTTTTCCCTTTTTGGCGTCTCGATGCCAAAGGGGGAGAAGTAGCCCCTTTATTAGGTTGCTACCGGGGATTTGCGTGGGTACACGAGCTTCACGTTATTTCGATTTTCCTCTTTGAAGCTTTGTGTCTTTATCCTACTTGTTTGAGTACTATGTTGTGTTGAACTCCGTTACGTGTGTTGTGACATGTTTACTCGGTGATGTTAATGACTATGTTATGCCTAGCTTATCGATCTAGTTGTTATTATATCATGTCATAACTTGTTAGCTACAAAATCTAGTGAGGATGTGATCCTAGGGTGTGTGATCTTGTATTCAAATGCAAAGCTAAAATTGGCCACACATCTAGGGGGAACCTTACTATATTTTGTAAATCTCCTATTGTGAAAATTATTACCTATCCTATATGCAAATCCTTGGGTTGTCATCAAACACCAAAAAGGGGGAGATTGAAAGGGAATTTATGCCCTTCCTATTATTTTGATGTTTGTTGACAACACTTGGATAGGTTTAATCTGCTGTTAAATGTTTCAGGAGATATCAGCTACTCTAGTGTATTTTGCACTGAAGGAAAAGGGCTTCCCAGGATCATGTATGTGCAGGAACAAAGTCCCAAGCGGACTGTCTGGCTGATATGCGCCAGACTAGCCGGTCAAGCCAGACTATCCGGTTGGATTATGCCGGACTGTCTGGCCCTTGGGATTGGTCTACTTGCTCGAACATTTAGTATGCCATATCGGACACTACCCGGACACGGTCTGGACACTGGCCGAAAACTTTGCCAGGCCGGAGTGTCCGGCTAGGCCGGACTGTCCGGATGGTGTTGGCCGGATTGTCTAGGGTCAGTGGCTCCCAACGGCTCTAATTCCGGGGGGCCTATATAAAGGCCCCTTCTTCTACCTTGGGACCTGCTCGTCCACCTCAAGAACAGCAGCATCATTTGAGCCACCAAATCCTCAAGATCTCTTCACTCAACCATCCAAAGTCATTGATCTTTTGAGAATCGAAGGAGGAGGCCTTGATTTATAGCTTCACCAAGAGAGATCTTCATTTCCACCTCATTCACTTGAGGGCCCCTTGCTCTAGTATTTCATTGGAAACCCTAGCTTGTGATTTGGTTCTTACAAGCTTGTCTTTGATTGTTTGATAGCTTGCTTGTATTCAGGAGCCTCCAATTAGGTTGTGGATGTGTGCCTCGAACTTGTTGTAAAGGTGCCGTCTTCCACCTCGAAGGTTGCCGCTATAGTGGAAGAGGTGAATCAAACCCGTTGGGGTGAGGTTCATCGGAGAACAAGGGAGGCCTCTCGTGGCGTTGGTGGTTTGAAACCACCCCCTCTTCAAACGTAGACGTACTTCCCCTCAAAAGGAAGGAACTACGGGAAATAAATCCTTGTGTCTCCGCGTGCTCCACTTTGGTTACTTCTATCCTTTACCGCACTTTACTTATCTAGTTCTTGCTTAGTGTGTGTGCTAGATTGACATATAGGTAAATTCACCATAGTTGCATAATCTAGAGAATTTACCTTTTGTGTCAAACCCTAAATTGGAAATGAGTAAAATTTGAAGTAGCACCTATTCACCCCCCCTCTAGGTGCCCATACGATCCTTTCACACATCAAGCAAGAAATTTTCCATGGTCACAAAGGACCTCAATGGGATACGCCATGATCTACTAAGATATTTGTAAAAAGACATCTAGACTATGTTCATAACATGAGTTCAATTCATAATTGAGCTCCCACTAAAATTGTCATCCGCTGGACGATTTTAGTGATCAGAGGATCCCAATTCACCATCTCACCCCCGATCATCATGGCCAGCAAGATAACTGCAAAGGTAGACATTCTCCAATGTCAATCACATCATTCATGTGACTCATACTCGGTATTTCAATCTCTTGTGTTCCGAGGCCATGTCTATACATGCTAGGTTCACCAATTCTAACTTGTCCGTTTTTGCAGTGCAACATGGCTTACACCCACTGTATGCGAACGCAGACATGTCTGACACCCGATCCAGGGCCGGTCCTGATATTTTTGGGGCCCAGGGTGAGACTAGAAATGGAGCCCCTAATATAGACATCAAAATAATACCAATGAATATTATAAGCGTACAACATATGTTACCAATAATAACACTTGAATACATCCAAAATCAGTATGTGCATACTCTATACTCACTCCATCCGCAAAAAAAGTGAACGTTTGGGAATTTTTAGACAAATTATGGGATGGTATAGAAAGTGCATTGGGAATGTGTTAGCCATGCTCTCTCTCATATTTAATTCTCCAACCTCCAATGGGATAAGTGCATGTATAAAATGAAGAGATCATTTGCTAAATGTTATTGGGCTTGATTCCCGTGAAGCAATTTTACTACTTTAAAGTGAACTGGGAAGGTAGAAGTACACTATTTTATGGACAAATTTTAAAGCTAAACATACACAGTTAAGCCACTTTTGCTGGATGAATCCGTTCACTGCCTGCTTCTCTATCGCATTGAAAGACAACCTAGAAAGAGTGCAAACATGAAGCATAGATCCTTGATAAATAGAGGAGCTATGAGTGCAGTCCACAACCTCTAATGTTCCAAAAGAGATAATCCGTCACTCGCTACTTATTTGTGGACAGAGGGAGTATGTGCATCTTACGGAAAGAAAAGTTATGTGACTAT
Organism: Avena insularis; assembly: GCA_023614405.1. NCBI lineage: Eukaryota > Viridiplantae > Streptophyta > Magnoliopsida > Poales > Poaceae > Avena > Avena insularis. The sequence goes on along the minus strand of CM042690.1, from coordinate 655,461,838 downwards.
TGATTGGCGGCCCTCAAATAGTCAAATTCAAATCGACGAGACTCTTAAGTGCCAGAAATCAGAATTAGTAGAAATTTAGGAGAAAACTGTTACCATGGCATGATCGTTGTTTTGAGGAAACACTGAAGAACGCCCTAGCCCTAAGCGCCACATGCGGCAAGTAGCTAGTCAGTCATTGGTGGCGGCCTACGCTGCTTGGTTGGACGCCTGGAGCGGCCACGCGGGCAAGTAGTCGAGCAGACGAGCGGGTCGCTAGGTCACCGATCGGTTGATGTGAAAAGCAAATCGATCGATTATTATTCTACTCATCATCTGGTGCATGCGGCCGTGCGGACGAGGGCGTGCCTTTTCCTTCCTAAATGATCGCTAGATGGCCTAATTACGTATACATACAAGTAGTAATGTACACCAGGGTGGGGCTCCTGAATTTTTGGGGCCCTAGGCGTCCGCACATCCTGCCCACCCCCAGGGCGGCCCTGACCCGATCATTATGGCCCACCTCATAACGGAGAACTTTCTTAGTGGTGCACACACAAGGGAAACACAATCATTGGAATTATTTGGGGACCATCTTATCTAATATGATACCGTTGAGTATCTAATACTAGCACACAATAAGATGTATAGTAGGTATCAACATCACATGTATATTCTGATATGATATGGTCTTTCTTCTTGCGGCTTGATCTCCATCGAGCTCTCTAGCATGATCTCCATCTTGCCATCGGTTTGATGCCAAGTCCACGATGCCACCAGCGGGCCGTCCATCGGAATGATGACTATTACTATACTGCTTAGTAACATAAAAATAAACTACTTTACCTTCATAACAACCAAGACCATATCATAACACAAGCCCTCCTGCAAAACAAAGTTAGACGCCTCTACTTCATATTTTGCAAGTTTTACATGGCTATTAGGGCTTTCGCAATAGAACCATTTCTAATCTACGAACTTTCCAACCACAACATGAATCCAACAGTTGTCTCTACTACACCCCTTTCGGAGACCTCTGTTGTAAATACCATATTAACTATTGAATGAGAGACAGACACCTGCTAGCCACTTATCGGGACAAGCCGTATGTTGAGCGTGGAACCAGTCTCGGTACGAATATACGTAAGGTCGGTCCAGCCACTTTATCAAACAATACCGCGATATAAACAAGTACACGTTAGAGGGTAATAACTAGAGTATCAATGCCCACACAATACTTGTGCGTACTTGCCGTACATCAATCCTACGCATAGATTAGCTCTGATACCACTGAAGGGTTCCATAGCAGAAAACAAAAAAAATTCTACGTTAGAACATCCTAACTGCCCAAGATCTATCTATGTAGTAATGCAGTAACGATTGGAGCGTATAGAATACATACGCTTTTAGACCATACACAGTCAACATTCTGAGAGGAACGTGGTTAAAGTAGTCGAACTTGTGGTCGACCTCAAAGTCACGAAGCTCCTCGCAAGTCACCCCTTGCTCCATCTTCATCATGCAGTAGCTCTGGCTCACGACATCGATACCACTCTTGGGAGGCACCCTCGAGGTTTTGTACACGTACAGTGTAAGATGATGACCACCGACTCCCTTGATCCCTGTCGGGAGTGCAAAAGTAGATCTCCAGCTTGAAATCCCAGCAACGCAATAGGGTACTGCAGGTGCGATGTTTCTTGTGCGTACATTCCTTTCTTGGGACCATTCCGACGCGTGGAGACAACTAGAGAGAGAGAGGGGAGAGAATTTACTAAGGATAATGCCTTAGAAAACCTCTCATATTGGTGTATTTTAACCCCACCTATGGGCACCCCTTTATATAGGCAGAGGGAGGTGTGCCCTCCCCTTTGGGTTCCCCATGTGGGGCTAAAGATCAAAGAAAAACAAGGCAAACAGAGCAAACAGCCGGCTAGGCCAAAATACCACAACGGCATCCCAACAACAGCACAAACATAGCAGCCCCAAATGGGCCTCTTGCCCTCCGGCCCAGCAGCGAGGCGCCATGGCAGTGGTCTGCGTTGGCCTGGTGGGCGGCCCGTCTTGTCATGACCAGCCAAAGCTGGCGACCAGTGATGGCCAGCGGCGCCTCAGCCGTGGGTCGACGTGCCATCCTGCGGCCCACTTGCGGTCGCATGCTTGGCAGCGACGGCAGCTTGCTTGCGTCTTGCCCAATCGCGGTGGCTAGCCATCACCGAGTGGGCTTATCGCCTGCAGCATGTGATGCATGCTATTTTTTTCTGTCTTTTCTTGGGTGACTTTCTCCTAGGAAAATTTCCTCCAGGGTTTTGGCCTAATGATAAAGTTGTCCAATAAATTTTAATTTAAATATTTCTTTAGTATATATTAATTCACAATTAACATATAATAAATATATATTATAAATTGCCATTTTATTCGAAACACCTTTCGGTCCTTTCCTTTCTTTCTTTCTCCGAACAACTTCGGTTCTCTTCTCGAAACAATTCCGGCTTTCTCTTTCTCCACTGTGATTGCAACTTATAGAGTATCTCTACCTTATCGTACCCTTAAGTGTATTTACCCACGGCTAGAGAATGACACATACATGATCCCATCAATGATTAATAGCGGGATCGGGATACCAATAATGACCCTTGTTCATTCCACGATGACAATGTCATTTGAACCGTAAAATGTCGAGTCCAATTCCCTTTTTTTCTTTGATACGACTTGTCCGAGATTCGATCATCGGTATCACATACCTTGTTCAATATTGTTACCGACAAGTTCTGTTTTACTTATTACCGCGATATTACATCCCCGTGACCCATTCACATGTTGCAACATTATGGATGTAATCTCACCAAGTCGGCCGTATGTATCTTACCTGTCATCTGGGTGAACAAATCCTGGTCTTGAGTCATATGTCATCTAGTGTTCCTCTGGAGTACCTAACGTACACCTTTATGATCACCATTTAACCGAGTGACGTTTGATACAGTTAAGGCATCCTCGGTAGACAGTGAGTAATATGATCTCACGGTCTAAGAAGAAGGAGACTACGTTTCTGACTATTGCGACTATTGCAATAATAAACTCTGTGACTTGATCGTGTCACAATTTTTGGGTAATGTCCATCACATCATTCACCAATGATATGACCCTGTTATCAATTGGCATAAAATTAAAGCTCCATGATCAGGAAATCTTGATCATCGGTTTCCCAACGAACTAGTATGCATAGAGGCTACTAGGGACTTGGTTTGTTTCATACCACACCTGTATCAATGTTTCTACTTGATACAGTTATAGCATAATATGAAACTATTACGAACTAATTGAGATATGATAATAAATTCTATTTATTATTTGCCTCTAGGGCATATCTCCTTCATAATTGAGTTCAAATGGGTTTACCGTATCAAAAAAAGAGCAGATGGCACAACTGATATAAAGTACGTCTTGTTGCAAAAGGATTTAAGCAAAGGTATGATATTGATTATGAGGATACTTTTAGTCCTGTAGTTAAAATTGCTACTATCAGGACTATTTTGGCTCTTAATGTTTCTCGTGGTTGGAGCCTACATCAGCTAGATGTCAAGAACGCATTTCTTCATGGTGTTCTGAAAGAGAACCCTCATACTCCACATCATATTTGTAAACTTGACAAATCTTTATATGGATTGAAGCAAGCACCTCGAGCCTGGTATTCTAGGCTGAGTTCTAAGTTATGTGATCTTGGTTTCATACCTTCAAAAGCTAATACTTCACTATTTCTCTATAACAAGTCAAGTATCACTTTGTTTGTGCTGATTTATGTTGATGATATCATAGTTATAAGTTCATGTGATCATGCCATTTATGCCCTGCTTCGAGATCTTAATGAGAACTTTTCTATCAAGGATTTAGGTGACTTACACTACTTCCTTGGTATTGAGGTGAAAAAGGTACAAAATGGTTTGCTCTTGACACAGGAAAAATATTCCACATATTTACTAGACAAAGTTGGCTTGCATGGTTGCAAACCGACACCAACTCCTCTCTCTCTCCCACCGAGCCGCTATCCCTGCATGATGGTACGTCTTTGGGACCATATGATAGTACTCAATATAGAAGCGTTGTTGGCGCACTTCAGTACTTGGACTTTGACACGTCCAGATTTACCTTATTCAGTTAACAAGGTTTGTCAGTACCTCCATGCCCCAACTACAGAACATTGGACAGCAGCAAACCACAGTCTTAGATATGTGAAAGATACCCTGAATGTTGGAATTACATTTACAAAGTCTCACTCTACACTCCTCGGTGCCTTCTCAGATGCAGATTGAGCAGGCTCTCTTGATGACATGCGATCCACTGGTAGGTTTGCTATATTTGGTGGACCAAACTTGGTCTCTTGGAGCATCAGAAAACATGCCACAATGTCTAGATCCAGTACTGAGGCCAAGTATAAAGCCTTGGCAAATGCTACAACTAAATTGATATGGGTTGAAGCTCTCCTTGGTGAATTAGGAGTGAAGTTAAAGGAGAAGCCATGTGTTTCGTGTGACAACCTGGGTGCTAAGTACTTGTCCGCAAATCTTGTGTTTCATGCTCGTACTAAACACATTGAAATTGACTTTCATTTTGTGAGAGAAAGAGTTGCAGATAACTTGCTGGATATTAGGTTTATTTCAAACAAAGATTGGGTTGCAGATGGTTTCACAAAAGCTCTACCAGTTAAGAAGTTAGATGAGTTTAATCGTAATCTCAACCTTTCAAAAGGTCCAGATTAAGGGGGTGTGTTAGATGATGTATAGGATTTTCCCTTGTCTTTTATATACCGTATGTCTTGTGTACGGATATCCCCCAATACCATGTACACCTGTGTCCTCTGGACCTATATATTAACACGTAATCGGTACGAGGCCAAGTACAGTTCCACGCCATACACAAACAATTCAGTAATCATAGACGATTCTCCCTTTCATATACGTATACGCAGATTACTTGGTTCAGGTTCAGGTTCATTGTTCGGTTCATAAGCGGGCTTGTTCATTGCTTTGTTCTTCTCCATACATAGATAGAGTGAGAGATTGCAACGACAAGAGTTTGCACTGCACCGACAATCGGGAAGCTGAGAACAACCGGTTTTGGCTCGGCACCGAGGTCGACCTCGAGTTTGTACCGTGAGCATCTACGCCGACGCTCACTTCATGAACCGGAACGCCGCCGCGGCACGCAGCAGGGCACGGTGCTCCCACAAAGGCACCCTTAGATGGCGGTGTTCTACTTCCTAGCCGTCTCCGCAGCGCTATCGCACATGGCTGCTAGTTGTGGTGGCGGAAGATAAGTGTGTTTAGCCTTAGGGTTAATGTGGTTGTTGGTGAGCTACTCAACTAGATGCAGCCAGCCAATCAAAATGACGCCTGCATTGCAAACGATAGCCGGGTACCAAGCAAAATGCACAATCATGACCCTAATGTCGTTTTTACATCGCCATGTTTCTCAAGGGTCTGGCCCAGGGAGCTCAAAATTTGGCCTGGTCTACCAATCACGCCAGGAATGTCTTAAAAGTTTGTGCTAGTTCGGTGCCTGTTATGACGATTGCACATTTGCACTGGCCCTGGGTACAGTTGGTTTGCACCTGAACCTACATACAGTGTACATAAGTACTGTCATCTTCAGAAGTACTGACACACAAGTACACATACAGACTGTGATGCAGCTGCAAATTCAGAGGACGAGCAACTTTGCATCCTAAACGAAACTCAACAGCGCACAACACGAGAGGACAATTTCACAGGAGCGTACACACACATCCAAGACACAAACATGAAAAGTCCGGGTGCATGCATGCATGCAGAAGCAGGGAGCAGATCAAAGCAGCGATGCATGCATGATTCAGTTGACGGCGCTGCATTTGGTGCGGATCTGTCCGGCCGAGGCGTTGAGCGGGGCTATGTTGCCCATCCTGACCATGGAGACGCCGAAGTCGTAGAGGAAGCGCTGGCTGTTGGCGCTGTAGGCCTGCACGAGCGCCCTGGTGGCGTTGACGCCGTCGGGGCTGGAGAAGAGGCCCTGGTCGGAGGAGAGGAGGCCCTTGTTGGCGAGCAGGTTCTTGTAGTAGTGGTTGTCGAAGGCGTCCGCGGAGCCGGCGTCCAGGTCCGCGGTCTGGTTGCCGTCGCCGCCGCCGCCGCCGCTGCACAGCTGCTGCAGGCTGAACGCCAGCGCCGAGTCCATGGTCGGGTCCACGGAGTCCGTCGCCGAGAAGTTGGCCAGCCGGCTGCGGAACAGCACGCACCGGGACCGCCCGATCGTGTGGGCGCCTGATAGGACCACCACGTCCTTTGTATTCAGACCGACGTCCTTGAATTTCTGTGCGATTACGGTGATGGAGTTGAACGGCGACGGCAGGTTGCTGTTGGCTCCGCTCTGGTTCGCCACCGGCCCGTCCTTTCTTCCCAGACGGACATCGTAGTCAGGTCCTCCGCTCTGATGAACATGTTAGCACGATTAGTTGAGTTTCGCATCTTAATCAAGTGTCATGCTGACTTGTTGGATGCAACGTGAAACGTACGAGGAGTACGCCGTATTTGGCCGCGTAGGCGACGACGTCGGCGCAGGAGACGACCCCCGGGCAGGCCTGCTCGAGGTCGGCCTTGATGGCGTCGATGACTTCGTAGCCCCTCACCGAGTTGAGGTTCGGTAGCGCCAGCTTCTCGCTGTCGGGCCCGTCCAGTAGGATCGACCCGTCACAGCCCTGCATATATGCGCATGCACGTACGCACACGCGCGGTGAGAAGTCAGTTTCAGCATACCCGACATGCTGTTCGGAGTCTACAAATGCCACAAGGTCAGTTTCTGCTACGTACGTTGACGAAGCAGTCGTGGAAGTGGAGCCTGAGCAGGGAGGCGCCCATCCGGGCCTCCGCCTTCATCGCGGCGGACACGCGCGCCTGGACGGTGCTGTCCAGGTTGGGGCAGCTGGCTTTGTAGAAGTTGCAGCTCAGCTGGCCGCTCGCCGCGGCGCACAGGCACAGCAGCGCCACGGCTCCGACCAGCAAGCGGCTGCTGGCACGGTGATCCCTGCGAGACTCCATCTCTGATCTGATGGGAGTGATTGTACCTCTGGATCGATATTTGTACGTACTCTACGCGTGCTGGTCTGATCTCTCCTTGCTCAGTACTGCAGTGTTTATATAGACGGTTTACAAAGTGATCAGTGGCACTCACTGTGACAGTATAATTATGAATGAATATCCCGTTTGACTAGTCTCCGAGCAAATGGGCATAGACGGCTCGGTGGTCTGTCGTCGTCAGCATGCACAGTCTTCACATTCTGAAGATCTACGTATGCGGATTATATATTCACTTTTACTGCATGCACGCATGGCCAATTAAGCAGCTGACTAAACGTGTACTACTCCTATAATACCAGTGCTGAACTTCTGTAGTGCAGTCGCACTTGGCGCTGGCACGCCTCCTATCGTGTTGCTGTTTTTTCTGTTCCGATGAAACCCAAGTGGTACATAGTGGAGCACCTACCTAATTTAAGCGCAACGGCCGTGATGCAATGCACGTTTCGGCGATGCATTGCGACGATTCAACCTGCATCTGGTGCATGCATGTAGGCTTAGTAGCTGCAGCAGCCGCACGGTGGAGCGTGACGGAGGTGCGGCAGGCGAGCACTGCAGGTGTTCGTGTGTTAAGCAGGGACGTGCACTAGTGACTTAGTGAGTGAATTGTGGGGCCGCGGCAAGATCGACATGAATGGGTTATGGATCACATTATACATTGTTTATCCCTGGGAGTCTAACCATGTGTACCTCTCCCTCATCAGAAAAAAAAAACATGTGTACCTCTATGGAGCTGGCTGACTGCGTTACGTCTTGGAACCGGAAGACCAATCTATACAGTAGATAAACACCAGCTAGTTGGTGCACATGACCTGTCCAGTGTCCACCCAGCGTGCGTGTAAGAGTACGAGAGCATCTGGCAGAATTGGCAAATCCAGTGAAACCACGAAATAACCTTTTTTGTGTGGTTTTGGTTACAAAATGTGCATCAAAACGATTCCTAAGCTCGATTCCACGGCGAGGTGGCTTGATTCCTGCGTCAATCTTCGATTTTCGGCGAGGAGATTTGATTTCTCGCATCTATTGTTAATTTCTGAGCACAAATCACCGATTCTTCATCGATTCATGGTCGGTGCCTCGAGCTCAGCGAACTCGACAAACCGTTTTTGTGCTACATTTATGCTGGATCTGCTAGAGATGCTCCGATGCACATCAATATCTAAATCCTCTCCCCATTGCAATAAAATACAGTTCTAGTTTTGTTCTAAGTCAAACTTCTTTTAAGTTTAACCAAGTTTATATAAAAATATATATCAATTGCTAGAACACCAATTTAGTTTGTTTGATTCATCGTGTACTATGTTTTCATCTATATAGATTGATGGTTGTGCTAGAGGGTTCTCATGGATGCTAGGTAGTAGCGGTTGCATGTAATGGAGACAGAAGAATTTCCCCACGACATGACACGGGCATTGGCGTGATCCAATGATCATACTTCAAACTACCGCATACGAGGATCTATGGATTTGACATTGTTATTTTGCAATGCATAGCTCACACAACGCCCCGTTGCAAAGATCTCTCTGTTTGCAAGGCTTGCTGCTTGAGAAGCGCCACCTTGCAACCTTGAAGTTAATGGTTACGTGTGTAATGTGGAAGAATACCTTGCATATGATATCTACCCCTCATGATCCCCAACTGTTAATACAATTTCACACTCTCAAGAGTTCACTTTGTCAATGCTTAAGAAGTTATGATAAAGGACACCGAGAGAGTTTTCGGGATGTTGCAAGCTCGCTTTTAAAATCGTCGATGGACCTGCTTCCTCTTGGAAACAAAGGACGAGGAGGAGGATCATGACAACATGCATGATCTTGCATCGTGAATGACACATGGGACAACATGAAAACTTCAAGTACGATTTTATGTGAGCACTTCACGTCAAAAAGATTTTATGGGAACACCTGTGATGGTTGAGCAGAACGAATACCTAATTAACACGTTACTTGAACTTCATCCAAGAATAGAAAACCGACATACGCATAGAAACTCCTAGATAACCTTGTCGAGCAGATGCGGCAAGTTCATGGGCAACAATTTATTCATGTGTCATCATGTTTTATTTGAATTATTTCATTCACTTGGACCTTATGTGCTCTCTGAATTCAGTTTTTCCAAAAAAAAAAAAAACATGTATCCCTCCGTCTCAAAATAGATGTCGCGGATTTATCAAAATTTAGATGAATCTAGACACTATTTAATATATAGATACATCCAAAATTTGAAAAGTTTCTGATATCTATTTTGAGACGGATGGAGTATTTGAAATGTTGTTTAATTTGTGCAGCCTAATCATCAAATCTATACCTAATAATAAAGGACGAATTGTTTCTTCCGATCCAATACTTTTTTGGACGATTTTATCCCTGAAGCTGCGAACAATTACCCACTATGCCACCTGTAAGTCACGTGTCGTTTTTTCATCGTCAACACAGCCTCGCTCCTCCATATGTTAGAATTTACACGGCGGTGCTATCTTCAAGTAGAAATAAAAGAAACAATCAACCAATGGGCTTCCATCCTCCTGCACGGACCTCTCCCATGGAAACCCTACCCGCGCCGCCGCCTCTCCAAATCAAGGCGTCGCCCGCGCTCATCTCCCTGTTGCGTTCCCTTCCCTACATACCACATCTTCCTACCTCAACCCCGGTGAGGCCTTGGAGGCGCCCGAACTCCTCCCAATGAATGAATTCCTGTAGCTCGCTGCCGAACAACAGAGGAGGCCGCCTCAGAGCTGGACTAGGTCGTCGTCGAACTCGTCGCGCCTTACCCGTCTCTCTGTCTCCTCGCGTGGCCCCGAACTAGAGCTAGACGAGCTCCGCCCGCGCATTGACCTTCCTAATCCATGGCCACGTCGTCTCCTCCTACCATCAGTACAAGCACGACGACCAATAACGTCAGATTCAGTCAACAAATACTCTGTATGTGTGTTCTGCGTGTCCATATTCTGCAATCTGCAATTCTGCATGCGTGTCTCGATGGATTCACATTCACAACCGCTGTTGCAAACTTATACATGCATATAATTTGTTACGGAGAAAGATTAGCCTCAAGAGCAAGAGCCGATTTATACTACTGCTGGCCTGCTGTAATACACATCCTGCCCCAGTTTTGAGATGCCGCCATGGTCCATGGAAGCAGTGTTTGAGATCTCGCCGAGGCCGCACTAGAGGGAGGCGATTGTGCGCCTCTGGTTGTGGCCGCCGTCGTCGACTTCTGTAGTTCACGGCCGCCCCAAGTGATCCTCACCCTCATGAATTTATCAGGATCCAGGAGCTGCAACCATACCAGCTTCTTTGTAAGAGCCTTAAGACAAGCTGTTGTCTTAGCATCTGAGAGAATGAACAAGTTCAGAAACTTGGCCCATACCAGCTTCATGGTCTGTACCATCCTTGTCCCTGATGCAAAAACTACAGCCTCGCAGCCTTCTAAGGTCAGTGCTCAATGCTTCCTCGACTAGGCCACAAAACCTGGCCATGACTGGATATATTAAGCGAGTTCCATATACTCTATATAAAAGAGTTGCTGACTGAATTGAGGAGCACAAGTCCATCAGAAGCAAAGCATTCTATAAGCTGGAAAGCATCCTAGGTACTGACACGTTCCAGGTTTGGTGATCTCTCCCAGTTCTTGAATAATTAAAAAAAGTGATTTCATGGTCTAAAAAGGCAGTCTATGTTTTATAAAAAAATTGAATCATTGCGTTATCCTCACGTGGATCTTAAAGTTATGTACTTCACATATTTAGTGTGTTGCCATGTGGTATCTCTGTGGCAATGTATGTTTTTTTTACGGTAGCAAAAACTAACAAGAATTGTTTCGTCAAATTAGTATTAAAAAGCGTTTCATAGCCCAAAAGTAACCACTAAAATTCACCCCATTGCAGCATAGGCATACTTACTATCTTATAAAGAATAAGATCTAAATCGGAACCATAAGATCCGGTTGATGATATTTAGCATAGCAGATGTTAATACGTCTACATCTCTATATTTATATGCTCAATTGTATAATGTTTGTATAAAAATCTTTTGTGGGACTGCATGTATGTGTAAACAAGCAAAGAGAGTAACTAATGTACTGTTGCATCTATTCAGTTTTCAGCAATAGAAGTGGTTTCAGGTTTTCAAACTAGCATCACTGCTGCCACGCTTCAGTATTTGTATACATTAAGCATTTATATGGGTTCTTTTGTTAAATGAGATTATATTGCTTGATTAAACCAGTGCATTTTAGTCAATACTTGTAATCTAATTTTCTCATCCGCGTGGCTGTTGCCTACAATACATCTCAATTTTATATCGCATGATATGGTTGTTTAAAATATTAATATAATATATAAAAAATAGTACAAAACAACAAATTGAATAAAACAAATTAAAATAAAGTACTATAAATAGGACATCAAATTAAAAATAAAGAATATGTCGAATAGGTGACCCAGGCTAGGGTTCGGTGGTTGATTGAATTTGGGGGAAAATTTGGATCGAACCTATATTTTTGATTTTTTTTCTTCCGTTATGCACGAACACGTTTCCTAGTTTTATATGATGTCATCGTGTAGTTGAAATGATGTCTATATGTGCAAGGGTGAGAAATTGGAATCAAGTCACTGGGGATCTACTAAGTGATACCCTCTCAATAGTCAATACCCAAATTCTCTTGGTAGCCCTCCTAAAATTGTTTGGGAGTTAAATAAATCTTCTTCCTTATGTGTCATTCACGATGCAAGATCATTCACGATGATGAATCTGATGATGAACCGTTAAATAAATCTTCTTCCTTATGATGAATCTGATATAAAATTGTTTGGGAGTTAAATTGTTTGGGAGTTAAATAAATCTTCTTCCTTATGATGAATCGGAGGGAGTATAACGTATTTCTTAAAAAAATATAAACCCAAAAAAAAGAACGAATTAGAGGAAGAGTGAAAGAAGGAAGGCAGTTGCAATCGCGAGTACTCCCTCTCCTACTCTCTCCTCCCCGACCTCGACTACTCTTCTGCTCCCCAACTCTGTCCAATCCACCAGCCTCTCCGCCGCGAAACCCTAGCTCCTCAACCTCCCCGTCGTGGCCGCTGCGGATGGCGAAGGCGTGATCGGCGCGGATAACACCCCGTCCCCGCCTTCAGCCCCGCATCTGATGTTCCTCTCCCGCATCGTCCTGCGCGACCTGGACTCCATCGACTCCCCCTCCTCCATGGCTTCTTCCAAGAAGGTGGTGACGCGCGACGAGTGGGAGCGGAAACTCCGCGACGTCAAGATCCGCAAGGAGGACATGAACCGCCTTGTCATGAATTTCCTCGTTACCGAGGGCTTCGTCGACGCCGCCGACAAGTTCCGCGTCGAGTCCGGCACCCAACGTACTATATACGCGAATCAAGCCCCATACTCTCTTGTAATACTTGAGTTTTATGGACACTGAAGTGTGAATCCTACTGTTTTGGTTGCAGCGGACATTGACCTGGCGACCATCACAGATCGGATGGAGGTGAAAAAAGCGGTCCAGTCAGGGAATGTTCAGGAAGCTATCGAGAAGATCAATGATCTTAACCCAACGGTTCGCTTCTGTCTTCTGTTCTCGCAATTTCAGTTCGGATTTCGAAATTGGACTGTCAGGGAAGTTAGCATAGAGGAGGACGATGACCTTGCAGTTTTGGGTATTATATGCTGTATGAGGACCTTATGGTAGTCTGGTTATCCCCAACTGCTTGTAGTGCTTCATGAGGTATATCAGTCAGAGGGCACTTGTTTTTTGCAATGTGGAAATATGTGTGGTTTGTTTATGGTTCCTGAGCTTGAACTAGTTTCGGAAATAGGATCTGAATACCATGGCCCATGTTTTCCAGCCAATCCTATTTGCCATCTTTGTATGTGTTGATTTATATGTTTTATGCTTTTGGAGAGTACGTTTTGCCAGGTCCCAGTAATGGTGTAACCTGCCAGTTCAACCTTTGAATCAGGCAAATTGAGTTCCATAAGAGAACAGGGCAAAATATGTGCCCTCCTGCCCCCTGGCTAACTTATTATTATGTATGAGTCTTCGACTTGTCAAAAAGTAAGAGTATTTGAATCTGGGTGGGTGGGTTCACAACCATTTCTGCCCACTGTTGCACCCCCTAGAGGCAAGAACTTTTCCGGGCCAATTGGATTTATTCATGCCATTTTGTTAGTTAATATATATAGAAAGCTGCCAGATGGTAATACATAGGATGGATGTATTTAACCCTACAGTGCTTTTCTTACTGTTGAAATTAGTTCCAGTTTTTTTTTTCCGCTGTGCAGAAGCATTGCAAATTTTCATCATTCAACCAAGACACTCAAACAGTAGAGTTAGAAAAGTAATACCTGTCCATTTTTTCAGGAATCACTCGCTAAGATGGTTGTTCACTTAGTGTCCTTTAGCATGTGTTGTGAAATTTTTGTCTCGTTTATTTAACGTGTAGTGAGAACAATCTGGGAATATTACCATGCATTTTGAATCTAGTAAATTCTGAACTAGAAACTTTCTGGTCTTCATATTAGTTGTCTTTATTTGGATACAACTGATTGTGCAAAAAAGAGTGGCGCTAGCAACTGACAGATTACACAATTTTCTCATATAACACTAAACCTAAAACTGTATACCATTTCATAGTTGGATCTGTAACCTGGTACTTGGAATAGGACAATAGCTATTAGATTAGCAGTGTATATGATATGTCATTGATTAATGGATCACCATTATGTTCACACCTTTTCACAAATGCTCCGCCTCCGCAGCAGTAGCACAGTAGAGCAAAGTGTTAACCCAATAGTGGTGTGTCAGAGTGATGAGGTTTCTCTTGGAATCATGTTAGTTTTCTCGTTAGATGTTTGCTCATTTTTTACATGCAACTACTAACTAGATATGTGTGTATGAGAAATCAAATATTTGGTGATTGTCAGAAAATAACTTTTGCTCTGTTTTTTTTCTCCACCATTGCTATTGTGTTTATACTTCTGAGGGAAGTTCGTGTGGTAATTTAGAAGTTCAGTGTTGGGTTTTTGTTGTACATTTTTCACAACAGGGTGTGGCCACACCCATGTGTATATCTTGCAGCCTTGTTTTATATTGTGATTTCTTATCCTGACTTGAATTATAACATGCAGATTCTGGATACAAATCCCCAATTATACTTCCATCTACAGCAACAAAAGCTGATAGAGTTGATTCGTGCGGGGAAAATAAATGAAGCTTTGGAGTTTGCTCAAGAAGAACTTGCTCCAAGAGGTGAAGAAAACGTGAGTTCTACAGAAATTATCTCTGTTCCGTCACTTAGGACTCAGGGTTTAAACCTAATATTGATCACAAAGCAACTCTTTTTAGCTATATTTCTTGGTAATACCACTGTCCATGCTGTGACGTTACTTATCATTTGTGAAATATTGCAATTTTGCAGCAAGCCTTCCTCGAGGAAATAGAGAAAACTGTAGCCCTTTTGGTGTTTGAAGATGTAAAAAACTGTCCGTATGGCGAACTGTTGGACGTTTCTCAGCGCTTAAAGACAGCAAGTGAAGTTAATGCTGCCATTCTTACAAGCCAAAGTCACGAGAAAGGTCAGTAGCATGAGGATGCATGTGTTGTGATGCATATTACTTAGGAGTATTTCTTTATCTATTTTCTGATTGAGTGTCACTGAGGTGGACCTGCATGCACTTGACATATGTACTGACTGACCTGATATCAAATACTCCCGTTCACTAACGTAACACCTAGATATTTTAGTAAAAGATTTAGACTAAAATGGATGAACCTAAACAATAAAACACGTCTAGATACATGCATTTCCAAAAGAAGCTAGAAGGTCTAGTGAACGGAGGGAGTATCTTATATTAGAGTATCCATCTTTTGGTACTCCCTTCGATCCAAATTAATTGACTCGAATTTGTCTAGATTCGGATGTATCTAGCCATGTTTTAGTACTAGATACATCCGAATCTAGACAAATCCAAGTCAACTAATTTGGATCGGAGGGAGTACAAGAATCTGAAACTGACGAGTATATATCTAATCTAGATCAATGCATAGAATGTGGTGTATTTATTCTCATTTTACACCTAGCAAATCTAAGACTGAATTTTATGAGGAAGTTACATAAGTATACATACGACCCTGCTCAAAACAGGTAGCACTTGAGCTGATCATGTGTGACTGGTGATAACAGTAGCAAATACTGGCAAGCATGAGTCAAATAATTGAATATGGCTACTTATATATGGCATTGAAAAATTGTCTTCTGCGTGGGACTTTCGAAAATATTAGCATTGCAGCATGTGCTATAGCGTTTGTCTTTGGTTAAGGTCCTCGATCTTAATGTTTGTCACATATACCAGATCCAAAGCTCCCCAGTCTGTTGAAGATGTTGATTTGGACTCAAAACCAGCTGAACGAGAAGGCAGCATATCCCCGAATCAATAACTTCTCCACCGCCGCGCTGGAAGATCCGGCTATATGAGCTGCTGCCGAGGTGTTGACTACGGAGCTTAGGCAACAGCAGCCTTGTCTGCCTCTGTACACACTCTCTGTCTTAGGTCTATTACTTGTTCGTTACCTGCAGTCTGCAACACCTGAACACGCTTGTTTCATCAGTGTTCGAGCTCAATGTAAAAAAAACGACATTCATCCGACTCACCTGTTGTATATGATGCAGTCATGCAGAGGATGTTGTCATC
This sequence comes from Avena insularis, assembly GCA_023614405.1. Taxonomy (NCBI): domain Eukaryota; kingdom Viridiplantae; phylum Streptophyta; class Magnoliopsida; order Poales; family Poaceae; genus Avena; species Avena insularis. Next base: position 655,446,072 of record CM042690.1, on the reverse strand, counting down.
ACATTTTAATCAGAGATAAATGTTGCATTTCTTTTTTTATCGGACAAGCTATCTGCTCAACTAATGTTGCTTATGTTACACCAAAGCTATGTCAGTCAACTTTCGCATGTTTTTGTGTTACAAATGCCCGATATGATGCAACAAATGCAAACAAAGGAAGCAGGTTTAGCTTGTACAGATGTGTACAGAACATTATGCAAGAGTTGAGTGCAACATATTCATGGTAAATGCCAAATCTGTGTAAACTTTAAGATGTCATACATCTGACTGAAAAAGTTGAAGGCCGAACCATTTCTAAGCTATGATTTCGGCTGAGGTCGTCTACGGAGAGAGAGCTAGACAGCACAGTCAAGTCTCACCGTCTAGCCGCGGCCATGTATGCCATTGCCACTACAGCATCCCAGCTCCACGACTTCCATGAAGACGGGGAAGTGCCCGACCTTCTCCGTCACCACCGCGTCCCAGCTCCACGACGCTATCGACCGCCTCCTCCCGCTCCTCCGTGCCGACGCCTCCCACCTCCAAGCCGCGCGCGCGCTCGCCGCCGCCGCCGCCGCCTCTCTCCCGCCTTCCACGCTCCTCTCCAACCGCCTCCTCCACCTCCTCTCCTCCCACCCAGCCTCCCTCCCCGACGCACTATCCCTCTTCTCGGCCATTCCAAACCCCGACCGATGCTCCTACAACACTCTCATCGCCGCGCTCTCGCGCTCGCCGCGCCACCTCCCTTCCGCGCGCGCTCTGTTCGACCGAATGCCCCAGAGGGACCACTTCTCCTGGTCAGCCATCGTCTCCGCCTACTCCCGGCACGGCCAGCCACTCGACGCGCTCGCGCTCTACCGGCGGATGCAGCAGGAGGAGCCCGGGAACTCCAGAGCGGACAACGAGTTCACTGCGTCCAGCGCGCTCGCCGCGGCCACGGCCGCCCGGTGGGTCCGCGCGGGCAGGGAGCTGCACTGTCACGTGGCTAGGAGAGGGATCGGTGCGGGCGATGCCGTCATGTGGAGCGCGCTCGCGGACATGTACGCCAAGTGTGGGCGAGTGGACGATGCGAGGAGAGTGTTCGACGGGATGCCGGTTCATGACGTCGTCTCTTGGACCGCGATGGTGGAGAGGTACTTCGACGCTAGGCGCGGTGGGGAAGGATTCAGGCTGTTTCTCGACATGCTGAGGACTGGAGGTGTTTGGCCCAACGGGTTCACCTACGCGGGTGTTCTGCGGGCTTGTGCAGAGCTCGCCCTAGAGAGCCTCGGGAGGCAGGTGCATGCTCGGATGTCAAAGAGCAGCATCGGGGACTTGTTCGCAGAGAGCGCGCTCCTGCACATGTACTCCAAGTGTGGGGACATGGAGAGTGTGGTGCGTGTATTCGAGGGGCTGACGAAGACAGACCTGGTGTCATGGACGGCGATCATCTCCGGCTATGCACAGAATGGTCAGCCAGAGGAGGCATTGCGCTACTTTGACATGTTCTTGAGGTCTGGAATTAGGCCTGATCATGTCATGTTTGTTGGTGTTCTGTCTGCGTGTGCTCATGCCGGTCTGGTCGACAAAGGCCTCGAGGTCTTCCATTTGATAAAGGATGAGTATGGCATTGCGCACACTGCTGATCATTATGCTTGCGTGATCGATCTCCTCAGCCGGTCAGGTCAGTTTGAACGAGCTGAAGAGATGATCAACAAGATGACCATCAAGCCCAACAAGTTCCTATGGGCATCCTTGCTTGGTGGCTGCCGGATTCACAAGAACATTCACCTGGCAAGGCGGGCGGCAGAAGCATTGTTCGAAATCGAACCCGAAAATCCAGCGACCTATGTAACTCTAGCTAATATCTATGCATCAGTCGGTCTGTTTGATGAAGTTGAGGGTGTAAGAAGGATCATGGAGTCAAAGGGCATAACAAAAATGCCGGCTTCCAGCTGGATTGAAGTTGGGAGAAGAGTGCACGTATTTCTGGTCGGTGACAAGTCACATCCTCGAGCTGAAGAAATCTATGCGCTTCTGAAGAAACTGTATGCTAAAATGAGGGAAGAAGGCTATGTGGCGGACACTGGATTTGTTCTCCATGACGTTGAGGACGAGCAGAAGGAGCATGACATTGGTTACCACAGTGAGCGCCTTGCTGTTGCATTTGGGATCATTGCTTCTCCGAAGGGTGCTGCTATCAAGGTTTATAAGAATCTGCGGATCTGTGGGGACTGTCATAGTGCTATTAAGCTCATATCGCAGATTGCTCAGAGGGAGATCATTGTCAGGGACTCCAATAGGTTCCATCACTTCAAGAACAGGACTTGTTCTTGCAAAGACTACTGGTAATGTCCACTGCATATATGGATACTTTTTACTTCTGTAATGAGAATTATTATCCATTTTTCCATGGCATGGCCTCCAAAATTTTGTAGTACTATACCGTGCAGTCTTGTGCAATGTATCTGCTCTGATAAGAGATTAAATTATGTGCACGTGCCGTTGCTAATGACAAAAAAATTGAAACTATGGGAAATTCCTTAGGAAGTTGGATTTGGTCATGGAGCTTCTCAATTTCCCATCTGCAAGTTTTGCTCTTACCTGCACATGCTACCCATAGTTTTCAGTACAAAAGGGATTAATGGATCACTTTTGAAGGAATATCTGGATGTTTGTAAAATGAAAAAGTAGCAAATAGATATTAACACTGGTGATACCCATTTGATAAAAATTGTAATCACCAGTTTTTTCTTATAAAGTAAATCACCGGAGGAATTGCAAAAAAAAAAACCAACTTCAAGTCTTTCTCGAGGAAGGGCAGCTGATTGCTTCCATCCATATGAAGTATGAAATTACAAGCAATACACTGACTGACAGTAATTATAACCATCACACATTTTTGTATCTGTATCTCATTGCGCAACCAAGATATACCAGAAAATTTACAAAGCTGATCCCTTCAATCAACCAAAAGAACCGATCAAGATGGCCTTCATTCAGGTTATCTGGGATCCATCCAGGATTTTCCCCTTGAGTTGTAACATACGATACCAAGGTTAATATGACTGAGCTTAAATAGCTTCCCACTGAAATCGTAAGGAGTGCAAATGCAGTACATAAACTCCTCATGGCATCGGGGGCCTGAGCGTAGAAGAACTCAAGTTGACCAATGGCGGTGAAAACCTCGGCAGCACCAAGAAAGAAATACTGTGGTATTTGCCAAAGAATGCTCATTGGAACAGCAACCTTCTCATGAATAAGACCTTCAGACCTGGCAATCTCTAATCGCTTCAATTCAACCAGAGCTGCAGATGCCATTGCTACAATGGACATGAATAATCCAATGCCGATTCGCTGTAGCTCAGAGAAACCCTTCTCCCTTCCAGTGAATTTCCTAACTATAGGAATGATAAGTCGGTCATAAAGTGGAATCCATATCATGACACTGATTACGTCAAAAGTTGAGAGGGATGCAGGAGGAATATTGAAAGATCCAACCTTCTTGTCAAGAACCATACCCTGCTCTATGAACATGGAAGAGTTCTGAGCATACACCACACTGAATATGATAGTAGTCGCCCAAACCGGGAACATTCTTACGAGGATCTTAAGTTCTTCTACCTGGGTGACTGTGCATACTCTCCACGGGTTCGTAAAAAGGACTGTCTTGGCATCAGCAGATGAGATGATGGCAGCCTTGTCCAGGAATCTATACCGAAGAGAGAGATGAAATGTTGTAATAGTGATACAACAATAATAGGAGTTGTGAGGCAAGCTACCTATATCACGCCCAAAAAGTGATAGTACAGCCTTATCCTGATCTTATATAAGACTGACCACTATCGACACGAGTAGCACTCATTATGCCCATCGTATTGTGTACCCACAACCCAGTATGCACCATGATCTGCTAAAAAACCGAGCATGACTGCCTTATCCAGAATAGGCTATACATATCCCTACACATATTCCTTTTCGCCATTTAGCTATTTTTTCCACCAACCTCAAATTTAAAATCTTACAAAAGGTTGTTTCATGCTTCATTGTCTTCATTACTGCAAACTTCTATTGTTTTATAATATATCTACAGATGATACTAAAAGCATGTCAAGATGCAGGGACAAAAGGTAATTACCCAAGTTCGCTCGTGTGCTCCAGCTTCCGGCTTCCCACTATTGCTGAATATTGACCATCAATTTCATAAAGAAGAGAAGTATCATGTGGCACTTCAACACGCCACTTACGGAATGCTGCGACAATGACCTGGCACACTCTGGTAAGCGGGCTCCCACCAGGTTTCTGAAATCTGTACATATTTGAGGCAGCAAAGAAGCTTGCTGTAGCCAATGGCATAAATACAGTAGGGATTGCAAATCCAATTCCCCAACCCAAGTTATCTTGTATCCAAACAATAAGAGTGCCTGATGTGAATGAACCAATAATTATACAGAAATAACACCAATTGAAGTAGGAACCCTGCTTTACTCTCTCTGTTGGATCACTGATATCAAATTGATCAGCTCCAAAGGGTGACACGCAAGGTTTTATGCCTCCAGCCCCTAGGGCAATCATATAGAGACCCAGGAAAAATGCTCCATTCTGAAGTAAGCTTGGTTCTGGACAAACAGACCCTGAACATGTAGGTGGTTGAAGTGCTGGAAGTGATGCTGAAAGCGTTAAAACTGCCATACCCTTCAGCAAAAAGGTTTATACATGATTAATTTATTTTCCAAGAACAGTGGTCCACTCTTATTCTTCATTAGTACTCCCTCCGTTCGGAAATAAGTGTCGCAGATTTGTCTAGATACGCATGTATCTATACACTAAAACGTGTCTAGAACATGCTTATCTAGACAATTCTGCGACAATTATTTCTGAAAGGAGGAAGTAATACTTATGGGTGATTCAAAATATTGAGATGCACAAATCTGTGATCCAATAAAACCAAACTGAATATAACAAGACCCCCCATGTTCATTATATGCAGTAATGAAAAGCATACTATTTTTGGATTCAACTATTCAAGTGCTCAGAAATACCAAGTAGAATGTGCATATTGCTTTCCATGCCATCGTGGAGCTTTATATGACAAAGGAGATAGAGTAAAGTTGGGGTGGCTTTGTCTTTACTTACAATGAAATAAATTGATGAGAAAACAGCAATAGTCCAGTACTTTCCCCAGTAAGAATCCGCTAAGAGGGCTCCAATGAGGGGAGTCAGATAGCATGTCCCTTGCCAAGTGGTAACATTTCTTGCAGCTTCAAGGTTGCCTTGATGAAGCTTTACTTTCAGATAAGTGACTAGGTTTTTCGCAATTCCATAGTAGGCCAGACGCTCACAGCATTCGTTCCCTGTCACCAGACTAGCATCATTGAAAACTTGCCAAACCTCATTGTTGGATTATACAAAAATATGCAAAACAGACCCCAAACTTTCTAGCATATGACCAACAATCTTTGGTATCCATGTAATCAAATAATCTAATAATTGTAATAATTGTGAGTTAAAAATTTGAGAATCTGGCCTAGTATTATGGAGTACCAGGCAGCACTAAACGTTTAATCGTTCATATGCTTACATAAATAGCTCACTACTACAGTCTACAATAATTATCTGTTATGAGGAAATAAGAAGTTTCTTCAGTAAAAAATTGCCAAAATTTTGTGGGATACATGTATGTTACCTAGTATGAAGAAGCATGCTCTCCAGTTGCCTGTCGTGCGCCTTGTTGCAGGGCGCCCTTTGATGTCGACAGATCCATCGCCTGTGTAAGCATCTGTATCCTGCTAAGAAATAACAACACCCCTACCGTGATTTTCCTACCGTGGACAAATAGCTGAAGCCCGAACTCAGGAGATTCGATTCGTAGCATTTACACCTCCACTGGGGTTTATTCGGCCAAATCTGCCTACATGGCTCAGTTTTTGGGCAACGCGGTGCCTATACCAGAAGTATGTTTTTTCTTTGCGAGCTCGTTTTTTTTTTCAAATGACATGTTCATTGTCACACTTATTTGATGCTAATTTTGTAATGCAGCTCTGCTATTGGGGTCACTATCAGGAACAAAGGCATGATTTTGCTACTGTCATCTTTAAGGAATCCAGGGGTTTTATAGTGGAGCCAAGACTAGCGAATCTCTGTATTTTGGCTGCTATGGATATCTTGTTAGCAATTTCGGTGTTTGATTTAGGAACTTTCAAGGCTGAAAGTACGTCGCAACAGCTTGTACTTGGCCGGCAACAGCAATTAGCCAAACAACCAAGAGTAAGGATAGCAAACCAGAGCTAGGAAAGCTGGGCTAGCTCAACTATGGCCTAACAGAGCAATGGAACCAGACACACCATCTCTTACAAGAAAAAAGAAGAGAATGGCCAGCTTCATTTCATAGGAAGAATAATTGAACTCTACAAGCTAGAAGCCTAGAACTATGGTTTCAGGAAAGGAGGAGCGAGAGACAAATTTAAGAAAAAACATACCAGAGAAGGAAGGAGCAGCTGCAGCTCTTGATCCCCAGCCTCTTGAACCAGTAATCCCCTCTCTTCTGCTGCGTCCATGGTGATGGAGGGTCTATCAGCAACAGCAAATAGCGGAACTGGGTAGGGGACACAATTGCATTGGCTTTGGTGTTCGGTTGGTGACTACTTAACGTGTGTTTTTCCTGCAGTCAGGTCCCACGAGAAAGCTCTGTGCCGGTGCCTGTGGTCAGATCTCCTTCAAGTAACACAACTAGTACAGTTAGGGCGTGTTTGGTTGGTCGGTCCAATATTTCTCTTTTTGGTACTTGGCCCATCGGATACTGCATGTGGCGAGACTGGCTTGGGTCAACTTTGACAATTTATTTGGTTGCCCCTATTCTTGTTTTCCTACTAGGAGAGTCCATATGGCCACTTTGTTTGGTTTCCTAGATTGGACTCGGCTGATACAAATGTGCACGTTTAAAAGCCCGCGTCCGGCCCGATGTGGTTACCTCGCATGGTAAATTGTGAGCTTACCAACTACTCATCAGAGTTTATGATCTTACACATGATCGATCACATGAATTAGAATAACTGGTAGTACACAATTCACATGATCAGGCCGACGATGATGAAGTCTTTGATCATACTTTCACCATGTATAGGTGGAACATGTCCATGTGGATGAACTTGATGAGCTGTAGGAGGAGTGAAATTGATGTTCATATCTTGTGACGGCTGTGGACGCTCTGCTAAGAACTCACAATATGCTTGTTGTGCCTGTTCTAGAGTCTTAAACCCCTTAGGGAGGTTGTGTTGGTAACCCGTCACTTGTTGGTTGCACTCCTCTCATGTCTTGTAGATTCCTGGCTTGTTGCCGTAGTACACCACGTACCAGTTGTATTTCTATGAGAATAACACATATGCAACATATAAGGATCACAACTATAGCAGGCAAATCAAATTCACAAACACAAGATAATCAACATAAGCAATTTAAACATGCATGGTCATATGGGCAAAAGCATCAGCAGTTCATCTACAAGCTAGTGTGATCCTACCGATCGCCACCAACTTCTATGGTGTCATCCTACCACCACATCAAAAGGGGTGTAATCCTATCACCACATAAGTTCTCCATCACGTGAGAGGTTAGTATATACTACCTCACAATAAACAGACATAAGTTCTCATCAAGTCCCTAGCTACTTCAAAATATACAACCAACAACTTCTTCATCATGCATGCACTAGCCGCCACCATCTCCATGATCAGAGAGCAAACACTACAACGTAGTAGTGCTTGGCCAGGTAGGTCCTAAGTCAGAGATCCATGTAGTCCTCCGCCATCTGAACAAAGCCGTTGCACATGGCCTTGTTGTCGAAGAGGTGGCTGAGCGCCACCATCAGAGCCTCAGGGTTGTAGCCTCTGGCGGCCATGATGGCATCGTAGAGACCTAGGTGCACATCAGGAGGGGAAGCAGTGGTGATGGCGGTCGCCACTGCTTTCATGGCATCAGTCATGCATGTGATGGCGACAACGTCCTCCTCTCCCAGCAACGACCTCTTCCTCTTCTTGGACGGATCGAAGCCAGCAGGAACATAGGCATTTGTGCTGGTGCCAAGACCAACGCTTGGAGCAGGAGAACCAACGGCGGCATAGGTCTCGTCCTCTTCATCAATTACCACTGTCTCGGACTCCTCGGTCTGCATGTATTCAGGGCTTGGTTCGCCAAGAGGCTCACTGGATCCCATGGCAAACCTGCCAATGGCAAGGACAAACGAGAAGATGGCCTCCATCTACCGATAGTTGGCGACCGGCTTGTTCAGATACCCGGCATCCTTGGGGTGATCTTGAGACGGGAAATTGCAGGGAGGTTAATGGTAGTTAGTGAGGTTACAAAAGGGACTTGTGTGGGAGGTTACTGCAAGAAATGAAGTTAGTTAGTACCGAGATGTGTCGCCTATAGTGGGCGTCATCCAAGATGATTGTGCATGTCTCCTCATCCCAGCTAGCTCCGCTAAGGTCTCCGAGCTTGTAACACCCTCAAAATCGACCCTATGCAAGTTTCAGCGATTCCCGCCAAACCCGCATAGAAACGATTCAAAGGTGCCCACCAGGCACTTTCGTGCGGGTGGAAAGCGAAGTAATATCATTACACAATAGTCCACGATGGAACCCACAGAACAGATATATACAACAACGACTCCAGGAGTCAAGATTACAGATATACAGTACAAAGATCCAAATCACCTTGAAACGATACAGCGTCCGAGTACGGACAAGATGCAAATTGAGCTAAGAGCCCTGAAGAATAACCAATGGCGTCCATAACCCTGCCCAGGCCAAGCCGGAAGGGTAACCCTGCTAACGACATCGATCTCAAAACCTGCTTAAACAAAAGGGGTGCCGACAAGGGCAAAGGAAAAAGGAGAGAGCGGTCGATCGAGGCCAAGACAGCGAGACTAGAATTGCGGTCCTCGCCTACATAGGTATGGTGGTGGCGGCGTGGCATGCACTAAACAACCTATAGAGACTCGAGATAAGCTCGGCTATCAGAGAGGGATAAGAAAGACCTATTCGAAACCAACCTGATTCTACCACCAAACATACCCATCCTGGTATTTCCCCCTCGAGACCAAACGAGGAAGTCAACCGAGGAACTCACACAGTTGGCAGTTTTATTTATTCAGTTATCGTTGCGGCAATTACTAGTCAGGTATAGATAGTCATCCTGATGTAATAAGCAGTGGACACTTTTAGTTAACCATTCCGTTGTAGTTGCAACACTTACTAGTCAGATGCAATTGGCATGAGGTCTCCCAAAACCCAGCAGTTGTTGGTACTTTTATTTAGCCATTCCGTTGTAGTGAAGCTGATTACTAGTCATATCGGATACAAGTCAAATTATAACAGTAAACTTTAGTTATAGTTGTCTATGATCGAGAACTGTGCTCCAAGTCGTCCATAGCCGCGGACACGGCTTTTGAAAAGATTTAACCTACGAGGTGCACCAAAGTATCCACACGCACTTGACCCTTTTGCGGATCGGTTAACATACACCCATCGGTATGTCGGTAGGGGCCTAAGTCATGACGTTTCCCAGACCCAAAGCAAGTACATGGGGCCACCCACTAAGCTACCCCATAACAAGTTGGCGGCTCAAACGGACCTGTGGTTTGCGTCGATGGCTGTAAACGGCGGGAACCGAAAGTGTGGTGAGCTTGTCGATACATGAAAACACTCCGCAATCCTAAGCAGTCTGGTGCTCCACGCACAATCTTAAATAAAGCGATAAAGCATGGCATAAATACAGGATAGTAATAAAGCCCCAAACTACTTTGTGGCCCCGATGGATACTTGGAATCGGTACTAAATCGATGGGGTGCCCACACCCCACGTGGTTAGCGCTCGATCTCGGAACAGTGTCAAGAACTTCGGGGTCCCACGGGACACCGGTGAGAGTTAAATCAAATATTGTCTATTACCCACCGGTGCCTCTGCATTTACCTACTTCAATTTTAGTTATTAAACAGTAATTGAAGCCATGATCATCTCCAACATAAAGCATATGGCAGCCTTCCAACAGCTGTGGTACTGGACGACACGCAATAGCACTTGAGCAAGCGGCTACGACGCGCAAGTCCAACTATCTACCAAACAACAGGTAATAGGATGTGTCCAAGGCAATATAAGGCTGCAAGGGATATCACGGGTACGAAAACTAGAGCATCGCAACACAGATAGCAATAGATCAACAGGGGGAATAAATACTATAAAAGTAAGATAGGTAGAAAGGGGGAGGTGCTCGCCTGAAAAACATTGTCGAAGGTTTATCCGAAGATCGGATCAACACTCGCATCAACTCATCGGCCTAGTCCGTGAAGAAGCAAAACACTAGCACAAACACCGGATGCACTATTTAATACTATGACAGAAGATCGGGCATGATGCATGTATGATGTATGACATGGCAAAGGTGCGATGCAATTAGATCATATTAAGCGGAACCGGGGTCCCGACAATTATTTAGATGGTTCATGTTGTTTAAATACCCCCATTTTAAATGTTGTCTTAACATGGCAAATCATGGTATCGGTTCGCTACACAAATTTAAATGGAGCCCGGAATAAGACAAAGGTATCCCGCATATAGACTCCATATTTAATTATGAGATGAATCGGCATAATGCCCCCAAACCACAGACAAGTATGCATGCATGAACAATTTAATGTGCATCAGTTGATAATGTCATATTATAAAAATAATGGGGGTCTCGGATAGGGAATCACATTAGGGTTCGGATCTGGGGTTCGGTCTCGGCGGGATCGTTCTCGGATAACGGAGTAGATCTTGGCGTTCCGCGAAGAAGGACTTGGTTCGGCGTCGGGACACACCGGATTCGCCCTGGTCGGTGTCGATCTTGTCCTCGCGAAGATCTTGTCGGGTCCGCGCCATCGAGTCGGTCTTGGCATTCGGGGCGAAGAACTTGGCGTATCCGCGTCGGCGATCTTGGCGTTCTTCAGGTTCGGTCTGGCGTCGAGAGGAAGTACTTGATGGTTCCGAAGGAGGTCCTGGCGCTTCGGATCGGTCTTGTGGTCTCTCGCCGGATCTGTGAAGGAGAACTTCGGTCCTGTGTTCCATGTCGGCATTCTCGGTGTCCCGCGGTGAAGTGCTTGTCGTTTTGTGGCGAGCTTGGCGGTCATCGGGTTGGCGCCGATGGTCGTTAAGCGAACTTGGGGTGCATCTTGGTCTTGAAAGATCTTGGCGAGAGATCGGATGACACCACGATGTGGAGCAACTCTTACACATGACCACATCGGACCACAAAGAACTTATGCATGAGAATGACACAAAGAAGAATAGGAACATAGGAACACCGCCGTGTCGTTCGGACTTTCTTGAGCACCTTGCAAGCGGGATGCGGCGGGGCACAAATGAAGGAGACCAGGTTGAGGGCAAGGACGGAGGGCACCATGTGGGAAACATGGCGGCGGTGTAGAGGTCAAGGAAGCGAGGTCTCGCCGGTCACGAAGGCAGGAGGCGGACTCCACGGGACGAGGCGAGATGCACGCTGAGAAGCATCGGCGAAAGCAGCGAGCTTGCGGGGAGGTGGCGAGGAGCGACGGAAGGAGAGAGGCGACCCTTGAGGAGGTCTAAGGGGCGGAGGCTCGCCAAGGAAAGCGGCAGCGTGGCCAGCGCGGAGGCCAGCGGGCAGGCGAGGCCAGTCTGAGCTCGGCGGGAGAGGCGAGGCGGGCAGCAAGGTTCTTGTCCAGGCGTGAGGTGAAGCGCTGGCCGGATCTTGGAGGTCCCGGAGGAGGCGAGTGCAGACGGGGGCCAGCAAGGCGCCTGAGGGAGATGCCCTGGCGGCGGGGATTGAAGGAGAGGGGTCATGGCGGCGGCGGCGAGGCTCAGTGATGGGGCGGGGAGAGAGAGGAGGCTAAAGGCGTGGCCGGAGAGGCGAAGGAGGAGGAGCCAGTGGCCGTGGCGGTTCTCTGCGAGAGGAGGAGGCGGAGGTCAAGGTCGCGTGGGGATCGAGAGAGGTGAGGAGGGAGCAGTCAGTGGGCCTGTGAGGAGAGGTGGTGTGGGGGCGGTGGTTGATGTGGCATAGGAGTGGAGGGAGTTGGGGAAGTGGTGAGGTGGCGGTTGGTGATTGGGTGGATGGAGGGAGGATAGCTGAGGTGGCGAGCACCGATTGGGTGGGATGAGGTGGAGGAAGGGTGGGTAGATTAGGTTGGGGTAGGAAAAGGGTTTAGGTAGTCTGGTTTTGTCTTTGGGGTGGCCATTGGGTCGGATCGGCCCTGTCTGCTAAAATAAAATAAATATTTTAATATTTAAAATGGGGCTTTTGAAAACCGTTGGTAGACAAAGCAAAATATTCGGAGACCCGGGTTTTGTGTTTGAATAAAGGCAGGCGTTAGAAGACAAAATAGATTTTTCGAAGATAGTTTTATGCAAACAAATGCAAGATGACATGACGATGCTCAAATGCAATGTAGCATGATGACATGACCATGCGGTCATGATGATGCAATGCACAAAAACAACGCGATTTTCTAGTAGTGGTTTTAGCGGGATGCCACAATTCGACACCACTAACAATGGATCTCGCCCCCGAGATCCGCCTCATGGTACCGGGAAGAAGGGCGGCGATCTGAATATTCTCGCATCGTGTAGATCCTTGCGACACCACTAACAAGAGGTCGTTGTCCGTGATCGTCGAGAGAACACTCCGGAAACAAAAGGTCGAAGGTAGAGGTATCAACAAATAAAGCCACCTCTAGCTTCGATAGAAAGAGAGAACCATTGCATTCTCATCCACTTCAATGTACACAAGCGAATAGAGTGAGTAGTCGGCATGGGGGCCAATCCATCACGCACCCAAACTATTACTCTGCACAATCAGTAGAAAGGCGTGCAACCATTCTCAGAATCAGACTGAAGATCTCGACAATCGAGGTTCAGAAACAAAGGAGTGATGCAGACTCTGCATCGGATCTGGCGTAGATGATGTCGTCGCATCGGAAAACACTGGAAGGCACGAGAAGGAACAAAGAAGTCCACCAGACGAGGGATTACTCGGATAGCATGAAGACCAGATGTAGCAACACCGTTACCAAAGGAGGAAGCGAAACCACGAAGGTACGATGGAACCCAACCACGAGAAATCCTGGACTCGAAGAGCGCGAAGAGAGCGGATTCAAAACACGCAAAGGTGAGAGGAGAGCAGCAGAGGGGCAAGGAGTAAAATCAGACCTAATCAGAACTATCCAACCGATTTTGCAAAAAATAGTTTTGACACTCTACTTCGGCCGTTAGCTAGGTTATCCTACAGGCTGGACTTGTGGGGTATCGCAACTGCTGAGCTCTGATACCACTCTGTAACACCCTCAAAATCGACCCTATACAAGTTTCAGCGATTCCCGCCAAACCCGCATAGAAACGATTCAAAGGTGCCCACCAGGCACTTTCGTGCGGGTGGAAAGCGAAGTAATATCATTACACAATAGTCCACGATGGAACCCACAGAACAGATATATACAACAACGACTCGAGTCAAGATTACAGATATACAAGACAAAGATCCAAATCACCTTGAAAGCGATACAGCGTCCGATGCGGACAAGATGCAAATTGAGCTAAGAGCCTCAAGAATAACCAATGGCGTCCATAACCCTGCCCAGGCCAAGCGGAAGGTAACCCCGCTAACGACGTCGATCTCAAAACCTGCTTAAACAAAGGGTGCCGACAAGGGCAAAGGAAAAAGGAGAAGCGGTCGATCGAGGCCGATGCAGCGAGACTAGAATTGGCGGTCTCGCCTACATAGGTATGGTGGAGTGAGCGGCAGCATGCACTAAACAACCTATAGAGACTCGAGATAACCGCCGGCTATCGAGAGAGGGATAAGAAAGACCTATTCAAACCAACCTGATTCTACCACCAAACATACCCATCTGGTATTTCCCCTCGAGACCAAACGAGGAAGTCAACCGAGGAACTCACACAGTTGGCAGTTTTATTTATTCAGTTATCGTTGCGGCAATTACTAGTCAGGTATAGATAGTCATCCTGATGTAATAAGCAGTGGGCACTTTTAGTTAACCATTCCGTTGTAGTTGCAACACTTACTAGTCAGATGCAATTGGCATGAGGTCTCCCAAAACCCAGCAGTTGTTGGTACTTTTATTTAGCCATTCCGTTGTAGTGAAGCTGATTACTAGTCATATCGGATACAAGTCAAATTATAACAGTAAACTTTAGTTATAGTTGTCTATGATCGAGAACTGTGCTCCAAGTCCATAACCGCGGACACGGCTTTTGAAAAGATTTAACCTGCAGGGTGCACCAAAGTATCCACACGCACTTGACCCTTTTGCGGATCGGTTAACATACACCCATCGGTATGTCGGCGGGCCTAAGTCATGATGTTTCTGGACCCAAAGCAAGTACATGGGGCCACCCACTAAGCTACCATAGCGAAGTTGGCCGGCTCCGAAACGGACCCAGGGTTTGCGTCAGTGGCTGTAAACGACTAGGAACCCGAAAGTGTGACTGGGCTTGTTGATACCGCGAAAACACTCCGCAATCCTAAACAGTACAGGTGCTCCACGCACAATCTTAAATAAAGCAGTAAAGCATGGCATAAGTACAGGATAGTAATAAAGCCCCAAACTACTTTGTGGCCCCAGACGATGCTTGAATCAGTACTAAATCGATGGGGTGCCCACACCCCACCTATGGTTAGCGCTCGATCTCGAACAGTGTCAAGAACTCGGGGTCCCTACGGACACCGGTGGCGATTAAAATCCAAATATTGTCTATTACCCACCGGTGCCTCTGCATTTACCTACTTCAATTTTAGTTATTAAACAGTAATTGAAGCCATGATCATCTCCAACATAAAGCATATGGCAGCCTTCCAACAGCTGTGGTACTGGACGATACGCAACAGCACTTGAGCAAGCGGCTACGACGCGCAAGTCCAACTATCTACCAAACAACAGGTAATAGGATGTGTCCAAGGCAATATAAGGCTGCAAGGGATATCACGGGTACGAAAACTAGAGCATCGCAACACAGATAGCAATAGATCAACAGGGGGGAATAAATACTATAAAAGTAAGATAGGTAGAAAGGGGGAGGTGCTCGCCTGAAAAACATTGTCGAAGGTTTATCCGAAGATCGGATCGACACTCGCATCAACTCATCGGCCTAGTCCGTGAAGAAGCAAAACACTAGCACAAACACCGGATGCACTATTTAATACTATGACAGAAGATCGGGCATGATGCATGTATGATGTATGACATGGCAAAGGTGCGATGCAATTAGATCATATTAAGCGAAACCGGGGTCCCGACAATTATTTAGATGGTTCATGTTGTTTAGATACCCCCCATTTTAAATGTTGTCTTAACATGGCAAATCATGGTATCGGTTCGCTACACAAATTTAAATGGAGCCCGGAATAAGACAAAGGTATCCCGCATATAGACTCCATATTTAATTATGAGATGAATCGGCATAATGCCCCCAAACCACAGACAAGTATGCATGCATGAACAATTTAATGTGCATCAGTTGATAATGTCATATTATAAAAATAATGGGGGTCTCGGATAGGGAATCACATTAGGGTTCGGATCTGGGGTTCGGTCTCGGCGGGATCGTTCTCGGATAATGGAGTAGATCTTGGCGTTCCGCGAAGAAGGACTTGGTTCGGCGTCGGGGCCTTTCGGATCGCCCTGTCGATCTTGTCCTCGCGAAGATCTTGTCGGGTCCGCGCCATCAAGTCGGTCTTGGCATTCGGGCGAAGAACTTGGCGTATCGCGTCGGCGATCTTGGCGTTCTTCGAGTTCGGGTCTGGCGTCAGGAGGAAGTACTTGTTGGTTCCGAGAAGTAGGTCCTGGCGCTTCGGATCGGTCTTCAGGGTCTCGGTCATCGGATCTGTGAAGGAGAACTTGTCGGTCCCAGGTTCCATGTCGGCATTCTCGGTGTCCCGCGGTGAAGTGCTTGTCGTTTTTGTGGCGAGCTTGGCGGTCATCGGGTTCGGCGCCGATGGTCGTTGGCGAACTTAGGGTGCATCTTGGTCTTGAAAGATCTTGGCGAGATCGGATGACACCACGATGTGGAGCAACTCTTACACATGACCACATCGGACCACAACAACTTATGCACAGCAGAATGACACAAAGAAGAATAGGAACATAGGAACACTGCCGTGTCGTTCGGACTTTAACGCGAGCACCTTGCAAACGGGATGCGGCGGGGGCACAAAGCGAAGGAGACCAGGTTGAGGGCAAGACGAGAGGGCACCACGCATGTGGGAAACATGGCCGGTGTAGAGGTCCAAGGAAGCGAGGTCTCGCCCGGTCTGCGAGTGCGGAGGCGGACTCCACGGGGGCGAGGCGGGCGCCTGTGCAGAAGCATCGGCGAAGGCGACAGCTTGCTCGGGAGGCGGCGAGGAGAGACGGGAGGAGAGGCGACCTGGGAGGAGGTCTAAGCGGCAGGAGCTTCGCCAAGGAAGGCGGCAACCCGGCCGAGGAATAGCGGAGAGGCAGGCGAGGCGGTCTGAGCTCGACAGGAGAGGCCGGGAGGCCAGGCAGCAAGGTTGCTGTCGAGGCGGCGAGGTGGCGGCGCCAGCGCGGCGGATCTTGGAGGTCCCGGAGGAGGCGAGTGCGACGGGGGGCCAGGGGCGCCGAGGGGAGATGCCTGGCGGCGGATTGAAGGAGAGGGGTCTGGCGAGCGGCGAGGCTCAGTGATGGGGCCGGGAGAGAGAGAGGGCTAGGGGCGGCCGGCCGAGAGGCGAAGGAGGAGGAGCCCAGTGTGATGGCGGTTCTCTGCGAGAGGAGGAGGCGAGCGAGGGTCGGCAGAGGTGGGGTGCGGGTCGCGTGGGGATCGAGAGAGGTGAGGGAGGAGCAGGGTGAGGTGGGCCTGTGAGGAGAGCAGGTGGTGGGGCCGGTGGTTGATGTGGCGGCATGGGAGTGGAGGGAGTTGGGGAAGTGGTGAGGTGGCGGTTGGTGATTGGGTGGATGGAGGGAGGATAGCTGAGGTGGCGAGCACCGATTGGGTGGGATGAGGTGGAGGAAGGGTGGGTAGATTAGGTTGGGGTAGGAAAAGGGTTTAGGTAGTCCGGTTTTGTCTTTGGGGTGGCGGGGTCGGATCGGCCCGTCAGCTACTAAAATAAAATAAATATTTTAATATTTAAAATGGGGCTTTTGAAAACCGTTGGTAGACAAAGCAAAATATTCCGGAGACCCAGGTTTTGTGTTTGAATAAAGACGGGGCGTTCAGAAGACAAAAATAGATTTTTCGAAGATAGTTTTATGCAAACAAATGCAAGATGACATGACGATGCTCAAATGCAATGTAGCATGATGACATGACCATGCGGTCATGATGATGCAATGCACAAAAACAACGCGATTTTCTAGTAGTGGTTTTAGCGGGATGCCATAGAGCTTGGACACATGGATCCACCTAGTCCTCCATTTACGCAGGTGGTTGTACACCTGCTGTGAGGACACCTCGATGCCACAAAACTCAAACACCTTGCGGGCAACATTGTTCAGGTGCACCTCCTTGAACCCCTTCTCCGTCCTAACGCCGCCCTTGATGATCTCACACATCTGGTTGAGCACGAACACCGAGAGGAACGGTTCCCACTTCATGGTGCCCTTCGCCCCCTTGCACTGGCATGTGCTGTGGGCTTTTCCAGCCTTGAGGGCCTTCTTCTTGGCCACGATCTTGGCAACTTGCTCTATAATATGCTCCACCGTGTACCCGGTCATCGAAGGCATAGACAAGATCTCCTTGCGTTGAGGATAGGTGAGCCTCAAAGACGGAAGCTGGGATTAGGTCTCAGCGACAAAGGTCTCCTGAGAATCCATGAGGGTCTGGCTGAACTCATCAGGGGTCATGCCCTACAGATCTCACGGTCACACATATCAGGACCTAGACTACACATGAACACAAGCTTACATGACGTAGACAAAATTACCTATCTAGACATGTAATAAGTCCAAAAAACACCGATCTATAGGTACACCGAGCAGTTCATTGGGCATACTAACATAGATCTACCGCAAACTACAATCAGATCTAGGAGGTGTTAAATAGATCAAAGCTAATACACCTGGGGTTTGAGGAAACTCACTGGCATCGGAGGAGCGGAGCACGTCGCCGCTGAAGATCTTAGAGAAGAATGCCTGCACCAACCGATCTACAACCATCACCGTCGGTACTACCGCTTACCCGCTGTCCGATAAAGAATTTCACCAGCTTGAGAGCTCGAAGAATGAGGAAAATGGTGGAGACGCACTACGTGGTGAGCCGGGTGGTGATATATACCGCCGTCCTTCCGCGTGCGCTGACGAAATTTCTCCCGCCAGCTTTTGGGAGAAATTTCTTCCGCCAGCTTTTGGGGGAAAGCTGCCATTTTTCTTGAAGATATGATTTTAGCTCATCAATCAGTAAGATATAAGTCCGTGTATATTTGGCCTCGCATAGTCCCTATGGTCTATGGACGTTGGAATTTGGAAAAAAGAAATCCGTTTCTTACCTTTTTCTCTCTCTTTCCCTTAGGCCTCGTTTGGAATGCAGGAGCTCATAGGCATAGAAAATGCAAGAATTGAGATGCCATATATCCTAAATTCCTATAGGAATCAAACCACATGAACACTTTAAAAATGTAGTAATTGTAGACACAAAAACATGAAAACCTGGGGTGAGACCCAATGCTAGTTTTACTCAAATTTCTACAAAATAGGTATTCCATATGAATTTCAAAGAAATATATGATTCCTATTCCTATGTTCCAAATGGCACCCAAGGATTTTTTTCCTATAGAGGTACTATTCTCCAAAATTCCTACTGTTTTCCTTTTTTCCCAAACATGGCATAGAAATGTTCGTGACTTACAGGCTCATTGGGCGATTGAGGCGGCGGCTGAAAAGCCCATCTAGGGTTATGTTCCCACCATCGGTGACATCAGTACGCTCCGTCTCCGGTGACCTTAAGGTCTTAGAGGTGTGGTGGACCACAACCCCTCGTCGACCGGGGAGGGGGAGGGGGGGGGGGGTTGTTTCGTTCTTTGTTTAGACCATTATTGTGTCTTTTTTGGAATGGCAAGGCGATGACTATATCCTGAAGTTAGAATAAGGTTCTCCCCACCCTATCCTCGCTCCGGTGGTGCGTCTAACACTGGTGGAGGGCGCTTGGAGTTTTGTGTCCGGCGGATATACTAGGATCTGGTCGGTTTTTCATGTTCATTGGTATGATTTTAGGTCAGGCTCTTTCGATCTACGGATATCATCATTGGTGATGGTTGCTCCTCTGATGCGGTGGTTCTTTGGGGTTTAGCACGACGACTTCTCGTATGTCTACTATAACAAGGTCTACTACGACATGCTTTGTCTGGCTCCATGATGGAAGTACGAGGACGGCGGCGCGTCTTTGGCTCGCGCTAGAGTTTGTAGTCGTCGCTAGATGTTCCATAGCTATTTATATTTTTATTATTTTAAATCATTTTTGTACTGTTGATGATCATTAATAGATTTCTAGGGAAGAAAAATAGGGCATAGAAACACCCTATTTTATCGCTTTTCGTCTCGTTGCTAAGTGCTACAAGATCTACTGCACCGGACCTCGTGGTTATGGAGACGAATCCTTATCTTCCGTGGTCTCCAACATGAATTTCAAAGGAATCTAATTTTTTTCCTATTCCTATGTTCCAAACGGCACCAAAGAATTTTTTTCTATCTTCCAATATTCCTGCTACGATTTTCCTTTGTTACAAACGGGCCCTAGGAAACCCCTATTTTTGTCTCTTTCCATCTTTCGTCGTCTCCAACATGAATACAACGTCGTTGTCTCCTGCTGTGGTGCACAGTCCGATAGGTACGAGAAAGAAGCATCTCACCAAGAGATGTACCGGGTGATTGGATTGCAGACCTAGCAGTGAGGTGCACCCGCTGACAGCGTAACCACGATTCCTCTTGGATTTAGTTGGACAAAGAAGGCAAAAGGACGGACTGTCGTACAGGACATGTTCTTTGAGAATTTGATGAGAAGAAGGCAGGTCAATTAGTCGTACTCCTTGGACCCGGCTCTCTCCCCCGCAACAGTAAGGAGAGGAGACTTTTTCACTTCCCCGTTCGATCCAGCTCGCCGGCGTCGATCTGCTGGTTTCCCCTCCCTCCGCCGGCCGCTCCGGCGGCGGGAGGGTGAGGAAATCCTGGATATCGTCTGTACATAGTCTAGGGTTGAGTGGGTGGCCTGTCGGCGGCGTCGTGGAGAGGATGGTGCGGTTGGTCTGGCGTTTTGTGGAGGCGGAGATCCTCTCCGGTGGTGGTGCTCCGCGGAACGCGGCCATGGATCTGCCTCCTCTGTGACGCTCGCAGCTCGGTAGAGTTGTGGTGTGCTTCTTCCCCACGCCGGAGTTCGTGGAGCGGCGACTTCGGCTTGATGGGTTTGATGGCGAAGGTGATGGCGACCAGTTCGAGGGCGACAACGTCGATGTGAGGTGGAGGCTCTCTTGAGCCGAGTTCTATCGACTTCTCGACCGCCAGGGGACTCCTTCCGATCCAAGGTTGCAGAGGAGGAGCAGCGGCAGCGCGCCGCGGTACGTCTTAGAAGACGGCGTCCTCGTGGATTTGCAGGACCTATGTGTAATTTTTTTTTATCTTTGGGCTGTTCTGTAAGTTTCTAATGTTATCACTCGAACTATCTCGCAAAAAAAAAAAAAAAAGCTCAGGGCGCCGGCACAGTCTATGATGCTCATAGTCAAAACCATTTTTTCTTAAAGATCTCATGTTAGTTTTAGTCACATCCAAAAAAGGAAGAGAAAAAATTCGAGACTATATTGTTCGAACAGTGTCACAATGTTTATTTTCTTCATCATCATATAGTACTCCCTCCGATCCAAATTAATTAACTCAAATTTATCTAGATTCAAATGTATCTAGCACTAAAACATGTCTAGATACATTCGAATCTAGACAAACTCAAACCATTAATTTGGATCGGAGGGCCACAATCCTATTTCTGGGACAAATGCACCGGCGATACTGTACTACCAACAATAAAAAGCCACAGTACTCCAAGAAGGAAATTTGCTCATGACCCACCGTAGACGGTCAAACTTGGCTCCCTGTCGCTGTGAATGAATAGCTAAATGCACCAATCAGGGTTTTATGGCTTGTAATGGTAGGCTGGTCCTAGTGGGTAGTATCATAACCATGTATGCCACCTTGACAAAATGATGATGTGGCACAATAATTAATAAAGAGAAGGGTCTAGTGGTATCATAATATGATATGGTATTATAGCACATGTAACAAGAAAATTTAATGTCAAATATATCTTGTATATCAAATTGCATCGAGATTCTACAAATAATTAAATACCATGAGACTAAGAAACAACTAGATAATACTAAGCAATATACTCCCTCCGTTTCAAAATATAAGATGTTTTAGTTTTGTAAAGGTATTGTATCTAGACACCTTTTAGTGTGTAGGTTTGAAGTGAACCTCTCCGAACCTACATACTAAAAGACGTCTAGATACATTACTTTTATAAAGCTAAAACATCTTATATTATAAAATGGAGGGAGTAGTATGATACTAGCGTATGATACTCCCACTACGACCAACCAGCATGCATGTAGGTACCTAGTGCACCCAATGTGGTTAACGCTGTGTACACGTGTGCAAGTTAGCTTCTGCGAGTGGTTAATGCTCACCGTCTCATGTTCTATTGATGATTAGTACTCCCTCCGTCCAGAAATAACTGATTTGGCTTTTTCTAGATTTAAATGTATCTATACATAAAACATGTCTAGATAAATGCAAATTTAACAATTCCAAGTCACTTATTTCTGGACGGAGGCTACCGGGTTTCAGTTTTTCCAAGAGGGGGATATCTTTGCCCCTGCATCGGTTTACATAGCCACACAACCAACTACGACTCAAAGGGCGTGTTTGGTTGCTCGACCCAAGATTTCCCTTTTTGTCACTTCGCCCGTTGGGTGCTGCATGGGAGGAGATTGGGCTTGTGCCAAGTTGGGCAAGTTGTTTGGACTCCTGCATCTTTGTTTCCTGTAAATAGGCCCAGTTGTTTGGTTGCCCAGATTCTTGTCTTTTTTCCCAGCTGATGCATTTCACAGGTGTTTGGTGTGGTGCTTTGCATCTGATCACATGAGTTATGATCACCCATTTCAAATTTGGTGATCTTACCACCTAGCACACACACAACACATGATCACAAGAACAGTCATATGCACACACAACACATTGCGAGCTAGATGATCACCATAACAGCCATATGCAGACATAAACATTGCTAGCTACACAAGAAAAGTCTTAACAGACACACACATGTAGCAATCAGGGGTTCTAAACTTCACCCCCTGATCAAAAGAACCATCAGCAGGGGCATCGCCTGCCCCTCAAGCACCAGGAGCTTAACCCCTGATAAAACAAACCATCAACAGGGGCATGGGATGCCCCTGAACCACCACTAGGGGTTTTCACCCCTGATCAAAAGTACCATCAGCCTACTTAGTTCACCATTACAAGTTGTCCATCAGCAACTGCTACTACTTACAAACTTACAAAAGCATCGACATGAAGGCCGCCGCCGGCTAGCCGTGGTCTGGGCAAGTGTACTGTCGGCGCTGGAGGATCCGGTCTTGTAGATCGTCATCATGATGATGAAGGCCTTCAGCTTGAACTCCATGACGTCGTCGCGCTCTAGGTCGTACTTGTAGACCAGCTCCGGCCAGTTCTTCCTGAAGGCAACCTAGCTAGCGAACCAGTCCACCTACACCCACTCGACACACCAGCAGCAGGCTGTGACCTGCACGACGCGCGATAGAGGTTGCTTGATCTAGGTCCTTAGGCCGAATTGGAACGTGGGCGGGATCACCAGCATGTGTAGGTCGGCTGCGTCTAGCTGGATGATGAAGCGGCAAGGGACCTCGGCGATTGGGTAGTGGCCAAGCTTTGGCTGCCGACCCTTCTTGCTTTGCGGCTGCGTAGCCACCTCCACCATGCCGATGACCACGGGCTTCAGTTTCCAGTGGTTGGTCGGGAGCATATCGGCAAAACCCGGTGGAGGGTGCTAGCCCCTCCCGATAGTCTCGCATTCGAACTTAACCACCTTTTCATGAAGCAAAACAAGGTCAGCAAGCAGCATTGCCTAATTTGGCAATGGACATGGTACAAACATGGAGTACAATGCCTAATCTGGCAATGCACATGGTACAAACATGGAATACAATGCCTAATCTGGCAATGCACATGGTACAAACATGGAGTACAAATGTACGATGCCTAATTTGGCAATGCACATTGTATAAACATGGAGTATAACTACCTAGTATCCCCAATCGGGTAATGCCCTAGGACAACAATCAATTTGAGGATTCGGCTATGAATCCCCAATCGGGCAATGCCCCAGGACAACGCCCAAATTGAGGAATCCGCTCAATTAAATCCCAAAATTTGTGTGCACACTATCAAATATGTTGCTACATACTACGAAAAACCCCAAATCGCTCTACAACTACCGAAGATCAAGTCCTAACTACCGTCGATTTGGGGCCAAACCTTAACCGCTATGTAGATCGAGAACTTACCCTAGTCGGCGGTGGCGCCATCGATGACGATGGTGCAGTAGAAGGCACCATCAGAGCGAGAGAAGAAGCTCCGACCGTGAAGGTTGGGACCGCCAGCACGGGCGGAATAACCCTATCCGAATAGTCAAGGGTAGCCTCGACTATGGTAGGGGCTTTTCTGGCCTGCTTGGCCTCAGATGCGGCGTCCTCCGCGAGTGTAGGAGAAGCAGCCGCAGTCGTGGCCACCACCGATGCTGCTCGAGTTGCACGCGTGCAGATGGGTGCGGGAGCCCTGAGTACCCTTGCGAGGGACGCCATGCTGCCACCGGTGACCTTCTCGAGTTGAATAGGTGCTTATAGGCTGTGCACACTCACCTCGCCAATGCGGGGGCCGCCGAACAGGGGGGAGGAGGAGAAGTGGCAGCCATGGTTGGGAATCGGGGTGACATGACAAGACTAGGCGGTGAGCGGAGTGGCCTAGGAGTTAAGGCGAAAACGTCCCGTCTCCCACGCTTCCCCACGCGTGCAAGGGGTAGGCACACGACGCTCGCCAGGGCCTGGCCCCATGGAAACGGCCGAAATCGGTGTTCCCAGCGGGCCAAGTTTTGGCCTGCTTTAAGAACCGTGCGATGCAGCACTTCCATGCGACACAACTCTCCAAACATGTTTATTTCTTCCCGCTCCATCTGAGAAATGACGTCGGCCCAACCAAACACGCCCAAAGTCTTGTCGTACAAAAAGCAAAAACAAAGGCAGTAAAAGATAATAAAAATGTACTGTACTATTAAAAATGCATTTACTAACCAAGCACAATGGAAGCACTTAAAAAGTACTACTAGTGGATAATATTACGTCTCCACACACTAGTAGAAAACATGCCATTGGTTCGAGGGTATTAGTCCCGGTTTTGCTATAAACCGGGACTAATGCCCCGGTCCCAATAGCTAGAACTGGCCGCAAGAGGCGGCAGATACTAGTCCCGGTTCGAATGGGCCCTTTAGTCTCGGTTCATGTAGACTAAAGGGTTTCAGGCGGGCTAGCGTCGGCGCCAGACCCTTTAGTCCCGGTTTGTTACACGAACTAGGACTAAAGATGGACCTTTAATCCCGGTTCTAGAAACCAACTGAGACTAATGTCCCGAGCTATATCATCTTCTCCCTACCCGAGCCATACTCCATTTCAAGCTGGTGGCTCCTCTCTCTTCTTCCTTCAAGCTCGAGTTCATGCCCATTTTTTCTCAAGATTTGTCAAGATTTTGCGGCGCCCCATCTATCCAAAGTTCTAAAAGGTGAGCAACTTCATCCTTTTAACTCTCATTGCTATATTATCTCATTTCATGCTCTACAAGTAGATGGATTTGTGGGTTTAGTTTGGTAGTAATTTTTTCAATAATAACATGAGATCGATTAAATTGTGTTAATTTGGATTCAGTATATCTTGTATTAATGTAATGAACTCCAAGGTAAATATCATTTTCAATATGTGGATTCTATCTATATCTTGTTTTGGCACATAGTCTCAAAATTAATTTAATTCATAGAAGCACAGATATACATGCATGAGTTCATCCTAGATAGATGGGCAAAATGCCCTTCTTCTTCTACCCGCCTTCAGCAAACTGACAAAAAATGTAACAAAAATAGGGTTAATTCACAAAAGCTTGATAAGAAGACATCACAGTACATCTTCGAGAAGCTCCTCTATGGCGAGCTCCTTGAAGATGTCTGAGGACAGGATCCTAAGACATCTTCGAGAAGCTCGGCCATAGTGGTGTACCTCTCACACCATCTTGGAGTTTATAACTTCTCTAGATATAGATTAATATGCCGGGTAGCTAACAAATTTCACATATTAGGGAGTGCCTCTATGGCGATCTCCTCGAAGATGTCTAAGGATCCCGTCTGAGGACGGGATCCTAAGACATCTTCGAGAAGCTCCACCATAGTGGTGTCCCTGCTCTCGCACACCATCTTGAAGTTTGTAACTTCACAAGGATGCATCGTGCCTATTTATAGATTAAGCGGCACAACATAGTGTCGACACTCATGACATAATGTCGACACTCACCCCTTTCATAGTGCCACCACCCACCCAAATAGTATCGGCACTCACTGGCATAGTGCTGCCCACTCACGACATAGTGTCGACACTCGCCCATGATGTAGTGTTGTCACCACACCCACGTTTATTCCCGGTTGGTGCCTCCAACCGGGACTAAAGGTTCATCATATCTTTAGTCCTGGTTGTGTGTTTTAATTTTGTTTTTTAGACCAATACTAATTTTAGCATCATGATTCTGTTTGATGTACTTAATTATATAATACATGAGCCAGCAATGGATGTACACTGAACGACTCTCTGGCGAGTTCATTAAAGGTGTGCATTCTTTTCTCCTTGTGGTTGAGGAAAACAAGCGGAATGGTTTTATGTGTTGTCCATGTGGTGTCTGTCGGAATCATAAGGAATACTCTTCCGCAAGAGTCCTTCACGGCCACCTGTTTCGGTCTGGTTTCATGACCGGCTATAATTGTTGGACCAAGCACGGAGAAAGAGGGGTTATGATGGAAGACAACAAAGAAGAAGAGAATGATAACCACTACCCTACTATGCCCCTGAATATGGTGGTACTACAATGGAAGACAATGATGAAGAAGATAAAGAACGGGCATCAGATGAGTGATGGCCCAAAATATATCGAGCTTGTTGGCGAACCCCAAGAGGAAGGTATGATGAGAACAACATCAAGTTTTCCCTCAGTTATGAAACCAAGGTTATTGAACCAGTAGGAGCAAGGAAACACCTCCAAGGTGTTGTTTCCAACTTGGAATCTTGCACAACACAACCACAGAACTTTGCCCCAACTTACAATGAGGTTGTCAATCTCACCGGTTTTGCTAAAAACAAAGGATTAAACGTATTGTGTGGAAGAAAGTAAAAGCTTGCAGAAAGTAAACAGAAAACAGAAAACAGTTGTAGATTGATGGTAAAAGAAAGGATCGGGGTCCATAGTTCACTAGTGGTGGTTCTCCTTAAGATAGATGACATGTTGGGTGAACAAATTACAGCGGGTAATTGACAAACATCGAGAAAGCATACATGCATATACTAATCATCTTGACTCCTATGAGATTTGATTGGGCATTACAACATTATACATAGACCGTAATCCAACTGCATCTATGACTAATAATCCACCTTCAGGTTATCAATCCGAACCCCTCCAAAGATTAAGTTGCAAACAGCAAGATAATTGCATTATGCATTGCATGTAAAGTAAACAATACGATTGTTCTATGAACAATGGA
Organism: Avena insularis; assembly: GCA_023614405.1. Lineage (NCBI taxonomy): Eukaryota > Viridiplantae > Streptophyta > Magnoliopsida > Poales > Poaceae > Avena > Avena insularis. The sequence continues at coordinate 655,419,232 of CM042690.1, read as the reverse complement.
TTGCTCTTTTCTCCCTAGTAGCAACAACACATCTAGTACCTTAGAGATTTCTGTCACTTCCCTAGATTACTAGAGGCATAAACCCACTATCGAGCATAAATACTCCCTCTTGGAGTTGCTAGCATCTACTCGGCCAAGATATCTACTAACAACGGAGAGCATGCAAGATCACAAATAACAAAGACATGATAGAATCAATAATCAATCTGAAATAGCATCTCAATATCCATGGATCCCATAAACACAACATGTATGATTACAAATAGATGATCTTGATCATGAAGGGAGCTCACAAGATCTAAACATGGTAGCACAAAGGAGAAGAACCAACCATCTAGCTACTACATGGACCCGTAGTCCAAGGATGAACTACTCACGCATCACACCGGAGGCTTGCATGGTGATGAAGAAGGCCTCTAGGGTGAATTCTCCCCTCCGGCAGGGTGCCAGGAAGAGCTTCAGATCCCTCCCAATCCAGGGATGGAGATGATGGCGGCTATAGACTCTTTCGTGGAATTTTGATTGGGTGCTTAGGGTTTCTGTATTGGAGGCATCTTATAGGCGAAAGGGGAGGCCGAGGGAGTGCTTGGGGCGGCCAGACCATCCCTGGCACGGGCCAGGCCTGGCCGCGCGGCCAGGTGGTGTGGGCGGCCCCTGGCCCCTCTCCGTCTTGTATTCTGGCTCTGTGTCCCCCTCGGTGAAATATTGACTTTGTCTTTTGTCCCGTCCAATTCCGAGAATATTCTTTTTTTGACTTTCTTGGAACCAAAAACAGCAGAAAACAGGCAGCTGGCACTGTGGCATCTTTTTAATAGGTTAGTCCAAGAAAGTGTATAAAAAGTCCTCCAAAGTGTGGACAAAACATAAGAAATTAGATATAAAACAAGCATGGAACATCAAAATTTATAGATACATTTGCAACATATCAATGAGCCCGATGATGATCTTGGTCAGGCCATTGCTAATGCAAAGGGAGAATGCGAAAGTGAAAGGGAGAGGTTCAAGTTCGAGCAGATGTTAGAGGACCACAACAAATTGTTGTACCCAAATTGCGAAGATGGCCACAAAAAGCTGGGTAGCACACTAGAATTGCTGCAATGGAAGGCATAGACCGGTGTGACTGACAAGGGATTTGAAAAGTTGCTGAGCTACTTCCAAAGGATAACGAATTGCCCGCCAGTACATACAAAGCAAAGAAGGTTGTATGCCCTCTAGGATTAGAGGTGCAGAAAATACATGCATGCACTAATGACTGCATCCTCTACCGCGGTGAGGAGTACGAGAATTTGGATGCATGCCCGGTATGCACTGCATTTCACTATAAGATCAAACGAGATGACCCTAGTGATGTTGAGGGCGAGCGCCCCAGAAAGAGGGTTCCTGCCAAGGTGATGTGGTATGCTCCTATAATACCACGGTTGAAATGTTTGTTCAGAAACAAAGAGCATGCCAAGTTGTTGCGATGGCACATGGAAGACCGTAATAAAGACGAGATGTTGAGACACCCCGCTGATGGGTCACAGTGGAGAAAAATCGAGAGAGAGATCCCAGACTTTGTAGGTGACACGAGGAACTTATGGTTTGGTCTAAGTACATATGGCATGAATCCTTTTGGGGAGTAGAGCTGCAGTCATAGCACCTGGCTTGTAACTCTGTGTATCTATAACCTTCCTCCTTGATTATGCATGAAGCGGAAGTTCATTATGATGCTAGTGCTCATCCAAGGCCCGAAGCAACTCGCCAATGACATTGATGTGTACCTAAGGACATTAGTGGAAGAACTCCTACAGTTGTGTCACGGATAAGGTGTACATGTGTGGGATGAGCACAAACAGGAGGAATTTTACCTATGAGCGTTGCTGTTCATAACAATCAATGATTGTCCTGCTCTTAGTAACATTTCAGGATAGAAAAACAAGGGATACAATGCATGTACACACTGTTTAGGTGAGACTGAAAGTATATATTTGGATAAATGTAAGATGAATATGTACCGGGGAATCGTCGTTTTCTTCGGCCCATGCACTCCCCATGAAAGAAAGGTAAGCATTTCAATGGTGAGGCATATCACCGGAGTAAGCGTATCCGCCATACTGGTGATGATGTATTTGATATGGTGAAGGATTTAAAAGTAATCTTTGGAAAGGGTCCTGGTAGACAATCTGTTCCGAAGGACAATGGAGGACACGCACCCATGTGGAAGAAGAAATCTATATTTTCGGAGCTACCCTATTGGAAAGTCCTAGAGGTCTGCTCTGGAATTGACATGATGCACCTGGTGAAGAATCTTTGCGTGATGCTGCTAGGCTTCTTGGGCGTGTATCGGAAGAATAAAGATACACCGGAAGCATGACAAGACCAACAACGTATGAAAGACCGAGACGACATGCATCTAGAGATGTTTCAATGTACTGCTAGCTACGCTCTTACCAAAGAAGAGAAGGAAATATTTTTTGAAGTCCTTTACAGTATCAAGGTCCCATCTGGCTTCTCATCGAATATAAAGGGAATAATAAATCTGGAAAAGAAAAAATTTCAAAACCTAAAGTCTCATGACTGCCACGTGCTTATGACGCAGTTGCTTCCGGTTGCATTGAGGGGGCTTCTATCGGAAAATGTTCGAGTACCCATTTTGAAGCTATGTGTGTTCCTCAATGCAATTTATCAGAAGGTAATCAATCTCGATAGTCTACCAAGGTTACATAAAGAGGTGGTCCAATGTCTTGTCAGCTTCGAGTTGGTGTTCCCACCATCCTTCTTCAATATTATGATGCACCTCCTAGTTCACCTAGTCGAAGAGATTAACATTCTCGGTCCTATATATCTACACAATATGTTCCCCTTTGAGAGGTTCATGGGAGTCTTAAACAAATATGTTCACAACCGTGCTAGGCCAGAAGGAAGCATATCCAAGGGATATGGAGGAGGTCATTGAGTTTTTTGTTGACTTTATTCTTGACCTTAAGCCCATCGGTGTTCCTGAATCATGGCATGAGGGTAGACTGAGTGGAAATGGCATGCTAGGAAAGAAAGCAAGGATATGTATGGACGGGCATTCTCTCACTAAAGAACACTACACAGTTCTGCAAAGTTCCGCCTTGGTGGATCCATATATCGAGGAACACAAGAATATTGTACGCTCCAACAACCCGGGGAAGCCTGACTCCTGGATTAGAGATGAACACATGAAGACTTTCGGCGGTTAGTTGCAGACACATCTCATGAATGACATCACTGTTGGAGATCAGTTGTACTTGTTGGCCAGGTCAGCAACTTCGACTATATTGACTTTCCAAGGGTACGAGATAAACAGGAATACATTTTACACAATCTCCCAAGATAAAAAGATCACCAACCAAAACAATGGTGTTCCATTTGATGTAACAGACAAGAATGGGAAAAAGGACACATATTATGGTTACATAGAGGATATATGGAAACTTGACCATGGACCTTATTTTAAAGTCCCTTTGTTTTGGTGCAAATGGGTCAAGCTAACAGGAGGCAGGGTTGAGGTAGACAAGAAATACGGAATGACAACAGTGGATTGATGAGTGTATATTTGCATCATATTTTACATTATTATTTTGCATTGTAGATGTAGGATCTTGGTATTTTATGACACTCGCGTGCACATTTTATGTTTGTTTTCACTAGGATCAGGACATATGATGGATCCAATGGATACAATTCTTGGAGTAGTTGTACTATGGAGAAAAGGAGTAAAAAACAACGTAGATCGCTTATTTGGGAAATATTAATAATACCAGAAGAAAACCATAAGCGAACAAAGGAGGCAGAGAGTTCAACGACCAACTATACAACCGAAGCAAATTTTCCGGCCGTATAATTGGCGCCGCCTCCGCCTCGTTAAATAGTTTCACCCCATGCAACTGGTTCGGAGAGACAACATATAGAATGCCCAAAAATCATCGAAACCTCACCCCCGGAAGGCATCTGGAGGGGGAACTCATCCACAAGGTATCCATCTTCGCCCTGTGCAGATTCGGGAGGCTAAGGCATCTATCTTCATCATCCACCGCTACATCACCACCATATCCATCCATCCCATCTACATCTTGTCTAGATCTTGTTGTAATTCCCGTACTCGTTGTGGATTTATACAAGTACTATTCATCTATGATTGTTTCCATTACCATTGCTATGATGTTGATTGCCTCCATGTCTGAGTAGATCTCTAGTTCTTGGGGAGATGGAGAACCCTAGCATATGAATGAGATGGGATAGAGATTATTATGTTATACATCATTATTTGTATGTGTTCATTGTCTTGATCTTGATGTTGGGAGTTGTGCACCTCTTTAACATTTGCCTCTTACAAGGACTCGATGAAGGTGATTACTTGTTGGTAGACGGAGGGATGATAACACTTACTATTACTATAAATCTATTGTCATTCTTTACATACTAACTTAGGGAAATCAAGGAGAACTCATAAAGCCATGTCCATGCCATGGGAGAAATCCCTTAATAGCACAGTAATTCGATTGATGTCGATTGCTATCTGCTGTGATTATGAGGATGATGTGTGTAGCGGTTGCTGGCTATTCATCTATATATGGAGGTCCTCCCACATACATACACAGTATGAGAATATTCATTATAATAATCTTGATTGCTTAGTCTAAATTGCTAGTAGTGTATCCACTATTCCCTGAGAACGCATTTTCCCTATTGTAGTTTGAAAGTTCTATTATACACGCGATTCTTACTTTTTGCATTAAGTTTTGCTTTACTTTAAATTACCTTGATCAAACAAAACCCAAAAACAACTCTACTTTTCTTGCATCTTAAAGTTGTTTATTAAGTACTTCGTTTAGTTGTAGTTAAAAGCATTTTAGTCTTTCGCCTACTGCTCCCTGTGGGATTGATATCTTTATTTTGAAACTAGCTAGAAATGATTTATGCACTTGCAGTCATCAAGCTATTTTCTGGCGCCGTTGCCGGGGAACTTAGCACTATAAGTCACTTTACTTTTAGTTATTTACTTTAGTTGTACTAACTTTTACTTGAGTTGCAGGACCGCAACAATGGACAACACTCAGAATTTAAACTAGCTTGAGGCAGTAAGGAAAATGGGTTCACCCATGGATGCTTTTATAGCTGTCAATAAAAGCATAAACCTTGATGGAGTCGAGATCCATCCTTTATTATTTGAATTATTGCATTCTAAGAAATTTGCAGGAACCAATGAAGAAAGTCCATATGGACACTTACAATTCTTTGAAGACGTTCTCATCTCCTTTATTTTCGACGACTATAATCTTGATATGGTTAAAACCTAGTTGTTTAGACAAACTCTCTCTAATAATGTTTGCGAATGGTATAGATCTTTTTGTGCAGAAGCACCAAGAACTTGGGAGGAATTGACAACCAAATTCCTATCAAAGTATTATTCTGAAAGCAAATCTCACAAGATGAGAGGTATTATTATCAGTTTCAAAAATAATCCTAGTGAGGGCTTATATGAAGGATATCTAAGGTACAAAAGCTACCTAGATAATTGCCCCCGTCATTGTTTGCCTGATTGGTTAATCACACATACCTTTTATGGAGGGCTAAATATTGAAAATAGGATGAATCTAGACACTGCTTCTAATGGCAGTTTTCTATCTTATACATATGATGAAGCTTGGAATCTAATAATAAAAATGAGAGAAGCAACGGCAAATCTTAAAGATAGGGAAAACGTTATAAATAGTTTTTCTGAATATGCTTGCATTAACGATTTCCTTGCATATAAGAGAACAGATACAACGATTAAAACCCTCGGTATTGATTCTTACTCAGTAAAGAAAATTATTGAGAATTATGCAGGACATTTGCAGGTACCTACAGAATGGGAACCTCGTAAACCCCTCGAATAAAAGAAGCATGCAAGAGCGCTAATGGAAGAGTTCTCCTCGATACCTATTCAGGGGATTTCTGAGAAAAGGCAAAAAGAGGAATAACAAATAAAGAAGAGATCGAAGAAACCAGAAAGGAATTCCAAAGCTACAAATATAAATAATGTTATATTAAAGGATCTTATGGGAGCACGAATAGTGGACAATGAAGTGGTTATGTTAGATCTTGAAACCTCATAATTTATCAAAGGTAAGGTTCGAGGTAACAAAACTTCTAAACCAATGACCCCTATATATTGTGGAGAAACTTTCTTATATGGAATTTGTGAGCCAATTTCCACTATAAATATATGCCTTCATCACTTTATGAGGAACTCCGCTACAATTTAAATAATCCAGATGTGGAACCAGTAGACACTATTATTAAATTGTCTAATAGAACCAATATAAAACCGGAAGGAGTAATCAGAAATATCTATGTCTTTATTGGTTCACTCATGTACCCCCTTGATTTTCATATTGTTGATATGCCTCGAGATTCTTTTTGTCCTATTCTTTTAGACAGGCCTTTTATTTCCATTACCAAAGCTCGAGTAGATAATAAGAAGGAAACTATTTCACTGAAGTTTTGAGAAGAGGAAATGACATTCCACTTCGCCAAACTAAAGAAGAGGCCATATGAAGTGGAGGATATTAAGGAAGAGAAGACGATTGTCGAGCTAGCATCAATTCATTTCAGTACTCCACAAGATGAATTAGAGAGGAGCCTGATTAATTGGGATGAAGCACCAGATGATGAGGAGAAAGAAGACATGGATGATTACCTTGATTCAATTCCGGAATCACAAAATCCACATGACTATGAAGAACTAGTAAGAACAGGAGATGAAGAGCCTCCACCAATAGAATTGAAAAAACTTCCAGACAATATGAGGTATGAGTTTTTAGATAATGAAAATAAATGTCCTGTTATTATTAGCAAGAATCTATCGGAAAATGAAACAAATAAACTCATTTCAGTTTTGGTTAAGCATCGTGAAGATTTTTGGGTATACATTGAGTGATATTAAAGGAATAGATCCATCCATCATAACACATAAGATTACCACGCTTGATGATGCTGAGCTGTAGTAGATACACAAAGAAGGCTTAATCCTAAAATGAAGGAAGTAGTAAGGAAATAGGTTATACGCTTACTAGATGCTGGCATAATATATCCAATTTCTGACAGTAAGTGGGTTAGCCCAACTCATTGCAAACCAAGATAAGGTGGTCTTGATGCTGCTATGAATGAGGATGGTGAGCTCGTTCCTATAAGGTCAATTGTAGGATATCGTATGTGCATTGATTTTAGGAAGCTAAACCGCGAGACACAGAAAAATCATAAACCTATACCATTCATGGATAAAATTTTAGAAAGACTTAGTAATAATTCTTACTTTTGTTTTCTTGACGGTTATTCTGGATATTCTCAAATTGCCATACAACCGGAAGATCAAGAGAAAACAACTTTCACCTGTCCTTATGACACATATGCTTATAGATTAATTCCATTTGGCTTATGTAATGCAGCAGCAACTTTTTAGGAATGTGTTCTAAAGATTTTTGATGACTTTGTTGAGAAGACTATGGAAGTTCTAACAAATGATTTTGTTAATTGTGGAACAACTTTTGATAATTGCCTCTACAATCTGACCAAAGTCTTGCAGAGATGTAGGCAATCAAACTTGGTTTTGAATTGGGAACAATGCCATTTCATGGAAAGAGAAGGTAAAGTTTTCGGGCATAAAATTTCAAAGAAGGGAATAGAAATAGATAAAACTAATATAAATGCTATAAAAAATCTTCCAATTCCTCAGGACATTAAAAACCTAAAAATGTTTTTGGGACATGCAGGTTTTTATAAGCGGTTTATAAAAGATTTTGATAAATTAGCTATGCCCCTCACCAATCTGCTTGATAGAGAAACTCCATTCTATCTAGATCATGACTGCATTGCAGCTTTTGAGAACCTTAAGAATAAACTAGTTTCAGCACCTATCATGCAATCCCAAAAATGGGACGAACCTTTCGAAATCATGTGTGATGCTAGTGACTATGCTTTAGGGGCTGTGTTGGGACAACGAGATGGAAAGAATTTGAATGTTATTTATTACGCCAGTAGACCTCTTAATAAGATTCAGAAACATTATGCTACTATAGAAAAAGAGTTTTTAGCTATAATTTTTGCTTGCGACAAATTTAGATCTTACATAATTAATTCTAAGGTAATAATTCATATGGATCACCAAGCTTTGCATCACCTCCTTGTGAAAAAGGATGCTAAGCCCAGGTTGATTAGGTGGGTTTTATTACTACAAGAATATGATTTGCAAATAGTAGATAGGAGGGGTAAGGATAATCTGGTAGCAGATCATCTCTCTAGGATGGAGGGAATAATTAATGACCCCTATTAATGAATCATTTCTGGGAGAATATTTAGCAAACGTGGAAATTGCTGATCCATGGTATGCAGATTATGCTAACTATCTAGCAACAAAATTTATACCTCCTAGTATGTCAAGAAATCAAAGAATGAAATTCTTTAATGATCTTAAATATTACTTTTGGGATGATCCATATCTATATCATCATGGACTTGATGGAATGATTCGGAAGTGTGTTCCTAACCATGAAATGAATGCGATATTGAAAGCTTGTCATGACAATCCGTATGGAGGGCATAATGCAGGTAAGATAACTGCTGCAAAGGTACTTCAATCTGGATTCTATTGGATCACCTTGCTCAAGGATGCACACAGCTATGTGAAATACTGCGATGCTTGCTAAAGAAGAGGTAATATAGGTAGGAGACAAGAAATGGTAATGAATTATAGTCTCCTAATTGAACCCTTTGATGTATGGGTGATACGTTGCTAACGTATCCATAATTTTTGATGTTCCATGCTTGGTTTTATCTACTTTCTTATGTTTTGTCCATACTTTGGAGTACTTTTCATATGATTTCTTGGACTAACCTATTAACAAGAGCCATAGTGCCAGCTGCCTGTTTTCTGCTGTTTTTGGTTCCACGAAAGTTAGAAAATGAATATTCTCAGAATTGGACAGGACAAAAGCCAAAGTTAGTTTTTCACCGAGGGACACCAGGAGCCAGAATACGAGACGGAGAGGGGCTGTGGCCTGGCCACACCACTGGGCCACGCGGCCAGGCCTGGCCTACGCCAGGGGGTGGTCTGGCCGCTCCAGGCACCCCCTCGGCCTCTCCTTTCGCCTATATATTGCCTCCGATACAGAAACCCTAAGTACCCGATCAAAATTCCATGAAAGAGTCTGTAGCCACCGTCATCTCCATCCCTAGATCGGGAGGGATCTAAAGCTCTTCCCGGCACCCTGCTGGAGAGGAGAATTCACCCTGGAGGCCTTCTTCATCATCATGCAAGCCTCCGGTGTGATGCGTGAGTAGTTCATCTCTGGACTACGGGTCCATGTAGTAGCTAGATGGCTGGTTCTACTCCTTTGTGCTATCATGTTTAGATCTTGTGAGCTCCGTTCATGATCAAGATCATCTATTTGTAATTTTTGCATGTTGTTGGGATCTGATGGATATTGAGATGCTATTTCAGATTGATTATGGGATTCTATCATGTCTTTGTTATTTGTGATCTTGCATGGTCTCCGTTGTTAGTAGATATCTTGGCCAAGTAGATGCTAGCAACTCCAAGAGTTAGTATTTATGCTCGATAGTGGGTTCATGCCTCTAGTAATCTGGGGAAGTGACAGAAATCCCTAAGGTACTAGATGTTTTGTTGCTACTAGGGAGAAAACAACAATCCTTTGTTCATAGAACAATCGTATTGTTTACTTTACACGCAATTCGTAATGCAATTATCCGTTGCTTGCAACTTAATACTGGAGGGGGTTCGGATGATAACCTGAAAGTGGATTATTAGTCATAGATGCAGTTGGATGGTGGTCTATGTATACTATTGTAATGCCCAATTGAATCTCAAAGGAGTCAAGATGAGTAGTATATGCATGATTTCTTTCTCGATGTTTGTCAATTGCCATGCTGTAATTTGTTCACCCAACATGTCATTTATCTTAAGGAGAGCCACCACTAGTGAACTATGGACTCGGTTCTTTCTTTTACCATTAATCTACAATCAACTGTTTACTGCTTTGTGTTTACTTTCTGCAAACTATTACTTTTTTCCACTCGATACGTTTAATCCTTTGTTTTCAGCAAAACCGGTGAGATTGACAACCTCATCGCAAGTTGTGTTGTGCAGGTCTCCACGTTCTGTCAGCTGGCACCGCCAAAGTTCAGCTAGCAACACCTTTGGGGTGTTTCCTTGTTCCTACTGGATTGATAACCTTGGTTTCATAACTAAGGGAAAACTTGCTGCTATGCTCATCATACCTTCCTCTTGGGGTTCCCCAATGAGCTTGATATATTTTGGGCCATCAAGCTCTTTTTCTGGCGCCTTTGCCGGGGAGTCCCTCATAACCAATGTCTTTACTTTGTTATTTTTGTTTTGCTTAGTTTACTTTTGCTTTGTTTGCTTGTTTCTTTATCAAAAACACAAAAAAATAGTTTTACAAGTTTGCTTTCTTTATTAAAAACACAAAAAATGACTACTCTTGAAAATACTAAGTTGTGTGAATTCACTAGCACCAACAACAATGATTTCATGAGCACACCTATTGCTCCACCTGTTCCTGAAGCTACTTTCTTTGAAATAAAGCCTGCTTTACTCAATCTTGTTATGAGAGAACAATTTTCTGGTATTGGTAATGAAGATGCTGCCGCTCATCTAAATAACTTTGTTGAACTATGTGAGATGCAAAAGCATAGGGATATAGATGGAGATATTATTAAGCTTAAATTGTTTCCTTTCTATTTGAGAGGAAAAGCTAAAGAATGGTTAAATTCCTTAACTAGGAATAGTATTGATTCTTGGACTCAATGCAAGGATGCTTTCATTAGAAAATACTATCCTCCTGCTAAGATTATATCTATGAGAAGTGAAATAATGAAGTTTAAACAATCTGATAATGAACATGTTGCTCAAGCTTGGGAAAGAATGAAATCTTTGGTAAAGAATTGTCCCACTCATGGACTGACTGCTTGGATGATCATCCAAACCTTTTATGTAGGATTGAACTATTCTTCAAGAAATCTATTGGATTCTGCTGCTGGAGGTACCTTTATGACCATTACTTCGGGTGCTGCAACAAAGCTTCTGGACAATATGATGGTTAACTATTCTGAATGGCACACTGAAAGAGCTCCACAAGGTAAGAAGGTAAATTCTGTTGAAGAAACCTCCTCCTTGAGTGATAAGATTGATGTTATTATGTCTATGCTTGTTAATGGGAAAGCCCATATTGATCCAAATAATGTTCCCTTAGCCTCTTTAGTTGCTCAAGAAGAGCAAGTTGATGTGAACTTTATAAGAAATAACGATTTTAGCAATAATGCCTACAGGAATAATTTTGGTAACAACAATTATAGGCCATATCCTCCCAACAATGGTAATGCTTATGGAAATTCCTACAACAATAATAAGAGTGCACCCTCTAAACTTGAAGTTATGCTTAAAGACTTTATTAGTAAATAAACTACTTTCAATAAAACTATTGAGGAAAAACTCTCTAATGCTGAAAGAAATATAGCATCATTAGCTGAAGCTCAATCTTCTTTGAATAAAATGGCTGCTAAACCTGAAACTAATGAGAATCCCTTTGCAACTACTAATGCCATACAAGTTAGAATTGATGAAAATGTTAGACTATTAGCTGAATTGCATGCTAAGTGGGAAAGAGAAGATGAAATTGCTAGAAACATTAGTGTTTCTACTATCACTACCACTAGTGTTGAAGCTAGTAATAGCTCTACTACCTTAGATGATAACTATGATTTTGATCTTGATGGTTGCAATATCTCTGAAGTTATTAAGTTCCTACAAAAGCTTGCTAAAAGTCCTAATGCTAGTGCTATGAATATGGCCTTTACAAAACACATTATTGATGCTCTCATAAAAATTAAACAAGAAAAGATGAAACATAAAGCTTCTATTCCTATAAAATAAGAAGATGGTTGGGAACCCATCATTAATATGAAAGTGAATGATTTTGATTTCAAAGCTTTATGTGATCTTGATAGTAGTGTTTCTATTATGCCTAGAAGGATCTATGATATGCTTGATTTGCCACCATTGGAAGATTGTTATTTGAATGTCCCACTTGATGATAATGCTAAAAAGAAACTCATGGGGAGTATTAATGATGTTCTTATTATGGTTAACAATGCCTATGTCCCCGTTGATTTCTATGTTTTGGATGTTGAATGCAATGCTTCTTGTACTATTACTTTGGGAAGACCTTTTCTTAGAACTGTTGGTGCCATTATTGATATGAAATAAGGCACCATTAAATATCAACTCCCACTCAAGAAAGGTATAGAACACTTCCCTAAGAAGAGAGAGAAGATTTCTTTTGCCTCTCCTATGAAAACAAAATTTGCTCTTAATGCTTCTTCATTTGGGAACACTTGATTCTTTTTCTTGCTTCTTATGCCTAACTTAAAGGCGTTAAAGATAAGTACTTATTGGGAGATAACCCAAAAGTTTTAGATGAGTCTTGGAAGTTATTACTTCAGTAATAACCGCTGCTTATCCTTTTTATTTGCTTTTTGTGCCAAGAGTAACCTCTAATGAGAGCGAAGTAATGATTAGGAAAGTTGCTGTCCCGAAACAGATTTCTGTGCTTCACCGTAAAAATCCGTGTAAAATCTCTGTACGTCCTTTTGAGGCGTGAACTTTTTTGCTTCTGATCCAGGTTGTTATCTAACTTTCGTTAGTTTAACACTTTTCGATTTGAGCAACATAAGGTCTTCAAAAAAATTCGTCTTTACCTGCTGGTCTGTTTTGACAGATTTCTGCCATTATTTACATTTGCTTCTTGTTGGTTCCTTTTTGAGTTCTTTTGGGGAATTGATCTTTTTGAGGGAAGAGATACAGTAGCTTGTGTTTTAATGGAATTTTTATTGGTGTTGGAACTGAACCTAAAGACCTATTATCTTGAGTGCACTAATGTTGCTAATAAAGATTGTGTGAAGTTTTGTATGAAGGAAAAATTTCAGGTGTATGGAAGAAATGAGTAATGAGATGAAGGATGGACTAAAGCTTAAGCTAGGGGATGCCATGCGTGTCACCCAAGATATATCCAAGAAGTACAAGCGTCAAAGCTTGGGGATGCCCAAGGCATCCCCTTCTTCATCAATAAAAATTCCAGGTTTCTTCCAAACGCTTCATTTTTATTGTTTCATGCACAGTTGTGTTGTTCTTGGAGCGTCTTCTTTTTCATTTTTGTTTGGTTTTTTGTTTGCATTGTTTTCTTAGTTTGATGAATAAATTGGTTGTACCCCCTCTTTCATACATTGGTTTTCAAATAATTTGGTTTGGATTGGAAAAGAGTAGGAAAGTTCATGCTTAAGTGGTAAAGAGAGTTTGTTTTTGACTGTGGCCTATGCTTTGTCATGCCATGCTCGATATTGTTTTGGCTTTAGGCTTAGTATTCTTTGCTGTAGCATTACATGTTATAAACAATTGAGATTTCTTAATGTGCCTTTGAAGAATCATGCGTTGTTTTAGCATATTAAAGCATAGTATTGTGGTATTCTCCTTTGATGCTTTATTTGGGTTGACTTGGCGCATGCTCACACCATGTTATGACTATCCCAAGTCACCATGGCCTTTATGATCCTTTAGTTTTCAACTTCTATTATCACTTTATGCTTTGATTAACGATGTTTTGTCGCTCTGCATGATTATGGCCATTATTGCTCTCTTAGTTGGTCGCTCCCAGTCTTTTGCTAGCCTCCGTAACCAAGTATGAGTTCCACTCATGCATCCAACTCCTAAAACCAAGTTATTCCAAAGATTCCACCATACCTACCTATTATCTTATGCTATTCCAAGTATATTCATGTTTTTATCTACCTTCCGAATTAAACTTGTTATGAGAAAACTAGTGATTAAAGCTCTCACGAACTTGATGGCACACTTTACTTTTCTTGCCCTTAATAAACTTGAACCATTGTGTCGTCTATGTTGTATATGCTTGCACTTATTTGTTGGGGATTAGCAGAACCACGCTGTCATGGGGAACGCTTTTAACATTGCCCTTGTACTTTGTACCTAGTTGATATCATGCTCTTTTGTCTATGGATGTCGTCGGTGTGAAATGGAAGGGGAGCTTGTAAGTCCATGGAGTTATGTCTGTGTGTTATAGAAATTCCTGGGCCGCTGGTCTAATCCATGCTGTCAAGGTGGAAACCTGCAGCATAACCATAATGAGCTGTCTATGAAGCATTCTTGTTATAAAAAAAGAGTCAGATATTGAGAAAAAAAGAGAAAAAAAGAGATATGAGAAAAGAGGAAAGAGAGAAAAAAGCACCATATTCCCACCTAGAGGGGGGGGGGGGTGAATAGGTGCTAACCAATTTTTAATACTTTTTCAATTTTAGGCTTGACCCAAAGTAAATTCTCTAGATATGCAACTACGAGAATTTTCCTATATGTAGCCCTAACTACTAAGCACGTAAAAGAGGAGCGAGGAAACCGTAGTGGAGCACGCGGAGACACAGGGATTTGTTTTACCGCAGTTCCTTCCTTGTTAAGGGAAGTACATCTGCGTTGGAGGGGTGGGCGGTTCTAAGACCACCACGCCACAATAGGCCTCACCCTATTCTCCGATGGATCTCGCCACGAGAGGCCTGATCCACCTTCTCCACTATTGGATCCCTTCGAGGCGGGAACCGGTGCCTTTTACAACACTATCGGGGCACACACCCACAACCGAATTGGGGGCTCCCGGGATGACAACAAGCTGCCACAAGAACAAGGTTTATCAATATAAACAAAAACGAGGATCTAGATATTTGCAAGAAATACTAGATCGGAGGTTCTCCAAATGAATGGAGAGGAGATGAAGCGCTTGATTGTTGATGATGAAGATCGAGTTCTCCTCCTTTGATTCCCCAAGGGATGGGGCCTTTGGGTGGATCTAGGTGGAGCACTCTTGTGAAGCTTTTAGATCTGATCTGTTCTTTTCGAGATGAATCAAGAGTTACGCAGGAGGGATGGCTGGATTAAATACCCCCTCCCCGGATCTGACCGTTGCAGACCTTTGGGGGCGGAGTATCCGCCCCCACTAGGGCGGATTATCCCACAGAAAACTCCGCCCCAAGGACGGATTCTCCGGGGGAAACTCCGCCCCCTCTGGGGCTTGCGCCTTTGGTGAAGCTTGGTGAAGATCTTGGGGCGGATAATCCGCCCCTAAGGCGGATTATCCGCCTAGCCGGAAAGTCCGGCCAAAACTCCGCCTCTCGGGCTTGCGCCTTGGCGATGAGCAAGGCGGATTATCCGCCCCGAGGCGGATTATCGGCAGGCAGGAAAATCTGGCCAAAATTCCGCCCTTCTCGGGGCTTGCGCCATGTAGGAGGAGGGAGCGGATTATCCGCCTGGTGGGGCGGATTATCCGCCCCCAAAGGCAGAGTTCTTTTCCCTTTATTCTCAAATAGAGCTGCAACACTTCAACACACATTAAATGATCCTTGGTATTGTTATCTAACACACAAAACACTAGGGATTAAGAAATGTTCTTTCAATCTCCCCCTTTTTGGTGTTAGATGACAATACTAGGATTTGCAATGAAACTGGCAAATGCCACCTTAAATAATGAAAGACGCTCCCCCTAGATGTGTGCATATTTAAGATTTGCATTTGAATACAAATACACACACTAGAGAGAACACTACTTTAAGGTTTTTGAAAAAATGCCATACCACCGGAATGAGAATATAGCCAAGGCATACATAGATAATCCCATGAATCTATATGCCATCAAATATGCTCCATAATTCCAGAATTCCATGGGGTCCATGATAGATAAATCCATAAATCCATGAATACCAACCATAGTACCAAACCTTGCAAATCCACGAGACCTAATAGAACTACTTCTCCCCCTTTGGCATCGAAACGCCAAAAAGGAAGAAGAGCGATGCTAACATCCCTGGAGATCACTCCTCCTCATCCTCGTCGTAGTCATTCCCGTCCCCTTCCTCTTCATCATACTCATCATCATCGTCATCAGCTGGAGGAGTGGGTGCCCTCGGTGGAGGAGGAAAGAGACAACTCTCGAGCTCGCCTTAGTTTATCCCTAAAGAGGGCGGTGGCCGAAGCCACCATGTTGGAGCGCATGGCATGACACCGCGAAGATGTATCTTGAGTTCAAAACCAATGCTCATCGATGACCCACATATCACAAAATGATATTAAGGGAAATGATTTTACTTGCTTTCGGCATTATGGGGGGAGGGTTGGCCCAATCAATTAGGACCACACTCCCCCTATGTCTATGCCCGCATCTAAACCAAATACATGAATAAGAGCAAGTGAGTGTGCAAGGGTAGTCAAGCCAAGCTCCTTGAATCTATGATATTTAGCTCATTCCGCAAATAACAAAATCTTGCTTCATCGAGGGGTTTCGTGAAAATATCAGCAAGTTGGTTCTTCGTGCTCACAAAGGATAGAGCAATATCTCCACGAGCAACATGATCCCGATTAAAGTGGTTGCGAATCTCTATATGTTTTGTTCTCGTATGCTGCACGGGATTGTAAGCAATTTTGATAGCACTTTCATTGTCGCATAAAAGAGGCACTTTGTCACAATTGACACCATATTCCTTTAAAGTTTGCCTCATCCATAACAATTGAGTACAAGCACTTGCAGCAGCAACATATTCAGCTTCGGCGGTTGAGAGTGAAATACAATTCTGTTTCTTTGATGACCAACACACTAGAGACCTGCCCAAGAATTGGCATGCACCAGAGGTTGATTTCCTATCATCTTTGTCACCAGCCCAATCTGAATCGGTGTAACCACATAGAGAAACTTGAACCCTTGGGATACCATAACCCAAAATTTGGGGAATGAACCAAATATCGGAAGATTCGCTTGACCGCCACTAAGTGGCTTTCTTTAGGAGCGGCTTGGTACCTTGCACACACTCCTACACTTAACACGATATCGGGCCTAGATGCGCAGAGGTAAAGGAGAGAGCCGATCATGGATCGGTATACCTTTTGATCCACATCTTTACCCTTGGGATTGAGCTCAAGATGACACTTTGTTTGCATTGGGGTAGCAACGCCATTGAGATCCGTCATCTTGAACCTTTTGAGCATGTCTTGGATGTACTTAGCTTGATTAATAAAGGTTCCCTCTCTAAGTTGTTTGATCTCAAATCCAAGAAAGAACCTGAGCTCACCCATCATGGACATCTCAAACCTGTCAGTCATAAGCTTTGAAAATTCATCGTTAAAAGCTTGGTTAGTAGAGCCAAAAATAATGTCATCTACATAAAGTTGGCATACAAAAAGCTCCCCATTAACCTTCTTAGTAAAAAGAGTGGGATCGATTTGCCCAACTTCGAATCCACGGTCTAGCAAAAGCTCTTTAAGGTGCTCATACCACGCACGTGGGGCTTGTTTAAGGCCATAGAGCGCCTTATCGAGTTTGTAGACATGGTTCAGAAATTTGGGGTCCTCAAACCCGGGGGCTTAACGATACTAACTCATGTAGAGGACCATTAAGGAAAGCGCTCTTAACATCCATTTGTTGTAATTTAAAATTATGATGGGCTGCATATGCAAGAAGGATACGGATGGACTCAAGGCGAGCCACAGGAGCGTAGGTCTCGCCAAAATCAATTCCTTCTACTTGAGAGAATCCTTGAGCCACGAGTCGTGCTTTATTCCTCACAACAATGCCATTTTCATCCTGTTTGTTCTTGAAGATCCACTTGGTGCCGATAACATTGCGGCAATCCTTTGGCTTTTCTACGAGTTTCCAAACTTTGTTGCGTTCGAAGTTGTTTAATTCTTCATGCATTGCAACAACCCAATCGGGGTCTTCAAGAGCATCTAAAACCTTCTTTGGTTCAACCATGGAAATGTGAGCTTGATGATCACAGAAGCTAGCAAGCTCACTTCGAGTGGATACCCTTCGTCGTAGATCACCAACAACCTTGTCAAGAGTGTGACCTCTTAGTTCAAGGTTGCGATCAGCACGAGCCTTGCGACGAGCCTCAATGTCCTTATTGTTTCTAGGAGGAGTGGATTCAATTGTTGTATCCTTGTCTTGATTACTGCCTTGCCCTTGATCTTGGTCACCGTTACTGCCAGAAGATTGTTGCTGAACATTTTCTTCAGGCCCGGATAATCCGCCCCTTGGAGGGGCCGGACTATCCGGCCTGGGAGGTGAAGTACCAGAGCCATCTTCCTGAGAGAGCCTGACTGGAGTTGGAGACCCATGGCCGGATACTCCGCCCCTGGGGGCCGGAGAATCCGGCCTGGGAGCTTCAGAGATGTTGATTTCTCCTTCGGATCCCCTGGTACGAGTTGTAGTGCCAGGGGCAGATTGTCCGCCCCTTGGAGGGGGCGGATAGTCCGGCCTGGGACTACTAGCTTGTCCAGTGGACAGATGGTCTTCAGCAGATTGTGGTGTTGGTGCAGGATTGTCTCCAACAGTAGGAGCTTGTTGATCTTGTGTAGATGAGGGCTCCACATGTGTGGAGCATTGTCCTTCCCGATCCGCCACAAGGGGTTCCTCAATGGGGCGGAAAAATCCCACGCCCATTCTTCTTATGGCATCTTGGGGTATTTCAACATCTGCATCACAAACATCAACTTGCCCTACAAAGGAGCCGTTATTTTCATCGAACTCCACACTACAAGATTCTACAACAATCCCAGTGAGCTTGTTGTAGACTCTATAATTGTGGGATTCGGCACCGTAACCAACAAAAATACCTTCTAAAGCCTTGGATTCAAATTTTGACAAACAGACACCTTTAATAAGAAAGAAACACTTACACCCGAATACCCTGAAGTATGAGATGTTGGGTTTGTTGCCGGTAAGTATTTCATATGGGGTCTTGTCCAAGATCTTCTGAAGGTAGAGCCGGTTTGATGAGTGACAAGTAGTGGATATGGCTTCAGCCCAAAAATTATAAGGAGACTTGAATTCAGCTAGCATAGATCTTGCCATATCCATTAAAGTCCGGTTCTTCCTCTCGGCTACACCATTTTGTTGAGGGGTGTACGCAGCGGAATATTGGTGTCTAATCCCCTCTTTGCTAAGAAACTCGTTTAAAGTGTAGTTCTTGAATTCTGTGCCGTTGTCACTTCTAATTGCCAAGATGGGAACATTGTGTTGACGTTGAACTTCATTGGCAAAGTCGATGACAGTTTGTTGAGTCTCACTTTTAAGCTTGAAGAAATATACCCATGTATATCTTGAGTAATCATCGACGATGACCAAGCAATATTTCTTCCCACCAAGACTTGCATGAGAAGGAGGACCAAATAAATCCACATGGAGTAATTCCAAGATCCTCTTTGATGACACAATAGTCTTCCTCTTGTGGGGAGAATCATGCATTTTTCCTTCAACACAAGCCCTGCACGATCTTTGGCAAAGGAGACATTGTCTTTTAGTCCAGGAATGTGGCCACCCTTTTGGAGACTTTGCAAAGTTCTCATGTTGACATGGGCTAAACGGCGATGCCATAGCCAGCCCACGTCGGCCTTTCCGAATAGACACATCGGACCCGAAGTGGTTTTCCCCGAGAAGTCCACCACATACAGGTCATTTTCGACGTATCCAACGAAAGCGACCTTTAGAGACTTGCTCCATAAGAGTACCACCAAATCATCATCGATAAAAACAGCAAAACCCATCTTGCCAAGGGGACGAACAGAAAGAATATTGTAGCCAAGGGTCTCAACAAGCATGACGTCCACGAGAGAGATATCGTGGGCAACCACAACCTTGCCAAGACCCAATACCTGAGATTTAGACTTATCACCATAGGAGACTGTGATATTATCAAGATTTGGACGCATCTCGTGATGATCTCCTTGCTTAGGTCATATGACTAGTGCAGCCACTATCCAGCACCCATTTCGACCCACCGGAAGCATAGCCCTGCAAGAAAATTACTTCTTGGTTTTAGGTACCCATTTTTCAATGGGTCCTTTCATGTTAGTAACAAGGGTCTTTGGGACCCAAATATACCAAGCAATATATTCATCAAAAGGACCAACATAATAAGCATAAACATCGCCATAATCATCACAAAAGAGTTCATAATTCGGATTGTGAGACCCTGCAAAACCAATATTATTAGTTTTGTCTTTTGTGACAACCTTCTCAGCAGTGCTTGTCTTTAATTGCACATTCTTGGTCTTGTTCTTCTTGGTTTTCTTCTTCTTGGACTTGGTGAAATACCCAAGTCCCTCTTTACCATGATTTGACCTTTGCTTGCCAAGAACTTCATCAAGCACACCTTTGTCCTTTGTAGTGATGTCCTTGATCACTCCTTTTTCCACACTAGCATTTTTCTTGTTACTATATGTTGAGTTGGACGAGCTAGGAGTATCATATTCGGCCAATCGACTTTGAAGCTGATCATGTGACTCATTGAGAATAAAGAACTCGTTTTTCAACGCCTTGTGAGCATTGTCAAGTTTCTCCAATTCCTCGGAGAGTCTATCATGAGCAGCCCCAAAGTCAATCCTTTCCTTCTTTAACTTCTTTGCCTTGGTGACAGCATTGTCACGTTCCTTAACGAGTTTAGTCATAATTTCTTCATGTGACTCTTCCATAGACTCAAGCCTCTCTTCAAGAGAGACCCGAGCTTCTTCTTCTTCTTCTTCTTCTTCTTCTTCAAGAGCATGTTTTAGGGATGCAATTTCCATTGCATCCTCCCTTTCAATTCTGCCCTTTTCTTCGAGGAGTGCTTCGTTTTGGGCCAGCTGATCCATAAGAGCCTCAAAACGAACTTTGTGCTCACCTTGCAAGTTAGTATAGAAATAATCCAAAGCAATAATCTCTTCTTTAACCTTAAGACTAGCAGGATCATCCATGTCTATCATAGCCTTGGGAAAAGAAGAGTTAGAAGAAGTTACCTCGGAGCTTCTTGCCATGAGGCAAGTAGCATTCTTGTTGATGATGTTTTCGTTCGGAGAGTCGAAGAGAGATGTTGATGTAGATGTGGTGGCTATAGCAGCCACCTCTTGAGAGCTATCGTCCTCGTCCTCATCTTCACTCCCCGATGAATATTCTTCTTGAGCTACTAGAACAATCTTTGGTTGCTTCTTGAAAGGAGCATTCTTCTTTACAAATTGTTTCTTACGTGGAGCTTTTGATTTGTCCTTGAAAATGAGTCTTCCTCCATTATCCTCTCTACTTTGATATGGACACTCAGCTACGAAGTGCAGCCGGTCACCACAATTAAAGCATGTTCTCAGCTTGGGACCATTTTCTTTTCTTCCATAGGCTCCACTTTTGCGATCTAGTTCAGCTTTAGCCTTGGCTGGATCTTTCCAAAAGTTTCTTGCATAAAGAGCCAAGTATTGTCCGTGGATCCTTTTTATATCTTCGGGACAGTCCAGACCTTCTACCGCATATTCATCATGATCAATCACACTAGTCTTCAAAACCATGTTGACCCCCTTTTGCATCCCCATAGCTCGAGCACGAGCATCTTCGGCATTCTTGGCAGCCACTTTGAAGGCGGCCATTTCTTGCATTACCTCATTGGATGACATGAGGTGATAATTATGCCTACCTTGGAGACTTTTCAAATCTGTGGGCTCAAATGGCATAAGAGCACTGACATACTTGTGCTTGATCCAAGCATCATCAACATGAGCTGCACCGTGGTTTCTGAAGGTTGTAGCTGTTGCCTTTTGCCTCCTTTACATGTCCTCATGGTCTTCTCCATCTAGCATATAAAATCCTTCAGCTTCATTGCTCAAGGCATCATATCTATTCCTTCTCATACTTTTATTTCCGATGAAGAGCTCGGTGAGAGCATCCCAAGCTTCTTTAGCTGTGCTAAGATGCTGAATGTGTGGCATGTCTTTATCACCCACACCAAGCTGTATCATGTGTAGAGCTGTAGCATTGAGTTGGCCATCGACCACTTCTCTCCTTGTGAGATTGTTAGGATTTCCAACGTGAAGACCATTTTCGATGATCTTCCACAACTCTATGGAGGAACTGCACACATGAGATTTCATCAAAAATTGCCATTGAGAGAAAGTAGAAGCTGATAGTTTGGGTGGATCACCCCTATTATGTATATGTGGGTGAGGAATAGGTGGATCAGGGGAATACACATGAGAAACCTCATTGTATCCATCCTTACCGCTATCCTTTTTCGAGGAGGCGCTCTTACTAGTATCATCACCTACCACTTCGTTATCTTTGGAAACAGTTTTACCGTTTCCTTGGATTGGAGTGGTATCCTCGAAGTTAGATGGAGGTGATCTGCGGATGTGGAGATGCATTATCAGTTGACGCATCTCTTCCATCTTAGCCTCCATTGAACTCACCAAGGTTGTTTCCAACGTCTTGAGATCGTTCATGGTGACTACCTCCGGACCATCACTCCCATCTCCCTTGGAACCCATACTTCTCTTAGGCGGTTAAGCCCGAAATAAGAGCCGAGGCTCTGATACCAATTGAAATGGATCGTATGGGCACCTAGAGGGGGGGGTGAATAGGTGCTAACCAATTTTTAATACTTTTTCAATTTTAGGCTTGACACAAAGTAAATTCTCTAGATATGCAACTACGAGAATTTTCCTATATGTAGCCCTAACTACTAAGCACGTAAAAGAGGAGCGAGGAAACCGTAGTGGAGCACGCGGAGACACAGGATTTGTTTTACAGTTCCTTCCTTGTTAAGGGAAGTACATCTGCATTGGAGGGGTGGGCGGTTCTAAGACCACGCCACAATAGGCCTCACCCTATTCTCCGATGGATCTCGCCACGAGAGGCTGATCCACCTTCTCCACTATTGGATCCCTTGAGGGAACCGTGCCTTTTACAACACTATCGGGCACACACCCACAACCGAATTGGGGCTCCGGGATGACAACAAGCTGCCACAAGAACAAGGTTTATCAATATAAACAAAAAGCGAGGATCTAGATATTTGCAAGAAATACTAGATCGGAGGTTCTCAAATGAATGGAGAGGAGATGAAGCGCTTGATTGATGATGAAGATCGAGTTCTCCTCCTTTGATTCCCCAAGGATGGGGCCTTTGGGTGGATCTAGGTGGAGCACTCTTGTATGAAGCTTTTAGATCTGATCTGTTCTTTTTCGAGATGAATGAAGAGTTCTGGCAGGAGAGGGATGCCTGGATTAAATACCCCCTCCCTAGATCTGACCGTAGCATAACTTTGGGGGCGGATTATCCGCCCCACTAAAGCGGATTATCCGCCTGGAAAACTCCGCCCCAAGGACGGATTCTCCGGGGGAAACTCCGCCCCCTCTCTGGGGCTTGCGCCTTTGGTGAAGCTTGGTGAAGATCTTGGGGGGCGGATAATCCGGCCCCCCTGAGGGGCGGATTATCCGGCCTAGCCGGAAAGTCCGGCCAAAACTCCGCCCCCTCTCTGGGGCTTGCGCCTTGGCGATGAGCAAGGGGGCGGATTATCCGGCCTCCTGGAGGGGCGGATTATCCGGCAGGGCCGGAAAATCCGGCCAAAATTCCGCCCCTTCAGGGCTTGCGCCTGCTTGGGCAGAGGGGGGGGGGGGGATTATCCGCCCCTGGTGGGGCCGGATTATCCGCCCCCAAAGGCAGAGTTCTTTTCCCTTTATTCTCAAATAGAGCTGCAACACTTCAACACACATTAAATGATCCTTGGTATTGTTATCTAACACACAAAACACTAGGGATTAAGAAATGTTCTTTCACATGGTAAATAAGAAGATTGCTGAGATGCTCGTTGTCTGCTTGCCTTGTCATTTTGATATGGGGATTCTTCCATATCATCGGGCAAGGGGTACCCCGTTGCCGGTTCTCTATGATACACATGTACTTACTATGACAAGAACTTACCGGTAACTAAACTTGAGTAACATGAGGAGCGGCCCTCGTATTCAAGGGACATGAGATTTCCAACTTATACTTCGTCAAACATATACACCATAGTTTGTTCACTTTAACCTTAATCACTTCAAGATGCTTATGATAGGGGCAATGAGAGCTGAAAGTACCATATTTTTTGGAAGCTCTTTATGAAACTTGAATCCCTACTTCCTTCTATGAAGGCCTTTTTTTTACTTTTATGTTGAGTCTCCACCTTCTATCTTTATGCACCTACTTTGAGACCATAGTGGCCATTCTTAGTTCTATGTGCATTGTCCCAAGACTTGTTGATTGATGCATAGCTTTGATATTGCTTGTTTTAAACTATTTGTATCTAGTCACTCTTATGAACTTTGAAGGTGTCCTATGCATTTATGTTTGCTACTCTATGAGGGACAAGCTGAATGCCACTATGCTATGTTTTCTTTATGTGAAACAAACAAACGTCTTGCAAAGCATTTTTATTCATGAATCTTTTGTTTATGCCTTTTCATGTTGCAACTTAGTTGCTTTATCTTATTGCTAGAACTTTGTCTTTCATGTTTTGATTGAAGTACTATGATCCCAGCTATCAATGTTTTACAAATACTTTGATCAAGTTTATGATGGTGCATGTCACCTCAAAATTTATTCTTTCTTTTTATCACTTACCTACTCGAGGACGAGCAGGAGTTAAGCTTGGGATGTTGATACGTTGCTAACGTATCCATAATTTTTGATGTTTCATGCTTGGTTTTATCTACTTTCTTATGTTTTGGCCACACTTTGGAGTACTTTTCATATGATTTCTTGGACTAACCTATTAACAAGAGCCCACGATTAGCTGCTGCCTGTTTTCTGCTGTTTTTGGTTCCAGGAAAGTCAGAAAATGAATATTCTCGGAATTGGACGGGACAAAAGCCAAAGTCAGTTTTTCACCGAGGGACACCATGAGCCATAATACGAGACAGAGAGGGGCTGGGGCCTGGCCACACCACCTGGCCTCGCGACCAAGCCTGACCCACGCCAGGGGGTGGTCTGGCCGCCCAAAGCACCCCCTAGGCCTCTCCTTTCGCCTATATATTGCCTCCGATACAGAAACCCTAAGTACCCGATCAAAATTCCACTAAAGAGTCTGTAGCCGCCGTCATCTCCATCCCTAGATCGGGAGGGATCTGAAGCTCTTCCCGGCACCCCGCCAGAGAGAAGAATTCACCCTGGAGGCCTTCTTCATCATCATGCAAGCCTCCGGTGTGATGCGTGAGTAGTTCATCTCTGGACTACGGGTCCATGTAGTAGCTAGATGGCTGATTCTCCTCCTTTGTGCTATCATGTTTAGATCTTATGAGCTCCGTTCATGATCAAGATCATCTATTTGTAATTTTTGCATGTTGTTGGGATCTGATGGATATTGAGATGCTATTTCAGATTGATTATTGATTCTATCATGTCTTTGTTATTTGTGATCTTGCATGCTTTCCGTTGTTAGTAGCTATCTTGGCCAAGTAGATGCTAGCAACTCCAAGAGTTAGTATTTATGCTCTATAGTGGGTTCATGCCTCTAGTAATCTGGGGAAGTGACAGAAATCTCTAAGGTACTAGATGTGTTGTTACTACTAGGGAGAAAACAACAATCCTTTGTTCATAGAACAATCATACTGTTTACTTTACACGCAATTTGTAATGCAATTATCCGTTGCTTGCAACTTAATACTAGAGGGGGTTCGGATGATAACCTGAAGGTGGATTATTAGTCATAGATGTAGTTGGATGGCGGTCTATGTATAATGTTGTAATGCCCAATTGAATCTCAAAGGAGTCAAGATGAGTAGTATATGCATGATTGCTTTCTCGATGTTTGTCAATTGCCCCGCTGTAATTTGTTCACCCAACATGTCATTTATCTTAAGGAGAGCCACCACTAGTGAACTATGGACCCCGGTCCTTTCTTTTACCATCAATCTACAATCAACTGTTTACTGCTTTGTGTTTACTTTCTGCGAACTATTACTTTCTCCCACTCGATACGATTAATCCTTTGTTTTCAGCAAAACCGGTGAGATTGACAACCTCATCGCAAGTTGGGGGAAGAGTTCTATGGTTGTGTTGTGCAGGTGTCCATGTTGCTGCTGGCACCAGTAGTGTGCCCTGCGAAAGTTCAGCTAGCAACACCTTTGGGGTGTTTCCTTGCTCCTACTGGATTGATAACCTTGGTTTCATAACTGAGGGAAAACTTGCTGCTGTGCTCATCATACCTTCCTCTTGGGGTTCCCCAACGAGCTCGATATATTTTGGGCCATCAATGGGGAATGGATTACATGGGACCATTTATAGAGTCGAATGGTTATACTCATATTCTTGTTGTTGTTGACTATGTTACTAAATGGGTTGAAGCTATCCCAACAAATCATGCAGATGCAGCTACCTCAGTGAAGATGATCAAGGACGTCATATTCCCTAGGTTTGGAGTTCCTAGATTTTTAATTGCTCACGGTGGTTCTCATTTTATGAAAGGAACTTTCAGGAAAATCCTCAGCAAGTATGGAGTAACTCACCGTGTTGGTTCACCCTATCATCCCTAAACAAGTGGTCAAGTGGAACTCTCTAATGGAGAATTGAAGACCATACTCGAGAAGACGATGGACAAATCAAGAAAAGATTGGTTATACAAGTTAAATGACACTCTATGGGCATACCATACTGCATTTAAAAATCCAATGGGTATGACACCTTATAAAATGGTGGACGATAAGGCATGCCATTTACCTTTAGAATTGGAACACAAAGCTTTTTGGGCAATCAAGAACCTAAATTATGATCTCAAAGCAGCATGGGAGAAGCGTTTATTAGATATTCATGCTTTAGATGAGTTTAGAAGTGAAGCCTATGAGAATGCTGGGTTGTTTAAGGAAAAAGTGAAAAGATGGCATGATAGAAAAATAGAGAATAAGACTTCTAAAAGTGGAGATAAAGTGTTGCTCTATAATTCTCGTCTTAAGTTGTTTCCAGGAAAGCTCAGATCAAAGTGGGATGGTCCATATGTAGTTGAAGAAGCCTATTCATCAGGAGCAGTGAAGCTCCAAGGAAAAACACCCTCTCTTGCATGGGTGGTAAATGGACAACGCTTGAAGCATTATCGGGTAAAAGAAGATATAAGTGCACTCACCATAGAATTGAGCACCCCAGAAGAAGTGATAAAGCAAAGATATACAAGGAATGGCAACTGCAAGAAGAATGGACTCGAGACGGGATGAGAAGTATTACGGTCAAGCTATTGACCATAAAAGACGCTTCATGGGAGGCAATCCATGTGAAATAAAGGTTTGAGTAAGTTTTTAAATTTTCAGTTAAAGTTTAGTTGAGCATTGTGTTAAATGAGAAAAAATTGATGCTCTAGTAAAAGCAGAAGGAAGATTGATAATGCCTAAATTGGTCGAAAATCTAAACTGACATTAATGAGGGTTAAACTCATCAATTCCCATTGTTATGAACTTGGGTTTTGGAGAAGAGGGGAGCGCTGGAGGTATCAATTGGCTAGCAAACAAGCACACTGGGACGCAAGGTTTACCCAGGTTCAGGCCTCGTAGAGGACCCTACTCCTGCTTGTCTGCTCTTGGAATTATCGAGGGAGTCGAAAGTTATAGGGGTGCGCAGATGCAATCTGGCGATGGTATGGAAACTAGGGTTATGATTGTCCTCCTCGTTGCCCCCTCCTAGCCTTTATATAGATAGGCTAGGTCTCGGGATAGAAGGCCGAGTCAGTTACAAGTTAGGGATTTCCCTTTGAACTTTCTATCTTGAGCTCGCCGTGTGCTGCAAACAGTCGGAGTCTCCTTTGGTCACCCGAATCTTTGATTGGGCCCTGATAATGTCGTGGGCTTCTGCTAGACTGGACCGTATATGCCAAGCTCAAGTACCTGTAAGGTATACCCATGTCAGTAGCCCCCGAGTGTCCGGTTGAATCGCAGATTCGAGTGGAGTCTTATGAAGCATTCGAGTGCACAGTCGAGCATTTTTTCGAGTGCTCTAATTTGTATCATAGGTATTGTTGATATACGTGCCTGATTTATCCGATGTATCGGGATCAGTTAACTTCCTTAGGGAAAAACAACGCAATCTTCTCAAACTCGAGCCCCCAGACTCGAATTCGGAAAAGTGCTGGCATAATTCGAATCAGGCCGCAGAGGTTTTTTAGAGTCGAATCCTAGTGTATAAGTGTTAGCACTCAATGCGTCCGTCAAGGCTTATTTCATCGTACCTGCAGGTACGGATTATTTCTGGTAGAGCGTAGTAGGTGCGTTGCCACGCCCTCTTCAGGTCTTATCTACACGCTACAAGCGTGGCATTCGAATTTTTATCATCGCGGAAATGATTCGGGTGACCTAGGAGACGCAGTCTCTTTGTAGGGAAAATATGAGGCAAAGTCGCCAAATCATTCGAGTGTGGATGTAGTCAACACACAGTGTATGTATAAGAAACAATCATAGGGTGTGCGACCAGCGCTCCCTATGGGAGTATCCCCTGAGTGCCTATTTGATTCGTAGACTTGAGTGGGGACTATAATTATTTTGTGACTGCTGTCGTCTTTTGCTTGTTTTAGTCGAATGTGCTTTCAGTGCTCCCTATGGGAGTAACCCAGAGTCCACAGTCGAATCGTTGATTCGAGTGAAGGGGTTTTTGAGAGAAAATACGTTGTCATAATGCTTGGATGTCTTACAAAGTTCCTCGGGTGCGCAGCCAGCGCTCCTGTTGGGAGTAGCCCCCGAGTGCTTGGTCGATTCGAAGACTCAAGTAAGGACTAGAGTAGTCAAAAAGTGCTCCTGTTGGAGTTAATGACGTCAGTGCTGACGATGAGATGATCTCAGTTGCCCGCGTGAGCGGTTTTGATGGGACGTGACGAGGAGTGGGTCCCATTTTCTGACTTGGACTTGACCAGGCATGCGTAATCTTTGGTTTTCACTGTGTCTCCTCGATTCTCGCGCGTAATGGGAGAAGTGGAGCGACGGTTCGTGGTTTACTCTGCCATGCGTCAACATTGATTAATGCCAAGCGTCTAGCTGGTTTCCTCCTGGCCGTTGGATGGCATCTTCGGTAAGGTTAAGTAGAGATCTCTGTGTGGTAATTCCCCACAACTCATCTTCTTCCTCGCGCAGAGCCTCCATTGCTGATCCTCTCTGCTCCATTGCTTGTGCCCTTTCGCGACGTTGGACGGTCTTCGCACTTTTCCCAGCTACTTTCTGCGCTCCCACTGCAAGCGCTAGATGGGAAAGAAGAAAGGAAACTCCGCCACAGGATCTGTGGCTGCCACTGCTATGATGAAGAAGAAGGGCTCCGCCATCGTGGGCACCAGCATTGCCACCGCGGCTGGGAAGAAGAAAGGCCCAGGAACCCACGTCACAAATGGGTCGTGGCGTCCATCCACCATCAAGCCTTCAGAGCTCTTCACCCAGCGCCAAGACGGAGCGCTCTCCGCCGCGGAGGATGACTGTCGCATCCCTGGCGATGTTCCTCATGTCCTCCCGCCGTGTTTTGGGTGATGTTCCTCATGTTCATTATTCACGGTCTTTCTCTCCCCCTTCACAAACTTGTGAGGGGGTTGCTTTGTTTCTATGGGCTCCAACTGCACCAGCTGACCCTAAATTCTATCCTCCACATCGCTTTCTTCATTACCCTATGCGAGTGTTGGCTCGAAATCGAGCCACACTTTGGCCTTTTCAAAAAAAATCAAGCTCAAACGCCAGTCGGGCTCGGGATCAGTAGTCTATGACATAGAAGGCTATGGGATCCACGTCGAATCCAATGTCACCTATTTTGCCATCAAACTCACTGCGTTTGTCCAAGGATGGAGGGAGAAGTGGTTCTACATTCGCGACCAGAAGGTTGACGAAGAACATTACGGACTCGCGCCCTTTGACCCAGTGGCAGCTTGCAAGAGGAGGAGGTCATGGAAGAATACTGTGATGCCCGGCGAAGCCGAGGAAATAGAAACTCTTTACCAGCGTGTTTGCGACCTAGAACGCCACATAAGCAAGGAAGTAGGAGGCGCGGACCTTATTCGCACTTGGATGCACCGTCGAGTGCAGCCGCTACAGGCTAGGGTGCACCCGATGTTCTGCTAGACTGGTGCTGGTGATGCGACTCGCATATCTGCAGAAGGCATTTCTTCGGGTGAAGTAGACAGGAGGTTTTGACTGCTGACCAAGTACACCTCCAAGGAGGATCTCCTGGGTGACTCAGTCGTGCATCCCTTCTATGCAAGCCATCCTCCGCCTGAGGTGGATTTCTTTTAATAGTTCTTCTTATTTTTTTGATTGGTTGCTGGGTTTCTTTTATACTGATGCTTGGTGTTGGTTTCAGGACTAGAACGTGACTGTCGTGCTACCTCCTCAGCCCGAGGGAATAATTCCACGCAAAGCGGAAGAGGAGGATGAGTCAGGCTCCACCGTCCCTGTTGGGGAGGAGCAGGAAGCCCCCAAGTCTAGCGGGCACGAGACTCGCAAGCACTCTCTAAGCAAGGACTCGGATGCCTCTTCACCGATGATGCCGGAGGGTCCTCCCACTGTAGTAGAGGAGCCAATCCCTGCCGTGCCTATGCGCGCCATGGATCTGCCTTCACGGAAGAAGTTGAGGTTGCCAAAGGAGTCATTTGGGGATTCCTTCGACCTTGACAATTTTGATGGGTATGTGTTTATATTCTTGCGAGTTTGTCCTGTCCTCCCAAAATCTGTTTTTCTGAAGCAATTCTAGGTATTTTTGTAGTCAAACAACATCGTCATCGTCCGATGACTATCGCTTTGTCAAGGAGACTGGATTAACAGATTCCAAAGACAAGGATATGGCAGCATGATCTCCTTCTCCTCCGGTGGCGGCCCACTCCGGTGCCAATTCTTCGAGTTCCCCCATACTAGAGGGCACCGGATGGTTGCCCGGATGTCAACTCAGAAGGAAACTTTGGAGTCCCTGGAGGAACATGTGAGTGTTTCTTGTCGTTGGCAGTCGAACTTTGGTTGATGCTCACACTTGTTCTTTTTTGTAGCCTGTCTTGAAGGAATCTGCTCGCCTCGCTGAACGGATCATGTCCTTGGGTCGCCAGCATGCTTCGCTAGAAACCCTTTACCGTGCCTTTGAAGGTGAATTTACATTTTGTCCTCATTTTTCTTGTGCAAGAGTTGGTGAGCTCAAATTTGGCCATTTTATCCTTTGTAGGTGATCATAATGATCTTCTTCATAACATCGAATCCCTCCAGAAGGGACTTATCACGAAGGAGAAGAAACGCGACGAGGCACTCGAGGCTCTTGAAGAGTCAAAAAAAGCAAGGAAGATTTGCATTCTTCCGCCGTTGAGAGGGAAAAGGTGTTCGTAGAACAACTCTTCTCTGTTGCAAAAGCGCTCTCAGGTATGATACTGCCTCACTTGCATTTGCCATGCACTTTGCCTACATGCCATTGTGCTCATATGTATATTTTGTAGATGTTGCTGGCGTGGACTTTGACGCCTAGGCTTTGACCCGTGCGGATTCCTTGGCCGACACCATGGTTATAGTCGAAGACTGCAGCGTCTCTGTCAAGGACACACTCGGGAGGGACAAGGGCGTGCTGGTCCGTCTTCGAGAGGAGATGGTCTCCAAGGCCAAGCTGATCGAAAATCTTGATGGCTTGGTGGAATCCTTCGCGGAAGGTGTGCCTATGGACTTGAAGAACGCACATCGGGCAGTTGGAGCAACCATGGGACTCATGATGGCATAAGCTCATGGCATGGAACTGGACACCAGCGAAGTCTCCTCGGTGATGCCGGTCATTGCGGCTGGCCAGCAGGTAGTGTTTGCTCCTTTCGCCACTAGTTGCAGTAAGTATGGGCCTCGGCTCATTGAGACACTCGCCAATTATTCAGAGGAGCTATGGCGGTTGAAGACGGCAAAGGCTGCAGCGTCCAGTGCTATAGCTGGGAAGTCTGTGGCATTAGAGACTGCTACAGATTCGAGAAAGCCCCCGAGTGTGAAAACAAAGTCGTAGAGCGTTGCCTAGCTGCCTTTTGTAATAGTTTAGCTTTCCTTGTTGAATTGTGCTATGCGGGAGTATCCCTTTTGAGACTCATTGAACTTGGATGCCCTCTTCTCTTTATTGATGAATGGTTGGTCTTATTTGCCTCTTTCTCTGGCTGTAATAGGGTCCTTCGAGTGGTTCGCCTGACTCCCCTCCCGCCGATGAAGCTGTGGCGCGATCACGTCCAAAGGTGGAGGAGCTATCACTGCTCTCGCGATTGCGCGACCGTATAAAGCATTTGGAGCAAGAGATGGCCATGATCCGCGGTAACACGGACATGTGGAAGTCGAAGGCTAAAAAAACTAGCACGTGCAAGAAGTACCTTCTGGGAGAGGTGTGATGACCCACAAGTATAGGGGGTGTATCGCAGTATTTTTGATAAGTAAGAGTGTTGAACCCAACGAGGAGCAGAAGGTGTTGACGAGTGGCTTGGTGCAGGAATTCATATGAAACAAGGAACATAAGAAACATAAGAAACATGATTGAATAAATCATCATATGAATGAATGAAACACAACAACTCAAAATACTTGCTGAGATATGAGGGAATAGGTTTATTGACTCAATTAAAAAGTAAAAGATAGGCCCTCCGCAGAGGGAAGCAGGGATTTCAAGTTTCATAAAGAGCTTCCAAAAATTATGGTACTTATTAGCTTTCAGCTCTGATTGCCCTATCATAGGCATCTTTAGGTGATTAAGGTTAAAGTGATCAAATATGAGGATATGCTTGACAAGTTGTAAGTTGAAAATCTCATGTCCCTTGAATACGAGGGCCTCTCATCATGCTACTCAAGTTTAGTTATCGATAAGTTCTTGTCATAGTAAGTATATGTGTATCATAGAGAACCGCCAACGGGGTACCCCTTGCCCGATGATACGGAAGCATCCCCATATCAAAATGACAAGGCAAGCAGACAACGAGCATCTAAGCAATATTCTTATTTACCATGGGAAATGGTGCTTTTTTCTCATCTTTTTTCCTATTTTCTCATCTTTTTTCCTATTTTCTCATCTTTTTTCCTATTTTCTCATCTTCTTTCCTATTTTCTCATATTTTTTCTCTTTTTCTTTTTTCTCAATCTCTATCTCATTTTTTATAAGAAGAATGCTTCATAGATTGCTCATTATGGTTACGCTGCAGGTTTCCACCATGATTAGGCATGGATTAGACCAGCGGCACAGGCGTTTCTCTAACACACATATATAACTCCATGGACTTACAAGCTCCCCTTTCATTTCACACCGATGACATCCGTAAACAAAAGAGCATGATATCAACTAAATAAAGTGCAATGTTGAACGTGTTCCCCATGATAGCATGGTTCTGCTAATTCACAACTTACAAAGCGCAAGCATATACGCAACATAGATGGGCACAATGGTTCAAATTTATTAAGTGAAAGAAAGTAAAGTGTGCCATCAAGTTCATGAGAGCTTTAATCACTAATTTTCACATAACAAGTTTAATTTGGAAGGTAGATAAAAACATGAATTTACTTGGAATATCAATAGTGCTAGTAGGTAGGTATGGTGGACACAAATGGCATAGGGTTTTGGTTTAAGGATTGGATGCACGAGAAGCATACCCTCTCAGTATAGGTTTTTGGCTAGCAAGGCTGGGTAGCAAGCATAAGAGTTGAAGGAAACAAACAAACATACAAGTGATAAAAACAAACATGCAATCTTCCTTGGAAGCACAAAAGATCTTAACTAGAGAATAATAAACTTATGAGCAAATCAAGAAAGAAAGATGATGAAATTATATTTCTTTAGAGTACTCTTTATCTTTTCATTCAATTCTCAAAAATAGTGCTGCTATTGACCGAGCCAGGTTTGCCAAAACCAAATAAATTTACTCAATGATCCCAAAGTGATACCAATACTAACAACATGATCAATCATATAACAGAAATTGAAAACTAATATAAGATACGCAAAAGAGTATATTATAGCACTTCTCATTAATATTCCATAATGGCAACTCACACCAAGGGATACATAAATATCTAACGAGAGGGGGGACACTTCCATAATGCAAACCATCCTACATGATAACTTCTCTCTTCATGATATGACTCTACTAAAAAGGTAAAAAGATAGAAGATAGTATGTGATACCGCGACACTCCCCCAAGCTTGGAACAACCCAAGGGGATGCCAAAACCTGATGACGAATTACTCCTTCGGTGATGGTGGTGTTCTCTCATCATCGTCCGACTTCCAAGGTAAGGGCTCCCCATCAACAAAAGACATCCTGGTCTCCATCATCCTGAAACTAGCAGCAACACTTATGCGTTTAAACTTAACCTCATACTCATAGTTTTGGTTTAGCACGTCGTAGAGCTGTTCTTGCAGTTGGTTGTTCCTTCGGTGGAGTGAGAGAATTTCATCCTTAAGCTCAGCAGTCTCCTTTTGGTGCTCGGCGATGAGTTCGGAACAAATCTTATGGATGATATCCACTTCGCGTTCCGCCATCTTCCTGTACCTAAAGACTTCTTACTCCAATGCTTCCATCCTGTCTTCCAGATTTCCTTCACCTTTAGGGCACTGAACCTCTTTCATCTATACCTTCCCATCTTCGAGCAACAACTCCTTGGGATGAATCTTCAACTCGCGCGTGTATGGGTTGATGATGTCCGTGGAGGATCTCCCTTGGCTGATCTAGAGGAGGACATTGTGGCTCCAACACTGAGATTCTACCTGTTAGAAACAGATCGAACTGAAAACACGATGAGAACACGATATACAAACCTCGGGGGATTCAAGGGATTATATATTTGAATTTTTACAACAAAAGGAAGGTACTGGGAGAAAACGGGTCGGAGACGGAGTCCGAGGTGGCCACACCACCTGCTGGTGCAGCCAGAGGGGCCGCGCCAGGGGATGGTATGAGCCACTCTGGCTCCGTTTTCGTCCCTCTTTCGCTTCGTTGCTTTCCTTGTTGGATAGACAGAATTTTCGTGGAACTTTTCTTACCAGAACTGTTACCTATTCGAAAACAGACTCTGCATGTCTCTAAATTTGGTCTTTGATAAATTTTTCTAGAGTTACTACTTGAATAGCATCAATATCTTCATTGTAAGAATCTCTAGCAATATAGTGCTTGAGTCGCTGACCATTCACCACTTGTGTAGTGTTATCTTTTAAAGAAGAATTTTTTATTGCACCTGAACGATATACTTCTTCGATAACAAAAGGTCCTTCCCATTTTGAAAGTAGTTTCCCTGCAAAAAATCTGAGACGAGACCTATACAATAGAACTTTCTCACCAACATGGAACTCTCTCTTAAGAATTCTCCTGTCATGCCATCTTTTAACTTTTTCCTTAAAGAGTCTAGCATTCTCATATGCTTCACTCCTCCATTCATCCAACAAACTTAAGTCAAATAATCTTTTCTCACCAGCAAGTTTGGAGTCTCTATTAAGTTCTTTCACTGCCCAATAAGCTTTGTGTTCTAATTCAAAAGGCAGGTGGCAAGCTTTCCCATAAACCATTTTGTAAGGATACATTCCCATAGGATTTTTGTAGGTAGTCCTATAAGCCCATAAAGCATCATTCAACTTTTTAGCCCAATTTTTTCTAGATCTATTAACAGTCTTTTGCAAGATGGATTTAATTTCTCTATTTGATAACTCTACTTGTCCACTAGTTTGAGGATGATAAGCTGAAGCAATTCTATGATTAACATCATATTTAGCAAGGGTCTTTCTAAAACCACCATGAATAAAATGAGAATCTCCATCAGTCATAACATACCTATGCACTCCAAACCTAGGAAAGATAATATCCTTAAGCATTTTTAAAGAGGTCTCCCCATCAACACTTTTTGTAGGTATGGCTTCTACCCACTTAGTAGCATAGTCAACAACAACAACAAGAATATGGGTATAACCTTTTGAAGGGGGGAAAGGATCCATAAAGTCAAATCCCCAACAGTCAAATGGATGAATAACTAGAGAGTAGTTCATAGGCATCACATTGCGTCTAGAAATGTTACCAACTCGTTGGCACTCATCACATGATACGACAAATTTTCTTGCATCTTTAAAAAGGGTAGGCCAGTAAAAACCTGATTGTAGCACCTTCTATGCGGTTCTATCTCCCGCATGATGTCCTCCATAGGCACTACCATGACATTTCCACAATATTTCCTTTTGTTCATATTCTGGAACACATCTTCGCATAATACCATCCACTCCTTTATATAAATGTGGGTCATCCCAAAAATAATGCCTCAAATCGTAAAGAACTTCCTTCTTTGCTGAGCTGTAAAAGTTGGAGGCAAATACTTGGACACAATAAAGTTAGCATAATCAGCATACCAAGGGCTCCCTCGCGAGCTTACCCCTACTGTAGCCAACTGTTCATTTGGGAAACTATCATTAACAGGAATAGGATCAAAATAAATGTTTTCCAATCGAGATAAATTATTAGCAACAGGATTTTCAACACCTTTCCTATCTATAATATGTATGTCAAACTCTTGTAAGAGCAGCACCCATCTAATAAGCCTAGGCATAGCATCTTTCTTTGTCATAAGGTACTTAATAGCAGCATGATCAATATGAATGGTAACTTTTGAGTCAACAATATAAGGTCTAAACTTATCACAAGCAAAGACAACAGCTAAGAATTCTTTTTCAGTAGTAGCATAATTCTTTTGAGAAGCGTCAAGAGTCTTACTAGCATAATGGATAACATTTAACTTTTTATCTATTCGTTGCCCAAGGACAACACCTGCAGCAAAATCACTAGCATCACACATGGTTTCAAAGGGTAAGCTCCAATCAGCTGGTTGAACAATAGGAGCAGTAGTTAAATCCTTCTTTAGAGTTTCAAAAGCTTCCTTATAATCATCATAAAAAACAAAGGGTACATCCTTTTGAAGAAGATTAGTGAGGGGTTTTGATATCTTAGAGAAATCTTTAATAAACCTTCTATAGAAACCAGCATGACCAAGGATACTACGAATACCTTTGTCGTATCTTGGACAGGGCATTTTCTCAATTGCCTCAATTTTAGCCCTATCAACTTCTATGCCTCTTTCAGAAATATTATGTCCAAGTACAATCCCCTCATTGACCATGAAGTGGCATTTCTCCCAATTAAGAACAAGATTAGTTTCTTCACATCTCTGCAAAACTTTATCAAGGTTGTGTAGACAATTATCAAAAGAAGTTCCATAGATGGAAAAATCATCCATGAATACTTCCACAATTTTCTCACAAAAACCATGAAAGATAGCAGACATGCATCTTTGAAAAGTAGCAGGAGCATTACACAAACCAAAAGGCATACGTCTATCAGCATAGGTTCCATAAGGACATGTAAAAGTAGTTTTTTCTTGATCTTGTTGTTTAACAGCAATTTGAGAAAACCCAGAGTATCCATCAAGAAAACAAAAATGGGTCTTTTTAGACAACCTTTCTAACATTTGATCAATAAAAGGAAGTGGGTAATGATCTTTTTTCGTAACTTTGTTAACCTTTCTGAAGTCAATGCACATCCTATAACCTACTACTATTCTTTGGGGAATAAGCTCATCATTATCATTAGGCACAACGGTAATTCCCCCTTTTTCAGGGACACAATGAACATGAATAACCCATTCACTTGTTGGAAATATGCCCTAGAGTCCAATAGTAGTAAGGACTATTATCATATTTCATATAGTTTATGATTAAGTTTTATATCATGCTATAACTGTATTGAGTGGAAACATCAATACACGTGTGATATACAAACAAACCAAGGGTTCCTAGTGAAACTCTAGTCACTGATTCATTGGTCAACAAATGATCATGTTTCCTGATCATGTGGCATTTATGCCAGTTGGAAATGGAGTCATCTCATTCTGTGAATGAGATGATGAACCAATACCCAAGCTAAACATCGTGACCAGATCATGTCACAAAGTTCAAGTTACGATGATTAGAAATGGATCCTCGTAGACTATTCCTTAGACCGTGAGGCTATATCAATCACTGTCTCCCGAGAGTGCTTAGATAGCATCAAACACCATCTGGTAAAATGGTGGTTATAAAGGTGTGTTCAGGTATTCGGAGGAAACTGTTGAGGCAATATATGTCAAGAGCGGGATTTGTCCGTCCATGTGACGGGAAGATACTCAAGGGCCCACTCGGAGAAGTTATATCCAATAGCTGCGCAGTGTGTGATTTGATCACAGGGATATCACTGGTCAGAATGAGTCAAGTAGCATTGTTCAGTAACGAGATTAAACATGACATGGTGATGTTATTGATCAGATCTCGGGCAATGCAAGTATCGAGAGACAAAGGGAATAAGACACGACTGTCCCGGTTCAAACGACGAAAGATCTTCGTGGAACGCACAGGGGTCACATGGCCATCCAGGTCCCTCTGTCGATCATTGGTGCGGGAGTGTCCTGACCATGTCTGGAGTGTTCCCGAACCATGGGGTATCACGCTTAAGGGCTTGATGATGCTTAGAGAGTGTTTATAGGATCGGTAGAATCACTGAAGAAAAGAAGAGAGAAAACCAGAAGGGTTTCGGTAAGTCCGGAGGATGTCCAGAGTGGAGGTGGAAGGTGTTCCATAGCAACAGAGGTTAAATAATATGTGAATGAATGTTAAAAGTTTATTTAATCATTTATTCATAATTATTTAATAAAGAGAAAATCATTTAAAGGTCGAAAAAGGCTTAATGGGCCAATTTCCGAAGGGAGAGAGCCCATTAGGGGAAAGGAGAGAGGGAGAGGGGCCAAGAGGGAGGCCGGCTGGGCCTAGCCCCTCAAGGCCCACCTTGGTGGGCGCCACCTCCCCCCTCCTCTCCTTTAGTCCCACCCCGGGACTTTGAGGGAGGTAGTACCTCCCCTTCCCCTATATATAGTGGGGTATTTGGCCTAGAAAAATACACCAATAATCAATAAAGGTCTCCCCACTTTTGGGAGGACCTCTAATTGATATTTTCTCTCTCCCCCTCTCTCTCTCTCGTGACCATGGTCCCAAGTCTAGACTGCGCGAGCGAGAGACATCTTCACAGCGGAGCGCCGTTGCGCTACGGGATTCGGATCCGGGAGCTCTACTTCCGCAACTGCTACTGGATCGGGGAAGCGGGAGTCATCGTCAGGCACCGGACGTGTGTAACTCCCCGCGAGGTGTCGCACTTGAGGCACTCAAGTTGTTGGAGCCAGAAGGAGCGCAAGGACTTCATCACGACCTTGAGGCCGGCTTCGGCTCGTCTACATCAACCACGCTCTCCTGAGCATTGACAACGCTTTTCGGTCTTCAAGGGTAAGTTTGCGAAAAGCCCCTCCCGTTACTGTATTACTAATAGATAAGTCCTGGCAGCTTCAGGGGTTCAGGGGCGTAGGGTAAAATTTTATTGTTTTCATGTGCGGAACCCCTACATCACTATCAGCAATAGGATAAATAATACCAGCATCAAGGAGTTTTAATACCTCGTTTCTTACCACTTCCTTCATCTTAGGATTTAAACGATGTTGATGTTCTACCACTAGCTTTGCATCTGGTTCTATATTGATAGCATGCTGACATATAGTAGGAGAAATCCCCTTTAAATCATCGAGAGTATAGCCCATAGCTCCTCGGTGTTTCTTCAATACCTCCAATAATCTTTCCTCTTCCTTCCCTGAAAGTTTAGAACTAATAATAACAGGATATATTTTATTATCATCAATGTAAGCATATTTAAGATCATCAGGTAAAGGTTTTAGATCGAAAACCGGATCTGTTTTAGGTGGCAATATGGTACCCAAATCTTCCACAGGAAAGTTATGCTTAAGCATCTTTGGTTGATGACGGAGAATCTTGTAAATCTCATTTCTTTCTTCCATGAAGATTTCACTTTCGTGGTCTTCCATAAATTGCTGCAAAGCATTGTTAGGAGCAAGAGAAATAGAAGCAAGTTGTTCAACTCTATAATCCTCATTAGGGGCTTCATTTCCACAAGGAACTTTAGTAAATTTCGAAAAATTAAACTCATAAGATTCCCCATCAAATTTAGTTAAAATTTTCTCCCTTTTATAGTCTATAATGGCTCCACATGTGTTCAAGAAAGGTCTACCAAAAATGATAGGATAGGTTTTACTAGCAGCTGAACCAAGTACTAGAAAATCAGTAGGATATTTAATCTTACCACAAAGAACTTCCACATCTCTTACAATACCAATTGGAGAGATGGTCTCTCTATTAGCAAGGTGAATAACCACATCAATATCTTCTAGTTCGCAAGGAATAATTTCATGCATAATTTCTTTATAAAGCTCATAAGGAATAGCACTTGAACTTGCACCAATATCACATAAACCATAATAGCAATGATCACCAATTCTAATAGAAAGCACAGGGACACTAGCCTTTTTAGTTCTATTTGGATGTGAGACGATATTAGAAGCATCCTCATAGAAGACAATGTGTCTATCTTTTACACTTTTAGTGACAAGGTCTTTCACCATTGGTACTGCAGGTTCAATGTTCATTTGTTCATCAGGTTTTACAGTTATCTTTGTACTTTTATTAATTACACTAGTTATCATAGGGTGCTCCTTTACCTTATCCGGGAAGGGTATTTTCTCGATATAAGGTTCAGGTAAGATGTGATCAATAGTGCAAAATTCAGTACTTCTAACAGGAACATAGTCAACAATATCTTTATATGGTGCATGATACTTGTTCCATTCCTTTGTCGGAATTTCAGTATAAGAGGCAAAAGCCTTAAAACAATTTGCAATAACTTGAGAATCAAGATCATAAGCATTACTAATATTCTGAAAATCATCAGTTCCCATAAAAGATTCAATGCATTCATAATCATAATTTATACTTGACTTTCTTCCTATGTCATTCTCCCATGCTTCAACATTGTCTTGAATATGGTCTAGAAGATCCCATTTAGCTTCTTCTTCCATGCGAGTGAATGATCCAGCACAAGAGGCATCCAATAAATCCTTATCATGAAGAGAAAGCCTTGCATAAAAGTTATTGATAATAATATTGTTGGGGAGCTCATGAATAAGACATTTGAGCATTAGTAACTTCAATCTCCCCC
This sequence comes from Avena insularis, assembly GCA_023614405.1. Classification (NCBI taxonomy): domain Eukaryota; kingdom Viridiplantae; phylum Streptophyta; class Magnoliopsida; order Poales; family Poaceae; genus Avena; species Avena insularis. The sequence goes on along the minus strand of CM042690.1, from coordinate 655,378,277 downwards.
AAGCTTGAGTTGTACTCTCTCCATCAAGAGGCCAAAAGTTGTATATTTGATTCTGATCTTTATGAATCTCACTAGGAGGATATAATTTAGAATGAAAGAGAGGTACTACTTCCTCCCATTCAAGAGCTTGACCATTCTTCAGCAGCTTATACCATTCTTCAGCTCTTCCTTTCAGTGATAATGAGAATAACTTCTTCTTGACTTGATCTGTTGTAATACCTGCACACATGAACAACCCGCATAATTCGTGTATAAAGAGCAAATGACCACCAGGATGGATAGTTCCATCTCCAACATAATATTTATCCATAACACGATCAATAATTCTTGTAGGTATTTTAAAAGTATCATTCTCAGCAAATGGTGGTTCATCTACTACCTTAGCAGTGGTAGTAGCATTACGAAATAAGAAACTCAGCGAATTATCCATATTGAAAATAAAGCAAATAACATAAATAAACAATACTCACAGTAGAAGTTTCCTTTACCAGTTCCACTCTCCAATAGCGCTTCACTCTCTGGCAACGGCGCCAGAAAATAGTCTTGATGACCCACAAGTATAGGGGTGTATCGCAGTATTTTCGATAAGTAAGAGTGTCGACCCAAACGAGGAGCAGAAGGTGTTGACGAGTGGCTTGGAGCAGGAATTCTCTGTAAATACTTAGCAAACAAATTTTTAGGGGGTTTTGATAATACAAGTAAATAAAGTACGAGTAAATAAAATACAATAATAATAAATGAAGCAAGTGGCCCAATCCTTTCTTTAGCAAAGGACAAGCCGGTTGTATTACTTAAGATGACCAAACATTCTCGAGGACACAGGGGAATATCGTCAAGTGCTTTCGCTTCACATAGTTGATTAATCTTCTTTAGTTTTCTAAATGTTGTGTGGGAAAACATGTGCTAATGTACCGACCTTCCTAGGACTAATACATACTTGTGATTATACCCCTTCCAAGCATCCGCAAGTTCAAGAAACTAATTAAGGTAGAAGCCTAACCACAACTTTAAACTCTAAGACCCTGACATCCCTTGTGCCAAGGTTTCCTAACGGGGGTTCAGGTTTCTGTCACTCCGGCAACCCCTACAATTAGTAGCCAAATACACAATGCATTCCCCTAGGCCCATATAGGTGAAGTGTCATGTAGTCGATGTTCACATGACACCACTAGAAGAAATACACCACAACTTAAATATCAAACTATTGAATCTTTCTCAACACAATTCCACTACTAACAACATGACTTCTCCCATGTCCTCAAGAACTAAATGAACTACTCACAAGACATCATATGGATCAAGATCAGAGATGATATAATGATATGTAACAATCTGAACATAAACGATAATTCAACGGTTCACTCAATAGCATCAACTACAAGGAGTAATCAACACCGGGAAAGTTTCCCCTAAGAACTATGCAAGATTCAACCCAATTGTTACAGCGGTATGAAGTGGTGACGATGGTGGTGGTGGAGATGATGATGGTGATGATGATGATCCCGATGAAATCCAGCTTGATGGTGGTGTTGATGGCGACGATTTCCCCTCTCCGAGAAGGAATTCCCCTGGCAGAATTCTGTCTGCTGGAGAGATCTTTCTCTCTCTGTAGTTTTCCGCCCCGCAGAGGCGGCGAAATCTTTCTATGGTCGCTCCCCAGATATTAGGGTTCCGTGGGGATAATATACGCCAGAGGGGAGAGCCTGGAGTGGGCTAGGGTGGCCACACCACTTGCTGGCGTGGCCTAGGGTTGCCTGCGCTAGGGGGTGGTGTGGTCCCCCTGTGGCCCATCTCCACTCCCCCTTCTGGCAATCTTCGTCTTCTGGAAAAATAGAATTTTCCATGTATTTTCCCGGATTTTCTGATCTTCACGAATTTCACCTCCAAACAGGCCCTTTTCCATTAGAATCCTGACTACAGCAATCCATGCTCCAAAAGTCATCAACCATGCAAAAACAGATGAAATAACATAAGTATCATCTCTTAATATGAAATATATCAATGAATAACAGTAAATTATGATATAGAATAGTGATGCAAAATGGACATATCAAGGTGGCACAATTGAATGAGCAATTCAAGTGTTAGTTCTCTAGCTCCTTATCCTTTCTTTAGCCATTCGCGACGGCACTTTGTCTTTATGCACTGCCTCTTGTAGTTGTTAGTTCTCGTCATCCGCAGGATGAGAGGGATCGAGTTGCCATTCGATTGAACGACTTGACCCAGGAGCAGCTGGAAGCTAGTGGATATTTCTGGGTGGATCACGATCGTGTAGTCGCGTTGGCAACGCTGTAGGATCGTGCATCACGGGTGCTATAGTGCTTGAAGAAGTCACAATCATGCCTTAAGCATATTTTTCAAGAGATGTTCCCCTGGATGTGGTGCCTTCAAGCTTGCTAGCTTTGCTGTTGAAGTTTCAGGATATCAACGCGGTCCGCGAGTGTGTGCGTCGGCAGGTGGTCGCGGGTGCCAAGGCTGCATTGGCGCTTATTTGCCTGCACCGGCCAGATATGGATTTTGCAGCTGTTGCCGCTGGACCACCGCCCCTGCTAGAAGGGATGACATGGAACATGGTGCCACATTACCAGGCGGTTGATCAGCCAGCCGAAGATATCATTGATTTCTTTGAAGAGCATACAAATGTTCTCCTTTTGTGACAGTATCATAATATGGACCTGCACATGGATGTATAGGTGTTGTAAAGTTCATACAATTGCGTCGGGTGTTTTTGATACCCATTAATGTGTAAAAAAGCTTGCTAGCTTGTATGTTTTTCGAGTGTGTTGTAATCTACAGTTCATTTTCGTTAGCCTGATGTATATTCATCTCAGCACCTTGTCAACCTGTCAGGTGCGCTGCAGCTGGGCTGAATTTACCAAGGGTTCGATTGATAGTGCGTCAGCTACTCAGGATACTGCGTTATTCGTGTAACGAGGTGTAGAGGGTGGCGCAGCTCCCGAGTGATATAATTGCAAGTAAAATAGAAAACACGAAGTTGGGGGCACTTAGCTTTATTTATTCGCAGAATATCACGAGGTACAATGTATGGCTAAGTAGCCTAGCTGAATAGCCTTGTTTGTAAAGTAAAAAATGTCTAAGGGTAGAAACGATGCAGCTGCGCGACGTTCCAGGGATTGGAGTATGCGACTCCGCTTTCTAGATCTTTAAGGCGGTAGGCGCCACCTAGGATTACTCCGGTAATCACATAAGGTCCTTCCCAAGGGGACTCGAGTTTGAGGTACCCTTGCTGCTTCAGTCGCAGGACCAGGTCTCCTTCGATGAAGGATCTGGGGCATAGCCTTCTGCTGTGGTAATTGCGGAGGTTCTGCTGGTAGATCGTGGATCTCTCTGTGGCAATCTTGTGTGCTTCATCAAGGAGATCGACGGAGTCTTCGAGTGCGAGGGTTGATTCTGCTTCGCTGTATGCTACTACCCACGGGGCTTTGTAGCCTACCTCTACGGGTAGTACCGCCTCGGCGCTGTGTACCATGAAGAATGGAGTGTAGCCTGTAGCGCTGTTTGGAGTTGTGCGCAGGCTCCATAGTACTGATTGCAGCTCCTCAGGCCAGCACCCAGCAACTCTTTCGAGTGGTCAGAGGAGCCTTTTCTTGATCCCGCTGCAGACGAGACCGTTGGCCTTTTCGACTTGACTGTTGGTCTGAGGGTGCGCCACCGAGGCGTAGCTGATGTTGATTCCCAGTTTTTCGCAGAAACCCTGGAATTTGTCCGAGGTGAAATTTGTTCCGTTGTCCGTGATGATTCTATGTGGCACTCCAAATCGGAAGACGATGGACTCGAAGAATTTAATGATGCTGGCCCCTGATTGAGTTGTCACCGGCATGGTCTCAATTCACTTGGTGAATTTATCGACGGCGACTAGGAGGTAGACATATCCTCCAAGTGAAGATTTCTGGAGCTTGCCGACCATGTCGAGTCCCCATTGCACGAAGGGCCAGGCCACAAGTATTTGCTTGAGCTCGTCGCTAGGTGCGTGTGGCTTGTCTGTGAATCGCTGGTAGGCATTGCATCGCTGGATGATATCTTTAGCATCACGCATTGCCGTTGGCCAGTAGAATCCAGCTCGTAGAGCTTTGGCGATGAGGGCGTGACTGCCGGCATGATGGCCGCAAGTGCCTTCGTGTATGTCGAGGAGGATGGCTCTTCCATCTCCATTGGAGATGCACCGTTGAAGGACTCCTGTAATGTTGCGCTTGTACAGTTCGCCATTGATGAGGGTGAATGCCTTGGATCGTCGTGCTATATGACATGCATCTGTCGGGTCATCTAGCAACCTTTTGCTGAGCAAATATGTGATGTATGGTTGCATCCAGGATGGCTTGATCATCATGACCTCCATGGGGCCTTCGAGTCCTGTGTCTGGATCCATGTCGTCGAGTGTCATTGGCTCGTTGGGTGGCGTAGCCCCCGAGTCCTTTGACGTGCTGGTTTTATGCTCTAGAGACTTTGGCTTGATGGAGCGCTCGCAGATGCACTCTAAAAATACTCTGGGTGGCACCAAGGCACAAGTGGAGCCGATGTTGGCGAGTATGTCTGCTTCTTCATTGCTCTCATGGCCGGCGTGCCGCAGCTCGCAACAATCAAAGTCCCCCTCGAGTGCGTCATAGAGGTCATGGTAGGCGATCATGTTGTCGCTCAGAGCATCGCACTCGTTCATTGTTTGGTTGAACACCAGTTTGGAGTCATCGTAGATGACTAGTCGCTTTGCGCCGCAAGCTTTTGCCATACGCATCCCGTGGAGTAAGGCCTCGTATTCAGCTTCATTGTTGGATGCGGAGAACTGCATTCGCAGAACATACCTCATCTTGTCACCTTGAGGCGACATCAGGATGACGCCCGCGCCAGCTTCCTCCTTGTGCTTGGACCCATCGAAGTGCATTGTCCATAGATAGGACATGTCTGGCTTGTCGGGGAGCTGGTTTTCCATCCAGTGCACGAGGAAGTCCGGGAGAACTTGCGACTTGATCGTGTCTTGCTTCTCATATGTGATGTCTCATGGAGACGGTCCTATCCCCCAGAGCGTGACTCGTCCAGTGGCGTCGGGGTTGTTGAGTATGTGCCCTAGCGGGGCGTCGTACCACAATAATTGGGTGCTCCTGGAAGTAGTGGCGCAGTCGCCTAGCTATCATGAAGATGTCGTACGCCAGCTTCTGATAATGCGGGTACCACTGTTTTGTTGGTGTGAGCACCTCGTTGAGGTAGTAGACTAGGTGTTGTACCCCTTATACTTTATTTTGTTCGGCTCGCTCCACTACGAGCACAGTGCTAACCACCTGGTTGGTGGCGGAGATGTATAGCAACAATGGTTCCTTTTTGCGAGGTGTTACCAACACCGGCGAGGTGGACAGTAGATGCTTGAGGTCTTCGAATGCTTCTTGTGCTTCGTCTGTCCACTCGAATTTGTCAGCCTTGCAAAGAAGTTGGTAGAAAGGCAGTGCATTTTCGACCATCCGACTGATGAATCGACTGAGCGCCGCGATTCGCCCAGCCAGCTGCTGGACGCCTTTTACGTTTTTCGGCTTCTCCATAGCCAGTTTGGCTTTTATTTTCTTTGGGTTGGCCTCGATCCCTCTCGCGGAGATGAGGTACCAGAGCAATTGCCTAGATGGTATGCCGAAGGCGCACTTGTTCGGATTCAACTTTATTCGTTAGCGGTCGAGGTTATCGAAGGTCTTGCGGAGATCGTCAAGTAACGAGGCTTCCTCCTTGGTTTTGACGACGATATCATCGACGTAGACTTGGATGTTACAACCAAGTTGGTCCTTGAGGAAGGCCTACATACACCGCTGGTAGGTGGCTCCTGCGTTTTTTAGACCAAAGGGCATCGTTGTGTAGCAGAAGACACCAAAGGGCGTGATGAATGTTGTTTTCTCCTGGTCCTCCTCTTTCATTCGAATCTGATGATAGTCTGAGTAGGCGTCGAGGAAGAAGAGGCGCTCGCATCCCGTGGTGGAGTCGATTATCTAATCGATCCGTGGCAACGAGAAGTGGTTCTTTGGGCAATGCTTGTTCAAGGAGGTGAAGTCCATGCACATCTGCAGCATATCCGTGTCTTTTTTAGGAACAAGCACAGGATTTGCTACCTAGGTGCTTTCCTTGATCTCGCATATGAAATTAGCGTTGAGGAGTCTATTGACTTCCATACCGACCGCTTTTTCCCTTGGTTCAGACAGTCATCATATTGTTTCTTTGACTGGCCTTGCTTCAGGATTTACATTGGGTGAGTGCTCGATGAATTACCTGGGAACTCCTGGCATGTCCGCTGGACACCAGGTGAAGATTTCCCAGTGCTCACGGAGGAATTCGATGAGCGCGAGTTCCTATGCAGGACTCAAGTTGTTGGCGATGAGGGTCGTCTTGGTCGGGTCCGTTGGATGGACCTGGACTGGTTTGGTGTGCATCGACGTGTCGAAGGATTGGTCGGGTGGACCAATGAGCGTCTCAACACGCAATGGTTATCGTTATTTTATTACTTTTACTGATGACATAAGTAGATATGGATATATCTACTTAAGGAAGCACAAATCTGAAACTTTTGAAAAGTTCAAGGAATTTCAAAAAGAAGTAGAGAATCAACTTAACAAAAAAATCAAGCATCCTCGATCGGATCGGGTAGGAAAGTATTTGAGTTATGAGTTCAACATGCACTTGAAGGATTGTGGGATTATCCCACAGCTTACGCCAGCCGGAACACCACATCGTAATGGTGTGTCGAAACGATGTAACCGTACTCTATTAGATAGTTTGTGCTCCATGATGTCTTTAACTGATTTGTCTGTGTCATTTTGGGAATATGTGTTAGAAACCGCTGCTTTTATTTTAAACCGAGCACCATCCAAATGCGTGGAGACAACCCCATATGAGATATGGTAAGGTAAGAAGCAAATGTTGTCATTTCTAAAAGTTTGGGGATATGAGGCTTATGTCAAGAAACTACAGCCTGCCAAATTTAAAACCAAGGCGGAAAATGTATCTTCATAGGATACCCAAGGGAAACAGTTGGGTATACCTTCTACAACCAAGTCGAAGACACAACGTTTGTCGCGAAAAATGACACCTTTCTTGAGAAAGAGTTTCTCGCTAAAGGAGTCAGTGGAAGGAAAATTGAGTTAGATGAAATTGTTGACCCTTCTCTCCAAATTCCGAGTAGCACAACAAAAGCCATTCCAAGACCGCTCTCCAACATGGAAGAAGAACCTAATGATAATGATCAAGACAACATCAAAACTCCCGCGGTTCGCAAGTCTACAAGAGTTCGTACCACTCCTGATTGGTACAGTAGCCTTGTAATGTCTGTCATACTAGATAAACATGAAGAACCTACAAACTATGAAGAGGCTATGGAAAGTGTTGATTCTGAGAAATGGCTAGAAGCCATGAAATCCGAAATAGGATCCATTTATGAAAACCAAGTTTGGACTTTAGTAGATCTTTCAGAAGGCCGCAAGGACGTGGACAATAAATGGATCTTTAAGAAAAAGACAGATGCGAATGGTAATGTGACCATTCACAAAGCTCGACTTATCGCAAAAGGGTTTCGACAAATTCAAGGAGTTGACTATGATGAGACTTTCTCTCCCGTAGTGATGCTTAAAGCTGTCCAGATTTTACTAGATTGCTGCCCATTTCGACTATGAAATATGGCAGATGGATGTCAAAACCACATTCCTAAATGGATACATTGATGAAGAGTTATATATGATGCAACCAGAAGGTTTTGTTGATCCTAAGGATGTCGGAATGGTGTGCAAACTTCAGCGATCCATTTATGGATTGAAGAAAGCATCTCGGAGTTGGAACCGATGTTTTGATCAAGTGATCAAGAGTTTTGGATTCATCCAAAATCAACAAGAGTTCCGTGTTTACAAGAAAGCGAGTGGGAGCTCAGTGGTTTTTCTAGTAGTATATGTGGATGACATATTACCCATGGGAAACGATGTGGATCATATGAAAAGCGTGAAAGCATATTTGAGTAGTCAATTTTCCATGAAGGACTTAGGTGAAGCTGCTGAAAGAGCATGTGGGCCCCCATGTGTGGTTTTGGTAATTAATGATAATCTTTATGGACTAATGTGTGCATTAAGTTTCACTTGTAGGATTTGTCCATTGGCATCGCTTGGAGCATGTGTTGGCTTCAAGACAGGGTCAAAGTATGCTCAAGGAAAAGGTATTCTTGATAGGTTTTCCCTTTTGACGGTCTCGTGTTGGTAGTTGAGAGACCGAGTTTAGGATAGATAGTCGTACTATCAAGATGGGCTCTCGATTGAGTAACTTGACTGTATCGTTCAGAGAGAGCTCAAACCTTTGCATTCTTAGCAACATCTTTCTTGGTTGTTTGCTGGTCCTATCCATGTGAGGATATAGAGCTTGTGGTTATCTTCATAACAAGCTCTTGTTCATCAAAAATGGATTTGCCTTTTATACCTTGTTGCGTTTTTTATCTCAGAGGTTTTCCGAATGCTCACCGAGTGAGGTATCTCACATTATAATACTTGATACTTTCTCACTTGGTTATATCCAATATTTTTAACAAAATTTGTTGGGTATCTCTTGTTGTCCTCTTTCCAATAAAATTGGTTTCGGATCAATCGGAGTTCCCTAGCTCTAGTTATCACGGTTTGATTATCTGCCTCTTATTTGTTTTAAAAAGAAAAAGAAAAAATAGATTTTGGACCGAGCAGTAGTACTGGCTGGCACTAGCGCTCGCACCTGCGTGCTGCCTTCTGCCTCTGTGTCGCCTGGTAGGCCTGGACGGTGCTACCGGGCCTCAGTGATAGTACCGGGCCGGCTAACCGGTACTACCGGCCGGCCCAGCTGCTCCCAGGCCCAGCTCCCTCGTGCTGGCCCCACGCAGCCGCCCAGTTCCTGATCCCCTCTGCTCTCACGCGCTCTGCTCCCTCGCTCGATCGCTGCCGGCTCGTGTGGCTCGCTCCGCAGTGTCACTCGCTAGGCAGTGTCACGCGCTGCCGCTTCACTCTTGCTCCCGCAAGCAGCTCGCCACCGATCCCCTTTCCCGCGCGCGTCCACTTGCCCGCAGCGCTCGCTCGCCCGCTCGCTCCTGCCTGCCCTGATCCCCTTTGGCTGGCTCGCTTTCCTTTGTTGCTCACCAGATCGCCAAGGCCCAGGCTCCCGTGTTGACCCGCTCGTGTCGCCAGGGAGCGGTAGTACCGGGCCAATCCGGTACTACCGGCCCATGGCCGAAAAAGGCCCCAACGGAAAGAAAAACTGGGCCACTATAAATAGCCTCCTCTCTCTCTTTTTCAATTACTTCTTCTTTTCTCAAGCCATTTTGCCTCATTGTTTTGACTTCTCTTGTTCTTGATTTCTTCCTCCCCCTCCAATAATTCTTGCCAATATTTGAGGAGAAGTAAGAGGAGATCTAGATCTACAATTGACCAAACCAAATCATCTCTTTGTGAGTGAATCTTTGGGATCTAGATCTTGGGGGATTTTGTGTTCCCCTTTGTGTTCTTCCTCTCTTGTTCCCCCAATTGCTTTAGCAGCATTGTTGGAACTTGAGAGTGAAGAATTGGAGCATATTTGTGGTGTTCTTACCATTTGCATTAGGTGCATCAGTTTGTGTTCTCTCTGGAGGATTTGGTTGGTGATATTCAAGAAGTTTGTCCCTCTTGGGTTCTTGGAACCCTAGATGGTTGTCTGGCCTTTGTGGCGTGTTCTTGGGGCCTTCAATTAAGTTGTAAAGCTCTCCCCGAGATTGAGGCCTTGGTGGTGATTATTGGGAGCCTCCAATTAAATTGTGGAGATATTCCCAATCTTGTACGGGTTTGGTGACCGCCCTCAAGTGTCCCATAGTGGAACGGGTGCTTGACCGCGTGGTGGGTGCTCGGGAGAATAGGGTGAGGCCTCTTGTGGTGTTGGTGGTCTTAGTACCGCCCACCCCTCCAAAGAGGCGTACTCCCTTGTTGGGAGGAACTCGGTAAAATACCGTTGTCCCCGCGTGTCTCGGTTATCTCTATACCCGAGCTCTTTACTTATGCACTTTACATTGTGATAGCCTTCATGCTTGAAGTATTCTATATTTCTATCACATTGTTGCTTGTCTTGTTTAGCATAAGTTGTTTGTGCACATAGGTAAATATCTAGGCTTTGTGCTTAACAAAAGAAAATGCTAGTTTTATTCCTCCATTGTTAAGCCCATCTCGTAAAAGTTTTAAACCACCTATTCACCCCCCTCTAGGCGACATCCGTGATCTTTCAGCTGCGTACATATTAGGCATCAAAATCTATAAAGATATATCAAGACATCCAATTGCATTAACTCAATGTCCGTAACGGATGCTGATACAGAAAAGATGTCTTACGTCTCCTATGCTTTAGCCATAGGATCTATCATGTATGCAATGTTAAGTACTCGCCTTATGTGGCATTGGCTCTTAGTCTGATGAGCTGATACCAGAGTAATCCAGGATCAGATCATTGGACATCTATTAAGAATATCCTGAAGTATCTTAAGAGAACAAAGGATATGTTCCTAGTCTGTGGAGGAAGTGATGAAGCTCTAAACGTAACCGATTACATGGATGCGAGATGGAACTCAGATCATGATGACTCGAAGTCTTAGACAGGATTTGTGTTCCTAGTGAATGGTGGGGCGGTAAGCTGGAAGAGCAAGAAGCAGCCGGTGGTGGCGCAGTCTTCAATGGAGTTTGAATACATTGCTGCAGCTGATGTGGCAAATGAAGCTGTTTGGCTAAGGAATTTCATCATCGAACTAAGAGTCATTCCAAGCGTACAAGACCCCGTGATGATCTATTGTGACAACACAGGCACTATTGCAAACACATAGGAACCAAGGACTCATTCCATGGCCAAACACATCAAGCTTCGGTTTCACGTCATCTAGCATAATGTTGACGAAGGTGAAATCAATATTTGCAAAGTAAACACGGATCTGAATGTGGTAGATTCTTTAACTAAAGCTCTCCTACAAGTCAAGCACGAACAACACCGAGATGCCATCGGTGTTAGGTTCCTGCCTATTGTAAATTAGATTTATTTATACTCTAGTGCAAGTGGGAGACTAAAGGAGATATGCCCTAGAGGCAAATAATATAGTGTATTGTTTGATATATCTCTTGTATGTTCATAATACGTTTCATACTATGCTATAATTGTATTAATACGAAACGTTAATACACGTGTGGTATGTAAACAAACGCTGTCTCTAGTTATCTCTAGCGAACTAGTTCATTGGTCATGAGGATGATCTGGGTTTCAAGATCATGGGCATTTATGCCAAAACAATGAGGTCATATCATTAGTTGAATGATGTGATATACAAACATCCGATAGTTATATCTTAATGATATCTAGTTACAAAGTTCATCATTGATGATAAATACAGTAAATCTTGTAACCTGATCCTTAGGCTGTGAGGTAATGCAAATCACCGTTTTGGAGGAAGCTTTGATGGTATAAAGCATCATCTCGTAACAGGGTGATCAAAAAGGTGCCACTCAGGTTTTCCAAAGGGACGCGTAGAGGAGTACATATCAAGACCAAGATTTGTCAATCCATGTAACAGTTAGATACATGTGGCCATCTTAGTGACGTTGCATTAATAAAGCTTGCAAGTATGTGACTTGGTTACGGAATGCATCGACATGGGAACGAGTAAACAAGTTCATCGGTAACGAGACCGAACTAAGGTATGGGGATACTAAAGATCAAGTCATGGATGAACTAGGTATCAAATGACAAAGGGAATGGGAAACGACTTTTCACGGTTCGAGCGGTAAAATTCGTGAAACACACGGGAGTCACATGGCCATCCAGGTCCCTCTATTGATCATTGATGTGAGAGATGTATCAATCATGTCTGGAGTGTTTCCGAACCGACAGATGTCACACTGAAGGGTGGGGATGCTTAGGGTAGATGCGGTTGTAGGGGTTCGTAGCATGGAAAACAAAAAATTTCTATCGCATACAAACAAACAAGCCAAGATCTATCTACTAGATTGTAGCAACGAGTCGATAGAGGAACTCACCCTCGAAGATTCCAAAGCGGTTAACGAGAGCAGATTCTCGTGGGTGATGTAGTCGTACTCTTTTCGATCTCAAGATCGCGTAGACGATCCTTCCAGTGCCACGTTCCAGCAGCGCTCCATGATCGGTCACACGCGTTAAATTTTCGTGAAGACCTTCCTCTCCCTTGTTCCAGCGGCGGTGGAGGTTGTAGCACTCTCCTCGCGATTCCTGACAACGGCGTGGTACCGAAGTAGAGGGAGATCCCAGGCTTCGCCTTAAGCCGGTGCGAGTATGGTGGAGCTTATGAGAGAGGCTATTAGTGGTCTAGTAATTAGACACACCAATTAGAAGGCTCTAAACCAATTAGAAGGCTCTAAACCGAAATAGCTCTAAACCGGAATAGCTCTAAACCGGGGTTTAGGTCTAGGGTTTAGTTTAGAGGATAGGAACTTGTGTGTGTGAGGAGGGGAGCCCTGCCCCTCCTTATATAGGTGGGAGGGCTGGCCGGCCAAGGGGAGGAGTTCCTCCCCAACTCGGCCTTGGGAGGTGCGCCGGCCAAGGGGAGGAACCCTCCTCCAACTCGGCCTCCTCCAATCCTCCTCTTTTCCCACTTCCCAAAATTGCCGTTTGACTTTCAAACTAGCCGTTTGACTTTTCAATTTAGGATTTAAATAAACCCTTTATTTTGGACAGCGAGAACACTTAGTACATGATGCAATCATTCCAACATGCAATGACACATTCATGTACCCTTCCCCCTCCGGAGTGCCGGACATTCCGGGACCTTCTAGAATGTTCCCGACGAAAACACCGGAACCATTCCCCAACTCCGAAACGGGACTTTCCTTATATGAATCTTATTCTCCGGACCATTCCGGATCTCCTCGTGACATCCCGGATCCCATCCGAGACTCCGAACAACATTCGGTCTCTTTCTCATAATACCATAACTACTCAAACAACGTCGAATCCTTAAGTGTGTCTCCCTACGGTTCGTGAATTATGCGGACATGATCGAGACACTTCTCCGAACAATAACCAATAGAGGAATCTGGAAATTCATATGGCTCCACATATTTCTCGATTACTTTGCGATCGAATGAACCACTTACATACGATACCAATTTCCCTTTGTCTCACGATATGTTACTTATCCGAGGTTATGATCGTCGGTATCTCTGCATACCTAGTTCATCCTCGTTACTGATAAGTACTCTTTTCTCGTTCCCGTGATATGTGATCCCTTGTGACCAAGTCACATGCTTGCAAGCTAATTGGATGACATTTCACCGAGAGGGCCCAGAGAATATCTATCCGTCATGTGGATGGACAAATCCCACTCTTGATCCATGTGTTTCAACCAATACTTTCCGAACACTCAATGCCACCTTTATAGCCACCCTGTTACGGTGTGGTGTTTGATGACATCAAAGCATCCATCCGGTAAAGGTGATATGCATGATCTCATGGTCGAAGGAATTAGGTTACTATGTATCAGAAAGCATATAGCAATTGAACTATTGAAATGACTTGATCTTTTATGCTACGCTTATCTATAGGAGTATGTCCACCATATCATTCTCCTAACGATATGATCTTGTTGTTGATAACATCTCAATGTTCATGATATGGAAACCACAATCATCAATCAACCAACAAGCTAGTGAAGTATAGAGGCTATACTAGGGACTTCAAATTAAGTTTACAAATCACACAAGTATTAATGGTTTCCTTGTTAATACTATTATAGCATGAATGTAAACATTTATCATAAGTATGAAGATATGATAATAACCTACTTTATTATTGCCTCTTGGGCATATCTCCAACAGTCTCCCACTTGCACTAGAGTCCATAATCTAGTTTCAAACCTTTTTGTGTATTCAACACCTATGGCTTTCCGGTGTTGTATGTACACGATTGCTAGTGGTCAACTGATCTCCGGATCTGACACTTCCAGGTCCGTGTGTAATTGCATGTCTTTGCGTCTCTACGCATCACTCATTCTCTAATGAGATGGCTTTGTATGATTTGGTCTTTCGGTGTGACCTTTAGTTCTTTGGGGTTAAAACATGTTGACAATATTGTCGTACAATATATCTTCATAGTATTATCCCGCTGTGAACTACACCTAGTTTGATAACAAACTACTTGACACAAATGCCCTCTTTTGCTGCTATAATAGCAGTCATATACTTAGCCTTTTGTTTGTAGTATCTGTCACAATGTCTTAACTTTGGAACTCATCCAAATCCATTATGGAACTCACTTTCCATTATATTGTGCCACCCTTAGTTTAGATTGAGATAAACTTAATTTGCACTCTGTGACAAAACTAGTATCAATGTAGTACTTTTACAATGAACTAATCATCTATTTGTCACTTCTACAAATAATATACTCTTAGTTCTTCCAAAAGATCATAAGAATATCCTTACTATCGTCCAATGATCATCTTATGAATCATTCTGGTATATGCTCATAATATTTATAGCATAGGACATATCTGGATTTGTACATATCACAGTATGATATAAATACTCTTTGTGATTTCATACATCAAGTATCAATCTATACTTGAATCTTTGTTTCACTTACCAAGTGCCAATACACTTGAATATATCATCAACATTGAACTCTTTCAATCCTTTCTGTGCAACAAGAACCTTTCTTGTAGTTTCTATATTGAATTAATTCAATATCTCGTCTATTTACTTGCACAACCATATTAGCTCCTATTGATGCCAAATATTTGGGTTTTGCCTAAGTCTTTCATCGGGATGAAATTCTTAATATGTGTTAATAAAAGATACATTATTTCCAATCAACAATATGTCTTCCACATAATGTATTAGAAACATGTCTTAGCGCTCCCACTTAATTTCTTGCAAATGCAAGCATCTTCATTGTCTCTGATGAAATTAAACTCTTTTAACAGTTTCATCATAGTGAAGATTCCAACTCCGCTATGCTTACTTCAACCATTGAAGTTTGCATATGCTTTTAGCATCCTTTGAATTAACAAAACCCTTTGGACCGTGTCATGCACACGTCCTAGGTAACCATTCTATTAGAAGAACTTGTTTTGTTTATTCTACTACCACATAACAAATTATATGTAGTGGTTGCTACATTAATCCGTCTAGACTAAAAATCGCTATGAAAGATCAAATCTTGTCATATACAACCTTTGAACATTGTTGTGAACTCTTTCCCAACATGTCGACTATTTCATAGATGTGAAACATCCATGTCTACTTCTTTATAGATCCAAACACAACTGCAAGGTCTTACACCTTTTTCGAGGGTCCTTCAAGTTCAAAACTTGATTTCTCGTGTATGGAACTATCACGGATTATATGGCTTCAAGCCATTTGACGGAGTCAGGGCCCATCATCACTTCTTTGCATGTAGTCTGTTCATTATTCTCAAATAATGATTCAACCCTCAAATCTTGGTATTTGATTGTTCATCCGACCTACTTGTTTCAATAGGAACTTGGATCTCTGTGACCACAACCTTTGAGGTACGTGAGCCATGAGTTTTGTTGCTGCCTCCGGAACACTTTTTCATTGCCATGCAACTCTGCACATATAGCTAAGGTTCTTTTAACCTTATCAAAGTTCTATTGTCCTCCCACTTAACTTTTCACGAAAAATTCCTTCTCAAAGAAACTTGACGTTCTAAGCGACAAACACTTTTGTCTCCGGTGTTTATGGAGGAATACTTAACAGTAATACAAAGACAGGTTTATCCGACTTTGGTTGCAAACATCTTTCTTATGCATAGCATACCAATGTTTAAGAAAGGACTACTTGGGTTTTATCCCAAACCATAACCTTATATGGTGTCATTTCAGCGGATTATGATGGAGCTCTTTTAGTGGAAAACGGTAGTCTCTAAAGCTTTTAATCTTTAAAATATAATAGCAGTTTTATGAATTATACCTTCGATCTTACCATGTCAAACAAGGTTCAATTACATGTCTCGAACGCTCCATACTCATATGGTATTTCGGGAAATGCAAGTCCACGGACCGATTCCTTAAATCTTAGGTATTATGCTAAACTTGTAACTTAAATATCTTCCTTTATGATCTTATCATAAACTATTTATATTCTTGTTACAATGATTTTGCACTTCATCTTGAAAATCTTTCGAACTTTTCAAATATTTCACACTTCATCCTTATTAAGTAAATATTCACATATTCACTCAAATTTTCGGAGAAAGCATATGAAGTTGAAATCCATCGCTCTTGACTACACATAATGGAGTTCGTACAACAATATGCACAAGTTCCAATAAGCTAGTCATTCATTCCCTTTTGGCCTATGAACGAAGTTTTAATTATCTCTAGGAAAGTTTCACAAACGTCATTTGATCAAAATCAAAAGACTCCAAAATTCCATCCACATGGAGTTTCTTCATGTTTTCTTTCCAATATAATTTAAACGGCGATGTCACTTCCTAAGTGATCTTTCAATCAATTTGTCTTTCGACAATTTTAGCACTAGTTTTATGGATGTGATTTCTCCAACGAGATTTGTGAATCATCCATCTTTTATGGATTACGGCAATTATTTGAACAACCCTTTTGTTCTCATAATACCTGATAAAACAAATCTTGAAGGCAAGCGTTGATGTTTAACGAGCAACAAAATAACCCTTTATTTGTTCTCGATGAACATCATCACATATTCTTTTGCTAGTTACTTAGGCCATTGTAGTTCATGAATTGTGTTGTTTCGTATGACGATTCACACCAACAAATTCAGTATCAAATACTTAAGAACCACATTGTTTAATAAGCAAAGAATATAGCCATAACATGTATATCATCTATATACCTTAAGCTGAACAATTCTAGTCTTTTCTTTTCTGCCATATACTTATGAGATTCTCTTTCAGTATTTCCTTTTCTGTTTGAAAGAATCTATCAACATCAATAGTGGAGTCATACTTATGACACATAGTCCAAAGCGTGTATAGTTAAATACCAATGTATTTGAACTTGCACTTTGAAGTAGATCACCATTATCAAATATTTGGTGTTCTTTCAAATTCCTTTCTTTAGTAATCTCTTGGTGTAGTAAACATTTTACCTACATCAAATATTCACCTTCATCATGGATTTATCCATGATCAAGCTACTTTAGCTTATAACGGTGAATCGTGAGTATAATGTTGCTCTCCAAAACCTTTTGGAAGATTAGGACAACTAGTGTCTCCAACCTTTTGCAAATTCTCATCAAATATGAGAACATGACTTTTGCCATATTATACTCTATCATGTTGTAACCAAAACTTCATTTCAGATATCACAATATCTTCCACACATCATGGTTTCTGAAACAACTCTTTCAGATCCTAGATAACCTTGATATTAAGACAATCCTTTGAATATCAAGAATCATGGAGACAAACATGATACTCAAACACTAACACTTGGAATTGTCACTCTTGTTTTAATACTAATTATTAAACTTTATGGAGTAACCGGAAATTACTGAAAGTTTGCAATAGGACTTTTAAACTTTAGATTAACACTTCAAAACAATACGATACCAGTTCGTAAAGTAACTAACCAGAATTCTATAGTTCTATCATCTCAATTATAACTAAGCGCAAGGTGGTAAACGGATGCCAATGACTACAACAACTATGCAAATTCACTTTGATTTAGTTTATGATAAATTGAGTTCTAATTAATAATTAAATTAATCTAGGTGAACTCCCACTCAAAACAACATCCCTCACATTGTTTTAGTGATCACACGAACCAAATCCACCACATCAAAACCGATCATCACGAGAGTTGATATAGCTTTAATGGCGAACAATCAACATGTTCATCATATCTACTATATGACTCATGCTCTACCTTTCGGCAATCCGTGTTCCTGAGGCCATGTCTGTACATGCTAGGCTCGTCAAGATCAAACCTTAGCTACCGCATAAGCAAATCTGGCTTGCTTACGTTGTATTCACCCGCGGAATCAAAGACACCCGATCATCACGTGGTGCTTCGAAGCAGCAAGCTTTGGCAACGGTGCATACTAAGGGTGAACACTTTAGAACTTGAAATTTATGTGCATGAGGGATCATCTTATAATGCTACCGTCGTCTACTAAGCAATACAAGATGCATAAAGGATTAACATCACATGCAATTCATAATATGTGATATGATATGGCCTTTCTTCTTTGTGCTTCCGATCTCCATCTTCAAGCACGAACATGATCTCCATCATCACCGGCATAGCATCAAGGTCAATGACGCTTCTTCATGGTTGTCGTCCACCAGCTTCAACTATTACAACTATTTTGAATAGACACGCAGGTCTTAATGAAATTAAAGACAACCATATGGCTCACGCGTTGCCAACTTACAATAAGGAACATTGCATACATCAAATATAATCACAATCATGGCCATATCACATCACTGCACACCCCTGCAAAACAAAGTTAGACGCTTCTACTTTCTTTGCATATTTTACGTGGTTTGGGGCTTTCCATAAGTGTCGTTCTAACCTACGAACAAGAATCCACAACATTGATACTAGCATTGTTGATTACCCGTTGTAAATTGGATCTTTACTATGCTAGGAGAAACAGGCACCCGCAAAGCCACTTATGCAATACGAGTTGCATGTCAAGCGTGGAGCAAGTCTCATGAACGATGTCATGTAAGGTTAGCCCGGGCCGCTTCATCCCAACATACCGCAAGATGCAAAGTACACAAAAGCAATCTACAATAAAAGCATCAACGCCCACAATGACCATTGTGTTCTACTCGTGCAACAGATCTATATATAGACACGGCTCTGATACCACTGTAGGGGTTCGTAGCATGGAAAACAAAAAATTTCTATCGCATACAAACAAACAAGCCAAGATCTATCTACTAGATTGTAGCGAGTCGATAGAGGAACTCACCCTCGAAGATTCCAAAGCGGTTAACGAGCAGATTCTCGTGGGTGATGTAGTCGTACTCTTTCCGATCTCAAGATCGCGTGACGATCCTTCAGCGCCACGTTCAGCAGCGCTCCAGATCGGTCACACGTTCGGTACTCGACGAAGACCTTCCTCTCCCTTGTTCCAGCAGGCAGCGGAGGTTGTAGCACTCTCCTCGCGATTCCGGCAGCACAACGGCGTGGTACCGGAAGTAGAGGGGAAATCCCGCAGGGCTTCGCCTTAAGCCGGTGCGAGTATGGTGGAGCTTATGAGAGAGGCTATTAGTGGTCTAGTAATTAGACACACCAATTAGAAGGCTCTAAACCAATTAGAAGGCTCTAAACCGAAATAGCTCTAAACCGAAATAGCTCTAAACCGGGGTTTAGATCTAGGGTTTAGTTTAGAGGATAGGAACTTGTGTGTGTAAGGAGGGGAGCCCTGCCCCTCCTTATATAGGTGGGAGGGCCGGCGGCCAAGGGGAGGAGTTCCTCCCCAACTCGGCCTTGGGAGGTGCGCCGGCCAAGGGGAGGAACCCTCCTCCAACTCGGCCTCCACCAATCCTCCTCTTTTCCCACTTCCCAAAATTGCCGTTTGACTTTTCAATTTAGGATTTAAATAAACCCTTTATTTTGGACAGCGAGAACACTTAGTACATGATGCAATCATTCCAAATTGCAATTACACATTCATGTACCCCTTCCCTCCGAGTGCGGACATTCCGGACCTTCTAGAATGTTCCCACGAAAACACCGGAACCATTCCCCAACTCCGAAACGGGACTTTCCTTATATGAATCTTATTCTCCGGACCATTCCGGATCTCCTCGTGATATCCCGGATCCCATCCGAGACTCCGAACAACATTCGGTCTCTTTCTCATAATACCATAACTACTCAAACAACGTCGAATCCTTAAGTGTGTCTCCCTACGGTTCGTGAATTATGCGGACATGATCGAGACACTTCTCCGAACAATAACCAATAGAGGAATCTGGAAATTCATATGGCTCCCACATATTTCTCGATTACTTTGCGTCGAATGAACCACTTACATACGATACCAATTTCCCTTTGTCTCACGATATGTTACTTATCCGAGGTTATGATCGTCGGTATCTCGCATACCTAGTTCATCCTCGTTCGATAAGTACTCTTTTCTCGTTCCGTGATATGTGATCCCTTGTGACCAAGTCACATGCTTGCAAGCTAATTGGATGACATTTCACCGAGAGGCCGAGAATATCTATCCGTCATGTGGATGGACAAATCCCACTCTTGATCCATGTGTTTCAACCAATACTTTCCGAACACTCAATGCCACCTTTATAGCCACCCACATTACGGTGTGGTGTTTGATGACATCAAAGCATCCATCCGGTAAAGGTGATATGCATGATCTCATGGTCGAAGGAATTAGGTTACTATGTATCAGAAAGCATATAGCAATTGAACTATTGAAATGACTTGATCTTTTATGCTACGCTTATCTATAGGAGTATGTCCACCATATCATTCTCCTAACGATATGATCTTGTTGTTGATAACATCTCAATGTTCATGATATGGAAACCACAATCATCAATCAACCAACAAGCTAGTGAAGTATAGAGGCTATACTAGGGACTTCAAATTAAGTTTACAAATCACACAAGTATTAATGGTTTCCTTGTTAATACTATTATAGCATGAATGTAAACATTTATCATAAGTATGAAGATATGATAATAACCTACTTTATTATTGCCTCTTGGGCATATCTCCAACAGCGGTATCATAGGAGAAATAGAGAAAGAGAAATCAGAATAGTTCCGGATAACATCCGATGTAGAGAATATAATAATATATGTTTTTTACATTAATTAGAGAATTAATATTAAAATATATATATTTTATTTTATTTTTATATATTATTGGGCCTCACCTGGAGGGGAGGCCCAAAGGGGCAAGGCGCCTGGGGAAGGGGGCCATCCGGCCAAGGCTTGGTGGGCCACCCAAGTGGGGCCCACCTAGGGCTGGCGGTTTCCCCTAGGTGGCCGGCAGGTGTGGGCATTAGTCCCACACTGCCTGCCCTTGGGTGGTGCGCCTCCCCCTCTCAGTATATATAGGGGTCTCCCCTTCCCTTTGGAATCACCCCATTCTCCTATTCTCTCTCTCTCACTTCCGCCGAGGAATTCTCCGTAATATTGGAGAGGATCTCTCGGGTTGTAAGTTCTCCACCTTCACACTATTGATGTGTGATCTTTGATCCAACATCTTCTTTTTCAGCTGCTCGGCTAGATCAGAGCCCAGGAGACGTCGCCTACACCGGACGTGTGTAGTACTTCGTAGGAATCACACTTGGGCCTCTCTTAGGAGTCCGGTGTATTTTCTAGCTCCGGTTTTCTCCCGGGATGATTTAGACGTGTACAGTTTTCTCCAAAGGGATTTAGACGTGTACAGTCCGGGAGAAGTAAAACATACAGATGTCCATAAAAATTGAATCTTTGAACAACATACACGAATAATAGCCTCAAACTCTCAAACTTCAGTACAACATACACGAATAATCTTTAAACATGCACCTCTCAGACTCTCAAATTTTGGTTTTTTAGATCGACAACAAAGTAAGTTACTTAAATTACAAATAATAGCCGTTCAACAGTCTTGGAACTCGAATGGACTTTTAAAGATTTGAACTTGGATGGACTTCTGAAGACTTAAACTTGGCATCCTAAATAAAAGAAATCAATATTAGAAAATAGCTTGTTCTATGATTATCAATATTAGAAATCAATATTACAAATCAAAATAGCCTGTTCTATGATTATCGATCCTCATTGGCATGATAAATAAACAATAGTAGTAAATCAAAATAAGATAAATAAGATAAACAATATTAGTAAATCAAAATAATCATGTGCCGTTTGAGATTTCAGATCCTAAAACTGATAAGGTTCAAAATAAGATAAATAGAGACTATGAGCAAAGTGAACAATACTGTGGTAATGGGCTGTGTGTGTCATAGTGCATTGACAGATAGTAGTGAACCAAATACATGTGTGTTAATTTTTATTTAAGACTAACAACATATTTATTTAAGAATTTAAGAATTGAATCCACGCAACAATAATCCACAAAGGAAAAAAGACACGTGTGTTAATTTTTCCACACATGGGCTAATTACATCTACCACTGCCGCCTACAGGTGGCTCTAGTATGTAGGCCTAAAACCTCTAGAGAAATTAACATTGTCAAATTTACACAAAAAAAGAGTATGTACTCAATTTAGTGCTCCTGTAGAAAGTTTTTGATGAATTAGATCTCTTTTATGACAGATAATGATTATTGCGCTTCATTCAAAAGCTAATCCAGATAATGATTATTGTGCTTCATCCAGAAGCTAATCTTCAACCAAATAGGTCAGTGCGTGTAAGTTTAGATGGAAAATAGCCATTAAATGTTCACGCTAACTCAAACATTTTCTTCTATAAAGTAGTAAAATGGAGACAATTAATGCATGCATGTACTATGTGCCAGCAAGTTAATTAAGCTAGCTCCACTACTTCAAAAAAATTAAGCTAGCTCCGTGGATGACCATAATCTATAATAACTAAATAGGTGATCCCCACTAAATTTATTTCTCTTGACATGCAAGCTATCCACCTCATCAATCATCTCTAAGCAATAGTAGACTGCCACCTAAGCAAATCTGACACCACAACACCAAAATGCCACCTCATCATGAAATCACGTATATTTTTTCGAATTTATTTTCTTCACACAAAACGCAGTCTCCTCATTTTCCATAGAACCGTTCGTCTTCAAAATTTTCGCCTCTTCCGTTTCTGCCGATGCAACAAATTAGAAGGAACTGATGGATTTCCTCTCCACGCCTCTTCATATTCCCCACACAGGAGTAACCGAACGATCCATTAGCTCTAGCTTCTCTCGCTTTTTAAGCCGCGGAGGCGCGGAGCTGCCCCCTTTGCATCATCAGTTGTCCATGCCAGGCCGGACTTTGTTGACAGTGTCAGTCTGTTCTCCGATTGGATCCTCAACCACCGCCGGTGAGACACCCCCTCCTCTTATCCACCATTTCAATAATATTTCTCTCCACACCGTGCTACACAGGACGTTTGTAGCCTGGTCGCTCATTGCGCGCATGTGCTGGATGGGACAAATCTCTTTCCCTGGGCGGTGCTCGATGCCATTTCAATCCCCTTACCTGACCAGGTTAGTCTAGACAAGATTCCCTCAAACCGTCAATCTCAGTCCCCTGTAATATCATGCTGCTTTACCGCCACCATACCCTGGTGTTAGAGTGTTGATCGATTGGGTGTATCTCTCTTATTGTGTTCATTCACCACTGAATGCCTCCACTACAATGGAATCTAGCTAAATTTGCTACATACCGTCTGCTCTAGAAGTATAATCTGAAATCGTAGTGGCTTGAGTAGACATTAGTTTGATTGAGTTAATACACATGTGCAAGTATGAATATCGACTGATTCCAGTAAACACTTGAATGCATACGGCTGCTGCAGATCTCATTATGTATACTCCTACTTTTTTTCTTGCAGGAAGACGATGATAAAAGGAATATTAAGCGTGCGAAAGCAAGAAGCTTTTCTGAATCCAGCTAAATTACTTTCTAATAAGCGTCATGCCGTCATATACTAAAAAAATAAAAACTCAGTACTCAGGGTAAACCATTTCTTTCTCTTAACTCAAAAGGTGACCCACCTTATAATTTCTAATTATTGTAGTGCTTTTGTTTAGATAAAAAATATTCTTGGCTTTAGATCTAACGGTAACATCTCTTTTGTCTTTTTGATCCCCATAATCATTTGATAGATTGCTTGTAGATGCATGTAATTCTTTTTTAACTTTTTAGGCTCTTTACGTAATGTCAAACCTCCACAACTGGGTGCAGTTCTTCGTCGCACACTGCTATCTGTTAATGGTAGATACTGCAACACTTCTGAAAGTACACATGCACGTTATTTGACTGCTAGATATATCTACACATGGAATTAAGGTAACCAATTTATATAACAGCATGCGCTCCTCTATTTTATGCCCATATAGTCATCTTAAGGCAGTCGAGACAATAATTACATTTCCAATTGTAGTAAATATCAATCTCATATATCTTTTATATCTCATCAGAAACACTCAACCGTTTGAGTATGTTTGTGTTGCTCTTATGATGTCAAATGCTACATCAAAGGCATTGCACAAGCCATTGATTAGAGGTGTTTAATTTGCTCAGTTCTTCCGCAAGATGAGATTATCTGAACTACGGTGAACATCTTTTGCAATAAAAGTAGATACATTTATAAATATTTGGTTAAGATGCGGGTACTTTCTTGATACCCTCTTACATGCTTACTTTCATGGTATTAATTCTGACAATGCTATTGATTTGACTTACATAGTCACACGGTGTCGTGGTGATATGTGGCGAGACCATATTGCTATATCGTTTGGATGGTAGAAGTGTGAGATTAATTGTTCTTTTTTTCATTGCCCAATTACACTGATGTGCTATTGTAAATGGAGGTAGTGATAAAGCACCATTGTTCTTACTATGTTGTTTCATTTATTCATGTTGAATGCCCAAATGGTGCCATCAATTCGTTAGTCAAAATATGATGTATTTTATTTTGTATGATTAAATCATCTTCTTGGAGTTGTTACAACAATCATAATTTTGCACGTGGCACTACTATTATCAACAATCTCTCCTTATGTATATATCGGTATTATTTTCACTTTCATCAATCAAAATTGCATACCTATGAATCCCGCAGCAACGCGCGGGGTATCATCTAGTCCATACAAATAGTGAATACTTATTAGTCAATAGTGCTTTGCCATGGTCATAGATAGTACTACGACGAAGAGGCCAAGGCGCCAGGCCGGTGAACTAATTGAATTACCAAGTGGCATTCACCAATCTTATCTCTGTATCTAGAGGGTCGGCTTATGCAGTGCATATTCTTCTCCCTTAATTGGCAGAACTGAAGGTCAAAAATAGAACAAAGAATAAAATTACGCATCAGCACAGATGTAGAAGCAGTCGTACCACGTATATGGGAAGGCATCGTATCTATCAGTTGGATGAAGCACTAGAACCAACGGGTCCTGAAGATTGTAAGTGGAGATGAGAAGGCATCATATCTTTGATATTGCTCTGATATCTGAACCCTCTCCATGAAGTTTGTAAGGCAGTCAGTTTGCAGTGCATAGTGTTTTTGCAGTGCAAGATGATATAAATGATGAATTCTAGTGCCTGGCAGGTGCTACCAGAAAAGCAAGAAACAATGCAATTTTGACGGGTGTGCCAGAGCAAAGATCCCACCATGCAGATGACGAGTAGGAGGAGGAGCAATACCGTGCAGATGACGACGGGGCAGAGCTTGGCGTCACGGATCTCGTCCTTGTCGCCGCGTCAGATCTCTGGTCGCTGCCGCAGACGCTGCTCGCCGGACGGGTCGCTGTCGCCGTCGCTGCTGCTCGCCGGATGGGTCGCTGCTGCCAGACGGGTCGCTACCACGTGCAGCTTGTCCAAATCAAGCCACCCCCATCCGCCACTCTCCGCTGCTAGGATTGGTGCCAGTGGTGACTCTCGATTTGGGACTGGAGTCGATGTCTACAGAAATAAAACGGACCGCCAGAGATGCCTAATGTTTACAGAGGTATACGGGCCGTAAACAACTCAGAGGTGTAAATATTCCAGTGAACCAAGTGTCTAATACTGGGCTCGGGCTGAAAACGGTTTGGATCGGACTAAAACAGGGGTTTCGGGCTAATTTTCAACCAACCAAGCGGGGCCTTGGGGTGCTTGAAGCTGCTCGGCTTCATCAACATACGCCTTCCTGCGTAAGGCATGACTCGATCTTCAAGAGTATGAATATTGTCTCTCTCTTTCCGTTGCTTATGTCTACATAGTATAAATCCTGATATTAGTGTTCGCTTAGTTAGAATTTTTTCTGCTACAGAACCCTACAACATGAATGGTATATTAAAGCCACAGAAGAAGGGAAATAATGGATCATAGCGAAAGTTAGACAGGAGCATTACTTCATTAAAGAAGAGGTCCATATTGAATTTTCGGAAATCTTTCAATTATTCCATCAAAGGGACCTCGACAAATCTATCCTCGGTTGCTATTATCTGTAAGTGATTAAATTGTTTATGTAATTAATAAGTATCTATCTCAGCTCGTTCAATTCATTGCCGGTAATTATCCTCACTATATTATTTTGTACGCTATGATGCAGAATGAAGATCATCGAATGTAAAAAGGAAGAATTCATGGATTTGAGTTTATTGATCAAAATCGAGTTAATGAAGCTATGCTAAAGATGAAGCCCGTGGTCATGGAGCATAACTTGCTCCGGTTTCTCAAGAAGCAGCATTTCTGTAAGGAAATACTATTTCCTTACCACTTCGGGTGAGAGTGTTTCTGTCTTGTACACATTAACCTTTGCTTACTCGATGTTGAGTGTAAATTATGAGTTACTGACGTATATAAACCTTGTGCAGCTTTCACTGGATTCTTTTAAGTATTTCCATTGACTTGGGAAAAGTTCAAATCATGAACTCATTACAAAAGGACATGGAAGAGTACTGCAATATGATCGATATGCTCAATAAGTAATTCAGTTATTATCGCACTATATCGGTCTCTTTCATTCAATTTCTGAGATATCAAGTAATTATTAATGCATTTATTCATTTTCTTTGCCGGACAGTGTTTGGACACGGTTCAAGACTATGATCCGCGGTCAATGGCGTGAAGAACTGATTTTTAAACCTATCCCGGTAAGTAGTACGAGCTAGATCCGCACATCTCTTTAATTCTAGTTTCAATACAATTATCATGCTTGAGTTATTATTTGATTAAATTATATTCTTATAAAGTGCGCGAGGCAGCCACAAGGGACTAATCTATGTGGATATTACATTTGTGAGTTCATTCGCGTTATGATTACTGAGCAGAACTTGAAAACTCTTTGATATGTAAACAATATATTCACAATTTATTTTTATTACCATAACTTGTGTTGAGTTCCATTCATATTTTTTTATGATGATTGATATGTTCATATTGGTCTCCTTCTTTATAGTTGGACGCAATGCGGGAAAAGCTCCTACCATAGGACTAACTACTAGAAATCCAAGAGAAATTGACGGGATTTTTAGTTGACTAGGTCATAGACCCATGCGGAGAATACAATCTAGATAGACCCTAAACATCCATGTAATGAATCTCCATGTAATCAAATATACGGGCTCTGGACCCGGTTGGAACTTATATACCAAATTTTATATATATGTATGTATGCTCGTAAGAGAAATTATATTATATATGCATCAACGTGTACAAGGACTATATAGTAGCGTGGTGTATGTATACGAAAACTTGTTTGAAATGAAAACATAAAATGAAAAATAACTGAACACAAAACACAAAATGAAAAGGAAAACACAAAACCCTAAAACCCCATCTCCTGCCGCATCAGCCAAATGGCCCAAAACGCTGCTGTGGCAGGGAACCTTTAGTCCCGGTTCGTGTTACAAACCGGAATTAAATATCCTCTAGCCCAGCGCACGGCACGGGGCCACGTGGTGGACCTCTAGTCCTGATTCCGCAGTCCTGGTTTGGCAACTGGGACTAAAGGCCCTTACGAACCGGAACTAAAGACCCTTACGAACCGGGACTAGATGGATGTTTTCTACTAGTGACATGCTGCAAGAAGCACCTTGTACCTATTCAGTGGGTGACAATGACGATAACCTACAAGCATTTGATTTTTTTTTGTTAACAATCATACCGACATGATAATTTGACATGGCGGGACATTTCGCTCTTCTCCCCTCTCTCCTGTGAACAGTAGCCTAAGAAAAAGTGAGTTGTCGGGCCGATCCTGAGCCCCTTCGGCAGCGATGTTGGCCGAAGGTGGCGGAGGGGAGGCGCGGAGTAGTTTATGATAGTTTAGTAGGTAGTTTTGCGGCGTTCTCGCCGCCGTTGTGGACGTTCTTCTCTAGAGTTTTGGCTCCAAATCATCGACCGTGATCTGAAGTTGGACGGGGTTGAGCTACCTTCTCGAGGTGCTCCGGTGGTCGGAGCCAAGTGGGGAGGGTGGATATAGCGCCAAAGACTCCCAATAATCGGTCTAGGAGCTGGCATCTAGTGAGGGAATTGATGCTTCTATGCCTATCTTGGCTGGCCATGGTGGCGGGAGAGAAAGGCGTAGTGGCGGGTGGTGTATTGGCTTCTCCTTCCCGACCGTCCGTGGTGGCGAGGGGGTTGCGAAGTGTTGCGTCGTCCCTCTTCTCCCTCTTTTGGATGTCGGTGTTGTTCTTCTCGCGGCGGGTTTTCCCTCCTGCTTGCTCTGGCGGCCATGGTGGTGGTTTGGAGTGCAGGTTTCGGTGACCCGCGGCAGCAGGTTCGTCTTTGGAGCTTACCTCTGACGATTTGTGGCGACTTCGTCCCGTCATCGCGTCGGACTCAATGGTAGTAGGGATGTCGCTCTGCTGCTGCTCCTTCTTCTGCGCCAGTGCTCGACGCCTCCTTCTCCCCAAGTGGTTTCGTCCCCGGTGATTTGGAGGTCGCCGGAAGCAGAGTTTTTTCGCCGGATGAGTTTGGTCGAGCCCTCTTCTCAGACCTCGATGCTAGCTTCACCTCCGAGGTCGCCGGCGATGGTGGCAGAGACACCAAGGACTTGATTGCTTTTCTTCTTCTTGTGCTAGGGTGTTTTTCCAAAGTGTGAGGCATTATCTTCGAATATTTTGGTCCTTAGGGTGAGTGTTGTATTGAGTCTAATTTTGTACCTGCCACGTTTCTTTAACAAGCAGCTTTAGGTGCGTTGCAGCCTTTGATCGTTCAAAAAAGAGATAATTTGACATGGCTCAGATAAAAGTGCATCGGATCTGAAATTTAAGTCGACTCTTTACCCTGTTCAACCAATGGCCAAAAATATTAATATTAAAATAACAGGTTTGTTGGGTGTATTAAAAGACACATGTACAATGCATTTATATGACAGGATAGGGGCACCAAAAAATGTTGAATTGTCTCCTCTATAACAACACATTTTGCTACATCTCACCAACGTTTGCCCAAATTATCCCAACCCCCTCTAAATTTCCATAGGAATTTCTCGCCGGAACTAATATCATCATTCATCGTGTAATTTAACTGTATACATACATACCGAACGCATGTGGCTTCCACCAGAACTCATCAGTTCATGCTAGATATTAATAAAGGTTTAAAGGAAATACTGGAAATATAATATTCATAGGAACATAAGAGGGGGCATCACAAATCTTTAAAGCACACTTTGTACTATTAACACCCCGCCTCTGCTAGGCCAGCAGTAGTTACTCCTGTCAACTCTCTAGAATTTTTAGATTTGAGCCACGAGCCGGCACAAATCTTAAAACTTTGAGGTCACTCATACAAATATTGTTCCTGGCGAAGCACGTTTAACCGGTAGATTTTACAGAGATAAGCTTCCGAAAAAGATTTTACGGAGATAAGCTTCCGAAAAAGAAGATGCACATGTCCTATTAAGCTCTAGGCCAAGATGTCACAACCATATTGTACAGTGAAAGCTACTTCTCATAGAGCAGACAATCCCTAGACCATGTATCCTCGAGTTGTTAGCGTAAAACTATCACTTTTGTGGCTAAATTCTGGGAAACTACCACTTTACGTTTTCATAGCAAAAATCTACCAGATTTTTCGTCCGTTTTCTCAAATTATACTAAACCGCTTCTAAACGCGAATTGACACTAGAGCTGACAAGGCTAGCCCACAGCGGATGCTGACGTGGCAAGTGAAGACGGCGGCCGACACGGCCGTCCACGCCCGTTAACGGCAGGGAGTGGGACCCACTCATGGCCGCTTCATAGCTGCCTGCCCTAACGCGTTAGGCACCAGTCGTCTTCCCCGCTCGACCACGCTCTTGAGACAGAGAGCGCCGCCGCCGCCCGCCCGCCCTGCCATTGGCGCCACCGTCGACAGAGAGCGCCACCGCCCACCGCCGCCGCCGTCGCCATGCCTAGCTGGCATGACGGTTTTGAGTCGAGCAACTCGTACCTAGGGGTAAGCTCTAGTCCATCCCCCATTCCCATATTTCAAATTAGGGTTCATTCGAAATTATGGTTCGTCGGATTAAAGTCGAATTATTCTTCGATTAGGACTTCACGGCACTCGACTATGCTCCTAATGTGATTGATGACCCGACATTTTGCAGGATAGCCATGAGCGCCGAGTGCTGTGACATGCACAATCTAGAGACGTGCAAATGCGTAGCCTTTGAAGGGATAGACACTGGGCGGAGATTCTACATGTGTCAGATTGAAAATGTAAGAAATTTTCTACATTTTTTACATATGTTACTGCCATTGAAATAGTTAAGCCTTTTATCTTAGATTACACTCCTTAATCTGTTACTGACAATGAGTTTATATAGCTTAAATCATGGACCTAGTTTATTTTATCTAAAGTAGTTTACTGAAATGTTTATATAGCTTAAAGCATGGACCTAGTTTAGTTTATCGAAAGTAGCTTAAAGCATGTTTGTACTGAAATATAGCTTCATCATATTAATTTGTCAGCTGGCATTTTAATGAAATGTTTGTACTGTCAGATAAAGGAATGTTGGTACTGACAGACATAAAGAAGTAAATTAGCTCAGTATGTTAATATTTGTGTTTAGACCCTTGCTTACACCCATATTTACACACATGTTTACAACCATATGTTTACACTCATGAATTTATCTGAATCTGTTTACACTCATGAATTTATCTCAGCAAGCAATGAGCTGTGGGTTCTAGTCCTGGGTGGATAAAGAATGGCCTGACACTCTCAATAATGCACTAAGCAAGTTGTGGTCAATGTATGAAGACTGCAATAACACTATGATTTTTGAGAATATGAGAGAAGGAGCAGTGAGTTGCAAGAGCAGAAGCACATACAAACTTTAAAGAATGAGGTTGAAGTGCTGAAGAATGCAAAAGAAGAACTGAATAATGTGTTAAAATCCTAGGCTGATGTGTTTAAGGTGAAACAAAAGAAGCTGGAGGCTGAAAGAGATGCCCTACTGAAAGAGAAAAAGAAGTGGGAGGCAGATATAATTGCCCAAAAGGAAGAAAAGAATAAGATGGAGCATACCATATATCATATGTTCAATGCAAGTGATGTGAACAAAGTGAAGCTGAAGAAAATCAAAGATATTTGTGATGAGTGATCCTTTATATGTATGATGAGTGAAGCTTTGAGTGTGGAACCATTTTATTTCTGTAATGTTTGTAGGTGAACCATTTGTGTAATGTTACCTTGAATCCTTAGGTTGAACCATTTGTGTAATGCTTATTGTTGAATAAAGTAATGTTTGTTGTTGAACCATATTATGAAATGCTTTGGTTCAGTTCCATAGAGACAAGGTTGAACCATATTATGAAATGCTTACTAAGATGACAAATAACAACTGAATATCAGTAGAGAAGCATTCAACATAGTCTCAGACATATAAGAACTGAATATGTCTTACAGAGTTTTGCAACATACTTAGAACAACATACATAGATAGGTCCAGCATAAATACATAGTTCCATCACAAATAGAACATCACTGATCTTTTGATACCATTGTTTTGCAAACATAAACATGAACTACTCTACAGCGTTTGAACTGTCAGCAACAGGCTTCTGACCCTTCTTCCTGTAACTGGCATGTTTCCCAGCACTAAGGTAACCTTGCATCTTGTGGGTAGGCTTGAATTCCCTGGTAGATACTCTGGTGCTAGTATTTGTTGAAGCAGAAACTAGCCTTGGTGCTGAGAAAGGCCTGGGACTTGGTGCACTAGTAGCATGAGTAGGTGGCCTTGGTGTTGAGAAAGGCCTGGGACTTGTTGTTGTATGCCTGAATGGAGCACTAGGAACTGGAGTAGATGTAGCAGTAGGTGCAGGATTACTTCTTGTTGTGGCAGTATTGTTAGTACCAGAAGATTCAGTGTAGTCCTATCTGCTAGCCTGATACAAATGCACAACACTTAACAAACATACAAGTCATATCCATGTAAAATGAAACAAGTACAACTAATAATACTGACCTGGTGATCATCTTTTCTAACTTGCAGGCTTGGCCTCAATGCAATGGGAAAGATGTTGTTGTTGCCATCCCTCCCAGTTGCAGCTAAGATTTGCTGCCCAGTTGTCAATTTGATGAAACACCCATCTACTCCTACAATTGTTAACAATAAACACATGAAATCCATAAATAAGACTAATAGATTGCACTACAATATGTAACTTGTAAGTTTTACCTATGAATGGTATGCATCCATTGAGAAAACCTTGTAGTGAAGCATTGGAGCATATGAATAACCCATGGAATCTTGGGTTAGGGCTAGGATGTTCCACCAGCTCCTTAGTTGTCACTATACACCTGCTGCCTGGGTTGGTCACCAATATAGCATTCAAATAATCCCTCAGTCTAGTGTATTGTTTCTTCTGATCTCCAATGACAACATCATATGCCTTCATTCTAACTCTGTAGGCTTTGCTCTTCGGCACTTCAACTCCATACTTCAACTTAGCATTGTCTATCAAAGTGTCAACACAAGTATTGGGTTATGTCCTTATTGCCTACTCAGATTGAGCTGCTAGCCAATCAATGCTCACCTTTGTGTTCTCACCATGAGCTATGCAAGTATGCTCACAATTGAATTTCCTAATGCAAAAAGTCTACTCATTTGCAATCTTGGAGGCTATCATGTAGAAACCACACCCCTGTTTTTTGCCTTCTTCAGTGCACCACACAATAATCCTATCAGGACTGTTCCTATGATACTGGAAGCTCCTGAGCTAGGCTATGTGGTAGTTTTTGAGAGCTATTCTAAATTGGTAAACATCTTTGAAGCATAGCTTGATGCAGAATTGCAAGTGTGAGTCTACTTTGTTGGGATCATACCAAATCCTCTTGTTCATGTTCTTCAACTTTCTCTTCTTTCCACTGGCAAGTGTGAACTTCTGGACTGCCCCATCATAATCACCTTCCCCTATATCTCCTGGACTGAGGTCCTCATCACTGGAAATAATAAAAGAAGGAAATGGTGCTTGCTCTTCCTCATGGTGACACCTGCTAGTTGGGCCTGGCTTCACTGCCTTTTTCTTGGCAAAGCAGTCAACCTCAACAGCCTCCTCATTTGTTTCATTTTCAGTTTCTACATCATCAAAAAACTCCTCAACATATGTGTACCCTTCAAAATGTAGATAAGGGTCTTCTCTCCGCTTCTTCATTATTTCCATCTTCTCCATTATTGCAGCATCCTGAGGGTCTACATCTTTCTCCCTCTTCTTAGTCCTTAATTTATTAATAAGTTCTAACTCAGCAGCAACATGTTTGTTGTGGTCTTCAATGTTGACCTGGCAAGGATACATCCAGTCCTCTTTGTTTGAGTCAGCATTCTCTAAATCGCCATTCTCTGAATCATCCTCATTGATAACTTCTACAACAACATTTTGTTTGTCCTTATAAAAATTACAGCTTTCTTGAGTGCCAATGTACAACACATCAGAATAATCAATTGCCACTGGAATTACTTCTTCATCAACATCTGATATGTAGTTGTAGCTGACACCATCTGAGTCAACTGAGAGTTTCACTGGTTCTTGGATTAACTCTGGTTCTTCTTCTCCAATGTTTAGGTCAGCAGGCCATTCTATATTCTTTCTGAGCACAGTGATATCCAAAACACTGTCATCTTCATAAATAGCCAGTATCTCCCTTACATTAGCCATGCATTCAATTGCCACCATCCCATCCTGTCCTTTCCCCTTTTCCCTCACAAAATACATTATGTCCCTATGTCCATACCCATAACACTCTAGAGCTAGCAGATTCAACACTATTATGTCAAATCTGGAAAGTGTCCTCTCCAGATTATCTTCCCCATGAAAATGAAACCTGATCTTCCAAATGCCATCATATAGGCTACAAAAGATTACAAAGGAAACATATTTAGTACCTAGTTTGGACAGGGTGACTGCCATTTCACAAAATTAAATGACTAACAGTCCTATCATCTTTTCACATTATGGACATTAGCAAATTTCAGGTTAATGTCAGTGATCAACAAAGCATGGACAACTAACAGTCGCATCATCTTTCAATCTCAGTGATCAACAAAGGGGAAAAATGGGGAGAGTAATCTTACTCGACTCCACCGAAAGGGGAAGACCAACGATGGCTGTTTTTCGACGGAGAGGAGATCACCGCCCGAGCTAGTGCAGCCGCTGACCTCGCCTCCAGGGTCAGCACCGCAGGCGGCGGCAAATCACTCGAGCTCGAGCCTGCGCCGCCCGTGAACGAATCGGCACTTCCATCGCCGCCGCTTGTTTTGCCTCCACCATTCCCGCCGCCGGCGCCGCTGGGAGTCGCCGCCATCGCTGAAAGTCGAGACAGGGGAGGAGTGAGGCTCAGACACCACTAACTAAAACCCTAACGCGTTAGGACAGCGGCCATGAGTGGGTCCCACTCCCTGCCATTAACGGGCGTGGACGGCCGTGTCGGCCGCCGTCTTCACTTGCCACATCAGCGTCCGCTGTGGGCCAGCCCTGTCAGCTCCAGTGTCAATTCGCGTTTAGAAGCGGTTCAGTGTGATTTGAGAAAACGGACGAAAAATCTGGTAGATTTTTGCTACGAAAACGTAAAGTGATAGTTTTCCAGAATTTAGCCACAAAAGTGGTAGTTTTATGGTAACAACTCTGTATCCTCCCAAAAGCGTGTAACGGTTCCGTTACAATCTTGAAAGCCCCTCTGCTAAAATATTCATTTTTCACCCTCGTGAACCCAGACAAATCGATGGGATTAATCAGTGACATGGGATAAAGTTTGTGAATGGACCAATTTCATAACAAACCTAACCACCAAACAGTCAAACTTTCATCTACTGTATATAAATCACCAGAAGAATTTTATGGAGATAAGCTTGCATCAATCCTGTTAAGCTCTAGGCCATGATGTCACGACCATATTGTACAGTGAAAGATACTGCTCATAGAGCAGACTATCCCCACCATGTATCCTCCCAAAAGCATGTATCGGTTCCGTTACAATCTTGAAAGCCCCTCTGCTAAAATATTCATTTTCACCCTCATGAACCCTTTCCAGACAGACAAATCGGTGGGATTAATCAGTGACATGGGATAAAGTTTGTGAATGGACCAATTTCATAACAAAAACCTAACCACCAAACAGTCAAACTTTCATCTATATAAATCACCAGAAGAATTGCACAAGAAACCCAACTGCAAGCCATTTTCTTGTGGACTTCCAGTCTAGTCAATACAACGCATTGCTTCCATGAGTAGGGAATCTCAAATTACAATAAACTGACTTGACAGTAACTATAACCGTCAAACATTCTTATATTTATATCTCATTGCGCAACCAATGTAAACCAGAAAATTCGCAAAGCTGATCCCCGAAATCAACCAAAAGAACCGGTCAAGATGGCCTTCATTCAAGTTATCTGGGATCCATCCAGGATCTCCTCCTTGAGTTGTAAGGTATGACACCGATGTCAGTAAGATTGAGCTTAAGTAGCTTCCTGCTGCGACAGTAATGAGTGCAAATGCAGCACATAAACTCCTCATGGCATCCGGCGCCTGGTCGTAGAAGAACTCAAGTTGGCCTATAGCAGTGAAAACCTCGGCAGCACCAGCAAAAAAATATTGTGGTATTTGCCAAAGAATGCTCATGGGAACAGGAACATTCTCATGGATAAGTCCTTCAGACCTGGCAATCTCTAAGCGCTTCAACTCAACAAGAGCTGCACATGCCGTTGTCATAATGGACATGACCAATCCAATTCCCATCCGCTGTAGATCAGAGAAACCTTTTTCCCTTCCAGTGAATTTTCTAGCTATGGGTATGAGAACACGGTCATAAAATGGAATCCAGATCATGACACTGATTACATCGAAACTTAAGAGGGACGCGGGAGGAACATTGAAAGATCCAACCCGTTTGTCAAGAACCATTCCCTGCTCTACGAAGATGGAATTCTGAGCAAACACGGCACTGAATATGATAGTAGTAGCCCAAACTGGGAACATTCTTGCTAGGATCTTCAATTCTTCCACCTGGGTGACGGTGCATAGCTTATATGGGTTTGCAAAAGGGTCATTCTTGGCATCAGCAGCTGAGATGGTGGCTGCCTTGTCAAGGAATCTATACAAAAGGGAGATAGATGAAATATTGTAAGTCATACAACAAAGAATTAAGAAGAAATAATACGCTGTGAGAAAGGTGAGCATCACATCCAACACGCAAGTCAATCATTATCCTTAATTTTTTATCAGATTGATCGTCGCCACAGTAGTAGAACCCATTATACAATATAACTATGGGTATATGCATCAATGATGCAGTGAAATAACTATGGTTATATGCATATATGAACTATGATGCAGAGGCCAAGGGTAAAAATGATTTCATTTTCTAAAGAAAGTAAAACTTATTATGCTCCTATGATATTGTGTACCTAGCACGCACTATGAACTATTGCCATACATATTGACATGTCTGCCCCCTATCCATATTCCTTTTGTTGCACTTAGGTATTCATTTTCCACGAAGCTCAGACTGAAACCTTACTAAAGGTTGTGTCACACATAAGTTTCTACATTAGTACTGTACATAACTCCTGTTGTTCTATAAATACGTTGACATATGAAACTAAAATCAAGGAAAAGATGCAGGAAGATAATTACTCAAGTCCACTTGTGTGCTCCAGCTTCCGGCTTCCCTCTATTGCTGAATTTTCACCATCAACTTCACATAGAAGAGAAGCATCATGTGGCACTTCTACATGCCACTTACGGATTGCGGCGACAATGACCTGGCACACTCTTGTAAGTGGACTCCCACCAGGTTTCTGAAATCTATACATATTAGAGGCTGAAAAGAAACTTGCAATAGCCAATGCCATAAATACCGTTGGAATGGCAAATCCAATTCCCCAACCTGAGTTATCTTGTATCCAAACAATAACAGTGCTCGATATTAATGCACCAGTGTTTATACAGAAATAGAACCAGTTGAAGAAGGAACCCTGCTTTACTCTCTCTGTTGGATCACTGTCATCAAATTGATCAGCTCCAAAGGAGGATACACAAGGTTTAATGCCTCCAGTCCCTAGGGCAATCATATAGAGACCTAGGAAAAATGAGCCATTCTGAAGTAAGCTTGCTTCTGGACAAACAGATCCTAAACATGAAGGTCGTTGAAGTGCTGGAAGTGATGCCGAAACCGTTAAAATAGCCAGGCCCTTCAGTAAAAAAGATGACACACAGATTAAAATGGATGATTCAAGATATTGATATGCATGAACTTTTGGTTCATTAAAATTAAAGGAATCTAACAAGACCCACATTGTAATTTTAAGTACACAGATATTACCAAGTACAACGTGCAACATTGTTTTTTATGCCAGAATGGAGCATATGGAAAAAAATGAGGTATATGGGTTACTTCATCTTGTACTTACAATGAAATAAACTGATGAGAAAATAGCAATAGTCCAATACTTTCCCCAATAAGAATCTGCCAAGATGGCTCCAATGAGGGGAGTCAGATAGCATGTCCCCTTCCAAGTGGTAACATTTCTTGCAGCTTCAAGATTGCCTTGATGAAGCTTTACTATTAGATAAGTGACTAGGTTGTTCGCAATTCCATAGTAGGCCAGACGCTCACAACACTCAGTCCCTGTCACCAGACTAGCATCATTAGAACTTGCCAAACCTCATTGCTGAAATACACAAAATATACACAAGAGTCCAAAATGACCGATCATATTTTGGCTAGCTATTTTTCTTAATACCATATAGCTGTAAATAAAGGTTCATATAACTGTAATTTGGATTTCAAGAAGATGTCATACTATTATCACTAACAGTTTTTTTGAAGAGGATTATCACTAACAGTAAGAGGTAGTAACCAATACACAAATGTTTAATCGTTCGTAAAAATGCATTAAAGGATGTGCGTACTAGGGACAATAGATCACTAGTACAATTATTTGTTAAGAGAAAAAAAGGAGTTTCTTCAGTAAACACTCATGTCACTCTGCCAAACAGTGAATCAAGTTGGGATTCAATCTATTTTTTCTTGAGAACTTGTGATAAAATAGAATTACGGTCACTGCTAGCTAGTTTGGATCAAACTGCCCAAACTGTGTATGAACACCCTATATGTTACCTAGGATGAAGAAGCATGCTCGCCAATTGCCCGTGGTATGCCTTGTTGCAGGGCGCCCTTTGATATCAACTGACCCATCACCAGTGTAAAGACTTTCATCCTGCTAAGAAATAACAATCACTTAGACTCGGTCTTAGAAACCTAAGGACACGCTGAATAAGAATTACCAAGTTGTATCAATTAATTTTCCTAACATGGGCACATAAAAGGGATTATTTAGTAATTTGGTACTCTACAAAATTCCTATTAGAATCCTGAACTCCATGTGAGTCCTAAAGATTACTACTCCCTGCTTTCCGATTTAATTTTCTTAGGTTTAGCTGTCAAAACCTGCACCAATTAAATTGGCTCAGAGGTTGTACTACGCATTAGAGAAAAGTGTTGCACCTGAGTCAAAATTTTCCTCGAAAGTGTGTCTTTGTATTAGAAGAAACTAGAACTCGCTAGCCTATTTTCCTATACATCTGGCAGCCGTGCCTGAGAGCACATCGTTGAGTTAGGAGATGGAAAACTGACTCGCTCTCCTGATGACACGGCACACAAACTGTCAAGATCAGACAGGCCATGGCGCAGACGACGTTCAGAAGTCCAGCAGCTATCAGCGACGGCCAACCCAGCAACAAAATCTTGCGTTTGACAGGTTCCCAGAATTCCCAGATAGATTTCCAATACGTGAATCAAAATTTCAACATCACTGAAGCAAGAACTCAGGAGATAGCTTCCATTCATCATCTTGCTGTTTCCAATTTCTTTTTTTGAGAATGTGTTGAACCCAGAGGCCAAGAGGATGAAGGATTTATCAACTTAATCCTCTCTTTCAGTAATAAAACAGAAGAGGATCCCTAGCTACATAGTAGAAAAGTTTAAGCTCTACAGGCTAGAACTAACTAGGACGAAACAGAGTCTGTGCAATGGAAATCCAGAAAAGGAAAAAAAGGGAAACAGTAAGATTTACCAGCCTACCAGGGAAGGATGAAGGAGCGGCAGATGATCCACGTCCTCTCGGACACTTAATATTCTCTCTTCTGCTGCGTCCATCGAGGATCTCCGTCGCGGAGATCGAATCTGCAAAGAGCAAGAAACTGGGTAGGCTGGGTTTGACCGCCGAGTCCTCCTGACTTAATTTGGTCTTTTTGCAGGCAGGTCCTCTTACTCTTCTCTTATTTACTTATTATCACATTAATGGGTGCAGAGCTCCCCTGCTTCGTTGCTTAACTAATCCATTTTTTGGTTTCATGGCTAAATTTTGATGTGCAGTTGTGCAGCAGATGTTCACGCGAGGTGATTTTCTCGCGTGATTTTTTTTTCACGAAAACTCAAAAATCTTTGCAGTTCGATTTATTGATATAAAAAGGAGTTTCATTTACAGGCCTAAGAGAGGACCGATACATCCATAAATACAACACACCCAACACTCAAGACAAGACTACGGCTAACGTCGAAATCCGCTTAGTGCTTCTCCAGGACGCCACAGAGTGAGCTCCTCCACCGAACAGAACCCCTACCGATGAAAGTCGCAGTACTTTTGCATCGTCGATATCACCAGGAGCATGCCAATCGCAACCAAGATGGCTCTCACCTGGATCCCGCGAGCCATCCAGGCTCAAC
The DNA here is from genome assembly GCA_023614405.1 of Avena insularis. NCBI lineage: Eukaryota > Viridiplantae > Streptophyta > Magnoliopsida > Poales > Poaceae > Avena > Avena insularis. The sequence continues at coordinate 655,338,438 of CM042690.1, read as the reverse complement.
TTAGATCCGGGTACACCACCGGCGCAATGGCTACCTCCTTGCGACCTCAACAAGCTTACTAGCATGCAGTCTTCGCCGATCCGTCATCAACCACAGAGGCTAGCCCACCACTAGTCATCCGGAGGCTTGCTCGCGCCGTCCGGGGAGGATCCCCATTGCGCAAGCCATCCGCAATACCACTCGAGAGGCCGACGCTCCATCTGCACTCAGACGCCGCATGAGGCCAACACCGACGACCATGACGATGAGCTAGACTCGTACCAGGGAATCAGGTTTCCAAGACGACGCCACCATGGAGGGTACGACGTCGAAGACACCGCCATTGCCCGATCTGGCAAGCCAAATCTGGGGTTTTCACCCGGAACCTGACACCCTAGGCGAGGGAGGTGCCGAAGCTCCTCGGTGACACCTCAACAGGACACGACACCCATAGGCGTCGCCGTCACCAGCCCAAAGGCATGGCTTTCGCCCGGGGCTTGGTACCTCGTTCCCGCAACCGAGCACCCCGTTCCTCACATGGAGCCTCCACGCTGGCACCAGGAGGAGTCACCGGCAGGTTTGCGCACAGCCGCCTCAAGGAAGCATCGCTGGTCACCCAACACCGCCACCCCCGCCGCCGGCGTCCGAAAACACCTCGAGCCGCCACACCAAGAAGGCATTGGGCTCCACTCGACCCGGCCAAAGCAGCAACATCCCTGTGCTCGGGGCCGGGGAGGACGGCCAAGGGGAAGTGGGGGGCGCACCCGGCTATCGACGTCGTCGCCGTTGCCAGCAACGTCGCCTAGGCGACCCAACCTGTGTGGAGCAAGGCTCACCTGCACACCCAGCGCAGGGCCAGCGGGCTAGGGCCCGCACAACCCAGATTGAGCTCAAAAGGGCCTAGATCTGGATCGGCCGGCCCGCTCTGCCCGCCTCCGCCTCCCTGCCACGGCCACCGTCCGGGGCCACTCTGGCCTCCACCAGGCGGGGGCGCCGCCAGGCAAGAAACGGCCGCCGCCTGCCGGAGGAAGGAGGAGGGAGCCACAGGCCCCCCGCGTCGAGGCCTGGCCGCCACGCGCCATCCCAGGTCCGTGAGTCGAGCACGCCATCCGCAGCGCCGCCCCGCCGCCCGCAGAGCCGGAGCAGAGGACGCTGCCCCGCCATGGCCGCCGTCTCGCACCAGCCTGGCCACGAGGAAGGAAGGAGAGCCCCACCACCACCTTCCCTGGGGCTCCACGGCTTCGCCGGAGGCCCCTCCGGCGGCGGCGAGGGTGGGGAGGTCCCTAGCGGCCGGCGGCTAGGGTTTCCCCGTGTCGCCAGGGGAGGGCGACGCAGGGGCGGGTGCCTCAGCTCCGCACCAGGAGATACTGACAGAATCTTCTACAGCACACATCAAGCTTCAAGAGATTGTCCTTCTCATGCTGCCATTAGCTGCTAGTATATGTCTTGCACAGTGTATCTGCTCAGTTGAAAGATTAAATTGTGTGCACATTTGCTTTCCTCCTTTAACATACTATCTTGTAAATATGAGCATTATTTACAGCTGCTGGTTTGCAAGAAATGATAAAACAGCAACGACGACACAAATTATGCTTTATAGTGTTAGTTCTTACCTGCACATGCAACACATAGTATTCAGTAGAATAGTGCTTTTTGGCTAGCTTTTAAACAGGAAAAAATAGAAACACGTTTTGTATAATTCTGGTGGTATCCATTTCATACAAAACCCAATCACCAAATTATCAAAGAAATTGTCTAAAATTCATCACCAAGAATAGCAAAGGAAACCCAATTGAAGGCCCTTTTTTTTTCCTCGAAGGCATCGTGATATGTCTTACAGTTTAGTCTATACAAATATACAATGCACTGCTTCCATGAAATTACAAGAACTAGAACACAGTAGCTATAACCATCATACATTCTTATACCTGTATCTCACTGCGCAGACAATGTAAACCAGCAAATTAACAAAGCTGATCCCAGCAATCAACCAAAAAAACCGGTCAAGATGGCCTTCGTTCAGGTTATCCGGGATCCATCCAGGATCTCCCCCTTGAGTTGTAACATATGACACCAAGGTCAATATGATTGAGCTTAAATAGCTCCCTGCTGAGACCGTAACGAGCGCAAATGCAGCACATAAACTCCTCATGGCATCTGGGGCCTGATCGTAGAAGAACTCAAGTTGACCAATATTAGTGAAAACCTCGGCAGCGCCAACAAAGAAATATTGTGGTATCTGCCAAAGAATGCTCATCGGAACTGCAACCTTTTCATGGGTAAGACCTTCAGACATGGCAATCTCTAGGCGCTTCATCTCAACAAGAGATGCAGACATCATCGCGATAATGGACAGGACTAGTCCAATGCCAATCCGCTGTAGCTCAGAGAAACCCTTTTCCCTTCCAGTGAACTTTCTAGCTACAGGTATGACAACACGGTCATATAGTGGGACCCATATAATGACACTGATTACATCAAAAGTCGAGAGGGATGCAGGAGGAACATTGAAAGACCCAACCCGCTTGTCAAGAACCATTCCCTGCTCTATGAACATGGAAGAGTTCTGAGCGTACACCGCATTGAATACGATTGTAGTTGCAAAAACTGGGAACATTCTTACTAGGATCTTTAGTTCTTCCACCTGGGTGACTGTGCATAGCCTCCATGTGCTTGTCAAAAGGTCACTCTTGGCATCAGCAGATGATATGATGGCAGCCTTGTCAAGGAATCTATGGAAAAGGAAGGTAGATTAAATGTTGTAATAGTCGTACGACAAAGGAGTTGAGAGGAAAGCTAGCTACAGAAAAAATACTGGGAAAACTGCGAGTATCATACAAAAAGTGACAGTCCAGCCCTATCCTGAAATTATAGTTATATTACATTCAAATATTTACACTTGAAACTCAAAAGTCTGAGAAAGACTCATCAACATGTGTTGAGATATATTTAATCTGCAGACAACAGATGATATCGATCACTATCGATACCAGCAGCCATAACTGTGTGTTCCCAGTACCCACGTGAATTACTGCTATGCATATAGCATGGTGTCCTGGCTCTGTCCGTTCTACTTCGGTTGTAGAAAGGTATTTATTTTCCGCCAATATCAAGTGCGAACCATAATGAAGGTTGTTTCACAATTCAATGTCTTCACTAGTCCTGCAAATAACTTTATTCTTTGCACAAATACATCCACATATCATACTAAAAGTAAGACAATAATGTAGCTTATAAGGAAGATAGTTACTCAAGTTCGCTTGTGTGTTCTAACTTTCGGCTTCCCTGTATTGCTGAATGTTGACCATCAACTTCATATAGAAGAGAAGCATCATGTGGCACTTTGACATGCCACTTACGGAATGCTGCAACTACGACCTGGCACAGTCTTGTAAGTGGGCTCCCACCAGGTTTCTGAAATCTATACCTATTTGAGGCTGCAAAGAAGCTTACAATAGCCAATGCCATAAATACAGTAGGAATCGCAAATCCTATTCCCCAACCTGAGTTATCTTGTATCCAAACAATAACAGTGCCTGATATGAATGAACCGATATTTATGGAGAAATAGAACCAATTGAAGAAGGAACCCTGCTTAACTCTCTCTGTCGGATCACTGTCATCAAATTGATCAGCTCCAAAGGATGACACACATGGTTTAATACCTCCAGTCCCTAGGGCAATCATATATAGACCAAGGAAAAATGAGCCATTCTGTAGAAAGCTTGCTTCTGGACAAACAGATCCTAAGCATGACGGTGGTTGAAGTGCTGGAAGTGATGCTGACAGCGTTAAAACGGCCAGACCCTTCAGTAAAAAGAATACACGATTAAAATGGTTGCTATATACATTAAGATGCATGCAATCGATGTTTCATCAAAATAAACTTTATATAACAAGATCAACATGTTCAGCATATAAACTTAAAAGGGAAGATCTTTTGGATTCTTATCTGCAAGTACTCAGAAGTTACCAAGCAGAATGTGCAACATTGTTTTCTATGCCAGGATGAAGCATTATGGAACAACTTAGATAGAAAAAAAAGTTGGTTGACGTTATCTTGTACTTACAATAAAATAAATTGATGAGAAAACAGCAATAGTCCAGTACTTTCCCCAATAAGAATCTGCTAAGACGGCTCCAATAAGGGGAGTCAGATAGCAGGTCCCTTGCCAAGTGGTGACATTTCTTGCAGCTTCAAGATTGCCTTGATGAAGCTTTATTTTAAGATAAGTGACTAGATTTTTTGCAATTCCATAGTAGGCCAGACGCTCACAACACTCATTCCCTGTCAGTAGATTAGCATTACTAGAGCTTGTCAAACCTCATATACAAAATATGCAGAGTCGCCAAATTATTTTGCACCATATGTCCTATAGCCTTTACTCTTTAGGCTAGTTACAATTTTTTCATTTCATATACCTCCACATAAAAGATGGGATTCTTGTAACTGTAATTTGAAGAAACTGGCATACTATTATTACTAACAGGCAGCACCCAATGGTTAAATTTTTAACCCTTAGTCAAAATTCATTGAGGAAAATAGCTCACTACTACTCCCTCCGTCTCAAATTTTGACATACCTGGGACATCTATTTTGAGACGGAGGGAGTACAATAATTATGTGTTATGAGAAAACAAGGAGTTCCTTTAGTAAACACTTCACCAAACTTTGGTGCGATATGCACCGCTCGCTCAACATGGGTTTTACCAAACCGTGTAAAATCAGCACATAGAAGCAATCTGGCGTTCAATTTAATATTTCTTGAGAACTTGCGCAAGCATACAACTATGGTCAGTGCTAGCCGGATTGGAACAAAGGGCCAAACCGTGTATGAACAACGCTATATGTTACCTAGGATGAAGAAGCATGCTCGCCAATCGCCTGTGGTGCGCCTTGTAGCAGGACGCCCTTTGATGTCAACGGACCCATCACCTGTGTAAATACTTACATCCTGCTAAGAAATAGCAGCACTCAGGCTCAGTCTTACGCCTTAACCACCTAAGGACATGCTGGAAAAAGGGTACTTCCCTTAATTTTCCTAACTATGGAAAAATAGAAAGGATTACGTAGTAATTTGGTAGTACAAATATTCCTTAATAGTCCTTAATTCCAAATGAGGCCAGTAGATTACTACTGCACATTCAAAAAAAACGTTGTGCGTCAATCAAAATTTCAACATCACCGAAGCAAGGACTCGGGAGACTCTCATCTTGCTGTCTCCAGTTTCAGTTTGGACTTCGGATCCAATAGAATGAAGTATTTATCAAATTGCTAGGATGAACTTTGGGAAATTAAAACTCTACACGCTAGAACTAACTAGGATGAACTGTAGTCCGACCAATGGAAATTCAGAAAAGAAGAAGAAAAAAAAAGTAAAATTGACCTGGGATGGAAGGAGCGGCTGATGATCCCCATCCTCATGGAACAGTAATCCCCTCTCTTCTGCTGCGTCCATGGAGGGCCTACGTCGCGGAGACCGAGCCAGCAAGAGCTAATCAAGGAACTGGATGGACGGCAGTACTGTATTGGGCTGGGTTTGACCACTGAGTCGCGCTGAATACCTGAGCGGAGCTTTTTTGCACTCAGGTCCCATCACTCTTCTCTTATTTATTTATCATCACAGAAGGGGTGTGCGGGCTCAGCCACAGGTGGTGGCCGCGGCGAAGGTCAGTGCAGGTGCAGCAACGCGTTATCGCCTACTCCGGCGCCGGAGACCTCGGGGTGGCTGTATCGGAATCGGAGAAGTTGGTGAGATCCATCACCTCGGCACCCCATTCGCTAGATCCATGGGGACATTGTGTATTTGTGTGATCAAAATCATCGAAGGAATAGACTGCGCGGTGGGCGCCTCCTTGAGCTTGCACGCGTGGCGGTGTGGGTGCCGATGACGGCCGCGGCGGCGCAGAGTGGTGAGGCGAGAGTTTTGGGCGCTCGGTGGTGGGGGTGAGGACGCAGACCTCGACGGCGGCCATGGAGCGGTAAGAATGCAATGGAACTACGTATTTTCTTCTTCTGAAATGCAATGGAAGTAGTACTACTAAAGAATAAGGCGTATTATAAAACAAACTTTGACCTAATTTTTTTAGCAATAATATCTTAATTATATTTTATATAATTAGTATCATTAGATTCATATTAAAACTACTTTCTAGTTTCTAATGATACTAGTTTTATACCAATAACTTTTATATATTTTGAGTAATTTCTTATCAAAGAAAAAACATAAAAAACAATGGCGTCTTATTCATTGGAACGGAGGGAGTAACTCGTTGGAGGGGGGATTTCTTCCATGACCATGGGCGAGTTCTTTTTATTCTTCATCTCCAACCCCTACCACCAAATCATGTCGCGCAATAGTGTCACATCCAGTTTGGGATGTCACTCCCAGTCGCGTTCACAATAGTATATTGACCTTTAACCTAAAATCTAAATTTCATTTAAACCGAAAGAAATTTAACTAAATTTGGACCTAAACCTAAATCTAAGCATCGCCATTGTCCTAGGGAGATGGACCAGCCTCGTCGTCCTTTGCGCCCCACTTCTTTGCCTCCCACTCGGCCTTCCTCTAGGCTTGCCTCGTAGCTCATGCTTTGACCATCCGTCGGTGCTCCGTCGCCGCTGGTCTGAGCACCGTCGGTTCGCCCTCGCCGCCACCGCTTCTTCGCGCACCTGACGGGAAGGCAAGGTGGACAGCCTCACAAGCAGATGCATCTGCCTTGTTCTGCGCACTTATGCGCATAATGGCTTAGCGCTCGGTCTCCATGAGCAGGTAGCCGCATTCCTTTGTCCCTCGCCCTCTCTCCGGAGATTTCCATGGTGCAAGCCTTCAAGACCACGATGATATCCTTGAGGGTGCGGGCCTCGTTCCTCTTCTCCTGAGCAGTCTCGAAGGATTCGAGGAGGGCTCGCTACACTGGATCGACCGACACCTTCTCGGGCAACTCCTCCTCGTCGTCAACATCCGATGTGTCGAACGCCTCCGGCTCCTTGTCGTCTGAAGTGGGAGGCGTTAGATCCGGTGACGATAAACGCTCGCGCACGGCCGTGGTGATCTAGGCCCATGTTGAGGCTAGGTGGTGAGGCAAGACACAAAATTAGTGATGGATAAGGCGACGAGGAGGACAAGCTCAGTGGTGGAGAAGGCGAGGATGAGGATATGCTTGTGTAAGGTAGGAGAAGTGTCAGGGCTCCATTTAACGCCGGAGCAGACGAAGAGGCCGGTGGCTCGCATTTATGCCAGCGTAGAGATTACGGGAGTAGACGCTACACCCTCATGGGGAACCGACGAGTCATTTATTTTAGCGGTTTTGCTAGTTCTCAGGCGCCTGAAAACTTCTTAGGTCTCAGTCGCCTCTTTCACCGTTTGATTTACCTCGTGATTCGTGCAAAGTGGAAGTTACACATGAGTTGCAACTAGGGTGTAACTGAGAATTTAATGAGTTGCAACTAGGTTGCAACTGAAAATTAGTACAAATTTTATGAGTTGTAACTAGGTTGCAACTGAGAATTAGCACAAATATTAGGATGACATCAGCGACTTAGACCTAAGAAGTTCTCAGACGTCTGAGATCTAGGCACTCCCTTATTTTAGATCGTGTCGTCGGTCTATGGCACAGTTGGCCCACGATGGTTGCATCTTGTGTCTGGCATGGCCGCAACACTTCATGTGAGGCGAAGGCGTCCTAAAAGCGCCGGACACGTTATTGGACCGCACCAGACGGTTTGAAATTTTGAAAGAAGCTGGACGTGCTTTTTGGTCTGGCAAACCAATAGTCCCTTTGGAGCACCGCTAGGATGCTCTTAGACTTTGTTTGGGTACAACGTATTCTTGAAAACACGGTTTTAGAAAACCTTCATCGGTTTCAAATACTCCCACCGAAGTCAACTAATATGGATTGGAGGGAGTACTTTAAAGTATTTGGCTACACTAAAAATACCGCCTTTTTGGAATCACACTATTCCAAAAACTAAGGTGTTTTTACACTTTTAAAGAAAGAGGTGTAGACCTAATCTTTCCACAAAATTTTACAAAACCTGCATTATCTCTTACTCATACGTTAAAATAGTTAATACTTTGGTTTAACTAAAACTGAGCTGCTAAACTGAGCCTTAGACTTCTTTGGTTTTCAAGATTATAAAAACAAAACAGGGAAAACAAATGAAAGTTTGACTCATGATACGTGTTCTCTCCCTCAAGCAACCCTTAGCCACCTCTCCCCCCTCTTCCGGCCGGCCTTGCAGGCATCGGGAGGGGTAGGAACTCAATGTATGATTAGAACTTTTTACAAAAGTAATTTTGCATTAGATTATGTTGGGGTTTGGGTTGTAATCTTGTTTTTCCCACCATTTCAATGACGAACAAAATATCTACAGTAAGTTCTCTTTGGGTCTCCTTCCAGCGATGAGTGTTCCTTCCCGATTTGAACAGTGGTTCTGGAAAATAAAATTCTATAGGCACGACCCTTCAAATCTCGCATCCCTAGATCATTTGGATTTTCTGGTATGCTTGCCGTGAGGAGGATAGTCCTAGCAAAATTGTCTCTCATGTTTCTCTTGGCTACCACATCCTCGATAATGGTGGTTTGTTATCTCATGTCACTAACAACATCGATATGCTATTCAGTTACTTTCCCTTGAAATGATGATGTTGGTTAATTATTTTGATGATTGCGCTGAGTATGTGTCTTCGTGTAAATTTTTGCATTCTAGATCAAAGGCAAAAATTAATGAAGAACTCCTAGTTGATATTCACAGATCCACTGTTTGGTATCTTTGTCATATTTCTATGCATGTCTTCAAACAATACAAGATTATTTCGTTGAAGAAAAAATAGTTTGAAGGTTTCGATGAATTGCTTGTTTCTTTGATATTCCGTCTTGTAATTGAAGAGGCAACTCATGTATCTTTCACTATTACAATATTGTGGTTTGTTAGAGTACACTACGGTTAGGTATCAGAGTAGATCACAGATTGCTATATTTTGTAGTTTAGGATTCTATCTCTACTAGACTTCTTAGTATACAAGTCTTCTAGTACTATATAAATAGCCTAAGAACTCACAATGTAATTACGCAATATACAATATCAATCTAGAATCAATACAAATATTATTGCCTTCATGGTATTAGAGCCACACGTTTCTCAACCTAGGGTTTAGCCCCCCATTTCCGCCGTGCCGCCCCTGTAGAGATCAATCTCTGTTGGGGGCACGCAACTCGTAGATTAGATCTAATAGATTTCGTCAAAATTTTCTCGTCGGCCACTTGATCGGCGCTTCTTCTTCTTTCACCAATCATAGACCGGATTGGGTCGTCCACCACCGTATGTCGTCTCACCCGTCTGTACTCCAACCTCGGCATAGTCTCATCTCAGGCAAATCTTTGCCAATGATCATGCCAAGGAGGCTATGCCTGGCCCCCAAGGGACGCCTTCCTGTATCATCGCTGGCTTCTTCATCTGCCAGTCGTCACCACACCAGCTCATCTTCCCCGACATCAACCGAGACAAATGTGCCCGAGTATGCCCCTAGACGTCAACAAAAGGCCGCATCAGCATCGCCCGCGGTCATCATCACCAACAACCATCTATGTCAAGTTCTACACCAACAACTTCGTTGCACAAACTACATCGTCGCCACCACCACCAATCAAGGTCTTCATCAACGCCAACGTAGAAACCTCGCCACGCTCCTGCAAGTAGATGAATAAAACAAGTTTGATCCCCGACATCTACAACCTCTCCTTCAACAAACGAGAAAGAGCTCCTGTATGTGGATGAATAAAACGGGTTTGTTCCCCTACATCTACTACAGCTACAGTTCAATCTCCATCGACAAACACCTTTCCGTCTTCGTCCACTACGACCTCGCCACTAGAGTTGCAGTCTAATGTTTATTTGCACCGCTTGTGGTCAACCACTTTGTCGACTCTGGCGCATATGGCGCGCAACCGATCGTACACGAAGGTCTTTTCTGCTACTCCCTCCGACTCTGGCTCGCATGGTTCGTGATGGTCCCTATCTTCGCACATCCAATATTGGCAACACAGACACATGCCTTCGTCCCTGGGGCACTCCCTAATTTGGCAAGCTCGGCATGACATGTACCGTACCTCTACTACCACAACTCCAACTACGTCTACCAAGAGTTAACTACCACTACAACCGCCTTTTACTATTTTATTACTCTGGCGACTTCCCCTAGGCTCAACGATGACACCGACCACAACTACATCAATCTCAACGACTTCATCAATGGCGACTACATCACCAACACTCCAACAAAACCATCGACCACGACACCCTCACTCTCAGCTACGTTGACATCAACATGAAGGTATATCATCCCCCTCTAATCGATGTCTTTGGCTTATGCTCCAGTAGGACCATACATGACGCTCCTGCTGTTCTCTTCACTACCGATCCAACTACACGGGGGAGGCGGGGGGGGGGGGGGGGGGGGGTTGTTAGAGTACACCACGATTATGTATTAGAGTAGATCACGGATTGCTATATTTTATAGTTTAGGCTTCTACCTCTGCTAGGCTTATTAGTCCCCAAGTCTTCTAATCAGGGGTAAATAATAGCGCTAGATTGTTTCGGCTCAAACTACTATCCACGTCGTCCCGATTCTTTTTGGCTATGGGATGGAGGCCGAGGAGGACACACGGAGACGTCGACAAGGAGCCCTTCTATCCCGTGAGGCGGGGCCTGATGCGGACCAAGACGAAAGATTCCATACCACAGACGGGTGTACCGCGTGGCGGCGTACCCCGTGTCGCTGGAAGGTGGGCCACACGTGCGATATGGGCCCATTGTCATCGTCCGCGGGCTCGAACGCGCGTGGTGAGAGCGTTCCCGACACGACACGGCTCCGCATCCGCCGGGTAGTGGGAACCTATACGAGCATACATGGCGCGGCGGAGAGGCAAGCTGGCATTAGAAGGCATGGGCGGATGCTCGTTCTCACAGCGGAGAGACGAGCTGGCAGCGTAAACCATATGCGTACGTGTTTTCTCGCGGGGATATCATACGATGGATCTGACGATAGCAGAGCTGGCATCGTAGGGTATAGGTGCCCGCGGGTTCCTACCGCGAGGTCGTACGTTGGGTCCCGTCCAGAGCTGTCGTGACCAAGTAAACTTTTGACGGACGCGCGTTCTCGCGGGCGAGATCCCAGCTGGCTTCCTAGACTAGAGGCATCCACGAGTTATTGCGGTGGAGAGACGAGCTTTTAGCATCCCATGTTTTCGTGCCCACGCATTGGCTATAAAGCACCGAGCAGCAGCTCCTTTCTCCTTAATGCATTACGTACCCTTTCTTCTCTCCCACCTCCACTACCACTTCCGCTCTGTTTTCTTTAGCTCGGGCATTCCTCCGGCATTCCGCTTCTGGCATCGCTGATGAGGGCGAACATGATGTGTGCCAAGAACCACTTCGATGTATAGGACGCACGATCCTGCAACCAGACCGGCTCCGTGGTAGTCTCGGTATCGTACGCTTCTTCCTTCGTCACGTACGCTGGTAAGGCTCTCTTCCGTCACTTTTTTCTGCTTCCGCATCATGCTCAATCCATTTTTAGATTCTTACTTCGTTTCTTTGTCTGTGATCGCAGGTGCTCTAATTCTGGAGGTGCAGGTAGGCAGTGAAGATGGAGAGGACGAGCGTCGTCGCCTCAAGAACCACACTGTGATCGCCTGCGCGTCTCTCCCCGGCTCTTCTTCCGTGCCGGGGTAGCCTACCTGCTAAGCCGTCTATTATCGTCACTGCTATAGGACGACAGCCGGCGCTTCGGGAGGATCAACATGCCATCTGCGTGCCCTAATGCTTCCATGGACAGGTCTTCACACATGCTGTCATGGACGATGAACTAGCTTCTTCCGACTTTTCTGGTAGGTTAGAGTAGGAGTAGGGATAGCTAGGAGTAGGGGTAAAACATCCGATAGGACTTTTTACTCGTTTAGTTTACTGAAAAAGTTATGACTGTGTAATAGTTAGGTTTGTAATACGAGACAAGAAATCTGTAATGTGTTTGTTTGCGTCAGATTAAAGAAAGGTGTTTTTAGGTCGGTTTTATTTGTTAATCGAATTTGTGTTTAGATGTTGGAAATATCGTGTCTATGTAATACTTTGGTTTGTAATAAAAAAAATCGTCGTGTAATGTGTTCATTTGCGAGACTAAGAAAAAATGTTGTTATAATGTTTGACTTGGTAATCAGATTGTTGTCTCTGTAATATTTATACTTATGTTTCTAATCGGATTGAATAAATAAATTGTCGCTATTTTACGTGTATATGCGTACGTGAGAAGAAGTTTTGTTTTGTTTTCTATGTTTCCGATCGGATTGAATCAATAAATAGCTGCCGTTTTACGTATGTGCGTCGAGGACAACTTTTGTTTTTTACTTCTTGCCTCTGTAGTCGGATTAAATAATCAAATAAAAAAATGTGAGCGTCGGTTAATGTGTTTTCTTGCTAGACGTATTTCGTACGTTTACTTCTTCCTACAACGCTTTGGCTTTTTGTTGTATTATCGACGGTCAGATTTCCAGTTTTACGTTCGATTTGAGCTACAAAGGTTGTTTCGTCGGGACGTGGGTATCGAATGTGTCCGAGATTGTGTCTTATATCATTGTACGAGCGTTTTCTCGGACACACGTCATGTATGCTTCGAAGGTCGGGTCATGGCTATTGGACGTGTGTGATACCGTCTCTTATATTGTCGTGTATAAGCGTTTTCTCGGACGCACGTCGTGTGTGATGCACGTGTGTGTCTTACCTCGACGTCCTAGACATTATTGTCACACGAAAACATAAGAATTTATTTATTTTTGCTTCGTCGACATGTTGTAAAACGTTATAGTATACAGATTCAAATGATTTGATCATCGACTATTCTTTAATCGACGTGTTTATTACCATGTTCTGCTTCTTAGGGTCCTTTCTCTTACGATAACATGTAGCGCTATCATATCATTAATCGTTCTGTCTGCGACGGCGCCCGGAGGCCGCAAAGAGAAGTCTAGTACTATAGGGCTCACAATGTAATCACGCAATACGCAATACGACAATATCAATCTAGAATCGATACAACTATTATTGCCTTTTGTATTATTGATTGTCAACAAAAAAGGAAGACACATGGATACAATACAAATGTATACGTGTAAAACTAAACTTAGGAGTGAAAAAATGAATCATTTCACATCTATGAACGCACAGACTATCTCAAAACATGAAATACAAATCTAGAAGGCAATTTCTAAGGCTACAAAACATTCTTGCACTTGTATCTCTTGGCACAGCAGACGAAAACCACCAGATTCAGCGAGCTGAGCGCGGCGATGAGCCAGAAGAACCGGTCGAGGTGGCCCTCGTTGAGGTTATCAGGTATCCACCCGGGCTCGCCGCCCCTCGTGGTGACGCTGGACACGACGGTCACCACGAGCGAGCTGAGGTAGCTCCCGAGCGACACCGTGAGGAGACCCAGCGCGGAGCAGAGGCTCCGCATCGACTCCGGCGCCTCGTTGTAGAAGAACTCCGACTGCCCGACGCACGCGAAGACGACGCTGGCGCCGACGAGGAGGTACTGCGGCACCTGCCACAGGATGCACATCGGCGGCGCCGCCATCCGGTCGAGCGCTAGCCGTCGCGTCTCGACCACCGCCGCGGCCGCCATGACCAGGACGGACAGGAACAGGCCGATCGCGAACCGCTGTAGCTCCGAGAACCCGCGCTCGTTGCCGGTGAACCTCCTGGCCACCGGGATGAGCACCCTGTCGTAGATGGGCACGAAGAGGATGACGCTGACGGCGTCGAAGGAGGCCAGCGACGCCGGAGGGATGGCGAACGCGCCGACCGCCGTGTCCATCATCCTCCCCTGCTCCAGGAACGTCGAGGAGAACTGCGCGAGGACGGAGAAGTACACGATCCCGGTGGCCCAGATCGGGAGCATGCCGATCACGATCTTGAGCTCCTCGACTTGCGTGACAGTGCAGAGCCTCCATGGTTCAGAAGTAAGCTCATCTGTCGAAGAAATCACTGCAGCCTTGTCCAGGAAACTTCACAAGAAAAAACTTGCAATCAGTCACATACAAAAATCCAGCCCTCTGTCCATTACTACAGTTCATATAACTAGCTAGTTACCTGAGCACTGGTGTGTGCTGCAATTTCTTGGCACCGTCGTCCGCTATTGATTTATCCTCCGGTAGCTCGTAGAGAAGAGAAACATCACGCGGCAAACCTACATTCCGTTTCAGGAACGCCGCCACGACAACCTGCGAAACCCTTTCAAGTGGGCTTCCCAGTGGCTTCTGCACCCTGTACGAACTTGAGCCCAGCAAGAAGCTTCCGATAGCCAAGGCGATGAACAGGGTCGGGATCCAGAGGCCTATGACCCACCCGCAGTGGTCCTGCACCCACACGACGACGGTGCCGGAGACGAAGCTGCCGATGTAGATGGAGAAGAAGAACCAGTTGAAGAAGGAGTTCTTCTTCAGCCTCTCCGCTGGCACGCCGTCGTCGAACTGGTCGGCGCCGAAGGAGGACACGCAGGGCTTGATGCCGCCGGCCCCGATGGCCATCATGTACAGGCCAAGGAAGAAGACAGCAGACTGGGAGGATGAAGACGGTGAGCCGTCCTGCAGGCAGTCGAGCCCGGTGCACGCCGCCGCCGGGAACGATGCTGAAATCGACATTGCCGCCATTCCCTTGTGTTGCAAAAAAACACAAAACGTAGAATTATCACGATCCTAGCTAGCTAGTTCCGTTTGAAGGAGGCTTAAGGATTAGCTTGCGTGTGCTTACCATTAGGTAGACTGCGAAGAAGGCCAGTGTGGTCAGGTATCTTCCCAGATAGGAGTCCGCCACGATAGCTCCGACGAGGGGAGCGATGTAGCAGGTGCCCTGCCAGTTCGTGTAGTTTCTCGCTGCCGAGACATTGCTCTCCTGCAATATCGTCCTGAGGAAAGTCACCAGGTTGAACTGGATCCCGTAGTATGCTAGCTCCTCGAAGCATTCAGTCACTGCAATGTAAGTCAGAACACAGATGTAGTATGTCCCAAGCAAATCCCAAGACGACTCTCTTACTAATAATCATATAGTGGAAGGATCATCATCTGTGCAGTATGAGCACAAAATTTGGACACGTGAACTGAAATATGAAAACTTGATAGTCTCGGCTTACCTAAGATAAACTTGCATGCTTTCCAACTGCCGGTGCGGTTCTTCACGACAGGAGTTGGAGTTCCTTTAATGTCAACAATTTGGTCCCCTCTGTGTACTTCTGAATCCTGTAACAAGACAGAGCAAATTCTCTTCAGTAGTACAACAAATTTTACTGATATGTTTGTAACATATTGTCGAAACATTCCAAAAAAAAAATCCTGTAAACAGCCAGGCTACTCCTAGATATGAACGTAGAAGAGGTAGTAGAGAGAAACTAACCTCGAGAAGTGGTTCTTCCAACTGCAAGTTTTCCTTGAGAGATGCCATGGTGATCCAAGTCGATCCCAGTCCTGTAGCTATAGTTGAGAAGCAACACCAAACCGTGTAAGAAGGTTCAGCACAAAGGCACGGCAGACCCCAATTTATAGATCTAACAAACAATGCCCAGGGTCGAATTTCTACAGTACAAAATAAGTAAAATAATATACTACTACTGTACTAGTTTACTACAGTATGCTCAAAATGAAAAAGGTGGCCATTTAATTGCATCATCTCTAAAGGTGCCATTGATTGATTCCCTCTTTAAAGCTTCACACCGGCAGTTACGGGAGGGAAAGGAATACGCGGGTGGTGAAGAGAGCACGCCGAGTAATTACAAAAATTAAATGCTTTTGTGAGCTGGAGTGTTTTGGGATTGCATGATTTTTAAATGTGTCTTTTAAACTGGAACGGAGAGAGTAGTATGATATCAAACACTACTCAACGTTGCCTGAAATATTATCAAATGATATTCTGAATTCACGATCTTCCCAAGATTTAACCAAAAGGAATGTAACCTTTGCTTTTCTTAGTCAATTATTTTAATGCGTGGAATCTCAATCCGGGCTAATTTGAATATGTCTTCACCAAAAAAAAAATTGCAAACCACATTTGCAGATTTTTTTTAAAAATGGGGTATACCCCGACCTCTAAGATGCACACATCACGATTTATTACTTATTGTCCCAAAGGGTAATATACATGTACACGTGGGTACATGCACGCTCCTGGCCCTCGGATCTATCCTTCTACTTTAAGATTTGTGGAAAAGTGTGAGAGGAGGTAAAATGCTTTGTTCCATTTTCTGGGATTGTGTCGAATAAAGGTAAGGTGCGAGGTGACAGTCCCGAACACACATAAGGGCAACTTACGTCCCACAAACGGATTGGGACCGTCTGATTAATCTCTGACCGGACAGGAGTCAAGGCCCAACGATCCCCCGTGGATCGGTTTGTTTTATCACATTCTCAACCCAAATTTGGGTTGATAAAAATTAATGAAGAACTCCTCGTTCGTATTCACAGCTCCACTGTTTGGTCTCTATGTCGTATTTCTATGCATGTCTTCAAACAATACAAGATTATTTTGTTGAAGGAGAAATAGTCCGAAGGTTTTGATGATTTGCTTGTTTCTTTGATATTCCATTTTGTAATTGACAAAGGCATCTCATTTATCTTTTACTATTACAATACCGTGGAATTTTGTTAGAGTACACCACAGTTAGGTATCAGAGTAGATCACGGATTGATATATTTGGTAGTTTAGGATTCTATCTCTACTAGACTTCTTAGTCTCCAAGTCTTCTAGGACTATATAATAGCCTAAGGGCTCACAATGTAATCATGCAATACGCAGTATCAATATAGAATCAATACAACTATTATTACCTTCATGGAATCAGAGCCTCTCGTTTCTCGACCTAGGGTTTATCTCACCGCTTTCGCCGCGCCGCCCCCGTGGAGATCAATCTTCTTCGGGGACCGCGCAACTCGTAGATTAGATCCAATAGATTTTGTCAAAATTTTCTTGCCGCCCGCTTGACCGTTGATTCTTCTTCTTTTACCGATCTTAGATCGGATTGCGTCGTCCACCATGCATGTCGTCATCACGCGCCTCTACTCCAACCTTATCATCGACTCATCTCCGGCAAATTCACGCCAACGACCGTGCCAAGGAGGCTATGTTGGGTCCGCAACATAGAAAACAAAAAAATGTATACGGTGTGAACTACACGCCAAGATCTATCTACTAGGTATAAAGCAACGGGTGGACATACATCCAACGAGAACTTACCCGCGTAGACAACGAGCTTTGTTAACGAGTAGGAACTCGTGGTTGATGTAGTCGTACACTTGCCGATATCAAGATCGTGAGGAAGTCTCCGCAACTCAGCAACGATCCGCACTCGCACACACGCTCAACCCACTGCACAACCTCCACCTCCTCGCTCCAGCGATCCAGGAAGCAAGAACTCCTTCCTGCATTTAAATGCCACCGGGAACATGTATCTCGCTAATCCGAGACCATGGGGGAATAATTCTAGAGGGGGAGAGAGATCCTTCACAAGGAGGTGTGTGGATGAAGGAGGGAATGGGTGGCTTTTTATAGGAGGAGGGGGGGTGCCCCCTCTCTCTCCATGGCCGGCGCATGGGGGGGTGACCCCTCACCTCCCCCATTCATGTGGTGGTAACCCCTCCACATTAAAATGCCTCTTCACATTCTCTTTTAAAGTCTCCACTTTAAATGTATTAAATTTCTCCAAATTTAATGCTCTCTCATTTAATGAAACTCTTTTTATTAAATTTATTCAGAATTTTGTTAATTACTTTAATTAACAAACATTCACATATAGCCCCTTGCAATATTTCAATATCACATGTAGAACCACCTCGCAATTTCACAAAACAATTTCTGGTTTCTATTGAAACAATTCCTGCGCTTTGCAATTCTTTCGTCAAACATATGTGCTCCAAAATGGTATCCGTAACTCTTAAGTGTGCCACCCTACGGTTCGCGAATAATGCGTACATGATCGAGACCCTTCTCCGATCAATAATTAGCAATGGACCGGAGATCCGCATCGACTCCTACACATTCAACGATGACTCTGTGATCGTGAGAACCTTTAACGCTTGTAACTAAATCCGTTTGTCTCTCGATATATTACATGTCCGAGATTCGATCATTGGTATCTCCATACCTAGTTTGATCTCAATCGACATGCACTCTTTTCTCGCTCCTGTGATATAACATTCTAGTGATCACATCACTTGCTTGCAAGCTATCCTAATGTGATATCACCGAGAGGGCCCAGAGTATATCTATCCGTCATCTGGATTGACAAATTCTACTCTTGATCCATGAGCCTCAACATAACACCTTAGTAGTACTGAACCCATCTTTATAGTCACCCTGTTATGGTGTGACGTTTGATGTTATCAAGATACTCTTTCGGTGTTAGCAATTAACATGATCTCATGGTCTAAGGATAAAGATTACTTCGTATGATGTTATAGCAATATAAACATAATGACTTGATCGTAATGCTATACTTCGGATGAATGTTCATCACATCATTCCACCAATGGTGTGACCTTGTTATTAACAACATCCAATGTCCATGATTAGGAAACCTTGATCATCCTGTTAATCAACAAGCTAGTCTATAAGAGAGGCATGACTAGGAACCCTTTTTGTTTATTAAACACACATGTATTGATGTTTCCGAATCAATACATTTCTATCATATAAAATAAACATCTATCATGTATAAGGAATATATAATAACAACTTTATTATTGCCTCTCAGGGCATATTTCCTTCAGTCTCCCACTTGCACTAGAGACAATAATCTAGTTCACATAGTGATAAATCTAACACCCATGGAGTTCTGGTGTTGATCATGTTTTGCCCTAGGGAGAACTTTAGTCAACGGATCTGCTACATTCAGATCCGTGTGTACTTTATAAATCTTTATATCTCCATCCTTGACATGCTTGCGGATGGAGTGAAACCGGCGCTTAATATGTTTGGAATTCTTGTGAGACCTTGGTTCCTTTATGCTATTATGGCTCCATTGTTGTCACAATAGATCACCATCGGTCCAACGACCGGGAACCACACCCAGCCCGTAATGAACTCTTTCATCCAAAGCGCCTCGCGCCACTTCAAGCAAAGAACATATTCCGCCTCCGTTGTTGATCCAGCCACCACAGGTTGTTTGGACCTCCTCCAACTAACTGCTGCTCCGTTCAAGAGGAATACGTATCCGGATTGAGACTTAGAGTCATCCGGATCGGTGTCAAAGCTAGCATCGACATAACACTTAGCGACTAGCTCTTCTTCACCTCCGTATATGAGAAACATATCCTTATTTCTTCTCAAGTACTTGAGGATGTTCTTTACCGCTATCCAAAGGTTCAACCCGGATCAGATTGGTACCTACTAGTCAAACTAATAGCATGTGCCACATCCGGTCTTGTACATAGCATGGCATACATAATAGAGCCTATGGTCGAGGCATAGGGGATCTTATCCATCATCTCTTTCTTCCGTCAGAGCTGGACTTTGAGTCTTACTCAATGTCTTGCCTTGCAACATAGGTAAGAACCCTTCTTACTTTCGGCCCATATTAAACTTCTTTTATATCTTATCAATGTTTGTACTTTAGATAGCCCAATTAGGCGCCTTGATCTATCTCTATAGATTTTAATGCCTAATATATATGACGCTTCACCAAGGTCTTTCATCGAAAATTTGCTGTTTAGATAACTTTTAACACTGTTTAAAAGATCTATATCATTTCCAATCAATAATATGTCATCCACATATAATATCAGAATTGCCACATTGCTCCCACTCACTTTCTTGTAAATACAAGCCTCTCCATAAGTTTGGACAAATCCAAACTCTTTGATCACCTCATCAAAGCGGAGATTCCAACTTCGTGATGCTTGCTTTAGTCCATAGATGGATCGCTGAAGTTTGCACACCTTATTAGCATCCTTAGGATCGACAAAACCCTTAGGTTGTATCATATACAACTCTTCTTCAATCTTACCATTGAGGAACGCAGTTTTGACATCCATCTGCCATATTTCATAATCGAAATATGCAACAATTACTAACATAATCCTAACCGATTTAAGCATCGCTACGGGAGAGAATGTCTCATCGTAGTCAACTCCTTGAATTTGTCGAAACCCCTTTGCGACAAGTCGAGCCTTATAGATGGTCACATTACCATCAACATCAGTTTTCCTTTTGAAAATCCATTTATTCTCAACGGCCTTTCGGTCGTGAGGTAAGTCCACCAAGTTCCAAACTTGGTTCTCGCACATGGATTCCATCTCGGATTTCATGGCTTCTAGCCATTTGTTGGAATCCGAGCTCATCATCGCTTCTTCAAACGTCAGTAGGTCATCCATTTCATCAACCATGAAATTCACAAAGGATTGCCGCATTCAGAGCTGCACGTGTCTTGCTTGACCTGCGCCGTTCGGTAGTGTCCTCTTTCGGAGTTTCATGATCATTATCATTAGCTCTCTCTTCATCAGGTGAAGTCAACTCTGAAACAACTTTCGGTGCTGCGCTACTCGCCATTCCATGAAGAGACGGTTCAATAACCTCTTCGAGTTCTACCTTCCGACTACTCACACCTTTCGCGAGAAACTCCTTCTCAAGAAAGGATCCATTCTTGGCAACAAAAACCTTGCCCTCGGATCTATGATAGAAGGTATACCCAATTGTTTCCTTAGGGTATCCTATGAAGACGCATGTTTCCGCTTTGGGTTTGAGTTTATCCGGTTGAAGTTTCTTCACATAAACATCGCATCCCCAAACCTTAAGAAATGACAGCTTAGGTTTGTTTCCAAACCATAATTCATACGGTGTCGTTTCAACGGATTTAGATGGTGCCCGATTTAAAGTGAATGCAGTTGTTTCCAGTGCATAACCCCAAAATGACAGAGGTAAGTTAGTCAGAGACATCATAGATCGAACCATATCCAATAAGGTACGATTACGACGTTCCGACACACCATTACGTTGTGGTGTTCCGAAAGCGTGAGTTGTGAAACTATTCCACACTCTTTCATGTGTGTGCTAAACTCGTAACTTAGATACTCTCCTCCACGGTCGCATCAGAAACTTGATCTTTCTATTACGATGATTTTCCACTTCATTCTGAAATTCCTTGAACTTTTCAAAAGTTTCAGACTTGTGTTTCATCAAATAGATATACCCATATCTACTTAAATCATCCGTGAAAGTAACAAAATAACGATATCTACCTCGCGCCGACACACTCATTGGTCCACACACATCAGTATGTATGATCTCCAACAGATTTGTCGCCCGTTCCATTGAACCGGAAAACGGCGTTCTAGTCATCTTGCCCATAAGGCATGGCTCACATGTATCAAATGATTCAAAATCAAGTGATTCCAAAAGTCCATCAGAATGGAGTTTCTTCATGCGTTTAACGCCAATATGACCTAGACTGCATTGCCACATATATATAGACATATCATCATCAAGTTTAATCTTTTTAGCATTAACATTATGAATGTGCGTAATATTACTATCGAGATCCAATAGAAATAAACCATTCAACATAGGTGCATGACCATAAAAGATATCATTCTTATAAATCGAACAACCATTGTTCTCAGATTTAAAGGAATGACCACTTTGCATCAAACACGATCCAGATACAATGTTCATGCTTAGTGCAGGCACCAAATAACAATTATTTAGGTTTATAACTAATCCCGATGGAAAATGGAGAGGTAGCGTCCCAACGGCGATCACATCAACTCTTGATCCATTGCCAATTCAAGATCCTCGACCTCGTCCCTTGCTAGTTGTCGCTTGTTCCGTAGCCCCTAACCGAAGTTACATATATTAGCAACCGATCCGTATCAAATACCCAAAGCTATCATGAGTACTAGTCAAGTATACATCAATAACATGTATATCACATATACCTTTGTTTGTCTTGCTGGACTTCTTGTCTGCCAAATACTTGGGACAGTTGCGCTTTCAATGGCCAGTCCCCTTGCAATAGTAGCACTCGGTGTCAGACTTAGGGCCAGCCCGGGTTTTTTTTCAGGCGTGGCAATAGACTTTCCACCCTTCTTTCCCTTGTGCTTGCCTTTCTTGTCCTTCTTGAAACCGGTGGTCCTATTGATCATCAACACTTGATGTTCTTTCCTAATCTCCACTTCTGCAGTCTTAAGCATTGTGAAGCTCGAAGAGAGTTCTTCATGCCCTGCATATTATAGTTCATCACGAAGCTCTTGTAGCTAGGTGGCAGAGATTGGAGAACACGATGTATGCCTAAGTCAATGGGAATCGTTATTCCCAAGGACACAAGCTTATCGGCGCATCTACATTTTGAGTACATGCTCACTAACGGAGCTGTTTTCCTCCATCATGCAGCTAAAGAACTTTTCTGTAGCATTATAACTCTCTACGGCAGCATGGGTATTGAAAATCATTTTCAATTCTCCCATGGTATCAAAGGCATTTCCATTTTCAAAATTCTTTCGAAGTTCTGGCTCTAGCCCAAACAGTATGCCGCAATGAACTAAGTTGTGGTCCTCCTGACGAGTCACATAGACATTCTTTTCCTTGTTAGGGGCATCAGGAGCTGGTGGGGGGCCTAGCGGCGCATCTAGCACATATTGCTTTTGTGCAGCAGTGAGGAGAATCCTCAAATTCATAGCCCAGTTGGTGAAGTTGCTACCATTCGCAGCAAGTTTCTCTTTCTCCATGAACACATTGAAATTAAAAGCAGGTGGTGCCATCTACAACAGAATTTGTAACGTTTATTTAGACTAAGTTTATGATAGATTGAGTTCAACTAATCCAAATTACTAATGAAATCCCACTCAAAAACGACATCCCTCGTGTCCTTTTGGTGATTACATGAACCAAATCCACTATACCAAATCCGATCATCACGTGAGTTGATATAGCTTCAAAGGCGAGCATCTATATGGGCATCATATCAACCATATGACTCATGCTTAACCTTTCGGTCCGTGTTCCGATGCCATGTCTGTACATTCTAGGCTCGCCAAGTAAGAACCTTAGTATTCGCGTGTGTAAAACTGTCTTACACCCGTTCCTATGAAAGCGTAGATTTCGAGTACACCCGATCATCATGTGATGTCTCGAAACATGATCCATAGAACGGTGCATACTCAAGGAAGAACACATTTTTATCTTGATATCTAAAAGAGGGATCATCTTATAATGCTATCAAACGCGCCAAACTAGCAGTATAAGATGCTAACATCTAATGTGTAAAGTGAGATGATATGGTCCATGCATTTGATCTCTATCACTTACATCATGGTATGATCTCTATCATTCCTTCGTGTGTAAGGCCAAGGTCTATGGAACTTACACGTTGAGTGTGTTGTAAGAGTATCCACCATACATCTACTTACAACAATACCATATCAACACACTAGCCCAGCAACGATCTAAACTAGACGCCTCTAATTTATCAATTGCAAGTTTTACGTGGCTTAGGGCTTTTGGAGATAGAACCGTTCTTACCTACGAACATGAACCACAACGAGGATAACTAAGTTATTAGCAACTCGTTATAAATCAGATATTGACTATAGTAGGAGAGACAGACACCCGCCAGCCACTTATGCAAAACAAGTTGCATGTCAGTCATGGAACCGGTCTCATATACGATGACATGTAAGGTTGGTCCGGGCCGCTTCATCCTACTATGCCACCAATATCCAAAATACATAGAAGATGCAATAACATGATTATCATCGCCCACATATCAACCATATGTGTACTACCCGTGCTAAGCACCTACGCATAGATCGTGCCTCGATACCACGTTGGGTCCGTAGCATAGAAAACAAAAATTTCCTACGGTGTGAACTACACGCCAAGATCTATCTACTAGGTACAAAGCAACGGGTGGACATACATCCAACGAGAACTTACCTCGTGAGACAACGAGCTTTGTTAACGAGTAGGAACTCGTGGTTGATATAGTCGCACACTTGCCGATCTCAAGATCGTGAGGAAGTCCGAAGCGCCAAACTCAGCAGCGATCCGCACTCGCACACACGCAAGCTTTCATCGGACAACCTCCACCTCCTCGCTCCAGCGATCCAGTGAAGCAAACTCCTTCCATTTAAATTCCACTGGAACATGTATCTCGCTAATCCGAGACCATGGGGAATAATTCTAGAGGGGAGAGAGATCCTTCACAAGGAGGTGTGTGGATGAAGGAGGAATGGGTGGCCTTTTATAGGAGGAGGGGTGCCCCTCTCTCCATGGTCATGCATGGTGGGTGACCCTCACCTCCCCCATTCATGTGGTGGTAACCCCTCCACATTAAAATGCCTCTTCACATTCCCTTTTAAAGTCTCCACTTTAAATGCATTAAATTTCTCCAAATTTAATGCTCTCTCATTTAATAAAACTCTTTTTATTAAATTTATTCAGAATTTTGTTAATTACTTTAATTAACAAACATTCACATATAGCCCCTTGCAATATTTCAATATCACATGCAGAACCACCTTCTGCAATTTCACCCAAAACAATTTCCGGTTTCTATTGAAACAATTCCTGCGCTTTGCAATTCTTTCGTCTGAAACATATGTGCTCCAAAATGGTGTCTGGTATCTCTTAAGTGTGCCACCCTACGGTTCGCGAATAATGCAGACATGATCGATGTAGCATCCCAATTGTCTAACAATGGTAATGCTACATGGTTTAATAATATAATGGCTACTTCCTACATATAATCGTTGCATCATAATGATATCATGCTCATGTCATCATGCCACCTTGCATTTGAGCATCATATAAAACCCTTTTTCTTTTGGGTCTTCTCTCATAGGCATCATTAACTGTATCTGCCTCTTGATACTGTATTTGGTTATTGATACATTGTTTAATGCCCAAGTTGAGTTGGGGGCATATCTTTTATTCAACTCCACCACCTTTCTTTTCACCACCTTATAATTCCACCATCCCATTATCCATGAGATTGTATTCTATTTTCTTTTGGTATTTAATCTAGCTCATGGGAGATAGGATGGATCTACTTCTATAAATTCTTTTGGCTTGGCCTTAATTCCACTTCTTGGAGATGCATGAGTATAATGCCATATTATTAGTGTTTACACCATTCAATCATGGCTTTTATTATTTTTGCATGGGCCATGCAACCACCATCAACACCATTCTTTTCTTTGGTTTTTCCTTGGTTTTGAGTGGATCCTTCTTGTGAGCTCTCTTTTTCTCTCTCAATCCTCACCACCTTGATCTTAGCTTGGGCCATGCTAAAACCCAACACCACTTCCACCATTCTTGTTTGATCTAGCTTGATGCATGCACGAACCTAAGACCCTACCCCTTCTCTCCATCACCACCTTGCTACCTCATACAAACCCCCCATGCCGAAGTTTTTCCCTCTCCCTTCCTCTCCTCTCGCTCTCGGCCAGCAAGACCCCACCAGCCCTAACCCTACCCAGCCCTAAACAAAACCCTAACCGAGCCCATGCCTAAACCTAGCTCCTAACCGAGATCTACCCTCTCTCTCTCCCTCTCTTCTCTCCCCCGGGCCCAGGAGTGGACGGGGTGTTACAAGTGGTATCAGAGCCGACCTCACGGTTAAACGGGTGTGTGCGGGTTAGTGGCAGGACATGTGGAGCATGGCGCGTGTGGCCCGGAGTGGACACGGCATGGCACATGTGCCGGCACTAGACGCACAAACGCGTGCCAAGAGGGAACGTTCCTGGGGTGTGCTTGATCGATGAGGGCATCGATCTTCTAAAGGGTGGGTGTATGTGAGACCAGGCACATGGCTTAATAGGATTGATAGAATACTCATACCAACAATTTGCAACTTCTTTTCCGGAAGCTCATTCAAAAAGAACTCTAAGGTTAAGCGTGCTTGGCCTAGAGTAATTCTATGATGGGTGACCGACCGGAAAGTGGAAGTGCAAGCACGCAGTGAGGACAAAGTGCAGAAAAGACTAGTGTTGGTCTCAGGAGGCCAGTCTAGATATCCTATTAAGGTGCAGAGTGACACCCCCGGCCCGTGGAGTGACGGGTGTTACAAAGTGGTATCAGAGCCATCCCGCCCTTCAGGGTCTCAGCCAAAATGGTCGTTGTCAGTCTAGCAAATATTTTGGTAGCTATGTACACTAGGGAAAACAAAAACGTGAGAGTAGGACTGCTTCCACTTTTCTTCTTACCCACCCACCCACCCTTTTCTGGTAAGGAAGTGTAACGTTTTCAATCCTCTTCTAAAAATTCAAACTAGGATTCACGTGTTCTGGGTTTCGTAGTACCATAGAAAGTGTGTGTGTGTAATTCCTTGTCTATCTGTTGCATCCAATTTGTTGTCGCTATCGGCCTTTTGGTTATCAATTGTTGGTACATTCCATACCGACATGCTTTTGTAAACCGACGCGATCTATCTGATTCGTTGAATACCGACGTGATCTGTCTTACTCTTTGTTATCCGACGTTATCTTGTTTGGGGTGTTCGTTTCCATAGTTACTAATCTTTAGGTTTATCTGAAGAAGGTGTTGGGATATGTGTTTTACTTATTCATGTGCGGAGTAATGATTTGAGTGTGGGATGGAGTCGCGACCATACCACTACTTTTCTCATTTGCTCTTGTATATTGAATTGGTAGAGTTACTAATCTTGATTCGTTAAGTGGTTTTGCGCATATAGTGGTATTTTAATGCCGAAATTTGCGGAAAATTTTTCTTTGTTAGTTTGTGTACCACACTCCTTGTGCAGTCGTGTGCGATATGCTTAATATCTTCTAGGTGCTTTGAACTTTGTTGATATTTTAATATCATCTTAGTACTTTGTATCCTTTAATCTTGGTTAATTCCATTTTGGTACTATTTTGGATTATTATTATTCTCCATTATGGTACTAACTTGTGTTTTATATCAATCACAGGATGGCAACACCACGCCGTTCTGAGGAGGACATACAACCTGAACTGGGGGCTGCATTGTCAAGCATCGCCAATGCCTTGGCCGCAATGCAGCAGAACGAGCAGCGATTTGAAGAAAGTGTCAGGAGGAATGAGTTTGTTCCGCTACCTCCACCTCCCAAGCGAGGAGACATCAAAAGCTTCCTGAAGTTCAACCCACGCCAATTTGATGTTTCTGATCAACCACTTGATGCTGATGATTGGTTGCGTGAGATGTCAAGATTACTGGTGACTGCTGATGTTCCTGAGCAAGAATGGGTAAACTGTGCCACTCACCTTCTGAAGGGAGATGCAGCTCTGTGGTGGGAGAATTACCTCAAGGAAAACTACACTGGTTTTCAGCCTACTTGGGAACAGTTCACTGGAGCTTTCAAAGAGCAATATCTGTCAGAAATTGTCATGGAGAGGATGAAGGACGTGTTTCTCAACCTCAAGCAGGGCAATGACAATGTCAATACCTACATCAGAAACTTCATGAACCTTTCTCGCTATGGTGGCAATGAGATCTCTGATGACAAGAAGAAGCAAAGAGGTTCGCATAAGGGCTCAATGCATCGATTAAATATGCAATCACACATGCAAGGCGGCGTCTTTTCCGAACTCCAACATACAACTCTGCAGAAGAAGCAAGTAGGCAAGTGTTTGAGGAGTCAAAGAAACACAACCGTGATGCAAAGAAGCTCTTCACTATGTCAACTCCTTCTAAGCGTGGTCCGGGTTCCTAACACCCCACCGTCGCTCCCGGCTCCACCAAGACCTTCAAGCTACGCTGCAAGGCCACCAAACTTCCTCATGGCTCCCTGGGCTACAACCACAACTACCCGAGCGCTGGCGGAGCCCTGCCACGCTGTTGCTCCACGTCCACTTGGTGCTTGTTACACTTGTGGAAACACTGGGCATCAACAATGGAACTGTCCAATGAACAACAAAGCTCTTCCTCCATCACCTCCAAGATCTGCGGCAAGCTCTCCTATGGTTCGTGCACCACCACCTCGGGCTCTCAACATCAACACCAAGCCCGGGTCTACTGTTGCTCGTGCCAACTGTGTCAACGCCGCTCAAGCTGAGCATGCACCTGGAGTTGTAATGGGTATGCTTCCTGTTAACTCAGTTCCTACAAGAGTCTTATTTGATTCTGGTGCATCACATTCTTTCGTGTCATACAAGTTTATGAGGGTAATGGGTTACCTTCGATACTTTACCAACTCGCCTCATGGTGCAATCTCCGTTCAAGTATGAGGGCTTCTAAAATTAGCCATGGCAATCAAATTGAGATTGGTGGTTATTCGCTTCTGCCCTTGATTATTCTAGGCAATTCGACATTGATGTTATCCTCGGCATGGATTGGTTGACAGCAAATGCAGCTGTGATTGATTGTCTTTGAACGCCGTTTCTCTAAAAATTCAAGGCCATATAGTCTACTCCAAGTCCGACTCGCTATTCAGCTTTTCTCTTTGGCGCTCAATGATGATGCTATGGAAGCTATTCAGAGTGTTCCGGTGGTCTGTGAGTTCCCAGATGTCTTTCCTGAAGAGTTGCCAGGTATGCCTCCGGATCGTGAGGTTGAGTTTGTGATTGAGCTTGAACCTGGTACCGCTCCTATCTCCAAGCGGCCTTATAAAATGGGTCCTGCTGAGTTGGCTGAACTCAAACGCGTCGACTTGATGAACAAGAGAAGTTGGGGTTCATTCAGACAAGATTTCTTCTTGGGGTAGCCCAACCATCTTTGTGAAGAAGCGAGACAAGACGATAGACTTTGTGTTGACTATCGAGCTCTCAATGCTAAAACCATCAAGAATAAATATCCCTTCATGGATTAATGATCTCTTCGATCAGCTAGCTGGAGTTGTGGTATTCTCTAAACTTGACTTGAGAAGTGGATATCATCAAATCAAGATTCGCAAGGAAGATGTTCCTAAAACAGCTTTCACCACCCGCTATGCCCTGTATGAGTACACGGTCATGTCTTTCGGTCTCACCAACGCACCTGCCACCTTCTTGAGGCTTATGAACTCGGTTTTCATGGAGTATCTTGATAAGTTCATTGTGGTCTATCTGGATGACATCCTAGTCTATTCTAAGTCAAAGGAAGAACATGAAGAACACCTTCGGTGTGTCCTAAACAAACTTCGTGAGAACCGCTTGTATGCAAAGTTCTCCAAATGTAAGTTTTGGCTCCCTCAAGTCACCTATCTTGGTCACGTCATCTCTGCCAAGGGCATTGCCGTCAACCCAGAAACTATAAAGACAATTGTTGACTGGCTTCCTCCTGTAAATGTCAAAGAAGTCCGGAGTTTCCTGGGTTTGGCTAGTTATTGCCGCCGTTCAGAACTCGTCAAGATTGCGAAGCCTCTTACCGATCTCCTCAAGAAAGGAAAGAAATACCTTTGGACTCCTGCATGTCAAGCAAGTTTCGAAACACTCAAAGAGAAGCTCACTTCCACACCAGTCTTGATTCCTCCAGATACATCAAAGCCTTTCCAGATATTCTGTGATGCCTCTTTGCAAGGATTGGGTGCGGTCCTTATGCAAGAAAAACAAGTTGTTGCTTATGCCTCTCGACAGTTGAAGACACATGAGATCAACTATCCTACACATGACCTCGAACTCGCATCAGTTGTCTTTGCTTTGAAAGTATGGAGGCACTACTTGCTTGGCAACTGCTAGAAATCTTTTTCTCGATCACAAGAGTCTGAAGTATATCTTCACACAGCCTGATCTCAACCTTCGTCAGAGGAGGTGGATTGAAGCAATCAATGATTTCGATTTGACCATCAACTACACTCCGGGCAAAGCTAATGTCATGGCTGATGCTCTCAGCCACAAAGCTTATGTCAGCAACCTCATGGTGGAAGAACAACAGCCTCTCTTGTGCGAGGAATTCTGTCAGCTCAACCTTGAAATTATGGATCAAGGGTATCTTCTTAACCTTCTGGCAACCCCTCTCTTGGAAGAAAAGGTTTGCTCCATTCAACTTGGTGATCCTTACACTAAAAAGATCATCTCCAACATTCAGCTTCCGAAGTATGAGTCCTTCCACGTCGACGACCAAGGCTCTCATTTCTTTGAACACCGGATCTTTGTTCCGAACTACCCGGGTTTGAGAGAGCAAGTTCTCAAGGAGGCGCATGATTCTGTTCTTTCTATCCACCCTGGCAGCACTAAGATGTACATGGACTTGAAAACACAATATTGGTGGCCTGGTTTGAAACGATATTGTGCCAAGTATGTCTCGGAGTGTGATGTCTGTCGCAGAGTTAAAGCTGTCCATCAGAAACCTTCCGTTCTTCTACAGCCATTGAAACCTCCTGAATGGAAATGGGAGAAAGTAGAGATGGACTTTATCACTGGTTTTCCAAGGTCGCAGAAGGGCAACAATGCAATCTTTGTTGTCATCGACAGGCTTTCTAAAGTAGCTCACTTCTTTCCCGTCAAGGAAACAATTTCTGCAATTCAGTTGGCTGAGCTCTATATCAACAGAATTGTCTCTCTGTATGGGGTTCCTCTTGAGATCAGTTCAGACCGTGGAAGCATCTTCACTTCCAAGTTCTAGGGAAGTTTCCAAAATGCTTTGGGGACAAAATTGAACTTCAACACAGCTTACCATCCTCAGTCGCAAGGACAAGTTGAAAGGATCAATCAGATTCTAGAAGATATGCTCCGTGCTTGCGTCATCTCTTTCGGCATGAAGTGGGAAGAATGTCTTCCTTATGCTGAATTCTCTTACAACAACAGCTTCCAGAAAAGTCTAAAGATGGCACCATTTGAGGCTCTCTATGGTCGCAGATGCAGAACTCCGATTGGTTGGTCGGGTGCAGGAGAAAGAACATTGTTTGGCCCCGACATTGTAACTCAAGCGGAGGAGAAGGTTCACATCATTCTTGAAAATCTGAAGATTGCTCAAAGTCGCCAGAAGAGCAATTATGATAGAAAGCACACGGACATGGAGTATGTCCCTGGTGATCTCGTTTACCTTCGTGTCACTCCCATGAGAGGCACGCACCGTTTTGGTATCAAAGGAAAGCTGGCTCCTAGATACATCGGTCCTTTCAAAATTCGCGGAAGAAGAGGAGAAGTTGCTTATGCTCTTGAGCTTCCTGAAAAACTCAAGGTCCATGATGTTTTCCACATCTCTCAACTCAAGAAGTGCTTCAAGGATCCCGGCAGGACCGTGGATCATGAACTCATCAACCTCCAAGAAGATCTGTCTTATCAAGAACACCCCATAAAAATCCTCGAAGTCGCAGAAAGAAGGACTCGCAACAAGTCCATCAAGTTCTGCAAGGTGCAGTGGTCGCACCATTCCGTTGATGAAGCCACTTGGGAACGTGAAGATGAACTCCGTGTCAAGTATCCTACCCTCTTCATGTCTTCTTATTCTTCCTAGAATCTCGAGGCGAGATTTCGGTTTAGTGGGGGAGAGTTGTAGCATCCCAATTGTCTAATAATGGTAATGCTACATGGTTTAATAATATAATGGCTACTTCCTACATATAATCGTTGCATCATAATGATATCATGCTCATGTCATCATGCCACCTTGCATTTGAGCATCATATAAAACCCTTTTTCTTTTGGGTCTTCTCTCATAGGCATCATTAATCGATTCGCCTCTTGATACTGTATTTGGTTATTGATATATTGTTTAATGCCCAAGTTGAGTTTGGGGCATATCTTTTATTCAACTCCACCACCTTTCTTTTCACCACCTTATAATTCCACCATCCCATTATCCATGAGATTGTATTCTATTTTCTTTTGGTATTTAATCTAGCTCATGGGAGATAGGATGGATCTACTTCTATAAATTCTTTTGGCTTGGCCTTAATTCCACTTCTTGGAGATGCATGAGTATAATGCCATATTATTAGTGTTTACACCATTCAATCATGGCTTTTATTATTTTTGCATGGGCCATGCAACCACCATCAACACCATTCTTTTCTTTGGTTTTTCCTTGGTTTTGAGTGGATCCTTCTTGTGAGCTCTCTTTTTCTCTCTCAATCCTCACCACCTTGATCTTAGCTTGGGCCATGCTAAAACCCAACACCACTTCCACCATTCTTGTTTGATTTAGCTTGATGCATGCACGAACCTAAGACCCTACCCCCTCTCTCCATCACCACCTTGCTACCTCATACAAACCCCCCATGCCGAAGTTTTTCCCTCTCCCTTCCTCTCCTCTCTCTCTTGGCCAGCAAGACCCCACCAGCCCTAACCCTACCCAGCCCTAAACAAAACCCTAACCGAGCCCATGCCTAAACCTAGCTCCTAACCGAGCTCTACCCTCTCTCTCTCCCTCTCTTCTCTCCCCCGGGCCCAGGAGTGGACGGGGTGTTACAATCAAGACCCTTCTCCGATCAATAATCAGCAGCGGGACCTGGAGATCCGTACTGACTCCTACACATTCAACGATGACTCCTGTGATCGTGAGAACCTTTAACACTTGTAACTAAATCCCTTTGTCTCTCGATATATTACATGTCCGAGATTCGACCATTGGTATCTCCATACCTAGTTTGATCTCGTTACCGACATGCACTCTTTTCTCGTTCCCATGATATAACATTCTAATGATCACATCACTTGCTTGCAAGCTATCCTAATGTGATATCACCGAGAGGGCCCAGAGTATATCTATTCGTCATCTGGATTGACAAATTCCACTCTTGATCCATGAGCCTCAACATAACACCTTCGTAGTACTAAACCCATCTTTATAGTCACCCTGTTACGGTGTGACGTTTGATGTTATCAAGATACTCTTCCGGTGTTAGCAATTAACATGATCTCATGGTCTAAGGATAAAGATTACTTCGTATGATGTTATAGCAATATAAACATAATGACTTTGATCGTAATGCTATACTTCGGATGAATGTTCATCACATCATTCCACCAATGGCATGACCTTGTTATTAACAACATCCAATGTCCATGATCAGGAAACCTTGATCATCTTGTTAATCAACAAGCTAGTCTATAAGAGAGGCATAACTAGGAACCCTTTTTGTTTATTAAACACACATGTATTGATGTTTCCGATCAATACAATTCTAGCATGTAAAATAAACATTTATCATAAACATGGAATAAGATAATAACCACTTTATTATTGCCTCTCGGGCATATTCCCTTCAGTCTCCCACTTGCACTAGAGTCAATAATCTAGTTTGAAAAACTTTGCATATTGAACACCTATGGCTTTCTGGTGTTGCATATACGCTATTGCTAGTGGTTAACATAATCTCCGGATCCGATAGCTTCAGGTCCGTGTGTATTTGCATGTCTCTTCGTCTCTCACGCATCACTCATTCTCAAATGAGATGGCATTGTATAGATTTGGTCCTTTGGTGAGACCTTTAGTCTGCTCGCTCAAAATATGTTGATATTATTGTCACACAATATATCTTCATAGTATTAGCCCTCTTTGAACCACACCTAGTTTGATAACAAACTACTTAACACAAATGCCCTCCTTGTCGCTACTATAGCAGTCATATACTTAGCCTTTTGTTGTAGTATCCGTCACAATGTCTCAACTTTGGAACTCATCCAAATCCATCATGGAACATCCTTTCCATTACATTGTGCCACCCATAGTCTAAATTGAGATAAATTTAATTTGTATCTTGTGACAAAACTAGTATCAATGTAACACTTTACAATGAACTACCTTTAACTATTTGTCACTTATACATTATATATTCTTAGTTCTTCCAAAGCTCATAAGAATATCTTTACTATTGTCCAATGATCATCTTATGAATCATTCTGGTATATGCTCATAACATTTAGAGCATAGGACATTCTGGATATATACATATCATGGTATAATCGATCAAAATCTTCATGTGATTTTACTCACCAAGTGTTGAAACACTTGAATTTTGATACAATCCTTTCCATGCAACAAGAACCTTTCTTGTTGTTTCCATATTGAACCCTTTCAATATCTCATATATGTATGTCTGGCACAACCATATTAGCGCCTTAATCTATCCATATAGATATTGATGCCAAATATTCTGGGTTTGCCCAAGTCTTTCATAGAAATCTTATTTTAATGAAATTCTTAACTTGTGTCAATACAAGATACATCATTTCCAATCAACAATATGTCCTCTACATAATGTATTAGAAATATGTCTCAGTGCTCCCACTTAATTTCTTGCAAATGCAAGCATCTTCATCATCTCCGATGAATTTAAGCTCTTTTAACAGTTTCATCATGGTGAATATTCCAACTCTGCTATGCTTACTTCAACTATTGAAGTTTACATGCCCTTTTAGCACCCTTTGAATTAACAAAACCCTTCGGACCATGTCATGTACATGTACTAGGTTACCGTTCTATTAGAAGAACCTTGTTTTGTTTATTCAACTACCATATACCAAATTATATGTAGTGGTTGCTACATTAATCCGTCAAGACTATATATCGCTATGAAAGATCAAATCTTGTCATAGTCAACTCCTTGAACATTGTCGTAAACTTCTTTCCGACATGTCGACTATTTCATAGATGTTAAACATCCATGTCTTATTTCTTTATAGATCCAAACACGACTGATAGGCTTCACGCCTTTCCGGAGGGTCTTCCAAGTTCAGAAACTTGTTTTCTCGTGTATGGATACTATCACGGATTCTATGACTTCTAGTCATTTTATGGAGTCAGGGCCCATCTTCGCTTCTTTGCTTGTTGTCTGTTCATCTTTGTCAAAACAATAACGACTTGCTTATCAAATCTTACTATTTGATTCTTACCGACCCACACGGTTCTATAGGAACTCTAATCTCCTAGATCACACCTTTTGTAATCACGAGAGCCATGAGCATTGTGGCCGCCACCAGGACACTTTTCGACCAAGGCTACTTAGCACATATAGCTAAGGTTCAACAACCTTATCAAAGTTCTATTGTCCTCCCACTTAACTTTTCACGAAAAATTCCTTCTCAAGAAACTTGACGCCCAAGTAACAAACTCTTTTGTCCTCGGTGTTATGGAGAAATTCCCAACAAATTCTTTGGGATAACCTACAAAGACGTGCTTATCCGACTTTGGTTGTAAACATTTTACTTATGCATAGCATACCAAAATTTAAGAAAAGACAATTCGGGTTTTGTCCCAAACCATAACTCATATGGTGTCATTTCAATGGATCACGATGGTGCTCTTTTCAAAGGTAAAAGCGGTAGTCTCTAAAGCTTCAATCCTTAAAACATAATGGCAGTTTTATAAATGACACCCTTGATCTTACCATGCCAAACATGGTTTGATTTTATCTCTCGAATATGCCATACTCCTATGGTTTATCGGGAAACACAAATCATGGAACAATTCCTCAAGTCTTAGGTGTTTTTGCTAAACATGTAACTCAAATATCTTCCTTTATGATCGAATCATAAACTCTTTATTTTCTTGTTACAATGATTTTCCACTTCATCTTGAAAGTCTTTGAACAATTTTCAAATGTTTCATACTTCTTCCTTATTATGTAAATATACAGATATATTCACTCAAATTTTCGGAGAAAGCATATGAAGCAAAAAAGATCCATCGCATATGGCTACACATAATGGACTATGCACATCAGCATGCACAATTTCCAATAAGCTAGTCATCCGCTCCTCTCTAGCCTATGGACGGAGTTTCAATTATCTCGAGGAAAGTCTCACATGCGTCAATTGATCAAAATCAAAGACTCCAAAAATCCATCAACATGGAGTTTCTTCATGTTTTCTTTCAAATATAATTTAAACAGCGATGTCACTTCATAAGTGATCTTTCAATCATTTGTCTATAGACATTTTAGTAAGAGTGTTTATGGATGTGATTTCTCCAACTAGACTTGTAAAAGTTCATCCATCCTTTATGGAATACGGTAATTATTTGAACAACCATTGTTCTCATGATATCGGAACAAAATAACAATTATTTAAACAAATCTTGAAGGCTTGGTTTGATGACAACGAAAAACACAATAACACTTTATTTGTTTTCGATGAACATCATCACTCATTCTCTTGCTGGTTACTTAGGCCATTGTAGTTCATGAATTGCGTTGTCCTGTATGACACTTCATACCAACCAATTCGGTATCCAATACCGGTATCCAATACCTAAGAACCACATTGTTTAACAAGCAAGGAATATAGCCATAACATGTATATCTTCTATATACCTAAGTTGGACATCTCCAACCTTTTATTTTCTGCCAAATATTTTATAGATTCTCTTTCAGCAATTCCTTTTCTTTTAAAAGAATCTATCAACATCAATAGTGGTGTCATCAACATGACACATGGTACAAAGCGTATATAGTCAAATACTAATACCTTTGGGCTTGCACTTTGAAGTGGATCACCATCATCAAATGTTTGGTGTTCTTTCAAAAATCCATTCTTTAGTAATCTATTAGTGTAGTAAACATTTTACTTACATCTTCTATTCATCCTTGTCATGACAACTTTCATGATCAAGCTACTATAACCTATAAGGAAGAATCGCGAGTATAATATCAGTTCCCAAAACCTTTTTGGTAGATTCGGATGCCTAACATCTCCATCCTTCACAAATTCTCATACAATACGAGAACATGTATTTTGCTAAATTATACTCTATCATAATGCAACCAAAAAACATTGTTTCAGATATCACAATATCTTTCACACATGATGGTTTCTGAAACAATTTCCAGCTCCAATATAATCTTGATATTAAAACAACTTTTTGAATATCAATAATCATGGAGGCAAACATGATACTTTAGATACTAACATTGGAATTCTTACTCCCTATTTAATACTACTTATTAAACTTCATGGAGTAAATAGAGTTTGCTGAAAGTTTGCAATAGGACTTATAAACTTTAAATTGACATTCGAAACAATACGATACCAGTTCGTAAAGTAAATATCCAGAATTCTATAGTTCTATTATCTCAAATAAAAACTAAGCATAAGGTAGAAAACGAATGCCAATGACTACAACAAACTATGCAAATTCACTTTGATTTAATTTATGACAAATTTGGTTCGACTAATCCAAATTAGAAATGAACTCCCACTCAAAAACGACATCCCTCGTGCCTTTTTGGTGATTATATGAACCAAATCCACTACACCAAGTCCGATCATCACGTGAGTTGATGTAGCTTCAAAGGCGAGCATCTATATGGGCATCATATCAACTATATGACTCATGATTAACCTTTTGGTCCGTGTTCCGAGGCCATGTTCCAGACATGCTAGGCTCGCCAAGTAAGAACCTTAGTACTGCATGTGTAAAACGCTTCTTACACTCGCTTGTATGAAAGCGTGAGTCGAGTACACCCGATCATCACGTGATGTCTCGAAATACGATCCACAAAACGGTGCATACTTAAGGAAGAACACATTTTTATCTTGATATCTAAAAGATGGATCATCTTACAATGCTACAGAAAGCGCCAAACTAGCAAAGATAAGATGCTAACATCTAATGTGTAAAGTGAGATGATATGGTCCATGCATTTGATCTCTATCACTTGCATCGTGGTATGATCTCTATCATTCCTTTGTGTGTAAGGCCAAGGTCTATGGAACTTACACGTTGAGTGTGTTGTAAGAGTATCTATTATACATCTACTTACAACAATACCATATCAATACACTAGCCCAGCAACG
The DNA here is from genome assembly GCA_023614405.1 of Avena insularis. NCBI lineage: Eukaryota > Viridiplantae > Streptophyta > Magnoliopsida > Poales > Poaceae > Avena > Avena insularis. Next base: position 655,300,791 of record CM042690.1, on the reverse strand, counting down.
ATCTAAACTAGACGCCTCTAATTTATCAATTGCAAGTTTTACGTGGCTTAGGGCTTTCGGAGATAGAACCGTTCTTACCTATGAACATGAACCACAACGAGGATAACTAAGTTATTAGCAACTCGTTGTAAATCAGATATTGACTATAGTAGGAGAGACAGACACCCGCCAGCCACTTATGCAAAACAAGTTGCATGTTAGTCGTGGAACCGGTCTCATGTACGATGACATGTAAGGTTGGTCCAGGCCGCTTCATCCCACTAGGCCACCAATATCCAAAATACATAGAAGATGCAATAACATAATCATCATCGCCCACATATCAACATATCTGTACTACCCGTGCTAAGCACCTACGCATAGATCTGGCTCTGATACCACTATTGGGTCCGTAGCATAGAAAACAAAAAATTTCCTACGGTGTGAACTACACGCCAAGATCTATCTACTAGGTACAAAGCAACGGGTGGACATACATCCAACGAGAACTTACCCTCGTAGACAACGAGCTTTGTTAACGAGTAGAAACTCGTGGTTGATGTAGTCGTACACTTGCCGATCTCAAGATCGTGATGAAGTCCAGCAGGTCCGCCCAAAGACGCCCATCGATCCAGCTCCAAAGACTACAAGTCCAGCACCGCAAAGCAGCGGTGCATCCGTGATCGCACACACGTCCGGTACCCCGATAACCTTTGTCCCTCGCTCCAGCAAAGCAGCGGAAGCAGCAACTCCTTTCCAGATAAAGCCACCGGGAACATGTATCTCGCTAATCCGAGACCATGGGGAAATAATACTAGAGGGGCAGAGGGATCCTTCACAAGGAGGTGTGAGTGAGAAGTGAGGAGGGGGTGGCCTTTTATAGGAGGAGGAGGGTGTCCCTCCTTCATGGCCGGCGCATGGAGGGGGTGACCCTTCACCTCCTCCATTCATGTGGTGGTAACCCCTCCATATTAAAATGCCCCTTCACATTCTCTTTTAAAGTCTCCACTTTAAATGCATTAAATTTCTCCAAATTTAATGCTCTCTCATTTAATAAAACTCTTTTATTATTTTTATTCAGAATTTTGTTAATTACTTTAATTAACAAACATTCACATAAAACCCCTGCAACATTTCAATATTACATGCAGAACCAATTTTAGCAATTTCACCCGAAACAGTTTCGGTGTCTATTGAAATAATTCCAGCGCTTTCTTAAATCTTTATCTGAAACATATTTGCTCCAAATGGTGTCGGTATCCCTTAAGTGTGTCACCCTACGGTTCGCGAATAATGCAGACATGATTGATACCCCTCTCCGATCAATAATCAGCAGCGGGACCTGGAGATCCATACTGACTCCTACACATTCAACGATGACTTCTGTGATCGTGAGAACCTTTAACGCTAGTAACTAAATCCCTTTGTCCCGCGATATATTACATGTCCGAGATTCGATCATCGGTATCTCCATACCTAGTTTGATCTTGTTACCGACATGCACTCTTTTCTCGTTCCCGTGATATAACATTCTAGTGATTACATCACTTGCTTACAAGCTATTTCAATGTGATATCACCGAGAGGGCCCAGAGTATATCTATCCGTCATCGGGATGGATAAATCCCACTCTTGATCCATGAGCCTCAACATAACACCTTCGTAGCACTGAACCCACCTTTATAGTTACGGTGTGACGTTTAATGTTATCAAGATACTCTTCCGGTGTTAGCAATTAACATGATCTCATGGTATAAGGATAAAGATTACTTCGTATGATGTTATAGCAATATAAACATAATGACTTTGATCGTAATGCTATACTTCGGATGAATGTTCATCACATCATTCCACCAATGGCGTGACCTTGTTATTAACAACATCCAATGTCCATGATCAGGAAAACTTGATCATCTTGTTAATCAACAAGCTAGTCTATAAGAGAGGCATAACTAGGAACCCTTTTTGTTTATTAAACACACATGTATTGATGTTTCCGATCAATACAATTCTAGCATGTAAAATAAACATTTATCATAAACATAGAATAAGATAATAACCACTTTATTATTGCCTCTCGGGCATATTCCCTTCAGGCTATATGCGCGCCCCAAGGGACACCTTCATGTGTCATCGTTGGCTTCTTCGTCTGCAAGTCTTCACCATGCCGGCTCATCTTCGCCGACATCAATAGGGACAAACGTGACCAAGTATGTGCCTCGCCATCATCAAAGGGCCGCATTAGCATCGTCTGTGGTCATCATCACCGACAACATCCACGTCAAGTTCTACACCAAAAACTTCGTTGCACAAACACATCGTTGCCGCCACCACCAATCAAGGTCTTCATCAACCCAACGAGTTCTGCGTCGCCACACTCCTGCAACTAGATGAATAAAGCGGGTTTGATCCCCGACATCTACAACCTCTCTTTCAACAAACGAGAAAGATCTTCTGCACGTGGATGAATAAAACTGGTTTGATCCCCGACATGTACTACCGCTACAGTTCAATTTACATCGACAACAACCTCGCCGTCTTCGTCCACCACGACCTCTTCGCCACAGTTGCAGTCTAATTTTTTTGCACCGCTTGTGCTCAACCACTTCATCTACTCTGGCGCACACGTCACTTAACTGATCATACACGAAGCTCTTCTTTGCTGCTCCCTCCGACTCTAGCTCGCATGGTTCGTGATGGTCCTTATCTTCGTACGTATGATATTGACAACACCGACGCGTGCCTTCGTTCCCGGTGCGCTCCCAAGTTTAGCAAGCTTAGCATGACGTGTAACATACCTCTACTACACTACAGGAAACGATATTTTTTCCAAGTGGCATAAAAACTCAGAAAATAGCCAAAAATACACGTCAAAGGACTTTGCCGTGTATTACACACGGCAAAAAAGACCTCGACAAAGCATCTTTGCCATGTGTGTTTGTTTCGGAACTCGGCAAAAATCTTTGTCGTGTGCATTTTAGTACATACGGCAAACAAAAGGCGGTTGACGGCTAGACAAACTAACGGGGATGTCACATGTGATGGATATTTGCCGTGTGTAAATCTTAATACACGGTAAAGTTTTGACTTTTTTACCATTTGTAATTATAAAAAGGGATAGCAAACTCTTTTTTTGCCGTGTAAACACTCAGCAAAGCCAGTTAATAATGTAAAAAAAATCACAGTGGTAGGTGATGAGTCCAAAATTGAAGCATATTTACCTCTTGTTTTTGCATAAGTAGAGTAGGAATTTTAATATTTTACTATGCTCACGCGTATCTTTTGTCTTTATTTCAACAGGATCCTGAATTACTAAGTCTTTCATGAACATATCAATTGCGACTGTCATATTATGCTGTAATATGATATTTCTAAGTAATAAATATCATTTAATTGATTTTTCCTCCCACCTGGGAGAATAGCAAATGTGGAGGAAGGATACAAACAGTTTAACGAGAACTGATACGAAAGGAGCTTGCCCGTACCGTCTACCCGTACCACTTGTCAGAGTGTTCGTCTCATCAAATACTCTCACCTCGCGAAGACGGACCTGAGATCCGACATTCACAGAAACCGCTAGCCTCGAAATACAACGTCAGAGAGGGATCTGGAGGATGAACTGAGAGAAGGAAAATCCTTGTTGCTCTGCGGATCATCGGAGGACATCACATCATCCCCTTCATCATCAACCGTTGCATCTTCATCACCATTACTGTTTCCATCTTCCATACTTTAGATCTTGTTGTAATTCCAAATACAATTATAATTTGCACTAGATTTATTTTTATACTTTTATCCATCTATTTGAATATGATGATGTTGTTGATTGCTTTCATGTGTGAGTAGTTCCCTCAGTTCTTGGCGGGATGAAGAAACTCTAGCATTATTATGAATTGAAATAAAGATGATCTATTACTTTGGTCCATGATCCATTGATCTATGATGTTGTGTTTGATCTCGTCTCTAGATGGTATGTGTAGTCAGCCACATATCATTTGCCCGGATCTAAAGAGAGGGTGATATCCTTAGGACGTGTATGGGAGAATATTCAGTGCAAAGTGGTGATAGTAAACATTGTCTTATAACCTGCACGGTTAAAAGGAGGAATTAAGAGAGACTCGCTAAGCTTATTACGATATCCATGAGGAAACCTCTTAATTATGGTGTTCTATATGAGTGATTGCTCTCAGGTATCACAGTGGTTATTTAGAGGTGACCTCATTACCTGACTCAAAGCGCTTGTCCACGAGTCTTGTAGTGGACATCTTATTACTGAGCTCTCTCCACACATATCATAACGAAATAAATAGTTTATCCTAATCACGATTAATTACTCCATGCTAGCGGTGTATCCTAAATCTCTGAGAATGTTTTAGCCTTATTGAGTTCCAACACCATTCTCCAATGATTTCTTTACTTGGTTTACATTACTTGTTTTATTACTTTTTGCACACAAACACAAAACCTTTCAAACATATTTTACTTGAGATCAAAGGCAACTTACAAGTATCCTTTGGTAGATAGTGATGAGGGGCATAAACATCTAAACCAAATAGCTCTCTGTGGGTTCGATACTCTTATTTCTAAACTAGTTACAATCGATCTGTGCATTTGCATTCATTAGTAGGCTCACGCGGGGACAGGATATCGGCTGCCGGGAGGCTCAGAAGGGGGCAGGACGTCAGCCGCCGGGAGGCTCGCGCGGGGGACAGGGAGCAGGGAGCAGGGGCCAGGAGCCACGCTCGGGGCAGGTAGCGGGTGCCGGGAGCCACAGGCGGGGACAAGGCGTTAGCCGCCAAGAGCGACGAGCGGGGACAGGGAGTTGGCCGTCGGGAGGTGCGATAAGGTCGACACGAGAAAGGGTGGCTCGGTTGCTGACGTCGCCATGGATGCGAGGTGGCAGCGGTGGCGCCTGAAGTAGCGGTCCTAGCCAGTGGAAGGGTGGAGGCGTTCTGCAGAAATACTGACCCGTGACGGGGTGGAGGGCGAGCAGCTGACGGTGGGATGGAAACTTGTAGACGGCGAGAGGGTCCTATGGGGGCGTCGCTGGTAGAAGCGGGCAAAGAGGGTGGCACGGTGGAGGTTGTTTGCCGCTGTCGGAGACGAGCCACGGGAGCAGCGCGGCATAGAGGGAGTCGAGCAACGCGCTACGGTTGAAGAGGACATCGCATCGCGTGGGTCGAGAAGTGCGTGCGGGAGTCGAGAGCGGCGCTAGTTGACATGGGCATGACCCTTCGGGCGTCCACTATTGGTATATGGTGCAACCGAGCAGAAGGCTCACTCGAAGATATACCAAAGATCCATAAAATCCATGACGATTTAACAAATATGAAGCGTACAAGAAGACAGACTCCTGATGGAGCAAGACAAGTAAAGTCCAAGACTAGACTATATAAAAACTCTTAGTTATAACCTACTCATAGTGGTATCTGAGACTAGCCTCCTTATATATAAAGGTTATGGGAGTCCAACAAGGAGGAGAGAGACAATAGACATTAGATAGAGAACCAATCTTACGATACACATGCCTCTCTCTCAGCGAGATCGCATCTAGTCGACTCAACGAGTTTGTACTTTCCGTTGATAATACAAGCAGACAAACAGGAAGTAGGGTTTTCTTTATGAGAGCTCGAACCTGCGTAAATCGCTTCCCTGTTTGTCTGTTAAGCCGACAAAATTATCAATGCTCTCTTTTAATAAATTCAAGTCCATAATAATGCGCATTGCCGAGGTCACCCCTCGTTAATTGGCGCAGTCTGTGTGAACTCTTAGCGCTACAGTCATGAATTCGGCGGCCCCTCTTCACCAAGCAACAAATCGACGATCGAGAGTGACCAGATCCGTTTCGCCTCTGTCGACATCTTTTCACAAGCATCAACTCTGGGATCAAGAAGACTATTTCGACTACTACAGCCTGTTTCGACTCTGCTGCAGACTGTTTCGTCTCTGCCGTGAAATATATCTTCTTCAACTACACACGGGGGATCGACATCAGCATTTCCCTCGCACGTACTAGCGGATTATGTCTATGCGGATTATGTCTATGAGGTACTAGACATCGTTCAAAACACGCCTGAATGGGATCTACGCACGATGTTGGAGTCGGATGCATGTACATGCAAATAACCGAGGAAAATAGAAGAAAAACAGCCACAAAACCTCATTTAAGGAGCAGTCACGTGCTTTACGAACTATACACTAAGAGACATTTAGATACATTTGTTTTATAAACTTAAAACATCTTATATTTTGAAACGGAAGGAATATTAAAGAAAATGTCCTTGTTCAATCCGGACACGCACTTGTTGGTCTATGCCAAGGCAAGGAAATTTTTGGTTGTGCTTGCATGTCAGAAGAAGAAAAAAGTTGTTTTACGTCCCGACACAGCAACAAGCCACGCGCGCGTGTTGAACTTTTGCGTGTGCAAATTCACATGAAGGAACTAGGGATGGCAATGGATACCCGATACCCGACAATCTGACGGGTATTTGCCTTAAACGGGGAGGGTTTGGTAAGAAAAAATCCATGGGACTGCTTATTGGTAAAAATCTAGACCCGTCGGGTCTAGCGGGGGCGGGTACGGGGGTGCCAAACCCGTATCCGCAGACCCGCCCACCCATTTATTGTATATGAATAGCCTAACTGGATGCTGACCAGGCCTACTACAACCCCGGCCAAAGCCCACCGAGAAGCCCACCAACTGGCCCATCTAGAGCCCACCAACTGTCAAACCTGTCCCAAGTCGCATCGCATCCCCACTTTCCCCTCCCGTTCCCGTCACGAGGTGCCCCAGTCCCCACTCCCCATGTTGTTTCTCCTCTGTGCTCTATCCCACTCCCGCACAGCCGCACACCGCATCTTCCACCCTAGCTCCTTCCTCCTCGCGCCGTCGGCTGGCCCTTGCGTCGATGTCAGCCCGTCGCGTGCCATGGAAGCCAAGCCACTCAAGGACGAGGGGGAAGAGGGTAGAGACGCTGAGCTCACACTGTTGTCGCTGCCGCTGCAGGGAGAGGAGGCCGAGACTCCCCAGATCCCGCCGCACAGAAGCAAAAGGAGGCTGCCCACCGGTGGTTGTGCACCGCCGTTGGATTGTTTTTTCGTGGGTCGCGGGTACCCGTCGGGTCTTGTATACCCGTCGGGTGGCGGGTATGGTAGGGATCTAGACCCGGCGATGTAAATGGGGCGTGTGGCGGGGACGGGGAAACAAGGCGGGGTGGGTATGGGGGGCCTAGACCCGGACCCGAACCCGGTGGGTACCATCCCTAGAAGGAACAGCTAACAAAAAGGGAGAAGAAGAGGAATACAGATCGGACCGGTAAAATCAAATATGCATGGGTTCCATGGCCCGCGATGGAACCGTACTAGAGCGACTTCAACATTTCCACCGCGGTACACTTTTGCTTCACCGTGGTCTAATTCATCCAACACCGCTACACCAACTACTCCGGCTACGCGGCATCGATCATGTTCGTTGTGTGGCTTTGTGTCCGTCATGTCGATTTTGTCGTTGCACGACTTCTGACCGCCGCGTTGACCACTAGCCCTCCGCGTCGGGTACGCTTCCATCTCATCAACCATCCATCGTGTGACTTCATCAACCTGGACCACACGACTGCTCCATCGACTCCATCTGCTGCATCGATTCTACATCCGGGGGCTCTTTCGACTCTAGCGACCCACCATGTTTTTCGACTCCGGGGACCCGCTACGGTCTTCGCCTGCGGTGACTCGTCACCGCCATTGGCTCCAGCAACCTTCTGGTGCCATCGGCTATGCCGACCCGTTACAATCTTCGACTCTCACGACCTGTCGTTGATACGTTGCTAACGTATCTATAATGTTTGATGTTCCATGCTTGTTTTATATCTACTTTCTTGTGTTTTGTCCACACTTTGGAGTATTTTTATACACTTTATTGGACTAACCTATTAACAAGATGCCACGGTGCCAGTTGTCTATTTTCTGCTGTTTTTGGTTCCAGGAAAGTCAGAAAATGAATATTCTCGGAATTGAATGGGACAGAAGTCAAAGTCAATATTTCACCGAGTGGGAAACGGAGCCAGAAGACGAGACGGAGAGGGGCCAGAGGCCGGACACACACCTGGCCGCGTGGCCAGGCCTGGCCCACGCCAGGGGGTGGTGTGGCCGCCTAGGGCACCCCCTCGGCCTCCCTTTTCGCCTATAAGATGCCTCCGATACAGAAACCCTAAGTACCCGATCAAAATTCCACGAAAGAGTCTCAGAGTCAGCCGCCATCTTCATCCCTAGATCAGAGGGATCTGAAGCTCTTCCCGCACCTCGGAGGGGAGAATTCACCCTGGAGGCCTTCTTCATCACCATGCCTGCCTCCGGTGTGATGCGTGAGTAGTTCATCCCTGGACTACGGGTCCATGTAGTAACTAGATGGTTGGTTCTTCTCCTTTGTGCTACCATGTCTAGATCTTGTGAGCTCCGTTTATGATCAAGATCATCTATCTGTAATCATACATGTTGTGTTTGTGGGGATCCGATAGATATTGAGATGCTATTTCAGATTGATTATTGATTCTATCATGTCTTTGTTATTTGTGATCTTGCATGCTCTCCGTTGTTAGTAGATATCTTGGTCGAGTAGATGCTAGCAACTACAAGAGAGAGTATTTATGCTCGATAGTGGGTTCATGCCTCTGGTAATCTGGAGAAGTGACAGAAATCTCTAAGGTACTAGATGTGATGTTGCTACTATGGAGAAAACAGCAATCCTTTGTTCATAGAACAATCGTATTGTTTACTTTACACGCAATGCTTAATGCAATTATCCGTTGCTTGCAACTTAATACTAGAGGGGATTCGGATGATAACCTGAAGGTGGATTATTAGTCATAGATGCAGTTGGATTACGGTCTATGTATAATGTTGTAATGCCTAATCAAATCTCATAGGAGTCAAGATGATTAATATATGCATGTATGCTTTCTCGGTGTCTGTTAATTGCCCCGCTATAATTTGTTCATCCAAAATATCATCTATCTTAAGGAGAATCACCACTAGTGAACTATGGACCCCGGTCTTTTCTTTTACTATCAATCTACAATCTATTTACTATTTTCTGTTTACTTTCTGCAAGCTATTACTATCTTCCAGACAATACGTTTAATTCTTTGTTTTTAGCAAGACCGGTGAGATTGACAATCTCACTGTAAGTTGGGGGAAAAGTTCTATGGTTGTGTTATGCAGGATTTCAAGTTAGAAACAACACCTTGGAGGTGTTTCCTTGCTCCTACTGGTTCGATAACCTTGGTTCCATAACTGAGGGAAAACTTGATGTTGTGCTCATCATACCTTCCTCTTGGGGTTCCCCAACGAGTTCGATATATTTTGGGCCATTAGTCGTCAACTCCGTATGACTGCGTTGGCTCAATACTCGTGGGCTGCGTGTCACTCGTTGCCGTGTCGACTTCGTCTGCTGTATGACTCGCCATTGACTCTATGCCTGGGGGCAGTGACAACCTGCTACGGTCTTCGCCTTCGGCGAGCTGCTATGGTCTTCGGCTGCGGCGATCCGCTACCACATCAACTCCTCCCACTGCATGGACTTCGTCCGATCGCGTTGACTACGCCCAGGGGCTGCGCCAACCTGCTGCTGCATCGAATCCTCCCATCGCATAGAATCTACGCCCAGGGGCTCCAGCAATCCACTGAATCTTCAGCTACACCGACCCGCTACAATCTTCGGTTGTGGAAACCCACTGCCGTCATCAGCTCTGGCACCCTTCCGCCACATCAACTTTGCTCGCCACGCTATCCACTGCCGCGTCGACTACGTCTGTTGCTGCATCGACTCCGTCCACGACAACTACTGGTAAATCTAAGTTTCCCTCTACTTAGAGCCGATTCTTTAACTCGCAATCGAAACACTCGGGGGGGTTGCGCCCTCTTCAAGTAACCTATGCATCATCGACACCGCGCGCCCGAGTACCTCGTGCGTGACTTCCCGAGTAGCTGAATCTTTCTGAGCGTTGAATCCTTAAACTTCGATCCAGTTGCAGCCCATCTGACAAATCAACAAGGTAGTGAGACGAAGGGTGTCAGGCTAACGAAAAGGTCTCTCATGCAGTGCAAAAGTGTCAACTCCAATGCCACCAAAAAATGTTATAACAAGCGAAAGGAAAATATTCTTTAGAAGATACAGCTACTTCAAAATTCTTTATGTTTTCTACAGCTTACAAGAATATCGACTATATCGAGCTATTTTGTAGGATCCTCCAATGGAGTTGACTAACGCCATCTGCGTCAACTTACGCCAAGACCCGAGTCGAGTACCTCCTCGGATGATGAGATTCTGTGAGCCTATACTCGACTACAAGTACTCGAACATAGCCTCGGGGGCTACTCCCGTCGGAAACGCTGGTCCGCGCACCCGATAAAAACAATTCTAGTTAGAACCTTTTCAGGGAAGGAACCAGTGTAATTGTGGTCATCCACCAGGCCAGATAATTGATAGTTGTATGACGTAGGAATCCACACATCGCGGACCTAAATCTGGGTAAAAAACATGTGTCTATGTGTATGTGTTCGTCTAACTCGCCGGGCTGAACTAACAAAATAGATTACCCATCCCGGTGTCGAAAATCAAGACACGAGATAGGTTAAAAGTACATCTAGGATCCTAAAGGGGTTACGGAGGAACAAGCCAATTAGGGAACTAACAATTTATTGGATCATGCAAAATGCAAAGTGGATCAAAGCTTTTGGTGATCCACGCATCTACCAGCTGACATACCTAAGAACGCATGTGACAGTTAGGCGGTCTGCCGCTAAATTTTCCTAAATAATTCAAATAGGTATGCACATTCTTACTACTCCCTTCGTACCAAAATAAGTGACTTAGAATTGTCTAGATTTACACACGCCTAGACGTGTTTTAGTGTGTAGATACATATAAATTCAAATAAATCCAAATCGATTTTATGTAGTGGCGCCGGAGGCACCGTCCACTCATAGGAAATGTACAGTAGTGATTACATATCCCTGTGCGCACTCTGATACAACTACTCATAAAAGAATTCCTCTAAAAAACAATTACAGAGTATAAAAGAAAAGGTGCACGACCGCGCATAATTTTATTTCCTGCCGTTGCAGCCTTGCAGGAGCAGCGTATCCGTGGACACTTCATAAACAAAATTTATTGCAGATCGTGATCTGCAGTAGATGTATCATACACGTTTGATGCACCAACTGTGAGATTTCTTCTGTATTGGACTTCCTACTGCGGATTGACAGGGTTGGGAGACTCTCCTCTCTTCCATCTAAAAAAAAGGTTATCTCTCCGATTATTGAATAATATCTCTCCGATTATTGAATAATATCTCCGGTAAGCCGCCTGCTGAGATAAGTTGCATCTATAAAATCTCCGACGTTGTGTAAATACTTACTGTTATAGTGAAGTTTCGTTGGCTGACGCCCATGTTTTTTTCTCTTAGTTGGAGAGGTGTTTCTACATTAAAATCCCGTGTCCCCTGCGTGTTCCTGTTTTCGCTCTTCATTATTTGCTTGTCGTGTTTATAACAATATGTATCGCAATCATGATGATGTACCATTCTGGGGATCGAGGCTAGTGATCATCTCACCAATCTTGATGTCCCGTGACCTCATTGGTTAGTGTGACGGTGACACCCTTGCTGCAGTGTGGCGGCGGGGCTTCATGAGTCATTTTGGGCTCGGCCGGGCCAGTGAGGGCCTGGTTTGCCCTTGTTATTACATCCGGTCGGCTATCGCCCTCCAGCGATGGAGGTAGTTCCCTCCCGCGTGTCACTGTACCGTCGACCTCCGCCGAAGTTGCTGCTTTTCGGTCGTACCAGTCTCACATCGTGGGTCACGGCGAGACGACGGTGGTGATAGCAAGACCATGGTGGCATGTGTTGGTGGGCAGCGATCTTGGTGGAGCAATCCGATGTGTCCGGGAGTGTGGTTTTTTTGAGGGGTCAGGAGAAATCCTTGTCGTCTTGACACCGACGTGGCGTCGCCTGCGGGTGTCGCCGTCCTTCCTGAAAGGCGTCGGGTGTACCTCTTCCCCACCTCCCGAAACGTATCGGGGGAAACCCTAGGACCAGTCCGGACAACAACATCATTGTCGTCGCTTTCCTTCTTGGAGGTGTTGCTTGATACGTGACGCTTCGGAGCGCTAGGAGCATGGTGGATATTCTTCGGAGGACGCAGCGGTTGGGGGTCACCCTCGTTTTCGTCGAGCCACTGTTGTCGGCTTTATTTTCTCTTTTTTTTTCTTCGTTTTCTTTGTTGTTTTTCTTTGGACGTTGTGCTGTCTGGCCCAGCAACGTCTCAAACGGTTGCTATATTAATATAGCTGGGCGAAAACCTGATTCGAGGAGTGAGAGACCGAGGGTTGTGTGAGTTCATGCTTGAGGTTGAGTACTTCTTCAGTCAGTGTGTACTGCAACCCTGTATCTATTTGTTACTCACGGTTCTAGGAAAAAAAGATTATTCATCAAGTATAGATAAAGTAGCCGAGTAGACAGTAGTGCTGCCGCACCACACCACTACTTTCATAGCTGTAGCGACCCGTCCAGATCTACCTTTGTGTCCACTCGCAGCACGCAGGCCCTAGTCACTATTCCACAACACAGAGAAATAGATTAGAAATTCAGGAAAGCTACTGACTGATCTCTGCACCTACACCTGGAATGGTCGACATAACAATTTAACAAGTACGGAGTAGTAGGCACTTTCCCATGATCTCGAGTAATTTACAATGTCCAGATCCGTTATTCTGCCAATAGAAAGCACACAGATTCTTTGAAACTTGAGGCCAGCAACTGAAATGATTCAGTACAACGGATGTGTCAGTTAAAGCCAAGCACGTGCTTTTCTACATGCTTACAAAGTACTAACAAGCTTCATTAACAAACGGGGAAATTAAACTACTCCCACTGTCCAAGTAAGGAACTGTATCCAAGTATCACAGAGGATGCATTACAGAAGAGACTGTACATTGTAGCTTGTTGGTCAGAGAAATATGCACACAACTTTCTGTAGTCTGTACAATACATGGCGAAGGCGAAAAAAGGAAATCCGACATGTGATATCAAAGTACAGAAGCTTTCTTGCACTTGTACTGCTGTGCAAAATAAATGAAAGCAAGAAAGTTCAGAGAGCTGAGGCCAGCAACGAGCCAGAAGAAGCGGTCCAAATGGCCTTCATTCAGGTTGTCAGGGATCCACCCAACCTGTCCCCCTTGCGTCGTGAAATAGGACACCAGTGTCAGTATGAAGGAGCTGAGATAGCTTCCGAGAGACACGGTGACAAGGGCGAACGCGGAGCACAGGCTTCTCATGGAATCCGGAGACTGGTTGTAGAAGAACTCGGCTTGCCCGATGGACGTGAACACCTCGCCGACGCCGATCAGCAGGTACTGAGGCGCTTGCCAGAGAATGCTCATGGGTACAGGCACCTTCTGATGGATCAGGTCCTCTGATCTTGCGCTCTCCAGGCGCTTGATCTCAACCAATGCTGCAACCGCCACCGCGATGGTGGACACGAACAGACCGATCCCCATGCGCTGAAGCTCCGAGAAGCCCCTCTCCCTACCGGTCAATCTCCGGGCTATCGGCACGATGAATCTCTCGTAGATGGGGACCCAAACAACGATGCTGATTACGTCCAAGGATGAGAGGGTGGCTGGCGGGATCTTAAAAGATCCAACCTGGTTGTTGAGCACCATTCCTTGCTCTATAAACATTGATGAATTTTGAGCGCACACTGTGAAGAACACGATGCCTGTTGCCCAGATTGGAAACATCCTCATCAATATTTTAAGCTCTTCAATCTGTGTCACGGTGCAAAGCCTCCAAGGGTTATGACAACCATCACGTTCAGTCTGTATAATCACTGCAGATTTGTCGAGGAAACTGTAGAGGAAAGATAACGCATCAGGTCAGAAGTTGTGTAAGTCTTTGCAGAGTACTCACTTCTCGTGTAAGGTTTACCTGTCATGATTCTGAAAATGGGTTGCTGTGTCCAGGAAGTCCCAAGACACAAGAACATGTGAATGTCAGACCAATAGAGTAGCATACTATGCAGATCCATGTCAACTATGTTATACCATATTACTTACGTTCTACTCCCTCCGTCAAAATATAAGATGTTTTAGCCTTTTTCTAAAACACATGTACCTAGACGCCTTTTACTACTCCCTCCGGTCCATATTAATGGCCTCATCTTTGTCTAGATTCGTATGAATCTAGTTAAGTATTTAGGCTAGATGCATTCAAATCTAGACAAAGTTAAGAACGTTAATATGGACCGGAGGGAGTATGTAGGTTCGGAGCAAAATGAGTGAATCTACACAATAAAAGGTGGCTAGATAAATGTGTTTCAGAAAATATCTAAAACATCTTATATTTTGAAACGGAGGTAGTAGAATATATGGTGTACTACGGAGCATGTGGTTAGACTTTTCTAACTTTATTTTTACTAACATATTAAAATAAATAAAAAATTGAAAGTTGCATTATAAAGACTGTCCATGTCCTGAATTCACTTTAATATTTGAAACAGAAGGACTGAAATTATTTACTTCTTTTCTTCAACCCTTTTATATTTCAAAACAGTAATCTATACTACATTTATCTGAATGATTTGTCCCATTAATTTGGTAAAAGCAATAACATTTTGGATAGCAAATCTTGTCAAGGATAGCCAAGAAAAGTACCTGAATTCACTGCTGTGCTCCAGCTTGCGGCTCCCCTCAATAGCTGACGTCTTACCATGACACTCATAGAGAAGAGAACTATCAACTGGCAAATCGACATTTCGCTTGCGAATGGCTGCAACAACTACCTGACATGCTCTTGTAAGTGGGCTTCCTCCAGGTATCTGAAATCTATATACCTCTGATCCTAGAAAAAAGCTTCCAATAGCTAAGCCAATGAATAAAGTAGGGATTGCAAATCCAATGCCATAACCACATTTTTCTTGTACCCAAATAAGAACAGTGCCAGAGATCAATGAACCAATATTTATGGAGAAATAGAACCAATTGAAGAAAGCGCCTTTCTTTGTTCTCTCAACTGGATCAGTATCATCAAATTGGTCAGCACCAAAGGATGAAACACACGGCTTGATACCTCCAGCCCCTAAAGCAATCATATACAGTCCAATAAAGTATATCAGATACTGTGGTAAGGCTGGTTGTGGACAAAAGGACCCAATACATTGAGGGGGCTGGAGAGAAGGAACTGATGCTGATAGTGTCAAAGCTGCCATCCCCTTCAATTAAATGCATGTTGAGGAACCATTAGTACAAATATTAGCAGGGACAAGTGCATCAGTGGGATGTAGGATTCAAAATTAGGACATACTAGTAATCTAACAAGTTAGTAGATATGGTGGAACTACTATTATGCATGTGATCATAATGCTGGTTATGTGATAAGCTATATAGGCACGGTTCACCCTTCCTAACAGTTAACCTCTCCACGAGAAAATACCAGTGGGAATAACACCATAATGTAGTAATTAGGAATTTAAAATATGTGCAAAGTATTAAACACTAATACGCAATCCATTCAACTGAACATGAGACAAAACTATCTGATATCTCTCCCTGTGTGAATTTCTTGAGGTACATGTGTATTTGGCCAGTTGCAACTTACAAGAAAGTAAATAGTTGAGAAAACAGCAATTGTCCGGTACTTTCCCCAGTATGAATCTGCTAGGGTTGCTCCAATAAGTGGTGTGAGATAACATGTTCCTTGCCAAGTAGTAAAGTTTCTCGCTGCAGAGACATTGCCTTCATGAAGTCTTGTTGAAAGGTAAGTGACCAAACTTTTTGAGATGCCATAGTAGGCTAAGCGCTCACACACTTCAGTTCCTATCATGGAAGAAAAGACAATCGCCAGTTGAATTAAACATTAGATACGGGTATAACAGGAACATGTTTCTGGAATTTAGGAATAAATATATTTTCAGATATTAATGTTTCAGCACAAAAATACAGAAATAGACTTAAAATTGACAAGAATTTACACCAAATCAGTTCCAAGCTTAAAATTTTGCAAGTCAGCTGAGAATATGTTCTAAAAAATAAGTTCTCACACGGATACAATTAAAATATAAATGGTGTTTCCCTACAGAAAATGGTCACTTTGTTCTCTGATAAAGAGTTTTGGTTACATTACCGAGAATCAATGAGCATGCTCTCCAATTGCCTGTATTATACTTTAAAACAGGATGACCTCTGTAGTTGACTGATCCATCACCTGTGTATTCATCCAAATTCTGTGAAGAAAGTGAAATTATTAATAATTGATGTAGAAATCATATGTTGAGTGGGATCATTATAGCATGATCAAAATCAGAACAAAAATGAACATATACAACACTAAACTGTTGGACGAAAAAGAAAAGCAATACAAACTGACAGAAGCTGCAACAAACCCAACAGTTGTGTAATACTTTTTAAAGGAATTGCATCACTAAATATGCAAACTTCATAATTGACACTAAAGGCAAAGATTCTTGATTAAATCACCATGATTCAATGCAGGAAATATGGTATAGACATTCTGATAGTTATCAAATATGTAGGCTGGTTCAATGCAGGAAATATTTTTTCCTACATACTTGGTCAAACTTTACATCGTTTGACTTTTCAAAATACTTATATGCACTACATTTTAGCAAGGAGGGAGTACATTTTAACAGAGGCTTTGTGCCTGGCTTCAGATTATAAAGCCACACACTGGCCACAGAGAGCTAACAAAGACTTGGTCGCTGGGGGCACCAGTATACATTACAAGCGATATCAGTTTGAACTTAAAGGAAACAGCCAGGGAGTTCACAAAGAACAGTTATAAGCCAAAAGTTCTGCGCAAAATCACCCACAGCAGCGATGCCTAAGAAAGCAATAAACCTAGCCTACTCCACCTGGTGCACTCGGTGTCTTGCGGCTATTGGCCTGGGCTCAAAACAAGGAAGAAAGGGTCTTTGTTTCTATATTGATATATCTTTTCTCCTATAAACAAACCAGTTAGTGGTGATGATTCATTTCCCCTGGGATTTTGCCAATCGGATATACAACTAACAGTTGAGACTGAGATGGAATTGCTCATCATACATTTAACATTTATTGCAAAAACACCCTGGTCTACTATGATTTTGTGGATACGTCGACCAGCAACACAACTCAACAAAATAGTCAGTCTTCTCGACATGTAGTATAATTC
The DNA here is from genome assembly GCA_023614405.1 of Avena insularis. Classification (NCBI taxonomy): domain Eukaryota; kingdom Viridiplantae; phylum Streptophyta; class Magnoliopsida; order Poales; family Poaceae; genus Avena; species Avena insularis. Next base: position 655,283,591 of record CM042690.1, on the reverse strand, counting down.
TCTCCATGCTCAGCCTCCCAAGTCCTAGTGCTTTAGGCTAGCATGTGTTAGCCTTGTACAGTTTCAGTTTTTGGTTCTTCAGTTTTGTTTTCGGTATCTTCACTACATCTTTTGTACTTTTCCCATCTTCTCGGCGGTTTCTTCTAATATATAAAGATACACACTTTGGTGTGTGTCTGAGAGGAAAAAAACATGTAGCATACTTTTTTTAGTCTATAGCAACACGAGGCTTTCTTGCTAGTTTGTTTCAATATCAGTCCCACAACACAGCATGGAAAAGCTAGAAATGTAAAAGCATTGTTACTACAAAACTAATGTAGATTCCAGATGCTCTCTATACGCACAAAGTGATCTGAGATGTTCAGGAGATAGGTTCTGCCTTCATCTAGAGAATTGCAGCTGCGGAGCTAAATTTGTCAAAACCACAAATCTTATAGAGTACGATTATTTTCCAGTGGGAATCATTGATTTGAACATTTCACACATCACATGGTTTCCTCTCAAGTTCCTTTAGTACGAATTAGTACAGATATGGCTGAAGGATATTGATTTTTAGGAAAAGTCAAGTACTAGATAGCCAATACATGTTTCAACTGTGAATACATGTAACAACAAATATTATAATGTTGTACTTACATCCAGCAACCTGATATAGCTCAGTGACCAATACGATGATTACAGAAAAAAAGGTTATCTTTCGTGGATAGGTTGATTGAAACAGACGGTTATCCAAATATATAAAAAAAAGAACAGATAATCACGCCTAACCAACCCGTGTTTCAGTCAAACACGATGTAACCCATTCCACACAATTTGTTTCAATTTAACCATATATAACTGTACCAGTCAAATTAACCAGCAGAACTCTGAAGCAAGACAAGTCAGCAAATTTGACACCAACAAGCAAACCCAGTTTCTGAAAGTAATTTCTACAAGTTAATCGATGTAGAAACCTAATACTTGTTGCCTGCTCCAAAATTCCGATACCCTGTACAATATATCGAATCCAAGGTGCATCAGGATTCTAAAGCGGTAGCTGTCACCTCTGTGGGGCTCACCTGTAAGTCACAACTACCTCTCTAAACATTTCCCCATTCGTTTTCGGTCCTATGACAATTCGGTATTTTGCAAGAAACGAATCAAATAACTGCACTTGAATCTGGAGCAGCCGCGAACCCAATGATCCCAGAACTGAGAAATCTGGGATATTTTTTGTCTTTTTTTTTCACGATATCGATCAAATTACACGTCCAAGACAAGAAACAAAGGGAGCTGCTGGAAACCCTACGAATTGTTGAATCTTGACGGTACACCGAAAATTCCATGGAGAGGGGATGAGAAGACGTGGGTACCTCCGGCTGCGTCGCGCGCGCTAGCAGGATCTGCTGCTCCACCTCCTCCTCCACCAGCGACCCCATGAATGCAGCTTTGGAAGTTCCGACGGAAACTTGGGAGGCTGGGTCAGATAGCGAGGTACCCTTGAACCACCGCTGGTAGACGCTAGTACTAATCCAAGAAGCAGGGAGACGAAGCAACAGGTTTGACTACTCTGCTGCCTCCTACTGTCCTACAGAATCCAGGCACTGATTAGGTGATTACCTGGTCCGCCGTTGTTACTAGTGATACTGCAATTGCAACCTCGAAAGTTCAGTAATTGCGGGAACATCCTTACTTGGACTGCATTGCAGCTGTGCTTGTTTCTTAGCCTTTTTTAAAACATTGGCGCATTTTCTTCTTCTTGAAAGTTGAAACACGGTCAATAGTAACCTCGCTCATGAAACACCTGAGAGTGTTTTTTGACACATTAATAACGAAGCTCCTGTTGCAGAGAAGAACTGACTAACACAGCGCTCATCTCATTCTCATCCCGTGGCTAGCATGTTGCGTCTCGTAATATGCAAATTTGTCGGAGACTTAGATGCGATAGTGTTTTTGTTTTATGTTATCCGCTTTCCGACGAAGCCACGCGTCGTGGAAACCGGGACAGGCTCCACGAAGCGGATAGCGACTGGAATCTACTCCACTCTGAATCTGTGATAGAAGCGGGGCGGCGACTTCTGCCTGCAGGTCAGGTCTTTTCTTTTGCCGTCCCATATTTTTGTCCAATCCAGTGTGCGAACAGGGCATCGTCTCGAGTGATGTCATACGAAAGTAGATAGGCTGACGAACTCAATCTCCAGTGTGCGAACAGTGTTTTCTGATGCGATGTCTGTTGCTCGAGTGGCATTTCCATGAATAGATCAGCTCAGTTGCAACCCGGTAGTACATCTGAAGAAAAATCTAGCTGGGGCACCACATTTGATGCATCCAGGTGCTCGTGTCGATCGGAACCGGCGTCCAGGTGCGCTGTTGGCCTAGACGACGGGCTCGGCTCGGCGTCGATCCAATCCCTTGCCGTTTCGGCTTCCAAATCGATACTACTATCTCCATACCGATTTATTGGACTAATACGGAGTTTAACAAAAAAAATGACTATAAAATTGACAATAAAACATGAACTATAAATCGCAAAAATTACACTATTTGAAAGACCTAGCTAGTGATACAGTTTTTGTGACATATGATTCATATTTCGTCGATCGAATCTGTAGTCAAATATTTTTCTTGAACTCCGTATTAGACTAATAAACCGGAACCGAGGGAGTAATAGCACAGTTTTAGACCCATTTGTAATGGCCTTTGGTGCACATAGGCGCCCTACCGCTGTACAGTTTCAGTTTTGCTGCTGCAGCATAGTTAACCAGTGACCATGATGATATCACAGTTGCAATTTCTTACAAACCCTTTGCCATTCCTAAGCAAATGCAGTATGGAGTAGGATCCCCAAAGCTCTGGTCCACTCAAAATGTTTATAGTCTGTTCTAACACACACTGGCATATAATTTTTTTCGGGCCGTTGCTACCAATGAATAAACAGTTTTTAATAAAAGTAACCGGCAAGTTCAGGTATTTATATATTTTAACAAATAAAGACATATTGTGCAATTGAATTCAACACTTTCTTTTCTTACCGAGAATATGAACAACACCGTTTCTCAAAATGAGATGTAGGATCTCACATTGATTATTTACAATTTGTAAAAAGAAAATCTTCAAGGCTATTATTATTTCTAATTACAATGCCAAGGTCAGTTGACTCTCAGGAAGCCTTCTTGCATTTATACCTCATGGCACAGAATGCAAAGATAAAAATATTCAACAAACTAAGACCAGCCATCATCAGGTAGAATCTATCCAAATGCCCTTCATTCAAGTTATCAGGTATCCACCCTGGGCTGCCTCCTCCTGCCGTGAACACCGGCATGAGAGAAAGGATAAACGAACTAAGGTAGTTTCCAGCCGAGACATTAAGAAGTGAGAACGCCATACATAAGCTTCTCATGGCATCCGGAGATTCATCGTAGAAAAATTCAGTTAGCCCAACGTTGGAGAACACCTCGGCGACGCCTAGCAGGAAGTACTGGGGTCCTTGCCACAGGATGCTCATCGGAACAGCCACCTTGCGGTGCACCAAACCTTCAGCCTGCGCCATCTGCAACCGACTGCTCTCCACCAATGCTGCGGACACCATTGCAGACATGGAGAAAAACAAACCAATCCCTATTCGCTGCGGTGTTGTAATGCCGTTCGGTCTGCCAGTGAATCTTCTGAATACTGGAACAAGGACTCTCTCATAAACTGGAACTAGCATAATGACAGCAATTGTATCTACGCATTGGAAGGATGCAGCAGGTATTTCAAAAGACCCGATGTGTCTCTCCATTGCCGTTCCTTGTTCTACAAATGTTGAGAACATTTGTTCCTGAACTGCAGCAAACAATACCATTGCGGACCAGACTGGCAACATTCTGATCAGAATCTTTAGCTCCTCCACCTGAGTGACAGTACAAATCTTCCATGTATTAAGTAGGCCAGGAGATTCACAGTCAGATTGTGTCACAATTGCAGCTTTATCGAAGAACCTGAATGAGCGAGAAAAATGATTACTGCCTTGCTAACTACAGCGATACACTTGATCAGGTTATATGTGTCCTATCTCCCCTGAATACTCGAAAATAAGTGGAAAATGAATTTTGTTTTTACAATTTCAGCTCAACCATTTGGTACCATACAATTTTCACTATATTATCTAAAGAAAATCACTATAGTGTGCAAGATTTTGTTTCTCTCCGGAAATTCAACAAGTCATATATAGCTTAAATTATTATATTCAAACAAAATGAACTAAACATCTATACCTGAATGGAAGTAAAAAAATGAATACCTAGATTACAAACTTAAGATTTGAAATCTCAGTGTAGAGTATTACTCAAGTCCAGTTGTATGCTCCAATTTCCGACTTCCTTCGATTGCTGAACCTTGCCCCAGAAACTCATAAAGAGCTGAGGAATCATGTGGCAATACTTTATCGAAGTTCCGAGTAGCTGTGACGACTACCTGGCATATTCTTGCAAAAGGGCTACCTCCAGGTTTCTGAAATCTATACACAATGGAGCCCAAGAAAAAAATAACCATGCCTAAAGTCACAAATAGTGTAGAAATGGTAAATCCCCAGATCCAACCTTCATGTTCTTGAACCCACACAATAACAGTCCCCGCGATAAATGAACCGGCATTGATTGCGAAATAGTGCCAATTGAAGAAAGAGCTTTTTTTGGTTTTCTCCACTTCGTCAGTGTCGTCAAATTGATCAGCTCCAAAGGTTGTAACACAAGGGCTCTGTGCACCATAACCTAAACCAACCATGTACAACCCACCGAAGAATATGATGTACTGAGAAGAGACTAGATCTGACCAAACAGTCCAACTGTGAGGACCAGTCGAGATTAATGGAAGTGCTGCTGACAGAAGCAACATCACCATTCCCTGAATCGACAGAATGGGAAAAACAAGGCAAAGAAACATATTAAGAAAACTGAGCCCAAGTGTCGAATGTACCATGCTAAGGTAAACAAACATCTTTTCATCTCTGTTTTTGGTTAGGCATGTAGGTTGGTTACTATTTTCTTAGGATGTTTAATTTGTGTAGCTTCTCTTTTCTTTTGGTAGGAACCACCTTTGTGTCTGTGTTCCTAGGTGTTATAGTTTTGCGCATTTTTCGTGTTCACCATCTAATACAAATGGCGCACTTTAGATGCGTGTTTGACAGAAAATGATGTGTTGAATGCTCATCGCATACTATATAACGATGCATGTACATCTGAATACTTAACACCAGAAACCAGTGGCATTTGTATATTCATACATCAGAACATCATGATATCATGTACTCCCTCCGTCTTAAAAAGGATGTATCAACTTTCTCTAGATATGTATGTATCTAGTCGCATTTTAGTGTGTAGGTACATACGAATCTAGACAAAATTGAGACATCCTTTTTAGGACAGAGGGAGTACTAAAAATAAAGTTTCTACTCTTTCAGTGTAAATAGGATCTCCTCCGTAAGTGATTACATAAAAAGAGAGGAAGTGGCACTCTCTTTGGTTATTTCAAATCGTAAATGAATAGGAGTGATTTGTAGGACTTACAATGATGAAAATCATGCAGGATATTAAAGCTGTACGGTACTTCCCCAGGTATGAATCAGCAACGAAGGCTCCAAGCAGAGGCGCGATATAGCTAGTGCCTTGCCAAGTTGCAACATTTCTTGCAGCAGTCACATTTGTTTCATGTAGGACTTTTGTGAGATAACTGACTAGGTTTTTCCCGATTGAAGAATATGCCAGATAACAGCAGAATGAACAAACTGCAACAAGGTAGTTTGCTTTCACTTGGATTTTGCATTGAATACAGAATGCAGGCATAAAATTCTAGTGTAAAATTCAACAAGAATTTTGTTCAGTATCTGAAGAGGTAAAATATCCTCACACGCACTGTTGAGACTTTGCATATATGTGAAGGTGTGTTTTCTGTATTCAATGCAAGTATAGTTGTCATTGTTCAAGTATTTATTCTTCAGGCAAATGCTTAAGACTATTTAACTATCACCATGCCTATGCTCTTCCCATAGAAGGTTGATTATAGATGAGTATTGTCTACTACTAACCTAGGGTTAAGGAGGAGGCCTTCCAGTTCCCTGTATGTTTTCTGGATGCAGGATTCCCGCTGGTGCAAACAGATCCATCACCTGTATATTCCGTGGTATTCTACAATTCACAATAAGGAAAATTAGATATAATGATAAGTCTCTCCCATGTAACTTGGCAAGGAATCGTTCACAGAGAAATGTGTATTAAAACATTATTATGGCATTCACAGGTCAACTCTTATGAACAGAGGGAGGACTGGCAATGATAAGTATACTAAGTATTATAGTTACAAACATGAAGTAATTAGTCTCAGAACAGGTGAATATTGTTTTGCATATCGTCCTTCATCTACTTTTAGATTAACACATCCAAAATCTGCTTAAAAAATATAATCCAAACTTAAGTTGGAAATTAAGACAGAGAATGAAAGTCACAAAAGAATCGAGTACACAATATTTAATTCCAGCAGAACCTTTTCCATCTTTTATTTGAACTTGCAACAGTGAGGTACTAAGTTCTCGCAAAAACCTTGTAGTACTAAATTCTAAAATGTTCCGCTACACCGACCGAAAGCTGTGTATTCAAACAAATTGATAACTGATGCAGATCGGAAGGAACAGAAAGCACAAGAAGTATGGCTAAGGCCTAAGGAGAGTTTATTTCCCTTAAGTTTGTCTTTATTAATTAAGAACAGAAAACCCCCTAGTTTCTAGGAAATTTACTTATCCAACGGGTTGAAGATCTTCCGAATGACCATTCGGTCGAGTAGGCAAGGTGTGCTAATCAATGTAGTTGCTCACAATTTAGCTAGGGAAGGCTGCGGTGCTGAATCAAGCAAGACATGGTTTACTCTTCCACCTGATTGTATTTGGGACTATTTGGCCCTGGGTATCTCCGGGAATTAATAAAACCGCAGCTTTTTCCTCTCTCTCAGAGAAAGATAACAGAGCATGGACGTACACAGAAGTATGCAAGGCACTATTGCCGGAACAGTATATACTATTACAATAATAATAATCCAGATCACTCACAGTACCAGAAGTAGGGGTGTTCTTATGAACTATGATGAACAAAGGTTGAAGCAATACATTTGTCTAAATGAATGCATAACTGACAACAACAAAATTGCACAAGCAAGCCTTGTAAGCACAAACCTCCTGCAAGGAGTTGCCTCGGTCCAGGTCCAGCAGAGGGCTCTTGTCCAACTGATCCGTGGAGTCCATGACTCTGTTCCTTCTTACAAGTGAAGAAACAACGTGATTATGTTGAGAAAGCGAGAGGAAGAAGATAGCATGAAAAGAAGTGGACCTGCAGGTTGGACTTTGGAGGTCTCAATCATGCACCCGGAGTAAGCAACAAATAAACAGTGGCCCCAACAACCATGCGCGGAATGCGTGAGATGCTTATTCCAACTGCCTGTGATGTCACAATCGAGCATCGACGGAATGATTGACGAGACATATAAAATAAGCATGAGAGTATGAAAAAAAAGGGTGCAGCTTTCAATCATGGCATTCACAAATAGAGGACTTGGCAGCATAATTTTTCACTTTCGTCTTAAAAATATTTCAAGCCGGAGAGCAGAGGACTTGGCAGCCTGGCAGGTGTGCCAACCTCTGCCTCTCTCTCCTTCTTTTATGTCTCTCGAATCAGACTCTCGCCCCGTTTTATAAATAAATCAACCATCCACAACAAGTTACAGGTCCCCCTCCCTCTTTTATGTGAGGAATTACAATTCGTATTGCAAATTAAACAGGGCAAACACACCATCGAGCACACCAGTCTCATCTGTCTGCGACATGGATACACGATCCTGCCCAAATTTTGCTCTAACTGAAGAAGAAAAGCAGCGAGCGCCGTGTCGTTCTCCACAGCACCACGCTGCAACCCCGCAGAACCTCCCTTAACTCAATTCCCACCAAAATCAACTAAGAAGCGCACGCACTGCAGATAATCGGAGGGGATCTGTAGAAATCTGGAGAATTTACTCACCGCGAGAGGGCAGTGTGAACTGGTCGAGCGGAGAGCTCGAGGTCGCCGGAGAGAGCGCGACGGCAGCGTGCGCTGCCGGACTAGAAGCAACGCGAGGAGACGCACCACGCACCCCCCACAAGGAAATAGCTGAAAAACATTATTACCCCCTGTAGTCCTAGATAGCACGGTCGAAAACACCAACACCTGGTTTCTTTCCATCGCCCAAACATCTAAATATGTAATTGGTGCTCCCTAGGAGCTCTCAGACGTTTAGATTCGTGGCCGTTAAATGACGCCATCCTATTAATCTCGTCCCTTAATTTATTTTCACCACAGTCATACATATTGCTAGCGCATCGTGATAACCTAACCGTCTGCTCGCACTCCCCAATCTCTGTCGCCTCCCCACTCCCTAATCCCCGCACGGCCGCTTCCTCTCCTCCCTTCTGCCCCACTAGCACCACCATGGTGTTGCCGAGAGCACACTGGTAGAAACCAAGCCTTTTGTTTGGAGCTGTCTAAGACTTTTAAACCGGTTGTGCCACCAACCCAGACTAAAAGTACTATTTGCACCGGTTCGTATGGCCTGGACCACGCGCGGAGCCCTCAGAGCATTTGCACCGGTTCGTGTCATGAACCGGTTCAAAAGGTTCCGCGCTAGATGCGTGGCAGGCGCGAAACCTTTAGCACCGATTTGTAATACGAACCGGTGCTAAAGGTCCTACATATAAGTACCCTCGCCCAGCTAGCCCTCTCCTCTGTTTTTTTTGGTGGAAGGGTGTGAGTTGTGCTACTTTCTTTTTTCTTTCCTATGCATATGAGGTGTTTGATGAAATGCCTAAGAGAATGATGCCACTTGATTTTACACAAAACAAAAATGATATGAGGTGTCCGAGCCACACTTAAGCTTTCTTCTCTTTCTTTCCTCCTCGACCAAGGTTAACAACTTTACAGTGGCATTTCACTATTTATTTATACATGGAATTTCACTATTCATGATGTTCTGTAATGATGTTTGATAAACTTAATTATATTATGATGCAGATGAACCGGCGGCAATAGATGTACGGTAATCGATGTACTACCGAGTACATTGAAGGCGTGAATAAATTTATCGATGTGGCTAAGGCAAACAAAGTGAATGGTTTTATGTGTTTCCCATGTGTTGACTGTCGGAACTTAAAGAATTACTCTTCCTGAAAAGTCCCTCACTCCCACCTGATTCGGAAAGGTTTCATGCCCGGCTATAATTGTTGGACCAAGCACGGAGAAAGAGGGGTTATGCTGGAAGACAATGAAGAAGAAGAGGATGATGATATGTATCCTGAATACGCTGATACTACAACGGGAGCTAAAGTTGAAGAGATAGGGGAAGCTGAAGATGAAGAGGCATCATATGAACATGCTGATGATCTTCGCCGGGCCATCGCTGATGCACACAGAGAAGCAGAAAGTGTAATCAAGAAGCGGAAGTTGAAGGGAATGTTAGATGATCACAAAAAATTGTTGTACCCAAATTGCGAAGATGGTAGCACAAAGCTCGGTACGACACTGGAATTGCTGAAATGGAAGATAGAGACTGGTTTATCTGACAAGGGATTTGAGAAGTTACTGAAAATAATGAAGTCGAAGCTTCCAAAGGATAACGAATTGCCCGAGAGCACATACGAAGCAAAGAAGACTCTCTGCCCTCTAGGATTAGACGTGTAGAAGATACATGCATGCATTAATGACTGCATCCTCTACCGCGGTGAGTACGAGAATTTGGATAAATGCCCGATATGCACTGCACTGTGGTATAAGATCAGACCAGATGACCCTGGTGATGTTGAGGGCGAGCCCCCAGAAAGATGGTTCCTGCTAAGGTTATGTGGTATGCTCCTATAATACCACGGTTGAAACGTCTGTTTAGAAACAAAGAGCATGTGAGGTTGTTGCGATGGCACAAAGAAGACCGTAAGAAAGACGGGATGTTGAGACACCCTGCTGATGGGTCACAGTGGAGAAAAATCGAGAGAGGCTTCTCGAACTTTACAGGTGACGCAAGGAACTTATGGTTTGGTATAAGTACAAATGGCATGAATCCTTTTGGGGAGCAGAGCTGCAGTCACAGCACCTGGCCTGTGACTCTATGTATCTACAACTTTCCTCCTTGGTTATGCATGAAGCGAAAGTTTATTATGATGCCAGTGCTAATCCAAGGCCCGAAGCAACCCGACAACGATATTGATGTATACCTAAGGCCATTAGTTGAAGAACTCTTACAGTTGTGGGCCAAACCAGGTGTACGTGTGTGAGATGAGCACAAACAGGAGGCATTTGACCTACGAGCGTTGTTTTTCGTAACCATCAATGATTGACCTGCTTTTAGTAACCTTTCTGAACAGACAAACAAGGGATACAATGCATGCACACACTGTTTAAATAAGACTAAAGGTATATATCTGGAAAAATGTAAGAAGGTTGTGTACCTTGGGTATTATCGATTTCTTCTGACCAATCATGTCGTAAGAAAGAAAGGCAACCATTTCAAAGGTGAGGCAGATCACCGGAAGAAGCATGACCTTCCTACTGGTGATGATGTATTTGCTATGGTCAGGGACATAAAAGTAATATTTGGAAAGGGTCCTGGCGGTCAATCTGTTCCGAACGACGTCGCTACCGGACACGCGCCCATGTGGAAGAAGAAATCTATATTTTGGGAGCTACCCTATTGGAAAGCCCTACATGTCCGCTCTTCGATCGGCGTGATGCACGTGACGAAGAATCTTTGCGTGAACCTGTTGGAGATATGCCCTAGAGGTAATAATAAATGTAGTTATTATTATATATCTTTGTGTTTATGATAAATGTTTACATTCATGCTATAATAGTATTAACAAGGAAACCATTAATACTTGTGTGATTTGTAAACTTAATTTGAAGTCCCTAGTATAGCCTCTATACTTCACTAGCTTGCTGGTTGATTGATGATGTGGTTTCTTTGTCATGAACATTGAGATGTTATCAACAACAAGATCATATCGTTAGGAGAATGATATGGTGGACATACTCCTATAGACAAGCGTAGCATAAAGATCAAGTCATTTCAATAGTTCAATTGCTATATGCTTTCTGATACATAGTAACCTAATTCCTTCGACCATGAGATCATGCATATCACCTTTCTTTGGATGGATGCTTTGATGTCATCAAACACCACACCGTAACGGGGTGGCTATAAAGGTGGCATTGAGTGTTAGGAAAGTATTGGTTGAAACACATGGATCAAGAGTGGGATTTGTCCATCCACATGACGGATAGATATTCTGGGCCCTCTCGGTGAAATGTCATCCAATTAGCTTGCAAGCATGTGACTTGGTCTGAGGATCACATATCAGGAGCGATAAAGAGTACTTATCGATGCGAGGACGAACTAGGTATGCGAGAGATCTGAAGCGATCATAACCTCGGATAAGTAACATATCGTGAGACAAAGGGAAATTGGTATCGTATGTAAGTGGTTCATTCGATCGCAAAGTAATCGTAGAAATATGTGGAGCCATATGAATTTCCAGATTCCTCTATTGGTTATTGTTAGGAGAAGTGTCTCGATCATGTATGCATAATTCACGAACCGTAGGAGACACACTTAAGGATTCGACGTTGTTTGAGTAGTTATGGTATTATGAGAAAGAGACCGAATGTTGTTCGGAGTCTCGAATGGGATCCGGGATATCACGAGGAGATCCGGAATGGTTCGGAGAATAAGATTCATATAAGGAAAGTCCGTTTGAGTGGCGGAATGATTAGGTGTTTTCATCGGGAACATTCTAGAAGGTCCCGGAATGTCCGGCACTCCGGAGGGGGAAGGGTACATGAGTGTGTCATTACATATTGGAATGATTGCATCATGTACTAAGTATTCTTGCTGTCCCAAATAAAGGATTTATTTAAATCCTAAATTGAAAAGTCAAGCAGCTAGTTTGAAAGTCAAGCAACAAGTTTTGGGAAGTGGGAAAGAGGAGGAAGTGGAGACCGACTTGGGGAGGAGTCCCCTTGGCGGCCCCAAGGCCGACTTGGGAGGGACTCCTCCCCTTGGCCGCCCCTCCCACCTATAAAGGCAAGGCGGGGCCTCCCTCCTAGACACACAAGTTTCCTATCCTCTAAACTAAACCCTAGATCTAGACCCGGTTTAGAGCTATTCGGTTTAGAGCCTTCTAATTGGTTTAGAGCCTTCTAATTGGTGTGTCTAATTACTAGACCACTAATAGCCTCTATCATAAGCTCCACCATACTACTTGGCTTAAAGGCGAAGCCTGCGGGATCTCCCTCTACCTCCCAGGTACCACTGTTGTCTTTGGGAATCGCGAGAGAGTGCTACAACCTCCATTTTCTTTGGAACAAGGAGAGGAAGGTCTTCGTCAATCGAACGCGATGTGACCGATCAAGGAGCGCTCTTGGGAACGCCGGAAGGATCGTCTGCGATCTTGAGATCGGAAGATCGACTACATCACCCACGAGAATGCTCTCGTTAAACACTTTGGAATCTTGAGGGTGAGTTATTCCATCGACTCGTTGCTACAATCTAGTAGATAGATCTTGGCTTGTTTGTTTGTATGCGATAGAAATTTTTGTTTTCCATGCTACGAACCCCTACGATTAGTATCGAGCCGTGTCTATATGTAGATCTGTTGCGAGTAGAACACAATGGTCATTGTGGGCGTTGATGCTTTTATGATTGCTTTTGTGTACTTTGCATCTTGCGGTATGTTGGGATGAAGCGGCCGGCTAACCTTACATGACATCGTTCATGAGACTTGCTCCACGCTTGACATGCAACTCGTTTTGCATAAGTGGCTTTATGGTGCTGTTTCTCCTAGCATAGTAAAGATCCAATTTACAACGGGTGATCAACAATGCTAGTATCAATGTTGTGGTTCTTGTTCGTAGGTTAGAACGACACCTATGGAAAGCCCCAAACCACGTAAAATATGCAAAGAAAGTAGAAGCGTCTAACTTTGTTTTGCGGGGTGTCGATGATGTGATATGGCCATGATTGTGATTATATTTGATGTATGCAATGATCCTTATTGTAAGTTGGCAACGGCGGGAACCATATGGTTGTCTTTAATTTACATTAAGACCTGCGTGTCTATTCAAAATAGTTGTAATAGTTGAAGCTGGTGGGCGACAACCATGAAGAAGCGTCATTGACCTTGATGCTATCTTGCGGTGATGATGGAGATCATGTTCGTGCTTGAAGATGGAGATCGGAAGCACAAAGAAGAAAACCATATCATATCACATATTATGAATTGCATGTGATGTTAATCCTTTATGCATCTTGTATTGCTTAGTAGACGACGGTAGCATTATAAGATGATCCCTCATACACATAAATTTCAAGTTCTAAAGTGTTCACCCTTAGTGTGCACCGTTGCCAAAGCTTGCTTGAAGCACCACGTGATGATCGGGTGTCTTTGATTCGCGGTGAATACAACGTAAGCAAGCCAGATTTGCTTATGCGGAAGCTAAGGTTTGATCTTGACGAGCCTAGCATGTACGGACATGGCCTCGGGAACACGGATCGCCGAAAGGCAAAGCATGAATCATATAGTAGATATGATGAACATGATGATTGTTAGCCATTAAAACTATATCAGCTCTCGTGATGATCGGTGTTGATGTAGTGGATTTGGTTCGTGTGATCACTAAAACAATGTGAGGGATGTTGTTTTGGTGGGAGTTCACCTAGTTTAATTTCATTAATTAATTTGAACTCAATTTGTCATAAACTTAGTCTAAACTATTGCAAATATGTTGTAGATCAATGGCAGCCCTACCATCAATTTTAATGCGTTCCTAGAGAAAGAAAAGTTGAAAACAATGGAAGCAACTTCGGATTGGTTCCAATTTGAGATTGTCCTCACATGGTAATTTGACCTATGTCTGGATGCACCGCTAGGTGACCCACACTGCGGTGATGCTACCGATGAAGTAAAGAATGTTTACCTCGCTCTAAGAATCGGTACTCCATAGTTCGATGTCCTATCTTGTATGGTTTAGAATCGAGCTTGAGAAAAGATTTGAAGAGTCGATCCATATGATATTGTCGAGGATCTCAAATTAATCTTTGGGACTCATGCGGCAATTGAAAGTTATGAAGCTTCGAAAAGTTCTTTAAGCTGCAAGATGGAAGAGGGTAGCTCCGTCGGTGAGCATGTGCTTAAGATGTGCAGACGCATAAATAAACTTCAAAGTTTGGGTATAGTGATTCCTAATACTTTGGGAGTTTACGCATCCTCAATCACTACCACCAAGTTACAAGAACTTTGTGATGAACTACAACATGCGAACATGAACAAAGAGTTGCGAACTATTTGCTATGTTAAAGTCTGCGAAGTGGAGATCAAGAAAGAGCACCAAGTGTTGATGGTCAATAAGACCACCAAATTCAAGAAAGGCAAGTCTAAGCAAAGGGACACTTCAAGAAGGGTGGTAAGAAAGCTGCCACGCCGATGAAGAAGACCAAGGCTGGACCTAAGCCTGGCGAGTGTTTTTTGCAAGGGAGAAGGTCCTTTGAGCGGAATTGCCCAAAGTACTTGGCGGATTTGAAGCGGCAACATCAAGAAGAAAGGTATATCGATATACATGTTATTGATGTGTATCTCACTAGTATTCGTAGTAGTGCACAGGTATTTGATCTTGGTTCGGTTGCTCATATTTGTAACTCGAAGCAGGAGCTGCGAATAAGCGGAAGCTAGTGAAGAGCGAGGTGACGATCGCGTGGAAGCGGATCAAAGGTTGATGTGATCGCGATCAGACGCTACCTCTTCATCTACCATCGGGATTAGTTTTATACTTAAATAATTGTTATTTGGTGCTGCGTTAAGCATGAACATTATATCGGGATCTTGTTTATTGCGAGGCGGTTACTTGTTTAAATCCGAGAATAATGGTTGTTCGATTTATATGAGTAACATGTTTCATGCACATGCACCTTTGATAGATGGTCTATTCATCTTGAATCTCGATAGTGGAAATACACATATTAATAACATTGAAGCTAAGCGTTTGAAATCAGCGATAACTCGACCTATATGTGGCCTTTGTCGTCTTGGACACATTGGAGTGAAGCGTAAGAAACTCCATTCCGATGGACTTCTTGAATCACTTGATTTTGAAACACTTGAAAGATGCGAAGCATGACTGATGGGTCAAATGAGTAAGACTCCATTTTACGGTATGATGGAGCGAGCTACGGACTTATTGGAAATCATACATACCGATGTATGTGGTCCAATGAGTGTAGCATCGCGCAGTGGTTATCGTTATGTTCTTACCTTCACGGATGATTTGAGTAGATATGGGTATATCTATTTCATGAAACATAAGTCTGAAACTTTCGAGAAGTTTAAGGAGTTTCAAAGTGAGGTAGAGAATCAACGTAACAAGAAGATTAAGTTTCTACGTTACGATCGTGGAGGTGAATATCTAATTCTGAGTTTGGCGAGCATTTGAAGAAATGTGGAATACTTTCATGATTGACACGCCGAACACCACAGCGTAATGGTGTGCGAGCGTCGTGTCGAACTCTCTTAGATATGGTTCGTTCTATGATGTCACTTACAGATTTACCACTATCATTTTGGGGTTATGCATTAGAAACAGCCGCATTCACTTTAAATAGGGCACCGTCTAAATCCGTTGAAACGACACCGTATGAATTATGGTTTAGGAAGAAACCTAAATTGTCGTCCTTAAAGTTTGGGGATCTGAAGCCTATGTAAAGAAGTTACTGACGGACAAGCTTGAACCCAAAGCGGAAAAATCGTCTTCATAGGATACCCGAAGGAAACTATTGGGTATACCTTCTATCATAGATCCAAGGCAAAATCTTCGTTGCTAAGAATGGATCCTTTCTAGAGAAGGAATTTCTCTCAAAGAAGTGACTGGAAGGAAAGTAGAACTTCGACGAGGTTGTCGAACCTTCTCTCGAATTGCGAGTAGCGCGCAAGACCCGGAAGAAGTTCTGTGGTGCTGCACCAATAAGAGAGGAAGCTAATGATAGTGATCATGAAACTTGGTTGAAGTTGCTCTGAGCCTCGGAGGTCAACAAGAAATCGTACCACTCCAGATTGGTATGATTCCGTTATGAATGTCATGATGGTGGACAACACCGATGACCCCGAGACATATGAGGAAGCGATGATGAGCCCAGATTCCAATAAATGGCAAGAAGCCATGAAATCCGAGATTGGATCCATGTCGAAAACCAAGTATGGACTTTGGTGGACTTACGGATGGCGGAAGGCTGTCGAGAACAAATGGATTTTCAAGAAGAAAGCAGATCTTTGATGGTAATGTTCATCTATAAAGCTCGACTTATGTAAAAGGGTTTCGACAAATTCAAGGAGTTGACTACGATGAGACTTTCTCACGGTAGCGAAGCTAAAATCTGTGAGGATTATGTTAGCAATCGCTGCATATTATGATTATGAGAGATGGCAGATGGATGTCAAAACAGCATTCCTCAATGGAGACATTGATGAAGAGTTGTATATGATGCAACCCAAAGGTTTTGTCGATCCTAAAGATGCTAACAAGGTATGCAAACTTCAACGGTCCATCTATGGATTGAAGCAAGCATCCGAAGTTGGAATCAACGTTTTGATAAGGTAATCAAAGTTTTGGTTTTATACAAACTTATGGAGAAGCTTGTATTTACAAGAAAGTGAGTGGGAGCTCTGTAGCATTCTTAATCTGTATGTGGATGACATATTGTTGATTGGGAATGATGTAGACCTTCTTAATAGTGTCAAGAGTATTTTAATAATAGTTTTTCAATGAAGGATCTTGGCGAAGCAGCTTACATATTAGGCATAAAGATTTATAGAGATAGATCGAAGCAAATATCATTGTCACAAAGTACATATTTGGACAAAGTTCTAAAGAGGTTTGGAATGGAAGATAGCAAGAAAGGGTTCTTGCCCATGTTGCTAATCGACCTTGAGTAAAACTCAAAGTCCGACATCGTGAGAAGATAGAAAGGATGAGTAAGACTCCTATGCCTCAGCCATAGGATCTCTAATGTATGACATGCTATGTACTAGACCCGACATCGCATATGCTTTGTTAGTCTAACTAGCAGATATCAAAGTGATCCGAGTGGATCATTGGACGTGATCAAAAACATCCTTAAGTACTTGAGAAGAACTAAGGATATGGTTCTTTCTTATGGAGGTGATGAACAGCTCGTTGTTAATGGTTACACCGATGCTAGTTGGAACACCGATCCGGATGATTCTAAATCACAATCTGGATACGTATTTATTTTGAATGGTGCAGCGATTAGGCTGGAGGAGTGCAAAGCAAAGCATTGTGGCGAGATCTTCAAGCGAATCGGAATACATGGCTGCCGGAGACTTCACAAGAAGCGATATGGATGAAAGAGTTCATTACAGAGCTGGGTGTGGTTCCTAGTCGCTGGACCCAATGTCTATCTCTGTGATAACATGGCGCCATAGCCAATGCGCAAGAACCAAGGTCACACATGAAGCTGAAGCATATCAAGCTGCGTTTTCACGCTATTCGAGAACATATCCAGGATGGGGATATAAAGATTTGCAAAGTACACACAGATCTGAATGTGGCGGATCCAATGACTAAACCTCTCCCGAGGGCAAAACATGACCAACACCAAACTGCCATGGGTGTTCGGTATATTACCATGTAATCTAGATTAGATGACTCTAGTGCAAGTGGGAGACTGTTGGAGATATGCCCTAGAGGTAATAATAAATGTAGTTATTATTATATATCTTTGTGTTTATGATAAATGTTTACATTCATGCTATAATAGTATTAACAAGGAAACCATTAATACTTGTGTGATTTGTAAACTTAATTTGAAGTCCCTAGTATAGCCTCTATACTTCACTAGCTTGTTGGTTGATTGATGATGTGGTTTATTTGTCATGAACATTGAGATGTTATCAACAACAAGATCATATCATTAGGAGAATGATATGGTGGACATACTCCTATAGACAAGCGTAGCATAAAGATCAAGTCATTTCAATAGTTCAATTGCTATATGCTTTACGATACATAGTAACCTAATTCCTTGACCATGAGATCATGCATATCACCTTTCTGGATGGATGCTTTGATGTCATCAAACACCACACCGTAACAGGGTGGCTATAAAGGTGGCATTGAGTGTTCGGAAAGTATTGGTTGAAACACATGGATCAAGAGTGGGATTTGTCCATCCACATGACGGATAGATATTCTCTGGGCCCTCTCGGTGAAATGTCATCCAATTAGCTTGCAAGCATGTGACTTGGTCACAAGGGATCACATATCACGGGAACGAGAAAATAGTACTTATCGATGTGAGGATGAACTAGGTATGCGGAGATCTACGATCATAACCTCGGATAAGTAACATATCGTGAGACAAAGGGAAATTGGTATCGTATGTAAGTGGTTCATTCGATCATAAGTAATCGTAGAAATATGTGGGAGCCATATGAATTTCCAGATTCCTCTATTGGTTATTGTTAGAAGTGTCTCGATCATGTCGCATAATTCACGAACCGTAGGGAGACACATAAGGATTGACGTTGTTTGAGTAGTTATGGTATTATGAGAAAGAGACCGAATGTTGTTCGAGTCTCGAATGGGATCCGGGATATCACGAGGAGATCCGGAATGGTCCGAGAATAAGATTCATATAAGGAAAGTCCCGTTTGAATGGCGGAATGATTAGGTGTTTTCGCCGGGAACATTCTAGAAGGTCCCGGAATGTCCGGCACTCCGGAGGGAAGGGTACATGAGTGTGTCATTACATATTGGAATGATTGCATCATGTACTAAGTATTCTTGCTGTCCCAAATAAAGGATTTATTTAAATCCTAAATTGAAAAGTCAAGCGGCTAGTTTGAAAGTCAAGCAACAGTTTTGGGAAGTGGGAAAAGAGGAGGAAGTGGAGACCCAGACTTGGGGAGGAGTCCCTTGGCGTGGCGCCTCCCAAGGCCGACTTGGGAGGACTCCTCCCTTGGCCAGCCCTCCCACCTATAAAGGCAAGGGCAGGGCCTCCTCCTAGACACACAAGTTTCCTATCCTCTAAACTAAACCCTAGATCTAGACCCCGGTTTAGAGCTATTCGGTTTAGAGCCTTCTAATTGGTTTAGAGCCTTCTAATTGGTGTGTCTAATTACTAGACCACTAATAGCCTCTCTCATAAGCTCCCCCATACTACTTTGCTTAAGCGAAGCCTGCGGATCTCCCTCTACCTCCTGCAGACCACCGTTGTCTTTGCGGAATCATGAGGAGAGTGCTACAACCTCCATTTTCTTTGGAACAAGGAGAGGAAGGTCTTCGTCAGTACCCGCGATGTGACCGACTGTGGAGCGCTTCTGGAACGCAGCGCGGAAGGATAAATCTCTGCGATCTTGAGATCGGAAAAATCGACTACATCACCCACGAGAATCTGCTCTCGTTAAACACTTTGGAATCTTCGAGGGTGAGTTATTCCATCGACTCATTGCTACAATCTAGTAGATAGATCTTGGCTTGTTTGTTTGTATGCGATAGAAATTTTTTGTTTTCCATGCTACGAACCCCTACAGAACCTGCTAGGCTTCCTAGGCGTGTATGGGAAGACAAAAGATGTACCCGAGGAATGGGAGGACCAGCAACGTATAAAAGACCTAGACAATAGGCATCCACAGAACAAGACGGGTAAAGGGCATCACCTAAGTCTTGCCAGCTACGTTCTTACCAAAGCATAGAAGTAAATCTTTTTTGCAGTACTTTACAGTCTCAAGGTGCCATCTGGCTTCTTGTCGAATATAAAGGGGATAATAAATATGGCAGAGAAAAAATTCCAAAACCTGAAGTCGCATGACTGCCACATGATTATGACCCAGTTGCTTCCGGTTGCATTAAGGGGGCTTCTACCGGAAAATATTCGAGTTCCCATTGTGAAGCTATGTGCATTCCTCAACGCAAGAGGTAATCAATCCAGATGATCTGCTAAGGTTACAGAAGTATGTGGTCCAATGTCTTGTTAGTTTTGAGTTGGTGTTCCCGCCATCCTTCTTCAATATTATGACGCATCTCCTAGTTCACCTTTTCGAAGAGATTGCCATTCTCGGTCATGTGTTCCTACACAATATGTTCCCCTTCGAGAGGTTCATGGGAGTCTTAAAGAAATATGTTCATAATCGTGCTAGGCCAGAAGGAAGCATCTCCAAGGGCTATGGAACAGAGGAGGTCATTGAGTTCTGTGTTGACTTTATTCCTGACCTTAAGTCGATTGGTGTTCCTGAATCGTGGCATGAGGGAAGAATACGTGGAAAAGGCATGCTAGGAAAGAAATCAATGATATGTAGGGACGAGATTTCTTTCACTCAAGCACACTACACAGTTCTACAAAATTCCAGCTTGGTGGCCCCGTATATCACTGAACACATTAATATTGTACGCTCCCAACACCCGGGACAGTCTGACCCCTACATTACACATGAACATATGAAAACTTTTGGCGGTTGGTTGCGAACACATCTCATGAATGACAACACTATTGGAGATCAGCTGTACTTGTTGGCCGGGACACCATCTTCGACTGTATCGACTTACCAAGGGTACGAGATAAATGGGAATACCTTCTACACGATCGCCCAAGATAAAAAGAGCATCAACCAAAATAGTGGTGTCCGCATGGATGCAACAAACAACAACATGCAAAAGGACACCTATTATGGTTACATAGAGGAGATATGAGAACTTGACTATGGACCTTCTTTTAAGGTCCCTTTGTTTCGGTGCAAATGGGTCAAGCTTGATGGAGTAGGGGTAAAGGTAGACCAGCTGTACGGAATGACAACTGTGGATTTCAACAATATTGGTTACACAGACGGACCATTCATCCTAGCCAATGATGTGGCTTGGGTTTTCTATGTGAAGGACATGTCCTCCAGACCAAAAAAAAGAAAATGTAAGCAAACAAATCCATCATACGATGAGCCAAAGCGTCACATAGTTCTTTCAAAGAAAATAAATATCATGAGAGTCGAGGACAAGACATACATGTCAGAAGATTATAATAAGTTTCATGAAATTCCGCCCTTCAAAGTGAACGTTGACCCAAGCATCGCGTTAAATGATGAAGATACTCCATGGTTATGGCCGAAGCGATCATAAGCAAAGGACATACGCGAACATGATGTGAACGTTGGTGATGTGTAATATATTTGATGTATTAAACCTTTTTTGTGATGTTTGAAATTTTCCAAGTTTCATATTTTTAGGGTTTGGGGTTTTGGGTTTAGAGTTTAGGGTTCTAGGGTTGGAGCCAATAGTAATAGGGACTTAAGATATTTCGGGGGCCTTTAGTCCTGGTTGGAGCCAATAACCAGGACTTAAGATATTTCCCACCCTTCTCAGAGCTGTCAAGCCACGCGTCATGCTTTCTCGCCATTTCCCTCCGTTTCCTGCCATATTTTCCCACAATTTCCCTTCGCTTCTCGCCATCTTTTTCCGCCATTTACCTATATATATAGGTCGACCGCCATGGCCATCCACACATCCACAACTTCCCCTCTCACAATAATGTACACCGCATACTGGGCCATTCTAACCCTAGAGGAGACTGAGGCGCTATGGGCCTCTAGCTACCCATGCCTGCCAGGCTACCGGCTGCCCGCCGACTAGATGTTGAGCGTTGGAGGAGTTCTTGTCCCTCCTCTGCCTCAAGGTTCCGCCCGCCAGGCGGCCATCATGAACCACTTCTACCTCGAGCTCACGCTAGAGCAGTGGATGGATCTCCATTGGGATCCCGACAACTACGACATCTGGAATGTCTTCTTTGCTAACCCGTGGGAAAGGGAGCTCGGCAGGTACGAGGGTGATGGCCCACTCCCGTTGAACCACAACGAGGCTGGTCGCTGCCTATGGTGGGCAAACCGGACTATCGTCGGTGTGATGCACTACATCGCCCGGGGAGATCATCCTCGCCTATGGTGCCCGCACTTTGACCCTCCACAGAGCCACAAGAAGGGTGGGGATGGTGAAGGCCACGGGATACGCGGCATCGTCATCTAGGAGCCCCCTCCCTCGCGCGTCGTGAATCTAAGGCTGGAGTGGCAGGTACCCCTAGAATATGCCCTGGCTGGGCTTAGGATCCAGCCGCGTGCGCCTAGCAACGACAACGATGATGATGACAAAGATGAAGACGACCCTAAAGTTGTGTACTATAGGGCTAGATATGAGTATGACTAAAGGGGGCATTTAGTCCCGATTCCTTAGTCCCAGTTTTTTAATAATAATAAATGTCTTGAGTGTTAGTCCCGGTTTTGTGGCTGGACCGGCGGGACTAAAGGGGGGCCTTTAGTCCCAATTCCGTTGTCCCGGTTAGGAAACCGGGACTAATATATCATTTCCTACTAGTGTTGGTCTCTCTACAACTTTCCTGAACTATATATGAAGATGTTGTTCTATTCTAACTAATTTCACATATTAGGGAGTGCCTCTATGGCCAGCTTCAGAGAGATGCCCGAGGACTGGATCCTTAGGCATCTCCCTAAAGCTGGTTGTAGTGTTGTCCCTGCTCTCGCACACCATCTTGTAGTTCATAACTTCTCTAGCTAGATCAATATGTCGGGGAGCTAACTAATTTCACATATTAGGGAGTGCCTCTATGGCCAGCTTCAGAGAGATGTCTGAGGACTGGATCTTTAGGCATCTCCCTAAAGTTGGACGTAGTGTTGTCCCTGCTCTCGCACACCTCTTGTAGTTCATAACTTCTCTAGCTAGATCAATATGTCAGGGAGCTAACTAATTTCACATATTAGGGAGTGCCTCTATGGCCAGCTTCAGAGAGATGCCTGGGGACTGGATCCTTAGGCATCTCCCTGAAGTTGGTCGTAGTGTTGTCCCTGCTCTCGCACACCATCGTGTTTCACATATTAGAGAGTACATCTATGGCCAGTTTGTTCGAGATGTAGGAGGACTAGGCTCCGCCGGCATCTCGCTCAAACTAGCTGTAGTGTTGTCCCTGCTCTTTCACACCATCTTGTTTGTAGTTGATAACTTCACAGAGATGCCTATTTATAGATTAAGCAGCATGACATAGTGTTGACACTCACGACATAATGTCGACACTCACCCCTGTCATAATGCCGCCATCCACCGAAATAGTGTTGTCACTCACTGGCATAGTGCCTCCACTCACGAAATAGTGTCAACACTCACTGGCATAGTGTCGCCACCCACATTTAGTCCCTGATGGTGTCTCCAACCTGGACTACAGGTTCATCTTTAGTCCCGGTTGGAGACACTATCCAGGACTATGCCCGGGGCTGAGGCTCGCTAAACTTGCAGCGGATCTCTGATAAAATAGCATGTTGTGAACCTAAAAATGATTTTTAAAACATACATGAGCATTATATCATGTAGATGTAGTTCAAATCTACCCAGCCTCCTACCGATTAGGCAAGAATTTGTCTTTTTCGTGAGGGGTGGACGGAAAGGTTTCAGATACACCAGTTTGGAAATTGTCTATCTAAGGTGGTCTAGTATTTTTGAAAAATGGGTTGGTACTAATTCCAAACTTTAATTTGGTGGTTGCTTCACAAAACACCACGATTTCGGGACCTCAAAAATGGAAATTGGGTTTTTCGTGCGATGAAAAGGAAAACTTCCTCCTGCAACATCGTAAGCCATCCTAAGATGCACATGTGTGCACAATATGAGCATATTATCACAAACTATGCCGTGATTCTAGCCATAACATTGGTGGTTTGACCTAAATACCATGAAACCTCGAACGTGATAGGTCATTTTGTGAAGGATTTTTTGTGATGTTTGAAATTTTCCAAGTTTCATATTTTTTCTTGCAACTATGACACATAATATGACACCACGCGAAGATTTCACATTGTTTAGATAGTTTTTGAATTTTTTATGCTTGTTTTAAACTATATTCAAAATGGTGGGAATGAAGATTCCTAGCCCGGGGCTGAGCCTCGCTAAACTTACAGTGGATCTCTGATGAAATAGCATGTTGTGAACCTAAAAATAATTTTTTAAAACATTCATGAGCATTATATCATGTAGTTGTAGTTCAAATCTACCCAGCCTCCTACCATTCAGCATGAATTTGTCTTTTTCATGAGGGTGGAAGGAAAGGTTTTAGATACACCGGTTTGGAAATTCTCCATCTAAGGTGGTCTAGTATTTTTGAAAAATGGGTTTGTACCAATTTCAAACTTTAATTTGGTGGTTGCTTAACAAAACACCACGATTTCGGCACCTCGAAAATGGAAATTGGGTTTTTCATGTGATGAAAAGGAAAACTTCCTCCTGCAATATCGTAAATCATCCTAAGATGCACATGTGTGCATAATATGAGCATATTATCACAAACTATGCCATGATCTAGCCATAACATTGGTGGTTTGACCTAAATACTATGAAACCTCGAACATGATAGGTCATTTTGTGAAGGATTTTTTGTGATGTTTGAAATTTTCCAAGTTTCACATTTTTTTCTTGCAACTATGACACATAATATGACACCACGTGAAGATTTCACATTGTTTGGATAGTTTTAAAAAAATTTATGCCTGTTTTAAACTATATTCAAAACGGTGGGCATGAAGATTCCTAGCCTGGGGCTGAGTCTCGCTAAACTTGTAGTGGATCTCTGATGAAATAAAATGTTGTGAACCTAAAAATGATTTTAAAAAAATTCATGAGCATTATATCATGTAGCTGTAGTTCAAATCTACCTAGCCTCCTACTGATTTTGAATTTTTTTCATGAGCCTCATGATTTAAAAATAATAATTTTTAGCATCCAATTGTGTTGTAGTATTATAGATATTTCTTTTCTGAACATTTTGATATGATATATGTTTTTTTCTGATTTATAAGTATTTTATTATGTATTATACAAGGTTAAATATTGCTTCAACTCTGAATAAGGCGGGAATCAAAATTTCATCCTAACAAGTTCAAATTGTTTCTAAAAATAGACCTTTAACACCAGTTGTGCACACATGTATAACAACCTATGCAAAAGGTTTGGTCTTGCGCGCCAAAATCTGCAGGGCGAAATATGCCTTTTGCATCGGTTGTAGACAACAACCAGTGCTAAAGCACCTTTAGAACCGATTCCAGTAAACAACCTGTGCAAAAGGCCTTTGCCTTATAACTTCTTCCTCTTCCTTCCCAAAATCCAATCGACGCCAAAATCGCGAGGAGCCACATGACACTGTCAGACTGCTGGATTTTTCCATCGCCGCTGTCGACCTTGCGTCCGCACCCCCACCTCACCTCGCCAGCCAGCCCCGCGTCCGCGCCCCCATGCCCGTCGCCGCCTGCCCCTTGATGTTGTCGATGCCGCCTCATCTCTTTGTAAGTATTTTTTAGGATTTAGTTTCTCTTAGGATTTAGTTTGAATTAATTAGGTTTTAGGTTTGAGTTTTTTAGGGTTTAGTTTGAATTAATTAGGTTTTAGGTTTGAGTTTTTTAGGATTTAGTTTTTTAGGGTTTAGTTTTAATTAGGTTTTAGAATTAGTAGGAAAATTGCCCGTGCGTTGCAATGGTAGACACGTCACTAAAATATTGTCATGGTAGAGATTATTTTAATCAAATGCAAACAATTAGGCTTGAGGGCCTTAGTATTTCTTATGTCACGTCAGAATTTGAACACTTGTGTAGGGTGTTTTCCCTAGAACCGAATACAAACATGTATAAACTGACATTGGGCAACAACAGGTGCAAATTTTGACGTGTGTAGGCCGTATATACTACATGATAGCCACTGAAAATTGGCAAAATTGTTACCATTATTCCTCATATCGAGCAGTCTTAAAGCTTCAAACTTTTTTCTCTTTCACACCAGTCGCTTCGCATCCTGTGAATATATGTTTCGAAAACAAAAGGACCATGTGAGTGCAAGCTTTGGAATTTTGATGATATAATTAAGAAAACAAAAGCAGGCTTGGAAAGGACACAAAAGATATGTGTGCAACTCCTTAAAACTAACACTAACTTAAAACTAACGTCGACTTGTACAATACTCAGATTTAACTATATTGTTATTGTATAGTTTAGTTCAAGACTCTGTGCTATGTATTAGGGTAAAATAAAAATGACGTGTAAGTCTTGCCGTAGAAACTATGGATCCACATAGAATCGACGAAGAACAAGAACAATTGCTCCAGGATATGATCTTTAAAAATGAGCAGCCAGATATCACCCTGTTTTTGAACCCATCCGGTGAGGGAGACGAGCAAAACTGAAGAGATGTCCCCGGTGAGGGAGCGGAGCAAGAGCAAAGAGATGGCTCTGATGAGGGAGAAGGAGACACCGACTTCAACGAGGGAGAAGCTGATGGCTCCGGTGGAACTATTATAATTACAAAGTCCAGTGAGGTATATATATTAATTAAACGTCTGATGTCTAGATGTATTATTTGATTTGTGTATATACATATATTAATGTTGTTTCTTCTTTTAGCCCTCCGGGTCGGGCCAATCTTCTGCAAATAAATGTGGCGCGGTCAAAAGGTTGGACGGACATGAAAGGTACACAATTACAGAAATTGGTGAAGATGGCGAGCCGATTGCTCCCGTGGACCATGCAAACAAGTTTAAATCTCAGATAAGAGTTATTGTTAGGGACAAGATCCTGATCACCGTGCAAGAATGGAAGAAGACAAAGATAAAAGGAGTTAGTTATGTGGACAAGAGAGCCAAAGATAATCTTTGGAGAACGCTCATGGTAAATTTCACCCTATCGGCGCTAGAGGAGGATCCTGATGAAGATGAGGTTCCAGATTAGGAGGATCCTGACCTGAATACCATCGAGCGAAAAGTAAAGAACTGGGCTCTTTCGAAGATGGCAACAACTGGAAGAAAAAATTGGTCAGGAATTTTGTGCAGAAAAAGAAGACTCCGGTGTTTGAAGGAGCCTATTTGAAGATACGAGACCAGTGGACCGATTTTGTGTTGTACAAGATATAGGACGAAGCTAACAAAAGGTTAGAAATAAATAAGAAAAATGCTGCTAAAACTTTGTATCACCATACTATGGGGCAAGGAGGCTACATGTCTGGCAAGCCAA
Source organism: Avena insularis (assembly GCA_023614405.1). NCBI lineage: Eukaryota > Viridiplantae > Streptophyta > Magnoliopsida > Poales > Poaceae > Avena > Avena insularis. The sequence continues at coordinate 655,256,467 of CM042690.1, read as the reverse complement.
AGTGGAAGAAATGGGAGGACTATCTAATTGCTAAAGGGATCGAGCCAGAGATATTGAAATGGAACAATCAGGCAAGGGATTGGTTTTACGGGCATGGGGGCACGTTGGACTCGGAAGGAAAGTGTGTTTATAATAGAAGACATAAGGAAAGCCCACTTCCCATCGATGCCTTTAGAAAGGTTTGAAGGGATTTTCTACGGAAGCGAACAGAGGGAAAGCCAAGATCTAATCTAGGAGATGCAAACAACAAGAGAGATTGGATTAGATCTTCATACCCTTGAAGATTCGCGGCGAGCGTTAAACGCTCGGAACGTGGGTGATGTAGTCGTACTCGCTTCTCCTCGCGATCCGATCCGATCTAGCACCACAAGTGGCGGTGCCTCCGTGAGATGCACACGCAAACCTCGACGTCTCCTCCTTCCTCGGACCAGCAAGTAGGGTGGAGAGATAGATTGGATCTACAACACGACGGCGTGGTGTATATGGTGGAGAATTTCTGCAGCAGGGCTTCGCCTACAAACAGTCGGGAGGGAGAGAGGAAGGCAGCAGGGCAACTAGGGTTTGGAGGAAGGTGTGTCAGGGGGAGGGGGCGCACCAGCCCTCTATATATAGAGGGGGGTGCGGCCAGCCCTTGCCTCTCCTCCAAGCCTATCTCTAGTTTAAAAGATTTAAACTCTCTCTTATCTAGAAATTCTATCTCTAGTTTAAACGAGTTTAAACTTATCTAGAATCGGCTGGGCCCTATGGGGCCTTGTGCCCCTGGCCCAATACGGCCAGGACACTCCCTCATAGGCCCATGCCCCCTTCTGGAAGGTGGGGCCACGTTGGTCCCCTTCCGGAAGGTTCTAGAAGCTTCCGGTATAATACCGATTAACCCGGAACTATTCCGAACTCCAAAAACTGCACTGCCTTATATGAATCTTATTCTCCGAACCATTCCGAAACCTCTCGTGATATCCCGGATCCCATCCGAGACTCCGAACAAAAATTCATAAACCAATTATCCAATCTATCCTAGCGTCGAGACACGTTAAGTGTGTGACCCTGCGGGTTCGAGAATATGCAGACATGATCTTCTATCAATAATCAACAGCGGGCAGGCACCCATATTGACTCCACACATTCATCGATGATCATATCGGATGAACCACGATGCCAGATTCAATCAATCCCATATATATATTCCCTTCGTCTCGCGATATTTTACTTGCGAGATTCGATCGTCGGTATCGTCATACCTAGTTCAATCTCGTTCACAAGAAGTACTTTACTGCGTTCCGTAATCCGATATCACTTTGTGATTAACTCCTTAACCACATGCTTGCAAGCGGTGTTGATATCGATTACCGAGTGGGCCCGAAGTATATCTCTCCGACTTGGGAGGGACAAATCCCATCTCGATACATACAACCCAACAGATACTTTCCGATTACCTGAGAGACACCTTTATGATCACCCTATCATAGGATGACGTTTGATGACCTCAAAGCTTTCTTCCGATACCAGGGAGTTGTATTATCTCATGGTCTAAGGAATACAATATTTGACATAAGAAAAACTTGCAAAGACGAACACGATGACACGATCTAATTGCTTCGCTTAGTTTGGGTCTATCCACCATATCATTCTCCAATGATATGATCTCATTATCAATTGACAACTCATTTCTATGGTTAGGAAACCTTAACCATCATTGATCAATGAGCTAGTCCATAGAGGCGTACTAGGGACACGGTGTTGTTCACAAACCACACAAGTATTAAAGTTTCCGCTTAATACAATTCTAGCATGGAATATAAACTTTATCATGAACAAGAATTATAATAATAACATCTATTATTGCCTCTAGGGCATAATTCCAACAGTCTCCCACTTGCACTAGAGTCAATAATCTAGTTTACATCTGCAACAATCTCACACCCATGGCGAGGTGCTGATCATGTTTACGTGGAAGAGGTTTAGTCAATGGATCTGCGACATTCAGATCTGTATGTACTTTGCTAATCTTCGATCTCCATCCGCTATATAATCTCGGATTATATGAAACTTGCAGTTGATATGCTTGGTCTTTGGATGATATCTTGGTTCCTTAGCGAGTGTTATGGCGCCCGGTGTTGTCACACAATATCTCCAGGGTCCAATGCACTTGGAACCACGCCAAGCTCGATGATGAAGTTCTGATCCAAACTCCTTCACTTGACGCTTCTGCGGCAGCCATGTATTCCGCTTCTACTGTAGATCCCGCGATCACGCTTTGCTTGCAGCTTCTCCAGCTCACAGCTCCTCCATTCAAAATATACACGTATCCTGTCTGAGATTTACAATCATCCTTGTCGGTGTCGAAACTAGCATCGACGTAACCTTTTTCGACAGTTGTTCATCACCCCATAGACTAAGAACATTTCTTTAGTCCTATTTAGGTACCTTAGGATGTTCTTCACGGCTGTCCAGTGTTCCACTCCTGGATCACTTTGATATCTGCTCGTCAAACTAAGAGCATTGGACACATCCGGTCTAGTACACAGCATGGCATACATGATGGAACCTATGGCCGAGGCATAAGGCACTTTGCTCATAGCTTCCCTATCATTTACAGAATGGACACGAGCCTTGCTCAATATCTTACCGACAACATAGGCCTGAACCTTTCAATGCCTTATCCATTCTGAACCTTTTCGAACTTTGTCTAGGTATGTACTACGCTTAAAGCTATCAGGAGTCTTTGTCTATCTCTATAGATTTTGATGCCCAATATATAAGCAGCTTCACCTAGGTCTTTCATTGAAAACACTTGTTCAAATAACTCTTCACATCGTTAAGCATGTTGATGTCATTTCCATAATCAATATGTCATCCACATACAGATGCGAAGCGTCACCGAGCTCCCACTCACTTTCTTGTAGATGCAAGCTTCATAGCAATTTGGAACAAATCCAAAGCTCTTGATCACTTGATCAAAACAAAGGTTCCAACTCCGAGATGCTTGCTTCAGTCCATAAATGGAACGCTGAAGTTTTCATACTTTATAAGCATCCTTAGGATCGACAAAAACTTGGTTGCATCATATACAACTCTTCATCAATGTTGCCATTGAGGAAAGCAGTCTTGACATCCATTTGCCATATTTCATAATCATGAAACGCAGCAATTGCTAATAAAATCCGAATGGACTTAAACATCGCTACGGGAGAGAAAGTCTCATCATAGTCAACACCTTGAACTTGTCGAAAACCTTTCGCGACAAGCCGTGCTTTATAGACGGTAACATTACCATCCGTCCGTTTTCTTCCTGAAGATCCATTTGCACTCAACGGCCTTTCGGTCGCTAGGAGGGTCCACCAAAGTCCATACTTGGTTTTCACTCATGGATCCCAATTCGGATTTCATGGCTTCTAGCCATTTCTCAGAGTCTGGGCTCATCATCGCTTCCTCATAGTTCGTAGGTTCACAGTCTTCTACCAACAGGACAGTCAAGACAGGGTTGCCGTACCACTCAGGAGGGCACGCGACCTTGTCGACTCGACGTTCGATGTGACATCGTCCAAAGCTTCATGATCCTTGTCATTAGCTTCCTCTATTGTTGGCGCGACCTGGAACAATTTCAGGTGCTTTTACTCTCTAATTCAAGAGAAGGTTCAACAACCTCGTCTAGCTCTACTTTCCTCCCACTCACTTCTTTCGAGAGAAACTCCTTCTCAAGAAAGGAACCGTTCTTCTGACAAACACTTTGCATTCGGTTCTGTGATGAAGGTATACCCAATAGTTTCCTTAGGGTATCCTATGAAGACGCATTTCTCGCTTTGGGTTCGAGCTTGTCGGCATCAACTTCTTGGCGTAAAGCTTCATCCCCAAACTTTAAGAAACGACAACTTAGGTTTAGCACCAAACCACAGTTCATACGGTGTCGTCTCAACGGAATTAGATGGAGCCCTATTTAAAGTGAATGCAGCGGTTTCTAATGCATAACCCCAAAACGATAACGGCAAATCAAGAGAGACATCATCGATCGGACCATATCTAATAGGGTTCGATTCGTGCTCAGACACACCATTGCGCTTGTGGTGTTCGGGTGGCGTGAGTTGTGAAACGATTCCACTTGCCTTGAGATGCGTGAGAAAATCATAACTCAAATATTAAGCCACGATCGGATCATAGAAACTTAATCTTTACATTACGATGGTTCTCCACTTCATTCTGAAATTCTTTGAACTTTTCAAACGTTTCAGATTTATGTTTCATTAAATAGATATACCCATATCTACTTAAGTCATCGGTAAAAGTGAGAAAATAGCGATATCCACTGCGCGTCGAAACACTCATCGGTCCGCATACATCGGTATGTATGATTTCCAACAAGTCCGTTGCTTGCTCCATCATACCGGAGAACGGGTTTTGATCATCTTGCCCATGAGGCATGGTTCGCATGTGTCAAATGATTCAAAATCAAGAGACTCCAAAAGTCCATCGAATGAAGTTTCTTCATCGCTTTACACCAATATGACCTGACGCAGTGCCACAAATAAGTAGTATTATCACTATCTACTTTGCATCTCTTAGCCTCAATGTTATGGATGTGTGTTTCATCCCTTTAGATTTAGAAGAAATAAACCATTTACAAGGGTGCATGACCATAAAAGATGTTACTCATATAAATAGAACAACCATTATTCTCCGATTTAAATGAATAACCGTCTTGCAATAAACACGATCCGAAATAATGTTCATGCTCAACGCAGCACATAATAACATTTATTAAGGTTTAAAACTAATCCGGAAGGTAAAACTAAGGAGGCGTCTTACGGCCATCACATCAACTCTTGATCCGTTGCCAGCAACGCCACGTCACCTCATCCCTCGCAGCCGTAGTCTATTCGTAGCTCCTGTTTGAGTTACAAATATTAGCAACCAACCGAGATCAAATACCCGAGCACTACAACGAGGGCTAGTAAGGAAAACATCAATAACATGTATATCAAATATACCTTTGATGGTGCCAGCCTTCTTGTCCACTAAGTGCTTGACGATTCGCTTCGGTGACCCTTGTCCTTGCAATAGAAGCACTCAGTGTCCGGCTTAGGTCCAGACTTGAGCTTCTTCTCAGCAGGGGCAACGCGCTTGCCGCCGCTTTTCTTGAAGGGCTTCTTTGCACCTTTACTTTATTAAAGGAGGGTTTGTTGACCATCAACACATGATTATCCTTCTTGATGTCCACCTCCGCAGCCTTCAGCTTTGCGAAGAGCTCGGTGATCGTGTCGATGGAACCAATCTGATTATGAGTCACTACAAAACTTTTGTAGCCGGGAGGAGTGATTGCGAACCCTGTCAATCTTGAGCTCCTCTGGAATCTTGCAATCCAGTTGCTCAAAGGCGTTGAGTGTAGCCCGACATCTTAATGGCGTGCTCACTAACGAACTCCTTCCTCCATCTTGCAGTTAAAGAACTTCTCGGAGATCTCATATCTCGAAGCGGGCCCTGAGTCCGAAACATGGTTTTGCTCCTCGAGAATCTCAAAGGGCCGGGATAGTTTTCAAAACGATTTTGAAGTTTCGGTTCCATAGCAAACAACATGGTGCTCTTAATCACACCATAATCATCCTTCTTGCGCGATGACAGCAGCTTTCTCATCACCGGCCGCTTGATTCTTGAGGGTCACCTAACGCTTTCCCAAGGACATAGTCCTTTTGTCGCTTGAACGAATGATTCTTAGATTGCGGAACCAGTTGGTGAAGTTAGACCCATTGTTTCTAAGCTTTTCTTTCTCAGCAAAAACTTTGAAGTTGAAGTTGGACTTGGCCATGTGATCTACAGATTTGCAAGTACAATTTAGACTATGTTCATGATAAATAGTTCAACTTAATCAAATTACTAGATGAACTCCACTAAATTCAACATCCCTCAAGTTGTTTAGTGAACACGATCCAAATTCACCACACCTAATCCGATCATCACGAGAAGAGATGTGGTTTCAATGGTGGACAACGAAGTGTCGATCATATCATTCATATGACTCATGCTTAACCTTTCGGTTCTTGTGTTCCGAGGCCATGTCTGTACATGCTAGGCTCGTCAAGTTAGACCCAAGTATTTCAGCGTGTGCAAAACTGGCTTGCACCCGTTGTATGTGAGTAGAGTCTATAGCACCCGATCATCACGTGATGCTTGGACACGAACTTTCGCAATGGTGCATACTTGGGGAGAACACGCTTTTATCTTGATCTTTAAGTGAGGAATCATCTTATAATGCTACCGTCGTGATCTAAGCATAATAAGATACATAAAAGGATAAACATCACATGCATATAACTTTATGTGACATGGTATAGCCAATCTTCGCAATGATCTCCATCTTGTGCGTTAAGCATGATCTCCATCACTCCACCATGATTGCCTCCACCACGAATAGCAACTACAACTATTGCTAACTACTTAGCGATAAAGTAAAGCTATTATATGGCGTATAAGAAGTTGACTCGCAGGTCATACACAATTATAAAGACAACCATATGGCTTCGCGGTTGTGTACTCATCGACATGCAAGTCGTGAAACATTACAAAACATGATCATCATATAATATACACATCACATCTTGGGCCATACCATATCACAGAAAACACTCCTTGCAAAAACAAGTTAGGCGCCTCTACTTTGTTGTTGCATGTTTTACGTGGCTTATGGGAGTAGATGCTAAGAACGATTCTTACCTCGGAAAGCCACAGCGGTGATATTATGGTTGCCAAACTCGGTGTTAATCCCATGACAACTATAGTGAGAGAAACGACATCCACCGCATGTGTGGTACAAGCCACACGTCAAGTGCGGAGCCGGTCTCATGACGCGTCGCGTAAGGTTGGCTGGACCGCTTCAATCTCACTATCCGCGTCATAAGAAGAACACAAACAAGAGGCTTGCAGCGAGAAAACATCAACGCGCAACAACCATGTTGCGTTACTCGTGAATCACATCTACGCATAGATCTAGCTCGATACCACTTGAAGGGATTCAGCATAGTAAATCAAATTTTTCTACTGAAGCGAGCAGGGAAAGCCAAGATCTAATCTAGAAGATGCAAACAACGAGAGAGATTGGATTAGATCTTCATACCCTTGAAGATTCGCTGCAATGAACGTTAAATCGGAACGTGGGTGATGTAGTCGTACTCGCTTCTCCTCCTCGCGATCCGATCCGATCTAGCACCACAAGTGGCGGTGCCTCCGTGAGATGCACAGTGCAGCACCTCGACGTCTCCTCCTTCCTCGGACCAGCAAGTAGGGTGGAGAGATAGATTGGATCTACAACACGACGGCGTGGTGTATATGGTGGAGAATTTCTGCGTGAGGCTTCGCCTACAAAGCATCGGGAGGAGAGAGGAAGGCAGGGCAACTAGGGTTTGGAGGAAGGTGTGTCGGGGAGGCGCGCACCAGCCCTCTATATATAGAGGGGGTGCGGCCAGCCCTACTCTCCTCCAAGCCTATCTCTAGTTTAAACGATTTAAACTCTCCCTTATCTAGAAATTCTATCTCTAGTTTAAACGAGTTTAAACTTATCTAGAATCGGCTGGGCCCTATGGGGCCTTGTGCCCCTGGACCAATGCGGCCAGGACACTCCCTCATAGGCCCATGCCCCCTTCTGGAAGGTGGGGCCACGTTGGTCCCCTTCCGGAAGGTTCTAGAAGCTTTATGCAATACCGATTAACCCGGAACTATTCCGAACTCCAAAAACTGCCTTTGCCTTATATGAATCTTATTCTCCGGACCATTCCGGAACCTCGTGATATCCGGATCCCATCCGAGACTCGAACAAAATTCATAAACCAATTATCCAATCTATCCTAGCGTCGAGACACGTTAAGTGTGTGACCTGCGGGTTCGAGAATATGCGACATGATCTTCTATCAATAATCAACAGCGGGTCTAGGCACCCATATTGACTCCCACACATTCATCGATGATCATATCGGATGAACCACGATGCCGAGATTCAATCAATCCCATATATATTCCCTTCGTCGTGATATTTTACTTGCGAGATTCGATCGTCGGTATCGTCATACCTAGTTCAATCTCGTTCACGGCAAGTACTTTACTCGTTCGTAATCCGATATCACTTTGTGATTAACTCCTTAACCACATGCTTGCAAGCGGTGTTGATATCGATTACCGAGTGGGCCCAGTATATCTCTCCGACTTGGGAGGACAAATCCCATCTCGATACATACAACCCAGATACTTTCCGATTACGAGAGACACCTTTATGATCACCCTCTCATAGGATGACGTTTGATGACCTCAAAGCTTTCTTCCGATACCGGGAGTTGTATTATCTCATGGTCTAAGGAATACAATATTTGACATAAGAAAAACTTCAAAGACGAACACGATGACACGATCTAATTGCTTCGCTTAGTTTGGGTCTATCCACCATATCATTCTCCAATGATATGATCTCATTATCAATTGACAACTCATGTCTATGGTTAGGAAACCTTAACCATCATTGATCAATGAGCTAGTCCATAGAGGCGTACTAGGGACACGGTGTTGTTCACAAACCACACAAGTATTAAAGTTTCCGCTTAATACAATTCTAGCATGGAATATAAACTTTATCATGAACAAGAATTATAATAATAACATCTGTATTATTGCCTCTAGGGCATAATTCCAACAAGGTTCACAAGGAGGTTGAAGAGGGGAGCTTCCACCCCGAAAGAGAGAAGGACGAGCTCACACGCGCCCTTGGGAATCCTGAACACTTTGGACAAACACGAACCACAAAAGGCTCCAAACCGTGGAAATATGGGTTTCCACCTGAAAGGAAGAAATATCCTGATAGAAGCCATCAGAGGAAAAAGGAAAGGGAGGTAGACCGCTTGGCTAAGATTGAAGACGAACTAAGGCAGCAACGGGATTTAATAGCCCAGCTTAGCCAGCAAGGTACCACCGGCTCATCTCGGCCGCAGATAGAAGCTGCTCCCGATGCTACTGACCCACCATCTTAGCAAAAAAGCAGCGTGGCTTCCACCGAGAAGTCGGGTGGTGATGATGAAGTGGATCTTAGGTACCTAGTGGATGATATCACGGGCTCGACACTCTGCGAGCTACATGTGAAGGTTGTGAACTTAACCGTGAAGGCGGCGGTCGGCTATGCCTTACCCACATGCACGCTAACTTACCATTGCAGACCGGTTCCACTAGGCTATGTTGTTGCTAGGGTTGATCAAGTTACGAGCGGGTTTGAGCAGCTGGCGCTTGACTACCCTGCCGGTGAAGGGGATTTGCTTGTGCTGGGAGATACCATAAACACCACCGTTCTATGGCGAAAGGATTACATTGTGCTTCCAAATTGGACGCCAAGGTCTCCAGTGCATCACCCGTCTCTGCAGCGTCACCCGTCTCCGTCTCCTCACCCGTCTCTAGTGCGTCAGCCTACTCCACCGCCGCGTCAGCCTACTCCGCTGCGTCAGCCTTCTCCTCCACCACATCAGCAGTCTCCGCCGCCGTCCACTAAGGCTGAGAGCCAAAAGCAGAAGCGTACCAGCATAGCTCGATTGGAGCCCCTCCCAAAAGTAGAGCAAGAAGTGAAACAGTTCCTTGGAAGGAAGAAGAAGCCCGCCAAGCCGCCTATAGAGAAGGAAAAAATGTTAAAAATGCTGAAGACCCTGTCAAAACCCGAGCCAAGGCTTATACCAGACTATGACCGCTCTATTCTCAAGTCACATAAGGCATCAAAAGAGCGGTCGAGAAGTAGTAGTGCAAAAGGGAAATCAGTTCCCCAGCTCGGAGAACAGAAAAACTCGTGCCCCCCGCTACAAGTGTATCCCATCGAGTACTTGGATCCGGAGATGGTAAAACTATACAAAGATGAAGCCAAAGCTTTTGGTATGAGTATTTGATGGCCCAAGATATCTCGAGCTCGTTCGGGAACCCCAAGAGGAAGGTATGATGAGCACAACAATAAGTTTTCCATGGGTTATGAAACCAAGGTTTAATCAAACCAGAAGGAGCAAGGAAACACCCCAAAGGTGTTGCTAGCTGAACTTTCGTAGGGCACACTACTGGTGCCAGTAGCAACGTGGTGACCTACACAACACAACCACAGAACTCTGTCCCCAAATTACAGTGAGGTTGTCAGTCTCACCGGTTTTGCTGAAAACAAAGGATTAAACGTATTATGTGGAAGAAAGTAATTGCTTGCAGAAAGTAAACAGAAAGCAGTAAACAGTTGTAGATTGATGGTAAAAGAAAGGACCGGGGTCCATAGTTCACTAGTGGTGGCTCTCCTTAAGATAGAGGACATGTTGGGTGAACAAATTACAACGGGGAAATTGAAAAACATCGAGAAAGTAATCATGCATATACTACTCATCTTGACTCCTTTGAGATTTGATTGGGCATTACAACATTATACATAGACCGTAATCCAACTGTATCTATGACTAATAATCCACCTTCAGGTTATCATCTGAACATATCAAGTATTAAGTTGCAAGCAACAGATAATTGCATTACGCATTGCGTGTAAAGTAAACAATACGATTGTTCTATGAACAAAGAATTGATGTTTTCTCCCTAGTAGCAACAACACATCTAGTACCTTAGAGATTTCTGTCACTTCCCCAGATTACTAGAGGCATGAACCCACTACCGAGGATAAATACTAACTCTTGGAGTTGCTAGCATCTACTTGGCCAAGATAGCTACTAACAACAGAAAGCATGCAAGATCCCAAATAACAAAGACATGATAGAATCAATAATCAATCTGAAATAGCATCTCAATATCCATCGGATCCCCGCAAACACAACATGTAGGATTACAAATAGATGATCTTGATCATGAACGGAGCTCACAAGATCTAAACATGATAACACAAAGGAGGAGAACCAGCCATCTAGCTACTACATGGACCCGTAGTCCAAGGATGAACTACTCACGCATCACACCGGAGGCTTGCATGATGATGAAGAAGGCCTCCAGGGTGAATTCCTCTCTCCGGCAAGGTGCCGGGAAGAGCTTCAGATCCCTCCCGATCTAGGGATGGAGATGACGGCGGCTATAGACTCTTTCGTGGAATTTTGATCGGGTACTTAGGGTTTCTGTATCGGAGGCATCTTATAGGCGAAAGGGGAGGCCGAGGGGGTCTTTGGGCGGCAGACCACCTGGCGGGCGGAGTTGGGCAGCGTCCAGGTGGTGTGGCGGCCCCCTGACCCCTCTCCGTCACATATTCTGGATCCTTGTGTCCCTTGGTGAAAAACTGACTTTGGCTTTTGTCCCATCCAATTCTGAGAATATTCATTTTCTGACTTTCCTGGAACCAAAAACAGCAGAAAACAGGCAGCTAGCACTATGGCTCTTATTAATAGGTTAGTCCAAGAAAGTGTATAGAAAGTACTCCAAAGTTGGAACATAACATAAGAAAGTAGATAAAAACCAAGCATGGAACATCAAAAATTATGGATACGTTAGCAACATATCAACATCCCCAAGCTTAACTCATGCTCGTCCTCGAGTAGGTAAGTGATAAAAGAAAGAATAATTTTTGAGGTGACATGCACCATCATAAACTTGATCAAAGTATTTGTAGAACATTGATAGCTGGGATCATAGTACTTCAACATAGCATGAAAGACAAAGTTCTAACAATAAGACATAGCAACTATGTTGCAACATGAAAAGGCACAAACAAAAGATTCATGAATAACAATGCTTTGCAAGACGTTTGTTTGTTTCACATAAAGAAAACATAGCATAGTGGCATTCAGCTTGTCTCTCATAGAGTAGCAAACATAAATGCATAGGACACCTTCAAAGTTCATAAGAGTGACTAGATACAAATAGTTTAAAACAAGCAATATCAAAGTTATGCATCAATCAACAAGTCTTGGGACAATGCACATAGAACTAAGAATGGCCACTATGCTCTCAAAGTAGGTGCATAAAGATAGAAGGTGGAGACTCAACATAAAAAGTAAAAGAAAGGCCTTCACAGAAGGAAGTAGGGATTCAAGTTTCATAAAGAGCTTTCTAAAAATTATGGTACTTATTAGCTTTCAGCTCTCATTGCCCCTATCATAAGCATCTAGAAGTGATTAAGGTTAAAGTGAACAAACTATGGTGTATATGCTTGACGAAGTATAAGTTGGAAATCTCATGTCCCTTGAATACGAGGGCCGCTCCTCATGCTACTCAAGTTTAGTTACCGGTAAGTTCTTGTCATAGTAAGTACATGTGTATCATAGAGAACCGCATGACGGGTACCCCTTGCCCGATGATACGGAAGAATCCCCATATCAAAATGACAAGGCAAGCAGACAACGAGCATCTCAGCAATCTTCTTATTTACCATGGCAAAATGGTGCTTTTTCTCTCTTTCATCTTTTCTCATATCTCTTTTTTTCTTTTTCTCAATATCCACTTTTTTATAAGAAGAATGCTTCATAGACATCTCATTATGGTTCTGTGCGGTTTCCACCATGACAAAGCATGGATTAGACCAATGACCAGCGTTTCTCTAACACACATACATAACTCCATGGACTTACAAGCTCCCTTTCATTTCACAGCGACATCCATAGACAAAAGAGCATGATATCAACTAGGTACAAAGTACAAGTGTAATGTTGAAAGCGTTCCCCATGACAGCATGGTTCTGCTAATCCCCAACATATAAGTGCAAGCATATACAACATAGACGACACAATGGTTCAAGTTTATTAAGGGCAAGAAAAGTAAAGTGTGTCATCAAGTTCGTGAGAGCTTTAATCACTAGTTTTCTCATAACAAGTTTAATTCGGAAGGTAGATAAAAACATGAATATACTTGGAATAGCATATGCCAATAGGTAGGTATGGTGGACTCTTTGGAATAACTTGGTTTTAGGAGTTGGATGCATGAGTGGAACTCATACTTGGTTATGGAGGCTAGTAAAAGACTGGGAGCGACCAACTAAGAGAGCAACAATGGTCATAATCATGCAGAGCGACAAAACATCATTAATAAAAGCATAAAGTGATACTACAAGTTGAAAACTAAAGGATCATAAAGGCTATGGTGACTTGGGATAGTCATACATGGTGTGAGCATGCGCCAAGTCAACCCAAATAAAGCATCAAAGGAGAATACCACAATACTATGCTTTAATATGCTAAAACAATGCATGATTCTTTAAAGGCACATTAAGCAATCACAATTGTTTATAACAATTCATTCTACAGCAAATAATACTAAGCATAAATCCAAAACAATATCAAGCATGGCATGACAAAGCATAGGCCACAGTCAAAAACAAGCTCTCTTTACCACTTAAGCATGAACTTTCCTACTCTTTTCCAATCCAAACCAAACTATTTGAAAACCAATGTATGAAAGAGGGGGTCCAACAAATTTATTCAGCAAACTAAGCAAACCAAGCAAACGAAAAACCAAAACGAAAACGAAAAAGAAGACGCTCCAAGAACAACACAACTGTGCATGAAACAATAAAAATGAAGTGTTTGAAAGAAACCTGGAAATTTTATTGATGAAGAAGGGGATGCCTTGGGCATCCACAAGCTTTGACGCTTGTACTTCTTGGATATTTCTTGGGGTGACACGCGTGGAATCCCCAAGCTTGAGCTTTAGTCCATTCTTCATCTCATTACATCATTCCTTCTATACACCTGAAATTTTTCTTCATACAAAACTTCACACAATCTTTATTAGCAACATTAGTGCACTCAAGATAATAAGTCTTTAGGTTCAGTTTCAACACCAATAAAACTTTCACTAAAACACAAGCTACTGTAGAACTTCCCTCAAAAATCTCAATTCCCCAAAAGAACTCAAAAAGGAACCAACAAGAAGCAAATGCAAATAATGGCAGAAATCTGTCAAAACAGACCAGCAGGTAAAGACGAATTTTTTCGAAGACCTTCTGTTGCTCAAATTGAAAAGTGTTGAACTAATGAAAGTTAGATAACAACCTGGGGCAGAAGCACAAAAATTCACGCCTCAAAAGGATGTACAGAGATTTTACATGAATTTTTACGGTAAAGCACAGAAATCTGTTTGGAGACAGCAACTTTCCCAATCATTACTTCTCTCTCATTAGAGGTTATTCTTGGCACAAAAAGCAAATAAAAAGGATAACAAGCGGTTATTACTGAAGCAATAACTTCATCTGAAACTTTTGGGTTATCTCCCAATAAGTACTTTTCTTTAACGCCTTTAAGTTAGGCATAAGAATCAAGAAAAAGGATCAAGTGTTCTCAAATGAACAAGCATTAAGATTGATACCAGAAATATCTTCAACAAGGCAAGGTATTTCATCCAAATAAGTTCTAGAGGATCCTCTCTCAATACTCTTGGGTTCACTATTTTCATCAAACGGATTTTCAGAAACAATCCAATCAAGATTCTTTTCTATGGCTTCATGCATTGCTACAAGTTTGAAAGGTATTGGTATCTTAATTTCCTCCCGATTAGGTTCGGTTTTGTTCATATTTTCTCGTGTACCAATAACATCTACACATGAGCCTAGCATATTAAAACGATCAAACACTTTTCTAGCTTCCTATGCAACATCATAGAATTCATTAAGCAAGGTTTCCAAAATAAAATCTCTCTTTTTAGGGTCCTCAATTTCCTTAAGTTTAAGAAACATTACTTGCATTAAGGGGTCAAGGTTAACAAACCTAGCCTCCAACATGTGAACTAAAGAAGCTGCAGCAATTTCATAATTTGGAGCAAGCTCTGCAAGGGATCTATCCTCAATATCCTCATGTTTACTAACATGATTAAAGAATTCTTCAATATTATCTTTTCCAATTATAGAGCCACTACCTATTGAAAGGTCTTTCAAAGTGAATTTAGAGATCAACATGGTGAGCTAAGAAAGAGGTAACAACTATAGAAAGACTTAATTTTTTGTGTGTTTTTAATAAAGAAAGCAAACTTGTAAAACTATTTTTTGTGTGTTTTTGATAAAGAAGCAAGCAAACAAAGCAAAAGTAAACTAAGCAAAACAAAAATAACAAAGTAAAGAGATTGGTTATGAGGGACTCCCCTTGTGAAGATGTCCTTGACTCCCTCGCAACGGCTCCAGAAAAGGCTTTGATGGCCCAAGATATCTCGAGCTCGTTGGGGAACCCCAAGAGGAAGGTATGATGAGCATAGCAGCAAGTTTTCCCTCAGTTATGAAACCAAGGTTTAATCGAACCAGTAGGAGGAAGGAAACACCCCAAAGGTGTTGCTAGCTGAACTTTGGCAGGGTGCACTACCGGTGCCAGCAGCAACGTGGAGACCTCCACAACACAACCACAAAACTCTATCCCCAACTTACAGTGAGGTTGTCAATCTCACCGGTTTTGCTGAAAACAAAGGATTAAACGTATTGTGTGGAAGAAAGTAATTGCTTGTAGAAAGTAAACAGAAAGCAGTAAACAGTTGTAGATTAATGGTAAAAGAAAGGACCGGGGTCCATAGTTCACTAGTGGTGGATCTCCTTAAGATAGATGACATGTTGGGTGAACAAATTACATCGGGGCAATTGACAAACATTGAGAAAGCAATCATGCATATACTACTCATATTGACTCCTTTGAGATTTGATTCGGCATTACAACATTATACATAGACCGTAATCCAACTGCATCTATGACTAATAATCCACCTTCAGGTTATCAATCCGACCCCCCTCAAGTATTGATGACCCACAAGTATAGGGGGTGTATCGCAGTATTTTTGATAAGTAAGAGTGTCGAACCCAACGAGGAGCAGAAGGTGCTGGCTAGTGGTATGGATGAGGAATTCTCTGCAAATACTTAGCAAATGGATTTTTAGGGGTTTTCGATAAAGCAAGTAAACAAAGTACGAGTAAACAAAAGATAGTAAGAATGAATGCAGCAAGTGGCCCAATCCTTTATGCAGCAAAGGACAAGCCGGTTGTATTTCTATAGATGACCAAACGTTCTCGAGGACACATGGGAAGACTGTCAAGTGCTTTCGCTTCATATAGTCGATTAATCTTCTCTAGCTTGCTAAGTGTTGTGTGGGTGAACCTGTGCTAATGTACCGTCCCATCCAAGACTTAATACATACTTGTGATTAAACCCCCTTGCAAACATCCATAAGTACAAGAAAGTAATTAAGGTAAAACCTAACCATAGCTTTAAACTCTAAGACCCTTACGTCCCTTGTGCAATGGTTTCCTAACGGGGGTTCAGGTTTACATCACTCCGCAACCCCTACGATTAGTAGCCAAATACACAATGCATTCCCCTAGGCCCATATAGGTGAAGTGTCATGTAGTCGACGTTCACATGACACCACTAGAAGAAGTACACCACAACTTAAATAACAATCTATTGAATCTTTCTCAACACAACTCCACTACTAACAACAAGACTTCTCCCATGTCCTCAAGAACAAAACGAACTACTCACAAGACATCATATGGATCATGATCAGAGATGGAATAATGATGTATAACAATCTGAACATAAACAATAATTCAATGGTTCACTCAATAGCATCAACTACAAAGAGTAATCAACACCGGGAAAGTTTCCCCTATGAACTAATGCAAGATTCAACTCAATTGTTACAGCAATATGGAGATGGTGATGAGGGTGCTGATGGTGATGATGATGGTGGTGATGATGATGATGATCCCGATGAAGTCCAACTTGATGGTGGTGTTGATGGCGATGATCTCCCCTCTCCGGGAAGGAATTCCCCGAGAATCTGTCTGGAGAGATCTTCTCTCGGTGTTTTCCGCAGAGGCGTGAAATCTTTCGTGGTTGCTCTCCGAGTCTTAGGGTTTGGGAGGAAGATATACGCCAGGGGAGAGGTGGAGTGGGCCAGGTGGCCACACCACTCCTGGCTGACACTGCTTACATGGGTGGTGTGGGCCCTATGGCCCACCTCCTCCATCTTCGGCATCTTGAGTCTTCGGAAAAATAGAATTTTCCGTATATTTTCCGGATTTTCTGATCTTCACAATTTTGCCTCCAAACAAACCTTTTCCATCGAATTACATGCCGGTCCATGCTCCAAAAGTCATCAACCATGAAAAAACAGATGAAATAACATAAGTATCACCTGTCAATACGAAATATATCAATGAATAATAGTGAATTAAGACATAGAATAGTGATGCAAAATGGACGTATCAACTCCCCCCAAGCTTAGACTTCTCTTGTCCCCAAGCGAAACTGAGCTCAATAAACATGACCTCAGGTTTATGGAGTGAAGAGTCGATAAAATAATATGGACAAGAAGCATCACATTCATCAAATACATAGATCATAATAGAAGACAACTCACTATTATACAACTCAACTTGCAATGAGTAAAGAAAACACAATAAAGATACATAGAGTAAAACATCATTGGTAATGGCAAACTTAGCTCTTGGTCGAAGAATAGTTGATAATTTGCTGGAGTTCACAAATAGCTGGTTTTTCAATGAAAGCTTTCAAAGTAGTAGACTTCAAGATAAGAGCAATGTGCAAAACAAGGAACATAAGAAACATGATTGAATAAATCATCATATGAATGAATGAAACACATAAACTCAAAATACTTGTTGAGATAGAAGGGAATAGGTTTACTGACTCAACTACGAAGTAAAAGAAAGGCCCTTTAAAGAGGGAAGCAGGGATTACAAGTCTCATAAAGAGCTCCCAAAAATTATGATACTTACTAGCTTTCAGCTCTCATTTCCCCTATCATAGGCATCTTTAGGTGATTAAGGTTAAAGTGAGGTCCAATCTGAGTTATATGCTTCACAGACTATAAACTGAAAATCCCAAGTCCCTTGAGTACGAGGGCCGCTCCTCATGCTACTCAACTTTAGTTACCGGTAAGTTCTTGTCATCGTAAGTATGTGCGTATCATTAAGAACCGCCAACGAGGTACCCCTTGCCCGATGATACGGAAGAATTCTCATATCAAAATGACAAGGCAAGCAAACAATGAGTATCTCAGCAATCTTCTTATTTACCATGGGAAAATGGCACTTTTTTCTCTCTTTCCTCTTTTCATAGTATCTCTTTTTTTCTTTTCTTTTTCTCAATAGATATCTCTCTCTTTTTTTATAAGAAGAATACGGCATAGATATCATTATGGTTACGCTGTAGGTTTCCACCATGTCAGCATGGATTAGACCAGCAGCCTAGGCGTTTCTCTAACACACATACATAACTCCATGGACTTACAAGCTCCCCTTTTATTTCACACCGACGACATCCGCAAACAAAAGAGCAAGGTATCAACTGGGTATATATTTACAAATGTTGAAAGCGTTCCCGTGATAAAGACGGTTCGCTAATCCCACCTATAATTTGCAAGCATATAACTTTCATGGAGAGTTCACAATGGTTCAGGTTTATTAAGTGCGGAAAATAAAGTGTGCCATCAAGTTCGTGAGAGCTTTAATCACTAACTTTCTCATAACAAGTTTAATTTGGGAGGTAGACAAAACAGGAATTTACTTGGAATATCAATAATGCTACTAGGTAGGTATGGTGGACACAAATGGCAAAGGTTTTGGTTTAAAGGAGGTGGATGCACGAGAAGAATTCCCTCTTAGTACAGGTTTTTGGCTAGCAAGGTTGGGTAGCAAGTACAAGATTTGAAGGAAACAAACAAACATACAAGTGATAAAGACAAACATGCAATCTTCCTTGGAAGCACAAAATATCTTAACTAGAGAATACTAAACTTATGAGCAAATCAAGAAAGAAAGATGATGAAATTATTTTTCTCTCGAGTACTTCTATCTTTTTCTTCAAAAAGGGTGTTGCTACTGACCGAGCCAGGTTTGCCAAAACCAACTAAACTAACTCAATGATCCCAAAGTGCTACCAATACTAACAACAAGATCAATCATATAACCACGAATTGAAAACTAATATAAGCTATGCAAAAGAGTGAATGAAAGAACTTCTCATTAATATTCCATAACGGAAACTCACACCAAGGGATACAAATCTAACGAGAGAGGGGACACTTCCATAATGCAAACCATACTACATAATAACTCCTCTATTCATGATATGACTCTACTAAAAAGGTAAAAAGATAGAAGATAGTGATATGATACCGCGGCACTCCCCCAAGCTTGGAACAAACCAAGGGGATGCCAAACCTGATGACGAATTACTCCTTTGGTGGTGGTGGTATTATGCTCTTAGTTGACGTGAGGAAATCTTCCAAAGATCTCTTGCGAAGCCTATTATTCTCCCATTGAAGCATGTCCACCTTCCTCTTCAAGTCCCGGTACTTATCGCAGAACTCCTTATTGACTCGTAGGGCTTCCATTGATGCAGGGCAAGAGACTAAAGGTGCCAGCCTCTGCTTGGGGTCTTGAAGATTCTCCTCCATAGGCTCCTTCCCTTTATCCTTGGCAGACACCAATGTGCTACTAAGCTCTCAAAGAGCATGTCCTGATGGAAACAGATCAAAACAAAAACACGACGAAAACATGATATATGGATCTTGGGGATCCGGGGGGTTATATATTACAAAGTTTCATATCAAAAGGAAGGTACTGGGAGAAAACGAGTCGGAGGCGGAGTTCTGGGTGGCCTCACCACCTGGTGGCGCGGCCAGGGGTGGACCCGCGCCATAGGGTGGTGTGGGACACCCTGGCTCCGTTTCCGTCCCTTTTTCGCTTTGTAGCTTTCCTTATTGACTGAAAACTGCAAAAATATAGTTGGATTGTATTTTTGCGAAACTTTTCTTACCATAACTGTTACCTATTTGAATACGGACTCTGCAGGTCTCTGAATTTGGTATCTAGTAGATCCTTCCGGAGTTATCACTTGAATATCATCGATATCTTCATCTTCATATACTTATTACTTGAGTCATAAAACCTTTCTCTTCCTTATTACACCATTGTCTCCACTTCCTGGAAATTTCTTCCACACAAAACTTCACACAATTCTTATTAGCAACATTAGTATAAGTGAAGTGATAAAACCTTTTGAGTCCAACTTCAACTGAAAAACCATCAAAACAAAAGCTACTGCAGCAACTCCTTCTGAAAACCCAAAAAGAATTCAAAAAGGAAATCGAATAAAGAAGCAAATGCAAGATTGGCAAAATCTGTCAAAACAGACCAGCAAGTAAAGATCATTTTTTTTTGAAAATCTTCTGTTGCTCAAATCAAAAAGTGAAAAACTAACAAAAGTTCAATAACAACCTGGGGCAGAAGCACAAAAAATTACAGCTCAATCCGACATAGATAGATCTCTCACGAATTTTTACGGTGAAGCACAAAAAATCTGTTTCGGGATAGCAACTTTCCCAAATATTACTTCTCTCTCATTAGAGGTTGATCTTGACACAAAAACCAAACAAAAACAGATAAGGAGTGGTTATTACCGAAGTAATAACTTCCAAGACTCAAAGAAACAAAAACAAACTGAAAGCAAAAATAAAATGGGTTGTCTCCCATAAAGCTCTTTCTTTATAGCCATTAAGATGGGCATGATAATTTTGAAGAAGCTCTCATAGGGATATGAATTGAAGTGAAAGAGAGCATTAAGAAGCAAAAACACACACACATTTAAGTCTAACCCACTTCCTATGCAAGGGGATTTTGTAAACAAACAAGTTATTGAAACCAAGGGCAACTTGCATAAGAAGGCAAAATAAACGCAATATAAAAACTTTCAGCATAAAACGAGGAAACTTGATATTATTAAGATGCATAAGAACACTTTTCCCTCTCTCGTAATAACTTTCAGTATCATGCATAAACTTAACAATATAGCTATCACAAGGACTATCATAGCAATGATCACTTATTCTAACAGAAAACACAGGAATACTAGCTCTCATAACACTACTTTGTGAAACAATATTAGAGGTATCCTTACAAAGGATAGTGTGTCCCTCTTTTTCATATTTAGCAACAAAGTCTTTCACATTTGCTACTATAGGTTCATCAACCATTTGTTTATCAGGTTCAACAGGTTTACTAGTACTTTCATTAACCATACTAGCTATCATAGAATGTTCCTTTACCTTAACTAGAAAAGGCATTTTCTCAATATAAGGTTCAGGTAAAACATGATTAGTAGTATAAACTTCAGTATTTCTTGAAGGACACTCTTAGCAATATCTTTATAAGGCTCATGATACTTATTCCACTTCTTTTTAGGCACTTCAATATAGGAAGCAAAAGCCTTAAAATAAGAAGCAATAGCTTGAGAGTCTAGACCATAAGTATTTTTAATATTTTGAAAGTCATCAGTTCCCATAAAAGATTCAATGCATTCATAATCATAATTTATACCTGACTTTCTACCTTTGTCATTCTCCCAAGCTTCAGCATTGTCTTGAATACGATCTAGAAGGTCCCATTTAACTTCTTCTTCCATACGAGTGAATGATCCAGCACAAGAAGCATCTAATAAATCCTTGTCATGTAGAGGGAGCCTTGCATAAAAGTTATTGATAATAATATTGTTGGGGAGCTCATGAATGGGACATTTGAGCATTAGTAACTTCAATCTCCCCCAAGCTTGAGCTGTACTCTCTCCATCGAGAGGCCAAAAGTTGTATATTTGATTCCGATCTTTATGAATCTCACTAGGAGGATAAAACTTTGAATAAAAGAGAGGCAATATTTCCTCCCATTCCAGAGCTTGACCATTCTTCAGCAACTTATACCATTCCTCAGCTCTTCCTTTTAGTGATAATGAGAATAACTTCTTCTTAACTTGATCTGTAGTAATACCTGCACACTTGAACAACCCGCATAATTCGTGTATAAAGAGTAAATGATCACCGGGATGGACAGTTCCATCTCCAACATAGTATTTATCCATAACACGATCAATAATTCTTGTAGGTATTTTGAAAACATATTTCTCAACAGGTGGTGGCTTATCTACTACCTTAGCAGTGGTAGTAGCATTACCAAATAAGAAACTTAGCGAATTATCCATAACGAAAATAAAGCAACTAGCAGAAGTAAACAATACTCACAGTAGAAGTTTCCTTTACCAGTTCCACTCTCCAATAGCGCTTCACTCCCCGGCAACGGCGCTAGAAAATAGTCTTGATGACCCACAAATATAGGGGGTGTTTCGCAGTATTTTCGATAAGTAAGAGTGTCGAACCCAACGAGGAGCAGAAGGTGCTGGCTAGTGGTATGGATGAGGAATTCTCTGCAAATACTTAGCAAATGGATTTTTAGATGTTTTCGATAAAGCAAGTAAACAAAGTATGAGTAAACAAAAGATAGTAAGAATGAATGCAGCAAGTGGCCCAATCCTTTATGCAGCAAAGGACAAACCGGTTGTATTTCTATAGATGACCAAACGTTCTCGAGGACACATGGGAAGACTGTCAAGTGCTTTCGCTTCATATAGTCGATTAATCTTCTCTAGCTTGCTAAGTGTTGTGTGGGTGAACCTGTGCTAATGTACCGTCCCATCCAAGACTTAATACATACTTGTGATTAAACCCCCTTGCAAACATCCATAAGTACAAGAAAGTAATTAAGGTAAAACCTAACCATAGCTTTAAACTCTAAGACCCTTACGTCCCTTGTGCAATGGTTTCCTAACGGGGGTTCAGGTTTCACATCCTCCGGCACCCCTACGATTAGTAGCCAAATACACAATGCATTCCCCTAGGCCCATATAGGTGAAGTGTCATGTAGTCGACGTTCACATGACACCACTAGAAGAAGTACACCACAACTTAAATAACAATCTATTGAATCTTTCTCAACACAACTCCACTACTAATAACAAGACTTCTCCCATGTCCTCAAGAACAAAACGAACTACTCACAAGACATCATATGGATCATGATCAGAGATGGAATAATGATGTATAACAATCTGAACATAAACAATAATTCAATGGTTCACTCAATAGCATCAACTACAAAGAGTAATCAACACCGGGAAAGTTTCCCCTATGAACTAATGCAAGATTCAACTCAATTGTTACAGCAATATGGAGATGGTGATGAGGGTGCTGATGGTGATGATGGTGGTGATGATGATGATGATCCCGATGAAGTCTAGCTTGATGGTGGTGTTGATGGCGACGATCTCCCCTCTCCGGGAAGGAATTCCCCTGGCATAAATCTGTCTGCCGGAGAGATCTTTCTCTCTCGGTGTTTTCCGCCCCGCAGAGGCGGCGGAATCTTTCTATGGTCGCTCTCCCGAGTCTTAGGGTTTCGGGAGGAAGATATATGCCAGAGGGGAGAGGCTGGAGTGGGCCAGGGTGGCCACACCACTCCCTGGCGCGGCCTGGGCTTGCCCGCGCCATGGGTGGTGTGGGCCCCATGTGGCCCACCTCCAATCCATCTTCTGGCATCTTGAGTCTTCTGGAAAAATAGAATTTTCCGTATATTTTCCCGGATTTTCTGATCTTCACGAATTTTGCCTCCAAACAGCACCTTTTCCATCGTAATCCACATTGCGGTCCATGCTCCAAAAGTCATCAACCATGCAAAAACAGATGAAATAACATAAGTATCACCTCTCAATACGAAATATATCAATGAATAATAGTGAATTAAGACATAAAATAGTGATGCAAAATGGACATATCAAGTATTAAGTTGCAAGCAACAGATAATTGCATTATGCATTGCGTGTAAAGTAAACAATATGATTGTTCTATGAACAAAGGATTGTTGTTTTCTCCCTAGTAGCAACAACACATCTAGTACCTTAGAGATTCCTGTCACTTCCCCAGATTACTAGAGGCATGAACCCACTATCGAGCATAAATACTAACTCTTGGAGTTGCTAGCATCTACTTGGCCAAGATAGCTACTAACAACGAAAACCATGCAAGATCACAAATAACAAAGACATGATAGAATCAATAATCAATCTGAAATAGCATCTCAATATCCATCGGATCCCCGCAAATACAACATGTAGGATTACAAATAGATGATCTTGATCATGAACGGAGCTCACAAGATCTAAACATGTGCTCACAAAGGAGGAGAACCAGCCATCTAGCTACTACATGGACCCGTAGTCCAAGGATAAACTACTCACGCATCACACCGGAGGCTTGTATGATGATGAAGAAGGCCTCCAGGGTGAATTCCCCTCTCTGGCAGGGTGCCGGGAAGAGCTTCAGATCCCTCCCGATCTAGGGATGGAGATGACGGCGGCTACAGTCTCTTTCATGGAATTTTGATCGGGTACTTAGGGTTTCTATATCGGAGGCATCTTATAGGTGAAAGGGGAGGCCGAGGGGGTGCCGGAGGCGTCCAGACCACCCCCTAGCACGGGCCAGGCTGGGCCGCGTGGCCATGTGGTGTGGCAGCCCCCTGACCCCTCTCCGTCTCGTATTCTGGCTCCTTGTGTCCCTCGGTGAAAAACTGACTTTGGCTTTTATCCCGTCCAATTCCGAGAATATTTATTTTCTGACTTTCCTGGAACCAAAAACAACAGAAAACAGGCAGCTGACACTGTGGCTCTTGTTAATAGGTTAGTCCAAGAAAGTGTATAAAAAGTACTCCAAAGTTGGAACAAAACATAAGAAAGTAGCTAAAAACCAAGTATGGAACATCAAAAATTATGGATACGTTAGCAACGTATCAGTATCCATGAGTATTTAAGCCGGGTCGATATCCCCTGGATGATCAAGTAGCATACCAATACAAGTACGGGGACCCTCTCGTCAGATCGGAGTAGATCCCACATCTACCAACACAATTGCGAAAGTTGCATCGGTGGTACATGCAAGCCTGTAAGGATAGGGAAAACTGGATCATAATGGGACTTAAACCGGATCATTGCAGGCATGGAGATGACGAGATAAACATCGAATTTAGTGAATTATTCCAGCTCTACAATCAAGACGCCCTCGATAAATCACTCGTCAATGCCTATTGTTTGTAAGTATTAATTTTGTATTTAAATGTTCTCTAGCTCAGCTTGTTCATTACATATATGTACTCATCATTGTTTTAATTATGCAGATTGAAGATTCTCGAATGCATGAAAGGACGAATAATCTATGACACTGGGTTCATTGACCCATATGCCGTGAATGCATATTGTCTAGATAACTTTCCCAAGGACATGGATGATAACTTGGTACACACGTTAAGGTTTAATGAAACCAAATCGGAAATACTATTTCCTTACAACTACAAGTGAGTGTTACTGCCTTGTACATATTCTATTTCGCTTGCTCGATGTTAAATGTAGTTGATGAGTTATGCGTGTGCACAACTACCATTTTATTCTCATGATCATAACCCCTGAGCGAGGACTAGTGAAAGTCATGGACTCAAAACGTATCCCCCTTGAGTCGTGGGGGGACATGTAGGATATGTTCCAGAGGTAATTTCAACATTATAACACTATATCGGAAACTTTTGTTCATTTCCTATCAAGTAATTAATAACTCCTTTCTTCATTTTATTTGACGGGCAATGCTTGGAAATGGTTCACAAAGAGGGATCCGAGTGCGTGGAAACCGGAGCTTCAATTTGAACATATCCCGGTAAGTACTACTAGCTAGGTCTGCACATCTCTTTGATTCTAGTTTCAATACCATTACCATCCTTGATTATTATTTTGATTGAACTATGTTCTTGTAAAGTGCTTGAAGCAAGTAAACATGAATAATTTATGTGGATTTTACGTTTGCGAGTTCATTCGCTAGATGACCTGTGAGAAGGACGGCCGTATTATAAATCAAATTCATGTATGTAAACAATATTATCACCATTTTATTTTATTACCATCAATTGTGTGTTGAGTTTCATTCATATATATTGACCCCTTCTTTAAATTAGATGAAAAAGTTGCGGGACGAGCTTCTAGCAACCGAGCGTATACAAGCAATTCAAGAGAAACTAGCGGGATTCCTGCTTGACCAGGCCATAGACCCAGCCGGAGAATACCATAAGTCCCACAATTTTGGAAAATAGGAATTGTAATAGAAATTATATTGTTTATATGCATGAACGCGTGTACCGTTAAGTAAATATGTCCGACCAAGTACGATGAAAGAGGTCACATTGATCTCTATATTAATGACGATTTTGTGTAATATAATGTGTGTGTTACATGTGTGTGCATCAACATGTTCCAAATGGCGAGCCATGAGCATATCTGAGGGTTCTGCCGCCGCAGGAAAATACCCCAAATCTCTATCGTGGCGAACTCATGAACCCACGACCGGGCCATGTGATCACCCTAGCACGGTTCAGACATTTAACCGGTGCTAAAATCTCGAGCTAGCCGAGCCAGAGACGCCCTCGTGGAGCCCCTTTAGCACTGGTTTGCAACACAACCGGTGCTAAAGGGTTGGACCTTTAGTCCCGATTTCTTTGCACCAATTGCACAATCGGTGCAAATGGGACTTAAAAACCGATGCAAATGTCCCGGTTTCTACTAGTGGTAGCCCTACACTGCCGCCCTTCAGCCCTATCCCCTGGTCGCTGCCACACCCCAGCGGGCGCCCTTTCCTGGCCGTCCCCTCGCCTCCACGGCATCCTTCCCTGGCCGACGCCTCGCCTCCTCCTTCTCCCGTGGCCGACGCCTCTCCTCGTCCTTCCCCACCGCTCCGCCAAGCTCCTCTCCGCCCTTCTTCTGACTGCCGCCAACCACGTCTGCTGTTGTGCCGATCGTGACCGGCGATGCGCCAACCACGACCACTGTTGTGCCATGTGAGGTGGTGTCTTGACCACCATCCTCTTTCCGGCTCTGTGACAGGGAAGAGTTGTCGCCTCGCGACACCGACAGTTTTCCTGACCGTGCCAAGACCTGGACCTCCATGAGATCTCCGGCCTCTGACGCCTCCATCCTCGAGGAGCAGGTCCCCCAGATGCTACCACACCATCCTGGGTGTTGTCGCCACAAGGTTCTTTTCTCTTTCCCCTCTCTCTCACGGGTTCTTTTTTTAGAAGACGTTAGGGATCTCTTGCGGATGTATATAAAAAGATAATATGGTGAACTAGATGTAGTGGCAAGTAAAAACATTAATTGATGTTAACATTATAGTGTAGAAATTGGATGTTTAGTTGACTTCTGTAACTTGCGAAATATTGCAGTGTTTAATTGATGTTAAAAAAATATTGTAGTCAAAGATATTCTTCAGCCTATGCTCCAGCCATGCTCGCCTCTTCTTTATAGATATTGCTCATTTGAGCTCAAGAGCTTGCTCCATGAAGCCGTTTTTAATTGTATGAGCTTGATCGTTTGATGTTAATGCATCTTTGCTTTTTTCTGAACATTATATGCACTTCTGGGCATTGTAAGTTCTGTCAACCAACATATAAATGAGACACCAATGGATGGTCAAGAGAAATCTATCCCATGTCCTCTTGTTGTATCTATACTCAAGGATGCAGAGGCAACTATCGAGGTTGCCGCCCAACACTTTTCTATTACAAAGGCAGTGAAGTAAGATGGTTTCTTATGCATTGTTTTTCTTGGTATTATATATGTTATTTTGCTGCATTTCTTGCTTGGTTCATACAAATGTTGAATGTTGTGCAACCTTTCAGAGCATGTGTCAGATTAGCCGCCTTCAGGGAGAGTGTCTACATGATGCTCTTGCAAGGAGGGGATGTGGAAAATGAAGAGGAGGATATTATTTCAAACAACATTGAGTCAAAAGTAATGGAGTGCCGGTCATCTATTTAATGAATGGACATCCCCATAATGGTCATGAGATTAGGTCTAATGTTCTAGATGGAAAAGATGGATTTATATATAAGAGTATGGAGGGAAGAGCAGTATCTTC
Source organism: Avena insularis (assembly GCA_023614405.1). NCBI lineage: Eukaryota > Viridiplantae > Streptophyta > Magnoliopsida > Poales > Poaceae > Avena > Avena insularis. Next base: position 655,228,729 of record CM042690.1, on the reverse strand, counting down.
TCTGAACAAGTTTGGTCAGAACTTAAAGATGATGTTAGATCCTATGTGGATGATGATGTTCCAACCTATTCTTGTTCCACCTGGTAACTTATTTTTACTTAAAACCTATTATGGTCCAAATTGGGATGTTTAGCTATTATTTTTCACAAGCATTCCTTTACTCATGTTATTGTATTTCCTTTTATGCTGACCTATTTGTTCTATGTTGTGTAGTGGTAGAGTTTGAGAAGCCAACTTTGGCCAATTCGTGGTCTTATAATGGGATTTATGGGCGCTTATTTATGTTAGGGGAGGTTGTCCACATATTCAGGCCACTTGTAACATCCTTATGATCATGAAGTTTGGAATCAAATCTTGGACCCTATGGTTAGTGTCATTAGGTGTGGAGCTCACAAGCCTTAGAGGTAGAAATGTATGTCATTTTTAACTTCTGAAATTTTGCTGCTGCATGGTGAGTAATATGCACACAATAGTCTCCACCTCGATTTCCTCTTCCCCTGCTCGCGCCACCACCAGGACACCCGCTCGCACGAACCCTCCCTTCTCGAGATTTGCCTCCATCCCCGAGCTCGCGAGACCGATGGAGTGGAGGGGCGCACGACGACCCAGGAGGAGCGGGGCCATCGCCGGTGTGCTTGGCGCAGGGCTGTTGTGGTGTCTATCACTGAGGAAGGAGATGCTTTATTACCTCCGTCCCTAACCCTCTTCTTCATGTGCACAGGTTGGTCAGGCCCGCTTCCTCCAATCCCACCTCTCCGTCTCTGTGAATTTCTCCATCCCTATCTTGCACTCTTTCTTCCTCTTCTCTTTCTATGAATTTCTCCATGCCTCTCTTGCACTCTTTCTTCCTATACTCTTTTGATTTTAATCCACAAATGTTTGCATCTTTTTCTTGTGCAGGTTAATTTTCATCGATGCCTACGAGGTGTTCGATGAAAGCCCAAGTAGGCTATGGGGAAAATATTTCCTTTTTAAGATCCACTCCAACCTTCACAAATCTTTTTGATATGCATATGTGAAAATTAGCTCGACCGAGTTCCTTCCACCGGTTCGCCAGGGTTGAGGTTGATCTTCTAGCTTTTGTGTTCTTGCACTGTATTTTTTGTTGGCAGAATGGCACACATAAATAAGTAGATTAATTTTATATATGCATCAATACATATACTAGGACATCAAGTGTATGCATTGGAACTGATTTCGTGGAATTACGACTGAATCTGGAGATTTTGTTCATGGTCTTCACCTATAGCCACATCAGTACACGCCTGATCTGCTGCCTTACAGCTTGGATGATGCCACCGTCACGAGAACGTGTGTTGGGGATGAACCTCGACGGTGCTTTTGATATGCAGGTGTGTCTCCCTCTGTCTGTGTTTTCATGTGTGTGGGTGTATGTGAATTGATGATCTGCTTGTTCCTTCAGCAGCTCAGAAATGTACGGTGAGCTAGACTTATTTCTTTAATCTTTCTTCAAAATTTGTAAGACCGGCAGTGATTTTTTCATGCTATCTTTGTATTATTATGGTTTTATGGTAAACAATTGTAGTTGCACGTTCACACATGATTTAATAAGGATATTTGTCTGTAATTCATGGTCTACATGTAGACAAAAGTTATGAATGTCAAATTTAGTCCATTGGTGTTTTTTTTATAAAGGGCGCTTACATTTTTGCCAGAAATCTGCGGATGGAAATTTTATTGTTGGCGTGCACAGTGCACACACACTACAATGGCTGTGATCTTTGCTCCATACTCTTCCCTAAGTGAGCATACGCCTTCTTTGTTTCTACCATCCCATTTGAAACCAAAAAAATACCACCTTTCAACTCAGAAGATGGATTTCTTGAACTTTACAGGCTCTTGTGTTTATATGGCTGCCATGATTTCGAGTCCATCACCTCCAGATGTAGGTCATCACCTCATGTGATAGTACATTATACCTTTGATTTTCTGTTGCACCATATGCTTGGTTCAATGAAATTATTTTTGTTTTTGTTGAAGGCCAATGTGATTGAGAAGTTGTCTGGCTTAGGCTGCACGAGTGATCGAGTAATGATGCCTCTTTCTATTTTGAAAGGTGCCATTCATGGCCTTCAAAGGTATGAGTTCGTATTATGGAAATTTTTAGTGTGCTTCTTTAATTATGCCTCTTAGCCTCTAATGTCTGTGAAGTTTCATGCACCAGAGCCCTCCTTCTTGGATGTTTAATAGATCAGCCGATCAAATTTACTTCAAATGATTCTTTTCTGTGCAGCATGTTATGGTAGATCATTTCACTATGCAACAGAACTACTTTAATGTGTCAAAAACGAATCAAGTGGTTTCAGTTTAGGTGAGTTCAGTTCACCGACCATTGCCAGATCTACTTCTAATACATGTCATACATGGTTGTTATATAGGCTTGCCACTGCTCCATTTCTTATTGGTTGATCGAGCATGCACTAATTGTCATGCATGAAGTGAATGCTTTTGCCTCGTGTACTCTGGTTGAGTGGAATGTTAGTGTCATATATCTCCTGGCGTCCTGGACGTAGTGACACACGGTGCAGCCGTGTAGGTCCTGACTTTTTGGACTTTTGAATACATGCATGCATCTACACTTAATTTTCATTGAAGTATATACCTTGCTATCCCTGACTAAAAAATAAAACTATTTCACGTTTGAATTTTCAATGTAATTGACTGGAGGAATTTGGTTATTTTCTGTATACTGCGGTTGTAGCTTTTCCCCTTATCGCTTGACAAATACCCTTTTTTGTTGTAATTTCGGTAGGAACATTGTTGTTTTTCGCTATATTATTTTGTCAAACTGAGCATATAACGATTTTATTGTTTATCTGTTTCTGGACAAACGGTCTCTCAACTCAATTGTATTTTTCCATTTGCTTAGGACTAACTAATTAAACAAGGCAATATATACATAGGTGTTCCACACAATTGGAGTGACCGAGCTGATCCTTTTATACCCCCATATAAGTAGTCTATAGGTACATGTACTAAGGTAATAAGGATTTGAGACTAACAAACTACTAAACTGAGGCCTCAGTTGGTTCAAAATAAAAAAAATTCAACTAGCTAATGCGTAGTGCTTTTCAAATGGTTAGTGTTATGGTTGTTAGTCTGAAACAGGTTTCTTTATAGCTTATCTACTACTCATAATTATTCTACTAAACTTCTCTTTTGGGCTCTTGCTTCCTTATCTACCTTGAAATATTTTTCATACTGGTACCTTTTATTTTAATCATAATCATGTAGCCTTCTAGATCCTGTAGGGGTTCTGGACATAGTTTATAATGTAGTTGTTGTGATTTATACATTTTGATACAGCCAAAAGAGTCTAGGGAGGAAAGTATTATTTTTATATATATCCTTGCTATGTGAGATGAATGGGGAAAGAGAGCTATTAGTCCAGGTATCATTTTTCATCAGGTTTTCATGGACGATTGTTCACGCTCTTCCCAGATTATGAGCATATGAGCACACAGTTTCAGTATCAGTTTCAGTTAGTGTCCCGTACAATGGCAGTAGGTAGAGATGTAGTGTCATATTCATATGAGACTTTGAGATAAAGGTGGGTATCTAAATAAATGTAGACTTTATGGTCAGAGAATATGAATAAGTTGTACTTAGTGTATATCAGTAGTAACACAATTTGGATCATGAACAATATTGTTTAGACTATTTTGATCAGGACGGCTAGAAAAAAACAAGCCTACTGTATATATTTAGTGAAAAATATTTAGTGAAAATGTATCCAGTGATACACGTCACACAATAGGTAAACAATCTTATATGCACACGGAATTTTTTCCCAAGATGATTTTCAGAGCATGTCAAAACTGGGCTATGCATGTGACCAATCCATCTTAGCGTGCAGTTTGTGCATTCTAGATGTACTACTTTAATATTCAAGGGGAGAAAGAGAGATATGAGTTTGTTCTTTTCAAGTTTTTTGTGGATTCTATTTTGATAAAACAATTATCAGAAGAAGATGTATTCCTAAAAACTAAAGTATATTATTATGGCTGATTATCTGACTACTTGACTTGGTTTTATATTCACGGTTATTTGCCTTGGTGCAAAAATTCTCAACAACTTATTCGATGAAATGAAATGTGACCAGGACCAGAGGGACAAGTTCAATGTCCAGAACCAATTTGATGAAACGCGGGTACTAGGTGTTCTCTTTACGCTTCGTGTCTCCATATACTTCTGATGTTTCCCCCATGTATTATTGGTTCTTTGATTTCTTACTAGGTAATATATTTTCTTTAGTGCACACGTTAACTAAGAACACCATATTCAACTTTAGGACCTATGAATTTAGACCTGCTATGAATATGATTTGTTTTGATTTTATTGCTCTTTCTTCTACCACCGATGATCCTCCACTGCTACTTTTTTGTCATATTTCTCATGCTTTTCTGATTCCTGAATGACAGTACCTTGCAGCCTCTTCTTTTCCTATACATGTACTTAGTTAAGCTTTTGTCATTATGAATCTTTTTCGAGAAAACGCAAAAGGACCTTTGCATTTTATTTCATTGAAAAGAAAGATACTGTCTTACATCTTATATTGATGGTCAAATTACTTAGTTCTTTGAATTTTTGTCGGCTAATTTATGAACTTAAAGTATAATAAATCTACAGTAGAAGTCTGCTAAATCCTAATGTTTATGTGTTGATGGTTATCATCTAATCTTACTTATAAGATGCATTTTTCTCTGTTCAGAGATAATGTAAAACTGGATTATTTACATGTATCAAATTTAATTTAAAACCCAAGTATATCTCCATGTCCCTTAGGAACGCAGAGACATCAAAGAAGGCTCATATGGATACACGGGTTAAGAAGAAAAACTAACGTATCATCCTTATATGGGGTCGGTGTTGGGGAACCATTGCAGTTGGCACAGTTCATATTCTGTTAGTTTCAGTTTCAACATAATACCTACCTCTGATTCTAGCTTTGGTTATTCCATGAGTCTTAGCTTTCGGTGTTATAAACATCTCATGGATATTTCTTCCATATTCTTCGCATGCCCTGGACTATGAAGAATATGATATTCCTTTTATGGTTGTTCTGTAAATTTGAAGTAGGTGCCCGCTGTAGTAGTAGAATTGGTTAGATATGTTACCGAGTTTTATGTTTGGTGGACCTTGATAGAGACTGTCAACCTTTGTATGCATTCATTTATGTTATGTAAATCCTTAACTCTTAAGTACATTGTGTCTAGAAATACCGAGCTCCATGTTGATGCATGATTCTGATCTGTAATATATTTTCCGATATTCTCCACATATGGTTATTTGATGACTGCTTATCATCAATCTGTGTGCTGCTCTATACCAACTATGCATCAATCTCATTTGAAATCGCGTCAATTTGAGCCATGATGCTATGGCCATCCATTTTGCAGAACCTAAAAAAGTATTGTTATTTTTTGCTCACATATAAATGCTAAATCGGCTCAAAACCAACGGGATCGTGCGACAAGGAGCACCCCTAAGTCTAGTTTATGTAGATCCTACCACCAAAACTAAACTACAATTCCCATATTAAAGTTTAGGGCATTGAAAGACTTTCACATGTACTCCCTCAATCCTAAGGCATACCGTTTTTAAGTCAAACTATATAAAGTTTGACCAAGTTTATGAAAAATTCGATTTGGCTTCCAGGTCCATATGCTCCTGTTTTTTTGGACCAATGGGTTGTTGGATTATTAGGCAATTTCCGCATGAGATTAATTACCAAAATCAATATTATATAAACACTAGCAGATCTAAACACATGCAGCCAAACAATCACATCTAATAGATCTGAAAATCTAGCAAGAACTAGTGCATATAAAGAGAGGAATAGCACGTACAGGTTGATCGGGAAGGTCATCACCGCAGCAGCACCTTGATCTTTGTCATTGTCGCCCATGGTGATGTTGAGGTCGTCGGTTGTTGAAGAAGAACATGAACGGAAGCGAGCAGTCGCACCGAGACGCTCCCCAAAAACCTTATCGCCTGTCTCCCGATGTAGGATCCCAATAGATAGGATTTCAGAGGCCTTCTCTCCCGGACAGCCGTGCATGCAGTCGTCGGGATGGGGAAGCCAAGAGAGCAGCGCAGCAAGAGGAACAAGGCGAAAAAGACAGAGAAAGAACATGATGCATCTAGATCTGTCTGTCTCTCTCTCTATATAGTCTGGGAGGTGAACAGACCGAGTCGCCACGCGATGGAAGACAAGGACACGCGTCAAACATGCACACGAATAATTACACGTACCCAATAGATGGTGCACCATGCAAAAATTTAGTCTTCCACAAAACGAGTTTCGAACTCGAACTCGATTCACGAAACACGACGCGCGTGCGGGTGGCCTTTCATGAGCTTCCTAGAGATTCACCCAACTCTCATACACTGTGATTAGTAGTGTAGCTCATATAGGTGTGTTCTTTCAAGATCGCTCTGTAGGACTAGCGTCTTTGGTCCCAAGGAGACAAACAGAACACATTAAGATGTAATAAACCTTCCTAATATATATTATGAGAGAATTGCATCTGCAGCAGAGTGGGAGTGTTAAAAGTTTCTCTCAACTCAGTTATTTCAGTTTGTTTTACCAGGTCCTAATTCACGGGATCACCGATCACATAGGTTGGATTATCGCCTTGACAACTCACATGGGTCTCAAACCCATCTTCCTCGATGCATTTTCTATCAAATTTCTTGATAGTCCTTTCGTAAAAGGATCTGCCAGATTCATAGCCTTTGGACATAATCCAATGCTATAACTCCGAAGTTTCTTAGCTTTCTGACAGACTTCAGTCTTCTCTTGACATGTCTTGAACTCTTCATATTGTCCTTAAAACTGTTCACTTTGACAATCACAGTTTGGTTGTCACGGTTCATAAGGATTGCCGGTATTGGTTTTTCAACCATAGGCAAATCTATTAAGAGTTCACGAAGCCATTCTGCTTCGATAGTTGCAGTATCTAATGATGTGAGTTCTGCTTCCATAGTTGACCTTGTTAAGATGATATGCTTGTAAGACTTCCATGAAACAGCCCCACCACAAAGAGTGAATATATATCTACTTGTGGCCTTTATCTCATCAGCATCTCATATCCAATTTGAATCACTATACCCTTCAAATACTCTTGGATACTCGGTATAATGAATTCCATAGCTCACTGTTCCCTTTAAATAGAGCATTACTCTCTCAAGAGCATGCTAGTGATCATCTCCCGGGTTGGCCACAAACCGGCTAACTTTGCTCGCAGCAAACGAGATGTCAGGCCTCGTAACGCAAGCTAAATACATAAGTGAGCCAATAATCTGAGAGTATCTCAATTGATCTCTAGCTGTCTTTTGATTCTTTCGAAGCAAAACACTAGGATTATAAGGTGTGGGAGAGGATTTGCAATAATCATATCCAAACCTACTCAACACCTTCTCCACATAATGTGATTGCACAAGTGTAATCCCATTATTCTCATCTCACAGTAGCTTGATGTTTAAGATAACATCAGCTTCTCTAAGATCCTTCATCTCAAAACATTGAGACAATAAGGTTTTGACCTCATAAATCACTCTGAGACTTGTCCCAAAAATTAATATGTCATCAACATATAAACATAGGACAACTCCCTCCCCCCACCATGGCGGTAGTATACACATTTGTTGGCTTCATTTACAACAAAGCCCACATGTGTTAAAGTTCTTTCAAACTTCTCATGCCATTGCTTGGGATCTTGTTTGAGGCCATACAAAGATTTCTTCAATTTACACACATTTTTCTCTTGACCTTCTAGTACAAAACCATCAGACTGTTCCATGTAAATTTCCTCCTCCAACTTTCCATTTAGGAAAGCCGTCTTAACGTCCATTTGATGAATGAGAAGACCGTGTGAGGCAGCCAGTGATAGTACTACTTGAATTGTGGTCTATCTAGTCACAGGTGAGTAAGCATCAAAGATATCTCTGCCTTCTTTTTGGGTATAGCCTTTAGCCACAAGCCGAGCTTTGTACTTTTCAATAGTACCATCAGCCCTAAGCTTCTTTTTAAATACCCATTTACATCCTACAGGTTTACACCCATACAGACGTTCAGATATCTCCCACGTTCCATTAGCCAAGATGGAATTAATCTTGCTTTGAACCGCTTCCTTCCAGTAGTCTGCATCTAGAGATGCAAAATCTTCTGAAATGGTAGTGGGAGTGTCATCCACTAGGTACACAATAAAATCATCACCAAAAGACCTTGCGGTCTGATGTCTACGCACTTCTATTCTTGTAGACAGTTGTTGGGCCTCCAAGTACAGAGGTTTGTAGAACAGCAGCAAGTTTTCCCTTAAGTGGATTACCCAAGGTTTATCGAACTCACGGAGGAAGTGGTCAAAGGTATCCCTCTCAAGCAACCCTGCAATCAAGATACAAGAAGTCTCTTGTGTCCCCAACACACCCTGTCAGGTGTATAGGTGCACTAGTTCGGCGAAGAGATAGTGAAATACAAGTGGTATGAATAAAAGACAATGGTGCCAGAAAATAGCTTGATGGCGTGGAAGAGACTAAAGGAAAACTGAAATAAAGATAGCAGCAAGCAAACATGTAACAGATCTAGTTGCAAACGGTGTTTCAATGCTTAGAAACAAGGCATAGGGATCATACTTTCACTGTGAACACTCTCATATAAATGTCTTATCTTCATGATACTACTCCAAACTACTCTCTGGTTGGACACTCTAATCCATGGTAGGGCTATAACAGCACACCTCAAAGTTTACCTTCCCCATCTAGGTAACCCCACACTGTCACCTTGAGCTCTAGATGGTTCCAACAAACACCACAATTTCATAGAAACATCCAACTCCAAATATAACTCATAACAAGTATTTGTAATCTCTAGCCTAAGTGCCACCATGGTGTGCACGCTGTCACTTTCACACACATGGGGAGAGTAGAGATCTATTAAAGCACTTGAGTAGCAAGGTAGATCTACTTGATTACAAAGCTCATGATCACAATATGATCACGTATAGAGAGAGAGATGAACACATAGCTACCGGTAGAACCCTTAGCCTCGAGGAAGAACTACTCCCTCCTCATCATGGGAATCAGAAACGGTGATGGAGATGGTGGTGGAGATTGATAGAGATGGTGGTGGAGATTGATGGAGATAGCTCCGAAGATGGTGAAGAGGCGACGGCGGCAGCGCTGACGGTGGCGCGGAGGACTCCTTCCCCGCTGCCGGTATCACAGGGGAGCACCGCCCCTTAGCACCCTTCCTTCATGGCTTCTTGGCAGCCCTTCCCCATGGAGATGTGACCATCTTCAAAAAGAGTTCTGAGACAGATTTCTGGAAAATCCCAATTTGACTCCAACAAGGTTTCCACTTGTATTATTGGTAATTCCTACACATTAAAGTGTAAAACAAGAATATTGTGCACTTTTGCAACTATTAGTAGGTTAGTCCAAATAAATCATAAACTTTATATAAAAAGGAGTATCAAAAGCATATTATTAGCATAAAACCATCACAAATTATAGATATGTTATGGACGCATCAACATCCCCAAGCTTAGTTCCTGCTCGTCCTCGAGTAGGTAAATGTTAAAAACAATATAATGTTTGAGGTGACACGCAGCCAACACAATCTTGATCATCATTATTGTAAAAGCATTGATAGCTGGGATCAAGGTAGTCTAAACATGAACATGAAAGATAGAATTCTAACAATTAGACATAGCAACTATGTTGTAACATGAAAAGGTACAAACAAAAGATCATAAATAACAATGCATTGAAAGACGTTTGTTTGTTTCACATATAGAAAACATAATAAGAGTGGTATTTAGCTTGTCCCTCATAGTGTAGCAAACATAAATGCATAGGACACCTTCAAAGTTTATAAGGGTGACTAGATACAAATAGTTTAAGAACAAGCAATATCAAAGTTATGCATCAATCAACAAGTCTTGGGACAATGCACATTAAACTAAGAATGGCCACTATGCTCTCTCAATAGGTGCATAAAGATAGAAGGTGGAGACTCAATATAAAAGTGGAAGAAAGGCCTTCATAGAAGGAAGAAGGGATTCAAGTTTCATAAAGAGCTTCCAAAAATTATGGTACTTATTAGCTTTGAGCTCTCATTGCCCCTATCATAAGCATCTTTAGGTGATGAAGGTTAACGTGACACAACTAAGAGGATATGCTTGACAAGTTATAAGTTTAAATCTCATGCCCCTTGCTTACGAGTACCGAACCTCATGCTACTCAACTTCAGTCACAAGTAAGCTCTTGTCATTGTAAGTACATATGTATCATAGAGAACCGTCAACGGGGTACCCTTGCCCCATGACACAGGAGCTATCCCATATCAAAATGACAAGGCAAGCAGACAATGAGCATCTCAGCGATCTTTTATTTGCTATTTGCATAGGTTTTTATTGAGGATGCTTCATAGAGTGCTCACTATGGTTATGCTGCAAGTTTCCACCATGATTAGGCATGGCTTAGGCTAGCGGCCCAGGCGTTTCTCTAACACACATACAAACTCCATGATCTTACAAGTTCCCCTTTTATTTCACACCGCCGAGATCCATAAGCAAAAGAATCATGATATCAACGGAATAATAAGTGCAATGTTGAAAGCGTTCCCCATGATACATGGTTCTGTTAACTTTAACTTATAAAGTGCAAGCATATACGCAACAAAGATGGAAACAATGGTTCAAGATTATTAAGTGCAAGAAAGTAAAGTGTGCCATCAAGTTCGTGAGAGCTTTAATCACTAATTTTCACATAACAAGTTTAATTCGGAAGGTAGATAAAAACATGAATATACTTGGAATAGCAAATGCTAATAGGTAGGCGTGGTGGACTCTTTGGAATAACTTGGTTTTATTTGGAGTTGGATGCATGAGTAGAACTCATACTTGGTATGGAGGCTAGCAAAAGACTGGGAGCGACCAACTAAGAGAGCAATAATGGCCATAATCATGCAAAGCAACAAAACATCATTAATTAAAGCATAAAGTGATATTACAGGTCGAAAACTAAAGGATCATAGAGGCTATGGTGACTTGGTATAGTCTTAACATGGTGTGAGCATGCGCCAAGTCAACCCAAATAAAGCATCAAAGGAGAATACCACAATACTATGCTTTAATATGCTAAAACAACACATGATTCTTTCAAGGCACATTAAGCAATCTCAATTTTTTATAACATGTCATGCTACAGAAAAAAAATCACTAAGCATAAAGCCAAAACAATATCAAGCATGACATGACAAAGCATCGGCCACAGTTAAAACAAGCTCCTTATTTACCACTTAAGCATGAACTTTCCTACTCTTTTCCAATCCAAACCAATCTTATTTGAAAACTAATGTATGAATGAGGGGGTCTAACCAATTTATTCAAGCAAACTAAGCAAACCAAGCAAACAAAAACTAAAACGAAGACGCTCCAAGAACAACACAACTGTGCATGAAACAATAAAAATGAAGTGTTTGGAAGAACCTGAGATTTTTATTGATGAAGAAGGGGACGCCTTGGGCATCCCCAAGCTTTGACGCTTGTACTTCTTAGATATTTCTTGGGGTGACACGCGTGGCATCCCCAAGCTTGAGCTTTAGTCCATTCTTCATCTCATTATATCATTCTCTCCATACACCTGAAATTTTCCCTTCATACAAAACTTCACACAATCTTTATTAGCAACATTAGTGCACTCAAGATAATAAGTCTTTAGGTTCAGTTTCAACACCAATAAAACTTCCAATAAAACACAAGATACTGTAGCACTACCCTTGAAAATCTCAATTTCCCAAAGAGAACCCCAAAAGGAACCAACAAGAAGCAAATGCAAATAATGGCAGAAATCTGTCAAAACAGACCAGAAGGTAAAAACCAATTTTTTCGAATACCTTATGTTGCTCAAATCGAAAAGTATTGAACTAACGAAGTTAGATAACAACCTGGGGCAGAAGCATAAAAATTCACACCTCAAAACGACGTACAAAGATTTTACACAAATTTTTACGGTGAAGGATAAAAATCTGTTTCGGGACAGCAACTTTCCCAAACATTACTTCTCTCTCGTTAGAGGTTACTCTTGGCACAAAAAGCAAATAAAAAGGATAAGGAGAGGTTATTACTGAAGCAATAACTTCCAAGACTCAACTAAAACTTTTGGGTTATCTCCCAATAAATACTTTTCTTTAACGCCTTTAAGTTAGGCATGATAGTTTGAGAAGATGCTCACATATAAAATATGAATTGAAGTAAAAGAAAGCATCAAGAAGCAAATTCAAAGCACATTTAAGTCTAACCCACTTCCTATTCATAGGAATCTCATAAATAAACAAGTCATGAAAGCACAAAGCAACAAGCATAGTAAAGCAAAACAAGTGTAACTTTAAGACTTTCAACATAAAGAGGGGAAACTTAATATTGTTGAGACACATAAAACCATGTTTCCATCTCTCATAATAACTTTCAGTAGCATCATAAATAAAATCAACAATATAACTATCACATAAAACATTCTTATCATGAGCCACATGCATATAATCATTATTACTCTCCACATAAGCATAGTTATTCTTATTAATTGTAGTGGGAGCAAATTCAACAAAATAGATATCATTATTATTCTCATCACCATAATCATCAAATATAGGAGGCATATTGTAATCATAATTAATTTTCTCCTCAATAGTAGGTGGACTGAAAATATCATATTTATCATTGTAATCATCATATATCGGAGGTATAGTATCATCAAAGTAAACTTTCTCCTCCATGCTTGGGGACTAAAAATATCATGCTCATCAAAACCAGCTTCCCCAAGCTTAGATTTTTCCATAGCATTAGCAATAATAGTGTTCAAAGAATTCATACTAATAACATTGCTATTATCATGCAAATAAAGTTCTATAGGTTTTTTAATTTTCTCTTCAAACACTTCATGTCCTAACTCAAGATAAATACTATAAAGCTCTCTAATTTTGTTGTTTTCTTCCATTAAGCCTAACTAGTGAAAACAAGAAACAAAAAGATATAATTGCAGAATCTAAAGGAAATAACTTCGAGCACTCACACACCAGCAACCGTACTAGAAGATAGCTTAGTAGCCAGAAGATGTGAGTACCTTTTACCTTACCTCCACAGCAACGGCGCTAGAGAATAGCTTGATGTCTACGCACTTCTATTCTTGTAGACAGTTGTTGGGCCTCCAAGTGCAGAGTTTTGTAGAACAGCAGCAAGTTTTCCCTTAAGTGGATTACCCAAGGTTTATCGAACTCAGGGAGGAAGTGGTCAAAGATATCCCTCTCAAGCAACCCTACAATCAAGATACAAGAAGTCTCTTGTATCCTCAACACACCCAATACACTTGTCAGGTGTATAGGTGCACTAGTTCGGCGAAGAGATAGTGAAATACAAGTGGTATGGATAAAAGACAACGGTGCCAGAAAATAGCTTGATGGCGTGGAAGAGACTAAAGGAAAACTGAAATAAAGATAGCAGCAAGCAAACATGTAACAGATCTAGTTGCAAACGGTGTTTCAATGCTTAGAAACAAGGCATAGGGATCATACTTTCACTAGTGAACACTCTCATATAAATATCTTATCTTCATGATACTACTCTGAACTACTCTCCGGTTGGACACTCTAATCCATGGTAGGGCTATAACAACACACCTCAAAGTTTGCCTTCCCCATCTAGGTAACCCCACACTGTCACCTTGAGCTCTAGATGGTTCCAACAAACACCACAATTTCATAGAAACATCCAACTCCAAATATAACTCATAACAAGTATTTGTAATCTCTAGCCTAAGTGCCACCATGGTGTGCACGCTGTCATTTTCACACACATGGGGAGAGTAGAGATCTATTAAATCACTTGAGTAGCAAGGTAAATCTACTTGATTACAAAGCTCATGATCACAATATGATCACGCGTAGAGAGAGAGAGAGATAAACACATAGCTACCGGTAGAACCCTTAGCCTCGAGGAAGAACTACCCCCTCCTCATCATGGGAATCAGAAACGGTGATGGAGATGGTGGTGGAGATTGATGGAGGTGGCTCCGAAGATGGTGAAGAGGTGGCGGCGGCAGCGAGAGCACCACGAGAGCCATCTTGACATCTAGGGATCTCGGGCGTGTTCTCTCGGGAGCCACGAGAGCCATCTTGACAAAAAAAGATGGTGCTATGCTATATCATCTTTTTGTCAACTTGACATGCATGATACTACTACTAGGGCCACCCTTAAAGCAGAGCACCACGAGAGCCATCTAGGGATCTTCCCAGATCCAGAAATCGAAAATCAACTCTACTCTATTGTTTATGCCATGTAGCATTTTGTGTGCCTTGCATTGTATATCCACTTTAGTTTGCAATTTGATCATTTGACATACTATGTGTGACTGATATGTGATGGTCAGTGCGGCAAACGATCAGATTTTAGAGTAAAATGTGGCAAATGATCAAAAAACTTAAAGGATGTCAAAGCCTCAATACAAATTGCATTTTACAATTTTTGCCCAATACTTTTAAATCATTTCATTGAGATGTTCAACTTGGCCTCCTTCCTCGGTCCTCTTCGCTGTCGGCAGCCGCGTCGCTCCCGTCGACTGGCCAAGTCCGCATGCGCTGCTCTCGCGGAGGGCTCCTGCCTGTTGTCTAGCTAGGTCAGCGCGAGATGCTCCTGCTGTCGAGGAGCTCCCTCCTACTGCCGCCACAAGACAGCTTCTCCAATGCATGGGCGTGATTCGCCTCCGCCGGCCGCATGTGGCTACTTGACGCCGCTGTTGTCCTCGGTGTCTTTTGGTGGCCGGCTGCAGCGGCCTCTCGGGCGTGCCACCGCTACTGCTCTTCTCCGTTGCCCCGTTGCTCCCGAAGAAGAACAGTGTGCACGAAGGTCACTTCCTATATAAAAAATCAGTTTAAGTTTCGGTCTCTGCTATATTGAGCACTACATAGACAAAAAAAATGACCAGGAATAATCACCTGTGGCTCCATTTGTCAAATTTCTAAAACCTGTCTGTTCAAATATGGGTCCTTCAAATATTCCATCATTTGATAGTTACTAGGCAACTCGGCGGCATTAACTGATCTGTTGAAGATTATTGTTTGTGCACCGTTTGGAAATACTGGCAGAAATTATTGCCCAAGAATTCAAGGAATAATTATTCTAGAACAATCACCGTCAAGAAATTGAGGTTGATGCCGAAGATTTACACCGAACAATTACCGTCAAAGTGCGCCAGCAAAGGACTTCTACCGGATTATCACTGTCGAGGTTGAAGATCCTCGGCTAGAAATTACCGTCGAGGAAGTCGAGAAGTCGGTGTCAAATTTACCATGGAGAAACATGGTTAGGATAATGTAGGGGAACTTAAGGAAAAAGGAGTTAAAAAATATTGTCGTAGACGTAATCTAACTGCTGTTGAAAAATTACAAACAGAAAGGTGTGTCAGAAAATTACTGTCCAGCAGTTAAAAAAAAGAGATGTAAAAAAATATCGACGTAGGTAAGAGTTGTGAAAGAGCTAGGAACTACAAAACCAAAAATAAAATAAAGTGGCATTTAGAAGTGTAGATTAAGGGTTATTACTATATATTTCATATTTTTTACATCGCTTCTTTTTAACTACTCAACGGTTCCAACGCGTGAGCGTGATTCTATTTATATTTCATATCTTTTATTGAACTATTCAGCATCTTCTTGTATCATCTGATACCTCAACTCTGGGGTACCCGGGTCATATCCCCGGCATTCAAGTATTTATATATTTTAACAAATAAAGACATATTGTACAATTGAATTCAACACTAGTATTTCTTTTCTTACCAAGAACATGAACAACACCGTCTCTCAAAATGAGATGTAAGGTCTCACATTGATTATTTACAATTTGGAAAGAAAAGAATCTTCAAGGCTATTATTATTCCTACTTACAATGCCAAGGTCAACTGAGTCTCAGGAAGCCTTCTTGCATTTATACCTCATGGCACAGAATGCAAAGATAAAAATATTCAACAAACTAAGACCCGCCATCATCAGGTAGAATCTATCCAGATGCCCTTCATTCAAGTTATCAGGTATCCACCCTGGGCTGCCTCCTCCTGCCGTGAACACCGGCACGAGAGAAAGGATAAACGAACTAAGATAGTTTCCAGCCGAGACATTAAGAAGTGAAAACGCCATACATAAGCTTCTCATGGCATCCGGAGATTCATCGTAGAAAAATTCAGTTAGCCCAACATTGGAGAACACCTCGGCGACGCCTAGCAGGAAGTACTGGGGTCCTTGCCACAGGATGCTCATCGGAACGGCCACCTTGCGGTGCACCAAACCTTCAGTCTGCGCAATCTGCAACCGATTGCTCTCCACCAATGCTGCGGACACCATTGCGGACATTGAGAAAAATAAACCAATCCCTATTCGCTGCGGTGTTGTAATGCCGTTAGGCCTGCCAGTAAATTTTCTGAATACTGGAACAAGGACTCTCTCATAAACTGGAACTAGCATAATGACAGCAATTGTATCTACGCATTGGAAGGATGCAGCAGGTATTTCAAAAGACCCGATGTGTCTCTCCATTGCCGTTCCTTGTTCTACAAATGTTGAGAACATTTGTTCCTGAACTGCAGAAAATAATACCATTGTGGACCAAACTGGGAACATTCTGATCAGAATTTTTAACTCCTCCACCTGAGTGACAGTACAAATCTTCCATGTATTAACTAGGCCAGGAGATTCACAGTCAGATTGTGTCACAATTGCAGCTTTATCGAAGAACCTGAATGAGCAAGAAAAATGATTACTACCTTGCTAACTAGTACAAAGATATACTTGATCATATGATCCGTGTCATATCTCCTCTGAATACTCAAATATAAGGGGAAAATGATTTTTTTTTACAATATTATCTAAAGAAAATCACTATAGTATGCAAGATTTTGTTTCTCTCCAGGAATTCAACAAGTCAGATGTAGCTTAAGTTATTATATTCAAACAAAATGAACTAAACATCTATACCTGAATGGAAGTAAAATAAATAAATACCTAGATAATAAAATTAAGAGTTGAAATATCAGTATAGAGTATTACTCGAGTCCAGTTGTATGCTCCAATTTCCGGCTTCCTTCGATTGCTGAACCTTGCCCCAGAAACTCATAAAGAGCTGAGGAATCATGTGGCAATTCTTTATCGAAGTTCCGAGTAGCTGCAGCGACTACCTGGCATATTCTCGCAAGAGGGCTACCTCCAGGTTTCTGAAATCTATACACAATGGAGCCCAAGAAAAAAATAACCATGCCTAAAGTCACAAATAGTGTAGAAATGGTAAAACCCCAGATCCAACCTTCATGTTCTTGAACCCACACAATAACAGTCCCCGCGATAAATGAAGCAGCATTGATTGTGAAATAGTGCCAATTGAAGAAAGAGCTTTTTTTGGTTTTCTCCACTTCGTCGGTGTCGTCAAATTGATCCGCTCCAAAGGTTGTAACACAGGGGCTCTGTGCACCAAAACCTAAACCAACCATGTACAACCCACTGAAGAATATGATGTACTGAGAAGAGACTGGATCTGACCAAACAGTCCAACTCTGAGGACCAGTTGAGATTAATGGAAGTGCTGCTGAGAGAAGCAACATCGCCATTCCCTGAATCGACAGAATGGGAAAAGAACAAGGCAAAGAAACATATTAATAAAAACGAGCCCAAGTATCGAACGTACCATGTTAAGGTAAACAAACATCTTTTCATCTCTCTTTTTGGTTAGGCATGTATTGGTTACTAGTTTTCTTAGGAGGTATAATTTCTGTAGCTTCTCGTTTCTTTTGGTAGGAACCACCTTTGTATCTGTGTTCCTAGGTGTTATAGTTTTGCACATTTTTCGCGTTCACAAAATGATGCACATTTAGATGCATGTTTGAGAGAAAAATGATGTGTTGAATGCAAATCTCATACTATATAACGATGCATATCCATCTGAAGACTTAACACCAGAAACCAGTGGCATTTGTATATTCATACATCAGAACATCATGATATCATGTACTCCCTCCGTCCTAAAAAGGATGTCTCAACTTTCTCTAGATACGTATGTATCTACACGCATTTTAGTGTGTAGATACATATGAATCTCGACAAAGTTGAGACACCCTTTTTAGGATAGAGGGGGTACTAAAAATAAAGTTTCTGCTCTTTCAGTGTAGATAGGATCTCCTTCATAAGTGATTACTTAAAGAAAAAGGGAATGACACTCTCTGTGGTTGTTGTAAATCGTAAATGGACAGGAGTAATTTGTAGCACTTACAATGATTAAAATCATGCAGGATATCAAAGCTGTACGGTACTTTCCCAGGTATGAATCAGCAACGAAGGCTCCAAGCAGAGGCGCGAGATAGCTAGTGCCTTGCCAAGTTGCAACATTTCTTGCAGCAGTCACATTTGTTTCATGCAAGACTTTTGTGAGATAACTGACTAGGTTTTTCCCGATCGAAGAATATGCCAGATAACAGCAGAATGTACAAACTGCAACAAAGTAGCTTGCTTTCAGTTGTATTTTGCATTGAATACAGAATGCGGGCATAAAATTCTGGTGTAAAATTCAACAAGAATTTTGTTCAGTATCTGAAGAAGTAAATATCCTCACAAACACCGTTGAGACTTTGCATATATGTGAAGGTGTGTTTTCTGTAATCAATGCAAGTAGAGTTGTCATTGTTTAAGTATTTATTCTTCAGAAAAATGCTTAAGAGTTTTTAACTATCACCATGTCTATGCTCTTCCGATAGAAGGCTGAATATAGATGAGTATTGTCTACTACTAACCTAAGGTTAAGGAGGAGGCCTTCCAGTTCCCTGAATGCTTTCTGGATGCAGGATGCCCACTGAAGCAAACAGATCCATCACCTGTATATTCTGTGGTATTCTACAACTCACAGTAAGGAAAATTAGATATAATGATAAGTCTCTCCCATGTAACTTGGCAAGGAATCGTCAATAGAGAAATGTGTATTAAAACATTATTATGAGGTTCACAGGTCAACTATTATGAACAAAGGGAGGACTGGCAATAAATAAGTATACTAAGTATTATAGTTACAAACAGGAAGTAACTAGTCTCAGAATAGGTGACTATTGTTTTGCATATGGTCCTTCATCTACTTTTACATTAACACATCCAAAATCTGCTTACAAAATATAGTGCCAAATTTAACTTGGAAATTAAAACAGAATGAAGGTCACAAAAGAATCGGGTACACAATATTTAATTCCAACAGAACTTTTTCCGTCTTTTATTTGAACTTGCAACAGTGAGGTACTAAGTTCTCGCAAAAACCTTGTAGTACTAAATTCTTAAATGTTCCGCTACACCGACCGAAAGCTGTATATTCAAACAAATTGATAACTGATGCAGATCGGAATGAACAGCATGCACATGAAGTATGGCTAAGGAGAGATTATTTTCCTTAAAGTTTGTTTCTATTGATTAAGAACAGAGAACCCCCCCTAGTTTCTTGGAAATTTACCCACCCACAGGGTCGAAGATCTTCTGAATGACCATTTGGTCGAGTGGGCAAGGTGTTCTGCTAATTAATGTAGTTGCTCACAATTTAGCTAGGGAAGGCTGCGGTGCTGAATCAAGCAAGACATGGTGTACTGTTCCACCTGATTGTATTGAGGACCATTTGGCCCTGGATATATCCGGGAATTAATAAAACCGGAGCTATTTCCTCTCTCTCATAAAAAAGATAACAAAGTATGGACGTAAGAGGAATGCAAAGCACTGTTGCCAGAGCAGTATACACTACTACATTAATAATAATCCAGATCACTCACAGTACCAAAAGTAGGGGTGTTCTTATGAACTATGATGAACAAAGGTTGAAGCAATACATGTGTAAAAATGAATGCATAACTGACAACAACAAAATTGCACAAGCAAGCCTTGTAAGCACAAACCTCCTGCAAGGAGTTGCCTCGGTCCAGGTCCAGCAGAGGGCTCTTGTCCAACCGATCCGTGGAGTCCATGACTCTGTTCCTTCTTACAAGTGAAGAAACAACGTGAACATGTTGAGAAATCGAGAGGAAGAAGATAACATGGAAAGAAGTGGCCTGCAGATTGGAGACGTCTCAATCAACCTATGCCACTACAATGATACACAAGCAACAAATAAACAGTGGCCCCAACAACCATGCGGAACGCGTGAGATGCTTATTACAACTGCTCTGATGTCAGATTCGAGCATCGACGACATGCTACACATGATGAGACATATAAAATAAGCACTAAAGAGTATGAAAAAAAAGGTGCACCATTCAATCATTGCATTCCCAAATAGAGGACTTCCCCTCAAAATAAAAAATAAATAAAATAGAGGACTTGCCAGCATAATTTTTAACTTTCGTCTTAAAAAAATTCAAGACGGGGAGCAGAGGACTTGGCAGGCAGGTGTGCCAACCTCTGTCTCTTTCCCTCTTTTATGTGAGGAAGTACAATTCGTAGTGGGTCTTACAAATTAAACAGGGCAAACAAACCATCGAGCACACCAGTCTCATCTGTCTGCGACATGGACACACGATCCTGCCCAAATTTTGTTCTAACTGAAGAAGAAAAGCAGCAAGCGCCGTGTCGTTCTCCACAGCACCACGCTGCAACCCCGCAGAACCTCCCCCAACTCAATTCCCACCAAAATCAACTAAGAAGCGCACGCACTGCAGATAAGCGGAGGGGATCTGTAGAAATGTGGAGAATTTACTCACCGCGAGAGGGCAGAGTGAACTTGTCGGGCGGAGAGCTCGAGGCCGCCGGAGAGCACGCGACGGCAGCGTCCGCTGCCGGACTAGAAGCAACGCGAGGAGACGCCACGCACCACGCACCCCCCCACGAGGAAACAGCTGCCGCCGCTACTGTGGGGTCCGCCTGGTAGTAGGTTAATTACGTCAATAAAACTGAAATAGCCAAATCATTTTCTCTATTGCATCCATCATTTCATTGTGAGTGATATACTCCAGAGTACATGGGCCACATGGGCTTACTCTAATATGGGTCTAAGCTCTACACATATATGATACATACATATTTTTTTTTCTTTTTTCGCGAAAACGCAAAGCCTTGAGTTTCGATTCATAGATAGAAAAAGAGAGTTTTGTACAAAGTATACACAGACGTCAAAGTATGCACACCGACACACTTAAGTACATGGCCAAGACCGCTAGGCGGATATTACAACCGACGCCACCAAACAAACCCTAGTCTAGATGCGCACACTAAACACGAGCCCCGCCACGCAAGCAAGAATCCAATCCGCAAAGAAGAGTAGAGTTGGGCCACTCCGATTTTGGAGAAGGCGCTCAGGAAGCAGCACCATCGCCCACCACCACGATCTTCGTTGATGCAACATAAGCCAACAGCCGTCAACCACCCCTGTCGAGTGTATCCATGTAACTAAAACACCGCAATAGAGGATCCTCAGCAATCCACTGTCCCTGCCAGAAGGGTAGTCGAACTAGCATGACGTCGGAGCTCCAAGGATCTGCTCACCAGAGTCAAAGTGTGTGTCATCACCATGCATGCCACTCTGGGTCGTACCACCAAGAACAACACCTCCAAGGAGGGAGCGACATCTATGGCACCATCGTCATCTGATCTCGCAAGACAAATCTAGGTTTTCACCTAGGGAACTGAACCACGAGGGATGGGGGTTGAATCAATGCTCCTCGACAACGCCCAAAGAGGGGAACGATGCCCGAGGGCATCACTGCTGTCAGCACCAACAAAGATTGGGCAGGGCTTTCGCCCCGAGCACCCCGACTACTGATGACCCACAAGTATAGGGGGTGTATCACAGTATTTTCGAGGGAAGTGAAACCCAATTTATTAATTCGACACAAGGGGAGCCAAAGAATATTTATAAGCATTAACAACTGAGTTGTCAATTTAGCTGCACCTGTAAACAATCTTGCTCATAGCAGTTTATCAGTAGCAACAGTTTTGTAGTAGGAATAGTAAAGCAATGACGGTAAAGTAAAGTAACAGCGATGGCATTGGGATTCGAGTGCGGTAGGCATAGGGATGGATGGACAGGCGTTGCATGGACAAGACAATTCACATAGCAATCAGAACATATGGCAATTGCAGATAAATAAGAAAAAGCATCCAAGTACTAGATAATCCTAGACATGTGTTCCATATATAGTCATACATGCTCGCAATGAGAACTTGCACAACACCTTTTGCCCTGCCAGCCCGTTTGCAGCGGGGCCTCAAGGGAACACCTAGCAATTAAGGTGCTTCTTTTAATAGAGCACCGGAGCAAAGCATTAACACTCCGTGAACACATGTGATCCTCACATCAAAGCCATCCCCTCCGGTTATCCCGATTTCTGTCACTTTGGGACCATTGCTTCCGGACAACAACGTGTGTATACAACTTGCAGATAAGACCATAAACAATATATCATAATGAATCAATAACATGTTCAGATCTGAAATCATAGCACTCGGGCCCTAGTGACAAGCATTAAGCATAACAAGTCGCAACAAAGTCATAAAGCACTAATAAAAGATACTAGGCACCATGCCCTAACAATCTGATGCCATTACATGAACGGTCTCATCCAATCCCTACCATCCCCATAGCCTACAGCTGGGGATTACTCACTCATAGATGGGGGAAACATGGATGGTCGATGGAGAACCGATGGTGATGATGATGGCGATGATCTTCTCCAATTCCCCGTCCCGGAAGGGTGCCAGAACGGAGTTTCTGGTGCTGTTTCGTGGAATCTGGTGGTGGCGGCGGAGCGGAACTTCTTCTGGAAAAACGTCGAACCCCCCTAAGTTTTTAGGTTAAAAGGCAACTTATAGGCGAAGAGGGAGACCGAGGCGACCACTGACCACGGGCTGGCTTGCCCTGCTGACCGGTGGTGTGGCCTGGGCCTATCCCCCTCCGTCTCGTATTCTAGCTCCGGGAGTCTTCTGGTGAAATAGGATTTTTGGCATATTTTCCGGGATTTTTCCTGAAAGTTGATTTTATGCATAAAAAGTAGACACCAAGGCAATTCTGTTGAAAACAGCGTCAGTCCGCGTTAGTTGCATCCAAATCACACAAGTTTAGAGGAGAAACAATAGCAAAAGTGTTCGGGAAAGTATATACGTTTTGGACGTATCAACTCCCCCCAAGCTTAGCTTATTGCTTGTCCTCAAGCAATTCAGTTGAAAACTGAGTGCGATAAAAGAACTTTCACGAACACATTTGCTTTATATGATGTATATATTCTCAGCATGTGATCAACTATTTAGGCAATTCATCATAAAGAGTATGCTACTGAGTCTACTTAATAGTCATTGCAAGCTATGAAGAGATTCCAACTCAAAAATAATAAGTAGCATGAAGCATAAACATAAGCAACATTACAATGCTCATAACAAGGTATCATAGAGTGGTATCTCGCTTGCCTTTGATTATGAATGCCAAGGCACCTCTGAAGTCCAAGTGAAGACTAGAAGTAAAGATGTCAAAGATACAAGCATCAAAGTCATAACACAAATAATTAAGTAATGAGACAAGCACAAAGAATGACAACTATGCTCTCAAGAAAGTGCTCAAAGAATATATGGAGACTCAACAAGTAAAAGAAAAGGGTTTTGAAAAGTTTGAAAAGCTTCCAAATGCTGAAAGTATGATACTCATTAGCTTTGAGCTCTCATTGCCCCTATCATAAGCATCTTTAATGTGATTAAGGTGAAAGTGAGGTCCAATCTGAGTTATATGCTTGACAGATTATAAACCAAAAATCCCATGTCCCTTGAGTACGAGGGTCACTCCTCATGCTACTCAACTTTAGTTACCGGTAAGTTCTTGGCATCATAAATATGTGCGTATCATAGAGAACCGCCAACGGGGAACCCCTTGCCCGATGATACGGAAGAATCCCCATATCAAAATGACAAGGCAAGCAGACAATGAGTATCTCAGCAATCTTCTTATTTACAATGGGAAAATGGTGCTTTTTTCTCTCTTTCCTATTTTCATAAATCTCTTTTTTTTCTTTTTCTCAATATCATTATGGTTACGTTGCAGGTTTCCACCATGTCAGCATGGATTAGACCAGCGGCCCAGGCGTTTCTCTAACACACATACATAACTCCATGGACTTACAAGCTCCCCTTTTATTTCACACCGACGACATCCGCAAACAAAAGAGCATGGTATCAATTGGGTATATATTTACAAGTGTTGAAAGCGTTCCCCATGACAGCACGGTTCTGCTAATCCCCAGCCTATAATTTGCAAGCATATAACTTTCATGGACAGTCACAATGGTTCAGGTTTATTAAGTGCAGAAAATAAAGTGTGCCATCAAGTTCGTGAGAGCTTTACTAACTAATTTTCTCATAACAAGCAAACATTTTATTCGGAAGGAAACAAGGCATAATGAATATGCACGGGAGTAGCAAATGATGCTAATAGGTAGGTATGGTGGACACTTTGGCAATATTTGGTTTAAGGGAGTTGGAAACATGAGTAAAATACTCAGTGGAAGTGAAGGCTAGCAATAGTAAGGGAGCGACAAACGAGAGAGCAATAGCTGTCATAATCATGCTTGCAACAAAACAGGACTAATCATGGCATGGAAGTGATTCAAGATCCTCAAGGCAAAATAATTCATCGAGGCTTAACTGATTATTACAGTCATGTGCATGCGTGAGCATGTGCCAAGTCAATTCAAATGAAACATTCAGAGGAGGATACCACGGTATCATATCAAGTTATAAATAGAGTAATGCAAGCAAAATTCATAAAACATGCTACAAACTATTAGCAAGCTGGAACTAATCATACGAAAGCAAGAACTACTAAGCATCCAAAGATAACATACACCCTACATGAACAGGCTAAGCATGCCCACAATGATGAGTATATGTACAAAAATGAAAACAAATAGAGTTCGTTACCAGCCTCTTACCATGAGTTGTCATTAATCCTCATTATTGCTCTTCACTTGTGTGGCTTGAATAATAACATGAAACCATTATCCACTGAGGACTGCTGAACCCTGTAGCAAACTCACAAAACCAAAGAAGAACGACAAATATTTTTGTTGTTTTCAATTTTTAAAATAAGAAGCAAAAAGGAAGAACAAGCAAAGCAAAATCTTTTTGGGTTTTTCGAATAGTTCAAACAAAGCAAAAAGGGAAAAACAAACCAAGGCAAAAAGAAGAAGAAGCAAACCAAAGAGAAACAACAGAAATATTTTTGGTCTTTTTGTGTTTTTAGAAAGCAAAAGCAAAGAAAGAACAAAAACTAAAAAGAGAACGAAACATGAATATACAAAGTACCGACACAATATGATAAGGAGATGAGTGCGGTGTCGACGTACCTCCCCCCAAGCTTAGGCTTTTGGCCTAAGTGGGTATCAATCCATGTACGAATAAGGGTTCCAAGCAGGCGGATCATGATAAGAATGGTCGTAGTTGGGCCCGTGGGAAGAAGAAGAAGCTCCCCAATCATAAGCAGGTTGCTGATATGAAGACTCCCCCTCATTCGAGGGCTGGACCGAATCATCCGTGACCTCCCTTCTAGTATCCTGCTCCTGTTGGGAGAGCTCTCCCAAGTACGTGTCAAGCTCCTCCTCAGTGAGGGACCATCCTAACCTGTTATCAAGGTTAAACAAAATAGGTGAAGGCAAAAGAACAACACGCTCGGACTTGCTCTTTCTCCAACCAGCTTTGAGAAAGGCTATTTCATAAGACAACTCACTCACACTAGCCCACGAGGAAACAAATTTATGTTGTATCATGGAATTAAGATCAAGCCTTTCTATGGGAAACTGTAGGTCTAGATGATGAGGCACTAAACCATGCAATGCTAGTAAACGAGAAGCAATGAAGCCTCCACAAATTCCACCTTTCTCACGGTTAGCAGCAAGACAGAAAGCTATCAAAGCACCTAAGTTGTAAGACCTATCTCGTTTAAGAGTAGCAGAGATAAATGCTAGATCATATGAAGATAACTTATTGGCAGTTTTCCTAGCAAGAACACACTTGGCAATAAAGTAGGCAAAGTAGCGAATGGAGGGGAGATGAATGTTACAGATTTTCCCACTCTCCTTCGAGAAGCTGCTCCCTTGGCAAGTTTCTGTGTATAAATCCATGAGTGCTTCAGGTCACTCTTTAATCCTTCTACATGATCCCCACTGAGGTACCTTAATAGCTGCACAGAAGTCATCGAGAGAAAGGTCGACATCAATATTGTAAATTTTGTAGTGGACCATGGGGTTAGGCAAAGAGTAACTAAATTGAAAGTCCTGCACCACAGACATGGTTAGCTTCACAAATTGACAAGGTTCATCTTCCAAAAAGTGCTCCAACCCTGCATTAGAAACCAAAGTGTGGAAATCTTGGAGAATTCCTGCAGTTCTCATGAACTCAGAGCATGGATAAATGGAAGGAAAAACTTCCTCCTCCCGGTGGACCTTCATAACCTCAAGCACCCATAGTTCATGTTGGTTTAGTTGATGCTCATTCATCTTCTATTCTGAAATTTAAACACCTATTAAACAAGTGATTGCAAAGTGAATAAGATGAAGGATTCTACTCATAGGGACTTGTAAGAGGCCTAAACATGCATCAAACTATATCTCTAAGCATCAAACAAGCTTACAAGCTCTCATAACCTGTCACCTACAGCAGCAAAATACTCAATATATAATCCACTAAACACAAATCTACTAGGACAAGGGGAGGAGTCACTTACCAAGGAACAAATGCTCCAAATTTCAGCAAGAAAGATGGGCTGAGCAAGTGATGTCTACGCACTTCTATTCTTATAGACAGTTGTTGGGCCTCCAAGTGTAGAGGTTTGTAGAACAGCAGCAAGTTTTACCTTAAGTGGATCACCCAAGGTTTATCGAACTCATGGAGGAAGTGGTCAAAGGTATCCCCTCTCAAGCAACCCTGCAATCAAGATACAAAAAGTCTCTTGTGTCCCCAACACACCCAATACACCTGTCAGGTGTATAGGTGCACTAGTTCAGCGAAGAGATAGTGAAATACAAGTGGTATGGATATAAGACAACGGTGCGAGAAAATAGCTTGATGGTGTGAAAGAGACTAAAGACAAACTAAAATAAAGAAGAAAGCAAGCAAACATGTAACAGATCTAATTGCAAACGGTGTTTCAATACTTAGAAACAAGGCCTAGGGATCATACTTTCACTAGTGAACACTCTCATATAAATATCTTCTCTTCATGATACTGCTCTTAACTACTCTCTGGTTGGACACTCTAATCCATGGTAGGGCTATAACAGCACTCCTCAAAGTCCATCTTTCCCATCTAGATAACCCCACACTGTCACCTTGAGCACTAGATGAGTCCAACAAACACCACAATTTCATAAAGACATCCAACTCCAAATATAACTCATAACAAGTATTTGTAATCTCTAGCCTAAGTGCCACCATGGTGTGCACGCTGTCACTTTCACACACATGGGGAGAGCAGAGATCTATTAAAGCACTTGAGTAGCAAGATAGATCTATAGATTACAAGCTCATGATCACAATATGATCATGCATAGAGAGAGATGAACACATAGCTATCGGTAGAACCCTTAGCCTCGAGAGAGAACTACTCCCTCCTCATCATGGGAATCAGCAATGGTGATGGAGATGGCAGTGGAGATCGATGGAGATGGCTCCGGGGGCACTTCCCATCCTGCCAGGTCTTGAGCAGAGACTTCTGTCCCCGAATCACCCCTTGGCGGCGACCTCATGAACTTTGTGGCTAGAGGCTTGATGATTTAGGGTTTTCGCATCGGGAGGCTTCTTATAGGCGAAGAGGCAAGGTCGGTGGGCGGCCAGGGGGCCCACACCACCTGGTGGCGCGGCCAGGGTGGACCCACGCCACCCTATGGTGTGGCTGGCCCCTAGCCCCTCTCCGACTCTCCTTCTGGCTCCGTGAGTCTTTCGGGAAAATATCAACTTTGGCTTTTGTCCCGTCCAATTTCGAGAATATTCATTTTCTGACTTTCTAGAACCAAAAACAGCAGAAAACATGCAACTGGTACTGTGTCATCTTGTTAATAGGTTAGTGCAAGAAATCATATGAAAAGTACTCCAGGGTGTGGACAAAACATAAGAAAGTAGATAAAACCAAGCATGGAACATCAAAAATTATAGATACATTTGCAATGTATCAGCAAGGAGATCAAAAAAATTGAGAGCAAGCACAACAAGAACACGATTTTGAGCAATGAACTGGAGCTTACTCGGGAGAGAGAAGAAAGTGGCAGGTGAGAGACTTAGTGGAGGGCTAGGGTGCCCCACACCATGGCATGGCGCCACCTAGGGCAGGCCGCGCCACCAGGTGGTGAGCCTGCCTGGTGGGTCCCCCTGGCATCTCCAAGGTACTCCTCTGCCCCTTTTTCACGTAAAAATTTAATATGAATTTTCTGGAATTTTTCGAGACACTTTATTTTTGGGTATTTTTTAGGAATAGAAGAATGATTTTCTAACAGACAGATTTTTTTGAAATGATGCAATGACAAAACAAGGCTAGAACTACAGAAGTTCTAAGACACTCTAACATGCAAGCAACTAACAACAAAGAAAACTAAATGAAAACAAAAACTAAAATGGATAGCAATAGTAGTAAACGGAGATAATCATAGTGAAAACATTGTTTTGTTTAGCAAAATCTTTTTGTTAACAAGGTTGATCAGGTCTTGTTACCAAAACAATTTCATATGAGACAAAACTTTGTATTCCACTAATGATTATGTTACCTCAACCTTGATAGCAATGGTCCCAATCATAATAGTTTCAAATTTTTCTCTTGGTATAGGACAATGTATTTCTCCAACTTGAATGCCCTCAACATGTTCAATTGAATTCAAACCATAAGTCCTTTCAATCTTCTTGGGGAAATAGAAAGTATGTTCCTTGTCATTAACATTGAAAGTCACCTTTCCTTGATTACAATTAATAACAGCTCCTGCAGTATTAAGAAAAGGTCTCCCAAGAATAATGGACATATTATCATCTTCGGGCATTTCAAGCACAACAAAATCAGTTAATATCAAGCAATTATGAGCCACTTGAACAGGTACATCCTCACATATACCAACAGGAATAGTGGTAGATTTATCAACCATTTGCAAAGATATATCAGTTGGTATTAACTTTTCTAGTTAAGCCTCTTATAGAGAGAGAAAGGCATAACACTAACTCCAGCTCTCAAATCACACAAAGCAGTTCTAACATAACTATTTTTAATAGAGCAAGGGATAGTTGGAATCCCTGGGTCTCCAAGTTTCTTAGGAACCTTACCATTAAAGAAATAATTAGCAAGCAAAGTAGAGATTTCTTCATTAGGGATCTTCCTTTTATTCGAGACAATCTCCTTCATATACTTTGAGTAAGGAGGCAATTTAATAGCATCAGTCAAAGAAATTTGCAAGAATAAAGTTTTCATCCACTCACAAAACTTATTATAGTGTTCATCTTCCTTTGACTTGTGTTTCTTATCAGGGAAAGGCATAGGTTTTTGGACCCAAGGTTCTCTTTCACTACCATGTTTCTTAGCAACAAAATCTTCTTTAGTGTATTTAGTATTCTTAGTGTGGTTTTCAGGTTCTTCTTCAACTTTTTCTTCATTAGGAACTTCATTTTCTTCATTACCACTTTCAGTTTTAGCATCAGAAATAGATATACTATTAGGATCTATAGCAGGTTCAGCGGGTTCTACAATAGTTTTATGTTTCTTTTTCCTTTTCTTACGAGTAGAGCCACTATTTTCAGCTTGTTGAGAATCCTGCTCAATTCTTTTGGGATGCCCCTCAGGATATAGAGGATCCTGGGTAGCAGCTCCACTTCTAGTTCTAATTTCATAAGCATGTTTTTCTTTAGCAGCATTAACTAGCAAGTATTTTTGCACTTTAATGAGTTGATCTATTTGAGTTTGAACCATTTGAAAGTGTTTAACAATCATTTTAACATCATTAGAGGTTCTTTCCACAATATCTTTCAACTCAACAATAGCTCTAGTGTTTTCCATTAGATGATTTTGCACCCTTTTATTAAAATTATCTTGCTTAACAATAAAGATATTGAATTCTTCTAAGCATTGATCAGGAGGTTTAGAGTAAGGGATATCACCTTCATCAAAGTGTTGGAGAGAGTGTACCTCGATACTGAATGAGTAGGGAATAGGCTTACATAATTCTTTTATAGGAGGTAAATTCTTGACATCTGCAGCTTTAATTCCCTTCTCCTTAAGGCATTTCTTAGCTTCCTTCATCACTTCATCATTTAATTCAATAACTCCCCTCTTCTTTGATGTTGGAATAGGCACCAGAATAGTAGGTTCAGGTACAATTACTTCAGGTATAGCTTGTTTAGGAGGAGTCCAATCTTCATAGTTCTTACTTATTTTAGACATTAATTCCTCAACTTCCTTAGGAGTCCTATTCCTGAAAACACAATCAGCACAACTATCTAGGTATGTCCTAGATTCTTCAGTTAGTCCATTATAAAATATATCAAGAAGATCATTCTTAGGTAATGGACTTCCGACATTGCATGAATCAAAGCACAAAACTTGCCCATGATTCGGCAATACCTCTTTTCTCCCTGTTTAAAATCAAAAGTTCACCAAAATAGCATGTCTAGCACTAGGAGGAAAATATTTCTGCAGGAAAGTACTAATCAAGCAATTAGGGCTATCAATAGATCCAGGAGGTAAATTACTAAACCAAGTTTTAGCTTCTCCTTTCAGTGAAAAGGGGAAAATCTTAGCAACAAAGTAAGTACGCATCTTAATATCATCACAAAACAAGCCACTCATGGTAGAAAGTTCATTCATATGTGCTACCGCACTTTCATTCTTAGTCCCACAAAAAGGTTCTTTCTCAACAATAGCTATGTAAGATAGATCGAGAGAGAAATCATAATCTTTATCTGTAATGTTTATGGGGGAAGCAGCAAACTTAGCAATAGGAGACAATTTGGGTCTAATAGTACGCCTCTCAAGGAGACTCTTAGCAGCGCTCCTATCATGGGTGTTTTTACATTCTTTAATAAATTCATCGGTCATCTCAACATAACCATCTTCAATGTCATAACTCTCACTAGACTCAGGTGAACTAACAGGTGTAGTAGTAGTGTCTTCATTAGGAGTTTTAGTATTTCCAGCTATAGTTCTAGCAATCGTAGCATCTAGAAAAGGACCTAATGAACCACTCTTATCAAGCACAGTAGAAGCAACATCATAAGCATCAGAAGTTTCAGATTCAGCAGTAGTAGCAGTGTGTGTAGCATGTGTATGTGGTGGTGTAACGAGCTTACTCATAACAGACAGTGAATCAAGAGCAATAGAGGTATTCAGAACCTTACCTCTTCTTGTAGTGGATGGTAAAATAGGAACTTTGCCATCACGAGACTTACCCATGATGGATGGATAGCAGCGAACAATAGAGAATCCAAGTGAACTTGATAAATAAAGCTATGCTCCCGACAGCACGGAAAATAGTCTTGATGACCCACAAGTATAGGGGGTGTATCGCAGTATTTTCGAGGGAAGTGAAACCCAATTTATTGATTCGACACAAGGGGATCCAAAGAATATTTACAAGCCTTAACAACTGAGTTATCAATTCAGTTGCACCTAGAAACAATCTTGCTCACAGCAGTTTATCAGTAGCAACAGTTTTGTAGTGGGAATAGTAAAGTAACAATAGTGGTAAAGTAAAAGGCGATAACAATAGCAATAAGCAATGGGATTGATGCGTAGGCATAGGGATGGATGGACGGGTGTTGCATGGACAAGACAATTCACATAGCAATCAGAACATATGGCAATTGCAGATAAATAAGATAAAGCATCCAAGTACTAGATAATCCTAGGCATGTGTTCCATATATAGTCATACGTGCTCGCAATGAGAACTTGCACAACACCTTTTGTCCTGCCAGCCCGTTTGTAGCGGGGCCTCAAGGGAACTACTGGCAATTAAGGTGCTTCTTTTAATAGAGCACCGGAGCAAAGCATTAACACTCCATGAACACATGTGATCCTCACATCAAAGCCATCCCCTCCGGTTATCCCGATTTACATCGCCGGGGCCATTGGTTCCGGACAACAACGTGTGTATACAACTTGCAGATAAGACCATAAACAATACTATCATAATGAATCAATAACATGTTCAGATCTGAAATCATGGCACCCAGGCCCTAGTGACAAGCATTAAGCATAACAAGTCGTAACAAAGTCATAAAGCACTAATAAAAGATACTAGGCACCATGCCCTAACAATCTGATGCCATTACATGAATGATCTCATCCAATCCTTACCATCCACATAACCTACAGAGGGGGATTACTCACTCATAGATGGGGGAAACATGGATGGTCGATGGAGAAGCGATGGTGATGATGATGGCGATGATCTCCTCAATTCCCGTCTGGCAGGTGCGAGCGGAGTTTCTGTGTTTGTTTACGTGGAATCTGGTGGTGGCGTGCGGAACTCCTTACGGAAAAACGTCGAACCCCTGCGTTTTAGGTCGAAGGCAACTTATAAGCGAAGAGAGAGAGATCGAGGGGCCTAGAGGCGGAGACCACTCCTGGCGGGCTGGGCTTGCCGTCTTGACAGTGGTGTGCTAGGCCCAGCCCCCTCGTCTCGTATTCTTGCTCGAGTCTTCGGTGAAATAGGATTTTGGCATATTTTCCGGATTTTCACGAAGTTGATTTTCTGCACAAAAAGTAGACACCAAGGCAATTCTGCTGAAAACAGCGTCAGTCCGCGTTAGTTGCATCCAAATCCCACAAGTTTAGAGGAGAAACAATAGCAAAAGTGTTCAGGAAAGTAGATACGTTTTGGACGTATCAACTACCACTCACGCATCGACACAACCACCGAGACCAATAAAAAGATCTTGTCACCGACTAAACCCCATCAGTTCAAAACCCGGTTGGCCCACCAACCTGCCTGCGAAGGCCACCCCAAGTTGCAAGTTCCACGATGATGTAGCACCGCCCGATGTGGGAACCTCGTCGCATGAACACACCCATGCACCGGCCAGCTCTGATCCGCGGCAGAGATGCCCAAATCAGCATCACAATGACGGTGCACACGATGGCAACTAGCTAGCTCCATGGGTGTCGTCATGCGGTAGCAGGTGGAGTGCAAGAGGGTGCAAAGGCTCTGCACCTTGCACATCTCCACCACCCAACTTGGTGGAAGAGATCAACTATCAGCACCGCCAAATCTGGGTCAAATCCAAGCAGCGAGCACGAAGCCGCGAGCATGACACCCTCCCATGCCTGCCAACTGCCCGCCGGAGGTCGCCGCCAAGGTCTCTCCCATCCGGGGAGGATGAAGACCGCAACTTACCACCCATGGTGGTAGAGCCGCCCCTCCGCGGAGCGCACCGCTAGTCCACCATAGCCACCTCCAACTAGAGAGGTAGAGCAGTGCGAGGACGGCGATGATGTCGTCTATGGTGGGAAGCGAGGTCTAGCTTAGTTAGACTGGGCCCACCGGACCCAGAATGGGACCAAAGGGCCTAGAGCCTAGATTTGGGTTTGCAGGCCTGCACCGGAGGTCACATCCATCGCTAATGCCAGCTTCGTCCAGCACTGCCACCCCGATCTAGACCTCCCACCTTTAGCACCAACGCTCTTGCTGGCGCCATCATCGCAAGACCTAGGCGTCGCATCCCAGCACCTTGCCACCGCCACATCGGGAGAGCACCCACACACTTCGAGTGGCCGGCCACCGCCTTCACAGCGCCAAGCCCTCCGTGCATCGTCAAGTCGCCTACCCTACTATGCATCATGCGGACACGTCATGCCGCCACTAGGATCCATTGTGATGTGCACCTAGGCTTGGGCCCCGCCTCCGTCATCCACCGGTGAGGGCTTTGTGTAGCATCCCAATTGTCTAACAATTGCAATGCTACTAGCCTAGTCTAGATAATGCTACCTTGCTACATATAATTAATTGCATCATCATTATATCATGCTCATGTCACCATGCCACATTGCATTTGAGCATCATATAAAACCCCTTTCATTTGGTTCTTCTCTCATATACATTTGTATCACTTGTATTTGCCTCTTGATATATTGTATTTGCTTCTTGATAAATTGTTTGATGCCCAAGTTGAGTTGGGGGGCATATCTTTTATAATTCCACCACCTTATAATTCTACCATCCCATCTAAGGTGAGCATTTCCATCTTCGTGTGGTATTCAACTCAAGCTCATTACTAGTGGGTATGGATCCTTGTCTTTGAACTACATGCCTCCATATATGGTCTCATATTATTTTCATAATAGGTAGTATGGGAGCCTACATGACCATCCTTGCATGGCTAAGTGGAGTAGTGTCCTTTTGTTTTCCTTTATATGGTTCTATTGAATTATGGGCTTATTTGAATACAAGGTGGCCATATGAAATAAATGGGGAATACACACCCATTTTAATTGCTTGCTTTATTCAAACATGCCCATTAATCCAAATGTGCCATGGACAAGGAGAATAATCCCTTCCTTTGTTTGCCCATCATTCTCCATGTGTGTGGTACTAAACAATCTATCCTTTGCAAGTTGGTTTGTTTTCACAAACTAACCCAAGCAACACACCTACATGCATGGCCCATGCAATAGGAGACCTCTTCTTCTTTTTCTTCTCCATCTCTAATATTTTGTCTCTCTCTCTCTAGTCTAAACCCATCTACATCAAGTGCTCTCTATCTCTCTCTTCTAACCTGATCAAACCTAGCTAATCTCTCCCTCTCACTCTTTTTCCAACCGTGGTGTTCCATCCATTTGTATGCACGTGTGGGAGCCATGTGATCTCTCTCTCCTCTCTCTTCTCTCTTTTCTACCTCTCCTAAGCAGATCCTACCGAGAGGGTTTTCCCCCTGGCTCCGATCATCGCATGCCTACCTCGTCCCCGAGCCGAGCCACCTCGCCGTGAACCTCTCGGTGAGCTCCAACTCATCTTCTTGCCTCTGTACCGTCGCCTTAGCCGTTGCGTCGCTCGCCGCGGCACCACAATAGTCGCTAAGGCACCGTGCGCACGCAGCAGCTCACCAATGCGTCGCCGCCGTTCTGGACACCACCGCGCATCTGCCTGTGTGTCCTACCTCTTCCACACGATGACGCCGTCCACCTAGATCTCGCTCCTGCGTTGCTGTTCTGTCCCGGAGCCGCCTCGCCATCAAGGTCTGAACGCGTGCCCCGCCACTCGCCGCCGCTGACTGGAGCGCGTGCACACGCAACCATAGATTTCCCTCTGTTCCCAGAATTTTTCCGATCCCCTCAGTCCTTCTCCGACGCCGATCTCAACGGGTGTGCATTATCGCTACATTCCTCTACCCATTGCATCCGACCGCGCTCGATTTGGTGTCCTGGAGCTCTCGGAATCCTCCGTCGAAGTCAGAGCAGTAACACTGTCGCTCCAGTGCATCCTTTTTCAGACTGCGCACGCACCAGTTTTTGCACTTTGTTTCCGACATGCTAACGACTAGGACGGTTGACCTCCAGAGATCCTCTTCCCATAAATCTCTCTCCCGTTGTACCCTCTCTCCAAATCATCAAACGGCACTTCAAACCAATCTCTAACACCTGACAAAATGTCAGTTCGCCGCCGCTGTTTCAACCCTCTGTTCCCGACAAGTGCACACCCTCCACAGTATTTTTCCGTCGAATCTTTTGATGCTCGGCTATCCTTCGTTGTCCCATCTACAACTAGCTTCAAACGGCAATCAAAACGGTGCAGCATGTCTCTCAGAATCGTCTCTACGAGATCGATCCAGCTAGCCAAATCCACGTTGCTCGCGTCTCAGTTTCGTCAGTAAATCCCAGCAGCATTCCAGGTCCACTCTTAAAGGCACCGTTCTTCTTTAAAAACATCAATCAGATCATAGTCTAGTAGCTACACACTGGATCCAACACGGGAATCTAAGAGATCCCGAATTCAAATCCCTCCTACTGGATTAATTGTCTTTATTTTTATTGTTTGTTCTAAACTGTTTCTCTGAACCTGTGTTAACTGCATACCAAATTCAGTTAGCTATTTTGCATCAGACTCCTGGAGTTTCGCTGGAACTATTGTAGAAAACAACCATGCACTTCCAAACCTCTAACTTTTAATCCATGAGTTGAATTCAGATGATTCCTAAACGAAGAGTAAATGAATTTGTTTAAATATTTCAAATATAAACTATAATTGCTGTCTGGATACTCCTAAATAGCCAAACCAATAACAACTTTGCCTTTTCCATCTAACATTCAATAAAACATATGTTTTAATCCGTAATTCAGATTTTGACAAATAATATGTCTCAATCGATCAGCGCGACGAGCCCGTTCTAACTATGCATTCCTTGTTCTGAATTGCAGCATGCATCATATAAATATTAAGTGGACAGCAAGTGTTATGGGAGCAAAACATGGCTAAAACTAAATAAAATGCTTTATTCGTGTACCCCACACCTCACCCATGCCATGCTACATTATTGCCATGTAAATTGTGCATCATTCATCATGGCATGTTTGTTTGCTTGTCGCATTTCAATTCATATGCTTGTGCACTTTATTTATGTTGGCCCTTGTTTGTTTGGTTCTTCGTCGAATAGACGCCGAGCAGGGGAGATATCAGGAATCCCAGGAATACTACCCACATCCATCTCTCGCTTCAACTGAGCTGCCAGGCAAGCACTACCACATGCTTGCATACATATAGTACCTATTGCCTCTATCTTATTCTTGCATCATTGAGTCGTGATTGCATTAAATGGAATCTCAAGTACTGCATAGCCTTTACTTTTAAACCCCACCGAAGCTTGTTCCTCCATCCCATGAGCCATCACTACAGGAGTTGTTTGAGCCATGCGAGTCGTAGAACAACATGTGTAGGGTATGTGAGTGTCTGATGGATAACGAGGTACCTAAACAACTTAACCTGAGTAGTAATGGGATAACTAATGAAAGCGGCACCGGTGGGCAATATCTGCTATTTGGTTTTTCATGTTCACTTGTGTCCCGTAGGACCCCGAGTACTTGATTCCTGTTCCTTGACTATTCGCACTATCCACATCCGGGAGGCCTTATGGACCCCCCTGAGCCAGAGCTTGATTCATTTCTATTTCTTGGGGCCACAACTAGTTTGGGGTTTTATTACTATCCTGTACTTATGCCATGATTTACTGCTTTATTTACGATTGAGCGTGGAGCACCTGTACTGTTTTGGATCGTGACACGTTTTCGCTGTATCGACAAGCCCAGTCACACTTTCGGGTTCCCAGTCGTTTACCGCCGTCCACACAAACCCTGGGTCTGTTCCGGAGCCGGCCAACTTCGTTGCGGGTAGCTTAGTAGCTTAGTGGGGTGGCCCCCTGAAATATTTTATGAATCCTGTGATCGCTTTGTCGTGAATGCCTCGTTGGGTTTTGAGTTGGTTTTTCCGAGGTTGATCGAGTGTGTGTTGCTATTTGTGCACCCTAGGTAAATCTTCTCAAAGCCGTGTCCATGATTTATGGACGACTTAGAGCACAGTTTATCGATCATAGACAAGTATAACTAAAGTACCGCTTTAAATCTGACTAAATACCTGACTAGTAAATAGTGCAATACTCATGGAATGGTTAATAAAACTGCCAACGGATGGGTTGTTCGTCCGCTTTCTCGTTGGTAAGCGAGAAGGAGGATGGATCTGTTACTTTATACCGTTATAACTGTTGTTTCTAATTAACGGACATCCGTCTATCTTTGGTTAGGGGGATGGTTAGCGAGTATCTATAGACTTGTTAGTATTATCTTTTGCTGCAATTGCGTCACCCCAGGTTATGTCCCCTTTAGAGGCATAAAGACTTGCTGAGTACCCCTAGGGTCTCACACGATAAATTGTTTGATTCAGATGAACAGGTGTATTCGCAAGATGGATATTGGGTGGAGGAGACAGACGATGTTGGCAACGATCACGCGGTGTAGAGATTCCGGGGATAAGAACCCGCGAGATCTGTGGGCGGGATGTGTTTATTTATGTGGCATCTTATGCCGATTTGCTTATTATCCATACTCGGATCTTGTTTTCCGCTTCCGCATGATACTCTGATGTTTGATGTATGAGGAGTTATCCTAAACTATTATCTATATCAAGGATATTTGGATCTTGCCGTATGGCGTTGCAATATTTCTATTTCTTTTAGATGGAATGGCTCTGAGAACTGTTGTATGGTAGCTTGCATACATACTCACTTGTGTATGTATTTGATCTCTTCGCCTGTTCCCTACGCTGCTCGCTCTTGTCCCGATGTTTTGGAAGTGGTTAGGACGGCCGACGGGTCTACACGTGGGTGGCCCCTAGGCCCCCGCTGTACTATTTTAACCACTTCCGGTTCATCCAGGCTTGAACTTAGAGCGTAGGGTCCGAGGTAGTTACACTTTGCCCACCAGCATCCTTCGGTGATGGAGAGGGGAGGAGGGAAGGGGGTCCCGGTTGGTATAGGGTTCACCGTCACTCGTGTCGCCCCTGGGAGCGAGCGGGGGCCTCTCAGTTTCCGCGATACATACATATTCTAACACCCCCTTCAAAATCAAGATGGGTCAGATACATTGAGTTTGAGAATATGAAGATTATGTTCTCTAGTCCGAGGTTTTGTGAATAAATTAGAAATTTGAAGCTCAGAAGGAACATATTCGAGGTGAATGGTTGACTATTGGTAGTGAGAGCGTGTGAAGAATGCATCCATAACAATATTCCTGGTTAGTTCATGCTTAACTGGATCATTTGCAAGAATAGTGATTGTGCTATCACAAAGGATGGATGTGGGTGCATCACACGAGACACCAAGATCAGCTAATAACTAACAAAGCCAAAAAAATCTGATGTAGTAGTTGCCAGTGCTCGAGGATTAGCCTTAGCGCTAGAACGAGAC
Organism: Avena insularis; assembly: GCA_023614405.1. Taxonomy (NCBI): domain Eukaryota; kingdom Viridiplantae; phylum Streptophyta; class Magnoliopsida; order Poales; family Poaceae; genus Avena; species Avena insularis. Next base: position 655,189,750 of record CM042690.1, on the reverse strand, counting down.
ACTGTGGTTTGTTTCTTAGACTTCCATGCAATGAGTAAAGTGCCAAGAAAGAGATAGTAGCCTGTGATAGAGAGACGGTCAACATGATCACTCGCTCAAGTGGAGTTAGAGTAGGCATGAAGCTGAAGTTGATTATTGCGAGCGTAGAATAACCATTGACATTTTGTCCCCTCAAGCACCGAAGCACATGAAGAAAGTGTCCATAATGAACTGAGGTAGGAGCACTAAAAAATTGACTGGCGATGTGAACCGCATGAGAAATATCAGGTCTAGTCACAATGAGGTATGCAAGGTTGCATACAAGATGACGATAGCAACAAAGATCCTCAAGGGGAATACCATTAGTGGGTGCAATTGCAACTACAACTACATGGGCGTGGCAGCGATAGGTGTATCAGTATGACCCAAACGCGAGATCAAATCCTGAGAGAGATAGTAACCATCATCCATTCGATCAACCTCAATTCCAAGTAAGTAACTAAGAGACCCCAAATTTGACATCTTGAATTGTCCACTCAACTTTTTTTAACAAAAGCAATGTACCTCTCATCATCTCTAGTGATCAACATATCATCCACATAGAGAAGAAGAAAGGTGCGACATGGTCACATGTATGAGTGAAAAGTACATGGCCATCCTCATTAGGGAAAAAACTAGCAACTTGAACAACATAATTGAATCTCTCAAACCAAGCACAAGGGCCTTGTTTGATCCCATAGAGAGCCTTATGAAGACGGAAAACCTAGCCCAATGGGGCCTCAGCACCAAGAGGTGGTTGCATATAGACTTCCTCATGTAGATCACCATGAAAGAAAGCATTTTGCACATCCATCTATGATATTTTCCGTGACTGAGATGCAGCCACAACAGTAAGAGTGTGAATAGAGGTCATATGAGCAACATGAGCAAAAGTCTCATCATAGTCTCTTCCATGAGCTTGCTGAAAACTGCTAGCAACAAGTCGAGCCTTATAGCGCTCCATAGAACCATCTGGCCTAGCTTTTACCTTGATACCTAGTTGCATGTGATAGGGACTGTTCGAGGAGGTAAAGGTACCATATCCCACATACCCGTACTCTCTAAAGCTGCAAGATCCTCAGACATAGCCAACTGCCACTCAGGAAACACAACAGTCTCCTCACAAGTATTGGGCTCACATGCTATCTGTACATTGAAATCATTTCTATAGCTGTTTGGAAGCTCATGAGTGGAATGATTGCAAAGACCACACCTTCTTGTTTGAAAGGAGTCATCAATTCAAGGATCATAAGTAGGAGGAGAAGACAATAGAATAAAATACCTCCTCGACCGTCGGATCCTCCAATTTTTGATCGGAACCACGACCTCATCCTTCCGGGTACCTTCTCTTCCGAGTAAATCTTCCAATGAGTGAGGGTAATCTCCTTATTCTTTGCTTGTGTGGAAGATGTTTTGTTGTGGTTGAAACTTGGAGTAGAAGATCCCCCTTGATTCACGTGTGTGTTAATCTTAGTAGAAAATCAACCATTATTCTTGATCTGTATGTTTGCCTCCAATCTGAGTCGAATTGCAAAATTCGTTAGGGCCCGATTATCCACCCTTGGCAGGCTGGATTATCCGGCCTAGAAGTTTTGTAACTGATACTTTCTGACTCAGTTTGTAGCAGCGTATAATTGCTTCGTGGTTGTTTCTCTACTAGTTTTACCATCCCTTCTTAGACTTGTGTGCACGCTTATCTTTTGTTGTCCACCTTACTTCTTTCGCAAGTGGTTCTCGTAGTGTCTCTCGGACATATAAGAGGCGTCCTTGTGCTCGGTACTTTAGGCCTAACGAAGAAGGTGTTCTTGTGGACAAGGTTATTTCGAGGAGACAGAAAAGAGAGACTGAATGGATGGTTGAACACGCAAAGAGGGACACGAGGTCCAGGGCTGGTTCCAAGCGGAAGGGCAAGGAACCAAGAGTCAACTGCATGAACATGAACATTGTTGACTATTCCACCCTTTAGCAACATGATTGGTTTGCGGATACCACTTGTGATGCGAGTCTTGAGGACCCCAACTTTTGGTGTGTCCCTCAGAAGCTCATATATGAGGAAATTTACTCCAGCTAGAAGATTTGCCCTATGCACCCTCTGGACCTGACCACTACAAAGAGTAAGCCTCAATTTGCTCATTCTCTTTCTATGACTGAGAAGATTGGGCTACATCATCTTATGGAGACCCAATGTGATTATGATACCTCACCGGTTAAGCAGTTTTTTGATTTGTGGGGATGAGGCTCGCACTTTGAAGTGGATCCCAGGCTCCCAATTCTGCTCTGCTAACTTTTACACATTTGCTCAGTTGCTCGGCTACCCCTTCCAGGGTTGTGATATTTCTTGTGGGCATCGCATCTGTAGCCCTCTTCGTCCTAGCAAGAATACTTTACTCTCTGCATGCTATGGACCCAACAGTGTGGTTGGGAAGGTTGAAGGTTTGCTTCCACTCTATTCTCAGCTAGTTCTCATGTTCCATGATTGCATCACTCTGAGTGTAGGTAACAATGATAACATTCATGGTCATTTGGTTAATCTTCTTAGCTTTGCATATGAATGTGCCACTAGTGAAGATCCCTCTGCTAGTTACATCCTGGATGTTATGGACTTCATTTATCAGGAGATGGATGACGCTTTGTTCAACCGACATACTATTCCTTATGCTCCCTTCTTTATGATGCTCATCAAGCACAACCTCTCCAATGAGGATTTCAATGTTCCACTTGATGGGGGTTCACAAGGCCAATAAGCTATATATCAAGAGGAAGCCAATCGCCTTGTCTTTCGCGAAGTCTGATACTTTCACGGCCGATGCTCGAGCTAGTGGAAGCACTCATGGAAGGAGGCCCCTGTCCCGACTATTGCTCGGGAGGTCAAGAAACTCAACTGGTTTCAACACAACATTCTTTGCATGGGTGTGGATACACACAAGGGATAGTACAAGACCTATCGTCAGCGCCATGACATGGCTCATACCCAGCAGCTCATCCTTCACCATGTCTCTGGGGCTCAAGGCACCCCCGCAACAGTCCGCTCCTACGTCTTATGCTTAGTGAAACACCTCAGGTATCAACTATGGTGACATGGAGAGGCATTTGTTCCCTGTTCTGGCGCGAGCGTCACCACCTCCCCTAGCTGATAATGATGATGAGGAGGACGGACAGGGGGAGTATGATGATGAGGACGAGGACGAGAACGATGATGAGTGATCTCTAGGGGAATTAGCTTTGCTCTTTTCCCTTTTGGCGTTTCGATGCCAAAGGGGGAGAAGTAGTTCTATTAGGCTATCGAGGTGATTTGCACTGGTCGGATACAATCTTATTTGCATTTTGAGCACTTCTCTTTCCTTGCTTGTACCCATTTTAGCATTGAACTTTTATTTGCTATTTGGTTTGTATCGTGAGACTATGTCATGTGATTGTGAGACTAAGGTTATTATCTTGGATATATCTTGGAATTCTAGATATATCTCATTATGGAATTATCTCTATGGATTTATAAAGATGGTCCAATCCTCAGAATTATCAACATGGAGTTATTAAGTGTCTATCTCTATGTTATTGAGAACATCATTATGGTTGGTATGATATATCTCTCACCCATCATTTGTTCTTAGTTTCCAAGTCATGAAAAGTTGTGAACCTATATGTGTACATTTGTATTCCAATGCAAACTACTAATATGCGCACATTTAGGGGGAGTCTTTTTGTCCTTGGAATGATGATGGTATTAGGGCTCTATTGCAAATCCTAGTATTGTCATCTAACACCAAAAAGGGGATATTGAAAGAACATTTTATGGTCTCTATAGTTTTGTGTGTTAGATAACAATATCAAGAATTATTTAACTGTGTATTGAGTGCTGCAGTGTTTCCCCAAAAAGAACTACAAAGCAAAATGCAGCAAATAGATGTTCTGGGAGGCGGATTATCCGCCCCTGTCAAGGGCCGGATTATACGCCCTAGCCTTAATCGGCAAAGGGGGCTAAGGAGCGCCACATGGAGTGGGGGCGGAGAATACCCCGGATTCTCCGACCAAGGCTAGACTTTTTGCCTTGGCCGGATAATCCGCCCCTCCCAGGGGGCCGGATACCCTCCAGGGAATTTTCACCAAGGCACCAAGGCACATCACGTGGAGTGGGGGCAGAGAATCCCCTGGATTATGCGACCAAGGCCAGACGTTTTGCCCTGGACGGATAATCCGCCTCTCCTAGGGGGCCGGATAATCTGCCCCTAGGGAATTTTCGTCAATGCACCAAGGCACGTCAAGCGGAGTCGGGGCGGAGTTTTCCCCAGATTCTCCGACCTGGTCCAGAATTTTTCCATGGCCGAATTATCTATCCCTAGAATGCTCCAACGGTAGCTTTTTGTGAGGGGGTACATATACCCCATCAGGTCTTCATTTCAGACTCTCTCGGATCCAACGAAATAGTTGCCCCTGTTCAAATCGATTCATCAAGAGTTCTCCACTTTCAACCATCCGAAGGCTTTGATATTTGGGGAATCGAAGGAGGAGACCTCAATCTACATCATCACCAATCAAGATCTTCATTTCCTCTCCCATTTATTTGGGGGAATTTTGATCTAGAGTTTCTTTGAATTTGTAGATCATGCTTTCATTATTTGATCACTTGTTTTATTATGGCAGCTTGTTGTCATCACGAGAGTCTCCAATTTAGTTATGGATGTGTACCCTAATAGAGCTGTAAATGCATCGGTTCCCGCCTCGAAGGGTACCACATAGTGGAAAGGTGGATCAGGCCAGTTGTGCGAGATCCACCGGAGAACAGGCATATTGTGGCATATTGGTCTTAGTACCGCCCATCCCTCCGACACAGACGTACTTCCCTTAACAAGTAAGGAACTGTGGTAAAACAATCATATGTCTCCGCGTGCTCTACTACGGTTACCTCGTTCCTCTCACCGCCTTTACTCGCTTAGTAGCTAGGTTTTCATATAGGTAAATTTATTTTAGTTGCATATCTAGAGAATTTACCTTTGTGTCAAGTCTAAAACTTAAAAGGAGTTAAAATTTTGGAATAGCACCTATTCACCCCTGTAGGTGTCCATACGATCCATTTTAACATCCTGGTCCCGCTATTGATCATTGGTTGGATCATGTCTGTGTCTTTCCCGAACTGTAGGATAACACACTTAAGGATCTGACGACGTTCTGAGATCGCTATGGAAGTGGGATCACCGATGAGAAAGAGAATATCCGAATTGTTCCAATAAGAGATTGCCGAAAAAGTTCTGAAGAGGATCCGAAGTTGTATCGGGAAAAAAAAAGCCGAAAGATGTTTTTCGGATTAATAGAGATTTATAATATACATTTATATATGTTAATTGTGAATTAGTATATATTAAATAAATATTTTGAATAAATATTAAAGGGCAACTTTCTCTGCTAGGCCAATTCTCAAAGGAATCAGCCCAACAGGGAAACCACCCGGATTGGGTAGCAAACAACATCCACCGCTGCTTCTAGGCCGCCTTGACATGGCCTACGCAGGCGGGTGAGCGCCAGCGTGCAAGCGAGCGCGCGAAGGAGCTGGCTGGCGAGCGCCAGTGGGCCTCGGCCATGGCCCATGCTGGCATAGGAAGCCACACGCAAGCGCTGGGCGCTGCTGGGCCGCAAGTCGTCCTACCCGACTGTTGTTGCGCGCGTAGGCTACGGCTGCTGGCCTACGTTGCGGGCTGGGCTGGCGCGAGGGGCCCAGGTTGGCCACCGACGCACCGCGTGGCCTAGCCGACTGCACCTCCTCCTCTCCCTTTTTTCTTTAGTCTCACCCCAGGATTTTAGGGGTGGGAGTCCTCCTTTTTTGCCTATATATAGAGGTCTATATTGGTGAGAAAAGACACATAAAGATAAAAGGGTATTTTCTAAGGACTATTTTCATAGGGAATTTCCTCACCTTTTCTCGTTGTCTTCTGCGGTGGCACGTCCCTGGAAGGACTATACACGCAAGAGTCTGACAAACACATTATACTGTCGCGTTGCTGGATCCTAGTTTCAGAATGTCTACTTCGGCATCCTGGCTGGATCAAGAAGAACAGGAGTCACCGTACGGTGCGATACCTCGGAGACGCTGCCACTTGTGGCGCTGAGTTTTTGTGTAAGGACCAGGAGGTGACAAGCGAAGATTTTCGCGACTTTGAGGTCAGCTACGAGCACGACTACTCATCCACGTTCCCGTGGGATATTAACCGCGTTTGGCCTACAAGGTAACCGAAACTCTATCCACGTTACTACATTAACTCATAGATAGATCTAGACGTTTGGGTTGCTCTACCGTATAATTTTTTGTTTTCTGCTACCAAAATCCTTCAATTTTTTTTCTCATTTATATAAATAAATATATATTTTTATTTTCTTATGTTTTTATTTCATATTCATTAGTCCTCTGTTTCAGTTTACAAGTCATACGCGTATATGTAGGTTATCAATTTAACCACTAAAATTTAAATTTAATAGCATAAAAATTGTATTATTAAAAATATAATATCTAAAAGTTTTAGTCGTATGTTATATAATTTAATTTTTATTGATAAATTTAACGATCTAGGTATACGTGCAAGATTTATGAACCGAAACAGAGGAAGTGATATTTTATCATGATCTAATTTTTCTATTATACATTCTTGTTCAATTTAATCTTGTTATTTATCATCCTGTATTTTCCTTTTGAATTTTCCCTCGTTTCTTCTTTTTATTTTTTTACTTTCTTATATTTTTATACTCTCTCTATCCCAAATTTGTTGTCTCGGATTCCTCTAGATACGGATGTATCTAATGTGTATCTAGACTTTTTTTAAACATAACCAGATATATCCGAAATAGACAAATCTAAGATAATTAATTTGAGACAGAGGGAGTATATGAGTACCTTTAAATTGTATATTATAGCATTCATGAAGGACTTTTTTTAATTTGAAAACATTCACTTTAGTATGACTAGGAAACATACCCGTGCGCTGCAACGGGACAGGAAAAAGTATACGTATATACCTTGTTCTCAGAGCTAAATTGCAGCACCATTGACCATCGCCGGCCTCGTCGAGCTAAAATCGTGTGTTAGGATCGTCACCGGGATAGTGAGCGAGTACTCACATAGCTACTCTTCGCGTTGTGGGCAGCCGCTTTCCACAATGATCTTTGGATCGCCATGGTTGTCCCTCATGGTCGTCCGGTGGCAGAGACAGAGGAGTTGACCACACTGCAAAAAGATACGGAATAATTTAAAAGTTTTTATATCCATATGCCGCAAATGAGATGGCTATGGCAATTTTTTATTCTACTTCAAATAAATTAATCATAATTAGGGAAAAGAAATAGACATGGAGCTAGCACTTTCACGTGATTGAAAAAAAGTCCTACAAAGCTAGAGCTCATTCCGCACAAACAAGCTTGGAGCGAATTTCTTTTGAAGGAAAAAAATACACCAAAAAGCTTGGACCTAACTGGGGCTAGACCTGAGCGAACCTAATTTCTGGCCAAAAATTATCCCATGGACCAATCCAGGAGCTCAGCCATGGCTGAGAAGCCAATCCCCACATAGTAGTAGTAATAGCGACTGTTGGCAGCAGCAATTATCTAGATAGCTGAGAGCCAGAAACAGAACGCAAGACGGCCGCTTCCGCATAATCAGCGAGAACTATTCTAGCCGAAAACAGAAGGCAAGACGGCCGCCGTCGAACAAAAACCCTTTACAGAATTAGATTGATTCGGTATTCCTAGGGAAGACCGTGTTGATCGAGCCAATTGGATACTTGACAAGGAAAAGCTCTCAAAAATTTAATCGATTCGTCGATCTCCTCAAATTCCTCATGACAGTACTTCTCAATAGGAGATCAGCTCTCCCCGAGCCTCTGCTCCGAGAGCCTCATCGCTTTGACCAGAACGTCGTCGACCATAGCTTCGCCCTCAGTTCATGGTCAGATTGGCTAGCAGGTACACCGACCGAAATTTATCTCGTTTGGATCCTCGACGAAGATGTCGATGGATTCACAACTCGCCAGCGAAGATTGCCCTGATCGTGTTGGTCCAAGGATACCCGGTCGGGGCAGTGTATATATGAGCGCATACATAGACCAGTCGTATGACCGGACTTGATACGTCCTTGTGCTCCGTCCACGTGAACGTTTTGGATTCTACGCTTCTGATCGTGCTTCCAAGGGAATCGAGCCAGCGACGGCCCACGCTGCTACCGGAGGCGAATTGTGTTTTACTTAACGTTGGCGTTGGGTTAATAAATGGTTTGGTGGAAGGGCAAATCTGTTCAAAAAAGTGTTGGACCGAAAGAAACAATCCGTCCTTTATTATTAGGTATAGATGGACATTATTTTTATGGTACATGAACATTTTTTTTGTGCATTAGCATTTATTGTTTTATTTGATCTAAACATATTTTTTTTTTCTCTTTTTATAAGTAAATGGATTTTTTCTTTGATACATGCAAAATTATTTTCAGATACAAGAGGATCTTTACTTCAGCACATGTGAACAATTGTTTGTGACAAACATTTTTTATTAATGGGCCGCGCTAGAAATATGGCCAATGTAGAATCCTTTCAGGCGTGAAACGCAGATAAGAAACCTATCTTGCTAGCGCAACGGGCCACGGCTGAGATGCTAACAAACCCATGTTCGCTCGTGGAAAACAGCCCACCCACCGGCTGCGACCTTGCTCTTCTGCTGGAGTACGAGCCAACTGGGGCATGGTGGCGTCGTAAAGACTAGAGGAAGACTAATTTTATACGTATACTAGACCATAAAAACGTGTGTTACCACGCCCGTCCATAACGAAGAAAAGAAGAAAAAGAAATTAATAATTATAATATTTGAGATGACAAATAATTGCTAGAACATGTCCAACTCGAAATGTTAAATAAAAACCATATCAAACTATTTTAGAACGGTTACATTACACTGTACACTCCAACGATGAAAACTTAGAACGGTATTCTACAGTGTTGGGGTCATGAACTGAACGAGGCATCAGTCAATAATACATATAGGATATATGTTGCTAGGGATGCTTAAAGTAAGATAAGCTGCGGAGATCAAACAGTGGCAACTCATGGTTAGCTCCAAGACATATGTTAAGACATTATCACATTAAGCAGGAAGAATCAAAACTGAATAGTTTTTATATGACAATACTTCTCACATGCATAAAAAATGAACATAACAATCAGCGAGTAAGTGGACTGAACCATGATTGTACTCCCTGGGTTTTAAAATATAAGATATTTTTTCCTTTTTCTGAAACACATGTTTAATGTATATGTGGACTCATTTTGCTCGGAACCTACGCATTAAGAGGCGTCTAAATACGTATGTTTCAGAAAATAGCTAATACATCTTATATTTTGAAAAAGGAGGAGTATTTGCTTGTAAGTGTAATAGGGAAAGCAGGATACGTAGTTGAACTATCAACATGTCCAACCTGCTATATAATCATACCTGATTAATATGAAAATTAAGAAGCTTTTTATCAAGTCATATGTACTGACACATTTAAACAGATGGCATGACCAGTAAAAGAAAAGTGATAATGTTTATGTATGAGCACACACAGTAGGTTGAGGTGTCCAACCCTGTTGACTTGTTAAAGCAGAAAGGATCATTACTTCCAAACCTTTTCTACAAAAAGGGGATTGATATTCCCGTCTGGCATCCTCACTTTGGAAGGATAGAGAAAGAGAAGACTGCAATAACCCCGTTTGCTTTATTTCATGGTCCTCTTTGAGAACTAAATCATGAATAGTCCCAGATGGCTGGATTTCTAATATCGTCACAATCTTTCACACAAAATTGTAGTTCTATTGCAGAAAAAGCAACATAATTTAAATAACTTCCCAGATTTTATAACTGTATTGAACCTTCATAGCTCCTGAACCCGAGATACTTGTGTAAGTCTAAAATGGAATTAGCCAAGACAATTTAGCAGAAAAGATCCTAGAGAATCACAATAAACAGGAAGCACACACGCGTGCAAAATCAAAACTGCATGATACTCATCTGTCAAGTTCCCAAAACAGGTATAAACCATTTCTAGTATTCTCTCGTATCTAAAATAAGGGATCTGAATACGGTATCTATTGTAATCCGACACAATTGCATACTTCAATAAATTTCTTGGGTAGTATATACCTGAAGAGGATAAGCTGGAACCAGCAGGATATGGTCTGCCCATTATATACCTGCAAAATTGGAAAACAAAGAATATCAAAATACGGGTTTTGTTTTAGAGTTTTCTGTCCTAGAAGCACTATTCACAATATTTTAGTCCTTGAACCATATGTAGATACAATATATAGGTTAGTCCAGATCATATCAAATTCTACAGCCCTGGAGGCAGGCTATGGAATTAGAATAACCATTATAGAAGCAGAACCGTGATGACTCGATATGAGGAATTGACTGATTTCTTCATGTTCAACAACCAGCCACTATAAAATAAATTAAATTACAGTCAAAGGAAGAATTGTAGAAAATACACAGAATTATGTAAAACGGCACAATTATGTATGCATTTAGACTAAATGTGTTACCATTGAATCGTTATTCGAGTTCTGTGAAGCTCAGTCATCTATATAAATTTAACCTAAAAAACTAAAAATAAATTGAAAATAAACTTGAAGATTTGGTGAAAAAACTATAGAGATAGTAATTACGTGTTGATTCACTTCTCCATACTTACCAAGTAGGGTAGTCGTTAAGCAAGGGGAATGAAATAATGAGAACCATGTGCAGGTTAGCTAATCTCCATTGTATAGATACATAGCCAAAAAAAAAATGCTAGAGTATAGGAAATACATAATCATTAACGAGGGATGTCTGATAAGTAATCAAAATCTATTCTGTATTTGTTCACACCGACATATTATGTTGCAATGTTGTTCCAAGAATAAACATTACGCACAAACAAAATAAGATTGATAACCAATTAAGTGTACCTGGTGTATGTAGCTAGCATAAGAGTTATCAAATTGTTGTTACCGAGCAGAGCAGGTAGTAGGATTCGGTTGCATCACATCAGCCCCTGGCAACCTAGCCTTAAAAACCTGAAATGCAGAAAATTCATGTTGTACTAAGAGGGAGGTTATAGCACCATGGAAGAACTAAGAACGGAGAATCCTGATTCTGCATCTGAAACTACGAACATACAGAGAATGAAGAAGTGCAAAGCAACACATATATGCTCTTACATTGAGGTAAACAAAGTGCACCTGCGATAAATTGAAAAAAACTATATAGTATACACCGTGGCCACAGGAACACCTATAAGGAAGCAAACATCTAACAGGATAAATTGTAAGTGTTATCGAGACACATTGTTCATTAGATCTTGCACCACCTCAATAATGAAAATTTAGGAGTTAAATAATTTCAATCTAAGAGCTCAACCTGAATTGTGTTATTGTGTATAATCAATAAAATACAACATTACATTAATAGTGGCTCCGGACTGGCAGTGCTCTATATGGTAGGGAGCCAGGAGGAGTTCACTGCCAAAGACGGTGCCGGGAGTGTGGTACCTAAGTTTGAATCCTTTGGTGAAGTCCGGAAGAGGCCGAGGCATGCGACGATCTAGGGTTTGGCATAGCGGCGGTGGTAAGGGTAACTCAAGAGGCGTTGTGGTGCTATCAGCGCATGCACCAATCCGGAGAAAAGCTAATCAGCAAGAAAAAAACACATCCTTCATGGCTGGTAATAGGAGGAAGAGTACGTGTGCTACAATGGATCTAATTAACGAAATAGAGACCCGCAGAGCAACACGCATGGAAGCAGGGTAGAGAAATATTTGCATAGAGTTTCAAAGAATGATTGATGTAACCTTGAAATAATGGACTAATTACAATCTAAATCTTGTCCGTAGAACACATATCAGCAAGGAGATACAGATTTTTCTGAATTCCTAATTTAGCACACAGCATAATCGTTGACCCTTTTGATTACAATAAATTGTTTCCGAATTCAAGATTTAGCGTGCAAAGCGTACATCAAAACTGTGAATAGAATACTCCCTTGTACGTTTGCAACACATTTATTAATCAGAGGCAACCAGAGTTTAGAGATTGGAGTAGCCTTCGCTGACTACGCACCATCCGCCTGGCGCCCACGCCCGAGAAGAACGGCTCGATGCTGGTAGTGAAAAGCATGGAGTGGGATTGTGGGAGGGGATGATGGTGGAATAGAGTCTCGGAAATCCTCTGCTCGCGTCGCCTTGCCGGGATCTTGGGCAGCGGCAAGGCGCCGCTCACACAAGGGCACGAGGATCGGTCATCGGCGGCGCAAACCGAGGGTTAAGGAAGAGATAAAGGAAGCAGCGAGCCTTCCATATTCTATTTTTCGGAACAAAATTTAATACTTCCTCCGATTCAATACTAGATACGTCCGAATCTAGAAAAATTTAAGTCAACTAATATGGATCGAAGAGAGTAGTATATTGGCCCATTTGAGATGCTCTCGGCCCGATTAACCACATGACTTCTAATTAGACATGCAGCCCAGCACCGGTCGGCCAGCGATTTGACGTGGCGAGGAGAAATCGTTGAGGCAATCTTTCGACGACCTGGTACAATCTCGAGCGTCGAATCTTTCGACGACCTGGTACAATCTCGAGCGTCGAACAACTTGATCCTCCGTCTGAGAGTGTCAAATTGCTGTGAGAAGGCATAGCTTGTTGAGTTATACTGTTTCTTAATAAAAGGACGCGCTACCATACATATTAGAGAGACTAACCATAACAATATATCTGGGTTCGGCCATGGGATCGAAAGGCCAAAACGCTGACCGGCCAGCGGTACGGAGACTGCTGGTTCGGCGGAATAATGGTGGCGATCCTAGGGTTTCTTCAGGTTTCAGCGCGAAGACGAAGATCAGCTTGTTTTTTTTTATCGGACTGGAGAGGTGAATGCCGGAAGACTCCGCCAGTAAATTCTCATGGTCGCATTATGTCTGGAAATTGTTGGATCGAAAGATATCTGGTCATTCGCACCCACGTTTTTTCTGACCGTTTGGTTTCAGGGAGAGCATTACGAAGTTCTGTTGTTTGTTAACATCATGTGTCAAGTCTTCGACACATGACGATAATGATGGTGATTTGAGTCTTTGTGGCGACGATGAACTGGCTGTGTGATCTATGACTCGCAGCAGCGATATTTGTGGTGGCAACAACACAGGAAGAGTTCTCAGCATTACCTTGCAGGGTGAAAATCCAATATTTAACCTTAATTGGTTGTGTCTGGAAATGATGTTGTTGAAGATATTGTTTTACGAACAAGGACTTTATTCAGGGTAAAAATCTATGATTTTGGTCGGGCGACGGCGAGGCTTGTGCACTGTTTCTTTTTTGAAGATGTTGCTATTGGAGTGGTTGGACCACTTGTGTCGTTCTGATGGTATTAGAGTCGTTGCTTCGAGGTATCGTTCTCTGTGATAATACTTTTTTTTTGTAATTCTTTTTTTTGTGATGCGTGCATCCGTAAAACCACTAGTGCATGCATTGTTGCAGAGTCTAGAGAAAAAATTGCTACCTCCCTAATATTAATATATACTAATATTTTCCAAAAAATAAAAATTAAAAATACCGAGAGTCTAGAGACGATCTAGAAAAGTTGAAGCGACATGGTATGTTAAACCTAAACGGTGCATTGAAAAGTTCTCAGATTCTTTGCTCGCTGAGGAGAAGTAAGCGATGCACACCAGAACTCCAACGCGATCCCAACAGGGGAAGGCAGATCTTCGTCCGACGTCGGTCAAACCACCCAACCGAACCGCGAATCCGCCAGCACGGGCCTCCCCCGGTTACTGACGAACACGGGATGATTTTATTCGATCGGCTGTTGTCTAGTAGCCGCGTCCCTTCCTGCGTTTGACTCCCGCGACCGCGACAATACCGAGAACACGGGATGATTTGTCAATGCCTTTGGTGTTTTTATTCCTCACAAAGAACCGCCGGAAATTTTCTGCGGGCGATATTGCTGGCTTTTGCGTGTGTGGTGCCTGCGTGATTGAATATTGCTGCTTTGATGAACAGAGATGGAGTATATTCCTCGACGGAGCACGCACGTTATGCTGCTACTACCTGCTATGCGCATGATGGACTTGAAAATCTGTATGCGTTTGCTCCGTGATGTATGGACGTCAAAATGCGCGTACTCGTATGTACTCCCTCCGTTTCGGAAATATGAGGCATTCTATCTTTGTGAAACGAATATACCTAGACATCTTTAAATTTATAGGTTCATTCTAAACCTCTACGAACCTATACACTAAAAGACGTCTAGATATATTCGATTCATAAAGCTAAAACGTCTTATACTTTTAAACGGAGGAAGTATGTCGAGTTCTTCCAAAGCTTGCACTTGCTAGCGAACACGCACCAGGTGGACTTGGATCGGTTCATGTCTGTTTCAGCAGGCCTGCATTCTGGTACCGATCGAGGCAAACATGGCACGTTACCAATGGCGGATGCCTCTCTAGCTGCTACTCCCTCTGTCCGCAAATAAATGTACATCCAAATAATATTAGATAAATTAGTTCTCTTTTCGTTTACGAGCCTTCACCAATATAAATGAAAAAGGAGAACGATGATTGGTGAATGATGTGGAGGAGAAGAATGAAGATTAGATGATGAAGTGGGAAAGTGATTACAATACGAGGAGTTAATTGCATTTATTAAGTGTCTTGTAATATAGATATACTCCACTCTTTTTAGGACAAATCTTGGGAGGAGGGAGTATCACCTAACCTAGCCTGTAATGTTTGGAGATTGTGCGACGTCATTTGAACAAGCGCGGCAAGTGACTCACCAGGTGAAAGCAGGGAAGCCGCGCGCCACCGATTCGAACAAGCCAATCTACTAGCAGCACACTGTTTTAACAAAAAAGTTGTACACTCAGAAAGAAAACATATCCCTATGTTTCTTAAATTTTTCTAAATTTGTAGGTATCTAAACACTCTCTTAGGTAATATATGTGTTCATTTCTAATTTTTTTTATCTAAACACGTTTTAGTATATAGATGTACATCTGAATCTAAAAAAAAATGTAAATCACTTATTTCTCTGGACGGAATGAGTATGTTCTAATCGCGTTGAACCGAATGGTCAGTCTTAATTTCGCACTTGGTTGCTGGTAGGGTAGGGGGTACTACACCCTTAAAGGCAAGGGCCGAGGCAATCAGGCTCTAGAAATGGAAATGCCCTGCGCACGACACGGAAAATAAAGGCGAGCCAGTGGGCACGCAAGGACTGGAAACGGCGGAGCACGGAAACCACCCCTTGCTTTTCTTGGACGGCACGCCCGCGTCCCGCCCGCAGGGAGGCTCGACCGGTGACGGCGGTTTCGCCTGGTCCGGCAAAACCTGGGGCAGGACGTCGGTGCTGGACGCGGTCACTGCTGTCTGCACTCTGCACCCAGCAAGCGCGTGTGGGACGTGAC
Source organism: Avena insularis (assembly GCA_023614405.1). NCBI lineage: Eukaryota > Viridiplantae > Streptophyta > Magnoliopsida > Poales > Poaceae > Avena > Avena insularis. Next base: position 655,174,286 of record CM042690.1, on the reverse strand, counting down.
TCGGACGCCACGGCCCATGCGGCCGGCCGGGTGGGGCTGCTTCGCTTCTACCGGCCGGAGGCGTTGATGGTAATCGCTGCGCGGTTTTAGGCATCCCGCCATTACGATCCCGCAACGCAAGGCGCGCACGTTCCTTGGCTTGAAATCTGGGCACCTGACCTCTCTGTCCTGATCGAGTGTGGTTTGGTTACGTGGAAATCGACTTTGGCCTCTCTGTCCTGATCGATGCATACCAATCGAGCATACTACACGTACGGAGTAGACACGAACTCAAGTTTTAAGCAAGAACATGAATTCGTAATTCGGATTTGATTTAGACTAGCTGTTTGAGATTTTTAACCGGTCCAAGAAACATTTATGAAATAGCTCCACTTTATTTTCACGAAGAGGCCAAAGTCAACCAACTCTTGGAGGACCATCCTTGAAAAAAAGAGATAAAATTATAGACAAGTCAATGGAGAAACCGAGCGCCGTCTCCTTCCTGCACTCGGCGGCAGCACGCCGTGAGCGAAGCTCGATGTTTTCTCTCGACCTTCGAACCACGTCGGAGCCAGGAAAATGTTTCGAGGAGATAACCGACAAGTCCTCGTTCAGAGTGAGAAAACACATGCGACGGTAAACAGATCCCGACCCACAAAAGAAAGCGGTGAAAAGGGTTGAACGACCACCCCAGATCCAGCCATACAACTTCGAAGAGACCTTACCTCCCTAGCTCCATGATGAAGCCGAAGGTGGCCAGACCTCAAGAAACCATAGTACCAAGACATGAAGACCATCTGCAAAACACAAATATGGAACATTTCTCAGAAAAAAAACACAAATATGGAACAAGATCCATAGCTCCAGAAGTGGAGCAACTAGTATTTCTTTTGCGTTTTCAGTCGACTAACATATTCTAGAAACCACTCGATAATTTAGGGGTCTAACCACAAAGTTAATGCAGGCCTTTTCTCCTTGTGACTTTCTAGTTTTGATTTTGAGAACTTTCTGAGTTTCTGTTGCCTTGACCGTTGCTTCTTGCCTATTCAACGGACAGGACGAATAGTAGTACTAGTCCATGGACCGGGCGGGCCTGACTCTCTGTTTCCTTTTCTCTCTTTGACCTCTCCTTTTGGAACGCATACGCAATTACGCATACGGCGGCAGCAATGGCATACGCCGCGTCCGCACGGCTGACCCTCTGCCCAAGAATTGCCCTAATTAATTACTACTTTCCCTCTGCAGCTAGCTAGTATTTCCATATCTGCACACCGCGCCGGCCGGGTATATAACCGGGGGCATCGCCTCCACCACAACGCACACCAATCCGGCCGCCTATTTGCGTCTGATTCAACTTCTTCAAAGAGAGCTTATTAGGTAGAAGCGGCGGCGACATCAGATTTTACTAGCTTTCACCCGATCCTCTCGGCGAGCTGCGGCGATGGTGCTCTCCAGGGCCCCCTCCGACACCGACGTGTCGGTGCACTCGACGTTCGCCTCGCGCTATGTCCGCGCGTCTCTCCCAAGGCATGCTGTTCTAGCTGTTTTTCCAACCGAGGAAGAGTAAGTATACTGACTGACCGCGGCTGGTGGACTGATCGTGTGTGTGCAGGTACCGCATGCCGGAGAACTCGATCCCCAAGGAGGCGGCGTACCAGATCATCAACGACGAGCTGATGCTGGACGGCAACCCGCGCCTCAACCTGGCCTCCTTCGTCACCACCTGGATGGAGCCCGAGTGCGACAAGCTCATCATGGCCTCCATCAACAAGAACTACGTCGACATGGATGAGTACCCGGTCACCACCGAGCTCCAGGTACAGTATTCCTTTTTTTTTTCTTTACCGATCTCCGCTTTGAACTGGAGGAAAACAGAGCTTGTGTGATTGACGTTTTCGTGTGCATTGCAGAACCGGTGCGTGAACATGATCGCGCATCTCTTCCACGCGCCGCTGGGCGAGTCCGAGACGGCCGTGGGCGTCGGCACGGTGGGGTCGTCGGAAGCCATCATGCTGGCCGGCCTGGCCTTCAAGAGGAGGTGGCAGAACAGGCGCAGGGCCGAGGGCAAGCCCTTCGACAAGCCCAACATCATCACCGGCGCCAACGTCCAGGTAAGCAGCCGCCTAACCTGAAGAAAGATCTGAGACCTGATGTTCTCTGAAGTTTCTGACGGATTCCTGTTTGTTGTTTTCCGTAGGTTTGCTGGGAGAAGTTCGCTCGGTACTTTGAGGTGGAGCTCAAGGAGGTGAAGCTGCGGGAGGGGTACTACGTGATGGACCCGGAGCAGGCGGTGGAGATGGTCGACGAGAACACCATCTGCGTCGCAGCCATCCTCGGCTCCACGCTCAACGGCGAGTTCGAGGACGTCAAGCTCATCAACGACCTGCTCGACAAGAAGAACAAGGAGACTGGGTGGGTAACTTACTAGCAGACTGAGCAACTACTGAACCGAAAACAGAGTCACCACCTGCCATTTACATCTCTGGCCTGGCGTGCTAAGTGTTTTGCCCCGTGTTGCAGCTGGGACACGCCGATCCATGTGGACGCGGCGAGCGGCGGCTTCATCGCGCCGTTCCTGTACCCGGAGCTGGAGTGGGACTTCCGTCTCCCATGGGTCAAGAGCATCAACGTCAGCGGCCACAAGTACGGCCTGGTCTACGCCGGCATCGGCTGGTGCGTCTGGCGCAACAAGGAGGACCTGCCGGACGAGCTCATCTTCCACATCAACTACCTCGGCGCCGACCAGCCCACGTTCACCCTCAACTTCTCCAAAGGATCCAGCCAGGTCATCGCGCAGTACTACCAGCTCATTCGCCACGGCTTCGAGGTACTGTCATTCACTATACCACTACTGTTCCTTCCCCACAACACCGCCGATCTCAGGAGAGCTCATTAATTCGGTGGTCTGACGCGATCGATCGCAAATTCGCGATGCAGGGGTACAGGAACATCATGGAGAATTGCCACGAGAACGCCATGGTGCTCAAGGAGGGCCTGGAGAGGACGGGCCGCTTCAACATCGTCTCCAAGGACGAAGGCGTGCCGCTCGTCGCCTTCTCCCTCAAGGACCACAGCCGCCACGACGAGTTCGAGATCTCCGACATGCTGCGCCGCTTCGGCTGGATCGTGCCCGCCTACACCATGCCCCCCGACGCGCAGCACGTCACCGTGCTCCGCGTCGTCATCAGGGAGGAGTTCAGCCGCACACTCGCTGAGCGCCTCGTCCTCGACATCGACAAGGTCATGTGCCAGCTCGACGCCCTCCCCTCCTCCAAGCTCACGCCTCCCGCCGCCCTGCTGCCGGCGGCCAGGCTGCCCAAGACCGTCATCGTGGCCAACGGGCACGTCAAGAAGACGGAGCTCGAGACGCAGAAGTCCGTGACGGAGGCATGGAAGAAGTTTGTGCTTGCCAAGAAGACCAATGGCGTCTGCTAGTAGCGAGACAGTCACGGTTAAGAGTCTGAACATCATGGTCATGATCATGGTGTGAGCTACCGATATTATATATTTCGTCTCTCTGATTCTTCGAGTGAGAGGTACGATAATATGTCGATGTAGGCGGAGTTTTTGCAACCAAGTTTTGCTGCGGCTTTTATAATTTGTGCAGTTGCATCTGCACTGGTACTAATAGTTTTTTATTAACGCTTCGATACCTCTTCAAATTTGACTTTCGCATTACATAAAAGTTTACTGAACTCAAAAGGCCATTGTGGCACTGTTTCTCGTTTTTAGCTCGATAACTGGCTACTTCAATCCCATTTGGACGAAAGCAAAAACAGAGGATGAACACGGACTAATCTCAAGGAAGGTTTCCTTGGGAAATTTTTAGATGTACTTGAAGAAATTGAAATTTTGTCCAAAACTTGGCTAAACCTAACAGAACTAGCCAAACTTTGAAACGCCCAACTTTTGGTAGATTATAATCAGATTTCCTTGAGTTTTTTTTTTGGGAATTTTGACAAAAGTTTGGCTGAATTTAAGAATAGCATGTCAAACTTTGAAACAACTAGGCAAAATAGGCTGAAAATTTCCTAGATAAATCAATGACAATGAACATAATCTTTACTACTCCCTGATTATAGTCTATCAGACTTTTAATAGCGTATAAATAGGTCATTGTGGTTTCACAGTTCATGGCAACACTTTACTGTAATGTTTTTTTAACGCTCTGATGCTTCTATAAATTTAATTTTCGAGTGCCATAAAAGTTTGAATTTTAGAGTAGAACTACTCTGTCATTGGCCAAAATGGGGCCGATGTTGAGACATGCGGTGAGAGAGAAGCTCATACGCGACATTTATCTCCTATGAAATGTGACGATTCTTCCACATGTCCTTGTGCCTAGGTCAGTTCTAGATCAGATTTGTTAGGAAGAATAGATTTTTACCCACACGACACGACACCACGTCTGCATCTACTATTATTGATAGAGACCTCCTAGTCGAACTGCAGCCACCGGAGCGCCTTGCCGCTGCACTTGGATGTCGCGGATGGCGTTCCACCACCCTCCTCCTCCCGGTTCCCCTCAAACGCCGCCTTCAGGTACCCCCCGCTTTGCGCCCTTCCGCTCGTCCTCCGATTTACTTTAAACCTGAAAACATAAAAATTTCAGCTCTTCTTATCCATACTAAGCAACAAACAATCAAAAAATTGAGCATACACTAGTGCCTATAAATCTACTGCCTATGCACACAAAAGGTTTTGATTGTGTGATTTTTTTCATACATGCATGCATGCTTTCTCTACCCCGTACACATTGAATTCATTTAACAAGAAAAATACTTTTTTGGGCAAAAGTACATGGTGGAGGGGAAGAGATAGCTCACTTGCAGCAGTGCAAATTCACTTAATAGAGAACTAGTCTATTCATGTTAAATGCATGAATAACAATTAGATGATCATCGATTCCACCGTAAATGAAATCATATTTCATAATTAAAAAACTAACTAGGAACTCACGGGCAAAGAAATTACATCACATATAAAAATCTAACTCAATCAAAACTAACAATGGAGGGCATGATCACCAAAACACCACCGGAGGCAATGTCGGACCTTGAACGAAATCTTGGGGAGGGGGAGGAAATGACTAAGTGAAGTGCAAAATATGGGTGTGCCCAATCATAAAACCTAATAAATTAGAACTTTTAGCAAATTTAACTGAACTTGTTCACATTGGTTTACACAATACATGTTGGTATTAATATACACATGTAAAAGTTATTCTGAAAAATTTGTACCAAAATATACTTAACCATGGACGTGGTTATCATAGAACACTTGAATTAATTACTATTTTTTGAATAAAAGTTAACCACTAACTTGTTAATTAACTTCACATTCACCTCTCTTTTTTTAGCGTTAAGGCATTCGTTTTGTGGTCCGATTAGATAGAAAAAAGTTTATGTACATAGACCTCTCTTTAATTTGTAAAATGATTCAACATTTTCCCCTTAACATTCACAGTAACCCACATAGAAACATAAAAATACGTAAACAAACTTACAAATTCTGAGATCTTTCCCACTGAAGATGCAAGAACAAAAAAATAAGATCAGTGAGACTGCAGCAGGAGGAGCTAAAACATAGGAAATACAAGGAAATCAATAAAATAATTAGAAGAGAGGAAAGAGGGAGACGGTAATAGGAAGGATGCTATGCCACTGGTCACGGCTCACATGCTACATGAAACTCCAGGGAAGCCAGCGCAGATGCATTCACTGCATCCTCACAGACCAACTTAGAAAGGGGCTTTTGATCAAATGTGCAAATGTATTATTCTGCAGAACCACAAACACAAGCTAAATTCACAACCTTTGCGATCACCAACAATTGTGTTACACGGGCAGCTAAAACAACACAATCACAAAACAACAAGGGCAGCAGGATTTTTTTTTTAATTTTTTGCACTTGTTTGAAATTTTGACAAAAAGTTTGTCCTATTATACTATAGCTTAAGCGTGAGCAAAAGCAAGCCATCTGAGGCCATTTGTCCACGCGCGCGTTTGTGTCCGTCTGATCTCCGCTTTGAGTCATCTCAAGTGTGTATATTCAGGTGTTGACCGAAGTCTTACGATCTGGTCCCTCCCGTCCCGCCCCCACTCCCACCCCCACCCTATCTCGGTCACGTTCCCCTCCACCTGAGGTCCCGCCCATCCTAGCCCCTCCTCCGTCTCCCCAGCAACGTGTTCCGCCCCTTCCGCTCCCGAGCTCTCCCTCTCACCTCTATTCCCTCCACCCCCTCCACTCACGATAACCTCTTCTCCCATTATCTCCTCCCCTCTGAACCCAACGTGGACCCTTGTGTGAAACCCTAGCATGGGTGAAGCAGCAGCTGTATGGGGTTTAGATGGCGCCTCTGGGTCTGCTCCTCCTCGCATCTGGCATCCCACCAACGGCTGGGACTCCGCCCCAGTGCCCTCCTCCCCACCATACCCTCTTTCCTAGGAAGCTCCTCCCCCACGGTCAAGCTCCGCCGCTAGGTACTTGCCCTCTCGGGTCTTCGCTTCTTGGTCGCTCACCCCTGCAGCAAGGCGTCGCCTGGGGCTTGAAGCCGGCACCTCCGGTTCTTCCAATGCGCCCTTTCCTTTCCCATGGCGTGTTCTCCTCGCCTCCTCTTATCCAAAGGGCTGCCTCCTCTAGTCTGCGGCTGACTTCAGGCCACTTGTCGGGCATGCTACCACTGCATGTAGGCCTATGCCGCTCCACGTTTTGTGGGCTGGTGAGGACTAGCTTCGTGCGTGGCGGGCGATGTGTGCTCCTCCTCCATGCAAGGTGGGTGTGCTGTCTTTTTTACTGTCCTCTCTCTTAACACCCCTATTTTCTTTTAGAAGATGCGGGAGCCATTTTTATTTCTAATCAAGAAAAGGCGAAGCCAATTCAATGGAAAGGAAATCATAGTTAGGGATGTAGGCTAAATATAATATGAGATCTATCAGGAAGCTCTAGGAACCCAATGGATTTGCGGTTCCCATCTGCTCCGTCCTCCCTCCAATGGAAATACGGGCGCCGTGGCCCATAGGGCCCACGCTGGATCCCCACCTCCATCACCTGCAGGCGAGCTCCAAAATTTCGCTCCCCCATGTGTCGGCTGGAAGAGTAATGCGAGGGCGCCTGGTGTCCAGTCTCCCTGGCGTTCGATCTTCAAGACATCGTGTTCTATGAGGTGAGGTTGTATCCTATCGCATTATGTTGCGCTATCTCTTTGTCCCATTCAATTCCTTGTTGAGTATGAAGAAGACATGTCCCTGAGAAGGTAGGCAGGAGTAGCTGTGGCGGTGGCGTTTGGTTAGGAAGGGCATGCCATACTCGATCTGGAGGGGATCAATGAGAAATCTCATCAATTTAGCCGATTTGTCGTCTTCCCCCTACTTCTTTTTGCAACTCTTCTCAGTCGATCAATTCCTACAGATTTGTAAGGATGTATACTTAGGTTCGTATAGATATAGGTTTTAGCTTTGTGTACTAATGACACATTCACGAATTGTCTCTTTGTGCAGATGGATTGATATGCCTTTCCACCATTTCAAGTTCCGGGACAAGGATATCACAAGGTATTTGTTCCATAATTTAATTTTGTCTAATTTGCTGCAGAATCATGGTGTGCATTAACTTCTAATTTTCTGTGGTATCGTGGTGTGTATGAATATGTGTTGAAGAACCAATGCTTTTATGGACCAGATAAATGTTTTAGTATTGTTTTTACATTTTTCTCTGGCAGGTAAACCGTGACATTGAGAAATTTGTATCAATAGCAGGGAAAAGAAATGAGGGAGATCAGTCGGGAAGTTTGTTCCTCATTACAGTCTGATTACACATTGCTCTATTGTAGGTTCTCCTCCTCAACTCCAGCGACAAGATGCATCACCGTTTTCTCTTCTCTCGCACGACGAGGGTGATGAGCTCCACCACTACTGCCGTCTAAATATGCCCATCAGCCGCTTCGCCTGAGGTGATCAGACACTCTATCCCCATCATCCTATTGTTATTCTTAGATAGAGAAATCTTAAGTTATAGATGTTATTTGCATATCAATAACTGAATAATTTGTTTTCATTTGCTTCTCTCTTCCAAGTGCAAGTATTTAGAACGATGTGCACTTAAACAAGCGTTGGTTTAGAATATTATTGTAGACCATGATTCACATATTGTTTTTGTACATGAGCCGAGTGTTAAATAATTATGGAAGGTTGGTCATAGGAACTTCTAGAGCAACGGAAGAATGTCTAGAAATATTAGGGAGCCAGGCTGAGTTGAACCTCAAGTCTAAAAATAAGGTTTGTTAGGTTGCATGTCTACGACACCTCCGTAACTGAACTTTTAATTCTCTTTGTTCTGGAGAAGCTGGAAAAACCAAGTGTAGAAGTTGTTGAGTTTGCATTTTGAGATTTGTACTTTGAGTTTGCGTTCTGATCTATATCCTGGTGGAAATATATGTGATGCCAAATAGAGCCACGCATGTATGACATTGGCCGATTCTATTGTTTGCCTCTGTATGTTTATGATGCAAACAGATTTGGACATTATCTCTTTCAATAGATATTCCATATCAAGGTACACCACAATTTTTATTGGAGTAATTTGTATTCCCGCTCCCAACATAGTCTACATGAATCTTGTCTTTCTTGTGACAATATATGTCTTACAAATACATAATACCTTCTTATGATTTATAATGCTCTTCATCCTTACACCTCTGACCTAATTTAGGCTAGAGTGCGTGCGGTTGTAGGGGATGAATTGTCTCCTCTCAGTCATGGACAATCAAGGTGGTATGTTGGTGCATAAGGTTCTAATTATTTAGTATTACTTCATTCGCCATGATATAATCACTTTCTAGGTTATGATTGTAATTGTATAAATGGCTACTAACTTTTTGCAAATATTAATGGTTTAATATATCAAGGCCAAGACCCGCTACTTTCTTTAGAATCTCATTATGACCCGCTCAACATAAGTAATCAAAATAACCACAGGCATCAACACAAAACAAACCACCACCAAATACATCGCTCTAGACACGCCATGCGACAATATTGTGCAAGTGGCGAGGCGAAACTCACATGTCCGACTAATGCGATAATGTTGTGCAGGCGGCTAGACTAAGCTCATATATCCGTCTAGTATCAATAACTTGCCAAACTATTAAACTGCTTGGCAAAATTGGGAGCTCAAAATTTCACATATTATTCAATGAACATGATTTGAATTAACAAAAGTTTGGCTGGATTTAACAGAAGCATGCCAAACTTTGAAATAACTAGGCAAAATAAGCTCAAAATTTTCCAGATTAATCAATGACAGTGCATTTAACTATTATAAATTTCAGACTTTTAGCAGCGTATAAATAGGTCACAGGGTTTCACGGTTCATGGAAGCACTCTAATGTAATTTTTTTGTTAATTTTACACAAGCATGATGTGTTATCTATCCCTACGCCTACTGAAACTGAAATTCGTGTTTGTCCCTAGGCTTGAGTGCAGTCTTTGTAGTTGGTACTAGCATGACAGTGATTTTCTAGAATTTATCTCATCAACCAACACCAACTTATGGATTCATAAAACTCAATGAAACATAGCTACATATATTTAAAGATGACCCCATGTTTTAGGGTGCACGAAGCTGCCTACAATCGGTTCCCAATCTAGATAAAAGAAGTTACCCCAGGATAATATGTTGGCCCATGTAAGCAACCCATGTATAAATCTTGAAATCTCAAAGCCCATCTATTATGGCAGTTTGGAAACTGTGTGAGAGACAAAGTTTAGTCCCACATTGCTAGTTAGGAGAGAGTTGGACCAACTTATAAAGTGAGTTGTTTCTTTTCCACTAAGTGAGTGAGAAGAGAAGGAGTCCACACGCACTCCTCCTCCTCCGCCGCTCCTCACGTCGCGTCGCGTGAATCGAGTTAGAGACCTGTTTTGTGGAAGACTAAGTTTTTGCATGGTGCACTAGCTGTTGGGTACGTGTCAATATTCATGTGCGTGTTTGACGTGTGTCTTTGTCTTCCACCTCGTGGCGACTTGGTCGGCTCACCTCCCAGGCTATAGAGAGAGACAGACAAATCTAAACAATCTTATTCTTTCCTCTGCCTCTATCGCCTTGTTCCTCTTGTTGTGCTGCTATCTAGCCTTCCCCATCCCAACGACTGCGTGCACTATCGTCCAGAAGAGCAGGCCTCTGAAACCCCGTCCGTTGAGATCCTGCATCAGGAGACGGACGATAAGATTTTTGGGAGCGTCTCGGCGCGACTGCTCGCTTCTGTTCGTGTTTTTCTTCAGTAACCGATGATCTCAACAGCACCATGGGCGACATCAACAAGGACCAAGGTGCTGCTGCGGTGATGACCTTTCCGGTCAACCTGTATGTGCTATTCCTCTCTCTGTATGTACTAGTTCTTGCTAGATTTTCAGATCTACTAGATGTGGTTGTTTGGCTACATGTGTTTAGATCTGCTAGTGCTTACATAATGATGATTTTGGTAATTAATCTCATGAGGAAATTGCTTAATAGTCCAACATACACTAATAGAAAACTGCCTTTCGTTCGGAGCGGCCCAGAGATTTTGTCCCGGTTCCGCCACGAACCGGGGCTAATGCTCGCATTTGTCCCGGTTCGAGCGGCCCGAGCATCGCGCAGGAGCCGGGGGCATACGTCCCGGTTCGTAAAAGACTATTTGTCCCGTTTCATATTACAAACCAGGACTAAAGGCCGTGCGTCAGACACGTGGCCTGCCGCACACCTTTAGTCCCGGTTCGTAATACGAACCGGGATAATTAGTCCACCTAATAAATACGCCACCCCAGCCAGCCCCTCCCTCTGGTTTTTCTTGGTCGAAGGTGTGAGGTGTGTGTGCTAGTTTTTCCCTATGCACATTAGGATTTCGATGAAATGCCTGAGAGAATGATACCGCTTGATTTCACACAAAAAAATAATATGAGGTGCCCAAGCCCACTTAAGACTTTCTCCTCTTTCTTTCCTCCTCGATCGAGGTTAGCAACATTATCCTTTCATCTGTTATTGATACAATAATGCATTTGTCGATGTAAAGTGGTCATTTCACTATTCATGATGTCCTGTAATAATGGTAAACTTAATTATATGATGCAGATGAACCAGCGGGGATGGATGTATGGTGACCAACGTGAATCCGTGTACATTCAAGGCGTGGATAAATTTATCGATGTGGCTAATACAAACAAAGAGAATGGTTTTATGTGTTGTTCATGTGTTCAATGTCAGAACATCAAGGAATACTCTTCCTTGAAAATCATTCGCGGCCACCTAGTTCGGAGAGGTTTCATGCCCAACTATAATTGCTGGACCAAGCATGGAGAAATAAAGAGGGGTTATGATGGAAGACAATGAAGAAAAAGAGGATGATGACAACTATCGCCCTATGTTCCCTGAATATGGTGATACTGCAATGGAAGGAAATGAAGAATAAGGAGGTGAAGAATGGGCATCAGATAAGCCCGCTGATGATCTTGGTCGGGTCATTTCTAATGCAAAGCGAGACTATGAAACAAAAAAGGAGAAGTTGAAGTTGGAGGGCATGTTAGAGGATCACAAAAAATTGTTGTACCTAAATTGCAAAGATGGTAGCATAAAGCTCGGTACCACACTGGAATTGCTGAAATGAAAGGCAGAGACTGGTTTATCTAACAAGGGATTTGAGAAGTTACTGAAAAGAATGAAGCCAAATCTTCCAAAGGATAACGAATTTCCCGAGAGTACATATGAAGCAAAGAAGACTCTCTAACCTCTAGGATTAGATGTGCAAAAGATACATGCATGCATTAATGACTGCATCCTCTACCACGGTGAAGAGTACGAGAATTTTGATAAATGTCCGATATGCACTGCACTGCGGTATAAGATTAGACGAGATGACCCTGATGATGTTGATGGCGATGACGACCCCCCTAGGAAGAGGGTTCCTGCTAAGGTTATATGGTATGCTTCTATAATACCAAGGTTGAAACATATGTTCAGAAACAAAGAGCATGCCAGCTTGTTGCGATGGCACAATGAAGACCGTAAGAAAGACAAGAAGTTGAGACACCCCGCTGATGGGTCGCAGTGGAGAAAATAGAGAGAGAGTTCCCGGACTTTGCAGGTGATGCGAGGAACTTATGATTTGGTTTAAGTACAGATGACATGAATCCTTTTAGGGAGCAGAGCTACAGTCACAACACCTAGCATGTGACTCTATGTATCTACAACCTTCCTCCTTGGTTGTTCATGAAGCGTAAGTTCATTATGATGCCAGTGCTCATCCAAGGCCCAAAGCAACCCGACAACGACATTGATGTGTACCTAAGGCCATTAGTTGAAGAACTCTTACAGTTATAGGGAAAACCATGTGTATGTGTGTGTGGGATGAGCACAAAGAGGATCCATTTGACCTACGAGCGTTGCTTTTCGTAACCATCAATGATTTACCTGCTCTTAGTAACCTTTCAGGACAAACAAACAAGGGATACAAGGCATGCACACACTATTTTTAGATGATACTGAAGCTACATATTTGCATAAATGTAAGAAGGTTGTGTACCTGGGTAATCGTTGATTTCTTCTGACCAATCATCAAGTAAAAAAGAAAGGCAAGCATTTTAAAGGTGAGGCAGATCACCGGAAGAAGCTAGCACTCCCTACTAGCGATGATGTATTTGGTATGGTCAAGGACATAGAAGTAATATTTGGAAAGGGTCCTGGTGGTCAATCTGTTCTGAACGATGTCGCTATCGGACACACGCCCACATGGAAGAAGAAATATATTTTTTGGGAGCTACCCTATTGAAAAGTCCTACGTGTCCGCTCTTCAATCGACGTGATGCACGTGATGAAGAATCTTTGCTTGAACCTGCTAGGCTTCCTGGGCGTGTATGGGAAGACAAAAGATACACCAGAAACACAGGAGGACCAACAACGTATGAAATACCCAAATAACATGCATCCACATAACAAGACGGATAAAGGGCGTCACTTAAGTCATGCCAGCTACGCTCTTATGAAAGCAGAGAAGGAAATATTTTTTAAAGTCCTTTATAGTATCAAGGTGCCATCTGGATTCTCGTCTAATATAAAGGGGATAATAAATATGGCAGAGAAAAAATTCCAAAACCTGAAGTCTCATGACTGTCACGTGATTATGACGCAGTTGCTTCTGATTGCATTGAGGGGGCTTCTACCAGAAAATGTTCGAGTACCCATTGTGAAGCTATGTGCATTCCTCAATGCAATATCTCAGAAGGTGATCAATCAAGATATTCTGACAAGGTTACAGAAGGATGTGGTCCAATGTCTTCTTAATTTTGAATATGTGTTCCCACCATCCTTCTTAAATATTATGACGCATCTCCTGGTTCACCTAGTCAAAGAGATTTCCATTCTCGGTCCTGTATTTCTACACAATATGTTCCCCTTTGAGAGGTTCATAGGAGTGTTAAAGAAATATGTTCATAACCGTGCTAGGCCAGAAGGAAGCATCTCCAAGGGCTATGGAACAGAGGAGGTCATTGAGTTCTGTGTTGACTTTATTCCTGACCTTAAGCCAATTGGTGTTTCTGAATCGCGGCATGAGGGGAGACTGAGTGGAAAAGGCACGCTGGGAAAGAAAGCAATGATATATAGGGACGAACAATCTTTCACTCAAGCACACTACACGGTTTTATAGAATTCCACCTTGGCAGCTCCGTATATCTAGGAACACAAGAATATTGTATGCTCCAACAACTCGGGAAAGCCTGAATCCTGGATTAGAGATGAACACATGAAGACTTTCGGCAGTTGGTTGTGAACACATCTCATGAATGACACCACTGTTGGAGGTCATCTCTACTTGTTGGCCGGGTCACCATCTTCTACTATATTGAATTTCCAAGGGTACGAGATAAATGAGAATATATTTTACACGATCGCCCAAGATAAAAAGAGCACCAACCAAAACAGTGGTGTCCTCTTTGATGCAACCGACGAGAATGGGAAAAGGACACATACTATGGTTACATAGAGGAGATATAGGAACTTCACTATGGAGTTTCTTTTAAGGTCTCTTTGTTTCGGTGCAAATGGATGAACCTAAATGGAGAAGGGGTAAAGGTAGACCAGTTGTACAGAATGACAACAGTGGATCTCAACAATCTTGGTTACAAAGATAAACCATTCGTCCTAGCCAATGATGTGGCTCAGGTTTTCTATGTGAAGGACATGTCTTTCATACCGAAAAAATAAAAAAAATAAGGAAACGAATACATCACATGATGAGAAAAATCGTCACATAGTTCTTTTAGGGAAAAGAAACATCGTGGGAGTCGAGGACAAGATAGACATGTCAGAAGATTATAATAAGTTTGATGAAATTCTGCCCTGCATAGTGAAAACTGACCCAAGCATCCCGTTAAGTAAAGAAGATGTTCCATGGTTATGGCCGAAGCGAATATAAGCAAGGGACATACACCAAGGTAGGTTCATGGCCTCATATTGTGTACCTCTAGTTCAAATCTGGCCAGCCTCAAATTGTGTACTTGTAGTTTGAAACGGGTAAATTTTGAAACGGGCATACGAAATTCAAAAACGGTCCGAACAATGTAAATCCTTCGTGTGGTGTCATATTATGTGACATAGTTGCAAGGAAAAATACCAAATTTGGTATATTGATTATGTCTCAAAAAAACCTTTACAAAATGACCTATCATGTTCGAGGTTTCATGCCTTTCGGTCTAAATGACGAATGTTATGTGCAGAATCGAGGCATAGTTTGTGATACTGTGCCCATATTGTGCATGCATGTGCATCTTAGGATGATGAACAATTTTATAGGAGGAAGTTTTCCTTTTCGTCGCATGGAAAAGCCATTTTCCATTTTCTGAGCGCCAAAAATGGGCCGTTTTGTGAAGCAACCACCGAAATGCTAATTAAAAATACTACCACCCCATTTAAAAAAAATACTAGACCACCTTACATGGACGATCTCCCAACCGGGAGATCTCATACCTTTATAACATCTTCGGGTGAAAAAGACAAATGTCTGCCGAATCGGTAGGAGTGGGCCCGATTTGAACTACATGTACATGATCTAATGCTCGTGGTTTTTTGAAAAAAATCATTTTTAGACTCACAATATGATGTTTCTTTAGAGATCCAATGCAAGTTTTAACAAGGCTCATTCCCTATCTTCATGCCCGCTGTTTTGACCATAGTTGATAACTTCTCTAGTTAGATCAATATGCCGGGGAGATAACTAATTTCACATACTAAGGAGTGCCTCTATGGCCAGCTTGTGGAAGATGCCTGTGGACTGGATCCTTAGGCATATCCCTCAAGCTGGCTGTAGTGGTGTCCCTGCTCTTGCACACACACCATCTTGTAGTTGATAACTTCTCTAGTTAGATCAATACGTCGGGGAGCTAACTAATTTCACATACTAGGGAGTGCCTCTATGGCCAGCTTGTAGAAGATGCCTGAGGACTAGATCCTTAGGCATCTCCCTCAAGCTGGCCGTAGTGGTGTCCCTGCTCTCGCACACCATCATGTTTGTAGTTGATAACTTCACAAGGATGCCTATTTATAGATTAAGCAGCACAACATAGTGTCAACACTCACGACATAATGTCGACACTCACCCTTGTCGAGGTGTTTTAGTCCTGGTTGGAGCCACTAACTAGGACTAAAGATATTTCCCGCCATTTCGCACCGCTTTCCGCTATGTTTTCCCGCCCTTTCCCCCTAACCAGGCCTTTTAGTCCTAGTTGGATCCACTAACCGGGACTAAAGATATTTCCCGCCATTTCCCATTGCTTCCCGCTATGTTTTCCCTCACTTTCCCTCTATCCGGGCCTTTTAGTCCCAGTTGGAGCCACTAACCAGGACTAAAGATATTTCCTGCCATTTCCCACTGCTTCCTGCCATGTTTTCTCGCCCTTTCCCTCTATATCTAGGCCGACCATGCCATGGCTATCCACACATCCACACCTTCCTCTCTCACAACAATGGACACTGCATACTGGGGCCATTCTGACACTCGAGGAGACCGAGGCGCTGTGCGCCTCCAGCTACCCATGCCCGTCGGGCTACTGGCTGCCCGCTGACTGGATGCTGAGCGTTGGAGGAGTTCCTGTCCCTTTTGTGCCTCAAGGCTCTGTCCGCCAGGAGGCCATCACGAACCACTTCTACCTAGAGCTCATGCTGGAGCAGCGGATGGATCCCCATTGGGATCCCGACAACTACGACACCTGGAATGCCTTCTTTGCTAACCGGCAGGAAAGGGAGCTCGCCAGGTACAAGGGTGACGGCCCACCCCGGGTGAAACACAATGAAGCCGGTCGTCGCCTGTGGTGGGCAAACCGGACTATCACTGATGTGATGCGCCACATCACCGAGGGAGATCATCCTCGCCTACGATACCCGCACTTGCACCCGCCACAAAGCCACAAGAAGGGTGGCGGTGTTAAAGGCCATAATCGTAGTAGTGTCATAATCCGGGATCCCCCTCCCCCACGCGTCGTGTATCCGAGACCGGAGTGGAAGGCTCCCCTGGAATATTCCATGGTTGATGGTCCCCGGTTCCCCCGTGCACAAGCCGATGAAGGGCTAAGGATCCCCGGAATATGCCATAGCGACAATGACGAAGACGAAGACGATTCGTAAGATGACCCTGAAGCTGTGTACTATAGGGCTAGACATGATTATGACTAAGCCATTGGCTAGGACGAA
Organism: Avena insularis; assembly: GCA_023614405.1. Lineage (NCBI taxonomy): Eukaryota > Viridiplantae > Streptophyta > Magnoliopsida > Poales > Poaceae > Avena > Avena insularis. The sequence goes on along the minus strand of CM042690.1, from coordinate 655,157,591 downwards.
TGGTTCGTCTCTGTATCCAAGATTGTCGAGATCCATTGTTTTCATTCTATAATGCATTTTTATTTGAAAATGGCAAAATGGTTAATAGTTTGAATAGTTTGCACAATTATTTTAGAAAATAGAAAATGGTTCTGGATTAGTTATTCAAATTCAAACCCTTTTCATGTTAAAAGTTTTTTCAAATTCAAAAGTATGCAACAATTATTAGTTAATGCATTTTTATTTTAAAATGGCAAAATGGTTAATAGTTTGAACAATTATTTTAGAAAACATAAAATGGTTTTGGATTAGTTATTCAAATTCAAACACTTTTCATGTTGAAAGTTTTTTCAAATTCAAAAATATGGAACGATTATTAGTTAATGCATTTTTATTTGAAAATGACAAGATGGTTAATAGTTTGAACAATTATTTTAGAAAACAGAAAATTGTTCTGGATTAGTTATTCAAATTCAAAAACTTTTCATGTTGAAAGTTTTTTCAATTTCAAACTTAAACCATTCCAAATTCAAACCATTTTAGAAATTTCAAATTTAAACCATTTCAAATATAAATCATTTCAAATTAATAGTTTGAATAGTTAGAATAATTATTTTATAAGACAGAAAGTTTTTTCAGATTCAAAATATTTCAAATTTAAACACCTAAATAAGAAATAAGATGGAAACATTTAAAAAAGTTTGAAAAACATTTGAAACAAGGACTTCTAGTCCCGGTTTATGCAAATAACTGGGACTAAAGTTCCTCTGCGCCATTTCGTTGCCCAGAAAAAAGTCACGGTTGGTGCAACCAACCGGGACTGAAGACCTTTTTCCCGGTTGGTGCCACCAACCGGGACTGAAGACCGTTTTTTCTCGATTGGTGCTACCAACCGGGACGAAAGGCCCTCCCGTATATAACGGCGCGTCCCTGTTCCTCTCCTTCCCTATCTCATCTGCTAAGTCCCCGACGCGATTCGAAGGAGCTCATAGGCGCACTGCCCCGATTCCACGCCGACAGGCTGCCCGAGCTCGTCCTGCCACCATCGGACCGCCCCATGCGCCACCACCCGACCGTGCCACCACGCCGGAGAACCGCCCTGCCGTCGTTCGCAGCAACCACCACCGTACCGGACCGCCGCCGCTGTCATCACCCGCGCGCACCTTGGCAAGCCGCCACCACCACCACCTCGCAGGTTGTGCCACCCCTTCCTCCTAGTGTGTAATTATTTTTAAATTTGAGTTATTAGCTAGTTTTAGTTAGTTAATTAGTTAGTTTATTAGCTAGTTGATACATTGGAAACGTATCTATAATTTTTGATGTTCCATGCTTATTTATACTTATTTTGTTATGTTTTGTCCACACTTTGGAGTATTTTTACACATTTTCTGTAACTAACATATTAACAAGATGCCACAGTGCCAGTTGCCTGCTTTCTGCTGTTTTTGGTTTTAGAAAAGCTAGTAAGGAAATATTCTTGGAATTGAACCAGACAAAACCCCAAGTCAATATTTCACCAGAAGGAATACGGAGTCCAGAGGGGAGACGAAAAGAGGAACCAGGGCAGCCACACCTGGTGGTGGCGCGGCCAGCCCTAGCCACGCCACCAGGGGGTGTGGGCCCCCTGGTACGGGCTTGTTCGTCTGCGGTACCAAAGTTGGCAGGCCAGCGCATGGCGGTACCTAAGTTGCCTGAAATCACCGCGTTTCGAAAAGTTGGGCCACCAACTACCGAGAGGGGCCATTTCGAGGCAAACTCATCTCACCCCTGCCAAATACAAACATTCCATTAAACCGCCCCGTGAAGTAGACGGTCGGGACCCACATGTTGGTTATCTGTCCATGACGCGGGCGCCAACGCGGCAACCTCTTAGGAAAATCGAGCAGCTAAGTGGATTGGATGCGTTGACCAATTTCACAAATCCATTCCCAGCTTTCCCCTAGCACCGACGGCGTTGGAATCCACCCTCCAGACAGGACGATCCCTTCAGACATTTGACTTCCGGCGCCAAGTTGCTGCGATTCTCGCCTGATCGCTGATCCCGAGCTCAATGGCGCATGCCGTAAGCGTCGCCGTCAGAGCTCTAGCCTCCGCTCACGCCGAGCCAAGCAGCTCGGAGGATGGCGATCCTACTATCAAGAAAGAAGAAGTTCTGTCTACAAGCGGGTGAGCTACCCTTCTCTTTGCTATTCGCACTAATTACAAGCGCTAAGCTCTTGAACCTCAAATTGTTTGTTAGCCCAACGCTGACAAACATATTTTGTCCACAGTTTTCTGTCAAGTGGGATCTGCGCGGACCCTCCTTACCTGGTTACGGTAGTCCTCTACAGGTACGACTTTAATGGCAAGTGGTATGGAAGCCATTGTTTCACGATGGAAGAAGCGCTTGCACAGATCTGCACTATATCTAGTATGGTTTCTGCTCTGCGTAATCATGTTGAATTATGGCCAAAGCGGAAAGCAAAGTTCAGCTTCATGGATAAATGTGGCATCATGGTTCGTATAACGTGTGACAGTCAGTAATTGGGTTGATGAAAAGGTATGCTTCGGCTGCCATGTTTGAACTGAAATGTCATGTACTGGATGTGGAAGCTGCTGCAACTGGGAGTCGCCCTTCTATTCTTGGACAGGGTGGTTGCTCGAACCCAATTAGCTCCTGGTAAGCAAAGGTTGCTTGGGGTTCGCATGTTTGTGCTGAATTGTAATTTTTGTTTTATTTACTCTGTAGATATTAGGCAGTTATGCAACAATCTTGTTTCTTTGACTGGAAGCGCCGCAAGGTTAGAAACATGACTGCCGGGTCAGTGATTTTGCTGCCCGAAGAAATTAAAAACGAGTGGAAAGATGATGTTGGACACGATTCTGGTGCCCATTGTCCTGGCGATGCAGAGTACGTGAAGCTAAGAAAATTGGCACCAAGGAAGAGGAAGAAGGCAAGAAATGAAGAAGCTAGTGGACGTGAAGGCTTGGCACCCAGGCTGCGGAAGAAAGCTGCTGGCAATGAAGATGCATAGTAATGTGTTGAACTTGAACCTATATATGTAATTCTGTTAAATTCTGATCGCTCTGTGTGTGGCACGTTGCTGGGCGAAACAATCTACCCACGTTCTCTGAGTAAAATGTACCGCGACTTAGGGTTTGGAAACGCCCGAGTCAGTAGTTGAATCCGAAATTGTGATTGTGCCACTGCTATCTGAAAACAATGATCCACCGGTTCCACGATTGCTGGGGGGTAGGAGGTCTCTAAATACGACGGAATGTAAGTGGCACATAAATAAATTATTTAAGATGCCACACTCCACGAAGCAGCAACTTATTTCAGATGCTGCACAACGACGTGGCAACATAAACAACAATGTTCTCACCGATAATGCCTAGATGAGGAGGAAATGGGTACCACTTTCTGGCCTAATCTTGAGCCCGTCTATCTCACCGCCTCTCTGCTCCTGCATCCCCTGCATCTGGCGAAGCTCCCGGATCTCCGATGGCGGGTGTACGTGCTTCCACTTTATAAATTGTGGTTGTGCCATTTGCATGCGGAACAATCCACGTAGATTACGTTTAAACAAACCACCAGTGTCAGAATACACTAGTAGCAAAGGTGTCTTTGGTCCACGGTTACGTTCCCAATCCGGGACAGAGATCTAAATCGAGGCAGAAATTGATCTAAATCACAAATTCTTCCACAAATTAATGCAGGGTCAGAGCAATTTTTTTCCTCCCTGGAATCCGGGACCAATAGTTTAGACCACTAGGTCAACAAGTACAAATATTACAACTTAAAAAGGCACGGAGCTTAAGCTAAATAGAACTAGTTATCACACATCTCCTTGATCTTCCTAATCTTGGCCCGCATCTTCCTGCGAGAGCAAGGATCGAATTGTCTGCTCCTTCCTTTTAGCATCTTCCTTGCACAGCTTCAATTGTTTCTCTGCATTTTTCCTCATGCACTTGTCAATACTCGTAGTTGTGTACTGCAGGACTTTGGCCTGGTGGAGATCGTTCCTTGCTTGAGTCAGTTCTTGCTCTGCTTTAGCCTTCAAGGCCAACGCCGCGTCCCTCTCCTTCTCGACTTTGATAACCTTGTCTTGCACCCACCTGAGATCTCGCTTATGCTTGGTCGTGTCAACTGGTTCCCATAGATTCATCTCAACACTGTCAAGAAGTGAGCTGAATACGGATTCTTTCAACTCGATAGTCATTTCCCATAGTTTATCCAGCGTTTTCTGCATCGATTTGGGCCACTCTGGATCTACCCATTTGACAACACCGCAACTTCCGCCTTGCATCATTGCACGATGTCCTTGACACCGTAGAAACCTCCTGCCTGTGTTTCGTCCTTCGAAGACTACAAATTTAGCGGGCACATATCCATGTTTACATACCAGAGGACTGTCTTCATCCTCTAAACTGTGATAATCGGAGTCATACATCGTCTGGTTGTCCTAACACATCATACGCGCATGAGTAAACAGATTAGATCTCGCTCAAAAATAGATAACTGGCCACGGATGATAGAAATAGAGATGAGATGACTCACATCGAAATCACCGCCCTGTCGTCACGATGCGTTTCCTCGCCGTCTCCCCTTGAACCCATGGCGAGAGGGGTGGGGGGGTGGCTGCCGGAGAGGGGATTGGGATGGAGGCGGCGTCGACTAGCGGCTACGGCAGGATGGGAGTGAAGTGGGGAAAGTGGCTTTGAGGGTAAGGAAGAGAAGTACATGAAGGAAGAGAAGTAATGGGGGCGTGACACTAGGATGTGGCCCACTGAACTCGTGAGACGTGACACTCGAAACAAGGGAGCGCCCGGTGTTGCCAGTTTGTCCAAAGCAAGCGTGGCCAATCATGCCGTAGAACAGCCTACTCGCGGATCGCTCTCACGAAGACCATACCAATCGTCCAAGCGCCCCAATCGAACGGTATGTAACAATCGTCAAGCAGAACAACTGTGTTAGGGCGTGCCTTCTAGAAGACTCGGTCTAACGGCTACCCATGCAATGACACTGGGTGTGGTTCACGAAAAGAATAGACATGCAATGACACTAGCTGTGATTCATGAAAAGAACAGACATGCAATGGCACTGGTGGATCCTTATGTGGTTCATGAAAAGAATAGACAGGCAATGACACTGGTGGATCCTTATGTGGTTTGTTTAGAAGAATACACATGCAATGACACTGGGTGTGGTTCATGAGAAGAACACACACACAATGACACTGGCGGATCCTTATGTGGTTTGTTTAGAGGAACAGACATGCAATGACACCGGTGGATCCACATGTGGTTTATGGAAGTAAAAGACATGCAATGACACTGGTAGATCCTTATGTGGTTCATGAAAAGAACAGACATGCAAAGGCCGGGTGTGGTTCGTGAATAGAACAGACATGCACTGACACTGGGTGTGGTTCATGAAAAGAACAGACATGCAATGACACTGGTGGGCCCATCCTTATGTGGTTCATGAAAAGACCAGACAGGCAATGACACTGGTGGATCCTTATGTGGTTTGTTTAGAAGAACACACATGCAATGACACCGGTGGATCCACATGTGGTTTATGGAAGTAAAATACATGCAATGACACTGGTAGATCCTTATGTGGTTCATGAAAAGAACAGACATGCAATGAAACTGGGTGTGGTTCATGAATAGAACAGACATGCACCGACACTGGGTGTGGTTCATGAAAAGAACAGACATGCAATGACACTGGTGGGCCCATCCTTATTTGGTTCATGAAAAGAAAAGACATGCAATGACACTGGTGGATCCTTATGTGGTTTGTTTAGAAGAACACACATGCAATGACACTGGTGGATCCACATGTGGTTTATGGAAGTAAAAGACATGCAATGACACTGGTAGATCCTTATGTGGTTCATGAAAAGAACAGACATGCAGTGAAACTGGGTGTGGTTTATGAATAGAACAGACATGCACTGACACTGGGTGTGGTTCATGAAAAGAACAGACATGCAATGACACTGGTGGGCCCATCCTTATGTGGTTCATGAAAAGAACATGCATGCAATGACACTGGTGGATCCTTATGTGGTTTGTTTAGAAGAACACATGCAATGAGACTGGGAGTGGTTCATGAAAAGAACACACACGCAATGACACCGGTGGATCCACATGTGGTTTGTTTAGAGGAACAGACATGCAATGACACCGGTGGATCCACGTGTGGTTCATGAGAAGAACACACATCCAATGACTCTGGTAGATCCTTATGTGGTTCATGAAAAGAACTGACATGCAGTGACACTGGGTGTGGTTCATGAAAAGAACAGACATGCAATGACACTGGTAGATCCTTATGTCGTTCATGAGAAGAACACACATGCAATGACACTGGTGGATCCTTATGTGGTTTGTTTAGAGGAACAGACATGCAACGAAACCGGTGGATCCACATGTGGTTTATGGAAGTAAAAGACATGCAATGACACTGGTAGATCCTTCTGTGGTTCATGAAAAGAACATACATGCAGTGAAACTGGGTTTGGTTCATGAATAGAACAGACATGCACTGACACTAGGCGTGGTTCATGAAAAGAACAGACATGCAATGACACTGGTGGGCCCATCCTTATGTGGTTCATGAAAAGAACAGACATGCAATGACACTGGTGGGCCCATCCTTATGTGGGTTATGGAAAAGAACAGACATGCAGTGACACTGGCTATGATTCATGAAAAGAACAGACATGCAATGACACCGGTGGATCCTTATGTGGTTCATGAAAAGAACAGACAGGCAATGACACGGGTGGATCCTTATGTGGTTTGTTTAGAAGAACACACATGCAATGACACTGGGTGTGGTTCATGAGAAGAATAGACACGCAATGACACCGGTGAATCCTTATGTGGTTTGTTTAGAGGAACATACATGCAATGCCACTGGTGGATCCACATGTGGTTTATGGAAGTAAAAGACATGCAATGACACTGGTAGATCCTTATGTGGTTCATGAAAAGAACAGACATGCAGTGAAACTAGGTGTGGTTCGTGAATAGAACAGACATGCACTGACACTGGGTGTGGTTCGTGAAAAGAACATACGTGCAATGACACCGGTGGGCCCATCCTTATGTGGTTCATGAAAAGAACAGACACGCAATGACACTGGTGGATCCTTATGTGGTTTGTTTAGAAGAACACACATGCAATGACACCGGTGGATCGACATGTGGTTTATGGAAGTAAAAGAAATGCAGAGACACTGGTAGATCTTTATGTGGTTCATGAAAAGAACTGACATGCAGTGACAATGGCTGTGGTTCATGAAAAGAACAGACATGCACTGACACTAGGAGTGGTTCATGAAAAGAACATACAGGCAATGACACTGGTGGATCCTTATGTGGTTTATGGAAGGAACATACATGCAATCACACCGGTGGATCCACATGTGGTTTATGGAAGTAACACACATGCAATGACACTGGGTGTGGTTCATGAAAAGAACAGACATGCAATGACACTGGTAGATCCTTATGTGGTTCATGAGAAGAACATACATGCAATGACACTGGTGGATCCTTATGTGGTTTGTTTAGAGGAACAGACATGCAATGACTCTAGCCGTGGTTCATGAAAAGAACAGACATGCAATGACTCTAGCCGTGCTTCATGAAAAGAATAGACATGCAATGACACTGGTGGGCCCATCCTTATGTGGTTCATGAAAAGAACAGACATGCAGTGACACTGGTGGATCCTTATGTGGTTTGTTTAGAGGAACAGACATGCAATGACATCGGTGGATCCACATGTGGTTTATGGAAGTAACACACATGCAATGACACTCGGTGTGGTTCATGAAAAGAACAAACATGCAATGACACTGGTAGATCCTTATGTGGTTCATGAAAAGAACAGACATGCAATGACACTGGTGGATCCTTATGTGATTTGTTTAGAGGAACAGACATGCAATGACTCTATCCGTGGTTCATGAAAAGAACAGACATGCAATGACACCGGGTGTGGTTCATGAAAAGAACAGACATGCAATGACTTATGTGGTTTGTTTAGAATAACACACATGCAATGGCACTGGGTGTGGTTCATGAAAAGAACATATAGGCAATGACACTGGTGGATCCTTATGTGGTTTGTTTAGAAGAACACGCATGGAATGACACTGGGTGTGGTTCATGAAAAGAACAGACACGCAATGACACTGAGTGTGGTTCATGAGAAGAACAGACATGCAATGACACTGGTGGGCCCATCCTTATGTGGTTTATGGAAAAGAACAGACATGAAGTGACACTGGCTGTGATTCATGAAAAGAACAGACATGCAATGACACCGGTGGATCCTTATGTGGTTCATGAAAAGAATAGACAGGCAATGACACTGGTGGATCCTTATGTGGTTTGTTTAGAAGAACACACATGCAATGACACTTTGTGTGGTTCATGAGAAGAACACACACGCAATGACACCGGTGAATCCTTATGTGGTTTGTTTAGAGGAACATACATGCAATGACACCGGTGGATCCACATATGGTTTATGGATGTAAAAGACATGCAATGACACTGGTAGATCCTTATGTGGTTCATGAAAAGAACAAACATGCAGTGAAACTGGGTGTGGTTCGTGAATAGAACAGACATGCACCTTTGGGTGTGGTTCATGAAAAGAACAGACATGCAATGACACTAGTGGGCCCATCCTTATGTGGTTCATGAAAAGAACAGACACGCAATGACACTGGTGGATCCTTATGTGGTTTGTTTAGAAGAACACACATGCAATGACACCGGTGGATCCACATGTGGTTTATGGAAGTAAAAGACATCCAATGACACTGGTATATCCTTATGTGGTTCATGAAAAGAACATACATGCAGTGAAACTGGGTGTGGTTCATGAATAGAACAGACATGCACTGACACTGGGTGTGGTTCATGAAAAGAACAGACATGCAATGACACTGGTGGGCCCATCTTTATGTGCTTCATGAAAAGAACAGACATGCAATGACACTGGTGGATCCTTATGTGGCTTGTTTAGAAGAACACACATGTAATGACACTGGGTGTGGTTCATGAGAAGAACACACACCCAATGACACCGGTGGATCCTTATGTGGTTTGTTTAGAGGAACAGACATGCAATGACACCGGTGGATCCACGTGTGGTTCATGAGAGGAACACACATCCAATGACTCTAGTAGATCCTTATGTGGTTCATGAAAAGAATTGACATGCAGTGACACTGGGTATGGTTCATGAAAAGAACAGACATGCACTGACACTACGAGTGGTTCATGAAAAGAACAAACAAACAATGACACTGGTGGATCCTTATGTGGTTTATGGAAGGAACAGACATGCAATCACACCGGTGGATCCACATGTGGTTTATGGAAGTAACACACATGCAATGACACTGGGTGTGGTTCATGAAAAGAATAGACATGCAATGACACTGGTAGATCCTTATGTGGTTCATGAGAAGAACAGACATGCAATGACACTGGTGGATCCTTATGTGGTTTGTTTAGAGGAACAGACATGTAATGACTCTAGCCGTGGTTCATGAAAAGAACAGACATGCAATGACTCTAGCCGTGGTTATGAAAAAAACAGACATGCAATGACACTGGTGGATCCTTATGTGGTTTATGGAAGGAATAGACATGCAATCACACCGGTGGATCCACATGTGGTTTATGGAAGTAACACACATGCAATGACACTGGGTGTGGTTCATGAAAAGAACAGACATGCAATGACACTGGTAGATCCTTATGTCGTTCATGAGAAGAACACACATGCAATGACACTGGTGGATCCTTATGTGGTTTGTTTAGAGGAACAGACATGCAACGAAACCGGTGGATCCACATGTGGTTTATGGAAGTAAAAGACATGCAATGACACTGGTAGATCCTTCTGTGGTTCATGAAAAGAACATACATGCAGTGAAACTGGGTTTGGTTCATGAATAGAACAGACATGCACTGACACTAGGCGTGGTTCATGAAAAGAACAGACATGCAATGACACTGGTGGCGCCATACGTATGTGGTTCATGAAAAATGGATATGCAAAGGACACTGGCTGGGATTCATGAAAAGAATATACATGCAATGACACTGGTGGATCCTTATGTGGTTCATGAAAAGAACAGAGAGGCAATGACACTGGTGGATCCTTATGTGGTTTGTTTAGAAGAACACACATGCAATGACACTAGGTGTGGTTCATGAGAAGAACACGCACACAATGACACTGGTGGATCCTTATGTGGTTTGTTTAGAGGAACAGACATGTAATGACACCGGTGGATCCACATGTGGTTTATGGAAGTAAAAGACATGCAATGACACTGGTAGATCCTTAGGTGGTTCATGAATAGAACAGACATGCACTGACACTGGGTGTGGTTCGTGAATAGAACAGACATGCACTGACACTGGGTGTGGTTCATGAAAAGAACAGACATGCAATGACACTGGTGGGCCCATCCTTATGTGGTTCATGAAAAGAACAGACATGCAATCACACTGGTGGATCCTTATGTGGTTTGTTTAGAAGAACACACATGCAATGACACCGGTGGATCCACATGTGGTTTTATGGAAGTAAAAGACATGCAATGACACTGGTAGATCCTTATGTGGTTCATGAAAAGAACAGACATGTAGTGAAACTGGGTGTGGTTCATGAATAGAACAGACATGCACTGACACTGGGTGTGGTTCATGAAAAAGAACAGACATGCAATGACACTGGTGGGCCCATCCTTATGTGGTTCATGAAAAGAACAGACATGCAATGATATTGGTGGATCCTTATGTGGTTTGTTTAGAAGAACACACATGCAATGACACTGGGTGTGGTTTATGAGAAGAATACACATCCAATGAGCTCTAGTGGATCTATCTTGGCATAATTTGATGTATTCCACGATATATTTCATTGTACAAGACACATTCCATTTTTATACTACATTTTGCCCTTGGTTTTATGCGGTACTACTTAGTTTTGCCCACCCCCTCTCTATCTTTCGTAGAAGCCCAAAACTGTGCTCACCCTGTCTGCTACTCCCTGATTGGTTGTCACAGTTGTCACGCGGATCGTGCGCACCAACCGTTGATTCTGTGCGATCCAACGATGATCGTTGCACACCCCGTGCCCTTCACAATACAGCGTGAGACAGCACGGATGTCTCCCTCCGCGAGACTTCTACAGGAAGGAACACGATGCCGTCCATCGAAAAAGTCGTCAAGCGGTCATGTCAAGTTTAATCAAGTTTGAAAAGCCTATTACTGCTACTACAACTCATGCACAGGGCAACGGGGTCATCGAGTGCACGGTTGTCGACGGGACACTGCAATTTATTGCCACTTGATTTTAATGAAACATATCCCATTTATATGCAGCGCTCTCAATCTTACTTCCAATTGGGCCCTACCGCTAGTAAATTCCATGAGTCAAGGGCCCCCCTCGAGTAGATCTAACATTGCTAGAAATTAGTTTCGCACCACTTGCATGCAGTGGAATCGAGGTCTGCCATGAGCGTGTTTTCAATGCATCTCTAAAATGGAGACCGTGGCTGTTTCAAAAAAAAGGGAACCGAAAAAAAGGGTGGAGATCGTGGTAGCCCCCTGCCCCCACCCCCCACCCCCCGCTCACCACACGTGTCCACTCGAGGACTACGAACGGTCCGGTGTTTATAGCCCCCCTCGACCTTCTTCTTCCACGAGCTCGTGTCATTCCCCCCTAGTCTGTCTAGTCCCAAGACCCCAATCTACACCTGCCACGTGTGCCGAATCTCCCTCGTTTGCACTACCTCCTTCCCTTGGTGCGCCATGAAGCGTACGCGTGGAGAAGATCCGGAGGTGAAGCCAGTTGAAGGCGAAGCAGCAGATGGCTCGGTCGTCGCCAAGCAGACGGAGGCGTCTTCTCCGGGCACGAACGCCGCTCGTCGCCGTGCCGTCGAGGGTGCGAACTCATCCGTCCAGCCAGTAGCCATCGCCGCCGAGCAACAGGTGGTAGCCATCGCCGACGAGCAGCAGTTGGTAGCCATCACCGCCGAGCAGCAGGTGGTAGCCATCGCCGCCGAGCAGCCGGTTGTAGCCATCACCGCCGAGCAGCAGGTGGCCGACAACGTCGTGGCCAACAACGTCGTGGTGCCAGCGGCAAATCTAGATGGGGGCAGGCGGCAGGCGGAGGCAATCCGGTGATCTACATTGACGACCCCATCGCCGTTCAAGAAATCTTCGACGCAATCGCGGAGAATGATGAGTTCGAGTAGGAGGTCCCTGATGAGGAGTCCGAGGGACTACATTGCTAGCTTCTCTAGTCGCAGCCACAGTTTTCACTGTTCATACATAGGATTTGCTCAATCGTGTACATATTCTTTTCCTCTTGAAGTAGGGTAGTATATATATGATTCGATCGGTTGATTGATGCATCTGCCATCTAGTCACAAAACCCCAATCCGTCTAGTCACAAAACCCCAATCTGCTCATCTTCCATCTAGTTGAGTTTGCTAGTTGAGTGTTGATTTCGATACACAGCAGGCCTATAACATTACATTTATATTCTTTACTGATCCCAATGATTCAATTTTGCCCCAAAATAGTGCAAGGGCATCTGATGGTCTCGTTTTCTTAGGATGGTTAGTGGCCCTGAGGCAGCAATGCACATAAACAATATAGGTTGTGCTGTTGGTATTTTGGTTCTCCGACTCCATTGCTGAAAAAAATGAGGCCCTAATTTTTTCTCTCATATGGAACCTAAATATATAATATTTGTATTGTTTCTGATCTATGAATGCGTTGTATGATGCATTTGTATATCCCTGAATATTGTTTGATACGATTACATTTCAATTTCTTATTGTGGCCAATGATTCAAATTTGCCCCAAAGAGAGGCAAACACATTGGTGTCAAATTTTTATAGGGATGAGTGAGCGAACCTGGGGCCATGTACACGATCAATACAAGCTGTGCAATTGTTACTTGGTTCGCTTACGCCATCTCTGTAGAAACTTATGAGGCTGCAATCTTTATTCTACATTCATAGAACTATGATATTTGAATTATCTATTCCATGCATTCATAGTGTATAAGAATTACATTTTAGTTTGTCACCGAGGCCGATGATTGAAATTTGCCCTAAAAGATTTCAAGGGGAGATACGTATGACGGTGTCGTGTTTTAGGGATGGGTTGGTAAACCTGAGGCAGCAATGCACCCAAACAATATAGGTTGTGCTATTGGTACTTTGGTTCTCCAACTCCATCTCTGAAACAAATTATGAGGCCCTTGATTTATTCTCATATGGAACTACATATGATCCTTGAATTGTTTCTGATCTTTTAATGATTGGTATGATGCATATGTATATGAATGGTTTTGATCATAAGTATTTTTAACATGTACCTGAAGATTAATTGTTTGGTTTTTTATTTATAATTACAATATTTAGGTTTGTTTTTGTACCTGACTATGTATATCCCTGAATAATGTTTTGTACGATTACATTTCAATTTCTTATTGTGGCCAATGATTCAAATTTACCCCAAAAGAGAGGCAGACACATCAGTGTCAGATTTTTTTAGGGACGAGTTAATGAACCTGGGGCGATGTACAACAACAATATAGGCTGTACAATTGTTACTTGGTTCACTCACGCCATCCCTGAATAAACTTATGAGGCCGCAATCTTTATTCTACATTCATAGAACTATGATATTCAAATTATCTATTCCATGCATTCATAGTGTATAAGAATTACATTTTAGTTTGTCACCGAGACCGATGATTGAAATTTGCCCCAAAAGAGTTCAAGGGGAGACACGTATGATGGTGTCGTGTTTTAGGGATGGGTTGGTGAACCTGAGGCAGCAATGCACACAAAAAATATAGGTTGTGTTGTTGGTACTTTGGTTCGCCTACTCCATCTCTAAAACAAATTATGAGGCCCTAGATTTATTCTCATGTGGAACTACATATATGATCCTTGAATTGTTTCTGATCTTTTAATGATTGGTATGATGCATATGTATATGAATGGTTTTGATCATAAGTATTTTTAACATGCACCTGAGGATTAATTGTTTGGTTTTTATTTATAATTACAATATTTAGGCTTGTTTTTGTACCTGACTATTTATATCTCTGAATAATGTTTTGTACGATTACATTTCAATTTCTTATTGTGGCCAATGATTCAAATTTGTCCCAAAATAGAGGCAGACACATTGGTGTCAGATTTTTTTAGGGACGAGTTAGTGAACCTGGGGCGATATACAACAACAATACAGGCTGTGCAATTATTACTTGGTTCACTCACGCCGTCCCTGAATAAACTTATGAGGCCGCAATATTTATTCTACATTCATAGAACAATGATATTCAAATTATCTATTCCATGCATTCATAGTGTATAAGAATTACATTTTAGTTTGTCACCGAGGCCAATGATTGAAATTTGCCCCAAAAGAGTTTAAGGGGAGACACGTATGATGGTGTCGTGTTTTAGGGATGGGTTGGTGAACCTGAGGCAGCAATACACACAAACAATATAGGTTGTGTTGTTGGTACTTTGGTTCGCCTACTCCATCTCTAAAACAAATTATGAGGCCCTAGATTTATTCTCATGTGGAACTATATATATGATCCTTGAATTGTTTCTGATCTTTTAATGATTGGTATGATGCATATGTATATGAATGGTTTTGATCATAAGTATTTTTAACATGCACCTGAGGATTAATTGTTTGGTTTTTTATTTATAATTACAATATTTAGGCTTGTTTTTGTACCTGACTATGTATATCCCTGAATAATGTTTTGTACGATTACATTTCAATTTCTTATTGTGGCCAATGATTCAAATTTGTCCCAAAAGAGAGGCAGACACATTGGTGTCAGATTTTTTTAGGGACGAGTTAGTGAACCTGGGGCGATGTACAATAACAATAGAGGCTGTGCAATTGTTACTTGGTTCACTCACGCCATCCCTGAATAAACTTATGAGGCCGCAATCTGATGCAATTATTTGTCATTGTGTTGAGATGAAATGATATATGAACCGATCAAACTATTGATGAGATGCTTTATCTTTGATATCCACGGATATATTGTCTTACATATACACGTTGTCAATTCTTGAGTTGTAATACAATTCAATCATATGTACGAGTCTAAGTTATGTTCTTAAAAATCAACAGGAGGATGATGATGAAGTGGACGCTAGCAAGGAATCCAGGGACAACAAGAGCCGCTACGTGCTGAGGCGGTTACGGTGTGGGCTAATCCGTTTCCACCGTAGGGGGAGACTGTTTTTCCCATTCTGTGGCAGAGCAATCAACGTGGACCTCAACAGCATGATCCAGCATGCGGAGGGTGTTGGCAGAGGCAGAGGCAGAAGCCATAGGACGATTACCTTGACGCGGCACGCAACCTACGGCAAATTCCTCCTGAAGTATGTCAGGACTGGCCTGTATCCTATCGACTAGGCTATCGCTGCCTCCTGCTGATAAACCCCTGCCCTGCTAGGCGTCTCCGTGTCCCGGCCTCCTGCTATAGCCCCTGCTTTTATTTTGTTCTAGTTAATTATTACCTGTGTGTGGCATGTAAGACAATATATCCGTGGTGTCTCTGGTGAACCTTATATATTAATCTACTCCTTTATATGGAGTGCCTTAAAGTTTCTAGTGTTAAATTATATTTACTGATCATGCTCATGCACACTACAAAATATTTCTAGTGCTCGATTATATTATAATTGTCAAGAAATACATCAACAAGTTAAATTGGTTCAAATTTTGTATTGAAGTAACTAAATGTATCACAAACATAATAAACTAGAAACTAAAATCTAGTTCAAACACATAATGTATCACCACCACTTGTTGTCGTCCTTGACTTGCTTCCCCTTCAGTCGCTTGATGTCGCCACCGTCCCAAGATCCTCGTCATTCCGAAACCGCTCGCCTCCTCTCACGCTTCTTCTCCTGGGCTAGCTTGCAACTAGGGCATAGCTCTCTCGCGAAAACCCCCACCTTAACCATCCCATCTTTCATGGTAATGAGCTTACTGTACAACTCATACGCCATGTAGGCGTCTCTGGCTGCATACTCGAGGCGCGCCTAGCTCATCGGCTTCCACTCCTAGTAGTCGTGATCGAGTCGCTTCAATTTCTTCAGTTTTTCATAGGATTTATCGATGATTTCCGCTGCCAGATCACCCATGCCATCCTTCGCTGGGTATGATTTGATCTTGTACAGATTTTGGATGTCAATGTGGTGCCCCTCTGGGATTTTTATCAACGCACGAGAAAGCATAATTGTGTCATTTGTGATATCCACGCTAGTGAAAGTTATCCCTTTCCTACACAAGAACTCGACGAGAGCCGGACAACGCATCTCAGTTGGTTTACTCCTGCACTTAGATGGTTCTAGGGATGTAAGGGAACAAGGGATGCAGAAGTGGTGATCTCAAATTTAAATTTCACATACCTGCAGAAGTGGTAAACGAGGACCTCCTCATGTATGGCGATTTGCACGACAATGATCTCTTGTGGAGGATTTTTTCGCTTATTTGCACGGGTGTACTCCAAGTCTAGCCCCACAAGCTTGTGCTTCTCTTTCTCAAGCAATTTCTCAAACCTGGCGAGAGTTGTCTCCACAGTCGCTTCATCATTTGTGTACACCACTGTCAAAGTCATGGTGCCATGGGCAGGGACCAAGAGGGTCTCTGTTGTGCGTTTCCCATCGTCCATGCCTGCAAGGAAATGGGTGAAAGGAACTGCTTGCAAGGAACTGCCTTCGAGAGGAAGAAGAAGATCAACCGACGGTTCCAGAACAGAGGAAGAAGAAGCGCCTAGGAAAAACTGCAGAGGAATGACTGAGGAAGAGGAATGACTGCAGAAGAAACGTGGTAACTGCAACTTTCGGTTCGAGAACTCACCGTGGTTACGTGGAGATCGTGGCAGTGCCGCCGGTTCAACAAGTGGGGCCAGTTCTTGCGAGAATATGAAATTAGCTGTGCATTTTTCTATGCGAGAAATTGAGAGAAGTCATTTATATTTTGTCTTTCATAATTAAACACAATGAAGTTGGTACAACCCAAGAGATTTGAACAAATGAGATATGCTAGTTTAACATACAACAACACTTACAGGCCCAACATGGCAGAACTTGGAGATCCCCAGAACTTGAGCTACCATAGAGACCTCGTCAGAGGTGGCAGAATTGAAAGCGGTGCAACCACGCATGACGACGAGCTCGGATTCTAGAGGAGGAAAACAGAACCGAGCATGGTCGACAAGGTGATAGATCTCACCGGGAACCAATTCTCGTCCCCGACCGTGCCATGGGTGCGTCCATGGTGAGGGCGAGCTCCAACTCGGTATGGGGAGGAGAGCGGGGCCGAGTAGCTTCGTCACTTCCCAGCTCTGCGCCATGGCCGCGACCACAGATTGCCGCTCCGGGGAAGAAGATGAGTAATGGAGGCACCAACGCTGCAAGCCTACAGGGAGGAGAGCTGGGCCGAGCAGGTTCGTCCACGTCCCAGCTCCATGCCATGGCTGTGACGCCCCACAGATTGCCGCTCCGGGGAAGAAGACGCGTAATGGATGCAGGCGCCAACGCTGCAAGCTTAATTGACACCTAAGCGACGGGAGCGACATGAGCGACATAACGGCGAGAACTGACAGGGGGCCCCAACTTGACGGCCGTTAGCCTGATTTTTTTATTGAAACATAAAGTTGAATTCGTGCCGAAAAAGACCCTCTGAGTATTTGGCACGCCAACTATAGTCATCGCGGATGATATCAGGGAACTCAGGTAGCGCGTTGCCTGGACACCCCAACTTTCGGGCCGCAAAATGATATTCTCCCCTGGTACTCCGCCGACCTTGCCTCTTCACCTATATATTCGCCCCGGGATGAAAACCCTAAAAACCAGATCAAAATTCCACAAAAAGTTTCACAGCGCCGCCGCCACCGAATAGGAGATTCGGGGGACAGAAGTCTCTGTTCCGACACCCTGCCGAGACGGGGAAGTGCCCCAGAGCCATCTCCATCGACTCCACCGCCATCTCCATCGCTGTTACTAACTCCCATGATGAGGAGGGAGTAGTTCTCTCTCGAGGCTAAGGGCTCTACCGGTAGCTATGTGTTCATCTCTCTCTCTCTATGCGTGATCTTATGAGATCATGAGCTTTGTAATCTATAGATCTATTCTGCTACTCAAGTACTTAAATTAATCTCTACTTATCCCCACGTATGTGAAGTTGACAGTGTGCACACCATGTGGCACTTTGGCTAAGATTACATAAATACTTATCATGAGTATAATTTGAGTTGGATGTCTCTATGAGATTGTGGTGTTTGTTGGAACCATCTAGCGCTCAAGGTGATAGTGAGGGGTTATCTAGATGGGGAATGCGAACTTTAAGGTGTGTTGTTATAGCCCTACATCGTCCAACCGGAGAGTAGTTCAGGGTAGCATCATAAAGAGAAGATATTTATATGAGAGTGTCCACTAGTGAAAGTATGATCCCTAGGCCTTGTTTCTAAGCATTGAAACACCATTTACAATCAATTCTGTTACATGTTTGCTTGCTGCCACTCTTATTTCAGATTGCAATTACCACTTATAATCATCCACATTACTTGTATTTCACTATCTCTTCGCCGAACTAGTGCACCTATACACCTGACAAGTGTATTGGGTGTGTTGGGGACACAAGGGACTTCTTGTATCTTGATTGCAGGGTTGCTTGACAGGGATACCTTTGACCACTTCCTCCCTGAGTTCGATAAACCTTGGGTGATCCACTTAAGGGAAACTTGCTGCTGTTCTACAAATCTCTGCACTTGGAGTCCCAACACTATCTACAAGAATAGAAGCGTGCGTAGACATCAAGCTATTTTCTGGCGCCGTTGCCTGGGAGGTAAGGTAAAAAGTACTCACATCTTCTGGCTACGAAGCTATCTTTTAACACTGTAGCTGGTGTGTGAGTGCTCGAAGTTATTTCCTTTAGATTCTGCAATTATATCTTTTTGTTTCTTGTTTTTATTTTCACTAGTTAGGATTAACGGAAAACAACAACAAAATTAGAGAGCTTTATAGTATTTATCTTGAGTTAGGACATGAAGTGTTTGAAGAGAAAATTAAAAAACCTATGGAACTTTATTTGCATGCTAATAGCAATGTTATTAGTATGAATTCTTTAAACACCATTATTGCTAATGCTATGGAAAAGTCTAAGCTTGTTCAAGCTAGTTTTTATGAAAATGATCTTTTTAGTCCCCCAAGCACGGATGAGAAAATTTAGTTTTATGATACTATACCTCTGATATATGATGATTACAATGATGAGTATGATATTTTCAGTCCACCTACTATTGAGGAGAAAATTAATTATGATGACAATATGCCTCCTATATTTGATGATTATGGTGATGAGAATAATAATGATATCTATTTTGTTGAATTTGCTCCCACTATGATTAATAAGAATGACTATCCTTATAGGGAGAGCAATAATTATTTTATGCATGTGGCTCATGATAAGAATGTTTTATGTGATAGTTATATTATTAATTTTATTCCTGATGCTATTGAAAGTTATTATGAGAGAGGGCAATATGGTTTTATGTATTGCAATAATATTAAGTTTCCCCTCTTTATGTTGAAAATTTTGAAGTTGTACTTGTTTTGCTTTCCTATGCTTGTTGCTTTGTGATTTCATGACTTGTTTATTTACAAGATTACTTTTCATAGAAAGTGGGTTATACTTAAATTTATTTCATATTTGCTTCTTGATGCTCTCTTTTACTTCAATTCATATTTCTTATGTGAGCATCATCGAAATTATCATGCCTAGCTCAAAGGCGTTGAAGAAAAGCACGATAACCCAAATTTCTTTAGGAACCTTTTGTTGAGTCTTGGAAGTTATTACGTATGTAATAACCGCTCCTTACCCTTTTTGTGTGGTTTTTGTGCCAAGAGTAACCTCTAATGAGAGAGAAAAAAGATTTGGGAAAGTTGTTGTCCCGAAACAGATTTTTGTGCTTGCTATAAAAATTCGTGAAAATCTTTGTACGTTGGTTTGAGCTGTAATATTTTGTGCTTCTGCCCCAGGTTGTTATCCAACTTTCGTTAGTTCAACACTTTTCGATTTGAACAACAGAAGGTCTTCGACAAAATTGGTTTTTACCTGCTGGTCTGTTTTGACAGATTTCTGCCATTATTTGCATTTGCCTCTTAATCACTTTCTCTTTGAGTTCTCTTTGATCATTTGAACTTTTTAAAGAAAGTGCTACAATAGCTTTTATCTTAATGGAAGTTTTACTCGTGTTGAAACTGAACCAAAAGACTTATTATCTTGAGTACACTAATGTTGCTAATGAAGATTGTGTGAAGTTTTGTATGAAGGAAATTTTAAAGTGTAGGGAAGAGTAATGTGATAAGATGAAGAATGGACAAAAGCTCAAGCTTGGGGATGCCACCCGTGTCACCCCAAGAAATATTCAAGAAGTACAAGCGTCAAAGCTTGGGGATTCCCAAGGCATCCCCTTCTTCATCAATAAAAATCTCAGGTTTCTTCCAAACACTTCATTTTTATTGTTTCATGCACAGTTGTGTTATTCTTGGAGCGTCTTTGTTTTCATTTTTAGTTTTTGTTTGCTTGGTTTTCTTAAATAAAGTTGGTTGGACCCCCGCATTCATACATTCGTTTTCAAATAAGTTGATTTGGATTGGAAAAAAGTAGGAAAGTTCATGCTTAAGTGGTATAAAAGGAGCTTGTTTTTTACTGTGACTTAGGCTTTATCATGTCATGCTTGATATTGTTTTGGCTTTATGCTTAGTGATTATTGCTGTAGCATGACTTGTTATAAACAATTGAGATTGCTTAATGTGCCTTGAAAGAATCATGCGTTGTTTTAGCATATAAAAGCATACTATTGTGGTATTCTCCTTTAATGATTTATTTGGGTTGACTTGGCGCATGCTCACACCATGTTAAGACTATACTAAGTCACCATAGCCTCTATGATCATTTAGTTTTCGACTTGTAATATCACTTTATGCTTTAATTAATGATGGTTTGTCGCTTTGCATGATTATGGCCATTATTGCTCTCTTAGTTGGTTGCTCCCAGTCTTGTGCTAGCCTCCATACTAAGTATGAGTTCCACTCATGCATCCAACTCCAAATAAAACCAAGTTATTCCAAAGAGTCCACCATACCTACCTATTAGCATTTGCTATTCTAAGTATATTCATGTTCTTATCTACCTTCCGAATTAAACTTGTTATGTGAAATTTAGTGATTAAAGCTGTCACGAACTTGATGGCACACTTTACTTTTCTTGCACTTAATAAACTTGAACCATTGTGCCCATCTATGTTGCGTATATGCTTGCATTTTGTAAGTTGTGAATTATCAGAACCATGTTATCATGGGGAACACTTTTCAACATTGCACTTTATTTAGTTGATATCATGTTCTTTTGCTTATGGATCCCGGCGGTGTGAAATGAAAAGGGAGCTTGTAAGGATCATGGAGTTCGTATATGTGTTAGAGAAACGCGTGGGCGGCTGGTTTAAGCCATGCCTAATCATGGTGGAAACCTACAGCGTAACCATAGTGAGCAATCTATGAAGCATCCTCTATAAAAAAAGACCTATGCAAAAAGAAAGGAAAAAAGAGAAAAAAAAATAAAAAAAGAGCCCTATGCAAATAGGAAATAAAAGGATGTTGAGATGCTCATTGTCTGCTTGCCTTGTCATTTTGATATGGGGATTCTTCCGTATCATCGGGCAAGGGGTACCCCATTGGTGGTTCTCTATGATACACATGTACTTACAATGACAAGAACTTACTTGTCACTAAACTTGAGTAGCATGAGGAACGATACTCGTAAGTAAGGGGCATGAGATTTTCATCTTATAACTTGTCAAGCATATCCTCATATTTGTTCACTTTAACCTCAATCACCTAAAGATGCTTATGATAGGGGCAATGAGAGCTGAAAGCTAATAAGTACCATAATTTTTGGAAGCTCTTTATGAGACTTGAATTTCTGCTTCCTTCTATGAAGGACCTTTCTTTTACTTTTATGTTGAGTCTCCATCTTCTATCTTTATGCACCTATTGAGAGAGCATAGTAGCCATTCTTAGTTTAATGTGCATGTCCCAAGACTTGTTGATTAATTCATAACTTTGATATTGCTTGTTCTTAAACTATTTGTATCTAGTCACCCTTATGAACTTTGAAGGTGTCCTATGCATTTATATTTTGCTACACTATGAGGGACAAGCTGAATACCATTCTCATTATGTTTTCTATATGAGAAACAAACAAACGTCTTTCAAAGCATTGTTATTCATGAATCTTTTGTTTGTACCTTTTCATGTTATAACATAGTTGCTATGTCTTATTGTTAGAACTATATCTTTCATGCTATGTTAAAGTACTATGATCCCAGCTATCAATATTTTACAATTACTTTGATCAAGATTATGATGGTGCATGTCACCTAAAAAATTATTATTTTTTATCACTTACCTACTCGAGGACGAGCAGGAGTTAAGCTTCGGGATGTTGATACGTTGGAAACGTATCTATAATTTTTGATGTTCCATCTTATTTATATTTACTTTCTTATGTTTTGTCCACACTTTGGAGTATTTTTACACATTTTCTGGAACTAACCTATTAACAAGATGCCACAATGCCAGTTGCCTGTTTTCTGCTGTTTTTGGTTTCAGAAAAGCTAGTAAGGCAATATTCTCGGAATTGGACCAGACAAAAGCCCAAGTCAATATTTCACCACAAGGAATACGGAGTCGAGAGGGGAGACAAAGAGGGGAACCAGGGCAGACACACCTGGTGGTGGCGCGGCCAGCCCTAGCCGCGCCACCAGTGGGTGTGGGCCCCCTGGTACTCCATCGACCTTGCCACTTCGCCTATATATTCGCCCCGAGACGAAAACCCTGAAAACCAGATCAGAATTCCACAAAAAGTTCCGCAGCGCCGCCGCGACCGAAGAGGAGATTCGGGGGGACAGAAGTCTCTATTCCGGCACCCTACCGGGACGGGGAAGTACCCTCGGATCCATCTCCATCGACTCCACCGCCATCTCCATCGCCGTTGCTGACTCCCATGATGAGGAGGGAGTAGTTCTCTCTCGAGGCTAAGGGCTCTACAAGTAGCTATGTGTTCATGTCTCTCTCTCTCTATGCGTGATCTTATTGAGATCATGAGCTTTGTAATCTAATATCTATTCTGCTACTAAAGTGCTTTAATTAATCTCTGCTTTTCCCCACGTGTGTGAAGTTGACAGTGTGCACTAAGTGTGGCACTTAGTCTAAGGTTACAGAAATACTTATCATGAGTATAATTTGAGTTGGATGTCTCTATGAGATCGTGGTGTTTGTTGTAACCGTCTAGCACTCAAGGTGACAGTGAGGGGTTATCTAGATGGGGAATGCGAACTTTAAGGTGTGTTGTTATAGCCCTACATCGTCCAACCGGAGAGTAGTTCAGGGTAGCATAATGAAGAGAATATATTTATATGAGAGTGTCCACTAGTGAAAGTATGATCCCTAGGCCTTGTTTCTAAGCATTGAAATACCATTTACAATCAATTATGTTACATGTTTGCTTGCTGCCACTCTTATTTCAGATTGCAATTACCACTTATAATCATCCATATTACTTGTATTTCACTATCTCTTCGCCGAACTAGTGCACCTATACACCTGACAAGTGTATTGGTTGTGTTGGGGACACAAGAGACTTCTTGTATCTTGATTTCAAGGTTGCTTGAGAGGGATACCTTTGACCACTTCCTCCCTGAGTTCGATAAACCTTGGATGATCCACTTAAGGGAAACTTGCTGCTGTTCTACAAATCTCTGCACTTGGAGGCCCAACACTATCTACAAGAATGGAAGCGTGCGTAGAAATCACTAGTCTATACTATTAGATTGCTTGAGTTTTAGTTAGAAGTATTTATAGCCAAAGCCATCGGTGAGAGCCACAGAATGTTTTTTTACCAACCCGCACCCTAGCGCCTTCCCCCGCACGTCGTTGTATGTTTTCCGGGTAGTTGGTCCTCATCCGCCCTGCGTGTGCTCTGATCTTCCACGTGTGAAAAACAAACAGACATTGGATCGGTATGGGACTTTGATGCAAATCGAGATGTACCAAACATATCACGAGCTCCCCATTTGAGCTCCGGGTGAAAACCCTGCTAGCCCCGCTTGGTCTCGGCGGCGGTGACGCTTTTGGCATCATTACCTTCTTGGAGGCGTTGTCGTGGAGCTTCGGCCTTCTTTGTCTCGTCGTCCTCGGTGGCAAGCTAGATGCTTCTTAGACTTCATTGTAG
This sequence comes from Avena insularis, assembly GCA_023614405.1. Classification (NCBI taxonomy): domain Eukaryota; kingdom Viridiplantae; phylum Streptophyta; class Magnoliopsida; order Poales; family Poaceae; genus Avena; species Avena insularis. Next base: position 655,133,216 of record CM042690.1, on the reverse strand, counting down.
CTTATCTTTGATCTGCTTGTAAGAGGAACTCCTCATCACTTTGTATCTGTTTAGCACCCGTTCTCAACTTTGTAAGACTGGATGTTCGCGTGTATGGTTGTACAAACATCCAGGTGCTTGCATACATTTTATACTAGATGTAGCTTCAGATTCTATCGATGATTGCGTGTTGGACTGAGGACCATCAATTGATCTTGATAAACCATGCAAGTAGTAGCTAGGGATGTCATTCATGTGCAAGTAGAAACATTCAGGTGCTTTACATTTGTTCGGGGGAGTAATGTCTTGGGGTCAGGTGCGGCAACATGCGCCATATAGGGACGATGGACAGGTGCGGCAACACGATCCATATAAGGATGATGGATGGGTGTGGCAACATGCTCCATATAGGGATGATGGATGGGTGCAACAATGCACGCCATATATTAGGGTTTCTTTGAATTACGGTTTATATCCCTCGGTCCCTGTTTTAAATTGTCAAGCATGTATTAGGGTTACATTTAAGGTGATCTTGTTGTCAAACCATGGCACCCTAGCCCCTCAAATCTCGCCTACGTAACCTCCTTGCTTGGCCGCTTCGACTCATTCGCTTTTCCCCTTTTGCAGAAACTATGGAACCAAGAGATGAAGAAAAGGAAATGGTGCTACAGGATATGATCATCGAGGGAGGACATATTGATAACGATGTCACCTTGATGTATCTGAACAACTCCGGTGAGGGAGATCTGGATTTCGACCGAAGAGACGGATCCTGTGAGGGAGAAGCCGACGGCTCTGGTGAGGGAGAAGCCAACGGCTCCGGTCGAAGATTAAATAATACAAAATCCAGCGAGGTGCATATATATATTAATTAGTTAAGCCTCCACTGTCTATATACATATATTAATGCCCTTTCTTATTTTAGCCCTCCGGATCGAGAAAATCTTTTGCAAAGAAGAAACGAGGCCCAGCCAAAAAGTTGGGAGACCATGAAAGGTACAGGATCAAATAACTCGCTATAGATGGTGAAACAAAGGCTCCCATTGATGCTGCAAATAAATTTGTAAGGCAATATATAGTTATTGTTAGGGACTACATCTCGATCACCATCAGAGAATAGAATAAGCCAAAGGAGACGGGAGTTCTATATGTCAGCGACTTAGCCAAATATATGCTTTGGAAAAAGCTCATGGTTAATTTCACCCTACCGATGCTAGAGGTGAATCCAAATCAGGTGGACCAAATGAGGAGATTCCAAATGAGGAGGATCTAAAGAAACTCGTGGAGCAAAAAGTCAAGGAGTGGGCTCTTAAGAAGACGGCCAGCAATTCAACAACTGGAAGAAAAGATTGCACATTGACTATGTCGTGTAAGAGAAGACTCTGGAATTCACCGGAGCATATGCGAAGCTAAAAGACTACTGGACTGATTTTGTGGCGTACAAGACTTCGGATCCAGCTAATAAAGGCCCGAAACGAATAAAAAATGCTGCTAAAAAGCAGTATCACCATACTATGGGGCAAGGTGGCTACAAGGCTAGCATGCCTAAGTGGGAGAAACTCGAGGCCAACCTGCTTGATAAAGGGACCACTCCAGAGCCATATAGTTGGATCGAACGGGTAAGGAATTGGTTTTACGGACATGGGGGCACGTTGGACTCAGAAGGGAAGTGCATATATAACATACGACATAAAGAAACTCCCATACCCATCGAAGACATTAGAATTGAAGTAAAGGCTATTGAAGAGGGGGGTTCATTCCCGATAGAGAGAATGAAGAGCTCAAACTCGCCCTTGGGAACCCTGAACATGAGGGACGAACACAAGGCACAAAAGGCTCCAAACCATGGAAACTTGGGTTTCCCGTCGACGGGAGGAAATATCCCGATAGAAGCAGTCAGAGGAGAAAGGAAAGGGAGGAAATTGACGTAATGAAGCAGGCAAACCGGGTGCGCAACATAGAAGAACAGTTAAAGCGGCAACATGATCAACTTGACGCACTTAGCCAGCAAGGTACTACCGGCCCATCTCAGCGACACATGGTAGACGAAGCTGCCTTCAATGCTACTGGCCCATCCACTAATCAAAAAAGCAGCGTGGCTTCCACAGAGCTCCCGGGTGATGATGCTGATGATGCACCGATGATGGCTCCTCTTCGCTACCTAGTGGATGATATCACGGAGATGACACATTGTGAGCTACATGTGAAAGTTGTGAACATAACCATGAAGGTGGTGGTCGGCTATGCCTTACCATTAGTTGGACCGGTACCAACTTACCATTGTTGTCCGGTTCCACAGGGCTACGCTATTGCTGGGGTGAATGAAGTTATGAACGGATTCGTGCATCTCAAGCTTGACTACCCTGCAGGTGAAGGGGATGTGATTGAACTGGGAGAAGCAAAAAACATCATGCTTCCAAATCGGACGCCAAGGCCATCGACTCCTCGGAACACTCCATCTTCGTCGCAGCCTCACCCGTCTCCAGTGCATCAGTCATCTTTGCCGTCACCTCGTTAGGCGCCGTCTCCGCCACAACAGACCCTTTCTCCAGCGCAGCCGTCTCTGCCACAAGAGGCCCTTTCTCGAGCACAGCCGTCTTCACCGCCGCGTCAGCAGTCTCAGCCCACTAAGGCTCAAGGCCAAAAGCAGAAGAGTAACCGATCACCAAAACATCGACTAGAGCCCCTCCCAAAAGTACCAAAGGTTACTCCCATGAGACCTTACGACTATACTGAAGAGAAGAATACGGTTATCGCAAATGCCCAAACGCAACAGAGGTTTGATAGCCTCAAGTGGCCGAAAGAGCCAGAGTTCCCCAGCACCAAAGAAGAGAAAGCCAAAGTGCAAAAAATGTTGAAGACCCTAGATCCAAAGGATCGCGTACAAGCAATCCAAGAGGAAATTGCAGATTCTTAGATGCAGAGGTCCTAGATCCAAAAGGAGAATACTATTGGATGATGATAATATAGTAGGGATCGTAAAACACTTTATATTGTGTATATGCATGAATGTAATATGTTCGATACTTGTTGTGTAATATAATCGGGAGATGTTGTGTAATATAATGGGTCCTTCATTGCTGAGTGCAAAACACAAAATAAAAAAAATAGATAAAGAGGAAATAAAATAAATGAAAATATATAAAATGAATTCTCTGCCACGGCACAAGAAATGCCCAAAATACTGCCGCGGCAGAGACACATAGATTGCCCTTACGTCCCGGTTCGCAGCCCAACCGGGATCAAAGGGTTGGGGCTTTAGTCCGAATTGCCCAGTCCCGGTTGGACAACTGGGACTAAAACCCCTTACAAATAAACCGGAACAAAAGCCCCGTTACTACTAGTGATAATATAGGCACAAGAGGCCGGACAATATAAAAAGAACATAAGAACATTATATTCAAATAGTGTTTACATTGGGCGTTGAGAAGCATAGAACAAGGTCCAGAACAATGGTTACTGACACAATAGCAATATGATAGCGCAGGACTGCGGTGAAATTAAGATGTCGCCACACAATTAATGTACCGAACCAACCATGATAGTTCAGTAAAAAGAAACACACAACTAAATATATAGCATACGCAGAACATATGGATAAGCAATGAAAGCAAATATTCGTTCAACATCAGGTCCCCCAATAAGTCGAGACAAATTGAAGATTAACACTAGTAGCATAATAATAACCTTCACGAGTTAAACTACGAGCAGCTGATGGCTGTCCCGTCGATTATGGACTTCTCGGGGACCTCAAAATATGCATAGCCATGGATGTCGTACTGCCGCATGATGTCCTCCTCTGTGGCCCGCATCCGCAGCTGGGCCTCTTAGGCAGCAACCAAATTTCTTCGTGCGTCCTCGCGGAGCTTGTCGTTCTTCAACCTGTCGATAAGGCCGTGGTCGACGGGGCGGACGGGAGGACGCTGTCGCCGCGCCTTGAAGAAGTCGATGTCCTTCTTGCTCACGAGCTTCAGCTTCCTCCCGCGTTCATCGTACTTGATCTCCGGGAGGCTCTGGGTCGCCGGCGGCTCCTCCTCGGACGTGGTGTCGGGGCTGGCCCGGGGGGACATCGACTCCCGCAGCTTGTCGAGCACGATGCGCAGACAGGCAGTTACGTCCATGCTCGCCTCCTCGTCGGGGCTGTTGTTCGAGGACTCAGACTCATCCAGGTTGTCGAGCATGATCTGAAGCGCAACGAGATCCAGCACGCCGCGGCTCGACTCCTCCTTCTTGGGGCTGGTGTTGAGCGTGGCCTGAAACTCCTTGTCCATCGAGTAGGAACCCAGCTCGGCATGACGCCGTCCGGTAAGCGCGCCGCCCTCCATCGCCTCCTTCACTTTTTCCTCTCGAAAGCGACCGAAGCTCTCCCTAGATTTATTGAGGCCAACCCTAGCAAATCGGATCGGACTCTGTCACCGACTAGATGTTGGATCGGATATCCTCTTTACCATATCCTATAACAAAAATTGATTAAACAAGTTAATAAAATACGGAAAATGTTACGGTTCCCCCGGGGCATCGAACGATCCCCGGGTCGCTTTCGCACCCGTGCGTCAGGGTGGGCCCCACATACGTCTCCTCTTCATGTCTCCTCTTCCCACACGATACCTCCTCTGCCTCTTCGATCTGGGAGATAAGAGCAGAGCACGCCGCCGTTGTCGCCGGACTAGGCCGCCGCCGCCGCCGGATCCTTCCCACCGGAGCAGGAAGTTGCCGCCGCCGTCGGACTAGGTTGCGCCGCCGGAGCAGGCACCCACCGCCTTTCCACCATGGACGGTCCTGCCGTGGTCCTTGCCGCTCGTGCTGCGTGTGCCGCCGGCGTCGAGGACGACGTGGCCACCTACGCGGAGACCTAAGATGTAGAAGATCGCCATGGCCTCGCTCCGGCGAAGTTGCTTAGCTGCGCGCCGGCATTGCTACCCAAGGCACCGGGGCTGCTACGTACGTCGTCGATGTTTGCTACATGGAGTCATCAGCGGAGCTACGTGCGGGCGCCAGTGGTGCTACAATAGGCGTCATGTTTTGCTACATGCGGCCGACGTTTTAGCTACAGACGGCCATCGTCGTTGCTATCGACAGTCGATGGATTTGCTACGGACGGGGCGGGGAATTTTCAAGTTGGGGATTTTTTGCTACAGCTGCGGGATTTGCTACATACATATATATTTTTTGCTCCAACTTTTGTATGTTTTTGCTATAATACTGTAAAACTTTTGCTACAAGATGACCGACGATAGTCTCTGGAGAAGTCGTTTTGCTAGGTAGCAACTTTTTTGCTGCAAGGTCTCCGGCGATGTCTCTGGCGAAGTCTGTTTTTTGCTACATTTGCTAATATTTTTTGCTACATATGTTTTTTGTTTTTGCTATAATAGCACAAATATTTTGCTACAAAGTCTTCGTCGAGATCTTCCTGTGAAAGTCTTCGGCGAAGTTAGTTTTGCTACACTAGGATTTTTTTTGCTACACGGTCGCCGGTGAGGTCTCCGGCGAGATCTCCGGCAAGGTCCAGTCTGTTTTTATATTTTTCTGTGCCGAACCGTTTTTTGCTACATGTAGCAAAAACGGGACTATATGTAGCAAAAGCGGGACCGTTTGTAGCAAAAGCGGGATGAAAAGTTGAAAATCAGATCTGAGCGTCGATCTGCGTAGATCGGACGGCTGGGGACCCGGGGGATGGAAAGTTTTCATCCCCGGGGGACGCCTAGCACTTCCCATAAAATACTCATGGATTCAATAATTGTATCATGATTGAATGAGTAAATATAAGTTGATCACATGAACAAATAAGTCGATGTGTATGGAATAACACAAACACAAGGGCATACTTAAAAAAACACAAACACAAGGGCTAAAATAATACTGACGCCTGCCTCAGTAACCCATTATCCTGACAAGTTTGGACTTTATATTCGGTAAAATGACTATGTAAGTATGTTGATGTTTAACGGATGAACTCACTAACTCACTAACTATTATTCGTGCTCTATTTACTCTGATGTTTCGGATGAAAAGTCGGATTATTGAGTGTAAATCCGTCGGGTAATCCTAAATAATTTTTTGGATATGGATATCCGGGTGATATTATGCATACCATATCCTATACTGTATTTGGGTGTAAAGTTCGGATCCGGATATCCTTATCCCTCGGATTCACTCAAACCGGATCTGAAAACGAATTCGGTGCGAAAATTATCCTATCCGTTTATATCCCTAGTGACCGACTAGAGTAGAGATGCACGCCCTCCCGTTCTTTTTTATTTTGCCACGGCCTTTCCTTATAGATGTGGATCCGACCTTTCTCACTGGGTAAGGGTGTCTCCAGCATAAGGAAGTACGAACCGGTCGACCATATGCGAGCGTTGACTGGGCACCCTCCAGTGGCGCAACCCATCCGGGCCGACATGTGTCCGGTAGGACGTGCACAGATGGAGTGCGTGTCCACCACCAATGACCGCCAGCCCACATGGTAGCGACCAAGATGCGGCAGACTGACCAGCGGCAGCTGCCATGGTCATCAATGCCGGCGTTGATTGACACGACGCCGCCTGAGTTCTTCCGCCAGCATTGATGGCGAAGGCGCTAGAGCCTACACGTGTATTTATGGCCAGGGCTTCTTAAACCGGCCCTGCGACCGTCGGTGCTGCACATGCAGTAACCCAACATACCACTGCATGATGTAGTATACTATAGTCGTTGATATAACACCAATGAAACACCGTTCCACTAGTATTGCATCCCTCAGAGTGGTATAATAGAAACATCACGGGTCCAAGACATGACTACAGATTATAACTCGACTCTTTACAAAAGATCCAGAGAACATTACTCAAAACAGTGAGAACAAAATATACAGAAGAATCCAGAAATAGTAACTCAAAGTCTACTCTAGAAATTTTCTAATATTTGAATATATCTATGGCTTGCAATTGCTGCTATAGCAATACTCTACATAAATAGGTTCTGGAATCTAAGGATTTATTTATACACTAGTCTTCAGCTTCTCTTCTATTGATCCTGATGTAGTCGTCGACTTTATTGATCCCCACGGAATATCTTCAACTCTTCAATGTAGTTCTACTCTTGAGTTCGTCGCTGATTATTTCGAGATCTAGTAAGAGTTAAGAAGTATAGTTGAGTACGAGCATACTCAACAAGTTCACTAAAATAGATTGTTTGATGCACTATCTACATCTGTAGATCATAGGTCGTAGGCTATGCAAGTTTTCGTAAACATTTCTTCAAAGGTTGCTTTTATTTTAAAAAGCTATATCGTCAATCTTCACAGGTTGATTAGATCTTCGTAGATTTCCTTTCCTGCAGCATTCACACCTCCTTCCTGAAACAGAGAGTAACATGTCACACTTTTGTACACTCTGCAGAGGTGCGTTGCTTTACCCATAAGAGACATTAGCCTTGTTGCACATCCAAGTCATGAGCTTGTCCACACTTCCTTGGTATGGGGCCCAGTCTAAGATCCAAGCCATTCACTGTCCTTCTCCGCGACCCCACATGACAACTCGACCCTCCAAGCAGATCTACCTCTGTTAACCCCCTTATAGGAAGATATAACTCTGGTAGCCCCTCGAAGACTCTGTAAGCACATCATGTCCCTAGCAACCCCTCCTAAAATGGCAGGTTTACCTCTGACAGCCCCTCACAGATAGTCTAGACAATAATATCATGGGGCACTAAGGGGTCCCACCCATGTGCTGGATCCTCAGCGAGAAATCTCCAGCCTCACGATAATTTTGTCCGTTGGCATACGAAAGGAAGAAGATACAGATGACTTTCTAGTCCCATTCCAAGTCTTATGGTTAATGCGTATTATACAGTGCAAGAATCACTGGCGACATTGGTTGTTTAAGTTCTAAATAATATATTCCTTTACCACCGGAATTGTAATAGTAGGTTATTACCATTTGGTAAATAACCCATAATCATATAATTATGAAAATAATTTTTTCTAACCTTTTTGAAATGCAGTTGATGACAACATTGGATTTGCAAACACTTGATAGAAAATAACCAAACGATAGGAGCAAGTATGAACTTGACTTTTGTGATTGCAAGATTATGCATTCACTGTTTTCGCGACAATATATCTGAAAATAGCATCATTGGTCCGGTAAGGACTAATGTTTAAAGAAGCAATATGCTATTATGCATAAGTAATGCTATGCATTTTATAAAATTCCCAAAATGCATCCCCAATATTATAAGTTAGTTGACTTAGGTGATTTCTTTAAGATTTGGTTTATATTATAACCCTAAGAACAAGTGTTATTGCATTGCTGATAGTATAAATAGATGATCTCAATAGCTTGCTAGGGTTTGAAGTATTTAGACATACAGTAGAACTAATGCTTATTATTTTAACTCGGTGACCAAGAATAGCACAAATATCACTATATGTATTTAATAATCTAACTCATATGGTCATACTGAAGGCATCAATCAATAGCGTTTGCAGCATTGACATATCTAGCACCCATGACCCTCTGATGTTGCTTGTCCAAGATCTAACCTTGTTGTCTGATATGTTGGTTGTAGTGAGGATTGCTAACTTGAGGGTGGCCAGAGACTAGTCCATATGGATGCTTTTGAGAAGAGCAGCAATGCGACTAACATGTGGAGTTGACATAGATGTCTCAAATATAATATTTAATGGCACAAGATGGCATGTAGCAAAAAGTTTGAGCCTTGGTGCTAATATATCTTGCTTTAGCATGCTAGGACTGAAGCTCCAAGGACCCACTACTACAAAATAGGCCATCAGTGACAGGCTCAAAAATAATCAACTGATCAGTATCATGTTAGAGTGGTCAAATATGCTACAGATTATGCAAACTTATGTAAGTTGATCTTGGAACAGTAATCATATGAGAATGGTTCCAACTTTAACATGAGCTTATCGTACACGTCGACGAGTTTAAAGGATTTGAAGACCGGTTCCCCCATCACCAGGTCATAAGATGCGCGAGCCCTCACAAAATCCCTTCCTCGACCTGCCTCGATGTAGGAGAATGGGGGTTCTTTCCCAGCTACTACTGCAGCTGCGTCCTCCTTGTCCTATTTTCCTTCTTCCCTAAATAACCACGACTGCCGAGTTTGTGGTTCAGTGTGTTCAACTCCCGCATTTTCTTCCCCTTAGAGCTCTTCTTCGTGAAATCATCACTCGAATGACTTGCAAGGAATTGTTTCCAATCCTCCTCTTCTATTTTTGGCCATTTCTTCTTGATCACTTCCTCAAAATCTTTGTCCTTAATCTTATTCGCCGTGTTTTGCCATGTATTCAAGGCTTCAGATTAACACGTCTGGTAGACAATACTGTAAAATTTTCCTTAGGGGATCCAAACACCCTGTCATTGCAAAAAACAATTGGTCAGGTCAAGTGATTACCCAGTACACAAAATCAAAGCAAAACTAATTGGTGATGAACACTGTCATTTCAAACAACATGCAAGCCAACACAAATTTTCACCGGTAGATGCACGAAAAAGGTGGTCTGAAAGCAAATACAGAAGTAAGGGTTTCTCCCATTTGGTTCACCTCCATACTGGAATCCCAATGAATTAGAGAACAAATCCACAGATTGTTTTCCCACACCAAAACCAAATGCGTTAGTTATGTTTTACGTTGCAGCTGAAACATGATAAAAGTTATGTATTTCTTTCTGCAACTGAATTCCATTGATTAAGTATGTTAGTTGTAAAAAGCAAGTACTAATATGCCAAATAAATGCTAACCAGTTACAGATATGCTATCAGCACCATGCTTACTGACTGAATGCAGTCTGACAGAACTAACTACCAAGGACGAGCCCAATTTATAAACCATAACAAATACGAAGATACTCAAATGAATTGATAAGCATATTCAAAATATATCTGCATTATTATGTAGCCTACACATAATATCTCTTAATGGCTTAGAAACAATAACCGCTTACTATAGGATTTTATAGAAGTAGCCTTGTCCTTACTTGATCCTAATACACATGTCGTTTCAAATAAAAATGGCGAGACAATAAAGCGCTACAAAATTAAAAGGAAGCTAATTGGGGATGACGGATGACCTGACCACTCTCTCAAAAAACAAGCAGAACCAACATGATCCACCAGTAGATGCACAAATCTAGATGGTCTGTGCAGAAACAGAAGGAGACCGAGATTAGAACAGTAACAGAGCAAAATCTAGCTATACATCATGCTATAGACCGTGTAGAATAGTGTGCGTGTATTTGTCCATTATCATTACTCGATGCACGTAAGTGTATAATCCAGAACCAAATGGAGGGGAAAACTCCACGAATCTCATTGCAAAAAGCACCATCAAAACAAACAAACACACATCAGATCTCGCTGCATCACCATGGATCTCGCTGCAGCCTGTACGAAAACACATCCCCGTGTTAATAAGACCGAACCCCCAACACCAAACATAACGGTGTTTACCTGATAGAAGCCGCCGGAACTGGCCGTGAAGAACACACTCGTGGATCTCCAACTCCATCGGGTCCCTTTGGATATGAATGGATGAACCAATCCGACAAAGAAGACGGCACCTGGTAGGAGCAGACCACGGTCTCTAAGCACCAATGCCGGCCATTGGATAGGAGAGAGACTCTGGCGACCACGGATGTCAATGTCATGGTCATAAGAGCATCTCCGCTCCAATTTGCTGTTCCCAGACCAAAATCCGGACCTAAATAACGCCAGACGGACGAAGGTTTCGGCCTGGGAATGGCGATTTTCCACTCGCGTTCTCAGGCCGAGTTCCCAGGTCGGCGTACTTTCGCCCAAATTTGGCTCAAATTCGTCCAGTTTTCGGCATATCTTAGCATACTTCGAATACATAGCAATGCTTGGCATAGTTCTGGATGAAATCAACCACGGTTCAGCATAAATTTAAACATAGTTTAGTGAAAATGAAAATACAACATATTTTGGCCTTGTTTGGCCAGATTCATGCTAGGCATCTATGTGTTTCCCCTGCGTATCCATATGTGCTCAACCAGATCATCCTGCAGCTGTTGATGCACTACTAGGTCTCGAATCTCCTGACGCATGGCAATGAAGGCAGCCCAGGTTGGCGGCACCTGGTGATCAGGCTGTGCAAGAGGTCCTTGTCTATAGTATGGCCCGTTCTGCTCGACCAAACTCACTGGGTCCTTCCTATCATCCTCAATGATCATGTTGTGCAAGATCAGACAACAGTTCATCACTTCCCACATCTGATCTTTCGACCAGGTCATTGCAGGAAACCAGACAACTGCAAACCTCTGTTGGAGCACACCAAATGCCCGCTCCACATCCTTCCTGCAAGCTTCCTGTTCCTTGGCATACTAAGCATGCTTGGGAATTATTGGGTTTGAGATAGTCTTCACAAATGTTGGCCATCTTGGATAGATGCCATCTGCAAGATAGTATCCCTTGTTGTAGTGGTGCCCATTGATCTCAGTGTCCACGGAGGGAGCATGACCCTCAACAAGCTTGGCAAAGACATTTGAGGAGTTGAGAACGTTGATGTCGTTGTTCGATCCTGCCATGCCAAAGAAGGAGTGCCAGATCCAAAGATCATGTGTAGCAACTGCCTCAAGTATCACAGTGCAACCTCCTTTGTGGCCTTTGTACATCCCCTGCCATGCAAATGGACAGTTCTTCCAGTGCCAATGCATGTAGTCTATGCTTCCAAGCATCCCAGGGAATCCTCTTCTTTCACTGACTGCGAGGATCCGAGCAGTGTCTTCAGTAGTGGGTGTTCTCAAGTACTGTGGCCCAAACACTGCAATCACCGCCCTGCAGAACCGGTACAAGCAATCGATGGCGATGGACTCAGCCATGCGAAGATAGTCATCAACACTGTCACCTGGCGCTCCGTATGCAAGCAACCTCATCGCCACTGTGCACTTCTGTAGTGAGGAAAACCCAACCATGCCAGTGCAGTCTTTCTTGCACACGAAATAAGGGTCGAATTACCAGACGGAGTGCACGATCTCGAGGAAGAGCTTTTGGCTCATCCTGAAACGGCGCCGAAACACGGCCTCTTCGTGGAGCGGCTCGTCGGCGAAGTAGTCGGCGTACAACATGCACTAGCCCTCCGCCCTCTGCCTTGCTTTGCACTTTCGACGACCCTTCGCCGAGCCTCCATGCTTCGGCGTTGCAGTATGCATGTACAATATAGGAAAAAAATTCCTACGATGAGAACTATACGCCAAGATCTATCTACTAGATACAGAACAACGGGTGGACATACATCCATCGAGAACTTACCCTCGAAGACAACGAGTTTTGTTAACGAGTAGGAACTCGTGGTTGATGTAGTCGTACACTTGCCGATATCAAGATCGTGTGGAAGTCCGAGCGCCGCAAATCAGCAGCGCATCCGTCCTCGCACACACGTTCAAGCCACCGGACAACCTCCACCTCCTCGCTCCAGCGATGCAGCGGAAGCAGCAACTCCTTCCAGACGAAATGTCACCGGGAACATGTATCTCGCTAATCCAAGACCATGGGGGAATAATTCTAGAGGGGGAGAGAGATCCTTCACAAGGAGGTGAGTGGAAGAAGGCGAAAGAGGGGGGACTTTTTCTAGGAGGAGGGAGGGTACCCCCTCCATGGCCGGCGCCTCATGGAGGTGACCCCTCACCTCCTCCATTCATGTGGTGGTAACTCCCTCCACATTAAAATGCCTCTTCACATTCCCTTTTAAAGTCTCCACTTTAAATGCATTAAAATTCTCTAAGTTTAATGCTCTCTCATTTAATAAAACTCTTTTATTAAATTTATTCAGAATTTTGTTAATTAATTTAATTAACAAACATTCACATAAAACCTCTTGCTACATTTCAATATCACATGCAGAACCACTTTCTCCAATTTCACCCGAAACAATTCCGGTTTCTATCGAAACAATTCCTGCGCTTTGCAATTCTTTCGTCTGAAACATATGTGCTCCAAAATGGTGTCCGGTAACTCTTAAGTGTGTCACCCTACGGTTCGTGAATAATGCAGACATGATTGAGACTCCTCTCAGATCAATAATCAGAAGCGGGACCTGGAGATCCATACTGACTCCTGCATACTCAACGATGACTTCTGTGATCGTGAGAACCTTTAACGCTAGTAACTTAATCCCTTTGTCTCATGATATAATACATGTCCGAGATTCGATCATCGATATCCAAATACCTAGTTTGATCTCGTTACCGACATGCACACTTTTCTCGTTCCCGTGATATAACATTCTAGTGATCACATCACTTGCTTGCAAGCTATCTTAATGTGATATCACCGAGAGGGCCCAGAGTATATCTATTCGTCATCGGGATTGACAAATTCGACTCTTGATCCATGAGCCTCAACATAACACCTTCGTAGCACTGAACCCATCTTTATAGTCACCCTGTTACGGTGTGACGTTTGATGTTATCAAGATACTCTTCTGGTGTTAGCAATTAACATGATCTCATGGTCTAAGGATAAAGATTACTTCGTATGATGTTATAGCAATATAAACATAATGACTTGATCGTAATGCTATACTTCGGATGAATGTTCATCACATTATTTCACAAATGTTGTGACCTTGTTATTAACAACATCCAATGTCTATGATCAGGAAACCTTGATCATCTTGTTAATCAACAAGCTAGTCTATAAGAGAGGCATAACTAGGAACCCTTTTTGTTTATTAAACACACATGTATTGACGTTTCCGATCAATACAATTATAGCATGCAAAATAAACATCTATCATATACAAGGATTACATAATAACAACTTTATTATTGCCTCTCAGGGCATATTTCCTTCAGTCTCCCACTTACACTAGAGACAATAATCTAGTTCACATAGTGATAAATCTAACACCCATGGAATTCTGGTGTTGATCATGTTTTGCTACATTTAGGTCCGTGTGTACTTTATAAATCTTTATATCTCAATCTTTGACATGCTCGCGGATGGAGTGAAATCGACACTTAATATGCTTGGAATTCTTGTGAGACCTCGGTTCCTTGGCGTTGGCTATGGCTCCATTGTTGTCACAATAGATCACCATTGGGTCCAATGCACTAGGAACCACACCTAGTTCCGTTATGAACTCCTTCATCCAAACCACTTCCTGCGCTGCTTCTGAAGCAGCAACATATTCTGCCTCCGTCGTTGATCTAGCCATCATAGGTTGTTTGGAACTCCTCCAACTAACTGTTGCTCCGTTCAAGAAAAATACGTATCCGGATTAAGACTTAGAGTCATCCGGATCAGTGTCAAAGCTAGCATCAACATAACACTTAGTGACTAGCTCTTCTTCACCTCCGTATATAAGAAACATATCCCTAGTTCTTCTCAAGTACTTCAGGATATTCTTGACCGCTATCCAGTGTTCCGAACCTGGATCAGATTGGTACCTACTAGTCAAACTAATAGCATGTGCCACATCCGGTCTTGTACATAGCATGGCATACATTATAGAGCCTATGGCCGAGGCATAGGGGATCTTATCCATTATCTCTCTTTCTTCCGCCATAGCCGGACTTTGAGTCTTGCTCAATGTCTTGCCTTGCAACATAGGTAAGAACCCCTTCTTACTTCCGTCCATATTAAACTTCTTTAATATCTTATCAAGGTATGTACTCTGCGATAGCCCAATTAGGCGCCTTGATCTATCTCTATAGATTTTAATGCCTAATATATATGACGCTTCACCAAGGTCTTTCATCGAAAATTTGCTGTTTAGATAACTTTTAACACTGTTTAAAAGATCTATATCATTTCCAATCAATAATATGTCATCCACATATAATATCAGAAATGCCACATTGCTCCCACTCACTTTCTTGTAAATACAAGCCTCTCCATAAGTTTGGAAAAATCCAAACTCTTTGATCACCTCATCAAAGCGGAGATTCTAACTCCGGGATGCTTGCTTCAGTCCATAGATGGATCGCTGAAGTTTGCATAACTTATCAACATCCTTAGGATCAACAAAACCCTTAGGTTGTATCATATACAACTCTTCTTCAATATTACCATTGAGGAACGCAATTTTGACATCCATCTGCCATATTTCATAATCAAAATATGCAGCAATTGATAACATAATCCTAACCGACTTAAGCATCGCTACGGGAGAGAATGTCTCATCGTAGTCAACTCCTTGAATTTGTCGAAACCCCTTTGCGACAAGTCGGGCCTTATAGATGATCACATTACCATCATCATCAGTTTTTCTTTTGAAAATCCATTTATTCTCAACGGCCTTTCGATCGTGAGGTAAGTCCACCAAGGTCCAAACCTAGTTTTCGTACATGGATTCCATCTCGGATTTCATGCCTTCTAGCCATTTGTTGGAATCCGGGCTCATCATCGCTACTTCATACGTCGTAGGGTCATCCATTTCATCAACCATGAAATTCACAATAGGATTGCCGTACAGTTCAGGAACTACACGTGTCCTACTTGACATGCGAGGTTCGATAGTGTCCTCTTTCGGAGTTTCATGATCAATATCATTAGCTCTCTCTTCATTAGGTGAAGTTAACTCCAAAACAATTTCCGGTGCTGCGCTACTCACCATTTCATGAAGAGAAGGTTCAATAACCTCTTCGAGTTCTACCATCCGACTACTCACACCTTTCGCGAGAAACTCCTTCTCAAGAAAGGATCCATTCTTGGCAACAAAAACCTTGCCCTCGGATCTATGATAGAAGGTATACCCAATCGTTTCCTTAGGGTATCCTATGAAGACGCATTTTTCTGCTTTGGGTTCGAGTTTATCCGGCTGAAGTTTCTTCACATAAACATCGCATCCCCAAACTTTAAGAAATGACAACTTAGGTTTGTTTCCAAACCATAATTCATACGACATCGTTTCAACGGATTTAGATGGTGCCCGATTTAAAGTGAATGCAGCGGTTTCCAGTGCATAACCCCAAAATGACAGTGGCAAGTCAGTCAGAGATATCATAGATCGAACCATATCCAATAAAGTACGATTACGACGTTCCGACACACCATTACGTTGTGGTGTTTCGGCATGTGTGAGTTGTGAAACTATTCCACACTCTTTCATGTGTGTGCTAAACTCGTAACTTAGATACTCACCTCCATGGTCGGACCGCAGAAATTTGATCTTTCTATTACGATGATTTTCCACTTCATTTTGAAATTCTTTGAACTTTTCAAAGGTTTCAGACTTGTGTTTTATCAAATAGATATACCCGTATCTACTCAAATCATCCGTGAAAGTAACAAAATAATGATATCCACCTCGCACTGACACACTCATTGGTCCATGCACATCAGTATGTATGGTTTCCAATAAATCTGTCGCCCGTTCCATTGAACCGAAAAATGGCATTCTAGTCATCTTGCCCATAAGGCATGGCTCACATGTATCAAATGATTCAAAATCAAGTGATTCCAGAAGTCCATCAGAATGGAGTTTCTTCATGCGTTTAACGCCAATATGACCTAGACGGCAGTGCCACATATATGCAGATATATCATTATCAAGTTTAATCCTTTTAGCATCAACATTATGAATATGCATAATACTACTATCGAGATCCAATAGAAATAAACTATTCAACATAGGTGTATGACCATAAAAGATATCATTCTTATAAATTGAACAACCATTGTTTTCAGATTTAAAGGAATAACCACTTTGCATCAAACACGATCCGGATACAATGTTCATGCTCAGTGCAGACATCAAATAACAATTATTCAGATTTATAACTAATCCCGATGGCATATGGAGAGGTAGCGTCCCGACGGCGATCACATCAACTCTTGATCCATTGCCGACCCGCATCATGACCTCGTCCCTTGCTAGTTGTCGCTTATACCGTAGCCCCTGAACCGAGTTACATATATTAGCAACCGATCCCGTATCAAATACCCAGGTGCTATTGCGAGTACTAGTCAAGTACACATCAATAACATGTATATCACATATACCTTTGTTTGCCTTGCCGGCCTTCTTGTCCGCCAAATACTTGGGGCAATTGCGCTTTGAATGGCCAGTCCCCTTGCAATAGTAACACTCGGTGTCAGACTTAGGGCCAGCTCGGGGTCTCTTTTCAGGTGTGGCAACAGATTTGCCACCCTTCTTGCCCTTGTGCTTGCCTTTCTTGTCCTTCTTGAAACCGGTGGTCTTATTGATCATCAACACTTGATGTTCTTTTCTAATCTCCACTTCTGCAGTCTTAAGCATTGACAGAAGCTCGGGAAGAGACTTCTTCATGCCCTGCATATTATAGTTCATCATGAAGCTCTTGTAGCAAGGTGGCAGAGATTGGAGAACATGATGTATGCCTAAGTCAATGGGAATCGTTATTCCCAAGGACACAAGCTTATCGGCGTACCCAGACATTTTGAGTACGTGCTCACTAACAGAGCTGTTCTCCTCCATCATGCAGCTAAAGAACTTTTCAGAAGCATTATAACTCTCTACGGCAGCATGGGTATCGAAAATCATTTTCAATTCTCCCATGGTATCAAAGGCATTGCCATTTTCGAAAAGCTTTCGAAGTTCTGGATCTAGCCCATACAGTATGCCGCAATGAACTAAGTTGTGGTCCTCCTGACGAGTCACATAGACATTCTTTTCCTCGTCAGGGCCATCAGGAGCTGGTGGGGGGCCTAGCGGTGCCTCTAGCACATATTGCTTTTGTGCAGCAGTGAGGAGAATCCTCAAATTCATAGCCAAGTTGGTGAAGTTGCTACCATTCGCAGCAAGTTTCTCTTTCTCTATGAACACATTGAAATTAAAAGCAGGTGGTGCCATCTACAACAGAATTTGTAAAGTTTATTTAGACTAAGTTTATGATAGAGTGAGTTCAACTAATCCAAATTACTAATGAACTCCCACTCAAAAACGACATCCCTCGTGTCCTTTTGGTGATTACATGAACCAAATCCACTACACCAAGTCCGATCATCACGTGAGTTGATGTAGCTTCAAAGGCAAGCATCTATATGGGCATCATATCAACTATATGACTCATGCTTAACCTTTCGGTCTGTGTTTCGAGGCCATGTCTGTACATGCTAGGCTCGCCAATTAAGAACCTTAGTATTCGCGTGTGTAAAACTGTCTTACACCCGTTCCTATGAAAGCGTAGAGTCGAGTACACCCGATCATCACGTGATGTCTCGAAACACGATTCACAGAACGGTGCATACTTAAGGAAGAACACATTTTATCTTGATATCTAAATTAGGGATCTTATTACAATGCTACAAAAAGCGCCAAACTAGCAATATAAGATGCTAACATCTAATGTGTAAAGTGAGATGATATGGTCCATGCATTTGATCTCTATCATTTGCATCGTGGTATGGTCTCTATCATTCCTTTGTGTGTGAGGCCAAGGTCTATGGAACTTACATGTTGAGTGTGTTGTAAGAGTATATATCATACATCTACTTACAACAATACCATATCAAGACACTAGCCCAGCAATGATCTAAACTAGACGCCTCTAATTTATCAATTGCAAGTTTTACGTGGCTTAGGGCTTTCAGAGATAGAACCGGTCTTACCTACGAACATGAACCACAACAAGGATAACCAAGTTATTAGCAACTCGTTGTAAATCAGATATTGACTATAGTAGGAGAGACAGACACCCGCTAGCCACTTATGCAAAACAAGTTGCATGTCAGTCGAGGAACCGGTCTCATGTACGATGACATGTAAGGTTGGTCCGGGCCGCTTCATCCCACTATGCCACCAATATCTAAAATATATAGAAGATGCAATAACATGATCATCATCGCCCACATATAAACATATGTGTACTACCCGTGCAAAGCACCTACGCATAGATCAGGCTCTGATACCATTGTTGGGTCCATGACAGAAAAAACAAAAATTCCTATGATGAGAACTATACGCCAAGATCTATCTACTAGATACAGAGCAACGGGTGGACATACATCCATCGAGAACTTACCCTCGAAGACAACGAGTTTTGTTAACGAGTAGGAACTCGTGGTTGATGTAGTCGTACACTTGCCGATCTCAAGATCGTCTGGAAGTCAGAGCACCGCAAATCAGCAGCGCATCCGTCCTCGCACACACGTTCAAGCCACTGAACAACCTCCACATTCTTGCTCCAGCGATGCAGCGGAAGCAGCAACTCCTTCCAGACGAAATGCCACCGGGAACATGTATCTCGCTAATCCGAGACCATGGGGGAATAATTCTAGAGGGGGAGAGAGATCCTTCACGAGGAGGTGTGTGGAAGAAGGAGGAAGAGGGGGGACTTTTATAGGAGGAGGTGGGGGTACCCCCTCCATGGCCGGCGCCTCATGGAGGTGAGCCCTCACCTCCTCCATTCATGTGGTGGTAACTCCCTCCACATTAAAATGCCTCTTCACATTCCCTTTTAAAGTCTCCACTTTAAATGCATTAAAATTCTCTAAGTTTAATGCTCTCTCATTTAATAAAACTCTTTTATTAAATTTATTCAGAGTTTTGTTAATTAATTTAATTAACAAACATTCACATAAAACCCCTTGCTACATTTCAATATCACATGCAGAACCACTTTCTCCAATTTCACCCGAAACAATTCCGGTTTCTATCGAAACAATTCCTGCGCTTTGCAATTCTTTCGTCTGAAACATATGTGCTCCAAAATGGTGTCCGGTAACTCTTAAGTGTGTCACCCTATGGTTCACGAATAATGCAGACATGATTGAGACTCCTCTTAGATCAATAATCAGAAGCGGGACCTGGAGATCCATACTGACTCCTGCATATTCAACGATGACTTCTGTGATCGTGAGAACCTTTAACGCTAGTAACTTAATCCCTTTGTCTCATGATATAATACATGTCCGAGATTCGATCATCGGTATCCAAATACCTAGTTTGATCTCGTTACCGACATGCACTCTTTTCTTGTTCCCGTGATATAACATTGTAGTGATCACATCACTTGCTTGCAAGCTATCTTAATGTGATATCACCGAGAGGGCCCAGAGTATATCTATTCTTCATCGGGATTGACAAATTCCACTCTTGATCCATGCGCCTCAACATAACACCTTCGTAGCACTGAACCCATCTTTATAGTCACCCTGTTACGGTGTGACGTTTGATGTTATCAAGATACTCTTCTGGTGTTAGCAATTAACATGATCTCATGGTCTAAGGATAAAGATAACTTCGTATGATGTTATAGAAATATAAACATAATGACTTGATCATAATGCTATACTTCGTATGAATGTTCATCACATTATTTCACAAATGTTGTGACCTTGTTATTAACAACATCCAATGTCTATGATCAGGAAACCTTGATCATCTTGTTAATCAACAAGCTAGTCTATAAGAGAATTAAAAAACCTATGGAACTTTATTTGCATGCTAATAGCAATGTTATTAGTATGAATTCTTTAAACACCATTATTGGTAATGCTGTGGAAAAGTCTAAGCTTGGGGAAGCTAGTTTTTATGAAAATGATCTTTTTAGTCCCCCAAGCACGGAGGATAAAATTTACTTTGATGATACTATACCTTCGATATATGATGATTACAATGATGACTATGATATTTTCAGTCCACCTATTATTGAGGAGAAAATTAATTATGATGACAATATGCCTCCTATATTTGATGATTATGGTGCTGAGAATAATAATAATAGCTATTTTGTTGAATTTGCTCCCAGTATGATTAATAAGAATGACTATTCTTATAGGGAGAGCAATAATTATTTTATGCATGTGGCTCATGATAAGAATATTTTATGTGATAGTTATATTGTTAATTTTATTCATGGTACTATTGAAAGTTATTATGAGAGAGGGAAACAGGGTTTTATGTATCTCAATAATATTAAGTTTCCCCTCTTTATGTTGAAAATTTTGAAGTTGTACGTGTTTTGCTTTCCTATGCTTGTTGCTTTGTGCTTTCATGAGTTGTTTCTTTATAAGATTATTTTTCATAGAAAGTGGGCTAGACTTAAATTTATTCCATATTTGCTTCTTGATGCTCTCTTTTACTTCAATTCATATTTCTTATGTGAACGTCATTGAAATTATCATGCCTAGCTCAAAGGCGTTAAAGAAAAGCACGATAATCCAAATTTCTTTAGGAACCTTTTGTTGAGACTTGGAAGTTATTACGTCTGTAATAACCGCTCCTTATCCTTTTTGTGTGGTTTTTGTGCCAAGAGTAACCTCTAATGAGAGAGAAGAAAGATTTGGGAAAGTTGTTGTCCCGAAACAGATTTTTGTGCTTCGCTGTAAAAATTTATGAAAAATCTCTGTACGTCGGTTTGAGCTGTAATATTTTGTGCTTCTGCCCTAGGTTGTTATCCAACTTTCGTTAGTTCAACACTTTTTGATTTGAACAACAGAAGGTCTTCGAAAAAATTGGTTTTTCCCTGCTGGTCTGTTTTGACAGATTTTTGCCATTATTTGCATGTGCCTCTTAATCTCTTTGTCTTTGAGTTCTCTTTGATCATTTGAACTTTTTAAAGGAAGTACTACAGTAGCTTTTGTTTTAATGGAAGTTTTACTCGTGTTGAAACTGAACCAAAAGACTTATTATCTTGACTACACTAATGTTGCTAATGAAGATTGTGTGAAGTTTTGTATGAAGGAAATTTTGAAGTGTAGAGAAGAGTAATGTGATAAGATGAAGAATGGACAAAATCTCAAGCTTGAGGATGCCACCCGTGTCACCCCAAGAAATATTCAAGAAGTACAAGCGTCAAAGCTCGGGGATGCCCAAGGCATCCCCTTCTTCATTAATAAAAATCTCAGGTTTCTTCCAAACACTTCATTTTTATTGTTTCATGCATAGTTGTGTTGTTCTTGGAGCGTATTTGTTTTCGTTTTTAGTTTTTGTTTGCTTGGTTTTTTTAAATAAAGTTGGTTGGACCCCCGCATTCATACATTCGTTTTCAAATAACTTGATTTGGATTGGAAAAGAGTAGGAAAGTTCATGCTTAAGTGGTATAAAAGGAGCTTGTTTTTGACTGTGACTTAGGCTTTATCATGTCATGCTTGATATTGTTTTGGCTTTATGCTTAGTGATTATTGCTGTAGCATGACTTGTTATAAACAATTGAGATTGCTTAATGTGCCTTAAAAGAATCATGCTTTGTTTTAGCATATAAAAGCATACTATTGTGGTATTCTCCTTTAATGATTTATTTGGGTTGACTTGGCGCATGCTCACACCATGTTAAGACTATACTAAGTCACCATAGCCTCTATGATCATTTAGTTTTTGACTTATAATATCACTTTATGATTTAATTAATGATGTTTTGTCGCTTTGCATGATTATGGCCATTATTGCTCTCTTAGTTGGTCGCTCCCAGTCTTGTGCTAGCCTCCATACTAAGTATGAGTTCCACTCATTCATCCAACTCCAAATAAAACCAAGTTATTCCAAAGAGTCCACCATACCTACCTATTAGCATTTGCTATTCCAAGTATATTCATGTTCTTATCTACCTTCCGAATTAAACTTGTTATGTGAAAATTAGTGATTAAAGCTCTCACGAACTTGATGGCACACTTTACTTTTCTTGCACTTAATAAACTTGAACCATTGTGCCCATCTATGTTGCGTATATGCTTGCATTTTGTAAGTTGTGAATTAGCAGAACAATGTTATCAAGGGGAACGCTTTCAATATTGCACTTTATTTAGTTGATATCATGCTCTTTTGCTTATGGATCCCGATGGTGTGAAATGAAAGGGGAGCTTCTAAGGATCATGGAGTTCGTATATGTGTTAGAGAAACGCCTAGGTAGCTGGTCTAAGCCATGCCTAATCATGGTGGAAACCTGCAGCGTAACCATAGTGAGCAATCTATAAAGCATCCTCTATAAAAAAGACCTATGCAAAAAGGAAAGAAAAAAAGAAAAAAAAGAGCCCTATGCAAATAGGAAATAAAAGGATGCTGAGATGCTCATTGTCTGCTTGACTTGCCATTTTGATATGGGGATTCTTCCGTATCATCGGGCAAGGGGTATCTCGTTGGCGGTTCTCTATGATACACATGTACTTACAATGATAAGAACTTACTTGTGACTAAACTTGAGTAGCATGAGGAACGATACTCGTAAGTAAAGGGAATGCGATTTTTATCTTATAACTAGTCAAGCATATCCTCATATTTGTTCACTTTAACCTTAATCACCTAAAGATGCTTATGATAGGGGCAATGAGAGCTGAAAGCTAATAAGTTGATCATGATAATTAGTGCACCTCTGTAGACATCACATGTGAGTAAACATAGGAATGGAGAATGTGGGCATACATACGTACATATCACCCTCTCCTGGTTATCTCTTTTACCCATATAGGGAGGAGGGGAGGCTCCACCCCGCTCGAACCCAGCCTCGACGCTTTGTGCAAGTACCATCTCTGGCTTCCTGTGCCACGGCATTAGTGTGAGACTTATGTTTCGACCATGTCAACAATTATCCTTCAATCGTATGAACTTTTTGATCTAGTAAGGCTTAACCTCTGTGGATATCCCTCTGCCAAGGGATGGTACAACTTTTTGCTTGGAAATATATGCCAACTCCTGCAGGTTCTGAGGACTCGAACAAAGCATACACAAAGCACATCTCCTACGGGTTCCAAGGACTTTAATAAAGCATGTGTGAAGCAATGCACATGACTAGCTTGACAATTAGAGCAAAAGAAGTTCTGTTGACTACAAAAGTGCTACCGCCATCTCTAAATCCTCTATTTTACCGAGACCACCGATAGTAGATTTGTGAAAAACAATGTTAGGCTTGTGATTTGTTTATTTAATCTAACTTTTGTGCAATAAAATTGGCATTGAATTTGGATATGGTTTAACTATTTAAAATGGCATCATTTTTGTGTAAATCTCATTTATTTAGTGTGAATACTAATAAATATGCATTGCTCATTTGCTCGTAGTTTCCTATCAACCTTTTCGACTTTGAACGAGAGTTTTTAACTTTTTCGGTTCTTGATATACACCTAACTCAATCAACACGTATTGCACGTGCAACATTACTAGTGGGTTCAAATCGCACAGTAGGCACTTATATTTTCTTCTCTTTTGTCTTTTATCTTGCTACTAGTACTAACATGTTTTATTCAAATCTTATATTTTCTACTCTTTTATCTTTCACCTTGCTACTAGTCCTAGCACATTTTGTTCCTGGCACCTGGGTATTATAATTTGAGCCTAAGTTCTTCTTCCTCAACCTTTTTAAGTGTAAATAGTAAAGATACACACACACATATATATATATATATATATATATATATATAGGAAAAATACTTCTTACTCCCGGGTGTAACTACACCCGGGTGTCATATACTATCTTACAGAAGTATTTGTAATACTTTATCTATTTGAGTATATTCATATACTATATCTAAGATACTTATATATATATATATATAGAAACCCTATTTAGCACCCAGGGTGCAGAATAGTTATTTTGCACCCCACATATTTTTACGTTCTCACATATAGAAATTTATGTTTTTTATACTAATAATTATGTTTATGTTCATCAGAACGTAAAAAAATCGACATAAAAATACGATTTATGAGTCATTATAGTGTAAAAAACATAGAAAATACACATTTTATGTCATATTTTTATACGGCACGTAAACGATTTTTTTTACGACATGTCTAAATTTTCTTATGTTGTTCTCGACTTTCGAGGTAAGAGAAAATTTACGTGACATAAAAATCATGTATAGTTTGAAAGATAAAGGGTGGATGAAGAATAACTATTCTACACCCTGAATGTCAAATATCGCGACTCTATATATATATATATATATATATATATATATATATATATGACGCTTATATGGGATACCACGCGTACCACGTATGGTGTCTGGGCACCATGGTGCCCCAGTTATTTTACCTATATATACGCTCATATGGGACACCATGGTGCCCGGGCATCATACCTGTATTTCGTACATACCTAGGGTGTACGTAACCAAATTTTACATACCTAAAATATACCTATCCAAGTTATATATACATAAGATATCACATACCTAAATGTACATACCTAAGTTGCATATATATACGTACGTTGCGTACGTACACCTTAGGTATGTAATATGTTAGGTATATCTAACTTAGGTATGCATATCTTAGGTATGTAATACCTAGGTATGTACAACTTAGGTACGTATACCCTCAGGTATGCGTGGTTCAAATCAAAATTACGCGTATCACGTATAGTGTCTAGTCATCATGGTACCCTAGTTATTCTAAAATAGTGGAATAACATGGATGCTACCTATGCATATCAATCCAATCATCGGATCCTCTATAGAGAGCACAAGACTTAACACCGGGATCACAAGATTCCTAACGGAAGATTCCACTCACATTACAACAGGACCACATGCCACCAAGCCACCATAGGCTAAGATAAACGCCACTTTCGTGGTCTAGTAAAATGGCTAGTTTGATTTTACACGTTCATACACCACACATATCCATCCCTCCACGAATCATCCAAAATTTTGGTCCATGAAGTACACCAGCTTTTCAACCACGTGAGTGACCAAGTTCATGGTCTATTGGTTGGACACGCAAACCACCTCTTATCTATCCTCGGTAAGAGCTTTTTTTGTGTGTTCGGTCTGTGTCTCGCTTTGTCATGTATTTTTTGAACAAAAAAAAAACGAGCAGGCACACTGATGTGTTCCTTTTCCTAAAACAACCTTGTATCCTCCTAGTTCCAAATCAAGTAAACTGTAACTTGTATCCATTAGGACTTATGTTAATCGCGAATGCTGCCATTGTAATTGTAGATCCTCTAGTTTTACTTTGGCAACTAATCCAGTTTGTGTTTAGTTAGACCAATAATACATTTCTTTGTATCCTCTGGTTTATCGCGAAAGCACAAGATCAGCACTAAATGCGAATTGATGGCAAAACTGATAGGTGGGACCCACCTATAATGCTGACGTGGCAAAATCTAAAAAACAATCCTAAGATATAAAAATATCTAAATGTCAAAGTCATTAAAAACACAACCCGTCCCCGACCCCGTCCTCCTCCCAGCCCCGTTCCGGCCGTAGCCTCCCCGTCCAACTCCAGCCCGGTGTCGCCCCGCAGCCAGCCTGCCCGGTGTTGTTCCGTCCATCTCTGGCCAGGGGCGTCCTCGTCCAGCCCGTCCCGGCGCCGCCAAGTCCAGCTCCAGCCAGGGCCGGCCGCATCCATCCCATACTGGTGAGGCTACAGCCCATCTCCGGCCAGAGGCAGCCGCGTCTAGCCCGTCCAGGCGAGGCTCCAGCCCGCCCCGTGGCGATGGCGAGCTCTGCTCATGGAGAGGCGTCGGGGACGAGGACTAGAGGAGGAGGGGTGGGGGACGTACCTACCCGAGGGCACAGTGGATGTCGAGGGCGGCACGTGGAGGCTGGCGGCAGGGCGGTGGTTGGGCAGCCTAACGGCGTTTGAGCTTGTCCTCGCGGTGGTGGCATCTCGATCTATTTCGCGTGAAAGAAGAATAGGGAAGGAGAAAGGGGTGATGTGGTTAAGTAGTAGAAGATCATTAGTCTCGGTTGGTGGCTTCAACCGGAACATGGTCATTAGTCCTGATTGGTGGCTCCAACCAGGATGAATTCTCTGGTCATTCGTCCTGGTTGGAGCCACCAACCGGGACGTATGTTCTTTTTCAAATGTTTTCAAACTTTTCAGTCCAGGTTCCCGCCTTATTTCTTATTTAGGTGTTTAAATTTGAAATGGTTTTTAAATGGTAAATTATTTGATTTAAAAAAACTTTCAACATGAAAAATGTTTGAATTTGAATAACTAATACAAAACCATTTTATGTTTTCTAAAATAAGTATTTTAACTATTCAAACTATTAACCATTTTGCCATTTTCAATTAAAAATGCATTAACTAATATTTTTTTGTATACTTTGGAATTTGAAAAAACTTTCAACATGAAAAGTTTTTGAATTTGAATAACTAATCCAAAAACATTTTCTGTTTTCTAAAATAATTATTCTAACTAGTCTAACTATTAATCATTTTGCCATTTTAAAATACATTAACTAATATTTTTTGCATGCTGTGGAATCTCACAAAACTTTCAACATGAAAAGTGTTTGAATTTGAATAACTAATCCAAAACCATTTTATGTTTTCCCTTTGTTCCGGTACAAATGGGTCAAGCTGACAGGAGATGGAGAAAGGTAGACGAGCAGTACGAAATAACAATAGTGGATCTCAACAATCTTGGATACAGAGACGAACCATTCGTCCTAGCCAATGGCTTAGTGATGACCCACAAGTATAGGGGGTGTATCGCAGTATTTTCGAGGGAAGTGAAACCCAATTTATTGATTCGATACAAGGGGAGCCAAAGAATATTTATCAGCCTTAACAACTGAGTTGTCAATTCAGCTGCACCTGGAAACAATCTTGCTCACAGCAGTTTATTAGTAGCAACAGTTTTGTAGTAGGAATAGTAAAGTAACAGCAGTAGTAAAGCAAAGACAGTAGTAACAAAAGCAGTAAACCGTGGGATTCGAGTGCGGTAGACATAGGGATGGATGGACGGGCGTTGCATGGACAAGACAATTCACATAGCAATCAGAACATAGGGCAATTACAGATAAATAAGATAAAGCATCCAAGTACTAGACAATCCTAGGCATGTGTTCCATATATAGTCATACGTGCTCGCAATGAGAACTTGCACAACTTCTTTTGTCCTGCCATCCCGTTTGCAGCGAGGCCTCTAGGAAACTACTGACAATTAAGGTGCTCCTTTTAATAGAGCACCGGAGCAAAGCATTAACACTCCGTGAACACATGTGATCCTCACATCAAAGTCATTCCCTTTCGGTTATCCCGATTTCTGTCACTTCGGGGCCATAGGTTCCGGACAACAACGTGTGTAAACAACTTGTAGATAAGACCAAAAACAATACTATCATAATGAATCAATAACATGTTCAGATCTGAAATCATGGCACTCGGGCCCTAGTGACAAGCATTAAGCACAACAAGTCGCAACAAAGTCATAAAGCACTAATAAAAGATACTAGGCACCATGCCCTAACAATCTGATGCCATTACATGAACGGTCTCATCCAATCCCTACCATACCCATAGCCTACAGCGGGGGATTACTCACTCATAGATGGGGAAACATGGATGGTCGATGGAGAAGCAATGGTGATGATGATGGCGATGATCTCCTCCAATTCCCCGTCCCAACAGGGTACCAGAACGGAGTTTCTGGTGCTGTTTCGTGGAATCTGGTGGTGGCGGCGGAGCGGAACTCCTTCTGGAAAAACATCGACCCCCCCGAAGTTTTTAGGTCAGAAGGCTTCTTATAGGCGAAGAGGGAGACTGAGGGTGCTGGGCCACCACACCATGCCTCGGCGCTGGCCAGCCCAACCCGCGCTGGGGTGGTGTGGCCAGCCAGCCCTCCTCCTCTCAGATTCTCCTGGAGTCTTCTGGAAAATAGGCACTTTGGCTTTTGTCCCGTCCAATTCCGAGAATATTCATTTTCTGACTTTCCTGGAACCAAAAACAGCAGAAAACAGGCAGCAAGCACTGTGGCTCTTGTTAATAGGTTAGTCCAAGAAATCATATGAAAAGTACTCCAAAGTGTGGACAAAACACAAGAAAGTGGATAAAACCAAGCATGGAACATCAAAAATTATAGATACATTTGCAATGTATCAACATCCCCATGCTTAACTCCTGCTCGTCCTCGAGTAGGTAAGTGATAAAAACAAAAGAATAATTTTTGAGGTGACATGCACCATCATAAACTTGATCAAAGTATTTGTAAAACATTCAAAGTTGGGATCATAGTACTTCAATCATAACATGAAAGACAAAGTTCTAGCAATAAGACAAAGAAACTATGATGCAACATGAAAAGGCACAAACAAAAGATTTATGAATAACAATGCTTTGCAAGACGTTTGTTTGTTTCACATAAAGAAAACATAGCATAATGGCATTCAGCTTGTCCCTCATAGAGTAGCAAGTATAAATGCACAGGACACCTTCAAAGTTTATAGGAGTGACTAGATACAAATAGTTTAAAACAAGCAATGTCAAGGTATGCATCAATCAACTACTCTTGGTACAATGCACATAGAACTAAGAATGGCCACTATGCTCTCAAGAAAGTGCTCATAGAATGTGTGGAGACTCAACAAGGAAATGAACAGGTTTTGAAAAGTTTGAAAGGCTTCCAAATGCTGAAAGTATGGTACTCATTAGCTTTAAGCTCTCATTGCCTCTATCATAAGCATCTTTAAATGGTTAAGGTTAAAGTGACACAACTAAGAGGATATGCTTGACAAGTTATAAATCAAAGTCTCATGCCCCTTACTTACGAAGACCGATACTCATGCTACTCAACTTCAGTCACGAGTAAGCTCTTGTCATTGTAAGTATATACGTATCATAGAGAACCGCCAACGGGGTACCCCTTGCACATGATACAAGAGCTATCCCATAATCAAAATGACAAGGCAAGCAGACAATGAGCGTCTCAGCGATCTTTTTATTTACTATGTGCATAGATTTTTATTGAGGATGCTTCATAGAATGCTCATTATGGTTATGCTGCAAGTTTCCACCATGATTAGGCATGGCTTAGGCTAGCGGCCCAAGCGTTTCTCTAACATACATACAAACTCCATGATCTTACAAGTTCCACTTTTATTTCACACCGCCGAGATCCATAAGCAAAATAACATGATATCAACTAGGTACAAAGTACCAATGAAGTGTTGAAAGCGGTCCCCATGATACATGGTTCTGCTAACTTCAACTCATAAAGCGCAAGCATATACGCAACAAAGAAGGACGCAATAGTTCAGGTTTATTAAGTGCAAGAAATAAAGTGTGACATCAAGTTCGTGAGAGCTTTACTAACTAACTTTCTCATAACAAGCAAACATTTTATTCAGAAGAAAACAAGGCATATTGAATATGCACGGAAGTAGCAAATGATGCTAATAGGTAGGTATGGCGGACACTTTGGCAATATTTGGTTTAAGGGAGTTGGAAACATGAGTAAAACACTCAGTGTAAGTGAAGTCTAGCAATAGTAAGGGAGCGACAAACGAGAGAGCAATAATGGCCATAATCATGCAGAGCGACAAAACATCATTAATCAAAGCATAAAGTGATACTACAAGTTGAAAACTAAAGGATCATAAAGGCTTATGGTGACTTGGGATAGTCATAACATGGTGTGAGCATATGCCAAGTCAACCCAAATAAAGCATCAAAGGAGAATACCACTATACTATGCTTTAATATGCTAAAACAACGCATGATTCATCCAAGGAACATTAAGCAATCTCAATTGTTTATAACAAGTCATGCTACAACAAAGAATACTAAGCATAAAGCCAAAACAATATCAAGCATGGCATGACAAAGCATAGGCCACAGTCAAAAACAAGCTCTCTTTACCACTCAAGCATGATCTTTCCTACTCTTTTCCAATCCAAACCAAACTATTTGAAAACCAATGCATGAAAGAGGAGGTCCAACCAATTTATTCAGCAACCTAAGCAAACCACGCAAACTAAAAACCAAAATGAGAACAAAAAATAAGACGCTCCAAGAACAACACAACTGTGCATGAAACAATAAAAATGAAGTGTTTGGAAGAAACCTGAGTTTTTTATTGATGAAGAAGGGGATGCCTTGGGCATCCCCAAGCTTTGACGCTTGTACTTCTTGGATATTTCTTGGGGTGACACGCATGGCATCCCCAAGCTTGAGCTTTAGTCCATACTTCATCTTATTACTCATTCCTTCCATACACCTGAAATTTTTTCCTTCATACAAAACTTCACACACTCTTTATTAGCAACATTAGTGCACTCAAGATAAATAAGTCTTAAGGTTTAGTTCTAACACCAAATAAACTTCCACTAAAACACTAGCTACTTTATAACTTCCCTCAAAAAGCTCAATTCCCCAAAAGAACTCAAAAAGGAACCAACAAGAAGCAAATGCAGAAAATGGCAGAAATCTGTCAAAACAGACCAGCAGGTAAAGACGAATTTTTTCGAAGACCTTCTGTTGATCAAATAAAAAAGTGTTGAACTAATGAAAGTTATATAACAACCTGGTGCAGAAGCACAAAAATTCACGCCTCAAAAAGACGTTCAGAGATTTTACACGAATTTTTACGGTGAAGCACAGAAATCTGTTTCGGGATAGCAACTTTCCAAGACTCATCTAAAACTTTTGGGTTATCTCCCAATAAGTACTTTTCTTTAACGCCTTTAAGTTAGGCATAAGCAACAACTGAAATGGATAGAATAGAAGTAAGCGGAGATAATCATGGTGAAAACATTGTTTTGTTCAATGAAATCCTTTTGTTAACAAGGTTGATCAGGTCTTGTTACCAAAACAATTTCATATGAGACAAAACTTTGTATTCCACTAATGATTATGTTACCTCAACCTTGATAGCAATGGTCCCAATCATAATAGTTTCAAATTTTTCTCTTGGTATGGGACAATATATTTCTCCAACTTGAATGCCCTCAACATGTTCAATTGAATTCAAACCATAAGTCCTTTCAATCTTCTTGGGGAAATAGACAGTATCTTCCTTGTCATTAATATTGAAAGTCACCTTTTCTTGATTACAATTAATAACAGCTCCTTCAGTATTAAGAAAAGGTCTCCCAAGAATAATAGACATATTATCGTCTTCAGGCATTTCAAGCACAACAAAATCAGTCAATATCAAGCAATTGTGAGCCACCTTAACAGGTACATCCTCACATATACCCATAGGAATAGTGGTAGATTTATCAGCCATTTGCAAAGATATATCAGTTGGTATTAATTTTTCAAGTTGAAGCCTCTTATAGAGAGAGAAAGGCATAACACTAACTCCCGCTCCCAAATCACACAAAGCAGTTCTAACATAACTATTCTTAATAGAGCAAGGGATAGTTGGAATCCCTGGGTCTCCAAGTTTCTTAGGAACCTTACCATTGAAGGAATAATTAGCAAGCAAAGTAGAAATTTATTCATTAGGGATCTTCCTTTTATTGGAGACACTGTCCTTGATATACTTTGAGTAAGGAGGCAATTTAATAGCATCAGTTAAAGGAATTTGCAAGAATAAAGGCTTCATCCAATCACAAAACTTATTATAGTGTTCATATTCCTCTGACTTGTGTTTCTTATCAGGGAATTGCATAGGTTTTTGGACCCAAGGTTCTCTTTCACTACCATGTTTCTTAGCAATAAAATCTTCTTTGGTGTATTTAGTATTCTTAGTGTGGTTTTCAGGTTCTTCTTCAACTTTTCTTCATTAGGAACAATATTTTCTTCATTACCACTTTCAGTTTCAGCATCAGAGATAGATATACTATTAGGATCTATAGCAGGTTCAGAGGGTTCTACAATAGTTTTATGTTTTTTTTCCTTTTCTTACGAGTAGAACCACTATTTTCAGCTTGTTGAGAATCCTGCTCAATTCTTTTGGGATGCCCCTCAGGATATAGAGGATCCTGGGTAGCAGCACAACTTCTAGTTCTAATTTCATAAGCATGTTTTTCTTTAGCAGCATTAACTAGCAAGTCGTTTTGCACTTTAACGAGTTGATCTATTTGAGTTTGAACCATTTGAAAGTGTTTAACAATCATTTTAACATCATTAGAGGTTCTTTCTGTTGGAGATATGCCCAAGAGGCAATAATAAAAGTGGTTATTATTATATCTTTGTGTTTATGATGAATGTTTACATCCCATGCTATAATTGTATTATTAGGAAACACTAATACTTATGTGTTTTGTAAACATAAAAGGGTCCCTAGTAAGCCTCTTGTTGAACTAGCTTGTTGATTAATAGATGACCATGGTTTCCTGATCATGGACATTGGATGTCATTAATAACAAGGTTATATCATTAGGAGAATGATGTGATGGACACACACACCCATAGTAAGTGTAGCATAAGATCAAGTCATTAAGTTCGCATTGCTACAAGCTTTCAAATGCATAGTAACCTAATCCTTCGACCATGAGGTTATGTTAATCACCATCACTGGATGGGTACTTTGATGACATCAAACACCGCTTCGTAACTGGGTGGTTATAAAGGTGTCATTGGGTATTCTGAAAGTATGTGTTGAAGCGCATGGACCAAGATTGGGATTTGTCCATCCATATGACGGATAGATATGCTCTGGGCCCTCTCGATGGAATGTCATCTAGTTAGCTTGCAAGCATGTGACTAGGTCACAAGGGATGACATATCATGGAACGAGTAAAGAGTACTTATCAATAACGAGGTAGAACTAGGTATGGAGATACCGACGATCAAACCTCGGATAAGTAGAGTATCGCGTGACAAAGGGAGTTGGTTTTCATATGTATATGGTTCTATCGATCACGAAGTCATCATTGAGTATGTGGGAGCCGTTATGGATCTCCAGATCCCGCTGATGGTTATTGATCGGAGAGGTGTCTTCATTATGTGTGCATATTCATGAACCGTAGGGTGACACACTTAAGGTTCGATGCTATTTAAGTAGATATGGAATGTGCGTTGGAGACCAGATGTTGTTAGGAGTCTCGGATTGGATCTGGGACATCACGAGGAGATCCGGAATTGTCCGGAGAATAAGATTCATATAATGGAGATCATTTTCTAGGTTCGGAAATGTTCTAGAGTGTTTATATGGGGATTCTAGAAGGTTTCGGAATGTTCCGGAAGGTTCTAGAAAGTTCTGTGGAGTTTACTTGAAAACCAAGAAAGGAAAAGGGGAAACTTGGGGGGGGGGGGGGGGAGGAAACTCCCCCCAAGCCCCCCTTGTGCGCCGGCCCTAGAGGTGGCCCTAGGGGTGGGAACCCTAGGCGCCACCCCTCCCTCTATAAATAGAGGGGTGGAGGCGCCCTCCCTTTGCCCCTTCCACTCCTTGCCCTAGCCGCCTCTCTCCTCCTCCTTCGCTCTGCTCTGGCTTAGGCGAAGCCCTGCAGAATTCTCTACTCCACCACCACCACCACGCCGTCGTGCTGCTGGGATTCCGTGGAGATATCTACAACCTCTGGTGCTTGCTGGAACAGGGAGAGGAAGGTCTGCATCGACTCCGCACGTGTGACCGACATGAAGCGCCACGAACGCGGCGCCGGAAGGCTCGTCCACTCGATCTTGAGATCGGCAAGTGATCGTCTACATCAACCATGAGATCCGATCTCCCACAAGGCTTTCGGATCTACAAGGGTTAGTACAGATCTATCTCGTTGCACATGTCTAATAGATTAGATCTTGGCTTTTATCTAGATTAGATCTGGGTTTTGTTCGTTCTTGCGGTAGAAATTTTTTGTTTTCCATGCTACGAACCCTTCAGTGGTATCAGAGCCGTGTCTATGCGTAGATCTGTTGCACGAGTAGAACACAATGGTTTTGTGGGTGTTGGTGTTTGTGTCGTCTTTTGCTTTGTGTACTTTGCATCTTGCGGTATGGTGGGATGAAGCGGCTCGGGCTAACCTTACATGTCATCGCACAAGAGACTTGCTCCACGCTTGACGTGTAACTTGCTTTGCACAAGTGGCTTTGCGGGTGTCTGTCTCTCCCACCATAGTATAGATCCAATTTACACTTTGCACTTGATAGCACTTGTATCAACGTTGTGGTTCAGTTTCGTAGGTAAGATCCGTTCTTATTCGAAAGCCCCAAACCACGTAAAACATGCAAAGAAAATTAGAGGCATCTAACTTGTTTTTGCAGGGGTTTTGTGATGTGATATGGCCATCATGTGATTGTGATTATATTTGATGTATGCAATGATCCTTGTTGTAATATGGCAACCGGCAGGAGCCTAATGGTTGTCTTTAATTCTGTTAAGACCTGCGTGTCTATTCATCTTGTAATAGCTTTATTCCAAGTAGTTGTAATAGTTGCTAGTGATGATGGACAACCATGAAGCGGCGCCACTTACCTTGACGCAATGTTGGTGATGATGGAGATCATGTCCGTGCTTTGGAGATGGAGATCAAAGGCATAAGAAGAAAGGGACATATCATATCACACTAATTATGAATTGCCTGTGATGTTAATCCTTTATGCATCTTGTATTGCTTAGATCGCGACGGTAGCATTATAAGATAATCCCTCTCACTAAATATCAAGTAATAGAGTGTTCGTCCTTAGTTGGCACCGTTGCTAAGACTCGTCGTTTCGAAGCATCTCGTGATGATCGGATGTGATAGATTCTACGAGTGCATACAACGGGTGCAAGCCAGTTTTGCACATGCAGAAACTAAGGTTAATCTTGACGAGCCTAGCATGTACAAACATGGTCTTGGAACACGGAATACCAAAAGGTAGAGCATGAGTCATATAAATGATATGATGAACATGAAGATTGTTCGCCGTTGAAACTACATCTTCTCTCGTGAAGATCGGACTTGGTGTAGTGGATTTGGTTCGTGTAATCACTAAGACAACGTGAGTGATGTTGTTTTGAGTGGGAGTTCACCTAGTTAATTTAAGAATTAAAATTGAACTCAATTTATCATAAACTTAGTCTAAACTACTTGCAAATTTGTTGTAGATTATGGTGAACCTCTCCATCTATTTCAATGCGTTCCTAGAGAAAGAAAAGCTTAAGAACAATGGAAGCAACTTCACGGACTGGCTCCGTGGACTGAAGATTGTCCTCAGGGCTGGTCAGTTGACCTATGTGCTCGAAGCACCGCTAGGTGACCCACCTGCAGAAGATGCCACCGATGACGTAAAGAATGTTTACGCCACTCGAAAAAATCACTACTCCACAGTTCAGTGTGCCATCCTGTACGGTTTAGAAACGGAGCTTCAGGAGCGCTTTGAGCACCATGACCTGTTTGATATCACCAAAGATCTCAAGCTGATTTTTGAGACGCATGCGGCCGTGGAGAGCTATGAGGCCTCCGAAAAGTTCTTTAACTGTAAGATGGA
Source organism: Avena insularis (assembly GCA_023614405.1). NCBI lineage: Eukaryota > Viridiplantae > Streptophyta > Magnoliopsida > Poales > Poaceae > Avena > Avena insularis. The sequence goes on along the minus strand of CM042690.1, from coordinate 655,097,265 downwards.
AGAGGGCAGCTCCGTTAGCGAGCATGTGCTCACCATGTCTGGGCACGCAAACAAGCTCCAAGAGTTGGGGATAACGATTCCTAATGAGTTAGGGATTCACCGTGTCCTCCAATCACTGCCACCGAGTTATAAGAACTTTGTGATGAACTACAATATGCACTGCATGAACAAGACGTTGCTTGAACTATCGTCCATGCTGAAAACTGCTGAAGTGGATATCAAGAAGGAGCACCAAGTGTTGATGGTCAATAATACCACCAATTTCAAGAAACAAGGAAAGCCTAAGAACAAGGGCAACTTCAAGAAGGACGGCAAGAAAGCTGCCGCGCCTACTAAGAAGCCCAAGGCTAGTCCTAAGCCTGAAACTGAATGCTTCTACTGCAAGAGTGCTGGTCACTGGAAGCGTAACTGCCCCAAGTACCTGGCGGATCTAAAGAATGACAACATCAAGAAGAAAGGTATATTTGATATACATGTTATTGATGTGTATCTTACTAGTAATCGTAGTAGTGCCTGGGTATTTGATACTGGTGCGGTTGCTCATATTTGTAACTCGAAACAGGAACTACGGAATAAGCGAAGACTGGCGAGAGACGAGGTGACGATGCGCGTTGAAAATGGCTCCAAGGTTGATGTGATCGCTGTCGGCACGCTCCCTCTACATCTACCATCGGGATTAGTTTTAAATTTAAATAATTGTTATTTGGTGCCTGCGTTAAGCATGAACATTATATCTGGATCTTGTTTATTGCGAGACAGTTACTCTTTTAAGTCCGAGAATAAAGGTTGTTAAATTTATATGAGTAATATCTTTTATGGTAATGCACCTGAGATGAATGGTTTATTCTTACTGAATCTCGGTAGTAGTGATACACATGTTCACAACATAGATGCTAAACGAATAAAATTGAATGATAATTCTACATACATGTGGCGCTGTCGTCTTGGTCACATTGGAGTGAAGCGTATGAAGAAACTCCATTCTGATGGACTTCTTGAATCACTTGATTTTGAATCACTTGAAAGATGCGAATCGTGTCTAATCGGAAAAATGACTAAGACTCCATTCTCTGGAATAATGGAGCGAGCTACGGACTTATTGGAAGTAATACATACCGATGTATGCGGCCCAATGAGTGTAGCATCGCATGGTGGATATCATTATGTTCTCACTTTCATGGATGACTTAAGTAGATATGGGTATGTCTAATTTATGAAACATAAGTCCGAAACTTTTGAGAAGTTTAAGGAATTTCAAAGTGAAGTGGAAAATCATCGTAACAAGAAGATTAAATTTCTGCGTTCTAACCACGGAGGTGAATATCTAAGTTATGAGTTTGGCATGCATTTAAAGAAATGTGGAATACTTTCGCAATTGACACCGTCGAGAACACCACAGCGTAATGGTGTGTCCGAACGTCGTAATCGAACTCTCTTAGATATGGTTCGGTCTATGATGTCTCTTACAGATTTACCGCTATCGTTTTGGGGCTATGCATTAGAGACAACCGCATTCACTTTAAATAGGGCACCATCTAAAACCGTTGAAACGACACCGTACGAATTGTGGTTTGGAAAGAAACCTAAGTTGTCGTTCCTTAAAGTTTGGGGTTGCGAAGCATATGTAAAGAAGTTACAACCTGATAAGCTTGAACCCAAAGTGGAGAAATGCGTCTTCATAGGATACCCTAAATAAACAATTGGGTATACTTTCTATCATAGATCCAAAGGCAAAGTTTTCGTTTCCAAGAATGGATCCTTTCTTGAGAAGGAGTTTCTCTCGAAGGAAGTGACTAGAAGGAAAGTAGAACTCGACGAGGTTATTGAACCTTCTCTCAGAATCGAGAGTAGCGCACCACCAGAAGATGTTTTTGTGCCGCCTACACCAATTGGAGAGGAAGCTAATGATGGTGATCATGAAACTTCGAACGAAGTTGCTGCTGAACCTCGCAGGTCAACGAGGGTTCGTACCACTCCTGATTGGTATGACCCTGCCTTGAACGTCATGTTGGTGGAAAACATTGATGACCCTGCGACGTATGAAGAAGCTATGGTGAGCCCAGATTCTGACAAATGGCTAGAAGCCATGAAATCCGAAATGGGATCCATGTACAAAAACCAAATGTGGACTTACCGGATGGTCGTAAGGCTGTTGAGAACAAATGGATTTTCAAAAAAAAAAACAGATGCTGATGGTAATGTTACCATCTATAAAGCTCGACTTGTAGCGAAAGGGTTCCGACAAATTCAAGGAGTTGACTACGATGAGACATTCTCACCAGTAGCGAAGCTAAAGTCTATGAGGATTTTGTTAGCAATTGCTGCATATTTCGATTATGAGATTTGGCAGATGGATGTCAAAACGGCGTTCCTTAATGGAGACATTGAGGAAGAGTTTTATATGGTACAACCCAAGGGTTTTGTCGATCCTAAAGATGCTAACAAGGTATGCAAACTTTAGCGCTCCATTTATGGACTGAAGCAAGCATCCTGGAGTTGGAATCAACGTTTTGATAAAGTAATCAAAAACTTTGGATTTATACAAACTTATGGAGAAGCTTGTATTTACAAGAAAGTGAGTGGGAGCTCTATAGCATTCCTAGTACTATATGTAGATGACATATTGTTGATTGAGAATGATATAGAACTTCTTAATAGTGTCAAAGCCTATTTGAATAATAGTTTTTCAATGAAGGATCTTGGCGAAGCGGCATATATTCTAGGCATCAAGATTTATAGAGATAGATCAAGACGCCTAATAGCGCTTTCACAAAGTACATACTTGGACAAAGTTCTAAAGAAGTTTAGAATGGAAGAGAGCAAGAAAGGGTTCTTGCCCATGTTGCCAGGTAAGACCTTGAGTAAGACTCAAAGTCCAAATCTGGAAGATAGAGAGAAAATAAATAATGTTCCCTATGCCTCGGCCATAGGTTCTATCATGTATGCCATGTTGTGTACAAGACCGGATATAGCACATGCTGTTAGTTTGACTAGCAGATATCAAAGTGATCCTGGAATGGAGCACTAGACAGCGGTCAAGAATATCCTAAAGTACCTAAACAGGACTAAGGATATGGTTCTTTCTTATGGAGGTGATGGACAGCTTGTTGTAAACAGTTACACTGATGCTAGTTGGAACACCGATCCATATGACTCGAAATCACAGTCTGGATACGTATTTATTTTGAATGGTGCTGCAGTGAGTTGGAGGAGTGCCAAGCAAAGCGTTGTGGCGAAATCTTCAACTGAATCGGAATACATAGCTGCTTCGAAGGCTGCACAAGAAGCCATATGGATGAAGGAGTTCATTACCGAACTTGGCGTGGTTCCCAGTGCGTTGGACCCGATGGCCATCTATTGTGACAACACAGGTGCCATAGCTAATGCACAGGAGCCAAGGTCACATAGCAAGCTGAAGCACATCAAGCTACGTTTCCATGCTATTCACGAGTATGTCCAAGATGGTGACATAAAGATTTGCAAAGTACACACGGATCTGAATGTGGCAGATCCGTTGACTAAACCTCTCCCTAGAGCAAAGCATGACCAACACCAGAACGCCATGGGTGTTAGGTATATTACCATGTAATCTAGATTATTGACTCTAGTGCAAGTGGGAGACTGTTGGAGATATGCCCAAGAGGCAATAATAAAAGTGGTTATTATTATATCTTTGTGTTTATGATGAATGTTTGCATCCCATGCTATAATTGTATTATTAGGAAACACTAATACTTGTGTGTTTTGTAAACATAACAGGGTCCCTAGTAAGCCTCCTGTTGAACTAGCTTGTTGATTAATAGATGATCATGGTTTCCTGATCATGGACATTGGATGTCATTAAGAACAAGGTTATATCATTAGGAGAATGATGTGATGGACACACACACCCATAGTAAGTGTAACATAAGATCAAGTCATTAAGTTCGCATTGCCACAAGCTTTCAAATGCATAGTAACCTAATCCTTCGACCATGAGGTTATGTTAATCACCATCACCGGATGGGTACTTTGATGACATCAAACACCGCTCAGAATCGGGTGGTTATAAAGGTGTCATTGGGTATTCTGAAAGTATGTGTTGAAGCGCATGGACCAAGATTGGGATTTGTCCATCCATATGACGGATAGATATGCTCTAGGCCCTCTCGGTGGAATGTCATCTAGTTAGCTTGCAAGCATGTGACTAGGTCACAAGGGATGACATATCATGGAACGAGTAAAGAGTACTTATTAGTAACGAGGTAGAACTAGGTATGGAGATACCGAAGATCAAACCTCGGATAAGTAGAGTATCGCGTGACAAAGGGAATTGGTTTTCGTATGTATATGGTTCTATCGATCACGAAGTCATCGTTGAGTATGTGGGAGCCTTTATGGATCTCCAGATCTCGCTGATGGTTATTGATCGGAGAGGTGTCTTCATCATGTGTGCATATTCATGAACCGTAGGGTGACACACTTAAGGTTCGATGCTGTTTAAGTAGATATGGAATGTGCGTTGGAGACCGGATGTTGTTCGGAGTCTCGGATTGGATCTGGGACATCACAAGGAGATCCGAAATTGTCTGGAGAATAAGATTCATATAATGGAGATCATTTTCTAGGTTCAGTAATGTTCCAGAGTGTTTATATGGGGATTCTAGAAGGTTTCAGAATTTTCCGGAAGGTTCTAGAAAGTTCTGTGGAGTTTACTTGAAAACCAAGAAAGGAAAAGGGGAAACTTGGGGGGGAAGGAAACTCCCCCCAAGCCCCCCTTGTGCGCCGGCCTTAGGGGTGGGAACCCTAGGCGCCACCCCTCCCTCTATAAATAGAGGGGTGGAGGCGCCCCCCCTTTGCCCCTTCCACTCCTTTCCCTAGCCGCCTCTCTCCTCCTCCTTTGCTCTACTCTGGCTTAGGAGAAGCCCTGCAGAATTCTCTACTCCACCACCACCACCACGCCGTCGTGCTGCTGGGATTCCGTGGAGAGATCTACTACCTCTGCTGCTCGCTGGAACAGGGAGAGGAAGGTCTGCATCGACTCCGCACGTGTGACCGATTGCGGAAGCGCTACCGGAACGTGGCGCCGAAAGGCTCGTCCACTCGATCTTGAGATCAGCAAGTGATCGTCTACATCAACCATGAGATCCGATCTCGCACAAGGCTTTCGGATCTACAAGGGTTAGTACAGATCTATCTCGTTGCACATGTCTAATAGATTAGATCTTGGCTTTTATCTAGATTAGATCTTGGCTTTTATTTTAGCCATTAATTCCTCAGCTTCCTTAGGAGTCCTATTCCTGAAAACAAAATCAGCACAACTATCTAGGTATGTCCTAGATTCCTCGGTTAGTCCATTATAAAATATATCAAGAAGCTCATTCTTAGGTAATGGACTTCCAGCCTGTGCATGAATCAAAGCACAAAATCTTGCCCAAGATTCGGGCAATACCTCTTTTTCTCCCTGTTTAAAATCAAAAAGTTCCTGCAAAATAGCATGTCTAGCACTGGGAGGAAAATATTTCTGCAGGAAAGTACTAATCAAGCACTCAGGGCTATCAATAGACCAGGAGGTAAATTACTAAACCAAGTTTTAGCTTCTCCTTTTAGTGAAAAGGGAAATTTTTTAGCAACAAAGTAAGTACGCATCTTAATATCATCAGAAAACAAGCCACTCATGGTAGAAAGTTCATTCATATGTGCCACTGCACTTTCATTCTTAGTCTCACAAAAAGGTTCTTTCTCGACAATAGCTATGTAAGATAGATCAAGAGAGAAATCATAATCTTCATCTATAAAGTTTATGGGAGAAGCAGCAAACTTAGCAACAGGAGATAATTTGGGTCTAATAGTACGCCTCTCAAGGAGAGTCTTAGCAGAGCTCCTATCATGGGTGTTCTTACATTCTTTAATAAACTCATCGGTCATCTCAACATAACTATCTTCAATATCATAACTCTCACTAGACTCAGGTGAGCTAACAGGTGTGGTAGTGTCTTCATTAGGAGTTTCGGTATATCCAGCTATAGTTCTAGCAATCGTAGCATCTAGGAAAGGACCTAATGAACCACTCTTATCAAGCACATTAGAAGCAGCATCATAAGCATCATAAGTTTCAGATTCAGCAGTAGTAGCAGTGTATGTAGCATGTGTATGTGGTGGTGTAAGGAACTTACTCAAAATAGACGGTGAATTAAGAGCAGCAGAGGTGTTCAGAACTGTACCTCTTCTTGTAGTGGATGGTAAAATAGGAACCTTGCCATCACGAGACTTACCCATGATGGATGGATAGCAGCAAACAATAGAGAATCCAAGTGAACTTGATAAATAAAGTTATGCTCCCCGGCAACGGCGCTAGAAAATAGTCTTGATGACCCATAAGTATAGGGGGTGTATCACAGTATTTTCGAGGGAAGTGAAACCCAATTTATTGATTCGACACAAGGGGAGCCAAAGAATATTTATCAGCCTTAACAACTGAGTTGTCAATTCAGCTGCACCTGGAAACAATTTTGCTCACAGCAGTTTATTAGTAGCAACAGTTTTGTAGTAGGAATAGTAAAGTAACAGCAGTAGTAACAAAAGCGATGCAAGGGATTTGAGTCACGGTAGGCATAGGGATGGATGGACGGGCGTTGCATGGACAAGAAAATTCACATAGCAATCAGAACATAGGGCAATTGCAGATAAATAAGATAAAGCATCCAAGTACTAGACAATCCTAGGCATGTGTTCCATATATAGTCATACGTACTCGCAATGAGAACTTGCACACCATCTTTTGTCCTGCCAGCCCATTTGTAGCGGGGCCTCTAGGGAACTACTAGCAATTAAGGTGCTCCTTTTAATAGAGCACCGAAGCAAAGCATTAACACTCCGTGAACACATGTGATCCTCACATCAAAGCCATTCCCTTCCGGTTATCCTGATTTCTATCACTTCAGGGCCATAGGTTCCGGACAACAACGTGTGTAAACAACTTGTAGATAAGACCAAAAACAATACTATCATAATGAATCAATAACATGTTCAGATCTAAAATCATGGCACTCTGGCCCTAGTGACAAGCATTAAGCACAACAAGTCGCAACAAAGTCATAAAGCACTAATAAAAGATACTAGGCACCATGCCCTAACAATCTGATGCCATTACATGAACGATCTCATCCAATCCCTACCATCCCCATAGCCTACATCGGGGGATTACTCACTCATAGATGGGGAAACATGGATGGTCGATGGAGAAGCAATGGTGATGATGATGGCGATGATCTCCTCCAATTCCCCGTCCCGGCCAGGTGCCGGAGTTTCAGTGCTTTGTTAAATGGAATCTGGTGGTGGCGGCGGAGCGGAACTCCTTCTGGAAAAACGTCAACCCCCCCGAAGTTTTTAGGTCAGAAGGCTTCTTATAGGCGAAGAGGGAGACCGAGGGGGTGCCTGGGGCCACCACACCATGCCCTGGTGCGGCCAGGCCCAGCCCGCGCCTGGGGGTGGTGTGGCCAGCCCCTGGCCCTCCTCCGTCTCGTATTCTGGCCCCTGGAGTCTTCTGGAAAAATAGGCACTTTGGATTTTGTCCCATCCAATTCCGAGAATATTCATTTTCTGACTTTCCTGGAACCAAAAACAGCAGAAAACAGGCAGCAGGCACTGTGGCTCTTGTTAATAGGTTAGTCCAAGAAATCATATGAAAAGTACTCCAAAGTGTGGACAAAACACAAGAAAGTGGATAAAACCAAGCATGAAACATCAAAAACTGTAGATACATTTGCAATGTATCAGTTAGTCATAATCATGTCTAGCCCTATAGTACACATCTTTAGGGTCATCTTCGTCATCATCTTTGTCATCGTCGCTATGGCATATTACGGGGATCCTCTGCCCTTCCCCGGCTTGTGCATGGGGGAACCGGGGACCATCAACCATGGAATATTCCGGGGGCACCTTCCACTCCAGCATCGGATTCACGACGTGTAGGGGAGGGGGCTCCCAAATGACGATGCTGCTACGCCTGCGGCCTTCACCATCGCCACCCTTCTTGTGGTTTTGTGGCAGGTGAAAGTGCGGGTACCGCAGGCGAGGATGATCTTCCTCGGTGATGTAGCGCATCACACCGGGCGATAGTCTGGTTCACCCACCACAAGCGACGTCTGGCTTCGTTATGGTTCACCAGGAGCGGGCCGTCACCCTCGTACCTAGCGAGCTCCTTTTCCCGCTGGTTGGTGGAGAAGGCATTCTAGGTGTCGTAATTGTTAGGATCCTAATGGGGATCCGTCCACTGCTCTGGCGTGAGCTCTAGGTAGACGTGGTCCGTGATGGTCGCCTGGCGGGTGGAATCTTGAGGCACTGGAGGGACAGGAACCTCTCTAACGCTCAGCATCCACTCGGCGGGTAGCCGGTAGCCTGGCGGGAATGGGTAACTGGACGCGCACAGCGCCTCGGTCTCCTCGAGTGTCAGAATGGCCCAGTATGTATTGTCCATTGTTGTAAGAGAGGAAGGTGTGGATGTGTGGATAGCCATGGCATAGTTGGCCTAGATATAGAGGTAAAGGGCGGGAAAACATAGCAGAAAGCGGTGGAAAATGGCGGGAAATATCTTTAGTCCCGGTTAGTGGCTCCAACTGGGACTAAAAGCCTCGGTTAGAGGGAAAGGTGGGAAAACATGGCGGGAAACGGTAGAAAATGGCGGGAAATATCTTTAGTCCCGATTAGTGGCTCCAACCAGGACTAAAGGCCTCTCGAAATATCTTTTTTTAGATTCACAATATGCTATTTCATCATAGATCCACTTCAAGTTTAGCGAGGCTCAACCCCGGGCTAAGAATCTTCATGCCCGCCATTTTGAATATAGTTTCAAATGGGCATAAACGGGCATAAGAATTTCAAAAATGATTCAAACAATGTGAAACCTTTGTGTGGTATCATATTATGTGTTATAGTTGTAAGGAAAAATATTAAACTTGGAAAATTGCAAATATCACAAAAAATCCTTCACAAAATGTTCGAGGTTTCATGACATTTAGGCCAAACGACTAATGTTATGGCTAGAAACGTGGCATAGTTTGTGATAATGTGCTTATATTATGCACACATGTGCATCTTGGGATGGCTTACGATATTGTAGGAGGAAGTTTTCCTTTTCATCGCACGGAAAAGCCATTTTCCATTTTTGAGGTGTCGAAAACGGGGTGTTTTGTGAAGCAACAACCAAATTAAAGTTTTACATTGGAACCACCCATTTATAAAAAATACTAGACAATATAAAATGGAAAATTTCCCAACCGGGGTATCTGAAACTTTTCCATCCACCCGTCATGAAAAAGGCAAATTCCTGCCGAACTGGTAGGAGGTCAGCCAGATTTGAACTAGAGGTACATGATATAATGCTCATGATTTTTTGTAAAAATCATTTTTAGGTTCACAATATGCTATTTTATCATATATCATTTCCAAGTTTAGCGAGGCTCGGCCCCGGGCTAAGAATCTTCATGCCCGCCATTTTGAATATAGTTTCAAACAGGCATAAACGGGTAGAAGAATTTCAAAAATGATCCAAACAATGTGAAACCTCCGCGTGGTGTCATATTATGTCTTATAGTTGCAAGTAAAAATATTAAAACTTGGAAAATTGCAAACATCACAAAAAATCCTTCACAAAATGAGCTATCATGTTCGAGGTTTCATGGCGTTTAGGCCAAACGAACAATGTTATGGCTAGGATCACGGCATAGTTTGTGATAATGTGCCCATATTATGCACACATATGCATCTTGAGATGGCTTACGATGTTGTAGGAGGAACCCTTCGTGGCGTATGTCCTTTGCTTATGATCGCTTCAGCCGCAACCATGGAACATCTTCTTTATTTAACCGGATGCTTGGGTCAGTTTTCATTGTCGAGGGCAGAATTTCATCAAACTTATTATAATCTTCTGGCATGTCTGTCTTGTCCTCGACTCCCATGATGTTTCTTTTTCCTAAAATAACTATGTGACGCTTTGGCTCATCGTATGATGTATTCCTTTCCTTATTTTTTTCTTTTTTCGGTCTGGAGGACATGTCCTTCAGATAGAAAACCTGAGCCACATCATTGGCTAGGACGAATGGTTCGTCTCTATAACAAAGATTGTTGAGATTCACTGTTGTCATTCTGCACAACTGGTCTAACTTTACCCCTAATCTATTCAAGTTGACCTATTTGCACCAAAACAAAGGGACCTTAAAAGAAACTCCATAGTCAAGTTCCCATATATCCTCTATGTAACCATAGTATGTATCCTTTTGCCCATTCTCGTATGTTGCATCAAAGAGGACACCATTGTTTTGTTTGGTTCTCTTTTTATCTTGGGCGATTGTGTAAAATGTATTCCCATTTATCTTGTACCATTGGAAATTCAATATAGTAGAAGGTGGTGATCCGGCAAACAAGTAGAGCTGATCTCCAATAGTGATGTCATTCATGATATGTGTTCGCAACCAACTTCCGGAAGACACCATGTGTTCAAGTTTAATCCAGGAGTCAGGCTTCCCCGGGTTTGTGGAGCGTACAATATTCTTGTGTACCTCGATATAAGGAGCCACGAAGGTGGAATTTTGTAGAACTGTGTAGTGTGCTTGAGTAAATGATTGCCCGTCCCTACATATCATTTCTTTCTTTCCTAGCGTGCCTTTTCCAGTCAGTCTCCCCTCTTGCCGTGATTCAGGAACACCAATCGGCTTAAGGTCAGGAATAAATTCAACATAGAACTCAATGAACTCCTCTGTTCCATAGCCTTTGGAGATGCTTTCTTTTGGACTAGCACGGTTATGAACATATTTCTTTAAGACTCCCATGAACCTCTCAAAAGGGAACATATTGTGCAGAAATATAGGACCGAGAATGGCAATCTCTTCGACTAGGTGAACCAGGAGATGCATCATAATATTGAAGAAGGATGGTGGGAACACCACTCAAAACTAACAAGACATTGGACCACATCCTTCTGTAACCTTGGCAGAATATCTGGATTGATTACCTTCTGAGATATTGCGTTGAGGAATGCACATAGCTTCACAATGGGTACTCGAACATTTTCCGATAGAAGCCCCCTCAATGCAACTGGAAGCAACTGCGTCATAATCACGTGACAGTCATGAGACTTTAGGTTTTGGAACTTTTTCTCTACCATATTTATTATCCCTTTTATATTCGATGAGAAGCCATACGACACCTTGATACTATAAAGAACTTCAAAAAAGATTTCCTTCTCTGCTTTGGTTTCCTTTTCTTCATGTTGTCTATGTCTTTCATACGTTGCTGGTCCTCCCGTGCTTCTGGTGTATCTTTTGTCTTCCCATACACGCCTAGGAAGCCTAGGAGGTTCACACAAAGATTCTTCGTCATGTGCATTATGTCGATCGAAGAGCGGACATGTAGGACTTTCCAATAGGGTGGCTCCCAAAATAAAGATTTCCTCTTCCACATGGGACGCGTGTCTGGTAGCGATGTCGTTCGGAACAGATTTACCACCAGGACCCTTTCCAAAAATTACTTCTATGTCCTTGACCATACCAAATACATCATCACCAGTAGGGAGGTCGAGATTCTTCTGGTGATCTGCCTCACCTTTGAAATGCATGCCTTTCTTTCTTACAGGATGATTGATCGGAAGAAATCGACGATTCTCCAGGTACACAACCTTCTTACATTTATGCAAATATGTATCTTCAGTCTCATCTAAACAGTGCGTGCATGTCATATATCCCTTGTTTGTCTGTCCTGAAAGGTTACTAAGAGCAGACAAATCATTGATGGTTATGAAAAGCAATGCTCGTAGGTCAAATTGCTCATGTTTGTACTCATCCCACACACGTACACACTGATGTGTTCCTTTTCCGAAAACAACTTTGTATCCTCCTAGTTCCAAATCAAGTAAATTGTATCTTGTATCCATTAGGACTTATGTTAATCGCGAATGCTTCCATTGTAATTGTCGATCCGCTAGTTTTACTTTGGCAACTAATCTAGTTTGTGTTTAGCTATGAAATCTAGTTTTTTTCTTTTTTTTTCGGTCTGGAAGACATGTCCTTCAGATAGAAAACCTGAGCCACATCATTGGCTAGGACGAATGGTTCATCTCTGTAACCAAGATTGTTGAGATTCACTGTTGTCATTCCGCACAACTAGTCTACCTTTACCCCTAATCTATTCAGGTTGACCCATTTGCACCGAAACAAAGGAACCTTAAAAGAAACTCCATAGTCAAGTTCCAATATATCCTCTATGTAACCATAGTATGTATCCTTTTGCCCATTCTCATATGTTGCATCAAAGAGGACACCATTGTTTTGTTTGGTGCTCTTTTTATCTTGGGCGATCGTGTAAAATCTATTCCCATTTATCTCGTACCCTTGGAAATTCAATATAGTAGAAGGTGGTGACCCGACAAACAAGGAGAGCCGATCTCCAATAGTGGTGTCATTAATGATACGTGTTCGCAACCAACTTCCGAAAGTCACCATGTGTTCAAGTTTAATCTAGGAGTCAGGCTTCCCCGAGTTTGTGGAGTGTACAATATTCTTGTGTACCTCGATATACGGAGCCACGAAAGTGGAATTTTGTAGAACTGTGTAGTGTGCTTGAGTAAATGATTGCCCGTCCCTACATATCATTTCTTTCTTTCCTAGCGTGCCTTTTCCAGTAAGTCTCCCATCATGCCGTGATTAAGGAATACCAATCGGCTTAAGGTCAGGAATAAATTCAACATAGAACTCAATGAACTCCTCTGTTCTATAGCCTTTCGAGATGCTTTCTTTTGTCCTAGCATAGTTATGAACATATTTCTTTAAGACTCCCATGAACCTCTCAAAAGGGAACATATTGTGTAGAAATATAGGATCGAGAATGGCAATCTCTTCGACTAGGTGAACTACGAGATGCGTCATAATATTGAAGAAGGATGGTAGGAACACCAACTCAAAACTAACAAGACATTAGACCACATCCTTCTGTAACCTTGGCAGAATATCTAGATTGATTACCTTCTGAGATATTGCATTGAGGAATGCACATAGCTTCACAATGGGTACTCGAACATTTTCCGATAGAAGCCCCCTCAATGCAACTGGAAGCAACTGCGTCATAATCACGTGACAGTCATGAGACTTTAGGTTTTGGAACTTTTTATCTGCCATATTTATTATCCCTTTTATATTCAATGAGAAGCCATGCGGCACCTTGATACTATAAAGAACTCTTTACCTTCTGGATCTTCTGTGTCTTGTAGGCACAAAACTACTCTTCTGTGTCTTGTACTCCAAGACTCCGAGTATGTCGGTGACTCCTACGTAGCCTCCCTTCTGGATCTGTCTAACTGGCCCGCCTAACAGGCCATAGGCCTTGCTACCAACTACGGGCCACCCAGGTTAGACGGATTGGTGACATTCTATAAGTATACTCATATAGCATATCCCCAAAATAAACCTTATAATCGCAAACAATATAAAAAACTCTTGGCCCTTATAATCCCAAACATAGGTAGTATATGATACGCCCCATCGTGACTAGTCTAAGTCAAACTTTATTAAATTTGACCAAACTTATAGATAAATATATCAACATGTATTACATTGAATTGTCACATTATGAAACTAAATATGAAAACAAATCTATTGATACCAATGTAGTATCATAAATATTACTACGTTTTTCTATAAAGTTAGTCAAATTTTACTATGTTTGACTAAGACAATACTAGAAGTACACTTATTTGCGGACGGAGGGATTACATGACTACTAGTAACAATTTGTGCTTATTTTCAGTCCAATTCCATTGTTTTTTAGGGTTCCAATCCCGATGGTATTTTTTAGAGATTTTAGTAGCCCTTTATTAGTTACTCTACTAGTACTTATAAATGAGCGAACACAAATTTTCCTAAACGTACCCCACAACATACACTGGGCCAACTAAAGCCGCACGATTAGGCTCCTAAGCACAATCTAATAGCCTAGGATAGTCTAATCAATTCTCGATATGCGCTTAGCAATTTACATCGACAGACTCCTACTTATCCAACCGAGGAAAATCCTATGTCCGCAGCCCCTTCAATCGCGCGATCATCGTATAACTCCCCCATTTTAATCATAACCTCGAGCATCTTTAATAGATACCGCATATTTAGTCAAACCCGCAAAATGTGCAGTTTTGGTCCGAAATGGCGAAAAAATGGCCATAACAGATACTACAACAAAATTGGTCAAAACCACAATTTTTTTGCGGTTTCCCAGGTATCAACTCGCATGTACTCCATATAACCAGTCTTGAAGTCTGTTGTAAACTCCAAAGCGGTTAACCTTCCCTCCACCGAAAATACACCACCAACTGCTCCCGTCCGCTTTCGACAGCGCCACCGCTGCCGCCCTCTCGATTTCATGGCAGGGAGCCTCGATTCCAGCATCAGTCTTCTATTCATGATGAGTCTACTTGATTCCATGCCTAGCTAGTGTTTCATCGCGCCGCGGCGAAAGCTCCGGGTCGCGAGCTCGCGCGCCGTCACCATTGGAGGAGGAGACCGCACGTCGCCGCTCCGAGCAGACACGCGCGCGGCGCGCTCTCCCGCACCCGCGTGACCTCACATGCGTGGCTCCGGTGGTCCGTGCACCTCCTCCCTTACCGGCCTGTGCACCTCCACCCGCACCGGCCTGTGCACCTCCTCCCGTGCCGGTGGTCCGCGCGCCCGTCGCGACGAGCTACATTGACTGTTTTGCGGGCGAGAGGAAGAAGACGACCGAATATTCGAGAGTATATTATGTTTTACGGTATGCATATGTGGTATATGTTTCGGACCGACGTTTTTCGGACAAAAAAGACTTTATAGTACACTGCAATCCGCGTTTACCGCGGATTGCGGTATCTAATAGAGATGCTCTCACAAACCGCCGCTCCTGAGGGCACGTTCAATGCCAGACGCTTGTTGGAGGAAAGAAGGGGAATTAATCCTAGCGTTCAAATAGAGGAGTCCATGACTCCATCATAGGGGGCTGTTCGTTTGCGGTACCAAAGTTCCCGGGCGAGTGCACCGCGGTACCTAAGTTGCCTGAAATTGCCGCGTTTCGAAATGTTGGGCCGCCAACTACCGAGAGGGCCATTTCGATGCAAACTCATCTCACCCCTACCAAATCCAAACATTCCGTGAAACTGTCCTGTGAAGTAGACGGTCGGAACCCTCATGTCAGTAATATTTCCGTGACGCGAGCGCAAACGTGGAAACCACGTAGGCGAAACGAGGGACTAAAGGAGCATGGTGCGTTGACCAAATTGACAAATCCACTCCCTCCCTCCTTTCGCATGAACCCTAGCACCAGGGGCGTCGAAATCCCCTCTCTAACTAGAATGATCTCTTCGGGCATTTCACTTCCGGCGCCAAGTTGTTGTGCCTACTCGCTGCTACCGAGCTCTAATTCCGAATTCCGAATGTCGTGCCAGCTGTTGCGACGATCTAGCCTGCCTCTACCGCGGACAAGCTGAGCAGCGCAAAGGATGCCAGATCCATTTGCCGAGGAAGAAGTACTTCTAGCTAATTGCGGGTGAGCTACTCTTCTCTTTGCTATTCGCACTACCTATAACTACTAGCTGGCTATTGGCATTACAGAGATATATCAAACATAGAACTGTTTGCTAGCACGACGCTGACAAACAATTCTTATCTTTTGTCCCCAATTTTCTGCCAAGTAGGATCTCTGTTGAACCCAAATACACGGTTATGGTCACCCTCTGTGGCTACCACATTAAATTAGTCGATGGGAAGAGCACGTGGAATCAAGCTAGCTGTCTGAAGATGGAAGTAGCGCCTGTGCAGTTATGCACTATCCTTGGTTTGGTTCAGCTTTGTTGATGAATGAGGCTTCAAGGTTCCTATAGCGTGTGACAGTCAGCTAATTGGGTTGATAAAACAGTATGCTAGGCTTTGCGTGGTTATGCTGATTTGTAACATACTGGATGTGAAAGCTTCTGCTACTGGGAGTCGCCCAGCTATTATTGGACAGGGTGGTCTAAGTCGAACCCGTGCTGTTGTTCAACAAAATGTGTTTCCTCGTCCGCGACATGCTTCTGTCAGGCAACCTCCTCGTAGGTGTCCCCGTATTGCCGTTGTGGAAAACTCTACTCTGGAATCTGCTGGCATTGGTCGTCCCCGTGGTGTTGTTGCTCCGGCTGCTGCTGACCCAATCCATGCCGTTGTTGAGCAAACTAAGGCTTCTGGAGGCTGCCCCGCTGTTGTTGCCAAGACCGCTGCCTTGTGTGCCGCTCCTCCTTGAAACCGTCCTCCAGTTGTGCGAACCCGTGCTCTGGAATCTGCTGGTACTAGCCGTCCTCGTGGTGTTGTTGATCTGACCACTGTTGACCCAATCCCTTCCGCTGTTGAGCAAACTAAGGCTTCCGGAGGCTACCCCACTGTTGTTGCAAAGACTGCTGCCTTGTGTCCTCGACCTGCCTCGGGTTTAGCGAAGCTCTGATGCAGAGCTAGCTCATGGTCCGGACTCTACTAGCACTCGAAACACTACTGTTGTGGGAACTTCTCCTGATCTTCGATGTGGCATGGCAATAGCTGATCCTATTTTGGCTACCATTAGAAGGGGCCCTGCCTATCCACCACGTAATGTAGCTCCCGCTGCTAATGGCCCTGATACATTGTAAATGTATCTATAATTTTTTATGTTCCATTCTTGGTTTTATCCACTTTCTTGTGTTTTGTCCACACTTTGGAGTATTTTTCATATGATTTCTTGGACTAACCTATTAACAAGAGCCACAGTGCCTGTTTTCTTTTTGCTGTTTTTGGTTCTAGGAAAGTCAGAAAATGAATATTCTCGGAATTGGACGGGACAAAAGCCAAAGTGCCTATTTTTCCGGAAGTCATCAGATGCCAGAATACGAGACGGAGAAGGGCTGTGAGCCGGCCACACCACCTGGCCACGCGGCCAGGCCTGACCCACGCCAGGGGGTGGTCTGGCCAACCCCAGCACCCCCTCGGCGTCTCCTTCCGCCTATAAGATGCCCTCGGGACGAAAACCCTAAGAACCCGATCAAAAATCCACGAAAGAGTCTGTAGCCGCCGTCGTCTCCATCCCTAGATCGGGAGGGATCTGAAGCTCTTCCCGGTACCCTGCCGGAGAGGGGAATTCACCCTGGAGGCCTTCTTCATCATCATGCAAGCCTCCGGTGTGATGCGTGAGTAGTTCATCTCTGGACTACGGGTCCATGTAGTAGCTAGATGGCTGGTTCTCCTCCTTTGTGCATTCATGTCTAGATCTTGTGAGCTCCGTTCATGATCAAGATGATCTATTTGTAATTCTGCATGTTGTGTTTGCGGGGATCTGATGGATATTGAGATGCTATTTCAGATTGATTATTGATTCTATCATGTCTTTGTTATTTGTGATCTTGCATGCTTTCCGTTGTTAGTAGCTATCTTGGCCAAGTAGATGCTAGCAACTCCAAGAGTTAGTATTTATGCTCGATAGTGGGTTCATGCCTCTGGTAATCTGGGGAAGTGACAGAAATCTCTAAGGTAATAGATGTGCTGTTGCTACTAGGGAGAAAGCAACAATCCTTTGTTCATAGAACAATCATATTGTTTACATTACACGCAATTCGTAAAGCAATAATCTGTTGCTTGCAACTTAATACTGGAGGGGGTTCGGATGATAACCTGAAGGTGGATTATTAGTCATAGATGCAGTTGGATGGCGGTCTATGTATAATGTTGTAATTCCCAATCAAGTTCCAAAGGAGTCAAGATGATTAGTATATGAATGTATTGCTTTCTCGATGTTTGTCAATTGCCCCGCTGTAATTTGTTCCCCCAGCATGTTATCTATCTTAAGGAGAGCCACCTCTAGTGAACTATGGACCTTGGTCCTTTCTTTTACATACAATCTATAAACTGATTACTGCTTTGTGTTTACTTTCTGCAAACTTTTACTTCCTTCCATTCGATACGTTTAATCCTTTGTTTTCAGCAAAACCGGTGAGATTGACAATCTCATCGCAAGTTGGGGACAGAGTTCTGTGGTTGTGTTGTGCAGGTCTCCACGTTGCTGCTGGCATCGGTAGTGCGCCCTGCCAATGATCAGCTAGCTACACCTTTGGGGTGTTTCCTTGCTCCTACTGGATTGATAACCTTGGTTTCATACTGAGGTAAACTTGCTGCTGTGCTCATCATACCTTCCTCTTGGGGTTCCCCAACGAGCTCGATATATTTTGGGTCATCAAGCATATTTTTTGGCGCCATTGCCGGGGAGTCAAGAACATCTTTACAAGGGGAGTCCCTCATAACCAATCTCTTTACTTTGTTATTTTTGTTTTGCTTAGTTTCGTTTTGCTTTGTTTGCCTGTTTTGTTATCAAAAACACAAAAAAATAGTTTTACTAGTTTGCTTTCTTTTTCAAAAAACACAAAAAAATGACTACTCTTGAAAACACTAAGTTGTGTGACTTCACTAGCACCAACAACAATGATTTTATGAGCACACCTATTGCTCCACCTGTGCCTGAAGATACTTTCTTTGAGATAAAACCTGCTTTACTCAATCTTGTTATGAGAGAACAATTTTCTGGTATTGGTAATGAAGATGCTGATGCCCATCTAAATAACTTTGTTGAACTTTGTGAGATGCAAAAGCATAGGGATGTAGATGGTGATATTATTAAGCTGAAATTGTTTCCTTTCTCTTTGAGAGGAAAAGCTAAAGAATGGTTGAATTCCTTAACTAGGAATAGTATTGATTCTTGGACTAAATGCAAAGATGCTTTCATTGGAAAATACTATCCTCCTGCTAAGATTATATCTATGAGAAGTGAAATAATGAAGTTTAAACAATCTGATAATGAACATGTTGCTCAAGCTTGGGAAAGAATGAAATCTTTGGTAAAGAATTGTCCCACTCATGGACTGACTGCTTGGATGATCATCCAAACTTTTTATGCAGGATTGAACTATTCTTCAAGGAACCTATTG
Source organism: Avena insularis (assembly GCA_023614405.1). NCBI lineage: Eukaryota > Viridiplantae > Streptophyta > Magnoliopsida > Poales > Poaceae > Avena > Avena insularis. The sequence goes on along the minus strand of CM042690.1, from coordinate 655,078,295 downwards.
GATTCTGCTGCTAGAGGGACCTTTATGACCATTACTTTGGGTGCTGCAACAAAGCTTCTTGATAATATGATGGTTAATTATTCTGAATGGCATACTGAGAGAGCTCCACAAGGTAAGAAGGTAAATTTTGTTGAGGAAACCTCCTCCTCGAGTGATAAAATTGATATTATTATGTCTATGCTTGTTAATGGGAAAGCCCATATTGATCCAAATAATGTTCCTTTAGCTTCTTTGGTTGCTCAAGAAGAGCAAGTTGATGTGAACTTCATAAGAAATAACAATTTTGGCAATAATGCTTATAGGAACAATTTTGGTAACAACAATTATAAGCCATATCCTCCCAACAATGGTAATGCTTATGGAAGTTCCTACAACAATAATAGGAGTGCTCCCTCTGAACTTGAAGTTATGCTTAAGGACTTTATTAGTAAACAAACTGCTTTCAATAAAACTATTGAGGAAAAACTCTCTATTGCTGGAAGAAATATAGCATCTTTGGCTGAAGCTCAATCTTCTTTGAATAAAATAGCTGTTAAACCTGAAACTAATGAGAATCCCTTTGCATCTACTAATGCTATACAAGTAAGAATTTATGAAAATGTTAGACTATTAGCTGAATTACATGCTAAGTGGGAAAGAGAAGATGAAATTGCTAGAAACATTAGTGTTTCTACTATCACCACCACTAGTGTTGAGGCTAGTAATAGTTATACTACTTTAGATGATAAATTTGATTTTGATCTTGATGGTTGCAATATCTCTAAAGTTATTAAGTTCCTACAAAAGCTTGCTAAAAGTCCTAATGCTAGTGCTATGAACATGGCCTTTACAAAACACATTACTGATGCTCTCATAAAGATTAAAGAAGAAAAGATGAAACATAAAGCTTATATTCCTATAAAATAAGAAGATGGTTGGGAACCCATCATTAATATGAAAGTGAATGAATTTGATTTTAAAGCTTTATGTGATCTTGATAGTAGTGTTTCTATTATGCCTAGAAGGATTTATGATATGCTTGATTTGCCTCCACTTGAAGATTCTTATTTGAATGTCCCACTTGATGATAATGCTAAAAAGAAACTCATGGGGAGTCTTAATGATGTTCTTATTATGGTTAACAATGCTTATGTCCCCGTTGATTTCTATGTTTTGAATGTTGAATGCAATGCTTCTTGTCCTATTACTTTGGGAAGACCTTTTCTTAGAACTGTTGGTGCCATTATTGATATGAAAGAAAGCACCATTAAATATCAACTCCCACTCAAGAAAGGTATAGAACACTTCCCTAAGAAGAGAGAAAATTCTTATTTTGCTTCTCCTATGAAAACAAAATTTGGTTTTAATGCTTCTTCATTTGAGAACACTTGATTTTTCTTGCTTCTTATGCCTAACTTAAAGGTGTTAAAGAAAAGTACTTATTGGGAGATAATCCAAAAGTTTTAGATGAGTCTTGGAAGTTATTACATCAGTAATAACCGCTCCTTATCCTTTTTATTTGCTTTTTGTGCTAAGAGTAACCTCTAATGAGAGAGAAGTAATGATTGGGAAAGTTGCTGTCCTGAAACAGATTTCTGTGCTTCACCGTAAAAATTCGTGTAAAATATCTGAACGTCTTTTTGAGGCGTGAATGTTTGTGCTTCTGCCCCAGGTTGTTATCTAACTTTCGTTAGTTCAACACTTTTTTATTTGAGCAACAGAAGGTCTTCGAAAAAATTCGTCTTTACCTGCTGGTCTGTTTTGACAGATTTCTGCCATTTTCTGCATTTGCTTCTTGTTGGTTCCTTTTTGAGTTCTTTTGGGGAATTGAGCTTTTTGAGGGAAGTGCTACAGTAGCTAGTGTTCTAATGAAGTTTATTTGGTGTTAGAACTGAACCTTAAGACTTATTATCTTGAGTACACTAATGTTGCTAATAAAGATTGTGTGAAGTTTTGTATGAAGGAAAAATTTCAGGTGTATGGAAGGAATGAGTAATGAGATGAAGGATGGACTAAAGCTCAAGCTTGGAGATGCCACGTGTGTCACGCCAAGAAATATCCAAGAAGTACAAGCGTCAAAGCTTGGGGATGCCCAAGGCATACCCCTTCTTCATCAATAAAAATCCCAGGTTTCTTCCAAACGCTTCATTTTTATTGTTTCATGCATAGTTGTGTTGTTCTTGGAGCGTCTTCTTTTTCATTTTTGTTTCGGTTTTTGTTTGCTTTGGTTTTCTTAGTTTGCTGAATAAATTGGTTGTACCCCCTCTTTCATACATTGGTTTGCAAATAGTTTGGTTTGGTTTGGAAAAGAGTAGGAAAGTTCATACTATTGTGGTAAATAAAAGCTTGTTTTTGACTGTGGCCTATGCTTTGTCATGCCATGCTTGATATTGTTTTGGCTTTATGCTTAGTATTCTTTGTTGTATCATGACTTGTTATAAACAATTGGGATTGCTTAATGTGCCTTGGATGAATCATGCGTTGTTTTAGCATATTAAAACATAGTATAGTGGTATTCTCCTTTGATGCTTTATTTGGGTTGACTTGGCACATGCTCACACCATGTTATGACTATGTCAAGTCACCATAAGCCTTTATGATCCTTTAGTTTTCAACTTCTACTATCACTTTATGCTTTGATCAATGATGTTTTGTCTCTCTACATGAGTATGGCCATTATTGCTCTCTTAGTTTGTCGCTCCCAGTCTTTTGCTAGCCTCCACAACCAAGTATGAGTTCTACTCATGCATACAACTCCCTAAACCAAGTTATTACAAAGAGTCCACCATACCTACCTACTAGCTTATGCTATTCCAAGTATATTCATGCTTTTGTTTACCTTCCAAATTAAACTTGTTATGAGAAAACTAGTGATTAAAGCTCTCACGAACTTGATGGCACACTTTACTTTTCTTGCCCTTAATAAACTTGAACCATTGGGTCCTTCTTTGTTGCGTATATGCTTGCGCTTTATAAGTTGAAATTAGCAGAACCAAGTATCATGGGGAACGCTTTCAACATTGCACTTGTACTTTGTACCCCGTTGATATCATGTTCTTTTGCTTATGGATCCCGGCGGTGTGAAATAAAAGTGGAACTTGTAAGATCATGGAGTTTGTATGTGTGTTAGAGAAACGCCTGGGCCGCTAGCCTAAGCCATGCCTAATCATGGTGGAAACTTGCAGCATCACCATAATGAGCACTCTATGAAGCATCCTCAATAAAAACCTATGCAAATAGCAAATAAAAAAGATCGCTGAGATGCTCATTGTCTGCTTGCCTTGTCATTTGATTATGGGATAGCTCCTGTATCATGTGCAAGGGGTACCCCATTGGCGGCTCTTTATGATACATATGTACTTACAATGACAAGAGCTTACTTGTGACTAAAGTTGAGTAGCATGAGGTTCGGTCTTCATAAGTAAGGGGCATGAGATTTCAGTTTATAACTTGTCAAGCATATCCTCTTAGTTGTGTCACTTTAACCTTAATCACCTTCAGGATGCTTATGATAGGGGCAATAAGAGCTGAAAGCTATAAGTACCATAATTTTTGGAAGCTCTTTATGAGACTTGAATCCCTACTTCCTTCTATGAAGGCCTTTCTTCCACCATTATATTGAGTCTCCACCTTCTACCTTTATGCACCTACTTTGAGAGCATAGTGGCCATTCTTAGTTCTATGTGCATTGTCCCAAGACTAGTTCATTGATGCATAACTTGATATTGCTTGTTTTAAACTATTTGTATCTAGTAACTCTTATGAACTTTGAAGGTGTCCTATGCACTTATATTTGCTACTCTATGAGGGACAAGCTGAATACTATTATGTTATGTTTTCTTTATGTGAAACAAACAAACGTCTTGCAAAGCATTGTTATTCATGAATCTTTTGTTTGTGCCTTTTCATGTTGCATCATAGTTTCTTTGTCTTATTGCTAGAACTGTGTCTTTCATGTTATGATTGAAATACTATGATCCCAGCTTTAAATGTTTTACAAATACTTTGATAAAGTCTTTGATGGTGCATGTCACCTCAAAAATTATTCTTTCTTTTTATCACTTACCTACTCGAGGACGAACAGGAGTTAAGCTTTGGGATGTTGATACATTGTAAATGTATCTATAATTTTTGATGTTCCATGCTTGGTTTTATCCGCTTTCTTGTGTTTTGTCCACACTTTGGAGTACTTTCCATATGATTTCGTGGACTAACCAATTAACAAGAGCCACAGTGACAGCTGCCTGTTTTCTGCTGTTTTTGGTTCCAGGAAAGTCAGAAAATGAATATTCTCGGAATTGGACGGGACAAAAGCCAAAGTGCCTATTTTTCCGGAAGTCATCAGATGCCAGAATACGAGACGGAGAAGGGCTGGGGGCCGGCCACACCACCTGGCCGCGCGGCCAGGCCTGGCCCGTGCCAGGGGGTGGTCTGGCCGACCCCAGCACCCCCTCGGCCTCTCCTTCCACCTATAAGATGCCCTCGAGACGAAAACCCTAAGTACCCGATCAAAAATCCACGAAAGAGTCTGTAGCCGCCGTCGTCTCCATCCCTAGATCGGGAGGGATCTGAAGCTCTTCCCGGCACCCTGCCGGAGAGGGGAATTCACCCTGGAGGCCTTCTTCATCATCATGCAAGCCTCCGGTGTGATGCGTGAGTAGTTCATCTCTGGACTACGGGTCCATGTAGTAGCTAGATGGCTGGTTCTCCTCCTTTGTGCTTTCATGTCTAGATCTTGTGAGCTCCGTTCATGATCAAGATCATCTATTTGTAATTCTGCATGTTGTGTTTGCGGGGATCCGATGGATATTGAGATGCTATTTCAGATTGATTATTGATTCTATCATGTCTTTGTTATTTGTGATCTTGCATGCTTTCCGTTGTTAGTAGCTATCTTGGCCAAGTAGATGCTAGCAACTCCAAGAGTTAGTATTTATGCTCGATAGTGGGTTCATGCCTCTGGTAATCTGGGGAAGTGACAGAAATCTCTAAGGTACTAGATGTGTTGTTGCTACTAGGGAGAAAACAACAATCCTTTGTTCATAGAACAATCGTATTGTTTACATTACATGCAATTCGTAAAGCAATAATATGTTGCTTGCAACTTAATACTGGAGGGGTTTCGGATGATAACCTGGAGGTGGATTATTAGTCATAGATGCATTTGGATGACGGTCTATGTATAATGTTGTAATGCCCAATCAATTTCCAAAGGAGTCAAGATGATTAGTATGTGCATGTATTGCTTTCTCGATGTTTGTCAATTGCCACGTTGTAATTTGTTCACCCAGCATGTTATCTATCTTAAGGAGAGCCACCTCTAGTGAACTATGGACCCCGGTCCTTTCTTTTACATACAATCTATAAACCGTTTACTACTTTGTGTTTACTTTCTGCAAACTTTTACTTCTTTCCATTCGATACGTTTAATTCTTTGTTTTCAGCAAAACCGGTGAGATTGACAACCTCATCGCAAGTTGGGGACAGAGTTCTGTGGTTGTATTGTGCAGGTCTCCACGTTGCTGCTGGCACCGGTAGTGCGCCCTGCCAACGTTCAGCTAGCTACACCTTTGGGGTGTTTCCTTGCTCCTACTAGATTGATAATCTTAGTTTCATATTGACGTAAAACTTGCTGCTGTGCTCATCATACCTTCCTCTTGGGGTTCCCCAACGAGCTCGATATATTTTGGGCCATCAGGCCCTCGCCTTGCTCCTGGTCCTGGTACTTCCACCAAGGTTGATCTAGCTAACGATGATGCTGGTGATGGCGATGGTGGCATTGTGGCTGGGTCTGATGGTGCCTCTCCACCTCTCGAACCTCTCGGAGGTTTCTATCCTGCAGAACCTGATGATGGCAAAGTAATCGTTTATATAGGTGTCGCGGATTATACTGCAAAATTAGATGATGGCACAGAAAAATTCTATGATGAGTTTGATGTAATCCTTTGAAGATACGATCCTGAAGTGGTAGAGCTATCTGACCTGATGGCATTATTACGTGTGAAGGTGCTGTGGGGTCCTCCCAGGAAGCACGTTTGTTATATTTTTGTTACGGGAGCAAAAAGGCTATCGAAGTGAAAGATATCAGGGATTTAGTCATACCGTTTACAAGGAAATATTATAGAGATGAAGTGTACTTCCACTTGATAGTGCAAATGGTTGGAGAGGAATTGGAACTCGACAATAGAGATGATGGACTTTTATAAGGCATGCGTGACCTAATCCATGGCATCACTGGGGCTGGTGCGACTGAGGGTAGCTTTGAACAGAGGAGAGACTTACAGAGGAGCGTCATAAAGAGGAGCAGGAAGAGCATCCCCAGAAATGGCACCCCGAAGAAGAACGTCACCAAGGAGACCACGCCAGAGAAGAGGACGCCCAAGAGTCGCACGAAAAAAGGCACCACGCCGCAGAGTACACCCCTGAGATCTAGTCAAAATGCCACACCAAACGGTAGCAGCAAAAATGCTAAGAGGGCTAGCACGGTGGTGAACACTCCTAGGAGTGGTAGCAAAGAGGCGAAGATGGCCAGCACGGAGGCTACCACACCCAGTGGGAGCAGAAAAAATACTAATTTGGAGCGGAACACGCCGCTGAGGTCAGACAATAATACCAGCACAAAGGAGAACACGCCCAATAGTAGCAGCAAAAGGGATAATTTGGAGCAGAACACACCGCTGAGGTCAGGCAATAATGCCAGCACGAAGGAGAACACGCCCAATAGTAGAAGCAAAAGGGCTAATTTGCAGAAGAACACGTCGCAGAGGTCAGACAATAATGCCAGCACCCTGGAGCCAACACCCGTGAGGGGAGGCAGTAAGGAGGTCACACCCAAGAGCGGCAGCAAAAAGCCTAGTCTGATGGGGAATGGAACACAAATGTCAAGCCCTACTGATAACATCAGAAAAGATTACATCAGGAAGGAGGATGTACATAGGAAGAGCAAGAGGGTTCTGTACAGTCAAGTTGAAATTGATTCTGACTGCTATTTGTCTACTGAAGTACTTGGGATTCGTGCAAACATAAGACCACCCCATGTGGTTGCAGCAGAACCAACCGAGTGTCTTGGAGAAAATAGAGTTGCCGATGAGGTGGATTGGGGCAATGTTTCGGTCCATCCGGGTGGAGACGATGGTGCAGCCCCACCCATGGGAGTCAATATGATGTATGCAGTACTAGGCATTAGAGACGATGGCCAGGATTCTGAATCAGATGAAGAAGAAGGCACTATAGAGGATCAAGAATCTGGTGATGATGAAATAGACGAGGAACTTAACGATGAGGGTGGTATTCTAGTCGATGATTTGGGTATTGAAGTAGAAGAAATGAAACATGACCACGAGTATTCTATAATTTCGGTCGACACCGAGTTCAGGAGCATGCATGAGTTCAGGATGTCGTTCCGGAATTTTTGTATCAAGGAGGAGTTCGATGTTTATCGACTGAAGAACACTGCCTAGAGGTATGAGGCCGTTTGCAAGTTAACATGGATGAATGGACGGGCCGAGGTACATTGTCCATGGAGGATCACATCAAGAGCCTTACCTGCATCGAAGGCAATTAGGATACTGGGCCAATGAATGCAGCAAACCATTAGAACTTTCTCTTGTTTCACTCTATAACTGCAATTGTTGTGCAATATCTTTCTGGCAACTAGTCGACGTGGTGGATAAGGTGAAAAGGGAGGCTGCTGCAGGTATGCGATAGCTCTGTCATCCACATGGAGAAATCAAACCATGCATAACCACGTGATTTGAGGCAGTAACCTCATAATGTTAGACAAAATAATTGTATTCTTAACTAACCATTTTCTCAAAATCATGCGATAAGTAATTGGTGGTTATACATCTTGGCTCTTGAAGATATTACTTTAGTTTTAAGACATCTGTTAAACGAACAATATTTTATTTCTAAGACATCATTTTTTAGGGAAATTTCTAAGACATCAGTTAAACCTAGAAGCATTCTCTTCCTACATCACATTCTATACCACCAAGAGAATCAAGATACCAAAAGTTTCATACTACGTTTAATTAACTGTCCAACATCAGTGTATATCTCTATGTATTGAAATTTAGTTAATTGTCCAACATCAGTGTATATCTCTGTGTATCGGAATAATTATATGCACACCAAATTCTGCCAGCAAGTTGAACGTGAGAAATAGACAAGTAAAAGAGAAAATGCTACCTTTTTACCGTAAAAGGAGAGATAAAAGTTTGTCTCACACCACAAGCAAATTAATGCAGCTTGCTCAGGGTTCTCCATCTGCTGACAAATGTTCAGAAAGTGTTTATTGTTGAGTCTTCCAGACCAGTTTTTGCACAAGCAACCTGAACAAGAATTTAGAAAGTGTTCATTGTTCAATGCCAAATATACATATACCGAACCATAATAATGAAGTCAACGAAGCTTACCTAAGTAGATGGGCCGCTAAAACCTCAGATTTGTGCTCTTTTATAGAATTCAGAAATACGCACAAATTTTCTAAGGAACAATCACAGCGGAACAAAAGAAGTAAGATTGAATCACATTCGTATCTGATATAGATCCACCTCCTTTCCCATAAGCAACCTGATTTTTTTTTAGAAAGTGTTCATTCTTCGACTGCCCAAAAATACATAGACTAAGCCATAATAAAGAAATCAACCAAGCTTACCTGAAGTAGATGGTCTGCCAAAACTTCAAACTTGTCCTCTTTTACATAATTTCAGAAATACCCACAAATTCCCTAAGGAACAGTCGCAATAGAACAAAAGAAGTAAAGATTGAATCACGTTGTAACCGTGAAGGTCTATGATCTGTCTGATATAGATCCAGCTCCTTTCCCATCCTTCTCACGGTCAATCTCGCCTAATCCCTTCACAAAGCATACAATTATTCACAAATGTCTTTAACAAATGATAAGAATACAAGCACAAAAGCCCACTTACGTTAAGGATTTGAATGCATCAGACTCCCTCAATCTAAAATTCTGGCCAGACCATGATAGAGGGATATCATGCTCCGACGCGGGCGGCCGGGGGGGGGGGGGGGTGTCCGCCGCCATTGCCAAAGGCCTACCAGATGTTTCCTCTAACCAATCATGTACTACGTGGGTATGGTCAGAAGCAGCCTCCCACCGACGATCAGAGACGTGTGCCTCGGCAATGGTGTTCAAGGTGGACATGCGATTCTGCCCATCCTTACTCAGATTCGTGTCCACATCCATTCATGGTCAGTGAGAGGCAAACTCGTTCCCTTTTGGTTTCGCGGCAGCACGACTGGGAGACAAGAGAATGGTTGAGGTCAGCCCTAATTGCATTGAGAGGACCGGAAGAGGAGAGGCGGCGTGTGATGGCGGAGTGTATGGCAAGGAGAGGAGCAGATGCGCCGGAGAGAGGCGGGATGGTTGGTCGGGGCGACACCGTCAGAGAGAGGTTCGTGGTGATTGCGTATGGAGGCAGCGGATGGACCAGGTTTTTTAGGCAAGTGATAACGTAATTAATACAGACGGGATTTGTGGAGACTGATTAACGAGACGGGATTAGCGGAGACGGCAACAACCGTGCGGGGGCTGGGAGTCAAACGAAGCCATCGACGTATATTAGTTGACGACGGAACACAACTTCTTTTTTAGGTAGTACAGATTTCGTTCAACCACAACCTGTCATGTGGAAATGCCATGCATAACGACCGTCAAGCCATCATGTCGTTTCCTTACTTGCATCCTATTGCTTCACCAAACATGCTCCACATATCTAACGGTGAAAGAGACATGCGTACCATATTAATATGTAGCAAGGTTGAGATAGGATTACTCAACTTAGAAACAAACACTTTCTTATAACATTGGTAAAAGAATACACAATCGCATCTTCAACTAGTTATATACTTGTGAAAAAATGTTATTTTCTGGATATACATGCAGTCCCGATTGTTTTGAACAAGGCTAAAGTGTACCCTTTTTTTCAAAGTGCTACATTTGCGTATATTTGAACATGACCATGTTGTGGTGCCAAAATACGCTCTTAGTTAGATGATGCTATTTCGAACATGTACTTTGCTAATATAAAATTTATTGAGATGAATGTAACTCTTTTGTTTAAGAGCAAGTTTAATAATAGAGCCAACTGCTGGCTATAAAGAATTATCACGTCATCTATAGCTAACTTATAGTCAACTTGTACAATTGCAAACTATAAATATGTACTACTTTATTAATATATGGCACACCTCCCACTCTCACAAAGGTCCTAGGAGCACATGTTATAGTTAGCTCTTGCATGAGAGTCCACTCTCACTACTTTTTGTTGTCTCTCTCCTCCACATAGCCAAAATGCCATGTAAGCTGGCTATAAGCCCACTACTGTACTTGCTCTAAGAGACATTTTTTGATGGCAAAATAGATGTTACAAATTATATGTTTTTTTTATGCAACATACCCTTCGGTGGAATTCTAGGATCCACCATATAGTCAAAACCACCTGGGGATGGGTGCATGTACTCTCTAGTTCTTTGGATTACATATATGTTGACATATATTAGAAGAGAATTATCACGTATATCTCTTCACCCTCTCTCCTTTCACACACTCATCAAGCCTATTTCCTCGATGTAGTTGTTAATTCCATATTTGGATGGCATAGTTTTATTTATAAGCGAATGGATGATTATTTCGTACAGCTTATATGGCTGAAATCAAAGTATCCAACTTTATAGACTGCTTACCCACATGTGCTACAAATAGTAGCGTGCATGATAATAAGGGCATGATTAAGATCTCTTAATTATCGGAATTGATTATTTACATATATTATGCGGTTTGTGGTACAACCGGGACTAAAAAACGGGACCTCTAGTCGGTCATCCTCAACCGGGACTAGAAGACATTTTTCTACTAGTGATATTTGTTAAAATTCCATATTAGGATGGAATAATTTTATTTATAAGCGAATGGATTATTATTTCTTACAGCCTGTATGGCTGAAATCGAAGTATCCAACTACCATGGCAAACCCTTTTTTTATAGACTGCTTACCCACATGTGCCATGAGGTTGGCAGACTTATGTTTCCACGGGATGCCAAATAGCTTCAGATTGTTTCCGAAAAGGAATGAAACACAATTGTTTATCAATTATCAAAAACAACTTATCAAAGGAATGGAATACAATTGTTTATGCTCTCAAGGAAGCTTTATTTTCTAACTTTATTTTCTGTCAGACTTCTGGAGAAACCTGAAAGAGCGTCATTTATCGTAATAGCAACCATTGTCGTCCGCATGGCAGCGCCCGGCAACGTGCCTATCCGACTGGTAAGCACGATTACAATCTTCAGGTTTGCACTTGTACTTGAAGGGTTCGCGGAACGCCTCAGTGCCAGTTTTGACTTCAATACCTACTGCAAATAAGAATAATATGAACCTTTGACAGTTAGTAGTTAAATTTTATATCTATGAAAACCATGCTATGACGTTATACTTCAACTAAATTTTGAGAATGTTCAATTAAGTTTCTTTCGGCAATGTATAGAGTTCTACATGATATGACGTTCTACTTGTACTACAAAATCGTGCAAACATTTTCAAATAAATACAAAAAGTATGTAGACAAAACTAAGTTCAACCGATGAATGGAGCATCGAGACAAAAAAAAAATGAGTACCTAGACAAAATATCCGTAGGTGCAGCAGACCATGCGGTGGGATTCAGATTATATCGTCCAACACCCTCAAGCTCAAGGACATAAAAACCAGTGGGAACGGAAGAATTATGCAATAGTATCAAAATCTAGTTCCCAAAAGCCTCAAATTTCTCTATAATTGATAACAATTGATAGATGGAATGTACCTATGTTCCTCCCTGATGCTTGGCTCGACAAAAAGAAGGATGAGATCATCAAAAGTGCCATCAAGCAAAGAACCTTTGCGTTACTCCGGATGAGAGCCATAACGAAGTAGCTAGTATTTCCTTCTCCTATTCTCCTTTTCGTGGTCATGGTCGTGGTGCTTTGTTGCTTGTAGTCCTGTTGTTTCTATAGACTATAGACGCATGGCCGACTCTTTGAGTACTCTCTTCATACCGGTTTACTCGGCTCCTAGTATAACGAAAAAATTTCCAAGAAATTAGGCCAGATTTGCTACTTACTATGGCGTTTAATTGCCTCGATTACTGGAAACCAGTCTGATGGGAACCATTTTTGCATGCCTCTCGGTGAGCCTACTGACATGGCATGTAACCGAAGATCTGCTGCTAGTAATTGGAATAATTGTCATACTAGTTAACGAGAGGAAATTAGCATATGATTTTCTCCACCAATCGAATCCCACCTTGGTTGTAGCGCTTCTCCTAGTAATTAATTAGGATCCTCGGATAATAAAATTTGATACCGAATTAATTAGTATTTCATAACGAGATTATGTCATTTTATTGCCTCCTAAATATTACGTAGTAAGAAATTAATTAATCTTCCTTATTACAACATTATGGCATTTATTAGTGGATCCCATATTATAATGAAATTAATTAATCTTCTTTATTACAACATTTTGACATTTATTCTAGTATTCCATAATGATGGACGGGCACGGACTAGTACTCCCTCCGTCCGTAACTAAGTGTAATTCTAGCTTTTGGCTAAGACTAGTCCCAATGAAGGTTTCATAGGTGGTATCATGCATTACATGCATGCAAAATGCTTATGTGTCACTATAATTAATGATAAAAGTGAGTGTGTTGGTATCATAGGTAGATACGGTATCATATCACGTAGAACTAGAAAAATTAATCTCAAATAAATGTTGTATACTACTGAGATTCTATAGAACCATAAATACACTAATATTATGGTACTACTACATGATACTATGTATTGTAGAGATGGTATCATATAGTAGTATCATATGCATGTACTACTACTATCTCTGTTTGGGATTATTAGTCTTAAGGGCCAAGTTGCTAGGATCAAGACACTCCATAGCTATCTCATGAATCTATGCATACACCAATAGTTTTACATATATGAGAGAAGTAAGGAGAAAAAGAGAACATGCATTGGGCGAAAGAGACTAATAAATGAGATAAACTGCCGTGGTATTGCCGACGAGTACGCCATGGAGGGGTCCTCACATTGCGTGTTTAGAGACGTGAAGTAAGACGGAGAGTTGGCGGGTATGAGGTAACACAACTTACCTAGGGTCAAGTCCCGCAACGATGGCAGAACTCTACTCCTGCTGTAAATCACTATAATGGCAATACGCCGAGTTACAGAGATAGGTTCGACGTGTGAGGTGTTGCACGTTGTACGCAGCAATCTAGGTTATCTTATGTCCAAAAGGCTCACGCAGGCCGGCTTATAAAGACGCCAAGACCTAGGGTTTATAGGGAAAGGTCCTTGCCGGACAAGGTAAAGAGTCCTACACTAATTCGAACTAGTCTTCCGTGTCTTGTACTCCAAGGCTCCCAGTATGTCGGTGACTCCTGCGTAACCTTCCTTTATCCGGCATGGGCCTCCCTTCTAGATCCGTCTAACTGGATCTAGCAGGCCATAGGCCTTGTTACCAACTACGGGCCACCCAGATTAGATGGATTGGTAACATGCTATGAGGATACTCATATAGCATATCCCCAACATAGACCTTATAATCTCAAACAATATAAAAAAGCTCTCGACCCTTATAATCCCAAACAGAGGTAGTATATGATACGCCCATTGTGACTAGTCTAAGTCAAACTTTATTAAATTTGACCAAACTTATATATAGATAAATATATCAACATGTATTACATTGAATTGTCATATTATGAAACTAAATATGAAAACAAATCTATTGATACCAATGTAGTATCATAAATATTACTATGTTTTTCTATAAAGTTAGTCAAATTTTACTATGTTTGACTTAAGACAATATTAGAAGTACACTTATTTGCGGACGGAGGGACTACGTGACTACTAGTAACAATTTGTGCTTATTTTCAGTCCAATTCCATTGTTTTTAGGGTTCCAATTCCATTGTTTTTAGGGTTCTAATCCCGATGGTATTTTTTAGAGATTTTAGTAGCCCTTTATTAGTTACTCTACTAGTACTTATAAATGAGCGAACACAAATTTCTCTAAACGTACCCCACAATATACACTGGGCCAACTAAATCCGCACGATTAGGCTCCTAAGCACAATCTAATAGCCTAGGATAGTCTAATCTATTCTTGGTATGCGCTTAGCAATTTACATTGACAGACTCCTACTTATCCGATCGAGGAAAATTCTATGTCCGTAGCCCCTTCAGTCGCGCGATTATAATATAACTCCCCCATTTTGATCCTAAACTCGAGCATCTCTAGTAGATACCGCATATCTGGTCAAACCCGCAAAACGTGTAGTTTTGATCCGAAATGGCTAAAAATGGCCAGAACAGGTACTACAACAAAATTTGTCAAAACCACAAATTTTCTGCGGTTTCCCAGATATCAACTCGTATGTACCCCATATAACTAGTCTTGAAGTCTGTTGTAAACTCCAAAGCGGTCAACCCTTCCCTCCACCTAAAATACACCACCAACTGCTCCCGTCCGCTTCCGACAGAGCCACCGTTGCCGCCCTCTCGATTTCATGGCAGGGAGCCTTGATTCCAGCATCGATCTTCTATTCACGACGAGTCTATTTGATTCCATGCCTAGCTAGTGTTTCATCGCGCCGCGGCGAAAGCTCCGGGTCGCGAGCTCGCGCGCCGTCAACATTGGAGGAGGAGGCGCGCATTGCCGGGCCGCGCGCGGCGCGCTCTCCCGCACCCGCGTGACCTCACATGTGTGGCTTCGGTGGTCCGTGTACCTCCTCCCGCGCCGGTGGTCCGTGCACCTCCTCCCGCACCGGCCTATGCACCTCCTCTCGCGCCGGTGGTCCATGCGCCCGTCGCGATGAGCTACATTGACTGTTTATCAGGCGAGAGGAAGAAGAAGACCAAATATTCGAGAGTATATTATGTTTTACGGTATGCATATGCGGTATATGTTCCGCACCGACGTTTATCGGACAAAAAAACTTGGTAGTACACTGCATCCGTGTTTTGCAATACCACGGGTTGCGGTATCTGTTAGAGATGCTCTCACAAACCGCCGCTCCTGAGGGCACGTTCAATGCCAGGCGCTTGATGGAGGAAAGAAGGGGAATTAATCCTAGCGTTCAAATAGAGGAGTCCACGACTCGATCATAGGGGGTTGTTCGTTTGCGGTACCAAAGTTTCTGGGCAAGTGCACCGCGGTACCTAAGTTGCCTAAAATTGCCGCGTTTCGAAATGTTGGGCCGCCAACTATCGAGAGAGGCCATTTCGATGCAAACTCATCTCACCCCTACCAAATCCAAACATTCCGTGAAACTGCCCCGTGAAGTAGACGGTCGGGACCCTTGTGTCAGTAATATTTCCGTGACGCAAGCGCCAACGTGGCAACCACGTAGGCGAAATGAGGGACTAAAGGAGCATGGTGCGTTGACCAAATTCACAAATCCACTCCCTTCCTCCTTTCGCATGAACCCTAGCACCGGCGGTGTTGAAATCCCTTCTCCAACCTGAATGATCTCTTCGGGCATTTGACTTCCGGCGCCAAGTTTCTGCGCCTACTCGCTTCTACCGAGCTCTAATGCCGAATGCCGTGCCAGCCGTTGCGACGATCTAGCCCGCCTCTACCGCCAACGAGCTGAGCAGCGCGAAGAATGGCAGATCCATTTTGCCGATGAAGAAGTACTTCTAGCTAATTGCGGGTGAGATACTCTTCTCTTTGCTATTCGCACTACCTATAACTGCTAGCTGGCTATTGGCATTACAGAGATATATCGAACATAGAATTGTTTCCTAGCACGACGCTGACAAATAAGTCTTATCTGGTGTCCCCAATTTTCTGTCAAGTAGGATCTCCCATGAACCCAAATACACGGTTATGCTCACCCTCTGTGGCTACCACATTAAATTAGCAAATGGGAAGAGCACGTGGAATCAAGCTAGCTGTCTGAAGATGGAAGTAGCGCCTGTGCAGTTATGCACTATCCCTGGTTTGGTTGTTGCTGTGCATGAACTTGCTGACATGGGGTCGGAGCAGACTGCACGGTTCAGCTTCGTTGATGAACGAGGCTTCAAGGTTCCTATAGCGTGTGACAGTCAGCTAATTGGGTTGATGAAATAGTATGCTAATGATGGCAAAGTAATCGTTCGTATCAGTGTCGCGGATTATACTGCAAAATGAGATGATGGCACAGAAAAATTCTATGACGAGTTTGATGTAATCCTTGGAAGATAAGATCCTGAAGTGGTAGAGCTATTTGACCTGATGGCATCGTTACGTGTGAAGGTGCTATGGGGGTCCTCCTAGGAAGCACGTTTGTTATATTTTGGTTACAGGAGCAAAAAGGCTATCGAAGTGAAAGATACCAGGAAACATTATAGAGGTGAAGTGTACTTCCATTTGATAGTGCAAATGTTTGGAGAGGAATTGGAACTCGATAATAGAGATGATGGACTTTTAGAAGGCATGCGTGACCTGATCCATGGCATCACTGGGGCTAGTGCGACTAAGGGTAGCTTCGAACAGAGGAGAGACTTACAAAGGAGCATCATAAAGAGGAGCAGGAAGAGCATCCCCAGAAAGGGCACCCCGAAGAAGAACGTCACCAAGGAGACCACGCCAGAGAAGAGGATGCCCAAGAGTCGCACGAAAAAAGGCACCACGACGCAGAGTACACCCCTAAGATCCAGTCAAAATGCCACACCAAACGGTAGCAGCAAAAATGCTAAGAGGGCTAGCACGATGGTGAACACTCCTAGGAGTGGTAGCAAAGAGGCGAAGATGGCCAGCACGGAGGCTACCACACCCAGTGGGAGCAGAAAAAAAATACTAATTTGGAGCAAAACACGCCGCTGAGGTCAGACAATAATGCCAGCACGAAGGAGAACACTCCCAATAGTACCAGCAAAAGGGCTAATTTTGAGCAGAGCACGCTGCTGAGGTCAGGCAATAATGTCGGCACAAAGGAGAACACGCCCAATAGTAGCAGCAAAAGGGCTAATTCGCAGAAGAACACGCCGCAGAGGTCAGGCAATAATGCCAGCACCCTGGAGCCAACACTCGTGAGGGGAGGTAGTAAGGAGGTCACACCCAAGAGCGGCAGCAAAAAGCCTAGTCCGATGGGGAATGGAACGCAGATGTCAAGCCCTACTGATACCATCAGGAAAGATTACATCAAGAAGGAGGTTGTACATAGGAAGAGCAAGAGGGTTCTGTACAGTCAAGATGAAATTGATTTTGACTGCTGTTTGTCTACTGAAGTACTTGGGATGCATGCAAATGTAATACCACCCCATGTGGTTGCAGCAAAACCAACCGAGTGTCTTGGAGAAAACAGAGTTGCCGGTGAGGTGGATTGGGGCAATGTTCTGGTCCATCCGGGTGGAGACGATGGTGTAGCCCCACCCATAGGAGTCAATATGATGTGTCCAGTACTAGGCATTAGAGACGATGGCCAGGATTCTGAATCAGATGAAGAAGAAGGCACTATAGAGGATCAAGAATCTGGTGATGATGAAATAGACGAGGAACTTAACGATGAGGCTGGTATTATAGTTGATGATTTGGGTGTTGAAGTAGAAGAAATGAAACATGACCACGAGTATCCTATAATTTCGGTCGGCACTAAGTTCAGGAGCATGCATGAGTTCAGGATGTCGTTCCGGCATTTTTGTATCAAGGGGGAGTTCGACGTTTATCGACTGAAGAACACTACCCAGAGGTATGAGGCTGTTTGTAAGTTAACATGGATGAATGGACGGGCCGAGGTACATTGTCCATGGAGGATCATAGCAAGAGCCTTACCTGCGTCGAAGGCAATTAGGGTACTAGGGCAATGAATGCAGCAAACCATTAGAACTTTCTATCTTTTCACTCTATAACTACAATTGTTGTGCGAATCTTTATGGCAACTAGTCGACTTCGCTTATCTTTTAAATGAATCTGTGTTGTAGGTGAACAAAATGGGCCCTCCACACATATGTCCGATAGGCGGCAAACTGAAATCCTCAATGGCTGATACGGAGTGGGTGGCTATACAATCTATGTCCATACTAAAGGATAACCCTAAGGAGACCACGAAGAATATTCAGACTAGCCTTGGTTCTAAATACAACATTGTCCTACCGTATTGCACGGTTTGGAAAGGTAAAGAGAAAGCTCTGGTGGTCTTGCACGGGGATTGGACCAATAGCTTCAGGATGTTGTACAACTTCAAGGCGGAGGTACAAGCTAGGTGTCCGGGGACTGTTGTGGAGATTGACACCGAATCAGTACGTGGTAAAATATATTTCAAAAGATTTTTCATGGCGCTTAAACCTTACATCCAGGGATTCAAGGACAGCTGTAGGCCGTATCTGAGTGTAGACAACACTGTCCTAACTGGCAAATGGAAAGGTTGCCTGCCATCTGCCATAGCACTTGATGGTCACAACTGGATGTTCCCAGTGGCATTCGGGCTGTTTGAAACAGAAACGGGGGAAAACTGGGTCTGGTTTATGAGGTAGCTCAGGAGATCAATAGGCCACATGGATCCATGGGCTATATCCATGGATGCATGCAAAGGGCTGATGAATGCAGTGAAGGAGGTGTTCCTGCGAGCTGGAGGTAGAGAATTCCATGCCCATATGATTCTCAACTTGTACTCACACTATGCAGGCAGCGTATTTCGTTACATGTTTCCTGCTGCTAGAGTTTACAAACCTAGTAGCAGCGAATATTTCATGAGCAAGATTTTTGCGGAAGCCCCTGAACTTCTAGAGTACTTAGCCATCCATCATTCGCAGCTATGGAAGAGGAGTCAATTCAACCCTGACATCAAAGTTGATTACATAAACAACAACCTTGCAGAATGCCTGAATAACTGGGTGAAGGATATAAAAGTGCGTCTTGTTCATATCTTGATGGACAACATATGTGGTATGATCATGAAGCTATTAAATATAAGGAGAGAGATCGGTAGGAGACTTAGAGGACAAATGCTACCGCCAGTTGTACAGCAACTGCACAAGAGAAGTCGAGGACTTGCTCATCTTAATGTTCTCCCATCAACCAGCAGCTGTGAGGTGGTCGATATGTCCAAGAGTGGCAAAAGGGATGTGGTGAACATCCAGCTGTGAGAATGCACCTTCTTAGAGTGGCAGCATATTGGAAAACCTTGCGACCACGCCTTGGCCTTCTTGGTGAAGAAAAGAACTCTACCACATTTGGATCAGTATTTGTCAAACTACTACTCTATGGAAAAGTTCAGAGCTGCGTACGCTGGATCCATCGAGCCATGTACAGACCCATCTCAGTGGCCTCAAGTCCAACTGTCTTTCGAGCTTTGCTAGCCAGTTACAAAAAGGGGCAGAGGAAGACCTCAGGTGAATAGGTTTAAGAATTTTCTCGAGAAGAAGGGTTCGGATTTCTGTGCTACCAAGAAGGGCAAAAACAGATGCAAGACCTACCATCTTATAGGCCATAGAGCAGCGGGTTATCCCCTTAATGCTCCCAAACCTAGGTATGAGATGGTACATTCACAAAAAAATTGTTTATAGTCTGTAGATATAAGGTAGTAATCCATGTACTGTTTTTTACAGGAAGTGCAAGGTAAGTAAAAAGACAGTCGAGTCACTGATTTTGCTGCGGGAAGAAAACCAAAACGAGTGGAGTGATGATGCTGGACAAGATTCTGGTGCTGATTGGCCTGACTTCCCTCGACCCGGAGATGCAGGGTACACGAAGGTAAGAAAATTGGCACCCAGGAAGAGGAAGAAGGCAGGAGATGAAGAAGCAAGTGGACGTGAAGGCAAGAGGAAGAAAGTTCGTACACAAGCAGAGAAAGGAGCCTAGCAGTGTAGAAGCCTAATGATGTATTGAACTTGAACCTATATATGTAGTTTGGTTAAACTTTCGAGCTGTGTGTGTGGAACTTGTCGGGCGAAACAATCTTCCTCCCATACTCGGAGTAAAATGTATCGCGACTTTAGGATTGGATACGGCCGAGGCCACTAGTTGAATCCGAAATTGTGACTATGCCACTACTATCTAAACAATCGCGATAGCTGAGCGGTTAAGGGGTATCCAAAATCGATGGGTGTTAGTGGCACAGACATGAATTATTTATAGGCGCTTAATAAATCCCTGCTTTTGGCATTACACTTATGATAAGTTTCTGGGCTGAAAAACAAGTTCTAAGCTAGATGCTACACTCCACGAAGCAGCAACTTATTTCAGCTGCTGGACAATGACATGGCAACATAAACTGGAAATGCAACAGATAATTTGAGGAAATTGTTTCCACTATCTGGCCTAATCTTGAGCCCGTCTGTCTCACCACATCCCTGCCCCTACCTCCCCTACACCTGGCGCAGCTCCCGGATCTTTCGCTCCATCGCACGAATCTCCTCTTTCTTGTCCCACACAGCATCACGCAGATCCTGAACAAGCTCTTGTGAAAACCTGTCAGTGGCTTTTCGATCCACACAAACTTGTCACAGCCAGTCCCCCTTCCTTCCTGCGAAGTAGATCGAAGGAAACAAAAAAAAGAATTACATTACGCTTTCTGGATCCGGGTTACCATTGTACCTATAGTGGGAACTTACCGCTCTGATGCTGCAGTTGCTGAATTTTCCTATAGTATTTTCGTCGGTCCACGAAATCCATCTTGGCATCTTCTCACCGCACAAACATAGCATATCGGGGTAGTAATCGTAGGGCGCCCTCCAGTACCTGATGGGGGCACCCACCTGACGGTGTTGAGCTGACCCTGATTCCGCCCGAGACGAACTGCATGAGTTGTGAGCCATGAGCGAGGGGAGCGAGGGCAGAGGAAAGAGGTGCCTTTGGATGTCAGAGTAGTGGTGAAGCGTGATTTATCCCCACTTAATAACTCGGGCAGAATCCTACCGTCCACATTGGCTGACAGGTGGGGGACCTAGCGTGCGGACTTGTCAATCAAACCTCACGCCTTCGTGGTTCAAAGGCCCTCTCGCGCGCATTGGACAATTTTTTTTGGCACCTTTCCCGCGTACATATCACTGGGAGGCCTTGCTCAGGAACCAGACACGCCTGGCCCACAATCTTACTCCCTCCTTGGAACTTGTGATGGCTCATGCCGGCAGATCCATCCGCTCCACCGCTTCCGCTAGGGCTCGCCGTGGCGGATCCACCCTAAGTTCCTACCGTCGCAATATCAAATGGCCATGGTTTCTTGAGATGAGCGACGATGCCACGTCTCCGAGCTTGGCCCCTCCTACCTGTAGAAGGACTGATGCGGCGTCGAGCTCGAGCAAAAGCCGCCAGGCGCGATGGTGCTCGGTCCATGCCAACCCCGTCACCTTCGTCATTGTCGATTATGATGTGGAGGACGACAGGGACGAAGCTGTGCAGAATGCCATTGTTGCCTCCTTGGCGAAGGGCAAGCCACGGGCGGGAGTGGATGTCGTTGGGAAGGGCACGGCGGTGTCACCAATCGAGTCGGACTCCGACGATAGCGCTGTGATGTGGGTTTAGATGTTGTTTAGGATGGTTGCAATTTCGATTGTGTTTAGTGCGAGTATAATTATTGTAATGGGTTTGTCGAGCTATATTGAGAAATATGTGTAATAGGAGCGTGTGAGTGCTTCCACTTTAGAAATTGTGTCTGTGCCATTTGCATGTTGCATTATCAACGTAGATTAAATGTAAACAATCCAATGAAAATCAGATTACAACCATTAGACGGGAGTGGCAGGATGGAAGAGAAGTTGGGACGGTGGTTTCAAGGGGAAGTAAGAGAACTAAGGGGGCGTGACACTAGTAGGTGGGCCCATGGAACACGTGACACTGACATGCGGGAGCGGGAGCACGCGGTATTGCCAGTCTGTCCAGAGCAAGCAGACTTTGCAACGTGACAACAGCAAGCTGATTGGACCAATAACTCGTCAAATTATTAAGGAGTACCAATAGCTCTACGCACCTGAGAAGCATCGCTTAAGTCTAACAGTAATGACAACATAAGTACTACATTTCCCTATCGGTCTTCTCGATACAAATGTAGAAATGCATCTGCCTATTTGGTCCAGCACCGACAAGGTACTAAGATGGCACACATAGGATCGACCTTAGGTCCGCATACTCCACCTCCCGCGGTGTCGGGCAGCTCGGCGCCTCGGCTAGCACAAGAATGCTATCGAACGATGGTGGCTAGGCGTTCACCCACATGCGCACCGTGTATAGGGGCCGGGCGCACGAGACCGACCTCACGCATACCACACACACGAAGGTGGGCCCAGCTCTGGTTCCCAGAACACAGGCGGTGATGGTCAGGACGAAAACAGAGCCGTCCCCCTGGAAAATTAGCCGGCGGCATGCCGAGTCAGTGAACGACACCTACTCTTGGAGAAGTTGGGCTTGCCCATACGAGATCCTAATCACTTTGATCAAGTGCTCCTCTGCAAGGTGGACGACGAGCTCTACCGGCGGGCTGGTGTAGTTGCAGCCTGACTCCGTGCAGGAGCACGCGCCGTGCGGGCACGCGAGCTCGTGGAGCGGGATATCGCGGTAGGAGTAACGACGAAAGCATCTTGGGTGGGAGAACACGAGCGGGAACGTCGCTGCAAAGTTGCGCGTGAGGATCTCCAGATTCTTGGGCTGCAGCATCTGGCACATCTGAAGTTCGTCGAGAAATCAGAAAAAATATCAGCAGTTAGATCGGCGAATAGCAGTAATATGTAGGATAAATTCAAAAGCTTGTAAAATGAATTCTTAGCATGAAGGTAGCGACCCGAGAATTAGCGGATGTCGTCCGAGCACGGCGCACAAAAGCCGGTGGCGTCGTTCGGGCGCAGTGACATGTGGTGGATGAAGGGAGAGGGGGTTGCGGAGTAGATGTGCTCACTCACGAGCTCTATGATATTACTAGTAGGCTATAGGGAGTGGAAATAATGGTAATATAAGTGAAAATTTAAGCGTGGCCAATCATGTCGCGGAACAGCCTCCTCGAGGATCGCTCTTACAAAGAATTATCTTGTTCGTCCACGCGACCCAATCAAACAGTCTGCAACAATCGTATCAGACAACTAGTTCTTTAGGGGGGCTTTCAGAAGACGCAATCTTACGTGGTTTAGTGGAAATAACACACATGCAATGCCATCGGTTGATCCATATGTGGTTTGTCAAAAGAACACACATGCAATTACTCTAGTGGGTACATATGTGGTTTGTGGAAAGAACACACATGCAATGACTCTGGTGGATCCATGTGTGGTTAGTGGAAAGAACACACATGCAATGACATTGGTGGATCCATATGTGGTTTGTGTAAAAGAACACACATGCAATTACTCTAGTGGGTACATATGTGGTTTGTGGAAAGAACACGCATGCAATGGCATTGGTGGATCCATGTGTGGTTCATGATAAGAACACACATGCATTGACATTGGTTGATCCATATGTGGTTTGTGGAAAGAAACCACATGCAATGCCATTGGTTGATCCATGTGGTTTGTGGAAAAAACACACATGCAATGACTCTAGTGGATCCATATGTGGTTTGTGGAAAGAACACACATGCAATGACTCTAGTGGATCCATATGTGGTTTGTGAAAAGAACACACATGCAATGACATTGGTGGATCTATATTTGGCTTGTGGAAAGAACACACATGCAATAATATTTTTTGATACATATGTGGTTTGTGGAAAGAACACACATGCAATGACTCTAGTGGATCCATATGTGGTTTGTGGAAAAGAACACACGTGCAATTACTCTAGTGGGTACATATGTGGTTTGTGGAAAGAACACACATGCAATGACATTGGTTGATCCATATGTGGGTTGTGAAAAGAACACACATGAAATGCCATTGGTTGATCCATGTATGGTTTGTGAAAAGAACACACATGCAATGCCATTGGTTGATCCATGTGGTTTGTGGAAAAGAACACGCATGCAATGACTCTAGTGGATACATATGTGCTTTGTGGAAAGAACACACATGCAATGACTCTGGTGGATCCATAAGTGGTTTGTGGAAAATAACACACATGCAATTACTCTAATGGGTACATATGTGGTTTGTGGAAAGAACACACATGCAATGACATTGGTGGATCCATGTGTGGTTCATTACAGGAACACACATGCAATGACATTGGTTTATCCATATGTGGTTTGCGACAATAACACACATGCAATGCCATTGGTTGATACATATTTGGTTTGTCAAAAGAACACACATGCAATTACTCTAGTGGGTACATACGTGGTTTGTGGAAAGAACACACATGCAATGGCATTGGTTGATCCATATGTGGTTTGTGAAAAGACCACACATGCAATGACATTGGTTGATCCTTATGTGGTTTGTGGAAAGAACACACATGCAATTACTCTAGTGGGTACATATGTGGTTTGTGGAAAGAACACACATGCAATGACATTGGTGGATCCATGTGTGGTTCATGACATGAACACACATGCAATGACATTGGTTGATCCATATGTGGTTTGTGACAATAACACAAATGCAATGCCATTGGTTGATCCATATGTGGTTTGTCAAAAGAACACACATGTAATTACTCTAGTGGGTACATATGTGGTTTGTGGAAAGAACACACATGCAATGGCTTTGGATGATCCATATGTGGTTTGTGAAGAGAACACACATGCAATGACATTGGTTGATCCATATGTGGTTTGTGGAAAGAACACATGTGCAATGACTCTGGAGGTTCCATATGTGGTTTGTGAAAAGAACACACATGCAATGACTTTAGTGGATCCATATGTGGTTTGTGGAAAGAACACACATGCAATGACTCTAGTGGAGCCATATGTGGTTAGTGAGAAGAACACACATGCAATGACTCTGGTGGACACATATGTGGTTTGTGGAAAGAACACACATGAAATGGATTTGGTGGATCCATGTGTGGTTCATGACAATAACATACATGCAATGGCATTGGTTGATACATATGTGGTTTGTGACAATAACACACATGCAATGCCATTGGTTGATCCATGTTGTTTGTGGAAAAAAGAACTCACATGCAATGACTCTGGTGGATCCATGTGTGGTTTGTGGAAAGTACATACATGCAATGACTCTGGTGGATCAATGTGTGGTTAGTGGAAAGAACAAACATGCAATGGCGTTGGTGGATACATATGTGGTTCATGACAAGAACACACATGCAATGACATTTGTTGATCCATATGTGTTTTGTGACAATAACACACATGCAATGCCATTGGTTGATCCATGTGGTTTGTGGAAAAGAACACACATGCAATGACTCTGGTGGATCCATGTGTGGTTTGTGGAAAGAACACACATGCAATGGCATTGGTTGATCCATATGTGCTTTGTGAAAAGAACACACATGCAATTACTCTAGTGGATCCATATGTGGTTTGTTGAAAGAACACACATGCAATGACTCTAGTGGATCCATATATGGTTAGTGAGAAGAACACACATGCAAGGACTCTGGTGGATACATATGTGGTTTGTGGAAAGAACACACATGCAATGGCATTGGTGGATCCATGTGTGGTTCATGATAAGAACATACGTGCAATGACATTGGTTGATCCATATGTGGTTTGTGAAAATAACACACATGAAATGACTCTTGTGGATCCATATGTGGTTTGTAGAAAGAACACACATGCAATGACTCTAGTGGATCCATATATGGCTAGTGAGAAGAACACACATGCAATGACTCTAGTGGATACATATGTGGTTTGTGGAAAGAACACACATGCAATGGCATTGGTGGATCCATGTGTGGTTCATGAAAAGAACATACATGTAATGACATTGGTTGATCCACATGTGGTTTGTGAAAATAACACACATGCAATGCCATTGGTTGATCCATGTGGTTTGTGGAAAAGAACACACATGCAATGAATTTGATGGATCCATGTGTGGTTTGTGGAAAGAACACACATGCAATGACTTTGGTGGATCTATGTGTGGTTAGTGGAAAGAACAAACATGCAATGGCATTGGTGGATCCATGTGTGGTTCATGACAAGAACATACATGCAATGACACTGGTTGATCCATATGTGGTTTGTGACAATAACACACATGAAATGCCATTGGTTGATCCATGTGGTTTGTGGAAAAGAACACACATGCAATGACTCTGGTGGATCCATGTGTGGTTTGTGGAAAGAACACACATGCAGTGACTCTGGTGGATCCATGTGTGGTTAGTGGAAAGAACACACATGCAATGACATTGGTGGATCCATGTGTGGTTCATGATATTAACACACATGCAGTGACATTGGTTGATCCATATGTGGTTTGTGACCATAACACACATTTAATGCCATTGGTTGATCCATATGTGGTTTGTCAAAAGAACACACATGCAATTACTCAAGTGGGTACATATGTGGTTTGTGGAAAGAACACACATGCAATGTCATTGGTTGATCCATATGTGGTTTGTGAAAAGAACACACATGCAATGACATTGGTTGATCCATATGTGGTTTGTGGAAAGAACACACATGCAATTACTCTAGTGGGTACATATGTGGTTCATGGAAAGAACACACATGCAATGAGTCTGGTGGACACATATGTGGTTTGTGGAAAGAACACACATGAAATGGATTTGGTGGATCCATGTGTGGTTCATGACAATAACATACATGCAATGGCAATGGTTGATACATATGTGGTTCCAAACTCTTTCGTCTTGAGCTCTAGGTGTGATTTGCGACAATAACACACATGCAATACCATTGGTAGATCCATGTTGTTTGTGGAAAAAAGAACTCACATGCAATGACTCTGGTGGATCCATGTGTGGTTTGTGGAAAGTACACACATGCAATGACTCTGGTGGATCAATGTGTGGTTAGTGGAAAGAACAAACATGCAATGGCGTTGGTGGATCCATATGTGGTTCATGACAAGAACATACATGCAATGACATTTGTTGATCCATATGTGTTTTGTGACAATAACACACATGCAATGCCATTGGTTGATCCATGTGGTTTGTGGAAAAGAACACACATGCAATGACTCTGGTGGATCCATGTGTGGTTTGTGGAAAGAACACACATGTAATGAAATTGGTTGATCCATATGTGCTTTGTGAAAAGAACACACATGCAATTACTCTAGTGGATCCATATGTGGTTTTTTGAAAGAACACACATGCAATGACTCTAGTGGATCCATATATGGTTAGTGAGAAGAACACACATGCAATGACTCTGGTGGATACATATGTGGATTGTGGAAAGAACACACATGCAATGGCATTGGTGGATCCATGTGTGGTTCATGATAAGAACATACGTGCAATGACATTGGTTGATCCATATGTGGTTTGTGAAAATAACACACATGCAATGACTCTAGTGGATCCATATGTGGTTTGTGGAAAGAACACACATGCAATGACTCTAGTGGATCCATATATGGCTAGTGAGAAGAACACACATGCAATGACTCTTGTGGATACATATGTGGTTTGTGGAAAGAACACACATGCAATGGCATTGGTGGATCCATGTGTGGTTCATGAAAAGAACATACATGTAATGACATTGGTTGATCCACATGTGGTTTGTGAAAATAACACACACGCAATGCCATTGGTTGATCCATGTGGTTTGTGGAAAATAACACACATGCAATGAATTTGGTGGATCCATGTGTGGTTTGTGGAAAGAACACACATGCAATGACTCTGGTGGATCTATGTGTGGTTAGTGGAAAGAACAAACATGCAATGGCATTGGTGGATCCATGTGTGGTTCATGACAAGAACATACATGCAATGACACTGGTTGATCCATATGTGGTTTGTGACAATAACACACATGAAATGCCATTGGTTGATCCATGTGGTTTGTGGAAAAGAACACACATGCAATGACTCTGGTGGATCCATGTGTGGTTTGTGGAAAGAACACACATGCAATGACTCTGGTGGATCCATGTGTGGTTAGTGGAAAGAACACACATGCAATGACATTGGTGGATCCATGTGTGGTTCATGATATTAACACACATGCAGTGACATTGGTTGATCCATATGTGGTTTGTGACAATAACACAGATGTAATGCCATTGGTTGATCCATATGTGGTTTGTCAAAAGAACACACATGCAATTACTCAAGTGGGTACATATGTGGTTTGTGGAAATAACACACATGCAATGGCATTGGTTGATCCATATGTGGTTTGTGAAAAGAACACACATGCAATGACATTGGTTGATCCATATGTGGTTTGTGGAAAGAACACACGTGCAATTACTCTAGTGGGTACATATGTGGTTCATGGAAAGAACACACATGCAATGAGTATGGTGGACACATATGTGGTTTGTGGAAAGAACACACATGAAATGGATTTGGTGGATCCATGTGTGGTTCATGACAATAACATACATGCAATGGCATTGGTTGATACATATGTGGTTTGCGAAAATAACACACATGCAATGCCATTGGTTGATCCATGTTGTTTGTGGAAAAAAGAACTCACATGCAATGACTCTGGTGGATCCATGTGTGGTTTGTGGAAAGTACACACATGCAATGACTCCGGTGGATCAATGTGTGGTTAGTGGAAAGAACAAACATGCAATGCCGTTGGTGGATTCATATGTGGTTCATGACAAGAACATACATGCAATGACATTTGTTGATCCATATGTGTTTTGTGACAATAACACACATGCAATGCCGTTGGTTGATCCATGTGGTTTGTGGAAAAGAACACACATGCAATGACTCTGGTGGATCCATGTGTGGTTTGTGGAAAGAACACACATGCAATGGAATTGGTTTATCCATATGTGCTTTGTGAAAAGAACACACATGCAATTACTCTAGTGGATCCATATGTGCATTGTTGAAAGAACACACATGTAATGACTCTAGTGGATCCATATATGGTTAGTGAGAAGAACACACAAGCAATGACTCTAGTGGATACATATGTGGTTTGTGGAAAGAACACACATGCAATGGCATTGGTGGATCCATGTGTGGTTCATGATAAGAACATACGTGCAATGACGTTGGTTGATCCATATGTGGTTTGTGAAAATAACACACATGCAATGACTCTAGTGGATCCCTATGTGGTTTGTGGAAAGAACACACATGCAATGACTCTAGTGGATCCATATATGGCTAGTGAGAAGAACACACATGCAATGACTCTACTGGATACATATGTGGTTTGTGGAAAGAACACAAATGCAATGGCATTGGTGGATCCATGTGTGGTTCATGAAAAGAACATACATGTAATGACATTGGTTGATCCATATGTGGTTTGTGAAAATAACACACATGCAATGCCATTGGTTGATCCATGTGGTTTGTGGAAAAGAACACACATGCAATGAATTTGGTGGATCCATGTGTGGTTTGTGGAAAGAACACACATGCATTGACTCTGGTGGATCTATGTGTGGTTAGTGGAAAGAACAAACATGCAATGGCATTGGTGGATCCATGTGTGGTTCATGACAAGAACATACATGCAATGACATTGGTTGATCCATATGTGGTTTGTGACAATAACACACATGAAATGCCATTGGTTCATCCATGTGGTTTGTGGAAAAGAACACACATGCAATGACTCTGGTGGATCCATGTGTGGTTCGTGGAAAGAACACACATGCAATGACTCTGGTGGATCCGTGTGTGGTTAGTGGAAACAACACACATGCAATGACATTGGTGGATCCATGTGTGGTTCATGATATTAACACACATGCAATTACATTGGTTGATCTATATGTGGTTTGTGACAATAACACACATGTAATGCCATTGGTTGATCCATATGTGGTTTGTCAAAAGAACACACATGCAATTACTTAAGTGGGTACATATGTGGTTTGTGGAAATAACACACATGCAATGGCATTGGTTGATCCATATGTGGTTTGTGAAAAGAACACACATGCAATGACATTGGTTGATCCATATGTGGTTTGTGGAAAGAACACACATGCAATGACTCTAGTGGATCCATATGTGGTTACTGAGAAGAACACACATGCAATGACTCTGGTGGACACATATGTGGTTTGTGGAAAGAACACACATGAAATGGATTTGGTGGATCCATGTGTGGTTCATGACAATAACATACATGCAATGGCATTGGTTGATACATATGTGGTTTGCGACAGTAACACACATGCAATGCCATTGGTTGATCCATGTTGTTTGTGGAAAAAAGAACTCACATGCAATGACTCTGGTGGATCCATGTGTGGTTTGTGGAAAGTACACACAAGCAATGACTCTGGTGGATCAATGTGTGGTTAGTGGAAAGAACAAACATGCAATGGCATTGGTGGATCCATATGTGGTTCATGACAAGAACATACATGCAATGGCATTTGTTGATCCATATGTGTTTTGTGACAATAACACACATGCAATGCCGTTGGTTGATCCATGTGGTTTGTGGAAAAGAACACACATGCAATGACTCTGGTGGATCCATGTGTGGTTTGTGGAAAGAACACACATGCAATGGAATTGGTTTATCCATATGTGCTTTGTGAAAATAACACACATGCAATTACTCTAGTGGATCCATATGTGCATTGTTGAAAGAACACACATGTAATGACTCTAGTGGATCCATATATGGTTAGTGAGAAGAACACACAAGCAATGACTCTAGTGGATACATATGTGGTTTGTGGAAAGAACACACATGCAATGGCATTGGTGGATCCATGTGTGGTTCATGATAAGAACATACGTGCAATGACGTTGGTTGATCCATATGTGGTTCATGATAATAACACACATGCAATGACTCTAGTGGATCCCTATGTGGTTTGTGGAAAGAACACACATGCAATGACTCTAGTGGATCCATATATGGCTAGTGAGAAGAACACACATGCAATGACTCTACTGGATACATATGTGGTTTGTGGAAAGAACACAAATGCAATGGCATTGGTGGATCCATGTGTGGTTCATGAAAAGAACATACATGTAATGACATTGGTTGATCCATATGTGGTTTGTGAAAATAACACACATGCAATGCCATTGGTTGATCCATGTGGTTTGTGGAAAAGAACACACATGCAATGAATTTGGTGGATCCATGTGTGGTTTGTGGAAAGAACACACATGCATTGACTCTGGTGGATCTATGTGTGGTTAGTGGAAAGAACAAACATGCAATGGCATTGGTGGATCCATGTGTGGTTCATGACAAGAACATACATGCAATGACATTGGTTGATCCATATGTGGTTTGTGACAATAACACACATGAAATGCCATTGGTTCATCCATGTGGTTTGTGGAAAAGAACACACATGCAATGACTCTGGTGGATCCATGTGTGGTTCATGGAAAGAACACACATGCAATGACTCTGGTGGATCCATGTGTGGTTAGTGGAAACAACACACATGCAATGACATTGGTGGATCCATGTGTGGTTCATGATATTAACACACATGCAATTACATTGGTTGATCTATATGTGGTTTGTGACAATAACACACATGTAATGCCATTGGTTGATCCATATGTGGTTTGTCAAAAGAACACACATGCAATTACTTAAGTGGGTACATATGTGGTTTGTGGAAATAACACACATGCAATGGCATTGGTTGATCCATATGTGGTTTGTGAAAAGAACACACATGCAATGACATTGGTTGATCCATATGTGGTTTGTGGAAAGAACACACATGCAATGACTCTAGTGGATCCATATGTGGTTACCGAGAAGAACACACATGCAATGACTCTGGTGGACACATATGTGGTTTGTGGAAAGAACACACATGAAATGGATTTGGTGGATCCATGTGTGGTTCATGACAATAACATACATGCAATGGCATTGGTTGATACATATGTGGTTTGCGACAGTAACACACATGCAATGCCATTGGTTGATCCATGTTGTTTGTGGAAAAAAGAACTCACATGCAATGACTCTGGTGGATCCATGTGTGGTTTGTGGAAAGTACACACAAGCAATGACTCTGGTGGATCAATGTGTGGTTAGTGGAAAGAACAAACATGCAATGGCATTGGTGGATCCATATGTGGTTCATGACAAGAACATACATGCAATGGCATTTGTTGATCCATATGTGTTTTGTGACAATAACACACATGCAATGCCATTGGTTGATCCATGTGGTTTGTGGAAAAGAACACACATGCAATGACTCTGGTGGATCCATGTGTGGTTTGTGGAAAGAACACACATGCAATGGAATTGGTTGATCCATATGTGCTTTGTGAAAATAACACACATGCAATTACTCTAGTGGATCCATATGTGGTTTCTTGAAAGAACACACATGCAATGACTCTAGTGGATCCATATATGGTTAGTGAGAAGAACACACATGCAATGACTCTGGTGGACACATATGAGGTTTGTGGAAAGAACACACATGCAATTGCATTGGTGGATCCATGTGTGGTTCATGATAAGAACATACGTGCAATGACATTGGTTGATCCATATGTGGTTTGTGAAAATAACACACATGCAATAAATCAAGTGGATCCGTATGTGGTTTGTTGAAAGAACACACATGCAATGACTCTAGTGGATCCATATATGGTTAGTGAGAAGAACACACATGCAATGACTCTAGTGGATACATATGTGGTTTGTGGAAAGAACACACATGCAATGGCATTGGTGGATCCATGTGTGGTTCATGAAAAGAACATACATGTAATGACATTGGTTGATCCATATGTGGTTTGTGAAAATAACACACATGCAATGCCATTGGTTGATCCATGTGGTTTGTGGAAAAGAACACACATGCAATGAATTTGGTGGATCCATGTGTGGTTTGTGGAAAGAACACAAATGCAATGACTCTGGTGGATCTATGTGTGGTTAGTGGAAAGAACAAACATGCAATGGCATTGGTGGATCCATGTGTGGTTCATGACAAGAACATACATGCAATGACATTGGTTGATCCATATGTGGTTTGTGACAATAACACACATGAAATGCCATTGGTTGATCCATGTGGTTTGTG
This sequence comes from Avena insularis, assembly GCA_023614405.1. Lineage (NCBI taxonomy): Eukaryota > Viridiplantae > Streptophyta > Magnoliopsida > Poales > Poaceae > Avena > Avena insularis. The sequence goes on along the minus strand of CM042690.1, from coordinate 655,045,232 downwards.
GAAAAGAACACACATGCAATGACTCTGGTGGATCCATGTGTGGTTCGTGGAAAGAACACACATGCAATGACTCTGGTGGATCCATGTGTGGTTAGTGGAAACAACACTCATGCAATGACATTGGTGGATCCATGTGTGGTTCATGATATTAACACACATGCAATTACATTGGTTGATCTATATGTGGTTTGTGACAATAACACACATGTAATGCCATTGGTTGATCCATATGTGGTTTGTCAAAAGAACACACATGCAATTACTTAAGTGGGTACATATGTGGTTTGTGGAAATAACACACATGCAATGGCATTGGTTGATCCATATGTGGTTTGTGAAAAGAACACACATGCAATGACATTGGTTGATCCATATGTGGTTTGTGGAAAGAACACACATGCAATGACTCTAGTGGATCCATATGTGGTTACTGAGAAGAACACACATGCAATGACTCTGGTGGACACATATGTGGTTTGTGGAAAGAACACACATGAAATGGATTTGGTGGATCCATGTGTGGTTCATGACAATAACATACATGCAATGGCATTGGTTGATACAAATGTGGTTTGCGACAGTAACACACATGCAATGCCATTGGTTGATCCATGTTGTTTGTGGAAAAAAGAACTCACATGCAATGACTCTGGTGGATCCATGTGTGGTTTGTGGAAAGTACACACAAGCAATGACTCTGGTGGATCAATGTGTGGTTAGTGGAAAGAACAAACATGCAATGGCATTGGTGGATCCATATGTGGTTCATGACAAGAACATACATGCAATGACATTTGTTGATCCATATGTGTTTTGTGACAATAACACACATGCAATGCCATTGGTTGATCCATGTGGTTTGTGGAAAAGAACACACATGCAATGACTCTGGTGGATCCATGTGTGGTTTGTGGAAAGAACACACATGCAATGGAATTGGTTGATCCATATGTGCTTTGTGAAAATAACACACATGCAATTACTCTAGTGGATCCATATGTGGTTTCTTGAAAGAACACACATGCAATGACTCTAGTGGATCCATATATGGTTAGTGAGAAGAACACACATGCAATGACTCTGGTGGACACATATGAGGTTTGTGGAAAGAACACACATGCAATTGCATTGGTGGATCCATGTGTGGTTCATGATAAGAACATACGTGCAATGACATTGGTTGATCCATATGTGGTTTGTGAAAATAACACACATGCAATAAATCAAGTGGATCCGTATGTGGTTTGTTGAAAGAACACACATGCAATGACTCTAGTGGATCCATATATGGTTAGTGAGAAGAACACACAGGCAATGACTCTAGTGGATACATATGTGGTTTGTGGAAAGAACACACATGCAATGGCATTGGTGGATCCATGTGTGGTTCATCAAAAGAACATACATGTAATGACATTGGTTGATCCATATGTGGTTTGTGAAAATAACACACATGCAATGCCATTGGTTGATCCATGTGGTTTGTGGAAAAGAACACACATGCAATGAATTTGGTGGATCCATGTGTGGTTTGTGGAAAGAACACACATGCAATGACTCTGGTGGATCTATGTGTGGTTAGTGGAAAGAACAAACATGCAATGGCATTGGTGGATCCATGTGTGGTTCATGACAAGAACATACATGCAATGACATTGGTTGATCCATATGTGGTTTGGACAATAACACACATGAAATGCCATTGGTTGATCCATGTGGTTTGTGGAAAAGAACACACATGCATTGACTCTGGTGGATCCATGTGTGGTTTGTGGAAAGAACACACATGCAATGACTCTGGTGGATCCATGTGTGGTTAGTGGAAAGAACACACATGCAATGACATTGGTGGATCCATGTGTGGTTCATGATATTAACACACATGCAATGACATTGGTTGATCCGTATGTGGTTTGTGACAATAACACACATGTAATGCCATTGGTTGATCCATATGTGGTTTGTCAAAAGAACACACATGCAATTACTCAAGTGGGTACATATGTGGTTTGTGGAAAGAACACACATGCAATGGCATTGGTTGATCCATATGTGGTTTGTGAAAAGAACACACATGCAATGACATTGGTTGATCCATATGTGGTTTGTGGAAAGAACACACATGCAATGACTCTAGTGGATCCATATGTGGTTAGTGAGAAGAACACACATGCAATGACTCTGGTGGACACATATGTGGTTTGTGGAAAGAACACACATGAAATGGATTTGGTGGATCCATGTGTGGTTCATGACAATAACATACATGAAATGGCATTGGTTGATACATATGTGGTTTGCGACAATAACACACATGCAATGCCATTGGTTGATCCATGTTGTTTGTGGAAAAAAGAACTCACATGCAATGACTCTGGTGGATCCACGTGTGGTTTGTGGAAAGTACACACATGCAATGACTCTGGTGGATCAATGTGTGGTTAGTGGAAAGAACAAACATGCAATGGCGTTGGTGGATCCATATGTGGTTCATGACAAGAACATACATGCAATGACATTTGTTGATCCATATGTGTTTTGTGATAATAACACACATGCAATGCCATTGGTTGATCCATGTGGTTTGTGGAAAAGAACAAACATGCAATGACTCTGGTGGATCCATGTGTGGTTTGTGGAAAGAACACACATGCAATGGAATTGGTTGATCCATATGTGCTTTGTGAGAAGAACACACATGCAATTAATCTAGTGGATCCATATGTGGTTTGTTGAAAGAACACACATGCAATGACTCTAGTGGATCCATATATGGTTAGTGAGAAGAACACACATGCAATGACTCTGGTGGATACATATGAGGTTTGTGGAAAGAACACACATGCAATGGCATTGGTGGATCCATGTGTGGTTCATGATAATAACATACGTGCAATGACATTGGTTGATCCATATGTGGTTTGTGAAAATAACACACATGCAATGACTCTAGTGGATCCGTATGTGGTTTGTGGAAAGAACACACATGCAATGACTCTAGTGGATCCATATATGGTTAGTGATAAGAACACACATGCAATGACTGTAGTGGATACATATGTGGTTTGTGGAAAGAACACACATGCAATGGCATTGGTGGATCCATGTGTGGTTCATGAAAAGGACATACATGTAATGACATTGGTTGATCCATATGTGGTTTGTGAAAATAACACACATGCAATGCCATTGGTTGATCCATGTGGTTTGTGGAAAAGAACACACATGCAATGAATTTGGTGGATCCATGTGTGGTTTGTGGAAAGAACACACATGCAATGACTCTGGTGGATCAATGTGTGGTTAGTGGAAAGAACAAACCTTCAATGGCATTGGTGGATCCATGTGTGGTTCATGACAAGAACATACATGCAATGACATTGGTTGATCCATATGTGGTTTGTGACAATAACACACATGAAATGCCATTGGTTGATCCATGTGGTTTGTGGAAAAGAACACACATGCAATGACTCTGGTGGATCCATGTGTGGTTCGTGGAAAGAACACACATGCAATGACTCTGGTGGATCCATGTGTGGTTAGTGGAAACAACACACATGCAATGACATTGGTGGATCCATGTGTGGTTCATGATATTAACACACATGCAATGACATTGGTTGATCCATATGTGGTTTGTGACAATAACACACATGTAATGCCATTGATTGATCCATATGTGGTTTGTCAAAAGAACACACATGCAATTACTCAAGTGGGTACATATGTGGTTTGTGGAAAGAACACACATGCAATGGCATTGGTTGATCCATATGTGGTTTGTGAAAAGAACACACACGCAATGACATTGGTTGATCCATATGTGGTTTGTGGAAAGAACACACATGCAATTACTCTAGTGGGTACATATGTGGTTCATTGAAAGAACACACATGCAATGACATTGGTGGATCCATGTGTGGTTCATGACATGAACACACATGCAATGATGTTGGTTGATCCATATGTGGTTTGTGCAAAGAACACACATGCAATGAAATTGGTTGATCCATTTGTCGTTTGTGGAAAGAACACACATGCAATGACTCTGGTGGGTCCATATGTGGTTTGTGGAAAGAACACACATGCAATTGAATTGGTTGATCCATATGTGGTTTGTGAAATTAACACACATGCAATGACATTGGTTGATCCATATGTGGTTTGTGTAAAGAACACACATGCAATGCCATTGGTTGATCCATGTGGTTGTGGAAAAAACACACACGCAATGACTCTGGTGGATCCATATGTGGTTTGTCAAAAGAACACACATGCAATTACTCTAGTGGGTACATATGTGGTTTGTGGAAAGAACACACATGAAATGACTCTGGTGGATCCATGTGTGGTTAGTGTCAAGAACACACATGAAATGACATTGGTGGATCCATATGTGGTTTGTGTAAAAGAACACACATGCAATTACTCTAGTGGGTACATATGTGGTTTGTGGAAAGAACACGCATGCAATGGCATTGGTTGATACATATGTGGTTTGTGAAAAGAACACACATGCATTGACATTGGTTGATCCATATGTGGTTTGTGGAAAGAACACACATGCAATGCCATTGGTTGATCCATGTGGTTTGCGGAAAAAACACACATGCAATGACTCTAGTGGATCCATATGTGGTTTGTGGAAAGAACACAAATGAAATGACTCTAGTGGATCCATATGTGGTTTGTGAAAAGAACACACATGCAATGACATTGGTGGATCCATATTTGGCTTGTGGAAAGAACACACATGCAATAATATTTGTTGATACATATGTGGTTTGTGGAAAGAACACACATGCAATGACTCTAGTGGGTACATATGTGTTTTGTGGAAAGAACACACATGCAATGACATTGGTTGATCCATATGTGGGTTGTGAAAAGAACACACATGCAATGCCATTGCTTGATCCATGTGTGGTTTGTGAAAAGAACACACATGCAATGTCATTGGTTGATCCATGTGTGGTTTGTGAAAAGAACATACATGCAATGCCATTGGTTGATCCATGTGGTTTCTGGAAAGAACACACAGGCAATGGCATTGGTTGATCCATATGTGGTTTGTGAAAAGAACACACATGCAATGACTAGTGGATATATACGTGGTTTGTGGAAAGAACACACATGGAATGACTCTAGTGGATCGATATGTGGTTAGTGAGAAGAACACACATGCAATGACTCTGGCGCATACATATGTGGTTTGTGGAAAGAACACACATGAAATGGCATTGGTGGATCCATGTGGTTTATGGAAAAGAATACACATGCAATGACTCTAGTGGATCCATATGTGGTTTGTGGAAAGAACAAACATGCAATGGCATTGGTGGATCCATGTGTGGTTTGTGAAAAGAACACACATGCAATGGCATTGGTTGATCCATATGTGGTTTGTGGAAAGAACACACATGCAATGACTATAGTGGATCCATATGTGGTTTGTGAAAAGAACACACATGCAATGACATTGGTGGATCCATATTTGGTTTGTGTAAAGAACACACATGCAATGACATTTGTTGATCCATATGTGGTTTGTGGAAAGAACACACATGCAATGACTCTAGTGGATCCATATGTGGTTTGTGGAAAAGAACACACATGCAATTACTCTAGTGTGGGTACATATGTGGTTTGTGGAAGGAACACACATGCAATGACATTGGTTGATCCATATGTGGGTTGTGAAAAGAACACACATGGAATGCCATTGGTTGATCCATGTGTGGTTTGTGAAAACAACACACATGCAATGCCATTGGTTGATCCATGTGGTTTGTGGAAAGAACTCACATGAAATGGCATTAGTTGATCCATATGTGGTTTGTGAAAAGAACACACATGCAATGACATTGGTTGATCCATATGTGGTTTGTGGAAAGAACACACATGCAATTACTCTAGTGGGTACATATGTTTTGTGGAAAGAACACACATGCAATGACATTGGTGGATCCATGTGTGGTTCATGACATGAACACACATGCAATGACATTGGTTGATCCATATGTGGTTTGTGACAATAACACACATGCAATGTGATACATTGCAAATGTATCTATAATTTTTGATGTTCCATGCTTAGTTTTATCTACTTTCTTGTGTTTTGTCCACACTTTGGAGTACTTTTCATATGATTTCTTGGACTAACCTATTAACAAGAGCCACAGTGCCAGCTGCCTGTTTATGCTGTTTTTGGTTCTAGGAAAGTTAGAAAATAAATATTCTCGGAATTCGATGGGACAAAAGCCAAAGTGCCATTTTTTCCGGAAGATATCTGAAGCCAGAATACGAGACGGAGAAGGGCTAGGGGCCGGCCACACCACCTGGCCGCGCGGCCAGGCCTAGCCTGCGCCAGGGGGTGGTCTGGCCGACCCTAGCACCCCCTCGGCCTCATCTTCCTCCTATATAATACCCTCGGGACCAAAACCCTAAGTACCCGATCAAAAATCCACGAAAGAGTCTATAGCCACCGTCATCTCCATCCCTAGATCGGGAGGGATCTGAAGCTCTTCCCTGCACCCTATCGGAGAGGGTAATTCACCTTGGAGGCCTTCTTCATCATCATGCAAGCCTCCGGTGTGATGCGTGAGTAGTTCATCTCTGGACTACGGGTCCATGTAGTAGCTAGATGGTTGGTTCTTCTCCTTTGTGATTTCATGTCTAGATCTTGTGAGCTCCATTCATGATCAAGATCATCTATTTGTAATTCTGCATGTTGTGTTTACGGGGATCCGATGGATATTGAGATGCTATTTCAGATTGATTATTGATTCTATCATGTCTTTGTTATTTGTGATCTTGCATGCTTTCCGTTGTTAGTAGCTATCTCGGCCAAGTAGATGCTAGCAACTCCAAGAGTTCGTATTTATGCTCGATAGTGGGTTTATGCCTCTGGTAATCTGGGGAAGTGACAGAAATCTCTAAGGTACTAGATGTGTTGTTGCTACTAGGGAGAAAACAACAATCATTTGTTCATAGAATAATCATATTGTTTACTTTACATGCATTTCGTAAAGCAATAATCTGTTGCTTGCAACTTAATACTGGAGGGGGTTCGGATGATAACCTGAAGGTGGATTATTAGTCATAGATGCAGTTGGATGGCGGTCTATGTATAATGTTGTAATGCCCAATCAAGTTCCAAAGGAGTCAAGATGATTAGTATATGCATGTATTGCTTTCTCGATGTTTGTCAATTGCCCCACTGTAATTTGTTCACCCAGCATGTTATCTATCTTAAGGAGAGCCACCTCTAGTGAACTATGGACCCCAGTCCTTTCTTTTACATACAATCTACAAATTGTTTACTGCTTTGTGTTTACTTTCTGCAAACTATTACTTCCTTCCATTCGATACGTTTAATCCTTTGTTTTCAGCAAAATCGGTGAGATTGACAACCTCATCGCAAGTTGGGGACAGAGTTCTGTGGTTGTGTTGTGCAGGTCTCCATGTTGCTACTAGCACCGGTAGTGCGCCTGCCAAGGCTTAGCTAGCAACACCTTTGGGGTGTTTCCTTGCTCCTACTGGTTCGATAACCTTGGTTTCATAACTGAGGAAAACTTACTTCTGTGCTCATCATACCTTCCTCTTGGGGTTCCCCAACGAGCTCATCAATCACGAGCCATCACAATGCCATTGGTTGATCCATATGTGGTTTGTTAAAATAACACACATGCAATTACTCTAGTGGGTACATATGTGGTTTGTGGAAAGAACACAGATGCAATGACATTGGTTGATCCATATGTGGGTTGTGAAAAGAACACACATGGAATGCAATTGGTTGATCCATGTGTGGTTTGTGAAAACAACACACATGAAATGCCATTGGTTGATCCATGTGGTTTGTGGAAAGAACACACATGCAATGCCATTGGTTGATCCATCTGTGGTTTGTGAAAAAGAACATACATGCAATGACATTGGTTGATCCATATGTGGTTTGTGGAAAGAACACACATGCAATTACTCTAGTGGGTACATATGTTTTGTGGAAAGAACACACATGCAGTGACATTGGTGGATCCATGTGTGGTTCATGACATGAACACACATGCAATGACATTGGTTGATCCATATGTGGTTTGTGATAATACCACACATGCAATGCCATTGGTTGACCCAAATGGGGTTTGTCAAAAGAACACACATGCAACTACTCTAGTGGGTACATATGTGGTTTGTGGAATGAACACACATGCAATGTCTCTGGTTGATCCATGTGTGGTTCACGCAAAGAACACACATGCAATGACATCGGTGGATCCATATGTGGTTTGTGGAAAGAACACACATGCAATTACTCTAGTGGGTACAGATGAGTTTTGTGAAAATAACACACATGCAATGACATTGGTTGATCGATATGTGGGTTGTGAAAAGAACACACATGTAATGCCATTGGTTGATCCATGTGTGGTTTGTGAAAAGAACACACATGCAATGTCATTGGTTGATCCATGTGTGGTTTGTGAAAAGAATACACATGCAATGCCATTGGTTGATCCATGTGGTTTATGGAAAGAACACACATACAATGGCATTGGTTGATCCATATGTGGTTTGTGAAAAGAACACACATGCAATGACTCTAGTGGATCCATATGTGGTTTGTGGAAAGAACACACATGCAATGATTCAAGTGGATCCATATGTGGTTAGTGAAAAGAACACACATGCAATGACTCTAGTGCATACATATGTGGTTTGTGGAAAGAACACACATGAAATGGCATTGGTGGATCCATGTGGTTTATGGAAAAGAACACACATGCAATGACTCTAGTGGATCCATATGTGGTTTGTTGAAAGAACACACTTGCAATGACAATGGTGGATCCATGTGTGGTTCATGATAGGAACACACATGCAATGGCATTGGTGGATCCATATTTGGTTTCTGGAAAGAAGACACATGCAATGACATTTGTTGATCCATATGTGGTTTGTGAAAAAAAACACGCATGCAATGCCATTGGTTGATCCATGTGGTTTGTGGAAAAAACACACATGCACTGACTCTAGTGTATACATATGTGGTTTGTGGAAAGAACACACATGCAATGATTCTAGTGGATACATACATGGTTTGTGAAAAGAACACACATGCAATGACATTGGTGGATCCATATTTGGTTTGTGGAAAGAAGACACATGCAATGACATTTGTTGATCCATATGTGGTTTGTGAAAAGAACACACATGCAATTACTCTGGTGGATACATATGTAGTTTGTGGAAAGAACACACATGCAATGGCATTGGTGGATAAATGTGTGGTTCATGACAAGAACATACATGCAATGTCATTGGTTGATCCATATTTGGTTTGTGACAATAACACACATGCAATGCCATTGGTTGATCCATGTGGTTTGTGGAAAATAACACGCATGCAATGATTCTGGTGGACCCAAATATGGTTTGTGGAAAGAACACACATGCAATTACATCGGTGGATCCATATGTGGTTCATGTGAAGAACACACACGAAATGACATTGGTGGATCCATGTGTGGTTTGTGACATGAACACACATGCAATGACATTGGTTGATCCATATGTGGTTTGTGACAATAACACACATGCAATGCCATTGGTTGAGCCATGTTGTTTGTCTAAAGAACACACATGCAATGACATTGGTTGATCCATGTGGTTTGTGGAAAGAACACACATGCAATGACTCTGGTAGATCCATGTGTGGTTTGTGAAAAGAACATACATGCAATGACTCTAGTGTTGGTTTTAGTATAAGAACACACATGCAATGACTCTAGTGGGTCCATATGTCGTTTGTGAAAAGAACACGCATGCAATGACTCTAGTGAATTCATATGTGGTGCATGAAAAGAACACACATGCAATGACATTGGTTGATCCATATGTGGTTTGTGAAAGGAACACACATGCAATGACTCTAGTGGATCCATATGTGGTTTGTGGAAAGAACACACAAGCAATGACTCTAGTGGATCCATAAGTGGTTTGTGGAAAAGAACACACATGCAATTACTCTAGTGGGTACATATATGGTTTGTGGAAAGAACACACATGCAATGACATTGGTGGATCCATATGTGGTTTGTGAAAAGAACACACATGCAATGACATTTGTTGATCCATATGTGGTTTGTGAAAAGAACACACGTGTAATTACTCTAGTAGATCCATATGTGGTTTGTGGAAAAGAACACACATGCAATGACATTGGTTGATCCATATATGGTTTGTGAAAAGAACACACATGCAATGACATTGGTTGATCGATTGTGAAAAGAACACACATGCAATGACTCTGGTGGGTCCATATGTGGTTTGTGAACATAACACACATGCAATGACTCTAGTGGATCCATATGTGGTTCATGCAATAACACACATGCAATGCCATTGGTTGATACATGTGGTTTGTGGAAAAGAACAAACATGCAATAAACTCTTGTGGATCTATCTTGCCATAATTTGATTGATGCCATGATGTATTTCATTGTAAAAGACACTGACTTTCCATTTTTATACTACTCAGCTTTGCCCTTGGTTTTTTGATACTACTCAGTTTTGCCCCCTCTCTCTCTTTTGTAGAAGCCCAAACATGTGCCCATTTTGTTTGCTACGCCCTGATTGGTTGTCACAGTTGTCACGCGGATCGTGTGCACCAACAGTTGATCCTATGTGATCCAACGAGGCTTGTTGCACACGTCGTGCCCTTCACAGGACAGTGCAAGACAGCACAGACTTCTCCCTCAGCGAGAGTTCTACAAGAAGGAACACGATCCCGTCCATGGAAAAATTTGTCGAGTGGTCATGTCACGTTTAATATAGTCTGCAAAGGCTACAAGTCTACTACACGGCAACTAGTCATCCACGGCCCACGGGCTATACCATTTTTACTATGCAGCGCGCCTACACTCTCACTTCCGATAGGCCCCCACCACCCGAACCTTCCACGCAGCAGATGCAGCCAAAAGAGCTGCCTACCAGGGCCCTCGAGGAGGCCTAAATGTCCCCGCATTAAAAACCCAGCCTATCGGGTCCTCCATTCGCACTCATCCACTCCTCTCTCTTCCCTATCTAGCAAAACCCCACAATCTTGAACGTACATGCACGAACCTTCTCCATGAAACCAGTGCGTGGGGGTGAGTGTGCGGGCATCGCCGTCGGGGTGGTGCTTCACGCGGCAGACCTGGAGGAGCATCACGTAGCACAAGGCGAGGAGGAGGTGTAGTTCAACCCCTTGGGGGACCATGTGCTCGCCGGTGCTGACGACTTCAAAGGCCCCGATGAGGGCGTGGAGTTCGACGAACATGCTCCACTCGTGTACCCGGAGGTACATCTATTTCTACATGTTTCATATTTTCTGCTCGAGCTTAATCTATCCTGGCTTCATAAAAAATCTAGTCCTAATGATTAGATGCAACGTATGAACCGGTACATGGAGAGATCTAGTCTGTTCTGAATGAATCGATATTATATATTTATTAATAAGTTATCAAGAACACAAACCACATTAATTTAGGAGCGAGCTAGGGAGACGGCCGTAATGAACTGCTGAACCTGTATAGACATGTTATTGCATCGAAAGTAACTCGGAATGGTGGAAGGAATATATATTTATTATTTTGCTCATTTCGGTTTACATTCCATACATTACAGGTAGATTCAAGTGAGATGGACTCTGACAAGGAAAACAGGGACAACAAGAGACACCATGTCATGAAGAAGCTCAAGAGCGGGATAATCCCTTTCCGCACTCGACTTGGGAGCTCAGGTGCCCTTTCTGTAAGAAAGGAGTCAACCCGAGGATTGCTAGCTGCATGCGGTTGGCATCGGTAAAAGCCTGGCTAGTAAACACAAGTCGGCGAGCATGCTGCTTATGGCAAATTCCTGAGGGAGTATGTCAAGACCGGTCTAGTGTCCCCTTACTTAGGAATCAACAACTTCTAGCCGACCAACCCGTCACTGTGCTGGCCCGGCCACTAATAATATTTAGTTCTCTTACCATATCTAGACCCTTAAACTATGGGGATTTCTATTTTCGTACCCTTCAAATTATATTCAAGTTCATCTGTTTATGGAGTTAAAGTTCCAATGGCATACTCGTTATTTTGCATGGATAGAGGGGTGCCCCCGGTAGATATAAGGGTTATCATGTCTGCTAGATCATAGAGGATCAACGGTTGGTGGGCACGATCCATGCGACAACTGTCTCGACCAATCAGAGTGTAGCAGCGAAGATGAGCACATGTGCGAGAGATGGATACAAAGAGAGGGGAAAACCGAGTAGCACTTAAGAACCAAGGGCAAAACTAAGTAGAACTTAAAAACCAAGGGAAAAACTGAGTAGAACTTAAAAACCAAGGGCAAAGTGATAATGGGATTCAAATAGAAAATAGAAAATGATTTAAAAATGGAACCAAACTGCTAGTGTTAAGCTTGAGGGAAAAACTGAGTACAACTGAATCGCTAGGGTTAGACACGAGGGAAAAAACGTGACTCACGGTACGTGTGTGCGGTGCACGGGGCGGTAGCGGACACATGTGGCTCTGCACTGTGCAGTAGCATACGCGGTGCATGGTGGTCCAACGAAACGTCGCTTCCCTTCTCCTTTAATAGAGGCCTCCCCACTCCCACTCATCACGCACTCGCTCACTCAACTGTCTCCACTATCCCATCACCTTCTGCAAACCCCCAAGAAAACCCCAACCACGCCGGCGATGGAGAAGAACGGTGCGGTGGCCATCAGCGCCTCCAAGGCCACCGACGAGGAGGCCCCCATCCCTGTACAGGTCCCCCGTCCCCATCCCCACATCCGCCGTAGCTGCCGGTGAGGAGGCCCCTGACGGTGTCAGACAGATCCCGCTCGGCTGGGACCCCTATGAGGAGGTTGTCTACATAAGGCCGGAGAACCCCTATGACACCAGCATCGCCGACCCATGGTCGGAGGTACCCAGGGTTTTCTCCCCTTCCCTTGTTCTTCCCTTGTTCCCATTGTTGGATGCTAGATCGTATGTTATTAGGGCTTGGTTGTTCGTATTTTTATAGTAGCTAAACCTCTTGTGTTAGATCTCGATTTTTGATGAATTTGTAGGGGTTCGTAGCATGGAAAACAAAAATTTTCTATCGCATACAAACAAACAAGCCAAGATCTATCTACTAGATTGTAGCAACGAGTCGATAGAGGAACTCACCCTCGAAGATTCCAAAGCGGTTAACGAGAGCAGATTCTCGTGGGTGATGTAGTCGATTTTTCCGATCTCAAGATCACAGAGACGATCCTTCCAGCGCCACGTTCAAGGCGCCCCGCAATCGGTCACATCGCTCGTACTGACGAAGACCTTCCTCTCCTTGTTCCAAAGAAAATGGAGGTTGTAGCACTCTCCTCATGATTCCGGCAAAGACAACGGCGTGGTACCGAAGTAGAGGGAATCCCAGGCTTCGCCTTAAGCCGTGCAGTATGGTGGAGCTTATGAGAGAGGATATTTGTGGTATATTAATTACACACACCAATTAGACGGCTATAAACAAATTAGACGGCTCTAAACCGCTGGCTAAAGAAATTAGAAGCTAAAAACCAACACGGCTCTAAACCGGAGGTAGAAGATAGGAACTTGTGTGTGCTAGGAGGGAGCCCTGCCCCTCCTTATATAGGTGGGAGGGCTGGCCGGCCAAGGGGAGGAGAGTCCCTCCCAAGTCGGCTTGGTGGGCGCCGCCAAGGAGGAACCTCCTCCAATTCGCCTCCACCAATCCTCCTCTTCCCACTTTCCAAAATTGCGTTTGACTTTCAAACTAGCCGTTTGACTTTTCAATTTAGGATTTAAATAAACTTTATTTTGGACAGAAAGACACCTAGTACATGATGCAATCATTCCAACTTACAATGACACATTCATGTACCCTTCCCTCCGGAGTGCCGGACATTCCGGATCTTCTAGAATGTTCCCGATGAAAACACCTAACCATTCCCCAACTCCAAACGGGACTTTCCTTATATGAATCTTATTCTCCGGACCATTCCGGATCACCTCGTGATATCCCGGATCCCATCCGAGACCAACAACATTCGGTCTCTTTCATAATACCATAACTACTCAAACAACGTCAATCCTTAAGTGTCTCCCTACGGTTCGTGAATTATGCGGACATGATCGAGACACTTCTCAACAATAACCAATAGAGGAATCTGGAAATTCATATGGCTCCTACATATTTCACGATTACTTTATGATCGAATGAACCACTTACATACGATACCAATTTCCCTTTGTCTCACGATAGTTTACTTATCCGAGGTTATGATCGCTATCTCCGCATACCTAGTTCAACCTCACATCGATAAGTACTCTTTTCTCGCTCCGTGATATGTGATCCCTTGTGAGCCAGTCACATGCTTGCAAGCTAATTGGATGACATTTCACCGAGAGGGCCCAGAGTATATCTATCCGTCATATGGATGGACAAATCCCACTCTTGATCCATGTGTTTCAACCAATACTTTCCGAACACTCAATGCCACCTTTATAGCCACCCTGTTACGGTGTGGTGTTTGATGACATCAAAGCATCCATCTGGTAAAGGTGATATGCATGATCTCATGGTCTAAGGAATTAGATAACTATGTATCAGAAAGCATATAGCAATTGAACTATTGAAATGACTTGATCTTTATGCTACGCTTATCTATAGGAGTATGTCCATCACATCATTCTCCTAATGATATGACCCTGTTGTTAATAACATCTCTATGTTCATGATCAGGAAACCATGATTATATATTAACCAACAAGCTAGTTTAACAAGAGGCTTTACTAGGGACTCTTTTATGTTTACAAATCACACAAGTATTAATGTTTCCGGTTAATACAATTATAGCATGGTATGTAAACATTTATCATAAGTATGAAGATATGATAATAACCTACTTTATTATTGCCTCTTGGGCATATCTCCAACAGAATTCCCCTGTTCGTAGTCGGGATCAGTATTCGATTTGGTTTGAGATTTGGGGAATAATCGGGAGATCTCAATCGGTTAATTTATGCAAATAATCAATCCTGATAATCAAAGTATCCAAATCATGTCCTTATTGCACTCTACTGTTTTTCCAACAGGAGGATAGTAGCAATGTCCACAATGACGATGAGTCCAAGGACACCAAGACTTCTTCGCCGTCGACGTGTACAGGTGCCCCTTCTGCCCCACCAGGAGGCTCCGCGCCACGGACTTCAACTCCCTCGTGAAGCATGTCCAGGACGTGAGGACCAGCAGCGAGTCTGTGAACGTCCACTGCTTCATAGCCAAGCACCAGGCGCTTGGTCTTCACCTCCGCAACCTCTAGAAGTTGGCTATCGAGGAGGGTCGCATGCCCCCGATAAAACCTAAAGTGCCCAAGGTCAAGGTACTGGGCAGCAAGAAGTGGAGGAGGCGCTAGAGGGAGGAGGCGGAGGCCTTCCTGGTAGAGGCCACGAGGGGCCACTGATCAGCTGCTGCTGCTGTAAAGCAGCTTCTTTTGTCTTGTCTGTGTTGAACCTGTCAGCTGCTGCTGCTGAGAAGCCTAATTGTTGAACCTTGTTAAGTACCATACTATATAACCTATATTAGCTGCTTTATCTACTTCTGCACTGTTTACTGAATTTATTTATGGTGCTGGTTAGTTTTGCTGCTCTAGATTTGCTACCAGATTGGGGGAAAATGAGGGCAAAAGGAACAATGAATGAAGAGAGAAACTGCTCTAGAATCGCTACCTTTTTGGGCAAAAAAACACAATTGTTAGCGAGAGAGGGGAAAAGGCGCTCTTAAAAGGCCAAATAACAAAAAAAAACTTCCAATTTAGGTGTCAGGGCGCACGTAACGGCCAAGCCTTTGAATAGATGACACCCCCCTCCGAGCGCATGTGAGGGCTTCGGAATAGAGGGAGGGCAAAAGGGAGGACAAACGAGACACAATGTTGCCATAGCTAAATCTGACAAAAAGCTGAATTTGGCATTACCATGCAATTTGGCTAGAGCTCCACAATGTAGCTATTCAAAATTCCTGCACCATGCGGTCCCACCGCTGACAAGAATAGCCTTATTTTTTGTCTAAAGATATGAGAGTAGAGGACACATGTCACACACAGGTTGGCTAATCAATTTGGAACCACATTTGGCATCGGAGCACCCTCTTGCTCCGGTTCCCTCTTTTGCTCAATTTGGAACCACCTCCACAGTGTAGGGAACTAGTTCCAAAAGCCAAAAAGTAAATATGGAACCACTTTTGCTGGGGAAAATAGAAATCCCTAAACTATGTGGTGCATTGAAACATCATGCTTTTCCACTGACACGTGTGTTGCAAAGTTGCTTGATTGTGCATGCTTACACAAGTGGCCTACACAGAAACTTATAGAAGCATGGGCAAACGAGCTTCAATTTGGGAAATTCTGGACAAGATCACAAAATTAAAGAAAGGAAATTGCAAGCTTTGCATAATCGGCAGGCCTGGGCGGCTAGGCGGCTGCCCCGGGGTGCAGGGATGCTAGGTTCCTGTCTATGCTTACACTTCTTAAACTTGTTAGGAATAATAGTTGTACACTTCCTTCTTTCGTGTCACGTTACGTCATGTCAGCACCGTGCACCCGTTGCGGATCGGCAACGGGACGGTGGTCTACGTGACCGGTCTCTACCACGCCAAAGCCATGTCGCACACCCGTCCCATCCCCTACCGGGATAGATGCCAAATTTAATCGCTAGGATTGGAAACCAACGGTGCTCGCCTGGTCAAACTTGCTTCCGCTTGGGTATGACCGGAATATTGGTAAACAAAATTTAAGCATCGCCTTCCGTCTCCTCAACATATCACTATGCAAAAATCCCCAACTCCTTCCTTCCGCCGCCGCTGCAGCCACCGCAGGAACTATTGACCCTGCCGCAGGCACCACCTCCGCTGGGCCATACCACCACAACAGATCACTCCACCACCACGCCTAGTCCCAGCCACCGCTACCGACCCTAGGCCACCGCCACTGCATTAGTTGCTGCCATGGACGCAGAGTACGGCGTGTTCGGTGACGGGAGCGACTTCACCGACGAGTACACCATTACCGCCCATGGAACCTCCAAGTTGATGGTCGTCCACACAAATACGTCAGTAGAGGTTGCCAAGGTCATCGCAATGTATGAGCGGTGGCTACTGGAGCCGATGGACAGGTACAAGATCGTCGGCCTTGACCTCGAGTATACCGGAGATAGGAAGAGGGCGGCGCTTTTGCAGCTGTCCATGCGCAACCACTGCCTCCTATACCACATATGCAGGGCCAAATCTGTATGCCCGGAGCTTCGTGAGTTCCTACACAGGAGGGAGATCTACTTCGCCAGCGTCGACATCAAGAACGACACTCTGAAGCTAGAGCAGAATCTCCTCGTTCATGTTGTTAATCACGTTGATCTCCAACGTTTGTGGAGGTACCCGGATGGCGATACGGGGAAAGCCAGCATGGCTAGACTCGCTACCCACATCATCGACCACGAGTACACCGGCATGAAAGTTGATTTCCCGAAGCACCTGCACGAGCGATGTGAGTGGAGGCACCTGGATTACGATGCGATAAAGTATGCAGCTAGGGACGCGTATGTCTGCTACGAGATGCTCAACAGGATCTGGCGGGTGGGTGAGTGTGTTGTTTACCACTACTAGTTTCGCATTTCGTTCCTAGTATTATCTCGCCTGTATTTTATCTCGCATGTATTTTCTAAGCATTTTGTGTGTAAGAACCAAGCTTGTATGATCCCTGTGCTATTTGGTATTTAACCTATATGAATTACATTTCCCCCTTTTGTATGCTCAACATTCATTCTTACAAATTCTGTCTGTGCCATTTGCATGCGGCAGAATCCAGGACT
This sequence comes from Avena insularis, assembly GCA_023614405.1. Classification (NCBI taxonomy): domain Eukaryota; kingdom Viridiplantae; phylum Streptophyta; class Magnoliopsida; order Poales; family Poaceae; genus Avena; species Avena insularis. Next base: position 655,027,338 of record CM042690.1, on the reverse strand, counting down.
GACTTGCATAAGGTGTGATACAGTCATAAGTCATAACCAAACCCAGATTATAGCGAAGGATACAGTCATAACCAAACCCAGATGATAGTTCGATAAAGGTAATACACAGCAATTTGTAATTGCTCACATAGTGTACTTCTGCAATAACATGTTTTCATAAACATAATAAGCCCCATACAAACACAACAATCATGCACTAAAAGTCTACATCTCAGCCTGTTGGAGAAGGCAACCAATCCCAGGATGCCTTCGATCGCTTACCTCGGCTTGTAGATTCATCTACACTCCGGCATCTAGGGCAAACAAGCTGCCTTGGTGGTGGTTCAATGATGCGATGCCTGGAACGAGATTTTACAATCTGGCGGTACATCTCCTGGCTAACATTCCTGTAAATTGCAGCGTACTTCATATTAGGTTCAGAAAGCGGCTTATCCTCCCAGTAATCGTGCCCTAAACTCCTCCACGAACATCTCGGCAATTTGCCCTTCATGTCAGCGTACCGCGGGTCGATGAGTTTGGAGGCAAGATCGGCCATCCCGGTCCTGCCGCCCTTTGTCCCTGGGATCCAGTAAATTTCCTGGATGTCCACTCTGCACTCCTTTGGGATTCTAATGTTGACGGTCGGGCTTTCCAGCAGTGTAGTGTCATTTGTGATGTCAACACTAGTAAATGTTATGTGCTGGTTCACGAGAAAGTCATAAAAAAGATCCCTAATCCTTTCGCCCCACCTGCATGAAAATGAATTGAGACAAATAATATAGCAATAACTTTTGCAAATAGACGGTTCAGGAACAAAAAGACAGCAAAGTCTACCAGACCCTGTCAACCCCCTTCTCGCAAAAAGGCTGGTATACGAGGACGTGCCCCTTCATGGAGAGTTGCACCACAGTGATCCTACGGTGATCGCGGCTGTACTCGAGGTCGAGCCTACAAACCTGTTTTCTTCGAACCGCAGCCAACTCGTGTAATTACTCAGAGTGTTCCTCACCGTTCGAGGGTCGGTGGTGTAGACGACATTGATCTTCTTCCCACCATGTACTTCTATGTCGAAGTACGCAGTCGCTTGCCTGCCGTCGTTTTGGACATCCGAAAAGTCCATGACTACATGCAAGAGGGAAAGGATACGGAGGAAGAGGGTGATGCCGTGGCGGAGGAAATGGATGAGGCTGTGGAGGAGAAAGACAATGAGGCCGTGGAGGAGGAAATGATATGGAGAAGTGAAAGATTGGAACCACCCTTACCAATATCTGGAATAGTGCACGACCGTTCGTAGTAGGGTGAAGGTGGAGAAAAATGGCGGTTTTACAATTTTACACGTCGACGCTAGCGCTGCCTAAAATTTGTTCTGCGCCACTTGCATGCGGTGGAATCAAGGTCTCACATGCACGATCCAAGTCAAACGTAGTCACGTTTGCGCGTGCCGACCTTCACTCACTGACAGGCGGGCCACACATTTCTCTCTCTTACGGTTTATTTTTTCACTTCCTCTAGACGGTTCTGGTGTGCGCCCTCAATAATTACGCCCCCCCTTCCTTGTCTTCCACGCGGACGAGAACCGGCGGCAGCGGCGGTTCCTCACCGGGTCACTCCCTACTCGAACAACCGCCCCCATCCCTGATTCCACCCCCTCTCGAATCCATCCGCCTCCTTATCACAACGCCTCCGTTAATCTACCGGATTCCAGACTCCATTTGCCGCTATGGGTAGAGCTTGGGGTAGCAGCAGGATAAAGAGAAAGGCATGCGACGATGACACAGATGGCCAGGGCGACCGCCATGGCGAGGATTGGGGATGGCCGAACCTCAAAGCCGCGAAAATGCACAGGATCACCACGGATTTGGACATCATCTATGTCGGCCGCCTCGCTTGATGCATCCCTGGCTACCGCTTCACGATGCGGGACATGGACGAACAACCATTCGGCACGCCAGGCCTTCTTTACCTTGATACGAGCAAATGGCCAAACGACCGCGATGGCCACTTAAGTTCCAGTATCTTGCTTATTGGTTCAGTCATATCATTGATTCATATGTGTTGAACTCTCATCGGAATCCTATGTTCCTTTCGTCGAACGCGTTGTGTGCACGCGCGATTTGAACAAATTGAACCATTTAAGACTATTTTGTACAGCGAAAGCTCTGCTCGTACCTGATATTCTGGTATTTTCATAGTGACACTATCTTACTTTAGGTGATAGATGAGTTGTCAATTTCGATTTGCAGTGGAATGCCTGCTAGGTGATATTCTGTTTCCTAAAATAAAAACAAACAAATTAGATGATTAAAGGCTGTTATGCCCCGAGCTATTTATGATCATCGTCAGGAGTTTGTTCTGGGGGACTCTGCTCCTACTCTATATATTGGGTATCTTCGTAGTGACACAGGCACAATTTAGGCGATATCTGAGGAGACACTCGTATTTAGGCGATATTTTGTGTACTTTAATCTAAAGGTCTAGTTGTCAAATTGTATTTGCAATGGAATCCATGCTAGGTGATTATACCAACTGACAACAAACTTTGCAGAATATTCATGCAAAACTGATGATGCTGGATAAGTGGTCGGAATTAGTAGTGGTGAATATCAAGGAAGAAGAAGAGACGGGAATGGGAGATGACCAGAACTGGGTGGGTGGCAACAATGAGTGGCTGGTCCTTTTATCCCAGGATGGGAGTACTTGGACTCTAAAAAATGGCTATATATTGTTGAGATTTACATTGCCATCTTTGGAGGGTGTCGGCATTACTGCATTCAACAACGGGTGGCCGCCGCCCATTTCCGAATTGGCTTACAGGTTCAACATGGCAGAACTTGAGCTCCTGAAGGTACAACTCCCACATAGACCGCGGGAGGTGTGGAAGACCTGGGAGTATGACCTCTTAGCGGTGTTTGACAAGGAAATCACATTCATTAGATGCCCAGAAGACAAGGAATGGATAGTCCTGCGCGACGACTTCCTGCGGCCAGAGAAGTATGTCGACACCGTCTTCACCTCCAGCTACCATTCAAACAAACCGCAACGCATTTATGCGGTTACTGAACCTAGCGGCGACGTGCGTGTTTGGGAGACGTCCATTTGGGGTGAGTCATGGTGTCATATAGCATTTAAAATCCCATTCAAAATCCAGCTTACTGACTGTAAGTAACATGCAGGTACCCACGCAGCCCCGCGCATCATTCCAGCTCCAGTGATCGAAGTTGCAGTAGCTGATGCTGAACTTGGGACACGACGCTGGTTCCTGACACCTCTCAGAGGCGACACGAAACATGATGTTGAACTCATGTGGATTCATATCAGGGAGCACTAAACAGCGTGGGTGATACAATAGAACATATGGGGACACAACTTTCTTCATACACATCGCTGCGGTGTCACGTTTTCTCGAGGTCTGCATGCCCATCCAAAGACCCAGTAGAGCAAGTCTGAAGCAGAGTCGACAATCTGAAGGGACAATCTGTGTTTCTTGGGATCAAGTACCCTTTCTTTGTCGGAGCCCCTGGAGCTGTTGAACCTGTAATTGCTCAGGCAGCCCTAGCTCCTGATGTTGTTGTTGCTGCTACTGCTGTTGGTGGTGGTGGAGCTGACGAAGAACTAGCTGCTGCTGCTCCTGGTGAAGTTGACGAAATACTTGGTGATGCTGCTGCTGGTGAATCTGATGAAATACTTGCTAATGTTGCTGCTGGTGAAGCTGACGAAATACCTGCTGAGGCTGCTGCTGGTGAAGCTGACAAAATACATGTTGAGGCTGCTTCCGGAGTCCAGGAAGAACATGCTGGTGTTGTTGCTGAGGTGCCAGCACTTCCAGTGTTTATAGCATACGGTGTGTTTGCTGCACACTCACGCGCCTATCATGTTGACACTCCAGATCCGACCTGGAGCTGAATCCACATCAGGGGGAGGGGGCCTACAATTGGCTCATCAGTGGGGTCGTACGATTTAATGGAGAATGACAGATGGCCAAACGCAGCATTCTGGTTTGTTCCGATGATACCACCAGCTCCAGGGACCTAGTGCTCATACTGGCAGATCCGATGAACCATTTGTCTTTATCTTTATCTTTAGTTACGCTTATTTGTGTAAAGACTAAGCTGTGCTTATTTGTGTAAGATTAAGTTAGGCCTAACTACGTAATATTCACTGAAGCCCATCTTTTATTTCCACGCCCATAACAGTAGAGTTGCAGCATAGAACAGACAAAGGTAATGTGCATACTAGGCATTTTTGCTCAGCATAACAACCACTTCAAGTAAATGATACATGGTGTACGCATTTGAACGCATCATTAGAATGTGCCACCTATTGATGATTGATGACATGGATCTAGCTTTTCTATGCGTATTTGTATTGAATCGCTCATTGATTTGTTCACATATTTTTTGGCAATGGCTGATGAACTCCACTCTCTTGGTAGCATGCTTCGTCAACGAGCACTTGTTGATGCAATGCAAAGTACAGAACATGGTCGTCATCGTCATTCCATTTAGGTTCTCTATGTTTCGTCATCACGGAGCTACTAATTTCAAATGAAAATCTAGTAAACAACATATGTGTACATTGTTAGAGTATGCCACGGACACGGTACATACATGTTTTTCTACAATCACAAGAAGAAAACTTGATGCATTTTCACCTTGTTGGCGTTGTGCCGAACTAGGTGGATCTGGCTTTGGGGTTCGGAGAGGAAGGCGCCATGGCTGGTGCGTGTACGACCACGGCGACGGCAAGCTCGGATTCTAGAGGAGGCCAACAGGACCGAGCATGGTCGGCATGGTGACAGATCTCACCCGGGAATGAATTCCTGTCCCCGCGCCGTGCCATGGGTGTGTCCATGGTGAGGGTGAGCTCCGATTCGGGATGGGGAGGAGATCGGGGCCGATCAGGTTCATCCAAGTCCTAGCATCGCACCATGTCTGCGACCACAGGTTGCCACCCCGGAGGAAGAAGAAGACACGTAAAGGATGCATGCGCCAACGCTGCAAGCCTACATGGCAGCCATGACGGCAGCGACATAACAGCAAAAGTTGACAGGGGGGCCAACTTGACGGGTGTTAGCCTGATATTTTGAATTGAAACATAAAGTTGAATTCGTGCCGAAAAAGACCCTCTGAGTATTTGGCACGCCAACTTTGGGCAACGCAGCTGATTGTAAGCAACTTGGGTATTGCGTTGCCTAGGCGCCCCAACTTTCGGGCCACAAAATGATATCCTCGGATCATAGGGTCTCCAGTTTCAGACGCTTCATTTTTCAACAACACATCCGATTTTCAACAAGCGGTAGGCGTAAATTTTTGCATTGATGCTCCTAATTAACATATCATCAACATATAACAACAAGTATATAGGTGATCCTTCAACAAACTTAATGTACACATAACTATCAAACTGAGACCTCTCAAAGCCATGTGAGATCATAAACGAATCAAACCTTTTATACCACTGTCTTGGAGATTGCTTTAAGCCATAAAGTGACTTCTTTAACTTGCACATAAAATCCTCTTTACCAGGCACTATGATCCCTTTTGGTTGGTCCATGTATATTTTCTTCTCAAGCTTTCCATGTAGAAAAGTAGTCTTGACATCTAACTGCTCAAGCTCAATATTACGCATAGCCATAATACTAAAGAAAGTGCAAATGGAACTATGCTTTACAACTGGACAGAACACATCATTGTAATCAATACCTGGAATCTGGTTGAACCCTTTTGCCACTAACCTTGCCTTATACCTAGAAGGCTCTTTAGGAGATGAACCTTCCTTTTTCTTGAAGATCCACTTGCAGCAGACCGACTTCTTTTGTTTAGGAAATTGCACAACATCCCATGTGCCATTTTTCTCTAGCGATTTCATCTTCTTGCATAGCAGAAACCCACTTCTCGCGGTCAACAGATGCAATGGCTTCATTATATGTAGCAGGTGCAGAATCGTTTTCCACTTGTTCAGCACAACTCAAAGCATAATGAACAAGATTACACTCTTCAATTAGGCGAGGAGGTGGAACTATGTTACGCCTTTGTCTATTAGCAGCAATAGACTCATGTGGTTGCTGCAAAGCACTAGGTGAGTGCTGAACAACATGATCATCAATGTTTTCCTCATGAGTATCATCAACCACTACAGCATGATCAACTGTTTTATGCAGGTGATCCACCTGCACACTAACTCCCTCCTCTCCAACATCAACAGGAGAGGGATCTGATGGCAAGCTATCATGATGCATAACAGATTCATTGAAAACAACATTCCTACTCAACAAAACCTTTTTAGTTTTAGGATTCCATAGTTTATATGCTTTAACTCCTAAACCATAACCAAGGAATATGCACTTAACATCTCTAGGCTCTAACTTTCCATTATCAACGTGAGCATATGCAGTGCAACCAAAAAATCTCAACTGTGAATAATCAACAAGCGAACCTGACCATACCTCAATGGGAGTTTTCTTCTCTACTGCCATATGAGCTTACCAACATGATTATGGCCACATATTTTTAATTCCCTTGTTGTGGATCTTGCTTGTTATGAGATGAGTATATAAGATTGCAATTTTCTAAATGTGTTTGTTGTATAAATATATGCATATTATTGAAGGGGTTCATGCCTAAAAACAATAAATTTTTCCTACGCCAAGAACCCTAATGTCAAGACCTATCTATTAGTAATGCAGTAACGGGAGGGGATTTTCGCGAACTTACCCTTGAAGACCGAAAAGCATTGTCAACGTTCAGGAGAACATGGTCGATGTAGTCATACAAAAGCCGACCTCGAGGTCATGTTGAAGTCCAAGGCTAATGTGGCTCCGACGACTCCTAGTGCCCCAAGTGTTGCACCTCGAGGGGAGTTACACACATCCGGTGGATGACGATGGCCCTCGCTCCTCCAATCTAGCAGTAGTTGCAGAAGTATACCTTCTGGATCCAAATCCCGCAGAACGACGGTGCTCCACGGTGAATAAGTCTCCTGTTCACAGTCCAGACTTGGAATCGCGGTCACAGGAGAGAGAGAGAGAGAGAGAGAGAGAGAGAGAGAGAGAGAGAGAGAGAGAGAAAGAGTGTATCAACTGGAGGTTTCCCCAAAAGAGAGGAAACCTTTTATTGATTATTGGTGTATTTTTTCTCAAAATACCTCTCAATATATAGGGGAAAAGGGACCCCATAGCTTATTAGCTAAGTCATGTGGGACTAAACAAGGGAGAGGGGAAAGGGGGCTAGCCGCCATTGACCATGACCCTAGTGGGCCCCACGCAGGGTCCCTAGGCCCAGCCAGCCACCTCCCCTCCTTCCTCCCTTTGGTCTTTCCCTCATGGGCCTTTTTCCATTAGGGATTTTGGCCCAATAGTGAATTTAACCAATTTAATTCATTTTCTTTTATTAAATCAATATTTAACATTTACTTACAGATTATTCAATCCCCGTGGCTATGGAAGTCCTTACATCCCACTCGAGACATCCTCCGGACTTTCTTGGAACCTTTCCGGTTTTCTCGCTTTCTATTCTTCGGTGATTCCGACAATACCAAAAAGATCTCTGAGCGTCATCAAGCCCTTAAGCATGATACCCCATGGTTAGGGAACACTCCAGACATGGTCGATATCCCTCTCATACCAATGATCATCAGCAGGACCTGAATGCCCATGATGACCCCTGTGCATTCCACGAAATCTTTGTCGGTGAACCATGAACACAGTATGTTATTCCTTTTATCTCTTCGATACTTGCATTGTCCGAGATCTGATCAATGATATCACCATGTCATGTTCAATCTCATTATCGACAAATGCTACTTAACTCATTCCGACAAGTGATATCCCTATGACCTAGTCACATGGTGCGCATCTGTTGGATATAACTTCTCTGAGTGGGCCCTTGAGTACCTCTCCGTCATGCGGATGGACAAATCCCGCTCTTGACATATAGGCCTCTACATGCCCGTTTGAATACCTAAACACACCTTTGTGATCATCATTTCACCGAGTGAAGTTTGATGCTATCAAGGCATTCTCGGGTGACAGTGATTAATATGGTCTCATAGTCTGAAGAACAAGACAATATGTTTCCTAATCATCGCAACTTGAACTTTGTGACATGATCATGTCAAGATGTTTAGATTGGGTATGTTCATCATCTCATTCCCTCAATGATGTGACTCCATTTTCAACTGGCATAAATGCCACATGATCAGGAAACCTTGATCATCTGTTGACCAATAAACCAGTGACTAGAGATTCACTAGGAACTCTTGGTTTTTTATATATCACACGTGTATTGACGTTTCCTTTCAATATAGTTATAGCATGATATAAAACCTAATTATAAACTTTATGAAATATGATAATAATCTATATTATTATTTGTCTCTAGGGCATATTTTTAACAGTCTCCTATCGTCAGATTGATGACAAGTACTCCATGAGGGGGTCCTCGAGGCGTGCGGAAGAGAGGGTTGTGAGACGTACGGTATTCTAGGACGGTGAGCACACAAGTTTACCCAGGTTCGAATCCGCCGGCTTTGGACAGATCCTACTCCTGCTAGCAATCCAAAGAATCGATGTCTGACAGCCGGAATATGGGTTACAAGGGTTCGCCTATGCGAGTTGAGATTGTGATTGTAAGGGTAGGTTCCCTAAAGGCTCTCCCTAGGACGGCTTATATAGATATCCGGCATAGGGTTTACAGGAGAGATCTATCCGGCTACGACTAAGAGTCGGTTATAGAGTACATCTTGAACTACAAGTAACACTATGGGCCTAAGTCGGTAAGTCTTCTGGGCCTTCCCGTAGCCGGATTGGACTCCGTCTTTTCTCCCTAACTGGGACGCCCGTGAAGCAAATCTCTAACCCGAAGTGGGACACCCTGGTCAGTGAGGAACTGTGAGGATACCCGGAAAGTATATCCCCAACAGCAGCCCCCGGAAGTCTCCAAGATCCAAAGTCGGATTCATCATCGCCTAGCTTGATCTTCGGCTTGCAGAATCTTGAAGGGTTCCTGAAACTTCACAACAAAAAATACGATCCAGGTCTTAAAAATAAGTCGGACCTATCAACATGTTACTCGGATTTTCCAGCTTGATTTCAAACTAAGCCAGAACTTGGTCTTTGATGTCATCTGACACTCGTCATGGTCAAGTCACGTCATCTGACAAACATCATGTCAGCATGACCGTTGGTGGGTCCGTCATTCGTGGAACCGAGGCGCCGTTTTAATGCGTACGCGGAGATCGAGGCGACGTAATCATCACGTGGGTCCTTCCCAATTCCTTCCACGACGCGTGGCGGTTACACAGTGTCATTTGCACGAATCTTGGCGCGGTTAGGTGGATATAAGGGGTGAGGATTCTCCTTCTCCTCTCTTCACCAGTTCCCTCTGTCATTTCTTCTCCTCCAAATCTCCCTCGCGCACAGAGCTCCCCTGCTTCCCAAACTCCCAGCGCCGCCCATCTAAGGTCGCCGACGCACTAGAAGAATGGCTTCGTCTTCATCATCCGGCTTGGCCGCGGCAGCGGTGACGGCGGCGGCGGCGGAGAAGGAAAGCTACCGCAGGGTATGGATCCCCTGCATGCTGGACAACGAGAAGCTCCGCGGCGTGGAGACTGAAGGGCTCCTCCACGCTGGCGATTGGCGGAGTGGCTTCGGGGAGACCATCCCCAACCCGCGCGCCGGCGAGCAGGTACACTTTGGCACCCACCTCGACAGAGGTTTGTCATTCCCTCCCTCGGAATTCTTTTCCGAGGTGATAGATCATTACGGTGTTCAGCTTCACCACCTTCCTCCTAACTCCATCCTAGATATGAGCGCCTATGCGGCCTTGTGAGAGGGATTTCTCGGCATTAGGCTGAGTCTTACCTTATTCCGGTACTACTTCCATGTCCGGAGAAATTCTATCAATGTCGGTAATCCTTATATTACCAGTACAATTAGCTTTTTAGTTAGGCGTGAGCGCGCATATCCTAAGATTCAAGCCAGTGACTCGGTCAAACAATGGCCAGCCACTTTCTTTTACCACAAGGATGTTCCGGCTCCCGGCAAAGACACTGCTTTGCCGGCTTTCATCGATGAGCCGCCGCGCCTCAATTGTCTTGGGACGAGGCTGCTCCGGCTCTGAGTGATGATCTGCTTCTCGCCAAGAGGCGGATTGAATATTTGATAAAGCACAACGGACTGAAGGGATCCGACTTGGTCCAATGTTGGGTGTCCCGCCTGATCCAACCCCTCCAGTACCACGGAGACCGACTGATGCATTCCATCACGTCGTCCAAAAAAGATTCCCTCTGCATTAGCCCCGGAGCCTATACCTCGCAAGGTTATATAAGCCAGATTAAATGGCTGATAAGGGAGCGGATCGAGAGGAGGATCCCGGAGGTTTCTCTGGACATGCACACAGCGGAAAACCCCGTTGTGCCGGTAAGCTTTTAACAATAAACCTTTTTATGTGTTTCATTTTTTAAGTTATATCGCAATACTGATATGTTTTCTTCTTTTCAGCTTGCTGACCTCCCCGAGTCGGAATTTGCTCCACTCGAGGGATATCCTCTAGAGTTTTCTCAGGAGGTGGAATTGGTCCCATTGCCAGACATTGTGCCCAAGAAGCGCAAGGCTCTGACAGTGGCTATTGGCACAAAGGAGGTTCCTGTCGTGAAGAGGTAACTTTCAACACAACTTCTGCCTTTGTACCTTACTCGAATTTTCTCCCGAGATGTAATGTTTTAAATTCTACTACATTCTAAAAACTAAGCAGCTCATCAAGGGCAAGGGGAAGGGAACTTCTTTGAAGCCCCTGTGACAGACGAAGCTGACCATAGCCTCTCCTGTCGAGGCTCCTCTGACTCCTGCCCCTCAATCCTCTACAATACCGGTGATTACTCCTTCACCGGCTGTTGCAGAAGATCTGGCTCCTTCAACGGAGCCAGCGATCCTTGAATCACAGACTGACGTCACCATGAGTGAGTCAGGTTTAGATAACGGTGAACCCTCTTCGGGTAATGATCCCTCGATAGAGACCTTTACCGAAAACCTTCTCAGCAATCCGGGGCTTGCGAAGTTTGGCATGTCTCGGAAATCTGCGGAAGAGATCTAGCGGCTGGCCAGGCAATGCCTGGAGAAAAGAAATCTATCTGCCGAAGAAGAAGCGCAAGAGGCAGAGGACATCAAGCACTCTGACCTTCTTGAACAAGTGCGTCTTCGCGACGAGAGGATAAGGACCAGTGAGCTTCCAACTTCGCCAATGGTTCCTCTGACTCTCGCTGAGAAGGTCGCTGTTGAAGTGAATGCGAGTTTGGATAAACTTACTCACGAACAATATGTAAGTCGGAATTCTAACTCCTGTTTTTCCTTTATTTTATATCATATCCTCTAGCCCCCAAGCATGAAGTAGGATATATAATCCGGGTTTATGCTTCCTTAGGATGCCAAAGAATGAACTAGTGTAGCCCCAAGGCTCGTGCTGATATTAGTAAAAATATTAGCCTGAGTCTTTAGTAGACTTCTGACTTTGGGTATTCTAACTTACAGAAAGTATATTCCTATAACCAGGATTTGTTGAAAATGTCTGCAACAAGCGGAGAGAGATCAGAGCTCTCCGACTTAAGAATGCTGAGCTTAAGGTCTCCAAGGATGAGGCCGAAGGTAAACATTCCGAGACTCAAACCTTGTCTTTCATGTTTTCATAGTCGAATTTTTACTGAACTATTGTTCTTTTTGACTTACAGCGCTGGTAAAACAATCCTGTGCTATGATTGAAGAGGCCGAGAACCTCAAAACCTTGGTGGTGGAGAACAAAGAACTTCGCCAAGAGCTGGATAAGCTCAAGGCGGATCATGAGAAGAGCATCGCTCAAGTTCTCAAATCCTCCTCCATGGCTACTGACGAGCATGATCGTAAGATTGCGGCTCAAGATCAAAAAATCTCAGACCTCAATAATGAGCTTTGAAGAGAGAAGGACCTTTCCGAGGCCCTCTGGGCTGAACTCTGGAGTCTTCGAGAAGAGAAGACCAAAGTTGGCGACGTCATCTTTGGTATGTTCCATCTGTCTGATTAGTTTATTTCCTTCAACTTCTTTCAATATCGGATTTTCTTAACTGTTTTTGTGTATAGGTCCTCTGAACTTGACGAACTCCACCTCTGCTGACCCTTGCACCCACCGGCTTACCCAAGTCAGTGACCTGCTTCATGACTTTCGCCAATCCGTTGAGGATATTAGCGAAGCTCTCAAGATTCCGGATATGCATAGCATGTCAGATTTTCAGGTGCGGGACAAGGCGAAGGAGATGCCGCAACTTGTCCAGGATTGGAACATGTCCTACATGCGATCCGCAGCGCAGAACACTCTCACCATGGTCATGAGCCACCACGGAAGCGTGGAGATATGGCAAGTGACCAGAGGGTATTCTATAGTGGATGAAGACGGACAGGAGCAGGACATCAAGGCCATTATGGACTCCTGCGCCGGATATGGATGTCACGTAGCTGACTTGACCAGCTACGACACTCCCTTCTTCACCCACGTGGACACTCCGCCTCTGCCTCCCGAAGAAGTAGCCAAAGTTTCCGACGATGACCACACCGTTTCGGATATGGACATCTCGGAACGATATCAGGGCGATGTATCCAGTGAGCCAGCAGCTCCTTCCTCTCCTCCTGCATCATAGATTGCCAGAAACAATTGTATTATTCTGAGAAACATGATGGGTCTGTAAATATGCAGTACTATAATTTTGCTAGTGCTAAGCTTTTGATCTATTCAACACTTTTGGCTTTAAATTTTTGTGTGTCTGAAATGTTTACATAAGCACTTATACTTTTTCGTCTGTACTTATCGTTTATCTGGCTTTTCGCCTTGTCCCTTTCGTGAGCCGGCTAAACCTTCTGCACGGAAACTTCACCGAGCAACGGAGCTCAATTGCTAAACCAGTTTAAACTCGAAAACAAAGCCGGCTTCTAGTATCAACAATTCACTACTCAGAAAATACCTGCATCCGGCAATCAGACAAATAACCAAAGTATAGACTAGAAACTTTAGAGTTATACCTGAAGGTAGCATTTTTAGAATCGGAAATCTAAACCAGAACAAACATGAGCATAAAGTACTTTCAAGTATTTTGGGATTTTAGACTATGACATGATCATTAGGAAATAAGATGGTAAAAACTTCTCCGAAAAACTTGAGGCAACCAAGACTTTTATTTCTCACGGAACATGTACATATGTATGATTACAAAGAAGGATAAACTAAGAATAAAAGGGACGTAGCTGAGCAATATTCCATGGTCTGTCTAATTCTTCCGGATTTGTACTGCCTCTAGCTCTCTTTCTCTTCTTAGTAGCAGGTCTTTCTTTGACTGGCCTCATGTCAGTTAAGTAGTACGAACCATTGTGCAATACTCGACTAACTAAAAAGGGCCCTTCCCGTACTGGGGAAAGTTTGTGATTTCTTTGTTGCACCAGCCGGAGAACCAAATCGCCTTTATTGAAAGATCTGTTTCGGACTCTCTCGCTATGATACTTGCGTAACTTCTGCTAATAGGCTGTTGATCTCATTTCAGCAACGACGCGAACTTCTTCGACTAAGTCGAGATCATTTTGTCGAGAAATCTCGGCATCCTCTTCAATATACGCGGCCACTCTAGGAGAAGTGTGAATCAAATCACTAGGAAGAACTGCTTCTGCACCATAGACCAAGAAGAAAGGTGTGTATCTGGTTGCCTTTTCGGAGTCGTTTGTAAACTCCATATTACAGAGGGTAATTCCTCTGCCCAAGCCCCCGCAGCACGTCGTAGTGGTGCTTCGAGTCTCGGTTTTAGGCCTTGCCGACGCAATGTCAAGCCGGATATTTTGTTCGTTGCAGAATTCGGCCAATTCTCCCATAGAGAAATTACTCCCGTTGTCCGTGATAATGCTATGTGGATAACCATACTAGATTATAACATCCTCGACAAATCTTTTGGCTGTTGCTCCATCACAACTAGTGACGGGTTTAGCCTCAATCCATTTTGTGAATTTATCCACCATCACCAAGAGGTGAGTAAATCCACTTGGAGCCTGTTTAAACGGTCCTACCATATCAAGCCCCCAGACTATAAAAGGCCATGTTAAAGGTATTGTTTGCAACTGATCAGCTGGAACATGAGCTTGTTTGGCGTACTTTTGGCAGCCCTTGCACGTCTTGACTAATCGTTTGGCATCTGCCTGAGCTGTAAGCCAGAAAAATCCGTGTCTAAAAGCTTTTGCCACTAAAGATTTGGCTGCAGCGTGGTGACCACACTCGCCTTCGTGGATTTCTCTTAAGATCTCCACTCCTTCTTCTGGAGATACGCAGCGCTGAAAATCCCCAGAAACACTCCACTTATAGAGCTCACCTTTAACTATAGTATAGGATTTCGCTCGTCGGATAATCTGCCGGCTCAGAACCTCGTCTTCGGGTAATTTGCCATCTACCAGATAATCAAGGTAGGGTTGAGTCCAGCTGGGAATTACAGCCAGAACTGCTATTAGAGGTGAGTCGGATTTGGTCGGATATTCCTCATCTACTCCCTTTATTGAGGGAACTTTGAGGTGCTCTAAAAAAGCGCCATCCAGGACCTCTTTCCGTGCAGAGCCTATCCGAGATAATGCATCTGCTTCCTCGTTTTCTGCTCGAGGGATGTGTTGAACCTCAAACCCTTCGAACGATTTAGATAAATCATCCACGACAGCTTTATACACTGCCATGTACTTATTTGCATTACAAATATCTGAAACTTGCTGAGCAACAAGATCCGAATCTCCATAACACATCAAACGTCGGATGCCGATATCCTTAGCAATCCGGATTCTGTCTAGCAATGCTTCATACTCGGCAATATTGTTTGTCGCTGTGAAGTGGATCTGCAACACGTATAGAAGTTTATATCCTTGGGGTGATTTGAGCACCACACCAGCCCCTGAGCCCCCTCGAGCCTTAGACCCATCAAAGTAGAGGGTCCAATATTCCGACTCAGGGAGGGTCATATTCTCCTTCGTCTCTGTCCAATCAGCGACAAAGTCAGCAAGGATTTGGGATTTGATTGTTGTCCGGGGTTTATACTCAATATCAAAGGCTGAAAGCTCTATGCCCCATTTGGCGACGAGTCCTGTGGCGTCACTGTTGTTGATTATATCTCTCATGGGTGTTGTGCTCACCACGGTAATTGGATGCTCCTGAAAATAGTGTCGCAACTTACGAGATGCTAGAAAAACATCGTAAGCTAACTTTTGATAGTGCGGATACCACTGTTTTGATCCTGTCAAGACCTCGCTGACGAAGTAAGTCGGACGTTGCACCAGGTGTTCCTGATTTTCCTCCGGTCTCTCCACCACCATGATGATACTAACGACTTTGTTTGTCACAGCAAGATAAAGCAACATCGGTTCCTGTCGTTCCGGCGCAGCAAGGATAGGAGCAGATGAGATTACTTTCTTCAGGTCTTGTAGTGCAACTTCAGCTTCGTCGGTCCACACAAAATCCTTGGTCTTTTTCAGGAGCTTGTATAATGGTGCGGCTCTTTCACCGAGCCGGCTTACAAACCGACTGACTGCAGCGATGCAACCAGTTAGTCTTTGTACGTCCTTCAGGCGAGTTGGCCTAGAAATATTGAGTATAGCCTTGATTTTGTCCCGGTTCACCTCTATGCCTCTTTGAGACACGATGAAACCTAACAATTTTCTGGCTGGTATTCCAAAGAAGCATTTCTTCGGATTAAGCATGATGTTGTATTTTCATAGATTGGCGAATGTTTCCTCCAAGTCAGAAATCAACGTTTCCTTCTTTTTAGACATCACCGCAATACCATCCACGTATGCATGTACATTGCGTCCGAGTTGGTCGTGGAGGCAACGCTGCATCGTGCGCTGGTAGGTAGCTCCTGCGTTCTTCAGCCCAAAGGGCATCGTAATAAAACAGAAGGTTCTGAAGGGGGTTATGAATGAAGTTTTGACTTTGTCAGATTCCTTCATCCGGATTTGGTGAGAACCGGAGTATGCGTCGAGAAAACAGAGGAGTTCCGAGCCTGCCGTAGAATCGATAACTTGATCAATCCTAGGCAGAGCGAACGGATCTTTTGGACAAGCCTTGTTCAAGGCAGTATAATCAACACACATCCTTAAATCAGTGGTGTCCTTTTTAGGGACCATTACAGGATTGGCCGACCACTCAGTGTAGATGACCTCTTCTATGAATCCGGCTAACTCGAGCTGCGCTAGTTCCTTAGCTATTGCCTTACGCTTTTCATCGCCGAAATGTCGTAAGGACTATTTGACGGGTTTGGCATTCAGGTTTACATTTAAAGAGTGCTCGGCAAGTTCCCTAGGTACTTCGGTCATGTCAGATGGCTGCCATGCGAAGATATCTTGATTCGCTTTGAGGAACTTGACGAGCGCGCTTTCCTATGCGCTATCTAGGCCTACGCCTATCTGTGTCACCTTGGAGGGGTCATCATCCTTCAACGGCGTCTTCTTCGTCTCTTCTGATGCCTTGAACTCCGGATTTGGCTTTGTCACCTCCTTCTAGTTGCGGGCATCTCGGACGGATCTATGCTCTTCTTGATCTCCTAGTACTCCTGGGCGTGCAGCACGGCTTCAGCAAAGGCGGCATTTCCATCCTTGCACTCTCGCGCTTTCTTCGGGTCTCCCCTGATGGTGATTACGTCGTTCGGACCTGGAATTTTCATCATATTGTAAATGTAACACGGACGAGCCATAAAAGCCCAGTAAGCCAGATGTCCGAATATAGCGTGGTACGCGCTCTTGACGGGACCACTTCGAAGGAAAGTGCCTTCGTCCGATAATTCTTTGGAGTTCCAAAGGTAACATCCAAAGTGATTTCTCCCAGGGAATTAGCTTGTCTTCCTAGGACAACTCCGTGAAAGATCATAGAGCTATGGTTCAGCTGAGTCTCCGAGATCTTCATCCGGCATAGCGTTTCAACATAGAGAATATTGATACTACTGCCACCGTCCATGAGGGTCTTGGAGAAACCATAACCGTCAATAAGTGGATTGACGATTAAGACGTATTTTCCTCGCCTATGTAGCTTAGGCGGATGATCAGCGCGGTCAAACGTGATTGCTACTTCCGACCAGTCCAGGTATTGGGGGACAGCCGGAACTATTGCATTGAGCTCATGCAGAACTGCTTTCTTGACCTTTGCTGGTTGAGATTCGAGGAAGGTGACATAAGTGTCTTTCTTGCGGAAATTTTTTCTTTCCTTCCGGCTTGGGATTTGAAGCATTAGCTTCCTCCATGTCGGAATCTTCCTTGGTCTCTTTATCCTTTTCGGGATTCTTCTTTCCCTTCTTCCGCTTAGCTCTGTAGCCAACGGTATCATCTCTTTTGATGTCGTCATTGAAACGACACTCGGCGTTGGTGTGGGACGAGCCCCCATCGGCATCTAAGTGATGTACACATGGGTTATTGGCAATGTCGGCCCAAGTGTAGGTTTTGCCTGGTTGCTGGTCTCCTCTACCTTGAACTCTCGAAGTCCCACGGCCATGCCCGCGGCCTCCGCCGGTCCTCCTCGTCCTCCAGACCCGAAAGTAGCAGTGACCACTGTCGTTTCCACGTTGGGTTTCTCTACCAAGGTATTCTTGCGCTTCTGAGCTTGTTGCTTTGGTTGTTTTGCCGACTATGGCATAACTAGGGCGTTGAGTAGTCCCTTTGCATCGTTGTCAGCATCTGCATACTTGCTCGCTGTTTCTATCATCTCTCCCAAATCAGTGACCTTGTCGCACTTCAAGCGATGACGCAGTAGACCAATTGGGAGACCTGTAATGAAAGCTTCAATCGCAGTTTGATCATTTACTCCTTCATAGGAGTTCTTGGTGTCGATCCATCGACTGAGGTAATCCCGGCAAGTTTCTCCATCCTTCTGGGTGCAACGCTGTAGGTCTCCGACCATACAGGGCCTCCGGTATGTGCCTTCGAAATTCCGAAAGAACACACTTTGCATGTCATACCAGTTGCGGATGGTGTTCTCCGGAAGTTCATTAAGCCATGATCATGCCGTCTTCCTCAACATAAGTGGGAGATATCAGGTTGCGACCAGGCTGTTTTCGCCTTTGGCGATGCAGCAAGCTTGGAAGAAATCCTATAGCCAGGTATCTGGCCGAGCAATGTCGTCGTAGGCTTGGATATGTCTTGAGATAGCAAATCCTTCCGGGAATCTTGTATCTCTGATGCGTGGTCCGAAGCACTTTGGGCCCATGTAGATATCGTCATTTTCATAGTGCCACGCCTCTATATTGGAGTTGATCATGTGCCTTGCGTCGTTCGGGGATAGAGATCGTCCCGAGTGTCGGCTGTGGCTGCGGTGCCTTGGAGCCGGACTTCGGCTTCTGCTGCCACCTCCTCCACCACGACGCCCTCCATTGCCTCCCTAGGGGCCGTTGTGATGGCTACTTGGCAGAGAGGGTGGAGCAGCTGGGTTTTTTCCGGCTGATCGTCGGCCTCCGTTCGGAGCATCATTATTCCGGTTCCGGGGAGGGTCTTCATCATGACGAGCCCCCTGCCGGCTTGTCCTAGCATGGTGTCCGTCGTTCCTTCGTCCGTCATCCAGACGGCTTTCATGTCTAGGAGGTGGCATTCCTTGTCGGTCTTCCTCCCGACGTTTCTCCTTATCATCGTCCCTACGGTCTTTCGATTCTCGCCAGGGCGGGTTCCTCGGATTCAGTGCATCAATTGCCTCTTACTCCGCAACTGGGTTAACGTTACGCCAGCCACAGGTAGCTTTGTGGTGTTGTCCCAAAGATCCGGTTCTCGAATAATTGTCTTCCCAGCGTTCAGGGCGATGATGATGCTCCAGAACGCGCTGGGGTCTTACATCAGCCCATGCCGGATCTGTGCGACATTGGTCGGAATCAGAGACCAGTTTTTGACTTCCGGACATGGCGACCTTTTGCTGCTCCAGTCCCTTGTTGAGTAGTTTGATTCCCAACCGGATCTCCTCCGGGCCTGGGTTAGCCGATAGAATTTCTCGAGCCGCCACGGTATTTTGTACTGGGGTTGGATACACCCAACCCCCTCTACTATCTTTCCAAGGCTTCCCCATCTCTTCTACGAAAAGGACGGCGTGGATCTGCAGGAATTGATTGTCATTAGTATGACACTTCCTGGTCTTCTGGTATTGCCTGGAGTTGTACTTCTCCGCAGATGCTATGCATTTCTTTTCCTCCTCAATGTTTTTGTCTTCATCGAGGAGTACTTGATGACGCGCTTCTAGGGCTTGTGTCCTCTCGTCCAGTTCTTTAGCAGTAAGCTCTGCAGTTGTAGGAATAGATGTGGTTAATGCAGCATCGATGAGTTTACACGCACCTTCAGTGATCACGTGTCCGTCCACCGATTCTTCTTTTTTGGGCTCTTCTAGGATAAGTGCTCCATCCGAGTCTTCCTCGTATTTCTCGACAATCACCTCCTCTGCCAGAGGGTCTTTTGCCAGGGTCTTATTCTTCTTGTTCTTCTTCTTTGCCTTCTTGGCAGCGCCGGTAGCAAAGACGGCTTTGGGTCCGTTTCCCGGAGTCAAGCTCTGATCGGTACTTTCGAACATCTAGACTTTGGGATTATCTCCGACTTCCATGACATCCTGTGCTTTGGGAGAGTGTTCCCAGGATCCTTCATCCATGGCTTCTCCTTCCTCTGCAGCATTGGAGTTATACACCTCTTCATATTCCGCGGAGAACTTTCGGAATCTGCAGACGTCATCGATTCGTCCGAGGATGCGGGTACATCGGCGTTTGTTCCAATTGCCTCCAGCACAGAGTCGGTTTTGTCTCCAGCATCGGTAGAGCCGGATCCGGATCCCACATATCCGACGAAGTGTGATGCATGCTTCCTAAGGTACATGCGGCTCTCACGATCAGCTTCGTCGAAACTTTTGATGGTCTCGAGAATTGCATCTACGCCTGAGTTTTGCATTATCATACGTCGCATCGTGTACCTTAGGAAAGGCATGTCTGTCCTAGCGTCATCAGAGAAGGAATCAGTGTCGTTGACATGCTCCTCCTGGATTTCGACTTCAGCGGGTGGGTCGATCTGGGATTCAGCCTCTCCAAGGAGATCCACTCCAGATTCGACTTGGGCCACTAGGTCTTCTTCACGCTCGGATTTCTCCACTATCTCGGCAACTAGTGCGGGCTAGGTGGGTTTAGGGTTTTCTAAGATCCGGAACTCTGCCGCCTCCGCAGACAAAGGGGACCCAAAAGATTCTTCTGCCTCTATCATCACCGCTGGGGTGGGTGGGATAGGTTCAGCAAAACCGATGTAAACATCAATCTCGCCAAAAGACATGATTGTGTAGGCAGTCACAGCCTCCCTAGCTGGAATCCAGGTCTCGTCGAGAACGATGAGAGGGACATCGCTGGCATAGAGGATGCGACCTATGGAGATAGTCTTGCCGATTCCGATTCTTGCAGATTCCGCTCGGAACGCAGATCCTAAGCTCACTTGCCCCACGGTGGGCACCAACTGTCGTCGGATTGATGACAAGTACGCCATGAGGGGGTCCTCGAGGCGTGCGGAAGAGAGGGGTGTGAGACGTACGGCATTCTAGGATGGTGAGCACACAAGTTTACCCAGGTTCAAATCCGCCGGCTTTGGACATATCCTACTCCTGCTAGCAATCCAGTAATAAAGCAGAGCCAGAATATGGGTTACAAGGGTTCGCCTGTGCGAGTTGAGATTGTGATTATAAGGGTAGGTGCCCTAAAGGCTCTCCCTAGGACGGCTTATATAGATATCCGGCCCAGGGTTTACAGGAGAGATCTATCTGTCTACAACTAAGAGTCGGTTACAGAGTACATCTTGAACTACAAGTAACACTATGAGCCTAAGTCGGTAAGTCTTCTGGGCCTTCCCGTAGCCGGATTGGACTCCGTCTTTTCTCCCTGACTGGGCCGCCTGTGAAGCAAAGCTCTAGCCCAAAGTGGGCCACCCTGGTCAGTGAGGAACTGTGAGGATACCCGGAAAGTATATCCCCAACATCTCCCACTTGCACTAGAGTGCAAATAAACTAGCTGCATTTGTTTACTAATCATCGACACCATACAACTTGGCACTTCCTATCATGCTTGATCATGGAAGAAGTTGAGTCTAGGGTTTGGACTTCACAGCCCCTCAGATCCTTTGCAACTTACCAATGTCACCTTAATTGACATTAATACTTTATCATCTTATGATAACATCTTGTGTATGTATAGTAGTTATGGCAATAGAGTGAGGCCGGTTCCAGGAGCCAACAGTGACTGTTGGGGGGATACCCTCGGGTAGGGTAACACCGGGGTATAAAGGCTAAGTTAGCCGAGGTACAACAAGGTCAAAGCGTAAGCTGGCCGGGTTACTCAAGGCAGGCCGACTTACAGAGTAACCCGGACCGGAGGATGTCCACCTGACTATGTCCCGGCCGATGTACGTTGTATGTCGTCGGGCTATTTGTAATTTGTATGCGGGAACCCACGGGGTCGGATCATACCAAGCTTGCAAGAGAAGGAAGGTATCTTGTTGGTCAAAAGGTGACCTCTATGCGCAGGAGCATGGGCGAAGCGAATAGAAGGAGGGACCAGCGAGGCGTGGCCGACAAGGGTGACGCACCCTATGTCGGCTGACGCTGGCGCCGCAGAGGCTTACGTAGCCTCTGCATGGCTTACGATGGCAAAAGGAGACCCGGTCGGTTTGCTATTTTGAGAAGAGTCATATTCCCAGGAATATGCCTCCACGTATGCCCTAACTAGAGACCTGGCCTCCCCTTTATAAGGGGCGCTAGGGCCTCTGTAGTTGGGGCTGGCGGGTTGGCACTTGAATAGTTGGTTCGTTGGAGATAGGTAGTGGTGAGAGTAAGAGAGCTTCTTCTTCCTCCTCTCCCCAATACAGCTCAAGGAGCATCTGTAAACCTTGTGAACTTGGAGAATACAAAGCATCTATGTGTGGAATCACCACACTATCCCTCCTTGGCTTCCTCTAGTGCATATTGGCCCTACCTTTAGCCTATCCATGGCATCTGCCGTGACACCACCATGATAGTTGGCGCCCACCGTGGGGCTAGCGGCGCTAGCAGGAGTGAAGATCCGGACGGGAAGCATCATCGGCAACGGCGAGCACATCGTCTCTGGGCTCGTTCAGCACTTTGGAGTGCTGGACTACGTCAGCGACAATGCTGGATGCTTTGGCAAACGACCTCCACCGCGCAATGGCGTCTTCGTCAAGCTTGGCGTCCACAGGATCTACATCGGCGTAGATGTGTCTTGCGTTCACCTGTGGCACGTCGTCGAGGAAGGCGAGCCACCCCTTAGCGTGGTTCATGGTGCGCGTATCACTCGCTCCCTTGACCGTGCTGAGGTGATGATAACAGCGCCTGACGCTGGCACGAGCAAGGATCTGGCACTAGATCTGGAAGTAACACCCAAAGCACTGAGGAAAAGTAGAGGTCCTCCGCTAGAGAGGCCAGAGAATGTGCTGCCGCAAGCAATAGATAGCTTGGCAAGCCCCATAGCACCTGTGGTAGATCTGGCTCAGGCACAATCCGAGTTAGAGGAAACTAGGCAGAAAATACTAAAGGGTGCAAAAAATATAGCCGCGGCTCAGCAGTCATTGAACATGACACTGCGCGAGTACGCAAGAGCAAATAAGGTAGATGTTGTAAAAGTAAAAGGGAGAAACCTCATCAGTGAAATGAACAAAGAGGGTGATACTAGAGTTGAGGAATCAGAGAACGTTTTGTCCATGGGGCTGCCGAAGTATAGCACCCCAGCAAAGAACCTCAGAGCAGCGGATGCAGCAGCATCCAAGTTAGAAGGTTTGACGGGTGAAGCCCGGCAAAGACAGCAAGAGAGGGTTAATGAGTTAGTTCGGATCGCTAATAGACAGAATGAAGAGTTGCACAGGGCTAACCAGACAAGGGCTAGGGTTTCCAAGGTCGTTTATTCGGCAGTGGGTAACCCAGAGAAATCTGCTGGAGCTGCATCATCCCCCCATGATGGCCCAAGAAGAGAGGAAGTGGTAACCTCGGCAAGGAGAAACAAACAGATAGTCCCGTATGACCCAGCAAGGGCAGGGAAAGGAAAGGCAGTGCAAGGAAATGAGGATCGACAAAGTGTGAGCCGAGGTGAAGCTGGCCGAGGTAACCGCCACCAAGGCAATGTCGGTCAGAGGAACGCTAGAAACGGCAATGCCGGACAGCGGAACTCAGCAGGTGCAGGGCAAAACCCACCTCGGCAACAGCAGCAATGAATTGTACCTCGGCAAGAGCAGAATGCCGGCCAGGATATGCGGCAAAATTGTGCTCAAAAAGAGCAAGACAGATACAACGACGGTGATTCGGAAATGGTGAATGCGGGATACCAAAGGCCGGACCATCGTGTGATAGCATCAAGGTTGGGAAGCAGGAACTTGATGCCTGATGACGCCAGGTTAAAGCTGGATCGGCTCTATAGGTCGGAGCTAATCGAGGGGCAAGGTCCTCCGGGTCCAGCGTGCTTTGGGCCCCAGATCATGAAAGAACCTCCGGTACCTAACTTCCAGTTACCCAGAGGCACGAAGACATATGACGGCAGCACCAAGCCGGAGGATTGGTTGATCAACTATGCGACGGCAATGAAGATTGCGACGGGCAATTTGAGATGGGCAGTGAGATACGTACCTCAGATGCTGGAGGGGCCAGCGAGGGTATGGTTAAAAAAATTACCACCCGGTAGTATCAACTGCTGGATCGATTTTGAGGAAATGTTCGTCGGCACCTTCTCGAGCACGTATCAGAGGCCAAATAGGCCACACACACACTAGCGATGTGCAAGCAGAGACCAAATGAAACAGACATGGAGTTCCTAACCCGCTGGTGCACCGTGAGAAACTCATGTGAGGGTGTGATTGAGTCTCAGGCCATAGCCTGGTTTGCGCAAGGGTGTAGATATGCAAGCATGATGTGGCAAAGATTACAAAGGGATATGCCAACTACACTAGCAGAGACAATCCGGATTGCTGATTCATATGCTTTGGGCGATCCGACTCAACCTAGGCTTGTGTCAAACGAGTCAAATGAGGAGTACTACCAGCGAGATGGAGCCGGATCATCCCGGCGAAATGATTACTAGGGTAAGAGAAGAGATGATATACCGGATTACATGTACAGTTCGCAACAAGTTGCTGCTGTAAATCAAGACCAGCCCGGGGCAGGGAGTAATCAACGTCAGAAAACTGGAGGGCAACAATGGACTCCAAGAAATGATGGAAAGAAAACTTGGACGCCCGAGCAAAAGAGACAGTGGCAGGAAAAGAAAGACCGGCCAAGGTATACGTATGAGGCATTGTTGGATCAGCCGTGCAAGTTTCACACGCTAAATCCGAGTAACCCGGCGGGTCATACAACCCGGCAATGTGAGTGGATGAGGAAGATAGAACAAAGCGGCTCGGGGAATGCTCAGGCACCTCGGAACGATCAACCTCGACAGGAGTTACCTCGGCAGCAGTTGCTCTCCGGAGCAAATCCGCAACAGTTAATGTTGCTGCCACCTCCACCGAGGTATGAGAATCAGGAAAGAAGGGATGCAGTGCATCAGGTGGAAAACCAACATCAGCCAGATCAAAGATATCCCGACAATGAGGGGAGAAATGAATACAGAGGGCATCGCCAGAGTTACTGTGTGTTTACCACGGAGGAAACAGATAGAAAAAGCTTGCAACATCGACATATGGAAGTGAATGCGGTTATGCCGGCAGTGACGAGGTATATGCCTTGGTCAGATTAGGAAATTACCTGGAGTATCAAGGGCCATCCCAAGCTTATGCCAAGTCCTGGTTCATATGCATTGGTGTTGGACCCAACGTTCATCGGGCCAAATATAAATGTGAGGTTTTCTAAGGTGCTGATTAACAAAGGGAGCATCATTAATATTATGTGCGTGGATACAATGCGCAAGTTGGGTATCTCGGAGAACATGCTCCAAGCCACAAGGACAACTTTCCATGGCATTGTGCCTGGTATATCCTGTGAACCCATTGGCAAAGTCCAGGTTGACATGTTAATCAGCACAAGAGATAACTGCCGAACTGAGAATTTGGAGTTTAAGGTTGTGAACTTAGAAAGCACATATCACGCGTTACTCGGCAGGCCAGCCTTGAACAAATTCATGGCAAGTACTCACATCAGTTACCTGAAGATGAAATTGCCTGGGCCAAATGGAGTGATTACCATAGCTGGGGACTTCCGACGTTCCATTGAGTGTGCGTCAGCCGGGTCTAACCTAGCCGAGTCACTCGTGATTGCACTGGAGAAGAGAAAGATCCAGGAAGTAGCGGCATTGGCTCAGTTCGCGCAGCAGTATATGCCGGCGCTGAGTAACCCGCATGGAAGTGTATCATTTCAAGCAACAAAGGATACAAAGAAAGTGCCCGTTGATGATCTGTTCCCAGAGCGCACCGTAACAATTGGTGCCGGGTTAACTGAGAAATAGGAAAGCGAGCTCGTCAACTTCCTCCGTGAGAATCGGGATATCTTTGCTTGGTCCACACAGGATTTGCAACGTGTTCCTAGGGAGTTGGCCGAGCACTCTTTAAACGTGAGACCCGGAGCAAAGCCAGTGAAGCAACCTCTCCGCCGCTTCGCCGAAGATAGGAGAGAAGTCATTGGAGATGAGATAGCTCGGCTCCTCGCAGCCGGGTTCATCATGGAAGTGCTTTACCCGGATTGGCTATCTAATCCGGTGCTGGTGGAAAAGAAGAAAGATGATCCGAATGTGGCAGTGGTATGGCGTATGTGCATCGATTACACGAACCTGAATAAGGCGTGCCCAAAAGATCCATTTCCACTTCCAAGGATAGATCAGGTCATAGATTCTACTACTGGGTGCAAACTGTTGTCATTCATAGACGCATATTCTAGTTTCCACCAGATACCTCTGAACCCGAATGATCAAATAAAGACTGTGTTTATTACCCCGTACGGGGCTTATTGCTATCGCACTATGCCTTTTGATTTACGTAATGCAGGGCAACGTATCAAAGATATATGCAAAAATGTTTGCACGACCAAATTGGCCGAAATGTGCAAGTGTATGTTGACAATGTGGTTATAAAAAACAAGGAAAGCAAAACGCTCCTTGATGATATCAGGCAAATGTTCGCGAACCTAAGGAGGTTCCGAATGAAGCTTAAGCCGGAGAAGTGTACCTTTGGTGTCCCGGCTGGAAAATTACTCGGATTTCTTGTCTCTAGCCGAGGTATCGAAGCTAACCCAACTAAAATCCGAGCCATGGAGCGAATGGAATTACCGAAGTGCCTTAACGATGTCCAGAAGTTCACTGGTTGTCTAGCATCCTTAAGTCGGTTTGTATGTCGGTTGGGAGAAAAGGCACTGCCTCTCTATCAACTAATGAAAAAGTCAGACAAATTCGTATGGACGCCACAGGCCAATGAAGCCTTCATCCAGTTAAAGAAAATGTTAGCCACTGCGCCAGTGTTAGCCTCTCCACTATCAAAAGAGCCAATGTTGCTCTACATAGCCGCAACCAACCGAGTTGTAAGTGTAGTAATTGTGGTAGAGCGCGATGAGGAGGGTAAGTCAGTGCAAAGGTCAGTCTATTACCTGAGTGAGGTATTATCAGCGTCAAAACAAAACTATCCTCACTATCAGAAGATGGCATATGGTGTATATATGGCAGCAAAGAAGCTGAAGCACTATTTTGAAGAACACCCCATAAAAGTGATATGTGAAGCCCCCATATCTGAAATAATGAGCAACAAGGATGCAAGCTGCCGGATCGCAAAATGGGAAATTCAGCTAGCCCCTTACGCTCCACAGTACGATAGGAGAGATGCGATCAAGTCTCAGGATGTGGCCGACTTTTTCGTGGATTGGGCCGAGATGCAATATGAACCACCGTTGCCAGATCCAAACTACTAGAGAATGCATTTTGATGGATCAAAAACAAAAACCGGGTTAGGCGCCGGAGTTGTGCTTACCTCACCCAAGAAGGACCAGCTGAAGTATGTGCTGCAGATCCACTTCGCAGCATCAAACAATGTTGCAGAATATGAAGCACTTGTGCATGGGCTCAAAGTGGCAAAAGAAATTGGAATACATCGGATCCAGTGCTTTGGTGACTCGGATTTGGTAGTTCAGCAAGTCTCGAGGCAATGGGATGCTTTGGATGCAAACATGGCATTGTACAGATTTCATGTGCAAAAGGTATCAGGATACTTCGAGGGATGCGAGTTTCACCATGTACCCTGGCTGGAAAACGAGGTTGCCGACATACTGTCAAAACTCGGATCAACCCGACAAGCGATTCCATCGGGCGTATCACTAGAGCACCTCAGAAAGCCATCTATCAGGCCATCCCCAGAATCCGAGTCAATCTATATCCCGGCCGATCCGGAGTCCAGAGTTATACCCATGGACATTGATGTGGGAAGTGGTTCAGGAAACCCGGGGACTGCTTCGCAGAACCCGGGGACTACGCAGCATGATCCGGCTGAGGTTATGTCGGTGGATCAAATGGAGATTGACGAGGAGATATTTCCGGTGCGAGCTATACCAGCTTGGGCACTGCCCATATTCCAATTCCTAAAGGATGGAACTTTGCCCAATGAAGAAGTGCTTTCTAGGCAATTTCAGAGGCGCGCAAAGGCATACACGATTATCAATGCCGAGCTATACAAGAGAAGTGTCACAAATGTCTTGCAACGGTGTGTTGACCCGAAAGAAGGGCTTGACATCCTCCGAGATATACATCAAGGGGAATGTGGGCATCACGCCTCATCCAGAGCTTTAGTGGCAAAAGCTTTCCGGCATGGGTTCTACTGGCCAAGTGCCTTGGAACAAGCAGAAGATCTAGTAAGAAAATGTAATGGTTGTCAGAGATATGCTACCAAGACACACATGCCAATGTCGGAGCTCAAGACCATACCAATTACCTGGCCATTTGTTGTATGGTGTTTGGATATGGTTGGTCCATTTAAGCCAACGAGAGGAAATATGACCCATATCTTGGTTATGGTGGACAAGTTTACCAAATGGATTTAAGTAAGGCCAATAAGAAAATGTGATGGAGATACAGCCGTGACATTCCTCAAACACATCATTCTGAGATATGGCTATCCTCATAGTATCATAACAGATAATGGCACCAATTTCGCTGAAGGAGCATTTGCGCGATTCTGCTGGGATAAAAAGATCCGGCTAGACGTTGCTTCAGTAGCCCACCCTGCATCGAACGGACAAGTGAAAAGATCCAACGGGTTAGTTTTATCCGGGATAAAACCCCAGCTCATTGAGCCGCTGCAAAGATTAGTGGGGTGCTGGATAGAAGAACTTCCAGCAGTACTGTGGAGTTTAAGAACAACTCCGAATCGATCAACAGGCTATACGCCATTTTTTCTGCTATATGGGGCAGAAGCTGTTTTACCAGCCGACATAGAGCATGATTCTCCTAGGGTCACCCAATACACAGAAGCCGAAGTGCGAGAAGCCCGGCAAAATGATGTTGATCTGCTGGAAGAAGCGAGAGAATTGGCATTGTCCAGATCCGCCATATATCAGCAAAATCTCTGACGCTATCATAGCCGGAAAGTAAACCCCCGAGTCTTCCGGGAAGGTGATCTGGTACTCCAGCTGGTACAACGTACTGCTGGCATGCATAAGTTATCCCCCCCATGGGAAGGGTCATTCATTGTGAGCAAAGCATTGCACAATGACTCTTACTATCTCATTGATGCATAACCACAGGAGAACAACAAGGCAGACAGGTCCGGCGAGGAATCTAAGCGTCCATGGAACGTAGCTCTACTTCGTCCGTTCTACACTTAACAAAGAAGTGTGTGTATCCGAGTCTCTCATATGTCGGTATGTATGCCGGCAATGAGTTTATCAATGAAATCTTGGCACCTCGAGCAGTAACTCGGGGACTGCGTTAGTAATATTTGTTGCCTTCTGTGTTTGTCATTTATTTTTTTATGTCGGCTGGCTTAAGTTGCTTCTACCTAAGCCGGATTAGTAGTGTGCGAGCACCAAAAACTCAACTCTTCGACCTGCTGCTGTCCGACAAGAATTGGCTTCATGGCAAGTAAGAGAACAAGTTTGGAATTGTGTAGCACACGAAAAACGACTAAGGAAAAGAACGTAATCGAGCCAACATTCTTTATTCGGACTAACCTTATGTTTACTTTACTTTTACTATGCTGGACTATTTTGAGCTAATCCTAAAGTTTCCAAGTATTGTTAAGTCAATTTTTGACACTCGGACTCGTAAGTCACAAAACCGAATCAAGGTAGGCCGAGCCATGAAATTGAAGGAACAAGAAAATGAAACTCGAGGACTACGCCCAAGTTAATCCGACATGAACAACTTAGTAGAAAAACATAATCTGTGTACTTAATACATCTGCACCCGGCATACCGGGGATCTGATAAAATCCAAAGTGTTTTTTCATGCTCAAGGAGCAGCAGAAGGAGGAGGTAACTCAGCGCCAGCAGGTGGAACTCCGGCTTCAGCCTCATCATCATCTTCATTTTCTTCAAGATCTGAGGATTCGTCCTCTTCCTCGTCATCCGAACCATCTTCGACATATTCGTCGTCAACGGCACCGAGGAAGCTTGGTCATTCGTTCCATTCATGAACAGGGGCAAACTAGATAAGGTTATGGGCACAAGCTTTGCGCCGAGCTACCCAATCCGGATCATTCGACCACTTGGACCCGATGCGCAAGCGCTCAAGAACCTTCAGATCTAGTTTTTCATACCATGTGAGCACGAAGTGGAGGACAGTTTCAGCTCCGGCGCGTGCGGCGGATTCCCTCCAGAGGTCAAGCTGGGTCTCGCAATCCATTAATTTGCTAATCAGAGCAGTGGACCCCTCCGGGGGATCCTCACCAGGCCAAAGGGCACGGAAGATCCGAACGGCTGAATCCAGGAGACCCACACCATAGTTCCTCACAATTTCAATGCGAGAGGATAGGCTGACCAGCAAGTCCTCCATGCCATAGGGAATATTTTCAGAGCCAGGACCAGTTGGGGTACCCCTCTGCTGGCGAAACTTGGTAACCGCAGCAACCACAATGGCATCGCCCTCTAGGAATTTGACTGAAAACAAAACAAGTGAAATAAGTAAAAGAGTTTAACCCGGAGAAATACATGTCGGCTGAAGGAAAGGAACTTACGGGAGATATGACTATGGATCCGAGTCAGCTCTGTGGTGCAATTAGCATGCCTCTTCCGGAGCTTCTCAAGTTCAACATTTGCCGATTGAAGCTTGACATCAGCCTCCTTCAGCAGCTCTTGATCTTTTACAAGTTGAAGGTTGAGACGTTCTCGCTCCTCGGTGAAGTCTTGGCCAGCCTTGTCCATCTTAGTCTTGTGGACCTCCTTGAGTTTTTTCATCTCAGCCTTGAGCTTGGAAATTTCATCATCCTTGGCCCGGAGTTTGGCAAGTTCATCATCTTTCTTCTTGAGCTCGGCCTGATGTTGCCCTGCTTGTTCGAGAAAATGCAGCATCATATCAGGCACGGGCACACTATCTTCAAGGGATGCTGAAACGGTTTGTTGACCTGGCAGAGCCGAGGTATGAATATCTGCCGAGCTTAGGAGAAAGGAGAGAGAGCACAAAAATTGAGTAACCAAGGTGAATTACCTTTTATCTCGGCCAAGTTCTTCCTCATGATGGTATTTTTGGCCTCCACTCCGGCTGCGCAATCCGAATGACAGATTAGTTCGGCGGGAAAACAAAGAAAGATAAGGGAGAGGTCGAAGAGAGAACTTACCCTTTTTCTCGACTTCAGCAAGAAGAGCGACATGCTTCGAGCGCAGCACCTTGTGGGAGTCCAAGAGGCGCTGAAATTTAGCACTCCGACGATTGGTAGTGATCTGAAAAGAGCAAGGTTGGCTCAGCTATATGCATATTTGAAGTGTACAAAATCCGGGCCAAGTGGAACTTAACCCGGCTCTAGGTGTGTGCATATTTGAAGTGTACAAGATCCGGGCCAAGTGGAACTTAACCCAGCTCTAGGTGTGTGCATATTCGAAGTGTACAAGATCCGGGCAAAGTGGAACTTAACCCGGCTCTAGGTGTGTGCATATTCGAAGTGTACAAGATCCGGGCCAAGTGGAACTTAACCCGGCTCTAGGTGTGTGCATATTCGAAGTGTACAAGATCCGGGCCAAGTGGAACTTAACCCGGCTCTAGGTGTGTGCATATTCTAAGCTACTAAGGAGCTACGCTAGTTCTCTAAGGAGCATCCGGCCGAGTAACAAGTTACTCCCCCGGAGGCTCGGGGACTAATGGATATGTCTCTAAGCACTTGTGTGTATTAAGTAAAAGACAAAGTAGCGTACCTCCATCATCTGGCCAACAAGGTTGATAGCCTTGGTTGCTGTGTTCATTTGTGTGCTGAACTCGGCGGGCCCAAACTTTTCCAGGAGATCATCTTTTGGATTGATGAACTCCGTGTTGTTCCAATTGTTTACATATTCAATCAAGGCTGGAGGATAGCCCTCCCCACTAAGCATGTGAGGCGCCACCAAGCCTTTGGCATGGGCCTCCCTCCTTGCAACTTGGGCAGCAGCAGGGCTGGTATGCAGTGCGAGTTGCTTACTGCTAGCTGACCCGGAGGGGGCATCTTTTTTTGGCAGTATGGACGCGAGCGTGCGCTGTCCAGCTTCGATGGATGTTGCCTTGGTGGCCCCAGAACCTTTCTTGTCCTTGGGTTAATGTTGGGAGGCTGAAGCTTGACCTGCTGATTTGGACTTGGGTGCAGCCTTGGTGCTAGCGGGGTCTTCTCACTAGGTCTTGGAAGACTCGGACGAGGCAGAAGGAGTTGGTGCTGATACTGGTGCTTGTGGTGTTGTTGGTGCTGCTGTTGGTGCTGGCGCTGGTGCTTGCGCTGGTGCTGGTGTTGGCGGTGGTGGTGCTGCTGCTGATGGTACCTCGGAGGTGACGGGTTGCGGCTGAGCCGATGAAGAGCTAGGAGCATCAGCTACCTCGGTCGTGCCACTTCCCCCTGCTCCGAGGTTGCCCTCCTCTGGACGAGGTGGGCTATGACCCGGAGCAGCCACGGAACCCTCATGAATTGGGCTCAGTGGGCGTGTGTTGTCACCACGAGGGGGAGATGGGGTACGCCAGAGGGGCGAAGCGATGCTGGAGCCGCTCTGGGGAACCTCCATCGCAGCCCTATTGAATCAGACAACGAATAACAAGTTATAACAAAAAGAAAGGCATATAGACAGAGAAGCATGAAGCAAAGAATTTGCCAAAAGGAAAAAGTGACTTACTCATCAGAAGTCAAAGGCTCCTTGGGCTTCCGAGCTCTCCGAACTATGCCTTTAGTTGGAGTCTTAGTGGCGGCCTTGTCGGTGGACTTTTTGCCTTTTGGTTGCTTGGGGTTGCTTGGAGGAAGCAGCCGAGGTAGCGGCCCGCTTCTTAGACGCGGCTGGGGTCGGCTCACTCGAAGCGAGAGGGGGATCTTCATGGATCTTGCCGGTCGGGTTAGCTGAAGCCGGAAATGCGTAAGAAATGGGTATAGCGTCAAATACCTCCACCACCTCAATGTTGGAATCATCTTCATCATCAAGCCAATTCCTTAAGGAAGAGAAGTTACCAGAGGGTCACTTGGTTGCGTCCGGGGTAGGCAGGAACATTTCCTGATCCGGCTCCTCCTCGTCTGAGACAAGTTGATCCTTCCCCCATTTGAGGGAAGGCTCGGTGCCATCTTCGAGGGTCTGCTGAAGAAACAACTAAGAGGAAAATGCAAAAGGGATCAAATAAACAACATGCTCCGACGTAAAATACAGTTCGGAGAAGGACCGGGTAAAGAGATTTACCGCAGGAGGAGGCTTATCCCGGCAGTAGTGCTCCAACCCCCACTCCCAATCAGCGGAGAAGTCCTTGTCAGTCGTGAAGAGGGCCTTGACCCGGCGGAATATCTCGGTGTTGTTCAATTCGAAGGAGGAAGTCCGGTTGGGATCAAGTCGCCAGCTCATGTGGCAAAGTTTGTGCGTGCGCTTCTGAAGGGGGGAGATCCGGTTGTGGACGAATGTGATCATCATGTCCTCGTTGTGCAGCCCCAAATCCTTCAGCTCCTGGAACCGCTTATTGACTTGATTCGCCAAGACAGTGGGCTTCTTGGAAACCCGGTCCCACAGATCCGGATTAGGAGGACCCATCGCAAAGGGGCGCAGCCAGATCAGGTCCCCATCCGTGCCATTCCTCACATAGAAGAAGGTTCGGGCCCAACCCTTACAAGATTCAAGCCCCGTGACCCGGGGGAAGACAGATTGCTTCCGGGGTGAGATGACGGCCGCACCGCATTGGGTCAGTTGCTTGTACTCCGGGGCAAGCAGCTTATCTAGAATAACATTCCTTCGCAGACCGAAGAATCGGATCTAGAGCTCTTTGGTGGGCCTTAGGCCAACGTATCCCTCTATGGCGGATGCGAAGGAAGAGAGGGATGTGATGGCGTTCGTCGGAAGATGGTGGGGTTGGAGTTCGTAGATGTTGATGAAATCATGGAAGAAATCACTCACTGGCAGGCTGAAGCCGCGCTGGAAGTGAGAGAGGAAGACGATGAACTCACCCGGATTGGGTGAGGGAGCAATCTCTTCACAGGGGAGGCGCGAAATTACGCCTCGGGGATGCGACGGGTGCGGTAGAGCCAATCCAGGTCATCCTGGCACCCCCAGGAACCGGCCCAACCACCGCGCCCCATAGTTTCGCCCTCCTCCCCCATCTCTTCTTCCCTGATGACGGCGAGCTCCTCCTCAGTCATTTCCAAGTCACTGTCCTCACCGGCCAGTTCGGAGGTGGGGAGCAGAGGCTGGGATTGGCGCGGACCCGTGACGGCGAAGCAGCGCGGGAGCGGCAGCAAGGCTAGTGCGAAAAGGCACGGTGCGGCGGCAGCGCTGCAGAGCAGATGCGGCGGTGGTGCTATCGCAAGGAAGGAGAAGAGGCAGATGGGCAAAGGGGCGCGAGAAGTGGGAAAACCACCAAGGGACGCGCCCCTCCCCTATTTAACCACGCCCCAGTGGTGGGTAGTGGGATCGTGTTGTGCATCGAGGCCACACGATGTGGTCGTGTATCAGCTGGATCAGCCAATCAGAGGCAAGCCACAGGAAGGGCCACAGGAAACAGGGGATCCCATGACGCGACGTGGTGATACAGTTAACGAGGAGGCAGTTGCGACGCGACGTGTGCAACAGTAACACCTGACAATAAGTGTAGTAACTGGCGCAGGCCCTTAAAATGAGGCAAGGAAATGATTACCCTCCACGTGGGACGTGGGAAAATGTATGAGAGAAGGAAGAGTAACCCGGAAAACTGAAAGGTAGCCCGGCCAGTGAGTGATGACTCGGAATGTGCCAAGGGAATGCTATGCTGGAAGGATCCGAGCTACAGAGTAACTCGGAAAAGGGAGCAAAAAGATTGAACCTGTCATGGCCTTAGCAGCTGAAGTTGCTAAGACCGCACCAGCTTCGGGGACTAATGTTGGGGGGATACCCCTGGGTAGGGTAACGCCGGGGTATAAAGGCCAAGTTAGCCGAGGTACAGCAAGGTCAAAGCGTAAGGTGGCCGGGTTACCTCAAGGCAGGCCGACTTACGGAGTAACCCAGACCGGAGGATGTCCACCTGACTATGTCCCGACCGACATACGTTGTATGCCGGTGGGCTATTTGTAATTTGTATGCAGGAACCCACAGGGCTGGATCATACCAAGCTTGCAAGAGAAGGAAGGTATCTCGCTGGTCAAAAGGTGATCTCTGTGCGCAGGAGCGTGAGCGAAGCGAACATAGGGAGGGACCAGCGAGGCGTGGCCGACAAGGGTGACGCACCCTATGCCGGCTGACGCTGGCGCCGCAGAGGCTTACGTAGCCTTTGCATGGCTTACGATGGCAAAAGGAGACCCGGTCGGTTTGCTATTTTGGGAAGAGGCATATTCCTAAGAATATGCCTCCACGTATGCCCTAACTAGAGACCTAGCCTCCCCTTTATAAGGGGCGCTAGGGCCTCTATAGTTTAGGCTGGCAGGTTGGCACTTGAATAGTTGGTTCGTTGGAGATAGGCAGTGGTGAGAGTAAGAGAGCTTCTTCTTCCTCCTCTCCCCAATACAGCTCAAGGAGCATCTGTAAACCTTGTGAACTTGGAGAATACAAAGCATCTGTGTGTGGAATCACCACACTATCCCTCCCTGGATTCCTCTAGTGCATATTGGCCCCACCTTTAGCCTATCCATGGCATCTGCCGTGACACCACCATGACAGTGACGTTAGATCACTCAATGCAAACTTTCTCATGGGCACTGTGCCCTGCGACACACACTCTGTAAGAAGGCAAACTTCTCTAGCCACAACATTATACATGACGCCAAGTAGCATCTATATACTTATATTTTAAACATAGTTATCGAAAACACTAGCGCACCATGTGCATTTTTTGATGTTTGCACCATGCTTCCCATTTGACTCAATTCGGCATTTTCAATGCAGAGATTTCCAATCTTTTAAGGTTAACATGTGCCCTTTAGCATAACACTTCATGCTTTAGGCGTGTCGTCCTTCGTGGATCTGGAAGCATGTCAAAAGTTCTCATCGCACACTATGGACAAGACCCACCTTAATGTTCAGTGATTAACACTTAGTCACTTTCGAACCTTTTCTTCTTGGATCTCATTATGTTGAGTTCTTATCATGGTTTCTTAGACAAAACCTATGTCAAAACATAGTGGATGACGATCATCCTTTTCTTTCTTTTAACCATTGAAGATGTTCTTAATGCCTTTCTTGATTCGAATGATCAAGTACCATTCCTTAATCAATTCCTACCAAAACTACTTCAGAATCTCTTTTAGTAATGCATTCCAACATAATATTGTAGTATATTCTCTTTCAACTTTTACCTTTACAAATCAATATTTATCAGTAATTGTGCTCTCATTATTATTGTGTCATTTACACATAATAATTTATGTCAAGCTCCCACTCAAAATATGTCACCTACATATCTTAGTTTGAAAATTTCATTGCTCCCACTCAAAAATATTTCATTCACATATTAGTTTAGGAAGACTCCCTAGCTCCCACTCAATTTTATACAAATTGCATCTCTTCTCAATATTTTGAATGACTTCAAAATCCCTTTATAAATTATCAAATTGAGAGTTTCTTTTATGATAAAAATCACTGTACTTCAGGACTTCTGAATCAAATCCTTTTGAATTCGCACAAGACATTATTTACGACGAATCATACTTTGTCTTTCACCTTTTCTGTCATGACCTTGCGGTCCTTTGGAAAAAATCAAGTAACCCCTTTACTTGACAAGATCTTAGTAATACTTTACTTTCTAATCTTAAGTGAAATTTACTTCAGTGATTTCTCATAATTTTAGTTTACCATCACTTTCTTTGTATTTTGTAGGTATGTCATGTTCCAATAATATAACAAGTGATTCATAAATGTCTCCATATATGTAGGGTACACTTGTGAATCCTACTTCATTTAGTAAAAGCACTAGTGAGGAAAACATAGTGATCATTATCATTGATCATTTCCTTTATGTGAAGAGACGCGTTCTGGAACATGTTCTGTTGCGCTTCTCGACACTCTGATGCAGGGTCATGAACCTTCATAGTGCTTTCACTTTCTTCCATTAACTTCATTGACGAGAACACACACTTCCTCGAGAATGCACCAACCTTTAGCAATATTAGTTTTGCCTATCTTTTGGTTTTAGCCATTGATTTCGTATTCAATGAATACAGTACAAAGATTTATTCGCTATTGTTTTGGCGATATCAAATAACTCCAAAACTTCCACGATAATCCATACAAGGTATGGTGCCAATCTCACGAATTTAGATGGTTTACTTCATTCTACATGAGTGTTTTCTATTTTCAACTAATGGTCTTTACACTAACACATTTTATTTGGCGCCACCTTCGCCCACTCAATATCGAATATCACATTGTGATGCTTTGAACTTCAATATATCAAAATGCATTACATTTCACAAGTTTTTATGTCAATCTTATAACATCTAATTTCATTACCATTGATCAAATGGTAGTAATTAGATTCTCTTTTATCTGCAATACCCTTTGATGCTGAAATTGTTTGATCACATAAAAATAGTTTCATGCTTATGTTTTATTTGGTAAACTCTTTTTACCAAAGTTCAATAACTAAAAAATTATAATCACCATTTCATTGAAATATGGTACATCGAATTTGTATTTTCATTCAACAATTCATCAAAACACTTTGTATTTATACAATACGCGGTGGTTTAGTTATCTTGCCAAATTTCGGCATGACTTATATGTGAAAAGAGATCAAATATCTATATTCCTCGAGGGGAGTTACACACATCATGTGCGTAATGATGACTCCCTCTCCTCCAATCTAGCAGTAATTGCGAAAGTAGACCTTCTAGATCCGAATCCCGCAGCGTGACGGCGCTCCGCAGTGAAGAAGTCTCATGTTCGCACATTCTAGACTTGGAACCGCGTTCACGGGAGAGAGAGAGAGAGATGATAGAGAG
Source organism: Avena insularis (assembly GCA_023614405.1). Lineage (NCBI taxonomy): Eukaryota > Viridiplantae > Streptophyta > Magnoliopsida > Poales > Poaceae > Avena > Avena insularis. The sequence goes on along the minus strand of CM042690.1, from coordinate 654,989,831 downwards.
AGAGAGAGGATCAACTGGAGGTATCCCCAAAAGAGAGGAAATATTTTATTGATTATTGGTGTATTTATTTTCTCAAAATACCTCTCAATATATAGGGGAAAAGGGACCCCATAGCTTATTAGCTAAGTCATGTGGGACTAAACAAGGGAGAGGGGGCTGGCCGCCGCCAGCCATGGCCCTAGTGGGGACCACGCGGGGTCCCTAGGCCCATCCGGCCACGTCCCCTCCTTCCTCCCTTTGGTCTTTCCCTCATAGATCTTTTTCCCTTAGGGATTTTGGCCCAATAGTGAATTTGACCTATTTAATTACTTTTCTTTTATGAAATAAATATAAATAAATGATTAAATCAATATTTAACATTTACTTACATATTATTCAATCCCCATGGCTATGGAACTCCTTCCATCCCACTCCGGACATCCTCTAGACTTTCCCAGAACCTTTCTGGTTTTCTCTCTTTCTATTCTTCAGTGATTCCGACAATACCAAAAAGATCTCCAAGCTTCATCAAGCCCTTAAGCGTGATACCCCACTGTTCGGGAACACTCCATACATGGTCGAGATCTCTCTCATACCAATGATCATCAGTATGACCTGGATGCCCATGATGACCCATGTGCATTCCACGAAATCTTTGTCATTGAACCATGAACATAGTATGCTATTCCTTTTGTCTCTTTGATACTTGCATTGTTCGAGATCTTATCAATGACATTACCATGCCATGTTCAATCTCGTTACCGACAAATGATACTTAACTCGTTCTGACAAGTGATATCCCCGTGACCTAGTGAAACTATGAACCCCAATCCATTTTTAATCATAAGAAACACACTTTTACTTGCATTTACTAGTCATTTCATTTTTTGGTACTTATTTAATCTGAAAATACAAAACATCTACTTCATTTACCTTTTGTTTTACCGTACAGTTTGCATTAGTACCATTAACATTACACTTTAATTTTGCATTGCATCTAATTACTTATCTAGTTTACTTATTGTTTAGCTTGCACTATTTGAATGCCCGTGTGTTGCTACGGACATATGAAAATATTAATCATCGTTTTATTTTTAAAGTGCTTTAATTTTTCTCGCAAAGCTCCTTTTTTGTCCCTATATTGCAAGAAGATATATGAAAAATTAACAACTGAACACATTTCATTTAAGTCAAGCAACCAAAAAAGTACACAAGACACATTGAATAGTGTTTTAGCTTAGGAGAATATATTGCTTAATACAACTCTTGCTTCTCTAAGAAATATCCGTGTATTGGTAATAATGAAAGAACATACAAAGGCAGCCATGGTCTGAGTCAAAATAATGTGCTAGCCCAAATAAACAATGAAGATTTACAAGTTCTTTCCAACATCGAGAAGATTAAGGAAATAATTTCTACTCATTTAGCTACTTGTGCGGTCTTTAATGTTGGGTATCGTCCAACACCAACGACATAGATCTTGATCTCTTGCTGGTCGGCCAACGACTGAACTCCTTATGCCTTCACGCCTTCTTTGCTTGGGTATCGTCCACACGGTGCCTTTTCTGATCATTAATGAAGAGACATAAAAGTGATAAGACTCTTTCAAGAGCATACATTTCATGATGCACAAACTTACAAATTAATATCGGACTAAAACTTGCACATGTGCTTCATAAACTAATCTTTAAACACAAGGTAAAATTCAGATAACTTACGGTCATAATAATAGTCAAAATCAAAGATTTTACCACCCTCACTATGTCTCCTTGCTTGAGAAGTTGCGTAACTGTTACCAGCCTTTTAAGCTATTCACTTTCACTATTAGCCAAGCCCTTCTTTGTTCTAGGTTATCAACTCTACCTAGTCAGTAAACATACACTATGTTTTATTATTTTGTTAGTGACTAACTCCATTTATCTTGGGCCAAGTGGTGTGTTAAGTGCATGCCTTACAAAGAATGGGTAGCATCAAGTGGTCAAGTAGTTAACAAGTTCCAAGTGAAGATGCCATTTATCTAAATTAGTTAGCTAGCTCAACTCCCGAACAACTTACTATAACTATAGTAAATGGATCTAACCTATAGAATGTTGTTCATCATTATCCTCCTCATGAGGAAACATTGGTCCGTGCATCATTCAAGTCCATGTCGTTTGATACCTTTGATCAACCTCCCCAAGTTGTCCAAGTTTCTATAGTACAAAAAGGATCACACGAAAGAACAATTAAAACCAAGAGAACAATGTTCACATCAAGAAATTTGATCCCACTAAAGCAGCTGAATAGACCTAGTCGCACGCAACAATGACGTCAGAAATTCATCACTCCATTGCACACATAGTACCGGTTGTAGCCTAGAGGAAATGCATAGATTACAATGCGAGATTGGAATAAGCAGAAAAGTAGTAACAAATTCAATACATAACCAGACAAAAAAATCGAATGATAATCTTATTAGTTCTGAAGGTACATCAATGATTTACTTGCATAATCATTCTTTATCCAGTGATGTATATCATCTATTATACATGAATAGTGCACCATGACATTACTTAATAGGATTTTTCTAGGAGTCTTATTATACTCATGCAGATGAGCACCATCAGAATCATTGCAAAGAATTTTAAAATTCGTTTATCTCTAGTGAAGCCAATCAAGTCATTTCCAAAGTGAAGAGTAGAAAGAATCTAGCCAAAATGTGGGGGTACTTAACCAACAACAAACTGAACCATGGTACACATTTTTGACCAATTACCATCAGTAATCCAAAGTGTAGAAAAAGAATAAAAGATGGCAATCTCAGCTCCAAAGATACACAATGATCATAAGATTTCTTTACATTTGGTACTAACATTATCCCCAACAAGATTAAGCAGACATGCTTGGTCCTTTGATAATATAAGATAGCCACCACATTTGATCATTTACACAAATGGAATAAGATGAAAAAGATATTTGTGTATCTTTGTTTTATTGAAAAACAAACAATGTAATATTTCTTATTTTATCAGCTAATAGAAGGATAAGGAATCACTCCCTGTAACCATAGGGTCATCCGCACCGTCTAGTGCAGCTGCACCATGGGAATGCTCGGGCTCTCAGGTCGCCATCAAGGATGAAGTTGACTGGCTGGAGCACCGTCATTGCGGTTGTTGGATGAGGGGGTGAAGGAAGATGGTATTAGGGGCGTCTCCATACCATGGGGATAGATGAGTGCCACGATAGTCGACGTGGTGGCGTGCCTGGATGTTAGCGGCCAATCTCACCATTACATCCATCTCACTTAACTGGCGACGTGACATGGCTTTGACGAAATAATTTTCGGCTTCAGCTTAGAGTTCGATGATGGATCTGGCTGTGCTCTTGACAACTGTATCTGATGATGGCACTGTCTTACCAAATGCAAGGTACAGACACTACGACTATTTGTGATAACACGAATCAACGATTACCTTCCAGTACAGCAAATTGATCATCTATGAATCTATGATCTACCTACTCACATTATGGTAGAGTACAAGTTTATCATCTATGATCTATCCGCTCGATTAATATAAAAGTACATCACAAGTTAATCATCAATGATCTCACTACTTACGTTAGGTGTAGAGATTAAGTTAACATAGATAGTGCAAACTATTGAATAAAATGGTATGAAAGAGATAAAGCAATACTAATGAAACAATTTTCCATGCTTATATTAACTAAAAAGTTGAGTTGGTGATGGACAATCTCAATTAAACGATTTTCCATGCTGTAAGAAGTTGTACTCATGGATATATGAGACCCTAGGCTAGAAAATGAGAAAAGGCGTCATAAAATCTTACAATTGACAGGGAATAGTTTTGCCCAACAACAAACACTCTTTGAACTGGGGACAAAGCTGCTATTTTTAGCTTCAGATAAGAAAATTCAACCACCTCTTAGAATTTTGATTTCTGCTTAAATATATTTTGATAAGCACATGTGCTTCTTAAGGTCCACATTGTACTGATTTTTTATTTCGAGAAAATTATAAGTCCAAAAATACACAAATAATTTTATCCATAGGGATAGCTAGGCATGGATTGTTCCTAAATATTTTCTATTTAAACTAAACTTAAACACACTAAAAATGAGTAGTAAAGTACAAGGGATACATGAGTATCATGGAGGTTCACTACAAACGCTCCAAATTAGCATGAGATGTATATAAATAAGTGTAAAAGGGACATCATCTGTAACTAAGTCATCTACAGGAATAATAACCACGAGGGAGTATAATATTAGAAGGAAATCATACATACCTCCAAGTTGAACAAATCAACCTTGATGTAAATATAAATAAACTTATTTAAATATGGTTTGATTTAGTTATAATCAAAAAGTGCTATTAAATGTTGATGATTCATAAAAGAAAACAAATGTACATGTGGCCGAAAATAGAATGGTGTTACGAATACAAAAAAAGACTTGCAGAATTTTAGTCTATGATTGAAATAAACATATCTAGTTTCTTTCCATTTTTACTATTAGATGAATTATTTCCAGTAAAAATGATAGCTAGAACCAAAAAAAAGACTGAATTTGAACTCCTTAACAATACCTCATCATAAAGGGATTTTAGCATGGAAAAGATAATTCATACCTTGATGAAAGTGACAGAACTTAACAAATAGAGATATCCAGTCATGTTCATGCTGGTTGCAGGTTCATGATATGAGTGACACTACGATCACATGAATGATCCTGATTAAAGTACAAGGGATAGATGAGTAGCATGGAGGTTCCCTGCGCACACGCTCCAAATTAGCATCAGATGTATATAATAAGTGTAAAAGGGACATCATCTATAACTAAGTCCTCTATAGGAATAATAACCACGATGGAGTGTAATATTAGAAAGAAATTATACCTCCAAGTTGAACAAATCAACCTTTTTGTACATAGAAATAAACTTATTTGAATACGTTCAACCTTTTTGTATATAGAAATAAACTTATTTGAATACGTTTTGATTCAGTTATAAGCAAAATATGTTATTAAATGCTGATGATTCATAAAAGAAAACAAATGTACATGTGGCCGAAAATAGAATGGTTTTACGAATATAAAAAAGACTTGCAGAATTTTAGTCTATGACAGAAATAAACAGATCTAGTTTCTTTCCATTTTTACTATTAGATGAATTCCCGTAAAAATGATAGCTAGAACAAAAAAAGACTGAACTCGAACTCCTGAACAATACCTCATCACAAAGGGATTTTAGCATGTAAAAGATAATTCATAGCTTGACGCAGGTGACAGAACTTAGCAAATAGAGTTGTTCAGTCTTTTTCATGTTGGTTGCATGTTCATGATATGAGTGACACTCCGATCACATGAATGATCCTGATTTCTTGTATTTTTCTTCTCATGCAAAATTTCCCTTACATCAACATCAACTGAGAACCCGGATTCCTCGTGTTTTCATTCGGTCGAGATGAGCATGTGTTAGTCCATCGAAGTATTTAATCGAATAGATGTAGGGCTTGATGATCCCCTCCACCTATGTTTGGCCTCATCCCGCGCTCCAGCGGTACGATGCCTACCTCAGTCTCCCCCTCGGGTGCTCGTTTTGTTCGTCCCACCACCATCCTCCGCAAGGGAGGGACCGAGTACCTGATCCGCTACCACGTCTGAAACTCTATGGGAAGCCATCGACAATGGTCTTCGCCTCCAGCACCTCTGACTCTTTCACCATGGACACCAGCGTGTTTGGCAGACACCACGAGGCATCGATGGGATCTGTGAGGGCAACCCTTCCCTTGGCTCGCTTGCCCCTTGCCTGCTCGTCGTGGCACAACTAGACATGGGAGCGAGCGCGAGTATGGCGGACGTTCAGCAAGCGCGTATGTCCTCGTGCATTCCTCGTCTATGAGGTGCTCCATCGTCACCCTGACAAGGGAAAGAGGAACCTAAGCATCGGAAGCCCGACCATAGGACGTGATCCCATATGAATGTGAATCAACACATTATGAAGTTATAATAATATTTATGATTTCTTTGAAAATGTTTTAAAGACCACCATGTTTACGATAGAGTAGATAAGTAAAACTATGAACCCAATCCATTTTTAATCATAAGAAACACATTTTTACTTGCATTTACTAGTCATTTTGTTTTTAGCACTTATTTAATCTGAAAATACAAAACATCTACTTCATTTACCTTTTGTTCTACCATATAGTTTGCATTACTACCATTAACATTACGCTTTAATTTTACATTGCATCTAGATACTTATCTAGTTTACTTATTGTTTAGCTTGCACTAGTTGAATGCCCGTGCGTTGCTACGGACATATGAAAATATTAATCATTGTTTTATTTTTCAAGTGCTTTAATTTTTGTCACAGAGCTCCTTTTTTGTCCCTATATTGCAAGAAGATATATGAAAAATTAACAACTGAACACATTTCATTTAAGTCAAGCAACCAAAAAAGTACACAAGACACATTGAATAGTGTTTTAGCTTAGGAGAATATATTGCTTAATACAACTCTTGCTTCTCTAAGAAATACCCGTGTATTGTTAATAATGAAAGAACATACAAAGATAGCCATGGTCTGAGTCGAAATAATGTGCTAGCCCAAATAAACAATGAAGATTTACAAGTTCTTTCCAACATAGAGAAGATTAAGGAAATGATTTCTACTCATTTAGCTACTTGTGCGGTCTTTAATGTTGGGTATCGTCCAACACCAGCGACATAGATCTTGATCTCTTGCTGGTCGGCCAACGACTGAACTCCTTATGCCTTCACGCCTTCTTTGCTTGGGTATCATCCACACGGTGCCTTTTCTTATCGTTAATGAAGAGACAGAAAAGTGATGCGAAAACTTATAAATTAATATCGGACTAAAACTTGCACATGTGTTTCATAAACTAATCTTTAAACACAAGGTAAAATTCAGATAACTTACTGTCATAATAATAGTCAAAATCGAAGATTATACCACCCTCACTATGTCTCCTCGCTTGAGAAGTTGCTTAACTGTTACCAGCCTTTTAAGCTATTCACTTTCACTATTAGCCAAGCCCTTCCTTGTTCTAGGTTATCAACTCTACCTAGTCAATAAACGTACACTATGTTTTATTAATTTGTTAGTGACTAAATCCATTTATCTTGGGCCAAGTGGTGTGCTACGTGCATCCTTACAAAGTATGGGTAGCATCAAGTGGTCAAGTAGTTAACAAATTCCAAGTGAAGATGCCATTTATCTGAATCAGTTAGCTAGCTCAACTCCCAGACAACTTACTATAACTATAGTAAATGGATCTGACATACAGAATGATGTTCATCATTATCCTCCTCATGAGGAAACATTGGTCCGTGCATCATTCAAGTCCATGTTGTTCGATACCTTTGATCAACCTCCCCAAGCTGCCCAAGTTTCTATAGTACAAAAAGGATCACATGAAAGAACAATTAAAACCAAGAGAACAATGTCCACATCAAGCAATTTGATCCCACTAAAGAAGCTGAATAGACCTAGTCGCACGCAACAATGACATCAGAAATTCATCACTCCATTGCACACATAGTACCGGTTGTAGCCTAGAGGAAATGCATAGATTACAATGCGAGATTGGAATAAGCTGAAAAGTAGTAACAAATTCAATACATACTCGGACAAAAAAATCGAATGATAATCTTATTAGTTCTGAAGGTACATCAATGGTACATCAATGATTTACTTGCATAATCATTCTTTATCCAGTGATGTATATCATCTATTATACATGAATAGTGCACCATGACATTACTTAATAGGATTTTTCTAGGAGTCTTATTATACTCATGCAGATGAGCACCATCAGAATCATTGCAAAGAATTTTAAAATTCGTTTATCTCTAGTGAAGCCAATCAAGTCATTTCCAAAGTGAAGAGTAGAAAGAATCTAGCCAAAATGTGGGGTACTTAACCAACAACAAACTGAACCATGGTACAAATTTTTTACCAATTACCATCAGTAATCCAAAGTGTAGAAAAAGAATAAAAGATGGCAATCTCAGCTCCAAAGATACACAATGATCATAAGGTTTCTTTACATTTGGTACTAACATTCTCCCCAACAAGATTAAAAAAACAAGCTTGGTCCTTTAATAATATAAGATAGCCACCACATTTGGTCGTTTACACAAATGGAATAGGATGAAAAAGATATTTGTGTATCTTTGTTTTCTTGAAAAACAAATAATGTAATATTTCTTCTTTTATCAACTAATAGAAGGATAAGAAATCACTCCCTGTAACCATAGGGTCATCCGCACCGTCTAGTGCGGCTGCACCATGGGAATGCTCGGGCTCTCAGGTCGCCATCAAGGATGAAGTTGACTGGCTGGAGCACCGTCGTTGTGGTTGTTGGATGAGGGGGTGAAGGCAGATGGTATTAGGGGCGTCTCCATACCATAGGGACAGATGAGCGCCACGACAGTCGACGTGGTGGTGTGCCTGGATGTTAGCGGCCAATCTCACCAGTACATCCATCTCACTTAACTAGCGACGTGACATGGCTTGACAAAATAAGTTTTGGCTTTAGCTTAGAGTTCGACGATGGATCTGGCCGTGCTCTTGACAACTGTATCTAATGATGGCACTGGCTTACCAAATGCTAGGTACGGACACTGCATGTGATTACGACTATTTGTGATAACATGAATCGACGATTGTGTAACATCCCAAAAATGTTAATCAAGTTTATCAAGTTCTAATCACCCAAGTTTAGGGTTAACAAAAAATTTTATTCCCAAAAATCTATATAAATGCATGTGTGTTTTGCATTAGCGTATGATTGAGTGAAATTACCATGTTTGATTGCTATAAATGATGAGAAATGGTTTAAAGATGAATGCTACATCATCTAGGCCAATTACAAACAAAACAAAAAGAAATCAAATATGAATTAAATAAGCAAATAGTCATTTTGACCAAAGTTAACCACTAGGTCACTTTGAGTGTTCCTAGAAAAGAATTTCTAACAGAAACATTTCTACTTTTTACCCCTTGCTAGATCAAGTAAAAGTGAACCAAGGCCCACTTTACAAACTCATAGAAACTATTTTCAAATCCATTTAAAAGACAATTCAAACTTAAATCAAGTTCATATGGTAAGATCACCATTTTGCAAAAACCAACTAAATCAATTCAGCATGCCTTTTCCAAGCAACCATAGACACTCAAGTATAAGTTTAGATCACTCACCAAAATTCTTTCAAAAATTTCAAATTCAAATTCTTTTGGCCATTTAATCAAACACCTTGCAGACACAATTTAAATCACTGTATAATTTCACTGTTTTGAGCAGTGATCATTCAACCAATTGCCCTCATTACACTTCCCCTATCTCCCCTAGCCTCTAGCAGCACCAGACACGCAGCCACCCTTTGCCGTTGCGCTAGTGCGCCGCCGGCCGACCATGGATAGAGCGCCACGGACCACGCCGCCCTCTCCCACGACGCGCTGGAGATAGGCGACCGTCCACCGCCACCCCCTGTCTAGCCCTCGACTGCAGCCAGGCCCTCGACCACCCCAGCAATGTCGCGCCCAATATCTCTACGTCGTGCTGAGAGCGCGCCAGAGCGTCGTAGCCGACCAACTCGCACACGTCGCGCCTTGCCCTCGCCTCGCGTGCACTAACTCGCCATGATCACAGCTAGCTCCTAGACACCCCCATTCGTCGTCGCGTGACCAGTAGCTCCCATGCGCCGTCTCGAACACCGTCGGTTCCGCGTAGAGCGTCGCACATGCCCGACCGTTCCAAACCTCCTTGTGCCTCGCCATTAAGCCAGGGATGACCGCCAGGGAACACCGCACCGCCCCCTACCCTCAGCCACGCCGATAGCACACTGTACTGCCTCGCCGGAGACGCCAGCCCATCCCGCTCGGTCCCCTCGTCGGTGTATAAATAGAGGCCCTCTCCGCCTCAATTCTCCACACCTTTCCACTCCACACTCCTCACCACACCTCCCACACCCTTCCCCGAAGCAAGGCGAGCACCGCTTCACCGGAATTATGCCGAAGCCCGCCGCTGCAGAAGGAGAAGGGCGTCGTCGATTGGAGCCGCCCTAGGAGCTGTCGCGACCATCGTTCAAACCGCCGTCGTCGACCATGTCGTTTGCCCCCATCGCCGACCCTAGATGGAGCCCAGGTGAGCCCCACACGACCCCACTGCCATGTTAGGGTTAAAACCTCGCCGGAGCTGTTCATCGTCGATGATGAACTGCAGTCGTTGGATCGCTTTCTAATCGTAGGGCCTAGATTGCACGATACCGTTTCGGTTACTCTGAGTCACTGACTAGTGGGTCTGTTCTGTCAGTAGCCCTCTGCGTTGCGCTATGCAGATTGGGCCGGCCCAGTTAGTTTCCCGTGCAGGCCTGTGAATTCAAATAGTTATTTTCCAGTTTAGTTAACACCAGATTCTATCAGTAGATCCAAAAATCAATTCAAAGAGATTCACTTAACCAAATTGCATGATTCCAATTTTTTTAGAAAGATATTTAAATTATCTATCCAAGCCCGTTGGATTCAAATTATTTGGAGTTAGAGATCACCTATAGTAAAAATAATAAGACAGAGACTTTTTCAACTTCAAATATTTTAAAAAAATCAACCATAAATGCTTTTGAGTTGATTACAACTCTCAAAAATCACATTTGATAAGATCTATCTGAATATGTAAAAATATTTAGGTTTGCATGCAGTGACGTTGGACTAGTACCAAAATAATGCTATATAGGCATTTCTAGTCTTTAAATCTATTAAGTGATAATCTTAAAGTTAATAAAATATGACCACCACTTTAAATCACATTCCCATGTATTAGAATATGTGGTGATGACATGTGTCAAAATGATCCCATATTTTAATTGGAGAATATTAAATCTTAATTATTTTTAATGAGTAGAAATTACTTTTCTAAAATAATATAAATAAGATTAAGTCTAATTCATCTGATGATTGTGATGATGCTAGATCATCAAGTGTGAGCCTTAGTGTGCTAAATAGAATTAGTTAAGTATTGTTTAGTGATTGTGTACCCCGTATTTATTTATAGACGATAGTATCGACCCGAGATACGAGGAGGAGGAGTACTACCAAGAAGAGTGTGTAATTGAAAGGTTATGATTGATTATCCGCATACTAAGTATGATGATTCAGGGTTATGCCTCACGGATGTATCGAATTTTGTGATGAAAGTGTACCACCTCTGCAGAGTGTCAAACTATTCGAATAGCCGCGTCCGCGGTCATGGACAGTTGGAGTGGACATACTGTTCCGTCGTCAGATGTTTTCAAAATGACTTGTGAAGTGAACTATGATTTTGACTTGACCATAACAGAGTTGTGAATATGAAAACTAGGTTCTCACTTAAGTGATTTAGAATATTAACTTACTTTTCTTTATTTCTAAACTCAGCTTTAGATAAATCTGGCTTTTGCAAATAAACCTAGAGCTTAAGATTCCTACTAAAACTACCTTACTTGTTAGTGATAGTTTGCGAGTACTTAAAGAGTACTCATGGCTTTGTCCCTGGCTATTCTTGTGGCCAGACTATGAGAAGGACTACCAGGATGATGGACAACCGGAGGTCTAAGACAACTAGGATCATCAACCATCATTAGCATTGCCTGTGACCCTGAAGATGGAGCCCTACTACGTTATTTTCCGCTGCTTGATTTGTATTAAGACTGGATCATGAGATCCTTTATTTGTAAGACCTTATTATGGTTTGCAATGAATGGTGTACTGTGATAACAATCTGTTATGTCTCGCAAAAATGGTAATCCTGGGATTGCGAGGTATAGCATAACAGACATTTGGGATTAAAAATCTGGGTGTTGATAGATTGCCTTCCAATACAGCAAATTGATCATCTATGAATCTATTATCTATCTACTCACATTATGGTAGAGCACAAGTTGATCATTTATGATCTATCCGCTCGATTAACACAAAAGTACATCACAAGTTAATCATCAATGATCTCACTACTTACGTTAGGTGTAGAGATTAAGTTAACACAGACAGTGCAAACTATTGAATAAAATGGTATGAAAGAAATAAAGCAATACTAATGAAACAATTTTCCATGCTTATATTAACTAAAAAGTTGAGTTGGTGATGGATAATCTCAATTAAACGATTTTCCATGAACACACATTTTGCTAAAAAATTAACACACATGCTGTAAGAAGTTGTACTCATGGATATATGAGACCCTAGGCTAGAAAATGAGGAAAGACGTCATAAAATCTTACAATTGACAGGGAATAGTTTTGCCCAACAACAAACATTCTTTGAACTGGGGACAAAGCTGTCATTTTTAGCTTCAGATAAGAAAATTCAACCACCTCTTAGAATTTTGATTTCTGCTTAAATATATTTTGACAAGCACATGTGCCTCTTAAGGTCCACATTGTACTGATTTTTTATTTCGAGAAAATTATAAGTCCAAAAATGGACAAATAATTTTATCCATAAGGGATCGCTAGACATGGATTGTTCCTAAATATTTTCTATTTAAACTGAACTTAAACACACTTAAAATGAGTAGTAAAGTACAAGGGATACATAAGTATCATGGAGGTTCACTACACACACTCCAAATTAGCATGAGATGTATATAATAAGTGTAAAAGGGACATCATCTGTAACTAAGTCATCTACATGAATAATAACCACGAGGGAGTATAATATTAGAAGGAAATCATACATACCTCCAAGTTGAACAAATCAACCTTGTTGTACATAGAAATAAACTTATTTGAATATGGTTTGATTTAGTTATAAGAAAAAAGTGCTATTAAATGTTGATGATTCATAAAAGAAAACAAATGTACATGCGGCCGGAAATAGAATGGTGTTACGAATACAAAAAAAGACTTGCAGAATTTTAGTCTATGATAGAAATAAACATATCTAGTTTCTTTCCATTACTATTAGATGAATTATTTCCAGTAAAAATGATAGCTAGAACAAAAAAAAGACTGAATTTGAACTCCTGAACAATACCTCATCATAAAGGGATTTTAGCACGTAAAAGATAATTCATACCTTGACGAAAGTGACAAAACTTAACAAATAGAGCTATTCAGTCATGTTCATGCTGGTTGCAGGTTCATGATATGAGTGACACTACAATCACATGAATGATCCTGATTAAAGTACAAGGGATAGATGAGTAACATGGAGGTTCCCTGCACACGCTCCAAATTAGCATCAGATGTATATAATAAGTGTAAAAAGGACATCATCTCTAACTAAGTCCTCTATAGGAATAATAACCACGATGGAGTGTAATATTAGAAGGAAATCATACCTCCAAGTTGAACAAATCAACCTTTTTGTACATAGAAATAAACTTATTTGAATACGGTTTGATTCAGTTATAAGCAAAATGTGCTATTAAATGCTGATGATTCATAAAAGAAAACAAATGTACATGTGGTCGGAAATAGAATGGTTTTACGAATACAAAAAAGACTTGAGGAATTTTAGTCTATAATAGAAATAAACAGATATAGTTTCTTTCCATTTTTACTATTAGATGAATTCCATGAAAAATGATAGCTAGAACAAAAGAAGATTGAACTTGAACTCCTGAACAATACCTCATCACAAAAGAATTTTAGCATGTAAAAGATAATTCATACCTTGACGCAGGTGACAGAACTTAGCAAATAGAGTTGTTCAATCTTTTTCATGCTGGTTGCACATTCATGATATGAGTGACACTTGGGTCACATGAATGATCCTGATTTCTTGTATTTTTATTCTCATGCAAAATTTCCCTTACATCAACATCAACTGAGAAACCTGGATTTCTCGTGTTTTCATTCGGTCGAGATGAGCATGTGTTAGTCCATCGAAGTAATTAACCGAATGGATGTAAGGCTTGATGATCCCATCCGCCTATGTTTGGCCTCATCCCACGCTCCAGCGATATGATGCCTACCTCAGTCTCCCCCTCGGGTTCGTTTTGTTCGTCCCACCACCATCCTCCGCAAGGGAGGGACCGAGTACCTGATCCGCTACGACGCCTGGAACTCTATGGGAATCCATCGACAATGGTCTTCACCTCCAGCACCTCTGACTCTTTCACCATGGACACCAGCGTGTTTGGCACACACCACGAGGCATCGATGGGATCTGTGAGGGCGACCCTACCCTTGGCTCGCCTGCCCCTTGCCTGCTCGTCGTGGCACAACTGGACATGGGAGCGAGCGCGAGTATGGCGGACGTCCAGCAAGCGCGTATGTCCTCGTGCATTCCTCGTCTATGAGGTGCTCCATTGTCACCGTGAGAAGGGAAAGAGGAACCTGAGCATCGGAGGCCCGACCGGCCGGCAAGCGTGTATGACACGATTGATCGAGCCAATAGATGATGGGGGTGGGGACAAAACAGGACGTGCCCCTAGGATTTATTACGATAGTAGGCGCCACCCTCCACGCACTTGTTGCTGATGAAATCGAGATCCTCGTGGTGTAGCCTCCGGTGCCCTCCTAGGTGAAATTCATGCCACTCCCCGCCCACCGCCGCTCAGCCTGGAACCTGACTTTTGCTACTATGGCAACCTGTACGGATACATACGCTCCTGCGCTATATTGCACGGGTCCTGCAATGGCAGATCCTCCTCGATGGGGTGGAAAAGGACATCGGCGGTGATCTCAGACCACCGGGATGGAGGCGCTTCGTCACGAAGAAGGTGGTCATCCGTCTTCGAGGTGCTCAGAATGTTTGTTTGGGAGCGGAGATGTAGGTGATGTAGGACGCCCTCCAGCGAGAGGGCGACTAAGGAAGGGGGCGAGACGGGAGGGACAACAGCAACGTACCTTGTGCTAGGGCTCCATGGGGGAGGTTGAGGACGATGGACCCGGGCTGGGGCCGTTGGTTCACTTTTCTTCTCCGTGAGGTGTTCTATACCCATAATTTTCTACTAATCGGTGGTAGTGGATTGTAATTAGCTAAGCAAAGTTACCATCAAATGATGTAGACCATGGGATGTTGAATGGACGGTCTCTATGGTTCTAATGTTTGATGTCAAAGTGTCGAGCGACGACCAACTCCCATTTAATAGTAAATATTGGGCTATTACAGTGCTTTTGGTCAGTGTAATATTGTAATTATGATTAGCCAGGCAAAACAACTCGATGCTTTTCAAATGGAACTGCTTGAGTGTTGGTGTCTACAATTACACGGCATTAACATGAATGCTCAAAGATAAAATGGTGTAATTAGTTCCATCAAAGGGCGTGAAATACTAAATGTCAGATACTCAGAAGAAAACAAAAACACCCATGAAACACCTATAGATCTGTACATGTATTCCATATGTCACGTCTATAGACTACACAATCAGAGAAATATCTCAGCTCACCGTGTGATGTTGTCTGTGCCCATGAAAATATTGTAAGTACTCTTCTCTGTTCGAGTCCCCTCCTTTCAACACAAACTTCTGCGCAAGGCGAACGACACCACACACGCCACTTATATCGAGCAGTCGAACAACGGATATTAGAACCCTACATACAAGGGAAAAGGGCTTGAACCTGGGGCTTGGCTACCAGATCATGGAGCTTGCATACCTCCTGCACGTCGTCACCGACAGCCTCTTTGGCACCACCGAGGCTGCCATCTAACGGTTTGCTGCGCAGCGGCTTGACCGGTCAGCTCGGAGCGACGTTGTCGATATATCCGCGCACCTAGGTCTCTACCCGCGCCGCCTCCTCGGCAGGAACATGCGGGTCACTCGGCCTACATCGCGTCATCGCCATGGCGGCTTATATTCTCGACTCTCTCGCTCGGTCGGAGTTTGGTACTTGGTGGTGGAGCGATGGAGACGGGAAAGTAACGGACAAAGGTGATTTCTCTCCGCCCGCTTCCGGGACCACCTGTCAACCGGTTTATAGTTTAGGAATAATTCGTGCAGTTATTTTAGCGCTAATTAAGGAAGCCGAAATATGGCAACTAAAATGTAAACAGAGAAATTGTGACAGGCAATATTAATTAATTAATAATAATTAGAACCATTTTGGCAAGTAGTAAAATCTAAAGAGAGACAATTTGGTAGACAATAATGATAATTGATACTATGCGTGGAGGGATTAGGTGCCATTGCATGGATTTGATGTGCACACTGTTATTTTCTTTCCAATTACTTCCAATCTTTTCCAATTTTATAACTTAAGCGCACACGATCGGACGGTGCTTATTCTTCCAATGTTTGATGGGTATGTTTACCGGTTGGGATTGCTCCAATGTTTGATGTGACTTACAATCACCAACTCCCATTTAATAGTAAAGATATTACTATCAGCCTTTACTCTTGCATTTAGTTTATTTAGTTTTAGTTGATTGTTTTCAATTCTAATATGAAACCTTGTGCTTTACAACCACTTTGTGGAGTTGGAGGCACAAGGCAACAAAAATTTGTTTTGCAGGTTGCTAGAAGAATAAGTGGAGTTTTGCTATCTTGGATTTCTCCAAGAGTATGATATAAACCCTCAAGTTTAGGCATGTTATAACTGTGTGCTACAATTTCTGTAAAGAATCAAACTCCATTCAGGTTGCTCAATTTCTCCTCCATACAAGCTGACTATATATCAAAAATTCTTCCGTTGTGCAGTGGAAATGATGTGACAACAATGTTATTGTCTATTTCTCCATTGTGCTCTTTTTAATATACAGAACTGTCTCGACAATTGCTGGTTGTCAACACT
Organism: Avena insularis; assembly: GCA_023614405.1. NCBI lineage: Eukaryota > Viridiplantae > Streptophyta > Magnoliopsida > Poales > Poaceae > Avena > Avena insularis. The sequence continues at coordinate 654,973,109 of CM042690.1, read as the reverse complement.
CCCAAAGACAGCTTACAATACTTCACATGTTTATGCTATAAATAAATTCAAAGCAAGTTCTATTCAAGTGAATGACTAATTCAAGATGTTTGTTTTTCTGCAAGGTTTAAGAACAACTGCGACTGGATCGAGTATAATAAAGCGAAATCGAAGGCAAGCAATACTTCTGCTACTGGGGCATAGACAACAGAGATCAACTACGTCCGGGGTCAATATCCTGTTATGTGATAGCAAAGTAAGTACCATAGAACAATAACAGTGAATCAAAAAGAAAATGGTGACATCAGGAATTATAACTCAAGTAGTTGCTGATCACCTTAGCAGCATCACACATCAATTCAAAGAAAAATGTGAAGAAGACAAGTAATTCAGATCTTTTTGGGGGATTATCACTGAGGTTCCCGCAATTTTGTTGCTCAGGTGGAGAGGAGACTGTTGTATGAAAAAATACTGGAAATACGATTTGTGACCCTGCATGCCACTCTGTGTTTCTCCAATCTGTAGTAACAACGGACACTTGAACTAAAATTTCTCTAATCTGTATCCGACAGCCTGTACTACAAAACATAGCATGTAAAAGATACATGTCATTGAAATGAAAGTATCTAATAAACTAAGTCTTCATGTTCACAAAAATAAATAACATTGCAGTTGCTTAAGTGTATACATGACATATGTAAGCGAAGTTACACATCCACTCAGAAAAATTCCTATGATAATCAGCATCTTCTGAGGCAAATACAGGGATATAATTCTGCAGCATAACGTTTTGTATGGAGGGCAAGTGGCTGTAAAAAGGGAAGTACAATACAACACACTGTATACTGCCACTGTCTTATGATACCCTGGCATGAATAAGGTAATTCTGGAGCAAATGGGCGTAAACTAAGCACAAATCCGCAAACCTTTTAGATCTCATATGCATATCATTCAGTGAAGAATAATCAGAATATTTGCAGACGATGCATAAAACCATAAGTTTCAAAACCCACAGTTCAGTATCCAAACAAAACAACCTAGTGATTCATGTTTCCATAAAGATTCAAGCAAACCTGATAAACCAAATGATCTGATACCAAATCATTTATATTTTCAAAGCAACAAGAATTATAGAGGACAATAGACCACATCACAAACAGGCAGTGTATGTGTGGTCAGTTTTCCGACTGAGCAATGGATGCTCCACGTCCAAACTTCAATTATTTTACAGGCATGGAAACCCTTCTAGTTAAAAGGTCACTTCTCTAGAACATAAATTAAGGAAGGAGTTTGTCTGTGATGATCTGACATCTCATGACATACTTCCTGATTACAGCAGCGAAGAATCTAGACCGGCAACAGCCACGATCGGGCTGCGCACAACATGGTTCCTTGAGACCCAACTCAAACTTCCCTGCATGAACTTTTTCCTATTGTCATGGCTGCTCACCGTTATGCTATATTGGATTTTCTCTCCAGCCTTGGAGAACACCAGCTTCTCCGGTGAGACGGATATAGTAAGGGATTTGGGAGGATACAACTTCAGTGTGTACACTGAATCTGCTGGCCCAACATTCGTCACTGTTCGGGTTACTGTGAATGGTGTTGAGTTGAGTGGCACAATTATGGTGGGATAGTTCAGCTGGGATTCCGGTATCTTGGGAAGCTTCGTGCAGGACAACCATGGGTTACGGGCAATGATTGCCAAGCCTTGATCACCAAGAAGAGCACATATGTAGCCAGCATATTCAGTAATGCTAAGGTCATATACAAGGCCTGGATCAACAGCTTGTGTGGGATTGACATGGCCAGCACCCATGGCATAGGCAGTTGCCCTCTGATGCTGCTCGTCCAAGATCGGGTCACCCCTGCTGTCTGTGATGTCAGCTGTAGTGAGGATAGCTGACTTGATGGCAGCCGCGGACCAGTTGGGGTGGACGCTCTTAACAAGAGCAGCAACGCCGCTGACATGTGGAGTCGACATAGACGTCCCGGATTTAATATGGAATGGCCCAGAACCAAGTATGGTGAGTGGTGGCCATGCAGCAACGATGTTGAGCCCTGGTGCTAATATATCTGGCTTTAGCACGCCAGGGCTGAAGCTGCAGGGACCGCGGGACGAGAATGCCGCGACAGTAGGAGATGGTCGGACACCAAGTAGAGTGTTTTTGTAGATGACACTAGCACTAGGTTTGCTGGTTGTCCTCACATACTCTCTGATACTGTTGCCATCAGCCACGGTCACCTGCACGACATTAGGACCATAATCCTCGAGAACGGAGGTGAAGCCAGCATATTTCCTATTGATCAGCACTACACCAGCCGCCCCGACACTCATGATGCCAATGATGTCAGTCTTATTTATTGATCCTGTTCTTGAGTCATTCATTGCTCCTGTGTTATGGCATATCACAATTTTGCCGGACACATTTCTTCTAGACAACGACTTGCAGTGCTTGTCCAGATAAAGAGGAAACGGCCTGGAGCTTGAGTTTGAAATCTGGTTAAAAGCTTCCCCGTTGATGTGATTGCCATTGCCAAGCTGCACAACAGCCTGAAAGTTTCGGTCCACCGAGCCAGCAGCCACTGTGAGCAACCATGGTGCAGAGTTCTCGAGATATGCCCTGGGTCCGTTATTCCCAGCTGCAGCCACGACTGCGACGCCCTTTGCTACGGCATTGAGTGCGCCAATGGCAACAGGGTCTCCAGTGAAGTTGACATTATAAACAGGGCCGAGGGAAACTGAGAGCACATCTACCCCATCCTTGACAGCTTCGTCAAACCCGGCTACTATGTTTGAGGTATAACACCCAAGGAGTGTGCACACCTTGTACATGGCCAGGTGCGCCCCCGGAGCAATCCCGGACGCTGTGCCCCTGCCGAGGCCGTCGGCCGAGGCATCACTGACGAAGTTCCCAGCAGCAGTGGATGCGGTATGCGTCCCATGGCCTGCGTCATCTCTAGAGTCATTGGCATAAAAGTTGAAGAACTTGGCACCAATGAGTTTGTTGTTGCAGCGGGAAGCGCCATGGCATGAACCCTTCCACTTTGACGGCGGCGGCGGGATGCCACTGTCATCAAAGGAAGGATGGGCCGCGTAGATGCCGGTGTCCAGGACCCCGATGATGGCCCCCTTGCCGTAGCTGACGTCCCTCCACATGCCGGCGCCTTTCTTCAGCCCGAGAAATTCCGGGGTGTGCGTGGAGGAGGGCTGCCACAGCTGGTCCAGAAACGCGCGCACGAAGGATGTCTTCTTGGACACCATCTCGAGCTCAGCCTCCGTGAGCCTCGCGGCAAAGCCGGTGAATACCTCGGTGTAGTTGTGGACGAGCCGTGGCTCGTCGGAGCCAGCGAGTGGGCTTGGCAAGAACGACTCATGCCACCAACGGTGCTCGTCGTCGCTGCCAACGTCGGTGCGTGGCTTGAGGAGGATGATGTATGTGCGGTAGGGCTTTGTCTGATCCTCATTTGGATGGCACGCAGAAGGATGGAGGAAAGTGAGGGTTAACAAGAGAAGTGTGAAGGCAAAGGATGTCATCTCGGCTGGGAGTAGCAGGGGTGTGAAGGCAAATAGCGAACGGGTTCAAAATCAGTGGATGTGAAGGCAAGAACGGAGAGCTGTGGGTTGGTGGTACTGGTGGGCGAGCGCGCTAGGGAGAGAAGTCCAGAGGAGGAAGATGACTCTCTCTCTCTCTCTCTCTTTTCTTTAGCTGTGGGCTGGTGGTACTGGTGCTTATGCGGGTATAGTGTAGACATGGAGGCGTAGCAGGGGTGTTCTTTAGCTGCGTAGCAGGGTAGGCCGAGCTGTCGACTGTGGATGGGACGAGAGCGAGAAAAAGTTTGATGCCATCGTATCTCGTGCATCCCATATTCCCATCGCTGTGACTCATCCGATCAAAATCGTGCGCGTTTGCATAGTTCGCTGCAGCTTTTGCGGTCGCATGCCTGTGATTTACATTTGCTTAATACCCTAACTCAATCAAGCTACGAACTGGACAAAGCTGCGCTGAGCTTCAGAAAAAGAAGGATCGTAGTAATCGATCGGTAACTGATAGGGTAATCGATCGTAGTAGAACGCATGCTTAGCTTAGACCACCGTGCACGGTGTAGCCGGTTCAAAGTAAAAGGGTGTCAAATAAAGAATCGCATCTCTTTTGTTTTGCTACTATGTATGAACCGCATTATACAGTACCGATGGGGCCTAGTAACAGTAGTAGAAGAACGATTACTTTTTCCTTCTTTCCCTGCCACTTCCGGTGAGCAGTCTTCTCCCTGTCTCTTTGTATCGATAAATGAATCATTGTTTTATCGGTACGAACCGAACCAACAAGTTGGTTTGCTTGTTGTGTCTGGAGCAAGGAGTGGATGCTCCACTATGTGTAGAATCGCTTCAAGGAGTCTTTTGAACCGCTTTTGGTATACATAGTGCATATGCAGGAGCGGAGCCAAGGGGAGGCTAGCAGGGGCTAGACCCCCCCTAACCATCGGCCCCCTCAATACATAGGTGCAGCTTTTAGTACTAAACTAATGATCTTATAGGCTTAATTAACACTAAGCCCAAATTTAATTGATTTGTCGTGCTTCTCTATAACGAAAGCTAAATGTAGCCCATAAATTTGTTTTATTAGTCAACCGTAGTAACATGTCCCAATATTATTCGTTTGTGTAACTAGACCTAATAGCTAGCAACATATGCAATCGTTCAGATCAACTGACTGGATGACTGCCACCATCGCTCGCTCCTACTCAGTAGCCATACACCACGCGATGTCGCGGCCGTGGCGCCATGCTAGTCATCCATGTTGATTTCCAGTTTCTACCTTTGTTAATCATGCTGCAACGTCAGCAACAAGCATGTTGTGCCATCGAGTATAGGAATCAATCTTACTCACTCTGATTGAAGGTACCAAATGGTTAGTATTTTGTTGATAGATTGCATAACCTATAGTCTAATTGATTAATTTACAAAAAAATATGCGTCTTTTGTTTGATGTTTGCTCGGTGATGACGACAACTTATTGTATAATAATTGAGAAATAATAATAGAAAGGTCACATGCAATGGAACTATCAGGCTTTATACTCGTAGAGATAAAGTTGATCCAAGATAAACTAATATTTTGTTTTGTATTGTCTAAGATTTAGTGCTACATATTAATATCATTTCTATGCCAATACTTTGATATACTATTATGTTTCTATCCAAACAGTTTTTTCAACACAAAATGATAGGTAGTTGTTATCTTCATGAGAAAAAATCTTATATATGATCATCATCAGTATCTTCGCCCCCCTCAATGTCAAATCCTGGCACCGCCCCTGTGCATATGGCCTTACAACTTTGAAGTCACGAACTGAACTCAGACAACGATTCAAATTTGGCAAGTTCAGAGAGGACAAGAAATTATTTTTGGCAAATGCCAAGCAAACTAGCATTTGAGAAATACTCACGAAAACGCCAATGCAACAACGCCATCTTATAAGATCACAACTTATGAGCCATTTAATTGTGCACAACATATAACTCCACTACAAAACCAAAAATCCGCCCACGACTATAACAGATGATAGATACTACAAATCCACATAAAAGAAATGACCAATAACACAACGCTAGCTGAAACAGATCATACATATTTAATCCATGTAAAACAACTCTCATAACATAGCAAGAGTAAATGGGCACTAAAAATTATTTAAGTGTTGGCCACATGGATCAAATAGGGACGAAGGACAGCCTGACTACTGACTAGGGATGCCAAAGGGCGCGCCGTTTGGCCCGCATATCGCCACTTAGTTTGTTATTGGCTCCTTTTTTGGGGGGTTTGTTTCAATTATCGCAAGTTTATAACTAACAAGAAATAAACGGCGGTAAACGGGCAGCCACTTACATTCCTAAGCCTGACAAAGGTTATCATGCCCCTGGTTTGTTCACAGGCTGAAAGCATTGCAGGAACTGATTTGTATTTTTAGGACGGAATTGGTTGATTTATTCTTGGCGCAAACAAACTGTTACCAAAAAATAAAAATAGGAAGTAAAATGTAGAGGAAATAATGGGAGAGCAAGTTTATTATTAACAGCATGTAAATGCGATGGAGAAAGGAGCTACAGAGAACTTACTTGATTGGTATCGTTGTACATTAATGCCAACTCCAATGTTTAACAAAACCACAAGAAATTTTGAAATATATGTTTACGTTCAATCATTCATCAATGTTTCATCCTTTTCAATTATGCAATAACAATTCAAATAGTGCAGCTGCCAAAGAAAAAAATTGGTCATAAAAATGATGATTGAACCTACAGAGTTAGTTGGACAACAGTAAAAGAATGCATATATACCTCTGTAGTTGAACATGTAACTTTGAGATGACCAAATTCACATGCTGAACCAAACTGGCATCTCCCGGCTTCTATATAGATAGGTATTCTACAAAGCCGTGTATTTCAGGTCCCGTCAGCACCTCTTGGACATGTCATCAGAGTGAGGTGGATCTAAGGGATGGCAACAAGTCAGAACTCTTACCTTTTGAATGATTAAATATATATGCTGATAGATGATAACATTTCTCAAAATGAATTATACCGGCAGTCTGGTTGACCAGGTCTCTCTGGATACTGCTGTTGCTGGCACTCATGGTCTGTCTGCGTGATTCTGGTTGCTGGCCAGCTTTGCATTTCATTTCATTGAAAAGGTAGAATTTTGATACAAAACTCCTAAGAGGTACATTGCATTACAGGAAATGGAAAACTATTTACATCCCATGTCATAGGCAGGATGTCCCTGAGCCCTGTTGCACCAGCTCTGGCCCACAGTGTCACTTAGTCTTTGATTCGGATATTATGGTTCACCAGGTCTCTCCAGATACTCCTCACTTCTTTTTCCAGTGATGGATCTCTCCAACGGCATCTACTATGGAATCTGTCTTTGGATGGTCATATTTGCATGCTTCTGAAAATTTAGAATCAACATATCTCATATAGAAAGGACATTCCGGTCTGCCAGGCCTCTCAAGGTAATCCATATGCTCCTGCTTGCATAGAGGTCCATCTTCACCATCGGCTGAACAGCATCACCTGTTGGAATCATCTGAAGCCGATGACCAGTTTGAATTCTACATGAAGCAGATGAAATAAGAAATTATTGAAAAGGCATAGACCACAATAATATCTATAATATCGAAGGAGCACCCAAATGGCGCTACGCATATTGAGCAATATCCAATATATGCACATATATAGAACATACATTTTTCACCTTTCTTTCTGTATCAGGAGGTATCTTTTGGGGAGGTAATAGCATTCTAAGCATGTTTGGCAGCACGACCTCTGAGCTAGAGGATGTGCCATCTAAGGTTCCATGGTCAGAGGACTTCTTTGAGTAATATCTACTATGTGGGCATGATGTGCCATCTAAGGTTGCATGGTCATAACATTTTTTCAGGTATGGCGTGTCAAAGGTTGAATGGCTAGAGGATTTCTTTAAGTGAGGTGAAGATGGCAGGGCATTATCCTCATAGCCTGTTGGTAGATATAATTGAGCATCTATGATCCTCTCTGGATGGTGAAAGTGACATTTTGTTCCATAACTGTAATAGGTATAACTTCTTGCTCCCTGAAAAGTAAAAAGTTCTGTCTCGACAATTTCCAGTGTAAATCATCAATTTGCTAACGAACTTCCGCTGATGAGAAGAAAGTAAAAAAAAATAAACATACTTCTGAACTGGAAGGCCAATGCGGTTCAGTTTAAGAATTTTGGCAGCTCCATGACTTTCTTGTTTGGGGGATAAACCTAAAAGATATGAGTTTGCTTTAAGCTGTGGTAATGACAACACATTTCAACAAAATAAGGAAATAAAATTACTAGATAATCCATTTAATTGAGGTACAATCAGGCTTTCAAATGCTCATTTCATTTAACTTCAGATATGATATTAAAATCCTGACATCACGTCCTACTTGTTTGGGCACCATAAAGGGTATTCCCCAGTGGAGTAGTCAAAAGATCAACTAGCATATAAGTGAAACAAGAAAAGGCTTTCTATTTAGCTTTTCCAGATCATTTTCCAAAAATAAGATACATAGCGGTTGGATTAGCTCAATTTAAAAAGTCAATATTTCTTACTTAAGGCAATGCTGCATTCTACTAATGAGAAAACTAAGAAAAAATTCTCGCCAATGATAAAAAGGAAGACATCAAACAACTAATGAGAGCGAACTGATGCAAATATCCATATGAGGCCATCTACAACATGGGTGCTAACAGCAGGTGCTAGGGTCGATTTCCTAGACGTTAGGCCCGAACCAATCCAATCCCAGAATTTTAGCTTGGGTCGACGACAAATTAGCCATCAGGCACCAAGGCTCTTTTTTTCGCACAAGTCAGTTTGCCATCAGCGGGCACTATCCAGGCGCAAGAAAACTCACAAGAATCCCGAGTTGTTTTAACTAACTCAACTAAATTGTTCATTTAAAGGCCATAATTAAATCGTTAGGTAAGAAAAGATCTTGCTTGCCGCAATTAACTCGTTACTAATCGAACGAGCTGATATACTTGCGGCAACTTGGCAGGTAAAAATACATCTTGCTTGCTGCAACATGATCTGAGTGCTTCTTAGCTGCCGTACAAACTGCTAGCGATTGAATAAAATCTGAAACCACAATGAGAAAATATCCTCTTAAAAAATCATAGTTCTATAGCCACACATTCATTCATGCAGTTGCATATTGTCTAATTTCTTCATGTAATCTGAAAGAGCATTCCAATTTAGTGTTTACCTTGAAAGGAAGAAGGCAATGCCATGTCCGGAGGATTGGCTGAATCCTCTTTGTTAGATTTTGAAGGACCTCTAACTTTCTTCATACAAAATTTGTAGTTCTTTATGATTACCTTCATAAAGTGATCATATGAACATTTTAGGAATCAGATATTTGATTGAACTTATTTATTCCATATATGATAAGCATCTTCAAGTGAAAAAATAAATCATAACAAATAATCTTGAAAAGATAAGAAAATCTGCCAAAGATGAATCAGAAAGTGGAGACACATGAAAGATATAAAAAAAGATTACCTCTGAAATTCCAATGTTCTCTCCATGAACTTGAAGGCTAACATGCCATGGTAAATCAGAACATGACCAGCATATCCTTGGCACCTTCTGTAGCATATATCATCGTGTTCACAGACTGCACGATAGAAAATAATTGCATTAACACATATGTTCGCCATCACGTGCAAATTCTGAAAATCGCATGATGGAGATTGCTCGTCTTTCATAAATATGCATCGACTAAGAATGATGATAGATAGCTCAAAGACTTATGATAGATAGCTCAAAGACTTATGACACTTTTGAAGCAAAACAGCATTATCCAAAGAAATTCCATTTAAGAATGAACTTGCCATAAGTTAATTGTATAATACAAATAAGTATATACTGGAAGGTCCTCTGACAAGAAAGAGACCCTTCTGAAGTAAGTTCCTCAGTTTCAACCTTTTTGCGTATGAAACAGAATCATGACATGGATAGTAGCGATTTACAGACAAAATAGATTCTGGCATATATCATAATTCCAGGAAACCAATGAGAGACCAGCAATGTGATATGTACTATACTGTTATGCATAGCTATAGTACACACTACTACCTCTGCTAGCTTGGTTTGTATCTTTCTTGGAAAAAAGGACACACATGTCGAATCATGACATGGATAACAGTTGTGCTTATGATATTGAACTGTATAACAACGAACATTTTCTAGATGAAGTGAGTTCCTCAGTGTCAGTCCAAATTAACTCAATCTGGTTAGAGTCGTTTAATTCGTAGATCCCAACTAAGAATAACATCTTCCTACTCACTCCATTCAGAAATCCCCTGCTGTAGCGTTATGCATTCTAGGAATAATTGAGACAGATACACTAAGTTGATATGAGAAATGCATACACACTCCGCTCGATTCCGCAGACGAGGGCACCTGCTGGGGACCATCAGGATTCCGCAGACGAGGGCACCTGCTGGGGACCATCAGGGACGTCGTGGCGTCCACCGGGGAGGCGCCCCGCGCGCATCTCTCCTCGGGGCTTGATGCTGACAGGGGTCCCGAGGAGCTGGGGAGGTGAGATCCCCCGGGGTCTACTCCATGAGCTGCTCGGCGCGAGCGGTCATGCTCTGTTAGAATTGCGACAAGAAGATAACGAAGAACGAAAACGAAAAACACAGCAAGGGGACACAGATTTAACGTGGAAAACCTCTCCAACAAAGAGAGGAAAAAAACACGGGCGCCAGCCAGCGAAACTTCACTATATCGAAGAGTGTTTACAAACGCCGGGGATTTCACAGATGCAACTCTTTCCAACCGGCGGCTTACAAGGGGTTTACACTCGGCCCAAGCCTCCCAGCGACGGGCCTCGCTCCACTCGTCAGAAGTTGGCCTATACTTTGTAGAATTTGGATCAACATATAACAAACTCCACCTTGAGACAAATTCCTCCTTGTAGCATCAACAGCAACCATCTCCCTGAACAAACAAAGCAAATACTTTCGGCGCCAATAGCCACTTGGGCTAATCAGTTAAACCAACTAAGTTCGAGCAAAGCTCAAACTTAGCAACAGGAACAGGTTTAGTCATCATATCAGCAGGATTATCATGAGTGCTGATCTTGCATACCTTTAATTTATCTTGAGCAACAATGTCTCTAACAAAATGGTACTTGACATCAATGTGCTTAGTTCTCTCATGGAACATCTGATCTTTTGTAAGGTATATGGCACTTTGACTGTCACAAAACAAAGTAACGCAAGAATCATCTCCACAAAGCTCAGCAAACAAACCTTTCAACCAAATGCATTCTTTGCAAGCTTCAAAGAATAGCCATGTATTCAACTTCAGAGTAGATTGTGCAACAACACACGCAAAGTAGCCTTCCATTAACAAAGACAACCACCAACATTAAACACATAACTTGTGAGGGATCTTCTCTTATCCAAATCGGCAAAATCTGAATCCACATAGCCAACGAGTCCCTCACCGGTCCCGCCAAACTTCAAACAAGCATTGGAAGTGCCAAGAAGGTACCGAAAACCCAATCAAACGACCTTCCAATGTTCTTTACCAGGATTAGCCATGTATCTACTTATCAAACTCATAGCATATGATAAATCAGACGAGAACAAACCATGGCATACATCAAAGAACCAACAGCACTAGAATATGGCACCTTTGACATGTACTCAAACTCTTCATCAGTAGTAGGACATTGAGAAACTGACAATTTAAAATGAGGACCAATAGGAGTACTAACCGAGTTGGCACCATCCATATTAAAACGATGAAGAACTTTCTTAATGTAACTTTGCTGACTAAGAAATAACAAACCAGATTTTCTATCTCGGGTAATCTCCATACCTAAGATCTTCTTAGCAGCACCAAGATCCTTCATCTCAAACTCACTACTTAGGTGTGCCTTCAAAGTAGTGATTTCTTTCATGCCCTTGGCAGCAATTAACATATCATCAACATATAGCAGCAAGTATATAGGTGACCCATCAACAAACTTGATATAAACACAACTATCATATTTAGACCTCTCAAAACCATGTGAGATCATAAATGAATCAAACCTTTTATACCACTGTCTTGGAGATTGCTTTAAGCCATAAAGAGACTTCTTTAATTTGCACACAAAATCCTCTTTACTGTGCACTATGAACCCTTCCGTTGGTCCATGTATATTTCCTCATCAAGCTCTCCATGCGTAAAAGCGGTCTTGACATCTAACGCTCAAGCTCAAGATCACGCAGCCACAATACTAAAGAAAGTAATGAATGGAACTATGCTTCACAACCGGAGAGAACACATCATTGTAATCAATACCGGAATCTGGCTGAACCCTTTTGCTACTAACCTTGCCTTGTACCTTGAAGGCTCTTTGGGAGATAGACCTTCCTTTTTCTTGAAGATCCACTTGCATGGACCGCCTTCTTTTGTTTAGGCAAGCGTACAACATCCCATGTGCCATTTTTCTCAAGCGATTGCATCTCTTCTTGCATAGCGAAACCCACTTCTCGCGTCAACGGATGCAATGGCTTCATTATATGTAGCAGTTCAATCGTTCCACCGCTCAAACAACTCAAAGCATAATGTACAAGATTACACTCTTCAATTAAACGAGGACGAGGACCAGATTACGCCTCGGTCTATCAACAGCAATGGACTCATGTGGCTGCCGCAAAACAAGAGGTGAGTGCTGAACAACAATATCATCAATGTTTTCCTCATGTGTATCTTCAACGATAGCATCATTATCAACAGTTTTCGCAGTTCTCCACCGCACATTAACTCTCTCCTCTCAACAAAGAACAGAGAGGTATCCGATGGCAAGCTATCATGATACACAACGGACTCATTGAAAACAACGTTTACTTAGCAAAATCTTTTTAGTTTCAGGATTCCATAGTTTATATGCTTTAACTCCCGAACCATAACCAAGGAATATGCACTTAACAGCCCTAGGCTCTAACTTTCCATTATCAACATGAGCATATGCAGTGCAGCCAAAAACTCTCAACTGTGAATAATCAAGATGAACGACCATACCTCAATAGGAGTTTTCTTCTTAAGTGGAATAGAAGGTGACCTGTTGATGAGGTAACACGTTGTGTTGGCTGCTTCAGCCCAGAAACGCCTATGCATACCTGCATTAGACAACATACAACGAGCCCTCGAGATGATGGTTCTGTTCATGCGTTCTGCCATGCCATTCTCATTGAGGAGTATATGGGATGGTGTGATGCCCGATCATGCCATCGTTCTCGCAAAACTCCTCAAACTCATTAGAACAGAATTCCATACCATTGTCAGTACGTAGTACCTTTACCTTCTTCTCAGTCTGTTTTTCAACCATAACTTTCCACTTCTTAAAAGCATTAAAAACATCACATTTATGCTTCAGAAAATAAGGCCACACCTTTCTTGAGTAATCATCAATAATAGTAAGCATATAATTAGCACCACCAATAGAAGTCTTACGGGACGGACCCCATACATCAGCATGCACATAATCTAATATGCCTTTGGTGGTATGAACGGAAGCATTGAATTTAACTCTTTTATGCTTACCAAAGATGCAAAGGTTTCACGAACTCAAATTTACTCAAGTTGCAACCATCAATCAGCTCTCTCTTGACCAACTCTGCCATGCCTTGTTCGCTCATATGCCCAAGACGCATATGCCATAGATGTGTTTTACCACAATCATCAGAATCATTAGAAGCAACAGCAGCAGCAATACCAGGCAAAGTGCTACCTCTAAGAACATATAATTTAGCAGAATTCATATCACCTATCATGTGAATAAGAGAACCTTTTGATACCTTCAGAACTCGATGCCCACCGGCATACTTGTATCCATCAACGTCCATGGTACTCAGGGAGATCAAATTTCTGGCCATGCTTGGTATGTGCTTCACCTCACTCAACGTGCGTGTCACGCCATCATGTGTCATAATCTTAACAGATCCAACACCAACGATATGGCATGGGTTGTCATTCCCACGCACAAAATCTCCGCATGCAGACTCATATGAACTGAACCAATCTTTGTTACAACAAATATGAAACGAACATGCAGTATCAAGTATCCATTCATCATCACGAGAAGCACAAGTAGCAAAAACAACTAAGCATTCACCATCAGAACTATCAGAAACAACAGCAGCCTTACCAGAACCTTCAGTCCTATCTTTCGGTTGGTAAGTTCCGTTTCTTTTCTCCTTATTCTGCAACTTCCAACAATCATCAATAACATGATTAGATTTCTTACAATACCTGCAGAATTTATCCTTTCCCTTGGACTTTGAACGACTTCTACCGTCCTTGCTCTTATCTCTGTTGCCATAGTTGTTGTACCTGCTTCGGTCCTGCCACGAACCTGCAGAGCCTCATTTGGATGACGTCCCATCGACCCTACCATAGTTTTCATCTTTTCCTCTGTTTGAGGCGTCATGTACTTGACAAGGGTTAGTTCATCACGGCTCAACAATATTGTATCACGAAAGTGTGTATAGGAACTAGGCAATGAGCATAAGAGTAGAAGAGCTAAATCCTCATCATCATATTTTACCTCCATAGACTGCAAGTCTGAAACAATCTCTTTAAAAACAGATATGTGATTCATTACCGATCCATCTTCTTGCAGCCTGTGCGAGAACAACTTCATCTTCACGTTCATCTTACTGGTTAGATCCTTTGACACACAGATCGTTTCCAGTTTTTCCCATAGGGCAGCAGCAGATTTCATCTCCAAGATTTCTGCAAAATATTATTGGACAGATGAAGTTGAATCAAAGACAAAGCCTTACGGTCCTTCCGCTTCTCTTCGACGGACCAGGTCTTAGCATCCTTTTCACCGAATCCATCCAGCGCTTCATCCAGATCAGAAGTTTGGGCGAGAATTGCCCGCATCTTCACCTGCCACAAGGAGAATCTTGTGGTGTAGTCCAGCTGTGGTAGATCGAACTTCAATGGCGACATGTCGCAAACCCTAGATTAGAACCTGGGGCTCTGATACCACTTGTTAGAATTGCGACAAGAAGATAACAAAGAACGAAAACGAAAAACACAGCAAGGGGACACAGATTTATCGTGGAAAACCTCTCCAACAAAGAGAGGAAAAAACCACGGGCGCCAGCCAGCAAAACTTCACTATATCGAAGAGTGTTTATAAACACCGGGGATTTCACAGATGCAACTCTTCCCAACCGGCGGCTTACAAGGGGTTTATATATCGTTACACTCGGCCCAAGCCTCCCGGCGACGGGCCTCGCTCCACTCGTCAGAAGTTGGCCTGTACTTTGTAGAATTTGGATCAACATATAACATGCTCTGCTTACCGAACACGGCGGATCGGAGGAGCGAGCAATTCATGGCGACGCGGAGGACCGGGAAACCCATGGCGGCCGGTGGAATGTGAGCCGGGACCAAGCGCGAAGCCTCTGCTGCTCTCCCCGCCCCGCCGCCTTCACCGACGACCTTATCCCCACCTGCGACGGCGCATTCTCCGCTACCCCTGTGAAATCCACCTCCACTCCACAGCGAATATCATGCTAAAATCGATGGCTTGTGGAGGGAAAGGGGGGTCGTGCAGTCCGTGCGCGTATGTCGCCGTGGGCTGTCTGTAGGAGGTGCGGCCGGCGAGGAGCTGGAGCGGCGAAATTCCGAGGGACCATCTTTTTGGACTTTGGATGCGGCGGCGCGGGCGTTCGGATTGGGGGCTCGCGACTTTAGAAGACGCGGTGGTCGGAGATGATACCGTGGAGGAGGGTGCGCAGCGGCGGGGATTCCGTGAGAGAGCAAACCGACTGAAGCTACCGGCTACGGAATTGCTGGGCGATGACTCAAAGACGGACGTGGACCCACAACGTGGATTATTCTCGGTCCCATAGAAGAAAAACCTGTTTCCCCGATCCCCATCTCTCTCCAGGCTAGGTTTTGGTACGGTGTCCATGATGACGCGATCCATTCGGTTCGGATACGCCTAGTTGGACTATTTTGTTTAAATTGGCAAAATGTGGATGAACGGGACAATGAAAACAAATTCACTAGCAAATAAATTACCACTAATTAGTAAATCACCAAATTCACATGCCATAGTAGCGAAACATAGTGCAATACTCTCTCCGTTCTTACTTAATCTACATTCTAGAAAAAATCTGACAAATTAGTATTACATTTATTAGTACTACTTAAATAAAGAACAACCAATCCAATCTATTAAAAATGATGACATCCAATAGAGAGAGCAAAACCACTTCGTTTTCTATGTTCTTTCTGACTAAAATCTAAATGTAGATTATTTCAGAACAAATTTTAAGACTAGAATGTAGAGTATTTCAGAATGAATGGAGTATAACACAAGTTACATATGAAATGCAAAAAAGATAGTAGATCATCAACGTGATCACGCTAGACGTTCACGAAACTCATTTTTATTCTTCTCAAACCATATCCTTTGAACTGGATCCAAAATGCTCAAGTCCATCATCATGAATTTCGTCTCCTCGGCCATGAGTTTAGCCTCGACCTCAATGGCTCTTGATCAGGCATTGGCCACTTCAACCGCAAGAGCTTTCTTTGTGAGGTCAACGAAGCATCCAATGGTGACCTCTTTCTCCTTGCGGCGCCTCTCCTCCCTCTTGGCATTCTTCTCCTTCTCCACAATCAACCCTTTCAATGTATATATCTTGCAATGCAAGTGATGTGGCTTGGCGGTTGAGATCTTGTTTGGTGGTCTTGTGGCCCCTTGGCTGAACAGCACTGCCATTCCTTGGGCAATACGTGCTTGGTCCACCATCGTCAAGATCGGTGATCAATGACTCACTCCCTCACTTTTTCGAGCCATCAACACTCTTCTCGTAAAGGGCAAAGCTCGTTTCCCACTTCGGGCATTTCTTGATCATCATCCAACAATGGGTCAACGAGAATGGCTTTGTTTTCATACCTCTCTTTGAATTACTCCATAGTTTGGGTCACGTATACAAAAGAATGAGAGTCCACAAAATATGCTACATATGCAATGTATGTGAACCAAAATGGACAAGATATTACCATGTCTCCAACGTCGATGCTGCTCACGGGCCGAGTCTCCACATGCTCGTATGCACAGCAAAATTTGTTGCACTTCACATTGATGAAACCCCATCTCTTTTGAAGAGAGATGTTATTTCGATCACCATGGATGTGGTAAGTCTTGAACTTCTTGTGCTCATGGAAGTACTTGAAAATTCTCCGCCAATATGTCGACCCTTTTTACTTGGCACCACAAATCGGATCTTGTGCAATTTTCATCAATGCCTCACAAAGGATATTGTCCTCCTTCACAGTGCATTAGTCGGTCCTTTGGTTCTTCTTTTGTGTTACGCCATCAGTAGGCTCGGCTTCATCGCCATCAGCATTGTTGACATCCATCACGTCCCCTCCATCGTCATCCATTGGCTCCGCATAATGTCTAAACAATGGCTCATCGTTGATGTTGATGGTGCTTTGTTGAATGGCTCATCGTCTAGGGTTGTGGCCTTAGTGATGATCTAGTGCAACACAGCCTCATCATCCTCCTCCCTTGTTGACACCCAGCGACTAAAATCGTCGAATAGGAAGCGGGGTATGGGCATGTTTGCTGTGGGGATCTTGCATGGCCCCTTGCCATGCTCATGCATAATTTCGTCGGGCCTGGGGGTGTGGTTAGGTCGATGGAAAGATTCACATGCATTGACATGATCTCTGGCGATGTCGATCGGGAGCCTCCGAGCCAAGAGCGCATTTGGACGTGAGCGATGGGAGTGCATCCCTCTCCACGGATGCGACATGCGATCATGGAAGAAGAGGCGGCCACGTGCAGCCGAGGAAACCGAGCTTGTCGATGATGCACCGACCACGACGTCGACGCCAGCCAGGGCCAAGACTTTAGTGAGCGCCTCTTGTTTAATGAGAAGGAGGTCCTGGGAGGCGATCCCTTTGGCGGCGACTTTGTCGTGGGCCTTGGCCTAAACGGTGGTGTCGACCTCTACCTGTTTGGCTTCTTTGATGGCGGGTGTTGCTTTAGCCACCCATGCCTTGGTCGTGCCTCTCCGAGTGCGCACTTCCTGCTCTCGTCCACCCACTCTGAATCTATCAGCTCCTTCATCTTGAGAAGTACATTTGGCTTGGTGGACTTGGTGGTGGTTGGGGCAGATACGGCTCCCTCCATCGCTAGCTAGGGGTTTGGCACCAATGAAATTCGAGTTTGGTGGAAGTGGAAGGGGTGGACTGATATTCAGCCACTGGCTGGTGGTCCAAAGTAGGGCAAGAGAGTGACGTGCCTAGACGCGTGTGATGACCCACAAGTATAGGGGGTGTATCATAGTATTTTCAATAAGTAAGAGTGTCGAACCCAACGAGGAGCAGAAGGTGCTGGCTAGTGGTATGGATCATGAATTCTCTGCAAATACTTAGCAAACGGATTTTAGGGGTTTTTGATAAAGCAAGTAAACAAAGTACGAGTAAATAAAAGACAGTAGGAATAAATGCAGCAAGTGGCCCAATCCTTTATGCAGCAAAGGACAAGCCGGTTGTATTACTTAAGATGACCAAACGTTCTCGAGGACACATGGGAATATTGTCAAGTGCTTTCGCTTCATATAGTTGATTAATCTTCTTTAGCTTGCTAAGTGTTGTGTGGGTGAACCTGTGCTAATGTACCGACCTTCCTAGGACTAATACATACTTGTGATTATACCCCTTGCAAACATCCGTAAGTACAAGAAAGTAATTAAGGTAGAAACCTAACCACCGCTTTAACCTCTAAGACCCTTACATCCCTTGTGCAATGGTTTCATAACGGGGGTTCAGGTTTCTGTCACTCCGGCAACCCCTACGATTAGTAGCCAAATACACAATGCATTCCCCTAGGCCCATATAGGTGAAGTGTCATGTAGTCGACGTTCACATGACACCACTAGAAGAAGTACACCACAACTTAAATATCAAACTATTGAATCTTTCTCAACACAACTCCACTACTAACAACATGACTTCTCCCATGTCCTCAAGAACAAAACGAACTACTCACAAGGCATCATATGGATCATGATCAGAGATGGAATAATGATGTATAAAAATCTGAACATAAACAATAATTCAATGGTTCACTCAATAGCATCAACTACAAAGAGTAATCAACACCGGGAAAGTTCCTCCTATGAACTATGCAAGATTCAACGCAATTGTTACAGCAATATGGAGATGGTGATGAGGGTGCTGATGGTGATGATGGTGGTGATGATGATCATGATGATCCCAATGAAGTCCAGCTTGATGGTGGTGTTGATGGCGACGATCTCCCCTCTCCGGGAAGGAATTCCCCCGCAGAAATCTGTCTGCCGGAGAGATCTTTCTCTCTCGGTGTTTTTCGCCCCGTAGAGGCGGCGGAATCTTTCTATGGTCGCTCCCCGAGTATTAGGGTTTCGGGAGGATGATATACGCCAAAGGGGAGTGCCAGGGATGGACCAGGGCGGCCACACCACCTGGTGGCGCGGCCTAGGTTGGCCCGCACCAGGGGGTGGTGTGGGCCCCCTGTGGCCCATCTCCAACCCTCCTTCTGGCTTCCTTCGTCTTCTGGAAAAATAGGATTTTCTGTATATTTTCACGGATTTTCTGATCTTCGCGAATTTTGCCTACAAATAGCACCTTTTCCATCAGAATCCTGAGTGCAGCGGTCCATGCTCCAAAAGTCATCAACCATGCAAAAACAGATGAAATAACATAAGTATCACCTCTCAATACGAAATATATCAATGAATAACAATGAATTGTGATATAGAATAGTGATGCAAAATGGACGTATCAGCATGCGATCTCCGAGTGGACACAAAACCATCCCAAATTTGGTCTAGAAATGGATCATCGCGTACATGTCCAGGTCTCGGCCCATTTGGGTCGTGTCGTTGGGACATGTCCCCTGTCTGTCTGGACACGATCGTACATGCCTTGGTCATTTGGGTTGGCCCTGTGGAGATAGGGATGTAATTGGATCGGATCAGATTTCCTCTGTACCATATCCTATTCCATATTTTCCCCGCGGATTCGGACCAGATCGGATAATGACCGGTTATAGATTCGAATACGGATATACTACACCGTGGATTCGGAACGAAAACGGAGCGGACTCGGGACGGAAAAAGAAGTAATCGGATCGGCACATGCATAAGTAGATTGACAACAAAAATTGATTGATAAAACAAGTTTAACAAAATACTAATGGATTCAACAATTATAACATGATTGAATGAGTAAATAAAACTTGACCACATGAACAAATAAGTCGATGTGTATGAAATAACACATACACACAAGAGCTAAAATAGCACTAACACATGCTTAAGTAACTCAGTATCCTAACAAGTTTGGAATTTATATTCCATAAAATGACTATATAAGTGTGTAGATGTTTAACAAATGAACTCACCAACTCACTAACTATTATTCATGTTTTATTAACTCTGATGTTTCGGATGAAAAATCGGATTATTCGGTGTAAATCCATCAGATAATCCTAAGTAATTTTCGGATACGGATATCCGGGTGCTAATACGCATACCATATCCTATACCGTTTTCGGGTGTCAGGTTCGGATCCGGATATCCTTATCCATCGGATTCACTCAAATCAGATATGGAGTCTCTAAAACAGGTTCGGATCCGGATATCCTTATCCATTGGATTCACTCAAATCAGATATGGAGTCTCTAAAACGGGTTCGGAAACGAATTCGATGTGGAAATTATCCTATCCACTTACATCCCTAGGTGGAGATGACCTCGGGTCCGCAGCAATGGCACTTGCCCGTTTGCAAGATTCTAGTACTACTCGTTGCAACTTTGGGTTGGACGGAAATTTGGTCCCTAGTACATCTTCAGAATCAACAAAGAGGAAATTGGTCCCTAATACATCTTCATAAGCAACAAAGAGAAAACTAGTAGTATATCCATTCTAGTCACCCTGTCTGGTGAAGAATGCCAACAAGCCTAGGAGAGGATGTTCGGTGGAGGAAACATGCATGAAGCTCTATTATGAAGAATTGTCTATGATTTCCATATAGTATGCAATGAGTATTTGGTTAAGTTTTGATCTTTTAAGTGGTTCTATGTGTTGGAAATATGCCCTAGAGTCAAATAGTAGTAAGGACTATTATCATATTTCATATAGTTTATGATTAAGTTTTATATCATGCTATAACTGTATTGAGTGGAAACATCAATACACGTGTGATATACAAACAAACCAGGGGTTCCTAGTGAAACTCTAGTCACTAGTTCATTGGTCAACAGATGATCAAGTTTCCTGATCATGTGGCATTTATGCCAGTTGGAAATGGAGTCATCTCATTCTGAGAATGAGATGATGAACCAATACCCAATCTAAACATCGTGACCCGATCATGTCACGAAGTTCAAGTTACGATGATTAGAAAAGGATCCTCGTAGACTATTCCTTAGACCGTGGGGCTATATCAATCACTGTCTCCCGAGAGTGCTTAGATAGCATCAAACGCCATCTGGTAAAATGGTGGTTATAAAGGTGTGTTTAGGTATTCGGAGGAAATCGTAGAGGCAATATATGTCAAGAGCGGGATTTGTCCGTCCAAGTGACGGGAAGATACTCAAGGGCCCACTCGGAGAAGTTATATCCAATAGCTGCGCAGCGTGTGATTTTATCACGGGGATATCACTTGTCGGAACGAGTCAAGTAGCATTGTTCGGTAACGAGATTGAACGCGACATGGTGATGTCATTGATCAGATCTCGGACAATGCAAGTATCGAGAGACAAAGGTAATAATACACGACTGTCCTGGTTCAAACGACGAAAGATCTTCGTGGAACGCACAGGGGTCACATGGCCATCCAGGTCCCTCTGTTGATCAATGGTGCGGGAGTGTCCCGACCATGTCTGGAGTGTTCCTGAACCGTGGGGTATCACGCTTAAGGGCTTGATGATGCTTATAGAGTGTTTATAGGATCGGTAGAATCACCGAAGATTAATAGGGAGAAAACCAGAAGGGTTTCGGTAAGTCCGGAGGTTGTCCGGAGTGGAGGTGGAAGGTGTTCCATGGCCACGGAGATTGAATAATATGTGAATGAATGTTAAATATTGATTTAATCATTTATTCATAATTATTTAATAAAGAGAAAATCAATTAAAGGTCAAAAAGGCTTAATGGGCCAATTTCCGGAGGAAGAGGGCCCATTAGGTGAAAGGAGAGAGGGAGAAGGGGCAAGGGGAGGCTGGCTGGGCCTAGCCCCCCCGCGCGGGGCCCACTAGGTGGCCGGCGGCCACCTCCTCCCCCCTCCTCTCCTTTAGTCCCACCCCGGGACTTTGAGGGAGGTAGTACATCCCCTCCCCCTATATATAGTGGGGTAATGGGCCTAGAAAAATACACCAATAATCAATAAAGGTCTTCCCACTTTTGGGAGGACCTCTAATTGATATTTTATCTCTCCCCCTCTCTCTCTCGTGACCGTGGTCCCAAGTCTAGGCTAGCATGGCGAGAGACATCTTCACCATGTGGGCCGTCACGTTGCGATTGGATCCGGGAGCTCATCGTCGAGCCGGGCGTGTGTAACTCCCCGCGAGGTGTCGCACTTGAGGCACTCAAGTCGTTGGATCCAGAAGGAGCGCAAGGACTTCATCATGACCTTGTGGTCGGCTTCGGCTCGTCTACATCAACCACGCTCTCCTGAGCGTTGACAACGCTTTTGGGTCTTCAAGGGTAAGTTCACGAGAAGTCCCTCCCGTTACTGTATTACTAATAGATAGGTCCTGGCAGCTTCAGGGGTTCAGGGGCATATAGTAAAATTTATTGTTTTCATACGCGGAACCCCTACACTATTATGGTAATATGTGAACGTGGATTTCATGTTACTTTACATTTATGGTCTCATAAAAAGACTAGGGAGGGACAGAATGACAGAAACCATGTCCAGAGACTTTGAGTTACATTAGGGGGTTCTTGAGCAGGGACCTTAGAACTTTAAGCAATGGTTGGACTTTTATGTCTTAATGAATCCTTTGTTTGCACATGAAAATGGGCTTAGGATCAATCATTAGGGGTATACTTGCACATGTATATGGATGCACCAATTTTAGGTTCTATCCAACGAGAATAAAACTTGACAAGATGCTTACCATATTGTTTTAGAAATCTATATGCTAAGTGAATCTATGTTGCCCTCAGCAACATTTTTCACATATAAAACACACACTTGAGCTTGTCCTCTTGCTGCATAGAGGATTGGGGTTTCTCTGAAAAGCGCATTTACTTTCTTGCAATTTACTTTACAACAATTTACTTTTCTGCAAACCATGAACACAAAACATAAAACATCCTCATCTTTTACTATTTTACTTGTTGAACTTTCTAACCAATACCTTCAGCTCCTCGTGGATTCAACAATATTTTCTATATTTAAAGGTACTACAATAGATCTCCTACACTTGGGAGACGTCACATATTATCCCGAACAATGTGAGATGATATATGTTAGCTTTGTTATGCAAAATAATGTGAGATAATGTGTGTTGGTAGCTTTGTTATCATAACCAATGTGAGATCATGTATTCCTTGTGCTCAATGTATGGGATGTTTAGTTCTATGTATGTGTTATTTGCAGTCCCAATGCTACTTCTCATGTGCATGTACTTGTTTAGCACTCCCTCCGTTTAAAAACAA
This sequence comes from Avena insularis, assembly GCA_023614405.1. NCBI lineage: Eukaryota > Viridiplantae > Streptophyta > Magnoliopsida > Poales > Poaceae > Avena > Avena insularis. Next base: position 654,949,867 of record CM042690.1, on the reverse strand, counting down.
GTGTCGTGGTTTTAGTTCAATTGGAGGGAGTATTAATTAAAAAAGCTTGCTTAGTTCTGCAAAATTATAAGGAGTGCAACATAGTGTCATAAAGCCAGTGAAATGAGTGATTTAGCAACACAACAATACTAACAAAATATCAATTCCAATGTTCAACTCCCGACAGTAACAAGTGTAAAAAACAACGCAGTACAAAAACATTGCAACTTCAGATGTAGAGTGAGAGAAATGAAAAAAAATACATGGGTGATCTACCCTTGTACCTAGGAGATATTTTCAAATAATTTCAAACAAACAATGGAAACCTAGAACATATTCTTAGCTATTACATTAAAGTTTCCATGTGCATATAAAAGGACTACATTCAAAACCTTTGAATTACACAACTCATGTTTAACTTTGATCATCATTGTTGAGCCCTCTAGTCCTATAAAAGTGTAGTTGTGGGGAAATGGATAGAGTAGTAGAGCTTTTATGAACTTTTCCTTCTAAGGTAAAGTCATCACGACAACTTTATTAATTGGAGAATAAATTTGCATCATTTACCAATAGGATGTGACACCCACGGGATCATGGCTAGACAAATCTCATACCTATGTCTGACATAAGCCTAACCTCGACCTCGAGAGCTTACAGTGAAAGAATCGGTAACATTACAGTGACCCTACAACTCAAAAGATATACAAGCTTGTTGGGTTCGCAGCATAGAAAACAAAAAAATTCCTACGATGGGAACTATACGCCAAGATCTATCTACTAGATACAAGCAACGGGTGGATATACATCCATAGAGAACTTACCCTCGAAGATAACAAAGCTTTGTTAACGAGATGGAACTCATGGATGATGTAGTCGTACACTTGCCGATCTCAAGATCGTGATGAAGTCCAGCAGGTCTGGCTCCAACACGTCCATCAGATCCAGCTCCAGCAAGTCCAGCACCGCAAAGCAGCGGTGCATCCATGATCGCACACACGTCCTGTACCCCGACAACCTCCGTCCCTCGCTCCAGCAAAGCAACGGAAGAAGCAACTCCTTTCCAGATAAAGCCACCGGGAACATGTATCTCGCTAATCCGAGACCATGGGGAATAACTAGAGGGGGAGAGAGATCCTTCACGAGGAGGTGTGTGTTGTGAGGAGGAGAGGGGGGCCTTTTATAGGGAAGAGGGGGCAACCAAGGGCCATGGCATGCCAGCCATGGTGGTGCCCCCACCTCTTCCATCATTCATGTGGTGGATGCTCCACTCACATAAATATGCCTCCACTCACACTTCCACTCACATGCATTAAATTTCCACCAAATTTAATGCAAGATCTCATTAAATAAAACTATTTTATTTATTTTATTCAGAATTTCGTCAATTACATTAATTAACAAACATTCACATAAAACCCCCTGCAACATTTTAATATCACATGCAGAACCAGTTTCTACAATTTCACCCGAAACAATTCCGGTTTCCATCGAAATGATTCCAACATTTTCTTAATATTTATCTGAAACATATTTGCTCCTAAATGGTGTCGATATCCCTTAAGTGTGTCACCCTATGGTTCGCGAATAATGCAGACATGATCGAGACCCCTCTCTGATCAATAATCAGCAGCGAGACCTGGAGATCCGTACCGACTCCCACATATTCAACGATGACTCTTCTGATCGTGTGAACCTTTAACGTCGTAACTAAATCCCTTTGTCTCGTGATATATTACATGCCTGAGATTCGATCATCGGCATCCAAATACCTAGTTTTATCTCGTTACCGACATGCACTCTTTTCTCGTTCCCGCGATATAACATTTTAGTGATCACATCACTTGCTTGCAAGCTATTTCAATGTGATATCACCGAGAGGGCCTAGAGTATATCTATCCATCATCGGGATGGAAAAATCCCACTCTTGATCCATGAGCCTCAACATAACACCTTCGTAGCACTGAACCCACCTTTAGTCACCCTGTTACGGTGTGACGTTTGATGTTATCAAGATACTCTTCCGATGTTAGTGATTAACATGATCTCATGGTCTACGGACTAAGATTACTTCGTATGATGTTATAGCAATATAAACATAATGACTTTGATCGTAATGCTATACTTCAGATGAATGTTCATCACATCATTCCACCAATGTTGTGACCTTGTTATTAACAACATCCAATGGCCATGATCAGGAAACCTTGATCATCTTGTTAATCAACGAGCTAGTTTATATGAGAGGCATTACTAGGAACTTTTTATTTTGTTTATTAAACACACATGTATTAACGTTTCCAACTAATACAATTATAGCATGCAAAATAAACATTTATCATAAACATGGAATAAGATAATAACCACTTTATTATTGCCTCTCGGGCATATTCCCTTCAGTCTCCCACTTGCACTAGAGTCAATAATCTAGTTTGAAAAACTTTGCGTATTGAACACATATGGCTTTCTGGTGTTGCATATACGTGATTGCTAGTGGTTAACATAATCTCTGGATCTGAAAGTTTCAGGTCCGTGTGTATTTGCATATCTTTGCGTCTCTACGCATCACTCATTCTCAAATGAGATGGCACTGTATAAATTTGGTCCTTTGGTGAGACCTTTAGTTCGTTCGGGTTAAAATATGTTGATATTATTGTCATACAATATATCTTCATAGTATTAGCCCACTTTGAACCACACCTAGTTTGATAACAAACTACTTAACACAAATGCCCTCCTTTGCTGCTACTATAGCAGTCATATACTTAGCCTTTTGTTGTAGTATCCGTCACAATGTCTCAACTTTGGAACTCATCCAAATCCATCATGGAACATCCTTTCCATTACATTGTGCCACCCATAGTCTAAATTGAGATAAATTTAATTTGTATCTTGTGACAAAACTAGTATCAATGTAACACTTTACAATGAACTACCTTCAACTATTTGTCACTTATACATGATATATTCTTAGTTCTTCCAAAGCTCATAAGAATATCTTTACTATCTTCCAATGATCATCTTATGAATCATTATGGTATGTTCTCATAACATTTAGAGCATAGGACATATCTAGATATATACATATCACGGTATAATCGATCAAAATATTCATGTGATTTTACTCACCAAGTGTTGAAACACTTGAATCTTGATACAATCCTTTCCATGCAGCAAGAACCTTTCTTATTGTTTCCATATTGAACCCTTTAAATATCTCATATATGTACGTCTGGCATAACCATATTAGCGCCTCAATCTATCCATATAGACATTGATGCCAAATATTCCGGTTTTGCCCAAGTCTTTCATTGAAAATCCTATTTTAATGAAATTCTTAACTTGTGTCAATAAAAGATACATCATTTCCAATCAACAATATGTACTCTACATAATGTATTGGAAATTTTTCTCAGCGCTTCCACTTAATTTCTTGCAAATTCAAGCATCTTCATCATCCCCGATAAAATTAAACTCCTTTAACATTTTCATCATGGTGAAGATTCCAACTCCTCTATGCTCACTTCAACCATTGAAGTTTGCATGCCCTTTTAGCACCCTTTGAATTAACAAAACCCTTCGGACCGTGTCATGTACACGTCCTAGGTAACCATTCTATTAGAAGAATCTTGTTTTGTTTATTCAACTACCATATACCAAATTATATGTAGTGGTTGCTACATTAATCTGTCAAGACTAAATATCACTATGAAAGATCAAATCTTGTCATAGTCAACTCCTTGAACATTGCCGTAAACTTCTTTCCGACATGTCGACTATTTCATAGATGTTAAACATCCATGTCTATTTCTTTATAGATCCAAACATGACCGATAGGCTTCATGCCTTTTCGGAGGGTCTTCCAAGTTCAGAAACTTGATTTCTCATGTATGGATACTATCACGGATTCTATGACTTCTAGTCATTTTATGGAGTCAGGGCCCATCATCGCTTCTTTGCATGCAGTCGGTTCATCATTGTCAAAACAATAACAACTTCTATTTCAAATCTTACTATTTGATTCTTACCGACCCACATGGTTCAATAGGAACTCTAATCTCCAAGATTACACCCTTTGTAATCACTGGAGCCATGAGAATTGTGGCCACCACCGGGACACTTTCCGGCGCTGCACTACTTAGCACATATAGCTAAGGTTCAACAACCTTATCGAAGTTCTATTGTCCTCCCACTTAACTTTTCACGAAAAATTCCTTCTCAAGAAACTTGACGTTCCAAGCGATAAACTCTTTTGTCCTCGGTGTTATGGAGGAATTCCCAATGAATTCTTTGGGATAACCTACAAAGATGTGCTTATACGACTTTGGTTGTAAACATTTTACTTATGCATAGCATACCAAAATTTAAGAAAAGACAATTCAGGTTTTATCCCAAACCATAACTCATATGGTGTCATTTCAACGGATCACGATGGTGCTCTTTTCAGTGTAAAAGCGGTAGTCTCTAAAGCTTTAATCCTTAAAACATAATGGAAGTTTTATAAATGACACCTTTGATCTTACCATGTCAAACAAGGTTTGATTTGATCTCTTGAACATATCATACTCCTGTGGTTTATCGGGAAATGCAAATTCATGGAACAATTCCTGAAATCTTAGGTGTTTTGCTAAACATGTAACTCAAATATCTTCCTTTATGATCAAATCATAAACTCTTTTATTTTCTTGTTACAATGATTTTTCACTTCATCTTGAAAGTCTTTGAACAATTTTCAAATGTTTCATACTTCTTCCTTATTAAGTAAATATATAGATATATTCACTCAAATTTCTGGAGAAAGCATATGAAGCAAAAAGATCCATCGCATATGGCTACACGGAATGGACTATATACATCAACATGCATAATATCCAATAAGTTAGTCATCTGTTCCTCTTTGGCCTATGGACAGAGTTTCAATTATCTCGAGGAAAGTTTTACAAGCGTCAATTGATCAAAATCAGAAGACTCCAAAAATTCATCAACATGGAGTTTCTTCATGTTTACTTTCCAATATAATTCAAACAGCGACATCACTTCATAAGTGATCTTCCAATCATTTGTCTTACAACATTTTAGCAATAATGTTTATGGATGTGATTTCTCCAACTAGACTTGTAAAAGTTCATCCATCCTTTATGGAATACAGTAATTATTTGAACAACCATTGTTCTCGTAATACCGGAACAAAATAACAATTATTAAAACAAATCTTGAAGGCTCGGTTTGACAACAACGAAAAGACAATAACACTTTATTTGTTTTCGATGAACATCATCACTTATTCTCTTGCCAATTACTTAGACCGTTGCAGTTCATGAATTGTGTTGTTCTGTATGACACTTCACACCAACCAATTCGGTATCCAATACCTTAGAACCACATTGTTTAACAAGCAAGGAATACAACCATAACATGTATATCTTCTATATACCTAAGTTGGACATATCCAACCTTTTATTTTTTGCCAAATATTTTATAGATTCTCTTTCAACAATTCCTTTTATTTTAAAAGAATCCATCAACATCAATAGTGGTGTCATTCACATGACACATAGTACAAAGTGTATATAGTCAAATACTAATACCTTTGGACTTGCACTTTGAAGTGGATCACCATCATCAAATGTTTGGTGTTCTTTCAAAAAATCCATTCTTTAGTAATCTATTAGGGTAGTAAATATTTTACTTACATCTTGTATTCATCCTTATCATGACAACTTTCATGATCAAGCTACTATAGCCTATAAGGAAGAATCGTGAGTATGATGTTAGTTCCCAAAACCTTTTGGGAGATCCGGATGCCTAGCATCTCCATCCTTCACAAATTCTCATACAATATGAAAACATGTATTTTGCTAAATTATACTCTATCATAATGCAACCAAAAACATTGTTTCAGATATCACAATATCTTCCACACATGATGGTTTCTGAAACAAATTTTCAGCTCCTAGATAATCTTGATATTAAAACAACTTTTGAATATCAATAATCATGGAGGCAAACATGATACTTTAGATACTAACATTGGAATTCTTACTCTTGATTTAATACTACCTATTAAACTTCATGGAGTAAATAGAGTTTGCTGAAAGTTTGCAATAAGACTTCTAAACTTTAAATTGACATTCAAAACTATACGATACCAGTTCGTAAAGTAAATATCCAGAATTCTATAGTTCTATTATCTCAATTAAAACTAAGCATAAGGTAGTGAACAGACGCCAATGACTACAACAAATTATGCAAATTCACTTCGATTTAGTTTATGACACATTGAGTTCAACTAATCCAAATTAGAAATGAACTCCCACTCAAAAACAACATCCCTCGTGCCTTTTTGGTGATTACATGAACCAAATCCACTACACCAAGTCCGATCATCACGTGAGTCGGTGTAGCTTCAAAGGCGAGCATCAATATGGGCATCACATCAACTATATGACTCATGCTTAACCTTTCGGTCCGTGTTCCGAGGCCATGTCTGTACATGCTAGGCTCGCCAAGTAAGAACCTTAGTATTCGCGTGTGTAAAACTGTCTTACACCCGTTGTATGAAAGCGTAGAGTCGAGTACACCCGATCATCACATGATGTCTCGAAACACGATCCATAGAACAGTGCATACTTAAGGAAGAACACATTTTATCTTGATATTTAAACGAGGGATCATCTTATTACAATGCTACTAAAAGCGCTAAACTAGCAATATAAGATGCGAACATCTAATGTGTAAAGTGGGATGATATGGTCCATGCATTTGATCTCTATCATATGCATTGTGGTATGATCTTTATCATTCCTTTGTGTGTAAGGCCAATGTCTATGGAACTTACACGTTAAGTGTGTTGTAAGAGTATCTACCATACATCTACTTACAACATTACCATATCAAGACACTAGCCCAACAATAATCTAAACTAGACGCCTCTAATTTATCCATTGCAAGTTTTACGTGGCTTAGGGCTTTCAGAGATAGAACCGGTCTTACCTACGAACATGAAACCACAACGAGGGTAACCAAGTTATTAGCAACTCGTTGTAAATCAGATATTGACTATAGTAGGAGATAGACACCCGTCAGCCACTTATGCAAAACTAGTTGCATGTCAGTCGTGGAACCAGTCTCATGTGCGATGACATGTAAGGTTGGTCCGGGCCGCTTCATCCCACTATGCCACCAATATCAAAAATACATGAAAGAAGCAATAACATGATCATCATCGCCCACATATAAACATATGTGTACTACCCGTGCAAAGCACCTATGCATAGATTAGGTTCTGATACCACTATTGGGTTTGCAGCATAGAAAACAAAAAATTTCCTACGATGGGAACTATACGCCAAGATCTATCTACTAGATACAAGCAACAGGTGGATATACATCCATAGAGAACTTACCCTCGAAGACAACAAAGCTTTGTTAACGAGATGGAACTCGTGGATGATGTAGTCGTACACTTGCCGATCTCAAGATCGTGATGAAGTCCAGCAGGTCCAGCTCCAGCACGTCCATCAGATCTAGCTCCAGCAAGTCTAGCACCACCAAGTCCAACACCGTAAAGCAGCGGTGCAGCCGTGATCGCACACACGTCCGGTATCCTGACAACCTCCATCCCTTGATCCAGCAAAGCAGCAGAAGCAACAACTCCTTTCCAGATAAAGCCACCGAGAACATGTATCTCGCTAATCCGAGACCATGGGGAATAACTAGGGGAGGAGAGAGATCCTTCACGAGGAGGTGTGTGTTGTGAGGAGGAGAGGGGGACTTTTATAGGGAAGAGGAGGCAACCAAGGGCCATGGCGTGGCAGCCATGGTGGTGCCCCCACCTCTTCCATCATTCATGTGGTGGATGCTCCACTCACATAAATATGCCTCCACTCACACTTCCACTCACATGCATTAAATTTCCACCAAATTTAATGCAAGCTCTCATTAAATAAAACTATTTTATTTATTTTATTCAGAATTTTGTCAATTACATTAATTAACAAACATTCACATAAAACCCCCTGCAACATTTCAATATCACATGCAGAACCAGTTTCTACAATTTCACCCGAAACAATTCCGGTTTCCATCGAAATGATTCCAACGCACTTCTTAATCTTTATCTAAAACATATTTTCTCTTAAATGGTGTCGGTATCTATTAAGTGTGTCACCCTACGGTTCGCGAATAATGCAAACATGATCGAGACCCCTCTCTGATCAATAATCAGCAGCGGGACCTAGAGATCCATACTGGCTCCCACGTATTCAACGATGACTCTTGTGATCGTGTGAAAATTTAACGTCGTAACTAAATTCCTTTGTCTCGTGATATATTACATGCCCGAGATTCGATCATCGGCATCCAAATACCTAGTTTGATCTCGTTACCGACATGCACTCTTTTCTCGTTCCCGTGATATAACATTCTAGTGATCACATCACTTGCTTGCAAGCTATCTCAATGTGATATCACCGAGAGGGCCTAGAGTATATCTATCAGTCATCAGGATGGAAAAATCCCACTCTTGATCCATGAGCCTTAACATAATACCTTCGTAGCACTGAACCCACCTTTATAGTCACCCTGTTACGGTGTGACGTTTGATGTTATCAAGATACTCTTCCGGTGTTAGTGATTAACATGATCTCATGGTCTAAGGACTAAGATTACTTCGTATGATGTTATAGAAATATAAACATAATGACTTTGATCGTAATGCTATACTTTGGATGAATGTTCATCACATCATTCCACCAATGTTGTGACCTTGTTATTAACAACATCCAATGCCCATGATCAGGAAACCTTGATCATCTTGTTAATCAACGAGCTAGTTTATATGAGAGGCATTACTAGGAACTTTGTATTTTGTTTATAAAACACACATGTATTAACGTTTCCAATTAATACAATTATAGCATGCAAAATAAACATTTATCATCAACATGGATTAAGATATTAACCACTTTATTATTGCCTCTCGGGCATATTCCCTTCAAAGCTCATAACTGAGCGAAGAAGCAAATTATTACAAGCTGAGGTCACTAACTACATTCATCAAACAACGGAAGACAAATTATGATATTAAGTACAACAAAGTTAACAAATGGCCTAAGAGGAGTGAAGCATAATGATGACGTTCCAATCCATAGATCCCAGACTGCCGCCTGGGAAACCCAAGATACTCGTTGATGTTGATGCTATAAAGAACTCATATTCTTATGGTAAAACTTACTCTGAAGCAAAAGTATCAATAAAGCAAGGCTGAGTACAGGGTGTACTCCGCAAGATTGATGGCTGGTGGGGTTGCTTTGCATAAATCTATATTTGTTTATAAAACAAGGAGGAGTAGAAGCTCAACTAATAAGATCATTTAAAAGGGGATAAGAGAGCAAATATCTAGCTTTGATCATCTCTTAATATCCATCAAATCTTTATCAGCTAAACCTAGCAACTAGGATCACCCCCTCTAACCATGAGGAAGTATCCTTAATCACACTTAAGTTGCGAAGTTTTACGATTAGGTTATACTTATCTATGATCATCGCATCCATTCCAAGTCGTCCAAAACCATAGATACGAATTCTAGAAAAGATTAAAACCCTGCAGGGATTTACAACTTTACCCACATGTACCAACCGACTCTTAGTGCCAAGCTATAAGCCATCTTCCTTGGAAGGCCAGCAGAGGGTGGTTGACAACGGCCTTTACCTTGTTGTCTTCGAGACCATGAGTCACGCCCTAAGGAGATGCCCTCATAATGGTTCAAATCCCAAAGTCGGTCTCTAGAGTTGTGCGCAGGGTCCAAGATTACGAAGGTCGTGCCTTTCTTGTTCCCGGCCATGCCCTACCTATTATGAATGCACCTGCTTCACCGCATTCATCAGAACATCCAAAGTGCATTTCCAAATGGAACGCTCGAACTATGTGACTCATGAAATCTACTAGGAAAGTTAGTAGGTAGGGGGATTTCTAGGCCCCTGTGTGGATGTACGCTCATATTTGGTTCGAGAGGCAAGAACTAAGGTCCTAGTGGTGACAAGCATGGGACTTCAAAAACCACAACCCGTTGTGGCCTCCCATACAATCCTTAGCATGTTAAACTTACATCTATGATCATACCATGCCATCATGTCATACTAGGTTCATTCGCAACTCTGATTCCCAATCGGATGGACCAGTGGTAATAGATAAGCATGACTAAGCACAACAGATATAACATCTCTAGCAACGCTAATAAGCCAATCCCTAGTTATGCTAGGAGCAGTGGATCAGGAATATAGGCTACAAAGAGGAACATGCATCAGATAGGATTACTCTATCTATAGATAAAAGACTTTGGAATCATATGTAACATGGCAAGAATTAAAATACTTCAAATGTGTGGGATTGTATAATGGTGGGGTTATGCTTGCATTGTTTGTTGATACCCAAACAAATCTTCAGGTGCATCAACTTGACTTGTTCATCGATAGCAATAATATAGCTCCCAGTGTTCTTCTTCTTGACATTGTTTACCGATGATCAAGTACTTATCTTTCATGGTGTTGATCTCAACCTTCGATCTTGGAATCAATCTTGTTGCTCACATCAACTCCGAGGTCTACCGGGAAGAAGTAGAAACACCATAAAGGAAATAAAACGATCAACACAAGTATCGATGGAATGCACACAATGTATGACATGAGTTACAGGTGTTGACACGAACCCTAAAGGCAACATCTTCATTTCAAATGGAGAGAGAATGCCAAACTAGGACATTTCCATAAAACCCCATATGCATATGGGAGGGGTTGTTTTAGTTTTCGAATGTTGGGATCATTTTAGTTGTTGTAATGATGCATTATTTTGATGCTATTGTGTAGATCTAATTTTTCTGAACTTTTTGATATATTATTTATGTTTTTCTGACTTAAAATGAATTAGTTTTGTTTTTCCCGATTTAATATATTTTTAAATCCTTTTAGAAACAATTACACATTGGATATTTGTTATACTTTATTAAACAGAAAACATTTTTGAAAATGTTATACACTTACAAAGGGGACCCATATTTTAGGGATTTATAAAATACAAAATAAATATAGAAAAACAATTACAGAAAATAATAAACCATGGCTCACGTCGTCAGCACGACGTCAGCAATGGAGGGAATCCTCCCAGTCGATGATGGATTTGACGATTGGGGGCATGCCAAGACGCGTGACTAGGCGCGGTGGAGAGAGTGGACCGAGGCGGTGGTAGTGGCGCTTCCCGGAAATGGTCACCGTAGGGCGGCCGCAGATGGACATTGGGGTGACGAACCAGGAAGAGAAGGAGGAAAAAGAGGGACATGCGAGAACCGGTAGCTCACCCTGATCACGAATATGGGGTCAGGGAAGATGAGGGAGGAAGGATCGACGGCGAACGGCATCGGGGACGAAGCGTGCATCGGCGACGGTTCCGACTGATCCGGGACGATTCCTTCGATGGGAATGCTCATCACGGTGAGGCGGAGCTCGAGGCATCTCCGGATAGGCAAGGGAAGGCTCGGAGCGGTAGGGAGTTGCGACGCCTACGAGCACTAGGGTTAGGGATTGCACGCGCGGGAGCCATACAGGGAGGGAGTGGAACCTAGGGTTCATTTGTAGCGGCGCAGGAGGTTTTATAGGCGTCGGTGGGCGGTGGCAAGAATCTTGGCACGCTTTCGGTGGTGGACGTCAGCGACATTGACATGGAGCTGGTTCTTCATAGTCAGCGAAGACGATAAGGCGTTTGGACGCTGAAGCGGTACGTGCCTCCACCTGGATTGTTGTTGGGCCAGAGTGGGTTGTAGCAAAGCAAGCAAGAAGGGTTGTTGTTGCTGCCCTGGGCGACAAACAAGCGAAGGAGAGAGGGACGCAGCTGGGTTGCGGCCCAGTTAGGTTAGGAACTCTCTTTTTTCTAGAACATTTTTCAAATCTGTTTTCTTTTTCTCTTTTGTGTAAACTTCATTTGAAAACTATTTTCAACACTTCAAAAATGCCCAAAGGCTCTTGTAAATATTTCAAATATTGTTGGGCCCTTAAGACTAGTTTGGGATCCACATATGTTATATTTTCGAAACTCAAACCCATTTTTAAAATGGATTTCCTCACATAGATGGAAAATAGGAAACTAGGATTTTTAAGGGTTTTCTTTTCTTCTTTGAATTTGTTTCTTGTTTGTATTTTTCCTTAACATAAAAGATGATGCTCATGATGCACAACAAAATCCTAATTAGGTTTTAGTAAAACTAGGTTTGTTACATACGATAATTATAAAATCATGCATATCATCAGTCTATACTAGTAATCGAGGTCCCACTGCATTACAAGCCAAGGTTTGAGCCACAATGTTTCTTTCCCTAGGACAATGGGCAACTATAACATGAGGAAAATTAAGAGAAGGGACACTCTTCATAAATAGCAGTTGCACCTCCAGTTGAGTTCTCACCATTTTGATTCGTCTCTACAACGTCCATACAATCTTTATATATTTCGGTAATGTTTGCAACCCAGCTGACCCGCATGTAGTAGGCCAACCTAGAGAGCTCTTTCTTCTGCACTAGCAGCATGGCCAATATTTGGGATACCACAACGACTTTCTCCAATAAACATGTATTTTCTGGTCTTTGATGATAGCACATGTAGCCCCCAAGAAAGTTTATGCCCAGAAGGCGGCATTAATATTTAATTCGACAAAGTTATCCGTTGGTATCTTCCATCCATAAGGCTTGATTATTGGGTTATTTTTGTAGGCTCTGTAGTAATCTAGGGACATAGCTAGTATTGCCCCCAAACTCCAAGCTGTATTTTGGACATGTTCATCACGCAAAGTCTTCCTTCTCTCCCACCACATACACGGGCATTATGAAACAAGCAGCTCCTTGAGGCCTAGATCGAGCACTCCTATCACTCTTTTGAAGGATATACTCAAGGACTATTGAGCCTTCATGATCATCCATGCACACTTCACCAATCGCTGAGTGTACAGCCCAATTTCCTATAGATTTATGTAACTCTTGAGCATTCAAAGAATGCACGCTCTATACTCTCACAATCCACTATACACACCGAACACAGACTAGATGCAATGATGTGTTTGTTTTCCGAGATATAGTTAAGGGGAGTACCATACAAAAACCTCCAGGCGAAGTTTTTTATCTTTCCTGAAACTTTGGGGTTTCATATTTGTTCCCAGATGGGGTTCACTACTGAGACACCCGGCTCACTTGTTCTAATCAACTTTATTCCATGTTAGTAGTCGCATTTGGTATAATAACCTGACTAGATAGTAAATATTATATTTTTTGTACCATTCCAAGATACAAAGTCTTCCATCATCCCTATTGCCAATGATATTTTCAAAATTTTGCTCACATCATCCGGAACAAAGAAAACGCGCAACAACTCCTCGTCCCAACATCAATTTACCGGATAAATGAGTTCATATACTTTGGTATGGACAATATTGCCTTTACTCGTGATAAATCTTCCTTGATGGACTCCTTAGCACCCATGAATCTTCACATATGTTTATGTACACATCATTGCCCACATGCTAAATGTACCCCTTCTTAAAAGTTTGAATACCTGCCTAAATGATCTACCAAGTGTAAGAAGACATATTCTTTAAATTTGCATTCAGTAAATCTCCATAAGGGTAATATTTTCTTTGAGAACTTGGGCACAAAGAGTCTCCGGTTTACATAACAAATACCAGCATTGTCGAGCCAACATAGCCAAGTCGAAATGGTGTAAATCTCTAAAACCCATGCCACCTTTTTTGGTATGCAATTTTTTCACCAAGCAAACCAATGAATGTTTCTGATCATTGCCATCTCCCCACCAGGTTCATAGCATATGTGATCCCTTACTTGTTTTGGTAGTTTGAACACTCGCAATGCGTATGCAGGGGGCTTGGGCCACCGTCTTCAAAAGTACCTCTTTCCCACCATACAACAACAAATTCTCCTTATATTCTTTGAACCTTTCATCAATCCTATCAATTAGATGAATGCAATAGTATGATATGTTTCTATGATTGCCTCTATGAGGATACTCAGTTCTAGAAATATAGTGTCTTACATCTTCACACTTGTACAAGGCCTAAAATAAATTGACGACTTCACCTTACTCATCATATGACCCTAGGCGGCACAATAAGTGTGGAGAGCATGACACAGTACAGTGGAATTGGTAAGATCAACTCTCATTATGGTAAAGAGAGCCATATGCAAAAAATAAGATGTGATATCACCGATGTCGATCGACATACCTTGACCCCTACCAATGAGCCACTATCTTATGTATGCTGAAGTAAACTTGTTAGCCCTCCGCACATAATAGAAATAAACAACGAGATAAAGGATCTCTCTAGCATAATCCAATATGGTAGGGAGTAACGTTCTGCTTCTTAGCCATTCGACCGCGCTTGATACTTCATCAACTTGCATGATATAAACAACTTGATCAAGGTGTGATTGAAACCCATCTGCTCCATAATCCTCTCTAAAAAATTTCATTCCACTTTGTCATAGGCCTCATGCATGTCAAGTTTATCACATACAAACCAGACCTCCTTCTTGTTGTTGTTATTATTCTTGATTGAATGATATGATTTATAAGGCACAAAAATGTTATCCATAATAAGATGCCCATAAGCAAACGAGCACTCGGTGCCGGAGATATAATCTCTAGAATAATGGTCTTTAATCTAGCTACTAAAACTTTGGAGATAACCTTTGTAAGTTACATTGCAAATAAATACTATGGACTTGTACTGTGTTACCTTCTCTACTTTGCTGAACTTGTAACAATATGCTTCTATATTTTCCTCAAATTGGAGGCATAACCATTGCCCATGAACCTCCAAATGGTAATGTAGTTGTTGGATTTATGTTTTCAATACCAAAGTCAAACTATTCCTGTGGCAAAAAAATCATAAGGTTACCTAGATGTTGAAGTACTTGTTAGAAATAAAGAGAGAGAAAAATAAAGATAACAAGATTACTCGCAACGGTACTGTAGTGGTCATTGTTTGTTTCATATCACATGTACTAATGCCCAACTTAAGTGATCCGTGTTCCAAAGTATCCATAAAATGACTTGGATCTCAAAGTATTTATTATAAATAAGCAGATAGAAACAAGCATATACCTCAGTTGTTCTATATGGTATTGCAACTTTCATGGTTGGATTAATGTTGCCAGAACCAACGCAAGATTCAAAAGATTCATGCTCGGTAAAACCCATAATAAAATGGAGCTCGAGTATTTACTACATATAAATAGAATAGAAATAATGATACTTGAATTGTGCTAGTACAACCTCGTCCTTCTAGAAAAAATTGTTGAATTATTTTTCTAAGACATAATTGTTAACTTAGAAATATGCATGTCATATAGAAAATTGTCGAATAGGTAGTAAACAAAAATATCTACCTCCGGTTCCATCTCATCTTGCCGTAGGATGTCATTTGTTTGATGATTTTATTTTTGTGTAGGCTTACTTTCCTAATTTTCCTAATTCATATAGTGAACATCAAATGAATACCAAATTTGTGAACTTAAAAGTATAGAGATTTTTACAAAACAAACTATTGGCCGGAAATACCTTTTGTTTAGCTTTATTCCCCTCCTTTTGTTTAGCTTTATTCCCCTCCTTTTGTTCAGCTTTCTTCTTCTCCCTCTATTCGGCATTTTTCTTTTTTTCTCTCTTGCTTCACACATAAGCTTAGCAACCTTGGATTGTTTTCTCAATGAAGGGGGACATCCACATGTAACAACTATTGAACTTTGTAGTTTTACTTGTTGTCCCCCCGTTAGAAGGTACACCTTCATGTGTACTATGTTGTTCGTTATTATTTTCAGAACTTTTAGTTACTAACGAACAAAAATTTCAGAGTGCAAAGTTGTTTAACCAAAGCATTTCATGGATCCTCTTACATTGCCCCTAGCTCTGCAACTGGGAACAATAAAGTGCATGATTTACCAAACGTTTTGCAATAGGTGTGTTCTCCATGTCGCGATACATGCACTAGACAAAGTTATGTTTTCTTTTCACATTTATTTGTAAGCTTCGAATTTGTGAGACTAACTGAAAGTTCTTCTCAATGTCGAAGTGTGTGATGCAAGGTATGGTTGATTGGAAATAATTAAATCAGAAATAATATCTTTCTCAATTTTAACACGAAGAGCATTCTCATATTGTCTAACAAAATGATTCAATGTTGTTTTGGCGTTAACATACCAATCAAAAAAACATCTTTCACAAATGCTAGAACCCAATGGTGTTGATTGTCATACAACCTTTCAAGTCATTCATTATTAGCAATATAATACATGTCAAGCATACGCATCCAAGCAACTTCAAAATTTGTAATTGTTAAAGAACATAAACTTTTTGCTAACAATAATCATCATGTATTCAAAATATCCACCTAACTTATTACTTCCTCCACCCCAAAGGAAGTGGCGCACACATATTTCAATCTCCTAACCATTAATTTGACTATCAAAATATTTGTTCAATACTATAAAACTATATCATTGAATTCGTAGTCGAACGATAAGTTTTGAATGTAATTTTTTAACAAATATCTAATGTATATAGTAGTTAATTATTTGGTTAAAGAAAAATCTCGAAAAAGAAGGACCCCACCTACATATGGACGGAGGGAGTATGTATCTTCTTCATTATATGAACACCACCTATATCGAGCATCTGGAAAAACTTTTTCCACAATATTCTGAATTGGGTTTGCCTGACCGGTCACAAACTCACAATAGCTTTCGCTTGACGGTTTGACATATATGTCAGCCATGCTTGAAATAACCAAAGAAATGTTTGTCGATATTAAAGCACATCCTGACAACATAAACTATCCACGATGATTCTCTCCAACAAAACAAGCAAAAGGCATGTCGTTTTTGTTCACCAAGTATATATGGTTTTAGTTCTTGCATCAGCAAGAGGATTGAAATTCTTCTTTGCTCGTATTTTAGCCCAGTCATTCAACTCAAGCTATAAGCCTTTTAAGCATTTTCGCAACAAAAAAAACATGTTAAGCAAGCTAAAACAGCTAAAAAAAGGCTTACATTGTTTTTTTTTTAACCTGTAAAAGACTTACACTGTTAAATGAAGGGAGTATCATCCCAGGTTTTCCTCGCTGAAGTTGCCGCGTGGCATATTTCCTGACATCGGCGGCCCATTAATTTGCAGTCTGAACTTTCCATATCCTGGTCGCTCCCGTAATCGCTTTCCATATCTCCAGAGTCCAGAATCCGAGTATAGGAAGAGTTCAGAACTTTCCATATCCTGGTCGTTCGGGGCCGTGCTCGCTTCCCGATCGAACTGTCTTTCCTTGCAGCAGAAGCCGTGTGCTTCGAGTCCAGCTCCGTTGCGAACTCCACTTCCCCGCGTTCGCTACCTAGCTAGGTTTAACCACCGTCCATCTATATAAGGCACCACGCAGCGGCGGCGTTACAACTCACAACCACCCGCATCCATCAACTTTCTCTTCCGGCCTCTCGCGATCCATCGCGCACGCACGCACCAACTACATCCCGCGAGAAACGATCGATCGAAACCACCGGAGGCGAAGCGGGGATCGATCGACGATGACGTCGTCGTCGTTACCGGGCACGTCGGGCTTCGCCGCCGCCGCCGCCGAAGCGCGGCCCGTGGTCAGGAAGTCGATGTGGACCGACAAGGAGGACGAGAAGCTGCGGGAGCAGGTGCGCCGGCACGGCGGCCCGCACAACTGGGACGACATCTGCGTCGCGCTGGAGGGCCGGAACGCCAAGTCGTGCCGCCTCCGCTGGTGCCAGCACCTCGACCCCAGGGTGGACGCCCTCAAGCCCTTCACCCACGAGGAGGACATGCTCATCGTCAAGTACCAGGCCACCTACGGCAACCGCTGGTCCACCATCGCCGAGTTCCTCTCCGGCCGCACCGACAACGCCATCAAGAACCGCTGGAACTCCGTCCTCCGCAAGCAGCACGGCCACGCATCCACGGCCGCCGACCAGGGGCTCCCGCGCCAGTACTGCGCTCCTTCCGCCCTCCCGCGCGCCGCCGCGGGCCCACCCGAGGTGACGCCGGGCTGCCTCCCGCTGTTCCCTCTCGAGAAGGGGGATGTCAGGATGGACGGGAGAAGCCCCCCGCTGCGCCCTCACGCGCCCGAGGACGACGCCTCGGAGGACGACACGTGCGCGGCGCCGATGGAGCTCCTCCAGCTCTTCCCTATGACTCCCGGGGATACCAGAGCCAATGCGGGCGCTGCGGCGTCGACTGACATGTCCGGCGTAGCAGACGACACCCAGCTCAAGCTCGCGCCGGCGGCGGCGGCGGACAGGATGCTGTTCGACGTTTTGCCGCTGCGGGCTTACCGGCTGTAGATTCATTCAGTCTTTCCTTAATTTGGTTTCTCCTTCCGTATCTCTACTTGCTGTTGATCCTGGGGAATTTTACTAACTTGCAACTGAAGAGATGTGGATTATCGAGAATGTTCGGACGCTACGCAATTGAAGAGCTGTGGATCTTGGTATCGAGATTCTGTAATAGGATATGTTAGCTTCATCCTTATTTTTTTGCTACTAGAATTTATACTGGTAATCGCGAGCTGTGGATGATCAAGAATGTTTGGAAACTATTGTAGTAATGCTGTGGATTTTGGTATCTAGAGAATTCTGAATTTTCTGTAATAGCCTGTTTGCTTGAATGCTGTGGATGAGCAAGAATGTTTGGAAACTATTGTGATGCTGTGGATCTTGGTATCCGGAGAATTCTGAATGCTTCTTAAGCAGTTTTCTTATTCAGCAATCACGGAAATTTTCGCCTTCTCTTAATTATGTTGCTTGTTGGTAGCAATTATTTCAGAAAGATTATGCGTTTCGGTATAAGTTTTCGACTTCTCTTGATCGAAGAGCTGTGGATGATCAAGAAAGTTTGGACCCTATTGTAATGCTGTGACCTTGGTATCAATAGAATGCTGGATTTATTGTAATCGTCTTGCTTGTTTGTTCGGTAAGCAAGAAAGTTTTCTGAACGTTTAATTTTCTTGTTCAGTAATCATGGAATTTGTCGACTTCTTTTAATTTTGGTAGCAATTGTTTCATAAATATTTTGCGTTTTGGTATGCTTGATGGGAATCAGGATTTGACCTTCTTGATAAGTACTCCAGTTCACTGTGTTTTTCTTCTTTGCGTTTTACCAGTTACACGCTCATTCGTCAGTACAATTATACTGTACTGTAGTCTGTAACGTAGTTGTTTACCCTGAATGTCCTAGTAATTACCTTGCTTCTCTTTATACTTCAGATCGAAAATCATAGTCGTCCGTTGAAGCAACCTTGTCCACTTGTTTGCATTGAACTCTGAAGTCTGAAACAGCTGCGATTGGAACGCTCGTACAGTAACTCGAGTGAAGGTTAGACTAGTTTAATTACAACCTAGGTTATATATAGAACTACGTTCACCATCTCTGCCATTGCAAAGACGCGAACATTCTTGAGGATGGGTTTCCCGGCTTCCGTTGTGTACGTCTGCCTCGTCGTCGGCGTCTTTCTCTTGGCAACCGCGGCGGTCGCCATTGATGCCGGCGTCAGCAATACCACGGCAGCCCCCAACAGCAGCAGCACCGTGAAGGCGCACGTCTCCCCCGCAGCGGCGACGGCGGCGGCCAACAACTCGGATGAGTACATCTGCTACCTCTGCCGCGAGCGCAACACCCTGATGATCAAGTGGTGCCCCCTGGACGTGGACGACTGCCACATCGCGTGCCTGTCGTCGCCCCCCTCGTCGACCCCAGCCTCCCCCCGCGCCCTGCCTCACTCCGGCCACGACGACGAAAGGAACGCGCTGGCCACCACCGGCACCGGCCCTGGCGGCGCGAATGGCGACGACTGCTACGTCATGAAGCTGTACCCGGATGGCTCGTGGAAAATCGTGCTCGCGGTCAGCTGCAAGGCCGTCGCGGGCTGCTACCTTGCGTGCGGCCACGGGGACGACGACGCGCGTAGGAACACATCCCCGGCCGTGGCCAGTGGCCCGCTGCAACCCTTCCTCGACGCCAAATTCCAGCGGTGCGGCGATCAGATCACGACGGCAAGGACAGCCGTCCCAGGCGTCTAGACAAGGGCGGATCGGGGCGCATGTAGCTAACGCCGGCGTGCAACGCCTATGTCATCTGTTCACATATGAGACGCATGGCGTGTGCGCTGCACATAGATTGGTGGAATACAGAATTCAGTTCTGACTTATAACTCGGTACAAAAGGATTATATTTGAGATGAAGGCAAGACCGACTGAACAGCAAGATTAGCAAACGTGCCAAAGGATGAGCAGTACGAAAAAACTTATAGCAGCGTCTAAAATAAAATGGGCGCCTTCCAGTAGCGTCTAAAATAAAATGGACGCAACCACTGCCCGATGAAATAGTTGCGGCGTTTGGGAATTGGCGAATGCCGCCACTACAATGTAGTAACGGCGTTCAAGGAACCGCGAACGCCGACACTAAGTGAGGACCACGAGGCGAATCGAGACCAATGTAGTCCAGGCCGTTCGGCACATTCGAACGCCCGCAGCTAGAGCGTAGTGGTGGCATTCCGCAAATTAGAGACGCCATCACTATTCCATCCAAAATTTCGTTAAAACGCACCGTCCGCCCCGCGCGGTGGTATACGCCTCTTTCATTCCGCACCAGTACTCCCGCCCGCTCGTTCCCCCACCCTAAATCGTCACCGCCTGCCTATTCCCAGGCCGCCGCCGCCCGCGCCACCCCGCCCCGGTCCAGCCCCTCCGCCGCCAGTCCAACCCCGCCCCGCCTCGGCCCAGTCCGGCCCTCGCCCACGCCTCTCCAACCTCGCGCCGCCACACCTCTCCGACCTCGCCGCGCCTCCCGACCAAGGCCTCCCGACCTCGCCTCAGGTTTCTCCGCCTCTGGTCGCGCCTCCACCGACCCGTGCCTCCCCCGACCTCGCGCCGCTACAGGTAGGCTCCCCCGCCCCCTCTCTTAATTAGTGTATTTATTTTAGTGATTTTAGGTGATTTTTGTGTACTATAGAAAATAGGTGATTTTATGGATTTTTGTGTAATGTAGAAAATAGGTGATTTTTGTGTAGTGTAGAAACGAGGTGATTTTAGGGATTTTTGTTTAGTGTATAAAATAGTAAATAGAAGTAAAAAATAGAAAACAATCTAGAAATTTTTAGAGATAGATGTAGCAAATTTACATAATTTTAGGGATAGAAAATCTAGATAATTTTAAATGTTAGGATGCGATCTGGGGATGGTGTTAGTGGGCCTTGTGATCCTATGTAAGTATGAGGCCCTACTTGGATCGCCATTTCTACATAATGTTTACACATATATTTATTTTTTATATGTTGACTAACAGTTGTATCAAATGTTGTTATTTAACTACTTAATTAGTATCATGTCGGAGCCAGAGCTGAAGATTCATGGTGTTCACCGGAAATCCACGAAGACCCCAACTTGGGCAGCTCAGATCACAGTGGATAACATGAAGATCTAGCTAAGTACTTTCAGGTGCCGATGGCAGGCGGCCCGCGCTTACGACTGCACCACGGTCCAGCACTTTGGGGCGAGAGCGGTTCTCAACTTTGAGGATGAGCGTCGCGTGGCGCATCTGTTAGCGCCAAATGGCATGAGGATCACCATGAGGACCGAGGCGAGGAAGCACTGGCAGACAGAGAGGCAGCTGGCGTGCCACAGTCACGAGGAGGGCGGCCCCTTTGTCAGGGATCTCCTACTTGATCCCCAGGTGATGGTCGTCCAGTATGAGGTCAGCGAGAGCCGGCGGCAGTACGGGCAGGGCGAGGTCGGCCCCTCCAGCACGCAGTAGCAGGGTCAGCCCGGCCCCTCTAGCAGGCAGCAGGACGACTCTTATAGCCTGTCATCCTCTTTCTAGGACCGCTTGGATGATGACGTCACTAACACCGGGTCTACTCGAGTTTAGGATATTCTCATGTGACTGTCGTATGCTACCTATTGTACCACTTATATAGACTTATCATGCTTATGTGTTATGTTGTTATATTGTGCTACTTATGATGCTAATTAAGTTTAAATGGTCTATATAATTAAGTTTGCATGATCATTTATAGGTATAATGAATGATGAAGATCGGTGTGAGCATTGTGGTTACCAACAGTGCAAGAACAAGAAGGTTGTCATAGTGCTCCCTTATGACTGTGAAGTTAGTATGGTATTGTTGGGAATATGCCTTAGAGGCAATCATGTTTGATGTGATTGCCAATGTATTCATAAAGTTAAGTTGTCCTTGTATGAGCATCTAATGTATAACATAAATATGTGATTCAGTTGTGAAACTATATATTTATATTGCTCATACTAAATATCCTTGGTCATTGAGGTTGTGCTAGACACACAATTTAGACTAATGTGAAAGTCGGCTGATGACTCGGCTCCACTTGTCATGGGCATGGTGATACTATTCCGACTTACACAGATTCAACTAAAGAGTTTAGCGAGTCAGATTAACCCATATTGAGATACAACAAACAAGTCGTCATTTGTATATATCAATCAATGTAATCCTTAGACCTGAGGTTTGTCGCACAATCCGAGTTAAGAATCACTCACTTAGGTTCTGTCAAACGTTGTTCCGTCACATGGCAGTTATAAAGGCAGAGTTTGGATCGACTGAGAATCAAGCTGCGTGATGTGGATAAGCAAGATGGGATTTTGCCCCTCCAACTGGAGAGATATGATTCACAAAGCATGGCCATGCACGACTCGGTTAAGTGTTAATCGAGGCGATCGACTAAGAGTTAGTCGGATGAATCACTTATCTCGGATGGAGAAGAGAATCGGACTATTTAAGGGACGACGATTATTCTACAATTGCTTGTGAACAGGTATGTCCATTCACAAGCAATCAAACTATATATATCCTACAATAAAATTACGTGCTAATTTTTTGCTTTCTTATGATTCTGTATGCAGAACATACCTTGCAAGTTTAGACTTGATTTCCTAGACCATTTCGATTGGCCGTTGTGGCAGTAGGAATAGTTTATGGTCGATCTACTGTCTTTGAAGTAACCTGCACCGACCTACATGGTCCAAGTCACAGACGAGGCGAACCGCACCTTTTTCGGTGGTCCGAGGTGGACTGACATGGTCGAAGCCTATGAGATGGACGCCCGGGAGAAGTTGGTTTTCTATCTCTTTGAAGATCGTATGACCTACTTCGACTACCGAGGCCCTGGAGCATCGACAGACTCTGACACTTCTTCGGATGATGACGAGATTCCTGCTTCTGCCATTAGGTATGGCACCGTTGTTGCCGAAAATCCCGTTGAAGACTAGTAGTTAGTGCTATGTACACTATGCATACTTTAGTTAATTAGCTAGCTAGCTCTACTATATGTAGTTGACTGTAATGATGTGCTACCATTTTTATAAATATATCTTGTTGTGCTGTGAATATTCAATTGGATGCACTAGATTTTTTAATTTTAGAAGACTCACTTGTGGCGTTCAAAGTAAAAGGAATGCTGCAATTAGGATATATAATGGTGGCGCTTACAGTAAATGCCACCACTATAAATCCTACGGGTGGCATTTGAAAGGACGCCACCACTAGAAATTCTACCAGTGGCGTTCGCACGGGACGACACCACTACGACCTACCAGTGGCATGAGGTTAGTGACGTGCCGCTTAAACGCCATGAACCTCCTTTTTTGGTCACCGCCACTAGGCCTTTTCCTACTAGTGGACAAGAATATCTTGATCGAACACCTATCAATATTGATTATTGAAACAACAGTTTAGAAGCCGATTTAGCTATAGGCTTTCCCTTAATTCAAATATGCATGATATTAATGTTTTTATTCCTTAAGAATTGCATGATTGGATTTGGATGTGGTTTTCGATGAGCATAAGCGAGATTTTAAGCATTACACACACACTAGCCCCGGTCTCGTGTTGTCCCGTGGGCGGCAGCGGGGCGACGCAACCCTGGCATCGTTGGGCTTCTCCCCACCCATCCTTCCGCTGCCACCGCTGGCCTCCATCACGGTGGAAGCGGGCCCCACTCCCAAAGGGGGGTGGGGCTTTCCCTGGCTCACAGCGCTCCCGACGGGCGGGCATCGATGGTACGGTCACTGGGAGGCGGAGGTGGCAGCAAAGTTCTACAATGGCATGTGGAGGGGGCGAGAGGAGAGGCTCCATAGCGTGTGGTTCGAGGCTCCGTTGTGGCGGAGTTATTTGGCTCCGGGCCAGGCGGCCACGGGCGTCACGTGTTGTTGGGCCTGGCGATGTGTTGTGGGGTTCCAGTCTTTGGAGCGGGGGTGGTTTGGCTGAGGCTGAGGGATCCAAATCTCGGTGGCCAGATCTGGCCCATTGTTCGGCGCAGGCAGGCCACGACGGTGGAGTTGGTGTAGGCGATGTGGAGCGTGATGGAGTGTTGTGGTGGTGGAGGCTTCTTGGGTGGTCTGGCCGTCTGGCCGATGCAAAGTTTGTGTGGTTGTGGTATGATCCGGGCCAAAGCTTGTCCTTCAGCGTTGTTTCCTTCTTGAAGGCATCGCTGAGGTGAAGATCTCTCATTCATTCGTATAGAAGCTCATGGGGAATCTCTAGATCAGACTTGATTGGACAATGGAAGCACCCCTTGTGTCGTCCATGTCCTTTGCCACCGGTTGTCCCTTGTGCTTTTGGGTTCCCGAGGCGCCCTGCTGTGATGTGGTAAAGTCGGAGTTGCGGTCATAGGGGGCGGCTTGCCAGCATTGATGCCACCCGATTGGCTGTTCCGGTGCATTGATCTCAAGCCGCAACATGATTTGACGAGTGCAAGCTATGCATCTTCTCCACTAATGCTGGCCATTTAAGTCCGAGTTGCCTCTTCCTCGACGGTTTGGGGTTGACTGTTTGGCATGAACCGACATGTGTTCTGCATGCCGATGGTTCTTGAAGGCGAAGTCGGAGTCGCTTTGCTCGAGGAGGAGTGATGGCGATGACACTCGATAGCAACCTCGGCGATGTTTTTCGTTCTCGACGGCGTGCATGTGCTTCGTGTGGTGGCCAAGTCGGCTGGGTTGCACGATATGGTCATGTTCTATGATGGCATTGGTGTATTTGTATCGGGTTTTGGCTGGTTCCCTGCTAATGAACCGGTCAATTCTCTTCTACTTCTTAAATTGCATATGTATTTCAAAAATGATTTTAAGCATTCCAGCTTCTCATCAGATGGGCAAAACCATTAATCCTAATTAATCATCCAGCTCTGAATCCGCGGTTACAATCACCACGTTTTGTGTGTGGCTATAAAGCATCTCGGCGATTCCGTGGTTTGTTTTTTTCGGAAATGGTTGTTCCTTCCAAGTGCTTACCGCCCACAGAATTAGACGGCGTCAATTGCTTTGTGAGCTAGGTAACCACGGATATGTCCATGCGACCATGCATGAAATCGGGCATGTTTACTGCTTGGAATTTTCTCATAGGCCGCCAGGTCGGTCGATCCGGGATCCACTGGAACTGTACGACCACGGAAGAAATTCATGGCATCACATCATCACGATACGAAGAACGGGATGCGTCACAACTGGAATCATAATGCATTGAGAAATCCAGGACTTCAGATGTTGATTCCTGGATCCCTACTGATCCTCATCTCTGGCGTCGTGACTTGATTCATCGTTTCGTGTTTAAAGCTCGTTGTATATCCAGACAATTTGCCAAGCTGTATGTGAAGCAGAGCAAGAAGATCTTTTTGCCCCAATGAGCAAAAAGATCCCTACTGATCCGGCTACGGACATGGAAGGGCTGCGGAGGTCCTCTGGGCCGTGGGAGAAGGGGTGATGTGGAGGCGGCGTGGATGCCCTCCAGAATGTGGGAGAAGGGGGTGGCCGAGCCGGAGCTGGGTGCCTGACTGCGAACTGGTCAAAGGAGGCACCAGCGCGTCACTACCCGGTCGTGGCCATCCGGGACTTCACGCTCGACCTCGCCCCCACCGCAATCTTTGATGGCCCCGTCCACTCCCAATGCACACGTCGCTAGGTACACGATTTTCCCTATCTAATTGAGGTTGTTGTTCATCTGATGGTCAAAGCGAGCTTAACTTTTACTAACTGATATGTTGATCTGATGACCATATCTGGCGGATGGCATCCAGGAGAAATCGGTGCGGCTATCCTCCTGTTAATATTTCAATAAATTGATACTTGGCTAGATGGCATCATTGATTTTTTTTTACCGTCGGTGGAGTCGAAGGCGGAGACCGAAAGCAGGAGGCATAGGGGATCGAAGGCAGCGTGCAGCGGCAACCTGGGCATCACGGAACACAAAGGTGCATGTGTCGTCGCATAGAAGACAAGTACTCCATTAGGGGATCCTCGAGGCGTAGGAAAAGGTAGGGTGTGAAACGTAGAGGTCCGGGATAGTGAGCAGATAGGTTTACCCAGGTTCATATCCGACGGCGGTGGCCGGATCTTACTTCCTGCTAGAATCCACTGTAATGGCAGAGACGGAGGTTTACAGAGGATTACAAGGATGGGTGTCACCGGTGCGAGTTGAGATTGGTTATACCCTAAAGGCTGGCCCCTAGGTTGGCTTATATAGTCATCCGAAATAGGGTTTACAGGAGAAACCTATCCGGCTACGATCAGAGTCGGTACAGAGTACATCTTGAACTACAAATCGATCTATATGCCTAAGTTGGTAAGTCTTCTGGGCTTCCCGTAGCTGGATGAGCCTCCATCTTCTTTCCCTGACTGGGCCGCCCATGGATCAAAGCTCTAACCCGGAAGTGGGTCACCCTGGTCAGTGAGTAGAAGTGGGTATAACCAGAAAGTATGTCCCCAACAGTAGTCCCTGGAAGCTTCCAAGATCCAAAGTTGGATTTCTTCGTCTAGCTTCAACGTTCTTCGGTTGCGGAATTTTGAAGGGTTTCTGAAACTCCAAAATAAAAATTGTAGGATCCGAGTCATTGTAAGTCGGATTTGTTGAATCATCACTCTTGTTCCCACACTCGTTTCAAATAGAGCCGGAATTTTATCTGGTGATATAACCCGACAACTTTTTAGGTCTTGTCACGTCACTGATCTATCAGTGTGACCATTGGTGGGTCTGCGTCGCGCGGCACCAAGGCGTCGTTTCAATAAATGCATGGAGATTGAGGAGGCAGAGTCTTCATAGGGAAGTTACCATGTCTGTTTCATGACGCGTGGCAGATATCCCGCGTGTTTAGCGCTAATCTTGGTGCCGATTAGCTATAAAGGGGAAATCACTTCATTTTCTTCACCTCTGCTCCACGGTGCCTTCTTCCTCACGTCCCTCTGCGCTCCTCGGTATTCTTCTTTCCATCACCAAAACCACAGTGCCACCAGTTCTTGGCTCTCTAGCGAGATGGCCGATTCTTCTTCTACGACAGGCCCGGCGTCGACGTCGACCGCAACGAAGGAGAGGAAGTGGCGCGGGATTTGGATCCTAAACCTTATCGATGACGAGAAGCTACAACAGATGGGGGACGAGGGTTATATTCCTACTAGCGTGTGGTGAAGCGGCCTCAGCGAAGCGATTCCGGCGACGGCGAACGCGTCCACTTCACAATGCATGTCGACCGAGGATTAAGTTTTCCGCCCTCGAAATTTTTCTCCGAGATAATCGATTATTACGGCGTCCAACTCCACAATCTTACCCCCAATTCGTTGTTAAATATTAGTGCCCACGCGGCTCTTAATGAGGGGTATCTTAGAATCAAACCGAGTCTTACTCTTTTCCGGTACTATTTTGGTACCCGGAAGAATTCCATTACTATCGCTATTCCTTACAATACCAAAACTCCTAGCTTAGTCCTTAGAGAGACCGAGCCTATCCTAAGATTTTAGCTAGTAAGTCAGTGAAGAGATAACATGCAACGTTCTTTTACCAAAAGGACTTGTCGTCTCCTGCCAAATAGGAAAGCTTGCCGGTTTTTGCCGATGGTGCTACAACCCACCAAGATTCGTGGGACGCAGAAGCGTTGGCACTGTTTGACGACTTGATCGATGACAAGAGGTGGATTGAGTTCTTGATAAAGAACAAAGGCTTCAGGGGATCCAACCTGGTGCACTACTGGCTGGAGCGTCGAATCCAACCCCTGCAGCACCATGGGGACTGACTGATACATTCAGTTACCCTTGACAAGAAGGGTAGCTTGAAGGTCTGTCAAAATCGGATTCATGTGAAGGATTATAAATCCAGGATGCAGTGGCTGATCAGGGAGTAGATGAACAAGAAAGTCCCGGAGATATCCATGCACGTGTACACTGTAGAGAGACCTTTGACTCCCATAAACCTTTCGACTTAAATATTTTATTCATCATCATCCCCATCCATTATTATGATGTACTGAGATATATGTTCAACTTTCAGCTTGTAGATCTTCCTGAATTGGAACTGGCTGCAATCAAGGGTTATCCTCTGGAAGAGCTAGAATTGATCGAGGAGGAGGAGATGGAAGAGCAACAGGAGATGCCTTCCAGGAAGTGCAAGGCTCCAGTTGTTTCGTCTGGTGCACAAGTGTTGTCAGTCGTCAAGAAGTAAGATCTTCTATCATAACTTATACTTTTTTTTTGTATTCTTTTTGAGTCATAACAATTTCCATTTTTGTGACTCCGAGCTAAACCATTGGTAAAAGGGAAAGGGAAACCGGGCAAGACGCTACGCTAGCAGAAGCTCAATTTGACTTCACCCGCAATAGCACCTCTGACCCCCACTCCCAACACTTCATTAGTGTCGGAGGATGTTTTATCTCCACACAATGGAGATGTTGAGGCTCACGCTGAGGAGCCTATTGAAAGAACATGTGTGCCCCATGTGTGGTTTTGGTAATTAATGACAATCTTTATGGACTTATGTTTGCATTGAGTTTTACTTATAGGATTTGTCCATAGGCAATGCTTGAACCATATGTTGGCTTCAAGGTTGGAAGAATAAGAAAGTGAAGAAGATCAAGTGTTGATCAAGGTTTCAAGGAATGATCCGGAGATTGGTCAAGTAGAAGTTGAGCCTATGGCAAGTGTGTCTTGAATAATAAGATGATCTCAAGTAGCTTGCCATCCTTATGGTGATCATGGATATGTGAATATATGCCTAAAAGAGAGGCTCTTCCATAGTGGAGTATGGGGGAGCAAATTCCAAGTCTTCACCAAGCTAGCGCAATCAAGAAAGGTGTTCCATCTTGAGGTGTAGAAGATCGTCATCATCAGCATCAAGTGGAATATACACAAGGCAATTGTTTGATCTTGATAGGGTTTCTTTCTTATCGGTCTCGTGGTGTTAGTTGGGAAGACCGGTTTATATGATAGATAACCGTACTATCAAGAGGGGCTCTCAAGTGAGTAACTTGATCATATCCCTCGGTGAGAGCTCAAACCTTTGCATACTTGGCATCATCTTTCTTGGTTCTTATTTGGGTCTTACTCATGTGAGTATTTATATCTTGTGTTAATCTCCATGACAAGCTCAAGTTCATCGAAAACGAATTTCATATGCTTTCTCTATTGCGTTTTCGATGTTGGAGGTTTTATCGGTTCGTCTTTTTGGGAGAGGTCAAACCTTTAGTCATTTGGTTCTATCCTACCTTTCTGGATTATGATGTTTCTATGGATGATCTTGTAGATCTCATTGTCCTCTTTAAAACGATCCCAAGATCATCAAAAACGGAGTCCGGATGCAAAAGTTATGATTGTTTTAGTTTCACTGTTTCTGCCAGTTTTCACGGGGGCGGATTATCCGGCCATGGGGGCGGATTATCCGGCCCAATTTTCGGAAAACGGCTAAGGACTTTGAGGCATGGATCCCAGTAACAGGGGCAGATTATCCGGGCCTCCGGGGGCAGATTATCCGGCCCAAATATCCGCCCCCTATACTGAGGGTCGCGCCGTGAAGTACTTAGCCATATTTTGGCCCGGGGAACCCGGAATATCCAGGGGAGGGGCGGATTATCCGGCCTGGGAGGTCCCAAACGGTCATATTTCGTTGGGGAGGGGTATAAATAGACCCTTTCTTCCTCCTTAGGCTGGCGGCTTGCATTCTCTCTCTCCTCCATTGTTTTGACCTTCAAGAGCTTGCAAATTCTCTTAATCCCTCCCATATTCTTGAATCTTTTTGGGGGACTTGAAAGGGGTGGTCTAGATCTACAACTCCACCAATCCATCTCTCCTCTATGTGAGAGGAACATATTGGGATCTAGATCTTCGGGTTTCTTTTGTGGATTTTCTCTTGTGTTCTTCCTCTCTTGTTCTCCCACTAGCTTTTGTAGCTTTGGTGGGATTTGGGAAAGAAGGACTTGAGCACTTCTTGTGTTCTTGCCATTGCATTTGGTGCATAGGTTTGAGTTCTTGGTGAGGATTTGATTGGGTGAAAGGTGAGAAGCTTTTTACTCTTGGGTTCTTGGAACCCTAGACGGTTTAGTTGTTTTGCAGGTTTGTGGATTACTTGGGGCCTCCAATTAAGTTGTGGAGCTTTCCCCGAGCTTGTTTGTTGGGAGCCTCCAATTGAGTTGTGGAGAAGTGCCCCAATCTTTGTGAGAAGTTACGGATTGCCACCGACAAGTGCACCGATAGTGAAGAAGTGAACCGAGCCTCTTGTGGCGAGGTTCACAGGAGAATAGGGTGAGGCCTTTTGTGGCGTGGTGGTCCTAGTACCGCCCACCCCTCCAACGAGACGTACTCCCTTTATGGGAGGAACTCGGTAACAAATCATCGTCTCCGTGTGCCTCGGTTATCTCTATACCCGAGATATTACTTATGCACTTCACTTTGTGATAGCCTTCATGCTTGAAGTCTTATATCTAGCTATCACATAGTTGCTTGTATTGCTTAGCATAAGTTGTTGGTGCACATAGGTGAACCGTAGTTTCTATAAGATTTGTGCTTGACAAAGTAAACGCTAGTTTTATTCCGCCTTTGTTAAGCCCATATCGTAAAAGTTTTAGACCGCCTATTCACCCCCCCTCTAGGCGGCATCTGTATCCTTTTCAATTGGTATCAGAGCCTGGTCTCTCTTTTTGGGCTTCACCGCCTTGAGAGTAAAGATGTCGGCTAGGGGATTAGTGCATGATGACATTTTCATATTCGATGGCACATGTTATGAGATCTGGAAAATTTGTATGCTTAATCATTTTCGGGCCATGGACCCAAATTTGGAGCGAATCGTAGATATAGGTTTTTCTCCTCCAATGGATTTCCTTAATCTATCTTGTGAGGATGAGAAAAACTTATATCTCGATGATCAAGCTTCTAATGTGCTTGTTAATGCTTTGATCCATGTAGTTACTTCTTCAGTCATACCTTTTTGGAGCGCTCATGAGTTATGGACAAAACTTCAAGATAAATATGTTGTGTCCAATATTTTTGAGGATGATTGTGTTGCTTCCACTTCCGGTCGAGATGAGTTCTCATCTTCTACCACTTCACCAACATGTGATTTTTCACAAGGTAATGATATGGTAAGTGGTGATAGAAATTGCAATATGGATAGTGTGCTTACTATTTGTAATCCCTCCTCTCTATCTAGTTGCAATGATCTATCTTTGGACTTTAACACTTCTAGCACTACAAACTCCTTACATGCTTGTGTTGATAGTCCTTGCATATCATGTGTAAGTTGTTTGAGTAAATCTCATGATAATATGCTTGATATTCCTTGTTGCCATGATATAAATGCTTTTATTTCCTCTAGTTGTTGTGTTTCTAACAATGTAGAGTAAACTGAAGTTTCTACGAGTCAAGACAACATCTTGAATGAAGCCTCAAGTAATTCTTCATTATCATCATCTCGCGGTTCCCATCTATGCCTTATGGCTAGGGATTCAAAGGTATCTCCTACTTTGGAACCCAATACCTCTTGTGCTGATGAGGATGAGTATAATGAGGAAGAAGAGATTGATGTTGATTTTTTACATGAAAAGGGTGAGATTGTTTATCATGCTCTTGTTAATAATAATATTGCTTGCTCTAACTTTGTTGAAATCTTGAGTTTTGCTATTGAGAGCAAAGAACGTATTGATAAGTTAGAAGCTCAAGTTGAGGAGCATGAGAACACAATTGACAAAATGAGTAGCCTTGAGCGTGAGTATGCTAATGATATTGCAAATCTAAATGAAGCTCTTGAAGAAGCACAAGCAACAAAAGAATCTCTTGAGGAGACATTTACTCTAGAAGTGTCTAAAGTAAAGGAAACCCGTGATAAAGCTCTTGAGGTGGCAATTGATCTCAAAAGAAAATATAATGAGATTTCCAAGTTGTCTTCTACTATTGCTCATTATAATGATGCTTGTGCTACTAACTCTACTTCTTTTGAAGCATCTATTTTGAAGGAGAACGTTGAGCTAAAGGCTCAACTTTCTTTGCTAACTAGCAATTATGGGAAATTGGAAGAAAGTCATGTTATGCTATCAAGCTCTCATGGGGATCTTCTAGCCTCCCATGATAGGCTAAAGTTAGCTCATGAGGCTATTGTGTCAAAGGTAATATCTAATGAGCCTCATGTGGACATTAGCACTACATCCACTACAAATGTCGTACTCACATGTGCTAGTCCTCATAATTCATCTTCTCATATTATTGCTACATCTTGTAATGAATTACATTCCTTGCCTTGTTGCTCTAACAATGAAGCTTCTACTTCCTCTAGTATTTGTGTTTATACTAACCATGTAGAGGAAATCAAAGAGCTCAAGGCCCAAGTCTCATCTTTGAAGAGGGACTTGAAAAAGGGTCAGGAAGGGAGGGCCACACTCAACAAGATCTTGTGTGTGCAAAAATTTCCCAATGACAAGAGTGGGCTTGGATTCAAATCCAATATCAAGAACAAGTCCACTAACAATAACAAGTTTAAGAGAGACAAGAAGAAGGTCCAAGAACATGTCAAGAATTTGGCCAAGATTGTTTGCTTCAAGTGCAAAATTGAAGGGCACCATGTTAGATCTTGCCCATTGAAGAATAAGACTCTCAGTGAGAAGCAAAAAGGGAAGAGGCCTCAAATTCAAGGTCATGGTGTACCTCAAGTTGAAGAAAGGCCACTTCGCAAAAAGAATCAAGATAATACTCCCATGGTGGATAAATCAAGTGTGAAGAAATGGAAGAAAAGAACTTGCTACATATGTCGTGAGAAAGGTCACCTCTCTTCTTCATGCACTATTGGTAACTCCTCATCCAAGCCTATTATTATTGATGATGTTTATTCTCTTCGTAAGGATGAGGTTGGAAATGTGTTTGCCAAATATATTGGTGCCCAATGTGGTGTCAAGAAAAGAACCATTTGGGTTGCCAAGCCTATTGTGACTAACTTCTTAGGACCCAACTTGGTTGGGGACCAACAAGCTAAAACTTGATCAATAGGTGTTGGTGGAGGGC
Organism: Avena insularis; assembly: GCA_023614405.1. Taxonomy (NCBI): domain Eukaryota; kingdom Viridiplantae; phylum Streptophyta; class Magnoliopsida; order Poales; family Poaceae; genus Avena; species Avena insularis. The sequence goes on along the minus strand of CM042690.1, from coordinate 654,916,503 downwards.
ATTGGAGACTTGGCTAAATCATGAAGAATTAAGGGAACTTCATCAATTATATTGTATCAAGCCAAGTGATTTATATTATCTTATCTCTATCATATATCCATTGTTCCTCTTTACGGTAACATGTTCTCAACTCATTTACATTTAAAGTTACTCGCCCCTTGTGCATGTGTTGGTTTGTACCTTGCATGTGTTTTTATATGTTGTGCATAACCACTTACTTATCTTGAGTTATCAAGTTTATTTGTGTATGTTGGCTTGCACACCATGTACTTGTTTTTTTGTGTTGAGCCTTTATTGGATCTACATGTTATCTCATTTTTGGATATTTCTTTGACTTGAAGTCGTTTAGTGCTCTATTTGATGTAGGTAGAGATGATGATCCCGTGTGGGTGCATTTTGTATTCAAATGAAAAATCTTAAATAATGCACTAATCATGGGGGAGTTTTCCTATATTGTGTAGAACACTCCTTTTATGCTTCTTCACAACATGTTTTGCTCCATATCGTTTTTATGTCTTTGGAAGATAAATATTCCTTTGGTACTTTGTGTCATCTTGAAAAGTGTTGAGAGTTTGGTGTGGTTTTTTTTAACTTTCTCTTTTTGGGAGTTGGCTTTATCTCATTCCTTTCTAACTTTTTTGACATTTTAGAATGAGATAAATCCTTGAGCATTTGTGTTTTTGTCTATCTCTTTCTCTTTGTTTTTTGCCTAGTTCATTTGTTGAACAAGTGGTCTTTCATGAGTTGATTTGGTTATTTGATATAATTTGAACAACCTTTTATCGTGTCACACTTTGGTGTTTCTTCTTGGTTTACTTGGTATTTTTTTCAAATTGTATCTCCTTTGGTTCTTGAAAGTAGTGTGCATGCATATTTAATAAATGTATATATTATGGCGTGCTTGCTTTACTTGATCCAATATATAGGGGAAACTCCACAAAATCCTAATTGTCTAAGATGTGCATGAAATTCAATTCATATCAATATGCACATATTTATGTGGAGTCTCTCCTATGTATTGTAGTTGCTCTAACTACTTTGGACCCAATAAGTTTGGGGACCATATTGTACTTGAATTTTGTTTTAGGTACCTTCGAGGTGCATTGGATGCTTGTCTCTTTCATAAGGAATAAGTGATGACTCAATGATAATTAGAGACAAGCAAGGATGATCAAGAAACACATATCTACTTCATCACAACAATGATATCTCGGTAACAAGTATCTCTTACTCATGCATACATATCGTCTTCCAACCTATGGTAGGTTGCATATTAGCATGATTTTTTTATATTTGTAGTTGTTGTGGTTCTTTTTTTTGGCCTTAAAGAATGCTCTCTATTGCATATGTGAGTAAGTTGAGACGAGTGCATATAATTGGGACTATACAAAATCATGCTCATGATTCACCAATCCCAAATATGTCAACCTAGCAATTATATTGCCTATTGTTTCCTCAGAGTACTCTCATGTGCAATATTGATGAATTTGCAAAGTTGATTCTTTCTTTGTGATACTTGATTCCTATTGCAATACATTCCAACTATCTCTACTTCCCTTAGTGGTAGTTGTGATGTATTTGATATGTTTGTGGTTAAAGTCCATGAATATACAATAAGATAAAATTGAGCCTTTTGGCCATGCTATCAAGCAAAGATCTTAGTGGTGTATTGTCATGACTTCATTTTGGATATCTTGCTCTATTTATTTTAATATCTATTTTGTGTGTACATGTTTCTTTGTGGATCAATATCTTTGTGAGATTGTCTACTTAGAAACGTATACACATGAGAGATGTTACTTCTCCATTTTTGACATCTTCTTTGTTTCGTGTGTGTTGTATGGTCATACTAAGCAATATCATTCATTGAAGACTATGTTGATGCTCAATGATCATCCTTGCATTAGTCTTATACTATGCTTTGTCATGCCTCTCACACATCCTTGTGGTTGAGCCTACTATTATGTTGTCTCTTACTCATTGCTCAACCATTTGTTTATTGCAAGTTTTATGCCTTGGTATATGCTCTTTCGTACATAGTTGGGTTTTAAATAATATAGAGGGAGTGAGGATGCCATGTTTTTCCATATTGTATTCAAATGCAAAAAAAAATTGCACAAACCTTGGGGAGCATCCTCATATTATATAGAACACTCTCTTTTCAATCTTATCATAATATCTATCTTTCATTTGGTATGTTATTTTTGTCAAGTGGTTCTTTGGATCTTTTGATTGCTTGCTTCATTTATTGATGCTTCTTTACCTTGTTATTTTTTTTGCAATCTTTTGATCCTCAATTTTGTTTAACCTCCTCCTAAGTATTCGTCATTGGATACGTGCATTTTATTCCACTCACACTATGAGAAATGTACATATTTTGGAGGAATTATCACTCTATTGGCCGTGTAGAGCTTTTCACCCATTTTGGCAATCGATGCCAATGGGGGAGAAGTTTTGGAGGGTTTAAGGGAAGTTGGTTTCATGCTTTGAGTTTGTTCTTATGCATTTGCCTCTCATGCTCTTGCATCTTTGTTGTTGCTTTGCATGTTGAATATATAGATATAAACCCTCTCAAAGGGATTGTCATGCTCTTGCATCTGTGTTGTTGCTTTGCATGTTGAATATATGCATTTTCCTCTCATTCTCTTGCATATTTGTTGTTGCTTTGCATGTTGAATATATAGATATAAACCCTCTCAAAGGGATTGTCATCAATTACCAAAATGGGGGAGATTGAAAGAACATGTGTGCCCCATGTGTGGTTTTGGTAATTAATGACAATCTTTATGGACTTATGTTTGCATTGAGTTTTAATTGTAGGATTTGGCTATAGGCAATGCTTGAACCATATGTTGGCTTCAAGGTTGGAAGAAGAAGAAAGTGAAGAAGATCAAGTGTTGATCAAGGTTTCAAGGAATGATCCGGAGATTGGTCAAGTAGAAGTTGAGCCTATGGCAAGTGTGTCTTGAATAATAAGATGATCTCAAGTGTAGCTTGCCATCCTTATGGTGATCATGGATATGTGAATATATGCCTAAAAGAGAGGCTCTTCCATAGTGGAGTATGGGGGAGCAAATTCCAAGTCTTCACCAAGCTAGCGCAATCAAGAAAGGTGTTCCATCTTGAGGTGTAGAAGATCGTCATCATCAACATCAAGTGGAATATACACAAGGCAATTGTTTGATCTTTATAGGGTTTCTTTCTTACCGGTCTCATGGTGTTAGTTGGGAAGACCAGTTTATAGGATAGATAACCGTACTATCAAGAGGGGCTCTCGAGTGAGTAACTTGATCATATCCCTCGGTGAGAGCTCAAACCTTTGCATACTTGGCATCATCTTTCTTGGTCCTTATTTGGGTCTTACTCATGTGAGTATTTATATCTTGTGTTAATCTCCACGACAAGCTCAAGTTCATCGAAAACGAATTTCATATGCTTTCTCTATTGCGTTTTCGATGTTGGAGGTTTTATCGGTTCGTCTTTTTGGGAGAGGTCAAACCTTTAGTCATTTGGTTCTATCCTACCTTTCTGGACTATGATGTTTCTATGGATGATCTTGTATATCTCATTGTCCTCTTTAAAATGATCCCAAGATCATCAAAAACGGAGTTTGGATGCAAAAGTTATGATTGTTTTAGTTTCGCTGTTTCTGCCAGTTTTCAGGGGGGAGGACTATCCGGCCATGGGGGCAGATTATCCAGCCCAATTTTCGGAAAACGGCTAAGGACTTTGAGGTGTGGATCCTAGTAACAGGGGCAAATTATCCGGGCCTCCGGGGGCGGATTATCCGGCCCAAATATCCGCCCCCTATACTGAGGGTCGCGCCGCGAAGTCCTTAGCCATATTTTGGCCCGGGGAACCCGGAATATCCGGGGGAGGGGCGGATTATCCGGCCTGGGAGGTCCCAAACGGTATTTCATTGGGGAGGGGTATAAATAGACCCCTTCTTCCTCCTTAGGCTAGCGGCTTGCATTCTCTCTCTCCTCCATTGTTTTGACCTTCAAGAGCTTGCAAATTCTCTTAATCCCTCCCATATTTCTTGAATCTTTTTGAGGGATTTGAAAGGGGTGGTCTAGATCTACAACTCCACCAATCCATCTCTCCTCTATGTGATAGAAACATATTGGGATCTATATCTTCGGGTTTCTTTTGTGGATTTCCTCTTGTGTTCTTCCTCTCTTATTCTCCCACTAGCTTTTGTAGCTTTGGTGGGATTTGGGAAAGAAGGACTTGAGCACTTCTTGTGTTCTTGCCATTGCATTTGGTGCATAGGTTTGAGTTCTCGGTGAGGATTTGATTGGGTGAAAGGTGAGAAGCTTTTTACTCTTGGGTTCTTGGAACCCTAGACGGTTTAGTTGTTTTACAGGTTTGTGGATTACTTGGGGCCTCCAATTAAGTTGTGGAGCTTTCCCCGAGCTTAATTGTTGGGAGCCTCCAATTGAGTTGTGGAGAAGTGCCCCAATCTTTGTGAGAGGTTATGGATTGCCACCGACAAGTGCACCGATAGTGAAGAAGTGAACCAGGCCTCTTGTGGCGAGGTTCATAGGAGAATAGGGTGAGGCCTTTTGTGGCGTGGTGGTCCTAGTACCGCCCACCCCTCCAACGGGATGTACTCCCTTTATGGGAGGAACTCAGTAATAAATGATCGTCTCCGCGTGCCTCGGTTATCTCTATACCCGAGATATTACTTATGCACTTCCCTTTGTGATAGCCTTCATGCTTGAAGTCTTATATCTAGCTATCACATAGTTGCTTGTATTGCTTAGCATAAGTTGTTGGTGCACATAGGTGAACCGTAGTTTCTATAAGATTTGTGCTTGACAAAGTAAACGCTAGTTTTATTCCGCCTTTGTTAAGCCCATATCGTAAAAGTTTTAAACCACCTATTCACCCTCCCCTCTAGGCGGCATCTGTATCCTTTTCACCTATGAACACCAGTTCACAAACCAAAGCCACAACAGGTGGCTCGGAAATTGATAAGGGTGAACCCTCCAAGGTTAAGGATCCCACAACTGGTTCTTTTACCGACAATCTGTTGGAAGTTCCCGACGCTTCTAGACTTAGTCTCACCAGGAAGAAAGCGGAAGATATTCATAAGCTTTCCCTTTCATGCTAGGAGGCCAGAAAATTATGTGCCGAAGAAGCGGCTCAAGAATTTGAAGACGTGAAGCTTGAAAGCTTGCTGGGGAAAATCAAGATTCGAGAAGAAAAGATAAGGGATGCTGAAGTTCCGCCTCCACAAGTACATCCCTTAGCTTTTCCTGAGAAGATTTTGGATGAAATGCATGCATCGGGAACACATTGTAAGTCCTTTTCCAACTCTTTTTACAGTCTTTATATCATATCATCTAACCCCGAAGCATTAGGTCAGATAGAAACTAGGAGTATAGAATCCGTTTTGATGCTTATAGGATACCAAAGAACGAAGTAGTGTGTCCCCCAAGGCTCGTGCTAAAATTTAACTTAGTAAAATGACCAACCCGAGTCTTAGTATCCCTCTGACTCTGGTTATTATTCTGATGTAAAGAAAATTATGTGTTACAACCAGGAACTGTTGAAGAACATATCCACCAAGCAGAAAGATATTAAATATCTCCGGCTTGACAATGCCTAACTGAAGGTGGGGAAGGAGGAGTCAGAAGGTAAGCATTTTCGAATCTCCTATTTTCTTATTGTTTTTCCCGAATTGTAATTCGACTGTATTTGCTTGTTGTCATTGCAGACTTGCTGAAGAAATCCTGCAAGCTTGTGGAGGAAACAGATAACTTAAAGGTCTTGGATCTAGAGAACACCGGACTCCGTGAAGAGCTTGAAAAACTCAAAAAGGAGCATGAAGAGAGCGTGAAAAATCTCCTAGCGTCCAACGACCATGCCACCAAGAAACTTGGCAAGACCTTGGCCCTCCGTGATAAAGAGATTGAAGATCTTAAATCAAAAATGAGCAGGCAAGGCAACATCACCCAACACTCCGGGAAGAACTCTGAAGCTTGAGGGAGGAGAAAACTAAAATAGATCAAACCATCTTTGGTAATTTGCCAATACCATACCCTTTTCCTTTGGAAATTTTTATGACTTTTCGTCAGATTTTTTAGCTTTGTCTTTTCACAGATGTGACACCCCCGGGATCAGGGTTAAACAAATCCCATACCTTAGCCTGACATAAGTTTAACCTAGAGCTCGAGGATATCCGGTGAAGAATCGGTAACACAACAGTAACCCTATGACACAAAATTATTACAGCAAGCTCAAATGAGCAGAGAAACAAAATATTACAAACAGAGGTCACTGACCACAAACATAAAACAACAGAAGGAAAATTATTGCTATTAAGTATAGCAAGCTTAACAAATGGCCTAAGAGGCCTAAAGCATAATGATGACGTCCTAGCCCATATATTATAGGTTGTCGGCCAAGAACCCCAAGCTACTCGTCGGTGTCGATGTCGTATAGAACTCATCTTCAGGGAACACTTACTCTGCTACAAAAGTATCAACAAAGCAAGGTGAGTACAGGGTGTACTCCGAAAGACTTATGGCTGGTGGGGTTATTTTACATAAAGCCATCTTTGTTTATAAAACAAGAGGGAGTAGAAGCTCGTCTAATCAGAACATTTTCAAAGGGGATAAGAGAGTGACATCTCCAAAGTATTGATCATCTTTTGATATCCACCAAGTCGTCATCCAAACCTCAACCAGGATCACCTCCTTGTACCCTGAGGAAGCATCCTTAAGCACACATTGATCTGCCAAGTTTTACGATTAGGTTAATGTTCTCTATGATCTTCACATCCATTCCCAAGTCGTTCATAACCATGAACACAGCTTTTTGAAAAGATTAAAACCTTGCAGGGGTGTACAACTTTACCCACACGTACTAACCTTCTCTTAATGCCACTAGATAAGCCCTCTTCATTAGAAGGACGGCAGAGGGTGATTAGACATGACCTTTTACCTTGCTTTCGCCTAAATCCATGAGTCACCGAGAAATGATTTTCTTGGCCCAATATCTATGTCCAAGAATCGGGAGTACTCCCGGAGCCTCCTTCCTCCTTGGGCACGCCCTATATGATGCACCATCTTCAACCCATTTGAATGTGCAGATGCCAAATCTCAAACTATGGACTCATGGATCAGATTAGACAAGTTAGTTACTCGTGGGATTTTCCTGGCCCCGTGTGGCTTTATGCTCATCTTGGTTCAAGTGGTAAGAAGTTTTGGGTCCTAGGGTGGCGAGTATGGGACTACAAAAACCACATCCCACTGTGGCCTCCCATACAAGCCTTAGCATGTTTAACCTTTACCACTTATCTCACCTCATCAGTATATCTCGATCTCCTGTCATACTAGATTATCTACATATGATACATCATCTAGATGAACCATCACTAATAGCTAAGCATGGCTAAAAAAGACACAGATAATAGCTCTAGTAATGCACACAAGCCAAACCTAGTTATGTTAGGAGCAGTGGATCGTGTAATATAAGCTCAAAGGGAGTAATACAATAGACATGATACTCTATCTATCGATAAAATATCATAGTAGAACTGTAGGCAACATGGCAGGGATTGAAATGCTTTCTAAATCATAGGATTGTATAATGGTGGAGATATGCTTTCCTTTGCCTGTTGATAACAGATAAAACAGATCTTCGGGAGCCTTGTACTTGACTTGATTACAGTTGGTCAAGTATTGTTCGTCAATCTTCGATGGTGCTGATCTTGATCTTCGATCTTGAACTCGATATTGTATTCTACCGAGGAAGAACCAAACACCATAAAGAAAGGGAAACGATCAACACATGACATCGATGCAATGCTCAAGCAAGGATGGTGATATGACAAGTTAAGTTGTATTGAAATGTAACCCTATGGCATGCTTGTCCATTTTAAACAGGGTCCGAGGGTTGCAAACCCTAAAACAGGGGAACCTCGGAATCACCTGCGGGGGTTCACTTTGTTCTTCTAATAAACTTTTTAACTGAAGTTGATGAACAATGCATGATTTTGATTCTATAAGATAGATCTAATTTTCTGAATATTTTTATATAGTATTCATATTTTTCTAACTTAAAATGAATTAGTTATGTTTTTACTCAATTTTAGTCCATTTTTAAATCATTTAAAAATAACTAAACATTTTTTGAATATATATAAATTATTTTCCATCTGGCCCCACATGTCAGATTTTTATTCTTTTTACAAAACAATTATTGAAATTATTAAAACCCTGACAGCTTGGGCCCACATGGGTATTTTATTTTCTAGAAATAATTATAGAATACATTTAGGAAAATAAAAAGGGGATTACTACGTCATGCCGATGTCAGCACGATGTCAGCAATGGCGAGCTCCCAGGTGTCGATCAAATCCTGTGCTAGGATGTGTGTGCGCTTGCATGGAGGGTTGTGTTCGAACCAGCGGTTCACAGGGAACCACATGGTGGCTGCGCCGCTCTGGAATGGACACCGGAGCCTCGTCGACGACCATGTCCGAGTGGTGGCAGAGTAGGCACACGACAGCGGGTCAATACAGGGTGAGAGGAGATCAGAGAGGCTAGGGAGGAGTAGAATCTCACCAGGAAGTTGTTGGGCTAATCGGCAAGGACGCGCGGGGTCGGGATCGACGACAACATTAATGGCGGTCGTCGAGGAAGACGATGACCAGGAGCTTGATTGATGGGGACTCGCGTATATTCCTTAGGGGGAGCTGACCAGGGTGACGAGGCGGAGATGACGTCTTGCTTGTCCTGCTCCGGGGAGCCCTCTAGCAGCAGGGAAGAACGACTTCCGTCGGGTAGGGTTTTGTCTTCTACTCCCAAGCAACAGAGAGTGAGAGAGAGGGGAAAGGGGTATGGGAGAGAGAGGATGACGAAGTTGTTCTTATCCCCACGTCCAGCGGCGACGATGAGCATCACAGTGTGGCGGGGCGACGGACGGCATCGCGGCAACCATGCAGGTACTTGGCTCGGGGAGGAAGACGACAGACAGAAGGGTTGAAGGGGTACGGGCCTCTGCTAGGCTGGCATGGGCTCTGGTGGGCCGCGGTGTGGCGCGCTGCGCGGCAGGGAAAGGGGAAGGTTAGATGGGTTGCAGCCCAGTTGCTCTTTTGCCTCTATTTTCTTAACAAAACCCTTTTTCTATTATGTTTTCTCTTTTCTGTTTGTATAATCGAAATTCAAATATGTTTTGATTATTTCCAAAATACCAGAGGTTTTTAAAACATGTGAAATATTGTGGGGCCCCTTTAGTCCATTTGGATTCCATAACTTTGGACTTTTTCAAAATATTTTCAAAACTCACTTTGAATGGATTTAAGGGAGAGGGGAATTAGGGTTTAGGGTTGTGCTTTCTTTTGTTGGCATTTTTCTTTAGCAAAAATAATGATGCTTATGAATGCATAAGAAACCCTAATTAAGATTAACTAAAACCAGGTGTGTTACAATAGAACCCCTCAACATTACGGATGTCTCCTCATCTGAGTCCTGCATAGACTGACTTGTCGCGGTCGGAGATTTCATCCATGACTTCCGCCAGATTCTTGAAGAAACTAGCGAAACTGTTAATCTCTCTGAACTATACAAGATATCTGCCTTTGAGATGAGGGACAAGGCCGAGGAGTTTCTGAAGCTGATTGATGACTGGAATATGTCATATGCCCGGATAGCTGCCTAGAATGCCCTTACCATGGTGATGAGTCACCATGGTAGCATGGTAATCTGGCAAGTGACCAAGGCTATTTCAACTATTGATGAAGACGGTAACAACCAAGACATCAAAGCCATTTGGGAGTCTTGTGCAGGATACGCCTATCGCGTGGCCAAGATGACCAACTACTCCAAGTTGTTCTTCCAGTCCGTCGTTGTGCCACCCATCCCCCTACTGAAGAAACTGAAATTTCCAAAGATGATGATGAAAAGACAGAGTATGACATCATCAGCTCGGACAAGGATCAGGACAGTGTCGATGGTGGCACCAGTGCAGCAGCAAGATCTCCATCTCCACCACCTTCAATATAGAGTCGGAAAACAAACTATGCATTATTTTGAACCAAGTGGTGTAATGTAAATAATTTATATGGTTGTGTTGTATTGTAAGAACTTATGCATTTACTCTAGCACTTGTTTGATTTTGTTGTGCTTGAAAAATTCTTAAGAACTTTTTGTTCATACTTTTTGTTTATCTAGCTTTTCCACTTTGTCCCTTCCTTGAGCCGGCCAACTTTTAGCACCGAAACACTACGGAGCAACAAAGCTCAATTGCTAAATCAGTATAAACTAGCAAACAGAGCCGGCTTTAGTACGAACAATTCACTACAAATAACCAAAGTCTAAACAGAAAATGAGACTTACACCCAAAGGTAGCATTTTTATAGAGTCAGAAATCTAATCAGAACGAACATGAGCATAAAGTACTTTCAAGCATTCTGAGATTTTCGAATTTGACATGATCAATCGGAAATAAGATGGTATAAAAAACTTCTCAGGAAAAACATTGATGTAACCAATACTTTATTTCACTTTGAACATGTAAGTTTGTGATTATAAGAACAGAAACTTAAGAATATAAGGGATGTAGCTGTGCAATATTCCATGGACGATCTAGCTCACCTGGATTTGTGCTACCACCGGCTCTCTTTATCTTCCGAGTATCTGGTATTTCCTTAACTAGTCTCATATTCCTTAAATACTATGACCCATTATGCAGTACTCTGCTGATCATAAAAGGTCTTTCCCAAATCAGGGAAAGTTTTTTCTTTCTTTTTTGCACTAGTCGGAGAACTAGGTCGCCTTTTTTGAAATAATGATTTTTGACTCTCTAACTATGATACTTGCGTAACTTTTTTTGATAGGCTATAGATCTTTGTTTAGCATCGATGCACACTTCCTCGAGCTGTTGAGGTCATCTTGTCTAGAAACTTTGGAAACTTCTTCGACATACGTAGCAACTCGGGAGAAATATGAATTAGATCGCTTGAAAGTATTGCCTCTGCATCATAGACCAAGAAAAAAGGTGTGTATATGGTTGATCTGTTCGAAGTTGTTCATAAGCTCCAGATAATATACGGTAATTTTGCCCAAGTCCCTACAGCATGATGAAGCGGTGCTTCGATACGAGGTCGCAGGCCCTATAAAATAAGACCATTTGCCCTTTAGGCTTGCCCATTGGCTTGTGGATGTGCGACCGACGCAATATCGAGTCATATTCCTTCTTATTCACAAAATTTGCCAAGTTCTCCTATTGGAAAGTTAATCCCGTTGTCTGTGATAATGCCATGCGGATAGCCGAACCGGATGATCACGTCCTTGACGAAATTTTTGGTTATGTCCTGATGGCTATGAAAATAGCCATCTTTCTCCATGTTTAAATCGCATTTTTGGTTATACAATTGACCAAGAATCTCTCTCGCTTTGCTACTAATGACTAATTATTGCAAAGATGTGCAATCCTTTGTCTTGAATTGTGTTGTGCAGGAAATCACACTTTTAAGGTGAAATCAAGAGCATTTATTGAAGATTACGAGGTTGCCTACTCAGCCAAGCTAACTGGGTCGAGAAGCATTCTACAAGCTTAACAACCTATAGTACGGGTAAGGCCCGCCCGTACGATCCACCCGTACTATGTGGTAGTGGGTATGTTAGGTCAAACACTGTAACTTTTGTGAAGGCGCCTATATATTTCAAGAGAGACATCATTCTCAGATTGCATCACAACACCACCGAAGGATATCCACCACCATAGTTCATCCTCTCCACCCTCCATCCACTCCATATCCATAGCCATCATCTTGTACTTGAGATCTCCTTGTGAATTGGCGATCATTGTAAGAATATTTGATTTCAATCTAAGTATTTTGCAAAATGTTTTCTATCCTTGATCTTATTGTTATGAGTGAGTAGTCCTCACAGGCTACAGGTTGGGGTGAAACCTCGCAGCGATTATGTGCATCTAATACATGACAATATTGTGTGGTGATTTAATAGAGATTTGTATCTTTGTATCTTGTCTTGATCCATGGACTTGTAGGTACCCAAGATCCCAAAGATTGGTAGAGATTTGAGGTGAGATGAGTGGTGAACTGCGACTTCATGCAAAACCCAGTGATATCAAGGGGAGTACGGTCTTCGTTTAGGGATCCACTTGGGAGTAACAACAACATCAGTTCTTAAGGCTTTGATATGTATTTTACTTAATAATTGTTATAGCCTGGTGCTTCGTGGTATAACGGTTGGATCAAAAGACTATTGCTATGCATGTGGCTTGTAGGGATTTTAGTATATTTGGATGTGTTTCCCACAACCTTATCTTTTTTAAATCATTTCACATGAATGTGCGTATTATTATATTTATCCCATATGATGTGCAGCTGCAAATGAATCTTCAACACTGCCCTATTTCCATCCATTGCAACAACCAACAATTCAAAGGAAACTAGAAAGGTTCAGTAAACATAAGATAAAATGATTAAACAAATCTTATAGACGTATCTCATTTATTTTCCATTTAGCATCATTTCCCAAGGTTCGATTAAACCTTGGTGTAATAGGGAAAAAGCTATTATATTGCATCCGTAAATCCGGATCGAAGGTATCAACCCTTTTTCTGGCGCCATTGCCGAGGAAGCAATTCACTATCCTGGTGAGGTCACTAGAGACCTTGTTTTTAGTTTATTTCTTGTTATTAATTTAGTTTTTGTTATCTATTGAAAAAAATAGTTACTTACTTATTTATTTCACTTATTCCAAAAAATACCAAAAAGAAAATAGCCATGGCATAGAAGAAACTTGGGTAGTATGCTACTCCCAATGATGATTTTATCTATGCACTTATTACTTAGCCCGCTGGTGATGCAGAAACTTATGAAATTAAGCCTAACTTTTTGAGTTTGGTTCAACAGAATCAATTTGGAGGCTCAGCTGGTGAGGACATAGGTTTGCACCTAAAACATTTGCTGAAATTTGCGACATGATGCGCATTAAAGATGTTGACCCTAATGCGGTGAAATTACATTTATTCCTTTTCTTTTAAGTGGAAAGGCTAAGGACTGGTTGCTAGCTTTTCCTAAAGGCACTATTACATCCTAGGTGGAATACACTAATCTTTTTATGACTAAATTTGTTCCTCCAGCTAAGACTATGCAACTAAGATCCAACATAACAAGCTTTAGACAAGAAGACCGCGAGCCACCCGCGCTTGCTTGGGAGAGAATGAAAGAAGTTGTAATGAACTATCCTAGTCATGGTATGGAAGAATGGATTATATGACATTTATTTTTATAATGCTCTTAACCCTATATATAAGTCTATGCTAGATACCGCAGCAGGAGGAACCTTCATGGGAAGCAAGTGAATGTTGCAAAATAACTACTTGATAATATGCAAAGCAACCATGCCCAATGGCATGTGGATAGAACCTCCTCAAAAAGGGTGAATTCAATCACCGAGGGGCATAATGAAGAGCATACGACAAAGGTAGATGAGTTACTTAATATTATGAAGGGTATGTAAGATACCCAAATTAATGCTATCACTATTGATGCTAATGAAGTTTATAACTCGTAACCTGTATAACCCTGCATGGAAGAGTCAAAACTATGGCTCAAATTTTCAAAAACAATATTCTAATCGTGCAGGTACTCCACATAATAATTATGATAATCATAGTGGAGCAAATCATGGCAATCACCCTTTTGAAAATATTGTTTGAACATTTATGTAAGCTCAAACTAATCAAAATAATATGCTTATGAAAAACACGAAGAACCATGATAATGTAATAGTATTGGTAAATTATCTAACCAGGCCATTTAAATTAGAAATGATGTGTAGTCTCTACAGGAAAGAACCAAGACCATCGATGCATGATACCTTCGATCTGGATTAACAGATGTAGTATAATAGCTTTTTCCCTAGAAGACCTAGGTTTAATCGAACCTCGGAAAGCACTGCTAAAAGGTAATAAAAAGGACACATCTACAAGACTTTGTTTGTTTGTTATACCTTAGTCGACCAGACCAATCTAGTTTACTTTATAACGGGTTTGAATAAATGGATGGAGATAGGATAGGGTTGAAGATCCACATGCAGCTGCACATCAAATTGGATAAAAGATAATAATAAGCATAGTCATGTATAATGTTTGTATGGAGATAATCTCTTGTGGGCAACACATCCTAATATTCTAGAGCCCCCGTGATGCAGCGGGCATAGCAATAGACTCTTAATCCAACTGAGAGTACATCGAAGCCACGGGTTACAAACAGTTATTAAGTGTAAAACACGGAACAAAGCTTTAAGTGGTGATGTTGTTGTTGATCCCGAATGGGGCACTAAGCAAAGACCGTACTACCCTTTCTATCACTAAGGTTCCTATGAGATCGATGCTAGCCAAGTATCTCACCTAAAGCCTTTATCAATCTATGGGATCTTGGGTACCTACAAGTCCACAGATCGAGACAAGAGATGAAGAAACAAAAGATACAAATCACAATTCCAAACAAAATACAATTCTCCCATGATCTAGATGCACATAATCGCTGCGAGGTTTCTTCCCAACCCAGAGCCTGTGAGGACTACTCACTCATAACAAATAGATCGGAGATAGAAAACATCATACAAATACTTAGATTGAAATCAAATATTCTTACAATGGTCGCCAAATCACAAGGAGATCTAAAGTACAAAGCAAGGGCTATGGATTGTGGATGGATGGATGGGGGAAGTGATGAACAATGGATGAACAATGGTGTGGATCTCCTTTGGTGGTGTTGCGATGCAATCTGAGAATGACGGCTCTCTGGCCGGCAGCTGGAGCCTCAAGATATATAGGCATCTTCATGAAAGTTGTAGGGTTTGACGAGACGAAGCCGTCACCACCTGGTACGGGCGGGCGGTATGGGCAGACCACGCCCGTACCAGTGGTTGTTAAGCATTCAGGCACCTTGGTACAACATCCCAATTACTTGGCCATGTGTACTTCCTCAAAATCCTTCATTATGACTCCTTATTTCGCATTAAAAGTCATGATTTCCTGCACAACATAAATCAAAGAAGGGATTTGCATATCTTTGCAATTATTAGTCATTAGTGGCAAAAGTTGAGAGTTTCTTTGGCAATTGCTTGACCAAAAACAATGTTTAAACGCAGTGGAAGATGGCAAAAATCGGAGCCATCATCTTGAAGGGAATATGCCCTGAAAGGAAATAATAAAGTTGTTATTATATATATTCCAAGTATATGATAGATGTTTATTTTGCATACTATAATTGTATTAATTTGGAAATGTTAATACATATGTGTTTAATAAACAAAAGGAAAGTTCCTAGTTATGCCTCTCTTATAAACTAGCTCATTGATTAACAAGATGATCAAGGTTTCGTGATCATGGACATTAGATGTTGTTAATAACAAGGTCACAACATTAGTGGAATGATGTGATGAACATTCATCCGAAGTATAGCATTATGATCAAAGTCATTGTGTTTATATTGCTATAACATCTAACGAAGTAATCCTAGTCCTTAGACCATGAGATCATGTTAATCACTTACACTGGAAGAGTATCTTGATAACATCAAACGTCACACCGTGAAAGGGTGATTATAAAGGTGGGTTCAGTACTGCAAAAGTGTTATGTAGAGGCTCATGGATCAAGAGTGGGATTTGTCCATCCTGATGACAGATAGATATTATCTAGGCCCTCTCGGTGATATCACATTGGTTAGTTTGCAAGCAAGTGATGAGATCACTAGAATGTTATATCACGGGAACGAGAAAAGAGTACATGTCGATAACGAGATCAAACTAGGTATGGAGATACCGATGATCGAATCTCGGACATGTAATATATCATGAGACAAAGGGATTTAGTTACTAACGTTAAAGGTTCTCACGATCACAGAAGTCATCATAGAATGTGTAGGAGTCAGTATGGATCTCCAGGTCCTGCTTCTGATTATTGATCTGAGAGGGGTCTCGATCATGTCTGCATTATTCAATAAATATAGGGTGACACACTTAAGGGACACCAACACCATTTGGATCAAATATGTTTCAGACGAATGAATTGCAAAGCACTGGAATTATTTCAATAGACACTAAAACTATTTCGGGTGAAATTGCTAAAATTGGTTCTGCATGTAATATTGAAATGTTGTAGGGGGTTTTATGTGAATGTTTGTTAATTAAAGTAATTAACAAAATTCTGAATAAAATGAATAAAAGAGTTTTATTAATGAGAGAGCATTAAATTTGGAGAAATTTAATGCATTTAAAGTGGAGACTTTAAAAGGGAATGTTAAGGGGCAAATTTATGTGGAGGGGATTACCAGCACATGAATGGGGGAGGTGAGGGGTCACCTCCATGGGGCGCCGGCCATGGGAGGGGTACCCCCTCCTCCTATAAAAGGCCACTCCTCTCACCCTTCTTCCACACACCTCCTTGTGAAGGATCTCTCTCCCCCTCTAGTATTATTCCCCCATGGTCGCGGATTAGCGAGATACATGTTCCCGGTGGCATTTCGTCTACAAGGAGTTGCTGCTTCCGCTGCATCGCTGGAGCAAGGAGGCGGAGGTTGTTCGGTGGCCTGAACGTGTGTGTGAGTGCGGATGCACTGCTGGTTGGAGGCGCTAGGACTTCCACACGATCTTGAGATCGTCAAGCGAACGACTACATCATCCACGAGTTCCTACTCGTTAACAAAACTTTGTTGTCTTTGAGGGTAAGTTCTCCATGGATGAATATCCACCCGTTGCTTGTATCTAGTAGATAGATCTTGGCGTATAGTTCCCATCATAGGAATTTTTTTGTTTTCTATGCTGCGAACCCTTCACAAATTCCCCAAAGCTCAAACCTTGATCGTCCTTGAGCAAGAAGAACCAAAAGAACTATAAGGAATTCAGCGTTTAAACTTGAAACAATGAGAATAAGAGTTCACTTACAGTCGATAGTCGTATATGCTCAACACTTCATTCATTTGCGAAGCTTATCAAAGTTAGAGAGATGAAAAGAATACTATACAAGCTTCGGTAAGTCAAGATAATAAAAGTAAAGTTTAATATAAGTATAAATAACTAGAAGTGTAGCAATCAATCCAATTCCTCTAATTAACTCTCAGCTTGCCAAGGAACACTAGGATGTTTAAATAGCATAATTGAGTAGGAGAGTTTCATGTCCCAAGTAGTATAACAATGAAGTGTCTTATTTACACCCACATCAATAAATCAAGTCTATCTAAAACACTTCTAATCCAATCATTGTCTTTCAAGAAAATTTTGTAAAGTAGTAATGGGACCATGCCAAGGACTTGTTATGTGGATCCTCATAGATATCTTTTTTCTTTCCTTCATTTTTCAAGGATCGCTGATTGTTTATTTTGCAAGTGTTTGCACAACCTTTGAGAGTACCAATACTTTTGCCCATATATTGACACAGATGCCACTCATGTCATCAACTCATAGCCGAAATCCGGGGTTATACCATAGATTATTCAAAAGCTAGCGGAGTTGTTGGCATCCCAAAGGTGTGCATTAGAGACATAGAACAAAGTTGTCTCACTTCTTTCTCTTTCTCTTTTTTTTGAGCTAGTATCACAGTTTGATCCACAAGGTTAGCTTTGGCATGCATCACAATTACCACTAGACTTTATTTCAATCAAACAACTCCTTTCATGAGTGTCATCAAGACTATCAAAATATCTATGGGGTTAAGTATCATCAAGGGTATACTCTCAAAATAATCATTCATCAAACGAGTCATAAATTTCAGACTTTTCTTACTATACTTGTTTGGCAATATTATTTCCAAGGCAAGAATCGGTTAACTAAAAGAACTAGAGCAAGAGCTTCAACAACTAATCATCATACCAATAAAAAGCCTTACTCCAACCATATTAACTTACTTCCCACTAGCATGGCATCTTAGCAAATCAACCAACTAAGATAAACAACTCAAACTTCATAAGTGGGAGACATAGGACATACCTCTCATAAGTGACTTCATGGTTCTCTTCCTTATAGGGATGTGTTCCTTCAAAACTCAAACACAATTACTCTCGAAATGATATTAAAGCAAAGAGGCAAAGTATGAATCCACGTTTAAAAAAACGGAAAAACAGAAAAATCTTTTTGTATTTTTGAGGATAGGGATTAAAGAATAAAAAAGAACTTGCGACCAATCAAGGGTTTAAGAAAATAAAAACAAACGAAAGCAAGAATAAACTAAAATGAAAGCAAATTAAAAATCAAAGGAAAAAAGCAAAGTGTTGGAACAAGTAAACATGAGTGTTTCAAATCTCCCAAGGAGCCGGAGTACAACCTCGTTATTACACAAATAAATTTGTCGGGGGAACACATCCCTAAGCTCAGGCTTTTGCAAGCCCTTTTGTTTCTCATTGTGGTGGCGGTGGATAATCTCCCACGTTCCATTGGCTGCTCCAATCATGGAACTGGGTGGCGAGGCTTGTAGTGGCATCTTGAAGGTTGATGGAGAGGTTGTTCATGTTTTGAATATTTCCTTCAAGTGCATAGATGTATCCATAGGTGGTGTAGTAGTTTGGTGGCTGCACATCTTCGTTGGGTCCTCCTTGTTCTACTTCTTCATCTTCTCCTCCTCCTCACATGGGTATTTATTGTTGGGGTAGATTAGCTTCAACCTGTGCGTCATAACGCAAACATCCATCCTCGATAGAGAATAGACCGCTAAGCAAAGGAGCTGGGATAAAGTGATCCGCTCTAGGTATATCGAAGAAATATATACCATGATTTTTAGAAATCGTACTACACACTCTTAGAGTAGAAAGACTAAGACGGTTACTTCCAGTCAATGGTTGGATGTTACCTAGGTTGATGCGAAGTGTGCGTGCAAGAACGGTCACAACTCCTCCTCCACATATGGGTCCTTGAGATTGAAGAGCCTGATACTTAAGGTAAAACACAAGTAGAGCGCCCAAATTTGGCGTTAAGTTATAATTGATAAGGGCATCTTTTGCGAGGATCAAGATGTCCTCCTCATTAACTCTAGTAAACTCACCATGTGTCTGAAGTGTGTTAGCAATCACATAGAATAAATATCGAATAGCAGGATGATCAATTTGGTTCCCCTTGGGTATGTTTCCATGAATTATCATCAAATTAATGTAATGTGAAGGGGAAAGATCTAAAACAAAGGTAGTTGTGTGTACATCGGTGGTGTTGTTGGCAAACCCAAAGCATTGAGCCCATTGGCTGAGTGTTAAAGTGTACTCACAGTTCATAAGGCGGGATTCGATTCGATCAACTATGGGCCTTTTTTCCTCAGAACAACCATAAGGATCCACCGTGTGCGTCAAGGTGCTGAAGAACTCAAGCGTCAAGCGGCGATACGGGGCAACATCCTGAAAGACAAAATTGTACAAACCAACACTATTACAAAGTAAATCGAAATCAACACGAATGCCAAGTTGGTTCAGGATATAAGGACACATCCACTTGGTAGACTTGATCTCTCGAATCTTGAGACGATCGAAACGGCTCAGTTGGAACTCCTTGGTGAACTCGATACCAAGAGACTCGGGGGTTAATGTATCAATGGGTGGTGCGGAGGATTCCACAGCCATCTCACGTGTACGACTCCTCGTGTTAATCTAATAAATAGAAACAAGACAAAGTAAATAAAGATTGCTAATAAAAAAATTGGTCCAATAGAAACATAGCATAAGTGATTCTATACAATAACTACAAAAGAAACTCCTCTAAAAACAATACTAAGCATGCTTAATATCAAGATTGAATCAAGAACAAAACTATGTCTAGATTGACAATGATGAATGATTGAGTGAAGATATTGCACAAATAAGTTGGGGATCGGAGGAGAATCATACCTTAGATCGAGTGAGTGTAAATAATCGAAGAAAGATTGAGTAAATTTGAAGATCCAATAGAGGTGGTTTGGAGTTTGGAGGAAAAAGATAGAAAAAATGATTTGGGGATTTTTCAGGTTACCTCGTCTAGGTGCTTATGGCGGCTACGTAAGTGGTATGGGCGAGCGGTACGGCCGGAGCCCGCCCATACCGGGTGACTTACCTTGGGGGCGATGACTTCTCCCAGGTGGTGCACTCGGTACGGGCGCGCGGTACGGTCGCGCGCGCCCGTACTAGTGGTCATTATCTCTATGGTGACTTTGCTTGAAATCTGATATTTGCTCGAGGGTACGGTACGGGCACGTCCGGCCGTACCAGTGGTCGTTATTGACACTGGTGCCTTCGGCAGACATCAAAAAATTTATCTCCCTTTGGCTTGATGTGGTACGAGCGCATAGTACGGTCTAGTCCGGCCGTACCAGTGGTCATTAAGAACACTGTTAACTATAGAACTCAAGGAATTTGATTAGTAGCTCCGTGCGCCTTTGCACATCTTATCAAAGGACTAGATAACAACAAAAATACTAAGTAATAATCCAACAATACTTCTTAGGCCATGTGTTAGTAAAATAAAGGGATTTCTATTTTCATACCATCGGTTCATTAGTTGTACCCAGTTTTCCCCAGTTACTTAGTTTTTCCTCACTTTTGCCCATCTCCTTGTATAAACTCTCACATGTTCTGAAACTTGCCGTCAGTCAGCCTTGCTGTTACATACTGACAAGTGGAGCCGCGTTCAGTCGGGTCCCGTAGTGGACCCTCGCCGTTACGTGCTGACGAGTAGGGCCACGTTCTGTCGGGTCTCGTAGTATACCCTTGCTGTTACATGCTGACAAGTAGGGTCGTGTTCAGTCGGTTCCCGTAGTGGAAACCTCTCTCAACTTATCTAGATCAGCATCGGACCCATAACTTATCCATGTGAGCACCGGAGCCACATCTTATCCACGTGAGCGATGGACCCTTCATTGTCGTGCAAGGACCTGGGGTGACTTGCGAGGAGCTTCGCGACCTTGAGGTCGGCTACGACTCAACTACTTCATCAATGTTCCTCTCAGAACATCAAATGCTTTCCGTTTACAAAGATATGTTATCGAAACCTCCTCCATTACAACTTTACTCATAGATATATCATGGCTAGGTGTGTTCAATCATAGGAATTTTTTTGTTTTCTGCCACAGAACCCCTTCAGTGGTATCAGAGCCTATGTATGCATAGTACTATTGTACGGTCAATACGCACACTGATTGTGTGGGCATTGATCCTACAGTTGTCACCCTTTTATGGGTACCTGTTTATATCGCGACATTGTTTGATGAAACGGCTCAGAATGACCTTACGTGTAAACTTATGCGAGACTGGTTCCACGCTCAACATACGGCTTGTACCATATAAGTGTCTAGCGGGTGCTTATTTCTCATTCAATAGTTTATATAGCACTTACAATGGAGGGCCCTGAAAGGGGTGTAATAGAGACAACTGTTTGATCCATGTTGTGGACGGAAGATCATATTTAGAAGCAGTTCGTCTCAAAAGTCTAACAACCACGTAAAACTTGCAAAAGAAAAGCTAGAGGCATCTAACTTTGTTTTGCAGGAGGCACATGATGTGATATGGTCATATTCGTAGTAAAGGTAAAGTAGTTTACTTTATATTGCTAAGTAATATAGTAATAGTCATCTTCATGATGCGAACTGGTGGCGTTTGGACTTGACGTCGTACTGGTGGCAAGATGGATATCATGCCAGGGAGCACGATGGAGATCAATGCGCATGAAGAATACCATATCATATCTCGTTAATCTACATATGATGTTGATTGCTTATACATCTTGGTGTGTGCTATTATTAGGAAACCTAAGAGTAGCAATAATAAGATGATCCCTATTAGATACCAACTATAGTGTTCTCCCATTAGTGTGCACCACAAAGAAAGTTCGTAGTTATGAAGCAGGCCGTGACGATCGGGTGCTAGACATCTCCGCGTTCGCATACTATGGGTGCAAGCCATGTATGCACTAGAATACACTAAGATTAAGTTGACGAGCCTAGCATGTACACACATGCCTCAGAACATAGGATGATTGAAAGATCGAGCATGAGTCACAAAGTATGTTGTGATTGACGGAATATAGTCTACCCTACCAGCAGTATCAAAGGCCATGTCAAGGATGATATAGTGTAAAGGGATCATGTGATCGCTAAAACTATCTTAGGGATGATAATTTTAGTGGAGCTCAACTGCTAATTTTGTTACAAAGTTGAACTCATATTGTGAACTTAGTCTAAAGTCCTTTGCAAATATCCTTGTAGATCATGTCTAGATTCTTTGAATTCGGGTCCTAACGAGATCAGGTGGAACTCAAAGTAGATGGGTCAAATTTCATAGACTGGTTTGAATGCCTCCGGGATACCCTCAACCTGAATGGCCTACTCTATGTGATAGAAGAGCAACTAGAAGACAACCCCCATGGATCAGCAAGTGAGCCTAAAGTTATGTACTATCAAGCTCGCTACAATCACTCCATCCTGGTCCAATGTGTGATGCTCAACTCAATGGAGACTGAGTTGTGTCTGCATTACTTTAACACTAATTCATATCAGATGATCGTGTAGTTGAAGATGCTCTTCGCACCACAAGTCAGGCTCATGAGGCATGACCTGATGGAAAGATTTATCTCACGGAAAATGAGAGAGGATGAAATCCTTCATAGTCACCTATCAGTCATGTAGAGGCTGTATGACCGACTTGCAAGCGATGTGGACTGCCAGCTGTCAGATGACTTTGCTATAAATGGAGTGTTGTGGTCGCTACCCTCCAGGTATGAGACCAATGTCAAGGGTTACATCATGATAGGAAAATTGTTCACCTTTCATGAGTTTATGTCTAACTTGAATACTCTGGTAGTATACATCGATGGTGGTTCACTGGATGAAGATAATGAAGGTTTATTTTATATACAAAAGCTATAAATGTTTCAAAGCAAACACTTATTGTAGTTTACCAAGTATATCGATACTTGTTTTTCTATTTATGACAACATTATCATCTGCATGAGAGATTGCTAGAGAGGTGACAGTCTCGTGTTGAAGACATTCAAGTTGTTGATGACCGATGAACACTCTCCCTCTACATTTATCATTTAGATTGCTAGTTTTGAATAAAGTTTGTAATCATAGTGAGTGTGAGACCTTATTAGTATGTCCTGTTTTTAGCAAGATGACTATTCAATAAGCTTGTAACAATCCTTTTGTAATGATCTTACGAATAAAATCTTTTATGGTCACATCTTTATTATGAATGGATTATTCTTATTATTGGTCTTAATGATAAAAACTTAGAACATTTATAAATGAAGTGCCAAAATACATCCAAAGGGTATTGATTGACTTGAATACCAATGTCTTGGAGATTTGATCAAAATGACTTAGTATTCAAATTAAAACTTGAGGCATTAATACTTGTGAAGATGTTTCACAAACTACAAAATTTGGATACACCAAAATTGTTGATATATATAGGACATCGTAATCACATAGTATTGGATACTTATGGTCTAGATCTGATCTCTTCTAAAGGTTTAAGTATCGTTTAGAGTTAGCATTAGAAATCGCAAACACTCACAGGGAACATCTGAAGATTCATGGAAACAACACCACAAAAGGTTATGGCACGTTCGAGTTTTTGGAGTTTCAATAATATTGAAGTCGTGATGAATAAAGTTTTTGTAGTATATTCTTAGGAAACTATAAATACATCTTCTAGACCGAAGGAAGGTAAAACTGGTATTGCCTGACTTGTACTTTGTCGAGAAAAGGTCTTTCTAACAAAGGACATCAGTAGGAAGAAAGTGAAAGTTCAAATATGGTACTTTGACCATTCCTTCAATTATCAGAGTAGCGCAACAGAATCTGTTCCAGAAGCTGGACTATAATTCAAGGAGAAACTAATGATAGAGATCATAATGTTTCGCATAATACTTTTGCTAAGGAAAGTAGGATTCAAAATATATATTCTGTTGTTGCAGGATTATATTGTTAATTCAATTGTCATGTTGATAGAACATGACATACCTACAAACTACAAAGAAACATGATGGAACCAAGTACGAGAAATGATTGAGAACCATGAAATACCGTTAAGTTATATTTGATATTTCAAAGTAATATGTTACTTGATCTCATTAAGTAAAGGTTATTTACTTAATCTTCTAAATGACTGCAAAGTCATAAGAAGAAATGAAATTTAAAAGGAAGACTTTGAAGGATCGATTTGTCACAAATGTGTTGGACAAATTCAAGGGATTGGCTACAATAAGTAGAAATGCCTAAGTCTGTTAGATTCAGATAAGCAATTACTCCAATCTGGCAATTGGTACTAAGATTGTCAAAACTAAGTTGTCATTGGTACAATGGGCAATTTTCAAAAATTAGGTAGTTGTTATATGTCTCGTAATAGTAATTCTTAGTTTGATAGATGATCAAGGAGTTTTGGAAATTGCCAAAATGATGATAAATCCTGCATTTAAATAAATTTGAGTGGGAGCTAAAGGGTCTTACCTTAATATGTGTGTGACATATTTTGAGTGGGAGTTGAGAAGCAATCCTGACATCATATGTGGATGACATTTTGAGTGGAGTGCAGCAACATAGGAATGTGGGAATATTCAATGAAATTTTAACAAAGCATTAAACAACGGGAATC
The DNA here is from genome assembly GCA_023614405.1 of Avena insularis. Taxonomy (NCBI): domain Eukaryota; kingdom Viridiplantae; phylum Streptophyta; class Magnoliopsida; order Poales; family Poaceae; genus Avena; species Avena insularis. The sequence continues at coordinate 654,891,908 of CM042690.1, read as the reverse complement.
TATCAAGATAGATTATTCGTTCAACTAACATTGTTATCGAAATGTTTCAGGGAAATAGATTCTAAAAGAGTTTAGAATATCTAGTTTGGATTCTGAAGAGTTCAAAATACGACAAGAAATAAATCATGTATTGTTTGTAAAACTAAATGAAACATTGAGTTTGACTCAGTATAAACAATTATGGTTAAAAGGGAAGAAAGAGATGTATGACATCTGCTATGCCTTGGTCATAAGTTCTTCAACGTAACTATATTTTATACTCAATATAATGTGGCACATAGTCTGTGGTTAGAAAGAAAGTTCTTAGTTTTAAAGAACATGTGCTCAAAAATAAATTCTAAGTGAACCACTTGAGGAGTTGAGTTTATCGTTAAGGTATGGTTGGACAAAGAAATTGCAATCAGATGCAATTTCAGCTAGGATCTACATAGATATAGTATAATTGTTATGGCTTGAAAGAAGTTCGACTTCAACTAAGTGTGTTTTCTATTATACATGACAATAGTCATGGTGAATATTGGAAAACAAAAGTCTCAATCTATCGCCAAAACAAATACTTTGACACATCATGTGATAATGGTGTAAATCTCAAATACGTGATATTAATGATTTGCAAAAGAAATATAAGGATCTGGTAAAATAGATCATAGAATAAAAGGGTTTTATCCACATGCAAGGCATGATCAAGAGACACATCCGATGTGGTTTCATGATTAATAACAGTTGCCAACTGGATTATTTATACTCTAGTGCAAGTGAGGCTGAAGGAGATATGCCCTAGATGCAAATAATAAATGATGTTTATTATCATATCTCAATAAGTTCATAATAGTTTAGTATCATGCTATAACTGTATCTAGCAGAAACATTGATAAAAGTGTGATATCAAATAGATTAGAGTCCCTAGTAGCCTCTATTTAACTAGTTCATTGGGCAACTGATGATCAAGGTTTCTCGATCATGGTGCATTTATGACAACTAACAATAAAGTCATATCATTGGTGAATGATGTGATGGACATTACCCAATGCAAACATTGCAGCATGATCAAGTCACAAGTTCACCATTGCAATAGTTAGAAACATAGTATCCTTCTCCTTTGACCGTGAGAGCATATTAATCACTATCTCCCAAGGCTGCCTTGACTGCATCAACCGTCATGACCATAACTAGTTGGCTATAAAGGTGTATGTTAGGTATTTCAGAGGAATAGTTGAGGCCTATGCATCAAGAGCGGGATTTGTTCACCTGCGTGACAAGAAGATACACTAGGTCCACTCAATGAGATTGCAGCCATAAATGTTGCGCAACATGTGACTAGATCACGGGGATGGAATATCATGGGATGAGTAAAACTACACTCGTCAGTAACGGGATTGAACAAGGTATGGGATACCAATGATCAAATCTCAGACAAGTCATGTATCGAAGTAACAAAGGGAATTGGACTCAATGTTTATGGTTCAAATGATAACAGACACGTGGAATGTGCAGGGGTCATTATGGGCATCCCAGTCCCACTAATGATCATTGATCCAAGAGGAGTCTTGATCATGTCTGTGATGTTCCTGAACCGTAGGGGTAACACACTTCAGGGTAAGATGATATTTGTAGATCTTTTGGTAGAATAGAATCAATAAAGTATGAAAATAGAACTTCGGAATAGTTCCAAAAAGAGAATGCCCGAAAAGTTCCTAAGAGGATCCGAAGTTGTTCGAAAGAAGGAAATAAGTTGAAAGGTGTTTCATATCAACGGAGATTTATAATATGCATTTATATATGTTAATTGATAATTAATATATATTAAATTAATTATTATGGGGCAACTTCCTCTACTCGGCCACATCCCTGGAGGGAAGCCACCCCAGAGCGCAGCACGGCTGGGCCGCAACAACAAGCAGTCCCACAAGGGCAGACAGCGAACATCGCTGGTTGTTGCGTGCATGGCGTGCAACACAATAGTGGGCCGACCCACATGAGAAGGCACGCTGACAGGCGCGTGGGAGAGCGCAAGCGGCACCGGGGGCTAAGCGGGCCGCCAGGGCATGGCCCACCCGACCGGGCCACAACTGTCTCACACACGCCAACAGGTCGATGGCGGTGGGCTGACGCGTGGTCCACCTAGCCACTACTACTGAGCGGACTGCCACTACTGCTGCTGGCCGGAGGGCTGGTGCATGTGGCCCACCCGACCACCACATGGGGCCTAGCTGGTGGTGCATTCTCCTCTCCTTTTTGCCTTTTTCCTTTTGTCCCACCCCGGGACTTTAGAGGAAGGAGTCATCCCTTTTCCCCTATATAAAGAGGGGCATGGGGTGGGAATAAATACACCTATAATTTTTTGAGGCAAGTTTCCTAATGGAATAAATCTCTCTCTTTCTCTCTTGCAATCGTGGCTCCCTGTTTGGGTTGTGCACGCAAAGGGAGTACTTCGTTGCAGCACAAGGAGGTGCTACAGGGATTCTAGGCCGGACATCTTCTTTCGCACTCCTGGTAGAGATTGGGGAACTGGGAGTCGTCACCGTAAACCGCATGTGTGAAGGAAATATGCCCTGAGAGGCAATAATAAAGTAGTTATTATATATTCCTTATACATGATAGATGTTTATTTTACATGCTAGAAATGTATTGATTCGGAAACATCAATACATATGTGTTTAATAAACAAAAAGGGTTCCTAGTCATGCCTCTCTTATAGACTAGCTTGTTGATTAACACGATGATCAAGGTTTCCTGATCATGGACATTGGATGTTGTTAATAACAAGGTCACACCATTGGTGGAATGATGTGATGAACATTCATTCAAAGTATAGCATTACGATCAAGTCATTATGTTTATATTGCTATAACATCATACGAAGTAATCTTTATCCTTAGACCATGAGATCATGTTAATTGCTAACACCGGAAGAGTATCTTGATAACATCAAACGTCACACCGTAACAGGGTGACTATAAAGATGGGGTCAGTACTACGAAGGTGTTATGTTGAGGCTCATGGATCAAGAGTGGAATTTTTCAATCCAGATGACAGATAGATATACTCTGGGCCCTCTCGATGATATCACATTAGGATAGCTTGCAAGCAAGTGATGTGATCACTAGAATGTTATATCACGGGAACAAAAAAAGAGTGCATGTAACGATGTGAGATCAAACTAGGTATGGAGATACCGATGATCGAATCTCGGACATGTAATATATTGAGAGACAAAGGGATTTAGTTACAAGCGTTAAAGGTTCTCACGATCACAGGAGTCATCGTTGAATGTGTAGGAGTCAGTATAGATCTCCAGGTCCGGCTGCTGATTATTGATCGGAGAAGGATCTCGATCATGTCTGCATTATTCGTGAACCATAGGGTGGCACACTTAAGAGTTACCGGGCACCATTTTGGAGCACATATGTTTCAGACGAAAGAATTGCAAAGCGCAGGAATTGTTTCAATAGAAACCGGAAATTGTTTTGGGTGAAATTGCAGAAGGTGGTTCTGCATGTGATATTGAAATATTGCAAGGGGCTATATGTGAATGTTTGTTAATTAAAGTAATTAACAAAATTCTGAATAAATTTAATAAAAAGAGTTTTATTAAATGAGAGAGCATTAAATTTGGAGAAATTTAATGCATTTAAAGTGGAGACTTTAAAAGGGAATGTGAAGAGGCATTTTAATGTGGAGGGGTTACCACCACATGAATGGGGGAGGTGAGGGATCACCCCCCCCCATGCGTCGGCCATGGAGTGAGGGGGCACCCCCCCTCCTCCTATAAAAGGCCACCCATTCCCTCCTTCATCCTCACACCTCCTTGTGAAGGATCTCTCTCCTCCTCTAGAACTATTCCCCCATGGTCTCGGATTAGCGAGATACATGTTCCCGGTGGCATTTAAATGCGGAAGGAGTTGCTGCTTCCGCTGGATCGCTGGAGCGAGGAGGTGGAGGTTGTCCGGTGGCTTGAACGTGTGTGCGAGTGCGGATGCGCTGCTGAGTTGCGGCGCTCGGACTTCCTCACGATCTTGAGATCGACAAGTGTACGACTACATCAACCATGAGTTCCTACTCGTTAACAAAGCTCGTTGTCTGCGAGGGTAAGTTCTCGTTGGATGTATGTCCACCCGTTGCTTTGTACCTAGTAGATAGATCTTGGCGTGTAGTTCACACCGTAGGAAATTTTTTGTTTTCTATGCCGCGGACCCAATAGTGGTATCAGAGCCTGATCTATGCGTAGGTGCTTAGCACGGGTAGTACACATATGGTTGATATGTGGGCGATGATGATCATGTTATTGCATCTTCTATGTATTTTGGATATTGGTGGCATAGTGGGATGAAGCGGCCCGGACCAACCTTACATGTCATCGTACATGAGACCGGTTCCACGACTGACATGCAACTTGTTTTGCATAAGTGGCTGGCGGGTGTCTGTCTCTCCTACTATAGTCAATATCTGATTTACAATGAGTTGCTAATAACTTAGTTATCCTCGTTGTGGTTCATGTTAAAGGTAAGAACGGTTCTATCTCCGAAAGCCCTAAGCCACGTAAAACTTGCAATTGATAAATTAGAGGCGTCTAGTTTAGATCGTTGTTGGGCTAGTGTGTTGATATGGTATTGTTGTAAGTAGATGTATGGTGGATACTCTTACAACACACTCAACTGTAAGTTCCATAGACCTTAGCCTTATACACAAAGGAATGATAGAGATCATACCACGATGCAAGTGATAGAGATCAAATGCATGGACCATATCATCTCACTTTACACATTAGATGTTAGCATCTTATACTGCTAGTTTGGCGCGTTTGATAGCATTATAAGATGATCCCTCTTTTAGATATCAAGATAAAAAATGTGTTCTTCCTTGAGTATGCACCGTTCTATGGATCATGTTTCGAGACATCACGTGATGATCGGGTGTACTCGAATCTACGCTTTCATAAGGCAGGTGTAAGACAGTTTACACCGAATACTAAGGTTCTTACTTGGCGAGCCTAGCATGTACAGACATGGCCTCGGAACACGGACCGAAAGGTTAAGCATGAGTCATATGGTTGATATGATGCCCATATAGATGCTCGCCTTTGAAGCTATATCAACTCACATGATGATCGGACTTGGTATAGTGGATTTGGTTCATGTAATCACCAAAAGGACACGAGGGATGTCGTTTTTGAGTGGGAGTTTATTAGTAATTTGGATTAGTTGAACTCAATCTATCATAAACTTAGTCTAAATAAAATTTACAAATTCTGTTGTAGATGGCACCACCTGCTTTTAATTTCAATGTGTTCATGGAGAAAGAGAAACTTGCTGCGAATGGTAGCAACTTCACCAACTGGGCTATGAATTTGAGGATTCTCCTCCTTGCTGCAAAAGCAATATGTGCTAGATCTGCGCGCTAGGCCCCACCAGCTCTGATGCCCTGACGAGGAAAAGAATGTCTATGTGACTCGTCAGGAGGAACACAACTTAGTTCATTGCGGCATACTGTATGGGCTAGAGCCAGAACTTCGAAAGCGTTTTGAAAATGGCAATGCCTTTGATACCATGGGAGAATTGAAAATGATTTTCGATACCCATGCTACCGTAGAGAGTTATAATGCTACAGAAAATTTCTTTAGCTGCATGATGGAGGAAAACAGCTCCATTAGTGAGCACGTACTCAAAATGTCTGGGTACGCCGATAAGCTTGTGTCCTTGGGAATAACGATTCCCATTGACTTAGGCATACATCGTGTTCCTGCCACCTAGCTACAAGAGCTTCGTGATGAACTATAATATGCAGGGCATGAAGAAGTCTCTTCGAGCTTACATCGATGCTTAAAGGCTGAAGTGGAGATTAGGAAAGAACATCAAGTGTTGATGATCAATAGGACCACCGGTTTCAAGAAGGACAAGAAAGGCAAGCACAAAGGGAAAGAAGGGTGGCAAGTCATTTGCACTGAAAAGAAACCTCGGGCTGGCCTAAGTCGACACCAAGTGCTACTATTACAAGGGGTAGCCATTAGGCATAAGCGCCCCAAGTATTTGGCGGACAAGAAGTCCAGCAAGGCAAACAAAGGTATATGTGATATACATGTTATTGATGTGTACTTGACTAGTACTCGCAGTAGCACCTGGGTATTTGATACCGGATCGGTTGCTAATATATGTAACTTGGTTCAGGGGCTATGGAACAAGCGACAACTAGCAAGGGATAATGTCAGGATGCGGGTCGGCAATGGATCAAGAGTTGATGTGATCGCCGTCGGGACGCTACCTCTCCATTTGCCATCGGGATTAGTTATAAACCTAAATAATTGTTATTTGGTGCTTGCACTGAGCATGAACATTGTATTTGGATCATGTTTGATGCAAAGTGGTCATTCCTTTAAATCTGAGAACAATGGTTGTTCGATTTATAAGAATGATATCTTTTATGGTCATGCACCTATGTTGAATGGTTTATTTCTATTGGATCTCGATAGTAATATTACGCACATTCATAATGTTAATGCTAAAAAGATTAAACTTGATGATGATATGTCTACATATATGTGGCACTGTCGTCTAGGTCATATTGGCATTAAACGCATGAAGAAACTCCATTCTGATGGACTTTTGGAATCACTTGATTTTGAATCATTTGATACATGTGAGCCATGCCTTATGGGCAAGATGACTAGAACGCCGTTTTCCGGTTCAATGGAATGGGCGACAAATCTGTTGGAGATCATACATACTGATGTGTGTGGACCAATGAGTGTGTCGGCGCGAGGTGGATATCGTTATTTTGTTACTTTCACGGATGATTTGAGTAGATATGGGTATATCTATTTGATGAAACACAAGTCTGAAACTTTTGAAAAGTTCAAGGAATTTCAGAATGAAGTGGAAAATCATCGTAATAGAAAGATCAAGTTTCTACGGTCACCGTGGAGGAGAGTATCTAAGTTACGAGTTTAGCACACACATGAAAGAGTGTGGAATAGTTTCACAACTCACGCTTTGCCAGAACACCTGGCGTAATGGTGTGTCGAACGTCGTAATTGTACCTTATTGGATATGGTTCGATCTATGATGTCTCCGATGACTTACCTCTGTCATTTTGGGGTTATGCTGAAGCAGTTGCATTCACTTTAAATCGTGCACCATCTAAATCCGTTGAAAGCGACACCGTATGAATTATGGTTTGGAAACAAACCTAAGCTGTCATTCTTAAGGTTTGGGGATGCGATGTTTATGTGAAGAAACTTCAACCGGATAAACTCGAACCCAAAGCGGAAAATGCGTCTTCATAGGATACCCTAAGGAAACAATTGGGTATACCTTCTATCACAGATCCGAGGGCAAGGTTTTGTTGCCAGAATGGATCCTTTCTTGAGAAGGAGTTTCTCGCGAAAGGTGTGAGTAGTCGGAAGGTAGAACTCGAAGAGGTTATTGAACCTTCTCTTCATGGAATGGCGAGTGGCGCGCACGGAAGTTGTTTGAGTTGACTTCAATCGATGAAGAGAGAGCTAATGATAATGATCATGAAACTCGAAGAGGACACTACCAAACTCGCAGGTCAAGCGGGACATGTCGGCTCTCTGAAGCTGGCAATCCTGTTGTGAATTTCATGGTTGATGAAATGGATGACCCTGCGACGTATGAAGAAGTGATGATGAGCCCGACTTCCAACAAATGGCTAGAAGCCATGAAATCCGAGATGGAATCCATGTACGAGAACCAAGTTTGGAACTTGGTGGACTTACCTCACGACCGAAAGGCTGTTGAGAATAAATGGATTTTCAAAAGGAAAACTGATGCTGATGGTAATGTGACCATCTATAAGGCTCGACTTGTCGCAAAGGGGTTTCGACAAATTCAAGGAGTTGACTACAATGAGACATTCTCTCTCGTAGCGATGCTTAAATCGGTTAGGATTATGTTAGGAATTGCTGCATATTTCGATTATGAAATATGGCAGATGGATGTCAAAACTGCGTTCCTCAATGGTAAGATTGAAGAAGAGTTGTATATGATACAACCTAAGGGTTTTGTCGATCCTAAGGATGCTAATAAGGTGTGCAAACTTAAGCGATCCATCTATGGACTGAAGCAAGCATCACGAAGTTGGAATCTCCGCTTTGATGAGGTGATCAAAGAGTTTGGATTTGTCCAAACTTATGGAGAGGCTTGTATTTACAAGAAAGTGAGTGGAAGTAATGTGGCATTTCTGATATTATATGTGGATGACATATTATTGATTGGAAATGATATAGATCTTTTAAACAGTGTTAAAAGTTATCTAAACAGCAAATTTTCAATGAAAGACCTTGGTGAAGCGTCATATATATTAGGCATTAAAATCTATAGAGATAGATCAAGGCGCCTAATTGGGCTATCGCAGAGTACATACCTTGATAAGATATTAAAGAAGTTTAATATGGACGAAAGTAAGAAGGGGTTCTTACCTATGTTGCAAGGTAAGACATTGAGTAAGACTCAAAGTCCGGCTACGGCGGAAGAAAGAGAGATGATGGATAAGATCCCCTATGCCTCGGCCATAGGCTCTATTATGTATGCCATGCTATGTACAAGACCGGATGTGGCACATGCTATTAGTTTGACAAGTAGGTACCAATCTGATCCAGGTTCGGAATACTGGATAGCGGTAAAGAACATCCTATGGTACTTGAGAAGAACTAAGGATATGTTTCTCATATACAGAGGTGAAGAAGAGCTAGTCGCTAAGTGTTATGTTGATGCTAGCTTTGACACCGATCCGGATGACTCTAAGTCTCAATCCGGATACGTATTTCTCTTGAATGGAGCAGCAGTTAGTTGGAGGAGTTCCAAACAACCTGTGGTGGCTGGATCAACAATGGAGGCAGAATATGTTCTTTGCTTGAAGCGGCGCGGAGGAGGCGATTTGGATGAAAGAGTTCATTACGGGCGGGTGTGGTTCGGTCGTTGGACCCAATGGTGATCTATTGTGACAACAATGGAGACATAGTCAACATAAAGGAACCAAGGTCTCTAAGAATTCCAAACATATTAAGCGCGGTTTCACTCCATCCATGAGCATGTCAAGGATGGAGATATAAAGATTTGTAAAGTACACACGGACCTAAATGTAGCAGATCCGTTGACTAAAGTTCTCCCTAGGGCAAAACATGATCAACACCAGAACTCCATGGGTGTTAGATTTATCACTATGTGATCTAGATTATTGTCTCTAGTGCAAGTGGGAGACTGAAGGAAATATGCCCTGAGAGGCAATAATAAAGTTGTTATTATATATTACTTATACATGATAGATGTTTATTTTACATGCTAGAAATGTATTGATTCGGAAACATCAATACATATGTGTTTAATAAACAAAAAGGGTTCCTAGTCATGCCTCTCTTATAGACTAGCTTGTTGATTAACGGGATGATCAAGGTTTCGATCATGGACATTGGATGTTGTTAATAACAAGGTCACACCATTGGTGGAATGATGTGATGAACATTCATTCGAAGTATAGCATTACGATCAAGTCATTATGTTTATATTGCTATAACATCATACGAAGTAATCTTTATCCTTAGACCATGAGATCATGTTAATTGCTAACACCGGAAGAGTATCTTCATAACATCAAAGCGTCACACCGTAACGGGGTGACTATAAAGATGGGTTCGATTACTACGAAGGTGTTATGTTGAGGCTCATGGATCAAGAGTGGAATTTTTCAATCCAGATGACAGATAGATATACTCTGGGCCCTCTCGATGATATCACATTAGGATAGCTTGCAAGCAAGTGATGTGATCACTAGAATGTTATATCACGGGAACAAAAAAAGAGTGCATGTCGGTAACGAGATCAAACTAGGTATGGAGATACCGATGATCGAATCTCGGACATGTAATATATCGAGAGACAAAGGGATTTAGTTACAAGCGTTAAAGGTTCTCACGATCACAGGAGTCATCGTTGAATGTGTAGGAGTCGATGCGGATCTCGGTCCCATTGCTGATTATTGATCGGAGAAGGGTCTCGATCATGTCTGCATTATTCGCGAACCATAGGGTGGCACTTAGAGTTACGGACACCATTTTGGAGCACATATGTTTTGACGAAAGAATTGCAAAGCGCAGGAATTGTTTCAATAGAAACCGAAATTGTTTGGTGAAATTGCGAAGGTGGTTACGCATGTGATATTCAAATATTCAAGGGGCTATATGTGAATGTTTGTTAATTAAAGTAATTAACAAAATTCTGAATAAATTTAATAAAAAGAGTTTTATTAAATGAGAGAGCATTAAATTTGGAGAAATTTAATGCATTTAAAGTGGAGACTTTAAAAGGGAATGTGAAGAGGCATTTTAATGTGGAGGTTACCACCACATGAATGGGGAGGTGAGGATCACCCCCATGCGACCATGGAGAGAGGGGCACCCCTCCTCCTATAAAAAACCCATTCCCTCCTTCATCCTCACACCTCCTTGTGAAGGATCTCTCCCCTCTAGAATTATTCCCCATGGTCTCGGATTAGCGAGATACATGTTCCAGTGGCATTTAAATGCGGAAGGATTTGCTGCTTCCGCTGGATCGCTGGAGCGAGGAGGTGGAGGTTGTCCGGTGGCTTGAACGTGTGTGCGAGTGCGGATGCGCTGCTTAGTTGCGGCGCTCGGACTTCCTCGCGATCTTGAGATCGGCAAGTGTACGACTACATCAACCACGAGTTCCTACTCGTTAACAAAGCTCGTTGTCTACGAGGGTAAGTTCTCGTTGGATGTATGTCCACCTGTTGCTTTGTACCTAGTAGATAGATCTTGGCGTGTAGTTCACACCGTAGGAAAAAATTTGTTTTCTATGCTGCAGACCCAACAATGTGTGCGAAACCTCGAGGGAGGTACCGTTAGTGGCACCGGGGTTGTCGTGCAAGGACCTGGGTGAATTGTGAGGAGCTTCACGACCTTGAGATCGGCTACGACATCGACTACCTCATCCACGTCCCTCTCGGAACGTCAAATGCTTTCGATTTACAAGGGTATGTTACTAAAACTTCCTCCGTTACATCTTTACTCATAGATATATCTTGGCTAGGTGCGTTCTGTCGTAGAAAATGTGTTGTTTTCTACCACGGAACCCCTTCATGGAAAACCGTCACCGAGGTCCAATACAAGCACGTTCGTGCGCTCCTCGATCTCTCGGATTTGGGGCTTGTTTTTTTGTATGTGTATGTGGTTGTGGTTGTGACTATGTGATCTAGTGTTATGGCTTGGAATGGACAATGTTCGTATTGTTGGGCATTGTTGGTGTAGAATTATTGCATCAATTGGTTTCTTAGAGATTTATTTCTTCGTTGCGTGAGATTATCCATATTGAGAGTCCGTAGTTCTCTCCGTCAGCCTTCTGGTCGCGGATGTAGAACCACTTATCTCTCCACCCTTGGACAAACGCGGTGAGCTTGATATCAAAGTAAGTGGCAGAGGATTCGACGTGGATCCGGCAGCCCCCTACGTCGTAGACTACCGAACCAGACGCCGACTGACTTTTGAGCTTAAAAAGCTTCTTGAAAAGACCAAAGTGTGGCTCGATTCCGAGCCAACACTCGCAAAGAGTGATGAAACAAGTGATGTGGAGAATCGAATTTGGGGACAGTTGGTGCAGCTGGAGCCCACAGAAACAGTGAAGACCCCTGAAAAAAGGATGCAGGGGAAGAGAGAGACCGCGGATGATGAACGCAAAGAACATCACCCAGAAACCAGCAGGAGGAACGGGAATTACCTCCTTGCCAGGTACACTAGAGTCGCCTTCCGTGGGAGGAAGTGCTCCATCTTGATGAAGATTGAACAACTCTGCGGGCTTGATGGTGGATGGGCGCCAAGACCCATTGGTGATGCGAGTCCCCGCACCCTTCTTCCCAGCATCGGCGGCGCCGGTGCCCACGGTAGCGGCGCCTCCCTCCTTCTTGGTAGCGACAATGGCAGCCGCAGATCCAGCTGCAGAACCTCATTTCTTCTTGCCCATCTTGCGATGGCGATGCGAGCGCAAGAAGTAACTGGGGAAGACGCGGAGCTGGTCCAATGCCATGGAGAAGAGGTGCGCAAAGGAGCAGGAAGAGCAACAATGGCGAAGGAAGAGCGAGCAGGAAGAGAGATGAGGAAAATTTACTACAGCTGCGCTGCTACTTAACTTCCTAGCGGATGTCATCCAATGGCCAGCAAAAACCCTACTAGATGCATGGCAGACATCGCCATCGACGCGTGGCGAAGGTGAATCATGAACCGTCCCCCACTACTCCCATTATGCACAGAAATCGAGGATACGCAGTTAAAACAGAAGATTACGCATGTCCAGTCAAATCAAAGTCAGAAAGTAGGACCCACTGCTCGTCACATCCCGTTAAAGCCGCTCACGTGGGCAACTAAGGTCATCCCATCGTCAACACTGACGTTATCGATTCCAGCAGAAGAACATTTTGACTACTTTAGTCCTTGCTCGAGTCTTCGACTCAACCAAGCACTCGGGGGCTACTCCTAAAAGGAGCGCTGGCCGCGCACCCGAAAGAATTTTTAGGCAGGTGTGCAAGCTTCGTGAAAACCCATCACTTGAATCAACGATTCGATTGTGAATTACGGGTTACTCCCATAGGGAGCGCTGGAAGCACATTTGACTGAAACAAAGAAACAAAAGACGACAGTAGTTGCAAATGTTTTTAGTCCCCACTTGAGTCTACGACTCGAATAGGCACTCGGGGGCTACTCTCATAGGGAGCGCTGGTCGCGCACCCTATGTTTATTTTTCCTTGTACATTGTACTGTGTGTCGATAACATCCACACTCGAATGATATGGCGACTTCGAGTCATATTTTCCCTACAAAGAGATTACGTCTCCTGGGCCACCTGAATCATCTCCACGATGAAAAAAATTCGGATGTCGCGCTTACAACATGAAGATAAGACCTGAATAAGGCCTGGCAACGCATCTACTATGCACTACCAGAAATATATCCGTGTCTGCAGGTATGATGAATATGCCTTGACGGACGCGTCTAGTGCTCACATTGATACACTGGAATTCGACTCCTGAAGACCTCCGCGGCCTGAGTCGAATTACGCCAGCACTTTTCCGACTTCGAGTCCGGGGAGAGTGGAACTGGTAAAGGAAACTTCTACTGTGAGTATTGTTTATTTCTATTTGCTACTTTATTCTCAATATGGATAATTTGGCTCCGGCTAATTCAATTGGTTAGGCAGTGCGCTTACTCTGATGTAGGCATGAGGACATAGGAGCTTTGTGGGCAGTTCATGGCTTGTGTTTGTTAAAATAGCTCAACGCATTTCAGTACTTGATCATCGTGTTTCTTGTTCTTTTAGCGAGCCCGCACTTGTCAACATACTATACACCTTAGGTCAGCCGGAGCCGTGTATTGCATAAAAGAATAAAAAATGGTGCATTGAGCTATTGCATTTTGCATTCTCGTACCATCAATCAATTCATTTTTATTGTTCTTTTTGAATACTAGTATGACATACTATATATTTGTATGATGTTGTATATTTGGATGGACTATACAAAGATTTAGTTTCTGGTTCTTTGGTTATAAAGCCTCAAATGTTGTCAAAGTTGCTTTTTTAGGATATGCTCATGGAAACTCCACAATTTGCAGGGCAATGTGAATTAAGGACATGGGAAATCAATGAGCTACTATATTCAGTATTTTTTAGCTCTATGAAAATGGTTTAATTATTCTATGCCCCAAGCATTGGAAGCACAAAACGATGAATGTGCAGATTGCCTAATGGTTTCCACAAACTAATGTGTGGATGAAGGTAGTCACGATGCTATGAGTGAAGGGGTTCGCAGCAGAAAACAATAAATTTTCTAACTAGCGCAACACCAATTGTTGGGATCTATCTAGGAGTAATGCTATAAAGGAGAGAGTTTCGGTAACATACCCTTGTAGATCAAAAATGTTTAACGTTCATGCGGAACATGGATGGTGTAGTCGTACTCGTAGCTGACCTCGAGGTCGCGTTGCTCCTCATACGATAATCCATGTGCCACAAGTGGCGGCACCCCCGTGGTCTCGCACACATCATGTGCTCGATGGCGACCTCCCTTCTCCCTGATCTAGCCAGGATGTGGAAGTACATCTTCTGGAACAAAGGATCCAGCAGCAATGACATACTAAAGTTATGTCGTCTTCCACGCACGCAGTTCTTCTGGGAACTGCACACACAAGAGCCAACAAGAAAGAGAGATAGATTTCCTAATGAAACTGCCTTAGAAAATATATTGAGTTGTGTGTCTTTTTTCCTCGCATAGGCCCCTTCTTATATAAGGGAAAAGGGGACAGCCCCAACTAGTCAAGTCCCTAGGTGGGACTAAATGGAGAGGATTGGAGGAGGTGCGCCATGGGGAGCCGGTCGGGAGGGCCCCCCACCCCTGCGCGTGGCCCAAGGCCATTCGAGTGGGAACTGTTGAGTTTGCAGCAGAGAAAACAAAAAAATACCTACGATGTGAACAACTAAGCACCGAGATCTATCTACCTAGATACAATCAACGAGTGGATATACATCCATAGAGACCATACCCTTGAAGAGCGACAAAGCATTATGAGGTTGTACTCGTGGATGATGTAGCCCTACACTTGCCAATCTCAAGATCATAATGAAGTCCAGCGAGTCCAACAGGTCCAGCACCAGCAAATCCAGCACCGCAAAGCAGCGGTGCATCCATGAACGCACGCATGTATGGTACCCCGACAACCTCCGCGTCCTCGCTCCAGCAATGCAGCGGAAGCAACAACTCCTTTCAGACAAAGCCACTGGGAACATGTATCTCGCTAATCCGAGACCATGGGGAATAATTTCTAGAGGAGGAGAGAGATCCTTCACGAGGAGTTGTAAGATGAGAGGAGGAGTGGAGGGCCTTTTATAGGGGAGAGGGGGCAACCCCTTGATGACCCACAAGTATAGGGGATCACAATAGTCTTCGAGGGAAGTAAAACCCAATTTATTGATTCGACACAAGGGGAGCCAAAAAATATTTATAAGCCTTAACAATTGAGTTGTCAATTTAGCTGCACCTGGAAACAATCTTGCTTGTAGTAGTTTATCAGTAGCAACATTTTTGTAGTAGCAATAGCAAAGTGACAGCAGTTGTAAAAGTAAACACAGTAGTAACAATTGCGGTAAACAGTAGGATTAAAGCGCGGTAGGCATACGGATAGACGGACGAGCGTTGCATGGACAAGACAATTCATATAGCAATCAAGATATATGGCATTTGCAGATAAATAAGTTAAAGCATCCAAGTACTAAATAATCATAGGCATGTGTTCCATATATAGTCATACGTGCTCGTAATGAGAACTTGCACAACATCTTTTGTCCTGCCAGCCCGTTGCAGCGAGGCCTCTAGGGAAACTACTGGCGATTAAGGTGTTCCTTTTAGTAGAGCACTAGAGCAAAGCATTAACACTCCGTGAACACACGTGATACTCATATCACAACCATTCCCTCCGGTTATCCCGATTCTTGTCACTTCGGGGCCTTTGGTTCCGGACAATAATATGTGTATACAACTTGCAGGTAAGATCATAAACAATACTTATCATCATGAATCAATAACATGTTCAGATCTGAAATCATGGCACTCGGGCCCTAGTGACAAGCATTAAGCATAACAAGTTGCAACAATGTCAAAAAGCACTAACAATAGATACTAGGCACCACGCCCTAACAATCTTATGCAATTACATGAACGATCTCATCCAATCCCTACCGTCCCCATAGCCTACTTCGGGGGATTAATCACTCATGGATGGGGGAATCATGGATGGTTGATGGAGAAGTGATGGTGATGATGATGGCGATGATCTCCTCCAATTCCCCATCCTGGTAGGGTGCCAAAACGGAGTTTCTGGTTCCAAATCGCGGTATCTGGTTGTGGCGGCGCAGCGGAACTCTATCTGGAAAAACGTCGAACCCCCTGTCTGTTTTAGGTCACAGGGCTTATATAGGCGAAAGGAGGGGTCGAGGCGGAGTCCAAGGTGGACACACCACCCCCTAGCGCGGCCTGGCCTGGCCCGCGCGGCCAGGTGGTGTGGGCCTCTCGTGGCTCTTCTTCGTCTCGTCTTCTGGCTCCGTGAGTCTTCTGGTAAAATAGGAGTTTTGCGATATTTTCCGGGATTTTTCCTAAAATTGATTTCCTGCACAAAAAACGAGACACCAAAGCAATTCTGCTGAAAACAACGTTAGTCCGCATTGGTTGTATCCAAATCACACAAATTAGAGAAGAAACAATAGCAAAAGTGTTCGGGAAAGTAGATACGTTTTGGACGTATCAACTCCCCCCGAGCTTAGCTTATTGCTTGTCCTTAAGCAATTCAGTTGAAAACTGAGTGCGATAAAAGAAACTTTCACGAACACATTTTCTTCATAAGATGTACATATTCCCAACATATGATCAAATACTTAGGCAATTCATAATAAAGAGTATGCAAATAAGTTTACCGAGTAGTCATGCAAACTATGAAAAGGTTCCAACTCAATAATTAATAAGCAACATGACACATAAGCATATGCAGGATTGTAGTCCTCATAAGAAGATAAGACAAAGTGGTGTCTGATACGTTGTAAACGTATCTATAATTTTTGATGTTCCATGCTTGTTTTATATCTACTTTCTTATGTTTTGTCCACACTTTGGAGTATTTTTACACATTTTCTGGAACTAACCTATTAACAAGATGCCATAGTGCTAGTTGCATGTTTTCTACTGTTTTTGGTTTCAGAAAAGCTAGTAAGGAAATGTTCTCGGAATTGGACCGGACAAAAGCCAAAGTAAATATTTTACCCGAAGGAACACGGAGTCCGGAGGGGAGACGACGTGGCGCACCAGTGCGGCCACACCTGGTGGCCACGTGGCCCGGGGGAGCGCCACCAGGGGGTGTGGGCTCCCTGGTGCTCCACCGACCTTGCCCCTTCGCCTATAAAAGCCTCCTGGTACAAAAATCCTAAGTACCCGATCAAAATTCCATGAAAGAGTCTGTAGCCGCCGTCATCTCCATCCCTAGATCGGGAGGGATCTGAAGCTCTTCTCGGCACCCTGCCAGAGGGGAGAGATCACCCTCGAGGCCTTCTTCATCACCATGCCTGCCTCCGGTGTGATGCGTGAGTAGTTCATCCCTGGACTACGGGTCCATGTAGTAGCTAGATGGTTGGTTCTCCTCCTTTGTGCTACCATGTTTAGATCTTGTGAGCTCCATTCATGATCAAGATCATCTATTTGTAATCTTACATGTTGTGTTTGCAGGGATCCGATGGATATTGAGATGCTATTTCAGATTGATTATTGATTCTATCATGTTTATGTTATTTGTGATCTTGCATGCTTTCTGTTGTTAGTAGCTATCTTGGCCAAGTAGATGCTAGGAACTCCAAGAGGGAGTATTTATGTTCAATAGTGGGTTCATGCCTCTAGTAATCTGGGGAAGTGACAGAAATCTCTAAGGTACTAGATGTGTTGTTGCTACTAGGGAGAAAACAGCAATCCTTTGTCCATGGGACAATCATATTGTTTACTTTACACACTTTTCTTAATGCAATTATTTGTTGCTTGCAACTTAATACTGGAGGGGGTTCGGATGATAACCTGAAGGTGGATTATTAGTCATAGATGCAGTTGGATTACGGTATATGTTTAATGTTGTAATGCCCAATCAAATCTCATAGGACTCAAGATGATTATTATATGCATGTATGCTTTCTCGGTGTCTGTCAATTGCCCCGCTGTAATTTGTTCACCCAACATGTCATCTATCTTAAGGAGAATCACCTCTAGTGAACTATGAACCCCGGTCCATTATTTTACCATCAATCTACCATCTATTATTTATTGTTTACTGTTTAATTTTTTCAAGCAATTACTATCTTCCACACAATACGTTTAATCCTTTGTTTTCGGCAAAACCGGTGAGATTGACAACCTCACTGTAAGTTGGGGGCAAAGTTCTGTGGTTGTGTTGTGCAGGATTCCAAGTTGGAAACAACACCTTGGAGGTGTTTCCTTGCTCCTACTAGTTCGATAACCTTGGTTTCATAACTGGGGGAAAACTTGCTGATGTGCTCATCATACCTTCCTCTTGGGGTTCCCCAACGAGATCGATATATTTTGAGCCATCAAGCCTATTTTCTGGCGCCGTTGCTAGGGATTCAAGGACATCTTCACAAGGGGAGTCCCTCACAACCAATATCTTTACTTTGTTTTTTTGTTTTGCTTAGTTTATTTCTGCTTTGTTTGCTAGTTTCTTTATAAAAAACACACAAAAATTAGTTGTACTAGTTTACTTCTTTATATTAAAACACAAAAAATGACTACTCTTGAAAACACTAAGTTGTGTGACTTCACTAGCACCAACAACAATGATTTCATGTGCACACCTATTGCTCCACCTGTTCCTGAAGCTACTTTCTTTGAAATTAAACCTGCTTTGGTCAATCTTGTTATGAAAGAACAATTCTCTGGTGTTGGTACTGAAGATGCTGCTCCTCAGCTTAATAACTTTGTTGAACTTTGTGAGATGCAAAAACATAGGGATATAGATGGAGATATTATTAAGCTTAAATTGTTTCCTTTCTCTTTGAGAGGAAAAGCTAAAGAATGGTTGCTATCCCTAACTAGAAATAGTATTGATTCTTGGACTAAATGCAAAGATGCTTTTATTGGAAAATATATATATGAGAAGTGAAATAATGAAATTTAAACAATCTGATAATGAACATGTTGCTCAAGCTTGGGAAAGAATGAAATCTTTGGTAAAGAATTGTCCTACTCATGGACTGACTGCTTGGATGATTATCCAAACCTTTTATGCAGGACTGAATTATTCTTCAAGACATCTGCTAGATTCTGCTGCTGGAGGTACCTTTATGACCATTACTTTGGGTGCTGCAACAAAGCTTCTTGATAATATGATGGTTAACTATTTTGAATGTCACACTGAGAGAGCTCCACAAGGTAAGAAGGTAAATTCTGTTGAAGAAACCTCCTCCTTGAGTGATAAAATTGATGTTATTATGTCTATGCTTGTTAATGGGGAAGCTCATATTGATCCAAATCATGTTCCCTTAGCCTCTTTGGTTGCTCAAGAAGAGCAAGTTGATGTGAACTTTATTAGAAATAATAATTTTAACAACAATGCCTACAGGAATAATTTTGGTAATAATAATTATAGGCCATATCCTCCCAATAATGGTAATGCTTATGAAAATTCCTACAACAATAATAGAAGTGCACCCTCTGAACTTGAAGTCATGCTTAAAGATTTTATTAGTAAACAAACTGCTTTTAATAAAACTATTGAGGAAAAACTCTCTAATGCTAAAAGAAATATAACATCATTGTCTGAAGCACAATCTTCTTTGAATAAAATGGCTGCTAAACCTGAAACTATTGAAAATCCCTTTGCTACTACTAATGCCATAAAAGTTAGAATTGATGAAAATGTTAGATTGTTAGCTGAATTGCATGCTAAGTGGGAAAGAGAAGATGAAATTGCTAGAAATAGTAATATTTGTACTATCACCACCACTAATGTTGAAGCTACCAAACCCAATGAAGTCCCCATTCCTTTTGCAACAATGCCTAAAACCAATGGAACCTTTTCTAATAAAAATGCTGAAATTCTTAGAAATATGGGAAAACAATAGCTCTACTACTTTAGATGGTAATTATGATTTTGATCTTGATGGTTGCAATATCTCTGAAGTAATTATGTTCCTACAAAAGCTTGCTAAAAGTCCTAATCCTAGTGCTATGAATATGTCCTTTACAAAACACATTACCGATGCTCTCATAAAAATTAAAGAAGAAAAGATGAAACATAAAGCTTCTATTCCTATGAAATTAGAAGATGGTTGGGAACTCATCATTAATATAAAAGTGAATGATTTTGATCTCAAAGCTCTATGTGATCTTGATAGTAGTGTTTCTATTATGCCTAGAAAGATTTATGAAATCCTTGATTTGCCACCATTGGAAGATTGTTATTTAAATGTCCAACTTGATGATAATGCTAAAAAGAAACTCATGGGGAGTATCAATGATGTTCTTATTATGGTTAACAATGCCTATGTCCCCGTTGATTTCTATGTTTTGGATGATGAATGCAATGCTTCTTGTCCTATTATTTTGGGAAGACCTTTTCTTAGCACTGTTGGTGCCATTATTGATATGAAAGAAGGCACCATTAAATATCAATTCCCACTCAAGAAAGGTATAGAACACTTTCCTAAAAAGAGAGATAAGATTCCTTTTGCCTCTCCTATTAAAACAAATTTGGTCTTAATGCTTCTTCATTTGAGAATACTTGATTCTTGCTTCTGATGCCTAGCTCAAAGGCGTTAAAGAAAAGCACTTATTGGGAGATAACCCAAATATCTTTAGGAATCTTTTGTTGAGTCTTGGAAGTTATTGCTTCAGTAATAACCTCTTCTTATCCTTTTTGTGTGGTTTTTGTGCCAAGAGTAACCTCTAATGAGAGAGAAGTAAGACTTGAGAAAGTTGTTGTCCCGAAACAGATTTTTTGTGCTTCGCTGTAAAAATTCGTGAAAAATCTCTGTACGTCGGATTGAGCTGTAATTTTTTAATCTTCTGCCCCAGGTTGTTATCCAACTTTAGTTAGTTTAACACTTTTCGATTTGAGCAACAGAAGGTCTTCAAAAAAATCGGTTTTTACCTGCTGGTCTGTTTTGACAGATTTCTGCCATTATTTGCATTTGCCTCTTAATCTCTTTCTCTTTGAGTTCTCTTTGATCACTTGAAATTTTTAAAGGAAGTGCTACAGTAGCTTGTGTTTTAATGGAAGTTTTACTTATGTTGAAACTGAACCAAAAAGACTTATTATCTTGAGTACACTAATGTTGCTAATGAAGATTGTGTGAAGTTTTGTATGAAGGAAATTTTAAAGTGTAGGAAAGAATAATGTGATAAGATGAAGTATGGACAAAAGCTCAAGCTTGGGGATTCCACCCATGTCACCCCAAGAAATATTCAAGAAGTACAAGCGTTAAAGCTTGGGGATGCCCAAGGCATCCCCTTCTTCATCAATAAAAATCTCAGGTTTCTTCCAAACACTTCATTTTTATTGTTTCATGCACAATTATGTTGTTCTTAGAGCATCTTCATTTTTTTCTTTTAGTTTTCATTTGCTTAGTTTGCTTAAATAAATTGGTTGGACCCCTGCATTCATACATAGTTTCAAATAGGTTGATTTGGATTGGAAAAGAGTAGGAAAGTTCATGCTTATAAGTGGTATAAAAGGAGTCATGTTTTTGACTATGACTTAGACTTTATCATGTCATGCTTGATATTATTTTGACTTTATGCTTAGTAATTATTGTTGTAGCATGACTTGTTACAAGCAATTGAGATTGCTTAATGTGCCTTAAAAGAATCATGCTTTTTTTAGCATATAAAAGCATAATATTGTGGTATTCTCCTTTGATGCTTTATTTGGGTTGAAAGGATCGTATGGGCACCTAGAGGGGGGGTGAATAGGTGCTACTTCAAATTTTACTCTTTTTCAATTTAGGGTTTGACTTGAAAGGTAAATTCTCTAGATTATGCAACTATGGTGAATTTACCTATATGACAACCAAGCACAAACTAAGAAAAAACTAGATAAGTAAAGTGCGGTAAAGGATAGAAGTAACCAAAGTGAAGCACACGGAGACACAAGGATTTGTTTCCCGTAGTTCCTTCCTTTTGAGGGGAAGTACGTCTACGTTTGGAGAGGGGGTGGTTTCAAACCACCAATGCCACGAGAGGCCTCCCTTGTTCTCCGATGAACCTCACCCCAACGGGTTCGATTCACCTCTTCCACTATACGACAACCTTCGAGGTGGAAGTCGACACCTTTACAACGAGTTCGGGGCACACATCCACAACTTAATTGGAGGCTCCCAAATACAGCAAGCTGTCAAACAATCAAAGACAAGCTTGTAAGAACCAAATCAAAACCTAGGGTTTCCAACGAAACACTAGAGCATGGGGGCCCTCAAGTGAATGAGGGGGAAATGAAGATCTCTCTTGGTGAAGTTGTAGATCAAGGCCTCCTCCTTCGATTCTCCAAAGATCAAAGACTTTGGATGGTTGGATGAAGAGATCTTGTTGATTTGGTGGCTCAAATGGACATGGTGTTCTTGAGGTGGACGAGCTACTGGAGGAAGGGGATAAGGTCCTCTATTTATAGCCCCTTGCATCTGTGAACCGTTTTCTGACCGTTGGAGAAGCAGACCGGAGACTCCGGTCTCCACACCGGAGACTCCGGTCTACACCGGAAACTCCGGTCAACCTCCGGACCAGCCTCCGGACCTACCGACAGAATGACCCAGCCCACTTGGGAGCCAAGTGGACCGGAGACTCCGGACCAAGCTCCAGACCACCCTTCTGGCTGTCCCAGGTAGGAAACTAGAAGCCCTCTCCGGAGACTCCTGGGGAAACTCGAGACCACACCGGAGAATCCGGTCTAGAAATCCCAAGAAGCAAGTAATAGAGCAGGGAATGTTCTGCAAGCCATTGGTCCTTTTCACTTTGTAAAATATCAACCTGTAGACAATAGCAAACTGTAAGATAGGTCAACTAGTTGTTAACGAACACCAAAAGTGATTTATGACAGTAAATGTCCTTTCAATCTCCCCCTTTTTGGTGTTCGATGACAACTAGTGATTTTTGCATGAAAAAAGGTTTGCAGTGACTTATGATAGAGTATGGACATGCTCCCCCTGCCTATGTGCCCAAAGATAAACATGTAAAGCAGGCAAGGTAGGTAGAGTATGGATGAAACACATAGTTCTCACACGCAAATAGCAAACAGTGTCCCGCAATAACATAAGGCAAATAGAGACGAGAAAGCAAATACGAATCAATTAGCCCAAACCCATGCAAATCCCGATGACAATGTCTTCTCCCCCTTTGGCATTGAAACACCGAAAAAGGGAAAAGACCTAAGCTAGCGTCCCAACGGATCAGTAGTCCTTGTCATCATCCTCCTCTTCCTCCTCATCCATATCCTGATCCTCATCATCATCATCATAGTCCTCATCACCATCTGGAGCTGCAGGCCCTTTGCCGTGAGGGCGAGAAGAGGATGTACCTTGGTACCCAAATCCAGAAGTGACATCAGAAAAGGTCTTCCAATCCACCAAGTTGTCATGTTGGGCATTCCATGTCCCAAATGAAAGAGTGTGATCGGATTCAGTGGATGGCTGGGCACCATGCTCGTCAGTGTACTGAGCCTCACCTTCCTCATCATACGCTTCACCCTGTGCCTTGAATCCTTGAGTAGTTTCTCGATGTGAAGGTTTCTCTTGTAGGAATCATGCTGTTGCTTGCGGATGTCCACATTCATGCAACACAGGGTCCTCTCCCAGAATTAGGCCTTCTTGACCCTCTCATGGACATAGTCACGTGTCATGGGAGGAACAGGTGCATTGGAAGCATTCTTCCTCCGAGCCCTAGGAGGAGAGGGGGCCCTTTCGGTGTCTGATATTTCCTCCTCCATATGTGCATGGGAGCGTCTAGAGGGATGCCTCATTTCCCCTTTCTGCTGCAGAGATACGAGAGTGTGCTCGGTAAGGTTGGGAGGCGTAGCAAGCGGAGAACCATGTTGCTGAGCGTTGATGAGTCTCATGACCAGGGGTGCATATGGAGGGGCCTTCTTGTATAAGATGGCATGATACATCTCCTCAAATATGTAATCAATCACATCAATAGGATCAGCATCAGCATCGGGGCCAGCCATGTAAGTCTTGTGGGTGTGATACAGCAAGTTGACCAAACCACATCTGATGGCATCATCATTCCCAGCACTAGGGGAAATGGTCTGGCGGAAGATCCTCAACATCAGATTGTAGAGAGGCTTGAGTCTCTTGGACCCTCCCACAACACCCTCACTACCATATAAAGGGGCAAGCTTGTTCTTGTTCACCCCAAGAGCTGATGAGTGCATGCGAACTCCAACATGAGTAGATACCCCCTGGAATGTCTCGAAGATAGCCTCAGCAAAGTCATAGGAAGTTGCAGAACAGCAGTGGTTGCTAGTCATCCAAGTCATAGTCCTGGCTTGGTCAGTCCCAAATACAACTGTGGCGTAGAACTGCTGCACAAGGGTGATGTTGTAGTCTTCACGGAGCTCCATCAAGTTGAACAGCCCCAACTTCTCACTAATCCACAGAGCATCAGAGAAGTAGGGGCTCTTCCTCATCTGATCAACACTCAAGTACTTCTGGGGGCACACAGGAGATCTCTTGAGCACACTGTAAATGTATTTCATGAAGACAACTTGCTCCTTCCTCCAATAGCAGGGGTCATCACTGGTGCGAGGCAAGTCATAGAAATTAGTCTTCCGCAGCTCACGGTACTCCTGCTTAGACATGCGGGCCAAAGACTGAAGATTGTCATATTTTGCCCTCTTGGCACGGTTCTCTTCCTCAACCTTGTTCTGCTCCCGCCGCATATAGGCCGCATCACAGGCCTGCTGTCTACGGTTGGATGGGGGCACAATGTACTGACCCTCAGACTCATCATAGCGAGGATCCCCTCTCTTCATCTTGGCCTTGGTGCGAGGAGGACGACGAGAGCCAGAACCTATGAAAAGCAGCGAGGGAGATAGCATGGAGATAAGTATATATGTCCCAAGAAGGCAACATAGAACCCTTGAGACCTAGCAAGACGTGTCATATTAAACTCACACCGGAGTCTCAGTGGTCCACACCGGAGTCTCTGGCTCAGACCGGAGTCTCCGGTCAGGCGACTCGAGGGAAGATCAGGAAGGCTCCAATGGTGTTGAATCCAACAGATCGGGCAGGGTAACAAGAGTAGAGTACACAATTGCACGCAAACAAGGGATTCCCATCGCCAAAACTAGTACCAATCCTTAAAAACAAAGTAAGGGAAGAACCCTAGGTGAGGAAAAAAGGAGGGGAGGTACCAGATCTGTCCATGGGATGGATTCCACTGGTGGGAATCACCCAATGGTGGAAAGGAGATGATTGGCCGGCGACATGGCGGATCCCAGGGGCTTCTTGACCTCCGGGGAGGAGATTTGGGAGAGGAGGCGACGGAGTAGAGAGGGTAGGACGGGGGTGATGAATGAAAGTGCTGTTTCAGTTCACCCCGTCCTCCATTTAAGTGGTCAGAAACCGTCTAGACCGGAGACTCCGGTCTACACCGGAGACTCCGGCCCATACCGGAGACTCCGGTGTGAACACACCGGAGACTCCGGTCCACCTCAACCAACAAGATCCATGGTAAGTGTATGGGGACATATATTAGATAGAGTGGGTTTTCAGGACAGAGCGAGGGCTTGGGTTAAGATCTCATACTATGAAAAGTCAAGAAAACCACGGAAATCTATTCAAATGCGTTAAGTAAATCCGAACTAAGAACCAACTCTTCAAATGAGAAGAGGCTGGTGGCCGAAGCCACCATGTAGGAGTTTGTGGCATGACACCGTGAAGAATTATCCTTGGGTTCATAGCAACTACTCAACAATGACTGACATGGGTATACCCTACAGGTACTCGAGCTTGGTATATACGGCCTGAATACGTAGAGGCCCACGGTGTCGCCAAGGCCCAAATGAAGAACTTGAGTAACCTACGGACTCTCGATTGCTTGAAGAAAAATAAGAAGCTAAAGATAGAAAGTTCAAAGGGGAAAACCCTAACATGTAACCGACTCAACCTGCTACCTGAGACCTAGCCTATCTATATAAAGGCTAGGAGGGGCGGCGAGGAGGACACACGCAACCCTAGTTTCCACAACCCTCACCAGATTGCATCTGCGCACCATTGTAATCCTCGATTCCTTTGATAATTCCACGAGCAGACGAGCAGGAGTAGGGACCTCTACGAGGCCTGAACCTGGGTAAATCTTCGAGTCCCCTGTGTGCTTGTTTGCTAGCCGATAGATGTCTACAGCGCTCCCTCCTTCTCCAAAACCCAAGTCCATAACAATGGGCATTGATGAGTTAAACCCTCGTCAATTGGCGTCGTCTGTGGGAATTGGGAGTGCTGATGTTGCGGCTTCTTCGGCCCCATCAACCGCGATCTACAACTCCGCAACAGCGGAGATTCACCAGCTCTTCGGCGCGTTTGACTTCACCGTCCACACGCCAGCCACTCGCCCGGCTTTCGAGTCCGTGGGTGACGGAATCAGAGCTTCCGCTTCCAAGTTGGTCAGATGGGCACGCTTCGTATGCCTGACCAGCCGACGGTGCCCTCGATTGCCCTAGCATCATGGTTCCCTCCATCGATCGGCACCCTCAGTGAGCTCAATGCCCCGGCAACAGTCGAGAACACAGTCAGCGACAGCAGTCGCGACTTCGATCTGAGCGATCTGGCAACTGAAGATGGAGCCTACGGCTCCGGATCTGAGAGCTGCGGGAGCAGCAGCTTCCCCAATCACTTCATGTGTGCCGTCATCAACGCAGGTGACACCTCCGCCAACCGCGACAACACAGGCAACCGTGGCAACGAAACCGACCCGCCCAACGTCGGCAATGGCGGCAACGGCGGCAATGGAGGCAACGGTGGCAATGGTGGCAATCGCGCCCCCATCAACAATGGAGGAGCAATCGAACCTCCAACCATAACAAACGAGCAAACCGGCGAGTGCGTCGCGATCAGGCTCAACGAACAAGAGTAGGCTCGCTGCCGCGAGGCCTTACGAGGCAACCCTCTACCCTTTGGATCTCCGCAAGAACTGCTAATGGGCTACCACTGGCTCCTGAAGGAAGAATTCAAGCGCCAAGTGCAAACAATCGCGCAACTCAAGGCTCGTAAAAAGGCGGCAGACGAGTTGAGCCTTCGACGTGTTGGGCTCTCCTCCCACGGAGGATCCTCCTCAAAGGGCAACGAGTACCTCGCAAACAAGAGGCGATCTCGGATGGCTCATCTCACCGAGCAAGAACGCAAAGAAGCTGCAAAGGTCCTCGACTTCAGCTCTATGTCAGTCGACACACGGGGCAACGTGGTCCCCAAGACGCCACAGGCCACGGTGACAGCAGCTACCATGTATCTCCTCAACAACCAGCCGCCAGCTGGAGATCCCCGATCCGCCATGCACCGATCTATGATCGCAGGCTTGGGACTAGTCCAAGCTGCCGTCGACAAGGAACCAACACCAGAGCCAAAAAAAAGGCAAAGCGCTTCTCCTCGCCCTCATCCAGCGACGACAGTCACGACCTTTCTCGACGCTGCCGCTCACGGTGACACGACCACGACTATGATGCACGCGATGACCTCACGCAGCGTAAGATCGACAAATCAAGGGCACGACATGCTCGGTCGACTGACTCGGAAGAGGAAGATGTGGAGCTCGGTGGTGCCAGATGCTTCAGCAGGTCCATCAGGCAAAAGCGAATTCCCAAGGGGTTTAAACTCCCATCGGAGAACCTGAAGTTTGACGGCCTACAGGACCCGAAGATCTATCTGGAGGACCACATCTCCTCCGTCAGGCTCCACTGCGGCAGTCGAAGCACGGCCATGCAATGTCTACAGCGACAGCTGCAAGGCGCCGCTCGAGCATGGCTCAACAACCTCCCACGCGGATCCATTCGCAGTTGGGATGAGCTGGTTTACAGCTTCGTGCACAACTTCAAGGGCACATACAAGCGGCCTGCATCAATCGAGGAGCTGAGATGCTGCCAGCAAAGATCAGGCGAATCGCTACGCTCCTACATCCAAAGGTGGTCCATCATCAAGAACTCCGCAGAGAACATCTCGGAGGATCGCGCGATTGACGCATTCAACGGCGGCGTCCGTTGCATAGAGCTCAGAGAGGAGTTGGGCTGCTCAAATCCCAAGACCATTGACCACCTGATGGAAATCGCGAATCGGTGGGCCGATGGAGAAGATTCGGTGAAAAATCGCATCCACTCCTACGAGGAGGCAGAACTCGAGCGCAGACGCGACCGCCAGGGCAAACGCCGCATGCTCATCTACGATGACCGTGACGACGTCAATATGGTCGCAGCTAGCTACGCCGACAGACGCGATGATAACCGCAACTGCGGATACCGCGACTCCGGGAAAACCACGCAAGTGTGGCAACACCGCAATCGTGATGAGGCACCCGGGACATCCATTGAAGACAAACTGTCCGGGCCATGTACGGTGCACTTCTACATCGACAAACATGATGGAAAGAAGAAGTCCAGCCACCTCCTCAAGGACTGTCGCGAGTTCCTCAAACTACATGAGGGATTGGTTCGGATGAATCGCAACACAGTCGAAAGAGGCTACGGAGCCGCTCCAGGCGCCGTGGCACATGGCGCTCCGCCACCGCCACCTGGAATACCCCCAAACGCAGCTGCGTCGAACCAGCACCAGGGAGACGAACCATACCCACGAGCCATGGGTACCATGATGATCCAAAAAGGACGCCCCTCCAACAGGGTGCAGAAGGCCATCACTCGCCAAGTCAACTTGGCCACAAACTCGCCACCATCTACCACTGAGTACCTCAGCGGAAGCGAGTCCTACATCACCTTCGACAAACGCGATCATCTGCCTCAAGTACCTCGTCCAGACTATTGTCCCCTCGTACTCGAGCGCAAATCGGAGGGTTCGACATGAGCCGCGTCTTCATGGACGGCGGAAGTGGCATCAACCTTATATTCGCGAGTACCTTGCGAGCAATGAGGATCCCTCTGACTTGCCTAGAAACCTCGGACACAACATTCCATGGCATCGTCCCAGGAAAAGGCGTATATCCCCTAGGCAAAATCAACCTTGACGTCATCTTCGGCATGCCGAAAAACTTTCGGCGCGAGCGCATCGACTTTGAGGTCGTCGACTGGCCCTCACAGTACCACTGCATCCTCGGACGTGTCGCGTTCGCTAGGTTCATGGCAGTACCACACTACGCCTACCTGCAGATGAAAATACCAGGTCCCAATGGCGTCATCACAGTCAATGGGAGCTTCGAGAGATCCGACAGCTGCGACGGGGAATTCAACAGAATTTCCCAGTCCTTCGGCATGCAGGAAGAACTCGCGAGACTAAAGGAGTCGATAGACAATAGTCTGCCTCTCCTGAGCCAGCCAAGTTTGCTCGATCTATCTCTCAACTCATCGGTGCACACAAAGAAAGTGCAGGTCCACCCATCGGATCCCGCCAAAACGGCCCTCATCACCAACAACTTGAGTCCCGCATAGGAACTCGCGCTCGTCGAATTCCTCCGTGAGCACTGGGAAATCTTCGCCTGGTGTCCAGCGGACATGCCAAGAGTTCCCAGGGAATTCGCCGAGCACGCACTCAACGTCAACCCAGACGCAAGGCCAGTCAAGCAAACAATCCGGCGATTATCTGAGCCACGAGCAAAGGTAGTCAGAATGGAGATCAACAGACTCCTCGACGCCAAATTCATACGCGAGATCAAGGAAAGCACTTGGCTCACCAACATGGTGCTAGTACCAAAAAAGGACACGGATATCTTGCGGATGTGCGTGGACTTCACCTCTCTGAATTAGCATTGTCCCAAGGATCACTTCCCGCTACCACGAATCGACCAGATCATCGACTCCACCGCGGGATGCGAGCGCCTCTGTTTCCTCGATGCCTACTCAGGCTATAATCAGATTCGAATGAAGGAGGAAGATCAAGAAAAAATAGCGTTTACAACGCCCTTCGGTGTGTTATGCTACAACACAATGCCTTTCGGGCTAAAAACGCAGGAGCCACCTACCAGCGGTGCATGTAGGCTTGCCTCAAGGATCAACTTGGTCGCAACATTCAAATCTATGCCGACTACATAGTAATCAAGACCAAGGAGGAAGCCTCCCTAATCGACGATTTACACGAAACCTTCGCCAACCTCGACCGCTACCGGATCAAGCTTAATCGACGATTTACGTGAAACCTTCGCCAACCTTTGGCGTACCATCTAGGCAACTACTCGGGTATCTCATCTCCGCAAGAGGAATCGAGGCAAACCCGAAGAAAATAAAAGCCATACTGGCCATGGAGAAGCCGAAAAACATAAGGGGCATCCAGCAGCTGGCTAAGCGAATCGCGGCCCTCAGTCGATTCATCAGTCGGATGGGTGAAAAGGCACTACCCTTCTACCAACTCCTCTGCAAAGCTGAAAAGTTCGAGTGGACCAACGAAGCGTAGGAAGCATTCGAAGACCTCAAGTGCCTGCTATCCACTTTGCCAGTATTGGTGACCCCACGAGAAAGGGAACCGTTGTTGCTATATATCTCCGCCACCAACCAAGTGGTCAGTACAGTACTTGTGGTCGAATGAGCCAAGGAAAACAAGGTCCACGGGGTATAGCGCCCAGTCTACTACCTCAGCGAGGTCCTCACGCCAACAAAACAGCGGTACCCGCACTACCAGAAGCTGGTGTACGGTGTCTTCATAACCGCCCGGCGACTGCGCCACTACTTCCAGGAACACCCAATCGTGGTGGTCAACGACGCCCCGCTGGGGCATATCCTCAATAACCCTGACGCCACGGGACGAGTCGCGCTTTGGGGAATCGAATTGTCTCCACGAGACATTACATACGAAAAGCGCGACACAATCAAGTCGCAAGTTCTTCCTGACTTCCTCGTGCACTGGATGGAAAACCAGCTCCCCGAGAAACCAGATATATCGTACCTCTGGACAATGCACTTTGATGGATCCAAGCAGAAGGACGGAGCAGGTGCAGGCGTCAAACTGACATCGCCCCAAGGGGACAAGCTGAAGTACATCCTGTGAATGCAGTTCACCGCCTCCAACAACGAAGCTGAATATGAGGCCCTGCTACACGGGATGAGGATGGCAAAAGCCTGCGGCGTCAAGAGGCTCATTATATACGGCGACTCCAAGTTGGTCGTCAACCAAACAATGCATGAGTGAGACGCACTGAACGACAACATGATTGCCTATTACGCGACCTCCACGACACACTCGAAGGGGACTTCGACGGCTGCGAGCTACGACACGTAGGCCGTGAAAGCAATGAAGAGGTAGACGCACTCGCCAACATAGGATCTACCTGCGCCCCCATACCACCTGGGGTATTTCTCGAGCGCATCTGCGAATGCTCCATCAAGCCAAAGGCAGCAGAGAAGAAAACAAGCGCAGCAACAGACTCGGGGGCTACGCCACCCAATGAGCCAATGGCACTCGACGACCTGGAGCTGGATACAGGACTCGAAGGACCAATGAGCGTCATGATGATCGAATCATCTTGGACTCAGTTGTACATCACGTACCTCCTCAGCAAAAGGCTACCGGACGATCCGACTGATGCACGGCACATCGCTCGGCGATCCAAGGCATTCGTAGTTATCAACGGCAAACTATACAAGTGCAGCATCACAGCAGTACTCCAGCGATGCGTCTCCACGACCGATGGAAGAGCTGTTCTCCTCGGCATCCATGAGGAAACCTGCGGACACCATGCTGGCAGTCGCGCCCTCGTGGCCAAAGCTCTACGAGCTGGGTTCTACTGGCCTACGGCCATGCGCGACGCCAAGGACATCGTCCAGAAATGCAACGCGTTACCGATTCGGACAAGCCGACGACTGGCGCAGAGCTCCGGCCAATCCCATTGGCCTGGCCCTTCGCGCAATGGGGGCTCGACATGGTTGGCAAGCTCCCCAAGTCCTCGCGAGGAGGCTACGTCTACCTCATGGTCGCAGTCGACAAGTTCACCGAGTGGATAGAGGCCATGCCAGTAACCAATCAATCAGGGCACAGCGCAGTCAAGTTCTTCGAGTCCATCGTCTTCCGCTTCGGAGTGCCACACAGCATCATCACAGACAATGGAACGAACTTCACATCCAAGGAGTTCCAAGAATTCTGCGAGAATCTGGGAATCAACATCATCTATGCCTCAGTAGCGCATCCACAGACCAATGGTCAGGTCGAAAAGGCAAATGGGCTCGTCTGCAGCGGCATCAAGAAGCGACTCCTCCGGCCACTCGAACAAGCCGCGGGTTGCTGGCCAGATGAACCGCAATCAGTACTCTGGAGCCTACGCATAACTCCAAACAGTGCTACAGGCTACACCCCGTTCTTTATGGTGCACGGGGCTGAAGCGGTGCTATCCGCCGAGGTACGGTACAAAGCGTTGCACGTGGTCGCTTACAGCGAGCAGGAGTCATCCCTCGCACTCGAAGACTCCGTCGACATCCTTGACGAGGAAAGAGAAATCGCCGCGGAAAGATCAACGATCTACCAGCAGAACCTGCACAACTACCACAGTAGGAGGCTACGCTCCAGATCCTTCGTCGAAGGCAACCTGGTCCTGCGACTGAAGCAGCAAGGACATCTCAAGATCGAGTCCCCCTGGGAGGGACCATACGTGATTACAGAAGTAATCCCAGGTGGCGCCTATCGCCTTCAAGACTTAGACACAGGAGTCGCATACTCCAACCCCTAGAACGTCGCACAGCTGCGACGCTTCTACCCTTAGTCGTTTTTACTTTTACATTGCAAATCAGGCCACTCAGCCAAGGCTACTTAGCCACACATTGTACTTCGTACTGTCTCACGAATAAATAAAGCTAAGTGCCCCAAAACTCTGTGTTCTCCTTTATTTTTCTGCAACTTATCCACTCGGGGGCTGCGCCACCCTATACACATCTGTTCTACGAACTAAAACGCGATATCCTGAGTAGCTGGCACATCAATCGAAACCCTTGACACACATCAACCCAGTTGCAACGCACCTGACAGGTTGACAAGGGACTGAGATAAGCGCATGGCCAGGATAACGAAATGGAATCGCATAGTGCAACGCACTCACAAAACATATACGCTAACAAGCTTTTTATACATCATCAACAATCAATTATGCACATCATTACATATGAACTTTACAACATTGGTACGCTTATGTGCAGGATACAAACTAAACTACTATTGCAACAAGAGAACGTTGGTTTGCTCCTCGAAGAAGTCGACGATCTCCTCTATTGGGCGATCCACCGCCTGATAGTGCGGCACCATATTCCAAGCAGAACCCGCTGGTGGCGCAGGTGGACCAGCCGCAATGGCCGCAACATCTACATCAGGCCTATGCAGTCGCACCAGCGACAGAGCGGCCTTGGCACCAGCCACCAACTGTTGCCTTACACACTCGCGAACCGCAGCCAGGTCTTGAAACTTGGCAAGGAGGGCCAGTAGACTCGATGGAGCAACATCTAGCGGAAACATCGTCTGATAAATGTTCTTCAAGCATGACTGCGACTTCTTCAGGAAGTGCAGCACGTGCGACGCACGATCCTGCAGGGTCGCCAGTGCGATTGCACGATCGTGATCCACCCAGAAGTATCCACTCTCTTGAAGCTGCTCCTGAGTCAAGTCATGCATGCGAATGGCAATCCTATCCTTCTCATCCTGCGGATGGCACGCGCTGACAACTATACAAAGCAAAGACGGAAGTGTGAGGATAGCACACCATTGCGAGTGACTATAAGGAAAAGATAAGAGTAAGCAAACTAACACTTAAATTGGTCGCCCAGCTGCGTCATCTCCCCCAACATATACTGTTCTTGGGCGGTGGCCTTCTTTGCCTTTGACTTCCATACATCCGCATTACCACGGAGCACGGGCAATTCACGCTCCAACTGCTTCACGTGATCACGCAGTCGCGAGAGCAGAGATAGCTCATCCACCCTCGAGCACGGCGGTGCCAAAGTATCATCAAGGGGTGGCAAATCCTGAGGTTCCCACAAAGGATCACTTGTTGTGCCCTACCACAAGCCAAGCAAGAAGCAATAAGAAGATCAAATCGACACACAGACAAAAGATTCGAGTGCATTCAAGATTAGAAAAAGTATCAGCAGATACACTCGCCAAAAGGCATGTTCTTGACAAAAGACATAAACTAAGCAACTATTACAAAGCTACTGAGGAGCAACTGTCTTCTTTGACTTAGACGGCTTCGGGGGCCTCATCGAGTTCGCGGCGGTATCAGATGCCACTGACTTTCCGCCGGCCCCTGACGCCGCAGCATTTGCCGCCTTCTTGGCCTGCTGCAGCTCCTCAGAGTACTTCGCAACTGTGTTAATCAGTTGCGGCCCATACTTACCACAGGTAGTCACGAAGGGAGCAAAGACTACCTGCGCGTCCGTGCTAACGAGCATCGCCCGTGAGACCGCTGCAGGATCAACTTCGAGTCCGTGGGCCTGCACCATAGAAGTGACATTGACGCGCCAGCCGCACGGAGCAAGTTCTTGAACCTCGCAGGGACACCCCTGGCGAGAGACTCCACCAGCTCGTCCATGTTCTCGATCAGCTCAGCCTTGGTCATCAGCTCCTCCCGAAGGCGACTGAGCACGCCCTTGGCCTTGGAGAGCATATCTTGAACGGTGGCGCTGCGGTCTTCGATTGCTGAAAGCACACCCACCAAGGCATCGTCACGACGGAGGGCCTGAGGGTCGAAGCTCAAATCGCCAGCATCTGTACATAAACCCACACATGGGCACGAAAGTCAGCGCCAGCGACAAAATCGAACAAAGAACGATAATGATATCCAAACAAGGTACTTGAGAGGGCCTTGGCAATCGAGAAAAGTTGTTCTTCGAACAACTTCTCCCTAGCTGTGATGGAGGCACGCAGATCCTCTTCGCGCTTTTGTGCCTCGTCATGCGCCGCGACTGCCTCATCGCGACTCTTCACAGCCGCGGCGAGCATCTTTTCCATGGTGGCGGCGTTGCGTAGAAGGGCATTATGTTCAGCTACAAGAACAAAACAAAATGGATTGACTATCAGTCGACTACATGACAACGACGCAGAAGAAGGAGAAGTAAAGAGCACTTACTTTCTACCACGCGATGGCGCGTATCCAGCATTGCATGCTGGCGACCCATCGCAAGCACTTGCTCCGCCAGATGAGCAGCTTCCTTCACAAGGAGCTATCGCAAAAGGGACAAACAACAAAGGATCAGCAGAAGCCATAGATAACATCGACTGCAAAATCAAAAGAAGAAATACTACACTTACATGATCCTCTAATGACTCCGAAGTCGATTGGTGTGCAGTCATCCGGGCAACCATCCGATGCTCCCCATCATGCGGAGAGCTAGAAGAGTTGTGCCCGGAGTGGGTCGCCAATGGAGGGGAAGGAGCACACTCGACCTCTTTCTTGGCCCTTGAGGTTGCGACTCCCAATTCTTTCAAAAATTGGACGCCGCTAGAAGATGACGATGCCTGCTGACTGCAAGACAAAACCAACATCAAGAAAAGGGCAAAATCCAAAGAAGAATCAAAAAGGACAACTCGAATACTTACCAATCAAACTTATCAAAGTCAAAGGTTGGCTCCCCCGACTCTGACGAGAACTCCTTTGGCAGTCGCATCTTCTTGCGAGAAGATGGCGCCACAGCACTCACAGGAATGGCAGGGATTGGCGACTCCGCACCAATGCCTGCACCTTCCGGAGTTGAGGGAGACGACGCATCGGAATCCTCACTGTGCGAATGCTTGCGAGTATCCGGACTACCCGACTCAGGGGCTTCCTCATCCACATCAGATGGGACGGTCGACTCCGACTCGTCCTATTCCAAGGCTTCACGAGGAATAACCCCCTCAGGAAGAGGGGGCATACAGGGTGACACCGCCCAATCCTGCATATAGACCACAATTTAGCACAAAGCAAAGAAACAGCAAAGAGGCAATCAATAAACTAAGCTACTACGTAGCACAACTATACCTCAGGAGGAGGGTTAGCAGCATCGAACGGAGGAACGACTGGTTCACTGGGGAGCACATCCTTGACGGTGTACTTGGTGACCAGTCGAACCCTTTTATCTACCTCACTCGCGGACATGCCATCGGCAGACACGCGAGTGACATCGTCAGTGCCAGCCCACTGAAACATGGGGTGGACTCGCTGCAGGGCTGGACGCGACAAGCAGCCCATGTCGAATGAGGGCGCAGCCTCCCTCCTCTTTGCCTATGCGACTCTCGAGGTCACAGACACGCTCGTACAACACATCTGTCTCCGCGGACTCGCCGGGCATGACCACATTCTTCCAGGAGCGCCTCCTATGGCACGGCGTCGCGGGGTCGAAGAGTGCGAGTTCGAAGTGTTCTCTGTCAGCCTTCTCCTCGCAGACGTAGAACCACTTGTCCCTCCATCCTTGGACGGACATCGCCAGCTTGATGTCGAAGTATGTGGCGGATGGATCGACGTGGATTCCGCAGCTGCCTACATCATAGACTACGGAGCCAGACGCTGATCTACGCTTTAACTTAAAGAGGCGCTTGAAGAGGCCGAAATGCGGCTTGATTCCGAGCCAGCACTCGCAAAGGGTGATCTAGCAAGCTACATGGAGGATGGAATTGGGGGACAGCTCATGGAGCTAGAGCCCGTAGAAACAAAGAAGGCCCCTGAAGAAAGGATGCAGGGGCAACGAGAGGCCCCGAATGATGAACGCTAGGAACATCACTCGAAAACCGGCAGGAGGAGAGGGGATTACCTCGCCGCCGAGGACGCGCGTGTCGGCGACTGCGGAGGACAACACTCCGTCTTGGCGAAGAAGATGAAAATCCGAGGACTTGATCACAGATGGACGCCACACGCCATTCGTGACGCGGGTGCCCATGCCCTTCTTCTTCCCGCCGGCGGCGGTGCTGGTGCCCGCAGCGGCAGAGCCGCCTTTCTTCTTCATCGCAGCAGCGGCAGCAGCGGAATCGGCCGCAGCACCTCCTTTCTTCTTCCCCATTACGCGGCGGCGATGCGACCGGAGGAAGTAGCTAGGAAATGTGTGGAGCTGGTCCAGCGTCGCGGAGGGAAAAGAGAGCAGAGAAAGCAGAGGAGCAGCAGCAATGGCGATGAAGGCAAAGGAAGAATGGAAGCAGATGTGAATTTTATCGTCGCAGCGTCACTACTTAACCCCTGGAAGATGCAATCCAACGGCTCAGAAAAACCCTACCAGACGCGTGGCATTCATCGTGCTCGACACGTGGAGGAGCTGAAACGCGAACCGTCCCCCCACTACTACCATTACGCGCGGAAATCGAGGAGGCGCAGTTAAAATAAAGATTATGCATGCCCGGTCAAATCAGAGTCAGGGAGTAGGACCCACCGCTCGTCACGTCCCGTCAAACTCGCTCATGTGGGAAACTGAGGTCATGAAATCGTCAGCACTGACGTTATCAAAAACTACGCAGCAGAAGACTTTGACTACTTTAGTCCTCGCTCGAGTCTTTGACTCCACCAAGCACTCGGGGGCTACTCCCATAGGGAGCGCTGGTCACGCACCCTATGATTTTTCTTCTTCTTTTACAAGAACATGAACAATCAAAGAAAAACCCAATCACTCGAAACACGGTTCGACTATGGACATGGGTTACTCCCATAGGGAGTGCCGGAAGCAAATTCGACTGAAACAAGCGAACAAAAGACGACAGCAGTCGCAAAAGTTCTTTAGTCCCTGCCTGAGTCTTCGACTCAACCAGGCACTAAGGGGCTACTCCCATAGGGAGCGCTGGTCGCGCACCCTATGATTATTTGTACAAAAATACTATGTGTTGGTAACATCCACACTCGAAGTTTATGGCGACACCGCCTCATAATTTTTCCCTACAAAGAGACTGCGTCTCCTGGGTCACCTGAATCGTCTCCGCGATGATAAAATTCGGATGTCGCGCTTACAGCGTGAAGATAAGACCTAAATAAGGCCTGGCAACGCATTAGCTGCGCACTACCAGAAATATATCCGTGCCTACAGGTACGATGAACATGCCTTGACGGACGCGTTGAGTGCTCGCACCCATGTACTGGAATTCGACTCCTGTAAGACCTCCGCGGCTTGAGTCGAATTACACCAGCACTTTTTCAGATTCGAGTCCGGGGACTCGAGTTCGAGTAGATGGCGTTGTTTTACCCTAAGGTAGTTAACTGATACCGGTACATCGGTTAAATCAGGCACGCACATCAACAATCCCTATGACATAAACAGAGCAGTCGAAAAACATACTCAGTCATGCACTCAAAAGGCTTCATAAAGTCCCCAGTCGAATCTGCGATTCCACTGGACACTCGGGGGCTACTGACATGGGTATACCCTACAGGTACTCGAGCTTGGTATATACGGCCTGAATACGTAGAGGCCCATGGTGTCGCCAAGGCCCAAATGAAGAACTCGAGTAACCTACGGACTCTCGATTGCTTGAAGAACAAGAAGAAGCTAAAGATAGAAAGTTCAAAGGGGAAAACCCTAACATGTAACCGACTCGACCTGCTACCTGAGATCTAGCCTATCTATATAAAGGCTAGGAGGGGCGACGAGGAGGACACACGCAACCCTAGTTTCCACAACCCTCGCCAGATTGCATCTGTGCACCATTGTAATCCTCGATTCCTTTGATAATTCCACGAGCAGACAAGCAGGAGTAGGGACCTCTACGAGGCCTGAACCTGGGTAAATCTTCGAGTCCCCTGTGTGCTTGTTTGCTAGCTGATAGATGTCTCCAGCGCTCCCTCCTTATCCAAAACCCAAGTCCATAACAATGGGCATTGAGCTCACATATCACTAAATGATACTAAGAGAATTGAATTTATTAATGTTGGCATTATGGGGGAGGGATAGTCCAATGAATTAGGACTGCACTCCCCCTATCTCCATGCCTGCACCTACACCAAATATGGGTCAAAACATAGGTGAGTATGCAAGGCAATCAAGTCAAGCTCCTAGAATCCACGATATTTAGTTCATTCCTCAAATAACAAAACCTTGCTTCATCAAGTGGCTTCGTGAAAATGTCGGCAAGTTGGTCTTTGGTTGACACATATGATAGCTCAATATCACCTCGGGCAACATGATCTCTAATGAAGTGATGACGAATCTCAATATGCTTTGTTCTTGTATGGTCCACTGGGTTATATGTCATCTTGATAGCACTTTCATTGTCACATAGAAGAGGCACTTTGTCACAATGGACACTGTATTCCTTTAAAGTTTGCTGCATCCATAGCAATTATGTACAAGCACTAGCAGCAGCCACATACTCAGCTTTGGTGGTGGAAAGAGATATACAATTTTGCTTCTTAGAAGACCAACATACCAAGGACCTCCCAAGGAATTGGCAAGCCCCGGAGGTTCATTTCCTATCATCCTTGTCACCAGCCCAATCTGAATCCGTGTACCCACAAAGAGAGAAAGTTGAGCCCCTAGGATACCAAATACCATAGTTTGGGGTATGAACCAAATATCGAAAGATTCTCTTGACTGCCATCAAATGGCTTTCTTTAGGAGCCGCTTGATATCTTGCACACACTCCTACACTCAACACAATATCGGGTCTAGATGCACAAAGGTAAAGCAAAGAGCCAATCATGGGCCGATATACCTTTTGATCCACATCTTTACCATTTGGGTTTAGTTCAAGATGAGTCTTTGTTGCCATGGGAGTGGGAGCTCCATTGAGATCTTTCATGTTGAATCTTTTGAGCATATCTTGAGTATACTTGGCTTGGTTGAAGAAT
This sequence comes from Avena insularis, assembly GCA_023614405.1. Taxonomy (NCBI): domain Eukaryota; kingdom Viridiplantae; phylum Streptophyta; class Magnoliopsida; order Poales; family Poaceae; genus Avena; species Avena insularis. The sequence continues at coordinate 654,852,440 of CM042690.1, read as the reverse complement.
GTACCACCTCTCACTTGCTTGATCTCAAAACCAAGAAATACTCTCAATTCTCCTATCATAGACATCCTGAACCTGTCAGTCATAAGCTTAGAGAATTCATCATTAAAAGCTTTGTTAGATGAGCCAAAGATAATATCATCTACATAAATTTGGCATACAAAAAGTTCCCCATTAACCCTCTTGGTAAAAAAGAGTGGGATCGATTTTCCCAACCTCAAACCCACGATCTAACAACAACTCTCTAAGGTGCTCATACCACGTGTGTGGGGCTTGCTTGAGCCCATAAAGTGCCTTATCGAGTTTGTAGACATGGTTTGGAAAGTTGGATCCTCAAATCCTGGGGTTTGTTTCACATATACCAACTTATGCAATGGACCATTGAGAAATGCACTTTATACATCCATATGTTGTAGTTTAAATTTATGATGTGCCGCATAAGTAAGAAGGATATGGATGGACTCAAGGCGAGCCACGGGTGCATAAGTATCTTCATAATCAATGCCTTCAATTTGAGAGAACCCTTGTGCAACCAATCTTGCCTTGTTCCTTATCACAATTCCATGCTCATCTTGCTTGTTCTTGAAAATCCACTTGGTGCCTATAACATTGCGGCAATCTTTTGGCTTTTCCACTAACTTCCATACTTTGTTTCTCTCAAAGTTGTTGAGCTCTTTGTGCATTGCATCCAACCAATCCGAATCTTCAAGAGCTTCCCATACTTTCTTTGGTTCCACCATGGAAATGTGTGCTTGGTGCTCACCAAAGTTCTTCAGTTGAGCTCGAGTAGATATCCCTCTTCTTAGATCTCCAACCACATTCTCAAGAGTGTGGTCTCTTAATTCCAATATTCTATCCGTTCTAGCTTGGCGACGAGTTTCGATCTCCTTGTTGTTTCTTGGGGGGGTCACTTCATCATTTTGGTCCTCGTCTTGACCATTAACTTGGCCTTGATCATCATTGGAAATATTCTCTTCTAAAGGAGGCAAAGATTGACCTTGGTCTTGATCAAGCCCACGATTGGCTAGGTATTCAGCTGTTCTTATGGCAGTCTGTATAGATCTTACTTGTGAAATGGCCTTAGTACCACTGGACATCCTGGCAAGTGGAGACTCAACCACTTTTTGGCTGGAAGCATCTTCTTGATCAGTAGGTTGAGGGTCCACAACTTGTCTATGGCATGGGTTGGTGTCCACCTCGATAGTAGCTTGTTGAAGTTGTGAAGATGAGGGCTCCACTTGAGTAGAGCATAGTTCTTCTCAATCCACCATAAGGGGTTCCTCAACAGGGTAGATGAAACCCGCACCCATTCTTCCTATGGCATCCTGAGGCATTTCATCATCTACACCACAAACATTAACACGCCCCGCTTGGGTACCATCATATTCTTCAAACACCACACTACAAGATTCTATGACAATTCCTGAGAGCTTGTCATAGATTCTATAAGTGTGGGATTCGAGACCATAACCAACAAAAATACCCTCTAATGCTTTGGAATCAAACTTGGATAAACGAATGCCCTTAATGCGATAGAAGCACTTACAACCGAATACCCGGAAGTAAGAAACATTAGGCTTGTTACCGGTAAGGATTTTATATGGAGTCTTGATCAATTTTTTGCGGAGGTAGAGATGGTTTGATGCATGGCATGTGGTGGAGATAGCTTCAGCCGAAAAGTTGTATGGAAATTTAAATTCTGCTAACATAGTCCTTGCCATGTCAATAAGAGTCCAATTCTTCCTATCAGCTACACCATTTTGTTGAGGGGTATACGCAGTGGAATATTGATGTTTTATTCCCTCATCACTCAGAAATCCATTTAATGTGTAGTTCTTGAACTCGGTACCATTGTCACTTCTTATTATTAACACTGGGACATTGTGTTGACGTTGCGCCATGTTGATGAAGTCAATGAAGTTCTCTTTGGGTCTCACTTTTTAACTTGAAGAAATATACCCAAGTGTATCTTGAGTAGTCATCAACAATCACCAAACAACATTTCTTCCCACCAAGACTCTCATGAGACGGAGGACCAAAGAGATCCACATGAAGGAGCTCCAGGATCCTCTTGGACTTGATGTAGTTCTTTGGCTTGTGGGGAGAATCATGCATCTTTCCTTCAACACATGCCCTGCAAACACGATCTTTGGCAAAGCAAACATTTTCTTTTAGTCCAACAATATGACCATCCTTGTGGAGGCTTTGCAAAGTTCTCATGTTGACATGGGCTAGACGGCGATGCCATAGCTAACCCACATCGGCCTTTCCGAATAGGCACATCGGACTTGTAGTGGTTTTCCCCGAAAAGTCCACCACATACAAGTCATCCTTGACGTACCCAACGAAAGCAACCTTTAGAGACTTGCTCCACAAGAGGATCACAATATCAACATCAATAAAGACAGCAAAACCCATCTTTCCTAGAGCACGGACTGAAAGTAAATTATAGCCAAGGGTCTCAACAAGCATGACGTCCACGAGAGTGATATCGTGAGCAACCACAACTTTGCCGAAACCCATTACCTTAGACTTTGATTTGTTGGCATATGTCACAGATATTTGATCAACATTTGGTCTCAACTCCTTGACACTAGAAGCGCTTCCGGTCATATGACTTGTGCATCCACTATCGAGCACCCATTTTGACCCTCCGGAAGCATAGGTCTACAAAATATCAAACTAGTTTTTAGGTACCCATTTTTCAATGGGTCCTCTTTTGTTAGCAACAAGGGTCTTGGGAACCCAAATCGACCATGCAATATAACCATCAAATGGGCCAACATATTGTGCATACACATCACCATAATAATCATGCATTAAGACATAGTGAGGGTTAGCACTACCCGCAAAATCATCATGAGACATAGTTTTGCCACTTGTGGTCTTACTTCCCACAATGACCTTGTTCTTTTCTTGAGCGGGCTTGGCCTTATTCTTCTTGTTATTCTTTTTCTTCTTGGCTTTAGAGACAAAGCCTATGCCCCTTTTTCACCATTTGACCTTTGCTTGTTTAAGAGGTCATCAATAGACTTGTTTCCTTTGGGAAAGGAGGTCTTAGCTAGCTCCCCCTTCAACCTAGCATGTTCTTCAAGAGTATTTGTACAACTAGAAGGAATGAATGTACTAGGTGAGGGAGTATTGATCAATTGAGTTTGAAGCTTTTCACGAGACTTTGTGAGGGACAAGAGTTCACTTTCCAAGGCCTTGTGAGCCTTGTCAAGTGTTCTAAAGTCCTCGGCAAGTTTTTCATGAACAACATCAGACTCAATCTTATCCTTTTTATCCTTTTTGTATTTAGCAATGGCATGATCACGTTCCTTGATGAGTTTATTAATAATGATATCATTAGCTTCATCAAGGCCCTCTAGTTTAGTTTCAAGAGATATTCTAGTTTCTTGTTCTTCTTCTAGGGCATTATTAAGAGCTTCTACCTTAATCATGTGCTCTCTTCCTAATTGGCATCTCTCATCTAGAAGTTCTTGTGTGTGTGAAAGTTGATTTAGGAGGTCCACAACATGTTTCTTGTGTTCCCCTTGCAAGTTATTCATGAACACATCAAAAGCAACTAATTCCTTTTTGACCTCAAGAGATAACTCATCATCAAAATCATCATTGATTAAAGAAGTGGAGTGTGATGATGATAATACCTCAGTTCCTCTTGCCATAAGGCAAGTGATGTTCTTGTTGGAGATATTCTCATTTGGAGAGTCGAAGAGTGAGAATGAAGGAGCAGAGGTAGTGGAAAGAGCCGCCACACCACTTGGTGTATCCTCTTCTTCCTCTTCATCATCATCATCATCATCATCATCATCATCGGAGGACGAGTACTCTTCATGTGTGATCAAGACAATTTCTCCCGGCTTCTTGTTGGTTGGGTTCCTTTTGATGAAGGGTTTCTTGTAGGGAGATTTGGAGGTCTTCTTCAACACAAGTTTGCCCCCATGGTCTTCTCTTTTCTCATAGGGACAAGCCGTGATGAAGTGATAGCGGTCACCACAATTGAAACAAGTTCTCAACTTGGACCCATTGTCTCTTCTCCCATTGGGGTTGCTTCTTCGTTGCATTTCCATCTTGGCCTTGGCGGGATCTTTCCAAAAGTTTCTTGCATAGAAGGCCATGTATTCACCATGAGCAATCTTGACATCTTTAGGGTGGCTCATTGAAGGTCCCTCATCACTTCCTTCATCTTCATCATACTCCACAACCTTGGCCTTCAAGGCAAGGTTGACACCACTACTCATTCCAATGGCACGAGCACGGGCGTCTTTGGCATTCTTGGAAGCAACCTTGAAGGCGGCCATCTCTTGCATCACTTCATTGGAGGTCATGAGATGGTAGTTGTGTCTTCCTTGGAGACTCTTCAAGTCAATAGCCTCGAAAGGCATGAGTGCACTCACATACTTCCTCTTGATCCAAGCATCATCAATGTGAGAGGCGCCAACATTCCTGAAAGCGGTGGCTGTGGATTTGAGTCTTCGATACATGTCTTCATGATCCTAACCATCCTTCATAAAGAAACCTTCGGCTTCATTGCTTAAGGCATCATATCTATTTCTCCTCATACTCTCATTGCCAACAAACAAGTCAATGAGAGCATCCCAAGCTTCCTTGGCGGTGATGTAGTGCTCAATGTGGGGAAAATCCTTTGGCCCCACCCCAAGTTGGATCATGTGCAAGGCAGTCGCATTGAGTTGGCTATTGACCACTTCTCTTCTTGTCAAGTTGGTTGGATCCTCAAATTTGAGTCCTTCAATAATATTCCACAAATCAATGCAAGAGCTGCGCACATGAGATTTCATTAACACTTTCCATTGAGCAAAAGTATGTGCAGCTAACTTAGGTGGATCTCCTCTATTATTTATATGTGGATGAGGGATAGGAGGGTCGGGAGAGTACCATCCGGGAACCATATGGAACTCTTCCTTCCCATCACCCTTTTTTGTGATGGAGTTAGTGGAATTATGTTCATCCCCCCACCACTTCCTCCAAAGGCTTAGCCGGAGCATTAGCCTTTGGTTTTGGTGGTGTTTCCTCTAGAGAGGGAGGATGTGAGGTTTGCTTATCCTTAACAAGTTGCTCAACAAGTTGACGCAGCTGTTGGATTTCGTTGCCCAAGGTAGAGCTCAAGCTTGTTTCCAAATTCTTGAGATCTACCATGGTCACCGAATGGCTAGCCTCACTTTCTCCCTCCTCTGGGTTTCCCATAATATCTTAGGCGGTTAAGCCCGAATAAAGAGCCGAGGCTCTGATACCAATTGAAAGGATCGTATGGGCACCTAGAGGGGGGGTGAATAGGTGCTACTTCAAATTTTACTCTTTTTCAATTTAGGGTTTGACTTGAAAGGTAAATTCTCTAGATTATGCAACTATGGTGAATTTACCTATATGACAACCAAGCACAAACTAAGCAAAAACTAGATAAGTAAAGTGCGGTAAAGGATAGAAGTAACCAAAGTGAAGCACACGGAGACACAAGGATTTGTTTCCCGTAGTTCCTTCCTTTTGAGGGGAAGTACGTCTGCGTTTGGAGAGGGGGTGGTTTCAAACCACCAATGCCACGAGAGGCCTCCCTTGTTGTCCGATGAAACTCACCCCAACGGGTTCGATTCACCTCTTCCACTATACGGCAACCTTCGAGGTGGAAGTTGGCACCTTTACAATGAGTTCGGGGCACACATCCACAACTTAATTGGAGGCTCCCAAATACAAGCAAGCTGTCAAACAATCAAAGACAAGCTTGTAAGAACCAAATCAAAACCTAGGGTTTCCAACGAAACACTAGAGCATGGGGGCCCTCAAGTGAATGAGGGGGAAATGAAGATCTCTCTTGGTGAAGTTGTAGATCAAGGCCTCCTCCTTCGATTCTCCAAAGATCAAAGACTTTGGATGGTTGGATGAAGAGATCTTGTTGATTTGGTGGCTCAAATGGACATGGTGTTCTTGAGGTGGACGAGCTACTGGAGGAAGGGGATAAGGTCCTCTATTTATAGCCCCTCGCATCTGTGAACCGTTTTCTGATCGTTGGAGAAGAAGCAGACCGGAGACTCCGGTCAACCTTCGGACCAGCCTCCGGACCTACCGACAGAATGACCCAGCCCACTTGGGAGCCAAGTGGACCGGAGACTCCGGTCCCTCTACACCGGAGACTCCGGCCTGGGGCATGGACTGGAGACTCCGGACCAACCTCCGGACCACCCTTCTGGCTGTCCCAGGCAGGAAACTAGAAGCCCTCTCTGGAGACTCCTGGGGAAACTCCGGACCACACCGGAGACTCCGGTCATGATAGACTAGAGACTCCGGTCTGGAAATCCCAAGAAGCAAGTAATAGAGCAGGGAATGTTCCGCAAGCCATTGGTCCTTTTCACTTTGTAAAATATTAACCTGTAGACAATAGCAAACTGTAAAATAGGTCTACTAGTTGTTAACGAACACCAAAAGTGATTTATGACAGTAAATGTCCTTTCATGGGTTGACTTGGCGCATGCTCACACCATGTTAAGACTATACCAAGTCACCATAGCCTCTATGATCATTTAGTTTTCGACTTGTAATATCACTTTATGCTTTAATTAATAATGTTTTGTCGCTTTGCATGATTATGGCCATTATTGTTCTCTTAGTTGGTCGCTCCCAGTCTTTTGCTAGCCTCCATACCAAGTATGAGTTCCACTCATGCATCCAACTCCAAATAAAACCAAGTTATTCCAAAGAGTCCACCATACCTACCTATTAGCATTAGCTATTCCAAGTATATTCATGTTTTTATCTACCTTCCGAATTAAACTTGTTATGTGAAAATTAGTAATTAAAGATCTCACGAACTTGATGGCACACTTTACTTTTCTTGCACTTAATAAACTTGAACCATTGTTCCCATCTATGTTGCGTATATGCTTGCGTTTTGTAAGTTGTGAATTAGCATACTCATGTTATCATCACTTTATTTAGTTGATATCAGTTCATGGAGTTCATATATGTGTTAGAGAAACGCCTGGGTGGCTGGTATAAGCCATGCCTAATCATGGTGGAAACCTGCAACATAACCATAGTGAGCAATCTATGAAGCATCCTCTATAAAAAAAACCTATGCAAATAGAAAAGAAAAAAAGAGAAAAAAGCCTATGCAAATAGGAAATAAAAGGATCGTTGAGATGCTCATTGTCTGCTTGCCTTGTCATTTTGATATGGAGAATCTTCCGTCTCATCGGGCAAGGGGTACCCCATTGGCGGTTCTCTATGATACACATGTACTTACAATGACAAGAACTTACCTGTGACTAAAGTTGAGTAGCATGAGGAATGGTACTCATAAGTAAGGGGAAAATATGAGGATATACTTGACAAGTTATAAGCTGAAAATCCCATGCCCCTTGCTTACGAGTACTGTTCCTCATGCTACTCAACTTTAGTCACAAGTAAGTTCTTGTCATTGTAAGTACATGTGTATCATAGAGAACCACCAATGGGGTACCCCTTGCTTGATGATACAGAAGCTTTCCCATATCAAAATGACAAGGCAAGCAGACAATGAGCATCTCAGTGATCCTTTTATTTCCTATTTGCGTAGGCTTCTTTATTTTCTTTCTTATTTGCATAGTTTTTTTTCTTTTTTTATTGAGGATCCTTCACAGATTGCTCACTATGGTTGGTTTCACCTATGATTAGAGCCAGCCTGTGTGTTTCTCTAACACATATACGAACTCCATGAGCCTTACAAGCTCCCCTTTCATTTCACATCGTCGGGATCCATAAGCAAAAGAACATGATATCAACTAAATAAAGTGCAATGTTGAAAGCGTTCCCCATGATAACATGGTTCTGCTAATTCACAACTTACAAAGCGCAAGCATATACGCAACATAGATGGGCACAATGGTTCAAGTTTATTAAGTGCAAGAAAGTAAAGTGTGGCATCAAGTTCGTGAGAGCTTTACTAACTAATTTTCACATAACAAGCAAACATTTTTTATTGGAAGAAAACAAAGCATAATAAATATGCAAGCAATAGCAATAAAGCTAATAGGTAGATATGGTGGACTCCTTTTGACAACTTTGGTTTTAGGGAGTTGGATGCATGAGTAAAGTACTCAGCACAAATGAAGGCTAGCAATAGAAAGGGAGCGACAATCGAGAGAGCAGTAACTGTCATAATCATGCTTGCGACAAAACAAAATTAATAGTGGCATAAAATTGACACGAGGACTCTGAGGCGGAATAAATCATCGAGGCTTAACTGACTTTTTGTTTAGTCATATGCATGCGTGAGCATGTGCCAAGTCGATTCAAATAGAACATTCAGAGGAGGACACCATGATGGCATACCAAGTTATGAATAGAACAATGCGAGCAAACATTTATATGACATGTTACGAACTATAATGGATTGGAACTTATCATAAGAAGGCAAGGACTACTAAGTATCCATTAAATAGCACACACCTTACATAAACAGACTAGGCATGCTCACAATGATGAGTATATGTACAAAAATGAAAACAAATAGATTTCATACCAGCCTCTTACCACACCTCGAGTTGTCAAATCATCATTGTCTTTCACTTGTGTGACTTGAATAATAAGATAAAACCAAACTCCAAGGAGTCACTAAGGACCACTGAACCCTGCAACGAACTTTACAAAACCAGAGAAGAAGAACAAATATTTTTGGGTTTTCAATTTTTAAAGGCAAGAACCCAAGGGAAAAGCAAGCAAAGTGAAATCTTTTTGGGTTTTTCGAATAATCAAAACAAAGCTAAAAAGGATGAGTCAAATCAAGGATAAAATATAAAGAAGAAAACGAAGAGAAATAACGAAAATATTTTTGTTCTTTTTGTGTTTTGGAAAACATAAATAAAGCAAGAAAAAAACTAAAAAGAAAACGAAACATGGATATGCAAAGTACTGACTGAACATGATATGTAGATGAGTGTGATGTTGGTATACCTCCCCACAAGCTTAGGCTCTTGGCCTAAGTGGGTATCAATCCCAAGCTGGCCAGGAAGGAGCGCCTCCATAATATGGCGAAGAAGTGCCTTCATCCTGATACGAACTCGAGGATGCCCAGTGAGTGCGTGAGTAGTCGTGAAGGGCACATCCCCTGGTCGCCCATGGAAACCAAGCAAGTAGAGCTGCTCGTCCACCTCCTCCTTGGAACGCGACCATGGCATCCTGCAAATACTGAACAAAGTGGACCGTGGCAAAGGAATTTCCCTCTCGTCTCCGTCAGTAAACAACATCCTGTAAACTAAACTCTCCATACTAGAGCTAGCAGTAACAAAGTGATGTGTTTTCATAGCAGCAAGATCAAGCCTTTGTGGTGTCAGCACAGTATCATTAGGATCAACAAAAAGTTCCAAAGCAGTAACCATGCATGTGGCAATAGTGCCCCCATAAATGGGTCCTCTAGCAGCTAAGCGGCGGGCAATGAGAGAACCAAGATTATACTTGGTATTATTATTAAGTGCAGCAGCAAGAAAGGCTAAATGATAATTAGAAATATTACTCGTGTTTTCCCTACCAAGAATGCTAGTGGCAAGATAATAAGCAAAATATCTAAGAGCTGGGAGTTGAATGTTTCATATCTTCCCACGCTGAGTTGTGCGGTCATCGTCATTTGTCACACTTCAGTAGAGTTCCAGCAAATCAGTGGGTCGACCTTGGATCTTCTTCACTATCCTAGTCATGCCTATGCCTATAATGCTGCAAAATCTTTCCAATGGCATGGTAATAGGCATATTATAAATTTTGAACGAAATAGTTAACCTATAAGGGGCGTTAGTGAAAGTGAAACTTTCAACGAAAGTTTTGGTGAGCATGGCATATTGCTCACTCTCATCCTGCATGTAAGTGGTTAGACCAACCCTCTGAACAAGAAGTAGGAAATCATCAAGGATCCCTGCAGCTTGCAAAAAGGCAAAGCGAGGGAAGGTGGATGGATGAGCATCTCCCTCATCCCCTTCATTGCCAAAGCACGGTGCAATAAGATCTTCATTATATGATGGCCTAAATTGCGATGCTGATCTTGAAGGTCTTGCCCTCCTGGGTGTGTCTCTCTCAAATACTTCTCCAAAAGTGTGGTTGTCCATCTCTCCCTTTTCTGAAATTTAGACAACCATCATACAAGTGATTGCGAAGTGATTACATAATGAAAGGAACTACTTATAGGGACTTGTAAGAGGCCTAAACATGCATCAAAACAAATTCTATAAGCATTGAACAAGCTTACAAGCTCACATAACCTGTCACCTACAGTAGCAAAAATACTCAAAATATAATCCACTAATCACAAATCTACTTGGACAAGCAGAGGAGTCACATACCGGAGAACAAATGCTCCAAATATCAGCAGGAAAGATGGGTTGAGCAAGGAGATCAAAAATCGCGAGCAATAACAGCAAGAACACGGGTTTGAGCAATGAACTGGTGTTTTCTCGGGAGAGAGAAAGGAGTGGCAGGTAGGACAATAAGTGGAGAGCTAGGGGTGGCCCACACCATGGCCAGCCGTGCCACCAGGTGGTGTGCCTGCCTGGTGGGCCTCCCTAGGTCACTCCAGGTACTTCTCTGCCCCTCTTTTGACGAAAAAATTTAATGTGAATTTTCTGGAATTTTTCGAGAAACTTTAATTTTGAGCAATTTTCAGGTATTGATGATGATTTTTTGGCAGAAAGACAATATTGGAAGGATGCAATAACAAAACAAAACATAAACTTCAGAAGTTCTAAGACACTCTAATATGCAAGCAACTAACAAAATAGAAAAGTAAACTAAGTGAAAGCAAAAATTAAAATGGATAAAATAAAAGTAAGCAAAGATAATCATGGTGAAAACATTGTTTTGTTCATTAAAATCCCTTTGTTAACAAGGTTGATCAAGTCTTGTTACCAAAACAATTTTATATGAAACAGAACTTCGCATTCCACTAAATGATTATGTTACCTCAACTTTGATAGTAATAGTCCCAATCATAATAGTTTCATATTTTTCTCATGGTATGGGACAATATATTCCCCAACTTGGATGCCCTCAATATTTTCAATTGAATTTAAGCCTTAAGTCCTATCAATCTTCTTGGGGAAATAAACAGTATGCTCCTTGTCATTAACATTAAAATTTACCTTTCCTTGATTACAATTAATGACAGCACCTGCAGTATTAAGAAAAGGTCTCCCAAGAATAATAGACATATTATCATCTTCAGGCATTTCAAGCACAACAAAGTCAGTTAATATCAAGCAATTATGAGCCACTTGAATAGGAATATCCTCACATATACCAACAGGAATAGTGGTAGATTTATCAGCCATTTGTAAAGATATATCAGTTGGTATTAGTTTCTCCAATTGAAGTCTCTTGAAGAGAGAAAAAGGAATAACACTAACTCCTGCTACCAAATCACACAAAGCAGTTCTAACATAGCTATTTTTAATAGAACATGGAATAGTTGGAATCCCTGGGTCTCCAAGTTTCTTTGGAACCTTACCATTAAAGGAATAATTAGCAAGCAAAGTAGAAATTTCCTCATTAGGGATCTCCCTTTTATTAGAGACAATATCCTTCATATACTTTGAATAAGGAGGCAATTTAATAGCATCTGTTAAAGGAATTTGCAAAAATAAAGGTTTCATCCACTCACAAAACTTATTATAGTGTTCGTCTTCCTTTGACTTGTGTTTCTTATTAGGGAACGGCATTGGTTTTTGAACCCAGGGCTCTCTTTCACTACCATGTTTATTAGCAACAAAATCTTCCTTAGTGTACTTAGTATTCTTAGTGTGCTTTTTAGGTTCTTCTTCAATTTCTTCTTTATCAGGAGCATCATTTTTCTCATTACCACTCTTAGTTTCAGCATTAGAGACAGATATACTATTTGGATCTTTAGCAGTTTCAGAAGGTTCTACAACTGTTTTATGTTTCCATTTCTTTCTCTTAGAAGAAGTACCACTATTTTGAATTTGTTGGGAATCCTACTCAATTCTTTTAGGATGCCCCTCGGGATATAGAGGATCCTAAGTGGCAGCACCACTTCTAGTTCTAATTTCATAAGCATGTTTTTCTTTAGAAGCATTAACTAGCAAATATTTTTGTACTTTAATAAGCTGATCAATTTGAGTTTGAACCATTTGGAAATGTTTAACAAGCATTTTAACATTATTGGAGGTTCTTTCCACAATATCCCTCAACTCTATAATAGCTCTAGAGTTTTCCATTAAATGATTTTGCACTCTTTTATTAAAATTATCTTGCTTAACAACAAAGATATCAAATTCTTCTAAGCATTGATCAGGAGGTTTCGAATAAGGAATATCACCTTCATCAAAATGTTGGAGAGAGTGTACCTCAATAGTGGATGAGTGGGAGATTGGCTTACATAATTCTTCTATAGGAGGTAGATTCTTCACATCTTCAGATTTAATACCCTTCTCCTTGAGACATTTCTTAGCTTCCTTCATCACTTCATCATTTAGTTCAATCATTCCCCTCTTCTTTGGTGTTGGTGTTGGCTCGGGCATAGTTAACTTAGGTGTAGTTGGCTCAGGTGTAGTTAACTCACGTGAAGTCCAGACATCGTAATTCTTGCTTATTTTAGCCATTAATTCCTCAGCTTCTTTGGGAGTTCTCTTCCTGAAAACACAATCAGCACAACTATCCAGGTATGTCCTAGATTCTTCAGTTAGTCCATTATAATATATATCAAGAAGCTCATTTTTAGGTAATGGACACACAGGCTATGCATGAATCAAAGCACAAAACCTTGCCCATGATTTAGGCAATATCTCCTTTTCTCCTTGTTTAAAATCAAAAAGTTCCTGTAAAATGGCATGTCTAGCACTAGGAGGGAAATATTTCTGAAAGAAAGTATCAATCAAGCAATCAGGGCTATCAATAGATCTAGGAGGTAAATTATTAAACCAAGCTTTAGCTTCTCCTTTCAGTGAAAAAGGGAAAAATTTAGCAACAAAGTAGGTGCGCATCTTAATATCATCAGAAAATAGGCCACTCATGGTAGAAAGCTTAGTCATATGTGCTACGGCACTTTCATTTTTAGTCCCACAAAAAGGTTCTTTCTCAACAATGGTTATGTAAGATAAATCAAGAGAGAAATCATAATCCTTATCTTTAATGTTTATGGGAGATGTAGCAAACTTAGCATTAGGAGATAATTTAGGTCTAACAGTATGTTTCTCAAGAAGACTCTTAATAGCACTCCTACCATGAGTGTTTAGGTATTCTTTAATAAATTCATCAGTCATTTCTATATATTCGTCTTCAATATCATAGCTCTCTCTAGACTCAGGTGAACTAACAGGTGTAGTAGTATCTTCATGAGGAGTTTCAGTATTTCCAGCCATAGTTCTAGCAATCGTAGCATCTAGGAAAGGACCTAATGAACCACTCTTATCAAGCACAATAGAAACAACATCATAAGTATCAGAAGTTTCAGATTCAGCAGAAGTAGCAGTATGTGTAGCATGTGTATGTGGTGGTGGTGTAAGGAGCTTACTCATCACAGCTGGTGAATCAAGAGCAACAAAGGTGTTCAGAATTGTACCTCTCCTTGTAGTGGATGGTAATATAGGAACCTTTCCATCACGAGATTTATCCATGATGAATGGATAGCAGCGAACAATAGTGATTCTAACTGAACTTGATAAATAGAGCTATGCTCCTCGGCAACGGCGCCAGAAAATAGTCTTGATGACCCACAAGTATAGGGGATCGCAACAGTCTTCGAGGGAAGTAAAACCCAATTTATTGATTCGACACAAGGGGAGCCAAAGAATATTTATAGGCCTTAACAACTGAGTTGTCAATTCAGCTGCACCTGGAAACAATCTTGCTCGCAGTAGTTTGTCAGTAGCAATAGTTTTGTAGTAGCAATAGCAAAGTGACAACAGTAGTAACAACTGTAGTAAACAGTAGGATTAAAGCGCAGTAGGCATAGGGATGGGCGGATGGTCGTTGCATGGACAAGACAATTCATATGGCAATCAAGATATAGGGAATTTGCAGATAAATAAGGTAAAGCATCCAAGTACTAAATAATCATAGGCATGTGTTCCATATATAGTCATACGTGCTGATAATGAGAACTTGCACAACATCTTTTGTCCTGCCAGCCCGTTGCAGCGGGGCCTCTAGGTAAACTACTGACAATTAAGGTGCTCCTTTTAATAGAGCACCGGAGCAAAGCATTAACACTCCGTGAACACACGTGATCCTCATATCACAGCCATTCCCTCCGGTTATCCTGATTCTTGTCACTTCGGGGCCTTTGGTTCCGGACAATAATATGTGTATACAACTTGACGGTAAGATCATAAACAATACTTATCATCATGAATCAATAACATGTTCAGATCTGAAATCATGGCACTCGGGTCCTAGTGACAAGCATTAAGCATAACAAGTTGCAACAATGTCAAAAATCACTAACAATAGATACTAGGCACCATGCCCTAACAATCTTATGCAATTACATGAATGATCTCATCCAATCCCTACCATCCCCATAGCCTACTGCGGGGGATTACTCACTCATGGATGGGGGAATCATGGATGGTTGATGGATAAGCGATGGTGATGATGATGGCGATGATCTCCTCCAATTCCCCGTCCTGGCAGGGTGGCAGAACAAAGTTTCTGGTTCCGAATCGTGGTATCTGGTGGTGGCGGCGCAGCGGAACTCTATCTGGAAAAATGTCGAGCCCCCCGTATGTTTTAGGTCAGAGGGCTTATATAGGCGAAAGGAGGGGTCGAGGTGGAGTCCGAGGTGGCCACACCACCCCCTGGCGCGGCCAAGTGGTGTGGGCCCCTCGTGGCTCTTCTTCGTCTCATCTTCTGGCTCCGTGAGTCTTCTAGTAAAATAGGAGTTTTGCGATATTTTCCGGGATTTTTCCTAAAAGTTGATTTCCTGCACAAAAACGAGACACCAAAGCAATTCTGCTAAAAACAACGTTAGTCCGCATTAGTTGTATCCAAATCACACAAATTAGAGAAGACACAATAGCAAAAGTGTTCGGGAAAATAGATACGTTTTGGACGTATCACCCCTCCCACGGCCGGAAGCCAAGGTGGTGCCCCCATATCTTCCATCATTCATGTGGGTGGAGCTCCCACTCACATAAACATGCCTCCACTCAAAAGTCCACCCATCTCCATTAAATTTCCACCATATTTAATGCAAGTCTAGTTTAATAAAAAAAAATTTTATTCAGCATTTTGTTAATTATTTTAATTAACAAACATTCACATAAAACCCCCTTCAACATTTCAATATCACACGTAGAACTAGTTTCTGCAATTTCACCCGAAATAATTCTAGTTTCCATCGAACTGATTCGAGTGCTTTCTTAAATCTTTGTCTAAAACATATTTGCTCCAAATGGTGTCGGTATCCCTTAAGTATGTCACCCTACGGTTCGCGAATAATGCAGACATGATCGAGACTCTTGTTCGATCAATAATCAACAGTGGGACCTGGAGAACCGTACTGACTCCCACACATTCAATGATGACTCTAGTGATCGTATAAACTTTTAACGTCGTAACTAAATCCCTTTGTCTCGCAATATATTACATGTCCGAGATTCGATCATCGGTATCTCCATACCTAGTTTGATCTCGTTACCGACATGCACTCTTTTCTCGTTCCCATGATATAACATTCTAGTGATCACATCACTTGCTTGCAAGTTATCTCAATGTGATATCACCGATAGGGCCTAGAATATTGATACCTTCGATCCGGATTACGGATGTAGTATAGCTTCTTTTTCCCTAGTAGACCTAGGTTATCGAATCCTCAGGAAGTGAATGTGTAGTGATGTTACTTTAACGGACCTTCGGGATTACAATTCCTTGTGTGTTTTTACTGGACCAATAGCTTGTGTCTTTTCGTTTTTGTTGATGATGGAGAGAAAGGGCCTAGGGCGTTCGGTTTCACCTGTAGCTGTGCAAAACATCTGATGGGAATAAAAGATAGAAATAAAGTATGCATGTACTTGTTAGAGCAAGATAAATTATATGTGGGCAGTGCATCCATAATTGCTATTGCCTCCACAACCTCTTATAGCAATAACCTACTAGCCTCATCCATGGAAGAAAGAGAACTAATGATATGCATAGTGATGTCACCGTTAATCCAAGCAAATCCATCACATACAGCCGTACTACCCCTTCTGTCACTAGGCTTCCCAACCTGCAGATCAGTCATCAATCATACTACCTATACCTGGATCAACCCTCGGGGTCTTGGGTACCTGACAAGTCCTTGGACTGAGGCAAGAGAGGATACAATAATCATCCTGTCATACAAACTAATACACGATCCCATCTATGATAAATAACATGCACAATTGCTACATGGCTAGGCCGAAGCCCTTATCCCAAGGAGAATTACTCACACATAGAGATGAGATCAACAATCACAAACATTGTAATGAAAATCATAAGATTGATAGCAATAGTCTTACAATGTCGCCAATCGGAGAAGAGATCTACTATTACAAGGGGTGGAATATGGCTATGGAGATGGAGAAGGGTTTGGAGATCTAGAGGCGACTAGTGATCTATGGAAGAGACTTTTTGGTGAGGTCTGGCTTGTTTTCTCGTCGCCCAAGGCTTCTTTATATAGGGGTCCCTTCACGAAAGTTGTTCTGTTTAACCTAACGGTGGTGGCACCAACTATACGACCGGAGCTATATGGCCGAAATTTTTGCTCCGGTCGTATAGTTGGTCGTTAAAGCATATGCCTCCGTTGTACGGCTCCCGGTTTCTTTTGGTTGTTGGAAATCTCGTATATTTGACTTTAATGTAGTGATTCCCTCCTTTAAATGACATTATCTGTGCAGAAAAAATATAAAAGAAAGGATTGCATACCCCTCTAAATATTAGCATTAGTGGCAGGGTTTAGAGAGATATTTCATCAAGAATATGAGTAATATCCAGTTTAAATGTGGATGTAGATGGCTATGTTATAGAGCCATCAACCTCCCCAAGCTTAAACTTGATCGTCCCAAGCAAGAAAACCAAAATCAAAAAGGAACTCAGCATTTAAACTGAAATAACGAGATGCTGATCTTACTCATGATTAGTAGTCTCATGTTTCCTCCACTTCATAAATCTGAAAAAACTTCAGCATAGATAGAGTAATGGCAAGCATATCATACGGGTTTCATGCATCCTTATAGTGCAACAAAATTATTGTAAACATGGATGATTCAAATTATTAAACTTTATTCCATGTCAAGTAATCAACTTATAGGCTTGCCTTTGAATGGTAAACTATAATCATGTAGTTTAAGAGTGTGAGAGTTGTCATGAAAAGCATATACACTAGAGTATCTCAATTCTCCCACATCAATAAATCAAGACTTTTCAAGCACTATTTTCTATTCATTGTCCTTCAAGAATTTCAGGTTTTAAGTAATTGTGAGCATGCCAAAAAAAATTAGTTTATCGAGATGTGATGGACACTCGTGGCATCACTAAGGTTTTGTTCCTTTTGCATAATGATTTCACATAACAGACAGAGGAGTGATTCCATCATGATTATAGCTACCTAGGAGTGCCAAGAATCTTACCCACTATAGCATTGCTGCTACAAGTGTTTAATCAACTCATAGACGAAATCTAGGAGTTTCCTCCATTAAGATCGTTCGTAGGCCAGCGGAGTTGTTGGCATCCCATGAAGTTTGACACGCGTAAAGCTATATCATTCTTATGATTAACAAGTCAAACTTTGGCATGCTCACAAAAACCGCTAAACATTAATTCAATCAAACAAATCTTTTCAAAGAGAGCAATCAAGTCAATCAACATTTTCAGTGGTGTTGAGTGTCTCTAGAAATAAGCCTTCAAGACTAAGCACTACAACACCCAAGCCTTCAATTGGGAGACTTTTTCTTATTACAATTGTTTAGCAATTTTTAGGCAAGACTTGGTTAATTATGAGAGCTGGAACAAAACATACCCAATTAAATACCTATGCAAACGAAAATCTTACTACGATACAAAGACTCACTCCACCAATATAATATCTCAATATTTACTACTAACTAGATGGGGTTTTCAAACTTTAAAAGTGGGGAGTCATGAGGCATACCTCTCATGTTTGGTTCCACTTCTCTCTTCCTTTTTTATTTGTTTCTTGGAAACTCGAAGTCGACCACTCTCCTGCAAATATATGAAGACCTCGAGGCGGAAAGAAAATAAAGAGGGAAAATAAGGAAAAATGGAGAAATCTTTTTGTGGTTTTTAAGAGAGGAACATTAAAGAATAGAAAATTGGCGGCAAAGCTCGGCTAGAAAATTTCAAAAGCAAATAGAAAGAACTAAAAATAATGTGTTGGGGAAACCAACACGAGTTCTTATAAACTCAAATAAAAACACAACCTCTAAATAAAAGCAAATAAACTCCAAATTAGGAAACTTCCCCAAGCTTAGGCTTTTGCAAGCCCTTCAAATCATTGTGGTGGCGGAAAAAAGTCGTTACTCCAGTTCGCAAGTTGAGTTGAGAGGTTACTTGTTGATTCTCGGAGGTTCAAAGAGAGGCTATGCATCCTCTCTATAGTCCCTCCAAGTCCTTGGAAATCTTGGTATGTGGCGAACCGGGTTTGTGGTTGCTCCTCTTGATAAGGAACTTCTTGCTCCTCCTCTTGGTTCTCATCCTCCTCTAGAATCTCTTCCTCGGGTTGGTGTTGCTCAACCTGCGAATCATATAGCAAAAGTCCTTCCTCGATAGAGAAAAGACCATTAGTCATAGGAGCAGGGTAGATACGCCCAGGTCCAGCAATATGTAGGTAATAAGCACCACCTCTCCTAGTGAGCATTCCACAGGCTCTCAAAGTGGAGAAACCAACACGTGTCTCACCTAGTATGGGTTGCAACTCACCTAGATCGAGGTCTAGGGCAGTGGCAAGCACGGTGATGACGCCTCCACCTGTGATTGGTCCTTGGCTTTGGGAGGCTTGGTGCTCCAAGTAGCGCACAAGGATGGCGCCCAAGTTGAGTGACAAGCCGTGGTTGATGTAAGTAGCCTTTGTAAGGACTAAGATGTCCTCCTCATTGAGTCTCGTGAACTCATTACGTGCCTGCAAGGTGTTAGCAATAACATAGAACAAATAGCGAATTACAGGGTGTTGAATATTCTTACCCTTGTTCACTCTACTAGTGAAACTCATTCCATTAAAGTATCATGCAGGGGTAGGTTCTAAACCAGTAAAGGATGCACGTAAAGCATGGATATCATTGTTTGGAAAATTAAAACATGCACACCATTCATCTAAAGTTAAAGTGTACTTGTTATTCATAAGTCGGAAAGAAATAATATCCTCTCCTTGCCATTGTTTAACGGTGCTTTGCAACAAACTTAGGAATTCAATGGTTAAGCAAGGATAAGTTGGTATATCATTGTACACAAAATTTTGCAGGCCAACTCTATTGCAAAGTAAATTAAATTCATCAGAAATACCAAGTTGGTTCAATATTATGGGACAACCACTTTTTTTTGAGGTGAAACAGTAGGGAGAATCCCCACTGCAAATTTTTATTATAAGGTATGAGTATGTTACAAAGATAAAATACAGATAGTCTATTGATCTAAGGCAGATCAAAACAAGAAGGATAAAGCCACCTCTAAAGTGGGCAGAATCTACTCTATCCCTGATCTAATTGTTGATTTAGCCAGGTTTTGAATTTCTCCTTGTATTTTCTTTTGATTCTAAATTGTATCCATCTCATCTCTTGATAGAAGATTGCTTTCCATCTTTCTAGTGTGGGTCTCTTGTCATTAAATATCTTCTCATTTCTGCATATCCAGATACCCTAGGTAGCCATGACAATGATTTCCATTACAAATGCCAGGTGTAACTTTTCTTTGATGTCTGAAATAGCTTCCAATCCTGATAGATTTGCAGTTCTGTTTCTATAAATATGGTCCCAGCATTTGTTTACAAAAGAACATTCCCAGAATAAATGGTTAACTGATTCTTCCAAGTAACAGTTGGAAGTTACATAGTTGTAGTCAGGTAGGATGAACTGTTTTCTTTTCAGAAGATTCCTTGTATTCAGTCTGTCCAGAAGCAAAAGCTAGAAGAAGAATTTGTGTTTATTCTGACAAGAGGATGTCCATAACCAAGAGAAGTGTGGTGGTGATGTGGAGTAGCCAATCATGGATGAGTAGGCCTTTTTTACTTCAAATCTGTCCCCCAAATGTAATTCCATTTATCATGGATGTCCCCATGAGTGGTTGGCATGATTTCCTGGCATCTTTCTTCCATGGTTAAAAACTCAGAGTAGGCTTGTTGAGAAAGAGGTAGGTGAAAATTAACCTCCAAGAAATCAGCATGTAAGAAATCATGTACACTGATATTTGAAGACTTAGCATAGGACAGAAGATGTGGGAATTTATTCATAAAGCACTCATCTTGCCAAAGGTCAGACCAAAAATAGGCAGACTTTTCTGAATTCAGATTGCACTTAGCCATGCCTTTAAAATTATCAATTAACTTGTTCAATATTATGGGACAAGCCCACTTGGTGGCCTTCACTTTGCGGTTCTTGATCCTGTTGAAGCGATCACGATGGGCCTCATCCCTAAACCGTATCCCCATGCGTTCCTGAGCGGCAGCCCGAGAAGTGCTAGCGGTGGCACGAGCGCGAGTTTGAATCCTTGTGTTCATCATCTAAAACATTGAAGAAAGGCAAAAATAAAACTTTTGATCCAACAACAGTAAGTGCATCATATTCCTCATCATAGCACACTAAAAAATTCTCCTCAAAATAGTAATCTAGGCAAGAAAATCATGGCAATTGGTTCATAGTAGGTCTCACCCTAGATTGATAATGACAATAGATTGAAGATGAATTTGCAAAAAGTAATTAGAGGATCGGAGGAGAAACATACT
The DNA here is from genome assembly GCA_023614405.1 of Avena insularis. Classification (NCBI taxonomy): domain Eukaryota; kingdom Viridiplantae; phylum Streptophyta; class Magnoliopsida; order Poales; family Poaceae; genus Avena; species Avena insularis. The sequence continues at coordinate 654,831,535 of CM042690.1, read as the reverse complement.
TTAGATTACTCGTGTGCGAGGAAATCGAACAAAATTGAGCAGAGATGAAGATCTCTTGAGGTTTTGAGAGAGTTTGGAGGTAGAAAAAAGAAAAAAGATTGAAGTTTTCGAGTTGGGAGTACCTTCCCGTGCAATTTTATGGTCGGACGCAACTATATAGGCGGAACAATGTGTTTCAGCCGTATAGTTAGCCTTTTGTCAAATTTTAGGGTTTCCTCCTAGCGGTGCAGCTATACGGACACAACTATACGGGCGGAACAAAATGTTCCGGCCGTATAGTTGGTCGTTAAACTGTCTGTATCTACGAGAAAAAATATACAAAGGCATCGATATCTATACGGCCGGAATTTTTATTCCCGCCGTATAGTTGGTCGTTAAACTCTTAGTACATTAGAAAAGAAATTGTACGGAGGCACTGATATCTATATGGTCGGAGCTATACAACCATAATGTTTATTCCCGCTGTATAGTTGGTCGTTAAACTCTCAGTACATATTGCAGAAAAAATTCGATGGCAAAGATATCTATATGGCCGGAACTATACGGCTGGAATTTTTATTACCACCATATAGTTGGTCATTAAACTCTCTGTGTGCATCAAAAAAAATTGTTTCTTCGAGAACTATTTCTTTTCCTATAACTTAATGATATACCTTGTTTTTGACAGTAAATATTGTCGATCAACAATAGCATGAATAAAGCAGAACTTCAAGTACTACCGAACTTCTTCTCCTCAAATGGAGTTTTGTAGCACTCTTTATTAATCGTAAACTAAAACTAAAACTAAAAACTTAACTCAGACATTTATTTTCGCATGGGTTGCTTTCCATGGAGCGCTCTTTTATGGTCAATAGATTGACCTTAATGATACTCACTTGGGACAGATGAGTGGAATACCCACTCCAAAGTAGTTGGCCTTTAAAGTGATGACCTCCTTTTCATCATGCTTGGCTTTCTTCTTCCTGGGAAAATGAATAACAAAAGGATCAGGAAAAAAGAAACCACGAGCATGAACAGACTGGTGGCGACACACCAAAGACGACAATGGAACGAATGTGAAAAAAAAGAAAACAGTTTGCGCTACGCCTAGGGTTTCGGGGCGACGTCGAGGCGACCTCGCGCCGCCGCCAAGCTATGGACGAAAGCGTGCCCGACAAGGGAGCTACGTATGTGTTTATGGATTCAGAGGAGTTGCGAAGGGGTACGACAGGGTTTGATCGGCAAGGTGTCCATGTTCCTCACGATTGGAACATAGATTGGATCTCGGCTTCGTCTAATATAAAATCAGCGAAGAGGGCTCCAGACCTAAACCTAAAAAAGGCGGCCGCTCAACAATCCACAACCTACGATCCCGGTGTTGTCTGTCTCTCCAAGCGCTCGCAAGTCATGTCGTCGGCTAGTGGTGGGGGTGATCAAGGGGGCACCGCTGAGGAGCCTTCCCACCCGAAGCCGCTTGTCGACGGATCGGCTGGGCCAAGCCAGGGGAACCACCAGATTGTGGCTGTCTCGCAGCAGGATCGCCAGATCGCTATCCTTAGGGATGCTAACCTGGAGGATGGCAACTGGGAGGAGGGTGAATCCGTGAGGAAGAACGTTGGCCCGGAGATGTTTGCTAAAGGAGATGTTGATCTGGAGGATGAAGTCTGCATGGAGGAGGAGCCATATGAAATAACAGCGCCGCAGAAACCGACGGTCTAGCGTATGCTGGCCAGGTACTACTCGCTCAAAGCCATGAACTACGTCGAGGCACACAAACACTTTATGCGTGTGTGGGGAATAAGGGCTACAATGCACTTCAAGGAACTAAGGAATAATTTCTTCATCATCACCTTCACCGCTGAGGGTGACTTCCTGTATGTTAATCGGGGAGGCCCTTGGATCCACCTGGGCGTCGCAGTCTTGCTGGCGCCGTTCATCGAGAACACTCAGCCCTCGGAAGCGGTTCTAGACTCCATCAAGATTTGGGTGAAGTTCTTCGATGTTCCCTAGAACAAGCAGACCAAGGATTATGGCATGAGGCTTGGATCGATGCTTGGCACTACGCTGGAAGTAGATGTCGGACAGAAACAGGGGCATGAATTTGAGGATTACCTACGCGTGCGTATTGACCTGCCCCTCAACCGACGGCTCCAAACCCGCTTCAAGTCCACGGTGAAAGGATAGTCTACCGAAAGGATCTACCCCTTGCGATACGAACGCCTCCCACACTTCTGCTTCCACTGTGGCTTCATCGGGCATGACGAGGACATATGCGAGAGAAAGGTGCACGGCATACCATCGCTGAATTATGATGCGACCCTACGATGCTCGCCCAAGCGCAAATATGAGAGGAGGGTGGTATCAGCTACCTACAAGCCGGCGGCTAAGGCGAGCCTGTTCTTTGGATCCTCGGACAGCAAGTCAAGTCCTTCTCCCCTTGGCAAACCAGGAGCGGGTAGGAGTGCAGAGAAGGAAATACCTGTGTCGTATACCGTTGAGATACCTGAGGCGATGGATACTCGCGATGGCTTTGAGGAGAACGAAAAGAGTATGACGCGGGAGGCAGGACAGGACCTGATAAACAGGGCTGGCAGCATGAGCATTAGAAGGGGGCAAGGGCGGTATGATGCAACTCATCAGCTGCCTACGTATGATCAAGGGGGGCCGGGCCAGTTTGACAAGGCGCATGTGAACCCTCTGTTTGACACAACGGTGTTGTTACCACGACATGATCAGTCTGGAAGCAATGGAGTGGACGGACCTACGTCCAATGACATGATCCCTTCCTTACGTGATCTGTCACACGTGGAGACCTCATATGAGAGTGGTACAGACATACAGATGGCGAATGCCGAGTCGGTGCTTGGCAAAAGGGGGGTGGAGGAAGCCGAAGTGCAGGGAAACAAGATTGATGCGACAAAGCTGGACCTGGCTCTCTCACTGAATAATGAAGCCATGAAGGGAGGAGATACCAAGAGAGGAAGGATCATCAGGACATCAAATGCTGGAACAGGGACAAGAAGCGAGCCGAAGCCAAGGATGGAGGGCACGGCAAGGAAGACCGGACGCGGAGGCTCTGGTACACTAGCGAGACCCCATGTTTGGTCTCGCCAGGGGCCATGAATTGCATATCGTTCAACTGTCGGGGAGCCGGGAATGCCCCGACAGTGCGTGAACTGGCCACTCTTTCCCAAGTTTGGAGTCCTAAGTTAGTTTTTCTTTGTGAGACTAGGCAGAATAAAAATAAAATGCGCCGTTTGCGTCTTAGGTTAGAACTTAAGGGTTTTGCTGGCTTTAGTAGTGATGGTCTTAGTGGAGGTCTTGCTTTGTTTTGACATGAGTCGTTGTTAGTCGAGATTCAAACTATTAATGAAAGGGTGATTGATGCGTATATCCGTGTTTCTCCAAGCGTGCCACAATGGCGCCTAACTTGTGTGTATGGTGAACCTCGTGTGGAAAATAGACACCTTATGTGGGACATGCTAAGAAACCTCAAAACACAATCTGATCTACCTTGGGTAGTCATGGGCGATTTTAATGAGGCCCTCTGGCAAGAGGAGCACCTATCAAATACTCCTCGACCTACCAATCAAATGGAAGCCTTTAGAGATGTTTTGTTTGACTGTAATCTAACTGATCTTGGTTTTTCAGGAATACCATACACTTATGATAACAGAAGGCTAGGACGAGCCAATGTGCGGGTTCACTTGGACCGGGCTATGGCAGATCCGGGGTGGAGGGACCTCTTCGCCGAGGCTACTATACAACATCTGGCTTCACCGGTTTCAGATCACTGTCCGGTCTTGCTCACCATGGCTCAGGATGTGCAAGCACCCAACAAATCACCACGACGACACTACGAAATCTTCTGGGAACGGGAGGCGGCACTGCCAGCACAGATCGCGACGGCATAGAGAGAGGCAGGACAAAAACGGGATCTGGCAGGCATCATGCAGGGATTGGACGTGGTGATGACAACACTTCAGTCATGGAATAAAAAGAAATTCGGGAACATAGTACAGGAGCAAAGCAAAGCAAGGAAGCACCTGGAACGTCTACAACTAAACAACGCTGATGCAAAAGAGGTTAGGCAGGCGACTAACCATATGAACGAACTCCTGTATAAATAAGAAATGCTATGGGTCCAACGATCGTGCATTACATGGCTCAAGGAGGGAGATAGAAATACCAGGTTCTTCCATCAGAGAGCTGTATGGCGAGCTAGGAGAAATAAAATAAAAAAGCTCAAAGATGCGAATGGTGTTTGGCAGGAGGCACCATCAGATATGGAGAGAATGGCCACCTCTTACTTCCAGGAGCTCTTTACCTGGGACCCTTCTCTTAACTCTGATATCTTAATTGGTCTCACACAGGTGAAGGTAACAGGGGATATGAACGATGCCTTATGTAAAGGTTTTACTGGGGATGAAATTAGTGATGCTTTGTTCCAAATTGGACCCCTCAAGGCACCAGGGGTGGATGGTTTCCCGGCGAGGTTTTACCAACGAAACTAGGACACGCTCAAGGATGAGGTAATAAATGCTGTCAAACTATTCTTTATAACTGGGAGTATGCCAGAGGGGGTCAATGATACAACCATTATTTTGATTCCAAAAGTAGACCAACCGGAGACTCCGAAATATTTTAGACCGATCAGCCTCTGTACCGTTATCTACAAAATCATTGCAAAATGCTTGGTTAATAGAATGAGACCAATACGAGGAGAGGTAGTGTCAATGAACCAAAGTGCATTTATTCTGGGCCATTTGATCACTGATAATGCACTAGTTGCGTTTGAATGCCTACACTTTATTGAGAACAATACAAATCATGAGAAAAACTTATGTTCCTACAAGCTTGATCTATCAAAAGCGTACGATAGGGTGGATTGGGATTTTCTAAAAAAAGTGATGGAAAGATTGGGGTTCTCTCATTGATGGGTTGACTGGATAATGTCATGTGTCACATCGGTGAGTTACAAGGTCAAATTCAATGGAACCCTCCTAGATTCATTTTTGCCTTCTCGAGGACTTTGACAAGGTGATCCCCTTTCACCGTTTTTATTCCTTTTGGTTGCGGATGGCTTATCTACCCTGCTTCAACATGAGGTAAATGCTAGTGTTATTGATCCTATGAAGATTTGTAGGCGTGCACTTGGCATTTCCCATCTCCTGTTCGTAGATGACAGTTTATTATTCTTTAAGGCAGAAGAAAACCAGGCTATTAAGATTAAGCAGATCTTAGATAGGTATGCATCAAGCACTGGACAATTAATTAACCTGGGGAAATGTTCGATCTTGTTTGGTAATTCATGTCCAAGTGTGGACCGGAGTGGAGTAAAGGGAGCGTTGCAGCTTGAGCAGGAGGCTTTTGAAGCAAAATACTTGGGCCTGCCCACCCTAGCTGGAAGAATGAATAGGGGCAAATTCGAGAGCTTGCAAGCAAAATTAGCGAAATACCTTGTTGAATGGGATGATAACCATAAATCACAGGCAGCGAAAGAGATTCTCATCAAAGCGATCGGCCAAGCACTTCATGTTTATGTTATGAGTGTGTTTAAATTACCCCTAGGCCTTTGTGATAAACTGACAAAGATGATTAGAAGGTACTGGTGGGGTGCAGAAAAGGGGAAGAGGAAAACGCACTGGATTGGATGGGATATATTGCTCAGACCTAAAAGCCATGGTGGCATTGGTTTCAAGGACATGTGGCTGTTTAATCAGGCCCTATTGGCCCGACAAGCGCATATGGCTGCAATTCCCCGACACTGTGTGCACAAGTACTAAAAGCAAAATACTACCCTAATGGTTTCTTGGCTGATACTGTGTTTTCAGGTAACAGATCATCGACATGGCATGCTATTGAACATGGCCTCGAGCTGCTGAAGCAAGGGCTTATCTGGCGCGTGGGAAACGGGGCACAAATAAGGGCTTGGCGTGACCCATGGATCCCGCGCGACTGGAACCACAAGCCGAGATCAAACCAGGGACGTTGTCGCTATCGTTGGGTAGCTGACTTCCTACTCCCGGATGGCACATGGAATGTGGAGCGTCTGCAGCGCTTCTTCCTACCTGATGATGTCACCGAGATATGCAAGATCAAAGCATCGAGTAGGAATGATCAAGACTTCATAGCCTGGCATCCGGAGAAGAGGGGTGTGTTCACCGTTAGGAGTGCATACAGACTGGGGCTGGATAAAATCATGCAAGATCATGATTGTGGGGCAACCAGTACGAGACCTGGTGGCGATCGACCATGCTGGAAACTCATTTGGTCCTGCCCGGTCCCTCCCAAGGTCAAGCTGCTAGCCTAGAAGATCGGCAAAATGCCTTAGCAACTCAGCTCAATATGAGACGACGAGGGATGGCTAAATCAGGTAGATGTATTATTTGTGGGCAAGAAGATGAAGACACGTTCCATATTTTCTTTCGCTGCCCTCACGCACGAGGTCTGTGGCGTGCTATGAAGGATGTGTGGAACCTGCCGGCAGATGATTAGATAAGACCCACTGGACATGAATGGCTCCTGGACTTGCTTGTCCGAATCACAGAGGGACGGCGCGCCCGCACTCTTATGACGTGTTGGCGTATCTGGCACTACCACAATGAAATGACGCATGGAAAATCCTGCCCATCTATTGAGGGCTCACGACGCTTCTTGGTAAGCTATCTCAACTCCCTAATGCTCATTAAGCAGTTCCCTGATGTAGATATCCAGAAGGAGAAGATGGTGCTTGATCAAGACGGAGATTTTGCTAAAGGCAAGGCGGTGGCTATTGCGGAACACAAAGTGAAGGAGGGATGGCGGGCACCACCGGCTGGACATGCGCTCCTGAGCACAGATGGTGCATTTGTGAATAGCGGAGCAGGGGCTGGGATGATTTTACGCGACCACAAAGGCGAGGTCATCTTCGCCGCCTGCAGGGACCTACATCAGTGCAAGGATGCAACATAAGCGGAGCTATGCGCCATCGAAGAAGGAGTTCGCCTGGCACTACATTGGACACCGATGGAATTCACAGTACAAACTGACTGTGCCGAGGCGATGGAACTAATCAAAGAGAGTACCCCAAACACCTCCGTCTACACCTTCACTGTTAGTGCCATACAGGAATTGTTAGGATAAATAGCTATTCGAATAATTAAGATCAGCCGGGATGCAAATAAGGCTAGCCATGAAATGGCTCAAATAGGTAGAGTGCAACAACAAGACGGTCAAGCTATTAAGGAACTTCCCTCCGGAAGTAGCTGCCACTATAGCAGCTGATTGTAATTTGGCTGATAATTAATATATCTTTCTCTTTTCGCAAAGAAAGAATAACAAAAGGATCCCGCGAAGGTAATTGTAGCTTCACGTTCCCTTCATGTAGATTAATCAAAGCCTTAATAGTTCTTAAGAAAGGACAGCCTAATATAATAGGAGCAGCAACATCTTCAGGCATGTCAACAATAACAAAATCAGTGAGAGCGGGACAACCTTTAATGTATACTAAAGTGTTCTCCTTAATTCCTACAGCTTGTTTGTAGGTAGAATCTGCTAGATGCTATTTTAACTCAGTAATTTCAAAGGAGCCTAGATTTAACTTGTTAAAAGACTCTTTGGAATTGTTGAGACGCTTGCACCTAGATCACAAAGTGCAGCTATCTCGATGGTTCCAATTTTAATCTTAATAGTAGGCTCAAATATGTCATCTAGTTTAACAAGTAATTTTTCAGCAATTTGCTTGTATTCTTCCTCAAGCTCACGTACCTTTATTGCAACTTGATTGACAACGAGTTGGTACATAGCTTCCTCACTACCTTCACTTACCAGAATCTTGACGCTGATCCTTTTTACGAGATCTTCAACAGTGTAACTTGGTGAAGGAGCATTACTATAGTCAAGTTCTTCAGGATCCTTCCTTTGGATCCTCATCATTTTGAGTTCTTCAACCGGATTGGGCTCAGCTTTACCTGCAAATTTAGCTAGAATGAGAGTTTGACTCTCGATTATCTTATCTAGTTGTGCCTCAATGATCCTTACTCTTTCTTGGTGGGCCTGCAAATCATTTCTCAAACTAACAGCTTGGTTAGATAATTTACCAAGCATGGCATCATGATTTTCTGTAATTTTAACAAGAATATTATTTTGTTCATTTTGTGAGTCTATGAAAGACTTAAGTGTTTCTTGGAGACTACCATTACTAGTTCCCATATTATTATTAGAGTTACCAGTAGGACTAGCATAATGTTTTTGAAAGTTAGGATTGTAACTCTTCTTCCAAGCAGGGTTATAATCATTACGAGCTACGAAGTCTATTTCTTCAATATTTGTTTCAGGGGTGGATCTTACATGAGTTTCCTTACCTTTTATGGCTAGTATGATCTCATCCAACTTAGCATTGAGATCTTCGTTTTCTTGGGGTGAAATAGAGTTCACCTTTTTCATGTTTGATCTTTCCACATGCCATTGGGCATGGTTGTCTTGCATATTGTCTAGCAGCTGCTTTGCCTCGGTAATATGTTTACCCATGAATGTTCCTCTAGCTACAGTATCAAGCATAGACTTAGATACGGGATTAAGAGCATTATAAAATAAATGGAGGGTGAACCAATATTCCATCCCATGACTAGGACAGTTTCTTAAGCATTCTTTCATCCTCTCCCATGCAAGCGCTAGTGGCTCACGCTCTTCATGTCTAAAGCAAGTAATATTAGATCAGAGTTGCATAGTCTTTGCAGGTGGGAAAAATTTAGGCATAAATAAAGAAGTACATCCCACCCATGATGTAATAGTATTTTTAGGCAAAGATAACAACCATTATTTTGCTCTCCCGCTTAGAGAGAAAGGAAATAAACGCAATTTGACCGCATCAGGGTCAACGTCTTTTATACGCATCATATCACATATTTCAGTGAAAGTATTCAAGTGCATAGCTGCATCTTCAATAATAGAGCCTCCAAATTGATTCTGTTGAACCAAACTCAAGTAATGGGGCTTAATTTCATAGTCATCAGCAGCGATTGCTGGCTGAGTAATAGGATTACGCAAATAATCATTATTGGGAGTAGCAAACTCCCTAAGCTTCTTTTCAGTCATACTTCCTATGTTTTTGGGTTTTCTTAGACAAAGAATTATAATAGTAAAAGCAAGAATTTAAAGGCTAACTATTTTTTTTGGTTTATCAAATAAAGACTAAAAGCAAACTAACAAAATTAAAAACAAGAATTAATATTATCAAGGTTCCTAATAACCTCACCAGGGTAGCTATTGCTTCCCTGGCAGCGGCACCAGAAAAAAGGTTGGTACCTTCGATCCGGATTACGGATGTAGTATATCTTCTTTTTCCCTAGCAGACCTAGGTTATCGAATCCTTGGGAAGCGAATGCATAGTGAAGTTACTTTAATGGACCTTCAGGAGTTTTAGAATTCCTTTTGTGTTTTTACCGGACCAATAGCTTGCGTCTTTTTGTTGTTGATGATGATGGAGATAAATGACCTAGGGTGTTTGGTTTCACCTATAGCTGTGCAAAACATCTGATGGGAATAAAAGATAGAAATAAAGTATGCGTGTACTTGTTAGAGCAAGATAAATTATATGTGGGCAGTGCATCCATAATTGCTATTGCCTCGACAACCGCTTATAGCAATAACCTACTAGCCTCATCCATGGAAGAAAGAGAACTAATGATATGCATAGTGATGTCACCGTTAATCCCAAGCAAATCCCTCACATACAGCCATACTACCCCTTCTGTCACTGGGGTTCCTAACCTGCAGATCAGTCATCACTCATACTACCTATACCTGGCTCAACCCTCGAGGTCTTGGGTACCTAATAAGTCCTTGGATTGAGGCAAGATAGGATACAATAATCATCATGTCATACAAACTAATACATGATCCCATCTATGATAAATAACATGCACAATTGCTACATGGCTAGGCCGAAGCCCTTAGCCCAAGGAGAATTAATCACACATAGAGATGAGATCAACAATCACAAACATTGTAATGAAAATCATAAGATTGATAGAAATAGTCTTACAATGTCGCCAATCGGAGAAGAGATCTACTATTACAAGTGGTGGAATATGGCTATGGAGATGGAGATGGAGAAGGGTTTGGAGATCTGGAGGCGGCTGGTGATATGTGGTAGAGACTTTTTGGCGAGGTCTGGCTTGTTTTCTCGTCGCCCGAGGCTTCTTTATATAGGGGTCCCTTCATGAAGTTTTTCTGTTTGACCTAACGGTGGCGGCGCCAACTATACGACCGGAGCTATACGGCCGGAATTTTTGCTCCGGTCGTATAGTTGGTCATTAAAGCGTCTGCCTCTGTTGTACGCCTCCTGGTTTTTTTCGGTTGTTGGAAATCTCGTATATGTAGTGATTCCCTCCTTTAAACGACATTATCTACGCAGGAAAAATATAAAAGAAAGGATTGCATACCCCTTTGAATATTAGCATTAGTGGCAGGGTTTAGAGAGATATTTCATCAAGAATATGAGTAATATCCAGTTTAAATGTGGACGTAGATGGCTATATTTCAGAGCCATCAAGTATATCTATCCGTCATCGGGATGGACAAATCCCACTCTTGATCCATGAGCCTCTATATAACACCTTCGGAGTATCTGAACCCACCTTTATTATCATCTTGTTACGGTGTGACATTTGATGTTATCAAGTTACTCTTCTAGTGTTAGTGATTGACATGATCTCATGGTCTAAGGACTAGAATTACTTCGTATGATGTTATAGCAATTTAAACACAATGACTTTGATCGTATTGCTATACTTTGTATGAATGTTCATCACACCATTCAACCAATATTGTGACCTCGTTATTAACAACATCCAATGTTCATGATCAGGAAACCTTGATCATCTTGTTAATCAACGAGCTAGTTTATAAGAGAGGCATAACTAGGAACCCTTTATTTGTTTATTAAAAACACATGTATTAACGTTTCCAATTAATACAATTATAGAGTGCAAAATAAACATTTATCATAAACAAGGAATAAGATAATAACCACTTTATTATTGCCTATCGGGCATATTCCCTTCAGTCTCCCACTTGCACTAGAGTCAATAATCTAGTTTGTAAACTTGCACATTCAACACCAATGGCTTTCTGGTGTTGTATATACACGTTTGCTAGTAGTTAACATAATCTCCGGATTTGATATTTTTAGGTCCATGTGTATTTGCATGTCTTTGCGTCTCTACGCATCACTCATTCTCTAATGAGATGGCATTGTATAAATTTAGTCCTTTGGCGAGACCTTTAGTTCCTTTGGGTTAAAATATATTGATATAATTGTCGCGTAATATATCTTCATAGTACTAGCCCATTGTGAACCACACCTAGTTTGATAACAAACTACTTAACCAAATTCCCTCATTTGATGCTACTATTGCAGTCATATACTTTGCCTTTTGTTGTAGTATCCGTCACAATGTATCAACTTTGGAACTCATCCAAATCCATCATGGAACCTCATTTCCATTACATTGTGCCACCCATAGTTTAAATTGAGATAAGTTTAATTTGTATCTTGTGACAAACTAGTATCAATGTAACACTTTACAATGAACTATTTGTAAGTATTTGTCACCTCTACATAAATATACTCTTAGTTCTTCTAAAGATCATAAGAATATCCTTACTGTTGTCCAATGATCATCTTATGAATCATTCTAGTATATGCACATAATATTTAGAGCATATGACATATCTAGATATGTACATATCATGGTATACATTATTGATCAAAATATTCATGTGATTTCACTCACCAAGTGACAACACTTGAATCTCGTTTCACTTACCAAGTGTCAATACACTTGAATCTTGATTCAATCCTTTCCATGCATCAAGAATCTTTCTTGTTGTTTCCATATTAAACCCTTTAAATATCTCATATATGTACGTCTGGCATAACCATATTAGCATTTCAATCTATCCAAATAGGCATTGATGCCAAATATTCCGGTTTTGCCCAAGTCTTTCATCGAAATCCAATTTTAATGAAATTCCTAACATGTGTTAATAAAATATACATCATTTCTAATCAACAATATGTCATCTACATATGTATTAGAAATATGTCTCAGTGCTTCCACTTAATTTCTTGCAAATGCAAGCATCTTTATTGTCTTTGATGAAATTAAACTCTTTTAACAGTTTCATCATGGTGAAGGTTCCAACTCCGTTATGTTTACTTCAACCATTGAAGTTTGCATGCCCTTTAGCATCCTTTGAATTAAAAAAACCTTAGGACCGTGTCATGTACACGTCCTAGGTAACCATTCTATTAGAAGAACTTTGTTTTGTTTGTTCAACTACCATATACTAACTTATATGTAGTGGTTGCTACATTAATCCGTCAAGACTAAATATCGCTATGAAAGATCAAATCTTGTGGTAGTCAACTCTTTGAACATTGTCGCAAACACTTCTCCAACATGTCAACTATTTCATAGATGTCAAACATCCATGTCTATTTCTTTATAGATCCAAATACGACTGATAGGCTTCATGCCTTTCCGGAGGGTCTTCCAAGTTTAGAAACTTGATTTCTCGTGTATGGATACTATCACGGATTTTATGACTTATAGTCATTTTAATGGAGTTAGGGCCCATCATCGCTTCTTTGCATGTTGTCGGTTCATCATTGTCAAAACAATAATTACTTGTTTATCAAATCTCACTATTTTATTGTTACCCAACGCATACGGTTCAAATAGGAACTCTAATCTTCGAGATCACAACCTTTGTAATCACGGGAGCCATGAGCATTGTGAAGGCCACCGGGACACTTTCCGGTGCTGCGCTACTTAGAACATATAGCTAAGGTTCAATAACCTTATCAAAGTTCTATTGTCCTCCCACTTAATTTTTCGCGAAAAATTCCTTCTCAAGAAACTTCATGTTCCAAGTAACAAACTCTTTTGTCCTCAACGTTATGGAGGAATACCCAACAAATTCTTTGGGATAACCTACAAAGACGTGCTTATCCGACTTTGGTTGTAAACATTTTACTTATGCATAGCATACCAAAGTTTAAGAAAAGACAACTCGGGTTTTATCCTAAACCATAACCTTTATGGTGTCATTTCAACGGATCACGATGGTGCTATTTTCGTGTAAAAGCGGTAGTATCTAAAGCTTTAATCCTTAAAACATAATGGTAGTTTTATAAATGACACCTTTGATCTTACCATGTCAAATAAGGTTCGATTTGATCTCTCAAACATACCATACTCCTATGGTTTATCGGGAAATGCAAATCCATGGAACCATTCCTCAAATCTTAGGTGTTTTGCTAAACATGTAACTCAAATTCCTTTATGATTGAATCATAAACTCTTTATTTTCTTGTTACAATGATTTTCCACTTCATCTTGAAAGTCTTTGAACAATTTTTAAATGTTTCATACTTCTTTCATATTAAGTAAATATATAGATATATTCACTCAAATTTTCGGAGAAAGCATATGAAGCTGAAAGATCCACCACAGACGGCTACACATAATGGACTATATACATCAACATGCACAATGTCCAATAAGTTAGTCACCCATTCCTCTTTGGCCTATGAATGAAGTTTCAATTATCTCGAGGAAAGTCTTACAAGCATCAATTGATCAAAATCAAAGACTCCAAAAATCCATCAACATGGAGTTTCTTCCTGTTTTCTCTCCAATATAATTTAAACGGCAATGTTACTTCATAAGTGATCTTTTAATTATTTGTCCTGCGACATTTTAGCATTAGTTTTTATGGACGTGATTTCTCCAACTAGAATTGTAAAAGTTTATCCATCTTCTATGGAATACGGTAATTATTTGAACAACTATTGTTCTCATAATACCGAAACAAAATAACAATTATTTAAACAAATCTTGAAGGCAGGCTTTAATGCCAATGAGAAACACAATAACACTTTATTTGTTTTCAATGAATATCATCACATATTATCTTGCTAGTTACTTGGGCCATTGCAGTTCATAAATTGTGTCGTTTTGTATGACATTTTATACCAACCAATTCGGTGTCCAATACCTAAGAACCACACTGTTTAACAAGCAAAGAATATAACCACAACATGTATATCTTCTATATACCTAAGCTGGACATTCCAGCCTTTCTCTTTTCTGCCAGATATTTTATGGATTATCTTTTAGCATTTCCTTTTCTTTAAAAGAATCTATCAACATCAATAGTGGCGCCATACACATGACACATAGTCCAAAGCGTGTATAGTCAAATACTAATACCTTTGGACTTGCACTTTAAAGTTGATCATCATCATCAAATGTTTAGCATTCTTTCAAAAACAATTCTTTAGTAATCTATTAGTGTAGTAAACATTTTACCTATATCTTCTATTCATCCTCATCATGACAACTTTCATAATCAAGCTACTATAGCCTATAAGGACGAATCACGAGTATAATGTCATTTCCCAAAACCTTTTTTAGGAGATTACGACGTCTAGCGTCTCCAACCTTCGCAAATTCTTATATAATATGAGAACATGTATTTTGCCAAATTATACTCTACCATATTGCAACTTAAACATTGTTTTAGATATCTCAATATCTTTCACATATGATGGTTTCTGAAACAATTCAGCTCCTAGATAACCTCGATATTAAAACAACTTTTGAATATCAAGAATCATGGAGGCAAACATGATACTTTAGATACTAACACTAGAATTGTTACTATTGATTTAATACTATTTATTAAACTTTATGGAGTAAATATAGTTTGCTGAAAGTTTGTAATATGACTTCTAAACTTTAAATTTACACTTAAAATAATACGATACCAGTTTGTAAAGCAAAAATCCAGAATTCTATAGTTCTATTATCGCAATTAAAACTAAGCGTAAGGTAGTAAACGAATGCCAATGACTACAACAAATTATGCAAATTCACTTCGATTTTAGTTTATGATAAATTGAGTTCGACTAATCCAAATTACAGATGAACTCTCACTCAAAACCAACATCCCTCGAGTTGTTTTGGTGATTACATGAACCAAATCCACTACACCAAGTCCGACCATCATATGAGTCGGTGTAGCTTCAAAGGCAAGCATCTATATGGGAATCATATCAACCATATGACTCATGCTTAACCTTTCGATTTGTATTATGAGGCCATGTATGTACATGCTAGGCTCTCCAAGTAAGAACCTTAGTACTCGCATGTGTAAAACTGTCTTACACCCGCTGTATGAAAGCGTAGAGTCAAGTACACCCGATCATCACGTGATGTCTCGAAACACCGAACTTTCTTAATGGTGCATACTTAAGGAAGAACATATTTTATCTTGATATCTAAATGAGGAATCATATTATAATGCTACTGAAGCACCATACAAGCAATATAAGATGCAAACAAACATTATATGCATAAAGTGAAATGATATGGTTCTTGCACTTGATCGCTATCATGTGCATCATCGTATGATATTTATTATTTTTTTGTGTGTAAGGCCAAGGTCTATGGAACCTACACGTTAGGTGTGCTACAATTTCCAAGAGTATCAACTATACTTTAAATTATAACATTACCATATCATGACACCAGCCCAGCAAAAATCTAAACTAGACGCTTCTAATTTATCAATTGCAAGTTTTACGTTGCTTAGAGCTTTCGAAGATAGAACTGGTCTTACATACGAATATGGAACCACAACGGTGATAACCAAATTATTAGAAACTCGTTGTAAATCAGATAGTCACTATAGTTGGAGAGACATACACCTACTAGCCATTTATGCAAAACTAGTTGCATGTCAAGCATGGGACAGGTCTCATGTGCGAGGACATATAAAGTTAGTCTTGGCCACTTCATTCCACTATGTCACCAATATCCAAAATACATAGAAGATGCAATAACATGATCATCAACGCCCACATACTCATATGTGTTCCACCCATGCAAAGCATCTACGCATAGACCAGACTCTGATACCACTGTTAGGTTAGCAGCATAGAAAACAAAAAAAATCCTATGATGTGAACAACTAAGCACCAAGATCTATATATCTAGATACAATTAACGGGTGGATATACATCCATAGAGAACATACCCTTAAAGAGAGAGAAAGCGTTACGAGGTTGTACTCGTGGATGATGTAGTCGCACACTTGCCAATCACAAGATCGTGATGAAGTCCAGTGAGTCCAGCAGGTCCAGCACCAGCAAGTCCAACACCACAAAGCAGCGGTGCATCCGTGATCGCACACACGTCCGGTACCTGACAACCTCCGCATCTCGCTCCAGCAATGCAGTGGAAGCATCAACTCCTTTTAAACAAAGCCACCGGGAACATGTATCTCGCTAATCCGAGACCATGGGGAATAATTTCTAGAGGGGGAGAGAGATCCTTCACGAGGAGGTGTAAGATGAGAGGAGGAGTTGAGGGCCTTTTATAGGGGAGAGGGGGACAGCCCCTCCCATGGCCGGCGGCCAAGGTGGTGCCCCCACCTCTTCCATCATTCATGTGGGTGGAGCTCCCACTCACATAAACATGCCTCCACTCAAAAGTCCACTCATATTCATTAAATTTCCAACAAATTTAATGCAAGTCTCGTTTAATAAAATTTATTTTATTCAGAATTTTGTTAATTACTTTAATTAACAAACATTCACATAAAACCCCTGCAACATTTCAATATCACATGTAGAACTAGTTTCTGCAATTTTACCCAAAACAATTCCGGTTTCCATCAAAATAATTCCAGCGCTTTCTTAAATCTTTATCTGAAACATATTTGCTCCAAATAATGTCGGTATCCCTTAAGTGTGTCACCCTACGGTTTGCAAATAACGCAGACATGATCGAGACTCCTCTCTGATTAATAATCAACAGCAGGACCTAGAGATCCGTATTGACTCCCACACATTCAACGATGACTCTAGTGATCGTGTGAACATTTTAATGTCGTAGCTAAATCCCTTTGTCTCGCGATATATTACATGTCCGAGATTCGATCATCGGTATCTCCATACCTAGTTTGATCTCGTTACCAACATGCACTCTTTTTTCGTTTCTGTGATATAACATTCTAGTGATCACATCACTTGCTTGCAAGCCATCTCAATGTGATATCACTAAGAGGGCCCAGAGTATATCTATCTGTCATTGGGATAGACAAATCCCACTCTTGATCCATGAGCCTCTACATAACACCTTCGGAGTATCTGAACCGACGTTTATTGTCACCCTATTATGGTGTGACGTTTGATGTTATCTGTTACATTGCAAATGTATCTATAATTTTTGATGTTCCATGCTTGGTTTTATCCACTTTCTTGTGTTTTGTCCACACTTTGGAGTACTTTTCATATGATTTCTTGGACTAACCTATTAACAAGATGCCATAGTGTCAGCTGCCTGTTTTCTGCTATTTTTGGTTCCAGGAAAGTCAGAAAATGAATATTCTCAGAATTGGATGGGACAAAAGCCAAAGTGCCTATTTTTCCGGAAGTCATCAAGTGCCAGAGTACGAGACGGAGAGGGTCCAGGGGGCCACCACACCACCTGGCCACACGGCCCAGCCTGGCTCGCGCCAGGGGGTGGTGAGGCCAGCCCTGGCACCCCCTCGGCCTCCCCTTTCGACTATAAGATGCCCTCAGGACGTAAACCCTAAGGCCCGATCAAATATCCACAAAAGAGCATGTATCCGCCATCATCTCCATCCCTAGATTAGGAGGGATCTGAAGCTCTTCCCGGCACCCTGCCGGAGAGGGGAATTCACCCTAGAGGCCTTCTTCATCACCATGCAAGCCTCCGGTGTGATGCGTGAGTAGTTCATCCTTGGACTACGGATCCATGTAGTAGCTAGATGGTTGGTTCTCCTTCTTTGTGCTTTCATGTCTAGATCTTGTGAGCTCCATTCATGATCAAGATCATCTATTTGTAATTCTGCATGTTGTGTTTATGGGATCCGATGGATATTGAGATGCTATTTCAGATTGATTATTGATTCTATCATGTCTTTGTTATTTGTGATCTTGCATGCTTTCCGTTGTTAGTAGCTATCTTGGCCAAGTAGATGCTAGCAACTCCAAGAGTTAGTATTTATGCTCGATAGTGGGTTCATGCCTCTGGTAACTGGGAAGTGATGATCTCTAAGGTACTAGATGTCTTTGTTGCTACTAGGGAGAAATCAACAATCCTTTTTTCTTAGAACAATCGTATTGTTTTCTTTAGACGCAGTCAAAGCAATAATCATTGCTTGCAACTTAATAATGGAGGGTCGGATGATAACCTGAAGGTGGATTATTATTCATAGATGCAGTTGGATGGCGGTCTATGTATTATGTTGTAATGCCCAATCGAATCTCAAAGGAGTCAAGATGATTAGTATATGCATGTATTGCTTTCTCGATGTTTGTCAATTGCCCCGCTGTAATTTGTTCACCCAGCATGTTATCTATCAAGGAGAGCCACCTCTAGTGAACTATGGATCCCGGTCCTTGTCTTTTACATTCAATCTACAATCTTTTACTTCTTTGTGTTTACTTTCTGCAAACTTTTACTTCTTTCCATTCGATACGTTTAATCCTTTGTTTTCCGCAAAACACGGTGAGATTGACAACCTCATCACAAGTTGGGGACAAAGTTCTGTGGTTGTGTTGTGCAGGTCTCCACGTTGCTACTAGCACCGTAGCGCCTGCCAAAGCTCAGCTAGTAACACCTTTGGGGTGTTTCCTTGCTCCTACTGGTTTGATTAAACCTTGGTTTCAGAACTGAGGGAAACTTGCTGCTGTGCTCATCATACCTTCCTCTTGGGGTTCCCAACGAGCTCTACATCAACCACGCACCAGCACTTTTCTAGGTGCCATACACAAAGCCATCAAGCATTTTTCTGGCGCCGTTGCCGGGGAGTCAAGGACATCTTCACAAGGGGAGTCCCTCATAACCAATCTCTTTACTTTGTTGTTTTTGTTTTGCTTAGTTTCTTTTTTGCTTTGTTTGCTTGTTTCTTTATCAAAAACACAAAAAAATAGTTTTACTAGTTTGCTTTCTTTATCAAAAACACACAAAAAATTAAGTCTCCTTTAGTTGTCACCTCCTCCTTAGCTTACCATGTTGTTCCCTAAATTCACCCTGAAAGACCTTTCAATTGGTAGTGGTTCTATAATTGGGAAATATAATATTTAAGAATTCTTTAATCATGTTAGTAAGCATGAAGATACTGAGGATAAATCTCTTGCAGAACTTGCTCCAAACTATGAGATTGCTGCAGCTTCTTTAATTCACATGTTAGAAGCTAGGTTTGTTAACCTCAACCCCTTAATGCAAGTAATGTTTCTTAAGCTTAAAGAAATTGAGGACCCTGAAAAGAGGGATTTTATTCTAGAAACTTTGTTTAAGGAGTTCTATGATGTTGCCAAGGAAGCTAGGAAAGTCTTTGAACGTTTCAATATGCTAGGCTCATGTGTAGATGTTGTTGGTACATGAGAAAAGATGAACAAAACCGAACCTAATGGGGAGGAACCTAAGATACCAATACCCTTTAAACTAGTAGCAATACATGAAGCCATAGAAAAGAATCTTGATTGGATTGTTCCTGAAAACCCTTTTGATGAAAATAGTGAACCTAAGAGCATTGAGAGAGGATCCTCTAGAACTTATTTGGATGATATACCTTGCCTTGTTGAAAATATTTTTGGTATTGATCTTAATGCTTCTTCATTCGAGAACACTTGATTTTTTCTTGCTTCTTATGCCTAACTTAAAGGCGTTAAAGAAAAGTACTTATTGGGAGATAACCCAAAAGTTTTAGATGAGTCTTGGAAGTTATTACTTCAGTAATAACCGCTCCTTATTCTTTTTATTTGCTTTTTGTGCCAAGAGTAACCTCTAATAAGAGAGAAGTAATGATTGGGAAAGTTGCTGTCCCGAAACAGATTTCTGTGCTTCACCGTAAAAATTTGTGTAAAATCTCTGAACGTCTTTTTGAGGCGTGAATTTTTGTGCTTCTGCCCCAGGTTGTTATCTAACTTTCGTTAGTTCAACACTTTTTGATTTGAGCAACAGAAAGTCTTCTAAAAAAAATTTCTTTACTTGCTGGTCTGTTTTGACAGATTTCTGTCTTTTTCTGTATTTGCTTCTTGTTGGTTCCTTCTTGAGTTCTTTTGGGGAATTGAGCTTTTTGAGAGAAGTGCTACAGTAGCTAGTGTTCTAATGGAAGTTAATTTGGTGTTAGAACTGGACCTTAAGACTTATTTATCTTGAGTGCACTAATGTTGCTAATAAAGATTGTGTGAAGTTTTGTATGAAGGAAAATTTTCAGGTGTATGGAAGGAATGAGTAATGAGATGAAGGATGGACTAAAGCTCAAGCTTGGGGATGCCACACGTGTCACCCCAAGAAATATCCAAGAAGTACAAGCGTCAAAGCTTGGGGATGCCCAAGGCATCCCCTTCTTCATCAATAAAAATCTCAGGTTTTTTCCAAACGCTTCATTTTTATTGTTTCATGCATAGTTGTGTTTTTCTTGGAGCGTCTTATTTTTCTTTTTCGTTTTTGTTTTTCGTTTGCTTTGGTTTGCTTAGTTTTCTGAATAAATTGGTAAAGTACACACGGACCTTGGTGGACTTACCTCACGATCGAAAGGCCGTTGAGAATAAATGGATTTTCAAAAGAAAAACTGATGTTGATGGTAATGTGACCATCTATAAGGCTCGACTTGTCGCAAAGGGGTTTCGACAAATTCAAGGAGTTGACTACAATGAGACATTCTCTCCCGTAGCGATGCTTAAGTCGGTTAGAATTATGTTAGCAATTGCTGCATATTTCGATTATGAAATATGGCAGATGGATGTCAAAACTGCGTTTCTTAATGGTAATATTGAAGAAGAGTTATATATGATACAACCTAAGGGTTTTGTCAATCCCAAGGATGCTGATAAGGTATGCAAACTTCAGTGATCCACCTATGGACTGAAGCAAGCATCCCGGAGTTGGAATCTCCGCTTTGATGAGGTGATCAAAGAGTTTGGATTTGTTAAAACTTATGGAGAGGCTTATATTTACAAGAAAGTGAGTGGGAGCAATGTGGTATTTCTGATATTATATGTGGATGACATATTATTGATTGGAAATGATATAGATCTTTTAAACAGTGTTAAAAGTTATCTAAACAACAAATTTTCGATGAAAGACCTTGGTGAAGCGTCATACATATTAGCATTAAAATCTATAGAGATAGATCAAGGCGCCTAATTGGGCTATTGCAGAGTACATACCTTGATAAGATATTAAAGAAGTTTAATATGGATGGAAGTAAGAAGGGGTTCTTACCTATGTGCAAGGCAAGACATTGAGCAACACTCAAAGTCCGGCTACGGTGGAAGAAAGAGAGATAATGGATAAGATCCCCTATGCCTCGGCCATAGGCTCTATAATCACTACTGCAGAATAGGCTACCAGTGACAGACTCAAAAGACCCATTAGTGACAGGCAAAGCGCCCGTCACTGATGACTAGTCACTGGTATGAGGCTACTAGTGACAGGCAAGTGCCCGTCACTAGTATGTGTACCAACGACAAGCATTTACGTGTGCCTGTCACTAGTATATTATCTTGCCTGTCACTGGTTTGAATTATGATAATAAAAAAATGTGTTTACCATGTATATTCAGGATAGCAAAATTATGTGTTATAAGAATATTAAATGCATTTTCCATGATATTCTAAATATCTAAGAATATAAAATGCATTTTCCATGAATATTTCAATTAGCGCAATTAGATGCACTGAACACTGAGTTGTTGGACATAAAAAGAATATAATAACATTGCATAGATTTCACTTAATCTAATACAGTACATATGACTGACGATCTAAGCTTAGGGTGATAGTAAGATATGATCTAAGCTAAGGTGCCATCCCCCTATTTTGCGCCTTCCGAGTCATCAGTGGTTGCAGCGGTCGTCTTTCGTCTTCATGGTCAGGTCGGAAAGGGCAGTAATGACGACATCCCATAAAAAAGGGTCTTCCAGTAGGGCCTGGTACAAAATGGACACCTCCAGCTCAATTCACGGTTGCTACCATCATTCAGTTATAAATGTTAAACTGAGAAGGGGCATATACATTTAAGCATTCTTTTCATTCTGTAATTCTTCCATGATTAATCTATTACTACCAACCAATCTTTCAGCAGCAATAGACTCGGTACCAATACTGGAAGCCAAACAATGTCCATTGGAGGCCAAAGAATGTCCATTACTTGGCGTGAATTTCCCAAAGAAGACCCAATCTACAAAGATATATCATCTTCCGTATACTCCCAATTTCTGCCAAGCAATCTTCTGCCATTTGTGACACTGCAGAACAACAGAATAGTCGTAAATGAAAGACTAAGCTGAAAAAGGGAAATCCGTTGGATGCCTTCACCGCTCAGGTGTCATCACCAACTAATTAATCCTTCCTCATGGCGTGTCTCTTTGAAAGTGCTATATGCTGTGTGGCAATACTGCGTTATGACAATTGAGTGAATATGCTGCATTGTAAGAGATACTGATCGCCGCCAACTTGAATTTGTCCACCAACCTGCAAGACACCAATCTTAGTATAGGTAACAATAACTCCAGGTTATAAAAAGTTCAGTACTGGTGCATTAAGTACTATTAGTAGAAATTCTAAAACTCAGCTCCTCGCTAATTCACAGAAGTTCCTTGTTTGTTATTATCAGATAAACCTTGATATTGAGAGGAACAGTTGGGGAGTGAGGTTGGATCTGTACTGTACTACTAATTGATAATGCAGAAAGAGGCATCTAAGAATTACTGCATTACGAAGCCTCCTGGAAAATCACCGTGTGCAAATAAAAATCAAGCAGATTAAGAGAAAAATTGATATGCACTGTTCATCTATTTAATTGGAAAAACGAAAGGTTCTTTTCTCTTAACATTGACACTTGACGAACACATTTTTGTAATCGAATTTCTAGCTGTGCATAGATCTAAAAATTGTCCAGAAAACTTAAGCCCTGCAAAATAATGATCCCTAATAAATCAATCTAGGCACGGTAATTTTGCACTACTGGTAGGATAATCCATCTAGTATAGCCATGGCATCAAAGATATACACTAACCATGAGGTCTATAAGAAATCACCATACATGGCCATGAATCTTGTCTGCTATAATAACACCAACGATCATGTTGTTTGTGGGGAGTAATATTCAGATATTCCAATTGAAAATATATTCAAATCTTCCAACTAAACATGAATTTCAAGCCTAAATAATCTAAAGGCATATAGGTTGTGGGTTCTAGGTTAGTTATAAACATGGATTTTATCTAGCTCTAGGGTATAATAAGGAAATATTGATTTCTGATTTAATGATAAGAAGGGAAAGGCGACCAAACCTATGGTTGTGCTGTACGCTTCTGGCAGGCTTCACAAAACTCTTATCTTTCGATCTTATATCCTGGAAGATATAGAAAGAGTGCAACATCGATGCGGGATAACATAGGTAGTTGACGACTGTAGTATATTGCAGTGCAGCGAGAAGGTAGTCTCATACACTTCTATTGACAAGCATGAATAATGTAGTAGAATTTTGATCATTCTCCAATCCATCTATTTAACACACGCACCGCTGCACGTGCACCATAGCTAGCAGCTTGGCAGCCTAAGAAATGTAATATCCTGGTAAAGATCAGAGTCTAGATCGCCTAAGTTCATGGTTTATCTGTTGCAACAAACACAAAAAGAATTAACAACTCAGAGATGATGATACCATCTTTTTAATCCTTTGCAAATCAAAACATTGGAAACTATGAGGTACTCACTAGCATCAACACACCGTTTCTCCTTTTCCAAAAATGAAGAACTTATTGACCTCATATACTGGTCTAGATGAACAAATTAACACAAATGAAACAACTTGCCATTCCAATTCTACGGACACACCGAACAGCCATAGCAGAAAGAACTACCAAGATAGACCTACAATAAGAACAACAGACCCCTGCGATATGTTCTTCCACATTATGTGATTTAGCCCTTCTCCAAAAATAAATGAGTTGACACGGTGAAAAGAATCAGCAATTAGCAATGTGTTTTCCACAATATCATTACCAACCAACCACACTCCAATAGGCTCACGTACAACCTAACAAAACACCACAACAACCATAATCTAGATCATAACCTTTCTTTGATCGAACAGATGTCTTGGAAGAAATGAAAATTCACCCGAAACTAGCAGGAAAAAACGAGTAATTGAGTGCTCACCTCACTATATATACCTGCTGCCTGAGCATTGTTGCTACTATCATCCCAACTTAACTAGCCCGTATCAACAGATGGATTCCCTCCTGCTCCTGCTACAAGCCATCATCGGTGCCATTAGTTAACCACTACATATAAATTATACTCCTAATATTATACTGGTACTGGCCACTGACAAATGGATCAGCTATACAACAATGTAAAGTAAGAAACAAAATCACTTTTTAGGATAAAACAGATAACATGTATATGAAATTTGAAGGGCACGCTCAGGTAATATCCTTAATAATCTGAATATTCAGAAAAGAGCCATCAAAATGAAAATGTTGTGGATGAATTCAAATCAAATCTGATAGGAATCCTACAAAGCAGACTATAGGGTAGCGGGTTCGTCGCGGCTTGCAAGGCTATGACGCGGAGGATGGCGAAATCGTCGCCGGCGATGAACTCCTCGGGACAGGGGAGGAGTCGTGGTTTATAGGGTGGCGATGCGCAGGGTCGTGGAGTCTTCGGCTCGTCGTGGCTTTTAGGGCGGCGGCCTGGAGCCGTCGGTGTGCAGGGCGGTGGCGTGGAGGCCGGTGGTGCACAGGGCATGGAGGGGGCGATGTGTAGGCCGGCGGTGTGCAAGGCGGCCTGGAGGTCGACGATGTGAAGGGCGGCGGCCTGGAGGTCTGGGGAAAGACTGGATTTGGCTTTTTCACCTTTTTTTGAGCAGTTGGGTCAGATGAACTAGCATGTCCGCTAGATTTTTCTTATGTACCGCGAGTTTTTTTCCAATCAGGCTAGATATTTGGACCGGTAGTTCTAGTAATTATATTTTACTCTTTATTATACACGTGCAACTAAAAATACACAGAAAATATCATGAAACATAATTCAAAATTTATAGTACATCTTTAAAACTTACAAAACATAGAAAAATTAATCAATTACCCGTGACTGGCCTGACTCCGCTGAAAATACTAGTGATGGGCATATCTTGGATCCATCAATATTCATAGAGTCCTCGGTGACAGACATTTATAGACGCCCGTCACTAAGTATTTTTTCCATTCTGTCGGCCTCCACAAAAAGTAATAGTGACAGTTAATTTTATGTGCTTGTCACTGTGTTTTGTTTTAGTGACAGGCTTATCCTTGGCTGTCACTAGGAATACTTAGTAGTGACGGGCGTAATTTTGCCCGTCACTAATCACTTAGAGGCTATAAGCCTTTCTGCAGTAGTGAATATATACCATGCTATGTATAAGACCGGATGTGACACATGCTATTAGTTTGACTAGTAGGTATCAATCTGATCCAGGTTCGAAACACTGGATAGCGGTCAAGAATATCCTTAAGTACTTGAGAAGAACTAGGGATATGTTTCTTGTATACGGAGGTGAAGAAGAGCTAGTCGCTAAGTGTTATGTCGATGCTAGCTTTGACACCGATCCGGATGACTCTAAGTATCAATCCGGATACGTATTTCTCTTGAACGGAGCAACAATTAGTTGGAGGAGTTCCAAACAACCTGTGGTGGCTGGATCAACGACGGAGGCGGAATATGTTGTCGCTTTGCTTGAAGCGCAGAAGCGGTTTGGATGAAAGAGTTCATAACGGAACTAGATGTGGTTCCTATTGCATTGGACCCAATGGTGATCTATTGTGACAACAATGGAGCCATAGCCAATGCCAAAGAACCGAGGTCTCACAAGAATTCCAAGCATATTAAGCGCCGGTTTCACTCCATCCGCGAGCATGTCAAGGATGGAGATATAAAGATTTGTAAAATACACACGGACCTAAATGTAGCAGATCTGTTGACTAAAGTTCTCCCTAGGGCAAAACATGATCAACATCAGAACTCCATGGGTGTTAGATTTATCACTATGTGAACTAGATTATTGTCTCTAGTGCAAGTGGGAGACTGAAGGAAATATGCCCTGAGAGACAATAATAAAGTTGTTATTATGTATTCCTCGTATATGATAGATGTTTATTTTGCATGCTATAATTGTATTCATCGGAAACGTCAATACATGTGTGTTTAATAAACAAAAAGGGTTTCTAGTTATGCCTCTCTTATAGACTAGCTTGTTGATTAACAAGATGATCAAGGTTTCCTGATCATGGACATTGGATGTTGTTAATAACAAGGTCACAACATTTGTGAAATGATGTAATGAACATTCATCAGAAGTATAGCATTACGATCAAGTCATTATGTTTATATTGCTATAACATCATACGAAGTAATCTTTATCCTTAGACCATGAGATTATGTTAATTGCTAACACCAGAAGAGTATCTTGATAATATCAAACGTCACACCGTAACAGGGTGACTATAAAGATGGGTTCAGTGCTATGAAGGTGTTATGTTGAGGCTCATGGATTAAGAGTGAGATTTGTCCATCCCGATGACGGATAGATATACTCTGGGCCCTCTCGGTGATATCACATTAGGATAGCTTGCAAGCAAGTGATGTGATCACTGAAATGTTATATCACGGGAACAAGAAAAGAGTGCATGTCGGTAACGAGATCAAACTAGGTATTTGGATACCGATGATCGAATCTCGGACATGTATTGTATCATAAGACAAAGGGATTAATACTAGCGTTAAAGGTTCTCACGATCACAGAAGTCATCATTGAATATACATGAGTCAGTATGGATCTCCAGGTCCCGCTTCTGATTATTGATCTAAGAGGAGTCTCAATCATGTCTGCATTATTCGTGAACCGTAGGGTGACACACTTAAGGGTTATCGGACACCATTTTGAAGCACATATGTTTCAGACGAAAGAATTGCAAAGCGCAGGAATTGTTTCGATAGAAACCGGAATTGTTTCGGATGAAATTGCAGAAAATGGTTCTCAACGAATGAATGATCTCATGGTTTAAGGAGTAGGATACTTCATTTTTAATTATTACAACGATGAACCATGTGACTTAATCGTGTTGCAATACTTATATTAGGTAATGTCCATCAAATCATTCACTAATGAATGAGAGTTTAGACTCCCCAAATCATACTCCCTCCGTCCCAAAATATAAGGTGCCTAAGAACTGATCAAAAGTCAAATCTTACTAACTTTGACCAAATATTTAGAAAAAATATTGTACATCTACATTATGGAATGGACACAATAATAAAATATACTTTATGGTAAATCCATTGATATTGATTTGGTATTATAAATATTTATATTTTTATGTATAATCTTGGTCAAACTTAAAAAATGTTGACTTTTGACTAAACCTTACGCACCTTATATTTTAGGACAGAGGGAGTACCATTTGCTAGATGTTCGGAGAACCAATGACTACATAAATGAGAAGGATAAAATTATAGTTTTTTGTCTCTCACCTATATTACAACATTGAACAACTTAAACCCTTAACCGAGGAAACCCCCGAATTTTAGGAGCCCACATGGGAGCCCGCAGAGGGAGATGGGGAGATAGATATGCACCCCATCTCTATTTTCCAACTCTAGATCGGTGGTTTGTTGCGAAGGAAGAGAGAGCGAGGGAGAGATAGGGAGAGGGAGAGAGGGGTGTGCTTAGATGTGTTAATCTAGGTCAACATGAACAGTCATACCGTTTCAGACGAATGGAGGGATCAAAGGTGACTAATTTCTCAATATAAGGTTCAACTTGTTAAATCTGATATGCCGAGGACAAGAAATGATCGAACAGGTTACGATATACAACATAAATTCTTTTTTTGTTGAACTGAACATAATTTTCTCTTGAAATTATTAAAGAATGTAATTAGTTTTGCTTGCATCACAGATAGCCTAGATCATGCATTCGCTCTCTAAGACCAAGAAGAGAACGTTTGATACATTTGGTCACTTAGAGCATCTCTAACAGCTGCGCATAATGCGGCAATAAGCCGAATAACCACCGGATGCGGCGCGAAACGACGAAAAACACAGGTGCCACATTTTTTTGCAGCAACAGCGCCTCGTGCTGCATATTTGTGGTAACCACGCAGCTATCACATATTTTCTCATGCGTGCGCGCAGCCGAACCGTCTCCTCCCACCTTCTCTCTCCCCCACCACTGTATCCGCCGCCGCCGGCAAGCCTCCTCGCCTCCAGATCCGGATGCCACTCGCCGCCTCCAAGCCTTAATCAACGAACCCCGCCGCCAATCGAAGCTCTCGCCACCGAAATACGTGATGCTACCGTGCCGTAGGTCAAAGGGGCTGACCGACTTCCTCGGCGTGAGGATGCGGCCCTCCGGTTGTTTCGCTGCCAACATCAGCAACGACGACATCAGGTGGTGGTTGGGCACCTTCGATAGCCCCGAGGAAGCCGCCCGAACCTACGACACGACGGCGTGGCGGTTTGGCTGCCCTCGCCGCGACCTCAACTTCCCCGACGTTGGGTCGCTGCAGGAGGCCGAGTTCCTGGTGCCGTCGCTGATGCATTTTGTCGAAGTCAAGGCGCAGAGGGAGCAGCGTCGCGCTGCCAGCAAAGAATAGGTGCGCTGACGGCAAGAGATGGCGCAGCTTCGCCCGCGACCGGAGCTCGTCAGCGCAACGCCTTCGACGCCACGAGGAAGAAGAAGATCAGCGGCGCCGGGCCGTCCAATGCCGCACCGCCGCCGACAACCCCTGTCATCAAGCTTGAGGTCTCCGATGAGCTGGACAACGACTTATGGGACACCACCGACGACGACGCGAACGACGACTCCAACGACTTCAGTTGGCATGATTAGATCTAGGGTTTAAAGTTAGGTTTAAATTCAATCGAAGTTTGTTTAAATTTGCTCAATCCGCGTTGTATTTCGTTGTACTCCCTCCATCCCAAAATAAATGACGTGGATTTGTCTAGATTCGAATGTATCTAGACACGTTTTAGTACATAGGTACATGCGAATCTAGACAAACTCAAATCTAGCTTGGTATCCTATGATTACCTATTTTAATTTTCCCGTCGTGTGTCTATTTGTTTGCGGCAACTGCTGGAGAGGCAGGTGCTGCATTTTGCAGCATCTGGTAAAGCGCGAGCAGCAAAGTTGCTGCCGCAAACAGCAAAAAGTGCTGCCGCATTTTGCATTAGATGTATAGCTCTTAGATGAGTCATCCACGATTGGCTTATTCCAGAACGAATCTATTCAGATCTGAGGCAAACCGGCGGAGAATTCCCACTTTCGACCGTTCCCTGATTACTTCCTTCTTTTGCCTTCATCAAAAAGAAAAAAAAAAGGGATAGAAATTCTTCACCATTTTTATTTATTTTTCGAGACGAATTCCCCATTCTGTTTTAAGGAACCACACTTGCGAACCCTAGTTCGAATGTTGGATACGAAATTCGGTTTCCCTCCCTCCTTCCCCGCAGCCGCTGCCCCAGCCCCAGCGCCAAACCCCAAGCGGAGGAGGAGAGACGGCGAGGCCGAGGCGGAGATGAGGGAGGAGGCGGTGGAGCGGCTGCGCGGGGTGGTGCGGGACAGCGTCGGGAAGCACCTCTACACGTCCGCCATCTTCCTCGCCGACAAGGTGGCCGCGGCCACGGGCGACCCCGCCGACGTCTACATGCTCGCGCAGGCGCTCTTCCTCGGCCGCCACTATCGCCGCGCGCTGCACGTGCTCAATAACTCCCGCCTCCTCCGCGACCTCCGGTTCAGGTTCCTCGCCGCCAAGTGCCTCGTGAGCTCTACTCTCCATCCCCCTTTTCCACTCAGGCATTTCGTCGAACAGGTTGCGTGCGTCCGATTAAGTTCCAATTTCTCTTCCCTGCCTCCGCGCCCTCGGGCTTACCAATTCATAGTGCGTTTGGCCTAACATTTCGTCAGGACTTTTGGCCGAATATCTGCATTTGCAAGCATTCGGTAAAATTCGTTTGTTTTCCTTTCAGTTGCAGGTGTTTGAGTTGGATTGAGCATTTTCTTACATAGTACTTCTTTACAGCTGGTGGTTTTGTTTTTGGCCTGTATCAAATGCCCTGCCAATGCTCCAAATGATCAACAGGATACACTCATATTGTTTCAGCGTAAGCTGTCAAACATATTAGGTGTTCGATTCGGTTCTGGCTAGCTTGTTTGGTTTGAGATTTCGGTTGTAACAGATCGCATGCTTTCTACTGTTGGTTGCTAGAAGAGAATTGAGTGGAGTGGTGTTTGTGTTGAACTGTCAATACATCCATTTTATGTGTTGTGGTGTCGCCCTGCAGCATTTAGATTCTCTATGGGGAAAGGATCAAAATATGTCCATGTAAATAGTTGTTTAATTTGATTTAGATCTCCTAACTCTAGAAATCTGAAACAGAGATGTAGAATTCACGGTCTGGTATAACATTGTCTAATTTATGGCTCCTATACAATACTTTACTGGCAATTTGAAAAGATAAATGGCTTTTGATGTTTCTATTATGTCATCATTTTAGTTTATTAACTTAGCGTGGCAAGTTTGCCCTTTATGTTTTTATGTGCTGCATGGTTCACATGTTCTTTCGTGACCAGGAGGAGTTGAAAGAATGGCATCAGTGTTTGCTGATGCTCGGGGATGCCAAAGTTGATGAACATGGCAATCTTCTTGATCAGGATGATGGCAGTGACATCTATTTTGATAAGGATGCTGAAGATCACGAGATCAATGTGTGACTTTGTTTTTGTGTTTCTCTCTGAATAATTGCTATTATGGTTGCTTATCATTGTGACTCATAACTTTCCAGATCAAATCAGCTATATGTTTCTTACGTGGCAAGGCATATGAAGCACTGGATAATCGTGATCTTGCTCGGCAATGGTGAAATAAGCAACTTTCATTTACTTTACTTCCATTACTGTTTGTATATTTCGAAACAGTATAACCACTTTCAGTGTGGGTATAGATAATCATATTTTTTTCTTTAAGCACTTTTAAGTTGAATTAGTAATTGGTTAAGAAGGCTTAGTTACTTCCTTCTGCTGGCATATCAGGTACAAGGCAGCAGTTAAAGTTGATCCGTTGTGTTATGAGGTGAGAATTATCATCTGACTACATAAATATGGAACATTCTGATGCTTGTTAGCTTTGTTGATTAAAATAACTGTCACTTGTAATTGATATTGTGTAAGGAAAATACCTGTAGCCTAATTTTATTTGAAGGCCAGATTCTACATCTATTTTGTACACACCATGAACCTGAATTTTAACCACTTCATTGGTCTCACATTTACTTTGACATGTCTGTTCTTTAATTGGGTTGTCGAACTTCTGTATGGGGTTGATGTGCTGAGTCAACTATGGCCTTAGAGACGACATGCTTTCTCGCATAACCAATTAAATACAGTAGGCCAATACCTTGTCCGTTTATGTCCCCGAATCTTATTTTCAGAATGTCGTGATGTGGGTCTTAGTTGTATAATGCTGTAACTTGTGGACAAATGATAACAAAACAACTCTTTTACACACTGCCATGTTATTGTTCTTTCAAGTAGTGCTGAAAGTAGATATTAGTACATATCATTGCAACAAAACACCATTAATCCATAATCGACTGAAATCCTTACTATCATAATTATGTTTGAAGACTTGTTTGCCATTGTATTGATGTTGTGGGAACATCTGTTAGCTGGTTAGACCCCCAGATCTGGTGTCCTGTATTATCCTCATTTGTCATGATCCTAACTGTCTTTTTGATTTACTTGTCAGGCTCTTGAATGCCTTGTTGATAATTACATGTTAACGTGCGAGGAAGGTAAGCTTCCAAAGTTGAAATCAGTCTTTTTGTTCTTGTTATGGGGTCTATCTTGAGGTTTGCTTATATTGTGCATGCTAGTTTTATGTCTTGCACTGCTTTTCAAACTAGAACTGCATTCATTCAAATATTTGCTTATATTGTATGTCCTGCATTGCTTTTCATAGATGGTCTGCATTGATTTAGTATTCGTTTGCATTTTCTTTTCTTTTGGTAGAACTGTGCGTTCAGCACTCTGATAGTTTTTAATTATGTACGAACTGGAAAATGCTGAATACGTATTAACTAGATAAGCTTTACAAAATCGGTCTGTTCTTCTTTCTGTTAACTGTAAACTGCAAACTTTGAGGATATATCTATCACGTGTTTAATGTCATCACTCGACCAATTTAGAGAAGAACAAAATTTACCTGCAAGTTTGGAAATTCCTTTAGTTCTCTGCTCATTAAAACAAGAGTATGATGCTACACTGTATTTCAGAATCTGAGTTATTATCCTCCCTGAAATTCGGGAAAGAAGGTGGGTGGCTGTCAGCATTCTACTCATGTTTGATTAAGAAGGTACCCACCTAATCAACAATATGATGCTGTATATGGCATACGAACATACAATCGATGCTGTAGGTCCTTATTGATGCTTTGTTGGTCCTACTTTTCGCCTTGTAGCATGAAAAAGAACATGTGATGGAAGCCAAATTCAAGGAACTTGAACGTGAATCTTGCAGTATATCTTCTTCAGGTTCTGGTCAAATGATGAAAAACAACATCGATGTTTTGGCTTGCAAAGCTGAATACTACCATCAGAGTGGAGAATACCAAAAATGTTTTGAACTCACATCTGAGTAAGTTGGTAACACTCCTTTTCCATTGTTGTTTACTTGACTAATACTGATTTTACATTCTTCTGATTTTTTTCAGGTTACTTGAAAGAGACCCTTTTCATTTAAAATGCACATTAGTGCATTTGGCTGCTGCAATGGAGCTTGGGCATTCCAATGATCTTTATCTTTTGTCATGCAATTTAGTGAAAGATTATCCTCAAAAGTGAGTATCTACCTTAATAATTGACCGACCAATTATATTTCAGAATTTGTTGTACATGATCCCATAAGACAGACTTAACAGTTCTCGACTCTTACTTTCGTTTGTGTATTGAACAGTTTGAGACATATATTAGCATTCTTGTAATTTTATGCATCTTTCTATAGTATTTTTAACAAGGAAGATATTATACTTGTTGTTTGCAGTCAGCATGTGTAAAGCATATATTTCTGATCTGTTTTCTGACCCTCTGTAGGGCTATTTCCTGGTTTGCTGTGGGGTGCTATTATTACTGTATTAAGAAGTATGATCAAGCAAGGAGATACTTTTGGTAAGCATATTTTCCTGTACAACTGTTACTACTGTCTATTTGAAGTTCGTTTTCTGTCATTTACTCCTTGAAAATCTGGCATTAATGCTTTTTATGGTTAGAAGCACTTTCTTTGTTTTTTCCTCGATTAAAAGATTACACATACTTTTCCCAATTATTTGAGATGGTGCAGGATATGTTTTGGGATATTCAAATTTGCTGACAAAGCTACCAAATATACTTTACACTAATGCATTTCCTATCAGCAAAGCTACAGGGTTAGACGGAACATTTCCTCCTGCTTGGTTTGGTACTGGTATTGCTTATGCTGCTCAAGAGGAGGGTGACCAGGCAATGGCTGCTTTTAGGACAGCAGCTCGACTATTTCCTGGGTCAGTAATCCCCACTCTGTTTGTTTTGACATTCCAAATTTAGTGCTTATCTGAAGATCCAATCCATGTTTTCTTCTCTTACTGTGTTGTACTCTACAAAAGAATATATTCTTCTACATATTATTCTACTTTAGATGAAATTTGTAGTACCACATGCCAGCTTAGTATTCCCGATTTTGGCTTGGGAACATGCCAACATTTATCTCATACCATACCATACAAGTAGTGATTATTCACACTGTATTTTGAGCGCTCAACTCCAAACTGTGCCAAACTTTTCTCATCCGTTCAAATATCTCCTGGGCGTTTTTTATTTAGGCTGAAATCCAGCAATGTTTTCTTGTGGGATGCATGGCAAGCCTTATTTATTTATTGATCACTATATTTCCATCAGATATTGGTTATGAGAATTATGCATTAGTTCACTCTCTTTATTTTCGGGTATAAATATCTTATTTTCCTCAATAATCTACTATACACCACACTTTTTTCTAGCTTCTATCTTCCTTCTTTAATTTTCATTTCTATTTCAGATGCCATCTCCCAACTTTATACATGGGCATGCAATATGTGCGAATGCATAACTTCAAACTTGCAGAGCAGGTACTTCAGGTTGCTTAGTAGTTTAATTTGTTCAGAAGAATTTGTTGTAGTAGAGAAACTCAGCTAGAGCTAGTGTTTCTGCCTTATCATCTGCCCATTTACCTTGATACTTTTATATTTTACGGAAACAGTAGGGTTTGAGTGCCGATGATTGTGGGAAAATACATTTAGGCAACAGGAGATTTTTAAATGTTGCGGATTGTGGGCCATGCTTTTAAAGAAAAATGAGTAATCATTATGCACAACTCGCTTTTGGCTTTTGCTATTGTTCAAGGGAGTGGTATTTGTTGTAGCTCATGGTGAGAACTATTACTGTAACATTTAAGAATGTCTCCAAAATTATCGTGAACTTCCAAATACTTAATAAAATCCCAAAGTTCAAATAGGCTACAAAGCTGCTTGCGGCTCCCATAAACTGCGCAGCAGTTTGCAAGCTTGGCACTGTAAGAAAGAATTGCAAGGTATCTGTCATGCTGGCTACCAAATGTAATGTCCGCATAAATGTATTCACGGCCAGAGTTTAAGCAAGTTGCGTTTGAATTAAGTTGATATTGGAATCGGTGAGTATTCTTGCTCCTGCTTGAGCTTGGTTATTCAAGCAACTTTGTTCATTTACCCCCTTTATTTCAGATCTAACATCTTAAATGCTCGTGGTTGTTGACAAAAGGATGCTGTTACTTATGGCTGCACGACACCATTTGCTATATATATATAAGCTTGTTTGTAACAAACAAAGTTTTGTTGCCATTTCTCATTGATCCAGTTTGGTTTCTGTGTTGCAGTTCTTCATGCAAGCGAAATCCATCTGTCCATCTGATCCACTTATATATAACGAGTTGGGTGTTGTAGCTTATAATATGAAAGAGTAAGAAAGCTTCTCTGCTCTAAAGGTTTTTGTTATCCTAGTATGATGTACCCACCAAATGCCCTGCTTTAGTTCTAGACGGTTAGCTTCAAGAATGGCTTCCCAAATTTGGGTCTTGAGTTCACTACAAAGTGTCATGTTAGGCATTTCTGGTGGACAAAAATGTATTTATCACAGGGCTCTGGGACATCACAAAATACCAAACAGGAAGTCGTTATTGAAGTCTTAATGATGTTGCCCATGATGCACATATATGCCTTTTTAGGAGGTTCTTGAAATTTTGAATAAAATTCTTGCTTCAGCATGCAAGTCTTATATGCATAGCATGTTTGAAATGGGGGCAATTTCCCTCCTGATTTGAGATTGCTAGATTTAAGAAATTTCATACATATGATCTTTTTCCTAGTTTGTTTTCCAAATACATGCACTTCTCCACTAAACAGACTTGTGACATTTCTTCGTATTGGATTGGGTAGTTCGCTAGATAGAAGTATCATAGTAACGCCAGCTATTTTTTTTGTGTGTTTTTTGCTCTTTGTGACTTGATATTCTTGTTTGTTTAATGTTTAGGTATCAAAATGCAGTTCAGTGGTTTGAGTTAACACTGGAACATACGTCATCTTCCGTGAATGAGATGTGGGAACCAACATTGGTGAATCTTGGACATGCACTGCGAAAACTCAAGTAATTGAAACAGTAGCTTCACATATTATGTTTTACTCCATCCGTTCTAAAATATAAGATGTTTTAGCCTTTTTCTGAAACGCATGTATCTAGATGCCTTTTAGTGTTTAGGTTTGGAGCAAAATGAGCGAACCTACACACTAAAAGGCATCCAGATACATGTGTTTCAGAAAAAGGCTAAAACATCTTATATTTTAGAACGGAGGGAGTAGTTCATAAATTTGCTAGCTTTTAACTTGTTTATGCTAGGTGAGCTAGATATTTGCTAAGACTGATCTCGTTTACATGCCTCGATTATGAATGTCGTTATATCTTATATGCAAGCGAACAAAAAAATGCAAGGGAATATGAAATAAAGTACTCCCTCCATCCCAAATTAATTGACGCAGTTTTGTCTAGATACACATGTCTTCACCTAAAACACGTCGCATATTTAGACAAAGCTGTGTCAATTAATTTGGGATGGAGGGAGTATTTTACTTTACATCAGCAGTTACTCTGTAAAACATCTTATAGTCTACAAAATAAATGATAATATTTTTTTAGCCACTACCTGACTATGTACGAGTGCATTTGGATCTGTGGGACTGTTTGTTTGTAGAGCCAAAATGAAGCTATAAACCACATCAGAATTTATTTAATACCGTACATACTCTCTCCGTCCCAAAATAAGTGAATTTGATTTGTCTAGATTCGCATGCATCTATACGCGTTTTAGTGTATAGATATTTGCGAATCTAGACAAATCCAAGTCACTTATTTCTGGACGGAGGGAGTACATTATATTGTGTTTGGTTTTGCCTAACATATTGTCATATTCTCACTTAAGAGTGTTTTTTATGGTAAACTATAGCAACTTATCTACTCCCTCTGTTCCAAAGTATAAGATGTTTTAGCCATTTGCTGAAACACATGTATCTGGATGCCTTTCAGTGTGTAGGTTCACTAATTTTGCTCTGAACCTACACAGTAAAAGGCATCTAGATACATGTGTTTCAGGAAAAGACTAAAACATCTTATAATTTAGAACAGACGGAGTAGTTCCTTGTTATGCATGGGTTAGTATAACTTGGAAGATAGTGCTAGTACTCCCTCCGTTCCAAAATATAAGATGTTTTAACTTTTTTCTAAAATACATGTATCTAGATGCCTTTTAGTGTGTAGGTTCACTCATTTTGCTCTGAACCTACACATTAAAATGCGTCTAGATAAATGCGTTTCAGAAAAAGGCTAAAACATCTTATATTTTGGAACGGAGGGAGTACTTTCTTGTTAGCTTTGATCAAACTATCAGTTCCCAACTAACATTTTTTTGTTTCAACAGGAAGTATCAAGAAGCAATATCATATTATGAAAAAGCACTCGCTTTTCCAACAAAAACTCTGAGTGCATTTTCTGGTCTTGCTTATACATACCAACTTATGGTATTTCCCTGATCCCTTTGATTTAGTTTTTTGTACATTGTTACTTCAGCTTCAGTGATATCCTCCCAATCTATTAGCTCTGTCCACAATATAAGACGTTTTGTAGGCTATTTTAGCCTACCAAAACATCTTATATTTTTAGGAATGGTAGGTAGTATTGCATAATGGCGATAGAACCTGGAAGATGCAGTATGTTATCGTTCATATTGCTTTGTCCAGGAATAATCTTTATATATCCATAATGTTGAAACTTGCAAGCCTAAGGTCATATGTATCCATATGATTCTGTTACGACTGTCCATGTTATACGGACGCGTGTTACAGGTATAGGAACACTGCACTTTCTAAAAGTAACATCACAGGTATAGTATATTATGTATTGAAAAAGGAAAATATCTGGACAATATTAGAGGTGTTGTTGACAAACGTGGAGGCAGGCAGCAGGAAGTGTTGGCTGGAGGCTGCACATGAGTGAGCTGGGTATACCGGGGCTGCACACAACAGTGTGCTGGGTATATTGGAGGCTGCGCACATCAGCGTGTTGGGTTGAGGCTGTGATATGGGTAGGGGTACTTCTAGGGTATATATTTGAGCTGGGCTTGTGCTGTAATTGAAGGTGTTTTGGGTCAGGGATTATCCCTATATCACATTTTTTTGGGTAGTGTCTGTTAAGTCAACTTAGAAGATGAGCCTGAGCCTTGATTCTTTCTCCAATAGAAATCGAGTAGTTGCACATTTTAGATGTTGTACACAACTTGGTTGACTTGTTGCTAATTAGTATAAGTTAAGCTTGCTGTACAAACCAAAACAATTAGGCAGGAAGGAGTTTAGACTTAAAACACCAATAAGTGCACAGGAAGTTGTAAAAAATGGTTTTAAGAATGAGAACGGTACCATTCGTTTATTTTTTCATGTCTGACACTTTGACTGTTTGAGATTAAGTAATGACACCATCATTTTTTTTTCTGAGTCTATATTAGTTTTAGTAATATTTTTTTCAATATACAGGATAATTTTGAAGACGCCATAACTTACTACCACAAGGTGAGTTTTTACGTTTAGCCTTCTTGTTTAAACGAGTGTTTTCTATATTAAGCACCTTCATTCTAGAGGGTAGGCCAACATAGACTTGTGCAAAAATATACATTTGCTGAAATCTTCCATTGTTTTTTCCACTTCATATATGCACGCAGTTCATACCTTCATAGGAAGGGATCATTGGACAAATAGACATGGTTCAAACGGGAACCACCACATCATTTTTCAGTTCTTCCGTTTCGTCAACAAAAGGTTCGACAACGATTTTTCTCATCTCTGTTTTTTCTTTCTTTCAGGCTCTATGGTTGAAACCAGATGATCAGTTCTGCACAGACATGCTAACATCAGCTCTGGAGAGCAGTTGCCAAAGCACAGCTCGGAGAAATTAGGTTAGGCCATAGTTTTTTTGAGCTGGGTTAGTCCATAGTCGTTGCTTGCAAATTGCAATGGGTGCTGTTGTAACGTAAGGGGTGTTGCCCTGACATGAAATTCATTCATCTGTAGCCTATTGTTGTAAAGTTGTTAGTGTTAATATGTAATTGCTCAAGTTCAGTTGTATCTCCACCCAGACAGATTCTGGATTTCTCGTGTACTATTGAGATTTCTCTGTTTTTTACTAATGTAAATACCACCATGCCTTTTTTGACCTCAAGCATAATTATCTGTGGATATCCTATATATACTTATATATGGGTGTGTTGTTCTATTGGAGTAACTACCGATTTTCTTGTGCTTAGAAGTCCTGTGAATTTTGAGGTTAGAAGACTTGGCATATATTGATATCCTTTGTCGGTTTGATCTGGTGATTCTTCGATTTGGTTCTCACCCGGAACGAGTAATTATTTACTATACCCATTCTGACAACAGGTACCGTTACTTGTGTGCTCAGTAATTACAGTCTCGTTTTGATTGAAGCTCTCTTAATGATGCGTTCCATTATGTAAACGTTCTATGTTTGCATGAGCTTGTCGGTGGTTGATGATCTGCCCTGGCGCATAACGCGCTCTTATTTAAGTTAACAACTTACAGTAGTAGTATAACTACAAGTCTACTAGTAGGGGGTACACCAATAACGAGATTTGAGCAGACGATTCTGCCAAAAAGGCGCTAAAGAGACTTGCACTGGACTCAAACCTCCCTGCTCACCGTTCTGGAGCTGGAGCTGGAGCTGGAGCTGGATTGGGTTCGTGGCAAAGCGACCGACGCATTTGCAAAATGTGGGTTAGCTAGCTGACCAATACAATCAATCAATCGAGTACATCGCCACCTTCCACCACCCGACTCTCGAAGAAAACGAAAAAAATAACGCCATCCGAAGAGGACCTGAGCCAAACCCAACCCCCAGCCAGATCTCCTTCCTTCCCCGTTCCCCCTCTCCCGAGGTCTCTCTATTAAGAAGCACACAAGCAAAGCGCCACTCAGATCTCCCCGCCCCTTCTTCCACCCCTCGTGCCCCGAGCCCGCTCTCGCCTCGCCCGTCAACGCTCTGCCAGCCCCGGGGGACGCGAGATGGCATCGCCGGCCGCGGGCGCGGCCTCGGCGCTCCTCATCCTGCTCGCCTTCGCCGTCGCCGGCGTCTTCTCCGACGGCTCCGACCACCGCTACAAGGCAGGCGAGCCCGTCCCGCTCTACGCCAACAAGGTCGGGCCCTTCCACAACCCCAGGTCAGTCCGCGAGATCTCCTCCCTCTCCAGATCCCGTACCCAATGGTTCGCGCGCGTGTCGGTTGATCCGATCCTTAGATTCGTCCGAGCGCGCGCGTGGATTTTTCTCTCTGTCCGGTATCGGGTCCGAGCGTGGTTCGGGGCTTTACGCTCAGTAGGTAGGTGGACACCGCGTAGTTTGGGAGATCTAGCAGACAAACTTATGTCTGGATTGGCCAGAATCCCGACTAATTTAGTATACGCTACCTGATTACAAGTAGGCTTCTATTAGTATTTCTGTTATAAACTGTCGTTTTGGGCGCCAACTCTGGACGCATTGAACCCCTTTTGTCTGCAGCGTTAAGAGTCGGATCTGTCTGTAAAGCAGCCTTCCCTTCTCCTTTCTAAACGTCATTCTCACGCGTTGCTCATTTCCCTTTGCAGCGAGACGTATCGGTACTTCGACCTCCCTTTCTGCTCCCCAGGTTAGTTTTCTCACCATTCCATGCCTCCCGCACAGTATTACTTGTTTGGCAGTACCAACAGGTTCCGTTTCAAATTATGTGTTATGCTTATAGACGACTTTCAAATTTCAGAGAAAGTGAAGGAGAAGAGCGAGGCGCTGGGCGAGGTCCTCAACGGGGACCGGCTGGTCGACGCGCCTTACAAGCTCGACTTCCGTGTGGACTACGATTCCAAGGCGGTCTGCTCCAAGAAGCTCGCCAAGGAGGACGTGGCCAAGTTCCGCAACTCGGTAGCCAAGGACTACTACTTCCAGATGTACTACGACGATCTCCCGCTCTGGGGTTTCATCGGTAAGGTGGACAAGGGGACCAAGCTGCCCCCGAGCGAGTGGAAGTACTACCTGTACAGGCACATCATCTTCGACATCCTCTACAACAACGACCGGGTGATTGAGATCAACGTGCACACCGACCAGAGCGCACTGGTCGACCTCACGGAGGACAGGGAGACCGATGTGGAGTTCCTTTACACTGTCAAGTGGAAGGAGACGCCGACACCCTTTGAGAAGAGGATGGAGAAGTATTCCAGTTCCTCCAACATGCCGCATCACTTGGAGGTCCATTGGTTCTCCATTATAAACTCTTGTGTTACGGTCCTTCTCCTGACAGGGTTCTTGGCCACGATCCTCATGCGAGTGCTCAAGAATGACTTTGTTAAGTAAGTTTCTGCCAACTTTTTTTTTGTGAAATAACTAGTTTCAAACTATAAATACTGTTTTCTATTCCCACATCTGCTAGAACAATGTTAAATTTTGATTTAACCTACTGCATTGCCATGAATTACAGAAGCATGCGATCTCATGCCATAGGCTTTGTTTTGTTGTCAGTTCTTACTGCAGAACAGGCAATCATGATAAATTTAATTTTGCGTGAGACATCTCTGGTATAGTTATTTAGGGCCTATTTCATTCATAGGATTCCAAAAAACGCCCGCAGGAATAAGAAAACAAAGTTAATTTTGTTTCTGCCAACTTATTTTTTGTGAAATAACTAACTACCCACTGAAAACAATGTTTTTGATTCCCAGATGTGCTAGAACAATCTTAATTTTGTACTTAACCCAACTGCATTGCCATACATTAGAGACATACAATATCAAGTCATATGATTTGTTTTGTTATTAATTCTTACTACAAAATAGGCAATCATTATGAATTTGCACGAAACATCTCTGGTATAATTATTTAGGGCATTTTGATTTGTAGGATTCCAAAATTGCAGGAATGGGAAAAAAACAAAGAATTGCAATGCCAGGCCTACACTGAATCCTACATGATTGAATTTGCACCAAATGTTGTTTGATTGCACGATTGAGTAAAACAAAAAATCTTTCCGGAGTGGAAAATTTACAACAAAATAATCAGTAGGACAAATTCCTAAGATAAAAAGTCCTTCCAATCAAATAACTCCAGTAGGAAAGCATGTAAGGATCATTTGAATCAAAGAGTCCGTCAATTGTCTGGCTGTCTGGCTGTTATCATCCACTGTTATAATCAGTATATTGTCTTACATCCACTGTTCTGTGCATGTTGCTCCACTAGTTGTTCTTCCAGTCCTCATTTTATCCAGATATTATAGAGCTGGGAAAAGTTACTGTCTCTAGATTAGGAAACAGATTAAGTTTTCTCTGGTTACTTCGGCTCAGGTTGCCCTTAATGGGCATATTTCGTATGTTCACCCATTTGTAATTTTGTATCATTCATTAGTGAGTATTCAACTGTGAGTCGGTCTGCTCTATTGTCATATATGCGTAAGAACATTGACTATGCTTCTTCTCTATGTTTCTAAACATTGTGTATATTCAAATGAAGGTATGCTCATGACGAGGAAGCAGTTGATGACCAAGAAGAGTCTGGATGGAAGTATATTCATGGCGATGTCTTCCGGTTCCCCAAGAACAAGTCATTGTTTTCAGCTGCTCTTGGCACTGGAACTCAACTGTTTGCTCTGTAAGTGCTGATATTTCCTTTTTGCCAATACTATTACCATACCTTGCATAACTAAAGATCATTCAGTTATCCCTTCGATGCACATGTCTAACGATCTTATTTCTGGCAGAACAACCTTTATATTCCTGCTTGCACTTGTTGGAGTATTCTACCCTTACAATCGTGGTGCACTTTTCACTGCATTGGTTGTCATCTATGCACTTACTTCAGGAATTGCTGGGTACATTGCAACCGCATTCTATTGCCAGCTAGAGGGAACAAACTGGGTATGTGTTGCCTTCATAACTCTAGATTCTTCTGGTATGTTGGGATTTTGGAATGCATCATATTCCTGTAGTACTAATGCTACCATTTTATGCTTATATTCTCAGGTGAGGAACTTGCTATTAACAGGGTGTCTGTTTTGCGGACCTCTCTTCCTGACATTCTGTTTCTTGAACACTGTTGCTATTGCTTATAGTGCAACGGCAGCATTGCCATTCGGCACCATCTGTGTCATTGTGCTCATCTGGACCTTGGTTACATTTCCTCTACTAGTTTTGGGAGGCATTGCTGGTAAAAACAGTAAGAGTGAATTCCAAGCTCCTTGCCGTACCACCAAATACCCTAGGGAGATTCCTCCACTTCCCTGGTACAGGACAACAGTTCCACAGATGGCTATGGCAGGGTTTTTGCCTTTTAGCGCTATATATATCGAGCTCTACTACATCTTTGCTAGTGTTTGGGGTCACCGAATCTA
The DNA here is from genome assembly GCA_023614405.1 of Avena insularis. NCBI lineage: Eukaryota > Viridiplantae > Streptophyta > Magnoliopsida > Poales > Poaceae > Avena > Avena insularis. The sequence goes on along the minus strand of CM042690.1, from coordinate 654,788,412 downwards.
CACCATTTACAGCATCCTCTTCATAGTCTTTATCATCCTCCTTATTGTCACTGCCTTCATTACTGTTGCGCTGACATACTTCCAGCTTGCTGCTGAAGACCATGAGTGGTGGTGGAGGTACATCCATTTTTCTGTCTTTGATTAATTATTTGGATTTTTTGATGATTTTGGTCGTTCACTAGTCTTACAATACTAGCGCGCTACTTTATGATTTGTGTAATTTAGTTTTTGTGAGAGCACAGCAGCCCTGCTATATTTTTGTTAGTAATTTACCTGTTGGTGCAACTGCTCTTTCTGTTTGTTACATCCACAAACTTGTACAGTACATAGATATTTTAATTTGTATAGTCTTGGTCTATTCTAGTGTTGGCTGGGTCTTCACTTCAGTTATGGTCTGTTAGTTCAAGAATCAATGAAGCACCCATTTTTTTCTTCTAGTTTAGCGTACTATACTACATTGATTTCTGGGCTCCTCTTTTCCCTTCTCATCTTAGTTTGGTACTGCAATTGCAGGTTAGCAACATAGCGGAATCTATTTTTGCTCTTGAGTTCAGTTAGTGTTTCTAATCACAAGTCATGTTTTTCTTATGTGAGAATATCATGGATACTGGACATGCTAAATATGATACGGACTAATGTACTGAGCTCTAGGATGGGAATGGATTGTAAACATACATAATATTGGTCTTACCATAATTTTAGAAATGTCTGTTTGGAAGATGGCCATCCAATCAGTATGCATTTTCCCTTTTTTCTGTTGAGAAATCTAGTAAAATGATGTGCTGAACAGTGTTTGTAACCTTTTTGTAACACAGATCATTCCTATGTGGAGGATCAACTGGATTTTTCGTCTATGGCTACTGTCTGTACTACTACTATGCACGATCGGATATGTCTGGCTTCATGCAGACATCTTTCTTCTTTGGCTACATGGCCTGCATCTGCTATGCATTCTTCCTGATGCTCGGCATGATTGGTTTCCGTGCTGCCCTGTTCTTTGTTCGGCACATATACAAGTCCATCAAGTGTGAGTAAAACCGTGCCAGAGGATGAAGAGCAGCAGAGTTGTACCCCTTTTTGGTGCCGCTAAGAAGTCCCAGTATAGAAAAGGTTAGCTCTCGCGTGCAACAGGAAGCAACTAGAGGTTGGCATGTTTCAGATTAGGCCCTTATTCATAGGAACAGGTAATGAACCTATAAATTTGTTCTCTTTTGTGCGACCGGTATGATAAATCGTCTTTTCCTTCCTCCCTTGTACCATGTGACATCCAGACACTGTATTACTTTGTTGAACCATGACCTACATGAATATCTGTGCAAGTTCTTATAATGTTATTATGTCATATTCCCTATGGCAGAATAACTTGGTGTAGAGATGATGCCTCAAGAAGGGCATGGCCTGTCAACTTGTACCGCTATGCGTGTATCATCTGCGTTGTGGTTATGTATTTATCAGATTTTTGGTTTCCATAATTAATTGTTATGGATGGTTTGCAAAAAACATATGAAGGTTATATGCTGCTTATCTCTTCATGTTGAATTGATTTTAACTACGGTTCTGAACAAAAGCTGGAGAATGAACTACCGGGATCCTTCATAACAATTGTACTAGCAAATGGCAGAATATCTGATATTTCTTCTTACAACATACTCCGTGTAACAAACAGTAACGGGGAAGATTTGGAGGTGCCTCCGTAGTTTATAATCTATTCAAACTGGCCATCAAAGAAGAATGGTGTGAGCGCGTGCAGCCTGCAGATGATGGCATGGACTTGGCCGGTCTCCCGCTCGCTGGCTCTACCAAACAACCGCAGGATGGCATGATCATGGCCTTTCTTTCTCTACTACTCTCGACGGGAGTAGTAGATATATATCACTTTCTTTCTTTATTCCTTTCCCGTCGTCAAGTGAACATCAACTACGCCCACGGGGAACGGCCACGCCAAAACGACGAAAGAACATGTGTTTGGATAAGAGTCCGAAACAAAAACATGCCTTACGAGCACCGAAAGCGAAGAAATCCCCACATGAAACGTTTTTTTGTTTTTGGATACCTTTTTAATCAGCTCAAGCTTTTTAGTCGAGCTGCTCACGCACTCGTGCCGTCAACGCCTCGATCTGGAGTGCATATATGTGGGCGACACATACTCTGAAGTGTTCAGGCACGCCTCCCGCTGCAATCCGCACCCGTGCACCGCACAGAGTCTCAGCCCCCGAGTGTCACGCCATGGGCGGCGCCGGCAGGACGGCCGCGGGCATGCCGCGCATCGGCTTGGGCACGGCGGTGCAGGGGCCCAAGCCGGACCCCGTCCGGAGCGCCGTGCTCCGGGCCATCGAGCTCGGGTACCGCCACTTCGACACCGCCGCGCACTACTACACCGAGGGCCCCATCGGCGAGGCCGTCCGCTCCGGGGCCGTCGCCTCCCGGGAGGACCTCTTCATCACCTCCAAGGTCTGGTGCAGCGACGCGCACCGCGACAGGGTGCTCCCCGCCCTCAGGCAGACGCTCCGGTAACTATACACACGCTCCATCCCCTCCTCTGATTTGCTTGGATCGCATGAGAATCAGTACCAAACAAAGGAGTATTACCATTAGCCACTCAGTTCGAATTTCCGTTTCGTACTTGTGATAAAATGCTAGAAAACATGGGAATCAATCATCCAATTGCCAATTGACGAAGAAAGGGGGGACCGAGTGGACTGGATCTGGCAGACATGCCTAACACATGACTGGTCCTACTAGCTGCGCAGCAGCCCTCCAGCTACACGCAAGTCTCGATGCTTGTCATGTTCATATGCGTCTTTCAGGCATTCGGTTGAGCCCCCACATCAACCGGTGCCGGCCCAAGTTCCAACAAATATGGTCATTCTGATTCTCACACCACACTGATCTGACAACCTAGACAAGAAAACCAGTACTAGTAGAGAATTCACTGGCATGTGTAGCCAATATGCCAATTCCCAGAAGATGCTAGCTAGAGTTAGCTTCAGACGCAGACCAAATCAGTCCTGTCCTGCATGGTAATTGGTACTGTATCACCCCTCTCTCACGAGACTGAAGCACTGAACCCAATGTTGCAAGTGCACTGTTGAACTATCTATCGTGTAGCTGATCTACTATTGATTTATGAAGATGTCCTTTGACCTTTAATAAAGATGATGGAGGCACCAAGCTAGCTAGCTACAAATGCCGACCAAATCAGTCCTGTCCTGCATTGATCGCCTCTGTCACACACTGAACCCTTCTATCGTGTAACTGAACTACTAGTGATTAAAGATGACATTTGACTGATAACTTGCTAACCTTGACGCATCCGCGTGATGACATTGCAGAAACCTTCAGATGGAGTACGTGGACCTGTACCTGGTCCACTGGCCGGTGACCATGAAGGCAGGGCGGTTCAAGGCTCCCTTCACGGCCGAGGACTTCGAGCCCTTCGACATGCGGGCCGTGTGGGAGGCCATGGAGGAGTGCCACAGACTGGGCCTCGCCAAGGCCATCGGCGTCGCGAATTTCTCCTGCAAGAAGCTCGAGACGCTGCTCTCCTTCGCCACCATCCCTCCCGCCGTCAACCAGGTCCTTTAACTACCATGAAATTTAGAAAAGAAGATTAAGCTGTTATTAACTTTGTAAAAAATCACAAGAAGTGATGTGAGTGACTGTCATTTTTGGTTTTGGTTGGTTTTGGCGCGACAGGTGGAGGTGAACCCGGTGTGGCAGCAGAGGAAGCTGAGGGAGTTCTGCAGGGGGAAGGGCATCCAGCTGTGCGCCTACTCGCCGCTGGGCGCCAAGGGCACGCACTGGGGCAGCGACGCCGTGATGGACGCCGGCGTCCTGCAGGAGATCGCGGCCTCCAGGGGAAAGACCGTGCCGCAGGTGTGCCTGCGCTGGGTGTACGAGCAGGGGGACTGCCTCATCGCCAAGAGCTTCAACGAGGACAGGATGCGTGAGAACCTCGACGTCGACGGGTGGGAGCTCACGGAGGAGGAGCGCCGGAGGATCGCCGAGATCCCTCAGGGGAAGATCAACCTGGGCAAGCGGTACGTGTCCGAGCACGGGCCGTACAAGTCCCTCGAAGAGCTCTGGGACGGCGAGATATGAAACACCACGTACGGGCTGGCGGCTAGAGCGCGTCTCTCTGCCCTTGTGTGACTGTCATTGGCCAGGGAGCAGAGATGGCTGATCAGGGAACGGTTTGATACTGATTTGCCTTGCAATAAAATTGATGTTCTGCGTTGCGTTTCAGTGAGCGAATAAAAATCTTTGCAGCGTAGGTGCCCATTTCGTCCTTTCCGGAAAAGAAAGTGCCCGTTCCATGGCATCAATTGCCAAATGCAAGAACAGAGTAAACTATAGGAAACGGTGCAGGCGTTGGGAAAAAATAACGCACGGGGAGAGTCGAGCTGAGGCGATCGGATCGCGCAACCACGCGACCAGTAGAAATGCAAGTGGGATGGGACCACCCACCATACCCGCCTCCCGTCCCGCCGGAAAAATCACCTAATCTCGTTTATGGAATCCCACATTGTGCCGGCGGGATTAGCGGCTCCCGTCCCACCTGTCCCAGCTTGCACCGCGAGGCATGCAATATACATGCAAACGAGCTAGCTGCATGCCTGCATGCATGATACGAGCACTCCATTCTCGTCGTGCAGGTTACACACGCAGACATGCAACGAGTTAATTCCCGGATCCCATGGGACCCATCTGTCCCGTCTACTAATATCCCACCAATCCCGATCAGTCCCGGCGTACGAGTATGGGCGGGAGGCGGTCATCCCGTAACCGCGCCGCTTGCATCGCTAGCGACCAGTCCCGCTACCGCTGTTCGCCTCCCTCCCTTCCCCTCCCTCCCTGGTCGCCTCGTGCGGGGCGACTCCAGAGACCCCTCTTCCACCCTCGCAAGCCGCCGTTTGATCTACTTTCCACGGCCGTCATTGCTATCTTCACCGGGGATGGCAGCCACGCCAAGTTGTTAAAGATGAGGGGTGAGGGCGGACGAGCTCCGATAATCTTCTACGCTTGAGGCAGGCTATCATCAGGGCAGCACATGTGGAACATGGGTGGTGGTGGAGGTCTTCCAAGGCAGTGCGTTGACCAGCGGCGGGTGCTCCTCGCTGCTTAGTTCGGCCGGATCCAACGGAAGCTCGCCCCTGTTCTACCATCTTCTTCCTCGATGCTGGCATGACCGGCGAGATTTGGAGTGGCTGATCCAACAGGGTGCCAGCGGGTGGCGTGGGAGCTACTAGCTCGGTTTGAATAAATGTGGCGGTCCTAGGGTTCCAACTCGCGCCAAGATGATGATCTACCGGATGCTTGTCCCCATTGATCTGGCTGGCGTGTCGTGTTCCGGAAGGCTACGACAACGAACTCCATTGGACGATTCATGCCTGGAGATTGCTGGATTGAGTGTGATTCGGTCATGCGCACTCATGTTTTTCTTTGACCGTTTGGTTTCAGAGGGAGCATTGCAAATCTCTGCTTGTTGGGGATCTAACCCCAGGTACCCCCAAAGTTGACGTATGAAGTGTTTCAACTAAAAAGATTAATGATATAAAGAAAGCCTATGTAGAGAAAAGAAGTAAAAAGGGATACAAGAGAAAATAGGTAAAGAAAAAGAGGAGGAAACTCAGCCCAATCTAGCAGCACCTTAGCAGGATCACCCGGCCAGCCCGTCATCAACTCCACTCGTCACCTGCTTCTTCCCCCGGGTGGGCCGACGTAAGCCAAAAGTCGGCCCACCGCGGGTCTTCCCGCCGGATGCTCCTCCCGCCACCTCTACGCCACCTCGTCACGGCCTCCTCCCCGGGTGGGCCGACAACAGAGCTACCTCGGCCCACCGTGGAACCACGCTACCCCGCCGCCCGGTCGATGCCGGTTCCCACCAGCTCCTATGGTCTTGCCTCGCCAGTACTCGATGGATCCCGGATGGGACAACGCGGGGGCGACTCGGCCCACCGCGGGCTGACCACGTCGCAACGCCACTTCGCCCCACCATATCTCCCCCGGGTGGGCTGACAACAGATCTACCTCGGCCTACCACGGGCAGCCAGCGCCTGGACCTTCTCCCGCCTGATCCGGATCAAGTAAAGACAGGCTAGGCCGAATTACCAGCACCCCGGCCGGGCCCCTACAACAGCTTGACCAGGCCGAGTTAAGGAGACCCCGGCTGAGCCCTTTACTCTGCCTGGGCCACATCAGCAACCCCCCAGGCCGAGTCAACAGGCCCCAGGCCGGGTTTGGTCTTTTATATTACCACATATGCCAAATCTTATCACCCCGGATGACCCCCAGACGTACCGCCGACCTCTACATCGATACCACTTCAAGACAAGTCAAGCTCCTACGTCATGTGCCAGGCTTGGGACGCCCGTGGCTCAGACTGGCACTATTGGTTCGAGATGCTAAGGAATATGCTAGGCATCTTGGGAGATGCTAGGGAATATGTTAGGAATCTCCTAATATGCAGTGGAATATGCCAAAGAGATAAGACCGACGACTCACTAAAGGACAAGATGACTAGGCAAGGACCCACTAGACAACTCATATGGAGTACTTGTTATGACATACCTTGTCCCCTGGGCTCCCCTTTATAAGGAGCACCAGGAGGATCGTTCCCAGGGAGGCCCCCGAAGGGCTCCTCTCCCCTCTCTCACTAGGTGCATGGGTTCTTCCTCTGCTATCTCCATTAGAGGCATAAGAGTACAACTCAAGGAGCACCATTGTAGCCACAAGCATGGCAAGATATATGAGATTAGATGCAGGAGTAGAGGTGTTATCTCACTAGGAGAGCCTCGAACCTGGGTATATCGTGTCTCTCTGAGTTCTTCCGTATGAGGTCTTCACTTCATCATCCCTTCCCGGATTCCTCCAGTGTCCATCGGCCCCAACTTTAGCCTACCCATGGCATATTCCGTGATACCACCACGACATTTGGCGCCCACCGTGGGGCTGATCAGAGTTGCTGGTTGGGTTTCCATCCGGGCGGGAACATCTTCATCAAGCTCTACTTCATCATCGATCGAAAGCCTCTGCATCCTCTTCCTCAACATACAGAGAGCAGGGGAGTTGGCATACACGCCTCCTTTGTTGAGATGACTCAACCTCAACCTCAACCTCAACCTCAACCTCTTCACCAATAGTATTGTAAGTATTGGTTGACTCAACAAGAATGACTCAACTAGCATAACTCAACGTCCTCACCAAGCATATAGTGAGTATCAAGTAACTCAACCAACACGCACATGAGGTAACCCCGAATGTCACTCGGGGACTATCACCCTCAATCACTTATCTGTTCACCCCGGGAATGAGATAACTCAACCCGAGGACTAGCCAACGTATCATTTGAGTCACCTAAGGGTAGAAAAGTATCTCGGGGACTCGGTGTCTCCATGCATAGAACTGTAACTCAGAGTAGATATAAAATATGCCATAATCTCGAATGATAACTCGGATTTGCTTCAACTTGCCTAGTTACATGATAACTCAGATTTACATGATAACTCGGATTTGCTTCAACTTGCCTAGTTACATGGTAACTCAGATTTGCTTCAGCTTGACTAGTTACATGGTAACTCGGATTTACTTCAACTTGCCTAGTTACATGATAACTCGGATTTACTTCAACTTGCCTAGTTACATGATAACTCGGATTTACTTCAACTCGCCTAGTTACATGATAACTCGGATTTACTTCAACTTGCCTATTTAACTCAGATTTGCTTCAGCTTGCCTAGTTACATGGTAACTCAGATTTACTTCACCTTGCCTAGTTACATGATAACTCAGATTTAACTCGGATTGGTATTTACTTCAGCTTGCCAGGTTATCCTTAACTCGGATTGGTATTTACTTCAGTTTGCTAGGTTATCCTTAACTCGGATTTAATTCAGATTGGTATTTACTTCAGCTTGCCAGGTTATCTTATACCTCGAATTACTATTTGAATCAGTTGGCCAAGTTACTCTGTATCTCAGATGTCAATTTACCAGCGTATCTTGAACTCATCATATTCAATCTCGGATCTGTATCTAGGATCCATATCTATGGCGGTTTGCCACCATATCATAAAGTCGTACCATAACTCAAAATCATATCTCGGATCCAAATCTATGTTAGTTTACCTGCATATCATAGGATCATATCATATCTCGACAAATTGTAACTCATATTTGAGCCTAGTAACTCATATTTGAGTCAAGTAACTCGGATTAGAGTCAAGTAACTCAGATTTGAGCCTAGTAACTCAGATTTGAGTCAAGTAACTTGGATTAGAGTCAAGTAACTCGGAATTTGAGTCAGGTAACTCAGATTTTGAGTCAATTAACTCAGATTTGAGTCAAGTAACTTGGATCTGAGACATATGTCAGATTGGAGTCATATAACTCAACAACTATATCTCAGATGAGATAACTCGGACTGGAATTTATAAGACCAGAGCCGAATAAGTCTAGAAGTCAAAAAACTTACCCAAAAGGGTTAAGACCAGAGCCAAAGCAGGCCAGAAGTCAAAAACTAACCCAAAAGAGTTAAGGCCAGAGCCAAAGAAGGCCAGAAGTCATAAACTTACCCAAAAGGGTTAAGACTAGATCCAAAGAAGGCTAGAAGTCATAAACTTACCCAAAAGGGTTAAGACCAGAGCTAAAGCAGGACAGAAGTCAAAAAATTGCCCAAAAGGGTTAAGACCAGAGCTAAAGTAGGCCAAAAGTCACAAACTTACCCAAAAGGGTTAAGACCATAGCCAGAGCAGGCCAAAAGTCACAAACTTACCCAAAAGGGTTAAGACCAGAGCCAAAGCAGGCCAGAAGTCAAAAACTTGCCCAAAAGGGTTAAGACTAGAGCGAAAGCATGCCAGAAGTCACAAACTTACCCAAAAAGGTTAAGACTAGAGCCAAAGCAGGCCAGATGTCAAAAACTTACCCAAAAGGGTTAAGATCAGAGCCAAAGCAGGCCAGAAGTCAAAAACTTGCCAAAAAGGGTTAAGACCAGAGCCAAAGCAGGTCAGAAGTCACAAACTTACCCAAAAGGGTTAAGACCAGAGCCAAAGTAGGCCAGAAGTCAAAAACTTACCTAAAAGGGTTAAGACCAGAGCCAAAGAAGGCCAGAAGTCATAAAACTTACCCAAAAGGGCTATGACCAGAGCCCAAGAAGGTCAGAAGTCACAAACTTACCCAAAGAGAGAAATTTAACGAATGCCCATAAAGGCTATATGTCAATTTGAGTCAATTAATGCCAAGGATATGTTAAATTGAGGAAAAAAGGCTATATGTCGGTGAAATGATGTCTACGCACTTCTATTCGTGTAGATAGTTGTTGGGCCTCCAAGTGCATAGGTTTGTAGAATAGCAGCAAGTTTCCCTTAAGTGGATTACCCAAGGTTTATCGAACTCAAGGAGGAAGTGGTCAAAGGTATCCCTCTCAAGCAACCCTGTAATCAAGATACAAGAAGTCCCTTGTGTCCCCAACACACCCAATACACTTGTCAGGTGTATAGGTGCACTAGTTCAACGAAGAGATAGTGAAATACAAGTGGTATGGATATAAGACAACGGTGCCAGAAAAGAGCTTGACGGGAGGAAAAGACTAAAGGCAAAAAGATGGAAGCAAGCAAACATGTAACAGATCTAGTTGCAAATGGTGTTTCAATGCTTAGAAACAAGGCCTAGGGATCATACTTTCGCTAGTGAACACTCATATAAATATATTCTCTTCATGATACTACTCTGAACTACTCTCCGGTTGGACACTCTAATCCATGGTAGGGCTATAACAACACTCCTCAAAGTCCGCCTTCCCCATCTAGATAACCCCACACTGTCACCTTGAGCGCTAGATGGTTCCAACAAACACCACAATTTCATAGAGACAATCAACTCAAAATATACTCATGATAAGTATTATAAACTCTAGCCTAAGTGCCACCATGGTGTGCATGTTGTCACTTTCACACACGTGGGGAGAGCCAGAGATCTATTAAAGCACTTGAGTAGCAAGGTAGATCTACTTGATTACAAAGCTCATGATCACATTATGATCATGCATAGAGAGAGAGATAAACACATAGCTACCGGTAGAACCCTTAGCCCCGAGGAAGAACTACTCCCTCATCATCATGGGAATCAGCAATGGCGATGGAGATGGTGGTGGAGATCGATGGAGATGGTTCCGGGGGCACTTCCCCGTCCCGGCAGGGTGCCAGAACAGAGACTTTTGTCACCCGAATCTCCCCTTCGGTGGCGGCAGCGCTGCGGAACTTTTTGTGGCTAGAGGCTAGATTCTTTAGGGTTTCTGCATCGGAGGCTTCTTATAGGCAAAAGGGCGATGTCAGAGGGTGGACCAGGGGCCCACACCACCTGGTGGCACAGCTAGGGGGACCCGCGCCACCACATGGTGTGGCCAGCCCCTGGCCCCTCTCTGTCTCGTCTTCCGGCTCCGTGAGTCTTCCGGTAAAATATCGACTTTGGCTTTTGTCCGGTCCAATTCCGAGAATATTCATTTTCTGGCTTTTTTGGAACCAAAAACAGAAGAAAACAGGCAACTAGCACTGTGGCATCTTGTTAATAGATTAGTTCATAAAATGTGTAAAAGTACTCCAAAGTGTGGACAAAACATAAGAAAGTAGATATAAAACAAGCATAGAACATCAAAAATTATAGATACGTTTCCAACGTATCAGACAACTCTAGGGATGTTTTATTATGAAGCCTATGCGCGACTACAAGTCCCACATAGCCTCGGGGACTAATGTTGGGGATGTGACCCCAGGTACCCCCAAAGTTGAGGTATGAAGTGTTTCAACTAAAAAGATTAATGATATAAAGAAGGCCTATGTAGAGAAAAGAAGAAAAAAGGGATACAAGAGAAAATAGGTAAAGAAAAAGAGGAGGAAACTCGGTTGGGCCGAGTTACCCTAAACTCGGCCCAGTCTAGCAGCTCCTTAGCAGGATCACCCGGCCAGCTCGTCATCAACTCCACCTCGCCACCTGCTTCTTCCCCCGGGTGGGCCGACGTAAGCCAAAAGTTTGCCCACCACGTGTCTTCCCGCCGGATGATCCTCCCGCCACCTCTACGCCACCTCATCACGGCCTCCTCCCCAGGTGGGCCGACAATAGAGGTACCTCGACCCACTGTGGAACCACGCTAGCTCGCCGCCCGATCGATGCCATCCCGGCAGCTCCCACGGTCTCACCTCGCCAGTACTCGATGGATCCTGGATGGGCCGACACGGGGGTGACTCGGCCCACCGTGGGCTGACCATGCTGCAACGCCACTTTGCCCCACCATCTCTCCCCTGGTTGGGCCAACAACAGAGCTACCTCGGCCCACCATGGGCAGCTAGTGCCTGGACCTTCTCTCGCCTGATCCGGATCAAGTAAAGACCGGCTGGGGCGAATTACCAGCACCCTGGCCGGGCCCCTACAGCAGCTTGACCATGCCGGGTTAAGGAGACCCCAGCTGAGCCCTTTACTCTGCCTGTGCCACATCAGCAACCCCCCAGGCCGAGTCAATAGGCCCCAGGCCAGGTTTGGTATTTTATATTACCACATAGGCCAAATCTTATCACCCCGGATGACCCCCAGACGTACCGCCGACCTCTACATCGATACCACTTCAAGACAATTCAAGCTCCTACATCATGTGCCAGTCTTGGGACGCCCCTGGCTCAGACTGGCACCATTGGTCCAAGATGCTAAGGAATATGCTGGGAATCTTAGGAGATGCTAGGGAATATACTAGGCATCTCCTAAGATGCTGAGGAATATGTCGAAGAGATAAGACCGGTGACTCACTAAAGGACAAGATGACTGGGCAAGGACCCACTAGACAGCTCATATGGAGTACTTGTGATGACATATCTTGTCCCCTGGGCTCCCCTTTATAAGGAGCACCAGGAGGATCGTTCCCAGGGAGGCCCCCAAAGGGCTCCTCTCCCCTCTGCTCACTAGGAGCATGGGTTCTTCCTCTGCTCTCTCCATTAGAGGCATAAGAGTACAACTCAAGGAGCACCATTGTAGCCACAAGCATGGCAAGATATATGAGATTAGATGCAGGAGTAGAGGTGTTATCTCACTAGGAGAGTCTCGAACCTGGGTATATCGTGTCTCTCTAAGTTCTTCCGTATGAGGTCTTCACTTCATCATCCCTCCTAGGATTCCTCCAGTGTCCATCGACCCCAAGTTTAGCCTACCCATGGCATATGCCGTGATACCACCACGACACTGCTGGGTGTTACCATCATGGGACACACTTTCTCATTCCATAGTGAAGTCAACTGGCGGAGAATGTCATGAAAACTGAGATCTGAGGACTATCAATAGTGATTTGAGTTTTTGTGGCGATGAGGAATTGGCTTGGCGATTCGTGACTTGGAGCCATGACATCGTAAGTGGGGGTGACAACATAGGAGAAGTTTAAAGTCTTACCTTTTAGGTGAAAATCCAAGATCTAGCCTTAATAGGTTGTGCCTAACAATCGCCTTGTTGAAGGCACTGAGCGAGGACTTCCTTAAAGGTAAAAACCTAAGATCTATGATCGGGAAATGATGGTGCTTGTGCATTGTTCCCTTCTTGAATCTGTCACTTTTGGAGGAGCTGGACTTCTGGTGTTGTCTTGGTGGTGTTACTATTGCTGTTATAAGGAATAGATCACTGTAGCGGGACTTTTTTTATTGTAATTCTTCTTGTTGTTTTGGACCGTGTGCATATGTAAGGCTGCTAGGGCGATGCATTGTTGCAGAGCCTAAGTGTAATTGGTATCTTCGTGATATAATATATGCTCTCTGTTGAAAATGAGTATAGTCGTGTAGGGGTTCGCAGCAGAAAACAATAATTTTTCTAACTAGCGTACACCAACTGTCAAGATCTATCTGGAGTAATGTTGTAACCGAAAGGTTTCAGTGACATACCCTTATAGACCGAAAGCGTTTCATATTCACGATGAACATTGATGATGTAGTCGTATGTCATAGCCGACCTGAAGGTCACACTGATCCTCGCACGATGGCAGGTGCCACAACTGGCATCACCTTCGTGGTTTCACACACATTCGATGCTCACCAACTACTCCCGATTCTCCGACCTAGACGAGATTGCGTAAGTAGATCTTTTGGATCGTGGTACCAGCAGCGCGACAACGTGCAGTAGTGAAGTTGCCTCTCACGTCTGCGGTTTTTTAGGAAACACGAGCGCGAAAGGCAATGATGGAGAGAGAGGAGAGCCATGTGGGGGGATGCCTCTGGGGCTTGGGGATGTGTTCATTCGCTCCCCACGTGCCCCTCTATAACTACCTCGGTGAATTACGCTCTTAGTTACATGCCTGGATGAGCGAAAATGGTTAAAATAGTACGGTGGGGCCAAGGGCCACTCACAGGTAGACCTTTCGGCCGTCCTAACCATTTCCAGAACATCGGGACAAGAACGAGCAGCGTAATCGGCAGGCGAAGGGATCAACTACATACACAAGTGAGTATGTATGCAAGCCACATACAACTGTTCTCAGAGCCATTCCATCTAAAAGAAATAGAAATATTGCAACGACATACGGCAAGATCCAAATATCCTAGATAGAGATAATAATTTAGGATAGCTCCTCATACATCAAACATCAGAGTATCAGGCGGAAGCGGAAGACAAGATCCGAGTACGGATAAGAAGCAAATCGGCATAAGATGCCACATAAATAAACACATCCCGCCCACAGATCTCACGGATCCCCGTTCCCGGAATCTCTACACCGAGTGATCGTTGCCAACATCGTCCGTCTCCTCCACCCAGTATCCATCTTGCGAATACACCTGTTCATCTGAATCAAACAATTTATCGTGTGAGACCCTAGGGGTACTCAGCAAGTCTTTATGCCTCTAAAGGGGACATAACCTGGAGTGACGCAATTGCAGCAAAAGATAATAACTAACAAGGCTATAGATACTCGCTATCCATCCGCCTAACCAATGATAGACGGATGTCCGTGAATTAATAACAACAGTTATAACAGTAATTAACAGATCCATCCTCCTCCTCGCTTACCAACGAGGAAGCGGACGAACAACCCCCCCAATCCGTTGGCAGTTTTATTAACCATTCCATGAGTGTTGCACTATTTACTAATCAGGTACTTAGTTATATTAAAAGCGGTACTTTAGTTATACTTGTCTATGATCGAGAAACTGTGCTCCAAGTCGTCCATAACCGCGGACACGGCTTTCAGAAAGATTTACCCTGCAGGGGTGCACAAATAGCAACACACACTCGATCAACCTCGAAAAACCAACTCAAAACCCAATGAGGCATTCACGTCAAAGCGATCACATGATTCAGAAATATTTCAGGGGGCCACCCCATTAAGCTACCCACAACGAAGTTGGCCGGTCCGCGACGGACCCAAGGTTTGCGCCAATGGCTGAAAACGACTAGGAACCCGAAAGTGTGACTGGGCTTGTCGATACCGCGAAAACACTCCGCAATCCTAAACAGTACAGGTGCTCCTCGCACAATCTTAAATAAAGCAGTAAAGCATGGCATAAGTACAGGATAGTAATAAAGCCCCAAACTACTTTGTGGCCCCAAGAAATAAGAATGAATCAAGCTCTGGCTCAGGGGGGTCCATAAGGCCTCCTGGATGTGGATAGTGCGAATAGTCAAGGAACAGGAATCAAGTACTCGGGGTCCTACGAGACACAAGTGAGCATGAAAAACCAAATAGCAGATATTGCTCACCGGTGCCACTTTCATTAGTTATCCCATTACTACTCAGGTTAAGTTGTTTAGGTACCTCGTGATCCATCAGACACTCACATACCCTACACATGCTGTTCTACGACCCACATGGCTCAAACAACTCCTGTAGTAATGGCTCATGGGATGGAGGAACAAGCTTTGGTGGGGTTTAAAAGTAAAGGCTATGCAGTACTTGGGATTCAATTTAATGCAATCGCGACACAATGATGCAAGAATAAGATAGAGGCAATAGGTACTATATGTATGCAAGCATGTGGTAGTGCTTGCCTGGCAGCTTAGTTGAAGCGAATGACGGATCAGGGTAGTGCTCCTGGGATTCCTGATATATCCCCTGCTCAGCGTCTATTCGAAAAGAACCAAACAAACAAGGGCCAACATAAATAAAGTGCACAAGCATATGTATTGAAATGCGACAAACAAACAAGCATGCCATGATGAATGATGCACAATTGCATGGCAATAAAGTAGCATGTCATGGGTGAGGTGTGGGGTACAAGATTAAAGAATTTTATTAAGTTTTTAGTCCGGTTTGTTCTCATAACACTTTCTGTATACTTGTTATTTATATGATGCATGCTGCAATTCAGAACAAGGAATGCATGGTTAGAACGGGCTCGTCGCGCTGATCGATTTAGACATATTATTTGTCAAATTTGGAGTTATAGATTTAAAGTTATTAATTTAATTAGAAAAGGGCATTTTATTTGTAATTTTAATCATCTCGAAATTTTAAAGTGCTCAAATAATATTTTGAAAGGCATATTTGAAATCCTCACATTTTTCTGATTCAAAAACATATATCATTTGTATTATTTGGAGTTATAATTTAAAAGTTATTTAAAATCTGATTTGAATTTGAATTTGAACAATTTCTGGAAAAGTTTATTTAAAAATAGAAAAGTAGGAGACATTTTATACTCAGACAGACCCGATCGCCGCCGGTGGGACCGGCTGGCGACCCAGTGTGAAGAACTTTTTGCACCTCAGGCTTGCCTAGCCGCTGTGACTTCCAGGTGGGACCAGCGGGTTTGGGCCCACGATGCCGTGGTGAGCCCGCAGTCTCGGTGGGGTCATGCTGGAGCGCGGGTTAAGGCTTACAAAAGCCAGGTCTCTTTTTGTAAAAACTCCACAGGCACAGACAGGTGGGGTCTCGAGGGGGCGCGGGTTGAGCTGATTAAAAAGCTGGGGTTTATTTTAGCAAAGTGCACGGCGGCACTGTTTTTCTTCTACGCGTTTCTAACGAAACTGAAGGCACGCACGGCGACGGCGGCCACGCGGCGCGGTGGGGATTCGATCCGGGGACCTGGGCGTGCGCGTGGAGGGCGAAGCCGCTATGGTAGGACGGGGTCGTTGTCAGGAAGTAGCTAGGCGGCTATGTGAGGAACTATGCGGCGGGGGGGGGGGGGCGTGCAGATGCCAGCGCACGCCAGCGCGCAGAGGCCGCTCGGCGAAAGGTCCGGCGACTACAGGAAGCAACGGCGACGAAGAGGATGTCTGGGGGGTCTGGTAGCTCACCGAGGGGTGGTCGGAGGGGTCGAATCGAGGCGGGGAGCTGCTGATCGGCGAGGTTGCAGACGAACGGCGGCGCTAGGGTTTCAGCGGGCGTCGACATACTGTGGCGGATGTGGGGCTTCTCCTCCTCGCAGGCGGGTATTGGACGATGCAGGGGAACCTCCTCGGCTTCCTCGACCACCTCCACGTCTCGCGCGCCCGTCGGAACGAGGAAACGCGGTGGGTGCTGACAGGTAGACGCCGGCGAGGTGAGAGGAAGGGTGGCATCGTGGGAGAAGAAGGGGAAAGGCAAAGCCCTGGGGTGGATCTGGCTGCTAGGGCACGTGAGGAGAGGGAGTAGATAGGAGGGGGAGAGAGGGTGCCGTGTGGGAGCGACCAGAGATAAAGTGGCTTCGGCCACTTTTCCTCCTCCTTCACGTGCACGACGTGGGTGGCCAGGGCAGGGCAGGGGCATGGCTGCCAGGTGGGCCAGGGTGAGGACAAGGCGATGCAGGCTTGGTGGGGCCAGCATGGAAGAGAGAGAGCGTGGTAGAGAGAGAGAGAAGAAGAGGGTCGGGTGGAGCTAGGTTAGAAGGGAGTAGTGGCTCGGTTAGGGTTGGTGCTAGGGTTGGAGTAGGAGGGTAGCTAGTGGGGCCTGCTGGCAGGTTGAGGGAGAGAGGGAAGCCTCGGCATGGAGGGGTGGAGCATGGGTTAGCTAGGTGGGGCTCGGGTTAGGTTTTGGAGAGAGGGGGTAGGGGTAGATGGTTAGGTAGAGAGAGAAGGGTGCCTCGGCATGGGATGGAGAGGAAGAGAGATGAAGGCTTAGGGAATAGAGAGAGACTAGAGAGAGAGGGTAGGGTGTAGGGTTTGGTTAAGATCATACTTGATCATACATGGATGGAGGGTGAGGAGGAGAGGAAGGTGGTGAGGTGGTGTAGGGCTTTCTCATGATCAACACAAGCTCAAGCAAGAAAAAGGTGCTGAGAAAGAAAGGTGATGGATTGGAATAAAAGATATGCCCCCAACTCAATTTGGGCATCAAGCATTTATCAAGAGTCAGATACAATTTATCAAGGGCCAAATACAATTAATAATGCATATGAGAGAAGAACCAAATGGAAAAGGGTTTTATATGATGCTCAAATGCAAGGTGGCATGATGACATGAGCATGATATAATTATGATGCAACAATTATATGTAGGAAGTAGCATTTATATAGACTAGGCTAGTAGCATTGCAATTGTTAGACAATTGGGATGCTACACTCTCCTTATATAGGGGGAGAGGGTGCACCCTAGGGAGGGGCGGTGGCAAAGGGAGGCAGGGCTAGTGGCCAAGGGTGGGACCCACCCAAAACTCTAGGTGCCTCCCACCTTATCCACTTGGGGTGGCTGGCCCCACATGGGCCCTCCTTCGGGAGTGGCCCATTAAGGTGGGTTGGCCCTAAAATTAGAATAAAAATATATATTTTAATACTAATTATATTAATTAATATTAAATACATATTATTTAATCCTTTTGTTCTGAAACACCATTCAGATCACTTCGAACACTCTTTGGATCCACACTGAACATTTTTGGCTCTCTCTTCTCTTTACTCCGACGATCCCAACAATTCTAAAACTATCTCTAAGCGTCATCGAACCCTTAAGTATGTTACCCTCCGGTTCGGGAACACAACAGACATGATCAAGACGCTTTTTAGACCAATGATCATCAGCGGGACTGGATGGCCATACTGACCCCAACACATTCCACAAATATATGTCGTTACACCATAAATGTCAAGTCATCTTCCCTTTGTTGCTTTGTTACTTGATGAAAGTGCATGTGTGCCCCTATGTGTGGTTTTGGTAATTAATGACAATCTTTATGGACTTATGTTCGCATTGAGTTTTACCTGTAGGATTTGTCCATAGGCAATGCTTGAACCATATGTTGGCTTCAAGGTTGGGAGAAGAAGAAAGTGAAGAAGATTAAGTGTTGACCAAGGTTTCAATGAGTGATCCAGAGATTGGTCAAGTGAGAGTTGAGCCTATAGCAAGTGTGTCTTGAAGACTAAAGTTGGAATGATATCTCTTATGTACCTTCAAGACACCAACATAATGAATAAAGAAGAAATGATGTGCAAGTTCAAGATGAGCCATCTCAAAGAGATCATTTTCTTGAAGCTTTCCATCCTATGGTGGTCATGGATATGAGAAGATGGTATGCCCAAAAGAGATGCTCTACCATAGTGGAGTATGGGGAGCAATTTGCAAGTATTCACCAAGCTAGCGCAATCAAGAAAGGTGTTCCATCTTGAGGTGGAGAAGATCGTTATCATCAAGCTCAAGTGGAATATGCACAAGGCAAAGGTATGTTCTTGATAGGGTTTCTTTCTTACCGGTCTCATGGTGTTAGTTGGGGAGACCGGTTTATAGGATAGATAGCCGTACTATCAAGAGGGGCTCTCGAGTGAGTAACTTGATCATATCCTTCGTGAGAGCTCAAACCTTTGCATACTTGGCATAATATTTCTTGGTTGTTATTTGGAACTTATCCATGTGAGGTTCTTGAGCTTGTGGTAATATTCATAACAAGCTCTAGTTCATCAAAAACGGATTTCATATACATTCTCTATTGCGTTTTCGATATTGGAGGTTTTACCGGTTTGTCTTTAGAGATTGGTAAAACCTTCCTTTATTTGGTTCTTGTTCATGAGAGGATTTAGAGATTGTGTTAATCTTCATGACAAGCCCAAGTTCATCGAAAACGGATTTCATATGCATTCTCTATTGCATTTTCGATGTTGGAGGTTTTACCGGTTCGTCTTTTTGAGAGAGGTCAAACCTTTCGTCATTTGGTTCTATCCTCCCTTGCTGGACTATGATGGTTCCCTGCATGATCTTGTATAGTTTGTTGTCCTCTTTAAAACAATCCCAAGGTCATCAAAATCGGAGTCCGGATGCAAAATTTATGGGTGTTTTCGCATTGCTGTTTCTGTCAGTTTTGCCTTGGCCGGAATGTCCGGCGTGAATAGGCCGGAATGTCCGGCCTGCGCGCTCCAGGGCTGTAACGGTTGGATTTTGGAGGACCTATATAAGGGTCCCTTCTTCCCCAATGTTTACCTAACCTTTCTTGCAAGTTTTCCCCTCCATTGCTGACCTTCTCGAGCTTGCTATCCCTCAATCCCTCCATTGATTCTTGCATATTCTTGAGGGATTTGAAAGAGGAGATCTAGATCTACAACCCCACCAATCAATCTCTCCTCTAAGTGAGGGGAACATCTTGGGATCTAGGTCTTGGAGTCTTTTGTGGATTTCCTCCATTATTCTTCCTCTCTTATTCCCCCATAAGCTTTTGTAGCTTTGGTGGAATTTGGGAGAGAAGGATTTGAGCACTTCTTGTGTTCTTGTCATTGCATTTGGTGCATCGGTTTGAGTTCTTGGTGAGGATTCGATTGGGTGAAAAGTTGAGAAGCTTTTTACTCTTGGGTTCATTAGAACCCTAGACGGTTTGGTGGTTTTGCTGGTTTGTGGATTACTTGGGGCCTCCAATTAAGTTGTGGAGCTTTCCCCAAGCTTGTTTGTTGGGAGCCTCCAATTGAGTTGTGGAGAAGTGCCCCAACCTTGTGAGAGGTTCCGGATTGCCACCGACAAGTGCATCGATAGTGGAAGTGTGGATCAATCCCGTTGGGGTGAGATTCACAGGAGAACAAGGGAGGCCTTTTGTGGCGTTGGTGGTTTGATACCACCCCCTCTCCAAACAAGACATACTCCATGTTGGGAGGAACTCGGTAAAACATCATCGTCTCCGCGTGCCTCGGTTATCTCTATACCCGAGCTCTTACTTATGCACCTTACTTTGTGATAGCCTTCGTGCTTGAAGTTTATATCTTGCCATCTCATAGTTGCTTGTCTTGTTTAGCATAAGTTGTTGGTGCAAATTGGTGAACCCTAGTTGTTCTAGGTTTTTGTTCTTAACAAAGTAAATGCTAGTTTAATTCCGCCTTTGTTGAGCCTCTCTCAGAAAAGTTTTTAACCGCCTATTCACCCCCCTCTAGGCGGCATCTGTATCCTTTCAATTGGTATCAGAGCCCGGTCTCTCATTTTAGGGTTCACCGCCTTGAGAGTAAAGATGTAGGCTAGGGGATTAGTGCACAATGAAATGTTCACATTCGATGGCACAAATTATGATATATGGAAAACTCGTGTTCTTATTCATTTTCGGGACATGGACCCAAATTTGGAGCGTATTGTAGATATAGGTTTTTCTCCTCCTATGGATTTCAAAACTCTATCTTGTGAGGATGAGAAAAACTTATATCTTGATGCTCTAGCTTCTAATGTGCTTGTTAATGCTTTTAGCTATGTAGTTACATCTTCAATCATTCCTTTTTGGAGCGCTCATGAGTTATGGACAAAACTTCAAGATAAATATGTTGTGTCCAATATTCTTGAGGATGATTGTGTTGCTTCCACTTCTGGTTGAGATGAGTTCTCATCTTCTACCACTTCACCAACATGTGATTTTTCACAAGGTAATGATATGGTGAGTGGTGATAGAAATTGCAATGTGGATAGTGAGCTTACTATTTGTCATCTTTCATCTCTATCTAGTTGCAATGGTTTATCGTTGGACCCTAACACTTGTAGCACCCAAAACTCCTTACATGCTTGTGTTGATAATCCTTGCATATCATGTATAAATGGCTTGAATAAATCCCATGATGATATACTTATGTTGTCTTGTTGCCATGATAAAAATGCTTCTATTTCCTCTAGTGCTCGTGTTGCTAACCATGTAGAGGAAACCGAAGATTCTATGGACCAAGACAAGATTTTGAATGGAGCTATAAATGCAATCTCATCATCACCTTCTTCCGGTTTTCATATTTGCCTTATGGCTAAAGGAACGAAGGTAATCTTGTTGGATCCCATTGTTTCTCATGATGATGTTGATAATGTTAATAATCATGATCATCGAGTTGAGTATGATATTACCTCTATTAAAGAGATGGGAGAGATTGTCTTTTGTGGTCTCGTTAAAAATAAAATTGCTTCCTCCAAATTTGTTGAAATCTTGACTTATGCTATTGAAGGCAATAATCTTATTGAGGAGCAAGAAAATATCATTTCTCAAAAGTTTGCGCTTGAGCGTGAGTATGCACTTGAAATTGCACAACTAAAGGACTCCCTTGAAGAAGAACAAACCACCAAAGAATCTCTTGAGGAGACTTTTACTCTAGAATTATCTAGAATGAAGGAATATCATGATAGAAAACTTGCGGTGGCAAACTCCTTCAAGATTAAAAATGATGAACTTGAAGTTGCTTATGCTAAACTTGTTGAGGATTTTAAGCACCTCAAAAATGGCTCCCGGGTCGTTAAGAGGGAGCTCATCAAACTCACCGAGTCGCACGAGCAACTCAAAGATTTATATTCTAAAGAGCTTTCCAAGTTGCCATCACTACTTGCTAATAATGATGATGCTTGTGCTACTAACTCTATTTCTTGTGAAGCATCTACTTTGAAGGAGAATGTTGAGCTAAAGTCTCAACTTGCTTTGATAACTAGCAACTATGGAAAATTAGAAGAAAGTCATGTCAAGCTCTCACGCTCGCATGAGGATCTTCTAATCTCCCATGGGAGGCTAAAGTTAGCTCATGAGTCCATCGTGCCGAGGGTAACATCTAGTAGGCCTCATGTGGACATTAGCACTATATCTACTCCAAATGTTATAGTGCCATGTGCTAGTCCTTGTAATTCATCCTCTCACAACCATGCTATATCTCGTGATGAATTACATTTCATGCCTTGTTGCTCTAACAATGTAGCATCTACTTCCTCTAGTACTTTTGTTGAAACTAACCATGTAGAGGAAATCAAATATCTCAAGGCTCAAGTCACTTCTTTGAAGAATGACTTGAAAAAGGGTCATCAAGGGAAAACCGCACTCAACAAAATCTTGAGTGAGCAAAAATATCCTAATGACAAGAGTGGACTTGGATTCAACTCTAATGTCAAGAACAAGTCCACTATCAATTTGAAGCACAAGGACAACAAGAAGAATGGCCAAGATCAAGTCAAGAGTCTGGCCAACATTGTTTGCTTCAAGTGCAAGGAAGAAGGGCATCATGTTAGATCTTGCCCATTGAAGAAGAAGTCTCTTAGTGTGAAGCAACAAGGGAAGCGGCCTCAAGCTCCACCTCAAGTCATTGACGAGCCTCTTCCTAAGAGGACTACTCGAGCTCTTCCTCGAGTTGTGGCCTCACCTAAGAAGAAAGATGGCAAGAGAAGAACTTGCTATATATGCCGTGAGAAGGGGCATATTTATTCCTCGTGCACTATTGTTATCTCCTCATCCAACCCTATCATTATTGGTGATGTTTATTCTCTTTGTAAGGATGAGGTTGGCAATGTGTTTTCCAAATTTGTTGGTGCTCAATGTGGGTTCAAGAAAAGAACCATTTGGGTTGCCAAGCCTATTGTGACTAACCTCTTAGGACCCAACTTGGTTGGGGACCAACAAGCCAAAACTTGATCAATATGTTTAGTTGGATGACATTGGAGACTTGGCTACATTATGAAGAATTGAGGGATCTTCATCATTTATTCTTGTCAAGTCAAGCCATTTGGATTATCATGCTTCTATCACATATCTAATGATTCCTCCTTGCGGTAACATGTGCCTAACTCATTTACATTAAAAGTTACTTGCTCCCTTGTGCACATGTTGGTTTTGTACCTTTGTATGTGTTTGTACATGTTGTGCTTCCCTCGTACTTATATTGAGTTATCAAGTATTGTGTATGTTCGGTGTCACAACATGTAGTTGTGTCTCTTGGGTTGGAGCCTTTGTTGAATTTATTTGGTATCTTTCTTGGCTCTTGAGAGAGATTAATGGACTATCCCATTTTGGGGGAGTGTTATGCTTGGGCATTCCACAATCCTAAAATGTGTGTACATGAGGAATACCACTTAGTATATATATTGCAAGTTTATCTAGTCTCTATGTGGTATGTCTTTCTCATGAGAAATTCAAGTTCCATAATGTTCATTAATCATCTATATTTGGATGTTTTTACCTCTTGTTGAGTATTCTTGGTTTATCACATTATGGGGGAGTCATACGCTTTGTGCATATTACAAACCTAGAAAATGTGGACATTTTAGGTAGTGTCACTTAGAATTGATATTGATAATTATCTAGCTCCTAAGTGCCACATTTAGCTCAAAGTTCCAATTCCCTTGGATTGATTTTATTGATCATCTTTTGGATCTTGTTTGTGAGAGTTTTCTTGGTATGTGTTTTTCCATATTTGGACCTCCATATCCTCCATGGAAACCATTTGCTTCAAGTTACTTTAATCTTTTATGATTTTGTGACTATTTGGAGCTATCAAGAATCTCTATCTAAGCATCAAGCCTAATTTTTATATTTGGCCATATGCTTATTGTTGTGAATATGATCATGATATCCTTGAAAACTACCTTGGGAAATGTTTCCCCATAATTCTTGTCATTGGACAAGTGGTACTCCATATATGTTAGAATTTATTGATCATATTCATTTTGGCCTTTTCTTAAATTTTGTTCTACCTCTTGCCAACAAAATGTTTTGTGTTGTCCTCCAAGCTTTCCTTGCTTCTTGTGGATCTTCTTATTTTTTGTATCCTCGTGTGTTTTATTTAATGTAGGTACTAGTGATGATCCCATTTGTTTGCATTTTGCATTCAAAAGGAAAATCCTACATAATGCACTATCCATGGGGGAGCTCTCATATATTATTTAGAACACTCATATTTATGCTTCTTGTTTTGTTCCATATCATGTTTTATGTGCTTGGAAGTTTGATATTTTCTTTTGGTACTTTGTGCCATCATGAAAAGTGTAGAGAGTTCGGTTTGTGTGTTGGAACCTTACTTTTTGGGAGTTGGTTTTGTCTCATTCCTTGTTACTTGTCTGATTCCTTAGGATGAGATAAATCCTTGAGCATTGGTGTTTTTTTCTATCTTTTGCTCTTTGGCTATTGCCTTGTTCATTTGTTGAATTTGTGTCCTTTCATATGTTGTGGCTCTTTGATACAATTTGGACACTCTTTTGTCGTGTCACACTCTTGTGTGCGACTTCTTGGTTTACTTGGAGTTTTTGTTCAAATTGTATCTCTGTTTTGGTTCTTGAAATCTTGTGCATGCATATTTACTACATGGTCTATATTATGGCATGCTTTCTTTCTTGATCTAATATATAGGGGATTCTCTACCAAATCCTATCGGCTAAGATGTGCATCAAATTCAATTTCATATCAATATGCACATATTTATGTGGAGTATCTCCTATGTATTGTTGTTTATCTAACTACTTTGGACCCAATGAGTTTTGGGACCATTGTGTACTTGAATGTGTTATATGTACATTAGAGATTCATGGGATGCTTTTCAATAATAAGAAGATGTGGGGACTAAATGATAATTGGAGTCAAGCTAGGATGATCAACAAACTCATATCTACTTCATCCTACCAATGGTATCTCGGTAACAAGTATCCCTCTCATGCATACTTTTCTAGCAACCAATCTTTGTGGTTGCATCATGGCATGATTTCCTTTAGTTGCTTTTATTGTGGTTCTTTCAAGATTTTATTGTATCATCCTTATTGTTATATGAGTAAGTTGAGATGAATGCATATTTTGGGGAGTATATAAAATTCATGTTTATGATTCACCAATCCCACATACGCCAATCTAGCAATTCTATTGCCAATCATTTCCTCAATTTCTCTCATGTGCAATATGAATGAATTTGCAGGGTTTATTTGTTCTTTATGATACTTGTTGCCTATCACAATGCATTCCAACTATCTCTTATTCCCTTGTGATATTTGTGATGTATTCATTGGTGTTTGAAGGTCATTTATGTTCCATAAGTTAAATTTGAGCCTTTGGCCATGCTTTCTAGCAAAATCCTTATTGGCATTATCTATGACTTTCGTTTGGATATCTTGTTCATTCTTGAGTATCCATTTTGTGTGTACATGTTTCTTTGTGGATGTATATCTTGGTGATTGTTGTCTACCTAGAAACTTATACTCATGATTATGGCTAAATCTCTAGTTGATATCCTTTTTCTTTGGAGTCTGCACCTTGTGCTCCTTTTTATTCTTTGGTGGCTCCAAAAGTTTTGCTTTGAGTGCTTGACCTTTTTCATTTGCATCTTTTAGCACTCATTGGTGTTAAGAAAGTTGATCTCTCATGCCTTTGTGGTGTTATGTAAGTTTGGGGGAGCAAGGATACCATGTTTATGCACTTTGCATTCAAAGCAATTATTATATTTGGTGCATAAACCTTGGGGAGCTTTCCTAATTTACCTAAGAACACACATTTTCCTTATTCTTGTTTGGTGTTTTGTTTGATTATGGGAAGTTAGGATTCCATAATTGTGCACTTTGTTGTGCATGAACCTTGGGGAGCTTCTTATTTTCATCTAAACACTCGTTTGCTCTCATCATAATATCTTCTCTCTTGCTCATGCTTGTGGTTTAAATGATATAGAGGGAATGAGGATGCCATATTTGTGCATTGTATTCAAATGCAAAATTATAATTTGTGCAAAAACCTTGGGGAGTCTCCTCATATTATTTAGATCGCTCTCTATTCAACCTTATCATAATATCTATCTTTCTTTTAGTATCTTCCTTTTGTGAAGTGCTTCTTTCGATCTTTTGATTGCTTGCTTCATTCGTTGATGCTTCTTCACCATTTTATTTATTTGCAATCTTTGGATCCTCAGTTTAGTTTGATTTCCTCCTGGTATTCGTCATTGGATACATGCATTTAATTCCACTCATATTATGAGAAATGCACACCATATGGAGGAACTCTCACTAAATTGACCTTCTAAAGTTTTTCACCCATTTCGGCAATCGATGCTAATGGGGGAGAAGTTTTAGAGGGTTTTAGGGAATTTGGTTGTGTGTTGTGAGTTTTGTTCTTAAACACTTGCCTCATGTGCTTTTCATATTAGTGTGTTGCATGGCATCTTGATTATATAGATAAAACTCCACCACCGGTAATGGTTGGCAATATATGCAATGAAATTCAAGTTCATCCACACGTGCATAGATTGTGGGGGAGTTTGCTCTATATTGTGCTTATACTAACATCACATACTTGTGTTGTATTTGATGTTAGACAACATTTTATTTGACTAATTCCTTATATAAACAATCTCAAAGGGATTGTCATCAATTACCAAAATGGGGGAGATTGAAAGTGCATGTGTGCCCCTATGTGTGGTTTTGCTAATTAATAACAATCTTTATGGACTTATGTTCGCATTGAGTTTTACCTATAGGATTTGTCCATAGGCAATGCTTGAACCATATGTTGGCTTCAAGGTTGGGAGAAGAAGAAAGTGAAGAAGATTAAGTGTTGACCAAGGTTTCAATGAGTGATCCGGAGATTGGTCAAGTGAGAGTTGAGCCTATAGCAAGTGTGTCTTGAAGACTAAAGTTGGAATGATATCTCTTATGTACCTTCAAGACACCAACATAATGAATAAAGAAGAAATGATGTGCAAGTTCAAGATGAGCCATCTCGAAGAGATCATTTGCTTGAAGCTTTCCATCCTATGGTGATCATGGATATGAGAAGATGGTATGCCCAAAAGAGATGCTCTACCATAGTGGAGTATGGGGAGCAATTTACAAGTATTCACCAAGCTAGCGCAATCAAGAAAGGTGTTCCATCTTGAGGTGGGATCATCATCATCAAGCTCAAGTGGAATATGCGCAAGGCAAAGGTATGTTCTTGATAGGGTTTCTTTCTTACCGGTCTCATGGTGTTAGTTGGGGAGACCGGTTTATAGGATAGATAGCCGTACTATCAGGAGGGGCTCTCGAGTGAGTAACTTGAACATATCCTTGGTGAGAGCTCAAACCTTTGGATACTTGGCATAATCTTTCTTGGTTTTTATTTGGATATTAGCCATGTGAGGTTCTTGAGCTTGTGGTAATATTCATAACAAGCTCTAGTTCATCAAAAACGGATTTCATATACATTCTCTATTGCGTTTTTGATATTGGAGGTTTTATCGGTTTGTGTTTAGAGATTGGTAAAACCTTCCTTTATTTGGTTCTTATCCATGAGAAGATTTAGAGCTTGTGTTAATCTTCATGACAAGCCCAAGTTCATCGAAAACGGATTTCATATGCATTTTCGATGTTGGAGGTTTTACCGGTTCGTCTTTTTGAGAGAGGTCAAACCTTTCGTCATTTGGTTCTACCCTCCCTTGCTGGACTATGATTGTTCCCTGCATTATCTTGTAGAGTTTCTTGTCTTCTTTAAAACAAGCCCAAGGTCATCAAAATCGGAGTCCAGATGATTTTGGAGGACCTATATAAGGGGCCCTTCTTCCCCAATGTTTACCTAACCTTTCTTGCAAGTTTTCCCCTCCATTGCTGACCTTCTTGAGCTTGCTATCCCTCAATCCCTCCATTGATTCTTGCATATTCTTGAGGGATTTGAAAGAGGAGATCTAGATCTACAACCCCATCAATCAATCTCTCCTCTAAGTGAGGGGAACATCTTGGGATCTAGATCTTGGAGTCTTTTATGAATTTCCTCCATTATTCTTCCTCTCTTATTCCCCCATAAGCTTTTGTAGCTTTGGTGGAATTTGGGAGAGAAGGATTTGAGCACTTCTTGTGTTCTTGCCATTGCATTTGGTGCATCTGTTGAGTTCTCCGTGAGGATTCGATTGGGTGAAAAGTTGAGAAGCTTTTTACTCTTGGGTTCATTAGAACCCTAGACGGTTTGGTGGTTTTGAAGGTTTGTGGATTACTTGGGGCCTCCAATTAAGTTGTGGAGCTTTCCCCAAGCTTGTTTGTTGGGAGCCTCCAATTGAGTCGTGGAGAAGTGCCCCAACCTTGTGAGAGGTTCTGGATTGCCACCGACAAGTGCACCGATAGTGGAAGTGTGGATCGATCCCTTTGGGGTGAGATTCACAGGAGAACAAGGGAGGCCTTTTGTGGTGTTGGTGGTTTGATACCACCCCCTCTCCAAACGAGACGTGCTCCATGTTGGGAGGAACTCGGTAAAACATCGTCGTCTCCGCGTGCCTCGGTTATCTCTATACCCGATCTCTTACTTATGCACCTTACTTTGTGATAGCCTTCGTGCTTGAAGTTTGTATCTTGCTATCTCATAGTTGCTTGTCTTGTTTAGCATAAGTTGTTGGTGCAAATTGGTGAACCCTAGTTGTTCTAGGTTTTTGTGCTGAATAAAGTAAACACTAGTTTAATTCCGCCTTTGTTGAGCCTCTCTCGGAAAAGTTTTTAACCGCCTATTCACCCCCCTCTGGGCGGCATGTGTATCCTTTCACTTGACTTGTACGAGATTTGATCATCGGTATCATTATAGCTAGTTCAATCTCGTTATCGACAAGTGCTACTTAACTCGTTCCCGTGATATTTCATCCTCATGACCTAGTCATACACCACGTAGCTCTATGGATGTAATCTCACTGAGTGGGCCTATAGTATTGGTACATCCAAAACGTATCTACTTTCCTGAACACTTTTGCTATTGTTTCTCCTCTAATTTGTGTGATTTGGATACAACTAATGCGGACTGACGCTGTTTTTAGCAGAATTGCTTTGGTGTCTCGTTTTTGTGTAGGAAATCAACTTTCAGGAAAAATCCCAGAAAATATCGCAAAACTCCTATTTTACCAAAAGACTCACGGAGCCAGAAGACAGGACAAAGAAGAGCCATGAGGGGCCCACACCCCCTGGCCGCACGGGCCAGGCCAGGCCGCGCCAGGAGAGGGTGTGTCCGCCTCGGACTCCGCCTCGACCTCTCCTTTCGCCTGTATAAGCCCTCTGACCTAAAACAGATGGGGGGTTCGACGTTTTTCCAGATAGAGTTCCGTTGTGCCGCCACCACCAGATACCACGATTCGGAACCAGAAACTCCGTTCTGGCGCCCTACCAGGATGGGGAATTGGAGGAGATCATCACCATCATCATCACCATCGCTTCTACATCAACCATCCATGATTCCCCCATCCATGAGTGAGTAATCCCCCGCTGTAGGCTATGGGGATGGTAGGGATTGGATGAGATCGTTCATGTAATTGCATCAGATTGTTAGGGCTTGGTGCCTAGTATCTATTTGTGCTTTTTAACTTTGTCGCAACTTGTTATGCTTAATGCTTGTCACTAGGGTCCGAGTGCCATGATTTTAGATCTGGACATGTTATTGATTCATGATGATAGTATTGTTTATGATCTTACCTGCAAGTTGTATACACATATTATTGTCCGGAACCAAAGGCCCCGAAGTGACAATAATCGGGATAACCGGAGGGAATGGCTATGATATGAGGATTACATGTGTTCATGGAGTGTTAATGCTTTGCTTCGGTGCTCTATTAAAAGGACCACCTTAATTGCCAGTAGTTCCCTTGAGGCCCCGCTGCAAAGGGGCTGGCAGGACAAAAGATGTTGTGCAAGTTCTCATTGTGAGAACGTATGACTATATATGGAACACATGCCTATGATTATTTAGTACTTGGATGCTTTACCTTATTTATCTGCAAATGCCCTATGTCTTGATTGTTATGTGAATTGTCTTGTCCATGCAACGCCTGTCCATCTATCCCTATGCCTACCATGCTTTAATCCTACTATTTACTGCAATTGTTACTACTGTCTTTACTTTTACTACTGCTATTACTTTGCTATTGCTATTACAAAACTGTTGCTACTAATAAACTATTGCGAGCAAGATTTTTTCCAGGTGCAGCTGAATTGACAACTCAGTTATTAAGGCTTATAAATATTCTTTGGCTCCCCTTGTGTCGAATCAATAAATTGGGTTTTACTTCCCTCGAAGACTATTGTGATCCCCTATACTTGTGTGTCATCAAGACTATTTTCTGGTGCCATTGCCAGGGAGCATAGCTCTATTTATCAAGTTCACTTGGAATCACTATTGTTCTATGCCATCCATTCATCATGGGTAAATCTAGTGATGGCAAGGTTCCTATATTACCATCCACTACAAGGAGAGGTACGGTTCTGAACATCTCTGTTGCTCTTGATTCGCCGTCTGTGATGAGTAAGGTCCTTACACCACCACCACACACATGCTACACATACTGCTACTTCTACTGAATCTGAAACTTCTGATACTTATGATGCTGCTTCTACTGTGCTTGATAAGAATGGTTCATTAGGTCCTTTCCTAGATGCTACGATTGCTAGAACTATAGCTGGAAATACTGAAACTCCTAATGACGACACTACTACACCTGTCAGTTCACCCGAGTCTATTGAGAGCTATGATATTGAAGACAGATATATAGAAATGAGTGATGAATTTATTAAAGAATGTCAAAATACTCATGGTAAAAGTGCTATTATGAGTTTCCTTGAGAGGCGTACTATAAAACCCACATTATTTCCTAAAGATAAGTTTGCTACATCTCCCATAAACATTAAAGATACGAATTATGATTTCTCCCTTGATTTATCTTACATAACCATTGTTGAGAAAGAACCTTTTTGTGGGACTAAGAATGAAAGTGCTGTAGCACATATAACTAAGCTTTCTACCATGAGTGGCCTATTTTCTAATGATATTAAGATGCGCACCTACTTTGTTGCTAAAATTTTCCCTTTTCACTAAAAGGATAAGCTAAGGCTCGGTTTAATAATTTACCTCCTGGATCTATTGATAGCCCTGATTGTTTGATTAGTAATTTCTTTCAGAAATATTTCCCTCCTAGTGCTAGACATGCCATTTTGCAGGAACTTTCTGATTTTAAACAGGGAGAAAAGGAGATATTGCCTGAATCACGGGCAAGGTTTTGTGCTTTGATTCATGCACAGTCTGGATGTCCATTACCTAAAAATGAGCTTCTTGATATATATTATGATGGACTAACTAAAGAATCTAGGACATACCTGGATAGTTGTGCTGATTGAACTAAATGATGAAGTGATGAAGGAAGCTAAGAAATGTCTCAAGGAGAAGGGTATTAAATCTGAAAATGTGAAGAATTTACCTCCTATAGAAGAATTATGTAAGCCAATCTCCCACTCATCCACTATTAAGGTACACTCCCTCCAACATTTTGATGAAGGTGATATTCCTTATTCTAAACCTCCTAATCAATGCTTAGAAGAATTTTATATTTTTATTGTTAAGCAAGATACTTTTAATAAAGGGGTGCAGAATCATTTGATGGAAAACTCTAGAGCTATTATTGAGTTAAGAGATATTGTGGAAAGGACCTCTAATGATGTTAAAATGCTTGTTAAACATTTCCAAATGGTTCAAACTCGAATTGATCAGCTTATTAAGGTACAAAAAGATTTGCTAGTTAATGCTTCTAAAGAAAAACAAACTTATGAAATTAGAACTAGAAGTGGTGCTGCCACCCAGGATCCTCTATATCCTGAGGGGCATCCCAAAAGAATTGAGAAGGATTCCCAACAAATTGAAAATAGTGGTACTTCTTCTAAGAGAAAGAAAAAGAAACATAAAACAATTGTAGAATCTTCTGAACCTGCTAAAGATCCTAATAGTATATTTGTCTCTGATGCTGAAACTGAGAGTGGTAATGAGAAAAATGATGCTCCTGATAAAGAAGAAATTGAAGAAGAACCTGAAAGGAACACTAAAAATGCTAAGTACACTAAGGAAGATTTTGTTGCTAATAAACATGGTAGTGAAAGAGATCCCTGGGTTCAAAAACCAATGCCTTTCCCTGATAAGAAACACAAGTCAAAGGAAGACAAACACTATAATAAGTTTTGTGAGTGGATGAAACCTTTATTTTTGCCAATTCCTTTAACTGATGCTATTAAATTACCTCCTTATTCAAAGTATATGAAGGATATTGTCTCTAATAAAAGGAAGATCCCTAATGAGGAAATTTCTACTTTGCTTGATAATTATTCCTTTAATGGTAAGGTTCCAAAGAAACTTGGAGATCCAGCGATTCCAACTATTCCATGCTCTATTAAAAATAATTATGTTAGAACTGCCTTGTGTGATTTGGGAGCAGGAGTTAGTGTATGTATTTTTATCTCTACAAAAGACTTCAATTGGAGAAAATAATACCAACGGATATATCTTTGAAAATGGCTGATAAATCTACCACTATTCCTGTTGGTATATGTGAGGATGTACCTGTTCAAGTGGCTCATAATTGCTTGATATTAACTGACTTTGTTGTGCTTGAAATGCCTGAAGATGACAATATGTCTATTATTCTTGGGAGACCTTTTCTTAATACTGCAGGAGCTGTTATTAAATGCAATCAAGGAAAGGTAACTTTTAATGTTAATGACAAGGAGTATACTGTCTATTTCCCCAATAAGATTGATAGGAATTATGGCCTAAATTCAATTGAAAATATTGAGGGCATCCAAGTTGGAGAAATATATTGTCCCATACCACGAGAAAAATATGAAACTATTATGATTGGGACCATTGCTATCAAGGTTGAGGTAACATAATCATTTAGTGAAATGCAAAGTTTTATTTCATATAAAATTGTCTTGGTAACAAGACCTGATCAACCTTGTTAACAAAGGGATTTTAATGAACAAAACAATGTTTTCACCATGATTATCTTTGCTTACTTTTATTTTATCCTTTTTAATTTTTGGTTTCACTTAGTTTACTTTTCTATTGCTAGTTGCTTGCATATTAGGGTGTCTTAGAACTTCTGAAGTTTTAGTTTTGTTTTGTTATTGCATCATTCCAAAATTATCTTTCTGCCAGAAAATTATTCATCAATACTTGAAAATTGCTAAAAAATAAAGTGTCTCGAAAAATTCTAGAAAATTCACATTAAATTTTTACGTCAAAAGAGGGGCAGAGAAGTACCTGGAGTGACCCAGGGGGCCCACCAGTCAGGCACACCACCTGGTGGCGTGGCCACACTAGGGGCGCGCCTGGCCATGGTGTGGGCCACCCCTGGCCCTCCACTTATTCTCCCTCCTGCCACTCCTTTCTCTCTCCTGAGAAAACATCAGTTCATTGCTCAAACCCATGTTCTTGCTATTCTTGCTCGCGATTTTCGATCTCCTTGCTCAGCCCATCTTTGCTGCTGAGATTTGGAGCATTTGTTCTCATGTATGTGACTCCTCCACTTGTCCAAGTAGATTTGTGTTTAGTGGATTATATCTTGAGTATTTTACTACTGTAGGTGACAGGTTATGTGATCTTGTAAGCTTGTTCAATGCTTAAAAAATTATTTTGACACATGTTTAGGCCTCTTACAAGTCCTTATGAGTAGTTCCTTTCATTATGTAATCAGTTTGCAATCACTTGTATGACGGTTGTCTAAAATTTGAGAAGAGGAGATGAATGAACACCAACTTAACCAACATGAGTTAAGGGTGCCTGCGGTTATGAAGGTTCACCGTGAGGAGGAAGTGTTTCCTTCTATCTATCCATGCCCCGAATTCATGAGGGCTGCAGGGATTTCTCAAGATTTCCATACTTTAATTCCTAATGCAGGATTGGAGCATTTTGTGGGAGATGAACCTTACCAATATGTGAAACAAACTATGTCTGTGGTGCAGGATTTTCGATTTAGTTGCTCCTTGCCTAACCCCATGGTTCATTACAAAATTTACAATATAGCTGTCGATCTCCCTTTTGATAATTTTTGTGCAGCTATTAAAGTACCACACTGGGGTTCATGTGACAGGATTAGAGAGCGACCTACACCACTCATGGGCTTGTATGCAGAGATTTGCCAAGGGAGAAGTGATATGTTGCTAACGTATCCATAATTTTTGATGTTCCATGCTTGGTTTTATCTACTTTCTTATGTTTTGTCCACACTTTGGAGTACTTTCTATACACTTTATTGGACTAACCTATTAACAAGAGCCACAGTGCCAGTTGCCTGTTTTCTGCTGTTTTTGGTTCTAGGAAAGTCAGAAAATGAATATTCTCGGAATTGGATGGGACAAAAGCCAAAGTCAGTTTTTCACCGAAGGGGACAGGGAGCTAGAATACGAGACGGAGAGGGGCCGCCACACCACCTGGCCACGCGGCCAAGCCTGGCCCGCACCAGGGGGGTGGTCTGGCCGCCTCGGGCACCCCCTCGGCCTCCCCTTTCACCTATAAGATGCCTCCGATACAGAAACCCTAACCACCCGATCAAAAAAAATCCACGAAAGAGTCTGTAGCCACCGTCATATCCATCCCTAGATCAGGAGGGATCTGAAGCTCTTCCCGCACCCTCCCGGAGGGGAGAATTCACCATGGAGGCCTTCTTCATCACCATGCAAGCCTCTGGTGTGATGCGTGAGTAGTTCATCCTTGGACTACGGGTCCATGTAGTAGCTAGATGGCTGGTTCTTCTCCTTTGTGCTATCATGTTTAGATCTTGTGAGCTCCGTTCATGATCAAGATCATCTATTTGTAATCCTACATGTTGTGTTTGCGGGGATCCGATAGATATTGAGATGCTATTTAAGATTGATTATTGATTCTATCATGTCTTTGTTATTTGTGATCTTGCATGCTTTCCGTTGTTAGTAGCTATCTTGGCCAAGTAGATGCTAGCAACTCCAAGAGTTAGTATTTATGCTCGATAGTGGGTTCATGCCTCTAGTAATCTGGGGAAGTGACAAAAATTTCTAAGGTACTAGATGTGTTGTTGCTACTAGGGAGAAAACAACAATCCTTTGTTCATAGAACAATCATATTGTTTACTTTACACTCAATGCGTAATGCAATTATTTGTTGCTTGTAACTTAATACTGGAGGGGGTTCGGATGATAACCTGAAGGTGGATTATTAGTCATAGATGCAGTTGGATTACGGTCCATGTATAATGTTGTAATGCCCAATCAAGTCTCAAAGGAGTCAAGATGAGTAGTATACGCTTGTATGCTTTCTCGATGTTTGTCAATTGCCCCGCTGTAATTTGTTCACCCAACATGTCATCTATCTTAAGGAGAACCACCACTAGTGAACTATGGACCCCGGTCCTTTCTTTTATCATCAATCTACAACTGTTTACTGCTTTCTGTTTACTTTCTGCAAGCAATTACTTTCTTCCACACAATACGTTTAATCCTTTGTTTTCAGCAAAACCGGTGAGATTGACAACCTCACTGTAAGTTGGGGGCAAAGTTCTGTGGTTGTGTTGTGCAGGTTTCCACGTTGCTGCTGGCGCCGGTAGTGCGCCCTGCCAAAGTCCAGCTAGCAACACCTTGGAGGTGTTTCCTTGCTCCTATTGGTTCGATAAACCTTGGTTTCATAACTGAGGGAAAACTTGCTGCTGTGCTCATCATACCTTCCTCTTGGGGTTCCCCAACAATCTTGATATATTTTGGGCCATCAAGGACTTCTTCTGGCGCCGTTGCCGGGGATTCAAGGACATCTTCACAAGGGGAGTCTCTCATAACCAATCTCTTTACTTTGTTGTTTTTGTTTTGCTTAGTTTACTTTTTGCTTTGTTTGCTCATTTCTTATTCAAAAACACAAAAAAATAGTTGTTCTACTTTGCTTTCCTTATTAAAAAACACACAAAATTTTTTTAGTTCCTATCTTAAAGTTGCCATTATGTCTAGCATTGCTCCAATCACTATGTCACCTGAGGAAATGATTTTCACTTTTAAACAAGGAATTGAAGAGAGTTTCAAAGAAGCTTGGTCTAGAATCTCTGATCTACATGAAAAAACTGAACCTAAAATGACTCAAAGTTGTTCCTTAGCAGTTTTTACCTTGGCATTGCTCTTTGCTATAGATATGCTTTGGATGCTGTAATGGGAGCAGATTTCCTCCAATGCAATGAGGATGATGTTGTTAATGCCATAAAGAAGTTGGTCTTTACTTACAACTTGCCTAGCAAATCTGATTCTTCCTTCATAAACATATTTGCTAGATTGAATACTCTTGAGACCAGCACTGCTAGTTTAAAAGATTGCTATAATACACTTAGAGATCATCATGACTATGTTCCAATAAATTCTGAACCCTCAAAATGGCTTCCCACAATAAATATTGCTATAAATAATGAAACTTTTCATGCTCGCTGTGATATCATGTCTGAATTATGTCTTATGCCTAAAGATATCTATGAATCTTTGAATCTTTGGGGACTTTCTGAGGGAGGAGAAGAAATTATTCTTGCTAATAATGCCACAATATCACCAATTGGAATAGCTGAAGGAGTGTTCACAAAGATCCTAGGGAAAATGGTTTTTACTGATTATCTTGTTATTGAATGTGTAGGAAAAGGACAAATCACACTTGGAAGATCCCTATTGAAACTCCTTGGAGAAATAATAGATGTGGAAAAGGGCACCATGCACTTTGCTTCTCCACCAAACAATCATATGTTCCCCAAGGTTAAGAATAAAATTAAGAGAGGCAAGGGCAAGAAATTTGGTTTTAATGCTTCTTCATTTGAGAAGACTTAAT
Source organism: Avena insularis (assembly GCA_023614405.1). Lineage (NCBI taxonomy): Eukaryota > Viridiplantae > Streptophyta > Magnoliopsida > Poales > Poaceae > Avena > Avena insularis. The sequence goes on along the minus strand of CM042690.1, from coordinate 654,751,737 downwards.
TCTTTTTCTTGCTTCTTATGCCTAACTTAAAGGCGTTAAAGAAAAGTACTTATTGGGAGATAACCCAAAAGTTTTAGATGAGTCTTGGAAGTTATTACCTCAGTAATAACCACTCCTTATCCTTTTTATTTGCTTTTTGTGCCAAGAGTAACCTCTAATGAGAGAGAAGTAATGATTGGGAAAGTTGCTGTCCCGAAACAGATTTCTGTGCTTCACCGTAAACATTCGTGTAAAATCTCTGTACGTCGTTTTGAGGCGTGAATTTTTGTGCTTCTGCCCCAAGTTGTTATCTAACTTTCATTAGATCAACACTTTTTGATTTGAGCAACAGAAGGTCTTCGAAAAAATTGGTTTTACCTGCTGGTCTGTTTTGACAGATTTCTGCCATTATTTGCATTTGCTTCTTGTTGGTTCCTTTTTGAGTTCTTTTGGGGAATTGAGCGTTTTGAGGGAAGTGCTATAGTAGCTTGTGTTTTAATGGAATTTTTATTGGTGTTGAAACTGAACCTAAAGACTTATTATCTTGGGTGCACTAATGTTGCTAATAAAGATTGTGTGAAGTTTTGTATGAAAGAAAAATTTCAGGTGTATGGAGAGAATGATGTAATGAGATGAAGAATGGACTAAAGCTCAAGCTTGGGGATGCCACCCCAAGAAATATTCAAGAGGTACAAGCGTCAAAGCTTGGGGATGCACAAGGCATCCCCTTCTTCATCAATAAAAATCTCAGGTTTCTTCCAAACACTTCATTTTTATTGTTTCATGCACAGTTGTGTTATTCTTGGAGAGTCTTCTTTTTAATTTTTTGTTTTTAGTTTCCGTTTGCTTGGTTTTCTTAGTTTTGCTGAATAAATTGGTTGGACCCCCTCTTTCATGCATTGGTTTTCAAATAGTTTGGTTTGGATTGGAAAAGAGTAGGAAAAGTTCATACTTAAGTGGTAAAGAGAGCTTGTTTTTGACTGTGGCCTATGCTTTGTCATGCCATGCTTGATATTGTTTTGGCTTTATGCTTAGTGATATTTGTTGTAGCATGACATGTTATAAACAATTGAGATTGCTTAATGTGCCTTGGAAGAATCATGCATTGTTTTAGCATATTAAAGCATAGTATTGTGGTATTCTCCTTTGATGCTTTATTCGGGTTGACTTGGCGCATGCTCACACCATGTTATGACTATCCCAAGTCACCATAAGCCTTTATTATCATTTAGTTTTCGACTTGTAATATCACTTTATGCTTTGATTAATGATGTTTTCTCGCTCTGCATGATTATGGCCATTATTGCTCTCTTAGTTGGTCGCTCCCAGTCTTTTGCTAGCCTCCATAATCAAGTATGAGTTCCACTCATGCATCCAACTCCTAAACCAAGTTATTCCAAAGAGTCCACCATACCTACCTATTAGCATTTTCTATTCCAAGTATATTCATGTTTTTATCTACCTTCCGAATTAAACTTGTTATGTGAAATTAGTGATTAAAGCTCTCACGAACTTGATGGCACACTTTACTTTCTTGCACTTAATAAACTTGAACCTTTGTGTTCATCTTTGTTGCGTATATGCTTGCTCTTTATAAGTTGAAGTTAGCAGAACCATGTATCATGGGGAACGCTTTCAACATTGCACTTGTACATTGTACCTAGTTGATATCATGTTCTTTTGCTTATGGATCCCGGCGGTGTGAAATAAAAGGGGAACTTGTAAGATCATGGAGTTTGTATTTGTGTTAGAGAAACGCCTGGGCCGCTAGGCTAAGCCATGCCTAATCATGGTGGAAACTTGCAGCATAAGCATAATGAGCACTCTATGAAGCATCCTCAATAAAAACCTATGAAAATAGAAAATAAAAAGATCGCCGAGATGCTCTTTGTCTGCTTGCCTTGTCATTTTGATTATGGGATAGCTCCTGTATCATGTGCAAGGGGTACCTTGTTGGTGGTTCTCTATGATACATATGTACTTACAATGACAAGAGCTTACTTGTGACTAAAGTTGAGTAGCATGAGGTTCGGTCTTCGTAAGTAAGGGCACGAGATTTCAGCTTATAACTTGTCAAGCATATCCTCTTAGTTGTGTCACTTTAACCTTAATCACCTAAAGATGCTTATGATAGGGGCAATGAGAGCTGGAAGCTAATAAGTGCCATAATTTTTGGAAGCTCTTTATGAAACTTGAATCCCTACTTCCTTCTATGAAGGCCTTTCTTTTACTTTTATGTTGAGTCTCCACCTTCTATCTTTATGCACCTACTTTGAGAGCATAGTGGCCATTCTTAGTTCTATGTGCATTGTCCCAAGACTTGTTGATTGATGCATAATTTTGATATTGCTTGTCCTTAAACTATTTGTATCTAGTCACTCTTATGAACTTTGAAGGTGTCCTATGCATTTATGTTTGCTACTCTATGAGGGACAGGCTGAATGCCACTATGCTATGTTTTCTTTATGTGAAACAAACAAACGTCTTGCAAAGTATTGTTATTCATGAAACTTTTGTTTGTGCCTTTTCATGTTGCAACATAGTTGCTATGTCTTATTGTTAGAACTTTACCTTTCATGCTTTGTTGAAGTACCATGATCCCAGATGTCAATGTTTTACAAATACTTTGATCAAGTTTATGATGGTGCATGTCACCTCAAAAATTATTCTTTCTTTTTATCACTTACCTACTCGAGAACGAGCAGGAGTTAAGCTTGGGGATGTTGATACGTTGCTAACGTATCCATAATTTTTGATGTTCCATGCTTAGTTTTATCTACTTTCTTATGTTTTGTCCACACTTTGGAGTACTTTCTATACACTTTCTCGGACAAACCTATTAACAAGAGCCACAGTGCCAGCTACCTGTTTTCTGCTGTTTTTGGTTCTAGGAAAGTCAGAAAGTGAATATTCTCGGAATTGGATGGGACAAAATCCAAAGTCAGTTTTTCACCGAGGGGGACAGGGAGCTAGAATACGAGACGGAGAGGGGCCAAGGGGCCGCCACACCACCTAGCCACGCGGCCAAGCCTGGCCCGTGCCAGGGGGTGGTCTGGCCGCCTCGGGCACCCCCTCGGCCTCCCCTTTCACCTATAAGATGCCTCCGATATAGAAACCCTAACCACCCGATCAAAAAAAACCACGAAAGAGTCTATAGCTGCTGTTATCTCCATCCCTAGACCGGGAGGGATCTGAAGCTCTTCCCGACACCCTACCAGAGGGGAGAATTCACCCTAGAGGCCTTCTTCATCACCATGCAAGCCTCCGGTGTGATGTGTGAGTAGTTCATCCTTGCACTACGGGTCCATGTAGTAGCTAGATGGCTGGTTCTTCTCCTTTGTGCTATAAGGTTTAGATCTTGTGAGCTCCGTTCATGATCAAGATCATCTATTTGTAATCCTACATATTGTGTTTGCGGGGATCCGATGGATATTGAGATGCTATTTCAGATTGATTATTGATTCTATCATGCCTTTGTTATTTGTGATCTTGCATGCTTTCCGTTGTTAGTAGCTATCTTGGCCAAGTAGATGCTAGCAACTCCAAGAGTTAGTATTTATGCTCGATAGTGGGTTCATGCCTCTAGTAATCTAGGGAAGTGACAGAAATCTCTAAGGTACTAGATGTGTTGTTTCTACTAGGGAGAAAACAACAATCCTTTGTTGATAGAACAATCGTATTGTTTACTTTACACGCAATGCGTAATGCAATTATCTGTTGCTTGCAACTTAATACTGCAGGGGGTTCGGATGATAACCTGAAGGTGGATTATTATTCATAGATGCAGTTGGATTACGGTCTATGTATAATGTTGCAATGCCCAATCAAGTCTCAAAGGAGTCAAGATGAGTAGTATATGCTTGTATGCTTTTTCGATGTTTGTCAATTGCCCCGCTGTAATTTGTTCACCCAACATGTCATCTATCTTAAGGACAACCACCACTAGTGAACTATGGACCCCGGTCCTTTCTTTTATCATCAATCTACAATTGTTTGCTGCTTTCTGTTTACTTTCTGCAAGCAATTACTTTATTCCACACAATATGATTAATCCTTTTGAAGGAAATATGCCCTGAGAGGCAATAATAAAGTTGTTATTATGTATTCCTTGTATATGATAGATGTTTATTTTGCATGCTATAATTGTATTGATAGGAAACATCAATACATGTGTGTTTAATAAACAAAAAAGGTTCCTAGTTATGCCTCTCTTATAGACTAGCTTGTTGATTAACAAGATGATCAAGGTTTCCTGATCATGGACATTGGATGTTGTTAATAACAAGGTCACAGCATTTGTGAAATGATGTGATGAACATTCATCCAAAGTATAGCATTACGATCAAGTCATTATGTTTATATTGCTATAACATCATACGAAGTAATCTTTATCCTTAGACCATGGGATCATGTTAATTGCTAACACCGGAAGAGTATCTTGATAACATCAAACGTCACACCGTAACAGGGTGACTATAAAGATGGGTTCAGTACTACGAAGGTGTTATGTTGAGGCTCATGGATCAAGAGTGGAATTTGTCAATCCAGATGACGGATAGATATACTCTGGGCCCTCTCGGTGATATCACATTAGGATAGCTTGCAAGCAAGTGATGTGATCACTAGAATGTTATATCACGGGAACGAGAAAAGAGTGCATGTCGCTAACGAGATCAAACTAGGTATGGAGATACCGATGATCGAATCTTGGACATGTAATATATCGAGACAAAGGGATTTAGTTACAAGCGTTAAAGGTTCTCACGATCACGAAGTCATCGTTGAATGTGTAGGAGTCGATGCGGATCTCCGGTCCGCTGCTGATTATTGATCAAGAAGGGTCTTAATCATGTCTCGCATTATTCGCGAACCGTAGGGTGGCACACTTAAGAGTTACGGACACCATTTTGGAGCACATATGTTTTGACGAAAGAATTGCAAAGTCTAAACCGGAAATTGTTTGGGTGAAATTACGAAGGTGTTTACGCATGTGATATTGAAATATTGCAAGGGCTATATGTGAATGTTTGTTAATTAAAGTAATTAACAAAACTCTGAATAAATTTAATAAAAAGAGTTTTATTAAATGAGAGAGCATTAAATTTGGAGAAATTTAATGCATTTAAAATGGAGACTTTAAAAGGGAATGTGAAGAGGCATTTTAATGTGGAGGGTTACCACCACATGAATGGGGAGGTGAGGTCACCCCCCATGCTCGACCATGGAGAGAGGGGCATCCCCTCCTCCTATAAAAACCACCCATTCACTCCTTCATCCTCACACCTCCTTGTGAAGGATCTCTCCCCCTCTAGAATTATTCCCCATGGTCTCAGATTAGCGAGATACATGTTCGGTGGCATTTAAATGCGGAAGGAGTTCTTTGCTTCATTTGGATCGCTGGGCGAGAAGGTGGAGGTTGTCCGTGGCTTGAGCGTGTGTGCGAGTGCGGATGTGCTGCTGAGTTGCGGCGCTCGGACTTCCTCACGATCTTGAGATCGGCAAGTGTACGACTACATCAACCACGAGTTCCTACTCGTTAACAAAACTCGTTGTCTTCGAGGGTAAGTTCTCCATGGATGTATGTCCACTCATTGCTCTGTATCTAGTAGGTAGATCTTGGCGTATAGTTCTCATCGTAGGATTTTTTTTGTTTTCTATGCTGCGGACCCAACAGTGGTATCAGAGCCTGATCTATGCGTAGGTGCTTTGCACGGGTAGTACACATATGTTTATATGTGGGCGATGATGATCATGTTATTGCATCTTCTATGTACTTTGGATATTGGTGGCATAGTGGGATGAAGCGGCCCGGACCAACCTTACATGTCATCGTACATGAGACCGGTTCCACGACTGACATGCAACTAGTTTTGCATAAGTGGCTAGCGGGTGTCTGTCTCTCCTACTATAGTCAATATCTGATTTACAACGAGTTGCTAATAACTTGGTTATCCTCGTTGTGGTTCATGTTCGTAGGTAAGACCGGTTCTATCTCCGAAAGCCCTAAGCCACGTAAAACTTGCAATTGATAAATTAGAGGCGTCTAGTTTAGATCATTGCTGGGCTAGTGTATTGATATGGTATTGTTGTAAGTAGATGTATGATAGATACTCTTACAACTCACTTAACGTGTAAGTTCCGTAGACCTTGGACTTACACACAAAGGAATAATAGAGATCATACCACGATGCAAATGATAGAGATCAAATGCATGGACCATATCACCTCACTTCACACATTAGCATCTTATATTGCTAGTTTGGCGCTTTTGATAGCATTATAAGATGATCCCTCATTTAGATATCAAGATAAAATGTGTTCTTCCTTAAGTATGCACCGTTTTGTGGATCGTGTTTTGAGGCATCACGTGATGATCGGGTGTTCTTGACTCTACGCTTTCATACAACGGGTGTAAGACAGTTTTACACACGCAAATACTAAGGTTCTTACTTGACGAGCCTAGCATGTACAGACATGGCCTCGGAACACGGACCGAAAGGTTAAGCATGAGTCATATAGTTGATATGATGCCCATATAGATGCTCGCCTTTAAAGCTACACCAACTCACGTGATGATCGGACTTGGTGTAGTGGATTTGGTTCATGTAATCACCAAAAGGACACGGGGGATGTCGTTTTTGAGTGAGAGTTCATTAGTAATTTGGATTAGTTGAACTCAATCTATCATAAACTTAGTCTAAATATATTTTACAAATTCTGTTGTAGATGGCACCACACCTTTTAATTTCAATGTGTTCATGGAGAAAGGGAAGCTTGCTGCGAATGGTAGCAACTTCACCAATGGGCTATGAATTTGAGGATTCTCCTCAACGCTGCACAAAAGCAATATGTGCTAGAGGCGCTAGGCCCACCAGCTCTGATGCCTGACGAGGAAAAAAGCGTCTATATAACTCGTCGGAGGACCACAACTTAGTTCATTGCAGCATACTATATGGGCTAGAGCGAACTTAACGTTTGAAAATTGCAATGCCAATGATACAATTGGAGAATTGAAAAAGATTTTCGATAACCATGCTTCCATATAGAGTTATAATGCTTATTAAAAGATATATAGCTGCATGATGGAAGAGAACAGATCCGTTAGTGAGCACGTACTCAAAATGTCCAGGTACACCGATAAGCTTGTGTCCTTGGGAATAACGATTCCCATTGACTTAGGCATACATCATGTTCTCCAATCTCGCCACCTAGCTATAAGAGCTTGTGATGAACTATAATATGCAGGGCATGAAGAAGTCTCTTCGAGCTTACATCAATGCTTAAGACTGCAGAAGTGGAGATTAGGAAAGAACATCAAGTGTTGATGATCAATAAGACCACCGGTTTCAAGAAGGACAAGAAAGGAAAGCGAAGGGAAAGAAGGCGGCAAATCATGCGCGCTGAAGGAAACCCCGAGCTGGCCCTAAGTCTGACACCGAGTGCTACTATTACAAGGGGACTGGCCATTGGAAGCGCAACTGCCCCAAGTATTTGGCGGACAAGAAGGCCGGCAAGGCAAACAAAGGTATATGTGATATACATGTTATTGATGTGTACTTGACTAGTACTCGCACTAGCACCTGGATATTTGATACGAGATCGGTTGCTAATATATGTAACTCGGTTCAGGGGCTGCGGAACAAGCGACAACTAGCAAGGGATGAGGTCACGATGCGGGTCGACAATGGATCAAGAGTTGATGTGATCGCCGTCGGAACGCTGCCTCTCCATATGCCGTCGGGATTAGTTATAAACCTGAATAATTGTTATTTGGTGCCTGCACTGAGCATGAACATTGTATCCGGATCGTGTTTGATGCAAAGTGGTTATTCGTCTAAGTCTGAAAACAATGGTTGTTCGATTTATATGAATAATATCTTTTATGGTCATGCACCTGTGTTGAATGGTTTATTTCTGTTGGATCTCGATAGTAGTATTACGCATATTCATAATGTTGATGCTAAAAGGATTAAACTTGATAATGATATATCTACATATATGTGGCACTGCCGTCTAGGTCATATTGGCGTTAAACGCATGAAGAAACTCCATTCTGATGGACTTTTGGAATCACTTGATTTTGAAACATTTGATACATGTGAGCCATGCCTTATGGGCAAGATGACTAGAACGCTGTTTTCCGGTTCAATGGAACGGGCGACAGATTTATTGGAAATCATACATACTGATGTGTGTGGACCAATGAGTGTGTCGGCGCGAGGTGGATATCATTATTTTGTTACTTTCACGGATGATTTGAGTAGATACGGGTATATCTATTTGATGAAACATAAGTCTGAAACCTTTGAAAGGTTCAAAGAATTTCAGAATGAAGTGGAAAATCATCGTAATGAAAGATCAAATTTCTGCGGTCAAGCCGTGGAGGAGAGTATCTTAGTTCTGAGTTTAGCACACATATGAAAAGGCGTGGAATAGTTTCACAACTCACGCTGCCGTAACACCTACGTAATGGTGTGTCGAGCGTCGTGTCGTACTTTATTGGATATGGTTCGATCAATGATGTCTCTGTGACTTGCCACTGTCATTTTGGGGTTATGCCTTTGAAACGCTGCATTCACTTTAAATAGGGCACCATCTAAATCCATTGAAAAGACACCGTATGAATTATGGTTTGGAAACAAGCCTAAGCTGTCATTTCTTAAAGTTTGGGGATGCGATGTTTATGTGAAGAAACTTCAACCGGATAAACTCGAACCCAAAGCGGAAAAATGCGTCTTCATAGGATACCCTAAGGAAACGATTGGGTATACCTTCTATCACAGATCCGAGGGCAAGGTCTTTGTTGCCAAGAATGGATCCTTTCTTGAGAAGGAGTTTCTCGCGAAAGGTGTGAGTAGTCGGAAGGTAGAACTCGAAGAGGTTATTGAACCTTCTCTTCATGAAATGGCGAGTAGCGCAGCTCCAGAAGTTGTTTCGGAGTTGACTTCACCTAATGAAGAGAGCTAATGATATTGATCATGAAACTCCGAAAGAGGACACTACCGAACCTCGCAGGTCAAGCAGGACACGTGCAGCTCCTGAACTGTACGGCAATCCTGTTATGAATTTCATGATTGATGAAATAGATGACCCTGCGACATATGAAGAAGCGATGATGAGCCCTGATTCCAACAAATGGCTAGAAGCCATGAAATCCGAGATGGAATCCATGTACGAAAACCAGGTTTGGACCTTGGTGGACTTACCTCACGATCGAAAGGCCATTGAGAATAAATGGATTTTCAAAAGAAAAACTGATGCTGATGGTAATGTAACCATCTATAAGGCTCGACTTGTCGCAAAGGGGTTTCGACAAATTCAAGGAGTTGACTACGATGAGAAATTCTCTCCCGTAGCGATGCTTAAGTCGGTTAGGATTATGTTAGCAATTGCTGCATATTTTGATTATGAAATATGGCAGATGGATGTCAAAACTGCGTTCCTCAATGGTAATATTGAAGAAGAGTTGTATATGATACAACGTAAGGGTTTTGTCGATCCTAAGGATGCTGATAAGGTGTGCAAACTTCAGCGATCCATCTATGGACTGAAGCAAGCATCCCAGAGTTGGAATCTCCACTTTGATGAGGTGATCAAAGAGTTTGGATTTGTCCAAACTTATGGAGAGGCTTGTATTTACAAGAAAGTGAGCGGGAGCAATGTGGCATTTCTGATATTATATGTGGATGACATATTATTGATTGGAAATGATATCGATCTTTTAAACAGTGTTAAAAGTTATCTAAACAGCAAATTTTCAATGAAAGACCTTGGTGAAGCTTCATATATATTAGGCATTAAAATCTATAGAGATGGATCAAGACGCCTAATTGGGCTATCGCAGAGTACATACCTTGATAAGATATTAAAGAAGTTTAATATGGACGGAAGTAAGAATGGGTACTTACCTATGTTGCAAGGTAAGACATTGAGTAAGACTCAAAGTCCGGCTACAGCGGAAGAAAGAGAGATAATGGATAAGGTCCCCTATGCCTTAGCCATAGGCTCTATAATGTATGCCATGCTATGTACAAGACCGGATGTGGCACATGCTATTAGTTTGACTAGTAGGTACCAATCTGATCCAGGTTGAACCTTTGGATAGCGGTCAAGAATATCCTTAAGTACTTGAGAAGAACTAAGGATATGTTTCTTGTATACGGAGGTGAAGAAGAGCTAGTCGCTAAGTGTTATGTCGATGCTAGCTTTGACACTGATCCGGATGACTCTAAGTCTCAATCCGGATACATATTTCTCTTGAACGGAGCAGCAGTTAGTTGGAGGAGCTCCAAACAACCTGTGGTGGCTGGATCAACGACTGAGGCGGAATATGTTGCTGCTTCAGAAGCAGCGCATGAAGCAGTTTGGATGAAAGAGTTCATTACAGAACTGGGTGTGGTTCCCAGTGAGTTGGACCCGAGGGTGATCTATTGTGACAACAATGGGGCCATAGCCAACGCCAAGGAACCAAGGTCTCACAAGAATTCCAAGCATATTAAGCGCCGGTTTCACTCCATCCGCGAGCATGTCAAGGATGGAGATATAAAGATTTGTAAAGTACACACGGACCTGAATGTAGCAAATCCGTTGACTAAAGTACTCCCTAGGGAAAAACATGATCAACACCAGAACTCCATGGGTGTTAGATTTATCACTATATAAACTAGATTATTTTCTCTAGTGCAAGTGGGATACTGAAGAAAATATGCCCTGAGAGGCAATAATAAAGTTGTTATTATGTATTCCTTGTATATGATAGATGTTTATTTTGCATGCTATAATTGTATTGATAGGAAACATCAATACATGTGTGTTTAATAAACAAAAAGGGTTCCTAGTCATGCCTCTCTTATAGACTAGCTTGTTGATTAACAAGATGATCAAGGTTTCCTGATCATGGACATTGGATGTTGTTAATAACAAGGTCACAACATTTGTGAAATGATGTGATGAACATTCATCCGAAGTATAGCATTACGATCAAGTCATTATGTTTATATTGCTATAACATCATATGAAGTAATCTTTATCCTTAGACCATGAGATCATGTTAATTGCTAACACCGGAAGAGTATCTTGATAACGTCAAACATCACACCGTAACAGGGTGACTATAAAGATGGGTTCGGTACTACGAAGGTGTTATGTTGAGGCTCATGGATCAACAGTGGAATTTGTCAATCCAGATGACGGATAGATATACTCTGGGCCCTCTCGGTGATATCACATTAGGATAGCTTGCAAGCAAGTGATGTGATCACTAGAATGTTATATCAGGAGCGAGAAAGAGTGCATGTCGATAACGAGATCAAACTAGGTATGGAGATACCGATGATCGAATCTCGTACATGTAATATATCAAGAGACAAAGGATTTAGTTACAAGCGTTAAAGGTTCTCACGATCCAGAGTCATCGTTGAATGTGTAGGAGTCAAGACGGATCTCCGTGTCCCGGCTGATTATTGATCAGAGAAGGGTCTCGATCATGTCTGCATTATTCGCGAACCGTAGGGTAGCACACTTAAGAGTTATCGGACACCATTTTGGAGCACATATGTTTCAGACGAAAGAATTGCAAAGCGCAAGAATTGTTTCAATAGAAACCGGAAATTGTTTCGGGTGAAATTACAGAAGGTGGTTCTGCATGTGATATTGAAATATTGCAAGGGGCTATATGTGAATGTTTGTTAATTAAAGTAATTAACAAAATTCTGATAAATTTAATAAAAAGAGTTTTATTAAATGAGAGAGAATTAAATTTGGAGAAATTTAATGCATTTAAAGTGGAGACTTTAAAAGGGAATGTGAAGATGCATTTTAATGTGAAGGGGTTACCACCACATGAATGGGGAGGTGAGGGGTCACCCCCCCATGCGCCAGCCATGGAGAGAGGGGGCACCCCCCTCCTCCTATAAAAGGCCACCCATTCCCTCCTTCATTCTCACACCTCCTTGTGAAGGATCTCTCTCCCCCTCTGGATTAGCGAGATACATGTTCCCGGTGGCATTTCGTCTGGAAGGAGTTGATGCTTCTACTGGATCGCTGGAGCGAGGAGGTGGAGGTTGTCCGGTGGCTTGAATGTGTGTGCGAGTGCGGATGCGCTGCTGAGTTGCGGCGCTCGGACTTCCTCACGATCTTGAGATCGGCAAGTGTACGACTACATCAACCACGAGTTCCTACTCGTTAACAAAACTCGTTGTCTTCGAGGGTAAGTTCTCCATGGATATATGTCCACCCGTTGCTCTGTATGTAGTAGATAGATCTTGGCGTATAGTTCTCATCGTAGGAATTTTTTTTGTTTTCTATGCTGCGGACCCAACACCTTTGTTTTCAGCAAAACCGGTGAGATTGACAACCTCACTGTAAGTTGGGGGCAAAGTTCAGTGGTTGTGTTGTGCAGGTTTCCACGTTGCTGCTGGCGCCGGTAGTGCGCCCTGCCAAAGTCCAGCTAGCAACACCTTGGAGGTGTTTCCTTGCTCCTACTGGTTCGATAAACCTTTGTTTCATAACTGAGGGAAAACTTGCTGATGTGCTCATCATACCTTCCTCTTGGGGTTCCCCAACGAGCTTGATATATTTTGGGCCATCAAGGACTTTTTCTGGCGCCGTTGCCAGGGAGTCAAGGACATCTTCACAAGGGGAGTCTCTCATAACCAATCTCTTTACTTTGTTGTTTTTATTTTGCTTGGTTTACTTTTTGCTTTGTTTGTTTGTTTCTTATTCAAAAACACAAAAAATTAGTTGTTCTACTTTGCTTTCCTTATAACACACAAAACAAATTTAGTTCCTATCTTAAAGTTGCCATTATGTCTAGCATTGCTCCAATCACTATGTCACCTGAGGAAATGATTTTCACTTTTAAATAAGGAATTGAAGAGAGTTTCAAAGAAGCTTGGTCTAGAATCTCTGATCTACATGAAAAAACTGAAGATAAAATGACTCAAAGCTTGTTCCTTAGCAGTTTTTACCTTGGAATTGCTCTTTGCTATAGATATGCTTTGGATGCTATAGTGGGAGGAGATTTCCTCCAATGCAATGAGGATGATGCTGTTAATGCCATAAAGAAGTTGGTCTTTACTTACAACTTGCCTAGCAAATCTGATTCTTCCTTCATAAACATATTTGCTAGATTGAATACTCTTGAGACCAGCACTGCTAGTTTAAAAGATCGCTATAATACACTTAGAGAGCATCATGACTATGTTCCAATAAATTCTGAACCCTCAAAATGGCTTCCCACAGTAAAGATTGCTATAAATAATGAAACTTTTCATGCTCGCTGTGATATCATGTCTGAATTCTGTCTTATGCCTAAAGATATCTATGAATCTTTGAATCTTTGGGGACTTTCTGAGGGAGGAGAAGAAATATTTCTTGCTAATAATGCCACAATATCACCAATTGGAATAGCTGAAGGAGTGTTCACAAAGATCCTAGAGAAAATGGTTTCTACTGGTTATCTTGTTATTGAATGTGTAGAAAAAGGACAAATCACACTTGGAAGATCCCTATTGAAACTCCTTGGAGAAATAATAGATGTGGAAAAGGGCACCATGCACTTTGCTTCTCCACCAAACAATCATATGTTCCCCAAGGTTAATAATAAAAGTAAGAGAGGTAAGGGAAAGAAATTTGGTTTTAATGCTTCTTCATTTGAGGAGACTTGATTCTTTTTCGTGCTTCTTATGCCTAACTTAAAGGCGTTAAAGAAAAGTACCTATTGGAAGATAACGCAAAAGTTTTAGATGAGTCTTCGAAGTTATTACCTCAGTAATAACCGCTCCTTATCCTTTTTATTTGCTTTTTGTGCCAAGAGTAACCTCTAATGAGAGAAGTAATGATTGGGAAAGTTGCTGTCCCGAAACAGATTTCTATGCTTCACCGTAAACATTTGTGTAAAATCTCTGTATGTCCTTTTGAGGCGTGAATTTTTGTGCTTCTGACCCAGGTTGTTATCTAACTTTCGTTAGTTCAACACTTTTTTATTTGAGCAACAAAAGGTCTTCGAAAAAATTGGTTTTTACCTGCTAGTCTGTTTTGAAAGATTTCTGCCATTATTTGCATTTGCTTCTGGTTGGTTCCTTATTGAGTTCTTTTGGGGAATTGAGCTTTTTGAGGGAAGTGCTACAGTAGCTTATGTTTTAATGGAAGTTTTATTGGTGTTGAAACCGAACCTAAAGACTTATTATCTTAGGTGCACTAATGTTGCTAATAAAGATTGTGTGAAGTTTTGTATGAAAGAAAAATTTCAGGTGTATGGAGAGAATGATGTAATGAGATGAAGAATGGACTAAAGCTCAAGCTTGGGGATGCCACCCCGTGTCACCCCAAGAAATATTCAAGAGGTACAAGCGTCAAAGCTTGGGGATACCCAAGGCATCCCCTTCTTCATTAATAAAAATCTCAGGTTTCTTCCAACCACTTCATTTTTATTGTTTCATGCACAATTGTGTTATTCTTGGATCGTCTTTTTTTTTGGTTTTGGTTTTCGTTTGCTTGGTTTTCTTAGTTTTCTGAATAAATTGGTTGGACCCCCCTCTTTCATGCATTGGTTTTCAAATAGTTTGGTTTGGATTGGAAAAGAGTAGGAAAAGTTCATACTTAAGTGGTAAAGAGAGCTTGTTTTTGACTGTGGCCTATGCTTTGTCATGCCATGCTTGATATTGTTTTGGCTTTATGCTTAGTGATCTTTGTTGTAGCATGACAAGTTATAAACAATTGAGATTTCTTAATGTGCCTTGGAAGAATCATGCGTTGTTTTAGCATATTAAAGCATAGTATTGTGGTATTCTCCTTTGATGCTTTATTCGGGTTGACTTGGCGCAGGCTCACACCATGTTATGACTATCCCAAGTCACCATAAGCCTTTATGATCCTTTAGTTTTCGACTTGTAATATCACTTTATGCTTTGATTAATGATGTTTTGTCGCTCTGCATGATTATGGCCATTATTGCTCCCTTAGTTGGTCGCTCCCAGTCTTTTGCTAGCCTCCATAACCAAGTATGAGTTCCACTCATGCATCCAACTCCTAAAACCAAGTTATTCCAAATAGTCCACCATACCTACCTATTAGCATTTGCTATTCCAAGTATATTCATGTTTTTATCTACCTTCTGAATTAAACTTGTTATGTGAAAATTAGTGATTAAAGCTCTCACGAACTTGATGGCACACTTTACTTTCTTGCACTTAATAAACTTGAACCTTTGTGTTCATCTTTGTTGCGTATACGCTTGCGCTTTATAAGTTGAAGTTAGCAGAACCATGTATCATGGGGGACGCTTTCAACATTGCACTTGTACATTGTACCTAGTTGATATCATGTTCTTTTGCTTATGGATCCCGACGGTGTGAAATAAAAGGGGAACTTGTAAGGTCATGGAGTTTGTATTTGTGTTAGAGAAATGCCTGGGCCGCTAGCCTAAGTCATGCCTAATCATGGTGGAAACTTGCAGCATAACCATAATGAGCACTCTATGAAGCATCCTCAATAAAAACCTATGCAAATAGCAAATAAAAAGATCGCTGAGATGCTCATTGTCTGTTGCTGACTTGTGTACTAACGAGCTCATTGGGGAACCCCAAGAGGAAGGTATGATGAGCATAGCAGTAAGTTTCCCTCAGTTATGAAACCAAGGTTATCAATCCAGTAGGAGCAAGGAAACACCCCAAAGGTGAAGCTAGCTGAACTTTGGCGAGCCTACTGGGTGCAGTGACAGCGAGACCACACAACACAACCACAGAACTCTGTCCCCAACTTGCGATGAGGTTGTCAATCTCACCGGTTTTGCTAAAAATAGAGGATTAAACGTATCGAGTGGAAGAAAGTAATAGTTTGCAGAAAGTAAACACAAAACAGTAAATAGTTGATTGTAGATTGAAAGTAAAAGAAAGGACCGGGGTCCATAGTTCACTAGAGGTGGCTCTCCTTAAGATAGATAACATGTTGGGTGAACAAATTATAGCGGGGCAATTGACAAACATTGAGAAAGCATACAAGCATATACTACTCATCTTGACTCCTTTGAGATTCGATTGGGCATTACAACATTATACATAGACCGCCATCCAACTGCATCTATGACTAATAATCCACCTTCAGGTTATCATCCGAACCGCCTCCAGTATTAAGTTGCAAGCAACAGATAATTGCATTATGAATTGCATGTAATGTAAACAATACAATTGTTCTATGAACAAAGGTTTGTTGTTTTCTCCCTAGTAGCAACAACACATCTAGTACCTTAGAGATTTCTGTCACTTCCCCAGATTACCAGAGGCATAAACCCACTATCGAGCATAAATACTAACTCTTGGAATTGCTAGCATCTACTTGGCCAATATAGCTACTAACAACGGAAAGCATGCAAGATCACAGATAACAAAGACATGATAGCATCAATAATCAATCTGAAATAGCATCTCAATATCCATCGGATCCCCGCAAACACAACATGCAGAATTACAAATAGATGATCTTGATCATGAACGGAGCTCACAAGATCTAGACATGAAAGCACAAAGGAGGAGAACTTGCCATCTAGCTACTACATGGACTCGTAGTCCAGAGATGAACTACTCACGCATCACACCGGAGGCTTGCATGATGATGAAGAAGGCCTCCAGGGTGAATTCCCCTCTCCGGCAAGGTGCCGGGAAGAGCTTCAGATCCCTCCCGATCTAGGGATGGAGATGACGGCGGCTACAGACTCTTTTGTGGAATTTTGATCGGGTACTTAGGGTTTCCATATCAGAGGTAATATATAGGTGGAAGGAGAGGCCGAGGGGGTGCCTGGGCTGGCCACACCACCCCTGGCGCGGGCCAAGCCTGTCCAGGTGGTGTGGCTGCCCACTGGCCCTTCTCCGTCTCGTATTCTGGCTCCAGGTGTCCCCCGGTAAAATAATGACTTTGGCTTTTGTCCCGTCTAATTCCGAGAATATTTTCTGACTTTCGTGGAACCAAAAACAGCAGAAAACAGGCAGCTAGCACTGTGGCTCTTGTTAATAGGTTAGTCCAAGAAATCATATGAAAAGTACTCCAAAGTGCGGACAAAGCACAAGAAAATCGATAAAACCAAGCATGGAACATCAAAAATTATAGATACATTTGCAATGTATCATCTGCTTGCCTTGTCATTTTGATTATGGGATAGCTCCTGTATCATGTGCAAGGGGTACCCCGTTGGCGGTTCTCTATGATACATATGTACTTACAATGACAAGAGCTTACTTGTGACTAAAGTTGAGTAGCATGAGGTTCGGTCTTCGTAAGTAAGGGCACGAGATTTCAGCTTATAACTTGTCAGGCATATCCTCTTAGTTGTGTCACTTTAACCTTAATCACCTAAAGATGCTTATGATAGGGGCAATGAGAGCTGAAAGCTAATAAGTACCATAATTTTTGGAAGCTCTTTATGAAACTTGAATCCCTACTTCCTTCTATGAAGGCCTTTCTTTTACTTTTATGTTGAGTCTCCACCTTCTATCTTTATGCACCTACTTTGAGAGCATAGTGGCCATTCTTAGTTCTATGTGCATTGTCCCAAGACTTGTTGATTGATGCATAATTTTGATATTGCTTGTTCTTAAACTATTTGTATCTAGTCACTCTTATGAGCTTTGAAGGTGTCCTATGCATTTATGTTTGCTACTCTATGAGGGACAGGCTGAATGCCACTATGCTATGTTTTCTTTATGTGAAACAAACAAACGTCTTGCAAAGTATTGTTATTCATGTATCTTTTGTTTGTGCCTTTTCATGTTGCAACATAGTTGCTATTTCTTATTGTTAGAACTTTATCTTTCATGCTATGTTGAAGTACTATGATCCCAGCTATCAATGTTTTACAAATACTTTGATCAAGTTTATGATGGTGCATGTAACCTCAAAAATTATTCTTTCTTTTTATCACTTACCTACTCGAGGACGAGCATGAGTTAAGCTTGGGGGTGTTGATACGTTGCTAACGTATCCATAATTTTTGATGTTCCATGCTTGGTTTTATCTACTTTCTTATGTTTTGTCCACACTTTGGAGTACTTTCTATACACTTTCTTGGACTAACCTATTAACAAGAGCCACAGTGCCAGATGCCTGTTTTCTACTGTTTTTGGTTCCAGGAAAGTCAGAAAATTAATATTCTCGGAATTGGACGGGACAAAAGCCAAAGTCAGTTTTTCACCGAGGGGGACACGGAGCCATAATATGAGACGGAGAGGGGCCAGGGGGCCGCCACACCACCTGGCCGTGCGGCAAAGCCTGACCTGCGCTAGGGGGTGGTCTGGCTGCCTCGGGCACCCCCTCGGCCTCCCCTTTCGCCTATAAGATGCCTCTGATACAGAAACCCTAACCACCCGATCAAAAAAAATCCACGAAAGTGTCTGTAGCCGTCGTCATCTCCATCCCTAGATCGGGAGGGATCTGAAGCTCTTCCCGGTACCCTGCCGGAGGAGAGAATTCACCATGGAGGCCTTCTTCGTCACCATGCAAGCCTCCGGTGTGATGCGTGAGTAGTTCATCCTTGGACTACGGGTCCATGTAGTAGCTAGATGGCTGGTTCTTCTCCTTTGTGCTATCATGTTTAGATCTTGTGAGCTCCATTCATGATCAAGATCATCTATTTGTAATCCTACATGTTGTGTTTGCGGGGATCCGATGGATATTGAGATGCTATTTCAGATTGATTATCGATTCTATCATGTCTTTGTTATTTGTGATCTTGCATGCTTTTCGTTGTTAGTAGCTATCTTGGCCAAGTAGATGCTAGCAACTCCAAGAGTTAGTATTTATGCTCGATAACGGGTTCATGCCTCTAGTAATCTGGGAAAGTGATAGAAATCTCTAAGGTACTAGATGTGATGTTGCTACTAGGGAGAAAACAACAATCCTTTGTTCATAGAACAATAATATTGTTTACTTTACACGCAATGAGAAATGCAATTATCTGTTGCTTGCAACTTAATACTGGAGGGGGTTTGAATGATAACCTGAAGGTGGATTATTAGTCATAGATGAAGTTGGATTACGATCTATGTATAATGTTGTAATGCCCAATCAAGTCCCAAAGGAGTCAAGATGAGTAGTATATGGTTGTATGCTTTCTTGATGTTTGTCAATTGCCCCGCTGTAATTTGTTCACCCAACATGTCATCTATCTTAAGGAGAACCACCACTAGTGAACTATGGACCCCGGTCCTTTCTTTTATCATCAATCTACAAATGTTTATTGCTTTCTGTTTACTTTCTGCAAGCAATTTTTTTCTTCCACATAATGCATTTAATCCTTTGTTTTCAGCAAAACCTGTGAGATTGACAACCTCACTGTAAGTTGGGGGCAAAGTTCTGTGGTTGTGTTGTGCAGGTTTCCACGTTGCTTCTTTGCCTGGTAGCGCATCGCCAAAGTCCAGCTAGTAACACCTTGGCGGTGTTTCCTTGCTCCTACTGGTTCGATAAACCTTGGTTTCATAACTGAGGGAAAACTTGCTGATGTGCTCATCATACCTTCCTCTTGGGGTTCCCCAATGAGCTTGCTATATTTTGGGCCATCAAGAAGCTTCTCAAAGGAGAGTGGTAAAATTCATAATATTCATCTCCCGTCTATTCGATACTATGCCTACTTTATTGCCAAGTGCGTTCTCGCTAGGAAAACTGCTAGTAAATTATCCTCATATGATCTAGCCTTCATCTCACCCGCCTTAAAACGAGATAGGACTTATAATTTGGGTGCCTTGATAGCTTTCCGTCTTGCTGCTAACCGCGAGAAAGGTGGAATTTGTGGAGGCCTAATACGTTGCTAACGTATCCATAATTTTTGATGTTCCATGCTTGGTTTTATCTACTTTCTTATGTTTTGTCCACACTTTGGAGTAATTTTCATATGATTTCTTGGACTAATCTATTAACAAGAGCAACAGTGCCAGCTGCCTGTTTTCTGCTGTTTTTGGTTCCAGGAAAGTCAGAAAATGAATATTCTCGGAATTGGACGGGACAAAAGCCAAAGTCAGTTTTCACCGAGGGACACCTAGAACCAGAATACGAGACGGAGAGGGGCTGGGGCCCGGCCACACCACCTGGTCGTGCAGCCAAGCCTGGTCCGCGCCAGGGGGTGGTCTGGCCGCCCCAGGCACCCCCTTGGCCTCTCCTTCTGCCTATAAGTTGCCTCCGATACAGAAACCCTAAGTACTCGATCAAAAATCCATGAAAGAGTCTGTAGCCGCCGTCATCTCCATCCCTATATTGGGAGGGATCTGAAGCTCTTCCCAGCATCCTGCCAGAGAGGAGAATTCACCCTAGAGGCCTTCTTCATCATCATGCAAGCCTCCGGTGTGATGCGTGAGTAGTTCATCTCTGGACTATGGGTCCATGTAGTAGCTAGATGGCTGGTTCTCCTCCTTTGTGCTATCATGTTTAGATCTTGTGAGCTCCGTTCATGATCAAGATCGTCTATTTGTAATTCTGCATGTTGTGTTTGCGGGGATCCGATGGATATTGAGATGCTATTTCAGATTCATTATTGATTCTATCATGTCTTTGTTATTTGTGATCTTGCATGATTTCCGTTGTTAGTAGCTATCTTGGCCAAGTAGATGCTAGCAACTCCAAGAGTTAGTATTTATGCTCGATAGTGGGTTCATACCTCTGGTAATCTGGGGAAGTGACACAAATCTCTAAGGTACTAGATGTGATGTTGCTACTAGGGAGAAAACAACAATTCTTTGTTCATTGAACAATCGTATTGTTTACTTTACACGCAATTCGTAATGCAATTATCCGTTGCTTGCAACTTAATACTGGAGGGGGTTCGGATGATAACCTGAAGGTGGATTATTAGTCATAGATGCAGTTGGATTACGGTCTATGTATAATGTTATAATGCCCAATCGAATCTCAAAGGAGTCAGGATGAGTAGTATATGCTTGTATGCTTTCTCGATGTTTGTCAATTGCCCCGCTGTAATTTGTTCACCCAACTTGTCATCTATCTTAAGGAGAGCCACCTCTAGTGAACTATGGACCCCAGTCCTTTCTTTTACTATCAATCTACAATCAACTGTTTACTGCTTTGTGTTTACTTTCTACAAACTATTACTTTCTTCCACTTGATACGTTTAATCCTTTGTTTTCAGCAAAACCGGTGAGATTGACAACCTCATCGCAAGTTGGGGACAGAGTTATGTGGTTGTGTTGTGCAGGTCTCCATGTTGTTGCTGGCACTGGTAGTGCGCCCTACCAAAGTTCAGCTAGCTACACCTTTGGGGTGTTTCCTTGCTCCTACTGGATTGATAACCTTGGTTTCATAACCGAGGGAAAATTTACTGCTGTGCTCATCATACCTTCCTCTTGGGGTTCCCCAACGAGCTCGTTAGTACACGAGTCAGCAAGGCCTCATCATTTCTTGTTTATTAGCTTTGCATGGTGTAGCGCCTCATCATTTAGACCTACAGTTTCCCATAGAGAGGCTTGACCTTAATTCCATGATACAACATAAATTCATTTCTTCTTGGGCTAATTTGAGTGATTTATCTTATGAAAGGTTATTTCTCAAGGCTGGTTGGAGAAGGGGTAAGTCCGAGCGTGTTGTTCTTTTGCCTGTGCCTGTTTTGTTTAACCTTGATACCAGGGTAGGATGGTCACTCACTGAGGAAGAGCTTGATACATATCTGGGGGATCTCTCCCAGCAAGAGCAGGATGCTGGAAGGGAGGTTACAGATGATTCGGTCTAGCCCTCAAATGAGGGGGAGTCTTTGTACCAACAGCCTGCCTATAATTGGGGAGCTTCTTCTTCTTCGCAAGGGCCTAACTACAATCATTCTTATGACGACCCGCCGGCTTGGAGTTCCTACCCGCGTTGGGGTTGATACCCACTTAGGCCAAAAGCCTAAGCCTTGGGGAGGTATACCAACATCACACTCATCTACATATCATGTTCAGTCGGTACTTTGTATATCCATGTTTTGTTTTCTTTTGAGTTTTTGTTCTTGCTTTATTTCTGCTTTTCAAAACACAAAAAGACCAAAAATATTTTCTATTTCTCTTTGTTTTCTTCTTTCTCTTTTAGCCTTGGTTTGCTTCTTCCTTTTAGGTTTGTTTTGATTATTTGAAAAAACCCAAAAAGATTTCTCTTTGCTTGTTCTTCCCTTCGGTTCTTGCCTTTAAAAATAAGAAAAACAAAAATATTTGTTATTCTTCTTTGGTTTTGTAAAGTTCGTTGCAGGGTTCAGCGGTCCTCAGAGATTCCTTGGAGATTAGATTTATCTTATTATTCAAGTCACACAAGTGAAAGGCAATAATGATTTGTGACAACTCGAGGTGTGGTAAGAGGCTGGTATGAACTCTATTTGTTTTCATTTTTGTACATATACTCATCATTGTGAGCATGCTTAGTCTGTTTATGTAAGGTGTATGTTATTTAATGGATACTTAGTGGTCCTTGCCTGCTTATGATCAGTTCCAATCCATTATTAGTTCATAACATGTCATATAACTGTTTGCTTGCATTGTTCTATTCATAACTTGGTATGACATTGTGGTGTCCTCCTCTGAATGTTTTATTTGAATCGACATGGCACATGCTCACACATGCATATGACTAAAAAAAAGTCAGTTAAGCCTTGATGATTTATCTACCTCGGAGTTCTTGTGTCACTTTATGCCACTATTAATTTTGTTTTGTTGCAAGCATGATTATGCAGTTACTGCTCTCTCGATTGTCGCTCCCTTTCTATTGCTAGCCTTCACTTGTGCTGAGTACTTTACTCGTGCATCCAACTCCCTAAAACCAAAGTTGTTAAAAAGAGTCCACCATATCTACCTAATAGCATTATTGCTATTCCTTGCATATTTATTATGCTCTGTTTTCTTCCAATAAAAATGTTTGCTTGTTATGTGAAAATTAGTTAGTAAAGCTCTCACGAACTTGATGGCATACTTTACTTTCTTGCACTTAATAAACTTGAACCATTGTGCTCATCTATGTTCCGTATATGCTTGCACTTTATAAGTTGTGAATTAGCAGAACCATGCTATCATGGGTAACACTTTCAACATTGCACTTTATTTAGTTGATATCATGTTCTTTGCTTATGGATCCCGACAGTGTGAAATGAAAGGGGAGCTTGTAAGGCTCATGGAGTTCGTATATGTGTTAGAGAAACGCCTGGGCGGCTGGTCTAAGCCATGCCTAATCATGGTGGAAACCTACAGCGTAACCATAGTGAGCAATCTATGAAGCATCCCTTATATAAAAAAAGCCCCTATGCAAATAGGAAAGAAAAAAAGAGAAACAAAAGAAAAAAAGAGAAAAAAACCCTATGCAAATAGGAAATAAAAGAATTGCTGAGATGCTCATTGTCTGCTTGCCTTGTCATTTTGTTATGGGGAATCTTCCGTATCATCAGGCAAGGGGTACCCCGTTGGCAGTTCTCTATGATACACATGTACTTACAATGACAAGAACTTACCGGTGACTAAACTTGCGTAGCATGAGGAACGGTACTTGTAAGTAAGGGGCATGAGATTTTTAGCTTATAACTTATCAAGCATATCCTCATATTTGATCACTTTAACCTTAATCACCTAAAGATGCTTATGATAGGGGCAATGAGAGCTCAAAGCTAATGAGTACCATACTTTCAACATTTGGAAGCCTTTCAAACTTTTAAATCTTTTTCTTTCACTTTCATGTTGAGTCACCATTTATTCTTTGAGCACCTTCCCGAGAACATAGCTGTCATTCTTAGTGTAATGTGCTTGTCTCAAAACATAGTTAATTATGACATAACTTTGACACTTGTATCTTTGATATGTCTATTTCTAGTCTTCACTTGAACTTCAGAGGTGCCTTGGCATTTATGTTTTGCTCCAAAGAACAAGCAAGACACCACTTTATCATATCTTCTTACGAGCACTACAATCCTGCATGTGCTTATGTGTCATGTTGCTTATTATTAATGAGTTGGAATCTCTTCATAGCTTGCATGACTACTGGGTAAACTTATTTGCATACTCTTTATTATGAATTGCCTAAGTATTTGATCATATGCTGAGAATATATACATCTTATGAAGCAAATGTGTTCGTGAAAGTTTCTTTTATCGCACTCAGTTTTCAAATGAATTGCTTGAGGACAAGCAATAAGCTAAGCTTGGGGGGAGTTGATACGTCCAAAACATATCTACTTTCCCAAACACTTTTGCTATTGTTTATCCTCTAATTTGTGTGATTTGGATACAACTAATACGGACTGACGTTGTTTTCAGCAGAATTGCTTTGGTGTCTTGTTTTTGTGTAGGAAATCAACTTTCAAGAAAAATCCCAGAAAATATCGCAAAACTTCTATTTTACCAGAAGACTCACGGAGTCAGAAGACAGGACGAAGAAGAGCCACGAGAGGCCCACACCCCCTGGCAGCATGGGCCAGGCTAGGCCGCGCCAGGAGGGGGTGTGGCTGCCTCGGACTCCGCCTCGACCTCTCCTTTCGCCTATATAAGCCCTCTGACCTAAAATAGACGGGGGGTTCGATGTTTTTCCAGATAGAGTTCCGCTACGCCGCCACCACCTGATACCGCGATTCGGAACCAGAAACTCCGTTCTGGCACCCTACCGGGACGGGGAATTGGAGGAGATCATCACCATCATCATCACCATCGCTTCTCCATCAACCATCCATGATTCCCCCATCCATGAGTGAGTAATCCTCCGCTGTAGGTTATGGGGATGGTAGGGATTGGATGAGATCGTTCATGTAATTGCATCAGATTGTTAGGGCATGGTGCCTAGTATCTATTTGTGCTTTTTGACTCTGTTGCAACTTGTTATGCTTAATGCTTGTCACTAGGGCCCGAGTGCCATGATTTTAGATCTGAACATGTTATTTATTCATGATGATAGTATTGTTTATGATCTTACCTGTAAGTTGTATACATATATTATTGTTCGGAACCAAAGGCCCCGAAGTGACAATAATCGGGATAACCGGAGGGAATGGCTGTGATATGAGGATTACGTGTGTTAATGGAGTGTTAATGCTTTACTCCGGTGCTCTATTAAAAGGAGCACCTTAATTGCCAGTAGTTCCCTTGAGGCCTCGCTACAAACGGGATGGCAGGACAAAAGATGTTGTGCAAGTTCTCATTGCGAGCATGTATGACTATACATGGAACACATGCCTATAATTATTTAGTACTTGGATGTTTTACCTTATTTATCTGCAAATACCCTATGTGTTGATTGTTATGTGAATTGTTTTGTCCATGCAACGCCCGTCCATCCATCCCTATGCCTACCGCGTTTTAATCCTACTGTTTACTGCAATTATTACTACTGTCTTTACTTTTACTACTGCTATTACTTTGCTATTGCTATTACAAAATTATTGCTACTAATAAATTACTGTGAGCAAGATTGTTTCCAGGTGCAGCTGAATTGACAACTCAGTTGTTAAGGCTTATAAATATTCTTTCGCTCCCCTTGTGTCGAATCAATGGGTTTTACTTCCCTCAAAGACTGTTGCGATCCGCTATACTTGTGGGTCATCAAGTATCTTCCCATAACACGGGAGAACAAATCCCGATCTTAATACATACGCCTCAACATATCCCTTCAAAATACATGAGAGACACCTTTATGATCACCTATTACGGTGTGAAGGTTGGTGCAATCAAGGCAGCCTCCGGAGATAGTGATTAGATACGATCTGAAGGTTTAAGGAGTAGATTACTTTGTTTTTCTAATTATCGCAACAATAAACTTTGTGACTTGATCATGTCGTAATACCTATATTGGGTATGCCCACCATATCATTCACTTAATGGCAGACCCTATTGTCAATTGACATAAATGTCTATGATCAAGAAACCTTGATCATCGTTTGACCAATAGACTAGTTGAATAAAGGCTACTATATACTTGGTTTGTTTACATACCACACGTGTACCAATGTTTCCTATTGATACAATTATATCATGATATAACACTTATTATGAACTACTAAGATATGATAATAAACATACTTTATTATTTGACTTTAGGGCATATCTCCAACAAGTCAGACATCACGTATGTAAGTTTAAAATATAACCATGTTAGGGTATGTTTGGTTTGTAGCTATTTTTGCCACCATTAACATTAAACAAGTATGGCTTGCCATAAATGTGTGGCAAAGAAAAATCTTCACACAGTAGTTAGGGTATGTTTGGTTTGTACCAGATACCCCTTTTAGAGATTCGTAGAGGGGTGGCAAGAAAGCTTAGGTCATCGTCTCTAATCGAATTTATGCTCGCTCTTCTACACTGCCATGATCCTCCTTTTATAGCTCTATGGGGATACCACATGGGCCAGCTCACCTTCTCTCCTTCACTTTCTAAGCGGAGTGAAGAAGGGAACAATACAAATTTTACATGTCGGGTAGTGTACACCACACCTAGATCCCGTTTGGTCC
The DNA here is from genome assembly GCA_023614405.1 of Avena insularis. Classification (NCBI taxonomy): domain Eukaryota; kingdom Viridiplantae; phylum Streptophyta; class Magnoliopsida; order Poales; family Poaceae; genus Avena; species Avena insularis. The sequence goes on along the minus strand of CM042690.1, from coordinate 654,725,319 downwards.
TGTCCTCCACATGATGGTCGGGGACCAGGGACATCTTTTTGCTCCTGGGTCTTGTCTTGTTCCGAGCTGCGGCATCGGCGTATTTTTTGCCAAATCTGCCCAAATTTGGAAAGTTCAACCAAGTCTGACCCTTCACCGAAACTAATTTGGAATCTGACCCCTAGGATCGGCGCCATTTAAAATGGCGCCGAAGTTGTACAGGTCGGCGCCAAGATGAAGCAGCTGGGAGGCAAACTAGAGAGGTCGGCGCCGTTTTAAACGGAGCCGACGTCGGCGCCATTTTAAACGGAGCCGATCTCCTTCAAGTCGGTTTTCTGTTTTGTGTGCCGACCGAACAACGTCGGCGCGCTTTTAACGGGCGCCACCCTGGGTCGATTCAATTCGAAGTTTCGATTTGGTTGAACTTTTCAAAATTGGGCAGATTTGGCAAAAAATACGGCATCGGCTCTATCCAACTGGGCTACACGACAAGTCTGCTTTCTTCCTTTCTTGGGTGGGCTGTAAACACTGTTAAGGAACTATAACGCCCGCGCCCTTCGCTTCATGTCCCCCAAGGGTGTCTTTGTCTTGGGTTCTTGTCGGTCGTGGTCAAGACCTGTCAGACGGGGATCGTTCCAGAGCCAGCAATGACATCAGTGATGACGTATCCTTCTCGGGACTTTGCTTCCTCTCTTCGTGGTGTGCCCAGGGGTCCGCCTTCAGTGGGTAAGGGACACCCCGGTTTTCCCGAATCCTACATCTGTCTTGCCACGAATGTGTGGCAAATAAAAACTTAACCACAAGTGTGGCAAGATTTGGCAAAAAAAAGTTGAGTCTATGACACATGGACCATTTAGATTGTAAAGTGTGGCAAGTCACGACTAGTATGAAAACAGAAAAAAGTACATCCTAAACTCTGTGGCGAGAAGAATATGTGAATCATCCGGAGGAAATGACTCTCAACAGGAATAGCACATCATGGGTGAAAAGCCAAGAGAAAAAAAACAGCAAGGCAGCACCTTAACATTAAACAAAAGACAAGATCATCAAAGTGTAAAGAGTGAACTCCACGATTTACCCGCTAGTTATGATTTTGTGACACTAATTACTTTGACAAATTAAAATTTGTCTAGATTAATCCATTTAGAAACTTTAGAACCTCTTTTTCTGATGCATGTCACACGAGTAAAGTGTGAGATGATGACGTTGATTCAAAAATATAGGCATGGCTACAAGGAGTGGAATGGGTGGATAAATGAAGTCTCAACATGATCGATGGCACCCTCCGATATTTTACACATTTTGTTGCGCCATATTGACACATAACTCTGATTTTTTACACATTTTGTCGCGTCATATTGACACATAACATGCCGGTTCTATCTGACGAAAACAAGCAAAATGCCAAACTGACGTAAAATCGTGTTCTAAGTCTCCTAAATACTCCCTCCGATTCAAATTAATTGACTCGAATTTGTCTAAATTTGGATGTATCTAGCACTAAAACATGTCTAGGTACGTCCGAATCTAGACAAACCCGAGCCAATTAATTTGGATCGGAAGGAGTAGATATTTTGGTATGATGTTTCACCAAATAGGATAATATTTGTCACAAATACATAACGATAAAAAAAGAATTTACTCAAGTGTAAATAAAGAGAGGCAGTATTGCAGCAAACAAGCGGGTATCATCATGGGCCGTATGCCGCATGCGCACGGAAGCACCCGTTCTTGGATTCAGCCGAGTGACGTGACCAAACAACTGAACCGCGCGCTAGGGTCGTGAATGATGAGCAGCAGAGCAGCCCGCTGCCGGCTAGCCGCCCTGCCAACCGGCCGGGCCCGACAAGGCCGGCGGAGTGCAGTGCAGGGCGCAGGCCTAGCAAGCTCTCTGGCTCGTTGGGTGACAGGAGGCTAGCACGATCCGTCAGCCAGTCAGATGCGTTCCAGTGCTAGAAACGAGACGAAGAGAAATGAAATAAAGTTCCAAGGGTCTCTTTGTGGCATGACGGCTTTATGGATGTGAAATGAATCAATCCCCGAGAAGTGTGGCTAGCTAGGGAATATTTGCCTTTCTAGCTAGGTCAAACTGCGTTGTCAATCTTTTGCACACTATACTTATCTCCTCCCAATTATTTGGTGAAAGAACAGTAGTGCTCTCCATTTTGGAGAGTTTATGTTAAGGTAAAATACTACTCGTTCCATTTTAAAATATTATATTCGTTTAAAAAAACTAAAACATCTTATATTTTGGAACGGATGGAGTACGTATCTTAGTCTGATAGGAAACGAAACACCGGACCTCTTCACCACTGTTGGATTTCACGCATCGATCCAACGTCTTGCAGATTGCCTATATAATCCATTGAATCACCACCTTCTCACAACCACAACCAGGCTAGGGTAACCACCACAACCACCGGCCAAAGCTTCCACGCCACGAGTGGGGATGAGGAGCACGGCGTTGGCTACGACATCGATCGAGACCGGCGACAAGGGGCACAACGTTAGCGAGGAAATCGACTGGGATCGCCGAAGAGGAGCGCCCGACAAGACGACCGCTGGAGATATGAAATCCGCGAAGACACGAACAAGGATCTAGATGGGGAGGTGGTCGATCTCATCGGCCCGCATATCGCTCCTTCCCGCGTCACTGCATCCGCCGCTCCATCCTTGCTGCTCCTAGTCAACTCGACATTGTTCCAATGTCAATGGCACTCCTTCCTCGGAGACGTTCCTTTGCATGCACGATGATCTTCGCTCAACTTTGGCAAACGAACCCCAGTCTAATAAAGTGCGATTCCTAACCAAACCCCTAAAAAAGGTACCACGAGAACAAAAAATAAGGCCCCGTTTGAAACATAGGCTCTCAAAACATAGAAATAGAAAAAATGTAAGAATTAAGATGCCATGTAACCTTGAATTCCTATAGGAACCAATACCAGAGAAAATTTTAAAAGTGTCGTTTGGTGGATGTCATGCAGGAAAAACGTGAGAAGTGTAGACACGAAGAGATAAAAATTTGAGTTTTCCTCCAAAATTTCTATGAAATAGCCTATTCCATTATCCCATAAGAATATCAAAGAAATCTAGGATTCCTGTTCCTGATCCAAATGGTACTACCATATAAAATTTTGCTATAGAAATCCCATCCTCTAAGTTTCCCACACTTTTCCTTCGTTCAAACGGGGCCTAAGCTTTCGCATTTAAATGTTGGGACATAATTATTGAGTCCCCTCGGTTTGAATAAGATGACTAGAAACGCCAAGGTTTTACTTTTGTACTGGACCAAAGTTACTGAAGAAATCATGCGGCAGAGCTCAGACCCCAAGGGCAGGCCACAGCGATGGAGCATATTCTCATCTCTTTAGTTATTATTATTACTGCAGTAAAAGTAGACGTGGTGGCGTGTGCTTTTGTTTTACAACCGGGGACCGTTTCACAGGGAATTCAGCACCGGACGAAATGGATTGCACTCGCGCAGGTGCTGCTGAGTGCTGACCGACCGACCGACTCGTGCGGTAAAAAGCTGTTCGCGTGAATAACGCAACGCAGGCCACAGGTGGGATAAAGTCATTTTTTGGTTCCTTTTGCAAAAGAAAGACCACCTCGCTGCTGCAACGCCCACTTTTTCCAGCCACGCACTTGATGCTGCTGGGAGCGTCATCTACATGTACTGCACGAGCCAGCAAGTCAGCAACCAATTGCAGTTTGGATTTTTTTTGAAGTGATTAATACTCTGCAGTTTGGATTTTTTTTTGAAGTGATTAATACTCTGCAGTTTGGACGATTCTTCACGGTAGTATTATGGAAGGACAAGAATTTTGCTAAAGGAGAAAAATTCAAAATCTTCTTCTCCTGCTTTAGCCGGCATGTCTTAAAAACTTCATCTAACCCTATCCGGTGGTTCACGTGTATTGGTTTTACTATGCTCGACGGTACCATCATAGCACCTCCCCTCGTCCCCCGCACGGTGTCCGGCGACGTTTGGTTTTGGGCCGTATGATGGCGTCGGATTCGTTCAGAGCTGAGCCGTGTCTTTCATACAAAAATTTAAAATACTTGTAATTTCTTAAAATACGTCGATATCACACTAGTTCAAACATGTGTATAAAAAATTGAAAAAACCCCCTAAAACCTAGTGGCGTCCCTCAGTGGCGAATCCATGATAAAAATGTAGGGTGGGCTCAAAATACCGAGAACATAATTTGAGAAGACAATACAATACAACCTACAACGGAATTTCGAAACTAAGATGCACAATTAGCCATGCACCTACAACACAAGGCTTACATTGTAAATATATTCAGTTTAGCTCGATTCTAACACCTTTTTGCTGCCTTCACTACTAAAATTTTAACCTTTTATCATCAACCATGGTTGAGGCATTCATATTTGATAGTTTATTCCTACAAACGGAGGGTAGGCTCGAGCCTAACGAAGCATGGCTGGTAAATTCGCCCCTGGCGGCCCTGGCCCTGGCCAGTCCAAAACGACGGTACATCGCCGCCGCGTAGTCGTCATCATCGTCATCGTCGCTAGGCTCCTGCTTCAGCTGCAGCGGCATGGTGCTGCAGCCCTAGCCCGGATCGTCACCCAGCTCGAACAACCGGGCCTGTCGTCATCGCACTCGAGTTCGACAAACAGGTCGAGGCGGCGCGCTCGCTCGGCCTGCTCGCGCCGGTACTCCTCTGCGGACCAAGCTTCGGCGAAAGCGTCTGTCGCTAGCGGCACAGCCTCGAAGGAGGCACGCTCGGCGACGTGCTCGCCTGGGAACTCCTCCGGGTCCTCATCGATCTTCAGCTAGAGGGCGACCGCCTTGTACTTCGGCGACGGCGTCCATTCCTTCTTCACCTAGAGCTAGGGCCCGGCGAGGTGCAGGCGGCCACGGGGAGGTGATGGCTCGCGTCGACCCCTAGCAGCAGCGCCATTACCGGGGCGCCGTTGCAACTGCTGCGCCGGAGGGGCCTCCTCGTACTCGTCCTTCACCGGGGCGAGGATAGCAGAGAAGCGCGGCGATGTCGTGGAGTACAGGGAGTAGAGGGATGAAGGCGACGAAGACCTCGACAAGGAAAACATCAAGGAAGAGCGGGTGACATGGCGTGACGCCCATCGTTGGTCCGGGTAGCGCTGCCTCTACCAAGGAGGCATCACCAGTGGCGGGTTGTTGCCGGCGGGGATGTAGTCGAGGACCCAGGCGAGCGTCCGCCCTAGGGCGCTCCACCATCGGATCCACCCTTCAAGGTTGCTGTCTTTCGGTGGGGGTCCGTTGCCATCGTAGGCATCGACGCGAGCCTGGTAGTGGTCCTCGAAGAACACGCTCCACGCCGACGCGTTGTCGGGATCCTAAGCGAGATCGTTCCGCTCCTCCGGCGTGAGGACTTCCCAGTAATGGCGGTAGATCTCCGCCTGCCGCGCCTGCCCACGGGGGACCGGCGGGACGGACCGGCCACCGGCACTAAGGACCCAGTTGTGCGGGCACCGCATGTCCGGCGGCGCTTGGCACCCCACCTCCCACAACGCCCGTGCCTCGTGGACACGCAGAGAGCGTCGCCCGAACCCGTTCACGGCGGCACCATGTCCGGGGTATCTCTCCATGGCCGGTGGTTGGGTGGTTGGGAAAAGACGGGACGTAGGGCTGCGAGTATGGAATGGGTATAAGGAGCCGCGGGGAAGGAGGGGGTTTTATGCACGGGCGGCGGCGCGCCCATTGAATGCGGGCGGTGGTGCGGCAGGCGTGGCGGACGTGATGCATCGGTTGCTCGCCTGCAAAAGGCTGATCGGCGGGCAGCAGCGCCATTACTGGGGCGCGGCTGGCGAGGAGGAATACGGACCGATCAAGGACCAAACGGATCAGCCACTGAAGCTGACAGGGGTGGCCCGCGATGACCAGGTGTTTCCCGCGCAAGATTCTCCGCGCCTTCCCGCTAGAAACGCGGCATCCGACGTCCCGCTTGCCCCTCCATGGGTTGAGTTTGGCCTATGGACGTCGGATAACAAAACGGGCCGCACCGGCCCCAAAACAAATTTGGGTGGTGGGCTGGGCATTAATTTGGCCGTCGGCGCCACCGATAGCCCTTTAAGGGTCTTTAGGGCCCCTGAGTGGAGATGCTCTAAGGACACTAGACTAGCCAATCTCTCAAAAATTAGAACATGAGACACATCCAATAGCCCGCCCGTTTCCCTATCTAAATCTGCTCTATTTTGAGATGTTAATAACATGATTAAATGGGGAGGCGAGAGATCGAGCCAGTCCCCCACGCTATGCAATCCAATTTTTTTATAATGCATGTTTTATTACTTATATTACACCCGATCTCTGTATAATAGGATACATATAGCCACAATCCGGATCTCATGCATGCTAGCGTCTCGAAAAAATGCCTTATAAACTCCTCCAAGAAATGCATGCCTTGGCCGAGCACCACTCTCCCGGACTGATCTCTTCTTCCTCCTTCATTCGTCTCGTGGTCTTTGATATCAGTGGCGAGCAAGGATTGGAGCAAGCACCAGGCCAGAAAATGGAGCACAAAATAATAATCTCCTAAAAATACTCTTCTAGCAGCACATAAGATTTTCTATGATTGCAAAAAGAAAGCATATGATTTCAACTTAATATTATTAATGATACAACAACATACATAAGAGATGGCAGAAAACTAGAAATAGTAGTCTGGGTATACATATGGTTTCAACTTGGATTGAGGAGCTTCATCGGTTTGATGATTTGCAGTTGTTGATTGGTTTGGTATTGAAATTAATGTGTAAATATCTTCTTTTGTACCTAAAACATGAAATCAGTAACAATTTTTTTTAAATCAATGTATCATTTAAGTTACAAATCAATACAATGGAACAGTTGAAGAAATTACCTAGTTGAGAGGGAGTCGCAGCTAAGCCAAAGAGCTCAAGACATTCAGGAGTTTCTGGAGTTAAACTGAGGATCAGAGGAACTAAGGTCTCAACGGGCGGGCATGCATAGCCGCACAGTAGAAGTAATTGGGTGGCGTTAGTAGAGGGTTGCGTGGAGGAGGCGAATATGCGTCCAGGATGGTAGGGCAGGTCAGTGGCAACAGCACAACAGCTGAGTTCGAGCAGCGGAGGGCATCACCACAACAGAGATACGACCCGATGGGGCCCGTAAGTTTGGGAAGCTTTGCGGGACTGACTGCCGACCATTGGAGAGAAGCAGAGAGCTAGAGGCATGGTTGCAGGCGTGTTTGATGCACATTTATTATGTTTGTAGTTTATTATGCCATATTCGTTCATAATTTATTCATATATGATGTTATAATCATGCTTTAGAATGATTTCAAGAATTTTTTCTAAAAGATCTCTTTTATTTGTATTATAATTCTAAAGACAGGAAAATCTTGTTTTATGCATTTTTCACTTGCATGGACCTTCACGGACTTAAAAGGACTTGGGAACTTTTTTCTACTAAAGTTTTTTTCATCGAAACGAAGGCCTGGAGCACTTGGACCTCAACGGTAGCCAGAGGAGGGCCAAAAGAGGGCCCATGACGCGGTCTAATACCTTGGCCGCGTCATAGGGCCCACTTCCCCCTCAAAGCTTCGTCGTCATCGATCTTTTCATCCACGACTTTGTGTTGACCTAAACACTTATATATAGTGCTCTGATTGCGATCTCAGAGTACGGTGCACCACAGAGACAAAAAGACGAAATAGAGGAGATTCTGTGGAGATTGGAGGGGGAAACACTGTTGTAAAGCCGCCGAGTCGCATCTCCAACCTCTCCACCAACATCTCAATCATCACCATGATCAGGAGGAAGTAGTCCACCCCCAGACTATGGGTTTGTGGAAGTAGCTTGTTCTATTTCTCTCTCTCATGCTATCAATGTTAAAGTGTCATATGAGCTGCTCAACATGATTATGGTCATCTATATATAATCCTTTGTGGTGTATCTTTGATTTTTATGATTTAAATATTTAAGATTGGTTATTTTTGATGTATAAGTAGATGTATATTATGTACCCCGTTCTTGATTACTTCATTCTGATCAAACTTGTATGATGGGACATGACAGGGGGTACGTGTGTACTAAATGGAGTGACATGGTAGTATAGAACTAGACAATGATATAAAGTTTAGGTCCTACTATGATTTTCATCTTTCTATTGTTACCTCACTAGGGATAAATGAATGCAAGTGCTACTATTGCCTAGATACAATCTTAGGTGAGCTCATATCTTTTGTGGTATCTCACTAGGGATAAATGAATGCAAGTGCTACTATTGCCTAGATACAATCTTAGGGGAGCTCATATCTTTGGAGGTAGTATTATGTGTCCAACATTATGTCACTAAAGCAAAGGCAATACTCTAATTATTTTTAATACTAGTTTGCGGAGTTTTCTCCTTTTTGAAAGGGAATGAGGTGGGGGAAGTGTTGGGTCCGCGGCATAGAAAACAAAAATTTTCCTACGGTGTGAACTACACGCCAAGATCTATCTACTAGGTACAAAGCAACGGGTGGACATACATCCAACAAGAACTTACCCTCGTAGACAACGAGCTTTGTTAACGAGTAGGAACTCGTGGTTGATATAGTCGTACACTTGTCGATCTCAAGATCATGATGAAGTCCAGCAAGTCCGGCTCCAACACGTCCATCAGATCCAGCTCCAGCACCACCAAGTCCAGCATCGCAAAGCAGCGGCGCATCCGTGATCGCACACACGTCTGGTACCCCGACAACCTCCATCCCTCGCTCCAGCAAAGCAGCGGAAGCAGCAACTCCTTTCCAGATAAAGCCACCGGGAACATGTATCTCGCTAATCCGAGACCATGGGGAATAATACTAGAGGGGGAGAGAGATCCTTCACAAGGAGGTGTGTGTGAGAAGTGAGGAGGGGGTGGCCTTTTATAGGAGGAGGGGGGTGCCCCTCCTTCATGGCCGACGCATGGAGGAGGTGACCCTTCACCTCCTCCATTCATGTGGTGGTAACTCCCTCCACATAAATTTGCCCCTTCACATTCTCTTTTAAAGTCTCCACTTTAAATGCATTAAATTTTTCCAAATTTAATGCTCTCTCATTTAATAAAACTCTTTTATTAATTTTATTCATAATTTTGTTAATTACTTTAATTAACAAACATTCACATAAAACCCCCTGCAATATTTCAATATTACATGTAGAACCAATTTCAGCATTTTCACCCGAAACAGTTTTGGTGTCTATTGAAATAATTCCAGCACTTTCTTAAATCTTTATCTGAAACATATTTGCTCCAAATGGTGTCGGTATCCCTTAAGTGTGTCACCCTACGGTTCGCGAATAATGCAGACATGATCGAGACCCCTCTCCGATCAATAATCAGCAGCGGGACCTGGAGATCCATACTGACTCCTACACATTCAACGATGACTTCTGTGATCGTGAGAACCTTTAACACTTGTAACTAAATCCCTTTATCCCGCGATATATTACATGTCCAAGATTCGATCATCGGTATCTCCATACCTAGTTTGATCTCGTTACCGACATGCACTCTTTTCTTGTTCCCGTGATATAACATTCTAGTGATCACATCACTTGCTTGCAAGCTATTTCAATGTGATATCACCGAGAGGGCCCAGAGTATATCTATCCGTCATCGGGATGGACAAATCCCACTCTTGATCCATGAACCTCAACATAACACCTTCGTAGTACTGAACCCATCTTTATAGTCACCCTGTTACGGTGTGACGTTTGATGTTATCAAGATACTCTTCCGATGTTAGCAATTAACATGATCTCATGGTCTAAGGATAAAGATTACTTCGTATGATGTTATAGCAATATAAACATAATGACTTGATCGTAATGCTATACTTCGGATGAATGTTCATCACATCATTCCACCAATGGTGTGACCTTGTTATTAACAACATCCAATGTCCATGATCAGGAAACCTTGATCATCTTGTTAATCAACAAGCTAGTCTATAAGAGAGGCATGACTAGGAACCCTTTTTGTTTATTAAACACACATGTATTGATGTTTCCGAATCAATACAATTCTAGCATGTAAAATAAACATTTATCATAAACATGGAATAAGATAATAACCACTTTATTATTGCCTCTCGGGCATATTCCCTTCAGTCTCCCACTTGCACTAGAGTCAATAATCTAGTTTGAAAAAACTTTGCGCATTGAACACCTATGGCTTTCTGGTGTTGCATATACGCTATTGCTAGTGGTTAACATAATCTCCGGATGTGAAAGTTTCAGATCCGTGTGTATTTGCATGTCTTTGCGTCTCTACGCATCACTCATTCTCAAATGAGATGGCATTGTATAAATTTGGTCCTCTGGTGAGACCTTTAGTTCGTTCGGCTCAAAATATGTTGATATTATTGTCACACAATATATCTTCATAGTATTAGCCCACTTTGAACCACACCTAGTTTGATAACAAACTACTTAACACAAATTCCCTCCTTTGCTGCTACTATAGCAGTTATATACTTAGCCTTTTGTTGTAGGTCACAATATCTCAACTTTGGAACTCATCCAAATCTATCATGGAACATCCTTTCCATTATATTGTGCCACCCATAGTCTAAATTGAGATAAATTTAATTTGTATCTTGTGACAAAACTAGTATCAATGTAACACTTTACAATGAACTACCTTTAACTATTTGTCACTTATACATGATATATTCTTAGTTCTTCCAAAGCTCATAAGAATATCTTTACTATTGTCCAATGATCATCTTATGAATCATTCTGGTATATGCTCATAACATTTAGAGCATATGACATTCTGGATATATACATATCATGGTATAATCGATCAGAATCTTCATGTGATTTTACTCACCAAGTGTTGAAACACTTGAATCTGAATACAATTCTTTCGATGCAGCAAGAACCTTTCTTGTTGTTTCCATATTGAACCCTTTCAATATCTCATATTGAACCCTTTCAATATCTTATATATGTATGTCTGGCACAACCATATTAGCGCCTTGATCTATCCGTATAGATATTGATGCCTAATATTCTGGGTTTGCCCAAGTCTTTCATCGAAATCTTATTTTAATGAAATCCTTAACTTGTGTCAATTCAAGATACATCATTTCCAATCAACAATATGTCCTCTACATAATGTATTAGAAATATGTCTCAGCGCTCCCACTTAATTTCTTGCAAATGCAAGCATCTTCATCATCTCCGATGAATTTAAACTCTTTTAACAGTTTCATCATGGTGAAGATTCCAACTCCGCTATGCTTACTTCAACTATTGAAGTTTACATGCCCTTTTAGCACCCTTTGAATTAACAAAACCCTTCGGACCATGTCATGTACATGTCCTAGGTTACTGTTCTATTAGAAGAACCTTGTTTTGTTTATTCAACTACCATATACCAAATTATATGTACTGGTTGCTACATTAATCCGTCAAGATTATATATCGCTATGAAAGATCATATCTTGTCATAGTCAACTCCTTGAACATTGCCATAAACTTCTTTCTGACATGTCGACTATTTCATAGATGTCAAACATCCATGTCTATTTCTTTATAGATGCAAACACGACCGATAGGCTTCACGCCTTTCCGGAGGGTCTTCCAAGTTCAAAAACTTGATTTCTCGTGTATGGATACTATCACGGATTCTATGACTTCTAGTCATTTTATGGAGTCAGGGACCATCATCGCTTCTTTGCATGTAGTCGGTTCACCATTGTCAAGACAATAACAACTTGCTTATCAAATCTTACTATTTGATTCTTACCGACCCACACGGTTCTATAGGAACTTTAATCTCCGAGATCACACCTTTTGTAATCACAAGAGCCATGAGCATTGTGGCGCCAAGGACACTTTCCAAGCGCTACTTAGCACATATAGCTAAGGTTCAACAAACTTATCAAAGTTCTATTGTCCTCCCACTTAACTTTTCACGAATAATTCCTTCTCAAGAAATTTGACGTTCCAAGTAACACACTCTTTTGTCCTTGGTGTTATGGAGAAATTCCCAACAAATTCTTTGGGATAACTTACAAAGACGTGCTTATCCGACTTTGGTTGTAAACATTTTACTTATGCATATCATACCAAAATTTAAGAAAAGACAATTCGGGTTTTATCCCAAACCATAACTCATATGGTGTCATTTCAACGGATCACGATGGTGCTCTTTTTAGTGTAAAAGCGGTAGTCTCTAAAGCTTCAATCCTTCAAACATAATGGCAGTTTTATAAATGACACCTTTGATCTTACCATGTCAAACATGGTTTGATTTCATCTCTCGAATATGCCATACTCCTATGGTTTATCGGGGAACACAAATCATGGAACAATTCCTCAAGTCTTAGGTGTTTTTGCTAAACATGTAACTCAAATATCTTCCTTTATGATCAAATCATAAACTCTTTATTTTCTTGTTACAATGATTTTTCACTTCATCTTGAAAGTCTTTGAACAACTTTCAAATGTTTCATACTTCTTCCTTATTAAGTAAATATACAGATATATTCACTCACATTCTTGAAGAAAGCATATGAAGCAAAAAGATCCATCGCATATGGCTACACATAATGGACTTATGCACATCAGCATGCACAATTTCCAATAAGCTAGTCATCCGTTCCTCTTTGGCCTATGAACGGAGTTTCAATTATCTCGAGGAAAGTCTCACATGCGTCAATTGATCAAAATCAAGGACTCCAAAATTCCATCAACATGGAGTTTCTTCATGTTTTCTTTCAAATATAATTCAAACAACGATGTCACTTCATAAGTGATCTTTCAATCATTTGTCTTGCGACATTTTAGCAATAGTGTTTATGGATGTGATTTCTCCAACTAGACTTGTAAAAGTTCATCCATCCTTTATGGAATACGGTAATTATTTGAACAACCATTGTTCTCATAATACCGGAATAAAATAACAATTATTTAAACAAATCTTGAAGGCTTGGTTTGATGACAACGAAAAACACAATAACACTTTATTTGTTTTCGATGAACATCATCACTCATTCTCTTGCTGGTTACTTAGGCCATTGTAGTTCATGAATTGCGTTGTCCTGTATGACACTTCATACCAACCAATTCGGTATCCAATACCTCATAACCACATTGTTTAACAAGCAAGGAATATAGCCATAACATGTATATCTTCTATATACCCAAGTTGGACATCTCCAACCTTTTATATTCTGCCAAATATTTTATAGATTCTCTTTCAGCAATTCCTTTTTCTTTTAAAAGAATCTATCAACATCAATAGTGGTGTCATCAACATGACACATGGTACAAAGCGTATATAGTCAACTACTAATACCTTTGGACTTGCACTTTGAAGTGGATCACCATCATCAAATGTTTGGTGTTCTTTCAAAAATCCATTCTTTAGTAATCTATTAGTGTAGTAGACATTTTACTTACATCTTCTATTCATCCTTATCATGACAACTTTCATGATCAAGATACTATAGCTTATAAGGAAGAATCGCGAGTATACTATTAGTTTCCAAAACCTTTTTGGTAGATTCAGATGCCTAGCATCTCCATCCTTCACAAATTCGCATACAATATGAGAACATGTATTTTGCTAAATTATACTCTATCATAATGCAACCAAAAACATTGTTTCAGATATCACAATATCTTTCACACATGATGGTTTCTGAAACAATTTCCAGCTCCAATATAATCTTGATATTAAAACAACTTTTTGAATATCAATAATCATGGAGGCAAACATGATACTTTAGATACTAACATTGGAATTATTACTCTTGATTTAATACTACTTATTAAACGTCCTGGAGTAAATAGAGTTTGCTAAAAGTTTGCAATAGGACTTATAAACTTTAAATTGACATTCAAAACAATACGATACCAGTTCGTAAAGTAAATATCTAGAATTCTATAGTTCTATTATCTCAAATAAAAACTAAGCATAAGGTAGAAAACGAATGCCAATGACTACAACAAACTATGCAAATTCACTTTAATTTAATTTATGACAAATTTGGTTCGACTAATCCAAATTAGAAATGAACCCCCACTCAAAGACGACATCCCTCGTGCCTTTTTGGTGATTACATGAACCAAATCCACTATACCAAGTCCGATCATCATGTGATTTGATGTAGCTTCAAAGGCGAGCATCTATATGGGCATCATATCAACTATATGACTCATGCTTAACCTTTCGGTCCGTGTTCCGAGGCCATGTCTGTACATGCTAGGCTCGCCAAGTAAGAACCTTAGTACTCGCGTGTGTAAAACTGTCTTAGACCCGTTTGTATGAAAGCGAAGAGTCGAGTACACCCGATCATCACGTGATGTCTCGAAACACGATCCACAAAATGGTGCATACTTAAGGAAGAACATATTTTTATCTTGATATCTAAATGAGGGATCATCTTACAATGCTACAGAAAGCACCAAACTAGCAGTATAAGATGCTAACATCTAATGTGTAAAGTGAGATGATATGGTCCATGCATTTGATCTCTATCATTTGCATCGTGATATGATCTCTATCATTCCTTTGTGTGTAAGGCCATGGTCTATGGAACTTACAAGTTGAGTGTGTTGTAAGAGTATATATCACACATCTACTTACAACAATACCATATCAATACACTAGCCTCTAATTTATCAATTGCAAGTTTTACGTGGCTTAGGGCTTTTGGAGATAGAACCGTTCTTACCTACGAACATGAACCAGAACGAGGATAACCAAATTATTAGCAACTCGTTGTAAATCAGATATTAACTATAGTAGGAGAGACAGACACCCGCCAGCCACTTATGCAAAACAAGTTGCATGTCAGTCGTGGAACCGGTCTCATGTACGATGACATGTAAGGTTGGTCCGGGCCGCTTCATCCCACTATGCCACCAATATCCAAAATACATAGAAGATGCAATAACATGATCATCATCGCCCACATATCAACATATGTGTACTACCCGTGCTAAGCACCTACGCATAGATCAGGCTCTGATACCACTGTTGGGTCCGCATCATAGAAAACAAAAAATTTCCTACGGTGTGAACTACACGCCAAGATCTATCTACTAGGTACAACGGGTGGACATACATCCAACAAGAACTTGCCCTCGTAGACAACGAGCTTTGTTAACGAGTAGGAACTCGTGGTTGATGTAGTCGTACACTTGTCGATCTCAAGATTGTGATGAAGTCCAGCAAGTCCGGCTCTAGCACGTCCATCAGATCCAGCTCCAGCACCACCAAGTCCAGCACCGCAAAGCAGCGGTGCATCCGTGATCGCACACACGTCCGGTACCCGACAACCTCCGTCCCTCGCTCCAGCAAAGCAGCGGAAGCAGCAACTCCTTTCCAGATAAAGCCACCGGGAACATGTATCTCGCTAATCCGAGACCATGGGGGAATAATACTAGAGGGGGAGAGAGATCCTTCACAAAGAGGTGTGTGTGAGAAGTGAGGAGGGGGTGACCTTTTATAGGAGGAGGGGGGTGCCCCTCCTTCATGGCCGGCGCATGGAGGAGGTGACCCTTCACCTCCTCCATTCATGTGGTGGTAACTCCCTCCACATAAGTTTGCCCCTTCACATTCTCTTTTAAAGTCTCCACTTTAAATGCATTTAATTTCTCCAAATTTAATGCTCTCTCATTTAATAAAACTCTTTTATTAATTTTATTCATAATTTTGTTAATTACTTTAATTAACAAACATTCACATAAAACCCCCTGCAACATTTTAATATTACATGCAGAACCAATTTCAGCATTTTCACCCGAAACAGTTTCGGTGTCTATTGAAATAATTCCAGCACTTTCTTAAATCTTTATCTGAAACATATTTGCTCCAAATGGTGTCGGTATCCCTTAAGTGTGTCACCCTACGGTTCGCGAATAATGCAGACATGATCGAGACCCCTCTCCGATCAATAATCAGCAGCGGGACCTGGAGATCCATACTGACTCCTACACATTCAACGATGACTTCTGTGATCGTGAGAATCTTTAACGCTTGTAACTAAAACCCTTTGTCCCACGATATATTACATGTCCGAGATTCGATCATCGGTATCTCCATACCTAGTATGATCTCATTACCGACATGCACTCTTTTCTCGTTCCCGTGATATAACATTCTAGTGATCACATCACTTGCTTGCAAGCTATTTCAATGTGATATCACCGAGAGGGCCCAGAGTATATCTATCCGTCATCGGGATGGACAAATCCCACTCTTGATCCATGAACCTCAACATAACACCTTCGTAGTACTGAACCCATCTTTATAGTCACCCTGTTACGGTGTGACGTTTGATGTTATCAAGATACTCTTCCGGTGTTAGCAATTAACATGATCTCATGGTCTAAGGATAAAGATTACTTCGTATGATGTTATAGCAATATAAACATAATGACTTGATCGTAATGCTATACTTCGGATGAATGTTCATCACATCATTCCACCAATGGTGTGACCTTGTTATTAACAACATCCAATGTCCATGATCAGGAAACCTTGATCATCTTGTTAATCAACAAGCTAGTCTATAAGAGAGGCATGACTAGGAACCCTTTTTGTTTATTAAACACACATGTATTGATGTTTCCGAATCAATACAATTATAGCATGTAAAATAGACATTTATCATAAACATGGAATAAGATAATAACCACTTTATTATTGCCTCTCGGGCATATTCCCTTCAGGAAGCCCCTATAATTTTTTTTCTCTGAAAATATAAGAACTCAAATCCGCATATGTAAGGATTTGATTCTGGGTCGCTGGGTTGTATATCCACTTCCCTAACTAAGTGAGCTAGGCTCACATCTATGTGGCATTTTCTCTTACTAGTGGAGTATTAGTGGGATGTGTTGTATCGTCTCAAATATAGGATGTGATGCCCATATTAATATCTATCGAACATATTGTTAAGTTACATCAACATTATGCTTAGGAGAAGTTGTTTTTGACCGTACCATGTTAATGAGAGAGTAGACAAGTGAAACTATGAACCCTGGTCTATTTTTAATAATAAGAAACACGTTTTACGTTCATTTACAAGTCCTTTTATTTACAGTACTCATTTATTTAGAAAATACAAAAAATATCATACTTACATTTAGTTTTTTCAGATAGTTTGTATTACTATCAACACTATTACACAACACTCTTGCATAGCATATAGTTTGTATTTTATATTGCATTTAGTTTACTTTACTTGCTGCATATTTACTTTAGTTATTTTATTTTAACGTTTGTTTTCAATTCTAATACAAAACCTTGTGATTGGTAACCATCTGGCAGAGTTGGGGGCACAAGGCAATCAACTTTGCTTTTCAGGTTGCTAGAAGAGGAAGGAGAAGTGTTTTCAATTCTAATACAAAATCTTGTTATTGACAACCGTTTGGTGGAGTTGGGGGCACAATGCAATCAACTTTTTTTTCAGGTTGCTAGAAGAGGAAGGGAAGTGTACATTTACTGTTTCTCGGATAGTTTGATCTAAACCCTCGAGTCACTCTTGGGGGAAATTTTGTTGCTACATCACTCCGCGCTTAGAGTCCCAACAACTAGTGTCCATGTAGTCTGGTGTCATCAAGATATTTTTTGACGCGGTTGCTATGGAGATAGTAAATAACATATCACAATGGAGCATACTCAAAGCTTTCACACGACAATAGCTAGATATATTCGGGCGCCACCACCATTGTGTGACAAACCAAGCTTGGGGAAATGCACCTTTGTGAGCTTTTCTTTTCCTTTAGATCTTCAAAGCATTTTTGTTCGTATTATTCTAGTCTTTGTTTTTGTTCTTTACTTTTATTTGTTTGCATAAGTACTTCTATTTTTGCATATTTACCTTTAGTATTGCATTTGTATTTACTTTAAATAAAACAAAAGACTAAAAAAATTAGTAGTAGCGCTTTACTTTAGTTTTCAAACATGGTTTATGTAGTAACAAGGAATATGAATTTGGATTATAAAATGAACTAGACTCCTCTCTTCACCCCCGGGGGCGCGGCCGCAAGACAGAACATTTGATGATATGATCGCGCTACATGTTAGCGCAAGATAAAAGACCTTGACAAGCAGAACATGGTAAACACGCTGCTGAAAAAATATTCGATGACCAGATGGTTTGAATCTATCAACTATACGTTCTATTATCTTTCCGCCCCTCGGGACGTGACTATTAGACATAACGTTTCAACAAGCGTTGAATATAGCGATTTTTTTATATAAAGCAAATCAAAGACACACCTGGTACCTGTGAGCTGAAGGCTATAAACCAGTGGTGCGTAGTCTGATTTTCCGAGGTGGGACAAAACGTCCCGCAATAATGCTATCACATATTGTATCCCACGTCGCCGGATGATAGACTACAGTATAAATCGATATGATCACGCTACATCTATGTGCAAGAGAAAAGATAGAACCAAACCCAAACGTGGAAAACACCGAGCTCTAAGCAAAATAGAGATGACAAGCACGTCGATGAGAACAAAGGACGCATGCGGTAGGCAGAATCTTGACAATATGACCGCGATACATCAACGTGCAAGAGAGAGGATGGAAGCAGAATGCCTGACTGTATGCGTACAACCGGTTAACGACAACGCTGAATGATGTTTAAGCATCGAGAAAACGTATACAAAACGTCCGCTAAAGATAAATTTAGACACAACAAACGCGAGAAGAGTAATCTTGCGAAAGTACGCGTCTATGAGCATGAAAGTAGTAAGGGTATTGTGTTACAAACTATTTCTACTTAGAAGTTTGATAGAGAACATCGTTCAACAAAAAATGGAAGGATTCAACATAGAAGAAAAGTCTTACACGACGTGTCGTAAATAGTCTAGCAGGATGACACATACATCTACTACTAACTCAAACATGGCAGCCGTTGCAAAACGCAAGGAAAGTTTTCGTACAAGGTGATAAGTCCAATAGTATCTGTATGATTATAAGGTACAACACCAGTGAAGATCAGTTAAGCAGACAAAACGGTGGACGTGATATAAAGACAGAAATTGTATAAAAAATATGCGCTAAACTCGTGCGGAAAAAATAAAGTAATCAAGCAGACAAACACAGGAAGACAATACATTGGTTATCATATATGGACGAGAACATAAAAACATGTTAGACGCTAAACCTGCGTTTTACTCTCGATAGCGAACATAAAGGTTACAAAGATACATCGAAACAAAGAGAGAAACTCATATCTGGATGAGCACACAAAAATGTGTTAGAACAAAAAATGTATTTCTTCTCGATAGCGAACAGTAATTTATAGATGCGGCTCGAAACAACAAAGAAATAAAATACTACTACATCTACAAAGGAAAAAAAACTACATCTACTACATCCTAAATATGTCTCTAAGATACATCTAAAAATGCCCCAACATCGTCGAAGCAAAAGCCACCCACATCGTCACCGCTGCGACGACTAAGCCTCGCGTAGAAAAGTCTTGGATGTCATGGCCAATTATTCATCACTCTCTTCGCTGCAGCAAATATGCTACGAAGAGAGTGAGGAAAATTCAGCCATGCCACCCGGAGCATCATCTTTTGTCTTCAAGAAGGCATCGTCTTTTGTCTTCGAGAGGGCGCCGTCTTCTAACTTCGAGAGGGCGTTGTCTTTGGTCATGTAAAAGAAGTGGCGTACGAATGACACCGCGACAAAGAATCAGCAAGCGGACATACCACCGGCATAAACCCATAGAAGCATGTCCAACCTAATGTCGGAGATGTCGTCGCGCAACCGAGGTGTAGTGTGTTGACTATCTCTACAGGGTACGTACAAAGGAACGAACCTATGCTTTCGCTGTCCGTCGTACTATAGAGAACCAAGCCACCACCCGAATGCGTCGAATACGACAAAGCCGTCATTTGGGATGGCCGACGGTGTCTATTCTAGCACATCGTGCTGAGAAGGTAAGCTGAACCAGATAGTGTGATGTGAGAAACCACGAAGACAAAGTGACCTTTTATAGGCAAAGTGGCACACATGTAGGACCCACGAAACCGCCTTACCGTGTGAAGATGTGTCCAACTAGAGTATATGCTACCAGCAGTGATATCGGTTGTGAGAACCCACAGATGCCTAGAGCCTACGCTGATAGCTCATCCCACGACCACGAGAATACGCATCCGCCCATGCTTTACGATGACACCTCCGCTACCAGCTCGGCTACCCGCCGCGAGAAACCGCGTGCGTCTAAAGCGTAGGCTGCCTCATTAGCTCTTGCTAGGCCCCATGACCTCTAGAAAGCGTACTCGACATGGGCTCACCAGGCCGCGTCGACTCTCGATGGGCCCCATGTCCGCGAGAACCATGACCATTATGGGATTAAAGCGCCAAGTTGGTGGACGTGTGGACCCATGTCCGCGAGAAACCGCTACTGGTATGGACTCACCACGCCACGTCGTCTCCCGTCGGCCCCATGGGCAGGAGAAAATGCGTCTGGCATGGGCTTACGACGCCAGACACTAAAAGAAAAGTTGGCTTTTACAACGAATGATTTTCATGGTTGAAGGCCCATTTTTCGAGGTGAAAAAGTCTTCCATGATGGATGACCTCCATGGTAAAAGCCCCATTACCAAAGAGTCTACCATAGTTTTTTTCCGACCGTGGCGGATTGCACCCTTCAACCATGGAAAACCGTGTCGTGATAGATCGGTTTTGCCATCTTGTTGACTGTCGTCATGCAAAAAGCCACGTGACAAACACCGTTAACGGCCGGTTACCGCCATTAATGGTCAAAAAACCGTGGTGGAAGCTAAGGCCTCCTAACTATTAAGTGGTCCAACCCATGAGAGAAGCCCAATAAGAAGAAGCCTGTTACTGTTATGGCCTGCTCAGTGGCCCACGATGATTGAAGGGTCCCATCACTTCGCTGCCTAGCCGCGACCTGTTAACTTTTCGGTTCATTACTGTTTCGGCCTACGTAAGGCCCAACTTAGTCCACCACATTGCGGCCCATTAGAGGCCTATGCCACGTCGGTCCAGAACGGTTAAATCCTGCTTTAGGCCACCATAGGCCCATTCACAAAACCCGTGGTCAGCCGCCCACCATAGGCCCATTCACGATAAGGTCTGTTACTATTCTGGCATTTTACTGTTTCACAGCCTATGCTTTTTACCTGGAGCCCATCACTTCGCAATTTGATAAACGCGAATCCCTGAAATAATCGTATCTGATCTATGGTTTGAAGCTTGTGATGAGTTCTTTGGAATGCGTTGCCCTTTTATACCATATTCAACCTTATGCTTTTTATTAAGGCTTCTGAGTGTGGGTGAGATACTTGCAAGTACAATAAAGTAACACACGTTGATAAAGCATCCAAGGTGTTAACAATTGATTTAAAATATATTTTATTCAAGCTTTCTATCATGACTTAGAGAGTTAAAGACAAATATGAAGTTCATTTGTATTTATTTTAAAAGAATTACTTTTGAGGAAAAAGTTACCTTTCAAAGTGAAAGCATTTCAATCTTGAAGTTATACATCTAGGGTTTTTTATTAACTAAAAGTATTTAAAAACAGAATAGTAAACATCTTCGAATAGCTATTCTACTAGCAAGTGGAGACTTATATATTTTAAATATGGCATCATATTATGGGTGGTTCACTTCTTAAGGTTTCACAATAGAGGTAAATACAAGTAGTATTACTTTTACGGAAATGGTGTTTCCTTAATGTTATACTTCATAAATTCAGAATAGGCATTACTTTAATTACTTAAAAACTTGGTGTAAAACTTTAAGTAGTTTTCCAAACTAGTAAAATATTTAGTGGATATTACCTTGGTGATTTTATAAATTAATAAAATCCTTTCGATAAGCCATAGACTATTTTGATGATTTTATAATAGATAAAGGTAAGATACACTTAATTTTTAAATGGTAGTTTTAGTAAATACATTTTAAAATGGTTAGACCTTCTTTACCTTTACTTCAACACCAATTGAACTTGTTATTTCATTTTTAGGTTTTAAACAAATAATGCCAAAGGTAATAGTAAAGTTTTATATATTTTTAATCTATTAAAATAGAAGAAAGTGGTTTTAACAAGACTTAGTAAAAACATTCATTTACTTTGGTACCAATGTGAATGATTATATTTTTAATGTGTAGATTTTACTTTTGTGATTATTTTGGTATATTATATGTATTTTTGTGAATTTTAACTAATAAGATATGATTTTTATAAGTTTTATCATTTTATAAAGACTTAATAAATAATAATATTTAGTTAAGTGACACAAAAATAAATGAAACAAGTTTATAAATGTTGATTTTGTTTTTCTAAGAATTTTGGTATCTTATACTTATTTTTAAGAATTTTCAATAATAGAATATGCTTTTTAAAAGATTTATCCATAATAGGTATTTACTAGTTAATAATAATTATTTTATTTAAGTTGGAAAATAAAGTATGACAATGGGTTTTTATTATAGAGTTTATTTTTCTAAACATTTTGATATATATTTTTCTGAATTATAAAACAAAAGATATTGAATTAACACTATTTAATCATTTTCTGGATTTATTGAAATAAACTATCTAAATGATTACCGCATCACTGCTGACGTCAGCTCCACATTAATTCTTTTTACACCACACTCACATCTAGTCTACAGCCACTGACGAGTGGGCCCGAGGCCATGTTAGCTACCACGCGTGCAGAAGACCAGTCAACCAGTGGATTGGGTGCGAGGTGACGTGAGCGTGACGTCAGCATGACGTCACCTCGTCGGCCACCACCAGATGGTCATCAGGCGTCTGCGAGCGCGCACACGGCTGTGGAGTGGTGCGTTGGAAAGAGGAGATGATGGCGAGCTAACTACGTGTGCGCCACTTCGATTTGGTCATCGAAAAAGGGTTATTGATGGAGGACAGCGGCGGCGGTGTCGGGTGCCTATTGCGGGATCAGTCGAGAGGAAGATGTAGAGGGTGGAGAGGACCAGAGGGTCGAGAAACTCACCCTGATGACGCTCGCGTCATCATAAGAGGCGTACGTGTCTGGAGGCGATGGTATGGATGACGACAAATCTCGTCGGAGCCAATGAAGATGATGAAGGTGTGCTAGATTACGGTTACACGCGGCCAATTCCTTCTACGAGAAGAACTAGGATAGCACAGAGGTTCCATCGGGGGCTTTAGATGTGCGAGAGGAGGTCAGGAACTGCAGCTTCTCAGAGCTCCGGCGAGCTAGGGTTCGGTGGTGGAGAAGATGCAAAGAGAGAGAGAGAGAAGGAGAGCGAGCGAGCAAGTGGGAATGAGGGGATGAGGATGAAAGGACGACACAGTGGCATTCTTATCCTTCCTTGGCGACCGTGGCGAGGATCTTGACACCGGCGAGCGGTGGCGCTCGTGACACACAACTGCTTCGGCCGCCGCGCGAGGTGGACGATGAGGAGAGTGAGGATGAAACGGTAAGTATGCCGGGCTAGTATTGGGCCTTTGCAAGGTGAGCGGGACGCAAAGAGGCACGCAGGCAAGCGACAGTTAACGCGAAGAGGAAATGGGTCGTGGGCTGATGTCTGGCTACCTCTTTCTCCTTTTTCTTTCTAGTTTTCTATTTTCAGAATTTATTTTTATTCTAATTCCAACCCTTTAAGCATTAAAGCTTTTATACAATATTTCAAACATTTCAAAGGACATGGTATTAGTTGATTGAACTAATTTTGTTAGTGTGTTACAATTTCCACTATTACAAAGGAAATTGTTTATTAATCAAAGTAATTAGGGATTAGGTTTTTAGGAATTACTTCTTATTCAAAGATCCTTTAAAGGTGATTTTGTTTTCACTTACTAATTTTAATGGTAATGGTGTAAAATGGTTAATGATGTATATAGAATCTTATTAATACTAAACCTTATAAAGGAATTATATAAATATGCATTATAAGGTATTAAACCTTGTGGTTCATAATATGCTGATTTGAATTTCATGGTTCTCCATAGTTGGTGATTTCTCATATTCAAATTCTACTTGATTTGTAGTGTTTAGGATTACCATGGACAACCTGGGTGAAGTCAATAAGCATGAATAACAATCATTAATGAAAATGTTCTTTTCAAAATAATTGCCATGAGTTTTGGGATGGTTTAATAGACTCATACTCTAACATGAATATGGATAAATATCAAGGTATAAGGACACTACTTCTAAATCTAGGAGTAGGGTTGATAACTCAACTTAGAATGAGATCTTGATAGTATATGATACTAAGTCTTTATTAGGGTTTAGGACAATAAGGTGGCAAGGCTTTCATTAATACACTCTCGCAATTGGGATTCTAATCATCTCTTAGAAGTTTCATTTGACTAAGAGGTATGGTTCTCTGGCTACCTAGGAACTGATCCCACTGCTAACTTCATTCTAGGGTTATGAATATTGAAGTAAACATGGTTATGTTCATGGCTTGATAAGACCTTGGTTAAAGGTTTCTCAAGAAGTCCTAACCTCAATTCTTCACTAAGCTTATCTTTAGTTAAGGAATTCCTTTCCAAAATATACTCCATATACCTCTCTTATCTTATTCACAAAGATCACATCTTCCTGAATAAGTCAATCATCTGACTCCACCATATCCATCATCATATGATGACATGGTCATGCCACTTCAATAACTCTCATTCTCCATTCTTCTACATATAACTTCTATTGTTTAGCTACCCTTGATGAATCCATCAATGTAACTACTTCTAACTCCATCCATAAACTCCTTTATAATAATCTCGCCTCTACTTTCAAGGCTTGCAAGATGTCAATCATCCATATATCACATATGATATCAATCCTCTAAAATGGGTAGGGTGTTACTCCCATAATACAAGTTTGTTCTTGTATTGGTTTGGTCAAGATACTATGCCTTCAACTACTCCATACAACTCATATTTGAGGTCATCATACTCTAGCTTGACTTCTCATGTTCAAGCTAGATGATTCAACTTACTAGGAATTTTCCTAATTTGGTATACTCACAATACTTCTTCATAACTGGTCATCTATTCTCAAGTGACTTGAGAATAATGACCACCATCCCTTCATCATGCTAAACTTAGGCTTCTATTTGTTTGATCAAGATCTATCATCAACTAAGTGGTAAACTTGTACTAGTCTCTCTAAAGGCTTATCTTGTTAAGGAAGCTTACTTTAGGTTTATACCTACTTGGCTTAACAAGTTTATTTGTTGATTCACTAATACTACTAGCTTTCTCATACCTCCATAATCACTATCTTAACTCTTGGATTTATATGCTTCTTCTAGTTTAACTCATGAGTGAGGTAACTCCTCCAACATCAAATGGTTTGATCACCACTAAGGATCACATTCCATTGATGATGGCACACTCTACCAAATCTAGTTCCTCCTTCTCGTTAATTTACTTAAGGTCTTTGGAAGGTTAATATAATAGGTCAAAGGCTAAGAGTCAATAAGTTCTAGGTCACGAATTGATCACTCAATATTGATGATCAGTTGACACTAGGACTTGGTTAAATAAGAATGTCCTCTCTTAATATGATATTAAGGTTATGTGCTGGATGGTCTTGGCTTGACTTCCTTTTCTACTCTATTTGTGATAAGAGTTAAAGTTTAAGAACTACCATGATACTCATGGCAGTAATAACTAGGGTAAGAAAGTGTATCAAGATTCAGTTATTGAGTTACTTTACTTCAATTATAAACTTAACTTGGTATCTAGGGTTTGTTGTAAATGGTACCTTGACATAATCTTTAGAAGATTAAGTATTCATCCTTGAGTTATTGTATGGACTACCATGTCATGATCTCTATAAGGTCCTTTATTATTGATTAAGTAATGTATTATGGGTTTAGCTCTATAACATTTGATCTACCCATAGATCAAATTATATTACCCAAAGATAAGGTTTTAGGAAAGGTCATATTGAAACTTATCACAATCAACTTGATGATCTACTTTAGTTCCACCAAGTTAAGAGAAGCTTCAATCACTTTGACAAGTTTTATTTAAAATCGCAAAAAATATCTAGATTTTCTGTGCATGAATGCAATGCACACATCTCATCTCAGCTTATTTCTAAGCTTTAATGTTGGGATGTTACATAGAATTTATTGAAAGATTTACTAATTCACGTACTTTAGACGTGAACAATTTGATTCCACTGATGGCAGATTTGACCATCACCCGAGGGGCCAAACCTGAGCTACCATTGGGAGAATATGGGAATCCATCTAGGCACTCAAGGAAAATGCCTATTCTTTCCCCTAAACTTGAAGGCCGGGAATTAGAAATATATCCTGAGCTAATTTATATGATGAAAGAAATTGCTTTCACAGGAAAAGAAGAGGAAGATCCTAGTGACCACTTGACAAGGGTCTATGACCTTTGCGCTACTCTTAAACCAGCAAGTTTAACAATAGAGTTTGTACTCTTAAACTATTTTGCTGGTATTGATGTGCTCGTCGTTCGACGTAGGGCTCGTTGGGAACCCCAAGAGGAAGGTATGATGAGCACATCAGCAAGATTTTCCTTAGTTATGAAACCAAGGTTTAATTGAACCAGTAGGAGCAAGGAAACACCCCCAAAGGTGTTACTAGCTAAGCTTTGGCAGGGCGCTCTACCGGTGCTAGTAGCAACGTGGAGACCTGCACAACACAACCACATAACTTTGTCCCCAACTTGCGATGAGGTTGTCAATCTCACTGTGTTTTGCGGAAAACAAAGGATTAAACGTATCGAATGGAAAGAAGTAAAGGTTTACAGAAAGTAAACACAAAGAAGTAAACAGTTGTAGATTATATGTAAAGAAAAAGGACAGGGATCCATAGTTCACTAGAGGTGGCTCTCCTTAGATAGATAACATGCTGGATGAACAAATTACAACGGGGTAATTGACAAACACCGATAAAGCAATACATGCATATACTAATCATCCTGACTCCTTTGAGACTTGATTGGGCAATACAACATAATACATAGACCGCCATCCAACTGCATCTATGACTAATAATCCACCTTCAGGTTATCATCCGAACCCCCTCCAGTATTAAGTTGCAAGCAACATATTATTGCTTTACGAACTGCGTGTAAAGTAAACAATACGATTGTTCTATGAACAAAGGATTGTTGTTTTCTCCCTAGTAGCAACATCACATCTAGTACCATAGAGATTTCTGTCACTTCCCCAGATTACCAGAGGCATGAACCCACTATCGAGCATAAATACTAATTCTTGGAGTTTCTAGCATCTACTTGGCCAAGATAGCTACTAACAACACAAAGCATGCAAGATCACAAATAACAAAGACATGATAGAATCAATAATCAATCTGAAATAGCATCTCAACGTCCATCGGATCCCTGCAAATGCAACATGTATGGATTACAAATAGATGATCTTGATCATGAAGGGAGCTCACAAGATCTAAACATGAAAGCACAAAGGAGGAGAACCAGCCATCTAGCTACTACATGGATCCGTAGTCCAAGGATGAACTACTCACGCATCACACCGGAGGCTTGCATGGTGATGAAGAAGGCCTCCAGGGTGAATTCCCCTCTCAGGCAGGGTGCCGGGAAGAGCTTCAGTTCCCTCCCGATCTAGGGATGGAGATGATGGCAGCTACAGACTCTTCCGTGGATTTTTGATCGGGTACTTAGGGTTTTTGTCCCGAGGGTAATATATAGGCGGAAGGAGAGGCCGAGGGTGGGAGGCCACACCACCTGGCGTGGGCTGGCCGCCGCTGCCAGGTGGTGTGGTTGCTCCCTGGCCCTTCTCCGTCTCGTATTCTAGCACTTGATCCCTTCCGGAAAAATAGGCACTTTGGCTTTTGTCCCGTCCAATTCCGAGAATATCCATTTTCTGACTTTCCTGGAACCAAAAACAACACAAAACAGGCAGCTGGCACTGTGGCTCTTGTTAATAGGTTAGTCCAAGAAATCATAAGAAAAGTACTCCAAAGTTGGAACAAAACACAAGAAAGTGGATAAAACCAAGCATGGAACATCAAAAATTATAGATACATTTGCAATGTATCAACATCCCAAGCTTAACTCCTGCTCGTCCTCGAGTAGGTAAGTGATAAAAAGAAAGAATAATTTTTGAGGTGACATGCACCATCACAGACTTGATCAAAGTATTTGCAAAACATTCAAAGTTGGGATCATAGTACTTCAATCATAACATGAAAGACAAAGTTCTAGCAATAAGACAAAGAAACTATGATGCAACATGAAAAGGCACAAACAAAAGATTCATGAATAACAATGCTCTACAAGACGTTTGTTTGTTTCACATAAAGAAAACATAGCATAATAGTATTCAGCTTGTCCCTCAATAGAGTAGCAAATATAAATGCATAGGACACCTTCAAAGTTCATAAGAGTGACTAGATACAATAGTTTAAAACAAGCAATATCAAGTTATGCATCAATCAACTAGTCTTGGGACAATGCACATAGAACTAAGAATGGCCACTATGCTCTCAAAGTAAGTGCATAAAGATAGAAGGTGGAGACTCAATATAATAGTGGAAGAAAAGCCTTTGTAAAAGGAAGTAGGGATTCAAGTCTCATAAAGAGCTTCCAAAAATTATGGTACTTATAGCTTTTAGCTCTCATTGCCCCTATCATAAGCATCTTGAAGGTGATTAAGGTTAAAGTGACACAACTAAGAGGATATGCTTGACAAGTTATAAACCGAAATATCATGCCCCTTACTTACGAAGACCGGTCCTCATGCTACTCAACTTCAGTCACGAGTAAGCTCTTGTCATTGCCAACGGGGTACCCCTTACACATGATACGGGAGCTTTCCCATAATCAAAATGACAAGGCAAGCATACAATGAGCATCTCAGCGATCTTTTTATTTGCTATTTGCATAGGTTTTTATTGAGGATGCTTCATAGAGTGCTCATTATGGTGATGCTGCAAGTTTCCACCATGATTAGGCATGGATTAGGCTAGCGGCCCAGGCGTTTCTCTAACACACATACAAACTCCATGATCTTACAAGTTCCACTTTTATTTCACACCGCCGGGATCCGTAAGCAAAAGAACGTGATATCAACGGGGTACAAAGTACAAGTGCAATGTTGAAAGCGTTCCGCATGAAACATGGTTCTGCTAATTTCAACTTATAAAGCGCAAGCATATACGCAACAAAGAAGGACCCAATGGTTCAAGTTTATTAGAGGCAATAAAGTAAAGTGTGCCATCAAGTTCGTGAGAGCTTTAATCACTAGTTTTCTCATAACAAGTTTAATTTGGAAGGTAAACAAAAGCATGAATATACTTGGAATAGCATAAGCTAGTAGGTAGGTATGGTGGACTCTTTGGAATAACTTGGTTTAGGGAGTTGGATGCATGAGTGGAACTCATACTTGGTTGTGGAGGCTAGCAAAAGACTGGGAGCGACAAACTAAGAGAGCAATAATGGCCATAATCATGCAGAGCGACAAAACATCATTGATCAAAGCATAAAGTGATACAACAAGTTGAAAACTAAAGGATCATAAAGGCTATGGTGACTTGAGATAGTCATAACATGGTGTGAGCATGCGCCAAGTCAACCCAAATAAAGCATCAAAGGAGAATACCACTATACTATGCTTTAATATGCTAAAACAACGCATGATTCATCCAAGGAACATTAAGCAATCTCAATTGTTTATAAAAAGTCATGCTACAGCAAATAATACTAAGCATAAATCTAAAACAATATCAAGCATGGCATGACAAAGCACAGGCCACAGTAAAAAACAAGCTCTTTTTACCACATAAGTATGAACTTTCCTACTCTTTTCCAAACCAAACCAAACTACTTGCAAACCAATGTATGAAAGAGGGGGTCCAACCAATTTATTCAGAAAACTAAGAAAACAAGCAAACTAAAAACCAAAACGAAAAAGAAGACGCTCCAAGAACAACACAACTGTGCATGAAACAATAAAAATGAAGCGTTTGGAAGAAACCTAGGATTTTTATTGATGAAGAAGGGGATGCCTTGGGCATCCCAAGCTTTGACGCTTGTACTTCTTGGATATTTCTTGGGATGACATGAGTGGCATCCCCAAGCTTGAGCTTTAGTCCATCCTTCATCTCATTGCTCATTCCTTCCACACACCTGAAAATTTTCCTTTATACAAAACTTCACACAATCTTTATTAGCAACATTAGTGCACTCAAGATAAATAAGTCTTAAGGTTCAGTTCTAACACCAAATAAACTTCCATTAGAACACTAGCTACTGTAGTACTTCCCTCAAAAAGCTCAATTCCCCAAAAGAACTCCAAAAAGGAACCCACAAGAAGCAAATGCAGAAAATGGCAGAAATCTGTCAAAACAGACCAGCAGGTAAAGACGAATTTTTTCGAAGACCTTCTGTTGCTCAAATCAAAAAGTGTTGAACTAACGAAAGTTAGATAACAACCTGGGGCAGAAGCACAAACAATTAAATATCAATCCTACATACAGAGATCTCTCACAAATTTTTACGGTGAAACACAAAAATCTGTTTTGGGACAGCAACTTTCCCAATCATTACTTCACTCTCATTAGAGGTTACTCTTGGCACAAAAAGCAAATAAAAAGGATAAGGAGAGGTTATTACATAGGTAATAACTTCCAAGACTCATCTAAAACTTTTGGGTTATCTCCCAATAAGTACTTTTCTTTAACGCCTTTAAGTTAGGCATAAGAAGCAAAGAAAGAATCAAGTGTTCTCAAATGAAGAAGCATTAAGACCAAATTTTGTTTTCATAGGCGAAGCAAAAGAAATCTTTTCTCTTTTTTTAGGGAAGTGTTCTATACCTTTCTTGAGTGGGAGTTGATATTTAATGGTGCCTTCTTTCATATCAATGATGGCACCAACAGTTCTAAGAAAAGGTCTTCCCAAAGTAATAGGACAAGAAGCATTGTATTGAACATCCAAAACATAGAAATCAACGGGGACATAGGAATTGTTAACCATAATAAGAACATCATTAAGACTCCCCATGAGTTTATTTTTAACATTATCGTCAAGTGGGACATTCAAATAGCAATCTTCAAGAGGAGGCAAATCAAGCATATCATAAATCCTTCTAGGCATAATAGAAACACTACTATCAAGATCACACAAAGCTTTAAAATCAAAGTCATTCACTTTCATATTAATGATGGGTTCCCAACCATCCTCTTGGTTTATAGGAATATAAGCTTTATGTTTCATCTTTTCTTCCTTAATCTTTATGAGAGCATCGGTAATGTGTTTTGTAAAGGCCATGTTCATAGCACTAGCATTAGAACTTTTAGCAAGCTTTTGTAGGAACTTAATAACTTCAGAGATATTGCAACCATCAAGATCAAAATCAACTTTATCATCTAAAGTAGTAGAACTATTACTAGCCTCAACACTAGTGGTGGTGATAGTAGAAACACTAATGTTTCTAGCAATTTCATCTTCTCTTTCCCACTTAGCATGTAATTCAGCTAATAGTCTAACTTTTTCATCAATTCTTACTTGTATAGCATTGGTAGCTGCAAAGGGATTATCATTAGTTTTAGGTTTAGCAGCCATTTTATTAATTAATGAAGATTGAGCTTCAGATAGAGATGATATATTCCTTTCAGCATTAGAGATTTTCAATTGTAAACTAGGAATTTCCCTATTTAGACTCTCAAGTTGATGGCTAATATTTTTCAAAATGGTAGATTGTTCCTCCATAGTTTTAGTGAATAGCTTATTTTGCTCATATTGCATTTGCATGAAGTTTTTAGTGGCTCTTTCAACTTCTAAAATTCTTCCTTCACTAGGTAATCCAGATTTACCATTATAGCCATAAGTATTACTAGGAGGGTAGGTCCTATAATTGTTGTTACCAAAATTGTTCCTATAAGCATTTACCATAAGCATTGTTGCCAAAGTTGTTATTTCTTATGAAGTTCACATCAACTTGCTCTTCTTGAGCAACCAAAGAGGCTAAAGGAACGTTATTTGGATCAATACGGGCTTTCCCATTAACAAGCATAGACATAATAATATCAATCTTATCACTCAAGGAGGAAGTTTCCTCAACAGAATTTACCTTCTTACCTTGTGGAGCTCTCTCAGTATGCCATTCGGAATAATTAACCATCATATTGTCCAGAAGTTTTGTTGCAGCACCCAAAGTGATGGTCATAAAGGTACCTCCAGCAGCAGAATCCAATAGGTTCCTTGAAGAATAGTTCAATCCTGCATAAAAAGTTTGGATGATCATCCAAGCAAATCCATGAGTGGGACAATTCTTTACCAAAGATTTCATTCTTTCCCAAGCTTGAGCAACATGTTCATTATCAAGTTGTTTAAACTTCATTATTTCACTTCTCATGGATATAATCTTAGCAGGAGGATAGTATTTTCCAATAAAAGCATCTTTGCACTTAGTCCAAGAATCAATACTATTCCTAGTTAAGGAATTCAACCACTCTTTAGATTTTCCTCTCAAAGATAAAGGAAACAATTTCAGCTTAGTAATATCACCATCTACATCCCTATGCTTTTGCATCTCACAAAGTTCAACAAAGTTATTTAGATGGGAAGCAGCATCTTCATTACCAATACCAGAAAATTGTTCTCTCATAACAAGATTGAGCAAAGCAGGTTTTATCTCAAAGAAAGTATTTTCAGCCACAGGTGGAGCAATAGGTGTGCTCATAAAATCATTGTTGTTGGTGCTAGTGAAGTCACACAACTTAGTGTTTTCAAGAGTAGTCATTTTTTTTGGGTTTTCAAATAAGAAAGCAAACTAGTAAAAATAATTTTTTGTGTGTTTTTGATAACAAAACAAGCAAACAAAGCAAAAAGAAACTAAGCAAAACAAAAACTACAAAGTAAAGAGATTGGTTATGAGGGACTCCCCTTGTGAAGATGTCCTTGACTCCCCGGCAACGGCGCCAGAAAAGATCTGGATGTGCTCGTCGTTCGACGTAGAGCTTGTTGGGAACCCCAAGAGGAAGGTATGATGAGCACAACAGCAAGTTTTCCCTCAGTTATGAAACCAAGGTTTAATCGAACCAGTAGGAGCAAGGAAACACCCCAAAGGTGTTACTAGCTAAGCTTTGGCAGGGGCACTACCGGTGCTAGTAGCAACGTGAAGACCTGCACAACACAACCACAGAACTTTGTCCCCAACTTGCGATGAGGTTGTCAATCTCATCGTGTTTTGCGGAAAACAAAGGATTAAACGTATCGAATGGAAAGAAGTAAAGGTTTACAGAAAGTAAACACAAAGAAGTAAACAGGTGTAGATTGTATGTAAATAAAAAGGACCGGGATCCATAGTTCACTAGAGGTGGCTCTCCTTAGATAGATAACATGCTGGGTGAACAAATTACAGTGGGGCAATTGACAAACACCGAGAAAGCAATGCATGCATATACTAATCATCTTGACTCCTTTGAGACATGATTGGGCAATACAACATAATACATAGACCGCCATCCAACTACAACTACGACTAATAATCCACCTTCAGGTTATCATCCGAACCCCCTCCAGTATTAAGTTGCAAGCAACAGATTATTGCTTTACGAACTGCGTGTAAAGTAAACAATACGATTGTTCTATGAACAAAGGATTGTTGTTTTCTCCCTAGTAGCAACAACACATCTAGTACCTTAGAGATTTCTGTCACTTCCCAGATTACGGAGGCATGAACCCACTATCGAGCATAAATACTAACTCTTGGAGTTGCTAGCATCTACTTGGCCAAGATAGCTACTAACAACGGAAAGCATGCAAGATCACAAATAACAAAGACATGATAGAATCAATAATCAATCTGAAATAGCATCTCAATATCCATCAGATCCCTGCAAACACAACATGTATGGATTACAAATAGATGATCTTGATCATGAACGGAGCTCACAAGATCTAAACATGAAAGCACAAAGGAGGAGAACCAGCCATCTAGCTACTACATGGATCCGTAGTCCAAGGATGAACTACTTACGCATCACACCGGAGGCTTGCATGGTGATGAAGAAGGCCTCCAGGGTGAATTCCCCTCTCCGGCAGGGTGCCGGGAAGAGCTTCAGATCCCTCCCGATCTAGGGATGGAGATGACGGCGGCTACAAACTCTTTCGTGGATTTTTGATCGGGTACTTAGGGTTTTCGTCCCGAGGGCAATATATAGGCGGAAGGAGAGGCCGAGGGGTGCAGCCACACCACCTGGCCTGGGCGGCCTGGCCACGCGGCCAGGTGGTGTGGTGGCTCCCTGACCCTTCTCTGTCTCGTATTCTGGCACTTGATCCCTTCCAGAAAAATAGGCACTTTGGCTTTTTTCCTGTCCAATTCCGAGAATATTCATTTTCTGACTTTCCTGGAACCAAAAACAGTAGAAAACAGGCAGTTGGCACTGTGGCTCTTGTTAATAGGTTAGTCCAAGAAATCATATGAAAAGTACTCCAAAGTTGGAACAAAACACAAGAAAGTGGATAAAACCAATAATGGAACATCAAAAATTATAGATACATTTGCAATGTATCAGGTATCTGAAAGATAATGCTCTTGCTTGGTTACAATCATTACCTAATCATATTATAAAAAGCTAGGAAGATTGCATCTGAGAATTCATGCATAAATATTGTCCATTCACTAAAATCATGCAAATCAAACGTAGTATAACAAACTTTCTTCAAACAGTTGGAGAAAACTTTTATCAAGCATGGAATAGATATTATGCAATGATTATGAAAGTACCAAATCACGGTTTTCACAAGAACTTAGTTATTCAATATTTTTACAATGGGCTTAATGATGAGACAAAAGAAATGATTGATCTATCTGCAGGAGGAGCTATATACAACTTAACACTGTCGAAATGTGTAAAGCTTTTCGAGGTAAGATCCTTTAATGACGAACAATACAATCTAGTTGTGGATGTTGAACCACGAAAATGTATGATTCACATACCACCAGATCTTATACCCGAGGTCAAAAAGTCCATGTAAGAAAAAGGTATAGCCTCGGAACTTGTGAAAGAAAATAAAGTCAACATTCTTCAAACTTATGTAATAGAAGATGATATAAATCTTGAAATGCAGAAGTTTAGATATCAACAGAATCAATTCCTTGAGAAAATTATAAACGTCTCATGACACAAGAAAAGAATATAAGAGATCTAACAGAAGTCTTTGATGACTTGGGTCAAGCTACAAAACATTTAGATAGATATCTAAGTATGGTTAAAACTCAGTGTGAGAAAATAATTGAAACCCAAACTTTGATTTTGAACCAAGGAAAATTCAATACTATTTCTACTAATATTGTTACTAGACGTGGTACAGAAACTCAGGAACCACAAGGACCACCTTGGTATCAGGAGAACAAGCTCGAATAGCAAGAGAGACTCAGGAGATGAGTCAAGAAGAAGAGGATTTTGTTGATCCCTGATACGTTGTAAACATATCTATAATTTTTGATGTTCCATGCTTGTTTTATATCTACTTTCTTATGTTTTGTCCACACTTTGGAGTATTTTTATACATTTTCTGGAACTAATCTATTAACAAGATGCCACAGTGCTAGTTGCCTATTATTTGCTGCGTTTGGTTTTAGAAAAGCTAGTAAGGAAATATTCTCGGAATTGGATCAGACAAACACCAAAGTCAATATTTTACCCAAAGCAATACGGAGTCCGAAGGGCAGCCGAAGGGGGGCCACGAGGGGGCCACACCCTAGGGTGGCGGGGCTAGCCCTAGGCATGCCACCACCTGGTGTGGGCCCCTCGAGCCTCCACTGACCTTGCCCCTTCGCCTATAAAAGCCTCCCGGGACGAAAACCCTGAGGCACCCGATCAAAATTCCACGAAAGAGTCTGTAGCCACCGCCATCTCCATCCCTAGATTGGGAGGTTTCTGAATCTCTTCCCGGCACCCTACCGGAGGGGAGAGATCACCCTAGAGGCCTTCTTCATCACCATGACTGCCTCTGGTGTGATGCGTGAGTAGTTCATCCCTGGACTACGGATCCATGTAGTAGCAAGATGGTTGGTTCTTCTCCTTTGTGCTACCATGTTTAGATCTTATGAGCTCCGTTCATGATCAAGATCATCTATTTGTAATCTTACATGTTGTGTTTGCGGGGATCCGATAGATATTGAGATGCTATTTCAGATTGATTATTGATTATATCATGTCTATGTTATTTGTGATCTTGCATGCTTTCTGTTGTTAGTAGCTATCTTGGCCAAGTAGATGCTAGCAACTCCAAGAGGGAGTATTTATGCTCGATAGTGGGTTCATGCCTCTAGTAATCTTGGGAAGTGACAGAAATCTCTAAGGTACTAGATGTGCTGTTGCTACTAGGGAGAAAACAACAATCCTTTGTCCATGGGGAAATCGTATTGTTTACCTTACACACTTTGCTTAATGCAATTATCTGTTGCTTGCAATTTAATATTGGATGGGGTTCAGATGATAACCTGAAGGTGGATTATTAGTCATAGATGCAGTTGGATTACGGTCTATGTATAATGTTGTATGCCCAATCAAATCTCATAGGAGTCAAGATGATTAGTATATGCATGATGCTTTCTCGGTGTCTATCAATTGCCCCGCTGTAATTTGTCCACCCAACATGTCATGTATCTTAAGGAGAATCACCTCTAGTGAACTATGGACCTCCGTCCATTCTTTTACCATTGATAAACCATCTACCATCTACTGTTTACTGTTTACTTTTTGCAAGCAATTACTATCTTCCACACAATACGTTTAATCCTTTGTTTTCAGCAAAACGGTGAGATTGACAACCTCACTGTAAGTTGGGGGCAAAGTTTTGTGATTGTGTTGTGCAGGATTCCAAGTTGGAAACAACACCTTGGAGGTGTTTCCTTGCTCCTACTGGTTTGATAGCCTTGTTTTCATAATTGAGGGAAAACTTGCTGATGTGCTCATCATACCTTCCTCTTGGGGTTCCCCAAAGAGCTCGATATATTTTGAGCCATCAAGCCTTTTTTTCTGGCGCCGTTGCCGGGGAGTTAAGGACATCTTCACAAGGGGAGTCCCTTACAACCAATATCTTTACTTTGTTTTTTTGTTTTGCTTTGTTTATTTCTGCTTTGTTTGCTTGTTTCTTTATCAAAAACACACAAAAATTAGTTGTACTAGATTGCTTCTTTATATTAAAAACACAAAAAGATGACTACTCTTGAAAACACTAAGTTGTGTGACTTCTCTAGCACCAACAACAATGATTTAATGTTCACATCTATACTCCACCTGTTCCTAAAGCTACTTTCTTTGAAATTAAACCTGCTTTGCTCAATATTTTTATGAAAGAACAGTTATCTGGTGTTGGTACTGAAGATGTTGCTGCTCATAATAATAACTTTGTTGAACTTTGTGAGATGCAAAAATATAGGGATATAGATGGAGATATTATTAAGCTTAACTTGTTTCCTTTCTCTTAGAGAGGAAAAGCTAAAGAATGGTTGCTATCCCTAACTAGAAATAGTATTGATTCTTGGACTAAATGCAAAGATGCTTTCATTGGAAAATACTATCCTCCTGCTAAGATTATATCTATGAGAAGTGAAATAATGAAATTTAAACAATCTGATAATGAAGATGTTGCTCAAGCTTGGGAAAGAATGAAATCTTTGGTAAAGAATTGTCCCACTCATGGATCGCTTGGATGATTATCCAAACCTTTTATGCAGGACTGAATTATTCTTCAAGAAATCTACTGGATTCTGCTGCTGGAGGTACCTTTATGACCATTACTTTGGGTGCTGCAACAAAGCTTCTAGATAATATGATGGTTAACCATTCTGAATGGCACACTGAGAGAGCTCCACAAGGTAATAAGGTAAATTCTATTGAAGAAACCTCCTCCTTGAGTGATAAAATTGATATTATTATGTCTATGCTTGTTAATGTGAAAGCTGATATTGATCCAAATCATGTTCCCTTAGCCTCTTTGGTTGCTCAAGAAGAGCAAGTTGATGTGAACATTATTAGAAATAATAATTTTAGCAACAATGCCTACAGGAATAATTTTGGTAACAATAATTATAGGCCATATCCTCCCAATAATGGTAATAGTTATGGAAATTCCAACAATAATAATAGAAGTGCACCCTCTGAACTTGAAGTCATGCTTAAAGATTTTATTAGTAAACAAACTACCTTCAATAAAACTATTGAGGAAAAACTCTCTAATGCTGAAAGAAATATAGCATCATTGTCTGAAGCACAATCTTCTTTGAATAAAATGGCTGCTAAACCTGAAAGTATTGAAAATCCCTTTGCTTCTACTAATGCCATACAAGTTAGAATTGATGAAAATGTCAGACTGTTAGCTGAATTGCATGCTAAGTGGGAAAGAGAAGATGAAATTTCTAGAAATAGTAGTATTTGTACTATCAATACCACTAATATTGAAGCTAGCAAACCCAATGAAGTCCCCATTCCTTCTGCAACAATGCCTAAAACCAATGGAACCTTTTCCAATAAAAATGCTAAAATTCTTCGAAGTATGGGAAATAATGACTCTACTACTTTAGATGGTAATTATGATTTTGATCTTGATGGGTGCAATATCTCTAAAGTAATTATGTTCCTACAAAAGCTTGCTAACAGTCCTAATGCTAGTGCTATGAATATGGCCTTTACAAAACACATTACTGATGCTCTCATAAAAATTAAAGAAGAAAAGATGAAACATAAAGCTTCTATTCCTATGAAATTAGAAGATGGTTGGTAACCCATCATAATATGAAAGTGAATGATTTTGATCTCAAAGCTCTATGTGATCTTGATAGTAGTGTTTCTATTGTGCCTAGAAAGATTTATGAAATGCTTGATTTGCCACCATTGGAAGATTGTTATTTAAATGTCCAACTTGATGATAATGCTAAAAAGAAACTCATGGGGAGTATTAATGATGTTCTTATTATGGTTAACAATGCCTATGTCCCCGTTGATTTCTATATTTTGGATGTTGAATGAAATGCTTCTTGTCCTATTATTTTGGGAAGACCTTTTCTTAGAACTGTTGGTTTCATTATTGATATGAAAGAAGGCACCATTGAATATCAATTCCCACTCAAGAAATGTATAGAACACTTCCCTAAGAAGAGAGAGAAGATTCCTTTTGCCTCTCCTATTAAAACAAAATTTGCTCTTAATGAAGGAAATATGCCCTGAGAGGCAATAATAAAGTTGTTATTATATATTCCTTATACATGATAGATGTTTATTTTACATGCTAGAAATGTATTGATTCGGAAACATCAATACATGTGTGTTTAATAAACAAAAAGGGTTCCTAGTCATGCCTCTCTTATAGACTAGCTTGTTGATTAACAGGATGATCAAGGTTTCCTGATCATGGACATTGGATGTTGTTAATAACAAGGTCACACCATTGGTGGAATGATGTGATGAACATTCATCCGAAGTATAGCATTACGATCAAGTCATTATGTTTATATTGCTATAACATCATACGAAGTAATCTTTATCCTTAGACCATGAGATCATGTTAACTGCTGACACCGGAAGAGTATATTGATAACATCAAACGTCACACCGTAACAGGGTGACTATAAAGATGGGTTCAGTACTACGAAGGTGTTATATTGAGGCTCATGGATCAAGAGTGTAATTTGTCAATCTAGATGATGGATAGATATAC
This sequence comes from Avena insularis, assembly GCA_023614405.1. Lineage (NCBI taxonomy): Eukaryota > Viridiplantae > Streptophyta > Magnoliopsida > Poales > Poaceae > Avena > Avena insularis. The sequence goes on along the minus strand of CM042690.1, from coordinate 654,685,681 downwards.
CAGATGACGGATAGATATACTCTAGGCCCTCTCGGTGATATCACATTAGGATAGCTTGCAAGCAAGTGATGTGATCACTAGAATGTTATATCACGGGAACGAGAAAAGAGTGCATGTCGATCTAGATCAAACTAGGTATGGAGATACCGATGATCGAATCTCGAACATGTAATATATCGAGAGACAAAGGGATTTAGTTACAAGCGTTAAAGGTTCTCACGATCACAGGAGTCATCGTTGAATGTGTAGGAGTCAGTACGGATCTCCAGGTCCCGCTGTTGATTATTGATCGGAGAAGGGTATCAATCATGTCTGCATTATTCGCGAACCGTAGGGTGGCACACTTAAGAGTTACCGGACACCATTTTGGAGCACATATGTTTCAGACGAAAGAATTGCAAAGCGCAGGAATTGTTTCAATAGAAACCGGAAATTGTTTCGGGTGAAATTACAGAAGGTGGTTCTGCATGTGATATTGAAATATTGCAAGGGGATATATGTGAATGTTTGTTAATTAAAGTAATTAACAAAATTCTGATAAATTTAATAAAAAGAGTTTTATTAAATGAGAGAGCATTAAATTTGGAGAAATTTAATGCATTTAAAGTGGAGACTTTAAAAGGGAATGTGAAGATGCATTTTAATGTGAAGGGGTTACCACCACATGAATGGGGGAGGTGAGGGGTCACCCCCCATGCGCCGGCCATGGAGATAGGGGGCACCCCCTCCTCCTATAAAAGGCCACCCATTCCCTCCTTCATCCTCACACCTCCTTGTGAAGGATCTCTCTCCCCCTCTAGAATTATTCCCCCATGGTCTCGGATTAGCGAGATACATGTTCCTGGTGGCATTTCGTCTAGAAGGAGTTGCTGCATCCGCTGGATCGCTGGAGCGAGGAGGTGGAGGTTGTCCGGTGGCTTGAACGTGTGTGCGAGTGCGGATGCGCCGCTGAGTTGCGGCGCTCGGACTTCCTCACGATCTTGAGATCGGCAAGTGTACGACTACATCAACCACGAGTTCCTACTCGTTAACAAAGCTCATTGTCTACAAGGGTAAGTTCTCGTTGGATGTATGTCCACCTGTTGCTTTGTACCTAGTAGATAGATCTTGGCGTGTAGTTCACACCATAGGAATTTTTTTGTTTTCTATGCTGCGGACCCAACAGTGGTATCAGAGCCTGATCTATGTGTAGGTGCTTAGCACGGGTAGTACACATATGGTTGATATGTGGGCGATGATGATCATGTTATTGCATCTTCTATGTATTTTGGATATTGGTGGTATAGTGGGATGAAGCGGCCCAGACCAACCTTAGATGTCATCGTACATGAGACCGGTTCCACGACTGACATGCAACTTGTTTTGCATAAGTGGTCAAGTGGTGTCCTGCTCTCTACTATAGTCAATATCTGATTTACAACGAGTTGCTAATAACTTAGTTATCCTCGTTGTGGTTCATGTTCGTAGGTGAGAACGGTTCTATCTCTGAAACCCCTAAGCCACGTAAAACTTGCAATTGATAAATTAGAGGCGTCTAGTTTAGATCGTTGCTGGGCTAGTGTATTGATATGGTATTGTTGTAACTAGATGTATGGTAGATACTCTTACAACACAGTCAACGTGTAAGTTCCATAGACCTTGGCCTTACACACAAAGGAATGATAGAGATCATACCATGATGCAAGTGATAGAGATCAAATGCATGGACCATATCATCTCACTTTACACATTAGATGTTAGCATCTTATACTGCTAGTTTGGCGCGTTTGATAGCATTATAAGATGATCCCTCATTTAGATATCAAGATAAAAATGTGTTCTTCCTTGAGTATGCACCATTCTATGGATCGTGTTTCGAGACATCACGTGATGATCAGGTGTACTCGAATCTACGCTTTCATAGGAACGAGTGTAAGACAGTTTTACACACGCGTATACTAAGCTTCTTACTCGGCGAGCCTAGCATGTATAGACATGGCCTCGGAACACGGACTGAAAGGTTAAGCATGAGTCATATGGTTGATATGATGCCCATATAGATGCTCGCCTTTGAAGCTATATCAACTCACGTGATGATCGGACTTGATATAGTGGATTTGGTTCATGTAATCACCAAAAGGACACGAGGGATGTCGTTTTTGAGTGGGAGTTCATTAGTAATTTGGATTAGTTGAACTCAATCTATCATAAACTTAGTCTAAATAAACTTTACAAATTCTGTTGTAGATGGCACCACCTGCTTTTAATTTCAATGTGTTCATGGAGAAAGAGAAACTTGTCATGAATGGTAGCAACTTCACCAAGCTGGCTATGAATGTGAGGATTCTACTCACTGCTGCACAAAAGCAATATGTGCTAGATGCGCCGCTAGGCCCCCCACCAGCTCCTGATGCCCCTGACGAGGAAAAGAATGTCTATGTGACTCGTCAGGAGGACCACAACTTAGTTCGTTGTGGCATACTGTATGGGCTAGAGCCAGAACTTCGAATGCGTTTTGAAAATGGTAGTGCCTTTGATACCATGGGAGAATTGAAAATGATTTTCGATACCCATGCTGCCGTAGAGAGTTATAATGCTACATAAAAGTTCTTTAGCTGCATGATGGAGGAAAACAGCTCCGTTAGTGAGCACGTACTCAAAATGTCTGGGTACGCCAATAAGCTTGTGTCCTTGGGAATAAAGATTCCCATTGACTTAGGCATACATCGTGTTCTCCAATCTCTGCCACCTAGCTACAAGAGCTTCGTGATGAACTATAATATACAGGGCATGAAGAAGTCTCTTCCCGAGCTTCTGTCAATGCTTAAGACTACAGAAGTGGAGATTAGGAAAGAAAATCAAGTGTTGATGATCAATAGGACCACCGGTTTTAAGAAGGATAAGAAAGGCAAGCACAAGGGAAAGAAGGGTGGCAAGTCTATTGCCACGCCTGAAAAGAAACCCCGGGATGGCCCTAAGTCTGACACTGAGTGCTACTATTGCAAGGGGACTGGCCATTGGAAGCGCAACTGCCCCAAGTATTTGGCGGACAAGAAGTCCAGCAAGGCTAACAAAGGTATATGTGATATACATGTTATTGATGTGTACTTGACTAGTACTCGCAGTAGCACCTGGGTATTTGATACCGGATCGGATTGCTAATATATGTAACTCGGTTCAGGGGCTACGGAACAAGCGACAACTAGCAAGGGATGAGGTTAGGATGCGGGTCGGCAATGGATCAAGAGTTGATGTGATCGCCGTCGGGACGCTACCTCTCCATTTGCCATCGGGATTAGTTATAAACCTAAATATTTGTTATTTGGTGCCTGCACTGAGCATGAACATTGTATCTAGATCGTGTTTGATGCAAAGTGGTCATTCCTTTAAATCTGAAAACAATGGTTGTTCGATTTATAAGAATGATATCTTTTATGGTCATGCACCTATGTTGAATGGTTTATTTCTGTTGGATCTCGATAGTAATATTACGCACATTCATAATGTTAATGCTAAAAAGATTAAACTTGATGATGATATGTCTACATATATGTGGCACTGCCATCTAGGTCATATTGGCGTTAAACGCATGAAGAAACTCCATTCTGATGGACTTTATGAATCACTTGATTTTGAATCATTTGATACATGTGAGCCATGCCTTATGGGCAAGATGACTAGAACGCCGTTTTCCGTTTCAATGGAACAGGCGACAGATCTATTGGAAATCATACATACTGATGTGTGTGGACCAATGAGTGTGTCGGCGCGAGGTGGATATCGTTATTTTGTTACTTTCACGGATGATTTGAGTAGATATGGGTATATCTATTTGATGAAACACAAGTCTGAAACTTTTGAAAAGTTCAAGGAATTTCAGAATGAAGTGGAAAATCATCGTAATAGAAAGATCAAATTTCTATGGTCTGACCATGGAGGAGAGTATCTAAGTTACGAGTTTAGCACACACATGAAAGAGTGTGGAATAGTTTCACAACTCACGCCTGCCGGAACACCACAAGGTAATGGTGTGTCGGAGCGTCGTAATCGTACCTTATTGGATATGGTTCGATCTATGATGTCTCTGACTGACTTACCTCTGTCATTTTGGGGTTATGCACTGGAAACAGCTACATTCACTTTAAATCGGGCACCATCTAAATCCGTTGAAACGACACCGTATGAATTATGGTTTGGAAACAAACCTAAGCTGTTATTTCTTAAGGTTTGGGGATGCGATGTTTATGTGAAGAAACTTCAACCGGATAAACTCAAACCCAAAGCGGAAAAATGCGTCTTCATAGGATACCCTAAGGAAACAATTGGGTATACCTTCTATCACAGATCCGAGGGCAAGATTTTTGTTGCCAAGAATGGATCCTTTCTTGAGAAGGAGTTTCTCGCGAAAGGTGTGAGTAGTCGGAAGGTAGAACTCGAAGAGGTTATTGAACCTTCTCTTCATGGAATGGCGAGTGGCGCAGCACTGGAAGTTGTTTTGGAGTTGACTTCACCTGATGAAGAGAGAGCTAATGATAATGATCATGAAACTCCGAAAGAGGACACTACCGAACCTCGCAGGTCAAGCAGGACACGTGCAGCTCCTGAACTGTACGGCAATCCTGTTATGAATTCCATGGTTGATGAAATGGATGACCCTGCGACGTATGAAGAAGCGATGATGAGCCCGGATTCCAACAAATGGCTAGAAGCCATGAAATCCAAGATGAAATCCATGTACGAGAACCAAGTTTGGAACTTGGTGGACTTACCTCACGACCGAGAGGCCGTGGAGAATAAATGGATTTTCAAAAGGAAAAATGATGCTGATGGTAATGTGACCATCTATAAGGCTCGACATGTCGCAAAGGGGTTTCGACAAATTCAAGGAGTTGACTACGATGAGACATTCTCTCCCGTAGCGATGCTTAAGTCAGTTAGGATTATGTTAGCAATTGCTGCATATTTCGATTATGAAATATGGCAGATGGATGTCAAAACTGCATTCCTCAATGGTAAGATTGAAGAAGAGTTGTATATGATACAACCTAAGGGTTTTTTCAATCCTAAGGATGCTAATAAGGTGTGCAAACTTCAGCGATCCATCTATGGACTGAAGCATGCATCACGAAGTTGGAATCTCCGCTTTGATGAGGTGATCAAAGAGTTTGGATTTGTCCAAAGTTATGGAGAGGCTTGTATTTACAAGAAAGTGAGTGGGAGCAATGTGGCATTTCTGATATTATATGTGGATGACATATTATTGATTGGAAATGATATAGATCTTTTAAACAGTGTTAAAAGTTATCTAAACAGCAAATTTTCGATGAAAGACCTTGGTGAAGCATCATATATATTAGGCATTAAAATCTATAGAGATAGATCAAGGCGCCTAATTGGGCTATCGCAGAGTACATACCTTGATAAGATATTAAAGAAGTTTAATATGGACGAAAGTAAGAAGGGGTTCTTACCTATGTTGCAAGGCAAGACATTGAGTAAGACTCAAAGTCCGCTACGGAAGAAAGAGAGATGATGGATAAGATCCCCTATGCCTCGCCATAGGCTCTATTATGTATGCCATGCTATGTACAAGACCGGATGTGGCACATGCTATTAGTTTGACTAGTAGGTACCAATCTGATCCAGGTTCGGAACACTGGATAGCGGTAAAGAACATCCTCAAGTACTTAAGAAGAACTAAGGATATGTTTCTTATATACGGAGGTGAAGAAGAGCTAGTCGCTAAGTGTTATGTCGATGCTAGCTTTGACACCGATCCGGATGACTCTAAGTCTCAATCCGGATACGTATTTATCTTGAACGGAGCAGCAGTTAGTTGGAGGAGTTCCAAACAACCTGTGGTGGCTGGATCAACAACGGAGGCGGAATATGTTCTTTGCTTGAAGCGGCGCAGGAAGCGATTTGGATGAAAGAGTTCATTACGGAACTGGGTGTGGTTCCCAGTGCGTTGGACCCGATGGTGATCTATTGTGACAACAATGGAGCCATAGCCAACACAAAGGAACCAAGGTCTCACAAGAATTCCAAGCATATTAAGCGCCAATTTCACTCCATCCGCGAGCATGTCAAGGATGGAGATATAAAGATTTGTAAAGTACACACGGACCTAAATGTAGTAGCTCTGTTGACTAAAGTTCTCCCTAGGGCAAAACATGATCAACACCAGAACTCCATGGGTGTTAGATTTATCACTATGTGAACTAGATTATTGTCTCTAGTGCAAGTGGGAGACTGAAGGAAATATTCCCTGAGAGGCAATAATAAAGTTGTTATTATATATTCCTTATACATGATAGATGTTTATTTTACATGCTAGAAATGTATTGATTCGGAAACATCAATACATGTGTGTTTAATAAACAAAAAGGGTTCCTAGTGATGCCTCTCTTATAGACTAGCTTGTTGATTAACAGGATGATCAAGGTTTCCTGATCATGGACATTGGATGTTGTTAATAACAAGGTCACACCATTGGTGGAATGATGTGATGAACATTCATCCGAAGTATAGCATTACGATCAAGTCATTATGTTTATATTGCTATAACATCATACGAAGTAATCTTTATCCTTAGACCATGAGATCATGTTAATTGCTGACACCGGAAGAGTATCTTGATAACATCAAACGTCACACCGTAACAGGGTGACTATAAAGATGGGTTAAGTACTACGAAGGTGTTATGTTGAGGCTCATGGATCAAGAGTGGAATTTGTCAATCCAGATGACGGATAGATATACTCTGGGCCCTCTCGGTGATATCACATTAGGATAGCTTGCAAGCAAGTGATGTGATCACTAGAATGTTATATCACGGGAACAAGAAAAGAGTGCATGTCGGTAACAAGATCAAACTAAGTATGGAGATACCGATGATCGAATCTCGGACATGTAATATATCGAGAGACAAAGGGATTTAGTTACAAGCGTTAAAGGTTCTCACGATCACAGGAGTCATCGTTGAATGTGTAGGAGTCAAGACGGATCTCGGTCCATTGGCTGATTATTGATCGGAGAAGGGTCTCGATCATGTCTGCATTAGTCGCGAACCGTATGGTGGCACACTTAAGAGTTACTGGACACCATTTTGGAGCACATATGTTTCAAACGAAAGAATTGCAAAGCGCATGAATTGTTTCAATAGAAACCAGAAATTGTTTCGGGTGAAATTGCAGAAGGTGGTTCTGCATGTGATATTGAAATATTGCAAGGGGATATATGTGAATGTTTGTTAATTAAAGTAATTAACAAAATTCTGAATAAATTTAATAAAAAGAGTTTTATTAAATGAGAGAGCATTAAATTTGGAGAAATTTAATGCATTTAAAGTGGAGACTTTAAAAGGGAATGTGAAGAGGCATTTTAATGTGGAGGGGTTACCACCACATGAATGGGGGAGGTGAGGGGTCACCCCCCATGTGCCGGCCATGGAGAGAGGGGGCACCCCCCTCCTCCTATAAAAGGCCACCCATTCCCTCCTTCATCCTCACACCTCCTTGTGAAGGATCTCTCTCCCCCTCTAGAATTATTCCCCCATGGTCTCGGATTAGCGAGATACATGTTCCCAGTGGCATTTCGTCTGGAAGGAGTTGCTGCTTCTGCTGGATCGCTGGAGCGAGGAGGTGGAGGTTGTCCGGTGGCTTGAACGTGTGTGCGAGTACGGATGCGCCGCTGAGTTGCGGCGCTTGGACTTCCTCACGATCTTGAGATCGGCAAGTGTACTACTACATCAACCACGAGTTCCTACTCGTTAACAAAGCTCGTTGTCTACGAGGGTAAGTTCTCGTTGGATGTATGTCCACCCGTTGCTTTGTACCTAGTAGATAGATCTTGGCATGTAGTTCACACCGTAGGAATTTTTTTGTTTTCTATGCTGCGGACCCAACACTTAATGCTTTTTCATTTGATAATACTTGATTCTTGCTTCTTATGCCTAGCTCAAAGGCGTTAAAGAAAAGCACTTATTGGGAGATAACCCAAATTTCTTTAAGAATATTTTGTTGAGTCTTGGAAGTTATTGCTTCAGTAATAACCTCTCCTTATCATTTTTGTGTGGTTTTTTGTGCCAAGAGCAACCTCTAATGAGAGAGAAGTAAGACTTGGGAAAGTTGCTGTCCCGAAACAGATTTTTTTGCTTCGCTGTAAAAATTCATGAAACATCTATGTACATAGGATTGAGCTGTAATTTTTTGTGCTTCTGCCCCAGGTTGTTATCCAACTTCCTTTAGTTTAGAACTTTTCGATTTGAGCAACAGAAGGTCTTCGAAAAAATTGGGTTTTACCTGCTGGTCTGTTTTGACAGATTTCTGCCATTATTTGCATTTGCCTCTTAAATCTCTTTCTCTTTGAGTTCTTGCCAAAATTCTTGAACTTTTAAAAGGAAGTGCTACAGTAGCTTGTGTTTTAATGGAAGTTTTACTTGTGTTGAAACTGAACCTAAAGACTTATTATCTTGAGTACACTAATGTTGCTAATGAAGATTGTGTGAAGTTTTGTATGAAGGAAATTTTAAAGTGTAGGGAAGAATAATATGATAAGATGGAGTAGGGACAAAAGCTCAAGCTTGGGGATGCCACCCGTGTCACCCCAAGAAATATTCAAGAAGTACAAGCGTCAAAGCTTGGGGATGCCCAAGGCATCCCCTTCTTCATCAATAAAAATCTCAGGTTTCTTCCAAACACTTCATTTTTATCGTTTCATGCACAATTGTGTTGTTCTTGGAGCATCTTCATTTTTGTTTTTAGTTTTCGTTTGCTTAGTTTGCTTGAATAAATTGGCTGGACCCCCGCATTCATACATAGTTTCAAATAGGTTGATTTGGATTGGAAAAGAGTAGGAAAGTTCATGCTTATAAGTGGTATTAAAGGAGCTTGTTTTTGACTGTGGCCTAGGCTTTGTAATGTCATGCTTGATATTGTTTTGACTTTATTCTTAGTAATTATTTCTGTAGCATGACTTGTTACAAACAATTGAGATTGCTTAATGTGCCTCGAAATAATCATGCATTGTTTTAGCATATAAAAGCATAATATTGTGGTATTTTCCTTTGATGCTTTATTTGGGTTGACTTGGCACATGCTCACACCATGTTAAGACTATACCAAGTCACCATAGCCTCTAAGATCATTTAGTTTTCGACTTGTAATATCACTTTATGCTTTAATTAATAATGTTTTGTTGCTTTGCATGATTATGACCATTATTGCTCTCTTAGTTGGTTGCTCCCAGTCTTTTGCTAGCCTCCATACCAAGTATGAGTTCCACTCATGCATCCAACTCCAAATAAAACTAGGTTATTCCAAAGAGTCCACCATACCTACCTATTAGCATTTGCTATTCCAAGTATATTCATGTTTTTATCTACCTTCCGAATTAAACTTGTTATGTGAAAATTAGTGATTAAAGCTCTCACAAACTTGATGGCACACTTTACTTTTCTTACACTTAATAAACTTGAACCATTGTGCCCATCTATGTTGAGTATATGCTTGCGCTTTGTAAGTTGTGAATTAGCAGAACCATGTTACCATGAGGAACACTTTCAACATTTCATATTATTTAGTTGATATCATAATTCTTATGCTTATGGATCCCGACGGTGTGAAATAAAAGGGGAGCTTGTAAGCTCATGGAGTTTGTATATGTGTTAGAGAAATGCCTGGCTGGCTAGCCTAATCCATGCCTAATCATGGTGGAAACTTGCAGCATACCCATAGTGAGCAATCTGTGAAGCATCCTCAATAAAAACCTATGCAAATAGAAAATAAAAAGATCGCTGAGATGCTCATTGTTTGCTTGCCTTGTCATTTTGATATGGGAAAGCTTCCATATCATCGAGCAAGGGGTACCCCATTGGCGGTTCTCTGTGATACACATGTACTTACAATGACTTGAACTTACTCGTGACTAAAGTTGAGTAGCATGAGGTTCGGTACTCGTAAGCAAGGGGCATGAGATTTTCAACTTATAACTTGTCAAGCATATCCTCATATTTGTTCACTTTAACCTTAATCACCTAAAGATGCTTATGATAGGGGCAATGAGAGCTGAAAGCTAATAAGTACCATAATTTTTGGAAGCTCTTTATGAGACTTGAATCCCTGCTTCCTTCTATGAAGGGCCTTTCTTTTACTTTTTATGTTGAGTCTCCATCTTCTATCTTTTTGCACCCATTGAGAGAGCATAGTGGTCATTCTTAGTTTAATGTGCATTGTCCCAAAACTTGTTGATTGATTCATAACTCTGATATTGCTTGTTCTTAAACTATTTGTATCTAGTCACCCTTATGAATCTTGAAGGTGTCCTATGCATTTATGTTTTGCTACACTATGAGGGACAAGCTGAATACCATTCTAATTATGTTTTCTATATGTGAAACAAACAAACGTCTTTCAAAGCATTGTTATTCATGAATCTTTTATTTGTACCTTTTCATGTTATAGCATAGTTGCTATGTCTTATTGTTAGAACTATATATTTCATGCTATGTTAAAGTACTATGATCCCAGCTATCAATGTTTTACAAATACCTTGATCAAGATTATGATGGTGCATGTCACCTCAAAAATTATTTTCCTTTTTATAACTTACCTACTCGAGGACGAGCAGGAGTTAAGCTTAGGGATGTTGATACGTTGTAAACGTATCTATAACTTTTGATGTTCCATGCTTGTTTTATATCTACTTTCTTATGTTTTGTCCACACTTTGGAGTATTTTTATACATTTTCTGGAACTAACCTATTAACAAGATGCCACAGTGCCAGTTGCCTATTTTCTGCTGTTTTTGGTTTCAGAAAAACTAGTAAGGAAATATTCTCGGAATTGGACCAGACAAAAGCCAAAGACAATATTTTACCCGAAGCAAAACGGAGTCCGGAGCGCAACCAAAGGGGGGCCACGAGGCGGCCAAACCCTAGGGTGGCGCGGCCAGCCCTAGGCTCACCACCACCTGGTGTGGGCCCCTCGAGCCTCCACCGACCTTGCCCCTTTGCCTATAAAAGCCTACCAGGACGAAAACCCTGAGGCACCCGATCAAAATTCCACGAAAGAGTTTGTAGACACCGCCATCTCCATCCCTATATCGAGAGGGATCTGAAGCTCTTCCTGGCACCCTGCCGGAGGGGAGAGATCACCCTAGAGGCCTTCTTCATCACCATGACTGTCTCCGGTGTGATTCGTGAGTAGTTCATCCCTGGACTACGGGTCCATGTAGTAGCTAGATGGTTGGTTCTTCTCCTTTGTGCTACCATGTTTAGATCTTGTGAGCTCCGTTGATGATCAAGATCATCTATTTGTAAGCTTACATGTTATGTTTGCGGGGATGCAAGGGATATTGAGATGCTATTTCAGATTGATTATTGATTCTATCATGTCTATGTTATTTGTGATCTTGCATGGTTTCTGTTGTTAGTAGCTATCTTGGCCAAGTAGATGCTAGCAAGTCCAAGAGGGAGTATTTATGCTCGATAGTGGGTTCATGCCTCTAGTAATCTGGGGAAGTGACAGAAATCTCTAAGGTACTAGATGTGTTGTTGCTACTAGGGAGAAAACAGCAATCCTTTGTCCATGGGGCAATCGTATTGTTTACTTTACACACTTTGCTTAATGTAATTATCTGTTTCTTGCAACTTAATACTAGAGGAGGTTCAGATGATAACTTGAAGGTGGATTATTAGTCATAGATGCAGTTGGATTACGGTTTATGTATAATGTTGTAATGCCCAATCAAATCTCATAGGAGTCAAGATGATTAGTATATGCATGATGCTTTCTTTTTCTCGGTGTCTGTCAATTGCCCCGCTGTAATTTGTTCACCTAACATGTCATCTATCTTAAGGAGAATCACCTCTATTGAACTATGGAGCCCGGTCCATTCTTTTACCATTTATAAACCATCTACTATTTACTGTTTACTGTTTACTTTCTGCAAGAAATTACTATCTTCCACACAATACGTTTAATCCTTTGTTTTTAGCAAAACCGGTGAGATTGACAACCTCACTGTAAGCCGGGGGCAAAGTTCTGTGGTTGTGTTGTGCAGGATTCCAAGTTGGAAACAACACCTTGGAGGTGTTTCCTTGATCCTACTTGTTCGATAACCTTGGTTTCATAATTGAGGGAAAACTTGCTGCTGTGCTTATCATACCTTCCTCTTGGGGTTTCCCAACGAGCTCGATATATTTTGAGCCATCAAGCCCCAAGATGACATTGATTATGATACCTAGAAAAGGGAGAATGAAACTTCCAAAACTGGAGAAGAAGGGGAAGCAAGGGACAGGCATAGACCATATGATTCAGACTCTGAGACAATCGATTCAAGGGAAGAAGATGATCTCAGAAAGGAACAAGAAGAGCAAGTTACCATCCTGCGCGAAGAACACGCCGATAAGAAAAAATCTGCCGCAAGGAAAACCAAAAAGAATGTTGAACCAGTAGCAGAGGTAAAGGAGAAGGTAATACCTACTAAAAAGAAAATTCCTTATCCTAACCGAGTTCAGTATGAACTCGATAAAGCTATATATGACTCTTTTGTTGAGGCACTGGGAAGCTTACGTTTAGAACTTACTTTCACTAATGCTATTCAAGTTCCTACTGAAAAAAGTTTATGTGAAATATCCTTAATAGAAAGAAGAAGGTAACTAAGACTATAGCAGTAATGACAAGCTTTGGTGATAAGCTTCCTGCTAAGCTTGGGGACCCAGGTATACCAACCATCTCCCGCGCAATTGGGAAAACTAATATATTCAACGCTCTTTGTGATTTAGGAGCGGGTGTTAGTGTTATGCCTTATTTCCTATTTAAAAAATTAAATCTTGGAGAATACTCTCCTACTTCAATCACCTAACAAATGGCGGATAAAACAACTAAACAACCAGTTAGTATGATCGAATATGTTCTACTTAGAACAGATCAACATGTTATACCCACTGATTTTATTATTCTTGATGTTCCTGAGGATGACAAACTTTCTATCATCCTTGGAAGACCTTTTCTTAGTATAGTTGGAGCTAACGTAGATTGCTCTAGCGGTAAGATTGTCTTCAATATATATGATGACAGATTGTTCGATACTTTCCAAAGAAACAGGAATACAATGGAAAATATGTTCCGTCGCCTAAGCGTGTTCAAGCATCAAGAATCGAAGATAAAGAGCATCTTGAGGTAAACACAAATGATATGGAGTTTGGCTGATCAAAACTCTAAAATAAAATACTTAATGGGAGTTAACCCATTCTCAATAAATTAAGTTTAAGTTTTTATTATTTTATTATTTGTATGTTCTAATAAATTTATTTCAAGTCTTGAGTTGATTTAGAGAATTTACCTTAGAGAAGTTGAGAAGCAAGGGAAAAATGAAGATAAGAAAAAGGTTCAGATTGGATAACAAGTAGCGGTATAGCCGGGGTATGCCCGTACAATGCGCCCGTACTGAATCTCGATGATGGGTACAAGACCAATAACGAGCAATGATATGATCGGGGTACGACCGTACCGCGTGCCCGTACCAAATCTCGACGAAGTCGACCAAGATTCCCAATACCGATAATGATCAACGATACGGTCAGGATGTGTCCGTACCGGGCCGACTAGGTTAGATATCGAACCCTAACTTTGATCCAACGGTGACGACCACCCATACGGGCGGGCTGCACCCGTACCGTCCGCCCATACCGACCGCATCGCCAGGTAAAGGCCGACGGCGGCTGGCTCCTAGATAGCCTCCTCCTTCTTCTTCCTCCTCTTTCTTCCTTGTTCTTTCTCTCTCCACCTCAAACCCTAACCTCCTACAACCTTTGATTCTTCATCGATTTCATGTTTTTGAGTTGGGTAATCTTCACATCAGTAAGTTTCTCATCTGATCCATGCTTTATTTTCTTAAATCCATGGTTGAATTCATCACATTGGCTATTTAGATGAGTTTATCCTATTTTGAGATTATTGTTGATTTCTCACGTTAGGATTTGTAACTTCTACCTGTAATCGTTCGTTCATGTGATAGAAACTTGATGCCTATATTTTTCTTTAATTTTTTTGCAGCACAATGCATAACATGTGAAGGATTTTTCGCTCGGGCAAGGGATCGGGTATGGCGGGAGCCTCGAGCTCCACCAAGACGCTAGGTTCGAAGAAGAGGCGCTCGGAGGTGGACAGCTTGAGGGCTGCCATGAGCCGAGACTATGAGAGGGTGAGCAACCGCAAGGTTTTGCCGACCAAGTGGGTAAACCATGAGTTCCTCTCTCGTCAAGGTATTTTGGAGGACTTCGAGCGGATAACTGTGCATGCTGGCATGGTTAACTTCTCCTACCTCGCCGTCGACACCTACAAGCTCGCCATATATGAGTTTCTGTCATCACAAGAGCGTAATTGTGATGTAAGTTTTGTACTCAATGAGCAGCTCCACAACCTTTCCTTGTATGAATTTTGTGATAGTTTCAGATTCTCCCATGAGGAGGAGCTCGATATTGATGACAATGTGCACATGGAGGCAATGCATTCTTGGGAGCAAAATTTTGTCCACAAGAACACTGATTATTTGCACAAAAAGAGTGCCACCATCTAGAATCCTACTATCTGTTATTTTCATACCTTCCTTGTTAATTCTATTTTTGGGAAAGGTGATGTTGGGGCAATGGCAGGCCCCAAAATAAGTGTAATTCATATGGCCTTGCATCCATAGATGGATCACAAGGTAAACTTGGATGCTTTGCTCATCTAGCACTTTCATTGCCAAAGGCCGGCTTCCGTGGGGGACATTCATTGTGGTGGGTTGATCACACAGATCGCCTATGCAAACGAATTTTTCCTACCACAGGAAAGAGTTGTGGCTGGAAGTAAGACGCTAGATGACATTCATATGGCTAGCACCAAGTTCATGGGGGTCTATAGACCCGAACGCTCCCTTCGTGCTTACCAGCTTTATTTTGAGCCTAACGGTGCTCTCCACCAAGTTTTGCTTCCTTTTGTCCAAGCTTTTGGTTTGCCAGGTAAACATAGTTGGGACCCACTGAGGAGGAGTTCCAGCAGGCACTGATCCTCTCAGGAAGGACTGCGCCACAAGGAGGCCACCCAAACTAGGAAAACGCAACAGCTGGCCAACATCAGCAAGATCAAGGTGAATAAGATTGGCATGGTGTAGGCTGGGACGACTACGGTTAACAACACCATCACCAACAACCTTTCCACCAGCACCACCAACAAGATAAGCCTCAACCATAGCCGGGATTCAACTATGTCCCGAGGGGCGAGTTTGACTAGGTGGTGCATCGCATTGACAACATAGAAAACACGTTGTATGATGCTAACGCCAATATAGTCAACCTCACCCCAAGACTTCACACCTTTCATGACTGACTTTCCGAAGCGCTGCCCGAACTTCCCATACCAGCAGCCACCGCCCGACGGTGGCGACGCTTGATTCTAGCTAGGCAAAAAGCCTAAGCTTGGGGAGGTTAAACTCCTCCCACCTTTTTGCATTCATAGTTTTCTTCTTTTTATTTGTTTTGTTTCAATGCATGTCTACTTTCAATTTTGCATTTGATAAAAAGAAAACCCAAAAATATTAGACTAGATTTTAATTTTATTTGTGCAAAGTTCTCTCGCCTCTTGTTGATTTTTCTGCAGGATACTCACTTCTAATGATTGAGATATGGAGACGAACGCAAAGAGTTGGCTCAAGTAGGAGACGAGCAGCCAAGAGGAGGTACCACATTCCTATTTTCCTTCTTCCTGTAAGCGTATTCATGAACATTTTATGTCTATTCGGTTGTACTTGAGTTCGACTCCAAGCTTAATTCGTTATCTTTGAGGACTTGAGTTCAAAGGTTTTTGTCACCACTTTGGTTAAGACTTTCGACAATTAATATTAGTTTTAAAAACTACCCCTTGGATTAAATTCTAAGCTTTTAAGAATAAGAGAAAGTGTCTATCGACAACTTTGGTGCCTTTTTTCTTAAGGGCTTAATCTTAGTAGTACTCAACCCCACATATTGATCGTTGACTTGATGATACCTTCTGAAAAAGAATTGTTTGATAGGACGAACTTTTTATGGTGGGAGAGGGAGATGCCAAAACCTGTGTTGACATGCTATAAAAAAAGAGAGAAGAAAGAAATAAAGTTCTATGTTTCAAATACACACCTATTGGTATTCCCAAAAGTTTGTGTAAGCTTTTACAAAATAAATATTCGTTGATCCTTGAGAAAGGAAGAAAATTTATCATCAAGATATGAGCTGAAAAATATTCGATACTTTTGATCTTTGGCAACACCTCACCACCTAAATTGAACAATTAGAGTTCTTGAAAGACAAGGAGAAGAAGGGGTATTTTATAGCCACGATTATCAAAGTGGGTGTTAATGAAAAAACTCTAAGTTTATCCTTATTTTTGACATCTACATGTGCACCTTTAACTTCGACTCAAGCGACCTCGCTCAAAACATTTTCACTCTCATAATAAGAGAGGCGCTAAAACAAACTGATTGGCAAGACTAGCCAAATTTTTAACAATCTCATTTGAGTTATAAGAACTATTAGCTAGCAAGTTACTTGCGTTTAGGAATTGAACTTAAGTGCAATTGTTCAGATATATTATGCTCATGTTCAAGGTTTCAGGATTTGAGACGATGGAATATGATACAACCTCGAAGTTGTAAGTTTTCATATTGATTCAATTCTTTGCTATTACTCATTATAGCTTTGTCACTCGAGGGCGAGTAATCACTAAGATTGGGGATGTTGATAGCTCCAAATTTCATCACTTTTTACTATTGATTTTCCTCTTGTTTATTGCCGGATTTCACTCAAGATTACCCTTTTATACTAATGTTAATATTGCAATTAGCGAATCCTTGGTTTCTTGTGATGGTTTTCAGGTAATGAACATTTATTGGAGATCTAATAGCATTTATGGGCTAATTGCATCCAAAGAAGTAAATCCCCAATTGGAGCCCCTTTCATTGGAGGCGTTGAACACACTTAATGACCATCGGTACGGTCAGGACGCGCTCGTACCACCCGCCTGTACTACACGTCGATGGCTCCCTTATATCAATACAAGCAACTTTCGTGAAGGAAGAGAGACGAGAAGAACATCATAATAGAAAATACAGCCGCCGCAAGCCATCCAAAGGGGGTTAGATCAGATCTGGAAGAGGAGAAGAACTTCACCTCGTTCCTCGATGATCTCCAACCTCCAAAGCACACACTCCACCATTATTCCCATCATTACTTAGAGAGAGAGAGATTGGCACTTGTAAGATTAGGGTTTGATACTTTGATCTTCCTTTGGTTTGTATTTGATCTGATCCTTGATCGATATTGTGGTTTTCTACAATAAATTTCAGATGATTATTACTTGCAATACAATAATGCCTTTGATTTGTCTTCCTCTCACGTGTGAGTAAATCCCCATAGGCGTGGGAGATGTAGGGGATTGGTGAGATGTGTTGTGCCTCCGTTAAATCCATCCATTTGTGATTGTTGTAGTGTTTATTTAATAGTGAGAATGATTATCTATGTTTTCCTAATGCTTGTTATCTAATTTACGGGCCTAGGTAACATGATCCAAAGATCTCATAGGTATGAGTTTGTATGCTAGTAATTCGGCGACCCCTGAGTGACACGGCCGATATCAATGAAGAGCTAGTACTACTCGAGGACAACAAGGAACCATCAAGATTAAAGCCTTGATCCGGTCACAAGACCTTAATTAATGTGCTGACCATGGACATGGTAACAAGCAGATGGATCATTGGGACTAGGGAGAATTGGCCATGAGGACTCCTAGTCGTTATATGGGTTGCTTGCCTACTCACTTATAAATAAGAAATATCACCATCACTTATTCCACTTTATCCATTTGCCACTTTTACTATCATCATGAATTGTTTCTCTCTGTGCCTAACTTCTCATCTGCAGGACCTTTACACACTTTTCGCATCTTTACTTTTATGCAATTTACTTATTTCCAAAGCAGGTTTCCTCTATCTTTTACTCACCACTTCCACCGTCAGCTTTTGCAGTCAATTCACTCAAGACCCATGACACCTTGAGTGCGACAGAAACACCGCATAAAAACACTTACCTAGGCTCCTTATTGGGATCGATATACAAAACTAGAATTAATACTTCTACAAAAACATTCTCTGACGAACATGTGCACTTGCAGGCCATTACTTGGGCCGGTACAACTGGACCTGGACCAGCATCACAGCCAGGCCGAATAGAGGCTATCGAGAACAGTTAGTACCTCTTGGTAGCCCATACAGTAGTACTGCTCGTCCCAGACAGATCCCCTTTTTCTTTTTTCTTTTCAAATCAAATAAGGCAAACTTCAAACCGCAATAACTTGAGGTAGGAAACTCCGATCGAGCTGAAACCGCAATAACTTGAAGTTAGGAAAATATTGGATACCACCAAGTGAGAATGTATCAAGTATTATAATGTGAGATACCTTCCTTGTTGAGGAGCCGGAAAACCTCCAAGATAAAAAACGCAAGAAGATATCAAAGGGAGATCCGTTTTGAAGAACTAGAGCTTGTTATGAATATTGTCACAAGCTCTAGAACCAACCATGGATAAGATCCGACAAACAACCAAGAAAGATGATGCTAAGAATGCAATGGTTTGATATCTCTCCGAAAGATATGAACGAGCTACTCACTCGAGAGCCCCTCTTGATAGTACGGTTATCTATCCTAAACCCGGTCTCCCAACTACCAACATGAGACCGACAAAAGGGAAAACCTATCAAGATTATACCTTTGCCTTGAGCAAACCCCTTGAGCACGCTGTAGAACATCTTGTCCTTCTCAAGATGAACACCTTTCTTGATTTCTCTTGCACGCACTCGCTTGATGAAGACTTGACATATTATCCCCCATACACCATGGGGAAGCCTCTTCTTTGACCTGTCATCATCGATCCATGACCACCGAGAATGGCAAGCTTCAAGAATGAGATCTTCTAGAGATGGTGCATCTTGTTCTTGCACAAGATTTCTTCTAACTTCATATGATTCCAAAAGGCCTAAGGCCCTTTGACAATGCTTCTTCTTCTTCATTTCATCCACCTTGAATCCAACACATGGTCCAAGAGAAGTCAATGGACAAATCCTGCAAGTGCAACTCAATGTAAACACTAGTCCATAGAAATTGTCATTAATTACCAAAACCACACATGGGGGCCACATGCTCTTTCAAAAAGTGCAGTTCAATGCCTTATGATTAAACCTGATTACAAAGAGTTTATTTGGAAAGATACATGTAATAGGTATAGCACTAGTAAGTTACTACAAAAGTAGCACGAATACAAAATACAGTTAACCGCTACATATTTATCATAGCAAAACCAAGGAGATCTGGTTACCTGGGTCAGGACAACGTCTAGGCATCCTGCTCATCCTGGTTGGTGATGTCGAGGTCGCCGAGGGTGCTGAAGTTGTGGTGCTTGTGAGAAAATGTGAAGTAGAACATGAGTTGCTCCGAGCTCTAGACGATAGCTGCGAAGAAGCAGATTCCTATTGGTCAAAAATGTGTTTGGTGCGCCAAGCGAGTGGGTCGATGAAGAAGATTTGGTGCAGTGCACGGTGATGATGGTGAATCAGATCAGGTGCAGAGGATGAGGGAGTAGGCGATCTAGATGCTTAACGTCGGTGAAGAGGATCATGTAGACTGGTGGTTTAGTGGATGTTCTGGCGGTAAGGTGGTGAAGAAGGTGAGATCTAGGGTTTTTCCACAGGGCTTGTGCGGCTGTGAGCGAGGAGTGGGGTGGGGGTGGGGGTAGGTAGTGCTATGACCTAGACTATAGAGGCAGTGAAGCAGGAAATTACGATTGAAGCCTCAGACAACCGACTTAACTAGGAGTCGAAGGGGAATTCCCTATCATTTGAAACATTGGGGCACGAAATATTTTGGGGATAGAAGGAGATTTTACCGCTCGACAAAATTCAAATTTATTTATAGTCCAAATATTAATAGTAAAGTGGTAGGCTGTACTCCCTCTGTTCAGGAATCCAAGGCTGACATGCATCAGCTGATCATCCATGGCCTATATTGCCTCTGTTCAAAATTCTGAACAAGCTAAAATATTAAATACTTTGACGTGTTTGGATCCAACAAATAATATCGTTTTAAAATTGAAGTATTCTCCATAATTATGTTTTTTAAAGAATTTGAGAAAGATGTCAGACCCTCTTTTTCATGAAACTGAGAAGAGAGATAACTAAAATGTTGCTTTGGTAGGAAGGCCCCGTCTGGCATCGAAGTATTTTTTAAGTATTCAAGGAATACTTTAGTTTCTGAAAATACTTAAGTATTAAATACTTTGAAGTGTTTATTTCCAATTCTCGAAAAGTGTGGTTTCTTTTTTTGAAAACGGAGAAAGAAGAAAAACTATGGTATTCGCTAGCCAGGCGTTGGAATATTTTGGTTTTGAAATACTTCGTTTACAAAATATAGAGCAACCAAATAGATAGTAAAATACTATGGCATTGATATACTTCCGTATTATATCCATTTATCACATGATGATGCGTATGAAAATGTTGTGTCACCAAGGCAGTAACTAGAGGTAGTGAGCCCGGAAATTACGTTTGAAGCCCCAACAACCTACTTAACTAGGGACAGAAGGGGAATTCCGGAGTGTTTGAAACACTAGGGCAAGAAATATTTCAGCAATAGTGGGAGATTTTCCCAGCCGACTGAATTTGAATTTATCTATAGTACAAGTAATAATAGTAAATTGGTAGTCCGTACTCCCTCTGTTCAGTAAATTGAAGGCCAGGAGTCACATCAACTGATCATCCATGTCCCATACTACCTCTGTTCAGATATTAAGTACAATACTACTCACTCCATCTCATATTAAGCTACATGGTATGGCAAAAGCGTTAAGCAAGTTCATAACAAGAGCATCAAGTCTTAAGTCTGAACGATATACATGTACCGAGTGGCACAAAAAATAATATGGAAATCAAAGTAAAGTCTTAAGTAGATGCCTTGATGTTCAGAAGATGGGCTGGTGTGCAACAACATCAAACGTCGGAGAGACATCGTCAAGCCGTGCTCGGGCTGAATAAACTTTCCTAATAGCAAAAAAATATAACCAAATTCATAGACCATCCATGTACTTTCTCCAACCAACATCTCGCATGGTCAAAGTGAGGCAACAACGGGATCGTCCACTGATGTCTGCAAGTGCACAGTTCGTTTGTAGATAGTTTCAAAGTATAGATATCGATCCCACAGGGAGCCCAAAGGTAAGTGTTTATGGGTGAAGTCTCTATCACACCCCAAGTTGTCACAGGTCTTCGAGTGAATTGAGTGCAAGTGTTGAAATAATAATGGGGTTTTGATTAAATGAGATGTATTTAAATAGAACTAAAATGTAAACTTCAGAAATATAAAGCATAAAAAGTAAAGAATGACTTGGTTGTTTGTTGTTTTGTGCAGATGGCAAAATAAGGCGCGGGGAGATTCAGTTCATGGTGATAGTGAATGTGCCAGGTGGATGAATGATAACTGTAACAATTATAATCTTATAAATATATGTGTAGGCGAGCAACCCATAATTAGCCGGAACTCCTCTTGGTAGATTTCATCCCAACTTCAATAATCCTACTAGCCTGTTACCAAAACCATGGTCAGACACTAGACGATTAAGACCCTTCAGGTCACTTAGCGATTAAGCTCCTTGGATCGGACTAATGCAATAAGCACAGTGGTTCCTCATTATCCTCGAGTCTACTAGTTTTCCATTGATATCCCCGTGTCACCCGGGGGTCGTCGATCTGCTAGCGAACAAGACCTTATCTATGTAGAACAAAGCATCATGTTGTCTAGGCCCTTAATTGGACAACAAGCATTAGGCATCCCACATATAGTCAAGCACACATAATATAGTAATTAGAATCAATCACAAACTAATGGAAAATATATGAAGGCACATCACATCTCACTAATCCCCTACATCTCCCACACCCAAGGAAATTACTCACACATGAGAGAAGAACAGATCATCGATATAATCAAATAAAGGGAGATCGTCTTTATATTACCGTGGAGATCCACAATAAGAATAGAAAAATATCCAACACAATTCAAGATGGGAAGAAACAATCTCAAACCCTAGTCTTGCAAGGTGAAGATCCCTCTTGCTCTCAAGTACAAGTAGTGGCTATGGGTTTGTATTGGCTAGGAGGTCGAAGATCATGGAGCGAGATAAAGAACGCCTTCCCCTTCTTCTCCGGATCTCCTCTTTCTCCCTTCTGGATGGTATGGCGGCTGATGCGTTGTGTTTTCGCCTCTAGCCCTTCATGGAAGTTGTCCCTTTTGACAAGACAGAGGCGTTCCCGCCGTATAGTTGCTCGTTAGAGCCTCTGTATGCTCCACTCGAGTGCTTCCAAAGAGAGACTTGCTTATTTTCTCCAGAATATTGTGTTTCTCTAGTTAAAACCTTCCGTTGACATTCAGAACTTGAAACACACATTAAAAACCAAGTTTTCTTTGCTACTGAAGTATTAGCGTTAGGTAAAGCTAGAAAAAGATCAAATCCGGGAGAAACCCATCAATAAAAGCCATAAAAAATGTGGCGAATCTCATAGCTATCAAGTCCCCCAAGCTTAGATGTTGCTCGCCCTCGAGTGACAATGAAATAAGGAAGAATAGCGGAGATTCGAGACTGAAAATAAAAGAACTTACAAGTTTGAATTGGTGTCAAATTCTTTTCTTCACAATCCCTGCAATCTTTAATATGATCGTACAAGTATTCAGAAGATTGCACCGAGTCCACTTCCTAACCATGTATATCTTGTTAGCAAATAAATCATATGCCCAAGCAAGTGTCAAAAGTTTAACTAGGCAAGTGAGACAAATTCTTTTGGTGTCTCTCTTTGTTGAGAGATGAAAACTTTTTGTTCTTGTTTGTTTAATCAATTAAGAGTACTCAATTTGGCACCAAAACATTTAATTTAAGAACAACTCATCTAATCCCATGTCAAAATTTCAAGACTCTCAAAGCACCTTTTTCTTTCTTTTGTCTTTCAAAAACTTCAGATCTTTCATAGAGAAATCATGCCGATATTTTTAACATGTTACTGTGTTGTGCACTCGTGACCATGCCAATAAATAATTGTTAAGAAATAATGGGTCAGAGGAGTACTACAACTTCACTTGGAACATGAAACCATGGGGAGACTAAAAAATTTACCCATCGTAGCATTGCTGCTACAGACGTTTACATAACTCAATAGCCGAAATCAAGTGGTTTCCCACATTTAGATCGTTCGTTGGCCAGCGGAGTTAATAGTTCCCAATGGAGCACGATAGTGTTATAATGACACCCGTAAAGCAATATCTTACGGTAATTATTAGAAAAAGTAGTGGCATAATCTCTACTACTTTGAAGCATCTATTTTATCAAACAATTTCAATCAAGGGTACTATCGAGTCTATTTATATTAAGCTCAAATGGGATGGAGTAGTTCTAAAATTAAATTCTTTGGGCTAAACATGGACTCAAGTCATCTTTTGGATGCTTTTTCTTGTTGTAAAAAATGTAGGAAGTATTTTTAACCAAGTTCATTGCTCATTGTTTCAAAGCTAAAAAGGAGACACTAGCAAAGAAATAGAATTTATAGGATAACAAGATAAGCGGGGAGTGACTCTAGTTCAAGCGAGTAAATAATTGTATGATCAGTTTAAGGTTGCAGAGAGGGTGATGAAAGGAATGTGATACCTCCTCTTGCTTGCTTTGTTCTCGTATTTTAGTTGAACCCCTTCTGTATTTCCATATTGCCAAGTCACCTAAAATTGAGCAATCTCCGAGAGAAGCAAAGAAACAAACTTGCAAATAAATTTATAATTATTATTTTTTGTATTTTTGGTTTAGGAATGCAAACTGAAAATAAAATGCAAATTTGAAGAAATAAAATAAATCAAAAGAAGAAATAAAAACATGAATGCAAAGTTTGGAGGTTTTCAAACCTCCCGCAAGCTTAGGCTATTGCCAGGCTTAGTTGTTGCCGTCATTTGGTGGCTGGTGCGGCTACTGCTGGTAGTAGTCAGGGAAGTGGGTCATGAAGTGACTGAAGTTGTGAGTTAAAGTACTCACATCTTCATTCACTCCTTGAAGAGTGTGGTCTATCTCCCCAACGCGCTGGTTGAGCTGCTCGAATTCCTGATAGGGGACGTAGCTGTACCCCTGATACGTCCATTTTGCATCACTATTCTATATCATAATTTACTGTTATTCATTGATATATTTCATATTAAGAGATGATACTTATGTTATTTCATCTGTTTTTGCATGGTTGATGACTTTTGGAGGATGAACCGCTGCAGTCCGGATTCTGATAGAAAAGGGGTTGTTTGGAGGCGAAATTCACGAAGATTAGAAAATCCAGGAAAATACATGGAAAATCCTATTTTTCTAGAAGACGAAGTATGCCAGAAGGGGGAGTGGAGATGGGCCACAGGGGGCCCACACCACCCCCGGCGCGGGCCACCCCTGGCCGCGCCACCAGGTGGTGTGGCCACCCTGGCCCACTCCTGGCTCTCCCCTTTGGCATATATTATCCCCATGAAACCATAATACCTAGGGGCGACCAGAAAGATTCCGCCGCCTCTGTGGGGAGGAAAACTATAGAGGGAGAAAGATCTCTCCGGCAGACATAATTCTGCCGGGGAAACTCCTTCCTGGAGAGGGGAGATCATCGCCATCAACACCATGATCAAGCTGGACTTCATCGGGATCATTATCATCATCATCATCTCCACCAACACCATAATCACCACTTCATACCGCTGTAACAATTGGGTTGAATCTTGCATAGTTCTTAGGGGAAACTTTCTCGGTGTTGATTACTTGTTTTAGTTGATGCCATTGAGTGGAACCATTGAATTATTGTTATGTTGAGATTGTTACTTATCATTATATCATCTCTGATCTTGATCCATATGATGTCTTGTGAGTAGTTCGTTTAGTTCTTGAGGACATGGGAGAAGTCATGTTGTTAGTAGTGGAATTGTGTTGAGAAAGATTCAATAGTTTGTTATTTAAGTTGTGGTGTTATTCTTCTAGTGGTGTCATGTGAACGTCGACTACATGACACTTCACCTTTATGGGCCTAGGGGAATGCATTGTGTATTTGGCTACTAATCGTAGGGGTTGTCAGAGTGACAGAAACCTGAACCCTCGTTAGGAAACCTTTGCACAAGGGATGTCAGGATCTTATAGTTTAAAGCTGTGGTTAGGTTTCTATCTTAATTACTTTCTTGTACTTGCGGATGCTTGCAAGGGGTTTAATCACAAGTATGTATTAGTCCTAGGAAGGTCGGTACATTAGCACAGATTCACCCACACAACACTTGTCAAACTAAAGAAGATTAATCAACTATATGAAGCGAAAGCACTTGACGATATTCCCGTGTGTCCTCAAGAACGTTTGGTCACCTTAAGTAATACAACCGGCTTATCCTTTGCTAAAGAAAGGATCGAGCCACTTGCTGCATTTATTATTATTGTCTTTTATTTACTCGTACTTTATTTATCTGCATTATCAAAAACCGCTAAAAATTCGTTTGCTAAGTATTTACAAAGAATTCCTGCTCCAAGCCACTCATCAACACCTTCTGCTCCTCGTTGGGTTCGACACTCTTACTTATCGAAAATACTGCGATACACCCCCTATACTTGTGGTTCATCAAGACTATTTTCTGGCACCGTTGCCAGGGAGTGAAGCGTTATTGGAGAGTGGAACTGGTAAAGGAAACTTCTACTGTGAGTATTGTTTACTTATCTTAGTTACTTTGTTTCAATATGGATAATTAACTTAGTTTCTTATTTCGTAATGCTACTACCACTGCTAAGGTAGTAGATGAACCACCACCTGCTGAAAATGATACTTTTAAAGTACCTACAAGAATTATTGATCGTGTTATGGATAACTATTATGTTAGAGATGGAACTGTCCATCCCGATGATCATTTGCTCTTTATACACAAATTATGCGGGTTGTTCAAGTGTGCAAGTATAACAACATATCAAGTCAAGAAGAAGTTATTCTCATTATCACTGAAAGGACAAGCTGAGGAATGGTATAAGCTGCTGAAGAATGGTCAAGCTCTTGAATGGGAGGAAGTAGTGCCTCTCTTTTATTCAAAATTTTATCCTCCTAGTGAGATTCATAAAGATCGGAATCAAATATAGAACTTTTGGCCTCTTGATGGAGAGAGTACAACTCAATCTTGGGGGAGATTGGAGTTACTAATGCTCAAATGTCCTATTCGTGAGCTCCCCAACAATATTATTATCAATAACTTTTATGCAAGGCTTTCTCTTCATGATAAGGATTTATTGGATGCTTCTTGTGCTGGATCATTTACACGCATGGAAGAAGGAGCTAAAAGGGATCTATTAGACCGTATTCAAGGCAATGCTGAAGCATGGGAGAATGATAAAGGAAGAAAGTCAGGTATAAATTATGATTATGAATGCATTGAATCTTTTATGGGAATTGATGATTTTCAAAATATTAAAAATACTTATGGTCTAGACTCTCAAGTTATTGCAAATTTTTTTAAGGCTTTTGCCTCATATATTGAAATTCCGAAAAAGGAATGGAACAAGTATCATGCACCATACAAAGATATTGTTGATTGTGTTCCTTCTAGAAGTACTGAATTTTGCACTGTTGATCACATCTTACCTAAACCTTATATCCAGAAATTACCTTTCCCGGATAAGGTAAAGGAACGTCCTATGATAACTAGTGTAATTAATAAAAGTACAAAGAGAACTGTAAAACCTGATGAACAAATAAACATTGAACCTGCAGTAGTAATTGTGAAAGACCTTGTCACTAAAAATGTAGAAGATGGACACATTGTCTTCTGTGAGGATGCTTCTAATATTGTCCCACATCCAAATAGAACTAAAAAGGCTAGTGTCCCTGTGCTTTCAGTTAGAATTGGTGATCATTGATACTATGGTTTATGTGATATTGGTGCAAGTTCAAGTGATATTCCTTACGAGCTTTACAAAGAAATTATGCATGAAATTAGTCCTTGCGAACTAGAAGAGATTGATGTGGTTATTCACCTTGCTAATGGAGAGACCATCTCTCCAATTGGTATTGTAAGAGATGTGGAAGTTCTTTGTGGTAAGATTAAATATCGTGCTGATTTTCTAGTACTTGGTTCAGCTGCTAGTAAAACTTATCCTATCTTTTTGGTAGACCTTTCTTGAACACGTGTGAAGCCATTATAGACTGCAAAAGGGAGAAAATTTTAACTAAATTTGATGGGGAATCTTATGAGTTTATTTTTTTGAAATTTACAAAAGTTCCTAGTGAAAATGAAACCCCTAATGAGGATTTTAGAGTTGAACAACTTGCTTCTATTTCTCTTGCTCCTAACAATGCTTTGCAGCAATTTATGGAAGACCACGAAAGTGAAATCTTCATGGAAGAAAGAAATGAGATTGATGAGATTCTCCGTCATCAACCTAAGATGCTTAAGCAAAACTTGCCCGTGGAAGATTTGGGTACCACATTGCCACCTAAAAAGGATCCGGTTTTTGATCTAAAACCTTTACCTGACGATCTTAAATATGCTTACATTCATGATAATAAAATATATCTTGTTATTATTAGTTCTAAACTTTCAGGGAAGGAAGAGGAAAGATTATTGGAGGTATTAAAGAAACACCGAGGAGCTATGGGCTATACTCTGGATGATTTAAAGGGGATTTCTCCTACTATATGTCAGCACGCTATCAATATAGAACCAGATGCAAAGCCAGTGGTAGAACATCAACGTTGTTTAAATCCTAAGATGAAGGAAGTGGTAAGAAACGAGGTATTAAAACTGTCACATCCCAAGATTTTCCAAATCTTGTAATGTGAAAAATAAAATAAACAAAATAATTTTTTGTTGAAAATCAGGGTGAAAAGAAACTTTTGTTTCTAAAAAGGAAACTTGAAAATCCCATCCTGAACAAACTTTGGTTAAAGTTTGAATTCAACAAATCCAAATCAAGGGAAATGCATTCCTCAATGAATGTATCTGGAAATTTGAACACTTGGAAAATAAATCCAAAAACCTAAACCCTAATGGAATAAAAACCATTTCCAAGTTATTCCCAAGCCTATGGATTTGATCCATATGAAAAATTGATCAACAAACATTCAAAAATGATCAAGAAAGACAAATAGAAATAATATAAGACCATAGAAATTGGTTTCACTTAGTTTGGAACCATAAATAAAATCTTATGAATATAATAAGGTAAGGAAATTGAATTTCCAAAGCCATTAAAGCCCTCATCTAAAATCCATACCAAGTGGTGAACAATAGATCCTAAAAGGATTCAAAAGGATAAACAAATAATAAATAAGATTTCACAAATTGGAATCACCAAGTTTGGATCTATAAATAAAAAGATATGGATTTTATAAGACAAAGATAAAAATATTAATAAAAAGACCAAATCAAATCTTGGCCTAATCCATTAAGTAAATGGAGTGAATATAATCCCAATCCAAATAAAATAAAAGGATAAAGAATATTCCAAATAAAAATAAAATGGCAATAACCATTCTATCCCTATCTTAATAAGGACAAATCTCTAAATAAGAATACATGAGAAAATGATATTTGGAATTCACCCAAGTGGAATAAAAGTTGTTTAATCAACTTAAATAAAATAAAACCTCCAAATAAAAAAAATTGGGAATTAAAACTATATTAAATTCCATTGGAATTAAAACACTTACCCAATCTTAAATGATTAATAAATCATATTAGAATACTTTCCAAATAATTCAAGATGAATTATTTGAACCAACTAAACAAATAAAAACCTACTGAAAGGAATTGGGAAGTTTAAAGAATTTAAATGGATATTTTATTAATTAAATCAAACCCTATTTTATTAAATAACAAAAGATCCATTTTATTTAATTATTAAATGGATCCTAAAATAAATAAAAATATTATCTTATTTTGAGATTTGGATTATGTTGCTAAACAGAACCAAATTCAAAGTACAAAGTTGAGTGTTTGTTTGAATTGATTTGAACCTTGTTTGATTGTTTGAAATATTGATTGAAATTCAAAACAAGAAAAGAATTAGAAAAGGAAAAAGAAAGCAGACAGAAAAAAATAAGAAAAAGGACAGACCCAGCCCACTAAGGCCCAGCAAAACCAGCCCAGTCCAGCCCCTCACCCCGAAGCATTCTTTTCTCACTCAGAAACAGACCCGCACAGAGAGTGACAGCCTGGACCCACTTCTCCTTCCCCTCTCTCGCTGACAGGACGACCCCACACCAGCTTCTCTTCCTCCTGCACGAAACGTTTTGCACCCAAAGACATAACCGCAGAGTGAATGACAAGTGGACCCCGTTCCCTCTCCCTTTCCCACCGAACAAGGACCCCACCGCCACGCAGGCTTCTTCCTCCCCGCGACTCCTTCTCCCCCTCACTACGCGGCCGTTTCTGCCGCTGAATTCTCCGGCTTAATTCGCCTTAATGCCTGAGTAATTCCTCGCAGCGACCATGCTCCTTTAAAAGCCTCTCCCTCCTCGTCATTTTCCCCCAGACCAATCCTCCTCTCTGCCCCTAGGCTGTCGCCAATTTCCTCTGCACCACCGCTGTCTCCGTGAGCTCATGGCGATTCCGCCAGCCGGGTTACCCGAAGCCTCGAAGCGCTGGCAACTTTCCCACTCCCAGGCGCATATGCGGTGCATCAACTTCGCTCATGAGTGCCTCAGAGGCTCGCAGAACGACGACGACCACCGTCCACCGTCGCTTCCTCCGGCGGTTAGCCACGTGTAGTTTCAGACCGCACGCTTCTCGTTCATGCACACGACTTCGCCTTGACCCTGTGAATCTAACTGCGTCGTTGTTTTGCCTTGGGGTGAACCACATCACCGTCCACGACGACCACTTGACGCACCCGACGCCGCCACGAACTCCGGCGAGAGATTCCACCTGACCCCGAGCGCCCCTCGCCCGACCAACACCTCCTCGAGCATCGCCGTGACCCCCTGAGCCCGGGGAGCAACTCCCCTTTCTCCCTCACCTCCTGTAGCATCGACACCGTCATCGACCGACCGCTCCGCCGCCGCTAGCCACCGCCAGCGCCGCCAGTTCCTGGCAAGCGTCTGGTAGCCGTAGGATCCGTGTGGCTACGATAGATTAACTTAACCGCGAAGAGGTACGCGCCCTGCACCATGCGATCTAACTAGATCCTGCGGTCCACGTTGCCGATCCACGCGAAGCGGTACCGTCCAGTAAGATACTGACGCGTGGCCAGTATTAGGTTTAAAAACAGATTTGAAAACAGAAGTATTTGCAAACTTCAAACCCTTGTAACTTTGAATCCACACGTCCAAAAATTACAAATTTTATGTCGTTGGATTCAGGAGAACAAGCCCTAACCAACCCTGCCCTTAGTTTAGCAAATATATTTGTTAGATTGGTTGATTATGCAGAAAAATTTGATAGCTTGTTTAGATTAGAAAAATTGTTTAAAAATGATTTTTGGGTTAAAACCTTTGCAAAATGGTTTGTTGTGACCTTACTGACCCTAGGAACCAACCCATGTTTTGAAAAATGAATTTGGAAAAGTTTAGAATGGATTACTTGGTTTAGTCCATTTCTAACTAAATAAAACTATTGTTTTGTTTATGAAAATGTTTTTGTAAAGAAAACTTTGAGAAAATGGTTTAGACCAAACCTACTGACCCAAACACCAAGTTTTGCAATAGCAACTCATTTGGTGAAACAAAATAAGGAATCTTTGATTTAAAACCATTTCTAGTCAAATAGAAATGTGGTTATTTTATTAAAGATGGTTTTGAAGTAAAACCTCTTTGCAAATGACTTTGCCATTTTGGTAAATGACCAATTTGGAACTTACAAAGTTTAGAAGCCTAGTGGAGACCATCCTTACAATAGAACCAACCTTTGCATGCTTATGCATGACTTAGATCCCATTACTTTGTGTGTGAAAAATTGTTTGTTTGACTTTGGTTTGGAATGTGAATTGAATTTGTGTTTGCTTGATTGGTAGATTAAGTTTGTGCCTTGCTTGATTGAATTGTAGTGACTTGAAGAGTGTGATTGTTGCAAGGACAAGGAGTGAACCTATACCCTCTACCAAAAAGGCAAGTGATGCTTCATATCTTTTGTCCCATTACTTTCACTATGCATTAGTGTTTTTGCTAAGTAGGACTTGCATGGATTTTTGCTAAGTATAACTATGCTATGGGAAAACCTAGTAGATGAAGCCATAGTAGAAATTTCCTAAGTTAAGATTCCTATTACTTTCAAGCTTAGCCTAGCTAATAGAAAACATGGGTGGAATATATATTCACACTATGGAAAAATATTCTAAGTCTGTGGACTTATGTTTTGTTTAATAAAACAACTAAGTGAATGAATCACCTGGGTGGAATGGAAGGAATGGTTTGTGTTGAGTGGTTCACAAGGCCATGGACATGGCTTGTGTATCTCACTTGTGGATGGCCACCCAGGAACAAAGAGATTTGAGATGTCAAATGTCGAGAAGCTTCAAGTGCAACCACTTGGCAATATGGGCTCTGCCATGATCATATAGGTTGCTAGAACTTAGTCTCTTGGACAGTTGGTGGTAGAGGGAATGATAGGTTGGAACGCGTCCATTTGACTAAGGAAAGGCTTCTGAAGGATCTTGTCTTGGGAAACCAAGTCTTGTGGGGAAAGTGCACCACCTCTGCAGAGTGTAAAACCTAAGTACTTAGCCATGTCCCTGGTAAAGGACAATTTGAGCATCAAGACATGGAAGCTTCAAGAATCTCCTCATCCCAATTTCTAAATAAAACTTGTGGGTGAACAAGGGTAAAAGGATCTTCAGTCATTGATTGGTAGATGCCCTGAGTGGATCTTCAGTCTTTGATTGGTAGATGCCTTGGGTGATTTGTGTCAAAGCAAAAACTTAGTATTTTCAAAATGTTAAGGAAAAATCTATTTTGAGCAATGCAAGCCTCAACTCCACTTAGCCAAATGCATATAGATGATAGACTCCACTATACTACCAAAGTATCACTTGCCAATACAATTCAAATGTATTGACCCTTGTGGCTGTAACTTATGATGTTGCAGGTTTGTTTGATTTAGTGAAGATTGATTGATTAGGATTACAAAGTCTACAACCAACATCTGCCTGTGGCACTTTGAAGATGAAGGACCCATGACTATAGTTATTCCGCTGCAATGTAATGTAATATCCTAATGAGCTATGTATTGATGTAATAAAACTATGTTATTCCTGGTTATAAAGTTATATTATGACCTTTGTTTCTTGATATTACATCTAAACTGTGGATGCTAGCTATTGATCCAGGGACTAGCATTGTAAACACAGGGGGCTCAATCTTATTAAAGGTTGGGGTCCTTACAGATGGTATCAGAGCATTGTGTTGCCTGTAGGATTTGTAAACCCTAGGATTGGACAAAACCCTTAGAAAAATAGGAGTTGTATTTGTTCCAAAACTTATTTACAAACAATCTTGTAAACTCTTTCCTCAACCATTTTGGTTTCAACTCTACTTCTCTTCTACTTCAAACTTGATGGAAAAGCCTACCCCATGACCAAAGACTTCATCATGTGCAAAGGACTCCATCAACTCTAATGACTTCAACATCTTCAGCATGTTCACCAAAGACTTCCAACTTGGATACTACTAAAGACTACAAGTGAGACAAGAAATGTTGCTCAAGAATTGAAGATTAAGGAAACACGACTTAGAAGGAGCCATCATCACCTTTGAAGATTTGTGACCAAGACACAAGAATTATCCAAGGATACAAAGATCTCATTCAAGAAGAATCAACCAAGAAGGAAGGAAAGATCACAAGTGAACCATATAGATGGACCACCATATTTAGATTAAGTCAAACACACCAACTTATGTGGTGTAACCAAAAATATTTTGTTGCCTAAGTATGTGCTTGAAACTTGTTGTTTGAGTGGAGTGTTTGTTTGTGATTGCTTGCACATTGCTTGTGTGAATTGTGATGTGTGTGGTTAGAATTATTTCCTTAGAGAATCTCTTGCCTATTCTAATCCCCCTTCAACCCAAACAGATGACTTCCCCAAGAAACTCCAACATCAAGGATGGTGACAACAACAGCAACCAAGAGAAGCACATGAGAGAACTCATAGCAACCCAAAACCAGTTGAGCCAAGAGACAACTCAGCTTCTAGCCAACAACAATGGATTAGACCTAGCCATACAAAGGATTTTGAAACTTCAATCCCAATTGTTGCAAGGATTGGTTACTCAAATGATCAACATGAGAGAAAACTTTTCCCAAGGAGCTAATGACAACAAGGATGACAAAGATGTTATTCTAGAAGGAACCCAAGTTAGCAATACTTGTGTAGTCAAGGATCATGCACCCAAGGAGCATGAAGATCAATGCCCCAAGAAGAGAGAAAGATCTCCCACTCATGAAGAACATGAACTAGAAGAACTCCTAGCTTTGGAGAGACCCAAAAAGAAGAAGAAGAAATGCCCCAACACTAGCAAGAGGGATATTACACAAGTGCAATGTTTCAATTGCAAAGAGATGGGACACTATGCCAGTGAATGCCCAGAAAAGAAGAAGAGCCAAGAAGACAAACAAAAGCTAGTGAAACCCAAGATGAGGAAGGATATTAGCCAAGTATGGTGCAACAACTGCAAAGAGCTAGGACATTATGCAAGCAACTGTCCAGAGAAGATGAAACACAAGATGAACAAGCCTATGAGGGATATCAGCCAAGTCACATGTTTCAAGTGCGGAAATAAAGGACACTACGCAGATGTTTGTCCAGAGAAGCCACCCCAAGACCTCAAACTTATAACCTCTTTCAAATGCAAGGAACTAGGCCATTATGCAAACAATTATCCAGAAAAGTTGAACAAGCCTATGGAGAAACTCAACCTTGGCCCATGAGTCAAGTATGGAAATAAAGGCCACTATGCAGAAGTTTTCCAAGAAGAAGTTTTCCATGATTCCAAGCAAGCCAAGATTGTAGTCCAGTTGGAAAATTTTTAAGGGTGGTAGTACCCTAGTTGTTTTGAACCTGCTTGTAACCCCTAACCTTCCCAAATCTCGAGGACGAGATTTATTTTAAGGGTGGTATCCTGTCACATCCCAAGATTTTCCAAATCTTGTAATGTGAAAAATAAAATAAACAAAATAAATTTTTGTTGAAAATCAGGGTGAAAAGAAACTTTTGTTTCTAAAAAGGAAACTTGAAAATCCCATCCTGAACAAACTTTGGTTAAAGTTTGAATTCAACAAATCCAAATCAAGGGAAATGCATTCCTCAATGAATGTATCTGGAAATTTGAACACTTGGAAAATAAATCCAAAACCCTAAACCCTAAACCCTAATGGAATAAAAACCATTTCCAAGTTATTCCCAAGCCTATGGATTTGATCCATATGAAAAATTGATCAACAAACATTCACAAATGATCAACAAAGACAAATAGAAATAATATAAGACCATAGAAATTGGTTTCACTTAGTTTGGAACCATAAATAAAATCTTATGAATATAATAAGGTAAGGAAATTGAATTTCCAAAGCCATTAAATCCCTCATCTAAAATCCATACCAAGTGGTGAACAATAGATCCTAAAAGGATTCAAAAGGATAAACAAATAATAAATAAGATTTCACAAATTGGAATCACCAAGTTTGGATCTATAAATAAAAAGATATGGATTTTATAAGACAAAGATAAAAATATTAATAAAAAGACCAAATCAAATCTTGGCCTAATCCATTAAGTAAATGGAGTGAATATAATCCCAATCCAAATAAAATAAAAGGATAAATAATATTCCAAATAAAAATAAAATGGCAATAACCATTCTATCCCTATCTTAATAAGGACAAATCTCTAAATAAGAATACATGAGAAAATGATATTTGGAATTCACCCAAGTGGAATAAAAGTTGTTTAATCAACTTAAATAAAATAAAACCTCCAAATAAAAAAAAAATTGGGAATTAAAACTATATTAAATTCCATTGGAATTAAAACAATTACCCAATCTTAAATGATTAATAAATCATATTAGAATACTTTCCAAATAATTCAAGATGAATTATTTGAACCAACTAAACAAATAAAAACCTACTGAAAGGAATTGGGAAGTTTAAAGAATTTAAATGGAGATTTTATTAATTAAATCAAACCCTATTTTATTAAATAACAAAAGATCCATTTTATTTAATTATTAAATGGATCCTAAAATAAATAAAAATATTATCTTATTTTGAGATTTGGATTATGTTGCTAAACAGAACCAAATTCAAAGTACAAAGTTGAGTGTTTGTTTGAATTGATTTGAACCTTGTTTGATTGTTTGAAATATTGATTGAAATTCAAAACAAGAAAAGAATTAGAAAAGGAAAAAGAAAGCAGACAGAAAAAAATAAGAAAAAGGACAGACCCAGCCCACTAAGGCCCAGCAAAACCAGCCTAGTCCAGCCCCTCACCCCGAAGCATTCTTTTCTCACTCAGAAACAGACCCGCAGCAGAGTGACACTGACCTCTTTCCCTCTCTCACGACAGACGGCCCACACAAGCTTCTCTTCCTCCCGCACGAAACGTTTTGCACCCAAAGACATAACCGCAGAGTGAATGACAAGTGGACCCCATTCCCTCTCCCTTTCCCACCGAACAGAGGACCCCACCGCCACGCAGGCTTCTTCCTCCCCGCGACTCCTTCTCCCCCTCACTGCGCGGCCGTTTCTGCCGCTGAATTCTCCCATTACCGCTTAATGCCTGAGTAATTCCTCGCAGCGACCACGCTCCTTTAAAAGCCTCTCCCTCCTCGTCATTTCCCCCCAGACCAATCCTCCTCTCTGCCCCTAGGCTGTCGCCAATTTCCTCTGCACCACCGCTGTCTCCGGCGAGCTCCGCGAGCGATTCCGGCCAGCCAAAGTTACCCCGAGCCTCCCTGAGCGCGCTGGCAACTTTCCCACTCCCAGGCGCATATGCCAGTGCATCAAACTCGCCCGCGAGTGCCCTGCAGGCTCGACAACGACGACGACCGCCGTCGCCACCGTCTGCTTCCCCTCGTACATAAGATTTCCGAAAGAGGCATAGAAGTTGGTAGAGCTAAAGTTGAAGCAATTGAGAAAATGCCCTGTCCAAGAGACGTCAAAGGTATTCGTAGTATCCTTGGTCATGCTGGTTTCTATAGAAGGTTTATTAA
This sequence comes from Avena insularis, assembly GCA_023614405.1. NCBI lineage: Eukaryota > Viridiplantae > Streptophyta > Magnoliopsida > Poales > Poaceae > Avena > Avena insularis. The sequence goes on along the minus strand of CM042690.1, from coordinate 654,649,418 downwards.
AGATTTCTCTAAGATATCAAAACCCCTCACTAATCTTCTTCAAAAATATGTACCCTTTGTTTTTGACGATGATTGTAAGGAAGCTTTTGAAACTCTAAAGAAGCTTTTAACTACTGCTCCTATTGTCTAACCACCTGATTGGAACTTACCCTTTGAAATCATGTGTGAAGCTAGTGATTTTGCTGTAGGTGCTGTCCTTGGGCAACGAATAGATAAAAAGTTAAATGTTATCCATTATGCTAGTAAGACTCTTGTCGTTTCTCAAAAGAATTATGCTACTACTGAAAAGGAATTCTTAGCTGTTGTCTTTGCTTGTGATAAGTTTAGACCTTATATTGTTGATTCAAAAGTTGCCATTCATACTGATCATGCTGCTATTAAGTACCTTATGACGAAGAAAGATGCTAACCCTAGGCTTATTAGATGGGTGTTTCTTTTACAAGAGTTTGACCTACATATTGTAGATAGGAAAGGTGCTGAAAATCCTGTTGCTGATAATTTATCTCGATTGGAAAACATCTCTTTTGATCCTATGCCTGTTAATGATAGTTTCCCAAATGAACAGTTGGCTGCAATAGGGGTAAGCTCGCAAGGAAGCCCTTGGTATGCTGATTATGCTAACTTTATTGTCTCCAAGTATTTGCCTCCAACTTTTATAACCCAACAAAGAAGGAAGTTCTTTTACGATTTGAGGCATTATTTTTGGGACGACCCACATTTATGTAAAGAAGGAGTAGATGGTATTATGCGAAGATGTGTTCTAGAATATGAACAAAAGGAGATATTGCAGAAATGTCATGGTAGCGCCTATGGAGTACATCATGCGGGAGATAGAACCGCACAAAAGGTGCTACAATCAGGTTTTTACTGGCCTACCCTTTTTAAATATGCAAGAAATTTGTCTTATCATGTGATGAGTGTCAACGAGTTGGTAATATTTCTAGATGCAATGAGATGCCTATGAATTACTCTCTTGTTATTGAACCATTTGATTGTTGGGGATTCGACTTTATGGGTCCTTTTCCCCCTTCAAAAGGTTATACTCATATTCTTGTTGCCGTTGGCTATGTTACTAAGTGGGTAGAAGCCATACCCACAAAAAGTGATGATGGTGAGACCTCTTTGAAAATGCTTAAGGATATTATCTTCCCTAGGTTTGGAGTGCCTAGGTACCTTATGACTGATGGAGGTTCCCATTTCATTCATGGTGGCTTTATAAAGACGCTTGCTAAATATGATGTTAATCATAGAATTGCTTCAGCTTATCATCCCCAAACTAGTGGGCAAGTAGAGCTATCAAATAGATAAATTAAATCCATCTTGCAAAAGACTGTTAATAGATCTAGAAAAAATTGGGCTAAAAAGTTGAATGATGCTTTATGGGCTTATAGAATTGCCTATAAAAATCCTATGGGAATGTCTCCTTACAAAATGGTTTATGGGAAAGCTTGCCACATGCCTTTAGAATTAGAACACAAAGCTTATTGGGCAGTGAAAGAACTTAATAGAGACTGCAAACTTGCTGGTGAGAAAATATTATTTGACTTAAGTTCGTTGGATGAATGGAGGAGTGAAGCATATGAAAATGCTAGACTCTTTAAAGAAAAAGTTAAAAGATGGCATGGTAGGAGAATTCTTAAGAGAGAGTTCCATGTTGGTGAGAAAGTTCTATTGTATAGGTCTCGTCTCAGATTTTTTGTAGGGAAACTACGCTCAAAATGGGAAGGACCTTTTGTTATTGAAGAACTGTACCGTTCAGGTGCAATAAAAATTTCTTCTTTAAAAGATAATACTACACAAGTGGTGAATGGTCAGCGACTCAAGCACTATATTTCTGGTGATTCTTACAATGAGGATATTGATGCTATTCAAATGGTAACTCTGGAAAAATTTATCAAAGACCAAGTTCAGAGACCTGCAGAGTCCATTTTCAAATAGGTAATAGTTCTGGTAAGAAAAGTTCCACGAAAAATCTGTCAAGTTATATTTTTGCAGTTTTTATCTAACAAGGAAAGCAACGAAGCGAAAGAGGGACGGAAACGGAGCCAGGTGGCTCACACCACCCCATGGCGTGGGCCCCCCAGGCCGCGCCACCAGGTGGTGTGGCCACCCCGGAGTCCGTCTCTGACCCATTTTCTCCTAGTACCTTCCTTTTGTCGTAAAACTTCGTAATATATAATCCCCCGGATCCCCCAAGGTTTGTATATCGTGTTCTCGTCATGTTTTCGTTTCGATCTGTTTCTGACAGGTAGAATCTCAGTTTTGGAGCCACAATGTCCTCCTCTGGATCAGCCAAGGAAGATTCCTCTGCGGATATCATCAACCCGTACATGCATGAGTGGAAGATTCATCCCAAGGAGTTGTTGCTCGAAGATGGGGAGGTACATATGAAAGAGGTTCAGGGACCTAAAGGTGAAGGAAGTCTGGAGGACAGGATGGAAGCACTAGAGCAAGAAGTCTTTAGGTACAAGAAGATGGCGGAACGCGAAGTGCATATCATCCATAAGATTTGTTCCAAACTCATCGCCGAGCACCAAAAGGAGACTGCTGAGCTTAAGGATGAAATTCTCTCACTCCACCGAATAAACAACCAATGCAAGCACAACTCTACGACGTGCAAAATCAAAACTGTGAGTATGAGGTTAGGTTTAAACGCATAAATGTTGCTGCTAGTTTTAGGATGATGGAGACCAGGATGTCTTTTGTTGATGGGGAGCCCTTACCTTGGAAGTCGAACAACGATGAGAGAACACCACCACCACCGAAGGAGTAATTCGTCATCAGGTTTTGGCATCCCCTTGGTTTGTTCCAAGCTTGGGGAGTGCCGCGGTATCACATCACTATCTTCTATCTTTTACCTTTTTAGTAGAGTCATATCATGAATAGAGAAGTTATCATGTAGGATGGTTTGCATTATGGAAGTGTCCCCCCTCTCGTTAGATATCTATGTATCCCTTGGTGTGAGTTGCCGTTATGGAATATTAATGAGAAGTTCTATCATTTACTCTTTTGCATATCTTATTTTACTTTTCAATTCATGTTATATGATTGATCCTGTTGTTAGTATTGGTATCACATTGGGATCATTGAGTTAATTTAGTTGGTTTTGGCAAACCCGGCTCGGTCAGTAGCAACACTATTATGAGAATTGAATGAAAAAGATAAAAGTACTCTTAAGAAATATAATTTCATCATCATCTTTCTTGATTTTATCATAAGCTTAGTATTCTATAGTTAAGATCTTTTGTGCTTCCAAGGAAGATTGCATATTTATTTTTATCACTTGTATGTTTGTTTGTTTCCTTCAACTCTTATGCTTTCTACCTAGCCTTGCTAGCCAAAAACCTGTACTGAGAGGGAATGCTTCTCGTGCATCCAATCCTTAAAACCAAAACCTATGCCATTTGTGTCCACCATACCTACCTATTAGCACTATTGCTATTCCAAGTAAATCATGTTTTTATCTACCTTCCGAATTAAACTTGTTATGTGAAAATTAGTGATTAAAGCTCCACGAACTTGATGGTACACTTTACTTTTCTTGCACCTAATAAACTTGAACCATTGTGTCATCTAAGTTGTATATGCTTGCACTTATACGTTGGGAATTAGCAGAACCATGCTATCATAGGGAACGCTTTCAACATTGCACTTGTACATTGTACCCAGTTGATATCATGCTCTTTTGTTTATGGATGTCGTCGGTGTGAAATGAAAGGGGAATGACATGGGTGTACCCTACAGGTACTCGAGCTTGGTATATACGGTCTAAATACGTAAAGGCCCACGGTGTCGCGAAGGCCCAAATGAAGGACTCGAGTAACCTACGGACTCTCGATTACTTGAAGAACAAGAAGAAGCTAAAGATAGAAAGTTTGAAGGGGAAAACCCTAACTTGTAACCGACTCGACCTGCTACCCGAGACCTAGCCTACCTATATAAAGGCTAGGAGGGGGCGAGGAGGAGGACACACGCAACCCTAGTTTCCACAACCCCCGCCATATTGCATCTGCGCACCATTGTAATCTTCGGTTCCTTCGATAATTCCACGAGCAGACAAGCAGGAGTAGGGACCTCTACGAGGCCTGAACCTGGGTAAATCTTTGAGTCCCCTGTGTGCTTGTTTGCTACCCGATAGATGTCTCCAGCGCTCCCTCCTTCTCCAAAACCCAAGTCCATAACAATGGGCATTGATGAGTTAAACCCTCGTCAGTTGGCGTCGTCTGTGGGAACTAGGAGTGCTGATGTTTCGGCTTCTTCGGCCCCATCAACCGCGATCTACAACTCCGCAACAGTGGAGATTCGCCAGCTCTTCGGCGCGTTCGACTTCACCGTCCACATGCCAGCCACTCGCCCGGCTTTCGAGTCCATAGGCGATAGGATCAGCCTGGCAATAGGGAGCTTCCGCTTCCAAGTTGGTCAGATGGGCACGCTTCGCCTGCCTGATCAGCCGACGACACCGTCGATTGCTCCAGCATCATGGTTCCCTCCATCGATCGGCACACTCAGTTGTTGGAAATATGTCCTAGAGACAAATAGTAGTAAGGACTATTATCATATTTCATATAGTTTATTATTAAGTTTTATATCATGCTATAACTGTGTTGAGTGGAAACATCAATACACGTGTGATATACAAATAACCAGGGGTTCCCAGTGAAACTATAGTCACTGGTTCATTGGTCAACAGATGATCATGTTTCCTGCTCATGTGGCATTTATGCCAGTTGGAAATGAGGTCATCTCATTCAGAGAATGAGATGATGAACCAATACCCAACCTAAACATCATCACCCGATCATGTCACGAAGTTCAAAGTTACAATGATTAGAAATGGATCCTCGTAGACTATTCCTTAGACCGTGAGGCTATATCAATCACTGTCTCCCGAGAATGCTTAGATAGCATCAAACGCCATCTGGTAAAACGGTGGTTATAAAGGTGTGTCCAGGTATTCAGAGGAAACCGTAGAGGCAATATATGTCAAGAGCGCGATTTGTCCGTCCATGTGAGGGGAAGATACTCAAGGGCCCACTCGGAGAAGTTATATCCAATAGCTACGCAACGTGTGATTAGATCACGGGGATATCACTTGTCGGGACAAGTTAAGTAGCATTGTTCAGTAACGAGATTGAACACGACATGGTGATGTCATTGATCGAATCTCGGGCAATGCAAGTATCGAATGACAAAGGGAATAAGACATTGTCGGTTCAAACGACGAAAGATCTTTGTGGAACGCACAGGGGTCACATGGCCATCCAGGTCCCTCTGTTGATCATTGGTGCGGGAGTGTCCCGACCATGTCTGGAGTGTTCCCGAACCATAGGGTATCACGCTTAAGGGCTTGATGATGCTTAGAGAGTGTTTATAGGATCAGTAGAATCACCGAAGAAAAGAAGGGAGAAAACCGGAAGTGTTTCGGTAAGTCCGGAGGATGTCCGGAGTGGAGGTGGAAGGTGTTCCATGGCCACGGAGATTAGATAATGTGTGAATGAATGTTAAATATTGATTTAATCATTTATTCATAATTATTTAATAAAGAGAAAATAAATTTAAAAGGTCAAAAGGCTTAATGGGCCAATTGCCGGAGGGGAGAGGGCCATTAGGGAAAGGCAAGAGGGAGAAGGGGCCAAGGGGGTGGCCGGCGCCCTAGTGGGCCAGCCCCCCGCGTGGGGCCCATGGGGGTGGCCGGCGGTGCCACCCCTCCCCCTCCTCTCCTTTAGTCCCACCCCGGGACTTGAGGGGAGGTAGTACCTCCCCTCCCCCTATATAAAGTGGGGTATATTGGCCTAGAAAATACACCCAATAATCAATAAAGGTCTCCCCACTTTTGGGAGGACCTCCAATTGATATTTTCTCTCTTCCCCTCTCTCTCGTGACTGTGGTCCCAAGTCTGGACTCTTGACGAGACATCTTCACCATGAGCGCCGTCACTGTATGGGACTCGGATCCGGGAGCTCTACTTCCGCAACTGCTGCTGGATCGGGGAAGCGGGAGTCATCGTCAGGCACCGGGCGTGTGTAACTCCCACAAGGTGTCACACTTGAGGCACTCAAGTCGTTGGATCCAGAAGGAGCGCAAGGACTTCATCACGACCTTGAGGTCGGCTTCGGCTCGTCTACATCAACCACGCTCTCCTGAGCATTGACAACGCTTTTCGGTCTTCGAGGGTAAGTTCACGAAAAGCCCTCTCCGTTCTTGTATTACTAATAGATAGGTCCTGGCAGCTTCAGGGGTTCAGGGGCGTAGAGTAAAATTTATTGTTTTTATGCGCGGAACCCCTACAGTGTTATCAGAGCTAGATCTATGCGTAGTAATGCTAGTACGGGTAGAACACACGAGATGTAGCGTGTGGGCGTTGATCTTTTAGTTGTTACCCTCCCACGTGTACTTGTGTATACCGCAACAATGCTTGATGAAGCGGCCCCTAACCGACTTTACGCGTTCATTCGCGAGACTGGTCCACGCTTGACATACGGCTTATACCATATAAAGTGGCTTAGGGGGGTGTCTGTCTCTCTCGCATTAGTTGGTATACCATTTGCAACGGAGGGCCCCGAAAGGGGTGTAGTATTGACAACTACTTGATCAGCGTTGTGCTGAAAGTTCGTAGGTAAGAACGATTCTTGTGCGAAAGCCCATTCAGCCACGTAAAACATGCAAAGATAAAGTAGAAGCGTCTAACTTTGTTTTGCAGGGGACGTTGCTTTGTGATATGGTTGTGGCAAAGGTAAAGTAATTACCTTTTGTTGCATAGTAGTAGATAGTCACGAAGGTGACAAACTACCACGCCGGAATGACACTGGTACCCTGGTGTCTACGGCGCCGAAACCCTGGCGCCGGAACCCGGTGACGATGGATGGAGATCACGACGTGAAGGACCATATCACATAGCATTTACATTCAATGTTATTGTTTGTATGTCTTATTGTGTGCTAGTATTAGATACTCGATGGTAGCCTAATAAGATGATCCCTGTTAAGATAACCAACGATTGTGTTCCCCCTTAGTGTGCACCACCAAGAAAGTTCTTCGGTATGAGGCAGGCCGTGATGATCGGGTGTCTGACATATCTATGTTCGCATATAGTGGGTGCAAGCCATGTTGCACAACGAATACACTAAGGTTGAGTTGGCGAGCCTAGCACGCCACCGAAGTGTGGCCTCGGAACGCGGATGGTCAAAATATCGAGCACGAGTCGCATGAATGATGTGACCGATGTTTAGCGTCCACCCTTGAACCCACATTGATGGCCGTGATGATCGGGGGAGATGTGGCTGATAGGGGTCGTGTTATCACTAGGAACCCTCTTTGGGGATAGGTATTTCTAAGTGGAGTTATTATTAACTCATTTAATTATAAACTTAGTCTAAATTCCTTTTGCAATTATAAATGTAGAAAATGGTTTCTGCCGAGATTACCTTTCCTATCGACGATTGGTTAAAAGGATAGAAGCTCAAGTTAGATGGATCCAACTTTTCTGCATGGGTCATATGCCTATTTGATCTCCTTGGGGAGAACGATGTAGCTGACTACATGACCTGCGAGATGTTTTTGGAGCCACCCTATTCTCATGAGACCCAGGAGCAGCAGGATCTGCGTTGTCGTCGTCGTGTGATGGCCACATTTATATCAGTGACCATGCGCCTCGGAATGGAGGATGGGCTATGGCCAATGGTGGGGAGTCTCAAGCCCCGAATGTTCATGACACATCTGAGAGCACATTTCGTGGAACAAGTGCGCATGTGGGAGTATGAGCTGATGGGGGACTTCCTCTCCATAAAGATGGAGGAGGGCTCCTCACTGGATGAGCACTTATTGCGCCTCTACGATGCGTATATGAGTCTGGCATACTACCTGGACAACTGGTACTCAAGCTCATTTGCGATGGGAGTTGTGCTGCGATCGCTTCCACCAAGCTTCCAAGCACAAGTCAGGATCTGCGTTATGAGAGGCGACACGGAAACACTGGATTTCGTTGAGTTCATATCGCATTTCAGAAATGTGATAGATGAACCCAACGTCGCTGGAGTCGTCAACGACAAAGGTATATATTTGATATACAGTTTTATAAATGTTATAATCTTGCAAACACATTGCAGTGTTAAGTATATCTGATACTTGTTCTGTTTTACTGAAAACAGGTCCTTCTGCATGAGAGGTGCTTGCTGGAGAGAGGTGATGTTGCGTGTTGATGGCAAGCATGATGATGATGGCCAACGACACTCTCCCTCGACATTTATCACTTAGTTTGTGTTTAGGATGATTTTTGTAATCGAGAGATTTGAACTTCTTTAGTGTGTCTCACACTTCGTGAGACGGTTATTCATATGAGTTTGTAACAAATAGTTGTTCTGCTTTTATGAATGATTTCTATTCGTGTTCATATCTTGTTTGATTATGTGTGAATTATCCTTGTTGTTTGAAACTAATTGATAATGCATGAACATTTGTAAAATATTAAAATGCCTTGTTTAAAATACCCAACTTAACGATATTTCATTAATGAATGAAACCATTGTTTAAATTCAAAGTTATGTGATAATATGTGAAAGTCATTCGATTTCTTTTCACATATAAATCATGCCTATGTTCGGAAAAATAACTTGAACACCGTGTATTACTTGAATACAAAGTGTTTAAAGAATTGTTAAAAGTTAATACATATTCGATGTATTGTGTTTTAACAAAAATGGTAATTATCATTAAATGATTGTTTAAATGTGTAAAGTAAGTTTACCAAAGGAAACATGAATATGAAACTATTTTGATTTGATCAAAGTGTTTCATCAACAAAGGGTATAAATATAACAGAGAATCCAATTACTATGAATTGATCAATAGTAATGAAACTCAAATTTATAAGAATGGCATAAAAGAAATTGTGGAATGCAAAGTGTTTTGAAACGTCAAAATACAAAGCATCACAATATGATATAAGATATCAAAAGGGGGTTGAATAGAAGGCACCAAATAAATCGTTGTAGTGTATATGTAGAGACCATTAGTTTAGAAATAGTTAGCACTCAATTAGAATTAGCGAACCATTAGAATTCGTGAAAGTTTTGGGGTTATTCGATATAACCAAAACAATAGCGAATAAGTCCTTGTAGAGTATTCATTGGAAACTTTGAATACAAAACCCATAGCTCAAACCAAAAGGAAAGCAAGATTCGTATTGCTTGGATTTTGGTACATTCTTGAGAAAGCTCACTTCAGTGATATTTCTCAATTATGGAGCAAATGGAAATTAGTGTAAAACACGATGAGGATTCAAAACCCTGCATCAGAGTGTTCAGAAGCGCAACGGACAGCATTCCTGAACGATTCTCTTCACAGAAGGAAAGAATCAATGATTTTGATCATTGTATTTTTCCCTCCACCATTGTTTTATCACTACATAAAGTAGGATTCAAAATGAAAATCCATATCTTGTATGGAGACATTTGTGAATCACTTGTCATGATTTTTGAAATATGACATACCTACGAACTACAAAGGAAATGATGGTAAACTAGAATTATGAGAAATCCTAAAAGTAAAATTCCCTTGAGATTAGAAAGCAATTCGTTGCTAAATCTCACAAGTAAAAGGAGTTACTTGGAATTTTCCCAAATGATTGCAAAGCCATAGTAGGAAAAAGGGGGTAAATGACTAAAGCACAATTTGTCAGGCATTGGACAAATTGAAATGAATTTGATTCATGTGTGCTAAATGTCTAGTGGATTTAAAAATAGTAAAGTACTAGTATCTCATAATAAATCTCCAAGTTTGATATTTAATCAAAGGATTTTGAAATTTTTCAAAATAGTTAAGGAGATATGCAATTTGCATAAAATTGAGTGGGAGCTATGAAAGTCTTCCTAAAACAATATGTGATTGACATATTTTTAAGTGGGAGCAATATAAGACTCAAATTCAAATATGTAGGAACATATTTTGAGTAAGAGTACTGACTCGCACCCATATATGTTAGCAACATAGTTTGAGTGGGAGCTTATAGGAGTAATTCTTAAAGTAAGTTAAGGATGAAAGCGCAAATACTTATAAATAATGATTTATAAGATGTAGAAGTTGATAATAACCGTATTATGATATTATGTAGTATTCCTTAAGGGATTCTGAAAAGGGTTTCAGAATAGAAGTTAATTAAGGAACTGGTCCTTAATAACTCAAATTAGGAATAGCATTAAGTTTTACATCAATGGTTGAAAGAAAGAAAAGTATGGTCGTCATCCACTATGTTGAGACATAGGTTCTATCTTAGTAAACCATGATGATAACTTAGCATAATATGTGATCTAAATAAGGAACGTTTAAAAGTGATTTAGTTCGAATCACAGAACGTTGAGCTAAGTTTGTCCGCAGTGTCTAGTAGAGAACTGTGGATATATTTTCCAAATCCATAAAGGATAACATATCTTAAAGCATAAAGAGTTATGTTATAAGGGAATATGTTGGAAACTCCTGTAGATACCAATTAAAGTCAAGTAGGAAACGAGGTGAACAAAAACATTGAGAGTTGCACAGAGTGCAGTAGTGTTTCGATGAATACATTTATAATAAATAGATAAGGGTACCATCTAAAGTGTTGTATATAATGTTGTGGCGGGGCTAGTTCGCTTTTAACATAGAATAATGTGTCCTAGGGCACAGTGCCCATGAGAAAGCCCTCGAGGTTGATCTAACGTCACTGTAGGCTCCTGGAATCAGGCCTCGTTCTGCTGCCATAGCGATGATGCATACACACAGATGCTATCATCTGATGATAGAGTATTGATGTCAATCAAGGTGACATTAGTAAGTTGCAAAGGATTTGGGACTGTAAAGTACAGACCCAAGACTCAACCTCTTCCATGAGCAAGCATGTTCAGGGTACTGGATATATAGTGCCAATGATTGAGAACAAATGCAGCTAGTGTATTTGTACTCTAGTGCAAGTGGGAGACTGTTGGAAATATGCCCTAGAGACAAATAGTAGTAAGGACTATTATCATATTTTATATAGTTTATGGTTAAGTTTTATATCATGCTCTAACTGTGTCGAGTGGAAACATTAATACACGTGTGATATACAAACAACCAGGGGTTCCCAGTGAAACTCTAGTCACTGGTTCATTGGTCAACAGATGATCATGTTTCCTGATCATGTGGCATTTATGCCAGTTGGAAATGAGGTCATCTCATTCAGAGAATGAGATGGTGAACCAATACCCAACCTAAACATCGTGACCCGATCATGTCACGAAGTTCAAAGTTACGATGATTAGAAATGGATCCTCGTAGACTATTCCTTAGACCGTGAGGCTATATCAATCACTGTCTCCAGAGAATGCTTAGATAGCATCAAACGCCATCTGGTAAAATGGTGGTTATAAAGGTGTGTTCAGGTATTCGGAGGAAACTGTAGAGGCAATATATGTCAAGAGCGGGATTTGTCCGTCCATGTGACGGGAAGATACTCAAGGGCCCACTCGGAGAAGTTATATCCAATAGCTGCACAGCGTGTGATTAGATCATGGGGATATCACTTGTCGGGACGAGTTAAGTAGCATTGTTTAGTAACGAGATTGAACACGACATGGTGATGTCATTGATCAAATCTCGGGCAATGCAAGTATCGAATGACAAAGGGAATAAGACACGACTATCCCGGTTCAAACGACGAAAGATCTTCGTGGAACGCACAGGGGTCACATGGCCATCCAGGTCCCTCTATTGATCATTGGTGCGGGAGTGTCCCGACCATGTCTGGAGTGTTCCCGAACCGTAGGGTATCACGCTTAAGGGCTTGATGATGCTTAGAGAGTGTTTATAGGATCGGTAGAATCACCGAAGAAAAGAAGGGAGAAAACCGGAAGGGTTTCGGTAAGTCTGGAGGATGTCCGGAGTGGAGGTGGAAGGTGTTCCATGGCCATGGAGATTAGATAATGTGTGAATGAATGTTAAATATTGATTTAATCATTTATTCATAATTATTTCATAAAGAGAAAACAAATTAAAAAGGTCAAAAGGCTTAATGGGCCAATTCCCGGAGGGGAGAGGGCCCATTAGGGAAAGGCAAGAGGGAGAAGGGGCCAAGGGGGTGGCCGGCACGCTAGTGGGCCACCCCCCCCCCCCCCCGTGTGGGGCCCATGGGGGTGGCCGGCGGTGCCACCCCTCCCCCTCCTCTCCTTTAGTCCCACCCCAGGACTTGAGGGGTGGTAGTACCTCCCCTCCCCCTATATAAAGTGGGGTATATTGGCCTAGAAAATACACCCAATAATCAATAAAGGTCTCCCCACTTTTGGGAGGACCTCCAATTGATATTTTCTCTCTCCCCCTCTCTCTCGTGACCGTGGTCCCAAGTCTGGACTGCGCGGGCGAGAGACATCTTCACCATGGGCGCCAGCTTCTTGGATTTGGATCCGGGAGCTCTACTTCTGCAACTGCTGTTGGATCGGGGAAGCGGGAGTTATCGTCAGGCGCCGGACGTGTGTAACTCCCACGAGGTGTCACACTTGAGGCACTCAAGTCGTTGGAGCCAGAAGGAGCGCAAGGACTTCATCACGACCTTGAGGTCGGCTTTGGCTCGTCTACATCAACCATGCTCTCCTGAGCGTTGACAACGCTTTTCGGTCTTCGAGGGTAAGTTCGCGAAAAGCCCCTCCCGTTACTGTATTACTAATAGATAGGTCCTGGCAGCTTCAGGGGTTCAGGGGCGTAGAGTAAAATTTATTGTTTTTATGCGCGGAACCCCTACATCAGTGAGCTCAACGCCTCGACAGCAGTCGAGAACACGGTCAGCGACAGCAGTCGTGACTCCGATCTAGGCGACCTGGCTACTGAAGACGGAACATATGGTTCCGGATCTGAGAGTTGTGGGAGCAGCAGCTTCCCCAATCACTTCATGTGCGACGTCATCAACACAAGCGACACCTCCGCCAACCGCGACAACACGGGCAATCGCGGTAATGGAACTGACCCGCCAAACGGTGGCAACGGCGGCAACGGAGCTAACGGCGGTAACGGTGGCGACCGCACCAACGCCAACAATGGAGGAGCAGTCGAACCCCCAACCATAATAAACGAGCAAACCGGCGAACGCGTCGTGATCAAGCTCAATGAGCAAGAATGGGCTCGCTGCCGCGAGGCCCTACGAGACACTCCTCTACCCTTCAGATCTCCGCAAGAACTGCTAATGGGCTACCATTGGCTCCTGAAGGAAGAATTCAAGTGCCAAGTGCAAACAATCGTGCAACTCGAGGCGCGCAAAAAGGCAGCAGACGAGTCGAGCCTTCGTCGTGCAGGGCTCTCCTCCTACGGAGGATCCTCCTCAAGAGGCAATGAATACGTTGCCAAAAAGAGGCAATCTCGGATGGCCCATCTCACCGAGCAAGAACGCATAGAAGCTGCAAAGGTCCTCGACTTTAGCTCTATGACAGTCGACACACGGGGCAATGTGGTCCCCAAGACGCCGCAGGTTGCAGTGACAGCGGCCACCATGTACCTCCTTAATAACCAGCCGCCAGCTGGAGATCCCCGAGCCGCCAGGCACCGATCTATGTTCGTAGGCTTGGGATTAATCGAGGCCGCCCTCGACAAGGAGCCAACACCAGAGCCGAAAAAGGGCAAAGCACTAGCAAAGCGCTACTCCTCGCCCTCATCTAGTGACGACAATCACGATCTGTCTCGACATTGCCGCTCACGGCGACACGACCGCGACTATGATGCGCGCGACGACCTCACGCAACACAAGATTGACAAATCAAGGGCGCGACACGCTCACTCGACTGACTCAGAAGAGGAAGATGTGGAGCTCTGCGGTGCCAGATGCTTCAGCAGATCCATTAGGCAAAAGCGAATGCCTAAGGGGTTCAAAGTCCTGTCGGAGAACCCGAAGTTCGACGGCCTGCAGGACCCAAAAATCTGGCTGGAGGACCACATCTCCTCCGTCAGGCTCCACGGAGGCAGTCGAAGCCATGGCCATGCAATGCTTGCAGCTACAGCTGCAGGGCGCCGCCCGAGCATGGCTCAACAACCTCCCACGCGGATCCATTCGCAGTTGGGATGAGCTGGTTTACAGCTTCGTGCGCAATTTCAAGGGCACGTACAAGCGACCTGCATCAATCGAAGAGCTAAGATGCTGCCAGCAATGATCGGGCGAATTGCTACGCTCCTACATCCAAAGGTGGTCCATCATCAAGAACTCCGCAGAGAACATCTCGGAGGATCACACAATTGATGCATTCAACGGCGGTGTCTGCCGCCTAGAACTCAGGGAGGAGCTGGGCCACTCAAAGCCCAAGACCATCGACCACCTGATGGAGATCGTGAATCGGTGGGCCGATGGAGAAGATTCGGTGAAGAATCGCGTTCATTCCGACGAGGAAGCGAAACTCGAGCGCAGACGCGACAGCCGAAGCAAATGCCGTATGCGCATCTATGATGACCGTGACGACATCAACATGGTCGCAGCCGGCTACACCGACAGACGCGACGACAACCGTAACAGCGGATACCGTAACAGTGGATACCGCAACTCTGGGAAGACCACGCAAGTGTGGCAACGCTGCGATCGTGACGAAGCACCCGCAACAACCATTGAAGACAAACTGTCCGGTCCATGCACGGTGCACTTCTACATCGACAAGCATGATGGGAAGAAGACGTCCAGCCACCTCCTCAAGGACAGCCGCGAATTCCTCAAACTACACGAGGGATTAGCTCGAATGAACCACAACATAGTCGAAAGAGGTTACGACGCCGCCCCAGGCGCCGTGGCACATGGCGCTCCGCCACCACCACCTGGGCCACCACCGAATGCAGCCGCGCCGGACCAGCACCACGGAGGCGAACCCTACCCAAGGGCCATGGGTACCATGCTGATCCAAAAAGGACGCCCCTCCAATCGAGTGCAGAAAGCCATCACTCGCCAAGTCAACTTGGCCACACACTCGCCACCATCTACCACTAAGTACCTCAGTGGAAGCGAGTCATGCATCACCTTCGACAAACGCGACCACCCGCCTCAAGTACCTCGTCCAGGACATTGTCCTCTCGTACTCGAGGCGCAAATCGGAGGCTTTGACATGAGACGCGTCTTTATGGATGGCGGAAGCGGCATCAACCTCATATTCGCGAGTACCTTGCGAGCAATGAGAATCCCTCTAACTTGCCTGGAGGCCTCGGACACAACATTCCACGGCATCATCCCAGGGAAAGGCATATACCCCCTAGGCAAAATCAACCTCGACGTCATCTTCGGCACACCGAAGAACTTCCGGCGCGAACACATCGACTTCGAGGTCGTCGACTGGCCCTCACAATACCACAGCATCCTCGGACGTGTCGCGTTCGCCAGGTTCATGGCAGTGCCACACTACGCCTACCTGCAGATGAAAATGCCAGGTCCCAATGGCGTCATCACGATCAACGGGAACTTTGAGAGATCCGACAGCTGCGACATGGAATTCAACAGAATTTCCCAGTCCTTCGGCATGCAGGAAGAACTTGCAAGACTGAAAGAGTCAACAACAACGATCGCCTCCCCTGGCGGCGAGCTCGATCTATCCTTCGACTCATCGGTGCACACCAAGAAAGTGCAGGTCCACCCATCGGATCCCGCCAAGACGACCCTCATCGCCAACAACTTGAGTCCCGCATAGGAACCCGCGCTCGTCGAATTCCTCCGTGAGCACTGGGAAATTTTCGCCTGGTGTCCTGCGGACATGCCAGGAGTTCCCAGGGAATTCGCCGAGCACGCACTCAACGTCAACCCCGACGCAAGGCCAGTCAAGAAAACAATTCGGCGATTGTCTGAGCCACGAGCGCAGGCAGTTGGCATGGAGATCAACAGACTCCTCGATGCCCAATTCATACGCGAGATCAAGGAAAGCACTTTGCTCGCCAACACGATGCTGGTACCAAAAAAGGACACGGATATCCTGCGGATATGCGTGGACTTCACCTCTTTGAATAAGCACTGCCCAAAGGATCACTTCCCGTTGCCGCGAATCGACCAGATCATTGACTCCACCGCGGGATGCGAGCACCTCTGCTTCCTCGATGCCTACTCAGGCTATAATCAGATTCGAATGAAGGAGGAAGACCAAGAGAAAACGACGTTTACAACACCCTTTGGTGTGTTCTGCTACAACACAATGCCCTTCGGGCTAAAAAACGCGGGAGCCACCTACCAGCGGTGCATGCAGGCCTGCCTCAAGGAACAACTGGGTCGCAACATTCAAGTCTATGTCGATGACATAGTAATCAAGACCAAGAAAGAAGCCTCCCTAATCGACGATTTGCGCGAAACCTTCGCCAACCTCGACCGCTAACGGATCAAGCTCAATCCGGACAAATGCGCCTTCGGCGTGCCATCTGGGCAACTACTCGGGTACCTCATCTCCGCGAGGGGAATCGAGGCAAACCTGAAGAAAATAAAAGCCATACTGGCCATGGAGAAGCCGAAAAACATAAGGGGCGTTCAACAGCTGGCTGGGCGAATCGTGGCCCTCAGTCGATTCATCAGTCGAATGGGTGAAAAGGCGCTGCCCTTCTACCAACTCCTCCGCAAAGCTGAAAAGTTCGAGTGGACCAACGAAGCGTAGGAAGCATTCGAAGACCTGAAGCGCCTTCTATCCACCTCGCCAGTACTAGTGACCCCATAGGGAAGGGAACTACTGTTGCTATATATCTCCGCCACCAACCAGGTGGTCATCATAGTGCTCGTCGTCGAGCGAGCCGAGGAAAACAAGGTCCATAGGGTACAACGCCCAGTATACTACCTCAGCGAGGTCCTCACACCAACAAAACAGCGGTACCCGCACTACCAGAAGCTGGCGTACGGTATCTTCATGACCGCCCGACGACTGCGCCATTACTTCTAGGAACACCCAATCGTGGTGGTCAACGATGCCCCGTTGGGGCATATCCTCAATAACCTTGATGCCACGGGGCGAGTCGTGCTTTGGGGAATAGAATTGTCTCCACGAGACATCACATATGAAAAGCGCGACGCAATCAAGTCACAAGTTCTCCCTGACTTCCTCATGCACTGGATGGAGAAGCAGCTCCCGGACAAGCCAGATATGTCCTACCTCTGGACAATGCACTTCGACGGGTTCAAGCGGAAGGACGGAGCAGGCGCATGTGTCATACTGAGATCACCTCAAGGGGACGAGTTGAAGTATATCCTGCAAATGCAGTTCATAGCCTCCAACAACGAGGCTGAATAAGAGGCCCTGTTGCACGGGATGAGGATGGCAAAAGCCTGTGGTGCCAAGAGGCTCATCATATACGGCGACTCCAAGCTGGTCGTTAACCAAACAATGCATGAGTGTGACGCACTGAATGACAACATGATCACGTACCGCGACCTCTACGACACACTCGAAGGAGACTTCGACGGTTGCGAGTTGTGGCACGTAGGTCGCGAAAGCAACGAAGAGGCGGACGCACTCGCCAACATAGGCTCTACCTGCGCCCCCATACCACCCGGGGTATTTCTCGAGCGCATCTGCGAACGCTCCATCAAGCCAAAGGCCGTAGAAAAGAAAACAAGCACAACAACGGACTCGGGGGATATGCCACCCAATGTGTCAATGGCACTCGATGACGTGGAGTTGGACACATGACTCGAGGGACCAATGAGCGTCATGATGATTGAGCAATCCTGGATGCTACCGGACGATCCGACGGATGCACGGCACATCGCACGGCGATCCAAGGCATTCACTGTTATCAACGGCGAACTGTACAAACGCAGCATCATAGGAGTACTCCAGCGATGCGTCTCCATGGCCGACGGAAGAGCTGTTCTCCTCAACATCCATGAGGGGACCTGCGGACACCACGCCGGCCCTCGCGCCCTCGTCGCCAAAGCTCTATGAGCTGGGTTCTATTGGCCTACAGCCATGCGCGATGCCAAGGACATCATCCAAAAATGCAACGCTTGCCAACGATTCGTGGATAAGCCGCACGCACCGGGCGCAGAGCTCCGGCCAATCCCATTGGCCTGGCCCTTCGCGCAATGGGGACTCGACATGGTCGGCAAACTCCCAAGGTCCTCACGAGGAGGCTACGTCTACCTCTTGGTCGCAGTCGACAAATTCACCAAATGGATTGAGGCCATACAAGTGACCAACCAATCAGGACACAGCATAGTTAAGTTCTTTGAATCCATCGTCTACCGCTTCGGAGTACCGCACAGCATCATCACCGATAATGGGACGAACTTCACATCCAAGGAGTTCCAAGAATTCTGCGAGAATCTGGGGATCAACATCAGCTACGCCTCTGTAGCACATCCACAGACCAACTGTCAGGTGGAAAAAGCAAACGGGCTCGTCTGTGGTGGCATCAAGAAGCGACTCCTCCGGCCACTCGAACAAGCCGCGGGTTGCTGGCCAGACGAACTGCAATCCGTACTCTGGAGCCTACGCACAACTCCAAACAGTGCCACGGGCTACACGCCATTCTTTATGGTGCACGGAGCCGAAGCAGTGTTGCCCGCCGAGGTACGGTACAAGGCACCGCGTGTGGTCGCTTACAGCAAACAAGAGTCATCCCTCGCACTCAAAGACTCCGTCGATCTCCTTGATGAGGCAAGAGAAATCCACGTGGAAAGATCAACGGTCTACCAGCAGAACCTGCGCAACTACCACAGTAGGAGGCTACGCCCCAGATCCTTCGTCGAAGGCGACCTGGTCCTGCGACTGAAGCAGCAAGGACATCTCAAGCTCGAGTCCCCCTGGGAAGGACCATACGTGATTATAGAAGTAATCCCAGGTGGCGCCTATCGCCTTCAAGATTTAGAGACAGGACTCGCATACTCCAACCCTTGGAACGTAGCACAGTTGCGATGCTTCTACGCTTAGTCGTTTTACTTTTGCATCGCAAATAAGGCACTCAGCCAAGGCTACTTAGCCACACATTGTACCTCGTACTGTCTCACAAATAAATAAAGCTAAGTGCCCCAAAACTCTGTATCTTCCTTTATTTTTCCGCAACTTATCGACTCGGCGGCTACGCCACCCTATATACATCTGTTCTATGAACCAAAATGCGATATCCTGAGTAGCTGGCACATCAATCGAAACCCTTGACACAACATCAACCCAACTGCAACGCACCTGACAGGTTGACAAGGGACTGAGATAAAAGCATGGCCAGGATAACAAAAAGGATTCGCATAGTGCAACGCACTTCATGCTCACAAAGCTCTTTATACATATTCGACAATAAATTATATACAACATTTATACGAACTTTACAACACGGGTACACTTTTGTGCAGGATACAAACTAAGCTACTACTGCAGCAAGAGAACGTTGGTTTGTTCCTCAAAGAAGTCGACGATCTCTTCCGCTGGGCGATCCACAGCCTGGTAGTGCGGCACCATATTCCAGGCAGAACCTGCTGGTGGCACAGGCGGCCCAGCCGCAATTGCCGCAACATATACGTCAGGCCTATGTAGTCGCACTAGCGATATAGCGGCCTTGGCACCAGCCACCAACTGTTGCCTCACGCACTCGCGAACCACGGTCAGATCTTGAAACTTGGCAAGGAGGGCCAGCAAGCTCGACGGAGTAACATCCAGCGGAAACATCATTCGATAAATGTTCTTCAAGCATGACTGTGACTTCTTCAGGAAGTACATCACTCGCGACGCACGATCCTGCAGGGTCGCCAGCGCAATCGCATGATCATGATCTACCCAGAAGTATCCACTCTCTTAAAGTTGCTCCTGGGTGAGATCATGCATATGAATGGCAATTCTATCCTTCTCATCCTGCGGATGACGCGCGCTGACAACTACACGAAGCAGCAACAACAGCATAAGTACAGCGCACCATCGCGAGTGACTACAAGGAAAAGATAAGAGAAAGCAAACGAACACTTGAATTGGTCGCCCAGCTGCGTCACCTCGCCAAGCAGATACTGCTCGCGGGCAGCGGCCTTCTCCGCCTTCGACTTCCATACATCCGCGTTACTACGGAGCATGGGTAACTCATGCTCTAGCTGCGTCACGCGGTCACGCAATCGTGAAAGCAGCGACAACTCATCTACCCTGGAGCGTAGCGGTGCCAAAGTATCATCAAGAGGCGGCGAGTCCTGAGTTTCCCTCAAAGGATCACTCGATGTACCCTACCACAAGCCAAGATAGAAACAAATAAGACGACCAAATCAACACAAAGACAAAAGACTCAAGTGCATTCAAGACTAGATACACTCGCCAGCAGGCATGTTCTTAACAAAGGACATAAACTAGTTAACTATTACAAAGCTACTAAGGAGCGATTAGCTTCTTCAACTTTGATGGCTTTGGGGGATTCATCAAGTCCGTGGCAGTGTCAGATGCCACTGAATTTCGGCCAGCACCTGATGTCACAGTCTTTGTCGCCTTCTTAACACGCTGCAGCTCCTTAGAATACTTCACGATCGTCTTTATCAGCTGCGGCCCATATTTACCACAGGCAGTCGCGAAAGGAGCAAAGACTACCTGCTGGCCTTCCACGCTAATAGGCATTGCCTTCAACACAACGGCAGGATCAATCGCGACTCCGTGGGCCTGCACCATGGCAAGTGACATGGACGCGCTAGCCACGCGGAGTGAGTTCTTGAAGCTGGAGGGAACACCCCTGGCGAAAGACTCCACCAGCTCGCCCATGTTCTCGATTAGCTCAGCCTTGGGCATCAGCTCCTCCCGGAGGCGACTGAGAACGCCCTTGGCCTTGGAGAGTGTATCTTGAACAGCGATGCTGCGGTCCTCGACTGCCGAAAGCGCGCCCGCCAAAGCGTCATCGCGGTGGAGGGCCTGAGGATCGAAGCTCAAAACCGCTGGAATCTGCACAAAAACCAACACATGAATATCAAACATCAACGCCAACGGCAAAATAACAAATAGAGAACAACAATGATGTCCAAACAAGGTACCCGAGAGGGCTTTGGCAATTGAGAAAAGCTGTTCTTCGAACAACTTCTCCCTATATGCAATGGAAGCACGAAGATCCCCTTTGCACCTTTGTGCCTCGTCACGCGCCGCGATTGCCTCATCGCGACCCTTCACAGCCGCGGCGAGAGTTTTCTCCATGGTGGCAGCGTCGCGCAGGAGGGCATTATGTTCAGCTACACAGCAAAAAAGGTTTGACTATCAGTCGACTATATCAAAGGAGAATAAGAAGAAGAAGTGCAGGACACTCACTCTCAACCACGTGATGACGCGTCTCCAGCATCGCATGCTGGCGGCCCATCGCAAGCACTTGCTCCGCCAAGTGCGTGGCCTCCTTCACAAGGAGCTATCGCATAACAAAGGATCAGCAGAAGCCATCGACTACAACATCAAAAAGAAGAAAAAGCCTACACTTACGTGATCCTCCAAAGACTCCGAAGTCGTTTGGTGCGCAGTCATCTGGGCAACCATTCGATGCTCCCCTGCATGAGGAGAACTGGAAGAGTTGTGCCCGGAGTGGGCCGCCAATGGAGGGGAAGGAGCACGCTCAACCTCGTTCTTGGCCTTTGAGGTCGCGACTCCTGATTCTTTCAAAAATTGGATGTCGCCAGAAGATGACGACGCCTCTTGACTGCAAGAAAAAATCCACATCAAGAAATGGCAAACCCAGAGACGAGCCAACAAAGGCAAAACAGAGAAGAACAAGTAAACTAGAAAACTTACCAATCAAACTTGTCAAAGTCAAAAGTGGGCTCCCCCGACTCTGATGAGGACTCCTTGGGCAATCGCATCTTCTTGCGAGAGGATGGTGCCACGGCGCTCATAGGAATGGCAAGGATCGGTGATTCCGCACCTACACCTGCACCTTCCGGAGTCGAAGGAGACAACGCATCAGAATCCTTGCCGCACGAACGCTTGCGAGTATCCGGACTACCGGACTCGGGGGCTTCCTCCTCCGCATCAAATGGGACGGTCAACTCCGACGCGTCCTCTTCCAAGGCTTCACGAGGGATAATCCCCTCAGGAAGAGGGGGCATACAAGGCGACACCGCCCAATCCTGCATACAGACAACAAGTTCAGCAAAAAGTAAATAAACAGCAGAAAATCAAATCGACAAACTAAGCTACTGCGTAGCACAACTATACCTCAGGAGGAGGGTTAGCAGCATCAAACGGAGGAACGACTGGCTCACTAGGGAGCACATCTTTGACAGTGTACTTGGTGACCAGTCGAACCCTTTTGTCCACCTCACTCGCGGACATGCCATCGGCAGACACGCGGGTGGGATCGTCAGTGCTAGTCCACTGAAACATGGGGTGGACTCTGGCCTGCAGGGGTGGATGCGACGACGCAGCCACGTGCGAATGAGGGTGCAGCCTCCCTCCTCTGTGCCGAGGCGACTCTCGAGGTCGCAGACGCACTCGTACAGCACATCCGTCTCCATGGATTCGCCAGGCATGACTACATTATTCCAGGAGCGCCTCCTATTGCACGGCATCACGGGATCGAACGGTGCGAGTCCGAAGTGCTCGTCGCCAACCTTCTCATCGCGGATGTAGAACCATTTGTCCCTCCACCCTTGGACGGACGCTGTGAGCTTGATGTCGAAATAGGTGGCGGATGGGTCGACATGAATTCCGCAACCACCTACATCATAGACTAAATAGCCAGATGCAGATCGGCGCTTCAACTTGAAGAGGCGCTTGAAGAGGCCGAAGTGCGGCTCAATTCCGAGCCAGCACTCACAGAGGGTAATGAAGCAAGAGATGTGGAGGATCGAGATCGGGGTCAGCTGATGGAGCTGAAGCCCGTAGAAACAAAGGAGGCCCCTAAAAAAGGGGTGAAGGGGCAAGGAAAGACCACGAATGATGAATGCCAAAAACATCACTCGAAAACCAGCGAGATGAGAAGGAATTGTCTCACCGCTGGGGCAGCGATCACGTCGACAAAGACTGCCTTGGCGAAGAAGAGGAGATCCGATGACTTGATGATGGAGGGACGCCACGCCATTCGTGACGTGACGCCGTGCCTTCTTCTTCCCGGGTGTGGCAGCTGGTGCCCGCAGCGGTGGAGCCGCCTTTCTTCTTCGCCGCAGCAGCTGTAGCCGTGGAATCGGCCGCGGCACCTCCCTTCTTCTTCCCCATTGCACGGCGGCGATGTGACCGAAGGAAGTAGCTTGGAAACGAGCAGAGCTGGTCCAGCGTCAAGGACGAGACGACCGTAGAGAAAGCAGATGAGTAGCGGCAATGGCGATGGAAGCAAAAGATGAATGCGAGCAGATGAGAAATTATTGTCGTAGCACCGCTACTTAACCCCTGGAAGATGCAATCCAACGGCTCAGAAAAACCCTACTGGACGCGTGGCAAACATCATGCTGGACACGTGGAGGAGTGGAAGCGCGAACCGTCCCTCCACTGCTCCCATTATGCGCGGAAATCGAGGAGGCGCAGTTAAAATAAAGATTACGCATGCCCAGTCAAATCAAAGTCAGAAAGTGGGACCCACTGCTCGTCACGTCCCGTCAAACTCGCTCACGCGGGCAACTAAGGTCATGAAATCGTCAGCACTGACGTCATCAAAGCTACATAGCAGAAGACTTCGACTACTTTAGTCCTTGCTCGAGTCTTCGACTCCACCAAGCACTCGGGGGCTACTCCCATAGGGAGTGCTGGTCGCGCACTCTACGATTTTTCTTTCTTCTTCTTTTTCAGGAACATGGATAATCAAAGCAAACCCAGCCACTCGAAGCATGGCTTGACTATGAACATGGGTTACTCCCATAGGGAGCGTCGGAAACAAATTCGACTGAAACAAGCAAACAAAAGACGACAGCAGTCGCAAAAAGATTCTTCAGTCCCTGCCTGAGTCTTCGACTCAACCAGGCACTCGGGGGCTACTCCCATAGGGAGCGCTGGTCGCGCATCCTATGATTATTTATACAAAAAATTGTGTGTTGATAATATCCACACTCGAAACTCATGGCGACACCGCCTCATAATTTTTCCCTACAAAGAGACTGCGTCTCCTGGGTCACCCGAATCGTCTCCACGATGATAAAATTCGGATGTCGCGCTTATAGTGTGAAGGTAAGACCTGAATAAGGCCTGGCAACGCATTAGTTGCGCACTACTAGAAATGTATCCGTACCTACAGGTACGATGAACATGCCTTGACGGACGCGTCGAGTGCTCACACCCATATAACTGGAATTCGACTCCTGTAAGACCTCCGTGGCTTGAGTCGAATTACGCCAGCACTTTTCCGGATTCGAGTCCGGGGACTCGAGTTCGAGTAGATTGTGTTGTTTCACCCTAAGGTGGTTAACTGATACCGATACTTCGGTTAAATCAGGCATGCACATCAACAATCCCTATGACACAAACAAAGCAGTCGAAATATACTCATTCATGCACTCGAAAGATTTCAAAAAAGTCCCCAGTCGAATCTGCGATTCCACTAGACACTCGGGGGCTACTGACATGGGTATAACCTATAAGTACTCGAGCTTGGTATATACGGTCTAAATACGTAAAGGCCCACGGTGTCGCCAAGGCCCAAATGAAGGACTCGAGTAACCTACGGACTCTCGATTACTTGAAGAACAAGAAGAAGCTAAAGATAGAAAGTTTGAAGGGGAAAACCCTAACTTGTAACCAACTCGACCTGCTACCCGAGACCTAGCCTACCTATATAAAGGCTAGGAGGGGGCGGCGAGGAGGACACACGCAACCCTAGTTTCCACAACCCCCGCCAGATTGCATCTGCGCACCATTGTAATCTTCGATTCCTTCGATAATTCCACGAGCAGACAAGCAGGAGTAGGGAACTCTACGAGGCCTAAACCTAGGTAAATCTCTGAGTCTCCTGTGTGCTTGTTTGCTAGCCGATAGATGTCTCCAGCGCTCCCTCCTTCTCCAAAACCCAAGTCCATAACAATGGGCATTGATGAGTTAAACCCTCATCAGGGAGCTTGTAAGTCCATGGAGTTATGTATGTGTGTTAGAGAAACGCCTGGGCCACTGGTCTAATCCATGCCTAATCATGGTGGAAACCTGCAGCGTAACCATAATGAGAAATCTATGAAGCATTCTTCTTATAAAAAAAGAGATACAGATTGAGAAAAAGAAAAAGAGGTGAGAAAAGAGGAAAGAGAGAAAAAAGCACCATTTTCCCATGGTAAATAAGAAGATTGCTGAGATGCTTATTGTCTGCTTGCCTTGTCATTTTGATATGGGGATTCTTCCGTATCATCGGGCAAGGGGTACCCCGTTGGCAGTTCTCTATGATACACATGTACTTACTATGACAAGAACTTACCGGTAACTAAACTTGAGTAGCATGAGGAGCGACCCTCGTATTCAAGGGACATGAGATTGCCAATTGTCAAGCATATACTCCATAATTTGCTCAATTTAACCTTAACCACCTAAATATGCTTATGATAGGGGCAATGAGAGCTGAAAGCTAATAACTACCATAATTTTTGGAAGCTCTTTATGAAACTTGAAATCCCTGCTTCCCTCTGCGAAGGGCCTATCTTTTACTTTTTAGTTGAGTCAGTAAACTTATTCCTTTCTATCTCAGCAAGTATTTTGAGTTGTTCTGTTTCATTCATTCATGTGATGATTTATTCAATCATGTTCTTATGTTCCTAGTTTTGCACACTGCTCTTATCTTAGTGAATATTGCTTTGAAAGCTATCATTGAAAACCCCTTTATGATTGAACTCCTGCAAATTGTTAACTATTCTTTGACCAAGAGCTAAGTTTGCCATTACCAATTATGATTTACTTTATGTATCTTTATTGTGTTTCCTTTGCTTATTGCAAGTTAAGTTATATAATAGTGAGTTGTCTTCTATTATGATTTGTGTATTGATGAATGTGATGCTTCTTGTCCATATTCTTTTATCGACTCTTCACTCCATAAACCTCAGGTCATGTTTATTGAGCTTTTCGCTTGGGGACAAGCGAAGTCTAAGCTTGGGGGGAGTTGATACGTCCATTTTGCATCAGTATTCTATATCATAATTTACTGTTATTCACTAATATGTTTCATATTAAGAGATGATACTTATGTTATTTCATCTATTTTTGCATGGTTGATGACTTTTGGAGGATGGACCGCTGCAGTCAAGATTCTAATGGAAAAGGGGTTGTTTGGAGGCGAAATTCACGAAGATCAGAAAATCCGGGAAAATACATGGAAAATTGATGGCTCGGTGTTGATGTAGAGCTCGTTGGGGAACCCCAAGAGGAAGGTATGATGAGCACAACAGTAAGTTTCCCTCAGTTATGAAACCAAGGTTTAATCGAACCAGTAGGAGCAAGGAAATACCCCAAAGGTGTTGCTAGCTGAGCCTTGGCAGGGCGCACTACCGGTGCTAGTAGCAATGTGGAGACCTGCACAACACAACCACAGAACTTTGCCCCCAACTTGCGATGAGGTTGTCAATCTCACCGGTTTTGCTGAAAACAAAGGATTAAATGTATCGAATGGAAAGAAGTAATAGTTTGCAGAAAGTAAACACAAAACAGTAAACAATTTGTAGATTGTATGTAAAAGAAAGGACCAGGGTCCATAGTTCACTAGAGTGGCTCTCCTTAAGATAGATAACATGCTGGGTGAACATTACAGCGGGGCAATTGACAAACAATGAGAAAGCAATACATGCATATACTAATCATCTTGACTCCTTTGGAACTTGATTAGGCATTACAACATTATACATAGACCGCCATCCAACTGCATCTATGACTAATAATCCACCTTCAGGTTATCATCCGAACCCTCCAAGATTAAGTTGCAAGCAATGATTATTGCTTCTTAATCAAGGTAAAGTAAACAATACGATTGTTCTATGAACTAAGGATTGTTGTTTTCTCCTAGTAGCAACAAAGACATCTAGTACCTTAGAGATTTCTGTCACTTCCCCAGATTACCAGAGGCATGAACCCACTATCGAGCATAAATACTAACTCTTGGAGTTGCTAGCATCTACTTGGCCAAGATAGCTACTAACAACGGAAAGCATGCAAGATCAAAAATAACAACGACATGATAGAATCAATAATCAATCTGAAATAGCATCTCGATATCCATTGGATCCCCGCAAACACAACATGCAGAATTACAAATAGATGATCTTGATCATGAACGGAGCTCACAAGATCTAAACATGAAAGCACAAAGGACGAAAACCAGCCATCTAGCTACTACATGGATCCGTAATCCAAGGATGAACTACTCATGCATCACACCGGAGGCTTGCATGGTGATGAAGAAGGCCTCCAGGGTGAATTCCCATCTCTGGCAGGGTGCCGAGAAGAGCTTCAGATCCCTCCCGATCTAGGGATGGAGATGACGGCGGCTACAGACTCTTTCGTGGAATTTTGATCGGGTACTTAGGGTTTTGGTCATGAGGGCAATATATAGGCGGAAGGAGAGGCCGAGGGGGTGCTAGGGTCAGCCATACCACCCCCTGGCGAGGGACAGGCCTGGTCGCGCAGCCAGGTGGTGTGGCCGGCCCCCCAGCCCTTCTTCGTCTCGTATTCTGGCTCCAGATGTCTTCCGGAAAAATAGGCACTTTGGCTTTTGTCACATCCAATTCCGAGAATATTCATTTTCTGACTTTCCTGGAATCAAAAACAGCAGAAAACAGGCAGCTGGCACCGTGGCTCTTGTTAATAGGTTAGTCCAAGAAATCGTATGAAAAGTACTCCAAAGTGTGGACAAAACACAAGAAAATAGATAAAACCAAGCATGGAGCATCAAACATTATAGATACATTTGCAATGTATCAACATCCCCAAGCTTAACTCCTGCTCGTCCTCGAGTAGGTAAGTGATAAAAAGAAAGAATAATTTTTGAGGTGACATGCACCATCATAAACTTGATCAAAGTATTTGTAAAACATTCAAAGCTGGGATCATAGCACTTCAATCATAACATGAAAGACAAAGTTCTAGCAATAAGACAAAGAAACTATGATGCAACATGAAAAGGCACAAACAAAAGATTCATGAATAACAATGCTTTGCAAGACGTTTATTTGTTTCACATAAAGAAAACATAGCATAATAGCATTCAGCTTGTCCCTCATAGAGTAGCAAATATATAAATGCATAGAACACCTTCAAAGTTCATAAGAGTGACTAGATACAAATAGTTTAAAATAAGCAATATCATGTTATGCATCAATTAACTAGTCTTGGGACAATGCACATAGAACTAAGAATGGCCACTATGCTCTCAAAGTAAGTGCATAAAGATAGAAGGTGGAGACTCAATATAATGGTGGGAGAAAGGCCTTCATAGAAGGAAGTAGGGATGTGATGGAGTTATTGTCCAATCCGAAGAGAAAGGCGAAGCCTCTACTTGATGACCCTACCCTTTTCCATTGGTTCCATTAGGGCGGGGGAAGGGCCAATGGCCCAAACAAATCCTACCTGCGACTCCTCTGGTTTGCTTCTTTCTTTTGATCCAATTCAGACTTCTGTGTTTTCCTTTCTGCTTGCTTCCCTTTCAAATTGATATGCCAGAGAGGGAGGTGGTGACACACAACAACCAATCCTAAAAGACCACTCTTTCGTCTAAGGATGCCTAACCGCCGCACCGATCATTCGGGGGGGGGGGACACTACGAGGTGGGTAGTTTATCTGGGGCGGATGCCTCCTAAAGAGTAACAGAGGTGTGCGAAGGTAGACTCAAGCATTGATTCTGCTCGTCAACGTAATGGTATAAGCCTGCCTGACTGTGAGACCGACTGGTCGAACAGAGACGAAAGTCGGCCATAGTGATCCGGGAGTCCCGTGTGGAAGGGCTCTCGCTCAACGGATCAAAGGTACGCCGGGGATAACAGGCTGATGACTCCCAAGAGCTCTTATCGACGGAGTCGTTCCTAATTTTGGTATCTTTCGATTCATAGCTCTAGCTCTCAGGTTCGGTTGCTTTTCTTTACGGCACCCTTGTTGCTTCGGTTCAGTTTTTTGATTGGATTAGGAATTCCCTCTTTTCTTTTTTTAATCATTTTCTCCTTTTTCTTTTATATACCTATAACCCATGATCTTGTAGTCTTCAATACAAAATAGAAGACTTGCCTGATTTCGTATATCAGCGAATCTTGCGGGATTCAAGTCTCATAAAGAGCTTCCAAAAATTATGGTACTTATAGATTTCAGCTCTCATTGCCCCTATCATAAGCATCTTGAAGGTGATTAAGGTTAAAGTGACACAACTAAGATGATATGCTTGATAAGTTATAAACCGAAATCTCATGCCCCTTACTTACGAAGACCGATCCTCATGCTACTCAACTTTAGTCACAAGTAAGCTCTTGTCATTGTAAGTACATATGTATCATAAAGAACCGCCAACGAGGTACCCCTTGCACATGATACATGAGCTATCCCATAATCAAAATGACAAGGCAAGCAGACAATGAGCATCTCAGCGATCTTTTTATTTGTTATTTGCTATTTACATAGGTTTTTATTGAGGATGCTTCATAGAGTGCTCATTATGGTGATGCTGCAAGTTTCCACCATGATTAGGCATGGCTTAGGCTAGCGGCCTAGGCGTTTCTCTAACACACATACAAACTCCATGATCTTACAAGTTCCACTTTTATTTCACACCGCCGGGATCCATAAGCAAAAGAACATGATATCAATGGGGTACAAAGTACAAGTGCAATGTTGAAATCGTTCCCCATGATACATGGTTCTGCTAACTTCAACTTATAAAGCGCAAGCATATACGCAACAAATAAGGACCCGATGGTTCAACTTTATTAGATGCAAAAAAGTAAAGTGTGCCATGAAGTTCGTGAGAGCTTTAATCACTAGTTTTCTCATAACAAGTTTAATTTGGAAGATAAACAAAAGCATGAATATACTTGGAATAGCATAAGCTAGTAGGTAGGTATGGTGGACTCTTTGGAATAACTTGGTTTAGGGAGTTGGATGCATGAGTGGAAATCATACTTGGTTGTGGAGGCTAGCAAAAGACTGGGAGCGACAAACTAAGAGAGCAATAATGGCCATAATCATGCAGAGCGACAAAACATAATTGATCAAAGCATAAAGTGATACTACAAGTTGAAAACTAAAGGATCATAAAGGCTTATGGTGACTTTGGATAGTCATAACATGGTGTGAGCATGTGCCAAGTCAACCCAAATAAAGCATCAAAGGAGAATACCACTATACTATGATTTAATATGCTAAAACAACGCATGATTCATCCAAGGCACATTAAGCAATCTCAATTGTTTATAACAAGTCATTCTACAGCAAAGAATACTAAGCATAAAGCCAAAACAATATCAAGCATGGCATGACAAAGCATAGGCCACAGTCAAAAACAAGCTCTCTTTACCACTTAAGCATGAACTTTCCTACTCTTTTCCAAATCAAACCAAACTATTTGAAAACCAATGTATGAAAGAGGGGGTCCAACCAATTTATTCAGTAAACTAAGAAAACCAAGCTAACAAAAAACAAAAACAAAAACGAAAAAGAAGACGCTCCAAGAACAACACAATTGTGCATGAAACAATAAAAATGAAACGTTTGGAAGAAACCTGGGATTTTTATTGATGAAGAGGGGGATGCCTTGGGCATCCCCTAGCTTTGACGCTTGTACTTCTTGGATATTTCTTGGGGTGACACGCGTGGCATCCCCAAGCTTGAGATTTAGTCCATTCTTCATCTCATTACTCATTCCTTCCATATACCTAAAAATTTTCCTTCATACAAAACTTGACACAATCTTTATTAGCAACATTAGTGCACTCAAGATAATAGGTCTTAAGGTTCAGTTCTAACACAAATAAACTTCCATTAGAACACTAGCTACTGAAGCACTTCCCTCAAAAATCTCAATTCCCCAAAAGAACTCAAAAAGGAACCAACAAGAAGCAAATGCAGAAAATGGCAGAAATCTATCAAAACAGACCAGCAGCTAAAGACAAATTTTTGCGAAGACCTTCTGTTGATCAAATAAAAAAGTGTTGAACTAAATAAAGTTAGATAACAACCTGGGTCAGAAGCACAAAAATTCACGCCTCAAAAGGACGTTCATAGATTTTACACGAATTTTTACGTTGAAGCACAAAAATCTGTTTCGGGACAACAACTTTCCCAATCATTATTTCTCTCTCATTAGAGGTTACTCTTGGTACAAAAAGCAAATAAAAAGGATAAGGAGCAGTTATTATTGAAGTAATAACTTCCAAGACTCATCTAAAACTTTTGGGTTATCTCCCAATAAGTACTTTTCTTTAATGCCTTTAAGTTAGGCATAAGATAGTTTGAGAAGATGCTCACATAACAAATATGAATTGAAGTAAAAGAGAGCATCAAGAAGCAAATTCAAAACACATTTAAGTCTAAACCACTTCCTATGCATAGGAATCTTGTAAGAAAATAAATCAAAGAAGCACATAGTAACAAGAGTGGGTAGATAAAACAAGAGCAACTTCCAAACTTTCAGCACATGGAGAGGTGTTTTAGTACCATGAAAACTTCTACAACCATATTTTCCTCTCTCATAATAATTTCCAGTAGCCTCATGAATAAACTCAACAATATAACTATCACATAAAGCATGCTTTTCATGATCTACAAACACTAGAGCTTTATTATAAACATTTTCAAAAGAATCCTCAGGAACATGACATTCGTCCTCCTTTGGTAAGCATGGGGGACAATCAAATAATGTAAGGGGTAAAGAGTTACTCACATTAGAAGGTAGGGCTGGGTAGATCCATTCTTTCTCCTCTTGATCATCACTCTCCTCCTCTTTTTCATCCAATGAGCTTCCAGTTTCAGCAATTTCTTCTTCCATAGGCTCCTGCAAGGCATTAGTCTCTTCCATTGGTGGAGAGCATCTATTAAGATATTCAAGAATGTAACCATTTTCTACCTTGTAATTATCAAAGAAAAATTTAAGTATATCATAAACCTGATATTTATAAGGTGAATCATCAGTATTTTCAAGCAAACTAGCAAGTTCAAATGCACCCTTCCAAGCAATAAATTCTTCATATTGTTCCACATCATAAAAGTCATAATTCCCTTTAACATAAGAAGATATGGTAACATTATCATTATACTCACATTGAAAAGGGAGGTGTTTATACCTCCTACAGCAACAAGATTTATCAAAGCAATAAGTAACATTATAAGTAGAGCACACGTTTATAGCAATGGTATACAATTTATCAATTTGTTCCCATAAGTGTTTCCCTTTTTGTGACAAGCGGTGTTCCTTATAATAATATTTTTGTTCTTCCGTGAACCCACCTTGCCAATAAGATTCAGTTTCAAAGAAACCAACCATTGATAGAAAGCATGATAAAGCAAGACAATAACAGACCAACGAAAATAACAACTATAGTAGGAACTAATTTTTTGTGTGTTTTCAATAAAGAAATCAAAATTGTAAAACTAAATTTTTTTGTGTTTTTGATAAAGAAACAAGCAAACAAAGAAAAAGAAACTAAGAAAAACAAAAATAACAAAGTAAAGAGATTGGTTATGAGGGACTCCCCTTGTGAAGATGTCCTTGACTCCCCGGCAACGGTGCCAGAAAAATACTTGATGGCTCGGTGTTGATGTGGAGCTCATTGGGGAACCCCAAGAGGAAGGTATGATGAGCACAGCAGTAAGTTTCCCTCAGTTATGAAACCAAGGTTTAATTGAACCAATAGGATCAAGGAAACACCCCAAAGGTGTTGCTAGCTGAGCCTTGGCAGGGCGCACTACCAGTGCTAGTAGCAACATGGAGACCTACACAACACAACCTTAGAACTTTGCCCCCAACTTGCGATGAGGTTGTCAATCTCAACGGTTGTGCTGAATATAAAGGATTAAACGTATCGAATGGAAGGAAGTAATAGTTTGCAGAAAGTAAACACAAAACAGTAAACAATTTGTAGATTGTATGTAAAAGAAAGGACCGGGGTCCATAGTTCACTAGAGGTGGCTCTCCTTAAGATAGATAACATGCTGGGTGAACAAATTACAGCGGGGCAATTGACAAACACCGAGAAAGCAATACATGCATATACTAATCATCTTGACTCCTTTGGAACTTGATTGGGCATTACAACATTATACATAGACTGCCATCCAACTTCATCTATGACTAATAATCCACCTTCAGGTTATCATCCGACCCCCCTCTAGTATTAAGTTGCAAGCAACAGATTATTGCTTTACGAATTGCGTGTAATGTAAACAATACGATTGTTCTATGAACAAAGGATTGTTTTTTTCTTCCTAGTAGCAACAGCACATCTAGTACCTTAGAGATTTCTGTCACTTCCCCAGATTACCAGAGGCATGAACCCACTATCGAGCATAAATACTAACTCTTGGAGTTGCTAGCATCTACTTGGCCAAGATAGCTACTAACAACGGAAGCATGCAAGATCACAAATAACAAAGACATGATAGAATCAATAATCAATCTGAAATAGCATCTCAATATCCATCGGATCCCCGCAAACACAACATGTATGGATTACAAATAGATGACCTTGATCATGAACGGAGCTCACAAGATCTAGACATGAAAGAACAAAAGAGGAGAACCAGCCATCTAGCTACAACATGGACCCGTAGTCCAGAGATGAACTACTCACGCATCACACTGGAGGCTTGCATGATGATGAAGAAGGCCTCCAGGGTGAATTCCCCTCTCTGGCATGGTGCTGGGAAGAGCTTCAGATCCCTTCCGATCTATGGATGGAGATGACGGCGGCTATAGACTCTTTCATGGAATTTTGATCGGGTACTTAGGGTTTCGGTCCCGAGGGCAATATATAGGCGGAAGGAGAGGCCGAGGGGGTGCTGGGGTCGGCCAGACCACCCCTGGTGCGGAACAGTCCTGGCCACGCAGCCAGGTGGTGTGGCCAGCCCCCAGCCCTTCTTCGTCTCGTATTCTGGCTCCAGATGTCTTCCGGAAAAATAGGCACTTTGGCTTTTGTCTCGTCCAATTCCGAGAATATTCATTTTCTGACTTTCCTGGAACCAAAAACAGCAGAAAACAGGCAGCTGGCACTATGGCTCTTGTTAATAGGTTAGTCCTAGAAATCATATGAAAAGTACTCCAAAGTGTGGACAAAAAACAAGAAAGTAGATAAAACCAAGCATGGAGCATCAAAAATTATAGATACATTTGCAATGTACCAAAAATCCTATTTTTCCAGAAGACGAAGTATGCCAGAAGGGGGAGTGGAGATGGGCCACAGGGGGCCCGCACCACGCCCTAGCGCAGGCCACCCCTGGCCGTGCCACCAGGTGGTGTGGCCACCCTAGCCCACTCCTGGCTCTCCCCTTTGGCGTATATTATCACCATGAAACCCTAATACCTAGGGGGCGACCACAGAAAGATTCCGCCTCACAAGCGAAAACTACAGAGAGAGAGAAAGATCTCTCTAGCAGAGATTCTCACGGGGAATTCCTTCCCGGAGAGGGGAGATCGTCGCCATCAACACCACCATCAAGCTGGACTTCATCGGGATCATCATCATCATCTCCATCATCATCTCCACCAGCACCATCATCACCATTTCATACCGTTGTAACAATTGGGTTGAATCTTGCATAGTTCTTAGGGGAAACTTTCCTGGTGTTGATTACTTGTTGTAGTTGATGCCATTGAGTAGAACCACTGAATTATTGTTATGTTCAGATTGTTACTTATCATTATATCATCTCTGATCTTGATCCATATGATGTCTTGTGAGTAGTTCGTTTAGTTCTTGAGGACTTGGGAGAGGTCATGTTGTTAGTAGTGGAATTGTGTTGAGAAAGATTCAATAGTTTGTTATTTAAGTTGTGGTGTTATTCTTCTAGTGGTGTCATGTGAACGTAGACTACATGACACTTCACCTTTATGGACCTAGGGGAATGTATTGTGTATTTGGCTACTAATCGTAGGGGTTGCCGGAGTGATAGAAACCTGGCCCCCCGTTAGGAAACCTTTGCACAAGGGATGTCAGGATCTTAGAGTTTAAAGTTGTGGTTAGGTTTCTATCATAATTGCTTTCTTGTGCTTGTGGATGCTTGCAAGGGGTTTAATCACAAGTATGTATTAGTCCTAGAAAGGTCGGTACATTAGCACAGGTTCATCCACACAACACTTGTCAAACTAAAGAAGATTAATCAACTATATGAAGCGAAAGCACTTGACGATATTCCCGTGTGTCCTCGAGAATGTTTGGTCATCTTAAGTAATACAACTATCTTGTCCTTTGCTAAAGAAAGGATTGGGCCACTTGCTGCATTTATTATTATTGTCTTTTATTTACTCGTACTTTATTTATCTGCATTACCAAAAAAACCTAAAAATCTGTTTGCTAAGTATTTAGAAAGAATTCCTGCTCCAAGCTACTCGTCAACACCTTCTGCTCCTTGTTGGGTTCGACACTCTTACTTATCGAAAATACAGCGATACACCCCCTATACTTGTGGGTCATCAACCCATACTGTGGCCGGTTGGGCCATGGGTCCCAAGCTCCCCCTTGTTGCTGCTGCTGTTGTCCCTCCCAAGCAGGGTCGTGCCCCTGCTCATCGTCATCCTGTTGCTCTCCTTCTTCATCTTCCCCTTCATCAGGCTGAAGTTCGGCCATGATCTCTGTCACTTGGTCCTTGGTGAGGATCTAAGTGTCCTTCTCCACAATTGAGAAGGCTTGGGACAGGGGAACGAAACCTGCTCGCCCTATGCATTATTAAGATAACTAAATTGATAGGCTAGGAGCCTCCGGTTAGCTTGGTAAACACCAAGGAAGCCACGAGCAGTTAAATATTTGACGTCCATAAGCTTGGAACTGTCAACAGATTTCATAACAAGTAGTATAATATTTAAATCATGGGCAAGGTGGGTTACCAATCCACCAATGCGAATATCACCTTTGGTCTTGTTGCTTTGGTGGCGAAAGTGCTGGATGAGTAGAGCTGCAGGATTGGGGCTTTGCGGTGCAGTGGGAAAGAGAGCCTTGGTGATCATTACCATGTCCGCATTAGCCATGGAACCAGTGTCACCTCTTCCAAGTAGTGTGTTGGCGAGGAACAAGGCGTAGTAGCAGATGGTTGGGTTCTGAATGGTGGACATCTTCTTCTAATACAAGTTGGTGTCACCATTAATAGAAATGACCTCCCAGGTCTCTCCCTTTGTGACGCCATAGAGGTTAGTAATAGTTGGCTCCCCAAGATGGGGGAAGCCGAAAGCATCGCAAAATTGTTCGAAAGTTATTTCATAGTATTGTCGGTTCATGGTGAAGCTTACCGTGCACATATTACCTTTCTCCCTGTGGTCGTCATAGAAGGAGGCAAGGAACTCGTAGGTAAGCTCGGCGTAGGTGTCGTGGCTTGTGAAGCCAAGTACCGTTAGCCCGGACTTGTTACACATGAGGTCGAAGTCCGCCTTCAACCCTGTCGTGGTGAGAAAGCTATGGTCAGCCTAACGTGTGGGCAGAATCTTCCTAGATGAGACCATGGCCAACTTGGGGTTGCGCTCCTCTCGGGACCCTGAGCCCGAGCCCTCACCACGTTGGCGCTTGCTCTTGTGAAAGATGTTACCGAGTTCATCGTGATGCACTAAAAAATTCACCATAAAACCTTAGGCATATAGTTTCTACATGATATATGAACGATCCTATATGGAAAAATTCAATCCTAACATGAGAAATCAATAGGAAAACAAAATAAGCTTGAGTTCATCCACTAGATCAATGTGAGAGTTTCAACCATGGAAAACTGAAAATAAAGCATGGATAGGGAGAGAAACATACCGATTTGTTGATTCCCCCACTCCAACGAACGAAATCTAGGAAGAATGAAGAGTTATAGGTGGATTTTGAGAGGTTTGGAGAGAGAATATGATAGAAATAATGAGGAGGGGTGAGAGACCTAGCCGCCCCGGTGTGATTTTGTGGTTGCACCAAACTATACGGCCGGAACTATACGGGTGGGTGATGTTGTTTCGCCCGTATAGTTGCGGCGTGATACATTACAAATGTATCTATAATTTTTGATGTTCCATGCTTGGTTTTATCCACTTTCTTGTGTTCTGTTCCAACTTTGGAGTACTTTTCATATGATTTCTTGGACTAACCTATTAACAAGAGCCACAGTGCCAGCTGCCTGTTTTCTGCTGTTTTTGGTTCCAGGAAAGTCAAAAAATGAATATTCTCGAATTAGACGGGACAAAAGCCAAAGTGCCTATTTTTCCGAAGACATCCTGGAGCCGAATCTGAGAAGAAGAAGAAGGGCTGGGGGCCGGCCACACCACCTGGCCGCGCGGCCATGCCTGTTCCGCACCAGGGGTGGTCTGGCCGACCCCAGCACCCCCTCGGCCTCTCCTTCCGCCTATAAATTGCCCTCGGGACGTAAACCCTAAGTACCCGATCAAAATTCCATGAAAGAGTCTGTAGCCGCCATCATCTCCATCCCTAGATCGGAAGGGATCTGAAGCTCTTCCCAGCACCATGCCAGAGAGGGGAATTCACCCTGGAGGCCTTCTTCATCATCATGCAAGCCTCCGGTGTGATGCGTGAGTAGTTCATCTCTGGACTACGGGTCCATGTTGTAGCTAGATGGCTGGTTCTCCTCCTTTGTTCTTTCATGTCTAGATCTTGTGAGCTCCGTTCATGATCAAGATCATCTATTTGTAATCCTTACATGTTGTGTTTGTGGGGATCCGATGGATATTGAGATGCTATTTCAGATTGATTATTGATTCTATCATGTCTTTGTTATTTGTGATCTTGCATGCTTTCCGTTGTTAGTAGCTATCTTGGCCAAGTAGATGCTAGCAACTCCAAGAGTTAGTATTTATGCTCGATAGTGGGTTCATGCCTCCGTAACTGGGAAGTGACAGAAATCTCTATGGTACTAGATGTGTTGTTGCTACTAGGGAGAAAACAACAATCCTTTGTTCATAGAACAATCGTATTGTTTACTTTACACGCAGTTCGTAAAGCAATAATCTGTTGCTTGCAACTTAATACTGGAGGGGGTTCGGATGATAACCTGAAGGTGGATTATTAGTCATAGACGCAGTTGGATGGCAGTCTATGTATAATGTTGTAATGCCCAATCAAGTCTCAAAGGAGTCAAGATGATTAGTATATGCATGTATTGCTGTCTCGGTGTTTGTCAATTGCCCCGCTGTAATTTGTTCACCCAGCATGTTATCTATCTTAAGGAGAGCCACCTCTAGTGAACTATGGATCCCGGTCCTTGTCTTTTACATTCAATCTATAAACTGTTACTGCTTTGTGTTTACTTTCTGCAAACTTTTACTTCTTTCCATTCGATACGTTTAATCCTTTGTTTTCTACAAAAGACGGTGAGATTGACAACCTCATCGCAAGTTGGGGGCAAAGTTCTATGGTTGTGTTGTGTAGGTATCCATGTTGCTACTAGCACCGGTAGTGCGCCCTGCCAAAGCTCAGCTAGTCACACCTTTGGGGTGTTTCCTTGCTCCTACTGGTTCGATTAAACCTTGGTTTCATAACTGAGGGAAACTTGCTGCTGTGCTCATCATACCTTCCTCTTGGGGTTCCCAACGATCTCTTCATCAACACCGCCATCAAGCATTTTTCTGGGCGTCGTGCATTGAGCCATCAAGCATTTTTCTGGCGCCATTGCCGGGGAGTCAAGGACATCTTCACAAGGGGAGTCCATCATAACCAATCTCTTTACTTTGTTATTTTTGTTTTGCTTAGTTTCTTTTTGCTGTGTTTGCTTGTTTCTTTTTCAAAAACACAAAAAACATTAGTTCTACTAGTTTGCTTTCTTATTTGAAAACCCCAAAAAATGACTACTCTTGAAAACACTAAGTTGTGTGACTTCACTAGCACCAACAACAATGATTTTATGAGCACACCTATTGCTCCACCTGTGGCTGAAAATACTTTCTTTGAGATAAAACCTGCTTTGCTCAATCTTGTTATGAGAGAACAATTTTTTGGTATTGGTAATGAAGATGCTGCTTCCCATCTAAATAACTTTGTTGAACTTTGTGAGATGCAAAAGCATAGGGATATAGATGGCGATATTATTAAGCTGAAATTGTTTCCTTTCTCTTTGAGAGGAAAAGCTAAAGAATGGTTGAATTCCTTAACTAGGAATAGTATTGATTCTTGGACTAAATGCAAAGATGCTTTTATTGGAAAGTATTATCCTCCTGCTAAGATTATATCTATGAGAAGTGAAATAATGAAGTTTAAACAACTTGATAATGAGCATGTTGCTCAAGCTTGGGAAAGAATGAAATCTTTGGTAAAGAATTGTCCCACTCATGGACTGACTGCTTGGATGATCATCCAAACTTTTTATGCAAGATTGAACTATTCTTCAAGGAACCTATTGGATTTTGCTGTTGGAGGTACCTTTATGACCATCACTTTGGGTGCTGCAACAAAACTTCTAGACAATATGATGGTTAATTATTCTGAATGGCATACTGAAAGAGCTCCACAAGGTAGGAAGGTAAATTCTGTTGAGGAAACCTCCTCCTTGAGTGATAAGATTGATATTATTATGTCTATGCTTGTTAATGGGAAAGCCCATATTGATCCAAATAATGTTCCTTTGGCTTCTTTGGTTGCTCAAGAAGAGCAAGTTGATGTGAACTTATAAGAAATAACAATTTTGGCAACAATGCTTATGGTAACAATGCTTATAGGAACAATTTTGGTAACAACAATTATAAGCCATATCCTCCCAACAATGGTAATGCTTATGGAAATTCTTACAACAATAATAAGAGTGCTCCCTCTGAACTTGAAGTGATGCTTAAATACTTTATTAGTAAGCAAACTGCTTTCAATAAAACTATTGAGGAAAAACTCTCTAATGCTAAAAGAAATATAGCATCTTTGGCTGAAGCTCAATCTACTTTGAATAAAATGGCTGCTAAGCCTGAAACTAATGACAATCCCTTTGCAGCTACCAATGCTATACAAGTAAGAATTGATGAAAATGTTAGACTATTAGCTGAATTACATGCTAAGTGGGAAAGAGAAGATGAAATTGCTATAAACATTAGTGTTTCTACTATCACCCCCACTAGTGTTAAGGCTAGTAATAGTTCTACTACTTTAGATGATAAATTTGATTTTGATCTTGATGGTTGCAATATCTCTGAAGTTATTAAGTTCCTACAAAAGCTTGCTAAAAGTCCTAATGCTAGTGCAATGAACATGGCCTTTACAAAACACATTATTGATGCTCTCATAAAGATTAAAGAAGAAAAGATGAAACATAAAGCTTGTATTCCTATAAAACAAGCAGATGGTTGGGAACCCATCATTAATATGAAAGTGAATGACTTTGATTTCAAAGCTTTATGTGATCTTGATAGTAGTGTTTCTATTATGCCTAGAAGGATTTATGATATGCTTGATTTGCCTCCACTTGAAGATTGTTATTTGAATGTCCCACTTGATGCTAATGCTAAAACAAACTCATGGGGAGTCTTAATGATGTCCTTATTATGGTTAACAATGCCTATGTCCCTGTTGATTTCTATGTTTTGGATGTTGAATACAATGCTTCTAGTCCTATTACTTTGGGAAGACCTTTTCTTAGAACTATTGGTGCCATCATTGATATGAAAGAAGGCACCATTAAATACCAACTCCCACTCAAGAAAGGTATAGAATACTTCCCTAAAAAGAGATAAAAGATTTCTTTTGCTTCTCCTATGAAAACAAAAATTGGTCTTAATGCTTCTTCATTTGAGAACACTTGATTCTTTCTTTGCTTCTTATGCCTAACTTAAAGGCGTTAAAGAAAAGTACTTATTGGGAGATAACCCAAAAGTTTTAGATGAGTCTTGGAAGTTATTACTTTAGTAATAACCTCCCCTTATCCTTTTTATTTGATTTTTGTGCCAAGAATAACCTCTAATGAGAGAGAAGTAATGATTGGGAAAGTTGCTGTCCTGAAACAGATTTCTGTGCTTCACCGTAAAAATTCGTGTAAAATCTCTGAACATCTTTTTGAGGCGTGAATTTTGTGCTTCTGCCCCAGGTTGTTATCTAACTTTCGTTAGTTAAACACTTTTTCATTTGAGCAACAGAAGGTCTTCGAAAAAATTCGTCTTTACCTGCTGGTCTGTTTTGACAGATTTCTGGCATTTTCTGCATTTGCTTCTTGTTGGTTCCTTTTTGAGTTCTTTTGGGGAATTGAACTTGTTGAGGGAAGTGCTTCAGTAGATAGTGTTCTAATGGAAGTTTATTTGGTGTTATAACTGAACCTTAAGACCTTTTATCTTGAGTGCACTAATGTTGCTAATAAAGATTGTGTGAAGTTTTGTATGAAGGAAAAATTTCAGGTGTATGGAAGGAATGAGTAATGAGATGAAGGATGGACTAAAACTCAATCTTGGGGATGCCACACGTGTCACCCCAAGAAATATCCAAGAAGTACAAGCGTCAAAGCTTGGGGATGCCCAAGGCATCCCCTTCTTCATCAATAAAAATCCCAGGTTTCTTCCAAACACTTCATTTTTATTGTTTCGTGCACAGTTGTGTTTCTCTTGCAGCGTCTTATTTTTTGTTTTCGTTTTGGTTTTTAGTTTGCTTGGTTTGTTTAGTTTCCTGAATAAGTTGGTTGGACCCCCTCTTTCATAAGTTGGTTTGCAAATAGTTTGGTTTGGCTTGGAAAAGAGTAGGAAAGTTCATACTTATGTGGTAAAAAGAGCTCGTTTTTGACTGTGGCTATGCTTTGTCATGCCGTGCTTGATATTGTTTTGGCTTTATACTTAGTATTCTTTGCTGTAGCATGACTTGTTATAAACAATTGAGATTGATTAATGTGCCTTGGATGAATCATGCGTTGTTTTAGCATATTAAAGCATAGTATAGTGGTGTTCTCCTTTGATGCTTTATTTGGGTTGACTTGGCACATGCTCACACCATGTTATGACTATCTCAAGTCACCATAGCCTTTATGATCCTTTAGTTTTCAACTTGTAGTATCACTTTATGCTTTGATCATTGATGTTTTGTCGCTCTGCATGATTATGGCCATTATTGCTCTCTTAGTTTGTCGTCCCAGTCTTTTGCTAGCCTCCACAACAAAGTATGAGTTCCACTCATGCATCCAACTCCTTAAACCAAGTTATTCCAAGGAGTCCACCATACCTACCTACTATCTTATGCTGTTCCAAGTATATTCATGCTTTTGTTTACCTTCCAAATTAAACTTGTTATGAGAAAACTAGTGATTAAAGCTCTCACAAACTTGATGGCACACTTTACTTTACTTGCCCTTAATAAACTTGAACCATTGTGTCTTCTATGTTGTATATGCTTGCACTTATTTGTTGGGAATTAGCAGAACCATGCTTTCATGGGGAACGCTTTCAACATTGCACTTGGTACTTGTACCTAGTTGATATCATGCTCTTTTGTATATGGATGTCGTCGGTGTGAAATGAAAGGGGAGCTTGTAAGTCCATGGAGTTATGTATATGTGTTAGACAAACGCCTGGGCCGCTGGTCTAATCCATGCTGACATGGTGGAAACCTACAGTGTAACCATAATGAGCTGTCTATGAAGCATTCTTCTTATAAAAAAAGGAGTCCTATATTGAGAAAAAAAAGAGAAAAGAGAAAAAAAGAGATACTATGAAAAGAGGAAAGAGAGAAAAAAGCACCATATTCCCATGGTAAATAAGAAGAATGCTAAGATGCGCGTTGTCTGCTTGCCTTGTCATTTTGATATGGGGATTCTTCCGTATCATCGGGCAAGGGGTACCCCGTTGGCGGTTCTCTATGATACACATGTACTTACGATGACAAGAACTTACCGGTGACTAAACTTGAGTAGCATGAGGAGCGGCCCTCGTATACAAGGGACATGAGATTTGTGACTTATACTTCGTCAAGCATGTACACCATAGTTTGTTCACTTTAACCTTAATCACTTCAAGATGCTTATGATAGGGGCAATGAGGGTTGAAAGCTATAAGTACCATAATTTTTGGAAGCTCTTTATGAGACTTGAATCCCCACTTCCTTTTATAAAAGGCCTTTCTTCCACCATTATATTGAGTCTCCACCTTCTATCTTTATGCACCTACTTTGAGAGCATAGTGGCCATTCTTAGTTCTATGTGCATTGTCCCAAGACTAGTTGATTGATGCATACCTTGATATTGCTTGTTTTAAACTATTTGTATCTAGTCACTCTTATGAACTTTGAAGGTGTCCTATGCATTTATATTTGCTACTCTATGAGGGACAAGCTGAATACTATTATGCTATGTTTTGTTTATGTGAAACAAACAAACGTCTTGCAAAGCATTGTTATTCATGAATCTTTTGTTTGTGCCTTTTCATGTTGCATCATAGTTTCTTTGTCTTATTGCTAGAACTTTGTCTTTCATGTTATGATTGAAGTACTATGATCCTAGCTATCAATGTTTTACAAATACTTTGATCAAGTCTTTGATGGTGCATGTCACCTCAAAAATTATTCTTTCTTTTTATCACTTACCTACTCGCGGACGAGCAGGAGTTAAGCTTGGGGATGTTGATACATTGCAAATGTATCTATAATTTTTGATGTTCCATGCTTGGTTTTATCCACTTTCTTGTGTTTTGTTCCAACTTTGGAGTACTTTTCATATGATTTCTTGGACTAACCTATTAACAAGAGCCACAGTGCCAACTGCCTATTTTCTGCTGTTTTTGGTTCCAGGAAAGTCAGAAAATGAATATTCTCGGAATTGGACGGGACAAAAGCCAAAGTGCCTATTTTCCGGAAGTCATCAAGTGCCAGAGTACGAGACGGAGAGGGGCCAGGGGGCCACCACACCACCTTGCCGCGTGGCCCAGCCTGGCCCGCGCCAAGGGGTGGTGAGGCCAGCCCTGGCACCCCCTCGGCCTCGCCTTCCAGCTATAAGATGCCCTCGGGACGTAAACCCTAAGGGCCCGATCAAAAATCCACGAAAGAGTCTGTAGCCACCGTCATCTCCATCGCTAGATCGGGAGGGATATGAATCTCTTCTCGGCACCCTGCCGGAGAGGGGAATTCACCATGGAGGCCTTCTTCATCACCATGCAAGCCTCTGGTGTGATGCGTGAGTAGTTCATCCTTGGACTACGGATCCATGTAGTAGCTAGATGGCTGGTTATCCTCCTTTGTGCTTTCATTTCTAGATCTTGTGAGCTCCGTTCATGATCAAGATCATCTATTTGTAATTCTGCATGTTGTGTTTGCGGGGATCGATGGATATTGAGATGCTATTTCAGATTGATTATTGATTCTATCATGTCTTTGTTATTTGTGATCTTGCATGCTTTCCGTTGTTAGTAGCTATCTTGGCCAAGTAGATGCTAGCAACTCCAAGAGTTAGTATTTATGCTCGATAGTGGGTTCATGCCTC
The DNA here is from genome assembly GCA_023614405.1 of Avena insularis. Lineage (NCBI taxonomy): Eukaryota > Viridiplantae > Streptophyta > Magnoliopsida > Poales > Poaceae > Avena > Avena insularis. Next base: position 654,605,064 of record CM042690.1, on the reverse strand, counting down.
TGGTAATCTGGGGAAGTGACAGAAATCTCTAAGGTACTAGATGTGATGTTGCTACTAGGGAGAAAACAACAATCCTTTGTTCATAGAACAATCGTATTGTTTACTTTACACGCAGTTCGTAAAGCAATAATCTGTTGCTTGCAACTTAATAATCGGAGGGGTTCGGATGATAACCTGAAGGTGGATTATTAGTCATAGATGTAGTTGGATGGCGGTCTATGTATAATGTTGTAATGCCCAATCAAGTCTCAAAGGAGTCAAGATGATTAGTATATGCATGTATTGCTTTCTCGGTGTTTGTCAATTGCCCCGCTGTAATTTGTTCACCCAGCATGTTATCTATCTTAAGGAGAGACACCTCTAGTGAACTATGGATCCCGGTCCTTGTCTTTTACATTCAATCTATAAACTGTTATTGCTTTGTGTTTACTTTCTGCAAACTTTTACTTCTTTCCATTCGATATGTTTAATCCTTTGTTTTCCGCAAAACACGGTGAGATTGACAACCTCATCGCAAGTTGGGGACAAAGTTCTGTGGTTGTGTTGTGCAGGTCTCCACGTTGCTACTAGCACCGGTAGTGCGCCCAGCCAGAGCTCAGCTAGTAACACCTTTGGGGTGTTTCCTTGCTCCTACTGGTTCGATTAAACCTTGGTTTCATAACTGAGGGAAACTTGCTGCTGTGCTCATCATACCTTCCTCTTGGGGTTCCCAACGAGCTCTACATCAACACCGCCATCAAGCATTTTTCCGGGCGTCGTGCATTGAGCCATCACGCGGCGCCGCCAACTAGGGTTTCTGTACGCAGATAACAACTATACGGACGCAACTATACGGCCAGATCATAATGATCCCGCCGTATAGTTGGTTGTTAAACCGTCTGTCCCTTGAGATAAATTTCTAAAACAAGCATCGATATCTATACGACCGGAACTATACGGCCAGAATTTTTATTCCTATCGTATAGTTAGTCGTTAAACTCTCAGTACCTTTGGGATAAATTTCTAAGAGCGGCATCGATATCTATACGACGGGAACTATATGGCCAGAATTTTTATTCCCGCTGTATAGTTAGTTGTTGAACTCTCAGTACTTTTCAAAAGATATTGTACGAAGGCATCAATATCTATACGACCAGAAATATACGGCCAGAATTTTTATTCCCGCCGTATAGTTGGTCGTTAAACCATCAGTAGTCATAAAAAATTTCTATTTCTTCTAGAATACCTTCTTATCCCAAAACTTAGCGAAATACCTTATTTTTTACAGAAACTTGATAGTAGAAACGGTCGACCAACATTAGCGTATTAAGAGCAAAATTTTAGCTTTTGTAGATGAAAAACTCAAACTTTTATTTTTATTCTTATTCTATACTCATTCAATCGATGTTTCTACTACTTTTTGACAGTTGCATCTTCACAGGCGCGCTTCCGCAAGAATGTCTGTGAAAAAGTGGTAGGAAGGCGATGAGATTTTTATTCTCTAGTTTATTTTATTGAAGAGATGGGTTGACTCCCATTATGCATTTTATTAAGAATGGTTGAGTAACTCAACCTCTTCTATGTTCTCGAATTCTTACCTTGGGTTGTCCCTTATCAAAGGCACTTACCACATGTACTCGTTTTGCCGGTGGAATATATCTTTCTCCTGCTTCTAGCTTCTTTAGAAAATACCGGATGATTTCAGCATCATAAACATTGAAGATTATGTTTCACTCAGCACAATCAATTGATGCCCCTACAATACTAAGGAAAGGTCTCCCAAGCATTATGGATAATTTTTCATTTTCAGGCATCTCAAGAATTATAAAATCAGTGGGAATAACATGCTCATCTATTCTAAGTAGAACATCCTCAATCATACCAACGGGTTATTTAGTGGAATTGTCAGCCATCTGTAAAGTGATAGTAGTAGGAGAATACTCCCCTAATCCTAACCTTTTATAGAGGGAGTATGGCATTACACTAACTCCTTCTCCTAGATCACACAAGGCATTGTGAATATCAGTTTTACCTATTGAGCATGAAATAATTGGTATTCCGAGATCTCCAGACTTAGACAACAGTTTCACATTAGCAGGATAACTAGTAACCATGGCAACAGTTTCAATTATTTCCTTCTTTCTACTAAGAATATCATGGAGGAATTTAGAATAGGTAGGAACTTTGGTTGCATCCGCAAACAGAATTTCCAGACGAAGGTCACTAAGTGACTTTGTAAAAGAATTATAGATTAACTGATCTGGTGCTTTCTTTTTTCGATCTGGATAAGGAAGTTTTTTCTCACCTGACTTATTCTTGTCTTTTACCTTTTGTGGGGGGGGGGGTCGGGCTCATTTGTTGCTTTCTTTTGTTGTTGCTTATTGCTTTTCTTATTTTCTACTACAACAACTTCATCTTCCTTGCTTATCTCTTTTTCTTCTCTTGGATTAACTGTCTCTGCATTAGAGTCATAATGGTCATCCTGTGCATCATTTTGGTCCTCCTTGGTTTGATCTTGTGTTTTAGTTTCATCTTGAGGATCCACCAATGTATCATCTTCTTGGCTTGCTTCGAGCAAGGCTTTTTCCTTTCTCTCTTTTTCAGCGTCATATTCTGGTGGTCCTAATGGTCCTGTAACAACTGCACCTCTTCTTGTGACAACATTAGTAGAAACAGGAATATCTCTATCATCTCAAAGAAAAATTTGATAACCTGATGCTATTTGTTCACACTGGGTTTCAATCATACTAAGATACTTGTGAAATAATTTTATTTCTTGGCCAATCTCATCATAATTTTCCGTGAGTTCCGGCAAAATATTTTTGTGTTTTTGAAAGTGATTATGCAAGTTATTATGAGATTTTACTTGTCGATGTTTTAATTCTTGAAAAACTTTTCTAGTTTCATCTTCTAAAGTTAAAACTTGTAAAAAATCTACTTTGTTTTCCTTAACGAGTTCAGAAGGTATACCTTTTTCTTTCATTGTTTTGCGTACCTCAGGCACAAGATTAGGAGTTATCTGAAGTATCCCTTTTTCCATCTTAGTGCCAAAATTAGGATTATATAAAGATTCATTCTTAGCCCTAGTAGACATCAATTCCAAACATTCTTTAATAGTTAAAGTATTTATCGATCCTCCTGCTAAGAAGTCAAGCAACTCTCTGCATTGAGTATTAAGACCATGATAAAATAAATGGCAAATAGTCGATTCAGAATAGCCATGATTGGGAATGCTATTGATCATTCCAAAGAATCTATCCCAGGCTTGTGGATATTTTTCTCCCACGTTCTGACTAAAATTGCCTATATTCTTTCTTAGTTCAGTTACCTTTTTAAAATGATTAAACCTGTTTATGAATTTAACAATGTAGTTTTCCCAACATTTATTCTAATGGCATGGGAGAGAATATAACCAGTCTAGAGCTTTACCTTTAAGAGACCAATGAAATAATTTTAGTCAAGATAAGTCTCTTGGCAAACCTTTTAGTCCAAGCGATGTTATCACATCGTCGAACTCTCTAATATGTCTTCCCGGGTATTCATCTTCCCTTCACTGAAAGCTTTTTCTGCAAATTTTTAATGATTCCACCATCAAATCGATATTCTCTAACTCCAGGATTAGGAAATTCTATTGGTTGTTTAAGAAATTCAGAACTTGGAGCATTGTATTCTCTAAGAGTTTTCTCAGGTTTCATGGGAATTGTCCTGTAAATACACATGATTTCCATAATATCACTCAGGTTTTCAACTTCAACTTTATTTGATCTTAAATTTTTTCAATTATTTCTTCGCGCCTTTGAGCAGGCACGTGCTCAATATAATCCGGTAGGTAGGTCCTAGCAGAGCGTGTAGACCCTTTGTCTCCTAGGGAGAACATTTTGTAGTAGCAACACCTGAAATTTCAAAAGATAAACGCTTAGCGCTTAGCTCCCCAGCAACAGCGCCAGAAAATAGCTTGATGTCCCAAGTGCACATATCGTTTGTAGCTAGTTTTGAAGTATAGATATCGATCCCACAGGAAGCCCAAAGGTAAGTGTTTATGGGTGAAGTCTCTGTCACACCCGAAGTTGCCATAGATCTTCGAGTGAATTGACTGCAAGTGTTGAAATAATAATGGGGTTTTGATTAAATGAGATGTATTTAAATAGAACTAAAATGTAAACTTTAGAAATATAAAGCATAAAAAGTAAAGAACGACTTGGTTGTTTGTTGTTTTCTGTAGATGGCAAAAGAAGGCTCGGGGCGATTCAGTTCATGGTGATAGTGAATGTGTCGGGTGGATGAATGATAACTGTAATTATAATCTTATAAATATATGTGTAGGCGAGCAACCCATAATTAGCCAGAACTCCTCTTGGTAGATTTCATCCCAACTTCAATAATCCTACTAGCCTGTTACCAAAACCATGGTCAGACACTAGACGATAAGACCCTTCAGGTCGCTTAGCGATTAAGCTCCTTGGATCAGACTAATGCAATAAGCACAGTGGTTCCTCGTTCTCCTTGAGTCTACTAGTTTTCCATTGGTATCCCCGTGTCACCCGAGGGTCGCCGGTCTGCTAGCGAACAAGATCTTATCTATGTAGAACAAAGCATCATGTTGTCTGGGCCCTTAATTGGACAACAAGCATTAGGCATCCCACAGATAGTCAAGCACACATAATATAGTAATTATAATCAATCCCAAACTAATGGAAAATATATGAAGGCACATCACATCTCATCAATCCCCTACATCTCCCACGCCCAAGGAAATTACTCACACATGAGAGAAGAACGAATCATCGATATAATCAAATAAAGGGAATTCATCTTTATATTACCATGGAGATCCACAATAAGAATAGAAAAATATCCAACACAATTCAAGATGGGAAGAAACAATCTCAAACCCTAGTCTTGCAAGGTGAAGATCCCTCTCTCTCTCTCAAGTACTAGTAGTGGGTATGGGGGTGTATTGGCTAGGAGGTCGAAGATCATGGAGCGAGATGAAGAACGTCTTCCCCTTCTTCTCTGGATCTCCTCTTTCTCCCTTCTGGATGGTATGGCGGCTGTTGTGTTTTGTTTTTGCCTCCGGTCCCTTCACGGAAGTTGTCCCTTTTGACAAGACAGAGGCGGCGGCAGCTATACAGTGGAAACTAAACGGCCAGAAAAATATTCATGCCGTATAGTTTCTCGTTAAAGCCTCTGTATGCTCCCTCGAGTGCTTCGAAAGAGAGACTTGCTTATTTTCTCCAGAATATTGTGTTTCTCTAGTTAAAACCTTCTATTGATATTCAGAACCTGAAACACACATTAAAAACCAAGTTTTCTTCGCTACCAAAGCATTAGCGTTAGGTAAAGCTAGAAAACGATCAAATCCGGAGAAAACCATCAACAAAAGTCATAAAAATGTGTCAAATCTCACAGCTATCAGCCACCAGCATATTATATAAGAAGCTTTTATCAACTCCTCCAGGACCAAACTTATCAAAGTAGACATATACTGGTTTAACCAGAAAATCAGCTCCTCTAGAAGCTTTCTTAGTAGATGTAGCTGCCTCTGCTAAATAGGCCACCATTGATCATGATGCTTAAATTTGACGCCAAACCTCATTACCTTGAGCGCTGATGCGTGAAGAACGAAAAACTTGGAAAAGTTAATATCAGGGGTCATGCCTCGGTACTTGTTCAAAAGAATCTCTTTGAGATGCATATCAAGGCACTCGATGGGATCATGCCTGCTACATTGCATCACATTTTTCATACCAATATCAGTTTCTGACTACAAGATCAGAGAATAAATTAAGTACAGTGGCTAAAACAACAGCAAAAAGGTAACACATAATTTTCCATTGTAAATGTTACTCTACCAATTATCAAATACCATAACAGGTTTAGTACCATGTAATTCTACTTTTTTGCTGGTGGCTAACATTTAACAACAAAGATTTTCACCTTGATGTATAGTTTTTCTGTGTAGGGAAAGAATCAAATAACTGCATATAGATTTGGACCGATAGAATTTAGTACCAAGACCTTCACTGTGCGCATAGAACCGGTCAAGTTGGTAGGTATAATTTTCTGGAGGGCGGAGGTACATACATCAAGAAAAATAATAGGAAGTGAGTTTCAAGAAGACCAAGGGCAAGTAGAAGAATAGTCTACCTTCATGCAGCTTATACCTCCAATAACTAGATGAGACAATTTGTTAGATGGGTATCCCAATACTGTCAATTTTGGAGCATGGATGACCTTGACAGGTGTTGCACTATATGGATCAAGTAGGATCAATCTCTCCAGGCAAGGTGCATCCTCAATGACCAGATCGTCAAACACCTCAAGTGCCTTGCTGTTCCCCCCAACAAGACACAACTAACGTACATAGATTCTTTGAGGCGATGTGGAGGCTGCCAAACCCATGGATCCCCTGAATCTAAGGGCTCTTGAGTGCAATACAGCTGGCGAGCAGGTGGTGGATGGATGCCTTTGACATGCCGATGTCGTAGAGCTGGAGGTTCTTGAGTCACGAGAGAAGTAGCAGTGACGCATCATTAATCTAGGGGAAATAGCAGAACTAGAATCAAGCGATGCATATCGTGGGCGTGAGGCGTAGCGCTGACGGCAACAGAGACCGCGGTCGTTCTCTACCATTGAAGTTGAGCCCCTCGAGTTTATTTAGGATGGGGGATAGGAACCACTTGTCGAACTTGGTGTCGAGCTTGCAGTTGGGGTGAAACCGGTTGATGATTGGACACATGGCGGGCCTGGTGTGCGTGGCGAGGATCTTGGAGACTGTTGACAGAGGACCAGACAGGGCGCCACCGCCAGGAGAGGGCCATTGTCCGGACGATAGACTTGGTGGGGAGAAGGGAGACGATAATGTACAACATCTCGTCGGGGAGGCGGCTGATGAGGTCGAGGAAAGCTAGAGGCTCTTGCGGTTCTGGCTCGACCCACCTTTGCTTGTTGGCCACCTCATCCTCCATCTTAGCCGGTGGCGATGCAGGCAACCCCGCAGTCTCCTTGGCGGCGGAGCTTTTTGGTGTACGACATGTGGTGGAGCGGTTAGGTCGGTAAGATCGAGGCGGTGGCGCTGGGTGGGCGTGCAGTAGCTCCGGTCTACAAGTGGCAGAGCGGGTAGGTGTGTGTGTGTGGGGGGGGGTAATCGGGTGTAATAATAAAGCGCCCTGAGCTTCAACAAAAATAAAATGCCCTTTATCAATAAATTTTAAATCACTATGGCTCGGGGTGGTCAACCTTTCTATTTTAAAGAAAAAAATTGGGAATCCATTATTCCACGAACGTGAATAATCTAGTGCACCCGAGCGAGGAAGCAATGACAATGTTTTCATCGCAAAAAACAAGAAAAATGTGAAAGTTGCTATATCCAACAGTTAGTAATTTGTCCTTATAACTCTTATTGTCCATTCACAATGATTGATTAATGCAGCAATATTCTTCCTTCAGATTTTTCAAAAGTTGTTCGATCATGCACATATAGCATATTCTATGAATTACGGTAGTACAACAAATTATCGGGCTTTAGAGCATGTCCAACAACCTTTGCGTATTGAATTGCTAAAAGTTGGATATAGGAGGAGGAACGTGAAGGTTTATCAATGCAAAAAAAAATCCAATTTCCTAGCCTTCTTATAATAGTAGGTAGTGTTTGCCCTTCCTAGCCAAAATCATGTCTACATGACAATGCCATGTGGGGTCAACTAGTTGGCCACCTACTACTCATCTTCTTCCTCACATGGAGTTGAGGGTCGGTGTGCATGTTGACCAGACTCACGGGGGTTAGCTGTGGATGGCAACGCAAGCAAAGAGGGGACAGGGATTACGGCAGGAGGAGGTCAAGCGCACAGGGCCAAACCAGGCCCCAGTGTGGAGGCATGTTGATGTTGCATTGGCTGGTGTGCATGGATATGAGGCGGCGCGGGGTGAGGAAGCGCAGGCGGGTTGAGAGCGCCTGGGCGGCACCGAGTTTCTCCTGCACCAGCGATGATTGCAATCCAGCCGAACCCTCTATGAGGACCGCAAGCGGACACACCTCGATACAGCGGCAAAGAAGCTCTCAAAGCCACAAGAGAAGAGGGACGGGACAACGAGATACTCATGGGAGGCAACGGGGTGGTGGTTAGCGTCATTGGCCACACACTGAATTTTCCTCGAGCGGTAGTGGACCTCTCACGCCGATGTTTTGGAATTATAGGAAGTGGTATGTGACTTTTTACAAATCTTACCACTATATAGTGTACGAGTATTTTTGAACAACGAAAGTTAAATCAAGAATGGTAAATACCAACAATACAAATTGTTGAATCTTATTTTCCAGATGGCATCTAGAAGCTTCTATTGATAGTATTTAGCACAGTGAACGCTATGCATAAACAACAAAAAATCTTCTTTGGCATTTCTCTAGAGCATGTTACTACAAAATTGAGTATTAGATAGCTAATAAAGGTTGATGTCTACATTATGTCAAGAACCAAATATACACCCCGATACTTTATGGATGTGGCTCAAAATTATATATTTTTTCATCTTTAACTATTATAATAATTTTATATAGACATGATATGTCATACTTTTTTTACAGTATCTTATCTTGCCATATCGTATCTTACCATACCCCACCACTATATAGTGAACGGATAACTTTGACGGTTGGATCTTCCTTCCACTCTAGCATCAAGAAGATTCTATTGATAGTATTTAGCACACACTATGCACAAACCTCAAAACACACTTATCCATCATTATAAAATCTTGTGCATCATTTCTCTAGAGCACGGCGAGTATTAGGTAGCTAATATGTTGATTTCTACATGGTACAAATTACAAGAACCAAATATACACCCGATACTTTATGGATGTGGCTCAAAAGTATAATTGTTTTTGAGCTTTACCAATTATAATTTTATATAAAATATGATATGCCATACTTCTATTATCTGATTCGCATGTACAAAGCACGCACAACTTACTAGTATACCAACTGGAAGTGTCAATATTGATGGCTTTACAAATTATGTGTCATGCACTTATACAAAGGTTGTTGAAGGAGTGCTTTTGACCAATTTGCTCAATCTTGACTTGCTGGGAGACTTGCATGTACCGAGCAAAAATGATGGTGTCAGGCCCCGCGAAGGGACAACTAGGTGTGCGCCTTGGTGGCCTTGTTCATCTTGGCAGACACCTCGGCCGCGGCGGAGCACGTACTCGGCGACACAGGTAGCCACGATGGCTCTCGCCTCCGTCAGCATGCCCCCGTCTGTCCCATGTCATGCTCTTGAGGTATTTTGCAATAAATGAATCACATAGAAAAGATGCTCGATTCATTATCCTTCCGCATTCTTACAATTCCACCCTTGCGATTTAGGCCTAATTTTAACTATGAAGCGTTCAATGACTGGTTATGTATTATGTGTAACGATTACGGTAAATGTTTATGTTTTGCGCAGAAAAGGTCTATGGTTGTGGTTATGTCCAAAAACCTCCCCAACATGTGGTGTTACCTGCAATTTCCTCGTTGTTGTTGTTCTTGTAGCGAAGGAGTAGCAACCAATCGATTTTTTTCAATGGCGGTGGAAGGGAACTACCTGGCTGCTCCTACGGCATGTGGCACTCCTAGATGCCCAGAGCCAGCTTATATTAGTGTCCATCAACAACGAAAACCTCTCCCATCCAGGCACGACACAACATGCAGTGAAGAACTTTCTCTCTATTTCTCCCTCTCTTCTCCCTCCTATCATGCCGACCAAGCCACCACACAAACAAAAATGTCGTGCAGCTGATCTGATCACTAAACCTCCATTTATGAGTCCAACGCACGAGCCGACGGGGATATCAGTCCCTACCATGGTGATACTGGGGAGTTTGTTGGCGGGCCGTACTATTCCAACACACCAAAAGGTAATTTTTTCGACAAGGACCATGCTTATCGTAATATCATAGAGGGGACACCAACAGAGTGAAAAGAGGAGGAGGAGGAGGGGAGAAAGATTTGTCGCCATTTCTCGATGAAGGAGACATTATCTTCAAGAAGAGTGCACTTGATCCACCCTTCATCGGCATGAAGAATAGGAAGGAGGCGGAGGCAGAGGAGGAGGGGATGGAAGATTTATGGTCATTCCTCCTAATAGGAGACGCCGTCTCAAAGTAGAGTGCAATTGATCCCCCTTCAACGGCAAGAAGAACAGGAAGGAGGAGGTGAGAGGCTTGAAGAAGAAGAAGAAGATGATGATGAAGACGGGGAGAGTTGGGGGAAGCCAGGAGAACCAGAAGGATGACATCAATAGGAAGGCGACAACAGAAGGATCTAGATGTAGGAAGAAGATACAGTCTTAGGATTAATTATGTTTAATTCACCTCTACTTCCTATCTCTAATAATGTTCGGAGACTAAATATTATCAAATCCGAATTGGATCGGTGTTGGGGTTTAGCATTGTACTACTCTGTTTTTTAATTTAATCTTCTATCCACTGATGCAATGCAATATAACCTCTTTTATTACCTCCTCCCCTTAATTTCTGCGTGCATTCGAGGAAATAGGGGTGCCAATACAGAGAAATCCACGTTAATTACTCACGTAAATTCAGGTAATTAATACTAAAAGGAAGTGACATGGGAAACCGCTTGTATTCAGAGTGATCCTTTTAATTACTAGTAGTATATAAAACATTATAAGTGAAATATCAGTGTCCCTGGATAAAAAAACTTTATACATACGGAAATCATCTCCTTGCTCGATGGTACTCCTATTTAATTATTTAGTGTCACATTGATTTGAAAACTCAACTGCGCCCAAGCCCTATCCCCTGGCTACCTGACACGTCAAAAAAGTTGTGTTGCCTTCAAAATCAAGCAAGCATGCAAACATCAGAAGCATATCCCTAGCTAGCCTTTGATGCTCACCCGCAAGGAACCTATTCAGATCCTCACCTCTCCTCGAACTGCCCTCTTGTAGCGGCGTCGAACGCACAATGTGCAAAAAAACACCTTAAGATCTATGTGGCAGATCCTAAGGTTGATCTTATACATTGTGGAGAAAATAAAGTTGTCTTTAAGACTAAGATGAACCTCAAGCTTATGGGTTTCCCATAGATAATAGAAAATTATTTCCCCTCTCTCCTCTCTCTTTCATGGAGCAATATGACAAGCTATGTGGGTCCTATATTATGGCAAATGTTCACCTTATACATTGTGATATTTTCCATAAGCCATGTGGGTCCTATCTTATTGCAAGAGTTCACCTTATACATTACAGATGCTCTAACTCTATGGAGTCAGAAGAGCGTATCGATCGAAATGGAGTGGCTAAAACCAAACTCCACATACTCAAAAATCAAGGATTACGAGGAGTGTAGGGGTTCCGAACAAGCTTAGTAGTGCGCACCTAGTCTTAAGATCAAGTATTTGATCAAGATGTGGCTTTAGACTTGAACTTAAGCATGGAACAAAGATGGGAACGGCAGAAGCTAGAGACTGGAAACAACCCTAGAGGTGGTGGATCCCATGCCATCATCGTTCATTGTCTGCAGGATCGAACGGAGAAAAGAGTGAAGCTAGAGCATGAGAATAGCACGGAGAAAGGGATGGGGAGAGGCAGTGATAGTTGCTCTCTCATTGCTCCTGCCAGTATCCCCATCTCTAGGCTCAGTCAAGATCCAACTCCGGCAGACCTCTCCCATAAGGAACGGGGAGGACAGTGATCTGAATTGGACTCAAGAGTGAGATCAGGGATGGGGTGAAGAGACCAATATCATTGGTAGTACTACTCTACTCTACGCAAGTTAGTGTGAGAACTTAGAGCTTTACGAGGCGGAATTTATAAAGGGAGTTAGGGAGAGCCAGATAGGCATGCAGCACCAGGCGTGGAAGGGAGCCCTATCTTGCCACATCCAAGGTTCAAATCATGGGCATTTCTCGAGCCAGAGAGGGGACGCAAAAATCCCGATGCACATGTCCCAAACCCGAGCCTAGAACCGCCCAAGCCCGGTCAGAACTTCACAAAATCTATAACCCTATCGGGCCATGAGTAGCTTTTATCTCTCCCTCACCCCATTCCCCAATTTGGAAACAAGTTGCATGATACGTTGCTAACGTATCCATAATTTTTGATGTTCCATGCTTGGTTTTATCTACTTTCTTCTGTTTTGTCCACACTTTGGAGTACTTTTTATACACTTTCTTGGACTAACCTATTAACAATATGCCACAATGCCAGCTGCCTGTTTTCTGCTGTTTTTGGTTCCAGGAAAGTCAGAAAATGAATATTCTCGGAATTGGACGGGACAAAAGCCAAATTCAGTTTTTCACCGAGGGGGACACGGAGCCAGAATACGAGACGGAGAGGGGCCAGAGGGCCGCCACACCACCTGGTCGCGCCGCTAGGCCTGGCCCGCACCAGGGGGTGGTGTGGCCGCCTAGGGCACCCCCTCGGACTCCCCTTTCACCTATATATCGCCTCCGATACAGAAACCCTAAGTACCTGATAAAAATTCCACAAAAGAGTCTGTAGCCGCCATCATTCGTTAGATCGGGAGGGATCTGAAGCTCTTTCCGGCACCCTGCCGGAGGGGAGAATTCACCCTGGAGGCCTTCTTGATTGATGGCCCAAAATATATCGAGCTCGTTGGGGAACCCCGAGAGGAAGGTATGATGAGCACAGCAGCAAGTTTTCCCTCAGTTATGAAACCAAGGTTATCAATCTAGTAGGAGCAAGGAAACACCCCAAAGGTGTTGCTAGCTTAACTTTGGCAGGGCGCACGACCGGTTCCAGCAGCAACGTGGATACCTGCATAACATAACCACAAAGCTCTGCCCCCAACTTGCGATGAGGTTGTCAATCTCACCGGTTTTGCTGAAAACAAAGGATCAAACGTATTGAGTGGAAGAAAGTAATAGTTTGCAGAAAGTAAACACAAAGGAGTAAACAGTTGATTGTAGATTGAAGGTAAAAGAAAGGACCGGGGTCCATAGTTCACTAGTGGTGGCTCTCCTTAAGATAGATGACATATTGGGTGAACAAATTACAGCGGGGCAATTGACAAACATCGAGAAAGCATACAAGCATATACTACTCATCTTGATTCCTTTGAGACTTGATTGGGCATTACAACATTATCCATAGACCGCCATCCAACTACATCTATGACTAATAATCCACTTTCAGGTTATCATCCGACCCCCTCCAGTATTAAGTTGCAAGCAACGGATAATTGCATTACAAATTGTGTGTAAAGTAAACAATACGATTGTTCTATGAACAAAGGATTGTTGTTTTCTCCCTAGTAGCAACAGCACATCTAGTACCTTAGATATTTCTATCATTTCCCCAGATTACTAGAGGCATGAACCCACTATCGAGCATAAATACTAACTCTTGGAGTTGCTAGCATCTACTTGGCCAAGATAGCTACAAACAACGGAAAGCATGCAAGATCACAAATAACAAAGACATGATAGAATCAATAATCAATCTGAAATAGCATCTCAATATCCATCGGATCCCCGCAAACACAACATGTAGGAATTACAAATAGATGATATTGATCATGAACGGAGCTCACAAGATCTAAACATGATAGCACAAATGAGGAGAACCAGCCATCTAGCTACTACATGGACCCGTAGTCCAGAGATGAACTACTCACGCATCACATCGGAGGCTTGCATGATGATGAAGAAGGCCTCCAAGGTGAATTCCCCTCTCCGGCAGGGTGCCGGGAAGAGCTTCAGATCCCTCCCGATCTAGGGATGGAGATGACGGTGGCTACAGACTCTTTCGTGGAATTTTGATCGGGTACTTAGGGTTTCTGTATCGGAGGCAATATATAGGCGAAAGGAGAGGCCGAGGGGGGTGCCTGGGGTGGCTAGACCACCCCTTGGCGCGGGCCAATCCTGGCCACGCGGCCAGGTGGTGTGGCCGGGCCCCAGCCCCTCTCCATCTCGTATTCTGGCTCCTGGTGTCCCTCGGTGAAAAACTGACTTTGGCTTTTGTCCCGTCCAATTTGGAGAATATTCATTTTCTGACTTTCCTGGAACCAAAAACAGTAGAAAACAGGCAGTTGGCACTGTGGCTCTTGTTAATAGGTTAGTCCAAGAAATCATATGAAAAGTACTCCAAAGTGTGGACAAAACATAGGAAAGTGGATAAAACAAAGAATGGAACATCAAAAATTATGGATACATTAGCAACGTATCAACATCCCCAAGCTTAACTCCTGCTCGTCCTCGAGTAGGTAAGTGATAAAAAGAAAGAATAATTTGTGAGGTGACATGCACCATCATAAACTTGATCAAAGTATTTGTAAAACATTGATAGCTGGGATCATAGTACTTCAATCATAACATGAAAGACAAAGTTCTAACAAGAAGGCAAAGCAACTATGTTGCAACATGAAAAGGCATAAACTAAAGATTCATGAATAACAATGCCTTGCAAGACGTTTGTTTGTTTCACATAAAGAAAATATTGCATAGTGGCATTCAGCTTGTCCCTCATAGAGTAGCAAACATAAATGCATAGGAGACCTTCAAAGTTCAAAAGAGTGACTAGATACAAATAGTTTAAAACAAGCAATATCAAAGCTATGCATCAATCAACAAGTCTTGGGACAATGCACATAGAACTAAGAATGGCCACTATGCTCTCAAAGTAGGTGCATAAAGATAGAAGGTGGAGACTCAACATAAAAGTAAAAGAAAGGCCTTCATAGAAGGAAGTAGGGATTCAAGTCTCATAAAGAGCTTCCAAAAATTATGGTACTTATTAGCTTTCAGCTCCCATTGCCCCTATCATAAGCATCTTGAAGGTGATTAAGGTTAAAGTGACACAACTAAGAGGATATGCTTGACAAGTTATAAGCCAAAATCTCATTCCCCTTACTTACGAAGACCGAACCTCATGCTACTCAACTTTAGTCACAAGTAAGCTCTTGTCATTGTTAGTACATATGTATCATAGAGAACCGCCAACGGGGTACCCCTTGCACATGATACATGAGCTATCCCATAATCAAAATGACAAGGAAAGCAGACAATGAGCATCTCAGCGATCTTTTTATTTGCTATTTGCATAGGTTTTTACTGAGGATGCTTCATAGAGTGCTCATTATGGTTATGCTGCAAGTTTCCACCATGATTAGGCATGGCTTAGACTAGCAAGCGCTTTCTAACACACATACAAACTCCATGATCTTACAAGCTCCCTTTTATTTCACAATCACGGATCCATAAGCAAAAGAACATGATATCAACGGGGTACAAAGTACAAGTGCAATGTTGAAAGTGTTCCCCATGATACATGGTTCTGCTAACTTCAACTTATAAAGCGCAAGCATATATGCAACAAAGATGGACCCAATGGTTCAAGTTTATTAAATGCAAAAAAGTAAAGTGTGCCATCAAGTTCGTGAGAGCTTTAATCACTAGTTTTCTCATAACAAGTTTAATTCGGAAGGTAGACAAAAACATGAATATACTTGAAATAGCATATCCTAATAGGTAGGTATGGTGGACACTTTGGAAAAACTTGGTTTTAGGAGTTGGATGCATGCGTGGAACTCACACTTGGTTGCGGAGGCTAGCAAAAGACTGGGAGCGACCAACTAAGAGAGAAATAATGGCCATAATCATGCAGAGCGACAAAACATAATTGATCAAAGCATAAAGTGATACTACAAGTTGAAAACTAAAGGATCATCAAGGCTTATGGTGACTTGGGATAGTCATAACATGGTGTGAGCATGTGCCAAGTCAACCCAAATAAAGCGTCAAAGGAGAATACCACAATACTATGCTTTAATATGCTAAAACAACACATGATTCTTCCAAGGAACATTAAGCAATCTCAATTGTTTATAACAATTCATGCTACAACAAAGAATACTAAGCCTAAAGCCAAAAAAATATCAAGCATGGCATGACAAACCATGGGCCACAGTCAAAAACAAGCTCTCTTTACCACTTAAGCATGAACTTTCCTACTCTTTTCCAATCCAAACCAAACTATTTGAAAACCAATGTATGAAAGAGGGGGTCCAACCAATTTATTCAGAAAACTAAGAAAAACAAGCAAACAAAAACCAAAACGAAAAACGAAAAAGAAGACGCTCCAAGAACAACACAACTGTGCATGAAACAATAAAAATGAAGTGTTTGGAAGAAACCTGGGATTTTTATTGATGAAGATGGGGATGCCTTGGGCATCCCCAAGCTTTGATGCTTGTACTTCTTGGATATTTCTTGGGGTGACACACGTGGCATCCCCAAGCTTGAGCTTTAGTCCATCCTTCATCTCATTACTCATTCCTTCCATACACCTGAAATTTTTCCTTCATACAAAACTTCACACAATCTTTATTAGCAACATTAGTGCACTCAAGATAATAAGCCTTTAGGTTCAGTTCCAACACCAATAAAACTTCCATTAAAACACAAGCTACTGTAGCACTTCCCTCAAAAAGCTCATTTCCCCAAAAGAACTCAAAAAGGAACCAGCAAGAAGCAAATGCAGAAAATGGCAGAAATCTGTCAAAATAGACCAGCAGGTAAAGACAAAAAATTTCGAAGACCTTCTATTGCTCAAATCAAAAAGTGTTGAACTAACGAAAGTTAGATAACAACCTAGGGGAAGCACAAAAATTCACGCCTCAAAAGGATGTACAGAGATTTTACACGAATATTTACGGTGAAGCACAGAAATCTGTTTCGGGACAACAACTTTCCCAATCATTACTTCTCTCTCATTAGAGGTTACTCTTGGCACAAAAAGCAATTAAAAAGGATAAGGGGCAGTTATTAGTAAAGTAATAACTTCCAAGACTCATCTAAAACTTTTGGGTTATCTCCCAATAAGTACTTTTCTTTAACGCCTTTAAGTTAGGCATAGAAAGCTTGAAAAGATGCTCACATAAGAAATATGAATTGAAGTAAAAGTGAACATCAAAAAGAAGATACAGAACACATTTAAGTCTAACCCACTTCCTATGCATAGGAATATTATATGCAAATAAATTCACAAAGAACAAAATGACAAGCATAGGAAGATAAAACAAGAGTAACTTCAAAACTTTCAGTACATAGAGAGGTGTTTTAGTACCATGAAAAATTCTACAACCATATTTTCCTCTCTCATAATAATTTTTAGTAGCCTCATGAATAAACTCAACAATATAACTATCACATAAAGCACGCTTTTCATGATCTATAAACACATAATTTTTATCAAGCTCAAAATTAGTGGGATTAAAACCTTCAAACCCACTTTTAACAATTTTATAACAAGATGACTGATCATTCAATATAGGACCATCATCTAGAGCTTTATCATAAATATTTTCTAAGAAAAACTCTTTAGTACAATGCATTTCAAAGTTAGGCACAAATAAAGGATTATCACAGATAACATGAGCATAACATTCATCCCCCTTTGGTAAGCATGGGGGACAATCAAATAAAATAAGGGATAAAGAGTTACTCTCATTAGAAGGTAGGCATGGGTAGCTAATCCATTCTTCCTCCTTTTGTTCATCACTCTCCTCCTCTTTTTCATCTAATGAGCTTCTCGTTTCAGCAATTTCGTCTTCCATAAGCTCTTGCAAGGCATTAGTCTCTTCTGTTTGTGGAAAGCATCTATTAATATATTCAAGAATGTAGCCATTTTCTTCTTGTAATTATCAAAGAAAAATTTAAGTATATCATAAACCTCATATTTATAAGGTGAATCATCAGTATTTTCAAGCAAACTAGCAAGACTAATTTTTTGTGTTTTTGATAAAGAAACAAGCAAACAAAACAAAAGTAAACTAAGCAAAACAAAAATAACAAAGTAAAGAGATTGGTTATGAGGGACTCCCCTTGTGAAGATGTCCTTGACTCCCCGGCAATGGCGCCAGAAAAAGAGCTTGATGGCCCAAAATATATCGAGCTCGTTGGGGAACCCCAAGAGGAAGGTATGATGAGCACAACAGCAAGTTTTCCCTCGGTTATGAAACCAAGGTTATCAATCCAGTAGGAGCAAGGAAACACCCCAAAGGTGTCGCTAGCTGAACTTTGGCAGGGCGCACTACCGGTGCCAGCAGCAACGTGGAGACCTGCACAACACAACCACAGAACTCTGCCCCCAACTTGCGATGAGGTTGTCAATCTCACCGATTTTGCTGAAAACAAAGGATCAAACATATCGAGTGGAAGAAAGTAATAGTTTGCAAAAAATAAACACAAAGTAGTAAACAGTTGATTGTAGATTGAAGGTAAAAGAAAGGATCGGGGTCTATAGTTCACTAGTGGTGGCTCTCCTTAAGATAGATGACATGTTGGGTGAACAAATTACAGCGGGGAAATTGATAAACATCGAGAAAACATACAAGCATATACTACTCATCTTGACTCCTTTGAGACTTGATTGGGCATTACAATATTATACATAGACCGCCATCCAACTACATCTATGACTAATAATCCACCTTCAGGTTATCATCCGAACCCCCTCCAGTATTAAGTTGCAAGTAACGGATAATTGCATTACGAATTGTGTGTAAAGTAAATAATACGATTGTTCTATGAACAAAGGATTGTTGTTTTCTCCCTAGTAGCAACAACACATCTAGTACCTTAGAGATTTCTATCACTTCCCCAGATTACTAGAGGCATGAACCCACTATCGAGCATAAATATTAACTCTTGGAGTTGCTAGCATCTACTTGGCCAAGATAGCTACTAACAATGGAAAGCATGCAAGATCACAAATAACAAAGACATGATAGAATCAATAATCAATCTAAAATAGCATCTCAATATCCATCAGATCCCCACAAACACAACATGTAGGAATTACAAATAGATGATCTTGATCATGAATGGAGCTCACAAGATCTAAACATGATAGCACAAAGGAGGAGAACCAGCCATCTAGCTACTACATGGACCCGTAGTCCAGAGATGCTTGATGTCTACGCACTTCTATTCTTGTAGACAGTTGTTGGGCCTCCAAGTGCAGAGGTTTGTAGAACAGCAGCAAGTTTTCCCTTAAGTGGATCACCTAAGGTTTATCGAACTCAGGGAGGAAGTGGTCAAAGGTATCCCTCTCAAGCAACCCTGCAATCAAGATACAAGAAGTCTCTTGTGTCCCCAACACACCTAATACACTTGTCAGGTGTATATGTGCACTAGTTCGGCGAAGAGATAGTGAAATACAAGTGGTATGGATATAAGATAACGGTGCTAGAAAATAGCTTGATGGCGTGGAAGAGACTAAAGGCAAACTGAAATAAAGATGGAAGCAAGCAAACATGTAACAGATCTAATAGCAAACGGTGTTTCAGTGCTTAGAAACAAGGCCTAGGGATCATACTTTCACTAGTGAACACTCTCATATAAATATATCATCTTCACGATACTACGCTGAACTACTCTCCGGTTGGACACTCTAATCCATGGTAGGGCTATAACAGCACACCTCAAAGTAAGCCTTTCCCATCTAGAAAACCCCACACTGTCACCTTGAGTACTATATGAGTCCAACAAACACCACAATTTCATAAAGACATCCAACTCCAAATATTACTCATAACAAGTATTTGTAATCTCTAGCCTAAGTGCCACCATGGTGTGCACGCTGTCACTTTCACACACATGGGGAGAGCAGAGATCTATTAAAGCACTTGAGTAGCAAGGTAGATCTATAGATTACAAGCTCATGATCTCAATAAGATCATGCATAGAGAGAGAGATGAACACATAGCTACCGATAAAACCCTTAGCCTCGAGAGAGAACTACTCCCTCCTCATCATGGTAATCAGAAATGGTGATGGATATGGTGGTGGAGATCGATGGATATGGCTTCGGGGGCACTTCCCCGTCCCGGCAGGGTGCCGGAACAGAGACTTTCTGTCCCCCGAATCTCCCCTTTGGTGGCGGCGGCGCTGTGGAACTTTTCATGGATTTCTGATTGATGATTTAGGGTTTACGCATTAGGAGGCTTCTTATAGGCCAGAGGGCAAGGTCGGTGGGCGGCCAGGGGCCCACACCATGCCCTGGCATGGCCTAGGTGGACCCGCGCCATGGGGTGGTGTGGCCACCCTATGGCCCCTCTCCGGCTCTCCTTCTGGCTCTGTGAATCTTCCGGGAAAATATCGACTTTGGCTTTTGTCCCGTCCAATTCCGAGAATATTCATTTTCTAACTTCCTGGAACCAAAAACAGGCAACTGGCACAGTGGCATCTTGTTAATAGGTTAGTCCAAGAAATCATATGAAAAGTACTCCAAAGTGTGGACAAAACATAAGAAAGAAGATAAAACCAAGCATGGAACATCAAAAACTATAGATACATTTGCAATGTATCAATGAACTACTCACGCATCACACCGGAGGCTTGCATGATGATGAAGAAGGCTTGCAGGGTGAATTCCCCTCTCCGGCAGGGTGCCGGGAAGAGCTTCAGATCCCTCCCGATCTAGGGATGGAGATGACGGCGGCTACAGACTCTTTCGTGGAATTTTGATCGGGTACTTAGGTTTTCTATATCGGAGGCAATATATAGGCGAAAGGAGAGGCTGAGGGGGTGCCTGGGGCGGCCAGACCACCCCTGGTGCGGGCCAAGCCTAGCCGCGCGACCAGGTGGTGTGGTCGGGCCCTAGCCCCTCTCCGTCTCGTATTCTGGCTCCTGGTGTCCCTCGGTGAAAAACTGACTTTGGCTTTTGTCCTGTCCAATTCCGAGAATATTTATTTTCTGACTTTCCTGGAACCAAAAACAACAGAAAACAGGCAGTTGGCACTGTGGCTCTTGTTAATAGGTTAGTCCAAGAAATCATATGAAAAGTACTCCAAAGTGTGGACAAAACATAAGAAAGTGGATAAAACCAAGCATGGAACATCAAAAATTATGGATACGCTAGCAACATATCATTCATCACCATGCAAGCCTCCGGTGTGATGCATGAGTAGTTCATCCTTGGTCTACGGGTCCATGTAGTAGCTAGATGGTTGGTTCTTCTCCTTTGTGCTACCATGTCTAGATCTTGTGAGCTCCGTTCATGACCATGATCATCTATTTGTAATCCTACATGTTGTGTTTGCGGGGATCCGATGGATATTGAGATGCTATTTCATA
Organism: Avena insularis; assembly: GCA_023614405.1. NCBI lineage: Eukaryota > Viridiplantae > Streptophyta > Magnoliopsida > Poales > Poaceae > Avena > Avena insularis. Next base: position 654,583,979 of record CM042690.1, on the reverse strand, counting down.
TTGATTATTGATTCTATCATGTCTTTGTTATTTGTGATCTTGCATGCTTTCCGTTGTTAGTAGCTATCTTGGAAAAGTAGATGCTAGCAACTCCAAGAGTTAGTATTTATGCTCGATAGTGGGTTCATGCCTCTAGTAATCTAGGGAAGTGACAGAAATCTCTAAGGTACTAGATGTGCTATTGCTACTAGGGAGAAAACAACAACACTTTGTTCATAAAACAATTGTATTGTTTACTTGACACGCAATGCATAATGCAATTATCTGTTGCTTGCAACTTAATACTGGAGGGGGTTTGGATGATAACCTGAAGGTGCATTATTAGTCATAGATGCAGTTGGATTACGGTCTATGTATAATGTTGTAATGCCCAATCAAATCTCAAAGGAGTCAAGATGATTAGTATATGCTTGTAAGCTTTCTCGATGTTTATCAATTGCCCCGCTATAATTTGTTCACCCAACATGTTATCTATCTTAAGGAGAGCCACCACTAGTGAACTATGGACCCCGGTCCTTTCTTTTACCATCAATCTAAAACTGTTTACTGCTTTCTATTTACTTTCTGCAAGCTTTTACTTTCTTCCACACAATACGTTTAATTCTTTGTTTTCAGCAAAACCGGTGAGATTGACAACCTCACTGTAAGTTGGGGGCAAAGTTCTATGGTTGTGTTGTGCAGGATTCCAAGTTGGCAACAACACCTTGGAGGTGTTTCCTTGCTCCTACTGGTTCGATAACCTTGGTTTCATAACTGAGGGAAACTTACTGTTGTGCTCATCATACCTTCCTCTTGGGGTTCCCCAACGAGCTCGTTATTACACGAGTTAGCATTGCACCACCAGTAGCATCTCCCTCTCTCTCAATTTGGAAACACAAGGGTAAATAAGTTGGAATACATCCTCACGAGGGCTCTTTTTGAAGGGGCGCCATTGCTCGTCCTACCGCGAAGGATGGGGCATCCACTCTCCCTCTTCTATTTTGATGTAGCCTTTAGTGACAAAGAATACGTCCATGACCGAATCGAAGACGCGGGATATCATGCGCCTTCTCATCAAAACTGGATTGTAAAGTTTCAGTTCCCTCATAAGAAGTGCATGGAACACTTCCCAAGATAAAAAAGAAATTGTCACAAAAGTGAATTGCCCACATGGTCCATATTTATACCTAATAATAAAAGGAGGAGTCATTCTATCCTTCCTCCATGTAGAGTTGACCATTTTACCCCTCAATTTGTATCAATTTACAGGGCATGCCACCGCTAAGTGACCCGGCCTAAAACGTTATTTCGATCGCTTCCTCTCAAATAAACAGAGAAGATATAGGGACTTGGGTAGGGTCGAACCATGCGCCCTGCGATGGAGAACCGGGTTCGGCTAGATGCGGTCGAGCATCGGTGGTGTATTTCGTGCTTGTTCTCCGCCCGTATTCGGGAGATGAAGCGCACGGATGCCATCGTCGGGGATGACAACAGAAGGGAATAGGAGAATTAGAAAGTGGTGCACATGGCCTCCCTTAGACCTAATGCTTGGTGCCATGGCCTCTTCCAGACCCAACCTACTGAAGCTATGTGCATAGAGGAGATTATTTTCTTGAGGTCGACGAGGATATTTTTGAAGCGTAATTTCCTCATATGGATTTTTGGCCCCCGCCATCTCCTCCTCCTACTCCTCCAACGAGGTCCTCCTGCAAAGCATGGGAGGTGTTCGATTGGCTGCCCACTTGGCCGGTGCCGGAGCGCCACCATGCTAGGTGGGAATGTGAGTGCGTTGTGGGGCAAGAAGTAGGGGAGGCGCAAGAAGACATGAATGAGGTCGTCATGGGTAAAGAGGGTCATGGGATGGGTGGTGTTGAGGAAGTATCTGAGGGGGAGAGAGGCGTAGCATTGGGCTGGCGCTAAGGGGATGGAAGCGGCCGCGACCCAAAGCAAGTGGCGTGACCCTGACCATGAAGTAGTATAGGTTCAATGCCAGCTTCCAGATGGATGAGTTGAGCTGCCTCCTGATTTTTTTACTAAACAGTTCACACTTTAGCAAATAGCACCTTCTTGCATTGTTGCTAGGAATGATATGCCAGCCTCGGTTAAGATATCATTTTAACAATCACATGGTTTTTTAGGACATGCTAATCTTAGCTGAAACCTTCGAAGCGAGATCGATTTCAGTGAAGTCCTTGAGACTACCCATTCCCTGGCAAGCATTCAGTCCAAGCGGTGGAGATGTGAGAGCCACCCTGGTCCGCAGATATACTATGATATCTCAGCGATTTAAGATGTGGCAGGTACCCTCTTTATCTTGTTGAGAGTGAGATTGCTTGGATCATGAGGGTTATGGAAATTAGAGACAACAAATGGTTTGTGTCAAAAAATTATTAGAGCACCAAGTATGTTAAAAAAAGGTACTTTATCTCAATATACCGTTAAACCTTTAGATTCTCATTTCTAGCAAGGTGTTATGAAGACATCTTCTGTTTTCTATATATGTTGTGGAAACATAATAGGTAATGATCAAAGTACTTTATTTTGGGAATTTTGTGGATGGGTGATAAAGCTCTTAGGAAACTTTTCCTTGACTGCATTTGTTAACTTTTAATGTTAATTTTATAGTAGCTAAAGTTTTAAAGGGGGCCTGAGGTTGTATCAAATTTAGAAAGTTTTTTCTGGGGAAGATACCTGGATGTTGATGGACTTAAAGAATCCATGTCGAGATGTTTGCTTGTGTGATATTAATGATAGTTGTAGATGGTTATTAACAAAAAATGGAAAATTTTAAATTAATTGTTTGTATAATTTTCTCAAAGTACAACAAGTTCCATGTGTTTTTAAAATCTTTGGAAAATTAAGAGTACCCTAAGAGTGAGAGTGTTCCTTTGGTTAAACTTTAAAGGTATAATTTTAACTAACGGTGTTTTAATTCATAAAGGCTAGGAAGGTGATGAAAGGTGTAGGTTATGTTCCTTTGGTTAACCTTTAACGTGTATTGGTATGCGCTGAGGGTCTGACGGACCGATTATGCCTTTTGCTCGCCGTTTGGCGACTTGGAGGCCTTCGGTTTTTAGATGATGCGTGTTGATGTGATGTTTGAGTGTTGTCCCTATTCATGGACGCCCCCTTCATCGGTGTTGTGGGAGTAGTGACCTCTCGCTAGTTTTGGTGGCTTCAGTGTTATGTTTGTAATTCCTCTTGTAAGGTGTTGTGAATAATCTAATAAAACGGTTTTGTGCATCTCTTGGATGCAGAAGCCGGGATGATCTTTCTCCCTTTTCGAAAAATATGTAGGTTTTGTTCTTTTAATGAAACTATTGATCATTTGTTCTTTTAATGTGGAGTGGCTAGATACATTTGGAGAATTGTAGTTGTTACTTTAGGCATTTCTCACATTCCTAGTAGTATTGATAGCATGCATGGGTGGATTAGATCCTTTAGGGAAAATAGGCTGAGGCAGGTGGTTGCTTCGGGTATAGATGCAGCTTTGTGGGGTATTTGGAAATTTCGAAACAAAGATTGCTTCTAGAATGTCTACCCTATTGATCCTTCTAGTTTTGTCTCATATGTATCTCAACTCTTGTTATCTTGGTCAATTATGCAGAGGAAATGGCTCCACGAATTCCAGTGCTTAGGGGGCAAGTTGCTGCTGGTGGTGCCGTCTGAGTTGTATCATAAGAACAAAGGACAGACACCTATGGTGATAAGGCTATAATGATACCAGTTGTCTTGCATAAATAAGATTAATTTCAGGTCTTTTCTTTCCAGGGCTCTAGTCTTTTGGTATATCTAGTTTGTTTCTTTAGTGTTTTTGAAACCTTATGGTTTGCTAGGGTTATAATAAATGTGTTTTTGTGAACTATTCGTTTTAGTTGTGAGGAAAAGTTTGTCGTTCCTGATAGTAGTGTACTGTTTCTTATGTGGAGTTTGGCTACTGGTGTATGTTATACACTTGCTATTTTATCAGCTTCTACTGAAATTGGAGGCGACACCCTTAAGTCGAAAAAAGACCATCCAACCATCTCCTCAACGAACATCAGCATTAGGTACTGCATGCTGCACGACAGAGTACAACCAACAAAAAAACGTTTCGTGACCTAGGGCTCTGGCGTCTACCAGAGCGACTAGGGTTTTGCATACCAGCCGCCGGCTTTTACTCCGGCGGGGAGTCCCTCTGTCTCTGCTGTTCCTGCTCGGGTTGGAGTAGGGGTCGTGTTTCCTGTGTTCGCTGTGTTTTTCTGATCACTGACAGGTGCAGCCGTGGTTTCCGATCTCGGCGACATGGCAAGTCCTGCAAACTCATCAAATCAGGCTAGTGGATCGGGAGCTTCAAAGGCTGAAGCGATTGGTGACATATTGCTGCGTCTGGGCATAGAAGAGGATGAGATTGACGATCTGGTGTTTGAAGAAGAAGAGGCAGCTCCTAAAGCAGGTATTAAGTGGATGGCCCTAGCGAAAGTGCATACTTCCAATTTTTTTAGTCCGATAACTTTTGAACAACATATGATGAATGCCTGGAGCCCGGCAAAGAGGATCGATTTTAAGCATCTAGAAGGCAATTTATTCACAGTTCAGTGCTTCTGTTTGGGAGATTGGATAAAGGTGGAAGAAGGAGGACCTTGGCTCTTTCGACAGAACGCTGTTTGCATCGAAAAGTATGATGGATTGGTTGCACCGGATACGGTTGACCTGAATTTTTTTGCAACATGGATTCAAATCCACAAGCTGCCGGTTGGTTATCACAATTCTGTCTTGATCAAGAATTTAACAGAAAAGAAAGTTGGGAAAGTTCTCAAGGTAGAAACTGACGTGAATGGAGCTGGAAACTTTGTTCGAGTTAGAGTGAGATTGGATGTTAGGAAACCTCTTGCTCGCTTTGTTACTATTTCCCGTGAAGGGCAGAGAGAATTTTACCAGCTTAAGTATGAAAAGATACCTCGGTTTTGTGGTGCTTGTGGTGTTTTTGGACATACTCATCTTGAGTGTGGCTCAGGTGAACACGATGTGGATAATCTTAAGTGGGTGATTTTTTGAAAGCTGATTGGAAGACTTGGTATGGTCGAGGCTTTGGCATGGGTCGTGGTGGTGGACGTGGGGCTGGCCGTTCTGGGCGTGCTTGGGAGTCCACTTTTGCTGGCAGAGGAAGAGATCCCAATGGTCGTGGAAGGGCCATGACTACCTCATGGAGGCATAATACTAATTTTGTTCCTACGGTTCCAGTTGAGGAAGCGCTAAAAGATACTGCTACAAGTCCGAGTAAGCCCAAGGATATGGATTTGGATAATCGTAATCCCATTGTACCTTTTGCAAAGAGAAACTTGCACATGTGTGTAGGGGACACGGTGAATATTAACTCTGGGAAGGATGATGATGAAGCTGAGAAGACTATGGCTATGCTAACAGATGGAGTTATAACCAACGAGATTTTACAAGAACAAGAGGAAAGTGACAGGAAGAGAACAAAGAAGGAAGGAGCTAACTCCACTTCTCTAGGATCGGCGGGGTCTCGCGAGGACCTCGTCCGGTCGCAATGAAAATATTATCCTTAAACTGTCAGGGTTTGGGGAACGCCCCGACAGTATCGCTTTTGGATGTCCAACGGCGAATTAACCCCGAGGTGTTGTTTTTGTCGGAAACACACCTAGATACGTATCCAGCAGATTGTCTGAGGAGGAGACTGAAGATGGATTTTAAGATTGTTAATCCTAGTACTACCCGTAGTGGTGGAGTTATTTTGTTTTGGAAAAGAGAAGTTAATATCCAACAAATTTTCTCAGATCCTAAATATATTGATGTACGTATACAAGAATCCTCTGATAAGATCTGGCGACTCACAGGGATCTATGGTGAGCCACGTTGGGAAGATAAGTACAAGACGTGGGACAAAATTAGAGATCTGAATAATCAACATGATCTCCCCTGGGTCTTGATCGGTGATTTTAACGAGATCTTATTTTCATATGAGAAGGAGGGAGGTAATCTGCGACCACAACCCTATATGCAGGCATTCCGTGATGTGTTATTTGGATGTGATTTGACTGATATTGGGTATGACGGCGACCCTTTTACCTGGAAAAGAGGTCGTCTGAGGGAGCGACTGGATCGGGCACTGGCTAATAATGGATGGCAGATGATGCACCCGGGTGCAAGGTTACAACACCTGGAATATGTTCGTTCGGACCATCGTCCAATCCTGTTAGATACAGATTATCAAGATGTTCATGTTAACCAGAACAAGCAACGAAGATTTGAGGCAAAGTGGCTTAGAGAGGAGTCGTTTAGAGAAGAGGTTCAAAAAGCTTGGGACACGGCAAACTCTACCGTGACTTGTGGTGGTGTCCTAGCTAAACTGGCACATATGCATGATTCGACTGCATGCTTGGGACAAGGCTGTCCTAAGGGACCCGAAGCGACGCATCAGAAAGGCCCAACGTAAGCTGGATTGTGCTATGCGCGGCCCTATGACAGATGAAAATGAACTGATTGCTAAAGAAACGGCAGCTCTTATTGAACTCCTTTTGGAACAAGAAGAAGTACATTGGGCACAAAGATCTCGGGTGAATTGGTTGCAGTATGGAGATAGAAATACAACTTTTTGGCTAGGAGGAAAAAGAATTACATTAAAAAATTAAAAAATGGAACTGATTGGGTTGAGGGTACTGCATCTCTTAAACCTCTTGTGCTCTAATATTTTTCTAATCTTTTCTCTTCCGAAGTCTAGGTTACTGACCCGGCTGTCCTTGAGAAGATCCAACCTAAAGTAACTCAGTCAATGAATGAAAATTTGATGGCTCCCTTTTCTCCAGAGGATGTTAAAAAAGCTGCGTTTAGTATTGGAGATTTGAAGGCCCCAGGGCCCGACGGACTCCATGCCTTATTTTATAAGAGATTCTGGCATATATGTGGCGAGGACATAACTACTGAAATTCTTCAAGCAATGAATACAGGAGTGATCCCAGAAGGATGGAATGATACTACAGTGATCCTTATACCAAAGATTGACAATCCAGAGTCGATCACTCAGTATCGGCATATCAGTTTATGCAATGTTATATACAAAATTATATCTAAAATGTTGGCGTTGCGGTTGAAGGAGATCCTTCCTGATGTTATTTGTCCTACACAGAGTGCCTTTGTTCCAGGGCGTCTGATCACTGACAATGTTTTAGTGGCCTATAAGAGTATCCATACCATCAAAAATAAGAGATCTGGTAATACGGGGGCATGTGCGGTTAAATTAGATATGCATAAGGCATATGACCGAGTTGAGTGGGTGTTCCTGGAAAATATGATGAGAAGATTGGGTTTTTCTGAAAGATGGATTGAGCTGATGATGGCTTGTGTTAGCTCGGTAAGATATCAAGTAAGGTTCAACTCGGAGGAAACTGATATGTTTACCCCTACGAGAGGTCTTCGCCAGGGGGATCCCCTATCTCCATATCTGTTCCTTTTATGTGCAGAGGGTTTTTCCAGTCTTTTGCTGCATGAAGAAGAAGTTGGTGGCATCGATGGGATAAGGGTGTGCAGGAATGCACCGTCAGTCTCGCATCTACTTTTTGCCGATGATTCTCTTATTCTCATGAAGGCAGATACGAATAATGCAACTTCCTTGCAGCAGGTTTTGGATACTTATTGTGCTAACTCAGGACAGTTGGTGAGTCTGGCTAAATCAAGCATTTTCTTTTCTCCCAATACAAATGTTTTAGTAAGAACGGAAATATGTGAAGCTCTGCATATTGACACGGAAGCATTATCTGATAAATATCTTGGCCTCCCAGCTCTTGTGGGAGCAGATAAGAGTGACTGTTTTGTTCACTTGGTTGAGAGGATTATCCAGCGCATTATTGGATGGAAGGAAAAGCAATTGTCCATTGGCGGTAAGGAGATTTTGTTGAAGGCGGTGGCACAAGCCATTCCGGTCTATGCTATGTCGGTTTTCCAAATACCAAAAGGAATCTGTAAGAAAATGTCGGATGCAATTTCACAATTCTGGTGGGGTGACGATGAGAACAGTAAGAAAATGCACTGGTTTGCCTGATGGAAATTGTGTTGCCCCAAGATAGAAGGAGGTATGGGATTTAGAGATTTTCACTCCTTCAATTTGGCTATGTTAGCTAAACAAGTGTGGAGGCTAGTTACAGACCATAATTCTTTGTGTGCGACAGTCCTCCGAGCAAAATACTATCCTCATGGAGATATATTGAAAGCTGGGCCAAAAACGAGATCTTCTTTTACTTGGCAAAGTATTTTGGCGGGTTTGTCAACGTTTAAAAGGGGATATATATGGAGAGTCGGCACAGGTGAGTCTATTAATATATATACAGATCCTTGGATTCCCTCAAGTCCAGATAGACGAATCATTACGCCAAGGGGAGGAGGTTTGTACTCAAAAGTCTCGGATCTCATCAGTCCTATTAGTGGCACATGGGATGAGGAGTTACTTAAAGATATCTTCTGCCCGGTTGATGTTAATCGTATTCTGCGCATCCCTATAAATAATCAAGGATTTGATGATTTTATAGCCTGGCATTTTACAAAAAATGGTAGATATTCTGTGCGATCAGGCTATCATCTTCAATGGAGGCACACGTTTGGAGCTACAGTGGGTCAGTTGTCGCTTCCTGGATCATCAGCAGCGAACCCAGTTTGGAAGTCCCTTTGGCAGCTAAAAGTACCAAGCAAAATCAAATTTTTTATTTGGCGGTCACTACATGGCATATTACCCTTGAAATCAATTCTAGTTAATAGACACGTGGGTACCAGTGGCCAATGTCCAATATGTTCACAAGCTCCTGAAGATATTATTCATTTGCTCTTCCAGTGTGACACGGCTAGAGAGTTGTGGAGATCGTTGGGCTTAGAAGTTACCATTGAGGAGGCGTCGATGACTGATCGGGATGGCTCAGCTGTACTGAAACATTTGATCCGAAACCAAAATGGTATGCTCCCAGGCTTTGACAACATTGGTGAAAAGGAAATCATAGCTGTGGCATGTTGGTACCTTTGGTGGATACGCAGGCAACGCACACATAATGAATCTATCCCCCCTATTGCTCAATGCAAAATGTCTGTTCTTGGTATTACGGAAAACACTATCAAAACTATGTCTAAACTGAGTGTTCCACGACACCGCTGGAAGAAACCAGAACCAAAACAGTTAAAGGTGAATGTAGATGCTTCTTTTCATTCTAATTCTTTTACAGGTTCTGTGGGAGCAGTACTAAGGGACTCTGATGGAAGGTTTATAGCGGCGTCCACCTTTTTCCTTCCAAATGTAGACTCAGCAGCTTCAGCTGAAGCAATGGCTATGCGTGAAGGGCTGGCCCTAGAGAATCGGCTTGGGTGTAATAATGTAATAGCAGAATCTGATTCGATCGAGGTCATTGAAGCTTGCAATGGAGAAGAGGCATGGTGGGGTGAATCCTCGGCAGTGTTGGCGGACTGTATCGACGAAGCGTCTATGATTGGGACTGCTATGTTTCAACATTGTCCTAGGGAAGCTAACGAAGTAGCACATGAACTGGCTAGGTCATGTTTTTCTAGTAAGATTTCTTGTAATTGGGTCGATGAACCCCCTAGCTTCATTCTGCAACCTCTTGTAAACGATGCAACAATTGTTTGATGGGCTGCAAGTTTCAGACGCACTCTTTTTTCTTACCAGGGTACCTAAGGGGACTGGAAGGTTTTAATGAGGCGGCTTGCATGCTTAATATATGATGTTCAAAAAAAAAGGTACCGCATGCTGCATTAGACACGCACCCACACAACCTCATAATAAGGTGTCAAGTGAGACGCTACCAATATCCGCCACTAGTTCATTTGGAAACTGTAGTTCAACATTTAAAACCAAAAATTAAAGTTAAAAATCTCCAAATGAACTAGAAGCTCAAAGTTGTGATCCAGCTCAAAGCACGCAAAGCCCAATCAAACCATACAACCGCCACCTCACATAAAGGAACCCGGTGAAGCACCGAAGCTGCGGTTTGCACCTCATGAGTCTAGGGGCATGATTAGTAGGCTGGGGAGATTTTTGAGCTCCTTATGACCATGTTCTCCAAAGCATGGCCACCTATAAACGACCATAGAGCTAGCGTTGTGGACTTTGTTTGGTAAGCCGTGTCGCATCGTTGGCAACGCATGAGCTACTTTGATTGGTTGGCTGCATGGCCCATCAACGATCACACTAACCCAAGTCTAAACACACTTGCCTCATACCACCGCAGTTAGCGGCCATGGGCACCGCTGCAGCGGTGACCGGGCAGTAGAATGCTGGTGGAGAGAGGGGCCGTCTAAGGGTGCTGTTGTGGGAGCATGACACCTGACGTCATGCAGTGGCGATGCTCCGGTTCATGGAGCGGGCACCGACGTAGCTGCTCATAGTACAAACTCGAGGTCGACCTCGGCACGGAGCCAAAGCCGGTCGTCCTTAACTTCCCGGTCGTTGGTGCAGTACTCACGTTTGTCGTTGCAATCTCCCACTCTCTTTGTGTATGAATATGAATAAAGCAATGGAGAAATTAGCTTAGGAACTAAACAACGAATAGAACTTGAACTAAGCAACCTGCATACATATGTGAAAGGGATAATCGTCTATGGTCAGTTAATCACAAAACTTGCGACACGAGAGTTGTGTGCAACAACGAGGCGAAACTACTTCTCATAGGAAATTCGAACCATCAACCAAGTGCGACAGATCTCACAAAATTCATCAGAAAAACCTCAAACTTTGACCTCGAATATGAGAAGATAAAGTTCACGAAACTCGATAACGAAGGTCGGAATGGAACCCCATTATCGACGTGCATTTTTTTCATGTACAGATTTGTTTGAACCGAAACATGTTATGCTGCAAAGGTTAGGGAAGAATAAGTTTAAGCGAGAAGAGAGAAACTAAGCAAGTAAGCTCACCTATGCTCCTTGTAACGGTGGAGAAAAGAAAAAGCACCAACGAGTCTGACCTAAGTGCTGAATCGAGCGTTCCGCCTGGCTAGGCGCTACTTTAATATGCGCGCTAGCCATAACGGGAGGAGGAAATTGCAGCTAACACCACTCTTTCTGATATTTGTTGCACAAAACATAGAAACAAGATCCGTTTTGCAGCTAGCACAGTTTGTATCTTAATTTTTTGCACCTAGTCTAAATGAACATCTTAACTTACAAACATGTTGATGAAATAAATTTAGAAAGGGAATGCAATTTTTGACTACAACTATACTGATTTTGCTATGTTTGTTGTCATTGACTACAATTCTATTTTTAAAAAGGGGAAAATGGTACATTAAAGTTCAAACTAATTATGAAAAAATCGACATTGATGCATACTACGTTGCATTATAGTCTACTCTCTCCGTTTCAAAATATAAGATATTTTAGCTTTGTGAAACGAGTCTATCTAGACCCCTTTTAGTGTGTAGGTTCATCTAAGTTTAGAGTGAACCTACACACTAAAAGGGGTCTAGATACACTCCTTTTATAAAGCTAAAACATCTTATATTTTAAAACGGAGGAAGTACATAAAAGTCACAAAATATGTTGCATTATACAATAAATGATACATATCATTTACATTGCCCATGGAAATTTGGTACATAATACGTTGCATTACGTGATACATATCATTTTTTTTAAAACGAGGCAAAAATACTTTTGCCTTATATTAATATAGAAGGAGCAGACAAGGGTTTGGTCTAAGCCATCAAAAAAAAGGGATAACAGTCCCAAAGAAAACTCAGAAAACAAGCTCCGCCAGGTTCTTTGCACTGGCCAGAATCCAATCCTTTCCTTTGTCCCTGATCTTATGCATGACGACTGAAGTCAAGGAGGATTTGTTATTGAAGGCTCTCACATTTCTTTCCTTTTAGATCTCCCAAGTGATGAGCATGATGGCGGTCCGGAGACCTTTGGGAGAAGAGGTGGGGTCCTCACGATAGCATGCCAGTATTCCAGCACCTTAGGTCTCCCCAACCCAAGGAAAAGGGCCAGGTCCGGGAGGATAGCCAAGACGTAGCGGCCGACCAGATTCTTCTAGAGAAGCAACACTCGAAGAGGATATGACGCTCCATCTCGGGGGCACACCTACATAGATAGCAAGAGGCCTGGTGCGGCCATCCGCGTTTCGCAAGACGGTCGATGATAGACGATTTTGAACAGCGAGCCAAGCGAAAAAGCGACATTTAGGGGGAGCCCAGCCTTTCCAAATCAAGTGCTCAAAAGAGTAAGGCAGAGCTGTAAGGAACTGGGCCTTGTAGGCGGAGCTAGCCGAGTAGCAACCATTTGGAGACATGGTCCAAATAATGGAGTCTGAGGTGCCGGAGGATAGGTGGACCTCAGAAAGAAGATTCCATAGGTGGACATATTGTTCCATGTGCTCGACCGTAAAAGATTCCACATTAATGTCGGCGACCCAGTTCAGTCCCACAAGCGCATCTCGGGCCGTTTGATTCTTTCTTCTAGAGGCTTTAAAAATCAGGCGGCGAGGTTTTTTGGGGGAGAACCATCAAGCCAGGAAGAAAACCAGAAAGAGGCCTTAGGACCATCTCCAATGGTGACCCGTATAGCGGCGTTGAAGAGGTCTCTGTCGGAGGCATCGTTGGGAGTTTCGGAGCCAACCCAGGGCTTTTCCGGCGCCATTCACTCATACCACAACCAGCGAAGCCTAAGCACGCGAGAGAACTTTTCCAAGTCCAAGATCCCAAGGCCGTCGAGCTCCTTAGGACTACAGACCTTCTGCCAGTTGACCTTGCATTTCCCCCCACTGACCACTTCCTTACAGGCCCAAAGCATTCCCCGGCTGATCTTAGCGAAGGCCTTGAGAATTCCCGTATCCGCCTTTAAAGTTGTTAGCAAGAAGATAGGCATGGAGGAGAGCACTGACTTCACCAGAGCGGTACAGCCTGTCCGATTCAGAAACCTGCCTTTCCAGGGGTTTAGCCGCGTCACAGCCTTATCGATGAAAGGTTGGAGGTCCGCCCTTCGAAGTCTGCCAAGCGAAAGGGGCTGACCAAGATACTTGAGGGGAAAATTGACAGTAGACCGGGAAGTCCCTCAGAGCCAACTCAAGGTCAATGTCAGATCATTGAATTGGAGCAATAGAGCTTTTTGCCACATTTGTCACCAGTCCGGAAACCTCTCCGAAACTATGGAGGATACTGGCAAGGCCGACACGTATGAAATTTCAACATTTGTTTTATATGTCGCATATGAAAATATATTTTAATACAAATTTGCTCGTACATCTATACATGTACTCCCTCCATTCAGAAATATAAGATATTTTAGCTTTGTGAAACGAAGGTATCTAGACGTCCTTTAGTGTATAGGTTCACCCTGAATTAATTCACAAAAAATGTCTAGATACATTTTTTTACAAACTAAAACGTCCTATATTTCTAGATGGAGGGAGTTCGCATACATGTATGTTTTTATGGGACAAATATCGATTTTTTTTAAATATATCGCCCCCCCTCCGGGATCCGCCACTGGTTTGCAGTGCATGCGACCTACCAATCGCTTAGAACTCCATTAATTTCGAGACTGTACCGTGAGAAGAGTGAACTGCAACCGCAGCGCATGCATACAGACGCATTCCTTCGTCACCAAACGACATCACGGGCCGGCCTTCGTTACGTTACATACAACACATGCGTGCACTTTGGTACGTACAGTACGACGCGCGAACGTAAAAATTGTACATGCACGTACTAGCTAGATACCGCTGCGTGGGCCCCTCTACAGTCCTAAACCTCCTCCTCTCCTCAGGGACTCGCAGGCCACCGCGGAGCCGCCGTGCCCGTCGCCGCCGGCCGCGACGCCCATGGGCACCAGGGCGAAGGAGCGCTGCCGGCACGCGTGGCACGTGACCTGCGCGAGCAGCCGCGTGGCGTGGTCACGCAGCGCGCACGCCTTCTCGAGCTCGCCGCGAGCCCGCTGCCGCGCGCGGCGGGCCTCTTCCAGCGCGCGCTCCGCTGCCGCGGCCTCCTCGCGAGCGCGCGCCCGCTCGGCGTCCGCGGCGGCCTTCTCCTGCATGGCCCGCCGCACCTCCTCCCTCCCATCGTCGGCCACGGCGGCGCCGTCCGGGCCGGCGATCGGACCGATTGATAGCTCCAGCTTCGTCGTCGCGTGGGGGTCGTGGGAGGCCGAGAACACGGGCGTGGCAGGCAGCGGCGCCTTGGTGGGTGCCGGGAGCAGCTGGAGCTCTGGCGGCGGCGGCGGAGGCGGTCCCGGAACAGGATGCCTCATGACGGCAGGACGGAGCGCCGGGAGCACCGACGGCGCCTCGCCGCGCATCCTGCCGGAGTTGCAAGCGTCCTGGTGCTCAATGAAGCTCTCCACCCTGCAAGAATCACACCACCATTAGCACCAACACAAGAAGCACGGCATGAACCAGCATAGCACACCCATAATCAGCATATGCATGGACGCCTACGCTTCCATCTACTCTACCCAACATGTCCCGTCGCCGTCACGAGCAGGACGTACGTGTATATATGTTTGCAGGGCGGGAAGAGTTACGTACGTCCCATAATTCGCGACGTTAGGTGTGCGGACACAACCACACATACTAGGCATGATTGCCCTTCGATCTCTCGCGCGGTCGGGCCACCGTGCCCGCCCGCCCAATCCGCCCATACGGCATTTCGGCACTTGGCGTGGATGGAAAGCGACCACACGGCGAGCGAGGCATGTACCGATCGATCGATCGATCAGACAACGAGATCGATCGATCGACCCATCGATGGACGGATGCTATCTAATCGGTCCAGCAAGATACTACTGGTGGTCTAGCGGAAACGTGTACCGACCTGCACTGCAGGCCACCCACACGGATCAACTAATTGCATGCCCACGAGACCAGATGCATCACTTCAGTTCGATCTGGCCGGCCGGCCCGCCGGGACCAAACGCGGTGCGTGATCGATCCATCCATCGGCGATGTGTGTCTCTGCACAGTGATGTACAGCGAGAGAAGTACTATTGATCCGACTCCCATGGAGCCACGGCACATCGAATTAAGGGACCACGTCACGAAGTAACTTCAACAAGACTCGTTCATCCATAATTCCAGATGCACGCATGCACCAGTTTGTTAATTCACCCAAAAACATCAGACTTACGAAAAATATGTTAATTATACTTCGAAGAAAAAAATAATCCAAAATTGCTCGATCTCAATCTGGCAGTGGAAACGTGCACGGGTGGGTGCCCGGCCAGCCAGCCGTTACGCGATCTATGCGCCTGGGCAGTGACAAGGGAGTGTGGCTGCCAAGTGCCCAATTATTAAAGTGCCCGGGCCAGTAGCCCAGTGCTGTTTGTTTTTTGTTTATGCAGCTAGAGCGTGCACATGGCCTCCTTGTCCTGGCCGTGTACGTGTGGGCGTGGCGAGGCGAGACTAGCGATCGATCGAGAGTGGCGCGCGCGGACTCTCTTGTACTTTGGTGGATCAAGCGGGGTCCGAGGAACGGAGCAGCTTGTCTCTACCTGCCTAACTACTAGCTAAAGCCTAGCTAGCTAGTGCTATAGCTGCTCGCTGTGGGCAGCACCCGGCCGGCTACATGGATTGCCAGCACCCGTACCTACAGTAGTTCCTCTGTTCAACGACACATGACATTTTCGGTTCTCACACGGCGTCTACAAAGCAAACATAATAGTAGGAGTAGTATATCTGTTACACTATGATATAATACCATATACTCCTACTATTTTGGGAGTATTATTTTGCATGTGTACCACAGACCAGTGCTAGTATTTTTATTCATGTAGTAACTGAGCATGGGCATATACTTCCCTCCGTTTCAAAATATAAGATGTTTTAGTTTTTTTATAAAAGACATATATCTAGACCACTTTTACTAGTTGGTAGGTTCACCCATTTTGCTCTGAACATACACACTACAAGGTCATATGTTAAAAAAAAGGCTAAAACATCTTATACTCCCTCCGATCCAAATTAATTGACTCGGATTTGTCTAAATTCGGATGTAACTAGACATGTTTTAGTACTAGATACATCCGAATCTAGATAAATCCAAGTCAATTAATTTAGATTGGAGTGAGTAACTTTATTTCTCCGTGGTAGATGCATGGTTAACCTTGAGTGTTAGTAGTGCTACCTAGCATAATACACTAATATTCTTCTTTTTGTTTGCATAATGACACGTGCATGCATGTAGCAATTGTGACAGGCTCCCTTAATTAGTGTTAAGCGAGTGATATCATAATTAGAACGGTGGGCCGGCTTCTTTGAGTTGAGTTTACGGGAGCTAGCTACCAGTGTTGGGAGAACGGTGATGAGACAGTTTTTGGTCGATGTGCGGTCGCTTTCCCGGTGGAATTTTCGGTCCTACCGCGATCCGCCACCCAAATGATCATAACGCAAGCACCCTACTTTGCTTTTCATTTTCTCCCTAAGCTTCTCTTTTTTTTCTTCAATGGATATATGGATGATACTACATGGAACCCACTCGACCTGGATATATGTCATCAGCTAGCCTCACTCAGGTCCCCGTCCACGTCCGTACAGAAAATATGCTACTGCCACACAGTATTATGGTCAGCTATAGCTAGCTTTGTTAGACTACGAATCGATGATCAAACTCTAGTTAATTCATGTCGGCAGCCTACACATATCTCTCTTTGATCTTTTCTTTCCCAGAGCCAGTTGCATGTTTCAACCATGAACCAACATCAAATCTTTTGTCTTGCCTCCATCAACCGACCGATCGATCTCCATGCTAAGCTATATATCCCAGCTAATAAAAAACAATTTAGCTTGGTGTTTAATTATCATCGCGCGACCGTATAGTACGTGATCCTGGCGCATGCCGCTAATAACCATAATATGTGCATCCTGATTAAGGAACATAGCGTTTGTATAGTCTTATTGAAACAGGGCAGGGCAGGAGTAGCAGCGAGCGTTGGATAGTGTTGCATGTGTTTCGTACCGTGAGAAGACGCGGCCGCAGTCGCAGGAGTGGCCGCGGGTGCCGCAGGTCTTGAGGTGCGCCTTGTAGTCGGACTGGACGGCGTAGCCCTTGGCGCAGCGGGCGCACACCCACTGACGCCGTCCGCCGTGCTTGCGCCGGAAGTGCTTCTTGATCCCCACCAGGTCGCCCAGCGCGTGGGCCGGGTCGTGGTGGAGGCAGCTCGGCTCCGGGCACACGAACACGCGCTTGCGGGGTACAGTCGACGCCGCGCCGCCGACTCCTCCCGTGCCAGTGCCGCCGCCACTACTGTCCTCTCCTCCGGCCGAGGGCGCCGGCGCCCGCTTCACAAGCCGCCACGGCACCTTGTGTCGCCGCCGGTGCATCTGCAGGTTCTGCTCCCGCTGGAACCCCTGCCCGCAGATCTCGCAAACGTACCTGTCCGACTCCAGCAGCGTCTGAGGCGTCAGCGCCACCACCTCCGCATCAGGGTCTACATAAGGTCACAGATGCACGTGTGTAAGTGTCAGCCAGCTAAGCCACGGTGCATTACGTACATATTAACCAAGAGCGTCAGACTGATCCATATATATATATGATCGATGCACATATGAACACGGGTGGTGATGATCCACGTGCGTACCTGGCGTGCCGGGCGGACGCCTCTTGCGCTTGGCGGGGGAGGGCTGGTCGGCGGCGAGGCATGAGGAGGTGGTGGTCACCGGCGGAGGTGGCGCCGGCAGCTGCAGCTGCTGCTGGGAGGACGGGGAGGACGACGAGGTGGAGGAGGAGGCCAACATTTGGTGGTGGCTCTTGACTAGTGCCATAAGTGTCCGGGAAGCTTTCTTCTTTTTAAGGGCTAACCTTACTAGCTACGTACCCTTGCCCGCAGCTAGCTAAGCTAGGTTGCCTTGCCTTGCCCTGGCCTTTGGCTTGCTTCCTTTCCCCCTTCTCTTTTTGCTCCTTAGTGGGATAGGGGTGCCAACGGAGGCTTTATGGGGTGGAAAGGTGAAGCTGCATTGTGCTTCTGCTTGTGCTTGTGTTGTAGAAAGGGTTGGGGCATGAGGGGGATCATATATAGCTAGCAGCAGGGATGCATGAGGATTGAGGAGAGAGGGGGTGAAAAAAAGGGCTTTGTCTATATCTCTTTGATTGCTTTTGTGCTTGCTGCATCGGTGTGTGGGTGTGGCTCCCTTTCTTTCAAGGGGGAATGTGTCTCATATACTCATTGGATGGGCAGCTTTTATCAAGGCTTTGTTTCTTTGTTTTGGTGGTTTTTAAAGTGGGGATCATAAGACTAGTCTCCCTTCCAACTCTCATCACACACTTAATGGGATGCATTAGCTTGATTGATAAGATCAGCTCTTTAATTGCATGTGCTTCTCTACATATTGTTGTTGTACTCATACTATCAATTCCAAATATCTCTCTCTCTCTCTCTCTCTGTGCCTAGACATGAGTTAGGCAGATAGATGTGACTTCACTACATGCGTTCAATCTTTAATATTGATTTATGTGGAAATATGTGCTCGCATTTTGTTCAATTCCAAATCAATTATCATGACCATTGGATCTCCATGCAACCGTTCACCTTTTTCTCGTCCTCCTATTCTCAAGATGGTGGAGGAGGAGGAGGTGGCGTCCTTCGACGGGTGACATGGTCGTTGTTCGGGTGACGCGGTTATCCTTCAAGAGGATGCCACATCTTCTGTCAGCAAGATGATGCATATAGGACAGGTGAAAGGATATAGATGCCGTCTAGAGAGGGGTGAATAGGGCTTAAAAACTTTTACGAGATGGTCTTAACAAATGCAGAATAAAACTAGAGTTTATTTTGTCAAGCACAAGACCTATATATAATACGGTTCACCTATGTGCACCAACAACTTAGGCTAAGCAATACAAGCAACTATGTGATAGCAAGATATATGACTTCAAGCACGAAGGCTATAACAAAGTAAAGTGCATAAGTAAATAGCTCGAGTATAGAGATAACCGAGGCACGCGGAGGCGACGATGTTTTACGGAGTTCCTCCCTACAAGGGAGTACGTCTCGTTGGAGGGGTGAGCGGTACTGAGACCACCGACGCCACAAGAGGCCTCACCCAATTCTCCCGAGCACCCGCCGCACAGCAAGCACCCGATCCACTATGGAACACTTGAGTGCGGTCACCAAACCCGAATAAGATTGAGGCGATCTCCACAACTTAATTGGAGGCTCCCAATAATCACCACCAAGGTCACTAACTTAGGGAGAGCTCCACAACTTAATTAGAGGCCACAAGAACTCACCACAAAGACCACTCAACCATCTAGGGTTCCAAAAATCTAAGAGAAAGAAGCTTCTTGATTTCACTAACCAGATCCTTCGAACAGAAATCAAACTGATGCACCTAATTCAATGGCAATTCCTTCACTCCCAAATTCACCACAGCTACAAAAACTTATGGGGGAATAAGAGAGGAAGAACAATGGAGAAAATCCATAAAAGACTCTAAGATCTAGATCCCAAGATGTTTCCCTCACTTAGAGGAGAGATGGATTGGTGGAGTTGTAGATATAGATCTCCTCTCTCTTTACCCTCAAAAAGATGTAAGAATCATTGGAGTGATTGAGAGATAGCAAGCTTCAAAAAGTCAACAATGGTGGGGGAAACTTGCATAAGGGTTAGGTATCCATTGGGGGAAGAAGGGGCCCTTAAATAGGTCCCTACAAATCCAACTGTTATGTTTAGAAATCGCTCGAGCCAGAGTCTCCGGTGCACCCAGACCATGGGGAGACAAAGCTGCAACCCCTTGGTGTCCGTCCAGAGACTTTTTCGGTCGGATACTGTGTCCGGGCCAGAGACTCCTCCCTCCCCCTCCACCCCGAAAACTGACAGAAACACCAATACCAAAACGACCATAACTTTTGCATCTGGACTCTAATTTCGATGATCTTGGGCTCGTTTCAAAGGGGACAACAAGCTCTACAAGATTATACAGAGAAACATCATAGTCCAATAGGGGATAAAATACTAAGAATAAAGAGGTAATAAACCTTCTTAGGTAAAGAACCGTTAAAACCTCCAATATCAAAAACGCCATATGATATTCATACAAAATCCATTTTTGATGAACTTGAGCTTGTCATGGAGATTAACACAAGCTCTAAATCCTCACATGGATAAGAACAAAATAAGAACCAAGAAATATGATGCCAACAATGCAAAGTTTTTAAGCTATGTTCGAATGATGCGATCAAGTTACTCACTCAAGAGTCCTCTTGATAGTACGGCTATTTATCCTAAACTCGGTCTCCCAACTAACAACATGAGACCGACAAAAGGTAAAACCTATCAATATCATACCTTTGCTTTGATCATTCCACTTGAGCTTGATAAATACAATCTTATCCTCCTCAAGATGGAACATCTTTCTTGATTTCTCTTGCTCGCGCTTACTTGATGAAGACTTGTGAATTGCTCCCCCATACACCATAGGGAAACCACTTATTTGAACTTGTATTCATCAAACCATGATCACCAAGGATGGAAAGCTTCAAGCATGTCCTAGAGATGGCGCATCTTGAGCTTGCAATTCATTTCTTATAACTCCATTAGGATGATGTCTTGAAGATATACATGAGGAACTCTATCTTCTTCTTCAAGACACTCTTGATCTTCTTTTCTTTATTCTTATTCTTCTTCTTTTCCAACATGATTCCAAAAGGCCCAAAGCCCTCGGACATTTCTTCTTGATCTTCATTTCTTCAACCTTGAAGCTCACACATGGTTCAAGCTATGCCAGTGGACAATTCCTACAAGTGTAACTCAATGCAAACATTAGTCCATAGAGATTGTCATTCATTACCACAGCCACACATGGGGCACACATGCACTTTCAATCTCCCCCATTTTGGTAATTGATGAAAATCCATTTAAGAGGGTTTATATATGAAATTTGATGAACAAAATGGCTATGCCAACATCAAATACTGCACAAGTATGTGATGTTGGTACACTCGCAACATGTAGAGCAAACTCCCCCAAAAACTATGCACGTGTGATTAACTTGAATTTCATTACATAGATTGCCAACCATTACCATTGGTAGAGTTTTCTCTATATATTCAACATGCAAAGGAACAATAAGGATGCAAGAGCATGAAAGGCAAATGCTGAAGAAAAAATTCACAGCACAAACCAACTTTCCTTAAACTCTCTAAAACTTCTCCCCCATTGGCATTGATTGCTAAAATGTGTGAAAAGTTCTAGACGACCAATATAGTGAGACTTCCTCAAAAGGTGCGCATTTGCATATATCCAATGATGAAGATTTGGGAGGACGTAAAACTATATCGAGGACCCAAAGATTGCAATAAGAAAATAAAAGAAACAAGCATCAACAAATGATGCAAGCAATCAAAAGATATGAAAGAACCAATAAAATACAACAAGATATTATATTACGAGCAAAAGAGTGTTTAAATGAAATAGGAAAGCTCCTCAAGATTTGTAAACAAATTAGAATCATTGTATTTGAATACCTCATGCACAAATATGGAATCGTGACTCCCCCATAAAAATTTAAACCACAAAATATGAGAAAGAAGGCAAATGAGCATTCTTAAATGAATTAGAGGATCTCCCCAAAGGTTATGCACCAATTATAATAATTGCATTTAGAAACAATGTGCACAACCATGGAATCCCCACCCCTCCGAACTCATTTAACAATACAATGACATGAGAGATCAAAAATACGAGTGCCCTAAGTTGCAAACAAATGAGACAAGCACACATTTGCAAATAAATTTGGAAGCCACCGAAGGATCAAAATGAAATAAATAGGTGGTATCCAAGAGACTAGATATCAACTAAATATTTATCTTATCTTATGTGTATAAGTTTCTAGGTGGATAATATCACAAAGAAATATGCCCACAAATAAACATGCACACACAAGATATATACACAATAAACCACTACTAAAACAAAAGGAAGTCATAGAATATCCCAATAATATTTTTGCTAGAAAGCATGGACAAAGGCTCAAATATATATTATTATACATTAATGAGCTTCAAATACCAACACACCACATACATTACCTAGGGAAAAGGAGATAGTTGGAATATATGGAGAAAGGCAACAAGTATCACAAGGGAAAGACCACCTTTGAAAATTATCACTATCACACATGAGAGCAATTGAGGAAAAGATAGAAAATAAGGTTGCTACATTGATATATTTGGGATGATGAATCATAAGCATGTTTTTTTATAGTCCCCATTATATGCATTCATCTCAACTTACTCTCATTTTTAATAAAGAGTTCTATTTAAAACCAAAGCAAGAACCACAACAAATTGTGAATACAAAAATTCATGCCAAGATGCAACCTACAATAGGTTGGAATCAAGATATATATGCATGAGAAAGAGATACTTGTTACCGAGATATCATTGGTAGGATGTAGTAGATATGATTTCGTTGATCATCCTAGATTGCCTCCAATTATCATGTAGACACCACTTCTTCCTAATTGATGAGACAAGCAACCAATATACCTCCAATGTACCTGACGAGGGGTAACCTCGGCAATGCCCATGGTGATGGACTTAGGGTTTCGTGGAAAAGAGAACGCTGGGGATTTCGTCGGATGTCAGGAAAACAATAAAGTCAAAGTCGCCTGAATATTGGGAAATCGCACTATTACAAGTTGTCTAGGTGTTTTTGGTACCCTCGCTTGGGCTTCTCCCGTCCTATATATAATAGGCCGGGTCTCAAAGCTATATGCGGATAGGTTTCATACACGCGTAATTACAATACCAACACAATGTCGGTTCATAGTCTCTTTCCTAATACAATCAAGGTCTTTGTCGGTTGCTTCCTTGGGCTATCATCTGGAATCTTCATGGGCTGGAAGCCCTTTTACCTAGTATAGGGTAGTAAATCATAATCATCCGAGTAATCGTACCCATGTCACTACCTAACACAACATTAAGTACAACATGGTCCCCATACATATTGGTACAAAGTAGTTAGAGCAACTACAACACATAGGAGAGACTCCACATAAACATGCACATATTGATATGAAATTGAATTTCATGCACATCTTAGCCAATTAGGATTTTGTGGAGTTTCTCCTATATATTGGATCAAGGAAAGCAAGCATGCTATAGTATAGCCATATAATAAATATTCATGCACAAGACTTTCAAGAACCAACAAGGAGATACAATTTAAACAAACACACCAAGTAAGCCAAAGAGGCACAAAAAAGTGTGACACAACAAAAGATCACAAGTTCACCAAATGAACTGGGCAAAAGCCAAAGAGGAAAAGATAGAGAAGAACACAAACGCTCAAGGATTTATCTTATATTCTAAAAGGTCAAATCAAAACAAGAAATGAGACAAAACCAACTACTCAAAAGAGCAAGGTTACAACAAACAAACCAAACTCTCCATACTTTTCATGATGGAACAAAGTACCAAAATGAAAAGATCGATCTTCCAAGCACATAAAACATAATATGGATAAAAAAAGAAGCAAAAAAATGAGTGTTCTAAATAATATAGGAGAGCTCCCCCATGAATAGTGCATTATGTAGGATTTTGCTTTTGAATGCAAAATGCACATAAATGGGATCATCAGTACTACCTAAATTAAATAAAATACAATATAATGCCAATAAAATCAAATGATCCAAGAGAAGCAAGGAATACATGGGAGTCAACACATACAAACAAAAATCAATGTAAATATGATCAATAAATTCTACCATATATGGAGTGCCATTTGTCCAATGACAAGAAGTGGGATAACTTACAAAGGTAGCTTGCAAGGATATCCGAGATCGTATTCATAACATAAGCATATGGAAACATATAAGAATTAAACTCGATGCTTAGATAGAGAATCTTGATAGATCCAAATAGCTACACAATCATTAATGATTAGAGTAACTTGAAGAAAATGGTTACCATGGAGGATATAGAGGTCCAAATATGGGTAAATGCATCCCAAGAAAAGTTCTCACAAACAAGATTCGAAAGATGAGCAATAAAGGCATTCAAGCAGATTTGAATTTGTTTGAGAAAATGTGCCACATAGGAGCTAGATAATTATCAATATCAATTCTAAGTGTCACTACCTCAATTGTTCACATTTTTCTAGGATTGTAATATGCATAAAGCATATGACTCCCCCATAATGTGATAAACCATAAATTATCAACAAGAGGCAAAATATTCAACTAGAGATAATTAATGGACATTATAAAACTTGAATTTCTCATGAGAATGACATACCACATAGAGACAAGATAATCTTAAAATATCAATACTAAGTGGCATTCCTCATGTACACACATTTTTAGGATTGTGGAATGCCCAAGCATACCACTCCCCCAAAATGGGATAGTCCATTAATATCTCACAAGAGCCAAAGGGATACCAATTGAATTAAATAGAAGCTACAGGACAAGAAACACACATACATGGTGTGCAAACCAACAAACCCAAATATACTTGATAACTTAAGATAAGTAAGTGGTAAGCACAACATATATACACAAATATTCAAGCTACAAAACCAACACATGCACAAGGGGGCAAGCAACTTCCAGTGTAATGAGTGAAGAGCAAGTTACCGCAAGGGGAACATTGGATATGAGATAGAAAGGTGATAATCAACATTACTTGGCTTGAACAAACATAAATAGATGAAGATCCCTAAATTCTTCATGTTGTAGCCAAGTATCCAATGCCCTCCATTTACACCTATTGATCAAGTTTTGGCTTGTTGGTCCCCAACCAAGTTGGGTCCTAAGAAGTTAGTCACAATAGGCTTGGCAACCCAGATTGTTCTTTTTTTGACACCACTTTGAGTACCAACAAATTTGACAAACATATTTCCAACCTCATCCTTACAAAGAGAATAAGGATCATCAATCATGATAGGGTTGGATGAGGAGATACATGAGGAAGAAAAATGCCCCTTCTCGCGACATATGTAGCAAGTTCTTCTCTTGCTATCATTCTTCTTTGGTGATGCCACAACTTAAGGAAGAGCTTGAGTCTTCTTAGGAAGAGGCCCATCTCTAACTTGAGGTAGAGGTTGAGGTTGCTTCTCTTGTTGCTTCTCACTAAGAGGCTTCTTATTCAATGGGCAAGATCTAACATGATGCCCTTCTTCCTTTCACTTGAAGAAAATAATTTTGGCCGGGTTCTTGACTTGTTTTTGGCCATTCTTCTTGTTTCTCTTGTACTTCAACAAGATAGTTGACTTGGTCTTGATATTGGAGTTGAATCCAAGTCCACTCTTGTCATTGGGGGATTTTTGCAAACTCAAGATTTGTTTGAGTGTGGCCTTCCCTTTATGAACTTTTTCTAGTCATTCTTCAAAGAAGTGACTTGAGCCTTGAGCTATTCGATTTCCTCTACATGGTTAGTGTCAACAAAGATACTAGAGGAAGTAGAAGCATTATTGTTAGAGCAACAAGGCAAAGAATGTAATTCATCACAAGATGTAGCAATAGCATGAGTGTATGAATTACTAGGACTATCACATGGCATCATGACATTTGGAGTGGATATAGTGATAATGTCCATATGAGGCTCATTAGATATTACCTTTTACACAATAGCCTCATGAGCTAACTTTAGCCTACCATGGGAGACTAGAAGATCCTCATGCAAACTTGAGAGCTTAACATGACTTTCTTCCAATTTCCTATAGTTGCTAGTTAGCAAAGAAGGTTGATCCTTTAGCTCAACATTCTCCTTCAAAATAGATGCTTTACAAGAAATAGAGTTAGTAGAACAAGCATCATCATTAATTGCAAGAGGTGAGGCAACTTGACAAGCTCTTTTGAATATGAAGCTTTAAGTTGACTCAGTGAGTTTGATGAGCTCACTCTTAACGACCCGAGAGCCATTTTCGAGGTGCTTAAAATCCTCAACAAGTTTAGCATGGGCAACTACAAGTTCATCATTTTTAGTTTTGAAAACATTTGCCACCATAAGTTCTCTATCATGGTTTTCCTTTACTATAGATAATTCTAGAGCAAGTCTCCTTAAGAGATTCCTTGGTGGCTTGTTCTTATTCAAGGGAGCTCTTTAGATAAGAAATAACGACTGCATACTCACGCTCATGTTCATTCTTTTTAAAAATGATCTTGCTCCTCAATAAGTTTCTTGCTCTCAATAGCAATAGTAATAATTTCAATGAAGTTGGAGCAAGGAATTTTATTTTTATGAAGAGTGGGAAAGACAATCTATTCCTTCTCTTGAATGGAGGCTACATCACAATAAACAAGATGATGATGATCATCATCAACACCATCATCATCATGTGATAAAATGAGATCCAAAGAAGGAGTTACCTTTGTGCCCCTAGCCATAAGGCATATGTGAGAACCAGAAGGAGGTGATGATGAGAATTTACTTGAAGCTCAATTCAAAACCTTATATCGTCCCATAGTATCTTCGCTTTCCTCTACATGGTTATCAACAAAAGTATTAGAGGAAATAGAAGCATTTTCATGGCAACAAGACAAAACAAGCATATCATCATGAGATTTATTCAAGCCATTTCTACAAGATATGACAGGACAATCAACACAAGCATATGAGGATTTTTGAGTGCTATAAGTGTTAAGGTCCAAAGATAAACCATTGCAACAATATAGAGAAGACGGATCACCAATGGTAAGCTCACTATCCATATTGCAATTTTTATAACCATTCACCATATCATTACCTTGTGGCAAATCACATGTAGGTGAAGTGGTAGAAGATGAGATCTCATCATGGCCAGAGGTGGAGGTAATACAATCATACTCAATCATGTTAGACACATCATATTTATCTTGAAGCTTTGTCCAAATCTCATGAGAACTCCGATAAGGCATGATTGAAGAAATAACTACATTGCTCACAACAATTAAAAGCACTTTAGTAGCTTGATCATCTATATAAGAGTTTATCTCATCCTCTATAGATTGATTTTGGGGATACATAGGAGTAGAAAAACCCATATCTAGAGTTCCCACAAAATTTTGGTGTATGCCCTAGAAGTAATCAAGAATGCGAAATTTCCAAACATCGTAATTATTTGTGCCATAAAATATATATAACGAGTCGTGCACTACTCCCCTAGTCGACATATTTACTCTCAAGGCGGTGAAGCCTAAAAGCGAGAGACCTTGCTCTGATACCAATTGAAAGGACATGGATGTCGCCTAGATGGGGGCGAATAGGCGGTTAAAAACTTTTACGATATGGACTTAAACAAATGCGGAATAAAACTAGCATTTATTTTATCCATCACAATACCTATATATACTACAGTTCACCTATGTGCACCAACAACTTATGCTAAGAAATACAAGCAACTATTTGATAGCAAGATATATGACTCCAAGCACGAAGGCTATCACAAAGTAAAGTGCATAAGTAAATAGCTTGGGTATGGAGATAACCGAGACACACGGACACGACGATGTTTTACCGAGTTCCTCCATACAAGGGAGTAAGTCTCGTTGGAGGGGTTGGCGGTACTAAGAACACCAGCACCACAAGAGGCCTCAACCAATTCTCCCAAGCACCCGCCGCATGGCAAGCACCTGATCCATTATGGGACACTTGAGTGCGGTCACCAAACCCGTACAAGATTGGGGAAATCTCTACAACTTAATTGGAGGCTTCCAATAATCACCACCAAGGCCACTAACTTGGGGAGAGCTTCACAACTTAATTGGAGGCCCCAACAACTCACCATAAAGGTCACTCAACCGTATAGGGTTCCAAGAACCCAAGAGAAACAAGCTTTGTTGGGGGGATACCCCCGGGTAGGGTCACGCCGGGGTATAATGACCGAGTTAGCCGAGGTATGGCAAGGTCAAAGCAAGTGCTGGCCGAGTCACCTCAAGGCAGGACGAATCACGGAGTAACCCGGACATGAGGATGTCCGCCTAACTGAGTCTCGGCCGACTTATGTCGTATGCCGGCAGGATTTATGTAACTTGTATGCAGGTACCGGTGTGGCCGGATCAACCAGGCACGATCCGGGTTATATCAAGCTTGCAAGAGAAGGAAGGTATCTCGCTGGTCAAAAGGTGGCCATTGTGCACAGAGCGTGAGCGAAGCGGACAGAGTCCATGACCACCGAGGCGTGGCCGACAAGGGTGACATCGCCTGTGTCGGATGAAGCTGGCACCGCAGAGGCTCACGTAGCCTCTGCATGGCTTACGAAGGGGAAAAGTGACCCGGTCGATTTGCTATTTTGGGAAGAGGCATATTCCCTGGAATATGCCTCCACGTATGCCCTAATTGGAGACCTAGCCACCCCTATAAAAGGAGGGCTAGGGCATCTGTAGAAGGGGATGGTTGATCTCTAGTTGGTTGAGTTTTACTAGTATGTTCCTGAGGGCTAGCTAGTGGAGAGAGTAAGAGAGTTCATTCTTCCTCCTCTTCCCAATACAGCTCAAGGAGTGTTTGTAAACATTGGAAGTGAATCGAATACAAACATATGTGTGTGGAATCACCACACTATCCCTCCTTGGATTCCTCTAGTGCATCTTGTCCCCACCTTTAGCCTATCCATGGCATCTGCCGTGACACCACCACGACAGTTGGCGCCCATCGTGGGGCTAGCGGCGCTAGCAGGAGTGAAGATCCGGACGGGAGACCTCATCGGCACTGGTGAACGCATCGTCTCCGGGCTTGTTCAGCGCTTTGGAGCGCTGGACTTTGTCAGCGACAACGCTGGCTGCTTCGGCAAGCGACCCCTTCCACGCAACGGCCTCTTCATCAAGCTTGGCGCGCACAAGATCTACGTCACTATCGATGTGTCGTGCATTCACCCACGGCACGTTGTCGAGGGAGGCGAGCCACCCCTTAGCGCGGCTTGCGGGGCGCGTATCACTCGCTCCCCTGACCGTGCCGAGGTGATGTTGACTGCGCTTGACGCTGGCGCGAGCAAGGATCCGGCACTAAATCTGGAGGTAACACCAAAGGCACCGAGGAAAAGTAGAGGTCCTCCACTAGAGAGGCCAGAGAATGTGCTGCAGAGGCGATAGATAGCTTAGAGAACCCCATAGCACCTATAGTAGAACCGGCTCAGGCATATGCCGAGTTAGAGACTAGGCAGAAAATACTAGAGGGTGCAAAAAAGATAGCAGCGGCTCAGCAGTCGTTGAACATGACACTGCGTGAGTACGCAAAGGCAAATAAGGTAGATGCTATAATAGTGAAGGGGAGAAACCTCATTAGTGAAATGAACAAAGAGGGTGATACTAAAGTTGAGGAATTAGAGAACGTTTTGTCCGTGGGGTTGCCGAAGTATAGTACCCCGGCAAAGAACCTCAGAGCAGCAAATGCAGCCGCATCCGAGTTAGAGGGTTTGACGGGTGAAGCCCGGCAAAGACAGCAGGATAGAGTCAATGAGTTAGTTCGGATCGCAAACAGACAAAATGAAGAGTTACTCAGGGCTAATCCGAGAAGAGCTGGGGCCTCCAAAGTCGTTCACTCAGCAGTAGGTAACCCGGAGAAATCTGCTGGAGCTGCATCGTCTCCTCATGGTGGCCCTAGAAGAGAGGAGGTCGTAACCTCGGCAAGGAGAAACAAGCAGATAGTCCCGTATGACCCGGCAAGGGCAGGGAAAGGAAAAGAAGTGCATAGAAATGAGGATCGACGAAGTGTGAGCCGAGGTGAAGCTGGCCAAGGTAACCGCCACCAAGGCAATTCCGGTCAGGGAAACGCTGTGAACGGCAATGCCGGACAGCATAACTCGGCAGGTGCAGGGCAACCGCAGCAGCGGAATGTACCACGGCAAGAGCGAAGTGCCGACCAAGGTATCCAAAAGAGAGCAGCTCCACAGGAGCAAGATAGATACAATGATGGTGATTCGGAAATGGTGAACGCAGGATACCCCAGGCCGGACTATCACGTGATAGGGTCAAGGTTGGGAAGCAGGAACTTGATGTCTGACGACGCCAGGTTAAAACTGGATCGGCTCTATAGGTCGGAGCAAATTGAGTGTCAAGGTCCTTCGGGTCCTGCGTGTTTTGGGCCCCGGATCATGAAGGAGCCTCCGGTGCCTAACTTTCAGTTACCTAGAGGCACAAAAACATATGACGGTAGCACCAAGCCGGAGGATTGGTTGATCAACTACGCGATAGCAGTGAAAACTGCAACAGGCAACTTGAGATGGGTTGTGAGATACGTACCTCAAATGCTGGAGGGGCCAGCAAGGGTATGGCTAAACAACTTACCACCTGGAAGTATCAACTGTTGGATTGATTTTGAGGAGATGTTTGTCAGTAACTTCTCGAGCATGTATCAGAGGCCGAATAGGCCATAGACCCTAGCAATGTGCAAGCAGAGACCGAATGAGACAGACCGGGAGTTCTTGACCCGTTGGTGCAACGTGCGAAACTCGTGTGAGGGTGTGATTGAATCACAGGCCATAGCATGGTTTGCACAAGGGTGCATATATGCAAGCATGTTATGGCAAAGGTTGCAAAGGGATATGCCAACTACACTGGCAGAGACAATCCGGATCGCTGATTCGTATGCCTTGGGTGATCCGACTCAACCTAGGCTTATGTCAAGCGAGTCAAATGTGGAGTACTACCAGCGAGATGGAGCCGGATCATCCTGGCAGAATGACTACCGGAGTAAGAGAAGAGATGATAGGCCGGATTACAGGTACAGTTCGCAACAAGTCGCAGCTGTAAATCAAGATCAACCCGGAGCAGGGAGTAATCAGCGTCAAAAAATTGGAGGGCAACAATGGACTCCAAGAAATGATGGCAAGAAAACTTGGATGCCAGAGCAGAAGAAACAATGGCAAGAAAAGAAGGACCATCCTAGGTATACCTATGAGGCAATGTTGGATCAGCCGTGTAAATTTCACACGCCAAATCCGAGTAACCTGGCGAGTCACATGACTCAGCAATGTGAATGGATGAGGAAGATAGAACAAAATGGTTCGGGG
Organism: Avena insularis; assembly: GCA_023614405.1. Classification (NCBI taxonomy): domain Eukaryota; kingdom Viridiplantae; phylum Streptophyta; class Magnoliopsida; order Poales; family Poaceae; genus Avena; species Avena insularis. The sequence goes on along the minus strand of CM042690.1, from coordinate 654,553,088 downwards.
AATGCTCAGGCACCTTGGAACGATCAACCTCGGCAGGAGTTACCCCGGCAGCAATTGCTCTCCGGAGCGAACACGCAACAGTTAATGTTGCCACCCCCTCCGCCGAGGTATGAAAACCATGAAAGAAGAGATGCAGTGCATCAGGTAGAAAACCAGCATCAGCCAGATCAGAGGTATCCCGGAAATGAGGGGAGAAATGAATACAGAGAGCATCACCAGAGTTATTGTGTGTTTACCATGGAGGAAACAGATAGAAAGAGTTTGCAGCGCCGACATATGGAGGTGAATGCGGTAATGCCCGCAGTGACGAGGTATATGCCTTGGTCGGATCAGGAGATTACTTGGAATATCAAGGATCACCCCAAGCTTATGTCTAGCCCTGGTTCGTATGCGTTAGTGCTGGACCCGACGTTCATCAGGCCAAATATCAATGTGAGATTTTCTAAGGTGCTGATAGACAATGGCAGCAGTATCAATATTATGTATGTGGATACAATGCGCAAGTTGGGTATCTCGGAGAACATGCTCCAGGCTACCAGAACAACGTTTCATGGTATTGTGCCAGGCATCTTGTGAGCCCATTGGCAAAGTCCGGGTTGATGTGTTATTCGGCACGCGAGATAACTACCGAACTGAGAACTTGGAGTTTGAGGTTGTGAATTTAGAAAGTGCGTATCACGCGTTACTCGGCAAACCTGCCCTGAACAAATTCATGGCAAGTTGTCACATCAGTTACCTGAAGATGAAGTTGCCCGGGCCAAATGGAGTAATCACTATCGCGGGAGATTTTCGACGTTCCATTGAGTGTGCGTCGGCCGGGTCTAACCTGGCCGAGTCACTCGTGATCATACAGGAAAAGAGAAAGATCTAGGAGGTGGCGGCATTGGCTCAATCCGCTAAGCAATATATGCCGGCGCTGAGTAACTGTAACATCCCAAAACTTTAATCCAAGCTTAGCAAGATCCAATCATCCAAAATTGGGGTTAACAAATTTTTTTCCAAATTTAAAATGAAAGCATTCATATATGTGTGCATTTAAAATAGGAGTTGTTTGAATTGCCATGATTGATTGATCCAATGCTTGTAAAATGTTTCTTAGGTGATTTAAACATCATCTACATCATTCCCAAACTTTTCCTAAAGAAAATCAAATCAAAAAGAATTAAAATGAAAGAATGGTCATTTTGACAAATTTAACTCTCATGCCTACTTTGGCTATTCCTAGTACTCAATTCTTAACAGAAACAATTCTTGATCTTTGCACCCCTTGCTAGTACACATAATGAGGTACCAAGGCCCACCTTTTGATCTACTAAAAACATTCTATAAACTATTTTAAATGACAGTTTAAAATTGAATCTAATGCATATGCATAGATCACCCCTATTTCAAAAACCATCTAATTGAGCACCATTTTCAAAACCCTTGCAACCAGAGATTACCTAGAAATAGTGGAGATCACCCAAAAATTTTGAACTCAAAATTCAAAACTTTTTCTCTTGCGGCCATTTCATCAAACACTTGGCAGGCAGATTTCAAACTAAACAAATTTCACTATTTTAAATAGTGTTCTGGCCAAACTTGTTCCCCAACTTGCCACCAAAACCTCTCCACTGCTCCCCCTAACCCCTCTCTAGCCTAGCCACCCACTGTGCCAAGACCAAATGGTCATGGCCATTAAGGCCGAGCCCCCACTTGGGCACCCCACCGGCGACAGCAAGCCACAGCCGCTGCCAGCGCCATCCACCATGTCCTGGAGATAGTCCGTGGTCCACCTCCACCGCCCAACTAGTCCTAGCCCAAGGACAGCGACCAGAACGACCAGGAACCGCCGCGCCCCGAGCCTGTCGACCATGCCGACGCCTTGCAGAGCCAAGACTGCCGCACCGACCGCCCCTTGGCACCAGCCCGCGCCCACCGCTCCGCCTCGACCTGGAGAACACCCCAGACACCTCCGTTCTCCGCCCAAAGCCCCACAGCCACCACTCGCCATGGACACAGCCACTTTGGCCGCGCAGAGCGCCACCTCGCCCCGACTGCATGCCACCGCCCCAACGGCCGCATTGAAGCACTAGAGCACCGCCAGGGAACCGCCCACCGATCGCAATCCCCAGCCATGCCGCTAGCTCGCCGTAGCCATGTCGCCACCATCGACCGTCCATCCCGCTCGGTCTCAACGTCGAACCTATAAAAGGAGCCCTCCCCAGTACCAAAGACTCACACCATTCCACTCCCCTCACCTCTCTGAACCTCACCCACCTCTCGCCGGAGCCAGTGGAGCAGCAGTTCGCTGGAATTGGAGCCGGAGCCGCCGCCTCTGGAGAAGAAGGGTGCCGTTGATTCCGGCCACCCCAAGCTCCGTCGCGACCACGCCTCGCCTCGCCGTTGTCTTCCACTTTGTTCGCCCGCCTCGCCGACCCCTCTAGAGCCCTCAGACGCCTCAGAGACCCCACCGAGCCGCTTAGGGTTCGAGTCACCTGACTGTCTGCGTCGACGACGACCCTCACCCGTAGATCTAGCCTCTAATCGCACGTCCCACAGCCCGACTGCTTGTTTTAAGTGCCACAAGTGGGACCTGTCGGTAGAGGCCTCACTGTAGCGCCACTAGGCCGGCCCATTTCCTTTCTCGCGCAAGCCCGTAGATTCAAATCTAGATTTTTCTTTTTAGTTAGAATATAGTTTCTGTCCAGTCTTTCAAAATTCAATTCTGTGAGTTTGCCAAATCCGAATTACATGAAACTAATTTTTTCTGAAAGGTATTGAAATGCTCTATCCAAGCCCGTTGGATTTAATTATTTAGAGTTATAGATTTCTCCTAATAAAAATAAGAAGACAGAAGCTTTTGCAACTTGAAACATTTTTGTAAAATCAACCAAGTTATCTTTTGAGTTGATTCCAACTCTCAAAAATCATATTTCATCATATCTATCCAAATATGTAATAATATTAAGGTTTACAGGCAGTGACTTTGGACTAGTACCAAAATAATGCTATATAGGCATTTCTAGTCACTTTAAATCATTAAATAATGAACTTAAACCAAAGTAATATTGATCCAACCTTTAAATCTCATTCCCACATGTTAGAATATGTGGTGAGGACATGTGTCCACATGATCCCATGTTTTGGTGGTGAATATTAAATTTTAGTTAACTTTTCAATGAGTAGAAATTACTTTTCCAAAATAAAAATGTTGAAACTATTGAATTAAACTTGTGATGTTTGGGATGATAATAGATCATCAATTGTGTGGTTTAAAATACTACTTAGCCTAGTTAAGTATTGTTTGGTGATTGTGCACTCCCTATGTATTTCTAGACGATAGTACCGACCAAGCCTTCGAGGAGGAGGAGTTCTACCAAGAAGAAGAAGAAGAAAACTTCAACCACTGCACCAACCAAGGCAAGCTATTAGTGGCAAGCTAACCCTTGCAAACATGCTTTAGTAAGCTATTTTTATCAAGCTAGAATAAAACTAGATGGTTTAGTAAAGATGCCTTCAGCATACTTTGATCACACCCCTTTAACTATTAGTACCCCAAGTCTTATTGACAAATTTTACCTCCCTTAGCTTACACAAAGTTCTTTAATTAATTTTGAAGGTAGCATAAAGAGTATAAAACTTGACCTACTTAGAAACCTTTAGATGTCATTCTATGGCATGAGATTGATCCCATCTTTCCACATTAGTGAACACTCTTAACTTAGTACTTTAGAATAGCTCAAAAACTTGAGTCACTTTTAGATGGGAACACTTGGTGAAAATGAGTTATGAAAACCTTGGAATGATGAGTCATTCTATTGAGATGTTTTGACATGTGTTGAGAAACACAATGGGTTTATGATGATGAAAATGATAAGGCATGAGCCTTAACCCTTTTATAAAACTGATGGTTGGATTCGGATGCGATACCATTCCAAATTTACTGCATAAACCACACTACCTGAATTGGGTAAGGCTTAGCTGGAAATTTATATGCATTAGTATTAGTTCCCTCATGGGAGAGGTTTGAGCTGAGGCTACCTCTCAATGATGTCCACCTATGCAGTGCCCAAGATGACTGATGGTCATGGTTGGGAGGCCATGCTCATAGGAGAGGTGCTTGTACTAGGGTGTGTAAAGGGAAGGTTATGTTTGATTATCTGCATACTAAGTATGATGATTCGTGGTTATCCCCACGGATGTATCGAATCTTGTGGTGAAAGTGTACCACCTCTACAGAGTGTCAAACTATTCTAATAGCCGTCATGATTATGGATGCTTGGAATGGCCATACTGTTTCGTTGTCAGATGTTTTCTAAATAACTGGAAATGAATGATGACCTTTGACTTGACCACAACAGGGTTGTGTTAATGAAATTAGCTTCCCAACTTAAGTGATTCTAGAACTTTATTTTATATTTTTCTTGTTTCAGAACTCAGCTTAGGTTTCCAACTTAACGTGATAGTTATTCTTTAAATTCAGCACTTTAACTTAGAATTATAACCCTTGTTAGTAGTAGTTTGCGAGTACTTAAAGAGTACTCATGGATTTTGTCCCTGGCTATTATCATGGCCAGACTATGAAGGAGATTATCAAGATGATGGTCAGCAGGACGGCTATGATAACTAGGACTATCTGCCTTCGTCAAAGATTGCCTCGTGCCTCAAGATGGACCCCACCGCTACGCTATCGTTTATTTCCGCTGCTTGTTCTATTAAAGACTGGATCATGAGATCCTTATTTGTGTAAAACCTTATGTATGGTTTGTAATGGATGATGTACTGTGATATCCAATCCGTTATGCCTCGCAAAAATGGTAATCCTGGGATTGCGAGGTACGGCATAACGGGCATCTGGGATTAAAAAACCGGGTGTTGACAAGTTGGTATCAGAGCCATCCTGACCATAGGAGACCCTAGTTAGAATGGACGTCCAAACCAAAAACTTAGCTTCAAAACCAAAGTGAGTATTTATGAAAAACTATTTCCCCTCTTACCCTTGTGAACTCATTCTTTCTCAAAAATACATGTTCCTCAAAATTCTTACATTACTACTTAAAATTTGACACACTTGATCACTTCACTAATTTCCTCATCCTAAATTCTTGTAGATGGAGACTCAGTTCAGCAAGTTTTACCAGTTGGGAAACGGAGGTCAGTTGATCTTCGAGAGGGATCTGGATTCACTGTCGGAGTTACTAGGACGCCCGCATCCGGAGTTTCTTGGAGCTCAACTTCCAGGACCCCCAGGAGGAGACCTACAATGGCTAGTCACTGCAGATCTTCGAGGAAGCATTGAAGCACCAACTTCCGGGAGAATTCAGTTCTCCGTGAGAGAGAACAACTGGCTAGATGGATTAGCCAGGGGAATGCATGAAGCTCGCCGCCTATGTGCCCTCAGCGTCAACAAGATTCAAGGAACCCGTTTTGCCCACTATGCAAGACGTGACTTCATGGGAATGCCGATGGAGATGCCAAGTCACCCAGAGTTGAGGCGTCAAGTGGAGAACCTTGACTTCTTGCTTCATGACCGACAGCAGGAACTGGACAATGCCAGAGAGTTAGCCAACCAGAACCGTGCCATCGCCGACCAGAAGGCCTAGACTTTCACACTACTCGTCCAATATCGCCAGTCTCTTCGTCGCCAGCGTGCAAAGAAGGATCGCACCATCGCCCGTCTTTGCAAGAAGGTGGCCGACCTCGAGAAGACCGTCAAGGAGTAGAAGCTCAGCTTGCCGCCAAGGAAGAAGATGATGAGGGAGAAGACATCCAGGGAGATATGGATTCTTACCTCAGCAACGATGACGATTTTCTGGCAGAGGATGTTGTGGACTTCTACACTGATGATAAAGACTCCGACTTCATCGACGATGAGTAGATGCACTAGAGCACTGTCGTAGCATGAGATGTATCATCTCATTGTATCGTAGTTTGCAGAATGGTTCTTCAAACCATCTGTTTTTCCCTTTTTGCTTGTTGTGGTGTGTGTTGTATCGTGTGCTTGCTTGCATGAATGAAAATGAAGTTAGTTGAAAAACCTGAGTCTAACTCAAAGTTGTAACTTTGAAAACCCAAAACCATGAACCTTAGAATTTCCCTCTTACCCCTATATCTATCTCAATCTTTAGATGACTCGTGGAAACCAAGGAGGGCGCAGCTCATCGCAGGACCCAATGCTGCAGATCTTGCAGAATCTCATCACGGACCGTGAAGCAAGCAGGGCCGAGCGTCAAGCCAACTTAGCAACATTGCAGCAGATCGCCCAAATGGCTCTCAACAACCAAGGACATGGAAATCAGGATCACCATGGATCTAAACTCAAAAAAATTCAGAACACCAATCCCCCAATCTTCAACCAATCTGAAAACCCATCGATGTGGACTGGTTACGCATCATGGAAAACAACCTCGAAGTTGCAGGAGTTGATGAGAATGAGAAAGTTCTCTTTGCCACCCACTATCTGGCGGGAGACGAAAGAGCTTGGTGGAATAGCATCCGCAACATGAACCATGGCCAGGTGATGACCTGGGAAGCATTCAAGGTCAAGTTCAGCCACACCCACGTGCCACAAGGTCCGGTGCTGGTGGAAAAGAAGAAGGATGATCCAAATGTGGTAGTGGTTTGGCATATGTGCATCGATTACACGAACCTGAATAAGGTGTGCCCAAAAGATCCATTCTCGCTGCCAAGGATAGATCAGGTCATAGATTCAACTGCTGGGTGTGAACTGTTGTCATTCATAGATGCATATTCTGGTTTCCACCAGATACCTCTGAATCCGAATGATCAAATAAAGACTGCATTTATCACCCCATATGGGGCTTATTGCTATCGCACCATGCCTTTTGGTTTATGTAATGCAGAGGCAACGTACCAAAGATGTATGCAAAAATGTTTGCATGACGGCCAGAATGTGCAAGTGTATGTGGATGATGTGGTTATAGAAACCAAGGAAAGCAAAATGCTCCTTGATGATATCAGGCAAACGTTCACGAACCTAAGGAGATTCCGGATGAAACTTATCCCGAAAAAATGTACCTTCGGTGTCCCGGCTGGAAAATTACTCGGATTTCTTGTATCCAGCCGAGGTATTGAAGTTAACCCAACTAAAATCCGAGCCATAGAGCGAATGGAGCTGCCGAAATGTCTTAACGATGTCCAGAAGTTCACTGGTTGCCTGCCGTCTTTAAGTCGGTTTGTATGTCGGATAGGAGAAAAGGCATTGCCTCTCTATCAACTAATGAAAAAAGCGGACAAGTTCGTATGGACGCCGCAGGCCAACGAAGCCTTTATCCAATTAAAGAAGATGCTAGCCACTGCACCAGTGTTAGCCTCTCCACTATCAAAAGAGCCAATGTTGCTCTATATAGCCGCAACCAACCGAGTTGTAAGTGAAGTAATAGTGGTAGAGCGCAACAAAGAGGGTAAGTCAGTGCAAAGGCCAGTGTATTACCTAAGCGAGGTATTATCCGCATCGAAGCAAAACTATCCTCACTATCAGAAAATGGCATATGGTGTGTACATGTCGGCAAAGAAGCTAAAACACTACTTTGAAGAGCACCCCATCAAAGTGATATGTGAAGCCCCTATATCTGAGATAATGAGTAACAAGGATGCAAGTGGCCGAATCGCAAAATGGGCAATTGAGCTAGCCCCTTATGCTCCGCAATACGACAGGAGAGATGCGATCAAGTCTCAGGCTGTGGCTGACTTTTTCGTGGATTGGGCAGAGATGCAATACGAACCACCGCTACCAGATCCGAACTATTGGAGAATGCACTTTGATGGATCAAAAACAAAAACCGGGTTAGGCGCCGGAATTGTACTTACCTCGCCAAAGAATGACCAGCTGACGTATGTGATGCAGATCCATTTCGCGGCATCAAACAATGTCGCCGAATATGAAGCACTTGTGCACAGGCTCAAAGTGGCAAAAGAGATTGGAATACGTCGGATCCAATGCTTTGGAGACTCGGATTTGGTAGTTCAGCAAGTCTCAGGGCAGTGGGACACTCTTGATCCAAACATGGCATTGTATAGATTCCATGTGCAAAAGATATCTGGGTACTTTGAGGGATGCGAGTTTCACCATGTACCCTGGCTGGAGAATGAGGCTGCCGACGTATTGTCGAAGCTCGGATCAACCCGACAAGCAATTCCACCGAGTGTAGCACTAGAACACCTCAGAAAACCATCTACCAGGCCGTCCCCAGAAACCGACTCAATCTATATCCCGGCAGATCCGGAGTCCGGAGCTGTACCCATGGACATTGACGTGGGAAGTGGTTCAGGAAACCTAGGGACTGCTTCGCAGAGCCCGGGGATTGCGCAGCGTGATCCGGCCGAGGTTATGCTGGTGGAGCAAATGGAAGTAGATGAGGATGTGTTTCCAGTGCGAGCTATACCAGTTTGGGCGCTGCCCATATTTCAATTCCTGAAGGATGGAACTTTGCCTGGTGAAGAGGTGCTTTCTAGGAAAATTCAGAGGCACGCAAAGGCGTATACAATCATCAATGCCGAACTATACAAGAGAAGCGTTACAAATGTCCTCCAACAAAGTGTTGACCCGGACGAAGGGCTTGACATCCTCCGGGATATACATCAAGGGGAATGTGGGCATCATGCCTCATCCAGAGCATTGGTGGCAAAAGCTTTCTGACATGGGTTCTACTGGCCAAGTGCCTTCGAACAAGCAGAAGATCTAGTAAGAAAATGCAATGGCTGTCAGAGGTATGCTACCAAGACACACATGCCAATGTCGGAGCTCAAGACTATACCAATTACCTGGCCATTTGTTGTATGGTGTTTGGACATGGTTGGCCCGTTTAAACCTGCGAACGGGAACATGACCCACATCCTAGTCATGGTTGATAAGTTCACAAAGTGGATTGAAGTGAAGCCAATAAGAAAATGTGATGGAGCTACGGCCGTGACATTCCTCAAAGATATCATCTTGAGATACGGCTATCCTCACAGTATCATAACAGATAATGGCACAAATTTTGCTGAAGAAGCATTTGCGCAATTCTGCCGAGATAAGAAGATCCGGCTGGACGTTGCCTCGGTAGCCCACCCCGGATCAAACGGACAAGTGAAGAGATCCAACGGATTAGTATTATCCGGGATAAAACCCCGGCTCATTGAGCCGTTGCAAAGATCAGTGGGGTGCTGGATAGAAGAACTACCAGCAGTACTGTGGAGTTTAAGAGCAACTCCGAATCGATCAACGGGCTATACGCCATTCTTTCTGGTATATGGGGCAGAAGCTGTATTACCAGCCGACATAGAGCATGATTCGCCTAGAGTCACCCAATACACAGAAGCCGAAGTGTGAGAAGCCCGACAAAATGATGTTGATCTGCTAGAAGAGGCGAGAGAATTGGCATTGTCCAGATCCGCCATATATCAGCAAAATCTCCGACGCTATCATAGCCGTAAAGTAAACCCCCGAGTCTTCCGGGAAGGTGATCTGGTATTCCGGTTGGTACAACATACTGCTGGCATGCATAAGCTATCCCCCCCATGGGAAGGGCCATTTATTGTGAGCAAAGCATTGCACAATGACTCATATTATCTTATCGATGCAAAACCATAGGAGAAGAACAAGGCGGACAGGTCCGGCGAGGAATCTAAGCATCCATGGAATGTAGCTCTACTTCGTCCGTTCTACACTTAGCAAAGAAGTGTGTGTATCCGAGTCTCTCATATGTAGGTATGTATGCCGGCAATGAGCTTATCAATGAAATCTTGGCACCTCGAGCAGTAACTCGGGGACTGTCTTAGTGATATTTATTATTTGTTTTCTGTATTTATTATTTATATGTCGGCTGGTGTAAGTTGCTTCTACCTAAGCCGGATTAGTAGTGTGTGAGCACCAAAAACCTAACTCTTCGACTTGCTGCTGTCCAACAAGATTTGGCTTCATGGCAAGCAAGAGAACAAGTTTGGAATTGCGTAGCACACGAAAAACGACTAAGGAAAGGAACTTAATCGAGATGACATTTGTTATTCGGACTAACCTTATGCTTACTTTATGTTTACTATGCTGAATTATTTTGAGCTAATCCTAAAGTTTCCAAGTATTGTTAAGTCAATTTTTGAAACTCGGACTCGTAAGTCATAAAACCGAACCAAGGTAGACACGAGTCGAGCCAAGAAATTGGAGAAACAAGAAAATGAAACTCAGGGACTACGCCCAAGTTAATCCGGCACAAACAACTTAGTAGCAAAATATAACTTGTGTGCTTAATACATTTGCACCCGGCATACCAGGGATCTGATAAACTGCAAAGTGTTTTTAATCAAGGAGCAGCAGGAGGAGGTAACTCGGTGCCAGCAGGTGGAACTCTAGCCTCGGCTTCAGCGTCATCTTCACCTTCCTCGACGTCCGAGGCTTCGTCCTCTTCCTCCTCACCCGAATCATCTTCGGCATTTTCGTCGTCGGCGGTGCCAAGGAAGCTTGGTCCTTGATGCCATTGATGGATGGGGGCATACTGAATAAGGCTATGAGCGCAAGCCTTGCGCTGAGCTATCCAATCCGGATCATTGGACCACCTTGATCTGGTGCGCATCCTCTCAAGAAGATTGAGATTGATTTTCTCATACCATGTGAGCACATAGTGGAGGACGATTTCAACTCTGGCGCGTCCAGTGGATTCCCTCCAAAGATCGAGTTGGGTCTCGCACTCCATTAACTTGGCAATAAGAGTAGTGGTCCCCTCCAAAGTATCTTCATCAGGCCAAAAGGCATTAAAGATCCGGATTGTCACATCTACGATATAGTTCTTCACGATTTCAACGCGAGAAGATAAGCTGAGCAGTAGGTCCTCCATGTCATAGGGAATAATTTCGGCGCCAGGACCAACTGGGATACCCCTCTTCTGGCGGAACTTGGCAACGGCAGTGGTTGCAATGGCATCACCCTCCAGAAATTTGCCTGAAAACAAGACAAGTGAAACAGGTGAGGGAGGTTAACCCGGAGAAATTCATGTCGGCTGAAGGAAAATAACTTACGAGAAATATGGCTATGGATCCGGGTCAGCTCCTTGGTGTAGTTGTCACGCCTCTTCCGGAGTTGCGCAAGTTCAGCATTCGCCGACTCAAGCTTAGTGTCGGCCTCTTTCAGCAGTTCTTGGTCCTTGGTCCATCTCGGATTTGGAGGTTCAGATGCTCTCGCTCTTCAGTAAAATCCTGGCCAGCTTTATCCATCTCGGATTTGTGAAGCGCCTTGAGTTTTTTCATGTCTGCCTTGAGCTTGGCAATCTCGTCATCCTTGGTCCGGAGGAGAGCGAGCTCATCATCCTTCTTCTTGAGTTCGGTCTGATGCTGCCCTGCTTGTTCGAGAAAATGCAGCATCATGTCAGGCACGAGCACACTATCTTCAAGAGATGCTGAAATATTTTGTTGACCCGGCAAAGCCGAGGTATGAATATTTGCCGAGCCAAGAAGAAAAGGAGATAGAGCGTAGAGCAAGATTAAGCAAAAATAATTTACCCTTTATTTGGTCCAAAATTTTCCTCATAAGGATGTTCTCGGCCTCCACTCCAGCTGCGCAATCCGAATGATGAATTAGTACGGCGGGAAAAACAAAGAAAGATGGGAAAAAAGCTATGGAGAAAACTTACCCCTTTTCTCGAACTCAGCGAGAAGTGTAGAATGTTTCGTGCGCAGCGACTTATGTGTGTCCAAGAGGCATTGAAACTCAGCACTCCGGCGATTGGTGGTAACCTGTGAAAAGCAAAGTTGATTTGATCATGTTCATATTCAAAGTGTACAAAATCCGGGCCAAGTGGAACTTAACCCGGCTCTAGGTGTGTGCATATTCGAAGTGTACAAGATCCGGGCCAAGTGGAACTTAACCTGGCTCTAGGTGTGTGCATATTCGAAGTGTACAAGATCCAGGCCAAGTGGAACTTAACCCGGCTCTACGTGTGTGCATATTCAAAGTGTACAAGATCCGGGCCAAGTGGAACTTAACCCGGCTCTAAGTGTGTGCATATTCGAAGTGTACAAGATCTGGGCCAAGTGGAACTTAACCTGACTCTAGGTGTGTGCATATTCAAAGTGTACAAGATCTGGGCCAAGTGGAACTTAACCCGGCTCTAGGTGTGTGCATATTCGAAGTGTACAAAATCCGGGCCAAGTGGAACTTAACCCGGCTCAAGGTGTGTGCATATTCGAAGTATACAAGATCTGGGCCAAGTGGAACTTAACCCGGCTCTAGGTGTGTGCATATTCGAAGTTACTAAGGAGCTACACTAATTCTCTGAGGAGCATCCGGCCGAGTAACAAGTTACTCCCCCGGAGGCTCGGGGACTAATGGTTATATAACTAAGCTTAGTACATGTTAAAGAAAAGACGAAGTAGCATACCTCCATCATCCGACCCGCAAGGTTTATATCCATAGCGGCTGTGTTCATCTACGCGGCAAATTCGGTAGGCCCAAATTTCTCTGGGAGATCGTCATTGTGGACGAACTCTGCCTTGTTCCAGTTATTGACAAACTCGATCAAGGCCGGAGGATAGCGCTCTTCGCTAAGCATATGTGGCGTGACTAAACCCTTGGCGTGGGCCTCCCTTCTCTCAACTTGTGCAACAGCGGGGCTAGTGTGCAAAACAAGTTGCGCATCAGCTGACCTGGCAGAGATGTTCTTCTTCGGCGGGGTATTCTTCGAAAGCATGGACGCAAGTGTACGCTGCCCAGCTTCGATAGACACTGCCCTGGTGGCGTCAGGAGCTTTCTTGCCCTTGGTCTGCTGCTGAGAGGTGGAGGTCTGAGCCGTGGATTTGGCCTTGGGAGCTACCTTAGTGCTAGCCTTGGCGCTGCTGGTGCCTTCTCGCCGAGTCTTGGAATACTCGGACGAGGCGGAGGGGCTTGGTGCTGTTGTTGATGCTTGTGCTGCTACTGCTGGTGCTGGCGTTGGTGCTGGTGCTAATTTTTGTCTTGGCGGGGGTGCTGTTGGTATCTCAGATATAGCTGGTTGCGATGGAGCCGAAGTGGAGCTAGGAGCAACCGTTGCCTCGGCGGAGCCACTTCCCCCTGCTCCGAGGTTTCCCTCCTCTAGATGAGGTGGGCTAGAACCCGGAGAAGCTGCTGAACCCTCCTGAATGGGGCTCAGTGGGCGAGAATCGTCGCCATAAGGGGGAGACGGGCTATGTCGGAGCGGCGAGGCGATGCCGGATCCGCTCTGAGGAACCTCCACCGTGGCCCTACCGAATCAAATGATGAATGATAAGAAACTATAGCAAAGGAAGAACAAATGAATAGCAAAACATGAAGCAGAAAATTGGATAAGGAAGAAATGACATACTCATCAGAGGTCAAAGGCTCCTTGGGCTTGCGAGCTCTCCGGGTTATGGCCTTGGTAGTAGGCTTGGTGGCAGCTTTGCCTGCAGACTTCTTTCGTCTCTTCGTTGGTTTGGAAGGTCCGGAAGAAGAAGCAGATGCAGCTCCCCTTTTCTTGGACGCAACCGGAACAGGTTCGCCCATGGCGAGGGGAGGATCTTCATGAATCTGCCTACCGGGGTTAGCTGATGCCGGAAAGGCGTAAGAAAGGGGGACAGCGTCAAATGCTTGCATCACCTCAATGTCGGAATCATCTTCATCGTCAGTCCAATCTCTAATGGAAGAGAATTTACCGGTGTGTCGCTTGTTCGCATTGGGGAACAGCAGGAACATCTCCTGATCCAGCTCCTCCTCGTCTGGGACATCTCGATCCGGGGCCCACTTGAGAGAAGGCTCGGTGCCATACTCAAGAGTTTGCTGAAGAAACATCTAAGAGATAAAATGCGAAGGGATCAAACATACAATAAATTCCGACATAAGATTTAACTCGGAAAAAGATTGGAGCACGAGATTTACCGCAGGAGGAAGCCTATCTCGGCAGAAGTGCTCGATCCCCCACTCCCAATCAGCAGAGAAGTTCTTGTTGGTAGTGAAGAGGGCCTTGACCCGGCGGAATATCTCGGTATTGCTCAACTCGAATGAGGAGGTCCGGTTGGGGTCAAGGCACCAGCTCATGTGGCAAAGCTTGTGAGTGCGTTTCTAGAGAGGGGAGATCCGGTTGCGGACGAAAGTGATCATCGCGTCCTTGTTGCGCAGTCCCTGATCCTTCAGCTCCTGGAACCGTTTGTTGACTTGGTTCGCAAGGACAGTGGGTTTCTTGGGGATCTGGTCCCATAGATCCGGATTAGGAGGACCCGGAACATAGGGGCGCAGCCGGATCAGATCTTCAGTCGTGTCATTTCTGACATAAAAGAAGGTTCGGGCCTAGCCCTTGCAAGAATCAAGCCCCGTGACTCGGGGAAAGACGGACTGTTTCCAAGGAGAAATAGAGGCAGTGCCGAACTGCGTGAGTTGTTTGTCCTCCGGGTCAAGCTCTCTGTTCGGAATCATGTTCCAGCGGAGACCGAAAAACCGGATCCAGAGCTCCTTTGTGGGCCACAATCCGGTGTAGCCCTCTATGGTGGAAGCAAAGGCCGAAGGGGAAGTGATGGCATTCGCTAGAAGGTGATGCGGTTGAAGCTCGTAGGTGGTGAGCCAATCGTGGAAGAAGTCACTAACGGGGAGGACGAACCCACGCTGGAAGTGGGAGAGGAACACTACAAACTCACCCGGATTGGGTGAGGGAGCGAGCTCCTCGGCGGCGAGGCGGGCGATGACGCCCTCCGGGATACGCCGGGTGCGGTACAACCAATCTAGGTCGTCCTGGCATACCCAGGACCCAGCCCAGACGCCGCGCTCGGCGTTCTCCGCATCCTCCTCCATCTCCTGTTCCGCGACGGCGAGTTCTTCCTCTGTCATTTCTAGGTCACTGTCCTCACTGGCCCTATCGGCGGTGGGGGGAGTGGCCTGGACTGGTGCGGACCCGTGGCGGTGGAGATGCGCGGGAGTGGCGGCGATGCTGGTGCGCGAGGAACGGTGCGGCGGCAGCGTAGCTAAGCAGGTGCGGCGGCAGCGGCGCTGTCGCTGGGAGGAAGAAGAAGAAGAGGCAAAGGGGCGCTAAGATGGGAAAAGTCCCAAGGGGCGCACCCCTCCCCTATTTAACCATGCCTAGAGGGGTAGTGGGATCGTGCTATGCGGAAGGGCCACACGGTGTGGCCGTGTATAATCCGGATCAACCAATCAGAAACGAGCCACAGGAAGGGCCACAGGGCGCAGGTGATCCCACGACGTGACGTGGTGATACAGTTAACAAGGAGACAGACACGATGTGACATGTGCAACAGTAACACCTGACATTAACTGCGGCAGTAACTGACGCAGGCCCTTAAAATGAGGCAAAATAATGATTACCCTCCACGTGGGGAAGCGTACGAGGGAAGGAAGAATAGCTCGGATAACTATAGGGTGACCCGGCGAGCGAGTGAAAACTGGGAATGTGCCAAGGGAAAACATAGCCCATTAAATCCGGGATATGAGGTAACTCGGAAGAGAGGGCAAAAGGCTCGGTAAAATTAAACATGCTATGGCCTTAGCGGTTGAGGCTGCTAAGACCGCACCAGCTTCGGGGACTAATGTTGGGGGGATACCCCTGGGTAGGGTCACGCCGGGGTATAATGGCCGAGTTAGCCGAGGTACGGCAAGGTCAAAGCAAGTGCTGGCCCAGTCACCTCAAGGCAGGCCGAATCACGGAGTAACCCGGACCTGAGGATGTCCGCCTAACTGAGTCCCGGCCGACTTATGTCGTATGCCGGCATGATTTATGTAACTTGTATGCAGGTACCGGTGTGGCCGGATCAACCAGGCACGATCCGGGTTATATCAAGCTTGCAAGAGAAGGAAGGTATCTCGCTGGTCAAAAGGTGGCCACTGTGCGCCAGCCCTGGGCTCGGGCTCAGCTTTCAGGCCCGCCAGCCGGGTCGGGCCGGGCTCGGGCCTGGGTTTTGCACGGGCGGGCTTTGTCAGGCCCGGCCCGAGCCCGGCCCGGCCCGAAACATGCCCAGGACTACTGTGCGCAGAGCGTGAGCGAAGCGGACAGAGGCCAGGACCACCGAGGCGTGGCCGACAAGGGTGACATCGCCTGTGTCGGATGACGCTGGCACCGCAGAGGCTCACGTAGCCTCTGCATGGCTTACGAAGGGGAAAAGTGACCCGGTCGGTTTGCTATTTTGGGAAGAGGCATATTCCCTGGAATATGCCTCCACGTATGCCCTAATTGGAGACCTAGCCACTCCTATATAGGGAGGGCTAGAGCATCTATAGAAGGGGCTGGTTGATCTCTAGTTGGTTGAGTTTTACTAGTATGTTCCTGAGGGCTAGCTAGTGGAGAGAGTAAGAGAGTTCCTTCTTCCTCCTCTTCCCAATACATCTCAAGGAGCATTTGTAAACATTGGAAGTGAATCGAATACAAACATCTGTGTGTGGAATCACCACACTATCCCTCCCTGGATTCCTCTAGCGCATCTTGTCCCCACCTTTAGCCTATCCATGGCATCTGCCATGACACCACCACGACAAGCTTCTTCATTTCACTAACCAAATCTTCCGAAGAGAACTCAAACCGATGCACCTAATGCAACGGCAAGTACTTCACTCCCAAATTCCACCAAAGCTATAAAAACTTATGGGGTAATAAGAGAGAAAGAATAATATAGGAAATCCACAAAAGACTCCAAGATCTAGATCCCAAGAAGTTCCCCTCACTTAGAGGATAGATGGATTGGCGGAGTTGTAGATCGAGAACTCCTCTCTCTTTACCCTAAAAAATATGCAAAAATCATTGGAGGGATTGAGATGTAGCAATCTTCAAAAGGTCAACAATGGTAGGGGAAAACTTGCATAAGGGTTAGGTATCCATTGAGGAAGAAGGGATCCTTAAATAGGTCCCTAGAAATCCAACCGCTATGTTCAGAAATCGTCCGGACCGGAGTCTCCAGACACCCCCCCTCCTCCGGAGTCTCTAGTGCACCCAGCCTATTGGGAGACAAAGTTGGAAACCCCTGTTGTCCTCCAGGATACTTTTTGGGTCGGAGACTCCATTTCCCGGAGACCGGAGTCTCCTCCCTCGAAAACTAATAGAAACACAAATACCAAAACGATCATAACTTTTGTATCCAGACTCCAATTTCGATGATCTTGGGCTCATTTCGAAGAGGACAAAAAACTCTACAAGATTATGCAGAGAAAAATCATAGTCCAATAGGGGAGAAAATACCAAGAACAAAGAGGTAAGAAATCTTCTTAGGTAAAAAACCATTAAAACCTCCAATATCAAAAACGCCATACGATATTCATATAAATCCATTTTTGATGAACTTTAGCTTGTCATGGAGATTAACACAAGATCTAAATCCTCACATGGATAAGAACCAAGAAAGATGATGGAAACGATGCAAAGGTTTGAGCTTTCTTCGAACGATGCGGTCATGTTACTCACTCGAGTGCCCTCTTGATAGTATGGCTATCTATCCTAAATCCGGTCTCCCAACTAATAACATGAGACTAACAAAAGGTAAAACCTATGAAGATCATACCTTTACCTTGAGCATTCCACTTGAGATTGATAAAGACAATCTTATGGAACATCTTTCTTGATTGCTCTTACTCACGCTTGCTTCATGAAGACCTGTGAATTGCTCCCCCATACACCATGGTTAAACCACTTACTTGAAATTGTATTCATCAAACCATGATCACCAAGGATGGCGAGCTTCAAGCATGTGACCTCCTAGAGATGGCGCATCTTGAGCTTGCCCTTCATTTCTTCTAACTCCATTAGGATGATGTCTTGAAGATATACATGAGGAACTCTATATTCTTATTCAAGACATTGTTGATCTTATTTTATTTATTCTTCTTATTTTCCAACATGATTTAAAAAGGTTGAAAGCTGATGTCTACGCACTTCTATTCTTGTAGACAGTTGTTGGGCCTCCAAGTGCAGAGGTTTGTAGAACAGCAGCAAGTTTTCCCTTAAGTGGATCACCCAAGGTTTATCGAACTCAGGGAGGAAGTGGTCAAAGGTATTCCCTCTCAAGCAACCCTGCAATCAAGATACAAGAAGTCTCTTGTGTCCCCAACACACCCAATACACTTGTCAGGTGTATAGGTGCACTAGTTCGGCGAAGAGATAGTGAAATACAAGTGGTATAGATAATTATAAGTGGTAACAGTGATAGAAGATAGCTTGATGGCGTGGAGAAGACTAAAGGAAAACTGAAATAAAGAAGGAAGCAAGCAAACATGTAACAGATCTAGTTGCAAACGGTGTTTCAATGCTTAGAAACAAGGCCTAGGGATCATACTTTCACTAGTGAACACTCTCATATAAATATATTCTCTTTATGATACTACTCTTAACTACTCTCCGGTTGGACACTCTAATCGATGGTAGGGCTATAACAGCACACCTCAAAGTAAGCCTTTCCCATCTAGAAAACCCCACACTATCACCTTGAGTACTATATGAGTCCAACAAACACCACAATTTCATAAAGACATCCAACTCCAAATATAACTCATAACAAGTATTTGTAATATCTAGCCTAAGTGCCACCATGGTATGCACGCTGTCACTTTCACACACATGGGGAGAGCAGAGATCTAATAAAGCACTTGAGTAGCAAGGTAGATCTAATTGATTACAAAGCTCATGATCACAATATGATCATGCATAGAGAGAGAGAGAGATAAATACATAGCTACCGGTAGAACCCTTAGCCTCGAGAGAGAACTACTCCCTCCTCATCATGGGAATCAGCAATGGTGATGGAGATGGCGGTGGAGATCAATGGAGATGGCTCCGGGGGCACTTCCCCGTCCCGGCAGGGTGCCGGAACAGAGACTTTCTGTCCCCCAAATCTCTCCTTCGGTGGCGGCAGCGCTGTGGAACTTTTCGTGGCTGGAGGCTTGATTATTTAGGGTTTTGGTATCAGGAGGCTCTTATAGGCGAAGGAGGCAAGGTCGGTGGCCGGCCAGGGGGGCCCACACCATGCCCTGGCGCAGCCAGGGGACCCGCGCCATGGGGTGGTGTGGCCACCCTGTGGCCCCTCTCCGACTCTCCTTCCGGCTCCGTGAGTCTTCCGGGAAAACAGTAACTTTGGCTTTTGTCCCGTCCAATTCTGAGAATATTCATTTTCTGACTTCCTGGAACCAAAAATAGCAGAAAACAGGCAACTGGCACTATGGCATCTTGTTAATAGGTTAGTCCAAGAAATCATATGAAAAGTACTCCAAAGTTGGAACAAAACACAAGAAAGTAGATAAAACCAAGCATGGAACATCAAAAATTATAGATACATTTGCAATGTATCAACATCCCCAAGTTTAACTCCTGCTCGTCCTCGAGTAGATAAGTGATAAAAAGAAAGAATAAGTTTTGAGGTGACATGCACCATCAAAGACTTGATCAAAGTATTTGTAAAACATTAAAAGCTGGGATCATAGTACTTCAATCATGTTATTCATGAAAGACAAAGTTCTAGCAATAAGACAAAGAAACTATGATGCAACATGAAAAGGCACAAACAAAAGATTCATGAATAACAATGCTTTGCAAGATGTTTGTTTGTTTCACATAAAGAAAACATAGCATAGTAGCATTCATCTTGTCCCCCATAGAGTAGCAAACATAAATGCATAGGACACCTTCAAAGTTTATAAGAGTGACTAGATACAAATAGTTTAAAACAAGCAATATCAAGGTATGCATCAATCAACTAGTCTTGGGACAATGCACATAGAACTAAGAATGGCCACTATGCTCTCAAAGTAGGTGCATAAAGATAGAAGGTGGAGACACAATATAATGGTGGAAGAAAGGCCTTTTTATAAAAGGAAGTAGGGATTCAAGTATCATAAAGAGCTTCCAAAAATTATGGTGCTTATAGCTTTCAGCTCTCATTGCCCCTATCATAAGCATCTTGAAGTGATTAAGGTTAAAGTGAACAAACTATGGTGTACATGCTTGACGAAGTATAAGTTAGAAATCTCATGTCCCTTGTATACGAGGGCCGCTCCTCATGCTACTCAAGTTTAGTCACCGGTAAGTTCTTGTCATCGTAAGTACATGTGTATCATAGAGAACCGCCAACGGGGTACCCCTTGCCCGATGATACGGAAGAATCCCCATATCAAAATGACAAGGCAAGCAGACAACAAGCATCTCAGCATTCTTCTTATTTACCATGGGAATATGGTGCTTTTTTTCTCTCTTTCCTCTTTTCATAGTATCTCTTTTTTTCTCTTTTTTTTCTCAATAGGACTCTTTTTTTATAAGAAGAATGCTTCATAGACAGCTCATTATGGTTACGCTGTAGGTTTCCACCATGTCAGCATGGATTAGACCAGCGGCCCAGGCGTTTCTCTAACACATATACATAACTCCATGGACTTACAAGCTCCCCTTTCATTTCACACCGACGACATCCATATACAAAAGAGCATGATATCAACTAGGTACAAGTACCAAGTGCAATGTTGAAAGCGTTCCCCATGAAAGCATGGTTCTGCTAATTCCCAACAAATAAGTGCAAGCATATACAACATAGATGACACAATGGTTCAAGTTTATTAAGGGCAAGAAAAGTAAAGTGTGCCATCAAGTTCGTGAGAGCTTTAATCACTAGTTTTCTCATAACAAGTTTAATTCGGAAGGTAGATAAAAATATGAATATACTTGGAATAGCATATGCTAGTAGGTAGGTATGGTGGACTCTTTGGAATAACTTGGTTTAAGGAGTTGGATGCATGAGTGGAACTCATACTTGGTTGTGGAGGCTAGCAAAAGACTGGGAGCGACAAACTAAGAGAGCAATAATGGCCATAATCATGCAGAGCAACAAAACATTATTGATCAAAGCATAAAGTGATACTACAAGTTGAAAACTAAAGGATCATAAAGGCTATGGTGACTTGAAATAGTCATAACATGGTGTGAGCATGTGCCAAGTCAACCCAAATAAAGCATCAAAGGAGAATACCACTATACTATGCTTTAATATGCTAAAACAACGCATGATTCATCCAAGGCACATTAAGAAATCTCAATTGTTTATCACAAGTCATGCTACAGCAAAGAATACTAAGCATAAAGCCAAAACAATATCAAGCATGGCATGACAAAGGATAGGCCACAGTCAAAAACAAGCTCTTTTTACCACATAAGCATGAACTTTCCTACTCTTTTCCAAACCAAACCAAACTATTTGCAAACCAATGTATGAAAGAGGGGGTCCAACCAATTTATTCAGTAAACTAAGAAAACCAAGCAAACAAAAAACCAAAACAAAAACGAAAAAGAAGACGCTCCAAGAACAACACAACTGTGTATGAAACAATAAAAATGAAGCGTTTGGAAGAAACCTGGGATTTTTATTGATGAAGAGGGGGATGCCTTGGGTATCCCCAAGCTTTGACGCTTGTACTTCTTGGATATTTCTTGAGGTGACACGCGTGGCATCCCCAAGCTTGAGATTTAGTCCATCCTTCATCTCATTACTCATTCCTTCCATACACCTGAAATTTTTTCCTTCATACAAAACTTCACACAATCTTTATTAGCAACATTAGTGCACTCAAGATAAATAAGTCTTAAGGTTAAGTTCTAACACCAAATAAACTTCCATTAGAACACTAGCTACTGAAGCACTTCCCTCAAAAATCTCAATTCCCCAAAAGAACTCAAAAAGGAACCAACAAGAAGCAAATGCAGAAAATGACAGAAATCTGTCAAAACAGACCAGTAGGTAAATAAGAATTTTTTCGAAGACCTTCTGTTTCTCAAATCAAAAAGTGTTGAACTAACGAAAGTTAGATAACAACCTGGGGCAGAAGCACAAAACTTCACGCCTCAAAAATACGTTCAGAGATTTTACATGAATTGTTACGGTGAAGCACAGAAATCTGTTTCGGGACAGCAACTTTTCCAATCATTACTTCTCTCTCATTAGAGGTTACTCTTGGCACAAAAAGCAAATAAAAAGGATAAGGAGCGGTTATTACTGAAGTAATAACTTCCAAGACTCATCTAAAACTTTTGGGTTATCTCCCAATAAGTACTTTTCTTTAACGCCTTTAAGTTAGGCATGATAGTTTGAGAAGATGCTCACATAAGAAATATGAATTGAAGAAAAAGAGAGCATCAAGAAGCAAATTCAAAACACATTTAAGTCTAACCCACTTCCTATGCATAGGAATCTTGTAAAGAAACAAGTCATGAAAGCACAAAGCAACAACCATAGTAAAGCAAAACAAGTGCAATTTCAAGACTTTCAACATAAAGAGGGGAAACTTAATATTATTGAGATGCATAAAACCATGTTTCCCTCTCTCATAATAAATTTCAGTAGCATAATGAATAAAATTAACAATATAACCATCACATGAAACATTCTTATCATGAGCCACATGCATAAAAGAATTAGTACTCCCCATATAAACATAGTCATTCTTATTGATTGTAGTGGGAGCAAATTCAACAAAATAGCTATCATTATTATTTTCATCACCATAATCATAAATTATAGGAGGCATATTGTAATCATAATTAATTTCCTCCTCAATAGTAGGTGGACTGAAAATATCATATTCATCATTGTAATCATCATAAATTGGAGGTTTGGTATCATCATAAGCAATAGAATAGCTATCTTCCAAAGCTGGGGAACTAAAAAGATCATTTTCATAAAAACTAGCTTCCCCAAGCTTAGACTTTTCCATAGCATTAGTTATAATGGTGTCCAAAGAATTCATACTAACAACATTGCTATTAGCATGCAAATAAAGTTCCATAGGTTTTTTAATTTTCTCTTCAAACACTTCATGTCCTAACTCAAGATAAATACTATAAAGCTCTCTAATTTTGTTGTTGTTTTCCATTAAGCCTAACTAGTGAAAACAATAAACAAAAACACAAAATTGCAGAATCTAAAGAAAATAACTTTGAGCACTCACACCGGAGGATGTGAGTACCTTTTACCTTACCTCCCCGGCAACGGCGCCAAAAAATAGGCGTTTGCCGTGGGACGTTCTTATTCTTTAATCCTCCGGTGTGAATACCTTTTACCTTACCTCCCCGGCAACGGCGCCAGAAAATAGCTTGATGTCTACGCACTTCTATTCTTGTAGACAGTTGTTGGGCCTCTAAGTGTAGAGGTTTGTAGAACAACAACAAATTTTCCCTTAAGTGGATCACCCAAGGTTTATCGAACTCAGGGAGGAAGTGGTCAAAGGTATTCCCTCTCAAGCAACCCTGCAATCAAGATACAAGAAGTCTCTTGTGTCCCCAACACACCCAATACACTTATCAGGTGTATAGGTGCACTAGTTCGGCGAAGAGATAGTGAAATACAAGTGGTATAGATAATTATAAGTGGTAACGGTGATAGAATATAGCTTGATGGCGTGGAAAAGACTAAAGGAAAACTGAAATAAAGAAGGAAGCAAGCAAACATGTAACAGATCTAGTTGCAAACGGTGTTTCAATGCTTAGAAACAAGGCCTAGGGATCATACTTTCACTAGTGAACACTCTCATATAAATATCTTCTCTTTATGATACTACTCTTAACTACTCTCCGGTTGGACACTCTAATCGATGGTAGGGTTATAACAGCACACCTCAAAGTAAGCCTTTCCCATCTAGAAAACCCCACACTATCACCTTGAGTACTAGATGAGTCCAACAAACACCACAATTTCATAAAGACACCCAACTCCAAATATAACTCATAACAAGTATTTGTAATCTCTAGCCTAAGTGCCACCATGTTGTGCACACTGTCACTTTCACACACATGGGGAGAGCAGAGATCTAATAAAGCACTTGAGTAGCAAGGTAGATTTAATTGATTACAAAGCTCATGATCACAATATGATCATGCATAGAGAGAGAGAGAGATGAACGCATAGCTACCGGTAGAACCCTTAGCCTCGAGAGAGAACTACTCCCTCCTCATCATGGGAATCAGCAATGGTGATGGAGATGGCGGTGGAGATCGATGGAGATGGCTCCGGGGGCACTTCCCCGTCCCGGCAGGGTGCCGGAACAGAGACTTTCTGTCCCCCAAATCTCCCCTTCGGTGGCGGCGGCGCTGCGGAACTTTTCGTGGCTGGAGGCTTGATTATTTAGGGTTTTGGTATCGGGAGGCTCTTATAGGCGAAGGAGGCAAGGTCGGTGGCCGGCCAGGGGGCCCACACCATGCCCTGGCGCGGCCAGGGGGACCCGCGCCATGGGGTGGTGTGGCCACCCTGTGGCCCCTCTCCGACTCTCCTTCTGGCTCCGTGAGTCTTCCGGGAAAATAGTAACTTTGGCTTTTGTCCCGTCCAATTCCGAGAATATTCATTTTCTGACTTCCTGGAACCAAAAATAGCAGAAAACGGGCAACTAGCACTATGGCATCTTGTTAATAGGTTAGTCCAAGAAATCATATGAAAAGTACTCCAAAGTTGGAACAAAAAACAAGAAAGTAGATAAAACCAAGCATGGAACATAAAAAATTATAGATATATTTGCAATGTATCAAAAGCCCTTGGACATTTCTTCTTGATCTTCATTTCTTCAACCTTGAAGCCAACACATGGTCCAAGCGATGCCAATGGATAATTCCTGCAAGTGTAACTCAATGCAAACATTATTCCATAGATATTGTCATTAATTACCAAAACCACATATGGGGCAGACATGCACTTTCAGCAAGGAGCTAGTGGCAAGGAGCCGTAGTAGCGTTAGTGAGCCATCAGGGCCAGGAGCAGGCGACTAGAGATTGAGTGGGAGTAGAGAGGGAGTGGCACAACTATGGGTGAGAGGGTCTGACTATCTAGGGTTAAGAAAATGGCCATGTGCATGTGTATATAAGGACCTATAAATGGGATTTTGAGCTGCCTAGATTGGACATGAGCAAAGAAAAGTGTTTGCGGACGATGTGGGCAAAGCCTGCCCACATCAACGATGGTAGTACAATAATCTTCACTGTCGATGTGGCTTGCGTCGATCTCCTATTTTTGGCGTGCCTCATGGCACACGACATGTTTTTCGCATTGTGCGATAAGGGTCCGTGTAGGGTCCTTTTGCACTAGTGTATGCATGCCTTCTCTCGAGGACCGAGACAGGGATCCTTCCCTGCCCCCCAAAACTATGGATCCAAACCTGGTGAGAGGTTCGATGTTATATTTTTAACAAAGAATAAGCATATGAACCTACGGGTATCGTCTTTGCATTCCAATTCAAGAGGGAAGGCATAATATAAATACAGATCATAGAAGCTTGAACACCTATATTATGGCAACATCTCCAAAAAGGGAAAATAGATCATTGGCAACGATACATGACATTGATACATTGCAAATGTATCTATAATTTTTGATGTTCCATGCTTGGTTTTATCCACTTTCTTATGTTTTGTCCACACTTTGGAGTACTTTTCATATGATTTATTGGACTAACCTATTAACAAGAGCCACAGTGTCAGCTGCCTGTTTTCTGCTGTTTTTGGTTCCAGGAAAGTCAGAAAATGAATATTCTCGGAATTGGACGGGACAAAATCCGAAGTGCCTATTTTTCCGGAAGTCATCAGATGCCAGAATACGAGACGAAGAAGGGCTAGAGGGCGGCCACACCACCTGGCCGCACGGCCAGGCTTGGCCCGCGCTAGGGGGTGGTGTGGCCAGCCCAGGCACCCCCTCGGCCTCTCCTTCCGCCTATAAGATGCCCTCGGGACGAAAACCCTAAGTAACCGATCAAAAATCCACGAAAGAGTCTGTAGCCGCCATCATCTCCATCCCTAGATCGGGAGGGATCTGAAGCTCTTCCCGCACCACCAAGAGGGAATTCACCACGAGGCCTTCTTCATCACCATGCAAGCCTCCGGTGTGATGCGTGAGTAGTTCAACCTTGGACTACGGATCCATGTAGTAGCTAGATGGCTGGTTCTCCTCCTTTGTGCTTTCATGTCTAGATCTTGTGAGCTCCGTTCATGATCAAGATCATCTATTTGTAATTCTGCATGTTGTGTTTGCAGGGATCCGATGGATATTGAGATGCTATTTCAGATTGATTATTGATTCTATCATGTCTTTGTTATTTGTGATCTTGCATGCTTTCCGTTGTTAGTAGCTATCTTGGCCAAGTAGATGCTAGCAACTCCAAGAGTTAGTATTTATGCTCGATAGTGGGTTCATGCCTCTGTAACTGGGAAGTGAGAGAAATCTCTAAGGTACTAGATGTGCTGTTGCTACTAGGGAGAAAACAACAATCCTTTGTTCATAGAACAATCGTATTGTTTACTTTACACGCAATTCGTAAAGCAATAATCTGTTGCTTGCAACTTAATACTGGAGGAGGTTCGGATGATAACCTGAAGGTGGATTATTAGTCATAGATGAAGTTGGATGGCGGTCTATGTATAATGTGGAATGCCCAATCAAGTTCCAAAGGAGTCAAGATGATTAGTATATGCATGTATTGCTTTCTCGATGTTTGTCAATTGCCCCGCTGTAATTTTTTCATCCAGCATGTTATCTATCTTAAGGAGAGCCACCTCTAGTAAACTATGGATCCCCGGTCCTTTTCTTTACATATAATCTATAAATTATTTATTGCTTTGTGTTTACTTTCTGCAAACTATTGCTCCTTTCCATTCGATACGTTTAATCCTTTGGTTTCCGTAAAACACGGTGAGATTGACAACCTCATCGCAAGTTGGGGACAAAGTTCTGTGATTGTGTTGTGCAGGTCTCCACGTTGCTACTAGCACCGGTAGTGTGCCCTGCCAAGGCTCAGCTAGCAACACCTTTGGGGTGTTTCTTTGCTCCTACTGGTTCGATTAAATCTTGGTTTTATAACTGAGGGAAACTTGCTGTTGTGCTCATCATACCTTTCTCTTGGGGTTCCCAACGAGCTCTACATCAACACTGAGCCATCGAACATATATCCATAATATGCCTACAATGAAAATAACACTACTATTTTTTCATGTGCATCTCATACACATAGTTTTTGGTGCCTTGGTGACCAGGCTAAAGCTAGTTTAATTCCAAATCCAAATCAAGTAGTACCATGTCCATTAGATATCCATCCAACCATTCACATCTTCCTCGTCCTCCTATTCTCAACCCAAAATTCTAACCAAGGACGGCGCTAGGCTCACCAAAGAACATAGGCTTAGTTATCTCCATTACATCTACCTCCCCCCATATCATCAGTTATCACCACCAGATCCACGAACTGATTTGTAGTCAAATCCTTCATTATTGTAGACACCCTTATTTTATCCTCTGCACCCCTCCATCATCTAAATGTGTTTTGACTCGCCATGTCACACCGACCAATCGTTTTGTTTGGTAAACACAACACATGGTGTGGCTGCACTGCTCGATTTGTGTTTGTATCACCCTACCATCGGTAAGTATGTTTTCCCACGAAGACATGGCTAGGGATCCTCCATTTGCCAAGAACCATGAATCTGAACCTAGTGAGGTATGATGTTATTTTCTCTATTGTAAAAGAAACATGAGGAAGAAGCGGAATTATGCAATGGGTAGGGGGCACTCCTGATCCCGCTCCCCTCCCAAAAATTGGAAAAATAGTAAATTAATTAAAAAAATCTAAATAAATGTTTGCATGTAGAGGCTGCATGTATATACGTACGGATTTTCTGGCATACCGAAACTCGAAACTATGTAGCTTACGCAAAAATAACAAAGTACCGAATAAATAGTAAGAAGGAACTAAGTTTTAGACTTTTCTACAACTTAAAAACCAGATAACTATGTAACTTAATGTTACAGTAAGTATAGTCGAGTTTAGGAGTGCACATGTAGTGAAAATTCAATCTAGAGGAAGAAGGAAAGAAAGAGGAGGAAAATAGTTTATTTTTTCGAGAAATCCGGCTGCAGTGTTATCCATTCATTAAAATTCAAGATGAAAGCCATAATAATACAACTATGTATCAAAGGAGTTTGGTCGCCTGAATTATGGTAAAAACTCCGACAAGGAAGAATGAGCTCTTGGCAACCATATATAACGGATATCCATAATACGCTCAGAATGAAAAGAACACTACTCGTTTTTTTGTTTCTGTGTGCATCTGGTACACACGGTTGTTGGTGCCTTGCTGACCAGACTAAAGCTAGTTCTGCCAATCATAAACTATGCAGGAACAGCTCATCCATGTCCACTGTAGTGATTGCTTTGCTGAAAAAACGTCTCACTGTTTCAGTGAGCAATGGGTGGGATGATGTGGGGAAGATTCTTCACACATGCAAGCGATCGTCTTTGCCCCCAGCCAAGTAGTGCATGCCCTGATCCCTATCTTACGATCTCTCTTTCTGCTCATCACTAAACTAACGGCAGCAATGAGATGTCATTGACATCTTTATCCCCCAACAACTAATAAAGTTTATTTGTCTCTTGGCTTTCCCTCCTTTCAACTTTCTGCTAAGATGGCTGCATGTGTAGCTCATTAACAATCCGGAAGTAAGTTGCACACACATGTCTTTGTTAATCGATCCGGCTGGTCCTAGCTTTACACTAATATTCATAAGTATATTGTCCTTTTTGCGAAGCTGTACTACGCATAGATTCGAAGTGGGGAAAGCGAGGGCATCTTTTCGGGAGGAAACTAAACGATGGACCGGCGAACAATCCATCTTCTTTTCGACGGAATTTTTGGCTATTACTTTTGGACTTTTTGAAACTAGCTATACTACTCCTAGTTTGTACTTTATGAACTGGGTATGTAGCTTGTTTTTAGTAGTAGTTGATTTTCATGACAAACACATACATGTATATATGTTGTAGGGTTTTGCAGAATTTTAGTACTACTCTTTATGATTGATTGGTCAATGCTTAGAATTAAGAATGTCAAAGGTTTTTCAGATATGCATGTACAAAATAAGTGGAGTACTATATATTACTGGTTTTAAGATCGGGTGTGGAATATTTCCCATGGTTCACTATATTATTTCCTCTTGCATAAATACAAATTTTTAATTGTGTATAATTAGACCAGGGAAAGAAAGACAAACCCATGAATTAGGTGACTGGTTTCCTCCCCACATGGATGCACGTAGTTTGCTACTACTATATGCCTGTACTAATATTTCTTATGGTGTGCCACGCATCTTGTCCGATCGCCTCGGCTGGTAAGCACTAGCGGTAAGCAACTCTACTGTCGTGTATTGACACATACTTTATGGCGTAATCTTGTTGCT
This sequence comes from Avena insularis, assembly GCA_023614405.1. Lineage (NCBI taxonomy): Eukaryota > Viridiplantae > Streptophyta > Magnoliopsida > Poales > Poaceae > Avena > Avena insularis. The sequence continues at coordinate 654,523,955 of CM042690.1, read as the reverse complement.
TTTTTATATATAGAAAAACAAAAGGCATTTGGAGGGGTTGCTAAAACTATAAAAAAAAATACTATTTTCCGTGTACGTACAGGATCACCTTTGTCCCTGCTCGTTCGTCTGCTTCATCATTTGCGTCTCTCTTGGTGCAACGCAACATGCTGCATGCTCCAAAGTATGCAAAGGTCGAGCGCCACTTTTATCTCTGGGTTGCGCCCAGTTATCTCCATCATCATGGCGCTGCGAGACCTCGTGCCGATGCGTAGCGTAGTAGTGTATGTGTATTTCGAATCCCAACCAGGTTGCCAACATGAACTAGTGCCTACGCCCATGTGTGTCGACGATCTGTAATTGTACTCATTCGCTTTTACAGAGAGTCCATCCATGGTGGTGTGCAGGAGAGAGATGTTACTGTTTTTTTACCGTGGCGTATGCAATGTGCGTGCGTTCGGCTAACTTGGCGAGGTAGCTAGGGCTAGGACGTGATGGTAATTCAGAATCTCTGTCTGCTTTATTTCGAGACATGTTAACGCGAGCATCTTTTACCAGTTGTAGGAACTTCCCGGTTTCGAGTTCCGGAGCCTTTCACCGCGGTCGGTCACTCGGTCAGTGGACAAAAATCAAAATCAAATCACCAGGAATTCCTCTCCATCACAGCACAAGTTTTGAACCTTTCAGTCACCCATCCATCTATCCGCCCGTCCGTCCCATGCTAGCTAAGCCGATGATAGAGGTAGAAGATAGATGCCGTAACTTTTCCCTGTACGTAATGCTACACAATTACACATCCACAGGCCGGCTCTCTTTCTCTGCGGCCGATGCAATCATGCAGCTCCCTGAAATGACCTATCAGTAGTATCCGGCCGGCACGCAATTCTTCACTGCCAGAGACGACACATCAGGCCTGCCCTGCTCCCCGCCCTCCCTAGTACTACTAGTACTAGTACTAGCTAGCTAAAACATTCTCGATCTACTCGTATCCAGCGCGCGTTTCTCGGGCGCCGAAACCAATCGAGACCTCTGCTGAAAAACAACCGATGCAGCACTGCAGAGACTCATGGTAAGAGTGAGAGATCGACGATGAGGCGGGAAAGTTGACTGAAACATGCGATCGATGAGATGCAGTTAGGCCTATGCCGGACACCAGGGTATAAGGCTGCATGCCCTGCAGCAGCAGGAGCAGCGACTGTGCACGCAGGGAAAGAGAGCAAGAGAGGTCAGGTGCGTGTCTGTAGTCTGTACATGGTAGCATTGGCAGTGGCAGACGACGGAGCTTTTGCTTGCTCAGGGAATGCGGTGAAAAAAGCAGCCGCTAACCCACGCTCGCGATGATTATACTCGCTCGCCTGGCGCAGCGCCGTGCAGGCGGTGTGGGGGAGACGGTGGTGGTGTGCGTGTTCATCAGAATCGGTGCCTGCCGCGCGCGCATCATTCTGCCTTTCGGATCTTTTTTACAGTCTCTCGCTCCATTCATGCTGCTGCGGCCGGCCGGTGTGAGTTTCGAAATGTGATGAGGACGAGGATGCCTGGTGGTCAATGGGCATAATTTTCAGATCCTCATACTGCAATAGTTATGTCACTGTTCTTATGTTAAGAAGGAAAGATAAGCGGTGTGTCTGTGCAACAGAGACGACTGTAGCTGTATGGTGTTGACGGCTAACTGATCAATGTAGCTGCATGGTGTTGAAGCGGAACAGATCCCCTGCAGCAGGGTGGCACTTGTGTCAGTTTGGCAGGTTGCAAGAATGCCATCTTGTTGACCAGCTTCATATCCAGTGAGGCAGTGAAAGAAGAATTAAGTGTAGCTAAGATCAGCTCTTGCTCATTAAGAAGTATCTAGGGATCAAGAGCAGTTTTCGCACCCCTACATACATCAACTAGCTTAGCACACGTTATAAGCAACCTCGAACCAACTAAAAACCAACTAGCTTCGCAGCATTTTCCTCTCTTGGATCCACATCACCATATGACTCCCCCTATTCAGTATTTTCCTATTCTTGGTTGAAATTGTTGGCAATCCCAAAAAAAGTAACCTTTGCCAATAACAAAAGGAGCTTTAGTAACCCATTCACATTTCATGATGTACTTCTTTTCTATTTTTTATCCCCAGATCATTCGCTGCTCCCCAAGTTACTTTGATTTCACCGCCCATGATCATTTCTTTAAAACAAGTCAAACGAGTCTTAGTATCAAGATTTTTTTGCGATCAGAGTCTTATCTGTTGAAAATATAAGCAAATTATCATAATATTTAATCCGAAATAAGTAATGATAAATCATGACTATAAGTGCTAGAATTAATCTAATCATGTATACTAGCAGAATAAACGAACAGATCATATTCAACCAGAATAAACAGATCACATCTATTTCAAGAGCTAGTACAAGAAACTGCAACAGAAACTGAACTAGATAGGAACAGATTACGTACGGTGCTGGAGGAGGAATCGGGTTCGCGTTCAGGTTGGGGTTAAGGTTGACACCAGTGTCGTCAGCCATGGCGTCGATGTAGAGGCTGCTGATGTCCGGGAAGAAGTCCTCGTCGGGGAAGGAGTGGTCGGTCGACGTGATGCCGTCAGTAGTCGCGCAGACGCGCTCCCCAAAACCTGATCGCCCCTCACCCGTACAGGTTCACGAGGCGGTGGTTCGGAGGCCTCTTGTCCGTCGTCCGGTGCACGCCGAAGAGGGGATGGAGAAGGTGTAGCGGCGCAAGGTTACGAGGCGAGATGTGTATTGTCTCGTATTAGGGTTTTTGCCTAAGGCCGTTTATATATAGGCGCCGGTCGGATAAGACGTGGGGCGTAACCCATGTCCGAGTAGTAACAGCCCACGTTTCCGGAAATACCGGAAACGGCATGTAAAAATAACTTCGCACAATAATTTTCCCGAGCAGCAAAAGATAAGATCGGCACGAGGCACAATTCCGCAAACCCAAGGCAGCGTGGCGTGGCGTGGCGTGGCGTGGCGTGGCGAGGCGGAGGAGGAATGCGTGTATGCCACTCCTCTTCACTCTCTTTAGGAGGTAGTGAAACACTCCACTATATATATTGGTCCAACTCCTCTAAACTAGCAAGGTGGGACTAAACTTTGGTGCCACCCCTTGCTAGGCATGAATGGGCCAAGAGAATTTCAGAATTTGTATTAGGCTATGGGCCAAGGCCCACACCCAAATTCAACAATCCCCACAAATTCTCATAGGCACATATCATCACATCACAGCAATCAGTTCCATAGCATTGTTTATATACCGGTGCGAGGTGGAGACTGTTAAGTTGAACTTCCACTTAGAACTTCATGCTACACTAGATTGTAACTTGAATAGTGGACTATGCCTTGAACTACAAGTTTGCTGCGCACTAGGTTCACATAAGGTCTAGACCCGTCAGGGCTGCGAAGCTTCTTCAGTTTGGAGCTTATGCGTCATACTCCAGGGCCTTTCATGAGTTTATTAGAGAGCACCCACCTCTCACGGATTGCGACGTTTGACCGTCAGACTCATATAGGTGTGTTCTTCAAAAGATGTTCTGCAGGACAACATCTTTGATTAAACAAGCCACTCGTAACACATTAAGGTAAATACCAACCTGCCATGCAGAATAGGAGAGTATTGCATCTATACGGAGTGGTAGTATGCTATAAGGATACTCCTCCCGGTTGACCAACAGCTTGTCTCCCAACTCTACTTCACGGGATCTCCGATCACATAGAGCGGGTTACCACCGTGAGCAACTCAAAAGTGGGTCTCAAACCCATCTCCTCGATGCATTATCTATCACATTACGTGATAGACCCTTTGTGAAGGAATCTGCAGATTTTTAGATGTTTGGATATAATCCAATGCAATAACCGGAGTTTCTCATTTTCCACAGATTTCAATCTCCTCTTCACATGTCTTGATGACTTCATATTGTCCTTAGAACTGTTTATTTTTATGATCAGTTTGGTTATCACAGTTCATAAGGATTGCGGGTATTGGTTTTTCAACCATGTAAGTTCATCAAGAGTTCACGAAGCCACTGCTTCAACAATGGTTGTGTCTAATCTTTGAGTTCTGCTTCCATAGTTGACCTTGTTAAGATGGTGCTTGCAAGACTTCAAGAAACAAGCGCCACCACCAAGTGTAAACACATAACCACTCGTGGCCTTAGTCTCATCAAGATCAATCCAGTTTGAGTCACTATACCCTTCAAGTACCCTTGGATACCCGGAGTAGTGAATCCCATAGCTCGCGGTGCCTTTCAAGTAACGCAAAACCCTTTCAAGGGCTGCCAATGAACATCTCCAGATTTGAGACAAATCGACTTAACTTGCTTACAGCAAAGGAGATGTCGAGCCTCGTAGCTGGCTAAATACATAAGCGAGCCAATAATGAGAATATCTCGGTGATCTTTAGCATCCTTAGGATCTCCCCGATTCTTCGAACCAACACGCTAGGATCATATGGTGTAGGAGAAGATCTACATTCGCTATACCCAAAACGACTCAAGATCTTTTCCACATAGTGAGGCCAAGCGATGTTATCCACCATCATCATCTTTCAAAGACTTGATGTTTAATATCACATCAGCCACTCCTAGATCTTTCATCTCAAAACAACGAGATAGAAAGTCTTTGACCTCATTGATAACATTAAGATTGGTCCCGAATATCGGTATATCATCAACATACGGACATAAGATGACTCGCCCCCACCATGGCGATAGTACACACACTTGTCACCGTTTACAATAAAGCCTTCATCGATTAAAGTCCTTTCAAACTTCTCATGCCACCGCTTAGGTGCTTGCTTAAGACCATCTGGAGACTTCAAATAACTTGCACACCTTGCCTTGTTGACCATCTATCACGAATCCATCCGCTGATCCATATAAATTTCCTCATCCAACTCTCCATTTAGGAAAGCCGTCTTAACGTCCATTTGGTGAACGAGAAGATTATGCGAAGCCAAGGATAGCGATTACTCGAATGGTGGTCAATCTAGCCACAGTGAATAAGTATCAAAGAAGTCTTCGCCTTCTTCTGGGTATAACCCTTGGCAACAAAGGCGTGCCTTATACTTCTCAATAGTACCATCAGGTCTAAGCTTCTTCTTAAACACCCACTTACATCCTCTGAGGTTTGCACCCATAAGGACGATCGGTAATTTCCCAAGTTCCGTTTGCTATGATGGAATCCATCTCACTGCGACGGCTTCTTTCGATGGTCGGCATCTTGAGATGCATAAGCTTCAAATAGAAGTGGGAGTATCATCCACGAGGTATACAATGAAATCATCACCAAAGGACTTCGCAGTCCTTTGTCTCTTACTCGGTAGGAGCTTCCGTTATCCTCCACAGGATTATCGTGGTGTTCTATCGAAATGGTGGGTTCAGGAGTTGTGATTAATTCTTGACTAGATAAACTAGGCATCTCCTGATTTGATGAACTAGACGAATCTTTCATGGGAAAGATGTCTTCAAAGAAAGTCGCATCATTCGACTCCATGATTGTACCAACATGCATGTCAGATACCTGAGATTTCACTATCAAAAATCTATAGCCAATGCTATGAAATGCATATCCCAGAAAGACACAATCCACGGTTTTTGGTCCAAGCTTGCGCTTCTTGGGTATCGGCACATTCACTTTCGCCAAACAACCCCAAGTTCGTAAGTAGGAGAGTTTCAGCCTTTTCCTTTCCCATTCCTCAAATGGAGTAATGGTTTTGTTCTTTTTGGGAACACGGTTTAGGACATGACATGCAGTCTTTATCGCCTCCCCCCACCATTCCTTGGATAGACCCGATGTATCTAACATGGCGTTAACCAAATCAGTTAGAGTACGGTTCTTTCTTTCGGCCACCCCATTTTACTGAGGTGAGTAGGGAGGCGTCCTCTCATGGATAATACCATGCTCCGCACAAAAAGAATCAAATTCGTTGGAAAAATACTCTCCACCACGATCAGACCGAAGTCGCTTAATCTTTCGATCAAGTTGGTTTTCTGATTCAGCTTTATAGATTTTGAAGTGATTAAAAGCTTCATCTTTAGATTTCAGAAGATACACATAACAATATCGAGTGGAGTCATCAATTAAAGTCATGAAATATCGCTTTCCACCTTTTGTCAACTCACCATTCATCTCACAAAGATCTGAATGTACTAGTTCCAGTGGTGCCAAATCTACATTTCGGCGGTCTTGTGAGACTTGCGAGGTTGCTTAGCTTGCACACATACTTGACACTTGGAACCTTTGACGGTAGTAAATTTGAATTAAATTCATATCGGCAAAGCGTCATGCACCCAAAATTAATATGACAAAGTCGTGAATGCCAAATATTGGATTCACTATCATTGCAAACATGATTAATAAATTGAGTACATAAGTCTGACAAAGATAAGCGGAACAAGCCTCCGCACTCATAACCCTTTCCAACAAATTGTCCACACTTAGAAATTACAACTTTATTGGACTCAAAGACTAACTTAAAACCATCTCGACACAGAAGAGATCCGGCGAGATTCTTATTGATTGAGGAAGCGTCTGCGCATTCTTGGTATACGATCTTCCCAGTAAACTTCAGATCCACCGTACCAACACCTTGAGCGAAGCACGTGAGCCGTTTCCCATCAGCACGAGCAGCCCGTTCGACGATAAGAAGAGAACATGGAAATATCAGCACATACATGTATATTTGCACGGTGTCTATCCACCAATCAGTGAATTACAAACTGAAAGAACGAAGGGAAATATCGTACTCCAGCATCCTTCATCTCAATATCACCAAGAACAACATTAGCGGACTTGCCACTATTTCCATGTGGACGCTTGTCAAAGCGATTAGGCAGCTAGGAGCCCCATGATTAGGATCACCACAGACATGGCAGGATCCTTTCTTCTTATACTCGATCTTCTTCTTGAAGTTGGTAGTGCATGGCCTTGTTTTTGCCATCGACTGTTCTTATTCTTGAACTTGTGGGACTGGAAGTTGTTTTCTGCACTACATGTGCTAGAACTTCCATCAAAGCCTCGAGGACGTGTATCTTTTGCTCTCGCCTTTTCTTCAACATGAAGAGATCCGATGAGATCCGAAACAGAAAACTCCTGTCTCTTATGTTTCAGAGAGGTAGCAAAGTTCCTCCAAGAAGGAGGAAGCTTAGCAATAATGCCTCCGGCCACGAACTTGTCCGGTAAGTTACACTTGAACTGCTCGAGTTCTTTGGCAAGGGACTGTATCTCATGAGCCTGATCCACGATGGGACGGTCATCAGTCATCTTGTAGTCATAGAATTGCTCCATGATATCTGATTCGATTGCCAAGATCCGAAACACCAAACTTGGCGTCCGGTGCATCCCACGCATCCTTGCCATTATCAAATGACATATAGGTGTCAACAATGTTGTCACCAAAATATTGAACAAAGCCCCATAAACATGGTGTCGACTTTCAAACGCTTCCTCTGAGCAGAAAGGTCTCCCTCAAGTTTGCCAAGAGTGGCGCTATAGCAGCCTAGGTTTTTCAACCATAGAACTGTTCTCGTGCGCCATCTCTTATAATTGACACCGTCAAAAGGAGGCGGCCTTGTAGCCGTGGCTAAACCAGTTGAATTTAGTTGCCTATAATCAGGTTTTTGGATTGTTGAAAATATAAGCAAATTACCATAATATTTAATCCGAAATAAGTAATGATAAATCATGACTATAAGTGCTAGAATTAATCTAATCATGTATACTAGCAGAATAGCAGCAGATCATATTCAACCGAATAAGCAGATCACATCTATTCCAAGAGCTAGTACAAGAAAGCGCAGCGAAACTGAACTAGATAGAAACAGTTACGTATGGTCTTTGGAGGAGGAATCGGGTTCGCGTTCAGGTTAGGGTTAAGGTTGACACCGATGTCGTCGACCATGGCGTCGATGTAGAGGCTGGCGATGTCCGGGAAGAAGTCCTCGTCGGGAAGGAGTGGTCGGTCGACGTGATGCCGTCGATGAGTCGCCTTGACGCGCTCCCCAAAACCTGATCGCCCCTCACCGTCTGAGTTCACGAGGCGGTGGTTAGGAGGCCTCTTGTCCGTCGTCCGGTGCACGCCGGAAGAGGGGATGGAGAAGGTGTAGCGGTGACGCAAGGTTCTGGAGGCAGAGAGATGTGTATTTTCTCGTATTAGGGTTTTTGCCTAAGGCCGTTTCGGATAAGACGTGGGGCGTAGCCTAAGATCGGCACCGAGGCACAATTCCGCAAACCGCGGCGCGGCGCGGCGGCGGAGGAGGAGGAGCGCGCGTGTATGCCACTCCTCTTCACTCTCTTTAGGAGGTAGTGAAACACTCCACTATATATATTGGTCCAACTCCCTCTAAACTAGCAAGGTGGGACTAAACTTTGGTGCCACCCCTTGCTAGGCATGAATGGGCCAAGAGAATTTCAGAATTTGTATTAGGCTATGGGCCAAGGCCCACACCCAAATTCCAACATTATCATAGTGACAGCTGAAACAAATAACTTGCACAATTACTTTTTCAGTGCAGAAGGTATTAGTCTAATCTAGCTTATAATTTGTCAAGAGCAGGGAGGAACTATTGGGCCTGGTCCACAAGGTTGTCCTTTTCAGCCCGTTGGAACTCAAGCTGGGGGCCAACGAATCCGATGGTTGAGATCTGAGACGGCAACCTTTGGTCCACCGCTCGCTTCCTTGGACGCGTAGATGGACCTCGTAGGGCCTACCCGTGTTGCGTAAGCGTCAATGATGACTACGAGGCACAGGAGGCGTGGCCCAGCCAACCATCATTGTGTTTATATCATGGTGCTTCTCTCTTCCGTGCTTGCTTGCTTGTCCTAATTCCTTCCTAAACAATGGTGGTTAACTGCTTCCTAGTATGCATTGATGCACTAGAGCTGCTATGTGAACTCGTGATATACATACGCCGACATGCTAGCCAATAGCCTAGCTAGTAACATGAAGTGGGAGAATTCCTTACGTTTCAATCTGCTTATGCCGCTAGTGAAAGCTGATTGATTGCCTCTTTTACAAATTTGCTTCGATTTCATTTTTTTAACCTTCGGTCAGAGAATTATCTCCAGTGCGTAAAAAAATTTGTGATGCAACTATGACATCTTAGAATATTTTCCCCAACAGCACCTAGTCATTTATTTAGCACAAATAAAGATTTATAGACATTAAATTTAGCCAGTGTGCACTATAAAATAGAGGATTATTCCTTCCATTTTACATATGCCACTAGGGTTAGCTGCATCATTGCTTCAGTTACAAATTTCCACTAACGAAAGTGTTACTGCTTTGGATACCATTTTGTTGCCCTTCGGTTAATAGAGTTATGCTAAGTGTGTAAAAAACATTAGGCATACTTGTATATTACACTTGCAATGCAACTATGACATCTTAGAATATTTCCCTCAACACCATCTAGTCATTTAGGACAAATAAAGATTTATAGAAAACAAATTTAGCCATTGTGTACTAGAAAATATGCGTTAACGGAAGGATTTTTTATATGTTTCGGAAAAAACATTGATGTTCTTTTCGTGGCATAATTATAATTTTTAAAAGGAAAGCGATGAGGCAACCCCACACAGAGACTTTTATTTTGAAATAATAAGTACATCAAATTCATGTCCATTAGGACATAAACCCGGGTGGCTGGATTGTACATGCACTCCCCTAGTCAGCTGAGGCATGCTCACTTCTTATTCATGACCAAACCGAAGGGAACTCTAGTACTAATGGAATGACAAAGAAAAAAAGTCAAAATTGTTATAAGGTATTGAGACCTTTATGTATATACTCCCTATGTTTTATAATACTTGCTTATTACATTTAGCTTTGTAAACTTTGATCAAGTATACAAGAAAAGATACCAACATCTATAATACCAAATGCATACAATATGAAAGTATATGTCATGTTGATTCTAATAATACTGATTTCATATTGTAGATGTTGATAAAAAATTTATGTTCTTGTTCAAATTTTAGAAAGTTTGTCTCCGAGCAACAACTATTATGCGAAGTAATTTGAAATGGAGGGAGTATGAAATAGTCTCAACCATAAATGTGAACAAGAAGTGAAGTTCCATACATGCGGGCTAGACGTACAATTAGTCGTCACTCGGATTTTACAGGAATTTTAGCGCCACAACAAGAATCAATCTTACAAACTACAAGTACACCCCGTGCATGCACAATGCACATTCACTAGCTAGCATATCGCCTATTGGAGACCGTAGTCGGAAGGCTTCAAGATTGATAAAGTCAGCATCTCGGCTACACCTTGTACTGAAAAAATAAATTTCCCTGCTGAATGATGATACATACCATAACTCAAACTTGTAGTTTCATCCCCCTGTCGATCAAGGATACAACTATCCTCCACTGGGCAGCTAACTTGTGTATGAGCTTTGCTAATAATGCATGTAGAACCTTCGTACAGGACCCCTACTGCATCAACCATACGCTGTTTTTATTTCTCTATATAGGGGAAGTAAGGATGCATCATATGACAGGGAAGAAATGGCAAAATGTACTTCGATGTGGCAGGAACAGTAGCACGGTAATCAGCTAGTGCCTGACCTAAGCGCGCGCCCAAGTGGGCACGCAAGTGGACGGCTGTCATGACATATAGCCATCTAAAAACAGTTGAAACAAAATTAATTGGCTACGTGATGACCCTAGCTAGGTGTGTAAACTCATGTTAACGACAGTCGAGTCGAGTGCATTGGGGGGCATGACAAGCACGTAAGCTAGTTTTTCATGTTAACCACAGTGGGCACTACATTGCGCATGACAAGCACCTAAGCTAGTTTTTCAGCGCGCCCACGTCTCATCTGTCGGGTGCCGATCGATCGCCTCCCTGCAGCTGCTTAGCGCAGCCCCCCGTTGATATGGATCGAATCGACATCCGATCCAGATTATGCATGCGCGATTGGATTTCTCCTCTGCCATGATTTGGCCGTTTGACTGTTCACGCACATATATATGCTACAATGCATGTTGCAGTTTGCGGCTCGCGACCGGCCGGGAAGCTCAGATCATCTGCTTGTCGCTACGTACGGCTAACGGAAAGAATATATTCCGATCCGTCGGGGGAACAGTCCCGGCGATAGCTTCATCGGTCCCTAGCTAGTTATTAGACGTCGCAGGTCGATCATCGACTGCAGATTAAGGGTATATGTGTACTTCGAAAAAGAAAAAATCAGAGCATTAATTAACTTTTTTTCAGAAGAGATAATTGTTATCTCCCCTAGATCGATGGCTAGATGATGTTGTTTCTGCGGAGTCGGCTGGTCCAACTCTAATCTGCCGACATACGTGTTAGTAGATATTGTGAGCTAGCTAGTACACCTGAATGATGGATCGATCGAGCCGTGGCCAAAATAAATAGGCAGGCAAACTGATCGAGATAGCATGTACTCCTGGCTAGTTGGCATGCGCTTCGTCCGCTCGATCCCATTCCCTACTACTCTCCACTTGCATTTCGAGCAAACACCGATCAGACTCTACCGCTCCAGCTCCATCTCGATCGGCCGACGCTCGACGGAGTCACGGAGGGCCCGCGTCGCCGTACCCCGCTTCTTCCCGAGCATTTCCGGCACATCGACCGACGATCGATTCGAGCTAGCTAGCCTAGAATAGATAGCTGCGCCCGCGGGTACGTACTACGTACGTTCGCCCGGCCCGGGCACAACGCGCACGCGTGAACAGGGCGCCGCACACATGCATCCAAACCGCGTTCTTCGTCAGTCGCTCGCGAGCAAAATTGGCAACGAGCTGGCTGCCTGTACCCCGCCCACACAGTCGCATTCCTCAAATTGTACCGGTGTCGGACGCACGACAGATCGATCGATCGATCGCCTGGCGATATCTCGATCGAACTAGCGACTAGCTCGACATCGCGCGGGGATTCAGCGTGGCCAGCCACGGCATGTGCATGTGACACGGACGATCAGTGCGTGGTGCGGGCCGGGGATGGATGGATGGGGAATAAGACGGAGGGCGGTCGCGTACAAACGCAAGGGACCGTGGCCGCGGGCGGGCGAGAGGACGTCCCTCCGTTCCGTCGCCCGGCCGGCGACAAGGGGATGCGTGCCATGAACGGAACAGCGCGCCCCCCCGCCGGACGTACTTGTCCTCTCCTGTAGCTGTAGGAAAGCAACCAAGCGCTGTATAGCCAGCGCCCCACACATTTTGGAGAGCTAGGACGCTAGCGGGGCTCTCCCTCACGGGCGCCCATGCATCTTTGCCGTCCCGGTCCATGCGCTCGCTGGCCATTACACAGTAAGGATGCAAACGGGGAACCTCTAGGGTACCCTCTACCCTCCTAAGTACAAAAAAAAGAACTAAATTTTTACAAATCTTAACTTTTTAAGAAAACTAGTTCATTTGTTTGTACTAGACCAAAATAGAGGATACCCTAAAGGTTCACAACTTGCATCTCTATTACACAGTTAGTAGTAGTACAAGCGTACAAGGGCTGCGAAAAGTCCACTGTTCAGCTTGGCACACTTCTATTAGTACCAAATTATGCCTGTCCACTGAACCCTTAAACTGTCATCATATTTTCCAGAATTCTATCTCCTTTAGCAGCTGGTTGTTGTTGGAACGAAAATCATTCCGAAAATTTCCAAATTTAAAATCTTAAAGCTTCATGCCTATAGGGATGTGGGCTAACATTTAAGGATTTTCTAATTCTCGGTCAAATGAGAATTAGCTAAATCTCAGTTGACACTCAGAACGCCATCGCCGGCGGGTTCACAATTACTCCTTGGGTCCACAATGCACACTTTTTTTTAAGGTGAAACAGTAGGGAAAATCCCCACTGCAATTTTTTTATATTATATATGTGTATGTTACAATGAACAAAAACTAGTACTCCTTCTGTCCACAATTATATTGCGTAAACGTATTTCAAGGTTCAACTTTGATATATATTGTGGCCAACAAAACATGGGTTATTTGATGTAAATATTGTATTTTTGAATTCGTATTTGAATAAATCTACCAATGGTCTCATGTGTTATTGATCAAATTAATGGTTAAGTGAGAGAACGCAAAACTAGGACTTCATGTAATTGCGGATAGAGGGAGAGTACACAATTTACACTAGATGAACAAATTATAACTTTAGGGTGAACATTTGTTTAGATCTGTATGGACATATTTGTGAAATCAAGAGAGTGTTAGATCATTTTGTCCCAACTAAGATAATATTACAATATTTTGTATTAGACAAACCAAATATTTATAAGATTATGGATATACTTACTTATATTATTATGAGAAAAATAGTAAAAGTGACCAAGAATTAGTTAATTCTCAGTCAACTGGACAGAGATGCTCCCTAAAAAATGCCTATGTTTTTCTTAAAAAAAATAATTGTTGATGACAAGTGCAAAAATATAACATGGTTACTTATATTTTTTACACCTGTCATAATTAGTCATACTACAGAAGAAAAAACCTTGGTTTTTTCCTATAGAGCTTGTTTGGTTTGTGGGATTTGAAGCCGTTGGAATTTTTCTATGGTATACTTTGCATGAAATTACAGAGGAAATTTCTCTTAGGTCCAACCTTATAGAAAAGTACTTTGTCTCTATGGCAAACACACGATCCTTCTCTAAACATAATTCTTTACCCTTCCGTGAAACTGACCGGGAGGGTAATTGATGTGCCACAAGACATGTGATGCATGTAAAATGCATCTAAGATGTTTATAGTTTATTATGCCAAATTTCTTCATAATTGAGTCATATAAGATGTTATAATCATGTTTTATAGTGATTTTGAGAATTTTCCTAATAGATCTTTTTTATTTGTATTATAACTATGTAGACACGAAAATCCTGTTTTACGTTTTTTTACTTTCAACGGACCTTCGTGAACTCAAAAGGGCCTAAATTTTTTTCTACTAAAGTTTTCATCAAAACAAAGGCATGGAGCTTGATTATGGTTTTTTTCTACTTATACATCAATGAAGTGTTGCATCATCTAAATCGTAGAACGCGATGCCATATGAATGCTTGTCAACTACTTTCTAAAGTTACATCAATATTATTCTTCATGAGAAGCTGTTTTGATCTCACCATGTTTCAGAGAGAGTAGACAAGTGAAACTATGAACCCCGGTTTGTTTTTAATCATAAGAAGCACCTTTTATTTGCATTTACGTGTCCTTTTGTTTTTAGCACAAATTTATTCCGAAAATACGAAAACAGTTATCGCAATTGCATTTAGTTCTTTCATATAGTTTACACAACTACCAACAGTATTACACAACACTCTTGCATTGTATTTAGTTTATCTTTCACATTGCATTTAGTTTACTTTACTTGCTGCATATTTACCCCCAAGAAGGTAACGACGCAACACGTCACCGCCATCGAGACCGCAACGGTATAAGGTTTTCACCCAGAGCCCTGATGTGAAAAAGGTAACCACAATGGCGCCCTCGAGAGGGTTACGGCGATGGAGAATCTTGGTGTTGCCATTACGTATTCCAGTCGTCAGTAGTCGCTTAAGCCTTCATTCTCTTTGAGGATGGAGTGAATATAGGGTGTTCTTACCGACAAGGTGGCCATCATTGTCTAAGAAGATGGCCTTCAATTAGCATGCCGCTGCCATTATATATTCCAGTCGGCAGTATCCGCTTAAGGCTTCGTTGTCATTTCTTCTATCTTCTTTAAATATTTGAGTACCTTTGTTTGTGGCGGCAGATCTTTCCCCAGAAGAAGCGTATACATGAAATACTAGCTCTAGATGTATCAGCCTCGTACGACTGTGCCTCTCCCATGCTCTGTGCATTTCTGGGAATTTAGGATACGCAAGACTAAGCAAGAGCATCTTGTACTAGCTATCTATATATAGTAGGAGTAGCAGTGGATGCGTACGTACATCTCCCCTAGCTAGCTCGCAGTACGCACATACCAGAGACCTCCACTGATCGCTTTCACGGCACAGGGCGACGCATCATTGCGCACGAGAGACCAAAGGTGTGCAAACAAAAAGTGTCAAGGGGGTCGGAACAGCACGAGTCACGCCCAGTTGGGGAAGGATTTGGATTAGCGGGGTTGTCACGTAGCCTCGGGCCAAGGCTGAAAGGGACAAACGGGGGTTTGTACCGCCAGCCCTTTCCAGGAGCCGGATGCCATCACCCCTTATCTTTGCCCTCCGATCTTTGGACATGGCTAATCCAAATCATTGAGCCACCCCTGGTGATCAACAGAGGAACAAAACCACCACTCCCCATCTTGGAAAAAGCTATGAACAGTTCCGGAACATACCATGTGGGATTTATTAACTTTGTGTCAACTCAATGGAATCTTAAGGTGTGGATGTAATAAGCCCCGCTGGTTGCCTACAAATCACAAGTTAGTTAACTGGCGTGCGCTATGATGGCCTACACATTGTAAACAATGTACCTGTAATGTAGTAGATCGTAATGGTTGCGAGCTTTGCATTTTGAGAATAACAACATTGAAATAAAGATGGTTGCGTGCATCTATTGATGTATAGGCCAGGGTTTTTCCCCTTTCCAAAAAAACACATTCATTATCTGGTTGGGACAATATATTTAGCCTCTCAAAGGTCTCATGAACTCCATGTCTCATTCATTTTACAAACTGGTCGAGTTGATTTTCCTGTCACGCAATAAAAAAACTATAGCGATTACAACGAAACAGAAAAAATAAGTATGTGTAAGCACAAATGAATCTCGGGTGTGGAGATCCTTCTTAGTTGATCAAATATGGTGCTATGAAGATGTAGTAAATATTGTACTCCTCGGGAACCTATATATTACAAACTATAGTTGTGACCAATTGTAAGGGTTTTTTAGTGTTGCGTTTCCAGAAGGTACAAAGGTTAGTTTTTTCCTAAAATGGACGCTAGTTATTTGATTTTTTTTATTATAATGTTTAGCCTCTCTAAAGTCTCATGAACTAAAATCCCAAGAACTGGAATTTATTTTAATGTTGCATGATTTAAAAAACTATGCTTATAAGACCAATTTGGTGTAAACAAAAGGGATCTTAGCAGTGGCTTATGTTAGTCCATTAGGCTATAAAAAGATCTTCACTGCACCTAATTTTTTTTTTCGAAATAGGGAGTAACCCCGGCCTCTGCATCAAGTGATGCACACAGCCTTTCATTTATTGCAAAGTTTCGTTATAGAATTTATTACATCACGGATCAGCTAGGATTGAGACATGAATCAACCAACAAAAAATGAAAAGCAACAAAAAGCTATCCATTTTGAAGTCTACTAATATGCCGCCATCCAAGAGCACGAAATAGAAGTCCTGAGCAACCGTCAACAGCCGGTTGCATCCAGTAACCATAGGCTCCCGCTGATCCACCGGGAGCAAGTGACACCATAGCTGTATCCAGTGCACAGCAAGTCGAATAACCTACAAAAAATTAGTACCTGATTGTTTGTTAAAGATAATACCGTTCCGACATGTCCAAATAGACCAACATAAAGCTGAAACCCCGACACAGATTCTAGCCTTATTCCTTTTATCAATTCCATTCAACCAGTTACCAAACATATTAGTAATGCTAGTTGGAGGAGTCATATTATAGGTAAAGTTTACTATTCGCCATATAATTTTTGCAAACGGACACGAGATAAAGAGATGTTCTATATACTTCATTGAGTCACAAAAACAACACTTTTGACACCCATTCCAATTGAGTTTCGCAAGATTATCTTTAGTTAAAATGACTTTCTCATTAAGGAACCACATAAATATTTTTATTTTCAACGGAATTTTTAGCTTCCATAAGTATGTTCGTAAAAATCTAGTGTGACCATTCATTAGGTCAAGATACATTGATTTGACCGAAAATACCCCAGTTGTAGTAAGTCGCCAAACAAAGGAATCCGGCGTTTGAGTTAACTGAACCATCATAAGCTTCTGACATAAGTGCAACCAGTCGTTCCACTTGTTGCCAGTTAAACCCCTTCTAAAAGCAATATTCAGCGGGACTTGATTTAGCACACTTGCCACACTAATAGACTGTCTTAAAATTATGTTGAATCTCAACCACTAGATCTTAGGCAAGGATGTAATAGAGACTTGTTGGTTGGCAGACATATTAGAAGTACTTGGTCGGCGCTACGACGAACATACGTCAAGCAATTCAGCGGTAACAAATATCGAGGGATGTTTGTGTAGTAGTTTTTGAGAATACGCGCATTCATTTTTTCCTTGAAGAAAGCTCTTAGTTATTTGAATACTCATAATTTTATCATATGTAGCTGCTCAACTAATAAATATTACTCCCTCCGACCCATATTAGTTGACTCGAATTTAAATTTAGATTCGATGTATCTAGGCATTTGTTTTAAAATCTTAATATGAATATATTTTATTGACAAACTGGTGCTAATTTATTGTCACGTGTTGCAGAACTCTACCAATAAATTTTAGACGAGAATTCTTAAAAAATAGACTAAACCTGCAAAAAAGAAATTAGTCGAAGCAAACACGATCTTATTAATTCGGAGCAATCAATCGTACTGTACATACTTATCCTAAGATATCAGCTTGCAAGATAGTGATCGATGGTGCACACCTCGCTTGCGGAAATGGAAATATTCTCATTGTCGTCTCCCCCATCGTGTGCTGTCCCTCTCAACGGGTGATCACAGAAGCTGGCCAGGTCCCCCGGAAGCACTTGCAGGAGAGGATAAAAGATGGTCGATCGTGAAACGCAGTCTTTGACAGAGATATTTACGGGCTCCCTCTGTCACTCTCCGCGACTCGCCTCCTCTCCTTTCTGCCCAAATTTCCCGCGCGTCGGTGGGTGCGCTGCCCAGATTTGAGGTTTGATGGTTGCAGCAGGTGCGGTTCAGTCGGCCCTCGGAGCGTGACCGTCCACCAACCGCTTTCGGGAGAAAGGTAAAAGAGCACGGAACGGAACTGAGGGCTACGCGTCGGAGGAAGAGAAAACTATGGTCGGGCCGGCCTTGTCAGTTGTGACGCAACTTAGCTGTAGGAGACGGTGGATCGCGTGGCCACTCGCGTGGGATGATGATCTAGCGGCGGGGCCGCGTTGCCCCACGCGGCGGTTTTCTCACGTTAAGTACGACCGGTTGTTTGCCCTCGCCGTAAAGAGAACATCGGCGTAGCCCTGCAAGGGCCAGTCGACCACGGCGGATGGGGATCGGCTGCGCGGCGAGGCGAAAGGAGCGGGGACGGCTGCCAACCAAGGCTATCCGTGTGATTCCGTGCGGTTCCCCCGTGTGATTCCGACGCCGCGTAAACTCGGTGCAAACAACCGTGGACGGGCGGGCCGAGCGGCTCGGCCCAGGAGATGATGACCCGACGGATCTATCTTGCTCCGCGATTCCAGGAATGCTATTTGCCGCCCCTTGCGACGCGGGCGGCTAGCACCGCACAGGGCGCAAACCTCGTTGGGCTGGCCCAGTCCCCGTTAGGCTTTTTCTTTTTACGTTTTTTTTTTCTTTTCATCTGTTTTTTCTTTTTTTTTCTGTTTCTTTTTACAGAAACATCGTTTTTTTAAAGATGTTCATTATAAAAAATATGTTTTTCGAATTTTGGTTCATTATTTTTGAAATATGGTTCATGATTTTTTAAATTGGGTTTATTATTTTTAAAATTTTGTTCATGTTTTAAATTTTTGGTTCATGGTTTTTGAAATTGGTTCATGATTAATTAGTTCATATTTTTCTAAATTGGTTTATGATTTTTGAATATGGTTCATGACTTTTTTTGAAATTGATTAATATTTTTCAAAATTAGTTTACAATTTTTAAATATTTGTTCATGTTTTTTGATAAAAATAATATATTTGTAATTTTGTTCATGATATTAAAAAAATATTCACGAATATTCACATTTCTTAAATCATTATTATAGAGCTTAGAGTTTAAACAAAATACAAGAAAAACAAGAAATCTCGTCACTAGGCCGACCCACTTAGCGCGCCTTCAGGCGGTGTCCGCGTGTTGCGCCGCCTTGAAGCGGTGTATATCACTTCCCCGTGATTCCTATTCTGCGCTTATCGCTGGCGCTCCATCTGAAGGACGTACTTCCTGGGCCGATCCATTTACTAATACGTTTTCTTCTTTATTGTTTATTTCTTTTTACCTGTTTGTGTTTTTCTTTTTCCTTTTTAAGTTTCTATAAAAACAATCTGTTTTATTTTATTTCACTTTTAAATATTTCTATTTATACTAAAAAATGTTCAAATTTGAAAAAGTTTAAATTATGAAATTATTTAATTTTCAAAAGTGTTTAGATCTGAAAAACGTAAGGATTTCTTAAAATGGTTTAGATTAAAAAAATTGTAGCTTTTAAAAATGTTTAGATTCTAAATTTGTTCAAATTTTAAAATTGTTCAGAATTGAAAAATATTAGGATTTCTAAAAAATATTAAAATTTTGAAAATGTTCAGATTTTTAAAATGTTTAGAATTGAAAAAAAATTAAAGCCATGCAAAAAGAGGGCTATCCCTTGATGGCGTGGAAGAGACTAAAGACAAACTGAAATAAAGATGGCAAGAAGCAAACATGTAACAGATCTAGTTGCAAACGGTGTTTCAATGCTTAGAAACAAGGCCTAGGGATGATACTTTCACTAGTGAACACTCTCATATAAATATCTTCTCTTCGTAATACTACTCTGAACTACTTTCCGGTTGGACACTCTAATCCATGGTAGGGCTATAACAACACACCTCAAAGTCCGCTTTCCTCATCTAGATAACCCCACACTGTCACCTTGAGTGTTAGATGGTTCCAACAAACACCACAATTTTATAGAGACATCCAACTCCAAATATAACTCATAACAAGGATTTGTAATCTCTAGCCTAAGTGCCACCATGGTGTGCACGCTATCACTTTCACACACATAGGGAGAGCCAGAGATCTATTAAAGCACTTGAGTAGCAAGGTAGATTTACTTGATTACAAAGCTCATGATCACAATATGATCATGCATAGAGAGATGAACACATAGCTACCGGTAGAACCCTTAGCCTCGAGGAAGAACTACTCACTCATCATCATGGGAATCAACAATGGCGATGGAGATGGTGGTGGAGTCGATGGAGATGGCTCCGGGGGCACTTCCCCATCCCGACAGGGTGCCGGAACAGAGACTTTCTGTCCCCGAATCTCCCCTTCGGTGGCGGCGGCGCTGTGGAACTTTTCGTGGCTGGAGGCTAGATTATTTTGGGTTTCTGTATCGGAGGCTTTTTATAGGCGAAAGGGGAGGCCGAGAGGGTGCCCTAGGCGGCCACACCACCCCTTGGCGCGGGTCAGGCCTGGCCACGCGGCCAGGTGGTGTGGCCGGCCTCTGGACCCTCTCCGTCTCATCTTCTGGCTCTGTGTTCCCCTCGGTGAAATATTGACTTTGACTTTTATCCCGTTCAATTCCGAGAATATTCATTTTCTGGCTTTTCTGTAACCAAAAACAGTAGAAATCGGGCAACTGGCACTGTGGCATCTTGTTAATAGGTTAGTTCCAGAAAATGTGTAAAAATACTCCAAAGTGTGGAGAAAACATAAGAAAGTAGATATAAAACAAGCATGGAACATCAAAAATTATAGATACTTTTGCAACATATCAACATCCCAAGCTTAACTCCTGCTCGTCCTCGAGTAGGTAAGTGATAAAAAGAATAATTTTTGAGGTCACATGCACCATCACAATCAAGATCAAACCATTTGCAAGCATTGAAAGTTGGGATCAAACTACTCTAAACATGAGCATTAAAGACATAGTTCTAACAATAAGTCATAGCAACTATGTTGTAACATGAAAAGGTACAAACAAAAGATTCATGAATAACAATGCTTTGAAAGCCGTTTGTTTGTTTCACATATAGAAAACATAATGAAAATGGTATTCATCTTGTCCCTCATAGTGTAGCAAAACATAAATGCATAGGACACCTTCAAAGTTCATAAGGGTGACTAGATACGAGTAGTTTAAGAACAAGCAATATCAAAGTTATGAATCAATCAACAAGTTTTGGGACAATGGACATTGAACTAAGAATGGCCACTATGCTCTCTCAATAGGTCCATAAAGATAGAAGATGGAGACTCAACATAAAAGTAAAAGAAAGGCCCTTCATAAAGGGAAGCAGGGATTTCAAGTCTCATAAAGAGCTTCCAAAAATTATGGTACTTGTTAGCTTTTAGCTCTCACTGCCCCCTATCATAAGCATCTTGAAGTGATTAAGGTTAAAGTAAACAAAATATGGAGTATATACTTGACAAAGTATAAGTTGGCAATCTCATGTCCCTTGAATACGAGGGCTGCTCCTCATGCTACTCAAGTTTAGTTACCGGTAAGTTCTTGTCATAGTAAGTACATGTGTATCATAGAGAACTTCCAACAGGGTACCCCTTGCCCGATGATACGGAAGAATCTCCATATCAAAATGACAAGGAAAGCAGACAATAAGCATCTCAGCATCTTCTTATTTACCATGGGAAAATGGTGCTTTTTTCTCTCTTTCCTCTTTTCTCATCCCTTTTTTCCTTTTATTTCTCAATCTCTATCTCTTTTTTTATAAGAAGAATGCTTCATAGATTGCTCATTATAGTTATGCTGCAGGTTTCCACCATGATTAGGCATGGATTAGACCAGCCGCCCAGGCGTTTCTCTAACACACATACATAACTCCATGGACTTACAAGCCCCCCTTTCATTTCACACCGATGACATCCATAAACAAAAGAGTATGATATCAACTGGGTACAATGTACAAGTGCAATGTTGAAAGCGTTCCCCATGACAGCATGGTTCTGCTAATCCCCAACGTATAAGTGCAAGCATATACAACATAGATGACACAATGGTTCAAGTTTATTAGGGGCAAGAAAAGTAAAGTGTGCCATCAAGTTCGTGAGAGCTTTAATCACTAATTTTCACATAACAAGTTTAATTTGGAAGGTAGATAAAAACATGAATATACTTGGAATAGCAAATTCTAATAGGTAGGTATGGTGGACTCTTTGGAATAACTGAAGCAAATATGCCCTGAGAGGCAATAATAAAGTTGTTATTATGTATTCCTTATATATGATAGATGTTTATTTTGCATGCTAGAATTGTATTGATCGGAAACATCAATACATGTGTGTTTAATAAACAAAAAGGGTTCCTAGTTATGCCTCTCTTATAGACTAGCTTGTTGATTAACAAGATGATCAAGGTTTCCTGATCATAGACATTGGATGTTGTTAATAACAAGGTCACAACATTTGTGAAATGATGTGATGAACATTCATCCAAAGTATAGCATTACGATCAAGTCATTATGTTTATATTGCTATAACACCATACGAAGTAATCTTTATCCTTAGACCATGAGATCATGTTAATTGCTAACACCTGAAGAGTATCTTGATAATATCAAACGTCACACCGTAACAGGGTGACTATAAAGATGGGTTCAGTGCTATGAAGGTGTTATGTTGAGGCTCATGGATCAAGAGTGGAATTTGTCAATCCCGATGACGGATAGATATACTCTGGGCCCTCTCGGTGATATCACATTGAGATAGCTTGCAAGCAAGTGATGTGATCACTAGAATGTTATATCACGGGAACGAGAAAAGAGTGCATGTCGATGCGAGATCAAACTAGGTATTTGGATACCGATGATCGAATCTCGGACATGTATTATATCATGAGACAAAGGGATTAAATTACAAGCATTAAAGGTTCTCACGATCACAGAAGTCATCGTTGAATATGCAAGAGTCAATATGGATCTCCAGGTCCCACTTCTGACTATTGATCTGAGAGGAGTCTCAATCATGTCTGCATTATTCGCGAACTGTAGGGTGACACACTTAAGAGTTACCAGACACCATTTTGGAGCACATATGTTTTAGACGAAAGAATTGCAAAGCGCAGGAATTGTAGAAAGTGGTTCGGCATGTGATATTGAAATATTGCAAGGGGTTATATGTGAATTTTTGTTAATTAAAGTAATTAAAAAAATTCTGAATAAATTTAATAAAAGAGTTTTATTAAATGAGAGAGCATTAAACTTGGAGAATTTTAATGCATTTAAAGTGGGGACTTTAAAAGGGAATGTGAAGAGGCATTTTAATGTGGAGGGGTTACCACCACATGAATGGGGGAGGTGAGGGGTCACCCCCCATGCACCGGACATGGAGAGGAGGGGCACCCTCTCATCCTATAAAAGGCCCCCCTCCTCCTCCTTCTTCCATACACCTCCTTGTGAAGGATCTCTCTCCCCCTCTAGAATTATTCCCCCATGGTCTTGGATTAGCGAGGTACATGTTCCCGGTGGCATTTCGTCTGGAAGGAGTTGCTGCTTCCGCTGGATCGCTGGAGCTAGGAGGTGGAGGTTGTCCGGTGGCTTGAACGTGTGTGCGAGTACGGATGCGTTGCTTAGTTGCGGCGCTCGGACTTCCTCACGATCTTGAGATCGGCAAGTGTACGACTACATCAACCACGAGTTCCTACTCGTTAACAAAACTCGTTGTCTTCGAGGGTAAGTTCTCGTTGTATGTATGTCCACCCGTTGCTTTGTACCTAGTAGATAGATCTTGGTGTGTAGTTCTCATCGTAGGAATTTTTTGTTTTCTATGTTGCGGACCCAACAGTGGTATCAGAGCCTGATCTATGCGTAGGTGCTTTGCACGGGTAGTACATATATGTTTATATGTGGGCGATGATGATCATGTTATTGCATCTTCTATGTACTTTGGATATTGGTGGCATAGTGGGATGAATCGGCCCGTACCAACCTTACATGTCATCGTACATGAGACCGGTTCCACAACTGACATGCAACTTGTTTTGCATAAGTGGATGGCGGGTGTCTGTCTCTCTACTATAGTCAATATCTGATTTACAACGAGTTGCTAATAACTTGGTATCCTCGTTGTGGTTCATGTTCGTAGGTGAGAACGGTTCTATCTCCGAAAGCCCTAAGCCACGTAAAACTTGCAATTGGTAAATTAGAGGCGTCTAGTTTAGATCGTTGCTGGGCTAGTGTATTGATATGGTATTGTTGTAAGTAGATGTATGATAGATACTCTTACAACATATTCAATGTTTAAGTTCCATAGACCTTGGCCTTACACACAAAGGAATGATAGAGATCATACCACGATGCAAATGATAGAGATCAAATGCATGGACCATATCATCTCACTTTACACATTAGATGTTAGCATCTTATACTGCTAGTTTGGCGCTTTTGGTAGCATTGTAAGATGATCCCTCATTTAGATATCAAGATAAAATGTGTTCTTACTTGAGTATGCACCGTTCTATGGATCGTGTTTCGAGACATCACGTGATGATCGGCTGTACTTGACTCTACGCTTTCATACAACGGGTGTAAGACAGTTTTACACACGCGAGTACTAAGGTTCTTACTTGGCGAGCCTAGCATGTACAGACATGGCCTTGGAACACGGACCGAAAGGTTAAGCATGAGTCATATAGTTGATATGATGCCCATATAGATGCTCTCCTTTGAAGCTACACCGACTCACGTGATGATCGGACTTGGTGTAGTGGATTTGGTTCATGTAATCACCAAAAGGACACGAGGGATGTCGTTTTTGAGTGGGAGTTCATTAGTAATTTGGATTAGTTGAACTCAATCTATCATAAACTTAGTCTAAATAAACTTTACAAATTCTGTTGTAGATGGCACCACACCTTTTAATTTCAATGTGTTCATGGAGAAAGAGAAACTTGCTGCGAATGGTAGCAACTTCACCAACTGGGCTATGAATTTGAGGATTCTCCTCATCTTTGCACAAAAGCAATATGTGCTAGATGCACCGCTAGGCCCCCACCAGCTCGATGCCTGACGAGGAAAAGAATGTCTATGTGACTCGTCAGGAGGACCACAACTTAGTTCATTGCGGCATACTGTATGGGCTAGAGCCACAACTTCGAAAGCGTTTCGAAAATGGTAATGCCTTTGATACCATGGGAGAATTGAAAATGATTTTCGATACCCATGCTGCCGTAGAGAGTTATAATGCTACTGAAAAGTTCTTTAGCTGCATGATGGAGGAGAACAGCTCCGTTAGTGAGCATGTACTCAAAATGTTTGGGTACGCCGATAAGCTTGTGTCCTTGGGAATAACGATTCCCATTGACTTAGGCATACATCGTGTTCTCCAATCTCTGCCACCTAGCTACAAGAGCTTCGTGATGAACTATAATATGCAGGGCATGAAGAAGACACTTCCCGAGCTTCTGTCAATGCTTAAGACTGCAGAAGTGGAGATTAGGAAAGAACATCAAGTGTTGATGATCAATAGGACCACCGGTTTCAAGAAGGACAAGAAAGGCAAGCACAAGGGAAATAAGGGTGGAAAATATGTTGCCGCGTCTGAAAAGAAACCCCGAGCTGGCCCTAAGTCCGATACTGAGTGCTACTATTGCAAGGGGACTGTCCATTGGAAGCGCAACTGCCCCAAGTATTTGGCGGACAAGAAGTCCGGCAAGGCAAACAAAGGTATATATGATATACATGTTATTGATGTGTACTTGACTAGTACTCGCAGTAGCACCTAGGTATTTGATACGGGATCGGTTGCTAATATATGTAACTCGATTCAGGGGCTGCGGAACAAGCGACAACTAGCAAGGGATGAGGTCATAATGCGGGTCGGCAATGGATCAAGAGTTGATGTGATCGCCGTGGGAACGCTACCTCTCCATATGCCATCAGGATTAGTTACAAACCTAAATAATTGTTATTTGGTGCCTGCACTTAGCATGAACATTGTATCCGGATCGTGTTTGATGCAAAGTGGTTATTCGTTTAAATCTGAAAACAATGGTTGTTCGATTTATATGGATAATATCTTTTATGGTCATGCACCTGTGTTGAATGGTTTATTTCTGATGGATCTCGATAGTAATACTACACACATTCATAATGTTAATGCTAAAAAGATTAAACTTGATGATGATATATCTGCATATATGTGGCACTGCTGTCTAGGTCATATTGGCGTTAAACGCATGAAGAAACTCCATTCTGATGGACTTTTGGAATCACTTGATTTTGAATCATTTGATACATGTGAGCCATGCCTTATGGGCAATATGACTAGAACACTGTTTTCCGGTTCAATGGAACGGGCGACAGATTTATTGGAAATCATACATACTGAAGTGTGTGGACCAATGAGTGTGTCGGCGCGAGGTGGATATCGTTATTTTGTTACTTTCACGGATGATTTGAGTAGATACGGGTATATCTATTTGATGAAACACAAATCTGCAACTTTTGAAAAGTTCAAGGAATTTCAGAATGAAGTGGAAAATCATCGTAATAGAAAGATCAAATTTATACGGTCTGACCGTGGAGGAGAGTATCTAAGTTACGAGTTTAGCACACACATGAAAGAGTGTGGAATAGTTTCACAACTCACGCCTGCCAGAACACCACAACGTAATGGTGTGTCGGAACGTCGTAATCGTACCTTATTGGATATGGTTCGATCTATGATGTCTCTGACTGACTTGCCACTGTCATTTTGGGGTTACGCACTGGAAACAGTTGCATTCACTATAAATCGGGCACCATCTAAATCCGTTGAAACGACACCGTATGAATTATGGTTTGGAAACGAACCTAAGCTGTCATTTCTTAAAGTTTGGGGATACGATGTTTATGTGAAGAAACTTCAGCCGGATAAACTCAAACCCAAAGCGGAAAAATGCGTCTTCATAGGATACCCTAAGGAAACGATTGGGTATACCTTCTATCACAGATCCGAGGGCAAGGTTTTTGTTGCCAAGAATGGATCCTTTCTTGAGCAGGAGTTTCTCGCGAAAGGTGTGAGTAGTCGGAAGGTAGAACTCGAAGAGGTTATTGAACCTTCTCTTCATGAAATGGCGAGTAGCGCAGCACCGGAAGTTGTTTCGGAGTTGACTTCACCTAATGAAGAGAGAGCTAATGATATTGATCATGAAACTCTGAAAGAGGACACTACCGAACCTCGCAGGTCAAGCAGGACACGTGCAGCTCCTGAACTGTATGGCAATCTGACGGGTTCGTAGCATGGAAAACAAAAAATTCTACCGCAAGAATGAACAAAACCCAGATCTAATCTAGATAAAAGCCAAGATCTAATCTATTAGACATGTGCAACGAGATAGATCTGTACTAACCCTCGTAGATTCGATAAGCCTTGTTCGAGATCGGATCTCATGGTTGATATAGTCGATCACTTGCCGATCTCAAGATCGAGTAGATGATTCTTCCAAGCGTTAAGCAGCGTTCAGCACGGTCACACGTCTGGAGTCGGCGGCACCTTCCTCTCCCTGTTCAGTGAAAGCAGCGGAGGTAGTAGATCTTCTCCACGGAATCCCAGCAGCACGACGGTGTGGTGGTGGTGGTGGAGTAGAGAATTCTGCAGGGCTTCGCCTAAGCCGGAGCAGAGCGAAGGAGGAGGAGAGAGGCGGCGGCTAGGGTTTGTTATGGGAGAGTACAGGGGGGTGGCGCCCCCTCCCCTCTATTTAAAGGAGGGAGGCGCCATGGGAGGAGGAGTCCTAGTAGGACTCCCCTCCCTCCTTGGCCGGCGGATTGGGAGGGGGGAAGGAATCCTCCTCCCCCACGAATCCGTGTCTTGCCTCACAAAGACTCCTTGATCCTTTCTTGGTTTTCAAGCAAACTCCAAGAAATCTTCTAGAACCTTCCAGAACATTCCGAAACCTTCTAGAATCTCCATACAAACACTCCGGAACATTTCCTAACTTAGAAAATGATCCCCAATATATGAATCTTATTCCCCGGACAATTCCGGATCTCCTCGTGATGTCTCGGATCCAATCCGAGACTCCGAACAACATTCGGTCTCCAATGCACATTCCATATCTACTTAAAACAACTTCGAACCTTAAGTGTGTCACCCTACGGTTCGTGAACATGTAGACATGATGGAGACACATCTCCGATCAATAACCATTAGCGGGATCTGGAGATCCATAACAGCTCCCACATACTCAACGATGACTTTGTGTAACATCCCAAAAATCATGTTTCAAAACTCATTCATATCATCCTTGCATCTTTCATTCATATAGGGTTTTTCTCAAAATCATTTAGATGCATAAACTTAGGCTATGATTTCATGTGGGCAAATTGTCTCAATTGGCCATCACCATTTGAGATTTGATTGTCTATGAACTTGTTTGCTTGCCTCCATGGTTAGAATGATTAGGTATAGCATTTAAACCCAAGTTTCCATTTTAGAAATATTTTCAAACCCTATTCCAAACATTTTCAAACTAGAGACAAAGTCTCTGTTTATTTCAAAACCCAAGCTTGACCAAGCCTTGCAAGGTAACCACTTAGTTAAAATGACTGTTTTTGAACCCACAAAACCCTGCAAAAATTCCCAAAGAAGTTTGTATTCAAAAGGATTTTAATTCATATCAAAATCAATTCAGAAAAATGGAATTAGAAAAAGAAAAGGAATTCTCAAAAGAAAAAGGCCGCGCGGCAGAGTTCTGGCCCAGCAGCAAATCGAGCCCAGCAAGCCCACCCGGGAACCTTCCTTTTCTTCTCTCACGTGCAAGCACACGCAGAATGACGACAGCCAGGCCCCACTTCCACTCACACCTCGCGACAAGCCTCCTCCACACGTCGGCATCGTCTCCCCATACGCCAGTTCATCCCCAAATCAACGTGGGCGTTTTCTGTGTTTAATCCGCGGCGTTAATTCGATTAAATGGCCGAGTAATTCTCGCTCGTGACCAGGCTATAAGAATCCCCTCTGCCCCTCTCTCTTCTCCCTCAAACCCCGAACCCAGAGCGCCACCAGGCTGCGAGCATTACTCTCAGAGCCCGCCGTCTCCGGCGGCATCGCGTAATTCCGGTGAGTTCTGAGCTCCCCTCTGCCTATCGTTCTTGCAAACTGGTTCAGTGAATCTCTGCGCTTCTTTTAAC
The DNA here is from genome assembly GCA_023614405.1 of Avena insularis. NCBI lineage: Eukaryota > Viridiplantae > Streptophyta > Magnoliopsida > Poales > Poaceae > Avena > Avena insularis. The sequence goes on along the minus strand of CM042690.1, from coordinate 654,495,031 downwards.
ACATTTCATTTGCCCTCGCATGAACCGTAGCTCCGGCAGCATCGTCGACTGGCCGCCACCGTCTTCTGTACGAACTCCGGCGAGCTCTAGTGGTAAGCCCAGACCGCCCCGCGCCTTCTAGTTCACAGCAACGTCCACGACGACCACCCGACGCATCGATGCTGTCCTCCACTCCGTCGAGGAATCGCGGCTGAACCCGAGTGCCCCTTGACCAATCATGAAGTACGACGAGCATCACCGTGACCGAGCCCGGTGAGCTACTCCTCTTTCTCACTCGCCTCCTGATCGCCGCCTCCATCGCATCGTCGACCGGCCTTTCGCCGGTAGCCACCGCCCGCCCAGATTTTGGCCAGGAGCAAGGAACCGTTAGATCGCATCGATGGCTTGGATAGAATGACTAATCGAAGGGTACGTTGATCTGAGCCGCACCTGCTTTAAATCCAGCGTCTGTATCACTCGATCCGCATTTAACCGTACCGACCAATTAGACAAAGTGGCGTGGCTAGGGTTAGGTCTGAAAATAGATTTAAAACCAGAAATTTGATCCAAATTCAAATGCCTATATCTTTTGAATTCCACGTTGGAATTTTGCAAACTTTATACCGTTGGATTCAGTAAAACAAGACCTATCTGCCTATCCTTTTTGTTTAGCAAATAGTAACCATTAGTTTGGCTTAAATTGCAGAAACTTGTTTGAGGCCTTTTGAGTATAGATTTAGTTTAGTATTTTGTTTTAGGGTTAAATAAGTTTGTCTTGGTTACTTTGTGACTTGTTTAGATTCTGTAAACATGCACTTGCTTGGTAGAATTTTCAAAAAATCACCACTTAGTAGATTCATGCATGCATGCATTCATAATATCTTTGTTTGTATATATTTGTGTGTAATTGTGTGCTACAACTTTGTGTGTAGATTTTGCTAGTGATTGTGATTGTGACGAGTGCTACTCTCCACACTACCAAGGAAAGTGATATCTTCATGAATATTCCATTCCTATATTTTATCTATGCATTAGTATTATTTTTCCAATTATAAGACTTGCATGGATTTTTGCTAAGTATAAACTATGCTATGGGAAAACCTATTAGGTGAAACCTTAGTGAAAATTACCTAAGTCAAGAATCCTAATACTATCATGCTTAGCCTAGCTACTAGAAAACAAGGGTGGTTTATATATTCACATTTTGAAAAATTATTCTAAGTCTTTGGACTTGTGTTTTATTTTAACAAAACAACTAAGTTAATGAATCACCTGGGTGGAATGGAAGGAATGGTTTATGTTGAGTGGTTCACAAGGCCATGGACTTGTCTTGTGTATCTCACTTGTGGATGGCCACCCAGGAACAAAGAGATTTGAGATGTCAAATGTTGAGAAGCTTCAAGTGCAACCACTTGGCATTATGGGCTCTGCCATGATCTTAGGATGCTAGAACTTAGTCTCTTGGACAGTGGGTGGTAGATGGGATGATAGGTTGGAGCGTCCATTTGACTAAGGAAAGGCTATCAAGGATCTTGTCTTAGGAAACCAAGTCTTGTGGGAAAGTGCACCACCTCTGCAGTGTAAAACCTAAGTACTTAGCCATGTCCCTGGTAAAGGACAATTTGAGCATCAAGACATGGAAACTTCAAGAATCTCATCACTCCAATTTCTAAATAAAACTTGTGGGTGAACAAGGGTTAAAAGGATCTTCAGTCCTTGATTGGTAGATGCCCTGAGTGGATCTTCAGTCTTTGATTGGTAGATGCCTTGGGTGTTTGTGCCTTACAAAAACTTAGTATTTTCAAAAATGTAGGGAAAAATCTATTTTGAGCAATGCAAGCCTAAGCTCCACCAGCCAAATGCATATAGTATTATAGTCCACTTAAATATATACTAAGGTATCACTTGCCAATACTATTCCAAAGTATTGACCCTCTGTGGCTGTAACTTGTAATGTTGCAGGTTACTCCGATGATGATTAGGAGTCATGAGTCTACACTCAACATGCTTGCCTGTGGCACATGAAGATGAAGACTTATGTTTATTTACTTATTCCATAAACTCTTGTATTAGGCCTTTGGCCATGAGTTGTAAAAGACTATGTTTTATCTCTGGAATGACTGTAATAAACGACCTTTGTATCTGTGTACTTCATCTTAAACTGTGGATGCTAGCATTGATCCAGGGACTAGCATTGCAATCACAGGGATCTTTTCCTTTACAAAGGAGGGATCTTACACTTTGTGATCGATAGAACCATTAACATACGAAACCAATTCCCTTTGTCACGCGATACTCTACTTATCCGAGGTTTGATCATCGGTATCTCCATACCTAGTTCTACCTTGTTACTGATAAGTACTCTTTACTCGTTCCATGATATGTCATCCCTTGTGACCTAGTCACATGCTTGCAAGCTAACTAGATGACATTCCACCGAGAGGGCCCAGAGCATATCTATCCATCATATGGATGGACAAATCCCAATCTTGGTCCATGCGCTTCAACACATACTTTCAGAATACCCAATGTCACCTTTATAACCACCCAGTTACGAAGCGGCGTTTGATGTCATCAAAGTACCCATCCGGTGATGGTGATTAACATAACCTCATGGTCGAAGGATTAGGTTACTATGCATTTGAAAAGCTTGTAGCAAAACAAACTTAATGACTTGATCTTATGCTATGCTTACTATGGGTGTGTGTCCATCACATCATTCTCCTAATGATATGATCTTGTTATTAACGACATCCAATGTCCATGATCAGGAAACCATGATCATCCATTAATCAACAAGCTAGTTTAACAAGAGGCTTACTAGGGACTCTTTTATGTTTACAAAACACACAAGTATTAATGTTTCCTGTTAATACAATTATAGCATGGGATGTAAACATTTATCATAAACTTAAAGATATAATAATAACCACTTTATTATTGCCACTTGGGCATATCTCCAACAGTCTCCCACTTGCACTAGAGTCAATAATCTAGTTAAAAACTTGTGCATTCAACACCTATGGCTTTCTGGTGTTGTATAGACACTATTACTAGTGGTAAACATAATCTTCGGATCGACACTTCGTGTCCGTGTGTATTTGCATGTCCTTGCGTCTCTACGCATTACTCATTCTCCAGTGAGATGGCATTGTATAAATTTGGTCCTTTGGTGAGACCTTTAGTTCCTTGGGATTAAATCATGTTGATACAATTGTCGTACAATGTATCTTCATAGTATTATCCCGCTATGAACCACACCTAGTTTGATAGCAAACTACTTGACGCAAATGCCCTCATTTGCTTCTACAATAGTAGTCATATACTTAGCCTTTTGTTGTAGTATCTGTCACAATGTTTTAACTTTGGTACTCAACCACATCCATTATGGAACTTCCTTTCCATTACATTGTGCCACCCATAGTTTAAATTGAGATAAACTTAATTTGTGACAAAACTAGTATCAATGGAACAATTTACAATGAACTATTTGTCACCACTATATAAATAATATATTCTTAGTTCTTCCAAAGATCATAGGAATATCCCTACTATTGTCCAATGATCATCTTATGAGTCATTCTGGTATATGCTCATAACATTTAGAGCATAGGACATATCTGGATGTGTACATCTCAAAGAATGATTGATCAAAATATTCTTGTGATTTCACCAAGTGTCAAAACACTTGAATCTCGTGTCAACACACTTGAATCTTGATTCAGTCCTTTCCATGCGTCAAGAACCTTTCTTGTTGTTTCCATATTGAACTCATTCAACATCTTATCTATGTACATTTGGCAAAACCATATTAGCGCCTCAATCTATCCATATAGACATTGATGCCTAATTCTTGGGTTATGCCTAAGTCTTTCATCGAAATGAAATTCTTAACCTGTGTCAATAAAAGATACATAATTTCTAATCAACAATATGTCTTTCACATAATTTATTAGAAATATGTCTTAGCGCTCTCACTTAATTTCTTGCAAAATGCAAACATCTTCATCGTCTCTGATGAAATTAAACCTTTTAACGGTTTCATCACGGTGAAGATTCCAACTCCGCGATGCTCACTTCAACCATTGAAGTTTTGCATACTCCTTTAGCATCCTTTGAATTAACAAAAAACCCTTTGGATCGTGTCATGTACACGTCCTAGGTAACCATTCTATTAGAAGAACTTGTTTTGTTTGTTCAACTACCATATACCAAAATATATGTAGTGCTTGCTACATTAATCCGTCCAGACTAAATATCGCTATGAAAGATCAAATCTTATCATAGTCAATTCCTTGAACATTGTCGTAAACTCTTTCCGACATGTCGACTATTTCATAGATGTGAAACATCCATGTCTATTTCTTTATAGATCCATATACGACTGTAAGGTCTTGCACCTTTCCAGAGGGTCTTTCAAATTCAAAGCTTGATTTCTCGTGTATGGAATTATCACGGATTTTATGGCTTCAAGCCACTTAATGAAGTCAGGGCCCATCATTGATTATTTGCATGTAGTCGGTTCATCATTGTCAAACAACAATGATTTAACTCTCAAATCTTGGCATTTGATTACTTACCCGACCTACTTGGTTCAATAGGAACTTAGATCCCCGTGACCACATCCTTTGAGGCACGTGAGCCATGAGCATTGTTGCTGCCTCCGGGACACTTACCGACGCTGCAAAACTCAGCACATATTAGCCAAGGTTCAACAACCTTGTCAAAGTTCTATTGTACTCCCACTTAACTTTTCACCAAAAATTCCTTCTCAAGAAACTCGACATTCTAAGTGAAAACCACTTTTGTCTTTGGTGTTATGGAGGAATAGCCAATGGTTATTCGAAATAACCTACAAAGACATGCTCATCTGACTTTGGTTGTAAACATTTTACTTATGCCTAGCATACCAAAAATTTAAGAAAGGACAACCTGGGTTTTATCCCAAACCATGACTTATATGGTGTCATTTCAACGGATCACGATGGAGCTCTTTTCAGTGTAAAAGCTGTATTCACTAAAGCTTTAATCTTTAAAATATAATGGCAGTTTTATAAATGACACCTTTGATCTTATCATGTCAAACAAGGTTTCATTACATATCTTGAACACTCCATACTCCTATGGTGTTTTGGGAAATGCAAATCCATGGAACGATTCCTCAAATCTTAGGTGTTTTGCTAAACTTGTAACTCAAACATCTTTCTTTATGATCCAATCATAAACTTTTTTTATTTTCTTGTTACAATAATTTTCCACTTCATCTTGAAAGTCTTTGAACATTTTCAAATGTTTCATAGTTCTTCCTTATTGAGTAAGTATATACATATACTCACTCAAATCTTCGGAGAAAACATATGAAGTTGAAATCCATCGCCCACGACTAAACATAATGGACTATATACATCAATATGTACAAATTCCAATCAGTCAGTCGTCCGTTCCTCTTTTGGCCTACGAACGGAGTTTTAATTATCTCCAGGAAAGTATCACAAGCGTCATTTGATCAAAACCAAAGACTCCAAAAATCCATCAACATGGAGTTTCTTCATGTACCCCTAATATAATTTAAACGGTGATGTCACTTCGCAAGTGATCTTTCAATCATTTGTCTTGCGACATTTTAGCATTAGTTTTATGGTTGTTATTTCTCCAACCAGACTTGCATATCATCCATCTATTATGGAATACGGTAATTATTTGAACAACCTTTTGTCGTCATAATACCTGATCAAAATAACAATTATTGAAACAAATCTTGAGGTAAGCTTTGATGTTAACGAGTAACACAACAACCCTTTGTTTGTTTTCGATGAACATCATCACATATTCTCTTGCTAGTTACTTAGGCCATTGCAGTTCATGAATTGTGTTGTCCTGTATGACACTTCATACCAACCAATTCGGTATCCAATATCGCAGAACCACATTGTTTAACAACCAAGGAATACAGCCATAACATGTATCTTCTATATACCTAAGTTGGATATCTCCAATCTTTTCTTTTCTGCCAAATATCTTATAGATTCTCTTTCAACAATTCCTTTTCTTTTAAAAGAATCTATCAACATCAATAGTGGTGTCATTCACATGACACATAGTACAAAGTGTGTATAGTCAAATACTAATACCTTTGGACTTGCACTTTGAAGTGGATCACCTTCATCAAATGTTTGGCATTCTTTCAAAATTCCATTCTTTAGTAATCTTTTAGTGTAGTAAACATTTTACTTACATCTTCTATTCATCCTTATCATGACAATTTTCATGATCAAGCTGCTATAGCTTATAAAGGTGAATTGCGAGTATAATGTTTCTTTTCCAAAACCTTTTGGAGGATTAGGACGACTAGCGTCTCCAACCTTCACAAATTCTCATTAAATATGAGGACATATACTCTATCATGTTGTAACCAACACATTGTTTTAGATATCATAATACCTTTCACATATGATGGTTTCTGAAACATTGCTTTCAGCTCTTAGATAAACTTGATATTAAAAACAATCTTTTGAGTATCAAGAATCATGGAGGCAAACATGATACATTAGATACTAACACTGGAATTGTTACTCTTGATTTAATACTGTTTATTAAACTTCACAGAGTAAACGAAGTTTGCTGAAAGTTTGCAACAGGACTTTTAAACTTTAGATTAACACTCAAAACAATACGATACCAGTTCGTAAAGAAAATATCCAGAATTTCTATAGTTCCACTATCTCAACTATAACTAAGCGTAAGGTGGTGAACGGATGCCAACGACTATAACAAACTATGCAAATTCACTTTGATTGTGTTTATGATAAATTGAGTTTGACTAATCCAAATTACAAATGAACTCCCACTCAAAACAACATCCCTCGAGTTGTTTTAGTGATTACACGAACCAAATCCACTACACCAAGTCTGATCATCACGTGAGATGATGTAGCTTTAAAGGCGAACAATCAACATGTTCATCATATCATCCATATGACTCATGCTTTACCTTTCGGTATTCCGTGTTTCGAGACCATGTCTGTACATGATAGGCTCGTCAAGGTTAACCTTAGTATCCGCATGTGCAAATCTGGCTTGCACCCATTGTATGCACATGTAGAATCTATCACATCCGATCATCACGAGATGCTTTGAAACGACGAGTCTTAGCAGCGGTGCCTACTAAGGACAAACACTTTATTGCTTGATATTTAGTGAGAGGGATCATCTTATAATGCCATCGTCGCGATCTAAGCAATACAAGATGCATAAAGGATTAACATCACAGGCAATTCATAATTAGTGTGATATGATATGGCCCTTTCTTATTATGCCTTTGATCTCCATCTCCAAAGCACGTACATGATCTCCAACATCACCAGCATTGCGTCAAGGTCATTGGCTCCGCTTCATGGTTGTCCATCATCACTAGCAACTATTACAACTACTTGGAATAAAGCTATTACAAGATGAATAGGCACGCATGTCTTAACAGAATTAAAGACAACCATTAGGCTCCTGCCGGTTGCCATATTACAACAAGGATCATTGCATACATCAAATATAATCACAATCACATGATGGCCATATCACATCACAAAACCCCTGCAAAAACAAGTTAGACGCCTCTAATTTTCTTTGCATGTTTTACGTGGTTTGGGGCTTTCGAATAAGAACGGATCTTACCTACGAAACTGAACCACAACGTTGATACAAGTGCTATCAAGTGCAAGGTGTAGATTGGATCTATACTATGATGGGAGAGACAGACACCCGCAAATCCACTTGTGCAATACGAGTTGCACGTCAACTGTGGAGCAAGTCTCATGTGCGATGACATGTAAGGTTAGCCCGAGCCGCTTCATCCCACCATACTGCAAGATGCAAAGTACACAAAGCAAAAGACGGCATGAGCACCAACGCCCACAAAACCATTGTGTTCTACTCGTGCAACATATCTACGCATAGACACGGCTCTGATACCACTGATGGGTTCATAGCATGGAAAACAAAAAAATTCTACCGCAAGAACGAACAAAACCCAGATCTAATCTAGATAAAAGCCAAGATCTAATCTATTAGACATGTGCAACGAGATAGATCTGTACTAACCCTCGTAGATTCGATAAGCCTTGTTTGAGATCGGATCTCGTGGTTGATGTAGTCAATCACTTGCCGATCTCAAGATCGAGTAGACGATCCTTCCGGCGCCGCGTTCCGGCCTTCCATGATCACACGTGCGAGTCGAAGCAGACCTTCCTCTCCTCCCGTTCAGTGGAGGTAGTAGATCTTCTCCACGGAATCCCAGCACTGACGGTGTGGTGGTGGTGGTGGAGTAGATAATTCTGCAGGCTTCGCCTAAGCGGAGCGAGCGAAGGAGGAGGAGAGGCGGCTAGGGTTTGTTATGGGAGAGCAGGGGTGGCGCCTCCCCTCTATTTAAAGGAGGGAGGCGCCATCGGAGGGGAGTCCTAGTAGGACTCCCCTCCCTCCTTGGCCGGCGGATTGGGAGTGGGGGAGGAATCCTCCTCCCCCACGAATCCGTGTCTTGCCTCATAAAGACTCCTTGATCCTTTCTTGGTTTTCAAGCAAACTCCAAGAAATCTTCTAGAACCTTCCAGAACATTCCGAAACCTTCTAGAATCTCCATACAAACACTCCGGAACATTTCCTAACTTAGAAAATGATCCCCAATATATGAATCTTATTCCCCGGACAATTCCGGATCTCCTCGTGATGTCCCGGATCCAATCCAAGACTCCAAACAACATTCGGTCTCCAATGCACATTCCATATCTACTTAAAACAACTTCGAACCTTAAGTGTGTCACCCTACGGTTCGTGAACATGTAGACATGATGGAGACACATCTCCGATCAATAACCATTAGCGGGATCTGGAGATCCATAACAGCTCCCACATACTCAATGATGACTTTGTGATCGATAGAACCATTAACATACGAAACCAATTCCCTTTGTCACGCGATACTCTACTTATCCGAGGTTTGATCGTCGGTATCTCCATACCTAGTTCTACCTTGTTACTGATAAGTACTCTTTACTCGTTCCATGATATGTCATCCCTTGTGACCTAGTCACATGCTTGCAAGCTAACTAGATGACATTCCACCGAGAGGGCCCAGAGCATATCTATCCGTCATATGGATGGACAAATCCCAATCTTGGTCCATGCGCTTCAACACATACTTTCAGAATATCCAATGTCACCTTTATAACCACCCGATTCTGAGCGTTTGATGTCATCAAAGTACCCATCCGGTGATGGTGATTAACATAACCTCATGGTCGAAGGATTAGTTTACTATGCATTTGAAAAGCTTGTAGCAAAACAAACTTAATGACTTGATCTTATGCTATGCTTACTATGGGTGTGTGTCCATCACATCATTCTCCTAATGATATGATCTTGTTATTAACGACATCCAATGTCCATGATCAGGAAACCATGATCATCCATTAATCAATAAGCTAGTTTAACAAGAGGCTTACTAGGGACTCTTTTATGTTTACAAAACACACAAGTATTAATGTTTCCTGTTAATACAATTATAGCATGGGATGTAAACATTTATCATAAACTTAAAGATATAATAATAACCACTTTATTATTGCCTCTTGCGCATATCTCCAACACAATCCTGTTGTGAATTTCATGGTTGATGAAATGGATGACCCTCGATATATGAAGAAGCGATGATGAGCCCGGATTCCAACAAATGGCTAGAAGCCATGAAATCCGAGATGGAATCCATGTACGAGAACCAAGTTTGGACCTTGGTGGACTTACCTCATGATCGAAAGGCCGTTGAGAATAAATGGATTTTCAAAAGAAAAACTGATGCTGATGGTAATGTGACCATCTATAAGGCTCAACTTGTCGCAAAGGGGTTTAGACAAATTCAAGGGGTTGACTACGATGAGAAATTCTCTCCCGTAGCGATGCTTAAGTCGGTTAGGATTATGTTAGCAATTGCTGCATATTTCGATTATGAAATATGGCAGATGGATGTCAAAACTACGTTCCTTAATGGTAATATTGAAGAAGAGTTGTATATGATACAACCTAAGGGTTTTGTCGATCCTAAGGATGCTAATAAGGTATGCAAACTTCAGCGATCCATCTATGGACTGAAGCAAGCATCCCGGAGTTGGAATCTCCGCTTTGATGAGGTGATCAAAGAGTTTGGATTTGTCCAAACTTATGGAGAGGCTTGTATTTACAATAAAGTGAGTGGGAGCAATGTGGCATTTCTGATATTATATGTGGATGACATATTATTGATTGGAAATGATATAGATGTTTCAAACAGTGTTAAAAGTTATCTAAATAGCAAATTTTTGATGAAAGACCTTGGTGAAGCGTCATATATATTAGGCATTAAAATCTATAGAGATAGATCAAGGCGCCTAATTGGGCTATCGCAGAGTACATACCTTGATAAGATATTAAAGAAGTTTAATATGGACGGAAGTAAGAAGGGGTTCTTACCTATGTTGCAAGGCAAGACATTGAGTAAGACTCAAAGTCCGGCTACGGCGGAAGAAAGAGAGATGATGGATAAGATCCCCTATGCCTCAGCCATAGGCTCTATTATGTATGACATGCTATGTACAAGACCGGATGTGGCACATGCTATTAGTTTGACTAGTAGGTACCAATCTAATCCAGGTTCGGAACACTGGATAGCGGTCAAGAACATCCTCAAGTACTTGAGAAGAACTAGGGATATGTTTCTTATATACGCAGGTGAAGAAGAGCTAGTCGCTAAGTGTTATGTCGATGCTAGTTTTGACACCGATCTGGATGACTCTAAGTCTCAATCCGGATACGTATTTCTCTTGAACGGAGCAGCAGTTAGTTGGAGGAGTTCCAAACAACCTGTGGTGGCTGGATCAACGACGGAGGCGGAATATGTTGCTGCTTCAGAAGCGGCGCAGGAAGCGGTTTGGATGAAAGAGTTCATTATGGAACTAGGTGTGGTTCCTAGTGCATTGGACCCAATGGTGATCTATTGTGACAACAATGGAGGCATAGCCAACGCAAAGGAACCAAGGTCTCACAAGAATTCCAAGCATATTAAGCGCCGATTTCACTCCATCCGCGAGCATGTCAAGGATGGAGATATAAACATTTGTAAAGTACACACGGACCTAAATGTAGCAGATCCGTTGACTAAATCTCTCCCTAGGGCAAAACATGATCAACACCAGAACTCCATGGGTGTTAGATTTATCACTATGTCAACTAGATTATTGTCTCTAGTGCAAGTGGGAGACTGAAGGAAATATGCCCCGAGAGGCAATAATAAAGTTGTTATTATGTATTCCTTATATATGATAGATGTTTATTTTGCATGCTAGAATTGTATTGATCGGAAACATCAATACATGTGTGTTTAATAAACAAAAAGGGTTCCTAGTTATGCCTCTCTTATAGACTAGCTTGTTGATTAACAAGATGATCAAGGTTTCCTGATCATAGACATTGGATGTTGTTAATAACAAGGTCACAGCATTTGTGAAATGATGTGATGAACATTCATCCGAAGTATAGCATTATGATCAAGCCATTATGTTTATATTGCTATAACATCATACGAAGTAATCTTTATCCTTAGACCATGAGATCATGTTAATTGCTAACACCTGAAGAGTATCTTCATAACATCAAACGTCACACCGTAACAGGGTGACTATGAATATGGGTTCAGTACTACGAAGGTGTTATGTTGATGCTCTTGGATCAAGAGTGGAATTTGTCAATCCCGATGACGGATAGATATACTCTGGGCCCTCTCGGTGATATCACATTGAGATAGCTTGTAAGCAAGTGATGTGATCACTTGAATGTTATATCACGGGATCGAGAAAAGAGTGCATGTCGGTAACGAGATCAAACTAGGTATTTGGATAACGATGATCGAATCTCGGACATGTATTATATCATGAGACAAAGGGATTAAATTACAAGCGTTAAAGGTTCTCACGATCACAGAAGTCATCGTTGAATATGCAAGAGTCAGTATGGATCTCCAGGTCCTGCTTCTGACTATTGATCTGAGAGGAGTCTCAATCATGTCTGCATTATTCACGAACCGTAGGGTGACACACTTAAGAGTTACCGGTCACCATTTTGGAGCACATATGTTTCAGACGAAAGAATTGCAAAGCGCAGGAATTGTTTCGATAGAAACCGGAAATTGTTTCGGGTGAAATTGCAGAAAGTGGTTCTGCATGTGATATTGAAATATTGCAAGGTGGTATATGTGAATGTTTGTTAATTAAAGTAATTAAAAAAATTCTAAATAAATTTAATAAAAGAGTTTTATTAAATGAGAGAGCATTAAAATTGGAGAATTTTAATGCATTTAAAGTGGGGACTTTAAAAGGGAATGTGAAGAGGAATTTTAATGTGGAGGGGTTACCACCACATGAATGGGGGAGGTGAGGGGTCACCCCCATGCACCGGCCATGGAGAGGAGGGGCACCCCCCTTATCCTATAAAAGGCCCCCCTCCTCCTCCTTCTTCCATACACCTCCTTGTGAAGGATCTCTCTCCCCCTCTAGAATTATTCCCCCATGGTCTCGGATTAGCGAGATACATGTTCCCGGTGGCATTTCGTCTGGAAGGAGTTGCTGCTTCCACTGGATCGCTGGAGCGAGGAGGTGGAGGTTGTCCGGTGGCTTGAATGTGTGTGGGAGTATGGATGCGCTGCTGAGTTGCGGCGCTCGGACTTCCTAACGATCTTGAGATCGGCAAGTGTACGACTACATCAACCACGAGTTCCTACTCGTTAACAAAACTCGTTGTCTTCGAGGGTAAGTTCTCGTTGGATGTATGTCTACCCGTTGCTTTGTAGCTAGTAGATAGATCTTGGCGTGTATTTCTCATCATAGGAAATTTTTTGTTTTGATGCTGCGGACCCAACAATAACTTGGTTTTATTTGGAGTTGGATGCATGAGTGGAATTCATACTTGGTATGGAGGCTAGCAAAAGACTGGGAGCGACCAACTAAGAGAGCAATAATGGCCATAATCATGCAAAGCGAAAAACATCATTAATTAAAGCATAACACGATATTACAAGTCGAAAACTAAATGATCATAGAGGCTATGGTGACTTGGTATAGTCTTAACATGGTGTGAGCATGCGCCAAGTCAACCCAAATAAAGCATCAAAGGATAATACCACAATACTATGCTTTAATAGGCTAAAACAACACATGATTCTTTCAAGGCACATTAAGCAATCTCAATTATTTGTAACATGTCATGCTACAACAAAAATCACTAAGCATAAGCCAAAAAAATATCAAGCATGAGATGACAAAGCATAGGCCATAGTTAAAAACAAGCTCATTTTTACCACTTAAGCATGAACTTTTCCTACTCTTTTCCAATCCAAACCAATCTTATTTGAAAACTAATGTATGAATGATGGGGTCCAACCAATTTATTCAAGCAAACTAAGCAAACGAAAACCAAAAACAAAAATGAAGACGCTCCAAGAACAACACAACTATGCATGAAATAATAAAAATGAAGTGTTTGGAAGAAACCTGAGATTTTTATTGATGAAGGGGATGCCTTGGGCATCCCCAAGATTTGATGCTTGTACTTCTTGAATATTTCTTGGGGTGACACAGGTGGCATCCCCAAGATTGAGCTTTTGTCCATTCTTCATCTCATTACGTCATTCTTTTCCTACGCCTGAAAATTTCCTTCATACAAAACTTCACACAATCTTCATTAGCAACATTAGTGCATTCAAATAGTAAGTCTTTTTGGTTCAGTTCCAACACAAGTAAAACTTCCATTAAAATAAAAGCTACTGTAAAACTTCCTTTCAAAAGTTCAAATGATCAAAGAGAACTCAAAGAGAAAGAGATTAAGAGGCAAATGCAAATAATGGCAAAAATCTGTCAAAACAGACCAGCAGGTAAAAACCAATTTTTTCGAAGACCTTCTGTTGCTCAAATCGAAAAGTGTTGAACTAACAAAAGTTGGATAACAACCTGGGGCAGAAGCACAAAAAGTTACAGCTCAAATCGACGTACAGACATTTTCACGAATTTTTACAGCGAAGCACAAAAATCTGTTTCGGGACAGTACTTTCCCAAATCTTACTTCCCTCTCATTAGAGGTTATTCTTGGCACAAAAATCAAATAAAAAGGATAAGGAGAGGTTATTACAGAAGTATAACTTTAAAGACTCAAGAAAACTATTGGGTTATCTCCCAAGAAGTACTTTTTTTAACGTCTTTAAGTTAGGCATGATAGTTTGAGAAGATGCTCACATAAGAAATATGAATTGAAGTAAAAGAGAGAATCAAGATAAATACTATAAAGCTCTCTAATTTTGTTGTTATTTTCCATTAAGCCTAACTAGTGAAAATAAAAACAAGAAACAAAAGAATATAATTGCATAATCTAAAGGAAATAACTTCAAGCACTCACACACTAGCAACAGTACTAGAAGATAGCTTAGTAGCCAGATGATGTTAGTAACTTTTACCTTACCTCCCCGGCAACAGCGCCAGAAAATAGCTTGATGTCTACGCACTTCTATTCTTGTATACAGTTGTTGGGACTCCAAGTGCAGAGGTTTGTAGAACAGCAGCAAGTTTCCCTTAAGTGGATCACCCAAGGTTTATCGAACTCACGGAGGAAGTGGTCAAAGGTATCCCTCTCAAGCAGGGGCTTGTTCGTCTGCGGTACCAAAGTTGGCAGACCAGCGCATGGCGGTACCTAAGTTGCCTGAAATTACAGAGTTTCGAAAAGTTGGGCCGCCAACTACCGAGAGGGGCCATTTCGATGCAAACTCGTCTCACCCCTACCAAATCCAAACATGCTGTGAAACTGCCTCATGAAGTAGACGGCCGGGACCCTCATGTCAGTAATATTACTGTGACACGAGCGCCAACGCGGCAACCACGTAGGTGAAACGAGATACTAAAGGAGCATCATGTGTTGACCAAATTCAAAAATCCACTCCCTCCCTCCTTTCGCATGAACCCTAGCACCGACGGCGTCGAAATCCCCTCTCCAACCAGAATGATCTCTTCGGGCATTTGACTTCCGGCGCCAAGTTGCTGCGCCTACTTGCTGCTACCGAGCTCTAATGCCGAATGCCGTGCCAGCCGTTGCAACGATCTAGCCCGCCTCTACCACCGACGAGCTGAGCAGCACGAAGGATGGCAGATCGATTTACCGAGGAAGAAGTACTTCTGGCTAATTTCTGGTGAGCTACTCTTCTCTTTGCTATTCGCACTACCTATAACTGCTAGCTGGCTATTGGCATTATAGAGATATATCGAACATAGAATTGTTTGCTAGCCCAACACTGACAAACAATTCTTATCTTTTGTCTCCAATTTTCTGTCAACTAGGATCTCCACTGAACCCAAATACACGGTTCTAGTGAGCATCTGCAGCTACCTCGTTAAATTAGCACATGGGAAGAGCACGTGGAAATAGGCTCAGAGTCTGAAGATGGAAGTAGCACCTGTGCAGTTATGCATTGTCCCTGGTTTGGTTGCTGCTGTGCGTGAACTTGCTGAAATGAGGCCAGAGCAGACTGCACGGTTCAACATCGTTGATGAACGAGGTTTCAGGGTTCCTATAGCGTGTGACAGTCAGCTAATTGGGTTGATGAAACAGCATGTTAGGCTTCGCGTGGTTACGCTGGTGTGTAACATAGTGGATGAGGAAGCTCCTGCTACTGGGAGTCGCCCAGCTATTATTGGACAGGGAGGTCTAACTCGAACCCCTGCTGTTGTTGAGCAAAATGTGGTTCCTCGTCCGTGACATGCTTCTGTCAGGCAACCTCCTCGTAGGAGTCCCCGTATTGCCATTGTGGAAAACTCTGCTCTGGAATCTGCTGGTACTGGTCGTCCCCATCCCCGTGCCCATGTTTCTATGGTTGCTTCTCACCCAATCCATGCCGCTGTTGAGAAAACTAAGGCATCCGAAGGCTACCTTGCTGTTGTTGCCAAGACCGCCGCCTTGTGTGCTGCTCCTCCTCGAAACCGTCCTCAAGTTGTGCGAACCCGTGCTCTGGAATCTGCTGGTACTGGTTATCCTCGTGTTGTTGTTGATCTGGATGCTGTTGACCCAATCCCTGCCGCTGTTGAGCAAACTAAGGCTTCCAGAGGCTGCCCCACTGTTGTTGCAAAGACTGATGCCTTGTCTCCTCCTCGAACCCGTGCTCAGGTTTAGCGAGTTGCTGGTCTGAAGCCAGCTCATGGTCTGGACTCTGCTAGCACTCGAAACACTACTGTTGTGGGAACTGATCCTGATCATCGAGGTGGCATGGCAGTAGCTGATCCTATTGTGGCTGCCGTTAGAAGGGACCCTGCCTGTCCACCATGTAATGTAGCTCCCGCTGCTAAGGGCCCTCGCCTTGCTCCTGGTCCTGGTACTTCCACCGAGGTTGATCCAGCTAACGATGATGCTGGTGATGGCGGCGATGTCATTGGGGCTGGGTCTGATGGTGCCTCTCCATCTCTCGAACCTCTCGGAGGTTTCTATCCTGAAGAACCTGACGATGGCAAAGTAATCGTTCGTATCGGTGTCGCGGATTATACTGCAAAATTAGATGATGGCACAGAAAAATTCTTTGACGAGTTTGATGTAATCCTTGGCAGATACGACCCTGAAGTGGTAGAGTTATCTGACCTGATGGCATCGTTATGTGTGAAGGTGCTGTGGGGGTCCTCCCAGGAAGCAAAAAGGCTATCGAAGTGAAAGATACCAGGGATTTAGTCGTACCGTTTACAAGGGAACATTATAGAGGTGAAGTTTACTTCCACTTGGTAGTGCTCACGGTTGGAGAGGAATTGGAACTGGACAATAGAGATGATGGACTTTTAGAAGGCATGCGTGACCTGATCCATGGCATCACTAGGGCTGGTGCGACTAAGGGTGGCTTCGAACAGAGGAGAGTCTTACAGAGGAGCGTCATAAATAGGAGCAGGAAGAGCATCCCTAGAAAGGGCACCCCAAAGAAGAACGTCACCAAGGAGACCATGCCAGAGAAGAGGACGCCCAAGAGTCGCGCGACAAAAGGCACCACGCCACAGAGTACACCCCTGAGATCCAGTCAAAATGCCACACCGAACGGTAGCAGCAAAAACGCTAAGAGGGCTAGCACGGTGGTGAACACTCCCAGGAGTGGTATAAAATAGGTGAAGATGGCCAGCACGGAGGCTACCACACCAAGTGGGAGCAGAAAAAACACTAATTTGGAGCGGAACACGCCGCTGTCAGGGAATTATGCCAGCACGAAGGAGAACACGCCCAATAGTAGCAACAAAAGGGCTAAATTGGAGCAGAACACGCCGCTGAGGTCAGGCAATAATGCCAGCACGAAGGAGAACACGCCCAATAGTAGCAGCAAAAGGGCTAATTTGGAGCGGAACACGCCGTTGGGGTCAGGCAATAATGCCAGCACGAAGGAGAACACACCCAATAGTAGCAGCAAAAGGGCTAATTCGAAGAAGAACATGCCACAGAGGTCAGGCAATAATGCCAGCACCCTGGAGCCAACACCCGTGAGGGGAGGCAGTAAGGAGATCACACCCAAGAGCGGCAGCAAAAGGCCTAGTTCGATGGGGAATGGAACGCGGATGTCAAGCCCTACTGACACCATCAGGAAAGATTACATCAGGAAGGAGGATGTACACAGGAAGAGCAAGAGGGTTCTGTACACTCAAGATAAAATTGATTCTGACTGCTGTTTGTCCACTGAAGTACCTGGGATGCATGCAAACGTAAGACCACCCATGTGGTTGCAGCAGAACTAACCGAGTGCCTTGGAGAAAACAGAGTTGCCGGTGAGGTGGACTGGGGCAATGTTCCTGTCCATCCGGGTGGAGACGATGGTGCAGCCCCACCCATGGGAGTCAATATGATGTGTGCAGTACTAGGCATTAGAGATGATGGCGAAGATTCTGAATTAGATGAAGAAGAAGGCACTGTAGAGGATCAAGCATCTGGTGATGATGAAATAGACGAGGAACTTAACGATGAGGCTAGTATTCCAGTTGATGATTTGGGTGTTGAAGTAGAAGAAATGAAACATGACCACGAGTATCCTAGAATTTCGGTCGGCACCAAGTTCAGGAGCATGCATGAGTTCAAGATGTCGTTCCGGCATTTTTGTATCAAGGGGGAGTTCGACGTTTATCGACTGAAGAACTCTGCCGAGAGGTATGAGGCCGTTTGCAAGTTAACGTGGATGAATGGACGGGCTGAGGTACATTGTCCATGGAGGATCACAACAAGATCCTTACCTGTGTCGACTGCAATTAGGGTATTGGGGCAATGAATGCAGCAAACCATTAGAACTCTCTCTTTTCACTCTATAACTACAATTGATGTGCGATATCTTTCTGGCAACTAGTCGACTCCGCTTATCTTTTAAATGAATCTATGTTGCAGGTGAACAAAATGGGCCCTCCACACATGTGTCCGACAGGCAGCAAACTGAAATCCTTAATGGCTGATACGGAGTGAGTGGCTATGCAATCTATGTCCATACTAAAGGATAACCCTAAGGAGACCGCGAAGAATATTCAGACTAGCCTCGGTTCTAAATACAACATTGTCCTTCCGTATTACACGGTTTGGAAAGGTAAAGAGAAAGCTCTGGGGGTCTTGCACGGGGATTGGACCAATAGCTTCAGGATGATGTACAACTTCAAGGCGGAGGTACAAGCTAGGTGTCCGGGGAGTGTTGTGGAGATTGACACCAAATCAGAAGGTGGTAAAATATATTTCAAAAGATTTTTCATGGCGCTTACACCTTGCATCGAGGGATTCAAGGACGGCTGTAGGCCGTATCTGAGTGTAGACAACACTGTCCTAACTGGCAAATGGAAAGGTTGCCTGCCATCTGCCACAGCACTTGATGGTCACAACTGGATGTTCCTAGTGGCATTCGGGCTGTTTGAAATAGAAACGGAGGAAAACTGGGTCTAGTTTATGAGGCAGCTCAGGAGATCAATAAGCCACATGGATCCATTGGCTATATCCACGGATGCATGCAAAGGGCTGACGAATGCAGTGAAGGAGGTGTTCCCGCGAGCTGAAGGTAGAGAATGCCATGCCCATATGATGCTCAACTTGTACTCACACTATGCATGCCAGTATTTCGTTACATGTTTCCTGCTGCTAGAGTTTACAAACCTAGTAGCAACGATTATTTCATGAGCAAGATTTTTGCCGAAGCCCCTGAACTTCCAGAGTACTTAGCCATCCATCATTCGCAGCTATGGAAGAGGAGTCAATTCAACCCTGACATCAAAATTGATTACATAAACAACAACCTTGCAGAATGCCTGAATAACTGGGTGAAGGACATAAAAGTGCGTCCTGTTCATATCTTGATGGACATCATACGTGGTATGATCATGAAGCTGTTAAATATAAGGAGAGAGATCGGTAGGAGACTTAGAGGACATATGCTATCGCCAGTTGTACAGCAACTGCACAAGAGAAGCCGAGGACTTGCTCATCTTAAGGTTCTCTCGTCAACCAGCAGAAGCTGTGAGGTGGTCGATATGTCCAAGAGTGGCAAAAGGGATGTTGTGAACATCCATCTGCAAGAATGCACCTACTTAGAGTGGCAGCATACCGGGAAACCTTGCAACCACGCCTTGGACTTCTTGGTGAAGAAAAGAACTCTACCACATTTGGATCAGTATTTGTCAGACTACTACTCTATGGAAAAGTTCAGAGCTGCGTACGCTGGATCCGTCGAGCCATGTACAGACCCATCTCAGTGGCCTCAAATCCAACTGTCTTTCGAGCTTTGCCAGCCAGTTACAAAAAGGGGCAGAGGAAGACCCCAGGTGAATAGGTTTAAGAATTTTCTCGAGAAGAAGGGTTCGGCTTTCTGTGCTACAAAGAAGGGAAAAAACAGATGCAATACCTGCCATCTTATAGGCCATAGAGCAGCTGGATGTCCCCTTAATGCTCCCAAACCTAGGTATGAGATGGTACATTCACACAAAAAAATTGTTTATAGTTTGTAGATATAAGGTAGTAATCCATGTACTGTTTTTTTTACAGGAAGCGCAAGGTAAGAAACAAGACAGCCGACTCAGTGATTTTACTGCGGGAAGAAAACCAAAACGAGTGGAGTGATGATGCCTAACAAGATTCTGGTGCTGATTGGCCTGACTTCCCTTGGCCCGGAGATGCAGGGTACGTGAAGGTAAGAAAATTGGCACCCAGGAAGAGGAAGAAGGCAGGAGATGAAGAAGCCAGAGGACGTGAAGGAAAGAGGAAGAAAGTTGGCACCCAAGCAGAGAAAGAGGGCTAGCAGTGTAGCAGCCTAATGATGTATTGAACTTGAACCTATATATGTAGTTCGGTTAAACTCTGGAGATGTGTGCGTGGAACTTGTCGGGCAAAACAATCTGCCTCCCGTACTCGGAGTAAAATGTATCGCGACTTTAGGATTTGATACGGCTGAGGCCACTAGTTGAATCCAAAACTATGACTGTGCCACTACTATCTGAACAATCGCGATAGCTGAGCGGTTAAATCCTCTCCAAAATCGATGGGTGTTAGTGGCACAGACATGATTTATTTATAGGCACTTAATAAATCCATGTTGTTGGCTTTACACTTATGATAAGTTTCTGGGCTAGAAAACAATTGCTTAAGCTGGCCGCTACACTCCACGAAGCAGCAACTTATTTCAGCTGCTGGACAACGACATGGCAACATAAACTGCAAATGCAACAGATAATGCCCAGATAATGAGGAAATTGTGTCCACTATCTGGCCTAATCTTGAGCCCGTCTGTCTCACCACCTCCCTGCCCCTGCCTCCCCTGCACCTGGCGAAGCTCCCGGATCTCTCGCTCCATCGCACGAATCTCCTCTTTCTTGTCCCACATAGCATCACGCAGATCCTGAACAAGCTCTCTGTGAAAACCTGTCGGTGGCTTTTCGATCCACACAAACTTGTCATAGCCAGTCCCCCTCCCTTCCTGCGTAGTAGATCGAAGGAAACAAAAAAAAAGAATTACATTATGCTTTCCGGATCCGAGTTACCATTGTACCTACAGTAGGAACTTACCACTTTGATGCTGCAGTTGCTGAATTTTCCTGCAGTATTTTCGTCGGTCCATGAAATCCATCTCGGCATCTTCTCACCACACAAACACAACATATCGGGGTAGTAATCATAGGGCGCCCTCCGGTACCTGATGGGGGCACCCGCCTGACGATGTTGAGCCGACCTTGATTCCGCCCGAGACGAACTGCACGAGCTGCGAGCCATGAGCGAGGGGAGCAAGGGTAGAGGAAAGAGGAGCCTTTGGATGTCAGGGTAGTGGTGAAGCGTGATTTATCCCTACTTAATAACTCGGGCAGAATCCTACCGTCTACATTCGGCTGACAAGTGGGGGACCTAGCGTGTGGACTTGTAAAAAAAAATCGCGCCTTCGTGGTTCAAAAGCCCTGTCGCGTGCATTGGACGAAATTTTTTGGTACCTTGCCCGCGTACATATCACTGGGAGGTCTTGCTCAGGAACCAGACATGCCTGGCCCACAATCTTACTCCCTCCTAGGAACTTGTCATGGTCGCGCCGGCAGATCCATCCGCTCCACCGCTTCCGGTAGGGCTCGCCGCGGCGGATCCACCCCAAGATCCTACCGTCGCAGTATCAAATGGCCATGGTTTCTTGAGAGGAGCGACGACACTACATATGCGAGCTCGGCCCCTCCTACCTGTAGAAGGACTGATGCGGCATCGAGCTCGAGCAGGAGCCGCCAGGCGCGACGGCGCTCGGTCCACGCCAACCCCGTCACCTTCGTCATTGTCGATTCCGATGTGGAGGACGATGGGGATGAAGCTGTGCAGAATGCCATTGTTGCCTCCTTGGCGAAGGGCAAGCCACGGGCGGGAGTGGATGTCACCGGGAAGGGCACGGCGGTGTCACCAATCGAGGTGGACTCCGACGACAGCGGTGTGATGTGGGTTTAGATGTTGTTTAGGATGGTTGCAATTTCGGTTGTGTTTAATGCGAGTACAATTATTGTAATGTGTTTGTCGAGCTATATTGAGAAATATGTGCAATAGCAGTGTGTGAGTGCTTCCACTTTAGAAATTGTGTCTGTGCCATTTGCATGTTGCATTATCAACGTAGATTACTTGTAAACAATCCAACAAAAATCATCAGATTACAACCATCGGACGGGAGTGGCAGGATGGAAGAGAAGTTGGGACAGTGGCTTTGAGGGGAAGGAAGAGGGGGGGGGCGTGACACTGGCAGGTGGGCCCTCGGAACACGTGACACTAACATGCGGGAGCGGGAGCACACGGTATTGCCGGTCTGTCCAGAGCAAGCGGACTTTGCAACGTGACAACAACAAGCTGATTGGACCAATATAATAACTCGTCGAAGTATTAAGGAGTACTGAAAACTACAACTGGGGTACATTCACACAACACGTATGCTCTAAGCACCTGAGAAGCATCGCTTAAGTCTAATAGTAACGACAACACAAGTACTACATTTGCCTGTCGGTCTTCTCGATACAAATGTAGAAATGCATCTGCCTGTTTGGTCCAGCACCGACAAGGTACTGAGATGGTACACATAGGATCGACCTTAGGTCCACATACTCCACCTCCCGCGGCGTCGGGCAGCTCGACGCCTCGGCTAGCACAAGAATGCTATCCGACGATGGCGGCTGGGCATTCGCCCACATGCAATTCGTGTATACGGGCCAGGCGCACGAGACCAACCTGACGCATACGGCACCCATGACGGTGGGCCCGGCTCTGGTTCCCGGAACACCGGAGGTGATGGTCAGGACGAAAACAGAGCCCCCCCTGGAATATTAGTAGGCGGCATGCCGAGTCAGTGAACGACACCTGCTCTTGGAGAAGTTGGGCTTGCCCGTACAAGATCCTAATCACTTCGATCAAGTGCTCATCTGCAAGGTGGACGACAAGCTCTACCGGCGGGCCGGTGTAGTTGCAGCCCGGCTCCATGCAGGAGCACGCGCCGTGCGGGCATGCGAGCTCGTGGAGCGGGAGCTCGTGGTAGGAGTAACGGAGAAAGCATCCTGGGTGGGAGCACACGGGCGGGAATGCCGCTGCGAAGTTGCACGCGAGGATCTCTAGATTCTTGGGCTGCAACATCTGCCACATCTCAAGTTCGTCGAGAAATCAGAAAAAAGATCAGCAGTTAGATTGGCGAATAGCAGGAATATGTAGGATAAGTTCAAAAGCGTCTAAAATGATTTCTTACCATGAAGGTAGCGACCGGTGAATTGGCGGATGTCGTCGGCTTGCGGCTACGGCAGGATGTAAGTGAAGTGGGGAAAGTGGCTTCGAGGGGAAGGAAGAGAAGTACGGGGAGGAAGAGAAGTAACAAGGACGTGACACTGGGATATGGCCTACTAAACTCGTGAGTCGTAACACTCGCAACATGCCAGTTTGTCCAGAGCAAGCGTGGCCAATCATGCCACAGAACAGCCTAGTCGAGGATCGCTCTCGTGAAGACCATCCCAATCGTCCAAGCGCCCCAATCGAACGGTATGTAACAATCGTTAAGCAGAACACCTGTGTTATGGCGTGCCTTCTAGAAGACTCGGTCTAACGTGGATCCATTGGGGGGGGCGGCAGTGCTAGTTTTAATATAAGAGCAAACATGAAATGACTCAAATGGATCCATATGTGGTTTGTGGAAAGAACACACATGCAATGACACTAGTTGATCCATGTGTGGTTTGTGGAAAGAACACACATGCAATGACTCTAGTGGTTGATCCATGTGTGGTTTGTGGAAATAACACACATGCAATGACTCCAGTGTTGGTTTTAGTATAAGAACAAACATGCAATGACTCAAATGGATCCATATGTGGTTTATGGAAAGAACACACACACAATGACACTGGTTGATCCATATGTGGTTTGTGGAAAGAACACACATGCAAATACCACTGGTTGATCCATAAGTTGTTTGTGGAAAAGAACACACATGCAATGAGTCTAGTGGATCCATGTGTGGTTTGTGGAAAAGAACAAACATGCAACGACTCTAGTGCTGGTTTGTGGTTTAACTATAAGAACAAACATGCAATGACTCAAATGGATCCATATGTGGTTCCTGGAAAGAATACACATGCAATGACACTGGTTGATCCATATGTGGTTTGTGGAAAAGAACACACATGGAATGACCACTGGTTGATCCATATGTGGTTTGTGAAAAGAACACACATGCAATGACCACTGGTTGATCCATATGTGGTTTGTGGAAAGAACACACATGCAATGACCACTGGTTGATCCATATGTGGTTTGTGGAAAGAACACACATGCAATGACACTGCTTGATCCATGTGTGGTTTGTGGAAAAGAACACACATGCAATAAGTCTAGTGGATCCATGTGTGGTTTGTGGAAAAGAACACACATGAATGAGTCTAGTGCTGGTTTGTGGTTTTAGTATAAGAACAAACATGCAATGAATTAAATGGATCCATATGTGGTTTGTGGAAAGAACACAAATGAAATGACACTCGTTGATCCATATGTGGTTTGTGGAAAGAACACACATGCAATGACCACTGGTTGATCCATAATTGGTTTGTGGAAAAGAACACACATGCAATGACCACTGGTTGATCCATGTGTGGTTTGTGAAAAGAACAAACAAGCAATGACTCTAGTGTTGGTTTTAGTATAAGAAGACACATGCAATGACTCTAGTGGGTCCACATGTGGTTTGTGAAAAGAACACACATGCAATGACCACTAGTTGATCCATATGTGGTTTGTGGAAAGAACACACATGCAATGACACTGCTTGATCCATGTGTGGTTTGTGGAAAAGAACACACATGCAATGACCAGTGGTTGATCCATAAGTGGTTTGTGGAAAGAACACACATGCAATGGCCACTGGTTGATCCATAAGTGGTTTGTGGAAAGAACACACATGCAATGGCCACTGGTTGATCCATAAGTGGTTTGTGGAAAGAACACACATGCAGTGACCATTGGTGGATCCATATGTTGTTTTTGAAAATAACACACATGCAATGAACATTGGTGGATCCATAAGTGGTTTGTGGAAAGAACACACATGCAATGACTCTAGTGCTAGTTTTAGTATAACAACACACATGCAATGACTCTAATGGATCCATATGTGGTTTGTGAAAATAACACACATGCAATGACCACTTGTTGATCCATGTGTGGTTTGTGGGAAGAACACACATCCAATGACAGTGGTGGATCCATGTGTGGTTTGTGGAAAGAACACACATGCAATGACTCTAGTGGTTGATCCATGTGTGGTTTGTGGAAATAACACACATGCAATACCTCTAGTGTTGGTTTTAGTATAAGAACACACATGCAATGACTCTAGTGGGTTCACATGTGGTTTATAAAAAAGAGCACACATGCAATGACCACTGGTTGATCCATAAGTTGTTTGTGGAAAAGAACACACATGCATTGAGTCTAGTGGATCCATGTGTGGTTTGTGGAAAAGAACACACATGCAATAACTCTAGTGCCGGTTTGTGGTTTTAGTATAAGAACAAACATGCAATGACTCAAATGGATCCATACGTAGTTTGTGGAAAGAACACACATGCAATGACACTGGTTGATCCATATGTGGTTTGTGGAAAGAACACACATTCAATGACCACTGGTTGATCCATATGTGGTTTGTGGAAAACAACACACATCCAAAGACCACTGGTTGATCCATAAGTTGTTTGTGGAAAAGAACCCACATGAAATGAGTCTAGCGGATCCATGTGTGGTTTGTGGAAAAGAACACACTTGTTGTGACTCTAGTGCCGGTTTGTGGTTTTAGTATAAGAACAAACATGCAATGACTCAAATGGATCCATATGTGGTTTGTGGAAAGAACACACATGCAATGACACTGGTTGATCCATATGTGGTTTGTGGTAAGAACACACATGCAATGACCACTGGTTGATCCATATGTGGTTTGTGGAAAAGATAACACATGCAATGACACTGCTTGATCCATGTGTGGTTTGTGAAAAGAACCACATGCAATGACTCTAGTGGTTGATCCATGTGTGGTTTGTGGAAATAACACACATGCAATGACTCTAGTGGTTGATCCATGTGTGGTTTGTGGAAATAACACACATGCATTGACTCTAATGGATCCATAAGTGGTTTATGGAAAAGAACACACATGCAATGACCACTGGTTGATCCATATGTGGTTTGTGGAAAGAACACACATGCAATGACCACTTGTTGATCCATGTGTGGTTTGTGGAAAGAACACACATGCAATGACAGTGGTGGATCCATGTATTGTTTTTGGATAGAACACAGATGCAATGACTCTAGTGCTAGTTTTAGTATAAGAACACACATGCAATGACTCTAGTGGGTCCACATGTAGTTTGTGAAAAGAACACACATGCAATGACCAATGGTTGATCCATAAGTTGTTTGTGGAAAAGAACACACATGCAATGAGTCTAGTGGATCCAAGTGTGGTTTGTGGAAAAGAACACACATGCAATGACTCTAGTGCTGGTTTGTGGTTTTAGTATAAGAACAAACATGCAATTACTCAAATCGATGCATATGTGGTTTGTCGAAAGAACACACATGCAATGACTCTGGTTGATCCATGTGTGGTTTGTGGAAAGAACACACATGCAATGACAGTGGTGGATCCATGTGTGGTTTGTGAAAAGAACAAACATGCAATGACTCTAGTGTTGGTTTTAGCACAAGAACACACATGCAATGACTCTAGTGGGTTCACATGTGGTTTGTGAAAAGAACACACATGCAATGACCACTAGTTGATCCATATGTGGTTTGTGGAAAGAAATCACATGCAATGACACTGCTTGATCCATGTGTGGTTTGTGGAAAAGAACACACATGCAATGACCACTTGTTGATCCATGTGTGGTTTGTGGAAAGAACACACATGCAATGACCACTGGTTGATCCATATGTGGTTTGTGGAAAAGAACACACATGCAATGACCACTAGTTGATCCATATGTGGTTTGTGGAAAGAACACACATGCAATGACTCTAGTGGGTCCACATGTAGTTTGTGAAAAGAACACACATGCAATGACCACTTGTTGATCCATAAGTTATTTGTGGAAAAGAACACACATGCAATGCGTCTAGTGGATCCATGTGTGGTTTGTGGAAAAGAACACACATGCAATTACTCTAGTGTTGGTTTGTGGTTTTAGTATAAGAACAAACATGCAATTACTCAAATGGATCCATATGTGGTTTGTGGAAAGAACACACATGCAATGACTCTGGTTGATCCATATGTGGTTTTGTGAAAAGAAAACACATGCAATGACCACTGGTTGATCCATATGTGGTTTGTAGAAATAACACACATGCAATGACTCTAATGGATCCATGTGTGGTTTGTGGAAAAGAACACACATGCAATGACCACTGGTTGATCCATGTGTGGTTTGTGGAAAGAACACACATGCAATGACCAATGGTTGAGCCATATGTGGTTTGTGGAAAGAACACACATGCAATGACCAGTGGTGGATCCATGTGTGGTTTGTGGAAAGAACACACATGCAATGACTCTAGTGCTAGTTTTAGTATAAGAACACACATACAATGACTCTAGTGGGTCCACATGTAGTTTGTGAAAAGAACACACATGCAATGACCACTGGTTGATCCATAAGTTGTTTGTGGAAAAGAACACACATGCAATGAGTCTAGTGGATCCATGTGTGGTTTGTGGAAAAGAACACACATGCAATGACTCTAGTGCTGGTTTGTGGTTTTAGTATAAGAACAAACATGTAATTACTCAAATGGATCCATATGTGGTTTGTGGAAAGAACACACATGCAATGACTCTAGTTGATCCATATGAGGTTTGTGGAAAGAACTCACATGCAATGACCACTTGTTGATCCATATGTGGTTTGTGGAAAAGAACACACATGCAATGACCACTGGTTGATCCATGTGTGGTTTGTGGAAAGAACACACATGCAATGACTCTAGTGCTAGTTTTAGTATAAGAACATACATACAATGACTCTAGTGGGTCCACATGTAGTTTGTGAAAAGAACACACATGCAATGACCACTGGTTGATCCATAGTTTGTTTGTGGAAAAGAACACACATGCAATGAGTCTAGTGGATCCATGAGTGGTTTGTGGAAAAGACCACACATGCAATGACTCTAGTGCTGGTTTGTGGTTTGTGGAAAGAACACACATGCAATGACTCAAATGGATCCATATGTGGTTTGTGGAAAGAACACACATGCAATGACTCTGGTTGATCCATATGTGGTTTGTGGAAAGAACACACATGCAATGACCACTGGTTGATCCATATGTGGTTTGTGGAAAAGAACACACATGCAATGACCACTGGTTGATCCATGTGTGGTTTGTGGAAAGAACACACATGCAATGACAGTGGTGGATCCATGTGTGGTTTGTGAAAAGAACACACATGTAATGACTCTAGTGTTGGTTGTAGTATAAGAACACACATGCAATGACTCTAGTGTGTTCACATGTGGTTTGTGAAAAGAACACACATGCAATGACCACTACTTGATCCATATATGGTTTGTGGAAAGAACACACATGCAATGACTCTGGTTGATCCCTATGAGGTTTGTGGAAAGAACTCACATGCAATGACCACTTGTTGATCCATATGTGGTTTGTGGGAAAGAACACACATGCAATGACCAGTGGTGGATCCATGTGTGGTTTGTGGAAAGAACACACATGCAATGACTCTAGTGCTAGTTTTAGTATAAGAACATACATACAATGACTCTAGTGGGTCTACATGTAGTTTGTGAAAAGAACACACATGCAATAACCACTGGTTGATCCATAGTTTGTTTGTGGAAAAGAACACACATGCAATGACTCTAGTGGTTGATCCATGTGTGGTTTGTGGAAATAACACACATGCAATGACTCTAATGGATCCATAAGTGGTTTATGGAAAAGAACACACATCCAATGACCACTGGTTGATCCATATGTGGTTTGTGGGAAGAACACACATGCAATGACCACTTGTTGATCCATGTGTGGTTTGTGGAAAGAACACACATGCAATGACAGTGGTGGATCCATGTGTTGTTTTTGGATAGAACACAGATGCAATGACTCTAGTGCTAGTTTTAGTATAAGAACACACATGCAATGACTCTAGTGGGTCCACATGTAGTTTGTGAAAAGAACACACATGCAATGACTAATGGTTGATCCATAAGTTGTTTGTGGAAAAGAATACACATGCAATGAGTCTAGTGGATCCAAGTGTGGTTTGTGGAAAAGAACACACATGCAATGACTCTAGTGCTGGTTTGTGGTTTTAGTATAAGAACAAACATGCAATTACTCAAATGGATCCATATGTGGTTTGTCGAAAGAACACACATGCAATGACTCTGGTTGATCCATGTGTGGTTTTGTGAAAAGAACACACATGCAATGACCACTGGTTGATCCATATGTGGTTTGTAGAAATAACACACATGCAATGACTCTAGTGTTGGTTTTAGCACAAGAACACACATGCAATGACTCTAGTGGGTTCACATGTGGTTTGTGAAAAGAACACACATGCAATGACCACTAGTTGATCCATATGTGGTTTGTGGAAAGAACACACATGCAATGACACTGCTTGATCCATGTGTGGTTTGTGGAAAAGAACACACATGCAATGACCACTTGTTGATCCATGTGTGGTTTGTGGAAAGAACACACATGCAATGACCACTGGTTGATCCATATGTGGTTTGTGGAAAAGAACACACATGCAATAACCACTGGTTGATCCATATGTGGTTTGTGAAAAGAACACACATGCAATGACTCTAGTGGGTCCACATGTAGTTTGTGAAAAGAACACACATGCAATGACCACTTGTTGATCCATAAGTTATTTGTGGAAAAGAACACACATGCAATGCGTCTAGTGGATCCATGTGTGGTTTGTGGAAAAGAACACACATGCAATGACTCTAGTGTTGGTTTGTGGTTTTAGTATAAGAACAAACATGCAATTACTCAAATGGATCCATTTGTGGTTTGTGGAAAGAACATACATGCAATGACTCTGGTTGATCCATATGTGGTTTTGTGAAAAGAACACACATGCAATGACCACTGGTTGATCCATATGTGGTTTGTAGAAATAACACACATGCAATGACTCTAATGGATCCATGTGTGGTTTGTGGAAAAGAACACACATGCAATGACCACTGGTTGATCCATGTGTGGTTTGTGGAAAGAACACACATGTAATGACCAATGGTTGAGCCATATGTGGTTTGTGGAAAGAACACACATGCAATGACCAGTGGTGGATCCATGTGTGGTTTGTGGAAAGAACACACATGCAATGACTCTAGTGCTAGTTTTAGTATAAGAACACACATACAATGACTCTAGTGGGTCCACATGTAGTTTGTGAAAAGAACACACATGCAATGACCACTGGTTGATCCATAAGTTGTTTGTGGAAAAGAACACACATGCAATGAGTCTAGTGGATCCATGTGTGGTTTGTGGAAAAGAACACACATGCAATGACTCTAGTGCTGGTTTGTGGTTTTAGTATAAGAACAAACATGTAATTACTCAAATGGATCCATATGTGGTTTGTGGAAAGAACACACATGCAATGACTCTAGTTGATCCATATGAGGTTTGTGGAAAGAACTCACATGCAATGACCACTTGTTGATCCATATGTGGTTTGTGGAAAAGAACACACATGCAATGACCACTGGTTGATCCATGTGTGGTTTGTGGAAAGAACACACATGCAATGACTCTAGTGCTAGTTTTAGTATAAGAACATACATACAATGACTCTAGTGGGTCCACATGTAGTTTGTGAAAAGAACACACATGCAATGACCACTAGTTGATCCATAGTTTGTTTGTGGAAAAGAACACTCATGCAATGAGTCTAGTGGATCCATGAGTGGTTTGTGGAAAAGAACACTCATGCAATGAGTCTAGTGGATCCATGAGTGGTTTGTGGAAAAGACCACACATGCAATGACTCTAGTGCTGGTTTGTGGTTTTAGTATAAGAACAAACATGCAATTACTCAAATGGATCCATATGTGGTTTGTGGAAAGAACACACATGCAATGACTCTGGTTCATCCATATGTGGTTTGTGGAAAGAACACACATGCAATGACCACTGGTTGATCCATAAGTGGTTTGTGGAAAAGATAACACATGCAATGACCACTGGTTGATCCATGTGTGGTTTGTGGAAAGAACACACATGCAATGACAGTGGTGGATCCATGTGTGGTTTGTGAAAAGAACACACATGTAATGACTCTAGTGTTGGTTGTAGTATAAGAACACACATGCAATGACTTTAGTGTGTTCACATGTGGTTTGTGAAAATAACACACATGCAATGACCACTAGTTGATCCATATGTTGTTTGTGGAAAGAACACACATGCAATGACTCTTGTTGATCCATATGAGGTTTGTGGAAAGAACTCACATGCAATGACCACTTGTTGATCCATGTGGTTTGTGGAAAAGAACACACATGCAATGACCCCTGGTTGATCCATGTGTGGTTTGTGGAAAGAACACACATGCAATGACTCTAGTGCTAGTTTTAGTATAAGAACATACATACAATGACTCTAGTGGGTCCACATGTAGTTTGTGAAAAGAACACACATGCAATAACCACTGGTTGATCCATAGTTTTTTTGTGGAAAAGAACACACATGCAATGAGTCTAGTGGATCCATGAGTGGTTTGTGGAAAAGAACACACATGCAATGACTCTAGTGCTGGTTTGTGGTTATAGTATAAGAACAAACATGCAATTACTCAAATGGATCCATATGTGGTTTGTGGAAAGAACACACATGCAATGACTCTGGTTGATCCATATGTGGTTTTTGGGAAAGAACACACATGCAATAACCACTGGTTGATCCATATGTGGTTTGTGGAAAAGAACACACATGCAATGACCACTGGTTGATCCATGTGTGGTTTGTGGAAAGAACACACATGCAATGACAGTGGTGGAACCATGTGTGGTTTGTGAAAAGAACTCACATGTAATGACTCTAGTGTTGGTTTTACTATAAGAACACACATGCAATGACTCTAGTGAGATCACATGTGGTTTGTGAAAAGAACACACATGCAATGACCACTAGTTGATCCATATGTGGTTTGTTGAAAGAACACACATGCAATGACACTTCTTGATCCATGTGTGGTTTGTGGAAAAGAACACACATGCAATGACTACTGGTTGATCCATGTGTGGTTTGTGGAAAGAACACACATGCAATGACCACTGGTTGATCCACATGTGGTTTGTGGAAAAGACCACACATGCAATGAACACTGGTTGATCCATATGTGGTTTGTGGTAAGAACACACATGCAATGACTCTAGTGCTAGTTTTAGTATAAGAACACACATACAATGACTCTAGTGGGTCCACATGTAGTTTGTGAAAAGAACACACATGCAATGACCACTCGTTGATCCATAAGTTGTTTGTGGAAAAGAACACACATGCAATGAGTCTAGTGGATCCATGTGTGGTTTGTGGAAAAGAACACACATGCAATGACTCACAGTGCTGGTTTGTGGTTTTAGTATAAGAACAAACATGCAATGACTCAAATGGATCCATATGTGGTTTGTGGAAAGAACACACATGCAATGACTCTGGTTGATCCATATGTGGCTTGTGGAAAGAACACACATGCAATGACCACTGGTTTATCCATATGTGGTTTGTGGAAAAGAACACACATGCAATGACCACTGGTTGACCCATGTGTGGTTTGTTAAAAGAACACACATGCAATGACTCTAGTGTTGGTTTTACTATAAAAACACACATGCAATGACTCTAGTGGGTTCACATGTGGTTTGTGAAAAGAACACACATGCAATGACCACTGGTTGATCCATATGTGGTTTGTGGAAAGAATATACATGCAATGACACTGCTTGATCCATGTGTGGTTTGTGGAAAAGAACACACATGCAATGACCACTGGTTGATCCATGTGTGGTCTGTGTAAAGAACACACATGCAATGACCACTGGTTGATCCATATGTGGTTTGTGGAAAAGAACACACATGCAATGACCATTGGTTGATCCATATGTGGTTTTTGGAAAGAACACACATGCAATGACTCTAGTGCTAGTTTTAGTATAAGAACACACATACAATGACTCTAGTGGGTCCACATGTAGTTTGTGAAAAGAACACACATGCAATGACCACTGGTTGATCCATAAGTTGTTTGTGGAAAAGAACACACATGCAATGAGTCTAGTGGATCCATGTGTGGTTTGTGGAAAAGAACACACATGCAATGACTCTAGTGCTGGTTTGTGGTTTTAGTATAAGAACAAACATGCAATGACTCAAATGGATCCATATGTGGTTTTTGGAAAGAACACACATGCAATGACTCTGGTTGATCCATATGTGGTTTGTGGAAAGAACACACATGCAATGACCACTGGTTGATCCATATGTGGTTTGTGGTAAAGAACACACATGCAATGACCACTGGTTGATCCATGTGTGGTTTGTGGAAAGAACACACATGCAATGGCAATGGTGGATCCATGTGTGGTTTGTGAAAAGAACACACATGCAATGACTCTAGTGTTGGTTTTAGTATAAGAACACACATGCAATGACTCTAGTGGGTTCACATGTGGTTTGTGAAAAGAATACACATGTAATGACCACTGGTTGATCCATATGTGGTTTGTGGGAAGAACACACATGCAATGACACTGCTTGATCCATGTGTGGTTTGTGGAAAAGAAAACACATGCAATGACCACTGGTTGATCCATGTGTGGTTTGTGGAAAGAACACACATGCAATGACCACTGGTTGATCCATATGTGGTTTGTGGAAAAGAACACCCATGCAATGACCACTGGTTGATCCATATGTTGTTTGTGGAAAGAACACACATGCAATGACTCTACTGCTAGTTTTATTATAAGAACACTCATACAATGAATCTAGTGGGTCCACATGTAGTTTGTGAAAAGAACACACATGCAATGACCACTGGTTGATCCATAAGTTGTTTGTGGAAAAGAACAAACATGCAATGAGTCTAGTGGATCTATGTGTGGTTTGTGGAAAAGAACACACATGCAATGAATCTAGTGCTGGTTTGTGGTTATAGTATAAGAACAAATATGCAATGACTCAAATGGATCCATATGTGGTTTGTGGAAAGAATACACCTGCAATGACTCTGGTTGATCCATATGTGGTTTGTGGAAAGAACACACATGCAATGACCACTTGTTGATCCATATGTGGTTTGTGGAAAAGAACAAACATGCAATGACCACTAGTTGATCTATGTGTGGTTTGTGGAAAGAACACACATGCAATGACAGTGGTGGATCCATTTGTGGTTTGTGAAAAGAACAAACATGCAATGACTCTAGTGTTGGTTTTAGTATAAGAACACACATGCAATGACTCTAGTGGGTCCACATGTGGTTTGTGAAAAGAACACACATGCAATGACCACTAGTTGATCCATATGTGGTTTGTGAAAAGAACACACATGCAATGACACTTCTTGATCCATGTGTGGTTTGTGGAAAAGAACACACATGCAATGACCACTGGTTGATCCATGCGTGGTTTGTGGAAAGAACACACATGCAATGACCACTGGTTGATCCATATGTGGTTTGTGGAAAACAACACACATGCAGTGACCACTAATTGATCCATATGTGGTTTGTGGAAAGAACACACATGCAATGACTCTAGTGCTAGTTTTAGTATAAGAACACACATACAATGACTCTAGTGGGTCCACATGTAGTTTGTGAAAAGAACACACATGCAATGACCACTGGTTGATCCATAAGTTGTTTGTGGAAAAGAACACACATGCAATGCGTCCAGTGGATCCATGTGTGGTTTGTGGAAAAGAACACACATGCAATGACTCTAGTGCTGGTTTGTGGTTTTAGTATAAGAACAAACATGCAATTACTCAAATGTATCCATATGTGGTTTGTGGAAAGAATACACATGCAATGACTCTGGTTGATCCATATGAGGTTTGTGGAAAGAACTCACATGCAATGGCCACTTGTTGATCCATATGTGGTTTGTGGAAAAGAACACACATGCAATGACCACTGGTTGATCCATGTGTGGTTTGTGGAAAGAACACACATGCAATGACTCAAGTGCTAGTTTTAGTATAAGAACATACATACAATGACTCTAGTGGGTCCACATGTAGTTTGTGAAAAGAACACACATGCAATGACCAGTGGTTGATCCATAGGTTGTTTGTGGAAAAGAACACACATGCAATGAGGCTAGTGGATCCATGAGTGGTTTGTGGAAAAGGACACACATGCAATGACTCTAGTGCTGGTTTCTGGTTTTAGTATAAGAACAAACATGCAATTACTCAAATGGATCCATATGTGGTTTGTGGAAAGAACACACATGTCATGACTCTGGTTGATCCATATGTGGTTTGTGGAAAAAACACACATGCAATGACCACTGGGTGATCCATATGTGGTTTGTGGAAAAGAACACACATGCAATGACCACTGGTTGATCCATGTGTGGTTTGTGGAAATAACACACATGCAATGACAGTGGTGGATCCATGTGTGGTTTGTGAAAAGAAAACACATGCAATGACTCTAGTGTTGGTTTTAGTATAAGAACACACATGCAATGACTCTAGTGGGTTCACATGTGGTTTGTGAAAAGAACACACATGCAATGACTCTAGTGTTGGTTTTAGTATAAGAACACACATGCAATGACTCTAGTGTTGGTTTTAGTATAAGAACACACATGCAATGACTCTAGTGGGTCCACATGTAGTTTGTGAAAAGAACACACATGTAATGACCACTGGTTGATCCATGTGTGGTTTGTGGAAATAACACACATGCAATGACTCTAATGGAGCCATAAGTGGTTTGTGGAAAAGAACACACATACAATGACCACTGGTTGATCCATATGTGATTTGTGGAAAGAACACACATGTAATGATCACTTGTTGATCCATGTGTGGTTTGTGGAAAGAACACAGATGCAATGACAGTGGTGGATCCATGTGTGGTGTTGGATAGAACACACATGCAATGTCTCTAGTACTAGTTTTAGTATAAGAACACACATGCAATGACTCTAGTGGATCCACATGTAGTTTGTGAAAAGAACACACATGGAATGACCACTGGTTGATCCATAAGTTGTTTGTGGAAAAGAACACACATGCAATGAGTCTAGTGGATCCATGTGTGGTTTGTGGAAAAGAAGACACATGCAATGACTCTAGTGCTGGTTTGTGGTTTTAGTATAAGAACAAACATGCAATTACTCAAATGGATCCATATGTGGTTTGTGGAAAGAACACACATGCAATGACTCTGGTTGATCCATATGAGGGTTGTTGAAAGAACTCACATGCAATGACCACTTGTTGATCCATATGTGGTTTGTGGAAAAGAACACACATGCAATGACCACTGGTTGATCCATGTGTGGTTTGTGGAAAGAACACACATGCAATGACTCTAGTGCTAGTTTTAGTATAAGAACACACATACAATGACTCTAGTGGGTCCACATGTAGTTTGTGAAAAGAACACACATGCAATTACCACTGGTTGATCCATAAGTTGTTTGTGGAAAAGAACACACATGCAATGAGTCTAGTGGATCCATGTGTGGTTTGTGGAAAAGAACACACATGCAATGACTCTAGTGCTGGTTTGTGGTTTTAGTATAAGAACAAACATGCAATGACTCAAATGGATCCATATGTGGTTTGTGGAAAGAACACACATGCAATGACTCTGGTTGATCCATATGTGGTTTGTGGAAAGAACACACATGCAATGACCACTGGTTGATCCATATGTGGTTTGTGGAAAAGAACAAACATGCAATGACCACTAGTTGATCCATGTGTGGTTTGTGAAAAGAACAAACATGCAATGACTCTAGTGTTGGTTTTAGTATAAGAAGACACATGCAATGACTCTAGTGGGTCCACATGTGGTTTGTGAAAAGAACACACATGCAATGACCACTAGTTGATCCATATGTGGTTTGTGGAAAGAACACACATGCAATGACACTGCTTGATCCATGTGTGGTTTGTGGAAAAGAACACACATGCAATGACCACTGGTTGATCCATGCGTGGTTTGTGGAAAGAACACATGCAATGACCACTGGTTGATCCATATGTGGTTTGTGGAAAAAAACACACATGCAATGACCACTAGTTGATCCATATGTGGTTTGTGGAAAGAACACACATGCAATGACTCTAGTGCTAGTTTTAGTATAAGAACACACATACAATGACTCTAGTGGGTCCACATGTAGTTTGTGAAAAGAACACACATGCAATGACCACTGGTTGATCCATAAGTTGTTTGTGGAAAAGAACACACATGCAATGAGTCTAGTGGATCCATGTGTGGTTTGTGGAAAAGAACACACATGCAATGAATCTAGTGCTGGTTTGTGGTTTTAGTATAAGAACAAGCATGCAATGACTCAAATGGATCCATATGTGGTTTGTGGAAAGAAAACACATGCAATGACTCTGGTTGATCCATATGTGGTTTTGTGGAAAGAACACACATGCAATGACCACTGGTTGATCCATATGTGGTTTTTGGAAAAGAAAACACATGCAATGACCACTGGTTGATCCATGTGTGGTTTGTGGAAAGAACACACATGCAATGACAATGGTGGATCCATGTGTGGTTTGTGAAAAGAACACACATGCAATGACTCTAGTTTTGGTTTTAGGATAAGAACACACATGCAAAGACTCTAGTGGGTTCACATGTGGTTTATGAAAAGAACACACATGCAATGACCACTGGTTGATCCATATGTGGTTTGTGGAAATAACACACATGCAATGACTCTAATGGATCCATGTGTGGTTTGTGGAAAAGAAGACGCGTGCAATGACCACTGGTTGATCCATGTGTGGTTTGTGGAAAGAACACACATGAAATGACCAATGGTTGAGCCCTATGTGGTTTGTGGAAAGAACACACATGCAATGACCAGTGGTGGATCCATGTGTGGTTTGTGGAAAGAACACACATGCAATGACTCTAGAGCTAGTTTTAGTATAAGAACACACATACAATGACTCTAGTGGGTCCACATGTAGTTTGTGAAAATAACACACATGCAATGACCACTGGTTGATCCATAAGTTGTTTGTGGAAAAGAACACACATGCAATGAGTCTAGTGGATCCATGTGTGGCTTGTGGAAAAGAACACACATGCAATGACTCTAGTGCTGGTTTGTGGTTTTAGTATAAGAACAAACATGCAATTACTCAAATGGATCCATATGTGGTTTGTGGAAAGAACACACATGCAATGACTCTGGTTGATCCATATGAGGTTTGTGGAAAGAACTCACATGCAATGACCACTTGTTGATCCATATGTGGTTTGTGGAAAAGAACACACATGCAATGACCAGTGGTTGATCCATATGTGGTTTGTGGAAAGAACACACATGCAATGACTCTAGTGCTAGTTTTAGTATAAGAACAAACATACAATGACTCTTGTGGGTCCACATGTAGTTTCTGAAAAGAACACACATGCAATGACCACTGGTTGATCCATAGGTTGTTTGTGGAAAAGAACACACATGCAATGAGTCTAGTGGATCCATGTGTGGTTTGTGGAAAAGAACACACATGCAATGACTCTAGTGCTGGTTTGTGGTTTTAGTATAAGAACAAACATGCAATGACTCAAATGGACCCATATGTGGTTTGTGGAAAGAACACACATGCAATGACTCTAGTTGATCCATATGTGGTTTGTGGAAAGAACACACATGCAATGACAACTAGTTGATCCATATGTGGTTTGTGGAAAAGAACACACATGCAATGACCACTGGTTGATCCATGTGTGGTTTGTGGAAAGAACACACATGCATTGAAAGTGGTGGATCCATGTGTGGTTTGCGAAAAGAACACACATGCAATGACTCTAGTGTTGGTTTTAGTATAAGAACACACATGCAATGACTCTAGTGGGTTCACATGTGGTTTGTGAAAAGAACACAAATGCAATGACCACTGGTTGATCCATATGTGGTTTGTGGAAAGAACATACATGCAATGACACTGCTTGATCCATGTGTGGTTTGTGGAAAAGAACACACATGCAATGACCACTGGTTGATCCATGTGTGGTTTATGGAAAGAACACACATGCAATGACCACTGGTTGTTCCATATGTAGTTTGTGGAAAAGAACACACATGTAATGACCACTGGTTGATCCATGTGTAGTTTGTGGAAAGAACACACATGCAATGACTCTAGTGCTAGTTTTAATATAAGAACACACATACAATGACTCTAGTGGGTCCACATGTAGTTTGTGAAAAGAACACGCATGAAATGACCACTGGTTGATCCATAAGTTGTTTGTGGAAAAGAACACACATGCAATGAGTCTAGTGGATCCATGTGTGGTTTGTGGAAAAGAACACACATGCAATGACTCTAGTGCTGGTTTGTGGTTTTAGTATAAGAACAAACATGCAATGACTCAAATGGATCCATATGTGGTTTGTGGAAAGAACACACATGCAATGACACTGGTTGATCCATACGTGGTTTGTGGAAAGAACACACATGCAATGACCACTGGTTGATCCATATGTGGTTTGTGGAAAGGAACATACATGCAATGACCACTGGTTGATCCATGTGTGGTTTGTGGAAAGAACACACATGCAATGAAAGTGGTGGATCCATGTGTGGTTTGTGAAAAGAACACACATGCAATGACTCTAGTGTTGGTTTTAGTATAAGAACACACATGCAATGACTCTAGTGGTTTCACATGTGGTTTGTGAAAAGAACACACATGCAATGACCACTGGTTGATCCATATGTGGTTTGTGGAAAGAACACGCATGCAATGACACTGCTTGATCCATGTGTGGTTTATGGAAAAGAACACACATGCAATGACCACTGGTTGATCCATGTGTGGTTTGTGGAAAGACGACACATGCAATGACCACTGGTTGATCCATATGTGGTTTGTGGAAAAGAACACACATGCAATGACCACTGATACGTCCATTTTGCATCACTATTCTATGTCTTAATTCGCTATTATTCATTGATATATTTCGTATTGAGAGGTGATACTTATGTTATTTCTACTATTTTTGCATGGTTGATGAATTTTGGAGCATGGACCGCTGCAGTCAGGATTCTGATGGAAAAGGTGTTGTTTGCAGGCAAAATTCGTGAAGATCAGAAAATCCGGGAAAATATACGGAAAATCATATTTTTTAGAAAACTCAGGATGCCAGAAGATGGAGTGGAGGTGGGCCACGGGGGGGCCACACCACCCCATGGCGCGGGCAGGCCTAGGCCACGCTAGGGAGTGGTTTGGCCGCCCTGGCCCACTCTAGCCTCTCCCCTCTAGCCTATATCAACCTCCCGAAACCCTAAGACTCGGGGAGTGACCACAGAAAGATTCCGCCGCCTCCGCGGGGCAGAAAACACCGAGAGAGAAAGATCTCTCCGGTAGACAGATATCTGCCGGGGAATTCCTTCCCAGAGAGGGGAGATCGTCGCCATCAACACCACCATCAAGCTGGACTTCATCAGGATCATCATCATCACCACCATCATCACCATCAGCTCCCTCATCACCATCTCCATATTGATGTAACAATTGGTTGAATCTTGCTATAGTTCATAGGGGAAACTTTCCCGATGTTGATTACTCTTTGTAGTTGATGCTATTGAGTGAACCATTGAATTATTGTTTATGTTCAGATTGTTATACATCAGTATTTCATCTCTGATCATGATCCATATGATCTCTTGTGATTAGTTCGTTTTGTTCTTGAGGACATGGGAGAAGTCTTGTTGTTAGTAGTGGAGTTGTGTTGAGAAAGATTCAATAGATTGTTATTTAAGTTGTGGTGTACTTCTTCTAGTGGTGTCATGTGAACGTCGACTACATGACACTTCACCTATATGGGCCTAGGGGAATGCATTGTGTATTTGGCTACTAATCGTAGGGGTTGCCAGAGTGACAGAAACCTGAACCCCCGTTAGGAAACCATTGCACAAGGGACGTAAGGGTCTTTGAGTTTAAAGTTGTGGTTAGGTTTCTACCTTAATTACTTTCTTGTACTTACGGATGTTTGCAAGGGGTATAATCACAAGTATGTATTAGTCTTGGATGGGGCGGTACATTAGCACAGGTTCACCCACACAACACTTAGCAAGCTAGAGAAGATTAATCGACTATATGAAGCGAAAGCACTTGACAGTCTTCCCATGTGTCCTCGAGAACGTTTGATCATCTATAGAAATACAACCGGCTTGTCCTTTGCTGCATAAAGGATTGGGCCACTTGC
Source organism: Avena insularis (assembly GCA_023614405.1). Lineage (NCBI taxonomy): Eukaryota > Viridiplantae > Streptophyta > Magnoliopsida > Poales > Poaceae > Avena > Avena insularis. The sequence goes on along the minus strand of CM042690.1, from coordinate 654,453,483 downwards.
TGCATTCATTCTTACTGTCTTTCATTTACTCGTACTTTGTTTACTTGCTTTATCGAAAACCCCTAAAAATCCGTTTGCTAAGTATTTGCAGAGAATTCCTGATCCATACCACTAGCCAGCACCTTCTGCTCCTCGTTGGGTTCGACACTCTTACTTATCGAAAATACTGCGATACACCCCCTATACTTGTGGGTCATCAACCACTGGTTGATCCATATGTGGTTTGTGGAAAGAACACACATGTAATGACTCTAGTGCTAGTTTTAGTATAAGAACACACATACAATGACTCTAGTGGGTCCACATGTAGTTTGTGAAAAGAACACACATGCAATGACCACTGGTTGATCCATAAGTTGTTTGTGGAAAAGAACACACATGCAATGAGTCTAGTGGATCCATGTGTGGTTTGTGGGAAAGAACACACATGCATAAAGGATTGGGCCACTTGCTGCATTTATTCCTACTGTCTTTTATTTGCCCGTACTTTGTTTACTTGCTTTATCAAAAACCCCTAAAAATCCATTTGCTAAGTATTTGCAGAGAATTCCTGATCCATACCACTAGCCAGCACCTTCTGATCTTCGTTGGGTTCGACACTCTTACTTATCGAAAATACTGCGATAGACCCCCTATACTTGTGGGTCATCAAGACTATTTTCTAGCACCGTTGTCGGGGAGTGAAGTGCTATTGGAGAGTGGAACTGGTAAAGGAAACTTCTACTGTGAGTATTGTTTACTTCTGCTAGTTGCTTTATTTTTGTTATGGATAATTCGCCGAGTTTCTTATTTGGTAATGCTACTACCACTGCTAAGGTAGTAGATAAGCCACCACCTGCTGAGAAAGATGTTTTCAAAATACCTACAATAATTATTGATCGTGTTATGGATAACTATTATGTTGGGGATGGAACTGTCCATCCCGGTGATCATTTACTCTTTATACACGAATTATGCGGGTTGTTCAAGTGTGCAGGTATTACTACAGATCAAGTTAAGATGGAGTTATTCTCATTATTACTGAAAGGAAGAGCTGAGGAATGGTATAAGCTGCTGAAGAATGGTCAAGCTCTGGAATGGGAGGAAATATTGCCTCTCTTTTATTCAAAGTTTTATCCTCCTAGTGAGATTCCTAAAGATCGGAATCAAATATACAACTTTTGGCCTCTTGATGGAGAGAGTACAGCTCAAGCTTGGGGGAGATTGAAGTTACTAATGCTCAAATGGCCCATTCATGAGCTCCCCAACAATATTATTATCAATAACTTTTATGCAAGGCTCCCTCTACATGATAAAGATTTATTGGATGCTTCTTGTGCTGGATCATTCACTCGTATGGAAGAAGAAGCTAAATGGGACCTTCTAGACCGTATTCAAGACAATGCTGAAGCTTGGGAGAATGACAAAGGTAGAAAGTCAGGTACAAATTATGATTATGAATGTATTGAATCTTTTATGGGAACTATGACTTTCAAAATATTAGTAATATTTATGGTCTTGATTTGCAAGTTATTACGAATTGCTTTAGAGCTTTTGCTTCCTATATCGAAATTCCAAAAAGGGGATGGAACAAGTACCATGCACCTTACAAAGATATTGTTGACTATGCCCCTATTGGAAGTGCTGAGTATTGTATCATCGACCCCATCTTACCTGAACCTTATATCGAGAAGATTCCCTCCCCTGAAAAGGTAAAGGACCATCCAATGATAACTAATGTAATCACCAAAAGTGAAAAAAGAACTGTAAAACCTGATGAACAAATAAACATTGAACCTGTCGTAGCAATTGTGAAAGACCTCGTCACTAAAAGCGTAGAAGATGGGCACATAGTCTTTTGTGAGGATGCTTCTAATATTGTTTCACATCCTAATAGAACTAAAAAGGCTAGTGTTCCTGTGCTTTCTGTTAGAATTGGTGATCATTGCTATTATGGTTTATGTGATATTGGTGCAAGTTCCAGTGCTATTCCTTATGAGCTTTACAGAGAAATTATGCATGAGATCAGTCCTTGTGAGTTGGAAGAGATTGATGTGGTTATTCACCTTGCTAATAGAGAGACCATCTCTCCAATTGGTATTGTGCGAGACGTGGAAGTTCTTTGCGGTAAGATTAAGTACCCTGCTGATTTTCTAGTACTTGGTTCAGCTGCTAGTAAAACTTATCCTATCATTTTTGGTAGACCTTTCTTGAGTACTTGTGGAGCTATTATTGATTGCAAGAGGGAGAAAATCTTGACTAAGTTTGATGGGGAATCTTATGAGTTTAATTTTTCGAAATTTGCTAAAGAACCTTGCGAAGAGGAAACCCATAATGAGGATTTTAGTGTTGAACAACTTGCTTCTATTTCTCTTGCTCCTAACAATGCTTTGCAACAATTTATGGAAGAACATGAAAGTGAAATCTTCATGGAAGAAAGGAACGAGATTGACATGATTCTCCGTGATCAACCTATGATGCTTAAGCACGACTTGCCTGTAGAAGACTTGGGTACCACGATGCCACCTAAAAAGGATCCGGTTTTCGATCTAAAATCTCTCCCTGATGATCTTAAATATGCTTTTATTGATGATAAAAAGATATATCATGTTAGTATTAGCGCTAAACTTTCAAGGGAGGAAGAAGAAAGATTATTGGAGGTTTTGAGGAAACATCGAGGAGCTATGGGCTATACTCTAGATGATTTGAAAGGGATTTCATCTACTATATGTCAGCATTCTATCAACATAGAACCAGATGCGAAGCCAGTAGTGGAGCACCAACAACGTTTAAATCCTAAGATGAAGGAAGTGACAAGGAATGAGGTATTGAAACTCCTTGATGCTAGTATTATTTACCCTATTGCTGATAGTGAATGCGTTAGTCCTATTCATTGTGTTCCTAAAAAGGGAGGTATTACCGTTGTCCCTAATGATAATGATGAGCTTATTCCTCAAAGAATAGTGGTAGGCTATAGGATGTGCATCGATTTTAGGAAAGTCAATAAAGTCACTAAGAAAGATCACTACCCGCTTCCTTTTATTGATCAAATGTTGGAAAGGTTATCTAAAAAGACCCATTTTTGTTTTCTTGATGGTTATTCTGGTTTCTCTCAAATTGCTATTAAACAACAAGATCAAGAAAAAACTACTTTTACTTGCCCTTATGGAACTTATGCTTATAGACGTATGCCTTTTGGTTTATGTAATGCTCCTGCTACTTTCAAAAGGTGCATGTCTGCTATCTTTCATGGCTTTTGTGAGGAAATTGTAGAAGTGTTCATGGATGATTTTTCTGTCTATGGAACTTCTTTTGATAATTGTCTGCACAACCTTGATAAAGTTTTGTAGAGATGTGAAGAAACTAATCTTGTTCTTAATTGGGAGAAATGCCACTTCATGGTTAATGAAGGGATTGTTCTTGGGCATAAAGTTTCTGAAAGAGGCATAGAAGTTGATAGAGCTAAGGTTGAGGCAATTGAGAAGATGCCATGCCCAAGAGACATCAAAGGTATTCTTAGTATCCTTGGTCATGCTGGTTTCTATAGAAGGTTTATTAAATACTTTTCTAGGATATCAAAACCCCTTACTAATCTTCTTCAAAAAGATGTACCCTTCGTTTTTTATGATGATTGTAACGAAGCTTTTGAAACTCTTAAGAAGGCTTTAACTACAGCCCCTATTGTTCAACCACCTGATTGGAGTTTACCCTTTGAAATAATGTGTGATGCTAGTGATTTTGCTGTAGGGGCTATCCTTGGGCAGCGTATGGATAAAAAGTTAAACGTTATCCATTATGCTAGTAAGACTTTAGACGCTGCTCAAAGGAATTATGCTACTACTGAAAATGAATTTCTAGCTGTTGTTTTTGCTTGTGATAAGTTTAGGCCCTATATTGTGGACTCAAAAGTAACCATTCATACTGATCATGCTGCTATTAAATATCTTATGACAAAGAAGGACGCTAATCCTAGGCTTATTAGATGGGTACTGCTTTTACAAGAGTTTGATCTTCATATAGTAGATAGAAAGGGTGCTGAAAATCCTGTAGCTAATAATTTATCTCGTTTGGAAAACAACTCTTTTGACTCTATGCCTGTTAATGATAGTTTCCCGAATGAACAATTAGCTGCAGTGGGGGTGAGCTCATGAGGAAGCCGTTGGTATGCTGATTATGCTAACTTTATTGTCTCCAAGTATTTGCCTCCAACTTTTACAGCTCAGCAAAGGAGAAAGTTCTTCTATGATTTGAGGCATTATTTTTGGGATGACCCGCACTTATACAAAGAAGGAGTTGATGGTATTATGCGAAGATGTGTTCCAGAATATGAGCAAAAAGAGATATTGCGTAAATGTCATGGTAGCGCCTATGGAGGACATCATGCAGGAGATAGAACTACACAAAAGGTACTACAATCAGGTTTCTACTGGCCTACCCTTTTTAAGGATGCAAGAAAATTTGTTTTATCTTGTGATGAATGTCAGCATGTTGGTAATATTTCTAGACGCAATGAAATGCCTATGAACTACTCTCTAGTTATTAAACCTTTTGATTGTTGGGGATTTGACTTTATGGGTCCTTTCCCTCCTTCGAAGGGTTACACTCATATTCTTGTTGCTGTTGATTATGTTACTAAGTGGGTAGAAGCCATTCCTATGAAAAGTGCTGACGGGGAAACCTCTCTAAAAATGCTTAAGGACGTTATCTTTCCTAGGTTTGGAGTACCTAGGTATCTCATGACTGATGGGGGTTCTCATTTCATTCATGGCGGTTTTAGAAAGACTCTCGCTAAGTATGATGTTAATCATAGAATTGCTTCAGCTTATCACCCCCAAACTAGCGGGCAAGTAGAGTTATCAAATAGAGAAATTAAATCTATCTTGCAAAAGGCATTAATAGGTCTAGAAAAAACTGGGCTAAGAAGTTGAATGATGCTTTATGGGCTTATAGAACGGCTTACAAAAATCCTATGGGAATGTCTCCTTATAAAATGGTTTATGGGAAAGCTTGCCACCCACCCTTAGAGTTAGAACACAAAGCTTACTGGGCAGTTAAAGAACTAAATAGAGATTGTAAGCTCGCTGGTGAGAAAAGATTATTTGACTTAAGTTCTTTAGATGAAGAGGAGTGAAGCCTATGAGAATGCTAGGCTCTTTAAGGAAAAAGTTAAAAGATGGCATGATAAGCGAATACTTAAGAGAGAATTTCATGTTGGTGAGAAAGTAATATTATATAGGTCTCGTCTCAAATTTTTTGCAGGTAAGCTACTATCAAAATGGGAAGGACCTTTTATCATTGAAGAAGTATTCCGTTTAGGAGCAATAAAAATTTCCTCTCTAAAAGATAATACTACACAAGTAGTGAATGGACAGCGACTCAAACACTATATTGCTGGAGATTCTTACAATGAAGATGTTGATGCCTTTCAAGTTATAACTCTAGAGAAATTCATTGAGGACCAAATTCAGAGACCTGCAGAGTCCGTTTCCAACTAGGTAATAGTTCTGGTAAGAAAAGTTCCGTGAAAATACAATCCAACTATATTTTTGCAGTTTTCAGTCAATAAGGAGAGCTACGAAGCAAAAAAGGGACGAAACCGGAACCGGGGTGGCCCACACCACCCCATGGCGCGGGCCCACCCCTGGCCACGCCACCAGGTGGTGAGGCCACCCATGACTCCGTCTCCGACCCGTTTTCTCCTAGTACCTTCCTTTTGATATGAAACTTCGTAATATATAACCCCCCCCGGATCTCCCGAGGTTCGTATATCGTATTTTCGCCGTGTTTTTGTTTCGATCTGTTTCTGCTAGGTAGAATCCCAGATTTGGAGCCACAATGTCTTCCTCTGGATCATCCAAGGGAGATTCTTTAGAGGATATCATCAACCCATACATGAGAGAATTGAAGATTCATCCCAAGGAGTTGTTGCTCGAAGGTGGGGAGGTCCGGATTAAGGAGGTTCAAGGCCCTAAAGGTGAAGGAAGTCTGGAGGACAGGATGGAAGCATTGGAGCAAGAAGTCTTTAGGTACAGGAAGATGGCGGAGCGCGAAGTGGACATCATCCATAAGATTTGTTCCGAACTCGTCACCGAGCACCAAAAGGAGACTGCTGAACTCAAAGACGAAGTCCTTTCACTCCTCCAAACAACCAACGAACTGCAAGCACAGTTCTATGACGTTCAAAATCAAAACTGTGAGTATGAGGCTAGGTTTAAACGCATAAGTGCTGCTGCAAGTTTCAGGATGATGGAAACCACGATGTCCTTTGTTGATGGGAAGCCTTTACCCTAGAAGATGGACGAAGATGAGAGGATACCACCACCACCTAAGGAGTAATTCATCATCAGGTTTGGCATCCCCTTGGTTTGTTCCAAGCTTGGGAGAGTGCCGCGGTATCACATCACTATCTTCTATCTTTTTACCTTTTTAGTAGAGTCATATCATGAATAGAGGAGTTATTATGTAGTATGGTTTGCATTATGTAAGTGTCCCCTCTCTCGTTAGATATGTATCCCTTGGTGTGATTTGCCGTTATTGAATATTAATGAGAAGTTCTATCATTCACTCTTTTGCTTAGCTTATATTAGTTTTCAATTCGTGGTTATATGATTGATCTTGTTGTTAGTATTGGTATCACTTTTGGATCATTGAGTTAATTTAGTTGGTTTTGGAAAACCTGGCTCGGTCTGTAGCAACACTATTTTTGAGAGTTGAATGAAAAAGATAAAAAGTACTCTAAAGAAAAATAATTTCATCATCTTTCTTTCTTGATTTTCTCATAAGTCTAGTATTCTCTAGTTAAGATCTTTTGTGCTTCCAAGGAAGATTGCATGTTTGTCTTTATCATTTGTATGTTTGGTTGTTTCTTTCAACTCTTGTACTTGCTACCCAGCCTTGCTAGCCAAAAACCCGTACTGAGAGGGTATTCTTCTCGTGCATCCACCTCCTTTAAACCAAAACCTTTGCCATTTGTGTCCACCATACCTACCTAGTAGCATTGTTGCTATTCCAAGTAAATTCTTGTTTTGTCTACCTCCCAAATTAAACTTGTTATGTGAAAATTAGTGATTAAAGCTCTCACGAACTTGATGGCACACTTTACTTTCTTGCATTTAATACTTGAACCATTGGGTCCTTCTTTGTTGCGTATATGCTTGCGCTTTATGAGTTGAAGTTAGCCGAACCATGTATCATGGGGACCACTTTTAACACTTCATTGGTACTTGTACCTAGTTGATATCATGTTCTTTTGCTTATGGATCCTGGCGGTGTGAAATAAAAGTGGAACTTGTAAGATCATGGAGTTTATATGTGTGTTAGAGAAACGCCTGGGCCGCTAGCCTAAGCCATGCCTAATCATGGTGGAAACTTGCAGCATAACTATAGTGAGCATTCTATCAAGCATCCTCAATAAAAACCTATGCAAATAGCAAATAAAAAGATTGCTGAGATGCTCACTGTCTGCTTGCCTTGTCATTTTGATTATGGGATACCTCCTGTGTCATGTGCAAGGGGTACCCCATTGGCGGTTCTCAATGATACACATATATTTACAATGACAAGATCTTGCTCGTGACTGAAGTTGAGTAGCATGAGGATCGGTACTCATAAGTAAGGGGCTTGAGATTTCAACTTATAACTTGTCAAGCATATCCTCTTAGTTGTGTCACTTTAACCTTAACCACTAAAGATGCCTATGATAGGGGCAATGAGAGCTGAAAGCTAGTAAGTATCATAATTTTTGGGAGCTCTTTATGAGACTTGCAATCCCTGCTTCCCTCTTTGAAGGACCTTTCTTTTACTTTGTAGTTGAGTCAGTAAACCTATTCCCTTCTATCTCAGCAAGTATTTTGAGTTGATGTGTTTCATTCATTCATATGATGATTTATGCATTCATGTTTCTTATGTTCCTTGTTTTGCACATTGCTCTTATCTTGAAGTTTACTACTTTGAAAGCTTTCTTTGAAAACCAGCTATTTGTGAACTCCAGCAAATTATCAACTATTCTTCGACCAAGAGCTAAGTTTGCCTTTACCAATTATGATTCACTTTATGTATCTTTATTGTGTTTCCTTTACTCATTACAAGTTGAGTTATATAATAGTGAGTTGTTTTCTATTATGATCTATGTATTAGATGAATGTGATGCTTCTTGTCCGTATTCTTTTATCGACTCTTCACTCCATAAACTTGAGGTCATGTTTATTGAGTTTAGTTTCGCTTGGTGACAAGCGAAGTCTAAGCTTGGGGGGAGTTGATACGTCCATTTTGCATCACTATTCTATGTCTTAATTCGCTATTATTCATTGATATATTTCGTATTGAGAGGTGATACTTATGTTATTTCATCTATTTTTGCATGGTTGATGACTTTTGGAGCATGGACCGCTGCAGTCAGGATTCTGATGGAAAAGGTGTTGTTTGGAGGCAAAATTCGCGAAGATCAAAAAATCCGGGAAAATATACGGAAAATCCTATTTTTCCAGAAGACTCAGGATGCCAGAAGATGGAGTGGAGGTAGGCCACAGGGGGGCCCACACCACCCCATGGCGCGGGCAGGCCTAGGCCACGCAAGGGACTGGTGTGGCCGCCCTGGCCCACTCCAGCCTCTCCCCTCTGGCGTATATCAACCTCCCGAAACCCTAAGACTCGGGGAGCGACCACAGAAAGATTCTGTCGCCTCCAGGGGGCGGAAAACACCAAGAGAGAAAGATCTCTCCGGCAGATAGATATCTGCCGGGGGAATTCCTTCCCGGAGAGGGGAGATCGTCGCCATCAACACCACGATCAAGCTGGACTTCATCGGGATCATCATCATCATCATCACCACCATCATCACCATCAGCACCCTCATCACCATCTCCATATTGCTGTAACAATTGGTTGAATATTGCTATAGTTCATAGGGGAAACTTTCCCGATGTTGATTACTCTTTGTAGTTGATGCTATTGAGTGAACCATTGAATTATTGTTTATGTTCAGATTGTTATACATCATTATTTCATCTTTGATCATGATCCATATGATGTCTTGTAAGTAGTTCGTTTTGTTCTTGGGGACATGGGAGAAGTCTTGTTGTTAGTAGTGGAGTTGTGTTGAGAAAGATTCAATAGATTGTTATTTAAGTTGTGGTGTACTTCTTCTAGTGGTGTCATGTGAACGTCGACTACATGACACTTCACCTATATGGGCCTAGGGGAATGCATTGTGTATTTGGCTACTAATCGTAGGGGTTGAGTGATGTAAACCTGAACCCCCGTTAGGAAACCATTGCACAAGGGACATAAGGGTCTTAGAGTTTAAAGCTGTGGTTAGGTTTCTACCTTAATTACTTTCTTGTACTTACGGATGTTTGCAAGGGGTATAATCACAAGTATGTATTAGTCTTGGATGGGGCGGTACATTAGCACAGGTTCACCCACACAACACTTAGCAAGCTAGAGAATATTAATCGACTATATGAAGCGAAAGCACTTGACAGTCTTCCCATGTGTCCTCGAGAACGTTTGGTCATCTATAGAAATACAACCGGCTTGTCCTTTGCTGCATAAAGGATTGGGCCACTTGCTGCATTCATTCTTACTGTCTTTCATTTACTCGTACTTTGTTTACTTGCTTTATCGAAAACCCCTAAAAATCCGTTTGCTAAGTATTTGCAGAGAATTCCTGATCCATACCACTAGCCAGCACCTTCTGCTCCTCGTTGGGTTCGACACTCTTACTTATCGAAAATATTGCGATACACCCCCTATACTTGTGGGTCATCAACCACTGGTTGATCCATATGTGGTTTGTGGAAAGAACACACATGTAATGACTCTAGTGCTAGTTTTAGTATAAGAACACACATACAATGACTCTAGTGGGTCCACATGTAGTTTGTGAAAAGAACACACATGCAATGACCACTGGTTGATCCATAAGTTGTTTGTGGAAAAGAACACACATGCAATGAGTCTAGCGGATCCATGTGTGGTTTGTGGAAAAGAACACACATGCAATGACTCTAGTGCTGGTTTGTGGTTTTAGTATAAGAACAAACATACAATGACTCAAATGGATCCATATGTGGTTTGTGGAAAGAACACACATGCAATGACTCTGGTTGATCCATATGTGGTTTGTGGAACACACATGCAATGACAACTGGTTGATCCATATGTGGTTTGTGGAAAAGAACACACATGCAATGACCACTGGTTGATCCATGTGTGGTTTGTGGAATGAACACACAAGCAATGACAGTGGTGGATCCATGTATGGTTTGTGAAAAGAACACACATGCAATGACTCTAGTGTTGGTTTTATTATAAGAACACACATGCAATGAATCTAGTGGGTTCACATGAGGTTTGTGAAAAGAACACACATGCAATGACCACTGGTTGATCCATATGTGGTTCGTGGAAAGAACACACATGCAATGACACTACTTGATCCATGTGTGGTTTGTGGAAAAGAACACACATGCAATGACCACTGGTTGATCCATGTGTGGTTTGTGGAAAGAACACACATGCAATGACCACTGGTTGAACCATATGTGGTTTGTGGAAAAGAACACAGATTCAATGACCACTGGTTGATCCATATGTGGTTTGTGGAAAGAACACATATGCAATGACCACTGGTTGATACATGTGTGGTTTGTGAAAAGAACACACATGCAATGCCACCGGTTGATCCATAAGTGGTTTGTGGAAAAGAACACACATGCAATGACCACTGGTTGATCCATAAGTGGTTTGTGGAAATAACACACATGCAATGAACACTGGTGGATCCATAAGTGGTTTGTGGAAAGAACACACATGCAATGACTCTAGTGCTGGTTTGTGGTTTTAGTATAAGAACAAACATGCAATGCCACAAATGGATCCATATGTGGTTTGTGGAAAGAACACACATGCAATGACACTGGTTGATCCATGTGTGGTTTGTGGAAAGAACACACATGCAATGACTCTAGTGGTTGATCCATGTATGGTTTGTGGAAATAACACACATGCAATGACTCTAATGCTGGTTTTAGTTTAAGAACACATATGGATCCATATGTGGTTTGTGGAAAAGAACACACATGCAATGACCCCTGATTGATCCATAAGTGGTTTGTGGAAAGAACACACATGTAGTGAACACTGGTTGATCCATGTGTGGTTTGTGAAAAGAACACACATGCAATTGAAGGGTTCGCAGCATAGAAAACAAAAAAATTCCTATGATGGCAACTATACGCCAAGATCTATCTACTAGATATAAGCAACGGGTGGATATACATCCATGGAGAACTTACCCTCAAAGACAACAAAGTTTTGTTAACGAGATGGAACTCGTGGATGATGTAGTCGTACACTTGCCGATCTCAAGATCGTGATGAAGTCCAGCAGGTCCGGCTCCAGCACGTCCTTCAGATCCAGCTCCAGCAAGTCCAACACCACCAAGTCCAGCACCGCAAAGCAGCGGTGCATCCGTGATCCCACACACGTCCGGTACCCCGACAACCTCCGTCCCTCGCTCCAGCAAAGCAGCGGAAGCAGCAACTCCTTTCCAGATAAAGCCACCGGGAACATGTATCTCGCTAATCCGAAACCATGGGGGAATAATACTAGCAGGGGAGAGAGATCCTTCACGAGGAGGTGTGAGGAAGAAGGGGTGTGAGGGGGGCCTTTTATAGGAGGAGGGGGGTGCCATTCCCCCATGACCGGCACCCCATGGGGTGACCCCTCACCTTCTCATTCATGTGGTGGTAACTCCCTCCACATAAATTTGCCCCTTCACATTCTCTTTTAAAGTCTCCACTTTAAATGCATTAAATTTCTCCAAATTTAATGCTCTCTCATTTAATAAAATATTTTACTAATTTTATTAAGAATTTTGTTAATTACTTTAATTAACAAACATTCACTTAAAACCCCCTGCAACATTTCAATATTACATGCAGAACCAATTTCAGAAATTTCACCCGAAACAGTTTTGGTGTCTATTGAAATAATTCCAGCGCTTTCTTAAATATTTATCTAAAACATATTTGCTCCAAATGGTGTCAGTATCCCTTAAGTGTGTCACCCTACGGTTCGCGAATAATGCAGACATGATCGAGACCCCTCTCAGATCAATAATTAGAAGCGGGACCTGGAGATCCATACTGACTCCTACACATTCAACGATGACTTCTGTGATCGTGAGAACCTTTAACGCTAGTAACTAAAATCCCTTTGTCTCATGATATAATACATGTCCGAGATTCAATCATTGGTATCCAAATACCTAGTTTGATCTCGTTACCGACATGCACTCTTTTCTCGTTCCCGTGATATAACATTCTAGTGATCACATCACTTGCTTGCAAGCTATCTTAATGTGATATCACCAAGAGGGCCCAGAGTATATCTATCCGTCATAGGGATTGACAAATTCCACTCTTGATCCATGAGCCTCAACATAACACCTTCGTAGTACTAAACCCACCTTTATAGTCACCCTGTTACGGTGTGACGTTTGGTGTTATCAAGATACTCTTCTGGTGTTAGCAATTAACATTATCTCATGGTCTAAGGACTAAGATTACTTTGTATGATGTTATAGCAATATAAACATAATGACTTTGATCATAATGCTATACTTCGGATGAATGTGCATCACATCATTCCACCAATGTGGTGACCTTGTTATTAACAACATCCAATGTCCATGATCAGGAAACCTTGATCATCTTGTTAATCAACGAGCTAGTTTATATGAGAGGCATTACTAGGAACTTTGTATTTTGTTTATTAAACATACATGTATTAACGTTTCCAATTAATACAATTATAGCATGCAAAATAAACATTTATCATAAACATGGAATAAGATAATAACCACTTTATTATTGCCTCTCGGGCATATTCCCTTCAGTCTCCCACTTGCACTAGAGTCAATAATCTAGTTTGAAAAACTTTGCGTATTGAAAACCTATGGCTTTCGGGTGTTGCATATACGTGATTTATAGTGGTTAACATAATCTCCGGATCTGACAGTTTCAGGTCCGTGTGTATTTGCATGTCTTTGCGTCTCTACGCATCACTCATCTTCAAATGAGATGGCATTGTATAAATTTGGTCCTTTGGTGAGACCTTTAGTTTGTTCGGGTTAAAATATGTTGATATTATTGTCATACAATATATCTTCATAGTATTAGCCACTTTGAACCACACCTAGTTTGATAACAAACTACTTAACACAAATGCCCTCCTTTGCTGCTACTATAGCAGTCATATACTTAGCCTTTTGTTGTAGTATCCGTCACAATGTCTCAACTTTGGAACTCATCCAAATCCATCATGGAACATCCTTTCCATTACATTGTGCCACCCATAGTCTAAATTGAGATAAATTTAATTTGTATCTTGTGACAAAACTAGTATCAATGTAACACTTTACAATGAACTCCTTTTAACTATTTGTCACTTATACATGATATATTCTTAGTTCTTCCAAAGCTCATAAGAATATCTTCACTATCGTCCAATCATCATATTATGAATCATTCTGGTATGTGCTCATAACATTTAGAGCATAGGACATATCTGGATATATACATATCATGGTATAATCGATCAAAATCTTCATGTGATTTTACTCACCAAGTGTTGAAACACTTGAATCTTGATACAATCCTTTCCATGCAGCAAGAACCTTTCTTGTTGTTTCCATATTGAACCCTTTCAATATCTCATATATGTATGTCTGGCACAACAATATTAGTGCCTCAATCTATCATATAGATATTGATGCCTAATATTCCGGTTTTGCCCAAGTCTTTCATCGAAATCTTATTTTAATGAAATTCTTAACTTGTGTCAATACAAGATACATCATTTACAATCAACAATATGTCCTCTACATAATGTATTGGAAATTTGTCTCAGCGCTCCCACTTAATTTCTTGCAAATGCAAGCATCTTCATCATCTCCTATGAAATTAAACTCCTTTAACATTTTTCATCATGGTGAAGATTCCAACTCCGCTATGCTCACTTCAACTATTGAAGTTTGCATGCCTTTTTAGCATCCTTTGAATTAACAAAACCCTTCGGACCGTGTCATGTACACGTCCTAGGTAACCATTCTATTAGAAGAACCTTTTTTTATTCAACTACCATATACCAAATTATATGTAGTGGTTGCTACATTAATCCGTCAAAACTAAATATCGCTATGAAAGATCAAATCTTGTCATAGTAAACTCCTTGAACATTGTCGTAAACTTCTTTTCGACATGTCGACTATTTCATAGATGTTAAACATCCATGTCTATTTCTTTATAGATCCAAACACGACCGATAGGCTTCACGCCTTTCTGGAGGGTCTTCCATGTTCAGAAACTTGATTTCTCGTGTATGGATACTATCACGGATTCTATGACTTCTAGTCATTTTATGGAGTCAGGGCCCATCATCGCTTCCTTGCATGTAGTCGGTTCATCATTGTCAAAACAATAATGACTTGCTTATCAAATCACACTATTTGATTTTTACCGACCCTCACGGTTCAATAGGAACTCTAATCTCCGAGATCACAACCTTTGTAATCATGGGAGGCATGAGCATTGTGGCCGCCACCGGGACACTTTCCGGCGCTGCATTACTTAGCACATATACCTAAGGTTCAACAACCTTATCAAAGTTCTATTGTCCTCCCACTTAACTTTTCACAAAAAATTCCTTCTCAAGAAACTTTACGTTCCAAGTAACAAACTCTTTTGTCCTCGGTGTTATGGAGAAATTCCCAACAAATTCTTTGGGATAACCTACAAAGACGTGCTTATCCGACTTTGGTTGTAAACATTTTACTTATGCATAGCATACCAAAATTTAAGAAAAGACAATTCGGGTTTTATCCCAAACCATAACTCATATGGTGTCATTTCAATGGATCACGATGGTGCTCTTTTCAGTGTAAAAGCAGTAGTCTCTAAAGCTTCAATCCTTAAAACATAATGGCAGTTTTATAAATGACACCTTTGATCTTACCATGTCAAACATGGTTTGATTTCATCTCTCGAATATGCCATACTCCTATGGTTTATCGGGAAAACACAAATCATGGAACAATTCCGCAAATCTTAGGTGTTTTGCTAAACATGTAACTCAAATATTTTCCTTTATGATCGAATCATAAACTCTTTATTTTCTTGTTACAATGATTTTTTCACTTCATCTTGAAAGTCTTTGAACAATTTTCAAATGTTTCACACTTCTTCCTTATTAAGTAAATATATAAATATATTCACTCATATTTCTGGAGAAAGCATATGAAGCAAAAAGATCCATCGCCATATGGCTACACATAATGGACTATGCACATCAGCATGTACAATTTCCAATAAGCTAGTCATCCGTTCCTCTTTGGCCTATGAACGGAGTTTCAATAATCTCGAGGAAAGTCTCACATTCATTAATTGATCAAAATCAAAGACTCTAAAAACCCATCAACATGGAGTTTCTTCATGTTTTCTTTCCAATTTAATTTAAACAGCGATGTCACTTCATAAGTGATCTTTCAATCATTTGTCTTGCGAAATTTTAGCAATAGTGTTTATGGATGTGATTTCTCCCACTAGACTTGTAAACGTTCATCCATCTTTTATGGAATACGGTAATTATTTGAACAACCATTGTTCTCATAATACCGGAACAAAATAACAATTATTAAAACAAATCTTGAAGACTAGGTTTGACGTCAACGAAAAGCACAATAACACTTTATTTGTTTTCGATGATCATCATCACTTATTCTCTTGCTAGTTACTTAGGACATTTCAGTTCATGAATTGCATTGTCCTGTATGACACTTCATACCAACCAATTCGGATCCAATACCTCAGAACCACATTGTTTAACAAGCAAGGAATACAGCCATAACATGTATATCTTCTATATACCTAAGTTGGACATCTCCAACCTTTTCTTTTCTGCCAAATATTTTATAGATTCTCTTTCAACAATTCCTTTTCTTTTAAAAGAATCTATCAACATCAATAGTGGTGTCATTCACATGACACATAGTACAAAGCATGTATAGTCAAATACTAATACCTTTGGACTTGCACTTTGAAGTGGATCACCATCATCAAATGTTTGGTGTTCTTTCAAAAATCCATTCTTTAGTAATCTATCAGTGTAGTAAACATTTTACTTACATCTTCTATTCATCCTTATCATGACAACTTTCATGATCAAGATACTATAGCCTGTAAGGAAGAATCGCGAGTATAATGTTAGTTCCCAAAACCTTTTTGGGAGATCCAGATGCCTAGCATCTCCATCCTTCACAAATTCTCATACAATATGAGAACATGTATTTTGCTAAATTATACTCTATCATAATGCAACCAAAAACATTGTTTCAGATATCACAATATCTTTCACACATGATGGTTTCTGAAACAATTTCCAGCTCCAATATAATCTTGATATTAAAACAACTTTTTGAATATCAATAATCATGGAGGCAAACATGATACTTTAGATACTAACATTGGAATTCATACTCTTGATTTAATACTACTTATTAAACTTCATGGAGTAAATAGAGTTTGCTGAAAGTTTGCAATAGGACTTATAAACTCTAAATTGACATTGAAAACAATACGATACCAGTTCGTAAAGTAAATATCCAGAATTCTATAGTTCTATTATCTCAAATAAAAACTAAGCATAAGGTAGAAAACGAATGCCAATGACTACAACAAACTATGAAAATTCACTTTGATTTAATTTATGACAAATTGAGTTCGACTAATCCAAAATACTAATGAACTCCCACTCAAAAACGACATCCCTCGTGTCTTTTTGGTGATTACATGAACCAAATCCACTACACCAAGTCCGATCATCACATGAGTTGATGTAGCTTCAAAGGCGAGCATCTATATGGGCATCATATCAACTATATGACTCATGCTTAACCTTTCGGTCCGTGTTCCGAGGCCATGTCTGTACATGCTAGGCTCGCCAAGTAAGAACCTTAGTATTCGTGTGTGTAAAACTGTCTTACACCCGTTGTATGAAAGCGTAGAGTCGAAAACACCCGATCATCACGTGATGCCTCAAAACACGATCCACAAAATAGTGCATACTTAAGGAAGAACACATTTTTATCTTGATATCTAAATGAGGGATCATCTTATAATGCTACAAAAAAGCGCCAAAATAGCAGTATAAGATGCTAATGTGTGAAGTGAGGTGATATGGTCCATGCATTTGATCTCTATCATTTGCATCGTGGTATGATCTCTATTATTCCTTTGTGTGTAAGTCCAAGGTCTATGGAACTTACACGTTAAGTGTGTTGTAAGAGTATCTATCATACATCTACTTACAACAATACCATATCAAGACACTAGCCCGGCAACGATCTAAACTAGACGACTCTAATTTATCAATTGCAGGTTTTACGTGGCTTAGGGCTTTCGGAGATAGAACCGTTCTTACCTACGAACATGAACCACAACGAGGATAAGCAAGTTATTAGCAACTCGTTGTAAATCAGATATTGACAATAGTAGGAGAGACAGACACCCGCCAACCACTTATGCAAAACAAGTTGCATGTCAGTTGTGGAACCGGTCTCATGTATGATGACATGTAAGGTTGGTCTGGGCCGCTTCATCCCACTATGCCACCAATATCCAAAATACATAGAAGATGCAATAACATGATCATCATCTCCCACATATAAACATATGTGTACTACCCGTGCAAAGCACCTACGCATAGATCAGGCTCTGATACCACTGAAGGGTTCGCAGCATAGAAAACAAAAAATTTCCTATGATGGCAACTATACGCCAAGATCTATCTACTAGATACAAGCAACGGGTGGATATACATCCATGGAGAACTTACCCTCGAAGACAACAAAGTTTTGTTAACGAGATGGAACTCGTGGATGATGTAGTCGTACACTTGCTGATCTCAAGATCGTGATGAAGTCTAGAAGGTCCGACTCCAGCACGTCCTTCAGATCCAGCTCCAGCAAGTCCAGCACCACCAAGTCCAGCACCACAAAGCAGCGGTGCATCCGTGATTGCACACACGTCCAGTACCCCGACAACCTCCGTCCCTCACTCCAGCAAAGCAGCGGAAGCAGCAACTCCTTTCCAGATAAAGCCACCGGGAACATGTATCTCGCTAATCCGAGACCATGAGGGAATAATACTAGAGGGGAGAGAGATCCTTCACGAGGAGGTGTGAGGAAGAAGGGGTGTGAGGGGGGCCTTTTATAGGAGGAGGGGGTGCCCTTCCCCCATGGCCAGCGCCCCATGGTGTGACCCCTCACCTTCTCGTTCTTGTGGTGGTAACTCCCTCCACATAAATTTGCGCCTTCACATTCTCTTTTAAAGTCTCCACTTTAAATGCATTAAATTTCTCCAAATTTAATGCTCTCTCATTTAATAAAACTATTTTATTAATTTTATTCAGAATTTTGTTAATTACTTTAATTAACAAACATTCACATAAAACCCTCTGCAACATTTCAATATTACGTGCAGAACCAATTTCAGCAATTTCACCCGAAACAGTTTTGGTGTCTATTGAAATAATTCCAGCGCTTTCTTAAATCTTTATCTGAAACATATTTGCTCCAAATGGTGTCGGTATCCCTTAAGTGTGTCACCCTACGGTTCGCGAATAATGCAGACATGATCGAGACCCCTCTCAGATCAATAATCAGAAGCGGGACCTGGAGATCCATACTGACTCCTACACATTCAACGATGACTTCTGTGATCGTGAGAACCTTTAATGCTAGTAACTAAAATCCATTTGTCTCATGATATAATACATGTCCGAGATTCGATCATCCGTATCCAAATACCTAGTTTGATCTCGTTACCGACATGCACTCTTTTCTCGTTCCCGTGATATAACATTCTAGTGATCACATCACTTGCTTGCAAGCTATCTTAATGTAATATCACCGAGAGGGCCCAGAGTATATCTATCCGTCATCGGGATTGAAAAACTCCACTCTTGATCCATGAGCCTCAACATAACACCTTCGTAGTACTGAACCCACCTTTATAGTCACCCTGTTACGGTGTGACGTTTGGTGTTATCAAGATACTCTTCTGGTGTTAGCAATTAACATGATCTCATGGTCTAAGGACTAAGATTACTTCGTATGATGTTATAGCAATATAAACATAATGACTTTGATCGTAATGCTATATTTCGGATGAATGTTCATCACATCATTCCACCAATGTTGTGACCTCATTATTAACAACATCCAATGTCCATGATCAGGAAACCTTGATCATCTTGTTAATCAACGAGCTAGTTTATATGAGAGGCATTACTAGGAATTTTGTATTTTGCTTATTAAACACACATGTATTAATGTTTCCAATTAATACAATTATAGCATGCAAAATAAACATTTATCATAAACATGGAATAAGATAATAACCACTTTATTATTGCCTCTCGGGCATATTCCCTTCAGCAATGCCATTGGTTGATCCATATGTGGTTCGTGGAAAGAACACACATGCAATGACACTGGTTGATCCAAATGTGGTTCATGACAGGAACACACATGCAATAACTCTTGTGGATACATATGTGGTTTGTGGAAAGAACACACATGCAATGAACTCTAGTGGATCTATCTTGGCATAATTTGATGTATGCGACGATGCATTTCATTGTAAAAGACACCCACTGTCCATTTTATACTACTCAGCTTTGCCCCCTCTCTCTCTCTTTCATAGAAGCCCAAACCTGTGCCCACTTTGTCTGCTATGCCCTGATTGGTTGTCACAGTTGTCACACGGATCGTGCGCACCAACCGTTGATCCTGTGTGATCCAACGAGGCTCGTTGCACACGTCGTGCCCTTCACAGGACATCGAGAGACAACACAGACGTCTCCCTCAACAAGACTTCTACAAGAAGGAACACGATGCCGTCCATGGAAAAACTCGTCGAGTGGTCATGTCATGTTTAATCTAGTTTGCAAAGGCTACAAGTCTACTGCACGGCAACTGGTCATCCACGGACCACCGGCTATACCATTTTTACTACGCAGCGCACCTGCACTCTCACTTCCGTCAGGCCCCCACCACACGAACCTTCCACGCGGCAGCCGCAGCCAGAAGAGCTGTCAACCGGGGCCCTCGAGGAGGCCTAAATGTCCCTGTATTAAAAACCCAGCCTATCGGGTCCTCCATTCGCACTCATCCACTACTCTCTCTTCCCTATCCAGCAAAACCCCACAATCTTGAACGTACTTGCACGAACCTTCTCCATGAAACCATTGTGTGGGGGTGAGTGTCCGGGCATCACCGACGGGGTGGTGATTCACGCGGCAGATCTGGAGGAGCATCACGCAGCACAGGCCGAGGAGGACGTGCAGTTCAACCCCTTGGGGGACCATGTGCACGCCGGTGCTGACGACTTCGGAGGCACCGATGAGGGCGTGGAGTTCGACGAACATGCTCCGCTCATGTACCCGGAGGTACATCTATTTCTACATGTTTCATATTTTCTGCTCGAGCTTAATCTATCCAAGGCCATAAAAAAATCTAGTCCTAATGATTAGATGCAACGTACGAACCGGTACATGGAGAGATCTAGTCTGTTCTGAATGAATCCATATTATTTATTTATTAATAAGTTACCAAGAACACAAACCACATTAATTTAGGAGCAAGCTGGGGAGACGGCCGTACTGAACTGTTGAACCTGTATAGACATGTTATTGCATCGAAAGTAACTTGGAATGGTGGAAGGAATATATATTTATTATTTTGCTCATTTCAGTTTGTATTCCATACATTACAGGTGTATTCAAGTGAGATGGACTCTGACAAGGAGACCAGGGACAACAAGAGCCGCCATGTCATGAAGAAGCTCAAGAGCGGGATAATCCCTTTCCGCACTCGACTTGGGGAGCTCAGGTGCCCTTTCTATAAGAAAGGAGTCAACCCGAGGATTGCTAGCTTGATTCTGCATGCGGTTGGCATCGGTAAAAGCCCGGCTAGTAAACACAAGTCGGCGACCAAGGGTAAGAATGCTGCTTATGGCAAGTTCCTGAGGGAGTATGTCAAGACTGGCCTAGTGTGCCCTTACTTAGGAATCAGCAACTTCTAGCCGACCAACCCCATCACTGTGCTGGCCCGACCACTAATAATATTTAGTTCTCTTACCGTATCTAGACCCTTAAACTATGGGGATTTCTATTTTCGTACCCTTCAAAATATATTCAAGTTCATCTGTTTATGTTGTTAAAGTTCCGGTGGCATACTCGTTATTTTGCATGGATAGAGGGGTGCCCCCGACAGATATAAGGGTTATCCTGTCCGCTAGATCACAGAGGATCAACGGTTGGTGGGAAAAACTGAGTACAACTAAATCGCCATGGTTAGACACGAGGGAAAAACGTGACTCACGGTACGCGTGTGCGGCTCACGGGGCGGTAGCGGACACGTGTGGCCGTGCACGGTGCATTAGCGTATGCGGTGCACGGTAGTGCAACGAAACGCCGCTTCCCTTCTCCTTTAATAGAGGCCTCCCCACTCCCACTCATCACGCACTCGCTCACTCAACCGTCTCCACTGTCCCATCACCTTCTGCAAACGCCCAACAAAACCCCAACCACGCCGGCGATGGAGAAGATCGGCGCGGTGGCCATCGGCGCCTCCAAGGCCGCCGGCGAGGAGCCCCCCGTCCCCGTCCCCGCATCCGCCGTAGCCGCCGGCGAGGAGGCCCCCGCCGGTCTCGGACAGATCCCGCTCGGCTGGGACCCCTACGAGGAGGTTGTCTACATAAGGCTGGAGAACCTCTACAACACCAGCATCGCCGACCCATGGTCTGAGGTAACCAGGATTTTCTCCCCTTCCCTTGTTCTTCCCTCGTTCCCATCGTTGGATGCTAGATCGTATGTTATTAGGGCTCGGTTGTTCGTATTTTTTATAGTAGTTAATCCTATTGTGTTAGATCTCGATTTTCGATGAATCCCCCTGTTCTTAGTTGGGATCAGTATTCGATTTGGTTTGAGATTTGGGGAATAATCGGGAGATCTCATTCGGTTAATTTATGCAAAAAATCAATCCCGATAATCAAAGTATCTCAATCATGTCCTTATATCACTCTACTATTTTTTTCCAACAGGAGGATAGCAGCGACCTCCGCAGTGACGACAAGTCGCAGGACACCAAGACTCGTCATGTGTTGAGGAGGCTAAAGTCTGGTCAGTACAACAACTTCTTCACTGGCGACGTGTACAAGTGCCCCTTCTGCCCCACCAGGAGGCTCCATGGCACGGACTTCAACTCCCTCGTGAAGCATGCCGAGGACGTGATGACTTGTGGCGAGTCCGTGAACATCCACGGCTTCAGGGACAAGCACCAGGCGCTCGGTCTTCACCTCTGCAACCTCTAGAAGGTGGCTCTCGAGGAGGGTCGCATGCCCCTGATCAGACCCAAGGTGCCCAAGGTCAAGGGGTTGGGCAGCAAGAAGTGGAGGAGGCGCTAGAGGGTGGAGGCAGATGCCCTCCTGGCAGAGGCCACGAGGGGCCACTGATCAGCTGCTGTTGCTGCTGCTGCTATAAAGCAGCTTCTTTTGTCTTGTCTATGCTGAAGCAGTCCGCTGTTGCTGCTGCTGAGCAGCCTAATTGTCGAACCTTGTTAAGTACCGTACTATATAACCTATATTAGCTGCTTTCTCTACATCTGCTCTGTTTATTGAATTTATTTATGGTGCTGGTTTGTTTTGCTGCTCTAGATTTGCTACCAGATTGGGGAAAATGATCGTAAAAGGAATAATGAATGAAGAGAGAAGCTGCTCTAGATTCCCTACCTTTTTGGAAAAAAAACACAACTATTAGAGAGAGAGGGGAAAAGGCGCTCTTAAAAAGGCCAAATAACAAAAAAAACTTCCACTTTAGGCTTCATGGTGCACGTAACGGCCAAGCCTTTGACCAGACGGCACCCCTCTCTGAGCGCATGTGAGGGCTTCGGAATATCGGGAGGGCAAAAGTGAGGACAAACGAGACACAATGTTGCTATAGCTAAATCTGACAAAAAGCTGAATTTGGCTTTACCATGCAATTTGGCTAGAGCTCCACAATGTAGCTATTCTAAATTACTAAACTATGTGGTGCGTTGAAACCTAATGCTTTTCCACCGACACGTGTGTTGCAAAGTTGCTTGATCGTGCATGCTTACACAAGTGGCCTATAGAGAAACTTATAGAAGCATGGGCAAACGAGCTTCATTTTGGCAAATTCGGGACAAGCTTTGCGCAATCGGCAGGCCTGATCGGCTGCCCCGGGGTGCAGGGATGCTAGGTCCATGTCTATGCTTACACTTCTTAAACTTGTTAGGAATTAATAATAATTGTACACTTCCTTCTGTCCTGTCACGTTACGTCGTGTCAGCACCGTGCACCCGCTACGGATCGGCAATGGGACGGTGGTCTACGTGACCGGTCTCTGCCACGCCAAAGCCACGTCGCACACCCGTCCCATCGCCTACCGGGGCGGATGCCAAATTTAATCGCTAGGATTGGAAACCATCGGTGCTCGCCCGGTCAAACTTGCTTCTGCATGGGTATGACCGGAATATTGGTAAACAGAATTTAAGCATCGCCTTCTGTCTCCTCAGCACATCACTGTGCAAAAATCCCCAACTCATTCCTTCCGCCGGCGCCACCACCGCAAGAACCATCGACGCTGCCGCAGGCACCGCCTCCGCCTGGCCATACCACCGCAACAGATCACTCCACCTCCACGCCCAGTCCTAGCCACCGCTACCGACCCTAGGCCACTGCTGCTGCATTAGCTGCTGCCATGGACGCAGAGTACGGCATGTTCGGCGACGGGAGCGACTACACCGATGAGTACACCGTCACCGCCCATGGCACCACCAAGCTGACGGTCGTCCACACAAGTGCGTCAGCGGAGGTGGCCAAGGTCATCGCAATGTACGAGCAGTGGCTACAGGTGCCGATGGACAGGTACAAGATCGTCGGCCTTGACCTCGAGTATACCAGAGATAGGAAGAGGATGGCGCTTTTGTAGCTGTCCATGCGCAACCACTGCCTACTATATCACATATGTAGGGCCAAATCTGTATGCCCGGAGCTTCGCGAGTTCCTACATGGGAGGGAGATCTACTTCGCCAGCGTCGACATCAAGAACGACACTCTGAAGCTAGAACGGGATCTCCTCGTTCATGTCATCAATCACGTCGATCTCCAACGTTTGTGCAGGTACCCGGATGGTGGTACGGGGAAAGCCGGCATGACTAGACTCGCTTCCGACATCATCGATCACGAGTACGCCGGCATGGAAATTGAGTTCCCGAAGCACCTGCACAAGCGATGGGAGTGGAGGCACCTAGATTACGATGCGATCAAGTACGCAGCCAGGGACGCGTATGTCTGCTACGAGATGCTCAACATGATCTGGCAGGTGGGTGAGTGTGTTGTTTACCACTACTAGTTTCACATTTCGTTCCTAGTTTTATCTCGCCTGTATTTTATCTCGCATGTATTTTCTAAGCATTCTGTGTGTAAGAACCAAGCTCGTATGATCCCTGTGCTATTAGCTACTTAACCTATATGAATTACATTCCCCCTTTTGTATGCTCAACAATCATTCTTACAAATTCTGTATGTGCCATTTGCATGCGGCAGAATCCAGGATTGACATGCATAAGGTGTGATACAGTCATAAGTCATAACCAAACCCAGATTATAGAGAAGGATACAGTCATAAACCAGATTATAGTTTGACAAAGGTAATACACAGCAGTTCGTAATTGCACATATAGTGTACATATGAAATAACATGTTTTAATAAACACAACAATCATGCACTAATAGTCTACATCCCAGCCTATTGGAGAAGGCAACCGATCCCAGGATGCCTTCGGTCGCTTGCCCCGATTTGTACATTCATCTACACTCCGGCATCTGGGACAAACAACCTGCCTTGGTGGTGGTTCAATGATGCGATGCCTGGAACGAGATTTTACAATCTGGCGATACAGCTCGTGGCTAACATACCCGTCAATTGCAGCGTGCTTCTGATTAGGTTCAGAAAGTGGGTTATCCTCCTAGTAATCGTGCCCTAAACGCCTCCACGAACATCTCGGAAATCTGTCCTTCATGTCAGCGTACCACGGGTCTATGAGTTCGGAGGCAAGAGCGGCGATCCCGGTCTTGCCGCCCTTCATCCCTAGGATCCAGTAAATTTCCTAGATGTCTACTCTGCACTCCTTTGGGATTCTAATGTTGACTGTCGGGCTTTCAAGCAGTTTACTATCATTCGTGATGTAACCACTGGTAAATGTTATGTGCTGGTTCACGAGAAAGTCATGAAACAGATTCCTAATGCTTTCGCCCCACCTGCATGAAAATGATAATATAGCAATAACTTTTGCAAACAGACGGTTCAGGAACAAAAAGACAGCAAAGTCTACCAGATCCCGTCAGCCCCCTTCTCGCAAGAAGGCTGATATACGAGGATGTGCCCCTTCATGGAGAGTTGCACCACGGTGATCCTACGGTGATCGCGGCTGTACTCGAGGTCTAGACCTACGAACCTGTTTTCTTCGAACTGCAGCCAACTCGTGTAATTATTCAGAGTGTTCCTCACTGTCCGAGGGTCGGTGGTGTAGACGACATCGATCTTCTTCCCGCCATGTACTTCGATGTCGAAGTGCGCAGTTTCTTGCCTGTCGTCGTTTCGAACGTCCGGAGCGTCCATGACTACAGGCAAGAAGGAAAGGATATGGAGGAAGAGGGTGATGCGGTGGTGGAGGGAATGGATGAGGCCGTGGAGAAGAAAGACGATGAGGCCGTGGAGGAGGAAATGAGACGGAGAAGTGAAAGATTGGAACCGCCCTTACCAATATCTGGAATGGTGCACGACCATTCGTAGTAGGGTGAAGGTGGCAAAAAACGGCGGTTTTACACGTCGATGCTAGCACTTCCTAAAATTTGTTCTGCGCCACTTGCATGCAGTGGAATCAATTCAAATGTAGGCACGTTTGCACGTGCCGACCTTCACTCACTGACAGGCGGGCCGCACATTTCCCTTTTATGATTTATTTTTTCACTTCCTCTAGATGGTTTCGGTGCCCGCCCTCAATAATTACACCCCCCTTCTTTTCTTCCACGCGGACGAGAATTGGTGGCGGCGGCGGTTCCTTGCAGATTCACTCCCCACTCGAACAACTGCCCCCATCTCTGATTCCACCCCCTCTCGAATCCATCCTCCTCCTTATCACAACGCCTCCATTAATCTACTGGATTCTAGACTCCATTTGCCGCTATGGGTAGAGCTTGGGGTAGCAGCAGGCTCAAGCGAAAGGCATGCAACGACGACGTGGATGGCCAGGGAGATCGCTACCGCGAGGATTGGGGATGGCCGAACCTCAGCGCCGCGAACATGCACAGAATCGCCTCGGAGTTGGACATCATCTCAGTCGGCCGCCTCGCTCGCTGCATCCCTGGTTACCGCATGACGATGCGGAACATGGACGAACAACCATTCGGCACGCCAGGCCTTCTTTACCCTGATAACAGCAAATGGCCAGACGACCGCGATGGCCACGTAAGTTCTAGTATCTAGCTTATTCGTTCAGTCATATCGTTGATTCATATGTGCTGAACTCTCATCGGAATCCTATGTTCCTTTCGTCAAACGTATTGTGTGCACGCGTGGTTTGAACAAATCAAACCATTTAAGACTATTCTGTACAGCGGAAGCTCTGCTCGTACCTGATATTCTGGTATTTTCGTAGTGACACAGTCTTACTGTAGGTGATAGACGAGTTGTCAATTTCGATTTTGCAATGGAATGCCTGCTAGGTGATATTCTGTTTCCTAAAATAAAAACAAACAGATTAGACGATTTAAGGCTGTTATGCCCCGAGCTGTTTAATTATGATCATCGTCAGGAGTTTGTATTGGGGGCTCTGCTACTACTCCATATATTGAGTATCTTCGTAGTGACACAGGCACAATTTAGGCAATATCTGAGGATACACTCGTATTTAGGCGATATTTTGTGTACTT
Organism: Avena insularis; assembly: GCA_023614405.1. Taxonomy (NCBI): domain Eukaryota; kingdom Viridiplantae; phylum Streptophyta; class Magnoliopsida; order Poales; family Poaceae; genus Avena; species Avena insularis. The sequence goes on along the minus strand of CM042690.1, from coordinate 654,426,424 downwards.
TAATCTGAAGGCCCAGTTGTCAAATTGTATCTACAATGGAATCCATGCTAGTTTATTGTACCAACTGACAACAAACTCTGCAGAATATTCATGCAAAACTAATGCTGCTGGATAAGTGGTCCGAATCAGTAGTGGTGAAGATCAAGGAAGAAGAAGAGACGGAAATTGAAGATGACCAGAACTGGGTGGGTGGCAACAACGAGTGGCTGGTCCTTTTATCACAGGATGGCAGTACTTGGACTCTAAAAAATGGCTACAGATCAAAGAGACTTGCAGTGCCATCTTTGAAGGGTGTCGGCATTACTGCATTCAACAGCGGGTGGCACGCCCATTTCGAATTAAACTACAGTTCAACATGGCAGAACTTGACCTTGTGAAGGTACAACTCCCACATAAACCACGGGAGGGGGCGTGGAAGAACTAGGAGTATGACCTCTTAGCAGTGTTCGACAAGGCAATCACATTCATTAGATGCCCAGAAGACAAGGAATGGACAGTCTTGCGCGACGACTTCCTGCGGCCGGACAAGTATGTCGATGCTGTCTTCACCTACGGCTACTCTTCGTACAAACCGCAACACATTTATGCGGTCATTGAACCTAGCGGCGACGTGCGTGTTTGGGAGCCGTCCATTTGGGGTGTGTCATATAGCATGTAAAATCCCATTCAAAATTCTACTTACTGACTGTTAGTAACACGCAGGTACCCACGCAGCCCCGCGCATCATTCCAGCTCCGGGAACACGGATGCTGAACTTGGGACACGGCGCTGGTTCCTGGAACCTCTCGGAGACAACACGGAACAGGATGATGAACTCTTATGGATTCATATCAGGGGAGCACTAAACAGCGTTGGTGATACAATAGAACATATGGGGACACAACCTTCTTCATACCCATCGCTACGGTGTCACGTTTTCTCGAGGTCTGCATGCCCATCCGAAGACCTAGTAGAGCAAGTCTGGAGCAGAGTCAACAATCTGAAGGGACAATCTGTGTTTCTTGGGATCAACTACCCTTTCTTTGTCGGAGCCCCTGGAGCTGTTGAACCTATAATTGCTCAGGTAACCCTGGCCCCTGATGCTACTGCTGCTGCTGGTGGTGGTGGTGGTGTTGGTGGTGGTGGAGCTGACGAAGAACTAGCTGCTGCTGCTGCTACTGGTGATGCTGCTGCTGAAGCTGATGAAATACTTGCTAATGCTGCTGCTGGTGAAGCTGACGAAATACCTGCTGAGGCTGCTGCCAGAGTCTAGGAAGAACATGTTGGTGTTGTTGCTGAGGTGCCAGCACTTCCAGTGTTGATAGCAGACTGTGTGTTTGCTGCACACTCACGCGCATATCATGTTGACACTCCAGATCCGACCTGGAGCCGAATCCACGTCGGGGGGAGGGGGGCTACAATTGGCTCATCAGTGGGGTCGTACTATTTGAAGGAGAATGAAAGACGGCCAAACACAGCATTCTGGTTCGTTCCAACGATACCACCAGCTCCAGGTACCTAGTGCTCATACTGGCAGATCTGATGAACCATTTGTCTTTATCTTTGTCATTAGTTATGCTTATGTGTGTAAAGACTAAGCTGTGCTTATTTGTGTAAGACTAAGTTAGGCCTAACTGTGTAATATTCAGTGAAGCCCATCTTTTCTTTCCACGCCCATAACAACAAAATTGCAGCATAGAAAATACAAATGTAATGTGCATACCAGGCATTTTTGCTCAGGATAACAACCACTTCAAGCAAATGATACATCGTGTACGCATTTGAACGCATCACTAGAATGTGCCACCTATTGATGATTGATGACATGGATCTAACTTTTCTATGCTTATTTGCATTGAATCGCTCATTGATTTGTTCACATATTTTTTGGCAATGGCTGATGAACTCCACTCTCTTGGTAACTTGCTTCGTTAGCGAGCACTTGTTGATGCAATGCAAAGTACAGAACATGGTCGTCATCGTCATTCCATTTAGGTTCTCTATGTTTCATCATCATGGAGCTAGTAATTTCAAATGAAAATCTAGTAAACAATATATGTGTACATTGTTAGAGTATGCTATGGCCACGGTACATACATGTTTTTCTACAATCACACGAAGGAAACTTGATGCATTTTCACCTTGTTGGCATTGTGCTGAACTGGGTGGATGTGGCTTTGGGGTTCGGAGAGGAAGGCGCCGTGGCTGGTGCGTGTGCGACCATGGCGACGGTGAGCTCGGATTCTAGAGGAGACCAACAGGACCGAGCATGGTCGGCATGGTGACAGATCTCACCCAGGAATGAATTCCCGTCCCTGCGCCGTGCCAATGGTGCGGTCATGGTGGGGCGAGCTCCGATTCGGGATGGGGAGGAGAACGAGCCGAGCAGGTTTGTCCAAGTCCTAGCTCCACGCCATGGCCGCGACCACAGATTGCTGCCCCGGAGGCAGAAGAAGACGCGTAAAGGATGCATGCGCCAACGCTGCAAGCCTACATGGCAGCGACGACGGCAGCGACATAACGGCGAAAGCTGACAGGGTGTCCCAACTTGACGGCCGTTAGCCTGATTTTTTGTATTGAAACATAAAGTTGAATTCGTGCCGAAAAAGACCCTCTGAGTATTTGGCACGCCAACTGTAGTCATTGTGGCTGATATCAGGAAACTCGGGTACCGTGTTGCCTGGCCACCCCAACTTTTAGGCAGCAAAATGATATTCTCCTCAAGCAGCCCTGCAATCAAGATACAAGAAGTCTCTTGTGTCCCCAACACACCCAATACACTTATCAGGTGTATAGGTGCACTAGTTCGGTGAAGAGATAGTGAAATACAAGTGGTATGGATATAAGACAACGGTGCCAGAAAACACTTTGATGGCGTGGAAGAGACTAAAGGCAAACTGAAATATAAATGGTGTTTCAATGCTTGGAAACAATGCCTAGGGATCATACTTTCACTAGTGAACACTCTCATATAAATATCCTCTCTTCATGATACTACTCTGAACTACTCTCTGGTTGGACACTCTAATCCATGGTAGGGCTATAACAGCACACCTCAAAGTCCACTTTCCCCATCTAGGTAATCCCACACTATCACGTTGAGCGCTAGATGGTTCCATCAAACACCAAATAGAGACATCCAACTCCAAATATAACACATAACAAGTATTTGTAATCTCTAGCCTAAGTGCCACCATGGTGTGCACGCTATCACTTTCACACACGTGGGGAGAGCCAGATATCTATTAAAGCACTTGAGTAGCAAGGTAGATCTACTTGATTACAAAGCTCATGATCATAATATGATCATGCATAGAGAGAGATGAACTATCAACACCCGAATTTTTAATCCCAGATGCCTATTATGCCATACATCGCAATCCTAGGATTACCATTTTTGCGAGACATAACAGATTGGATATCACAATATATCATCCATTACAAACCGTAATAAGGTCTTACACAAATAAAGGATCTCATGATCTAGTCTTAGTACAATCAAGTAGCGGAATAAATAGCCTAGCGGTAGGCTCCATCTTCAGTGTCACAGGCAATGCTGACGATCGGAGATGATCCTAGTTGTCGTAGTCGTCCTGTTATCCTTCCTCCTGGTAGTCCTCCTCATAGTCTGGCCACGGGAATAGCCAGGGACAAAGCCATGATTACTCTTTAAGTACTCGCAAACTATCACTAACAAGTAAGGTAGTTCTAATAGGAATGCTAAGTTCTAGGTTTATTTGTAAAGTTAAGTTTGAAACCTAAGCTAAGTTCAGAAACAAAGAAAGATAAAATAAAGTTCTAAATCACCTAAGTGGGAACTTAGTTGTCATAGTCACAACTCCGTTATGGTCAAGTCATGTCACAATTCATTTCATAAGTCATTTTGAAAACATCTGACAACGGAACAGTATGGCCACTCCAACTGTCCATAACCGCGGACACGGCTATTCGAATAGTTTGACACTCTGGAGAGGTGGTACACTTTCACCACAAAATTCGATACATCATGGGGATAACCTGAATCATCATACTTAGTATGCAGATAATCAAACATAACCTTTCCTTTACACACTCTAGTATAAGCACCTCTCCTATGAGCTTGGCCTCCCAGCCATGGCCATCTGCCATCCTGGGCACTGCATAGGTGGACAACATTGAAAGGTAGCCTTAGCTCAGACCTCTCCAGCGAGGGAACTAATACTAATGCATCAACATTTTCATCATCATAAACCATTTGTGTTTCTCAACACATGTCAAAACATCTCAATAGAATGACTCATCATTCCAAGGTTTTCACAAGTCATTTTCACCAAGTATTCCCATCTAAAGTGATCAAGTTTTTGGTTTAGCTCTAACCACTAAGTTAAGAGTGTTCAATAATGTGGGATGCTAATCTCAATCTCATGCCATAGAATGACATCTAAGTCTAACTAGATAGGTCAAGTTTTATACTCTTTATGCTATCTATAAACAATGTAAAGGACTTTGGTAAAGTAAAAGAAAGTAAAGCTTATAAATAAAACTTGGAGTAGGTATAAGTCAAAAGGTATAACCAAAGCATGCCTAATGCATATTGCTTAGGTTATCTTGCTTAATTCTAGCTTGCTAACAATAGCTTGCCAATAATAGCTGGCCTTGATTGGTGCAGTGGTTGAAATTCTCCTCTTCTTCTACGGGGTAGAACTCCTCCTCCTCGTAGACTTGGTCGGTACTATCGTCTAGAAATACATACGGAATACACAATCAACAAACAATACTTAACTAGTCTATTTAGCACACTAAGGCAAACATTTGATGATCTAGTATCATCACTTTCATCACAAGATTTAAAGAACTAGTTTCCTTTATTTTATTTAAGAAAAGTTATTTCTACTCATTGAATTTAACTAAGATTTAATATTCTCCAATTAAAATATGGGATCATGTGGACACATGTCATCACCACATATTCTAATACATGGGAATGTGATTTAAATGTTGGATCACATTTTAATAAGTTTAAGTTCAATATTTAATGATTTAAAGTGACTACAAATGCCTATATAGCATTATTTTGGTACTAGTCAAAAGTTACTGCATGCAAGCCTTAATATTATTGCATATTTAGATAGGTATGGTCAAATGTGATTTTTGAGAGTTGGAATCAACTCAAAAGCTATTATGGTTGATTTTAGAAAACTGTTTGAATGTGAAAAAGCCTCTGTCTTGTTATTTTTGCTAGGATAGATCTCTAAGTCTAATTGATTTAAATCCAACTGGCTTGGATAGATATTTAAATTATCTTTCCAACAAAATTGGAATCACTCAATTTGGTTTAGTAGATCTTTCTGAATTGATTTTCAAACTAGTGGACAGAATCTAGATTTAGTTTAAATAGAAAACCCTAAATTTGAATTACAGGGCTAGCGCGGAAACACTAATGGGCCGGCCCAATTTCACTTTGCGGCACAGAAGACAGCTGATAGGGGGTCCCGCCTGTCAGTGGCTCTTAAAACGTGAAGCGGTATGGGGCAACGTGGACTGCACGATTAGAACTAGGATCTACGGCTGGGGCTCGTCATCGACGACGGACAGGTCGTCGGCGAGGTGGAACCCTAGCGGCTCGGTGGGGGTGCAGTGGGGGCATACTAGGGATCCAACGAGTGCGGCGATGGGGGCGATCGAACGAGGCGATGACGGCGGACTCAGCCGAGGTCACGGCAGCTCCTGGGGTGGATGAAATCGACGGGGGCTTCTCCTCCTCTGCTGCGGCTAACTCCGGCGCAATTCCGGCGAGTTGCTCAAGCGGCTCCGGCGAGAGGTGGGGAAGGATCAGTGGTGAGAGGGGAGTGTTGGAGTGTGGCAAATGAGGCTGGGGGTGGCCTCCTTATATAGGCTCGATGAGGGGACCGAGAGGGCGACGGCGAGCTCATCGGTGACGATGATACAGAGCGCTATAGGCATGGTCTGGGTAGGCGGACGGTGGGCGGTTCCCTGGTGGTTAGCTACGGCTTAAAGGCGATGCTAGGGGCGGTGGCAAATGGTCGGGAAGGGCTGGCGCTCTGCGCGGCAGAGGCGGTGCTCGACGCGGCGGGCGGTGGCTACTAGTCGCGCGGCGGGAGAAGGGCTTGTCTGGCGGTGTGCTGGGGTCAAGGCGGAGCGGCGGGCGTGGGCTGTGGTCGAGGGGAGGCTTATGCGGGCCTGTCGGGGATGGCGCTCTGGCGTGAGCTGGCACGGAGCAGAGGCTCAGTGCGGGGGTGATCTATGGTGGTCCAGGGGCTGGCTGCACTTGGGGAAGGGACCATGGGCGGCGGTGCTACCACGCCTACCTCCGTGGTGCGGCGGAAGAGGGCGGGGCGTGCTCCTGCGACGTGGGCATGGTCGGTCGGGATCATGGCATCGGGGTGGCACGACACTGCTGCTCTAGGCCAGTTAGTAGCTTAGTTAGGGGCTGGTTAGAGCTAGGGGAGACAAGGGGACCAGATTGAGCCCAAATACTCGACAATGCATTGATCAACAAATAGTGTTAGTTAGGCAGAATTTTTGTGCATGCCACCTGTTCGACACAATGGTCGCATGAAACAAAGATTTGAATTTTGAAATGATTTTTGGTGGAGTTGTTGGTCTTATGCTTGAGCATCTTTGGTTGCTGGGATTTGTCAAGTTGAACTATTTTGAATGGTTTTTGAAAAAGTGGGATCTAGGTACATACACTTGATTCCATTTTCAATTGCCATATTAAATTAGGTTTAAATGTTTTTGTAAGATCACAAAGTGGGCCTTGGTACATCTTTACTTGTACTATCAAGGGGTGCAAAGAGTTAGAATTGTTTCTGTTAAGAATTGAGTTATAGGAACACCCAAAGTGGCCTAGTTGATTAAAATGGAAAAAGTGACCATTTCCATTTATTAATTTTATTTGATTTCTTTTTCTTTGTATTTTGCTTGGGAATGATCTAGATGATGTGGCATTCATCCTAGAATCATTTTACAACCATTAGAACAAACAATCATGGCAATTCAAAACAATTCCATATTAATGCAACACACATATGCATGCTTAATTATTTAAATGAGAAAAAGTTTTTTTTAACCCTAAATTGGGTGATTCGGATCTTGATAACTTGGATTAAAGTTTTGGGATGTTACAAACCTTCCCCCCTTAAACAAAATCTCATCGTGAAATTTAAGAAAGAAAACTAGGAACTAAAGAGATCTGGGAACTCAGTCCTAATGTAATCTTCTCGCTCCCAAGTGGCTTCTTCTTCGGTATGGTTGCTCCATTGGATCTTGAGAAATTTGATACTCTGGGTCCTGGTGGTTTTGTAGGATTCTTCCAATATACGGATGAGCACTTCACGATACGTCAGATCCTTGTTGATATCCACGGCTCGGTGATCGATGTTCTTGAAAACATTTGGTCTTCTCCGGCACTTCTAGGCATTTGCGAAGTAACGAGATATGGAACACACTGTGGACGGCAGACATTTCCTCGGGTAGTTCCAGTTGATACTTGTCCTCGATGATTCAGAATCTTGAAGGGTCCGATATATTTAGGGGCTAACTTTCCTTTTAGACTAAAATGTTGTGTTCCCTTCAATGGCGAAACTTTGAGATACACAAAATCTCTGACACTGAAAGTCAGGTCTCTCCGTCTCTTGTCAGCATAACTGTTCTGTCTGGATTGGGCGGTCTTGAGGTGCTCACGGACTTTGTGAACCTTCTCTTCGGCTTCTCGTAGGATGTCGGGTCCAAAAATCTGACTCTCTCCTACTTGCGACCAATTCAAAGGGGTACGGCACTTTCTTCCATATAGGAACTCAAATGGGGCCATTTGCAAACTTGCTTGATAGCTATTGTTGTATGAGAATTCTACGAAAGGCAGGCAATCTTTCCATTTTGATCCATACTCTAACACACAAGCTCTCAACATATCTTCTAAGATTTGGTTGACTCTTTAATCTGTCCATCAGTTTGCGGGTGATAAGATGTGCTGAAATTCAACTTGGTTCCTAATCCTTCTTCGACTTTCTGCCAAAATCTCGAGGTAAATTGGGTTCCTCGATCCAACACTATGGTCTTGGGGGTTCCATGCAAACTAATAATTCTAGCAATGTACAACTCTGCTAGCTTCGAACTCTGGTAGGTTGTCTTGACAAGTATAAAATGGGCTACCTTGGACAGTCTATCAACAATGACCCAGATAGAGTCATTTCCCCTACTAGAAGTAGGCAAACCGGTGATAAAGTCCATTCCGACGGAATCCCATTTCCATTTCGGAATTTGCAATGGTTGTAATAGTCACGCGGTTCTCTGATGTTCCGCTTTGACTGTCTGACAGATATCACACTTGGCGATGTAGCTTCCGATTTCTCTCTTCATCTTGTGCCACCAAAATTGCTCCTTCAAATCTTGATACATCTTCGTTCCTCTGGGGTGGATAGAATAAAGAGTATCATGATCTTCTTGCATGATAACTTGCTTCAGTTCCAAATCTGCTGGCACACAGATACGTCCTTTGTACCACAGAACTCATTCTTCATCTTCGGTGAATCCAGGTACCTTTCCTGTACCAATACGACGCTTGATTCCGTCGATACTTGCATTTCCCTTCTGGGCTTCCTTGATTTGGCTAATCAAAGTGGGTCGAAGTTCAATGCTATATAAAAAATCCTTTGCTAACTAGCTCAGTTCTAAACTGCTCCAACTCCTCATGCAAACTTGGCTGGGCTTCTTTGATCATGGTGTTTAACCTACACGGCAATCTGCTAAGAGCATCTACTACCACATTTGCTTTGCCGAGGTGATAGTGAATGTCAAGGTCATAATCCTTGATTACCTCTATCCATCTCCTTTGCCTCATATTCAGCTCCTTCTGAGTGAAAATATACTTCAAACTTTTGTGATCTGAATAAATCTCACAGCGATTACCCATAAGATAATGACGCCATGTCTTCAAAGCTAAAACTACAGCTCCTAACTCAAGATCATGGGTAGGATAGTTTTGCTCATGCTGCTTCAGTTGTCGAGACAGATATGTGATTACTTTGCCTTCTTGCATCAATACACATCCGAGACCAATCTTGGATGCATCACAATACACATCAAACGGCTTCTTGATATTTGGCATGATCAATATTGGGGCTGAAATCAATCTCTTCTTGAGCTCTTGGAAACTTGCTTCACATTTGTCAGTCCATTCAAACTTCTTGTCCTTCTTCAACAATTGGGTCATGGGTTTGGCGATGCTCGAAAATCCTTCAACGAACTTGCGGTAATATCTCGCTAATCCGAGAAATGCACGGACTTGGGTTTGAGTGGTTGGGGCTTCCCATTCTTCGACATCTTTGATCTTGGCGGGATCAACAGCGACTCCTCCGGCAGACACAATATGTCCTAGGAATCCTACTTCTTTCAGCCAAAAATCACATTTGCTGAACTTGGCATACAACTGATGCTCTCTAAGGGTTTCAAGGATGATTCTCAGATGTTGCTCATGCTCTTGTTCTAACTTGGAGTAGATAAGAATATCGTCGATAAACACAACGACAAACTTATCCAGAAAATTCATAAAGATCTTATTCATGAGATTCATGAAATAAGCAGGGGCATTGGTTAATCCAAAAGACATGATCGTATACTCATATAATCCATATCTGGTGGTAAAGGCGGTCTTTGGAATATCCGTTGCACATCTCTTAAGTTGGTGATAACCAGTCCTAAGATTAATCTTAGAGAACACTCTAGCACCAGTCAACTGATCAAATAGATCCTCTATCTTTGGCAATGGGTACTTGTTCTTGATTGTGACGTCATTCAACTTCCTGTAATCTGTGCACAAACGGTTGCCTCCATCTTTCTTGTCGACGAACAACACGAGCGATCTCCATGGCGATGTGCTTGGTTGAATCAAGCCTTTCTCCAGCATAGCATCCAATTGCTTCTTCAGTTCCACTAACTCTGATGGGTTCATGCTATAGGGTCTCTGAGCTATGGGTCCGGTTCCAGGAATCAGTTTAATAATGAACTCAATATCCCTATCCGGGGGCATATCGGGAAATTCATCTGGGAATACGTTAGGGTATTCACAGATTACTCTGACTTGGTCTATGGTGAGTAGGGCTAGACTCTTGTTGCACTTGAATTGACGGGGCAAGGTTTCAGATATATGCTCTACTGAGACTCTAGAGCTACTGGTCATGGTGATGGCTTTCTTGGCACAGTCAATCAATCCTTTATGATTTGACATCCAATCCATTCCTAGTACTACTTCCAAACCTTTGGTTCCAAGTACTATTAGATTGGCATAAAAATCTATCCCATGTATTTTTATAGGCATAGCTTTGCAAATTTTTCTAGCTTTTGTGGTTGAATCAGGTATTTGAACTATCATGACATGCTTCAAGTTGGTTGGGTGAATCTTACTAGTGGATGCAAATTCTTCGGTGACAAATGAGTGCGATGCTCTAGAATTAAACAACACTCTTGCTAAAACTGAGTTGACAGAAAACATACCCAGCACGACATCTGGCGCTTCTTGGCCTTCTTCGCTGTTCATGTGGAAGAGACGGCCGTTGCGGTTGTGAGGGTTCCCTGGGGCAAATCATCTTCCGGGTTAAACATGACGCTGCTGTTGAGCTAGGGCATTCACATTGGCAGTGGCGGCAATCTTCTTGGGACACTCATTGGAGTAATGACCCTTCACTCCACACTCGAAACAAGTAATCTGAGACTTGTCTTTTGCTGCCACGGGCACATCATTGCTTCCAGTTCTCGGGGCAGTGTTGTTGTTGTTGTGCTTGGGAGGTGCGCGGTTGAAATTGCTAGAGTTGCCACGGTGGTGGTTGTTGTTTCCTCCGGACTTCACATTTCCTCCGCTACGGTTGGGGTAGCTTGAGCGAGACATTGGGTGTCGATTGTTTCGTGGGGCATATTTGGCAGACGGGTTGGGACGATACTTCTGGTGACTGTTGGATCCAGCTTGGTGCATCATCCGACATTTGTGGTTGCCATTCGCTTGATTAATCTTCCCTTCCATCTGAATGGCAGAGTCGACTAGTTCTTCGAGATCCTCGAAACGGATGTTGACGAGTATAGTCTGCATCTCATCATGCAGTCCGTTCAGGAATCTCTCCTTCTTCTTGGCCTCCGTGTTGATCTCATCAGGTGCATACCTGGCAAGGACAAGAATCTATCATGGTACTCCACTACAGTCATTCTGCCTTGCTTTAGCTCTCTGAATTCATCTCTCATTCTGGTGACTAAACCCTGCGGCACATGGGTGCGGCTGAACTTGACTTTGAAGGCTTCCCACATCATCACTTGACCGTGGTTCATTGTGCAGGTGCTGTTCCACCATGCTCTTGCATCTCCTACCAGATAGTGGGTGGCAAATAGAACTTTCTTGTTAGCATCCACTCCAGCGACTTCTAAGTTGTTCTCCATGGTCTGTAACCAATCATCAGCATCCAGTGGGTCTTCAGACTTGCTAAAGATTGGGGGATTGGTATTCTAGAAGTTTTTGAGTTTGGATCCATGATGATCCTGATTTCCATGGTTCTGATTGTTGTGAGCCATCTGGGTGATCTACTACAGGGTGGCTAGATTTGCTTGGCGCTCTAACCTACTAGCTTCCCGGTCTGTGATGAGCGTCTGCAGAATTTGCAGCATTGGGTCCTGCGATGAGCTGCTCCCTCCTTGGTTTCCACGAGTCATCTGAAGATTGATATAGGTAATGGGGTAATAGGGAAAGTTCTAAGGTTCATGGTTTTGGTTTCAAAGATAAAACTTTGAGTTTGACTCAGGTTTTGCAACTAACTTCTTTTCATTCATTCAAGCAAAGCACATGATACAAACACACATACCACAACATGAAAGGAAAACAGATGGTTTTAAGAACCATTCTGTAAGCTAAGATACAATGGGACCGATACTTCTCACTCCTACGATAGTGCTCTAGTGCATCTACTCATCATCGATGCAGTCGGAGTCATCATCGTTTGTGTAGAAGTCCATGGCATCATCCTCCAGATAGTCATCATCATTGCTGAGGTACGAGTGAATATCCCCTTGGATGTCTTCACCTTCCTCCTCTTCTTCTTTTGCTGCAAGCTGAGCTTCTTGCTCCTTGATGGTCTTCTCGAGGTCGGCCACCTTCTTGCAAAGACGGTCGATGGTACGATCCTTCTTTGCGCGTTGACGGTGAAGTGACTAATGATCCTTGACTAGCAGTGAGAAAGTCTGGGCCTTCTGGGTGGCAATAGCAAGGTTGTGGTTGGCGAACTCCCTAGCATTGTAGAATTCCTTCTGTCTGTCATACAGTAGGAAGTCAAGGTTCTCCACTTGATGCTTCAACTCCGGGTGACTTGGCATCTCTAGCGGCATTCCCATAGAATCACGCCTTGCATAGTGAGCAAAGCGGGTTCCTTGGATCAAGTTGACATTCTGTGCGCAAAGACGAGCGAGAGCTTCATGCATTGCCCTGGATAATCCATCTAGCCAGTTGTTCTCTCTCACGGTGAATTGAATCTTCTCGGACATTGGTGCCTCTAACTTGCCTCAAAGGTCAGCAACTACTAGCAATTGTAAATCTCCTCCTGGTGGACCATTGAGTTGAGCTCCAAAGAATTCCGGATGCGGACGCTCCAAGTACTCAGACAGTGCATCAAGATCCCTCTCGAAGATCAGTTGGCCTCCATTGCCCAACTGGTAGAACTTGCAGTACTGAACTTCCATCTATAAGAATTTTAGGATGAGTAAGTTAGTGAAGTGATTAAGTGTGTCAAAATTTTATGTAGTAATGTAAGAATTTTTGAGGAACATGTTTTTTTTTAGAGAAAGAATCCCAAGGGTAAGAGAGGAAATAGATTTTCACAAATACTCACTTTGGTTTTGAAACTAAATTTTTGTTTGGACGTCCATTCTAACTAGGGTCTCCTATGGTCAGGATGGCTCTAATACCTACTTGTCAACACCCGGATTTTTAATCCCAGATGCATGTTATGCCATACATCGCAATCCCAGGATTACCATTTTTGCGAGACATAACAGATTGGATATCACAGTATATCATCCATTACAAACCATAATAAGGTCTTACACAAATAAAGGATCTCATGATCCAGTCTTAGTACAATCAAGTAGAAGAATAAATAGCGTAGCGGTGGGCTCCATCTTCAGTGTCACATGCAATGCTGACGATGGGAGATGATCCTAGTTGTCGTAGCCGTCCTGCTGTCCTTCCTCCTGGTAGTCCTCCTCATAGTCTGGCCACGGGAATAGCCAGGGACAAAGCCATGAGTACTCTTTAAGTACTCACAAACTATCACTAACAAGTAAGGTAGTTCTAATAGGAATGCTAAGTTCTAGGTTTATTTGTAAAGTTAAGTTTGAAACCTAAGCTAAGTTCAGAAACAAAGAAAGAGAAAATAAAGTTCTAAATCACCTAAGTGGGAACTTAATTGTCATAGTCATAACTCTGTTGTGGTCAAGTCATGTCACAATTCATTTCATAAGTCATTTGGAAAACATCTGACAACGGAACAGTATGGCCACTCCAACTATCCATAACCGCGGACGCGGCTATTCGAATAGTTTGACACTCTGCAGAGGTGGTACACTTTCACCACAAAATTCGATACATCTGTCAGGGATAACCCTGAATCATCATACTTAGTATGCAGATAATCAAACATAACCTTTCCTTTACATACTCTAGTATAAGCACCTCTCTTATGAGCTTGGCCTCCCAGCCATGGCCATCTGCCATCCTGGGCACTACATAGGTGGACAACATTGAAAGGTAGCCTTAGCCTATACGCGCTCAATCTGGCACTCACGATCAAGAGAGAAAGTACCCCGGAAATCGCGATAGTGGATCCCTACTACATGCGGGACAACCAGTTGGTCGAAGGATCAGAGACATGGACCAAGGCGACGGCGTACCTCGAGAAGTTCATGGTGGACAACAAGAGGAAGGGCACACTTCTTTTGCCTTTCTTTCCTGAGTAAGTACACACACTCGCTCATCGCCACCGTAACTTATGCATTACTTATAGATTTCTTCCTTTGCTCTTTTTCCAACATTCCATTCCAATTGTGTTCTTGCAGAGACAACATCGCACACTCATCGTCCTTGCCCCGAGGTATTTGCTAGCCACGTATTTCGACTCGGGGAGTTTGATGAAGAAGAAAGACTACACCAGAATAAGGGGTGTTCTCGAGGGCTACACCAAGAAGGGATGCACCTTCGTAGATAAGGGGGAATGTATCAAGGATGGAAAACACGTGTTCAAGCACGTGCTCAACTTCCCCTGCGGCAAGCAGTCGACTACTGGTTCCAAGGAGGCCTTCTACGTCCTCCATCATCTTAAAGGCTATGTTCGGGATTGCCATAACCTAACGCTGCCATCTAGTCTCCGAGGATGGGCCGAAACTTTGGCGAAAATCGACGATGCTGATCTTAGAGAAGACTTCCATCGCATTCAAATGAAGTTGTCGCAAATCATCATTGAAGATGTCAACACAAGGGGCAGTGCCCTACAACAAGCCAGAGGGTTGAGTAAGAGGGAGATCGAAGAACGCCTCCGTAAGCAGGGTGACACAAGGATGTGGATGACAAAAGAGGGCTATCTACCATTCTCAAAGCCGAGCGAGAAGAGGAAGTCTTCATCAAGATCGATGTGTGCCTCTAGCATGATCCAGTGTGTGTATATTCTTGATGGACACCTGCTGTATTAGTGTGTGTGTGTCATAAACTTTACTATCTCGTGGTCGAAATGGTCATTGTTGTTAGACTTAAACTACCTTGTGGTCATTTTGTCGTTGAACTTATTGCTTCTATGATGATCTAACTTTTAGGTTTATGGATCCTTTGTTTTATATTCTATGAACATATATATATATGGATGTGAACCCTTTATTGATTCTTTTCGTTGTATTTTTACTAATATGCCTTGTCGTCTATAGAGATGGTGACGAGGTGGTATGTGGTGTACATGGGTATGGTTCCAGGAGTCTACGAGGAGTGGGAGGATTGCCACAAACAAGTGAACAAGTTCAGCGGCAACATCTACAAAGGATACGTGACTAGAGAGGAGGCAATAGCCAAGTGGAGGAACCACTTGTGGAAGAAGAACCAGATGAAGATATTGGTCGGGCTAATGCTCTTGCTCACCATTATCACAGTTGTATTCTATTTGATCCTAGTGTAGGCGGCGTTGGCCACTTCATATTTGTAATGTGAGATCATATGAACTTTGTATTCGGCGCTTGTGTAAAAATTTGGCACTTGACACTATATATGTATCTCGATAGGGCTCTAAGTGTTTGTATTATATATATATGTCGGTTTTCATGCATCTACTACTTGTGCAATGTATTTTATACTCATCTGGATAAATACTATATAAATACCTGATTATACACCAGGAAAGTATTTTACTTTGAATATGTGTTACGCAATCAGTGGCGCATATAATTATATAGTCAGTGGCGCATGGCATTTCTGTGGTGCATACACGTAAATGCGCCACAGAAGTTCTTCCTGTGGCGCATATGAAGAAATGCGCCACAGAAGTCTGGAACTTCTGTGGCGCATATCCATATGCGCCACAGGAAGAAGATATCAATGGCGAGATAACAGTGGCGACTAGGATATGTGCCACAGAAGATGTATTTTCATGCGCCACAGAAGAGTTGTTTCCTAGTAGTGTAAGCACCTCTCTTATGAGCTTGGCCTCCCAGCCATGGCCATCTGCCATCCTGGGCACTGCATAGGTGGACAACATTGAAAGGTAACCACAGCTCAGACCTCTCCCGCGAGGGAACTAATACTAATGCATATCAACTTCCGGCTAAGCCTTACCCAATTCAGGTATTGTGGTTGTACGGTAAAATAGGAATGGTATCGCATCCGAACCCAACCATCAGTTTTTATAAAAGGGCTAAGGCTCATGCCTCAACATTTTCATCATCATAAACCATTTGTGTTTCTCAACACATGTCAAAACATCTCAATAGAATGACTCATCATTCCAAGGTTTTCACAAGTCATTTTCACCAAGTATTCCCATCTAAAGTGATCAAGTTTTTGGTTTAGCTCTAATCACTAAGTTAAGAGTGTTCACTAATGTGGGATGCTAATCTCAATCTCATGCCATAGAATGACATCTAAGTCTAACTAGATAGGCCAAGTTTTATACTCTTTATGCTATCTATAAACAAAGTAAAAGACTTTGGTAAAGTAAAAGAAAGTAAATCTTGTAAATAAAACTTGGAGTAGGTATAAGTCAAAAGGTATAACCAAAGCATGCCTAATGCATATTTCTTAGGTTATCTTGCTTAATTCTAGCTTGCTAACAATAGCTTTCCAATAATAGCTTGCATTGATGGTGCAGTGGTTGAAATTCTCCTCTTCTTCTGCGGGGTAGAACTCCTCCTCCTCGTAGACTTGGTCAGCACTATCGTCTAGAAATACATACGGAATACACAATCACCAAACAATACTTAACTAGTCTATTTAGCACACTAAGGCACACATTTGATGATCTAGTATCATCACTTTCATCACAAGATTTAAAGAACTAGTTTCCTTTATTTTATTTAAGAAAAGTTATTTCTACTCATTGAATTTAACTAAGATTTAATATTCTCCAATTAAAATATGGGATCATGTGGACACATGTCATCAGCACATATTCTAATACATGGGAATGTGATTTAAATGTTGGATCACATTTTAATAAATTTAAGTTCAATATTTAATGATTTAAAGTGACTAGAAATGCATATATAGCATTATTTTGGTACTAGTCCAAAGTCACTGCATGCAAACCTTAATATTATTACATATTTAGATAGGTATGGTCAAATGTAATTTTTGAGAGTTGGAATCAACTCAAAAGCTATTATGGTTGATTTTAGAAAAATGTTTGAATGTGAAAAAGCCTCTGTCTTGTTATTTTTGCTAGGAGATATCTCTAACTCTAATTGATTGAAATCCAGTTGGCTTGGATAGATATTTAAATTATCTTTCCAACAAAATTGGAATCACTCAATTTGGTTCAGTAGATCTTTCTGAATTGATTTTCAAACTAGTGGACAAAATCTAGATTTAGTTTAAATAGAAAACCTAAATTTGAATTACAGGGCTAGCGCGGGAACACTAATGGGCCGGCCCAGTTTCGCTCCAGGGCACAGAGGACAGCTGACAGGGGGTCCCGCTTGTGAGTGGCTATTATAACACGAAGCGGTACGGGGCAACATGGACCGCATGATTAGAACTAGGATCTACGACTAGGGCTCGCCATCGACGACGGACAGGTCGCCGGCGAGGTGGAACCCTAGCGGCTCGGTGGGGGTGCAGTGGGGGCATACCAAGGCTCCAATGAGTGCGGCGATGGGGGTGATCGAAGGAGGCGACGATGGTGGACTCAGGCGAGGTCACGGCAGCTCCTGGGGTGGACGAAATCGGCGGGGGCTTCTCCTCCTCTGCTGCGGCTAACTCCGGCACAATTTTGGTGACTGGCTGCTCGAGCGGCTCCGGCGATAGGTGGGAAAGGATCAGTAGTGAGAGGGGAGTGTTGGAGTGTGGTAAATGAGGCTGGGGGTGGCCTCCTTATATAGGCTCGACGAGGGGACCGAGAGGGCGACGGCGAGCTCGTCGGTGACGATGATACAGAGCGCTATAGGCATGGGCTGGGTAGGCGGATGGTGGGCGGTTGCCTGGCGGTCAGCTATGGCTCAAAGGCGATGCTAGGGGTGGTGGCAAACGGTCGGGAAAGGCTAGCGGTCTGCGCGGCAGAGGCGGTGCTCGACGCGGCGGGCGGTGGCTACTGGTCAGGTGGCGGGAGAAGGGCTTGTATGGCGGTGTGCTGGGGTCAAGGCGGAGCGGCACGCGCGGGATATGGTCGAGGGGCGGCTTGTGCGGGCCTGCTGGATGATACGTCCATTTTGCATCACTATTCTATGTCTTAATTCACTATTATTCATTGATATATTTCATATTGAGAGGTGATACTTATGTTATTTCATCTGTTTTTGCATGGTTGATGACTTTTGGAGCATGGACCGCTGCAGTTAGGATTCTGATGGAAAAGGTGCTGTTTGGAGGCAAAATTCGCAAAGATTAGAAAATCCAGGAAAATATACGGAAAATCCTATTTTCTAGAAGACTAAGGATGCCAAAAGACGGAGTGGAGATGGGCCACAGGGGGGCACACCACCCCCTGGTGCGGGCAGCCCTAGGCCGCGCCAACAGGTGGTGTGGCCACCCTGGCCCACCTCTGGCTCTCCCCTCTGGCGTATATCATCCTCCCGAAACCCTAATACTGGGGGAGCAACCACAGAAAGATTCCGCCGCCTCTGCGGGGCGGAAAACACTAAGAGAGAAAGATCTCTCCAGCAGACAGATTTCTGCCGGGGAATTCCTTCCCGGAGAGGGGAGATCGTCGCCATCAACACCACCATCAAGCTGGACTTCATCGGGATCATCATCATCACCACCATCATCACCATCAGCACCCTCATCGCCATCTCCATATTGCTGTAACAATTGCGTTGAATCTTGCATTAGTTCATAGGGGAAACTTTCCCGGTGTTGATTACTCTTTGTAGTTGATGTTATTGACTGAACCATTGAATTATTGTTTATGTTCAGATTGTTATACATCATTATTCCATCTCTGATCATGATCCATATGATGTCTTGTGAGTAGTTCGTTTTGTTCTTGAGGACATGGGAGAAGTCATGTTCTTAGTAGTGGAGCTGTGTTGAGAAAGATTCAATAGTTTGATATTTAAGTTGTGGTGTACTTCTTCTAGTGGTGTCATGTGAACGTCGACTACATGACACTTCACCTATATGGGCCTAGGGGAATGCATTGTGTATTTGGCTACTAATCGTAGGGGTTGCCGGGGTGACAGAAACATGAACCCCCGTTAGGAAACCATTGCACAAGGGACGTAAGGGTCTTAGAGTTTAAAGTTGTGGTTAGGTTTCTACCTTAATTACTTTCTTATACTTACGGATGTTTACAAGGGGTTTAATCACAAGTATGTATTAGTCCTAGGAAGGTCGGTACATTAGTACAGGTTCACCCACACAACACTTAGCAAGCTAGAGAAGATTAATCGACTATATGAAGCGAAAGCACTTGAAAGTCTTTCCATGTGTCCTCGAGAATGTTTGGTCATCTTAAGTAATACAACCGGCTTGTCCTTTACTGCATAAAGGATTGGGCCACTTGCTGCATTTATTCCTACTGTCTTTTATTTGCTCGTACTTTGTTTACTTGCTTTATCAAAAACCCCTAAAAATCCGTTTGCTAAGTATTTGCAGAGAATTCCTGATCCATACCACTAGCCAGACCTTCGCTCCTCGTTGGGTTCGACTCTTACTTATCGAAAATCTTGCGATACACCCCTATACTTGTGGGTCATCAAGACTATTTTCGGCGCCGTTGGGAGTGATGCGCTATTGGAGAGTGGAACTGGTAAAGGAAACTTCTCGTGAGTATTGTTTATCATTAGTTGCTTTATTTTCGTTATGGATAATTCGCTGAGTTTCTTATTTGGTAATGCTACTACCACTTCTAAGGTAGTAGACGAACCACCACCTGCTGAGAATGATGCTTTTAAAATACCTACAAGAATTATTGATCGTGTTATGTATAACTACTATGTTGGGGATGGAACTGTCCATCCCGGTGATCATTTACTCTTTATACACGAATTATGCGGGTTGTTCAAGTGTGCAGGTATTACTACATATCAAGTTAAGAAGAAGTTATTCTCATTATCACTAAAAGGAAGAGCCGAGGAATGGTATAAGCTGCTGAAGAATGGTCAAGCTCTGGAATGGGAGGAAATAGTGCCTCTCTTTTATTCAAAGTTTTATCCTCCTAGTGAGATTCAGAAAGATCGAAATCAAATATACAACTTTTGGCCTCTTGATGGAGAGAGTACAACTAATCTTAGGGGAGATTGAAGTTACTAATGCTCAAATGTCCCATTCATGAGCTCCCCAACAATATTATTATCAATAACTTTTATGCAAGGCTCCCTCTACATGACAAGGATTTATTGGGTGCTTCTTGTGATGGATCATTCACTCGCATGGAAGAAGTAGCTAAATGGAATCTTCTAGACCGTATTCAAGACAATGTTGAAGCTTGGGAGAATGACAAAGGTAGAAAGTCAGGTATAAATTATGATTATGAATGCATTGAATCTTTTATGGGAACTGATGACTTTCAAAATATTAAAAATGCTTATGGTCTAGACTCTCAAGCTATCGCTTCTTATTTTAAGGCTTTTTCTTCCTATATTGAAGTGCCTAAAAAGAAGTGGAATAAGTATCATGAACCTTATAAAGATGTTGCTAAGAGTGTTCCTGCAAGAAATACTGAAGTTTATACTACTAATCATGTCTTACCTAAACCTTACATTGAGAAAATCCCTTTCCCATGTAAGATAAAGGAACATTCTATGATAGCTAGTATGGTTAATGAAAGTATAAGAAAAGTTGTTGAACCTGATAAACAAATGGTTGATGAACCTATAATAGCAAATGTGAAAGACTTTGTTACTAAATATGAAGAAGAGGGACACACTATCCTTTGTAAGGATACCTCTAATATTGTTTCACATAGTAGTGTTATGAGAGCTAGTATTCCTGTGTTTTCTGTTAGAATAAGTGATCGTTGTTACGATGGTCCTTGTGATAGTTATATTGTCAAGTTTATGCATGATACTAAAAGTTACTATGAGAGAGGGAAAAGTGTTCTTATGCATCTCAATAATATCAAGTTTCCCCGTTTTATGCTGAAAGTTTTTATGTTGCACTTCTTTTACCTTCTTATACAAGAAGCCTCTGGTTTCAATAACTTGTTTGTTTACAAAATTCCCTTGCATAGGAAGTGGTTTAGACTTAAATGTGTGTATTCTTGCTTCTTAATGCTCTCTTTCACTTCAATTCATATTCCTATGTGAGCATCTTCAAAAATTATCATGCCCATCTTAATGGCTTTAAAGAAAGAGCTTTTTGGGAGACAACCCAATTTGTTTTTGCTTTCAGTTTTTTTTTGAGTCTTGGAAGTTATTACTTCAGTAATAACCGCTCCTTATCCGTTTTGTTTGGTTTTTGTGTCAAGATCAACCTCTAATGAGAGAGAAGTAATATTTGGGGAAGTTGCTGTCCCGAAACAGATTTTTGTGCTTCACCATAAAAATTCGTGAGAGATCTCTGTATGTCGGATTGAGCTGTCATTTTTTGTGCTTCTGCCCCAGGTTGTTATTTAACTTTCGTTAGTTTTGCACTTTTTGATTTGAGCAACAGAAGATTTTCTAAAAAATTGATCTTTACCTACTGGTCTGTTTTGACAGATTTTGCCACTCTTGCATTTGCTTCTTTATTCGATTTCCTTTTTGAATTCTTTTTGGGTTTCGGAAGGAGTTGCTACAGTAACTTTTGTTTTGATGGCTTTCAGTTGAAGTTGAACTCAAAAGGTTTTATCACTTCATATATACTAATGTTGCTAATGAGAATTGTGTGAAGTTTTGTGTGAAAGAAATTTCCAGGAAGTGGAGACAATGGTGTAATAAGGAAGAGAAGGGTTTTATGACTCAAGTAATAAGTGTATGAAGATGAAGATATTGATGTTATTCAAGTGGTGACTCTGAAAGAATCTACTAGATACCAAATTCAGAGACCTGTAGAGTCCGTTTTCAAATAGGTAACAGTTCTGGTAAGAAAAGTTCCACGAAAATACAATCCAACTATATTTTTGCAGTTTTCAGTCGATAAGGAAAGCTACGAAGCAAAAAAGGGACGGAAACGGAGCCAGGGTGGCTCACACCACCCTGTGGCGCGGGCCCACCCCTGGCCACGCCACCAGGTGGTGAGTCCACCCCGGACTCCGCCTCCGACTCGTTTTCACCCAGTACCTTCCTCTTGTTATGAAACTTCGTAATATATAACCCCCTGGATCTTCCGAGGTTCGTATATCGTGTTTTCGTCATGTTTTTGTTTTGATCTGTATCTGCCAGGACATACTCTTTGAAAGCTTAGAATCACAATGGTGTCCGCCAAGGATAAAGGGAAGGAGCCTATAGAGGAGGATCTCCAAGACTCCGGGAAGGAGAAGGAGATCAAGAGTGAAGGATAAGAGGAGGCAAAGCACACCGGCACTACCATTGCAAGCATTGGAGTGGTGGCAAACTCTGTCAGGACTATGTCAATTGGAGGGAAGCCTCCTCATCACCATTCAGATCTCTGGTCACTTCCTCCATGCACCAAGAATCCTTTCCATACTATTATGCATGGGCATCAATACCAGAATATGCCCAAGGGGAAATTACCCTCCAATTGGGATTTGCCTCATTCTAGCCATGCAGGAAAAGAAGACTTCAAGGAGGTAGAGTGGGGAAAGAATCGCCAGAGCTGGGATTCTCAACCCGACATGATCATGAGCCGCATTGAGCAAAACTCGTAGCTTATTCGTAATCTCACCTTCGAGATTGAGAACTTGGGGAAATTGATCAAAGAGCTCATCGAGAGGATACCACCACCACCAAAGGAGTAATTCATCATCAGGTTTGGCATCCCCTTGGTTTGTTCCAAGCTTGGGGGAGTGCCGCGGTATCACATCACTATCTTCTATCTTTTTACCTTTTTAGTAGAGTCATATCATGAATAGAGGAGTTATTATGTAGTATGGTTTGCATTATGGAAGTGTCCCCTCTCTCTAGATATGTATCCCTTGGTGTGAGTTGCCGTTATTGAATATTAATGAGAAGTTCTATCATTCACTCTTTTGCTTAGCTTATATTAGTTTTCAATTCGTGGTTATATGATTGATCTTGTTGTTAGTATTGGTATCACTTTGGGATCATTGAGTTAATTTAGTTGGTTTTGGCAAACCTGGCTCGGTCTGTAGCAACACTATTTTTGAGAGTTGAATGAAAAAGATAAAAAGTACTCTAAAGAAAAATAATTTCATCATCCTTCTTTCTTGATTTGCTCATAAGTCTAGTATTCTCTAGTTAAGATCTTTTGTGCTTCCAAGGAAGATTGCATGTTTGTTTTTATCACTTGTATGTTTGTTTGTTTCCTTTAACTCTTGTACTTGCTACCCAGCCTTGCTAGCCAAAAACCTGTACTGAGAGGGAATTCTTCTCGTGCATCCACCTCCTTAAAACCAAAACCTTTGCCATTTGTGTCCACCATACCTACCTATTAGCACTATTTCTATTCCAAGTAAATTCTTGTTTTATTTACCTCCCAAATTAAACTTGTTATGTGAAAATTAGTGATTAAAGCTCTCACGAACTTGATGGCACACCTTACTTTCTTGCATTTAATAAACTTGAACCATTGTGCTCACCTATGTTGCGTATATGCTTGCGCTTTGTAAGTTGTGAATTAGCAAAACCATGCTGTCATAGGGAACGCTTTCAACATTGCACTAGTACTTTGTACCAAGTTGATATCATGTTCTTTTGTCTATGGATGTTGTCAGTGTGAAATGAAAGGGGAGCTTGTAAGTCCATGGAGTTATGCATGTGTGTTAGAGAAACGCCTAGGCCATTGGTCTAATCCATGCTGACATGGTGGAAACCTGCGGCGTAACCATAATGAGTATCTATGAAGCATTCTTCTTATAAAAAAAGAGATAGAGATTGAGAAAAAGAGAAAAGAAAAAAAAAGATATTATGAAAAGAGGAAAGAGAGAAAAAAGCACCATATTCCCATGGTAAATAAGAAGATTGCTGAGATGCTTGTTGCCTGCCTGCCTTGTCATTTTGATATGGGGATTCTTCCGTATCATCGGGCAAGGGGTACCCCGTTGGCGGTTCTCTATGATACACATATGCTTACGATGACAAGAACTTACCGGTGACTAAACTTGAGTATCATGAGGAGCGGCCCTCGTATTCAAGGGACATGAGATTCTCAATTTACAACTTGTCAATGCATATCCTCATATTTGATCACTTTAACCTTAATCACCTAAAGATGCCTACGATAGGGCAATGAGAGCTGAAAGCTAGTAAGTATCATAATTTTTGGGAGCTCTTTATGAGACTTGCAATCCCTGCTTCCCTCTTTGAAGGGCCTTTCTTTTACTTTGTAGTTGAGTCAGTAAACCTATTCCCTTCTATCTCAGCAAGTATTTTGAGTTGTTGTGTTTCATTCATTCATATGATGATTTATTCAATCATGTTTCTTATGTTCCTTGTTTAGCACATTGCTCTTATCTTGATGTTTATTACTTTGAAAGCTATCATTGAAAACCAGTTATTTGTGAACTCCAGCAAATTATCAACTATTCTTCGACCAAGAGCTAAGTTTGCCATTACAAATTATGATTCACTTTATGTATCTTTATTGTGTTTCCTTTACTTATTGCAAGTTGAGTTATATAATAGTGAGTTGTCTTCTATTATGATCTATGCACTTGATGGATGTGATGCTTCTTGTCTGTATTCTTTTATCGACTCTTCACTCCATAAACTTGAGGCCATGTTTACTGAGCTTAGTTTCGCTTGGCGACAAGCGAAGTCTAAGCTTGGGGGGAGTTGATACGTCCATTTTGCATCACTATTCTATGTCTTAATTCACTATTATTCATTGATATATTTCATATTGAGAGGTGATACTTATGTTATTTCATTTGTTTTTGCATGGTTGATGACTTTTGGAGCATGGACCGCTGCAGTCAGGATTCTGATGGAAAAGGTGCTGTTTGGAGGCAAAATTCGCAAAGATCAGAAAATCCGGGAAAAATATACGGAAAATCCTATTTTTCCAGAATACTAAGGATGCCAGAAGACGGAGTGGAGATGGGCCATAGGGGGCCCACACCACCCCCTGGCGCGGGTAGCCCTAGGTCGCGCTAGCAGGTGGTGTGGCCGCCCTGGCCCACCTCTGGCTCTCCCCTCTGGCGTATATCATCCTCCCGAAACCCTAAGACTGGGGGAGCGACCATAGAAAGATTCCGCCGCCTCTGTGGGGCAGAAAACACCGAGAGAGAAAGATCTCTCCGGCAGACAGATTTCTGCCGGGGGAATTCCTTCCCGGAGAGGGGAGATCGTCGCCATCAACACCACCATCAAGCTGGACTTCATCGGGATCATCATCATCACCACCACCACCATCATCACCATCAGCACCCTCATCACCATCTCCATATTGCTGTAACAATTGCGTTGAATCTTGCATTAGTTCATAGGGGAAACTTCCCCGGTGTTGAATACTCTTTGTAGTTGATGCTATTGAGTGAATCATTGAATTATTGTTTATGTTCAGATTGTTATACATCATTATGCCATCTCTGATCATGATCCATATGATGTCTTGTGAGTAGTTTGTTTTGTTCTTGAGGACATGGGAGAAGTCATGTTGTTAGTAGTGGAGTTGTGTTGAGAAAGATTCAATAGTTTGATATTTAAGTTGTGGTGTACTTCTTCTAGTGGTGTCATGTGAACGTCGACTACATGACACTTCACCTATATGGGCCTAGGGGAATGCATTGTGTATTTGGCTACTAATCGTAGGGGTTGCCGGAGTGACAAAAACCTGAACCCCCGTTAGGAAACCATTGCACGAGGGACGTAAGGGTCTTAGAGTTTAAAGTTGTGGTTAGGTTTCTACCTTAATTACTTTCTTGTACTTACGGATGTTTGCAAGGGGTATAATCACAAGTATGTATTAGTCTTGGATGGGGCGGTACATTAGCACAGGTTCACCCACACAACACTTAGCAAGCTAGAGAAGATTAATCGACTATATGAAGCGAAAGCACTTGACAGTCTTTCCATGTGTCCTCGAGAATGTTTGGTCATCTTAAGTAATACAACCGGCTTGTCCTTTACTGCATAAAGGATTGGGCCACTTGCTGCATTTATTCCTACTGTCTTTTATTTGCTCGTACTTTGTTTACTTGCTTTATCAAAAACCCCTAAAAATCCGTTTGCTAAGTATTTGCAGAGAATTCCTGATCCATACCACTAGCCAGCACCTTCTGCTCCTCGTTGGGTTCGACACTCTTACTTATCGAAAATACTGCGATACACCCCCTATACTTGTGGGTCATCACTGGGGATGGCGCTCTGGCGTGAGCTGGCACGGCGCAGAGGCTTGATACATTGCAAATGTATCTATAATTTTTTATGTTCCATGCTTGGTTTTATCCACTTTCTTGTGTTTTGTTCCAACTTTGGAGTACTTTTCATATGATTTCTTGGACTAACCTATTAACAAGAGCCACAAAGTACCGCCTGCTTTTCTGCTGTTTTGGTTCCAGAAAGTCGAAAATGAATATACTCGAATTGGACGGGACAAAAGCCAAAGTGCCTATTTTCCGAAGTCATCGGATGCAGAGACGGAGAGCCGGGGCCACCACACCACCTGGGCCGCCGCCGCCCTTTGCACGAGGGTGGTGAGGCCAGCCCTGGCACCCCCTCGGTCTCCCCTTCCGACTATAAGATGCCCTCGGGACGTAAACCCTAAGTACCCGATCAAAAATCCACGAAAGAGTCTTTAGCCTCCGTCATCTCCATCCCTAGATCGGGAGAATCTAAAGCTCTTCCCGGCACCCTGCCGGAGAGGGGAATTCACCTTGGAGGCCTTCTTTGTCACCATGCAAGCCTCCGGTGTGATGCGTGAGTAGTTCATCCTTGGACTACGGATCCATGTAGTAGCTAGATGGTTGGTTCTCCTCCTTTGTGCTTTCATGTTTAGATCTTGTGAGCTCCGTTCATGATCAAGATCATCTATTTGTAATTCTGCATGTTGTGTTTGCGGGGATCCAATGGATATCGAGATGCTATTTCAGATTGATTATTGATTCTATCATGTCGTTGTTATTTTTGATCTTGCATGCTTTCCGTTGTTAGTAGCTATCTTGGCCAAGTAGATGCTAGCAACTCCAAGAGTTAGTATTTATGCTCGATAGTGGGTTCATGCCTCCGTAATGGGAAGTGACAGAAATCTCTAAGGTACTAGATGTGCTGTTGCTACTAGGGAGAAAACAACAATCCTTAGTTCATAGAACAATCGTATTGTTTACTTTACACGCAGTTCGTAAAGCAATAATCTGTTGCTTGCAACTTAATACTGGAGGGGGTTCGGATGATAACCTGAAGGTGGATTATTAGTCATAGATGCAGTTGGATGGCGGTCTATGTATAATGTTGTAATGCCCAATCGAATCTCAAAGGAGTCAAGATGATTAGTATATGCATGTATTGCTTTCTCAGTGTTTGTCAATTGCCCCGCTGTAATTTGTTCACCCAGCATGTTATCCATCTAAGGAGAGCCACCTCTAGTGAACTATGGATCCTAGTCCTTGTCTTTTATATTCAATCTATAAACTGTTTATTGCTTTGTGTTTACTTTCTGCAAACTTTTACTTCTTTCCATTCGATACGTTTAATCCTTTGTTTTCCGCAAAACACGGTGAGATTGACAACCTCATCGCAAGTTGGGGACAAAGTTCTGTGGTTGTGTTGTGCAGGTCTCCACGTTGCTACTAGCACCAGATGGTCCTCGCCAAAGCTCAGCTAGTAACACCTTTGGGGTGTTTCCTTGCTCCTACTGGTTCGATTAAACCTTGGTTTCATAACTGAGGGAAACTTGCTGCTGTGCTCATCATACCTTCCTCTTGGGGTTCCCAATGAGCTCTACATCAACACCGCACCAGCACTTTTCTGGGCGCCATACACAGAGCCATCAAGCATTTTTCTGGCGCCGTTGCCGGGGAGTCAAGGACATCTTCGCAAGGGGAGTCCCTCATAACCAATCTCTTTACTTTGTTATTTTTGTTTTGCTTAGTTTCTTTTTGCTTTGTTTGCATGTTTTGTTATTCAAAAACACAAAAAAATAGTTTTACAAGTTTGCTTTCTTATTTGAAAACCCAAAAAAAATGACTACTCTTGAAAACACTAAGTTGTGTGACTTCACTAACACCAACAACAATGATTTTATGAGCACACATATTGCTCCACCTGTGCCTAAAGATACTTTCTTTGAGATAAAACCTGCTTTGCTCAATCTTGTTATGAGAGAACAATTTTCTGGTATTGGTAATGAAGATGCTGCTTCCCATCTAAATAACTTTGTTGAACTTTGTGAGATGCAAAAGCATAGGGATGTAGATGGTGATATTATTAAGCTGAAATTGTTTCCTTTCTCTTTGAGAGGAAAAGCTAAAGAATGGTTGAATTCCTTAACTAGGAATAGTATTGATTCTTGGACTAAATGCAAAGATGCTTTTATTGGAAAGTACTATCCTCCTGCTAAGATTATATCCATGAGAAGTGAAATAATGAAGTTTAAGCAACTTGATAATGAGCATGTTGCTCAAGCTTGGGAAAGAATGAAATCTTTGGTAAAGAATTGTCCCACTCATGGATCACCGCTTGGATGATCATCCAAACTTTTATGCAGGATTGAACTATTCTTCAAGGAACCTATTGGATTCTTTGGAGGTACCTTTATGACCATCACTTTGGGTGCTGCAACAAAACTTCTGGACAATATGATGGTTAATTATTCTGAATGGCATACTGAGAGAGCTCCACAAGGTAGGAAGGTAAATTATATTGAGGAAACCTCCTCCTTGAGTGATAAAATTGATATTATTATGTCTATGCTTGTTAATGGGAAAGCCCATATTGATCCAAATAATGTTCCTTTGGCTTCTTTGGTTGCTCAAGAAGAGCAAGTTGATGTGAACTTCATAAGAAATAACAACTTTGGCAATAATGCTTATAGGAGTAATTTTGGTAACAACAATTATAAGCCATATCCTCCCAACAATGGTAATGCTTATGGAAATTCTTACAACAATAATAGGAGTGCACCCTCTGAACTTGAAGTTATGCTTAAAGAGTTTATTAGTAAACAAACTACTTTTAATAAAACTATTGAGGAAAAACTCTCTAATGCTGAAAGAAATATAGCATCTTTGGCTGAAGCTCAATCTTCTTTGAATAAAATAGCTGCTAAACCTGAAACTAATGATAATCCCTTTGCAGCTACTAATGCTATACAAGTAAGAATTGATGAAAATGTTAGACTATTAGCTGAATTACATGCTAAGTGGGAAAGAGAAGATGAAATTTCTAGAAACATAAGTGTTTCTACTATCACCACCACTAGTGTTAAGGCTAGTAATAGTTCTACTACTTTAGATGATAAATTTGATTTTGATCTTGATGGTTGTAATATCTCTAAAGTTATTAAGTTCCTACAATAGCTTGCTAAAAGTCCTAATGCTAGTGCTATGAACATGGATTTTACAAAACACATTACTGATGCTCTCATAAAGATTAGAGAAGAAAAGATGAAACATAAAGCTTCTATTCCTATTAAACAAGAAGATGGTTGGGAACCCATCATTAATATGAAAGTGAATGACTTTGATTTCAAAGCTTTATGTGATCTTGATAGTAGTGTTTCTATTATGCCTAGAAGGATTTATGATATGCTTGATTTGCCTCCTCTTGAAGATTGTTATTTGAATGTCCCAATTGATGATAATGCTAAAAAGAAACTCATGGGGAGTCTTAATGATGTTATTATTATGGTTAACAATGCCTATGTCCCCGTTGATTTCTATGATTTGGATGTTGAATACAATGCTTCTTGTCCTATTACTTTGGGAAGACATTTTCTTATAAATGTTGGTGCCATCATTGATATGAAAGAAGGCACCATTATATACCAACTCCCACTCAAGAAAGGTATAGAACACTTCCCTAAAAAGAGAGAAAAGATTTCTTTTGCTTCTCCTATGAAAACAAAATTTGGTTTTAATGCTTCTTCATTTGAGAACACTTGATTCTTTCTTTGCTTCTTATGCCTAACTTAAAGGCGTTAAAGAAAAGTACTTATTGGGAGATAACCCAAAAGTTTTAGATGAGTCTTGGAAGTTATTACCTCAGTAATAACCTCTCTTTATCCTTTTTATTTGCTTTTTCTGCCAAGAGTAACCTCTAATGAGAGAGAAGTAATGATTGGGAAAGTTGCTGTCCTGAAACAGATTTCTGTGCTTCACCGTAAAAATTCGTGTAAAATCTCTGAACGTCTTTTTAAGGCGTGAATTTTTGTGCTTCTAACCAGGTTGTTATCTAACTTTCGTTAGTTCAACACTTTTTGATTTGATCAACAGAAGGTCTTCAAAAAATTCGTCTTTACCTGCTGGTCTGTTTTGACAGATTTCTGCCATTTTCTGCATTTGCTTCTTGTTGGTTCCTTCTTGAGTTCTTTTGGGGAATTGAGCTTTTTGAGGGAAGTGCCACAGTAGCTAGTGTTCTAATGGAAGTTTATTTGGTGTTAGAACTGAACATTAAGACTTATTTATCTTGAGTGCACTAATGTTGCTAATAAAGATTGTGTGAAGTTTTGTATGAAGGAAAAATTTCAGGTGTATGGAAGGAATGAGTAATGAGATGAAGGATGGACTAAAGCTCAAAATTGGGGATGCCACGTGTGTCACCCCAAGAAATCTCCAAGAAATACAAGCGTCAAAGCTTGGGGATGCCCAAGGCATCCCGTTCTTTATCAATAAAAATCATAGGTTTCTTCCAAATGCTTCATTTTTATTGTTTCATGCACAGTTGTGTTTTTCTTGGAGCGTCTTCTTTTTTGTTTTCATTTTGGTTTTTCGTTTGCTTTGGTTTGCTTAGTTTTCTGAATAAATTGGTTGGACCCCTCTTTCATACATTGGTTTGCAAATAGTTTGGTTTGGTTTGGAAAAGGGTAGGAAAGTTCATGCTTATATGGTAAAAAGAGCTCGTTTTTTACTGTGGCCTATGCTTTGTCATGCCATGCTTGATATTGTTTTGGCTTTATGCTTAGTATTCTTTGCTGTAGCATGACTTGTTATAAACAATTGAGATTGCTTAATGTGCCTTGGATGAATCATGTGTTGTTTTAGCATATTAAAGCATAGTATAGTGGTATTCTCCTTTGATGCATTATTTGGGTTGACTTGGCACATGCTCACACCATGTTATGACTATCTCAAGTCACCATAGCCTTTATGATCCTTTAGTTTTCAACTTGTAGTATCACTTTATGCTTTGATCAATGATGTTTTGTCGCTCTGCATGATTATGGCCATTATTGCTCTCTTAGTTTGTCGCTCCCAGTCTTTTGCTAGCCTCCACAACCAAGTATGAGTTCCACTCATGCATCCAACTCCTTAAACCAAGTTATTCCAAAGAGTCCACCATATCTACCTACTAGCTTATGCTATTCCAAGTATATTCATGCTTTTGTTTACCTTCCAAATTAAACTTGTTATGAGAAAACTAGTGATTAAAGCTCTCACGAACTTGATGGCACACTTTACTTTACTTTACTTTACTTTACTTGCCCTTAATAAACTTGAACCATTGTGTCTTCTATGTTGTATATGCTTGCACTTATTTGTTGGGAATTAGCAGAACCATGCTTTTATGGGGAACGCTTTCAACATTGCACTTGGTACTTGTACCTAGTTGATATCATGCTCTTTTGTATATGGATGTCGTCGGTGTGAAATGAAAGGGGAGCGTGTAAGTCCATGGAGTTATGTACATGTGTTAGAGAAACGCCTGGGACGCTGGTCTAATCCATGCTGACATGGAGGAAACCTGTAGCGTAACCATAATGAGTTGTCTATGAAGCATTCTTCTTATAAAAAAAGAGTCCTATATTGAGAAAAAGAGAAAAGAGAAAAAAAAGATACTATGAAAAGAGGAAAGAGAGAAAAAAGCACCATATTCCCATGGTAAATAAGAAGAATGCTGAGATGCTCGTTGTCTGCTTGCCTTGTCATTTTGATATGGGGATTCTTCCGTATCATCGGGCAATGGGTACCCCGTTGGCGGTTCTCTATGATACACATATACTTACAATGACAAGAACTTACCGGTGACTAAACTTGAGTAGCATGAGGAGCGGCCCTCGTATACAAGGGACATGAGATTTCTAACTTATACTTCGTCAAGCATGTATACCACAGTTTGTTCACTTTAACCTTAATCACTTCAAGATGCTTATGATAGGGCAATGAGAGCTGAAAGCTATAAGTACCATAATTTTTAGAAGCTCTTTATGAGACTTGAATCCCTACTTCCTTTTATAAAAAGGCCTTTCTTACACCATTATATTGAGTCTCCACCTTCCACCTTTATGCACCTACTTTGAGAGCATAGTGGCCATTCTTAGTTCTATGTGCATTGTCCCAAGACTAGTTGATTGATGCATAACTTGTTATTGCTTGTTTTAAACTTTTGTATCTAGTCACTCTTATGAACTTTGAAGGTGTCTTATGAATGTAGATTTGCTACTCTATGAGGGACACGCTGAATACTAGTATGCTATGTTTTCTTTATGTGAAACAAACAAACATCTTGCAAAGCATTGTTATTCATGAATCTTTTGTTTGTGCCTTTTCATGTTGCGTCATAGTTTCTTTGCTTATTGCTAGAACTTTGTCTTTCACGTTATGATTGAAGTACTATGATCCCAGCTTTGAATGTTTTACAAATACTTCGATCAAGTTTTTGATGGTGCATGTCAGCTCAAAAATTATTCTTTCTTTTTATCACTTACCTACTCGAGGACGAGCAGGAGTTAAGCTTGGGGATGTTGATACATTGCAAATGTATCTATAATTTTTGATGTTCCATGCTTGTTTTTATCCACTTTCTTGTGTTTTGTTCCAACTTTGGAGTACTTTTCATATGATTTCTTGGACTAACCTATTAACAAGAGCCACCGTGCCAGCTGCCTGTTTTCTACTGTTTTTGGTTCCAGGAAAGTCAGAAAATGAATATTCTCGGAATTGGACGGGACAAAAGCCAAAGTGCCTATTTTTCCGGAAGTCATCAGATGCCGTGCAGAGGCGGAGAAGGGCAGGGGCCACCACACCACCTGCCGCCAGCCAGCGCCAGTGGGGGTGGTGAGGCCAGCCCTGGCACCCCCTCGGTCTCCCCTTCCGATTATAAGATGCCCTCGGGACGTAAACCCTAAGTACCCGATCAAAAATCCACGAAAGAGTCTGTAGCCGCTGCCATCTCCATCCCTAGATCGGGAGGGATCTGAAGCTCTTCCTGGCACCCTGCCGGAGAGGGGAATTCACCCTGGAGGCCTTCTTCGTCACCATGCAAGCCTCCGGTGTGATGCGTGAGTAGTTCATCCTTGGACTACGGATCCATGTAGTAGCTAGATGGCTGGTTGTCCTCCTTTGTGCTTTCATGTTTAGATCTTGTGAGCTCCGTTCATGATCAAGATCATCTATTTGTAATTCTGCATGTTGTGTTTGCGGGGATCCGATGGATATTGAGATGTTATTTCAGATTGATTATTGATTCTATCATGTCTTTGTTATTTGTGATCTTGCATGCTTTCCGTTGTTAGTAGCTATCTTGGCCAAGTAGATGCTAGCAACTCCAAGAGTTAGTATTTATGCTCGATAGTGGGTTCATGCCTCTGGTAATCTGGGAAGTGATGTAAATCTCTAAGGTACTAAATGTTGTTGCTACTAGGAGAAAACAACAATCCTTTGTTCATAGAACAATCGTATTGTTTACTTTACACGCAGTTAAGAAGCAATAATCGGTTGCTTGCAACTTAATCTTTGGAGGGGTTCGATGATAACCTGAAGGTGGATTATTAGTCATAGATGCAGTTGGATGGCGGTCTATGTATAATATTGTAATGCCCAATCGAATCTCAAAGGAGTCAAGATGATTAGTATATGCATGTATTGCTTTCTCGGTGTTTGTCAATTGCCCCGCTATAATTTGTTCACCCAGCATGTTATCTATCTAAGGAGAGCCACCTCTAGTGAACTATGGATCCTGGTCCTTGTCTTTTATATTCAATCTATAAACTGTTTACTGCTTTGTGTTTACTTTCTGCAACTTTTACTTCTTTCCATTTGATACGTTTAATCCTTTGTTTTCTGCAAAACACGGTGAGATTGACAACCTCATCGCAAGATGGGGACAAAGTTCTGTGGTTGTGTTGTGCAGGTCTCCACGTTGCTACTAGCACCGGTAGTGCGCCCTGCAAAGCTCAGCTAGTAACACCTTTGGGGTGTTTCCTTGCTCCTACTGGTTCGATTAAACCTTGGTTTCATAACTGAGGGAAATTTGCTGCTGTGCTCATCATACCTTCCTCTTGGGGTTCCCAACGAGCTCTACATCAACACCGCACCAGCACTTTTCTGGGCGCCATACACAGAGCAATCAAGGCTCAGTGCGGGGGTGATCTATGGTGGTCCAGGGGTTGGCTGCACTTGGGAAAGGGACCATGGGCGGCGGTGCTACCACGCCTACCTCCCTGGTGTGGCGGAAGAGGGCGGGGCATGCTCCTGTGACGTGGGCATGGTCGGCCAGCGATCATGGTGTCGGGGTGGCGCGACACTGCTGCTCTAGGCCAGTTAGTAGCTTAGTTAGGGGCTGGTTAGAGCTAGGGGAGACAAGGGGACCAGATTGAGCCCAAATACTCGACAATGCATTGATCAACAAATAGTGTTAGTTAGGCAGAATTTTTGTGC
Source organism: Avena insularis (assembly GCA_023614405.1). Taxonomy (NCBI): domain Eukaryota; kingdom Viridiplantae; phylum Streptophyta; class Magnoliopsida; order Poales; family Poaceae; genus Avena; species Avena insularis. The sequence continues at coordinate 654,391,907 of CM042690.1, read as the reverse complement.
ATGCCACCTGTTCGACACAATGGCCGCATGAAACAAAGATTTGAATTTTGAAATGATTTTTGGTGGAGTTGTTGGTCTTATGCTTGAGCATCTTTGGTTGCTGTGATTTGTCAAGTTGAACTCATTGGAATGGTTTTTGAAAAAGTGGGATCTAGGTACATACACTTGATTCCATTTTCAATTGCCATTTTAAATTAGGGTTTAAATATTTTTGTAAGATCACAAAGTGGGCCTCGGTACATCTTTACTTGTACTAACAAGGGGTGCAAAGAGTTAGAATTGTTTCTGTTAAGAATTGAGTTCTAGGAACACCCAAAGTGGCCTAGTTGATTAAAATGGAAAAATTGACCATTTCCATTTATTAATTTTATTTGATTTCTTTTTCTTTGGATTTTGCTTGGGAATGATCTAGATGATGTGGCATTCATCCTAGAATCATTTTACAACCATTAGAACAAACAATCATGGCAATTCAAAACAATTCCATATTAATGCAACACACATATGCATGCTTAATTATTTAAATGAGAAAAAGTTTTTGTTAACCCTAAATTGGGTGATTTGGATCTTGATAACTTGGATTAAAGTTTTGGGATGTTACATGAACACATAGCTACCGGTAGAACCCTTAGCCTCGAGGAAGAACTACTCCCTCATCATCATGGGAATCAGCAACAGCGATGGAGATGGTGGTGGAGTCGATGGAGATGGCTCCGAGGGCACTTCCCCGTCCCGACAGGGTGCCGGAACAGAGACTTTCTATCCCCCCGAATCTCCCCTTCGGTGACGACGGTGCTGCGGAACTTTTCGTAGATGGAGGCTGGATTATTTAGGGTTTCTGTATCGGAGGCTTCTTATAGGCGAAAGGGGAGGCCGAGGGGGTTCCCTAAGCGGCCACACCACCCCTAGCGCGGTTTAGGCCTGGCCGCGCGGCCAGGTGGTGTGGCCGACCTCTGGCCCCTCTCCGTCTCGTCTTCTAGCTCCGTGTTCCCCTCGGTGAAATATTGACTTTGGCTTTTGTCCCGTCCAATTCCGTGAATATTCATTTTCTAGCTTTTCTGGAACCAAAAACACCAGAAAACAGGCAACTGGCACTGCGACATCTTGTTAATAGGTTAGTTCTAGAAAATGTGTAAAAATACTCCAAAGTATGGACAAAACATAAGAAAGTAGATATAAAACAAGCATGAAACATCAAAAATTATAGATACGTTTGCAACGTATCAAGCAACTGAGTTGTGTTGCCTTCAACTGTTGGATTGGACAACACTGCGATAGTGAAAGATGTCTGTGACTATGCACATCGTGTTGCCTCCACCATTCTTTGTGTGCTAAAGACTCAAGTACACAAGTCGAAGGTGGAAGGACTTAGCACTATGCTAGGGTATGATAGTGCTTTTGTTGTAAGCGATTCATGATGGAGTGGAGGTCTCGGAATATACTAGAATAATGAAACAAATATAGAGATTTTACCGTATTCACAATATCACATCTATATTATTGTCACAGAGAATGGATGTTAGCCATGGAGGCTAACTTGTGTTTAGGGGGAAGCATAAACACTGCTAAAAAAATAAAGTCATCTTCATCTCTCCCTTGGTCTAAATGACTGACTTTAATGAAGTTTTACATCGACCGGGTCACGTGGGGGTGCAGGAGCAGAGTCATGCTGGAATCGCTGGGTTCCGAGAGATGGTCGATGTCTACGGGCTATGTAACCTAGGGTACACAAGCCACAGTTGGACGTACGAGAAGAGAGTAGCAGGTGGTTCCTACTACTGCATCAGGTTGGATAGGGCTCTTGCTACAGGAGACTGGTGTGCTAGTTTCTCTTTAGCCACGGTACATAATATGTTAATGGCCACTTCGAACCATGGTCCTATCTTGTTGATGTTGGCGGGACGTCAGGGGCAACATGGAAGGAGATCGAGTTTCAAGTACGAAATGATGTGGGAATCACATGCAGAGTTTGCCCCTATGGTTGAGAAATCCTTGTGTAGCAAGGGTGACCCTAAAACCCTCTCCGATCTTTGAGATAAACTGAAGAGTTTATCTGGACAACTTAGAGGTCGGGAAAAGAATACTTTTGGTCAAGTGAGACTAGAGTTGAGTAATTTGAAAGTTTAGCTTGGTCGCTTATAGGCTGACCCCTTGAGATTGGGACCATCTCATGTGGAAATTAAAGTGTCTAATATAATTGTTGAACTCAACTATGGGGAGGAGGTCATGTGGCAATAGAGGTCAAAGGTATAGTGGTTGACAATGAGCGATAAGAATACATGGTTCTTTCATCTCCGTGCTAGTCAAAGGAAGAAGAAGAAGAATAAAATCACCAAATTAAAGAAGGTTGATGGATCGGTCATGTAGGATATAACCGAGATGGGAAGGATCACTACGAAGTTTTTCAAGAATCTGTACATATTAGAAGGAACTAACAATATGGAGGTTGTACTTGGTACAGTTCCAACTAAGGTTACTCTCGGGATTAATGAAGGTTCACTAAAACTTTTTCAGGAAAGGGAGGTAAGGGAATCTCTCTTTCAAATGTTTCCCACAAAAGCGTCGAGGCCGGATGGGTTTCCTGTTCATTTCTTTCAGCTGCATTGGGATTTATGTGGGAAAGAGGTGACCTCAGTTGTGTTGAGGGTGTTGCGTGGGAAGGATGATCCAACTCTAATTAACAACACTTTTATTGTTCTCATCCCTAAGGTGGCAAGCCCAAAAGAGTTGGGGCCGTTTTAACCGATAAGTATTTGCAATGTCATTTACAAGATAACATCCAAATTAATGGAAAATAGGCTTAAGGTGATTCTTCCAAAGGTCATTTGAGAGGAGAAATCGACTTTTGTTCAAGGGAGGCTGATCATAGATAATATTATCATGCCTTTTCATTCTATGAAGCGCGAGAGGACATGTGATTTGAGTTGTTGTGCTTTGAAGATAGATATGTGGAAGGCCTATGACCGGGTGGAGTGGGATTATCTTCGTCCAATCATGATGCGTCTAGGCTTACACCGCCGTTGCGTAGAGATGGTGATGTGTTTGGTAACAACCATATCATTCTCAATTTTGTTTAATGGTGACCACATCGAAGTTTTACTCCCTCCGGGACATCCGCTAGGGTGGCCCTATTTCTCCTTATGAATTTTTGTTGGAGCAGAGGGCCTTTCGTGTATGTTAAAGTCAAGGAATCAATCATCAAACTTAAGTAGCATTAAAGTGGCACCATGGTTAGTCACTTACTCTTTGCAAATGACAACTCATTGTTTTTAGATCTATTGGAGAGAGTTCTCAGGAGGTGAGGAATGGTCTACAAGTTTACTGTAGTGCATCTGGACAACAGATGAATATGGAGAAGTCCTTAATCCATTTTTCTAAAGGCTCCCAGAATCCGATCAAGGGGAGACAATGTATATTCTTGATGTGCATAATGTATCCTTGAGTGAGAAATACTTGCGCATGGCAAATGATGTGGTCAACTCGGTCAATGGTGCTTTCAAGTACCTAAGGGGTCGAGTTTGGAAGAGGTTCCAAGGGTGGCTAGAATTGTTGTTGTCGTTGCAAGGAAAAATGTTCTCATTAAAGTCGTGGCTCAAGCAGTGCTAACATATTCTATATCTTTCTTTAGGCTACCAATGGGATTATGGTACCATATAAATAGTTTGTTGTGAAACTTTTGGTGGGGAATCAAGGATGGCAAAAGAAAATGTGTTGCGTATCACGGGAAGATATGACGAAGCTGGAGTACATGGGGGTGGGTTTTTGAGACATCAAGCTCTTCAATCTTGCCCTCCTTACTCGTGAGGCATGTAGAATCCTTCAGGATCCTAGTTCCTTGAGTACCAGGATCCTCAAGGCGGTCTATTTCCCTCGTGGAGAGTTTCTGGGTGCGGATCTTAGCACGTCTCCATCTAGGATTTGGCAATAAATATGTGATGGAAAGGAGGTTCTAAAGCAAGGCCTGATCAGATGGATCAGGACTAGGGAAGGAACATATATTTGTAACTCTAATTGGATCCCTAGGGATGGTTTACTCCGACCTGTGGCATGTACTAATGACGTTGACGCACCTCATTTGGTGAGCGAGCTTATCAATGCATACACCATGTCGTGGGATGAGAACAAGGTTTAGAATTTCTTCTTGTCGATGGATAGGGAGATGATAAGGAACATTCCACTAAGTACATGGCAGCATGACGGTTTTTAGGCTTGGCACTATGACAAACAGGGGTGTTCTCCATGCGATCAACATATCGCATACTTGTTGAGACACGAGAGAGAAGAACATCGTGGCTGGATGAATTGGCTAGGAATTCTAGAATGAGGAGGGAAAAATAATGGTGCTCAACTTGGAAGGTACATGTACAATCAAAAGTTCGAGTGTTTCTTTGGTGCCTGGCAAGACAGTCCCTCCCGACAGCAGACATACTCAATCACAGGAACATGGAAAATCAGAACTCTTGTGTGATTTGTGGGGAGATAGACTCATGGGTGCACTCTCTATTGGAGTGGAACATGGAATGGAGCATTTGGGTGTTAGCCCCAAAGGAGATAGTTTACCTATTTTCCACATACAGGAACCACATGCACATGCATGGTTAGCAGCAGTGGTCGAGGCTTTGCCTCATGCAGAGCTCATTAGGGTAGCGCTCACCTTCTGCGCATTGTGGCATGCTAGGCGGAAAGCTGTCCACTAAGGGATCTGACAAAGCCCCTTGTCAACACATAGCTTCGTGGAGAGGTTCTTGGTAGACCTGCAGGTCATCACCCCCCGCTAGGTGCGGTGCGGCCAAAACCTGCACAGGGGCCGAAGCAGATCCCTCCACCAGCGGGAATGACAAAGATAAATGTTGATGCCGCAATGTCAACGAACTCAGCCATTGGGGAGGTGGTAGCAATAGTCTAAGATGATGACGGAATGTTCTTAGGAGCATCCTCGGTGGTCATGGATGGAATTACATACCTGAAAGCGCTTGAGGCGGTGGCTTGCAGGGAAGGGTTGGCGGTGGCTGCTGATTTACAGTGAATCAAGTTGGCTAGTGACTGCTCCAATATTGTTCGGGGTATAACCGAGGTTGGCGAAGGCACATATGGGCACATTGTCCAGGAGATCAAGGCAAGGCGAGAGATGTTCCAACCTATCGACATCGCCCACGAGGGAGGATCGGCGAACATGGACGCGCTTACACCGGCGAGAACCTCAATCTATTTATTTGTGGGTCGACATGTATGGTTTCAGTTTCCACCAATTGATGTGTGTGTAAGCTATCGGATTATTGATTCATTAAGTGGGGACGAATGCTAAAAAACTGCGTAGTATTTTATTTGCGAGTATCCAAAATAGTCTATGTAACGTTCTGTATAAAGTAATGCAAAATAGCCAGCTACTCACGGGTATAGCTGCGCGTACACATCCACCCATTGAATAACACATAAAGCGATATAGATAGCACAGAGATGGAAGGATAGGCACATGCAAAAACTAATGACGTTATACCGGGAGCATGTTCTGCCAACCAAAAGGCCACCCACCCCTAGTTTATATGCAAAACTCCATGGAATCAGGTTTCAGAGGCTGAATTTTTCTTCCTTAGGGTGAAAGTCCTATTGCATGCTATTTGGCTACGTAGTTGTTGTGTTTCACTTACGTGACTGTGGCACTATGTGAGGGCAAAACAATAGTTGTTCTGTTTTCATCTACGGCTTGTGCCACCTTCCCAAATAACAATTGATTGGGTTCACCTGGTAGGATGTTGCACGACCTTGTGCGAAACAAGAATTGACGGTGGCACTATGTTGGGCAAAACAATAGCTGCTATGTTCTTCATCCGTATGTGGCACTACCTCGTCAAACAACAGTTGATTTGTTTCACCTCCTGGGCTGTTGGACTAGCTTGCCCGAAACAAGGGTTGATTGGTTTGCATCTTGAGGCTGTGGCACCAGCTAGCAAGAAACTACACCTATCCTAGCATCTCCTATGTGGGCGTGGCACCACCCAGCCCAATCAACATTTGATTGATTCCTTGTTTTCATGCAAACAAATTAAAGCTTATATCCAATGGTAGTAAGTTTTGCATGCAAAAAAGTAGCCATCCACATTAGCATGCAAAAAGGGTAGCCATTCACATTAACATGTAAAAAGACGCAACGGAGTATCTCACATGCATGTAGGCTTTCAAACGGCATGTGGGCGATGTAACTATCGTTAGCCTACCATCACGTTCGAAATACTGTCATCGCATGTGGGGATGCATTTGATCTCTATATCCAACGGTCAGCTGCATATGCGTAGCTATACCCGTGTGTAGCTAATCCGTGTTGGTAAAGTAATATTGAAGATGATTGTTGCTCGGTTGAAATGTGTTCTTGACAAGGTAATTTCACGGTTTTAAAGTGTTTTTGTATCTGGTAGATTAATTATAGATAATATTCTTTTGGCTTGTAAAAATTGTATATCGTAGAGAATAACAAGAGGGGAAAAGGTTATTGTGCAGTTAAATTGGATATGCACAAAGCTTATGACTGAGTAAAATGGATTTTTCTGGAACATATGCTCTCACATCTAGGCTTAGACGGTGATTTTGTTCACCTTCTAATGGCGTGTGTACCTTTCGATATAATGACCAAGAAATAAATGACCTTATTCCATCCAAGGCCTTCTCAAGGAGATCCTCTGTCATTGTATTCATTCTTGAATTGTGTAGAGGGTTTATCTAATACTCTGGCTCATAAAGAGGAGGTTCATAGCATTAAAGGTGTTACGGGTGTGCAGAAATGCGTCATCGGTATCTTAATTACTTTTTACTGATGGTTCACGAATACTTATGAAGACATATTTGATTAATGCAACCCCATTGACACAAGTTCTAGAGCAATACTGTCCAACTTCAGGATAAGCGGTGAGTGAATCAAAGTGCAACATTCTCTTTAGTCCGGAAGTAGATGTTGATTTCAAGGCTCGGATCTATGTAGAATTAAATATTATGATAGAAGCAAATCAGATAAATATTTGGGTTTTGCTACCATGGTGGGTTTTGATCGCTCTGAAAGTTCTATGTACTTGTTAGAGAGGGTCATTGAGCGTCTCAAGGGGTGGAACTGTGGAAGGAGAAGCTTCTATCCTTGGGAGGGAAGGAGGTATTGTTAAAAACAATAATTCAATCCATTCATGAATATGCTATGGTTGTTTGAAAGATCCCAAAGAATCTACGTAAATAGCTAAATGATGCTATGGCTGAATTTTGGTGAGGAGATACGGATGAACAAAAGAAAATGCATTGGTTTGTGTGGTGGACAATGTGTATACCAAAGGAATCGGGAGGTATGAGATTTCGTGATCTTCCTTCTTCCAACCTGGCAATGCTTGCAAAGCAAAGTTGGAGATTGATAAAAAGAATCTTGATTCTCTTGTTGCTCGTGTGTTGCGAGCAAAATATTACCCAACTGGAAATCAAAAGCAGGGCCGAAGAGTGGCTCATCCTTTATGTGGCAAAGTACAGTTGTTGGTCTGTATAACTTTAAGATTGGCCATATTTAGAGAATTGGTGATGGGACAAATGTGAACATATGTAAAGATCACTGGATCCCAACAGGCTCAACAAGAAGGGTTATATCTAGACGATGACAATGTTTGCTACAGACCTGGTACATGGGACGAGAATATTTTAAGAGAAAACTTGTTGCAGATTGATGTTGAGCATATTGTGAAAATTCCATTAAGTGAGTACTTAGCTGAAGACTTCATTGCTTGGCAGCATACAAGAAGATACACATTTCGGTAAGATCGACCTATTACTTGGAATGGGAACACCAATTTGTGCACGTGTTAGAAGAGGTGACGGACAGGTTCAGCGAGAGAGAACCTCGTGTGGGATCTCATATGGAAGTTGTCAATTCCAAGCAAGGTAAAAATATTTCTTTGGCAAGCCCTTCGTGATGTCTTTCCAGGGAAAGAAATTTTTGCAGATAGACATATACATGTTACTCCTCGGTGTCCAGTTTGTGAACAAGGACCAGGGAATACTAAACATTTGCTTTTTACATGTGCAAGGGGTCACGACACCTAAGAGTTCAGTGTTTGCCATTAACTCGTTGACGTCAAACTATAGTGCTACAAAAACATATGCTAAATAGGTTATTCAGTCCTGGATTAAGCTGAATATCGATGCCTCTTATCATATGGATGGCTCCGACGCAGCTAGGGCGGTATTGCACGATCACAGGTAGGAGGGATGTATTGTCCCCTGTACAATCTTCTATCGACTGCAAAATGGTCTACTAAAAGGTTTGGAGTTTCTTGTGGATGCTCAAATGTGATAACTGAATCGGACTGTCTCGACCTGATCCAATGTTAAATGTTACAGTGGTACAATTGAGGTATGGAACTCTTCTTCAGCTATTCTAGCGGAGTGTTTTCTGAAAGCAAATACGATGGCACAATTTCATTCAAGCTCTGTCCGAGGGAGGCTAATCAGGTGGCACACGAATTAGCAAAGTTTGCTTATATTTCTAAAGATTCCCGGGTGTGGGATGGTGAGGAGTGTTTTCTGAAAGCAAGTACAATGACTGAAATTTCATTCACGTTCTGTCGAGGGAGGCTAATCAGGTGGCGCACGAATTGCTTATACTTCTAAAGATTCCTGGGTATGGGATGGTGATCCTCCGCGCTTCGTTTTGCCCTATGTAACGAATGATGTAACTCTTTTATCAAATGATAAAAGCCGCCAGTATTCCCTTAAAAAAAGATGTTTTTAGCAAGCGTCAATACCGTCGCTGTGTCTATTGCAAGCATGGAACTACGGATAAACTTTTATGCATGCCAAACATCTGAGAGCAGCATACTGCCCACGCAGACCAGCACGAGCAAGCTGCAAGCCAGCTTCAAGTCAAAGATATCTCCGCAAATGCAAGTTTTCAGCCACAGATGAGTAACAGAACCAATGGACAGAGCGGATTGGAGCACTAGGCTCATCTCTATCGGAATGGTGTCATTCTCTACCGATGTAGTACAGGTGATCTGTCACTGAATTTACTAAGTTTCGTTGGGGACCAGCTACATGGAAAAGACACCTCGCCTAGACCAGCTTCTTCGAATAGACACATCCTATAGAGCAGCTTCTTCAAATAGACCTATGGCCAATCAAATTGAATCTCGCAGGATTTTGATGCTGACTTTCGCATGATTTTGATGTTGAAACTCGAAGAGGGATACTTTCCATCAAACTGATAGTGTAAAAAAGATACTGCTATAGTGGTACATAAGAAATAGAAGTGAGGATGTGCTTTCTGCACTGTAGGATCGTATGATAACTGAAACATCCAAAAATAGAACTACGAAAGTGCTTCCTGCACCGTAAGATCTTACGATGCTGAAACAACCCAAAATTAGAACTAAAAAAGTGTGTCTGCACCGTACGATCTAAAGATAACTGATAGACCCAAAAATAGAGGGGAGAAGTGCTTTCATAAAGTGAGGCCAACATAATCAGAAATGGTTGCCACCAGCAGTTAACATCTCAGTTAGCGAAAGAAAATCGCCAAACAGACCAACATAGTAGGCAAACACCTGCATTTTCTCATCGCAATGGAACTAGTGCAATTTGCAAGTATTGTGAAGAAACTTTAGTTTTCAAATATTGCACCTCACAGAAGACTTATTAGCATACTTAAAGAAACCTGGTAAGCTAGTAAAATATTCACAAAAGTTTAGTACTCGGATATTGACTATTTGAATCTTGTTCCTTGCATAAGTATAAGAATTTGCTAAAAACATACTCCCTCCATTCAGAAATAACTGAGTTTGTCTAGATTCAAATGTATCTAGACACTTAGTATATAGATACATTTGAATCTAAACAAACCCAAGTCAGTTATTTCTGGACGGAGGGAGTATTATGTTATAGGCTATAATATGTTCAAGGAATTGAGGTAAGGCGCAGAATAAAAAGACTTGCTTATGCACACATTATAACACAAGAACATAATGAAGAGAAAGAGTTTTATTTGTTTATAAATCCTAGGGGAGAAGAAGGTTAATACGAGGTCAAACATAAACACTAGTCATTGAGTATTTAACGCATAGACTAGACAGATATGGCAAATACCAAATTAAACTAGAGAAGAAGCGGTTATATTTAAACTTCCACAGGAGAAAATCTCTTAATTGAAGGCAAGAACTTCCAGACCATAACAGACATTTGAAGCATTAAATGCCATCTAATTAGAAACACTGTTGCCGTTACACTACAACTTCTAAATTGACAGATACAGACAGACCTCCTACTACACTCCACAGCTGAAGCTCCAGGTAGGCAAGTAAATTAAATCCGAGAAACTGAACATTGGCTACAAGCTACTTCTAAAAACTTCTGCAGAATAGCAAGAGCAGATACAGACAATAACCCAGACCAAACTGCAGCTTTGGACCCTACAAGGCGATGAACACGCTATGCCCTTTACCTGATCGTTACAAACTTGTTTGTCCCATGCTTGGCCCAGAAGGTTTTCAGATCAATTGGGTTGCTAAGGTTGTAGCCTTCACCAGCAAGCTTCTCAAGAACTTTTTTGAATGCACCTTGGCTCATCTTCCTTCCAGCAATGCGTGCGCCCCTGCGCTTTGTGTTCATTGGCAGTGGGTACGTCGAAATAGAAGTTGTGCAGCATGCGGACTGCCAGCCACCTGCACCCCAACGGTAGCACTGCTGGGGAGCTCCAGTGCATGAGCACACAGGTGTTGCAATCCTTGAAATGTCAAAATCAATACCATTAATCACCATTCCCAAAGGCTTAATAGGACCCCTACTTCGCGGTGTACGGTTCTTGGGTGCCCCATCTTCTCGTGGAGTAGCAACCTTCCTAGGCTTCTTTGGTTTAGGTGACTTGGGCTGACGACCTTGCTGCCTCTTCTTTACTAGCGGCTTATTTCCGTCCACAGAGTGCTCTTCAATCAACGGTGGGGCTGTGTGCTCCTCAGGAGGAGGCTCTTGTGGCTGCATCATCTGGAGAGTGTGAGCACCACGCGCATCTGGCATCCCACGAGCATCTTGCATCATCCCGAAACTGGCAGGATGGTGATGCACAGCATGCCCAGGATGTCCATTATGACCAGCAGGCCCAACAGGGACAGAATGAAGGACCTTCTGTTCGCGGGGATGCTGATGTTGATGCTGATGCTGATGTTGATGCTGCAAGGGGTGCACCCAGGCCTCATTGCGAACAAAGTCCATGTGAATAGCCGGCTGCTCGGTCGGCACGACACCAGAGGGTTCGCAACCACCATAACCACGGGGATGATGTGAATGTTGTGGGTGTTGCTGGGCGTTGTGGTGTCCATGGTGCTGCAAGAAGGTACCATTCGGAAGCAGTGGCTTTGTGTCCCGGTGGTCGCCGGTCACAGATGACATCAGCTGCAGGCCGAGGTTGCCTTTCATGGTCTCATAGAAGCCCCAATTCCGAATGCCTAAGCTTCCGTCGTCGTCCATCTCGGCTGGTCAAACAAACGAATCAAAATCCAATTGCCGAGATTGGAATGAGAAACGTGCTCTTCTTTCGGATTTTGGTCAGCCTATTCCCCCTACCATTCCCTTCCAAATGCCAATCCCTGAAACCTATTTCGGCAAAACAAGTAAAAATATCAAGGATCCGTAAGCAGGGGCGGATCTAGATGGCGTGCCCGCCGGTCGCGCACCGGCAAGCCCAGAAATTGTGAATGGTCAGAAGGATTTAACAAATCGTTGGATGAAACAACCTCATACCTCAAAATCCAATGGCCAACGATTGCGGCCGGGGTGGAGACAGCAGGGACGCGATGTCTCGATGCGGAAGAACGGTTGCGGCGATGGCGGAGACGCGCGTGAGAGGCGAAGGGCTTGAAGGGGGCGGGGGCAAATTGAGGCGTCGGCGGTGACGCTGGGCTACGGGCAAGGGCGCGGTGGTACACTCTAGGGGAGATGGAGCCGCCTTGGGTCGGGTTGGTTAGGTCAGGAGGCTCAGGTGAGGATTGAGGAAGACGAAAGAAAGGTACGAGACGGTGGAGAGAAATTCATATAAGGTCGAAATTTACGATCCGGTAAATATTGCGGAACTACAAGCGGCTGGTGCACTTGTACGAGGCGAAGAGTGTTTGAGTTTTGGCTCCCGGAGCATATGCTCTCACCTAAAATTGTTAAAAATATTCTAAAAAATAAAAATTCAGAATTATTTATACGGAGTAGCATACTCCTACACGATAATGTATTTCATTTATGTGCAAAATTATATGAAGAAAATGTATATGATGCACCCTCAGTGAACAGAAACAAGACCGCGTGCTCTGAGAATGCAATTCTTGGAAGCATCGAATTTGTTTTTGCATACGTTCCATCAAACTCATCTCTTTTTCAAGGAAAATTTATAGATACACTTAGGACATGAGCACGTATGAGGTGGCCTAGTACACCTTTGTACGTTGTAGTGCGTTAGCCGTGAATATAACACTTACGAAACATTGTTTCGTAAATATTACATCGCTCGGAATGGTACAACTAAAACATTGCACTATAATTTTCTTCTTTATTCATATTTACGTAAAAATACAAAAGCTTCGAGATCCTTCTTGATTCAGCGAGGATTCATATTTAAATTCAAATTCAAACTAACTAGCTTTAGAATCAATGGCATCACTATGTTTAGTATCATCGGAGCTCAACAACTTATTTAGTAAAATTTTATGCTGCTCAGCCCGTCTAACTTATTCTATTTTTTCATATCTAAGGCTCCGCCTCTAATTCTTTAGTTTCAGTATCATCTTCTATTCCATAATCTATACATTCAATGCCTCTAGAAAGATCTGACTCCTCGTAGTAGATATCCCCCTCTTCGTGGTCTTCACTAGTATTGTCTTCAGTCTTTTCATAATCTAAGCAAAGGTGAGAAGGTACAACTGAGTACGAGCGTACTCAGAAAGTTCTAGCTATTTGGGTGTTTGATGCACTAGCTACAGTCGTGGATATAAATATTCTAGGTGTGCAATTTTCGAAAACGGTTTCTTAAAAAGGTAAGCTTTAGATTTAAAAAATTCTATGTAAGTCTATCTTTGTGGGTTGTTAGAATTTCATGGAGTTCCTCTACCGCTATGATTGTAGTTCAGTTCTCCGAACAGGGAGTGACAAGACATATTTATTACATTCTCCCACAAATGTCCTTGGCCTTATTGCTCTTATTCACACTTCCATAGGTATGAGGCCTGGACCAAGTATGTTCGAGTCGTGCTGAGTTTCCCACGATCCCGCATTCCACCCTTTGTAATTAGTTTCGGTCTGAATCCCTACCTTACATCACTATCCCTTCAAAGACATTTAAGTCGTCATCTCTCTATAAAGGATGGGGACGTCACGGGTTTCCATTTGTTGCTCTCCTAATTACAGTGCTCTGAATGTCAACTACAGTTATTGTTAAGTCCTAACTTTTCCGGCATAATAGAATCTCCATCATAGGTTTTTCTAACCCGTATTCTAACCATGATTTCATTGCCCACCATTTTATTTCATTCATAAATAGTATTTTTCTTGTAATGCAAGTGATAATGTAATACTTTTAAAAAGTAGTTTTGGTAAGTAATCAAGAGAACATGCAAGTTTGAATTTGCCTGTTAACTTCAAGATAATGCAGTTCAAAGATTTGATCTTGGAATTTGGGTTCTGAAATAGCATCATTGTCCGGTAAGAACAATGTTTTAAAAAGCAAATGGATGCTAATATGCATAATGTGAGTGACGCGGCTATTTTGCTCTGGGGTGTATATCCTCCCCTTATTTGAGTTTAATTTTTTATAATTTTGAAGAAAAAATTGAAAAAATACATGCATGTACATCTCGACATTTTAGGTGCTCATGAGGATGTTTCACAAAAATAGACATTTTGTGCGTCTTATGTAAAAAGACAAATTTAGGTGCTAAAGCTCTCCACGAGACATGTTTTTGTCATTTTTACACAATCCAAAAAACATATCGGGTTTTCGTGAAACCGTGGTATGCTCATAGAATGTGCAGATACACACGAATATAATTTTTCGAAATTATTTTAACATTTTGAAATATGTGTTTCCAATAAAGGGAGCATATGCACATGGGATCAAATGTGCATTTCTGTAATGTGAGATGCATTATTAAGGTGTGTTGTTATCCCTCCTTTATTGTGGACTTCTTCTTAATTTAGGTTAAATTACCAATTTGCCCCTTTTAGAGTTTTTTGTAATATCTTATTATTTATTAATATTATATTTTAGATTTAGTTGAATTTCACTTTAGAATTTTCATTAATCAAGAATATTCTTTTGGGTTTATTTATGATTTTTTATTATTTAAAAATTCACTTTAGAATTGCTTCTATTTCTTTTTGATGATCTAAATACCTCAAATTTTCATCCAGACAAGAGTATTTTTAAAAATTGAACAAAAATAATTTTTACACTCTACAATTAATTTCCTACTTGGAAGTATTTCTATTTTAGTTTTCTAATGGATTACGTGAGAGATATAATTATTTTGGTTGTTCTATATTTTGGAAATAAACAAAATACCCCTAGACTACTGATGACACCAGCTCTGTGTGTGCCAACTCATTGGGACTCCAAATGCAAAGTGGTGTAGAAAGCGTATTTTCCCCATAAGGTAACTCGTATATCGAATCCTCGAGAATCTGGCTACAACATTCTTCTAACCTCTTCCAGTAACCTGCAAAACAAAGTTTTATTATTTTGCCCTCAACTCCACTATGTGGTTGTCAAGCATACTTGTAGTTCAAATTTGACTTAATTTCAATAAATCGACATAAATTTGTTGGGTCCGCAGTATAGAAAACAAAAAAATTCCTACGATGAGAACTATACGCCAAGATCTATCTACTAGATACAGAGCAACGGGTGGACATACATCCATGGAGAACTTACCCTCGAAGACAACGAGTTTTGTTAACGAGTAGGAACTCGTGGTTAATGTAGTCGTACGCTTGCCGATCTCAAGATCATGTGGAAGTCCGAGCGCCGCAAATCAGCAGCGTATCCGTCCTCGCACACACGTCCAAGCCACCGGACAACCTCCACCTCCTCGCTCCAGCGAATCAGCGGAAGCAGAAACTCCTTCCAGACGCAAGGACACCGGGAACATGTATCTTGCTAATCCGAGACCATGGGGGAATATCTAGAGGGGGAGAGACCTTCACGAGGAGGTGTGGTTTGTGAGAGGGGAGAGGGGGGCTTTATATAGGAGGGAGGGAGACCCCTCCCCTCCCATAGCCGGCGCATGAGGGGAGCTTCCCTCCTTCATTAATGTGGTGAACCTCCACTCACATAAACATGGCCTCCACCCAAAATCCCACTCACATGTATTCAAATTTCACCAAATTAAATGCAACTCTCAATTTAATAAAACTCTTTTATTTATTTTATTCAGAATTTTGTTAATTACTTTAATTAACAAACATTCACATAAAACCCCTTGCAACATTTCAATATCACATGTAGAACCACTTTCTGCAATTTCACCCGAAACAATTCCAGTTTCTATCGAAACAATTCATGTTTCTATCGAAACATTTCCTGCGCTTTGCAAACCTTTTGTCTGAAACATATGTGCTCCTAAATGGTGTCCGGCAACCCTTAAGTGTGTCACCCTATGGTTTTCAAATAATGCAGACATGATTGAGACTCCTCTCAGATCAATAATCGAGCGAGGACACAGAGATCCATCGACTCGCACATTCAACGATGACTTCGTGATCGTGAGAACCTTTAACGCTAGTAATTTAATCCCTTTGTCTCATGATATAATACATGTCCAAGATTCGATCCGGTATCCAAATACCTAGTTTGATCTCGATTAAGCAGCACTCTTTTCTCGTTCCCGTGATATAACATTCTAGTGATCACATTACTTGCTTGCAAGCTATCTTAATGTGATATCACCGAGAGGGCCTAGAGTATATCTATCCGTCATCAGGATTGACAAATTCCACTCTTGATCCATGAGCCGCAACATAACACCTTCATAGCACTGAACCCACCTTTATAGTCACCCTGTTACGGTGTGACGTTTGATGTTATCAAGATACTTTTCCGTGTCGAATTAACATGATCTCATGGTCTAAGGACTAAGACTACTTCGTATGATGTTATAGCAAT
This sequence comes from Avena insularis, assembly GCA_023614405.1. Lineage (NCBI taxonomy): Eukaryota > Viridiplantae > Streptophyta > Magnoliopsida > Poales > Poaceae > Avena > Avena insularis. The sequence continues at coordinate 654,375,751 of CM042690.1, read as the reverse complement.
ATAAACATAATGACTTGATCGTAATGCTATACTTCGGATGAATGTTCATCACATCATTTCACAAATGTTGTGACCTTGTTATTAACAACATCCAATGTCCATGATCAGGAAACCTTGATCATCTTGTTAATCAACAAGCTAGTCTATAAGAGAGGCATAACTAGGAACCATTTTTTTTGTTTATTAAACACACATGTATTGACGTTTCCTATCAATACAATTATAGCATGCAAAATAAACATCTATCATATACAAGGAATACATAATAATAACTTTATTATTGCCTCTCAGGGCATATTTCCTTCAGTCTCCCACTTGCACTAGAGAAAATAATCTAGTTTACATAGTGATAAATCTAACACCCATGGAGTTCTGGTGTTGATCATGTTTTGCCCTAGGGAGTACTTTAGTCAACGGATCTGCTACATTCAGGTCCGTGTGCACTTTACAAATCTTTATATATCCATCCTTGACATGCTCGCGGATGGAGTGAAACCGACGCTTAATATGCTTGGAATTCTTGTGAGACCTTGGTTCCTTGGCGTTGGCTATGGCTCCATTGTTGTCACAATAGATCACCATTGGGTCCAACGCACTAGGAACCACACCTAGTTCCGTTATAAACTCCTTCATCCAAACTGCTTCCTACGCCGCTTCTGAAGCAGCAACATATTCCGCCTCCGTCGTTGATCCAGCCACCACAGGTTGTTTGGAGCTCCTCCAACTAACTGTTGCTCCGTTCAAGAGAAACATATCCTTAGTTCTTCTCAAGTACTTAAGGATATTCTTGACCGTTATCCAGTGTTTCGAACCTGGATCAGATTGGTACCTACTAGTCAAACTAATAGCATGTGCCACATCAGGTCTTGTACATAGCATGGCATACATAATAGAGCCTATGGCCGAGGCATAGGGGATCTTATCCATTATCTCTCTTTCTTCCGCCAGAAATGGACTTTGAGTCTTACTCAATGTCTTGCCTTGCAACATAGGTAAGAACCCGTTCTTACTTTCGTCCATATTAAACTTCTTTAATATCTTATCAAGGTATGTACTCTGCGATAGCCCAATTAGGCGTCTTGATCTATCTCTATAGATTTTAATGCCTAATATATATGAAGCTTCACCAAGGTCTTTCATCGAAAAATTGTTGTTTAGATAACTTTTAACACTGTTTAAAAGATCTATATCATTTCCAATCAGTAATATATAATCCACATATAATATTAGAAATGCCACATTGCTCCCACTCACTTTCTTATAAATACAAGCCTCTCCATAAGCTTGGACAAATCCAAACTCTTTGATCACCTCATCAAAGTGGAGATTCCAACTCCGGGATGCTTGCTTCAGTCCATAGATAGATTGCTGAAGCTTGCATACCTTATCAGCATCCTTAGGATCGACAAAACCCTTAGGTTGTATCATATACAACTCTTTTTCAATATTACCATTGAGGAATGCAGTTTTGACATCCATCTGCCATATTTCATAATCGAAATATGCAGCAATTGCTAACATAATCCTAACCGACTTTAGCATCGCTACGGGAGAGAATGTCTCATCGTAGTCAACTCCTTGAATTTGTCGAAACCCCTTTGTGACAAGTCGAGCCTTATAGATGGTCACATTACCATCAGCATCAGTTTTTCTTTTGAAAATCCATTTATTCTCAACGGCCTTTCGATCGTGAGGTAAGTCTACCAAGGTCCAAACCTGGTTTTCGTACATGGATTCCATCTCGGATTTCATGGCTTCTAGCCATTTGTTGGAATCAGGGCTCATCATCGCTTCTTCATACGTCGCAGGGTCATCTATTTCATCAATCATGAAATGCATAACAGGATTGTCGTACAGTTTAGGAGCTGCACGTGTCCTGCTTGACCTGCGAGGTTCGGTAGTGTCCTCTTTCGGAGTTTCATGATCAATATCATTAGCTCTCTCCTCATTAGGTGAAGTAAACTCTGAAACAACTTCTGGTGCTGCACTACTCGCCATTTCATGAAGAGAAGGTTCAATAACCTCTTCGAGTTCTACCTTTCGACTACCCACACCTTTCGCGAGAAACTCCTTCTCAAGAAAGGATCCATTCTTGGCAACAAAAACCTTGCCCTTGGATCTGTGATAGAAGGTATACCCAATTGTTTCCTTAGGGTATCCTATGAAGACGCATTTTTCTGCTTTGGGTTCAAGTTTATCCGGTTGAAGTTTCTTCACATAAACATTGCATCCCCAAACTTTAAGAAATGACAGCTTAGGTTTGTTTCCAAACCATAATTCATACGGTGTCTTTTCAACGGTTTTAGTTGGTGCCCTATTTAAAGTGAATGCAGCGGTTTCCAGTGCATAACCCCAAAATGACAGTGGCAAGTTAGTCAGAGACATCATAGATCGAACCATATCCAACAAAGTATGATTACGACGTTCTGACACACCATTACGTTGTGGTGTTCCGGCAGGCGTAAGTTGTGAAACTATTCCATAGTCTTTCATATGTGTGCTAAACTCGTAACTAAGATACTCACCTCCATGGTCGGACCACAGAAATTTGATCTTTCTGTTACGATGATTTTCCACTTCATTCTGAAATTCTTTGAACTTTTCAAAGGTTTCATACTTATGTTTCATCAAATAGATATACCCGTATCTACTCAAATCATCTGTAAAAGTAACAAAATAACGATATCCACCTCGCGTCGACACACTCATTGGTCTACACACATCAGTATGTATGATTTCTAATAAATCTGTCGCCCGTTCCATTGAACCGGAAAATGCGTTCTAGTCATCTTGCCCATAAGGCATGGCTCACATGTATCAAATGATTCAAAATCAAGTGATTCCAAAAGTCCATCAGAATGGAGTTTCTTCATGCGTTTAACGCCAATATGACCTACGGTAGTGCCACATATATGCAGATATATCATTATCAAGTTTAATCCTATTAGCATCAACATTATGAATATGTGTAATACTACTATCGAGATCCAACAGAAATAAACCATTCAACATAGGTACATGACCATAAAAGATATTATTCATATAAATCGAACAACCATTGTTTTCAGACTTAAACGAATAACCACTTTGCATCAAGCATGATCCGGATACAATGTTCATGCTTAGTGCAGGCACCAAATAACAATTATTTAGGTTTATAACTAATCCCGACGGCATATGGAGAGGCAGCGTTCCGACGGCGATCACATCAACTCTTGATCCATTGCCGACCCGCATCGTGACCTCATCCCTTGCTAGTTGTCACTTGTTCCGCAGCCCCTGAACCGAGTTACATATATTAGCAACCGATCCCGTATCAAATACCCAGGTGCTACTATGAGTACTAGTCAAGTACACATCAATAACATGTATATCACATATACCTTTGTTTGCCTTGCCGGCCTTCTTGTCCGCCAAATACTTGGGGCAGTTGCGCTTCCAATGGTCAGTCCCCTTGCAATAGTAGCACTCGGTATCAGACTTAGGGCCAGCTCGGGGTTTCTTTTTAGGCGCGGCAACAGAGTTGCCGCCCTTCTTTCCCTTCTGCTTGCCTTTCTTGTCCTTCTTGAAACCAGTGGTCTTATTGATCATCAACACTTGATGTTCTTTCCTAATCTCCACTTCTATAGTCTTAAGCATTGATAGAAGCTCGGGAAGAGACTTCTTCATGCCCTGCATATTATAGTTCATCACGAAGCTCTTGTAGCTAGGTGGCAGAGATTAGAGAACACGATGTATGCCTAAGTCAATGGGAATCGTTATTCCCAAGGACACAAGCTTATCGGCGTACCCAGACATTTTGAGTACGTGCTCACTAACGGAGTTGTTCTCCTTCATCATGCAGCTAAAGAACTTTTTAGAAGCATTATAACTCTCTACGGCAGCATGGGTATCGAAAATCATTTTCAATTCTCCCATGGTATCAAAGGCATTGCCATTTTCGAAACGTTTTCGAAGTTCTGGCTCTAGCCCATATAGTATGCCGCAATGAACTAAGTTGTGGTCCTCCTGATGAGTTATATAGACATTATTTTCCTCATCAGGGGCATCAGGAGCTGGTGGGGGGCCTAGCGGCGCCTCTAGCACATATTTCTTTTGTGCAGCAGTGAGGAGAATCCTCAAATTCATAGCCTAGTTGGTGAAGTTGCTACCATTCGTAGCAAGCTTCTCTTTCTCCATGAACACATTGAAATTAAAAGCAGGTGGTGCCATCTACAACAAAAAATTTAAAGTATATTTAGACTAAGTTTATGATAGATTGAGTTCAACTAATCCAAATTACTAATGAACTCCCACTCAAAAACGACATCCCCCGTGTCCTTTTGGGTGATTACATGAACCAAATCCACTACACCAAGTACGATCATCACGTGAGTCGGTGTAGCTTCAAAGGCGAGCATCTATATGGGCATCATATCAACTATATGACTCATGCTTAACCTTTCGGTCTGTGTTCCGAGGCCATGTCTGTACATGCTAGGCTCGCCAAGTAAGAACCTTAGTATTCGTGTGTGTAAAACTGTCTTACACCCGTTGTATGAAAGCGTAGACTCGAAAACACCCGATCATCACGTGATGCCTCAAAACACGATCCACAAAATAGTGCATACTTAAGGAAGAACACATTTTATCTTGATATCTGAATGAGGGATCATCTTATAATGCTAACAAAAACGCCAAACTAGCAATATAAGATGCTAACATCTAATGTGTGAAGTGAGATGATACGGTCCATGCATTTGATCTCTATCATTTGCATCGTGGTATGATCTCTATCATTCCTTTGTGTGTAAGGCCAAGGTCTATGGAACTTACACGTTAAGTGAGTTGTAAGAGTATCTATCATACATCTACTTACAACAATACCATATCAAGACACAAGCCCAGCAACGATCTAAACTAGACGCCTCTAATTTATCAATTGCAAGTTTTACGTGGCTTAGGGATTTCGGAGAAAGAACCAGTCTTACCTACGAACATGAACCACAACGAGGATAACCAAGTTTAGAAACTTGTTGTAAATCAGATATTGACTATAGTAGGAGAGACAGACACCCGCTAGCCACTTATGCAAAACTAGTTGCATGTCAGTCGTGGAACCGGTCTCATGTACGATGACATGTAAGGTTGGTCCGGGCCGCTCATCCCACTATGCCACCAATATCCAAAATACATAAAGGATGCAATAACATGATCATCATCGCCACATATAAACATATGTGTACTACCCGTGCAAAGCACCTACACATAGATCAGGCCCTGATACCACTATTGGGTCCGCAACATAAAAAACAAAAAAAATTCCTACGATGAGAACTATACGCCAAGATCTATCTACTAGATACAGAGCAACAGGTGGACATATATCCATGGAGAACTTACCCTCAAAGACAACGAGTTTTGTTAACGAGTAGGAACTCGTGGTTGATGTAGTCGTACGCTTGCCGATCTCAAGATCGTGTGGAAGTTCGAGCGCTACAAATCAGCAGCGCATCTGTCCTCGCACACACGTCCAAGCCACCGGACAACCTCCACCTCCTTGCTCCAGCGAATCAGCGGAAGCAGCAACTCCTTCCAGACGCAAGGCCACCGGGAACATGTATCTCGCTAATCCGAGACCATGGGGGAATATCTAGAGGGGAGAGAGATCCTTCACGAGGAGGTGTGGTTTGTGAGAAGGGAGAGGGGGGCTTTATATAGGAGGGAGGGAGACCCCTCCCCTCCCATAGCCGGCGCATGAGGGGGGGACTCCTCCCCTCCTTCATTCATGTGGTGAACCTCCACTCACATAAACATGGCCTCCACCCAAAATCCCACTCACATGTATTTAATTTCCACCAAATTAAATGCAACTCTCAATTTAATAAAACTCTTTTATTTATTTTATTCAGAATTTTGTTAATTACTTTAATTAACAAACATTCACATAAAACCCCTTGCAACATTTCAATATCACATGCAGAACCACTTTCTGCAATTTCACCTAAAACAATTCCTGTTTCTATCGAAACATTTCCTGCGCTTTGCAAACCTTTTGTCTGAAACATATGTGCTCCTAAATGGTGTCCGGCAACCCTTAAGTGTGTCACCCTATGGTTCGCGAATAATGCAGACATGATTGATACTCCTCTCAGATCAATAATCAGAAGCGGGACCTGGAGATCCATACTGACTCCTGCACATTCAACGATGACTTCTGTGATCGTGAGAACCTTTAACGCTAGTAATTTAATCCCTTTGTCTTATGATATAATACATGTCCGAGATTCGATCATCGGTATCCAAATACCTAGTTTGATCTCGTTACCGACATGCACTCTTTTCTCGTTCCCGTGATATAACATTCTAGTGATCACATCACTTGCTTGCAAGCTATCTTAATGTGACATCACCGAGAGGGCCCAGAGTATATCTATCCGTATCGGGATTGACAAATTCCACTCTTGATCCATGAGCCTCAACATAACACCTTCATAGCACTGAACCCACCTTTATAGTCACCCTGTTACGGTGTGACGTTTGATGTTATCAAGATACTTTTCTGGTGTCAGCAATTAACATGATCTCATGGTCTAAGGACTAAGACTACTTAGTATGATGTTATAGCAATATAAACATAATGACTTGATTGTAATGCTATACTTCGGATGAATGTTCATCACATCATTTCACAAATGTTGTGACCTTGTTATTAACAACATCCAATGTCCATGATTAGGAAACCTTGATCATCTTGTTAATCAACAAGCTAGTCTATAAGAGAGGCATAACTAGGAACCCTTTTTTTGTTTATTAAACACACATGTATTGACGTTTCCTATCAATACAATTATAGCATGCAAAATAAACATCTATCATATACAAGGAATACATAATAACAACTTTATTATTGCCTCTTAGGGCATATTTCCTTCAAAAGTCATATAAATGGGCAGAATTAGCTCGAAAGTTTGTAAACTCGTAAAACATAGAAATTGTTAGGACAACATGTTGGTCCATTATATATATATATGTCTAAAAACTTGGCTTGTGGCATTCAGATCTATATTCTTCGGACTGTCTTTACGGAAAGAAACAATCTCGTTATCACTCAGAAAATTGAGAATGATCTTTTCTGATAGTTGAAAACTCACATTGACGGCATTGTTTACTACAAAAAGATGCACCCGTCTACCTCCGAAAAGACAACTAATTCAAGAGCAATCTATCGCGCTTACTTATAGCTCAAGTTTGACCTAATTTCGTTAAATTGTCAAGATGCAAAATCTTAGCAAGAACTTGAAACTGTTGTCAAAACTCTCAGTGATGGTTTGTGATATATTAAATGACCCCTGATAGTTACCTCCAAAAGAATCGTAAAACTTTTAATGCAACCTACAATTTACGTATAGTTCAAATTTGACCGAACTTCGATAAATCGATATAAAGTCGTTCAAGTGGGTAGAGTTAACTAGGACGAAGTTTGAAAACTCATGAAATATGGAAATCATAAGTACAACATGTTGGTCCACAATATATGTCTAAAACCTTGGCTTGTTGCATTTAGATACATATTCTTCGTACTTTCTTTATGGAAAGGAACTATCTCGTCATCACTCGGTAAAATTGAGAATGTTCTTTCCTGATAGTTGGAACTCACACCGACGTTATTATTTACTACAATAGGATGCACCCATGTATCTCCGAAAAGACATTTAATTCAAGAACAATCTATCGTGCTTACTTGTAGCTCAAGTTTTACCTAATTTCGTTAGATTGTCAAGCTGCAAAATCTTAGCAAGAAGTTGAACCTGCTGTCAAAACTCCTGATGGTTTTTGATATATTAATTGACCCCTGATGGGTACCTCCGAAAGCCTTTTTGTAAAACTCTTAGAGCAACAGCCTATGATTTATATACTTGTAGTTCAAGTTTAACCTAGTTTCAATAAATGACATAAAGTTATTCAAGTGGGTAGAGTTAGATAGGAAGTATGAAAATTCATAATTAAAACATGGAAATCGTAAGTACAACACGTTGATCCACTATATATGTCTGAAAGCTTGGCGTGTGGCATTAAAATCCATATTCTTCGGACTTTTCTTTATGGAAAAGAACAATTTCGTCATTACTCGGAAAACTGAGAATTTTCCTTCATGATAGTTGGAAACTCACATCGATGGAATTGTTTACTACAATAAGATTATTCGCTCATCTATGTTCAAAAAGACATTTAATTCAAGAGCAATATATCGTGCTCACTTGTAGCTCAAGTTTCACCCATCTCAATGCTCACTTGCAGAATCTTAGCAAGAAGCTGAACCTGTTGTGAAAACTCTCAATGGTGGTTTGCGATATATTAAATGAACCCCCAATGGTTACCTCCAAAAAAAATCAAAAACTTTTAACGCGATCTAAAATTTACTTGTAGTTCAAATTTGACCTAATTTCGATAAATCGATATAAAGTCACATTCAAGTGGGCAGAGTTAGCTAGGAAGAAGTTTGAAAACTCATAAACATGGAAATCATAAGTACAACATGTCGGTCCACTATATATGTCTGAAAGCTTGGCTTGTGGCATTCAGATCTATATCCTTCGTACTTTCTTTACGGATTGGAACAATCTTATCATCACTCGGAAAATTAAGAATGTTCTTTCCTGATAGTTGGAAACTCACGCCGACAACATTGTTTATAACAAGAAGATGCACCCACATCAACCTGTGAAAAGAAAATTAATTCAAGATCAATCTATCGTGATGCTTACTTGTAGTTCAAGTTTAACCTAATTTCATTAAATTGTCAAGATTCAAAATCTTATCAAGAAGTTAAATGTGTTATAAAAACTCTTAGTGGTTTCTGATATATTAGTTGACCCGTCGATAGGTACCTCCAAAAGTTTTTTCGTAAAACTCCAAAGCAATCTACAATCTAGTTGTAGTTCAAATTTGACCTAATTTCGATAAATCGACATAAAGTCATTCAAATGGGAGGAATTAGCTAGGGAGTTTGAAAACACATAAAACATGGGAATCGTAAGTAAAATACGTTGGTACACTTAATATGTTTGGAAGCTTGGCTTGTGGCATTGAGATCCATATTCTTCGGACTTTTTGTTACCGAAAAGAACAATCTCGCCATCACTAAGAAAACTGAGAATTTTCTTTCATGATAGTTGGAAATTCACATCGACGACATTGTTTACTATAATAAGACTCACCCATCTATGTCCAAAAATACATTTAATTCAAGAGCAATATATCGTGCTTACTTGTAGCTCAAGTTTGACCTAATTTCATTAAATCGGCAAGATGCAGAATCTTAGCAAGAAGTTGAACCCGTTGTCAAAACTATTGGTGGTGGTTTGTGATATATTAAATCACCCCCAATAGTTACCTCCAAAAAAATTCATAAAACTTTCAATGCAACCTACAATTTACTTGTAGATCAAATTTGACCTAATTTCGATAAATCGACATAAAGTCACTTTCAAGTGGGCAGAGTTAGCTATAGGAAGAAGTTTGAAAACTCATAAAATATGGGAATCATAAGTACAACATGGCAGTCTGCTATATACATATGAAAGCTTGACCTGTGGCATTCAGATCCATGTCCTTCAGACTTTCTTTACGGAAAGGAACAATCTCATTATCACTCGGAAAATTGAGAATGTTCTTTCCTGATAGTTGGAAACTCACACATACGGAACTGATTACTACAAGAAGATGCATCTATATACCTCCAAAGGGATATTTAACTCAAGAGCAATCTATCGCGCTTACTTGTAGCTCAAGTTGACCTAATTTCGTTAAATTTTCAAGATGCAAAATCTTAGCAAGAAGTTAAACATGTTGTCAAAACTCTCGTTGGTTTCTGATATATTAATTGACCCCCGTTGGGCACCTCCAAAAGTTTTTTTGTAAATCTTTATAAGCAACCTACAATTTATTTGTAGTTCAAATTTGACCTAATTTTGATAAATCGACATGAAATCATTCAAGTGTATGGATTTAGCTAGGGAGCTTGAAAACTCATAAGACATGGGAATCGTAAGTAAAACATGTTGGTCCACTTAATATGTCTGGAAGCTTGGCTTGTGGCATTGAGATCCATATTTTTCGGTCTTTCTTTACGGAAAAGAACAATCTCATCATCACTTGGAAAGATGAGAATGTTCTTTCCTGATAGTTGGAAACTCACACTAAGGGCATTGTTTACTTGAAGAAGATGCACCCATCTACCTCAGAAAAGATATTTAATTTAAGAGCAATCAACCGTGCTTAATTGTATCTCAAGTTTGACCTAATTTCGTTAAATTGTCAAGATGCAAAACCTTAGCAAAAAGTTGAACCTATCGTCAAAACTCTCGATGGTTTCTGATATATATTAATTAACCCCCCGATGGGTACCTCCAAAAGCTTTTTTGTAAAACTTTCAACACCACTTACAATTTACTTAGTGTAGTTCAAATTTGAACTAATTTCGATAAATCGACATAAAGTCATTCAAGTGGGCAAAGTTAGCTAGGAAGTTTGAAAACTCATAAAACATGGGAATCATAAGTACAACATGTTGATCCACTCTATAGGTATGAAAACTTGTATTGTGGCATTCAGATCCAATATTCTTCGGACTTTGTTTATGGAAAAGAACAATCTTGTCATCACTCAGAAAATTGAGAATGTTATTTCATGATAGTTGGACACTCACACCGACAATATTCTTTACTACAAGAAGATGCACTTATCTACCTCTGAAATGACATTTAATTCAAGAGCAATCTATCATGCTTACTTGTAGCTCAACTTTGACCTAATTTTGTTAAATTGTCAAGATGTAAAAACTTAGTAAGAAGCTGAACCTGTCATCAAAACTTATGGTGGTTTATGATATATTATTTGACCGCCCGATGGGTACCTCCAAAAGCTTTTTCATAAAACTTTCAAAGCAACCTACAATTTACATGTAGGTCAGATTTGACCTAATTTTTATACATCAGCATAAAGTCATTCAAGTTGACGGAGTTAGCTAGGAAGATCAAAAGCTCATAAAACATGGGAATCGTAAGTAAAACATTCTGAACCACTATATATGTCTGAAAACTTGGCTTGTGGCATTCAGATACAATATTCTTCGGGCTTTCTTTGTGGAAAGGAACAATCTCATCATCATTCAGAAAATTGAGAATGTTTTTTCTTGATAGTTGGATACTCACACCACAATATTATTTACTACAAGAAGATGTACTCATCTACCTCTGAAATAACATTTAATTCAAGAGCAATATATCACGTTTATTTGTAGCTCAAGTTTGACCTAATTTCGTTAAATTGTCAAGATGGAAAATCTTAGCAAGAAATTGAACCTCTCGTCAAAACTTACGTTGGTTTATGATATATTAATTGTCCGCCCGATGGGTACCTCAAAAAACTTTTTCGTAAAACTTTCAAAAAACATACATTTTACTTATAGTTCAAATTTGACATAATTGCAATGAATTGACATAAAGTCATTCAAGTGGGTAGGGTAAGCTAGGACGTTTGAAAACTCATAAAACATGGGAATCGTAAGTATGTACAACATGTTGGTCCACTATATATGTCTGAAAGCTTGGCTTGTGGCATTCAGATCCATATTCTTTGGACTTTCTTTACGGAAAAGATAAATCTCATAATCACTAGGAAAATTGGGAATGTTCTTTCCTCATAGTTAGAAACTCACAACAATGGCATTGTTTACTACAAGGACATGCACCCATCTAACTCCGAAGATACATTTAATTCAAGAGCAATCTATCGCGCTTACTTGTAGCTCAAGTTTAACCTAATTTCGTTGAATGAGCAAAAAGTAACTTAAGTGTGCGAAGTTAGCAAGGAAGTTTTAAAAATCCTAGTACTAAAAACTTCGAACTATAAGAAACTATGGTCCACTTTGTCTAATAATTGGGGCAGTGACACTTTTTTCTAACTATGGTAGGCCCCGTAGGAGTGAGGTGCTTTAGTTAACACGGTCAGTGGAAGTACAACATACATCAAGGACCTCATAAAAATGAAAATTACATCCAAGTGCATGCATTTAGCACAAATACCCTGAAATTAAGCAATGGAGTGTATTTTGAGGTTTGCGCATACCAGCGTTCATTGTGCTAAAGAGTAAAGACTATCAATAGAATCTTCTAGATGCTACAATGGAAAAGAAGATCCAACGGTTGGGAATGTTGGGATTTGCTAATCTTGATCCAATGGTCAATATTCAAAGTTATTCATACACTATATAGTGATAATCTCTCTGTTTCATATTACTCGCACGTTTGACCAAGTCAAAGTCAATTTTTGTAATGTTTAAGCAAGCATAATATACAAAATATTAATATCTACAATATCAGACATATACTATATGATATATTAAAGTATGTTTCATTGTGTTTCAACAGTATTTTTTTAATGAGTATACTTTTTAATACTTTATATATTTGGTCAAACTTTGTAATGTTTGAATTTGACTAAACCTAATATGCGGAGTAATATTAAACAAAGGGAGTATATGATAGGATTAGGAAAATAACATTTTTTTGAGAACTCTCACAAGATTTTTCTTAGCATCACAGATCCGTACATTACATTGACACTGATGATTAACCAAGCTGCAACCAGAGCAAACCCAACCTCACACGGAGTAGTACAACTTAACAATTTCTAGGGGGACTCTGTGGTCTTCTCAGGCGACTTCACAGCATCCTCCGCGGGCAACTTAGCTGTGTCCTCCATGGTACCATCGCCAAGCAGGGACTCGTGGATGTTGGGTAGGATGCCGCCGTGCGTGATAGTAACGTCGGCCAGCAGCTTGTTGAGATCCTCGCCGCGCATGATGCCGAGCATCACGTGCCTCGGGATGATGCGGATCTTCTTTCTATCCTTCGCGGCTTGCCCGGCAAGCTCCAACGGTGAGGTACTCGAGAACGGCCACGAGGTAGACGAGAGCCCCAAAGCATATGCACCAGGAGTATCGACCCTCCTTGAGGTAGCGCCCGATCCGGCTGACGGGGAAATGTAGCCTAGCCTTGACGGACCTCGACACCTGCTTCTTCCTGTGGCTACCTGGTGTGAGAGTGCGACCTGGAGTGGCTAGAGCAGGATTCGGAAGCCGGCGACATGTCTTCTTTTTATACATGACCTTTGTCACCACCACCTAGATATTCTTATTCTTCCCACGGGGAGCTTCGGTCTTCGGAGCCATAGCTGCAAAGTCATAAAGGAGCAAGGGGAAGAAGAGGAAAAAATGTTAATTCTGGAGGGTCGATGAAGGTGCCCGGGTCCCTGATGTCTACGCACGCTTCTATTCTTGTAGATAGTGTTGGGCCTCCAAGTGTAGAGGTTTGTAGAACATCAACAAGTTTCCCTTAAGTGGATCACCCAAGGTTTATGGAACTCAGGGACGAAGTGGTCAAAGGTATCCCTCTCAAGCAACCCTACAATCAAGATACAAGAAGTCTCTTGTGTCCCCAACACACCCAATACACTTGTCAGGTGTATAGGTGCAATAGTTCGGCGAAGAGATAGTGAAATACAAGTAATGTGGATGATTATAAGTGGTAATTGCAATCTGAAATAAGAGTGACAGCAAACAAACATGTAACAGGAATGATTGTAAATGGTGTTTCAATGCTTAGAAACAAGGCCTAGGGATCATACTTTCACTAGTGGACACTCTCGTATAAATATCTTCTGTTCATTATGCTACCCTGAACTACTCTCCGGTTGGACGATGTAGGGCTATAACAACACACCTTAAAGTTCGCATTCCCCATCTAGATAACCCCTCACTGTCACCTTGAGCGCTAGATGGTTCCAACAAACACCACAATCTCATAGAGACATCCAACTCAAATTATACTCATGATAAGTATTTATGTAACCTTAGCCAAAGTGCCACACGGTGTGCACACTGTCAACTTCACACACGTGGGGATAAGCAGAGATTAATTAAAGCATTTGAGTAGCAGAATAGATCTATAGATTACAAAGCTCATGATCTCATAAGATCTCGCATAGAGAGAGATGAACACATAGCTACCAGTAGAACCCTTAGCCTCGAGAGAGAACTACTCCCTCCTAATCATGGGAGTCAGCAACGGCGATGGAGATGGCGGTGGAGTCAATGGAGATGGCTGCGGGGGCACTTCCCCGTCCTAGCAGGGTGCTGGAATAGAGACTTATGTCCCTCGAATCTCCTCTTCGGTGGCAGCGGTGCTGTGGAACTTTTCGTGAAATTCCGATCTCGTTTTTAGGGTTTTCGTCTCGGGGGGTTTATATAGGCGAAAGGAGAGGCCGAGGCGGAGACCGAGGCGGCCACACCACCCCCTGCCGCGGCATGGCCTGGCCCGTGCCACCAGGTGTTGTGGGCCCCTCGTGGCCCCTCTCTGTCTAGTCTTCTGGATCCATGAGTCTTCTGGTAAAATAGGAACTTCGGATTTTGTTTCGTTCAATTCCGAGAATATTTCTTTACTAGCTTTTCTGAAACCAAAAACAGCAGAAAACAGGCAACTGGCACTGCGACATCTTGTCAATAGGTTAGTCCCAGAAAATGTATAAAAATACCTCAAAGTGTAAACAAAACATAAGAAAGTTGATACAAAACAAGCATGGAGCATCAAAAATTATAGATACGTTTATGACGTATCAAGCATCCCCAAGCTTAACTCATGCTTGTCCTCGAGTAGGTAAGTGATAAAAAGAATAATTTTTGAGGTGACATGCACCATCACAATCTTGATCAAGGTATTGTAAAACGTTGATAACTGGGATCATAGTACTCTAACATAAACATGAAAGATATAGTTCTAACAATAAGATAGATCAACTCTGTTGTAACATGAAAAGGTACAAACAAAAGATCATGAATAACAATGCATTGAAAGACGTTTGTTTGTTTCACATATAGAAAACATAATAAGAGTGATATTCAGCTTGTCCCTCATGATATAGCAAAACATAAATGCATAGGACACCTTCAAAGTTCATAAGGGTGACTAGATACAAATAATTTAAGAACAAACAATATCAGAGTTATGAATCAATCAACAAGTTTTGGGACAATGCACATTAAACTAAAAAAATGACCACTATGCTCTCTCAATTGGTGCATAAAGATAGAAGTTGGAGACTCAACATAAAAGTAAAAAAGAAAGGCCCTTCATAGAGGAAAGCAGGGATTTCAAGTTTCATAAAGAGCTTCCAAAAATTATGGTACTTATTAGCTTTCAGCTCTCATTGCCCCTATGATAAGCATCTTGAGGTGATTAAGGTTAAAGTGACACAAATATGAGGATATGCTTGACAAGTTATAAGTTGGAAATCTCATGCCCCTTGCTTACGAGTATCGAACCTCGTGTTACTCAACTTTAGTCACAAGTAAGTTCTTGTCATTGTAAGTACATGTGTATCATGGAGAACCGCCAACGGGGTACCCCTTGACCCATGACACATGAGCTTTCCCATATCAAAATGACAAGGCAACGGACAATGAGAATCTTAGCGATCTTTTTATTTGCTATTTGCATAGGTTTTTATTGAGGATGCTTCACAGAATGCTCACTATGGTTATGCAGCAAGTTTCCACCATGATTAGGCATGGCTTAGGCTAGCCGCCCAGGCGTTTCTCTAACACACATACAAACTCCATGAGCTTACAAGCTCCCCTTTTATTTCACATAACAAAAGTTTAATTTGGAAGGTATATAAAAACATGAATATACTTGGAATGGTGTAACATACCATGCATAGGAATTTATAGTGGACTCTTTGGAATAACTTGGTTTTCTTGGAGGTTGGATGCATGAGTGGAACTCACACTTGGTACAGGTGGAGGCTAGCAAAAGACTGGGAGCGACCAACTAAGAGAGCAATAATGGCCATAATCATGCAAAGCGACAAAACATTATTAATTAAAGCATAAAGTGATATTGCAAGTCAAAAACTAGATGATCATAGAGGATATGGTGACTGGCTCATAGTCTTAACATGGTGCAAGAATGTGCCAAGTCAACCCAAATAAAGCATCAAAGGAGAATACCACAATATTATGCTTTTGTATGCTAAAACAACGCATGATTCTTTCAAGGCACATTAAGCAATCTCAATTGTTTGAAACAAGTCATGCTACAACAATAATCACTAAGCATATAGTCAAATCAACATCTAGCATGACTTGATAAAATCTAAGTCATAGTCAAAACAAGCTTCCTTTTGTACCACTATAAGCATGAAACTTCCTACTCTTTTCCAACACCAATCGACTTATTTGAAACAACTCTCAAAGATAATAATCAATAAAGACCATAGAGCATGTCCCACCCATCTACAAAGAAGAACTAAAAAGTTCTAAGCCCAAAGAATAAGAAAACTAAAGCTAAACGTAGTGCTAGCAAAGGAGAACACTCACAGAACAATAAAAGTGAAAACTAGAGTGTTCTAGGCAATGAATAACAGGGTGTGTCTCTCTCCAAAAGAAGTGTGTTGGGATCCAACCAACTTATTGTGGCAAAGAAAGCAAAAGAAAACTAACAACAAAGACACTCCAAGAACAACACATAGTGCATAAGGTAATAAAAATAAAGTGTCTTGAAAGAAGACCTGAGATTATTGATGAAGAAGGGGATGCCTTGGGCATCCCCAAGCTTTGACACTTGTACCTCTTGAATATTTCTTGGGGTGACACGGGTGGCATCCCCAAGCTTGAGCTTTTTTCCATACTTCATCTTATCACATTATTCTTCCCTCCACTTGAAAATTTCTTTCATACAAAACTTCACACAATCTTCATTAGCAACATTAGTGTATTCAAGATAATAAGTCTTTGGGTTTAGTTTAAACACAAGTAAAACTTCCATTAAAACACAAGCTACTGTACCAATTCCTTATAAAAGCTCGAGTGATCAAAGAGAACTGATAATGTTTGATGTTCCATGCTTGGTTTTATCTACTTTCTTGTGCTTTGTCCACACTTTGCAGTACTTTTCATATGATTTCTTGGACTAACCTATTAACAAGAGCCACCGTGCCAGCTGCCTGTTTTCTGCTGTTTTTGGTTCCAGGAAAGTCAGAAAATGAATATTTTCGGAATTGGACGGGACAAAAGCCAAAGTCAGTTTTTCATAGGGGACACCGGAGCAGAATACTGAGAGAGGGATGGGGCCCGCCACCACACTGGCCACGCTACGGCTTGGCAGGTGGTCTGGCCGCCCCAGGCACCCCCTCGGCCTCTCCTTTCGCCTATATATTGCCTCCGATACAGAAACCCTAAGTACCCGATCAAAATTACACGAAAGAGTCTATAGCCACCATCATCTCCATGCCTAGATCGGGAGGGATCTGAAGCTCTTCCTGGCACCCTGCCAGAGAGGGGAATTCACCATGGAGGCCTTCTTCATTACCATGCAAGCCTCCGGTGTGATGCGTGAGTAGTTCATCTCTGGACTACGGGTCCATGTAGTACCTAGATGGCTGGTTCTCCTCCTTTGTGCTATCATGTTTAGATCTTGTGAGCTCCGTTCATGATCAAGATCATCTATTTGTAATTCATACATGTTGTGTTTGCGGGGATCCGATGGATATTGAGATGCTATTTCAGATTGATTATTGATTCTATCATGTCTTTGTTATTTGTGATCTTGCATGCTTTCCGTTGTTAGTAGCTATCTTGGCCAAGTAGATGCTAGCAACTCCAAGAGTTAGTATTTATGCTCGATAGTGGGTTCATGCCTCTAGTAATCTGGGAAGTGATGTAAATCTCTAAGGTACTAGATGTGCTGTTGCTACTAGGGAGAAAACAACAATCCTTTGTTCACAGAACAATCATATTGTTTACTTTACACGCAATGCGTAATGCAATTATCCGTTGCTTGCAACTTAATACTAGAGGGGGTTTGGATGATAACCTGAAGGTGGATTATTAGTCATAGATGTAGTTGGATGGTGGTCTATGTATAATGTTGTAATGCCCAATCGAATCTCAAAGGAGTCAAAATGAGTAGTATATGCTTGTATGCTTTCTCGATGTTTGTCAATTGCCCCGCTATAATTTGTTCACCCAACATGTCATCTATCTTAAGGAGAGCCACCACTAGTGAACTATGGACCCGGTCCTTTCTTTTACCATCAATCTACAATCAACTGTTTACTGCTTTGTGTTTACTTTCTGCAAACTATTAGTTTCTTCCACTCCATACGTTTAATCCTTTGTTTTCAGCAAAACCGGTGAGATTGACAACCTCATCGCAAGTTAGGGGCAGAGTTCTGTGGTTGTGTTGTGAAGGTCTCCATGTTGTTGCTGGCACCGGTAGTGCGCCCTGCCAAAGTTCAGCTAGCAACACCTTTGGGGTGTTTCCTTGCTCCTACTGGATTGATAACCTTGGTTTCATAACTGAGGGAAAACTTGTTGTTGTGCTCATCATTCCTTCCTCTTGGGGTTACCCAACGAGCTCGATATATTTTGTGCCATCAAGAACTCAAAAAGAAACCGATTAAGAGGCAAATGCAAATAATGGCAGAAATCTGTCAAAACAGGCCAGCAGGTAAAGACCAATTTTTTATAAGATCTTCTCTTTCTCAAATCGAAAAGTGCAAAACTAAGGGAAGTTGGGTAATAACCTGGGGCATAAGAACAAAAACTTGCAGCTCAATCCGACGTACTGAGATTTTTCACGATTTTTTACAGTGACGCACAAAAATCTGTTTCGTGACAGCAACTTCTCCATATCTTACTTCCCTCTCATTAGAGGTTATTCTTGGCACAAAAACCAAACAAAAAGGATAAGGAGATATTATTACAGAGGCAATAACTTTCAAGACTCAACAAAACAAAAACAAACTGAAAGTAAAAAATATAATGGGTTGTCTCCCAAAAAGCTCTTTCTTTATAGCCATTAAGATAGGCATGATAATTTCGATGATGCTCACATAAGAAATATGAATTGAAGTAAAAGTGAGCATCAAGAACAAATATGTAACAAATTTAAGTCTAACCCACTTCTTATGAAAAATAATCTTGTAAAGAAACAAGTCATGAAAGCACCAAGCAACAAGCATAGGAAAGCAAAACAAGTGCAACTTCAAAATTTTCAACATAAAGAGGGGAAACTTAATATTGCTGAGATGCATAAAACCATGTTTCCCTCTCTCATAATAACTTTCAGTAGCATCATGAATAAAATTAACACTATAAATATCACATAAAATATTCTTATCATGAGCCACATGCATAAAATAATTATTACTCTCCCTATAAGCATAATCATTCTTATTAATCGTAGTGGGAGCAAATTCAACAAAATAGCTATCTTTATTATTCTCATCACCATAATCATCAAATATAGGAGGCATATTGTAATCATGATCAATTTTCTCCTCAATAGTAGGTAGACTGAAAATATCATACTCATCATTGTAATCATCATATATTGGAGGTATAGTATCATCAAAGTAAATTTTCTCCTCCGTGATTGGGGGACTAAAAATATCATACTCATCAAAACCAGCTTCCCCAAGCTTAGAATTTTCCATAGCATTAGCAATAATGGTATTCAAAGAATTCATACTAATAACATTGCTATTAGCATGCAAATAAAGTTCCCTAGGTTTTTTAATTTTCTCTTCAAACACTTCATGTCCTAACTCAAGATAAATACTATAAAGCTCTCAAATTTTGTTGTTGTTTTCCATTAAGCCTAACTAGTGAAAATAAAAACAAGAAACAAAAAGATATAATTGCAGAATCTAAAGGAAATAACTTCGAGCACTCACACACCAGCATCAGTACTAGAAGATAGCTTAGTAGCCAGAGGATGTGAGTACCTTTTACCTTACCTCCCGCAAGAGGCGCCTAAAATAGCTTGATGTCTACGCACGCTTCTATTCTTGTAGACAGTGTTGGGCCTCCAAGTGGAGAGGTTTGTAGAACAACAACAAGTTTCCCTTAAGTGGATCAACTAAGGTTTATCGAACTCAGGGAGTAAGTGGTCAAAGGTATCCCTCTCAAGCAACCCTGCAATCAAGATACAAGAAGTCTCTTGTGTCCCCAACACACCCAATACACTTGTCAGGTGTATAGGTGCACTAGTTCGGTGAAGAGATAGTGAAATACAAGTAATATGGATGATTATAAGTGGAAATTGCAATCTGAAATAAGAGTGACAGCAAGCAAACATGTAACATGACTGATTGTAAATGGTGTTTCAATGCTTAGAAAACAAGGCCTAGGGATCAGACTTTCACTAGTGGACACTCTCATATAAATATCTTCTCTTCATTATGCTACCCTGAACTACTCTCCGGTTGGATGATGTAAGGCTATAACAACACACCTTAAAGTTCGCATTCCCCATCTAGATAACCCCTCACTATCACCTTGAGCGCTAGCTGGTTCCAACAAACACCACAATCTCATAGAGACATCCAACTCAAATTATACTCATGATAAGTATTTCTGTAACCTTAGCCTAAGTGCCACACGGTGTGTACACTATCAACTTCACACATGTGGGGATAAGCAGAGATTAATTAAAGCACTTGAGTAGCAGAATAGATCTATAGATTACAAAGCTCATGATCTCAACAAGATCACGCATAGAGAGAGATATGAACACATAACTACCGTTAGAGCCCTTAGCCTCGAAAGAGAACTACTCCCTCCTCATCATGGGAGTCAGCAAAGGCGATGGAGTTGATAGATATGGCCTCGAGGGCACTTCCCCGTCCTGGCAGGGTGCCAGAACAGAGACTTCTGTCCCCCGAATCTCCTCTTCGGTGGCGGCGGTGCTGCGGAACTTTTCGTGGAATTATGATCTTGTACCTAGGGTTTTCGTCTTGAGGGGGGGTTATATAGGCGAAAGGAGAGGCCGAGGCGGATACCGAGGCGGCCACACCACCCCCTGGCGCGGCCTGGCCTGGCCCGCGCCACTAGGTGGTGTGGGCCCCTCGTGGCCCCTCTCCATCTCATCTTCTGGCTCCGTGGGTCTTCTGGTAAAATAGGAACTTCGGCTTTTGTTTCGTCCAATTCCGAGAATATTTCTTTACTAGATTTTCTGAAACCAAAAATAGCAGAAACAGGCAACTGGCACTGCAACATCTTGTCAATAGGTTAGTTCCAAAAAATGTATAAGAATACCTCAAAGTGTAAACAAAACATAAGAAAGTTGATACAAAACAAGCATGGAGCATCAAAAATTATAGATATGCTTATGACGTATCAGTGCCTTATATTGAAACTTTAACAACATCATTTTTTACTGTTTTACAAGTATGAATTTTTAATACTAAAAGGTTGTGTGCATCAACCAATGCATAGGCCGGGGTTCTACTCCCCTTTTAAAAAAAATACCAAAATTGTTTTGAGTTATGATGATGTCCAATCTATTCTAGAGCCAGCTCTACGCCTCCGCCCCTTGGATGTGAACCATTGCTTCTTGGAGTATTGTTGTATAATATGGCCATGAACTTGGTTATTCTTTCCATGTTTCCTTATTTTCTTTGATTTTTTGAAACATGGTCAGATGTGTCAGCATAAAAATTCATACAAAAAAGTTGTATCTTTCAAAACAATCGTTAGTTTTCAGTATGACTGCGTGGGTATAATAATTATATATGAATTTTGGACAAATTTACAAGCAATCTATCACGCACTTGTAGTTCAAATTTTACCTACTTTAGTTTTATTGACAAAAAAGTTATTTGAGTGTGTGAAATTAGCTAGAAGGCTTGAAAATTCATGAAACTTATTAACCATAAAACATACTCTATTTTTAGTGTGTTGTGGCATTCAGAACCATACTCTTTGCACTTTCTTTAAAAAATAATTATATGTGGCACTTATAAAATTATTTTAAAAAAATTTATACATAAAATTTGAAAAGTCCCATTAACAACATTAGTATGCCATGCCAAGATGCACCCGTCTACTAGAAATGGACACGTTATTATAAACTATGTAGATAATGGCCATGACCTTTGTCATTATTTAACTTGAAAACCAAGTATGTTAACACATCGTTGGTCATATTATGAAGGGAGTGTTTTTAAACCTTGTCAAAAGTCATGTTTATCATTTATGGAAGAAGATATCATACATAAGAGTTTAACTTTTTTTTATTGTTTTCTTTACTTTTCTTTAATTTATCCCAAATAAACGGGACGAGTGATGCAGATATGACCTTAACATTGGTAACTTGGCTTAAAGTGTGAACAATGTTCATACATGGTTGTGACCATATTGTGTAGCAAGTTTTTACTGGTCCAAATCCATGTTTGTAGTTTTCGTCCAAACAAGCACAGATATAAGAGGACACTATGCGAAGATTTTTATTTTTTTCATTTCCATTTAATTTCTTTGATATTTTACAAAATAGGTTTAAAATTGTTGGCACACAACTTTATAGCAAGAATTTGAACATTTCAAAACTCTTGGTGCTTACAATATACTACCTTCGTTCTGCAAAGTAAGGTGTATAGTATTAATTTTCTATAAAGCCAGTTAGTATCAAGTTTGACTAATACTACAGAAAAAGTATTACCATTTAAGTTTCAACTATGTATCATTACACCCCCAAAACTATGTATCATTACACACACTGAAATAAGTATTTTCATATAGTACGAATATGCGGTGGAAATTATTTATATTTTGCTAGAATACGGTGAGTGCACTCTAAGCCAAATTATCCGGATGTACTTAATTACTGAAAAAAAAATCCTATCACATGGAAATTGAAAAACATTTTCCTAAAAGTTTGAAACTCTCATTAACAACATTATTTACCAAAGCCAAGATGATTCCTAGAACGAGATACAGTACACTGCCCGCCTCTTCTCTAGATGCCATTTAATTTTGCACCCAGGCACACTTCTTCAGGGGGAAGAGACCTCCTCCTCGTCGTCCTCGGCCTCCTACCTGTCATTGTCTTCGGCCTCCTCCTCAACATCAACCTCAGACTCCTCTTCCTCAGTATCATCATCCGTCTTATCGGAGTCACTCGGTGTTGGTGGTGGCATCCCTTTGAAAAAGTGCTACCAGTCATCTTCTTCATCAGAGGAGTCAGACAACGGCAGTAGCCATGACCCGTCGACTGAGTCTGGGCTTCTAGGCGGAGTTTTAGGGCCTTTTCCGTTTGTCAGGTCGATCGACATGTTCTAGAGAGAGTTGTCATACGATATTTTGGAAGGAAATAGAGAGAGATCAAGTTCTAAGCAACAACAGGTTAGGTGTTTTGGGTAAAAGGAGGGGTGCATACTATTGCAATTTATAATGTCAATTCACAGTCGTTCTTGTATTAATACTCTGAAAAGTATCCCAAAATACCATAAATAGATTGTACCAGACTCATCCCATCAACAAAAAAAAGGTTATACTAGACTCGTCGGTTCTTGATTTTTCTCGGCCCAGAGAAGGCGCCCACTTTATCCAAAAATGAAGAGAATCATGCAGATCCTGCTGAATTACTCGGTGTCTCTTACTTCCTTTATTAAAAATTAAGTGTCTCTACATCCTTATCTACAATACTATATACTCTTCACAAAGTTGCATTACGGAACTTGATTGATGGTGATATGGTGTGGGCCTCATCTTTTTCTGCACCGCTGCATCTCAGACTGGAAGTATAATCATTGCGTGAAAGCTTACATGGGAAGGAAGGAGAAATGGAGGATGGTGGATGGATGGTGAGAGGGGGTGAAGGAGAGAGAAAATCTACTAGTACGTGTACTAGTACCGCATGTAAGGAACGCATAGTAATATATAACTTTTCTTCTAACATCGCACCGCCTTCAACTCCTCTCGTGTTTCCTACGTTATTCTCACAGTCTCTTCTCGCTCTTCGATTTTCCCCTCCATTTAGAACCATATTCTTAGTAGTACTAGCACTACTGTACTTTTTAGGAGGGGAGGCTAGTACTACTGTACTTGGTTTACAGAAAAAACATTCCTCTCACTTGGAAAATTGAGATTGTCACTTTTCCTAATACTTGTTGGAAACTCCCTTTGGCAACATTGTTTGCCATGCCAAGATGCACCAATCTACTTAATATGGAAAGTTATCATAAACATGATGTAGGATATGGCCATGACCTTGGTCTTTCGGCTTGAAATATGTTCACATACATGCTAGGCCAATTTTGTGAAGCGGGTTTTTCCAAAGTTGTCAAAACTCATGTTTATAATTTTTCATGGCAGGTAATACACGCAAAAGGATGCCATGGGTAAGTCTTTGTTTTTATGGATTTTCTTTAGTTTCTTCTATTGATTTCAAAATAGGGTCAACATTGTCGACACACAAATTATTAGCAAGAAGTTGAATCTTTCAAAACTCTTTGTCCTTCTCGTATATTGATTGTCTGGCGGGTATAATACCTTCAAAGGCCCTGTGTAAAATCATATGAGCAATCTACCACTTACTTGTACTTCAAATTAATTTGACCTAGTTTCGATAAATAGGCATAAAGCCATTTAAGTGCCAAAGTTAGATAGAAACCATGATCAACTATGTGTAAAACCATTGGCTTATGACATTCTAAACAATATTATTTGGACTTTCTTCACAGAAAAACATCACAGTCGTCACTAGCGAAAATTGATATATTTTTTCCTAATTGTTGGAAACTCCCACATGCAACAATGCTTACAACGCCAAGATGCACCCATCTACCAAACTATTGTGGTAACTCTATTAAATTGTAACCTATGATGTCGATATGGCCTTGATGACCTTGGTCATTCGGGTTGAAATAAACCCAATAATGTCCATACACATGGTAGGACAATATTGTGAAGCCGTTTTGTCAACACCCGGATTTTTAATCCCAGATGCCTGTTATGCCATACCTCGCAATCCCAGGATTACCATTTTTGCGAGACATAACGGATTGGATATCATAGTACATCATCCATTACAAACCATACATAAGGTTTTACACAAATAAGGATCTCATGATCTAGTCTTTAACACAACAAACAGCGGAAATAAACGATAGCGTAGCGGTGGGGTCCATCTTCAGGGGCACAGGCAATGCTGACGAAGGCAGATAGTCCTAGTTATCATAGCCGTCCTGCTGACCATCATCTTGATAATCTCCTTCATAGTCTGGCCATGATAATAGCCAGGGACAAAAGCCATGAGTACTCTTTAAGTACTCGCAAACTACTACTAGCAAGGGTTATGATTCCAAGTTAAAGTACTGAATTGAAAGAATAACTATCAAGTTAAGTTTGAAACCTAAGCTGAGTTCTGAAACAAGAAAAGATAAAATAAAAGTCTAGAATCACTTAAGTTGGGAAGCTAATTTCATCTACATAACCCTGTTGTGGTCAAGTCAGGGTTCATCATTCATTTCAAGTTATTTAGAAAACAGCTGACAACGAAACAGTATGGCCATTCCAATTGTCCATAACCACGGACGCGGCTATTCGAATAGTTTGACACTCTACAGAGGTGGTACACTTTCACCACAAGATTCGATACATCTGTCAGGGATAACCCTGAATCATCATACTTAGCATGCAGATAATCAAACATAACCTTCCCTTTACACACCCTAGTACAAGCACCTCTCCTATGAGCATGGCCTCCCAACCATGACCATCAGTCATCTTGGGCACTGCATAGGTGGACAACATTGATAGGTAGCCTCAGCTCAAACCTCTCCCGTGAGGGAACTAATACTAATGCATATAAATTTCCAGCTAAGCCTTACCCAATTCAGGTAATGTGGTTGTACGGTAAATTTGGAATGGTATCGCATCCGAATCCAACCATCAGTTTTATAACAAGGGTTAAGGCTCATGCCTCATCATTTTCATCATCATAAACCAATTGTGTTTCTCAACACATGTCAAAACATCTCAATAGAATGACTCATCATTCCAAGGTTTTCATAACTCATTTCCACCAAGTTTGATCTAAAATGACTCAAGTTTGATCTAGTCTAAAACACTAGGTTAAGAGTGTTCACTAAGGTGGAAAGGTGGGATCAATCTCATGTCATAGCATGACATCTAAGGGTTTATGATTAGGTCAAGTTTTATACTCTTTATGCTACCTTCAAAATTAATTAAAGAACTTTGTGTAAACTAAGGGGGTGTGATCAAAGTATGCTTAAGGCATCTTTACTAAACTATCTAGTTTTATTCTAGCTTGCTACACTAGCTTACTAAATCATGTTTGCAAGGGTTAGCTTGCCACTAATAGCTTGCCTTGGTTGGTGCAGTGGTTGAAGTTTTCTTCTTCTTCTTCCTGGTAGAACTCCTCCTCCTCGAAGGCTTGGTCGGTACTATCGTCTAGAAATACATAGGGAGGGCACAATCACCAAACAATACTTAACTTAGGCTAAGTAGTATTCTAAACCACACAATTGATGATCTATTATCATCCAAAACATCACAAGTTTAATTCAATAGTTTCCACCTTTTTATTTTGGAAAAGTAATTTCTACTCATTGAAAAATTAATACAATTTAATATTCACCACCAAAATATGGGATCATGTGGACACATGTCCTCACCACATATTCTAACATGTGGGAATGAGATTTAAAGGTTGGATTACTATTACTTTGGTTTAAGTTTATTATTTAATGATTTAAAGTGACTAGAAATGCCTATATAGCATTATTTTGGTACTAGTCCAAAGTCACTGCCTGTAAACCTTAATATTATTACATATTTGGATAGATATGATGAAATGTGATTTTTGAGAGTTGGAATCAACTCAAAAGCTAACTTAGTTGATTTTATAAAAATGTTTCAAGTTGCAAAAGCTTCTGTCTTCTTGTTTTTATTAGGAGAAATCTATAACTCTAAATGAATTAAATCCAACAGGCTTGGATAGAGCATTTCAATACCTTCCAGACAAAATTAGTTTCATGCAATTTGGATTTGTCAAACTCACAGAATTGAATTTTGAAACACTGGACAGAAACTATATTCTAGCTAAAAGGAAAAATCCTAATTTGAATCTACGGGCTGAAAGGAAAGGAATGGGTCACAGCTGAGGCTCAGCTGACAGGGGGTCCCACTGGTCAGGCACTTAAAACGCTGGCATGCACAAGCTGTGGCCGATGCGATTAGAGGCTAGATCTACGACTGAGGGTCGTCGTCGACGACAGACGGGTCGCCGGCGAGGTCGAACCCTAGCGGCTCGGTGGGGGTCTACTGGGGGCATACCAGGGCTCCAACAGGGTCGGCGATGCGGACGAATAAAGTGGAAGACGACAGCGAGGCGAGGCGTGGTCGCGGTGGAGCTTGGGGTGGCCGGAATCAACGGCACCCTTCTTCTCCAGAGGCGGCAGCTCCGGCTCCAATTCCGGTGAGCTGCTGCTCCACTTGCTTCGGCGAGAGGTGGGTGAGGTTCAGAGAGGTGAGGGGAGTGGAATGGTGTGAGTCTTTGGTGCTGGGGAGGGCTCCTTTTATAGGCTCGACGGTGAGACCGAGCGGGATGGGCGGTCGACGGTGGCGACATGGCTACGGCGAGCTAGCGGCATGGCTGGGGATGGCGATCGATGGGCGGTCCCCTGGCGGTGCTCTAGCGCTTCAATGCGGCCTTAGGGGCGGTGGTATGCGGTCGGGGTGAGGTGGCGCTCTGAGAGGCAGAGGCGGCGGTGTCCACGGCGAGCAGTGGCTATGGGGCTTTGGGCGGTGAACGGGGGTGTCTGGGGTGTTCTCCAGGTCGAGGCGGAGCGGTGGGCACGGGCTGGTGTCGAGTGGTGGCTTGTGCACGCGGGGACAGGGCACGCTCTGTGGGCGGCGTCGGCATGGTCTGGTGGCACTGGGCGCGGCTTCTCCTCGGTGGTCCACGGCTGCTCTTGGCTCGGGTAAGGGACAGAGAGGGGCGGTGCGGCGTTGGCTACCTCCTAGACATGGCGAGGGAAGGGGGAGTGGTCTGCTACGACGGTTGCAAGGTTGGCCGGCCAGGGTGGTGCTCGGCATGGCTTGGCATGGCCACTAGGGCATAGGGGATGGGCTGCAATTGGCATGGTTTGATCAAAGGGGGACAGAGGGATTAAATGGAGATCAAATGGGGGCAAAACCCTGTTCAAAACAGTGAGCTAGGATTAGAGTTAGGATTCTTCCTGCCAAGTGTTTGATAAAATGGCCGCAAGAGAAAAAGTTTTGAATTTTGAGTTCAAAATTTTTGAGTGATCTCCACTAGTGCTAGGTAGTCTCTGGTTGCAAGGGTTTTGAAAATGGAGCTCAAATACATGGTTTTTGAAATAGGGGTGATCTATGCATATGCATTAGATTCCATTTTGAACTGCCATTTCAAATAGTTTCTAGAATGTTTTTAGAAGATCAAAAGGTGGGCCTTGGTACCTCATTATGTGTACTAGCAAGGGGTGCAAAGATCAAGAATTGTTTCTGTTAAGAATTGAGTACTAGGAATAGCCAAAGTAGGCATGAGAGTTAATTTTGTCAAAATTACCATTCCTTTATTTTAATTCTTTTTGATATGATTTCTTTTAGGAAAAGTTTGGGAATGATGTAGATGATGTTTAAATCCCCTAAGAAACATTTTAGAAGCCAAGGATCACATAATCATGGCAATTCAAAACAACTCCTATTTTAAATGCACACATATATGAATGCCTTCATTTTAAATATGGAAAAGTTTTTGGTAATCCTAAATTTGGATGATTTGATCTTTGATAAGCTTGGATTGAAGTTTTGGGATGTTACAAACCTTCCCCCCTTAAATAAAATCTCGTCCCGAGATTTACAAGAAAACTAGGAACTAAAGAGATCTGGGAACTCTGCCCTAATGTAATCCTCGCGCTCCCAAGTGGCTTCCTCCTCAGTATGGTTGCTCCACTGAATCTAGAGAAACTTGATACTCCTGGTCCTGGTGGTTCTGTAGGCTTCTTCTAAGATACGGATGGGTACTTCCCGATAGGTCAGGTCATTGTTGATTTCCACTGCTCTGTGATCGATATTCTTGAAAACTTCAGTCTTCTCAGGCACTTCCAAGCATTTGCGAAGTAACGAGATATGGAACACGTTGTGGATGGTCGACATCTCTTCGTGCGGTTCAGTTGATACGATACTTCTCCTCGGTTCGTAATCTTGAAAGGTCCGATATATCCGGAGCTAACTTTCCCTTGAGTAAAGCGTTGAGTTCCTTCAATGGTGAAACCTTGAGATATCTGAAATCTCGACATTGAAAGTCAGGTCTCTCCTTCTCTTGTCGAGATAGCTTTTCTATGCGGATTGGGCGGTCTTGAGGTGCTCACGAAATTTGTGATCTTTCTCTTCTTCTTCTAGTAGAATGTCGGGTCGAATGATCTGACTCTCTCCTTCTTGCTACCTGTTCAAAGGGTACGACACTTTCTTCCGTATAGGAATTCAAAGGGTGCCATCTGCAAACTAGCTTGATAATCGTTGTTATATGAGAATTTCACGAAAGGCGTGCGTCTTCCCATTTTGATCCGTATTCCAACACACAAGCTCTAAGCATATCCTCCAAGATCTGGTTGACTCTCTCAGTCTGTCCATCTGTTTGCGGGTGATAAGCGGTACTGAAATTTAACTTGGTTCCTAAACCTTCCTAAACTTTTTGCCAAAATCTTGAAGTAAACTGGGTTCCTCGATCTGATACGATGGTCTTGGGGGTTCCATGCAGACTAACAATTCTAGCAATGTACAGCTCTGCTAGTTTTGCACTCTGGTAGGTTGTCTTGACTGGTATGAAGTGGGCTACCTTGGATAGTCTATCAACTATGACCCAGATTGAGTCATTTCCCCTACTAGAAGTAGGTAAACCGGTGATAAAATCCATTCCGACGAAATCCCATTTCCATTCCGGAATCTGCAATGGTTGCAACAATCCTGCAGGTCTCTGATGCTCTGCTTTGACTCTTTGACAAATGTCAGATTTGGCGATGTAGCTTCCGATCTCTCTCTTCATCTTGTGCCACCAAAATTGCTCTTTCAAATCCTGATACATCTTTGTTCCTCCGGGGTGGATAGAATAAAGAGTATCATGAGCTTCCTTCATGATAATTTCCTTTAGCTCCAAATCTGCTGGTACACAGATAAGTCCCTTGTACCACAGCACACCTTCTTCATCTTCGGTGAATCTAGGTACTTTCCCTGTACCAATACGACGTTTGATTCCGTCGATACTTTCATTCCCCTTCTGGGCTTCCTTGATTTGGCTAATCAAAGTGGGTTGAAGTTCAATGCTAGCGAGGAATCCTTTGCTAACTAACTCAGTCCTGAACTGCTCCAACTCCTCATACAAACTTGGTTGCTTCTCTTTGATCATGGTGTTAAGCCTACACGGCAATCTGCTAAGAGCATCCGCTACCACATTGGCTTTGCCGGGGTGATAGTGAATGTCAAGGTCATAATCCTTGATTAACTCTATCCATCTTCTTTGCCTCATATTCAGCTCCTTCTGGGTGAAGATATACTTCAAGCTCTTATGATCTGAGTAAATCTCACAGCGATTACCCATCAAATAATGACGCCATGTCTTCAACGCTAGAACCACCGCTGCTAGCTCAAGATCATGGGTCGGATAGTTCTGCTCATCTTTGCTTGTCGAGACAGATACGCCGATGACTTTGCCTTCTTGCATCAATACACATCCTAGACCAATCTTGGATGCATCACAATATACATCAAATGGCTTCTTGATGTCCGCATGATCAAAATTGGGGCTGATATTAATCTCTTCTTCAGCTCACGAAACCGGCTTCACATTTGTCCGTCCATTCAAACTTCTTGTCCTTCTTCAATAATTGGGTCATTGGTCGGCTATGCTCGAGAATCCTTCTTTAATTTGCGGTAATATCCCGCTAATCCGAGAAATGAACGAACTTGGGTTTGATTGGTTGGGGCTTCTCATTCTTCGACATCTTTGATCTTGGGATCAACAGAGACTCCTCCGTGACACAATATGTCCTAGGAATCCTACTTCTTTCAGCCAAAACTCACACTTGCTGAACTTGGCATATAACTGATGCTCTCTCAGGGTTTCTAGGATGATTCTCAGATGTTGCTCATGCTCTTCTTCTGACTTGGAGTAGATAAGGATGTCGTCGATAAACACAACTACAAACTTATCTAGGAAATTCATAAAGATCTTATTCATGAGATTCATGAAATAAGCAGGGGCATTGGTTAATCCAAAAGACATAACCGTATACTCGTATAAACCATAGCGATTAGTAAAGGCGGTCTTCAGAATATCCGTTGCACGAATCTTAAGTTGGTGATAACCAGTCCTAAGATCAATCTTTGAGAATACCTGGGCTCCAGTCAACTGATCAAATAGATCCTCTATTTTTGGCAAGGGGTGCTTGTTCTTGATGGTGACATCATTCAACTTTCTGTAGTCGGTACACAGACGGTTGCCTCCATCCTTCTTGTCGACGAATAACACTGGTGATCTCCATGGCTATGCACTTGGCGGAATCAAGCCGGTTGATAACATGGCATCCAACTGCTTCTTCAGTTCTACTAACTCTGAGGGGTTCATGGTATAGGGTCTCTGGGCTATAGGTCCGGTTCCGGGGATTAGTTTGATAATGAACTCTATATCCCTATCCGGGGGCATACCTGGCAATTCATCTGGGAATACGTCGGGGTATTCACAGACTACTCTGACTTGGTCAATGGTAGGCAGGGCTACACTTTTGTTGCATTTGAATTGACGGGGTAAGGTTTCAGAGATATGTTCTATGGTTACTCCAGAACTACTGGTCATGGTGATGGCTTTCTTAGCACAGTCTATCAGTCCTTTATGCCTTGACATCCAGTCCATACCTAGTACTACTTCCAAACCTTTGGTTCCAAGTACAATTAGGTTGGCATAAAAATCTATCCCATGAATTCTGATAGGTACAACTTTGCAAATTTTTCTAGCTTTTGTTGTTGAACCGGGGATTTGAACTATCATGACATGCTTCAGGTTGGTTGGGCGAATCTTACTAGTGCATACAAATTCTTCGGTGACAAATGAATGCGATGCTCCAGAATCAAACAATACTCTTGCTAAAACTGAGTTGACAGAAAACATACCCAGCACGACATCTGGTGCTTCCTAGGCTTCTTCTGCGTTCATGTGGAAGAGACGACCGTTCTTGATTGTCTCGGGTTCCTGGGAAAATCTCCGCTGGTTGAACATGACGCTGCTGCTGAGCTGGGGCATTCACAGGCATTGGCGATCTTCTTGGGACACTCATTGAGTAGTGACCCTTCACTCCACACTCGAAACAAGTGATCCGACTTGTCCTTGATCGCAATTACATCATTGCTGCCGCCTGGGGCAGTGTTGTTGTTGTTGTTGCTCTTGGGAGGGGCGCGGTTGAAGTTGTTGGTGTTGCCGGAGTTGTGATTGTTTCCTCCGGGCTTCACATTTCCTTCGCTACGGTTGGGGTAACTTGGGCGAGAAGGTGGGGGTCGGTTGTTCCTTGGTGCATATCCTGGTGAGGGGTTGGGACGATACTTCTGGTGACTACTGGATCCAGACTACTGCATCATACGACGCTTGCGGTTGTCGTTTGCCTGGTTAATCTTCCCTTCCATCTGAATGGCAGAGTCGACTAGCTCTTCAAGATCCTGGAAACGGATGTTGACGAGGACAGTCTGCATCTCATCATGTAGTCCATTTAAGAATCTTTCTTTCTTCTTGGCCTCCGTGTTGATTTCATCCGGTGCATATCTGGCAAGGGACAAGAATTTGTCACGGTACTCTACTATAGTCAATCTTCCTTGCTTCAGTTCACGGAATTCATCTCTCATCCTGTTGACAAGACCTTGCGGCACGTGGGTGCGACTGAACTTGACCTTGAATGCTTCCCAGGTCATCACCTGGCCATGGTTCATGTTGCGGACGCTATTCCACCAAGCTCTTGCATCTCCCGCTAGATAGTGAGTGGCGAAGAGAACTTTCTCATTCTCCTCAACTCCTACAACTTCGAGGTTGTTTTCCATGGTCTGTAACCAGTCATCAACATCTAATGGGTTTTCCGATTGGTTGAAGATTGGGGGATTGGTGTTCTGAAAGTTTTTGAGTTTAGATCCATGGTGATCCTGATTTCCATGTCCTTGGTTGTTGAGAGCCATTTGGGCGATCTGCTGCAATGTCGCTAAGTTGGCTTGACGCTCGGCCCTGCTTGCTTCACGGTCCGCGATGAGATTCTGCAAGATTTGCAGCATTGGGTCCTGCGATGAGCTGCTCCCTCCTTGGTTTCCACGAGTCATCTGAAGATTGAGATAGATATAGGGGTAAGAGGGAAATTCTAAGGTTCATGGTTTTGGGTTTTCAAAGCTACAACTTTGAGTTAGACTCAGGTTTTTCAACTAACTTCATTCTCATTCATGCAAGCAAGCACACGATACAACACACACCACAACAATCAAAGGGGAAAACAGATGGTTTGAAGAACCATTATACAAACTACGATACAATGAGATGATACATCTCAGGCTACGACAGTGCTCTAGTGCATCTACTCACCGTCGATGAAGTCGGAGTCTTCATCATCAGTGTAGAAGTCCACAGCATCCTCTGCCAGAAAATCATCATTGTTGCTGAGGTAAGAGTCCATATCTCCCTGGATGTCTTCACCCTCATCATCTTCTTCTTTGGCGGTAAGCTGAGCTTCCTGCTCCTTGACGGTCTTCTTGAGGTCGGCCACCTTCTTGCGAAGACGGGCGATGGTGCGATCCTTCTTTGCACGCTGGTGACAAAGAGACTGGCGATCTTGGACGAGCAGTGTGAAAGTCTAGGCCTTCTGGTCGACAATTGCACGGTTCTGATTGGCTAACTCTCTGGCATTGTCCAGCTCCTGCTGTCGGTCATGAAGCAAGAAGTCAAGGTTCTCCACTTGATGCTTCAACTCTGGGTGACTTGGCATCTCCATTGGCATTCCCATGAAGTCACGTCTTACATAGTGGGCAAAACGGGTTCCTTGAATCTTGTTGACGCTGAGGGAACATAGACGTGCGAGAGCTTCATGCATTGCCCTGGCTAATCCATCTAGCCAGTTGTTCTCTCTCACAGAGAACTGAATTCTACCGGAAGTTGGTGCTTCAATGCTCCCTCGAAGATCTACGGTGACTAGCCATTGTAGGTCTCCTCCTAGGGGTCCTGGAAGTTGAGCTCCAAGAAACTCCGGATGTGGGCGTCCCAGAAATTCTGACAGTGAATCCAAATCCCTCTCGAAGATCAGCTGACCTCCGTTTCCCAACTGGTAAAACTTGCTGAACTGAGTCTCCATCTACAAGAATTCAGGATGAGGAAATTAGTGAAGTGATCAAGTGTGTCAAATTTTAAGTAGTAATGTAAGAATTTTGAGGAACATGTATTTTTGAGAAAGAATGAGTTCACAAGGGTAAGAGGGGAAATAGTTTTTTATAAATACTCACTTTGGTTTTGAAGCTAAGTTTTTGGTTTGGACGTCCATTCTAACTAGGGTCTCCTATGGTCGATGGCTCGATACCAACTTGTCAACACCGGATTTTTAATCCCGATGCCCGTTATGCCATACCGCAATCCTGTGATTACCATTTTATGAGACATAACGGATTGGATATCATAGTACATCATCCATTACAAACCATACATAAGGTTTTACACAAATAAGGATCTCATGATCCAGTCTTTAATACAACAAGCGGAAATAAACGATAGCGTGGCGGTGGGGTCCATCTTCGAGTAATGCAATGCCGACGAAGGCGAGATAGTCCTAGTTATCATAGACGTCCTGCTGACCATCATCTTGATAATCTCCTTCATAGTCTGGCCATGATAATAGCCAGGGACAAAAGCCATGAGTACTCTTTAAGTACTCGCAAACTACTACTAGCAAGGGTTATGATTCCAAGTTAAAGTACTGAATTGAAAGAATAACTATCAAGTTAAGTTTGAAACCTAAGCTGAGTTCTGAAACAAGAAAAGATAAAATAAAAGTCTAGAATCACTTAAGTTGGGAAGCTAATTTCATCTACACAACCCTGTTGTGGTCAAGTCAGGGTTCATCATTCATTTCAAGTTATTTAGAAAACAGCTGACAACAAAATAGTATGGCCATTCCAATTGTCCATAACCGCGGACGCGGCTATTCGAATAGTTTGACACTCTACAGAGGTGGTACACTTTCACCACAAGATTCGATACATCCGCTGTGGATAACCTGAATCATCATACTTAGCATGCAGATAATCAAACATAACCTTCCCTTTACACACCCTAGTACAAGCACCTCTCCTATGAGAATGGCCTCCCAACCATGACCATCAGTCATCTTGGGCACTGCATAGGTGGAC
Organism: Avena insularis; assembly: GCA_023614405.1. NCBI lineage: Eukaryota > Viridiplantae > Streptophyta > Magnoliopsida > Poales > Poaceae > Avena > Avena insularis. The sequence continues at coordinate 654,340,461 of CM042690.1, read as the reverse complement.
AACATTGAGAGGTAGCCTCAGCTCAAACCTCTCCCGTGAGGGAACTAATACTAATGCATATAAATTTCCAGCTAAGCCTTACCCAATTCAGGTAATGTGGTTGTACGGTAAATTTGGAATGGTATCGCATCTGAATCCAACCATCAGTTTTATAACAAGGGTTAAGGCTCATGCCTCATCATTTTCATCATCATAAACCAATTGTGTTTCTCAACACATGTCAAAACATCTCAATAGAATGACTCATCATTCCAAGGTTTTCATAACTCATTTTCACCAAGTGTTCCCATCTAAAATGACTCAAGTTTGATCTAGTCTAAAACACTAGGTTAAGAGTGTTCACTAAGGTGGAAAGGTGGGATCAATCTCATGTCATAGCATGACATCTAAGGGTTTATGATTAGGTCAAGTTTTATACTCTTTATGCTACCTTCAAAATTAATTAAAGAACTTTGTGTAAACTAAGGGGGTGTGATCAAAGTATGCTTAAGGCATCTTTACTAAACTATCTAGTTTTATTCTAGCTTGCTACACTAGCTTACTAAAGCATGTTTGCAAGGGTTAGCTTGCCACTAATAGCTTGCCTTGGTTGGTGCAGTGGTTGAAGTTTTCTTCTTCTTCTTCCTGGTAGAACTCCTCCTCCTCGAAGGCTTGGTCGGTACTATCGTCTAGAAATACATAGGGAGGGCACAATCACCAAACAATACTTAACTTAGGCTAAGTAGTATTCTAAACCACACAATTGATGATCTATTATCATCCAAAACATCACAATTTTAATTCAATAGTTTCCACCTTTTTATTTTGGAAAAGTAATTTCTACTCATTGAAAAATTAACTACAATTTAATATTCACCACCAAAATATGGGATCATGTGGACACATGTCCTCACCACATATTCAAACATGTGGGAATGAGATTTAAAGGTTGTATTACTATTACTTTGGTTTAAGTTTATTATTTAATGATTTAAAGTGACTAGAAATGCCTATATAGCATTATTTTGGTACTAGTCCAAAGTCACTGCCTGTAAACCTTAATATTATTACATATTTGGATAGATATGATGAAATGTGATTTTTGAGAGTTGGAATCAACTCAAAATCTAACTTGGTTGATTTTATAAAAATGTTTCAAGTTGCAAAAGCTTTTGTCTTCTTATTTTTATTAGGAGAAATCTATAACTCTAAATGAATTAAATCCAACGGGCTTGGATAGAGCATTTCAATACCTTCCAAACAAAATTAGTTTCATGCAATTTGGATTTGTCAAACTCACAAAATTGAATTTTGAAACACTAGACAGAAACTATATTCTAGCTAAAAGGAAAAATCCTAATTTGAATCTACGGGGTTGCGCGGGAAAGGAAATGGGCCGGCCCAGTGGCTACCGCACCGACAGGGGTCCCACTGGTCACGGCACTTAAACGCTGGTTGCGGCCATGCGTGCGATTAGAGGCTAGATCTGGTGAGGTCGTCGTCAATCGACAGACGGTCGCCGGAGAGGTCGAACCTAAGCGGCTCGGTGGGGGTCTCTGGGGCGTGCAGGGCTCCAGTGGGTCGGCGATCTTGGTGACGAAGTGGAAGACGACGGCAGGCGAGGCGTGGTCATGGGAGCTTGGGGTGGTCGGAATCAACGACACCCTTCTTCTCCAGAGGCGGCTCCAATTCGGTGTTGCTACTCCACTTGCTCCGGCGAGAGGTGGGTGAGGTTCAGAGAGGTGAGGGGAGTGGAATGGTGTGAGTCTTTGGTGCTGGGGAGGGCTCCTTTTATAGGCTCGACGGTGAGACCGAGCGGGATGGGCGGTCGACGGTGGCGACATGGCTGCGGCGAGCTAGCGGCATGGCTGGGGATGGCGATCGATGGGCGGTCCCCTAGCGGTGCTCTAGCGCTTCAATGCGGCCTTAGGGGCGGTGGTATGCGGTCGGGGTGAGGTGGCGCTCTGAGAGGTAGAGGCGGCGGTGTCCACGGCGAGCAGTGGCTATGGGGCTTTGGGCGGTGAACGGGGGTGTCTGGGGTGTTCTCCAGGTCGATGCGGAGCGGTGGGCGCGGGCTGGTGTCGAGTGGTGGCTTGTGCACGCGGGGACAGGGCGCGCTCTGCGGGCAGCGTCGGCATGGTCTGGTGGCACTGGGCGCGGCTTCTCCTCGGTGGTCCACGGCTGCTCTTGGCTCGGGAAAGGGACAGAGAGGGGCGGTGCAGCGTTGGCTACCTCCTAGACATGGCGAGGGAAGGGGGAGTGGTCTGCTACGACGGTTGTAAGGTTGGCCGGCGAGGGTGGTGCTCGGCATGGCTTGGCATGGCCACTAGGGCATTGGGGATGGGTTGCAATTGGCATGGTTTGATCAAAGGGGGACAGAGGGATTAAATGGAGATCAAATGGGGGCAAAACCCTATTCAAAACAGTGAGCTAGGATTAGAGTTAGGATTCTGCCTGCCAAGTGTTTGATAAAATGGCCGCAAGAGAAAAAGTTTTGAATTTTGAGTTCAAAATTTTTGAGTGATCTCCACTAGTGCTAGGTAGGCTCTGGTTGCAAGGGTTTTGAAAATGGAGCTCAAATACATGGTTTTTGAAATAGGGGTGATCTATGCATATGCATTAGATTCCATTTTGAACTGCCATTTAAAATAGTTTCCAGAATGTTTTTAGAAGATCAAAAGGTTGGCCTTGGTACCTCATTACGTGTACTAGAAAGGGGTGCAAAGATCAAGAATTGTTTCTGTTAAGAATTGAGTACTAGGAATAGCCAAAGTAGGCATGAGAGTTAATTTTGTCAAAATGACCATTCCTTTATTTTAATTCTTTTTGATATGATTTCTTTTAGGAAAAGTTTGGGAATGATGTAGATGATGTTTAAATCCCCTAAGAAACATTTTAGAAGCCAAGGATCACATAATCATGGCAATTCAAAACAACTCCTATTTTAAATGCACACATATATGAATGCCTTCATTTTAAATATGGAAAAGTTTTTGTTAATCCTAAATTTGGATGATTTGATCTTTGTTAAGCTTGGATTGAAGTTTTGGGATGTTACACGTTTTTTCCAAAACTTGTCTAATCTCATGGTTACCATTTTCATGGCACGTGGTGCACATGACATGATAGGACATCATGCCTAAATCTTTTTTTTTTGTTTTTCCTTTATTTCATGTGACCATTTTCAAAATGGGTTCAAAATTGCCAAGATGCAAAATCTTAGCAAAAATTTGAACCTGTTATCAAAAATCTTGGTGGTTTCTGATATATTAATTGACCCCCGATGGGTACCTCCAAAAGCTTTTTCATAAAACTTTCAAAGCAACCTATAGTTTACTTGTAGTAGTTCAAATTTTACCTAATTTCGATAAATCGGCATAAAGTCATTCAAGTGGGAAAAGTTAGATACAAAATATGAGAACTCATAAAACATGGGAAATCGTGAGTACGACATGTTGGTCCATTATATATGTCTGGAAACTTGGCTTGTAGCATTTAGATCCATATTTTTCGGACTTTCTTTACATGAAAGAACTCGTCATCACTCGGAAAATTGAGTATATTCTTCCCTGATAGTTGGAAACTCACGACGACAACATCGTTTACTACAATAAGACGCACCCATCTACCTCTAAAAATACAATTATTTCAATATGAATCTATCACGCTTACTTATAGCTCAAGTTTGACCTAATTTCGTTAAATTGTCAAGATGCAAAATCTTAGAAAGAAAATTAACCTGTTGTCAAAAATCTCAGTCATTTCTAATATATTAATTGAACCCCCGATGGGTACCTCCAAAATCTTTTCGTAAAACGTTCAATGCAACCTACAATTTACTTGTAGTTCAAACTTGACCTAATTTCGATAAATCGATATAAAGTCACTTTCAAGTGGGCAGAGTTAGCTATAGGAAGAAGTTTGAAAACTCATAAAACATGGGAATCATAAGTACAACATGATGGTCCACTATATATGTCTAAAAGCTTGGCTTGTGGCATTCATATCCATATCCTTTGGACTTTCTTTATGGAAAGGAAAAATCTCATCATCACTCGGAAAACTGAGAATGTTCTTTCCTGATAGTTGGAAACTCACACAGACGAGACTGATTACTACAAGAAGATTCATCACACTTGTAGCTCAAGTTTGACCTAATTTTTCATTCAAATTGTCAAGATGCAAAATCTTAATTAGAAAGAAGTTAAAAACCTGTTGTCAAAACTCTCGATATGTTTTTAATATATTAATCGTGACCCCTGGATGGGTAGCTCCAAAAGCTTTTTTGTAAAACTTTCAAAGCAACTTACAATTTACTTGTAATTTCAAATTTGACCTAATTTCGATAAATCGGCATGAAGTCATTCAAGTGGGTGGAGTTGGCTAGGGAGCTTGAAAACTCATAAAACATGGGAGTCGTTGGTACAACTTGTTGGTCCACTATATATGTCTGTAAACTTGGCTTGTGGCATTCAAATCCATTATTCTTTGGAATTTTCCTTACGAAAAAGAACAACCTCGCCTGTCATCACTCGGAAAATTGAGAATGTTCTTTCTTGGTAGTTGGACACTCACACCGATGGCTACGCTTACTACAAGAAGATGCACCCATCTACCTCTGAAATGACATTTAATTCAAGAGCAATCTATTGCGCTTACTTGTAGCTCAAGTTTGACCTAATTTCATTAAACTGTCAGGATGCAAAATCTTAGCAAGAAGATGAACATGTCGTCAAAACTCTCGGTCGTTTCTGATATATATTAATTGACCCCCCGATGGGTACCTCCTAGAGATTTTTCGTCAAACTTTCAAAGCAACCTACATAGTTTACTTGTAATTGTCCAAATTTTACCTAATTTTGATAAATCTGTATAAAGTCATTCAAGTGGGTGAAGTTAGCTAGGAAATTTGAGAACTCATAAAACATGGGAAATCTCAAGTACAACATGTTGGTCCACTATATATGTCTGAAAACTTGGCTTGTGGCATTCAGATCCATATTATTCGGACTTTCTTTAGGTGAAAGAACAATCTCATCATCACTAGGAAAATTGAGAATGTTCTTTCTTGAGATAGTTGGAAACTCACACCGACGACATTCTTTACTACAAGAAGATGCACCTATCTACCTCCAAAAAGACATTTAATTCAAGAGCAATCTACCATGCTTACTTGTAGCTCAGGTTTGACCTAATTTTGTTAAACTGCCAAGATGCAAAATCTTAGCAGGAAGTTTAACTTGTCGTGAAAACTCTCTTTTGTTTATCATATATTAATTGTGACCCCATGATGGGTACCTCCAAAATCCTTTTCGTAAAACTTTCAGAGCAACCTACAATTTACTTGTTAGTAGTTCAAATTTGACATAATTTTGATTAATCGACATAAAGTCATTCAAGTTGGTGGAGTTATTAGCTAGGAAGTATGAGAACTCATAAAACACGGGAAATCATAAGTACAATATGTTGGTCCATTATATACGTGTGAAAACTTTGCTTGTGGCATTCAGATCCATATTCTTCGGACTTTCTTTACGGGAGAGAATAATCTTACCATCACTCGGAAAATCGAGAATGTCCTTTCCTGATAGGTGGAAACTCACACTGGCGACATTGTTTACTACAAGAAGATGCACCCATCTACCTCCGAAAAGAAATTTAATTCAAGAGCAATCTATCACGCTTACTTGTAGCTCAAGTTTGACCTAATTTCGTTAAATTGTCAAGATGCAAAATCTTAGCAAGAAGTTGAACCTATCGTCAAAACTCTCGATGGTTTCTGATATATTTATTGTGATCCCCCGATGGGTACCCCAAAAGCGTTTTTGTAGAAATTTCAAAGCAACCTACAATTTACTTGTATTTTCAAATTTGACCTAATTTCGATAAATCGACATAAAATCATTCAAATGGGCAGAGTTAGCTAGGAAGTTTCAAAACTCATAAAATATGGGAATCGTTGGTACAACATGTTGGTCCACTATATATATAAACTTGGATTTTGGCATTCGAATCCAATATTCTTTGGACTTTTCTTTACGAAAAAGAACAACCTCGCTCGTCATCACTCGAAAAATTGAGAATTGAATGTTCTTTCGTGATAGTTGGAAACTCACACCGATGACAATGTTTAATACAAGAAAATGCACCCATCTACCTCTGAAAATACATTTATTTCAAGAGCAATCTATCGCGCTTACTTGTAGCTCAAGTTTGACCTAATTTCGTTAAATAGTCATGATGCAAAATCTTAGCAAGAAGTTAAACCTGTTGACAAAACTCTCGGTGGTTTATGATATACTAAATGACCCGTGATGGGTACCTCCAAAAGTTTTTTCGTAAATCTTTAGAAGCAACCTAAAATTTAGTTGTAGTTAAATTTTGACCTAATTTCAATAAATCGGCATGAAGTCATTCAAGTGGGGCAGAGTTAATTAGCTAGGTAGTTTCAGAAGTCATAAAACATGGGATTCGCAAGTAAAACACGTTGGTCCACTTAATATGTCTAGAAGCTTGGCTTATGGCATTGAGATCCATATTCTTCAGACTTTCTTTATGGAAAAGAACCATCTTGTCATCACTCAGAAAACTGAGAATTTTCTATCCTGATAGTCAGAAACTCGTACCGATGACATTGTTTACTACAAGAAGATGCACCCATCTACCTCCGAAAAGACATTTAACTCAAGAGCAATCTATCGCGCTTACGCATGTAGCTCAAGATTGACCTAATTTCGTTAAATCGACAAGAAGTCACTGAAGTGTGCGAAGTTAGCTAGGAAGCTTGAAAAATCCTAGTACTAAAAACTTGGGTATTACGTATAAGAAACTATGGTATAGTTAATTGGAGCGGTTGAATTTTCTTTTAACTATGGTAGGTCTTGTGGGAGCGATGTGCTTGTGTTAACACGGTCGGTTGAAGTACAAGTTACATCAAGGACCTCATAAAAAATGAAAATTGCATCCAAGTCCATGCATTTAGCACAAGGATCCTAAAACTGAGTAATGAAGTGTGTGTTTTGAGCTTTGCGCATACTAGCGTTCATCATGCTAAAGACTATCAATAAAATCTTTCTAGATGCTAAGAATGGAAAAGAAGATTCAACGGTTAGCAATGTTTGGATTTGCCAGTCATGATCCAATGGTTAATGTTCAAAGTTATCCATACACTATAGAGTCGTACGGTATTGTAAGAGATAAGACAAGATAAAGATAAGATAAGAAGTACTGCAAACGGCCGGTCTAATGGTAGGTCCCATAGGAGTGAGGTGCTTGAGAGTTAACACGGTCGGTGGAAGTACAACTTACATCAAGGACCTCATAAAAAATGAAAATGGCATCCAAGTCCATGCATTTAGCACAAGGACCCTGAAACTGAGAAATGAAGTGTGTGTTTTGAGGTTTGCGCATACTAGCATTCATCGTGCTAAAGACTATTAGTAGAATCTTTCTAGATGCTAAGAATGGAAAAGAAGATCCAACGGTTAGCAATGTTTGGATTTGCCAGTCTTAATCAAACGGTCAATGTTCCATACACTATATAGTGGTATGGTTTGTAAGAGATAAGAGAAGATAAATATAAGATAAAAAGTACTGCAAATGGCCGATCTTTTGAATAACCTTCCCTCCCGATGTTTGGGAAGCAAGTGAAAATTTCAAAAATCGGAAAAGTTTGAATTTTTTGGCCGACAAGGACCAAAGTTGTTTCCCTCCTATGTAATCCTCGTCCCTACTCCACACCAACGCGGTTGTCGAACATGCTAGAGAAACAAAAATCCGTCGTACCGAGGCACACGTGTGCAGCGCCATGCTATGGACGGGGGAGAGATCAGCCGGGCCGGTGCGCGAGGGGAAAGGGGAGGAGAGATGGAGGATAGCAAAGGAGAGAGAAAACACACAATTTGTTTTGCATGCATAGGTCCTGAAATTTACTACTAGTAGAGTTTACACTGTAAGGCCGCGGGAGTACCTCGTGTCAGGAACCCATCATAACTTTGCTCTGACATCGAACCGCCTTCGACTTCTCTTCGTTGTTGCCCTCTTCCCCTCCCAACGTTTTATTCTCTCAGCATGTACAATGCATGGACAGAGGTGAGGATATGTCTAAGCAAAGAAATATACTTCTCCCGCAATGTGTAAAAAAGCACACCTTAATAAGGCCTAGTATGTGGCATCTGGTAAGGTTCACCTTATACATTGTGGAGAAAATAAAGTTATCTTTAAGCCTAAGGTGCACCTCAAGCTTGTGGGTTGCCCAAAGAGAATATAAAAATCATTTCCCCTCTCTCCTTATTTCATGTGATCGTTTTAAAAAAGGGTTCAAAATTTTAAAGATGCAAAATCTTAGCTAGAAGTTGAACCAGTCGTCAAAACTCTCTTCGGTTTCTGATATATTAATTGACCGCTCGATGGGTACCTCCAAAATCTTTTTTCATAAAACTTTCAAAGCAACCTACAGTTTATTACTTGTAGTTCAAATTTGACCTTATTTCGATACATCGACATAAAGTCATTCAAGTGGGAGGGGTTAGCTAGGAAGCTTGAAAACTCATAAAACATGGGAATCCCAAGTAAAACTTGCTATTGATCCACTATGTATGTCTAAAAACTTGGCTTATGGCATTCAGATCCAATATTCTTTGCACTTTATTTATGGAAAAGAACGATCTCGTCATCACTCGGAAATTTGAGAATGTTATTTCCTGGTAGTTGAATAGTCACACCGATGGCACTGCTTACTACAAGAAGATGCACACATCTACCTCTGAAATGACATTTAATTCAAGAGCAATCTACCGCGCTTACTTGTAGCTCAAGTTTAACCTAATTTCATTAAACTGTCAGGTTGCAAAATCTTAGCAAGAAGATGAATCTATCATCAAAACTCTCGGTGGTTTCTAATATATATTAATTGACCCCCCGATGGGTACCTCCAAGGGATTTTTTGTAAAACTTTCAAAGCAACCTATATAGTTTACTTGTAGTAGTTCAAACTTTACCTAATTTCAATAAATCGGCATAAAGTCATTCAAGTGGGTGAAGTTAGCTAGGAAATTTGAGAACTCATAAACCATGGGAGATCGTAAGTGTAGCACGTTGGTCCACTATATATGTCTAAAAACTTGGCTTATGGCATTCAGATCCATATTGTTCGGACTTTCTTTACGGGAAACAACAATCTCGTCATCACTTGGAAAGTTGAGAATGTTCTTTCCTAAGATAGTTGGAAACTCACACTGACAGCATTGTTTACTACAAGAAGATGCACCTATATCTACCTCCAAAAAGACATTAATTCAAGAGCAATCTACCGTGCTTACTTGTAGCTAAATTTTGGCCTAATTTTGTTAAACTGATAAGATGCAAATCTTAGCAAGAAGTTGACTAGTCGTCAAAACTCTCATTGGATGGTTTATCATATATTAATTGTGCCCCCCAATGGGTACCTCCAAAATCTTTTTAATTTAACTTTCAGAGCAACCTACAATTTAGTTCAAATATGACCTAATTTCGATAAATCGACATAAAGTCATTCAAGTGGGTGGAGTTAGCTAGGGAGCTTGAGAACTCATAAAACACCGGAAATCATAAGTACAATATGTTGGTCCACTATATGTATGTGTGTGAAAACTTGGCTTGTGGCATTCAGATCAATATTCTTTGGACTTCCTTTACGGGAGAGAATAATCTCGTCATCACTCGGAAAATTGAGAATGTTCTTTCCCGATATTTGGAAACTCACACTGATGGCGTTTTTTACTACAAGAATATGCACCCATCTACCTCCGAATAGACATTTAATTCAAAAGCAATCTATCACGCTTACTTGTAGCTCAAGTCTGACTTAATTTCATTAAATTGTCAAGATGCAAAATCTTAGCAAGAAGTTGAACCTATAGTCAAAACTCTCAGTGGTTTCTGATATATTAATTGCCCCTCCCCCGATTGGTACCTCCAAGAGATCTTTCGTCAAACTTTCAAAGCAACCTATAGTTTACTTGTGGTAGTTCAAATTTTACCTAATAATTTCGATAGATCTGCATAAAGTAATTCAAGTGGGCAAAGTTAGCTAGGAAGTTTGAGAACTCATAAAACATGGTAAATCATAAGTACAACATGTTGGTCCACTATATATGTTTGAAATTTTGGCTCTTGTGTCATTCAGATCCATATTCTTCGGACTTGCTTTACGGAAAAGAACAATCTTGTCATCGCTCAAAAAATTGAGAATGTTCTTTCCTGAGATAGTTGGAAACACATACTGATGGCATTGTTTACTAGAACAAGATGCACCTATCTACCTCCGAAAATACATTTAATTCAAGAGCAATCTATCATGCTTATTTGTATCTAAAGTTTGATCTAATTTTGTTAAATTGTTAAGATGCAAAATCTTAGCAAAAATTGGAACCTATCGTCAAAAGTTTTGGTGGTTTCTGATATATTAATTGTGAACCCACGTGGGTACCTCCAAAAGATTTTTCGTAAAACTTCTAGAGCAACCTACAATTTACTTGTAGTAGTTCAAATTTGACCTAATTTTCATAAATCGACATAAAGTCATTCAATTGGACAAAGTTAGCTAGGAAGTTTGAGAACTCATAAAACATGGGAAATCATAAGTACAACATGTTGGTCCACTATATATGTGTGAAAACTTGGCTTGTGGCATTCAGATCCATATTCTTCATACTTTCTTATAAGAGAGAATAATCTCGTCATGACTCAGAAAATTGAGAATGTTCTTTCCTGATAGTTGGAAACTCACACCGACAACATTGTTTACTACAAGAAGATGCACCCATCTACCTCCAAAAATACCTTTAATTCAAGAGCAATCTATCACGCTTACTTGTAGCTCAAGTTTGACCTAATTTCGTTAAATTGTCAAGATGCAAAATCTGGCAAGAAGTTGAACCTATCGTCAAAAATCTCGGTGGTTTTTGATATATTAATTGTGAACCCCCGATGGGTACCTCCAAAATATTTTTTGTAAAACTTTCAGAGCAGCCTACAATTTACTTGTAGTAGTTCAAATTTGACCTAATATCGATAAATCGACATAAAGTCATTCAAGTGGGTAGAGTTAGCTAGTAAGTTTGAAAACTCATAAAACATGGGAATCGTCAGTACAACATGTTGGTCCACTATAAATGTCTGTAAACTTGGCTTATGGCATTCAGATCCAATATTCTTTGGACTTTTCTTTACAGAAAAGAACAACCTTGCTCGTTATCACTCAGAAAACTGAGAATTTTATTTCCTGATAGTTGTAAACTCACACGGATGACACTGTTTACGACAAGAAAATGCACCCATCTACCTCTAAAAAGACATTTTTTTAAGAGCAATATATCGCACTTACTTGTAGATCAAATTTGACCTAATTTCGTTAAACTATCGAGATGCAAAATCTTAGCAAGAAGTTGAACCTGTCATCAAAACTCTGGCTTGTTTATCATATATTAATTGGACCCCCGATGGGTACCTCCAAAAGCTTTTTCGTAAAACTTTCAGAGCAAAACCTACAATTTTGCTTGTAGTTTCAAATTTGACCTAATTTCGATAAATCGACATAAATTCATTCAAGTAGGTGGAGTTAGCTAGGAAGTTTGAAAACTCATAAAACATGGGAATCGTTGCTACAACATGTTGGTCCACTATATATGTCTATAAATTTGGCTTGTGGCATTCATATCCAATATTATTTAGACTTTTCTTTACGGAAAAGAACGATCTCGTCATCATCCGGAAAATTGTGAATGTCCATTCCTAATAGTTGGAAACTCACACCGACGACATTGTTTACTACAAGAGAAGATGCACCCATCTACCCTGAAATTACATTTAGTTCGTCAAGAGTAATCTATCACGCTTACTTGTAGCTCAAGTTTGACTTAATTATGTTAAACTGTCAAGATGCAAAATCTTAGAAAGATGTTCAAGTTGTCGTCAAAACTCTCAGTGGCTTATGATATATTAATTGAGCCCTCAATGGGTACCTCCAAAACCTTTTTCATAAAACTTTCAAAGCAACCTACAATTTACTTGTAGTTCAAATTCGACCTAATATAATTTTGAAAAGACATTTAATTTTGTTAAAATTTTGGCTCGTGATGTCACTCGAGAAATTGAGAATGTTCTTTCCTGATAGTTGGAAACTCAGACTGACGGTATTGTTTACTACAATTATATGCACCCATATACCTCCGTTTTTTTAAATTCAAGAGAAATCTATCGTTCTTACTTGTAGCTCAGGTTTGTCCTAAGTTCGTTAAATCAGCAAGAAGTCTCTGAAGTGTGCGAAATTAGCTAGGAAGAATGAAAATTCCTAGTACTAAAAACTTGGGTATTATGTATAAGAAACCATGGTCCACTTTGTGTGATATATAATTGGGGCGGTTACATTTTCTTTTAACTATGGTTGGTCCCATAGGAGCGAGGTGCTTGAGTTAACACGGTCGGTGGAAGTACAAGTTACATAAAGGACCTCATAATAAATGAAAATTGCATCCAAGTCCATGTATTTAACACAAGGACCCTAAACCTTAAAACCCTAAACACATGTCTACTCATTTGTCTAAAAATGAGGGGTGACAAGCTCTTGTGTGGCAAGTTTAATGAGCCCTAGCTTGTCTAGTCGACTTGTTTGAGCTTGGTTTATTTTCTTAACGAACTTATGTGAGCAACATTTTTTGCTCGTTGATGTTAACATACTAAACAATATAGTTAGATAGTTTTCTGACTTACTTGTTAAGAGCTCGGTCATAATAAAGAGCTTAGAAAGTGCGTTCACCTAATTTCTTGTATGTTAGTTATTTAATTGTGTACCATGTACTATACAAGAGAGAGAGAGAGAGGAGAGAGCTAACCCGTGGTTGGATGGTTCTGAGGGAAGTGGTACCCCTTGCCCACCAGAGTTCAAACCCCATCAGGTTTGGCAATTTAGTGTCTCATAAAAGGTGGAATATTATTCTTAAGTGGGAAGCGATATCCCCTTCTATAGCGAGGTGTGTATGGTGACTTCATCAAGCTCAAGCCCCACGGATTAGTGTCAAGACATAGTCTTTCGTAGGTGGTAATATAGAGGTAGGGTGTGCGTGCTTTCATAGGGGTGAGTGTGTGTATGCATTTGTGAGTGTCTATGTTTTGTATTGGGTTTTCGCAAAAAATGTGTCAGGGGCCTTTGGTTTGTATTGAGTTTTGCTCGGTTATCCAAAAGTACCTATGATGTAAGTCAAACTAGGACACTGAGAGCATGTGCAACATTGGAATTTTGTCGTGTACTCTAAGAGAATCTTTTTCTTACTAGAACTAGGTCTAAACAATGGAGAGGGTGAATCTAGCTCAGTTTTTGGACCCTAGGTCTATACAAGACACATGTCTAAGGGAATCAAATGGTAGTCGGACCCACTTGTTAGTGTCTGGAAGATTTTCTTTATTGTTTCTTTCTACTCGGATGAATGGGTCCCCTATCTGGTCTAAATGGTGGAGCAGATTTTATTTTCTTAGACATGAGGTTAGTAAATTTCTTAGCTACATCTAGAAAGGGCGAGTGCAGTGTATAGAAGTAGCTAATAAAACTACTTTTTCTCCAGCGTTTAGAACTGAAATGGGTCCATATAACCATGCTAAAAATAAAAAATAAAAATAGACTGTTATCCACTGACTAGTGGGCCCTCATGACAATTGATTCTCTTAGACATAAGTCTAGCACTCGACTCACCTTGAAGAATATTTTTCTTAGCACCACCCACTCCATCGTTTAGGTCTATGTTTAAGACTTGACACCGTGCTTGCTCTGATGTCTAGGGCCTATGGGCTCACTACCGTGGGGCCCCATTGTTATTAGTGGTCCAGTTATATCCTATAGCAGCCAATGATTGTGATCTCTAACTCCTCTAGCTCTTCCTTCTCGATGAAGCCTCAACGCTTGGATTTGAAGGATGGTTATGAGGGTAGTAGGAGGCGACGTTCCTGACGATAGCGAGGCGCCTATGGTGACTTTGTCAATCTCAAGCCCCACCGGACCAGTCTGAAGACACAATCTTTCGGAGGTGCTCATAGGGTAGGGTGTGTGTTCATGCGTTCATAGGGGTGTGTGTATGCACTTGTGAGCGTGTGCATTTTGTAGTGGGGTTTCACACAAAAAAGAGATGGGCCTTCTGCTTATATTAAGTTTTTCTCGGTTTTCCAAAATTAGTTGTAATGGTCACTGGCGTCTAAGGTCTATGGGCTCACTACCGTGGGGCCCATTATCAGTGGTTCAGTTATATCCCATAGCAGCCAGCGAATGTGAGATCCAACCCCTAGCTCTTCTTTCTCCACAAAGCCTCAACACTCGGCTTTGAAGGATGGTTATGAGGGTATTGAGATGCGACATTCTCGTCGATATATAACGAGGTGCCTATGGTGACTTCGCCAAGCTCAAGCCCCGCCGAAACAGTCTCAAGGTCTAGTCTTCAGAAATTTCACACAATCAAACAACTCATTTAATAAAATGTTTATTTTATTGAACATTACAAAATGGTAAATTTTGGTATGTATCCCTCGCCTGAAAATTTTGTCATATTGTAGATGCCCATTTCTCCTTCCTTTGTGACTAGTTTCTCATATAGCTCACCATAGGCCTTCCCTCTAGCTATGCTCACCGCTTGCTTTGCATTCTTTTTGGCTTCTTTGTACGTTTCCATGTTGCTTGTTCTTCTAACTTAATACCAAATCCTATAACACTCCTTCTTCTCCTTGATAGCCTTTTGGGCATCCTCATTCCACCACCACTTGTCCTTAGGATCCTTTTTCTTACCTTTCGCCACCCTAAGAACCTCCCTAGCTACCTTCTGAATGTGCATTGCCATCTTTAGCCACATGATCTCTACATCTCCTTCTTCGTTCCATGGCCCTTCCGCAAGCATCCTCTCCTTGAAGGTCTGCTAGGCTTGCCCTTTAAGCTTCCACCATTTTGTACTTGTGATTTGGACACATTTGTTCTACAGAACACGAGTGTGAAACCTAAAATTGGCACCACAAGGTTATGTTGCGCCACAACACACTCTCCAGGTATCACCTTGCGGTCCAAACAATCTCACCCATCCATCCTTCCTAGTAAGGACAAAGTCAATCTGACTAGTGTGTTTGGCGCTACTAAATGTTACTAGATGAGATAGCCTCTTCCTAGAGAGGGTGTTAGCAACCAACAGGTTGTAGGCTACTGCAAAATCTAGAATTTCCTTGCCTTCCTGATTTCTATCGCCCAACCCACAGCCCCATGCACCCCCTCAAACCCTGAGTTATGCCTACATGGCCACACAGATCTCCTCATATGAAGAGCTTCTCATTTGTGGGTATGCTACTAACCAAGCTCTCTACACACTCCCAAAATTTCTTCTTAGTGCATGTGCCGAGCCCAACTTGTGGGGCATAAGCACTGATGGCATTCAAGACAAGATCCCCTACGACTAACTTGACTAGGATAAACCTATCCCCCTTTCTCCTAACGTCCACCACTCCATCTGTGAGGCTCTTATCTAACAATATGCCAATGACATTCCTGCTACTAACTGAACTAGAATATCAAAGATTGAAATCGGTGTTCTCTACCTCTTTGACCTTTTGACCCGCCCATTTAGTCACTTGGACACAAAGGACATTTACATGCCTCCTAATCACTGTAGGAACCTATGTTCCAACTACCCACCCAAAACTTGGTTTTCCTGACTAGCCTCCTTGTTCTTTGCATCCGTCGAGTGAAATGCGAAGATCCTTGCTCACTTATCACTACACTCGGACGAAGATCTAGCGCGCCACTAAGGGAGTGACAAACCATCCCTTACTCATTTAACACCGCACCCAGGTGTTAAAGGTCTTTTAGTAAACTTATAAATATGGTTTGTCAAAGGTTTTTAAAGTTTATATCTAATATTATGTCAAATGAAGGAAATAATAATGTCACATGATGTGTAAACTGGAAGTAGTAGTAAGAGCATCTCTCGCAGATAGCGCATCCTGCTCTGAACCAGAAGATAACTGCCCGTTTGCGGTACGAGGTGGAAAAAGTGGCTTTTCTAGATGTTGCATATCGTACCGCATCCGATTTTTTTACGGCTCCCCGCATATCGACCTCCGCATCCCGCATATTTTCGGTTTCGCCTAGCACTTTTGCCGCTACCTGCAAACGCTTGTGAGTGGAGGCGCACTGAAGATTCACGACTCCCGTCTGGGGATCTTCATCCGCCGCTTTCCCCACCGCCACCCGCCCGTATGAATCCCCTGGTTCCTGGCAAGTGTGTGCGGCGCCGCCCTGCGCTGCCCCCCGCTGCGCTCCACCATCGCTTTGGAGTGCTCGCCACCATCTCCGTGCTACTGCACCATGATGCCACCGCAGACACCATCGCCGCTTGATCTACGGCGGAATTGGTGCGTAGCCTCTGTCTCCCCTGTCAATCTACCGCCCGTGCACTAGATCTGCTACGCCCCCCGTCCGCTGCCGCCATCTGAGCCGGTAAACCCTCTTTCTCCTATATCGTTTGGCTGAAATTTGAAATTTCTTACATTTAGGATTTGTGCGGCGGCGGCGATTTTGTAGATGAGTTCGTCATGGAGTGGGTCCTAGTGTTATACGACGAGTTCTTCCATTCAGTTTTTGATGGAGGACTCGTCATCCGACGAGTCCGATTGGGAAGACAATGTCCTCGACGAGGACGACGTGGACGACCTCCTCCTGCTGGCTGCCATCAACGATCTGGAGGCGGAGGAGAATAGCCGAAACAGGAGGAGGGGATCAACTTTCGGCCGATTGTGCATCCCACACAACCGCGTTCTAGGGCACGAGATGCTCATGCGGGATTATTTTGCCGAGGTACCCATCTACCCTTCTCGTCTATTTCGCCACCGGTACCGGATGATACAACCCCTATTCTAGAAGATTGTGAAAGCTTGCGAGGCCAACTACTGGTACTTTAGGCAACATAAGAATTGTGCTTGGTTGCTTGGTTTCAGTACGTACCAGAAGATCTCTACGCCACGAGGGTGATCGCCTATGGAGTGTCAGCTGACTACACTGATGAATATCTTCATATTTGTGAGGATACGACCATGTGATGACCCACAAGTATAGGGGGTGTATCACAGTATTTCTGATAAGTAAGAGTGTCGAACCCAACGAGGAGCAGAAGGTGCTGGCTAGTGGTATGGATCAGGAATTCTCTGCAAATACTTAGCAAACGGATTTTTAGGGGTTTTCGATAAAGCAAGTAAACAAAGTTCAAGTAAAAAAAAGACAATAGGAATAAATGCAGCAAGTGGCCCAATCCTTTATGCAGCAAAGGACAAGCCGGTTGTATTTCTATAGATGACCAAACGTTCTCGAGGACACATGGGAAGACTGTCAAGTGCTTTCGCTTTATATAGCTGATTAATCTTCTCTAGCTTGCTAAGTGTTGTGTGGGTGAACCTGTGCTAATGTACCGCCCCATCCAAGACTACTACATACTTGTGATTATACCCCTTGCAAACATCCGTAAGTACAAGAAAGTAATTAAGGTAGAAACCTAACCACAGCTTTAAACTCTAAGACCCTTACGTCCCTTGTGCAATGGTTTCCTAACGGGGGTCCAGGTTTCTGTCACTCCGGCAACCCCTACGATTAGTAGCCAAATACACAATGCATTCCCCTAGGCCCATATAGGTGAAGTGTCATGTAGTCGACGTTCACATGACACCACTAGAAGAAGTACACCACAACTTAAATAACAATCTATTGAATCTTTCTCAGCACAACTCCATTAATAACAACAAGACTTCTCTCGTGTCCTCAAGAACAAAACGAACTACTCACAAGACATCATATGGATCATGATCAGAGATGGAATAATGAAGTATAACAATATGAACATAAACAATAATTCAACGGTTCACTCAATAGCATCAACTACAAAGAGTAATCAACACCGGGAAAGTTTCCCCTATGAACTAATGCAAGATTCAACGCAATTCTTACAGCAATATGGAGATGGTGATGAGGGCGCTGATGGTGATGATGGTGGTGATGGTGATGATGATGATCTCGATGAAGTCCAGCTTGATGGTGGTGTTGATGGCGACGATCTCCCCTCTCCAGGAAGGAATTCCCCCGGCAGAAATCTGTCTGCCGGAGAGATCTTTTTCTCTCGGTGTTTTCCGCCCCGCAGAGGCGGTGGAATCTTTCTGTGGTCACTCTCCGAGTCTTAGGGTTTCGTGGGGATGATATACGCCAGAGGGGAGAGGCTGGAGTGGGCCAGGGTGGCCACACCACTCCTAGGCGCAGCCTAGGCCTGCCCGCGCCATGGGGTGGTGTGGGTCCCCCTGTGGCCCACCTCCACTCCATCTTCTGGCATCCCGAGTCTTCTAGAGAAATAGGATTTTCCGTATATTTTTCCGGATTTTCTGGTCTTCGCGAATTTTTCCTCCAAACAGCACCTTTTCCATCAGAATCCTGACTGCAGCGGTCCATGCTCCAAAAGTCATCAACCATGCAAAAATAGATGAAATGACATAAGTATCACCTCTCAATGTGAAATATATCAATGAATAATAGTGAATTAAGACATAGAATAGTGATGCAAAATGGACGTATCAACTCCCCCCAAGCTTAGACTTCGCTTGTCCCCAAGCAAAACTAAGCTCAATAAACATGGCCTCAGGTTTATGGAGTGAAGAGTCAATAAAGGAATACGGACAAGAAGCATCACATTCATCAAATACATAGATCATAATAAAAGACAACTCACTATTATATAACTCAACTTGTAACAAGTAAAGGAAACACAATAAAGATACATAGAGTGAATCATAATTGATAATGGCAAACTTAGCTCTTGGTCGAAGAATAGTTGATAATTTGCTGGAGTTCACAAATAGCCGGTTTTTCAATGATAGCTTTCAAAGTAGTAAACATCAAGATAAGAGCTATGTGCAAAACAAGGAACATAAAACATGATTGAATAAATCATCATATGAATGAATGAAACACAACAACTCAAAATACTTGCTGAGATAGAAGGGAGTAGGTTTACTGACTCAACTACAAAGTAAAAGAAAGGCCCTTCACAAAGGGAAGCAGGGATTGCAAGTTTCATAAAGAGCTCCCAAAAATTATGATACTTACTAGCTTTCAGCTCTCATTGCCCCTATCATAGGCATCTTTAGGTAATTAAGGTTAAAGTGACACAACTAAGAGGATATGCTTGACAAGTTATAAGTTGAAATCTCATGCCCCTTACTTATGAGTACCGATCCTCATGCTACTCAACTTCAGTCACGAGTAAGCTCTTGTCATTGTAAATACATGCGTATCATTGAGAACCGCCAACGGGATACCCCTTGCACATGACACAGGAGCTATCCCATAATCAAAATGACAAGGCAAGCAGATAGTGAGCATCTCAGCGATCTTTTTATTTGCTATTTACATAGGTTTTTATTGATGATGCTTCATAGAATGCTCACTATAGTTATGCTACAAGTTTCCACCATGATTAGGCATGGCTTAGGCTAGCTGCCCAGGCGTTTTTCTGACACACATATAAACTCCATGATCTTACAAGTTCCACTTTTATTTCACACCGCCGGGATCCATAAGCAAAAGAACATGATATCAACTAGGTACAAGGTACCAAATGAAGTGTTGAAAGCGGTCCCCATGATACATGGTTCAGCTAACTTCAACTCATAAAGCGCAAGCATATACGCAACAAAGAAGGACCCAATGGTTCAAGTTTATTAAATGCAAGAAAGTAAAGTGTGCCATCAAGTTCGTGAGAGCTTTAATCACTAATTTTCACATAACAAGTTTTAATTTGGGAGGTAGATAAAATAAGAATTTACTTGGAATAGCAATAATGCTAATAAGTAGGTATGGTGGACACAAATGGCAAAGGTTTTGGTTTAAAGGAGGTGGATGCATGAGAAGAATACCCTCTCAGTACAGGTTTTTGGCTAGCAAGGCTAGGTAGCAAGTACAAGAGTTGAAGGAAACAACCAAACATACAAATGATAAAGACAAACATGCAATCTTCCTTGGAAGAACAAAAGATCTTAACTAGAGAATACTAAACTTATGAGCAAATCAAGAAAGAAAGATGATGAAATTATTTTTCTTTAGAGTACTTCTATCTTTTTCTTTCAACTCTCAAAAAGATGTTGCTACTGACCGAGCCAGGTTTGCCAAAACCAACTAAATTAACTCAATGATCCCAAAGTGATACCAATACTAACAACAAGATCAATCATATAACCATGAATTGAAAACTAATATAAGCTATGCAAAAGAGTGGATGACAGAACTTCTCATTAATATTCCATAACGGAAACTCACACCAAGGGATACATATCTATCGAGAGAGGGGACACTTCCATAATGCAAACCATACTACAAAATAACTCCTATATTCATGATATGACTCTACTAATAAGGTAAAAAGATAGAAGATAGTGATGTGATACCGCGGCAGTCCCCCAAGCTTGGAACAAACCAAGGGGATGCCAAACCTGATGACGAATTACTCCTTAGGTGGTGGTGGTATCCTCTCGAAGAGCTCTCTGATAAGTTTCCCCAAATCCTCAATCTCAAAGGTGAGATTACGAATAAGCTGCGAGTTTTGCTCAATGGGACTCATGATCATGTCGGGTTGAGAATTCCAGCTCTTGCTATTCTTTCCCCACTCTTCCTCCTTGAAGTCTTCTTTTCCTGCATAGCTAGAACGAGGCAAATCCCAATTGGAGGGTAATTTATCCTTGGGCATATTCTGGTATTGATGCTCATGGATAAGGGTATGGAAAGGATTCCTGGTGCGTGAAGGAAGTGACCGTGGAGCCAAACTGTGACGAGGAACTTTCCCCCTAGTCTGCATCCGTGCAGTCCTTCTGATCTTGGTAGGTTTCACCACTCCAATGCTTGCAATGGTGGTGCGGTCAAGGACGTTGGCCTTGCTCCTCTTCACCTTCACTCTTGATCTCCTTCTCCTTCCCGGGGTCTTGGAGGTCTTCCTCCATAGGCTCCTTCCCTTTATCCTTGGCAGACACCATTGTGCTTCTAAACCTTCAAAGAGTATGTCCTGGCAGAAATAGATCGAAAAAAAAACATGACAAAACACGATATACGGACCTCGAGGGATCCGGAGGGTTATATATTACGAAGTTTCATGTCAAAAGGAAGGTACTAGGAGAAAACGAGTCGGAGGCGGAGTCCTGGTGGCCTCACCACCACAGTGGCGCGCCAGGTGGGCCCAGCGCCATGGGGTGGTGTGGGCCACCACTGGCTCCGTTTTAAATCCTTTTAAACCGTAGCTTTCCTTATTGATCAAAACTGCAAAAATATAGTTGGATTGTATTTTTGAACTTTTCTTACCGTAATCATACCTATTTGAAAACAGACTCTGCAGGTCTCTGAATTTGGTATTTAGTGGATCCTTCTGGAGTCACCACATGAATAACATCAATATCTTCATCTTCATACATTTATTACTTGAGTCATAAAACCCTTCTCTTCCTTATTACACCATTATCTCCACTTCCTGGAAATTTCTTTCACACAAAACTTCACACCGTTCTCATTAGCAACATTAGTATAAGTGAAGTGATAAAACCTTTTGAGTCCAACTTCAACTGAAAACCATCAAAACATAAGATACTGTAGCAACTCCTTCCGAAAACCCAAAAAGAATTCAAAAAGGAAACCGAATAAAGAAGCAGATGCAAGAGTGGCAAAATCTGTCAAAACAGACCAGCAGGTAAAGATCATTTTTTTCGAAAATATTCTATTGCTCAAATCAAAAAGTGCAAAACTAACGAAAGTTAAATAACAACCTGGGGCAGAAGCACAAAAAAATTACAGCTCAATCCGACATACAGAGATCTCTCACGAATTTTTATCGTGAAGCACAAAAATCTATTTCGGGACAGCAACTTCCCCAAATCTTACTTCTCTCTCATTAGAGGTTGATCTTGACACAAAAACCAAACAAAAAGGATAAGGAGCGGTTATTACCGAAGTAATAACTTCCAAGACTCAAAGAAAAAAAACTAAAAGAAAAAACAAATTGGGTTGTCTCCCATAAAGCTCTTTCTTTATAGCCATTAAGATGGGCATGATAATTTTGAAGAAGCTCTCATAGGGATATGAATTGAAGTGAAAGAGAGCATTAAGAAGCAAAAACACACACATTTAAGTCTAACCCACTTCCTATGCAAGGGGATTTTGTAAAAAAAAAGTTATTGAAACCAAAGGCAACTTGCATAAGAAGGCAAAAGAAGCGCAATATAAAAACTTTCAGCATAAAACGAGGAAACTTGATATTATTGAGATACATAAGAACACTTTTCCCTCTCTCATAGTAACTTTCAGTATCATGCATAAACTTAACAATATATCTATCACAAGGACTATCATATCAATGATCACTTATTCTAACAGAAAAACACGGGAATACTAGCTCTCATAACACTACTATGTGAAACAATATTAGAGGTATCCTTACAAAGGATAGTGTGTCCCTCTTCCTCATACTTAGTGACAAAGTCTTTCACATTTGCTATTATAGGTTCATCAACCATTTGTTTATCAGGTTCAACAGCTTTATTTGTACTTTCATTAACCTTACTAGCTATCATAGAATGTTCCTTCATCCTAACTAGGAAAGGCATTTTCTCAATATAAGGTTCAGGTAAAACATGATTAGCAGTATAAACTTCAGTATTTCTTGAAGGAACACTCTTAGCAATATCTTTATAAGGTTCATGATACTTATCCCACTTCTTTTTAGGCACTTCAATATAGGAAGCAAAAGCCTTAAATAAGAAGCAATGGCTTGAGAGTCTAGACCATAAGCATTTTTAATATTTTAAAAGTCATCAGTTCCCATAAAAGATTCAATGCATTCATAATCATAATTTATACCTGACTTTCTACCTTTGTCATTCTCCCAAGCTTCAGTATTGTCTTGAATACGATCTAGAAGGTCCCATTTAGCTTCTTCTTCCATACGAGTGAATGATCCAGCACAAGAAGCATCCAATAAATCTTTGTCATGTAGAGGGAGCCTTGCATAAAAGTTATTGATAATAATATTGTTGGGGAGCTCATGAATGGGACATTTGAGTTAACTTCAATCTCCCCCAAGCTTGAGCTGTACTCTCTCCATCAAGAGGCCAAAAGTTGTATATTCGATTCCGATCTTTATGAATCTCACTAGGAGGATAAAACTTTGAATAACAGAGAGGCACTATTTCCTCCCATTCCAGAGCTTGACCATTCTTTAGCATCTTATACCATTCCTCAGCTCTTCCTTTTAGTGATAATAAGAATAACTTTTTCTTAACTTGATCTATAGTAATACCTGCACACTTGAACAACCCGCATAATTCGTGTATAAAGAGTAAATGATCACCGGGATGGATAGTTCCATCCCCAACATAGTAGTTATCCATAACACGATCAATAATTCTTGTAGGTATTTTAAAAACATCTTTCTCAGCAGGTGGTGGCTTATCTACTACCTTAGCAGTGGTAGTAGCATTACCAAATAAGAAACTCAGCGAATTATCCATAACGAAAATAAAGCAACTAGCAGAAGTAAACAATACTCACAGTAGAAGTTTCCTTTACTAGCTCCACTACAAGACATCATATGGATCATGATCAGAGATGGAATAATGAAGTATAACAATATGAACATAAACAATAATTCAACGGTTCACTCAATAGCATCAACTACAAAGAGTAATCAACACCGAGAAAGTTTCCCCTATGAACTAATGCAAGATTCAACGCAATTGTTATAGCAATATGGAGATGGTGATGAGGGTGCTGATGGTGATGATGGTGGTGATGATGATGATGATGATCCCGATGAAGTCCAGCTTGATGGTGGTGTTGATGGCGACGATCTCCCCTCTCCGGGAAGGAATTCCCCCGACAGAAATCTGTCTACCGGATAGATCTTTCTCTCTTGGTGTTTTCCGCCCCGCAGAGGCGGCGGAATCTTTCTGTGGTCGCTCTCTGAGTCTTAGGGTTTCGTGGGGATGATATACGCCCGGGCTGAGAGTGGGTGGGCGGTGGCCACACCACTCCCAGGCGCGGCCTAGGCCTGCCCGCGCCATGGGGTGGTGTGGGCCCCCTGTGGCCCACCTCCACTCCATCTTCTGGCATCCTGAGTCTTCTGGAAAAATAGGATTTTCCGTATATTTTCCCGGATTTTCTGGTCTTCGCGAATTTTGCCTCCAAACAACACCTTTTCCATCAGAATCCTGACTGCAGCGGTCCATGCTCCAAAAGTCATCAACCATGCAAAAATAGATGAAATGACATAAGTATCACCTCTCAATACGAAATATATCAACGAATAATAGTGAATTAAGACATAGAATAGTGATGCAAAATGGACGTATCACCATGGCATGCATGCGTAAGTTCGCAAAGACATTGATCAAGGTCTTTGGTCCAGCGTACCTGCGAGCACCAAACAAGGAGGACACGAAGAGGCCGATGACAGAGAATGAGAAAAGAGGTTGGCTAGGATGCTCGGAAGCCTCAATTGCATGCATTGGAGGTGGAAGAACTGCCCCAAAGCATGGCACAGGCAGTACATTGGCCATCACCGAGATGCAACAATCATGCTCGAAGCAGTGGCCTCGCAAGACTTGTGGATATTGTAGGGGTTCGCGTATGAAAACAATAAATTTTTACCCTGCGCTCCTGAACCCCTTTGTTGCCAGGACCTATCTATTAGTAATGTAGTAACAAGAGGGGCTTTTTGAGAACTTACCCTTGAATACCGAAAAGCATTGTCAATGCTCGGGAGAGCGTGGTTGATGTAGACGAGCCGAAGCCGACCTCAAGGTCGTGATGAAGTCCTTGCGCTCCTTTGGATCCAGCGACTTGTAGTGCCTTAAATGTGACACCTTGCAGGGAGTTACATGCATCTGGTGCTTGGCGATGACTCCCGCTTCCCCGATCCAGCAGCAGTTGCGGAAGTAGAGCTTATAGATCCAAATCCCGCAGCGTGACGGTGCTCCGCGGTGAAGATGTCTCCCGTTCGCGCAGTCCGGAGTTGGGACCACAGTCACGGGAGAGAGAGAGAGAAAGAGAGAGAGAAATATCAATTGGAGGTCTCCCCGAAAGTGAGGAAACCTTTATTGAATATTGTGTGTATTATTTGGTCAAAATACCCTGCTATATATAGGGGGAAGGGGAGGTACTCCCTCCCTCAAAGTCCCGGGGTGGGACTAAACAAGGGAGAGGGGGTGTCCGCCGTCCCCAAGGGGCCCTAGTGGGCCCCACGCGGGGGGGGGGGGGGTCTAGGCCCAGCTGGCCATGTCCTCCCTCCTTCCTCCTTTTGCCTTTCCCTCATGGGCCCTTCTCCCTCCGGAATTTGGCCCATTAAGGCTTTTGACCTTTTAATTGATTTTATCTTTATTAAATAATTATGAATAAATGATTAAATCAATATTTAACATTCATTCACATATTATTCAATCTCCGTGGCTATGGAACACTTTCCACCTCTAGTCCGGACATCCTCCGGACTTATCGAAACCCTTCCGGTTTTGTCTCTTCTCTTTATTCGGCGATTCTACCGATCCGATAAACACTCTCTAAGTATCATCAAGCCCTTAAGCATGATACCTGATACGTTGCTAACGTATCCATAATTTTTGATGTTCCATGCTTGGTTTTATCTGCTTTCTTATGTTTTGTCCACACTTTGGAGTACTTTTCATATGATTTCTTGGACTACCTATTAACAAGAGCCACAGTGCCAGCTGTCCGTTTTCTGCTGTTTTTGGTTCTAGGAAAGTCAGAAAATGAATATTTTCGGAATTGGACGGGACAAAAGCCAAAGTCAGTTTTTCACCGAGGGACACCAGGAGCCAGAATACGAGACAAAGAGGGGCTGGGGCCCGGCCACACCACCTGGCCACGCGGCCAGGCTTGGCCCACTCCAGGGGTGGTCTAGCCACCCCAGGCACCCCCTCGGCCTCTCCTTTCGCCTATATATTGCCTCCGATATAGAAACCCTAAGTACCTAATCAAGATTCCACGAAAGAGTCTATAGCCATCGTCATCTCCATCCCTAGATCGAGAGGGATCTGAAGCTCTTCCCGGCACCCTGCTGGAGAGGGGAATTCACCCTGGAGGCCTTCTTCATCATCATGCAAGCCTCCGGTGTGATGCGTGAGTAGTTCATCTCTGGACTACGGGTCCATGCAGTAGCTAGATGGCCGGTTCTTCTCCTTTGTGCTACCATGTCTAGATATTGGGAGCTCCGTTCATGATCAAGATCATCTATTTGTAATTCATACATGTTGTGTTTGCGGGGATCCGATCGATATTGAGATGCTATTTCAGATTGATTATTGATTCTATCATGTCGTTGTTATTTGTGATCTTGCATCCTTTCCGTTGTTAGTAGATCTCTTGGCCAAGTAGATGCTAGCAACTCCAAGAGTTAGTATTTATGCTCGATAGTGGGTTCATGCCTCTAGTAATCTGGGGAAGTGATAGAAATCTCTAAGGTACTAGATGTGTTGTTGCTACTAGGGAGAAAACAACAATCCTTTGTTCATAGAACAATCATATTGTTTACTTTACACACAATTTGTAATGCAATTATCCGTTGCTTGCAACTTAATACTTGAGGGGGTTCGGATGATAACTTGAAGGTGGATTATTAGTCATAGATGCAGTTGGATGGCGGTCTATGTATAATGTTGTAATGCCCAATCGAATCTCAAAGGGGTCAAGATGAGTAGTATATGCCTGTATGCTTTCTGGATGTTTGTCAATTGCCCCGCTGTAATTTGTTCACCCAACATGTCATCTATCTTAAGAAGAGCCACCACTAGTGAACTATGGACCCCGATCCTTTCTTTTACCATCAATCTACAATCAACTGTTTACTGCTTTGTGTTTACTTTCTGCAAACTAGTACTTTCTTCCACTTGATACGTTTAATCCTTTGTTTTTAGCAAAACCGGTGAGATTGACAACCTCATCGCAAGTTGGGGCAGAGTTCTATGGCTGTGTTGTGAAGGTCTCCATGTTGCTGCTGGCACCGGTAGTGCGCCCTGCCAAAGTTCAGTTCGCTACACCTTTGGGGTGTTTCCTTGCTCTTACTGGATTGATAACCTTGGTTTCATAACTAAGGGAAAACTTGTTGCTATGCTCATCATACCTTCCTCTTAGGGTTCCCCAACAAGCTCGATATATTTTGGGCCATCAAGCTCTAGTTGGTATTTTTGTTGGTCTGTTATTGTCTTGTTTTATCATGCTTACTATCAATGGTTGGTTTCTTTGAAACTGAATCTAATTGGCAAGGTGGGTTCACGGAAGAACAAAAATATTATTATAAGGAACACCGCTTGTCACAAAAAGGGAAACTCTTATGGGAACAAATTGATAAATTGAATACCATTGCTAGAAACGTGTGCTCTACTTATAATGTTACTTATTGCATTGATAAATCTTGTTGTTGTAGGAGGTATAAACACCTCCCTTTTCAATGTGAGTATAATGATAATGTTACCATATCTTCTTATGTTAAAGGAAATTATGACTTTTATGATGTGGAACAAATTGAGGAATTTATTGCTTGGAAGGGTGCATTTAAACTTGCTAGTTTGCTTGAAAATACTAATGATGCACCTTATAAATATGAGGTTTATGATATACTTAAATTTTGCTTTGATAATTACAAGGAAGAAAATGGCTATATTATTGAATATCTTAATAGATGCTCTCCACCAGCGGAAGAGACTAATGCCTTGCAGGAGCCTATGGAAGAAGAAATTGCTGAAACTATAAGCTCATTGGATGAAAAAGAGGAGGAGAGTGATGATCAAGAGGAGGAAGAACGGATCTACCATTCCCACCTTCTAATGAGAGTAACTCTTTATCCCTTACATTATTTGATTGTCTCCCATGCTTACCAAAGGAGGATGAATGTTATGCTCATGTTATCTGTGATAATCCTTTATTTGTGCCTAACTTTGAAATGCATGGTACTAAAGAGTTTTGCTTAGAAAATGTTTATGATAAAGCTCTAGATGATGGTCCTATATTGAATGATCAGTCATCTTGTTATAGAATTGTTAAAAGTGGGTTTGAAGGTTTTAATCCCACTATTTTTGAGCTTGATAAAAATTATGTGTTTGTAGATCATGAAAAGCATACTTTATGTGATAGTTATATTGTTGAGTTTATTCATGAGGCTACTAAAAATTATTATGAGAGAGGAAAATATGGTTGTAGAAGTTTCCATGGTCCTGAAAGACCTCTCTATTTGTTGAAAGTTTTGAAGTTACTCTCGTTTTATCTTCCTATGCATGTCACTTTGTTCTTTGTGAGTTTATTTGCATATAAGATTCCTATGCATAGGAAGTGGGTTAGACTTAAATGTGTTTTTATTTGCTTCTTCTCTCTTTTACTTCAATTCATATTTCTTATGTGAGCATCTTCTCAAACTATCATGCCTAACTTAAAGGCGTTAACGAAAAGTACTTATTGGGAGATAACCCAAAAGTTTTAGATGAGTCTTGGAAGTTATTACTTTTGTAATAACCGCTCCTTATCCTTTTTATTTGCTTTTTGTGCCAAGATTAACCTCTAATGAGAGAGAAGTAATGATTGGGAAAGTTGCTGTCCCGAAACAGATTTCTGTGCTTCACCGTAAAAATTCGTGTAAAATATCTGTACGTCCTTTTGAGCCGTGAATTTTTGTGCTTCTGCCCCAGGTTATTATCTAACTTTTGTTAGTTGAACACTTTTCGATTTGAGCAACAGAAGGTCTTCTAAAAATTCGTCTTTACCTGCTGGTCTGTTTTGACAGATTTCTGCTATTTTCTGCATTTGCTTCTTGTTGGTTCCTTTTTGAGTTCTTTTGGGGAATTGAGCTTTTTGAGGGAATTGCTACAGTAGCTAGTGTTTTAATGGAATTTTATTAGTGTTGGAACTGAACCGAAAGACCTATTATCTTGAGTACACTAATGTTGCTAATAAAGATTGTGTGAAGTTTTGTATAAAGGAAAATTTTTAGGTGTATGGAAGGATGAGTAATGAGATGAAGGATGGACTAAAGCTCAAGCTTGGGGATGCCACGTGTGTCACCCCAATAAATATCCAAGAAGTACAAGCGTCAAAGCTTGGGGATGCCCAATGCATCCCCTTCTTCATCAATAAAAATCCCAGGTTTCTTCCAAACACTTCATTTTTATTGTTTCATGCACAGTTGTGTTGTTCTTGGAGCGTCTTATTTTTCATTTTCGTTTTGGTTTTTCGTTTGCTTTTGTTTGCTTAGTTTTCTGAATAAATTGGTTGGACCCCCTATTTCATACATTGGTTTTCAAATAATTTGGTTTGGATTGGAAAAGAGTAGGAAAAGTTCATGCTTAAGTGGTAAAGAGAGCTTGTTTTTTACTGTGGCATATGCTTTGTCATGCCATGCTTGATATTGTTTTGGCTATAGGCTTAGTATTCTTTGCTGTAGCATGACTTGTTATAAACAATTGATATTGCTTAATGTGCCTTGAAAGAATCATGCGTTGTTTTAGCATATTAAAGCATAGTATTGTAGTATTCTCCTTTGACGCTTTATTTGGGTTGACTTGGCACATGCTCACACCATGTTATGACTATCCCAAGTCACCATAGCCTTGATGATCCTTTAGTTTTCAACTTGTAGTATTACTTTATGTTTTGATCAATGATGTTTTGTCGCTCTGCATGATTATGGCTATTATTGCTCTCTTAGTTGGTCGCTCCCAGTCTTTTGCTAGCCTCCGTAACCAAGTATGAGTTCCACTCATGCATCCAACTCCTAAAACCAAGTTGTTCCAAAGAGTCCACCATACCTACCTATTAGCATATGCTATTCCAAGTATATTCATATTTTTTTCTACCTTCCGAATTAAACTTGTTATGAGAAAACTAGTGATTAAAGCTCTCACGAACTTGATGGCACACTTTACTTTCTTGCATTTAATAAACTTGAACCATTGAGTCCATCTTTGTTTTGTATATGCTTGCGCTTTATAAGTTGAATTTAGCAGAACCATGTATCATGGGGAACGCTTTCAACATTGCACTTGTACTTTGTACCCCGTTGATATCATGTTCTTTTGCTTATGGATCCCGGTGGTGTGAAATAAAAGGGGAACTTGTAAGATCATGGAGTTTGTATTTGTGTTAGAGAAACGCTTGGGCCGCTAGCCTAAGCCATGCCTAATCATGGTGGAAACTTGCAGCATCACCATAATGAGCACTCTATGAAGCATCCTCAATAAAAACCTATGCAAATAGCAAATAAAAAGATCATTGAGATGCTCATTGTCTGTTTGCCTTGTCATTTTGATTATGGGATAGTTCCTGTATCATGTGCAAGGGGTACCCCGTTGGCGGTTCCCTATGATACATATGTACTTACAATGCCAAGAGCTTACTTGTGACTAAAGTTGAGTAGCATGAGGTTCGGTCTTCGTAAGTAAGGGGCATGAGATTTCGGCTTATAACTTGTTAAGCATATCCTCTTAGTTGTGTCACTTTAACCTTAATCACCTTCAAGATGCTTATGATAGGGGCAATGAGAGATGAAAGCTAATAAGTACCATAATTTTTGGAAGCTCTTTATGAGACTTGAATCCCTACTTGCTTCTATGAAGGCCTTTCTTTTACTTTTATGTTGAGTCTCCACCTTCTATCTTTATGCACCTACTTTGAGAGCATAGTGGCCATTCTTAGTTCTATGTGCATTGTCCCAAGACTTGTTGATTGATGCATAGCTTTGATATTGCTTGTTTTAAACTATTTATATCTAGTCACTCTTATGAACTTTGAAGGTGTCCTATGCATTTATGTTTGCTACTCTATGAGGGACAAGCTGAATACCACTATGCTATGTTTTCTTTATGTGAAACAAACAAACATCTTGCAAAGCATTGTTATTCATGAACCTTTTGTTTGTGCCTTTTTCATGTTGCAACATAGTTACTTTGCCTTATTGTTAGAACTTTGTCTTTCATGTTATGATTGAAGTACTATGATCCCAGCTATCAATGATTTACAAATACTTTGATCAAGTTTATGATGGTGCATGTCACCTCAAATATTATTCTTTCTTTTTATCACTTACCTACTCGAGGACGAGCAGGAGTTAAGCTTGGGGATGTTGATACGTTGCTAACGTATCCATAATTTTTGATGTTCTATGCTTGGTTTTATCTACTTTCTTATGTTTTGTCCACACTTTGGAGTACTTTTCATATGATTTCTTGGACTAACCTATTAACAAGAGCCACAGTGCCAGCTGCCTGTTTTCTGTTGTTTTTAGTTCCAGGAAAGTTAGAAAATGAATATTCTCGGAATTGGACGGGACAAAAGCCAAAGTCAATAGTTCACCGAGGGACATCAGGAGCCAGAATACGAGACGGGGAGGGGCTGGAGCCCGGCCACACCACCTGGCCGCACGGCCAGGCTTGGCCCGTGCCAGGGGGTGGTCTAGCCGCCCAAGGCACCCCCTCGGCCTCTCCTTTCGCCTATATATTGCCTCCAATACAGAAACCCTAAGTACCCGATCCAAATTCCACGAAAGAGTCTGTAGCCGCCGTCATCTCCATCCCTAGATCGGGATCTAAATCTCTTCCGGCACCCTGCCGGAGAGGGGAATTCACCCTGGAGGCCATCTTCATCATCATGCAAGCCTCCGGTGTGATGCATGAGTAGTTCATCTCTAGACTACGGGTCCATGTAGTATCTAGATGGATGGTTCTTCTTCTTTGTGCTACCATGTCTAGATCTTGTGAGGTCTGTTCATGATCAAGAACATCTATTTGTAATTCATACATGTTGTGTTTGCGGGGATCCGATGGATATTGAGATGCTATTTCAGATTGATTATTGATTCTATCATGTCTTTGTTATTTGTGATCTTGCATTCTTTCCATTGTTAGTAGCTATCTTGGCCAAGTAGATGCTAGCAACTCCAAGAGTTAGTATTTATGCTCGATAGTGGGTTCATGCCTCTAGTAATCTGGGGAAGTGACAGAAATCTCTAAGGTACTAGATGTGATGTTGCTACTAGGGAGAAAACAACAATCCTTTGTTCATAGAACAATCGTATTGTTTACTTTACACACAATTCGTAATGCAATTATCCATTGCTTGCAACTTAATACTGGAGGGGGTTCGGATGATAACCTGAAGGTAGATTATTAGTCATAGATGCAGTTGGATGGCAGTCTATGTATAATGTTGTAATACCCAATCGAATCTCCAAGGAGTCAAGATGAGTAGTATATGCTTGTATGCTTTCTTGATGTTTGTCAATTGCCCCGCTGTAATTTGTTCACCCAACATGTCATATATCTTAAGGAGATCCACCACTAGTGATCTATGGACCCCGATCCTTTCTTTTACCATCAATCTACAATCAATTGTTTACTGCTTTGTGTTTTCTTTCTGCAAACTATTACTTTCTTTCACTCGATACGTTTAATCCTTTGTTTTCTCCATCTACTAAAAGTAGGGGTGGTTGCCATAGATAGATTGGGTCATTCGTCCGGTGAGATTGACAACCTCATCGCAAGTTGGGGGCAGAGTTCTATGGATGTGTTGTGCAGGTCTCCACGTTGCTGCTGGCACCGGTAGTGCGCCCTACCAAAGTTCAGTCAGCTACACCTTTGGGGTGTTTCCTTGCTCCTACTAGATTAATAACCTTGGTTTCATAACTGAGGGAAAACTTGTTGTTGTGCTCATTATACCTTCCTCTTGGGGTTCCCCAACGAGCTCGATATATTTTGGGCCATCAATACCCCACGGTTGGGGAACACTCCAGACATGGTCGGGACTCTCCCGGGCCAATGATCAACAGAGGGACCTGGATGGCCATGTGACCCCTGTGCATTCCATGAAATCTTTTGTCGATTGAACCGTGACTATCGTGTCTTATTCCTTTTGTATCTCGATCCTTGCATTGCGTGAGATCTGATCAATGAAATCACCATGTCGGGTTCAATCTTGTTACCTACAAATGCTACTCGACTCTTTCCGACAAGTGATACCCCTGTGATCTAATCACATGTTGCGCAAGTATTGGATATAACTTCTCTGAGTGGGCTGATACATTGCAAATGTATCTATAATTTTTGATGTTCCATGCTTGGTTTTATCCACTTTCTTGTGTTTTGTCCACACTTTGGAGTACTTTTCATATGATCTCTTGGACTAACCTATTAAGAAGAGCCACAGTGCCAGCTGCATATTTTCTGCTGTTTTTGGTTCCAGGAAAGTCAGAAAATGAATATTCTCGAAATTGGACGGGACAAAAGCCAAAGTATCTATTTTTTCAGAAGTCATCAGATGCCAGAATACGAGACGGAGAAGAGCTGGGGGCCGGCCACACCACAGGCTGCAGCCTGGCCAGGTGGTCTGGTCGACCCTAGCACCCCCTCGGCCTCTCCTTCCGCCTATATATTACCCTCGGGACGAAAAACCTGAGTAGCCGATCAAAATCTGAAGAGTCTCATGAGCCTTCATCTCCATCCCTAGATCCGAGGGATCTGAAGATCTTCGGCACCTGGAGAGAGAATTCACCACAGGCCTTCTTCATCATCATGCAAGCCTCCGGTGTGATGCGTGAGTAGTTCATCTCTGGACTATGGGTCCATGTAGTAGCTAGATGGCTGGTTCTCCTCCTTTGTGCTTTCGTGTCTAGATCTTGTGAGCTCCGTTCCTGATCAATATCATCTATTTGTAATTATGCATGTTGTGTTTACGGGGATCCGATGGATATTGAGATGCTATTTCAGATTGATTATTGATTCTATCATGTCTTTGTTATTTGTGATCTTGCATGCTTTCCGTTGTTAGTAGCTATCTTGGACAAGTAGATGCTAGCAACTCCAAGAGTTAGTATTTATGCTCGATAGTGGGTTCATGCCTCTAGTAATCTGGGGAAGTGACAGAAATCTCTAAGGTACTAGATGTCTTTGTTACTAGGGAGAAAACAACAATCCTTTGTTCATATAACAATCGTATTGTTTACTTTACATAATTAAGTAAAGCAATAATCTGCTTGCAACTTAATCTTTGGAGGGGTTGGATGATAACCTGAAGGTGGATTATTAGTCATAGATGCAGTTGGATGGCGGTCTATTATAATGTTGTAATTCCCAATCAAGTTCCAAAGGAGTCAAGATGATTAGTATATGCATGTATTGCTTTCTCGATGTTTGTCAATTGCCCCACTGCAATTTGTTCACCCAGCATGTTATCTATCTTAAGGAGAGCCACCTCTAGTGAACTATGGACCCCGGTCCTTTTCTTTTACATACAATCTACAAACTATTTACTGCTTTGTGTTTACTTTCTGCAAACTATTACTTCCTTCCATTCGATACGTTTAATCCTTTGTTTTTATCAAAACCGGTGAGATTGACAACCTCGCCATGAAGTTGGGGACAGTTACGTGGTTGTGTTGTGCAGTCTCCACGTTCTTCTTTCTTGCCGTGATGCGCTCTGCCAACGTTCAGCTAGCTACACCTTTGGGGTGTTTCCTTGCTCCTACTGGATTGATAACCTTGGTTTCGTACTGAGGGAAAACTTGTTGCTGTGCTCATCATACCTTCCTCTTGGGGTTCCCCAACGAGCTCGATATAATTTGGGCCATCAAGCATATTTTCTGGCGCCGTTGCTGGGGAGTCAAGGACATCTTCACAAGGGGAGTCCCTCATAACCAATCTCTTTACTTTGTTATTTTTGTTTTGCTTAGTTTCTTTTTGTTTTGTTATCAAAACACACAAAAATTAGTTTGATAAGTTTGATTTCTTTATCAAAAACACAAAAAAATGACTACTCTTGAAAACACTAAGTTGTGTGACTTCACTAGCACCAACAACAATGATTTTATGAGCACACCTATTGCTCCACCGGTTCCTGAAGCTACTTTCTTTGAGATAAAACCTGCTTTACTCAATCTTGTTATGAGAGAACAATTTTCTGGTATTAGTAATGAAGATGCTGCTGCCCATCTAAATAACTTTGTTGAACTTTGTGAGATGCAAAAGCATAGGGATGTAGATGGTGATATTATTAAGCTAAAACTGTTTCCTTTCTCTTTGAGAGGAAAAGCTAAAGAATGGTTGAATTCCTTAACTAGGAATAGTATTGATACTTGGACTAAATGCAAAGATGCTTTCATTGGAAAATATTATCCTCCTGCTAAGATTATATCTATGAGAAGTGAAATAATGAAGTTTAAACAATCTGATAATGAACATGTTGCTCAAGAAGAGCAAGTTGATGTGAACTTCATAAGAAATAACAATTTTGGCAATAATGCGTATAGGAGTAATGTTGGTAACAACTATTATAAGCCATATCCTCCCAACAATGGTAATGCTTATGGAAGTTCCTACAACAATAATAGGAGTGCTCCCTATAAACTTGAAGTTATGCTTAAGGACTTTATTAGTAAACAAACTGCTTTCAATAAAACTATTGAGGAAAAACTCTCTAATGCTGAAAGAAATATAGCATCTTTGGCTGAAGCTCAATCTTCTTTGAATAAAATAGCTGCTAAACCTGAAACTAATGATAATCCCTTTGCAGCTACTAATGCTATACAAGTAAGAATTGATGAAAATGTTAGACTATTAGCTGAATTACATGCTAAGTGGGAAAGAGAAGATGAAATTGCTAGAAACATTAGTGTTTCTACTATCACCACCACTAGTGTTAAGGCTAGTAATAGTTCTACTACTTTATATGATAAATTTGATTTTGATATTGATGGTTTCAATATCTCTGAAGTTATTAAGTTCCTACAAAAGCTTGCTAAAAGTCCTAATGCTAGTGCTATGAACATGGCCTTTACAAAACACATTCCTAATGCTCTCATAAAGATTAAAGAAGAAAAGATGAAACATAAAGCTTCTATTCCTATAAAACAAGAAGATGGTTGGGAACCCATCATTAATATGAAATTGAATGATTTTGATTTCAACGCTTTATGTGATCTTAATAGTAGTGTTTCTATTATGCCTAGAAGGATTTATGATATGCTTGATTTGCCTCCACTTGAAGATTGTTATTTGAATGTCCCACTTGATGATAATGCTAAAAAGAAACTCATGGGGAGTATTAATTATGTTCTTATTATGGTCAACAATGCCTATGTCCCCGTTGGTTTCTACGTTTTGGATGTTGAATGCAATGCTTCTTGTCCTATTACTTTGGAAAGACCTTTTCTTAGAACTGTTGGTGCCATTATTGATATGAAAGAAGGCACCATTAAATATCAACTCCCACTCAAGAAAGGTATAGAACACTTCCCTAAGAAGAGAGAGAAGATTTATTTTGCCTCTCCTATGAAAACAAAATTTGGTCTTAATGCTTCTTCATTTGAGAACACTTGATTCTTTTTCTTGCTTCTTATGCCTAACTTAAAGGCGTTAAAGAAAAGTACTTATTGGGAGATAACCCAAAAGTTTTAGATGAGTCTTGGAAGTTATTACTTCAGTAATAACCTCTCCTTATCCTTTTTATTTGCTTTTTGTGCCAAGAGTAACCTCTAATGAGAGAGAAGTAATGATTGGGAAAGTTGTTGTCCCGAAACAAATTTTTGTGCTTCACCGTAAAAATTTGTGTAAAATCTCTGAATGTCTTTTTGAGGCGTAAATGTTTGTGCTTCTTCCCCATGTTGTTATCTAACTTTGGTTAGTTCAACACTTTTTGATTTGAGCAACAAAAGGTCTTCGAAAAAATTCGTCTTTACCTGCTGGTCTGTTTTGACAGATTTCTGCCATTTTCTGCATTTGCTTCTTGTTGGTTCCTTTTTGAGTTCTTTTGGGGAATTGAGCTTTTTTAGGGAAGTGCTTCAGTATATAGTGTTCTAATGGAAGTTTATTTGGTGTTAGAACTGAACCTTAAGACTTATTTATCTTGAGTGCACTAATGTTGCTAATAAAGATTGTGTGAAGTTTTGTATGAAGGAAAAAATTTCAGGTGTATGGAAGGAATGAGTAATGAGATGAAGGATGGACTAAAGCTCAAGCTTGGGGATGCCACGCGTGTCACCCCAATAAATATCCAAGAAGTACAAGTGTCAAAGCTTGGGGATGCCCAAGGCATCCCCCTCTTCATCAATAAAAATCTCAGGTTTCTTCCAAACGCTTCATTTTTATTGTTTCATGTACAGTTGTGTTGTTCTTGGAGCGTCTTCTTTTTCGTTTTTGTTTTTGTTTTTCGTTTTCTTTGGTTTTATTAGTTTGCTGAATAAATTGTTTGGACCCCCTATTTTATACATTGGTTTGAAATAGTTTGGTTTGGTTTGGAAAAGAGTAGAAAAGTTCATACTTATGTGGTAAAAAGAGTTTGTTTTTGACTGTGGCCTATACTTTTTCATGCCATGCTTGATATTGTTTTGGCTTTATGCTTAGTATTCTTTGCTGTAGCATGACTTGTTATAAACAATTGAGATTGCTTAATGTGTCTTGGATGAATCATGCGTTGTTTTAGCATATTAAAGCATAGTATAGTGGTATTCTCCTTTGATGCTTTATTTGGGTTGACTTGGCGCATGCTCACACCATGTTATGACTATCTAAAGTCAGCCTTTATGATCCTTTATTTTTCAACTTGTAGTATCACTTTATGCTTTGATCAATGATGTTTTGTCGCTCTGCATGATTATGGCCATTATTGCTCTCTTAGTTTGTCGCTCCCAGTCTTTTGCTAGCCTCCACAACCAAGTATGAGTTCCACTCATGCATCCAACTCCCTAAGCCAAGTTATTCCAAAGATTCCACCATACCTACCTACTAGCTTATGCTATTCCAAGTATATTCATGTTTTTGTTTACCTTCCAAATTAAACTTGTTATGAGAAAACTAGTGATTAAAGCTCTCACGAACTTGATGTCACACTTTACTTTTCTTGCCATTAATAAACTTGAACCATTGTGTTGTCTATGTTGTATATGCTTGCACTTATTTGTTGGGAATTAGCAGAACCATGTTGTCATGGGGAACGCTTTCAACATTGCACATGGTACTTGTACCTAGTTGATATCATGCTCTTTTGTATATGGATGTCGTCGGTGTGAAATGAAAGGGGAGCTTGTAAGTCCATGGAGTTATGTATATGTGTTAGAAAGCACTTTGGGCATTGGTCTAATCCATGCTGAAATGGTGGAAACCTGCAGCGTAACCATAATGAGTTGTCTATGAAGCATTCTTCTTATAAAAAAAGAGCCCTATATTGAAAAAAAAGGAGAAAAGAAAAAAAAAGAGATTATGAAAAGAGGAAAGAGAGAAAAAAGCACCATATTCCCATGGTAAATAAGAAGATTGCTGAGATGCTCGTTGTCTACTTGCCTTGTTATTTTGATATGGGGATTATTTCGTATCATCGGGCAAGGGGTACCTCGTTGGCGGTTCTCTATGATACACATGTACTTACGATGACAAGAACTTACCGGTGATTAAACTTGAGTAGCATGAGGAGCGGCCCTCGTAGCCAAGGGACATGAGATTTCTAACTTATACTTCGTCAAGCATGTACACCATAGTTTGTTCACTTTAACCTTAATCACTTCAAGATGCTTATGATAGGGGCAATGAGAGCTGAAAGCTATAAGTACCATAATTTTTGGAAGCTCTTTATGAGACTTGAATCCCTACTTCCTTCTATGAAGGCCTTTCTTCCACCATTATATTGAGTCTCCACCTTCTACCTTTATGCGCCTACTTTGAGAGCATAGTGGCCATTCTTAGTTCTATGTGCATTATCCCAAGACTAGTTGATTGATGCATAACTTGATATTGCTTGTTTTAAACTATTCGTATCTAGTCACTCTTATGAACTTTGAACGTGTCCTATGCATTTATATTTGCTACTCTATGAGGGACAAGCTGAATATTATTATGCTATGTTTTCTTTATGTGAAACAAACAAACGTCTTGCAAAGCATTGTTATTCATGAATCTTTTGTTTGTGCTTTTTCATGTTGCATCATAGTTTCTTTGTCTTATTGCTAGACCCTTGTCTTTCATGTTATGATTGAAGTACTATGATCCCAGCTTTGAATGTTTTACAAATACTTTGATCAAGTCTTTGATGGTGCATGTCACCTCAAAAATTATTCTTTCTTTTTATCACTTACCTACTCGAGGACGAGCAGGAGTTAAGCTTGGGGATGTTGATACATTGCAAATATATCTATAATTTTTGATGTTCCATGCTTGGTTTTATCCACTTTCTTGTGTTTTGTCCACACTTTGGAGTACTTTTCATATGATTTCTTGGACTAACCTATTATCAAGAGCCACAGTGCCAGCTGCCTGTTTTCTGCTGTTTTTGGTTCCAGGAAAGGCAGAAAATGAATATTCTCGGAATTGGACGGGACAAAAGCCAAAGTGCCTATTTTTCCGGAAGTCATCAGATGACAGAATGCGAGACGGAGAAGAGCGGGGCCACACCACTGGCCGTGTGCGGCCAGCCCGTGCCGTGGGTGGTCCAGCCGACCCCAGACCCCTCGGCCTCTCCTTCCGCTATATATTGCCCTCGGACGAAAACCCTAAGTACCGATTAAAATCCACGAAGAGTCTAGCATCTGTCATCTCCATCCCTAGATCGAGGGATCAAGCTCTTCTTGGCACCACCGTGAGGGAATTCACCACGAGGCCTTCTTCATCATCATGCAAGCCTCCGGTGTGATGCGTGAGTAGTTCATCTCTGGACTATGGGTCCATGTAGTAGCTAGATGGCTGGTTCTCCTCCTTTGTGCTTTCATGTCTAGATCTTGTGAGCTCCGTTCATGATCAAGATCATCTATTTGTAATTCTGCATGTTGTGTTTGCGGGTATCCGATGGATATTGAGATGTTATTTCAGATTGATTATTGATTCTATCATGTCTTTGTTATTTGTGACCTTGCATGCTTTCCGTTGTTAGTAGCTATCTTGGCCAAGTAGATGCTAGCAACTCCAAGAGTTAGTATTTATGCTCGATAGTGGGTTCATGCCTCCGTAACTGGGAAGTGACAGAAATCTCTAAGGTACTAGATGTGTTGTTGCTACTAGGGAGAAAACAACAATCCTTTGTTCATAGAACAATCGTATTGTTTACTTTACACACAATTCATAAAGCAATAATCTGTTGCTTGCAACTTAATACTGGAGGGGGTTCGGATGATAACCTGAAGGTGGATTATTAGTCATAGATGCAGTTGGATGGCGGTCTATGTATAATGTTGTAATGCCCAATCAAGTTCCAAAGTAGTCAAGATGATTAGTATATGCATGTATTGCTTTCTCGATGTTTGTCAATTGCCCTGCTGCAATTTGTTCACCCAGCATGTTATCTATCTTAAGGAGAGCCACCTCTAGTGAATTATGGACCCCAGTCCTTTTCTTTTACATACAATCTACAAACTGTTTACTGCTTTGTGTTTACTTTCTGCAAACTATTACTTCCTTTCACTCGATACGTTTAATCCTTTGTTTTTAGCAAAACCGATGAGATTGACAACCTCATCGCAAGTTGGGGACAGAGTTCTATGGTTGTGTTGTGCAAGTCTCCACATTGCTGCTGGCACCGGTAGTGCGCCCTGCCAACATTCAGCTAGCTACACCTTTGGGGTGTTTCCTTGCTCCTACTGGATTGATAACCTTGGTTTCGTACTGAGGGAAAACTTGTTGCTGTGCTCATCATACCTTCCTCTTGGGGTTCCCCAACGAGTTCGATATAATTTGGGCCATCATGGGCCCTCGTGTATCTTTCCATCACGCGGATGGACAAATCCCGCTCTTGATGTATAATGCCTCTATTGTTCCTTCGAATACCTGAATACACCTTTATGATCACTGTTTAACGAAGTGACGTTTGATGCTATCAAAGTACCCCCAGAAGACAGTGGTTGATTTAGCCTCACGGTCTAAGGAATAATCTACTAGGTCTATTCTAATCATCATAACTTGAACTTCGTGACATGATGGGTCATGATGTTTAGGTTGGGTATTAGTTAATCATCTCATTCTCAGAATGAGATGACTCCATTTCCAACTGGCATAAATGCCACATGATCAGGAAACCTTGATCAACCGTTGACCAATGAACCAGTGACTAGAGTTTCACCGGGAAACCTTGGTTGTTTATATTATCACACGTGTATTGATGTTTCCTTTCAATACAGTTATATCATGATATAAAACTTAATCATAAACTTTATGAAATATGATAGTAATCCTTATTACTATTTGTCTCGAGGGCATATTTCCAACAGTCTCCCACTTGCACTAGATTACAAATAAACTAGGTGCATTTGTTCTTAATCATTGGCACCATGTATTCCGGTACCTTGAACATGCTTGCTCATGGAAGAGGTTGAGACTTGGGCATGTACTTTACAGACCCAAATCCTATGCAGCTTACTAATGTCACCTTGATTGACATTAATACTTTATTATCACATGATAACATCTTTGTGTATGCATTGTCGTTATGGCAGCAGAACGAGGCCGGTTTCCAGGAGCCTACAGTGACTTTAGATCAACCTCATGGGCTTTCTCATGGGCACTATGCCCTGCGACACATCATTCTATGTTAAAGACGAACTAGTCCCGCCATAACAGTATACATTACTTTAGATGGTACCCTTAGCTTTTATTATAAATGTATTTATCGAAACACTAGTGCACCCTGTATTATGTTATGTTATCATCATAACATAATAGAACCTATGTCTCAACATAGTGAATGATGATCATCCTTTTCTTTCTTTCAACCATCGATGTTTAACTTAATGCTATCCTAATTTGAGTTGACCAAGGACCAGTCCTTAATCATTTTCTATTCTGAAACTCTTTTCAAAATCCCTTTAGGAATACTACATAATATCGTAATACATTTACTATCAACTTCAAATCCCTATAAATCATTATTTATCGGTACTTGTGCTTTTATTCTTAATGTGTCGTACATAAACTTAAGAATCACTCCTTAAGCTCCCACTCAAATATGTTCCTTCATATTTGAATTTGAGACTTGTATTGCTCCCACTCAAAAATATGTCATTCACATATTGTTTTAGGAAGACTTTCATAGCTCCCACTCAATTTCATGCAAATTTCATATCCTCTCACTATTTTGAACGACTTCAAAATCCTTTGATCATTTATCAAACTGGGAGATTTACTATGAGATACTAGTACTTTACTAGTAATAAATCCACTAGACTTTCAGCACACTTGAATCAAATTCATTTGAATTTGTCCAATACATTATTCATGACAAATTGTGACTTTGTCATTTACCTTTTCCTTCATGACTTTGTAGTCATTTGGAAAATTCAAGTAACCCCTTTACTTGTTAAGATTCAACAATAAATTGCTTTCTAATCTTAAGTGAATTTTACCTCTAGGATTTCGCATAGTCTTAGTTTACCATTATTTCCTTAGTAGTTTGTAGGTATGTCATATTCCGGTAATCATGACAAATGATTCACAAATGTCTACATACAAGATGCAGAGTACATTTTGAATCCTACTTTATGTAGTGAAAACACTAGTGGGGAAAACACAAAGATCATTATCATTGATTATTTCCTTTGTGAAGAGAATCGATCAAGAATGCTTTCTGTTGCGCTTCTCAACACTCTGATGCAGGGTTTTGAATCCTCATCATGTTTTCACTATCTTCCATAAGATCCTTATTCGAGAACACAAACTTTCTCGAAAAAGCTCCAAAACGTCAAGCAATACTAATTTTGCCTTTATTTTGGTTCTAGCTATGGCTATCATATTAATATTTTCCAATGAATACTCTACAAGAACTTATTCACTATTGTTTTGTTTATATCGAACAACACCAAAACTTTCAGGATGATCCATACAATATATGGCGTCGATCTCATGAATTCAGATGTTTCACTATATATTCCAATTGAGTGCTAACTATTTCTAACTAATTGTCTCTACACTTATACTGCAATGATTTATTTGGCGCCATCTATTTACCCACTTGATATCTAATATCATATTGTGATGCTTTGCATTTTCCACATTTTAAACACATTGCATTCCATAGTTCCTTATGCCAATCTTATAAAGTCAAATTTCATTACTATTGATCAAATCATAGTAATTAGATTCTCTTTTATCTTTAATACCCTTGGATGATGAAATACTTTGATCATATCAAATAGTTTCATACTCATGTTTCCTTTGGTAAACCTCTTTACATTTTTTAAACAATCATATAATGATAATTACCATTTTGTTGAAATACAATACATCGAATATGTATTCACTTTCAACAATTCATCAAACACTTTGTATTCATGCAATACATGGTG
Source organism: Avena insularis (assembly GCA_023614405.1). Lineage (NCBI taxonomy): Eukaryota > Viridiplantae > Streptophyta > Magnoliopsida > Poales > Poaceae > Avena > Avena insularis. The sequence goes on along the minus strand of CM042690.1, from coordinate 654,297,103 downwards.
TTTAAGTTATTTTGCCGAACTTGGGCATGATTCATATGTGACAAGTAATCAAATGACTTTCACATATTATCAACATAACTATGAATTTAAACAATGGTTTCATTCCAAATGAATATATCATTAAGTTGGGTATTTTCAAGGCATTTTAATATTTTACAAATGTTCATGTATTATTAATTAGTTTCATAACAAGGATAATTCACACATAATCGAACAAGATATGAACACGAATAGAAATCATTCATAAAAGTATAACAACTGTTTGTTACAAACTTATATGAATAATCGTCTCATGAAGTGTGAGACACACTAAAGAAGTTCATAATCTTTTGATTACAATAATCATCCAAAATCCATAAACTAAATGATAAAATGTCAAGGGAGAGTGTCGTTGGCCATCATCATCATGCTCACCATCAACACGCAACGTCACCTCCTCTCCAGCAAGCAACTCTCGTGCAGAAGGACATGTTTTTAGCAAAATAGAACAAGTATCAAATATACTTAACACTGCAATATGTGTTTGCAAGATTATAATATTTATAAAACAGTGTATCAAATATATACCTTCGTCATCGAAGACCTCTCCGATGATTGGTTCAACCTTTACATTTCTGAAACATAATATGAAATCCTGGAAATCCATCGTTTCCGTATCACCACTCATGATGCTACTCCGGACATGTCCTTCGTAGCTGGGAGGTAGCGATCGAAGCAGCACACCTATCGCAAACAACTCAGTCATCCAGTGGTCCACAAAGTAAACCAGTCTCATGTTTGCATCAAGCACGCGCTCCATGTGACTCTTTAGACAAGTGTGTTCCTCCATCTTTATGGAAAGGAACTCTCCAAGCAGCTTGTGCTTCCACATGCACACATGGCTTATGAACTCTGCTCTCAGTTGATCCACCATCGAATATGGATCAAGATCACACATGAGTGGATGTAGTTCATTGACCATTCTGTAACGCATTATTATCTGAATAAAGGTTGACATTTCTTGGTGGTAGTAGCGGTTTGCCCGCTCTTGTGGGGTCTCATAGCCGTTAGGCTCGGACAATTCCATCGTGCGGCATATGTAATCTACCACATGATTCCTAGTAAGGAGATCATTCAGGCGCACAAGCCAACCAGGGAAGTTGGATCCATCAAGTATAAGTTTCTCACCAACTACCCACTCATCAACGTCATAGTAAGCTTCACGGTGAGCCATCTCTACATTTATAATTGCAAAAAAGAATTTAGACTAAGTTTATAATTAAATGAGTAAAATAATAACTCCACTAAAAACATCTATCCCCTGAAGGGTTCTAGTGATTACACGATCCCTTTTCCCCACATCTCCCCCGATCATCACGGCCATCAATGTGGGTGCTAGGGTGGACGCCTAAACGTCGATCACATCATTCATGCGACCCGTGCTCGATCTTTTGACCATCTGTGTTCCGAGGCCATGTCAACACATGCTAGGCTCGCTAACTCAACCTTAGTGTATTCATTGTGCAACATGGCTTACACCCACTGTATGCAAACATAGATATGTCTGACACCCGATCATCATGGCGCTTCCTCATATCGAAGAACTTTCTTGGTGGTGCACACTAAGGGAGAACACGTTCATTGGTATTTTATTAGGGATCATCTTATTAGGCTATCGTCGAGTATCTAATACTAGCACACAATATGATATACAAACAATAAACATTGAATGTAAGAGTGATGCAATATGGTCCTTCTCGCTGTGATCTCCATCCCGCGCCTCCGGATTCCGGTGCCAGGGTTCTGGCACCGTAGGCACCAGGGTATCGGTGCCTTCCAGCGTGGTAGTTCGTCATCTCCGTGACCGTCTAATACTACTTAGCAACATAAGGTAATTACATTACCTTTGCCACAACCATATCACATCATAACGCCCCCTGCAAAACAAAGTTAGACACCTCTACTTTATCTTTGCATGTTTTACGTGGCTGAATGGGCTTTTGCATAAGAACCTTTCTTACCTACGAACTTTCACCACAACGCTTGATCAAGTAGTTGTCTATACTACACCCCTTTCGGGGCCCTCCGTTGCAAATGGCATACCAACTAATGCGAGAGAGACAGACACCCACCCAAAGCCACTTTATACGGTACAGGTCGTATGTCAAGCGTGGACCAGTCTCATGAATGAACGCGTAAAGTTGGTTGGGGGCCGCTTCATCAAACATTGATGCGGTATACACAAGTACACGTGGGAGGGTAACAACTAAAAGATCAACACCCACACGCTACATCTCGTGTGTTCTACTCATACTAGCAATACTACACATAGATCTAGCTCTGATACCACTATAGGGGTTCGCGTCTACAGTAAAGTTTTACCCTACGCCCCTGAACCCCTTTGTTGCCAGGACCTATCTATTAGTAATGCAGTAACATGAGGGGCTTTTCGTGAACTTACCCTTGGAGACCGAAAAGCATTGTCAACGCTCGGGAGAGCGTGGTTGATGTAGACGAGCCGAAGCCAATCTCAAGGTCGTGATGAAGTCCTTGCGCTCCTTTGGCTCCAATGACTTGTAGTGCCTCAAGTGTGACACCTCGTAGGGAGTTACATGCATCCAGTGCTTGGCGATGACTACCGCTTCCCCGATCCAGCAGCAGTTGCGGAAGTAGAGCTCCTGGATCCGAATCCAAGAATAACCACAACGGTGCTCATGATGAAGATGTCTCTGCTCGCCAGATGGGACTTGGGACCACGGTCACGAGAGAGAGATAAATTGGAGGTCCCCCCAAAAGTGAGGAAAACTTTATTGAATATTGTGTGTATTATTTGGTCAAAATACCCCACTATATATAGGGGAAGGGGAGGTACTCCCTCCCTCAAAGTCCCAGGGTGGGACTAAACAAGGGAGAGGGGGAGAGGGGGTGGTCGTCGGCCCCAAGGGGACCTAGTGGGCCCCACACGGGGGGGGGGGGGGCTAGGCCCAGCCGGCCATCTCCTCCCTCCTTCCTCCCTTTGCCTTTCCCTCATGGGCCCTTCTCCCTCCGAAATTTGGCCCATCAAGGCTTTTGACCTTTTAATTGATTTTCTCTTTACTAAATAATTATGAATAAATGATTAAATCAATGTTTAACATTCATTCACATATTATTCAATCTCCACGGCTATGGAACACCTTCCACCTCCAGTCCGGGCATCCTCCGGACTTACCGAAACCCTTCCGATTTTCTCTCTTCTCTTTCTTTGGTGATTCTACCAATCCTATAAACACTCTCTAAGTATCATCAAGCCCTTAAGCATGATACCCCACGGTTGGAGAACACTCCAGACATGGTCGGCACTCTCTCGGACCAATGATCAACAGAGGGACCTGGATGGCCATGTGACCCCTATGCATTCCACGAAATCTTTCGTCGTTTGAACCGTGATTGTCATGTCTTATTCCTTTTGTCTCTCGATACTTGCATTGCCCGAGATCTGATCAATGAAATCACCATGTCGGGTTCAATATTGTTACCGACAAATGCTACTTGACTCATTCTGACAAGTGATATCCCTGTGATCAAATCACACGTTGTGTAGCTATTGGATATAACTTCTTCGAGTGGGCCCTCAAGTATCTTTCCATCACGCGGATGGAAAAATCCCGCTCTTGACGTATAATGTCTCTACTATTCCTCTAAATACCTAAACACACCTTTATGATCACTATTTAACCAAGTGACCTTTGATCTTATCAAAGTACTCTCGGGAGACAGTGATTGATATAGCCTCACGGTCTAAGGAATAGTCTACTAGGTCTATTCTAATCATCGTAACTTGAACTTCGTGACATGATGGGTCACGATGTTTAGGTTGGGTATTAGTTCATCATCTCATTCTCAGAATAAGATGACTCCATTTCCAACTGGCATAAATGCCACATGATTAGGAAACCTTGATCATCTGTTGACCAATGAACCAGTGACTACAGTTTTACCGGAAACCCGTGGTTGTTTATATATCACATGTGTATTGATGTTTTCTTTCAATATAGTTATAGCATGATATAAAACTTAATTATAAACTTTATGAAATATGATAATAATCCTTATTACTATTTGTCTCTAGGGCATATTTCCAACAAATATGACATTGCTTCTTTGGTCTAACGAGTTCTCTGAATGACATCAACGTTTTGTAGAGATCTCATCTATTTTCGAAGCTAGCAAATGGAGAACAGCCAGCCTACAACTCCAAGATCAATGGTCGTGAGTACACCATGGGGTATTATCTCACAGATGGCATTTATCCACAATGGGCAACATTTGTGAAAACAATAAGTAAACCCCAAAACCCCCAGAAAGCTCATTTTTGCCACTTGGCAAGAAGCAGCCCGCAAAGACAATGAAAGAGCTTTTGGTGTGCTCCAAGCTAGGTTTGCAATTGTTTGAGGGCCTGCTCGTTACTGGCAAAAGAAACACCTAAATAATATCATGACAGCATGTGTCATTCTTCACAACATGATTATTGAGGATGAGAGGGACAAGAAGTTGCCCTTGGAGTATTACAATGTTGGTTGCCGTGTCAGCCTAGAAGAATCCCTGCCAAGATAGAAGCATTTCTTGAAACCTACCGGCAGATTGAAAACAGAACTCAAAATTCCAATCTTCGTCAAGATCTTATTGCACATCGCTAGTCCTTGCTTGGGAGGAGTTTCCACTGAGTTTTCTTTGTATCCATTTGTATTTTATACAGAACTCTCATTCATTTGTGCTCTTGAATTCTTTATTTTTAAAATATTGTTGTAAACTATGGAATATTGTTAATTTATAATTCTATAACATTAATCAATTTAATGATTTAAATCTGCATGCATTGCTTAATTTGATATGCAAATATATTTGTGAGGTGAATAAATGGTTCTGTTTTTTGGCCGAAAAACGGTGTCGCGGAACAAATAACGGTATGCGTACCGCAAAACAGTGTGTATTCTGTTTTGCGATATCGGCGCCGCTATTTTTGACCTATTTTTCGGCAAAAAAAAAGTTCGTGGTACACCGTATGCGTGTTCTGCGCTACCGCGAGATACTTTATCTGCTAAAGATGATCTGAGGGAACTTTTTTTTTGCGAGAGTAGTAAGGGGATTTGGAGATGGAGATGATTTATTTCAGGTTATGAGTTGCCTTCTGAAATGGTAGTTTACTGTCCCATCATGCTACATCTAGGTCCCACGACTTCCTGGAAAAAAAAAGTTTTAGCTGCCACGAGCTGACGAAGTGAGTAAAGTAACGAGCATGCTCGACAGGCTTCTAGAACCCTCCTTTTCCTTCCATTAGTCAATCGAAGGTGATCTCAAAAGGAAAAACTGAATTGACGCCTCCACCTCCCTCCGATCTATACCCCGATCGACCGTTGCCACAAGCTTAGCGGCATCTCACAAGCTGCGGCCCGCCCACCCGCCGCCATGTTCGGCGTCGTCTTCCCGGATCACACCTTTCCCCTCGACGCCACCGCCTTCGCGCAGGTCGCGCCCACCTCCTGGCTGCTCGACTTCGCCACGCTCTCCATCCCCTCCACGCCCCGTTCGGCCGTCGTGTTCCTGCTTCCGCCCGCCGCGGCCGCGCTGCCGCCGGGCAAGGCCGTCGCCGTCTACTACCAGGCGGCCGCCAACCGCCCCTTCGCCTTCCTCGGCGCGCTGGGCCCCACGCGCCCGTCCGCCACCTTCCGGCTCCCGGAGGCCGGGGACGAGCCGGAGCCCCCGGCCGGGCCCGCGAAGCTCGGCGTCGCCGTGGAGGACGCCGCCGCGCTGCCCCCGCCCCCCGAGGAGCAGCGCGCCGAGCGAGTCGCGCTCCGCGTCGGGGAGAACCTCTTCAATTTCATGCAGTCGTTCTGCGCCGCCGACGGCGGCAAGCTGATTGTGCCCACGGATATTATGGATCGCTGGTTCCGCAAGTTCCAGGAGAGGGCCAAGAAAGATCCCTCCTATCTAAAGAGCTTTGACTTCTGAGACCAAAGCTTGCTTTAGGTATTTCCTTCTCTCAGTCTATTGGTTCTCTCTGTTCTAAATTAGGTTCCAATGGGGGTGATTTGATTTTGGGAGAAAAACCGTGGTGCTCCATTGTGCTATGCGAATGGTTAGTTTCATTGTAGTAGGAGTTAGCAGGATTTTCCTGTAGTAGTTTCAGATCGTGATCCACGAGAGGGGAAGATTTCTTACACAATGTCTACTAGTAGACTGTATAATGTACCTGCTACCTAGAATTGGCCCAACAAGGTTTTTGGACTTCATTTCTTGCATCTCTTAGCTTGTCAGTATCTGCGATCTGGTGCAATATAATTTTTTTCCATTTGCAAGTTTCGTATGCAAATGGTTTATATGTGTTTGTGAAGTTGTTTTGAGCATAATGTGAATATATCTTGCTGAGATTAAAAGCGCATCCTGTCAGGAGAGAGATCAAAACCTGTGTGTACTGAAGTTTCTGGCGCAGTGTAAACAATTTTGTGCTCCCATTTGCTTAAAATCTTGATTTACTGTCAGAAATGATCCTAAAATATGAATTGATTGTCAGTATGAAGTGTATGGTTGAGGAACTCATTAGTTTCGTGATTGCACCTCTCTACTCATATATATATTCAATTCATGGCGGTGGTGTGTTTGTCTTCTCTTCCGCCTTACATATGGTACCATGCCAAATTTTTGGCTAAAGCGCCATTTATCGAAAAAATGTCAAAATTTTGGCATAATCCTATATCCCTATGTGGAGACTCCAAACTCGAAAATTCAATTCTGCGACACAAAGCTATGTGAAAAAAGTTAAGGCAATGTGTTTTTCTCGTCTGGCCTCTGTACCAACATGATGTTACAAAGTGGTTCAACCTGCTAGTACAGTTTTTTTTTTTCATTTGTAGCAACACGCAAGATTTAGCTTGTAGAAGATGATATTATTTTCCATTTGTTGTTGTGGTGTAACCTGCAAATCTGCGCTCCTGTCTAAATTCAATCAAGTTGGTGTGGATTAAACATGTTCGTCGTTAATACATATCCAGCCGAACAACCAACATGATTTAGCTTGTAGAAGATGATATTATTTTCCATTTGTTGTTGTGGTGTAACCTGCAAATCTGCGCTCCTGTCTAAATTCAATCAAGTTGGTGTGGGTTAACCATGTTCGTAGTTAATACATATCCAGCCGAACAACCAACATACAAAGTTTTTGCCCTATAGCTCTTCCATTTTGCTGATCACTCGATTGTGTAATATTGTGCGTAGGAGATTTTGCGTGGGACTAATTGTCTAATTACTTCCAAGGCTACATTGAACTTCTATTGCTGCTGTAAGAAACGATAGGGAATGTATGTGATAGCTATGGCTGCCTTTCATGTGTTTGCAGATTTCTTCAGCTATTTCAAAGATATATGTTTATGTACTAGGGATTTAATGTTCAGATACATTATTTCCCCTCCATCACATTTGGGATTACGAGTGTCTGTCCCTACACAGACTCATTCTTCAGGGTCCTTCGGTACTCCTGTGTATGCAACAGAGTAGATTGGTAGACACTGCAAGGTAGTTTTGTTGCTCCTGTGTATGCAACAGAGTAGATTGGTCTGCCCTGAGGCCTTCTTCTCTCCTTTCATGGATATTTTTTAAGCTTCACCCTATGCCTTTGTCTTTCCTTTCATGGATTTTTTTTGCCTGCCCTGAGGCTATGTATTCTTTTTTTTTTTCGAGAGTACGCCAATGGCGTACCTTATCTTTATAGAAAGCAGAAGTTTGAGTACAAGAACGCTCCCACTCGTTGCGAACAACAGGTGTAGCACAACCTCCACTCCGGCTAGTCCGAAGACAGCCACCACAAACACAACAAAAACAATAAAGAGCTTGTCCTAAGCTGAGTAACAAAGCTTACGCCGGTTGCATCCGAAGAACACACGCTTGACGTATTCAATTGGTTGGTATTGGTTCAGCATATATTAGAACAAAGCATGCCTAAAAAAAATTCTAACTTGAGTTGTGAACTTGTTTGTGCTGCATTTCCAACATCTTGACATGCACATTTGTATTTATTAATTTGTATAATCACCGACTCCTATGTCTTCTATTTTGGTATACTGGACCATACGGGTTTAGTAATTTCATTTGTCCCTTTGTTTTGCAGGTTATATGTGATGGATAGGAGGGGTTTTTATGCCATCTCAATTCTCCTATATTTGTACACAAACTGGCATGTCTTCTAGGGACTAGAAAGACTGAATCAAGGTTGCTAATTCATCTTCTCTGTTTGACAATTCTAGTGAGAGAAGCTACAACAATAGCGACCAGATAGATTAGATGGTGTGCTGCACCAAAACGACATATCTTGTTGGTAAACTGTAGAAAAAGAATTCTTTGTACAATTCTGCTTAGTACTTGAATCCATATTCTGTTCAGAAGTTGATGGTAGCCATTTCCTTGGAAATCCTGGACAGAGAAATGTTCTGGTAACTGGTTTTCCGGCGTTTTGACATGAACTTCATTTTGCACTGTCATGTATTTTCTTCATCTTTCCTGTTCTGTTAGACCGGTAAAATTGGACAGCAGGGGTGCGGATTCAGATGAGATGATCACCAAGTTGTTTGGCCTTAATTCATGTGGCACTTGCAGCAACATGTCCAGCTGCTGGGAACATAGGAATGCTATTCGGAGATTATACAAGTGCCCAACAAGTAACAAATCATGGGGCCAGCCTTATTGAATGTTCAATTCTCATAGGCAATACATCAGGTACAACCGGTGGCCTGATGCACAATACAACACCCTTCTGTGATACAAGAAAAAAATCACCATCTTCTTTCACATCAAAACAATGATACACAACTACAAATAATAAAAAAAAAATTAGCACAAAACAAATACATTGACATCTTGCTCATGTTCCTAACCACACTGATCAAACTCGCAGCTGGATTTACAACATCACCACAAGTGCTAGGTCATGTATCTACAACTACAAGCAGTCTTTATCTAAATCTTGTCACGATCTGTCGTCACACATTAGCATTGTCAACAGCTCACAATGCATTAGCATTGTTAACAACTCACAATGGTCCAATCTTCTGTATAGCCTTCATCGTCACCCTTCACCCCAATAAAGTCTTCCAACCTGGCAGAAATGTTTGCGTTTAGAAATCAAAATCAGCACAAGTTCCTACTACAAATCTGGAGATCACTCAAAACAAAACGGTGGGAGATATCGTACTCAGTGCAAAACCAATGGAGAACCAGGTTCCGAGCCGCTAACTGAGGCAAAGGATGACATGCTATCATCCTTCGAAGCTGTCGAGAAATTGAGCGGCGCCACCGTCATCCGCCTGTTCTCCTTGAAGTAATTGTTGTACCGGCCAGAGTGTGAGCGTGGTGTCAAGAGCTCAGGAGTGGCACCACCTGCAGAGACCCTGCGGGGCATCGGCGTCATGAAACCGGACCCATTTCCATTTGGATGATGGCCACTCATTCTCCTGTTAAAGCTGCTTGCTTTCCTTGGAGAAGGCTTGGACCCAAAGATCAACTCCTTCTCTTTAAGCAACAGATTCTGCAGCTTCTTCTGGTCCTGTAGTAATAGATCAACAAGGGTGATGACATTTGTCTTGATTGCAGTGCCAGTAGGAGTACATGGCGTAGAATTCATACCCGGTATCGTCTCTTATCTTCCTCTTTTTGTACCCTTCTAAGCTTTTGCTCTTCCAAAATGGCAACCAAACGAACCTTCACATGCAAATTCAGTATATCTTTGATATTATGGAATAGAGATAGTGTGCCTGATTTCTGAAAATTTATGGTGAGCTAGCTCAGTGACTCACCCCGTCATATAGAAATGGTGTATTACTTTCATCCTCCCAGGTGAATGTCTTGTCTATCAAGTTGTCAATCATAGCTGCACAAAAGATGTAGCTTCTGATCAAATTAAGCACCAAATGAGGGAGTAGCCCAAGGTGGATCTTTTCCAAAAGAAGTAGAAGATTGTGCGTATGAATCATGAAGCATGCTTGCATCAAAAACATTATATGGAAGTCACTACAGTGCCCAAATGAACATAGCCATGTCATGCGAAATCTACAGAAACGAAGACTCACTTGGAATCTTTTGAACAAGTACCCTCGCTTTCTCCGCACGCTTGAGATTCAAATGGGCACCCCTGCCAGCACTGTACCTGTTATCATCCTGCCCCGGGACATATGCAAACATTAAAGATGACATTAACCAAATCATAGCAGAGTTATGTGCTGTATGACGTCAGACAATTATATCTGAATATTCAGCACTAACATGCCATAATAGAGGAAAAAATGTGGAAATCGTATTCAACTGAAGGACTCTACAATAGCATATTTTCATAAATAAAAGCATACTTGGTTATATTCCTCAAGCCAAGTCTCTTCATCACAAGCTGATAGCCATTTGTCAACTCTCTCCATGATATCTTTCCTTGTTAGGGATTCTTCATTTGCTTTCGCAATTTGTGCTTCGATGCTGGACAGGAGTTCACAAGGATCCACTAGACCTGCAAGTGGGAAATTCTTGGATTGCTCAAGATATTGCAGAGGCATTTTACAATTGTATTCGCAAGAGAAAGATAGTAACAGGATAATACCAGAATCAATTAGAGCGACGATCTTCTCTGGTGCTGTGCTTGGATCAGGTTCCATATGTGCATTTCTACAGATATTTTCTAGTTCTAACCTTCTCTTCAGAACAAGCTCCTTCATTCTACTCGCCTTTTGTTTAGTTAGTCTTTCGACTTCCTCTTCTGTCTAAAGAAGCGAATAAGAATACTAGTAAGTTTGAATTACAGCTTACACAAAAGCGAACAACTTGATAAAAAGTTGCCAAACCTCCTGAATTGTCTCAAATGAGAGTACACTAGGTGAAGTGATCTCCTCCTCAGAAGATCCAAGAATAGCAGCTACTTCGGCGAAGTGTCTCCTTTCTTGTTCCGTTGACTCCATCAGATTCCATAACTTATGGAGTTTTCCCACAATTTCTTGCAACTGAATACATCAACATAACTAACAGGTAGTTAGAGAGGATACGGAAAAAAATGCTGCCATAGTTTTGCCAAGAGGAATCCACCTTCGAGAATCTGGTCCTTTTTTCCGCTTTGAGTCTCAGGATAGTCTGAGTAAGACCTTCGAGAGTACTATCACTGATATTCGTTGAATTTTCTGAGTTGGTTCCATGCAAACTTGGATGAACATCTTTTACCGTATTTGCAAAATCCATCCCAAGCACAGCACATAGGCATCGCACTTCATCCACATATACATATACTTTCTGAAGGCGATCAGACTGAACAAAAAGGGAACAAAATTTGATTTTACTAATATGGCATAGTTAAGAAAGGGATTTAGCCAAAATAGTACTGTATAATTATATAGCTAGTCGGTAGCAAACATGGCATAGTCAAGAAAAGGATTTAGCCAAAATAGCATGAGTTGTCCTTTCAAGTGTGTTTCTGGTTAAAGCAGTAGACAAATCTATGATAATTACAAAATACTTTTGCGCGAGATGTTTTAGGTCACATTTTAATAAGATACAACTGAATATATTTTTTATATGAATTGAAGATTTTAATAGCTCAACTCATATGTATCTGATTCTGATGACTGGATAGAAGTGAGCTATGCATAGAAACATTTATGTCAAGGTTATTATTACCTTCTCTTTTTGTAAATGGCGTAGCTGCGTTTGAAGATCAGCAAGCCTTCTGGTTGACAAGTCATGATCATTGTTAAGCTTGAACGAACCAACATCTTGTTGACAACTGTAATCAGAAATTTGTGCATTTATCTTCTCGATATGGGATTGCACTTTTGAAAATTGTTTGATTCTTTCTTCTTTCATGGCCCTAAGATCTTCCAAGAGAGGTGTCACTGCAGCAAGCTGTTCTTTCAACGATGTATGTTTTTCATCCACCTATAAATGGGCATTCATATTACTAAACAACGGAAATATACCACTTTATTTATATTGTACAAGGATGTCAGCTGCAAGAGTTTCGCCTCTAGTAATGTTAACATGAATCTTCATGATTCTCAAAACAGAGTATCTAGTAATTCACCACTGTTTGGTGTAACTTCAGTAATGTATCCTTGACATCCCAAAAGCAATATCTTTCTGTAGGTGCTTGCTGATGCATGTTGAAGCTGTGGCTTGTGGGGCAAAAGGCCGCACAGTTTGTTTCGGAAAAAATAAACCATGACCTGAAGGAATTTCACTTGAAAGCCCATTGTACTATCACTAGGCGAACACGTCACAGAGATCAAACTCGTGCATAAATGGAAATTCTAGATGCGATCCAGATAGCCTTAAATAATAATAAATCATCATGTCATAAATATTCAATCAAAAGGATGGTTAACCATTATACATAACCACATAATCTAGCTGTCATATATTGGATCACTCAAGCCAATTTCTGTACTTCATTTCATTTCTTCTAATATACCCATCGCCATCCAACATAAATACAAATCAAAAGGATGACTTAGCTGTGTATGTCAAAGTCCTATCATCTAAATGAAAAGACAGCCAAACCGCAGGATATGGTAATATTCTGCACAAGGTGCAGCATGGCTGCATGGCATCAACAATAATTTTATTACTTGTTGTACGCAGAAAACAACTTCTACATCTTTGTAGACAAATCAAAACATAGAGTAACATGAAACGTGAGTGAAACCGTATGCAAGGAGGTCCATACGTTTAACGCTTTGAACAAAAGCTGAAATTAGAGACGATGACAGAATATATATACCTTATATTGCGGGGTATTTTCACCTATCGAAGCCACTAAAGCTTTAAGCTCTGCTTCTTTGGCCATCAATGACTGGCGGAGCTGGGATCTATCAGCATTGGCACTGTCAACCTTACGGCGATACACACGCATACACTCCGCTTCCAGTTCTTGGAACATGCGATCCTTATCTTGTTCACGCTCCCCGATCTCTGTCCATATTTGCTAAGATAAATTTCATGTGTCAGATAATCAAAAAAGAGGGACAGAAACAATGCAAAAAAAAAGCTCTTAATAGTTACAAGAACATAAATATCAGCAAGTACCTAACAAGGTTAGGTTAATCAAATAACCTCAGGACCTTTAAATTCAAAACAAACTACTTTCATTCATGTGATGCTGCACCTAATTCTTAGTTCATATAATGGAACACACAAGCAACACAAAGACCCTACTGGCAATCTGGCAGGACTTTTGTTGAACAAGCAAGCCGATTGCTTGCCTCCCAACCCTCCAGGCCCGCATCACACCAAATAAAAAAAATAGTACAAGGCAGTCAGATCACACAAAACATAAATGTTCATTAGATGACTATCGAAATGGGCATTGACAGTGGAAAATTAATTTGTTCCATATTCCATTCCTTCATAATTTCTAAAAAGTTGGGAACACACCATAATTATTTGTTTTTGGACATCAGAGGTTTGCATAATCAGCACCCTTTATTTTTTTTATTTTTTTTGCAAAAGGAAGTATTTTGCTGATTCTTTGCAAACGTATCTAGTAGGTGATACATCCAGAAAAGAGTTGAATCATAATCAGCAGGCGATAACGTCCCAGTTATAGTTTCCAATTTAAGCACACCTAATGCTGTTATGCTGGAAGCACTGATGAGTAATAATAAAAACACTACAGTAGATTAAAAGAGCAAGGATAACATTATTCTGCTCTCTAGTGCTACTAATCCGTACTACGTTAGGCTGTGCCACACAGATTGGGATTTAAGCAGTACTACTTTTAAGCCCCTTTCACCTCCAACCGTTCAAGTAAGAGGGAAAAGTAGATCTCTGACTTTTTAAAGAAATATACAGTGATACGAATCAAGAAAGGAACTTGACGGTGAATCAAAAGCTCTACTTACAAAAAGAGAGTTATTCTTCTGGAAGAGAATACAAGAAGCTTGGAACTGAAGAAAAGAACAGAACATTCTAGTAGGAAAATATTCCTATTATATCTCTAACGAATACAGGACAGTTTCGAAGAAATCAAATCCAGACGGCTCAAAATCTGCACCGCTCTGAGGAACTATCAACATGATGATTCTCACAAGAGAAAATCGTTACTGACAGAAAAATGCAAAATAAACTGGACCGAACAAGCGTTTTTCGAAAAAGAAAAAAAAATGGAGCGAACAAGTAAGCCAAAGAAACCGGCATGTTCCAGACTTTGGCTCTCTTCCGAAATCTGAAATCCACACAGTATTACTGCAAAAAGAAGAATGAAATCAAGAACAGAGACCAGACGGGGTCGCAGAGAGAAACGCACCTCGAGCTCGCGCAGCAGCGAGCCGCACGGCGTGTCGAAGCTGACGCTGCACCTGGCCGCCTTGTCCAGCCCGCACCCGGCCATGACGGTCGTCTCGCCCATCTCCTCTCTCTCTCTCCCCGAGACGGAGAAAGAAGCGAAGGCTGCAGCGCCCTCTAACTGTACCACCCGTCCTCTTGTCCCCTCAGTAGTCAGTCCTTGGTTTTCTTGGTCCCGTCGTAATGAAAGAACCAAGAATCCGAACTCCAATGCCGGCCGCCTCTTGGCAACGCAACCACCAACCCAACCCCTCCCCCTTCTTCTCCTCTCTCTCTCCCCTCGCACGCGGCGACCCTCTGTCCTAGAGAGAGGAAGAGGGTGGTGGTTGATTGGTTATATATGGATCTCAGTCGACTCGAGTCCAGTGCAGCAGTTGGTAGTAGTAGTAGTAAGAAAAGGGAAAAGAGAGCGAGGCCAGAGGTTGGAGAAGGAAGACGGAGCGGGAGGGGGAGTTGCTCGTGAAACGCAGACACTGCGAGGGTGTTTCTTGCATTGCATGTGAGGACAGTGAGGAGTTGGGAACTGATAAGTGCGGTAACGGACAAAAGAACTACAGCTGTTTCCGCAAGATGCGGGTTTTCTGAAGAGAACGGGTTTTTTTTTTGCCCTTTTTCTCTGTTCGTTTCCAAAAGCATGTTTTGGCAGCGAAATGTGGCGACAAGATCTGAAATCTTGTAACAAATGCATTTTGAGGATTTTATTACTACTAGTAGTAATTCTGTTTTATCTAGTCCTCTGCTTCGACTTTTGAGTATAGATTTTTCACATGCAAGTCAAGGTGAGTGCACACTAGTACTTGGAACATGCTAGCTAGCTAGCTGCACTCTCAACGGCTAAGTCACATATTTTGTCCTTTCATTGTACTCCACATATATAGTAGAGCACAATCATCTAGTAACAAAACCGAGTGTTGTTGTACACGCGAGAAGGAACCGTCCGGCCGTTTTCCGTGGAGTTATGGGGAAAATGCCCTTCTAACAACACTGCTTGCTCTGAAGTCAATTAGAACGTGATGTGTGCTAGTAGTAGTAATGAATGTGTCAGCCTCGGATTTGTGAGACAAATACACGCATCACTGATTGGTAATCAAATTCATGAAGCTGAGGCGTCTTCTACCGTTTCTAGAGCGTGGCGCTAGGTACAAATCCAATGCCGAAAAGGCGCCCGGCCACGACGCCAAACACCACCAAATTATGGACCGCTTTCGCTGACGCCGTAGATTGTAAGCCACACTCGGAGCCAACCGGGTGGTCCAGATCACGTGCACCGCAGCTCGCGCACGATCTGGATCCAACGGACGGACGGATGGATATGGGTTTTACACACATTGATCATCGTAAACTAATGATAAGGGACATCTCAAAAAACAAAATGACAAGGGAGGATGGGATGGGATGGGATGGGATGAGGAATCTACGATTCTATATCTCGGTGCCGATCTGACAGTTTATGCCGACCGTTAAGCGGTGTGCAGGAAGAGTTGACTGAACATGTAGTATTAGCTAGCTACGTCAGATGATATATGGATCTTTACAGTTGAAGTAGTATATACTAATTCTGTAGATGGGTCTGTGCCTGCAAATTCCACATGTACGGTGTGACGACTGGCGAGCTAATAATGCCATGTGATGCTGAGGTCAACCAGATAGATTAGGAGGAAAAGACATCGAGTTCAGATTTCTTTTATTCGGTAAAGCTAGCATAAACAATGTAGTGCTAGATCTAGGCTTGCATTGCATGTGCACCTTGTTGTTGGTGGCGACTGGCGAGGCAGCTCGATCATCCTCACGGAGAGTGAAGTACGCTCACATACTCCAGGTGCTGCAATGTTCCAATTACTCCACTCTCACGTCTGAATTTTGTTCTTTGGATGATGTATGTTCTCTTCACGGGAAAGACGCATCGTCATGTGGATTCGTACGGGCGGAGCAGAAAGGTTGGGAGTCTCTGCCACGAGGACTGTACTGTCTCTAGCCATCATGAGACATGAGTTGATGTCAAGTGTGAAGCAGCGGTTTCACATGGCCCCTTGGGCTGGGCTAGCTCGCCAATCGCCATTAATCCCGTCACAGTGACATGTACGCGACAGTACAGTTACGGTGCAAGTGCACACGCCGTCGCCTGCCCTCCTTTGGTCAAACAAAACCAACCCCCAATAATAAATCGTCAGAAGAAAAGGTATAGTGTAGGAGTATTTCTGAATTCTGGAGAGTGAACAGGTGCAAGTAGCACGTACTACTGCCTCTGTTCGGGATTATAGGTCCGGAGAGATTTTTTATATTGCTTGAGATTATAAGGGCTATCTCATTTATTAGTATTTCTCGTCCAATGCATATTCTTATTTTCCTCACGCTTCTCTCATGCATGTAAAATTATTAGTGCATGCATAGATTAATGAGAAAGAGTTATGAACTGTCTTGATAATTAGCAACTTGGCTCTTAGAACTTATAATCCCGAACAGAGGTGGTACTTCGACTGAGGTGTTAGTACACTTGCATATATTTATTTCGTGCAAACTTTCATGCTCTTTTGTCTGTTTTATTTATGACTAGGGGGTACTGTTTGTTGGTATTCTGTGCTCCTCTGACCTTGCAACCAAGCAGGTCCAAAAAAACGGGACAAAATTGAAGTCAATATTACTCATTAGCCATCACTAGGGACGGTTGACGCGCGCAGTGCTGGTACTGCCTACTATTTTGGTCAGGCGCTATAATATGGTACTCTCTCGGACAGAATGCACTGGTCATTCTTCAGTTAATCAAAGTAGTACTACTGTATCAAGTTCGTACTCTTCGTCTCCTCTCAAAAACTAATGCAGCACGTACGTCCTTTGAGCTATCCTCGCGTACGTTCTACTGGACCTGCGGCCTGCAAGGGTCATTCGGTTCTTTGTATTTTCAATTTCCTAGGGTTTAGAAGCCAAGTTTTAGTTGTTTGCTTCCATGCATATTCTTGGTTTTCAGCAAATTGGTACTTATTTGGATAGTTGCATTGTCCATGATAGCCTTACCTCCTGGCTTCAAACCCCTCTCGCGATCCCTTCCAGCCCCCCTCGTGTCGTTCCCTCCTAGCGACCGAGGGGGCCAAACCCTAACCCCGCCGCCACCTCCTCCATCCTTCTCCTCCCTCGCCCGAGGGCTCAGCCCTAAGTCTTGCGCCGGTGATGGGCGGTGGGGATCTGCCTCCGGCCTGACCAGAGTAGGGAGGAAACGTCGTGGCTGCGGGCCCCTCGCCATCGACGTCTTCGCGGCTCCGGCCGGCGGTGGCTTCGTGGGAGCTTAGATCTGGAGGCGGCAGCCTCTACCGGCGTGGAGCGGGTGGCGATCTGGTGGAGGAGGTGACGGCGATGGGATTCCGTTTGGAAGACCTAGATCGGCTCTCTATCCCTAATTGCCTGCTCGATCCATTCTCCGGGAGCCGGCCGGCGGTGTGGGGATCGCTGCGTCGGATCTAATAAAGGAGGTGGTCCTTTGGTTTCTTTCGCACAAAGACGAAGATCTGCTTGATGTCTGCCCTCGTTGATCTGGTTTGGAGAGGCGGGTTCCGGAAGGCTCCGCCGGCGAACTCCCATGGGCGTATCATGCCTGGAGATTGCTGGATCGGAAGGTATTGATCGTCGCGCCTTGTTTTTTAGCCGTTTGGTTTCAGCGGGAGGCGTTCTGAAGCTCATTGTTTGTTCCCACCAAGTGCCATTCTTTGAGCCATGGTGAAGTCAGATGCGGAGAATGTCAGAAAAGCGGAAATATGAGGGTAGCGATGGTGATTTTAGTTCTTGTGGCGACGGAGAACTAGCTGCGTGATCTGGGACTCGTTGCAGCGATTGCTGGTGCGGGAAGTCAACACAGGGGGAGTTCCCAGTCTTACCTTACAGGGTGAAAATCCAAGGTCTGGCCTTAACTGGTTGTGCCTGGCAATGACCTTGTTGAAGGCATTGTTTTGTGAGCGAGGACTTTCTCCAGGGTGAAAACCTATGATCTTTGATCGGGCAACGACGACACTTGGGCACAGTTTCCTTCTTGAAGGCATTGTTATTGGAGTGGAGGACTACTGGTGTTGTTCAGATGGTGTCAGTGTCATTGCTTTGAGGATTAGTTCTCTGTAGCAGTGCTTAGCCCAAAATATATCGAGTCCGTTGGGAACCCCAAGAGGAAGGTATGATGAGCACAACAACAAGTTTTACCTCAGTAATGAAACCAAGGTTATCAATCCAGTAGGAGCAAGGAAACACCTCAAAGGTGTTGCTAGCTGAACTTTGGCAGGGCTCACTACCGGTGCCAGCAGCAACATGGAGACCGGCACAACACAACCACATAACTTTGCCCCCAACTTGTGATGAGGTTGTCAATCTCACCGGTTTTGCTGAAAACAAATGATTAAACGTATCGAGTGAAAGAAAGTAATAGTTTGTAAAAAGTAAACAGAAAATATTAAACAGTTGATTGTAGATTGATAGTAAAGAAAGGACGGGGGTCCATAGTTCACTAGTAGTAGCTCTCCTTAAGATAGATGACATGTTGGGTGAACAAATTACAGCGGGACAATTGACAAACATCGAGAAAGCATACAAGCATATACTACTCATCTTGACTCCTTTGAGACTTGATTGGGCATTACAACATTATACATAGACTGTAATCCAACTACATCTATGACTAATAATCCACCTTCGTGTTATCATCCAACCCCTCCAAAGATTAAGTTGCAAGCAACGGATAATTGCATTACGCATTGTGTGTAAAGTAAACAATATGATTGTTCTATGAACAAAGGATTGTTGTTTTCTCCCTAGTAGCAACAACACATCTAGTACCTTAGAGATTTCTGTCACTTCCCCAGATTATTAGAGGCATGAACCCACTATCGAGCATAAATACTAACTCTTGGAGTTGCTAGCATCTACTTGGCCAAGATAGCTACTAACAACGGAAAGCATACAAGATCACAAATAACAAAGATATGATAGAATCAATAATCAATCTGAAATAGCATCTCAATATCCATCGGATCCCCGCAAACACAACATGTAGAATTACAAATAGATGATCTTGATCATGAACGGAGCTCACAAGATCTAAACATGATAGCACAAAGGAGGAGAACCAGCCATCTAGCTACTACATGGACCCGTAGTCTAGATACGAACTACTCACGCATCATACCGGAGGCTTGCATGGTGATGAAGAAGGCCTCCAGGGTGAATTCCCCTCTCCGGCAGGGTGTCGGGAAGAGCTTCAGATCCCTCCCGATCTAGGGATGGAGATGACAACGGCTACAGACTCTTTCGTAGAATTTTTCATCGGGTACTTAGGGTTTCTGTATCAGAGGCATCTTATAGGTGAAAGGGGAGGCCGAGGGGGTGCCTAGGGCGGCCAGACCACCCCTGGCCCGGGCCAGGCTGGGCCACGCGACCAGGTGGTGTGGCGGATCCCTGGCCCCTCTCCGTCTCGTATTCTGGCTCCAGGTGTCCCTCGGTGAAAAACTGACTTTGTCTTTTGTCCCGTCCAATTCCGAGAATATTCATTTTCTGACTTTCCTGGAACCAAAAACAGCAGAAAACAGGTGATGTGCTCATCGTTCGACGTAGAGCTCATTGGGAACCCCAAGAGGAAGGTATGATGAGCACAGCAGCAAGTTTTCCCTCAGTTATGAAACCAAGGTTTAATCGAACCAGTAGGAGCAAGGAAACACCCCAAAGATGTTACTAGCTGAGCTTTGGCAGGGCGCACTACCGGTGCTAGTAGCAACGTGGAGACATGCACAACACAACCACAGAACTTTGTCCCCAACTTGCGATGAGGTTGTCAATCTCACCGTGTTTTGCGGAAAACAAAGGATTAAACGTATCGAATGGAAAGAAGTAAAAGTTTGCAGAAAGTAAACACAAAGAAGTAAACAGTTGTAGATTGTATGTAAAGGAAAAGGACCGGGATCCATAGTTCACTAGAGGTGGCTCTCCTTAGATAGATAACATGCTGGGTGAACAAATTAGCGGGGCAATTGACAAACACCGAGAAAGCAATACATGCATATACTAATCATCTTGACTCCTTTGAGACTTGATTGGGCAATACAACATAATACATAGACCGCCATCCAACAACATCTATGACTAATAATCCACCTTCAGGTTATCATCCGAACCCCCTCCAGTATTAAGTTGCAAGCAACAGATTATTGCTTTACGAACTGCGTGTAAAGTAAACAATACGATTGTTCTATGAACAAAGGATTGTTGTTTTCTCCTAGTAACAACACATCTAGTACCTTAGAGATTTCTGTCACTTCCCAGTTACGGAGGCATGAACCCACTATCGAGCATAAATACTAACTCTTGGAGTTGCTAGCATCTACTTGGCCAAGATATCTACAAACAACGGAAAGCATGCAAGATCACAAATAACAAAGACATGATAGAATCAATAATCAATCTGAAATAACATCTCAATATCCATCGGATCCCCGCAAACACAACATGTATGGATTACAAATAGATGATCTTAATCATGAACGGAGCTCCCAAGATCTAAACATGAAAGCACAAAGGAGGAGAACCAGCCATCTAGCTACTACATGGATCCGTGGTCCAAGGATGAACTACTCACGCATCATACTGGAGGCTTGCATGGTGATGAAGAAGGCCTCCAGGGTGAATTCCCCTCTCCGGCAGGGTGCCGGGAAGAGCTTCAGATCCCTCCCGATCTAGGGATGGAGATGACGGTGGCTATAGACTCTTTCGTGGATTTTTGATCGGGTACTTGGTTTTCGTCACGAGGGTAATATATAGGCGGAAGGAGAGGCCGAGGGGGTGCCGGGAGCGGCCACACCACCCCTGGCATGGGCTAGGCCTAACCGCGCGGCCAGGTGGTGTGGTGGCTCTCTGGCCCTTCTTCGTCTCGTATTTTGGCACTTGATCCCTTCCGGAAAAATAGGCACTTTGGCTTTTGTCCCGTCCAATTCCGAGAATATTCATTTTCTGACTTTCCTGGAACCAAAAACAGTAGAAAACAGGCAGCTGGCACTGTGGCTCTTGTGAATAGGTTAGTCCAAGAAATCATATGAAAAGTACTCCAAAGTTGGAACAAAACACAAGAAAGTGGATAAAACCAAGCATGGAACATCAAAAATTATAGATACATTTGCAATGTATCAACATCCCCAAGCTTAAGTCCTGCTCGTCCTCGAGTAGGTAAGTGATAAAAAGAAAGAATAATTTTTTAGGTGACATGCACCATCATAAACTTGATCAAAGTATTTGCAAAACATTCAAAGCTGGGATCATAGTACTTCAATCATAACATGAAATACAAAGTTCTAGCAATAAGCAAAGAAACTATGATGCAACATGAAAAGGCACAAACAAAAGATTCATGAATAACAATGCTTTGCAAGACGTTTGTTTGTTTCACATAAAGAAAACATAGCATAATAGTATTCAGCTTGTCCCTCAATAGAGTAGCAAATATAAATGCATAGGACACCTTCAAAGTTCATAAGAGTGACTAGATACAATAGTTTAAAACAAGCAATATCAAGTTATGCATCAATCAACTAGTCTTGGGACAATGCACGTAGAACTAAGAATGGCCACTATGCTCTCAAAGTAAGTGCATAAAGATAGAAGGTGGAGACTCAATATAATGGTGGAAGAAAAACCTTTGTAAAAGGAAGTAGGGATTCAAGTCTCATAAAGAGCTTCCAAAAATTATGGTACTTATAGCTTTCAGCTCTCATTGCCCCTATCATAAGCATCTTGAAGGTGATTAAGGTTAAAGTGACACAACTAAGAGGATATGCTTGACAAGTTATAAACTGAAATCTCATGCCCCTTACTTACGAAGACCGATCCTCATGCTACTCAACTTCAGTCACGAGTAAGCTCTTGTCATTGTAAGTATATGTCATTAAGAACCGCCAACGGGGTACCCGTTGCACATGATATGGGAGCTTTCCCATAATCAAAATGACAAGGCAAGCAGACAATGAGCATCTCAACGATCTTTTTATTTGCCATTTGCATAGGTTTTTATTGAGGATGCTTCATAGAGTGCTCATTATGGTGATGCTGCAAGTTTCCACCATGATTAGGCATGGCTTAGGCTAGCGGCCTAGGCGTTTCTCTAACACACATACAAACTCCATGATCTTACAAGTTCCACTTTTATTTCACACCGTCGGGATCCGTAAGCAAAAGAACATGATATCAACAGGATACAAAGTACAAGTACAATGTTGAAAGCGTTCCCCATGAAACATGGTTCTGCTAATTTCAACTTATAAAGCACAAGCATATACACTCACGAACTTGATGGCACACTTTACTTTATTGCCTCTAATAAGCAAACTATAGATAAGTAACATTTGCGTATATGCTTTAATTATAAATTTTGTGAATAACTAAGTTTATGCATTTGGTCAACCTGGGTAAACAAAATCATGAAAGTACCTGTAGTTCCTCTTGGGGTTCCTAACGAGCTCTACATTGAAAGTCGAGTGCATCAGTAGGTATGGTGGACTCTTTGGAATAACTTGGTTTAGGGAGTTGGATGCATGAGTGGAACTCATACTTGGTTGTGGAGGCTAGCAAAAGACTGAGAGCGACAAACTAAGAGAGCAATAATGGCCATAGTCATGCAGAGCGACAAAACATCATTGATCAAAGCATAAAGTGATACTACAAGTTGAAAACTAAAGGATCATAAAGGCTATGGTGACTGGAGATAGTCATAACATGGTGTGAGCATGCGCCAAGTCAACCCAGATAAAGTATCAAAGGAGAATACCACTATACTATGCTATAATATGCTAAAACAACGCATGATTCATCCAAGGCACATTAAGCAATCTCAATTGTTTATAACAAGTCATGCTATAGCAAAGAATACTAAGCATAAAGCCAAAACAATATCAAGCATGGCATGACAAAGCATAGGCCACCATAAAAAACAAGCTCTTTTTACCACATAAGTATGAACTTTGCTACTCTTTTCCAAACCAAACCAAACTACTTGCAAACCAATGTATGAAAGAGGGGGTCCAACCAATTTATTTAGAAAACTAAGCAAACCAAGCAAACTAAAAACCAAAACAAAAACAAAAAAGAAGACGCTCCAAGAACAACACAACTGTGCATGAAACAATAAAAATGAAGCGTTTGGAAGAAACCTGAGATTTTTATTGATGAAGAAGGGGATGCCTTGGGCATCCCCAAGCTTTGACGCTTGTACTTCTTGGGGTTACAAGAGTGACATCCCCAAGCTTGAGATTTAGTCCATCCTTCGTCTCATTGCTCATTCCTTCCATACACGTGAAAATTTTCCTTCATACAAAACTTCACACAATCTTTATTAGCAACATTAGTGCACTCAAGATAAATAAGTCTTAAGGTTCAGTTCTAATACCAAATAAACTTCCATTCGAACACTAGCTACTGTATTAATTCCCTAAAAAAAGCTCAATTCCCCAAAAGAACTCAAAAAGGAACCCACAAGAAGCAAATGCAGAAAATGGCAGAAATTTGTCAAAACAGACCAGCAGGTAAAGACGAATTTTTTCGAAGACCTTCTTTTGCTCAAATAAAAACGTGTTGAACTAACGAAAGTTAGATAACAACCTGGGTCAGAATCACAAAAAATTACAGCTCAATCCGACATACAGTGCTCTCTCACGAATTTTTACAGTGAAGCACAAAAATCTGTTTCGGGACAACAACTTTCCCAATCATTACTTCACTCTCATTAGAGGTTACTCTTGGCACAAAAAGCAAATAAAAAGGATAAGGAGAGGTTATTACAGAGGTAATAATTTCCAGGACTCATCTAAAACTTTTGGGTTATCTCCCAATAAGTACTTTTCTTTAACACCTTTAAGTTAGGCATAAGAAGCAAAGAAAGAATCAAGTGTTCTCAAATGAAGAAGCATTAAGACCAACTTTCTTGCCCTTACCTCTTTTATTTTTATTCTCAACCTTTGGGAAAATGTGATTGTTTGGTGGAGAAGAAAGGTGCATAGTCCCCCTTCCCACATCTATTATTGCATCAAGGAGTTCTAATAGGGACCTTCCAAGTGTAATTTGTCCTTTTCCTGCACATTCAATAACAAGATAATCAGTAGAAATCATTTTCCCAAGGATCTTTGTAAACACTCCTTCGGCTATTCCAATAGGTAATATGGTAGCATTATTAGCAAGAGATATTTCTTTTCCTCCTTCAGTAAGCCCCCAAAGATTTAAAGATTCATAAATATCTTTGGGCATAAGACAAAATTCAGACATGATATCGCAGCGAGCTTGAAAAGTTTTAGTGTTTATCTCAATCTTTACTGTAGGGAGCCACTTTGATGGTTCAGAATTTATTGGAACATAATTGTGATGCTCCCTAAGCGTATTATAGCAATCTTTTAAGCTAGCAGTGCCAGTCTCAAGAGTGTTCAACCTAGCAAAAAAATTGCGAAAGAAATATCAGTTTGGCTAGGCATGTTGTAAGTGAGGATCAATTTCTTTATAGCATTAGTAGCATCATCATCATTATATTGGAGGAAAATTCCTCCCACAATAGCATCTGAAGCATATCTATAGCAAAGAGCAATCCCAAGGTAAAAACTGCTAAGAAACAAGCTTTGAGTCATTTTAGGCTCAGTTTTTTCATGTAGATCAAAGATTCTAGACCAAGCTTCCTTAAAACTTTCCTCAATTTCTTGTTTAAAAGTGAAAATCATTTCCTCGGGTGACATAGTGATTGGAGCAAGGCTAGACATGAAGGCAACTTAAGATAGGAACTATTTTTTTTTGTGTTTTTCAAATATGAAAGCAAACTAGTAAAACTAATTTTTTTGTGTGTTTTTGATAACAAAACAAGCAAAGTAAGCAAAAATAAACTAAGCAAAACAAAAACAACAAAGTAAAGAGATTGGTTATGAGGGACTCCCCTTGTGAAGTTGTCCTTGACTCCCTGGCAACGGCGCCAGAAAAGATCTTGATGTGCTCGTCGTTCGACGTAGAGCTCGTTGGGAACCCCAAGAGGAAGGTATGATGAGCACAGCAACAAGTTTTCCCTCAGTTATGAAACCAAGGTTTAATCGAACCAGTAGGAGCAAGGAAACAACCCAAAGGTGTTACTAGCTGGGCTTTGGCAGGGCGCACTACCGGTGCTAGTAGCAACGTGGAGACCTGCACAACACAACCACAAAACTTTGTCCCCAACTTGCGATGAGGTTGTCAATCTCACCATGTTTTGTGGAAAACAAAGGATTAAACGTATCGAATGGAAAGAAGTAAAAGTTTGCAGAAAGTAAACACAAAGAAGTAAACAGTTGTAGATTGTATGTAAAGAAAAAGGACCGGGATCCATAGTTCACTAGAGGTGGCTCTCCTTAGATAGATAACATGCTGGGTGAACAAATTACAGCGGGGTAATTGACAAACACCGAGAAAGCAATACATGCATATACTAATCATCTTGACTCCTTTGAGACTTGATTGGGCAATACAACATAATACATAGACCGCCATCCAACTGCATCTATGACTAATAATCCACCTTCAGGTTATCATCCGAACCCCCTCCAGTATTAAGTTGCAAGCAACAGATTATTGCTTTACGAACTGCGTGTAAAGTAAACAATACGATTGTTCTATGAACAAAGGGTTGTTGTTTTCTCCCTAGTAGCAACAACACATCTAGTACCTTAGAGATTTCTGTCACTTCCCCAGATTACCAGAGGCATGAACCCACTATCGAGCATAAATACTAACTCTTGGAGTTGCTAGCATCTACTTGGCCAAGATAGCTACTAACAACGGAAAGCATGCAAGATCACAAATAACAAAGACATGATAGAATCAATAATCAATCTGAAATAGCATCTCAATATCCATCGGATCCCGCAAACACAACATGTATGGATTACAAATAGATGATCTTGATCATGAACGGAGCTCACAAGATCTAAACATGAAAGCACAAAGGAGGAGAACCAACCATCTAGCTACTACATGGATCCGTAATCCAAGGATGAACTACTCACGCATCACACCGGAAGTTTGCATGGTGATGAAGAAGGCCTCCAGGGTGAATTCCCCTCTCTGGCAGGGTGCCGGGAAGAGGTTTAGATCCCTCCCGATCTAGGGATGGAGATGACGGCGGCTACAGACTCTTTCGTGGATTTTTGATCGGGTACTTAGGGTTTTCGTCCCGAGGGCAATATATAGGCGGAAGGAGAGGCCGAGGGGGTGCCGGGAGCGGCCACACCCCCCTGGCGCAGGCCAGGCCTGGCCGCGAATATTCATTTTCTGACTTTCCTGGAACCAAAAACAACAGAAAACAGGCAGCTGGCACTGTGGCTCTTGTTAATAGGTTAGTCCAAGAAATCATATGAAAAATACTCCAAAGTTGGAACAAAACACAAGAAAGTGGATAAAACCAAGCATGGAACATCAAAAATTATAGGTACATTTGCAATGTATCAACAGACAGCTGGCACTGTGGCTCTTGTTAATAGGTTAGTCCAAGAAAGTGTATAGAAAGTACTCCAAAGTGTGGACAAAACACAAGAAAGTAGATAAAACCAAGCATGGAACATCAAAAATTATGGATACGTTTGCAACGCATCAAGCGGGACTTTTCTTTTTTGTAATTTTTTTCTTTTTTCTGGGCTGTGTGTATCCGTAGGGCCGCTAGGGCATGCGTTGTTGCAGAGGCCGAGTGTAATTGGTATCCCTGTGATATTAATATATACTCTTTTCCAAAAAAAAGCCTTACCTCCTGGCTGGTCTGGTGAGCTTATCCAACATTAGTAAGGCAGAAAACAAAGTTTAGTCAATTGCAATTCAAATAACTACTAGCTTATATTAAAATTTAATAGACATAATCAGTCATGGCGTGTGTGTTGTAGCACAAGTTCACGGACAATTGCCCGTGATGCAACACAAGTTCATCATACACGGAGGGGTTATAACTGAATACCACCTCTCAAAATATACAAACCAAATTTCATGGATCACCGCAACCAAAGTTCATCAGCCTAGCTACTCCAAAATACATATCACAGTCATCATCATCAACACCGCTACCAGCACCTCATTGGACAGCTTAGTTCGCTGCCCAGAGCTAGTGTTTGTTCAGGAAGACCGTGAACCAGCTCATCCTGCGCTCAGGCGTCATGGCAAGATACCTGGTTGCCTGTCCACCGTACTCCATCAGGTGGATAAGAGCACAGTGTATCGCGGCCAGAGAGACGGGCGCAATGGGAATGCGAGGACCATAGATCATATTCATCTGAGCATAGTTCTCAATGGGCTTGTTGATCAACTCGGTGTCCTTCGACTGAGCCTACATGAGAACCACAGTTAGTTCAAGACATGTAGTTCATATGTGAGCTTTACAACTACTGATGCAAGTGCAAATATATCGAACTTGATGTGCACATAGTAATCATCATCGTCCATGATGATAGCAGAGGTCTCCTCAACCTAGCGTTCTCAAGCCTCTTGATCCTCAGCACCTGAATCCACCTAACTCACCAATGCCTCGTATGGTTGTACACCTGGTTCGAAGTGACTGTCTGACCACAGAAATTCAAGACATAGTCTGCAATCTACTGCATGTCTGCTTCTCTGAATCCCTAAACAACTGAATCCCCTTTCTAGATGAACTGGTAGACCCGATTCAGGACGAAGATGGACATAGATGCTTGCTATGACATAGCCAACTTCTTCTTGCACACCGCATCAGCCATCGGCACATAACATAGAGGCCGCACAGAGATTGCAGACAGATCAAGAGACACAACCTTCTTCTATGGCACTAGAGATACGCAGTGCGTTCAGTTCTAGGGGGAGATATGCTTGTAACACTAATCCTACCTATAACAAATGGCAATCCTCATAGTACAACATGAATACTGATTGCCAAAATGCACCACGAAAGGTCAAGATCTACTATAAGCGAGCACAGGCGAACATATGAACTGTGAGCTAGAACATGGTAACAGATCTAAGCTGCGAGAGCTAGGGTTAGGTGTCTATGATCACGATCTAAATCTCAACCGATGAGGACGACATGTCAGATAGCCGAGGACGAAGGCTTGCCGGAGATGAGCTACACCCACCGGAGTAGGACGCGCCGCTTACCTGGTCGTCGGTGAGGAAGAGGATTTGGAGGGAGAGCTCTAAATTGAGGAAAATGGTGGCGGGATTTTGGAGACGGAGGAGGGGTGGTGTAAATAGCTGGTGTGAATCGGCTGGCGGTAACGAACTAAAGATTGAAGGCGTTGGTGGTTGGTGTAGGCTGCTGCAGTTGGTGTTGATTCGCAGCGGTCCGATAGCGGCGAGACGCCGCTGGGCCGCTGCCTTTTCTGGTCGAATGGCAGCCTGGGGGTCAACAACCTCCACCAGAGGCCCTTCTTCGAAGCGCAGCGCTGGAGCTCGACATCTTGTCATCAGCAAGTGGTGCGTCCCCGTTGATTGCAAGATGGCCGGTGGCTTCGCTTCTTCTCCGGCTAGTGAACGTCACGAGCAAGAGTTCCCTGACCTCGCCGTCGGTTGGAGGCCGCCGGAGTTTGTTGGTGGAGGCGCCCAAGGACTCGATTGCTTTTTATTTTTTAGTCCTAGGGTGCTTTCTGCAAAGTGGAGGCCTTTTTCTGTTTTGTCTAGCCCGGCTAGGTTGCTCGATGTAAAAGGCCTCCTGATATCTTATACCTGCCACATGTTTCTATGTGCAGCTTCCGGGGTCTTCTAAACCCTTTCACCGTTAGAAAAAAAAACACGTCCCTGGTAATTTATCTGGCACTACTGCACTACAGTGTCAAACATGGCCCTGTACCTACGACACAGGTTCTTCCGACGAAAAAACCATAGTACTAGGAGTACAAATTTCTGCATGAAATTGCGGTCACCGTATGCGTACACTCTTTGGTGCGTGTTGGAGCAAGATCGCCGTCATCTCAGCCGGTTGGTGGTGCGGGCAAATGGCACGTATACCAGTACATGGAGTGTAGAGGAAGGCAAAGAAAGGTCGAGCTCCAATGGATTCCCCATCATTGGGAGGTTGGCCAGAAAATCTGTCGATCACAACTCTGCTCTGCCCCAGCCCAGGGTTCCAATTCCCAACCATCTTAAGTTCAGGGTAGGCTATCATTACTCGCGTAATTGGACCCGGGCCCTAGCTACCAATCATAGTACCTCTCCAGATTGTACAATGATTTGATTTGGTTCCTCTGCTTAGACATATCACTAGTACCCGTACCTCCTTCTGGGCCCTGCCATGCTCATAATTCAAACCTAATTAGCTCGAAAAGTTTTCCCATCCCTGTGACATGAAGCATATTTTTAAAGAAAGTAGAGTATCTCGTTTGGAAAAATGCAATTGGAATACATTTATCTCTGGACTGTAGGTGGCATCTCTTCGGTAGACCCTCCTTCTTCGGTAGATCTCGTGTCACTCTCTGCTGCTACTTTGCTACAATGCTACACATCGGTTAGTTGCGTAGTCTCCATATGCTTTGTATCTCCGATGCAATTTACACTCGGTGGAGAAATACAGGTCAAACTAGAAAAGGATGCAAGTGTGACGCCTCACCTGCTCCCCAAAATTTTCAGATAAACACCTCGCCTCGCCAGCTGTAGTCGGTTCACGGAATTATCCTCACGCCAATGGCAAAGCACTCGGCAAAAGCAGGTGTCCAGCTAAGTGATACTCGATGTGTGGTATATATCTGCCTGCCTGCCTGCCTGCCTGCTTGACTGTGTGCAATGATTAGTACATAATCTAGACAGTTCAGATAAATACTACTCCCTCTGTTTCAAATTACTCCGCGCGCACGTTTACCTAGGTGGCCTAGTATTCTCTCATTTTTTATCAAAAAATTCTTAAAATTTTTAGTATACGTAGTACATATTACATACTATCTATTTCAAAAATTCGAGGATTTTTTTGAATGAAAAATGAGAGAGTACTAGTTCACCTACATAAGCGCGCCGGCGGAGTAATTTGAAACAGAGGAGTACTATTCTCTAGTATAGCGCAGCTCATATATGTCTACTGAAATAGTCAATCATTATACAATCATTTGTCACTGGATAGAAGATTGACATTTTTTCCAGGAGCTTTTAAGTATGATGAACCTGCAGGTAGCTAGAACTTAACACATGCAGAAGCAGTTCAGTTTAATCAGTACTGCCTTTTCCTATACAGAAGCAGGGGAATGGGTAGTTGGTTACAGGCTAGACATGTCAGATAAGTTGCTTGCATTTCAATACATGTAAGAGACCGGGAGCATCTCGATATATACCTTTGTCTCCACAAGGGTACATGATCCTCTGACGCTTTGCTTAAAACAATTAAAGTTTCCTTTCCTTCGAAAACTGTAATACTCTACCTTTTCATGGCACCTGTTTGGTTCCTCCCTTATCTACACATAACCGAACTATGCCACCGAATATAATGTTAGAAACAGTCTGCGAGGTCATATTTTAATTATATTGTACCCCGTCGAAGTATATAAATAGAGAAGAGGTGGAGGCTTAGATCCCACGAAACCCTAAACCTATTCTTTAAACTTGGTATCAGAGCCAATACCGCCGCCGCCGCCGCCGCAGCGAGATCCGTCCGCCGCCACCGCGATGACGACTTCCGCTCTCTCCCTCTCGGAGTCCATCGGGGCGATCGCCTCATCGTCAACCGCATTCGTCGGGTCATAGGTGGTGTTCCCGGCGGTCTCCGTCCGCCTGGAGGCAGGCAACTTTGCCCTATGGAAGGGCCTTATCCTCCCCAACCTCGCCGACGCCGGCCTTCACCATCATCTCGACGAGAACGTCGCGGCACCCAAGAAGATCGTCACCCAGGGAGAGGGGGACAAGGCCATCACCATCGTGAACCTGGAGTACGCGCGCTGGTGGTCTGCCGTTCAGAAGGTCATGGGCTATCTCCTCGGCTCCATGGAGCCTGACATCGCCAACTAGCTCCTCGGTTGCAAGACCATTGCTGCGGTGTGGAACGGCATCCACACCATGAACGGTGCCTAGAGTCGCGCTAATGTGCGCCACATCCACCGTCAACTGTCCTCCACTCGTAAGGAGGATCTCTTCGATGCCGTGTACATGCACAAGATGAAGTCTTTTGCCGATGCCATGCCCGCCGCCGGGTCCCCCGTCAACAAGGACGAGCTCGTCGATTACATCGTCATCGGGATCGGGTCTGCGTACAACTCCATCGCTGCCACGCTCACCTTCGGCAACAAATCGATTCCGTATGACGAGTTCTACTCCGCCATCCTCTCGTACAAGTCCCTCCAGACTCAGGCCGAGGGCAGGTGGTCCTCTTCGGCCAACACGGCATATCATGGCTACGGTTCCCCTTACGGCACCCCATACGACAACCCTGGCTGCCAGCGTGCGCCAGAGTATCCTCCTTCGTATTAAGGGGGGCAATCGTCCTCCTGGCAATGGTGGCCAGCAAGGACAAGGCTGCCACAACGGCGGCAACTATGGATGCAACGGCGGTGGAGGAGGCCGCCAAGATGGCCGCAATGGCGGCAATGGACACAAAGGTGGCAACGGTCGCAATAACGATGGTGGTAACGGCAGGAAGTGGAGGCCGCGCTGCCAGATATGTGGCTAATGGTGTCACGAAGCGTACGAGTGGTATAGCCGCTTCGACTAGGACTACCGCGCAGATAACTCATGCGCGGGAAACGCCGCCACCATGACCTCCAACTCGATCCCTCCCTAGATCCTGGACTCCGGGGCTATGGATCATCTGACGAACAATCTCGAGCACCTCCACGTCCACGAGCATTATGGAGGAAAAGATCAGGTCCAGGTGGCCAATGGTGCAGGTTTGTCTATTTCACATATTGGTCATTCGACTTTAGCCGGTTCTTCTCTCAAATTGAACAATATTCTTCATGTTCCTAATCTAAGTAAAGATCTCCTCTCCGTTTATCGTCTTGTCTGGGATAATGACGTGTTTGTTGAGTTTCACCGTCGCTTTTTCCTTGTTAAGGACAAGGTAACAGGGAGAATCCTGTTGGCCGGTAGAAGTCGGGGAGGTCTCTACCCTATCCCGTTTGCTCGCGCATTGTCGTTATCGCCCCATGCCTCCGCTAGTGATGTCACGTCATCTTAGTGGCATCAGCGTATTGGTCATCCTACAAATAATGTAGTTCAGTCTATAGTTAAAACGCATGAGATTTCATGTACTTCAGATAATTCGTCCTTGGTGTGTGATGCCTGTCAGCGTGCCAAGAGCCGCCAACTATCTTATAGTGCAGCTTCTCTTGTTTCTACTGCCCCTCTTGAACTTGTTCATTCTGATGTTTGGGGTAAAGCACGTACATCCTCCGGGGGTACCAATACTATGTTAGTTTCATAGATGATTATTCTCGTTTCACTTGGATTTATCTTCTTAAGAACAAGTCTGATGTTGAACAAGTATTTTATGCTTTCTAAGGCTTATGTTGAACGCCTTCTCAACACTAAAATCAAGGCTGTTCAGTCCGATTGGGGGGTGAGTACCATCGTCTCAATAGCTATTTCTAGCGCACGGGTGTTGTTCACCATGTTTCATGTCCACACACGTCTCAACAGAATGGGATCGCTGAGCGTAAACATTGTCATTTGGTTGAGACAGGGCTTCCCCTGCTTTCTCACTCGTCACTTCCCTTCACTATTGGGACGAAGCGTTCTTGACGGCTTGCTATTTGATAAATCGCATGCCCACTTGATTATTGGCTCAACACGTCGAGCTCGTTGGGAAACCCCAAGAGGAAGGTATGATGAGCACAGCAGCAAGTTTTCCCTCAGTTATGAAACCAAGGTTATCGAACCAGTAGGAGCAAGGAAACACCTCCAAGGTGTTGTTTCCAACTTGGAATCCTCCACAACGCAACCACAGAACTTTGCCCCCAACTTACAGTGAGGTTGTCAATCTCACCGGTTTTGCTGAAAACAAAGGATTAAACGTATTGTGTGGAAGAAAGTAAAAGCTTCCAGAAAGTAAACAGAAAACAGTAAACAGTTGTAGATTGATGGTAAAAGAAAGGACCGGGGTCCATAGTTCACTAGTGGTGATTCTCCTTAAGATAGATGACATGTTGGGTGAACAAATTACAGCGGGGCAATTGACAAACATCGAGAAAGCATACATGCATATACTAATCATCTTGACTCCTATGAGATTTGATTGGGCATTACAACATTATACATAGACCGGAATCCAACTACATCTATGACTAATAATCCACCTTCAGGTTATCAATCCGAACCCCCTCCAGTATTAAGTTGCAAGCAACAGATAATTGTATTACGCATTGCGTGTAAAGTAAACAATATGATTGTTCTATGAACAAAGGATTAGTGTTTTCTCCCTAGTAGCAACAGCACATCTAGTACCTTAGAGATTTACACTTCCCAGTTACTAGAGGCATGAACCCACTATCGAGCATAAATACTCCCTCTTGGAGTTGCTAGCATCTACTCGGCCAAGATATCTACTAACGATAGAGAGCATGCAAGATCACAAATAACAAA
The DNA here is from genome assembly GCA_023614405.1 of Avena insularis. Lineage (NCBI taxonomy): Eukaryota > Viridiplantae > Streptophyta > Magnoliopsida > Poales > Poaceae > Avena > Avena insularis. The sequence goes on along the minus strand of CM042690.1, from coordinate 654,263,260 downwards.
GACATGATAGAATCAACAATAAATCTGAAATAGCATCTCAATATCCATCGGATCCCCGCAAACACAACATGTATGATTACAAATAGATGATCTTGATCATGAATGGAGCTCACAAGATCTAGACATGGTAGCACAAAGGAGAAGAACCAACCATCTAGCTACTACATGGACCCGTAGTCCAGGGATGAACTACTCACGCATCACATCGGAGGCAGGCATGGTGATGAAGAAGGCCTCCAGGGTGAATTCTCCCCTCCGGCAGGGTGCCGGGAAGAGCTTCAGATCCCTCCCGATCTAGGGATGGAGATGACGACGACTACATACTCTTTCGTGGAAATTTGATTGGGTCCTTAGGGTTTCTGTATCGGAGGCATCTTATAGGCGAAAGGGGAGGCCGAGGGGGTTCCCTAGGCGGCCGCACCACCCCTGGCGCAGGCCAGGCCTGGCCGCGTGGCCAGGTGGTGTGGTCGGCCCCTGGACCCTCTCCGTCTCGTATTCTGGCTCCGTGTCCCCCTCGGTGAAATAATGACTTTGGCTTTTGTCCCGTCCAATTCCGAGAATATTCATTTTCTGACTTTCCTGGAACCAAAAATAGCAGAAAAGCAGTAGCCGTGGCATCTTGTTAATAGGTTAGTCCAAGAAAGTGTATAAAAAGTACTCCAAAGTATGGACAAAACATAAGAAAGTAGATATAAACCAAGCATGGAACATCAAAAATTATAGATACGTTAGCAACGTATCAACATCCCTAAGCTTAACTCCTGCTCGTCCTCGAGTAGGTAAGTGATAAAAAGAAAGAATAATTTTTGAGGTGACATGCACCATCATAAACTTGATGAAAGTATTTGTAAATCATTGATAGTTGGGATCATAGTACTTCAACATAGCATGAAAGATAAAGTTCTAATAATAAGACATAGCAACTATGTTGTAACATGAAAAGGCACAAACAAAAGATTAATGAATAACAATGCTTTGCAAGACGTTTGTTTGTTTCACATAAAGAAAACATAGCATAATGGCATTCAACTTGTCCCTCATAGAGTAGCAAACATAAATGCATAGGACACCTTCAAAGTTCATAAGGGTGACTAGATACAAATAGTTTAAGAACAAGCAATATCAAAGTGATGCATCAATCAACAAGTCTTGGGACAATGCACATAGAACTAAGAATGGCCACTATGCTATCTCAATAGGTGCATAAAGATAGAAGGTGGAGACTCAACATAAAAGTAAAAGAAAGGCCTTCATAGAAGGAAGCAGGGATTCAAGTTTCATAAAGAGCTTCCAAAAATTATGGTACTTATTAGCTTTCAGCTGTCATTGCCCCTATCATAAGCATCTTGAAGTGATTAAGGTTAAAGTGAACAAACTATGGAGTATATGCTTGACAAAGTATAAGTTGGAAATCTCATGTCCCTTGAATACGAGGGCCGCTCCTCATGCTACTCAAGTTTAGTTACTAGTAAGTTCTTGTCATAGTAAGTACATGTGTATCATAGAGAACCGCTTAAGGTACCCTTGCCTGATGATACGGAAGAATCCCCATATCAAAATGACAAGGCAAGCAGACAACGAGCATCTCAGCAATCTTCTTATTTACCATGGGAAAATGGTGCTTTTTTCTCTCTTTCCTCTTTTCTCATATCTCTTTTTTTTCCTTTTTCCTTTTCTCTTTTTCTCAATCTCTATCTCTTTTTTTATAAGAAGAATGCTTCATAGACAACTCATTATGGTTACGCTACAGGTTTCCACCATGATTAGGCATGGATTAGATCGGCGGCCCAGGCATTTATCTAACACACATACATAACTCCATGGACTTACAAGCTCCCCTTTCATTTCACACCGACGACATCCATAGACAAAAGAGCATGATATCAACTCGGTACAAAGTACAAGTGCAATGTTGAAAGCGTTCCCCATGACAACATGGTTCTGCTAATCCCCAACATATAAGTGCAAGCATATACAACATAGACGACACAATGGTTCAAGTGTATTAAGGGCAAGAAAAGTAAAGTGTGCCATCAAGTTCGTGAGAGCTTTAATCACTAGTTTTCTCATAACAAGTTTAATTCGGAAGGTAGATAAAAACATGAATATACTTGGAATAGCAAATGCTAATAGGTAGGTATGGTGGACTCTTTGGAATAACTTAGTTTTATTTGGAGTTGGATGCATGAGTGGAACTCATACTTGGTTATGGAGGCTAGCAAAAGACTGGGAGCGACCAACTAAGAGAGCAATAATGGCCATAATCATGCAAAGCGAGAAAACATCCTTAATTAAAGCATAAAGTGATATTACAAGTCGAAAACTAAAGGATCATAAAGGCTATGGTGACTTGGGATAGTCATAACATGGTGTGAGCATGCACCAAGTCAACCCAAATAAAGCATCAAAGGAGAATACCACAATACTATGCTTTAATATGCTAAAACAATGCATGATTCTTCCAAGGCACATTAAGCAATCTCAATTGTTTGTAACATGTCATGCTACATCAAGATCACTAAGCATAAAGCCAAAACAATATCAAGCATTACATGACAAAGCATGGGCCACAGTAAAAAACAAGCTCTCTTTACCACTTAAGCATGAACTTTCCTACTCTTTTCCAATCCAAACCAAACTATTTGAAAACTAATGTATGAAAGAGGGGGTCCAACCAATTTATTCAAGCAAACTAAGCAAACCAAGAAAACGAAAACAAAAAAAACAAAGACGCTCCAAGAACAACGCAACTATGTATGAAGCAATAAAAATGAAGTGTTTAGAAGAAACCTGGTATTTTTATTGATGAAGAAGGGGATGCGTTGGGCATCCCCAAGTTGACGCTTATACTTCTTGGATATTTCTTGGGGTGACACACGTGGCATCCCCAAGCTTGAGCTTTAGTCCATTCTTCATCTCATTACATCATTCTCTCCATACACCTGAAAATTTTCCTTCATACAAAACTTCACACAATCTTTATTAGCAACATTAGTGCACTCAAGATAATAAGTCTTTGGGTTCAGTTTCAACACCAATAAAACTTCCATTAAAACACAAGCTACTGTAGCACTTCCCTTAAAAAGCTCAATTCCCCAAAGAGAACTCAAAAAAGAATCAACAAGAAGCAAATGCAAATAATGGCAGAATTCTATCAAAATAGACTAGCAGGTAAAAATCAATTTTTCCAAGACCTTCTGTTGCTCAAATCGAAAAGTGTTGAACTAACGAAAGTTAGATAACAACCTGGGGCAGAAGAAAAAAATTCACGCCTCACAACAACGTACAGATATTTTATACGAATTTTTACAGTGAAGCACAAAAATCTGTTTCAGGACAGCAACTTTCCCAAGCATTACTTCTCTCTCATTAGAGGTTACTCTTGGCACAAAAAGCAAATAAAAAGGATAAGGAGCGGTTATTACTGAAGTAATAATTTCCAAGACTCATATAAAACTTTTGGGTTATCTCCCAATAAGTACTTTTCTTTAACGCCTTTAAGTTAAGCATAAGAAGCAAGAAAAAAAATCAAGTGTTCTCAAATGAAGAAGCATTAAGAGCAAATTTTGTTTCCATAGGAGAGGCAAAAGGAATCTTCTCTCTCTTCTTAGGAAAGTGTTGTATACCTTTCTTGAGTGGGAGTTGATATTTAATGGTGCCTTCTTTCATATTAATAATGGCACAAACAGTTCTAAGAAAAGGTCTTCCCAAAGTAATAGGACAAGAAGCATTGTATTCAACATACAAAACATAGAAATCAACGGGGACATAGGCATTGTTAACCATAATAAGAACATCATTAATACTCCCCATGAGTTTATTTTTAGCATTATCATCAAGTGGGACATTTAAATAACAATCTTCCAATGGTGGCAAATCAAGCATATCATAAATCCTTCTAGGCATAATAGAAACACTATTATCAAGATTTAATAAAGCTTTGAAATCAAAATCATTCACTTTCATATTAATGATGGGTTCCCAACCATCTTCTAGTTTCATAGGAATAGAAGCTTTATGTATCATCTTTTCTTCTTTAATTTTATGAGAGCATCAGTAATGTGTTTTGTAAATGCCATATTCATAGCACTAGCATTAGGACTTTTAGCAAGCTTTTGTAGGAACTTAATTACTTCAGAAATATTGCAACCATCAAGATCAAAATCATAATTATCATCTAAAGTAGTAGAGCTATTACTAGCTTCAACATTAGTGGTAGTGATAGTAGAAACACTAATGTTTCTAGCAATTTCATCTTCTCTTTCCCACTTAGCATGCAATTCAGCTAATAGTCTAACATTTTCATCAATTCTAACTTGTATGGCATTAGTAGCAGCAAAGGGATTATCAATAGTTTCAGGTTTAGTAGCCATTTTATTCAAAGAAGATTGTGCTTCAGCCAATGATGCTATATTTCTTTCGGCATTAGAGAGTTTTTCCTCAATAGTTTTATTAAAAGCAGTTTGTTTACTAATAAAATCTTTAAGCATAACTTCAAGTTCAGAGGGTGCACTTCTATTATTGTTTTAGGAATTTCCATAAGCATTACCATTATTGGGACGATATGGCCTATAGTTATTATTACCAAAATTATTCTTGTAGGCATTGTTGCTAAAATTATTATTTCTTATAAAGTTCACATCAACTTGCTCTTCTTAAGCAACCAAAGAGGCTAATGGAACATGATTTGGATCAATATGAGCTTTCCCATTAACAAGCATATACATAATAACATAAATTTTATCACTCAAGGAGGATGTTTCTTTAACAGAATTTACCTTCTTACCTTGTGGAGCTCTCTTAGTGTGCCATTCAGAAGTTTTGTTGCAGCACCCAAAGTAATGGATATAAAGGTACCTCCAGTAGTAGAATCCAGTAGATTTCTTGAAGAATAGTTCAATCTTGCATAAACGGTTTGGATAATCATCCAAGCAGTCAGTCCATGAGTGGGACAGTTCTTTACCAAAGATTTCATTCTTTCCCAAGCTTGAGCAACATGTTCATTATCAGGTTGTTCAAATTTCATTATTTCACTTCTCATAGATATAATCTTAGCAGGAGGATAGTATTTTCCAATGAAAGCATCTTTGCATCTAGTCCAAGAATCAATACTATTTCTAGTTAGGGATTGCAACCATTCTTTAGCTTTTCCTCTCAAAGAGAAACGAAACAATTTAAGCTTAATAATATCCCCATCTATATCCCTATGCTTTTGCATTTCACAAAGTTCAACAAAGTTATTTAGATGAGCAGCAACATCTTCAGTACCAATACCAGAAAATTGTTCTCTCATAACAAGATTGAGTAGAGTAGGTTTAATTTCAAAGAAAGTAGCTTCAGGAACAGGTGGAGCAATAGGTGTGCACATGAAATCATTGTTGTTGGTGCTAGTGAAGTCACACAACTTAGTGTTTTCAAGAGTAGTTATTTTTTTGTTTTTAATAAAGAAAGCAAACTAGTAAAACTAATTTTTGTGTGTGTTTTTGATAAATAAACAAGCAAACAAAGCAAAAATAAACTAAGGAAAACAAAAATAACAAAGTAAAGATATTGGTTATTGATGACCCACAAGTATAGGGGGTGTATCGCAATATTTTCGATAAGTAAGAGTGTCGAACCCAACGAGGAGCAGAAGGTGCTGGCTAGTGGTATGGATCAGGAATTCTCTGCAAATACTTAGCAAACGGATTTTTAGGGGTTTTTGATAAAGCAAGTAAATAAAGTACAAGTAAATAAAAGACAATAAGAATAGATGCAGCAAGTGGCCCAATCCTTTATACAACAAAGGACAAGCTGGTTGTATTACTTAAGATGACCAAACGTTCTCGAGGACACATGGGAAGACTGTCAAGTGCTTTCGCTTCATATAGTTGATTAATCTTCTTTAGCTTGCTAAGTGTTGTGTGGGTGAACCTGTACTAATGTACCGACCTTCCTAGGACTAATACATACTTGTGATTAAACCCCTTGCAAACATCCGTAAGTACAAGAAAGTAATTAAGGTAGAAACCTAACCATAGCTTTAAACTCTAAGACCCTTACATCCCTTGTGCAATGGTTTCCTAACGGGGGTTCAGGTTTCTATCACTCCGGCAACCCCTATGATTAGTATCCAAATACACAATGCATTCCCCTAGGCCCATATAGGTGAAGTGTCATGTAGTCGACATTCACATGACACCACTAGAAGAAGTACACCACAACTTAAATATCAAACTATTGAATCTTTCTCAACACAACTCCACTACTAACAACATGACTTCTCCCATGTCCTCAAGAACAAAACGAACTACTCACAAGACATAATATGGATCATGATCAGAGATGGAATAATGATGTATAACAATCAGAACATAAACGATAATTCAATGGTTCACTCAATAGCATCAACTACAAAGAGTAATCAACACCTGGAAAGTTTCCCCTAAGAACTATGCAAGATTCAACCCAATTGTTATAGCAATATGGAGATGGTGATGAGGGTGATAATGGTGATGATGGTGGTGGTGATGATGATGATCCCGATGAAGTCCAGCTTGATGGTGGTGTTGATGGCAACGATCTCCCCTCTCCAGGAAGGAATTCCCCTGGCAGAAATCTGTCTGCCGGAGAGATCTTTCTCTCTCGGTGTTTTCCGCCCCGCAGAGGCGGCGGAATCTTTCTGTGGTCGCTCCTCGAGTCTGAGGGTTTCGGGAGGAATATATACGCCAGAGGGGAGATCTAGAGGTGGGCCAGGGCGGCCACACCACTTGGTGGCACGACCTAGGGTGGCCCGCGCCAGGGGTGGTGTGGGCCCCCTGTGGCCCATCTCCACTCCCTCTTCTGGCTTCCTTCGTCTTCTGGAAAAATAGGATTTTTTGTATATTTTCCCGGATTTTCTGATCTTCGCGAATTTTGCCTCCAAACAGCACCTTTTCCATCAGAATCCTGACTACAGCGGTCCATGCTCCAAAAGTCATCAACCATGCAAAAACAGATGAAATAACATAAGTATCATCTCTTAATATGAAATATATCAATGAATAATAGTGAATTATGATATGGAATAGTGATGCAAAATGGACGTATCAACTCCCCTCAAGCTTAGACTTCGCTTGTCCCCAAGCGAAACTGAGCTCAATAAACATGACCTCTGGTTTATGGAGTGAAGAGTCGATAAAAGAATACGGACAAGAAGCATCACATTCATCAATACATAGATCATAATAGAAGACAAATCACTATTATATAACTCAACTTGCAATAAGCAAAGGAAACACAATAAAGAAACATGAAGTAAATCGTAATTGGTAATGGCAAACTTAGCTCTTGGTCAAAGAATAGTTGATAATTGGCTGGAGTTCACAAATAACTGGTTTTCAATGATAGCTTTGAAAGTAGTAATCACCAAGATAAGAGCAATGTGCAAAACAAGGAACATAAGGAACATGATTGAATAAGTCATCATATGAATGAATGAAACACAACAACTCAAAATACTTGCTGAGATAGAAAGGAATAGGTTTACTGACTCAACTAAAAAGTAAAAGAAAGACCCTTCGCAGAGGGAAGCAGGGATTGCAAGTTTCATAAAGAGCTCCCAAAAATTATGATACTTATTAGCTTTCAGCTCTCATTTCCCCTATCATAGGCATCTTTAGGTGATTAAGGTTAAAGTGATCAAATATGAGGATATGCTTGACAAGTTGTAAATTGAGAATCTCATGTCCCTTGAATACGAGGGCCGCTCCTCATGCTACTCAAGTTTAGTCACCGATAAGTTCTTGTCATCGTAAGCACATGTGTATCATAGAGAACCGCCAATGGGGTACCCCTTGCTCGATGATACGGAAGAATCCCCATATCAAAATGACAAGGCAAGCAGACAACAAGTATCTCAGCAATCTTCTTATTTACCATGGGAATATGGTGCTTTTTTTTCTCTCTTTCCTCTTTTCATAATATCTCTTTTTTTCTTTTTCTCTTTTTCTCAATATCGGACTCTTTTTTATAAGAAGAATGCTTCATAGATACTCGTTATGGTTACGCTGTAGGTTTCCACCATGTCAGCATGGATTAGACCAACGGCCCAGGCGTTTCTCTAACACACATGCATACTCCATGGACTTACAAGCTCCCCTTTCATTTCACACCGACGACATCCATAGACAAAACAACATGATTTCAACTAGGTACAACGTACCAGTGCAATGTTGAAAGCGTTCCCCATGATATCATGGTTCTGCTAATTCACAACTTACAAAGTGAAGCATATACGCAACATAGATGGACACAGTGGTTCAAGTTTATTAAGTGCAAGAAAGTAAAGTGTGCCATCAAGTTCGTGAGAGCTTTAATCACTAATTTTCACATAACAAGTTTAATTTGGAAGGTAGATAAAAACATGAATTTACTTGGAATAACAATAATGCTAATAGGTAGGTATGGTGGACACAAATGGCATGGGTTTGGTTGAAAGGAAGTGGATGCACGAGAATAATTCCTCTCAGTACAGGTTTTTGGCTAGCAAGGCTGGGTAGCAAGTATAAGAGTTGAAGGAAACAAACAAACAAACATACAAGTGATAAAGACAAACATGCAATCTTCCTTGGAAGCACTAAACTTATGAGCAAATCAAGAAAGAAAGATGATGAAATTATTTTTCTTTAGAGTACTTTATCTTTTTATTCAACTCTCAAAAATAGTGTTTCTACTGACCGAGCCAGGTTTGCCTAAACCAACTAAATTAACTTAATGATCCTAAAGTGATACCAATACTAACAACAAGATCAATCATATAACCATGAATTGAAAACTAATATAAGCTATGCAAAAGAGTAAATGATAGAACTTCTCATTAATATTCCATAACGGCAACTCACACCAAGGGATACATATCTAATGAGAGAGGGGACACTTCCATAATGCAAACCATCCTACATGAAAACTTCTCTATTCATGATACGACTCTACTAAAAAGGTAAAAAGATAGAAGATAGTGATGTGATACCGCGACACTCCCCCAAGCTTGGAACAAACTAAGGGGATGCCAAACCTGATGACGAATTACTCCTTCGGTGGTGGTGGTATCTTCTCGATGAGCTCTTTGATCAGTTTCCCCAAGTCCTCGATCTCAAAGGTGAGATTGCGAATAAGCTGCGAGTTTTGCTCAATGCGGCTCATGATCACGTCGGGTTGCGAATTCCAGCTCTTGTGATTCTTTCCCCACTCTTCCTCCTTGAAGTCTTCTTTTCCTGCATGGCTAGAACGAGGCAAATCCCAATTGGAGGGTAATTTCTCCTTGGGCATATTCTGGTATTGATACTCATGGATAAGGGTATGGAAAGGATTCTTGGCGCGTGGGGGAAGTGACTAGGGATCTGGATGGTGATGAGGAGGCTTCCCTCCAATTGACATAGTCCTGGCAGGGTTTGCCACCACTCCAATGCTTGCAATGGTAGTTTTGGTGTGCTTTGCCTCCTCTTCATCTTCACTCTTGATCTCCTTCTCCTTCCTAGGGTCTTGGAGATCCTCCTCCATAGGCTCCTTTCCCTTGTCCTTGGTAGACACCATTGTGTTCCTAAGCTTTGAAAGATAGTTCCTGGCAGAAAATAGACCGAAACAAAAACACAACAATAACATGATATACGAACCTCGGGGGATCCGGGGGGGGGTATATATTACGAAGTTTCACAACAAAAGGAAGGTACTGGGAGAAAACGGGTCGGAGACGGAGTCCGAGGTGGCCACACCACCTGGTGGCGCGGCCAGGGTGGGCCCGCACCATAGGGTGGTGTGAGCCACCCTGGCTCCATTTCCTTCCCTCTTTAGCTTCGTAGCTTTCCTTATTGTCTAAAAACTGCAAAAATATAGTTGGATAGTATTTTCACGGAACTTTTCTTACCAAAACGGTTACCTATTTGAAAATGGACTCTGCAGGTCTCTGAATTTGGTATCTAGTAGATTCTTCCGGAGTCACCACTTGAATAACATCAATATCTTCATATTCATATACTTATTACTTGAGTCATGAAACCTTCCTCTTCCTTATTACACCATTACCTCCACTACCTGGAAATTTCTTTCACACAAAACTTCACACAGTTCTCATTAGCAACATTAGTATAAGTGAAGTGATAAAACCTTTTGAATTCAACTTCAGCTGAAAACCATCAAAACATAAGCTACTGTAGCAACTCCTTCCGAAAATCCAAAAAGAATTCAAAAAGGAAATTGATTAAAGAAGCAAATGCAAGAGTGGCAAAATCTGTCAAAACAGACTAGCAGGTAAAGATCAATTTTTTCTAAAATCCTGTGTTGCTCAAATCAAAAAGTGCAAAACTAAATAAAGTTAAATAACAACCTGGGGCAGAAGCACAAATTATTACAGCTCAATCCGACATATAGAGATCTCTCACGAAGTTTTATGGTGAAGCACAAAAATCTGTTTCGGGACAGCAACTTCCCCAAATCTTACTTCTCTCTCATTAGAGGTTAATCTTGACACAAAAACCAAACAAAAAGGGATAAGGAGAGGTTATTACCGAAGTAATAACTTCCAAGACTCAAAGAAACAAAAACAAACTGAAAGCAAAAATAAACTGGGTTGTCTCCCAAAAAGCTCTTTCTTTATAGCCATTAAGATGGGCATGATAATTTTGATGATGCTCACATAGGAATATGAATTGAAGTGAAAGAGAGCATTAAGAAGCAAAATACACACGTTTAAGTCTAACCCACTTCCTATGCAAGGGAATTTGGTAAACAAACAAGTTGTTGAAACCAGAGGCTACTTGCATAAGAAGGCAAAACAAGTGCAACATAAAAACTTTCAGCATAAAACGAGGAAACTTGATATTATTGAGATACATAAGAACACTTATCCCTCTCTCATAATAACTTTCAGTATCATGCATAAACTTAACAATATAACTATCACAAGAACCATCATAGCAATGATCACTTATTCTTACAGAAAACGCAGGAATACTAGCTCTCATAACACTACTATGTGAAACAATATTAGAGGTATCCTTACAAAGGATAGTGTGTCCCTCTTCTTCATATTTAGTAACAAAGTCTTTCACATTTTCTATTATAGGTTCATAATCCATTTGTTTATTAGGTTCAACAGCTTTGATTATACTTTCATTAACCATACTAGCTATGTCGTGGTGGTGGCACGACAGATGCCATGGATAGGCTAAAGGTGGGGACTAAATGCACTAGGGGAATCCAGGGAGGGATAGTGTGGTGATTCCACACATAGTAGCTTTGTATTTGTTTCACTTTCACAGATTACAAGTGCTCCTTGAGCTGTATTGGAGAGAGGAGGAAGAAGGAACTCTCTTACTCTCACCACTCGCTAGCCCTCAGTAACTTGCTAGAAGAACATAACCTCTAAAGACCAACCCCTTCTACAGAGTCCCTAGCCCTCCTTATATAGGGGTGGCTAGGTCTCCAATTAGGGCATACGTGGAGGCATATTCCAGGGAATATGCCTCTTCCCAAAATAGTAAGCCGACCGGGTCACTTTTCCCCGCATCATCCATGCAGAGGCTACGTGAGCCTCTGCGGTGCCTGCGCCATCTGACATAGGCATCGTCACTTTTGTCGGCCGCGCCTCGGTGGTCCTGCCTCTGTCCGCTCCGCTCATGCTCTGCGTACAGTGGTCACCTTTGACCAACGAGATACCTTCCTTCTCCTACAAGCTTGATATAACCCAGATCGTACATAGTTGATCCGGCTGTACATGTTACTGCATACAAGTTAGATTCATCTCACTGACTTACGATATAAGTCGGCTGAGACCCAGTTAGGTGGACATCCCCTGGTCCAGGTTACTCCGTGATTCGTCCTGCCTTGAGGTGACTCGGCCAACATTCGCTTTGACCTTGCCGTACCTCGGCTAACTCGGCCTTTATACCCTGGCGTGACCCTACCCGGGGGTATCCCCCCAACATTAGTCCCCGAAGCTGGTGCGGTCTTAGCAGCCTTAGCCACTAAGGCTACATCAGGTTCAATTTCACTGAGCTTTGTGTTCCTTTTCCGAGTTACCTCCTATCTCGGATTTCATGGGTTTATTTTCCCTTGGCACATTCCAAGTTTTTACTTGCTGGCTGGGTTACCTCATGCCCATCCGGGTCACCCTTCCTTCTCCTGTACGCTTCCCCACGTGGAGGTTAATCATCACGTTTGCCTCATTTTAAGGGCCAACAATAGTAACCACCGCAGTTATTGTCAGAAGTTACTGTTGCCCACGTCGCGTCGCACCTGCCTCCTCGTTAACTGCACCATAACGTCACGTCATGGGATCCGCTGCGCCCTGTGGCCCTTCGTGTGGCTCACCGCTGATTGGTCAATCCGGATCATACACGGCCACACGGTGTGGCACGCCCGCAAAACGCGATCCCACTACCCCCTTAAGGGAGTGGTTAAATAGGGGAGGGGCGTGCCCCCTGGGGTCTTTCCCCACTTCCGCGCCCCTCTACCTCTGCTTCTTCCTCATCTTCTCCCGCGACAGCGCCGCCACCACCGCGCCTGAGCAGTTGCACCGCCATTGCACTGCTTCCACGCGCACCAGCACCGCCGCCACCTCTACGCATCTTCTCCGCCACGGGTCGCTGCCAGTGCCCCCCGCCGCCGCTAGCGCCAGTGGGATAGCGATCTCGAGATGACTGAGGAGGAGCTCGCCGTCGCAGAACAAGAGATGGAGGAAGATACGGCGAACGCCGACCGCGGCGTGTGGGCAGGCTCCTGGGTTTGCCAGGATGACCTGGATTGGCTTGATCGCACCAGGCGTATCCCGGAGGGAGTCACCGCACACCTCGCTGCCTCCGAGCTTGCCCCCTCACCCAATCCGGGTGAGTATGTGGTGTTTCTATCCCACTTCCAGCGGGGGTTTGGTCTGCCAGTTAGTGATTTTTTCCATGACTGGCTTAATACGTATGAGCTCCAGCCGCACCACCTTTCGGCGAATGCCATCACGTCTCTCTCCGCCTTTGCCTCCACCATCGAAGGTTACGCCGGACTATGGCCCACAAAGGAGCTCTGGATCCGGTTCTTTGGCCTCCGCTGAAACGTGATTCCGAACATTCAGCTTGACCCGGAGGACAAGCAGCTTACGCAGTTCGGCGTTGCGTCAATCTCTCCCCGGAAGCAGTCCATCTTCCCCCGAGTCACGAGGCTTGACTCCTGCAAGGGATGGGCCCGGACTTTCTTATATGTCCGGAACAACACGACTGAGGATCTGATCCAGCTGCGCCCTTACGCTCCGGGTCCCCCTAACCCGGATATGTGGGACAAGGTCCCCAAGAAACCCACCGTCCTGGCGAACCAGGTCAACAAGAGGTTCCAGGAGTTGAAGGATCTTGGGTTGCGCAATGAGGATGCCATGATTACGTTTGTTCGCAACCGGATCTCCCCCTCCAGAAACGCATGCACAAAGTCTGTCATATGAGCTGGGGCCATGACCCCAACCGGACCTCCTCTTTTGAGTTGAGCAACAACGAGATCTTTCGCCGGGTCAAGTCCCTCTTCACCACTAAGAAGGACTTTTCTTCTGAGTGGACATGGGGAATTGAACACTATTGCCGAGATAGGCTTCCCCCCGCGATAAGTTTCGTGCCGCAAACTCTCTCCGAAATAAATCATATGCCAGTCTTTGTTGTATGTTTAACCCTGTTGTATTTTCTTTCCCTTAGCAATTCCTTCAGCAAACTATTGAGGATGGCACCGAGCCTTCTCTCAAATGGGCGGCTGACCGAGATACCTCGAACGAGGAAGAACCGGATCAGGAGATGTTCCTGCCGATGGCCGACGCGACCAAGCGACCCACCGGTAAACTCTCTTCCATTAGAGATTGGCCCGACGATGAAGATGACTCGGATGTTGAGGTGATGGAAGCATTTGACGCTATCCCCCTTTCTTATGCTTTTCCGGCATCAGCTAACCCCGGTGGGCAGATCCATGAAGATCCTCCCCTTGCCGTGGGTGAGCCTGTCCCGGTCGCGCCGAAGAAGAAAAGGGGAGCCGCATCTTCTTCGTCCTCTGGACCTTCTCAGCCAGCCAAGAGGCGAAAGAAGTCCGCGGACAAAGCCGCCACCAAGGCCACGACTAAGGTTGTGGCCCGGAGAGCTCGCAAGCCGAAGGAGCCCCTGACTTCGGATGAGTAAGTTTATAGTTTCTCATCATACATTATTTGATTCGGCAGGGCCGCGGTGGAGGTCCCAAAGAGTGGATCCGGCATTGCCTCGCCGCTCCGACACAACCCTTCTCCCCCTCGTGGCTACGATTCACGCCCGTTGAGCCCCATTCCAGAGGGTTCAGCGGCTGCTCCGGGTTCCAGCCCACCTCGTCAAGAGGAGGGCAACCTCGGAGCGGGGGAGACTGGCTCTGCCGAGGCAGCAGCAACCACCACTTCGGCTCTGCCGCAACCAGCTACCACCTAGGTTCCCTCAGCGCCCCCGCCTAAGCAGAAAACAGCACCAGCACCAGCACCAACTCCAGCCTCAGCAGCAACAGCAAAAGCAACAGCAGTAGCATCAAGCCCTTCCGCCCCGTCCGAGTCTTCCAAGACTCGGCGAGAAGTCACTAGCAGCGCCAAGGCTAGCACCAAAGCAGCTCCCAAGGGCAAATCCGCTGCAGCCACCTCAACTTCTCAGCAGTAGCCCAAGGGCAAGAAGGCTCCTGATGCCACCAGGGCAACATCCATCGAGGCTAGACAGTGCACACTCGCGTCCATGCTTTCGAAGAAAACTCCACCACCGAAGGACGCCCCTGTCGAGCCAGCTAATGCGCAACTTGTTTTGCACACCAGCCCTGCCCTTGCCCAGGTTGAGAGGAGGGAAGCGCATGCCAAGGGTTTAGTGGCGCCCCACATGCTCAGCGGCGAACGATACCCTCCGACCTTGATCGAGTTTGTGAACAACTAGAACATGGCAGAGTTCGTCCACAATGACGATCTCCCGAAGAAGTTCGGTCCCGCCGAATTTGCATCGCAGATGAATACTGCTGCCAAGGCCATTAACCTTGCGGGTCGGATGATGGAGTTATGTTTGTTCGTCTTTTCCTTAACATGTTGTAGATATTAGTGATATAACCATTAGTCCCCGAGCCTCCGGGGGAGTAACTTGTTACTCGGCCGGATGCTCCTTAGAAAACTAACGTAGCTCCTTGATTACTTCGAACATGCACACACCTAGAGCCGGGTTAAGTTCCACTTGGCCCGGATTTTGTACACTTCGAATATGCACACACCTAGAGCCGGGTTAAGTTCCGATTGGCCCGGATTTTGTACACTTCGAATATGCACACACCTAGAGCCGGATTAAGTTCCACTTGGCCCGGATTTTGTACACTTTGAATATGCACACACCTAGAGCCGGGTTAAGTTCCACTTGGCCCGGATTTTGTACACTTCGAACATGCACACACCTAGAGCCGGGTTAAGTTCCACTTGGCCCGGATTTTGTACACTTCGAATATGCACACACCTAGAGCCGAGTTAAGTTCCACTTGGCCCGGATTTTGTACACTTCGAACATGCACACACCTAGAGCCGGGTTAAGTTCCCCTTGCCCCGGATTTTGTACACTTCGAATATGCACAAGACTGAGCTACCTTTTTGTATTCTTTCCAGGTGACCACCAACCACCGGAGCGCTGAATTTCAGCGTCTCCTGGACACTCACAAGATGCTGCGTGCAAAACATAATACACTTCTCGCTGAATACGAGAAAAGGGGTAAGTTTTTTCCCTTGGCATGTTTCCGTTTTTCTTCATCCTTTTCCGCCGAACTAATCCATCATTCGGATTTTGTAGCTGAGGTGGAAGCTGAGAACACCATCATGAGGAAAAACCTGGACCAGATCAAGGGTAAGTCGTTTTGACTCAACTTTGCTATGCTCTCTATCTCCTTTTCTCCATGGCTCGGCAAACATTCATACCTCAGCTTTGCTGGGTCAACAAACTATTTCAGCATGTCTTGAAGATAGTGTGCCCGTGCCTGATATGATACTGCATTTTCTCAAACAAGCAGGGCAGCATCAGGCCGAGCTCAAAAAGAAAGATGATGAGCTTGCCCTCCTCTGAGCCAAAGATGATGAGATTGCCAAGCTCAAGGCAGAGATGAAGAAGCTGAAAGCACAGCATCAAACCGAACTTCAAAAATCTGGCCAAGACTTCACTGAAGAGCACGAGCGCCTCAACCTCTAGATTGCCAAGGACCAAGAATTGCTTAAGGAGGCCGACTCTAAACTTGAGTCGGCGAACGCTGAGCTTGTTCAACTCCGGGAGAGGCGTGACAAGTGCACCAAGGAGCTAACCCGGATCCACAGCCATATTGCTGGTAAGTTCTTTTCCTTCAACACACATTGACCTTTCCGGGTTTGCTTCCTTTACTTACTCCACCTGTCTTATTTTTTTAGGAAAATTCCTAGAGAGTGATGTCATTGCATCCAAAGCTGTTGCCAAGTTCCGCCAGAAGAGGGGTACCCCAATTGTCCCTGGCGCTGGAGAAATTCCATATGACATGGAGGACTTGCTGGTCAGCTTGTCCTCTCGTGTCGAACTTGTGAAGAACTATGGCAAGGACGTCTTGGACGTAGTAATCCGGATCTTCAACGCCTTTTGGCCTAAAGAAGATACTCCACAGAATATGTCTGTTCTTTTTGCCAGGCTTATGGAGTGCGAGACTCAGCTCGATCTCTGGAGAGAATCTGCTGGGCGCGCCGGAGCTGAGATCGTTCTCCACTACGTGCTTACGTGGTATGAGAAGATTGACCTCAATCTCCTTGCGCGCATGCACACTAGATCAAAGTGGTCTACTGACCCGGATTGGGTAGCTCGGCGCAAGGCTTGTGCTCACAACTTCATCCAATACGCCCCCATTCATCAATGGAACGAGGGACCGAGATTCCTAGATGCTTCCGATGATGAAAGTGTTGAGAATGTTGAAGATGAGTCGGATGAGGATGAAGAGGACGAAGCCTCAGACGTCGAGGAAGACGCAAATGAGTCTAAAGCTGAAGCCGAGGCTGCCCCTGCTGGCGCTGAATTACCTCCTCCTGTTGCTCCTTGATAAACACTTTAAATTTCATCAGATCCCTGGTATGCCGGGTGGAATTGTACCAAGCACACAAATGATATTTTTCTACTAAGTTTTTATGCCGGATTAACTTGGGCGTAGTCCCCGAGTTTCATTTTCTTGTTCATCCAATCTTTTGGCTCGGATCGTGTCTACCTTGATTCGGTTTTATGACTTACAAGTCCGAGCTTCAAAAATTGTCTTAACAATACTTGGAAACTTTAGGCTTAGCTCAAAATAATTCAGCATAGTAAATCGAAAGTAAACATAAGGTTAGTTCGAAAAACAAACGTCGGCTCGATTAAGTTCCTTTCCTTAGTCGTTTTTCACGCGCTACGCAATTCCAAACTTGTTCTCTTGCTTTCCATGAAGCCAATTCTTGTTGGATAGCAGCAAGTCGAAGAGTTGGGTTCTTGGTGCTCACACACTACTAATCCGGATTAAGTAGAAAAACTTACGCCAGCCGACATATAAATGAGAAATACAGAAGACAACAAATATTATTAAGGCAGTCCCCGAGTTACTACTCGAGGTGCCAGCATTTCATTGATAAGCTCATTGCCGGCATACACACCGACATATGATAGACTCGGATACATACACTTCTCTGCTAAGTGTAGAAAGGACGAAGTAGAGCTACATTCCATGGACGCTTAGATTCCTCGCCGGACCTGTCCGCCTTGTTCTTTTCCTGTGGTTTTGCATCGATAAGATAATAAGAGTCATTGTACAGTGCTTTGCTCACAATGAATGGCCCTTCCCATGGGGGGATAACTTATGCATGCCAGCAGTACATTGTACCAACCGGAGTACCAGATCACCTTCCCGAAAGACTCGGGGGTTTACTTTCTGGCTATGATAGCGTCAGAGATTTTGCTGATATATGGCGGATCTGGACAATGCCAATTCTCTCGCTTCTTCTAGCAGATCAACATCATTTTGCCGGGCTTCTTGTACTTCGGCTTCTGTGTATTGGGTAACCCTAGGCGAGTCATGCTCTATGTCGGCTGGTAATACAGCTTCTTCCCCATATACCAGAAAGAATGGCGTATAGCCTATTGATCGATTCAGAGTTGTTCTTAAACTCCACAATACCGCTGGTAGTTCTTCTATCCAGCACCCCGTTGATCTTTGCAGCGGCTCAATGAGCCGGGGCTTTATCCCGGATAATACTAATCCGTTGGATCTTTCCACTTGTCCGTTCGATGCAGGATGGGCTACCGAGGTAACGTCCAGCCGGATCTTCTTATCTTGGCAGAATCGCGCAAATGCTCCTTTAGCAAAATTTGTGCCATTATCTGTTATGATATTGTGAGGATAACCGTATCTCAAGATTATGTCTTTGAGAAATGTCACGCCCATAGCTCCATCACATTTTCTTATTGGCTTTACTTCAATCCACTTTGTAAATTTATCAACCATGACCAAAATGTGAGTCATGTTTCCCCTCGCTGGTTTGAACGGGCCAACCATGTCCAAACACCATACGGCAAATAGCCAGGTGATTGGAATGGTCTTGAGCTCCGACATTGGCATATGTGTCTTGGTAGCATACCTCTGACAACCATTGCATTTTCTTACCAAGTCATCTGCTTGTTCTAAGGCACTTGGCCAGTAGAATCCATGCCGGAAAGCTTTTGCTACCAAGGCTCTGGACGAGGCATGATGCCCACATTCCCCTTGATGTATATCTCGGAGTATGTCAAGCCCTTCTTCCAGGTCAACACATCGCTGGAGGACATTAGTCACACTCCTTTTGTATAGCTCGGAATTGATGATCGTGTATGCCTTTTCTCTCCTCTGCGTTTTCCTGGACAACACCTCCTCAGCGGGTAAGGTTCCATCTTTTAGGAATTGAAATATAGGTAATGCCCAAGCTGGTATTGCTCGTACAGGGAACACATCCTCATCAATTTCCATCTGATCCACCGGCATAACTTCAACTGGATCACGCTGAGCAGTCCCCAGGTCTTGCGAAGCAGTTCCCGGGTTCGCCGAAGCAGTCCTCGGGTTTGCCGAGGTAGTCCCCGGGTTTCGCGTACCACCTCCCATGTTAATGTCCATGGGTACAACTCCGAACTCCGGGTCTTCTTGGTGATTGAGTCGGTTTCTAGGGATGGTCTGATAGATGGTTTTCTGAGTTGTTCTAATGCTACACCCGGTGGAATTGCTTGTCGGGTTGATCCGAGCTTCGAAAATACGTCGGCAACCTCATTTTCCACGCGGGGCACATGGCGAAATTCGCATCCCTCAAAATAACCAGATATCTTCTGCACATGGAATCTGTATAATGCCATGTTTGGACCAAGAGCGTCCCACAGCCCCGACACTTGCTGAACTACCAAATCCGAGTCGCCAAAGCATTGGATCCAACGTATCCCAATTTCTTTTGCCACTTTGAGCCCATGCACAAGTGCCTCATATTCGGCGACATTGTTTGATGCTGCGAAATGGATCTGCAGCACATACTTCAACTGGTCATTCTTTGGCGAGGTAAGCACAACTCCGGCGCCTAACCCGGTTTTTATTTTTGAACCGTCAAAGTGAATTCGCCAGTAGTTCGGATCTGGTAGCGGCGGTTCATATTGCACCTCGGCCCAGTCCACAAAAAAGTCGGCCACAGCCTGAGACTTGATTGCTTCTCTTCTGTCATATTGTGGCGCATAGGGAGCTAGTTCAATTGCCCATTTTGCAATTTTGCCACTTGCATCCTTGTTACTCACTATCTCGGATATGGGAGCTTCACATATTACTTTGATAGGGTGCTCCTCAAAATAATGCTTTAGCTTCTTTGCCGACATGTACACACCATACGCCACTTTCTGATAGTGCGGATAATTTTGCTTTGAGGCTGATAATACCTCGCTCAGATAATACACTGGCCTTTGCACTGACTTACCCTCTTCGTTGCACTCTACCACAATTACTGCACTTACAACTTGGTTGGTTGCGGCTATATAGAGAAACATTGGCTCCTTTGATAGTGGAGAGGCTAACACTGGTGCAGTGGCTAACATTTTCTTTAATTGGATAAAGGCTTCATTGGCCTGCGGCGTCCAAATGAACTTGTCTGACTTTTTCATGAGTTGATAGAGAGGCAATGCCTTTTCTCCCAACTGACATACAAACCGACTTAACGATGCCAGGCAACCAGTGAACTTCTGGACATCGTTAAGACACTTCGGCAGTTCCATTCGCTCTATGGCTTGGATTTTGGTTGGATTGACTTTGATACCTCGACTGGAGACAAGAAATCCGAGTAATTTTCCAGCCGGGACACCGAAGGTACATTTTTCCGGGTTAAGCTTCCTCCGGAACCTCCTTAGGTTCGTGAACGTCTGCCTGATATCGTCAAGGAGCGTTTTGCTCTCCTTGGTCTTGATGACAACATCATCCACATACACCTGCACATTTTGACTAATTTGGTCGTGCAAACATTTCTGCATACATCTTTGGTACGTTGCCCCTGCATTACGTAAACCAAATGGCATGGTGCGATAGTAATAAGCCCCATACGGGGTGATAAATGCGGTCTTTATTTGATCATCCGGATTCAGGGGTATCTGGTGGAAACCAGAGTACGCATCTATGAATGACAACAGTTCACACCCAGCAGTTGAATCTATGACCTGATCTATCCTTGGCAGTGGAAATGGATCTTTTGGACACGCCTTATTTAGGTTCGTGTAATCGATACACATACGGCAAACTACTGCCACATTCGGATCATCCTTCTTCTTCTCCTCCAGCACCGGATTAGATAGCCAATCCGGGTAAAGAACTTCCATGTTAAATCCTGCTGCTAGTAACCGAGCTATCTCATCTCCAATGACTTTTCTCCTATCCTCGACGAAGCGACGGAGAGGTTGCTTCACCGGCTTTGCTCCGGGTCTCACATTCAAAGAGTGCTCGGCCAACTCCCTCGGAACACCTTGCAAGTCCTGTGTGGACCAGGCAAAAATATCCTGATTCTCACGGAGGAAGTTGACGAGCTCAGTTTCCTATTTATCATTTAACCCGGCACCAATTGTTACGGTGCACTCTGGGAACATGTCATCAACAGGCACTTTCTTGGTATCCTTTGTGGCTTGGAATGAGACACTACCATGCGGATTACTCAACGCCGGCATATATTGCTGCGTGGACTGAGCCAACACCGCCACCTCCTGTATCTTCCTTTTTTCTTGCGCAATCACGAGTGACTCGGCTAGGTTAGACCTGGCTGACGCACACTCAATGGAACGTCGGAAATCTCCATCAATGGTAATCACTCCATTTGGCCCGGGCAACTTCATCTTTAGATAACTGATGTGGCAGCTTGCCATGAACTTGTTCAGTGCTGGTCTTCCGAGTAACGCGTGATACGCACTTTCTAAGTTCACCACCTCAAACTCCAAATTCTCAGTTCGGCAATTATCTCTTGTGCCGAACAATACGTCAACCCGGACCTTGCCTATGGGCTCACAAGAAATGCCTGGCACAATGCCATGGAAAGTTGTCCTTGTAGCTTGGAGCATGTTCTCCGAGATACCCAACTTGCACATCGTATCCGCGTACATGATGTTAATTCTACTGCCATTATCTATCAGCACCTTGGAGAATCTCACATTGATGTTAGGCCCAATGAATGTCGGATCCAGCACTAGCGCATACGAACCAGGACTTGGCATAAGCTTGGGATGATCTTTGATGCTCCAGGTAATTTCTTGGTCCGACCAAGGCATATACCTCGTCACTGCTGGCATTACCACATTCACCTCCATGTGTCGGCGCTGCAAGCTCTTTCTATCTGTTTTCTCAGTGGTAAACACACAGTAACTCTGATGATGCTCTCTCTCTACTCATTCCTCCCCTCGTTTCCGGGGTACCTCTGATCCGGTTGATGCTGGTCTTCCACTTGATGCACTGCATCCCTTCTCTCATGGTTGTCATACCTCGGCGGAGGGGGAGGCAACATTAGCTGTTGCGTGTTTGCTCCGGAGAGCAACTGCTACCGGGGTAACTCCTGCCGAGGTTGATCATTCCGAGGTGCCTGAGCATTCCGCAAACCACCTTGTTCTATCTTACGCATCCACTCACACTGCCTTGTTGTATGACCCGCTGGGTTACTTGGATTTGGCGTGTGAAATTTACACGGCTGATCTAGCATTGACTCGTAAGTATACCTCGGACGGTCCTTCTTTTCTTGCCACTGTTTCTTCTGCTCTGGCGTCCAAGTTTTCTTGCCATCATTTCTTGGTGTCCATTGTTGCCCTCCAGTTTTCTGATGTTGATTGCCCCCTGCTCCGGGTTGATCTTGATTTACAGCAGCAACTTGTTGCGAGATGTACCGGTAATCCGGTCTGTCATCTCTTCTTTTACCCCGGTAGTCATTCCTCCAGGATGACCCGACTCCATCTCTCTGGTAGCACTCCTCATTTGACATGATCCTGGGTTGAGTCGGATCACCAAAGCATACGAATCAGCAATCCGGATTGTCTCTGCCAACGTAGTTGGCATATCCCTTTGCAATCTTTGCCACAACATGCTTGCATATCTGCATCCTTGTGCAAACCATGCTATGGCCTGTGACTCGATCACCCCCTCACATGAGTTTCGCACGGTACACCACCGGGTTAAGAACTCCCGGTCCGTTTCATTTGGTCTCTGCTTACACATTGCTAGGGTCTATGGCCGATTCGGCCTCTGATACGTACTTGAGAAATTGCTGATAAACATTTCCTCAAAATCGATCCAACAATTAATACTTCCGGGCGGCAAGTTGTTTAGCCATACCCTTGCTGGCCCCTCCAACATCTGGGGTACGTATCTCACATCCCATCTCAAGTTGTCTGTAGCAATCTTCACAGCTGTGGCATAGTTAATCAACCAATCCTCCGGCTTCGTGCTGCCATCGTATGTCTTAGTGCCTCTAGGTAGCTGGAAGTTAGGTACCGGAGGTTCATTCATGATCCGAGGCCCAAAACACGCAGGACCCGAGGGACCTTGACATTCAATTTTCTCCGACCTATACAGCCGATCCAGTTTTAGTCTGGCATCGTCAGGCATCAAATCCCTGCTTCCCAATCTTGACCCTATCTCATGATAGTCCGGCCTTGGGTATCCTGCGTTCACCATTTCCGAATCACCATCATTATATCGGTCTTGCTCTCGCGGAGCACCTCTTTGTTGCATACCTCGGCCGGCACTTTGCTCTTGCCTTGGTATATTCTGCTGCTGGGGTTGTCCTGCTCCTGCCGAGTTACGCTGTCCATCATTGCCATTTACAACATTTCCTTGACCGGCATTGCCTTGGTCGCGGTTATCTCGGCCAGCTTCACCTCGGCTCACACTTCGTCGATCGTCATTTCTCTATACTTCTTTTCCTTTCCCTGCCCTTGCCGGGTCATACGGGACTATCTGTTTGTTCCTCCTGGCCGAGGTTACTACCTCTTCTCTCCTAGGACCACCATGAGGAGAAGATGCAGCTCCAGCGGATTTCTCCGGGTTACCCACCGCCGAATGAACGATCTTGGAGGCCCCAGCTCTCTCCGGGTTAGCCCTGAGAAATTCCTCATTTTTCCTGTTCGCGATCCAAACCAACTCATTGACCCTATCTTGCTGTCTCTGATGGGCTTCACCCGTTAGCCCCTCTAACTCAGACGCAGCTGCATCTACTGCTCTGAGTTTTTTCGCCGGGGTACTATACTTTGGCAGCCCCACGGATAAACAGTTCTCTGACTCCTCAATCTTAGTATCGCCCTCTTTGTTCATTTCACTCATGAGATTTCTCCCCTTCACTTTTACAACATCTACTTTATTTGCCTTTGCATACTCACGCATTGTCATGTTCAACGACTGCTGAGCCGCGGCTATCTTTTTTGCACCCTCTAGAATTTTTTGCCTAGTTTCCTCTAGCTTGGCCTGTGCCTAAGCCGGATCTACCACTGCTGCGACTGGGTTTGCCAAGCTTTCCATCGCTTGCTGCAACACATTCTCCAGCCTCTCTAGTGGAGGACCTCTACTTTTCCTCGGTGCCTTAGGCGTTACCTCCGAATCTGGTGCCGGATCCTTGCTTGCGCCTGCACCTGGCGCAGTCATCATCACCTCGGCACGGTCCGGGGAGCGAGTGATACGCGCCTCGTGAACCACGCTAAGGGGTGGCTCACCTCCTTCGACGACGTGCCGTGGGTGAACGCATGACACATCGACAGCAACGTAGACCTTGTGCGCCCGAGCTTGACGAAAAGGCTGTTGCGCGGAAGAGGACGCTTGCTGAAGCAGCCAGCGTTGTCGCTGATAAAGTCCAGCGCTCCAAAGCGCTGAACGAGCCCGGAGACGATGCGTTCGCCGGTGCCGATGAGGTTTCCCGTCCGGATCTTCACCCCTGCTAGCGCTGCTAGCCCCACGGTGGGTGCCAACTGTCGTGGTGGTGGCACGACAGGTGCCATGAATAGGCTAAAGGTGGGGACTAAATTCACTAGGGGAATCCAGGAGGGATAGTGTGGTGATTCCACACACAGTAGCTTTGTATTTGTTTCACTTTCACAGATTACAAGTGCTCCTTGAGCTGTATTGGAGAGAGGAGGAAGAAGGAACTCTCTTACTCTCACCACTCGCTAGCCCTCAGTAACTTGCTAGAAGAACATAACCTCTAAAGACCAACCCCTTCTACAGAGTCCCTAGCCCTCCTTATATAGGGGTGGCTAGGTCTCCAATTAGGGCATACGTGGAGGCATATTCCAGGGAATATGCGTCTTCCCAAAATAGTAAGCCGTCCGAGTCACTTTTCCCCCGCGTCATCCATGCAGAGGCTACGTGAGCCTCTACGGCGCCTGCGTCATCCGACATAGGCATCGTCACCTTTGTCGGCCACGCCTCGGTGGTCCTGCCTCTGTCCGGTCCGCTCATGCTCTGCGTACAGTGGTCACCTTTGACCAGCGAGATACCTTCCTTCTCCTACAAGCTTGATATAACCCAGATCGTACTTAGTTGATCCGGCTATACCTGTTCCTGCATACAAGTTAGATTCATCTCACCAACTTACGATATAAGTCGGCTGAGACCCAGTTAGGTGGACATCCCCTGGTCCGGGTTACTTCGTGATTCGGCCTGCCTTGAGGTGACTCGGCCAACATTCGCTTTGACCTTGCCGTACCTCGGCTAACTCGGCCTTTATACCCTGGCATGACCCTACCCGGGGGTATCCCCCCAACAAGCTATCATAGAATGTTCCTTTATCTTAACTGGGAAAGGCATTTTCTCAATGTAAGGTTCGGGTAACGCATGATTAGCAGTATAAACTTTAGTATTTCTTGCAGGAACACTCTTACAAACATCTTTATAAGGTTCATGATACTTATTCCACTTCTTTTTAGGCACTTCAATATAGGAAGCAAAAGCCTTAAAATAAGAAGCAATAGCTTGAGAGTCTAGACCATAAGCATTTTTAATATTTTGAAAGTCATCAGTTCCTATAAAAGATTCAATGCATTCATAATCATAATTCATACCTGACTTTCTACCTTTGTCATTCTCCCAAGCTTCAGCATTATCTTGAATACGGTCCAGAAGATCCCATTTAGCTTCTTCTCCCATGCGAGTGAATGATCCAGCACAAGAAGCATCCAATAAATCCTTATCATGAAGAGAAAGCCTTGCATAAAAGTTATTGATAATAATATTGTTGGGGAGCTCATGAATGGGACATTTGAGCATTAGTAACTTCAATCTCCCCTAAGATTAGCTGTACTCTCTCCATCAAGAGGCCAAAAGTTGTATATTTGATTCTGATCTTTATGAATCTCACTAGGAGGATAAATCTTTGAATAAAAGAGAGGCACTATTTCCTCCCATTCTAGAGCTTGACCATTCTTCAGCAGCTTATACCATTCCTCAGCTCTTCCTTTTAGTGATAATGAGAATAACTTCTTCTTAACTTGATATGTAGTAATACATGCACACTTGAACAACCCGCATAATTCGTGTATAAAGAGTAAATGATCACCAGGATGGACAGTTCCATCCCCAACATAGTAGTTATACATAACACGATCAATAATTCTTGTAGGTATTTTAAAAGCATCATTCTCAGCAGGTGGTGGTTCGTCTACTACCTTAGAAGTGGTAGTAGCATTACCAAATAAGAAACTCAGCGAATTATCCATAACAAAAATAAAGCAACTAATAGAAGTAAACAATACTCACAGTAGAAGTTTCCTTTACCAGTTCCACTCTCCAATAGCGCATCACTCCCCGGCAACGGCGCCAGAAAATAGTCTTGATGACCCACAAGTATAGGGGGTGTATCACAGTATTTTCGATAAGTAAGAGTGTCGAACCCAACGAGGAGCAGAAGGTGCTGACTAGTGGTATGGATCAGGAATTCTCTACAAATACTTAGCAAACGGATTTTTAGGTTTTTTTGATAAAGCAAGTAAATAAAGTACGAGTAAATAAAAGAAAATAAGAATAGATGCAGCAAGTGGCCCAATCCTTTATGCAGCAAAGGACACGCCGGTTGTATTACTTAAGATGACCAAACATTCTTGAGGACACATGGGAAGACTGTCAAGTGCTTTTGCTTCATATAGTTGATTAATCTTCTTTAGCTTGCTAAGTGTTGTGTGGGTGAACCTGTACTAATGTACCAACCTTCCTAGGACTAATACATACTTGTGATTAAACCCCCTGCAAACATCTGTAAGTACAAGAAAGTAATTAAGGTAGAAACCTAACCACAACTTTAAACTCTAAGACCCTTATGTCCCTTGTGCAATGGTTTCCTAACGGGGGTTCATGTTTCTGTCACTCTGGCAACCCCTACGATTAGTAGCCAAATACACAATGCATTCCCCTAGGCCCATATAGGTGAAGTGTCATGTAGTCGACGTTCACATGACACTGATACATTGCAAATGTATCTATAATTTTTGATGTTCCATGCTTGGTGTTATCTACTTTCTTGTGTTTTGTCCACACTTTGGAGTACTTTTCATATGATTTCTTGGACTAACCTATTAACAAGAGCCACAGTGCCAGCTGCCTGTTTTCTGCTGTTTTTGGTTCAAGGAAAGTCAGAAAATGAATATTCTCGGAATTGGATGGGACAAAAGCCAAAGTGCCTATTTTTTCGGAAGACATCTGAAGCCAGAATACGAGACGGAGAAGGGCTAGGGGCCGGCCACACCACCTGGACGCACGACCAGGCCTGGCCCGCGCCAGGGGGTGGTCTGGCCGACCCCAGCACCCCCGTCGGTCTCTCCTTCCTCCTATATATTGTCCTCGGGACCAAAACCCTAAGTACCCGATCAAAAAATCCACGAAAGAGTCTGTAGCCGCCGTCATCTCCATTCCTAGATCGGGAGGGATCTGAAGCTCTTCCGGCACCTGGAGGGGAATTCACCCTGGAGGCCTTCTTCATCATCATGCAAGCCTCCGGTGTGATGCGTGAGTAGTTCATATATGGACTATGGGTCCATGTAGTAGCTAGATGGCTGGTTCTCCTCCTTTGTGCTTTCATGTCTAGATCTTGTGAGCTCCGTTCAAGATCAAGATCATCTATTTGTAATTCTGCATGTTGTGTTTGCGGGGATCTAATGGATATTGAGATGCTATTTCAGATTGATTATTGATTCTATCATGTCTTTGTTATTTGTGATCTTGCATGCTTTCCGTTGTTAGTAGCTATCTTGGCCAAGTAGATGCTAGCAACTCCAAGAGTTAGTATTTATGCTCGATAGTGGGTTCATGCCTCTGGTAATCTGGGGAAGTGACAGAAATCTCTAAGGTACTAGATGTGATGTTGCTACTAGGGAGAAAACAACAATCCTTTGTTCATAGAACAATCGTATTTTTTACTTTACATGAAATTCGTAAAGCAATAATCTATTGCTTGCAACTTAATACTGGAGGGGGTTCGGATGATAACCTGAAGGTTTATTATTAGTCATAGATGCAGTTGGATGGTGGTCTATGTATAATGTTGTAATGCCCAATCAAGTTCCAAAGGAGTCAAGATGATTAGTATATGCATGTATTGCTTTCTCGATGTTTGTCAATTGCCCCGCTGTAATTCGTTCACCCAACATGTTATTTATCTTAAGGAGAGCCACCTCTAGTGGACTATGGACCCCGGTCCTTTCTTTTACATACAATCTACAAACTGTTTACTGTTTTGTGTTTACTTTCTGCAAACTATTATTTCCTTCCATTCGATACGTTTAATCCTTTGTTTTCAGCAAAACCGGTGAGATTGACAACCTCATCGCAAGATGGGGGCAAAGTTCTGTGGTTGTGTTGTGCAGGTCTCCACGTTGCAACTAGCACCGGTAGTGCGCCCTGCCAAGGCTTAGCTAGCAACACCTTTGGGGTGTTTCCTTGCTCCTACTGGTTCGACTAAACCTTGGTTTCGTACTGAGGGAAAACTTACTGCTGTGGTCATCATACCTTCCTCTTGGGGTTCCCCAACGAGCTCCACATCAACACCGAGCCATCAAGTATTTTTCAAGGCGCTGTTGAGTCACAAGGACATCTTCACAAGGGGAGTCCCTCATAACCAATCTCTTTACTTTGTTATTTTTGTTTTGCTTAGTTTCTTTTTGCTTTGTTTGCTTGCTTATTTATCAAAAACACACAAAAAATTAGTTTTACAAGTTTGCTTTCTTTATTAAAAACACAAAAAAATTAAGTCTCCTTTAGTTGTTGCCTCTTCCTTAGCTCACCATGTTGATCCCTAAATTCACCCTGAAAGATCTTTCAATTGGTAGTGGTTCTATAATTGGGAAAGATAATATTAAAGAATTCTTTAATCATGTTAGTAAGCATGAAGATACTGAGGATAGATCCCTTGCAGAACTTGCTCCAAACTATGAGATTGCTGTAGCTTCTTTAATTCACATGTTAGAAGCTAGGTTTGTTAACCTCAAGCCCTTAATGCAAGTAATATTTCTTAAGCTTAAAGAAATTGATGACCCTGAAAAGAGGGATTTTATTCTAGAAACTTTGTTTAAGGAATTCTATGATGTTGCCAAAGAAGCTAGAAAAGTCTTTGAACATTTCAATATGCTAGGCGCATGTGTAGATGTTGTTGGTACTCGAGAAAAGATGAACACAACTGAACCTAATGGGGAAGAACTAAGATACCAATACCCTTTAAACTAGTAGCAATACATGAAGCCATAGAAAAGAATCTTGATTGGATTGTTCCTGAAAACCCTTTTGATGAAAATAGTGAACCTAAGATCATGAAGAGAGGATCCTCTAGAACTTATTTGGATGATATACCTTACCTTGTTGAAGATATTTCTGGTATTAATCTTAATGCTTCTTCAGTTGAGAACACTTGATTCTTTTTCTTGCTTCTTATGCCTAACTTAAAGGCGTTAAAGAAAAGTACTTATAGGGAGATAACCCAAAAGTTTTACATGAGTCTTGGAAGTTACTACTTCAGTAATAACCGCTCCTTATCCTTTTTATTTGCCTTTTGTGCCAAGAGTAATCTCTAATGAGAGAGAAGTAATGATTGGGAAAGTTGCTGTCCCGAAACAGATTTCTGTGCTTCACCGTAAAAATTCGTGTAAAATCTCTGAACGTCTTTTTGAGGCGTGAATTTTTGTGCTTCTGCCCCATGTTTTTATCTAACTTTCGTTAGATCAACACTTTTTGATTTGAGCAACAGAAGGTCTTCAAAAAAATTCGTCTTTACCTGCTGGTCTATTTTGACAGATTTCTGCCATTTTCTGCATTTGCTTCTTGTTGGTTCCTTTTTGAGTTCTTTTGGGGAATTGAGATTTTTGAGGGAAGTGCTTAAGTAGCTAGTGTTATAATGGAAGTTTATTGGTGTTAGAACTTAACCTTAAGACCTATTATCTTGAGTGCACTAACGTTGCTAATAAAGATTGTGTGAAGTTTTGTAGGAAGGAACAATTTCAGGTGTATGGAAGGAATGAGTAATGAGATGAAGGATGGACTAAAGCTCAAGCTTGGGGATGCCACGCGTGTCACCCCAAGAAATATCCAATAAGTACAAGCGTCAAAGCTTGGGGATTCCCAAGGCATCCCCCTTTTCATCAATAAAAATCCCAGGTTTCTTCCAAACGCTTCATTTTTATTGTTTCATGCACAATTGTGTTGTTCTTGGAACGTCTTCTTTTTCGTTTTCGTTTTGGTTTTTCGTTTGCTTGGTTTGCTTAGTTTGCTGAATAAATTGGTTGGACCCCCTCTTTCATACATTGGTTTTCAAATAGTTTGGTTTGGTTTGGAAAAGAGTAGGAAAGTTCATGCTTAAGTGGTAAACAGAGCTTGTTTTTGACTGTGGCATATGCTTTGTCATGCCATGCTTGATATTGTTTTGGCTTTATGCTTAGTATTATTTTCTGTAGCATGACTTGTTATAAACAATTGAGATTACTTAATGTGCCTTGGATGAATCATGCGTTGTTTTAGCATATTAAAACATAGTATAGTGGTATTCTCCTTTGATGCTTTATTTGGGTTGACTTGGCATATGCTCACAGCATATTATGACTATCTCAAGTCACCATAGCCTTTATGATCTTTTAGTTTTCAACTTGTAGTATCACTTTATGCTTTGATCAATGATGTTTTGTCGCTCTGCATGATTATGGCCATTATTGCTCTCTTAGTTTGTTGCTCCCAGTCTTTTGCTAGCCTCCATAACCAAGTATGAGTTCCACTCATGCATCCAACTCCCTAAACCAAGTTATTCCAAAGAGTCCACCATACCTACCTTTTAGCATATGCTATTCCAAGTATATTCATGCTTTTGTTTATCTTCCAAATTAAACTTGTTATGAGAAAACTAGTGATTAAAGCTCTCACGAACTTGATGGCACACTTTACTTTTTTGCATCTAATACACTTGAACCATTGGGTCCTTCTTTGTTGCGTATATGCTTGCACTTTATAAGTTGAAGTTATCAGAACCATGTATCATGGGGAACGCTTTCAACAGTTCACTTGTACTTTGTACCATGTTGATATCATGTTCTTTTGCTTATGGATCCCGGCGGTGTGAAATAAAAGTGGAACTTGTAAGATCATGGAGTTTGTTTGTGTGTTAGAGAAACGCCTGGGCCGCTAGCCTAAGCCATGCCTAATCATGGTGGAAACTTGCAGCATCACCATAATGAGAACTCCATGAAGCATCCTCAATAAAAACCTATGCAAATAGCAAATAAAAAGATCACTGAGATGCTCATTGTCTGCTTGCCTTGTCATTTTGATTATGGGAAAGCTCCCGTATCATGTGCAAGGGGTACCCGTTAAGTTCTTAATGATACACATATACTTACAATGACAAGAGCTTACTCGTGACTAAAGTTGAGTAGCATGAGGATCGGTCTTCGTAAGTAAGGGGCATGAGATTTCGGTTTATAACTTGTCAAGCATATCCTCTTAGTTGTGTCACTTTAGCCTTAATCACTTAAAGATGCTTATGATAGGGGCAATGAGAGCTGAAAGCTATAAGTACCATAATTTTTGGAAGCTCTTTATGAGACTTGAATCCCTACTTCCTTTTACAAAAGGCCTTTCTTCCACCATTATATTGAGTCTCCACCTTCTACCTTTATGCACCTACTTTGAGAGCATAGTGGCCATTCTTAGTTCTATGTGCATTGTACCAAGACTAGTTGATTGATGCATAACTTGTTATTTCCTGTTTGAAACTATTGTATCTAGTCACTCTTATGAACTTTGAAGGTGTCCTATGCATTTATATTTGCTACTCTATGAGGGACAAGCTGAATACTATTATGCTATGTTTTCTTTATGTGAAACAAACAAACGTCTTGCAAAGCATTGTTATTCATGAATCTTTCGTTTGTGCCTTTTCATGTTGCATCCTAGTTTCTTTGTCTTATTGCTAGAACCTTGTCTTTCATGTTATGATTGAAGTACTATGATCCCAGTTTTGAATGTTTTACAGGTACTTTGATCAAGTTTATGATGGTGCATGTCACCTCAAAAATTATTCTTTCTTTTTATCACTTACCTACTCGAGGACGAGCAGGAGTTAAGCTTGGGGATGTTGATACATTGCAAATGTATCTATAATTTTTGATGTTCCATGCTTGGTTTTATCGACTTTCTTGTGTTTTGTCCACATTTTGGAGTACTTTTCATATGATTTCTTGGACTAACCTATTAATAAGAGCCACTGTGCTCACTGCCTGTTTTCTGCTGTTTTTGGTTCCTCGAAAGTCAGAAAATAAATATTCTGGGAATTTGACGGGACAAAAGCCAAAGTGCCTATTTTACGGAAGACATCTGAAGCCAGAATACGAGACGGAGAAGGGCTGGGGGCCGGCCACACCACCTGGCCGCGCGGCCAGGCCTGGACCGCGCCAGGGGGTGGTCTGGCCGACCCCAACATCCCCTCGGCCTCTCCTTCTGCCTATATATTGCCCTCGGGACCAAAACCCTAAGTACCCGATCAAAAATTCCACGAAAGAGTCTGTAGCCGCCATCATCTCCATCCCTAGATTGGGAGGGATCTGAAGCTCTTCCCGGCACCCTGCCGGAGAGGGGAATGCACCCTGGAGGACTTCTTCATCATCATGCAAGCCTCCGGTGTGATGCGTGAGTAGTTCATCTCTGGACTACGGGTCCATGTAGTAGCTAGATGGTTGGTTCTCCTCCTTTGTGCTTTCATGTCTAGATCTTGTGAGCTCCGTTCATGATCAAGATCATCTATTTGTAATTCTGCATGTTGTGTTTGTAGGGATCCGATGGATATTGAGATGCTATTTCAGATTGATTATTGATTCTACATGTATTTTTTATTTGTGATTTTGCATGCTTTCCGTTGTTAGTAGCTATCTTGGCCAAGTAGATGCTAGCAACTCCAAGAGTTAGTATTTATGCTCGATAGTGGGTTCATGCCTCTAGTAATCTGGGGAAGTGACAGAAATCTCTAAGGTACTAGATGTGCTGTTGCTACTAGGGAGAAAACAACAATCCTTTGTTCATAGAATAATCGTATTGTTTACTTTACACGCAATTCGTAAAGCAATAATCTGTTGCTTGCAACTTAATACTAGACGGGGTTCGGATGATAACCTAAAGGTGGATTATTAGTCATAGATGCAGTTGGATGGCGGTCTATGTATAATGTTGTCATGCCCAATCAAGTTCCAAAGGAGTCAAGATGATTAGTATATGCATGTATTGATTTCTTGATGTTTGTCAATTGCCCCGCTGTAATTCGTTCACCCAACATGTTATCTATCTTAAGGAGAGCCACCTCTAGTGAACTATGGACCCTGGTCCTTTATTTTACATACAATCTACAAACTGTTTACTGTTTTGTGTTTACTTTCTCCAAACTATTACTTCCTTCCATTCAATACGTTTAATCTTTTGTTTTCAGCAAAACCGGTGAGATTGACAACCTCATCGCAAGTTGGGGGCAAAGTTATATGGTTGTGTTGTGCAGGTCTCCATGTTGCTACTAGCACCGGTAGTGCGCCCTGCCAAGGTGCAGCTAGCAACACCTTGTGGGTGTTTCCTTGCTCCTACTGGTTCGATTAAACCTTGGTTTCGTACTGAGGGAAAACTTACTGGTGTGCTCATCATACCTTCCTCTTAGGGTTCCCCAACGAGCTCCACATCAACACCGAGCCATCAGACGCCACTAGAAGAAGTACACCACAACTCAAATATCAAACTATTGAATCTTTCTCAACACAAGTCCACTACTAACAACATGACTTCTCCCATGTCCTCAAGAACAAAATGAACTACTCACAAGACATCATATGGATCATGATCAGAGATGGAATAATGATGTATAACAATCTGAACATAAATGATAATTCAATGGTTTACTCAATAGCATCAACTACAAAGAGTAATCAACACCGGGAAAGTTTCCCCTAAGAACTATGCAAGATTCAACCCAATAGTTACAGCAATATGGAGATGCTGATGAGGGTGCTGATGGTGATGATGGTGGTGATGATGATGATGATCCCGATGAAGTCCAGCTTGATGGCGGTGTTGATGGCGACGATCTCCCCTCTCCGGGAAGGAATTCCTCAGAATCATCACGGAGAGATATTTCTCTCTCGGTGTTTTTCGTCCCGTAGAGGCGGCGGAATCTTTCTGTGGTTGCTCCCCGAGTCTTAGGGTTTCAGGAGGAATATATATGCCAGAGGGGAGAGACAGAGGCGGGCCAGGGCGGCCACACCACCTGGTGGCGCGACCTAGGGTGGCCCGCGCCAGGGGGTGGTGTGGGCCCCCTGTGGCCCATCTCCACTCCCTCTTCTGGCTTCCTTCATCTTCTGAAAAAACAGGATTTTCCGTATATTTTCCCGGATTTTCTGATCTTCGCGAATTTTCCCTCCAAACAGCACCTTTTCCATCAGAATCCTGACTGCAGCGGTCCATGCTCCAAAAGTCATCAACCATGCAAAAACAGATGAAATAACATGAGTATCATCTCTTAATATGAAATATATTAATGAATAACAGTGAATTATGATATAGAATAGTGATGCAAAATGGACGTATCAGTTATGAGGGACTCCCCTTGTGAAGATGTCCTTGACTCCCCGGCAACGGCGCCAGAAAAACCTTGATTGTTGTCTCAACACGTCGAGCTCGTTGGGAAACCCGAAGAGGAAGGTATGATGAGCACAACAGCAAGTTTTCCCTCAGTTATTAAACCAAGGTTATCGAACCAGTAGGAGCAAGGAAACACCTCCAAGGTGTTGTTTCCAACTTGGAATCCTCCACAACACAACACAGAACTTTGCCCCCAACTTATAGTGAGGTTGTCAATCTCACCAGTTTTGCTGAAAACAAAAGATTAAACGTATTGTGTGGAAGAAAGTAAAAGCTTGCAGAAAGTAAATAGAAAACAGTAAACAATTGTAGATTGATGGTAAAAGAAAGGACCGGGGTCCATAGTTCACTAGTGGTGATTCTCCTTAAGATAGATGACATGTTGGATGAACAAATTACATCGGGGCAATTGACAAACATCGAGAAAACATACATGCATATACTAATCATCTTGACTCCTATGAGATTTGATTGGGTATTACAACATTATACATAGACCATAATCCAACTGCATCTATGACTAATAATGCACCTTCAGGTTATCAATCCGAACCCCCTCCAGTATTAAGTTGCAAGCAATAGATAATTGCATTGCTCATTGCGTGTAAAGTAAACAATACGATTGTTCTATGAACAAAGGATTGCTTTTCTCCCTAGTAGCAACAACACATCTAGTACCTGATGTCTACGCACTTCTATTCTTGTAGACAGTTGTTGGGCCTCCAAGTGCAGAGGTTTGTAGAACAGCAGCAAATTTTCCCTTAAGTGGATCACCCAAGGTTTATCGAACTCAGGGAGGAAGTGGTCAAAGGTATCCCCTCTC
The DNA here is from genome assembly GCA_023614405.1 of Avena insularis. NCBI lineage: Eukaryota > Viridiplantae > Streptophyta > Magnoliopsida > Poales > Poaceae > Avena > Avena insularis. Next base: position 654,227,805 of record CM042690.1, on the reverse strand, counting down.
AAGCAACCCTGCAATCAAGATACAAGAAGTCTCTTGTGTCCCCAACACACCCAATACACTTGTCAGGTGTATAGGTGCACTAGTTCGGCGAAGAGATGGTGAAATACAAGTGGTATTGATAATTATAAGTGGTAATGGTGATAGAAAATAGCTTGATGGCGTGAAAGAGACTAAAGGCAAACTGAAATAAAGATGGAAGCAAGCAAACATGTAATAGATCTAATAGCAAACGGTGTTTCAGTGCTTAGAAACAAGGCCTAGGGATCAAACTTTCACTAGTGAACACTCTCATATAAATATATTCGTCTTTATGATACTACACTGAACTACTCTCTGGTTGAACACTCTAATCCATGGTAGGGCTATAACAGCACACCTCAAAGTAAGCCTTTCCCATCTAGAAAACCCCACACTGTCACCTTGAGCACTAGATGGTTCCAACAAACACCACAATTTCATAGAAACATCCAACTCCAAATATAACTCATAACAAGTATTTGTAATCTCTAGCCTAAGTGCTCCCATGGTGTGCACGCTGTCACTTTCACACACATGGGGAGAGCAGAGATCTATTAAAGCACTTGAGTAGCAAGGTAGATCTATAGATTACAAGCTCATGATCTCAATAAGATCATGCATAGAGAGATAAATGAACACATAGCTACCGGTAGAACCCTTAGCCTCGAGAGAGAACTACTCCCTCCTCATCATGGGAATCAGCAATGGTGATGGAGATGGCGGTGGAGATCGATGGAGATGGCTCCGGGGGCACTTCCCCATCCTGGCAGGGTGCCGGAACAGAGACTTTCTGTCCCCCGAATCTCCCCTTCGGTGGCGGCGGCGCTGTGGAACTTTTCGTGGATTTCTGATTGACTATCTAGGGTTTATGCATCGGGAGGCTTCTTATAGGCGAAGAGGCAAGGTCGGTGGGCGACCAGGAGGCCCACACCATGCCCTGGCGCGGCCTAGGGTTGCCTGCGCCAAGGTGGGGTGTGGCCACCCTGTGGCCCCTCTCCGGCTCTCCTTCTGGCTCCGTGAATCTTCCGGTAAAATATCAACTTCGGCTTTTGTCCCGTCCAATTCCAAGAATATTGATTTTCTAACTTTCTTGGAACCAAAAACAACAGAAAATAGGCAACTGGCATTGTGGCATCTTGTTAATAGGTTAGTCCAAGAAATCATATGAAAAGTACTCCAAAGTGTGGACAAAACACAAGAAAGTAGATAAAACCAAGCATGGAACATCAAAAATTATAGATACATTTGCAATGTATCAACATCCCCAAGCTTAACTCCTGCTCGTCCTTGAGTAGGTAAGTGATAAAAAGAAAGAATAATTTTTGAGGTGACATGCACCATCATAAACTTTATCAAAGTACCTGTAAAACATTCAAAACTGGGATCATAGTACTTCAATCATAACATGAAAGACAAAGTTCTAGCAATAAGACAAAGAAACTATGTTGCAACATAAAAAGGCATAAACAAAAGATTCATGAATAACAATGCTTTGAAAGACGTTTGTTTGTTTCACATAAAGAAAACATAGCATAATGGCATTCAGCTTGTCCTTCATAGAGTAGCAAACATAAATGCATAGGACACCTTCAAAGTTTATAAGAGTGACTAGATACAAATAGTTTAAAACAAGCAATATCAAAGCTATGCATCAATCAACAAGTCTTGGGACAATGCACATAGAACTAAGAATGGCCACTATGCTCTCAAAGTAGGTGCATAAAGATAGAAGGTGGAGACTCAACATAAAAGTAAAAAAAAGGCCTTCATAGAAGGAAGTAGGGATTCAAGTCTCATAAAGAGCTTCCAAAAATTATGGTACTTTTTAGCTTTCAGCTCTCATTGCCCCTATCATAAGCATCTTGAAGGTTATTAAGGTTAAAGTGAACAAACTATGGAGTATATGCTTGACAAAGTATAAGTTGGCGATCTCATGTCCCTTGAATAAGAGGGCCGCTCCTCATGCTACTCAAATTTAGTCACTGGTAAGTTCTTGTCATCGTAAATACATGTGTATCATAGAGAACCGCCAATGGGGTACCCCTTGCCCGACGATACAGAACAATCCCCATATCAAAATGACAAGGCAAGCAGACAACGAGCATCTCAGCAATCTTCTTATTTACCATGGGAAAATGGTGCTTTTTTCTCTCTATCCTCTTTTCTCATATTTTTTTTCTCTTTTTTCTCAATATCTGACTCTTTTTTATATAAGAAGAATGCTTCATAGACAACTCATTATGGTTACGCTGCAGGTTTCCACCATGACAGCACGGATTAGACCAGCGGCCCAGGCGTTTCTCTAACACATATACATAACTCCATGGACTTACAAGCTCCCCTTTCATTTCACACCGACGACATCCATAGACAAAAGAGCATGATATCAACTAGGTACAAGTACCAAGTGCAATGTTGAAAGCGTTCCCCATAAAAGCATGGTTCTGCTAATTCCCAACAAATAAGTGCAAGCATATACAACATAGAAGACACAATGGTTCAAGTTTATTAAGGGCAAGAAAAGTAAAGTGTGCCATCAAGTTTGTGAGAGCTTTAATCACTAGTTTTCTCATAACAAGTTTAATTCGGAAGGTAGATAAAAACATGAATATACTTGGAATAGCATATGCTAGTAGGTAGGTATGGTGGACTCTTTGGAATAACTTGGTTTAGGGAGTTGGATGCATGAGTGGAACTCATACTTGGTTGCGGAGGCTAGCAAAAGACTAGGAGCGACAAACTAAGAGAGCAATAATGGCCATAATCATGTAGAGCGACAAAACATCGTTGATCAAAGCATAAAGTGATACTACAAGTTGAAAACTAAAGGATCATAAAGGCTATGGTGACTTGGGATAGTCATAACATGGTGTGAGCATGTGCCAAGTCAACCCAAATAAAGCATCAAAGGAGAATACCACCATATTATGCTTTAATATGCTAAAACAACGCATGATTCTTCAAAGGCACATTAAGCAGTCTCAATTGTTTATAACATGCCATGCTACATCAAAGAATACTAAGTATAAAGCCAAAACAATATCAAGCATGGCATGATAAAGCCTGGGTCACAGTCAAAAACAAGCTCTCTTTACCACTTAAGCATGAACTTTTCCTACTCTTTTCCAATCCAAACCAAACTATTTGAAAACCAATGTATGAAAGAGGGGGTCCAACCAATTTATTAAGAAAACTAAACAAACTAAGCAAACGAAAAACCAAAACAAAAACGAAAAAGAAGACGCTCCAAGAACAACACAACTGTGCATGAAACAATAAAAATGAAGCGCTTGGAAGAAACCTGAGATTTTTATTGATGAAGAGGGGGATGCCTTGGGCATCCCCAAGCTTTGACGCTTGTACTTCTTGGATATTTCTTGGGGTGACACACGTGGCATCCCCAAGGTTGTGCTTTAGTCCATTCTTCATCTCATTACTCATTCCTTCCATACACCTGAAATTTGTCCTTCATACAAAACTTCACACAATCTTTATTAGCAACATTAGTGCACTCAAGATAATAGGTCTTTAGGTTCAGTTCCAACACCAATAAAACTTCCATTAAAACGCAAGCTACTCTAGCACTTCCCTCAAAAAGCTCAATTCCCCAAAGGAACTCAAAAAGGAATCAACAAGAAGCAAATGCAAATAATGGCAGAAATCTGTCAAAACAGACCAGCAGGTAAAAACCAATTTTTTTGAAGACCTTATATTGCTCAAATCAAAAAGTGTTGAACTAACTAAAGTTATATAACAACCTAGGGCAGAAGCACAAAAATTCTTGCCTCAAAAGGACGTATAGAGATTTTACACGAATGTTTATGGTGAAGCACAGAAATCTGTTTCGGGACATCAACTTTCCCAATCATTACTTCTCTCTCATTACAGGTTACTCTTGGCACAAAAAACAAATAAAAAGGATAAGGAGTGGTTATTACTAAAGTAATAACTTTCAAGACTCATCTAAAACTTTTGGGTTATCTCCCAATAAGTACTTTTCTTTAACGCCTTTAAGTTAGACATGATAGTTTGAGAAGATGCTCACATAAGAAATATGAATTTAAGTAAAAGAGAGCATCAAGAAGCAAATTCAAAGCACATTTAAGTCTAACCCACTTCCTATGCATAGGAATCTTGTAAAGAAACAAGTCATGAAAGCACAAAGCAGCAAGCATATGAATGCAAAACAAGTGCAACTTCAAAATTTTCAACATAAAGAGGGGAAACTTAATATTGTTGAGATACATAAAACCATGTTTCCCTCTCTCATAATAACTTTCAGTAGCATCATGAATGAAATTAACAATATAACTATCACATGAAACATTCTTATCATGAGCCACATGCATAAAATAATTATTACTCTCCCTGTAAGCATAGTCATTCTTATTAATTGTAGTGGGAGCAAAATCAATAAAAAAGCTATCATTATTATTCTCATCACCATAATCATCAAATATAGGAGGCATATTGAAATCATAACTAATTTCCTCCTCAATAGTAGGTGGACTGAAAATATCATATTCATCATTGTAATCATCATATATTGGAGGTTTGGTATCATGATAAGCAATAGAATAGCTATCTTCCAAAGCTGGGGAACTAAAAAGATCATTTTCATAAAGACCAGCTTCCCCAAGCTTAGACTTTTCCATAGCATTAGCAATAATGGTGTCCAAAGAATTCATATTAACAACATTGCTATTAGCATGCAAATAAAGTTCCATAGGTTTTTTAATTTTCTCTTCAAACACTTCATATCCTAACTCAAGATAAATACTATAAAGCTCTCTAATTTTGTTGTTGTTTTCCATTAAGCCTAACTAGTGAAAACAAGAAACAAAAAGACAAAATTGCAGAATCTAAAGGAAATAACTTCGAGCACTCACACCGGAGGATGTGAGTACCTTTTATCTTACCTCCCCGGCAACGGGGCCAGAAAATAGCTTGATGTCTACGCACTTCTATTCTTGTAGACAGTTGTTGGGCCTCCAAGTGCAGAGGTTTGTAGAACAGCAGCAAGTTTTCCCTTAAGTGGATCACCCAAGGTTTATCGAACTCAGGGAGGAAGTGGTCAAAGGTATCCCCTCTCAAGCAACCCTGCAATCAAGATACAAGAAGTCTCTTGTGTCCCCAACACACCCAATACACTTGTCAGGTGTATAGGTGCACTAGTTCGGCGAAGAGATAGTGAAATACAAGTGGTATAGATAATTATAAGTGGTAACGGTGATAGAAAATAGCTTGATGGCGTGAAAGAGACTAAAGGCAAACATAAATAAAGATGGAAGCAAGCAAACATGTAATAGATCTAATAGCAAACGGTGTTTCAGTGCTTAGAAACAAGGCCTAGGGATCATACTTTCACTAGTGAACACTCTCATATAAATATATTCGTCTTTATGACACTACGCTGAACTACTCTCCGGATGAACACTCTAATCCATGGTAGGGCTATAACAGCACACCTCAAAGTAAGCCTTTCCCATCTAGAAAACCCCACACTGTCACCTTGAACACTAGATGGTTCCAACAAACACCACAATTTCATAGAAACATCCAACTCCAAATATAACTCATAACAAATATTTGTAATATATAGCCTAAGTGCCACCATGGTGTGCACGCTGTCACTTTCACACACATAGTGACATGGGTATGCCCAACAGGCACTCGACTACAACCTACCTGGTGCGGCTCGACAAAAGGCCCACTCGATGAATTGCCAAGGTACATGACGCCTATGACGGTTCGACTGATACGAAGCCTACAAGGACACAGACTCCTGGCATAACAAGACAAGGAAAGTACAAGACTAGACTAGATACAAACTCTGACTTGTAAACCAACTCGTATTGGTACCTGAGACCTAGCCTCCCCATATATAAAGGCTAGGAGGGTCCAACGAGTAGGTATCCTCTCCCCCAACAAGCAATCTCTCAATCGCAACACGCTGCACCACAATAGGTCTAGACAAACCGCGATTCCCACAATAGACAATAGATCTAGACATCGTGACTCCCCCAATAGATACATCTACGATCTCTCATACGCCAGATCCAATCTGCGGAACACCGCCATCGGCGACATTGTAATCCTTCGGATCATCATCAATCCAGAGCAGACAAGCAGGAGTAGGGTCCTCTACGAGACCTAAACCTGGGTAAACCTTGCGTCTCTGTGTGCTTGTTTGCTAGCCGTACCGAGATCTCCAGCGCTCCTCTCGTCTCAGAAACCCAAGTCCATAACAATGGGCATTGATGAGTTAAACCCTCGTCAATTGGCGCTGTCTGTGGGAACTGGACATGCTGATATTGCGGTCTCGACGGCTCCATCAATAGCAATCTACGATTCATCGGCTTCCGGCGAGAAGATCTACTTCGGCTCCCTCATAGCCAGCAACGGTCGGATCGCATCCGGTCGATTCGTCTGCGTCGACGCATTCAGATCCTTCATCAACAAATCTGCGTCATCACCATCGACTTCATCTTTACCAAACATGCGCTCGGGAGCTCAGCATGAGCGATCACCTCACGCACTCGTGTGACATCCAAGAACTGCTATTCAGCGACCTGCGGTCTGAAGCCGGTTCCGTCCAATCTTCGCCCAGCTCGATTCACATCGCTCTGAAAAATCATGGGCAGCCGAACGCGCACGACATGTTCTACATAGCAGCTGAGGCTTTCAATACCATCTCTTATTGATTATCTTAGCAGTTGATTATTCTACTTGGATCTGACGCATACGTACATATTGGTTGTACGTGACGAGTGGATGATTGATTCATGTCTTGCAAGATTGGACGCTCGCACAACCCGTTCTATCGGCCGATTTCGTCGGAGCAGTTCGTAACAAATTGCAACCCGAGTCAGATTAAAAGAGAAGGAATTAATTTACACGTGACCTTGCCGTGTACGGCGGACAGCTCCACCAAAATAGACCACTGGGCCGACCTTCATCAGGAAAGAAGACGTGGTTCCATGAGGCGACACATGCATGGGATTAAAAAAAGCAAATTCTTTCCATTAACTTATCTTAATTAATATATTTTATCATGTATTAATCGTTTATATGTGCAAGTACGATGAGAGTCTGGTTGCTATCAACAATCCAAGGAACGGCTAACATGAGCATCCGAACACGCGGTTGGCTACCCGTTCGCCGTGTCAACTCTTGTACGACGGCGAACCGCCGCTCCGTCAATTTCACCTGTTACGTCGAGTCTACACACAGGGGCTCCACCGACTTCACCGCACGACCCGCAGTGGTCTTCAACTGCTGTGACGTGATGAGATCGTCGGATGCAAAAACTCTTCATCACCACGCGACTCCGGTCCGCCGCCTGACCTACTTCCATATCAACTACATATCCGCCGCACGACTCTCGATCGTGACCCACCATCGCTCCAAGCTCGGCAACTCGCAGGTTGCATCGACTCCAGCTATTCGTTGTGGCCTTCTGCTTCGGTGACTCGAGGGCTCGTTGCTCCAGCGACCCGCTATAATCTTCGGTTGTGGCAAACCGTTGCCATCGGTTTTGGTGCCTGCCGCCGCATCAACCCTGGTCCGTCGCACTGGCTCTCGGATGTCGCTTCGACTACATCGGTCACATCGAATCTACACTCGGGGGCTCCATCGACTCCGCTGTGAGGCCCGTTACCGCCTTCGGCTACGGTGACTCACTACGGTCTCCGACTCCGCCCATCTACTGAGTCTTCGACTCCATCACGTGACTCGCTAGGGTCTTCAGCTGCGGTCTTCGGGTGAGGTGACCCGATACAGTCTTCGACTGTTGTGGCCCGTTACAGTCTTCATACGAAATTTGTCATCACCACGCGACTCCGATCCGCCGTGTCGACTACGTCCGCCGCATGACTCGCTGCCACGTCAACTCTAATCTTCGACTCTAGTGATTCGCTACGATATTCGACTCGGGGGCTCGGGGGCTCCCTCCGCTTTGGCGATGTGCCGTGGTCTTCAGCTTCAAACGACCTGCTACGGTATTCATATCGGGTGACTCGGGGGCTCCCTCGACTCTTGCGACCACGAGCCGCTACAATCTTCGACGCCCGCGACCCGCCGATCGCATCGGATCTTGCGACTCGTTCATCACGGCAACTATCAATAAAACTAAGTTTCTCTCTACTTAGAGCTGATTTCTTTCTTACTTTAAATCACACTCGAAACACTCGAGGGCTGCGCCCTCTTCGAGTAACCTAATGTGCCATCGACTCCACGCACTCGAGCACCTCATACGCGATAGCCCGAGTAGCTGATTCTGCCTGACCGTCGAATCCTTAAACTCCGAGTGCCTCGGCAAGGTACTGAGACTAAGGGTAATCAGGCTAACGAAAAGGCCTAGCATACCGTGCAAAAGTGTCGACTCGATTGGCACCAGAATTTTACTTTACAATCCAACATGAAAATATTCTTTACAAGATGCAAGTACTTCACAATTCTATATGTTTTCTACAGCTTACAAGGACATCGACTGCGTCGAGCTATCCTATCGGGTCCTCAAACTGGAGTCGACAAAACAACTAGCTACGCTATACACTCAAGACCCGAGTTGAGTCCCTCCTCGGATGGTTGCATCGCTTGATACTATACACATGCGACGTTGGCCACGCACCCGACAAAAGTGACTGCATCGACTCCATCTGCATCGTCAACTCACCCACGTCTTCTTCTCGCATGATTGGCGACTACGTCTACAAGATACAATACTCGAGTCTCTGCCCGAGTCTATGACTCCGCCAGACACTCGGGGGCTACTCCAAACTGGAGCGCTGGACGCGCATATACGACATCCTCGAGTGGCACATTCCGAATCCTCACTCGAATCCACGATTCGACTAAGTACTCGGGGCTACTCCCATAGGGAGCGCTGGCCGTGTACCCGAAGAAATTTGTGAAGATATCCAAGCATCATGAAAACCCTTCACTCGAATCTATGATTCGATTGTGGGCTTCGGGTTACTCCCATAGGGAGCGCTGAAAGCATATTCGACTGAAACAAGCAAAAGACGACAGCAGTCGCAAAATACTTATAGTCCCCACTTGAGTCTACGACTCGAATAGGCACTCGGAGGCTACTCCCATAGGGAGCGCTGGTCGCGCACCCTATGATTATTTTTCCTTGTACATCGTACTGTGTGTCGATAACATCCACACTCGAATGTTATGGCGACTCCGCCTGATATTTTCCCTACAAAGAGATTACGTCTCCTGGGCCACCCGAATCATCTCCGCGATGACAAAAAATTCGGATGTCGCGCTTACAGCGTGAAGATAAGACCTGAATAAGGCCTGGCAGCACATCTGCTGCACACTACCAGAGATATATCTGTGCCTACAGGTACGATGAACATGCCTTGACGGACGCGTCGAGTGCTCACACCCATACACTGGAATTCGACTCCTGTAAGGCCTTCGTGGCATGAGTCGAATTACGCCAGCAATTTCCGAATTCGAGTCCGGGGACTCGAGTTTGAGTAGGTGACGTTGTTTTAGCCCTAGAGCAATTAACTGGTATCGATCCATCGAGCGCACCAGGCACGTTTACCATCATCCCTATGAACTACTATAAATTCGACTGACCCGATGAACTTCCGGGTGAAGTGCTTCGCACTCGACATAATTGTCGACTCCGACATCCTAATGCAAGACTCAAGACTTCTAAGTCTCCATCCGAATCTACGATTCACATGGACACTCAGGGGCTACTGACATGGGTATTGCCCAACAGGCACTCGACTACAACCTACCTGGTGCGGCTCGACGGAAGGCCCTCTCGATGAATTGCCAAGGTACATGACGCCTATGACGGTTCGACTGATACGAAGCCTACAAGGACACAGACTCCTGGCATAACAAGACAAGGAAAGTACAAGACTAGACTAGATACGAACTCTAACTTGTAAACCAACTCGTATTGGTACCTGAGACCTAGCCTCCCCATATATAAAGGCTAGGAGGGTCCAACGAGTAGGTATCCTCTCCCCCAACAGGCAATCTCTCAATCGCAACACGCTACGCCACAATAGATCTAGACAAACCGCGATCCCCACAATAGACAATAGATCTAGACATTGCGACTCCCCCAATAGATAGATCTACGATCTCTCATACGCCAGATCCAATCTGCGTAACACCGCCATCGGCGACATTGTAATCCTTCGGATCATCATCAATCAAGAGTAGACAAGCAGGAGTAGGGTCCTCTACGAGGCCTGAACCTGGGTAAACCTTGCGTCCCTGTGTGCTTGTTTGCTAGCCGTACCGAGATCTCCAGCGCTCCTCTCTTCTCCAAAACCCAAGTCCATAACAATGGGCATTGATGAGTTAAACCCTCGTCACATAGGGAGAGCAGAGATCTATTAAAGCACTTGAGTAGCAAGGTAGATCTATAGATTACAAGCTCATGATCTCAATAAGATCATGCATAGAGAGAGAGATGAACACATAGCTACCGGTAGAACCCTTAGCCTCGAGAGGGAACTACTCCCTTCTCATCATGGGAATCAGCAATGGTGATGGAGATGGCGGTGGAGATCGATGGAGATGGCTCCGGGGGAACTTCCCCGTCCCGGCAGGGTGCCGGAACAGAGACTTTCTATCCCCAGAATCTCCCCTTCAGTGGCGGCGGCGCTGCGGAACTTTTCGTGGATTTCTGGTTGACTATCTAGGGTTTATGCATCGGGAGGCTTCTTATAGGCGAAGAGGCAAGGTTGGTGGGTGGCCAGGGGGCCCATACCATGCCCTGGCGCGGCCTAGGGTTGCCCGAGCCAAGGAGGGTGTGGCCACCCTGTGGCCCCTCTCCGTCTCTCCTTCTGGCTCCCTGAATCTTCCGGTAAAATATCAACTTCAGCTTTTGTCCCGTCCAATTCCGAGAATATTGATTTTCTGACTTTCCTGGAACCAAAAATAGCAGAAAACATGCAACTGGCACTGTGGCATCTTGTTAATAGGTTAGTCCAAGAAATCATATGAAAAGTACTCCAAAGTGTGGACAAAACACAAGAAAGTAGATAAAACCAAGCATGGAACATCAAAAATTATAGATACATTTACAATGTATCAGTATCTTAGAGATTTCTGTCACTTCCCCAGATTACTAGAGGCATGAACCCACTATCGAGCATAAATCCTCCCTCTTGGAGTTGCTAGCATCTACTCGGCCAAGATATCTACTAACGACGGAGAGTATGCAAGATCACAAATAACCAAGACATGATAGAATCAATAATCAATCTGAAATAGCATCTCAATATCCATCGGATCGCCGCAAACACAACATGTATGATTACAAATAGATGATCTTGATCATGAACGGAGCTCACAAGATCTAGACATGGTAGCACAAAGGAGAAGAACCAACCATCTAGCTACTACATGGACCCGTAGTCCAGGGATGAACTACTCACACATCACACCGGAGGCAGGCATGGTGATGAAGAAGGCCTCCAGGGTGAATTCTCCCCTCTGGCAGGGTGCCGGGAAGAGCTTTAGATCCCTCCCGATTTAGGGATGGAGATAACGGCGGCTACAGACTCTTTCGTGGAAATTTGATCGGGTCCTTAGTGTTTCTATATCGGAGGCATCTTATAGGCGAAAGGGGAGGCCGAGGGGGTGCCCTAGGCGGCCACACCACCTCCTGGCGTGGGCCAGGCCTAGACGCTCGGCCAGGTGGTGTGGCTGGCCCCTGGCCCCTCTCCGTCTCGTATTCTGGCTCTGTGTCCCCCTCGGTGAAATATTGACTTTGACTTTTGTCCCGTCCAATTCCGAGAATATTAATTTTCTGACTTTTCTGGAACCAAAAACAACAGAAAACCGGCAGTTGGCACTGTGGCATCTTGTTAATAGGTTAGTCCAAGAAAGTGTATAAAAGTACTCCAAAGTGTGGACAAAACATAAGAAAGTAGATATAAACCAAGCATAGAACATCAAAAATTATAGATACATTAGCAACGTATCACCACTCCGGTTCTTGATAAGGAAACACCAATCTCTCGCTTGCTTCGTGTTCAGCCGAATTATGAGTTTCTTCGCATCTTTGGATGCGCGTGTTGGCCGAGTCTCCGCAAATACAACTCTCACAAATTAGATATTCGTCCTAAGATGTGTGTTTTTCTCGGCTATAGCCCCATGCATAAAGGGTACAAGTGTTTAGATCGTACTATGGGTAAAATTTACATCTCATGTGACGTTGTTTTCGATGAGTTCGTGTTCCCTTTTGCTACACCCGATGTCTCAGTTGATGTGTCAACTCTTGTAGACTCTATAACGTTTCCTTCTAATGAACCGGTTACGAGTGTACCTATGCAAAATTATGTCTTGACTTACCTATCTACTGATCCCCTATGGTAGGTGAAGTTCCTCTTGTACAGGTGATCGACGTTCCTAGCACGGCCAGCCCTCGGCTGATCGACGTGCATGTCGTGCATGCCTTGGGGCACGCGCCGGCTCCTGCGTCACCAGCCCCCGCGCCCCTGTTGCTGCGGCCTCGCCCGAGCTGGGCCGGCCCGCATCGCCACCCGTGCTTACTTCTTCTGCACCGCTCACGTTTTCGGCCTAGCCCGTGTCGCTTCCTGCCGTGTCTTCACCGACCGCGGCACCTCCTGCTGGGTTGCTCGACGTCCTCGCCTCATCCGGTGGTCACCTGATGGTGACACGTTACCGTGACGCTACTCAGAAGGAGAAGGAGTACACATACGGTACCGTCTATTATGATCCTCGTCGATGAGCATTCTTTGCTGCCCCGACGTCTCATCGTGACACCCTTCACGAGCCTATGTGGCGTGCGGCCATGGAAGATGAGATCGCTGTCCTTCGTGCTACACAGACATGGGCTCTTGTTCCTCGTCCTCCCGGGGTGAACATCATTGGCAGCAAGTGGATCTTCAAGACTAAACATTGGCCTGATGGTAGCATCGACAAGCACAAGGCGTGTTTGATTGCTCGTGGTTTTACCCAGCAACATGGCATCGATTACTGAGACACGTTCAGTCCAGTGGTGAAGCCTATCACTGTGCGTCTGGTTCTCTCATTGGTAGTGTCTCAGGAATGGTATCTTTGTCAGATATACGCCAGTAATGCCTTTCTTCATGGTTTCTTGTCTGAGCATGTCTACATGCAGCAGCCGCTGGGGTTCGAGGATGATCGGTTCCCTCTCATGCGTGTAAGCTCCAGCGGTCCTTGTACGGTCTGAAGCAGTCACCTTGCGCTTGGTATGCGCGCCTGAGTCAGCTCCTCCTTCAGCTTGGTTTTGTGGCCTCCAAAGCTGATACGTCCTTATTCATTTTTTCTCGGGAGGGTGTTCAGATTTACATGTTGGTCTATGTGGATGACATAGTCATTGCTGGCTCGACGGCGGATGCGGTTGATCATCTCATCAAGTCACTTGTTGTTGCTTTTCCCATCAAGGACATGGGCAAGTTGGAGTATTTCCTCAGATTAGAAACGTCCTACAATTCAGGGGGGATGACTCTTACTCAGCAGAAGTATGCGCTAGATCTTTTTCATAGATTTAACATGGAGAATTGTAAGTCTACTTCCACTTCATTGCCGTCATCTGAGAGTTTGTCCAGGAGCACTGGTACACTGCTTGGCTCCGATGACTCATTCAGGTACCACAGTGTTGTGGGTGGTCTACAGTATTTGACACTTATAAGACCGGATATCTCGTTTGCTGTGAGCAAGGTGTGTCAGTTTCTTTCACAGCCACTAATGTGCATTGGGAGGCAGTTAAGCATATTCTACGATATGTCAAAGGAACGCTGCATACAGGCTTGTGTTTTCACAAGTCACCTTCCACTGGCATTAGCATATTTACAGATGCTGACTGGACAGGCTGTGTGGATGATCGTCGTTCCACAAGTGGCTTTGCCGTGTTTGTTGGACCGAACCTGATTTCTTGGATTTCGAAGAAACAACCTACAGTCTAGAGATCGAGTACCGAGGCTGAGTATAAGGCACTGGCGAACGGTGCTGTGGATTCACTTCTCAAGGAGCTCGGCGTGATCCAACAGCGCACACCTATACTTTGGTGTGATAACCTAGGGGCCACTTACCTCACGGAAAATCTTGTTTTTCATGCTCGTACTAAGCACATTGAGATCGACTTCCACTTCGCGCGAGAGCGAGTTGCTGCAGGTGCACTCGAGGTTTGGTTTATCTCCTCCAATGATCAGCTGGTTGATGTGTTTACAAAGCCAGCCTCTTGACATATGTTAGACCGTTTCAAGTCCAATCTAAATCTAATTTGTAATAGTTTAGATTGAGGGTGTGTGTTAGAAACAATCTTGAACACGTAGAGGTCCTATACCCGTACGTATTGTAATTGTGTTGTACCCTGTCGAAGTATATAAATAGAGGAGGAGGTGGAGGCTTAGACCCCACGAAACACTAAACCTATTCTTCAAACTTATAATTCACAGTGATTTTCCAAGGATAGTTTTCTAGGACCCGGAAGACCGTGGAGGGAGTATTTTCGAGGATAATGGAAAGAAAGATATGCGTAAATGTAATAGTACTCTGGAATGAAAACTTGGGTAAAGAGATTTTGCTTAATATAATGTATATTAGCTTAGGGTGTTTTGCAGTCTTGTATTAGTTCTGGTGCTATTCTTTAGCGCTGTGCATTGATTTTTTTGAAAAATTAGAAAAATATAAGCTGTACGGAAACCTTCTATAAAATCTCAGAAAAAAATAGGCATGAATGATGACGTAAAAAGCTCTTTATCAGAAATTAGGTACTGTAGTAACTAATACTAACATGGCATAAAAGCCACACAAAATACATAGACAGTCCACAAAGACATCCTAATGCATGCACTAATAAGCTTCAGGTCACATGCACAACCAGATGTTGGACAGGATAATATGTTTGGATTGATCTAAACAAATAACATGTTCCGGTTGATATTTTAAGAATGCAGTCAAAAAAGTAAAGGAAAACCAAAAGTAATTAAATAGGAAAAAACAGCGAAAAAAATATATTGGCATCGTCCAGAATTGAACTAGAGATCTTCAGCGTGTTAAACTGACATGGGTCGCTTCCTCTGTCGTGCCCCAGCTTCTGCGCTCGCATCCCTGCACACAGCCGCGCCTCGCGCCTTGCGCCCGCGCCACTGTGCCACCCAGCCGCGCTGCCGCACCCTCGTGACCTCGCCGCCCAGCCGCACCGCTGCGCTGCCTGCGCCGCCGCGCTCCAAGCACGCGCGCCACCACGCCCTCGCCGCCCAGCCGCGCCGCCGCGCCCCAAGCACGCGCCCCACCCTCGCCGCAGACTCCCTGCACCGCCGCCTCACTGGTGGAAAAATGGCCTCTAGTCCCGGTTCCCGAACCGGGACCAATCACTCGGGACTAATGCTGGTCCCGGCTCGCGCACGAACCGGGACCAATGGGTCTCCACGTGGGCGGACGCGCGACGAGGGGGAGGGGTGGATCATTGGTCCCGGTTCGTGGAACAAACCGGGACCAATGGGTCTCCACGTGGCAGCGCCAGAGACAAGCGGGGGTGGATCATTGGTCCCGGTTCTTGGCACGAACCGGGATCGTTGGTCTCTGTGCCGCGGCAGGATTTTCGGGCTATTTTTCTGCCACGACAGGGTTTTGTGCCGCGGCAGATTTTTTTTATCAATTTAATAGTACTACATATATACAGCAATAATGAAACCACGATATATATATTACACATCATGCATGATCACAAATATGTATACCGTCTCATCCGTCTTCTTGGTCGAAATATATTATAATTACAAACGATACTCTCACACGAATTTGATCTAATTTACATCTTCTTTTTTACATTTCACCATTCCAAATGAAGCGTGTAATAGTATTCTCCTTTCGGATTTATGACTTGTTCTAACAAGAATCCGGCAATTTTCTCTTGAATTGCTTGCACGCGTTCTTGTGATAGAAAACCGTCCCGCATCCGTTCTATCTAATATAAAGAAGGGGATCAATATATATGAATAAAAGTAAACACAATTGATGGTAATAAAATAAAGTTGTGATTATTGTTTATCGTACTTCAATTTTTTTGATGCTCCGGCCTGCGCCCTTCTCTTTGGTCGTCTAGCGAATGAACTCGCAGACATAGTATCCACATAAGTTATTCCCGGCTTCCTGCCTCAAGCACTTTACGAGAACAGAGTTCAATCAAAATAATAATCAAGCATGATAATGGTGGTATTAAAACTAGAATCAAAGAGATGCGTGGATCTAGCAAGTAGTACTTACAGTCAATGGTTGAAATGTAAGCTCTGGCTTTCAAACACCCCTAGTTTTGGCGGTGAACAGTTTCCAAGCCTTCTAGAGGCATTCCTGTATGTCCGCCCACTTTTCTAATGGTGTGCGTTTCGAGTCCAGGACTTTTACTACTCCGGTATCAACAACAATGATTAACAGAATATAGTGGAAGCTGGACACACTAACAAAATATAACACGAGTCAATTAGACGCTTAACATCGAGTAAACGAAAATAGAATATGTACAAGACAGTAACACTCACCCAGCGTTGTAAGGAAATAATATTTCCCTTCTGTTGCTGAAATGCTTCAACGCTTGGAACAAGTTATCCTCGGTCTCTTTGGGTTTTGTTTTTAGAGTAACTTCATGAACGAAATTACAGTCAACAAACCCAAGGTCATAGATTTATCCTTTGTTGCATTCTTGAATCTTCATTCTGCATATATAATTAGTATAGTGATTACTAAGATTATACAAGCAACGAATGAGCTGAGCTAGAAAGACTTAATTACAGAAATTAATAATACTTACAAACAATAGGCACTGACGATAGCTTTGTCGAGGGCGTCTTGTTGGTAAAACTGAAATAATTCTGGAAATTCGATCAGTAGGAAGCCATCTCCATGACCGTAATGGTGGTGTTTATATGCAGCATAGATCCAGTTTTTGGAATCAGCACAGGCTTGAATGTACCAGTTATGCAATCTTCGCATTTTTATTGGTAGATCTTTGACTAACTCGGGTTTGACGAGAGGATCCCCGTACTGGTACACGTATGCTGTTTCTTGGTACCCCTCGAACTCATGCATACGGCTCATGTACTCAGTAATAGACAGTCCATATAATTGGGCCTTTTCTCCGTACAGTCGAACAAACTCCGGATCAATGTTCGGATCATGCCGCTCCTGGGCTCTCCACTCATTGGTATCGTACACTTTGAGCGGTTCGCTCGATTGATTTTTCTGTTGTCCGAGCTGGGCAACTTCTTTCCCGACTCTCCGCTCTTTTGCCTCAGCCGACTTGATAATAGAGCGATTATAGTCTGATGTGAGCGCTATGGGTTGGTGAAGCTGAATCTTAAGCGCGGATGCTTTGGCTTTATCTTCTACGGTGACCGGGAAATATGCCTCTATCGTCTTTTTCTTGTTAGCCATGTCAATCTTCCACTTTTCATAATGGGCAGCTGCGGCCGCACCAGTTTCCTCATCTGTCTTCTCGCAAGGTAGCTTCTTCATATTCTGATGAGGTACTTTTGGGAGGGGCGATAGCTTACGATTCAGTGATCGGAACGTGCTCTTGCTGCTGCTGGTGGTGCTGCCCCCCTTAGTATACTTCCGCTTTTGTCTCTGAGGCTCAGGGGACGGAGACGGCTGACGCGGTGGCGGAGACGGCTGAGGCGGCGATGGAGACAGTTGCGCTGAATGGTGAGGCGGTGAAGGCGATTCTGTTGGAGAATGGTGAGGTGGCGGCGAAGGTGGATTGCTGCTCTGAGGAGTGGGTGGCCTTGGCGGCACATAATTTGGAAGCATGATGCGCTCTTTTGGCCATAGAATAGTCCCCCCTTTGGCTTCTCCTAGTTGAGTCAGCTCCATATCTTCCCCTGCAGGATGGTCTAGCTTCAGCTCCTCAAAATCTTCCTTCACCTCATCCACCGTGACGACAGCGCACCCTTTTGGAACCGGTCTGCAATGCCAAGTTGGGTTAGGCGCAATTGGTACCGCCATGCCGACCGCCGCCGTCACTCTTAAGTTCATAACCTGCACCTTTAGCTCACAAGCTGTGGTCTCCGTGATATCATCCACTGGGTAGCGTTTAGGAGGAGATGTCGTCAGAGCATCATCATCAACATCATGGAGCTGTGTGGAAGCGACGCTGCTTTTCTTATTCGATAGGGCACCGGTACCCTCGAATGTAGCTTCTACCACGTGCCACTGAGATTGGCCGGTGGTACCTTGCTGGCTAAGTCTGTCGAGTTGATCCTGGTGCCGCTTTAATGCTTCTTCTACATTACGCAGACGGTCTGCAGCGGCCGCTTTCTCAGCTGCCTCCCTTTCCTTTCTCCTCCGATGGCTTTTATCGGGATATCTCTTCATTTCTGGGGGGGGAAGGCAACCTTCCACGGCTTGGAGCCTAGTGTGCCTCGTGCTCGTCCGTCGTGTTCAGGATTTTTAAGGGGGCGTGTGAGCTCGTCGTTCTCTCTATCAGGAACGAACCGTCCCACTGCAACATCATCTACTGCATTTCTAATATCGTCGATGGGCAGTAGGGGATCATCTTTGTGTTTCTGATTATATATTGCCCTCCCTTCTTTGTCCAACGTGCCCCCATGGCCGTAAAACCAGTTTCTCGCCCGTGGTGTCCATGTTGCGGGCTCTGGTCTGATCCCGGCAGCTATGTAATTGACCTCAAGTGCATCCCACTTAGGCATGCAACCGGCGTAGCCAGCAGGCCCCATGTTATGATGGTACAGTTTCTTCGCAGTGTTCTCCGTATTTATTCTAGACCTTTCCTTAGCTTTCTCCGATGTCTTGTACTTCACAAAATCCTCCCACTGGTGTCTTAACTTAGCATAGCCGCCTTGAGTGAAATCCGGAGTCTTCTCTACCTTGACAAATGTATGGTACAGTTTCTTCTTCCAGTTCTTGAATGCATCGGCCATCTTGCTGACAACAAACTTCTTGACTCTTTGCACAAGCTCCATTCTTGATCTCTCCTCCTCATCTAGATTCACATCTGGCATCGGCAGGAAGAAATTAGTCATGAGTTTGTCAAAAAGCTTATCTTTGGCGGCGTCGTCGACATACGGGACTCCACCGCCGCTTGGCCGATTTCATTCTTGAACGGTGATCGGGATGTAGTCCCTCACAAGAACTCCGCATTGCTTGACAAATTTTCTTGCGACATCGACGGGAGCTTGCAGTTCGCCATCTATACCGACCACTTCGATCCTATACCCCATAGTGTCATCCAACTTTTTTGTTGGGCCTCGTTTCATTCTTACGGAAGAAGTTATCGATCCGGATGGGCTAAAAGAAGAAAGAGTGTTAATATATGCATGTATATATATAGACAGCAGCATTTTAATTACAAAAATACATATATACACCTCGCCGGTGTTTGCGAGATTTAAGTTTCCGCCGGAGCCGTCGCCTTCTTCCTCATTGGCTTCTCCCATGTCCCAGGCTTCGGCTTCTACCTCACCGGAGCCGTCTCCTCGGTTGAGAGACTCATCTCCCTGGCCGGAATCGTTCAGAAACTCACTGGTGACATCGATATCGATATCTTCATTTTCACAGATCTTTCCTTGAAGGATGTTTTCCTGATGTGTTGGATCCATAGTATCTGCAAAGATGATGTTCTGGAATTACATATTAAGTTTATGACAAGATAGGGGAAACAACAATCAACACATGGCATCGATGATGATATGACAAGTTAAACAGAGTTGAAATTTAACCCTAAGGCATGCTTGGCAATTTAAGTGGGATCCGAAGGATCCAAACCCTAGTATAGGAGAGACCCCGAAATCACCTACGAGGGGTTGATTTCATTCTCTTATTGAACTTGTAATTAAAGTTGTTGAACAATGCATGATTATGAGTCTATTGTGTAGATCTCATTTTTCTAAACATTTTGATATATTATATATATTTTTCTAACTTAGAAATAATTAGTTATTGAATTTATAAGATTAAACTCTTTTATGAAATTATTTAAACAATTATTAAACTTTTACTGCGTCATTATGACGTCAGCTCGGGGTGGTTTTTTTTCTCCACAGCTAAACTAGCCACAGAGACTGACGCGGGGGGCCCAAGCCACCTCAGATGCCACGCTGGCGGGGTCAGCGCCCACGTCACGCACACCCGACGCCACGTCGACGCCACCGTGGCGCCACGTAGGCTCGCCGGCGAACTGCTAGGCGGAGGTGGAAGACGGCGGAGAGAAGCGCGCGGGGTGACGCCACTGTCCCGGTTCGAACCAGCGCGATGCGGGCTACCTAAAACGGGCGGCGCCGCTACGAGAGGTGCGCCGGAGCAAGCTATTTGACGGTGGCCGGCGGCGGCAGGTGCTCGTGGGGAGGACGATACAGTGAGGGAGGGAGACGTAGGAGTGGTGCTGGAGCACCAGTGGCTCACCAGGAGGCCGATGGAGGGTGCGGCAAGGCCGGAGGAGGCCAGGCGCTACCGGAATCAGTGGAGAACGCGGCGGCCGGAGTCGGGGACGGTGGGGTCGATTGCAGCGAGGTGGAGCTTCCTTGCCTGCTCGCGGCGGCGGACAGTGGCGCTCGGCGACGGGCATCGACGACGTGAAGCGGCCGCTCTGGATTTGGACAGCCTGCTGGCGTGATTTAGCACCGCCGCAAATTTTCCTTAGCCGCGCGTCGATGTGCTTTGTGAATTGGGGGAGTTGGGGAGGAGGAAGGGCCGGAGCTGTTAACTGTACAGACCATCGGTCCCGGGTCATCCCAATAACCGGGACCGTTGATCCTTTGGTCCCGGCTGGTGGGACGAACCGGGACCAATGGTTGTGCCACCAACCGGGACCAAAGGCATGTTAATGGCAGCGCGCGTATCCAGGATCATCGGTCCCGGTTGGTGGGACGAACCGGGATCGTTGACCCGTTTTTCAGATTTTGGCAAACCTTTTGGTCGTCCCGCCATTTTCAAATTTATTTTCTTCTTTAATTAATAAGATGTTTCAATTTAAGATGATTATTTATTTGGAATTTCAAAAAACTTTCAACAGGAAAAGTGTTTCAATTTACATAACTAATCAAAAATCATTTTCTGTTTTCAAATATTTTTATTTGAGCTATACAATTTTACTATTTTCAATTAAAATTGCATTACCAAATATTTATTGCATAATTTGGATTTTGAAAAAACTTTCAACAGGAAAAGTGCTTCAATTTAAATAACTAATCAAAAACCATTTTCTGTTTTAAAATATTTTTATTTGAACTATAAAATTTTACTATTTTTAATTAAAATTGCATTAACAAATATTTATTACATAATTTGGAATTTCAAAAAAAATTAACAGGAAAAGTGCTTAAATTTAAATAACTAATCAAAAACCATTTTGTGTTTTCAAATATTTTTATTTGAACTATACAATTTTGAACATGAAAAGTGCTCCATGTCCGCCGTTTTGAATATAGTTTGAAACGGGCAAAAGAAATTCAAAAACGATCCAAACAATGTGAAACCTTCGCGTGGTGTCATATTATGTGTCACGGTTGCAAGGAAAAATATTGAACTTGAAAAATTGCAAACATCATAAAAAATCCTTCACAAAATGACCTATCATGTTCGAGGTTTCATGGTATTTAGGTCAAACCACCAATGTTATGGCTAGAATCAGGGCATAGTTTGTGATAATATACCCATATTGTGCACACATGTGCATCTTGAGATGACTTACGATGTTGCAGGAGGAAGTTTTCCCTTTCGACGCACGAAAAAGCCAATTTCCATTTTTCAGGTGCCGAAATCAGGGTGTTCTGTGAAGCAACCACCAAATTAAAGTTTGGCATTGGTACCAACCCATTTTTCAAAAATACTAGACCACCTTATATGGACAATTTCTCAACCGGTGTATCTGGAACCTTTCTGTCCATCCCTCATGAAAAAGACAAATTCATGCCGAATCGGTTGAGGTTGCCAAGATTTGAACTACAAGTACATGATATAATGCTTGTGAATTTAAAAAAAAATATTTATAGGTTCACAACATGCTATTTCATCAGAGATCCACTTCAAGTTCAGTGAGGCTCAGCCCCCGGGCTAAGAAACTTCATGCCCGCCATTTTGAATATAGTTTGAAACGGGCATAAGAAATTCAAAAATGATCCAAACAATGTGAAACCTTCGCGTGGTGTCATATTATGTGTCACAGTTGCAAGGAAAAATATTGCACTTGAAAAATTACAAACATCATAAAAAAATCCTTCACAAAATGACCTATCATGTTCGAGGTTTCATGGCATTTAGGTCAAACCACCAATGTTATGGCTAGAATATGGGCATAGTTTGTGATAATATGCCCATATTGTGCACACATGTGCATCTTGGGATGGCTTACGATGTTGCAGGAGGAAGTTTTCCCTTTCGACGCACGAAAAAGCCAATTTCCATTTTTGAGGTGCCGAAATCGAGGTGTTCTGTGAAGCAACCACCAAATTAAAGTTTGGCATTGGTACCAACCCATTTTTAAAAAATACTAGACCACCTTATATGGACAATTTCCCAACCAGTGTATCTGGAACCTTTCTGTCCATCCCTCATGAAAAAGACAAATTCCTACCGAATCGGTAGGAGGTTGCCAAGATTTGAACTACAAGTACATGATATAATGCTTGTGAATTTTAAAAAAAATCATTTATAGGTTTAGAACATGCTATTTCATCAGAGATCCACTTCAAGTTCAGCGAGGCTCAACCCCGAGCTAAGAAGCTTCATGCCCGCCGTTTTGAATATAGTTTGAAACGGGCATAAGAAATTCAAAAATGATCCAAACAATGTGAAACCTTCGCATGGTGTCATATTATGTGTCACAGTTGCAAGGAAAAATATTAAACTTGAAAAATTGCAAACATCATAAAAATCCTTCACAAAATGACCTATCATGTTCGAGGTTTTATGGCATTTAGGTCAAACCACCAATGTTATGGCTAGAATCAGGGCATAGTTTGTGATAAAGTGCCCATATTGTGCACACATGTGCATCTTGGGATGGCTTACGATGTTGCAGGAGGAAGTTTTCCCTTTCGACGCATGAAAAAGCCAATTTCTATTTTTGAGGTGCCGAAATCAGGGTGTTCTGTGAAGCAACCACCAAATTAAAGTTTGGCATTGGTACCAACCCATTTTTAAAAATACTAGACCACCTTATATGGATAATTTCCCAACCGGTGTATCTGGAACCTTTCTGTCCATCCCTCATGAAAAAGACAAATTCCTGCCGAATCGGTAGGAGGTTGCCAAGATTTGAACTACAAGTACATGATATAATGCTTGTGATTTAAAAAAAATCATTTATAGGTTCACAACATGCTATTTTATCAGAGATCCACTTCAAGTTCAACGAGGCTTAGCCCCGGGCTAAGAAGCTTCATGCCCGCCGTTTTGAATATAGTTTGAACGGGCATAAGAAATTCAAAAATGATCCAAACAATGTGAAACCTTTGCGTGGTGTCATATTATGTGTCACAGTTGCAAGGAAAAATATTGAACTTGAAAAATTACAAACATCATAAAAAATCCTTCACAAAATGACCTATCATGTTCGAGGTTTCATAGCATTTAGGTCAAACCACCAATGTTATGGCTAGAATCTAGGCATAGTTTGTGATAATGTGCCCATATTGTGCACACATGTGCATCTTGGGATGGCTTACGATGTTGTAGGAGGAAGTTTTCCCTTTCGACGCACGAAAAAGCCAACCGAGACTAAAGCTGTCGGTGGGATAAGGACGCGTGGGTAACCTTTAGTCCCGGCTGGTGGGTGCAACCGAGACTAAAGCTGTCGGTGGGATAAGGACGCATGGGTAACCTTTAGTCCCGGCTGGTGGGTGCAACCGAGACTAAAGCTATCGTGTGATAAGGACGCGTGGGTAACCTTTAGTCCCGGCTGGTGGGTGCAACCGAGACTAAAGCTGTCGGTGGGATAAGGATGTGTGGGTGGATGCACTGCTCGATGAGATAAAGCATGTAGCGCACGACGCCCTGTTGGAGGAATAAGACAAAGTAGAAGCGGCACCGTGCCTATAAAAGAACCATCGATATGCCATGGCAAGCAACTCAACAAGCCAACATAGGTAGAGAGAGTTTCATCCCCATGGATGGAGGGTTGGGAAATCTCCTGTGGCAGAGCTTCTCGAAGATGTCGTGGGTGCACACGCCCTACGACATCTTCGGAAGCTTCGCCTCGAAAAAATTTCCCTACAAACCCGTGAAAGACTCCATCTCCTCTAATAGTGTTGGGGAAAGGGTTAAGAAATCTCCCGTGGCGGAGCTTCTCGAAGATGTCGTTGGTGCACACGCCCTGCGGCATCTTCAGAAGCTCCGCCTCGGAAAAATTTCCCTGCAAGCCCGTGAAAGACTCCATCTCCTCTAACAGTGTTGGGGAAAGGGTTGGGAAATCTCCCGTGGCGGAGCTTCTCGAAGATGTCGTTGGTGCACACGCCCTACGGCATCTTCGGAAGCTCCGCCTCGGAAAAATTTCCCTG
Organism: Avena insularis; assembly: GCA_023614405.1. Lineage (NCBI taxonomy): Eukaryota > Viridiplantae > Streptophyta > Magnoliopsida > Poales > Poaceae > Avena > Avena insularis. The sequence goes on along the minus strand of CM042690.1, from coordinate 654,203,293 downwards.
CAAGCCCGTGAAAGACTCCATTACATAAAGTTTCGATACATCACATAAAGTTTCCATACATTACATAGATTTACATAGGGTTTAGGATATGAATCCTTCGTCGCATATGTCGATCCCTTGCCTATGATCGTTTCTTAGGCCGTAACCATGGAGCATCTTCTTTGCTTAACGGGATGCTTGGGTCAGTTTTCACGGTGAAGGGCGGAATTTCATCAAACATATCATAATCTGCTGACATGTCTGTCTTGTCCTCGACTCCCGCGATGTTTCTTTTCCATGAAAGAACTATGTGATGCCTAGGCTCATCGTCTGATGTATTCGTTTCCTTATTTTTTCTTTTTTTCGGTCTAGAGGACATGTCCTTCACATAAAAAACCTGAGCCACATCATTGGCTAGGACGAATGGTTCGTCTCTGTTACTAAGATTCTTGAGATCCACTGTTGTCATTCCGTATAGCTGGTCTACCTTTACCCCTTCTCCATTCATGTTGACCCAACTGCGCCGAAACAAAGGCACCTTAAAAGTAGGTCCATATCAAGTTCCCATATCTCCTCTATGTAACAATAGTATGTGTCCTTTTTCCCATTCTCGCATGTTGCATCAAAGCGGACACCACTGTTTTGGTTGGTGCTCTTTTTATCTTGGGCAATCGTGTAAAATGTATTTCCATTTATCTCGTACCCTTGGAAAGTCAATACAGTCGCAGATGGTGTCGCGGCCAACAAGTAGAGCTGATCTCCAATAGTGGTGTCATTCATGAGATGTAATTGCAACCAAGTGCCGAAAGTCTCCATGTGATTTTCTTTAATCCAGTAGTCATCCTACCCCGGGAACTTGGAGCCTACAACATTCATGTGTTCCTCGATATACGGAGCCACGAAGGTAGAACTTTGGAGAACTATGTAGTGTGCTTGATTCAAAAAATGTCCGTCCCTAAATATCATTGCTTTCTTTCCTAGCGTGCCTTTTCCACTCAGTCTCCCCTCATACCGTGATTCAGGAACACCAATCGTCTTAAGGTCAGGAAGAAAGTCTACACAGAACCCAATGACCTCCTCTGTTCCATAGCCCTTAGAGATGCTTCCTTCTGGCCTAGCATGGTTACGAACATATTTCTTTAAGACTCCCATGAACCTCTCGAAGGGGAACATATTATGCAGAAATACAGGACCAAGAATGTAAATCTCTTCGACTAAGTGAACTAAGAGATGCATCATAATATTGAAGAAGGACAGGGGGAACACCAACTCAAAACTGACAAGAAATTGGACCACATCCTTCTGTAGCCTTTCCAGACTTTCTCGATCGATTACCTTCTGAGATATTGCATTGATGAATGCACATAGCTTCACAATGGCTAATCGAACATTTTCCGGTAGAAGCCCCCTCAATGCAACTGGAAGAAACTGTGTCATAATCACGTGGCAATCATGAGACTTCAGGTTCTGAAATTTTTTCTCTGCCATATTTATTATTCCCTTTATATTTGACGAGAAGCCAGCCGGGACCTTGATACTGTAAAGGACTTCAAAAAAGATTTCCTTCTCTGCTTTGGTAAGAGCGTAGCTGCTTAAGTATTCACGTCCTTTATCAGTATGCTTGTTGTATGGGTCTTTGATACGTTGCTGGTCCTCCCGTTCTTATGGTGTATCTTTTGTCTTCCCATACACGCCCAGGAAGTCTAGCAGGTTCACGCAAAGATTCTTCGTCACGTGTATCACGTCGATTGAAGAACGGACCTTCTAGGTCTTTCCAATACTCAAGCTCCCAAATTATAGATTTCTTTTTCCACATGGCCGTGTGTCCGGTAATGCGGTCTTTTGGAACATACTGACCACCAGGACCCTTTCCAAAGATTACTTCTAGGTCCTTCACCATATCAAATACATCAACACCTTTAGGGAGCTTAGGCTTCTTCCGGTAATCTGCCTCACTGTTGAAATTCTTGCCTTTCTTTCTTACTTGATGATTGGTCAGAAGAAATTTACGACACCCCAGGTACACAACCTTCTTACATTTATCCAAATATGTACCTTTAGTATTATCTAAACAGTGCGTGCATGCATTGTATCCCTTGTTTGACTATCCTAAAATGTTACTAAGAGCAGGCCAATCATTGATGGTTACGAACAACAACGCTCGTAGGTCAAATGGCTCCTGTTTGTGCTCATCCCACACCTTTACACCTGGTTCTTCCCACAACTGCAAAAGTTCATCGACTAATGGCCTTAGGTACACATCAATGTCGTTGCCGGGTTGTTTCGGTCCTTGGATGAGCACTGGCATCATAATGAACTTCCGCTTCATACACAACCAAGGAGGAAGGTTGTAGATACATAGAGTCACCGGCAGGTCTTTGTGACTACAGCTCTGCTCCCCAAAAGGATTCATGCCGTCTGTACTTAGACCAAACCATAAGTTCCTCGCATCACCTGCAAAGTTCGTTTACTTTCTCTCGATGTTTCTCCACTGCGACCCATCGGCGGGGTGTCTCAGTTTCTAGTCTTTCTTACGCTCTTCTTTGTGCCATCACAACAACCTGGCATGCTCTTTATTTCTGAACAGACGTTTCAACCGTGGTATTATAGGAGCATACCACATAACCTTAGCAGGAACCCTCTTCTTGGAGGGCTCGTCATCGCTCTCAACATCACCAGGGTCATCTTGTCTGATCTTGTATCGACATGCAGTGCATACCGGGTATTTATCCATATTCTCGTACTTCTCACCGCGGTACATGATGCAGTCATTAATGCATGCATGTATGTTCTCCACATCTAATCCTAGAGGGCAGATAGTCTTCTTTGCTTCGTACGTTGTCTCGGGCAGCTCGTTATCCTTTGGAAGCTTCGGCTTCATTATTTTTAGTAACTTCTCAAATCCCTTGTCAGATAAGCCAGTCTCTGCCTTCCATTTCAGCAGTTCAAGTGTGGTACCGAGCTTTGTGCTGTCATCTTCGCAATTTGGGTACAACAACTTTTTGTAATCCTTTTGCATGGCCTCCAACTTAAGCTTCTCCCTTTCTGTATCACATTGTTGCTTTGCATCAGAAATGACCCGACCAAGACCATCAGCGGGCTCATTCGATGCCTGTTGTTCTTCTTCATTATCGCCTCCCTCTTCTTTATTGTCTTCCATTGCAGTATCACCGTATTCTTCAGGGGACATAGGATAGCTGTCATCATCCTCCTCTTCTTCATTTTCTTCCAGCCTAACCCCTCTTTCTCCGTGTATGGCCCAACAATAATATCCGGGCATGAAACCTCTCCGAAGCAGATGGCTTTGAAGGATTCTTGGGGCAGAGTGCTCCGCCACGTTCTAACAGTCGACGCAGGGACAAGACATAAAATTATCCACTTTGTTTGCCTTAGCCAAATCGATAAATTTATGCAGGCCTGCAATAAAATCGGAATGGCGCCGGTCGCCATACATCCATCGCATCCGTGCATCGATCTGCGTCATAATAATTAACCATTACAATAACATCGTGAATAGTAAAATGACCACCCTACATGGACACATGCAATATTTTTGTATCAGTTACAGATAAAGAAGATAAGGTTGCTAACCTCAGCCGAGGATACCGTGTTGTGCGAAATAAAGTGTGGCTCGGGCATTTCGTTGAACACCTTGTGTGCAATCAAAGAAAAAAAAAGCTAGCACCCACACCTCACACACAATCCAGCAAAATTTGGTGGGCAAAGGGCTGGGCTTATATATAGTCAGGGGACGGTTTTTGGTCCCGGTTATTGCCACGAACCGGGACCAAAGCCCCTCCCGGCGCGACACGTGGCGGCCCAGCAGCTCGCACCCTACCCAGGTCATTGGTCTCAGTTAATGGCACGACCCAGGACCAATGACCTGGGAGGGCGCTGCTGGGCACGCCACGTGTCGCTGAGGGCTTTGGTCCCGGTTCGTGGCAATAACCGGGACCAATATCCACCGTCGCTTCGTCGTCCCCGTGTATAAATATGAGGCCACATCGCTCGCTTTCGCCATCGCCTCGGCCAGTCCATCTCCACCCTACCCCTTTAGCCATCGCCTCTCCACCACGCCGTCGTCTTGCCTCCCCTTCCTCTCCAATCTCCACCGCGCCGCCATGGAGGTGCCCACGCTCAACCACTACGAGGCGGCGATGTTTGCGTACTACGGCATCCTCGCGCCGCCGCGCGCAACCGTGCCCGCCGGATTTCGGATCAGCGAGGCGGGTGTGTCGGTGGCTCCGCTCCTCAACCCCCACGAATACGAGATGGAGTACGTCATCGCGGAGCGTCGCCGCCAGCTGCCCGCGTGGATGAGGGCGTTGCCCCGGTACACGGCGGCCAGCCAGTACTGGCCCCGGCTGTTCAAGAAGGAGCGGAAGGCCAAGCTTGGCAACCGCATCGTGGACGGGCGCCTGGTGCACCCGGATCGCCGCAACCAAGAAGGGCGGGAGATGTTCTGGTCCGTCCCTGGACAGACCATCTACACCGCCATCGACGCCGCTAGGCGCGCAGGGGAGCTCCTTCTCCCGAACAACGCCGAAATCGTGGAGATTTCGTCCGACGACGAGGAGGAAGCCGGCGGCTCGGAGGACAGTGGCTCGGAGGACAGCGGCAGCGGAAGTGTTGTCGACTAGGAAAATTTGTAAAGTCGCATCTTTGTATCGAAAAATTTGTGGTCGAATAATAAAATGTCTCAATTTTTGTCTCGATTAATTTGTGAAAGATTTTTTCAAAAATACTGATCAATTCAATTTTTACCTCGAATTAATTTCTGCCCCGAATTAATTTATATTAATTGTCCTGGACTGCTGACCGTCGCGTGGTTTTTGGTCCCGGTTCGTGGCATGAACCGGGACCAATGCCCACGTGTGCGTCGCGGGGGCATTGGTCCCGGTTCGTGCCATGAACCGGGACCAATGCTTAGAGATGAACCGGGACCAATGCCCAGACGGCATGAACCGGGACCGGTGCCTGGCATTGGTCTCGATTATGAAAACGAACCGGGACCAATGGATTTTGGACGCTGGACCAAAGGCCCTCTTTCTACCAGTGCCTCCCCCATCCTCGCCGTTCCTCTTGCCGGAGCGCCGCCGGATCCCGCAGGCGAGTGGCCTGGCCCCGCCTGGGATTGACCACCACGACGCGTCCTATTGCTCCTCCCATCTCGTACCTCTGTGCCGCTACTTTGCTCTGCCGCCCACCGCTGCCTTTGCTACAGAGGCATGTCGGGCTGCTATGTGCGGACGGCGGCGATGCTACAAACGGCGACTAAACCTGCTACATACGGCTTCTGGTGTTGCTACCTATGGCGACAGTCGTTGCTACCTGCGTCATCCGGACCTGCTATCCGTGGTGAGTGGTGTTGCTACCTGCGGTGAGCGGCCCTGCTACACACGGCGATCAGACCTGCTACATACGGCTTCTGGTGTTGCTACCTGCGGCAAGCGGCGCTGCTACAATGGCATATCTTTCGCTACAAGTTTTTACTCTGACGATGTCTCCGGTGAAGTCGGCTTTTTGCTACATTAGCATAATTATCTTGCTACATATGTTTTTTGATTTTGCTATAATAGCGCAAACTTTTTACTACACGGTGGTTTCCGACGAGGTCTCCGGCGAAAGTGTCCGGTGAGTCTCGAATGAAATTAGTTTTGCTACATTAGCACAAATATTATGCTACATATTCTCCGGCAGAACTCCGGCGAGGTATCCGGCGAGATCTGTCTTTTTTATTTTGTCTCGTGAGTGAACCGTTTTTGCTCCATTGTAGCAAAAGCAGGACATTATGTAGCAAAACAGGACATAGTGTAGCAAAAGCGGAAAATAGAGAGGACACGTGTCAGCAGGAGGACCCGGGGAATCGGAAGTTTTGATTCCCCGGAGAGGCGTAGCACTCCCCTAACAGTTTACACCACGGCACAGTTTATTTCTAATGGTACAGTAATATTTCAGTATTAATTTTGTTTGTTTGGCAAAACAGAAAGAACAGAAAAACGTAACAGTCAATATAGAAAAAATATAATGGCATAGTCCGGACTTTAACCGGAGATCTTTAGCGTGTTAAACTGACGTGCTAACCTACCCGCAAAAAAAAAAAACTGACGTGCTAACCAACTACACCAGAACACCTGTTTACTTTACAACGGTACCGTAATGTTTTTATTGACATTTTTTAGTTTGGCAAGAAAGGGTGAACAAAATTCAAAAAACTATTGGCGTCGTCACCTGACGTCGTAACCAGCTATACCACCCAGCTATACCACGACACCTGTTTATTTTAAAATGTGCCATAATTATTTTTTACCTAAATTTCTAGTTTGCCAAAGAGAAACAAAAAACAAACAATAAGCAAAATACTCCTTCCGATCCGAATTAATGTTCTTAGATTTGTTTAAATTCGAATGTATCTAGTTATGTTTTAGTAATAGATATATCCAAATCTAATCTGAGAACATTAATCTGGATCAGAGGGAGTATGAGGAAGCAGAGAAAAATATTGGTCTCGTCTAGAATTGAAATGAAGACCAGTGTGTTGAAACTGACATGCTAACAAACTAGGTCACGACACACGTTTATTTCCAGTGGCACTATCATATTTTGATTAGTACTCCCACCGTTTCAAAAGATGTTTTAACTTTGTGGAGGAGTGTATCTTTTTTCTTCTAAACGAAGGTATTATTCCCGGTCTCTGCATCAAAAAGATACACACAACCAGCTTTAATTATTATTCAACGAAACCTTACAAAGAGAATACAAAGATCAATTGAAGCCACCTCTCTAAACCAACTTGATGAAGGGGGTGACCATGTCAGAACACTCTAAGTCTCTAACCGCACACCAACGCACATCATCAATATACCGTAGGTCCCAAAGCCGCCCCACGGCGAATCAGGAGCACAAACCGGTCCAGCTGATCCGTAACACACACCATTGTACACGATCAATCTTCTGTTGCCGCCATCTTTCGCCAACCCATCTTCATAAGGATCAAAATAATTCCCTTATCAGGCCTGCCGTCAACGCCACCAAGACACGAAACAACGCCACCACCTTGCACGTGTCCATCAGATACACACGCGGTCGCCGCTGAGACCCCTCGTCACCATGCCGTCGAGTCCCGTCAACCAACGCAGCTAGAAACCCCCGGAAGATCCGTCGTGCGTAGCACCTACCAAACCAGGCATGACATAGCGTAGCACCTGGCGGCTAGGCATGACTTGACATATCCGCTGAAGACTCCGTGCAAGATGAAGCCGCTCCACCTCCCACCTCTGCCATCCGGCGGCGCTCCACAAACAATGCCCCCAAGAGGGATCACGACGCCGCAGCGCCGCCACTGTCCGATCCGAAGATCTTAGGGTTTCCCCCGGAGCGGCACGAGTGGGTAGACGATAATTGTAGGACAATGCCCTCAACAAGGTTACGACGCGAGAGCGCCGCCATCGCCCGCCTTGACCGGTGTCGCAACCCGGTTTTCACCGGCAACCACGCCGCCCCAACTCGCTGCCGGGGCTGAGATGTGGTATGCACCACACCCAGCCACAAACCGTCTGACCATCTCCGGCGAATAAGACGATTGCCGCCACCATGCCCGAAGCTGCTGCCCAGGACGCCCTCAGTCATGCGAAAGTAGCCCAGGGAGTCCATCCACATCGTTTACGGGCAATAGCAGCTGTGCAGATTCCATGGCTAATCTAGGTCCAACGGACCCAGATCTGGTCTGGATCCTCACCGCCCCTACCAGCTCTGCCGCTGACCGTGGACATCCTAGTCACCGCCACCCGCACCACTGCTGTTGGAGATGGGGAGGAGGAGCCGTCGCCACCTCTACCAGCTGCCGGCCGGAGGGAAACCGCCGCCGCCGCGCCCGCGGGCCTTTGCCCGACGACGCCTATGGCGGCGGCGGTGGCGCCAGGGAGAGGGGGCGCGGGGAGGGCCTGGAACGGGCAAGGAGGGGCACCCCGGGGGCGGCGGCGCCTCCTCAGGGGTGGGTGGGAGTCGGGGGTGGACTTCAAATGATTTGCTTCTGGTGAAAGGAGTGTATCTAGACCCCTTTTAGTGTATACATTTATTTAAGTTTGGAGTAAACCTACGTACTAAAAGCGGTCTAGATACACTCTTTTCACAAAGCTAAAATATTGTGGTGTTGCTGTCAGACTTGTTCGCAAGTCTGCAGCTTTTTTTAAATATTGCTCTGCCTTCTATAAAGCTAAGGCACGCCTAGGCGTGTTTAAAAAACAAAACTAAAATATATTATATTTTAAAATAGAGGGTGTAAAGTCTTTAAGTCGGCTGGTTATGATGTCACCTTGGACTTTTTTTTGCTGACACTGTACATTCCTTTCTAATCCGGCATGAAGGCACGCACACAAGCAACGGCGACGGCCGACGAGCATAGCCTACAACGGAAAACAACAAGCTGTAAATCTTCCATACACCTTGTTTCAAAAAAAAAAAAACTACTTCCATACAAAAGAGTCGACTTATGGATGAGAAGTCATGGCTTATGAAAGATATTTTTTTTCTATCCTTATTTAATTGAGGAGTTAAAACAAGACTAGTCATTTCATAGGCTAACTCCCCCTAGGAAGAGTTGAGTTTGTCTCTCATTAGGCCTATAAAACATGTAAAGAGGCCACTTGTTCGATCATGATAGTTTACTCTCTCCCTACTAAATCATGGTTTATTCTATGGAAGGGCTTAGTGCTCAATCAAACCAAGATTCTTCTTAATTCTAGATTGATCTACGTGAAAGCCTAATTACAAATCAACATGGAAATCCCTCTCTATTTTTTTGGCCTTTTCATGCATAACTAGAAAGCCCAATTACAAATCAACATGGAAATCCAAATAAAAAGATTCTATATAAAATTTAAATGTGCACTATGTTAACACTACTTATTATTTTGTTTGTGCTTATTATGCAACTGTTTGTGTTGTGTGATAGAGTTTAGAATGTCTTATGTTTCATATGTAAATACTTATGTTTCTTTGTTTCATTAATTTGTTAATGTAAGCAAATGGATCGCGTGTAGCTTAGAGTACCATTTGCTAGAAGTGTCTAGGAGTCCTTATTGCGTCTAGTGTGAGCGCACTTTGCCTTCCAATAATTTCCAGTTGCAAGTGTTCTGAACTTCTCAACAATGTACTTCTTTCTCTACTGCTAAATAATCCGGTGCTTTTTCAGTACTTCTAAATAAGCATGCACTTATTCTCTTTATACAAGTTAAATGCTCGGTGAAAGCATCCAAAGGATGGATATGTTGTTTACTATTGAATAATTCCTACTCTTTATACTCCTCTCGATGAAAGTATCATTTCGAGTCATTTTCTAAAGATGAATAACTTTTGTGTTTACCTTCTTTCGTGGATCTCTATTGTTGTTGTACATAATTTGGTCAAAACCTGATTTAAGCTTGACGTAGATTGAAAATAATATGTTTTTACTTTAACTTTTAGCATTTAATGAATTTTAGACATCTTTTTCATACTATTCACCAAAATAGCATATGGGAATCTATAACAAAACAAACCTGGTGCCTGATATTTGTTAGGTACCTAAATTTTGTGCTACTTTATTTGCATCCTGAGCTTTATAATTTATGAGCAATGTCTGCTAAGTGGCTGTAGGTACAACCCATGTGCCCTTGTGCCTCAATATGTGCAACATAGAGATGATACATGTAATTGTTGCCTTTCTCATGAAAGATAATTTTTTTTATATTTTTTATGTATTTTTACTATTTGCTACTGCATTGTTATTGCACATTGCGAGACATATAAGGGCCACTTGTGGATTGGCAACATAACCATATTTGAATTTAATTTCTTTTGTCTTGTCCTAAACATGATTTGTGATGATGCCGAGTAAATATATATGGTATTTTCTGTAGGAGGTATAATCGCTAGTTCTATCATAGGAGACTTTCTATTCTAAGTGTACTTAATACTTAATTTCAAGGTAATTTAGATGTAACCAAGAGATATTTGATTGCAATTTTGAGGAGTTTAAGTGAAATCAATCTACTACTGGAATAGATTTTTCAAGTGCTTCCAACATCACTAAGCCTCATCAAGTATTTCTTGGTTTCTAAAAGGAGTTGAAGTAACATTTATTTCCAGGTTGACGTAATGGAATTACCTAAGAAGATCTAAAAAAGGAGCAATCTATCAACATGTAGAAATGAACTTCTAACACATCCACAGAATGTTTTCTTGATCTAATTTTTTGTTCTTCAACATTGAGATGTTAGTTGCCATGCTAGGAGGTTGTATATCAATGTACATGCCAACATCATCACCATGTATACATGTTTGCCTTTGCGGCAAACCTATTGTCTTCTTGAACATAAAAACGAAGACACGTGCCTGATTACTAGTATGAAAAAACAAATGAGAAAATATTTGGCAGCAATGTACGTGTCAGCATCATCACCATGTATATATGTTCGCCTTTGCGGCAAACCTATTGTCTCGTTGAACATAAAAACGAGGACAGCTGCCTGATTACTTGTATGAAAAGACAAGATGTGCTAACCATCTACACCACGAGACCTCGAGACCTGATTTCTTATAATGCAAAAAAACAAACAGAAAAGAGATACAAAAAAATATACTGGCATCGTCCGGACTTGAACCGGAGATCTTCAGCGTGTTAAACTGACGTGCTAACCAGCTACACCACGACACCTGTTAATTTATACTGGTACCATAATTATTTATTTTTAAAACTTTCAGCCTGGCAAAAGAAATAACAAACAGAAAACGAAATATGAAAAGACGAAGTAAAAAAGTTTGGCATAGTCCGGATTTGAACCGAAGATCCTCAGAGAGTGAAACTGACGTGCTAAACACTACACCACGACACCTGTATATTTTCTTTTTTACCGTAATATATTTATTCAAAATCCTGTAGTCGGCTGATTATGACGTCACTCCAGACGTTTCTTTCCTATATCTGGTCATGTCATGAGGCAGCACAGATGCGACGGCGATGACCATAACCCAGGATGGGAAACAAGTCAGCAAGAAACCGTAAATCGTCCTTACAAAAGGTCATATCTTAAATTAATTTTTTTGAAAAACACAGTACAAACACAGACGCTCACAATACGTACATACATTCACCCCTATGAACACATGCACGAAGTCGCTATCGACGAGAATGTCGCCTTCCACTGAAAGAATATTCCATCTTTATAAGACACTAAAGCGTCAAACCCGGGGTTTGAACTCTGATGGGCTAGGAGTACCACTGCCCTCCTAACCATCCAACCACGGGTTTACTTATACTTAATAGAGTGAGTTAAAACAAGGTTAGTCAATTCGTAGGCTAACTTCCGAGCTAGCACACGAGTGCACGAGCTGATTATCTCTGTCTTTGGGCCTATAAAACATCATGTCAGCTCCTAAGGTTAGGCCACTAGCTCGATCATGATGGTTTATCTCCTCCTAAAAAAATGATGGTTTATTCTGTCTGTAAACACAAAGCACGCGCTATATTTCAGAGAGAAAAATGCAGCCCATGAAGCGCATCAGACAAACATTACACAAAACCGAATCCGGATATTTGACTTGTAGCTAGCCTAATCCGGCATGAAAATCACCTGTCTGATGCAACTACCTAAGACACGTTCTCGGCAGCAGCGACGTAGGAGAAGCAACAAAAAGTGAGTAGAGAGCCACACGAGACCCGCAGGATACAACTACCACCGGTGGAACACCGATCCAAGTCTTACAAAATTTATTTTTCAAGGATACGCCAATGCCTCGAGCCGAACTCATGCACACAAAAAACTCTCGTGCTCACCCTCCCAAACCCCACTGCTCTCAAGGGCCTACTCCCGCGACATGACTAAAGCTCCTCTCCTCACACTGATCTCTCACATTACCCAAAACCCTCGCGTTTCTCTGTTTCCACAACATCCAAGCCGTGAGGATGACCGGGGTATCAAAGGTTCTTCTATCAGCCTTCTGCACTCTCTTTTTGGCCAGCAGCCACCAGTCCTCCAGGGTGCCATCCAGCTGCGATTGACGGCAATCGACTCCCGCCCTCCGTAGGCAATCCCACCAAACTATCCTGGCGCACACACATTGGACCAGAATGTGATCCATGGTGTCCTCCACTTGCAGGCACGTGTAGCAGGGCGAGGTGTGCTCCTATAGGTCATGCCTCTCCCTCCTATCTGAGCCTATACCTCATGGCCAACCAGTAGAAGATCTTGCACTTGGGAGTAGCATACGATTTCCAAATTGGCGAAGCCACGCTAGATCGCTCCCCTCCTTGGCATAGCAGCTCATACGTGTCCCTTGTTGAGTATACTCCAGAGCTCGATCCTATCCAATCAAACTATGAATCAAGCTGATAGGGCAGTAATCTCCCACTTCCATCGCATCATATTTTTTCGGAATGAGAGTGATCAGACCTGTGTTCAGCTTTCCAAATCCATGGCTACTGCCCACTGTTAGCTTCAGCAACACCTCCATGAGGTCCCCTTTGATAACACGCCACGCCTTCTAGTAAAAGGCCCCGACAAAGCCATCCGGCCCAGGTGCCCGATCCGGCGGCAACTCCTTCACCACGGCCCACACATCCTCCTCCATGAATAGGTCGTCCAACTCGGCCAGATCGTGCTCAGGTAAGTTGAGGGCCTTGATGGCTCGGTGTTGATGTGAAGCTCGTTGGGGAACCCCAAGAGCAAGGTATGATGAGCACATCAGTAAGTTTTCCCTCAGTACGAAACCAAGGTTTAGTCGAACCAGTAGGAGCAAGGAAGCACCCCAAAGGTGTTGCTAGCTGAGCCTTGGCAGGCCGCACTATCTGTGCTAATAGCAACGTGGAGACCTGCACAACACAACCAAAGAACTCTGTCCCCAACTTGCGATGAGGTTGTCAATCTTACCGGTTTTGCTGAAAACAAAGGATTAAACGTATCGAATGGAAGGAAGTAATAGTTTGCAGAAAGTAAACATAAAACAGTAAACAATTTGTAGATTGTATGTAAAAGAAAGGACCGGGGTCCATAGTTCACTAGAGGTGACTCTCCTTAAGATAGATAACATGCTGGGTGAACGAATTACGACGGGGCAATTAACAAACATCGAGAAAGCAATACATGCATATACTAATCATCTTGACTTCTTTGGAACTTGATTGGGCATTACAACATTATACATAGACCGCCATCCAACTGCATCTATGACTAATAATCCACCTTCAGATTATCATCCGAGCCCCCTCCAGTATTAAGTTGCAAGCAACAAATTATTGCTTTACAAATTGCGTGTAAAGTAAACAATATGATTGTTCTATGAACAAAGGATTGTTGTTTTCTCCCTAATAGCAACAACACATCTAGTACCTTAGAGATTTCTGTCACTTCCCCAGATTACCAGAGGCATGAACTCACTATCGAGCATAAATACTAACTCTTGGAGTTGCTAGCATCTACTTGGCCAAGATAGCTACTAACAACGGAAAGCATGCAAGATCACAAATAACGAAGACATGATAGAATCAATAATCAATCTGGAATAGCAACTCAATATCCATCGGATCCCGCAAACACACCATGCAGAATTACAAATAGATGATCTTGATCATGAACGGAGCACACAAGATCTAGACATGAAAGAACAAAGGAGGAGAACCAGCCATCTAGCTACTACATGGACCCGTAGTCCAGAGATGAACTACTCACGCATCACACCGGAGGCTTGCATGATGATGAAGAAGGCCTTCAGGATGAATTCCCCTCGGCGGTGCCGGAAGGGCTTTATCCCTCCCGATCTAGGGATGGAGATGGCTGACTCTGAGACTCTTTCGTGGATTTTGATCGGCCCTTAGGGTTTTCGTCCGAGGACATCTTATAGGCGGAAGGAGAGGCCGAGGGGTCTTGGTCGGCGGACCACCCCTGGCGCGGGCGCCAGCAGCCTGTGCAGGTGGTGTGGCCGGACCCCCAGCCATTCTTCGTCTCGTATTCTGGCTCCAGATGTCTTCCGGAAAAATAGGCACTTTGGCTTTTGTCCCGTCTAATTCCGAGAATATTCATTTTCTGACTTTCCTGGAACCAAAAACAGCAGAAAATAGGCAGCTGGCACTGTGGCTCTTGTTAATAGGTTAGTCCAAGAAATTATATGAAAAATACTCCAAAGTGTGGACAAAACACAAGGAAGTAGATAAAATCAAGCATGGAGCATCAAAAATTATAGATACATTTGCAATATATCAGGCCTCCAGGTCTAGCCCAAACTCCCTTGTCCAAATCGAGCCCAAGATTCCCATGTAGGCCTCCGAGAAGTTGCCTCGTCATTGTACGTTCCAGGGAAGCCATACCAAGCACCGTTTTCTTCAGAGTACGTCACAGTCACAACTCTCCCTGAGAGAGGGACTTCCTCTCCTGAGCCACATCGAACCAGAAGATCATCTTGTTTTCCATGGCAATTTGCATCTTCAGGCTGCTCATCTTACGCTGCCCTCAGGCTTGCAGCGACCTAGCTACATTACAGAACAAGGAGTCTAACCTTTTGAACTGGTCCACTATCGTGTCCTCACACTTCCAAGCTTCTTTGACCACCTCCTCACCCCCCAGCTTGATCCAATCAAACTCAAAACGAAACCTCCTCTTAAGCCTGAATCCTGCATTAAGAGATAGGTGCAACAGGGTGTGGTCCGATGTCGAAGAGGAAAGGGCTTGGAGCATCAAATCTAGGTTCGCCAAATCCCAGTCCATCAAAACCAATGCGCAATCGATTAGTTTGCCATACGACGCACTGTATGTACCGAGAAATCCTCACGAATCTCTTCCACGAGAGGTCTCTACACCGAGTGATCCACATCTTCCCTCAATAGCTTCAACAATGCACCCGTACAATAAGTCTCCAACACACGTGTTTCCACCGCATGCATCTCCTTAGCCAATAGGACAGCATGTCGGCTATCGATGGCCTAGGGTAAAAAAAATGGCCAACTCCCGCGATAAAGCTACCGTGATCACAGATGATCAGCGCAGCACCACCTTCACCTTCATGCGAGCGGAAGGCGCCATCGGCATTAGCCTTGCACCACCCTTCTCCTGGACCGAGCCAGTGTCAGCTAGCACAATAGCTCTAGGTCGTGGTGGCCTCTGGATATTATTCCATTCTTCCATGGCTTCCACGGTTCGCCTTGCAACACTTCTCGAATTTTAAATTTGTGTTGCCTCAAGTGCGTCATTCCTCACTAACCAGATTTGGTACAGGTGCGTCAACAGGTATGCCAAATTATGCCTATTGTTTTTTCCCATCCAGTCCAGCAGCCACCAACGTAAATCACCATGTCTCGTAATCTGCTATGGAGGGCGATCAAGCTATCCAGTTAGACAGTGGAGCTCCTGCGAAGACTCATTAGCAAATGGACATGTCCAGAACCGATGCATGAGGTCGTCATCTCTGCCACATGCAACACACGTCAAACCATGCTTAATTATCCTTCGATGTAATTCTGAACCCATAACCATCCCATTTTCCACAAGCCTCCACGCGTGAACTTTGACCTTGCTTACAACACGAGCATCCCAGAGTGCCAGCTAGCCTGCATGAGTCTTGCACGAAAATGAAGATTCAGCTTGTCCCTCACGCATCATGTTCTGCTGCATGCCAAAATGATAGACAAACTTCACAGAGAAAATTCCGTTCTTCGTATGGTTCCATGCTACTTAGTCCTTTGCCCCAGCCCTCCCAACATGGCTCTGGCGGATGTCACAAACATCTGATTCTGAAAAATGATCTCGAACCTTTCCAACATTCCATCCGCCCTCGTTCGGAAGGAGCAGCTCCGCTACCTTGTCGAGCTCATCACATGGATCCCATCCCAGTGGACAAAGTGACCTAGACATGGGATCCAATTGTCCTGCCACGCTGACATTTGAGATCCATCCCCTATCCTCCATATAAGCCCAGCCTTGAACAGTTCCCTTCCATACAAAATCCCTCTCCAGGTGAAAGCAGCTCGTTTTGGACAGCTCGCCTCCATAAACTCAAAGTTCTTGAAGTAGCGTGCCTTGAGTACATGAGCACAAAGCGAGTCAGGATTTGTCAACATTCGCCAACCTTGCTTAGCCAAAAGAGCTTGGTTGAAAATCTCATAATCTTGGAAGCCCAAACCTCCATATCTTTGGCTCTGGCACATTTTCTCCCAATTTATCGAATGAACCCTGCATTTTCCATCAGCTGCTCCCAACAAAATTGAGCTCAATTGCTTACATATCTTTTTTTTAAAATGAAAGCAACCTATGGTATACGCAGGCACCGCTTGCAGTACTGATTTGACCAACACACTCCTCCTAGCCTTAGAAAGACCCTGGCCTTCATCCCTAGAACCTTGGCATGCAAGCGCTCTCTTATGTGCTTGAAGGCACCGTCTTTTCATTGGGCAGTCCCAGGTATTTCTCCGTAAGAGCCTCACACTCGATACAAATAATGCTTTTTAGGTGAAGCTTCTGATCATCAGACAACCATCACCTGAGAAGATCGATGATTTGTCCAGGTTTCCCTTTGCCCCGAGCTCTCTTTATACGCATGCTAGGAGGTTGCATAGTAATGTACATCATCATCACCATGTCTACATGTTCGTCTTTCCGGCAAACCTATCGTCTTCTTGAACATAAAAATAAAGACACATGCCTGATTACTGGTATATATGAAAAAGCAAGGGAAAACATTTGGCAGCAATGTACGTGCCAGCATCATCACGTAACCTACAGTTCGCCTTTGCGGTAAACGTACTGTCTTCTTTAACATAAAAACGAAGACACGTGTCTAATTAGTAGTATGAAAAAACAAGACGTGTGCTAACTATCTACACCACGACACCTGATTTCTTATAATGGTTCCATAACAACTTTCTTCGTAAAGCTTTAGTTTGGCAAAACAGATAGAAAACAAAACAAACAGTGATAGTAGAAAAATAGCTATTTTAAAATAATATTTTTTTATTAATTTACAAAATAATATGGTTTTGAGAATTCATGAAAATAGCATTGTCACGGTATCGCCGAAACCGATTGGATGCAATCGGTACCGCTAAAACCGGTAGGGATTAATTGGTTTCGCCGAAACCGATAGGAACTAATTTCACTGAAACCGACAAGTCCTTATGAGTCTCGTCCACAATCGGTGTCAGTTTAATCTCTACCGGTTTCAGCCTAACCGAAGCAGCGCAATTTTCGTAAATTCTCAAATCCTTGTACTCCTGCCGGTCCATATTAAAGTTCTCAACTTTATTTACTATATGCATTCGTATCTAGAAAAGGTTTTAGTCACATTTTCATTATTAATCCTTTTTGTTTGGTAGAAAGAAAAAAAGGAAAAATGAAAGTAAAGAAAATTTGGAAAAAAAATATACTGGCATCGTGCGGACTCGAACCGGAGATCTTCAGCCTGTTAAACTGACGTGCTAACCAGCCACGACACCCGTTTGTTTAAACTAGTACAATAATTGTTTTATTCGTAAAACTTTCAGCCTGGCAAAAGAAATAACAAACATATGAAAAGACAGAGTAAAAAAGTTTGGCGTCGTCTGGATTTGAACCGGAGATCTTCAGAGAGTGAAACTGACGTGCTAACATCATCTCCACTCGGGGTCCTCAAAGCCCCCCCAAAGCCTATGAGGACCGTCGGCGCTAAAAACGCGCCCAGCCGCGGCCCTCATTCCAGAATTTCTGCCGGCGCGGCCTAATTGTTTAGCCGGCGCCCCCGGCGAAACCCAATGTACAGGAGAGCGAGCGGGGCGCCGGCGCGTCGAGAAAACGTTGCGGGCCAGCCTTGTCGGTGACAAACGGCCAGAAAACCTGTCATATACCCTTTCGACCCCCTGACCCCCTGGCGGCCGGCGCGACCACCCCCTACCTCGCCGTCGGGAACCCGCCTCCGGTAGCACTCCCCACCGCCAAACCCACGCCGCCTCTTCCTCCGCCGTCCTTGCGTCCAACCGCCGGCCGGCGAACCTCTGCTCTCACCCGACTTCCTCCCCGGACACAAGGTGTTCGACCATTTGCCAAGACGATGAACTCGGATGACGAGGAGGTCATGGCCGCTCTGATGGATGAGGAGGTCGCTGCGATCAATGCAACGGCGGCCGGGGATGACGAGCACTTGTCTATCCTCCTCGCCCTCATGTCCATGAGCATCGAGGAGGACAAGCCGGTCCCCGGCGGCTCGGCGCCTAGACGCCGCAAGAGCAAGCTGAGGCAGAGGATGGAAGGGTACTGCATGTTGTATGCAGACTACTTCGCGATGATCCAGTGCACGATGATGTCACATTCCGCCGCCGTTTCAGGATGAGCAGAAAGCTCTTCCTCAAGATCGTCGAGAAGATGAGGGAGTTCGATGACTACTTCAAGCTAAAGAGGGATGCCGTCGGTATGTTGGGTCCGCAGCATAGAAAACAAATATTTTCCTACGATGAGAACTATACTCCAAGATCTATCTACTAGATACAGAGCAACGGGTGGACATACATCCATGGGGAACTTACCCTCGAAGACAACGAGCTTTGTTAACGAGTAGGAACTCGTGGTTGATGTAGTCGTACACTTGCCGATCTCAAGATCGTGAGGAAGTCAGCGCCTACGTTCAAGCCACGGACAACCTCCACCTCCTCGCTCCAGTGATCTAGAAGAAGCAGCAACTCCTTCCAGGCGAAATGCCAACGGGACCATGTATCTCGCTAATCCGAGACCATGGGGGAATAATTCTAGAGGGGGAGAGAGATCCTTCACAAGGAGGTGTAAGGATGAAGGAGGAATGGGTGGCCTTTTATAGGAGGAGGTGCCCCTCTCTCCATGGTCGCGCATGGGGTGACCTCACCTCCCCCATTCATGTGGTGGTAACCCCTCCATATTAAAATGCCTCTTCACATTCCCTTTTAAAGTCTCCACTTTAAATGCATTAAATTTCTCCAAATTTAATGCTCTCTCATTTAATAAAACTCTTTTATTAAATTTATTCAGAATTTTGTTAATTACTTTAATTAACAAACATTCACATATAACCCCTTGCAATATTTCAATATCACATGCAGAACCACTTTCTGCAATTTCACCCGAAACAATTTCCGGTTTCTATTGAAACAATTTCCGGTTTCTATTGAAACATTTCCACTTTATTATTGCCTCTCAGGACATATTTTCTTCAACCAGAACTCCATAGGTGTTAGATTTATCACTATATAGACTAGATTATTGTCTCTAGTGCAAGTGGGAGACTGAAGGAAATATGCCCTGAGAGGCAATAATAAAGTTGTTATTATGTATTCCTTGTATATGATAGATGTTTATTTTACATGCTATAATTGTATTGATAGGAAACATCAATACATGTGTGTTTAATAAACAAAAAGGGTTCCTAGTCATGCCTCTCTTGTAGACTAGCTTGTTGATTAACAAGATGATCAAGGTTTCCTGATCATGGACATTGGATGTTGTTAATAACAAGGTCACACCATTGGTGGAATGATGTGATGAACATTCATCCGAAGTATAGCATTACGATCAAGTCATTGTGTTTATATTGCTATAACATCATACGAAGTAATCTTTATCCTTAGACCATGAGATCATGTTAATTGCTAACACCGGAAGAGTATCTTGATAACATCAAACGTCACACCGTAACAGGGTGACTATAAAGATGAGTTCAGTGCTACGAAGGTGTTATGTTGAGATATTGTTTCAATAGAAACCGGAATTGTTTCGCGTGAAATTGCAGAAAGTGGTTCTGCATGTGATATTGAAATATTGCAAGGGGATATATGTGAATGTTTGTTAATTAAAGTAATTAACAAAATTCTGAATAAATTTAATAAAAGAGTTTTATTAAATGAGAGAGCATTAAATTTGGAGAAACTTAATGCATTTAAAGTGAAGACTTTAAAAGGGAATGTGAAGAGGCATTTTAATGTGGAGGAGTTACCACCACATGAATGGGGAGGTGAGGTCACCCCCATGCGCGCCATGGAGAGAGGGGCACCCCTCCTCCTATAAAAGGCCACCCATTCCTCCTTCTTCCTCACACCTCCTTGTGAAGGATCTCTCCCTCTAGAATTATTCCCCATGGTCTCGGATTAGCGAGATACATGTTCCCGTGGCATTTCGAAGGAGTTGTCGCTCAGATCGCTGGAGCGAGGAGGTGGAGGTTGTCCGTGGCTTGAACGCAGGTGCGAAAAGGACTTCCTCATGATCTTGAGATCGGCAAGTGTCGACTACATCAACCACGAAGTTCCTACTAACAAAGCTCGTTGTCTTTGAGGGTAAGTTCTCTATGGATGTATGTCCACCCGTTTGCTTTGTACCTAGTAGATAGATCTTGGCGTGTAGTTCACACCGTAGGAAATTTTTTGTTTTCTATGCTGCGGACCCAACAGTGGTATCAGAGCCAGATCTATGCGTAGGTGCTTTGCACGGGTAGTACACATATGTTTATATATGGTCGATGATGATCATGTTATTGCATATTCTATGTACTTTGGATATTGGTGGCATAGTGGGATGAAGCGGCCCGGACCAACCTTACATGTCATCGTACATGAGACCGGTTCCACGACTGACATGCAACTTGTTTTGCATAAGTGGTGGCGGTGTCTCTCTCCTACTATAGTCAATATCTGATTTACATCGTGTTGCTTATAACTTGGTTATCATAGTTTTGGTTCATGTTCGTAGGTTAGACAGGTTCTATCTCCGAAATCCCTAAGCCACGTAAAACTTGCAATTGATAAATTAGAGGCGTCTAGTTTAGATCGTTGTTGGGCTAGTGTTTTGATATGGTATTGTTGTAAGTAGATGTATGATAGATACTCTTACAACTCACTTAACGTGTAAGTTCCATAGACCTTGGCCTTACACACAAAGGAATGATAGAGATCATACCACGATGCAAATGATAGAGATCAAATGCATGGACCATATCACCTCACTTCACACATTAGATGTTAGCATCTTATATTGCTAGTTTGGCGCGTTTGGTAGCATTATAAGATGATCCCTCTTTTAGATATCAAGATAAAATGTGTTCTTCCTTAAGTATGCACCGTTTTGTGGATCGTGTTTTGAGGCATCACGTGATGACCGGGTGTTCTCAACTCTACGCTTTCATACAATGGGTGTAAGACAGTTTTACACATGCAAATACTAAGGTTCTTACTTGACGAGCCTAGCATGTACAGACATGGCCTCGGAACATGGACCGAAAGGTTAAGCATGAGTCATATAGTTGATATGATGCCCATATAGATGCTCGCCTTTGAAGCTACACCGACTCACGTGATGATCGGACTTGGTGTAGTGGATTTGGTTCATGTAATCACCAAAAGGACACGAGGATGTCGTTTTGAGTGGGAGTTCATTAGTAATTTGGATTAGTTGAACTCAATCTATCATAAACTTAGTCTAAATATACTTTAAAAATTCTGTTGTAGATGGCACCACACCTTTTAATTTCAATGTGTTCATGGAGAAAGAGAAACTTGCTGCGAATGGTAGCAACTTCACCAATCGGGCTATGAATTTGAGGATTCTCCTCATCTGCTGCAAAAGCAATATGTGCTAGATGCGCTGCTAGGCCCCCACCAGCTCTGATGCCTGACGAGGAAAGAACGTCTATATAACTCGTCAGAGGACCACAACTTAGTTCATTGCGGCATCTTGTATGGGCTAGAGCGAACTTGAAAGCGTTTGAAAATGGCAATGCCTTTGATACCATGGGAGAATTGAAAATGATTTTCGATACCCATGCTGCCGTGAGAGTTATAATGCTGAGAAAAGTTCTTTAGCTGCATGACGGAGGAAAACAGCTCTATTAGTGAGCATTACTCAAAATGTCAGATGCGCCGATAAGCTTGTGTCCTTGGGAATAACGATTCCCATTGACTTATGCATACATCGTGTTCTCCAATCTACGCCACCTAGCTACAAGAGCTTCGTGATGAACTATAATATGCAGGCATGAAGAAGTCTCTTCGAGCTTCATCAATGCTTAAGACTGAAGTGGAGATTAGAAAAGAACATCAAGTGTTGATGATCAATAGGACCACGGTTTCAAGAAGGACAAGAAAGGCAAGCACAAGGGAAAGAAGGGTGGCAAGTCATTGCCACGCCTGAAAAACCCCGAGCTGGCCCTAAGTCCGACAAAAGTGCTACTATTGCAAGGGGACTGGCCATTGGAAGCACAACTGCCCCAAGTATTTGGCGGACAAGAAGTCCGGCAAGGCAAACAAAGGTATATGTGATATACATGTTATTGATGTGTACTTGACTAGTACTCGCAGTAGCACTTGGGTATTTGATACGGGATCGGTTGCTAATATATGTAACTCGGTTCAGGGGCTACGGAACAAGCGACAACTAGCAAGGGATGAGGTCACGATGCGGGTCGGCAATGGATCAAGAGTTGATGTGATCGCCGTCAGAACGCTGCCTCTCCATATGCCATCGGGATTAGTTATAAACCTAAATAATTGTTATTTGGTGCCTGCACTGAGCATGAACATTGTATCCGGATCGTGTTTGATGCAAAGTGGTTATTCATTTAAGTCTAAAAACAATGAATGTTTGATTTATATGAATAATATCTTTTATGGTCATGCACCTATGTTGAATGGTTTGTTTCTGTTGGATCTCGATAGTAGTATTACGCATATTCATAATGTTGATGCTAAAAGGATTAAACTTGATAATGATATATCTACATATATGTGGCACTGCCGTCTAGGTCATATTGGCGTTAAACGCATGAAGAAACTCCATTCCTATGGACTTTTGGAATCGCTTGATTTTGAATCATTTGATACATGTGAGCCATTCCTTATGGGCAAGATGACTAGAACGCCGTTTTCCGGTTCAATGGAACGGGCGACAGATCTATTGGAAATCATACGTACTGATGTGTGTGGACCAATGAGTGTGTCGGCGCGAGGTGGATATCGTTATTTTTGTTACTTTCACGGATGATTTGAGTAGATATGGGTATATCTATTTGATGAAACACAAGTCTAAAACTTTTGAAAAGTTCAAAGAATTTCAGAATGAAGTGGAAAATCATCGTAACAGAAAGATCAAATTTCTGCGGTCCGACCATGGAGGAGAGTATCTTAGTTACGAGTTTAGCACACATATGAAAGACTATGGAATAGATTCACAACTCACGCCTGCCGGAACACCACAACGTAATGGTGTGTCAGAACGTCGTAATCGTACTTTATTGGATATGGTTCGATATATGATGTCTCTGACTGACTTGCCACTGTCATTTTGGGGTTATGCACTGGAAACAGCTGCATTCACTTTAAATCGGGCACCATCTAAATCCGTTGAAACGACACCGTATGAATTATGGTTTGGAAACAAACCTAAGCTGTCATTTCTTAAGGTTTGGGGATGCGATGTTTACGTGAAGAAACTTCAACCGGATAAACTCGAACCCAAAGCGGAAAAATGCGTCTTCATAGGATACCCTAAGGAAACGATTGGGTATACCTTCTATCACAGATCCGAGGGCAAGGTCTTGGTTGCCAAGAATGGATCCTTTCTTGAGAAGGAGTTTCTCACGAAAGGTGTGAGTAGTCGGAAGGTAGAACTCGAAGAGGTTATTGAACCTTCTCTTCATGAAATGGCGAGTAGCGCAGCTCGAAGTTGTTTGAGTTGACTTCACCTAATGAAGAGAGAGCTAATGATATTGATCATGAAACTCCGAAGAGGACACTACCAAACCTCGCAGGTCAAGCGGGACACGTGCAGCTCTGAAGCATCTGGCAATCCTATTGTGAATTTCATGGTTGATGAAATGGATGACCTGCGATGTATGAAGAAGCGATGATGAGCCAGTTCCAACAAATGGCTAGAAGCCATGAAATCCGAGATGGAATCCATGTACGAAAACCAGGTTTGGACCTTGGTGGACTTACCTCACGACGAAAGGCCGTTGAGAATAAATGGATTTTCAAAGGAAAACTAATGCTGATGGTAATGTGACCATCTATAAGGCTCGACTTGTCGCAAAGGGTTTCAAAAATTCAAGGAGTTGACTACGATGAGACATTCTCTCACATGGCGATGCTTAAGTCGGTTAGGATTATGTTAGCAATTGCTGCATATTTCGATTATGAAATATGGCGGATGGATGTCAAAACTACGTTCCTCAATGGTAATATTGAAGAAGAGTTGTATATGATACAACCTAAGGGTTTTGTCGATCCTAAGGATGCTAATAAGGTGTGCAAACTTCAGCGATGCATCTATGGACTGAAGAAAGCATCACGAAGTTGGAATCTCGCTTTGATGAGGTGATCAAAGAGTTTGGATTTGTCCAAACTTATGGAGAGGCTTGTATTTACAAGAAAGTGAGTGGGAGCAATGTGGCATTTCTGATATTATATGTGGATGACATATTATTGATTGGAAATGATTTAGATCTTTTAAGCAGTGTTAAAAGTTATCTAAAGCAAATTTTTGATGAAGGACCTTGGTGAAGCATCATATATATTAGGCATTAAAATCTATAGAGATAGATCAAGACGCCTAATTGGGCTATCTCAGAGTACATACCTTGATAAGATATTAAAGAAGTTTAATATGGACGGAAGTAAGAAGGGTTCTTACCTATGTTGCAAGGCAAGACATTGAGTAAGACTCAAAGTCCGCCACTGGCGGAAGAAAGAGATAATGGATAAGATCCCTATGCCTCAGCCATAGGCTCTATAATGTATGCCATGCTATGTACAAGACCGGATGTGGCACGTGCTATTAGTTTGACTAGTAGGTACCAATCGATCCGGTTGAACCTTTGGATAGCGGTCAAAAATATCCTTAAGTACTTGAGAAGAACTAAGGATATGTTTCTTATATACGGAGGTGAAGAAGAGCTAGTCGCTAAGTGTTATGTCGATGCTAGCTTTGACACTGATCCGGATGACTCTAAGTCTCAATCCGGATACGTATTTCTCTTGAACGGAACAGTAGTTAGTTGGAGGAGCTCCAAACAACCTGTGGTGGCTGGATCAACAACGGAGGCGAAATATGTTGCTGCTTCAGAAGCAGCACAGAAAGCGGTTTGGATGAAGGAGTTCATAACGGAACTGGGTGTGGTTTCCAGTGCGTTGGAACCCGATGGTGATCTATTGTGACAACAATGGAGCCATAGCCAACGCAAAGGAACCAAGGTCTCACAAGAATTCCAAGCATATTAAGCGCCGGTTTCACTCCATCCGCGAGCATGTCAAGGATGGAGATATAAAGATTTGTAAAGTGCACATGGACCTGAATGTAGTAGATCCGTTGACTAAAGTACTCCCTAGGGCAAAACATGATCTACACCAGAACTCCATAGGTGTTAGATTTATCACTATATGAACTAGATTATTGTCTCTAGTGCAAGTGGGAGACTGAAGGAAATATGCCCTGAGAGGCAATAATAAAGTTGTTATTATGTATTCCTTGTATATGATAGATGTTTATTTTGCATGCTATAATTGTATTAATAGGAAACATCAATACATGTGTGTTTAATAAACAAAAAGGGTTCCTAGTCATGCCTCTCTTGTAGACTAGCTTGTTGATTAACAAGATGATCAAGGTTTCCTGATCATGGATATTGGATGTTGTTAATAACAAGGTCACATCATTGGTGGAATGATGTGATGAACATTCATCCGAAGTGTAGCATTACGATCAAGCCATTGTGTTTATATTGCTATAACATCATACGAAGTAATCTTTATCCTTAGACCATGAGATCATGTTAATTGCTAACACCGGAAGAGTATCTTGATAACATCAAACGTCACACCGTAACAGGGTGACTATAAAGATGGGTTCGATTACTGAAGGTGTTATGTTGAGGCTCATGGATCAAGAGTGGAATTTGTCAATCCAGATGACAGATAGATATACTCTGGGCCCTCTCGGTGATATCACATTAGGATAGCTTGCAAGCAAGTGATGTGATCACTAGAATGTTATATCACGGGAACGAGAAAAGAGTGCATGTCGGTAACAAGATCAAACTAGGTATGGAGATACCGATGATCGAATCTCGGACATGTAATATATCGAGAGACAAAGGGATTTAGTTACAAGTGTTAAAGGTTCTCACGATCACAGGAGTCATCGTTGAATGTGTAGGAGTCAGTACGGATCTCCGTGTCCCATTGCTGATTATTGATCGGAGAAGGGTCTCGATCATGTACGCATTATTCATGAACCGTAGGGTGGCACACTTAAGAGTTACGGACACCATTTTGGAGCACATATGTTTTAGACGAAAGAATTGCAAAGCGCAGGAATTGTTTCAATAGAAACCGGAAATTGTTTGGGTGAAATTGCGAAAGTGGTTACGCATGTGATATTGAAATATTGCAAGGGGATACATGTGAATGTTTGTTAATTAAAGTAATTAACAAAATTCTGAATAAATTTAATAAAGAGTTTTATTAAATGAGAGATCATTAAATTTGGAGAAACTTAATGCATTTAAAGTGGAGACTTTAAAAGGGAATGTGAAGAGGCATTTTAATGTGGAGGAGTTACCACCACATGAATGGGGGAGGTGAGGGGTCACCCCCCCATGCGCCGACCATGGAGAGAGGGGGCACCCCCCTCCTCCTATAAAAGGCCACCCATTCCCTCCTTCTTTCTCACACCTCCTTGTGAAGGATCTCTCTCCCCCTCTAGAATTATTCCCCCATGGTCTCGGATTAGCGAGATACATGTTCCCGGCATTTAAATGCGGAAGGAGTTCTTTGCTTCCACTGGATCGCTGGAGGCGAGGTGGAGGTTGTCCGGTGGCTTGAGCGTGTGTGCGAGTGCGGATCTGCTGCTGAGTTGCCTTCGGACTTCCTCACGATCTTGAGATCGGCAAGTGTACGACTACATCAACCACGAGTTCCTACTCGTTAACAAAGCTCGTTGTCTTCGAGGGTAAGTTCTCTATGGATGTATGTCCACCCGTTTGCTTTGTACCTAGTAGATAGATCTTGGCGTGTAGTTCACACCGTAGGAATTTTTTTGTTTTCTATGCTGCGGACCCAACAATGGTGTTGATCATGTTTTGCCCTAGGGAGTACTTTAGTCAACGGATCTGCTACATTCAGGTCCGTGTGTACTTTACAAATCTTTATATCTCTATCCTTGACATGCTCGCGGATGGAGTGAAACCGGTGCTTAATATGCTTGGAATTCTTGTGAGACCTGGTTCCTTTGCGTTGTCTATGGCTCCATTGTTGTCACAATATATCACCATCGGGTCAAACGCACTGGAAACCACACCCAGTTCCGTTATGAACTCCTTCATCCAAACCGCTTTCTGCGCTGCTTCTGAAGCAGCAACATATTCCGCCTCCATTGTTGATCCAGCCACCATAGGTTGTTTGGAGCTTCTCCAACTAACTGCTGCTCCATTCAAGAAAAATACGTATCCGGATTGAGACTTAGAGTCATCCAGATCAGTGTCAAAGCTAGCATCGACATAACACTTAGCTACTAGCTCTTCTTCACCTCCGTATATAAGAAACATATCCTTAGTTCTTCTCAAGTACTTAAGGATATTTTTGACCGCTATCCAGTGTTCCGAACCTGGATCAGATTGGTACCGACTAGTCAAACTAATAGCATGTGCCACATCCGGTCTTGTACATAGCATGGCATACATTATAGAGCCTATGGCTGAGGCATAGGGGATCTTATCCATTATCTCTCTTTCTTCCGCCGTAGCCGGACTTTGAGTCTTACTCAATGTCTTGCCTTGCAACATAGGTAAGAACCCCTTCTTACTTCCGTCCATATTAAACTTCTTTAATATCTTATCAAGGTATGTACTCTGCGATAGCCCAATTAGGCGTCTTGATCTATCTCTATAGATTTTAATGCCTAATATATATGATGCTTCACCAAGGTCCTTCATCGAAAATTTGCTGTTTAGATAACTTTTAACACTGTTTAAAAGATCTAAATCATTTCCAATCAATAATATGTCATCCACATATAATATCAGAAATGCCACATTGCTCCCACTCACTTTCTTGTAAATACAAGCCTCTCCATAAGTTTGGACAAATCCAAACTCTTTGATCACCTCATCAAAGCGGAGATTCCAACTTCGTGATGCTTTCTTCAGTCCATAGATGCATCGCTGAAGTTTGCACACCTTATTAGCATCCTTAGGATCGACAAAACCCTTAGGTTGTATCATATACAACTATTCTTCAATATTACCATTGAGGAATGCAGATTTGACATCCAGCTGCCATATTTCATAATCGAAATATGCAGCAATTGCTAACATAATCCTAACTGACTTAAGCATCGCTACGGGAGAGAATGTCTCAGCGTAGTCAACTCCTTGAATTTGTCGAAACCCCTTTGCGACAAGTCGAGCCTTATAGATGGTCACATTACCATCAACATCAGTTTTTCTTTTGAAAATCCATTTATTCTCAACGGCCTTTCGATCGCGAGGTAAGTCCACCAAGGTCCAAACCTGGTTTTTGTACATGGATTTCATCTCGGATTTCATGCCTTCTAGCCATTTGTTGGAATCAGGGCTCATCATCGCTTCTTCATATGTCGTAGGGTCATCTATTTCATCAATCATGAAATTCATAACAGGATTGCCGTATAGTTCAGGAGCTGCACGTGTCCTGCTTGACCTGCGAGGTTCGGTAGTGTCCTCTTTCGGAGTTTCATGATCAATATCATTAGCTCTCTCTTCATTAGGTGAAGTCAACTCCGAAACAATTTCTGGAGCTGCGCTACTCGCCATTTCATGAAGAGAAGGTTCAATAACCTCTTCGAGTTCTACCTTCCGACTACTCACACCTTTCGCGAGAAACTCCTTCTCAAGAAAGGATCCATTCTTGGCAACAAAGACCTTGCCCTCGGATCTGTGATAGAAGGTATACCCAATCATTTCCTTAGGGTATCCTATGAAGACGCATTTTTCCGCTTTGGGTTCGAGTTTATCTGGTTGAAGTTTCTTCACATAAACATCGCATCCCCAAACTTTAAGAAATGACAGCTTAGGTTTGTTTCCAAACCATAATTCATACGGTGTCTTTTCAACAGATTTAGATGGTGCCCTATTTAAAGTGAATGCAGCGGTTTCCAGTGCATAACCCCAAAATGACAATGGCAAGTCAGTCAGAGACATCATAGATCGAACCATATCCAATAAAGTACGATTACGACGTTCTGACACACCATTACGTTGTGGTGTTCCGGCAGGCGTGAGTTGTGAAACTATTCCATAGTCTTTCATATGTGTGCTAAACTCGTAACTAAGATACTCTCCTCCACGGTTGGATCATAGAAATTTGATCTTTCTGTTACGATGATTTTCCACTTCATTCTGAAATTCTTTGAACTTTTCAAAAGTTTTAGACTTGTGTTTCATCAAATAGATATACCCATATCTACTCAAATCATCCGTGAAAGTAACAAAATAACGATATCCACCTCGCGCCGACACATTCATTGGTCCACACACATCAGTATGTATGATTTCCAATAAATCTGTCGCCCGTTCCATTGAACCGGAAAACGGTGTTCTAGTCATCTTGCCCATAAGGCATGGCTCACATGTATCAAATGATTCAAAATGAAGTGATTCCAAAAGTCCATCAAAATGGAGTTTCTTCATGCGTTTAACGCCAATATGACCTAGACGGCAGTGCCACATATATGTAGATATATCATTATCAAGTTTAATTCTTTTAGCATCAACATTATGAATGTGCGTAATACTACTATCAAGATCCAACAGAAATAAACCATTCAACATAGGTGCATGACCATAAAAGATATTATTCATATAAATCGAACAACCATTATTTTCAGACTTAAATGAATAATCACTTTGCATCAAACACGATCCGGATACAATGTTCATGCTCAGTGCAGGCACCAAATAACAATTATTCAGGTTTATAACTAATCCCGACGGCATATGGAGAGGCAGCGTTCCGACGGTGATCACATCAACTCTTGATCCATTGCCGACCCGCATCGTGACCTCATCCCTTGCTAGTTGTCGCTTGTTCCACATCCCCTGAACCGAGTTACATATATTAGCAACCGATCCCGTATCAAATACCCAGGTGCTTCTGCGAGTACTAGTCAAGTACACATCAATTACATGTATATCACATATACCTTTGTTTGCCTTGCCGGACTTCTTGTCCGCCAAATACTTGGGGCAGTTGCGCTTCCAATGGCCAGTCCCCTTGCAATAGTAGCACTCAGTGTCAGACTTAGGTCCAGCTCGGGGTTTCTTTTCAGGCGCGACAACAGACTTGCCACCGTTTTTTCCCTTGTGCTTGCCTTTCTTGTCCTTCTTGAAACCGGTGGTCCTATTGATCATCAACACTTGATGTTCTTTCCTAATCTCCACTTCTGCAGTCTTAAGCATTGACAGAAGCTCGGGAAGAGACTTCTTCATGCCCTGCATATTATAGTTCATCACGAAGCTCTTGTAGCTAGGTGGCAGAGATTGGAGAACATGATGTATGCCTAAGTCAATGGGAATCGTTATTCCCAAGGACACAAGCTTATCGGCGTACCCAGACATTTTGAGTACGTGCTCACTAACGGAGCTGTTTTCCTCCATCATGCAGCTAAAGAACTTTTCTGTAGCATTATAACTCTCTACGCAGCATGGGTATCGAAAATCATTTTCAATTCTCCCATGGTATCAAAGGCATTCCCATTTTCGAAACGCTTTCGAAATGAACTAAGTTGTGGTCCTCCTGACGAGTTATATAGACGTTCTTTTCCTCGTCAGGGGCATCAGGAGCTTGTGGGGGGCCTAGCGGCGCATCTAGCACATATTGCTTTTGTGCAACAGTGAGGAGAATCCTCAAATTCATAGCCCAGTTGGTGAAGTTGCTACCATTCGCAGCAAGTTTCTCTTTCTCCATGAACACATTGAAATAAAAAGCAGGTGGTGCCATCTACAACAGAATTTGTAAAGTATATTTAGACTAAGTTTATGATAGATTGAGTTCAACTAATCCAAATTACTAATGAACTCCCACTCAAAAACGACATCCCTCGTGTCCTTTTGGTGATTACATGAACCAAATCCACTACACCAAGTCCGATCATCACGTGAGTCGGTGTAGCTTCAAAGGCGAGCATCTATATGGGCATCATATCAACTATATGACTCATGCTTAACCTTTCGGTCCATGTTCCGAGGCCATGTCTGTACATGCTAGGCTCGTCAAGTAAGAACCTTAGTATTTGCATGTGTAAAACTGTCTTACACCCGTTGTATGAAAGCGTAGAGTTGAGAACACCCGGTCATCACGTGATGCCTCAAAACACGATCCACAAAACGGTGCATACTTAAGGAAGAACACATTTTATCTTTATATCTAAAAGAGGGATCATCTTATAATGCTACCAAACGCGCCAAACTAGCAATATAAGATGCTAACATCTAATGTGTGAAGTGAGGTGATATGGTCCATGCATTTGATCTCTATCATTTGCATCGTGGTATGATCTCTATCATTCCTTTGTGTGTAAGGCCAAGGTCTATGGAACTTACACGTTAAGTGAGTTGTAAGAGTATCTATCATACATCTACTTACAACAATACCATATCAAAACACTAGCCCAACAACGATCTAAACTAGACGCCTCTAATTTATCAATTGCAAGTTTTACGTGGCTTAGGGCTTTCGGAGATAGAACCTGTCTAACCTACGAACATGAACCAAAACGAGGATATCCAAGTTATTAGCAACTCGTTGTAAATCAGTTATTGACTATAGTAGGAGAGACATACACCCGCCAGCCACTTATGCAAAACAAGTTGCATGTCAGTCGTGGAACCGGTCTCATGTATGATGACATGTAAGGTTGGTCCGGGCCGCTTCATCTCACTATGCCACCAATATCCAAAGTACATAGAAGATGCAATAACATGATCATCATCGCCCACATATAAACATATGTGTACTACCCGTGCAAAGCACCTACGCATAGATCAGGCTCTGATACCACGCTTGGGTCCGACATAGAAAATAAAAATTTCCTACGATGAGAACTATACGCCAAGATCTATCTACTAGATACAGAGCAACGGGTGAACATACATCCATGGAGAACTTACCCTTGAAGACAAGCTTTGTTAGCAGTAGGAACTCGTGGTTGATGTAGTCGACACTTGCCGATCTCAAGATCATGAGGAAGTCCGGCGCCGCAACTCAGCAGCGCATCCACTTCGCACACGCTCAAGTCACGGACAACCTCCACCTCCTCGCTCCAGCGATCCAGCGAGCGAGAACTTCTTCCGCATTTAAATGCTCGGAACATGTATCTCGCTAATCCGAGACCATGGGGAAATAATTCTAGAGGGGGAGAGAGATCCTTCACAAGGAGGTGTAAGGATGAAGGAGGGAATGGGTGGCCTTTTATAGGAGGAGGGGGGTGCGCCCTCTCTCCATGGCCGGCGCATGGGGAGGGTGACCCCTCACCTCCCCCATTCATGTGGTGGTAACCCCTCCATATTAAAATGCCTCTTCACATTCCCTTTTAAAGTCTCCACTTTAAATGCATTAAGTTTCTCCAAATTTAATGGTCTCTCATTTAATAAAACTCTTTTATTAAATTTATTCAGAATTTTGTTAATTACTTTAATTAACAAACATTCACATATAGCCCCTTGCAATATTTCAATATCACATGCAGAACCACTTTCTGCAATTTCACCCGAAACAATTTCCGGTTTCTATTAAAACAATTCCTGCGCTTTGCAATTCTTTCGTCTGAAACATATGTGCTCCAAAATGGTGTCCGGTAACTCTTAAGTGTGCCACCCTACGGTTCGCGAATAATGCAGACATGATCGAGACCCTTCTCCGATCAATAATCAGCATCAGGACCTGGAGATCCGTACTGACTCCTACACATTCAACGATGACTCCTGTGATCGTGAGAACCTTTAACGCTTGTAACTAAATCCCTTTGTCTCTCGATATATTACATGTCCGAGATTCGATCATCGGTATCTCCATACCTAGTTTGATCTCGTTACCGACATGCACTCTTTTCTCGTTCCGTGATATAACATTCTAGTGATCACATCACTTGCTTGCAAGCTATCCTAATGTGATATCACCGAGAGGGCCCAGTATATCTATCCGTTATCTGGATTGACAAATTCACTCTTGATCCATGAGCCTCAACATAACACCTTCGTATAATGAACCCATCTTTATAGTCACCCTGTTACGGTGTGACGTTTGATGTTATCAAGATACTCTTCTGGTGTTAGCAATTAACATGATCTCATGGTCTAAGGATAAAGATTACTTCGTATGATGTTATAGCAATATAAACACAATGACTTGATCGTAATGCTATACTTCGGATGAATGTTCATCACATTATTCCACCAATGGTGTGACCTTGTTATTAACAACATCCAATGTCCATGATCAGGAAACCTTGATCATCCTGTTAATCAACAAGCTAGTCTATAAGAGAGGCATGACTAGGAACCCTTTTTGTTTATTAAACACACATGTATTGATGTTTCCGAATCAATACATTTCTAGCATGTAAAATAAACATCTATCATGTATAAAGAATATATAATAACAACTTTATTATTGCCTCTCAGGGCATATTTCCTTCACGGTACGCTTGGCTTCTCCACTATCCAGAAATGCACAGTTACCCTTTGGATGCTAGCATATAGAATGTCTGGAGACACACAGGACGACTACATGCGCATGGCCGAGTCCACGGCCATTGATTGCATGTATAGGTTTTGCAGGGCAATTGTGGCGGTGTTTGGCGACACATATCTGCGCACACCCAATGAAGGCGACACTGCTCGTCTGCTGGCACAGAATGCAGACAGAGGGTTCTCTGGGATGCTTGGAAGCATCGACTGTATGCACTAGGCATGGAAGAACTGTCCGTTTGCAAACCAGGGCATGTACAAGGGCCACAAAGGAGCATGCAGTGTGGTTCTTGAAGCAGTGGCTGATAAGGATCTCTATATTTGGCATGCTTTCTTCGGGATGGTAGGATCTCACAATGACATCAACGTGCTCCCGTGCTCGGATGTGTTTGCCAAGTTTGTTTCAGGCAATTCTCTTCCTGTAGCTTATGAGATCAATGGACACCAATAAGACAAGGGCTACTATCTGGCTGATGGCATCTATCCAAAGTGGTTAATATTTGTCAAGACCATTTCAAATGCAGTGCCTGGAGGGAAGAAAGCTTGGTTTGCTCAGTGCCAGGAGGCTTGCAGGAAAGATGTGGAGAGAGCATTTGGTGTGCTGCAAGCTCGATTTGCCATTGTTCGGTACCCTGCGCTTACATGGTCCAAGGGTCAGATGTGGAAGGTCATGACTGCTTGTATCATCTTGCACAACATGATCATCGAGAGCGAGTGGGAGAACCCAGTGTTCGACACTCAACCATACTATCGCCAGGGTCCTCTTGCAGATGTTGATCATGAGGTGTCTACTGCCTTTGCCTCTTTCCTGGCCAAACGTCAAGAACTTCGAGACTCCAACACTCATCACCAGCTGCAAAATGATTTGATCGAGCATTTGTGGAACATAAAAGCAGCTCTCTAGTTTGTTGGCCATTGTGATTCAAACTTGTTTAATTTGTGTGGTGTGTTAAACATAATTTATTTTGTGTACTATGTTGAACTTGTTGAATAATTGTGTTGAATTTGTATTGAATTTGTTTCCAATTTGATTGATTGCTTGTGTTGAAATAATTCAGAAAATAAAAAAAAATAGCCGGTTTGGGGTGTACAGCTGGGCGCCGGTCGGCCCCTATTTCTGATTTTGCGCCGACGCCTCCCGTACGGTCCAAAAATGGCCGCGCCGGAGCCCGTATGGGGATCAAGTGGAGATGCTCTGACCACTACA
This sequence comes from Avena insularis, assembly GCA_023614405.1. Taxonomy (NCBI): domain Eukaryota; kingdom Viridiplantae; phylum Streptophyta; class Magnoliopsida; order Poales; family Poaceae; genus Avena; species Avena insularis. The sequence goes on along the minus strand of CM042690.1, from coordinate 654,168,381 downwards.
CCACGACACCTATATATTTTCTTTTTTAGCATAATATATTTATTCAAAATCCTGTAGTCGGCTGATTATGACGTCACTCCGGACCTTTTCTTCCCTATCTCGTTTATGCCATGAGGCAGCACAGACGCGACGGCGATGACCATAACCCACGATTGGAAACAAGTCAGCAAGAAACCGTAAATCGTCCGTACAAAAAGTCACGGCTTAATAATATTTTTGCTTACTTACTTAATGGAGTGAGTTAAAACAAGGCTAGTCAATTCGTAGGCTAACTTCCGAGCTAGCACATGAGTGCACGAGCTAGCTGATTCTCTCTGTCTTTGTGCCTATAAAACATCATGTCGGTTCCTAAAGGTTAGGCCACGAGCTCGATCATGATGGTTTATCTCCTCCTAAAAAAAAATGATGGTTTATTCCGCCTGTAAACACAGAGCACGCGTTATAATTCAGAGGAAAAAATACAGCCCATGAAGCGGATCAGACAAACATTACACAAAACCGAATTCGGTTATTTGACTTGTAGGTAGCCTAACCCGGCATGAAAATCACCATGTCTGATGCAACTACCCAAGACACGTTCTTGGCAGCAGCAACGTAGGAGAAGCAACAAAAAGTGAGCAGAGAGCGACACGAGACCCGCAGGATACAACTACCACCGGTGGAACACCGATCCAAGTCTCACAAAATTTATTAATGCAACTATACTTAGCTAACAAGTGTGCATTTTCGTTTTCCGTACGGCGCTCCATACGAACCGAGAAATCCTCAAACCCTGTGAGAATGGATCAAATCTCTTCCACGAGAGGTCCGTGCACCGAGTGATCCACGTCTTCCCTCAATATCTTCAACCATGCACCCGTACAATCAGTATCCAGCGCATGCTTGTCCACCGTATGCATCTTCTTGGCCATCATGACAGCACGTCGGTTGTCGATGGCTGATGATCCACAAGTATAGGGGTGTATCGCAGTATTTTCGATAAGTAAGAGTGTCGAACCCAACAAGGAGCAGAAGGTGTTGACGAGTGGCTTGGAGCAGGAATTCTCTGTAAATACTTAGCAAACGAATTTTTTAGGGTTTTTGATAATGCAGATAAATAAAGTACGAGTAAATAAAAGACAATAATAATTAATATAGCAAGTGGCCCAATCATTTCTTTAGAAAAGGATAAGCTGGTTGTATTAATTAAGATGACCAAACATTCTCGAGGACACATGGAAATATCGTCAAGTGCTTTCGCTTCATATAGTTGATTAATCTTTTTTAGTTTGATAAGTGTTGTGTGGGTGAACCTATGCTAATGTACTGCCCTTTCTAGGACTAATACATATTTGTGATTATACCCCTTGCAAGCATCCGCAACTACAAGAAAGTAATTAAGATAAAAACCTAACCACAGCCTTAAACTTTGAGATCCTACACTCCCTTGTGCAAAGGTTTTCTAACGGGGGTTCAGATTTCTGTCACTCCCGCAACCCCACGATTAGTAGCCAAAAACACAATGCTTTCCCCTAGGCCCTTAAAGGTGAAGTATCATGTAGTCGACGTTCACATGACACCACTAGAAGAATAACACCACAACTTAAATATCAAACCATTGAATCTTTCTTAACATAATTTCACTACTAACAACATGACTTCTCCCATATCCTCAATAGTAAACAAACTATTCACAAGACATCATATGGATCAAGATCAGAGATGAAATAATGACAAGTAACAATCTGAACATAAACAATAATTTAATGGTTCCACTCAATAGCATCAACTACAACAAGTAATCAACACCGGGAAAGTTTCTCCTAAGAACTATGTAAGATTCACCCCAATTGTTACAGCGGTATGGAGTGGTGATGATGGTGTTGGTGGAGATGATGGTGGTGGTGATGATGATGATCCCGATGAAGTCCAGCTCGATGACGGTGTTGATGGCGACGATCTCCCCTCTTCGAGAAGGAATTTCCTCGGCAGATTTCTGCCTGCCAAAGAGCTCTTTCTCTCTCCGTAGTTTCCACCCCGCAGAGGTGGCGGAACCTTTTTGTGGTCGCTCTCCGAGTCTTAGGGTTTCGGGAGGATTATATACACCAAAGAGCAGAGCCAGAGGTGGGCCAGGGTGGCCACACCACCTGGTGGCATGGCCTAGGGTGGCCCGCGCCAGGGGGTGGTGTGGGCCCCCATGGCCCATCTCCGCTCCCCCTTCTAGCTTCCTTCGTCTTCTGGAAAAATAGGATTTTTCATATATTTTCCGGGATTTTCTGATCTTCGCGAATTTTGCCTCCAAACAGTGCCTTTTCCATCATAATCCTGGCTTCAGTTGTCCATCCTTCAAAAGTCATCAACCATGCAAAAGTAGATGAAATAACATAAGTATCATCTCTTAATATGAAATATATCAATGAATAACAGTAAATTATGATATAGAATAGTGATGCAAAATGGACGTATCAACTCCCCCCAAGCTTAGACTTCGCTTGTCCCCAAGCGAAAACTAAGCTCAATAAACATGACCTCAGGTTTATGGAGTGAAGTGTCGTTAAAAGAATACGGACAATAAGCATCACATTCATCGATACACCAATCATAATAGAAAACAACTCACTATTATATAACTTAACTTGTAATAAGTAAAGGAAACACAATAAAGATACACAAAGTAAATCATAATTGGTTATGGCAAACTTTGTCCTTGGTCAAAGAACGGTTAACAATTTGCAGGAGTTCAAACATAATGGGGTTTTCAATGATAGCTTTCAAAGTAATATTCACTAAGATAAGAGTAATGTGCAAAACAAGGAACATAAGAAACATGATTGGATAAATCATCATATGAATGCTTGAAACACAACAACTGAAAATACTTGCTTGAGATAGAAAGTAATAGGTTTGCTGACTCAACTAAAAAGCAAAAGATAGGCCCTTCACAGAGGGAAGCACGGATTTCAAGTTTCATAAAGATCTTCCAAAAATTATTGTACTTATTAGCTTTCAGCTCTCATTACCCCTATCATAAGAATATTTAGGTGATTAAGGTTAAAGTGAACAAATATGAGGATATGCTTAACAAGTTATAAGCTGAAAATCTCATGCCCCTTGCTTACGAGTACTGTTCCTCATGCTACTCAACTTTAGTCACAAGTAAGTTCTTGTCATTGTAAGTACATGTGTATCATAGAGAACCGCCAACGGGGTACCCCTTACCCGATGATACATAAGCTTTCCCATATCAAAATGACAAGGCAAGCAGACAATGAGCATCTCAGCGATCTTTTTGTATGCTATTTGCATAGGGTTTTCCCTTTTTTTTCTTTTTTTAGGATGCTTCACAGATTGCTCACTATGGTTATGCTGCACGTTTCCACCATGATTAGGCATGGCTTAGCCTAGCCGCCCAGGCGTTTCTCTAACACATATACGAACTTCATGAGCCTTACAAGCTCCCCTTTCATTTCACACCGCTGGGATCCATAAGCAAAAGAACATGATATCAACTAAATAAAGTGCAATGTTGAAAGCATTCCCCATGAGACATGGTTTTGCTAATTCACAACTTACAAAGCGCAAGCATATACGCAACATAGATGGTCACAATGGTTCAAGTTTATTAAGTGTAGAAAGTAAAGTGTGCCATCAAGTTCGTGAGAGCTTTAATCACTAATTTTCACATAACAAGTTTCATTCGGAAGGTAGATAAAAACGTGAATTTACTTGGAATAACAATAATGCCAATAGGTAGGTATGGTGGACACAAATGGCATAGGTTTTGGTTTAAGGATTAGATGCACAAGAAGCATTCCCTCTCAGTATAGGTTTTTGGCTAGCAAGGCTGGGTAGCAAGCATAAGAGTTGAAGGAAACAAACAAACATACAAGTGATAAAAACAAACATGCAATATTCCTTGGAATCACAAAAGATCTTAACTAGAGAATACTAAGCTTATGAGCCAATAAAGAAAGAAAGATGATGAAATTATATTTCTTAAGAGTACTTTTATCTTTTTCATTCAATTCTCAAAATAGTGTTGCTACTGACTAGAGCCAGGTTTGCCAAAACCAACTAAATTTACTTAATGATCCCAAAGTGATACCAATACTAACAACAAGATTAATCATATAACAGAAATTGTAAACTAAAATAAGATGTGTAAAAAATAAATGATAGAACTTCTCATTAATATTCCATAACAGCAACTCACACCAAGGGATACATAGATAAATAACTAGAGGAGAGATACTTCCATAATGCAAACCATCCTATATGACAACTTCTCTATTCATGATATGACTCTACTGAAAAGATAAAAAGATAAAAGATAATGATGTGATACCGCGACACTCCCCCAAAGCTTGGAACAAACCAAGGGGATGCCAAAACCTGATGACGACTTATTCCTTCGGTGGTGATGGTGTGATCATGATCGGAGTGAGAAAATCTTCCAGCATCTTGCGAAGCCCGTTGTTCTCCTCTTGAAGTATATCCACCTTTCTCCTCAGGACTCAGTACTTATCGCAGAACTCATCAGTTGCTCGTAGAGCTTCCACTACTGCAGGGCAGGAACTGAGGTCTAGAGTTGGAGGAATCAGCCACTTCATGCCTGCTGACATGTTCTTTACTTCCTCCCCGACGCTTCGATCCATGTCTTCACGCCTAGTTATGATCCTTTCTTCTTTCACCCATCCCACGAAAGTCTCCTGCTCAAGATTGCGATGGAGCTCGCGCCGACGTCACAGCTCGTAGCCCTCTGAAGTCGAATCCTGGAACGACATCTGATAAAAATAGATCGAAACAAAAACACGATGAGAACACGATATAAGAACCTCGGGGGATCCGGGGGATTATATATTACGAAGTTTAACAACAAAGGAAGGTACTAGGAGAAAACGGGCCGGAGACGGGCTCCGGGGTGGCCACACCCTCTGGTGGCGCGGCCAGGTGGGCCCGCGCCACAGGGTGGTGTGAGCCACCCGGGCTTCGTTTCCGTCCCTCTTTCGACTCATTGCTTTCCATGCTAGATAAAAACTGCAAAAATATAAATTGACAGATTTTTCGCGGACCTTTTCTTACTAGAACTGTTACCTATTCGAAAACGGACTCTGCAGGTTTTTGAATTTGGTCTTTGATATATTTTTCTCGATTCACTTGAATAACATCAATATCTTCATCTTCAAAAACATATTGCTTGAGTCTCTGACCATTCACCATCTTATTACACCATTTTCTCCTACAACTTGGAAATTTCTTTCACACAAAACTTCACACAATTCTCATTAGCAACATTAGTGCATGCAAGATAATAAACCTTTAATTTCAATTTCAACTGAAATCCATCAAAACATAATCTACTGAAACAACTCCTTTCAAATGTACAAAAATAATTCAAAAAGGAAATCAATTTAAGAGGCAAATGCAAAAAATGGCAGAAATCTGTCAAAACAGTCCAGCAGGTAAAGATTATTTTTTGCGAAAATCTTCTGTTGCTCAAATCAAAAAATGCAAAACTAACAAAAGTTAAATAATAACCTGGGGCATTCACACAAAAATTATAGATCAGTACAATGTTCTGGGATTTTTAACGATTTTTTATAGTGAAGCACAAAAATCTGTTTTGGGACAGCAACTTCCCCAAATATTACTTCTCTCTCATTAGAGGCTGATCTTGACACAAAAACCAAACAAAAGGATAAGGAGAGGTTATTGTAGAGCAATAATTTCCAAGACTCAAATAAACAAAAACAAACTGAAAGCAAAAATATATTGGGTTGTCTCCCAAAAAGCTCTTTCTTTATAGCCATTAAGATGGGCATGATAATTTCAATGATGCTCACATAAGAATATGAATTGAAGTAAAAGAGAGCATTGATGGCCCAAAATATATCGAGCTCGTTGGGGAGCCCCAAGAGGAAGGTATGATGAGCACAGCAGCAAGTTTTCCCTCAGTATGAAACCAAGGTTTAATCGATCCAGTAGGAGCAAGGAAACACCCAAAAGGTGTTGCTAGCTGAACGTTGGCAGGGCGCACTACCGGTGCCAGCAACAACATGGAGACCTGTACAACACAACCACAGAACTCTGTCCCCAACTTGCGATAAGGTTGTCAATCTCACCGGTTTTGCTAAAAACAAAGGATTAAACGTATCGAGTGGAAGAAAGTAATAGTTTGAAGAAAGTAAACACAAAGCAGTAAACAATTTGTAGATTGAAAGTAAAAGAAAGGACCGGGGTCCATAGTTCACTAGATATGGCTCTCCTTAAGATAGATAACATGCTAGGTAAACAAATTACAGCTGGGCAATTGACAAACAGTGAGAAAGCATACAAGCATATACTAATCATCTTGACTCCTTTGAGATTCGATTGGGCATTACAACATTATACATAGACCGCCATCCAACTGTATCTATGACTAATAATCCACCTTCAGGTTATCATCCGACCCCCTCCAGTATTAAGTTGCAAGCAACAGATAATTTCATTACGAATTGCGTGTAAAGTAAACAATACGATTGTTCTATGAACAAAGGATTGTTGTTCCCTACCTAGTAGCAACAACACATCTAGTACCTTAGAGATTTCTGTCACTTCCCCAGATTACCAGAGGCATGAACCCACTATCGAGCATAAATACTAACTCTTGGAGTTGCTAGCATCTACTTGGCCAACATAGCTTCTAACAACGAAAAGCATGCAAGATCACAAATAACAAAGACATGATAGAATCAATAATCAATCTGAAATAGCATCTCAATATCCATCGGATCCCCGCAAACACAACATGCAGAATTACAAATAGATGATCTTGATCATGAACAAAGCTCACAAGATCTAAAGATGATATCACAAAGGAGGAGAACCAGCCATCTAGCTACTACATGGACCCGTAGTCCAGAGATGAACTACTCACGCATCACACCGGAGGCTTGCATGGTGATGAAGAAGGCCTCCAGGGTGAATTCCCTCTCGTGAGTGCCGGGAAGAGCTTCAGATCCCTCCCGATCTAGGGATGGAGATGACGGCGGCTACATACTCTTTCGTGGAATTTTGATCGGGTACTTAGGGTTTCAGTATCAGGGGCAATATATAGGCGGAAGGAGAGGCCGAGGGTGCACAGGGTGGCAGACCACCCCCAGCACTAGGCTTGGCCGCCTGGACCAGGTGTGTGTCCAGCCAGCCCCGTCTCGTATTCTCGCTCGGTGTCCCTCGGTAAAATAGGCACTTTGGCTTTTGTCCGTCAATTCGAGAATATTCATTTTTGACTTTCCTGGAACCAAAAACAACAGAAAACAGGCAGGTGGCACTGTGGCTCTTGTTAATAGGTTAGTCCAAGAAATCATATGAAAAGTACTCCAAAGTTGGAACAAAACACAAGAAAGTGGATAAAACCAAGCATGGAACATCCAAAATTATAGATACATTTGCAATGTATCAACATCCCCAAGCTTAACTCCTGCTCGTACTCGAGTAGGTAAGTGATAAAAAGAAAGAATAATTTTTGAGGTGATATGCACCATCAAAGACTTGATCAAAGTATTTGTAAAACATTCAAATCTGAGATCATAGTACTTCAATCATAACATGAAAGACAAAGTTCTAGCAATAAGCAAAGAAACTATGATGCAACATGAAAAGGCACAAACAAAAGATTCATGAATAATAATGCTTTGCAAGACGTTTGTTTGTTTCACATAAAGAAAACATAGCATAAAAGTATTCAGCTTGTCCCTCAATAGAGTAGCAAATATAAATGCATAGGACACCTTCAAAGTTCATAAGAGTGACTAGATACAATAGTTTAAAACAAGCAATATCAAAGTATGCATCAATCAACTAGTCTTGGGACAATGCACATAGAACTAAGAATGGCCACTATGCTCTCAAAGTAAGTGCATAAAGATAGAAGGTGGAGACTCAATATAATGGTGGAAGAAAGGCCTTTTGTAAAAGGAAGTAGGGATTCAAGTCTCATAAAGAGCTTCCAAAAATTATGGTACTTATAGCTTTCAGCTCTCATTGCCCCTATCATAAGCATCTTGAAGTGATTAAGGTTAAAGTGAACAAACTATGGTGTACATGCTTGACGAAGTATAAGTCAGAAATCTCATGTCCCTTGTATACGAGGGCCGCTCCTCATGCTACTCAAGTTTAGTCACTGGTAAGTTCTTGTCATTGTAAGTATATGTGTATCATAGAGAACCGCCAACGAGGTACCCCTTGTCTGATGATACAGAAGAATCCCCATATCAAAATGACAAGGCAAGCAGACAACGAGCATATCAACATTCTTCTTATTTACCATGGGAATATGGTGCTTTTTTCTCTCTTTCCTCTTTTCATAGTATCTCTTTTTTCTCAATATAGGACTCTTTTTTATAAGAAGAATGCTTCATAGATAGCTCATTATGGTTACGCTGCAGGTTTCCACCATGTCAGCATGGATTAGACCAGCGGCCCAGGCATTTCTCTAACACATATACATAACTCCATGGACTTACAAGCTCCCCTTTCATTTCACACCGACGACATCCATATACAAAAGATCATGATATCAACTAGGTACAAGTACCAAGTGCAATGTTGAAAGCGTTCCCCATGAAAGCATGGTTCTGCTAATTCCCAACAAATAAGTGCAAGCGTATACAACATAGAAGACACAATGGTTCAAGTTTATTAAGGGCAAGAAAAGTAAAGTGTGCCATCAAGTTCGTGAGAGCTTTAATCACCAGTTTTCTCATAACAAGTTTAATTTGGAAGGTAAATAAAACCAGGAATATACTTGGAATAGCATAAGCTAGTGGGTAGGTATGGTGGACTCTTTGGAATAAATTGGTTTAGGGAGTTGGATGCATGAGTGGAACTCATACTTAGTTGTGTAGGCTAGTAAAAGACTGGGAGCGACAAACTAAGAGAGCAATAATGGCCATAATCATGCAGAGCGACAAAACATCATTGATCAAAGCATAAAGTGATACTACAAGTTGAAAACTAAAGGATCATAAAGGCTATGGTGACTTGAGATAGTCATAACATGGTGGGAGCATGTGCCAAGTCAACCCAAATAAATCATCAAAGGAGAATACCACTATACTATGCTTTAATATGCTAAAACAATGCATGATTCATCCAAGGCACATTAAGAAATCTAAATCGTTTATAACAAGTCATGATACATCAAAGAATACTAAGCATAAAGCCAAAACAATATCAAGCATGGCATGACAAAGCATAGGCCACAGTCAAAAACAAGCTCTTTTTACCACATAAGCATGAACTTTCCTACTCTTTTCCAAACCAAACCAAACTATTTGCAAACCAATGTATAAAAGAGGGGGTCCAACCAATTTATTCACAAAACTAAGCAAACAAAAGCAAATGAAAACCAAAACGAAAACGAAAAAGAAGACGCTCCAAGAAAAACACAACTGTGCATGAAACAATAAAAATGAAGCGTTTGGAAGAAACCTGGAATTTTTATTGATGAAGAAGGGGATTCCTTGGGCATACCCAAGCTTTGAAGCTTGTACTTCTTGGATATTTCTTGGGGTGACATGCGTGGCATCCCCAAGCTTGAGCTTTAGTCCATCCTTCATCTCATTACTCATTCCTTCCATACACCTGATTTCCTTCATACAAAACTTCACAAAATCTTTATTAGCAACATTAGTGTACTCAAGATAAAAGGTCTTAAGGTTCAGTTATAACACCAAATAAAATTCCATTAGAACACTAGCTACTGTAGCACTTCCCTCAAAAATCTCAATTCCCCAAAAGAACTCAAGAAGGAACCAACAAGAAGCAAATGCAGAAAATGGCAGAAATCTGTCAAAACAGACCAGCAGGTAAAGACAAATTTTTTCGAAGACCTTCTGTTGCTCAAATCAAAAGTGTTGAACTAACAAAAGTTAGGTAACAACCTGGGACAGAAGCACAAAAAATCACGGCTCAAAAAAACGTTCAGAGATTTTACACGAATTTTTACGGTGAAGCAGAGAAATCTGTTTCGGGACAGCAACTTTCCCAATCATTAATTCTCTCTCATTAGAGGTTACTCTTGGCACAAAAATCAAATAAAAAGGATAAGGAGAGGTTATTACTGAAGTAATAACTTCCAAGACTCATCTAAAACTTTTGGGTTATCTACCAATAAGTACTTTTCTTTAACGCCTTTAAGTTAGGCATAAGAAGCAAAGAAAGAGTCAAGTGTTCTCAAATGAAGAAGCATTAAGACCAATTTTTGTTTTCATAGGAGAAGCAAAAGAAATCTTTTCTCTATTTTTAGGAAAGTGTTCTATACCTTTCTTGAGTGGGAGTTGATATTTAATGGTGCCTTCTTTCATATCAATAATGGCACCAACAGTTATAAGAAAAGGTCTTCCCAAAGTAATAGGACAAGAAGCATTGTATTCAACATCCAAAACATAGAAATCAACGGGGACATAGGAATTGTTAACCATAATAAGAACATCATTAAGACTCCCCATGAGTTTCTTTTTAGCATTATCATCAAGTGGGACATTCAAATAACAATCTTCAAGTGGAGGTAAATCAAGCATATCATAAATCCTTCTAGGCATAATAGAAACACTACTATCAAGATCACACAAAGCTTTGAAATCAAAGTCATTCACTTTCATATTAATGATGGGTTCCCAACCATATTCTTGTTTTATAGGAATAGAAGCTTTATGTTTCATCTTTTCTTCTTTAATCTTTATGAGAGCATCAGTAATGTGTTTCGTAAAGGCCATGTTCATAGCACTAGCATTAGGACTTTTAGCAAGCTTTTGTAGGAACTTAATAACTTCAGAGATATTGCAACCATCAATATCAAAATCAAATTTATCATCTAAAGTAGTAGAACTATTACTAGCCTTAACACTAGTGGTGGTGAAAAGAAAACAAGCAAACAAAGCAAAAAGAAACTAAGCAAAACAAAAATAACAAAGTAAAGAGATTGGTTATGAGGGACTCCCCTTGTGAATATGTCCTTGACTCCCCGGCAACGGCGCCAGAAAAATGCTTGATGGCTCAATGCACAGCGCCCAGAAAAATACTTGATGGCGGTGTTGATGTAGAGCTCGTTGGGAACCCCAAGAGGAAGGTATGATGAGCACAGCTGCAAGTTTCCCCCAGTTATGAAACCAAGGTTTAATCGAACCAGTAGGAGCAAGGAAACACCCCAAAGGTGTTACTAGCTGAGCTTTGGCAGGGCGCACTACCGGTGCTAGTAGCAACATGGAGACCTGCACAACACAACCACAAAACTTTGTCCCCAACTTGCGATGAGGTTGTCAATGTCACCGTGTTTTGTGGAAAACAAAGGATTAAACGTATCGAATGGAAGGAAGTAAAAGTTTGCAGAAAGTAAACACAAAGAAGTAAATAATTTGTAGATTGTATGTAAAGACAAGGACCGGGATCCATAGTTCACTAGAGGTGGCTCTCCTTAGATAGATAACATGCCGGGTGAACAAATTACAGCGAGACAATTAACAAACACCGAGAAAGCAATACATGCATATACTAATCATCTTGAATCCTTTGAGACTTGATTGGGCATTACAACATAGACCGCCATCCAACTGCATCTCTGACTAATAATCCACCTTCAGGTTATCATCCGAACCCCCTCCAGTATTAAGTTGCAAGCAACAGATTATTGCTTTACGAACTGCGTGTAAAGTAAACAATACGATTGTTCTATGAACAAAGGATTGTTGTTTTCTCCCTAGTAGCAATAGCACATCTAGTACCTTAGAGATTTCTGTCACTTCCCAGATTACGGAGGCATGAACCCACTATCGAGCATAAATACTAACTCTTGGAGTTGCTAGCATCTACTTGGCCAAGATAGCTACTAACAATGGAAAGCATGCAAGATCACAAATAACAAAGACATGATAGAATCAATAATCATTCTGAAATAGCATCTCAATATCCATCGGATCCCCGCAAACACAACATGCAGAATTACAAATAGATGATCTTGATCATGAACGGAGCTCACAAGATCTAAACATGAAAGCATAAAGGAGGAGAACTAGCCATCTAGCTACTACATGGATCCGTAGTCCAAGGATGAACTACTCACGCATCACACCGGAGGATTGCATGGTGATGAAGAAGGCCTCCAGGGTGAATTCCCCTCTCTGGTAGGGTCCCGAGAAGAGCTTCAGATCCCTCCCGATCTAGGGATGGAGATGACTGACTCTGAACTCTTTTCGTGGATTTTTGATCGGGCCCTTAGGGTTTTCGTCCCGAGGGCATCTTATAGGCGGAAGGAGAGGCCGAGGGGGTGCCTGGGGCCACCACACCACCCTCTGGCGCGGGCCCAGCCTGGCCACGTGGCCAGGTGGTGTGGCCGGCCTCTAGCCCCTCTCCGTCTCGTATTCTAGCACTTGATGACTTCCGAAAAATAGGCACTTTGGCTTTTGTCCCGTCCAATTCCGAGAATATTCATTTTCTGACTTTCTTGGAACCAAAACAGCAGAAAACAGGCAGCTGGCACTGTGGCTCTTGTTAATAGGTTAGTCCAAGAAATCATATGAAAAGTACTCCAAAGTTGTAACAAAACACAAGAAAGTGGATAAAACTAAGCATGGAACATTAAAAATTATAGATACATTTGCAATGTATCAGTAGCCAAATACACAATGCATTCCCTTAGGCCCTTAAAGGTGAAGTATCATGCAGTCGATGTTCACATGACACCACTAGAAGAATAACACCACAACTTAAATATCAAACCATTGAATCTTTCTCAACACAATTCCACTACTAATAACATGCCTTCTCCCATGTCCTCAAGAACTAAACGAACTACTCACAAGACATCATATGGATCAAGATCAGAGATGAAATAATGACAAGTAACAATCTGAACATGAACAATAATTCAATGGTTCCACTCAATACAATCAACTACAACAAGTAATCCACACGGGGAAAGTTTCCCCTAAGAACTATGCAAGATTCAACCCAATTGTTACGGCGGTATGGAAAGGTGATGATGGTGCTGGTGGAGATGATGGTGGTGATGATGATCATGATCCCAATGAAGTTCAGCTCAATGACGGTGTTGATGGCGACGATCTCCGCTCTCCGGGAAGGAATTTCCCCGGCAGATTTCTGCCTGCCGGAGAGCTCTTTCTCTCTCTGTAGTTTCCGCCCCGCAGAGGCGGAGGAACCTTTCCGTGATTGTTTTCCGAGTCTTAGGGCTTCGGGAGGATTATATACTGTTGGGTCCGCAACATAGAAAACAAAAATTTTCCTACGGTGTGAACTACAAGCCAAGATCTATCTACTAGGTACAAAGCAACGGGTGGACATACATCCAATGAGAACTTACCCTCGTAGACAACGAGCTTTGTTAACGAGTAGGAACTCGTGGTTGATGTAGTCGTACACTTGCCGATCTCAAGATCATGAGGAAGTCCGAGCGCCGCAACTCAGCAGCGCATCCGCACTCGCACACACGTTCAAGCCACCGGACAACCTCCACCTCCTCGCTCCAGCGATCCAGCGGAAGCAGCAACTCCTTCCAGATGAAATGCCACCGGGAACATGTATCTCGCTAATCCGAGACCATGGGGGAATAATTCTAGAGAGGGAGAGAGATCCTTCGCAAGGAGGTGTGAGGATGAAGGAGGGAATGGGTGGCCTTTTATAGGAGGAGGGGGGGGTGCCCCCTCTCTATGGCCGGCGCATGGGGGGGTGACCCCTCACCTCCCCCATTCATGTGGTGGTAACCCCTCCACATTAAAATGCCTCTTCACATTCCCTTTTAAAGTATCCACTTTAAATGCATTAAATTTCTCCAAATTTAATGCTCTCTCATTTAATAAAACTATTTTTATTAAATTTATTCAGAATTTTGTTAATTATTTTAATTAACAAACATTCACATATAGCCCCTTGCAATATTTCAATATCACATGCAGAACCACCTTCTGCAATTTCACCCGAAACAATTTCCGGTTTCTATTGAAACAATTCCCGCGCTTTGCAATTCTTTCATCTGAAACATATGTACTCCAAAATGGTGTGATATCACCGAGAGGGCCCAGAGTATATCTATCCGTCATCTGGATTGACAAATTCCACTCTTGATCCATGAGCCTCAACATAACACCTTCGTAGTACTGAACCCATTTTTATAGTCACCCTGTTACGGTGTGACGTTTGATGTTTTCAAGATACTCTTCCGGTGTTAGCAATTAACATGATCTCATGGTCTAAGGATAAAGATTGCTTCGTATGATGTTATAGCAATATAAACATAATGACTTGATCGTAATGCTATACTTCGGATGAATGTTCATTACATCATTCCACCAATGGTGTGACCTTGTTATTAACAACATCCAATGTCCATGATCAGGAAACCTTGATCATCCTGTTAATCAACAAGCTAGTCTATAAGAGAGGCATGACTAGGAACCCTTTTTGTTTATTAAACACACATGTATTGATGTTTCCGAATCAATACATTTCTAGCATGTAAAATAAACATCTATCATGTATAAGGAATATATAATAACAACTTTATTATTTCCTCTCAGGGCATATTTTCTTCAGTCTCCCACTTGCACTAGAGACAATAATCTAGTTCACATAGTGATAAATCTAACACCCATGGAGTTCTGGTGTTGATCATGTTTTGCCCTAGGGAGAACTTTAGTCAACGGATCTGCTATATTTAGGTCCGTGTGTACTTTACAAATCTTTATATCTCCATCCTTGACATGCTCGCGGATGGAGTGAAACCGGCGCTTAATATGTTTGGAATTCTTGTGAGACCTTGGTTCCTTTGTGTTGGCTATGGCTCCATTGTTGTCACAATAGATCACCATCAGGTCCAACGCACTGGGAACCACACCCAGTTCCGTAATGAACTCTTTCATCCAAACTGCTTCCTGCGCCGCTTCTGAAGCAGCAACATATTCCGCCTCCGTTGTTGATCCAGCCACCACAGGTTGTTTGGAACTCCTCAAACTAACTGCTGCTCCGTTCAAGAGAAATACGTATCGGAATGAGACTTAGAGTCATCCGGATCGGTGTCAAAGCTAGCATCAACATAACACTTAACGACTAGCTCTTCTTCACCTCCGTATATGAGAAACATATCCTTAGTTCTTCTCAAGTACTTGAGGATGTTCTTTATCGCTATCCAGTGTTCCGAACCTGGATCAGATTGGTACCTACTAGTCAAACTAATAGCATGTGCCACATCCGGTCTTGTACATAGCATGGCATACATAATAGAGCCTATGGCCGAGGCATAGGGGATCTTATCCATCATCTCTTTCTTCTGCCAGAGCTGGACTTTGAGTCTTACTCAATGTCTTGCCTTGCAACATAGGTAAGAACCCCTTCTTACTTTCGTCCATATTAAACTTCTTTAATATCTTATCAAGGTATGTACTCTGCGATAGCCCAATTAGGCGCCTTGATCTATCTCTATAGATTTTAATGCCTAATATATATGATGCTTCACCAAGGTCTTTCATCGAAAATTTGCTGTTTAGATAACTTTTAACACTGTTTAAAAGATCTATATCATTTCCAATCAATAATATGTCATCCACATATAATATTAGAAATGCCACATTGCTCCCACTCACTTTCTTGTAAATACAAGCCTCTCCATAAGTTTGGACAAATCCAAACTCTTTGATCACCACATAAAAGCGGAGATTCCAACTCCGTGTTGCTTGCTTCAGTCCATAGATGGATCGCTGAAGTTTGCACACCTTATTAGCATCCTTAGGATGGACAAAACCCTTAGGTTGTATCATATACAACTCTTCTCCAATCTTACCATTGAGGAACGCCGTTTGACATCCATCTGCCATATTTCATAATCGAAATATGTAGCAATTGCTAACATAATCCTAACCGATTTAAGCATTGCTACGGGAGAGAATGTCTCATCGTAGACAACTCCTTGAATTTGTCGAAACCCCTTTGCGACAAGTCGAGCCTTATAGATGGTCACATTACCATCAGCATCATTTTTTCTTTTGAAAATCCATTTATTCTCATGGCCTTTCGGTCGTGAGGTAAGTCCACCAAGTTCCAAACTTGGTTCTCGTACATGGATTCCATCTCGGATTTCATGGCTTCTAGCCATTTGTTGGAATACGGGCTCATCATCGCTTCTTCATACGTCGCAGGGTCATCCATTTCATCAACCATGAAATTCACAATAGGATTGTCGTACAGTTCAGGAGCTGCACGTGTCCTGCTTGTCCTGCGAGGTTCGGTAGTGTCCTCTTTCGGAGTTTCATGATCATTATCATTAGCTCTCTCTTCATCAGGTGAAGTCAACTCCGAAACAACTTCCGGTGCTGCGCCACTCGCCATTCCATGAAGAGAAGGTTCAATAACCTCTTCGAGTTCTACCTTCCGACTACTCACACCTTTCGCGAGAAACTCCTTCTCAAGAAAGGATCCATTCTTGGCAACAAAAACCTTGCCCTCGGATCTGTGATAGAAGGTATACCCAATTGTTTCCTTAGGGTATCCTATGAAGACACATTTTTCCGCTTTGGGTTCGAGTTTATCCGGTTGAAGTTTCTTCACATAAACATCGCTTCCCCAAACCTTAAGAAATGACAGCTTAGGTTTGTTTCCAAACCATAATTTATACGGTGTCGTTTCAATGGATTTAGATGGTGCCCAATTTAAAGTGAATGCAGCTGTTTCTAGTGCATAACCCCAAAATGACAGAGGTAAGTTAGTTAGAGACATCATAGATCGAACCATATCCAATAAGGTATGATTACAACGTTCCGACACACCATTACGTTGTGGTGTTCCGGCAGGCGTGAGTTGTGAAACTATTCCACACTATTTCATGTGTGTGATAAACTCGTAACTTAGATACTCTCCTCCACGGTCAGACCGTAGAAACTTGATCTTTCTATTACGATGATTTTCCACTTCATTCGGAAATTCCTTGAACTTTTCGAAAGTTTCAGACTTGTGTTTCATCAAATAGATATATCCGTATCTACTCAAATCATCCGTGAAAGTAACAAAATAACGATATCCACCTCGCGCCGACACACTCATTGGTCCACACACATCAGTATGTATTATCTCCAACAGATTTGTCGCTCGTTCCATTGAACCAGAAAACGATGTTCTAGTCATCTTGCCCATAAGTCATGGCTCACATGTATCAAATGATTCAAAATCAAGTGATTCCAAAAGTCCATCAGAATGGAGTTTCTTCATGCGTTTAACGCCAATATGACCTAGACGGCAGTGCCACATATATGTAGACATATCATCATCAAGTTTAATCTTTTTAGCATTAACATTATGAATGTGCGTAATATTACTATCGAGATCCAATAGAAATAAACCATTCAACATAGGTGCATGACCATAAAAGATATCATTCTTATAAATCGAACAACCATTGTTCTCAGATTTAAAGGAATGACCACTTTGCATCAAACACGATCCAGATACAATGTTCATGCTCAGTGCAGGCACCAAATAACAATTATTGAGGTTTATAACTAATCCCGATGGCAAATGGAGAGGTAGCGTCCCGACGGTGATCACATCAACTCTTGATCCATTGCCGATCCGCATCCTGACCTCATCCCTTGCTAGTTGTCGCTTGTTCCGTAGCCCCTGAACCGAGTTACATATATTAGCAACCGATCCGGTATCAAATACCAGGTGCTACTGCGAGTACTAGTCAAGTACACATCAATAACATGTATATCACATATACCTTTGTTTGCCTTGCTGGACTTCTTGTCCGCCAAATACTTAGGGGCGATTCTGCCCAATGGCGATCCTCTTGCAATAGTAGCACTTTTGTCAAACTAGGGCCATCCTGGTTTTTTTTCAAGGCGGCAAATGACTTGCCACCCTTCTTTCCCTTGTGCTTGCCTTTCTTGTCCTTCTTGAAACCGGTGGTCCTATTGATCATCAACACTTGATGTTCTTTCCTAATCTCCACTTCTGCAGTCTTAAGCATTGACAGAAGCTCGAGAAGGGACTTCTTCATGCCCTGCATATTATTGTTCATCACGAAGCTCTTGTAGCTAGGTGGCAGAGATTGGAGAACATGATGTATGCCTAAGTCAATGGGAATCGTTATTCCCAAGGACACAAGCTTATCGGCGTACCCAGACATTTTAAGTACGTGCTCACTAACAGAGCTGTTTTCCTCCATCATGCAGCTAAAGAACTTTTCTGTAGCATTATAACTCTCTACGGCAGCATGGGTATCGAAAATCATTTTCAATTCTCCCATGGTATCAAAGGCATTGCCATTTTCGAAACGCTTTCAAAGTTCTGGCTCTAGCCCATGCAGTATGCCGCAATGAACTAAGTTGTGGTCCTCCTGACGAGTCACATAGACATTCTTTTCCTCGTCAGGGGCATCAGGAGTTGGTGGGGGGCCTAGCGGCGCATCTAGCACATATTGCTTTTGTGCAGCAGTGAGGAGAATCCTCAAATTCACAGCCCAGTTGGTGAAGTTGCTACCATTCGCAGCAACTTTCTCTTTCTCCATGAACACATTGAAATTAAAAGCAGGTGGTGCCATCTACAACAGAATTTGTAAAGTTTATTTAGACTAAGTTTATGATAGATTGGGTTCAACTAATCCAAATTACTAATGAACTCCCACTCAAAAACGACATCCCTCGTGTCCTTTTAGTGATTACATGAACCAAATCCACTATACCAAGTCCGATCATCACGTGAGTTGATATAGCTTCAAAGGCGAGCATCTATATGGGCATCATATCAACCATATGACTCATGCTTAACCTTTCGGTCCGTGTTCCGAGGCCATGTCTGTACATGCTAGGCTCGCCAAGTAAGAACCTTAGTATTCGCGTGTGTAAAACTGTCTTACACCCGTTCCTATGAAAGCGTAGATTCGAGTACACCCGATCATCACGTCATATCTCGAAACACGATCCATAGAACGGTGCATACTCAAGGAAGAACACATTTTTATCTTGATATCTAAAAGAGGGATCATCTTATAATGCTATTAAACGCGCCAAACTAGCAGTATAAGATGCTAACATCTAATGTGTAAAGTGAGATGATATGGTCCATGCATTTGATCTCTATCACTTGCATCGTGGTATGATCTCTATCATTCCTTTGTGTGTAAGGCCAAGGTCTATGGAACTTACACGTTGAGTGTGTTGTAAGAGTATCCACCATACATCTACTTACAACAATACCATATCAATACACTAGCCCAGCAACGATCTAAACTAGACGCCTCTAATTTATCAATTGCAAGTTTTACGTGGCTTAGGGCTTTTGGAGATAGAACCGTTCTTACCTACGAACATGAACCACAACGAGGATAACTAATTTATTAGCAACTCGTTGTAAATCAGATATTAACTATAGTAGGAGAGACAGACACCCGCCAGCCACTTATGCAAAACAAGTTGCATGTCAGTCGTGGAACCGGTCTCATGTACGATGACACGTCAGGTTGGTCCGGGCCGCTTCATCCCACTATGTCACCAATATCCAAAATACATATAAGATGAAATAACATGATCATCATCGCCCACATATCAACCATATGTGTACTACCGTGCTAAGCACCTACGCATAGATCAGGCTCTGATACCACTGTTGGGTCCGTAGCATAGAAAACAAAAAAATTCCTATGGTGTGAACTACACGCCAAGATCTATCTACTAGGTACAAAGCAACGGGTGGACATACATCCAATGAGAACTTACCCTCGTAGACAACGAGCTTTGTTAACGAGTAGGAACTCGTGGTTGATGTAGTCGTACACTTGCCGATCTCAAGATCGTGAGGAAGTCCGAGCGCCGCAACTCAGTAGCGCATCCGCACTCGCACACACGTTCAAGCCACCGGACAACCTCCACCTCCTCGCTCCAACGATCCAGCGGAAGCAGCAACTCCTTCGAGACGAAATGCCACCGGGAACATGTATCTCGCTAATCCGAGACCATGGGGGAATAATTCTAGACGGGGAGAGAGATCCTTCGCAAGGAGGTGTGAGGATGAAGGAGGGAATGGGTGGCCTTTTATAGGAGGAGGGGGGTGCCCCCTCTCTCCATGGCCGGCGCATGGGGGGGTGACCCCTCACCTCCCCCCTTCATGTGGTGGTAACCCCTCCACATTAAAATGCCTCTTCACATTCCCTTTTAAAGTCTCCACTTTAAATGCATTAAATTTCTCCAAATTTAATGCTCTCTCATTTAATAAAACTATTTTTATTAAATTTATTCAGAATTTTGTTAATTACTTTAATTAACAAACATTCACATATAGCCCCTTGCAATATTTCAATATCACATGCAGAACCACCTTCTGCAATTTCACCCGAAACAATTTCCGGTTTCTATTGAAACAATTCCTGCGCTTTGCAATTATTTCATCTGAAACATATGTGCTCCAAAATGGTGTCCGGTAACTCTTAAGTGTGCCACCCTACGGTTCGCGAATAATGCAGACATGATCGAGACCCTTCTCTGATCAATAATCAGCAGCGGGACCTGGAGATCCGTACTGACTCCTACACATTCAACGATGACTCATGTGATCGTGAGAACCTTTAACGCTTGTAACTGAATCCCTTTGTCTCTCGATATATTACATGTACGAGATTCGATCATCGGTATCTCCATACCTAGTTTGATCTCGTTACCGACATGCACTCTTTTCTCGTTCCCGTGATATAACATTCTAGTGATCACATCATTGCTTGCAAGCTATCCTAATGTGATATCACTGAGAGGGCCCAGAGTATATCTATCCATAATATGGATTGACAAATTCCACTCTTGATCCATGAGCCTCAACATAACACCTTCGTAGTACTGAACCCATCTTTATAATCATCCTGTTACGGTGTGACGTTTGATGTTATCAAGATACTCTTCCGGTGTTAGCAATTAACATGACCTCATGGTCTAAGGATAAAGATTACTTCGTATGATGTTATAGCAATATAAACATAATGACTTGATCGTAATGCTATACTTCGGATGAATGTTCATCACATCATTCCACCAATGGTGTGAACTTGTTATTAACAACATCCGATGTCCATGATCAGGAAACCTTGATCATCTTGTTAATCAACAAGCTAGTCTATAAGAGAGGCATGAGTAGGAACCCTTTTTGTTTATTAAACACACATGTATTGATGTTTCCGAATCAATACATTTCTAGCATGTAAAATAAACATCTATCATGTATAAGGAATATATAATAACAACTTTATTATTGCCTCTCAGGGCATATTTCCTTCATATACGCCAAAGAGCAGAGCCAGAGGTGGGCCAGGGTGGCCACACCACCTGGTGGCGCGACTTAGGGTGGCCCGTGCTCGTGGGTGGTGTGGGCCCCCTATGGCGCATCTCTGCTCCCCTTCTGGCTTCCTTCATCTTCTGGAAAAATAGGATTTTCCATATATTTTCCGGGATTTTCTGATCTTCACGAATTTTGCCTCCAAACAGTGCCTTTTCCGTCAGAATCCTGCTTTAAGTGGTCCATCCTCCAAAAGTCATCAACCCTGCAAAAGTAGATGAAATAACATAAGTATCATCTCTTAATATGAAATATATCAATGAATAACAGTAAATTATGATATAGAATAGTGATGCAAAATGGACGTATCAATGGCCTAGGGTAAAAAATGGCCAGCTCCCACAATAAAGCTACAATTATCACCCCAGCACCACCTTCACCTTCGTGCGAGTGGAAGGCTCCATCAACATTATCCTTGCACACCCTTCTCCCAGACCGAGCCAGTGCTTAGCTGGGATAGTAGCTCTAGGCTGCGGTGGCCTCTGGATATTGTTCCATTCTTCCATGGCTACCATGGTTCACCTTGCAACACTTCTTGGATCTTCAATGTGTGTTGCCTCGTGTGCGTCATTCCTCTTGAACCATATTTGGTACAGGTGCATCATCAGGTAAGCCAAATTCTGCCCATTGTTTTTTCCCATCCAGTCCAGCAGCCACCAACGTAACTCACTATGTTTGCTCTGGAGGGCGATCAAGCTATCCAATTAGACAGTGGATGCGGTGACCCAGCATACCACTACATGTTGTAGTATACTATAGTCGTTGACATAACACTCACAGAACACCATTCCGCAAACATTACATCCCTTAGAGTGGTACAACAGAAACATTGCAGGTCCAAATTACAAGCATTCACATATTATTATTACAATACCAAAAGATCAAGATCTTTGAAAGGTTCAAACTTACAATCCATACAACTTATTTAATAAGTTTAGTGGAAGAACGAAAGACACAACGATAAAGTAAGACATGAGCTCTACAGCTTATTGTATAGGGTTCATGCTGCTCGGCTCAACCTTGATAACTAAGTTTCGGCCGGACAACTACTCTAACTCGTTGTCTTCAGCTCCATAGTGTATCCCGTAGTACACCCCTTCGACTCCACCGGATAGGTCCGGCTCTTTGTAGTAGACGTCTTTCTAAACTTATGTAGCATACACCTGGTTATCCTTCTGTTCCTCAGAGTCTAAGAAAAGGATCAAAGGATGAGTAACAACGTTACCCAGCAAGTTCATTATAAGAACGGTGGGAAGTTTGATGCTCTAACTACCACCTCAGACTATAAGTCTTTGGCACTATGCAGTTTTCATAAACATTTCTTCAAAGATTGATTTTATTATCAAAAACTATGCCCATCAGCCTTCACAGGTTGACCAGAACTTCATGGAGCTCATTTCCTACCGCGTTCGTAGCTCCTTCCCGGAACAGGGAGTAACATGTCACAATTCTTACACTCTACAGTGGTGCGTTGCTTTACCCATAAGAGACCAAATCCTTGTTGCACAACCAGGGCATACTTTCCCATCCACAATTCCTTGACGTGGGGCCTAGAAGTTGATCCAAGCCAATCATTGCTGTTATCCATGACCCCGCATGAAGACACGACCCCCAAGCAGGAATACCTCCGTTAACCCCCATATAGGAAGATATAACCCTGGCAACCCCTCGGAGACTCCAGTGAGCAGGTTATGTCCCTGACAACCCCCACCAAAGTGGCAGATATACCTCCAACAACCTCTCCTGGATAATCTAGACACCTAATATCACGGGGAACTATGGGTTCCCAAACCGTGTTGGATTCTCTACGAGAAATCTACATCCTCACGATAAGGTCATCCGTCCATACGAAAGGAAGAAGATCTAGCTGACTTCTCCATCCATTCCAAATCTTATGGTTAACGCGTAATATATGGCGCTAGAATCATTGATGTCATGGGTTATTAAGTCTTACTTGTTCGGCAACTAGAATCCTAGATTCCATTGTCATTCATAGTATTTATCATCACTTAGAGTGATAGTAGCATTTCATTTGTTTGGGAAAATACTAATTTTCTGTCTCTTTTAGAATATAGGTGATAACACACAATTTTCAAATACTTTCATAAAGACCCTTCAAAGGACATGAGCATGTGATGAACTTGCCTTGTGACTGCAAGGTAGTGAAGTCGGATGCTTCCACTTGACCTTGAGCTTCTGTTTCTACAAAACACCATTATTGCCTGGTAAGGATAATATTTAAAAAAGCAATATGCTATGCATAGTAATGTCATGCAATGATTTATTATTTTCCTTCTTTGCGTGTTTTACCGACCTTATACAGGTTTTTTATTTCTTTTATTTAATAAAAAAGAATGTCATAATAAAAGACTCTTAAATTCATATAATTCTTATAACTAATATTTTTGTGATAACTAGTAATATTCTAAGAGTTTTAAAATGGATTTATTTAATTCTTAACCCTTTCACATATTTTCTTAAAATTCTAAAAAGGAATAAAGGTTTTATTTTTAACAAACTTGACTTACTTTCCAAAAATACAAATTAGTATTTTTCTACAATAGTATATCCATTTAGGATCTTAAAAGGAATATATACAATTTCAATAATAGATCTTAATTTAATTACTTAAAATCATTACTTATTATTTTTATTAGGTAGAGGATATTTTTGTGATTTCATAGATATATTATTTGTATTTTTAGGTTTTTTATTTATTTTTCTAGAGCTCATTTATTTCTAGGGGTATATTTGTAATTACACATTTTTATTTGGGTCTTTCCTAAAGCTTGGGCCCGAACCACTGGGCTGGCCTGGCCCAACTAGGCCCAATAGGGTTTGGTTAACCCCCTAGATCATACTGGGCTGGCCTTACCCAGCCCAGTACACCCACTCTCTCTCCCACTCTCTTCTCTCTCGTGATTTCCTCTCCCCTCCGAGGCGGTCGCTGCCGCCACCGTCGTCGCGCTCGATTCCGGCTGCTCCTGGCCACCTTGACCGCCGCCACGGTGCTCACTGACATAGACAACGATGCCGTGCCTGCTTGTCCTTCTTGATTTGACGCATACGCCCTCTGCTGGCCATGTCACCCTCTGGAAATGCTCTGGTCTCTATGGTGTTGACCTCCTCCCATGGTTGCCTCCGTTGTGGCCTAGCGTGGGTTGTAGTGCCCCCTCTGGGGGTGCTCCCCGTGTCGTTGTGCTCCATCTCACCACCGACCTCCTCCTCTGCTTCCTCTTTGATATAAACGCGAGGACCTCGAGTAAGTTCTCCTACTCCTCTCTGTGTGTTCTCTCTTCCCCCTGCTCCATGACATGTGATTACTGCATGAATTCCCCATTTAGGGTTGATCCCTAAATTCTAGGGTTCATCCCCTGTAGTGGTGATTTAGCATAGCTCCTTTGGTTGATTTTCCTGTGTTATACCCTTGATGATGTCCTACTGATGGTGTATTGTCAAACTCTATTGATCATGTTTTGTTACCCTGTTCTCTATCAGAGAACCACTCTATTGTGCATGCTCCTGGTACTATTTTTATTATCAAAGAATAACTCTATAAATGCATGGCTAGTTTAGTGTGGATGCCCATGTTGTTGTTGTGGTTCACTACTATGGGCTTGAGTTGGGATGCTTCACTGCCGAACTGATGTTGCTTAGTTAACTGTACTGATGCTAGCATGTGAAGCACCTTTGTGATCAGTCTTAGGATTCAATCCTGATGCTATGTAGAACCATGGTGAATGATTTTTATTCTACTCTTTGTGATGATTATTGGATTGATCTTATAGAAGAATGATTCCTATATGCTTGTAGGAAGATGATTTAATTTCCTTGATTTCTGAGGTTTTGCATATTGTGGCCTAGTGATAGACAGTGTGGACCCTTGCTGTTCTTTCTGAATAAAGTGAATAGATGATTCCTAAAAACTTTTAGGAAGACGATTATGTGTGTTTAATATGATATGGTTGAGCTTGTACTCAAGCAAATATGGATTTTCTAGGTAAAGAGGTGCTACCCTTTTGGAGATGTGCCTTGTATGCTAGCAGTTGTGATTTATAGTGATCTAGTTAAGACTAGATCCTCTTTGGTCTATGATGCTAGTCTGAGGCCCCTCTATGCAAGAACATATGTTCTATACTTGTTGTCTATTTATCTGTTGTGTCCAATATGCCCAACTTTATCATGCACTTGCATGAGAACAAATGTGGTAAAATGGATAATGATTAGATCTACAAGTTTGGGATATACCCTGATGCTTGGACTTGCTGTGATAGCTTGTCCTTCTTGTTATGTGATTGATATTATCCTGGAACTACTATTCTATCTTGATCTTGTGGATCCAAGCTTCATCTTGACCTTGCTATCCACCCAAAACTATCTCCTCCTTCAAGTAACCATCTTGTTATTGATCTCTTGGAGTTTCTATGATGAAAAGTGGTTTGATCTGGTGGTGTGGTTGTTAGAACTAGTGATGTTCTTGTGTATGCTAGTGACAAACTGTGATTGAGCTTGTGAAGTGAATAGCAAAGCTTGCTTTGCTCTGTGGTGTTGTGATTTAAACTGCCCCTCACTCCTCGGCTACTGACACCTCATTGCATGGAATTAGGTGTGTGAGCTGCTTCACTATTGGCTTTAGCTATGGATGAGATCAAGTGAATTTGGTGGATTACTCCTTCCTTTTACTATTCTCTATCCTAGTGAAACCCGCCCCTTTATGCCTATAATGTTTTCCCGAGGCTTTAAATTTTGAAAAGAACGGATTCTACACTTGATGAATTAAGTCCCTTTATTAATTAACTTGCTCAATGATGTATTGAAAAACAGTGCATTACATTGTTTAAGACTAAGAGCAAAACTAACACTAACCCCTTCTTTGTGTATTTCATTTTCTGTCTTTGTTTACAGGTACAAGACCAAGTGATGAAGAATAAGAAGATTAGAATAGGATTTAGTATAGGACTAGTCTTTAATTTTCTTTTGTAATCTTTTCCTTTTCCTTTTGTAAGAACAATGTAATATATTATTCAATAAAGCTTTCATTTCTTTTTTACAATTGTTCATATGTTGTAATTTCTTATTACTGTAAACATTCTTGTATTTATATTGTTGCTATTGAATAAAGGAAAGAATTAAGAAGTAACTGTTTGAGTTATTATTTTTGTAATGTTTCAATTCTATATATTGTTATATAACAATTAAATATTCAAACAATATTAACTAATTCTTTTTGGAAAACAATTAAACACTAATTAATTCTAACTTTCAAATCTTTTTAAATGCTTCAAATTTTAAATATGAATTCAAATTATTCACCAAATTCATTATAATTCCTAAGGATCATGTCAGAATTTATAGAAAACACTCCTTAGATCTAAATCCTAACTCAAAGTAGTGAAAGAAACTCTGATCTCCCCAGGGTTTTGTTTGAAGAAAAAATTTACCATAATTTTACAGATGAATGCATGCAAATGCACAAATTTCTATTTCTACCCTTCGTTGGTTCCTAAACACCGGGATGTTTGCAGTACTTAATAGCTCTATTTCTTAACTCTTTTCCAGTTCTCTTCCAAAATCTTGCAAGGTTTCTCAACATATGTCAAATCCACTTGCAATTCAATCTCTTGATGTGTGATTGCATCATCAGGAACTTTAAGACACTTCCAGTGTTGTGATACATGGAAAACATTATGAACTTGTACCGACCTTGTTGGTAACTCTAAAGCATATGTGGTATTTATATTCTGGCTCAGTATCTTGAATCATACGATATATCTTGGACTTAATTTCCTTTTTCTTCGAATATTTTAACTCCTTTCATTGGCTAACCTTGAGATATACCATATCTCCCACTTCTAGATGACATGCTCTTTGACTCTAATCTGCATAACTCTTTTGATGACTTTGAGCTATCTTAAGTGGATCTTTGATGATATCAATAGCGTCTTGCTTTTCCTGGATATAGTGTGGTGCAAATTCTTTGTTGCTACCGGGTTCATACCAACATATTGGCGATCTACATTTTCGACCATAAAGTACCTCATATGGTGCTTCCTTCAGACTACTCTGATAGCTATTGTTGTAAGAAAATTCTGCCAAAGGTAGATGATCTTCCCATGAACCTCCAAAATCTAAGGCACATGCTCTAAGCATATCTTCTAAGATTTGAGTAGTTCTTTATGTCCGACCTCCAGTCTTTGGATGATAAGCCATGCTGAAATCCAGTTTTGACCCGAGTGCTTCATGTAGTTGATTCCAAAATGCTGATGTAAACATAGACCCTCTATCCGATACAATCTTTTTGGGTACTCCTTGCTTACTAACGATCTCCTTGACATATACATCTACTAGCTTCTCAGCATTATTCTTTTGATTCACTGGAATGAATGTGCACTTTTGGTAAGTCTATCAACTATTATCCATATCATATCCTTCCTCTTTGGAGTCATCGGTAATCCTGTAATGAAATCCATACCAATTTCCATTCTAGAAATTCAAGTGGTTGTAGTGGTCCTGTTGGACTCTGTTGTTCTACCTTCACTCTCTGGTAGGTATGACACTCCGACACATACTTTGCAATGTCTCTTTTCATATTGTTCCACCAAAATAGCTCCTTAAGATCCATGTACATCTTTGTGCTTCCTCGATGAATTGAATACGGTGTTTCATGTGCTTCGTAGAGTATTATTTCCCTAATCTCTGGTACATCTAGTACACAAAGTCGATTTTGAAACCATAAATATCGATAATCTCTAAGGTGAAAAGATGATGTTTGACCTTAAGAAATTCTTTTGATTTCTTCAGCAATGAATGAATCATAAAGTTGACGTCGATAGATCTCATGACGAAGATCACTACTTCACTCTGCCATAACCCTCATGGTAGCTAAGCCTACATGAACCTCTATTCTTAGAAATTGTATTTCTAACCTTTCCAAATCCATTTGCAACTCCTTTGGTAGTTCTCAATTTGTCGGTTGAACATATGCGCTCTTCCGGCTTAAAGCATCTGCTACTACATTGGTCTTTCCTTGAGTATAGTTAATTGTTAGGTCATAATCCTTAATCAACTCCAACCATATTTTCTGCCTCATGTCTAGTTCCTTATGAGTGAATAAATATTTGAGGCTTTTATGATCGGTATATAGTTCACACCTTGCTCCATAAAAAATGCCTCCAACTCTTAAAAGCAAAAACTACTGCCGGTAATTCCAAATCATGTGTTGGGTAGTTGATGAAGGGTTCGCAACATAGAAAACAAAAAATTTCCTACGATGAGAACTATACGCCAATATCTATCTACTATATACAAGAAACGGGTGGATATACATCCATGGAGAACTTACCATCGAAGACAACAAAGTTTTGTTAACGAGTAGGAACTCGAGGATGATGTAGTCGTACGCTTGTTGATATCAAGATGTGTGGAAGTCCTAGCGCCACAAACCAGCAGCGCATCCGCAGTCGCACACACGTTCAGGCCACCGAACAACCTCCGCCTCCTTGCTCCAGTGATGCAGCGGAAGCAGCAACTCCTTCCAGACGAAATGCCACCGAGAACATGTATCTCGCTAATCCGAGACCATGGGGGAATAATTCTAGAGGGGGAGAGAGATCCTTCATGAGGAGATGTGAGGAAGAAGGGTGAGAGGGGTGGCCTTTTGTAGGAGGAGGTGGGGGGGGTACCCCCTCCCATGGCCGGCACCCCATGGAGGTGACATAACCCCCTCCACATAAAAATGTCCCTTAAATTTCCTCTTTAAAGTCTTTACTTTAAATGCATTAAATTTCTCCAAATTTAATGCTCTCTCATTTAATAAAACTCTTTTATTAAATTTATTCATAATTTTGTTAATTACTTTAATTAATAAACATTCACATAAAACCCCCTACAACATTTCAATATTACATGCGTAACCGGTTTACTGTAAAACAGTTTCGGTGTCTATTGAAATAATTCCAGCGCTTTGCAATTCATTCGTCTGAAACACATTTGCTCCAAATGGTGTTGGTATCCCTTAAGTTTTTCACCCTACGGTTTGTGAATAATGCAAACATGATCGAGACCCCTCTCAGATCAATAATCAAAAGCGGGACCTAGAGATCCATACTGACTCCTACACATTCTACGATGACTTCTTTGATCGTGAGAACCTTTAACATTAGTAACTAAATCCCGTTGTCTCGTGATATATTACATGTCCGAGATTCGATCATCGATATCTCCATACCTAGTTTAATCTCATTACCGACATGTACTCTTTTCTCATTCCCGTGATATAACATTCTAGTGATCTTATCACTTGCTTGCAAGATAACCAATGTGATATCACCGAGAGGGCCCAGAGAATATCTATCCGTCATCGGGATGGACAAATCCCACTCTTGATCCATGAGCTTCTACATAACACTTTTGTAGCACTGAACTCACCTTTATAATCACCCTTTCACGGTGTGACGTTTGATGTTATCAAGATACTCTTCCAGTGTTAGTGATTAACATGATCTCATGGTCTAAGGACTAGGATTACTTTATTAGATGTTATAGCAATATAAACACAATGACTTTGATCGTAATGCTATACTTCGGATGAATGTTCATCACATCATTCCGCTAATGTTGTGACCTCGTTATTAACAACATCCAATGACCATGATCAGGAAACCTTGATCATCTTGTTAATCAACGAGCTAGTTTATAAGAGAGGCATAACTAGGAACTTTCCTTTTGTTTATTAAACAAACATGTATTAACGTTTCCAAATTAATACAATTATAGCATGCAAAATAAACATCTATCATGTACTTGGAATATGTATAATAACAACTTTATTATTGCCTCTCAGGGCATATTCCCTTCAGTCTCCCACTTGCACTAGAGACAATAATCTAGTTACATGGTGATAAATATAACACCCATGGAATTCCGGTGTTGATCATGTTTTGCTCTAAGGAGAGTTTTAGTCAACGGGTCTACTACATTGAGATCCATATGTACTTTACAAATCTTTATATCTCCATCCTTGACATGCTCACGGATGGAGTGAAACCAGCGCTTAATATGTTTGGAATTCTTGTGAGAGCTTGGTTCCTTTGCATTGGCTATGGCTCCATTGTTGTCACAATAGATCACCGTTGGATCCAATGCACTAGGAACCACACCCAGTTCGGTAATGAACTCCTTCATCCAAACCGCTTCCTGTGCTGCTTCTGAAGCAGCAATATATTCCGCCTCCGTTGTTGACCTTGTTACCATGGGTTGTTTGGAGCTCCTCCAACTAACTGTTGCTCCGTTCATGAGAAATACGTATCCGGATTGAGACTTAGAGTCATCCGGATCAGTGTCAAAGCTAGCATCGACATAACAATTAGCGACCGACTCTTCTTCACCACCGTATACAAGAAACATTTACTTAGTTCTTCTCAAGTACTTAAGGATATTCTTGACCGCTAACCAGTGTTCCAAACCTGGATCAGATTGGTACCTACTAGTCAAACTAATAGCATGTGCCACATCTGGTCTTCTACATATCATGGCGTACATTATAGAGCCTATGGCTGAAGCATAGGGGATCTTATCCATTATCTCTCTTTCTTCCGCCGTAGCTGGACTTTGAGTCTTACTCAATGTCTTGCCTTGCAACATAGGTAAGAACCCCTTCTTACTTTCGTCCATTTTAAACTTCTTTAAAATCTTATCAAGGTATGTACTTTGCGATAGCCCTATTAGGCGTCTTGATATATCTCTATAGATCTTTATGCCTGATATATATGACGCTTCACCAAGGTCTTTCATAGAAAATTTGTTGTTTAGATAACTTTTAACATTGTTTAAAAGATCTATATCATTTCCAATCAATAATATGTCATCCACATATAATATCAGAAATGCCACATTGCTCCCACTCACTTTCTTGTAAATACAAGCCTCTCCATAAGTTTGGACAAATCCAAACTCTTTGATCACGTCATCAAAGCAGAGATTCCAACTCCGTGATGCTTGCTTCAGTCCATAGATGGATCGCTGAAGCTTGCACATCTTGTTAGCATCCTTAGGATCAACAAAACCCTTTGGTTGTATCATATACAACTCTTCTTCAATGTTACCATTGAGGAACGCAGTTTTAACATCCATCTGCCATATTTCATAATCGAAATATGCAGCAATTGCTAACATAATCCTAACTGATTTTAGCATCGCTATGAGAGAGAATGTCTCATCGTAGTCAACTACTTGAATTTTTTGAAACCCTTTTGCGACAAGTCGAGCTTTATAGACGGTTACATTACCATCAGGATTAGTTTTTCTATTGAAAATCCATTTATACTCAACCACCTTTCGGTCATGAGGTAAGTCCACCATGGTCCAAACCTGTTTTTCGTATATGGATTCCATCTCGGATTTCATGGCTTCTAACCATTTGTTGGAATCTGGGCTCATCATCGCTTCTTCATACGTCGCAGCGTCATCTATTTCATCAACCATGAAATTTACAACAGGATTCCCGTACAGTTCAGGAGTTGCACGTGTCCTGCTTGACCTGCGAGGTTCAGTAGTGTCCTCTTTCAGAGTTTCATGATCATTATCATTAGCTCCTTCTTCATTTGGTGAAGTCAACTCCGGAACGACTTCCGGTGTTGTGCCACTCGCCATTCATGAAGAGAAGGTTCAATAACCTCTTCGAGTTCTACCTTTCGACTACTCACACCTTTCGCGAGAAACTCTTTCTCTAGAAAGGATCCATTCTTGGCAACAAAAACCTTGCCCTCGGATCTGTGATAGAAGGAATACCCAATTGTTTCTGTAGGGTATCCTATGAATATGAATTTTCCGCTTTGGGTTCGTGTTTATCCGGTTGAAGTTTCTTCACATAAACATCGCATCCCCAAAATTTAAGAAATGACAGCTTAGGTTTGTTTCCAAACCATAATTAATACGGTGTCGTTTCAACGGATTTAGACGGTGCCTGATTTAAAGTGAATGCAGCGATTTCCAGTGCATAACCCCAAAATGACAGTGGCAAGTCAGTCATAGACATCATAGATCGAACCATATCCAATAGAGTATGATTATGATGTTCCGATACACCATTACGTTGTGGTGTTCCGACAGACGTGAGTTATGAAACTATTCCACACTCTTTCATGTGTGTGCTAAACTCGTAACTTAGATACTCACCTCCACGGTCGAACCGCAGACATTTGATCTTTCTATTACGATGATTTTCCACTTCATTCTGAAATTCCTTGAACTTTTCAAAGGTTTCAGACTTATGTTTCATCAAATAGATATACCCGTATATACTCAAATCATCCGTGAAAGTAACAAAATAACGATATCCACCTCGTGCCAACACACTCATTGGACCGCATACATCAGTATGTATGATTTCCAATAAATCTATCACCCGTTCCATTGAACTGGAAAACAACGTTCTAGTCATCTTGCCCATAAGGAATGTCTCACATGTATCAAATGATTCAAAATCAAATGATTCCAAAAGTCCATCAGAATGGAGTTTCTTCATGCGTTTAACACCAATATGACCTAGACGGTAGTGCCACATATATGTAGATATATCATTATTAAGTTTAATTCTTTTAGCATCAACATTATGGATGTGCGTATGAGTATTATCGAGGTTCAATAGAAATAAACCATTCTTCACGGGTGCATGACCATAAAAGATATTATCCATATAAATCGAACAACCATTGTTTTCAGATTTAAACGAATAACCACATCGCATCAAACAAGATCCAGATATAAGGTTCATGCTCAGTGCAGGCACCAAATAAAAATTATTTAGGTTTATAACTAATCCCGATGGTAGGTGGAGAGGCAGCATTCCGACGGCGATCACATCAACGCTTGATCCATTTCCAACACGCATCTTGACCTCACCCCTTGATACGTCCATTTTGCATCACTATTCTATGTCTTAATTCACTATTATTCATTGATATATTTTGTATTGAGAGGTGATACTTATGTTATTTCATCTGTTTTTGCATGGTTGATGACTTTTGGAGCATGGACCGTTGCAGTCAGGATTCTGATGGAAAAGGTGCTGTTTGGAGGCAAAATTCACGAAGATCAGAAAATCTGGGAAAATATGCGGAAAATTCTATTTTTCCAGAAGACTCAAGATGCCAGAAGATGGAGTGGAGGTGGGCCACAGGGGAACCACACCACCCCATGGCACGGGCAAGCCCAGGCCGCGCCAGGGAGTGGTGTGGCCACCCTGGCCCACTCCAGCCTCTCCCCTCTGGCGTATATCATCCCCACGAAACCCTAAGACTCGGGGAGCAACCACAGAAAGATTCCGCCGCCTCTGCGGGGCGGAAAACACCGAGAGAGAAAGATCTCTTCGGCAGACAGATTTCTGCCAGGGGAATTCCTTCCCAGAGAGGGGAGATCGTCGCCATCAACACCACCATCAAGCTGGACTTCATTGGGATCATCATCATCATCACCATCAGCACCCTCATCACCATCTCCATATTGCTATAACAATTGGTTGAATCTTGCTATAGTTCATAGGGGAAACTTTCCCGGTGTTGATTACTCTTTGTAGTTGATGCTATTGAGTGAACCATTGAATTATCGTTTATGTTCAGATTGTTATACATCATTATTCCATCTCTGATCATGATTCATATGATGTCTTGTGAGTAGTTCGTTTTGTTCTTGAGGACATGGGAGAAGTCTTGTTGTTAGTAGTGGAGTTGTGTTGAGAAAGATTCAATAGATTGTTATTTAAGTTGTGGTGTACTTCTTCTAGTGGTGTCATGTGAATGTCGACTACATGAAACTTCACCTATAAGGGCCTAGGGGAATGCATTGTGTATTTGGATACTAATCGTAGGGGTTGCCGGAGTGACAAAAACCTGAACCCCTGTTAGGAAACCATTGCACAAGGGACGTAAGGGTCTTAGAGTTTAAAGCTGTGGTTAGGTTTTACCTTAATTACTTTCTTGTACTTACGGATGTTTGCAAGGGGGTTTAATCACAAGTATGTATTAAGTCTTGGATGGGACGGTACATTAGCACAAGTTCACCTACACAACACTTAGCAAGCGAAAGAAGATTAATCGACTATATGAAGTGAAAGCACTTGACAGTCTTCCCATGTGTCCTCGAGAACGTTTGGTCATCTATAGAAATACAACCGGCTTGTCCTTTGCTGCATAAAGGATTGGGCCACTTGCTGCATTCATTCTTACTGTCTTTTGTTTACTCGTACTTTGTTTACTTGCTTTATCTAAAACCCCTAAAAATCCGTTTGCTAAGTATTTGTAGAAAATTTCTGATCCATACCACTAGCCAGCACCTTCTGCTTCTCGTTGGGTTCGACACTCTTACTTATCGAAAATACTACGATACACCCCTTATACTTATGGGTCATCAAGACTATTTTCTTGTGCCGTTGCCGGGGAGTGAAGCGCTATTGGAGAGTGGAAACTTCTACTGTGAGTATTGTTTACTTCTGCTAGTTGCTTTATTTTCGTTATGGATAATTCGCTGAGTTTCTTATTTGGTAATGCTACTACCACTGCTAAGGTAGTAGATAAGCCACCACCTGCTGAGAAAGATGTTTTCAAAATACCTACAAGAATTATTGATCGTGTTATGGATAACTACTATGTTGGGGATGGAACTGTGCATCCCGGTGATCATTTACTCTACACGAATTATGCGGGTTGTTCAAGTGTGCAGGTATTACTACAGATCAAGTTAAGAAGAAGTTATTTTCATTATCACTGAAAGGAAGAGCTGAGGAATGGTATAAGCTGCTGAAGAATGGTCAAGCTCTGGAATGGGAGGAAATAGTACCTCTCTTTTATTCAAAGTTTTATCCTCCTAGTGAGATTCATAAAGATCAGAATCAAATATACAACTTTTGGCCTCTTGATGGAGAGAGTACAACTCAAGCTTGGGGGAGATTGAAGTTACTAATGCTCAAATGTCCCATTCATGAGCACCCCAACAATATTATTATCAATAACTTTTATGCAAGGCTCCCTCTACATGCCAAGGATTTATTAGATGCTTCTTGTGCTGGATCATTCACTCGCATGGAAGAAGAAGTTAAATGGGACCTTCTAGATCGTATTCAAGACAATGCTGAAGCTTGGGAGAATGACAAAGGTAGAAAGTCAGGTATAAATTATGATTATGAATGCATTGAATATTTTATGGGAACTGATGACTTTCAAAATATTATAAATGATTATGGTCTAGACTCTCAAGCTATTGCTTCTTATTTTAAAGCTTTTGCTTCTTATATTGAAGTGCCTAAAAAGAAGTGGAATAAGTATCATGAGACTTATAAAGATATTGCTAAGAGTGTTCCTTCAAGAAATACTGAAGTTTATACTGCTAATCATGTTTTACCTGAACCTTATATTGAGAAAATGCCTTTTCCAGTTAAGGTAAAGGAACATTCTATGATAGCTAGTATGGTTAATGAAAGTACTAGTAAAGCTGTTGAACCTGATAAACAAATGGTTGATGAACCTATAATAGAAAATGTGAAAGACTTTGTTGCTAAGTATGAGGAAGAGGGACACCCTATCCTTTGTAAGGATACCTCTAATATTGTTTCACATAGTAGTGTTATGAGAGCTAGTATTCCTGTGTTTTCTGTTAGAATAAGTGATCATTGCTATGATGGTCCTTGTGATAGCTATATTGTTAAGTTTATGCATGATACTGAAAGCTATTATGAGAGAGGGAAAAGTGTTCTTATGCATCTCAATAATATCAAGTTTCCCCGTTTTATGCTGAAAGTTTTTATGTTGCGCTTCTTTTGCCTTCTTATGCAAGTTGCCTTTGGTTTCAATAACTTGTTTGTTTACAAAATCCCCTTGCATAGGAAGTGGGTTAGACTTAAATGTGTGTGTTTTTTCTTCTTCATGCTCTCTTTCACTTCAAATCATATCCCTATGAGAGTTTCTTCAAAATTATCATGCCCATCTTAATGGCTATAAAGAAAGAGCTTTATGGGAGACAACCCAATTTGTTTATGCTTTCAGTTTGTTTTTGTTTCTTTGAGTCTTGGAAGTTATTACTTCGGTAATAACCACTCCTTATCCGTTTTGTTTGGTTTTTGTGTCAAGATCAACCTCTAATGAGAGAGAAGTAAGATTTGGGGAAGTTGCTGTCCCGAAACAGATTTTTGTGCTTCACCGTAAATATTTGTGAGAGATATCTGTATGTCGGATTGAGCTGTAATGTTTTGTGCTTCTGCCCCAGGTTGTTATTTAACTTTCGTTAGTTTTGCACTTTTTTATTTGAGCAACAGAAGATTTTCTAAAAAATTGATCTTTACCTGCTGGTCTGTTTTGACTGATTTTGCCAATCTTGCATTTGCTTCTTTATTCGATTTCCTTTTTGAATTCTTTTTGGGTTTTCGGAAGGAGTTGCTGCAGTAGCTTTTGTTTTGATGTTTTTTCAGTTGAAGTTGGACTCAAAAGGTTTTATCACTTCACTTATACTAATGTTGCTAATAAGAATTGTGTGAAGTTTTGTGTGGAAGAAATTTCCAGGAAGTGGAGACAATGGTGTAATAAGAAAGAGAAAGGTTTTATGACTCAAGTAATAAGTATATCAAGATAGAGATATCGATGATATCAAGTGATAACTCCGAAAGGATCTTCTAGATACCAAATTCAAAGACCTGCAGAGTCCGTATTCAAATAGGTAACAGTTCTGGTAAGAAAAGTTCCGCGAAAATACAATCCAACTATATTTTTGCAGTTTTCAGTCAATAAGGAAAGCTACGAAGCGAAAAAGGGACGGAAACGGAGCTAGGGGGCCCACACCACCCCATGGCGCGGGTCCACCCCTGGCCACGCCACCAGGTGGTGAGGCCACCCAGGACTTCGTCTCCGACCCGTTTTCTCCCAGTACCTTCCTTTTGATATGAAACTTCGTAATATATAACCCCCGGATCTCTCGAGGTTCGTATACTGTGTTTTCGTCGTGTTTTTGTTTCGATCTATTTCTGTCAGGACATACTCTTTGAGAGCTTAGAAGCACAATGGTGTCCGCCAAGGATAAAGGGAAGGAGCCCATGGAGGAAGACCTCCAAGACCCCAGGAAGGAGCAAGGCCAACACCCGCACACCGGCACTACCATTGCAAGCATTGGAGTGGTGGAAAATCCAGCCATTGGAGGGAAGCCTCCTCATCACCGTTCAGATCCCTGCTCACTTCCTCCACGCACCAAGAATCCTTTCCATACCCTTATCCATAAGCATCAATACCAGAATATGCCCAAGGAGAAATTACCCTCCAATTGGGATTTTCCTCGTTCTAGCCATGCAGGAAAAGAAGAATTCAAGGAGGAAGAGTGGGGAAAGAATAGCAAGAGCTGGAATTCTCAACACGACATGATCATGAGCCGCATTGAGCAAAACTCATAGCTGATTCGTAATCTCACCTTCGAGATTGAGGACTTGGGGAAACTGATCAAAGAGCTTGTCAAGAGGATACCACCACCACCTAAGGAGTAATTTGTCATCAGGTTTGGCATCCCCTTGGTTTGTTCCAATCTTGGGGGAGTGTCGCGGTATCAAATCACTATCTTCTATCTTTTTACCTTATTAGTAGAGCCATATCATGAATAGAGGAGTTATTATGTAGTATGGTTTGCATTATGGAAGTGTCCCCTCTCTCGTTAGATTTGTATCCCTTGGTGTGAGTTTCCGTTATGGAATATTAATGAGAAGTTCTTTCATTCACTCTTTTGCATAGCTTATATTAGTTTTCAATTCGTGGTTATATGATTGATCTTGTTGTTAGTATTGGTAGGACTTTGGGATCTTTGAGTTAATTTAGTTGGTTTTGGCAAACCTGGCTCGGTCAGTAGCAACACCCTTTTTGAGAGTTGAAAAGAAAAAGATAGAAGTACTCTAAAGAAAAATAATTTCATCATCTTTCTTTCTTGATTTGCTCATAAGTTTAGTATTCTCTAGTCAAGATCTTTTGTGCTTCCAAGGAAGATTGCATGTTTGTCTTTATCACTTGTATGTTTGTTTGTTTGCTTCAACTCTTGTACTTGCTACCCAGCCTTGCTAGCCAAAAACCTGTACTGAGAGGGAATTCTTCTCGTGCATCCACCTCCTTTAAACCAAAACCTTTGCCATTTGTGTCCACCATACCTACCTAGTAGCATTATTGCTATTCCAAGTAAATTCCTGTTTTGTCTACCTCCCAAATTAAACTTGTTATGAGAAAGTTAGTGATTAAAGCTCTCACGAACTTGATGGCACACTTTATTTTCCGCATTTAATAAACCTGAACCATTGTGAACTCTCCATGAAAGTTATATGCTTGCAAATTATAGGCTGGGGATTAGCAGAACCGTGCTGTCATGGGGAATGCTTTCAACACTTGTAAATATATACCCATTTGATACCTTGCTCTTTTGTTTGCGGATGTCGTCGGTGTGAAATAAAAGGGGAGCTTGTAAGTCCATGGAGTTATGTATGTGTGTTAGAGAAACGCCCGGGCCGCTGGTCTAATCCATGCTGACATGGTGGAAACCTGCAGCGTAACCATAATGATATCTATGAAGCATTCTTCTTATAAAAAAAGAGAGAGATAACTATTGAGAAAAAGAAAAGAAAAAAAGAGATACTATGAAAAGAGGAAAGAGAGAAAAAAGCACCATTTTCCCATGGTAAATAAGAAGATTGCTGAGATACTCATTGTCTGCTTGCCTTGTCATTTTGATATGGGGATTCTTCCGTATCATCGGGCAAGGGGTACCCCGTTGGCGGTTCTCAATGATACGCACATACTTACGATGACAAGAACTTACCGGTAACTAAAGTTGAGTAGCATGAGGAGCGGCCCTCGTACTCAAGGGACTTGGGATTTTTACTTTATAGTCTGTCAAGCATATAACTCAGATTGGACCTCACTTTCACCTTAATCACCTAAAGATGCCTATGATA
The DNA here is from genome assembly GCA_023614405.1 of Avena insularis. Taxonomy (NCBI): domain Eukaryota; kingdom Viridiplantae; phylum Streptophyta; class Magnoliopsida; order Poales; family Poaceae; genus Avena; species Avena insularis. Next base: position 654,129,077 of record CM042690.1, on the reverse strand, counting down.
GGGCCAATGAGAGCTGAAAGCTAGTAAGTATCATAATTTTTGGGAGCTCTTTATGAGACTTGCAATCCCTGCTTCCCTCTTTGAAGGGCCCTTTCTTTTACTTTGTAGTTGAGTCAGTAAACCTATTCCCTTCTATCTCAGCAAGTATTTTGAGTTGATGTGTTTCATTCATTCATATGATGATTTATTCAATAATGTTTCTTATGTTCCTTGTTTTGCACATTGCTCTTATCTTGAAGTTTACTACTTTGAAAGCCTTCATTGAAAAATCAGCTATTTGTGAACTCCAACAAATTATCAACTATTCTTCGACCAAGAGCTAAGTTTGCCATTACCAATTATGATTTACTCTTTGTATCTTTATTGTGTTTCCTTTAATCATTGCAAGTTGAGTTATATAATAGTGAGTTGTCTTCTATTATAATCTATGTAATTGATGAATGTGATGCTTCTTGTCCGTATTCCTTTATCGACTCTTCACTCCATAAACCCGAGGTCATGTTTATTGAGCTCAGTTTCGCTTGGGGACAAGCGAAGTCTAAGCTTGGGGGGAGTTGATACGTCCATTTTGCATCACTATTCTATGTCTTAATTCACTATTATTCATTGATATATTTTGTATTGAGAGGTGATACTTATGTTATTTCATCTGTTTTTGCATGGTTGATGACTTTTGGAGCATCGACCGCTGCAGTCAGGATTCCGATGGAAAAGGTGCTGTTTGGAGGCAAAATTCGCGAAGATCAGAAAATCTGGGAAAATATGCGAAAATTCTATTTTTCCAGAAGACTCAAGATGCCAGAAGATGGAGTGGAGGTGGGCCACAGGGGGCCCACACCACCCCATGGCGCGGGCAAGCCCAGGCCGTGCCAGGGAGTGGTGTGGCCACCCTGGCCCACTCTAGCCTCTCCCCTCTGGCGTATATCATCCCCACGAAACCCTAAGACTCGGGGAGCGACAACAGAAAGATTCCGCCGCCTCTGCCGGGCGGAAAACACCGAGAGAGAAAGATCTCTCGAGCATGATTGCCAGGAATTCCTTCCCGGAGAGGGGAGATCGTCTCCATCAACACCACCATCAAGCTAGACTTCATCGGGATCATCATCACCACCATCATCACCATAAGCACCCTCATCTCCATCTCCATATTGCTGTAACAATTGGTTGAATCTTGCTATAGTTCATAGGGGAAACTTTCCCGGTGTTGATTACTCTTTGTAGTTGATGCTATTGAGTGAACCATTGAATTATTGTTTATGTTCAGATTGTTATACATCATGATTCCATCTCTGATCATGATCCATATGATGTCTTGTGAGTAGTTCGTTTTGTTCTTGAGGACATGGGAGAAGTCTTATTGTTAGTAGTGGAGTTGTGTTGAGAAAGATTCAATAGATTGTTATTTAAGTTGTGGTGTACTTCTTCTAGTGGTGTCATGTGAACGTCGACTATATGACACTTCACCTATAAGGGCCTAGGGGAATGCATTGTGTATTTGGCTACTAATCGTAGGGGTTGCCAGAGTGATAGAAACCTGAACCCCCGTTAGGATACCATTGCACAAGGGACGCAAGGGTCTTAGAGTTTAAACCTGTGGTTAGGTTTTACCTTAATTACTTTCTTGTACTTACGAATGTTTGCAAGGGGGTTTAATCACAAGTATGTATTAAGTCTTGGATGGGACGGTACATTAGCACAGGTTCACCCACACAACACTTAGCAAGCTAAAGAAGATTAATCGACTATATGAAGCGAAAGCACTTGACAGTCTTCCCATGTGTCCTCGAGAACGTTTGGTCATCTATAGAAATACAACCGGCTTGTCCTTTGCTGCATAAAGGATTGGGCTACTTGCTGCATTCATTCTTACTATCTATTGTTTACTCGTACTTTGTTTACTTGCTTTATCGAAAACCCCTAAAAATCCGTTTGCTAAGTATTTGCAGAGAATTCTTGATCCATACCACTAGCCAGCACCTTCTGCTCCTCGTTGGGTTCGACACTCTTACTTATCAAAAATACTGCGATACACCCCCTATACTTGTGGGTCATCACCCCTTGCTAGCGATCGCTTGTTCCGCAGCCCCTGATTTGAGTTACATATGTTAGCAACTGATCCGGTATCAAATACCTAGGTGCTACTGCGAGTACTAGTCAAGTACACATCAATAACATGTATATCATATATACCTTTGTTTGCCTTGCCGACTTTCTTGTCCGCCAAAAACTTGGGGCAGTTGCGCTTCCAATGGCCAGTCCCCTTACAATAGTAGCACTCAGTATCAGACTTAGGGCCAGCCCAGGATTTCTTTTTAGGCGCAGCAAAAAATTTGCCGCCCTTCTTTCCCTTCTGTTTACCCTTCTTGTCTTTCCTGAAACCGGTGGTCCTATTGAGCATCAACACTTGATGTTCTTTCCTAATCTCCATTTCTACAGTCTTAAGCATTGACTGAAGCTCGGGGAGACTCTTCTTCATGCCCTGCATGTTATAGTTCATCACGAAGCTCTTGTAGCTAGGTGGCAGAGATTGGAAAACACGATGTATGCCTAAATCAATGGGAATCGTTATTCCCAAGGACAGAATCTTATCGGCGTACCCAGACATTTTAAGTATGTGCTCACTTACGGAGCTGTTCTCTTCCATCATGCAGCTGAAGAACTTTTCTGAAGCATTATAACTCTCTACGGTAGCATGGGTATCGAAAATCATTTTCAATTCACCCATGGTATCAAAGGCATTGCCATTTTCGAAACACTTTTGAAGTTCTGGCTCTAGCCCATACAATATGCCGCAATGAAGTAAGTTGTGATCCTCCTGATGAGTCACATAGACATTCTTTTCCTCGTCAAGGGTGATACGTCCAAAACGTATCTACTTTCCCGGACACTTTTGCTATTGTTTTTCCTCTAAACTTGTGTGATTTGGATACAACTAACACGGACTGACGCTGCTTTCAGCAGAGTTACCTTGGTGTCTAGTTTTTGTGCAGAAAATCAACTATCAGGAAAAATCCCAGAAAATATGCCAAAAATCCTATTTCACCAGAAGATTCACGGAGCCAGAATACGAGACGGAGTGGGGCTGGGGCCTGGCCACACCACCTGGCCGCGCGGGCTAGTCCTGACCGTGCTAGGGGGTGGTCTGGCCACCCCAGGCACCCCCTCGGTCTCCCTCTTCGCCTATAAGTTGCCTCCTGACCTAAAAACTCAGGGGGGTTCGACGTTTTTCCAAAAAGAGTTCCGCTGCGCCGCCACCACCAGATTCCGCGATTCAGAACCAGAAACTCCGTTCTGGCACCCTGCCGGGACGGGGAATTGGAGGAGATCATCGCCATCATCATCACCATCACTTCTCCATCGACCATCCATGTTTCCCCCATCTATGAGTGAGTAATCCCCCGCTGTAGGCTATGGGGATGGTAGGGATTGGATGAGATCGTTCATGTAATGGCATCGGATTGTTAGGGCTTGGTGCCTAGTATCTACTATTAGTGCTTTTTGACTTTGTTGCAACTTGTTATGCTTAATGCTTGTCACTAGGGCTCGAGTGCCATGATTTCAGATCTGAACATGTTATTGATTCATTATGATAGTATTGTTTATGGTCTTACCTGCAAGTTGTATACACACGTTGTTGTCCGGAACCAAAGGCCCCGAAGTGACAGAAATCGGGATAACCAGAGGGAATGGCTTTGATGTGAGGATCACATGTGTTCACGGAGTGTTAATGCTTTGCTCCGGTGCTCTATTAAAAGGATCACCTTAATTGCCAGTAGTTCCCTTGAGGCCCCACTGCAAACGGGCTGGCAGGACAAAAGATGTTGTGTAAGTTCTCATTGCGAGCATGTATGACTATATATGGAACACATGCCTATGATTATTTAGTAATTGGATGCTTTATCTTATTTATCTGCAAATGCCCTATGTTCTGATTGCCATGTGAATTGTATTGTCCATGCAACGCCTGTCCATCCATCCCTGTGCCTACCGCGCCTTAATCCTACTGTTTACTGCAATTGTTACCACTGTCTTTACTTTTACTACTGCTATTACTTTACTATTGCTACTACAAATGTGTTACTACTGATAAACTGTTGTGAGCAAGATTGTTTCTAGGTGCAGCTGAATTGACAACTCAGTTGTTAAGGCTTATAAATATTCTTTGGCTCCCCTTGTGTCGAATCAATAAATTGGGTTTCACTTCCCTCGAAAATACTGCGATACACCCCCTATACTTGTGGGTCATCAAGATTATTTTCTGGCGCCGTTGCCGGGGAGCAGGGCTTTATTTATCAAGTCCACTTGGAATCATTATTGTTCGTTGCCATCCATTCATCATGGGTAAGTCTCGTGATGGCAATGTTCCTATTTTACCATCCACTACAAGAAGAGGTACGGTTCTGAACACCTCGGTTGCTCTTGATTCACCGTCTGTTATGAGTAAGTTCCTTACACCACCACATACACATGCTACACACACTGCTACTACTGCTGAATCTGAAACTTCTGATACTTATGATGCTGCTTCTACTGTGCTTGATAAGAGTGGTTCATTAGGTCCTTTCCTAGATACTACGATTGCTAGACCTATAGCTGGAAATACTGAAACTCCTAATGAAGACACTACTACACCTGTTAGTTCACCTGAGTCTAGAGAGAGCTATGATATTGAAGACGGCTATATTGAGATGACCGATGAATTTATTAAAGAATGTCAAAACACCCATGATAGGAGTGATGCTAAGAGTCTCCTTGAGAGGCGTACTTTTAAACCCAAATTGTCTCCTAATGCTAAGTTTGCTGCATCTCCCATAAACATTAAAGATAAGGATTATGATTTCTCTCTTGATCTATCCTACATAGCTATTCTTGAGAAAGAACCTTTTTGTGGGACTAAGAATGAAAGTGCGGTAGCACATATGACTGAGCTTTCTACCATGAGTGGCCTGTTTTTTGATGATATTAAGATGCACACCTACTTTGTTGCTAAAATTTTCCCCTTTTCACTGAAAGGAGAAGCAAAAACTTGGTTTAATAATTTACCTCCTGGATCTATTAATATCCCTGATTGCTTGATTAGTACCTTCCTGCAAAAATATTTTTCTCCTAATGCTAGACATGCTATTTTGCATGAACTTTTTGATTTTAAACAGGGAGAAAAGGAGATATTGCCTAAATCATGGGCAAGGTTTTGTGCTTTGATTCATGCAGAGGCTGGATGTCCATTACCTAAGAATGAGCTTCTTGATATATTTTATAATGGACTAACTGAAGAATCTAGGAGATACCTGGATAGTTGTGCTGATTGTGTTTTCAGGAATAGGACTCCCAAGGAAGCTGAGGAATTAATGGCTAAAATAAGCAAGAATTATGAAGATTGGACTCCTCCTGAACCAGCTATACCTGAACCAACTATTCTTGCGCCTATACCAACATCTAAGAAGAGGGGAGTTATTGAACTAAATGATGAAGTGATGAAGGAAGCTAAGAAATGTCTTAAGGAGAAGGGAATTAAAGTTGCAGATGTCAAGAATTTACCTCCTATAGAAGAATTATGTAAGCCAATTCCCCATTCACCCACTATTGAGGTACACTCTCTCCAACACTTTGATGAAGGTGACATCCCTTACTCTAAACCTCCCGATCAATGCTTAGAAGAATTCGATATTTTTATTGTTAAGCAAGATAATTTTAATAAAAGGGTGCAAAATCATCTAATGGAAAACTCTAGAGCTATTGTTGAGTTGAAGGATATTGTGGAAAGAACCTCTAATGATGTTAAAATTCTTGTTAAACATTTTCAAATGGTTCAAACTCAAATAGATCAACTTATTAAAGTGAAAAACGACTTGCTAGTTAATGATGCTAAAGAAAAACATGCTTATGACATTAGAACTAGAAGTGGTGCTGCTACCCAGGATCCTCTATATCCTGAGGGGCATCCCAAAAGAATCGAGCAGGATTCTCAACAAGCTGAAAATAGTGGTACTACTCGTAAGAAAAGAAAAAAGAAACATAAAACTATTGTAGAACCCTCTGAACCTACTAAGGATCCTAATAGTATATCTGTCTCTGATGCTAAAACTAAAAGTGGTAATGAAGAAAATGATGTTCCTGATAAAGAAAAAGTTGAAGAAGAACCTGAAAGGCACACTAAGAATACTAAATACACTAAAGAAGATTTTGTTGCTAAGAAACATGGTAGTGAAAGAGAGCCTTGGGTTCAAAAACCTCTGCCTTTCCCTGATAAGAAACACAAGTCAAAGGAAGATGAACACTATAATAAGTTTTGTGAGTGGATGAAACCTTTATTCTTGCAAATTCCTTTGACTGATGCTATTAAATTGCCTCCTTATTCAAAGTATATGAAGGATATTGTCTCGAATAAAAGGAAGATCCCTAATGAAGAAATTTCTACTTTGCTTGCTAATTATTCCTTTAATGGTAAGGTTCCAAAGAAACTTGGAGACCCAGGGATTCCAACTATTCCTTTCTCTATTAAAAATAGTTATGTTAGAACTTCTTTGTGTGATTTGGGAGCAGGAGTTAGTGTTATGCCTTTTTCTCTCTATAAGAGACTTCAACTGGAAAAACTAATACCAACTGATATATCTTTGCAAATGGATGATAAATCTACCACTATTCCTGTTGGTATATGTGAGGATGTACCTGTTCAAGTGGCTCATAATTGCTTGATATTAACTGATTTTGTTGTGCTTGAAATGCCTGAAGATGATAATATGTCTATTATTCTTGGGAGACCTTTTCTTAATACTACAGGAGCTGTTATTAATTGTAATCAAGGAAAGGTGACTTTTAATGTTAATGACAAAGAGCATACTGTCTATTTCCCAAGAAGATTGATAGGACTCATGGTTTAAATTCAATTGAACATGTTGAGGGCATTCAAGTTGGAGAAATATATTGTCCCATACCAAGAGAAAAATTTAAAACTATTATGATTGGGACCATTGCTATCAAGGTTGAGGTAACATAATCATTAGTGAAATACAAAGTTTTGTTTCATATAAAATTGTTTTGGTAACAAGACCTGATCAACCTTGTTAACAAAAGGATTTCATTGAACAAAACAATGTTTTCAGCATGATTATCTCTGCTTACTTCTGTTCTATCCATTTTTTAGTTTTTGCTTAAGTTTAGTTTGCTTTTCTATTGTTAGTTGCTTGCATATTAGAGTGTCTTAGAACTTCTAAAGTTTTAGCTTTGTTTTGTCATTGCATCTTTCTAAAAAAATCTTTTTGTCAGAAAATCATTCGTCTATACCTGAAAATTGCTCAAAAGTAAAGTGTCTCGAAAAATTCCAGAAAATTCGTATTAATTTTTATGTGAAAAAGGGGTAGAGGAGTGCCTAGAAGGTACCAGGGGGGCCCACCAGGCAGGCACACCACCTGGTGGCGCGGCCAGCCCAGGGGCGCGCCTGGCCATGGTGTGGGCCACCCCTGGCCCTCCACTCACTCTCTCACTTCCCACTTTCTTCTCTCTCCCGAGAAAATACCAGTTCATTGCTCGAAATCGCGTTCTTGCTGTTCTTGCCCTCGATTTTTCGATCTCCTTGCTCAGCCCATCTTTGCTGGTGAAATTTGTAGCATTTGTTCTCCGGTATGTGACTCCTCTGCTTGTCCAAGTAGATTTGTGTTTAGTGGTTTATATCTTGAGTATTTTGCTGTTGTAGGTGACAGGTTATGAGAGTTTGTAAGCTTGTTCAATGCTTAGAGATATTGTTTTGATGCATGTTTAGGCCTCTTACGAGTCCCTATGAGTAGTGCCCTTCATTATATTTTTACTTTGCAATCACTTGTGTAATGGATGTTTAAATTTCAGAATACCAAAGATGAACAACCACACCATTGGAGAAATATTTGAGAGGGATGCACCTAGGAGGTCAAGGACCTCAAGATCAGCCTCTCAGTTTACAACTTCATACAACGAAGATCTCATTGCACCTCGCTTTGGTAATGAAGGAGATGATGGGGATGCTCACCCATCTTCTTTTCCTTGTTATACCTTCTTGCAAGCTGCAGGAATTCTTGATGATTTCTTGCTACTGATTCAGAGGTTTGGTTTGACCTCATACATGCAAGATGAGAGTGAGTGCTTGTTGTCTCGTGTATTAACAAGCTCGTTGGGGAACCTCAAGAGGAAGGTATGATGAGCACAACAACAAGTTTTCCCTCATATATGAAACCAAGGTTTAATCGAACCAGTAGGAGCAAGGAAACACCCCGAAGGTGTTGCTAGCTGAGCCTTGGCAGGGCGCACTACCGGTGCTAGTAGCAACGTGGAGACCTGCACAACACAACCACAGAACTCTATCCCCAACTTGCGATGAGGTTGTCAATCTCACCGGTTTTGCTGAAAAAAAGGATTAAACGTATCGAATGGGAGGGAGTAATAGTTTGCAGAAAGTAAACACAAAGCAGTAAATAGTTTATAGATTGTATGTAAAAGAAAGGACCGGGATCCATAGTTCACTAGAGGTGGCTCTCCTTAAGATAGATAACATGCTGGGTGAACAAATTACAGCGGGGCAATTGACAAACATCGAGAAAGCAATACATGCATATACTAATCATCTTGACTCCTTTGAGATTCGATTGGGCATTACAACATTATACATAGACCGCCATCCAACTACATCTATGACTAATAATCCACCTCCAGGTTATCATCCGAACCCCCTCCAGTATTAAGTTGCAAGCAACATATTATTGCTTTCCGAAGTGCGTGTAAAGTAAACAATACAATTGTTCTATGAACAAAGGATTGTTGTTTTCTCCCTAGTAGCAACAGCACATCTAGTACCTTAGAGATTTCTGTCACTTCCCCAGATTACCAGAGGCATGAACCCACTATCGAGCATAAATACTAACTCTTGGAGTTGCTAGCATCTACTTGGCCAAGATAGCTACTAACAACGGAAAGCATGCAAGATCACAAATAACAAAGACATGATAGAATCAATAATCAATCTGAAATAGCATCTCAATATCCATCGGATCCCCACAAACACAACATGCAGAATTACAAATAGATGATCTTGATAATGAACGGAGCTCACAAGATCTAAACATGAAATCACATAGGAGGAGAACCAGCCATCTAGCTACTACATGGACCCGTAGTCCAAAGATGAACTACTCACGCATCACACCGGAGGCTTTCATGGTGATGAAGAAGGCCTCCAGGGTGAATTCCCCTCTCCGGCAGGGTGCCGGGAAGAGCTTCAGATCCCTGCCGATCTAGGGATGGAGATGACGGCGGCTACAGACTCTTTCGTGGATTTTTGATCGGGTACCTAGGGTTTTCGTCCTGAGGGCAACTTATAGGCAGAAGGAGAGGCTGAGGGGGGTGCTGGGGTCGGCCAGACCACACCCTGCCACGGGCCAAGCCTGGCCGCACGGCCAGGTGATGTGGCCGGCCCCTGGACCCCCTCCATCTCGTATTCTGGCACTTGATCCCTTCCGGAAAAATAGGCACTTTGGCTTTTGTCCCATCCAATTCCGAGAATATTCATTTTCTGACTTTCCTAGAACCAAAAACAGCAGAAAACAGGCAGCTGGCACTATGGCTCTTGTTAATAGGTTAGTCCAAGAAAACATATGAAAAGTACTCCAAAGTGTGGACAAAACACAAGAAAGTGGATAAAACCAAGCATGGAACATCAAAAATTATAGATACATTTGCAATGTATCAACATCCCCAAGCTTAACTCCTGCTCGTCCTCGAGTAGGTAAGTGATAAATAGAAAGAATAATTTTTGAGGTGGTGCACCATCAAAGACTTGATCAAAGTATTTGTAAAACATTCAAAGCTGGGATCATAATACTTCAATCATAACATGAAAGACAAGGTTCTAGCAATAAGACAAAGAAACTATGATGCAACATGAAAAGGCGCAAACAAAAGATTCATGAATAACAATGCTTTGCAAGACGTTTGTTTGTTTCACATAAAGAAAACATAGCATAATAGTATTCAGCTTGTCCCTCATAGAGTAGCAAATATAAATGCATAGGACACCTTCAAAGTTCATAAGAGTGACTAGATACAAATAGTTTAAAACAAGCAATATCAAGTTATGCATCAATCAACTAGTCTTGGGACAATGCACATAGAACTAAGAATGGCCACTATGCTCTCAAAGTAGGTGCATAAAGGTAGAAGGTGGAGACTCAATATAATGGTGGAAGAAAGGCCTTCATAAAAGGAAGTAGGTATTCAAGTCTCATAAAGAGCTTCAAAAATTATGGTACTTATAGCTTTCAGCTCTCATTGCCCCTATCCTAAGCATCTTGAAATGATTAAGGTTAAAATGAACAAACTATGGTGTACATGCTCGACGAAGTATAAGTTAGAAATCTCATGTCCCTTGAATACGAGGGCCGCTCCTCATCCTACTCAAGTTTAGTCACCGGTAAGTTCTTGTCGTTGTAAGTACATGTGTATCATAGAGAATCGCCAACGGGTTACCCATTGCCCGATGATACGGAAGAATCCCCATGTCAAAATGACAAGGCAAGCAGACAACAAGCATCTCAACAGTCTTCTTATTTACCATGGGAATATGGTGCTTTTTTCTCTGTTTCCTCTTTTCATATTCTCTTTTCTTTCTCTTTTTCTCTTTTTTTCTCAATATAGGACTCTTTTTTATAAGAAGAATGCTTCATAGACAGCTCATTATGGTTACGCTGTAGGTTTCCACTATGTCAGCATGGATTAGACCAGCGGCCCAGGCGTTTCTCTAACACATATACATAACTCCATGGACTTACAAGCTCCCCTTTCATTTCACACCGACGACATCCATAGACAAAAGAGCATGATATCAACTAGGTACAAGTACCAAGTGCAATGTTGAAAGTGTTCCCCATGACAGCATGGTTCTGCTAATTCCCAACAAATAAGTGCAAGCATATACAACATAGATGACACAATGGTTCAAGTTTATTAAGGGCAAGAAAAGTAAAGTGTGCCATCAAGTTCGTGAGAGCTTTAATCACTAGTTTTCTCATAACAAGTTTAATTCGGAAGGTAAAAAAAGCATGAATATACTTGGAATAGCATAAGCTAGTAGGTAGGTATGGTGGACTCTTTGGAATAACTTGGTTTAGGGAGTTGGATGCATGAGTGGAACTCATACTTGGTTGTGGAGTCTAGCAAAAAGGCGGGCGACAAACTAAGAGAACAATAATGGCCATAATCATGCAGAGCGACAAAACATCATTGAACAAAGCATAAAGTGATACTACAAGTTGAAAACTAAAGGATCATAAAGGCTATGGTGACTTGAGATAGTCATAACATGGTGTGAGCATGCGCCAAGTCAACCCAAATAAAGAATCAAAGGAGAATACCACTATACTATGCTTTAATATGCTAAAACAACGTATGATTCATCCAAGGCACATTAAGCAATCTCAAATGTTTATAACAAGTCATGGTACAGCAAAGAATACTAAGCATAAAGCCAAAACAATATCAAGCATGGCATGACAAAGCATAGGCCATAGTCAAAAACGAGCTCTTTTTACCACATAAGCATGAACTTTCCTACTCTTTTCCAAACCAAACCAAACTATTTGAAAACCAATATATGAAAGAGGGGGTCCAACCAATTTATTCAGCAAACTAAGAAAAACTAAGCAAACGAAAAACCAAAATGAAAACGAAAAAGAAGATGCTCCAAGAACAACACAACTGTGCATGAAACAATAAAAATGAAGCGTTTGGAAGAAACCTGGGATTTTTATTGATGAAGAAGGGGATGCCTTGGGCATCCCCAAGCTTTGACGCTTGTATTTCTTGGATATTTCCTGGGGTGACAAGCGTGGCATCCCCAAGCTTGAGCTTTAGTCTATACTTCATCTCATTACTCATTCCTTCCATACACCTCAAAATTTTCCTTCATACAAAACTTCACACAATCTTTACTAGCAACATTAGTGCACTCAAGATAATAAGTCTTAAGGTTCAATCCCAACACCAATAAACTTCCATTATAACACTATCTAATGAAGCACTTCCCTCAAAAAGCTCAATTCCCCAAAAGAACTCAAAAATGAACCAACAAGAAGCAAATGCAGAAAATGGCAGAAATCTGTCAAAACAGACCAGTAGGTAAAGACGAATTTTTTCGAAGACCTAATGTTTCTCAAATCAAAAAGTGTTGAAGTAACGAAAGTTAGATAACAACCTGGGGCATAAGCACAATAATTCACACCTCAAAAAGGCATTCAGAGATTTTACACAAATTTTTACGGTGAAGCACAGAAATCTGTTTCGCGACAGCAACTTTCCCAATCATTACTTCTCTCTCATTAGAAGTTACTCTTGGCACAAAAAGCAAATAAAAAGGATAAGGAGTGGTTATTACTGAATTAATAACTTCCAAGACTCATCTAAAACTTTTGGGTTATCTACCAAGAAGTGTTTTTCTTTAACGCCTTTAAGTAAGGCATAAGAAGCAAGAAAAACAATCAAGTGTTCTCAAATGAAGAAGCATTAAGACCAAATTTTGTTTTCATAGGAGAGGCAAAAGAAATATTCTATCTCTTCTTAGGGAAGTGTTCTATACCTTTCTTGAGTGGGAGTTGATATTTAATGGTGCCTTCTTTCATATCAATAATGGCACCAACAGTTCTAAGAAAAGGTCTTCCCAAAGTAATAGGACAAGAAGCATTGCATTCAACATCCAAAACATAGAAATTAACAGGGACATAGGAATTGTTAACCAAAATAAGAACATAATTAAGACTCCCCATGAGTTTCTTTTTAGCATTATCATCAAGTGGGACATTCAAATAACAATCTTCAAGCGTAGGCAAATCAAGCATATCATAAATCCTTCTAGGCATAATAGAAACACTACTATCAAGATCACATAAAGCTTTAAAATCAAAGTCATTCACTTTCATATTAATGATGGGTTCCCAACCATCTTATTGTTTTATAGGAATAGAAGCTTTATGTTTCATCTTTTCTTTTTTAATCTTTATGAGAGCATCAGTAATGTGTTTTGTAAAGGCCATGTTCATAGCACTAGCATTAGGACTTTTAGCAAGCTTTTGTAGGAACTTAATAACTTTAGAGATGTTGCAACCATCAAGATCAAAATCAAAATTATCATCTAGAGTAATAGAACTATTACTAGCCTCAACACTAGTGGTGGTAATAGTAGAAACACTAATGTTTCTAGGAATTTCATCTTCTCTTTCCCACTTAGCATGTAATTCAGCTAATAGTCTAACATTTTCATCAATTCTTACTTGTATGGCATTAGTAGCTGCAAAGGGATTATCATTTGTTTCAGGTTTAGCAGCTATTTTTTTCAAGGAAGATTGAGCTTCAGCCAAAGATGCTATATTTCTTTCAGCATTAGACAATTTTTCCTCAATAGTTTTATTGAAAGCAGTTTGTTTACTGCTATTATTGTTCAGAGGGAGCACTCCTATTATTGTTGTAGGAACTTCCATAAGCATTACCATTGTTGGGAGGATATGGCTTATAATTGTTCTTACCAAAATTATTCCTATAAGCATTATTGCCAAAATTGTTATTCCTTATAAAGTTCACATCAACTTTTTCTTCTTGAGCAACCAAAGAAGCTAAAGGAACATTATTTGGATCAATATGGGCTTTCCCATTAACAAGCATAGACATAATAATATCAATCTTATCACTCAAGGAGGAGGTTTCCTCAACAGAATTTACCTTCTTACCTTGTGGAGCTCTTTTAGTATGCCATTCGAAATAGTTAACCATCATAATATCCAGAAGTTTTGTTGCAGCACCCAAAGTAATGGTCATAAAGGTACCTCCAGTAGCAGAATCCAATAGGTTCCTTGAAGAGTAGTTCAATCCTGCATAAAAAGTTTGGATGATCATCCAAGCAGTCAGTCCATGAGTGGGACAATTCTTAACCAAAGATTTCATTCTTTCCCAAGCTTGAGCAACATGTTCATTATCAGATTGTTTAAACTTCATTATTTCACTTCTCATAGATATAATCTTAGCAGGAGGATAGTATTTTCCAATGAAAGCATCTTCACACTTAGTCCAAGAATCAATACTATTCCTAGTTAAGGAATTCAACCATTCTTTAGCTTTTCCTCTCAAAGAGAAAGGAAACAATTTTAGCTTAATAATATCACCATATACATCCCTATGCTTTTGCATCTCACAAAGTTCAAAACGTTATTTAGATGGGCAGCAGCATCTTCATTACCAATACCAGAAAATTGTTCTCTCATAACAAGATTGAGTAAAGCGGGTTTTATCTCAAAGAAAGTATCTTCAGGCACAAGTGGAGCAATAGGTGTGCTCATAAAATCATTGTTGTTGGTGCTAGTGAAATCACACAACTTAGTGTTTTCAAGAGTAGTCATTTTTTTGTGTTTTCAAATAAGAAAGCAAACTAGTAAAACTATATTTTTTCTGTTTTTGACAAAGAAACAAGCAAACAAACCAAAAAGAAACTAAGCAAAACAAAAATAACAAAGTAAAGAGATTGGTTATGAGGGACTCCCCTTGTGAATATGTCCTTGACTCCCCGGCAACGACGCCAGAAAAGTTTTGCTTGTTGGCTCGTGTATTAACAATCTCATTGGGGAACCCCAAGAGGAAGGTATGATGATCACAGCAGCAAGTTTTCCCTCAGTTATGAAACCAAGGTTTAATCGAACTAGTAGGAGCAAGGAAACACCCCAAAAGTGTTGCTAGCTGAGCCTTGGCAGGCGCACTACCGGTGCTAGTAGCAACGTGGAGACCTGCACAACACAACCACAGAACTCTGTCCCCAACTTGCGATGAGGTTGTCCATCTCACCTGTTTTGCTAAAAACAAAGGATTAAACGTATCGAATGGGAGGAAGTAATAGTTTCCAGAAAGTAAACACAAAGCAGTAAACAGTTTATAGATTGTATGTAAAAGAAAGGACCGGGATCCATAGTTCACTAGAGGTGGCTCTCCTTAAGATAGATAACATGCTGGGTCAACAAATTACAGCGGGGCAATTGACAAACATCGAGAAAGCAATACATGTATATACAAATCATCTTGAATCCTTTGAGATTCGATTGGGCATTACAACATTATACATAGACCGCCATCCAACTGCATCTATGACTAATAATCCACCTTCAGGTTATAATCTGAACCCCGTCCAGTATTAAGTTGCAAGCAACAGATTATTGCTTTACGAATTGCGTGTAAAGTAAACAATACGATTGTTCTATGAACAAAGGATTGTTGTTTTCTGTAACATCCCAAAACTTTAATCCAAGCTTATCAAGATCCAAATCATCAAAATTAGGGTTAACAAAAACTTTTCCATTTCAAAATATGAAAGCATTCATGTGTATGTGCATTTAAATTAGGAGTTGATTTGAATTGCCATGGTTCTGTGATTCAATGCTTGTAAAATGATTCTTAGGTGAAATAAACATCATATAAATCATTCCCAAACTTTTCCCAAAGAAAAACAACTCAAAATGAACAAAAGGAGTAAATGGTCATTTTAATCCACTACACTACTTTGAGTGTTCCTAGCACTCATTTCCCAACAGAAATAATTCTGGATCTTTGAACCCCTTGCTAGTACACATAATGAGGTACCAAGGCCCACTTTGTGATCTACTAAAAACATTCAAATACAAATTTTAAATGATAGTTTGAAATTGAATTCAATGCATATGCCTAGATCACCCCTATTTCAAAAACCATCCAAATGAACTCCATTTTCAAAACCCTTGTAACCAGAGACTACCTAGTACTAGTGGAGATCACAAAGTTTTGAACCCAAAATTCAAGTTTTTGCTTCTTGCGGCCATTGTGTCGAACAGGTGGCAGGCACAAATCTTGCAAATCTTAGAACACTATTGTGAGCAGTAGCTTGGTCACTATTTGGGCCTAACTTGGTCCCCTGGTTCCCCCAGCTAGAACCCCGGCCCTAACCCTCTCTCCCTCTCCACTGTCTGCTCCAGTAACTCGCCGCCCGACGCTTTGCCCAAGTCGACCACGTATCGCTCGCCTCAGCCCGTCCCGTGCTCTCCTTCGCTTGCTGGGAGACAAGCGCCATCACACCGCTTCGCCTCGACCATCCCCCGACCAAAAACGAGCGGAGGACAAGCCTCAATTGCTCGCGCCCTTGCCGCTGTCCGCCATGCCGATCACCCTAGAGCACCGCGCCCGCTAGAGCCGCACAGAACGCGCCTAGCTCTAGCATTGCGTGTCAGCAGCCGCAACAGGCCCAACAACCCCCCGAACATCGTCGTTCGCCGCCTCGCGACCAACAGACCGGAGGAACAACGTCGAACACCGTCGTCTGCGCGCAGTTCATCGCACGCTCCCGACCAGTAGAGACTTCGCCTTGCCGCGCCTTTAAGCCTTAGAGGACCGCTGGGGAACAGAGCTTCCAATACCGCCCTCGCCCATGCCGAGAGAGCCCCGTAGCATCGTCACCGATGACCTCCCCGGTGCCCGTTCTGTCCCCTCGTCGACCCTATATAAAGCAGCCATCCTAGCACTATTTATCCACACTCCCACACGCCTCACCTCTCACTGAATCTTACCCACCTCTCGCCGAAGCCGCTCGAGCTCTGTCTTGCCGGAATTGAAGCCGAAGCCGCCGCAGCAGGAGGAGAAGGGCGTTTGCGATTTAGAGCACCCGAAGCTCCGCCGCAACCGCGCCTCGCCTCGCCGTCGTCTACCAGTCCATTTGCCCGCCTCGCCGACCTTGCTGGAGCCCTGGTATGCCCCCAATCGACCCCCACCGCCGCGTCTAGGTCACGTTCTCGCCGGAGTGATCCGTCATCGACGATGACTCACCACCGTTGGATCATCTTTAGATCGTGTGGCCCAGGATGCTAGATACCGTTTCGGTTAAGTTGTGCCGCTGACCTGGTGGAGCCCGCCTGTCAGGTATCCCGCTGCGCGCGCTGTGCGTAGCTGGGACGGCCCAGTTAGTTCCCGCGCGTGTGAAAGTTTCAAATTTAGTTTTTTCTATTTAGAGTTAATCTAGTTTCTGTCCACTAAATTAAAAATCAATTTTGGGAGTTTAACAAATCCTAATTGCATGAAACCAATTTTGCCTGAAAGGTATTGAAATTATCTATCTAAGCCCGTTGGATTTAAATCAATTAGAGTTATAGATCTCTCCCAGTAAAAATAACAAAATAGAAGCATTTGCACCTTGCAACATTTTTATAAAATCAACCAAGATAGATTTTGAGTTGATTCCAACTCTCAAAAATCACATTTCATCATACCTATCTGAATATGTAATAATATTAAGGTTTACATGCAGTGGCTCTGGACTAGTACCAAAATAATGCTATATAGGCATTTCTAGTCACTTTAAATCATTAAATAATGAACTTAAACCAAAGTAATTATGATCCAACCGTTAAATTACATTCCCACATGTTAGAATATGTGGTGATGACATGTGTCCACATGATACCATATTTTAAGTGGTGAATATTAAATCTTAGTTAAATTTTCAATGAGTAGAAATTACTTTTCTAAAATAAAAGAAATGAAACTAGTTAATAAAACTTGTGATGCTTGTGATGATAATAGATCATCAAATGTGTGTCATAGAATGCTAATTAGACTAGTTAAGTATTGTTTGGTAATTAGACTACCAAGAAGAAGAAGAAGAAAACTTCAACCACTGAACCAACCAAGGCAAGCTATTATTGCCAAGCTAACCCTTGCAAAACTTATTTTAGCAAGCTACTATTAGAAAGCTAGGATTGAACTAGATGGTTTAACAAAGATGCTTTAGGCATGCTTTGACTATACCACTTTGACTATTAGTTACCCCAAATATTATTTTCAAGCTTTACTTCCTTTACTTTACCCAAAGTTCTTTACTTGTTTTGAAGGTAGCATAAAGAGTATAAAACTTGGCCTATTTAGATAAGCTTTAGATGTCATTCTATGGCATGAGATTGAACCCATCTTTTCCACCTTAGTGAACACTCTTAACTTAGTAGTTTAGAGTAGATAAAAACTTGAGTCACTTTAGATGGGAACACTTGGTGAAAATGAATTATGAAAACCTTTGAATGATGAGTCATTCCATTGAGATGTTTTGACATGTGTTGAGAAACACAAATGGTTTATGATGATGAAAATGTTGAGGCATGAGCCTTAACCCTTTTATAAAACTGATGGTTGGATTCGGATGCGATACCATTCCAAATTTATCGTACAACCACATTACCTGAATTGGGTAAGGCTTAGCTGGAAATTTATATGCATTAGTATTAGTTCCCTCGCGGGAGAGGTTTGAGCTGAGGCTACCTCTCAATGTTGTCCACCTATGTAGTGCCCAAGATGATTATGGTCATGGCCAGGAGGCCATGCTCATAGGAGAGGTGCTTATACTAGGGTGTGTAAAGGGAAGGTTATGTTTGATTATCTACGTACTAAGTATGATGATTCAAGGCTATCCCTGACAAATGTATCGAATCTTGTGGTGAAAGTGTACCACCTCTGCAGAGTGTCAAACTATTCGAATAGCCGCGTCCCCGGTTATGGACAGTTGGAATGGCCATACTGTTTCGTTGTTAGATGTTTTCAAAAAAACTTATGAAATGAATGATGAATCTTGACTTGACCACAACAGGGTTGTGTTTATGACAATAGCTTCCCAACTTAAGTGATTCTAGAAATTTATTTTATCTTTCCTTGCTTCAGAACTCAGCTTAGGTTTCAAACTTAACTTTATAGTTAAACTTAGATTTAGCACTTTAACTTAGCACTATATTACTTGTTAGTGGTAGTTTGCGAGTACTTAAAGAGTACTCATGGCTTTTGTCCCTGGCTATTCTCATGGCCAGACTATGAAGGAGACTACCAAGATGATGGCCAGCAGGACGGCTATGATAACTAGGACTATCTTCCTTCGTCAGCATTGCATGTGCCCCTGAAGATGGACCCCACCGCTACGCTTATATTTTATTTCCGCTGCTTGTTGTATTAAGACTGGATCATGAGATCCTTATTTATGTAAGACCTTATGTATGGTTTGTAATGGATGATGTCCTGTGATATCCAATCCGTTATGTCTCACAAAAATGGTAATCCTGGGATTGTGAGGTTTGGCATAACGGGCATCTGGGATTAAAAATCCGGGTGTTGACATTTTCTCCCTAGTAGCAACAACACATCTAGTACCTTAGAGATTTCTGTCACTTCCCCAGATTAACAGAGGCATGAACCCACTATCGAGCATAAATACTAACTCTTGGAGTTGCTAGCATCTATTTGGCCAAGATAGCTACTAACAACGGAAAGCATGCAAGATCACAAATAACAAAGACATGATAGAATCAATAATCAATCTGAAATAGCATCTCAAGATCCATCGGATCCCCGCAAACAAAACATGCAGAATTACAAATAGATGATCTTGATTATGAACGAAGCTCACAAGGTCTAAACATGAAAGCACAAAGGAGGAGAACCAGCCATCTAGCTACTACATGGACTCGTAGTCCAAAGATGAACTACTCACGCATCACACCGGAGGCTTGCATGGTGATGAAGAAGGCCTCCAGGGTGAATTCCCCTCTCCGGCAGGGTGCCGTGAAGAGCTTCAGATCCCTCCCGATATAGGGATGGAGATGACGGTGGCTACAGACTCTTTAGTGGATTTTTGATCGGGTACTTAGGGTTTCCGTCCCTAGGGCAATATATAGGCGGAAGGAGAGGCCGAGGGGGTGCTGGGGTCGGCCAGACCACCCCCTGGCGTGGGCCATGCCTGGCCGTGCGGCCAGGTGGTGTGGCCGGCCCCCAGCCCTTCTCCGTCTCGTATTCTGGCATCTGAGGACTTCCGGAAAAATAAGCACTTTGGCTTTTGTCCCGTCCAATTCCGAGAATATTCATTTTCTGACTTTCCTGGAACCAAAAATAGTAGAAAACAGGCAGCTGGCACTGTGGCTCTTGTTAATAGGTTAGTCCAAGAAATCATATGAAAAGTACTCCAAAGTGTGGACAAAACACAAGAAAGTGGATAAAACCAAGCATGGAACATCAAAACTTATAGATACATTTGCAATGTATCAGTGAGCAATACGCTATGCTCACCAAGACTTTTGTTGAGAGTTTCGTTTTCACTAACACCCCCTATCAGTCAACTGTTTCTTTCATAATTTATAATCTGCCCTTTACCATGCCATTGGAAAGATTTTGTAGTATTATAGGTGTAGGCATGATAGGGACCATGAAGAAGATTCAAGGGCGACCCGCTGATTTGCTGGAGCTCTATCGAGGTGTGACCAACGACGATGACCGCATAGCTCAGCGCGGGAAGATAAGAAAGATCCAACTCCCTGCTCTTAGATACTTTGCCTATTATCTTGCTACTAGCATTCTTGGTAGGGAGAATATGAGTAATATCTCCAATTATCATTTAGCCTTCCTCGCTTCTGCGCTTAACAATGATACTCGGTACAATCGTGGGTCTCTTATTGCTCGCCGCCTAGCTGCTAGGGGACCTATTTATGGGGGCATCATTGCTTCACGTATGGTCAGAGCATTAGAGCTTTCGGTGGATCCCAATGATACTATATTGGCACCACAAAGGCTTGACCTTGCTGCTATGAAAACACATCACTTCGTCACTACTAACTCTGATATGGAAAATTTAGTATACATGATGTTGTTTACTGACGGGGATGAAAGCGAGATTCCTTTGCTGCAATCTACTTTGTCCAGTGTTCACAGGAGACCATGGTCGCGATCCAAGGAGGAGGTGGACGAGCAGCTCCGCTTGTTGGGTTTCCACAGGCAGCACCAGGACGATGTGCCCTCCTACGATTACTCTGCGCACTACGGTGGGGCGTACTCGAGCTCGCACCAGGACGAGGGTACCTCCTCACCGTACTATGGAGGCGCTCCATCTTGTCCAGGTTGGGATTGATACCCCCTTAGGCCAAAAGCCTAAGTTTGGGGGGAGGTACACCGACATCACACTCATCTCCATGTCATGTTTCGTTGGTACTTTGTATATTCTTGTTTCGTTCTCTTTTTAGTTTTTGTTCTCTCTTTGTTCTCGCTTCCTAAAACACAAAAAGACCAAAAATATTGCTGGTGTTTCTCTTTGTTTGCTTCTTCTTATTTTTGCCTTGGTTTGCTTTTCCCTTTTTGCTTTGTTTGAACTATCCAAAAAACCCAAAAAGATTTTGCTTTGCTTGTTCTTCCTTTTTGGTTCTTGCTTTTAAAAATCGAAAACACCAAAAATATTTGTTGTTCTTCTTTGGTTTTGTGAGTTTATTGCAGGGTTTAGCAGTCCTCAGTGGAATTTGGTTTCATGTTATTATTCAAGCCACATAAGTGAAGGGAAATAATGAGGATTAATGACAACTTGAGGTGTTGTAAGAGGCTGGTAACGAACTCTATTTGTTTTCATTTTTGTACATATACTCATCATTGTGGGCATGCTTAGTCTGTTCATGTAGGGTGTATGTTATTTATGGATGCTTAGTAGTTCTTACTTTCTTATGATTAGCTCTAGCTCGCTAATAGTTCGTAGCATGTCATATGAATGTTTGCTTGCATTGCTCTATTCATAACTTGGTATGACACTGTGGTATCCTCCTCTAAGTGTTTCACTTGAATTGACTTGGCACATGCTCATACATGCTTATGACTGAAACAATAATCAGTTAAGCCTCGATGAATTATTTTGCCTCAGGGGTCCTGAATCACTTTCATGCCATGATTAGTCCTGTTTTTTTGCAAACATGATTATGACAGTTATTGCTCTCTCGTTTGTCGCTCCCTTACTATTGCTAGCCTTCACCTGCACTGAGTATGAGATTTGCTCGTGTTTCCAACTCCCTAAAACCGAATATTGCCAAAAGTGTCCACCATACCTACCTATTAGCATTATTTGTTGTTCCGTGCATATTCAATATGCCTTGTTTTCTTCCGAATAAAATGTTTGCTTGTTATGAGAAAGTTAGTTAGTAAAGCTCTCACGAACTTGATGGCACACTTTATCTTCTTGCACTTAATAATCTTGAACCATTATGTCCATCTTTGTTGCGTATATGCTTGCGCTTTATAAGTTGAAGTTAGCAGAACCATGTATCATGGGGAACACTTTCAACATTGCACTGGTACTTTGTACCTCGTTAATATCATGATTCTTTTGCTTATGGATCCCGGCGGTGTGAAATAAAAGGGGAACTTGTAAGATCATGGAGTTTGTATGTGTGTTAGAGAAATGCCTGGGCTGCTAGCCTAAGCCATGCCTAATCATGGTGGAAACTTGCAGAATAACCATAATGATCATTCTATGGAGCATCCTTAATAAAAACCTATGCAAATAGCAAATAAAAAGACCGCTGAGATGCTCATTGTCTTCTTGCCTTGTCATTTTGATTATGGGATAACTCCTGTATCATGTGCAAGGGGTACCCTATTGGCGGTTCTCTATGATACATATGTACTTACAATGACAAGAGCTTACTTGTGAGTGAAGTTGAGTAGCATGAGGTCCGGTACTCGTAAGTACGGGGCATGAGATTTTAGCTTATAACTTGTCAAGCATATCCTCTTAGTTGTGTCACTTTAACCTTAACCATTTAAAGATGCTTATGATAGGGGCATTGAGAGCTCAAAGCTAATGAGTACCATACTTTCAGCATTTGGAAGCCTTTCAAACTATTCAAAACCTTTTCATTTCTTTGTTGAGTCTCCACATATTCTATGAGCACTTTCTTGAGAGCATAGTTGTCATTCTTAGTGTAATGTGCTTGTCTCAAAACTTAATTAATTGTGTTATGACTTTGATGCTTGTATCTTTGATATCTTTACTTCTAGTCTTCACTTGAACTTCAGAGGTGCCTTGGCACTTATGTTTGCTCTACAATCAAAGGCAAGTGAGATACCACTCTATCATACCTTTTTTATGAGCATTGCAATGTTGCTTATGTTTGTGTTTCATGCTACTTATTATTTTTGAGTTGGAATCTCCTCATAGCTTGCAATGCCTATTAAGTAAACTTAGTTGCATACTCTTTATTATGAATTGCCTGAGTAGTTGATCATATGCTGAGAATATATACATCATATGAAGAAAATGTGTTCGTGAAAGTTTCTTTTATCGCACTCAGTTTTCAACTGAATTGCTTGAGGACAAGAAATAAGCTAAGCTTGGGGGGAGTTGATACGTCCAAAACGTATCTACTTTCCCGAACACTTTTGCTATTGTTTTTCCTCTAAACTTGTGTGATTTGGATACAACTAACACGGACTGATGTTGTTTTCAGCAGAATTACCTTGGTGTCTAGTTTTTGTGCAGAAAATCAACTATCAGGAAAAATCCCGGAAAATATGCCAAAAATCCTATTTCACCAGAAGATTCACGGAGCCAGAATACGAGAGGGAGTGGGGCTGGGGCCTGGCCACACCACCTGGCCACACGAGCTAGGCTTGGCCATGCCCGGGGGTAGTCTGGCCGCCCTAGGCACCCCCTCGGTCTCCCTCTTCGCCTATAAGTTGCCTCTTGACCTAAAAACTCAGGGGGGTTCGACGTTTTTCCAGAAAGAGTTCCACTGTGCCACCACCACCAGATTCCGTGATTCGGAACCAGAAACTCCGTTCTGGCACCCTGCCGGGATGGGGAATTGTAGGAGATCATCGCCATCATCATCACCATCGCTTCTCCATCGACCATCCATGTTTCCCCATCTATGAGTGAGTAATCCCCCGCTGTAGGCTATGAGGATGGTAGGAACTGGATGAGATCGTTCATGTAATGCCATCGGATTGTTAGGGCTCGGTGCCTAGTATCTACTATTAGTGCTTTTTGACCTTGTTGCAACTTGCTATACTTAATGCTTGTCACTAGGGCCCGAGTGCCATGATTTCAGATCTGAACATGTTATTGATTCATTATGATAGTATTGTTTATGGTCTTACCTGCAAGTTGTATACACACGTTGTTGTCCGGAACCAAAGGCCCCAAAGTGACAGAAATAGGGATAACCAGAGGGAATGGCTTTGTTGTGAGAATCACATGTGTTCACGAAGTGTTAATGCTTTGCTCCGGTGCTCTATTAAAAGGAGCACCTTAATTGCCAGTAGTTCCCTTGAGGCCCTGCTGCAAACGGGCTGGGAGGACAAAAGATGTTGTGCAAGTTCTCATTGCGAGCATGTATGACTATATATGGAACACATGCCTATGATTATTTAGTACTTGGATGCTTTATCTTATTTATCTGCAAATGCCCTATGTTCTGATTGCCATGTGAATTGTATTGTCCATGCAATGCCCGTCCATCCATCCATGTGCCTACCGCGCCTTAATCCTACCGTTTACTGCAATTGTTACTATTGTCTTTACTTTTACTACTGCTATTACTTTACTATTGCTACTACAAAACTGTTGCTACTAATAAACTACTGTGAGCAAGATTGTTTCCAGGTGCAGCTGAATTGACAACTCAGTTGTTAAGGCTTATAAATATTCTTTGGCTCCCCTTGTGTCAAATCAATAAATTGGGTTTCACTTCCCTCGAAAATACTGCGATACACCCCCTATACTTGTGGGTCATCAAGGGGCATCAGGAACTGGTGGGGGGCCTAGTGGCGCTTCTAGCACATATTGCTTTTGTGCAGCAGAGAGGAGAATCCTCAAATTCATAGCCCACTTGGTGAAGTTGCTACCATTCGCAACAAGTTTCTCTTTCTCCATGAACACATTGAAATTAAAAGCAGGTGGTTCCATCTACAACAGAATTTGTAAAGTTTATTTAGACTAAGTTTATGATAGATTGATTTCAACTAAACTCCCACTCAAAAACAACATCCCTCGTGTCTTTTTAGTGATTACATGAACCAAATCCACTACACCAAGTCCGATCATCACATGAGTCGGTGTAGCTTCAAAGGAAAGCATCTATATGGGCATCATATCAACTATATGACTCATGCTTAACCTTTCGGTCCGTGTTCCGAGGCCATGTCTGTACATGCTAGGCTCGCCAAGTAAGAACCTTAGTACTCGCGTGTGTAAAACTGTCTTACACCCGAAATATGATCGTGAATTCATGTACACCCAATCATCACGTGATGTCTTGAAGGGGCAAAACATAAACGGTGCATACTTAAGGAAGAACACATTTTTATGTTGATATTTAAATGAGGGATCATCTTATAACGCTACTAAAAACGCCAAACTAGCAATATAAGATGCGAACATCATATGTGTAAAGTGAAATGATATGGTTCTTGCATTTGATCACTATCATATGCATCATGGTATGATCTCTATCAATCCTTTGTGTGTAAGGCCCAGGTCTATGGAACTTACACATTAAGTGTGTTGTAAGTGTATCAACTATACATCAACTCACAACAATACCATATCATGACACAAGCCCAACAACGATCTAAACTAGACGCCTCTAATTTATCAATTGCAAGTTTATGTGGCTTGGGGCTTTCAAAGATAGAACCGCTCTTACCTACGAACATGGAACCACAATGATGATAACCAAATTATTAGCAACTCGTCGTAAATCGGATATTGACTATAGTAGGATAGACAGACACCCGCCAACCACTTATGCAAAACTAGTTGCATGTCAGTCGTGGAACTGGTCTCATGTGCGATGACATGTAAGGTTGGTCCGGGCCGCTTCATCCCACTATGCCACCAATATCCAAAGTACATATAAGAAGCAATAACATGATCATCACCGCCCACATACTCTTATGTGTTCTACCAGTGCAAACCACCTACGCATAGATCAGGCTCTGGTACCACTAAAGGGTTCGCATCATAGAAAAAAATTCCTACGATGAGAACTATACACCAAGATCTATCTACTTGATACAAGCAATGGGTGGATATACATCCATGGAGAACTTACCCTCGAAGACAACAAAGTTTTATTAACAAGTAGGAACTCGTGGATGATGTAGTCGTACGCTTGCCGATCTCAAGATCGTGTGGAAGTCCTAGCGCCGCAAACCAGCAGCGCATCCGCACTCGCACACACGTTCAGGCCACCGAACAACCTCCGCCTCCTTGCTCCAGCGATGCAGCGGAAGCAGCAACTCCTTCCAGACGAAATGCCACCGGGAACATGTATCTCGCTAATCCGAGACCATGGGGGAATAATTCTAGAGGGGGAGAGAGATCCTTCACGAGGAGGTGTGGGGAAGAAGGGTGAGAGGGGTGTCCTTTTATAGGAGGAGGGGGGTACCCCTACCCATGGCCGGAGCCCCATGGGGGGTGACCCCTCACCACCCCCATTCATGTGGTGGTAACCCCCTCCACATAAAAGTGTCCCTTAACATTCCTCTTTAAAGTCTTTACTTTAAATGCATTAAATTTCTTCAAATTTAATGATCTCTCATTTATTAAATTTATTCAGAATTTTGTTAATTACTTTAATTAACAAACATTCACATAAAACCCCTCCAACATTTCAATATTACATACAGAACCAGTTTCCGCAATTTCACCCGAAACAATTTCGGTATCTATTGAAATAATTCGAGCGCTTTGCAATTCATTCGTTTGAAACACATTTGCTCCAAATGGTGTTGGTGTCCCTTAAGTGTGTCACCCTACGGTTTATGAATATGCAAACTTGATCGAGACCCCTCTCAGATCAATAATCAGAAGCGGGACCTGGAGATCCATACTAACTCCTACACATTCTACGATGATTTCTGTGATCGTGAGAACCTTTAACACTAGTAACTAAATCCCTTTGTCTCGCGATATATTACATGTCCGAGATTCGATCATTGGTATCTCCATACCTAGTTTGATCTCGTTACCGACATGTACTCTTTTCTCATTCCCGTGATATAACATTCTAGTGATCTCATCACTTGCTTGCAAGCTAACCAATGTGATATCACCGAGAGGGCCCAAAGAATATCTATCCATCATCAGGATGGACAAATTCCACTCTTGATCCATGAGCTTCTACCTAACACTTTTGTAGCACTGAACCCACCTTTATAATCACCCTTTCATGGTGTGACGTTTGATGTTATCAAGATACTCTTCCAGTGTTAGTGATTAACATGATCTCATGGTCTAAGGACTAGGATTACTTTGTTAGATGTTATAGCAATATAAACACAATGACTTTGATCATAATGCTATACTTCAGATGAATGTTCATCACATCATTCCACTAATGATCTGACCTCGTTATTAACAACATCCGATGTCCATGATCAGGAAACCTTGATCATATTGTTAATCAACGAGCTAGTTTATAAGAGAGGCATAACTATGAACTTTCCTTTTTGTTTATTAAACACACATGTATTAACGTTTCCAAATTAATACAATTATATCATGCAAAATAAATATCTATCATATACTTGGAATATGTATAATAACAAATTTATTATTACCTCTTAGGGCATATTCCCTTCATTAGGTTGTCCGCCTCTGCCATTTGCTTGACCACCGCCTGATGTAGGCCAACCACCTGGTGGTTTATTGGGACAATCAGGCTTCATGTTCCCCTTCTGACCACAACCATAGCATATGATTACTGGCTTTTGACATTCACTTTTAAAATGCTCGGTAACCCACAATTGTGATAGATGACGGTCCTCCGAGACGATGATGCCCCATGATTGGGATTATTGGAGGGTCTAACCCAGGGTTTAAATTCCAGGTTTGGTTTTGGCTTACTTGATTGAACTCTTTTAGTTTCTTGCTTCGCCCTCTTCCTTCTATCCTCCTAAACATTCTTGTAATCATCCTCAAAAGTGATAGCCGCATCTAGCAACTGTTGGAAAGTCTACTTGTGGGCAAGCCTCAACTGCATCTTCACAAATGGATTCAGTCCACACATGAACCGCTTCTTTCTCTTCTCTTTGGTGCTTACCTCGTCAGCAGTGTTACGAGATAAATCACTAAACTCCCGGATGTACTTCATGACACTAAAGTAACCTTGCTGCAGTTCCTCAAATTCCCTGCGCTTCAGTTCAATAACACTTTTCGGAACATGGTATTCACGGAATCTTTATTTGAACTCCTCCTGGGTATACTCCCTTGTCGTGGTGGTGTCACGGCAGATGCCATGGATAGGCTAAAGATGGGGCCAATATGCACTAGAGGAATCCAGGGAGGGATAGTGTGGTGATTCCACACACAGATGCTTTGTATTCTCCAAGTGTACAAGGTTATAGATGCTCTTCAGCTGTATTGGGGAGAGGAGGAAGAAGAAGCTCTCTTACTCTCACCAACACCTATCTCTCAATGAACAAACTACTCATACGCCCGCCAGCCTGCCAGCCCCAACTACAGAGGCCCTAGTGCCCCTTATAAAGGGGAGGCTAGGTCTCTAGTTAGGGCATACGTGGAGGCATATTCCTGGGAATATGCCTCTCCCAAAATAGCAAACCGGTCGGGTCTCCTTTTGCTGTCGTAAGCCATGCAGAGGCTACGTAATCCTCTGCGGCGCCAGCGTCAGCCGACATAGGGTGTGTCACCTTTGTCGTCCACGCCTCGCTGGTCCCTCCCTCTGTTCGCTTCGCTCATGCTCCTGCGCACAGAGGTCACCCTTTGACCAGCGAGATACCTTCCTTCTCTTGCAAGCCTGATATAACCCGGATCATGCCTGGCTAATCCGGCCCCGTGGGTACCTGCATACGAGTTACAAAAAGCCTGCCGGCACACGACATATGTCGGTCGGGACACAGTTAGGTGGACATCCTCCAGTCCGGATTACTCCGTAAGTCGGCCTGCCTTGAGGTGACTCGGCTAGCATACGCTTTGACCTTGCCTTACCTCGGCTAACTCGACCTCTATACCCCGGCGTGACCCTACCCGGGGGTATCCCCCCAACATTAGTCCCCGAAGCTGGTGCGGTCTTAGCAACTTCAGCTGCTAAGGCCATGGCAGGTTCAATCTACCGAGCTTTTTGCTCCCTTTACCGAGTTACCTCATAGCTCGGATTTCATGGCCTAGCTTTCCCTTGGCACATTCCGAGTTATCACTCGTTGGCCAGGTCATCCTTCTGTTTTCCGTGTTATCCTTCCTTCTCTCATACACTTTCCCACGTCCTACGTGGGTGTAATCCATCATCTTGCCTCATTTTAAGGGCCTGCTCCAGTTACTGCACTTATTGTCAGAGGTTACTGCAACAAACGTCGCGTCGCAGCTGCCTCCTCGTTAACTGCATCACCACGTCGCATCGTGATATCCCCTGTTTCATGTGGCCCTTCCTATGGCTTGCCTCTGATTGGCTGATTCGGCTGATACATGGCCACTCCGTGTGGCCTCGATGCACAGCACGATCCCACTACCCACTGCTGGGGCGTGGTTAAATAGGGGAGGGGTGCGCCCCTTGGCTATTTTCCCCTTCTCGCGCCCCTCTGCCTCTCTGCCTCTTCTTCTTCCTTGCAACAGCGCCGCCGCCGCATCTGCTCTGCCGCGCCGCCGCTGCACCGTGCTTCTTTGCATTAGCCTCGCTACCTCTCCCGTGCTGCTTCAACGTCACGGGTCCGCGCCAATCCAAGCCACTGCCTCCCTCGTCTGAACGGGCCGGCGAGGACAGCGACCTGGAGATGATTGAGGAGGAGCTCGCCATCGTTGAAGAAGAGATGGAGGAGGGGGTGAAACCATGGAGCGCGGTTCCTGGGCCGGTTCTTGGGTGTGCCAAGATGACCTAGATTGGCTCTACCGCACCTGCCGCATCCCGGAGGGCGTGATTTCTCGCCTTGCCTCCGAGGAGCTCGCTCCCTCACCCAATCCGGGTGAGTTCGTCGTCTTCCTGTCTCACTTCCAGCGCGGGTTTGGCCCGCCTGTGAGTGATTTCTTCCATGATTTCATCAACATCTACGAACTCCAACCTCACCATCTTCCGGCGAATGCCATTACATCCCTTTCTTCCTTCGCCTCCACCGTAGAAGGATACGTCGGCCTGTGGCCCACCAAAGAGTTCTGGATCCGGTTCTTCGGCCTGCGAAGGAACATGGTTCCGGATAAGGAGCGTGCCCCGGAGGACAAGCACCTGACCCAATGTGGTGCGGCTTCCATCTCACCCCGGAAACAATCTATCTTCCCCCGGGTCACGGGGCTTGATTCCTGCATGGGCTGGGCCTGGACCTTCTTTTACGTGACGAATGGTTCGGATGAGGATCTGATCTGGTTGCGCCCCTTTGCGATGGGTCCTCCTAATCCGGCTCTGTGGGACTAGGTTCCCAAGAAACCCACTGCCCTGGCGAATCAGGTTAATAAGAGGTTCCAGGAGTTGAAGGATCTGGGGCTGCGCAACGAGGACGTGATGATCACATTCGTCCGCAGCGGGATTTCCCCTACAGAAGCGCACACAAGCTCTGCCACATGAGCTGGCGACTTGACCCCAACCGGACCTCCTCCTTCGAGTTGAACAACACTGAGATCTTCCGCCAGATCAAGGCCATGTTCACGACCAATAAGGACTTCTCCGCTGATTGGGAGTGGGGGTTGGAGCATTACTTCTAGGACAAGCCTCCTCCTGCGGTAAATCTCATTACCCACCCCTTTTCCGAGTTATATCCTATGTCAGAGCATGTTATTTATTTGATCCTTTTGCATTTTCCTTTTAGTTGTTTCTTCAGCAAACCCTCGAAGATGGCACCGAGCCTTCCCTAAAATGGGGGAAGGATCGACTTGTCTCAGACAAGGAGGAACCGGATCAGGAAATGTTCCTGCCTACCCCGGACGCAACAAAGCGACCCTCTAGTAACTTCTCTTCCTTAAGGAATTGGCCTGACGATGAAGATGATTCCGACATTGAGGTGTTGAAGGAATATAACCCGGGGCCTATTTCCGCATTTCCGGCTTTAGCTAACACGGCTGGGCAGATCCATGAAGATCCCCCTCTCTCTTCGAGTGAGCCGGCCCCAGCCGTGTCGAAGAAACAGGCTGCCACTTCCGCTGCTTCTTCCGGGCCTCCCAAGACAACCAAAAGGCGGAAGAACTCCGCTGACAAGGTCGCCAGCAAACCTCCGACTAAAGCCATAGTTTGGAGAGCTCGGAAGCCCAAGGAGCCTTTGACTTCTGACGAGTAAGTCACTTTTCTCTTTGTCCAATTCTCTGCCTCATGCTCCTCTATCCATATACCTTTCTTTTTGTTATAATGTGTTATTCTTCATTTAATTTGATAGGGTTGCCGTGGAGGTTCCCCAGAGCGGCTCCAGCATCGCTTCGCCCCTCCGGCGTACCCCATCTCCCCCTCGCGACGATGACATGAGCCTGCTGAGCCCAATTCAGGAAGGCTCGGTGGCTGCACCGGACCTTAGTCCACCTTGTCCAGAGGGGGGCAACCACGGAGTAGGGGGAAGTGGCACGGCCGAGGTAGCAGATGCCCCCAGCTCTTCATTTGCTCAGCCGCACCCCATCACCTTCGAGGTACCAGCAGCAACAACAGCACCAGCACCCGCACAAGCATCAGCACCAGTACCACCAGCAGCACCAGCAGCATCAGCAGCACCAGCAGCAACACAAGCACCAGTACCAACACCAACTCCTTCTGCCTCGTCCGAATCTTCCAAGACTCGGCGAGAAAACCCAGCTAGCACCACGGCCGCACCCAAGTCCAAATCTGCAGCTCAAGCCTCAGCCTCCCAGCAGCAGCCCAAGGCTAAGAAAGGTTCTGGCGCCACCAAGGCAACATCCATCGAGGCTGGACAGCACACGCTTGCGTCTATGCTGCCGAAGAGAGATGCTTCCTCCGGGTCAGCTAGCAGCAAACAACTCGCATTGCATACCAGCCCTGCTGCCGCCCTAGTTGCGAGGAGAGAAGCCCACGCCAAAGGCTTGGTGGCGCCTCACATGCTTAGCGGAGAGAGCTATCCTCCAGCTTTTATTGAATACGTCGACAATTGGAACAAAGCGGAGTTCGTCGATCCAAACGACGATCTCCCGAAGAAGTTTGGGCCCGCCGAATTCAGCGCACAAATGAACACAGCAGCCAAGGCTATCAACATTGCTGGCCGGATGATGGAGGTACGCTACTTTGTCTTTTACTTAATACGCACAATTTCTTAGAGACATATCCATTAGTCCCCGAGCCTCCGGGGGAGTAACTTGTTACTCGGTCGGATGCTCCTTAGCGAACTAGCGTAGCTCCTTAGTAGCTTCGAGTATGCACACACCTAGAGCCGGGTTAAGTTCCACTTGGCCCGGATCTTTCACGCTTCAAATAGGCACTCACCTAGAGCCGGGTTAAGTTCCACTTGGCCCGGATTCTGTACACTTCGAATATGCACACACCTAGAGCCAGGTTAAGTTCCACTTGGCCCGGATCTTGCATGCTTCGAATATGCACTCACCTAGAGCCGGGTTAAGTTCCACTTGGCCCGGATTCTTTACACTTCGAATATGCACACACCTAGAGCTGGGTTAAGTTCCACTTGGCCTGGATTTTGTACACTTCGAATATGCACTCACCTAGAGCCGGGTTAAGTTCCACTTGGCCCGGATTTTGTACACTTCGAATATGTATACAACTGAGCCAACCTTGCTCTTTTCAGATCACTACCAATCGCCGAACTGCTGAGTTTCAGCGCCTCTTGGACTCACACAAGGGGCTGCGCTCGAAACATGTTGCGCTTCTCGATGAGTGCGAGAAAAAGGGTATGTTTTTCCTTCGACTTCTCCCCCATCTTTCTTTGTCTTTTCCCGCCGAACTAATTTGTCATTCGAATTGCACAGCCGGAGTGGAGGCCGAAAACAAAATTATGAGAAAAAACTTGGCCGAGATAAAAGGTAATTCGCTTTGATTACTCAATTTCCATGCTCTCTCTCCTTTCTCCTGAGCTTGGCAGATATTCATACCTCGGCTCTGTCGGGTCAACAAACTGTTGCAGCATCCCTTGAAGATAGGGTGCCCGTGCCTGATATGATGCTGCATTTTCTTGAACAAGCAGGGCAACATTAGGCTGAGCTCAATAAGAAGGATGACGAACTTGCCAAACTCCGAGCCAAGGATGATGAAGTTGCCAAGCTCAAGGCTGAGATGAAAAAACTTAAAGAGCTCCACAAGATTGAGATGGACAAGGCTGACCAAGACTTCACCAAAGAGCGAGAATGTCTTAGCCTTCAACTTTCAAAGGATCAAGACTTGCTGAAGGAGGCCGATGTCAAGCTTGACTTGGCTAATGTCAAACTTGAGAACCTCCGGAAGAGGCGTGCTGATTGCACCAACAAGCTGACTCGGATCCATAGTCATATCTCCCGTAAGTTCTTTTCCTTTAGCTGATATGTATTTCTCCGGGTTAAACCCTTTGACTTATTTCACTTGTTTCGTTTTCAGGCAAATTCCCCTAGAGCGATGCCATTGCGGCTACTATCGTCGCCAAGTTCCCCCAGTAGAGGGGTACCCCAACTGGTCCTAGGTCTGAAACTATTCCCTATGACATGGAGGACTTGCTGGTCAACCTATCCTCTCGCATTGAAATTGTGAAGAACTATGGCTCGGGTCTCCTTTATTCAGCCATCCGGATCTTTCGTGCCCTTTGGCCTGATGAAGATGTTCCGGAGGAATCTACTGTTTTGATCAATAGGCTGATGGACTGCGAGACCCAGCTCGACCTCTGGAGGGAATCCTCCACTCGTGCTGGAGCTGATACTGTCCTCCACATTGTGCTTACGTGGTATGAGAAATTAGATCTGAAGATTCTTGAGCGCTTGCGCATCGGGTCCAAATGGTCAAATGATCCGGATTGGGTTGCTCAGTGCAAGGCTTGTGCCCACAACCTAATCCAGTTTGCCCTTGTCCATCAATGGAACGAAGAACCAAGCTTCCTCGCCGTTGATGATGAATTTGTTGAAGATGGTTCGGGTGACGAGGAAGAGGACGAAGCCTCAGATCTTGAAGATAACGAAGATGATGACGAGACTGAAGCCGGAGTTCCACCTGCCGGTGCCGAGTTACCTCCTCCTGCTGCTGCTCCTTAAGCACGAAAAACACTTTGAAATTTATCAGATCCCCGGATGCCGGGTGCAGATGTATCACTCATACTGATTATATTTTGCTACTTAGCTATTCACACCGGATTAACTTGGCGTAGTCCCCGAGTTTCATTTTCTTGTTTCTCCAATTT
Organism: Avena insularis; assembly: GCA_023614405.1. Lineage (NCBI taxonomy): Eukaryota > Viridiplantae > Streptophyta > Magnoliopsida > Poales > Poaceae > Avena > Avena insularis. The sequence goes on along the minus strand of CM042690.1, from coordinate 654,094,964 downwards.
CATGGCTCGGCTCGCGTCTACCATGATTCGGTTTTGTGACTTACGAGTCCGAGTTTCAAAAATTGACTTAACAATACTTGGAAACTTGAGGATTAGCTCAAAATAATCCAGCATAGCAAAAATGAGATAAACATAAGGTTAGTCCGAATAACAAATGTCGGCTCGATTACGTTCTTTTCCTTAGTCATTTTTCGTGTGCTACGCAATTCCAAACTTGTTCTCTTGCTTGCCATGAAGCCAAATCTTGTTGGACAGCAGCAAGTCGAAGAGTTGAGTTTCTGATGCTTACACACTACTAATCCGTCTTAGGCTGAAGGAACTTAAGCCAGCCGACATAAAAAATAAAATAGTTAACGCATAGAATGACAATTTTTACTAAGGCAGTCCCCGAGTTATAGCTCGAGGTGCCAGGATTTCATTGATAAACTCATTGTCGGCATACATACCGACATACGAGAGACTCGGATACACACACTTCTTTGTTAAGTGTAGAACGGATGAAGTAGAGCTACATTCCATGGACGCTTAGATTCCTCGCCGGACCTGTCCGCCTTGTTCTTCTCCTGTGGTTGTGCACCAATGAGATAATAAGAGTCATTGGGCAATGCTTTGCTCACGATGAATGGCCCTTCCCATGGGGGGGATAACTTATGCATGCCAGCCGTATGTTGTACCAGCCGAAGTACCAAATCACCTTCCCGGAAGACTCGGGGGTTTACTTTCCGGCTATGATAGCGTCGGACATTTTGCTGATATATGGCGGATCTGTACAATGCCAATTCTCTCGCTTCTTCCAGCAGATCAACATCATTTTGCCGGGCTTCTTGCACTTCGTCTTCTGTGTATTGGGTGACCCTAGGTGAATCATGCTCTATGTCGGCTGGTAATACAGCTTCTGCCCCATATACCAGAAAAAATGGCGTATAGCCCGTTGATCGATTCGGAGTTGTTCTTAAACTCCACAGTACCACTGGTAGTTCTTCTATCTAGCACCCCACTGATCTTTGCAGCGGCTCAATGAGACGGGGTTTTATCCCGGATAAAACTAATCTATTGGATCTTTCCACTTGTTCGTTTGATGCGGGGTGGGCTACTGAAGCAACGTCCAGCCGGATCTTCTTATCTCGGCAGAATCACACAAATGCTCCTTTAGCAAAATTAGTGTCGTTATCTATTATGATATTGTGAGGATAGCCATATCTCAGGATGATATCTTTGAGGAATGTCACGGCTGTAGCTCCATCATATTTTTTTATCGGCTTTACTTCAATCCATTTTGTAAACTTGTCAACCATAACCAAGATATGGGTCATATTTCCTCTCGCCGGCTTAAATGGACCAACCATATCCAAACACCATACAGCGAATGGCCAGGTAATTGGTATGGTCTTGAGGTCCAACATTGGCATGTGTGTCTTGGTAGCATACCTCTGACAACCATTGCATTTTCTTACTAGATCTTCTGCTTGTTCCAAGGCACTTGGCCAGTAGAATCCATGCTAGAAAGCTTTTGCCACTAAGGCCCTGGATGAGGCATGATTCCCACATTCCCCTTGATGTATATCTCGGAGGATGTCAAGCCCTTCTTCCGGGTCAACGCACCGTTGCAGGACATTCGTGACACTCCTCTTGTATAGCTCGGCATTGATAATCATGTATGCCTTTGCTCTCCTCTGAATTTGCCTCGAAGGCACCTCTTCATTGAGCAAAGTTCCATCCTTCAAGAACCGGAATATGGGCAGTGCCCAAGTTGGTATAGCTCGCACTGGAAACACATCCTTGTCAATTTCCATTTGATCCATTGACATAACCTCTGCCGGGTCAAGCTGCACTGTCCCCGGGTTCTGCGAAGCACTCCTCGGGTTTCCTGAACCACTTCCCACATCAATGTCCATGGGCACAGCTTCCGACTCCGGATTTGCTGGGATATAGATTGACTCAGATTCTGGGGATGGCCTAATAGACTCCTTTCTGAGGTGCTCTAGTGCTACACCCGGTGGAATCGCTTGTCGGGTTGATCCGAGTTTCGACAGTACGTCGGCAGCCTCGTTTTCCAGCTGGGGTACATGGTGAAACTCGCATCCCTCAAAGTATCCTGACATCTTCTGCACATGGAATCTGTACAATGCCATGTTTGCATCAAAAGCATCCCATTGCCCTGAAACTTGTTGAACTACCAGCTCCGAGTCACCGCAGCACTAGATCCGACGTATTCCAATTTCTTTTGCCACTTTGAGCCCATGCACAAGTGCTTCATACTCTGCAACGTTGTTTGATGCTGTGAAGTGGATCTGCAACACGTACTTCAGCTGGTCTTTCTTAGGAGAGGTAAGCAGACCTCCGACGCCTAACCCGGTTTTTGTCTTTGATCCGTCAAAATGCATTCTCCAGTAATTTGGATCAGGCAATGGTGGCTCATATTGCATCTCGGCCCAATCCACGAAAAAGTCGGCCACTGCCTGAGACTTGGTCGCATCTATCCTATCATATTGTGGAGCGTAAGGGGCTAGCTCGATTGCCCATTTCGCGATCCAACCGCTTGCATCCTTGTTGCTCATTATTTCAGATATGGGGGCTTCACATATCACTTTTATGGGGTGCTCTTCAAAATAATGTTTTAGCTTCTTAGCTGCCATATACACACCATATGCCATCTTCTGATAGTGAGGATAGTTCTGCTTTGATGCTGATAATACCTTGCTCAGGTAATAGACTGGCCTTTGCACTGACTTACCCTCCTCGTCGCGTTCTACCACAATCACTGCGCTTACAACCCGGTTGGTTGTGGCTATATAGAGCAACATTGGCTCTTTTGATAGTGGAGAAGCTAACACTGGTGTAGTGGCTAACATTTTCTTTAACTGGATGAAGGCTTCATTGGCCTGTGGTGTCCATACGAACTTGTCCGACTTTTTCATTAGTTGATAGAGAGGCAATTCCTTTTCTCCCAACCGACATACAAACCGACTTAAGGATGCCAGACAACCAGTGAACTTCTGGACATCGTTAAGGCACCTCGGCAATTCCATTTGCTCTATGGCTCGGATTTTAGTTGGGTTAGCTTGGATACCTCGGCTGGAGACAAGGAATCCGAGTAACTTTCCAGCCGGGACATCGAAAGTACACTTTTCCGGGTTAAGCTTCATTGGAACCTCCTTAGGTTCGAGAATGTTTGCCTGATATCATCAAGGAGCGTTTTTATTTCCTTGGTCTTTATAACCACATCGTCCACATATAGTTGCACATTTCGGCCAATTTGGACGTGCAAGCATTTTTGCATACATCTTTGGTACGTTACCCCTGCATTACGTAAACCGAAAGGCATGGTGCGATAGCAATAAGCCCCGTACGGGGTAATAAACACAGTCTTTATTTGATCGTTCGGGTTCAGATGTATCTAGTGGAAACCAGAATATGCGTCCACGAATGACAACAACTCACACCCAGCAGTAGAATCTATGACCTGGTCTATCCTTGGCAGTGGGAATGTATCTTTTGGGCACGCCTTATTCAGTTTCGTGTAATCGATGCACATACGCCAAACCACTACCACATTCGGATCATCTTTCTTCTTCTCCACAAGCACCGGATTAGATAACCAATCTGGATAAAGCACTTCCATGATGAACCTGGCTGCGAGGAGCCGAGCTATCTCATCTCCAATGACTTTTCTCCTGTCTTCGGCGAAGCGGCGGAGAGGTTGCTTCACCGGCTTTGCTCCGGGTCTCACGTTCAAAGAGTGCTCGGCCAACTCCCTCGGAACACCTTGCAAGTCATGTGTTGACCAAGCAAAGATATCCTGATTCTCACGGAGGAAGTTGACGAGCTCACTTTCCTATTTGTCAGCTAACCCGGCACCAATTGTTAGAGTGCTCTCTGGGAACAGATCATCAATAGGTACTTTCTTTGAATCATTTGTTTCTTGAAATGAGACACTTCCATGTGGGTTGCTCAGCGCCGGCATATACTGCTGCGTGGACTGAGCCAATGCTGCTACTTCCTGGATCTTTCTCTTTTCTTGTGCAATCACGAGTGACTCGGCCAGGTTAGACCCGGCCGACGCACACTCAATGGAACGTCGGAAATCCCCAGCTATGTGATACATTGCAAATGTATCTATAATTTTTGATGTTCCATGCTTAGTTTTGTTCCAACAGTGCCAGCTGCCTGTTTTCTGTTGTTTTTGGTTCCAGAAAAGTCAGAAAATGAATATTCTCGGAATTGGACGGGACAAAAGCCAAAGTGCCTATTTTACCGGGAGGGATCAAGAGCCCGAATACGAGACGGAGAGGGGCCAGGGGCCGGCCACACCACCTGGCCACGCGGCCAGGCCTGGCCTGCGGCAGGGGGTGGTCTGGCCGACCCTAGCACCCCCTCGGCCTCTCCTTCCGCCTATAAGTTGCCCTCAGGACGAAAACCCTAAGTACCCGATCAAATATCCACGAAAGAGTCTGTAGCCGCCGTCATCTCCATCCCTAGATCGGGAGGGATCTAAAGCTCTTCCCGGCACCCTGCCGGAGAGGGGAATTCACCCTGGAGGCCTTCTTCATCACCATGCAAGCCTCCGGTGTGATGCGTGAGTAGTTCATCCTTGGACTACGGATCCATGTAGTAGCTAGATGGCTGGTTCTCCTCCTTTGTGCTTTCATGTTTAGATCTTGTGAGCTCCGTTCATGATCAAGATCATCTATTTATAATTCTACATGTTGTGTTTGCGGGGATCCGATGGATATTGAGATGCTATTTCAGATTGATTATTGATTCTATCATGTCTTTGTTATTTGTGATCTTGCATGCTTTCTGTTGTTAGTAGCTATCTTGGCCAAGTAGATGCTAGCAACTCCAAGAGTTAGTATTTATGCTCGATAGTGGGTTCATGCCTCTGGTAATCTGGAGAAGTGATAGAAATCTCTAAGGTACTAGATGTGATGTTGCTACTAGGGAGAAAACAACAATCCTTTGTTCATAGAACAATTGTATTGTTTACCTTACACACAGTTCGTAAAGCAATAATCTGTTGCTTGCAACTTAATACTAGAGGGGGTTCGGGTGATAACCTGAAGGTGGATTATTAGTCATAGATGCAGTTGGATGGCGGTCTATGTATTATGTTGTAATGCCCAATCAAGTATGAGAGGAGTCAAGATGATTAGTATATGTATGTATTGTTTTCTCGGAGTTTGTCAATTGCCCTGCTGTAATTTGTTCACCCAGCATGTTATCTATCTAAGGAGAGCCACCTCTAGTGAACTATGGATCCTGGTCCTTTTCTTTTACATACAATCTACAATCTTTTACTGCTTTGTGTTTACTTTCTACAAACTTTTACTTCTTTCCATTCGATGCGTTTAATCCTTTGTTTTCCGCAAAACACGGTGAGATTGACAACCTCATCGCAAGTTGGGGACAAATTTCTATGGTTGTGTTGTGCAGGTCTCCACGTTGCTACTAGCACCGGTAGTGCGCCCTGCCAAAGCTCAGCTAGTAACACCTTTGAGGTGTTTCCTTGCTCCTACTGGTTCGATTAAACCTTGGTTTCATAACTGAGGGAAACTTTCTGCTGTGCTCATCATACCTTCCTCTTGGGGTTCCCAACGAGCTCTACACCAACACCACGCACCAAGCACTTTTCTGGGCGCCGTGTATTGAGCCATCAAGCGATTTTTTGGCGCCGTTGCCGGTGAGTCAAGGACATCTTCACAAGGGGAGTCCCTCATAACCAATCTCTTTACTTTGTTGTTTTTGTTTTGCTTAGTTTTCTTTTTGCTTTGTTTGCTTGTTTTGTTCTTCAAAAATCCAAAAAAAAATTAGTTTTACTTGTTTGCTTTCTTATTTGAAAAACACAAAAAAATTAGTTCCTATCTTGAGTTGCCACTATGTCTAGCCTTGCTCCAATCACTATGTCACCCGAGGAAATGATTCTCACTTTTAAACAAGGAATTGAGGAAAGCTTTAAGGAAGCTTGGTCTAGAATCTCTGATCTACATGAAAAGACCGAGCCTAAAATGATTCAAGGCTTGTTCCTTAGCAGTTTTTACCTTGGGATTGCTCTTTGCTATAGATATGCTTTAGATGCTATTGCGGGAGGACATTTCCTCCAAAGTAATGAGAATGATGTCATTAATGCTATAAAGAAATTGATCCTCACTTACAACTTGCCTAGCCAAACTGATACTTCTTTCGCAAAAATATGTGCTAGGTTGGACATTCTTGAGGCTAGCACTACTAGATTAGAAGGGTGCTATAATACGCTTAGGGAGCATCACGATTATGTTCCAATAAACTCTGAACCATCAAAGTGGTTCCCTACAGTAAAGATTGAGATAAACAATGAAACTTTTCAAGCCCGTTGTGACATCATGTCTGAATTTTGCCTTATGCCTAAATATATTTATAAATCTCTGAATACTTGGGAGCTCATTGAAGGAGGAAAAGAAATATCTCTTACTAATAATAGTACCATATTACCTCTTGGAATTGCTGAAGGAGTGTTTACAAAGATCCTTGGGAAAACGATTCCTATTGATTATCTTGTTATTGAATGTGCAGGAAAAGGACAAATTACACTTGGAAGGTCCCTATTAGAACTCCTTGGAGCAATAATAGATGTGGGAAAGGGGACCATGCACCTTTCTTATCCACCAAACAATCACATTTTCCCCAAGGTTAAGAATAAAAATAAGAGAGGTAAGGGCAACAAAGTTGGTTTTAATGCTTCTTCATTTGAGAACACTTGATTCTTTCTTTGCTTCTTATGCCTAACTTAAAGGCGTTAAAGAAAAGTACTTGTTGGGAGATAACCCAAGAGTTTTAGATAAGTCTTGGAAGTTATTACCTCTGTAATAACCTCTCCTTATCCTTTTTATTTGCTTTTTGTGCCAAGAGTAACCTCTAATGAGAGTGAAGTAATGATTGGGAAAGTTGCTGTCCCGAAACAGATTTCTGTGCTTGGCCGTAAAAAATCCTGAGAGAGCTCTGTATGTTGGATTGAGCTGCAATTTTTTGCGCTTCTGCCCCAGGTTTTTATCTAACTTTCGTTAGTCCAACACTTTTTGATTTGAGCAACAGAAGGTCTTCGAAAAAATTCGTCTTAACCTGCTGGTCTGTTTTGACAGATTTCTGCCATTTTCTGCATTTGCTTCTTGTTAGTTCCTTCCTGAGTTCCTTTGGGTAATTGAGCTTTTCGAGGGAAGTGCTACAGTAGCTAGTGTTCTAATGGAAGTTTATTTGGTGTTATAACTGAACCTTAAGACTTATTTATCTTAAGTGCACTAATGTTGCTAATGAGATTGTGTGAAGTTTTGTATGAAGGAAAATTTTTAGGTGTATGGAAGGAATGATCAATGAGATGAAGGATGGACTAAAGCTCAAGCTTGGGGATGCCACACGTGTCACCCCAAGAAATATCCAAGAATTACAAGCGTCAAATCTTGGGGATGTCCAAGGCATCCCCTTCTTCATCAATAAAAATTCTAGGTTTCTTCCAAACGCTTCATTTTTATTGTTTCGTGCACAGTTGTGTTTCTCTTGGAGCGTCTTCCTTTTTTGTTTTCATTTTGGTTTTTAGTTTGCTTGGTTTGCTTAGTTTTTTGAATAAGTTGGTTGGACCCCCTCTTTCACACTTTGGTTTGCAAATAGTTTGGTTTGGTCTGGAAAAGTGTAGGAAAGTTCATGCTTTTGTGGTAAAAAGAGCTCGTTTTTGACTGTGGCCTATGCTTTGTCATGCCATGCTTGATATTGTTTTGGCTATATGCTTAGTATTCTTTGCTGTAGCATGACTTGTTATAAACAATTGAGATTGCTTAATGTGCCTTGGATGAATCATGCGTTGTTTTAGCATATTAAAGCATAGTATAATGGTATTCTCCTTTGATGCTTTATTTGGGTTGACTTGGCGCATGCTCACACCATGTTATGACTATCTCAAGTCACCATAGCCTTTATGATCCTTTAGTTTTCAACTTGTAGCATCACTTTATGTTTTGATCAATGATGTTTTGTCGCTCTGCATGATTATGGCCATTATTGCTCTCTTAGTTTGTCGCTCCCAGTCTTTTGCTAGCCTCCACAACCAAGTATGAGTTCCACTCATGCATCCAACTCCCTGAACCAAGTTATTCCAAAGAGTCCACCATACCTACCTACTATCCTATGCTATTCCAAGTATATTCATGCTCTTGTTTACCTTCCACTTGTTATGAGAAAACTAGTGATTAAAGCTCTCACGAACTTAATGTCACACTTTACTTTATTGCCTCTAATAAACTTGAACCATTGTGTCGTCTATGTTGTATATGCTTGCACTTATTTGTTGGGAATTAGCCGAACCATGCTTTCATGGGAAATGCTTTCAACATTGCACTTGGTACTTGAACCTAGTTGATATCATGCTCTTTTGTATATGGATGTCATCGCTGTGAAATGAAAGGGGAGCTTGTAAGTCCATGGAGTTATGTATATGTGTTAGAGAAACACCTGGGCCGCTGGTCTAATCCATGCTGACATGGTGGAAACCTGCAGCGTAACCATAATGAGCTGTCTATGAAGCATTCTTCTTATAAAAAAAGAGTCCTATTGAGAAAAACGAGAAAAGAAAAAAATGATACTATGAAAAGAGGAAAGAGAGAAAAAAAAAGCACCATATTCCCATGGTAAATAAGAAGAATGCTGAGATGCTCGTTGTCTGCTTGCCTTGTCATTTTGATATGGGGATTCTTCCGTATCATCGGGCAAGGGGTACCTCGTTGGCGGTTCTCAATGATATACATGTACTTACGATGACAAGAACTTACCGGTGACTAAACTTGAGTAGCATGAGGAGCGGACCTCGTATACAAGGGACATGAGATTTCTGACTTATACTTTGTCAAGCATGTACACCATAGTTTGTTCACTTTAACCTTAATCACTTCAAGATGCTTATGATAGGGGCAATGAGAGCTGAAAGCTATAAGTATCATAATTTTTGGAAGCTCTTTATGAGACTTGAATCCCTACTTCCCTTTTACAAAAGGCCTTTCTTCCACCATTATATTGAGAGCATAGTGGCCATTCTTAGTTCTATGTGCATTGTCCCAAGACTAGTTGATTGATGCATAACTTGTTATTGCTTGTTTGAAACTATTGTATCTAGTCACTCTTATGAACTTTGAAGGTGTCCTATGCATTTATATTTGCTACTCTATTGAGGGACAAGCTGAATACTATTATGCTATGTTTTCTTTATGTAAAACAAACAAACGTCTTGCAAAGCAGTGTTATTCATGAATCTTTTGTTTGTGCCTTTTCATGTTGCATCATAGTTTCTTTGCTTATTGCTAGAACTTTGTCTTTCATGTTATGATTTAAGTACTATGATCCCAGCTTTGAATCTTTTGCAAATACTTTGATCAAGTCTTTGATGGTGCATGTCACCTCAAAAATTATTTCTTTTTATCACTTACCTACTCGAGGACGAGCAGGAGTTAAGCTTGGGGATGTTGATACATTGCAAATGTATCTATAATTTTTGATCCTCCATGCTTAGTTTTATCCACTTTCTTGTGTTTTGTTCCAACTTTGGAGTACTTTTCATATGATTTCTTGGACTAACCTATTAACAAGAGCCACGATTGTCGCTACCTTTTTACATTGTTTTTGGTTCGGAAAAGTCAGAAAATGAATATTCTCGAATTGGGACGGGACAAAACCCAAAGTGCATATTTTTAGGAAGGGATCAAGTGCGAATCTGAGGCGGAGAGGGGCGGGGCGGCCACACCACGGCAGCGGCCAGGCCTGGCCAGCGCCGAGGTGGTCAGCCGACCCCAACACCCCCTCGGCCTCTCCTTCCGCCTATAAGTTGCCCTCAGGACGAAAACCCTAAGTACCCGATCAAAAATCCACGAAAGAGTCTGTAGCCGCCGTCATCTCCATCCCTAGATCGAGAGGGATCTAAAGCTCTTCCCGACACCCTGCCAGAGAGGGGAATTCACCCTGGAGGCCTTCTTCATCACCATGCAAGCCTCCGGTGTGATGCGTGAGTAGTTCATCCTTGGACTACGGATCCATGTAGTAGCTAGATGGCTAGTTCTCCTCCTTTGTGCTTTCATGTTTAGATCTTGTGAGCTCCGTTCATGATCAAGATCATCTATTTGTAATTCTACATGTTGTGTTTGCGGGGATCCGATGGATATTGAGATGCTTTTTCAGATTGATTATTGATTCTATCATGTCTTTGTTATTTGTGATCTTGCATGCTTTCCGTTCTTAGTAGCTATCTTGGCCAAGTAGATGCTAGTAACTCCAAGAGTTAGTATTTCTGCTCGATAGTGGGTTCATGCCTCTGGTAATCTGGGAAAGTGACAGAAATCTCTAAGGTACTAGATGTGATGTTGCTACTAGGGAGAAAACAACAATCCTTTGTTCATAGAACAATTGTATTGTTTACCTTACACGCAGTTCGTAAAGCAATAATCTGTTGCTTGCAACTTAATACTGGAGGGGGTTCGGATGATAACCTGAAGGTGAATTATTAGTCATAGATGCAGTTGGATGGGGGTCTATGTATTATGTTGTAATGCCCAATCAAGTATGAGAGGAGTCAAGATGATTAGTATATGCATGTATTGTTTTCTCGGTGTTTGTCAATTGCCCCGCTATAATTTGTTCACCCAGCATGTTATCTATCTAAGGAGAGCCACCTCTAGTGAACTATGGATCCCGATCCTTTTCTTTTACATACAATCTACAATCTTTTACTGCTTTGTGTTTACTTTCTGCAAACTTTTACTTCTTTCCATTTGATGTGTTTAATCCTTTGTTTTCCGCAAAACACGGTGAGATTGACAACCTCATCGCAAGTTGGGGACAAAGTTTTGTGGTTGTGTTGTGCAGGTCTCCACGTTGCTACTAGCACCGGTAGTGCGCCCTACCAAAGCTCAGCTAGTAACACCTTTGAGGTGTTTCCTTGCTCCTACTGATTCGATTAAACCTTGGTTTCATAACTGAGGGAAACTTGCTGCTGTGCTCATCATACCTTCCTCTTGGGGTTCCCAACGAGCTCTACATCAACACCACGCACCAAGCACTTTTCTGGGCGCCGTGTATTGAGCCATCACTATGGTAATTACTCCATTTGGCTCGGGCAACTTCATCTTCAGGTAGCTGATATGAGTAATTTCCATGAATTTGTTCAGGGCTGGCCTGCCGAGTAACGCGTGATATGCACTTTCTAAGTTCACAACCTCAAACTCCAAATTCTCGGTTCGATAGTTATCTCTTGTGCCGAATAACACATCAACCTGGACTTTGCCAATGGGTTCACATGAAACACCTGGCACAATGCCATGGAAAGTTGTCCTAGTGGCTTGGAGCATGTTCTCCGAGATACCCAACATGCGCATTGTGTCCACGTACATAATATTGATGCTGCTGCCATTGTCAATCAGCACCTTGGAGAACCTCCCATTGATATTTGGCCCGATGAACGTTGGGTCTAGCACTAATGCATACGAACCAGGGCTCGGCATAAGCTTGGGATGGTCCTTGATACTCCAGGTAATTTCCTGATCCGGCCAAGGCATATACCTCGTCACTGCCGGCATAACCGCATTCACTTCCATATGTCGGCGTTGCAAGCTTTTTCTATCTGTTTCCTCCATGGTAAACACACAGTAACTCTGGTGATGCTCTCTGTATTCATTTCTCCCTTCATTGCTGGGAAACCTTTGATCTGGCTGTTGCTGGTTTTCCACCTGATGCACTGCATCCCTTCTTTCATGATTCTCATACCTCGGAGGAGGTGGTGGTAACATTAACTATTGCGTATTTACTCTGGAGAGCAACTGCTGACGAGGTAACTCCTGACGAGGTTGATTGTTCCGAGGTGCCTGAGCATTCCCCGAGCCATTTTGCTCTATCTTCCTCATCCACTCACATTGCCGGGTTGTATGACCCGTCGGGTTACTCGGATTTGGCATGTGAAATTTGCACGGCTGATCCAGCATTGCCTCATATGTATACCTCGGCCGGTCTTTCTTTTCTTGCCACTGTCTCTTTTGCTCGGGCGTCCAAGTTTTCTTTCCATCATTTCTTGGGGTCCACTATTTTTCAACACCCGGATTTTTAATCCCAGATGCCCGTTATGCCATACCTTGCAATCCTAGGATTACCATTTTTGTGATACATAATGGATTGGATATCACAATACATCATCCATTACAAACCATACATAAGGTCTTACACAAATAAGGATCTCATGATCCAGTCTTAATACAACAAGCAGCGGAAATAAAAGATAAGCATAGCGGTGGGGTCCAACTTCAGGGGCACAGGCAATGCTGACAAAGCTAGATAGTCCTAGTTATCATAGTCGTCCTGCTGGCCATCATCTTGGTAGTCTCCTTCATAGTCTGGCCATGAGAATAGCCAGGGACAAAAGCCATGAGTACTCTTTAAGTACTAACAAGTAGTAAGTGCTAAGTTAAAGTGCTAAATCTAAGTTTAACTATAAAGTTAAGTTTGAAACCTAAGCTGAGTTCTGAAGCAAAGAAAGATAAAATAAAGTTCTAGAATCACTTAAGTTGGGAAGCTATTGTCATAAACACAACCCTGTTGTGGTCAAGTCAAGATTCATCATTCATTTCATAAGTTGGTTTGAAAATAGACAACGAAACAGTATGGCCATTCCAACAGTCCATAACCGCGGACGCGGCTATTCGAATAGTTTGACACTCTGCGGAGGTGGTACACTTTCACCACAAGATTCGATACATCTGTCAGGGATAACCCTGAATCATCATACTTAGTATGCAGATAATCAAACATAACCTTTCCTTTACACACCCTAGTATAAGCACCTCTCCTATGAGCATGGCCTCCCAACCATGACCATCAGCCATGCTAATCAGTCAAAGTGGTATAACTAAAGCATGCCTAAAGCATCTTTGCTCAAGTCATCTAGCTTAATTCTAGCTTGCTAACAATAGCTTGCCTTGGTTGGTGCAGTGGTTGAAGTTTTCTTCTTCTTCTTGGTAGAACTCCTCCTCCTCGTAGACTTGGTCGGTACTATCGTCTATAAATACATACGGACTACACAATCACCAAACAATACTTAACTAGTCTAATTAGCATTCTAAGGCATATAGTTGATGATCTATTTTCATTACAAGCATCACAAGTCTTATTAAATAGTTTCATTCCTTTTATTTTAGAAAAGTAATTTCTACTCATTGAAAAAAATCAACTAAGATTCAATATTCACCACCTAAAATATGGGATCATGTGGACACATGTCATCACCACATATTCTAACATGTGGGAATGTGATTTAAGGGTTGGATCATAATTACTTTGGTTTAAGTTTATTATTTAATGATTTAAAGTGACTAGAAATGCCTATATAGCATTATTTTGGTACTAGTACAAAGTCACTATGTGTAAACCTTAATATTATTACATATTCAGATAGATATGGTAAAATTTGATTTTTGAGAGTTGGAATTATCTCAAAAGCTAACTCGGTTGATTTTATAAAAATGTTGCAAGGTGCAAATGCTTCTGTTTTGTTATTTTTACTAGGAGAGCTCTATAACTCTAATTGAATTAAGTCCAACGGGCTTGGGTAGATCTTTTCAGTAGCTTTCCAACAAAATTGTAATCACTTCATTTGGATTTGTAAATCTCTCTGAATTGAATTTTAAACTAAGGGACAAAATTGGGTTTAAACTAAAAAGAAAAATCCTAATTCAAACTAACTGGGTTGCGTGGGAAACTCTAATGCGCCGGCCCAGTGTCACTCAGCAGCGCGGGGCTCAGCTGACAGGGGGGTCCACTGGTTAGCGGCTCATAACGCGCCAAGCGGTACGGGGCGATCTGGGGCGTTGGATTAGTACGAGGATTAACTGCTAGGGATCATCGTCGACGACGGACTGGTCGCCGACGAGCTCTAACCCTAGCGGCTCGGTGGGGGTGCATAGGGGCATACCAGGGCTCCAGCGACGATGGCGAGGCGGGCAAACGGACTGGTGGTAGACGGCGATCTCAGGGACGGTCGAGGCAGCTCTGGGGTGGTCGCAATTAGCGGCGCCCTTCTCCTCTAGAGGCGGCCTGCTCCGGTGCAATTCCGGTGAACTGCTGCTCCCCTTGCTCCGTCTAGAGGTGTGGGACGGTCTGTGAGGTGAGGGGAGGTGAGTGGTGTGCTGCAAATGGCTGGGGGTGCCCTCCTTTTATAGGCTCGACGGTGGGACAGCGCGGCATGGCCAGGCGACATGGCTACAGGCTGCTAGCGGCATGGCTGCGGGCGGCGATCGACGTGTTGTCTCCTGGCGGTGCTCTAGGGCTTTAATGCGGGCTTAGGGGCGGTGGTATGCGGTCGGGCGGAGCTGGCGCTCTGAGCGGCAGAGACGGCGGCTTCGACAGCGAGCGGTGGTTGTGAGGCGTTGGACGGCAAATGGGGGTGTCTGGCGTGCTCCCTGGGTCGTGGCGACGCGGTGGGCGTGGGCTGCGGTCGAGCGGCGGCTTGTGCACGCGTGTCGGGCGCGGCGCTCTGGCGTGTGCTCGGCATGGCGCAGTCCCACTGGGCGCAGTGGTTCCTCGGTGGTCCACGGCTTGGCCTGGCTCGGGGAGGGGACAGAGAGTGGTGGTGAGGTGCTGGCTAGCTGCTAGACATGGCGAGAGAGGGGAAGGTAGTCTGCTGAGGCGGTTGCAAGTTTTGGCCAGCGGCATGTGCTCGGCATGGCATGGTAAGGCCACTAGGGTGTAGGGGAGTGGGGTGTAATTGCATGGTTAGATCATTGGGAGACAATGGGAGCAAATGGGGGTCAAATGGGAGACAAGTTTGGCCAGAACACTATTCAAATAGTGAATTTGGTTTTTGTTTGAAATCTGTCCACAAGGTGTTTGATGAAATGGCCGCATGAATTTTCTTTTTGAATTTTGAAAAGATTTTTGGTGGGTGTGCTAGTACTAAGCTTGAGACTCCGTGGGTGCTTGGGTTTTGAAATTTGAGCTTGTTTGAGTGGTTTTTGAAATAGTGGGATCTTCCCATATGAAATAGATTCAATTTTCCAATGCCATTTAAATATAGTGTTTGAATGTTTTTGGCAGATCACAAAGTGGGCCTTGGTACCTCATTAGGTGTACTAGCAAGGGGTGCAAAGATCCATAATTGTTTCTGTTAGGTTTTGAGTACTAGGAATAGCCAAAGTAGACATGTTGATTAAAATGGCACAAATGACCATTCACCTCTTTTATTCTTTTTGATTTGTTTTTCTTTGGGATTTGTTTGGGAATGATTTAGATGATGTTTATTTCACCTAAGAATCATTTTACAATCAATGGATCACAGAACCATGGCAATTCAAACAACTCCTATTTTAAATGCACACACATATGAATGCTTTCATATTTGTAATTGGAAAAGTTTTTCTTAACCCTAATTTTGATGATTTGGATCTTAATAATCTTGGATTAGAGTTTTGGGGCGTTACACTGTTGCCCTCCAGTTTTCTGACGTTGATTACTCCCTGCTCCGGGTTGATCTTGGTTTACAGCAGCAACTTGTTGCGAACTGTACCTGTAATCCGGTCTATCATCTCTTCTCTTACCCTGGTAATCATTTCGTCGGGATGACCCGGCTCCATCTCGCTGGTAGTACTCCTCATTTGACTCGTTTGACACAAGCCAGGGTTGAGTCGGATCACCCAAAGCATACGAATTAGCAATCTGGATTGTCTCTGCTAGTGTAGTTGGCATATCCCTTTGTAACCTTTGCCACAGCATGCTTGCATATCTACACCCTTGTGCAAACCAAGCTATGGCCTGAGATTCAATCACGCCTTCACATGAGTTTCTCACGTTGCACCAGCGAGTTAGGAACTCCCTGTCTATTTCATTTGGTATCTGTTTGCACATTGCTAAGGTCTGTGGCCTATTCGGCCTCTGATACGTGCTTGAGAAATTACTGACAAACATTTCCTCAAAGTCGATCCAGCAGTTGATACTACCGGGTGGTGGGCGCCAACTGTCGTGGTGGTGTCATCATCACCTCAGCACGGTCAGGGGAGCGAGTGATACACGCACCGTGAGCCGCGCTAAGGGGTGGCTCGCCTCCCTCGAAACGTGTCGCGGGTGAACGCAAGACACATCGATGCCGACGTAGATCCTATGTGCACCAAGCTTGACGAAGAGGCCATTGCACGGTGGAGGCCGCTTGCCGAAGCAACCAGCATTGTCGCTGACGTAGTCCAGCGCTCCAAAGCGCTGAACGAGCCTAGAGACGATGTGCTCGCTGTTGCCGATGATGCTTCCCGTTCGGATCTTCACTCCTGCTAGCACCGCTAGCCCCACGGTGGGAGCCAACTGTCGTGGTGGTGTCACGGCAGATGCCATGGATAGGCTAAAGGTGGGGCCAATATGCACTAGAGGAATCCAGGGAGGGATAGTGTGGTGATTCCACACACAGATGCTTTGTATTTTCCAAGTGTACAAGGTTACAGATGCTCCTTGAGTTGTATTGGGGAGAGGAGGAAGAAGAACCTCTCTTACTCTCACCAGCACCTATCTCTCAATGAACAAACTACTCATACGCCCGCCAGCCCGCCATCCCCAACTACAGAGGCCCTAGTGCCCCTTATAAAGGGGAGGCTAGGTCTCCAGTTAGGGCATACGTGGAGGCATATTCCTGGGAATATGCCTCTCCCAAAATAGCAAACCGGCCGGGTCTCCTTTTGCCGTCGTAAGCCATGCAGAGGCTACGTAATCCTCTGCGGTGCCAGCATTAGCCAACATAGGATGCGTCACCTTTGTCGGCCACGCCTTGCTGGTCCCTCCCTCTGTTCGCTTCGCTCACGCTCCTGCGCACAGAGGTCACCCTTTGACCAGCGAGATACCTTCCTTCTCTTGCATGCCTGATATAACCCGGATCATGCCTGGCTAATCCGGCCCCGTGGGTTGCATACGAGTTACAAAAAGCCTGCCGGCACACGACATACGTCGGCCGGGACACAGTTAGGTGGACATCCTCTGGTCCGGGTTACTCTGTAAGTCGGCCTGCCTTGAGGTGACTCAGCCAGCATACGCTTTCACCTTGCTGTACCTCGGCTAACTCGGCCTCTATACCCCGGCATGACCCTACCTGGGGGTATCCCCTCAACATCCCTTCTTGGAGTTGCATTGCTAGCTGATTCTCCCACCAAGATGTTGTAGGTCCAGTTAAAAGACATGTTGCAAACCTTAGATTCTCCTCATCATTGCACCCTATAGTCTTGAGCTACCTTTTCGTATCATCCCACCAATCCTCGGCATCCATTGGTTCTAGAGTTGATGCAAAAGGTAATGGCCTGGCATTCTAGAAATCAGAAAGACTCACACCTCGACCTTCAGGTCCCCTCTGATGTCCAACTCGGTCCATTAACCCCTTCATAAACTTTTCTGGCATTCTTGCAGCATTTTCATATATTGCATGAAATTCTGCTCCATCAATTAATGGCCTCATTGGTGGTGGTAGATCTGCCTGCATTCTGATGTCTTCATCCGCATTTCCCTTAGCTTCGCGCTCCATGCACTGTTGTTCAGTCTCATCCTATATAGCTGTCTCCATAACCCCCTAGTCATGTAACATCAAGCAAAACTCATAATTACATCATGCCATGCTTTCTGAGCCTAACTTCATGCCCAGAACTAGTCAAACAATGGAAATCAAGATCCAAATAAGAACCAAATATGCAACACACATAATATACATTACATTAACATAGGTGGTACATTACATTACAACCCATATTATACAAATGGTACATATCCCTGTGAGCGCTACCTCACTTATTTAATTACATCAAGCTCTCAAACTCTACAACACGCATTACCAAACTTATGATACTCCGCCTCAAGTGGTCTTCCCCCTCAGAATCCTCGACGCTCGTCGTACATGCCCGGAGTCCAACCATGCTGACGTGAAGTCCGACGCACAGTCTGTGGAACAACTTGCCTAGATGGAATGTACTCAGTATCAGAAGTATCCTGACTCGACATGTCATCCAGCTGAAGTGCGTCCATTCCTTCCAACTCATATGAGTCATCTTCAACATCAGGTTCCACATCAGAGTTTCCATAAAGTTCTTGTGTCCATTTTCCATTCTGAACAGAATTAGGAACATATACCAGAGTCATGGAATACTCATAGGATTCAAACTCTACTTCCTTGGGATCTTCCTCATCTGACTCTACATCCTCCACGTTGAAATCCCTTCCTTCAGCGGAATAAGACATCACTCCCATCCGACTAGTTTTCCTGGTATCGCTAATAGAATCTTCTATAGGAATAGGATTCCTAGTAGATCCGTCAGTTGATCCATACCTCCATCCTTCAGAATTTCCAATAGGAAGTTCTGAATGTTCGGTTCCCCTAGAATTCTGTGGTATTGGATAACTAGTACCCTCATCTGGATATCTGGTGGGTTCAGGTATAGGTGAATAAGGATATGGGGTAAATGACTTGGGATCTATCAGAATATCCTTAGATATTGAACTAACCTCGCCTCCTGCTTCTTTCTCCAACTAAGCTGCCAAAAAATCCCTTTTCTGAGGATTAGTAAGATCCTCAAGCATACTATCATTGTCTTCCACTATTAGACGATGAGCATTGTAGAAAGACTCCATTAACAGCCGATATTGATCCATGCACTTAGAAGCTAACCTTGGATGCTCCTTTACTACCTGAAGATGATCCACAACTGAGTCTGAGTCCATGGAATCATGAGGAATCACAGTGTATGTGCTCCCTACAAGTAATTCAGCCTTGCGCTCCAGAATAGTGGTGAGTGCTTCCACTAGTCCAATATTATACGCCACGTACTGACTATGACCTTCACCCTGTGGCAAGGCTAGACTTGGTCTAAGCTTCTCAGGTAAACAAATATTGACTCGGTACCTTGCAATCATTTGACCATCAAAGTATGCAAAAGTCTTCACTGGAATATTGGCTTCACATCCAAATACTCCCAGAAGTTCTTGAAGCTGATCCATCAACTCTCCCATCAAGACTATCCTCCACCTTAGTACAAGTCTGCTTAGGAAACTTTGGCGCCATTCTAGCTGTATACAAAATATTTATAGTTAGTAATAGTGCATCATAATAAAGAATTATCACACTAAAATATATAACAAAGTATTCCCAATTGAATATTCATCATATAATTGATGACCCACAAGTATAGGGGGTGTATCGTAGTATTTTCAATAAGTAAGAGTGTCGAACCCAACGAGGAGTAGAAGGTGCTGACGAGTGGCTTGGATCAGGAATTCCTTGTAAGTACTTAGCAGACGGATTTTTAGGGTTTTTTGATAATGCAGATAAATAAAGTGTGAGTGAATAAAAGACAATGATAATAATTGCAGCAAGTGGACCAATCCTTTCTTTGGTTCAAACTCAAATAGATCAACTCATTAAAGTGCAAAAAGACTTGCTAATTAACGCTGCTAAAGAAAAACATGCTTATGAAATTAGAACTAGAAGTGGTGCTGCTACCCAGGATCCTCTATATCCTGAGGGACATCCCAAAAGAATTGAGCAGGATTCTCAACAAGCTGAAAATAGTGGCTCTACTCGTAAGAAAAGGAAAAAGAAACATAAAACGGTTATAGAACCCTCTGAACCTGCTATAGATCCTAATAGTATATCTGTCTCTAATGCTGAAACTGAAAGTGGTAATGAAGAAAATGAAGTTCCTAATGAAGGAAAAGTTGAAGAAGAACCTGAAAAGCACACTAAGAATACTAAATACACTAAAGAAGATTTTATTGCTAAGAAACATGGTAGTGAAAGAGAGCCTTGGGTCCAAAAACCTATGCCTTTCCCTGATAAGAAACACAAGTCAAAGGAAGATGAACACTATAATAAGTTTTGTGAGTGGATGAAACCTTTATTCCTGCAAATTCCTTTGACTGATGCTATTAAATTGCCTCCTTACTCAAAGTATATGAAGGATATTGTCTCGAATAAAAGGAATATCCCTAATGAAGAAATTTCTACTTTGCTTGCTAATTATTCCTTTAATGGTAAGGTTCCTAAGAAACTTGGAGACCCAGGGATTCCAACTATCCCTTTCTCTATTAAGAATAGTTATGTTAGAACTGCTTTGTGTGATTTGGGAGCTGGAGTTAGTGTTATGCCTTTCTCTCTCTATATGAGGCTTCAACTAGAAAAATTAATACCAACTGATATATCTTTGCAAATGGCTGATAAATCTACCACTATTCCTGTTGGTATATGTGAGGATGTACCTGTTCAAGTGGCTCATAATTTATTGATATTAACTGATTTTGTTGTGCTTGAAATGCCTGAAGATGATAATATGTCTATTATTCTTGGGAGACCTTTTCTTAATACTGCAGGAGCTGTTATTAATTGTAACCAAGGAAAGGTGACCTTTAATGTTAATGACAAGGATCATACTGTCTATTTTCCCAAGAAGATTGAAAGGACTTATGGTCTGAATTCAATTGAACATGTTGAGGGCATTCAAGCTGGAGAGATATATTGTCCCATACCAAGAGAAAAATTTGAAACTATTATGATTAGGACCATTGCTATCAAGGTTGAGGTAACATAATCATTAGTGGAATACAAAGTTTTGTCTCATACGAAATTTTTTTGGTAACAAGACCTGATCAACCTTGTTAACAAAAGGATTTTGTTGAACAAAACAATGTTTTCACTATGATTATCTCCGCTTACTTCTATTCTATCCATTTTAGTTTTTGTTTTCGTTTAGTTTTCCTTTTTGTTGTTAGTTGCTCGCATATTAGAGTGTCTTAGAACTCCTGTAGTTCTAGCCTTGTTTTGTCATTGCATCATTTCCAAAAAAATCTTTTTCTGCTAGAAAATCATTCATCTATACCTGAAAAATGCCCAAAAATAAAGTGTCTCGAAAAATTCCAGAAAATTCATATTAAATTTTTACGTGAAAAAGGGGGCAGAGGAGTGCCTGGAAGGTACCAGGGGGACCCACCAGGAAGGCACACCACCTGGTGGCGCGGCCTGCCCTGGGTGGCGCCATGCCATGGTGTGGGCCACCCCTGGCACTCCCTAACTCTCTCACCTGCCACTTTCTTCTCTCTCTCGAGTAAGCTTCAGTTCATTGCTCAAAATCATGTTCTTGCTGTGCTTGCTCTCGATTTCTTCGATCTCCTTGCTTAGACCATCTTTGTTGCTGAAATTTGGAGCAATTGTTCTCCGGTATGTGACTCCTCCGCTTGTCCAAGTAGATTTGTGTTTAGTGGATTATATCTTGAGTATTTTGCTGTTGTAGGTGACAGGTTATGAGAGCTTGTAAGCTTGTTTGATGCTTAGAGATATAGTTTTGATGCATGTTTAGGCCTCTTACAAGTCCCTATGAGTAGTACCCTTCATTATATTCACTTTGTAATCACTTGTTTAATAGGTGTTTAAATTTCAGAATACCAAGCATGAACAACCATACCTTTGGAGAGATATTTGAGAGGGATGCACCTAGGAGGTCGAGGCCCTCAAGATCAGCCTCTCAGTTTAGGCCATCATACAACAAAGATCTCATTGCAACTCATATTGGTAATGAAGGGGATGATGGGGATGCTCACCCATCTACTTTTCCTTGTTTTACTTTCTTACAAGCTGTAGGGATTCTTGATGATTTCTTGTTACTGATTCAGAGGGTTGGTTTGACCTCATATATGCAAGATGAGAGTGAGCAATATGCTATGCTCACCAAAACCTTTGTTGAGAGCTTTGTGTTTACTAACACGCCCTATCAGTCAACTGTCTCTTTCAAAATTTATAATTTGCCCTTTACCATGTCATTGGAAAGATTTTGCAGTGTTGTAGGTGTAAGCATGATAGGGACCGTGAATAAAATTCAAGGGCGACCCGCTGATTTGCTGGAGCTGTACCGAGGGGTGACCAATGATGATGAGTGCGTGGCGCAGCGCGGAAAGATAAGAAACATCCAACTCCCTGCTCTTAGATACTTTGCATATTATCTTGCTACTAGCGTTCTTGGTAGGGAGAATACGAGTAATATCTCCAACTATCATTTAGCCTTCCTTCCTGCTGCGCTTAACAATGACACTCGGTACAACCTTGGATCGCTTATTGCTCGTTGCCTAGCTGCTAGGGGACCTATCTATGGGGGCATCATTGCCTCACGTATGGTCATTGCATTAGGGCTTTCAGTGGACCCCAATGATACTATTTTAGTGCAACAAATGCTAGACCTTGTTGCTATGAAAACTCATCACTTTGTCACTTCTGATTCTGATTTGGACAGTATAGTATATAGGATGCTGTTTACTGATGGGGATGAGAGGGAGATCCCTTTTCCGCATTCTTCTTTGTTTAGTGTTCACAGGAGACTGTGGTCGCGCTCTAAGGAGAAGGTGGACGAGCAGCTTCGCTTGCTAGGTTTCCACGAGCAGCACCAGGAGGATGTGCCCTCATACGATTACTCTGTGCACTACGGAGGGATGTACTCGAGCTCGCACCAGGATGAGGGTACCTCCTCGTCATACCACGGTGACACTTCATCCTGGCCAGCTTGGGATTGACACCCACTTAGGCCAAAAGCCTAAGCTTGGGGGGAGGTACGCCAACATCATACTCATCTCCATATCATTTTGTGTCGGTACTTTGTATATTCATGTTTCATTCTCTTTTTAGTTTTCGTTTTTTCTTTGCTTATTTTTCTTTTTGCCTTGGTTTGTTTTTCCCTTTTTGCTTTGTTTGAACTATTAAAAAAACCAAAAAGATTTTGCCTTGCTTGTTCCTCCTTTTTGGTTCTTCTTTAAAAATCGAAAACACCAAAAATATTTGTTGTTCTTCTTTGGTTTTGTGAGTTTGTTGTAGGGTTCAATAGTCCTTAGTGGGATTTGGTTTCATATTATTATTCAAGCCACACAAGTGAAGGGCAATAATGAGGATTAATGACAACTTGAGGTGTGGTAAGAGGCTGGTAACGAACTCTACTTGTTTTCACTTTTGTACATATACTCATCATTGTGGGCATGCTTAATCTGTTCGTATAGGGTGTATGTTATTTATGGATGCTTAGTAGTTCTTTCTTTCATATGATTAATTCTAGCTTGCTAATAGTTTGTAGCATGTCATTTGAATGTCTGCTTGCATTACTCTATTCATAACTTGGTATGACACCGTGGTATCCTCCTCTGAATGTTTCATTTGAATTGACTTGGCACGTTCTCATACATGCATATGACTGAAATAATCAGTTAAGCCTCGATGAATTATTTTGCCTTGAGGATCTTGAATCACTTTCATGCCATGATTAGTCCTGTTTTGTTGCAAGCATGATTATGACAACTATTGATATCTTGTTTGTCGCTCCCTTACTATTGCTAGCCTTCATTTTCACTGAATATTTTACTCATGTTTCCAACTCCCTAAAACCAAATATTGCCAAAGTGTCCGCCATACCTACCTATTAGCATCATTTGTTGTTCTGTGCATATTCAATATGCCTTGTTTTCTTCCGAATAAAATGTTTGCTTGTTTTGGGAAAGTTAGTTAGTAAAGCTCTCACGAACTTGATGGCACACTTTATTTTCTTGCACTTAATAAACCTGAACCATTGCGTCCTTCTTTGTTGCGTATATGCTTGTGCTTTATAAGTTGAAGTTAGCAGAACCATGTATCATGGGGAACGCTTTCAACATTGCACTGGTACTTAGTACCTCGTTGATATCATGATTCTTTTGCTTACGGATCCCGGTGATGTTAAATAAAAGTGGAACTTGTAAGATCATGGAGTTTGTATATGTGTTAGGGAAACGCCTGGGCTGCTAGCCTAAGCCATTCCTAATCATGGTGGAAACTTGCATCATAACCATAGTGAGCATTCTATGAAGCATCCTCAATAAAAATATATGCACATAGTAAATAAAAAGATCGCTGAGATGCTCATTGTCTGCTCGCCTTGTCATTTTGATTATGGGATAGCTCCTGTATCATGTGCAAGGGGTACCCCGTTGGCGGTTCTCTATGATACGTATATACTTACAATGATAAGAGCTTACTGGTGACTAAAGTTGAGTAGCATGAGGATCGGTCTTCGTAAGTAAGGGGCATGAGACTTCAATTTATAACTTGTCAAGCATATCCTCTTAGTTGTGTCACTTTAACCTTAACCACTTAAAGATGCTTATGATAGGGGCAATGAGAGCTCAAAGCTAACAAGTACCATACTTTTAGCATTTGGAAGCCTTTCAAACTTTTCAAAACCTTTTTCGTTTTCCTTGTTGAGTCTCCACATATTCTATGAGCACCTTCTTGAGAGCATAGTTGTCATTCTTAGTGTAATGTGCTTGCCTCAAAACTTGATTATTTGTGTTATGTCTTTGATGCTTGTATCTTTAACATCTTTACTTCTAGTCTTCACCTGAACTTCAGAGGTGCCTTGGCATTCATAATTAGAGGCAAGCGAGATACCACTCTATCATACCTTGTTATGAGCACTGTAATGTTGTTTATGTTTATGTTTCTTGCTACTTATTATTTTTAAGTTGGAATCTCTTCATAGCTTGCATTGCCTACTAAGTGAACTTAGTTGCATACTCTTTATTATGAATTGTCTAAGTAGTTGATCACATGCTGAGAATATATACATCTTATGAAGCAAATGTGTTCGTGAAAGTTCTTTTATCGCACTCAGTTTTCAACTGAATTGCTTGAGGACAAGCAATAAGCTAAGCTTGGGGGAGTTGATACGTCCAAAACGTATCTACTTTCCCGAACACTTTTGTTATTGTTTCTCCTCTAAACTTGTGTGATTTGGATGCAACTAACGCGCAATGATGATGTTTTCAGCAGAATTGCCCTGGCGTCTACTTTTTGTGCAGAAAACCAACTATCAGGAAAAATCCCGGAAAATATGCCGAAAATCCTATTTTACCAGAAGACTCCCGGAGCCAGAATACGAGACGGAGGGGGGCTGGGCCCAGGCCACACCACCTGGCCGCGCGGGCTAGCCCAGGTTGCACCAGGGGGTGGTCTGGCTGCCCAGACACCCCCTCGGTCTCTCTCTTCGCCTATAAGAAGCCTTCTGACCTAAAAACTCTAGGGGGTTCAACGTTTTTCCAGAAAGAGTTCTGCTCCGCCGCCACCACCAGATTCCACGAAACAGCACCAGAAACTCCATTCTGGCACCCTCCCGGGACGGGGAATTGGAGGAGATCAACGCCATCATTATCACCATCGCTTCTCCATCGACCATCCATGTTTCCCCCATCTATGAGTGAGTAATCCCCCGCTGTAGGCTATGGGTATGGTAGGGATTGGATGAGATCGTTCATGTAATGGCATCGGATTGTTAGGGCATGGTGCCTAGTATCTTTTATTAGTGCTTTATGACTTTGTTGCGACTTGTTATGCTTAATGCTTGTCACTAGGGACCGAGTGCCATGATTTCAGATCTGAACATGTTATTGATTCATTATGATAGTATTGTTTATGGTCTTACCTGCAAGTTGTAAACACACGTTGTTGTCCGGAACCAATGGCCCCGAAGTGACAGAAATCGGGATAACCGGAGGGAATGGCTTTGATGTGAGGATCACATGTGTTCACGGAGTGTTAATGCTTTGCTCCGGTTCTCTATTAAAAGGAGCACCTTAATAGCCAGTAGTTCCCTTAAGGCCCCGCTGCAAATGGGCTGGTAGGACAAAAGATGTTGTGCAAGTTCTCATTGTGAGCACGTATGACTATATATGGAACACATGCCTAGGATTATTTAGTACTTGGATGATTTATCTTATTTATCTGCAATTGCCCTATGTTCTGATTGCCATGTGAATTGTCTTGTCCATGCAACGCCCGTCCATCCATCCCTATGCCTACCGCACTCAAATCCTACTGTTTGTTGTTGTTGTTACTACTATATTTACTTTACTATTGCTGTTACTTTACTATTCCTACTACAAAACTGTTGCTACTGGTAAACTGCTGTGAGCAAGATTGTTTCCAGGTGTAGCTGAATTGACAACTTAGTTGTTAAGGATTATAAATATTCTTTGGCTCCCCTTGTGTCGAATCAATAAATTGGGTTTCACTTCCCTCGAAAATACTGCGATACACCCCCTATACTTGTGGGTCATCATGCTTGTTCTTAAACTATTTGTATCTAGTCACCCTTATAAACTTTGAAGGTGTCATATGCATTTATGTTTGCTACTCTATGAGGGACAAGCTGAATGCTACTATGCTATGTTTTCTTTATGTGAAACAAACAAACGTCTTGCAAAGCATTGTTATTCATGAATCTTTTGTTTGTGCCTTTTCATGTTACAACATAGTTGCTATGTATTATTGTTAGAACTTTATCTTCCATGCTATGTTGAAGTACTATGATCCTAGCTATCAATGTTTTACAAATACTTTGATCAAGTTTATGATGGTGCATTGATACATTGCAAATGTATCTATAATTTTTGATGTTCCATGCTTGGTTTTATCTACTTTCTTGTGTTTTGTTCCAACTTTGGAGTAATTTTCATATGATTTCTTGGACTAACCTATTAACAAGATGCCATAGTGCCAGTTGCCTGTTTTCTGCTGTTTTTGGTTCCATGAAGTCAGAAAATAAATATTCTCGGAATTGGACGGGACAAAAGCCAAAGTTACTATTTTCCCGGAAGACTCACGGAGCCAGAAGGAGAGTCGGAGAGGGGCCACGGGGTGGCCACACCCCCCCCCCTTGGCACGGGCCAGCCCAGGCCGCGCCATGGCATAGTGTGGGCCCCCTGGCCGGCCACCAACCTTGCCTCCTTCGCCTATATATTCCTCCCGAGGCAGAAACCCTAAGGAGTCAAGCCTTCAGCCATGAAAAGTTCCGCAGCGCCACCGCCACCGAAGGGGAGATTCGGGGGACAGAAAGTCTTTGTTCCGGCACCCTGCCCCAAGCCATCTCCATCGATCTCCACCACCATCTCCATCACCATTGCTGATTCCCATGATGAGGAGGGAGTAGTTCTCTCTCGAGGCTAAGGGTTCTACCGGTAGCTATGTGTTCATCTCTCTCTCTATGCATGATCTTATGAGATCATGAGCTTGTAATCTATAGATCTACCTTGCTACTCAACTGCTTTAATAGATCTCTGCTCTCCCCATGTGTGTGAAGTTGACAGTGTGCACACCATGGTGGTACTTAGGCTAGAGATTACAAATACTTGTTATGAGTTATATTTGGAGTTGACTGTCTTTATGAAATTGTGGTGTTTGTTGGACCTATCTAGTACTCAAGGTGATAGTGTGGGGTTTTCTAGATGGGAAAGATGAACTTTGAGGTGTGCTGTTATAGCCCTACCATAGATTAGAGTGTTCAACCAGAGAGTAGTTAAGAGTAGTATCATGAAGATAGTATATTTATATGAGAGTGTTCACTAGTGAAAGTATGATCCCTAGGCCTTGTTTCTAAGCTTTGATACATCGTTTGCAATTAGATCTGTTACATGTTTGCTTGCTTCTATCTTTATTTCAGTTTCACTTTAGTCTTTTCCACGCCATCAAGCTATTTTCTATCACCATTACCACTTATAATTATATATACCACATGTATTTCACTATCTCTTCGCAGAACTAGTGCACCTATACACCTAACAAGTGTATTGGGTGTGTTGGGGACACAAGAGACTTCTTGTATCTTGATTGCAGGGTTGCTTGAGAGGGGATACCTTTGACCACTTCCTCCTTGAGTTCGATAAACCTTGGGTGATCCACTTAAGGGAAAACTTGCTGCTGTTCTACAAACCTCTGCACTTGGAGGCCCAACAACTGTCTACAAGAATAGAAGTGCGTAGACATCAAGCTATTTTTCTGGCGCCGTTTCCGGGGAGGTAAGGTAAAAGGTAATCACACCGGAGGATTCAAGAAGAAAAACCTCCCACGGCAAACGCCTATTTTATGGCGCCGTTGCCGGGGAGGTAAGGTAAAAGGTATTCACACCGAAGGATTAAAGAAGAAGAACCTCCCACGGCAAACGCCTATTTTTGCGCGCCGTTCTTGAGGTAAGGTAAAAGGTACTCACATCCTCCGGTGTGAGTGCTCGAAGTTATTTCCTTTAGATTCTGCAATTTTGTCCTTTTGTTTCTTGTTTTCACTAGTTAGCCTTAATGGAAAACAACAACAAAATTAGAGAGCTTTATAGTATTTATCTTGAGTTAGGACATGAAGTGTTTGAAGAGAAAATTAAAAAACCTATGAAACTTTATTTGCATGCTAATAGCAATGTTGTTAGTATGAATTCTTTGAACACCATTATTGCTAATGCTATGGAAAAGTCTAAGCTTGGGGAAGCTAGACTTTTTAGTTCCCTGGCTTTGGAAGATAGCTATTCTATTCCTTATGATGATACCAAACCTCCAATATATGATGATTACAATGATGAATATATATCTTCAGTCCACCTACTATTGAGGAAAAAATTAATTATGATTACAATATGCCTCCTATATTTGATGATTATGGTGATGAGAATAATAATGATAGCTATTTTGTTGAATTTGCTCCCACTACAATTAATAATAATGACTATGTTTATGTGGAGAGTATTAATTCTTATATGCATGTGGCTCATGATAAGAATGTTTTATGTGATAGTTATATTGTTAATTTTATTCATGATGCTACTGAAAGTTATTATGAGAGAGGGAAACATGGTTTTATGCATCTCAATAATATTAAGTTTCCCCTCTTTATGTTGAAAGTCTTGAAGTTACACTTGTTTTGCTTTACTATGCTTGTTGCTTTGTGCTTTCATGACTTGTTTCTTTACAAGATTCCTATGCATAGGAAGTGGATTTGACTTAAATGTGCTTTGAATTTTCTTCTTGATGCTCTCTTTTACTTCAATTCATATTTCTTATGTGAGCATCTTCTCAAACTATCATGCCTAACTTAAAGGCGTTAAAGAAAAGTACTTATTGGAAGACAACCCAAAAGTTTTAGATAAGTCTTAGAAGTTATTACTTCACTTTTTATTTGTTTTTTGTGCCAAGAGTAACCTCTAATGAGAGAGAAGTAATGATTGGGAAAGTTGCTGTCCTGAAACAGATTTCTGTGCTTCACCATAAAAATTCGTGTAAAATATCAGTACGTCCTTTTGAGGCGTGCATTTTTGTGCTTCTGCCCTAGGTTGTTACCGAACTTTCTTTAGTTCAACACTTTTTGATCTGAGCAACAGAAGGTCTTCGAAAAAATTCGTCTTTACCTGCTGGTATGTTTTGACAGATTTCTGCATTTGCTTCTTGTTGGTTCCTTTTTGAGTTCTTTTGAATTGAGCTTTTTGAGGCAAGTGCTACAGTAGCTAGTGTTCTAATGGAAGTTTATTTGGTGTTAGAACTGAACCTTGAGACTTGTTTATCTTAAGTGCACTAATGTTGCTAATGAGATTGTGTGAAGTTTTGTATGAAGGAAAAATTTCAGGTGTATGGAAGGAATGAGTAATGAGATGAAGGATGGACTAAAGCTTAAGCTTGGGGATGTCATGCGTGTCACCCCAAGAAATATCCAAGAAGTACAAGCATCAAAGCTTGTGGATGCCCAAGGCATCCCCCACTTCATCAATAAAAATCCTAGGTTTCTTCCAAACGCTTCATTTTTATTGTTTCATGCACAGTTGTGTTGTTCTTGGAGCGTCTTCTTTTTCGTTTTGGTTTTTCATTTGCTTTGTTTGCTTAGTTTTCTGAATAAATTGGTTGGACCCCCTCTTTCATACATTGGTTTTCAAATAGTTTGGTTTGGTTTGGAAAAGAGTAGGAAAGTTCATGCTTATGTGGTAAAAAGAGCTCGTTTTTGACTGTGGCCTATGCTTTGTCATGCCATACTTGATATTGTTTTGGCTTTATGCTTAGTATTATTTTCTGTAGCATGACTTGTTATAAACAATTGAGATTTCTTAATGTGCCTTGGATGAATCATGCATTGTTTTAGCATATTAAAGCATAGTATAGTGGTATTCTCCTTTGATGCTTTATTTGGGTTGACTTGGCACATGCTCACACCATGTTATGACTATCTCAAGTCACCATAGCCTTTATGATCCTTTAGTTTTCAACTTGTAGTGTCACTTTATGCTTTGATCAATGATGTTTTGTCGCTCTACATGATTATGGCCATTATTGCTCCCTTAGTTTGTCGCTCCCAGTGTTTTGCTAGCCTCCACAACCAAGTATGAGTTCCACTCATGCATCCAACTCCCTAAACCAAGTTATTCCAAAGAGTCCACCATACCTAACTATTAGCATATGCTATTCCAAGTATATTCATGTTTTTATCTACCTTCCGAATTAAACTTGTTATGAAAAAACTAGTGATTAAAGCTCTCACGAACTTGATGGCACACTTTACTTTTCTTGCCCTTAATAAACTTGAACCATTGTGTCGTCTATGTTGTATATGCTTGCACTTATTTGTTGGGGATTAGCAGAACCATGCTGTCATGGGGAACGCTTTCAACATTGCACGGGTACTTTGTACCTAGTTGATATCATGCTCTTTTGTCTATGGATGTCATCAGTGTGAAATGAAAGGGGAGCTTGTAATTCCATGGATTTATGTATATGTGTTAGAGAAACGCCTGGGCCGCTGGTCTAATCCATGCTGACATGGTGGAAACCTGAAGCGTAACCATAATGAGCTATCTATGAAGCATTCTTCTTATAATAAAGAGTCCTATATTGAGAAAAAAGAGAAAACAAAAAAAGATTATGAAAAGAGGAAAAAGAGAAAAAAGCACCATATTCCCATGGTAAATAAGAAGATTTCTGAGATGCTTGTTGTCTGCTTGCCTTGTCATTTTGATATGGGGATTCTTCCGTATCATCGGGCAAGGGGTACCCCGTTGGCGCTTCTCTATGATACACATGTACTTACGATGACAAGAACTTACCGGTGACTAAACTTGAGTAGCATGAGGAGCGGCCCTTGTATTCAAGGGACATGAGATTTCCAACTTATACTTCGTCAAGCATATACTCCATAGTTTGTTCACTTTAACCTTAATCACTTCAAGATGCTTATGATAGGGGCAATGAGAGCTGAAAGCTATAAGTACCATAATTTTTGGAAGCTCTTTATGAAACTTGAATCTCTGCTTCCTTCTATGAAGGCCTTTCTTCCACTTATATATTGAGTCTCCACCTTCTATCTTTATGCACTTACTTTGAGAGCATAGTGGCCATTCTTAGTTCTATGTGCATTGTCCCAAGACTTGTTGATTGATGCATAGCTTTGATATTGCTTGTTTTAAACTATTTGTATCTAGTCACTCTTATGAACTTTGAAGGTGTCCTATGCATTTATATTTTCTACTCTATGAGGGACAAGTTGAATACTATTATGCTATGTTTTCTTTATGTGAAACAAACAAACGTCTCGCAAAGCATTGCTATTCATGAATCTTTTGTTTGTGCCTTTTCATGTTGCAACATAGTTGCTTTGCCTTATTGTTAGAACCTTGTCTTTCATGTTATGATTGAAGTACTATGATCCCAGCTATCAATGTTTTACAAATACGTTGATCAAGTTTATGATGGTGCAGGTCACCTCAAAAATTATTTTTTCTTTTTATCACTTACCTACTCGAGGACGAGCAGGAGTTAAGCTTGGGGATGTTGATACATTGCAAATGTATCTATAATTTTTGATGTTCCATGCTTGGTTTTATCTACTTTCTTGTGTTTTGTTCCAACTTTGGAGTACTTTTCATATGATTTCTTGGACTAAACTATTAACAAGATGCCATAGTGACAGTTGCCTGTTTTCTGCTGTTTTTTGTTCCAGGAAGTCAGAAAATGAATATTATCGGAATTGGATGGGACAAAAGCCAAAGTTACTATTTTCCCGGAAGACTCACAGAGCTAGAAGGAGAGTCGGAGAGGGGCCACAGGGTGGCCACACCCCCCCTTGGCGCGGGCCAGCCCAGGCCACGCCAGGGCATAGTGTGGGCCCCCTGGCCGGCCACCGACCTTGCCTCCTTCGCCTATATATTCCTCCCGAGGCAGAAACCCTAAGGAGTCAAGCCTTCAGCCATGAAAAGTTCCGCAGCGCCACGGCCACCGAAGGGGAGATTCGGGGGACAGAAAGTCTTTGTTCCGGCACCCTGTCGGGACGGGGAAGTGCCCCCGAAGCCATCTCCATCGATCTCCACCACCATCTCCATCACCATTTCTGATTCCCATGATGAGGAGGGAGTAGTTCTCTCTCGAGGCTAAGGGTACCGGTAGCTATGTGTTCATCTCTCTCTCTATGCATGATCTTATGAGATCATGAGCTTGTAATCTATAGATCTACCTTTCTACTCAAGTGCTTTAATAGATCTCTGCTCTCCCCATGTGTGTGAAGTTGACAGTGTGCACACCATGGTGGTACTTAGGCTAGAGATTACAAATACTTGTTATGAGTTATATTTGGAGTTGAATGTCTTTATGAAATTGTGGTGTTTATTGGACCTATCTAGTACTCAAGGTGATAGTGTGGGGTTTTCTAGATGGGAAAGATGAACTTTGAGGTGTGCTGTTATAGCCCTACCATCGATTAGAGTATTCAACCGGAGAGTAGTTAAGAGTAGTATCATGAAGATAATATATTTATATGAGAGTGTTCACTAGTGAAACTATGATCCCTAGGCCTTGTTTCTAAGCTTTGATACACTGTTTGCAATTAGATCTGTTACATGTTTGCTTGCTTCTATATTTATTTCAGTTTTACTTTAGTCTTTTCCACGCCATCAAGCTATTTTCTACCACCATTACCACTTATAATTATCTATACCACCTGTATTTCACTATCTCTTCGCCGAACTAGTGCACCTATACACCTGACAAGTGTATTGGGTGTGTTGGGGACACAAGAGACTTCTTGTATCTTGATTGCAGGGTTGCTTGAGAGGGGATACCTTTGACCACTTCCTCCCTGAGTTCGATAAACCTTGGGTGATCCACTTAAGGGAAAACTTGCTGTTGTTCTACAAACCTCTGCACTTGGAGGCCCAACAATTGTCTACAAGAATAGAAGTGCGTAGACATCATGCATGTCACCTAAAAAATTATTCTTTCTTTTTATCACTTACCTACTCGAGGACGAGCAGGAGTTAAGCTTGGGCATGTTGATACGTTGCTAATGTATCTAAAAATTTTGATGTTCCATGCTTGGTTTTTATATACTTTCATATGTTTTGTCCACACTTTGGAGTACTTTTTATACACTTTCTTGGACAAACCTATTAACAAGATGCCACAGTGACAACTGCCTGTTTTCTGTTGTTTTTGGTTCTAGGAAAGTCAAAAAATGAATATTCTCGAAATTGGACGGGACAAAAGCCAAAGTCAATATTTCACCGAGGGGGACACGGAGCCAGAATACGAGACGGAGAGGGGCCATAGGGCCGCCACACCACCTGTCCGCGCGACCAGGCCTGGACCGCGCCAGGGGGTGGTGTGGCCGCCTAGGGCACCCCCTCGGCCTCCCATTTCGCCTATAAGATGCCTCCGATATAGAAACCCTAAGTACCTGATCAAAATTCCATGAAAGAGTCTATAGCCGCCGTCATCTCCATCCCTAGATCGGGAGGGATCTGAAGCTCTTCCCGGCACCCTGTCGGAGGGCAGAATTCACCCTGGAGGACTTCATCACCATGCAAGCCTCCGGTGTGATGTGTGAGTAGTTCATCCTTGGACTACGGGTCCGTGTAGTAGCTAGATGGTTGGTTCTTCTCCTTTGTGCTACCATGATTAGATCTTGTGAGCTCCGTTCATGATCAAGATCATCTATTTGTAATCGTACATGTTGTGTTTGTGGGGATCCGATGGATATTGAGATGTTATTTCAGATTGATTATTGATTCTATCATGTCTTTGTTATTTGTGATCTTGCATGCTCTCCGTTGTTAGTAGATATCTTGGCCGAGTAGATGCTAGCAACTCCAAGAGGGAGTATTTATGCTCGATAGTGGGTTCATGCCTCTAGTAATTGATACATTGCAAATGTATCTATAATTTTTGATGTTCCATGCTTAGTTTTATCCACTTTCTTGTGTTTTGTTCCAACTTTGGAGCACTTTTATTATGATTTCTTGGACTAACCTATTAACAAGAGCCATAGTGTCAGCTGCCTGTTTTCTGTTGTTTTTGGTTCCAGAAAAGTCAGAAAATGAATATTCTCGGAATTGGACGGGACAAAAGCCAAAGTGCCTATTTTTCCGGAAGGGATCAAGTGCCAGAATCTGAGGAGAGAGAAGGGGTGGGGCCGGCCAAACCACACTGGACGCTGCGGCCAGGCCCACGCCAGGGTGGTCTGCCGCCCAGACCCTCGGCCTCTCCTTCCGCCTATAAGTTGCCCTCGGGACGAAAACCCTAGGTACCCGATCGAAAATCCACGAAAGAGTCTGTAGCCGTCAATCATCTCTATCCCTAGATCGGGGGGATCTGAAGCTCTTCCCGGCACCCTGCCGGAGAGGGGAATTCACCCTGGAGGCCTTCTTCATCACCATGCAAGCCTCCGGTTTTATGCGTGAGTAGTTCTTGGACTACGGATCCATGTAGTAGCTAGATGGCTGGTTTCTCCTCCTTTGTGCTTTCATGTTTAGATCTTGTGAGCTCTGTTCATGATCAAGATCATCTATTTGTAATTCATACATGTTGTTTTTGCGGGGATCCGATGGATATTGAGATTCTATTTCAGATTGATTATTGATTCTATCATGTCTTTGTTATTTGAGATCTTGCATGCTTTCCGTTGTTAGTAGCTATCTTGTCCAAGTAGATGCTAGCAACTCCAAGAGTTAGTATTTATGCTCGATAGTGGGTTCATGCCTCCTGTAACTGGGAAGTGAAATCTCTAAGGTACTAGATGTGCTTTTGCTACTAGGGAGAAAACAACAATCCTTTGTTCATAGAGCAATCGTATTGTTTACCTTACACGCAGTTCGTAAAACAATAATCTGTTGCTTGAAACT
Source organism: Avena insularis (assembly GCA_023614405.1). Classification (NCBI taxonomy): domain Eukaryota; kingdom Viridiplantae; phylum Streptophyta; class Magnoliopsida; order Poales; family Poaceae; genus Avena; species Avena insularis. Next base: position 654,059,991 of record CM042690.1, on the reverse strand, counting down.
TAATACTGGAGGGGGTTCAGATGATAACCTGAAGGTGGATTATTAGTCATAGATGCAGTTGGATGGCGGTCTATGTATTATGTTGTATTGCCCAATCAAGTCTCAAAGGAGTCAAGATGATTAGTATATGCATGTATTGCTTTCTCGGTGTTTGTCAATTTCCCCACTGTAATTTGTTCACACAGCATGTTATCTATCTAAGGAGAGCCACCTCTAGTGAACTATGGATCCTGGTCCTTGTCTTTTACATATAATCTACAATCTTTTACTGCTTTGTGTTTACTTTCTACAAACTTTTACTTCTTTCCATTCGATAAGTTTAATCCTTTGTTTTCCGCAAAACACGGTGAGTTTGACAACCTCATCGCAAGTTGGGGACAAAGTTCTGTGGTTGTGTTGTGCAGGTCTCCACGTTGCTACTAGCACCGGTAGTGCGCCCTGCCAAAGCTCAGCTAGAACACCTTTGAGGTGTTTCCTTGCTCCTACTGATTCGATTAAACCTTGGTTTCATAACTGAGGGAAACTTGCTGTTGTTCTCATCATACCTTCCTCTTGGGGTTCCCAATGAGATCTACATCAACACCGCCATCAAACATTTTTCTGGGCACCGTGCATTGAGCCATCAAGCATTTTTCTGGCGCCGTTGCCGGGGAGTCAAGGACATCTTCACAAGGGGACTCCCTCATAACCAATCTCTTTACTTTGTTGTTTTTGTTTTGCTTAGTTTCTTTTTGCTTTGTTTGCTTGTTTTGTTCTTCAAAAAACACAAAAAAATTAGTTCTACTTGTTTTGCTTTCTTATTTGAAAACACAAAAAAAAATTAGTTCCTATCTTGAGTTGCCACTATGTCTAGCCTTGCTCCAATCACTATGTCACCCGAGGAAATGATTCTCACTTTTAAACAAGGAATTGAGGAAAGTTTTAAGGAAGCTTGGTCTAGAATCTCTGATCTACATGAAAAGACCAAGCCTAAAATGCTTCAAGGCTTGTTCCTTAGCAGTTTTTACCTTGGGATTGCTCTTTGCTATAGATATGCTTTAGATGCTATTGCGAGAGGAGATTTCCTCCAAAGTAATGAGGATGATGCCATTAATGCTATAAAGAAATTTATCCTCACTTACAATTTGCCTAGCCAAACTGATACTTATTTCGCAAAAATATTTGCTAGGTTGAACACTCTTGAGGCTAGCACTACTAGATTAGAAGGGTGCTATAATACGCTTAGGGAGCATCACAATTATGTTCCAATAAATTCTGAACCACCAAAGTGGCTCCCTACAATAAAGATTGAGATAAACACTAAAACTTTTCAAGCCCGATTGCCTTATGCCCAAGGATATTTATGAATCTTTGAATCTTTGGGGGCTTATGGAAGGAGGAAAAGAAGTATATCTTGCTAATAATACTACCATATTACCTCTTGGAATAGCTGAAGGAGTGTTTACAAAGATCCTTGGTAAAATGATTTCTATTGATTATCTTGTTATTGAATGTGCAGGAAAAGGACAAATTACACTTGGAAGGTCCCTATTAGAACTCCTTGGAGCAATAATAGATGTGGGAAAGGGGACCATGCACCTTTCTTCTCCACCGAACAATCACATTTTCCCAAAGGTTAAGAATAAAAATAAGAGAGGTAAGGTGTAACATCCCTAAATTCATATTTCAAAGCTCATTCATATCATCATTGCATCCTTCATCATTTATGGTTTTTCTCAAAATCATTTCAGAAACAGAAGCTTGGTGCTATGATTTCATGTGAGCAGATTTAATTCAATGGCCATCACCCTTTGAGACTTGATTGTTTAGGAACTTGGTTGCTTGCCTCCATTGTTGGAAAGTTTAGGTGTAGCAATTTAACCAAAGTTTTCAACTTACAAATAATTTCAAAACCCTTTTCAAAACATTTGCAAACCAGAGGCAAAGTCTCTATTTGTATTAATCCCAAGCTTGATCAAGCCCTTGCAAGGTAACCACATGGTTAAATGACTGATTTTAAAACCTCAGTACCCTACAAAAATCTCCAGAATTGTTTGAATTCAAAAGGATTTGAATTCATATCAAAATCATTTCAGAAAATGGTTTTAGAAAAAGAAAAGGATTAATCAAAGGAAAAGGGCCGCATGCATCCGCCCATAAACGAGCCCAACAAGCCCACCCGGGGAGTTTTCCTTTTCTTCTCTCACGCACGAGCGCACGCACTCAGCCGCTGACAGACCTACCCCACACCCCCTTTGCTTATTACGCTGACCAGCGGGCCCCGCCCACGTCAACCCCGTCTTCCCCAAACCGCGCTCGCGACCACGTCGCCGCTGCAGTCATGGCCGGTAATGGCGCGGCGTAATTGGGCATTAATCCGCGAGCGTTTCCTGTCGAGCCTCTGGCTATAAGATCCTCTCTGCCTCGCGAGCATTTCCCCCCAAACACCTCGCTCACTCCGCCACCAGGCTGCCCTCGATCAACCCCACACCGCCACGAGCCAGCCCACTCCGGCGATCAATTCCGGTGAGCCTCGTGTTCCTCGCCTCTCACTCTTGCTATCTGATTCAGTGAGTCTTTGCGCACCTCGCCCCACTAGTTCATCTGTCTTGCCCAGTCGCCGTTTCGCCGACACCGCAAGCAAGCGACCACCTCGACTCCGGCGACCAAATTCCGTAAGTCCCGTGCGCCCCTTCACTTCTGACTCACACGAGTTTGTTCGCAACATTCTTACGCATCACCTAAACCCTCTGGCTCATGTTAGGGCAACGCGGACCCTCGCAACGACTCGGCTAACGACCACCGACGCCGTGCACGGCTCGACGAGCTCTCTCGGCCACATCCGGCGCTTCGCAAACCGACACTACCTTGAGCTTCAGCAGCTTCTCGCGAGCCTGGTATGACCCTTCTCCCTCTCGCGGACGACCTGGAACGCAAGCTCCGCCGTGAAGGCCGCTCATTCGCTGGCCGCCGCGCCAGCCAGACATGGTCGCTTGCTCGCGAGCCGTTAGATCCAGATCCGAGCGCTAGGATAGATTCATTTAACTGCGAAGCGTGCAGCGATCTGGGCGTCACGATCTGTTTAGATCCTGCGGCTGCGAGCTCGATCCAGTCTTGAACGATGCAGCGCCAATCACAACGCGACGCGTGGCTAGGGTTAGATCTAAAAACAGATTTAAAAAAATCAGATTTTGATCCAAATTCAAACTGCCATAACTTTGGATTTCCACGTTGGAATTTTGCAAACTTTATACCGTTGGATTCAGTGAATCAAGACCTTTCTGAATATCCAATGTGTTTAACAAATAGTAACCATTAGAATGACTTTATTTGTAGAAACTTGTTTAAGGCTATTTTGAGTATGGATTTAGTTTAGTAATTTGTTTTAGGGTTAAATAAGTGTGTTTTGGCAAATTTGGTGTCTTGTTAAGTTTCTGTATTCATGCATGCATGCATTCATATTATTTTTGATTGTATATGAATTGTGTGTAAATGTGTGCTACAATTTTGTGTGTAGATTTTGCTAGTGATTGTGACTGTGAAGAGTGCTACTCTCCCCATTACCAAGGCAAGTGATGCTTCATTTCTTTTGTCCCATTACTTTCACTGTGCATTAGTGTTTTTTCTAAGTAGGACTTGCATGGAATTTTTGCTAAGTATAAACTATGCTATGGGAAAACCTAGTAGATGAAGCCTTAGAAGAAATTTCCTAAGTTAAGATTCCTACTACTTTCATGCTTAGCTTAGCAAATAGAAAACAAGGGTGGAATATATATTCATGCTATGGAAAAATTTCTAAGTCTGAGGACTTATGTTTTGTTTAATAAAACAACTAAGTGAATGAATCACCTGGGTGGAATGGAAGGAATGGTTTGTGTTGAGTGGTTCACAAGGCCATGGACTTGGCTTGTGTATCTCACTTGTGGATGGCCACCCAGGAACAAAGAGATTTGAGATGTCAAATGTTGAGAAGCTTCAAGTGCAACCACTTGGCAATATGGGCTCTGCCATGATCATATAGGTTGCTAGAACTTAGTCTCTTGGACAGTTGGTGGTAGAGGGAATGATAGGTTGGAACGCGTCCATTTGACTAAGGAAAGGCTTCTAAAAGATCTTGTCTTGGGAAACCAAGTCCTGTGGGGAAAGTGCACCACCTCTGTAGAGTGTAAAACCTAAGTACTTAGCCATGTCCCTGGAAAAGGACAATTTGAGCATCAAGACATGGAAGCTATCAAGAATCTCCTCATCTCAATTTCTAAGTTAAAATCTTGTGGTTGAACAAGGGTTAAAAGGATCTTCAGTCTTTGATTGGTAGATGCCCTGAGTGGATCTTCAGTCTTTGATTGGTAGATGCCTTGGGTGATTTGTGCCAAACAAAAACTTAGTGTTTTCAAATGTTAAGGAAAAATATATTTTGAGCAATGCAAGCCTAAGCTCCACCTAGCCAAATGCATATAGTATTATAGTCCACTTTAAATAAGCTAAGGTATCACTTGCCAATACTATTCCAAAGTATTGACCCTCTGTGGCTGTAACTTGTAATGTTGCAGGTTACTCCGATGATGAATAGGAGTCATGAGTCTACACTCAACATGCTTGCCTGTGGCACATGAAGATGAAGACTTATGTTTATTTACTTATTCCATAAACTCTTGTATTAGGCCTTTGGCCCTGAGTTGTAAAAGACTATGTTTTATCTCTGGAATGGATGTAATAAACGACCTTTGTATCTGTGTACTTCATCTTAAACTGTGGATGCTAGCATTGATCCAGGGACTAGCATTGCAATCACAGGGATCCTTTCCTTTAATAAGGAGGGATCTTACATAAGGGCAAGAAAGTTGGTCTTAATGCTTCTTCATTTGAGAACACTTGATTCTTTCTTTGCTTCTTATGCCTAACTTGAAGGCGTTAAAGAAAAGTACTTGTTGGGAGATAATCCAAGAGTTTTAATTGAGTCTTGGAAGTTATTACCACTGTAATAACCTCTCTTTATCCTTTTTATTTGATTTTTGTGCCAAGAGTAACCTCTAATAAGAGTGAAGTAATGATTGGGAAAGTTGTTGTCCCAAAACAGATTTCTGTGCTTCACCGTAAAAATTCTTAAGAGAGTTATGTACGTAGGATTGAGCTGTAAGTTTTTGTTATTCTGCCCCAGGTTGTTATCTAACTTTCGTTAGTTCAACACTTTTTGATTTGAGCAACATAAGGTCTTCGAAAAAATTCGTCTTTACCTGCTGGTCTGTTTTGACAGATTTCTGCCATTTTCTGCATTTGCTTTTTGTTAGTTCCTTCTTGAGTTCCGTTGGGGAATTGAGCTTTTTGAGGGAAGTGCTGCAGTAGATAGTGTTCTAATGGAAGTTTATTTGGTGTTAGAACTGAACCTTGAGACATGTTTATCTTAAGTGCACTAATGTTGCTAATGAGATTGTGTGAAGTTTTGTGTGAAGGAAAATTTTCAGGTGTATGGAAGGAATGAGTAATGAGATGAAGGATGGACTAAAGCTTAAGCTTGGGGATGTCACGCGTGTCACCCCAAAAAATATCCAAGAAGTACAAGCGTCAAAGCTTGGGTATGCCCAAGGCATCCCCTTCTTCATCAATAAAAATCCCAGGTTTCTTCCAAACACTTCATTTTTATTGTTTCGTGCACAGTTGTGTTTCTCTTGCAGCGTCTTCTTTTTCGTTTTCATTTTGGTTTTTAGTTTGCTTGGTTTGTTTATTTTCCTGAATAATTTGGTTGGACCCCCTCTTTCATACGTTGGTTTGCAAATAGTTTGGTTTGGTTTGGAAAAGAGTAGGAAAGTTCATACTTATGTGGTAAAAAGAGCTCGTTTTTGACTGTGGCTATGCTTTGTCATGCCGTGCTTGATATTGTTTTGGCTTTATGCTTAATATTCTTTGCTGTAGCATGACTTGTTATAAACAATTGAGATTGCTTAATGTGCCTTGGATGAATCATGCGTTGTTTTAGCATATTAAAGCATAGTATAATGGTATTCTCCTTTGATGCTTTATTTGGGTTGACTTGGCGCATGCTCACACCATGTTATGACTATCTCAAGTCACCATAGCCTTTATGATCCTTTAGTTTTCAACTTGTAGCATCACTTTATGCTTTGATCAATGATGTTTTGTCGCTCTGCATGATTATGGCCATTATTGCTCTCTTAGTTTGTCGCTCCCAGTCTTTTGCTAGCCTCCACAACCAAGTATGAGTTCCACTCATGCATCCAACTCCCTGAACCAAGTTATTCCAAAGAGTCCACCATACCTACCTACTATCCTATGCTATTCCAAGTATATTCATGCTTTTGTTTACCTTCCACTTGTTATGAGAAAACTAGTGATTAAAGCTCTCACGAACTTAATGGCACACTTTACTTTATTGCCTCTAATAAACTTGAACCATTGTGTCGTCTATGTTGTATATGCTTGCACTTATTTGTTGGGAATTAGCCGAACCATGCTTTCATGGGAAATGCTTTCAACATTGCACTTGGTACTTGTACCTAGTTGATATCATGCTCTTTTGTATATGGATGTCGTCGGTGTGAAATGAAAGGAGAGCTTGTAAGTCCATGGAGTTATGTATATGTGTTAGAAAGCCTTTGGGCATTGGTCTAATCCATGCTGACATGGTGGAAACCTGCAGCGTAACCATAATGAGCTGTCTATGAAGCATTCTTCTTATAAAAAAAGAGTCCTATTGAGAAAAACGAGAAAAGAAAAAAATGATACTATGAAAAGAGGAAAGAGAGAAAAAAAAGCACCATATTCCCATGGTAAATAAGAAGAATGCTGAGATCCTCGTTGTCTGCTTGCCTTGTCATTTTGATATGGGGATTCTTCCGTATCATCGGGCAAGGGGTACCTCGTTGGCGGTTCTCAATGATACACATGTACTTACGATGACAAGAACTTACCAGTGACTAAACTTGAGTGGCATGAGGAGCGGACCTCGTATACAAGGGACATGAGATTTCTGACTTATACTTTGTCAAGCATGTACACCATAGTTTGTTCACTTTAACCTTAATCACTTCAAGATGCTTATGATAGGGGCAATGAGAGCTGAAAGCTATAAGTATCATAATTTTTGGAAGCTCTTTATGAGACTTGAATCCCTACTTCCCTTTTACAAAAGGCCTTTCTTCCACCATTATATTGAGTCTCCACCTTCTAACTTTATGCACCTACTTTGAGAGCATAGTGGCCATTCTTAATTCTATGTGCATTGTCCCAAGACTAGTTGATTGATGCATAACTTGTTATTGCTTGTTTGAAACTATTGTATCTAGTCACTCTTATGAACTTTGAAGGTGTCCTATGCATTTATATTTGCTACTCTATTGAGGGACAAGCTGAATACTATTATGCTATGTTTTCTTTATGTAAAACAAACAAACGTCTTGCAAAGCAGTGTTATTCATGAATCTTTTGTTTGTGCCTTTTCATGTTGCATCATAGTTTCTTTGCTTATTGCTAGAACTTTGTCTTTCATGTTATGATTTAAGTACTATGATCCCAGCTTTGAATCTTTTGCAAATACTTTGATCAAGTCTTTGATGGTGCATGTCACCTCAAAAATTATTTCTTTTTATCACTTACCTACTCGAGGACGAGCAGGAGTTAAGCTTGGGGATGTTGATACATTGCAAATGTATCTATAATTTTTGATCCTACATGCTTAGTTTTATCCACTTTCTTGTGTTTTGTTCCAACTTTGGAGTACTTTTCATATGATTTCTTGGACTAACCTATTAACAAGAGCCACAGTGCCAGCTACCTATTTTCTGTTGTTTTTGGTTCCAGAAAAGTCAGAAATGAATATTCTCGGAATTGGACGGGACAAAACCCAAAGTGCCTATTTTTCTGGAAGGGATCAAGTGCCAGAATACGAGACGGAGAGGGGCCAGGGGCCGGCCACACCACCTAGCCGCGCGGCCAGGCCTGACCCGCGCCAGGGGGTGGTCTGGCCGACCCCAACACCCCCTCGGCCTCTCCTTCCGCCTATAAGTTGCCTCAGGACGAAAACCCTAAGTACCCGATCAAAAATCCACGAAAGAGTCTGTAGCCACCGTCATCTCCATCCCTAGATCGGGAGGGATCTAAAGCTCTTCCCGGCACCACCGGAGAGAATTCACCACGAGGCCTTCTTCATCACCATGCAAGCCTCCGGTGTGATGCGTGAGTAGTTCATCCTTGGACTACGGATCCATGTAGTAGCTAGATGGCTAGTTCTCCTCCTTTGTGCTTTCATGTTTAGATCTTGTGAGCTCCGTTCATGATCAAGATCATCTATTTGTAATTCATACATGTTGAGTTTGTGGGGATCCGATGGATATTGAGATGCTATTTCAGATTGATTATTGATTCTATCATGTCTTTGTTATTTGAGATCTTGCATGCTTCCCATTGTTAGTAGCTATCTTGGCCAAGTAGATGCTAGCAACTCCAAGAGTTAGTATTTATGCTCGATAGTGGGTTCATGCCTCTGGTAATCTGGGGAAGTGACAGAAACCTATAAGGTACTAGATGTGCTGTTGCTACTAGGGAGAAAACAACAATCCTTTGTTCATAGAGCAATCGTATTGTTTACCTTACATGATTCGTAAAGCAATAATCTGCTTGCAACTTAATCTTGGAGGGGGTTCGGATGATAACCTGAAGGTGGATTATTAGTCATAGATGCAGTTGGATGGCAGTCTATGTATTATGTTGTATTGCCCAATCAAGTCTCAAAGGAGTCAAGATGATTAGTATATGCATGTATTGCTTTCTCGGTGTTTGTCACTTGCCCCGCTGTAATTTGATCACCCAGCATGTTATCTATCTAAGGAGAGCCACCTCTAGTGAACTATGGATCCCGGTCCTTGTCTTTTACATACAATCTACAATCTTTTACTGCTTTGTGTTTACTTTCTACAAACTTTTACTTCCTTCCATTCGATACGTTTAATCCTTTGTTTTCCGCAAAACACGGTGAGATTGACAACCTCATCGCAAGTTGGGGACAAATTTCTATGGTTGTGTTGTGCAGGTCTCCACGTTGCTACTAGCACCGGAGTGCATACCTTAAGCTCAGCTAGTAACACCTTTGAGGTGTTTCCTTGCTCCTACTGGTTCGATTAAACCTTGGTTTCATAACTGAGGGAAACTTGTTGTTGTGCTCATCATACCTTCCTCTTGGGGTTCCCAACGAGCTCTACATCAACACCGCCATCAAGCATTTTTCTGGGCCCCGTGCATTGAGCCATCAGTAATCTTGGGAAGTGACAGAAATCTCTAAGGTACTAGATGTGATGTTGCTACTAGGGAGAAAACAGCAATCCTTTGTTCATAGAACAATCATATTGTTTACTTTACACGCAATGTGTAATGCAATTATCTGTTGCTTGCAACTTAATACTAGAGGGGGTTCGGATGATAACCTGAAGGTGGATTATTAGTCATAGATTAAGTTGGATTATGGTGTATGTATAATGTTGTAATGCCCAATCAAATCTCATAGGAGTCAAGATGATTAGTATATGGATGTATGCTTTCTCGATGTTTGTCAATTGCCCCGCTGTAATTTGTTCACCCAACATGTCATTTATCTTAAGGAGAACCACCACTAGTGAACTATGGACCCCGGTCCTTTCTTTTACCATCAATCTACAATTGTTTACTATTTCGTGTTTACTTTCTGCAAGCTTTTACTTTCTTCCACACAATACGTTTAATCCTTTTTTTAGCAAAACCGGTGAGATTGACAACCTCACTGTAAGTTGGGGGCAAAGTTGTGTGGTTGTGTTGTGCAGGACTCCGAGTTGGCAACAACACCTGGGAGGTGTTTCCTTGCTCCTACTGGTTTGATAACCTTGGTTTCATAACTGAGGGAAAACTTGCTGATGTGCTCATCATACCTTCCTCTTGGGGTTCCCCAACGAGCTCGACATGTTGAGCCAATAATCACTGCCCAGGCATTTCTCTAACATATATACAAACTCCATGAGCTTAGAACCTCCCCTTTTATTTCACACCACCGGGATCCATAAGCAAAATAACATGATATCAACTAAATAAAGTGCAATGTTGAAAGCACTCCCCATGGTAACATGGCTATGCTAATTCACAACTTACAAAACGCAAGCATATACGCAACATAGATGGGTACAGTGGTTCAAATTTATTAAGTGCAAGAAAATAAAGCGTGCCATCAAGTTCGTGAGAGCTTTAATCACTAGTTTTCACATAACAAGTTTAATTCGGAAGGTAGATAGAAACATGAATTTACTTGGAATAGCAATAGTGCTAATAGGTAGGTATGGTGGACACAAATGGCATAGGTTTTGGTTTCAGGATTGGATGCACGAGAAGCATTCCCTCTCAGTATAGGTTTTTGGCTAGCAAGGCTGGTAGCAAGCATAAGAATTTGAGGAAACAAACATACAAGTGATAAAAACAAACATGCATTCTTCCTTGGACGCATAAAGGATCTTAACTAGAGAATACTAAGCTTATGAGCCAATCAATAAAGAAAGATGATGAAATTATATTTCTTAAAAGTACTTTTCTCTTTTTCATTCAATTCTCAAATAGTGTTGCTACTGACCAGAGCCAGGTTTGCCAAAACCAACTAAATTTACTTAATGATCCCAAAGTGATACCAATACTAACAATAAGAACAATCATATAATAGAAATTGCAAACTAAAATAAGATGTGCAAAAAGTAAATGATAGAACTTCTCATTAATATTCTATAACGACAACTCACACCAAGGGATACATATATAACTAACTAGAGGGGAGATACTTCCACAATGCAAACCATCCTATATGATAACTTCTCTATTCATGATATGACTCTAGTTAAAAAGATAAAAGATAAAAGATAAAAGATGTGATACCACGACACTCCCCCAAGCTTGGAACAAACCAAGGGGATGCCAAAACCTGATGATGAATTACTCCTTCAGTGGTGGTGGTGTTGCGCCCATGATCGGAGTGAGAAAATCTTCCAGGATCTTGCAAAGCCTGTTATTCTCTTCTTGCAGTATATCCACCTTTCTCCTCAGGACTTGGTACTTATCGCAATACTCATCAGTGGCTCGTAGAGCTTCCACTACTGCAGGGCAGGAACTGAGGTTTAGAACTGGAGGTATTAGCCCCTGTCCTTTCATGCCTGCTGACATGCTCTTCACTTCCTCATCGATGCTCTGATCCATGTCTTCGTGCCTAGCTGTGATCTTTTCTTCTTCCACCCATCCTACGAAGGTCCTCTACTCAAGGTTGCAATGGAGCTCGCGCCGGCGTCGCAGCTCATAATCCTCCAAAAACGAATCCTAGAACGACATCTGAACAAAATAGATCGAAACGAAAACACGGCGAGAACACGATATACGGACCTCGGGGGATCCAGGGGATTATATATTACGAAGTTTAACAACAAAAGGAAAGTACTGGGAGAAAATGGGTCGGAAACGGGCTCCGGGGTGGCCACACCCCCTGGTGGCACGGCCAGGTGGGCCCGCACCATGGGGTGTTGTGAGCCACCCGGGCTCCGTTTCCGTCCATCTTTTGACTCATTAATTCCCATGTTAGATAAAAAAACTGCAAAAATATAACTTGGAAGGTTTTACGCGGACCTTTTCTTACCAAAACTGTTACCTATTCGAAAATGGACTCTGTGGGTCTCTGAATTTGGTCTATAATATTTTTTTCCGGAGTCACCATTTGAATAACATCAATATCTTCATCTTCATAAACATATTGCTTGAGTCTTTTGACCATTCACCATCTTATTACATCATTTTCTCCTACAACTTGGACATTTCCTTCACATAAAACTTCACACAATTCTCATTAGAAACATTAGTGCATACAAGATAATAAACCTTTAAGTTCAATTTCAACTAAAATCCATCAAAACATAAGCTACTGAAACAACTCCTCTCGAAATCCCAATAGGAATTTAAAAATGAAATTGATTTAAGAGGCAAATGTAGAAATGGCAGAAATATGTCAAAACAGTCGAGCAGGTAAAGATCAATTTTTTCGAAAATCTTCTGTTGCTCAAATCAAAAAGTGCAAAACTAACGAAAGTTAAATAATAACCTGGAGCATGCATACAAAAAATTACATATCAGTACGAGGTTCTGAGATTTTTCACGATTTTTTATAGTGAAGCACAAAAATCTGTTACAGGACAACAACTTCCCCAAATCTTACTTCTCTCTCATTAGAGGCTGATATTGACACAAAAACCAAACAAAAAGGATAAGGAGAGGTTATTGCAGAAGCAATAACTTCTAGGACTCAAATAAACAAAAATAAAATGAAAGCAAAAATATATTGGGTTGTCTCCCAAAAAGCTCTTTCTTTATAGCCATTAAGATAGGCATGATAAATTTCAATGATGCTAATGTAAGAATATGGATTGAAGTAAAAAGAGAGCATCAAGAAGAAAATATACACGTTTTTAAGTCTAACCCACTTCCTATGCAAAGGAATTTTGTAAGAAAATAAATTGTTGAAACCGGAGGCTACTAGCATAGGAAGGCAAAACAAGTGCAACATAAAGACTTTCAGCATAAAGCGAGGAAACTTAATATTATTGAGATGCATAAGAACAATTTTCCCTCTCTCATAGTAACTTCCAGTATCGTGCATAAATTTAACAATATAACTATCACATGAACCATTGTAGCAATGATCACTTATTCTAACAGAAAACACAGGGACACTAGCTTTCCTAGTTCCATTAGGATGTGAAACAATTTTAGAAGTATCCTTACAAAGGATAATGTGCCCATATTCTACATTTTTAGCGACAAAGTCTTTCATATTTGCTACTGCAGGTTCATCATCTATTTGATCATTGGATTCTATAGCTTTCTTTGTACTTTCATTAACCATACTAGATGTCATAGAATATTCCTTTATCTTAACTGGGAAAGGCACTTTCTCAATGTCAGGTTCAGGTAAAATATTATTAGAAGTATAAACTTTAGTATCTCTTGCAGGAACACAATTAACAATATCTTTATATGGCGATACTTATTCCATTTCTTTTGAGGAATTTCAATATAAGAAGCAAAAGCCTTAAAATAATTTACAATACTTTGAGAATCAAGACCATAAGCATTACTAATATTAAGAAAATCATCAGTTCCCATAAAAGATTTAATGCATTCATAATCATAATTTATACCTGACTTTCTTCCTTTGTCTATCTCCCATGCTTTAGCATTGTCTTGAATACGGTCTAGAAGATCCCATTTAGCTTCTTCTTCCATACGTGTAAACGATATAGAGAAATAAGCATCCAATAGATCCTTATCATGAAGAGAAAGCCTTGCATAAAAGTTATTGATAATAATATTGTTAGGGAGCTCATGAATAGGACATTTGAGCATTAGTAACTTCAATCTCCCCCAAGCTTGAGTTGTACTCTCTCCATCACGAGGCCAAAAGTTGTATATTTGATTCCGATCTTTATGAATCTCACTAGGAGGATAAAATTTTGAATAAAAGAGGGGTACAACTTCCTCCCATTCAAGAGATTGGCCATTCTTCAGCAGCTTGTACCATTCCTCAGCTCTTCATTTCAGTGATAATGATAATAACTTCTTCTTGACTTGATCTTTTGTAATACCTGCACACTTGAACAACCCGCATAATTCGTATATAAAGAGCAAATGATCACCGAGATGGACAGTTCCATCTCCAAAATAATAGTTATCCATAACACGATCAACAGTTCTTGTAGGTATCTTAAAAGTATCATTTTCAGCAGGTGGATGTTCATTTACTACCTTAGAAGTGGTAGTAGCATTATGAAATAAGAATCTAAGTGAATTATCCATATTGAAATAAAGTAACTAACAGAAATAAACAATACTCACAGTAGAAGTTTCCTTTACCAGTTCCACTCTTCAATAGCGCTTCACTCCCCGGCAACGGCGCTAGAAAATAGTCTTGATGACCCACAAGTATAGGGGGTGTATCGCAGTGTTTTCGATAAGTAAGAGTGTCGAACCCAACGAGGAGCAGAAGGTGTTAACGAGTGGCTTGGATCAGGAATTCCCTATAAATACTTAGCAAATGAATTTTTAGGGTTTTTTGATAATGCAGATAAATAAAGTGCGAGTGAATAAAAGACAATGATAATAATTGCAGCAAGTGGCCCAATCCTTTCTTTAGCAAAGGACAAGCCGGTTGTATTACTTCAGATAACCAAACGTTCTTAAGGACACATGGGAATACTGTCAAGTGCTTTCACTTCATATAGTTGATTAATCTTCTCTAGTTGGATAAGTGTTGTGTGGGTGAACCTGTGCTAATGTGCTGACCTTCCTAGGACTAATACATACTTGTGATTATACCCCTTGCAAGTATCCGCAACTACAAGAAAGTAATTAAGATAAAAATCTAACCATAGCCTTAAACTCTGAGATCCTTGATGGCTCATGATTGATGATCTTGTTGGGGAACCCCAAGAGGAAGGTATGATGAGCACAGAAGTAAGTTTCCCTCAGTTATGAAACCAAGGTTATCGAACCAGTAGGAGCAAGGAAACACCCCAAAGGTGTTGCTAGCTGAGCCTTGGCAGGGCGCACTACCGGTGCTAGTAGCAACGTGGAGACCTGCACAACACAACCACAGAACTTTGTCCCCAACTTGCGATGAGGTTGTCAATCTCACCGGTTTTGCTGAAAACAAAGGATTAAACGTATCGAATGGAAGGAAGTAATAGTTTGCAGAAAGTAAACACAAAGCAGCAAACAGTTTGTAGATTGTATGTAAAAGAAAGGATCGGGATCCATAGTTCACTAGAGGTGGCTCTCCTTAAAATAGATAACATGCTGGGTGAACAAATTACAGCGGGGCAATTGACAAACATCGAGAAAGCATAAAGGCATATACTAATCATCTTGACTCCCTTGAGACTTCATTGGGCATTACAACATTATACATAGACCGCCATCCAACTGCATCTGTGACTAATAATCCACCTTTAGGTTATCATTCGAACCCCCTCCAGTATTAAGTTGCAAGCAACAGATTATTGCTTTACGAATTGCGTGTAAAGTAAACAATATGATTGTTCTATGAACAAAGGATTGTTGTTTTCTCCCTAGTATCAACAGCACATCTAGTACCTTAGAGATTTCTATCACTTCCCCAGATTACCAGAGGCATGAACCCACTATCGAGCATAAATACTAACTCTTGGAGTTGCTAGCATCTACTTGGCCAAGATAGCTACTAACAACGGAAAGCATGCAAGATCACAAATAACAAAGACATGATAGAATCAATAATCAATCTGAAATAGCATCTCAATATCCATCGGATCCCGCAAACACAACATGCAGAATTACAAATAGATGATCTTGATCATGAACGAAGCTCACAAGATCTAAACATGAAAGCACAAAGGAGGAGAACCAGCCATCTAGCTACTACATGGACCCGTAGTCCAGAGATGAACTACTCATGCATCACACCGGAGGCTTGCATGATGATGAAGAAGGCCTCCAGGATGAATTCCCCTCTCCGGCAGGGCGCCCGGAAGAGCTTCAGATCCCTCCCGATCTAGGGATGGAGATGACAGCGACTACAGACTCTTTCATGGATTTTTGATCGGGTACCTAGGGTTTTGGTCCCGAAGGCAATATATAGGCGGAAGGAGAGGCCGAGGGGGTGCTGGGGTCGGCCAGACCACCCCCTGGTGCGGGCCAGGCCTGGCTGCGCGGCCAGGTGGTGTGGCCGGGCCCCAGCCCTTCTCCATCTCGTATTCTGGCTCCAGATGTCTTCCGATAAAATAGAAACTTTGGCTTTTGTCCCGTCCAATTCCGAGAATATTCATTTTCTGACTTCCTGGAACCAAAAACAACAGAAAACAGGCAGCTGGCACTGTGGCTCTTGTTAATAGGTTAGTCCAAGAAATCGTATGAAAAGTACTCCAAAGTATGGACAAAACACAAGAAAGTAGATAAAACCAAGCATGGAACATCAAAAATTATAGATACATTTGCAATGTATCAACATCCCCAAGCTTAACTCCTGCTCGTCCTTGAGTAGGTAAGTGATAAAAAGAAAGAATAATTTTTGAGGTGACATGCACCATCATAAACTTGATCAAAGTATTTGTAAAACATTCAAAGCTGGGATCATAGTACTTCAATCATAACATGAAAGACAAAGTTCTAGCAATAAGACAAAGAAACTATGATGCAACATGAAAAGGCACAAAAAAAGATTCATGAATAACAATGCTTTGCAAGACGTTTGTTTGTTTCACATAAAGAAAACATAGCATAGTAGCATTCATCTTGTCCCTCATAGAGTAGCAAATATAATTGCATAGGACACCTTCAAAGTTCATAAGAGTGACTAGATACAAATAGTTTAAAACAAGCAATATCAAGTTATGCATCAATCAACTTGTCTTGGGACAATGCACATAGAACTAAGAATGGCCACTATGCTCTCAAAGTAGGTGCATAAAGGTAGAAGGTGGAGACTCAATATAATGGTGGAAGAAAGGCCTTCGTAAAAGGAAGTAGGTATTCAAGTCTCATAAAGAGCTTCCAAAAATTATGGTACTTATAGCTTTCAGCTTTCATTGCCCCTATCATAAGCATCTTGAAGTGATTAAGGTTAAAGTGAACAAACTATGGTGTACATGCTTAACGAAGTATAAGTTAGAAATCGCATGTCCCTTGAATACGAGGGCCGCTCCTCATGCTACTCAAGTTTAGTCACCGGTAAGTTCTTGTCATCGTAAGTACATGTGTATCATAGAGAACCGCCAATGGGGTACCCCTTGCCCGATGATACGGAAGAATCCCCATATAAAAATGACAAGGCAAGCAGACAACGAGCATCTCAGTAATCTTCTTATTTACCATGGGATTATGGTGCTTTTTTCTCTCTTTCCTCATTTCATAGTATCTTTTTTTTCTCTTTTTTTCTCAATATAGGACTCCTTTTTTTTATAAGAAGAATGCTTCATAGGCAGCTCATTATGGTTACGCTGCAGGTTTCCACCATGTTAGCATGGATTAGTCCAGCGGCCCAGGCGTTTCTCTAACACATATACATAACTCCATGGACTTACAAGCTCCCCTTTCATTTCACACCGACGACATCCATAGACAAAAGAGCATGATATCAACTAGGTACAAAGTACCCGTGCAATGTTGAAAGCGTTCCCCATGACATGGTTACGCTAATCTCCAACAAATAAGTGCAAGCATATACAACATAGACGACACAATGGTTCAAGTTTATTAAGGGCAAGAAAAGTAAAGTGTGCCATCAAGTTCGTGAGAGCTTTAATCACTAGTTTTCTCGTAACAAGTTTAATTTGGAAGGTAAACAAAAACATGAATATACTTGGAATAGCATATGCTAGTACGTAGGTATGGTGGAATATTTGGAATAACTTGGTTTAGGGAGTTTGATGCATGAATGGAACTCATACTTGGTTGCGGAGGCTAGCAAAAGACTGGGAGCGACAAACTAAGAGAACAATAATGGTCATAATCATGCAGAGCGAAAAAATCATTGATCAAAGCATAAAGTGATACTATAAGTTGAAAACTAAAGGATCATAAAGGCTATGGTGACTTGACATAGTCATAACATGGTGTGAGCATGCGCCAAGTCAACCCAAATAAAGCATCAAAGGAGAATACCACTATACTATGCTTTAATATGCTAAAACAACACATGATTCATCCAAGGCACATTAAGCAATCTCAATTGTTTATAACAAGTCATGCTAAAGCAAAGAATACTAAGCATAAAGCCAAAACAATATCAAGCATGGCATGACAAAGCATAGGCCACAGTCAAAAACGAGCTCTCTTTACCACTTAAGCATGAACTTTCCTACTCGTTTCCAAACCAAACCAAACTATTTGAAAACCAATGTATGAAAGAGGGGGTCCAACCAATTTATTCAGAAAACTAAACAAACAAAGGAAACGAAAAACCAAAACGAAAACGAAGAAGAAGACGCTCCAAGAATAACACAACTGTGCATGAAACAATAAAAATGAAGCGTTTGGAAGAAACCTGGGATTTTTATTGATGAAGAGGGGGATGCCTTGGGCATCCCCAAGCTTTGACGCTTGTACTTCTTGGATGTTTCTTGGGGTGACACGTGTGGCATCCCCAAGCTTGAGCTTTAGTCCATCCTTCATCTCATTACTCATTCCTTCCATACACCTGAAATTTTTCCTTCATACAAAACTTCACACAATCTTTATTAGCAACATTAGTGCACTCAAGATAATAAGTCTTTAGGTTCAGTTCTAACACCAATAAACTTCCATTAGAACACTAGCTACTGTAGCACTTCCCTCAAAAAGCTCAATTGCCCAAAAGAACTCAAAAGGGAACCAACAAGAAGCAAATGTAGAAAATGGCAAAAATCTGTCAAAACAGACCAGCAGGTAAAGACGAATTTTTTCGAAGACCTTCTGTTGCTTAAATCAAAAAGTGTTGAACTAACGAAAGTTAGATAACAACCTGGGGCAGAATCAAAAATTCACGCCTCAAAAGGACGTTCAGACATTTTACACGAATTTTTACGGTGAACCACAGAAATCTGTTTCGGGACAACAACTTTCCCAATCATTACTTCTCTCTCATTAGAGGTTACTCTTAGCACAAAAAGCAAATAAAAAGGATAAGGAGCGGTTATTACTGAATTAATAAGTTCCAAGACTCATCTAAAACTTTTGGGTTATCTCCCAATAAGTACTTTTTTTAACGCCTTTAAGTTAGGCATAGGAAGCAAGAAAACGAATCAAGTGTTCTCAAATGAAGAAGCATTAAGAGAAAATTTTGTTTTCATATGAGAGGCAAAAGAAATCTTCTCTATCTTCTTAGGGAAGTGTTCTATACCTCTCTTGAGTCGGAGTTGATATTTAATGGTGCCTTCTTTCATATCAATAATGGCACCAACAGTTCTAAGAAAAGGTCTTCCCAAAGTAATAGGACAAGAAGCATTGTATTCAACATCCAAAACATAGAAATCAACGGGTACATAGGCATTGTTAACCATAATAAGAACATCATTAAGACTCCCCATGAGTTTCTTTTTAGCACTATTATCAAGTGGGACATTCAAATAACAATCTTCAAGTGAAGGCAAATCAAGCATATCATAAATCCGTCTAGGCATAATAGAAACACTACTATCAAGATCACATAAAGCTTTAAAATCAAAGTCATTCACTTTCATATTAATGATGGGTTCCCAACCATCTTCTTGTTTTATAGGAATAGAATCTTTATGTTTCATCTTTTCTTCTTTAATCTTTATGAGAGTATTAGTAATGTGTTTTGTAAAGGCCATGTTCATAGCACTAGCATTAGGACTTTTAGCAAGCTTTTGTAGGAACTTAATAACTTCAGAGATATTGCAACCATCAAGATCAAAATCAAATTTATCATCTAAAGTAGTAGAACTATTACTAGCCTCAACACTAGTGGTGGTGATAGTAGAAACACTAATGTTTCTAGCAATTTCATCTTCTCTTTCCCACTTAGCATGTAATTCAGCTAATAGTCTAACATTTTCATCAATTCTTACTTGTATAGCATTAGTAGCTGCAAAGGGATTATCATTAGTTTCAGGTTTAGCAGCCATTTTATTCAAAGAAGATTGAGCTTCAGCCAAAGATACTATATTTCTTTCAGCATTAGAGAGTTTTTTCTCAATAGTTTTATTGAAAGCAGTTTGCTTACTAATAAAGTCTTTAAGCATAACTTCAAGTTCAGAGGGAACACTCCTATTATTGTTGTAGGAATTTCCGTAAGCATTACCATTATTGAGAGGATATGGCTTATAATTGTTGTTACCAAAATTATTCTTGTAGGCATTGTTGCTAAAATTGTTATTTCTTATGAAGTTCACATCAACTTGCTCTTCTTGAGCAACCAAAGAGTCCAAAGGAACATTATTTGGATCAATATGGGCTTTCCCATTAACAAGCATAGACATAATAATATCAATCTTATCACTCAAGGAGGAGGTTTCTTCAACAGAATTTACCTTCTTACCTTGTGGAGCTCTTTCAGTATGCCATTCAGAATAGTTAACCATCATATTATCTAGTAGCTTTATTGCAGCACCCAAAGTAATGGTCATAAAGGTACCTCCAGCAGCAGAGTCCCATAGGTTCCTTGAAGAATAGTTCAATCCTTGTGAAGATGTCCTTGACTCCCCGGCAATGGCGCCAGAAAAATACTTTGATGGCTCGTGATTGATGAGCTCGTTGGGGAACCCCAAGAGGAAGGTATGATGAGCACAAAAGTAAGTTTCCCTCAGTTATGAAACCAAGGTTATTGAACCAGTAGGACCAAGGAAACACCCCAAAGGTGTTGCTAGCTGAGCCTTGGCAGGATGCACTGCCGGTGCTAGTAGCAACGTGGAGACCTACACAACACAACCACAGAACTTTGTCCCCAACTTGCGATGAGGTTGTCAATCTCACCGGTTTTGCTAAAAATAAAGGATTAAACGTATCAAATGGAAGGAAGTAATAGTTTGCAGAAAGTAAACATAAAGCAGCAAACAGTTTGTAGATTGTATGTAAAAGAAAGGACCGGGATCCATAGTTCACTAGAGGTGGCTCTCCTTAAAATAGATAACATGCTGGGTTAACAAATTACAGTGGGGCAATTGACAAACATCAAGAAAGCATACAAGCATATACTAATCATCTTGACTCCCTTGAGACTTGATTGGGCATTACAACATTATACATACACTGCCATCCAACTGCATATATGACTAATAATAGTAAAGGACCGGGATCCATAGTTCACTAGAGATGGCTCTCCTTAGATATATAACATGCTGGGTGAAAAAATTACAGCGGGGCAATTGACGAACACCGAGAAAGCAATACATGCATATACAAACATCTTGACTTCTCTGAGACTTGATTGGGCATTACAACATAATACATAGACCGCCATCCAACTGCATCTATGACTATTAATCCACCTTCAGGTTATCATCCGAACCCCCTCCAGTATTAAGTTGCAAGCAACATATTATTGCTTTACGAATTGCGTGTAAAGTAAACAATACGATTGTTCTATGAAAAAAGGATTGTTGTTTTCTCCCTAGTAGCAACAGCACATCTAGTACCTTAGAGATTCCTGTCACTTCCCCAGATTACTAGAGGCATGAACCCACTATCGA
Source organism: Avena insularis (assembly GCA_023614405.1). Taxonomy (NCBI): domain Eukaryota; kingdom Viridiplantae; phylum Streptophyta; class Magnoliopsida; order Poales; family Poaceae; genus Avena; species Avena insularis. The sequence continues at coordinate 654,038,791 of CM042690.1, read as the reverse complement.
GCATAAATACTAACTCTTGGAGTTGCTAGCATCTACTTGGCCAAGATAGCTACTAACAACGGAAAGCATGCAAGATCACAAATAACAAAGACATGATAGAATCAATAATCAATCTGAAATAGCATCTCAATATCCATCGGATCCCCTCAAACACAACATGCAGAATTACAAATAGATGATCTTGATCATGAACGGAGCTCACAAAATCTAAACATGAAAGCACAAAGGAGGAGAACCAGCCATCTAGATACTACATGAACTACTCACGCATCACACCGGAGGCTTGCATGATGATGAAGAAGGCCTCCTGGGTGAATTCCCCTCTCCGGCAGGGTGCGGGAAGAGCTTCAGATCCCTCCCGATCTAGGGATGGAGATGACGGCGGCTACAGACTCTTTCGTCAATTTTTGATCGGGTACCTAGGGTTTTGGTACCGAAGGAAATATATAGGCGGAAGGAGAGGCCGAGGGGGTGTTGGGGTCGGCCAGACCACCCCTTGGTGCGGGCTAGGCCTGGCTGCGCGGCTAGGTGGTGTGGCCGGGCGCCAGCCCTTCTCCGTCTCATATTCTGGCTCCAAATGTCTTCCGGTAAAATAGCAACTTTGGCTTTTGTCCCGTCCAATTCCGAGAATATTCATTTCCTGACTTCCTGGAACCAAAAATAGCAGAAAACAGGCAGCTGGCACTATGGCTCTTGTTAATAGGTTAGTCCAAGAAATAGTATGAAAAGTACTCCAAAGTGTGGACAAAACACAAGAATGTAGATAAAACCAAGCATGGAACATCAAAAAATTATAGATACATTTGCAATGTATCAATCCTACACTCCCTTGTGCAAAGGTTTCCTAACGGGGGTTTAGGTTTCTATCACTCTGGCAACCCCTACGATTATTAGCCAAATACACAATGCATTCCCCTGGGGCCATAAAGGTGAAGTCTCATGTAGTCAACGGTCACATGACACCACTAGAAGAATAACACCACAACTTAGTTATCAAACCATTGAATCTTTCTCAACACAATTCCACTACTAACAACATGACTTCTCCCATGTCCTCAAGAACTAAACGAACTACTCACAAGACATCATATGGATCAAGATCAGAGATGAAATAATGACAAGTAACAATTTGAACATGAACAATAATTCAATGGTTCCACTCAATAGCATCAACTACAACAAGTAATCAACATCGAGAAAGTTTCCCCTAAGAACTATGCAAGATTCAACCCAATTGTTACAGCGGTATGGAGTGGTGATGATGATGTTGGTGGAGATAATGATGAAGAAGATGATGATCCCGATGAAGTCCAGCTTGATGATGGTGTTGATGGCGACGATCTCCCCTCTCCGGGAAGGAATTTCCCCAGCAGATTTCTGCCTGCCGGAGAGCTCTTTCTCTCTCTGCAGTTCTTCGCCCTACAGAGGTGGTGGAATCTTTCTATGGTTGCTCCCCGAGTCTTAGGGTTTCGAGGGGATTATATACGCCAAAGGTCGATGCTAGAGGTGGGCCAGGGTGGCCACACCACCTGGTGGCGCGTCCAGGGCTAGCCCACGCCAGGGTGTGGTGTGGGCCCCCTGTGGCCCATCTCCACTTCCCCTTCTGGCTTCCTTCGTCTTCTGAAAAAATAGGATTTCCATATATTTTCCGGGATTTTCTGATCTTCGTGAATTTTGCCTCCAAACAACGCCTTTTCCATTAGAATCCTGACTTCAGTGGTCCATCCTCCAAAAGTCATCAACCATGCAAAAATAGATGAAATAACATAAGTAGCATCTCTTAATATGAAATATATCAATGAATAACAGTAAATTATGATATAGAATAGTGATGCAAAATGGACGTATCAATAATCTAGAGAACTCTTTATCGTTGCTCCTAGACTCCTACAGGTAATTCCCTTTACTAGGTTTCCAACCTAAGGTCAAAGCAATTGCTCTAATACCAGCTACTCATGGAACACCATTCCGCAAATATTACATCCCTCAGAGTGGTACAATAGAAACATTGCGGGTCCAAATTACAAACATTCACATATTATTATTATAATACCAAAAGATCAAGATCTTTGAAAGTTTCAAACTTACAAACCATACAACTTATTTAACAAGTTCAGTGAAAGAATGAAAGACACAACGATAAAGTAAGACATGAGCTCTACAACTTATTATATATGGTGCATGCTACTCGGCTCAACCTAGATAACTAATTTTCGGCCTGACAACTACTCTGACTCGTTGTCTTCGGCTCCATAGTGTATCCTGTAGTCCACCCCTTCGACTCCACTAGATAGGTCCGACTCTTCGGAGTAGACGCCGTTCTGTACTTCTGTAGCATACACCTAGTTATCCTTCTATTCCCTAGAGTCTAAGCAAAGGATCAAAGGAAAGGGTGAGTAATAGCATTACCTAGAAAGTTCATTATATGCACGGTGGGAAGGTTGATGCTCTAACTACCACCTCAGACTATAAGTCTTTGGCACTATGCAGTTTTGGTAAAAATTTCTTGAAAGATTGACTTTATTATCAAAAACTATGCCCATCAGCCTTCACAGGTTGACCAGAAATTCATGGAGTTCCTTTCCTACCGCGTTCGTAGCTCCTTCCCGGAACAGGGAATAACATGTCACAATTCTTACACTCTGCAGAGGTGTGTTGCTTTACCCATAAGAGACCAAATCCTTGTTGCACAACCGGGTGTACTTTCTCCCGTCCACAATTCCTTGATGTGGGGCCCAAAAGTTGACCCAAGCCAATCACTTCCCTTCTCCATGACCCCGCATGAAGACACGACCCCTTAAGTAGGAATACCTCCATTAACCCCCATACAGGTAGATATAACCCTGGCAACCCCTCGGAGACTCTAGTGAGCAGGTTATGTCCCTGGCAACCCCCACCAAAGTGGTAGATATACCTCTGATAGCCTCTTATGGATAATCTAGACACCTAATAGCGCGGGGAACTATAGGTTCCCAAACCGTGCTGGATTCTCCACGAGAAATCTACAGCCTCAGTATAAGGCCATCCGTCCATGCGAAAGGAAGAAGATCCAACTGACTTCTCCGTCCTATTCCAAATCTTATGGTTAACGCTTAATATATGACGCTAGAATCACTGATGTCATGGGTTATTAAGTCCTAGTTGTTCGGCAACTAGAATCCTAGATTCCATTATCATTCATAGTATTTATCATCACTTAGGATGATAATAGCATTTCATTTGTTTGAGAAATAATGATTTTATGTCTCACAATTTTCAAATACTTTCATAAAGACTCTTCAAAGGACATGAGCAAGTGATGAACTTGCCTTGTGACTACAAGGTAGTGAATTCGGATACTTCCACTTGACCTTGAGTTTCTGTTTCTAGAAAACACCATTATTGCTCGGTAAGGACAATATTTAAAGAAGCAATATGCTATGCATAGTAATATCATGCAATGATTTATTATTTTCCTTCTTTGCGTGTTTTACCCACCTTATACAGGTTTTATATTTCTTTTAAGTAATAAAAAAGAATGTCATAATCAAAGACACTTAAATTCATATAATTCTTATAACTAATATTTTGTGATAACTAGTAATATTCTAAGAGTTTAAAAATGGGTTTATTTAATTTTTAACCCTTTCAAATATTTTCTTAAAATTCAAATAAGGAATAAAGGTTTTATTTGTAACAAACTTGACTTACTTTCCAAAAATACAAATTAGTATTTTTCTACAATAGTATGTCCATTTAGGATCTTAAAAGTGAATTTTATTCAATTTTAAGTATTTTATTTATTTTTACAAAATTCTAAAAGTAATATAAACAAATTCAATAATAGATCTTAATTTAATTACTTAAAATTACTACTTATTTTTTTCTTGGGTAGAGGATATTTTTGTGATTCAATAGATATATTATTTCTATTTTCTAGGATTTTTATTTATTTTTCTAGAGCTCATTTAGTTCTAGGCGTATATTTGTAATTACACATTTTTATTTGGGTCTTTTCTAAAGCTTGGGCCCGGCCCACTGGGCTGGCCCGGCCTGACCCGACCCAATAGGGTTGGGTTAACCCCCTGGGTCATACTAGGCTGGCCTTACCCGGCCCAGTACACCCAATGTCTCTCCCACTCTCTTCTCTCTCACGATTTTCTCTCCCCTCCAAGGCGGTCGCTGCCGTCATCGTCGTGCCAGATTCCGGCCGCTCCTGGCCACCTTGACCGCCATCACGGTTCTCACCGACATAGACGATGATGCTGCGCCTGCCTATCCTACTCGATTTGACGCATACACCCTCTGCTGGCCGTGTCGCCCCCACCCTGTGGCTAGGGTTTTGGGCTCCGCCATGGCCTCGATGCTCCGATGACCCCTTGGTGATGCTCTGGTGTCTACGGTGTTGACCTCCTCCCATGGTTGCCTCCGTTGCGGCCTGGCGTGGGTTAAAGCACCCCCTCTATGGGTTCTCCCCATGCTGCCATGCTCCACATCGCCGCCGTGCTCCTCCTCTGCTTCCTCTTTGATATAAACGCGAGGTCCTCGAGTAAGTTCTCCTACTCCTCTCTCTGCGCTCTCTCTTCCCCTGCTCCATGCCATGTGATTAGTGCACGAATTCCCCATTAAGGGTTCATCCCTAAATTCTAGGGTTCATCCCATGTAGTGGTAATTTAGCATAGCTCCTTGGGTTGATTTTCCTGTGATATACCCTTGATGATGTCCTACTGATGGTGTATTGTTAAACTCTGTTGATCATGTTCTATTACCCTATTCTCTATGAGAGAACCACTCTGTTGTACATGCTCCTAGTACTATTTTTATTTTCAGAGAATAACTCTGTAAATGCATGGTTAGTTTAGTGTGGATGCCAATGTTGTTGTTGTTGTTGTGGTTCACTGCTATGGGCTTGAGTTGGGATGCTTCACTGCTGAACTGATGTTGCTTAGTTAACTGTACTGATGCTAGCCTGTGAAGCACCTTTGTGATCAGTCTCGGGATTCAATCCTGATGTTGTGTAAAACCATGGTGAATAATGTTTATTCTACTCTCTATAATGATTATTGGATTGATCTTATAGAAGAAGAATTCCTATATGCTTGTAGGAAGATGATTTAATTTCCTTAATTTCTTAGGTTTTGCATATTGTGGCCTAGTGATAGACAGTGTGGACTGATATGTTGCTAACGTATCCATAATTTTTGATGTTCCATGCTTGGTTTTATCTACTTTCTTATGTTTTGTCCACACTTTGGAGTACTTTTAATATGATTTCTTGGACTAACCTATTAACAAGAGCCACAGTGCCAGTTGCCTGTTTTCTGCTGTTTTTGGTTCCAGAAAAGTCAAAAAATGAATATTCTCGGAATTGGACCGGACAAAAACCAAAGTCGATATTTTACCGGAAGATTCACGGAGCCAGAAGACGAGACGGAGAGGGGCCACAAGGTGGCCACACCATGTGGTGGCGCGGGCAAGCCCTGGCCACGCCACCAGGTGGTGTGGGCCCCCTGGCCGCCCACCGACCTTGCCTCTTCGCCTATAGGATGCCTCCGGATGCAAAAACCCTAAATCGTCAAGCCACCAAAGCCATGTTTTTGCCTCCCCCATGGATCCCATCTCCATGCGAGAGGGCTCCCAATAAGCTAAGGGGCAGTGCTCCCCTGTGATACCGGCGGCGGGGAAGGAGTCCTCCGCGCCACCGCCGCCGCCTCTTCACCATATTCACCGCCATCTCCATCGCCGTTGCTGACTCCCATGATGATGAGGGAGTAGTTCTCTCTTGAGGCTAAGGGTTCTACCGGTAGCTATGTGTTCATCTCTCTCTATATGCATGATCATGTTGTGATCATGAGCATTGTAATCAAGTAGACCTATCTTGCTACTCAAGTGCTTTAATAGATCTCTGCTCTCCCCATGTGTGTGAAAGTGACAGCGTGCACACAATGGTGGCACTTAGGCTAGAGATTACAAATACTTGTTATGAGTTATATTTGGAGTTGGATGTCTCTATGAAATTGTGGTGTTTGTTGGAACCATCTAGTGATCAAGGTGACAGTGTGGGGTTATCTAGATGGGGAAAGCGAACTTTGAGGAGTGCTGTTATAGCCCTACCATGGATTAAAGTGTCCAACCGGAGAGTAGTTCAGAGTAGTATCATGAAGAAAAGATATTTATATGAGAGTGTTCACTAGCGAAAGTACCTAGGCCTTGTTTCTAAGCATTGAAACACCATTTGCAACTAGATATGTTACATGTTTGCTTGCTGCCATCTTTATTTTAGTTTGCCTTTAGTCTCTTCCATGCCATCAAGCTATTTTCTGGTACCGTTGTCTTATATTCATACCACTTGTATTTCACTATCTCTTCGCCGAACTAGTGCACCTATACACCTACCAATTGTATTGGGTGTGTTGGGGACACAAGAGACTTCTTGTATCTTGATTGCAGGGTTGCTTGAGAGGGATACCTTTGACCACTTCCTCCCTGAGTTCGATAAACCTTGGGTGATCCACTTAAGGGAAACTTGCTGCTGTTCTACAAACCTCTGCACTTGGAGGCCCAACAACTGTCTACAAGAATAGAAGTGCGTAGACATCATGGACCCTTGCTGTTCTTTCTGAATAAAGTGAATAGATGATTCCTAAAATCTTTTAGGAAGATGATTGTGTGTGTTTAATATGATATGCTTGAGCTTGTACTCAAGAAAATATGGATTTTCTTGGTACAGAGGTGCTACTCTTCTGGGGATGTGCCTTGTATGCTAGCAGTTGTGACTTATAGTGATCTAGTTAAGACTAGATCCGCTTTGGTCTATGATGCTGGTCTGAGGCCTCTCTGTGCAAGAACATATGTTCTATACTTGTTGTCTATTATCTGTTGTGTCCAATATGCCCAACTTTATCATGCACTTGCATGAGAACAAATGTGGTAAAATGGATAATGATTAGATCTACAAGTTTGGGTTATACCCTGATGCTTGGACTTGCTGTGGTAGCTTGTCCTTCTTGTTCCTGTGATTGATCTTCTCCTGGAACTGATGTTCTAGCTTGATCTTGTGGCTCCAAGCTTCAACTTGACCTTGTTATCCACCCAAAACTATCTCCTCCTCCAAGTAACCATCTTGTTGTTGATCTCTTGTAGTTTCTATGGTGAAAAGTGGTTTGATCTGGTGGTGTGGTTGCAAGAACTAGTGATGTTCTTGTGTATGCTGGTGACAGACTATGGTTGAGCTTCTGAATTGAATAGCAAAGCTTGCTTTGATCTATGGTGCTGTGATTTAAACTGCCCCTCACTCCTCGGCTGTTGACACCTCATTGCATATAATTAGGTGTGTGAGCTGCTTCAATGTTGGCTTTACTTGTGGATGAGATCAAGTGAATTTGGTGGATTACCCCTTCCGTTTACTATTCTCTGTCGTGGTGAAACTTGCCCCTTTATGCCTATGATGTTGTCCCAAGGCTTTAAATTTTGAAAAGAACAGATTCTACACTTGATGAATTTAGTCCCTTTTATTAATTAACTTGTTCAATGATGTATTGAAAAACAGTGCATTACACTGTTTAAGACTGAGAGCAAAACTAACACTAACGCCTTCTCTGTGTATTTCATTTTCTTTCTTTGTTTGCAGGTACAAGACCAAGTGATGAAGAATAATAAGATTAGAATATGATTTATTTTAGGAGTAATCTTTCATTTTCTTTTGAAATCTTTTCTTTTACTTTTGTAAGAACAATGTAATATATATATTATTCAATAAAGCTTTCATTTCTGTTATTACAATTATTCATATGTTGTAATTTCTTATTACTTGAAAAAATCTTGTATTTACATTGTTGCTATTGAATAAAGGAAAGAATTAAGAAGTAATTGTTTGAGTTATTCTTTTTGTAATGTTTCAATTCTCTTTATTGTTTTATAACAATTAAATATTCAAACAATATTAACTAATTCTTTTTGGAAAACAATTAAACACTAATTAATTCTAACTTTCAAATCTTTTTTAAATGCTTCAAATTTTAAATATGAATTCAAATTATTCACCCAAATTCATTATAATTCCTAAGGATCATGTCAGAATTTATATCAAACACTCCTAAGAGCTAAATCCTAACTCAAAGTAGTGAAAGAAACTCTGATCTCCCCAGGGTTTTGTTTGGGAAAAAAATTACCGTAATTTTATAGATAAATGCATGCAAATGCATAAATTTCTATTTATACCATTCGTTGGTTCCTAAACACTGGGATGTCATAGAGGAGCTCCTGCCAAGACTCATAAGCAAACGGACATGTCCAGAACCACATGAGGTCCTTATCTCTGCCACATACAACGCACACCACACCATGCTTAATTCTCCTTCAATGTAATTCTGAACCCACAACCATCGCATTTTCCACAAGGCTCCACGTGTGAACTTTGACCTTGCTTACAACAGGACAATCCGAGAGTGCCAGCCAACCTGCATGAGCCTTGCACAAACATCAGATTCTAAAAAATGATCTTGAACCTTTCAACTTTCCATCCATCCCTATTCGGCAGGAGCATCTCCGCTACCTTGTTGAGCTCATCGCCTGGATCCCGTCCCAGTGGACGAAGTGACCCAGACCTGGTCCCAATTGTCCTGCCACATTGATATTCGAGATCCATCCCCTATCCTCCATATAGCGCCAGCCTTGAGCAGCTCCCTTCCATACAGAATCCCTCTCCAGGTGAAAGAAGCTCGTTTTGGAAAGGTCGCCTCCATAAACTCACAGTTCTTGAAGTAGCGCACCTTGAGTACACAAGCACAAAGCAAGCCAGGATTTGTCAACATCCGCCAACCTTGCTTAGCCAAAAAGCTTGGTTGAAAATCTCATAATCTTGGAAGTCCAAACCTCCATATCTTTGCCTCTGGCACATCTTCTCCCAACTTATCCAATGAATCTTGTATTTTCCATCAACTACTCCCCACCAGCAACGTGACAAAACTAAGCTCAATTTCTTACAAAGCTTTTTTTAAATGAAAGCAACTCATGGTATACGGAGGCACCGCTTGCAATACTGATTTGACCAACACACTTCTCCCAGCCTTAGAAAGACCCTGGCCCTTCACCCCTGGAACCTTGGCATACGCATGCTAGGAGGTTGTATAGCAATGTACTCCCTCCGTTCCAAGGAAGGCTTATTTCTTTTAAAAAGTCAAACTACGAAAAGTTTGACTAAAATTCTAGAAAAAACTATCAAGAACTATAATATTATATAGATACCATGTGAATATATATTTCATGATGTATAAAAGTGTATCTATTTCATATCGTAAATATTAATACATTTTTCTATAAACTTGGTCAAACTTTACATAGTTTGACTTTTCAAAAAATATAACATCATCAACATGTCTACATATTCGTCTTTTCGCAAACCTATTGTCTTCTTAAACATAAAAATAAAGATACATACCTGATTACTGGTATATGAAAAAGCAAGAGAAAACATTTGGCAACAATGTACGTGCCAGCATTATCACGTAGCCTACATGTTCGCCTTTGCGGTAAACCTACCGTCTTCTTCAACATAAAAAAGAAGACACGTGCCCTGATTAGTAGTATGAAAAAACAAGACGTGCTATGTTAATTTGCAAATTAATACACGGTTTTGAGAACTAGCATTGCCTCGGTGTTGCGAAACCGACAGGATGCAATCGGTATCGTCGATAGGAACCGATAGGGATTAATTGGTTTCGCTGAAACTGGTAGGGACTAATTTCGCTCAAACCAACAAGTCCTTATGAGTCTCGTCCACAATCAGTGTCAAGTTTAGTCCCTATCGGTTTCGGTCTAACCGAGGCAGCGCTATTTTCGTAAATTCTCAAAACCTTGTACTCCCTCCTTGAATCAGGCTTTTGTCCTGCTATATTAATATAGCAAACACACGGCACAACAACGAGTTCATTGCTGGGGCAAACAACACAAGCATGCCCAAAAGGAAAACAAGGAAAACAAGAGAAATAGAGAGAACTAAATGCCAACAGCGCCAGATCAACAAAGCGATGATGATACACAACCGTCGCGTCCTTCGGAGAATTTCCTTGCTCGGAATCGTCGTGTACCAAGCAACACCTTCAAGAAGGACTGCGACGACGATGACGCTGCTACCCGGACAGGTCCTAGGATTTCTCCCGATACACGGAGGGGAGTGGGGAAGGGGTACACCCGATGCCCTTCAGGAAGGAAGGGCGGCGCCCACAGGCGTCACCGCGTCGATGTCGAGCTAGTCGACAGGGATTTCTCCCGATCCCCAAAACACCACACCGCTCGCCGATCCACAGCAGTCCACCACTTACCGCCCACTAACATGCGCCACCATGGTGTTGCAATCTCCATCGCTGTCTCACCAAGGCAAACACTGCGAGACCAACCGGATCGAAACGAAACAACCGTAGACAAGGAAGGGCAATATCACTGTCTCGCGGGAGGGAACAGCCTCCACCGCCTAAGGCGGTAGCCGACCGGACTCAGCGGAAGGAGCACACCAGGCCACTGTAGCCGGAGGGCGGTAGTAGCGCAGCCCCCTGGAGGACATCCTCCACCGTCAGAGACGGGTGCTGACCGGACACGACAGCAGGGACAAACCAAGCCGCGCAAGCCCAGCCGGGCCCCGGACGGGCCCGTAAAGTCCTCGCCGCCATGCTGCTGCATGTAAGCCACACCGCTGCTTCCCTCAAGATTTGCACCATAGGCCCGGCCGAACCTGGACGGGTTCGCGAATATCCCGCCACAAAACTACAGCAGGCGCGATGACGATACCGCTACCCTTTCACGATCCCTTCGTCAAGCCAATCGGAGACGGCGAGGCCGAGCCCATCCTGGCCTGCCATGCCCCAGATCGGGCCCGAAGGGCCTAGATTCCGGCCAGCCAGGCCACTCCGGTCAGCTGCTCCGCCGCCAGCGCCACCAACCAGTAGCCCGCCGCCCCACTTGCCAACCAGCCCAGCGCCGGGAAGCCGCGCCGCCTCGCCGGAGCGCCGCCGCCTGAGAGCACCCCTCAGCCACGCTCCTACCTGCGTCGGGGCTCGAGAGAGGGGGGAAAGGCTGGGGGCCGCCGCCGGCGGCGCCGCCTAGGCCAGGCCCTGCAGCGGGGGAGCTCTGGGACGGGGAGACGGTGGTGCGGCCTAGTCCCCCGCGCGGGGGCGGCCTGGTCACGAGAGCTCTCTCTCGAACTAATTCAGGAACGGGTCGGATGCGGGACCCTCCAAAACCTCGTAGTCCCTCCGAAACATATTAATGTTCTCAACTTTATTTAGATTTGTATGTATCTAGTTAAGTATTTAGAGTAGAAGCATTTGTATCTAGACAAAGTTTTAGTTTTAATAGACCCGTCACGTTTTCATTATTTATATTTTGTTTGGCAGAAAAAAAGGAAAAACGAACAGTAAAGAAAAATTCTAACAAAATATTGTCGTCGTCCGGACTCGAACCGGAGATCTTCAGCGTGTTAAACTGACATGCTAACCAGCTACACCACGACACCTGTTTACTTAAAATGGTACCATAATTATTTTATTAGTAAATCTTTTGGCAAAAAAATAAACAGTAAACAAATATATGAAAAGATATATAGATTTTTTTTGTGTCGTCCGGAATTGAACCGGAGATCTACAGAGTGTGGAACTGACGTGCTAACCACTACACCACGAAACCCGTACATTTTATTGTCACCGTATTTTTTTTATTGCAAATCCCGTAGTCGGCTGATTATGACGTCACTCTGGACCCTTCTTTTCCTATCTGGTCACGCCATGAGGCAGCACATTGTACAGACGCGACGGCTATGAGCATAACCCACGATGGGAAACAAGTCAACAACGAGACTGTAAATCTTCCGTATAAGAAGTCATGGCTTAATAGGAGTACTAATATTTTTGCGCCAGCTGATTCCGTCTATCATTGGGCCTATATATGATGCAAATATGACCCAATAGAGTGAGTTAAAACAAGACTGGTCAATTCGTAGGCTAACTTCCGAGCTAGCACGAGCTGATTCTGTCTATCATCAGGCCCGTCTCTAACCCATGGCAAGGTTGTGCGACGGCCAAGGACCAGGCCGGGAGGGGCCTAATATTTTGTATGCGCTAAAGAGGTCCTCGCGCTAAACTGAATAAACGGCAGGCCGGCAGCCTAATTCCCGATCGATCGTGGCAAGAAAGTCTGGATGCCTGGTGCCTTGGTCGCGAGGAGATCGATCCTGATTCTTGATCGATCGTGAAACTGAAAGGTCACGGCCTGGGTCTCGGGACGCTCGCCGCTCGGCGTCTCGCGAACTGTCTGCGTCTCTTTGTCTTTCGCCTGACCGTCTCTCTCGCGACTTGCGACGCTCGCGGCTCGCCAGCTCGCCAAGATGGCAAGACGCCAAGGTACGCGAGGTCGCCATGTCAGCTGCTCCAGGCCTTGCTCCTCTCTTGGACACGCCCTGCGGCCGGCGGCCCTACCCTCTGTACCCTCTGTAAGTTTAAGCTTAATGGCTTAATCCCTTCTTAATCCCTCGTCTAATTCTTCTAATTAATTTCTCAATTAGGGTTCTAATTTTTAAGATTACAATTTGATGTAAATTTCTTCACATTAATATGTGATAGGTGTTATGATGGGAAAGCAATTGTCGGGTGCTGCGAAAAATAAGAAAACAAAGAGAGGGAGAGAAATAGCTTATTGATTCACAAAGAGGTGTTTTATATATATTTTCATTTGGGGTTCTTTTGTCGACTTCGCCAAGAGCCCCGAAAAATATAGAGCCGGCCGTGTCTATCATTTGGCGTACAAAGTCCTAAGGTTACACTAGTGAAGAAGAGGTCAGTGCCGGCTCGTAAGGGCCTTTTGTCGCGGTTGGCAAACCGGGACTGGACAAGCGGAACTAAAGTCACACGCATTAGTCCAGGTCCGGTTACCAGACGGATAAATGGTCCTCCACATGGCCGCCGCGGCGTGCGCGTGGTGCACCCCCATAGTCCCGGTTGCTGTTACGGACCGTCACGAATGATTCTCTGTCGCGACAGTATTTGGGGCACTTTCTCTATCGCGGCAGTGAATTTATTTTGTATTCTTCTATTTATTAATTTTTTCATTTTAAAATAGTTTTTGAATATTTCTACGCTACCACACGTACACGTTCGTGCATATATAAGATAACTTGTCTTACAATCGAGCATACAAATATATATAATTTTGATAGTTACATGGAGATCACAATTACCGGGACTAGGGCCTATCTATCGATTACACGGTCGGGGATTATCAATAGCGCCTATTCACACTAAATTCTCCGGCATCGTTTACCATCTTTTTCAACAAAAATCCCGCCAGTTCATCTGCAATTCCTAGTACGCGTTGCTCTGATAGGAGCTGATCCCACATGCCGTAGAACTATATAAGAAAATGAGATCAATATGAATATTAATCATGATAACAAAAAGTGATGGTAATAAAATAATGTGAATGTATTGCTTACGTCGACTCTATAATCTTTGTGCTCAGTGGTAAATTTTGCTCTCACTTGAAATTGTAAGGAAACAGTATGTAGTCATAGAAATTTTGCTCCGTTAGAAATCTTAGAAGGTTTTCTTGCGTCTTCTTGGATTTATCCGTTAGCGTCTTTATATGTACTTTATCTGGGTCAATGAACCCAACACTATAGAGTGACCTTCTTTTACATTTCTGGATCTTCATTCTGCATAATAATAGAGTACAAAAGGATATCATGAGGATAATTACATGCAATGAAGTGAAAAACTGAACAACTTATATGTAGAGAATGAATTTAACGCTTACAGACAATAGCAACTCATGAGAGATTTGTCAAGAGCGTCGAAATTGTATAACTGGAAGAGTTCTGGAAACTCAACATGGACCTCTTCGGCTCGAAAGTAGTACTCATGTGGGAGTTTCGCCACGGTCATTATTATCTCCCCTTTACAGCTCTCAAGTACCATTTACGGAAATTCCGCATTTGTGTTGGCAGTTGTTCCAACTTCTCTTTGCTGACTAAAGGCATCATTGGGACATATCTAGTGACTACATCAACCTTGGGTAACTTGTCATCTTGGGAACCTTGCAATTCAGCAGCACTCACACCCATAGCGGCCGCCAACTTCGTAGCTTCTTCCATATCCCGCAGCAGCAGCTGGGGAACGTCTTTGGATAACACCTTGAGGGGTGGGATCGATTGTTCGGCCTGTTTCCCAAGCTGGGAAACGTCCCTTCTCTTTTTTCCGCTTGCACTTTTACTTGATTTGCTCCCGCTTGCACATCTACTTGATTTGCTCGTCTTCACTTCCTTCTGAAGTATGCGTAGATAGTCATCTGGCTCATGGTGCAACTCATATTGCAATTTTGTGTTCAGAAAATCAAGTGTATATGCTTTTTGCTTCTCGGTGTATACCGGGGCGGCCTCGGGTTTCTTCTTTTGAAAATGTGCATCACATTGGGCCTTTGTGATCGCTGCGTTTTCCTCATCAGTATGACCGTAAGGTCTCATGGGATGATTCTTATGAGGTACTCTTGGGAGGAGCAACATCTGTCGTTTTGGGCTGTTGTGTCAGTTAGTACTCATCGACGGAGCACACTTCCGCTTATTGTCCTTAGCGAGCGGCGAAGACGACTGACCCTGCGGTGGAGATCAAGATGGACTCACGCTGTGGTGGTCATAGTCATGGGGTGGGCTTCTTGGAGGTGATGGAGGTGAAGGTGACATGCGACGACTCAGAGGCGATGTTGGCCTTGGCGCCGATCCTGGAAGCTTGATGTTGTTCTTGTCCCAAAGAATAATACCACCCAGTACTTCTTCGAGTGTCCTCTCACCTTTAGATCTAGGGATGTCAAGCTCCATTGAGTCAAGCCCCGCTGTGATTTCATCCACCCCGACTTTAGCATAGCCAGCTAGGATCTCACGGCCATGCCAGCGTGCGTCAGGTGGACAAGGTAAAGCACATCCGACCGCCACCTTCACGGATATGTTCTTCACCTTCTGATGGAGCTCACAAGATATATGCTCCTTGATTACATCCACGGGGTAGTCGGGACCGCCATCTATCATCCATGCATCGTCAGACGGTACCATCGATTCAGCCACGCTGCTTCTCCGCTAAGATGGGCCGGTGGTAATATCGAGTGCAGGATCTTGCAGGCGCGCTACTCCTCTAAGTTCGTCAATCTGCTGTTGCTGCTTTTCAATTCTTCCTAGTAACTGGTTGAACCTGTCTCCCTCCTCCTCCTGTCGCTTCTTTGCTCTCTCTCGGCTTCTATAAGTAACTTTGTCTTTGGGAAACCCTATCTCCCACGTATTACTAAGGCCAAGGCCTCGTACTCGTCCTCTGTGTTCATCATTCCTGAGGACCTTCATCAGCAAGTATTTCTCTCTATTAGGACGGAACTTTGTTTTCCCCTCTTTAATTTTTTTCACCACTCTCTGCCATGTCTCTCTGGGTATCTTAATCCCGTCACTACAAACAAGGTCCCCTACATTATCGTCATACTCACTCCCATGCCCAAGGAACCAATTTCTTGCCCTCAATTCCCATTCTTCGCGGATTAGTTCTGGAGTGATCCCTTTAGCAAGTAGCTCTTTCTCTTTTTTATCCCACTTTGGCATGGCAGTCGCGTAGCCCCCCTGGCCCCAGGTGATGGTGATATTTCTTTTTTGCAGCATTTTTCTTGTTTTTTTTTGACTTTTTCTTAGCAGGTTCTAATTGCTTGTACTTCACAAATGCATCCCGGTAAGGCTGCTGCTTCGCTAGATAGCCTCGAATTTTGGAGCAGTCTTGTCCTTCTGATACTTTAGCGATAATGCTTTCTTCCAGTTCCGGAATAGTTCGACCATCTTCTTAAGAGTCCACTCCTTGACTCTCTTCCTCAATGCAGTTGTATTGGCATCATCCTCATATTCTGACAGGGTGAAATGTGCCATGAGGTCATTCCAAAGACCCTCTTTGTACCTTTTGACGACATACTCACTCTCTTCCGCCCCTTTGGGCTTATGCCACTCTCGAACGGTGACCGGGATGCGATCCCAAACCATAACTCCGCATTGTTGTACAAATATATTTTTAGCCTTTTCGGGTTCCAACGGTTCGCCTAGTGTTGATATCGTCGTAATTGTATAACATGTAGATGCGGCCACTTTTTGGCCGGGCCTCGTTTGGAAGATTTTTTGCTCGATGTGGAGGCCTAAGAGAAGAAACATTCGTCAATTGATATATATATATATACAACTCAATTAATGCATCTAATGATCACCGAACTTCATATATATACCCCGTCGGACTTCGTTAAGGGTCCACTGGAGCCGTCGGCTTCTCCATCATCGGAGTTTTCGGCTTCTCCATCATCGGTGCCGTCGGCTTCTCCCTCACTTCGGTCGACCTCCTCACCCTCACCGGAGGGGTTCAGAAACATCTATGGAGATTCGGGTGGATCAACATGGGGACGTTGTGGATCATATCCTCGAGTATTTCTTCATGTGCTAGGTCTCTCTGGATTGGATCCATAATTTCTACAAAATGCATACAATATCATTTTTGCATACAATATTGCTACATAAAATAATACTAAACAATAATATTTACACCCAATTTGCTAGAATAATACTAAACAATAATATTTACACAACATAGAAAAAACACACCTAATTTGCTACATAAAATAATAGTAAACAATAATATTTACACCTAATTTGCTACAACAATACTAAACAATAGCCAAATTCTAATGATGCCTCGCGTGGGCCCCATCTGACAACTGACAAGAATGCCTCCACGAAGGGATGCCTGTTCCTGGTCCAGATCATCAGCGCCGATGGAGCGCGGCATGCTGGGGGAGAAATCGGTGTCTCTCTTGGTCTCGTGCGCGCTTCTATAGTACGGAGTACTACTTTGGCGATTGAGTCGGAAGCGGAGCCAAGCCTAGCTGCCAAGATGGAAACCGAACCGAATATGATCTAGGCACTCGCCCGACGATGACAGAACGGCTACAGTTGTTTTACTTAGACACTCTAGCTAATCATATTGTCATCATAGTTGTTGCTAATATATTTACACATGGTAGGTAAATTCTTTTACTAATCTAAAATCAGATGTTTATGAAAAATATCTCGCGCATAATGTAAACTTACACAAATAGGCAAGTAGTCATGTCTTCTATCAAAGTTCGAGTAGCAACAAAATTTAAGACGTACAATCAAATTGCTTTATGTTTTAAATCTATTCGTGCTGAAATGTAAGAGGTTTGTGTTTCCGAATTGAACAACACCTAAAGAATGAGCGCGTAGGCGGGGCAGACCGGACCGGACCAGACCGAGGAGGCCGGGGATGGCGGCGGGGCAGAGGCGACCGACACGTAGGCTGCCGGGGCGGACCAACCGGACCGAGGTGGGGCGACACATAGGCGGGGTGGACCGACCGGGCCGAGGCGGGGCGGAGCATAGGTGGCCGGAGGTGGCCTTGGACGGCGGCGAGGGCACGCGCGGGCGGCCGGCGAGGCTATTAGATTTGTCCTCCGGTGTCATGTCTCGGTATGTGGAACCGACCGTGGCGGTGGCCGCGTTTATATACCCCCTTTAGTCGCGGTGCGTGGAACTAGCCGGGACTAAAGGGGGGTCTCTGGTCCTGGCTGGTGCCACGTACCAGGACTAAAGGGGGTGGTGCTTTTCAGATCCGCGTGCAAATGGGCTATTAGTCCTGGCTGGTGATACGGGCCGCGACTAATGGGCCGAAATTTGCGCGTGCAAACTGGCTGGATGTTTTTTTTGTCTGTGACCTTTTTTCAAATCTAGGTGGTTTTTCAAAACATTTAAACACTTAAATAAATTATTTTTTGCATACTTATGAATTTGAGAAAACTTTCAACATAAAAAGTGCCTGAATTTGAATAAGTAATCTAAATCCATTGTCTGTTTTATAAAATAATTATTCTAACTTGATAAACTAATAACCGTTTTGCCATTTTCAATTATAAAATGCATTAACTATTATATTTGAATCCGACTAAACGTTCAACATAAAAGTGTTTGAATTTGAATAAGTAATACAAATTCATTTTCTGTTTTATAAAATATTTATTCTAACTTTTTAAACTATTATCTGTTTTGCCATTCTAACATGTCCTCTAGACCCAAAAAAAGAAAAATAATACATCATACAATGAGCAAAAGCGCCACATAGTTCTTTTAGTCCTGGTTGGAGCCACTAACCGGGACTAAAGATATTTCTCGCCATTTCCAACCACTTCCCGCCATATTTTTCCGCTCTTTTCCTCTAACCGGGGCTTTTAGTCCCGGTTGGAGCCACTAACCGGGAATAAAGATATTTCCCGTCATTTCCCACCGCTTCCCGCCATGTTTTCCCGCACTTTCCCTCTATATTTAGGCCGACCGTGCCATGGCTATCCACACATCCACACCTTCCTCTCTCACAATAATGGACACCGCATACTAGGCTATTCTGACTCTCGAGGAAACCAAGGCACTATGCGCCTCTAGCTACCCATGCCCCTCAAGGCTACTAGCTGCCCGCAAACTAGATGCTGAGCACTGGAGGGGTTCCTGTCCCTCTTGTGCCTCAAGGTTCCGCCCGCCAGACGGCCATCACAAACCACTTCTACACAGAGCTCACGCCGGGGCAGTGGATAGATCCTCATTGGGATCCCGACAACTACGACACCTGGAATTCCTTCTTTGCTACCCGATAGGAAAGGGAGATCGCCATGTACGAGCGTGAAAGCCCCGGTTGGAGCCACTAACCGGGAATAAAGTTATTTCCCGTCATTTCCCACCGCTTCCCGCCATGTTTTCCCGCACTTTCCCTCTATATTTAGGCCGACCGTGCCATGGCTATCCACACATCCACACCTTCCTCTCTCACAATAATGGACACCGCATACTAGGCTATTCTGACTCTCGAGGAAACCAAGGCACTATGCGCCTCTAGCTACCCATGCCCCCTGCGCTACTAGCTGCCCGCAAACTAGATGCTGAGCACTGGAGGGGTTCCTGTCCCTCTTGTGCCTCAAGGTTCCGCCCGCCAGACGGCCATCACAAACCACTTCTACACAGAGCTCACGCCGGGGCAGTGGATAGATCCTCATTGGGATCCCGACAACTACGACACCTGGAATTCCTTCTTTGCTACCCGATAGGAAAGGGAGATCGCCATGTACGAGCGTGACGGTACGCCCCCGGTGAACCACAATGAAGCCGGTCACCGCCTGTGGTGGGCAAATCGGACTATCATCGGCTGTGGTGGGCAAATCGGACTATCATCGGTGTGATGCGCTACATCGCCGAGGGAGATTATCCTCGCCTGCAGTGCCCGCACTTTGACCCTCCATAGAGCCACAAGAAGGGTGGCGATGGTGAAGGTCGCGGGCATAGCGACATCATCATCCAGGAGCCCCCTCCCCCGTGCGTCGTGAATCTGAGGCCGGAGTGGCCGGTGCCCCTGGAATATGCCATGGCTGGGCTGAGGCTCCAGCCGCGTACGCCTAGCGACGACGGCGATGATGACAAAGATGAAGACGGCCCTGAAGCTGTGTACTATAGTGCTAGACATGAGTATGACTAAATGGGGCCTTTAGTCCAGATTCCGTAGTCCCAGTTTTAAATAATAATAAATATCTTGAGTGTTAGTCCCGGTTTGTGGCTGGACTGGGACTAAAGGGGGGCCTTTAGTTCCAATTCCGTAGTCCCAGTTAGGAAACCGAGCCTAATGGATCGTTTCCTACTAGTGTTAGTCTCTCTACAACTTTTCCGAACTATGAGGATGTTGTTCTATTCTTGTGCCGGGGAGCTAAATAATTTCACATATTAGGGAGTGCATCTATGGTCAGCTTGTTGGAGATGCCGGAGGACTAGGCTCCGCTGACATCTCCCTCAAGCTGGCCGTAGTATTGTCCCTGCTCTCGCAAACCATCTTGTAGTTTATAACTTCTCTAACTAGATCAACACGCTAGGGAACTAACTAATTTTACATATTAGGGAGTGCCTCTATGGCCATCTTGTGAAATATGCCTGAGGACTGGATCCGTAGGAATCTCCCTCAAGCTGGTCGTAGTGTCGTCTCTGCTCTCGCACACCATCTTATTTGCAGTTGATAACTTCACAAGGATGCATATTTATAGATTAAGCGGCACAACATAGTGTCGACACTCACCCTGTCATAGTGTCGACACTCACAAGAATGCCTATTTATAGATTAAGAAGTACTCCCTCCATCCCAAAATGTAAGGCGCCTAAGCTTTAGTCAAAAGTCAATGATACATTACAAATATATCTATAATTTTGATGTTCCATGCTTGGTTTTATCCACTTTCTTGTGTTTTGTCCACACTTTGGAGTACTTTTCATATGATTTCTTGGACTAACCTATTAACGAGAGCCACAGTGTCAGCTGCCTGTTTTCTGCTGTTTTTGGTTTCAGGAAGGTCAAAAAATGAATATTCTCGGAATTGGACGGGACAAAAGCTAAAGTGCCTATTTTTCCGAAAGTCATCAGATGCCAGAGTACGAGACGGAGAGGGGCCAGGGGGCCACCACACCACCACAGCAGCAGCCCAGCCTGCAGCGCCAGGTGGTCTGCCTCGGCCTCCTGCCTCCCTTCCACCTATAAGATGCCCTCGGGACGAAAACCCTAAGAACCCGATCAAAAATCCATGAAAGAGTCTGTAGCCGCCGTCATCTCCATCCCTAGATCGAGAGGGATCTGAAGCTCTTCTCGGCACCCTGCCAGAGAGGGGAATTCACCCTGGAGGCCTTCTTCATCACCATGCAAGCCTCCGGTGTGATGCGTGAGTAGTTCATCCTTGGACTACGGATCCATGTAGTAGCTATATGGCTGGTTCTCCTCCTTTGTGCTTTCATGTCTAGATCTTGTGAGCTCCGTTCATGATCAAGATCATCTATTTGTAATTCTGCATGTTGTGTTTGCGGGGATCCGATGGATATTGAGATGCTATTTCAGATTGATTATTGATTCTATCATGTCTTTGTTATTTGTGATCTTGCATGCTTTCCGTTGTTAGTAGCTATCTTGGCCAAGTAGATGCTAGCAACTCCAAGAGTTAGTATTTATGCTCGATAGTGGGTTCATGCCTCTGGTAATCTGGGGAAGTGACAGAAATCTCTAAGGTACTAGATGTGCTGTTGCTACTAGGGAGAAAACAACAATCCTTTGTTCATAGAACAATCATATTGTTTACTTTACACGCAATTCGTAAGCAATAATCTGTTGCTTGCAACTTAATACTGGAGGGGGTTCAGATAATAACCTAAAGGTGGATTATTAGTCATAGATGCAGTTGGATGGCGGTCTATGTATAATGTTGTAATGCCCAATCGAATCTCAAAGGAGTCAAGATGATTAGTATATGCATGTATTGCTTTCTCGATGTTTGTCAATTGCCCCGCTATAATTTGTTCACCCAACATGTTATCTATCTTAAGGAGAGCCACTTCTAGTGAACTATGGATCCCGGTCCTTTTTCTTTACATACAATCTACAATCTTTTACTGCTTTGTGTTTACTTTCTGCAAACTATTACTTCCTTACATTCAATACGTGTAATCCTTTGTTTTCCGCAAAACACGGTGAGATTGACAACCTGATCGCAAGTTGGGGACAAAGTTTTGTGGTTGTGTTGTGCAGGTCTCCACGTTGCTACTAGCACCGGTAGTGCGCCCTGCCAAGGCTCAGCTAGCAACACCTTTGGTGTGTTTCCTTGCTCCTACTGGTTCGATTAAACCTTGGTTTCATAACTGAAGGAAACTTGCTGCTGTGCTCATCATACCTTCCTCTTGGGGTTTCCAACGAGCTCTACATCAACATCGCACCGGCATTTTTCTGGTGTCGTACACTGAGCCATCACAGTGCATACCGGGCATTTATCTATATTCTCGTACTTCTCACCGCGGTAGAGGATGCAGTCATTAGGGCATGCATGTATCTTCTGCATGCCTAATCCTAGAGGGCAGACAAGCTTCTTTGCTTCGTACGTACTGGCAGGCGATTCGTTCTTTCTTGGAAGCATCTTCTTCATTAGTACCATCAACTTTCCAAATCCCGAGTCAGTCACACCGGTCTCTGCCTTCCACTTCAGCAATTCCAGTGTGCTACCCAGCTTCTTCTGGCCATCTTCACAAGTTGGGTACAATAATTTGTTGTGGTCCTGTAACATCTGCTCGAACAGCAACCTCTCCTTTTCTGTGTTGCAATCTTGCTTTGCATCAGAAATGACCCGACCAAGATCATCAGCAGGCTCATCTGGTGCCTGTTCTTCACCTCCTTCTTCTTCATTGTCTTCTATTGCGGTATGAGCGTATTCAGGGAACATAGATCGGTAGTTGTCATCATCGTTCTCTTCTTCATCGTTGTCTTCCATCATAACCCCTCTTTCTCCGTGCTTGGTCCAAACATTATAGCCGGACATGAAACCAGACCGAAGCAGGTGGCTCTGAATGACGCTTGAGAAAGTGTGAGCCTGCTCATTCCGACATTCAACACATGGACAACACATAAAACCATCCCGTCGCTTGTTCGCCTCGGTCACAAGGCGAAAAGAACACACGCCTTCTCTGAATGCGAGAAGAGTTGTGTATATATAGGGCCAACCCATTTGTCCCAGTTTGAGATACAAACCATCCCGATTTGAGCTACAAACCGGAACTAATGGGTGTGCCAGGAGCACGCAGCAGGCACCAGACCCATTAGAGCATCTCCACTCGTTGGTCGTTCCTAGGCCAAAATCCGGAGCTAAATAGCGCCGGACGGAGGATGTTTTCGGCCTAGGAATGGTCGATTTCCCACTCGCGTTCCCAGGTCGGCGTGGTTTTGCCCAAATTTGGCTCAAATTCGTCCAGTTTTCGGCATAATACGAATACAGAGCAATGTTCGGCATAGTTCTAGAGGAAATTAACCACAGTTCGGCATAAAATTAAACATAGTTTGACGAGAATTTTCATGTGCTCTACATCTTCGGCGTCTGCGGCATTCTCTTCCTCCAGCAACACGGCGAACAGCTCTTCATCATAGGAGTCCATGGCCGAACGGGCCAATCATCGAACACTTGGCGGGCGAGGTGGTGGGAGCTCGAAGCATGGCCGAGCTACGACGAAGGAGGGGTGACGAAGTGGCCTAGGCTGCATAGGGAAGTTGCGGTGGTGGCGGTGGTGGCGGCGGACCTATCTACAGGCGTGAATTCGTCTTGAACCGGCGGAGCTTCGCCGGCGCAAGCATGGCGACAAGGTAGCTAGGGGGAATCCTTCGCCATGGGAGAGGCGACTGGTGGTGGGAAATGGGATGTCACGCCGACAGGACTGGCCCACCCTCGTTTTCGCTCCATCCGCTGTTTCCAGGTGGTTCCCAACATCCTGGGTTCGACCTGGGAACGCCAGACGTATTTTGGGCCAAATCCGGACGAAACTTGGCGACTGGGAACGCGACAGGGCGAAAATTCGCCATCTGGACAAAAAAATCCCTGGAAACGCCTTCCTGGGAACACGAGTGGAGATGCTCTTAGTCTCGGTTTGTATCTCAAACCGGGACAAATGATCTCTAACGAGCCAGAACAAATAGTTTCGGGGGTTTTGGGCCGTCGGTTCGGACCATTAGTCCCGGCCCCAGCCACGACCGGGACTAATGGCCCAAACCAAAGGCGCTTTTTCTACTAGTGTTAGGCCACTAGCTCGATGGTTTATCTCTGAAGGAAATATGTCCTAAGAGGCAATAATAAAGTTGTTATTATGTATTCCTTGTATATGATAGATGTTTATTTTGCATGCTATAATTGTATTGATAGGAAACGTTAATACATGTGTGTTTAATAAACAAAAAGGTTACTAGTTATGCCTCTCTTATAGACTAGCTCATTGATTAATAAGATGATCAAAGTTTCCTGATCATGGACATTGGATGTTGTTAATAACGAGGTCACAATATTTGTGAAATGATGTGATGAACATTCATCCGAAGTATAGCATTACGATCAAAGTCATTATGTTTATATTGCTATAACATCATACGAAGTAATCTTAGTCCTTAGACCATGAGATCATGTTAATTGCTAACACCGGAAGAGTATCTTGATAACATCAAACGTCACACCGTAACAGGGTGACTATAAAGGTGGGTTCAGTGCTACGAAGGTGTTATGTTGAGGCTCATGGATCAAGGGTGGAATTTGTCAATCCCGATGACGGATAGATATACTCTGGGCCCTCTCGGTGATATCATATTAAAATAGCTTGCAAGCAAGTGATGTGATCACTAGAATGTTATATCACGGGAACAAGAAAAGAGTGCATGTCGGTAACGAGATCAAACTAGGTATTTGGATACCGATGATCAAATCTCATACATGTATTATATCATGAGACAAAGGGATTAAATTACTAGTGTTAAAGGTTCTCACGATCACAGAAGTCATCGTTGAATGTGCAGGAGTTAATATGGATCTCTAGGTCCTGCTTCTGATTATTGATCTGAGAGGAGTCTCAATCATGTCTGTATTATACGCGAACCGTAGGGTGACACACTTAAGGGTTGTCGAACACCATTTTAGAGCACATATGTTTCAGACGAAAGAATTGCAAAGCACAAGAATTGTTTCGATAGAAACCAGAATTGTTTCGGGTGAAATTGCAGAAAGTGGTTCTGCATGTGATATTGAAATGTTGCAAGGGGTTTTATGTGAATGTTTATTAATTAAAGTAATTAATAAAATTCTGAATAAAATAAATAAAAGAGTTTTATTAATTGAGAGTTGCATTAAATTTGGTGGAAATTTAATGCATGTGAGTGAAATTTGGGTGAAGCTTGAATTGGTGTGAGTGGAGCTTCCACCACATGAATGGGGAAGAGATGGGGTCATCCCCCTTGGACGCCGGCCATGGGAGGGGAGGAGCCCCCTCTCCTATAAAAATCCCCCTCTCCTCCCTCACAAAGCACACCTCCTCGTGAAGGATCTCTCTCCCCCTCTAGATATTCCCCCATGGTCTTGGATTAGCGAGATACATGTTCCCGGTGGCCTTGCGTCTGGAAGGAGTTGTTGCTTCTGCTGATTCGCTAGAGCGAGAAGGTGGAGGTTGTCCGGTGGCTTGAACGTGTGTGCGAGGACGGATGCGCTGCTGATTTGCGACGCTAGGACTTCCACACGATCTTGAGATCGGCAAGCGTACGACTACATCATCCACGAGTTCCAACTCATTAACAAAACTCTGTTGTTTTCGAGGGTAACTTCTCTATGGATATATATCCATCCGTCGCTCTGTATCTAGTAGATAGATCTTGGCGTATAGTTCTCATTGTAGGATTTTTTTGTTTTCTATGTTGCGAACCCAACAATCTTCTCCTAAAAAAAATAATGGTTTATTCCCTCTATAAACACAAAGCACGTGCTATAATTCGGAGAAAAAAACAGTCCATGAAACGGATCAGATAAGACAAACATTACACAAAACCGAATCCGGTTATTTTATTTGTACTCTCTCCGTTTTAAAATATAAGATGTTTTATCTTGGTGAAAGGAGTGTATCTAGACTATTTTAGTGTGTAGGTTCACTCTAAATATTGATGAACCTACAGACTAAAAATGGTGTAGATATATTTTATTCACAAAGCTAAAACATTTTATATTTTTAAACGGAGGGAGTAGCTAGTCTAACTCGGCATGGAAATCACCTGTCTGATGATGAAACTACCAAAGACACGTTCTTGGCAGCAGAAGCGTAAGAGCATCTCCACTTGGGGTCCTCAAAGGCCCCCCAAAGTCCTATGAGGGCTGCCGACGCTAAAAAACGCGCCCAGCCGCGGCCCTTATTTTAGAATTTCCGCCGGCGCGATCCAATTATTAACCCGGCGGCCTCAGGCGAAACCCTATCTACAGGGAGGCAAGCGGGGGCGCCGGAGGGGAATAAAATATTGCCCTGTCAAGCCACGCGTCCTTCAGCGGCCACGCGGCGGCCGGAAGTGGCTGCCACCGTGTTTCCGCCAGTTCCTTCCCGCGAGTTCCACCGCTTCCCGCCTCAACTTCCCGCCATTTCCGGCTACATAGGCCATGGCCGCCATTGCCATAGCTCAGATCTACACGCAATGGCATCCTCCAACCTCCCCACACTAACATACACTGAGGCGGAGGCGCTGTGCGCCTCCCACTACCCCTGCCCGCTGGGGTACGAGTGCCCTCCGGGCTGGAGGTTGAGCGCTGGTGGCATGCCGGTCCCGCCCGTCCCTCAAGGTGCTTCCCGCCGGTTGGCCATCACCAACCACTACTACGGTGAGCTCACGCCGGAGCAGCGGTTGGACACCAACTGGGACCCCGACAACGCCGCCACCTAGAACACCGTCTTCGCGAACCGTCGCGATCGGCAGCTCGCCATGTACGATGGGGACGGTCCGCCGCCCATCAACAACAACGAGGAGGGCTGCGGGATGTGGTGGGGTGCCCGGACTCTTGCCGGCGTGATGGACCACATAATGGCGGGCGACTATCCCCGCCTCCGGTACCCGCACTTCCAGCGGAAAAAGGGCGGAGGTCGCGTGGTGTTCTGGGATCCACTTGCCCCGCGCGTGATGCTACGCCTCGACCGGATGCTGGAGGCTCGGCCGGAGCCTCAGCCGGAGTGGGTGGTCCCTCCGGAATACACCGTGGCGGCGCGCCAGCAGAGACGTCCCGGCGACCAGGAAGAATTTCCGGGCCAGCGTGCGGCCATTCGCGCGTCGCTCGAACCGACGCCGCCGGGGGACACCTGGTGGCGGAAGGAGGAGGAGGCCTATCGTGCGCGCGGCGAAGGCGATGACGAAAGCTGCAGCCATTGCGGGCACCGGTCCCGAAAGCGACGATCGCTCTTCAGCGATCGTTCGATGTGGCGCGATCGTGGCCGCCAACGCCGCCGAGGCCGGAGCGCGCGTCGACCGACGACGAAGACGACGGCTCCTACGACGACCACGAGGACGAGTACTATAAGGGTAGGCACGATTATGACTAGTTTTCTATTTTTATTATGTAATAAAATTAGGTTTTCCCTATTTAAATATTATTTTATTAAAATATATGTTTACTTTGAGGACACGGCTAGAAAGGCGGCATTCCCCATTTCCGATTTCGCACCGACGGTCCTCCATAAAAGCCAAAAACGGGCTACACTAGAGCCCGTAGTTACGAGTGGAGATGCTCTAAAAGAAGCAAAGAAGAAAAGAGAGAGAGCGACAGGAGACCCGCACGATCATACATACGCACGTGTGGCCCATCCCGCCGAACTGCCGGCAGCGGTCCGGTTACCATTGTTCGAGGGTGATACATCGCGGTCTAGCGGCGAGAACCATCGGTTCGGAAGCTCCTTTTCCGTTCTGTTGGAGATTGAGTTTTCCGGCGAGGTGCGCCGGTTGGTGATCTCGTCCCGGTTTAGTTTAAGGATGTTGTGGCCAGCCAGCGTGCGCCATGCCGCCATCACAGGAAAGCTCGTGCGCACAAACGGCAAAATGCAGTTTGGTTGATGTTATAGTTGTGAAGCAAAGCATGTAGGGTATTTTTTTTTGCCAAATATGACCTCCTCGCAAAACTTTAACCAAATCTGACCCTGGCCAAAACTAATTCAGAATGTGATTCCTGGAGTTGGCGTCATTTAAAATAGCGTCAAAGTTTTGCAGATCGGCGCCAACACAGAGCAGCTGGGAACCAGGCCAAGGGGGTCGGCGCCAAGTGAAATGGCGCCGAGGTGAGTTCGGCGCCATTTCACTTGGCGTCGACCCTAGTTGGCCTGGTTCCCAGCTGCTCTATGTCGACGTTGAACAACACAACTTCGGTGCCGTTTTAAATGGCGCTGATCTAGGGGTCAGATTCCGAATTAGTTTTGCTTAGGGGTAGATTTGGTTGAAGTTCTTCAGTTTGGTTAGATTGGCAAAAAAAATACGCATGTGGGAGACAGGTACTTCCTCTGTTTCAAAATATAAGATGTTTTAGCTCTATAAAAGAAGTGTATCTAAACACCTCTTAGTGTGATGTTTTAGCTTTGTAAAAGGAACCATTTATTTTACAAAGCTAAAACATCTTATATTTTGAAACAGATAGAGTATGAATGGAGCTTGGGAGGAATCTTTTTTAGAAAGACATGTAAAACCTATGGACTAATGTTGTTCTTAATTTTGAAATTCCCTGTTTTGTTCTTGGATACATGCATCCATGACCATGCATGGAGCATGCTGCAAAGATTGCTACCGACTCATTAAACAACTGCAGCCAAGATACAGGCAAGTTGCACGCTTGGACACTACCACACACGAGATGTTCAGAAAATATGTGTTCATTTTGATACGCCATGAGAGGGGGGAAAAGATGACTGTAGTCGCTTGATGCCTGTTATGATGATCAATAGACTCCAGGACATGTCTGCTTCCTTATTTCTCTGTAGCTTGAGAATATTGACCCCTAGCAACCCGTACCGAATACCACATATGACAACAATATAATCCAAATTATTAATGTTTGAAGCATCACACAATACTATAATAATCTTCATTACATTACAACAATAGTTCAAATCAAATAATTAAATAAATAAATAATGATCCGGAATGCAAATAATAGTTCAACCACACATGAATGAATAAGACATGGGAACTACTGCCCATTCAACTTCAACTGTCAATGGTGCTTAATGAGATCATTACGGAGCTGGGTATGAGTGGCACTTTCCTCGATCTGTCGGTAGGTCTCAAGAAAGGCTTCGATGCAGCCGGGATTTCTCGTTGGTTTCACACAGCTACCAGCATTGTCATAGAAGAACTCCAAGTTCAAATCTCTCTCATCCTCGATGATCATGTTGTGGAGGTACACATGCTTTTATGATCCTATTGAGAGTTTTCTCGCCCCAAAAATTAGCCGACCTCGAACAATAGCAAATTTTACTTGCAAAACACCAAAATCTCTCTCAATGTCCTTACGGTATGCCTCTTGTGCCTTTGCAAATTCAGCATGCTTCCTTGTTGCCGGATTTGAGATGGTCTTCACAAATATAGACCAAGAAGAGTAAATGCTATCGGCAAGATAGTAGTTCATTATGTAGGCATGACCATTTGACTGTGTAGTTGCAAGTCAGAGCATCTTCACTCGCTAGTCTAGCAAAAAGTTGAGACCTCTAAAAGACATTGATGTCATTGAGAGAGCTCGGGAGACCAAAAAAGTAATGCCAAATCCATAAATTCTCTGATGCCACAACATCAAGAACAATGGTTGGATCACGGCTCTTGCCGGTATGCTAACCATGCTATGTTGTGGGGCAATTCTTTCATTTCCCATACATACAAACTATGCTACCTAGCATCCCGGCCAACCTCTCTTCTTATTGTGTGCCATCAATCTCTTCGTTTCCTCTTCATTGGGAGCTCGAAGATAGACCGGACTGAACACACGGATGACCACCTTGGCAAACATACGAACGCACTCGAGAGTTGTGTCCTCATCAATGCGGAGGTACTCGTCGGTGTAGTCCGCCAGAATGTCGTATGCTATCATCGTCATAGATGCAGAGATCTTTTGTTAGGCGCTAAAACCATTTAGTCCAGTAGCATTTCTGTGGTGGGTAAAGAAACGACAATTGGACTCGCAAGCCTCTACAATCTTCACGAACAGCTCTCGACGCATTTGATAACACCAACAGAAAAGATGGCTGGGACATATGGGTACCTCGGCGAAATAATGACGCA
Organism: Avena insularis; assembly: GCA_023614405.1. Taxonomy (NCBI): domain Eukaryota; kingdom Viridiplantae; phylum Streptophyta; class Magnoliopsida; order Poales; family Poaceae; genus Avena; species Avena insularis. The sequence goes on along the minus strand of CM042690.1, from coordinate 654,009,098 downwards.
TGAGCATCTCATGGCCTAGTGAGGTGTTGCATGGAATGCACAAGTTGCCGACGGTCGAGCCTCAACGCTTCTTCATCCTCCTACCATCTTCCTCATGGATGACGTGCATGATAATTAGTTGCTCGATGTCATTGTAAAAGAGCATGTCTTCGATGTCCGAGTCGTCCGAGGACGACGATTCCTCGAAGATGAACTGCTCGCCCGAGATCAACTTAGTATCCTTCTGCAAATCATAGGACAAATTGGAGGCCAAATCGCCGGAGTCGTGGAAGAGCGTCCAAATCCGAACGAATAGAAGGGGTTTTACCTTCGGATCCGATGGGGCGACCACCAGGATGCATCCGAATCGAAGCTCCGCACAGCAGCAGCAGGTGTGGCGGATGGGGTGGCCAAATCCGGGAGCATACAACTCCGGCGCTACTGAATCGAAGCTCCCCGCGACATCCATGGGGGCCACGGCCTCGCGTTGTTCCACCGACTCACGGACCTGTGAGCTGTGCGGTTGAAATGGCATGGAACGGTGGAGGTGGCCGCGGGACATCCCTCCAGCGGCGAAAGGAACCAATGGGTGGCCAAAAATCGTGGGCGGGAGGGGGGAGCGACGGTGGTAGCGACTGAAGTGGGGAGCACGCGAGGGGAAAAGAGGCCCTGCTCGGTTCGTTCGCGAAAACTGAGAAAGTACTACTCCGCGACACGAATATGTGGTGCACTGAATATTTTTTTATGGTTTCTCAAAATCTACAGGATCTGCTAGAAAAAGCGGTCATTATATGGTTTTTACGGGGGGTGTTAGATTTGCTCTAAGTGAAAATCTAACATATACGCTAAATAGGCAACCTGTAAAACACAAATACAGAGCATTGAACTTGTGTTTTTTAGTTCGCAGTTCCTTCGCATAGAATAGAAACGTGTTAGGAACTGTATTTTTTAAAAATTTGCACTTGCGGTAAAATTTAGAGATGAACTCGTGTTTGATCATACGACAAGAGTGCATAATTATACATATTTCACGAAATCAAAAGCCTAAAATAGAAATTAAACTACCCTATTACATTTGGGCAACGCTGTCGCTAACCCTATTGGCAAAATCGAGCCCGGGTGACCTCGTCGGAGTCTCTGGGTGCGGCAGCGAGGCGCTCAGTCAAGGTCGATGACCTCCAGCTTCACGATGCTCTACGTCTTCGCTATCGACGAAGTCACCCAACACCACCTTGTCCCCCCTCGACTCTTCGGTGGAGGGGGGAGTACTCCAACGCCGTACTCTAATCCTCGTCGGACTAGGTGGGGGACGGAGGAGCGCGGCCACGTGAGGACCCCGCTTTCCGCGTCGTGGGCATAGTGGCGAATGGAGGGGATATGCTCGGGAGACGACGGGGCATAGGGCGGGGACGACGGTGGCGCAAACGCGCGCACGGACGACCCCACTCCGATTCTTGGCCACATCGTGAGGTGGAGAAGTCAAATCTGCCTTCTCTGATTGTGTATTTTATCGCCAGAGTGGGGAATTGGCGCGGTGGAGCGGCGGAGGAGTGGATGCGCAAGTGAGGAAAAGTAAGAGTTTGCCCCGCGGCCGCCGCACCAACCGCTACATATATTGGCCGCACGAGCATGCTTCCAGATCAGTGTAAAAGCATTTACGGCTAGGCCTGTGGATCTGTTGGGGAACTACGAAAAACCTATAGAGTCGCCGAACTTTTAGCCTACGTGCTAGAGTTGGTCTAAGAGCATTAAAAAACAGAGAGCGACACGGGACCCGTGGGATCATACACACGTGTGGCCCATCGCATCGAACTGCCGGCAGCTTTTCGGTTTACCATTGTTGGACGTTCGGGAAGCTCCTTTTCCCTTCTGTTGGAGATCGAGTTTCCGGCGAGGTGCGCCGGTTGGTGATCTCATCCTGGTTTAATTTAAGGATGTTGTGGCCAGCCAGCGTGCGCCATCACAGGAAAGCTCCTGCGCACAAACGGCAAAATGCAGTTTGGTTGGTGTTATAGTTGTGAAGCAGAGCCAATGACTGATAGAAGGGGCATGTAACATACGGACTCGTTATCAAAAACAAAAGAGCTATGTGCTAATGTTGTGCTTACCCCATTTTAAACTTTCTTGGTTTGTGTTTTGTTGTTGGATACATGCATCAATGACCATGCATGGAAGCATGCTGCAAAGATTGGTGCCGATTCATTAAACAACTGCAGCTAAGATAGTATTAGCAAGTTGCACGCTTGGACACTGACCACACACCCGATGCTCAGAAAAATAAGTGTCCATTTTGATGCGGTACGGAGAGGGAAAAAAAAGGCTGATATGATGATGAATAGACTCCAGGACATGTCTGCTTCCTTATTTTTCTCTTTAGCTTGAGAATATTGACCCTTTATTCAATGGGTTGCGAAGGAGGTCGCAAATAGCAACACTCTGACCCGTACCGAATACCTACTCCTGGGACCCCATATATGGCCTTTCGTTCTTCAATTGTTTGTCGACGCAACTGTTTTTCCTTATCAACTATGGAACAGGGAATATCTTCAATATGAGAATATCCCGTCAAATCTCATGGTGAGGTGACGGGTCCTGACTCCTGGCTATCTTTATATGTTGAATAAAACCCACCGGTATATTACTCCAGCATACCATAAGTATCGCATGATGCAACTCCGCTATTCCACTTGTAATTTATAATTGCAGAAAGGAAACAAAAAACAGAAGTCGAGGTTTCATTGTTGTCATAACAGTCAGGTGAAAAGAAAATTTCAAGTGTCACATGGAAGCGAGAAGACACCATTGCATTGGCAAATTCAAGGAGAGATCTAGCATCACTGCATCAGTCATCTAAGCTGAACTGTCATGTACTCATGTGGCCACAACACTTGAGCAAATTTTTACAGAATTAACAATCGAGCATCACTCAGAAACATGTTTTGGAAATCTTTATCTTTGTCGGATACAAACAAGCTACACTATCTTCTACAGAAGTACGTACTTGGTTGCACCGTGTCAGTACTTACCTATGGCAAAAATTTGGACACAGCCACCTGTTTTCTACACATCACCAGCGCGCAATAAACCTCAAAGACTGAAATCTCTCATGTCCTTCTCTTTGATTTCATCCGGTTTGATAACATGCATGAGAATTGTCATAACAATCTTCAGGATCTCTTCTTCAGCATATGAAGTGGTAAACTGGACTGGAAGGTGCAGATATCGTTAGAAAGTACAGGAGAGTTGCCTGAACAACCTTATTGGTTTAGTGAAACAGTGCACCAGAATTCTTAGACATGTCACATTCTTACTACATGTGTAGGTGGTAGGCCTAGTCCGTATAAACACATGCTGTTCCATACATTAGTATATGATGACCTCAGGGAACACTAGGTGTAAACTGAAGAAAGTAGAAACAACTCAATGCTGACCATTCCACTTGAGATAACCAGAGCAATTATTAATGTAGTTATTTTTTGGACAGCACATAAATAAAGTGAAGTCTACTTCTAATGCCTTACCCCAAGGAAGGACCGGAAACTCCCATTTCTGCTTTGGAACTGAGATAACATACGCAGTAACCTTCAGAGAATAGAGACAGACAGTGTCAGGTGTAACTTTCAACTCTGTCTAGTATCTCTTTGATGTCAATGGAAATGCTGCATTCAGAGGACATACGAGAGTCGAAGCAGCAAGTGGACAGGCAAAGTTAAAAAGCCATGCGGTATCTTCAGCCTCATAAAGAACATCCAAGATTTCCATGCACACATCCATATTTACAAGATCACCTAGCTTTGATATTTCCCTGCCAGTAGAAGAAATTACATAGTTACGTTTCACATATACCAAGAAATGCAGAGCAATAAGACCACAGGAGCAGCATATATTCATGCTCTAATACTTTCACAAATCAGCAGAATGATGATAGTACTAAGCACTGGCAGTCTGCAACTTTGTAGGGTTGATAAATCATATGGTGGTGTTATTCAGTGTGTGTGTGTGTGTGTGCACTAAAAATGAAACACTTACAAAGAGCTAAGAGAACTGCTATTGGGGAGTGAGAACTTGAACGCAACATATTCTAATTCTAGTGACCAATTACTCCACCTGTCCGTTGTGATGTTTCTCATATAATGTTCACCACTAACTATTAATTCGGTAAGTATATAAAAGTTCTAAAGGTTGTCATGTTCATCACTAACTAGTAATTCGGTAAGTATATAAAAGGTCTAAAGGCTAACACTTTCAAGTTATAAAATTCGCTCCTAATAACAGTACTGAAAATTGGAGTATCGGTCAGTAATTAGCCAATGAGTTAAGTAACTTGAAGAACCTGAACTGAATGAGAAGCTCTTCCAGATATATGAAAGCAATGTTCGTACATCCAATGTTGTAATCCAGCACCTAAAGATCCCACGACAAACAAGTGGAGCATATAGCATCGGTAGAAATACGAAAACATAAAGAAAACATTTGAGTTATACCACTGAAGCTTTACCTCCATGAACACCAGCTCCTGTGGCATTACAACAAACACCTTTTAGTCACCATGAAGAGGAATCAAATAACAGAAGACAATGCACCATGAACTCACGGCGTCGGCGAAATCACGGCATGTGAAATGCTGGTCGGCAATGATGCGATCGCTGAGCGCCTTGAGGCTCTTCACTGCCAGTGGTCTCATCTCATGGATCTGAACAGAAAAATAGCATAAAAAGGAAGGTGATTATGCTTCACATGGCATGAATGCAGACAGAGTTTGCTCAAATGCTCACAGTATCACCTTGCTGGCGATCCACACCGCGACGAGCGCGAAGAGCTCCAGGTTGCTGTCCCTGAGGGGCTCGATCAGCCACGACCTGACGGCCCGTCCGCTTCGTGCGCCGCAGAACCCCATCTTCCTGCCGCAAGCATGTCGAAAACTAAATAGCGGCGCCCAGCTAAAAACCGAAATTGTGTCTCGGAGATCAACCGAGATCACCTCGGGAGCCCGGGGAGGAAGCGCGCGTCGAAGAACTCGAGTGCGGAGTACTTGACGATGGGCCGGAGGTCGAGCCGCTACAAGCGGAAGGTAGCAGGTGAGATTTAGTTAGTTTGGGGTTTCGGGAACGGGGGGAGGTGGATGCTTACCTTGGAGGCGTGGAGGAGGAACTGGAGGAGGTGGCTCCGGCGGGAGGAACCGGGCCACGCGCTTGCCGCCGCCGTGGCCGCCGCCACTTCCATCGCGTGCCCCTCATCCACGGTTTCCATGGTGGCGGGCGGGAGAAGGGCCAGTCGCGACGGCGGCGAGGTACAGAAGCAGGTGGCCCATTACTAACTAGGATGAACGACATCTAAGAAAAACACCATGGACGGCCCAACTAACAGTAGAACTACTACTAGCTAAGTGCCCGCTCCCGCTCATTGAAAAAATGTAGCAGCTCGAATATTTAGGACACGACAAGGGTGGAAATAGAAATTAAGTATTTGCATTGCATGCATGTGAAAATAATGGGATATTTCAAAATTTTATTTTGAGAAGACAAAGTGAACGGAATTTATATCCAGTGATGAATTAGAGCAAGGCCATCACAAGATTTTGCCTAAATTCAATCTTTCTTTTTTTTTGGAAATTTATATTAAAGTTAAATAATAAAGTGGGTCTTTGACTCCTATCCATTTACACATCACAATAAAAGCTCTAAGAGAGTGAGCACACACACTTGAATTCAAAATGGAAATTTGAATTATAAAATTTGAATTTGAATTCGAATGGACAAACTCATAATAAATAGAATAAAATTCAAAAAATACAATGAAAATATTTGAATGCTCGCAATCAAATTCTTATTCACAGTAGTATTTTTACAAGAAGAATTGAAAGAGAAAATTACAAGAAGATAAATCCTAATACAAACTATTAAGAAAAAACATATATATCTTCTTATCTTCCTGGGTCCTGCAAAACAAACAAAGTCAAAAAGAAGGTTTTTTGTTATGGTTAGATTGTTGGCACCACCATTTGTGAATTCATTTAATGTAGAATCCGACGGAAATGATTCCAAGAAGAACTCCTGGAATCAAAAGGTAGTTTAAGGGTTTTTAAACTCAAATCTCGGCAATACATGGACCATCGAGTATGATCCTTGCTTAGAAAGGCAAAAAGCAACAACACATAATACGTAGGATAACAGCAAAGTAAAAGTAGGCAACAATAGGTGTCACAGAAGGCATAACATATAGCATATTATCGACACAAGTATTGATCCAGGTTAAGTAAAAGAGAACACATAGGCAACTACCCTTCAAATTTAAAGTGGATTTATAGTAAAACCAACAGAAATGATCTTAATTGACATGGATAAGTCAATTAGATCCTTAGATAGTAACCCAATATGTAACTTAATCTCAGTTGGCATAAACTCGCTAAAAAGACAAATAATCAACTTAACAATCAATTTTTTTGGAAAATTCGAGAGGGCAAACCCCTATCTATAGATTTATCAAAAAGGGGTGGGGAGAGGTAAGCTAGCTCAAAGTTTTTACATGCACGATATTATAGAGGAGGGAAACCAAAGGGGAAAATAACAAAAGAAAAGAAAGCATAAAACATCAAAAGAAGGAAATTCAATTCAACCATTCAGATTCCCACATATGAAATGCTTGCTTCTCTTATTTATTTTTCATGTGCGCCTAAAGTTTACATGTTTCCATGCACTGCCTGGCCACCAAATAAATTGGAATCTCAACGTTGTCAAAAACCTTCCCGTTTATTGCTAGCCATATGCTCCAAAACGAAGCAGTCATAACCAGATCCCAAGCAGTTCTTTTTCTTTCAGGACACCCTTATCTAGCATCACAAAAAATATCCTCTAAGCCAACATTGTCGCTGAATTGGATACCCATCTGAATTGTCGATGACCTCCCTCCAACTCAGTAATCATTTAATAAGTCACCAGATATTATCCATGAATAAAAGACAAGTGCATAGTCCAAAATTCCACTTGGCATTGTCCAATTGAGCGTCACGACAAGAATGAAGTTTCCTAACTGACATGCCTAATAAGGCTAACACACAACTGACATTGAGGCATTTAAATGACCATCGAATGCACTACATCTATCATAAAGAACAAACTATAGAGAAGGTTTCACTCCCACCCAAGCAACTCAATAGGACATGCAAGACACTTATGTGTTAAGCATCGAAGCATAGAAAGCTCAAAAACCAATATATATAGAGATCCATTAAACGGGGAGATCATCACAATTCACCAAGCCATAAAAATAGAAATACACACTTAGACAGTGAGAGAGAGAGAGATATGTGGTACTACAAGAAAAGAAACTAGGAGAAGAAGGCAAGGAGGAGAAGATCATCCACAAGAGAAGTTCTTCGTCATCTAGAAGAGCAACTTCTCTTCAACATAAGGTTGATCGCTAAACTAGTAAAGGATAGCTAGAAGCAATAGTAGAGGATCACTAGGATCTAAGTAACGGGAATTAAGAGAGTGATCTAGGGGATGTGATGCAAACCAACATATGGTCATCACCATGTCAGCCATTAAGCCAAGATAACCCATTCATGCTACTCCAACAAATACATCCAAGGTGAATTTTTTCCATCCCATGACCTCCTTTTTTCACAATGTGAATGGAATGCTACTTGAGCAAAACTCCCAATTGAATGACTAGATCTGCGCCCATGATCATGGTGTCAACAGGAGTTACAAGGGATGCCCAAGAACCAAGGCAACCAAGACAGAAGTGTGGAAGAAAAGGAAGCGAGACATGGTATTTCTTGGGAGTGTCGAGCATAGTGGCCAAGCTGCACAGCCCAGCCCCCCCCCCCCCCCAGTCCAAGAATTTTTGACTAATACTCCTTCATATTTGACAATTTTTTACCAAAAATAGTCTATATTTAGCCCATCCCCTCCCTAAACAGTGGCCCAAAGTGTCTCCTTGGCCTATTTTCCCCCTCAACTACTTGGCCCAATGTCTGCCACTGGTGGAGCATGATCTACCCGGGTATGACAAACCCATCGGTGCTAGCAGCACTTGCCTACATAGAGGCGTTAGCACATGCCCAAGATTTGCATCTCCAGAGAATCACGGTGGTGACTAATTATCTAAATGTGGTGAGCGGGATGACTAGACCATTTGTGGGGAGTTACAGTATGGTGATCCAGAATATTAAAGCCTCATCAGACTTGTTTGCGGAGGCATCGTTAAGTCATGAAAACCATGAATCAATCCCAAATAATATTATAGTTGAATAAAGAAGTGTGGTTTTCCTTGAAAAAAGCAGTCCCTGTTGCATATTGTTATGGGGGGCAAACCATGGAGGGGTCATGGCCACCACTCGCCTCCCCTTGGATCCACCACTATATGCGCCAACCGAGCAACGCTCGCCCATCCAAAGCCCACAACACACACAACTAGGAAGGTTGCGCCGATGAAAAATAGTGTCATATTCTAATATTCTTATGTTTTAACCGGTACTTCCGCGGTGTTATTTTAGGTGCGAACAAATGGAAAAAAATCACATCTAATGTTAATCTATTCATCTCTCCCTCATGATTCTTATTAGAGGGCGCTCGTCAGAGGTGCTGCCGGAATGTTGCAATTCCGTAGCTAGCCACCGACTCCTTCTAAGCTATGGAAGACGACTTCCAGGCTAGCATGCATCTAATGTATCTTGGGCCATCGCCGTGTCGACTGGCGAGAGGGGTGCTTAATATATTTTCTAGACGAAAAATCCTAAAGTAAGAAATCTGGGTGGATAATTTACGTTAGTATTTGTTTTTATTTAGGATTATGAATATAGGGCCAAATGTAAAACTATGAGAGAGAGGAAAATTAAGCTTAACACTATTGGTATAAGGAAAAGAATGGAGAAGGGAGCAACGCTTAACTCTATTGTACTCACATATTCTTTCTTTATGCGTCACAACACATGGTCATTCAGCTAGTGAAACCTAATCATTAAACTCCTCGAAACAAGATTTCACCATATTATATTAATATAGTAACCACATGATACAACGAATTCCAAAACGAACACTTGCTGGGGCAACAACAAACACAAGCCCAACTGATAAGAAAAAAAAAGAAAAAGAAACAAAGGAGACAAAGATGGATTAACTAAACGAAGGAGTCCCGCAACCGCTACGCCGCCAAAGATGATCCACCATGCTCCTATCATCGACTCATCAAGTACTAGGAAACACCTTCAATAAAGAAAGGATAATGCTGCTGCCTGGGCCAACGCACCCCTCGTACACACATGGAAGTGGACAACAGGTAACCACGACGCCCTCTAGGAAGTAATGGTGCCACCCGAAGGTGGAAGCGCGTCGGTGTCAGACGAGACGACAAGGATTTCTCCCAAAAAACCCTATCCATTACCCTAGACGATCCGTTGCTCACAAGCTCCGCGAGGTCGAAGCCTCAACCACCAAACTAGCCGCCCAACAGCATGCGCCACTACGGTCACGAATCCACCGTCGTCGTCTCACCGAAGCTACCAACGTGAGGCCAACATGACGGAGGTGAATGTTAGACTGGATCAGGATCGATAGTACCACGGCCATGCGGGAGGGAACAACCTCCAATGTCAAAGGCGGTAGTCGAACGGATGAGGCAGCAGGACACACCCGTCCCAATTAGGTCCGGCCAGGTTCAGAGGATTCGTAAAGCCTCCGCGGAGGCACACTAGTCCCAGTAAGGTCCAAGCGGGCCCAGATCAGGCCCGTAAAGCCTGCTGCCACGATGCAACAAGCCATCAACCGTCGCCACCATCCCATCATCAACCTATCGTCATTGCCATCTCCTGGAGACGGTGTCGTCACGGGTAGGATGGCCCGCCGCCGGCCCAGATGGGCCTCGTAGGGCCCAGACCTGGTGCAACCGGCCATCGCCCAGTCATCCCCCCGCAGTCCCGCCGCTCCCAGCATTGCCCCGCCGGTCGCCGGCTGATAGCTCCAAATTTCATCACTTTTTACTATTGATTTTCCTATGGTGTATTGCCGGATTTTCCTCAAGATTACCCCTTTCTACTAACGTTAATGTGGAAATTAGCGAATCCTTGGTTTCTTGTGATGGTTTTCAGATAATGAACATTTATTGAAGATTTAATAGCATTTATGAGCTAACTGCATCCAAAGAAGTAAATCCCCAATTAGAGCCCCTTTCATTGGAGGTAGTCAGAATGCTTAACGACCAGCGATACAGTCGGGATGCGTCCGTACCATCCGCCCATACTACACGCTGACAGCTTCGTTATATCAATACAAGTAACTTTCATGAAGGAAGGGCGACAGAAAAGAAAACACAGCCACCGCAAACCATCTAGAGGGGGTTAGGTCAGATCTGGAAGAGGAGAAGAACTTCACATTTTTCCTCGACGATCTTTAACTCCTCGACCACACACTCCACCATCATTACCATCATTACTTAGAGAGAAAGAGAGAGATTGGCAATTGTAAGATTAGGGTTTGATACTTTGATCTACCTTTGGTTTGTATTTTGATTTGATCTTTGATCGCTATTGTGGTTTGCTACAATAACTTTGAGATGATTCCTATTTGCAATATAATTATGCTTTTGATTTGTCTTCCTCTCATCTCTGAGTAAATTCCCATGGGCGTGGGAGATGTAGGGGATTGGTGAGATGTGTTGTGCCTCCTTTAATCCATCCATTTGTAATTGTTGTAGTGTTTATTAAATAGTGAGAATGATTATCTATGTTTTTCTAATGCTTGTTATCTAAAGATCTCATAGGTATGAGCTTGTATGCTAGCGATTCGATGACCCCCGAGTGACACGGCCGATATCAATGAGGAGCTAGCACTACTCGAGGACAACAAGGAACCATCAAGATTAAAGCATTGATCCAGTCACAAGACCTTAATTAATGTGTTGACTATTGTCTTAGTAACAGGCAGATGGATCATTGGGACTAGGAATAATTGGCCATGAGGACTTCTAGTCGGTATATGGGTTGCTTGCCTACTGATGGCTCAATGCACGGCGCTCAGAAAAATGTTTGTGCGGTGTTGATGTAGAGCTCGTTGGGAACCCCAAGAGGAAGATATGATGAGCACAGCAACAAGTTTCCCTCAGTATGAAACCAAGGTTTAATCGAACCAGTAGGAGCAAGGAAACACCCCAAAAGTGTTACTAGCTGAGCTTGGCTGGGCGCACTACCGGTGCTACTAGCAACGTGGAGACCTGCACAACACAACCACAGAACTTTGTCCCAAACTTGCGATGAGGTTGTCAATCTTACCGTGTTTTGCGGAAAACAAATGATTAAACGTATCGAATGGAAAAATTAAAAGTTTGTAGAAAGTAAACACAAAGCAGTAAAAGATAGTAAAGGACCGGGATCCATAGTTCACTAGAGATGGCTCTCCTTAGATATATAACATGCTGAGTGAAAAAATTACAGCGGGGCAATTGACGAACACCGAGAAAGCAATACATGCATATACTAATCATCTTGACTTCTCTGAGACTTGATTGGGCATTACAACATAATACATAGGTCGCCATCCAACTGCATCTATGACTAATAATCCACCTTCAGGTTATCATCCGAACCCCCTCCAGTATTAAGTTGCAAGCAACAGATTATTGCTTTACGAACTGCGTGTAAAGTAAACAATACGATTGTTCTATGAATAAAGGATTGTTGTTTTCTCCCTAGTAGCAACAGCACATCTAGTACCTTAGAGATTTCTATCACTTCCCCAGATTACTAGAGGCATGAACCCACTATCGAGCATAAATACTAACTCTTGGAGTTGTTAGCATCTACTTGGCCAAGATAGCTACTAACAACGGAAAGCATGCAAGATCACAAATAACAAAGACATGATAGAATCAATAATCAATCTGAAATAGCATCTCAATATCCATCGGATCCCCGCAAACACAACATGCAGAATTACAAATAGATGATCTTGATCATGAACGGAGCTCACAAGATCTAGACATGAAAGCATAAAGGAGGAGAACCAGCCATCTAGCTACTACATGGATCCGTAGTCTAAGGATGAACTACTCACGCATCACACTGAAGGCTTGCATGGTGATGAAGAAGGCCTCTAGGGTGAATTCCCCTCTCCGGCAGGGTGCCGGGAAGAGCTTCAGATCCCTCCCGATCTAGGGATGGAGATGACGACGGCTACAGACTCTTTCGTGGATTTTTTATCGGACTCTTAGGGTTTTCGTCCCGAGGGCAATATATAGGCGGAAGGGGAGACCGAGGGGGTGCCAGGGGCCACCACACCACCCCCTGGCACGGGCCCAGCCTGGCCACGCGGCCAGGTGGTGTGGCCGGCCTCTGGCTCCTCTCCGTCTCGTATTCTGGCACTTGATGACTTCCGAAAAAATAGGCACTTTGGCTTTTGTCCCGTCCAATTCCGAAAATATTCATTTTCTGACTTTCCTGGAACCAAAAACAGCAGAAAACAGGCAGCTGGTACTGTGGCTCTTGTTAATAGGTTAGTCTAATAAATCATGTGAAAAGTACTCCAAAGTTGGAACAAAACACAAAAAAGTGGATAAAACCAAGCATGGAACATCAAAAATTATAGATACATTTGCAATGTATCACCTACTCACTTATAAATAAAAATATCACTATCACTTATTCCACTTTATCCATTTGGTACTTTCACTATCATTATGAACTGTTCTCTCCGCGTATAACTTCTCATCTGCAGGATCTTTACATACCTTTCATATATTTAAATTTATGCAATTTACTTATTTCCTAAGCAAGTTTCCTCTATATTTTAGTCACCACTTTCCACTATCAGTTTTTCCAGTCAATTCACTCAAGACCCGTGACACCTTGAGTGCAACAGAAACACCGCATAAAAACACTTACCTAGGCTCCTTATCGGGATCGATATAAAAACTGGAATTAATACTTCCGCAAAAACATTCTCTGATGAACCTGTGCACTTGTAGGTCATCACCGACGCGCGATACCTTCAATTCCTGGCCGGAATTGCGCTCAAGCTGCCTGAGTCGCACCATCCACCAGAGCGCTATCCCGCACACGGCCTCAGCATGAGAGTGGAGAGGAAGGGGTGCCGCTTCCGGCAGCGCTAGGGCCATGCCCGATGATGGCTGAGGGGGAGGGTAGAGTAGTGGAGGGGCGACAGCGCTAGGATGCTCCTGCTCGCCCATGCGCCGGGGCGATACAGGAGCGCGCGGTGTTTTTTTAGATCCCTAAGAGCATCTCCACTTGGGTTCCCAGGAGGCCGTTCTCAGGGCCTATTTTTCGTCCGGACGGCAATTTTTCGCCTAGTCGCGTTCCCAGGACGCCGGTTTCGTCCGGATTTGGCCCAAAATACGTCCGGCCTTCCCAGGCCAATCCCGCGGCGTCGAAGGTGGGACAACCCTGTCGGCGAGTGGAGGCCGAGTTCCCGCCCTTTTCCTCTTCCTCCTCCCGCCTTCCCTCTCCAATCCCCCACATCTCCCGCCAGTTCGCCGAGCTCCCGACCGCCATGCCGCCCAAGGCTTTCGCCAAACCCCGATCCGCCACCGACGAACCAAAGGAGAAAAAGGTAAGGAAGCCGAGAGCGCTCGCGCCGAGACCTGAAGGCATGAGCACCCCCGCCTGGTTGGCCCTATCCACGAAGAGAAAGTTCGATACGGACTGCCGTAGGGACAGGAAGGCAAGGGCCAAGCAGGCGAAGGAGCTCGTCAAGGACCAGACGATGAAGGGAGCGGCGGCCGAGGCGCGGGCGATGAGGGAAGCGGCATCGGCGTCGTCGCGTGCGCAGTACAGCGGGGTTTGGGGGAGCCAGCCAAGCGTCGCTTCGCCCACCGGATACTCGCCGGTCGGCTTCTAGCCGATCTCGCCGACGATGTTCCAGGAGAACCAGGCGAACCCACGGCAGAGGTACTCCTCCTCTCCCGAGTTCGACGGTGGATCCAGCCAAGCTCTGTGCCGAACACCTTCGTCGCCGTGCCCTCGCCGAGCTCCGCTTCGACCTCCTCCAATCAGTCAGCCGACCACAACGCTGACGAACCCATCCCCAACGCACCGGACACGCCGGAGGAGATCACCCCCATCGACGACTGATCGCCGACCCATTTTATCTTGTTCTATAATAATTTTGATGGCCGAACTTTTTTGGGCGTACTTCTGTCGAACACCTATGGCCAAGATTTCACGGCGGAAACGAGAAAATTCGAAAATGTCACCGTTTTTTGCTTCGACTGTGAACTCGGCCGGGAAACGCGAGTGGGAAATTGGTCATTTCTAGGCCGAAAACTTTGTCCGTCTGATGCTATTTAGATCTGGATTTTGGCTTGAAAACGACCGATGAGTGGAGATGCTCTAATCGTTAACCTCAGGCATAAAGTTTCGTAACTACAATTTCCCTGCATATGCAGTAGCGGAGCAGAGACCATCCCTCAAAACAAAAACGGAGGAGAGAACCGCAAAAAATGGAGCAGGGAGTGTTAAAGACGACTTTCTTTTCCGTAAGTAGGGAGTGTATGCTATGCCACGAGGGGTCCGTATGAGATTTATGTAAAATCTATCTGTATGTGTGAGCAATGCTACAGATACGAATTTAGAAGACATGGATTGTGCAAACTTTTTCTATGGGCATACAGTACGGAAGAACAACTTCTCAAAAAAAAAAAACTTCTCAGAAAAATATGACAGTGGATCAGTTAATCGTCGAATTCTGGAGGGAAAGACCGCTGGAACTCGGCATCCATGAGGACCCCGGCCATGACATGGACCACGGTCTGGTCCCTGACGACATCGACGCACTCGGACCGCACGCCGTTGACGATGAGCGCCCCGTCCGCGTCCCTCCACGCGTACATCTTCAGTCCAGACAGGGAGTCCAGCAGCCGCACCCGCTCGCGCAGGGGCACGTCCGCAGAACGCAGTTTCCGAGGGACCGCGGAGAAGCCGAGCACGCGCGAGACGACGGCGTAGGTACCGCTGGCCGAGCTGCCGTTGGGCTGCAGCTTGAGGACACGGCGGAACGATTCCGGCGAGGGCACGAAGGCGGTGAAGGCGAGGTCCCTGGGGAGCATGGACAGCATCAGGTCGCCGAACTCCCCGAGGTTCGCGCTCATCGCGGCGCAGTGAGCAGGAGGATTAGGCGAGGCCGTGGATGTTGTGTAGATTTTATGGCGTGTTGGTGGCGAGGAGGGAGGAAGTGGGAGCAGTATGAGGACGGTGAAGAGTAGGGCCACCGCGAAGGCAGCGGTGAGGCCCGCAAGGAGGTGCCGTCGTTGCGAGAGCTGCCGTGGCCTCAGCGGGAAGAGCATCCTCCTCCTCCTTGTCGCCATCACACTTTGTGCGATGATGACTGATGACTAGTGGATTGGTTCAGATTAGAGCTGCAGTTGCAGATACTGAGATACTCCACATACCACACTTGCGCACTCGTTTATAATCAGATGCGTGGGAAGACGAGAGAAGCAGAAGGGCGTGGAGATGAGGGCGGCGCGAGCGGACATGACGGATCTGGCTGGTGCCCGTGCTCTCCTCTCGATGTTGACGCTGGAAACTCAAGTAACGTGCACGTGTACGATTGTTGAACGACAAGAAACACAGGTACGGATCTGCGTGCGCGTGCCAGCGTTGACGACATGGCGAGTCGAGAGGTTTGTTCTCGCAACGAGCCGAATCTTACATGGGCTCCTAAGATACTGTCAAGCGCAAGCGGCAAATCCTATACGACGCTTATACCGTGCATTAGCGCAGCGCCTCCTGAAGCGCTGACCTGGTGGGCCGGCCCAGGTAGGATTTGTCCTATTTCGTTGTTTTATCCGTGTTCTCTTTTACTTTTTTCCGTTTTTATTTTCTTCTTTCCTTTTTTCTTTTTTGTCTTTTTTTTGCACTTCATGAACATTTTTTTGACAGTATGAACAATTATTTTGAAATGTATGGACGTATTTTTATAGTCATGAAAATTTATTTTGAAATGTGCGAACATTTTACCTCTTGTATGAACATTTTTTAATCACGCGAACAACTTATTTGAACCATACGATTTTAAAGAAAATCTTACAAACAACTATTTTCAACTATATAAACATTGGTTTCTCTCATATAAACATTTTACCAAACTCAAAAATATTTTTTGAACTATGCAAACACTTTCCCCTCATATGAGCATATTTTTTAACTCACGAACAATCTTTCTGAACTATACAAACACTTTTTAAATCACACGAACATTTTTTAATCTCAAGAACATTTATGGAACTCTTTAAATATTTTACTCAACCTTCTATTTTTTTCTAAAAATATTCATATGAATATTCAAAAAGTAACAAAAAACAAAAACAAGAATTAAAATAGAAATAGAAATAGAAACAGAGAAAATAAACAAAGAGAAAGAAGGAAAGAACAGAAAAAACGAAAATTGTCCATAAGTGGGTCACACTATATGCGATCCATTAAAAAAGATTTAGATTTTCATGAGAGAAGCTTTATAGAGCAATGCTATACATACGATGGAATTTGTACGATGGTCACGTACGATCAGACTCATAGCAGCAGCATTCAGTATGTGGGTCTAATCATGGGAAGCCCGCTGTGTGTCTAGTCGTATAGAAATTGTACAAATCCTATCGTACGCAAGGCATTTCCGAGCTTTATATGCCATTCGTTGCGAAACAATTAGAGATTTAGACATGTTTGCATTCTTACAAGGTTCCTAACCCTTTTTTCTGAGAGAAGCTTTAAATTTTCGCCTGGGTACTTTTTGTCATACAAAGAACTAAGCTCGGGCTCATGTAAACCCACCTCCGAAGCCTCAACAACTAAATGAGAGAGTAGCTGATCATCATACGTGGCATGCAGCTCCTCCTCATTTAGATATGAAGCATTTGACTTACTAGAAACATTTGAAATAACTCTCCTTATTTCTTTCTCATTACTACCCAAACTTACGCCAACATTATTTAAGTTTGAAGCAATACGCCAAGTATAAAAAGGTGAGAAAATATTTTGGCGGTGATACCTTACCTAGGCAGCTGAAGTCGCGCACAGCCTTGTGGTGCACCGTCTTCGCCATAGAGTCTTCATTTGTCGTAGCTACACCATCCTCAGCAACCGAGAAGAATATGTTCAATAATGTCATCCTTGTTTCGGTATCGGATTCAACTTGTCGAGGCTTTTGCTCGTAACGTCACTCACTAGATCAAATCAAAGGGCTCGGTTTCTGCTCCTCCGCAAAGGCAAAGTCAATTCAATAGGAATCCGAATCCTAAAAGTCAAGACCCAAACCACCGGTCGATCAACATTGGTGGGGTCTGCTTTGATTAGCTGTTGTCATGCAAGAAGTTGTGAGTGGTTCGAATGGTTCCTGACATGATGGGGTGCTGCCCTGGCAATACCATCAGAGGGGGTGATGTCGGTGTAGCAACCCCCTCACCGATGGTATGTGGCGACGTAGAGGAAGACCTGGTCGTCGGAGCACCAACCTTGGAAGCAACGCATGCGTGTAATGGCAGAACTACAATAGAGGTAGAGTCCGCGATGACCCGCTCCTTTTTTCATATGGTTCCAGAATGGAGACGGGTTCCATTACCAGAAGGATAACAGAAGAGTGAAGTCCAGCTTTTACCCCCTAGTTTTAGTTTTTTGACATTAATTATCCTATTTAGCAATTTTTCATCTTAATTACCCTATTTAGTAAAAGTTGTGCCATTTTTTTTACCCTTTTTAAAGTATTATATGCAATTTGACCTGTGGTCCAGATTGGTACACCGTACATGTGGTGGCCACGTTCGTAGTAAATTTAGCTTACTATATCATATAGAACTGATGCCAATCGTAATAAAATCTGTATACATGATTCAACGTGAGATATACAGAGAAAAAATAATAGGACACACAATCAGCGCCTTGCAGCAGCTCATGAATCATTTGGGTGCACTTCAATCCAGTTCAATTCCTTCAGATTAGAAGTCGACCAAGGCAAGGTCGTTGGATCGTATTTGTCGACATGAAGCTAAACCAATCCAACCAGCACGGGGAAAAATAGAGCAAGATCATACGTGGGATGCGATTCCGTTTTCATGGTGCGCTTCAACGATCTCTGCAGGAACAAATCGATATCATGTTCCGCGAGAGGTTGGTGGGCCGCCACATGTACCTGATGGTCCAGACCCACAGGTCACACTGCATATAAAACTTTAAAAGGGGTAAAATTTGACATAGGTTTTGCTAAATGGGATAATTAGGATGAAAATTTGCTAAATGGGATAATTAGTGTCAAAAAAGTGAAACGAGGGGGTAAAAAGCGGAATTTACTCATAAAAGAAAAACAAACAAACGTAAATCAATTTTTTCAACAAACTACCAAAAATAGAAAAAGGGAAACCAGAAAACTAAAACAACAAAACTAGTAGAACTACACATGCTGCTAAGGGATAAGCTATAGAACTACAACCACAGCTAGTCACAGAAGTCTAACGACCATTACAGGCATTTTTTAAATGAAATGCTGAGCATGGTCAGAAATGGACAACGACATAGCACCCAAACACACAAAAACAGATTGCTCTTCGCTATATATTATCAGGCGTGAATTAGTCAATCATTATGTCTTCATCTTCCTCTGCTTCAGTCGATTCGATCCTCCTAGCAGTCACCCTCCTCGCCATCTCCTGCGCTTGAATTGCTACCCTCTGGATCTTGTCAGCCCCTTCCCCCATGTTTCTCGTATCATGTTCACTCTAAAGAACTACCCAATAGCGAAGAAAAGCACACATGTGACAGATCATTTCAACTAGACATGAGATCATTTTTCCTTCAAAACAGGATCTATTGCGACTTTTTCGTAAATCCCAACATAGAGCAGCGATGCCCACAATATGAAAATTGGTCCCTAAGGGGAAAACTTTAGCAATCCACCAAAAATATTGAGTAAAACGTGTGGGTCTCTACATCACACCAAGAGTTAGGCTAACCGTAATACACATATAGCAAGTAGATTCATTGGTAGGGCAAAAACGACAAATTTAACTAGCCTCCCACTTGCGCTTTTTCATATTATCCTCGACAATGTCATTATGCCAGATAAGCCACAAGTTGACTTTAATTTTTAAGAGCAAATTTTTCTTTCCATAACTGTTTAAAGGATCTATCAACCCTAACAGAAGAAAGTTTATTGTAGAGAGATTTGATAGTAAATTTCCTAGATTTGGTGGATTTCCAAATGGGTTTATAGTTAACCTCATTAAGCACATGTTATCAGATGGTTTTTCAAAGAGATCCATTGTCCCTGCAAGGAAGGGTCAAGCCATCTTCTAAAAGAGGGATTGCACCTTAGATCAACGATTTCCGTAACCATACACTGTTGCAGATAACAAATATTGAAAAATTGAGGGAACTTCTCAGAGGGAGATGTCCCCACACCATGGATCATGTGAGAAATTAATTTCCCTACCATCCCTATCAACATTTTCCTCCCATTCATGTATATTTTCTTAATTTTCAACAGACCATTCCAAGAAACCGAGTCATTCTATTTCTGCTTAACTCTCCAGATACCATGAGTCACTCCATACTTTTCTCTTACCAAATTTTGGATTACCTTGTCCCGACAATATAAATTCTTTTGTCTAAATTTGGCTAATGACGGTAGTGAGTCTGCAATCAAATATGGCCTTAAAGTTCACCGGCGTAGTCTGATTTAGTACTGATCCATAGAACTTCTTAAGAAAAGAATGTTGAATGACAAAAGAAAAAAGGTCGATTAGTCCATCACAACCTAAAACAAGATATCCAATAGGCCATCCTAGCCCTCCATTGCCTCGGGATGGCTGGCGATCCCGTCAGATAAACGTGTTTGGAAAACGGAAAATGATTTTTACATGTTTTCAAAATTTGATCGTTTGTAAGTGAATTGTGTCAAGCTTCATGCACTAGCCAACGCAACCAAAAGTCCAAACTGATGGAAGGGCTAGTACAATCTACTTATACTGTAACACCCCCTCTCGCATGTGACGGGAAGATGACGAGTCAACACGTGCAAAGTCAAACACAGGCTCAAGAGGCCTATAACGTGCCTATACGTAGACACCGGAGGGGGCAACAACAATTTTAAGATAAACTGTGAAAACCAGGACTTGAACACGAGACCTTAGCTCTGATACCATGTCAAGTTTCATGCACTAGTTAACGCAACCAAAAGTCCGAACTGATAGAAATGGCTAGTACAATCCATATATACTGTAACAAATTGTACTGATATGCTACATATAGAAAAAGTTTTGCCATGTACTCGGTTCAGGTCAGGTGTCTCCTCTGTTCCTTTAAGTGAGCTCTTATACAGCTTGTCAGATGACTTGTCCACAATACTGTATATGTAGTCGTAAAATGGCACGAACAATGACTAGTTTTTTGGGAACTGTGTGTGGTGAAAAGAATGAATCATGTGTAAGAAACCAGCAAAAACCTGTTATGTTGAGGTTCGGAGAAGTAACTATCAATTCTCTGAACTTCGAGTCTGCGTGGACCAAAATTCAGTGACCCCGAAGCTCATCAATTTTCAGTTAATGCCTATCCTCAAGCAATTAAATAGTAAAGAAACATGTGCTACTCTTTGGATTACCTTGTCCCGACAACTTTCTTAAAATCGTTTTGTAAAATATAAATTATTTTGTCTAAATTTGGCTATTGACGGTAGTGAGTCTGCAATCAAATATGGCCTTAAAGTTCACCGGCATAGTCTGATTTAGTACTGATCCATATAACTGCTTAAGAAAAGAATGTTGAATGACAAAAGAAAAAGGTTGATTAATCCATCACAACCTAAAATAAGATATCTGATAGGCCATCCTGGCCCTCCATTGCCTCGAGACGGCTGGCGATCCCGTCAGATAAACGTAGTTTGCAAAAAGGAAAATGATATTTACATGTTTTCAAAATTTGATCGTTTGTAAGTGAATTGTACTGATATGCTAAATATATAATTGTTTTTGCCATGTACTCAGTTCATTTCATCTAGAATTACATCCAGCTTATCAAAAATGAAATGAGCGAAGCAGACAGAAAATGGAAAGAACCAACTGAGTTCAGTCCAAAACAAACTAAAACAAAGGTACCGAAGGTTCAGACTGCATGATGGAGGCCCGCAAGCACATGGAAACCGGCTCACCGCCTACTATGGAAACCACAACCACTACGTGCCCGACAAGCGGGGGAGCGCCGCTGCTATCCTTCGCCCCTACGGGTTCGACACTCTAATGCAGCACGAGGACTTCATCGAGTTGGTACTGTCCGGGGTCGACTACAACACAACACAACATACTCGGGTACCATGCAGCCAGCAGCAGAGTTGCAATGCTATCTACTCTAAACTACGACACGTCAAACCAAGGATGAACCGAGAGACGACATGTTTTTTGCCACTCGCTCCATGTTCTGACCTTAAAAATTTCCACTCCGATCTTTTGGGTACCAAGTTGAAATATTGATAGCTTTGCGACAAGTAAATAACGAAGAACGAAAATAAAATCGCAGCAAGGAGAACACAGATTTAACGTGGAAAACCCTCTCCAACAAAGAGAGGGGAAAAACCACGGGCGCCAGCCATCGAAACTTCACTATAACGGGGAGTGTTTACACAACGCCGGGGATTTCACAGATGCAACTTATCCCAGCCGGCGGTTTATAAGAAGTATATATAGCGGTGGTAACCTAGGTCATCAACGATCCGTAGTGACACTCGCACATGAGCTTCATTTAACACATTCTACACATAAGGAACATAGAAAAAAATAGTATAGCATGTAGGAAATAAGTTAGTCCCTAGGTATAATTTTCTTTTTGTGAAGATTTTTTTGCAATAAGTTTAAAATAAGTTTGTACATATTATCAATTGATGTACCCACGTCTTTCTGCGAGAGTCAACAACAAATATCATCCACATATTTGATTTTTTTAAAATATATAATTGTTTCTATAACGTGAATAATTATGTTCTAGACATGCGTGAATGAAACTTAAATGACTGTAGCAACGTACGAGCATTCAACTAGCTAAATGCCTGTGCGTTGCTACGGACTCACAAAAAAACTAACACAAAATTTGGCAAATGAGTATGATTAATATAGATGGATTTCTCAACTTCGGTGTGCCATGAATAACTGGGTCTTTCTCTCTAGGAAACAACCTGCCACCCCAGTAAAATTATCTCTAGAATTTTTTTTTTGACATAAGTCTCTAGAAAATTTTTGGTTATAAAGAAAAGGCATAGAAATTTAAAAATAGCAAGCCTTAATCCACTTGTAGAAATATTCTAATTACCTTGACATGCTGTGACATGAATAGTTATGTTCTAGACATACGTGAAGAAAACTTAAAATGATCGTATCAATGCACAGGCATTTAACTAGTACTGACTTAAAATGACACATGCAACTTTCTGCAAAGTATTGTTGGTCGAGGCCCCGCCTTATCCATCTACTATACTCCCTTCCAGAACGTGCACTTTCTGTGCCAGCAAAATGCCGTAAAGGATCAAGAAGCTTTGCATGGACTTGAGGTCATTGTGACGCACGCAGCGCATTATTAACGATATATAGGACCCATGCCGATCGTTGAGAATTGACGAAAGAACTCGAAGCTGCCACAGACCACAGCCCACAGTGCCACTTGTAAATACCACTTGCCTTCGTTTACACATCGTCCAGTCATGCCAAGGCCCACGAAAGTGGCCACTTAGCCACACAAATATGGTGATAAAAATCTAGAAGCATACCACACTTAGCTAGTTAGCTTCGAATTAATTGTGTACCTTCTGCTTGACACATATTGGGGCTGTATGCCTGCAGCAGGTACTCTCCAGGAATGGCAAAGAAGAACAGATATTTCCCTAGACAACTTAGCTGATCTTTGCCAAAACAGTTTCTTGTTAGCTCATCATGCTAGCTGGTTGTGAGGCAGTTGACCTAAGAGCCACCATGACCGGGGACCTACCAACATGCCATTCCTGAAATCAGAGGTGCTTGCATCACCTGACAGGACTGTTATTTCCTGTAGAAAAAATGATCTTGACCTTGCCTTGTGTCATTGGATGAAAGATGGCATTTGTCTTCTACATGCTCTGCCATGCGATACAGACTAAAGCATGATTGAAAAAAATATAGCTTAAAATAAAAGAATGCAAGTTGTTCTCAGCTGATGTGTGTTGATGTTTCGTAGCCAAGCTAGGGAAAGGGGTGCAAATCCTAATCAATGGGAAAAGTTGTTTCTGCACCAAATGGGCTCTTTCCCTGAACAAGCTATAATTATACGACTGAATGTACTTGAAAGCCGGATGATTAGTGTAACTTGGAAACATTATCTCGCTGCTGATTCTTATATGACCATGAGCGGCGCTCTGTTGTTATGGAGCTAATGATTTCACGATCTCCCCTCGCATAAAATTGGACCGGACCCCCATATGGTTTAGCAGGTGTGTCTGATGGTGATTAGATGATTGGTTATCGTTAAGGACAAGGGTTTTATGTGGTTATCAAGTGAGACACCACCTAGCCATGGTCCAACTCCATTGTAATTTAGCTCTTTCTATAAGGATAAGGAAGCCATGATTGGTTTAATTATTTTGGGTCCCCGGAAGAATCTTCAGGGACGTCCTTTGTTTGTTTAGGACTAATCCTACATTAATCAGACTTGCAGTGATGAAATTTCTGGAGGAGTGCACGACAACAGTTTTATGGAGTACACGCGAGATGGTCAAGTGTTCACACATTTCGAACCTTCGAACTCGGACTTGGCACCCAGGGTTGTCACATTTGTCACTCCCGGTAGAGCGATAAATTTAACTACAACCACAAATACATTAGTGCCCACATCATACATACACACTACAGAAAATAAACAAACACAAGTGGGTTTATATATGTCGATGAGCCGATGACAGGTACATGCAGGATCATGAACCGTTGTTGCCTAGCAGCTGCGCAAGATCACAACTTGCATGGCAAATTGGCGACAGCAACCTTGCCATGGTATCATCTCATCCGTTCCGTGCAATACTGACAAGGAGAAGGAACAAGCAGCAGAGAACAAGAAGAAGGAAGGGGGAACGGTCTTCACACAGCCCTTGAATTTAGGGGGCTGGAATGCGACCACCGGTAGTGTGCAGTGACCGAGTGCCATGGCCCATGACAGTGCCACGGTATCGCTTTTTTCTATTGGAAAAATACGTACTGTGCTTACACACGCGGAGAAAGATAAATCCAAGCCTGCGATCCTTCTGCTTAGAGGTTGACATACGATGCCAGTAAGATCCAATCCAGGGGGAAAAAATATCGTGATCTTTTTGGGTTTGATCAACTCCCCAGTAGAAAAGTACAGTCGTTGATGGCCTGTTTGCAGTTGTTTATGCCGAACAAACCCCGTCCTCGCCGGTGTTACAGCGACAACTCGTTTGCGACAGCTCGGATCACTGGGTCAAGAAGAGTACAAATCTAGCTTGTTGCAGAAAGTCAGGAACCAAAACGTGGAAAAACCATGTACCCTACTCCTAGGCTTACTGTAGAAAGCAGGTGCCATTCTTGGAGCAGCTGAACTGAGTTCGTTCCTAGCTACTATCTCAATCGTACTATGTTTTACAGCGACAGATCGTACTATGTCCAGACAAGCTCAGTGGATCAGCAAAGGTCGCAAATTATACTGTAATAATTTACAGAAAGTCAGGAACAGGGTGAGGAAAAATTGCATCCGTACGTATCCTAGCCTATACTGTAGAATGTAGGAACAACTCAGGAGAACAGACGGATCGAGATCGAGCAGTCCTATATATGTACTGTCTCTTTGCTTGTGTACAGTTGGGGACATCGTCTTTGTCCTTGATCGCAGCAGCCACGCATGTGTAGCCCTCATATGTCCTCGGCGAATCTGGCGCTGTTGGCGGGCTTGTCGCCGTCGTCGTCCTCCCGGCGGAAAAGATTGTCGGGGCAGCTCTTGACCCTGTCGAACCGTTCGGACAGGAAGAAGCTCCGGAGGGAGTTGAGGCTCCAC
This sequence comes from Avena insularis, assembly GCA_023614405.1. NCBI lineage: Eukaryota > Viridiplantae > Streptophyta > Magnoliopsida > Poales > Poaceae > Avena > Avena insularis. The sequence continues at coordinate 653,984,104 of CM042690.1, read as the reverse complement.
GGCGCGTCCACCTCGACGGCGAAGACGGCCCGCACGGGGCGGTGGTCCGACAGCCGCGACTCGCACCTGTCGTACCGGGTCTGCTTCAGCCCCGCGCCGCGCCACAGGATGCGGTCGCACCACGCCGGCGCGCGGCGCTTGAGCTTCTGGTCGCCTTTCTTGGCGGCGGCCTGCAGGGCGCAGCCGTAGTACGCGTCGGAGTTCCGGTGGTACTTGTACGTCGGCGAGAACGCGATCGCGCCCTCGTTCCACCCCTGGAACGCTCCACCTTGGGATAACACCTCGCCACGCAGCTGTAAAAATCACCAGCACGTGTTAAGGTTTTAGATTCCAGGGCCGAAAAGAATTAACTTCGATCTTACTACTTTGTTATTCCTGATCTTGATCACTGTGTAAGGTTAGATGATGTTTGGGTAGGTCGTACCTGGTCGTTTTCCAGCAGCGACTTCCAGTCCTGCCTTTCCACCAGTAACCTCGTCTTGGCCTCAGGTAGGGAGATCCTGTAGTTGAGGTCCCCAAGTAGGATCACCCGGCTGCGCAAGAGTACAAACAGTTAGAAACTAAACGCGGTCAAAGTCTACCACATGTCTACAATTCTACATGCATGCACGGTCACCACTTGATTTTTTAGCTGTCTTTGTCAGGAGCGGCGCCGGCCGGCCGGCCGGTGAAACCAACGAATATATACACGGTGCAGCAGTTACCCATCGCAATTCCATACTATTCCATAGATCTTCACCACATCACCGATCTAGATCGCGCGGTATAGAAAAGAAAACAGATACACATATGCTACTTGTATATGCAGTGACATGATCAATAGTCAATATATACGTGTGTACAGTTGATCACCACTAACTAGTATGTAATTCCCTTGCAGAACGGCAATACCTACTTTTGAATTACCGGTGCCGTGGACGGTGCAACAACCAGATAAGAAAGATTTAAAGATAACGATGATCGCGATGGTGAGCGAGCTCGTTCGTGGCTGTAACCTGTAAGGACGGCCGCTGATGTTTAATTTCCGTCTCTTACACTACAGTATGATGATTCGGTCGGTCAACGGCGACAGCCAGTACGACGTGATGCATTCTATAGTACACTACTCATGTGATGCATTTCGTTCATTGACTTGCTGCACACAAAAATAATGGAGGCTTCGGTCTGGTCGTGCGTGGATGAGTGTGCAGGATGTATGTATACTTACTCGTGATCTAGGATCTTCTCGGGCGAGGCGAGAGAGGAGGAGGAGCTCGAGGAGGAGGGCGAGGAGGAGTGGCGGCGCGGGAAGCTTGTCCGCGAGAGGATCTCCGTGGCGTCGGCGTTGCGGTGCGCCTCGTCGCCCTCCCTGCCGCCGGACGCCAGGTGGCAGCACACGAAGCAGAAGCTGGTGTCCCGGAGCCAGAACCTGACGGACACGGCGCCCTTGTTGCCCAGGCATCCCATGACCCCGCAGCCGACGCAGGAGACGCTGGGACGCCGCACGAAGCGGCGGAGGTCGCCGCGGACCCACACGGTGAGAAGGATGCCCACCATCTGCTTGCTCACCACGCACCGGAAGTCGCGCGACTGCAGCTCGCCCAGGCCGTCCCTCACGGGATGCACCTTCTGCTTCTCCCCTCCTCCGCTGGTGGCGTGGGAGCCAGGCGGCGAGGGCGACGGCGACGACCGGTTCAGCGCGGCCCTCACAAGCTCGTTCCAGCGCATGCCGATGCGGTTTTTGTCCGCGCCCAGCACGTTCCGCGCTCTCAGCGGCACCACCTCCTGAAACCTGCATACCATGCGTGCATGACATCCATTTGCTTGTAAGTAACCACCAGCATGTGGAGTAATGACTAGAAGACGAGCTCAGCTGGAGGTCGGTCAATTACATACCCGAGGACATAGATGTCGTAGGCGGCGTTCCTGGTGTCGAGCCAGTCGGACAGGTCGAGGTCGTCCGGTGGCGCCACGCCGCCGACGTTCCACGTGCTCGCGAACAGCCTGGTCGATCAAGATCAACCCGTGAGCATCCAGTGGCGCGAGGTTAACAATAACAAAATCCGACATGCACTCCACGCCACGGCTAAGCATGCTGGTTGGTTGGTGGTAGGTAGTCACTCATCGATCGAGCAGACAGACATGCACACATACCTGTACTTGAGCGCCTTGTTCCGCTGCTGCGGCCGCGGGCGCTTGATTCCGCGGCTGGCGTCGGCGTCGGGGCTGCATCCATCGAACTCCTCCGCGGCGCCGCCGACTGCCGGGAAGTCGGCGACGAAGGCGTGGCTGCCGGAGGGCTTCCTGAAGAGCTTGTTGGCCACCAGCCTCGGCCAAAGAACCTGCACAGATTAAACAACGTTAAGCTACACGCACGCACCACGAGCTACCCATCGAGAAAGGCCATAGCTAGGCTAGGATAGGAAATTGATCTATCACGATTCACGCGTGCGCCTACCGTACCTCGGCTTGGTTCTGGTTCTCCAGCATGGTGAGAGCGCCCGCCACCGTACTAGATTGGCTAGCTAGCTTAGCTAGCTCGTGGTTGTAAAGCGGATGGAGTGGGGGAGACGAGGGCCGGAAACGTTGGACGGGGTAGGGAAAGCTGGCTTAAATAGGCCGCGATCGAGCGAGGCGCTAGGCGACGAGGAAGAGGAACCAATAGACAAATGGAGAGCTAGCGCCCATGGACCATGTACATGCATATAATATTTCCATACACCACTACGGCATGGCATAGCTAGAGAGATGGATGTGACAGGATGTCGATCGGAGTAGCATTGCACTAGTACTGCCGGTGCATGGTGCCGTGACGTGCGAAAAGGGAACCATATGGCCGTGACAGTGGGAATAAAAGCCAAACCTTTTTGGAGCTCGATCGAGGTGGTCAAAGAGTGGGATTACAGTGCGGACTAAGTAGGCTTTCTGTCCTGGGGACCAGGCCAGGCAAAGGGCTGTTCAGCAACAGTTGTAAGTGTGCAAGAGGCGGCGATGGTGCACAAAGACCGGGTGAACACCAAAGCCAGTCTGTTGCGCAAGCACATATTGCCATCACCCAAACATCATATGCGCCGCAAGAATAATATGTCCATCAGACCATCACCCTACATCATCTTGCCCTTGCCCATCCTCTTCGATTGTTTGGATGGTAGCCAACTTTTTGGCAAGACAATGCTTTCTTGTCCATTCTAGTCTATTTTTGTAGCCAACTTTTGGCAGACTCATGGGCAAGCAAATCCTTCGCCAACATTTTGGCTAGCCAAAAATTTGGCATGGGCAAGTTTGAGCTAAAACCAAACACGCCCCTAGACAGCCACCACTCCTCTAGACACTCAAATCTTGACATCCAGGCCTAGGAAAAACAACCCCAGGTCCCGTGTCGCTCCCTAGGCGGCATCGGGCCTAACCCTAGACCCCGTCGTCAGAGGCCGCACGGAGGCCAATGTCGTCGATGCTGTCGGCTCTTGCTGCGGTGGCGGCGCTCTAGCTGCCGAAAACGTCTTGGGGGGAGGCGGGTGATGCCCATAAGTATAGGAGGTCATTGAAATCTTCGATGGAAAGTATTAAAAATTTATAGTTCGACACAAGGGGAGCACAAGAACACCAATAAGACTTTAACAATTGAGGCGTTACTATGAACCACACTTGCGTATCAATATTCTCAAAAGGCAAGAGGTGATTGTAGGGGTTGAATTCAAACAGTAAAGCAAAACAATAAACATTAGTAACAAATTTCTAGTTTTCACCGGAAGTAATGAACTTGTAACTTTTAGTGGATAAAAGTGTAGGTATGAGGTGATACCGGGGTATTGCATGAATAAGATTGATCATATAATGTGAATGCAGATAACATGGTGTTAATCTCTGTCGGTGATGGGTGGATTTCGGCATGTACCTTACACGGGCCTTAATCCACGATTCCTGCCCACACCTACCTCTACGGTCAAGGACCTGAAGACCTGCATCTACAAGCTCTCGACCGACCTTACCTCAACCGACCTAACCTATGTGGCTACAAGACGACGACTTCCTAGAGATCCCAAAGACCAGGAATACGTGCAAGGTAGATCGAAGATCAAGAATAAGTGCAAGACAAGATGAAAACCTAACGTGACTAAGGAAGACTCTACCGCCATCAAAGCCTATAAGTGCTGAAGAACATTCGCCTGAGAAGGACACGCCATAATTGCCTGGGTATTTACCATTATACTTAGTCATAGTTCTAGATTCATCTCTTGCGGATTGTCATTATATACCCACCGAGATATCTTGTAGACATATTGTACGATCTCTCGATCACCTTATGAATAAACTCTAAGGGAATTCTCCCCATTATCCATGCACCTTTGTCCTTATCTTTGAGAGATACAAACCTGCTGACCCAAGCCGATTGTCAAACAAATAAACTCTCCTTCATTCCTTAGAAGTGAGACCGTGGAGGGATCGTGAAAACTGTCCTTAGTCAGTTGGCGCACTAGGCAGGACGAGCCCACGCCATGCAAATCGGGTCTACAAAAGACCCCCCGCTTGTTAGCATATGTAACAGGTACGGAACATGTACGGAGTAGTACTCCGACACATACACGTACAAACCTTGTACATGCCGCATAGGGGCTATTCCCTATTATGTAAACACGCAACCGAGACCCGAAAGGGTAAGCATCGTTCCACAAATATTAACATGGTATCAGAGCGGTTCTCTTCCCCGCTCTAGCTGTCGTCCCCAAAACCCTAAAACACACTGCCGCCACCGTAGGAGCTGCCATCGCTGCACATCGCAGCCACCGCACCTTGCCACCGCCGCCGCCTCAAGCACGTCCCAAGCCAAAAAAAACCTACGCAAGCCACAACCGAAAACCCAAGCCCAAGCACGTTCCGATCTAAAAACCTACGATCAATCTACATGATCCAAAATCCTCCGCCACCGCCCAGGTGTTGTCGTCGCCGCACCTTGCAGCCACCGCACCCTAACGCCGCTGCCGAATCAAAACCCACGCCGCAGCCGCATCTTTGCCACCATCGTGTCTGACGATCGCCATGTCGACTTCAGCATCCACCATGTCTACCACCATGCTCGCCGTTGCCCTTGGATCTCCTTCATCGCAGTTGCTCACGTGGGACAACACGATCATCTGGAAGGCACTAGTCATCCCAACCCTCCGAGGTGCTTGTGTCCTTGCTCTTGTTGAGGGCTCGGAGGAGGCGCCGAAGAAACTCCTGGAGACTAAGGACATTAACTAGAAAAAGGTCACAATCGAGAACCCAGAGTACGCCTCTTGGATCTCTTGTGACCAGCAGGTGCTTCGATGGATCCTAAACGCTCTCTCCCCTTATGTGCTGGTGCATGTTGTCGGTCTCGAGACATCTGCTGAAGCCTGGACCACCATCAACAAACACGTCTCCTCCTTGTCAGAGAACCGTGTTCAACAGCTACGATCTGCCCTCAATGACACCCGTAAGAACGATCTTTGTGCTGACAAGTATTTTGCAAAGATGAAGTCTATTGCCTCTGAACTTGCTGTTGTGGGCAAGCCTCTTGACGATGGTGAACTGGTCTGGCATGTACTTCGTGGTCTTGGGAGCCACTATAATAGCTTACGTATTGTTGTTAATGCCAATCCTAGTACTACTTTTTTCTGATTTACTAAGCCAAGTTCAAGCTTTTGATCCCATGCACAAGACCGAGGACAGGTCAACTTTTGCTCCTCGGCCAATATTGCCCGGCGCGGCAATCCTCCCCCACCGCGCGCCCCTGAGTGCCCCCAGCAGCCTCCATATGATGATAGAGCATGCTATGATGATCATGGTCGTGGCGATGACCGCGGTCGCCAGCAGGATTACCGTGACCGCCGTGATGACTGGAGCCGACATGATGGAGGTGGTTACCAAGGTCGTCGGTATGATTATGAATGCTCTCGCCGCCGTGATGATGGTGGGCGCCATCATGATTGACAACCCACCAAATATGTTGATACTACATGTCAGTTATGCTTTATTCATGGGCATCCTGCTCGTGATTGCTGGTGGTGTTATGGAGATGACCGTGGCAAGGATAGTGACTACAGCAATGATGGTGACCACGGCAACAAAGGAGCAAATTTTACTGGAGTTGACTCAAATTGGTACTATGATACTGGCGCCACCAACCATGACACTAGTGAGATGAATAAGCTCTCCACTCATGACAAGTACAATGGTGAAGATCGTGTTCGCATAGCTGAAGGCACAAGTATGCATATTACTCATGTTGGTCATTCAGTTTTGCGCACCCCTCACACTTCCTTTAATCTTCATGATATATTACATGTTCCTACACTGGTGGAAAAAGGGCTTCTAGTCCCGGTCCGGAACTGGCTCTAGTCCCGGTTTTAGACCCAGGACTGCCAGATCAGGACTAGAAGCCCCTATCTCTAGTCCCGGTTTGCTACGGCCCGGGACTAGAGTCCACCACGTGACAGTTTCCGCGCGGCTAGGGGCGAAACACCTCTAGTCCCGGGTCGTAACACCACCCGGGACTATACTGGTTCCTACCGCGGCAGAGATTCGTGTGTTTCTCTGCCGCGACAGAGATTCTGTGTTTTCATTTTGTTTTTTCCATTTCGTTCTTTTTTCGATTTGTGTTTCACTATAATTACAAAAATGTTTTGTACACTTATTCTACGCTACTACATACTACATACACAATACACCTTGATGCATATATAAGTAATATTCAATCTCTTGCGAGCATACATGCATATATACAATATTCGATCATATCAAAAGGAAGGAAATGTTTGAAATTACATGGTCATTGATGATATATATATCATATCAACTACATGGAGATCACTAAGGCATATAGAGTTTCTCGTCGTCCATTTAATGTTCTCCATTTACATTAATGACCCCCTTCATCAGAAATCCCGCCAGTTCCTCTTGAATTGCTCGTGCGCGTAGTTCTGGCTCTAGATTCTCCCGCAAACCATGAATATAATGTGAACCAACATTCCGCTCATTGGTCAACTCGCAAATGTACTCGCAGACGTATAATCCACATAAATGAGTCCCCGGTGGCTACTGCGAGCTCTGCACCATTTTATAAGTTAGCTCATCTTTGAATGGACCATCTATTTTCTGTCTGAACCGTGTCCAACACCTGCTCGGCAAATAAAATGAACAGAGGAGTTATTAGTTACTTGATATCAGGAAATGAACGAAAGAGGCTGATATAATGTGATAATGCTTGAAATTACTTATGGAGCATTGCTTTCATGTCGCGCCACTGATCTTAGTCCCAACTTAATGAGTCGTGGACTTCAACTAGGGACTTGTCAACTTGAATGTTTAGCAAGATCCAGTAGAACCTGCGGACGTTTACATAAGAATACATGTATAACTCATCAATTACACTTAAAAAGAATGTTTACAAGACAGAAACACTCACTTAAAGTTGTAAGAAAATAGTATGTGCTTGACGAAATTTTGCTCGATTAAAAAAGTGTACAGGTCATCCTCCACATCATCAGGGTGATTGTGTAACGTTTATTCATTAATGATATATGGGTAAATAAACCTAACGTCATATACTCTTGCTCTTTTCCATTCAAGCATCTTCATTCTGCAGAATATAATACCATACAAAAGGATATATAGTCAGGATGATATATTACATGAAATGAACTAGCTGATCTAAAGACTTAATTACAGAAATAAATCACTTACAGACAATAGCAACCGAGGATAGATTTGTCGAGGGCACGCTGATTGTATAACTGAAACAGTTCGGTCATTTGAACCTGTATCGAGTACTCTTTGAAGTGATGCTCCTTTCTAACGGTCACCGAAAACCATTCTTTCTGGTGCCTTTTCTCTATTTGCGTAGTGTACCAATTATGCAGATTTCGCATATGTGTTGGTAGACGCGTGAGCTCCTCATGACTGTTTAGAGGTTTCCCTTTAACATATTGCCGTACTACCTGACCCACTGGCGTATCTTCATAGTCTAAGAATTGACCAAGAGATATACATGCGGCCATAGCAAGTTCTTTGGCCGTCGCTACAGTGATGCCCAGTAGTGCAGTGGCAGACCTGGCTCTGGGGTCCATTATTTGCATGTCCTTATCCATTTTGGCTCTGAAGGCCTTGTCGGTATCTGAAATCACTTTGAGCAGGGGGAACGACTGAATCTTCTATTGTCCGAGTTGGGCAACTTGTTTTCCACTTTTTGCACTTGTTATTTTTTCTGCTTTGCTTGCTTGATAATTTTGCGGTCATAGTCTGATTTCAGATTCAACGATACTTGGGATGGTTGCTCAAGAAAGGACTTAGCCCACTTTTTTTTTCCAGTAAATACCGGCTTTGGCTCGGGCTTTTTTGGTGCAAAAAAAGCCTAAGTTTGGGTAGCCGATATCGCGTTGTTTTCCTCATCAGTCATGCCATAAGGTATTTTCGGAAGAGCCGGCGGGATGTCGACTATCTTCGATGTACTACAACCTTTCTTCTGAGTGGGGCACGGGTGAGGGATGACCGCCATCCGTTTTTTAGTCGAGGGCGGAGGCGGAGGCGGAGGTGGAGATCGAGATGTACTCGCACTGCGGCGATCGACATCCCTCTCATCGAGGGATAGAGGACTTGAAGGTTGACGATCGACATCCCTCTTGTCGAGGGATGGTGGACTTGGATTCCTCGGAGTCGGTGGCCTTGGCGCCGAGCCTGGAAACTTGATGTACTTCTTCTTCCATAGAATGATGTGGCGCTTGACATCTCCCAGTTTCCTAAGTCCTTCAGGTGTAGCGATGTCAATCTCTAGGTCCACAAAATCCTCCACTAGGTCATCCACCGAGACACGAGCATAGCCAGATGGAATCAGAAGTGAATGGTGGAGTGCTCCAGGTAGACAAGGTAAAGCGGTGTCGATCACCACCTTGAAGGATAGGTTGTTCATTGGTTGATGCAGCCCACATTGTGTCATCTCTCTGATATCGTCCATGGGGTAGCGAGGCACCGGTGCATCACCTAGCAGTGTTTGATCATCAACTTGGACCTCCGTGGAAGCCACAATGCTTCCCCGCTGGCTATGATCCATTGTAGGACCATCATCATGCGGCTGAGATGTCTTTTGGCTAATTGCTTCCACCAGCTTCTTCATCCCAGCTAGGTCCTCTTCTATCTTCCCGATCTGGTCTGTCTCCTGGTCCTTCTTTCTCTTACGACTTCTGTAACTATCATCGTACTCGAGAAACCCTTTCTTCCATGTAACACCGATGCCTTTGCCTCGTGTTTGTCCACCTTTTCGAGGATTCCCGAGGGCGCGTGTCAGCTCATCGTTCTCTCTGTCAGGACAAAACAATCCTGCTTGAGCATCAACCATTACTTGAACAAGTGCATTGGAGGGTGTTAGAATTTTTTCTTGAAAAATTATCGCCCCTGTTTCTGGGTTCAACTTTCCCCCGTGCCCGTACCACCAGTGCTATGACCTCTCGAGCCATCTATCTATACCCCGGGAATGATCCCTCTAGTCCTCATGTCGGCCTCCATATTTTCCCACTTAGGCACGACACTCTTGTAGCCACCTGTCCCCATTTTATGGTGGTATTTCATTTTGGAAGCATTTAACGCATTCTTTTTCGACTTTGCCTGGGCTACACAAGATAGCTTGTACTTTAAAAAATTAGGCCACTGTTCTCTCAACTTATCGTATTCTCCTTTGAAGTCTGGAGTTTTCTTTTTCGTGACAAACTTCGCGTATAAAATTTTCTTGTGGTTCCGATACAGTTCGCCCATCTCCGATAGATCCCACTCTTTGACTTTCGCTCTTCTTTCAAGCCCACCCGGCCTTGGGTAGTACCATCTGCCTCGAATTCTTCATAATCTGGAGGTAGCATGAAATGTGCTATGAGCTTCTCCCAAAGGTCATCTTTGGCATCATCGGTGACATAACTGGTGAATTTTTCACCTTTTTTCTTTGACTTATTCCAGTTTTGAATGGTGATCGGGAGGTTGTCCCTAACAATCACCCCGCGTTGATTTACAAACATCTTGGCATGCTTTTCTAGATCAATCGGTTATCCAGTATCATCTATTACGTCAATGGTAAACCTTTGATTACCATCCAATTTTTTGGTCAAGCCTCGTTTTGTTTTAACTGTCGATTTGGTCGATCCGGAGGGCTAAAAGAAGAGAGAGTGATTAATATATATCCAGATCAATTAATGCATCTAGTCACAAGAGGCTTAATATATATATGTACCTCGCTGCTTGTTGTCGAGGGGCCATCATTGTGGTTTGTTTTCCCTTCATCCATTAGTTCTAGCTGATGTCCATCACCGGATTGATTTAGAAATGACGATATCTCGTCCTCGTTTACAACATCTTCACCTATTATTATGCCCTCGTCTACAACATCTTCACCTCTAGTAATAAGAGGAATTTCTCCTCTTATCATGCCCTCAAGAAATTCGTCATCGGTGTGATGATCCATCACTTAACTATTCAAGAAAGAAAGGTAAAACAAGTTAGAAAAAATAGACATATTAATATATTACTCTACCAAATATATTACTCTACCCTAAAATAGACATATTACTCTACCACAAATTTATTTCTAAAATAGACATATTTACACTAAACCCTAAAATAGACATAAACCATAAAACCCTAAAATTTCTACAATAAACCCTAAAATACTACTAAACGCCAAAAAATACTACTACTACTACTAATTCCTACTACTACTAAACCCTATATATTACTACTACTACTAAACACCCTAAAATAGACATATATATTGGGTTGTTGTTAAGAATAACTTGATGGACTCTCTTAATGACTTTCACTCCTTACTCGCGGATCTTCGCCCCATAAATAAATCCTTCATCATAAATAAAACTAGAGCCAATCGTCCTGACAACTTTCGCCCTATCTCACTTCAAAACAGTTGCCTCAAATTCACTACTAAATGCCTCACCTTTCTCCTTAGGGAGCTTATTCCCTTCCTTGTCCATCAGGACTAGACTGGGTTCATCGCCGGTCGCTGACTGGATTCTCGAGAGGGGCTCCTTCTCCACCCCCTTGTCGATGACCTCCACTTCCCTATTACTACTACTACTAAACCCCCAAAAATTCCTACTACTAAACACCCTAATAATACTACTATATGTAATATATACTACTAATTATATTACTACTACTAGCTAATATACTACTAGTTATATTACTACTACTAACTAATTATATACTACTAATTATATAACTACACTAATACTAGTAATAGTGCAGACTCGCACAAATACTAGTAATACTACAAATAATACTAAACCTTAATATTAAACCCTAAACATTACTACAAACATTAATACTAAACAAATATTAATAATAAACTTTAGTACTAAACAAATATTAATACTAAATATTAATATTAAACCCTAAACATTACTACAAACATTAATATTAATAACAAAAATTTCTACTAAACATTAATACTAACAATATATGTACTAATAAGATTTCTACTAACAAGATTTCTATTATTAGGATTTCTACTAACAAGATTTATACTAACAAGATCGGGAGGCCGATTGGGTGCGGTCGGGGGCGACGTGGCGCAAGGACGGGGCCGGCGAGGTTGGCGCGCGACGGCAACAAGCACGGGCATGGCGAGGCGGCTGGAGATGAGGACGGCGAGCACGGGCACGGCGAGGCAGGGCGGTTCGAGGCGGCGAGCACGGGCACGGCGAGGCGGCCGGAGATGTGGGCGGCGGCGCGGGAATCGGGTAGCACCTCCCCGTTCTCTGCATCGTCGTTCGGCCTTCGTCTTCCTCGATTCACCAAGTGTTGGGTGAATCATGGAAGGGGAAGGCACGTGCTTATATAGGCCACCCTCTAGTCCCGGGTTAAGCCACAACCCGGGACTAGAGGTCCTCTAGTCCCGGGCGGTGAAACAGCCCGGGACTAAAGACCCCCTCTAGTCCCGGGCGGTGAAACGACCTGGGACTAAAGACCCCCCTCTAGTCCCGGGTGCATCTCCAACCCAGGACTACAGGTTTTTTTGGCGCTTCAGTTTTCGCACGCAGAACTACCCTCTAGTCCCGGGTCTTTGTAAATTTTCTTATTTTAATTCAAATCTATTAGAAAATTTGGAAAATTCATATCTCCTATTATATAAATCCAAACAATACAAATAATATGTCTATTATTATCAGAAAAATATAAGGAATCTGAATATATCATCCATACATCTGTTTGCATCATCAAAATGCATTCACTATTTTCTTTTTCATATTTTTGAATTTGACAAAACTTTCAACATGAAAAGTGTTTGAATTTGACAAACCTACATATTCCACCTACCAAACTTGCACCACACTTACACACATATGGTAGGGACACATGCATGCAAGTTTTCATGCGATTCCAACGCTCCGGTGGTCTTCCTTTGGTGAAACCTTAGACCGGGGCCCCGAATCGTCTACCCCTATAGCTTGACAAGGATGCCTATTTATAGATTAAGCAGCACAACATAGTGTCAACACTCACGACATAATGTCGACACTCTTGTCGATAGTCCCGGTTGGAGGCACTAACCGGGACTAAAGATATTTCCCGCTATTTCCCACCGCTTTCCTTTATGCTTCCCGCCCTTTCCCTCTAACCGGGCCTTTTAGTCCCAGTTGGAGCCACTAACCGGGACTAAAGATATTTCCCGCCATTTCCCACCGCTTTCCGCTATGCTTTCCCGCCCTTTTCCTCTAATTGGGAGACCCAGTTGGAGCCACTAACCGGGACTAAAGATATTTACCGCCATTTCCCATCGCTTCCCACTATGTTTTCCCGCCCTTTCCCTCTATATGTAGTCCAACTGCGCCATGGCTATCCACACATCCACACCTTCCTCTCTCAACAATGGACACCACATACTGGGCCATTCTCACACTCAAAGAGACCGAGGCGCTGTGCGCCTCCAGCTACCCATGCCCGAGGACCGAGGCGCTGTGCGCCTCTAGAATCCAGGAGCCCCCTCCCTCGCGCGTCGTGAATCCGAGGCTGGAGTGGCAGGTACCCCTGGAATATGCCATGGCTGGGCCTAGGATCTAGCTGCATGCGCCTAGCAACAACGACGATGATGATGACGAAGAAGAAGACGACCCTGAAGCTATGTACTATAGGGCTAGATATGGGTATGACTAAAGGGGGCCTTTAGACCCAGTTTTTAAATAATATTAAATGTCTTGAGTGTTAGTCCTGGTTTGTGGCTGGACCGGCGGGACTAAAGGGGGGCCGCCTTTAGTCCTGATTCCGTAGTCCTAGTTAGGAAACCAGGACTAATATATCGTTGCCTACTAGTTTTGGTCTCTCTACAACTTTCCCGAACTATATATGAAGATGCTGTTCTATTCTAACTAATTTCACATATTAGGGAGTGCCTCTATGGCCAGCTTCAGAGAGATGCCTGAGGACTGGATCCTCCGGCATCTCCCTAAAGCTGGCCGTAGTGTTGTCCCTGCTCTCGCACACCATCTTGTAGTTCATAACTTCTCTAGCTAGATCAATATGCCGGGGAGCTAACTAATTTCACATATTAGGGAGTGCCTCTATGGCCAGCTTCAGAGAGATGCATGTGGACCAGATCCTTAGGCATCTCCCTGAAGTTGGTCGTAGTGTTGTCCCTACTCTCGCACGCCATCATGTTTCACATATTAGGGAGTACATCTATGGCCAACTTATTGGAGATGCCGGAGGAATGGGCTCCAACGGCATCTCCCTCAAGTTGGTCGTAGTGTTGTCTCTGCTCTCGCACATCATATTGTTTGCAGTTGATAACTTCACAAGGATACCTATTTATAAATCAACATCAACGTAGTGTCGACACTCATGACATAATGTCGACACTCACCCCTGTCATAGTGCTGCCGTGCACTGAAATAGTGTTGCCACTCACTGGAATAGTGCTACCACTTACGAATAGTGTCGACACTCACGTTTAGTCCCGGATGGTGTCTCCAACCAGGACTACATGTTCATCTTTACTCCAGGTTGGAGACACCCACCAACACTAAACATGCTCGCGCTGGCCCCAGCCTTCCGCAACCTCTTAAATCCCGATTGGTGTCTCCAACCGGGACTAAAGATGAAAAGATTGCCTTGGAACTATTCAGAATGCTCGGGAACAATACATTACATAAATGTGTGCTTCTGAGTTTTCAGAACACAGTTACATAAAATGTTTAATACATTATATTAAACATCATTTCTTCGCGTGTTCCCCTTTCTGATTGCACCGTAACCATGGAGCATCTTCTGTAATTAACAGGGTTGTTGGATCAATGTTCACTGCAAAGGGCGGAATTTCATGAAACTTATCACAATCTTCTTACATGTCTGTCTTGTCCTCAACTCCCATGATGTTTCTTTTCCCTGAAAGAACTATGTGGCGCTTTGGCTCATCGTCTGATGTATTATGTTGCTTATTTATTCTTTTTCTCGGTTTGGTAGACATGTCCTTCACATAGAAAACCTGAGCCACATCATTGGCCAGGACGAATGGTTCGTCTAAGTACGCAAGATTGTTGAGATCCACTTTTTTCATTCCGTACTGCTCGTCTACCTTTACCCCGCCTCCTGTCAGCTTTATCCATTTGCACCGAAACAAGGGGACCTTAAAAGTAGGTCCATAGTCAAGTTACCATATCTCCTCTATGTAACCATACTATGTGGTCTTGGACCCATTGGCGTTCGTTGCATCAAACCGGACACCACTATTTTGGTTGGTGCTCTTTTTATCTTGGGTGACCTTGTAAAATGTATTCCCATTCATCTCCTACCCTTGGAAAGTCGATATAGTCGAAGATGGTGACCTGGACAACAAGTACAACTCATCTCCAAGAGTGTTATCTTTTATGAGATGTTGCAACCAACCCCCAAAAGTCTTCATGTGTTCATCTCTAATCCAGTCGTCATGCTTCCCAGGGTTGTTGTAGCATAAAATTAGCTTGTGTTCCTCGATATACGGAGCCGCCAAGAAAGAATTCTGTAGAACTGTGTAATGTGCTTCAGTGTAAGAATGCCCGTCCCTACATATTATTGATTTCCTTCCTAGAGTGCCTTTTCCACTCAGTCTTCCCTCATGCCGCGATTGAGGAAGACCAATCGCCTTAAGGTCAGGAACAAAGTCAACACAAAACTCAATGACCTCCTCTAATCCATAGCCCTTGGAGATGCTTCCTTAAGCCTAGCACGGTTACGAACATATTTATTTAAGACTCCCATGAACCTCTCAAAGGGGAACATATTGTGTAGAAATACATGACCAAGAAGGGAAATCTCTTCGACTAGGTGAACCAGGAGGTGCATCATAATATTGAAGAAGGATGGTAGGAACACCAACTTGAAACTGACAAGACATTGGACCACATCATTTTGTAATTGTGGTAGATCTTTAGGATTGATTATCTTTTGAGAGATTGCATTGAGAAATGCACATAGCTTCACAATGGGTACTCGAACATAATCTGGTAGAAGCCCCTTAATGCAATCGGAAGCAATTGTGTCATAATCACGTGGCAGTCATGAGACTTTAGGTTTTGGAACTTTTCTCTGCCATATTTATTATTCCCTTTATATTCGACGACAAGCCAGACGGGACCTTGATACTGCTCAGGCATTCAAAAAATATTTCCTTCTCTTGTTTGGTAAGAGCGTAGATGGCATGACCTAAAAACCATTCTGGATGCAGGCCTTTTGGGTCTTTCATATGTTGCTGGTCCTTACATGCTTCCGGTGTATCTTTTGTCTTCCCATACATGCCCAAGAAGCCTAGTAGGTTCACGCAAAGATTCTTCGTCACATGCATCACGTTGATTGCAGAGCGGACCTCTAGGAATTTCCAATAGGGTAGCTCCCAAAATATAGATTTTTTCTTCCACATGGGTGTGTGTCCGTCAGCATCCTTCAGAACAGATTGTCCGCCATGACCCTTTCCAAAGATTACTATTTGATCCAAATCCTTGACCATATCAAATACATCAGCACCAATACGTTCCTTAGGCTTCGGCTGGTCACATGCCTGACCATTGAAATGCTTGCCACTATTTCTTAAGGGATGATTGGGCAAAAGAAATCGACGATGCCCCGTGTAAACATTCTTCTTACAATGTTGCAAATATATACTTTCGGTCTCATCTAAACAATGCGTGCATGCATTATATCCCTTGTTTGTCTGTCTTGAAAGGTTACTAAGAGCAGGCCATTCAACGCTCGGAGGTCAAATTCTTCCTGCTTGTGCTCATCCCACACACGTATGCCGGGTTCGTGCCACAACTGTAAAAGTTCTTTAACTAATGTCCTTAGGTACACATCCATGTCATTGTCGGGTTGCTTCGGGCCTTGGATCGGCACTGGTATTATAATGAACTTCCACTTCATGCACAACCAAGGAGGAAGGTTATAGATACATAGAGTCACGGGCCAGGTGCTGTGACTGCAGCTCTGCTCCTCTAAAGGATTCATGCAATCTGTACTTAGACCAAACCTTAAACTCCTTGCGTCATCTGCAAAGTCCGGGTACTTTCTATCGATTTTTCTCCACTGAGACCCATCATCGGGGTGTCTCAACATCCCGTCTGACTTACGTTCCTCTTTGTGCCATCGCAACAACTTGGTGTGCTCTTTGTTTCTGAACAAATGTTTCAACCGTGGTATTATAGGAGCATACCACATCACCTTGGCAGGAACCCTCTTCCGGGGGGGGGGGGGGGGCTCGTCCTCAACATCACCAGGGTCATCTCGTCTGATCTTATACCGCAATGCAGTGCATATCGGGCATGCATCCAAATTCTCGTACTCCTCATCGCGGTAGAGGATGTAGTCATTAGGGCATGCATGTATCTTCTGAACCTCTAAACCTAGAGGGCAGACAACCTCCTTTGCTTTGTACATACTGGCAGGCAATACGCTATCCTTTGGAAGCATATTCTTCATCATTTTTAGCAACTTTTCAAATGAGGAGTCAGGTATACCACACTCTGCCTTCCATCGCAGCAATTCCAGTGTGCTACCCAGCTTTTTCAGACCATTTTCGCAATTTGGGTACAACAACTTTTGTGATCCTCTAACATGTGACTGAACTTCTCCCTCTCTTTTTTAGTTTCACAGTCTCTCCGTGCATCGGCAATGGTCTGACCAAGATCATCAGTGGGCTCATCATCATGTGCCTCTTCTTCAGCCTCCCATTCAGCTTCCCCATGGAAGTATCATCGTATTCAGGAAAACCATGATAGTTCTCATCATCCTCCTCTTCTTCATTGTCTTCCATTATAACCCCTCTCTCTTCGTGCTTGGTCCAGCAATTATAACTGGGCATGAAACCGGACTTCAACAGGTGGTTGTGGAGGGTTTTTGAGTCAGAGTAATCCTTCTGATTCCTACATCCACTACATGGACAGAATACAAAACCATTCCGCTTGTTCGTATCAGCCATATAGATGAATTCATGCACGCCATTAATGAACTCGCCAGAGCGTCGGTTAGTACCGTACATCCATTCCCGGACCATCTGCATTATTGTAAAAGTATATCAAAAACCATTACACAACATCATGAATAGAGATTAATGATCAATTTAATACAAGTTATAATGTGAGCTTCTAGAGCATTAAATTTGAATTTTAAAAAATTTACATGCACCAAGTTTTGAATTGGAGAAAACAATTACCATGAAAAATGTGGAGTTTTTAATTATTATTCTAGCAATGAAATCCTCATTCTATTTTGAGCTCTGAAATTCTAAAATTACACATTTCAATTTTCTATAACTGTGTGCCTAATCAAAATTTGCCTAAAATTACACAATGGAAAATCCACTACTTCCAAGGAAGCAAATCCATCTATACTTCTACCGCATTGAGCTAAAGTAACAATAAGAGATGAAACAATGAAGTTCCTAACCTTGTAGAACCTTGGATTTAGGGGTTGCAACCAAATCTTGACAAATCTTGAGAAAAAGGGCATGAACTCGGTTTCTTGGGAGGGAAAATGGCCATGGCTAGGGCATGGACGAAGCTGTATTATATAGGGGGACCTTTTAGTCCCGGGCCATGACACGGGCCGGGACTAATTGTCCCCGTAAAGTGCAGCAGCCCGGCTCGAGGTCTCTTGTCCCGGGCCGTGTTACGGACCGGGACTAGAGACCCGGGACGGCCCGGGACTAGCGCTTCCCCGCGCTATTAGCCATTGGACACGTTACGAACCAGGACTAGTGCTGGCACTAGTCTCGGCCCGTAACAAACCTGGATTGATGCCTGGTTCAACGACGAACCGAAGCCCTTTTTTCCACTAGTGCTAGTGCATCTAAAAGTATGTTATCGGTTCATCAGTTTACTCTTGACAAACATGTATATATTGAGTTTCACCCTTTTTTTTTGATCAAGGACCAAACAACACGACACATTTGGTTTAAGGACCCTTGCTATGGAGGTCTCTATCCCCTGCTGCCCCTCACCATCGATTCCTCCAAGCATGCTTTCGTCACAATAAAACCGTCATCCTCTACATGTCATCATCATTTAGGACATCCCTCTTTGTTTATTGTTTAACAAGTTCTTAGAAGAAATAAAATAGCTTACACCTAGAAATTACTCCATATATTTGTGACTCTTGTCAGTTGGCCAAGAGCCATCAGTTGCCATATCCCATTTCCACCAGTAGATCCACTGTTCCTTTGGAAGAAGTTTTTCCTAATGTATGGGGCCTGCTCCTCTTTCTATTGGGAAACATGAATACTATGTAAGATTTATTGATGATTTAGAAAGTTCACTTGGATTTATTTTCTTAAGAAACCTTCTGATGTTTATCAAGATTTTCTTAATTATCAGCACTATGTTGAACGGAAGTTTGATAGGAAAATTGTTACTATGCAAACTGATTGGGGGGGGGGGGGGTGTGAGTATGAGAAACTGAATTCTTTCTTTCAAAAAGTTGGTATTACACATCATGTATTATGTCCCCATGCCCAGCAACAAAATGGTTTAGCCGAACGCAAACACCGCCATATAGTTGAAGTTGGTCTTGCATTGCTTGCTAATGCCTCCATGGCTCTCAAGTATTGGGATGAAGCATTCCTTACTGCCACATTTCTCATAAACTTACTACCCAACAAAGTACTTGATCTTGAGTCTCCCACCGAACATCTCCTTCATATTACACCGAATTATGATGCTCTTAGAACTTTTGGCGGTGCTTATTGGCCTAATCTTCGACCTTACAACACAAGAAAACTTGCCTTTCAATCTCAAAGATGTGTGTTTCTTGGTTACAGTCCTCTCCATAAAGGTGTCAAGTGTTTCGATATTTCCATACGACGTGTTTACATATCTCATGATGTTGTGTTTGATGAGAATGTTTTTCCCTTTAAGGCTCTCCATCCTATTGCCAGTGCCCTCCTTAAAAAAGAAATTCTTCTTTTACCATCATCTATTCCTTCTGAGGGTTCTCATACAACTGATGATCATATGACTAATATTGTGCCTATTTCTGATGCTCCTAATTATGCTCCTCAGTATGACGTAGTTACAGGTGAAAATTTGGTTCAAAACGCTGCTTCAACGGCTTCACAATCATCTACTGAAAATTCTGCACAAAGTGACAAAACCTGCACTAAAATCGAGGTTGATTCTGGGGAACATTCCCCTGCAGCGCGCCTCCCAGGGAGGTTTCTCCCGCCTCTGGGGCATCGTGCCCATCTGTGTCGATGTCGCCACCCTGTGGTGCGCCCTCGAGCCTCGTGACACCGCGTCGCACCTCCGCGTCACCCGCGGATCCCGCCACGCCCTACTCCAATCCGTCTGCGCCACGCGTCGACGAGACCCCGGCTATCTCCTCTGCAGCCAGCATGGCTAGCTCTGGCTTCCCCGGATCCTCTGCACTAGTGTTGCCTGTGGCCGATGCTGCGCCATCTCCGGCGGGCTCTTTGGGATCTTCTGCGGCTCCATCCAGTGTAGCTGATGCTGCTGCTTCACCACCGCCCAGCCATCTCGGACCTCAAATACATTTACAAAAAGGTATAAGTCACCCCAAACATTACACTGATGGTACTGTGCACTGGGCAATGCTTTGTTCTACAGGAGAGCCTCACAACTTATCTGTTGCACTCAATCATCCACATTGGCGTTCCGCTATGCAAGATGAGTATGATGCCTTGATGATGAACAAGACCTGGACCCTTGTTCCTCCCAATACCAACAAGAATATTATTGACTGCAAATGGGTTTATCGCATTAAAAGACGTGCTGATGGTACTATTGATCGTTACAAAGCCCGATTAGTTGCAAAAGGTTTCAAACAAAGGTATGGAATTGATTATGAGGATACCATTAGTCATGTTGTCAAGATTGCCACTATCATAATTGTTCTTTCTATTTCTGTCTCTCATGGTTGGAGTCTACGACAGCTAGATGTTAAGAACGCGTTTCTTCATGGTGTTCTATAAGAGTAATTCTATATGAAACAACCACCTGGTTTCGAACATCCTGATGCTCCGTGTCACATTTGCAGACTTGATAAAGCTCTATATGGATTGAAGCAAGCTCCAAGAGCTTGGTACTCTCGGTTGAGTGCTAAGTTGCATGTGTTTGGTTTTATTCCATCCAAAGCTGACACCTCTCTTTTTCTCTATGACAAGTCTAGCATTACCATCTACATTCTCATTTATGTTGATGCTATTATTGTGACCAGCTCCTCAGATGATGCTATTTTAGTTTTCCTCAGAGATCTCAATACCCACTTTGCTATCAAAGATTTGGGTGCTCTTCATTACTTTCTTGGTATTGAAGTCAAAAGAACAACAGATGGTTTGCTCCTCACACAAGAAAATATGCTCATGATATTCTCACTCGAGTTTGTATGCTTAATTACAAAGCTGCTACTACTCCGCTGTCCTCGTCCGAGCCCCTGTCCCTGCATGAAGGTACTCCTCTTGGTCCAGATGACAGTTCTCAGTATCACAACATAGTTGGTGCTCTTTAGTACCTCACTCTTACACGTCTAGATCTGTTGTTTTCTTTGAATAAGGTCTGTCGATACCTTCATGCTCCTACTACGTCTCATTGGACAGTTGTTAAACGTATTCTCCGCTATGTTAAGGATACATCTCAGCTTGGCATTACATTCAGAAAATCTTCCTCTACACTTTTTAGTGCTTTTTCAGATGCAGATTGGACAGGTTGTCTTGAGGATCGTCGCTCCACTGGAGGATTTGCTATTTTTCTAGGTCCGAATCTGGTGTCATGGAGTGCTAGAAAGCAAGCCACTGTGTCTCGCTCTACACAGAGGCTGAATACAAAGCCTTAGCCAATGCAACTACCGAATTAATATGGGTTGCAGCTGTTCTTCGTGAACTTGGTGTGAAGCTCCGTGAGAAGCCATGTTTATGGTGTGATAATCTGGGTGCATTGTTCTTGTCTGTTAATCTAGTTTTTCACACCCGCAGTAAACATATTGAGATTGACTATCACTTTGTTCGTGAACATGTTGCAAGCAATAGTCTAGATATCAAATTCATCTCCACCAAGGACCAAATAGCTGATGGGTTTACTAAAGCCCTTCCTGTAAAGTCTCTAGATGAGTTTAAACGTAATCTAAACCTCTCCTATGGTTTAGATTAAGGGAGGATGTTAACATATATAACAGGTACGATACGTGTACGGAGTAGTACTCTGACACGTACACGTACAAACCTTGTACATGCCGCATAGGTGGCTATTCACTATCTATATAAACACGCAACCGAGGTCTGAAAGGGTAAGCATCGTTCCACAAATATTAACACCGCTAACTGCTCCCACCTAGGGTAGCAACCTGACGGGGGACCTTCGTCGCCAACCCAAGAAAAGAAGCCTCGCCCCCACAACGACTGATGCCAGGATGCCGAGGAGGTCTTGCACATAGAGGGGGAACAGAAGCTCTCCAAAACTAGAACACAGATGAAGGCCACGCGTCGGGCCGTACTCGCCTCAAGACCTCTACCTCATAG
The DNA here is from genome assembly GCA_023614405.1 of Avena insularis. NCBI lineage: Eukaryota > Viridiplantae > Streptophyta > Magnoliopsida > Poales > Poaceae > Avena > Avena insularis. The sequence continues at coordinate 653,962,122 of CM042690.1, read as the reverse complement.
ATGGAGCATGTGAATGGATCCCATGATCACGTTCCCAGAGCAAGTCAGATCGCTCGAGGTGGGGAGGAACAATAGGAGACTCCTCCTTACTCATCTCACTGGTAATCGCCAACATCCTGGTTGGCCAGGTCCTGATAGATGGAGGGTGCTCTTGTGCCCTCATCACGGCATGCACCCTTAATCGACTCTAGATCTCGTGGGGGCTCGTCCTATCATGAAAATGATAGTCGGGATAATACCAGGAGGCGCGGGTACCCCTCTCGGGCAGATACCGCTGCCCATGACATTCAGAAACAGGAACAACTTCCGGACGGAGATGTGTCTATTCGTGGTAATGTACATGGAGATGCCTTACAATGGTGTCCTCAGACAGTCGTAGATCGCTCAGTTTTTCGCCGTGCCTCATGAGTCTTATCGGGTCCTTAAGTTCCCAGGACTAATGGGAGTAATCACCGTTCTAAGAGAAGCCTGTCACAATGAACCGTGCATCACCAGGAGGTCCGAGGCGATCTGCCTGCCCCGAGTCGCCCCCATCAGATCAAAGAGTATGAACCCCACCAAGCCACAGGAAGTCATGACCCCAACCATAACTTAAAACCCGGGCCAACGGTTCGGCTGGTGGATCAAGCACGGGCAGTCCCGTTCAACGCCAACAATGAGATAAGAACGGTCCTCATCAGATTGAAACTCGAGCCAGAGATCGCGGCCACACTAGTCGCTTTCTTTCGCGAGAACACTAACGTCTTTGTCGGGGATAGCTCCGATGTACAAGGGATATCGTGGGACCTCGCCGAGCACTGTCTGAACATCGACCCACGTGCACGGCTGATGTGGAAAAGGCTTAGAAGATTCACTCCCAAGCAGAGGGAGTTCATAAAAGGGAAGGTCGAAGAGCTAATTGCCATTGGACAGATCGAGAAAATTGACTACCCAACTTGGGTGGCCAACCCCATTATAGCTCAGAAGGAGGGAGGAGGACAGCAGACGTGTGTGGACTTCACCAGTCTGAACAAGGCTTTCCCCAAGGAATCCTTTTCCCTCCCAAGGATAGATCAGATCATCGATTCCACAGCAGGGAGCAAGCTACTATGTCTCCTGGATGCGTACTCCGGGTACCACCAGGTCCACCTACAGAAGGAGGATATCCTTTTCACGAGCTTCATCACCCATGATGGAACTTATTGCTATAAGATGATGCCCTTCGATTTCAATAATGTGGGTTCCACATATCGCGCACCATGTACGCTGCTTTATCGGATTATATCGGAAAAAAACATGGAGGTCTACATCGACGATCTTATCATAAAATCTAAGGAGAAGGAGGATCTCATACCAGACCTGGAGAAGACCTCCCATGACCTTCGTAGGTACCAGATCATGTTAAACCTGATGACGTGCATTTTTAGGGTGGAGGAAGCAAAGATCCTCAGGGTGATCATCTCACATCGCAGGATCGAAATCAATCCCAAGAAGATAAGTGTGATCCAGTGTATGGAATCACCCTAGAGCTAGTCACAGATTCCGGAGTTGGCAGGACACATGGTATCCCTCAGCCGGTTTGTCTCCAAACTAGGGGAGAAGTCACTACCCTTCTTCAGGATCTACAGGAATCACGAGGGATTTGACTGGACGGACGAGGCAGAGCTAGGCTTCCAGGCCTTGAAGACATACCTCTCTGAACCACCCTTCCTAGCATAGCCTAACATGGGGGAACCCTATACCTCTACGTGGCATGCGAACCTAGGACGGTCGCTACCGCTCTCATTGTCGAGAGATCGGAATAAGGGAAGGCGGAAAAAGTACGACGACCAGTGTATTACGCCAGCGAGATTATATACGGCCCAAAGGAAATATACCCCTTGATCCAGAAGCTCTTCTACGTATTACTACTGATGACCCAGAAGATGAAGCACTACTTCTACGCGCACTAGGTCATCATCTACACAAACTCCCTTCTCGGGGTGATCCTGGGAAACCAATAGAACATGGGGAGGATCACACAGTGGGGTGATGGCCTGCAAGAGCACAGGTTCATCAGAGGATGTTTTTGTTGCAGTATTAGTTCCAGCTTTTATATCGATCCCAATAAGGAGTTTGGGAAAATGTTTATCTACGGTGTTTCTGTCGCACTCAAGGTGTCACTCATCTTGAGTGAAATGACTGCAACAGTTGAGGTGTAAATGAATGAGTGAAAGGAAGTGGTTTTAAGTATTGAACGGTACTTAAAGTAAATAACATAAAAGTAAAATAGTACATAGTTTGCTTGAGGTTTCCTGCATATGAAAGGTCAGGCATAGAGAGAAACGGTTCCTTATGATAGTGAATGTGCCAAATGGAATAAAATGGAATAAGTGATTATAATAATTTGTATTTATATGTGAGTAGGCAAGCAACCCATATACCAATCAAGAGTCCTCTTGGTAGATTCTTCTTGATTCCAATGATCCTGCTGCCTGTTACCAAAGCCATGGTCAGCACATCAATAAAGGTCTTTTAACTAGACAAGTCTTTAATCTTGATGGTTCCTTGTTGTCCTCGAGTTATACTAGCTCCTCTTTGATATCGGCCGTGTCACTCGAGGGTCACCAATTCACTAGTAAACAAGTTCATATCTATTAGATCTCAGGATCATCATGTTACCCAAGCCCTTAAATTGGATAACAAGCCTTAGACATGCATAAATAATCATTCTCATAATATAATATTCATGACAATAATCACAAATAAATGAAAATAAGAGAGACACATCACATCTCACCAATTCCATAAATCTCCCACGCCTATGGAGATTTACTCACACATGAGATGAGAATAGATCAAAGACATAATCATATTGCAAACCGAAATCATCTCAACTTTACCGCAGCAAACCACAATGAAGTTAAAGATCAAATCAAATACAAACCAAAGTAGGCATAGAGGTTCAAAACCCTAATATTACAAGTATGAATCTCTCTCTCAGTAAAAGTGGGGAATTATGGTGGATTTCATGATCAAGAGGCTAAAGATCTTCAAAGGATGAGATGAGGTTCTTCTCCTTCTTTAGATCCGATCTCCTCTCTTCTGGAATGGTGTGTGTCGACTGCGTTCGTGTTTTGCCACCCTCTTATTCACGAAAGATGCTTTTATTGATATAACAGAGGCGATGGCGTGTGGTACGGGCGTGCAGTATGGGCGGCCTCCGGCCATACTATAGTTCGTTAAAGCCTCAGTAAGCCTCGGATGGAATTGTCTTCAATTGGAGATTTGCTCATTTCAGTGTGATTAGCCCATAAATTCTCTTAGATCTTTCTAGAAGTGTCCAGTACTTGAAAGTCATCACAAAATAATAAGATTTCACTAACTTGCGATACTAGTGTTAGTTGAAAGATCAAAATCAACGAAACCAAGTGAAAACCAATGAAAAATCCTTGATAAAAAGTGTCAAAATTTGGAGCTATCAACCTCCCCAAGCTTAATTAGCTATTACTTGCCCTCGAGTGACAAAGCTATAAATATTAATAGCGAGAAATAAACTTAGGTGGATAAACTCACAAGTCCAAGGTGGTATCATATTCCATCGTCACAAATCCTACCACCTTAAACACGAGCATCATATATTTGAACAATTGCACTCAAGTTCGCTTCCTAGCCGCATGTAACTTGCTAGCTAATACTCCATCTGTTTCAAAATATAAGATGTTTTAGCTTTTGTGAAAAGAGTGCATCTAGACATATTTTAGTGTGTAGGTTCGCTACAAACTTATACACTAAAATATGTCTAGATTCATTCTTTTCACAAAAGCTAAAACATCTTATATTTCAAAGTGATCACCACTGAACATACAAACAAACTCAAAATGGTATCCATATTTCAAAGTGATCACCTCTTTATTTTGGGTCACATAGAGATAAACAAAAAAAATCTATGCGGAGCTCCCAGCTGAGGAGATAGGCCACGTATTTACCACTAGAGGTGAATATGCGGAAATTGATGTAGCATGCCGGGCAGTGCAGTCTGATCCCTTGAACATCTCCTCGACTCCACGGACTTCTTCATGATCATCGCACATGCAATGGTTCTAATAGTATCCACACGCGGGAGGAGCACCAGGCAGAGGATTTTAAATTTGGTCTAGCCTAATTTGGAATTGGAGAAAGTTACGGCTAGGCCAGGGAACTATTTCCTATTCCACATATATACAATCCTAGGTGGGATCAATGCTTCAGGACCATCTAGGACTTACCCCAATGTCTATATGGATCCTGTCCTTGTGGGATCCTTCCCTTAAGTGAGTGACCATGTAGGTTCGCGACCAATTAGACACAGTTGGAGTCCAAGTCTAGTCTAATCAGTCACTAGTGGCTCATAGCAGAACGCGCCAAGTCCTAAGTGTCGCAAAGTCATGAGACAAACCTTTCCAATGTGACTTACATCCAAGTCCAATTGCCTCACGATATACATTGTCAAGTTATGGGAAAGAATTTGTCAACCCTTTAATAGTTTAAATCTCTTCTTGATCCATGATATACTATTCACTAGACTAACACTTAGTCCAACTCCTCGGTTAACACTTGACCGAGTTGCACATTGGCATGATTCCAAATCATATCACTCAAGGGGCCCTAGAGAATAACTATCCATTTCGGAGGGGCAAATCCCATCTTGGTTAGCCACATCATGCAGCTTGTTTCACAGCCAGCCCAAACTTTGCCTTTAAAACTGCCCTATTATGGAACATCGTCTGACAAAACTTAGGTCATACAATCATCTCAGGTCAAATGATTACATTGCTTGAGACTAAAAATGACAACATGCTCGTTGCATCTCAATTGTGGATCAGTTTGACTCGCTAAACACTTTAGCCAAGTCAGTGTAAGTTGGATTAGCATCACCATGCCCATAACTAGTGGAACTGAGTTATCATCCGACTTGCATATTAGTCTAGGTTATGTCCAGCATAACCTTGCAACTAAGGACAATTTAGTGTTAACAATATATACATAGTTCCACAATTGAACCACATATTCGATGATACATATAATTGTTCATACATTGACACTTTAACTTATGAATACATTAGGAAATATATAATACATGATTGCCTCTAGGGCATATTCCCAACACTTTGTGTCATCACAAGATTGAATTGGTGTGAACATAATTATTTGTTTATGTCATCACATGATTTGTATTGGCATAATTGATGGTACGCATGTGAGTGCTAGAGTGTTGATATCTCAGGCTCTAGCATTCATGGGTAGAGGTGGAAGAATTACACCTGCCAAATGTATTTGTTTTTGTTGTTGATTTTAATCTCAAATTCACATATGTCTTAGTTGGTTGGGAAAGATCATTATATGATGTAAGCATTCTTGCTCAGAACATTGGCTAACCTGATGGGATGTATATCCCGATGGTAAGTTCTACCTAGGAGATGTTGGATATACATGTCACCATAGGATTCTTCCACCCTTTAGGAGAACCAAGTGCAGTTTTAATGAGTTCAATGCAAGGAACTATCATAGGACACCCAAAACAACTATTCAGTGCCAAACACTCTAGACTTATACTTACGGTTGAGAGGTCATTTGAAGCACTGAAAAATAAGTTTAAGATCCTTGATATAAGTCATTCCACCCTTTCCCCGCCCAAGTTAAGCTTGTTCTTGCATGTTGCATTCTTTGTAACTGGGTCTTAGGGTTTGGTTGTGATGAGCATGTGCGGGAGGAGGGTGATGACATTGGGGAAGGGTGTGGCGTCGACACACATGATAATGATGCTTAAAAGAGAAAAAGGATGGACTAGCTAAGGCAATATGGGTAGACATGGATACTACAAGGATCTGAAGAAGAAGAAGAAGAAGAAGAAGAAGAAGGAGAAGGAGGAGGAGGAGGTCACTGGTGACCCTCCCCCTTTGATCCATTGGAGTTTAGTAGCTAGGACTGTCGTGACAAACATCCATTTGTATAGTAGGTCGGATTGAAATGAGTTAATTTGGTACGATCGCCATAGTAATTTTATTTCATTGCACGTCGCTACCATGTTAAATCTATGTCTGGTGGTGTAGTTTGTTGAAGATCGCCACTTCGGACAAGATGTGACCAAACCATAGGATACAAGCACCCAAATATGGCGTAGTTGGATTCTCATAGTCTTTAGCCTCAAGTAACACTTGCATAATGCAGTACAGGCAATCAAACGGGAATTTACAAGTTGGCTAGAGACTTGGCCCAATCGACCCAGACTCAACTGGACCATGGTGGATGGAAACAGGAAAAGACTTCCAACAATCAAATACACCCTAAGAGACCAAAGGTGCTTCCTCTTAGCTATTCCATTTCTTGACATTATTTGTTCGACCAGATATCAATTTTGCATATGCGATAATTTTAAAATTTATTTGAAATGTGAAGAGATGAATATGCACTAACCCCAACATGGCGAAATGTGGAGTTCATAAAATAATCAGTGTTCGGTTGCAGATGCATATATATTTTGTTTGTACACGGCAACTAGTTGTATTATTGCAAATAAAAACACAAGAATATATTTTCTAGCACGTGTTTAAATATTGAACCTAGGACACATAGGCCTTGGGTAGGGGGGTTGAGGTCTATAGAGTTTTCAAGCGCAACTTGAGCAACTTGTACCGAGTGTCACATCTTGTATGTGCTATAATTAAGTAAATCACATCACGTCGATTTAAAAATATACACTCTCTCCATAAATCCTCCTTGAGAAAAAGAAAGCCTTATTTTACATAGAAACAAGCTTTCTCAGTTGTCGTCTATCCAATTTGCTTAGGTTCCTGTCTTTTTTTTCTCCAGTTAAATCTACAATATTGGCCAGGTTCACGTAGGCTATAATGTACTCCCTACGTTTCATAATATAAGATGTTTTAGCTTTGTAAAAAGAGTGTATCTAGGTCAGGAGAAAGTAGTACAGTATCATAATATATCACCAGTTTGCCGCTTGTGCCTTGACTTTCCTAGCTCTTGCACGATCTCTAAATGTGTGTCTATTTCTTTTTTTAAGATCCAAAGCTTAGGGTGCTAGTCTCTCTAAACAAAATAAAAATTGCAGCATGAAAATACGGTACGGAGAGCTGTCGGTTGACCATATATTGAACGCGCTTTTTTAATTCAAAACCATGAATCATTTTTCCTTTGTGGGCACGAAACCACGTACCATTTTAAATCCAATTATGTACTATGGTATTCCTATCGTATTTATAATGAAAGAAGACTGTGTGAATCTATAAAGCACTCCAGAGAAAATGACGATCACAAGGGCTGAAAATCTGCGGCATATTTAACAGGATGAAGTCAGATTATTCTTTGTCCTTGGTACACTTTGTAGGTTCTTTAATTTCTACATTTGGACAGAGAGCTGGCTCCGGTGTACAAACAGACTGACATTCGCAACAAAAGGAAGATCACACTGACGACGCTTACCTCCCTTTGGATCAGAATGCCCTTCGGAACCTCATATTTGATATTTCTGGGCCTTTTGACGTTCTGAGAGAAGTTAGGTACTGCACATCTAAGCGGCAAGTTACATACAGTAATACATTGCATCATACATGCAAGGTGGGAAACTTCTATGAGAGCAATGAGCTGCTATAAGTATCTCTGGCCCTAAGAAGGAACTTGTTTCATAGATGAACCTTGCTTATTTGTTTCACGGAAAAGGCATTAGGGAAGAATAGGTACTCCCTAATGCCATCTGATTATCTGCTATCCTCTGGCTCTTCTTAGTTCTCATCGTCAGTTTCAATTTCATTAATTGGTCTTGAACTTTAGTCACGCCCTGAGCCAGCAAACCATTGTTGGAATCTGAAAAAGGGCAAGCAAAAGTGGGAAAAGGGAGCTGTATGCTTGACGTGTAGCCACAAGATATGCAATAATCATGCAGAATCATATACAGTATATAACCAACCTTGCTGATTAGTGCATACAAAGCCGAGTCATTAGTGGATATAATGATCCACACATGGGTACGGACGATTCCTCATTAGTTCCCGTTCTATTAGATATCAGCGAAAGCACATACTATTTCTTAGAAAACAAAAGTGAACGGCAACCCATTACTGGTTGCTTTGACACTTTCTGGAACTGTTTTATTTTATGCAAGGCTCTGAATTATCATTGCACCGAGCACTGCAAAAATACTTTTCCTTTTTTCTTTTGTGATACCTTTTTGGAACTTTCAACAGACAATTATCAGAAAATATTTTACATGGTTTTAGGTACCACATATAAAGCAGTGTGTCACATAAACATATAGTGCAGGATTGTACCTCTAAAGAGAAAGAGATTAATTTTGTAGGTATGCGAAAAGTTATGTTGCAGTTTAGGCAATTGAGCATATGCAATGGATGCACATAAATGAACCAACAGGCCGGCAACCTTAATTTGTTAAGGAACTCAAGGATTAAGAGGATGATAAGGCTTTCCTCAACAACAACAAAAGGATGGTAAGGCTGTCCATTTCAGATATGTGCATGTAGAACGGCATCTTTGATTTGTAAGGAGAGAGAGGCCAGAGGTGAAGAAAGGTGAACAAAATTTGAAAGCAACTTCCAGGGCATCTTTAGTGTTGAAAGAGACTAATTCAACATTTTTTGTGTTGCTGATAAAAGGATGCTGATTCCCTAACTTCAGATTTATTTTCTCCCTGGAAGGCCTCGTTGTTCAAAGCTGATCCTTCGTTTCCAAATACACTATATTTTAGCTCCAGTCGGAGTTACACTTTGTAAAGTTTGATCAACCATATAGTAAAAACTGTCAACACCCAAAGCATCAAATCAGTACTATTATAATCATCATAGAACATATTGCTTCACTGTATGCATCTGGTATTGTAGACATACTGGTAAAACCAAATAGATTGTGAGACGTTTGTGTATAGTGATGTCCCGCCCATAACAAGTTGACAACTCTAGAACATCAAAATTGCCTGAAAGTGAAATCGTTCTCTTGTACATGCCTACCATGGGTAATAAGTTGATAAAAAGGAATTGGGACTCCAATATAATTATTTCAAATTTTATCACAAGGAAACATGGGACTATTACACTTTCATCTTTGATTAGTTTACACGTTCTATATGGTCCATTGTCTAGTTCATATTGTGTCTAATCTACACGCGCCTCATGGTGTGTCAAACATCCATGGTCCTTGTTGTGTGGCCTCGATGCTAGATTAAACTCATGAATCCCGGTTGAGGTAGCGTCTTTTATGTTGGCCCTTAAGGCTATATAAAAAAATGGTATGGTCTTTGATAAAAGGTTTTTTCTCCATTAGATATTATATGTATGCACAGATTGGCTTTCTGCTTGATATATATATTTTTTAGAGCAACCGGCGGGAGCTCTGCCTTTTCTATTAGAAGGGGAAAATAAAGGTCACAATACAGACATGCATGTTTGAGGTAGGTGTAAACATGTCAGAAAAACCACCATAAAAGCACACAAGACCCGAGAACTTAATCTGGTTCGGCTGGGATAGCCAGCCCGTGCGCAGCATAAGCAGTCGATCTTTGGAGGATGTCGTCTCTAGCGTTGAAAGCCACCTCAACGTATGTCATGCGACGATCGGTGAATATTCTCCTGTTGCGTTCTTTCCAAACATTCCACGTGGCATATAGTAAGCGTCCGCTGAGCCTATTTTGTTCAGTAGTCGTCTTTCCTTCAATCAGGTCATCCCACCATTCGGAAATGGACGGGAAGGCTTGGCCTTGGCTTCCCATAACATCGTTGTCCCATGATTGTGTTGTGTTCCACACAGCCTTCGTGAAGGGGCAGTCTTCGGGAAGGCTTGACCAGCGTGCAAACTATGCGGCTCAGCCCCTGAAACTGCTTGATATATATTTCAATAGAAGGATGACCAAGAGTTTTGTTGGTCGCCACAACTCTGCACAATTGGAAGTGGCTGGTGTATTTTTCACCCAACATTCATGAGTTTCAGTTTGGGCTTATGATTGATGTTAGTTTGTTTACTCTTTTGTTTCAACCCTACCATCATTGATTTTTCTTTTGAATTTTTCTATAGGCTTCAACGGCATGAGCACAAATAAGTTTAATAGTGACACGTACGCAGGTAGAGCGTGTGGCCAAGACAATGTTATTCAATCTACGCATTGGTCCTCCATCACCTTAGGTTGTTTCCTTCTTTTCTCATTCGAATTTAATCTTGCTAAGTTACATTATGTACTCATTGGTATAGTTGTGTCCATCCTAATTATGCATAGGTAGGGTTTAAACTATTTTGTTTCTATCCGTTTGATGTAAATTTGAGTTAGCAAATAAACTCCCTCTGCGGAAAGAAAATATTTGTGTTTGGCTGTGTGTACATTCAAGTGGAAAGATCCACTAGTAGGGAAAGGCTCACCGCCGGCGTACCAAAATGGCCTACCACTGAGGCGAGTCCCTGTTCGCCGGTGACCATCTCGCCGGTGGTAATGCATTATTGCCGGCGAACCATACGATTCGCCGGTGATAACCGATAATACCACCAGCGAGTAGCCCCATTCGCTGGGGATATTGTCCCCTAGCACTGGCGCACATCCCTTCGCCAGGGGTAATACAATTTGTTCGCCGGCAGTAATATGTATCAGAGCAAAAAAAAAATAGACATAATACATAGATGAATACATGAATACATAAATACACCGTATACATGATAATGACAACAAAATACATATTAACACAGGAAACAGTAGCAGTATCTACCAAATGTTCAATATATCTGGGACATTGTGTGAGACCAGGCAGATGGCTTAATAGGATTGATAGAATACAAGTTGCAACTTCTTTTCCGAAAGCTCATTCAAAAAGAACTCTAAGGTTAAGCGTGCTTGGCCTAGAGCAATTCTATGATGGGTGACCGACAGGGAAGTGGGTATCGGGTGCGCACGAGTGAGGACAAAGTGCGCAGAAAAGACTAGTGTTGGTCTATGAGGCTAGTCTAGATATCCTATTAAGCTGACAGGAGTGACACCCCCAAACCCAGTGGACGGGGTGTTACAAGTGGTATCAGAGCCGATCCTCGTGGTTAAAGGGTGTGTGTGGGTCAGTGACGGGACATATGGAATATGACGCGTGTGGCCCGGAGTGGACACGACATGGCACATGTGCCGGCACTGGACGCACAGACGCGTGCCGATGGCTCTAAAATATAGCCATCTACGTCCACATTTGAACTAGATATTAATCATATTTTTGATAAAATATCTCCCTAAACCCTGCCACTAATGCTAATATTCATAGGGGTATGTAATCCTTTGTTCTTATATTTTTCCTCCGCAGATAATGTCATTTAAAGGAGGGAATCACTACATTAAAGTCAAAGGTACGAGATTTTCAACAACTAGAAGAAATCAGGAGCCAAAAAACGGAGGCAGACGCCATAACGACCAACTATACGACCGGAGCAAAAATTCCGACCACATAGCTCCGGTCGTATAGTTGGTGTCTCCACCGTTAGGTCAAACAGAACAACTTTCATGAAGCGACTCCTATATAAAGAAGCCCCAGGCGATGGGAAAACATCTCGATGGCGACACCAGAACTCCCGAAGAAGCCATACCTCGCCAGAAAGCCACCTCCAGATCTCCAAACCCTTCTCCATCTCCATAGCCATACTCCACCACTTGACTCCGATTGGCGACATTGTAAGACTATTGCTATCAATCTTATGATTTTCATTACAATGTTTGTGATTGTTGATCTCATCTCTATGTGTGAGTAGTTCTACTTGGGCTAAGGGCTTCGGCCTAACCATGTAGCAATTGTGCATATGATTTATCATAGATGGGATCGTGTATTAGTTTGTATGACATGATGATTATTGTATCATCTCCTGCCTCAATCCAAGGACTTGTCAGGTACCCAAGACCCCGAGGATTGAGCTAGGTATAGGGAGTATGAGTGATGACTGATCTGCAGGTTGGGACCAGTGACAGAAGGGGTAGTACGGCTGTATGTGAGGGACTTGCTTGGGATTAACGGTGACATCACTATGCATATCATTAGTTCGTTTTCTTCTATGGATGAGACTAGTAGGTTATTGCTATAAGCGGTTGTGGAGGCAATAGCAATTATGGATGCACTACGCACATATAATTTATCTTGCTCTAACAAGTACATGTATACTTTATTTCTATCTTTTATTTCCATCAGATGTTTTTGCACAGCTATAGGTAAAACCGAACGCCCTAGGCCCTTTCTCTCCATCATCGACAACAACAAAAAGACGCAAGCTACTGGTCCGGTAAAAACACAAAAGGAATTCTAAAACTCCCGAAGGTCCGTTAAAATAACTTCACTACGCATTCGCTTCCCATGGATTCGATAATCTAGGTCTACTAGGGAAAAGAGCTATACTACATCCGTAATCCGGATCAAAGGTATCAACCCTTTTTCTGGCGTTGTTACCGGGGAAGCAATAGCTACCCTGATGAGGTTATTAGGAACCTTGCTAGTTTTAATTCTTGTTTTTAATTTTGTTAGTTTGCTTTCAGTCTTTAATTGATAAACCAAAAAATTAGTTAGTCTTTAAATTCTTGTTTTTGCTGTTATAATTTTTAATCTAAGAAAACCCTAAAACATAGGAAGTATGGCTGAAAAGAAGCTTGGGGAGTTTGCTACTCCCAATAATGATTATTTGCGTACTCCTATTACTCAGCCAGCAATCGCTACTGATGACTATGAAATTAAGTCCCATTACTTAAGTTTGGTTCAACAGAATCAATTTGGAGGCTCAGCTATTGAAGACGCAGGTATGCACTTAAATACTTTCATTGAAATATGTGATGTAATGCGTACAAAAGATGTTGACCCTGATGTGGTCAAATTGCGTATATTCCCTTTCTCTCTAAGAGGAAGAGCTAAAGAATGGTTGCTATCTTTGCCTAAAAATACTATTACATCATGGGCGGGATGTAGTTCTTTATTTATGACTAAATTTTTTCCACTTGCAAAGACTATGCAACTCCGATCTAATATTACTGGTTTTAGACAGGAAGAGCATGAGCCACTAGCGCTTGCATGAGAGAGGATGAAAGAACACCTAAGAAACTGTCCTAGTCATGGGATGGAAAATTGGTTAATCCTCCATTTATTTTATAATGCTCTTAATCATGTGTCTAAGTCTATGCTTGATACTGCAGCTGGAGGAACATTTATGGGTAAACATATTATCGAAGCAAAGCAGCTTCTAGACAATATGCAAGACAACCATGCCCAATGGCATGTGGAAAGATCAAACACGAAGAAGGTGAACTCTGTCTCACCACAAGAGAACGAAGACCTCAATACTAAGTTGGATGAGCTCATACTAGCCGTAAAAGGTAAGGAAACTCAGGTAAGAGCCACCCCTGAAACAAATATAGAAGAAATAGACTTCGTAGCTCATAATGATTACAACCCTGCTTGGAAGAAGAGTTACAATCCTAACTTTCAGAACATTATGCTAGTCCTACAAAGTAACTCTAATAATAATATGGGAACTAGTAATGGTAGTCTTCAAGAAATGATTCAGTCTTTCATAGACTCACAAAATGAACAAAATAATATTCTAGTCAAAATTATGGAGAACCATGATGCTATGCTTGGTAAATTATCTAACCAAGTTGTTAGTTTGAGAAATGATTTGCAGGCCCTTCAAGAAAGAACAAGGATCGTCGAGGCACATCTAGGTAAGATAACCAAGAGTCAAACTCTCATTCTAGCTAAATTTGCAGGTAAAGCTAAGCCCAATCCTGTGGAAGAACACAAAATGATGAGGATCCAAAGGGAGGAGCCTAAAGAACTTGATTATAGTAATGCCCCTTCACCAAGATACACCATCGAAGATCTCGTAAAGAGGATCAACGTCAAAATTCCAGTAAGTGAAGGTAACGATGAAGCCATGTATCAACACTTTGTTGATCAAGTAGAAATTAAGGTACGCGAGCTTGAAGAGGAATATAAGAAAATCGCTGAAAAGTTACATGTTAAACTAGATAACATATTTGAACCTACTATTAAGATAAAGATTGGAGCCAATGAGATAGATGCACTTTGTGATCTAGGTGCAAGCATCTCAACAATTCCAAAGAGTCTTTCTAACAAGTTAAATCTTGGCTCCTTTGAAATTACTGAAATTAAATTGCATCTAGCAGATTCTACCTACAAACAAGCTGTAGGGATTAAGGAGAACACTTTAGTTTACATCAAAGGTTGTTCTGCTCTTATTGATTTCGTTATTGTTGACATGCCTGAAGACACCGGTGCTCCTATAATACTAGGCCGCCCTTTCTTGAAAACTATAAAGGCTTTAATTAACCTTTTTGAAGGGAACGTGAAGTTGCAATTACCTTCACGGGTTCCTTTTGTTATTCATTTCCCCAGGAAGAAGAAAGCCAAACATGATGAGAAGGAGGCCATCACTTTGAAAGCCAATTACTTTGGAGTGGGTGTTCCACTCATATGGCCCAAGTGAGTATCATCAAGGTCAAGCTATTGATCATAAAAGAGCACTCCATGGGAGGCAACCCATGTTAAATTAAGGTTTGAGTTAAGTTTTTAGTTTTAGTTTTAGTTCATGTTTAATAAAGAGTGCTAGAAAACTCCATTTGAGGAGAAGAAATTCGGTAGTACTTGAAATTTTGCATTATTCATGCTATTGTTGGTCGACAATATTTACTATCAATTTTCTGTCAAAAACAAGGTATATCACTAAATTACAGGAAAAGAAATAGTTTACGAAGAAACAAATTTTTTTTGATGCACACAGACGGTTTAACGACCAACTATATAGTGGGAATAAAAATTTCCGGTCGTATAGTTATCTTTGCTATCGAAAATTTTTCTGCAATATGTACTGAGAGTTTAACGACCAACTATACGACGATAATAAAAATTCTAGACGTATAGATATCAATGCCTCCGTATAATTTCTTTTCATATGTACAGACAGTTTAACGACCAACTATACAGCGGGAATAAAAATGTTGGCCGTATAGTTCCGGTCGTATAGATATCAATGCCTTCATACAATTTCTTTTCATATGTATTGGGAGTTCAATGACTAACTATATGGCGGGAATAAAAATTCTGGCTGTATAGTTCCGGTCGTATAGATATCAATGCCTTTTGCAAATTTTCTTTCGCAGGGACAGATAGTTTAACGACCAACTATATGGCCGGAACATTTTATTCCGCCCGTATAGTTACGTCCATATAGCTGCGCCGCTAGGAGGAAGACCTAATATTTTGACAGAACACCAACTATACGGCCGGAACACATGTTGCGCCCGTATAGTTGCGTCCGACCACAAAATCGCACGGAAAGGTACTCCCAACTGCAAAACTTCAATCCTTTTTCTTTCTTCTACCTCCAAACTCTCTCAAAACCTCAAGGGGTCTTCATCTCTACTTAATTTCGTTTGATTTCCTTGCACACAAGTGATCTATGATATGTTTCTCCTCCGATCCTCCAATTACTTTTTGTAAATTTATCTTTGATCTATTTTCATTACCAATCTAGGGTGAGACCTACTATGAACCAATTGCCATGATTTTCTTGCCTAGATTATTATCTTGAGGAGATTCTTTAGTGTGCTTAGATGAGGAATATATTATACTTACTGTTGTTGGATCAAAAAGTTTTATTTTTTCCTTTCTTCAATGTTTTAGAGGATGAACACAAGGAGCCAAACTCGTGCTCGTGCCACCGCTAGCGCTTCTCGGGCTATCGCTCAAGAACGCATGGGGATACGGTTCAGGGATGAGGCCCATCGCGAATGCTTCAACAAGATCAAGAACCACGAAGTGAAGGCTGAAAGAACATTTCATGGTTCCCTGTGTTTTGCGTGTTAGATAACAATACCGTGGAGTTTTCTCATGTGTGCTAAGTGTGCAGGAAAAGTTATTGTGTTTGGGGCCCGGATTATCCGCCCCCCGAAGGGGCCGGATTATCCGGCCTGGCTCACTTGGCAAAGGCAGGCATGGCGCGTCGCTCTGACTGGGGGAGGATTTCCCCCCAGAAATTCCAAAAAGGGGCGGATTTTTCTCCCCTTACCGGATAATCAAGGACAGGCAAGGCACGGCACTCTGACTGGGGCGGATTTCCCCCGAAAATTCCGAAAAGGGGGCAGACTTTCTTCCCCACCCGGATAATCCGGCCCTCACCTTGGGCCGGATAATCCGGCCCCTAGAAGACAAGCAAGGGCAGGCTCGGCGTGTCGCTCTGAGTGGGGGAGGATTATTTCCCGGATAATCCGAGTCTGGGGCGGAGTTTTCCCCAGGCCGGATAATCCGGCCCCCAAAGGCTTCAACGGCTCAGTTGGGACAGGGGGTATAAAATCCCCTTCATCCCCTTCAGTCAGAACTCTTGATTCATTCGAAAAAGGCTAGACCTGTTGCAAGTGCTCCCTCTCTAGATCTTCCACTTCAACCACCCGAAGGTTTCGACCTTTTGGGGAATTAAAGGAGGAGACAACCTACATCGTTGATGGCCAAAAATATATCGAGCTCGTTGGGGAACCCTAAGAGGAAGGTATGATGAGCACAACAGCAAGTTTTCCCTCAGTTATGAAACCAAGGTTATCAATCCAGTAGGAGCAAGGAAACAACCCAAAGGTGTTGCTAGCTGAACTTTGGCGTATGCACTACCGTGCCAAAGCAACACGTGGAGACCTGCACAACACAACCACAGAACTCTGCCCCCAACTTGCGATGAGGTTGTCAATCTCACCGGTTTTGCTGAAAACAAAGGATTAAACATATCGAGTGGAAGAAAGTAATAGTTTGCAGAAAGTAAACACAAAGTAGTAAACAGTTGATTGTAGATTGATAGTAAAAGAAAGTACCGGGGTCCATAGTTCACTAGTGGTGGCTCTCCTTAAGATAGATGACATGTTGGGTGAACAAATTACAGCAGGGAAATTGACAAACATCGAGAAAGCATACAAGCATATACTACTCATCTTGACTCCTTTGACATTCGATTGGGCATTACAACATTATACATAGACTGCCATCCAACTGCATCTATGACTAATAATCCACCTTCAGGTTATCATCCGACCCCCCTCCAGTATTAAGTTGCAAGCAACGGATAATTGCATTACGAATTGCGTGTAAAGTAAACAATACGATTGTTCTATGAACAAAGGATTGTTGTTTTCTCCCTAGTAGCAACAACACATCTAGTACCTTAGAGATTTCATCACTTCCCAGTTACGGAGGCATGAACCCACTATCGAGCATAAATACTAACTCTTGGAGTTGCTAGCATCTACTTGGCCAAGACAGCTACTAACAACGGAAAGCATGCAAGATCACAAATAACAAAGACATGATAGAATCAATAATCAATATGAAATAGCATCTCAATATCCATCGAATCCCCACAAACACAACATGTAGGATTACAAATAGATGATCTTGATCATGAACGGAGCTCACAAGATCTAAACATGATAGCACGAAGGAGGTGAACCAGCCATCTAGCTACTACATGGACCCGTAGTCCAAAGATGAACTACTCACACATCACACCGAAGGCTTGCATGATGATGAAGAAGGCCTCTAGGGTGAATTCCCCTCTCCGGCAGGGTGTCGGGAAGAGCTTCAGATCCCTCTCGATCTAGGGATGGAGATGACGGCGGCTACAGACTCTTTCGTGGAATTTTGATCGGGTACTTAGGGTTTCTCTACCGGAGGCGATATATAGGCGGAAGGAGAGGCCGAGGGGGTGCCTGGGGCGGCCAGACCACCCCATGGCGCGGGCCAAGCCTGGACGCACGGCCAGGTGGTGTGGCCGGGCCCTAGCCCCTCTCCGTCTCGTATTCTGGCTCCGGGTGTCCCTTGGTGAAAAACTGACTTTGGCTTTTGTCCCGTCCAATTCTGAGAATATTCATTTTTTGACTTTCCTGGAACCAAAAATAGCAGAAAACAGGCAGCTGGCACTGTGGCTCTTGTTAATAGGTTAGTCTAAGAAATCATATGAAAAATACTCCAAAGTGTGGACAAAACCAAGCATAGAACATCAAAAATTACGGATACGCTAGCAACATATCAATCGTCATCACGAATCAAGCATATCAACTCCTCTCCATTCACTTGGATATATCCCCGATCTAGTATTCTCGTTAATATCTAGATCTTGTGTTTTGTTATTGATAACTTGTTCTTGTGGCAGCTTGTTGTTGATACATTGCAAATGTATCTATAATTTTTGATGTTCCATGCTTGGTTTTATCTACTTTCTTGTGTTTTGTTCCAACTTTGGAGTACTTTTCATATGATTTCTTGGACTAACCTATTAATAAGATGCCACAGTGCCAGTTGCCTGTTTTCTGCGGTTTTTGGTTCCAGGAAAGTCAGAAAATGAATATTCTCGGAATTGGACTGGACAAAATCCAAAGTTGTTATTTTCCCGAAAGACTCATGGAGCCAGAAGGAGAGTCGGAGAGGGGCCACAGGGTGGCCACACCACCCCTAGGCACGGGTCCCCCTTGGCCGCGCCAGGGCATGGTGTGGTCCCCCTGGCCGGCCACCGACCTTGCGTCTTTCGCCTATATATATCCCCCGAGGAAAAAACGCTAGATTGTCAAGCCTCCATCCACGAAAAGTTCCACAGCGCCGCCGCCACCAAAGGGGAGATTCGGGGGATAGAAAGTCTCTGTTCCGGCACCCTGCCAGGACGGGGAAGTGCCCCCGGAGCCATCTCCATCGATCTCCACCACCATCTCCATCACCATTGCTGATTCCCATGATGAGGAGGGAGTAGTTCTCTCTCGAGGCTAAGGGTTCTACCGGTAGCTATGTGTTCATCTCTCTCTATGCATGATCATATTGTGATCATGAGCTTGTAATCTATAGATCTACCTTGCTACTCAAGTGCTTTAATAGATCTCTGCTCTCCCCATGTGTGTGAAAGTGACAGCGTGCACACCATGGTGGCACTTAGGCTAGAGATTACAATTACTTGTTATGAGTTATATTTGGAGTTGGATGTCTTTATGAAATTGTGGTGTTTGTTGGACCCGTCTAGTACTCAAGGTGACAGTGTGGGGTTATATAGATGGGAAAGATGAACTTTGAGGAGTGTTGTTATAGCCCTACCATGGATTAGAGTGTCTAACCGGAGAGTAATTAAGAGTAGTATCATAAAGAGAAGATATTTATATGAGAGTGTTCAGTAGCGAAAGTATGATCCCTAGGACTTGTTTCTAAGCATTGAAACAGCGTTTGCAACTAGATCTATTACATGTTTGCTTGCTTCCTTTTTTTATTTCATTTTTCCTTTAGTCTCTGTCACGCCATCAAGCTATTTTCTATCACTGTTACCGCTTATAATTATCTATACCACTTGTATTTCACTATCTCTTCATTGAACTAGTGCACCTATACACCTGACAAGTGTATTGGGTGTGTTGGGGACACAAGAAACTTCTTGTATCTTGATTGCAGGGTTGCTTGAGAGGGGATACCTTTGACCACTTCCTCCCTGAGTTCGATAAACCTTGGGTGATCCACTTAAGGGAAAACTTCTGTTGTTCTTCAAACCTCTGCACTTGGAGGCCCAACAACTGTCTACAAGAATAGAAGTGCATAGACATCAAGCTATTTTCTGGCGCCGTTGCCAGGGAGGTAAGGTAAAAGGTACTCACATCCTCCGGTGTGAGTGCTCGAAGTTATTTCCTTTAGATTCTGCAATTTTGTCTTTTTGTTTCTTGTTTTCACTAGTTAGGCTTAATGGAAAACAACAAAAAAATTAGAGAGCTTTATAGTATTTATCTTGAGTTAGGACATGAAGTGTTTGAAGAGAAAATTAAAAAACCTATGGAACTTTATTTGCATGCTAATAGCAATGTTGTTAGTATGAATTCTTTGGACACCATTATTGCTAATGCTATGGAAAAGTCTAAGCTTGGGGAAGCTAGTTTTTATGAAAATGATCTTTTTAGTCCCCCAAGCACGGAGGAGAAAATTTACTTTGATGATACTATGCCTCCAATATATGATGATTACAATGATGAATATGATATTTTCAGTCCACCTACTATTGAGGAGAAAATTAATGATTACATTATGCCTCCTATATTTGATGATTATGGTGATGAGAATAATAATGATAGCTATTTTGTTGAATTTGCTCCCACCATAATTAATAAGAATGACTACGCTTATGTGGAGAGTAATAATCATTTCATGCATGTGGCTCATGATAAGAATGTTTTATGCGATAGTTATATTGTTAATTTTATTCATGATGCTACTGAATGTTATTATGAGAGAGCGAAACATGGTTTTAAGTATCTCAACAATATTAAGTTTCCCCTCTTTATGTTGAAATTTTTGAAGTTGCACTTGTTTTGCTTTCGTATGCTTGTTGCTTTGTGCTTTCATGACTTGTTTCTTTACAAGATTATTTTTCATAGGAAGTGGGTTAGACTTAAATGTGCTTTGAATTTGCTTCTTGATGCTCTCTTTTACTTAAATTCATATTTCTTATGTGAGCATCTTCTCAAACTATCATGCCTAACTTAAAGGCGTTAAAGAAAAGTACTTATTGGGAGATAACCCAAAAGTTTTAGATGAGTCTTGGAAGTTATTACCTCAGTAATAACCGCTCCTTATCCTTTTTATTTGCTTTTTGTGCCAAGAGTAACCTCTAATGAGAGAGAAGTAATGCTGGGAAAGTTGCTGTCCCGAAACAGATTTCTGTGCTTCACCATAAATATTCGTGTAAAATCTCTGTACGTCCTTTTGAGGCGTAAAATTTTGTGCTTCTGCCCCATGTTGTTATCTAACTTCCGTTAGTTCAACACTTTTCGATTTGAGCAATAGAAGGTCTTCGAAAAAATTCTTCTTTACCTACCGGTCTGTTTTGACAGATTTCTGCCATTTTTTGCATTTGCTTCTTGTTGGTTCCTTTTTGAGTTCTTTTAGGGAATTGAGCTTTTTTAGGGAATTGCTACAGTAGCTAGTGTTTTAATGGAAGTTTTATTGGTGTTGGAACTGAACCTAAAGACTTATTACCTTGAGTGCACTAATGTTGCTAATAAAGATTGTGTAAAGTTTCGTATGAAGGAAAAAATTTCAGGTGTATGGAAGGAATGAGTAATAAGATGAAGAATGGACTAAAGCTCAAGACTGGGGATTCCACACGTGTCACCCCAAGAAATATCCAAGAAGTACAAGCGTCAAAGCTTGGGGATGCCCAAGGCATCCCCTTCTTCATCAATAAAAATCCCAGGTTTCTTCCAAACACTTCATTTTTATTGTTTCATGCACAGTTGTGTTGTTCTTGGAGCGTCTTCTTTTTCGTTTTTATTTTTGGTTTTTGTTTGCTTGGTTTTCTTAGTTTACTGAATAAATTGGTTGGACCCCCTCTTTCATGCATTGGTTTTCAAATAGTTTGGTTTGGATTGGAAAAGAGTAGGAAAAGTTCATGCTTAAGTGGTAAAGAGAGCTTTGACTGTGGCCTATGCTTTGTCATGCCTTGCTTGATATTGTTTTGGCTTTATGCTTAGTATTATTTGCTGTCACATGACTTGTTATAAACAATTGAGATTGCTTAATGTGCCTTGGAAGAATCATGCGTTGTTTTAGCATATTAAAACATAGTATTGTGGTATTCTCCTTTGATGCTTTATTTGGGTTGACTTGGCACATGCTCACACCAGGTTATGACTATCCCAAGTAACCATAGCCTTTATGATCCTTTAGTTTTCAACTTGTAGTATCACTTTATGCTTTGATTAATGATGTTTTGTTGCTCTGCATGATTATGGCCATTGTTGCTCTCTTAGTTGGTCGCTCCCAGCCTTTTGCTAGCCTCCACAACCAAGTATGAGTTCCACTCATGCATCCAACTCCAAATAAAACCAAGTTATTCCAAAGGTTCCACCATACCTACCTACTAGCATATGCTATTCCAAATATATTCATGTTGTTATCTACCTTCCGAATTAAACTTGTTATGAGAAAACTAGTGATTAAAGCTCTCACAAACTTGATGGCACACTTTACTTTTCTTGCCCTTAATAAACTTGAACCATTGTGTCGTCTATGTTGTATATGCTTGCACTTATTTGTTGGGGATTAGCAGAACCATGTTGTCATGGGGAACGCTTTCAACATTGCACTTGTACTTTGTACCTAGTTGATATCATGCTCTTTTGTCTATGGATGTCGTCGGTGTGAAATGAAAGGGGAGCTTGTAAGTCCATGGAGTTATGTATATGTGTTAGAGAAACGCCTAGGCTGCTGGTCTAATCCATGTTGACATGGTGGAAACCTGCAACATAACCATAATGAGCTGTCTATGAAGCATTCTTCTTATAAAAAAAAGAGTCAGATACTGAGAAAAAAGAGAAAAAGAAAAGAGAAAAAAAGAGATATATGAAAAGAGGAAAGAGAGAAAAAAGCACCATGTTCCCATGGTAAATAAGAAGATTACTGAGATGCTTGTTGTCTGCTTGCCTTGTCATTTTGATATGGGGATTCTTTCGTATCATTGAGAAAGGGGTACCCGTTGACGGTTCTCTATGATACACATGTACTTACGATGACAAGAACTTACCGGTGACTAAACTTGAGTAGCATGAGGAGCGACCCTCGTATTCAAGGGACATGAGATTTCCAACTTATACTTCGTCAAGCATATACACCATAGTTTGTTCAGTTTAACCTTAATCACTTCAAGATGCTTATGATAGGGGCAATGAGAGCTAAAAGCTATTAAGTACCATAATTTTTGGAAGCTCTTTATGAGACTTGAATCCCTACTTCCTTCTATGAAGGCCTTTCTTTTACTTTTATGTTGAGTCTCCACCTTCTATCTTTATGCACCTACTTTGAGAGCATAGTGGCCATTCTTAGTTCTATGTGCATTGTCCCAAGACTTGTTGATTGATGCATAGCTTTGATATTGCTTGTTTTAAACTATTTGTATCTAGTCACTCTTATGAACTTTGAAGGTGTCCTATGCATTTATGTTTGCTACTCTATGAGGGACAAGCTGAATGCCACTATGCTATGTTTTCTTTATGTGAAACAAACAAACATCTTGCAAAACATTGTTATTCATGAACCTTTTGTTTGTGCCTTTTCATGTTGCAACATAGTTTCTTTGCCTTATTGCTAGAACCTTGTCTTTCATGTAATGATTGAAGTACTATGATCCCAACTTTGAATGTTTTACAAATACTTTGATCAAGTTTATGATGGTGCATGTCACCTCAAAAATTATTCTTTCTTTTTATCACTTACCTACTCGAGGACAAACAGGAGTTAAGCTTGGGGATGTTGATACATTGCAAATGTATCTATAATTTTTGAATTCCATGCTTTGTTTTATCTACTTTCTTGTGTTTTGTTCCAACTTTGGAGTACTTTTCATATGATTTCTTGGACTAACCTATTAACAAGATGCCACAGTGCCAGTTGCCTGTTTTCTGCTGTTTTTAGTTCCAGGAAAGTCAAAAAATGAATATTCTCGAAATTGGACCGGACAAAAGCCAAAGTTGTTATTTTCCCGGAAGACTCACGGAGCCAGAAGGAGACTCGGAGAGGGGCCACAGGATGGCCACACCACTGATACGTCCAAAATGTATCTACTTTCCCGAACACTTTTGCTATTATTTCTCCTTTAAACTTGTGTGATTTGGATGCAACTAATGCGGACTGACGCTGTTTTCAGCAGAATTGCCTTGGTGTCTACTTTTTGTGCAGAAAACCAACTATCAGGAAAAATCCCGGAAAATATGCCAAAAATCCTATTTCACCTGAAGACTCCAGGAGCCAGAATACAAGACGGAGAAGAGCCAGGGGTGGCCACACCACCTGGTGGTGCGGGCCAGGCCAGGCCACGCCAGGGGGTGGTGTGGGCCCCCCAGGCACCCCCTCGGCCTCTCTCTTCGCCTACAAGGAGCCTTCTGACCTAAAAACTTCGGGGGGTTCGACGTTTTTCCAGAAGGAGTTCCGCTCCGCCGCCACGAGCAGATCCCACGAAACAGCACCAGAAACTCCATTCTGGCACCCTGCCGGGACGGGGAATTGGAGGAGATCATCGCCATCATCATCACCATCGCTTCTCTATCGACCATCCATGTTTCCCCCATCTATGAGTGAGTAATCCCCCGCTGTAGGCTATGGGGATGGTAGGGATTGGATGAGATCGTTCATGTAATGGCATCCGATTGTTAGGGCATGGTGCCTAGTATCTTTTATTAGTGCTTTATGACTTTGTTGCGACTTGTTGTGCTTAATGCTTGTCACTAGGGCCCGAGTGCCATGATTTCAGATCTGAACATGTTATTGATTCATTATGATAGTATTGTTTATGGTCTTATCTACAAGTTGTATACACACGTTGATGTCCGGAACTAATGGCCCCGAAGTGACAGAAATCGGGATAACCGGAGGGAATGGCTTTGATGTGAGGATTACATGTGTTCAAGGAGTGTTAATGCTTTGCTCCGGTGCTCTATTAAAAGGAGCACCTTAATTGCCAGTAGTTCCCTTGAGGCCCTGCTGCAAATGGGCTGGCAGGACAAAAGATGTTGTGCAAGTTCTCATTACGAGCACGTATGACTATTTATGGAACACATGCCTAGGATTGTCTAGTACTTGGATGCTCTATCTTATTTATCTGTAATTGCCCTATGTTCTGATTGATTTGTGAATTGTCGTGTGCATGCAACGTCCGTCCATCCATCCCTATGCCTACAGCACTTGAATCCCACTGTTTACTGCTTTTGTTACTGCTGTCTTTACTTTACTACTGCTGCTACTTTGCTATTCCTACTACAAAACTGTTGATACTGATAAACTGCTGTGAGCAAGATTGTTTCCAGGTGCAGCTGAGTTGACAACTCAGTTGTTAAGGCTTATAAATATTCTTTGGCTCCCCTTATGTCGAATCAATAAATTGAGTTTCACTTCCCTCGAAAATACTGCGATACACCCCCTATACTTGTGGGTCATCAAGACTATTTTCTGGCGCCGTTGCCGGGGAGCATAGCTTTATTTATCAAGTTCACTTGGATTCTCTATTGTTTGCTGCTATCCATCCATCATGGGTAAGTCTCGTGATGGCAAGGTTCCTATTTTACCATCCACTACAAGAAGAGGTACGGTTCTGAACACCTCTGTTGCTCTTGATTCACCGTCTGTTATGAGTAAGTTCCTTACACCACCACATACACATGCTACACACACTGCTACTACTGCTGAATCTGAAACTTCTGATGCTTATGATGCTGCTTCTACTGTGCTTGATAAGAGCGGTTCATTAGGTCCTTTCCTAGATGCTACGATTGCTAGAACTATAGCTGGAAATACCGAAACTCCTAATGAAGACACTACCACACCTGTTAGCTCACCTGGGTCTAGTGAGAGTTATGATATTAAAGATGGTTATGTTGAGATGACCGATGAATTTATTAAAGAATGTAAAAACACCCATGATAGGAGTGCTACTAAGAGTCTCCTTGAGAGGCGTACTATTAGACCCAAATTGTCTCATGTTGCTAAGTTTGCTGCTTCTCCCATAAACATTATAGATGAAGATTATGATTTCTCTCTTGATCTATCTTACATAGCTATAGTCGAGAAAGAACCTTTTTGTGGGACTAAGAATGAAAGTGTGGTAGCACATATGAATGAACTTTCTACCATGAGTGGCTTGTTTTCTGATGATGTTAAGATGCGTACTTACTTTGTTGCTAAGATTTTCCCCTTTTCACTGAAAGGAGAAGCTAAAACTTGGTTTAGTAATTTACCTCCTGGATCTATTGATAGCCCTGAGTGCTTGATTAGTACTTTCCTGCAGAAATATTTTCCTCCTAGTGCTAGACATGCTATTTTGCAGGAACTTTTTGATTTTAAACAGGGAGAAAAAGAGGTATTGCCCGAATCTTCGGCAAGGTTTTGTGCTTTGATTCATGCACAAGCTAGAAGTCCATTACCTAAGAATGAGCTTCTTGATATATTTTATAATGGACTAACTGAGGAATCTAGGACATACCTAGATAGTTGTGCTGATTGTGTTTTCAGGAATAGGACTCCTAAGGAAGCTGAGGAATTAATGGCTAAAATAAGCAAGAACTATGAAGATTGGACTCCTCCTAAACAAGCTATACCTGAAGTAATTGTACCTGAACCATCTATTCCGGTGCCTATTCCAACATCAAAGAAGAGGGGAGTTATTGAATTAAATGATGAAGTGATGAAGGAAGCTAAGAAATGTCTTAAGGAGAAGGGAATTAAAGCTGCAGATGTCAAGAATTTACCTCCTATAGAAGAATTATGTAAGCCTATTCCCTACTCATCCACTATTGAGGTACACTCTCTTGAACACTTTGATGAAGGTGATACCCCTTACTCTAAACCTCCTGATCAATGCTTAGAAGAATCCGATATCTTTATTGTTAAGCAAGATAACTTTAATAAAAGGGTGCAAAATCATCTAATGGAAAACACTAGAGCTATTGTTGAGTTGAAAGATATTGTGGAAAGAACCTCTAATGATGTTAAAATGATTGTTAAACACTTTCAAATGGTTCAAACTCAAATAGATCAACTCGTTAAAGTGCAAAACGACTTGCTAGTTAATGCTGCTAAAGAAAAACATGCTTATGAAATTAGAACTAGAAGTGGTGCTGCTACCCAGGATCCTCTATATCCTGAGGGGCATCCCAAAAGAATTGAGCAGGATTCTCAACAAGCTGAAAATAGTGGTTCTACTCGTAAGAAAAGGAAAAAGAAACATAAAACTATTGTAGAACCCTCTGAACCTGCTATAGATCTTAACAGTATATCTATCTCTGATGATGAAACTGAAAGAGGTAATGAAGAAAATGAAGTTCCTAATGAAGAAAAAGTTGAAGAAGAACCTGAAAACCACACTAAGAATACGAAATACACGAAAGAAGATTTTATTGCTAAGAAACATGGTAGTGAAAGAGAACCTTGGGTCCAAAAACCTATGCATTTCCCTGATAAGAAACACAAGTCAAAGGAGGATGAACATTATAATAAGTTTTGTGAGTGGATGGAACCTTTATTCTTGCAAATTCCTTTGACTGATACTATTAAATTGCCTCCTTACTCAAAGTATATGAAGGATATTGTCTCGAATAAAAGGAAGATCCCTAATGAAGAAATTTCTACTTTGCTTGCTAATTATTCTTTCAATGGTAAGGTTCCTAAGAAACTTGGAGACCCAGGGATTCCAACTATCCCTTGCTCTATTAAGAATAGTTATGTTAGAACTACTTTGTGTGATTTGGGAGCTGGAGTTAGTGATGCCTTTCTCTCTCTATAAGAGGCTTCAACTTGAAAAATTAATACCAACTGATATATCTTTGCAAATGGCTGATAAATCTACCACTATTCCTGTGGGTATATGTGAGGATGTACCCGTTCAAGTGGCTCATAATTGCTTGGTATTAACTGATTTTGTTGTGCTTGAAATGCCTGAAGATGATAATATGTCTATTATTCTTGGGAGACCTTTTCTTAATACTGTAGGAGCTGTTATTAATTGTAATCAAGGAAAGGTGACTTTCAATGTTAATGACAAGGAACATACTGTCTATTTCCCCAAGAAGATTGAAAGGACTTATGGTTTGAATTCAATTGAACATGTTGAAGGCATTCAAGTTGGAGAAATATATTGTCCCATACCTAGAGAAAAATTTGAAACTATTATGATTGGGAGCATACTATGAAGGTTGAGGTAACATAATCATTAGTGGAATACAAAGTTTTGTCTCATATGCAATTGTTTTGGTAGCAAGACTTGATCAACCTTGTTAACAAAAGGATTTCATTAAACAAAACAATGTTTTCATTATGATTATCTCCGTTTATTTCTACCCTTTGCATTTTAGTTTTTGCTTTCGTTTAGTTTCATTTTTGTTGTTAGTTGCTTGCATGTTAGAGTGTCTTAGAACTTCTGTAGTTCTAGCCTTGTTTTGTCCTTGCATCATGTTTCCAAAAAAAAAATCATGCATCGGAAAATCATTCTTCTATTTCTAAAAAATGCCCAAAAATAAAGTGTGTCGAAAAATTCCAGAAAATTCATATTAAATTTTTACGTGAAAAAAGGGGCAGAGGAGTACCTGGGAGGTACCAGGGGACCCACCAGGCAGGCACACCACATGGTGGCGTGGCCAGCCTGGGTGGCGCCATGCCCTGGTGTGGGCCACCCCTGCCCTCCCCACTAACTCTCTCACCTGCCACTTTCTTCTCTCTCCCGAGTAAGCTCCAGTTCATTGCTCAAAATCGCGTTCTTGCTGTGCTTGCTCTCAATTTTTCAATCTCCTTGCTCAGCCCATCTTTCTTGCTGAAATTTGGAGCATTTGTTCCCTGGTATGTGACTCCTCCCCTTGTCCAAGTAGATTTGTGTTTAGTGGATTATATATTGAGTATTTTGCTGCTGTAGGTGACTGGTTATGAGAGCTTGTAAGCTTGTTTGATGCTTAGAGATATAGTTTTGATGCATGGTTTAGTGCCTCATCATCTAGACCTATAGTTTCCTATAGAAAGGCTTGATCTTAATTCCATGATACAGCATAAATTTGTTTCCTCGTGGGCTAGTATGAGTGAGTTATCTTATGAAATAACCTTTCTCAAAGCTGGTTGGACAAAGAGCAAGTCCGAGCGTGTTGTTCTTTTGCCTGCACCTGTTTTGTTTAACCTTAATAACAGGGAAGGATGGTCCCTCACTGAGGATGAGCTTGACACATACTTGGGAGAGCTCTCCCAACAGGAGCAGGACACTAGAAGGGAGGTCACGGATGATTCGGTCCAGCCCTCGAATGAGGGAGAATCTTCATATCAGCAGCCCGGTTATGATTGGGGAGCTTCTTCTTCTTCTCATGGGCCCAGCTACGACCATTCTTACCAAGATCCGCCCGCTTGGAACCCCTATTCATACATGGATTGATACCCACTTAGGCCAAAAGCCTAAGCTTGGGGGGAGGTACACCGACACCGCACTCATCTCCATATCATGTTGCGTCGGTACTTTGTATATTCATGTTTTCGTTCTCTTTTTAGTTTTAGTTTTTGTTTTGCTTTTGCTTGTTAAAACACAAAAAGACCAAAAATATTTATGTTGTTTCTCTTTGGTTTGCTTCTTCTTTTTGCCTTGGTTTGTTTTCCCTTTTTGCTTTGTTTGAACTATTCGAAAAACCCAAAAAGATTTTGCTTTGCTTGTTTTTCCCTTTTGTTTCTTGTTTAAAAATCAAAAACACCAAAAATATTTGTCGTTCTTCTTTGGTTTTGTGAGTTTGCTACAGGGTTCAGCAGTCCTTCAAGCCACACAAGTGAAGAGCAATAATGAGGATTAATGACAACTTGAGGCGTGGTAAGAGGCTGGTAACAAACTCTATTTGTTTTCATTTTTGTACATATACTCATCACTGTGAGCATGCTTAGTCTGTTCATATAGGGTGTATGTTATCTTTGGATGCTTAGTAGTTCTTGCTTTCTTATGATTAGCTCTAGCTTGCTAATAGTTTGTAGCATGTCTTATGAATGTTCGCTTGCATTCCTCTATTCATAAATTGGTATGACACCGTGGTATCCTCCTCTGAATGCTTCATTTGAATTGACTTGGCACATGCTCACGCATGCACATGACTGTAATAATCAGTTGAGCCTCGATGATTTATTTTTCCTTGAGGATCTTGAATCACTTTCATGCCATGAGTAGTCCTATTTTGTTGCAAGCATGATAACGACAGCTATTGCTCTCTCGTTTGTTGCTCCCTTACTATTGCTAGCCTTCACTTCCACTGAGTGTTTTACTCAAGTTTCCAACTCCCTAAACCAAATATTACCAAAGTGTCCACCATACCTACCTATTAGCATCATTTGCTACTGAAGGAAATATGCCCTTAGAGGCAATAATAAAGTTGTTATTATGTATTCCTTGTATATGATAGATGTTTATTTTACATGCTATAATTGTATTGATAGGAAACATCAATACATGTGTGTTTAATAAACAAAAAGGATTCCTAGTCATGCCTCTCTTATAGACTAGCTTGTTGATTAACAGGATGATCAAGGTTTCCTGATCATGGACATTGGATGTTGTTAATAACAAGGTCACACCATTGGTGGAATGATGTGATGAACATTCATCCGAAGTATAGCATTACGATCAAGTCATTGTGTTTATATTGCTATAACATCATACGAAGTAATCTTTATCCTTAGACCATGAGATCATGTTAATTGCTAACACCGGAAGAGTATCTTGATAACATCAAACATCACACCGTAACAGGGTGACTATAAAGATGGGTTCAGTGCTACGAAGGTGTTATGTTGAGGCTCATGGATCAAGAGTGGAATTTGTCAATCTAGATGACGGATAGATATACTCTAGGCCCTCTCGGTGATATCACATTAGGATAGCTTGCAAGCAAGTGATGTGATCACTAGAATGTTATATCACGGGAACGAGAAAAGAGTGCATGTCGGTAACGAGATCAAACTAGGTATGGAGATACCGATGATCGAATCTCGGACATGTAATATATCGAGAGACAAAGGGATTTAGTTACAAGTGTTAAAGGTTCTCACGATCACAGGAGTCATCATTGAATGTGTAGGAGTCAGTACGGATCTCCGGTCCATTGCTGATTATTGATCGGAGAAGGGCCTCGATCATGTCTGCATTATTCGCGAACCGTAGGGTGGCACACTTAAGAGTTACCGGACACCATTTTGGAGCACATATGTTTCAGACGAAAGAATTGCAAAGCGCGGGAATTGTTTCAATAGAAACCGGAAATTGTTTCGGGTGAAATTGCAGAAGGTGGTTCTGCATGTGCTATTGAAATATTGCAAGGGGCTATATGTGAATGTTTGTTAATTAAAGTAATTAACAAAATTCTTAATAAATTTAATAAAAGGGTTTTATTAAATGAGAGAGCATTAAATTTGGAGAAACTTAATGCATTTAAAGTGGAGACTTTAAAAGGGAATGTGAAGAGGCATTTTAATGTGGAGGAGTTACCACCACATGAATGGGGGAGGTGAGGGGTCACCCCCCCATGCACCGGCCATGGAGAGAGGGGGCACCCCCCTCCTCCTATAAAAGGCCACCCATTCCCTCCTTCTTCCTCACACCTCCTTATGAAGGATCTCTCTCCCCCTCTAGAATTATTCCCCCATGGTCTCGGATTAGCGAGATACATGTTCCCGGTGGCACTTCATCTGGAAGGAGTTGCTGCTTCCGCTAGATCGCTAGAGCGAGGAGGTGGAGGTTGTCCGGTGGCTTGAACGTGTGTGCGAGTGCGGATGCGCTGCTGAGTTGCGGCGCTCGGACTTCCTCACGATCTTGAGATTGGCAAGTGTACGACTACATCAACGACGAGTTCCTACTCGTCAACAAATCTCGTTGTCGACGAGGGTAAGTTCTCTATGGATGTATGTCCACCCGTTTGCTTTGTACCTAGTAGATAGATCTTGGCGTGTAGTTCACACCGTAGGAAATTTTTTGTTGTCTATGCTGCGGACCCAACAGTGGTATCAGAGCCTGATCTATGCGTAGGTGCTTTGCACGGGTAGTACACATATGGTTGATATGTGGGCGATGATGATCATGTTATTGCATCTTCTATGTACTTTGGATATTGGTGGCATAGTGGGATGAAGCGGCCCGGACCAACCTTACATGTCATCGTACATGAGACCGGTTCCACGACTGACATGCAACTTGTTTTGCATAAGTGGCTGGCGGGTGTCTGTCTCTCCTACTATAGTCAATATCTGATTTACAACGAGTTGCTAATAACTTGGTTATCCTCGTTGTGGTTCATGTTCGTAGGTTAGACAGGTTCTATCTCCGAAAGCCCTAAGCCACGTAAAACTTGCAATTGATAAATTAGAGGCGTCTAGTTTAGATCATTGCTGGGCTAGTGTTTTGATATGGTATTGTTGTAAGTAGATGTATGATAGATACTCTTACAACTCACTTAACGTGTAAGTTCCATAGACCTTGGCCTTACACACAAAGGAATGATAGAGATCATACCACGATGCAAATGATAGAGATCAAATGCATGGACCATATCATCTCACTTCACACATTAGATGTTAGCATCTTATACTGCTAGTTTGGCGCGTTTGATAGCATTATAAGATGATCCCTCATTTAGATATCAAGATAAAATGTGTTCTTCCTTAAGTATGCACCGTTTTGTGGATCGTGTTTTGAGGCATCACGTGATGATCGGGTGTTTTCCACTCTCGCTTTCATACAACGGTGTAAGACAGTTTACACGCAAATACTAAGGTTCTTACTTGGCCGAGCCTAGCATGTATGCAGACATGGCCTCGGAACACGGACCGAAAGGTTAAGCATGAGTCATATAGTTGATATGATGCCCATATAGATGCTCGCCTTTGAAGCTACACCGACTCACGTGATGATCGGACTTGGTGTAGTGGATTTGGTTCATGTAATCACCAAAAGGACACGAGGGATGTCGTTTTTGAGTGGGAGTTCATTAGTAATTTGGATTAGTTGAACTCAATCTATCATAAAATTAGTCTAAATATACTTTACAAATTCTGTTGTAGATGGCACCACACCTTTTAATTTCAATGTGTTCATGGAGAAAGAGAAAATTGCTGCGAATGGTAGCAACTTCACCAATTGGGCTATGAATTTGAGGATTCTCCTCACTTTGCACAAAAGCAATATGTGCTAGATGCGCTAGGCCCCCAGCTCGATGCCTGACGAGGAAAAGAAGGTCTATATAACTCGTCAGGAGGACCACAACTTAGTTCATTGCGGCATACTGTATGGGCTAGAGCCAGAACTTCGAAAGCGTTTCGAAAATGGCAATGCCTTTGATACCATGGGAGAATTGAAAATTATTTTCGATACCCATGCTGCCGTAGAGAGTTATAATGCTACAGAAAAGTTCTTTAGCTGCATGATGGAGGAAAACAACTCCGTTAGTGAGCACGCATCAAAATGTCAGTACGCCGATAAGCTTGTGTCCTTGGGAATAACGATTCCCATTGACTTAGGCATACATCGTGTTCTCCAATCTCGCCACCTAGCTACAAGAGCTTCGTGATGAACTATAATATGCAGGGCATGAAGAAGTCTCTTCGAGCTTCATCAATGCTTAAGACTACGAAGTGGAGATTAGGAAAGAACATCAAGTGTTGATGATCAATAGGACCACGGTTTCAAGAAGGACAAGAAAGGCAAGCACAAGGGAAAGAAGGGTGGCAAGTCTGTTGCCACGCGAAAAAACCCGAGCTGGCCCTAAGTCGACACCGAGTGCTACTATTGCAAGGGACTCGCCATTGGGCCTTAACTACCCCAAGTTTTGGCGGACAAGAAGTCCGCAAGGCAAACAAAGGTATATGTGATATACATGTTATTGATGTGTACTTGACTAGTACTGCAGAGAGCACTGGGTATTTGATACCGGATCAGTTGCTAATATATGTAACTCGGTTCGGGCTACGAACAAGCGACAACTAGCAAGGATGAGGTCACGATCTTGCGGCAATGGATCAAGAGTTGATGTGATCGCCGTCTTAACGCTGCCTCTCCATATGCCATCGGGATTAGTTATAAACCTAAATAATTGTTATTTGGTGCCTGCACTGAGCATGAACATTGTATCCGGATCGTGTTTGATGCAAAGTGGTTATTCATTTAAGTCTGAAAACAATGGTTGTTCGGTTTATATGAATAATATCTTTTATGGTCATGCACCTATGTTGAATGGTTTATTTCGTGGATCTCGATAGCGATTACGCATATTCATAATGTTTATGCTAAAAGGATTAAAGTTGATAATGATATATCTACATATATGTGGCACTGCCGTCTAGGTCATATTAGCGTTAAACGCATGAAGAAACTCCATTCTGATGGACTTTTGGAATCACTTGATTTTGAATCATTTGATACATGTGAGCCATGCCTTATGGGCAAGATGACTAGAACGCCGTTTTCCGGTTCAATGGAACGGGCGATAGATCTATTGGAAATCATACATACTGATGTGTGTAGACCAATGAGTGTGTTTTCCGGTGTAAGTGGATATCGTTATTTTGTTACTTTCACGGATGATTTGAGTAGATATGGGTATATCTATTTGATGAAACACAAGTCTGAAACTTTTGAAAAGTTCAAAGAATTTCAGAATGAAGTGGAAAATCATCGTAACAGAAAGATCAAATTTCTGCGGTCCGACCATGGAGGAGAGTATCTTAGTTACGAGTTTAGCACACATATGAAAGACTGTGGAATAGTTTCACAACTCACGCCTGCCGGAACACCACAACGTAATGGTGTGTCAGAACATCGTAATCGTACCTTATTGGATATGGTTCGATCTATGATGTCTCTGACTGACTTACCTCTGTCATTTTGGGGTTATGCACTGGAAACAGCTGCATTCACTTTAAATCGGGCACAATCTAAATCCGTTGAAAAGACACCGTATGAATTATGGTTTGGAAACAAACCTAAGCTGTCATTTCTTAAGGTTGGGGATGCGATGTTTATGTGAAGAAACTTCAACCGGATAAACTCAAACCCAAAGCGGAAAAATGCGTCTTCATAGGATACACTAAGGAAACAATTGGGTATACCTTCTATCACAGATCCGAGGGCAAGGTTTTTTTTGCCAAGAATGGATCCTTTCTTGAGAAGGAGTTTCTCACGAAAGGTGTGAGTAGTCGGAAGGTAGAACTCGAAGAGGTTATTGAACCTTCTCTTCATGGAATGGCGAGTGGCGCAGCACCGGAAGTTGTTTTGGAGTTGACTTCACCTGATGAAGAGAGAGCTAATGATAATGATCATGAAACTCCGAAAGAGGACACTACCGAACCTCGCAGGTCAAGCAGGACACGTGCAGCTCCTGAACTGTACGGCAATCCTGTTGTGAATTTCATGGTTGATGAAATGGATGACCCTGCGACGTATGAAGAAGCGATGATGAGACCGGATTCCAACAAATGTCTAGAAGCCATGAAATCCGAGATGGAATCCATGTACGAGAACCAAGTTTGGAACTTGGTGGACTTACCTCACGACCGAAAGTCCGTTGAGAATAAATGGATTTTCAAAAGGAAAACTGATGCTGATGGTAATGTGACCATCTATAAGGCTTGACTTGTTGCAAAGGGATTTCGACAAATTCAAGGAGTTGACTACGATGAGACATTCTCTCCCGTAGCGATGCTTAAGTCGGTTAGGATTATGTTAGCAATTGCTGCATATTTCGATTATGAAATATGGCAGATGGATGTCAAAACTGCGTTCCTCAATGGTAAGATTGAAGAAGAGTTGTATATGATACAACCTAAGGGTTTTGTCGATCCTAAGGATGCTAATAAGGTGTGCAAACTTCAGCGATCCATCTATGGACTGAAGCAAGCATCACGAAGTTGGAATCTCCGCTTTGATGAGGTGATCAAAGAGTTTGGATTTGTCCAAACTTATGGAGAGGCTTGTATTTACAAGAAAGTGAGTGGGAGCAATGTGGCATTTCTGATATTATATGTGGATGACATATTATTGATTGGAAATGATTTAGATCTTTTAAACAGTGTTAAAAGTTATCTAAACAGCAAATTTTCGATGAAGGATCTTGGTGAAGCTTCATATATATTAGGCATTAAAATCTATAGAGATAGATCAAGACGCCTAATTGGGCTATCACAGAGTACATACCTTGATAAGATATTAAAGAAGTTTAATATGGACGGAAGTAAGAAGGGGTTCTTACCTATGTTGCAAGGCAAGACATTGAGTAAGACTCAAAGTCCGGCTACTGCGGAAGAAAGAGAGATAATGGATAAGGTCCCCTATGCCTCAGCCGTAGGCTCTATAATGTATGCCATGCTATGTACAAGACCGGATGTGGCACATGCTATTAGTTTGACTAGTAGGTACCAATCTGATCCAGGTTCGAAACACTGGATAGCGGTCAAGAATATCCTTAAGTACTTGAGAAGAACTAAGGATATGTTTCTTATATACGGAGGTGAAGAAGAGCTAGTCGCTAAGTGTTATGTCGATGCTAGCTTTGACACTGATCCGGATGACTCTAAGTCTCAATCCGGATATGTATTTCTCTTGAACGGAGTAGCAGTTAGTTGGAGGAGCTCCAAACAACCTGTGGTGGCTAGATCAACAACGGAGGCGGAATATGTTGCTGCTTCAGAAGCAGCGCAGGAAGCGGTTTGGATGAAGGAGTTCATAACGGAACTGGGTGTGGTTCCCAGTGCGTTGGACCCGATGGTGATCTATTGTGACAACAATGGAGCCATAGCCAACGCAAAGGAACCAAGGTCTCACAAGAATTCCAAGCATATTAAGCGCGGGTTTCACTCCATCCGCGAGCATGTCAAGGATGGATATATAAAGATTTGTAAAGTGCACATGGACCTGAATGTAGCAGATCCGTTGACTAAAGTACTCCCTAGGGCAAAACATGATCAACACCAGAACTCCATGGGTGTTAGATTTATCACTATGTGAACTAGATTATTGTCTCTAGTGCAAGTGGGAGGCAAGGAAATATGCCTAAGAGGCAATAATAAAGTTGTTATTATGTATTCCTTGTATATGATAGATGTTTATTTTGCATGCTATAATTGTATTGATAGGAAACATCAATACATGTGTGTTTAATAAACAAAAAGGGTTCCTAGTCATGCCTCTCTTATAGACTAGCTTGTTGATTAACAGGATGATCAAGGTTTCCTGATCATGGACATTGGATGTTGTTAATAACAAGGTCACACCATTGGTGGAATGATGTGATGAACATTCATCCGAAGTATAGCATTACGATCAAGTCATTGTGTTTATATTGCTATAACATCATAAGTAATCTTTATCCTTAGACCATGAGATCATGTTAATTGCTAACACCGTAAGAGTATCTTGATAACATCAAACGCGTCACACCATAACAGGTGACTATAAAGATGGGTTCGATTACTGAAGGTGTTATGTTGAGGCTCATGGATCAAGAGTGGAATTTGTCAATCCAGATGACGGATAGATATACTCTGGGCCCTCTCGGTGATATCACATTAGGATAGCTTGCAAGCAAGTGATGTGATCACTAGAATGTTATATCACGGGAACGAGAAAAGAGTGCATGTCGGTAACGAGATCAAACTAGGTATGGAGATACCGATGATCGAATCTCGGACATGTAATATATCGAGAGACAAAGGGATTTAGTTACAAGCGTTAAAGGTTCTCACGATCACGAGTCATTGTTGAATGTGTAGGAGTCGATGCGGATCTCCGTGTCCCGCTGATTATTGATCAAGAAGGGTCTCGATCATGTCTCGCATTATTCATGAACCATAGGGTGCACACTTAAGTTACGGACACCATTTTGGAGCACATATGTTTCAGACGAAAGAATTGCAAAGCGCAGGAATTGTTTCAATAGAAACCGGAAATTGTTTCGGGTGAAATTGCAGAAGGTGGTTCTGCATGTGATATTGAAATATTGCAAGGGGCTATATGTGAATGTTTGTTAATTAAAGTAATTAAAAAAATTCTGAATAAATTTAATAAAAGGGTTTTATTAAATGAGAGAGCATTAAATTTGGAGAAACTTAATGCATTTAAAGTGGAGACTTTAAAAGGGAATGTGAAGAGGCATTTTAATGTGGAGGAGTTACCACCACATGAATGGGGAGGTGAGGGGTCACCCCCCATGCGCCGGCCATGGAGAGAGGGGGCACCCCCCTCCTCCTATAAAAGGCCACCCATTCCCTCGTTCTTCCTCACACCTCCTTGTGAAGGATCTCTCTCCCCCTCTAGAATTATTCCCCCATGGTCTCGGATTAGCGAGATACATGTTCCCAGTGGCATTTCGTCTGGAAGGAGTTGCTGCTTCCACTGGATCGCTGGAGCGAGGAGGTGGAGGTTGTCCGGTGGCTTGAACGTGTGTGCGAGTGCGGATGCGCTGCTGAGTTGCGGCGCTCGGACTTCCTCACGATCTTGAGATCGGCAAGTGTACGACTACATCAACCACGAGTTCCTACTCGTTAACAAAGCTCGTTGTCTACGAGGGTAAGTTCTCTATGGATGTATGTCCACCCGTTTGCTTTGTACCTAGTAGATAGATCTTGGCGTGTAGTTCACACCATAGGAATTTTTTTGTTTTCTATGCTGCGGACCCAACAGCTACTTCCGTGCATATTCAATATGCTTTGTTTTCTTCTGAATAAAATGTTTGCTTGTTATGAGAAAATTAGTTAGTAAAGCTCTCACGAACTGGATGGCACACTTTATTTCCTGCACTTAATAAACCTGAACCATTGTGAACTCTCCATGAAAAGTTATATGCTTGCAAATTATAGGTCAGATTAGCGTAATCGTCATCACGGGGAACACTTTCAACACTTGTAAATATATACCCAGTTGATACCTTGCTCTTTTGTTTGCGGATGTCGTCGGTGTGAAATAAAAGGGGAGCTTGTAAGTCCATGGAGTTATGTATGTGTGTTAGAGAAATGCCTAGGTCGCTGGTCTAATCCATGCTGACATGGTGGAAACCTGCAGCATAACCATAATGATATCTATGAAGCATTATTCTTATAAAAAAAGAGAGAGAGAGCTATTGAGAAAAAGAAAAAAAAAGAAGGAAGAGTTTTATGAAAAGAGGAAAGAGAGAAAAAAGCACCATTTTCCCATGGTAAATAAGAAGATTGCTGAGATACTCATTGTCTGCTTGCCTTGTCATTTTGATATGGGGATTCTTCCGTATCATCGGTCAAGGGGTACCCCGTTGGCGGTTCTCAATGATACGCACATACTTACGATGACAAGAACTTACCGGTAACTAAAGTTGAGTAGCATGAGGAGCGACCCTCGTACTCAAGGGACTTGGGATTTCCAGTTTATAGTTTGTCAAGCATATAACTCAGATTGGACCTCACTTTCACCTTAACCACATTAAAGATGCTTATGATAGGGGCAATGAGAGCTCAAAGCTAATGAGTACCATACTTTCAGCCTTTGGAAGCCTTTCAAATTATTCAAAACCTTTTCTTCTACTTGTTGAGTCTCCACATATTCTTTGAGCCCCTTCTTGAGAGCATAGTTGTCATTCTTTGTGTTTGTTCCATTACTTGATTATTTGTGTTATGACTTTGATGCTTGTATCCTTGATATCTTTACTTCTAGTCATCACTTGAACTTCAAAGGTGCCTTGACATTCATAATCAAAGGCAAGCGAGATACCACTCTATCATACCTTTCTATGAGCATTGTAATGTTTCTTATGTTTGTGCCGCATGCTACTTATTATTTTTGAGTTGGAATCTCTTCATAGCTTGCAATGACTATTGAGTAGACTCAGTTGCATACTCTTTATTATGAATTGTCTAAGTAGTTGATCACATTGCTGATAATATTTACATCATATGAAGCAAATGTGTTCGTGAAAGTTCTTTTATCGCACTCAGTTTTCAACTGAATTGCTTGAGGACAAGCAATAAGCTAAGCTTGGGGGGAGTTGATATGTCCAAAACGTATCTACTTTCCCGAAGACTTTTGCTATTGTTTCTCCTCTAAACTTGTGTGATTTGGATGCAACTAATGCGGACTGACGTTGTTTTCAGCGGAATTGCCTTGGTGTCTACTTTTTGTGCAGAAATCCAACTATCAGGAAAAATCCCGGAAAATATGCCAAAAATCCTATTTCACCCGAAGACTCCAGGAGCCAGAATACGAGACGGAGAAGAGCCAGGGGGTGGCCACACCACCTGGTGGCGCTGCCAAAGCCGCCGCCAGGATGGTGTGGGCCCCCCAGGCACCCCCTCGGCCTCTCTCTTCACCTATAAGGAGCCTTCTGACCTAAAAACTTCGGGGGGTTCGACGTTTTTCCAGAAGGAGTTCCGCTCCGCCGCCACCACCAGATTCCATGAAACAGCACTAGAAACTCCATTCTGGCACCCTGTCGGGATGGGGAATTGGAGGAGATCATCGCCATCATCATCACCATCACTTCTCCATTGACCATCCATGTTTCCCCCATCTATGAGTTAGTAATCCCCCGCTGTAGGCTATGGGGATGGTAGGGATTGGATGAGATCGTTCATGTAATGGCATCAGATTGTTAGGGCATGGTGCCTAGTATCTTTTATTAGTGCTTTATGACTTTGTTGCGACTTGTTGTGCTTAATGCTTGTCACTAGGGCTCGAGTGACATGATTTCAGATCTGAACATGTTATTGATTCATTATGATAGTATTGTTTATGGTCTTATCTATAAGTTGTATACGCACGTTGATGTCCGGAACCAATGGCACCGAAGTGACCGAAATCGGGATAACCGGAGGGAATGGCTTTGATGTGAGGATTACATGTGTTCATGGAGTGTTAATGCTTTGCTCTGGTGCTCTATTAAAAGGAGCACCTTAATTGCCAGTAGTTCCCTTGAGGCCCCGCTGCAAACGGGCTGGCAGGACAAAAGATGTTGTGCAAGTTCTCATTGCGAGCACGTATGACTATTTATGGAACACATGCCTAGGATTGTCTAGTACTTGGATGCTTTATCTTATTTATGTGCAATTGCCCTATGTTCTGATTGCTTTGTGAATTGTCTTGCCATGCAACGCCCGTCCATCCATACCTATGCCTACCGCACTCGAATCCCACTGTTTACTGCTTTTGTTACTACTGTCTTTACTTTACTACTGCTGCTACTTTGCTATTCCTACTACAAAACTATTGCTACTGTTTAAACTACTGCGAGCAAGATTGTTTCCAGGTGCAGCTGAATTAACAACTCAGTTGTTAAGGCTTATAAATATTCTTTGGCTCCCCTTGTGTCGAATCAATAAATTGGGTTTCACTTCCCTCAAAAATATTGTGATACACCCCCTATACTTGTGGGTCATCAACCACCCCTAGGCACGGGTCCCCCTTGGCCACGCCAGGGCATGGTGTGGGCCCCCTGGCTGGCCACCGACCTTGCCTCTTTCTCCTATATATCTCCCTCGAGGCAAAAACCCTAGATCGTCAAGCCTCCAGCCACGAAAAGTTCCGCAGCGCCACCGCCACCGAAGGGGAGATTCGGGGGACAGAAAGTCTTTGTTTCGGCACCCTGCCGGGACGGGGAAGTGCCCCTAGAGCCATCTCCATCACCATTGCTGATTCCCATGATGAGAAGGGAGTAGTTCTCTCTCGAGGCGAAGGGTTCTACCGGTAGCTATGTGTTCATCTCTCTCTCTATGCATGATCATATTGTGATCATGAGCTTGTAATCTATAGATCTACCTTGCTACTCAAGTGCTTTAATAGATCTCTGCTCTCCCCATGTGTGTGAAAGTGACAGCGTGCACACCATGGTGGCACTTAGGCTAGAGATTACAATTACTTGTTATGATTTATATTTGGAGTTGGATGCCTTTATGAAATTGTGGTGTTTGTTGGACCCATCTAGTACTCAAGGTGACAGTGTGGGGTTATCTGGATGGGAAAGATGAACTTTGAGGAGTGCTGTTATAGCCCTACCATGGATTAGAGTGTCCAACCGGAGAGTAGTTAAGAGTAGTATCATAAAGAGAAGATATTTATATGAGTGTTCACTAGCGAAAGTATGATCCCTAGGTCTTGTTTCTAAGCATTGAAACACCGTTTGCAACTAGATTTGTTACATGTTTGCTTGCTTCCTTATTTATTTCAGTTTGCCTTTAGTCTCTTTCACGCCATCAAGCTATTTTCTATCACCGTTACCGCTTATAATTATCTATACCACTTGTATTTCACTATCTCTTCGCCGAACTAGTGCACCTATACACCTGACAAGTGTATTGAGTGTGTTGGGGACACAAGAGACTTCTTGTATCTTGATTGCAGGGTTGCTTGAGAGGGGATACCTTTGACCACTTCCTCCCTGAGTTCGATAAACGTTGGGTGATCCACTTAAGGGAAAACTTGTTGTTGTTCTACAAACCTCTGCACTTGGAGGCCCAACAACTGTCTACAAGAATAGAAGTGCGTAGACATGAGTTGTCATTACGGGAGCCTCCAATTTGGTTGAGGAGTTGTGCCCTGCTAGTTGTGTAAAGGCGCTGGTTCCCGCCATGAAGGGTTCCTATAGTGGAAAGGTGGATTAGGCCTTTGGTGGCGGGATCCATCGGAGAACAGGGTGAGGCCTATTGTGGCGTGGTGGTCTTAGTACCACCCACCCCTCCAACACAGATGTACTTTCCTTAACAAGGAAGGAACTACGGTAAAACAAATCATGTGTCTCTGCGTGCTCCAATACGGTTTACTCGTTCCTCTATCTCACTCTCCTTTACTCGCTAGTAGTTAGGTTTGCATATAGGGAAATTCTATATAATAGCATATCTAGAGAATTTACCTTTTGTGTCAAGCCTAAAATTGAAAAAGCATTAAAATTTGAAGTAGCACCTATTCACCCCCCCCTCTAGGTGCCCATACGATCCGTTTCAATTGGTATCAGAGCCCCGACTCTTTATTCGGGCTTAACCGCCTAAGAGAAGTATGGGTACTAAGGAAAATGGGAATGAGGCTATGGATAAGGTTACAATGGATGACCTCAAGACGTTGGAAACAACCTTGTTGAAATCCGTTGAGACCAAGATGGAGGAGATGCAACAAATGATTGCTCGCCTCACATCATCTATAGCCCCATCTCCATTTTCCTTTGAGGCTACCACTCCTTCATCCAAGGATAAGGCTCCCGCTGGATCTAAGGAAGATGAAGTGGTGGGTGAAAAACATAATGGTTCCGCCTCCAAGAAGGGAAGTGGTAAGGAGGACTATAGTGAGGTTCCTCACCTATATTCTCCTGACCCACCTATCCCACATCCTCATATAAACAATAGGGGTGATCCACCCAAACTTACTGCATCTTCATTTAATCAATGGCAATTCTTAATGAAGTCTCATGTATGCAGTTCGTCAATTGAACTTTGGAGGATTATCGAAGAGGGTCTTCATATTGGAGATCACACCAACTTGACAAGAAGAGAGGTTGTGGATAGCCAATTGAATGCAACAGCTCTGCACATGATACAACTCGGAGTGGGTCCCAAGGACA
This sequence comes from Avena insularis, assembly GCA_023614405.1. Classification (NCBI taxonomy): domain Eukaryota; kingdom Viridiplantae; phylum Streptophyta; class Magnoliopsida; order Poales; family Poaceae; genus Avena; species Avena insularis. Next base: position 653,919,032 of record CM042690.1, on the reverse strand, counting down.
TGACCCACATTGAGCATTTCAACACTGCTAAAGAAGCTTGGGATGCTCTCACCGACCTCTTTATTGGATATGAAAGCATGAGGAGGAATAGGTATGATGCCCTTAATAATGAAGCTGAAGGATTCTACATGTTGGATGGTGAAAACCATGAAGATATGTATAGAAGACTCAAGGGCATTGCAACAACATTTAGAAAGTATGGAGCCACTCACATTGATGATGCTTGGATAAAAAGGAAATATGTGAGTGCTCTAATGCCTTTTGAGCCAACAGACTTGAAGAGCTTGCAAGATAGACACAACTACCATCAAATGACTTCCAATGAAGTCATGCAAGAAATGGCATCATTCAAGGTTGTAGCTAAGAACGCGGAAGATGCCCGCGCCCGAGCCATTGGAATGCAAAAAAGGGTCAATGTTGCTCTAAAGGCAAATGTTGTTGAGCAAGATGAGGATGAAAGAGGAGTCGAGGGTGTCTCCATGGGCTACCAAGAGGAAGTCAAGCATGCTCATGGTGAGTACATGGCCTTCTATGCAAGGAACTTTTGGAAGGATCCGGTCAAGGCCAAGTCGGAACTCGAGCGCAAGAATGGGTCAAGTGGAAGAAGAGAGAATGGCCCAAAACTGAGAACATGCTACAATTGTGGAGATAGGCTACACTTTGTGGCTGAGTGTCCATATCAAAATAGAGAAGACAATGGTGGCAGGCTCATCCTTAAAGAAAAATCCAAGGTACCTCGAAAGAAGCCATTTATCAAAAAGAATGGCCCGTACAAGAAGCAACCCAAGATTGTGTTGGTGGCACAAGAAGAATATTCCTCTACAAGTGAAGATGAAGAGGATGAAGATAGTACTCGTGAGGTGGCTGCTATAGCCACCACATCTACTCCGTCATCACTCTTCGACTCTCCAAATGAAAACATCATCAACAACAACGTCACCTGCCTTATGGCAAGAGGGTTCGAGGTATCATCTTCTATTTCTTCATTTCCTAAAACTAACATAAATATGGATATGGATGATCATACTAGTCTTAAGATAAAAGAAGAAGTTGTTGCTTTGGACAACTTTTTCACTAACTTGCAAGATGAGCACAAACTTCATTTTGATGCTCTTATGAGTCAACTTGCTCAATCCGAAGATCTCTTCGAAGAAAAGGGCAGAATTGAAAGAGAAGATGCCTTGGAGATAGCCTCCTTGAAGAATGCCTTGGAAGAAGAAGAGGAAGCTCGAGTATCCTTGGAAGAGAGACTCGAGTCAATTGAGGAGTCCCATGAAGAGGTTGTTGCTCAGCTCATCAAAGAACGTGACAACGCTCTTGCTAAGGTAAAGAAACTAAAGAAGGAAAAGATTGAATTTGGGGCTGCTCATGCTAGACTCTCGGACAAGTTTGAGAAACTTGACATTGCTCACAAGGCATTGGAGAGTGAACATTCTACTCTAAATGAGCCTCGTGATCAGCTCCAAACTCAATTGGAGAAGTGTGATATGTCCAACACCTCTACTCCATCTTGTGGACAAGAAGAACTTGTAAAGGGATCTCAACATAAAGGTAAATAAACTCTAAATGAGGTTCTTAGCAAGCAAATGACAAACAATGGAAGAGAGGGTCTTGGTTATGTTCCCAAGACAAAGAATAAGAAGAACAAGAAGAGCAAAACTACTCAACCAAAGACTAGCACCACCTCTAATGACAAGTCTAACTATGATGGTTTTGCAGGGGCTAATAATCCTAACTATGAGTTATATTGTGATTATTATGGTGATGTTTATGCTAGTTATGTTGGTCCTTATGATAGTTACATTCCTTGGTCTATTTGGGTTCCCAAGAACCTTGTCACTAACATGAGAGGACCCATTGGAAAATGGGTACCTAAAACCAAGAAGTAACTTTCTTGCAGGGCTATGCTTCCAGTGGGTCTAAATGGGTACTCGATAGCGGGTTCACAAGTCATATGACCGGAAGCAAGGAGATCATCACGGAGATGCGGCCAAATCATGATCACATAACCGTCTCCTATGGTGACAAGTCAAAATCTAAGGTATTGTGTCTCGGCAAAGTTGTGGTTGCTCATGATATCTCTCTCGTGGACGTCATGCTTGTTGAGACCCTCGGTTACAATTTACTTTCAGTTCGCGCCCTTGGTAAGATGGGCTTTGCAGTTTTCATTGATGCTGATTTGGTGGTACTCTTGTGGAGCAAGTCTCTAAAATCGCTTTCGTGGGATATGTCGAAAATGACCTTTACATGGTGGACTTCTCGGGGAAAACCACTACAGGTCTGATGTGTCTTTTCGGAAAGGCTGATGCGGGTTGGTTATGGCATTGCCGACTAGCCCACGTCAATATGAGAACTTTGCAAAGTCTCCACAAGGGTGGCCACATCCTTGGACTAAAATAAAATGTTTCCTTTGCCAAAGATTGTGTTTGTAGGGCTTGTGTTGAAGGGAAAATGCATGACTCTCCTCATCGAAGGAAGACCATTATTTCGTCAAAGAGGATTTTGGAGCTCCTTCATGTGGATCTCTTTGGACCTCCTTCACATGCAAGCCTCGGTGGGAAGAAGTACTGCCTCATGATTGTTGATGATTACTCAAGATACACATGGGTCTATTTCTTCAAGCTGAAGAGCAAGACTCAACAAACGGTCATTGACTTCGCCAACGAGGTTCAACATCAACACAATGTCCCTATATTGGCAATAAGAAGTGATAACGGCTCCGAGTTTAAGAACTACACCTTAAATGAATTCCTAAGTGAAGAGGGGATAAGACATCAATATTCCACTACGTACACCCCTCAACAAAATGGTGTTGCCGAGAGGAAGAACCATACCTTAATGGACATGGCCAGATCTATGCTAGCTGAATTTAAGTCTCCTTATAACTTCTGGGCTGAAGCAATCTCTACCACTTGCCATTCATCCAACCGGCTCTACCTCCGCAAAATCTTAGACAAGACTCCATATGAAATACTTACTGGTAACAAGCCAAACATCTCCTACTTCCGGGTATTTGGTTGTAAGTGTTTCTTTCTCATTAAAGGAGTTCGGTTATCTAAATTTGAGTCTAAGGCTTTAGAAGGAATTTTTGTTGGTTATGGTGCTGAATCCCACACTTATAGAGTCTACAGTAAGCTCTCTGGAACTGTTGTAGAATCTTGTAGTGTGGTGTTCGAGGAAAATGATGGCTCCCGTGCGGGGCGAGTTGATGTTTGTGATGTAGATGTTGAAATACACCAAGATGCCATAAGAAGAATGGGTGTGGGATTTTTCCGCCCCATTGAGGAAGGGAATGTTCGTTTGCGGTACCAAACTTGGTGGGTGAGCACACCGTGGTACCCGAGTTGCCATCAATCGCGCGGAGGGGCCATAGTAGATTCGCCAATTGTCTAGAAGGGCCAAATGGGGGTGAATACAAATCTAACGGCCAAACGGTCGTTTGAACCAGACAAAAAACAGTTGAAATCAAATACCGCCATTAGGTCAACTCTTCTTGGCCCGCCATGTCAGTATTCCCTGTTATCTTTTGTGGTCGTGGACTAGCTTACCCCTGCGTGGACCAGATCCATGAGTGGACCAGATCTATTTCTTTGCTCTGCTCTGGTCTTCTCCCCTGCTCCCCTCCCCATAACATTTGCTCAGCTCCGGCTGCTCGTCTCAGATCGGAGCTCGCACTTGCTCTAATTTGCGTGCCTGCCATGTCCGGTCAACCTCCCACGCCTCTAATCGAAGCTCGCAGCCGTCGATGTTGCATTGTCCGCCGTATCGGAGCTTCGCGTCCCCAGACTAATATCTCGCCTCTGGCTAGTCCTTCTCGCACAGTGGAGTCTGTCCCGTTGGGCGATCCAGGCCGCCGACCGACCTCAGGAAGTTGCGTGCTGCCGTGCACCCCAGGCATGGTAGCCCTGGCACAGCAGTTTGACGACCACGCTCTCATGGCCACCGTGCTGGGCGTCCGTCCCGCCGTGTCGCCGGCAAAGTTGATGTCGGCTTTCAGGTCTCGTTTTGGGATCAGACGAAATGAGGTCAACATTAAGGTATGCGCGCTGCCAGTCGATTTTTTCGTCCGGTTCGAGCACAGCTCAGACACCGAGCGTGTTCTACATTCTTCCTGTTCTTTCGAGTGCTGCGGGGAGAAAATGAGCTTCATGCGTTGGCATCGCGCCTGTGGGTGGGACGATCGCTTGGGGCAGCTTCGTTTCTTCTCCAAACTCGGCTTTGATAGCCTCCCATTGGATGCTTGGGAGCCGGAGGCCCTCAAGCAGGTCGTCAATAGCCTTGGCGGCGAGCTGGTGGAAATCGTGCCACCGAGTGACAGATGGGTCATCCAGGTAAAGGCGTGGCTGAAAGATCCTGACGCTGTTCCTAAGATGTACGAGGTGCAAATTCCAAGCAGGCTAGGGCGACAGCTTTGCTGGAAGCACCCGGTCATCATCCACCTGGAGGAGGTTCTGGAATCAGTACATGGCATTCAGGGCCCCAAAGAGGCTGCTAGAAAGCGTCATCGTCGCCTGCAGTGTTGGCCTGGAAGGATCGATGGCACAGGACCACCATCGTTTCGCGACGGCGCACACAGTTTCGATGGGGGGACCGGGCTTGGACGAGCTGGTGGTTCTGATTTCCCTCGAGTGAAGACAGAGCTCTAGTGAATTGTCGTGGTATGTGTGGCTAATGAATTTGTAGTATGGAGAGCATAGCAGGAAGTTAGCATCGACTAAAAATGTGTAACAGTTTGAATCGATGTAGTACGTGTGTGTAATAGTTTGAAGTAGTATGTGTGTGTAATAGTTTGAATCGATGTAGTATGTGTGGGTAATGAATTTGATGTAGTGTGTGTGTGTGTAATAGTTTGAATCGATGTAGTTGAACACCGTGCTTTATAATTTCTGTGAATAACCAAGGACAAACTCATGAAAAGAAGGTGGTCTGGCAATGAGCAATGTCAATTCTGTGGATGCCAGGAAAATGTAGTCCATCTCCTCTTCAAGTACAAGGTAGCTACATTTGTAACACGTTGAACTGCATGACCATTTTGGAGGCAAGACAAGACAAAGGAAAAAATGGTTTACAAAGATGCATACGGCAGACACAAACACGTAGTCAGGATAAAAAGATGCCAGTTAACTGGATTGAACCACGACTAGTAATTGAAGGAAATAGATACTTGATAGTATTTGCTTACAACAGTAGTACTTCCATACAAAACGGTCTTATACCTGCACAAAAGTAGGCTAAACTTCCTACTAGTTTATAGAACAAATCGTCAGCATTTCATCTACAAAAGCCATTCTTCAGTCTGAACTTAACTATTCTACACTGAAGAAACTATAGATCTCCACCAGAAAAGTTGGCTGGCCAATTGCCTTGAGAGGACATAAGTTCTTTGATCATTTAACCCAAACTGATCTATTGCCTTCCCGCCAAACTATAAGAGATCTGCATCGTTCATGCACGAGCGATTTGCGTGCGCCAGTCCCGGTTCAGTTGGACCATCCGCGCCGCTGCAACGATTTCTTCGAAACTGAAATTCGACATCTCCTTCTCGGGATCGTAGGTCTGTGTGAACTCAAACCTGAATTCCGGGGCTGAGCTGATGCCCGCCGCTGGCTCCGGCTATCGAACAATCCAGCATGCTGAGTGTAGACGCTTGGTCGCTGCCACGGTACAGCCTTCAACGGTGCGTAGGATGGAGCGTCTTTGTCGCAGACGCCGTGCTCCCAGCCTACCCTACTGAGGTAAGGTAGTCCGTGCCAAAGCGTGGACGCGAGAGTTCCTAGACCTTGGATCTGCCCTGTTCGAGAGTGTGTACCCTCGGCGGCGGCATACTCTCATGAACGATTTGATACGTATCTTGTTCCCACTGCCTAGAGCATGCCGTAATGCCGCCGCGCGATTTCTCCACATCGCTCTCTTGGCCCTGCATGCCGCATCTGGCGCCAACGACGGCGCATTCGCCGCTGCGACCGATTTGGCACATTCGGGGAAATCATCCGCCTGGCAGGGCAATGGGAGACCGGCCTTGAAGTAGAGCTTCATGGCCTGCCTTAGAGGGGCTAAATACCCCAGTTTTGGCGGCTATCGCGGTGGCGGCGGCGGCTTAGGCGGGGCCATGTTACCCTAGTTGGTGCGACGCGGAGGAGCTGCACAAGGTGAACTGTGGTTAGTCGGAGAAGGGGTGAAAGACGATGAGGGTTTGGACTATGGGCACGCGTGAAAATAACCATTTCCCATTTCCTTAGAGGGTAATAATTCGACACTCGTTGCATTAACAGCTCAATCTTTATTTCCCTTCTCAGCATAAGAGTGCGAACGTATTAAAAAGATCGGTCGTGGCTATCCACCTCATCGGGCAATGTACCAGGACAGGTAGGAGACAGGACCGGGTTTCATTTTAGAAATGTTGACGACTGTGCCCTTATGTTTATACAATATTATTTATATGCCACCATGTACCGTCGAGTGTAGCAACACCATCAGAAACAGGGGATAACGACGTGGCGTGTTTTTTTTAAAGGGCATCAGAAACAGGGGATGCCGGCGTGGCATGTTTTCTGACTGGCGGGCCCGCCCCCTCCACCTTCGACGGCGCGCATCCCAGGTTCGAGGGGTGGTGCCGCCCACCAACACATTATTGTGTAATTTTCCATGTGGGACCTGAATTCCGGCGCTGAGCTGATGCCCATGTCGAACACAAAGAATTCTGAAAGAAGTTACTAAGAATAAATACTTTAAATTCTGGAAGTACTAAATTTAAATACATTACAATTTTGTCTGAAAGTTAATACGCATACTGCTCATCGAAATAATATAAATACAATACAAATTTCTACTTCGAAAAATAGACCTGAAAATGCTAGCAAATAACCTAGGATGAATATAGGATTCATTCTCCCCTATATATTTTTAAATGCCGGCTGCTCCAAGGTCTTTGCAACACATTTCAGAGAACTCTCTCCGTGCAATGTGTATGTCGATCTCGCCCGCAGGTAAGGCCTCGGTGTATGTTCTAGACTTAAGCCATACGTCATTGTTGGTTCCTCTTCCTAGGCTTGAACCTCATGATCGTACAGTCTGATATAATTCCTGTAGTATATGCAACCGGGTTTGACTGTGGGGTGAAACCTGGTGTCAATGGAGATAGACCGACTGTAATCAACAAAGAGGGCATGACTTCCAATGTCACCGACGACCTCGAGAGAGCGGTTCTCCGTGTCCACCCGGTACAACACCGCTTCCCCTTTGGTGAAATCCCCGTTCAACACAAGAAGCAGATCACCATCTGACTCCACAAGGTAAAATTTGTAAGTTCCGTGTACCCGTTCAAAGACTGGGGCCGAAATTAATTTGGCCATCATGACAGTGCTCGCGCACTGCTCTAACTTGATATTGGTCGACAAGATGTCTCCATTCTCAAGTAATGCATATACTTCCCCTCGGAATATCGTCATGCAGTCCAGAAGCATAGCAGGAGGTGGCGAATACAATCCTTCTCCAAATGATTCATTGATTTGCCTCGTTGGGGTGCTCTCATCGGCCCATGCAATACGATCTGGATAATTGGTGCAAACGAACACCATCGTTGGGGACTTCGTCATGACGACAGATTGTAGAGGATCAGATGGTATGTGTGCTTGAAACTCAGTGTTAGACTTATGAGTGATTGGGTTCAGAAGCCGAATCTGGTATGGCTCCACCCTCTGAGCAAGCACGATGACGCCACGAGAAACATCGACGAAGTAGAATATTTTGGAAAAAGAGGGCATCATTTAGCACTAAGATGTTTACAATGGAAAATACCAATAAATATCGGATGTGAATGTGAACCTTCGATGGACGTCCATTAGATTTGTCCTGAAGCAACGACCAGTGGCGAGGTTGAGGAAGGTGAAGTCGCCAATGTCTGGAAGTGTGTGATCTATCATGATCCAGTTGTTGAGATGGAATTCGGGCACCTTTAAAGTGCGGCGCCAATCGGTGCGCATTCCGACAAGCAAAGATAGGTGTCGACGCATCTCTTTCTCCAACAAATAGTCGGTGATCTTGAAGTGGGTCGGCCGAGATCGCCCAGTTCCTCTTCATCCGACTCATCGCCATGGCTTACGTGAGGGAATGTTTGATCGAGGAAGAAAGAAGAACTACCACCGCGAGGAGAAGAAGAAGAGGATAATGATCGAGGAGACGAAGGAACCGCCACGCGAGGAGACGAGGAGACGGGGGAGAAGAAGCGGAACTGCCAATTCAAGTTTGGATCAACGGGATTTTTTTCGGAACTAGCGCGTGAACCAGCCATGCACTGCATGCAAGTTTTGATCAAACAGACTAACATGTGGGACCTGCTAAAAAATTCCATGAAGTGCTCCCCGTGCATAATGCGCTGACAGGTGGCATGTTTTCTTATAGGCGGGCCCGCCTCCTCCACCTACGACGACGCGTGTTCCAGGTTCGAGGGCTGGTGCCGCCTACCAACACATTATTGTGCAATTTTCCATGCTTTGTCGCAACCAGCTCCGCTTCGCTCCTCTCCTCTACTCCTGCCGCCGCCACTCCGCTCAGTCGTGTACCGCTCTCGTTGTCCCCTTGGGCCGTCGTCCTCCCGCCCTCCCCTCCCTGCCATCCCCTCGCGTCCCCTCCCCTCTCCTCCCTTTCTTGTCTCCTTGCCGCCGCCCACCGCCCAGGCGCGTCTGGAAACGAAAACCAAGAGTCGGCCATTGGGTTAGGGGCCCAACGATGTTGGTGATCCAGATCCCGCTCGGAGATGGATCCTGCGAGGCTTGAGAGCACAGATATGGGTCCTTCGCAGCTGGAGAGCACGAAATCTCCTTCAAGTCTGGAGAGCACAGAGGACAACGAAACGGGGGGAGAGGAAGCGGGGTGCAGAGCTTTGGAGGTATGGAGCCGGGAGAAGGTGTTGTGCGTCCACATTGAAGGGTAAGAACTGCGATTCCTTATCTGCATACCCCAATTAGCATTTCTAGTCCCGTGGTGATGGCAAGGATATGTGTTGGTACCCGCAGGACGTCTGTACAGCTTGTCCTTGAGCATGATGCTTTGTCAAGCGAGCATGAAGGCACTGAAACGTGTGGTGGTGCGGATGATGATGAGAAAGCATATCCAGACGTGGCTGCTGACCCTGATAGGATGGAGAGTAGGGAATATTTGGTTGATTCGAACTTTGAGCCTGACTATGGGACTGATGAGGAAGAGGAATGTGAAGATATGGAAATGGGATGTAGATACGACGACGAAGACGTGGACAGGCCAGTGATACACTTTGACAGGGACAATCCTACAATTGATGAGGGGACTGTCTTTGATAATGTGGAGGACTGCAGATATGCAGTTGCAACCTATTTTACAATCAGAGTTGGGTTCGAATTTATCATTGAAAAGAGCGACCAAAAGAGATTTAGGGTGCACTATAGGGAAAGTAATGTGTGTAAATGGAGATTACATGCATCTCCAATGCGGGGTGGACACCCATTTCCGGTTGCAATAGCTACATTTAGTTTCAGTCTTTCTCATATTTATTCTGCTGATAACTAGCTCTGAATTATTTGGATTCTTATCGAATGCAGATCAAAGTAAACACGAAGAAACACAACTGCCCTAATACTTCTTTAAGTGGTAAAATTAGACCAGCGACTACCAAGTGGATTGCTGCTACTGTACTTGACTGGGTGAGGCAGGATCATAACATTGGACCTGCTGAACTTAGAGCAAAGATTAGCAAAAAGTTTAACGTTCTGATTCCTTATCACAGAGTCTTTGATGGGAAGGAGATGGCTCTAGACTTCATTCAAGGCAAGTGGAATGATAGTTTTCATATGTTGTATAGTTTCAAAGCTCATGTAGAGAAAACATCACCTGGTAGTGTTGTTGACATCGATTACGAGGTTGTGAAAGGGAGAGAAAAGGTCTCGAGGGGGTCGTATAAGGTGAAGATAAGATATGCTTCAGGAGATGTTTTTTCTGCCTGAAGGCATGCTGGAAGGGGTTCCTAGAAGGCTGCAGGCCATACTTGGCAATAGGCGCAACTTCTTTAACAGGGAAGTTCAGGGGACATGTTGCTTCTGCTTGTTCTTTGGACGTGCATAATTGGCTTCTACCCGTAGCTTATGTTGTTCTTGAGGGTGAATCAAATGAAAGCTGGAGATGGTTCATGCAGAGACTACGGGAAGTAATTGGTCACCCTGAAGGCTTGGTGATACACACAGGTGCATCTGAGGGTCTTGAGAATGTTGTTGATGTTGTGTTTCCTGGGGTTGAGCATAGGGAATGAATGCGGCACCTTGCTAATAACTTCACGAAGAAGTTCAAAGGAAAGATCTTTGAAGAGGACTTGTGGCGATCAGCATACACATACATCCCAAGCACGCATGCTACTTACTTGCAGAACATGTATGTAGTGCCAAATGTGAAAAAATACCTTGAGGAACATCACACCAAGCTATGGGCCAGAAGCAAGTTTGGTGAGTTAAGCAAGGTGGATTTTGTATGCAATAATTTGGCAGAGAGTTTCAATGATAAGATTTCGGGCATGAAGACACTTGGAATTGTTATTTTGTTGGATGCAATAAGACAGTGCATAATGGTGAAGATAGATTTAAGGCAAAGAATTTGTGCAAGAAAATTTTTAGGCCATAAAATAGTTCCAAAGGTGGTTATGTTACTGAATGCAAGAATTAGGGCAATGAGAACGATAAAGATGAGGGTGGTCAGAAGTTCCAGAACATTGGCTGAGGTTTATGCAGAATACAAGCGTGGAAGTGAACGGAGGTACACTGTAGACATTGGAAACAAGACTTGTTCATGCAAAAGTGGCAGACATCGGTCTGCCATGTCACCATGCAATTTACTTCATCTTAAAGCTTAGAGGTAACGGAGCTGAAATAGAGAACTATGTCGACAACTATTTCTCCGTGGACAAGTTTGCTGCAACTTATGCAGAAAACGTACCACCTAAGGCCGATGAAAATGATTGGGAGATTGTCGATCCAGGGTTCAAACTTTAACCACCAGTTCTTAGGAGGCCACCTAGGAGGCCTAGAAAGCTAGGGATCGAAGCCTCCACCGATAAAGGTCCAAGGCTGGGAGCTAGGAAAAGGAAATGCGGATGTTGTGGTGGATTCGGCCATATCAAGAGGTTGTGCAAAACCCGATTACATGCTATTGTCCCTGTTCACACCCCGGTGGCGTAAAATGAGGCTTCTCAGCCGTAATCGGAAGAGCAAAACAAGACGTGATGAGCACTCGGAGGAAAATGTACGTAAGCAACCAATTTATAAAGAAGTGGAGGTGCCAGCGAGAAAAGGGTGTGAAAAGAAACAAAAGGATAAGCGGAACAGGGAGGAAAGGGCAAATAATGGATGTGTATTAGAATATGAAGAAGTTGCAGGGGTGATTGAGGATGTTCTTGAGGATCTTTTGGCTAACTGCAGGAGAAATAATAAATCCCTGCCAATTTCATCTTTGTACAATTCTCCGGATGAAAGGTAAGCTTAAAAATTGTTTTATTTGCCATTTTATCATTTTTTTATCCTCATCAACTGATGCTTAATGCAGCGTGGGCTAGCAGACTAATAAGAGGAGCAAAAAGATGCGGGCACAGTAACGTCGTATGTTGAATTATATCATTGAAACTAAACTAGCCGTGCCGTCTTTATTTATATCTGGCGCGTGCAACGTGTCTGTGATGGGGTCATATGGACCAGATTACATTTTTTAAATATTATTACATTAATTTTTTACCTGCGAATGGACGCGGCTACTAGTTCCCATCTCCCTTGCATTCCCATCTCCTCTAGCGCACTCCAGAATTATGGCTGTGCCATCAAGTAGCAGAGTCAGCGTATTGTATCATCAGGTGTGATCGCAATGACTTTGTTTGTTCAGAATTTGACGACTTTTGATTAGTTTGAAAGATAGAGAAACCTAAAACATGTATCTAGACATGTTTTGGGTATAAACACATTTATTAAATATCTAAAAAAACTAAGTCAGTTATATCTGGATAGGAGTAGTACACTATTACAACACGCTCGATCCCTTCTCAAAGACTCCAAATTACGGCTGTGCCATCAAGTGCTGGGAGCAGAGTCAGCGTATTGTCCTATCAGATATGCCAGGGAACGCGCGAACTTTATTTTCCGGATCGGACGAGTTTTGATCGACTAGTTTCAAAGACAAAGACAACTAAAACATGACCAACATATATAGATTATGACGATAATCGACCATGACTCAGGTGACCCAGATCCAAAGAGCACATTAAGATACCGTACATAGATTTAATTTAGGCTTAAGTGGCCCTAATCGACTATGACGCTCCCGCAGTCTCCATCATTGACGACGTTGTCCGCGTCGACGCCAGCCTCCTCCGTGTTGGAATCGATGCCGACATTCCCGGCAGCGTTCCTCCTCCTCATGGATTCTTCACGGCGGGCTGCATCGATAACGGTGGAGGTCGTACGCCTGTGCATCGCATTAAGCGCCGCCCTTCGGGGTTGCGCAGATCCGGGTGGATCTCTCGCCGGTGGGTTCCACATAGCTCAATCAACGCAGCTCTCTCCTTCTTGAACAGCTTTCGCCACACGCCAGACACGCAGTACCGCGCTTCTCTTCCGCTCCGACAGCTGGCGGCAGCGCTCCTCGATCTGCCTCGCCAACACGTTGTCGTGCAAGAGCAGCGCGACAGGAACCCCGGCGTATCTGAGATCGAAGCCGGCCGGAAGCCTCGCTAACGGCCGCGCGAGTATGTCGTAGTGGGCAAACATCTGAGCCTCGTGCAAGCTGAGTTTGGGCCTCTCCCTCTCCATGGCGATGAAGGAACACGATCTGATTTTCGGCCCCGAGGTTAAGGGGATAAGGGCAAGGACGTAGGCCCAGCGTAGTTAACACGGCCAATCAGTTCATAGAACAGACTTCTCGCGGATCGCCTTCGCGAAGGACATCACTATCGTCCACGCACCCCGATCCAACGGCGCCTAACAATCGGGGATCGGGTCTTCTAGAAGCCCAGAGCGGTTGCTGGTTAGTTCTGTGTCCCGATTGTTTGTGGCCAACGGCGGTAGTTGAAAATAATACACATTTCAATGACACTGGTGGATCCATGTGTGGTCTCTAAAGAGAACACACATCCAATAACTCTGGTTGTTGTTAGTAAAAAGAGCACACATGCAATGACACTGGTGGATCCATATGTGGTATGTGAAAAGAACACACATGCAATGACTCCAGTTGTTGTTAGTGAAAAGAACACACATGCAATGACACTGGTGGATCCATGTGTTGTCTCTAAAAAGAACACACATTTCAAGGACACTGGTGGATCCATATGTGGTATGAAAAGAACAGTCATGAAATGACTCAGTTGTTGTTAGTAAAAAGAACACACATGCAATGACACTGGTGGATCCATAGGTGGATTATGAAAAGAGCACACATGCAATGACACTGGTGGATCCATATGTGGTATGTGAAAAGAACACACATGCAACGACTCCAGTTGTTGTTAGTGAAAAGAACATACATGCAATGACACTAGTGGATCCATGTGTGGTCTCTGTAGAGAACACACATTTCAATGACACTGGTGGATCCATATGTGGGGGATATGTGAAAAGAACACACATGCAATGACTCCAGTTGTTGTTAGTGAAAAGAACACACACATGCAATGACACTGGTGGATCCATAGGTGGTATGTGAAAAGAACACACATTTCAATTACTCTGGTTGTTGTTACTAAAAAGAACACACATGCAATGACACTGGTGGATCCATAGGTGGATTGTGAAAATAGCACACATGCAATGACACTGGTGGATCCATATGTGGTATATTAAAAGAACACACATGCAATGACTCCAGTTGTTGTTAGTGAAAAGAACATACATGCAATGACACCGGTGGATCCATGTGTGGTCTCTGAAGAGAACACACATTTCAATGACTCTGGTTGTTGTTAGTAAAAAGAACACACATGTAATGACACTGGTGTATCCATGTGTGGTCTCGGAAGAGAACACACATGCAATGACTCTGGTTGTTGTTAGTAAAAAGAGCACACATGCAATGACACTGGTGGATCCATGTGTGGATTGTGAGGAGAACACACATGCAATGACATTGGTGGATCCATATGTGGTATGCGAGAAGAACAGTCATGAAATGACTCTAGTTGTTGTTAATAAAAAGAACACACATGCAATGACACTGGTGGATCCATAGGTGGATTGTGAAAAGAGCACACATGAAATGACACTGGTGGATCCATATGTGGTATATGAAAAGAACACACATGCAATGACTCTAGTTGTTGTTAGTGAAAAGAACATACATGCAATGACACTGGTGGACCCATGTGTGGTTCTAAAGATAGCACACATTTCAATGACTCTGGTTGTTTTTAGTAAAAAGAACACACATGCAATGACACTAGTGGATCCATGTGTGGTCTCTGAAGAGAACACACATGCAATGACACTGGTTGTTGTTACTAAAAAGAACACACATGCAATGACACTGGTGGATCCTTGTGTGGATTGTGAAGAGAACACACATGCAACGACACTGGTGGATCCATAGGTGGATTGTGAAAAGAGCACACATGCAATGACACTGGTGGATCCATATGTGGTATGTGAAAAGAACACACATGCAATGACTCTAGTGGTTGTTAGTGAAAAGAACACACATGCAATGACACCGGTGGATCCATAGGTGGTATGTGAAAAGAACACACATTTCAATGACTATGGTTGTTGTTAGTAAAAAAACACACATGCAATGACACTGGTGGATCCATAGGTGGATTGTGAAAAGAGCACACATGTAATGACACTGGTGGATCCATATGTGGTATGTGAAAAGAACACACATGCAATGACTCCAGTTGTTGTTAGTGAAAAGAACATACATGCAATGACATCAGGATCCATGTGTGGTCTCTGAAGAGAACACACATTTCAATGACACTGGTGGATCCATATGTGGTATGTGAAAAGAACACACATGCAATGACTCCAGTTGTTGTTACTAAAAAGAACACGCATGCAATGACACTGGTGGATCCATAGGTGGTATGTGAGAAGAACAGTCATGAAATGACTCTGGTTGTTGTTAGTAAAAAGAACACACATGCAATGACACTGGTGGATCCATAGGTGGATTGTGAAAAGAGCACACATGCAATGACACTAGTGGATCCATATGTGGTATGTGAAAAGAACACACATGCAATGACTCCAGTTGTTGTTAGTGAAAAGAACACACATGCAATGACACTGGTGGATCCATATGTGGATTGTGAAAAGAGCACACACGCAATGACACTGTTGGATCCAATTGTGGTATGTGAAAAGAACACACATGCAATGACTCTAGTTGTTGTTAGTGAAAAGAACATTGGTGGATCCATGTGTGGTCTCTGAAGAGAACACACATTTCAATGACACTGGTGGATCCATATGTGGTATGTGAAAAGAACACACATGCAATGACTCCAGTTGTTGTTACTAAAAAGAACACACATGCAATGACACTGGTGGATCCATAGGTGGTATGTGAGAAGAACAGTCATGAAATGACTCTAGTTGTTGTTAGTAAAAAGAACACACATGCAATGACACTGGTGGATCCATAGGTGGATTGTGAAAAGAGCACACATGCAATAACACTGGTGGATCCATATGTGGTATGTGAAAGGAACACACATGCAATGACACCAGTTGTTGTTAGTGAAAAGAACACACATGCAATGACACTGGTGGATCCATAGGTGGATTGTGAAAAGAGCACACACGCAATGACACTGGTGGATCCATATGTGGTATGTGAAAAGAACACACATGCAATTACTCCAGTTGTTGTTAGTGAAAAGAACATACATGCAATGACACTAGTGGATCCATGTGTGGTCTCTGAAGAGAGCACACATTTCAATGACTCTGGTTGTTGTTAGTAAAAAAGAACACACATGCAATGACACTGGTGGATCCATGTGTGGTCTCTGAAGAGAACACACATCCAATGACTCTGGTTATTGTTATTAAAAAGAACACACATGCAATGACACTGGTTGATCCATGTGTGGATTGTGAAGAGAACACACATGCAATGACACTGGTGGATCCATAGGTGGTATGTGAGAAGAACAAATGAAATGAACTGTTGTTGTTAGTAAAAAGAACACACATGCAATGTCACTGGTGAATCCATAAGTGGATTGTGAAAAGAGCACACATGCAATGACACTGGTGGATCCATATGTGGTATGTGAAAAGAAACACATGCAATGACTCCAGTTGTTATTAGTGAAAAGAACATACATGCAATGACACTGGTGGATCCATGTGTGGTCTCTGAAGAGAACACACATTTCAATGACACTGGTGGATCCATAGGTGGTATGTAAAAAGAACACACATTTCAATGACTGGATGTTGTTAGTAAAAAGAACACACATGCAATGACACTGGTGGATCCATAGGTGGATTGTGAAAAGAGCACACATTTCAATGACGCTGGTTGTTGTTAGTAAAAAGAACACACATGCAATGACACTGGTGGATCCATAGGTGGATTGTGAAAAGAGCACACATGGAATGACTCTAGTTGTTATTAGTAAAAAGAGCACACATGCAATGACACTAGTGGATCCATGTGTGGATTGTGAAGAGAACACATATGCAATGACACTGGTGGATCCATATGTGGTATGTGAGAAGAACAGTCATGAAATGACTCTGGTTGTTGTTAGTAAAAAGAACACACATGCAAAGACACTGGTGGATCCATAGGTGGATTGTGAAAAGAGCACACATGCAATGAAACTGGTGGATCCATATGTGGTATGTGAAAAGAACACACATGCAATGACTCCAGTTGTTGTTAGTGAAAAGAACATACATGCAATGACACTGGTGGATCCATGTGTGGTCTCTGAAGAGAGCACACATTTCAATGACTGGTTGTTGTTAGTAAAAAACACACATGCAATGGCACTGGTGGATCCATGTGTGGTCTCTGAAGAGAACACACATGCAATGACTCTGGTTGTTGTTACTAAAAAGAACACACATGCAATGACACTGGTGGATCCATGTGTGGATTTTGAAGAGAACACACATGCAATGACACTGGTGGATCCAGAGGTGGTATGCGAGAAGAACAGCCATGAAATGACTCTGGTTGTTGTTAGTAAAAAGAACACACATGCAATGTCACTGGTGGATCCATAGGTGGATTGTGTAAAGAGCACACATGCAATGACACTGGTGGATCCATATGTGGTATGTGAAGAGAACACACATGCAATGACTCCAGTTGTTGTTAATGAAAAGAACATACATGCAATGACACTGGTGGATCCATGTGTGGTCTCTGAAGAGAACACACATTTCAATGACACTAGTGGATCCATATGTGGTATGTGAAAAGAACACACATGCAATGACTCCAGTTGTTGTTACTAAAGAGAACACATATTTCAATGATACTGGTGGATCCATATGTGGTATTTGAAAAGAATAGTCATGAAATGACTCAGTTGTTGTTAGTAAAAAGAACACACATGCAATGACACTGGTGGATCCATAGGTGGATTATGAAAAGAGCACACATGCAATGACACTGGTGGATCCATATGTGGTATGTGAAAAGAACACACATGTAATGTCTCCAGTTGTTGTTAATGAAAAGAACATACATGCAATGACACTGGTGGATCCATGTGTGGTCTCTGTAGAGAACACACATTTCAATGACACTGGTGGATCCATATGTGGGGGATATGTGAAAAGAACACACATGCAATGACTCCAGTTGTTGTTAGTGAAAAGAACACACATGCAATGACACTGGTGGATCCATAGGTGGTATGTGAAAAGAACACACATTTCAATGACTCTGGTTGTTGTTAGTAAAAAGAACACACATGCAATGACACTGGTGGATCCATAGGTGGATTGTGAAAAGAGCACATATTTCAATGACTCTAGTTGTTGTTAGTAAAAAGAACACACCTGCAATGACACTGGTGGATCCATAGGTGGATTGTGAAAAGAGCACACATGCAATGGCATTTGAATGGTACTGGTGGATCCATAGGCGGATTGTGAAAAGAGATTTTCCCTCTCTCTCGGTCACAAATCTCACAAAAGCCCAAACGTGTGGAGATCCCAAACATGTGCTCACTCTGGGTGCTATGCCCTGATTGGCTGACACAGATGTCACGCGGATCATCTCCACCAACCATTGATCCCATGTGATCCAACGGGCAGGATAACCCCTCCCTTCTCCACTTTTTTTATGCATGGTCAATCCGTGCCACCTCTCTATCCGTGCGACCGATACTTTACCCCCATAAACAAGTGAAAATCCATCTATCTAACTAAAATAAATGATCATATTTCGAAGAAGCCATCGTCTTTGTCTTCCGGTTTGTCCTCGTCTTCGTCAACACCATGGTCCCTGCCATCACCGCCGTTGGTGCCCTCCTCTAACAACTCGACACCGCCCCCGTCCTCGAATAAGCGCGCTATCTCCTCGTCGGAGTCCTCCTCCTCCTCTTCGTAGTCCCACGGGTCCACGTCACTCTCCTCCGCTTCTGCCTCCAACTGATCTATGAACGCCTCCTCGTTGGTCGAGTCAGACTCGTCTAAATAGCTATCTCCTCTCTTCTTCCTGGTCTTCTTCTCGTTCATCTTCTTGTTCGTACTCGACGGTGTAACACGCGCCCCCGTCCTGGCTGCTGCTTTGCGCTCGTCCGACGCTGCAGGTACCCCGTGCTCCTCCTGCATGGCCGGTACGAGCTTCGACATCGTGGTGTCCTTGAGTGCCAATGTCGATGGATCCTGGCGCAGTCGGACACGACGTGCTGCCTCAGCAGGCGACTCACGAGCGCGGATGATGCAGCGAAGAGCCGGGGACACATGACGGTCAGTGGACGGCTTGGACCTGCCATTGCCATGGCGAGGGGGCATCGTGCTCGAGGTAGTTGCTCTGAATGGTCGATGGCGGGTACACAGAGTGGGGTGCCGATCTGATCAAGGACGAGCAGCGGTTTCGTGCGTCGTGTCCATGCATGCATTTGTCGATTATCAAAAAAAAAGTAATATCTCGTGTACTGAACATAATTTGATCACAACAAAAGTGGCACAGCGTATTCTAGACTCGTAAATATCCCGTGCGTGCCTGTCACGTGGAGTTCGACGGAGTTGGACGTGCCGACGTGATCGTGCAGCAGTTGCGCGCGTCATTGCCCCATCAACATGTGACACACGCACGCGGGATGTGCACGCCGATTCCCGTGATGACCACCCGGCTCGCACTCCCCTTATTATATACTGGATTTTGGGCGGCACCGAAGACCATTGAAGTGTCCATCGCAATAAAGACAAGTCCCATCGATTCCCTACCCTGCCTCCCTAGCTTCTTTGAGAAGGTAGACCGTACACAGTGGTCTTGTATAATAGTACTAGTACTACTGGACCACGGCCTGTACTCTTTACTCTTCTCCCACACTAATAATCACTATCTCCTTCCTCCTGCCGCCGCCACACTCACCCTGCAAGCCATGGCTCCACTGAGGAGGGGGAGAGGCCGGTCGACGATCCTCACAGAGAAAAGGGAGAGAAATCGCCGCGAGGCACTTCTTGCTCTACCAGCCGCTCAAGCCCACCCTCTCATCGAGGCCCAATCTCCCCCGACAATGGCGTCGAATGTTCTAGCAGTAGGGCTCCTCTGACGGGTCTCCTTATTCTACTTCTTCTCCATCTCCCTCTCCATCATGATCTTAATCAGCTTCTTCTTGTTTTTCTTCTTCTGGCTCTTCCTCTTCTACGTATTACAGGTCGGCCGTGGAGCCCGAATCCACCACGACGGAGGCGTTGCAGGACCCGTTTGGCCTCGTTCCATGTCTCATGAGGTAGCAAATCTCCACGCTGTTATTTCTCCGAGTTATGATGTGGATTTCTTAGATGATGTCCGCCCCGCATTGGTTTTTCTTCTTCTTTTGCGAGTTGTATTAGTTTTCATGAATATGACTGGATCTCTTGGTCTTTCCTTAATACCGCTGTTCATAGATTCACTATGGATTTTTTGTGATTAGGATTAGTTTATCGTGGTCATGAATAGATCTCCAGGTCCATTTTTTAACACTGCGGCCAATAGATTCAACAGGGATTTTTTTTATCTGTATTAGTATTCACCTGGGACCTGGAGTGTAATTGTAGAATTCCTATTTCAATTAACATGAACGATGCATCAATCGAAGGCCGAGTACCGTGAGAAGGTGGCCGCGATCAGTTCCAAGATTGCCAACCAACATGATCTTGCACGCTCCCTCACCCAAGCTAATGAGAGCTTATGCAAGCAATTATCTGTGTAGAAGGAGATCTCGCTAGATTTTGCATGTGACGTCGTTAGGCTGCAGAAAGTGCTCGGCCGTAACTTGAACAGGAAAGAACAGGCCATCAATATAATCAACGAGATCACGAAGGAGAAGAAGAATCTCATGGAAAGGTGCATTCGCCTACAGGACGAAGTCAGCGAGGCACTCAGAGGACGCGTCGAGGAAACCAAGGCTACCATCCGAGCCTACCATGATAGGAACCGTTGCCTGGATGCAGTCAAGGAGATGAAGGCAGACATGAGCAGAGGGATCACCGTACTCGAGGGTGTTCGGAAAGAGAACGAGGAGCTAAGGGCATGTCCGAGGCGACGAGCAATGCCCAAGTCTGATTCCGGTTAGCGGGGACACGAATACCAGTTCGTCCTCCTCTCCTTTTGTAATGTTTAGGGTTCAGGGAGCAATGCCCATGTCTGCTTCCCATTATAGGGTGCAATAAGAATCCTAGGGCAACTCCTTATCTATCTGGACATGTGTTGGTGTTCATGTTCATGAATGGACACCATGTTCTCTTTCCATTATGTATCTGGACATGGGTTTCTGCATTATGAGTTTGCCACTCTCCCACTACTATTTGATGATATTGGGAAAAACCCACAGCACACTAAACTGCTGATAAATCTTATTTGTCTTTGAAATTGAAATTATGACAGTGCCACTAGTCGATTCATAAAATGTTGATTAGTCCTAGATTGCTTCTTCCTTGAAATTATGATAGTGCCACTAGTCGATTTAGTTAATTATGGAAACTAACCAGCTTGTCCTGGTGAACTGAACAAACCATACTATGTATTTTTGTTGCAGGGAAAGAGGCGAAAGATCGACCGGGACCTGGCGACCTGGCTAAATGACAAGATAGCAATCCAAAGGGAGAAGCAAAATTCCCAGAAACTGGCCTTTGACCAACTGCGTGCTGAAGTCGCGGTCCTTTCTGACAAGTGCCAGAAACTGAAGGAGTTAAACACCGACTGGGTGAAGCTACACAGTGAAGGTCGCGCCTCGGCTAGGAAGCAGATGGAGATCATGAAAGGGATCTTGAAGGAAAATCGTATGGCTACGGACAAAATTCTCCAATCCGTGACGGAGCGCTAGAACCTACAGCTGAAGCACGACATAGTACTGAAGGAGCTGGCCAATCTTAGGGAGGAAAACAGGTAGCTCCGGGCCAGGCTCGCTTGAACACAACATATGTCTATTTAGTACTGAACTGCCTGGTTTATCCTCTGCAGTGGTGATTTTGTAAGCATGAACATAACTCTATGCACGATATGTGTGTTCGTCTGAAATTAGTTTGCTCGAGGATTGAGTTTGGCTTAGTTCGGAAAGCGCAACTGCAAGTCTTACAATTAACTAGTTTCAGGCATTGGTACAATATAAATTATTCATCTCGAATTTCCTTTATCCTCTATAGTCTGTCCTTGTTCACCCTCGCGCGCCTTCTTCAGTTCTTTCAACAGATCCGCAATGCAGTACTCTAGCTTCTTCTTGTCTTCCCTGAGCTGATCCCTCTCCTTTTCTGCATTATGAATCAGCAACCTGTGACTATCCTGAAGCTTCTTTGCAGTTCCAACAACCAAGCTCCCATCGATTCTGTCAGTTAGCTCTGACTGCAAATTCTCGATTTCTTGTTCCAGCTCCTTATTTTGTACCGACAGCTTGTAATTTTTTTCAGCTGCATCACTTACATTAGTAAATCTCCCTGACCTTTCGAACGCATAAATCTCCCATAACTGTGCCAAACATTTCTTAAGTGCATCTGGCCACTCAAGATCCACCCACTCTACTGCTTTACACACCGGGCCAACCTAAAAACACACACACTATAGTGTTATGAACATGCACGATACATTTTATTTCATGTCACAGTTGCACATAATGTAAACACACCTGATTTGTATAGCCCAAAAACCTTCTCCCAGTGTTACTGCCTTCGAATGCAACATATCTCCTCAGTTTTAGCCCATGGTCACATGGCACTTCTCCATCGAGATCTAGGCCCTCCCATTTGGAGTCGTAGATCGTCCTTGGTACCTATGGGTAAATGCAAAGCTGAAATCAAACACAATTGCATGCACATATGGAGCTCAGATCGAGAGATTTACCATTGTCTAACCCTAGCCCGAGAAAACAGAGGAACTCACATCATCGAAGGAATACTCGATGTCGAAGAGAAGGTTGTCACTGCTCGACTAGCCGTCCTCGCCGTTCAAGGATAGCATGGCGAATGCATCGTCGCAGGCGACGGCGACGGCGTCGGTGTCGGTGAGAGAGAGAGAGCAGCCCTTCTACCACTGCAACGATGACTAAATTGGCATGTTACAATAGTTTAATGGATACCATGCCCTTTCCCTGGATTACTGTCTCCTGCCTGATATGGATTCTCTTCACACATTCTCATTTAAAATATTAAACCTGCACTCCCTCCATCCTAATTTCATTGCCTAACAAAAACATACCAGTATATTACATCATCCAAAGAAACAAAATCATGTCAACTACAAGGTACTTATGCATCACTTCTTCAGTCATGGTTTCACAAAACATTACATTATAATCTCTCAACAAACATAACCACAACATGGTTTCACAAAACATCACATTACAATCCCTCAACAAACGTAATCACAGAAACAAGTATATTACATCAACTCAAGAAACAAAATCATGTCGACTACAAGGTACTTACACATCACTTGTCCTGTCATGGTTTTGCAAAACATTACATTACAGTCTCTCAACAAACAAAATAACAGAAACAAGTATAATACATCATCTCAAGAAACATAATCATGTCAACTACAATGTATTTATGCATCACTAGTCCAGTCATGGTTTCGCAAAACATTACATTACAATGTCCCAACAAACATAATAATAGAAACAAGTATGGTACGTCATCTTAAGAAATTTAATCATATCAACTACAATGTACTTATGTCTTATTACAACAACGATGGTTTCAGTGAGTGACACGTCCAAAAATCTCAACAGCTCGCACAGCATTATATCGCAATCTCTCAACAAACATAATCACAGAAGCACGCTCTAAATGCAACAACAGTCAATATTACAAATACAGGCAGGGGAACCCCGTGGTCCATATGACAAGCCCAGGGTAGCAGCTCTCATCAGATCTCATCAACGTCGACCACCTCATTTTGTTCAGCCACTACAGGGGCATCTACATCCACTATAACCTGTTCAACAACATCAGAAATGGTACCAAGGAAGAACACCTTCCTGGTTTGCTTCTTTCGCCGCATAATCTGCATAAGATCTTCAGTATCCAAAAGATCTATGAATTGTTGCTTCTTATGATGCCACCACCGGATTTTTGCCATCTGCTTAGGGCCAATACTGATTTCCTTACCGATCATCTCTCTCATTTCATCAAGAGTTATGTTTTTGGAATCGACAGTGATCTCCACAGTACATGACGAAACTGGCTTATTAACTCCCTCATCAAGTTTTGTCATGTATGAATCCACCTCTATGCGTATACTAAACTTATCTAGATCAGCATCTATTGGTCTGTATTCTCTAGGAGCAGAAGCTCTGGCAGCAAGATCTCTAGCATCTACATACATATCATCTATCATCGCTTCAACTTTCACCTTACGATCAGCTGCACAACACTCCCAAACCATCTGAAGCTCATGGGAATGCTCAATTTGCTGATAGGTATCATTCATGTTGCGCCACACCAATTCTGTCCTCTGTCTAGAACCCCAGGGAATTCTAGCGGCAAGCATATCTACCACCATGAAATGACACAACCTCTTTGCAATTCACAAGCAGATGCACATCTTGCCCGAACACAACCCTCGCAACTAAAATCAAGCTTTGCGATTGTCTTGCGAACATGAACTGTGAACTCATATAGGTCCCTTGTATCAAAGTTGTGCCTAATTTGATTAAAAAGGGGAACATTTCAGTTCATTCGATTCTATTATGCCGTAACTAATCTACTTGCAAGATAAGGCACAGATAAGAAAAATTCACCTCTCGCTCTTCTCCCGGGTTTTTTTCTTCGAGATCTTAGTGCTGCATCCGCCCACCGGAGCCGAACAATCCGCCGCCGGCCTTGCTTTTCTCTTCAACCCGCTGCTCATAGGTACCTTGGGAGCAGAATCCTTGCTGGCCTCCTCGCTAACCGGGGCTGAAGACCTCGCCGCTGCTACGCGTTGAGCCCCAGACTTGGGCCCCGACGGACCCTTTTCAGTCGGCGACGTAGCTACAACCTTCGCCTTGCAATACATGCTGGGTCGCCGCCGCCGGATTCAGTGTCGGGGGAGGGAGAAAAAAGGTCCCCCACCGCCGGCAGATTTAGGATCGGGGAAGGGAAGAAAAGGGACCGCCGCCGCCGTAGCAAGATTCAGTGTCGAGAGTTAGGAAAGTACAGTAATGGATTTTCCCCTACGACACGTGCAGGGTGGCTAAGAAGAGTAACCGGCGAAGGAGGGGCACAGCAGGAACTAGTGTAACGGAATATCCTGACTTGCGGGCGCGATTTGAAAATATTGGGTTTGGCCGTCATTCACTCGAAAGATCCCTCTCAGCAATTGGCGCCCCAACTTTTCAAATCGCGGTGATAAAAATCAACTTGGGTACCCCGTTGCCTGGCCACCCCAACTTTCGGGCCACAAAATGATATTCTCATTGAGGAACCCCTTGTGGCGAATCGGGAAGGAAAATGCTCTACTCAAGTGGAGCCCTCATCGACACAAGCTCAACATGCTCCAACCATTGGAGAATCTTCTACACCAACCACACAGAATTTTGAAGATCAACATGCTCCTGAATGTTCCAGGACGGATTATCCGGTCAACACCGGATTATCCGGCCATCCCTCCATCGCTGGCCAAAATGATCAACATATCGAAGAATCTGCTGCAAGTCCTAGGCCGGATTTTCCGGCTGACCCCGGATTACCCGGCCATTCTCCAATTCGAGCAAGATCCAGTCAAGTTTGTGAAGATGCTTCAGGTTCTCCTAGGCCGGATTATCCAGCCCCACCCTCGGCCGGATTATCCGGCCCTGAAACTCTTGAAGAGCAGCAGACCCTTGTTATGGCTGTTGATCAACTTCAAGGGCAAGGTTCATCATCTCCTACTACTGCTAATCAAGCTACAGATCAAGTCCAAGCCAATGATTCCAACAAAGACTCAAATGATGAAGTTATTCCTCCAAGAGACAACAAGCTAATTGAACTGCGTCGCAAAGCTCGTGCAGATAGGAACCTTGAGTTAAGGGGTCACACCCTTGACAAAGTTGTAGGTGATCTTTGACAAAGGGTGTCCACAAGAAGGGAGTTGGCAAGTTTTGGTGAGCATCAAGCTCACATCTCAATGGTGGAACCCAAGAAAGTGTTTGAAGCTCTTTAGGATCCGGACTGGGTTGTTGCTATGCATGAAGAGTTGAATAACTTTGAACACAACAAGGTCTAGAAATTAGTAGATAAGCCCAAGGATTGCTGCAATGTTATCGACACAAAATGGATATTTAAAAACAAGCAAGATGAGAATGGTGTTGTTGTGAGGAACAAGGCAAGACTCGTGGCACAAGGCTATTCCCAAGTTGAGGGCATTGACTTCGGCGAGACTTATGCTCTTGTGGCTCGTCTTGAGTCCATCTGTATCCTTCTTGCTTATGCTGCTCATAATAATTTTAATTTGCAGCAAATGGATGTTAAGAGTGCTTTTCTTAATGGTCCTCTACATGAGTTGGTATATGTAAAGCAACCCCCAGGATTTGAGGATCCTAACTTCCCGAACCATGTCTACAAACTCGATAAGGCACTCTATGGCCTTAAACAAGCCCCACGTGCATGGTATGAGCACCTTAAAGAGCTTTTGTTAGACCGTGGCTTCGAAGTTGGGAAAATAGATCCCACTCTTTTTACTAAGAAGGTTAAGGGGGAGCTCTTTGTATGCCAACTATATGTAGACGATATTATCTTTGGCTCTACTAATAAAGCTTTTAATGATGAATTTTCAAAGCTTATGACTGACAGGTTTGAGATGTCTATGATGGGGGAGTTACAGTTCTTTCTTGGATTTGAGATCAAGCAACTTAGAGAAGGAACCTTCATCAATCAAGCAAAATACATCCAAGACATGCTCAAGAGATTCAAGATGACGGATCTTAAAGGCGTCGCCACTCCGATGAAAAAAATGTCACCTTGAGCATAATCCCCATGGTAAAGATGTGGACCAAAAGGTATATGATGGCCCAAAATATATCGAACTCGTTGGGGAACCCCAAGAGGAAGGTATGATGAGCACAGCAGTAAGTTTTCCCTTAGTACGGAACAAAGGTTATCAATCTAGTAGGAGCAAGGAAACACCCCAAAGGTGTTGCTAGCTGAGCCTTGGCAGGGCGCATTACCGGTGCCAGCAGCAACGTGGAGACATGCACAACACAACCACAGAACTCTGTCCCTAACTTGCGATGAGGTTGTCAATCTCACCGGTTTTGCTGAAAACAAAGGATTAAACGTATTGAATGGGAGGAAGTAATAGTTTGTAGAAAGTAAACACAAAGCAGTAAACAGTTTAATAGATTGAATGTAAAAGAAAGGATCGGGGTCCATAGTTCACTAGAGGTGGCTCTCCTTAAGATAGATAACATGCTAGGTGAACAAATTACAGCGGGGCAATTGACAAACATCGAGAAAGCATACAAGCATATACTAATCATCTTGACTCCTCTGAGACTTGATTGGGCATTACAATATTATACATAGACCGCCATCCAACTGCATCTATGACTAATAATCCACCTTCAGGTTATCATCCGAACCCCTCCAAAGATTAAGTTGCAAGCAACAGATTATTGCTTTACGAATTGCGTGTAAAGTAAACAATACGATTGTTCTATGAACAAAGGATTGTTGTTTTCTCCCTAGTAGCAACAGCACATCTAGTACCTTCGAGATTTCTGTCACTTCCCCGGATTACCAGAGGCATGAACCCACTATCGAGCATAAATACTAACTCTTGGAGTTGCTAGCATCTACTTGGCCAAGATAGCTACTAACAACGGAAAGCATGCAAGATCACAAATAAGAAAGACATGATAGAATCAATAATCAATCTGAAATAGCATCTCAATATCCATCGGATCCCCGCAAACACAACATGCAGAATTACAAATAGATGATCTTGATCATGAATGGAGCTCACAAGATCTAAACATGATAGCACAAAGGAGGAGAACTAGCCATCTAGCTACTACATGGACCCGTAGTCTAGAGATGAACTACTCACGCATCACACCGGAGGCTTGCATGATGATGAAGAAGGCCTGTGGTGAATTCTCTCCAGGTGCCGGAAGAGCTTGATCCTCCTGATCTAGGGATGGAGATGACGGCGGCTACAGACTCTTTCGTGGATTTTTGATCGGGTACTTAGGGTTTCCGTATCAGAGGTAATATATAGGCGGAAGGAGAGGCCGATGGGGTGCCTGGGCTGGCCACATCACCCCCTGGCGTGGGCCAAGCCTGGCCGTGGGGCCAGGTGGTGTGGCCGCCCTCTGGCCCTTCTCCGTCTCGTATTCTGGCTCCAAGTGTCCCCCGGTAAAATAATGACTTTGGCTTTTGTCCCGTCCAATTCCGAGAATATTCATTTTCTGACTTCCTGAAACCAAAAATAGCAGAAAACAGCAGTGTAATCGTGGCTCTTGTTAATAGGTTAGTCCAAGAAATCATATGAAAAGTACTCCAAAGTGTGGACAAAACACAAGAAAGTAGATAAAACCAAGCATGGAACATCAAAAATTATAGATACATTTGCAATGTATCAGTATACCGGTCCAGGATCGGCTCTCTTCTTTACCTTCGTGCATCTAGACTCGATATTGTGATGAGTGTAGGGGTGTGTGCAAGGTATCAAGCAGCTCCTCAAGAAATCCACTTAGTGGCGGTCAAGAGGATCTTCCGATATTTGGTTCATTCCCCTAATTTCGGTCTTTGGTATCCCAAGGTCTCCAATTTCTCTCTATGTGGATATACTGATTCAGATTGGGCTGGTGATAAGGATGATCGGAAATCAACTTCTGGAGCTTGTCAATTCTTGGGAAGATCTCTAGTATGTTGGTCTTCTAAAAAGCAGAATTGTATATCTCTCTCCACCGATGAAAAAGCTGAATATGTGGCTGCTGCTAGTGCATGTACTCAATTATTATGGATGAGGCAAACTTTAAAGGAATACGATGTCAATTGTGACAAAGTGCCTCTTTTATGCGATAATGAAAGTGCAATCAAAATTGCATACAATCGGGTACAGCACACAAGGACGAAGCACATTGAGATTTGGAATCATTTTATTCGGGACCATGTTGCTAGAGGCGATATTGATCTATCTTTTGTGAGCACGAAGAACCAACTTGCTGATATTTTCATGAAGCCACTTGATGAAGCAAGGTTTTGCTACTTGAGGAATGAGCTAAATATTGTTGATTCAAGGAGCTTGTCTTGATTACCCATGCACTCACTCTTACATCTTAGTCTTATTCGGTCTAGGCGTGGGCATGGATATAGGGGGAGTGTGGTCCTAATTGATTGGGCTAACCCTCCCTCAATAATGCCGAAAGCAAGTCAAATCATTTCTCTTTATATCATTTTGTGATATGTGAGCTTATTGATGAGTATTGGTCATGAACCCAAGATATATCTCCGCGGTGTCATACCATGCACTCCAACAAGGTGGCCTCGGCCACCGCCCTCTTCCATGAGAAGAGTTGGGTTTATTTGGATCTTTTTGGTTGTTCTTGCTCATCTTATGTTCTTATGGGAATCACACTTAATTTTGCCCTTTGGTTGATTTGATTCTTGCAATTTTGAGTGTGTAGTACCATCTCAGTTTGGTTCTATTAATCCTAAGCCTATCCCTACCCTAAGCCATCTTTTTTTGCACACAAGTCCCTTGTACACCTTGTGGGGGTGTTGTTTGGGGACGCGCGGGCCTGAATCTGTGTATAACAGAATTTCAGATTTTAGGCCAGAAAATCCGGCCCAAGTGTAGGCCGGGTAATCCGGCCCTGGCAGCTGTAGTCTTTAAGGGCTGGGGTCGGGGGGAAGGGCTCATAACAAGCAGCACTTCTCCCCCAACCCTCTCCCTCTCCCCAGCCGCCGCCTGCCGCCCCCACCCTCCCCGGAGCCTCTCCGGCCGCCGGATGTTCCGGGCCTCCCCGGATCTTCTTCTCCGCGCCTCCAGGTACCTTCTCCTCCGTGTTCTTCCTCCAATGAGTGAGGATAACTCCCTCTCTCCCCATCTTTGCTAGATGTGTTACTTGTTGGGTGGAACATTGTCTAGAAGATTATTTCTTCGTGTAGAAATTGTAGTCTTGCAGTATCTAGGCCCGATCTACGTCTTTGCATTCAATCGAGGCGATTCTGAAATTTTCTGCCAGGGCCAGATTATCCGCCCCTGGCCAGGCCGGATAATCTAGCCTGACAGATTCAAAACTGGATCAGTTTCGTATGGATTTTGTGCCATGAGTATGATTGGACTATGAACTGTTTGCCTACTATTTCTATGTTCTCTCTTGGACTTGTGTGTGTGTGCTTATCCCCTTGCTATCCGTCTTATTCGCTTCACAGGTGGTTCCAGTGCTCCCAAGACATACAAGTGTTGTCCTCGTGCTAAATACTTTCGGGGCGACGGTGCGGGTAAATTAGTGGACGAGGTTGAGCTGAGGAGAAGGAAGAACGAGGCAAAACGCATGGCTGAACAGGATATGAGGGATAGGAAGGGTGTGTCCAAGAGGAAGGGCAAAGAGCCCAAGATTAACTATAAGAAGATGGATCATGTTACTTTCTCTTCCATTCGTCATCGTGATCTATTTGATAAACTGTCGCATGATACTGAGCTGGGCGACTCTTTTTTTGGTGTACTAAACAAAAGGGTATCTATGAAGATGTGTATGCTCGGCAGAAGATTCGGCCTATGCATCTTCTGATTATTGTTGAGGCCATGGAGAAGCCTCAACTTGTTGATGCCATGTATGTGACTGAGAGGATGGGGCTGCACCATCTCATGGCCCTCCAATGCGCCTATGATTCTGAGATTGTGAAGCAGTTCTTCTCCACCTTGGTTATTTGCGGTGATGAGCACCGCACCATAAAGTGGATGACTCGTGACAAGCCTATGCAAGCTGATTTCCGTGTTTTTGCTGAGGTTCTTGGTTACTCCTTCCGCAACAGGGACCGTGCTAGTGGTCACCGTATCATCACCCAACTCAAGCCCAATAAAGATGCAGTCCTCTCTCCGTGCACTGTTGACAATGTTATTGTGGGCACCCTTGCTGGTCTTTCTCCCATATATGCTTGCTTGGTGGGTCTCTTCCGTGACTCTATCACCCCAAGTGGGGGAAACAATGACAGTATCAGTGGTCACCTGGTTCAGCTTCTTGCCTTCTCTCATGAGGTGGCGTCCTGTGAGGATGAGTCCATGTCGTACAAGCTGGATGTGATGGACTTTATTTACCATGAGTTGGTCGATGCCATGTTCAATAGGCTATCCATCCCATATGCTCCATACATCATGATGCTGATCAAGCACTTGCTTCCCGCTGAAGAGTTCAATATCGATGTGGAACACAAGGCGAAGAAGATCTACAACAAGGTGAGGAATACCTCAAACCCATCGTCTGCTCCTGAGGGTCTCATGAGGGATGCTCGTGCCAGTGCTCGTAGGCCTCCAGTGCCTCCTATTGCTCATGAGATCAAGCAGCTGAATTGGTTCCAACGGAACATTCTTTGCATGGGTGTGGACACTTGCAAGGGACAATATGAGGCATACAAGCAATGCCACGAGATGGCTCATACTCAGTAGGTCATCCTCCACGATGTGTCTGGTGCATCAGGCGATCCCCCTACTCCTTCTACTCCCACCCCATATGCTCGGTGGAACTCTTCTTCTGGCTCAACTATGGTGAGATTGAGCGTCACCTATTTCCTTCTACGGCCACTGCTGATGATGAGGAGGATGACACCGAGGAGCTTGAGGATGAGGACGAAGACAGGGACAAGGACGATGATGAGGACTACGAGTGATCCCTTGGGGCGCTAGCATCGCTCTTCTTCCTTTTTGGCGTTTCGATGCCAAAGGGGGAGAAGTAGTTCTATTAGGTCTTCATGGATTTGCATGGGTCGGGCACAAGTATTTGCACTTTAGCTTTTCGGTCTTTTTCTCGCTTGTGCCCATTTAGCGTTGAACTTTTATTTGTGATTTGTGTTGTATGAGACTATGTTTGTGTGGCTTTGGATTTATCTTGTGGATTATTCTTATGGAGTCATCTATCATATTGGCTATATTGGATATCTATATCGAGGGCGGCGCTCATTATGGCTATCATTGTGTGGCTCTGGATTTATCTTGTGGATTATTCTTATGGAGTCATATATAATATTGGCTATATTGGATATATATATCGAGGGAGGCGCTCATTATGGCTATCATTGGATATTCTTATAATATTTTGAGGATGCATCTATCTCCCCTCTGGTGGTATGAATTTTTCGCGTATGTTTCAATGAAATAGACTTGTACCTTCTTGTATGCATTTGTAATCAAATGCAAATTTTAGTATGCACACATTTAGGGGGAGTCTCTTTCATTCACTAAAATATTGTTGTCTTGAGAACTATCTTGCAAATCCTAGTATTGTCATCTAACACCAAAAAGGGGGAGATTGAAAGAACATTTCATGGTTCCTTGTGTTTTGCGTGTTAGATAATAATACCGTGGAGTTTTCTCATGTGTGCTAAGTGTGCAGGAAAAGTTATTGTGTTTGGGGGGCGGATTATCCGCCCCCTGAAGGGGCCGGATAATCCGGCCTGGCTCACTTGGCAAAGGCAGGCATGGCGCATCGCTCTGACTTGGGGCGGATTTTCCCTCGGAAATTCCGAAAAGGGGCGGATTTTTCTCCCCTGACCGGATAATCCGTTCCACACCTTGGGCCGGATAATCCGGCCCCCAGGAGACGATCAAGGACAGGCAAGGCGCGACGCTCTGACTGGGGGCAGATTTTCCCCTAGAAATTCTGAAAAGGGGCGGACTTTCTTCCCTTCCAGGGATAATCCGGCCCTCACCTTGGGCCGGATAATCCGGCCCCCAGGTGACAAGCAAGGGCAGGCTCGGCGCGTCGCTCTGAGTGGGGGCGGATTATTTGCCGGATAATCCGAGTCTGGGGCAGAGTTTTCCTCGAGTCGGATAATCCTGCCCTCTCTTGGGCTAGATAATCCGACCCCCAAAGGCTTCAACGGCTCAGTTGGGACAGGGGATATAAAAGCCCCTTCACCCCCTTTGGTCAGAACTCTTGATTCATTCGAAGAAGGCCATACCTGTTGCAAGTGCTCCCTTTCTAGATCTCCCACTTCAACCACACAAAGGCTTCGATCTTTGGGGGAACTGAAGGAGGAGACAACCTACATCGTCATCATGAATCAAGCGCATCAACTCATCTCTATTCACTTGGAGAAATCCCCGATCTAGTATGCACTATGCATGGTAGCACTTCACGGAATTTTTTAGCTGGTCCCACATGTCAGTTTGTTTGATCAAAACTTGCATGCAGTGCATGGCTAGTTCACGTGCTAGTTCCGAAAAAAAGCCCGTTGATCCAAACTTGAAGTGGCAGTTCCGCTTCTTCTCTCTCGTCTCCTCGCAATGGCAGTTCTGCTTCGTCTCCCTCGTCTGTTCTCCTCTTCTTCTTCTCCTCGTAGTGGTAGTTCTTCTTTCTTCCTCGATCAAAACATTCCCGCACATAAGCTATGGACAATAGCCGGATGAAGAGGAACTGGTCCGATCTCCCGGCCGACCCACTTCGCAAGATCGCCGACTACTTGCTGGAGAAAGAGGAGTACGTCAACACCTATGCTGCTTGTCAGGAAGTCTGCACCGATTGGCGCCACACTTTAAAGGTGCCCGAATTCCATCTCAACAACTGGATCATGATAGATCACACACTTCCAGACATTGGCGACTTCACCTTCCTCAACCTCTCCACTGGTCGTTCCTTCAGGACGAATCTAATGGACGTCCATCGCAGGTTCATATTCACATCCGATATATATATAAAATTTATTTATTTGTATTTTCCATTGTAAACATCTTAGTGCTAACTGATGACCTCTTCTTCCAAAAGATTCTACTTCGTCGATGTTTCTCGTGGTGTCATCATGCTTGCTCAGAGGGTGGAGTTGTACCAGATTTGGCTTCTGAACCCAATCACTCATAAGTCTAACACTGAGTTTCAAGCACACATACCATCTGATCTTCTACAATCTGTTGTCGTGACGAAGTCCCCGATGATGGTGTTCGTTTGCACTGATTATCCAGATCATATTGCATGGGCCGATGAGATCACCCCAACGGGGCAAATCAATGAATCATTTGGAGAAGGATTGTATTCGCCATACGCTTCTGGTCTGCATGACGACATTCCGAGGGGAAGTATATGCATTACTTGAGAATGGAGACATCGTGTTGACCAACATCCAGTTAGAGCAGCGCACGAGCACTGTCACGATGGCCAAAATAATTTCAGCCCTAGCCTTTGAACAGGTACGCAGAGGCTATAGATTTTACCTAGTTGAGTCATATGGTGATCTGCTTCTTGTGTTGAATGGGGATTTCGCCAAAGGGCAACCGGTGTTGTACCGGGTGGACACGGAGAACCGCTCTCTCGAGGCTGTCGGTGACATTGGAAGTCGTGCCCTCTTCATTGATTATCATCGGTCTATCTCCGTTGACACCAGGTTACACCCCACAGTCAAACCCAGTTGCATATACTACAGTAATTATATCAGACTGTACGATATGAGGTTCAAGCCTGGGAAGAGGAACCAATAATGACGTATGGCTTAAGTCTGAAACATACACCGAGGCCTTACCCTCTGGACGAGATACTGGCAGCATATTGTAGACGGAGAGAGTTCTCTGAATATGTGTTGCAGCACGCGGGAGCCGACGACGACGAATAATATATGGGAGAATGAATCCTATATTCATCCTAGGTTATTTGCTAGCATTTTCAGGTCTATTTTTCAAAGTAGAAATTTGTACTGTATTTATATTATTTCGATCAGCAGTATGCGCATTACCTTTCAGACAAAATTGTAATATATTTAATTTTAGTACTTTCAAAATTCAAAGTATTTATTTTGAGTAGCTTCTTTCAAAATTCTCTGTGTTCGACAGCCGGAGCCAGCGGCGGGCATTAGCTCAGCGCCGGAATTCAGGTTCCACATGGAAAATTACACAATAATGTGTTGGTACGTGGAACCAGCCCTCGAACCTGGGATGCGCACCGTCGAAGGTGGAGGAGGCGGGCCTGCCAGTCAGAAAACATGCCACGTCGGCATCCCCTGTTTCTGATGCTCTTTAAAAAAGAAAACGCGCCACATCGTCATCCCTTGTTTCTGATGGTGTTGCTATAATCGACGGTACATGGTGGCATAGAAATAATATCGTATAAACATAAGGGCACAGTCGTCAACATTTGTAAAATGAAACCCGGTCTCCTACCTGTCCTGGTACATTGCCCGATGAGGTGGATAGCTATGACCGATCTTTTTAATATGTCCGCACTCTTATGCTGAGAAGGGAAATAAAGATTGAGCGGTTAATGCAACGAGTGTTGAATTATTGCCCACTAAGGAAATGGGAGATGGTTATTTTCACGCGTGCCCGTAGTCCAAACCTACTGTTAGTCTTTCACTCCCCTTCTCCGACAAACCACAGTTCACCCTGTGTAGCTCCTCCGCGCCGCACCACCTACGGTAACATGGCCCCGCCTAAGTAGCCGCCGCCGCGACAGCCATCGAAACTGGGGTATTTAGCCCCTCTAAGGCAGGCCATGAAGCTCTACTTTAAGGCCGATCTCCCATTGCCCTACCAGGCGGATGATTTCGCCGAATGTGCTGAATCGAGCGCGGCAGTGGCGCCGGTGTCACCGGCACCAGATGCGGTAAGCAGGGCCAAGAGAGCGATGTGGAGAAATCGCTTGGCGGCATTACGGCATGATCTAGGCAGTGAAAACAAGGTACGTATCAAATCGTTCACGAGAGCATGTCGCCGAGGGTACACACCCTCGAACAGGGCAGCGCCAAGGTCTAGGAACTCTCGCGTCCACGCTTCAGCGCGGGCCACCTTACCGCAGTTGGGGAGGCTAGGAACACGCCGTCTATGGCAAAGACGCTCCATCCAACGCACCATCGGAGGCCGTACCGTGGCGGCGACCAAGCGTCTACACTCAGCATGCTGGATTGTTCGACAGCTGGAGCGGGCGGCGGGCATTAGCTCAGCGCCGGAATTCAGGTTCCAGTTCACACGGACCTACGATCCCAAGAAAAAGATGTCGAATTTCAGTTTCGAAGAAATCGTGACAGCATCGTAGATGGTCCAACTGAACCGGGACTGGCGCACGCAAATCGGTCGTGCATGAACGATACAGATTTCTTGTAGTTTGGCGGGAAGGGAATAGATCAGTTTGGGTTAAATGATCAAAGAACTTATGTCCTCTCAAGGCAATTGGCCAGCTAACTTTTCTGGTGAAGATCTGTAGTTTCTTCGGTGTAGAATAGTTAAGTTCAAACTAAAGAATGGCTTTTGTAGATAAAATGCTGATGAATTGTTATATAAACTAGGAAGTTTAGCCCACTTTTGTGTAGGTATAAGACCCTTTTGTATGGAAGTACTACCATTGTAAGCAAATATTATCAAGTATCTATTTCCTTCAATTACTAGTCGTGGTTAAATCCAGTTAACTGGCATTTTCTTATCCTGCATCAGATTTTAACGTCATTATGTCTGTAAACCATTTTTCCTTTGTCTTGTGTTGTCTGTAAAATGGTCCTGCAGTTCAACGTGTTAAAAATATAGCTACCTTGTACTTGAAGAGGAGATGGACTACATTTTCCTGGTATCCATAGAATTGACATTGCTCATTGCTAGACCACCCTCTTTTCATGAGGTTGTCCTTGGTTATTCACAGAAATTATAAAGCATGGTGTTCAACTACATCGACTCAAACTATTACACACACAAACTACATCAAATTCATTACCCACACATACTACATCGATTCAAACTATTACACACACATACTACTTCAAATTCATTACCCACACATACTACATCGATTCAAACTATTACACATTTTTAGTCGATGCTAACTTCCTGCTACGCTCTCCATACTACAAATTCATTAGCCACACATACCACGGCAATTCACTAGAGCTCTGTCTTCACTTGAGGGAAATCAGAACCACCAGCTTGTCCAAGCCTAGTTCCTCCACCGAAACTGTGTGTGCCATCACGAAACGGTGGTGGTCATATGCCATGGATCCTTCCAGGACAACACTACAGGCGACGAGGACGCTTTCTGGCAACCTCTTTGGGGCCCTGAATGCCATGTACCGATTTCAGAACCTCCTCCAGGTGGATGATGACCGGGTGCTTCCAGCAAAGCTGTCGCTCTGCCCTACTTGGAATCTGCACCGCGTACATCTTAGGAACGGCGTCAGGATCTTTTAGCCACGCCTTTACCTCGATGACCCATTTGTCGCTCGGTGGCACGATTTCCACCAGCTCGCCGCCAAGGCTACTGACGACCTGCTTGAGGGCCTCCGGCTCCGAAGCATCCAATGGGAGGCCGTCAAAGCCAAGTTTGGAGAAGAAACGAAGCTGTCCCAAGCGATCGTCCCACCCACAGGCGCGATGCCAACGCATGAAGCTCATTTTCTCCCCGCAGCACTCAAAAGAATGGGAAGAATGCAGAACACGCTCGGTGTCTGAGCTGTGCTCGAACCGGACGAAAAAATTGAATGGCGGCGCGCATACCTCAATCTTGACCTCATTTCGTCTGATCCCAAAACGAGACCTGAAAGCCGACAGCAACTCTGCCGGCGACACGGCGGGACGGACGTCCCATCACGGTGACCATGAGAGTGTGGTCGTCGAACTGCTGTGCCAGGGCTACCATGCCTGAGGTGCGCGGAAGCATGCAACTGCCCGAGGCCAGTCGCCGGCCAAGATCGCCCGATGGGACGTGCTCCGCCGTGCGAGAAGGACTAGCCAGAGGCGAGATATTAGTCCGGGGACGCGAAGCTCCGATACGGCAGACGATGCGACAGCGACGGCTACGAGCTTTGATTAGAGGCGTGGGAGGTTGACCGGGCATGGCGGGGATGCAAATTAGAGCAAGTGCGAGCTCTGATCTAAGAAGAGCAGCCAAAGATGAGCAAATATTATGGGGAGGGGAGAAGACCAGAGCAGAGCAAAGAAATAGATATGGTCCACTTAAGGATCTCGTCCATGCAGGGGTAAGCTAGTCCACGACCGCAAAAGACAATGGGGAATACTTATAGGGCGGGCCAAGAAGAGTTAACCTAACGGTGGTATTTGAGTTCAACCGTTTTTCGTCTGGGTCAAACGACCGTTTGGCTGTTAGATTTGTATTCACCCCCATTTGGCCTTTCTGGACAATTGGCGATTCTACTATGGCCCCTCCGTGCGATTGATGTTAACTCAGGTACCGGGACGCACTCGCCCAGGAAGTTTGGTACCACAAACAAACAATCCCCCTAATCTGGTACGTCCTATAAGGATGATTATGATACGTCAAAGTGACACTAAACACGGCAACCTCATCCATGCTTCTATGGAGATGGTCCATGAAGCCATGTCGTGCACCGCAAGGGATTGACTGAGTAAAATCATAGGACGGAACAATTAGTCGTGATTTTCATTGAACATATATATATATATATATTTACATTCTCCACATGAATTTCAGAGAACATACCGTCATAACACCAAAGTTCGTAGGGAGCGGTATGGTGATCTTCCTGTCTATACAATGCCAACTATCTTGACCACAATTGCCGCACACTTCTTCGCTATAATCCAATCTACATATATTGAGAAGAAAGTCAAAAAATGCATGTATAGAGTAAACGACATATAATACGATGGTCTCAACTACATAGCTAGCTTACATTTGGATATCATCGTCAGGGGGCGTGTACATGTAGTAGATTACGTCTGCTTGATGCATGATAAAGATCTTTATCTTGTCTCTGTATTGCATATCATGATCATTTAATAAGTTTATCTAGCCAGGTCCACTGAAAGATGTCATGATCGCTATGTTGGTCACTGTAACCACATAACTTCTGTCGAGATCAACATCTGACATCAAAGTGACCTCAAACACGACATCGTCCATGGTGTTTCTATGGAAATGGTTCGTGAAGTCCCATTGCCAAGCGCAAGGGGTTGACTGAGTAAAACAATAACAATACAATAAATTTCATGGTTTATTTCGATTATATATATAGAGACATCCATGATATTGTGTATCTCACAGAGCACATACCGTCCTAGCCTCAAACCCGACAGGGAGCACTATGGGGAACTTCTTGTCTAGGCACCTTCCCAATGGTTATGCACAGTTGTTGTACACTTGATCCATTCTATATATTTATCTAGAAATAAGATGCATAGTAAAAATAGTTATAAAGTTATTAAGTAGCAGGATAAGTAATATATATGACAAGTAGCTGATCCATGTCTAGCAGGATAAGTAATATATATGACAAAGTCTAGCGAGATAAGTCTAAATTAATATATGAGAAAGTATAGCTAGATCAGGCATCGTCGTCGTCGGACGACAAACCTAAGGAACCTAGGTTAGCAGACGATGTGGGTGTGACGGTGAAGTCGCCAGGGCTGAACCCATAGTACGGGCCCTAAGGGAGCGCGGTGGAGGAACCCACGCCGTTGGACCTAGAGGGGCTCGCCTCCTAGATGGGCTGGTGGCACGTAGTGGTCGCCAAGACCACGTATTGCTGCGCCATCACCATAGGATCCGCACGGAGCGCCTGGACCAAGGGATCAACAAGCTGTCTCTCGACCAGTCGGTGCTCCTGCTCCTCCACCCTCGTGGCGACTCTCATACCCACGGGCCTATTCTGAATAGCCATAGATCGATCCTTGGGGAAGTTAAGGGTCGCCCTAGCCCCTCTATGTTGGACTGCCATGCAGTCATAGGCACGTGACGCCTCCTCGGGGGACTGCCATGTCCCGAGGTGGCACCTAATCCCATCGATGGTGATCTTAGCCTCCCAAGTGGGGATCCTCGTCGGCTTCTTATACACACCACGATACTTTGGCTGCCACTGCGCCATACTACTTAAACAGACAAGTAAACATATTAGCAAAAACAGTGTACAAGTAACTAAATCATAGCTAGGAAGTAGATTACGGATCCATGCGCATCAAAAGTTCATGGAGAAAACCTTTTCTGAAGTTCTAATGGTTAAGTACAAGTGCAACATTGTAATTCTTCATTCAGTACAAGTACAAGTGCAACCTTTTCTGAAAACCTTCATTCAGTACAAGTGCATCAACTGTTTAAGATACCTAGGAAATAGATTACAATGGTGGAAAGGGCATATATGGCTAGAGCATCGCTACCTAGGTACGCGAAGCATATGATGGATCCGAAGATTTAAATAAAACCACTAGCTAATTTAAATAAGCAAAACATGCAAAAGGAGAAGTTGATAATAAGCAAGTAAATCCCACTTATCTACTCTTCCTTTTCCCTCTCTCTTTCTAAAACTGAATTTTTCGGTTCAATGAAAAAGTGAATTTTGTATCTAGATGGTCATCATTTTTATCCCAATTAGGCAGCTACTCATGAATGTAAAAGAAACTAGCAAAGTCATGTAATAAGTGATAATATTCAGAGACTGCATGCAAACACCTCACACGATTGCACTACTATGAATTTTTGCTTCTGCTACCAAAACAGAGGAGCCACACTGATTGCACTACTATCAATTTTTGCTTCTGCTATCACGTGTTCCTATGAATTTTCTTTGGAATGGACAGAAGTGAAAATAGCAGCCGTACTTGTTCTAGTTGTTCCATATTCTAAAGTGCAAGTGACAAAACAGATGCTACCTCTGGACCTCTTGTTAATGGATGAGATGTTGGGTTCAGAGATGGACAGCTAAAATACATGATGCAGAGACTAGGGAAAAACAAGCACTCAGCGACATGTACCTGCGGATGGGGAGGTGGTCGTCGACGAGGTGGCGGCACGGTGCTCCTGCTTCGGGACGAGCCCGTGACTAGCCTCCTCCTCCTTCCCTTCGGTGGACGCGGGACGGCGAGGGGGATTGGACGCGGGACGACGACGGCGGAGCGAGGGGCCGCGGCTAGGGTTGCGAGATTTGGGGATCGCATTTTCGTCGGGGCGATGGGGATTAGTTGAGAGATGCTGTTACAGGTGGACCCGCGTCCCACTTACCCCTGGCGCCTGCGGGCTTTATTCGCCGAGGGTAACTGATGTTTTCGGCCCGGGTGGCCATCCAACCCACCATACCCCTGGCGCCTAAGGGCTTTATTCGCCAGTGGTAAAGGCCAGCCCATCCAGGGGCATGCGGCCCACCACAGCCCCGACGCGCGCCATACCTGTTCGCCGGCTATAATTGGGCTAGCCCTGGTGCTGCTAGTGTCCTTTCGCCGGCAGTAACGTGAGGAAGGCCTGGATGGCCTTACCGCCGGCGACCCCCGTGACCACTTCGCCGACGGTAAAGAATCCAGCTATAAGGTTTTCCCTACTAGTGATCAGGGTCAAACGCTTTTGCATTTGTGTTACCTTTGGGGGGGAAAAGTCCATCGGTCTATTTATAATCATCAATGTTAGTACAAAAAGGCCTAAAAGTAATAAAAATTATAATTAGGTCTTTGGACCACCTAGAGATGACTATAGATACTAGCATGAGCTGAAGGCGCACCATCGTCCTCAACCCTCCATCACCTGATCCTGGCAAAACTTGTTGTACTAGAGTTTATTGTATAGACAAACGGGAAGTCGTCGTGCTAAAACCGCAAAGGACCAGCGCACCAGAGCAACAAACACCTCCAAAGATGATACTCGTAGATAGGAAGAGTTAGGCCTAAAACCACACCAACAAACACAAAAACCGACCGGGTCCCAGGAAATCCGCCTGACACACAAGTTCATGCGCCCTCCGCCGACTCTAGATCACCATCGGAGTAAGGATTGGGTGGGGACGATCATATTCCGACTTCAGGATGTTTCTGCCGCCTTAGCGTTTCGAATAAGACAGGCAAAAAATGTAAACGAAGAATGGGGCCCTCTTGCTGGCAAGGGGTCGTGGTCCGCCGCACCTCCAAATCCCTAAGACCGCCGAAGGCGAAGCGGACGGTGGAATCGTTGGCCAGGGGGACAGTTCTGCACTTGTATTAGCTTGACGCAATGATGAGATTAACAAAAGTTTAAGTTTTCAAATTAATATTTACAATTTTCATCTCATGAAGGTATCTTTGTTATAAAATCCTTATCAAAAAAATCTTTGTTAC
Organism: Avena insularis; assembly: GCA_023614405.1. Lineage (NCBI taxonomy): Eukaryota > Viridiplantae > Streptophyta > Magnoliopsida > Poales > Poaceae > Avena > Avena insularis. Next base: position 653,877,218 of record CM042690.1, on the reverse strand, counting down.
AAAATACTTGAAGACTCTGATATGATTGTTTTTGGACAAACACGTTCTAAATTATTCTAGCCTTCTAGGCGCCACATCATCAGAAGTTATAGAAACATTGCAAGAAACCATTCATGCATGTACGCCTTCAAAGATGCCTTAGCATTGTCTTACCTTAGAATTTCGGTAGATTACTCAGAAAATGATCCAGCTGCATCCAATGAATGGGGCATGAAAGTCAGGTGAAGGAACAGATAGCCTTTGTATAAGAGATTGATCAGAGAACAACCTAAGGACGGCTCAAGATTCTGCATACACATTGCTTCCATCACAGATAGTAACTAAACTCACGGAGCCAGGAAAATCATCTCATATGAAATAGTATTGCCTACTCTAAAATGCTGCTACATACGTACATATGTTCCTTTCAGGAAAACGATTAGCACATAAGGCGCTGGAAAGCTAATGCTTCTGATCCAATGAAACACAACAAAAAACACTTCAGAGACTACGTTTTCGCTCACCGGTTTCGAAAATTTGATTGGATCAGGAAGAACAACAACGACATCCACGTCAGAAAAAACAAGTTGTGGAGATATTTGTGAGAGTGACCCGTGGAGCTGTGCGAGCCATACATTCATACAATCTGATTAACAACGTGCAAGTTGGAAATAAAATTGTCATCTGTTTACCTAAAACTATCGCCTCTGCGTGCTTCAGCAGCAGTCATTCGGACAGCGCAACGGCAATATAGTAGCCGCCAAGTTGCCGGTGCTGATGCCTACCGTATCCGTTTCGATCTTCATGTAGAGAGAAAACTATCACAGCTTGTGTACTTACCAACAACTTCAAAGTACTGTACATACATACATACATATACTAGCGACCAATACATATACTATAGGGGTTAATGTAACTAACAGATTCGTCGCCTAGCTCGTCGCCGATTGTTATTTCGTGTAGCCTCCAAATTAGTTGAGTATACGTTAGGTTTTCATTTCACACCAACCAGCAGTCTGCGCGGAGATAGGTCAGCCTGCCGCACAGTCACACTATGCATGCTTCCAAAGTTCCAATCACGCAGCAACAAAACGGTGGGCGCTAAGAGAAGGTAGTATTCGATCACGGTCGCCGGAGCAACTTGTTACTCGTTACCACATCAGAATTTGGATAGGACGGCAATTGTAATCTCTGGAATTGGTCACACTCCGGCCGGTACAGTCTAGTAACTAATGTTTGAGCATCATGGCAAGATCAGCTATATTTTGTTCTTCCTGAAGGAGCTTTACCATCAGTATTCATTCATTGGTGGAAGAGGTAACCGAGCACCAAAATAACCACCTCAGGCTGCACCCAACTTGTCAAGGGAGCTGCCCTGTGGGTAATTTTGATTAAAGAGACCGTTTCACTGAGCCAGACGACACCTAAGATGCTACAACTACCAAGAGCTCGCGTTTCATCTCCGCATAACAAGATATATAGTACACAAATTTTGCAGCCACTCTAGGTCTACATTCTACTAGAGGTCAAGAGACAGGACCATGTCTTACTTCGCTCACAAGTTGTGCTTGCCTTCGCTTCCGGAAGCTTCCACGCCCCAACCTACTGGTTCTGCCCGATTCTGTCGTATGTATGTATCCATCATAATATCTTTGTAGGTTTCTTCCGTATCAATCATCTGAAGTTGTTTAGTCAGTCGTGCCGTGGGACAGATTGGGAATAATCCATTGCTCAGGAGGTCAATGTCAATCGTCGAGTTGCATCAGCAGCAGCTTACCATTTTCCAGCAATAGTTTTGGAGCCACTTGTGTTTCGTCAGGTGACCTCCCTCCCAGCCCAGACGCAAGAACACAGCTGACAGCACAGCACAACACACCATATAGAGGCTTTAAACTTATCATGGCTAGCTTTCACATGATGTAGAAAGATGTGAGTAATTTATGGGTGATGGGCCAAGTTGCCTTGATCGCTTCTTTCCCCTTTGGTCACTCGACGCCGCCGGTACTCCTTCATAGGGCCAGTAAACACAGACAAAGGTGAGCTAGTTAGTTAGCTAACAACAGCCAGAAAGAGAAATTATTGCAGACTTGAATAGTAGAGCACCAAACGAAGCATAAGCTAAGCAATGGCTGTCGATCTGTGGTTTGCTTTGGAATGTTACGACGGCAGGCCATGTGTGTGCTGTTTGGAAGATTAGATCATGAGTAACCACTTGGTTATATATATAGCTGCACATATATGGAGACGGCTACTTTTGGAGGAGATCATTAGCTGGTCCGATCGATCCCTCGCTAGTCATTATTCATGCAAGTAAATTAAGCCTCGGCGTTGTCGCCTTCAGACACACAAATCTTCTGATCTTTTTATTTCGCTCCCTTGGTTGTGAACTTGTGATAGGCATAACATATAATGCGTCTATATAAATTCGAATCTAGACAAAGCTAAGTCAGTTATTTCTGAACGAAAGGAGTATGTAAATTAACAATAGGCAAGATGCATTATAATTCATCAGTTCATATGTTAGGTAAGAGACTGACGGGCTGACCTAACCCAGTTTAATGTACCGATCGAGGTGTAATTGTATGTTTGTATATATAGTGATGAGTACAGCTAGGGATACAAGCGGCGTCAAAAATTTATCAGCTAGTTCATAATTAACTCATCATAGCTACTATAAAATTAACACTATGTTCTTACTTATTGTCTGCCAGCTTGTCCCGCTTGCATCCATAAGAGCATCTCCACTCGTGTTTTCAGAAAGGCGTTCCCAGCGCCTATTTTTCGTCCGGACGGCGAAAATTCGTCCAGTCGCGTTCCTAGAACGCCGATTTCGTCCGAATTTAGCCCAAAATTGGTCTGGCGTTCCCAGGCCGAACCCGAGGCGCCGGGAACGGCCTGAGAACGCCGGATGGAGAGAAAGCGAGGGTGGGCCAGCCCTGTCGGCGAGACATCCCATTTACCATCACCAGTCGCCTCCCCCGTGGCAAAGGATTCCACCCCCAGCCGCCTCGCCGCCATGCTTGCATCGGCGAAGCTCCGCCGATTCAAGCTGAACTCGCGCTTGTAGATAGGTCCGCCGCCACCGCTGCAAGTTCCCCCTGCAACCTAGGGCACTTTCGCCGCCCTTCCATCGCCGTAGGTCGGCCACGCTTCTAGCTCCCACCACCTCGCCCGCCAAGTGTTCGACGATTGGCCCGTTCGACCATGGACTCCGACGATGAAGAGTTGTTCGCCGTGTTGCTGGAGGTAGAGAACGCCGCAGCCGCCGAAGATGTAGAACACGTGCAAATTCTCGCCTCCCTGGTACGGCTGTACATGCAAACTGCAACGCTGAAGCGTGGAGGCTCGACGAAGGGTCGTCGGAAGTGCAAAACAAGGCAGCGGGCGGAGGGCTATTGCATGTTGTACGCCGATGAGCCACTCCACGAAGAGGCCGTGTTTCTGCGTCGTTTCAGGATGAGCCGAAAGCTCTTCCTCGAGATCGTGCACTCCGTCCGGGAATTCGACCCCTATTTCGTGTGCAAGAAAGACTGCACCGGCATGGTTGGGTTTTCCTCACTGGAGAAGTGCACCGTGGCGATGAGGTTGCTTGCATACAGAGCGCCAGGTGACAGTGTTGATGACTATCTTCGCATGGCTGAGTCCATCGCCACCGATTGCTTGTACTGGTTTTGCAGGGCGGTGATTGCAGTGTTTGGCCACAGTACTTGAGAACACCCACTGCCGAAGACACTGCTCGGATCCTCGCAGTCAATGAAAAAAGTGGATTCCCTGGGATGCTTGGAAGCATAGACTGTATGCATTGGCACTAGAAGAACTGTCCATTTGCATGGCAGGGGATGTACAAAAGTCACAAAGGAGGTTGCACTGTGATACTTGAGGCAGTTGCTACACATGATCTTTGGATCTGGCACTCCTTTTTTGGCATATGGCAGGATCGAACAACGACATCAACGTTCTCAACTCCTCAAATGTCTTTGCCAAGCTTGTTGAGGGTCATGCTCCCCCCCCCCCCCGCCCCGTGGACTTTGAGATCAATGAGCACCACTACAACAAGGGATACTATCTTGCAGATCGCATCTATCCAAGCTGGCCAACATTTGTGAAGACTATCTCAAATCCAATACTTCTCAAGCATGCTCAGTATGCCAAGGAACAAGAAGCTTGCAGGAAGGACGTGGAGCGGGCATTTGGTATGCCCCAACAGAGGTTTGCAGTTGTACGGTTCCCTGCAATGACCTGGTCGAAAGATCAGATGTGGGAAGTAATGAACTGTTCTGTGACCTTGCACAACATGATCATTGAGGATGAGATGAGAGGAAGGACCCAGTGAGCTTGGTCGAGCAGAACGAGCCATACTATAGACAAGGACCTCTTGCACAGCCTGATCACCAGGTGCCGCCAACTTAGGATGCCTTCATCGCCGGTAGTGCATCAACAGCTGCAGGATAATCTGGTTGAGCACCTATGGATACGCAGGGGAAACACATAGATGCCTAGCATGAATCTGGCCGAACAAGGCCGAAATATGTTGTATTTTCATTGTTCGCTGAACTATGTTTAAATTTATGCCGAATTATGGTTGATTTCGTCCAGAACTATGCCGAACATTGCTCTGTATTCGTATTATGCCCAAATATACCAAAAACTGGACGAATTTGAGCCAAATTTGGACGAAAATACGCCGACCTGGGAACTCGACCTGAGAACGCGAGTGGGAAATCGACTATTCTCTGACCAAAACTTTCGTTCGTCCGACGCTATTTAAATCCGGATTTCGGCCTGGAAACGGCCAACGAGTACAGCGTAGCGCGACCACGTTTCCTAGCAGCCATCAAGGCACTAGAGGGCAGGGCCGTCCGGAGTTCCTATAGCTCTATACTCACACGACTCCCCGGTAGTCGGTAAGCATGGAACGAGGTATGTCCTATCTGAATTCCTATAACGAGCTCGTTGCGGGACGCAATGGTGTAAGCACGCAATGGTTCCACGGTTTGGGCCGGCCCGTTAGGCTGCTAAGTAAGGCGGTTATCCTTGTGTTTTTCAGGCTTTGCGATGGTCTTTACTGTTTCGGTTTTTTGAATGGGTTCTCGGGTTTTTTATGGCTTTTATTTTATTATTTTTTGTTTTTTATTTCGCTATTTTTCAAATCTAAACAAATTGCAAATGTGAAAATATCTGAATTATGTATATTTTATATTATCGGTTTTTAAAAACCTGAGTATCTTTTAATTTTGAACATTTTTTATTTTAAAATTTCAAGATCCTCAAATTTGAACCTTTCTCTAAATGTGAACCTTTAAAATATTAACATTTTTCAAATCCAGAGTATTTTAAAATCTAAACATTTTTTAATTCAAAAAGGGAAAATACTTACAAAAAGGAAAAATAGAAAAGAAAACTAAAGCCATATTGATGATTATTATTTTTTGGTATTTTTGTAATGCTATTGATGATTATTAATACATTGGTAGAATTTCGCAAAAAAAACTAAGTCATTTGGGGAGTGTCCTATTAAACTATTTATGCAGACGGAGCCATGTTCTATCCCGCGTCGAGCACGACATAGGGGCACCCATGTCCTATTAACTCATGCTTGGGAGAGCTAGTGGCACGGCCGTCCCTATTGGGCCACGAGCCCATGACCAGCACAAGCACGCCCGAACACGTAGCAGTGACAGTTAGGGGCTGTTTGGTTAAGGGGATATCCCCCAGTGGCTAGAGGTAGCCACCGAAAAAGTGGTTGCCAGTCGTTTGGTTTAGGGGATGACGGTGGTTGAGGATAGCCAGATTTCACAAGTATTCCCTCAAAACGGTGGCTCTCCTCGTCCACCGAAATGTGGCGGATATGCTCAGCCACTTCTGGCTCCCGCGCTGGAATCACCCGGAAACTATATTTCGCGCCATTTCGCTCGCTCACCGCCCACGAAAGAAAAGAAAAGAAGCCTATCCTTTCCTGTCTCCTCACTTTCCCTCTCTCTCTCCTAGAGAAACACGGCGGCGGCCGCAACTCGGGTGCAACTCCGAGAGACCACGGGAATCGATGGCGGAAGGTATCTCGCTCTCCCTCCCCTATTTTTCTTGGTCGGAGGCGGGCTGCCGCGTCCTAGATCGGCCATGGATGGCTCGATGGGCGGTAGGCATGGAGGGATGGAGGGTGCGGTGGGCATGGAGGGATGGAGGGCGCGGTGGCCAGGGAGGCGGCACACGGGGCTGTCGCTGGCCGCCTGTGGGATATCGATTTGGGAGACTGGGGATCGAGTAGGGAGACTAGGGATGGGCCTTGGTGGCCACGGTGAACAAGCACAGATAGCAGTACATTTATGTTGGGAGACTGGGGATCGATTTGGCCTCTGTACTTTTATGTTACATCACCTGTGTATATTATTTGTCTTATACTGATCTCTCTAATTTGCACAGCTAGCAGTTGAACGAGCAGAAGTACAAGTTGTTGTGGGTTTTGTCAATTCAATCAGCGGTATAATCTCTCTTCTCGCTGTAATCCAACATGTATAATGTGTCTACTATTTTGCTAAATTGTTCAAGAACTTTTCCATGGTGCTTCTCATTGTAGATGGACAACAAGAAAAGGATATTGATTCATACAGCAGTGGCATATTTGCTTGTCTCAAGTGCTGGGGAATGACCAAAAGATGATTTGGGTTATGTGAAAAATAACTTCCCAGATTATGTTCCAAGTGTTGACTCAAGTGATGGAGGATCCGAGAGTTGAAGACTGATTACTTCTAGTATTTTACTTACACTTTTGATGATAACCAAATATTGGACTATGGGTTGTATGCACTTATGACTTTTGATACAACCAAATATTGAGAGTTGTATGAACTTGTTCAACTATGGCATGTAATAGTTTCAACTATGGTAAAGAATGTTATGTATATTGTCGAATTATGATATATTAGCCTTTAAAAATGCTAGAAATTTCTTATTTTGAAATTATTGCTGTTGATGTGCTTGAAATATTGTTAGAGCCTCACATATCATCCATTCTTTAAAAATAGTGTATATGTCGTTGGTAATCTCACCATACTAGCAAAGAGGTAACCATTACACCATATCCACTCTACACCTCTTATCCCCAACCACATTTTACCATTTCAACCAAATAAAAATTTGGCTCATCCCTCACTCTCAACCAAACAAGAAAAATGGTTATCCCTAACCAGGTGGTTGTGGATATCCCCATCCCCTGGATGATACCCCCTAACTAAACAGCCCCTTAGTTGAACATGCAGGACACTGGGCTCACATCACCCATGTAGGAGCCACCGATAACCCTCAAAGACAAAATGTAGGAGCCGAGTCAAACACCAAACGCCTCGCTCTCCCCTCCTTGCTATAGTATATAAGCACTCTCACGTGCGTGCCGGGCCTCTCCCATGGTGCCCTCAGATTAGCTGGTGAGTGGCCGCCGGGGGACAGCGTCGGAGTAGTTTTAGGGTTCCTTTTGCTTTTCAGAGGTAGGTTGCGGTTGTTTGCCTCTATTTGGCGACATGCCGAGGAGATAAGTCGAGATCTCGCCAGCAAGATCTCGATCTACTCGCTCCTCTTATCCTTCGTGGTGGAGCTCCGGTGGTTGGAGCCAGATGCAGTGGAGGTAGAGATGATGGGCTTCTCCTTCAATAAAGTCGTTTTGGGCCACTGTTGTGGTGGAGATGCAATCGCGGTGAAGCTTCTGGCCGGCCATGGTGGCGAGGAGGAGCTTCGCGGTGGGCTACAGGAGGGTGTTTCCGTTCCCCCTTGGTCGGCCTTGGTGGCGAGGGAGGGAGGAGCGGTGTGGCGTGCTCCATCTCTACTGCATGGTGGTTGGGGCTCTCTCCTTTGGGAGCGAGACGACGCTTGGTGGAGCGGTGCTGGTCTTCGTCTTCTTCTCGGCTTCATCTAAGCCACCAAGGTGGTGGCGGTTTGGCGGAGGTGACGCGGCGGCGACTGGTGCGGGCATTGCCGGTGGCTGCGTGTGGTGTTGATTCATAGTGGTCCGATGGTGGCGATGAGGTCGCCGGGCTACTGCCTTTTCTGGCCGAATGGCGGCTTTGGGATCCAACCTCCTCTGGAGGCCCTTCTTGGGAGCCCTGCGCCGGAGCTCAGCAGCTCATCGTCGACAAGTGGTTCGTCCCCGGAGATGGCGAGTTGTCCGGCTGCAGGAGCTCGTCGCCGACTTTGTGGGTGGCTCGAGCATCCTTCATCCCGACTTCAGCTCACACCTCGAGGTCGCCGGCGAGTGGGGGTGACGCCATAAGACTTGATTGCGTTTTTATCTTTGGTTCTAGGGTGGTTTTTGTAAATCAGAAGCCCTTATCTTGGAATCTTAGGTCCTTAGTGCGAGTGTTGCATGGGGGCTTCTCTGAAATGTGTACCCACCACGTGTCCTGTTGCAGCTACTAATAAAGTTCCGAGGCCCCTTCAAAAAAAAATGTAGGAGACGCCGATAACCAGGTGACATAAAGTTTAGTTGGAAACCGGCCAGGATGTGAAAACACACTGAGTATAGCGAACTATTTTCGGAAAAGAAGAGTATAGCAAAATTTTAGAACTAATTAGAACAATTCTCAAGATTTTGGTCGTGAGCCAGCTCACAATTCGGGGCCAATTCTTGCCAAGTACACCAAACCTACATCGCCTATATCCCCATGCATAGGGAAGGTCGGGATGTCATGTAAGCAGGATGCCTGCGAGGGCGCCACACGGTCGGCGATGTGGCAAGGAGGCTGCCTCCTTATCTGGTTTTGGTTGACTTAGAGATGATAAATCATGCACGTGTGGTAGGACAAAAGCAAGGACATAAATACATGGCAACAAGAAGACATGACACAACATACGCTCAAGGAGAACAAAAGGCAGGGGGTTTGATAAACAAATTTGAAAAGTTTCTTTCGGCGTTACTATAATTTTGTTGATTAATGGACCTAATAATTTCAGCTCAAGTAGAAGCACATTTATATCCTAATAAGAAACTTTTCAAAGTTAAAATTGTTGAAAAATTATTTGAGATCTTCAATGTCCCAAGAGAGTTAAATGGTTTGGCAATGCATCGAGAAGAAGCTATTAGACAAGATTGATATTTTATGTATTCCATCATCAATGTTTTTGCATCTAGGAATGCAAGACGAAGATTTTATCTAGGCCGGGGAGAGGGGGGGGGGGGCAAATGAGAAGTTGAATATTCCGTCCCGCCAGCACAGTGCCAGGTATCCAGGGAAAAAACACCTCCCCCCCACCCGCCATATCGAGGCCACGACGCGGAATATCTCGGGCTCCTGAAAATTTTATCTAGGCCAGCCCATTTTCCGGGTCCTGTTTGGAACTATTTTGTCGCACGAATTCCCTCTTCGCTACCTGGGGCTGCCGCTTTCCCTGCGGAAACCATCCGCAGTGCAACTCCAGTCGCTTGTGGATCAGGTGGCCGGTAAGCTGCCATCGTGGAAGGCCTCTATTCTCAACAGAGGGGGGCGGTTGGAGCTTGTGAAGACCACCCTCTCAGCCATTCCTGTCTTCACCATGATGTCCCTCGATATACCGATTGAGATCATTATTGCGATCGAGAAGATCATTCGTGGATTCCTCTGGAAGGGCCGGAAGGACGTTCATGGTGGCCACTGTCTGGTGGCATGGGACAGAGTATGCATGCCCAAGGAGTTGGGGGGGGTTGGGAATCCCCAACCTGCGTCTTCTAAACATTGCTCTCAGGGCAAGGTGGCTATGGTTGAGGCGGATGGAGTTGGATAGGCCCTGGCACGATCTCAGTATCCGGGTACCAGCGCTTGCTGAATAGATTTTTGATGCGGCTACGGCCTCTGTGCTTGGGGATGGAGCCGACACGCTCTTCTGGACGGACAAGTGGCTGTCGTGTGGAAGGCTTCGGGACGCTGCGCCGCACTTATTCGCGATGGTTCCGGCGGCTGCAGTCGCAACTCGCAGGGTTCGCGGGGGTCTGGTCGGGGCTTGGCTACATGATATCCCTCCTGACCTTAATGCTGCGGCTATCCGGGAACTGCTCGAGGTCGCTGACCGTCTTGAGGAGGTCACCCTGACAGAGGGGACACGAGATATCCTCAAGTGGGCCTGGGACCCATCTGGCTGCTACTCCGCAAAGTCCTGCTACCTGGCCATGTTTGCTGGTCGGACATCGATGGCAGGCGCGCTACAGATTTGGCGTTCTCGAGCCCCAGCTGCAAGGTCACCTTTGGCTGGCTGTGAGAACAGTGCTGGATCGCCGATAGGTTGAGCCGCCACGGGCTGCAACACCCAGCGGCATGTCCTTTCTGCGACCAATGTGGTGAATCCATTGACCATCTCCTCATGGGTTGTGTCCTTGCTCGTGAGGTGTGGAACACCTGCCTTGGCTGGTGGGGCAAAAGTCAGTGGCTGCCCGAGCATGACACAAAGTTGGTCGATTGGCTTCAGGGCAGGCGTGGTGGAAAAGGTCGCGAACGTGATCTCTGGACGGGGTTTCTACGGTGTGCTGGACGCCTGGCGGCACCGGAATGACGTCGTCTCGAGGGTGCCTCTCCTCGCCGCAGCGTCATCCGTAAGATCTCCGGGAGGCAAGCACAGGATAGCTGCACAGCTCTTTCGAGACTGTTTGAGTCAGGTAGATAGATGGAGATGTCGCGAGTAGTTGTCTAGTGTTTGTGTGCTACCCTGAGGTAGCGTGGTTGCGCTCGGGGCGCTTGTGCCGCGGCGTGTTGTAAAACTTGGCCGCTTGGTCCTCCTTCTATGAAAACGATACGTTTCCCAGGACGTATCCTTGAAAAAAAAATGACGGCTATTATCCGTTTCTGGGATCTGCTAGAGATGCTTTTGGCTCACATGAGCTCACGTGTTGCGTGTCTTTGAATGTTTCTTCCGACCGATCATCTACATTCTAGAGTTGCTTACGCTCTCTTCGTGGTCGTGGGACAGACTGGGGATAGTCCATTGCTCAGGAGGTCAGTGTCAATCGTGGAGTGGCATTACCATTTTCGAGCAATAGTTATGGAGCAACTAGTTTCGTCAGGTGCGCCTGTTGATCAGACGCAAGAACGCACAGCGCGTACAAATACTAAACTTAATCCTTACCAGCTTTCGCATGATGCATCTTTACAGTGAAGGCCCATTCACTTCTCTCACATCTGCATAAAAGAAGTTGCCGTTTCTTTCCCCTCTGATGGTCAGTCCACGCCGCCGGCGCTCGCTGATTCGCGGGGATTTTACGGGGCCCGTGGTAGAGACAAGTAGGGTTAGTTAAGGAACGGAAATCGATCGGCCATTGCCGACCTGTAGAGAGCACCAGACGCGTCGTTAATTCGTGGGGATTTTACGTGGTTGTCGACTTGAGCAAAACTTAGATTGGAGAAGAATATTGTTCCTGCGTGAGAACATCAATATGGAGCCCGTCTTTTATAGAGGACTTCTGAAATTTAACATTTTGAAGTTTTGAAAAATTCTGAAAAACATTTTTTGATGTACATAATCATTACTTATACCTGCGTGCAAAAAATTAATGTTCAGATCTGGGACGGTGAACAGTGCCAAATTCAAAAAGTTCAGATTTGTTAGAATTTGTCATTTTTGTGTAGGCGGGATACAAACTATTTCGCGCTGAGATTTTGCTAGACCATAGAGTAAGTCATTATTCGATATCTACATATTTGTTTTGGAATCTTTTGAAACTTCAAAATATTGATTTCAACGAAACTAAAAAGGGGCTCTATGAAGCCCATCCTCCAAACCCATTTTCCGGTCCCTGGGTTCCTTTTATTGGAACTATGTTCTTTTTTATTTTTTTCTGAATTGGTCAGGTACTCTTTTATCTTAGAAAATTATAGAGTAACCCCATAGAGAATTAGCAGCACCATGAATGATATAAATACTATCGTTGCCTTAGCTTTACTCACGTCTCCAGTGTTGAAGTATGATCTAAATTCATTAAGAAGGCTAACTTCTGACGAGCGGAGCGAGACCCGTCGCCGGAGGGGACGGGGCGAGTCCCGACGTTATGTAAACACTTCTCGTTATAGTGAAGTTTCGCTGACTGGCGTCCGCGGTTTTTTTCACTATTTGTTGGAGGGTTTTCCATGTTAAAATCTCCATGTTGTGATTTCATTTTTTGTTATTTGCTTGTCGCGTTTATAACAAGGAAGCAAAGCGGGTATTAGCAAAAAAAAAGATTGAGCTATTTCGAGAAATATATTAAATCAACCCTAATCCTTTTATGAATTAACATCCTAGAGGATTTGACACAACCATTGTCGCTTAGCTTTCGACTTTTCGAGAATATATTAGCGGATGAATTAGCCGTTGTTGTTCTTGTTTCTTTAGTCCCCTTAGTAGTCCCTATACATGTCATGTTTCCTGGATAATTTACAAGTGGTATTCAAGCTTTTTTTATACAACATTAGTCGCAGCCTATATAGGTGAATCCATGGAGAACCATCATTGAATTGGCTAGTTTTGGAAACAGTACTCCCTCCATCTCAAAATAGATGTCGCAAATGTGTCTAAATTTGGATGTATCTAGTAGATACATCCAAATTTAAAGAACCGACATCTATTTTGAGATAGAGAGAGTATTTTTTTGGCTTAGCTCGATTCATGCATGGTTCTAGATAATCCGCTTGGTTGCAAAAAAAAATGGTTAGAAATGTGTATGCATATACAACCTAGAGTTGTGGGAGAGAAAATAGACTATATTATGGAATCATCAAAGTAGAGATGCATTAAGGAGGAAGGGTGGAGTTAGAATGGATCTATACTATATATCCCTAATGTCTAGTGAAGTGGAGTCATCTTTTGTGCGATTTTCCGCATTAAGCAATGATTTTAGAATCCGATTTAAAAAAAAGAAAATACACAAACAAAAAAGAAGAAACAAATGTATATAGGGTATTAAATATTCCTAGGTTAGATTCATTATCTAATCCGAGATATGGAATTCACTTCTATGTATTTTGGACAATTCACATTATAATTTCTATTTGTACTTTTTTAGCTACTTCTCCCTAATAGAGATAGAACTTAGAAGTATACTTCTTCCTAATAGAGCTTGGAGGTAAGAATTTCTTGGTTGACTGTATCCTTATCACTTTTTGGACACGAGGAACTCACCATGAATCCATTAGAGCAAGTACAATAGAGTATAGTCAGCTGGCAATAAGAGATAAAATATTATAGTTTTGATGATGTGGAGGAGAGAGAAGACAGGACCCTATTACTCGATCTGTCCATGCTACTTTTTTTTTTTTTTTGAGGGCACTCCGTGATGCAGGGCAGGGTGATGACAGACAGGGCGGCGCCAGCCATCGACTCGGATTTCCTCGAGCCCAGTCCATCGGAGTCTACCTGGTACTTGAAGCTAGCACAGTCGTCAACTGGCCCAGCAAGTAGATAGCACGGAAATGCAACCTTGTCACTACAGCTTGTTGGGCCACATAAGCACGTCGGAACATGCGGTTGCTACCGGCCTTTCAACTAGAGACAACTCTCCAGGGGTCTCATAATCGGAAAATAGGCACCTAGAGTTATTTTATTTGGAGCGGTCCGGCCCAAAATAGATTGTGCAGGTTTATCAAAATTTAGACAAATCTCTATATACTAAATAGTGTCATTTATTAAAATTTTAATAAATCTGCGACATCTATTTTAAGACGGGGAAGTACTATACAAATCTCTTAAGAAGCCTGAAAATATTGTACTCCCTCCGTCCAGAAATAAGTGACTTAAGTTTATTTAGATTCACATATCTCTTATAATAAAACATGTATAGATACATGTGAATCTAGACAAATACAAGTCACTTATTTCTGAACGGAGGAAGTACTAGTATTTCAAAACAAATGTTCATGTATCAAAAAGTATCAAGTAAATAATTTTCCTTACTCTCTCCTCCCAAAATGTAAGGCATCTAAGATTAGTTAAACTCAAATCCTACTAAATTTAACCAAATATTTAGAAAAATATATCTACGTCAACAATATTGGATCGACATATTCAAAATATATACTTTATGGTGAATCTATTGATATTGATTTAGTATTGTAGATGTTTATATTTTATATAAACTTGGTCAAACTTAGAAAACCTTAATTTTTTACTATTCTTAGATGGCTTACATTTTAGAACCGAGGCAGTATGTACTAATGGAGAACACTAAAATAATGTATTTCCAAAAAAAGGAATTAAAAAATACAAGTGAACGATAAAATTTAATGTATATAGTATAAGCTGGAAAACTAAAAATAAACAAGAAAAGTAATATAACAATACAAAATTGATACATTTGATCCGGATAATTGATATAGAATAGCTTCTTTTTCCCTAGAAAGACCCTAAGTTTATCGAATCCACTATAAGTATCTGCTTGGTGTAAGTGAAGAAGATATGCCCGAGAGGTCAATAATAAAGTTATCTTTATTGATATATCTCATATGTTCTTAATAGTTTTGTATCATGATATAATTGTATTAAGTGAAACATTAATACAGGTGTGGTATATAAAGAAATTACGTCCCTAGTATCCGCTAGACTGTTCGTTTGGCAGCTGGTGATCGAGGTTTCCCGATCATGCACTTTTTACCACAGCAACTAACAACAAGGTCACTTCATTGGATGAAACGATGCAATGTGATCCAGTCTCAAAGTTTGACATTGTATATCTAGCAGAGCGTAGTAACTCAATCATTTGACCGTGAGATAATGTTTAATCACTATCACCTGCGGTTGATTTGATTACATCAATCGTCACACCATAACAGGAACGAGTTTCCAGCATAATAAACAATTTTTGTATGTTACATTTACCTGAAGGCGCGCGAGTTTCCAGCATAAAACACCGTTGTCCCATGAGAAGACAATTGATGTTTGCTTGATAATATTTGCCATATGTACCTCAAAAGGCGTATCAATGAGCTGGTTGTTTCCAAGCCTTTTGGTTAGGAGCCAGAGATCCTTGACCTGGGCAAGATAAACAAAGCGGTTGTCGTACGTGGTGTACCAATTCTGACAAAAGGGGGAACTCCAAATAGAAATATGGCCGACCGTGATTTGGTACTAGAAGGGGTGGTCTTTGAGAATTGGTAGTACTTAGAGAATTGAGGTCCAGAAGGCTAAATTAGGGATACTAGAAAAAATATTCGTGCGTTGCAACGGTCTAAAATTAATCGGTTTTTTATGATTCTAAAAAAATTGTAATTTGTATTACTCAAACATCCAACAGAAAGAAGAAGAATATCATCAAGCTACTTGCATGTACGCATACTTGTTTTTATTTTTGAAATGTAAGAACATGAATCGTGATTTTCACAATATATAAACACAAGTAAGTGTTCACACCCAGCAACAACTTAATAGCAGAAAATTGCCAATAAAAGAGAAATATCATGAGAAGAAATTTATTCACCCTTTAAGGTCAAGGTGAAATAAATAAACTTATTGAGACCAAGGCAACCAAATAGGTACTCTCTTCATCCCAAAATAAGTGATTTAGATTTATCTAGATTTGCATGTGTTTAGACATGTTTTAGTATGAGATACATCCAAATATAGCAAATACAAGTCACTTATTTTGGGATGGAGGGGTACTCGTTATCAAAAGCAAAAACATTGTTATAGAACAATGGATACAGTAGCACGCTTTCAATCTGCCGAAGATTAAAACAACTTAGCACATATGGAAATGAGCCACACGAATATAGATATAGATTTTAGGAGTATCACAAATTAAATGGTGTCTTCAATAAAGCGAGGTTCAAAAAATAGATAGTATTTTTGTACTGCACGAACTATACATCCAGCATTCCCTTGGTTTCGCATAAAAATGAACCAAATTGTACTCCTGCAAAAGTGCATGATGACAAATAAAACAAATTCAACTAACTGAGAACTAATTAGTTGAGAAAATAAGTACCAGGTCAACGCAATTGTTGTCGTTGAGTTAGTACAAACACTTAGCCAGTCAAAAGACAAAGCCGTCTTCAATAGCACAAGCACTATAGTTTACTATTGCCAGCTTTTAGATTTAAATATAGAAGGCAAGGTTTCCAAGAAAATGCAGGCCAAAGCATCCGTTTCATGTTCATCAGCTGGACAGATGCTTGTCTACAAGCTAAGAGGGGATTAATATCATCTTGCAAGGCCGTCCAGCGGTGGAGGGGCCTCCAAGTGTGAAACCGTGAAAACGACCGGCAATTTCAGACCGAAAGGTGCCTTGTTCTTCACTTTCCATCTTGTAATTCTCGCATCGTCCATTCAGATCTGCAAGAATTGGAAAAAAATAACGTCACTGACATGTTCTTGGTCAGCTCAATCGGTAGATCAAACGGCACAAGATGACGCAGTTACTATTTACTAAGGGTCTCACTCATCCGGGTTCCTACTGAAATCGAATGGTTTCCTCTAAAATCCTGCAAAGGATCTGATCTAGGAAAGCACCCCATAGCATCTAAAATAGTTTCCCTCTAAATCAATTATAGAGATGGATTTTAAAGATTTTGCTAGAGTTGCTCTTACCAATTATGGCTCCAAATTGTCGCGGGCACTTGTCATGGAAACAACACAAGAATATTGGTGAAATCACATGCATCTGCAATTCTGCATGGCTAGCGTGAAACCCAAAAGCGCACATTGTTTTCTGACACTGCTGGAAGCAAAATGCTAAAATCCTTGCTGCGCCAGAGCTTGCCGCCAATGCACAAGTACAATGTGAAGATGAAAATAAATTAAAAACCCAAAGTTCAGAAAAAATACAGAGCTACACAACCTATTACCGAACGCTTGTATGACATCTTAGAAGAGAACTAAGCTCCCTAGAATTGAGCTCTTGTGATTGCTCGAGAGGTGTACTTGGGTGGGCTCCAGTTTGCGGTGTGGTGAACTGATCCAAAACAAGATCTACACTCCGTAAAAAAAATAGTTCAAAATAGTATGACGTATTAAGTGGGCAAAACGATTCCAATTTTTAATCATGGTTTTCTTGTGTATTTTTATTATGTAACGGCTTTAATTACGAGATAGTTTAATTACAGGAGAGAAAATGATAGTATGGGAACGACGATTTAGAAGTATTAATCACGCTTGGACTTATAAGCGTGAAATATCTGAAATTAGCTTTCGAATCTATGGTTGTCTCGGTATGTCCTTTTGAATGGCACTAGCTGTCGACAAGTAACTGCTGAGAAATGGATGTCGTCGTTTTGTGCAGGCCTGCCTACGTGCCTTTGTGTTCTTGATATTGCAGCGGGCCATGTGTAGTCGTATGTGTTCTACGTGGAAGGGTCAAGCGGGGCATGGGGTCGGTTCGTTGTTGCTTTGACCGCATGGTCATTCTCTCTCCTCATCTTCTTGATGTGGTGGTGGTTTCCTTTGGCGCTATTATAACCTATTACTTCTTCGGCTCCTGAACTTTGTCGGTGTGGGCTGGTTTTCGGTGCGGCCACTGCAGCCATGCGTGTTCTCTGGGGCTGCCTCCTCTTTGGTTCGTTCTCTCTGCTCCCTGCTCTGCATTTTTTCCAATGTTGTTGTAGGGGTCGGTTACGGTGGGACGTGTCATGAGGTGTGATTGTTGTATGGCGTGTGTGTGATGTGAATCTATGGTGATCATCATTATGACGACGGGTCGCTGGTCAAGACCGGTGCACGGGTGTGCGGTGGGTTTGCTTTTACCCTTTTGTTCCACACGAGATTTCTGTTCTCGTTGAGCTTATCTTAGGACACCTGCGTTATCTTTTAACAGATGTGCCGCCCCAGCCAAATTCCCCACCTGACAATGTCTTTCGCCCGGATCGATCCGATGAGACCGGGCCTTGGAGCCAAAAGGAGGGGACTTGCCCCGCTTCCGACCCACAGAATAAGTAAAATAACGTTAAAAGTAGTGGTATTTCACTTGCGCCCGAAAAGACTCCCACTTATCCTACACCTCTCAAGTCATTTCGGATTTAGGGGTGCGTGGGACGCAATTCGCTCTCGCTAGCCTCCAATGTACAATGAACAAGTCCATGCCATACGGACCGAAACAATCCACAACGGACCGAATATGAAACCATATATACTCAAGAAAGAGAACATCCCTGTCATAGAATTTAAACGCAATTAGCAGAGGATAGCGCGGCGGAGCGCGCTGGGTCCATCTAGTCTTCGGCTAAACTTGAACAGTATTGTTACCTTTGCATTGTTCGATCAAAGGTGTCTTATTGGTTTTGATCTCTTTGTTGATCTATGATTCGGTCAGAGTTGAAATAAAATTACAGGACATAACCAAAAGGGTCGACTGCTGGTCACTCAGTTGGTTGCTTGGCTTGAATTTTTCATTAGCCCAGGTTCCGTGTGGACTTCAGTTAGGCCTATGTATCCGCTAAAAAAAATCTAGGCCTGCGTAATCCAGTGAGAGGTTTTCTTTTCAGTAGTAACACAACGAGACTAGTTTCTTGGTTCAGAGTTTTGATTTTGTGCAGAGCAATGTAAGTTGCAACATTATCCCAGTTTCTTTTACATACTTTCTCCGGTCCATATTAGTGGTCTCAACTTTGTCTAGATATGAATACTTCTAGTCCAAATATTTAACTAGATACATACGAATTTAGATAAAATTGAAGCTATTAATACAAACAGGAGGGGGTATAGTTTTTGGAGCAAAACTAGACCTCCGATATACACCGCTTTCAAGTCAACAGCCATCCAGTATGTGAGGAACAAACTGAATGTCATCTTGGTCCCTTTCATGCAGAGCAAGTGTTCATCCTATATACTACTTCATTTCCTCCAAGATTTTGCATAACATATTCCCTATTTGCTTTCCTTAAGGGTCACTGGACAAGAATAATAATAACTGAACCGATAGGAGGAAGCTTATAATACCCCCTCCGTTTCTTAATATAAGGTGTATAGTTTTCTGTAAAAAATTCCATAATATAAGGTGTATAGAGTGTTTTGGGTTTTGTTCCTCTTATTTAGGAGGCAATTAATCCGATCAGGATAGAGAGGATACCCAGATTTTGTACTCCCTCTATATCATGTCAATCACCTGGGGTATTCACATCCTAAAACAACGAAATTTGTCCTCCCAGTATATGCGCTAATATTTATTCAAGAAAACTATACACCTTATATTAAAGAACGGAGGCCTGACATGTACGTCACTTTGATGGCGTTTGGCTGGGCGAGGTGAAGTGTGGTCATTCGGCCGGACATGAATTGCTACCAGTATGTGTTTCAAATCCCAGTGGAACTTCTTCTAGTGATCCAAATATCTGTTCTTGCCCCTTGTATTTCTGAACCTGCGTGCCTGCAAATGAATAGCTACTCCTTACCTGTATGTGTTTCAAGCCGAGTCCAAAGGTTTCCTGAATTTGTTTCTGAAACTGTTGCTGCTTGAACGATCATGATGCAGATTTTCGATCAGGCCAGTGAAGAGTCTTTCGGCCATTCGAACTGCAGAATAAGCAGCAAGTTTAACATAAACTTTCTTATCTATTGAATTGTGGGACTCCTCCTCTACAGTAGGGAACCCTTCAAAAATAAGCGTATGCTGCTTATTGTGGTGTGCACACTGTATTCTTTAGTAAAAGGCGAAAGAATAGTTCGCTTTGTGCTCACCACGCATCTGCGTGCTTCTCTCCATTCAACCTGGGTGCCTTCTTATAGGGTTGCTGGCTGGCTGCTCCTATCTTCCCAAGCCGTGTGGGACTAAAAACCGGAGCCTGAGACTGAGGCAAGAGCCTTCACGGCAGTACACGCTGGGCCGCGCACTACGGCACGTCACTGGGCCTCCAGACTGGTGAAAGCACGGGCTGTCTCTGGGCTGACTTCATTCAACCAAACTGAACACGATGAAACCCTGAAAAACAAATGGAAGGTGACGATAAAAAAACCGTATTCATTCATTCTCAGAAAGAAATTCCTCATTCAACATTTATATACAAAAAAAGGACAGAAACACCAAGAGTCGGCTCTCACAAAATGACCCTGGACTTTGTATATAGCTTATCAATCATTCGGCCTACGACGTTGTGTTTCAAAAAATAAATTATTCGGTGCGGAGACCCTACTAGCTTGTCAATGCACAACGACGTTGTGATCGAATAGGCAAAGCTTGGTTAGCATCCCTGCAGTAGTGACCTTTAATTCCCGCAGCAAACGAAGCAGAAGCCCGATGCAGCACATGCGCTGTCCTCATGCCCATATATATACTAGGTGCATGGTTCCACACGGCGATAAATGTACTCAAGGATCAACGTTGGCTAATGCCCTTGTCGTGGCATGCATGGGCGTGCAGTTGATGAGGCCTTATCTATCTTTTATTATGATTAATTCTCTTGGTAAATTGCTTTGTTACTCAACAAGGAAAGTCTGCGGTGGTAGAAGCTCTAGTAGTCAGCACCGAGGTCCATTGACACCCGCAAAATGAAGCTACCGGACAGACCATGGTGTCCACCTCCTCTACGATGGGTGCCTGGTCAAGCAAAAACTGTTATACGTTCCATGTTTGTTTTGGGCTTGCTCAGGACCGACTGGGGAGCGAGCTGGCACATATAGCTCCTAGCTCCCGTCGTTCATGCTTCTCTCTCCATCCAAAAAAGATGTCGCGGGTTTAGTTATATTCACGTATATCTACACTAAAACACGTTTAGGTATATGTGAACCGAGATAAATCTGTGATATCTTTCTACGCACGGAGGGAGTGCAGAAAAACGTGTGTTTATCCTAAATTCTTTTAGTGCGCAAACAAGCAAAACACTTGTGGTGTACGAGTGCTATGTACTCTCTCCATCCCAAAAGGATGCCACAAATTAAATACTCTTGATTTGTACTCCAATTCTAATGTATTTCTGTTATTTTCGAACTTGGCATGGATGCCTACAAAACAACACATTATGGAAAACTGAGATACAAATACTTCAGATAATAACAAGCAGAATTAATGTTGACATCCACAAATAATATCAAATTGTAAACCTAATTACTCCATTGCCAGGAGTACCGAACAATCTTCAGGATAACTTCTGTAACTATTCTTATATCGATTACATATTTTTCAAACAAAAAAATTAAGGAACCCTCTATTACCTGATCCTTTGAGGTCTCCTCTCGCCACTCCAGCTGAAATTCTCGCAGAAGTAGAGTGGGCAACACCTCCTCAAGGAAAAGTTTTGCAATTTCGTCCTTTGCTACGTATTCATGGACACACCTGAGAATCAGTATACCGAGGCACACTAACACCTGCAGCAAGAGGAGCATCAGCATTAAGAACCGGGTCAGGGGATCCGGACCGCCGTAGCTTGGCCCGAGCAACAGCGTGGAGGGGAAAACTATAGCACATATGAGACACAGGGAGATAAGTACAGGGGCGAGCTCGGAGTCGGTGGAGATCTAGAGGATGTCGTGGACGACGACACTGTCGACGGAGTTGAGGCCGGTGCAGCAAGTGCACAAGAGCTCATGCAGGGAAATCAATAAAAATCACACACCAACAGACGCACATTGCGGTTGCAGTACATCAACAATCAGTCAATCGATACCCACCGAACCATTGCCATCAGCCCATCACGGTAGCTCAAACTGTAGGTGCTGCTAGAACGGGAACGAGTTATAGCCTCCTCCCCTATAAACAAATCGAGATCGGCCATGACCCATGTGCTGTGTTGTGCCAGCCAGTTTCCCTTGGCGGTGGCTCTCCTCTAGTCGGAGTAGTCATGGATGGTCACGGCGGTACACTGATGACGCTCCTCCTCTTCAACACAGCGATGGCCGCCCCTCTAATCTCCCCCAGATCAACGTCGCCGCTCCTCCTCTTCAACACAGTGACGGGCGCCCCTCCAATTTCCCCAAGGTCGAAATTGACGACGGCGCAGTCCCGTGAGCTCGTAGCCGGTGGGAGCCAGCCATCGTCACCATCTACCGGCGATATCTATGTCTGCCATGTCTCTCTGACCTCTAGATGCGATGTAATGAGATGAGCTGACCCGAGACATCCCACTATCCAATCTCGTATATAGACATGATGTGGACCAAGACCTGGCTTGCTACCATAGGTGTTTTAGTTCGGGTAGAACTCTGCTCCGAGGGATATACGTACATGACGTGTCCTGTTGGTCGGATAGATGCTTTTTTTTCTTGAACGTGGACTCCGTCTCAGCTCGCGGCTCATTTTTGTTGGCTAGACCGGGCTTGTCGCCGCCGTCCTCGCGCCCATTTTGGTGTTAATTTAGATTGATGTTGCGCTTAGGCCCAGGAAAAGGATCCATCCCGCATAGAACATCTCGAACCAATCGAACGGTACAAGTGAATGTAAATCGAAACTATTACTAGAGATCAGCTAGGAGTCTAGGACATAGTTGGGGGCTCTTGGGCCGGACACATGACGTGCGAGCCCGCTAGGAATCGATCGGGAAAGCGGTAGAAAACGGATAAAACAATGGAAAAAAATATCAAACCAGTTTTTCACTTACAGGTGGCATTATTGCGGGAAAAATGTGGTTTGGTGGGAGGGTAAATTGATCTAAAAAGAGTTGGACCGGAATGCGTGCACGCAACCTTGGCACTGCGGCTCAAATTAAAATTATAGAAGAACCATCGCTGGTATTTACAAGTCTGCTCATGTTTCTTCGGCTACCTTCAGGAAAGTACAAGATCGTGTCATGGAAGAAGAAGAATTTGAAGACCTCGAAGATTTGCTTATTTTCTTTTAACTTTATTTTGTAAACACTGAAGTCGGCTTGCGTATCTCTACCATGTACTATTTGGCGATATAAATATATATGATATTGATTGTCAAAAAAAAAGTAAGTATAGGTATAGATGGGTTTTGGACGCAAAACAAACGGAGGAGTCGGGAAAATATTTGGATTTGAGAATCACGTGAATTAGCTCATTCAGTTGATCAGCAATTCCCCAAGCTGCTATAACGATAAGAGCCTGATTCATGGCTTGGATATTACAAATTGCTAACCCTCACTCATATTTCAGCGTGCAAATGTCCTTCCAAGCTATAAGACAAAGGGCTTTCGAATTTGTTTCCTAACTCCTGACCACCGGAAGTTCCGGACGACGGCATTTAGGTTGGCAACGAATTTCTTTGTGAATTGGATATTTTACATGTAGTAGTAAATTGGAGATAAGCAAAAACAGACTTTATGAGACCGAGTCTTGCAGCATGGGAGAGTCTGTGTGCTTTATAGACGCTGAGTTTGGATCTGAACTTATCGAGAACAAAGTTGTAGGTTGTCGTCATATCTTTCCCTGGCAAGATGAGTGGGTGGCGGAGGTGAGTGAAGTTTGGCATCACTGTGCCAAATTAATCCGCCAATTCATGCGAGACTTGGGAGCAAATCTAGAGGCCACACTACACTCAGGATACAAAAGGACGCCTTCATCGATGAAATACAAGCACTAGATCGCAAGGCAGATCTTGTTGGCCTATCGGCTGACGAGTGGTCGGGTAGATATACCTTAGAAGCCTCTCTTATGGAGATCTATAAGGGGGAGGAATACTTTTAGCGATAGAGGAGTTGTAACACCCTCGAATCGGTCCTATGCAAGTTTTAGCGCTTCCCGTCAAACCCGTATAAAAACGATTTAAGGACACCCACCAGACACTTACGTGCGGGTGGAAAACGAAGTAATACCATTACACAATAGTTTATGATAAAACCCACAGAACAGATATATATATATATATACAACACGACTCCATGAGTCAAGAATACAGATATACAATGCAAAGATCCAAATCACCTTGAAAACGATACAACATCCGAGTACAGACAAGATGCAAATTGGGCTAAGAGCCCTGAAGAATAACCAATGGCGTCAATAACCCTGCCCATGCCAAGCCGGAAGAGTAACCTTGCTAACGACGTCGATCTCAAACCTGCTAAAACAAAAGGGGTGCCGACAAAGGGCAAAGGAAAAAGAGGAGTGTCAGTACTGAGGCCAGTACACGACGAGGCTAGAATTCGGCGGCTCTCGCCTACATAGGTATGGTGGACTGAAGCGGCAGCGAAGCATGCACTAAATAACCTATAGAGACTCGATAATCTGTCGGCTACTAGAGAGAGATAAGAAAGACCTATTCGGAACCAACCTGATACTAACACCAATCATACCCATCCTGGTATTCCCCCTCGAGACCAAACGAGAAAGTCAAACCGAGGAACTCACACAATTGGCAGTTTTATTCATTCTATTATAGTTACAGTACTTACTAGTCAGATATAGATAGCATGAGTCATCCTGATAGCATAAGTAGTGGGCAGTCTTAGTTAACCATTCAGTTGTAGTTGCAGTACTTACTAGTCAGATACAATTAGCATGTGACATCCCAAACCCAGCAGTTGTTGGCACTTTTATTTCATTCTATTGGAGTTGCAATACTTACTAGGCAAGTATAACATGACACGATACACCCCAGTTCCACCAGTTGTTGATACTTTTATTATCCATTCCATTGTAGTGAAGCTGATTACTAGTCACATATTAAGTCAAATTTATAGCACTACTTTAGTTATGCTTGTCTATGATCGAGATACTGTGCTCCAAGTCGTCCATAACCACGGACACGGCTTTCAGAAAGATTTACCCTGCAGGGGTGCACAAATAGCAACACACGCACGATCAACCTTGGAAAAACCAAATCAAAACCCAACGAGGCTTTCACGACAAAGCAATCACAGGATTCATAAAATATTTTAGAGGGGCCACCCCCAATATGCTACCCGTTACGAAGTCGGCCGGCTCCGCGACGGACCCAGGGTGTGTGGCGACGGCTGTAAACGACTGGGAACCCGAAAGTGCGACTGGGCTTGTCGATACAGCGGAAACATGGCACGGGGTTCCTAAATAGTACAGGCGCTCCACGCGCAATCTTAAATAAAGCAGTAAAGCATGGCATAAGTACAGGATAGTAATAAAGCCCCAAACTAGTTTGTGGCCCCAAGAAATAAGAAATGAATCAAGCTCTGGCTAAGGGGATTCATGGTCCCACATGCGGATAGTGCGATAGTCAAGGAACATGTATCAAGTACTCGGGGTGCTACGGGACACAAGTGAGCGTGGAAAAACCAAATAACATCTATTGTCCACCGATGCCTCTGCGTTAGTTATATCTATTCCTAGTAATTTAATAGTTGTATTTAAAGTCATGATCCTCTCCACCGTAAATCATATGACAACATTCCAACAACTGTGTGGTACTTCACGACACGGGATCGCACGCGAGCAAGCGACTACGACTCGCAAGACCATCTATCTATCAAACAACAGGTAATAGGAGGTGTCCAAGGCAATATAAAGGTTGCACGGAGTATATCTGGTACGGAACACTAAAGCATCGTGACACGGATAACAATAGATCAACAGGAGGAAATAAAGACTATAAATGTAAAATAGGTAGAAAGGGGGAGAATGCTCGCCTGGGAAACACTGTCGAAGAGACACCGGAGAACTTGTCGATACTCGCATCCACTCAACGGCCTAATCCGTGAAGAACCAAAGCACTAAAAGAAACACCGGATGCACTATTTAATACTACGACAGAAGATCGGGCATGATGCATGTATGATGCACGACATGGCAAAGATGCGATACAATTAGGCAATATTAAGCGGAACCGAGGTCCCGACAACTAGTTAAATGGTTCAAGTTATTTAGATACCCTGCAATTTAAATGTTGTATTAACAAGTCATAACATGGCATCGGTTCGTTACACAAATTTAAATGGAGCAGATATAAGACTAGAGTAGCCCACATATAGTCTCCATATTTAATTATTAGATGAGTCGACAAAATACCCCCAAACCGCACAATATGTATGCGACATGAACAAATATATGCAACAAGTATATGTAGATATTATAAAAATAGGGGTCTCGGATAGGGGATCACATTAGGGGGCGAAGGTCTTGGTTCTGAGAGGTTCGGGTCCGGTCTTCAGACTCTGGACTCCGGGATCAGGGCCTAGAAGGAGGTCTTCGAGGTTCCATGATGGCGATCTTGACTTGGAACCGGTACGGTCTTCGGATGGCTCGGATTTTCGGTATCGTACAGCCTCGTGGACAAACTTGGAATAGCATCAACACCGGTACATGGTGGAGAACTAGAGAATGTTGCCACAAATTATTAGTGTGACCAAGGACCAAAGCAGGTACGAGCTCTGTTGTGGATCGATTTGATTCTCACAACATGCAAGAAGAGACATACATGCATTCAGACAGCGAGGTAGTCTGCAGGAAGATCTTGAGCGGGAACACAAGTACTGGCCCTCGCAGCAATCGGACGCGGCTGGCTCTGGTCGAGGAGAGGCAGGGTTGCGGGACGAGGACGGCGGGACGGGGAGGCTTGAGGAGACGAGGTGCTAGAGGCGGAATCGAGCGCCGGACTGGAGGAGCTTCGCGTGGCCGCAGGGACAGAGCCGGTGGAGAGGAACCGCGGGAGGGCGTGGCGACCAGACACAGAGGTCAAGGAAGAGCTTGGTTCGGGGACGACAAGGGCCACGCAGGTCGACGAGGCGACGAGCTCGGGACGAAGGACGACGATGACGGCGCGGAGGAGCTTGCGGGAGAGGAGGCGGCCGCCAACAAGGTGAAGGGGCGCGGCGGCGGGTTCGAGCCGACAAGGTCGCCGGGTGGCCGAGCGCGGAGCGGCTCGGTGGCGGAAGCCTCGCCAGGGAGAGGAGAGGACACGGGGTCGCGGCGGGGTACGGGGATCACGACGATGGTATCAAGAGCGAGGAGGACTCGGTCGTGCAAGATGGGGATGGGAGGAGAGACCCATAGGAGCGTGCGGGGCGAGGAACGTGTCGGTCGATGGGGTGGGACCAAGGGAGCGACGTGAGGATGGCAGGCTGGGGCGGCTTGCGGCACACGGGAGCCAGGCGAGAAGGTTTGTGGGGCCAGGTGGGGAGCGTGCGCATGTGGGAGCGGGAGGAAGCGTGCGTTGACGTGTAGCACGGCAAGTGCGGCTCACCATCACAGTGTGCACTCGTGTGTGTCGGTGGGGTGGTTGGCAGCGGCAGGGAGTGGGATGGATGTGGTGTGTGATGGGATTAGGTAGGGATAGGACTAGGGTTTGGCCATGGTTGGTCCGGTTAGGGTTTTGTTGGGGCCGGGTTGTAGGTGACCTGGCCTAACGGCTGGGCTGCCTCCCCAGACAAAATAGTTTTTATTTTGTTTATTTATTTATTTTTATACAAAAGACTTTCGCAAATAGTTTTTAGATAAATAAAAGATCCGAAGAGGCCAGGGTTTTTTGATTTGAAATAAAAATAGGGATATTTAGAAAACAAAAGTAGGCTTTTAGAAAATAGTTTTAGGCAAACCATGTATGATGATGACGATGCTCAAATGCAATGTGGCATGATGACATGAGCATGTGGTCATGATGATGCACAAAATAAAAACAACACGCGATTTTCTAGTTGTGATTTTATCGGGGTGCTACAGGAGTCGTCAAAACTGGATCCTCCAAGGGGAATCCAATGCTGCCTACTTCCACGCCATCGCCAATGGACGACGTAGGAAGTGCTCGATCCCCTGCCTCTGGGAGGATGCCCAGCTCTTGGAAGAGCTTGAGGATATCTCTACCCATATTTATTCCTTCTATAAGGAATTGTTCTCGGCGAGACCCCACTCAGGGATCACGTTGGCTGTCGACCTTTGGCCTACCCAGGCTAGGGTGACGACCGACAACATGGAGCTCACCCTCCTGTTCTCGCTAGAGGAGGTCTTAAAAGCGATTAAGGACATGAAGACCAACTCGGCCCGCAGGCCAGATGGTCTTCCGGTGGCCTTCTTCTAGACCTTTTGGGATCCCTTTTAGGCGGTGATAATGCCTATGTTCCAGGAGTTTTACACTAGGACGTTAGTGATGTCTACGCACTTCTATTCTTGTAGACAGTTGTTGGGCCTCCAAGTGCAGAGGTTTGTAGAACAGCAGCAAGTTTTCCCTTAAGTGGATCACCCAAGGTTTATCGAACTCAGGGAGGAAGTGGTTAAAGGTATTCCCTCTCAAGCAACCCTGCAATCAAGATACAAGAAGTCTCTTGTGTCCCCAACACACCCAGTACACTTGTCAGGTGTATAGGTGCACTAGTTCGGCGAAGAGATAGTGAAATACAAGTGGTATGGATATAAGACAACGGTGCTAGAAAATAGATTGATGGCGTGGAAGAGACTAAAGGCAAACTGAAATAAAGATGGAAACAAGCAAACATGCAATAGATCTAATAGCAAACGGTGTTTCAATGCTTAGAAACAAGGCCTAGGGATCATACTTTCACTAGTGAACACTCTCATATAAATATATTATCTTCATGATACTACTCTTAACTACTCTCCGGTTGAACACTCTAATCGTTGGTAGGGCTATAACAGCACACCTCAAAGTAAGCCTTTCCCATCTAGAAAACCCCACACTATCACCTTGAGTACTAGATGGTTCCAACAAACACCACAATTTCATAAAGACATCCAACTCCAAATATAACTCATAACAAGTATTTGTAATCTCTAGCCTAAGTGCCACCATGGTGTGCACGCTGTCACTTTCACACACATGGGGAGAGCAAAGATCTAATAAAGCACTTGAGTAGCAAGGTAGATCTACTTGATTACAAAGCTTATGATCACAATATGATCATGCATAGAAAGAGAGATGAACACATAGCTACAAGTAGAACCCTTAGCCTCGAGGAAGAACTACTCCCTCCTCATCATGGGAATCATCAATGGTGATGGAGATGGTGGTGGAGATCGATGGAGATGGCTCCGGGCATTCCTCTGCCCAGGGTGCCGGAACAAAGACTTTCTGTCCCCCGAATCTCCCCTTCGGTGGCGGCGGTGCTGTGGAACTTTTCGTGGATTTCTGATTGATGATCTAGGGTTTTGGTATCGGGAGGCTCTTATAGGCGAAAGAGGCAAGGTCGGTGGCTAGCCAGGGGGCCCACACCATGCCCTGGCGCGGCCTGGGCTAGCCCGCGCCAAGGGGTGTGTGGCCACCCTGTGGGCCCTCTCCCACTCTCCTTCGGGCTCCGTGAGTCTTCTGGGAAAATAGTAACTTTGGCTTTTGTCCCGTCCAATTCTGAGAATATTCATTTTCTGACTTCCTGGAACCAAAAACAGTAGAAAACAGGCAACTGGCACTGTGGCATCTTGTTAATAGGTTAGTCCAAGAAATCATATGAAAAGTACTCCAAAGTTGGAATGGAACACAAGAAAGTAGATAAAACCAAGCATGGAACATCAAAAATTATAGATACATTTGCAATGTATCAGTTAGTAATGTCCCGTCTGAACTTTGGAGTCATTTCCCTGATCCCCAAAGTCACAGGGGCCACGGATATTTGCCAATTCAGACCAATTACCGTAATAAATGTCATCCATAGGATCTTTGCAAAGGTCTGCGCCTCGAGGCTTGCACTAGTGATGGAGCGGCTCACACATTCCCTGCATTTTGCCTTCTTGAAAGGGATACTAATCCATGCTGGAGTCCTAGCCCTACATGAGATCATTCATGAGGTGAAAGTTCGGCGCCATAAGGGCGTGTTTGTGAAGCTAGACTTCTATAAGGCCTATGACCGCTTGGAGTGGGCCTTCCTTCGCTAGGTGCTAGAGAGGAGGGGCTTTGATGACCGTGTGATCTGTTGGATCATGCAGTTCGTCCTGAGCGGGAACACTACCATCAACATTAATGGGGATGTTGGCCCATATTTTTTGCCAACTTGTGGAGTGAGACAGGGAGATCCTATATCTCCCTTGCTTTTCAACTTCGCGGTAGATGCCCTAGTGGAGATTTTGGATAGAGCCAAAATCGCCAGCCACATTTCTGGAGTGGTACGACATCTTATCCTAGGAGGAGGTGACCCACCTCCAATATGCTGATGATACCATGATCATGGTCTAGGCCTTAGAATTGGACATCATTAATCTCAAGTTCTTGCTCTTATGTTTTGAATCCATGACGGGACTTAAGATCAACTTCGACAAGAGTGAGATGATGATTTTGGGATACTTCGATGAGGAGCGACAATAGATTACTGACAACTTCAAGTGAAGTCTTGCGGACTTCCCCACCACTTACTTGGGGATCCTAGTGCGCGACACTCGTGTATTAATCAAGGACCTGGCGAGCTTGTCTCACTACTAAGGGGATCAAGAGGATCTTGACTGATTCATGTCTGTCCAGCCTACCCATGTACATTATGGGTCTATAGCTGCTACCTGAAGGAACCCATGCAAAATTCGCCAAGGAGTTGTCTCGGTTCTTTTGGATGGCAAGGGACGGGCACCAAAAATACCACATGGTAAAATGGACTGACATCTGTGCCCCTAAGGACCTTGGGCATATGCATTTTGGATTCCCGCCGGTTCAACATCGCACTCATGTTGAAATGGGTGTGGCATATCCTCTCTGAGGATGGAAGTCTTTGGGTTCATCTTATTAAACCCAAATACCTCTGCGGCCGGCCACTCCTGGCGTGTGAAAGGAGGGAGGGTGAAAGGGTAATTGCCCCTATGTGTGGTTTTGGTGATTAATGACAATCCCTATGGACTAATGTTTTCATTGAGTTTTATATGAAGGAATATTCCATACGTCATGCTTGTAGTCCATGTGTTGGATTCAAGTATGGATGTCATGAAGATAAAGATATACCTTGATTATTGGCATCAAGATCATTGAGCTGAAGAAGAATATGATATGATCAACATCTTTAGAGTGTGATCTCAATAGAAGAATTCAAGATATGGCTCTAAGTCGGTGTCATGATAGCCTCATTAGTTGAGCTATGGTTGACTAAGATTTAGAGCATGTAATCAAATGAAGAGTTCTTTATGTACCTCAAGATATTGAGATGGAGCATGAGAATATACTTGGTTGACCAATATAAAGAGTGAAGATTAGATTCAAGCTTAGTCAACACGTGAAGCATAAAGAATGTACCACGTGTCTTGTGGTATGGTAAGCTTGTCAATTATGCTTCATGAACTAACCCATTATATATGTGCCTTTTTGTTATCTATATTGGTTAGGTATCTTTTCATGGGCATGCTTCAAAAGTGAAGATCTCATATAGCCCATGAGAGGATGCCATCAAGTGGTGATCGTCATCAAGATTGAGAAGGGAAAGTTCAAGATAAGCATCTCGAGAAGATCATTTGTTTGAAGCTTGCTGTCCATATTGGTGATAATAGACATGTGATGACGTGTCTTAATGAAGCTATCCCATAGTGGTGTATGAGGGAGCAAATTATGAGTCTTCACGAAGCAACAATGATCTAGTGATGCATTCCGGCTTGGATGGAGCTTGAAGCGTTGTCATAAAGATCAAGCGGGATGCACAAGGCAAAGGTATGGCCTTGCTAGGTTTTCTTCTTACCGGTCTCAAGGTGGTTGTTGGGAGACCGGGTTATAGGATAGATAGCCGCACTATCAAGAGGGGCTTTCGGTTGGGTAACTTGATCACACCGTCGTAGGGAGCTCAATCATTTGCATACTTTGCATCTTCCTATTTTGTTGCTTCTTGGTGTTTCTCCATGTGAGGTTCTTGATCTTGTTGCTAGCTCTTCAACAAGCCCAAGTTCATCGAAAAAAGGAATTCATATGCATCTTCTATGGCGTTTTCGAGTTTGAAGGTTTTACCGGTTCTTCTTATAGAGAGGCTTCATGCCTTTCTTCATTTGGTTCTATCCTACTTTGTTGGACTATGATGTTTTTATGCACCATATTGTAGAGCTTGTTTTCCTCGTCAAAACAAGCCCAAGATCATCGAAATCGGAGTCCGGATGCAAAAATTATTGCGTTTTTCGTGAAGTCTGATTCATCCCGGTTGTGGATCCGGTTCAACCGACTCCCACACCTAACGGTCCGGTGCCAGCGCAGGTTAGACCGGATCTGAAACCGGATTTTCTGGTTTTCGCGACCGAGTCTATTCCGAGTTGGCAAACAGAGCCATTCCGGTTTGTAGGCCGGTCCTCCGGCCTAGGGACCGAGTTTCCCGGTTCTGGGGCTGGTCTAACCGACTTTTAAACCGAGTTTTCATAGATTTCCTCCCAACGGTCATATTTGCTTTCCCCTGTAAAAGGGGGTTCTTCCCCCCAACGTTTTTGTGTGTTCTTGAGCTTGAAATTGACCTCCATTGTTGACCCTCTTGAGCTTGCTTCCTCTCCCTTCCCTCATATGATTCTTGCATCTTTTTGAGGGCTTTGGAAGAGGAGACCTAGATCTACAATCCCCACCAATTAATTCCTCCTCTGAGTGAGGGGAACCCTTTGGATCTAGATCTTGGAGTCATCGGTTGACTTCCACCATTGTTCTTCCTCTCTAATTCCTCCCTAGCACTTGTTGCTTTGGTGGGATTTGAGAGTGAAGGATTTGAGCACCCTTGGTGTTCTTGCTTTGCATTCTTGCATAAGTGTTGAGCTCTCCATTACCATTTGTTCGAGTGAGAGACCGTGAGCTTGTTACTCTTGGAGGGTGACCTCCTAGTTGGCTTGGCGGTTGGTGCCATAGTGTTCTCTTTGTGTAAGATTGTGAAGAGATCCGGGCTTCTCCTTTGTGGAGCTTGTGAAGTGGTTGTGGAGCTTGCCATCTCCCGAGTGGAGGAAAAGCTAGCTATAAGGAAAGGGCATATTCCTTCATGGGATAGACTCGGAGAAGAAGGTGAGCCTTCGTGGCGTTGGGAAATCCTTCGTGGAATCCCACACTGTAACACCCCAAAAATATTAATCAAGATGATCAAGTTCAAATCACCTAAGTTTAGGGTTAACCAAAACTATTATTATTAAACTTAATATGAGTGTATGTGTGAATCACATTAGTGTATGAATGAGTGCAATTGCCATGTTTGATTGCTACAAATGATAAGGAATGGTTTAAAGATGAATACTACATCATCTAGGCCATTTACAAACAAAATCAAAAGAAAAGAAAATCAAATATGAATCATATAAGCAAATGGTCATTTTGGCCAAAATTATCCACTAGACCACTTTGAGTGTTCCTAGTAAAAGATTTATAACAGAAACTTTCCCAATTCTTTTCACCCCTTGCTAAACCAAGTAAAAGTGAACCCAAGGCCACTTTACAAATTAACAAAAACACATTCCAAATCATTTTAAAGGACATTGCAAAATTGAATCAAGTGTATGTACTAAGATCATCACTTTTCAAAAACCACTCAAATAAATTCACCTTGGCAAACCCAAGCAACCATAGACTATCAAGCAAGTACTCAGAACACTCACCAAAATTCATCCATAAATTCAAATCTTGAATTCATGCGGCCATTTGGTCGAGCACCTGGTAGACACCAGTAAACCTTGCCAAACTTCTACTGTTCTGAGTAGTAATCGATCGCCACTGTGCCCCATTTCTCTCCCCTAGTCTCCCCTAGTGCCCACCAGCGCAGTGGACACGCTCCCCCTTTTCCGTTCGCACCAGTGTCGCGCCGCCCGAGCTCGCCATGCCGGTCGACCAAACACCGCTCGCCACAGACCGTGTCGCCCTCTTCCACGATGTCCAGGAGACATGCGACACTCCACCGCCACCCTCTGTCCACTCCTTGACCGGAGACAGGCCGTGGACCAGCCGTAATCGCTGCGCACACTTCTCTGTCTGCCATGTCGAGAGCGCGCTAGAGCACCGCAGCAGACATGCGCACACACGCCACGCCTCGCCCTCTCCGCGTGTGCCCGTACTCACCCTGACCCCAGCTACCCCTAGACATGCCCGTTCGCCGCCGCACGAACCGTAGACACTGTGCGCCGTATCGACTATCGCCATTCCCGCACAGAGCACGGACTGCTCCTAATCGTTCTTGACCGCCCCTTGTCGCGACATCACTCGCATGACAACCACCCTAAAGCACCGCGTCGACCCCTACCCTCAGCCATGCCGATAGCTCACTGCAACGACGTCGCCGACGAGCCCGAGCCATGCCGCCATGTCCCCCTCTCACGTGTATAAATAGAGGCCACCCCAGCCCCAATTCTCTAGACCATCACACTCTCCTCTCTCTCAGAAACCTCCCATACCACTCCCCGGAGCAAGGCGAGCACCACATCGCCAGAATTTCACCGGAGCCCGCCGCTGTAGAGGAGAAGAGGAACCAGAGCTAGGAGCTGCCCCAGGAGTCGCCGTGACCACTATTCGACTCGCCGTCAACGACAAACTCATTTGTCCCATCACTAACCTTAGATAGAGCCCTGGTGAGCCCCCATGCACCCCCACCGTCGCGATTTGGGTTCAGTCTCGCCGGAGCTATTCACTAGAGACGACAAACCACAGCCGTTAGATCCTAGTCTAATCGTAGGGCTGAGATTGAAACTTACCACTTCGCGTTAATTGAGTCACCGACGAGTAGGACCCGCCTATCAGCAGCCCGTTGCATGTGCGCCACGTAGCTGGGCCGGCCCAACTAGTTTCCCGCGCAGAGACCGTTGATTCAAATAAACTTTTTCCAATTTAGTTAAAACTAGATTCTGTCGGTAGATTCAAAAATCGATTCAAAGAGATTCAATGAACCAAATTGCATGATTCCAATTTTGTTAGAAAGGTATTCAAAATATCTATCCAATCCCGTTGGATTCAAACCATTTGAAATTATAGATCACCTATACCAAAAATAACAAGACAGAGACTTTTCCAACTTCATACATTTTTCAAAAATCAACGATAAATGCTTTTGAGTTGATTCCAACTCTCAAAAATCACATTTGACAAGATCTATCTGAATATGTAAAAATATTTAGGTCTACATGCATTGATCTTGGACTAGTACCAAAAGAATGCTATATAGGCATTTCTAGTCACTTTAATTAAAAAGTAATTTTTAAACTTTATAAAATATGACCACCACTTTAAATCACATTCCCAAGTATTAGAATATGTGGTGATGACATGTGTCAACATGATCCCATATTTTAATTGGAGAATATTAAGTCTTAAGTATTTTCAATGAGTAGATATTACTTTTCTAAAATAAGAAAAATAAGACTAGGTCTTTATTTTATGTGATGTGTGTGATGATGCTAGATCATCTAGTGTGAGCCTTTATGTGCTACATAGAAGTAGTTAAGTATTGTTTGGTGATTGTTTACCTTGTATTCATTTATAAACGCAAGTACCGACCTGGGATACAAGGAGGAGGAGTACTACGAAGAAGAAGAAGAGAACTTCAACCACTGCACTACTCAAGGCAAGCTAATACTTGCAAGCTTCATACCTATGCAATATAACCTATGCAAGATGCAATAGGCATGCTTTGGTTATGCAACCTTGATTATAACAATCCTCAGTTTTACTTGCAAGCTTTATTCTTTTACTTTTACCAAAGTTCTTTACCTTTAGTTAGTGATTTGTGAGTATTGGAAAAATAGGATAGATGCCATAAAGAGTATAAAATAGGCCTAAGTAGTTATACTTAGATGCCATTAAAAAGCATAAAACTAGATTTGGATAGTTACACTGGATTAGCACCCTCATTAGTGAATACCCTTAACTTTAGTGGCTAGTGCTAAGCATAAAAGTTGATCTTTTAGATGGGAATACTTGGAGAAAATGATTATGAAAACCTTGGAATGATGGTTCATTCTATTGAAATGTTTTTGACATGTGTTATGAACACAAAATTATTTGATGATGAAACTTCTTGATGCATGAGCCTGGATTTTGATAAAAACTGATGGTTGGGTTCAAATGTGATACCATTCCAATTTTATCGTACAACCACAATACCTGAATTGGGTAGGGCTTAACTAGAAGTTTATATACCTTAGTATGGGTTCCCTCGCGGAAAGAGGTTGAGCTGAGGCTACCACGTGAATGTGAATGTCCACCTATGCAGTGCCCAGGATGGCAGATGGCCATGGCTGGGAGGCCAAGCTCATAGGGGAGGTGCCTATACTAGAGTGTGTAATTGAAAGGTTATGATTGATTATCCGCATACTAAGTATGATGATTCAGGGTTATCCCTGACGGATGTGTCGGATTTTGTGGTGAAAGTGTACCACCTCTGCAGAGTGTCAAACTATTTGAATAGCCACGTCTGCGGTCATGGACATTTGGAGTGGCCATACTATTCCGTTGTCAGATGTTTTCAAAATGACTTGTGAATTGAACTATGACCTTGACTTGACCACAACAGGGTTGTGGATATGAAAACTAGGTTCCCACTTAAGTGATGTAGAAAATTATATTAGGTTCTTTACTTTTGAACTCCTTATGAAATAAACCTAGGTTTTTGCAAATAAACCTAGAGCTTAAGATTCCTACTAGAACTACCTTACTTGTTAGTGCTAGTTTGCGAGTACTTAAAGAGTACTCATGGCTTTGTC
Organism: Avena insularis; assembly: GCA_023614405.1. Classification (NCBI taxonomy): domain Eukaryota; kingdom Viridiplantae; phylum Streptophyta; class Magnoliopsida; order Poales; family Poaceae; genus Avena; species Avena insularis. Next base: position 653,840,921 of record CM042690.1, on the reverse strand, counting down.
CCTGGCTATTCCCGTGACCAGACTATGAGGAAGACTACCAGGAAGATGGACAGCAAGAGGTCTATGACAACTAGGATCATCTCCCATCGTCAGCATTGCCTGTGACACTAAAGATGGAGCCCCTACTACGTTTACTTTCCGCTGCTTTGATTGTATTAAGACTGGATCATGAGATCCTTTATTTGTAAGACCTTTATTATGGTTTGTAATGGATGATGTACTGTGGTACCAATTCTGTTATGTCTTGAAAAAATGGTAATCCTGGGATTACGATGTATGGCATAACAGGCATCTGGGATTAAAAATCCGGGTGTTGACAAGTTGGTATCAGAGCCATCCTGGCCATAGGAGACCCTAGTTAGAATGGATGTCTGAACAAAAAACTTAGTTTCAAAACAAAAGAAGTGAGTATTTATGAAAACCTATTCCCACTCTTATCCTTGAGATTATTTCAAAAAAAAATCATGTTCCTCAAAAATTCTTGCAATCCTACATAAAATTTGACACACTTGATCACCCCACTAACTTGCTCACCCTAAATTCTTATAGATGGAGGTTAAGTATAGCAAGTTCTACCAGCTGGGGAACGGAGGCCACCTGCTCTTTGAGAGGGATCTAGATGCACTAGTAGAGTATCTTGAGCGCCCGCACCCAGAGTTCTTCGAGGCATAACTCAACGATCATGTAGGAGGAGATCTACAGTGGATGATAGTTGTAGATCTCAGAGGCAAGATGGAAGAACCCACCTCGGAGAAGATCCAATTCAGCTTTAGGGAGAACAACTAGCTAGACGGACTAGCCAGGGCTATGCATGAAGCTCTCGCCTGTCTGTGTGGGCAAAACATCAACCAAATCAGTGGAACTCTCTTTTCTCACTACACAAGGCGTGATTCTATGGGAATGCCCTTGGACATGCTGATACGTCCATTTTGCATCACTATTCTATGTCTTAATTCACTATTATTCATTGGTATATTTCGTATTGAGAGGTGATACTTATGTTATTTCATCTATTTTTGCATGGTTGATGACTTTTGGAGCATGGACCGCTGCAGTCAGGATTCAGATGGAAAAGGTGCTGTTTGGAGGCAAAATTCGCGAAGATCAGAAAATTCGGGAAAATATACGGAAAATCATATTTTTCCAGAAGACTAAGGATGGCAGAAGATGGAGTGGAGGTGGGCCACAGGGGGCCCACACCACCCCATGGCACGGGCAGGCCTAGGCCGCGCCTGGAGGTGGTGTGGCCGCCTTGGCCCACTCCAGCCTCTCCCCTCTGGAGTATACCATCCCCACGAAACCCTAAGACTCGGGGAGCGACCACAGAAAGATTTCGCCACCTCTGCGGGGCGGAAAACACCGAGAGAGAAAGATCTCTCTGGCAGACAGATTTCTGCCGGGGGAATTCCTTCCCGGAGAGGGGAGATCGTCGCCATCAACACCACCATCAAGCTGGACTTCGTCGGGATCATCATCATCATCATCATCACCACCATCATCACCACCAGCACCCTCATCACCATCTCCATATTTTTGTAACAATTGCGTTGAATCTTGCATAGTTCATAGGGGAAACTTTCCCGGTGTTGATTACTCTTTGTAGTTGATGCTATTGAGTGAACCATTGAATTATTGTTTATGTTCAGATTGTTATACATCATTATTCCATCTCTAATCATGATCCATATGGTGTCTTGTGAGTAGTTCATTTTTTTCGTGAGGACATGGGAGAAGTCATGTTGTTAGTAGTGGAATTGTGTTGAGAAAGATTCAATAGTTTGATATTTAAGTTGTGGTGTACTTCTTCTAGTGGTGTCATGTGAATGTAGACTACATGACACTTCACCTATATGGGCCTAGGGGAATGCATTGTGTATTTGGCTACTAATCGTAGGGGTTGCCGGAGTGACAGAAACCTGAACCCCCGTTAGGAAACCATTGCACAAGGGACGTAAGGGTCTTAGAGTTTAAAGCTGTGGTTAGGTTTCTACCTTAATTACCTGCTTGTACTTACGGATGTTTGCAAGGGGTATAATCACAAGTATGTATTAATCTTGGATGGGGCGGTACATTAGCAAAGGTTCACCCACACAACACTTAGCAAGCTAGAGAAGATTAATCGACTATATGAAGCGAAAACACTTGACAGTCTTCCCATGTGTCCTCGAGAATGTTTGGTCATCTTAAGAAATACAACCGGCTTGTCCTTTGCTGCATAAAGGATTGGGCCACTTGCTGCATTTATTCCTACTGTCTTTTATTTACTCGTACTTTGTTTACTTGCTTTATCAAAAACCCCTAAAAATCCGTTTGCTAAGTATTTGTAGAGAATTCCTGATCCATACCACTAGCCAAAGACCTTCGCTCCTCGTTGGGTTCGACACTCTTACTTATCGAAAATACCGTGATACACCCCTATACTTGTGGGTCATCAAGACTATTTTCCGCGCCGCCGTGGAGTGAAGCGCTATTGGAGAGTGGAACTGGTAAAGGAAAACTTCTACTGTGAGTATTGTTTAATTCTGCTAGTTGCTTTATTTTCGTTATGGATAATTCGCTGAGTTTCTTATTTGGTAATGCTACTACCACTGCAAAGGTAGTAGATAAGCCACCACCTGCTGAGAAAGATGTTTTCAAAATACCTACAAGAATTATTGATCGTGTTATGGATAACTACTATGTTGGGGATGGAATTGTCCATCCTGGTGATCATTTACTCTTTATACACGAATTATGCGGGTTGTTCAAGTGTACAGGTATTACTACAGATCAAGTTAAGAAGAAGTTATTCTCATTGTCGCTGAAAGGAAGAGCTGAGGAATGGTATAAGCTGCTGAAGAATGGTCAAGCCCTGGAATGGGAGGAAATAGTGCCTCTCTTTTATTCAAAGTTTTATCCTCCTAGTGAGATTCATAAAGATCGGAATCAAATATACAACTTTTGGCCTCTTAATGGAGAGAGTACAGCTCAAGCTTGGGGGAGATTGAAGTTACTAATGCTCAAATGTCCCATTCATGAGATCCCCAACAATATTATTATCAATAACTTTTATGCAAGGCTCCCTCTAGATGATAAAGATTCATTGGATGCTTCTTGTGCTGGATCATTCACTCGCATGGAAGAACAAGTTAAATGGGATCTTCTAGATCGTATTCAAGACAATGCTGAAGCTTGGGAGAATGACAAAGGTACAAAGTCAGGTATACATTATGATTATGAATGCATTGAATCTTTTATGGGAACTGATGACTTTCAAAATATTAGTAACATTTATGGTCTTGATTTGCAAGTTATTACGAATTGCTTTAGAGCTTTTGCTTCCTATATCGAAATTCCAAAAAGGGGATGGAACAAGTACCATGCACCTTACAAAGATATAGTTGACTATGCTCCTATTGGAAGTGCTGAGTATTGCATTATTGACCCCATCTTACCTGAACCTTATATCGAGAAGATTCCCTTCCCCGAAAAGGTAAAGGACCATCCAATGATAACTAATGTAATCACCAAAAGTGAAAAAAGAACTGTAAAACCTGATGAACAAATAAACATTGAACCTGTGGTAGCAATTGTGAAAGACCTTGTCACTAAAAGCGTAGAAGATGGGCACATAGTCTTTTGTGAAGATGCTTCTAATATTGTTTCACATCCCAATAGAACTAAAAAGGCTAGTGTTCCTGTGCTTTCTGTTAGAATTGGTGATCATCGCTATTATGGTTTATGTGATATTGGTGCAAGTTCTAGTGCTATTCCTTATGAGCTTTATAGAGAAATTATGCATGAGATTAGTCCTTGCGAGTTGGAAGAGATTGATGTGGTTATTCACCTTGCTAATAGAGAGGCCATCTCTCCAATTGGTATTGTACGATACGTGGAAGTTCTTTGTGGTAAGCTTAAGTACCCCACTGATTTTCTAGTACTTGGTTCGGCTGCTAGTAAAACCTACCCTATCATTTTTGGTAGACCTTTCTTGAGTACTTGTGGAGCTATTATTGATTGCAAGAGGGAGAAAATCTTGACTAAGTTTGATGGGGAATCTTATGAGTTTAATTTTTCAAAATTTACTAAAGAACCTTGCGAAGAGGAAACCCATAATGAGGATTTTAGGGTTGGACAACTTGCTTCTATTTCTCTTGCTCCTAACAATGCTTTGCAGCAATTTATGGAAGATCATGAAAGTGAAATCTTCATGGAAGAAAGGAATGAGATTGACAGGATCCTCCGTGATCAACCTAAGATGCTCAAGCACGACTTGCCTGTGGAAGACTTGGGTACTACGATGCCACCTAAAAAGGATCCGGTTTTCGATCTAAAACCTCTCCCTGATGATCTTAAATATGCTTTTATTGATGATAAAAAGATATATCCTGTTATTATTAACGCTAAACTTTCAGGGGAGGAAGAAGAAAGATTATTGAAGGTTTTGAGGAAACACCGAGGAGCTATGGGCTATACTCTGGATGATTTGAAAGGGATTTCACCTACTATATGTCAGCATTCTATCAACATAGAACCGGATCTGAAGCGATGAGTGGAGCACCAACGACGTTTAAATCCTAAGATGAAGGAAGTGGTAAGGAATGAGGTATTGAAACCCTTGATGCTGGTATTATTTACCCTATTGCTGATAGTGAATGGGTTAGTCATTCATTGTGTTCCTAAAAAGGGAGGTATTACCGTTGTCCCTAATGATAATGATGAGCTTATTCCTCAAAGAATAGTGGTAGGCTATAGGATGTGCATCGATTTTAGGAAAGTCAATAAAGTTACTAAGAAAGATCACTACCATTTCCTTTTATTGATCAAATGTTGGAAGATTGTCTAAAAGACCCATTTTGTTTTTTGATGGTTATTCGTTTCTCTCAAATTGTCGTTAAATAACAAGATCAAGAAAAACTACTTTTACTTGCCCTTAGGGAACTTATGCTTATAGACGTATGCCTTTTGGTTTATGTAATGCTCCTGCTACTTTCCAAAGGTGCATGTCTGCTATCTTTCATGGCTTTTGTGAGGAAATTGTAGAAGTGTTCATGGATGACTTTTCTGTCTATGGAACTTCTTTTGATAATTGTCTGCACAACCTTGATAAAGTTTTGCAGAGATGTGAAGAAACTAATCTTGCTCTTAATTGGGAGAAATGCCACTTCATGGTTAATGAAGGGATTGTTCTTGGGCATAAAGTTTCTGAAAGAGGCATAGAAGTTGATAGAGCTAAGGTTGAGGCAATTGAGAAGATGCCATGCCCAAGAGACATCAAAGGTATTCGTAGTATCCTTAGTCATGCTGGTTTCTATAGAAGGTTTATTAAAGACTTCTCTAGGATATCAAAACCCCTTACTAATCTTCTTCAAAAAGGATGTACCCTTCGTTTTTGATGATGATTATAAGGAAGCTTTTGAAACTCTTAAGAAGGCTTTAACTATAGCCCCTATTGTTCAACCACCTGATTGGAGTTTACCCTTTGAAATAATGTGTGATGCTAGTGATTTTGCTGTAGGTGCTGTCCTTGGGCAACATATTGATAAAAAGCTAAACGTTATCCATTATGCTAGTAAGACTCTAGACGCTGCTCAAAGGAATTATGGTACTACTAAAAACGAATTTCTAGCTGTTGTTTTTGCTTGTGATAAGTTTAGGCCCTATATTGTGGACTCAAAAGTAACCATTCATACAGATCATGCTGCTATTAAATATCTTATGACGAAGAATGACGCTAAACCTAGGCTTATTAGATGGGTATTTCTTTTACAAGAGTTTGATCTACATATAGTAGATAGAAAGGGTGCTGAAAATCCTGTAGCTGATAATTTATCTCGTTTGGAAAACATCTCTTTTGACCCTATGCCTGTTAATGATAGTTTTCCAAATGAACAATTAGCTGCTGTGGGGGTGAGCTCGCGAGGAAGCCCTTGGTATGATGATTATGCTAACTTTATTGTCTCCAAGTATTTGCTTCCAACTTTTACAGCTCAGCAAAGAAGAAAGTTCTTCTATGATTTGAGGCATTATTTTTGGGATGGCCCACTTATACAAGGAAGGAGTGGATGGTATTATGCGAAGATGTGTTCCAGAATATGAACAAAAGGAGATATTGCGTAAATGTCATGGTAGTGCCTATGGAGGACATCATGCAGGAGATAGAACTGCACAAAAGGTACTACAATCAGGTTTCTATTGGCCTACCCTTTTTAAAGATGCAAGAAAATTTGTTTTATATTGTGATGAATGTCAGCGTGTTGGTAATATTTCTAGACACAATGAAATGCATATGAGCTACTCTCTAGTTATTGAACCTTTTGATTGTTGGGGATTTGACTTTATGGGTCCTTTCCCTTCTTCGAAAGGCTACACTCATATTCTTGTTGCCATAGATTATGTTACTAAGTGGGTAGAAGCCATTCCTACAAAAAGTGCTGATGGGGAAACGTCTCTAAAAATGCTTAAAGATGTTATCTTTCCTAGGTTTGGAGTGCCTAGGTATCTCATGACTGATGGGGGTTCTCATTTCATTCATGGCGGTTTTAGGAAGACCCTCGCTAAATATGATGTTAATCATAGAATTGCTTCAGCTTATCACCCCCAAACTAGCGGGCAAGTAGAGTTATCAAATAGAGAAATTAAATCTATCTTGCAAAAGACTGTTAATAGGTCTAGAAAAAACTGGGCTAAGAAGTTGAATGATGCTTTATGGGCTTATATAACTACTTACAAAAATCCTATGGGAATGTCTCCTTATAAAATGGTTTATGGGAAAGCTTGCCACCTACCCTTAGAATTAGAACACAAAGCTTACTGGGCAGTGAAAGAACTAAATAGAGATTGTAAGCTCGCTGGTGAGAAAAGATTATTTGACTTAAGTTCTTTAGATGAATGGAGGAGTGAAGCCTATGAGAATGCTAGGCTCTTTAAGGAAAAAGTTAAAAGATGGCATGACAAGCGAGTACTTAAGAGAGAATTTCATGTTGGGGAGAAAGTTCTATTGTATAGGTCTCGTCTCAGATTTTTTGCAGGTAAGCTACTATCAAAATGGGAAGGACCTTTCATCATTGAAGAAGTATACCGTTCAGGAGCAATAAAAATTTCTTCTCTAAAAGATAATACTACACAATTAGTGAATGGATAGCGACTCAAACACTATATTTTGCTGGAGATTCTTACAATGAAGATGTTGATTCCTTTCAAGTTATAACTCTAGAGAAATTCATTGAGGACCAAATTCAGAGACCTGCAGAGTCTGTTTCCAACTAGGTAACAGTTCTGGTAAGAAAAGTTCCGCGAAAATACAATCCAACTATATTTTTGCAGTTTTCAGTCAATAAGGAAAGTTTCGAAGCAAAAAAGGGACGGAGTCGAAGCCGGAGCCGGGGTGGCCCACACCACCCCATGGCGCGGGCCCACCCCTAGCCGCGCCACCAGGTGGTGAGGCCACCCAGGACTCCGCCTCCGACTCGTTTTCTCCCAGTACCTTCCTTTTGATGTGAAACTTCATAATATATAACCCCCCGGATCTTCCGAGGTTCGTATATCGTGTTTTCGTCATGCTTTTGTTTCGATCTGTTTCTGCCAGGTAGAATCTCAGATTTGGAGCCACAATGTCTTCCTCTGGATCATCCAAGGCAGACTCCTTAGAAGATATCATCAACCCATACATGAGAGAATTGAAGATTCATCCCAAGGAGTTGTTGCTCGAAGGTGGGGAGGTCCGGATTAAAGAGGTTCAAGGCCCTAAAGGTGAAGGAAGTCTGGAGGATAGGATGGAAGCACTGGAGCAAGAAGTTTTTAGGTACAGGAAGATGGCGGAGCGCGAAGTGGATATCATCCATAAGATTTGTTCCGAACTCATCACCAAGCACCAAAAGGAGACTGCTGAACTCAAAGACGAAGTCTTCTCACTCCGCCAAACAACCAACAAACTGCAAGCACAGTTCTATGACGTTCAAAATCAAAATTGTGAGTATGAGGCTAGATTTAAACGCATAAGTGCTGCTGCAAGTTTCAGGATGTTGGAAACCACGATGTACTTTGTTGATGGGAAGCCTTTACCTTGGAAGACGGACGAAGATGAGAGGATACCACTACCACCTAAGGAGTAATTCGTCATCAGGTTTGGCATCCCCTTGGTTTATTCCAAGCTTGGGGGAGTGCCGCAGTATCATATCACTATCTTCTATCTTTTTACCTTATTAGTAGAGTCATATCATGAATAGAGGAGTTATTTTGTAGTATGGTTTGCATTATGGAAGTGTCCCCTCTCTCGTTAGATATGTATCCCTTGGTGTGAGTTTCCGTTATGGAATATTAATGAGAAGTTCTATCATTCACTCTTTTGCATAGCTTATGTTAGTTTTCAATTTGTGGTTATATGATTGATCTTGTTGTTAGTATTGGTATCACTTTGGGATCATTGAGTTAATTTAGTTGGTTTTGGCAAACCTGGCTCGGTTAGTAGCAACACCTTTTTGAGAGTTGAAAAGAAAAAGATAGTAGTACTCTAAAGAAAAAATAATTTCATCATCTTTCTTTCTTGATTTGCTCATAAGTCTAGTATTCTCTAGTTAGGATCTTTTGTGCTTCCAAGGAAGATTGCATGTTTGTCTTTATCACTTGTATGTTTGTTTGTTTCCTTCAACTCTTGTACTTGCTACCCAGCCTTGCTAGCCAAAAACCTGTACTGAGAGGGAATTCTTCTCGTGCATCCACCTCCTTAAAACCAAAACCTTTGCCATTTGTGTCCACCATACCTACCTAGTAGCATTATTGCTATTCCAAGTAAATTCTTGTTTTATCTACCTCCCAAATTAAACTTGTTATGTGAAAATTAGTGATTAAAGCTCTCACGAACTTGATGGCACACTTTACTTTCTTGCATTTAATAAACTTGAACCATTGTGCTCACCTATGTTGCGTATATGCTTGCACTTTGTAAGTTGTGAATTAGCAGAACCATGCTGTCATGGGGAACACTTTCAACATTGCACTGGTACTTTGTGTAGGGGTTCGTAGCATGGAAAACAAAAATTTTCTATCGCATACAAACAAATAAGCCAAGATCTATCTACTAGATTGCAGCAACGAGTCGATAGAGGAACTCACCCTCGAAGATTCCAAAGCGGTTAACGAGAGCAGATTCTCGTGGGTGATGTAGTCGTACTCTTTCCGATCTCAAGATCGCGTAGACGATCCTTCCAGCCATCGTTCCAAGCGGTGCTCCCTGATCGGTCACACGTTCGGTACTCGACGAAGACCTTCCTCTCCTTGTTCCAAAGCAGTGGAGGTTGTAGCACTCTCCTCATGATTCCCTAAAGACAACGTGGTACCTAAGTAGAGGGAAATCCCGCAGGCTTCGCCTTAAGCCGTAGTATGGTGGAGCTTATGAGAGAGGCTATTAGTGGTCTAGTAATTAGACACACCAATTAGAAGGCTCTAAACCAATTAGAAGGCTCTAAACTGGCTAAAGCAATTAGAAGCTCTAAACCAAAACGGCTCTAAACCGAGATTAGAGGTGGAAACTTGTGTGTGCTAGGAGGGAGCCCTGCCCTCCTTATATAGGTGGGAGGGGCTGGCGGCCAAGGGGAGTGGAGTCCTCCCCAACTCTGGGTGGGCGCCGGCTTGGGAGGACTCCTCCCCAACTCGGCTTCACCTCCTCTTTTCCCACTTCCCAAAATTGTCGTTGACTTTCAAACTAGCCGCTTGACTTTTCAATTTAGGATTTAATTTAATCCTTTATTTGGGACAGCAAGAACACTTAGTACATGATGCAATCATTCCAACTTACAATGACACATTCATGTACCCTTCCTCCTCAGTGCCGACATTCGAACATTCTAGAACATTCGATGAAAACACCTAACCATTCCCCAACTCCAAATGGGACTTTCCTTATATGAATCTTATTCTCCGGACCATTCCGGATCTCCTCGTGATATCCGGATCCCATCCGAGACTCGAACAACATTCGGTCTCTTTCTCATAATACCATAACTACTCAAACAACGTCAATCCTTAAGTGTGTCTCCCTACGGTTCGTGAATTATGCGGACATGATCGAGACACTTCTCCTAACAATAACCAATAGGAATCTGGAAATTCATATGGCTCCACATATTTCTCGATTACTTTGCGATCGAATGAACCACTTACATACGATACCAATTTCCCTTTGTCTCACGATATGTTACTTATCCGAGGTTATGATCGCTTGGTATCTCTGCATACCTAGTTCAACCTCGTTCTCGATAAGTACTCTTTTCTCGTTCGTGATATGTGATCCCTTGTGAGCCAGTCACATGCTTGCAAGCTAATTGGATGACATTTCACCGAGAGGGCCCAGAGTATATCTATCCGTCATATGGATGGACAAATCCACTCTTGATCCATGTGTTTCAACCAATACTTTCCTAACACTCAATGCCACCTTTATAGCCACCTGTTACGGTGTGGTGTTTGATGACATCAAAGCATCCATCCGTAAAGGTGATATGCATGATCTCATGGTCGAAGGAATTAGGTTACTATGTATCGTAAAGCATATAGCAATTGAACTATTGAAATGACTTGATCTTTATGCTACGCTTATCTATAGGAGTATGTCCACCATATCATTCTCCTAATGATATGATCTTGTTGTTGATAACATCTCAATGTTCATGATATGGAAACCACAATCATCAATCAACCAACAAGCTAGTGAAGTATAGAGGCTATACTAGGGACTTCAAATTAAGTTTACAAATCACACAAGTATTAATGGTTTCCTTGTTAATACTATTATAGCATGAATGTAAACATTTATCATAAGTATGAAGATATGATAATAACCTACTTTATTATTGCCTCTTGGGCATATCTCCACCAGTCTCCCACTTGCACTAGAGTCAATAATCTAGTTTCAAACCTTTGTGTATTCAACACCTATGGCTTTCCGGTGTTGTATGTACACGATTGCTAGTGGTCAATCGATCTCGGATCGACACTTTCCAGTCCGTGTAATTGCATGTCTTTGCGTCTCTCATCACTCATTCTCTAATGAGATGGCTTTGTATGATTTGGTCTTCGGTGTGACCTTTAGTTCTTTGGGGTTAAAACATGTTGATAATATTGTCGCACAATATATCTTCATAGTATTATCCCACTGTGAACTACACCTAGTTTGATAACAAACTACTTGACACAAATGCCCTCTTTTGCTGCTATAATAGCAGTCATATACTTAGCCTTTTGTTGAAGTATCTCACAATGTCTTAACTTTGGAACTCATCCAAATCCATTATGGAACTCACTTTCCATTATATTGTGCCACCCTTAGTTTAGATTGAGATAAACTTAATTTGTACTGTGACAAAACTAGTATCAATGTAGTACTTTTACAATGAACTAATCATCTATTTGTCACTTCTACAAATAATATACTCTTAGTTCTTCCAAAAGATCATAAGAATATCCTTACTATCGTCCAATGATCATCTTATGAATCATTCCGTATATGCTCATAATATTTATAGCATAGGACATATTCTGATTTGTACATATCACAAGATGATTGATATAAATACTCTTTGTGATTTCATACATCAAGTATCAATCTATACTTGAATCTTTGTTTCACTTACCAAGTGCCAATACACTTGAATATATCATCAACATTGAACTCTTTCAATCCTTTACGTGCAACAAGAACCTTTCTTGTAGTTTCTATATTGAATTCATTCAATATCTCGTCTATGTACTTCTGCACAACCATATTAGCGCCTATTGATGCCAAATATTTGGGTTTTGCCTAAGTCTTTCATCGGGATGAAATTCTTAATATGTGTTAATAAAATATACATTATTTCCAATCAACAATATGTCTTCCACATAATGTATTAGAAACATGTCTTAGCCCCACTTAATTTCTTGCAAATGCAAGCATCTTCATTGTCTCCGATGAAATTAAACTCTTTTAACAGCTTCATCATAGTGAAGATTCCAACTCCATGCTTACTTCAACCATTGAAGTTTGCATATGCTTTTAGCATCCTTTGAACTAACAAAACCCTTTGGACCGTGTCATGCACACGTCCTAGGTAACCATTCTATTAGAAGAACTTGTTTTGTTTATTCTACTACCACATAACAAATTATATGTAGTGGTTGCTACATTAATCCGCCTAGACTAAAAATATCTATGAAAGATAAAATATTTTCATATACAACCTTTGAACATTGTTGTGAACTCTTTCCCAACATGTCGACTATTTCATAGATGTGAAACATCCATGTCTACTTCTTTATAGATCCAAACACAACTGCAAGGTTTTACACCTTTTTCGAGGGTCCTTCAAGTTCAAAACTTGATTTCTTGTGTATGGAACTTTCACGGATTTTATGGCTTCAAGCCATTTGACGAGTCGGGGCCCATCATTGCTTCTTTGCATGTAGTCCGTTCATTATTCTCAAATAATGATTCAACCCTCAAATCTTGGTATTTGATTGTTTACTTGACCTACTTGGTTCAATAGAAACTTAGACCTCCGTGACCACAACCTTTGAGGCACGTGAGCCATGAGCATTGTTGCTGCCTCCGGAACACTTTTCGGTCTTGCAATTCTGCACATATAGCTAAGGTTCCTTTAACCTTATCAAAGTTCTATCGTCCTCCCACTTAACTTTTCACGAAAAATTCCTTCTCAAAGAAACTTGACGTTCTAAGCGACAAACACTTTTGTCTCCGGTGTTTATGGAGGAATACTTAACATTTATACAAAGACAGGTTCATCCGACTTTGGTTGCACACATCTTTCTTATGCATAGCATACCAATGTTTAAGAAAGGACTACTTGGGTTTTATCCCAAACCATAACTTTATATGGTGTCATTTCAGCGAATTATGATGGAGCTCTTTTTCAAAGGGAAAAGCGGTAATCTCCAAAGCTTTTAATCTTTAAAATATAATGGCAGTTCTATGAATTACACCTTTGATCTTACCATGTCAAACAAGGTTTTAATTACATATCTCGAACGCTCCATACTTTTATGGTGTTTCGAGAAATGCAAATCCACAGAACGATTCCTTAAATCTTAGGTATTATGCTAAACTTGTAATTCAAATATCTTCCTTTATGATCTTTATCATAAACTATTCATATTCTTGTTACAATGATTTTGCACTTCATCTTGAAAGTCTTTTGAACTTTTCAAATATTTCATACTTCATCCTTATTAAGTAAATATTCATATATTCACTCAAATTTTCGGAGAAAGCAATATGAAGTTGAAATCCATCGCTCTTGACTACACATAATGGAGTTCGTACAACAATATGCACAAGTTCCAATAAGCTAGTCTTTCGTTCCCTTTTGGCCTATGAACGAAGTTTCAATTATCTCTAGGAAAGTTTCACAAACGTCATTTGATCAAAAATCAAAAGACTCCAAAATTCCATCCACATGGAGTTTCTTCATGTTTTCTTTCCAATATAATTTAAACTGCGATGTCACTTCCTAAGTGATCTTTCAATCAATTTGTCTTTCGACATTTTTAGCACTAGTTTTATGGATGTGATTTTTCCAACGAGATTCGTGAATCATCCATCTTTTATGAATTACGGCAATTATTTGAACAACCCTTTTGTTCTCATAATACCTGATAAAACAAATCTTGAAGGCAAGCTTTGATGTTTTAACGAGCAACACAATAACCCTTTATTTGTTCTCGATGAACATCATCACATATTCTTTTGCTAGTTACTTAGGCCATTGTAGTTCATGAATTGTGTTGTTTCGTATGACGATTCATACCAACAAATTCAGTATCAAATACTTAAGAACCACATTGTTTAATAAGCAAAGAATATAGCCATAACACATATATCATCTATATACTTAAACTGAACAATTCTAGTCTTTTCTTTTCTGCCATATACTTATGAGATTCTCTTTCAGTATTTCCTTTTCTGTTTGAAAGAATCTATCAACATCAATAGTGGAGTCATGCATATGACACATAATCCAAAGCGTGTATAGTTAAATACCAATGTCTTTGAACTTGCACTTTGAAGTAGATCACCATTATCAAATATTTGGTGTTCTTTCAAATTCCTTTCTTTAGTAATCTCTTGGTGTAGTAAACATTTTACCTACATCAAATATTCACCCTCATCATGGAATCGTCCATGACCAAGCTACTTTTAGCTTATAACGGTGAATCACGAGTATAATGTTGCTCTCCAAAACCTTTTGGAAGATTAGGACAACTAGTGTCTCCAACCTTTTGCAAATTCTCATCAAAATATGAGAACATGAACTTTGCCATATTATACTCTATCATGTTGTAACCAAAACTTCGTTTCAGATATCACAATATCTTCCACACATCATGGTTTCTGAAACAACTCTTTCAGATCCTAGATAACCTTGATATTAAGATAATCTTTTGAATATCAAGAATCATGGAGACAAACATGATACTCATATACTAACACTTGGAATTGTCACTCTTGTTTTAATACCAATTATTAAACTTCATGGAGTAACCGGAACCTACTGAAAGTTTGCAATAGGACTTTAATCTTTAGATTAACACTTCAAAACAATACGATACCAGTTCATAAAGTAACTAACCAGAATTCTATAGTTCTATCATCTCAATTATAACTAAGCGCAAGGTGGTAAACGGATGCCAATGACTACAACAACTATGCAAATTCACTTTGATTTAGTTTATGATAAATTGAGTTCTAATTAATAATTAAATTAATCTAGGTGAACTCCCACTCAAAACAATATCCCTCACAATGTTTTAGTGATCACACGAACCAAATCCACCACATCAAAACCGATCATCACGAGAGTTGATATAGCTTCAATGGCGAACAATCAACATGTTCATCGTATCTACTATATGACTCATGCTCTACCTTTCGGTAATCCGTGTTCCTGAGGCCATGTCTGTACATGCTAGGCTCGTCAAGATCAAACCTTAGCTACCGCATAAGCAAATCTGGCTTGTTTACGTTGTATTCACCCGCGGAATCAAAGACACCCGATCATCACGTGGTGCTTCGAAGCAGCAAGCTTTGGCAACGGTGCATACTAAGGGTGAACACTTTAGAACTTGAAATTTATGTGCATGAGGGATCATCTTATAATGCTACCGCTGCCTACTAAGCAATACAAGATGCATAAAGGATTAACATCACAGGCAATTCATAATATGTGATATGATATGGCCTTTCTTCTTTGTGCTTTCGATCTCCATCTTCAAGCACGAACATGATCTCCATCATCACCAGCATTGCATCAAGGTCAATGATGCTTCACCATGGTTGTCGTCCACCGGCTTCAACTATTACAACTACTTTGAATAGACACGCAGGTCTTAACAGAAATTAAAGACAACCATATGGCTCACGCCGTTGCCAACTTACAATAAGGAACATTGCATACATCATATATAATCACAATCATGGCCATATCACATCACAAGCACACCGCAAAACAAAGTTAGACGCCTCTAATTTTCTTTGCATGTTTTACGTGGTTTGGGGCTTTCAATAAGTGTCGTTCTAACTTACGAACAAGAACCACAACATTGATACTAGCATTGTTGATTACCCGTTGTAAATTGGATCTTTACTATGCTAGGAGAAACAGCACCCATAAAGCCACTTATGCAATACGAGTTGCATGTCAAACGTGGAGCAAGTCTCATGAACGATGTCATGTAAGGTTAGCCCGGGCCGCTTCATCCCAACATACCGCAAGATGCAAAGTACACAAAAAGCAATCTACAATAAAAGCATCAACGCCCACAATGACCATTGTGTTCTACTCGTCTGTGAGATCTACATATAGACACGGCTCGATACCCATCAGAGGGGTTCGTAGCATGGAAAACAAAAATTTTCTATCGATACAAACAAATAAGCCAAGATCTATCTACTAGATTGCAGCAACGAGTCGATAGAGGAACTCACCCTCGAAGATTCCAAAGCGGTTAACGAGCAGATTCGTGGGTGATGTAGTCGTACTCTTTCCGATCTCAAGATCGCGTGACGATCCTTCCAGCGCCCACGTTCGGCAGTGCTCCCGCAATGGTCACACGTTCGTACTCGACGAAGACCTTCCTCTCCCTTGTTCCAAAGGCAGCGGAGGTTGTAGCACTCTCCTCGCGATTCCTGGAAGACAACGTGGTACCTAAGTAGAGGGAATCCCGCAGGCTTCACTTAAGCCGGTATGGTATGGTGGAGCTTATGAGAGAGGCTATTAGTGGTCTAGTAATTAGACACACCAATTAGAAGGCTCTAAACCAATTAGAAGGCTCTAAACCGCTGGCTAAAGCAATTAGAAGCTCTAAACCAAAACGGCTCTAAACCGGAGATTAGAGGTGGAAACTTGTGTGTGCTAGGAGGGAGCCCTGCCCCTCCTTATATAGGTGGGAGGGCTGGCCGGCCAAGGGGAGGAGAGTCCCTCCCCAAGTCGGCTTGGTGGGCGCCCGGCTTGGGAGGACTCCTCCCAACCCGCTTCACCTCCTCCTCTTTTCCCACTTCCCAAAATTGCCGTTTGACTTTCAAACTAGCCGTTTGACTTTTCAATTTAGGATTTAATTTAATCCTTTATTTGGGACAGCAAGAACACTTAGTACATGATGCAATCATTCCAACTTACAATGACACATTCATGTACCCTTCCCCTCCGGAGTGCCGGACATTCCGGAACATTCTAGAACATTCCCGATGAAAACACCGGAACCATTCCCCAACTCCGAAATGGGACTTTCCTTATATGAATCTTATTCTCCGGACCATTCCGGATCTCCTCGTGATATCCGGATCCCATCCGAGACTCAACAACATTCGGTCTCTTTCTCATAATACCATAACTACTCAAACAACGTCGAATCCTTAAGTGTGTCTCCCTACGGTTCGTGAATTATGCGGACATGATCGAGACACTTCTCCGAACAATAACCAATAGAGGAATCTGGAAATTCATATGGCTCCCACATATTTCTACGATTACTTTGCGATCGAATGAACCACTTACATACGATACCAATTTCCCTTTGTCTCACGATATGTTACTTATCCGAGGTTATGATCGTCGGTATCTCTGCATACCTAGTTCAACCTCGTTACTGATAAGTACTCTTTTCTCGTTCCCGTGATATGTGATCCCTTGTGAGCCAGTCACATGCTTGCAAGCTAATTGGATGACATTTCACCGAGAGGGCCCAGAGTATATCTATCCGTCATATGGATGGACAAATCCCACTCTTGATCCATGTGTTTCAACCAATACTTTCCGAACACTCAATGCCACCTTTATAGCCACCCTGTTACGGTGTGGTGTTTGATGACATCAAAGCATCCATCCGGTAAAGGTGATATGCATGATCTCATGGTCGAAGGAATTAGGTTACTATGTATCAGAAAGCATATAGCAATTGAACTATTGAAATGACTTGATCTTTATGCTACGCTTATCTATAGGAGTATGTCCACCATATCATTCTCCTAATGATATGATCTTGTTGTTGATAACATCTCAATGTTCATGATATGGAAACCACAATCATCAATCAACCAACAAGCTAGTGAAGTATAGAGGCTATACTAGGGACTTCAAATTAAGTTTACAAATCACACAAGTATTAATGGTTTCCTTGTTAATACTATTATAGCATGAATGTAAACATTTATCATAAGTATGAAGATATGATAATAACCTACTTTATTATTGCCTCTTGGGCATATCTCCAACACTTTGTACCAAGTTGATATCATGATCTTTTGTCTATGGATGTCATCAGTGTGAAATGAAAGGAGAGCTTGTAAGTCCATGGAGTTATGCATGTGTGTTAGAGAAACGCCTGGGCCGCTGGTCTAATCCATGCTGACATGGTGGAAACCTGCAGCGTAACCATAACGAGTATCTATGAAGCATTCTTTGTATAAAAAAAGAGATAGAGATTGAAAAAAAAGAGAAAAGAAAAAAAAGATACTGTGAAAAGAGGAAAGAGAGAAAAAAAGCACCATATTCCCATGGTAAATAAGATGATTGCTGAGATACTTGTTGTCTATTTGCCTTGTCATTTTGATATGGGGATTCTTCCGTATCATCGGGCAAGGGGTACCCCGTTGGTGGTTCTCAATGATACACATATGCTCACGATGACAAGAACTTACCGGTGACTAAACTTGAGTAGCATGAGGAGCGGCCCTCGTATTCAAGGGACATGAGATTCTCAACTTACAACTTGTCAATGCATATCCTCATTTTTGATCACTTTAACCTTAATCACCTAAAGATGCCTATGATAGGGGCAATGAGAGCTGAAAGCTAGTAAGTAGCATAATTTTTGGGACACTTTATGAGACCTGCAATCCCTGCTTCCCTCTTTGAAGGGCCTTTCTTTCACTTTGTAGTTGAGTCAGTAAACCTATTCCCTTCTATCTCAGCAAGTATTTTGAGTTGTTGTGTTTCATTCATGCATATGATGATTTATGCAATCATGTTTCTTATGTTCCTTGTTTTGCACATTGCTCTTATCTTGAAGTTTACTACTTTGAAAGCTATCATTGAAAAACCAGTTATTTGTGAACTCCAGTAGATTATCAACTATTCTTCGACCAAGAGCTAAGTTTGCCATTACCAATTATGATTCACTTTATGTATCTTTATTGTGTTTCCTTTACTCACTTCAAGTTGAGTTATATGAGTTGTCTTCTATTATGATCTATGTATTTGATGAATGTGATGCTTCTTGTCCGTATTCTTTTATCGACTCTTCACTCCATAAACTTGAGGCCATGTTTATTGAGCTCAGTTTCGCTTGGGGACAAGCGAAGTCTAAGCTTGGGGGGGAGTTGATACGTCCATTTTGCATCACTATTCTATGTCTTAATTCACTATTATTCATTGATATATTTCGTATTGAGAGGTGATACTTATGTTATTTCATCTATTTTTGCATGGTTGATGACTTTTGGAGCATGGACCGCTGCAGTCAGGATTCTGATGGAAAAGGTGCTTTTTGGAGGCAAAATTCGCGAAGATCAGAAAATCCGGGAAAATATACAAAAAATCCTATTTTTCCAGAAGACTAAGGATGCCAGAAGATGGAGTGGAGGTGGGCCACAGGGGGCCCACACCACCCCATGGTGTGGGCAGGCCTAGGCCGCGCCTGGAGGTGGTGTGGCCGTCCTGGCCCACTCCAACCTCTCCCCTCTGGCGTATATCATCCCCACAAAACCCTAAGACTCGGGGAGCGACCACAGAAAGATTCCGCCTCAAGGGCTTAAAACACCGAGAGAGAAGATCTCCCAGCATGAGATTTCTCGAGGGAATTCCTTCCTAGAGAGGGGAGATCGTCGCCATCAACACCACCATCAAGTTGGACTTCATAGGGATCATCATCATCATCATCACCACCATCATCACCACCAGCACCCTCATCACCATCTCCATATTTTTGTAACAATTGCGTTGAATCTTGCATAGTTCATAGGGGAAACTTTCCCGGTGTTGATTACTCTTTGTAGTTGATGCTATTGAGTGAACCATTGAATTATTGTTTATGTTCAGATTGTTATACATAATTATTCCATCTCTAATCATGATCCATATGATGTCTTGTGAGTAGTTCATTTTGTTCTTGAGGACATGGGAGAAGTCATGTTGTTAGTAGTGGAATTGTGTTGAGAAAGATTCAATAGTTTGATATTTAAGTTGTGGTGTACTTCTTCTAGTGGTGTCATGTGAACGTCGACTACATGACACTTCACATATATGGGCCTAGGGGAATGCATTGTGTATTTGGATACTAATCGTAGGGGTTGCCGGAGTGACAGAAACCTGAACCCCCGTTAGGAAACCATTGCACAAGGGACGTAAGGGTCTTAGAGTTTAAAGTTGTGGTTAGGTTTCTACCTTAATTACTTTCTTGTACTTACGGATGTTTGCAAGGGGTATAATCACAAGTATGTATTAGTCTTGGATGGGGTGGTACATTAGCACAGGTTCACCCACACAACACTTAGCAAGCTAGAGAAGATTAATCGACTATATGAAGCGAAAGCACTTGACAGTCTTCCCATGTGTCCTCGAGAACGTTTGGTCATCTTAAGAAATACAACCGGCTTGTCCTTTGCTGCATAAAGGATTGGGCCACTTGCTGCATTTATTCCTACTGTCTTTTATTTACTCGTACTTTGTTTACTTGCTTTATCAAAAACCCCTAAAAATCCGTTTGCTAAGTATTTGTAGAGAATTCTTGATCCATACCACTAGCCAGCACCTTCTGCTCCTCGTTGGGTTCGACACTCTTACTTATCGAAAATACTGCGATACACCCCCTATACTTGTGGGTCATCACATGCTAGGATACCCGGAGCTGAAGCACCAGGTGGATAATCTCGACTTCATGTTGTATGATAGACACCAGGAGTTGGACAACGCCCGTGCCTACGCAAACCACAACCATGCCATTACAGTCAAGAAGGACCAGACCCTCGCTATCCTCACCAAGGAGCGCCATTCACTTCGTCGTCAGCGTGACAAGAAGGATCGCATCTGAAAGAACATTTCATGGTTCCCTGTGTTTTGAGTGTTAGATAAGAATACCGTGGAGTTTTCTGATGTGTGCTAAGTGTGCAGGGAATGATATTGTGTTTTGGGGGGCCGGATTATCCGCCCCCATCAAGGGCCAGATAATCCAGCCTAACTCATTTGGCAAAGGCAGGCATGGCGCGTCGCTTTGTCTGGGGACGGATTTTCTCCCAGAAAATCTGAAGAAGGGCGAATTTTCTTCCCCTGACCGGATAATCCGGCCCTCACCTTGGGCCCGATAATCCGGTCCCCAGAAGACGATCAAAAGTAGGCAAGGCGTGATGCTCTGACTGGGGGTGGATTTTCTCCCGGAAAATCCGAACAGGGGCGGATTTTCTTCCCCTGACTAGATAATCTGGCCCTCACCTTGGGCCGGATAATCCGGCCCCCAGGAGACGATCAAGGATAGGCTCAGCGCATCGCTCTGACTGGGGGCAGATTTTGTGTCGGGTAATCCGAGTATGGGGTGGAGTTTTCCCCAGGCCGGATAATCCGGCCCTCACTTGGGCCAGATAATCTGGCCCCCAAAGGCTCCAACGGCTTAGTTGGGGCAGGGGGTATAAAAGCCCCTTCATCCCCTCCATTCAGAACTCTTGATTCATTTGAAAAAGGCCAGACCTGTTGTAAGTGCTCTCTCTCTAGATCTCCCACTTCAACCACCCGAAGGCTTCGATCTTTGGGGGAATTGAAGGAGGATACAACCTACATCGTCATCACGAATCAAGTGCATCAACTCCTCTCCATTCACTTGGAGAAATCCCCGATCTAGTATTCTCGTTAATATCTAGATCTTGTGTTTTGTTATTGATAACTTGTTCTTGTGGCAGCTTGTTGTCATTATGGGAGCCTCCAATTTGGTTGTGGAGTTGTGCCCTGGTAGTTGTGTAAAGGCGCCGGTTCCCGCCTCGAAGGGTTCCTATAGTGGAAAGGTGGATCAGGCCTTTGGTGGCGGGATCCATTGAAGAACAGGGTGAGGCCTATTGTGGCGTGGTGGTCTTAGTACCGCCCACCCCTCCAACGCAGATGTACTTCCCTTAACAAGGAAGGAACTGCGGTAAAAAAATCCTGTGTCTCCACATGCTTCACTATGGTTTACTCGTTCCTCTATCTCACTCGCCTTTACTCGCTAGTAGTTAGGTTTGCATATAGGGAAATTCTTCATAATAGCTTATCTAGAGAATTTACCTTCTATTTCAAGCCTAAAATTGAAAAAGCATTAAAATTTGAAGTAGCACCTATTAACCCCCCCTTTAGGTGCCCATACGATCCATTTCAATTTGTATTAGAGCCCCGGCTCTTTATTCGGGCTTAACCGCCTAAGAGAAGTCTGGGTACCAAGGAGAATGGGAATGAGGCTGCGGAAAAGGTCACAATGGATGACCTCAAGACGTTGGAAACAACCTTGTTGAAATCCTTTGAAAACAAGATGGAGGAGATGCAAAAAATGATTGCTTGCCTCACATCATCCGCAGCCCCATCTCCATCCTCCTATGAGGCTACCACTCCTTCATCCAAGGATAAGGCTAACACCGGATCTAAGGAAGATGAAGTGGTAGGTGAAAAACATAATGGTTCCGCCTCCAAGAAGGGAAGTGGTTCCACCTATATTCTCCCGACCCACCTATTCCTCATCCTCATATAAACAATAGAGGTGATCCAACCAAGCTTACTGCATCTTCATTTAATCAATGCCAATTCTTAATGAAGTCTCATGTATGCAGTTCGTCAATTGAACTTTGGAGGATTATTGAAGAGGGGCTTCATATTGGAGATCACACCAACCTGACAAGAAGAGAAGTTGTGGATAGTCAATTGAATGCAACGGCTCTCCACATGATACAGCTCGGAGTGGGTCCCAAGGACATGCCCCACATTGAGCATTTCAACACCACTAAAGAAGCTTAGGATTATCTCACCGATCTCTTTATTGGAAATGAAAGCATGAGGAGGAATAGGTATGAAGCCCTTAGCAATGAAGCTAAAGGATTCTACATGTTGGATGGTGAAGACCATGAAGATATGTATAGAAGACTCAAGGGCATTACAACAACATTTAGAAAGCATGGAGCCACTCACATTGATGATGCTTGGATAAAAAGGAAATATGTGAGTGTTCTAATGCCTTTTAAGCCAACGGACTTGAAGAGCTTGCAAGGTAGACACAACTACCATCAAATGACTTCCAATGAAGTCATCCAAGAAATGGCATCATTCAAGGTTGCAGCTAAGAACGCGGAAGATGCCCGTGCCGGAGCCATTGGAATGCAACAAGGGGTCAATGTTGCTCTAAAGGCAAATGTTGTTGAGCAAGATGAGGATGAAAGAGGATTCAAGGGTGTCTCCATGGGCTGCCCCGAGGAAGTCAAGCGTGCTCATGGTGAGTACATGGCCTTCTATGCAAGGAACTTTTGGAAGGATCTAGCCAAGGCCAAGTCAGAACTCGAGCGCAAGAAAGGGTCAAGTGGAAGAAGAGAGAATGGCCCAAAACTGAGAACATGCTACAATTGTGGAGATAGGATACACTTTATGGCTGAGTGTCCATATAAAAATAGAGAAGACAATGGTGGTATGCTCATCCTTAAAGAAAAATCCAAGGCACCTCGAAAGAAGCCATTTATCAAAAAGAATGGCTCTTACAAGAAGCAACCCAAGATTGTCTTGGTGGCACAATAAGAATATTCCTCTACAAGTGAAGATGAAGAGGATTAAGATAGTACTCGTGAGGTGGCTGCTATAGTCACCACATCTACTCCATCATCACTCTTCGACTCTCCAAACGAAACGCCATCAACAACAACGTCACCTGTCTTATGGCGAGAGGGTCTAAGGTATCATATTCTATTTCTTCATTTCCTAAGACTAACATAAATATGGATATGGATGATCATACTAGTCTTAAGATAAAAGAAGAAGTTATTGCTTTGGACAACTTTTTCACTAACTTGCAAGGTGAGCACAAACTTCATTTTGATGCTCTTATGAGTCAACTTGCCCAATCCGAAGATCTCCTCAAAGAAAAGGGCAGAATTGAAAGAGAAGATGCCTTGGAGATAGCCTCCTTGAAGAATACCTTGAAAGAAGAAGAGGAAGCTCGAGTATCCTTGGAAGAGAGACTCGAGTCAATTGAGGATTCCCATGAAGAGTTTGTTGCTCAGCTCATCAAAGAACGTGACAACGCTCTTGCTAAGGTAAAGAAACTAAAGAAGGAAAATATTGAATTTGGGGCTGCTCATGCTAGACTCTCAGAGAAGTTTGAGAAACTTGACATTGCTCACAAGGCATTGGAGAGTGAACATTCTACTCTAAATGAGTCTCGTGACCAGCTCCAAACTCAATTGGGAAAGTATGATATGCCCAACACCTCCACTCCATCTCGTGGACAAGAAGAACTTGTAAAGGGATCTCAACACAAAGGTAAAGAAGTTCTAGATGAGGTGCTTAGCAAGCAAAGGACAAACAATGGAAAAGAGGGTCTTGGTTATGTTCCCAAGACAAAGAACAAGAACAACAACAAGAAGAAGAAGAGCAAAACTGCTCAACCAAAGACTAGCAACACCACTAATGACAAGTCTAACTATGATGGTTTTGCCGGGGCTAATAATCCTAACTATGAGTTATATTGTGATTATTATGGTGATGTTTATGCTAGTTATGTAGGTCCTTATGATAGTTAAATTCCTTGGTCTATTTGGGTTCCCAAGACCCTTGGCACTAACATGAGAGGACCCATTGAAAAATGGGTACCTAAAACCAAGAAGTAACTTTCTTTCAGGGCTATGCTTCCGGTGGGTCTAAATGGGTACTCGATAGCGGGTGCACAAGTCACATGACCGGAAGCAAGGAGATCATCACGAAGATGCGGCCAAATCATGATCACATAACCGTCTCCTATGGTGACAAGTCAAAATCTGAGGTATTGGGTCTCGACAAAGTTGTGGTTGCTCACGATATCTCTCTCATGGACGTCATGCTTGTTGAGACACTCGGTTACAATTTACTTTTTTTTGACAAAAACAGTAGGGAAGACCCCTACTGTGTCATTTTATAAATTTTATAATGTACAAAAGATTGAGCCAGGCTCAATCAATGTTACAGATGGTTACATTCATAGCGTGTCAAGCCACTCTTGCATACCTTCCTTGAGACTAGGTTTAGTTCTATTCATAGTCAAGGTGAAGGTTGCTTTAAAAAAAGAAATACATCTAGTGATGGAGGGATATAGATTCCATAAAAATATAACCATTTCTTTGCTCCCATATACTCCAGCATCCAGTGATGACAACTTCCATAAGAAAATTGGGACTGAATCTACTTCTAGCATCATTGATCATCTGATGAATCTCCATATCTGTGTTCCATTCAAGTCCCAAGGCCCACCAGAACCCTTGGCTGAAGCTGCATTCAAAAAATAGATGCAGCAGGGTTTCCTGAGGACAGGTGTCACATAGTACACAATCATTGAATTCTACATAGAAGTTTTTTCTTGTCATTAAATCCTTGGTGTTTAATCTCTTATTCAGTATCAGCCAAGCAAAAAATTGTGTCTTGGTAGACAACATGATTTCCAAATATCCAGTATGGGTTTTGGTGTTGGGTGAGCCCTAATGAGAGCTCTGTAGATATTTCTGGTTTTGAAAGTCTCCCCCCAGGAAAAATACCATGAATCATGGTCGTCTGTGTGGTTTATGCTTCTGATGTTCTCCAACATATCAGTAAATTCCTCATGAGCAATAATGGATAAGGGGAGTTGAAAAAGTTCATAGAAATCATTAGCAACTGCAGAGATGGCTTTGGCCATGGTCAAAGTATCATTGTGGCAGAAAGAGTGTAGGTGAGGGTATCTATCTTCAAAACATTCACCTTTCCATAGATCCTTCCATAGTAGCATAGTTTTTCCATTGCCAATTTTGTAGTGAGTCAGATCTCTATAAATATCCACATAATTCATACAATCTCTCCACCAGAATGATCCAATATGATTCATTGAATGTGGGGCAGAATCACCTTGATAGTAAGCTTTCCAAATAGATCCACCCATGGTATATCAGCCCTGTTGTAAAATTTATGAATATTCTTCAGTAAAAGGGCCTGATTTTGTACTCTGAGGTTTATGACACCTAAACCTCCTTGTTCTTTTGGTCTACATACCAAATCCCATTTAGCAAGACATTTGCCATGTTTGTGGATATCATTTCCTGCCTAGAGTAATTATCTGCCACCCTTTTCAAAATGGGTAAAAATTGTTATAGGGACTTTGAAAGAACACATAGCATGGATGGGCATAGAATTCAATACAGAATTCAGTAATGTGAGTCTTCCTGTATATGACATGAGAGAAGATAGTCCAGATAGTCTTTTGTCAAATTTGGAAACAATGGGCTTCAAGCTATCAATAGATGGTCTTGTGGTACCAAGAGGGAGACCCAGGTAGGTGAAAGGTAGACTCTCCAATTTGCATCCAAAATCAGATGCCAGTTGACATGCAAATTCCACTGTTATATTGATAGGTACCAGAGTAGATTTGATTTACCTTGAGCCCTTTCATATTGCTGAATTGTTGGAGTCTGTTCTTGAGGTTATTAAGTTGTAAACTATCAGCAGGCATAATCAGCAGGGTGTCATCAGCATATTGAATAACTGGATATTTTTGCCCATAATCATTATCAAGTGGCAGGATGATTTCATTTCTGTGCCAGGCATCATTGACAATTTCCTGTAATAATTCAGCTGTGCAGACAAGTAGAAGGGGGGATAGGGGGTCTCCTTGTCTGACACCTCTTTTGCAGCATATTTTTTTCCCTGGGACACCATTCAGTAACACTGAGGTGGAGGCAGAGTACAATATAGATCTTACCAGGGAAATCCATTTGGGGCCAAAACCTTTGGCATTCAGCATATTAATAATTGCATTATATTCAATCTTGTCAAATGCTTTCTCATAATCAATCTTCAGAATAATAATTGGCTTCTTTGACACATGGCAGATGTGAAGATATTCAAAAGCCCATCCCAAACAATCATGGATATTTTTCCCTTTAATAAAGCCATATTGATTGTTATGTATAATGGGTTTGATAACCTTCTGGAGTCTATTAGCCATTATCTTGGTGATGAATTTAAGTGGAAGACTAACCAGAGAAATGGGTCTGTAGTCATTCATGGTCGCAGGATCATTTATCTTGGGGATGAGAGTAATAAAGGCAGTGTTGATGGCACTCAAATTTACTGATTCATCATAGAACTCCTGTACCAGTTTTACAAAATCCTCTTTGATAATATGATAGCATTTCTTAAGGAATTTACCATTGAATCCATCAGGACCAGGTGCTTTATCAGAAGGAAAATCATTGATCACAGAATCAATCTCATCATTTGTGAATGGAGCATCCAGGTGAAGAAGATTATGAGGTGAAATCAAGTCATCAAGGTTGATGTCATTAGTAATATTTTCACTTGTGCCCAGTCTGTGTTTGTAAGATTGCCAGATTGCAGCAGCTTTAAGTTCATGCTCAGTCAGAATCAAATTGTCCTCAGACTTGATATGGGTGACGAGATTTCTCCTGAAGCTCTGGGTAGCCACAGCATGGAAAAATCTGGTGTTCTCATCTCCCAATTTGACCCATCTGATTTTAGCTCTACTTTTCCAATATATTCTTTTAGCCTCCAGGAGCTTATTGGTATGATTCATCAAAATCTTTTTAAAATTCTTCTCATGTAGAGCAAGTGGTCTCTGATCCTCTATTCCCTCCAGTAATGCCAGGACAAATGTGCAGTTCTCAATAGTCTGATTTAGGTTTGAATGCTTTTTGCACCATTTTTTAAGTCCAGCTCTA
Organism: Avena insularis; assembly: GCA_023614405.1. Classification (NCBI taxonomy): domain Eukaryota; kingdom Viridiplantae; phylum Streptophyta; class Magnoliopsida; order Poales; family Poaceae; genus Avena; species Avena insularis. The sequence continues at coordinate 653,813,500 of CM042690.1, read as the reverse complement.
AGATGTTTGAATTTGCAGTTGATAGCAAGTGCAGTATCACTGATATATGGAGCTGAGTTCCAGAGGGTATTCACAGTATCATAGAAACCATCATATTCCAGCCAGTGGTTCTCAACTCTGAATAATTGTGCTTTAGGAATAGAAGTGCCCACTTGGATACTGATGGGAGTATGATCAGAGCCAATTCTAGAGAGTGGAAGAGACATAGTGTTGGGGAAAGTTGTGGTCCATAAAGGACATGTAAAAATCCATTCCAGCTTTTCAAGAAGAGGGGGGTCTTGCATGTTACTCCAGGTGAATGCTTTTCCTTTCAGTGGTACTTCCACAAGGTCATGAGACTGGATGACATTGTTGAAGAGCATCATATTATGTGCATCCCCACCTTCTCTATTTCTATCATCAGGGCTTCTAATGAGGTTGAAATCACCCACTAGCATCCAGAATGGGTAATTGGAGGTATCAATATTATGCATCCAATTGAAAAATTCAGCTCTGTGTTCATTGTGTGCAGGCCCATAAATATTGGTCAAGATCCAGGTGATACCAGAGTGTTTGCATGTAAGAGCCATAGTTAGATGGAATTTCGATTGACTAAGAAGCTCTCCAGAAAAAAGGCTAGCATTCCAGATAGTAATTAATCCTCCAGAATTACCAAGTGAAGGAGAAAATGCAAAGTGAGAAAATCTCCTGGGACAGAATTTCCTTAAACAGGAGTGTTCAAAATCTTCCCTTTTAGTTTCTTAGAGGCAGATAATATCACAATTGCTAGAATTAATTTTTTCTCTAAGTTGATCATGTCTCAGCTCAGAGTTGATGCCTCTAACATTCCAGTCAAGAATCATCCAGTTCCTATTCATAATTGGACATGTGAGGGTTCCACAGGTTCTGATCAACATAGTTAATCAGGTATTTATTGGGGGACAGCTGGCAGAACAGATGAAAGCATAAAAAGCATCTTGGCCCCAGATTGAAAATCCCACAAAGGTGTTGATGATGTAAATAACATAATAGGGGATAAATAAACATCCAGGTACATAAGCAGATATAGGGATATGGTTCTGCTCATCATGAGCAATAAAGAAGTGCTTATTACATGCCAGATAGTATCAAGTAGATGAAGTTTCAGAAACATAAAACTGTGTGTCATTAAACATATATGACACACATTATTACATGCAGAAGGGTGAGGTGACATTAGCCACATTCAGAGAAGAGCTTATCCTCTGAAATCTCACTAGGAGATATCAGGCATTGGTTGATACCAATAGACTGGATGGTGTCAACAGGGAGTACAGGTGGAGGTGGAGCATCTTGGTCCATGATCACCACCTCATGAGGATGAGCTTTAATTTTGGCCACCTTCCTAGATTTGCCTGAGGTATTGATCAGAGATGAACATTCTTTCTCCTGGGCTTTATCTGTTACAATTTACTTTCAGTTCGCGCCCTTGGTAAGATGGGCTTTGCAGTTTTTATTGATGTTGATTTGGTGGTACTCTTGTGGAGCAAGTCTCTAAAAGTCGCTTTCGTGGGATATGTCAAAAATGACCTGTACGTGGCGGACTTCTCTGGGAAAACTACTACAGGCCCGATGTGTCTTTTCGGAAAGGCTAATGCGGGTTGGTTATGGCATCGCCGACTAGCCCAAATTAATATAAGCACTTTGCAAAGTCTCCACAAGGGTGGCCACATCCTTGGACTAAAAGAAAATGTTTCCTTTGCCAAAGATCGTGTTTGTAGGGCTTGTGTTGAAGGGAAAATGCATGTGTTGGGGGGATACCCCCGGGTAGGGTCACTCCGGGGTATAACGGCCGAGTTAGCCGAGGTCCGGCAAGGTCAAAGCGGATGCTGACCGGGTCACCTCAAGGCAGTCCGAATCACGGAGTAACCCGGACCAGGGGGGGGGGTCGCCTAACATTGTCTCGTCCGGCTTAAGGAGTAAGTCGGAAGTGCTTGTCTAACTTATATGCAGGAACAAGTGTGGCTGGATCTACTATGATCTGGGTCCTCGCTTAGCTTCTGGGAGAAGGAAGGAATCTCTCTGGTCAAAAAGAAGGTCCGGTACATACTGCATGAGCGGAGAAAGCAAGGGCAGGACCACCGGATCATGGCTGACAAGGGTGACGATGCTCATGTCATCTGACGCGGGCGCCGTAGAGGCTTACGTCGCTAAAGCATGTATGACGCGGGGGAAAAGCACCCCGGTCGGGTTACCACTTTGGGAGGGGGCATATTCTTAGGAATATGCCTCCACATATGCCCTAGGCCAGGACCGAACTTCCTCTATATAAGGGGGGCTAGGGTTCTGGTAGAGGGGGTTGGTTGAGCACTTGTTGGTTTGGAGATTCCTTAGGGCTAGTAGATCTAGGCAAGAGTAAGAGAGCTCCTTCTTCCTCCTCTCGCCAATACAGCTCAAGGAGCACTTGTAATCTTGAAGAGATAGCAATACAAACTTCTGTGTGGAGAATCACTCCACTATCCCTCCCTGGATTCCCCTAGCGTGTATTAGTCCCCACCTTTAGCCTATCCATGGCATCTGCCGTGACACCACCACGACAGTTGGCGCCCACCGTGGGGCTAGCGGCGCTAGCAGGGATGCATATCCGGACGGGAAACCTCATCGGCACCGGCGAACGCATCGTCTCAGGGCTCGTTCAGCGCTTCAGAGCGCTGGATTTTGTCAGCGACAACGCTGGCTGCTTCGGCACGCGCCCCCTTCCACGCAACGGCCTCTTCGTCAAGCTCGGCGCGCACAAGGTCTACGTTGCTGTGGACGTCTCGTGCGTTCATCCGCGTCATGTCGTCGATGCGGGGGAACCGCCCCTCACTGTGGCTCGGGCGCCAGACGCCGCCCCGGACCATGCGGAGGTGATGATGACTGCGCCAGGTGCAGGCGCAAGCAAGGACCCAGCACCAGACCCGGAGGTAACACCTAAGGCACCAAGTAAAGGTAGAGGACCTCCACTAGAGAGGCCTGAGAATGTACTGAGAGAAGCTATGGATAGCTTGGCTAACCCGGTAGCAGCAGTGGTAGATCCGGCTCAGGCGCAGGCCGAGCTAGAGGAAACTCGGCAAAAGATACTGGAGGGCACAAAGAAAATAGCCGCGGCTCAGCAGTCGCTGAACATGACGCTGCGTGAATACGCAAAGGCAAACAAAGTTGATGCAGTAAAGGTAAAAGGGATAAATCTCATAAGCGAGATGAACAGAGAAGGTGAGGATGGAGCAGAAGGGTCGGAAAACTATCTGTCTGTGGGGTTGCCGAGGTATAGCACCCCAGCGAAGAACCTCAGAGAAGCAGATGCGGCTGCGTCCGAGTTAGAGGGACTGACGGGTGAGGCCCGTCAAAGACAGCAAGATAGGGTTAACGAACTGGTTCGGATCGCGAACAGACAAAATGAAGAGCTGCTGAGAGCTAACCCGGAGAGAGCTGGAGCTTCCAAAATCGTACATTCGGTGATGGGTAACCCGGAGAAGTCCGCTGGAGCCGCATCATCGCCTCATGGAGGTCCAAGGAGAGAAGAGGTAGTAACCTCGGTCAGACGGAACAAACAGATCGTCCCGTACGACCCGACGCGTGCGGGAAAAGAAAAAGAGATGCGGAAAAATGATGATTGACAGAGTGTGAGCCGAGGTGAAGCTGGCCGAGGTAATCACGACCAAGGCAATGCCGGTCAAGGGAACGCTACCAACGGCAATGCCGGACAGCGCAACTCCGCAAGAGCAGGACAACCGCAGCAGCGGAATATACCGAGGCAAGAGCAAAGCGCCGGCCGAGGTATGCAGCAGAAAGGTGTGCAACGAGAGCGTAACCGATACAACGATGGTGATTCGGAGATGGTGAACACAGGGTACCCCAGACCGGACTATCATGTGATAGGGTCGAGATTGGGAAGCAGGGATTTGATGCCGGATGACGCCAGATTAAAACTGGATCGCCTGTATAGGTCGGAACAGATCGAATGCCAAGGTCCTCCGGGTCCAGCGTGCTTTGGACCCCGGATCATGAAGGAACCGCCGGTACCAAACTTCAAGTTACCCAGAGGCACGAAGACGTATGATGGTAGCACCAAGCCAGAGGATTGGCTGATAAACTACGCTATAGCGGTGAAAATTGCAACTGGCAACCTGAGATGGGCTGTACGTTATGTACCCCAGATGTTGGAAGGCCCGGCCAGAGTATGGCTAAACAATTTACCACCCGGAAGCATCAACTGCTAGATAGATTTTGAAGAAATGTTTATCAGCAACTTCTCAAGTACGTATCAGAGGCCGAATAGACCGCAGACCCTAGCAATGTGCAAGCAAAGACCTAACGAGACGGATCGTGAATTCTTGACCCGGTGGTGTACCGTGAGGAACTCATGTGAGGGTGTCATAGAGTCACAGGCCATAGCGTGGTTTGCGCAAGGGTGCAGATATGGCAGCGAGCTGTGGATGAAGTTGCAAAGGAAAATGCCAGTTACGCTGGCAGAGATGATCCGGATTGCCGATTCGTATGCTTTGGGCGATCCGACTCAACCTAGGCTCGCGTCAAATGAGTCAAACAACGAATACTATCAGAGAGATGGAGCTGGGTCATTCCGGAGGAACGATTATAGAGGAAAAAGGAGAGATGATAGACCGGACCATCGCTACGGTTCGCAACAAGTTGCAGCTATGAATCAAGATCAACCCGGAACAGGGAGCAACCAACGCCAGAGAACTGGAGGGCAATGGACTCCAAGAAATGATGGCAAGAAGACATGGACTCCAGAGCAAAAGAAACAGTGGCAGGAAAAGAAGGACCATCCGAGGTATACCTATTAGTCGATGCTGGACCAGCCATGTAAGTTTCACACGCCAAATCCGAATAGCCCGGCGGGTCACACGACGAGGCAATGTGAGTGGATGCGTAAGATAGAGCAAGGTGGTTCGGGGAATGCTCAAGCACCCCGAAATGAGCAACCTCGGCAGGACTTACCTCGGCAACAATTGCTCTCCGGGGCGAACACGCAGCAGCTAATGTTGCCTCCCCCTCCGCCGAGGTATGACAACAATGAGAGAAGGGACGCAGTGCATTAGGTGGAAAATCAGCAACAACCGGATCAGAGGTACCCCGGAAACGATGGAAGGAATGAGTACAGGGAACATCACCAGAGTTATTGTGTGTTCACGACTGAGGAAACAGATAGAAAGAGCTTGTAGCGCCGACATATGGAGGTCAATGCGGTCATGCCAGCGGTGACGAGGTACATGCCTTGGTCGGACCAGGAAATCACCTGGAACATCAAAGATCATCCTAAACTTATGCCGAGCCCAGGTTCGTATGCGCTAGTGCTGGATCTGACATTCATTGGACCGAACATCAATGTGAGGTTCTCCAAGGTTTTGATTGATAATGGCAGTAGCAGTAACATCATGTATGCCGATACGATGCGCAAGTTGGGCATCTCGGAGAACATGCTCCAGGCTACGAGAACAACTTTCCACGACATTGTACCAGGCATTTCTTGTGAGCCCATAGGCAAATTCCGGGTCGATGTGCTATTCGGCACAAGGGACAACTGCCGAACTGAAAATCTGGAGTTCGAAGTGGTGAACTTGGAAAGTGCATATCATGCGTTACTCGGAAGACCAGCATTGAACAAATTCATGGCAAGCTGTCACATCAGTTATCTGAAGATGAAGTTGCCCGGGCCAAATGGAGTGATTACCATTGCTGGAGACTTCCGATGTTCCATTGAGTGTGCTTCAGCCGGATCTAACCTAGCCGAGTCATTCGTGATTGCGCGAGAGAAAAGAAAAATCCAAGAGGTGGCGGCATTAGCTCAGTCCGCGCAGCAATATATGTCGGCGTTAAGTAACCCGCATGGCAGCGTTTCGTTTCAAGCCGCCAAGGACACCAAGAAGATTCCAGTTGATAACATGTTCCCGGAGCGCACCGTAACAATTGGTGCCGGGTTAACTGACAAATAGGAAAGCGAGCTCATCAACTTCCTCCGTGAGAATCGGGATATTTTTGCTTGGTCTACACAGGACCTACAAGGTGTTCCGAGGGAGTTGGCCGAGCACTCTTTGAACATAAGACCCGGAGCAAGGCCGGTGAAGCAACCTATCCGCCGCTTCGCCGAGGATAGGAGAAAAGTCATTGGAGACGAGATAGCTCGGTCACTAGCAGCAGGATTTATCATGGAGGTACTGTATCCAGATTGGCTCTCTAATCCGGTGCTGGTAGAAAAGAAGAAGGATGATCCGAACGTGGCAGTGGTTTGGCGTATGTGTATCGATTACACGAACCTGAACAAGGCGTGTCCAAAAGATCCATTTCCACTACCGAGGATAGATCAGGTCATAGACTCGACCGCGGGATGCGAACTGTTGTCATTCATTGATGCATATTCTGGCTTCCACCAGATACCTCTGAACCTGGATGATCAAATAAAGACTACGTTTATTACCCCGTATGGGGCTTACTGCTATCGCACTATGCCGTTTGGTTTACGTAATGCAGGTGCAACGTACCAAAGATGCATGCAAAAATGTTTGCACGACCAAATAGGTCAAAACATGCAAGTATACGTGGATGATGTGGTTATCAAGACCAAGGAAAGCGCAACGCTCCTTGCCGACATAAGGCAAACATTCGCGAACTTGAGAAGGTTCCGAATGAAGCTTAACCCGGAAAAATGTACCTTCGGTGTCCTGGCTGGAAAATTACTCGGATTTCGCTCACCGAGGTATCAATTTAATCCAACTAAGATCCCAGCCATCGAATCTAATGGAGCTGCCAAGTGTCTCAATGATGTCCGAAGTTCACCGATGCCCGCATTGTTGAGTCGGTTTGTATGTCGGTTGGGAGAAAAGGCACTGCCTCTCTACCAACTCATGAAAAAGTCGGATAAATTTGTTTGGACGCCACAGGCCGATGAAGCCTTTGCCCACTTAAAAAAGATGTTGGCCACTGCACCAGTGTTAGCTTCTCCACTATCAAAGGAGCCAATGTTGCTCTACATAGCCGCAATCAACCGAGTTGTAAGTGCAGTAATCGTAGTGGAGCGGAATGAAGAGGGTAAGTCGGTGTAGAGGCCAATATATTACCTGAGCGAGGTATTGTCTGCCTCAAAACAGAACTACCCGCACTTTCAAAAGGTGGCATACGGTGTCTATATGGCGGCAAAGAAGTTAAAGCATTACTTTGAGGATCACCCCATCAAAGTAATATGTGAGGCTCCCATATCCGAGATAATGGGTAACAAGGATGCGAGTGGCAGGATCGCAAAATGGGCAATTGAGCTAGCCCCTTATGCGCCCCAATACGACAGAAGAGAAGCGATCAAGTCTCAGGCTGTGGCAGAATTTTTTGTGGATTGGTCCGAGGTACAATACAAACCACCGCCACCAGATCCGAATTACTGGAGGATGCACTTTGACGGGTCAAAAACCAAAACCGGGCTAGGCGCCGGGGTTGTGCTTACCTCGCCAAAGAAGGACCAGCTAAAGTACGTATTGCAGATCCATTTCGCAGCATTGAATAATGTCGCTGAGTATGAGGCTCTTGTGCATGGGCTCAAAGTGGCAAAGGAGATTGGCATACGTCGGATAATATGCTTTGGCGACTCGGATCTGGTGGTGCAGCAGGTGTCCGGAGTATGGGACACCCTGGACCCAAACATGGCACTATACAAATTTCACGTGCAGAAGATATCTGGTTACTTCGAGGGGTGTGAATTTCACCATGTACCCCGAGTGGAAAACGAGGCTGCCGACATGTTGTCAAAGCTCGGATCGACTGCATGTGCAATTCCACCGGTGTAGCATTGGAACACCTCGTAAAACCATCTATCAGCCGCCCCGTGAACCGACTCGATCTATGTCCCGAAAATACGGAACTGGAGTTGAGCCCATGGATATTGACATGGAGGTGGTACGCGAGACCCGGGATCGCCAAGAACCCGAGGATCGCCTCGCAACCCGAGGACTACCTCGCTAGACCCGGGATCGCCAAAGATGATCCGCTGAAGTTATGCCGGTGGATCGATGGAAATTGATGAGGAGATATTCTCCACGAGCCATACCAGCTTGGGCACCGCTTATATTCCAATTCGAAAGACTAACGTTACCCGCTGAGGAGGTGTTAGCCAGGCAAACTCAGAGGAGAGCAAAAGCTTACACGACCATCAATTCTGAGTTGTACAAACGGAGTGTAACCAATGTCCTCCAACGATGCGTTGACCCGGAAGAAGGGCTTGACATCCTCCGAGATATACACCAAGGAGAATGTGGGCATCATGCCTCATCCCGAGCCTTGGTGGCAAAGGCATTCCGGCATGGGTTCTACTGGCCAAGTGCCTTGGAACAAGCAGAAGATCTGGTGAGAAAATGCAATGGTTGTTAGAGGTACACCACCAAGACACATATGCCTATGTTGGAACTCAAGACCATACCACTTACGTGGCCATTTGCTGTATGGTGCTTGGATATGGTTGGCTGCTCAAACCAGAGAGGAAACATGACACACATTTTGGTCATGGTGGACAAGTTTACAAAATGGATTGAAGTGAAACCTATAAGAAAATGTGAGGGAGCTACGGCCGTGACATTTCTCAAAGACATCATCTTGAGATACGGTTATCCACACAGTATTATAACCGATAATGGAACAAATTTTGCGGAAGGAGCATTTGCATGCTTCTGCCGAGATAAGAAGATCCGACTCGATGTCGCCTTGATAGCCCACCCCGCATCGAACAGACAAGTGGAAAGATCCAACGGATTAGTATTATCCGGGATAAAACCCCGGCTCATTGAGCCGCTGCAAAGATCAGCGGGGTGCTGGATAGAAGAACTACCAGCGATACTGTGGAGCTTAAGAACAACTCCGAATCGATCAACAGGCTATACGCCATTTTTTCTGGTATATGGGGCGGTCGACATTACCAGCCGACATAGAGCATGATTCTCCTAGGGTCACCCAATACACAGAAGCCGAAGTGCAAGAAGCCCGGCAAAATGATGTTGATCTGCTAGAAGAAGCGAAAGAACTGGCACTGTCCAAATCCGCCATATATCAGCAAAATCTCCGACTCTATCATAGGCGGAAAGTGTGCCCCCGAGTCTTTCGGGAAGGCGATCTGGTGCTCCGGTTGGTACAACATACTACCGGCATGCATAAATTATCCCCCCATGGGAAGGGCCATTCATTGTGAGCAAAGCATTGCACAATGATTCTTACTATCTCATAGATGCAAAGCCATAGGAAAAGAACAAGGCGGACAGGTCCGGAGAGGAATCCAAGCGACAGTGGAATGTAGCACTACTTCGTCCCTTCTACACTTAGCTAAGAAGTGTATGTATCCGAGTCGTCTCATATGTTGGTATGTATGTCGGCAATGAGATCAATGAAATAGCAGCGCCTCGAGCAGTAACTCAGGGACTGCCTTAATAATGTTTGTTTTTATTTCTTATGCGGCAGCTGGAATAAGTCGTTCTACTTAACCCGGATTAGTAATGTGTGAGCACCAAAAACCCAACCCTTCGACTTGCTGCTGTCCAACAAGAATTGGCTTCATGGCAAGCAAGGGAACAAGTTTGGAATTGCGTAGCACATGAAAAACGACTAAGGAAACGAATTTATTCGAGCTAACGTTTGTTTTTTCGGACTAACCCTGTATTTATTTTTAAGTTATTATGCTGAATTATTTTGAGCTAAGCCTAAAGGTTTCTAAGTATTGTTAAAATAATTTTTGAATCTCGGATTCGTAAGTCATAAAACCGAATCAAGGTAGACACGGACCAAGCCAGAGAATTGGACGAACAAGAAAATGAAACTCGGGGCCTGCGCCCAAGTTAATCCGGCATAGAAATGTAGTAGCAAAATATCACATATCCAGCATACAATTGCACCCGGCATACCGAGGATCTGATAAATTTTCAAGTTTTTTGCAACTAAGGAGCAACAGGAGGAGGAAGTTCGGCGTCGTCGTCGATGTCTTCAATATCTGAAGCATCATCTTCTCCGCCCTCATCCGACCCATCTTCAACGTTCTCATTCTGCTCGTCCCCAGCGGATTCTAGGAAGCTCCGTCCTTCAATCCAGTCATGAATAGGAGAATATTCGACGAGGCTGTAGGCGCAAGCCTAGCGCCGAGCTACCCACTCCGGATCATCGGTCCATCAGGATCCGGTGCGCCGACGTGTAAGGAGGCTGAGGTCGATCTTCTCGTACCATGTGAGAATATGGTGAAGGATGGTGTCAGCTGCGGCACGACCAGCGGACTCTCTCCAGAGGTCAAGCTGGGTCTCAACTTCCATTAACTTCTCAACGAGAGTCGCAATGGTCTCCGGGCTACTCTCTCCAGGCCAGAACGTATTGAAAATCCAAACTGCAACGTCGAGGATATCCTTGCCATAATTCTTGATGGTCTCCACACGAGAGGACAAGCGACCAATAGGTCCTCCATGTCCAAGGGAATGTTCTCACCATCAAGAGCAATGTGAGTACCCTCTCGGCGAAATTTGGCAACAGAATACTGGCAATCGCAGCACCCTCCGGAAAGTGGTCCGAAACAAGGCAAAGGAAGAAGGTAAAGAAAAGACATATGAGGTAACCCGGAGAGTTATGTCGGACAAGGAAAGGAACTTACGAGAAATATGGCTATGGATCCGGTCAACTCCTTTTGCGAAGTTGCTCAAGCTCAGCGTTCGCCAACCCAAGCTGGAGGTCGGATTCTCTGAGTAGGTCCTTGTCCTTGGAGATCTGGAGAGTCAGGCGCTCACGCTCTTCTGTGAAGTTCTAGCCAACCTTTTGGAGCTCGGTTCGGTGCTAGGCCTTCATCTTCTCCATCTCAGCCTTGAGCTTGGCAATCTCGTCGTCCTTAGTCCGGAGGAGAGCAAGTTCATCATTCTTTTTCTTCAGTTCAGCTTGATGCTGCCCTGCTTGTTCGAGAAAATGCAGCATCATATCAGGCACGGGCACACTATCCTCAAGTGATGCTAAAATAGTATGTTGACCCGGCAGAGCCGAGGAGTGAAGGTTTGCCGAGCCAAGGAGAAGAAGAAATGGAAAACACTACAGGGTCGAACAAAAGAGGACATACCCCAGATTTCCTCCAAGTTCTTCCGCATAATTTTGTTCTCGGCCTCTACCCTAGCTGCAAAAACCGAATGAGGAGATTAGTTTGGCGGAAGAAAGTGAAGAAAAACGGAGAGGTGCTGAGGGAGAAAATTACCTCTCTTTTCATGTTCTGCACCAAGTGCAACATGTTTTGCGCGTAGGATCTTGTGGGTATCAAGCAGGCGTTGGAATTCGGCGCTCCGGTGATTGGTGGTTACCTGAAAGAAGTATAGAAGTGTAAAATTAGCTTGGTGCATATTCGAAGTGTACAAGATCTGGGCCAAGTGGAACTTAACCCGGCTCTAGGTGTGTGCATATTCGAAGTGTACAAGATCCGGGCCAAGTGGAACTTAACTCGGCTCTAGGTGTGTGCATATTCGAAGTGTACAGGATCCGGGCCAAGTGGAACTTAACCCGGCTCTAGGTGTGTGCATATTCGAAGTGTACAAGATCCGGGCCAAGCGAAACTTAACCCGGCTCTAGGTGTGTGCATATTCGAAGTGTACAAGATCCGGGCCAAGTGGAACTTAACCCGGCTCTAGGTGTGTGCATATTCGAAGTGTACAAGATCCGGGCCAAGTGGAACTTAACCCGGCTCTAGATTTGTGCATATTCGAAGTGTACAGGATCCGGGCCAAGTGGAACTTAACCCGGCTCTAGGTGTGTGCATATTCGAAGTGTACAAGATCCAGGCCAAGTGGAACTTAACCCGGCTCTAGGTGTGTGCATATTCGAAGTTTACATGCAGCTACATGGCTAAGCAGTTGCGCAGCGGTGGCTGCGAAGCAGAAGCACGGGGAGAGTGCGGCGGCGGCGCTGCTGCTAGAAGCACCGGCGGCGGCGTGGTCGCATGGAAGACGAAGGAGAAAACGCAACGAGCAGAGGGGCGCAGAGGTGGAAAAACGCTAAGGGATGCGCCCCTCCCCTATTTAACCACCCCTAGAGATCGATGAGTGGGATCGCGCTGCGCCGACGAGCCACACGGTGTGGCCGTGTATCACCGGCATCAGCCAATCAGAGAAAAGCCACACAGGGGGCCACAAAGTAGAAGCAATCCCATGACGCGACGCGCTGTTGCGGTAAACGAGTAGGCAGGCATGACGTGACCCACGCATAGTGATAACTGACAATTACTGCGGCGGTTCCTGTGAAGGCCCTTAAAATAAGACGAGGTAATGATTAGCCTCCACGTGGGTTGGCGTATGAGAGAAGGAAACGGGGCCCGGATCAAACCATGATAACCATGGGATCCGAGCCAAGGTGGTGACCCGGCCGGCAAGTGAAAACTTGGAACGTGCAAAGGGAATGTAAATCCATATAGTCCGAGATAAGGAGCTAACTCGGAATTAAACGTCCAAGGCTCGAACATAAATGAACCTGATGTGGCCTTAGCGTCCAAGGCAGCTAAGCCCACACCAGCTTCGGGGACTAATGTTGGGGGGATACCCCCGGGTAGGGTCACTCCGGGGTATAACGGCCGAGTTAGCCGAGGTCCGGCAAGGTCAAAGCGGATGCTGACCGGGTCACCTCAAGGCAGTCCGAATCACGGAGTAACCCGGACCAGGGGGGGGGGGTCGCCTAACATTGTCTCGTCCGGCTTAAGGAGTAAGTCGGAAGTGCTTGTCTAACTTATATGCAGGAACAGGTGTGGCCGGATCTACTATGATCCGGGTCCTTGCTTAGCTTCTGGGAGAAGGAAGGAATCTCTCTGGTCAAAAAGAAGGTCCGGTACGTACTGCATGAGCGGAGAAAGCAAGGGCAGGACCACCAGATCGTGGACGACAAGGGTGACGACGCTCATGTCATCTGACGTGGTCGCCGCAGAGGCTTACGTCGCTAAAGCATGTATGACGCGGGGGAAAAGCACCCCGGTCGGGTTACCACTTTGGGAGGGGGCATATTCTTAGGAATATGCCTCCACGTATGCCCTAGGCCAGGACCGAACTTCCTCTATATAAGGGGGGCTAGGGTTCTGGTAGAGGGGGTTGGTTGAGCACTAGTTGGTTTGGTGATTCCTTAGGGCTAGTAGATCTAGGCAAGAGTAAGAGAGCTCCTTCTTCCTCCTCTCGCCAATACAGCTCAAGGAGCACTTGTAATCTTGAAGAGATAGCAATACAAACTTCTGTGTGGAGAATCACTCCACTATCCCTCCCTGGATTCCCCTAGCGTGTATTAGTCCCCACCTTTAGCCTATCCATGGCATCTGCCGTGACACCACCACGACATCATGACTCTCCTCATCGAAGGAAGACCGTTATTTCGTCAAAGAGGATTTTGGATCTCCTTCATGTGGATCTCTTTGGACCTCCATCACATGCAAGCCTTGGTGGGAAGAAGTACTGCCTCGTGATTGTTGATGATTACTCAAGATACACATGGGTCTATTTCTTCATGTTGAAGAGCGAGACTCAACAAACTGTCATCGACTTCGCCAACGAGGTTCAACGTCAACATAATGTCCCTATATTGGCAATAAGAAGTGATAATGGCTCTGAGTTCAAGAACTACACCTTAAATGAATTCCTAAGTGAAGAGGGTATAAGACATCAATATTCCGCTGCGTACACCCCTCAACAAAATGGTGTTGCCGAGAGGAAGAACCGGACCCTAATGGATATGGCAGGGTCTATGCTAGATGAATTCAAGTCTCCATATAACTTCTGGGCTGAAGCAATCTCTACCGCTTTCCATTCATCCAATCGGCTATACCTCCGTAAAATCTTGGACAAGACTCCGTATGAAATACTTACCGGTAACAAGCCAAACATCTCATACTTCCAGGTATTTGGTTGTAAGTGTTTATTTCTCATCAAAGGAGTCCATTTCTCTAAATTTGAGTCTAAGGCTTTAGAAGGTATTTTTGTTGGTTATGGTGCCGAATCCCACACTTATAGAGTCTACAATAAGCTCTCCAGAACTGTTATAGAATCTTGTAGTGTGGTGTTCGAGGAAAATGATGGCTCCCTTGCGGGGCAAGTTGATGTTTGTGATGTAGATGTTGAAATACCCCAAGATGCCATAAGAAGAATGGGCGTGGGATTTTTCCGCCCCATTGAGGAACCCCTTGTGGCAGATCGGGAAGGACAATGCTCTACTCAAGTAAAGCCCTCATCGACACAAGCTCAACATACTCCAACCATTGGAGAAACTTCTACACCAACTCCACCAAATGCTGAAGGTCAACATGCTCCTGAATGCTCCAGGACGGATTATCCGATCGACACTGGATTATCCGGCCACTCTCCAATTCAATTAAGATCCAATCAAGTTAGCGAAGATGCTTCAGGTTCTCCCAGGCCGGATTATTCGGCCTCACCCTATGCCGGATTATCCGGCCCTGAAACTCCTGAAGAGCAGCAGCCTCCTGTTATGGCTGTTGATCAACTTCAAGGGCAAGGTTCATCATCTCCTACTCCTGCTAATCAAGCTGAAGATCAAGGACAAGCCAATGATTTCCATGAAGACTCAAATGATGAAAATTTTCCTCCAAGAGACAACAACCTAATTGAACTTTGTCGCAAAGCTCGTGCAGATAGGAACCTGGAGTTAAGGGGTCACACTCTTGATAAAGTTGTAGGTTATCTTCGACGAATGGTTTCCACAAGAAGGGAGTTGGCAAGTTTCGGTGAGCATCAAGATCACATCTCTATGGTGGAACCCAAGAAACTGTTTGAAGCGCTAGAAGATCCGGACTGGGTTGTTGCTATGCATGAAGAGTTGAATAACTTTGAATGCAACAAGGTTTGGAAATTAGTATAGAAGCCCAAGGTTTTCCGCAATGTTATTGGCACAAAATGGATATTTAAAAACATGCAAGATGAGATGCATTGTTGTGAGGAATAAGGCGAGACTCGTGGCACAAGGCTACTCCCAAGTTTAGGGCATTGACTTCGGCGAAACATATGCTCCTGTGGCTCATCTTGAGTCCATCCCTTATGATGGGGGAGTTACAGATCTTTCTTGGATTTGAGATCAAGCAACTTAGAGAAGGAACCTTCATCAATCAAGCAAAATACATCCAAGACATGCTCAAGAGATTCAAGATGGATCTTAATCTTAATGCCGCCACTTCGATGCAAACAAAATGTCATCTTGAACTTAATCCCCATGGTAAAGATGTGGACCAAAAGGTATACCGGTCCATGATCGGCTCTCTTCTTTACCTCTCCGCATCTAGAGCCGATACTGTGTTGAGTGTAGGGGTGTGTGCAAGCATCTCCTAAAGAAAGACACTTAGTGGCGGTCAAGAGGATCTTCCGATATTTGGTTCATTCCCCTAATTTTGGTCTATGGTATCCCAAGGGCTCCAATTTATCTCTATGTAGTTATACTGATTAAGATTGGGCTAGTGATAAGGATGATCGGAAATCAACTTCTGGAGCTTGTCAGTTCTTGGGAAGGTCTCTAGTCTGTTGGTCTTCTAAAAAGCATAATTGTATATCTCTCTCCACCGTCGAAGCTGAATATGTTGCTGCTGCTAGTGCCTACACTTAGCTATTATGGATGAGGCAAACTTTAAAAGAATACGGTGTCAATTGTGACAAAGTGCCTCTTTTATGCGATAATGAAAGTGCAATCAAAATTGCGTACAATCCGGTACAACACACAAGGACGAAGCACATTGAGATTCGGAATCATTTTATTCGGGACCATGTTGCTCGAGGAGATATTGATTTATCTTTTGTGAGCATGAAGAACCAACTTGCTAATATTTTCACGAAGCCACTTGATGAAGCAAGATTTTGTTACTTGAGGAATGAGCTAAATATCGTTGATTCAAGGAGCTTGTCTCAATTACCCATGCACTCACTCTTACATCTCAGTCTTATTTGTTCTAGGTGTGGGCATGGATATAGGGGGAGTGTGGTCCTAATTGATTGGGCTAACCCTCCCCCCATAATACCGAAAGTAAGTCAAATCATCTTGATACGTCCATTTTGCATCACTATTCTATATCATAATTCACTGTTATTCATTGATATATTTCATATTAAGAGGTGATACTTATGTAATTTCATCTGGTTTTGCATGGTTGATGACTTTTGGAGCATGGACCGCTGTAGTCAGGATTCTGATGGAAAAGGTGCTGTTTGGAGGCAAAATTCGTGAAGATTAGAAAATCTAGGAAAATATATGGAAAATCCTATTTTTCCAGAAGACGAAGACTGCCAGAAGGAGGAGTGGAGATGGGCCACAGGGGGGCCACACCACCCCCTGGCGCGGGTTACCCTGGGCCGCGCCACCAGGTGGTCTGGCCGCCCTGGCCCACCTCTAGCTCTCCCCTCTAGAGTATATAATCCTCCTGAAACCCTAATACTCAGGGAGCAACCACAGAAAGATTCCGCCGCCTCTGCGGGGCGGAAAACACCGAGAGAGAAAGATCTCTCCGGCGTAATCACGGGAAATTCCTTCCCGGAGAGGGGAGATCGTCGCCATCAACACCACCATCAAGCTGGACTTCATTGGGATCATCATCATCATCACGACCATCATCACCATCAACACCATCATCACCATCTCCATATTGCTGTAACAACCGGGTTGAATCTTGCATAGTTCTTAGGGGAAACTTTCCCGGTGTTGATTACTCTTCATAGTTGATGCTATTGAGTGGAACCATTGAATTATTATTTATGTTCATATTTTTATACATCATTATTCCATCTCTGATCATGATCCATATGATGTCTTGTGAGTAGTTCGTTTTGTTCTTGAGGACATGGGAGAAGTCATGTTGTTAGTAGTGGAGTTGTGTTGAGAAAGATTCAATAGTTTGATATTTAAGTTGTGGTGTACTTCTTCTAGTGGTGTCATGTGAACGTCGACTACATGACACTTCACCTAGATGGGCCTAGGGGAATGCATTGTGTATTTGGCTACTAATCGTAGGGGTTGCCAGAGTGACAGAAACCTAAACCCCCGTTAGGAAACCATTGCACAAGGGACGTCAGGGTCTTAGAGTTTAATGCTGTGGTTAGGTTTCTACCTTAATTACTTTCTTGTACTTACGGATGTTTGCAAGGGGTATAATCACAAGTATGTATTAGTCCTAGGAAGGTCGGTACATTAGCATAGGTTCACCCACACAACACTTAGCAAGCTAAAGAAGATTAATCAACTATATATAGCGAAAGCACTTGACAGTCTTCCCGTGTGTCCTCGAGAATGTTTAGTCATCTTAAGTAATACAACCGTCTTGTCCTTTGCTGAATAAAGGATTGGGCCACTTGTTGTATTTATTCTTATTGTCTTTTATTTACTCATACTTTATTTACTTGCATTATCAAAAACCTGTAAAAATCCGTTTGCTAAGTATTTGCAGAGAATTCCTGATCCATACCACTAGCCAGCACCTTCTGCTCCTCGTTGGGTTCGACACTCTTACTTATCGAAAATACTGCGATACACCCCTATACTTGTGGGTCATCAAGACTATTTTTTGGCGCCGTTGCCGGGGAGTGAAGCGCTGATACGTTGCAAACGTATCCATAATTTTTTATGTTCCATGCTTGGTTTTATCTACTTTCTTATGTTTTGTCCACACTTTGGAATACTTTTCATATGATTTCTTGGACTAACCTATTAATAAGAGCCATAGTGCCAGTTGCCTGTTTTTGGTTCCAGAAAGTCAGAAAATGAATATTCTCGGAATTGGACCGAACAAAAGCCAAAGTTGATATTTTACCGGAAGACTCACGGAGCCAGAAGACGAGACGGAGAGGGGCCATAGGGTGGCCACACCATGTGGTGGCGCGGGCTAGCCCTAGCCGCGCCACCAGGTGGTGTGGGCCCCCTGGCCACCCACCAACCTTGCCTCTTCGCCTATAAGATGCCTCGCGATGCATAAACCCTAAATCGTCAATTATCCAGCCACGAAAAGTTCCGCAGCGCTGATGACCCACAAGTATAGGGGGTGTATCGCAGTATTTTCGAGGGAAGTGAAACCCAATTTATTGATTCGACACAAGGGGAGCCAAAGAATATTTATAGGCCTTAACAACTGAGTTGTCAATTCAGCTGCACCTGGAAACAATCTTGCTCACAACAGTTTATCACTGGCAACAGTTTTGTAGTAGGAATAGCAAAGTAGCAGCAGTAGTAAAGCAAGGATAGCAGTAACAAAAGCAGTAAACAGTGGGATTCGAGTGCGGTAGGCATAGGGATGGATGGACGGGCATTGCATGGACAAGACAATTCACATAGCAATCAGAGCATAGGGCAATTGCAGATAAATAATATAAAGCATCCAAGTACTAGACAATCCTAGGCATGTGTTCCATATATAGTCATACGTGCTCGCAATGAGAACTCGCACAACATCTTTTGTCCTGCCAGCCCATTTGCAGTGGGGCCTCTAGGGAACTACTGGCAATTAAGGTGCTCCTTTTAATAGAGCACCGGAGCAAAGCATTAACACTCCATGAACACATGTGATCCTCACATCAAAGCCTTTCCCTTCCGGTTATCCCGATTTCTATCACTTCGGGGCCATAGGTTCCGGATAACAACGTGTGTATACAACTTGCAGGTAAGACCATAAACAATACTATAATAATGAATCAATAACATGTTCAGATCTGAAATCATGGCACTCGGGCCCTAGTGACAAGCATTAAGCACAACAAGTCGCAACAAAGTCATAAAGCACTAATAAAAGATACTAGGCACCATGCCCTAACAATCTGATGCCATTACATGAACGATCTCATCCAATCCCTACCATCCCCATAGCCTACAGCGGGGGATTACTCACTCATAGATGGGGGAAACATGGATGGTCGATGGAGAAGCGATGGTGATGATGATGGCGATGATCTCCTCCAATTCCCGTCCCGGCAGGTGCCGTAACGGAGTTTACGTGTCAAGCTGTGGAATCTGGTGGCGGCAGAGCGAACTCCTTCGAAAAACGTCAACCCCCTGAATATTTTAGGTCAAGACTCCTTATAGGAGAAGAGAGGCGAGGTTGCAGGGGCCCACACCACCTGGGCGGCCTGGCCTGGCCACGCCAAAGTGTGGTGTGGCCACCCCGGCTCTTCTCCGTCTCGTATTCGCTCCTGAGTCTTCGGGTGAAATAGGATTTTGGCATATTTTCGGATTTTTCACGATAGTTGATTTTCTGCACAAAAAGTAGACACCAAGGCAATTCTGCAAAAACAATCAATTCATAATAGTTGTATCCAAATCACACAAGTTTAGAGGAGAAACAATAGTAAAAGTGTTCGGGAAAGTAGATACGTTTTGGACGTATCAACTCCCCCCAAGCTTAGCTTATTGCTTGTCCTCAAGCAATTCAGTTGAAAACTGAGTGCGATAAAAGAACTTTCACGAACACATTTGCTTCATATGATGTAAATATTATCAACAATGTGATCAACTACTTAGAAAATTCATAATAAAGAGTATGCAACTGAGTCTACTCAATAGTCATTGCAAGCTATGAAGAGATTCCAACTCAAGAATAATAAGTAGCATGAAGCACGAACATAAGAAACATTACAATGCTCATAAAAAGGTATGATAGAGTGGTATCTCGCTTGCCTTTGATTATGAATGCCAAGGCACCTCCAAAGTTCAAGTGGTGATTAGAAGTAAAGATATCAAGAATACAAGCATCATAGTCATAACACAAATAATCAAGTAATGGAACAAACATAAAGAATGACAACTATGCTCTCAAGAAGGTGCTCAAAGAATATGTGGAGACTCAACAAGTAGAAGAAAAGGTTTTGAATAATTTGAAAGGCTTCCAAATGCTGAAAGTATGGTACTCGTTAGCTTTGAGCTCTCATTGCCCCTATCATAAGCATCTTTAATGTGGTTAAGGTGAAAGTGACACAACTAAGAGGATATGCTTGACAAGTTATAAATCGAAGTCTCATGCCCCTTACTTACGAAGACCGATCCTCATGCTACTCAACTTCAGTCACAAGTAAGCTCTTGTCATTGTAAGTATATACGTATCATAGAGAACCACCAACGGGGTACCCCTTGCACATGACACGTGAGCTATCCCATAATCAAAATACAAGGCAAGCAGACAATGAGCATCTCGGCGATCTTTTTATTTACTATGTGCATAGATTTTTATTGAGGATGCTTCATAGAATGCTCATTATGGTTATGCTGCAAGTTTCCACCATGAATAGGCATGGCTTAGGCTAGCGGCCTAGGCGTTTCTCTAACATACATACAAACTCCATGATCTTACAAGTTCCACTTTTATTTCACACCGCCGGGATCCATAAGCAAAAGAACATGATATCAACTAGGTACAAAATACCTATGAAGTGTTGAAAGAAGTCCCCATGATACATGGTTCTGCTAACTTCAACTCATAAAGCGCAAGCATATGCACAACAAAGAAGGACGCAATGGTTTAGGTTTATTAAGTGCAAGAAAATAAAGTGTGCCATCAAGTTCGTGAGAGCTTTACTAACTAACTTTCTCATAACAAGCAAACATTTTATTCGGAAGAAAACAAGGCATATTGAATATGCACGGAGGTAGCAAATGATGCTAATGGGTAGGTATGGTGGACACTTTGGAAATATTTGGTTTAGGGAGTTGGAAACTTGAGTAAAATATACTCAGAAAAAGTGAAGGCTAGCAATAGTAAGGGAGCGACAAACGAGAGAGCAATAGCTGGCATTATCATGCTTACAACAAAACAGGACTACTCATGGCATGAAAGTGATTCAAGATCCTCAAGGAAAAATAATTCATCGAGGCTTAACTGATTATTACAGTCATGTGCATGCGTGAGCATGCGCTAAGTCAATCAAATGAAACATTCAGAGGAGGATACCATGGTGTCATACCAATTTATGAATAGAGCAATGCAAGCAAACATTTGTAAGACATGCTACAAACTATTAGTGAGCTGGAGCTAATCATAAGAAAGCAAGAACTATTAAGCATCCAAAGAAAACATACACTCTACATGAACGGACTAAGCATGCCCACAATGATGAGTATATGTACAACAATGAAAACAAATAGAGTTCGTTACCAGCCTCTTAACACGCCTCAAGTTGTCATTGATCCTCATTATTGCTCTTCACTTGTGTGGCTTGAATAAAAATATGAAACCAATATCCACTAAGGACTGCCGAACCCTGTAACAAACTCGCAAAAACCAAAGAAGAATGACAAATATTTTTGGTGTTTTCGATTTTTAAATAAGAACCAAAAGAGAGAAACAAGCAAAGAAAAATCTTTTTGGGTTTTTCGAATAGTTCAAACAAAGCAAGAAGGGGAAAACAAACCAAGGCAAAAAGAAGAACCAAACCAAAGAGAAACAACATAAATATTTTTTTGGTCTTTTTGTGTTTTTATAAAGCAAAAGCAAAGAAGAACGAAAACTAAAAAGAGAACGAGAACATGAATATACAAAGTACCGACGCAACATGATATGGAGATGAGTGCGGTGTCGGCGTACCTCCCCCCAAGCTTAGGCTTTTGGCCTAAGTGGGTATCAATCCATGTACAGATAGGGGTTCCAAGCGGGAGGATCTTGGTAAGAATGGTCGTAGCTAGGCCCATGAGAAGAAGAAGAAGCTCCCCAATCATAAGTGGGCTACTGATATGAAGATTCTCCCTCATTCGAGGGCTGGACCGAATCATCCGTGACCTCCCTTCCAGTGTCCTGCTGCTGTTGGGAGAGCTCTCCCAAATACGTGTCAAGCTCGTCCTCAGTGAGGGACCATCCTTCCCTGTTATCAAGGTTAAACAAAACAGGTGCAGGCAAAAGAACAACACGCTCGGACTTGCTTTTTCTCCAACCAGCTTTGAGAAAGGTTATTTCATAAGATAACTCACTCATACTAGCCCACGAGGAAACAAATTTATGCTGTATCATGGAATTAAGATCAAGCCTTTCTATGGGAAACTGTAGGTCTAGATGATAAGGCACTAAACCATGCAATGCTAGTAAACGAGAAGCAATGAGGCCTCCACAAATTCCACCTTTCTCACGGTTAGCAGCAAGACGGAAAGCTATCAAAGCACCCAAGTTGTAAGACCTATCTCGTCTAAGAGCAGCAGAGATAAATGCCAGATCAAATGAAGATAACTTATTAGCAGTTTTCCTAGCAAGAACACACTTGGCAATAAAGTAGGCAACGTAGCAAATGGAGGGAAGATGAATGTTACGGATTTTTCCACTCTCCTTTGAGAAACTACTCCCTTGGCAAATTTCTGCGTATAAGTCCATGAGTGGTTCAGGTCTCTCCTTAATATTTCTACATGATCCCCATTGAGGTACCTTAATAGCTGCACAAAAATCATCAAGAGAAAGGTCGACAGCTATATTGTAAATTTTATAATGACCATGGGGTTAGGCAAAGAGTGACTAAATTGGAAGTCCTGCACCACAGACATGGTTAGCTTCACAAATTGACAAGGTTCATCTTCCAAAAAGTGCTCTAACCCTGTATTAGAAACCAAAGTGTGGAAATCTTGTAGAATTCCTGCAGCTCTCATGAACTCGGAGCATGGATAAATGGAGGGAAAAACTTCCTCCTCCCAGTGGACCTTCATGACCTCAGGCACCCAAAGCTCATATTGGTTTAGGTGGTGTTCACTCATCTTCTATTCTGAAATTTAAACACCTATTAAACAAGTGATTGCAAAGTTAATATAATGAAGGATTCTACTCATAGGGACTTGCAAGAGGCCTAAACATGCATCAAAACTATATCTCTAAGCATCAAACAGGCTTACAAGCCCTCATAACCAGTCACCTACAGCAGCAAAATGCTCAACATATAATCCACTAAACACAAATCTACTTGGACAAGGGGAGGAGTCACATACCTGGGAACAAATGCTCCAAATTTCAGCAAGAAAGATGGGCTGAGCAAGGAGATAAAAAAACGAGAGCAAGCACAGCAAGAACGCGATTTTGAGCTATGAACTGGAGCTTACTCGGGAGAGAGAGAAAAAGTGACAGGTGAGAGAGGTAGTGGGGGGCCAGGGGTGGCCTGAAGGAAATATGCCCTGAGAGGCAATAATAAAGTTGTTATTATGTATTCCTTGTATATGATAGATGTTTATTTTGCATGCTATAATTGTATTGATAGGAAACATCAATACATGTGTGTGTTCCTAGTCATGCCTCTCTTATAGACTAGCTTGTTGATTAACAGGATGATCAAGGTTTCCTGATCATGGACATTGGATGTTGTTAATAACAAGGTCACACCATTGGTGGAATGATGTGATGAACATTCATCCGAAGTATAGCATTACGATCAAGTCATTGTGTTTATATTGCTATAACATCATACGAAGTAATCTTTATCCTTAGACCATGAGATCATGTTAATTGCTAACACCGGAAGAGTATCTTGATAACATCAAACGTCACACCGTAACAGGGTGACTATAAAGATGGGTTCAGTGCTACGAAGGTGTTATGTTGAGGCTCATGGATCAAGAGTGGAATTTGTCAATCCAGATGATGGATAGATATACTCTGGGCCCTCTCGGTGATATCACATTAGGATAGCTTGCAAGCAAGTGATGTGATCACTAGAATGTTATATCACGGGAACGAGAAAAGAGTGCATGTCGGTAACGAGATCAAACTAGGTATGGCGATACCGATGATCGAATCTCGGACATGTAATATATCGAGAGACAAAGGGATTTAGTTACAAGCGTTAAAGGTTCTCACGATCACAGGAGTCATCGTTGAATGTGTAGGAGTCAGTACGGATCTCCAGGTCCCACTGCTGATTATTGATCGGAGAAGGGTCTCGATCATGTCTGCATTATTCTCGAACCGTAGGGTGGCACACTTAAGATTTACCGGACACCATTTTGGAGCACATATGTTTCAGACGAAAGAATTACAAAGCGCAGGAATTGTTTCAATAGAAACCGGAAATTGTTTCGGGTGAAATTGCAGAAGGTGGTTCTGCATGTGATATTAAAATATTGCAAGGGGATATATGTGAATGTTTGTTAATTAAAGTAATTAACAAAATTCTGAATAACTTTAATAAAAGAGTTTTATTAAATGAGAGAGCATTAAATTTGGAGAAACTTAATGCATTTAAAGTGGAGACTTTAAAAGGGAATGTGAAGAGGCATTTTAATGTGGAGGAGTTACCACCACATGAATGGGGGAGGTGAGGGGTCACCCCCCCATGCGCCGGCCATGGAGAGAGGGGGCACCCCTCTCCTCCTATAAAAGGCCACCCATTCCCTCCTTCATCCTCACACCTCCTTGTGAAGGATCTCTCTCCCCCTCTAGAATTATTCCCCCATGGTCTCAGATTAGCGAGATACATGTTCCCGGTGGCATTTCGTCTGGAAGGAGTTGCTGCTTCCGCTGGATCGCTGGAGCGAGGAGGTGGAGGTTGTCCGGTGGCTTGAACGTGTGTGCGAGTGCGGATGCGCTGCTGAATTGCGGCGCTCGGACTTCCTCACGATCTTGAGATCGGCAAGTGTACGACTACATCAACCACGAGTTCCTACTCGTTAACAAAGCTTGTTGTCTTCGAGGGTAAGTTCTCTATGGATGTATGTCCACCCGTTTGCTTTGTACCTAGTAGATAGATCTTGGCGTGTAGTTCACACCGTAGGAAATTTTTTGTTTTCTATGTTGCGGACCCAACAGTGGTATCAAAGCCTGATCTATGCGTGGTGCTTTGCACAGGTAGTACACATATGTTTATATGTGGGCGATGATGATCATGTTATTGCATCTTCTATGTACTTTGGATATTGGTGGCATAGTGGGATGAAGCGGCCCGGACCAACCTTACATGTCATCGTACATGAGACCGGTTCCACGACTGACATGCAACTTGTTTTGCATAAGTGGCTGGCGGGTATCTGTCTCTCCTACTATAGTCAATATCTGATTTACAACGAGTTGCTAATAACTTGGTTATCCTCGTTGTGGTTCATGTTCGTAGGTTAGACAGGTTCTATCTCCGAAAGCCCTAAGCCACGTAAAACTTGCAATTGATAAATTAGAGGCGTCTAGTTTAGATCGTTGCTGGGCTAGTGTTTTGATATGGTATTGTTGTAAGTAGATGTATGATAGATACTCCTACAACTCACTTAACGTGTAAGTTCCATAGACCTTGGCCTTACACACAAAGGAATGATAGAGATCATACCACGATGCAAATGATAGAGATCAAATGCATGGACCATATCATCTCACTTCACACATTAGATGTTAGCATCTTATACTGCTAGTTTGACGCGTTTGGTAGCATTATAAGATGATCCCTCATTTAGATATCAAGATAAAATGTGTTCTTCCTTAAGTATGCACCGTTTTGTGGATCGTGTTTTGAGGCATCACGTGATGATCGGGTGTTCTCAACTCTACGCTTTCATACAACGGGTGTAAGACAGTTTTACACACGCAAATACTAAGGTTCTTACTTGACGAGCCTAGCATGTACAGACATGGCCTCGGAACACGGACCGAAAGGTTAAGCATGAGTCATATAGTTGATATGATGCCCATATAGATGCTCGCCTTTGAAGCTACACCGACTCACGTGATGATCGGACTTGGTGTAGTGGATTTGGTTCATGTAATCACCAAAAGGACACGAGGGATTGCGTTTTTGAGTGGGAGTTCATTAGTAATTTGGATTAGTCGAACTCAATCTATCATAAAATTAGTCTAAATATACTTTACAAATTCTGTTGTAGATGGCACCACCTTCTTTTAATTTCACTGTGTTCATGGAGAAAGAGAAACTTGCTGCGAATGGTAGCAACTTCACCAACTGGGCTATGAATTTGAGGATTCTCCTCACTGCTGCACAAAAGCAATATGTGATAGATGCGCCGCTAGGCCCCCCACCAGCTCCTGATGCCCCTGACGAGGAAAAGAACGTCTATATAACTCGTTAGGAGGACCACAACTTAGTTCATTGCGGCATACTGTATGGGCTAGAGCCAGAACTTCGAAAGCATTTCGAAAATGGCAATGCCTTTGATACCATGGGAGAATTGAAAATGATTTTTGATACCCATGCTGCCGTAGAGAGTTATAATGCTACAGAAAAGTTCTTTAGCTGCATGATGGAGGAAAACAGCTCCGTTAGTGAGCACGTACTCAAAATGTCTGGGTACACCGATAAGCTTGTGTCCTTGGGAATAACGATTCCCATTGACTTAGGCATACATCATGTTCTCCAATCTCTGCCACCTAGCTACAAGAGCTTCGTGATGAACTATAATATGCAGGTCATGAAGAAGTCTCTTCCCGAGCTTCTTTCAATGCTTAAGACTGCAGAAGTGGAGATTAGGAAAGAACATCAAGTGTTGATGATCAATAGGACCACCGGTTTCAAGAAGGATAAGAAAGGCAAGCACAAGAGAAAGAAGGGTGGCAAGTCTATTGCCACGCCTGAAAAGAAACCCCGAGCTAGCCCTAAGTCTGACACCGAGTGCTACTATTGCAAGGGAACCATTGGAAGCGAATCGCCAAGTATTTGGCGGACAAGAAGTCCGGCAAGGCAAACAAAGGTATATGTGATATACATGTTATTGATGTGTACTTGACTAGTACTCAGTAGCACCAGGTATTTGATACGGGATCTGTTGCTAATATATGTAACTCGGTTCAGGGGCTGCGGAACAAGCGACAACTAGCAAGGGATGAGGTCACGATGCGGGTCGGCAATGGATCAAGAGTTGATGTGATCGCCGTTGGAACGCTGCCTCTCCATATGCCACCAGGATTAGTTATAAACCTAAATAATTATTATTTGGTGCCTGCACTGAGCATGAACATTGTATCCGGATCGTGTTTGATGCAAAGTGGTTATTCATTTAAGTCTGAAAACAATGGTTGTTCAATTTATATGAATAATATCTTTTATGGTCATGCACCTATGTTGAATGGTTTGTTTCTGTTGGATCTCGATAGTAGTATTACGCATATTCATAATGTTGATGCTAAAAGGATTAAACTTGATAATGATATATCTACATATATGTGGCACTGCCGTCTAGGTCATATTGGCGTTAAACGCATGAAGAAACTCCATTCTGATGGACTTTTGGAATCACTTGATTTTGAATCATTTGATACATGTGAGCCATGCCTTATGGGCAACATGACTAGAACGCCGTTTTCCGGTTCAATGGAACGGGCGATAGATCTATTGGAAATCATACATACTGATGTGTGTGGACCAATGAGTGTGTCGGCGCGAGGTGGATATCATTATTTTGTTACTTTCACGGATGATTTGAGTAGATACGGGTATATCTATTTGATGAAACACAAGTCTGAAACTTTTGAAAAGTTCAAAGAATTTCAGAATGAAGTGGAAAATCATCATAACAGAAAGATCAAATTTCTGCGGTCCGACCGTGGAGGAGAGTATCTTAGTTACGAGTTTAGCACACATATGAAAGACTGTGGAATAGTTTCACAACTCACGCCTGCCGGAACACCACAACGTAATGGTGTGTCGAGCGTTATAATCGTACTTTATTGGATATGGTTCGATCTATGATGTCTCTGACTTGCCACTGTCGTTTTGGGGTTATGCAATCGAAATTGCATTCACTTTAAATCGGGCACCATCTAAATCCGTTGAAACGACACCGTATGAATTATGGTTTGGAAACAAACCTAAGCTGTCATTTCTTAAGGTTTGGGGATGCGATGTTTATGTGAAGAAACTTCAACCGGATAAACTCGAACCCAAAGCGGAAAAATGCGTCTTCATAGGATACCCTAAGGAAACGATTGGGTATACCTTCTATCACAGATCCGAGGGCAAGGTCTTTGTTTCCAAGAATGGATCCTTTCTTGAGAAGGAGTTTCTCGCGAAAGGTGTGAATAGTCAGAAGGTAGAACTCGAAGAGGTTACTGAACCTTCTCTTCATGAAATGGCGAGTAGCGCAGCTCCAGAAGTTGTTTCGGAGTTGACTTCACCTAATGAAGAGAGAACTAATGATATTGATCATGAAACTCCGAAAGAGGACACTACCGAACCTCGCAGTCAAGCAGACACGCAGCCCGAACTGTACGGCAATCCTGTTGTGAATTTCATGGTTGATGAAATGGATGACCCTACGACGTATGAAGAAGCGATGATGAGCCCGGATTCCAACAAATGTCTAGAAGCCATGAAATCCGAGATGGAATCCATGTACGAAAACCAGGTTTGGACCTTGGTGGACTTACCTCACGACCGAAAGGCCGTTGAGAATAAATGGATTTTCAAAAGGAAAACTGATGCTGATGGTAATGTGACCATCTATAAGGCTCGACTTGTCGCAAAGGGGTTTCGACAAATTCAAGGAGTTGACTACGATGAGACATTCTCTCCCGTAGCGATGCTTAAGTCGGTTAGGATTATGTTAGCAATTGCTGCATATTTCGATTATGAAATATGGCAGATGGATGTCAAAACTGCATTCCTCAATGGTAAGATTGAAGAAGAGTTGTATATGATACAACCTAAGGGTTTTGTAGATCCTAAGGATGCTAATAAGGTGTGCAAACTTCAGCGATCCATCTATGGACTGAAGCAAGCATCACGAAGTTGGAATCTCCGCTTTGATGAGGTGATCAAAGAGTTTGGATTTGTCCAAACTTATGGAGAGGCTTGTATTTACAAGAAAGTGAGGGAGCAATGTGGCATTTCGATATTATATGTGGATGACATATTATTGATTGGAAATGATTTAGATCTTTTAAACAGTGTTAAAAGTTATCTAAACAGCAAATTTTTGATGAAGGACCTTGGTGAAGCTTCATATATATTAGGCATTAAAATCTATAGAGATAGATCAAGACGCCTAATTGGGCTATCGTAGATTACATACCTTGATAAGATATTAAAGAAGTTTAATATGGACGGAAGTAAGAAGGGGTTCTTACCTATTATGAAAGGCAATACATTGAGTAAGACTCAAAGTCCGGATACTACGGAAGAAAGAGAGATAATAGATAAGATCCACTATGACTCAGCCATACGCTCTATAATGTATGCCATGCTATGTACAAGACCGGATGTGGCACATGCTATTAGTTTGACTAGTAGGTACCAATCTGATCCAGGTTCGGAACACTGGATAGCGGTCAAGAATATCCCTAAGTACTTGAGAAGAACTAAGGATATGTTTCTTATATACGGAGGTGAAGAAGAGCTAGTCGCTAAGTGTTATGTCGATGCTAGCTTTGACACTGATCCGGATGACTCTAAGTCTCAATCCGGATACGTATTTCTCTTGAACGGAGCAGCAGTTAGTTGGAGGAGCTCCAAACAACCTGTGGTGGCTAGATCAACAACGGAGGCGGAATATGTTGTTGCTTCGTAAGCCAGCAGAAGCGTTTGGATGAAGGAGTTCATAACGGAACTGGGTGTGGTTCCCAGTGCGTTGGACCCGATGGTGATCTATTGTGACAACAATGGAGCCATAGCCAACGCAAAGGAACCAAGGTCTCACAAGAATTCCAAGCATATTAAGCGTCGGTTTCACTCCATCCGCGAGCATGTCAAGGATGGAGATATAAAGATTTGTAAAGTGCACACGGACCTGAATGTAGCAGATCCGTTGACTAAAGTACTCCCTAGGGCAAAACATGATCAACGCCAGAACTCCATGGGTGTTAGAGTTATCACTATGTGAACTAGATTATTGTCTCTAGTGCAAGTGGGAGACTGAAGGAAATATGCCCTGAGAGGCAATAATAAAGTTGTTATTATGTATTCCTTGTATATGATAGATGTTTATTTTGCATGCTATAATTGTATTGATAGGAAACATCAATACATGTGTGTTTAATAAAAAAAGGGGGTTCCTAGTCATGCCTCTCTTATAGACTAGCTTGTTGATTAACAGGATGATCAAGGTTTCCTGATCATGGACATTGGATGTTGTTAATAACAAGGTCACACCATTGGTGGAATGATGTGATGAACATTCATCCGAAGTATAGCATTACGATCAAGTCATTGTGTTTATATTGCTATAACATCATACGAAGTAATCTTTATGCTTAGACCATGAGATCATGTTAATTGCTAACACCGGAAGAGTATCTTGATAACATCAAACGTCACACCGTAACAGGGTGGCTATAAAGATGGGTTCAGTGCTACAAAGGTGTTATGTTGAGGCTCATGGATCAAGAGTGGAATTTGTCAATCCAGATGACGGATAGATATACTCTGGGCCCTCTCGGTGATATCACATTAGGATAGCTTGCAAGCAAGTGATGTGATCACTAGAATGTTATATCACGGGAACGAGAAAAGAGTGCATGTCGGTAACAAGATCAAACTAGGTATGGAGATACCGATGATCGAATCTCGGACATGTAATATATCGAGAGACAAAGGGATTTAGTTACAAGCATTAAAGGTTCTCACGATCACAGGAGTCATCGTTGAATGTGTAGGAGTCAGTACGGATCTCCAGGTCCCGCTGCTGATTATTGATCGGAGAAGGGTCTCGATCATGTCTGCATTATTCGCGAACCGTAGGGTGGCACAATTAAGAGTTACCGGACACCATTTTGGAGCACATATGTTTCAGACGAAAGAATTGCAAAGCGCAGGAATTGTTTCAATAGAAACCGGAAATTGTTTCGGGTGAAATTGCAGAAGGTGGTTCTGCATGTGATATTGAAATATTGCAAGGGTATATATGTGAATGTTTGTTAATTAAAGTAATTAACAAAATTCTGAATAAATTTAATAAAAGAGTTTTATTAAATGAGAGAGCATTAAATTTGGAGAAACTTAATGCATTTAAAGTAGAGACTTTAAAAGGGAATGTGAGGAGGCATTTTAATGTGGAAGAGTTACCACCACATGAATGGGGGAGGTGAGGGGTCACCCCCCCATGCGCCGGCCATGGAGAGAGGTGTCACCCCCTCCTCCTATAAAAGGCCACCCATTCCCTCCTTCATCCTCACACCTCCTTGTGAAGGATCTCTCCCCCCCTCTAGAATTATTCCCCCATGGTATCGGATTAGCGAGATACATGTTCCCGGTGGCATTTAAATGCGGAAGGAGTTGCTGCTTCACTGGATCGCTGGAGCGAGGAGGTGGAGGTTGTCCGTGGCTTGAAAAGCGGATGCGCTGCTGAGTTGCGGCGCTCGGACTTCCTCACGATCTTGAGATCGGCAAGTGTACGACTACATCAACCATGAGTTCCTACTCATTAAAAAAACTCGTTGTCTTCGAGGGTAAGTTCTCTATGGATGTATGTCCACCTGTTTGCTTTGTACCTAGTAGATAGATCTTGGCGTGTAGTTCACACCATAGGATTTTTTTTGTTTTCTATGCTGCGGACCCAACATGGCCCACACCAGGGCATGGAGCCACCCAAGGCTGGCCACGCCACCATGTGGTCTGCCTGCCTGGTGGCCCCCCTGGTACCTCCCAGGTACTCCTATGCCCTTTTTTTCATGTAAAAATTTAATATGAATTTTCTGGAATTTTTTGAGACACTTTATTTTTGGGCATTTTTCAGAAATAGAAGAATGATTTTTCTGACAGACAGTTTTTTTTTTGAAAACATGATGCAAGGACAAAACAAGGCTAGAACTACAGAAGTTATAACATGCAAGCAACTAACAACAAGAAGAAAACTAAATGAAAGAAAAAACTAAAATGCAAAGGATAGAAATAAACGGAGATAATCATAATGAAAACATTGTTTTGTTCAATGGAATCCTTTTGTTAACAAGGTTGATCAACTCTTGCTACCAAAACAATTGCATATGAGACAAACCTTTGTACTCCACTAATGATTATGTTACCTCAACCTTGATAGCAATGGTCCCAATCATAATAGTTTGAAATTTTTCTCTTGGTATGGGACAATATATTTCTCCAACTTGAATGCCTTCAACATGTTCAATTGAAATCAAACCATAAGTCCTTTCAATCTTATTGGGGAAATAGACAGTATATTCCTTGTCATTAACATTGAAGGTCACCTTTCCTTGATGACAATTAATAACAGCTCCTACAGTATTAAGAAAAGGTCTCCCAAGAATAATAGACATATTATCATCTTCGGGCATTTCAAGCACAACAAAATCAGTTAATATCAAGCAATTGTGAGCCACCTGAACAGGTACATCCTCACATATACCCATAGGAATAGTGGTAGATTTATCATCCATTTGCAAAGATATATCAGTTGGTATTAATTTTTCAAGTTGAAGCCTCTTATAAAGAGAGAAAGGCATAACACTAACTCCAGCTCCCAAATCACACAAAGCAGTTCTAACATAACTGTTCTTAATAGAGCAAGGGATAGTTGGAATCCCTAGGTCTCCAAGTTTCTTAGGAACCTTACCATTGAAGGAATAATTAGCAAGCAAAGTAGAAATTTCTTCATTAGGGATCTTCCTTTTATTCGAGACGATGTCCTTTACATACTTTGAGTAAGGAGGCAATTTAATAGCATCAGTCAAAGGAATTTGCAAGAATAAAGGCTTCATCCACTCACAAAACTTATTATAGTGTTCATCTTCCTTTGACTTGTGTTTCTTATCAGGGAAAGGCATAGGTTTTTGGACCCAAGGTTCTCTTTCACTACCATGTTTCTTAGCAATAAAATCTTCTTTGGTGTATTTAGTATTCTTAGTGTGGTTTTCAGGTTCTTCTTCAACTTTTTCTTCATTAGGAACAACATTTTCTTCATTACCACTTTCAGTTTCAGCATTAGAGATAGATATACTATTAGGATCTATAGCAGGTTCAGAGGGTTCTACAACAGTTTTATGTTTCTTTTTCCTTTTCTTCCGAGTAGAACCACTATTTTCAGCTTATTGAGAATCTTGCTCGATTCTTTTGGGATGCCCCTCAGGATATAGAGGATCCTGGGTAGCAGCTCCACTTCTCGTTCTAATTTCATAAGCATGTATTTCTTTAGCAGCATTAACTAGCAAGTCGTTTTGCACTTTAACGAGTTGATCTATTTGAGTTTGAACCATTTGAAAGTGTTTAACAATCATTTTAACATCATTAGAGGTTCTTTCCACAATATCTTTCAACTCAACAATAGCTCTAGTGTTTTCCATTAGATGATTTTGCACCCTTTTATTAAAGTTATCTTGCTTAACAATAAAGATATCAAATTCCTCTAAGCATTGATCAGGAGGTTTAGAGTAAGGGATATCACCTTCATCAAAGTGTTGGAGAGAGTGTACCTCACTAGTGGATGATTAGAGAATAGGCTTACATAATTCTTCTATAGGAGGTAAATTCTTGACATCTGCAGCTCTAATTCCCTTCTCCTTAAGACATTTCTTAGCTTCCTTCATCACTTCATCATTTAATTCAATAACTCCCCTCTTCTTTGATGTTGGAATAGGCACAGGAATAGATGGTTCAGGTACAATTACTTCAGGTATAGCTTGTTTAGGAGGAGTCCAATCTTCATAATTCTTTCTTATTTTAGCCATTAATTCCTCAGCTTCCTTAGGAGTCCTATTCCTGAAAACACAATCAGCACAACTATCTAGGTATGTCCTAGATTCTTCTGTTAGTCCATTATAAAATATATCAAGAAGCTCATTCTTAGGTAATGGACTTCCAGCCTGTGCATGAACCAAAGCACAAAACCTTGCCCAAGATTCGGGCAATACCTCTTTTTCTCCCTGTTTAAAATCAAAAAGTTCCTGCAAAATAGCATGTCTAGCACTGGGAGGAAAATATTTCTGCAGGAAAGTACTAATCAAGCACTCAGGGCTATCAATAGATCCAGGAGGTAAATTACAAAACCAAGTTTTAGCTTCTCCTTTCAGTGAAAAGGGAAAAATCTTAGCAACAAAGTAAGTACGCATCTTAATATCATCAAAAAACAAGCCACTCATGGTAGAAAGTTCATTCATATGTGCTACCACACTTTCATTCTTAGTCCCACAAAAAGGTTCTTTCTCGACAATAGCTATGTAAGATAGATCGAGAGAAAAATCATAATCTTCATCTATAATGTTTATGGGAGAAGCAGCAAACTTAGCATCAGGAGACAATTTGGGTCTAATAGTACGCCTCTCAAGGAGACTCTTAGCAGCGCTCCTATCATGGGTGTTTTTACATTCTTTAATAAACTCATCGGTCATCTCAACATAACCATCTTCAATATCATAACTCTCACTAGACTCAGGTGAGCTAACAGGTGTGGTAGTGTCTTCATTAGGAGTTTTGGTATTTCCAGCTATAGTTCTAGAAATCGTAGCATCTAGGAAAGGACCTAATGAACCACTCTTATCAAGCACAGTAGAAGCAGCATCATAAGCATTAGAAGTTTCAGATTCAACAGTAGTAGCAGTGTGTGTAGCATGTGTATGTGGTGGTGTAAGGAACATACTCAGAACAGACGGTGAATCAAGAGCAACATAGGTGTTTAGAACCGTACCTCTTCTTGTAGTGGATGGTAAAATAGGAACCTTGCCATCACGAGACTTACCCATGATGGATGGATAGCAGCGAACAATAGAGAATGCAAGTGGACTTGATAAATAAAGCTATGCTCCCCGGCAACGGCGCCAGAAAATAGTCTTGACGACCCACAAGTATAGGGGGTGTATCGCAATATTTTCGAGGGAAGTGAAACCCAATTTATTGATTCGACACAAGGGGAGCCAAAGAATATTTATAAGCCTTAACAACTGAGTTGTCAATTCAGCTGCACAGAAACAATCTTGCTCACAGCGATTTATCAAGAGTAACAGTTTTGTAGTAGGAATAGCAAATTAGCAAAGAAGATAAAGCAAGGACATCGATAACAAAAGCGATGAACAAGGATTCGAGCGGTAGGCATAGGGATGGATGGACGGCGTTGCATGGACAAGACAATTCACATAGCAATCGAGCATAGGGCAATTGCGATAAATAAGATAAAGCATCCAAGTACTAGACAATCCTAGGCATGTGTTCCATATATAGTCATACGTGCTGCAATGAGAACTTGCACAACATCTTTTGTCCTGCCAAATTGTTTGCAGCGGGCCTCAAGGGAATCTACTGGCAATTAAGGTGCTCCTTTTAATAGAGCACCGGAGCAAAGCATTAACACTCCATGAACACATGTGATCCTCACATCAAAGCCATTCCCTTCTGGTTATCCCGATTTACATCGCCACTTGGGCCATAGGTTCCGGACAACAATGTGTGTATACAACTTGCAGATAAGACCAAAAACAATACTATCATAATGAATCAATAACATGTTCAGATCTGAAATCATGGCACTCGGGCCCTAGTGGCAAGCATTAAGCACAACAAGTCGCAACAAAGTCATAAAGCACTAATAAAATATACTAGGCACCATGCCCTAACAATCTGATGCCATTACATGAACGATCTCATCCAATCCCTACCATCCCCATACCCTACAGCGGGGGATTACTCACTCATAGATGGGGGAAACATGGATGGTCGATGGAGAAGCGATGGTGATGATGATGGCGATGATCTCCTCCAATTCCCCGTCCTAGGAGGGTGCCAGAACGGAGTTTCTGGTGCTGTTTCGTGGAATATGGTGGTGGCGGCGGAGCGGAACTCCTTCTAGAAAAACGTCGAACCCCCTGAAGTTTTTAGGTCAGAAGGCTCCTTATAGGCGAAGAGAGAGGTCGAGGGGGTGCCTGGGGGGCCCACACCACCCCCTGGCGTGGCCTGGCCTGGCCCGCACTAGTAGGTGGTGTGGCCACCCCTGGCTCTTCTTCGTATCGTATTCTGGCTCCTGGAGTCTTCGGGTGAAATAGGATTTTTGGCATATTTTCCGGGATTTTTCCCGATAGTTGATTTTCTGCACAAAAAGTAGACACCAAGGCAATTCTGCTGAAAACAGCGTCAGTCCGCATTAGTTGTATCCAAATCACACAAGTTTAGAGGAAAAACAATAGCAAAAGTGTTCGGGAAAGTAGATATGTTTTGGACGTATCAAGCGCCACCGCCACCGAATAAGATATTCGGGGGACAGAAATCTCTGTTTCGGCACCCTGCCGGGACGGGGAAGTGCCCCCCGAGCCATCTCCATCGATCTCCACCACCATCTCCATCACCATTGTTGATTCCCATGATGAGGAGGGAGTAGTTCTCTCTCGAGGCTAAGGGTTCTATCGGTAGCTATGTGTTCATATCTCTCTCTATGCATGATCTTATTGAGATCATGAGCTTGTAATCTATAGATTTACCTTGCTACTCAAGTGCTTTAATAGATCTCTGCTCTCCCCATGTGTGTGAAGTTGACAATGTGCACACCATGGTGGCACTTAGGCTAGAGATTACAAATACTTGTTATGAGTTATATTTGGAGTTGGATGTTTCTATGAAATTGTGGTGTTTGTTGGACTCATCTAGTACTCAAGGTGACAGTGTGGGGGTTTTCTAGATGGGAAAGGCTTACTTTGAGGTGTGCTGTTATATCCCTACCATGGATTAGAGTGTCCAACCGGAGAGTAGTTCAGCGTAGTATCATAAAGAAGAATATATTTATATGAGAGTGTTCACTAGTGAAAGTATGATCCCTAGGCCTTGTTTCTAAGCACTGAAACACCGTTTTCTATTAGATCCGTTACATGTTTGCTTGCTTCCATCTTTATTTTAGTTTGCCTTTAGTCTTTTCCACGCCATCAAGCTATTTTTTCTATCACCGTTACCACTTATAATTATCCATACCACTTGTATTTCACTATCTCTTCGCCGAACTAGTGCACCTATACACCTGACAAGTGTATTGGGTGCGTTGGGGACACAAGAGACTTCTTGTATCTTGATTGCAGGGTTGCTTGAGAGGGGATACCTTTGACCACTTCCTCCCTGAGTTCGATAAACCTTGGGTGATCCACTTAAGGGAAAACTTGCTGCTGTTCTACAAACCTCTGCACTTGGAGGCCCAACAACTATCTACAAGAATAGAAGTGCGTAGACATCAAGCTATTTTCTGGCGCCGTTGCCGAGGAGGTAAGGTAAAAGGTATTCACACCGGAGGATTAAAGAAGAACCTCCCACGGCGAACGCCTATTTTCTGGCGCCGTTGCTAGGGAGGTAAGGTAAAAGGTACTCACATCCTCCGATGTGAGTGCTCAAAGTTATTTCCTTTAGATTCTGCAATTTTGTCTTTTTGTTTCTTGTTTTCACTAGTTAGGCTTAATGGAAAACAACAACAAAATTAGAGAGCTTTATAGTATTTATCTTGAGTTAGGACATGAAGTGTTTGAAAAGAAAATTAAAAAACCTATGGAACTTTATTTGAATGCTAATAGCAATGTTGTTAGTATGAATTCTTTGGACACCACTATTGCTAATGCTATGGAAAAGTGTAAGCTTGGGGAAGCTAGTTTTTATGAAAATGATCTTTTTAGTTTCCCAACTTTGGAAGATAGCTATTCTATTGCTTATGATGATACCAAACCTCCAATATATGATGATTACAATGATGAATATGATATTTTCAGTCCACCTACTATTGAGAAGAAAATTAATTATGATTACAATATGCCTCCTATATTTTATGATTATGGTGATGAAAATAATAATGATAGCTATTTTGTTGAATTTGCTCCCACTACAATTAATAAGAATGACTATGTTTATGTGGAGAGTAATAATTATTATATGCATGTGGCTCATGATAAGAATGTTTCTTGTGATAGTTATATTGTTACTTTTATTCATGATGCTACTGAAAGTTATTATGAGAGAGGGAAACATGGTTTTATGTGTGTCAACAATATTAAGTTTCCCCTCTTTATATTGAAAGTCTTGAAGTTGCACTTGTTTTGCTTTCCTATGCTTGTTGCTCTGTGCTTTAATGACTTGTTTCTTTACAAGATTCCTATGCATAGGAAGTGGGTTAGACTTAAATGTGTTTTGAATTTGCTTCTTGATGCTCTCTTTTACTTCAATTCATATTTCTTATGTGAGCATCTTCTCAAACTATCAAGCCTAACTTAAAGGCGTTAAAGAAAAGTACTTATTGGGAGATAATCCAAAAGTTTTAGATGAGTCTTGGAAGTTATTACTTCAGTAATAACTGCTCCTTATCCTTTTTATTTGCTTTTTGTGCCAAGAGTAACCTCTAATAAGAGAGAAGTAATGATTGGAAAAGTTGCTGTCCCGAAACAGATTTTTGTGCTTCACCGTAAAAATTCGTGTAAAATCTTTGTACGTCCTTTTGAGGCGTGAATTTTTGTAATTCTGCCCCAGGTTGTTATCTAAGTTTAGTTAGTTCAACACTTTTTGATTTGAGCAACAGAAGGTCTTCAAAAAAATTCGTCTTTACCTACTGGTCTGTTTTGACAGATTTTTGCCATTTTCTGCATTTGCTTCTTGTTGGTTCCTTTTTGAGTTCTTTTGGGGAATTGAGATTTTTGAGGGAAGTGCTACAGTAGCTAGTATTTTAATGGAAGTTTATTGGTGTTAGAACTGAACCTTAAGACCTATTATCTTGAGTGCACTAATGTTGCTAATAATGATTGTGTGAAGTTTTGTATGAAGGAAAAATTTCAGGTGTATGGAAGGAATGAGTAATGAGATGAAGGATGGACTAAAGCTCAAGCTTGGGGATGCCACGCGTGTCACCCCAAGAAATATCCAAGAAGTACAAGTGTCAAAGCTTGGGGATGCCCAAGGCATCCCCTTCTTCATCAATAAAAATCCCAGGTTTCTTCCAAACACTTCATTTTTATTGTTTCATGCACAGTTGTGTTGTTCTTGGAGCGTCTTCTTTTTTGTTTTTGTTTTTGGTTTTTGTTTGCTTGGTTTTCTTAGTTTGCTGAATAAATTGGTTGGACCCCCTCTTTCATGCATTAGTTTTCAAATAGTTTTGTTTGGTTTGGAAAAGAGTAGGAAAGTTCATGCTTAAGTGTTAAAGAGAGCTTGTTTTTGACTGTGGCCTATGCTTTGGCATGCCATGCTTGATATTGTTTTGGCTTTATGCTTAGTATTGTTTGCTGTAGCAAGACTTGTTATAAACAATTGAGATTGCTTAATGTGCCTTGGATGAATCATGCGTTGTTTTAGCATATTAAAGCATAGTATAGTGGTATTCTCCTTTGATGCTTTATTTGGGTTGACTTGGCACATGCTCACACCATGTTATGACTATCTCAAGTCACCATAGCCTTTATGATCCTTTAGTTTTCAACTTGTAGTATCACTTTATGCTTTGATCAATGATGTTTTGTCGCTCTGCATGATTATGGCCATTATTGCTCTCTTAGTTTGTCGCTCCCAGTCTTTTGCTAGCCTCCACGACCAAGTATGAGTTCCACTCATGCATCCAACTCCCTAAACCAAGTTATTCCAAAGAGTGCACCATACCTACCTACTAGCTTATGCTATTCCAAGTATATTCATGTTTTTGTTTACCTTCCGAATTAAACTTGTTATGAGAAAACTAGTGATTAAAGCTCTCACGAACTTGATGGCACACTTTACTTTTCTTGCCCTTAATAAACATGAACCATTGTGTCGTCTATGTTGTATATGCTTGCACTTATTTGTTGGGAATTAGCAGAACCATGCTGTCATGGGGAACGCTTTCAACATTGCACTTGGTACTTGTACCTAGTTGATATCATGCTCTTTTATATATGGATGTCGCTGGTGTGAAATGAAAGGGGAGCTTGTAAGTCCATGGAGTTATGTATATGTGTTAGAGAAATGCCTGGGCCGCTGGTCTAATCCATGCTGACATGGTGGAAACCTGCAGCGTAACCATAATGAGCTGTCTATGAAGCATTCTTCTTATAAAAAAAGAGTCCTATATTGAGAAAAAAAGAGAAAATGAAAAAAAGAGATTATGAAAAGAGGAAAGAGAGAAAAAAGCACCATATTCCCATGGTAAATAAGAAGATTGCTGAGATGCTCATTGTTTGCTTGCCTTGTCATTTTGATATGGGGATTCTTCCGTATCATCGGGCAAGGGGTACCCGTTAATGTTCTCTATGATACACATGTACTTACGATGACAAGAACTTACAGGTGACTAAACTTGAGTAGCATGAGGAGCGGCCCTCGTATACAAGGGACATGAGATTTGTAACTTATACTTTGTCAAGCATATACACCATAGTTTGTTCACTTTAACCTTCATCACTTCAAGATGCTTATGATAGGGGCAATGAGAGCTGAAAGCTATAAGTACCATAATTTTTGGAGGCTCTTTATGAGACTTGAATCCCTACTTCCTTTTATGAAGGCCTTTCTTCCACTATTATATTGAGTCTTCACCTTCTACCTTTATGCACCTACTTTGAGAGCATAGTGGCCATTCTTAGTTCTATGTGCATTATCCCAAGACTTGTTGATTGATGCATAGCTTTGATATTGCCTGTTATAAACTATTTGTATCTAGTCACTCTTATGAACTTTGAAGGTGTCCTATGCATTTATGTTTGCTACTCTATGAGGGATAAGCTGAATGCCACTATGCTATGTTTTCTTTATGTGAAACGAACAAACGTCTTGCAAAGCATTGTTATTCATGAATCTTTTGTTTGTGCCTTTTCATGTTACAACATAGTTGCTATGTCTTATTGTTAGAACTTTATCTTTCATGCTATGTTGAAGTACTATGATCCCAGCTATCAATGTTTTACAAATACTTTGATCAAGTTTATGATGGTGCATGTCACCTCAAAAATTATTCTTTCTTTTTATCACTTACCTACTCGAGGACGAGCAGAAGTTAAGCTTGGGGATGTTGATACGTTGCAAACGTATCCATAATTTTTGATGTTCCATGCTTGGTTTTATCTACTTTCTTATGTTTTGTCCACACTTTGGAGTACTTTTCATATGATTTCTTGGACTAACCTATTAACAAGAGCCACAGTGCCAGTTGCCTGTTTTCTGCTGTTTTTGGTTCCAGAAAGTCAGAAAATGAATATTCTCGGAATTAGACCGGACAAAAGCCAAAGTTGATATTTTACCGGAAGACTCACGGAGCCAGAAGACGAGACGGAGAGGGGCCACACCATGTGGTGGCGCGGGATAGCCCTGGCCGTGCCACCAGGTGGTGTGGGCCCCCTGGCCGCCCACTGACCTTGCCTCTTCGCCTATAAGATGCCTCCCGATGCATAAACCCTAAATCGTCAATCATCCAGCCACGAAAAGTTCCGCAGCGCTGCCGCCACCGAAGGGGAGATTCGGGGGACAGAAAGTCTCTGTTCCGGCACCCTGCCGGGTCGGGGAAGTGCCCCCGGAGCCATCTCCATCGATCTCCACCGCCATCTCCATCACCATTGCTGATTCCCATGATGAGGAGGGAGTAGTTCTCTCTCGAGGCTAAGGGTTCTACCGGTAGCTATGTGTTCATCTCTCTCTCTATGCATGATCTTATTGAGATGATGAGCTTGTAATCTATAGATCTACCTTGCTACTCAAGTGCTTTAATAGATCTCTGCTCTCCCCATGTGTGTGAAGTTGACAGTGTGCACACCATGGTGGCACTTAGGCTAGAGATTACAAATACTTGTTATGAGTTATATTTGGAGTTGGATGTTTCTATGAAATTGTGGTGTTTGTTGGACTCATCTAGTACTCAAGGTGACAGTGTGGGGGTTTTCTAGATGGGAAAGGCTTACTTTGAGGTGTGCTGTTATAGCCCTACCATGGATTAGAGTGTCCAACCGGAGAGTAGTTCAGCGTAGTATCATAAAGAAGAATATATTTATATGAGAGTGTTCACTAGTGAAAGTATGATCCCTAGGCCTTGTTTCTAAGCACTGAAACACCGTTTGCTATTAGATCTGTTACATGTTTGTTTGCTTCCATCTTTATTTCAGTATGCCTTTAGTCTTTTGCACACCATCAAGCTATTTTCTATCACCGTTACCACTTATAATTATCCATACCACTTGTATTTCACTATCTCTTCGCCGAACTAGTGCACCTATACACCTGACAAGTGTATTGGGTGTGTTGGGGACACAAGAGACTTCTTGTATCTTGATTGCAGGGTTGCTTGAGAGGGGATACCATTGATCACTTCCTCCCTGAGTTTGATAAACCCTGGGTGATCCACTTAAGGGAAAACTTTCTGCTGTTCTACAAACCTCTGCACTTGGAGGCCCAACAACTGTCTACAAGAATAGAAGTGCGTAGACATCAAGCGCTATTGGAGAGTGGAACTGGTAAAGGAAACTTCTACTGTGAGTATTGTTTATTTCTGTTAGTTGCTTTATTTTCGTTATGGATAATTCGCTGAGTTTCTTGTTTCGTAATGCTACTACCGCTGCTAAGGTAGTAGATGAACCACCACCTACTGAGAATGATACTTTTAAAATACCTACGAGAATTATTGCTCGTGTTATGGATAACTACTATGTTGGGGATGGAACTGTCCATCCCGATGATCATTTGCTCTTTATACATGAATTATGCGGGTTGTTCAAGTGTGCAGTATTACTACAGATCAAGTGAAGAAGAAGTTATTCTCATTATCACTGAAAGGAAGAGCCGAGGAATGGTATAAGCCGCTGAAGAATGGTCAAGCTCTGGAATGGGAGAAAATAGTACCTCTCTTTTATTCAAAGTTTTATCCTCCTAGTGAGATTCATAAAGATCGGAATCAAATATACAACTTTTGGCCTCTTGATGGAGAGAGTACAGCTCAAGCTTGGGGGAGATTGAAGTTATTAATGCTCAAATGTCCCATTCATGAGCTCCGCAACAATATTATTATCAATAACTTTTATGCAAGGCTTCCTCTTCATGATAAGGATTTATTGGATGCTTCTTGTGCTGGATCATTCGCTCGCATGGAAGAAGAAGCTAAATGGGATCTTCTGGACCGTATTCAAGACAATGCTGAAGCTTGGGAGAATGACAAAGGTAGAAAGTCAGGTATAAATTATGATTATGGATGCATTGAATCTTTTATGGGAACTGATGACTTTCAAAATATTAGTAATGCTTATGGTCTTGATTTACAAGTTATTACAAATTGTTTTAAGGCTTTTGCTTCTTATATTGAAATCCCAAAAAAGGGATGGAGCAAGTACCATGCACCTTATAAAGATATTGTTGACTGTGTTCCTGTTGGGAGTACTGAGTATTGCACTATTGATCACATCTTACATGAACCTTATATTGAGAAGATACCCTTCCCAGATAAGGTAAAGGATCATCCTATGATAACTAGTGTAATCACTAAAAGTGAAAAGAGAACTGTAAAACCTGATGAACAAATAAACATTGAACCTGTTGTAGCAATTTTTAAAGATATTTTCACTAAAAGTGTAGAAGATGGACACATAGTGTTTTGTGAGGACGCTTCTAATATTGTCTCACATCCCAATAGAACTAAAAAGGCTAGTGTCCATGTGCTTTATGTTATAATTGGTGATCATTGCTACTATGGTTTGTGTGATATTGGTGCAAGTTCAAGTGCTATTCCTTATGAGCTTTATAAAGAAATTATGCATGAAATCAGTCCTTGCAAGTTGGAAGAGATTGATGTGGTTATTCACCTTGCTAATAGAGAAAGCATTTCTCTAATTGGTATTGTGCGGGATGTAGAAGTTCTTTGTGGTAAGATTAAATATCCTGCTAATTTTCTAGTACTTGGTTCATCTGCTAGTAAAACTTATCCCATCATTTTTTGTAGTCCTTTCTTGAGTACTTGTGGAGCTATTATAGATTGCAAGAGGGAGAAAATCTTGACTAAGTTTGATGGGGAATCTTATGAGTTTAATTTTTCGAAATTTACTAAAGAACCTTGTGAAAATGAAACCCATAATGAGGATTTTCGAGTTGAACAACTTGCGTCTATTTCTCTTGCTCCTAACAATGCTTTGCAGCAATTTATGGAAGACCACAAAAGTGAGATCTTCATGGAAGAAAGGAATGAGATTGACGAGATCCTCCGTCGTCAACCTAAGATGCTTAAGCATAACTTGCCTGTAGAAGACTTGGGTACCACATTGCCACCTAAAAAGGATCCGGTCTTCTATCTAAAACCTCTCCCTGACGATCTTAAATATGCTTACATTGATGATAAAAAGATATATCCTGTTATTATTAGCTCTAAACTTTCAGGGAAGGAAGAGGAACGATTATTGGAGGTTTTGAAGAAACATCGAGGGGCTATGGGCTATACTCTGGATGATTTAAAAGGGATTTCTCCTACTATATGTCAGCATGCTATCAATATAGAACCAGATGCAAAGCCAGTAGTAGAGCACCAACGGCGTCTAAATCCTAAGATGAAGGAAGTGGTAAGAAATGAGGTATTGAAACTCCTTGATGCTGGCATTATTTACCCTATTGCTGATAGTGAATGGGTTAGTCCTGTTCATTGTGTTCCTAAAAAAGGAGGAATTACCATTGTTCCTAATGACAATGATGAGCTTATTCCCCAAAGAATAGTAGTAGGCTAAAGAATGTGCATTGATTTCAGGAAAGTTAACAAAGTTACTAAGAAAGATCATTACCCACTTCCTTTTATCGATCAAATGTTAGAAAGGTCGTCTAAAAAGACCCATTTTTGTTTTCTTGATGGATATTCTGGTTTCTCTCAAATTGCTGTTAAACAACAAGATCAAGAAAAAACTACTTTTACATGCCCTTACAGAACCTATGCTTATAGACGTATGCCTTTTGGTTTATGTAATGCTCCTGCTACGTTTCAAAGATGCATGTCTGCTATTTTTCATGGTTTTTGTGAGGAAATTGTGGAAGTGTTCATGGATGACTTCTCCGTCTATGGAACTTCTTTTGATAATTGTCTGCACAACCTTGATAAAGTTTTGCAGAGGTGTGAAGAAACTAATCTTGTTCTTAATTGGGAGAAATGCCACTTCATGGTTAATGAAGGGATTGTCCTTGGGCATAAGGTTTCCAAAAGAGGCATAGAGGTGGATAGAGATAAAGTTGAGGCAATTGAGAAAATGCCCTGCC
The DNA here is from genome assembly GCA_023614405.1 of Avena insularis. Taxonomy (NCBI): domain Eukaryota; kingdom Viridiplantae; phylum Streptophyta; class Magnoliopsida; order Poales; family Poaceae; genus Avena; species Avena insularis. The sequence goes on along the minus strand of CM042690.1, from coordinate 653,768,531 downwards.
CAAGAGACATCAAAGGTATTCGTAGTATCCTTGGTCATGCTGGTTTCTATAGAAGGTTTATTAAAGATTTCTCTAAGATATCAAAACCCCTCACTAATCTTCTCCAAAAAGATGTACCCTTTGTTTTTGATGATGATTGTAAGGAGGCTTTTTAAACTCTTAAGAAGGCCTTAACTACAGCTCCTATCGTTCAACCACCTGATTGGAGTTTACCCTTTGAAATAATGTGTGATGCTAGTGATTTTGTTGTAGGTGCTGTCCTTGGGCAATGAATAGATAAAAAGTTAAACGTTATTCATTATGCTAGTAAGACTCTTGACGCTGCTCAGAGGAATTATGCTACTACTGAAAAAGAATTCCTAGCTGTCGTTTTTGCTTGTGATAAGTTTAGACCTTATATTGTAGACTCAAAAGTAACCATTCATACTGATCATGCTGCTATTAAGTACCTTATGTAGAGTTTGATCTACATATTGTAGATAGGAAAGGTGCTGAAAATCCTGTTGCTGATAATTTATCTCGGTTGGAAAATATCTCTTTTGATCCTATGCCTGTTAATGATAGTTTCCCGAATGAACAGTTGGCTGGAATAGGGGTAAGCTCACGTGGAAGCCCTTGGTATGCTGACTATGCTAACTTTATTGTCTCCAAGTATTTGCCTCCAACTTTCACAGCTCAGCAAAGAAGGAAGTTCTTTTACGATTTTAGGCATTATTTTTGGGATGACCCACATTTATATAAGGAAGGAGTGGATGGTATTATGCGAAGATGTGTTCCAGAATATGAACAAAAGGAGATATTGCGGAAATGTCATGGTAGTGCCTATCGAGGACATCATGCAGGAGATAGAACTGTGCAAAAGGTGCTACAATCAGGTTTCTACTGGCCTACCCTTTTTAAAGATGCAAGAAAATTTGTTTTATTTTGTGATGAGTGTCAGCATGTTGGTAATATTTCTAGACGCAATGAAATGCCTATGAACTACTCTCTAGTTATTGAACCCTTTGGTTGTTGGGGATTTGACTTTATGGGTCCTTTTCCTCCCTCAAAAGGTTATACTCATATTCTTGTTGTTGTTGATTATGTTACTAAGTGGGTGGAAGCCATACCTACGAAGAGTGCTGATGGGGAGACCTCTCTAAAAATGCTTAAGGATGTTAACTTTCCTAGGTTTGGAGTGCCTAGGTATCTCATGACTGATGGAGGTTCTCATTTCATTCATGGTGGTTTTAGAAAGACCCTTGCTAAATATGATGTAAATCATAGAATTGCTTCAGCTTATCACCCCCAAATAGTGGGCAAGTAGAGTTATCAAATAGAGAAATTAAATCCATCTTGCAAAAGACTGTTAATAGATCTAGAAAAAACTAGGCTAAAAAGTTGAATGATGCTTTATGGGCTTATAGGACTGCCTATAAAAACCCTATGGGGATGTCTCCTTATAAAATGGTTTATGGGAAAGCTTGTCACCTACCTTTAGAATTAGAACACAAAGATTATTGGGCAGTTAAAGAACTTAATAGAGATTGTAAGCTTACTGGTGAAAAAAGATTATTTGACTTAAGTTCTTTAGATGAATGGAGGAGTGAAGCTTATGAGAATGCTAGAATCTTTAAGGAAAAAGTTAAAAGATGGCATGACAAGCGAATACTTAAGAGAGAATTCCATGTTGTTGAGAAAGTTCTATTGTATAGGTCTCGTCTCAGATTTTTTGCAGGAAAACTACTGTCAAAATGGGAAGGACCTTTCATTATTAAAGAAGTGTACCGCTCAGGAGCAATAAAGATTTCTTCTTTAAAAGATAACACTACACAAGTGGTGAATGGGCAGCGACTTAAGCACTACATTGCTGGGGATTCTTATAATGAAGATGTTGATGCTTTTCAAGTTATAACTCCAGAAAAATTTATCAAAGACCAAATTCAGAGACCTGCAGAGTCCATTTTTGAATAGGTAACAGTTCTGGTAAGAAAAGTTCCGCGAAAGATCTGTCCAATTATATTTTTGCAGTTTTTAGCCAATAAGGAAAGCTACGAAGCGAAAGAGGGATGGAAATGGAGCCAGGGTGGCTCACACCACCCTATGGCGCGGGCCCGCCCCTGGCCGCGCCACTAGGTGGTGTGGCCACTCCGGACTCCGTCTCCGACCCGTTTTCTCCCAGTACCTTCTTTTTGTTGTGCAACTTCATAATATATAATCCCACGGATCCCCCGAGGTTTGTATATCGTGTTCTCGTCGTGTTTTTGTTTCAATCTATTTCTGCCAGGAACTATTCTTGAAAGCTTAGAAGCACAATGGTGTCTGCCAAGGATAAGGGAAAGGAGCCTATGGAGGAAGATCTCCAAGACCCCGGGTAGGAGAAGGAGATCAAGTGTGAAGGAGAAGAGGAGGCAAAGCACACTAGCACTACCATTGCAAGCATTGGAGTGGTGGCAAACCCTGCCAGGACTATGCCAATTGGAGGTAAGCCTCCCCATCACTGTTCAGATCCATGCCATGCAGGAAAAGAAGACTTCAAGGAGGAAGAGTGGGGAAAGAATCGCAAGAGCTGGAATTCGCAACCCGACATGATCATGAGCTGCATTGAGCAAAACTTGCAGCTCATTCGTAATCTCACCATCGAGATTGAGGACTTGGGGAAACTGGTCAAAGAGCTCACCGAGAGGATACCACCACCACCGAAGGAGTAATTCGTCATCAGGTTTGGCATCACCTTGGCTTGTTCCAAGCTTGGGGGAGTGCCGCGATATCACATCACTATCTTCTACCTTTTTACCCTTTTTAGTAGAGTCATATCATGAATAGAGAAGTTATCATGTAGGATGGTTTGCATTATGGAAGTGTCCCCTCTCTCGTTAGATATGTATCCCTTGGTGTGAGTCACCGTTATGGAATATTAATGAGAAGTTCTATCATTCACTCTTTTGCATATCTTCTATTAGTTTTCAATTCGTGGTTATATGATTGATCTTGTTGTTAGTATTGGTATCACTTTGGGATCATTGAGTTAATTTAGTTGGTTTTGGCAAACCTGGCTTGGTCAGTAGCAACACTATTTTTGAGAGTTGAATGAAAAGATAAAAGTACTCTAAAGAAATATAATTTCATCATCTTTCTTTCTTGATTTGCTCATAAGTTTAGTATTCTCTTGTTAAGATCTTTTGTGCTTCCAAGGAAGATTGCATGTTTGTTTTTATCACTTGTATGTTTGTTTGTTTCCTTCAACTCTTATACTTGCTACCCAGCCTTGCTAGCCAAAAACCTGTACTGAGAGGGAATTCTTCTCGTGCATCCAATCCTTAAACCAAAACCTATGCCATTTGTGTCCACCATACCTACCTATTAGCATTATTGCTATTCCAAGTAAATTCTCGTTTTTATCTACCTTCCAAATTAAACTTGTTATGTGAAAATTAGTGATTAAATCTCTCACGAACTTGATGGCACACTTTACTTTCTTGCACTTAATAAACTTGAACCATTGTGCCCATCTATGTTGCGTATATGCTTGCGCTTTGTAAGTTGAGAATTAGCAGAACCATGATGTCATGGGGAACGCTTTCAACATTGCACTAGTACTTTGTACCTAGTTGATATCATGTTCTTTTGTCTATGGATGTCCTCGGTGTGAAATGAAAGGGGAGCTTGGAAGTCCATGGAGTTATGCATGTGCATTAGAGAAACGCCTAGGCCGCTGGTCTAATCCATGCTGTCATGGTGGAAACCTGCAGCGTAACCATAATGAGAATCTATGAAGAATTCTTCTTATAAAAAAGAGATTTGAGATTGAGAAAAAAGAGAAAAAGAAAAAAAATGATGAGAAAAGAGGAAAGAGAGAAAAAAGCACCATATTCCCATGGTAAATAAGAAGATTGTTGAGATGCTTATTGTCTGCTTGCCTTGTCATTTTGATATGGGGATTCTTCCGTATCATTGGGCTAGGGGTACCTCGTTGGCGGTTCTCCATGATACACATGTGCTTACTATGACAAGAACTTACCGGTGACTAAACTTGAGTAGTATGAGGAGCGGCCCTCGTATTCAAGGGACATGAGATTTGCAATTTACAACTTGTCAGGCATATCCTCATATTTGATCACTTTAACCTTAATCACCTAAAGATGCCTATGATAGGGGCAATGAGAGCTGAAAGCTAATAAGTATCATAATTTTTGGGAGCTCTTTATGAAAATTGAAATCCCTGCTTCCCTCTACGAAGGGACTTTCTTTTACTTTTTAGTTGAGTCAGTAAACCTATTCCCTTCTATCTCAGCAAGTATTTTGAGTTGTTGTGTTTCATTCATTCATATGATGATTTATTCAATCATGTTTCTTATGTTCCTTGTTTTGCACATTGCTCTTATCTTAGTGTCTACTACTTTGAAAGCTATCATTGAAAATCAGTTATTAGTGAACTCCAGCAAATTGTCAACTATTCTTCGACCAAGAGCTAAGTTTGCCATTACCAATTATGATTCACTTTATGTATCTTTATTGTGTTTCCTTTACTTATTGCAAGTTAAGTTATATAATAGTGAGTTGTCTTCTATTATGATCTATGTACTGATGAATGTGATGCTTCTTGTCCGTATTCTTTTATCGACTCTTCACTCCATAAACCTGAGGCCATGTTTATTGAGCCTGGCCACTTGGGGACAAGCGAAGTCTAAGCTTGGGGGTAGTTGATACGTCCATTTTGCATCACTATTCTATATCATAATTCACTATTATTCATTGATATATTTCATATTAAGAGGCGATACTTATGTAATTTCATCTGTTTTTGCATGGTTGATGACTTTTGGAGCATGGACCGCTGCAGTCAGGATTCTGATGGAAAAGGCGTTGTTTGGAGTTAAAATTCACCAAGATCAGAAAATCCGGAAATATATATGGAAAATCCTATTTTTCCAGAAGACGAAGACTGCCAGAAGGAGGAGTGGAGATGGGCCACAGGGGGCCCACACCACCCCATGGCGCAGGCTACCTGGGCCGCGCCACCAGGTGGTGTGGCCACCCTGGCCCACCTCCAGCTCTCCCCACTGGCGTATATAATCCTCCTGAAACCCTAATACTCAGGGAGCGACCACAGAAAGATTCCGCCGCCTCTGCGGGGTGGAAAACACTGAGAGAGAAAGATCTCTCCGGCAGACAGAATTCTACCGGGGAAATTCCTTCCCGAAGCGGGGAGATCGTCGCCATCAACACCACCATCAAGATGGACTTCATCGGGATCATCATCATCATCACCACCATCATCGCCATCAGCACCATCAACACCATCATCACCATCTCCATATTGCTGTAACAACCGGGTTGAATCTTGCATAGTTCTTAGGGGAAACTTTCCCGGTGTTGATTACTCTTTGTAGTTGATGCTATTGAGTGGAACCATTGAATTATTGTTTATGTTCAAATTGTTATACATCATTATTCCATCTCTGATCATGATCCATATGATGTCTTGTGAGTAGTTCGTTTTGTTCTTGAGGACATGGGAGAAGTCATGTTGTTAGTAGTGGAGTTGTGTTGAGAAAGATTCAATAGTTTGATATTTAAGTTGTGGTGTACTTCTTCTAGTGGTGTCATGTGAACGTAGACTACATGACACTTCACCTATATGGGCCTAGGGGAATGCATTGTGTATTTGGCTACTAATCGTAGGGGTTGCCGGAGTGACAGAAACCTAAACCCCCGTTAGGAAACCATTGCACAAGGGACGCTGTGGTCTTAGAGTTTAAAGTTGTGGTTAGGTTTCTACCTTAATTACTTTCTTGTACTTACGGATGTTTGCAAGGGGTATAATCACAAGTATGTATTAGTCCTAGGAAGGTCGGTACATTAGCATAGGTTCACCCACACAACACTTAGCAAGCTAAAGAAGATTAATCAACTATATGAAGCGAAAGCACTTGACAGTCTTCCCGTGTGTCCTCGGGAATGTTTGGTCATCTTAAGTAATACAACCGGCTTGTCCTTTGCTGAATAAAGGATTGGGCCACTTGCTGCATTTATTCTTATTGTCTTTTATTTACTCGTACTTTATTTACTTGCATTATCAAAAACCTCTAAAAATCCATTTGCAAATATTTGCAGAGAATTCCTGATCCATACCCGACGAGGGTTTAACTCATCAATGCCCATTGTTATGGACTTGGGTTTTGGAGAAGGAGGGAGCGCTGGATACATCTATCGGCTAGCAAACAAGCACACAGGGAACAAAGATTTACCCATGTTCAAGCCTTGTAGAGGTCCCTACTCCTGCTTGTCTGCTCGTGGAATTATCGAAAGAATCGAAGATTACAATGGTGCGTAGATGCAATCTGGCGAGGGTTGTGGAAACTAGGGTTGCGTGTGTCCTCCTCGCTGCCCCCTCCTAGCCTTTATATAGATAGGTTGGGTCTCGGGTAGCAGGTCGAGTCGGTTACAAATTAGGGTTTTCCCCTTCAAACTTTCTATCTTTAGCTTCTTCTTGTTCTTCAAGCAATCGATAGTCCGTAGGTTACTCGAGTCCTTCATTATGGGCCTTGGCGACACCGTGGGCCTGTATGTACTTAGACCGTATATGCCAAACTCGAGTACCTGCAGGGTATACCCATGTCAGTAGCCCCCGAGTGTCCAGTGGAATCACAGATTCGACTGGGGACTTTTGAAGTCTTTCGAGTGCATGAATGAGTATATTTCGACTGCTTTATTTGTGTCATAGGGATTGTTGATGTACGTGCCTGATATAACCGAAGTATCGGTATCAGTTAACCACCTTAGGGTGAAACAACGCAATCTACTCGAACTCGAGTCCCCGGACTCGAATCCGGAATAGTGCTGGTGTAACTCGACTCAAGCCGCGGAGGTCTTACAGGAGTCGAATTCCAGTTATATGGGTGTGAGCACTCGACGCGTCCGTCAAGGCATGTTCATCGTACATGTAGGTACGGATACATTTCTGGTAGTGCGCAGCTAATGCGTTGTCAGGCCTTATTCAGGTCTTACCTTCACGCTGTAAGCGCGGCATCCGAATTTTATCATCACGGAGACGATTCGGGTGACCCAGGAGACACCGTCTCTTTGTAGGGAAAAATTATGAGGCGGTGTTGCCATGAGTTTCGAGTGTGGATATTATCAACACACAGTTTTTTGTATAAATAATCATAGGGTGCGCGACCAGCGCTCCCTATGGGAGTAGCCCCCGAGTGCCTGGTTGAGTCGAAGACTCGTGGTGGATCAAGAATCATTTTGCATCATTGTCGTCTTTTGTTTGCTATTTCCGTCGAATTTATTTCCGGCGCTCCCTATGGGAGTAACCCATGCCCATAGTCAAGCCATCGCTGCGAGTGGTTGGGTTTGATTTGATTATCCATGTTCCTGAAAAAGAAGAAGAAAGAAAAAAATCGTAGGGTGCGCAACCAGCGCTCCCTATGGGAGTAGCCCCCGAGTGCTTGGTGGAGTCGAAGACTCGAGCAAGGACTAAAGTAGTCGAAGTCCTCCGCTGCATAGCTTTGATGACGTTAGTGATGACGCTTTCATGACCTCAGTTGCCCGCGTGAGCGAGTTTGACGGGATGTGACGAGCAGTGGGTCCTACTTTCTGACTTTGATTTGACTGGGCGTGCGAAATCTTTATTTTAACTGCGCCTCCTCGATTTCCGCGCGTAATGGGAGTAGTGGAGGGACAGTTCGCGCTTCCACTCCTCCACGTGTCGAGCACAATGTTTGCCACGTATCCAGTAGGGTTTTTCAGAACCGTTGGGATTGCATCTTCCAGGGGTTAAGTAGCGGCGCTGTGACGGTAATTTTCTCATCTGCTCTCGTTCATCCTTCGCTTCCATCGCCATTGCCGCTGCTCATCTGCTTTGCTTTGCGCCCGTTTCTTTCGTGACACTAGACCAGCTCCGCTCGTTTCCGAGCTACTTCCTTCGCTCGCATCGCCGCCGCGCAATGGGGAAGAAGAAAGGAGGCGATGTGGCTGATTCCGCGGCCACCGCTGCTGCGGTGAAGAAGAAAGGTGGATCTGCCGCTGTGGGCACCAGCACCGCCGCCGGTGGGAAGAAGAAGGACGCATGCACCCGCGTCACAAATGGTGCGTGGCGCCCCTCCATCATCAAGTCGTCGGATCTCCTTCTTCTTCGTCAAGACGGAGTGCTGTCCGACGCAGTCGCCGACGCACGCGTCCCCGGCGGTGAGACAATTCCTTCTCCACCCGCTGGTTTTCGAGTGATGTTTTTAGCATTCATCATTCATGGTCTCTCCTTGCCTCTTCACCCCTTTTTTAGGGGCCTCCTTTGTTTCTACGGGCTTCAGCTCCATCAGCTGACCCCGAACTCGATCCTCCACATCTCTTGCTTCATTACCCTCTGCGAGTGCTGGCTTGGAATCGAGCCGCACTTCGGCCTCTTCAAGCGCCTCTTCAAATTGAAGCACCAATCTGCCTCTGGCTCTTTAGTTTATGATGTAGGTGGTTGCGGGATTCACGTCGACCCATCCGCCACCTATTTCGACATCAAGCTCACAGCGTCCGTCCAAGGGTGGAGGGATAAGTGGTTCTATATCCGTGATGAGAAGGTTGGCGACGAGCACTTCGGACTCGCACCCTTCGATCCCGTGACGCCGTGCAATAGGAGGCGCTCCTGGAAAAATGTAGTTATGCCTGGCGAATCCACGGAGACGGACGTGCTGTACGAGCATGCCTGCGACCTCGAGAATCGCCTCGGCAAAGAGGAGGGAGGTTGCTCCCTCATTCGCACTTGGCTACGCCGTCACGTCCAGCCCCTGCAGGCCAGAGTCCACCCCATGTTTCAGTGGGCTGGTGCTGATGATGCCACTCGCGTGTCTGCCGATGGCATGTCTGCGAGTGAGGTGGACAAGAGGGTTTGACTGGTCACCAAGTACACCGTCAAGGATGTCCTCCCCAGTGAGCCAGTTGTTCTTCCGTTCGATGCTGCTAACCCTCCTCCCGAGGTATAGTTGTGCTACGCAGTAGCTTAATTTGTCGATTGCTTTTCTGCTGTTTGTTTGTTTTTTGCTGAACTTGTTGTCTGTATGCAGGATTGGGCGGTGTCGCCTTGTATGCCCCCTTTTCCTGAGGGGATTATTCCTCGCGAAGCCTTGGAGGAGGACGAGTCGACTGTCTCTTCGATGTGGAGGAGGAAGCCCCGAGTCCTAGTCCGGATACTGCATAGCGTAGCAAAGAAGGATTCGATGCTGCCTCCTTCGACTCCGGAAGGTGCAGGTGTAGGTGTGGAGTCGCCGATCCCTGCCATTCTTGTGAGCGCCATTGCACCTTCCTCTCGCAAGAAGATGCGATTGCCCAAGGAGTCCTCGTCAGATTCGAAGGAGGCCACTTTTGACTTTGAAAAATTTGATTTGTAAGTTTTCTAATTCGTTTTACTCTTCTCTGGATTTGCCCTTGTTTGGCTCGTCTCTGTGTTTGTCCTTTTTGATGTGGATTTTGTTTTGCAGCCAAGAGGTGTCGTCATCTTCTGGCGACGTTCAATTCTTGAAAGAATCAGGAGTCGCGACCTCAAGGGACAAGAAAGAGGTCGAACGCTCTCCTTCCCCTCCATTGGCGGCCCACTCCGGGCACAACACTTCCAGTTCTCCTCATGCAGGGGAGCATCGAATGGTTGCCCGGATGACGGTACAGCAGACATCTTCAGAGTCATTGGAGGACCATGTAAGTGCAGTTTTTCTCCTTTTTAGTGTTGCAATCGATGTTATCTACTGCCTCTGCTGATTCTTTGTTGTGTGATAGCTCCTTGTGAAGGAAGCCGCGCACTTGGCGGAGCGAGTGCTTGCAATGGGCCGCCAGCATGCGATGCTAGAGACGCATCATCGCGTGGTTGAAAGTGAGTGTCCTGCACTTCTTCTTCTTCTTCCTCGTCTCCTTTTGATATGGTTGACTGATAGTCAATCTCTTTTCGCTTGTAGCCAAACATAACGCCCTCCTGCGCAATGCTGCCACCATGGAGAAAACCCTCGCCGCGGCTATGAAGGGTCGCGATGAGGCAATCAGTCATGATTTAGGCGCAAAGGCGCGAAGAGGAGTTGCGTGCCTCCTTTGCAGCCAGGGAGAAGTTGTTCGAGGGACAGCTTTTCTCAATCGCCAAGGCCCTCTCAGGTATTTCCCTTTGGGTATCGTTGTCCTTCTCTGCTGGAGTTTTTGCTGTTGGCATTGATGTTTTGTCCATGTGTGGAGTTGTGTGCAGATGCTGGCGACTTGAGTTTCGACCCGCAGGCCCTTCATCGCGATGACGCTCTGGCGGGTGCACTGTCGGCAGTCGAGGATCGTAGCGCCACCGTCCAGGATACGCTCTCCAAGGCCAAGGGCACCCTCAGTCGCCTCCGCGAGGAGCTGATACCCAAGGCGGAGTTAATCGGGAATATAGGCGAGCTAGTGGAGTCACTCGCCGGGGGTGTGCCTTCCAGCTACAAGAACTCACTCCGCATGGCTGGTGCGTCCATGTCGCTTGCCATGGTGCAGGTCCATGGAGTCGAGGTTGATCCTGCCGCGGTGTCGAAGGCGATGCCTGTTAGCACGGACGGCCAGCAGGTAGTCTTCGCTCCTTTTGCGACTGCCTGTGGCAAGTATGGGCCTCAGTTGATAAATACTGTTGCAAAGTATTCTGAGGAGCTGCATCGCGCCAAGAAGGCGGCAAAAGCGGCGGCATCAGGGGCTGGCGGAAAGTCGGTGGTATCTGACACTGCCACGGACTCGATGAAGCCCCCGAAGCCATCGAAGTCGAAGAAGCCAGTTGCTCCTTAGTTAGCTTTTGTAATAGTTAATTAGTTTATGTCCTTTTGTTTAAGAACATGCCTGCTGGCGAGTGTATCTGCTAATACTTTTGCTAGTCTTGAATGTATTTGAATCCTTTGTCTTTGTGTTGATTTGGTCGCCTTATTTGCTTCTATCTTGACTTGTGGTAGGGTACATCAAGTGATCCTTTGAGGGAAACTCAGGACTCGCCGACTCTTAATGATACCATGGTACCGCCGCGCTCCAGAGTAGATGAGCTGTCGCTGCTGATCGCGTGACTGGATCAGTGAAGCAGCTGGAGCGTGAGTTGCCCGTGCTCCGCGGTAACGCGGGTGTATGGAAGTCGAAGGCAGAGAAAGCCGCCACCCGAGAGCAGTATCTGCTTGGTGAGGTGATGCAGCTGGGTGACCAATTCAAGTGTTAGTTTGCTTGCTCTCATCTTTTCCTTGTAGCCACTCGCAATGGTACGTTGTACTTATGCTGCTGTTGATGCTTCGTGTAGTTGTCAGCACGCGTCATCCGCAGGAGGAGAAGGATAGAATTGCCATTCGCATGCATGATCTTACCCAGGAACAGCTTCAAGAGAGTGGATACTTCTGTGTAGACCATGATCGTGCGGCTGTGCTGGCGACCCTACAGGATCGTGCGTCGCGAGTGCTACACTTTCTGAAGAAGTCTCAGTCATGCTTGAAGAACATTTATCGGGTGATGTTTCCGCTGGATGATACTCCATCAAGCCTGCTGGCCCTCCTTGCCAAGTTTCAAGACCTGACCGTGGTTCGCGAGTCCGTAAGGCAACAGTTGGTGGCTGGTGCCAAGGCTGCTCTATCAATGGTGCGACTTCACAGGCCTGACGTAGATGTTGCGGCAATTGCATCTGGGTCGCCTGCACCACTAGCGGGTTCTACCTGGAATATGGTGCCGCACTACCAGGCGGTGGATCGCCCAGCAGAAGAGATCGTTGACTTCTTTGAGGAACAAACCAATGTTCTCCTGCTGTAGTAGTAGCCTAGTTTTGTATCCTACACATAAGTGTACTTGTGTTGTAAAGTTCGTATAAATGTTGTGTATAAGTTATTGTATAAAGAGCTTTGTTAGCATGAAGTGTGTTGCACTATGCAAGTCCCTTTCATTAGCCTGGTCATGCTTTTATCTCAGTCCCTTGTCAACCTATCAAGTGTGTTGCAGCTGGGTTGATGTTTGTGTCAAGGGTTTCGATTGATGTGCCAGCTACTCAGGATATCATGTTTTGGTTCGTAGAACAGATGTATATAGGGTGGCGCATCCCCCGAGTAGATAAAATTGGAAAAGTAAAGAAAAACACATAGTTTTGGGGCACTTAGCTTTATTTATTTGAAGAATAGTGCGAGGTACAATGTGTGGCTAAGTAGCCTTATTTGCAGTGTAAAAGTAAAAAGAGACTAGGGGTAGAAGCGTCGCAGCTGTGCGACGTTCCAGGGGTTGGAGTATGCGACTCCTGTCTCTAAGTCTTGAAGGCGATAGGCGCCACCTGGGATTACTTCTGTAATCATGTACGGTCCTTCCCAGGGGGACTCGAGCTTGAGATGCCCCTGTTGTTTCAGTCGCAGGACCAGGTCGCCTTCGACGAAGGATCTGGGGCGTAGCCTCCTACTGTGGTAGTTGCGTTGTTCACTGGTAGATCGTTGATCTTTCCGGTGATTTCTCGTGCCTCGTCAAGGAGGTCGACGGAGTCTTCGAGTCGGGATGACTCTTGTTCGTTGTAGTTTACCACGCTGGCGCCTTTGTATCGACTCGGCGGGCAACACTGCTTCTACTCTGTGCACCATAAAGAATGGCGTGTAGCCCGTGGCGCTGTTTGGAGTTGTGCGTAGGCTCCAGAGTACGGATTGCAGTTCGTCTGGCCAGCAACCCGCGGCTTGTTCGAGTGGCCGGAGGAGTCGCTTCTTGATGCCGCCGTAGACGAGCCCTTTTGCTTTTTCCAACTGACCGTTGGTCTTTGGATGCGCTACCGAGGCGTAGCTGATGTTGATTCCCAGGTTCTCGCAGAATTCTTGGAACTCCTTGGATGTGAAGTTCGTGTCGTTGTCCGTAATGATGTTGTGTGGCACCCAAAAATGGAAGACGATGGACTCGAAGAACTTGACTGCGATGTGGCCTGATTGATTGGTTACTGGCATGGCCTCTATCCATTTGGTGAATTTATCGACTGCCACCAGGAGGTAGACGTATCCTCCTCGTGAGGACTTAGGGAGCTTGCCGACCATGTCGAGTCCCCATTGTGCAAAGGGCTAGGCCAACGGAATTGGCCGGAGTTCTGCGCCAGGTGCATGCGGCTTGTCAGCGAATCGTTGGCATGCGTTGCACTTCTGGACGATGTCCTTGGCGTCGCGCATGGCCGTAGGCCAGTAGAACCCAGCTCGTAGAGCTTTGGCCACAAGGGCGCGACTGCCGGCGTGGTGCCCGCAGGTCCTCTCATGGATGTCGAGTAGAACAGCTCTTCCGTCGGCCGTGGAGACGCATCGTTGCAGTACTCACAGCGAATGCCTTGGATCACCACGCAATGTGCCGTGCATCAATCGGATCGTCCGGTAACCTTTTGCTGAGGAGATATGTGATGTACGGTTGCGTCCAGGATTGCTCAATCATCATGACGCTCATTGGTCCCTCGAGTCCTGTGTCTAGCTCCAAGTCATCGATTTCCATTGGCTCATTGGGCGGCATAGCCCCCGATTCTGTTGCTGCGCTTGTTTTCTTCTCTGCGGCCTTTGGCTTGATGGAGCGGTCGCAGATGTGCTCGAGAAATACCCCAGGTGGTATGGGGGCGCAGGTAGAGCCTATGTTGGCGAGTGCGTCCGCCTCCTCGTTGCTTTCGCGACCTACGTGCCGCAGTTCACAACCGTCGAAGTCTCCTTCGAGTGTGTCGTAGAGGTCGCGGTATGCGATCATGTTGTCGTTCAGTGCGTCGCACTCATGCATTGTTTGGTTGACGACCAGCTTGGAGTCGCCGTAGATTATGAGCCTCTTGGCGCCGCAGGGTTTCGCCATTTTCATCCCATGCAACAGGGCCTCGTATTCAGCCTCATTGTTAGAGGCTGTGAACTGCATTCGCAGGATATACTTCAACTTGTCCCCTTGAGGTGATGTCAGTATGACACCTGCGCCTGCTCCGTCCTTCCACTTGGACCATCGAAGTGCATTGTCCATAGGTAGGACATATCTGGTTTGTCCGGGAGCTGGTTCTCCATCCAGTGCACCAGGAAATCAGGGAGAACTTGCGACTTGATTGCGTCGCGCTTTTCGTATGTGATGTCTCGTGGAGACAATTCTATTCCCCAAAGCGCGACTCGCCCCTGGGGGCATCGCTAACATCACGATTGGAGGATCTGCCCCGCGGGCGCCGTTTCGGGCGCGATTGGGTGTTCTGCGGAAGTGCGTAGCGTCATGAAGACACCGTCATGTACGCCAGCTCTTCCGGCGGGGCGTGCTTATTTTGTTGGTGTGAGGATCTCGCTGAGGTAGTATACTGGGTGTTGTACCCCATGGACCTTGTTTTCTTCGGCTCGCTCGACAACAAGCACTGTGCTGACCACCTGGTTGGTGGCGGAGATATATAGCAACAGTGGTTCTCTTTCCCGTGGGGTCACGAGTACTGGCGAGGTGGATAGCAGGCGCTTGAGATCTTCGAATTCTTCTTGCGCTTCGTTGGTCCACTCGAATTTTTCAGCTTTGCGGAGGAGCTGGTAAAATTGCAGCGCTTTTTCACCCATCCTACTGATGAATCGACTGAGGGCTGCGATTCACCCAACCAGTTGCTGAATGCCCTGTATGTTTTTCGGCTTCTCCATGGCCAGTATGGCTTTTATTTTCTTCGGGTTTGCCTCGATTCTCCTCGCGGAGATGAGGTACCCGAGTAATTGCCCAGATGGCACGCCGAAGGCGCATTTGTCCGGATTGAGCTTGATCCGGTAGCGGTCGAGGTTGGCGAAGGTTTCGCGCAGATCGTCGATTAACGAGGCTTCCTCCTTGGTCTTGATTACTATGTCGTCAACATAGACTTGGATATTACGACCCAGTTGTTCCTTGAGGCAAGCCTGCATGCACCGCTGGTAGGTAGCTCCTGCGTTCTTTAGCCCGAAGGGCATTGTGTTGTAGCAGAACACACCAAAGGGTGTTGTAAACGCTGTTTTTTCCTGATCTTCCTCCTTCATTCGAATCTGATTATAGCCTGAGTAGGCGTCGAGGAAGCAGAGGCGCTCGCATCCCGCAGTGGAGTCGATGATCTGGTTGATGCGTGGCAACGGGAAGTGATCCTTTGGGCAATGCTTATTCAGAGAGGTGAAGTCCACACACATCCGCAGGATATCCGTGTCCTTTTTTGGTACCAGCACTGTGTTGGCGAGCCAAGTGATTTCCTTGATCTCGCGTATGAATTTGGCATCGAGGAGTCTGTTGATCTCCATGCCAACTGCCTGCGCTCGTGGCTCGGACAATCACTGAATTGTTTGCTTGACTGGCCTTGCGTCGGGGTTGACATTGAGTGCGTGCTCGGCGAACTCCCTGGGAACTCCTGGCATGTCCGCAGGACACCAGGCGAAAATTTCCCAGTGCTCACGGAGGAATTCGACGAGCGCGAGTTCCTATGCGGGACTCAAGTTGTTGGTGATGGGAGCCGTCTTGGCGGGATCCGATGGGTGGACATGAGGTTGATGCCACTTCCGCCATCCATGAAGACGCGGCTCATGTCAAAGTCTCTGATTTGCGCCTCGAGTACCAGGGGACAGTGGCCTGGACGGGGTACTTGAGGCGGGTGGTCGCTTTTATCGAAGGTGATGCATGACTCGCTTCCACTGAGGTACTCAGTGGTAGATGGTGGCGAGTGTGTGGCCAAGTTGACTTGGCGAGTGATGGCCTTCTGCACCCGATTGGAGGGGCGTCCTTTTTGGATCATCATGGTACCCATGGCCCTTGGGTAGGGTTCGCCTCCCTGGCACTGGTCCGGTGCAGCTGCGTTTGGGGGTATTCCCGGTGGTGGTGGCGGAGCGCCATGTGCCACGGCGCCTGGGGTGGCGCCATAGCCTCTTTCAACTGCGTTGCGGTTCATCCGAGCTAATCCCTCGTGTAGTTTGAGGAACTCGCGGCAGTCCTTGAGGAGGTAGCTGGACTTCTTCTTCCCATCATGCTTGTCGATGTAGAAGTGCACCGTGCATGGCCTGGACAGTTTGTCTTCAATGGTTGTTGTGGGTGCTTCATCGCGACCGCGGCATTGCCACATTTGCGTGATCTTCCCAGAGTCACGATATCCATCATTACGGTATCCACTATTGCGGTTGTTGTCGCGTCTGTCGGCGTAGCCGGCTGCGACCATGTTGACGTCGTCGCGGTCATCGTAGATGTGCATACGGCGTTTGCTTCGGCGGTCGCGTCTGCGCTCGAGTTCCGCCTCTTCGTCGGAATGGACGCGATTCTTCACCGAATCTTCTCCATCGGCCCACCGATTCGTGATATCCATCAAGTGGTCGATGGTCTTGGGCTTCGAGCGGCCTAGATCCTCCCTGAGCTCTATGCGGCGGACGTCGCCGTTGAATGCATCAATCGCGCGATCCTCCGAGATGTTCTCTGCGGAGTTCTTGATGATGGACCACCTTTGGATGTAGGAGCGTAGC
Organism: Avena insularis; assembly: GCA_023614405.1. Lineage (NCBI taxonomy): Eukaryota > Viridiplantae > Streptophyta > Magnoliopsida > Poales > Poaceae > Avena > Avena insularis. Next base: position 653,752,137 of record CM042690.1, on the reverse strand, counting down.
GATTCGCCCGGTCATTGTTGGCAGCATCTTAGCTCTTCGATTGATGCAGGCCGCTTGTACGTGCCCTTGAAATTGCGCACGAAGCTGTAAACCAGCTCGTCCCAACTGCGAATGGATCCGCGTGGGAGGTTGTTGAGCCATGCTCGGGCGGCGCCCTGCAGCTGTAGCTGCAAGCATTGCATGGTTGTGCTTCGACTGACCCCGTGGAGCCTGATGGAGGAGATGTGGTCCTCTAGCCAAATTTTTGGGTCCTGTAGACCATCGAACTTTGGGTTCTCCATCGGGAGTTTGAACCCCTTTGGCATTCGTTTCTGCCTGATGGACCTACTGAAGCATCTGGCGCCGCAGAGCTCCACGCCTTCCTCTTCTAAGTCAGTCGACCGAGCACGTCATGCCCTTGACTTGTCGATCTTGCATTGCGTGATGTCATCACGCGCGTCGTAGTCGCGGTCGTGTCGTCATGAGCGGCGACATCGAGACAGGTCATGACTGTCATCACTGGATGAGGGCGAGGAGTAACGCTTTGCTAGCGCTTTGCCCTTCTTTGGTTCCGGTGTTGGCTCTTTGTCGAGGGCATCCTCGATTAATCCTAAGCCCACGATCGTGGATCGGTGCATGGCGGCTCAGGGATCTCCAGCCAGTGGTTGGTTGTTGAGGAGGTACATGGTGGCTGCTGTCACTGCAGCCTGTGGCGTTTTGGGGACCATGTTGCCCCTAGTGTCGACTGTCATAGAGCCGAAGTCAAGGACCTTTGCAGCCTCTATGCATTCTTGCTCAGTGAGGTGGGCCATCCGAGATTGCCTCTTCTTGGCGAGTTGATCATTGCCCTTTGAGGAGGATCCTCCGTAGGAGAAGAGCCCAGCACAACGAAGGCTCGACTCGTCCGCCGCCTTTTTGCGCGCCTCGAGTTGCGCGATTGTTTGTACTTGGCGCTTGAATTCTTCCTTCAGGAGCCAATGGTAGCCCATTAGCAGTTCTTGCGGAGATCAGAAGGGTAGAGGAGTGCCTCATAGGGCCTCGTGGCAGCGAGCCCATTCTTGCTCGTTGAGCCTGATCACGACGCATTCGCCGGTTTGCTCGTTTACTATGGTTGGAGGTTCGACTGCTTATCCGTTGTTGGCGTTGGTGCGATCGCCGCTGTTGCCGCCATTAGGCGGGTCGGTTCCGTTGCCGCGATTGCCACCGTTGTCACGGTTGGCAGAGGTATCGCCTGCGTTGATGACAGCGCACATGAAGTGATTGGGAAAGCTGCTGCTTCCACAACTCTCAGATCCGGAACCATAGGTCCCATCTTCAGTGGCCAGATCGCTCAGATCGGAGTCGCGACTGCTGTCGCTGACCGTGTTCTCGACTGTTGTCGGGGCGTTAGGCTCACTTAGGGTGCCGATCGATGGAGGGAACCATGATGCTAGGGCAATCGATGGTGCCGTCGGCTGATTAGGCATACGAAGCGTGCCCACCTGACCGACTTGGAAGCGGAAGCTTCCTATCGCCAGGCTGATTCCTTCGCCCACGGACTCGAAGGCCGAGCGAGTGGCTGGCGTGTGGACGGTGAAGTCGAACGCGCCGAAGAGATGGCGGATCTCCACTGTTGCGGAGTTGTAGATCGCGGTTGATGGGGCCGAAGAAGCCGCAACATTAGCACTCCCAATTCCCACAGACGGCGCCAATTGACGAGGGTTTAACTCATCAATTCCCATTGTTATGGACTTGGGTTTTGGAGAAGGAGGGAGCGCTGGAGACATCTATCAGCTAGCAAACAAGCACACAGGGAACAAAGATTTACCCAAGTTCAGGCCTCGTAGAGGTCCCTACTCCTGCTTGTCTGCTCGTGGAATTATCAAAAGAATAGAAGATTACAATGGTGCGCAGATGCAATCTGGCGAGGGTTGTGGAAACTAGGGTTGCGTGTGTCCTCCTCGCTGCCCCCTCCTAGCCTTTATATAGATAGGCTGGGTCTCGGGTAGCAGGTCGAGTCGGTTACAAATTAGGGTCTTCCCCTTCAAACTTTCTATCTTTAGCTTCTTCTTGTTCTTCAAGCAATCGAGAGTTCGTAGATTACTCGAGTCCTTCATTTTGGTCCTTGGCGACACCGTGGGCCTGTACGTACTTAGACCGTATATGCCAAGCTCGAGTACCTGCAGGGTATACCCATGTCAATACCACTAGCCAGCACCTTCTGCTCCTCGTTGGGTTCGACACTCTTACTTATCGAAAATACTGCGATACACCCTCTATACTTGTGGGTCATCACATCTCTCTTAATATCATTTTGTGATATGAGAGCTTATTGATGAGTATTGGTCATGAACCCAATATATATCTCCGCGGTGTCATACCATACACTCCAACAAGGTGGCTTCGGCCACCGCCCTCTTCCACGAGAAGGGTTGAGTTTATGTGGATCTTTTTTGGTTGTTCTTGCTCATCTCATGTTCTTATGGGAATCACACTTAATATTGGCCTTTGGTTGCTTTGATTGTTGCAACATTTTGTGTGTAGTACCATCTCAGTTTGGTTCTCTTAATCCAACAAGGATGGCGACGAGGACGAGGATGAGGACTACGAGTGATCCCTTGGGGCGTTAGCATCGCTCTTCTTCATTTTTGGCGTCTCGATGCCAAAGGGGCAGAAGTAGTTCTATTAGGTCTCCGAGGATTTGCATGGGTCGGGCACAAGTATTTGCACTTTAGTTTTTTGGTCTTTTTCTCGCATGTGCCCATTTAGCGTCGAACTTTTATGTGTGTTTTGTGCCGTATGAGACTATGCTTGTGTGGCTCTGGATTTATCTTGTGGACTATTCATATGGGTTCATCTATCATTCTGGCTATATTGGATATCTATATCGAGGGAGGCGCTCACTATGGCTATCATTAGATATTCTTATAATGTTTTGAGGATGCATCTATCTCCCTACCGGTGGTATGAGCTTTTCGCATATGTTTCAATGAAATAAACTTATACTCTCTTGTGTGTATTTGAAATCAAATGCAAATTTTAGTACGCACACATTAAGGGGGAGTATTTTTAATTCATTAAATATTGTTGTCTTGAGAACTATCTTGCAAATCCTAGTATTGTCATCTAACACCAAAAAGGGGGAGACTGAAAGAACATTTTATGGTTCCCTATGTTTTGAGTGTTAGATAACAATACCGTGGAGTTTTATCGTGTGTGCTAAGTGTGCAGGGAATGATATTATGTTTGGGGGGGCGGATTATCTGCCCCCATCAAGAGTCGGATAATCCGGCCTAACTCATTTGGCAAAGGCAGGCATGGCGTGTCGCTCTGTCTGGAGACGGATTTTCTCCCAGAAAATCCAAACAGGGGCGGATTTTCTTCCCCTGACCGAATAATCCGGCCCCCAGAAGACGATCAAAGGCAGGCAAGGCGCGATGCTCTGACTGGGGGAGGATTTTCTCCCGGAAAATCCGAACAGGGGCGGATTTTCTTCCCCTGACCAGATAATCCGGCCCTCACCCTAGGCTGGATAATCTGGCCCCCTGATATGTTGCAAACGTATCTATAATTTTTGATGTTCCATGCTTGTTTTATATCTACTTTCTTTTGTTTTGTCCACACTTTGGAGTATTTTTATACATTTTCTAGAACTAACCTATTAACAAGATGCCACAGTGCTAGTTGCATGTTTTATTCTGTTTTTGGTTCCAGAAAAGGCAGAAAATCAATATTCTCGGAATTGGACGGGACAAAAGCCAAAGTCAATATTTTACCAGAAGACACATGGATTCCGAAGGAGAGACGAAGGGGGGGCACAGGGCAGCCACACCCCCTTGGCGCGGGTAGCCCTAGGCCGCGCCAGGGCATGGTGTGGACCCCCTGGCCGGCCACCGACCTTGTCCCTTCGCCTATAAGAAGCCTCCGATGAGAAAACCCTAAATCCTGGATCATATAGCCACGAAAAGTTCTGCAGCACCGCCGCCACCGAAGGAGAGATTCGGGATAGAAAGTCTCTATTCCGGCATCGTGTCGGGATGGGTAAGTGCCCCCGGAGCCATCTCCATCGATCTCCACCACCATCTCCATCACCGTTGCTGATTCCCATGATGAGGAGGGAGTAGTTCTCTCTTGGGGCTAAGGGTTCTACCGGTAGCTATGTGTTCATCTCTCTCTCTATGCATGATCATATTGTGATCATGAGCTTTGTAATCAAGTAGATCTACTTTGCTACTCAAGTGCTTTAAAAGATCTCTGCTCTCCCCATGTGTGTGAAAGTGACAACATGCACACCATGGTGGCACTTAGGCTAGATATTACAAATACTTGTTATGAGTTATATTTGGAGTTGGATGTTTCTATGAAATTGTGGTGTTTGTTGGAAACATCTAGAGCTCAAGGTGACAGTGTGGGATTATCTAGATGGGGAAAGTGAACTTTGAGGTGTGATGTTATAGCCCTACCATGGATTAGAGTGTCCAACCGGAGAGTAGTTCAGAGTAGTATCATAAAGAGAAGATATTTATATGAGAGTGTTCACTAGTGAAATTATGATCCCTATGCCTTGTTTCTAAGCATTGAAACTTCGTTTGCAACTAGATCTGTTACATGTTTGCTTGCTGCCATCTTTGTTTCAGATTGCCTTTAGTCTCTTCCTACCCATCAACCACGCACCATCAAAGCTATTTTCTAGCACCATTACCATTTATAATTATCCATACCACTTGTATTTCACTATCTCTTCACCGAACTAGTGCACCTATACACCAGACAAGTGTATTGGGTGTGTTGGGGACACAAGAGACTTCTTGTATCTTGATTGCAGGGTTGCTTGAGAGGGGATACCTTTGACCGCTTCCTCCCTGAGTTCGATAAACCTTGGGTGATCCACTTAAGGGAAAACTTTCCACAGTTCTAAAAACCTCTACAGTTGGAGGCCCAATAATTGTCTACAAGAATAGAAGTATGTAGACATCAAGCTATTTTCTGGCGCCATTGACGGGGAGGTAAGGTAAAAGGTACTCACATCCTCTGGCTACTAAGATATCTTCTAGTATTGTTGCTGGTGTGTGAGTACTCGAAGTTATTTCCTTTAGATTATGTAATTCTATCTTTTTGTTTCTTCTTTTTATTTTCAGTAGTTAGGCTTAATGGAAAACAACAACAAAATTAGAGAGCTTTATAGTATTTATCTTGAGTTAGGACATGAAGTGTTTGAATAGAAAATTAAAAAACCTATGGAACTTTATTTGTGTGCTAATAGCAATGTTATTAGTATGAATTCTTTGAACACCATTATTGCTAATGCTATGGAAAAGTCTAAGCTTGGGGAAGCTAGTTTTTATGAAAATGATCTTTTCAGTTCCCCAGCTTTGGAAGATAGCTATTCTATTGCTTATGATGATACCAAACCTCCAATATATGATGATTACAATGATGAATATGATATTTTCAGTCCACCTACTATTGAGGAGAAAATTAATTATGATTACAATATTCCTCCTCTATTTGATAATTATGGTGATGAGAATAATAATGATAGCTATTTTGTTGAATTTGCTCCCACTACGATTAATAAAAATGACTATGCTTATGTGGAGAGTAATAATTATTATATGCATGTGGCTCATGATAAGAATGTTTTATGTGATAGTTATATTGCTAATTTTATTCATGATTCTACTGAAAGTTATTATGAGAGAGGGAAACATGGTTTTATGCATCTCAATAATATTAAGTTTCCCCTCTTTATGTTGAAAGTCTTGAAGTTGCACTTGTTTTGCTTTACTATGCTTGTTGCTTTGTGCTTTCATGACTTGTTTATTTACAATATTCCTATGCATAGGAAGTGGGTTAGACTTAAATGTGCTTTGAATTTACTTCTTGATGCTTTATTTTACTTAAATTCGTATTTCTTATGTGAGCATCTTCTCAAACTATCATGCCTAACTTAAAGGCGTTAAAGAAAAGTACTTATTGGGAGATAACCCAAAAGTTTTAGTTGAGTCTTGGAAGTTAATGCTTCAGTAATAACCTCTCCTTATCATCTTTTTGTGGTTTTTGTGCCAAGAGTAAGCTCTAATGAGAGAGAAGTAATGCTTGGGAAAGTTGCTGTCCCGAAACAGATTTTTGTGCTTCGCTGTAAACATTCGTGAAAAATCTCTGTACGTCGGTTTGAGCTGTAATTTTTTGTGCTTCTGCCCCAGGTTGTTATACAACTTTCGTTAGTTCAACACTTTTCGATTTGAGCAACATAAGGTCTTCGAAAAAATTGGTTTTTACCTGCTGGTCTGTTTTCACAGATTTCTGCCATTATTTGCATTTGCCTCTTAATCCCTTTCTTTTTGAGTTCTCTATTATCATTTGAAATTTTTAAAGGAAGTGCTACAGTTGCTTGTGTTTTAATGGAAGTTTTACTTGTGTTGAGACTGAACCAAAAGACTTATTATCTTGAGTACACTAATATTGCTAATGAAGATTGTGTGAAGTTTTGTATGAAGAAAATTTTCAGGTGTAGGGAAAGAATGATGTAATGAGATAAAGAATGGACTAAAGCTCAAGCTTGGGGATGTAGAACCACTTGTCCCTCCACCCTTGGACGGACGCTATGAGCTTGATGTCAAAATAGGTGGCAGATGGGTCGACGTGAATTCCGCAACCACCTACATCGTAGACTAAAGAGCCAGATGTAGATTGGCGCTTCAACTTGAAGAGGCGCTTGAAGAGGCCGAAGTGTGGCTTGATTCCGAGCCAGCACTCGCAGAGGGTAATGAAGCAAGAGATGTGGAGGATCGAGTTCGGGGTCAGCTGATGGAGCTGAAGCCCGTAGAAACAAAGGAGGCCCCTAAAAAAGGGGTGAAGGGGCAAGGAGAGACCGTGAATGATGAATGCCAAAAACATCACTCAAAAACCAGCGGGAGGAGAAGGAATTGCCTCACCGCCGGGGACGCGCGTGTCGGCGACTATGTCAGACAGCACTCCGTCTTGACGAAGAAGACGGAGATCTGCTGACTTGATGATGGAGGGACGCCACGCGCCATTCGTGATGTGGGTGCCCGTGCCTTTCTTCTTCCTACCGGCGGCGGTGCTGGTGCCCACAGCGGCGGAGCCGCCTTTATTCTTCGCCGTAGCAGCGGTAGCCATGGAATCGGCCGCAGTACCTCCCTTCTTCTTCCCCATTGCGTGGCGGCGATGCGACCGAAGGAAGTAGATTGGAAACGAGCGGAGCTGGTCCAGCGTCAAGGACGAGATGAGCGCAGAGAAAGCAGAGGAGTAGCAGCAATGGCGATGAAAGCAAAGGATGAATGCGAGCAGATGAGAAATTACCGTCATAGCACCGCTACTTAACCCCTGGAAGATGCAATCCAACGGCTCAGAAAAACCCTACTGGACGCGTGGCAAAAATCATGCTGCACACGTGGAGGAGTGGAAGCGCGAACCGTCCCTCCACTGCTCCCATTATTCGCGGAAATCGAGGAGGTGCAATTAACATAAAGATTACGCACGCCCAGTCAAATCAAAGTCAGAAAGTGGGACCCAATGCTCGTCACGTCCCATCAAACTCGCTCACGCGGGCAACTGAGGTCATGAAATCGTCAGCACTGACGTCATCAAAACTACGCAGCAGAAGATTTCGACTACTTTAGTCCTTGCTCGAGTCTTCGACTCCACCAAGCACTCGGGGGCTACTCCCATAGGGAGCGCTGGTCGCGCACCCTATGATTTTTCTTTCTTCTTCTTTTTCAGGAACATGGATAATCAAAGCAAACCCAACCACTCGAAGCATGGCTTGACTATGGACATGGGTTACTCCCATAGGGAGCGGTGGAAACAAATTCGACTGAAACAAGCAAACAAAAGACGACAGTAGTCGCAAAAAGATTCTTCAGTCCCTGCCTAAGTCTTCGACTCAACCAGGCACTCGGGGGCTACTCCCATAGGGAGCGCTGGTCATGCACCCTATGATTATTTATACAAAAAACTGTGTGTTGATAACATCCAAACTCGAAACTCATGGCGACACCGCCTCATAATTTTTCCCTACAAAGAGACTGCGTCTCCTGGGTCACCCGAATCGTCTCCACGATGATAAAATCCAGATGTCGCGCTTATAGTGTGAAGGTAAGACCTGAATAAGGCCTGGCAACGCATTAGCTGCGCACTACTAGAAATGTATCCGTACCTACAGGTACGATGAACATGCCTTGACGGACGCGTCGAGTGCTCACACCCATATAACTGGAATTCGACTCCTGTAAGACCTCCGCGGCTTGAGTCGAATTACGCCAGTACTTTTCCGGATTCGAATCCGGGGACTCGAGTTCGAGTAGATTGCGTTGTTTCACCCTAAGGTGGTTAACTTATACCGATACTTCGGTTCAATCAGGCACGCACATCAACAATCCCTATGACACAAACAAAGCAGTCGAAATATACTCATTCATGCACTCGAAAGACTTCAAATAGTCCCCAGTCGAATCTGCAATTCCACTGGACACTCGGGGGCTACTGACATGGGTATAACCTACAGGTACTCGAGCTTGGTATATACGGCCTAAATACATAAAGGCCCACGGTGTCGCCAAGGCCCAAATGAAGGACTCGAGTAACCTACGGACTCTCGATTGCTTGAAGAACAAGAAGAAGCTAAAGATAGAAAGTTTGAAGGGGAAAACCCTAACTTGTAACTGACTCGACCTGCTACCCGAGACCTAACCTACCTATATAAAGGTTCGGAGGGTGCAGCGAGGAGGACACACGCAACCCTAGTTGCCACAACCCTCGCCAGATTGCATCTGCGCACCATTGTAATCTTCGATTCCTTCGATAATTCCATGAGCAGACAAGCAGGAGTAGGGACCTCAACGAGGCCTGAACCTGGGTAAATCTTTGAGTCCCCTGTGTGCTTGTTTGCTAGCCGATAGATGTCTCCAGCGCTCCCTCCTTCTCCAAAACCCAAGTCCATAACAATGGGCATTGATGAGTTAAACCCTCGTCACCACCCATGTCACCCCAAGAAATATCCAAGAAATACAAGCGTCAAAGCTTGGGGATGCCCAAGGCATTCCCTTCTTCATCAATAAAAATCTCAGGTTTCTTCCAAACACTTTGTTTTTATTGTTTCATGCACAGTTGTGTTGTTCTTGGAGCGTCTTTGTTTTTGTTTTTAGTTTTAATTTGCTTCGTTTGCTTGAATAAATTGGTTGGACCCCCCATTCATACATTAGTTTTCAAATAAGTTGGTTTGGATTGGAAAAGAGTAGGAAAAGTTAATGCTTAAGTGGTAAGAAGGAGCTTGTTTTTGACTGTGGCCTATGCTTTGTCATGTCATGCTTGATATTGTTTTGGCTTTATGCTTAGTGATTTTTTTATGTAGCATGACATGTTATAAACAATTGAGATTGCTTAATGTGCCTTGAAAGAATCATGCATTGTTTTAGCATATTAAAGCATAGTATTGTGGTATTCTCCTTTGATGCTTTATTTGGGTTGACTTGGCGCATGCTTACACCATGTTATGACTATCCCAAGTCACCATAGCCTCTATGATCCTTTAGTTTTCGACTTGTAATATCACTTTATGTTTTAATTAATGATGTTTTGTCGCTTTGCATGATTATGGCCATTATTGCTCTCTTAGTTGGTCGCTCCCAGTCTTTTGCTAGCCTCCATACCAAGTATGAGTTCCACTCATGCATCCAACTCCAAATAAAACCAAGTTATTACAAAGAGTACACCATACCTACCTATTAGCATTTGCTATTCCAATTATATTCATGCTTTTATCTACCTTCCGAATTAAACTTGTTATGTGAAAATTAGTGATTAAAGCTCTCACGAACTTGATGGCACACTTTATTTTCTTGCACTTCATAAACTTGAACCATTGTGTCCATCTTTGTTGCGTATATGTTATCGCTTTGTAAGTTGAAGTTAGCAGAACCATGTATTATGGGGAACGCTTTCAGCATTGCACTTGTACTTTGTACCTAGTTGATATCATGCTCTTTTGTCTATGGATGTCGTCGGTGTGAAATGAAAGGGGAGCTTGTAAGTCCATGGAGTTATGTATGCGTGTTAGAGAAACGCCTGGGCCACCGGTCTAATCCATGCCTAATCATGGTGGAAACCTACAGCGTAACCATAATGAGCAATCTATGAAGCATTCTTCTTATAAAAAAGAGATAGAGATTGATAAAAAGAGAAAAAGAAAAAAAGAGATATGAGAAAAGAGGAAAGAGAGAGAAAAGCACCATTTTCCCATGGTAAATAAGAAGATTACTAAGATGCTTGTTGTCTACTTGCCTTGTCATTTTGATATAGGGATTCTTCTGTATCATCGGGCAAGGGGTACCCCGTTGGCGGTTCTCTATGAAACACATGTACTTACTATGACAAGAACTTACCGGTAACTAAACTTGAGTAGCATGAGGAGCGGCCCTCGTATTCAAGGGACATGAGATTTCCAACTTATACTTTGTCAAGCATATACTCCATAGTTTGTTCACTTTAACCTTAATCATTTCAAGATGCTTATGATAGGGGCAATGAGAGCTGAAAGCTAATAAGTACCATAATTTTTGGGAGCTCTTTATGAAAATTGAAATCCCTGCTTCCCTCTACGAAGGCCTTTCTTCCACTTTTATATTGAGTCTCCACCTTCTATCTTTATGCACCTATTGAGAGAGCATAGTGGCCATTCTTAGTTTAGTGTGCATTGTCCCAAGACTTGTTGATTGATGCATAACTTTGATATTGTTTGTTCTTAAACTATTTGTATCTAGTCACCCTTATGAACTTTGAAGGTGTCCTATGCAATTATGATTTGCTCCATTATGAGGGACAAGTTGAATGCCACTATGCTATGTTTTCTTTATGTGAAACAAACAAACAACTTGCAAAGCATTGTTATTCATGAATCTTTTGTTTGTGCCTTTTCATGTTACAACATAGTTGCTATGTCTTATTGGTAGAACTTTATCTTTCATGCTATGTTGAAGTACTATGATCCCAGCTATCAATGTTTTACAAATACTTTGATCAAGATTATGATGGTGCATGTCACCTCAAAAATTATTCTTTCTTTTTATCACTTACCTACTCGAGGACGAGCAGGAGTTAATCTTGGGGATGTTGATACGTTGCAAACGTATCTATAATATTTGATGTTCCATGATTTTTTTATATCTACTTTATTATGTTTTGTCCACACTTTGGAGTACTTTTTATACACTTTCTTGGACTAACCTATTAACAAGATGCCACAGTGCCAGCTGCCTGTTTTCTGTTGTTTTTGGTTCTAGGAAAGTCAGAAAATGAATATTCTCGGAATTGGACGGGACAAAAGCTAAATTCAATATTTCACCGAGGGGGACACGGAGCAAAAACACGAGACAGAGAGGGGCCAGGGGCCGCCCACACCACCTGGCCACGCGACCAGGCCTGGCCCGCGCCAGGGGGTGGTGCGGCCGCCTAGGGCACCCCCTCGGCCTCCCCTTTCTCCTATAAGATGCCCCCGATATAGAAACCCTAAGGACCCGATCAAAATTCCACGAAAGAGTATGTAGCCACCAACATCTCCATCCCTAGATCGGGACGGATCTGAAGCTCTTCCCGGCACCCTGTCGGAGGGGAGAATTCACCCTGGAGGCCTTCTTCATCACCATGCAAGCCTCTGGTGTGATGCATGAGTAGTTCATCCTTGGACTACGGATCCATGTAGTAGCTAGATGGCTGGTTCTCCTCCTTTGTGCTATCATGTTTAGATCTTGTGAGCTCCGTTCATGATCAAGATCATCTATTTGTAATCATACATGTTGTGTTTGCGGGGATCCAATGGATATTGAGATGCTATTTCAGATTGATTATTGATTCTATCATGTCTTTGTTATTTGTGATCTTGCATGCTCTCCGTTGTTAGTAGATATCTTGGCCGAGTAGATGCTAGAAACTCCAAGAGGGAGTATTTATGATCGATAGTGGGTTCATGCCTCTAGTAATCTGGGGAAGTGACAGAAATCTCTAAGGTACTAGATGTGTTGTTGCTACTAGGGAGAAAACAACAATCCTTTGTTCATAGAACAATTGTATTGTTTACTTTACACGCAATGTTTAATGCAATTATCTGTTGCTTGCAACTTAATACTGGAGGCGGTTCGGATTGATAACCTGAAGGTGGATTATTAGTCCTAGATGTAGTTGGATTACGGTCTATGTATAATGTTGTAATGCCCAATCAAATCTCATAGGATTCAAGATGATTAGTATATGCATGTATGCTTTCTCGATGTTTGTCAATTGCCCCACTGTAATTTGTTCACTCAACATGTCAACTATATTAAGGAGAACCACCACTAGTGAACTATGGACCCCGGACCTTTCTTTTACCATCAATCTACAACTGTTCTTTTTTTTTTTTTTTTTACTACGCAAGCTTTTACTTTCTTCCACACAATACGTTTAATCCCTTGTTTTCAGCAAAATCGGTGAGATTGACAACCTCACTATAAGTTGGGGGCAAAGTTCTGTGGTTGTGTTGTGCAGGATTCCAAGTTGGAAACAACAACTTGGAGGCGTTTCCTTGCTCCTACTGGTTCGATAACCTTGGTTTCATAACTAAGGGAAAACTTGTTGTTGTGCTCATCATACCTTCCTCTTGGGGTTCTCCAACGAGCTTGATATATTTTTGGCCATCATCTCCGCGTGCTTCACTACGGTTTACTCATTCCCCTATCTCACTCGCCTTTACTCGCTAGTAGTTAGGTTTGCATATATGGAAATTCTTCATAATAACTTATCTAGAGAATTTACCTTCTGTGTCAAGCCTAAAATTGAAAAAGCATTAAAATTTGAAGTAGCACCTATTCACCCCCCTCTAGGTGCCCATTCGATCCATTTTAGCATCATCGATCATCTTCGCAAGAAGGTGGCCACTCTTGAGAAGACCATCCGTGAACAGGAGATCCAACTTCAAGCGAAGGAGGAGGAAGGTGAAGATATTCGTGGAGATCTCTACTCTTACCTCAGTGATGATGAGGACTACCTAGAGGACAAGGACATGGAGTTCCACACTGATGATGATGATGCCGCCTTCATTGATGATGATTAGATGCACTTGAGCACTACCGTAGGAGTGAGATGTACGCGGTCCCATTGTATTGTAGTTTCATAGAATGGTTCTTAAAACCATCTGTTTTCTATTTGTGTTGTGGTGTGTGTTTGTATTGTGTGCTTGGAATGAATGAATGAGAGGAAGTTGTTAGTTTGCAAAACCTGAGTCAAACTTCAAGTTTAAAGTTTCAAAAACAAACCTATAAACCCTAGAAATTTCCCCCTTGTCTCATTATCTATCTCAATCTTCAGATGACTCACCGAAATCCTGGAGGAAGCAGTTCATCTCAGCACCCAATGTTGCAGATTCTGCAAATGTTAGTTCCTGACCGTGAAGCTAGTAGAGCCGAATGTCAAGCCAACTTAGCCACTCTTCAACAGATAGCTCAGATGGCCCACAATAATCAAGGTCACGAAAACTAGGATAACCATGGATCCAAGCTCAAGAACTTTCAAAACACCAATCCCCCTATATTTAATAAGTCTAAAGAGCCCTTAGATGCTGATGACTGGTTGCAAACCATGGAGAAAAACTTAGAGGTCACAGGATTTGAGGTTAATTTAAAAGTATTGTTTGCCACCCATTATCTGGCAGGTGATGCAAGAGCCTGGTGGAATAGCACCCGTACCATGAACAGAGGTCAGATGATGACCTGGGATGAGTTCAAAATCAAGTTCAGCCGGACTCATGTGCCCCCGGGTCTGATTAAGAGGATGAGAGATGAGTTCAGAGATTTGAAACAAGGAAGGATGACTATGGTGGAATACCGTGACAAATTCTTATCTTTAGCAAGATATGCCCCTAACGAGATTGACACAGAAGCAAAGAAGAAAGAGAGATTCCTGATGGACTGCATGATGAGATGCAAACCGTGCTAGTCAACATTCCCTTTGATGATCTTGAAGCTTTAGTGGACTTTTTCATTCAGATGGAAGGGAAGATAAACCAAGCCAATGACAATCGCAAGCGCAGGATGATGCACCATCCTAGATCCCACCATACCCAGAAGTATCGCCCAACCCGTCTGCAGGATATGCCCCGAGACACAACAGACCCCCTATGTCCCGTCCAAACTATCCCAATCATGGCGGAGGAAACTTGAGGTCTGGAGGAAACCACCACAATAACCCCGACAACTCCAATAACTTCAACCATGCATCGCCCAAGTCCAACAAGAACAACAACACCACCAACAACAATACCGCCCCAAGGACTGGAAGCAATGCGGTGCCTATTGCAGGAAAAGACAAGTCCCTGATTACTTGCTTTGAATGCAGAGTCAAGGGTCACTAATCCAATGAGTGCCTCAAGAAGCTTGCAGCAACCACCAATGTGAATGCACCCGCTCAGCAACAACGCCATGTTCAGCCTAGAAGGAGATTTTCCCCAAGGAATTCGCTCAACCGCAACGGCTGTCTGTTCCACATGAATGCTGAAGAAGCTAAGGAAGCGCCAGATGTCGTGCTGGGTATGTTTTCTGTTAACTCGGTACTTGCAAGAGTGTTGTTTGATTCTAGAGCATCTCACTTGTTTGTTACAGAAGAATTTGCATGCACTAGTAAGATTCAACCAACAAAATTGAAGCATGTTATGATAGTTCAAATATCTGGTTCAACCACCAAAGCTAGAAAAATTTGCAAGGTTATACCTATCAGAATCCATGGAATAGATTTTTATGCTAATCTAATAGTACTTGGAACCAAAGGTTTGGAAGTAGTACTAGGAATGGATTGGATGTCGAAACATAAAGGATTAATTGACTGTGCTAAGAAAGCCATAACCATGACTAGTAGCACTGGAGTATAAGTAGAGCATGTATATGAGACGCTGCCCCGTCAACTCAAATGCAACAAGAGTCTAGCCCAACCAACCGTAGACCAAGTCAGAGTAGTCTGTGAATACCTCGATGTGTTCCCAAATGAATTGCCCGGTATGCCCCCAGATCGGGATATCGAGTTCATCATTGAACTAGTTCCTGGAACTAGACCCATAGCTCAGAGACCTTATAGTATGAACCCATCTGAATTAGTGGAGCTGAAGAAGCAACTTGATGCTATGCTGGAGAAAGGTTTGATACAACCAAGTGCATCACCATGGAGATCGCCTGTTTTGTTTGTGGATAAGAAATATGGAGGTAACCGTTTGTGTACATACTACCGGAAACTGAATGATGTCACCATCAAGAACAAGTAACCACTGCTGAAGATAGAGGATCTGTTTGACCAGTTGACCGGTGCTAGAGTGTTTTCTAAGATTGATCTTAGAACTGGTTATCATCAACTCAAGATTCGTGCAACGGATATCCCAAAGACCGCCTTTACCACCAGATATGGATTGTATGAGTACACGGTCATGTCTTTTGGATTAACCAATGCCCCCGCTTATTTCATGAATCTCATGAATAAGATTTTTATGAACTTCCTGGATAAGTTTGTCGTTGTTTTTATAGATGATATTCTGATCTATTCCAAGTCAGAAGAAGACCATGAGCTACACCTGAGAACCATCCTTGAAACCCTTAGAGAACATCAGTTGTATGCCAAGTTTAGCAAATGTGAATTCTGGTTAAAGGAAGTAGGATTCCTAGGACATATTGTGTTGGTAGGAGGAATTGTTGTCGATCCCACCAAGATTAAGGATGTTGAAGAATGGAAAACCCCAACCACCCAAACCCAAGTCCACGCATTTCTTGGATTAGTCGGATATTACCGCAAGTTCGTAGAAGGATTTTCGAGCATCACAAGACCAATGACCCAGCTATTGAAGAAATATCAGAAGTTTGAATGGACAGACAAATGTGAAGCAAGTTTTCAAAAGCTCAAGAAGAGATTAATTTCAGCCCCAATTCTAATTATGCCGGATATCAAGAATCCTTTTGATGTGTATTGTGATGCATCCAAGATTGGTCTCGGATGTGTGTTCATGCAAGAAGGCAAAGTCATATCATATCTGTCTAGACAACTAAAGCAACATGAGCAAAACTACCCTACCCATGACTTAGAATTGGCAGCCGTAGTTTTAGCTTTGAAGACATGGCATCATTACCTTATGGGTAACCGCTGTGAGATTTATTCGGATCACAAGAGTTTGAAGTATATCTTCACCCAGAAGGAGCTGAACATGAGACAAAGGAGATGGATAGAGTTAATCAAGGATTATGACCTTGACATTCATTATCACCCGGCAAAGCCAATGTGGTAGCAGATGCTCTTAGTAGACTGCCGTGTAGATTAAACACCGTGATTAAAGAAGCCCAGCCAAGTTTGCATGAAGAGTTGGAGCAGTTTAGAACGGAGCTAGTTAGCAAAGGATTTTTAGCTAGCATAGAACTTCAACCCACTTTGATTAGTCAGATCAAGGAGGCGTAGAAAGAAAATGCAAGTATCGACAGAATCAAGTGTCGTATCGGTACAAGAAAGGTACCTGGATTCACCAAAGATGAAGAAGGAGTTTTGTGGTACAAAGGACGTATCTGTGTACCAGCAGATTCCGAGTTGAAACAAGTCATCATGCAGGAAGCTCATGATACTCTTTATTCTATCCATCCCAGAGGAACGAAGATGTATCAGGATTTGAAGGAGAAATTTTGGTGGCACAAGATGAAGAGAGAAATCGGAAGCTACATAGCCAAGTGTGATATCTGTCAGAGTCAAAGTGGAACATCAGCGACCCGCAGGACTTTTGCAACCATTGCAGATTCTGGAATAGAAATGGGATTCTGTCGGAATGGATTTCATCACAGGTTTGCCTACCTCTAGTAGGGGAAATGACTCTATTTGGGTCATAGTGGATCAACTGTCTAAGGTAGCCCATTTTATACCTGTGAAGACCACCTACCAGAGTTCGAAGCTAGCAGAGCTATACATTGCTAGAATAGTCAGTTTGCATGGAACCCCTAAGACCATAGTATCAGATCGAGGAACCCAGTTTACCTCAAGATTTTGGCAGAAAGTCCAAGAAGGATTAGGAACCAAGCTGAACTTCAGCACAGCTTACCACCCGCAAACCGATGGACAAACTAAAAGAGTCAACCAAATTTTAGAAGATATGTTGAGAGCTTGTGTGCTAGAATATGGATCAAAATGGGAAGATTGTATGCCTTTCGCAGAATTCTCATACAACAATAGTTATCAAGTCAGTTTGCAAATGGCCCCATTTAAATTTCTGTATGGAAGGAAGTGTCGTACCCCCTGAATTGGTCGCAAGTAGGAGAGAGTCAAATTTTTGGACCCGACATTCTACGAGAAGCTGATGAGAAGGTTCACAAAGTCCGTGAACACATCAAGACTGCCCAATCCAGACAGAAGAGTTATGCTGACAAAAGACGTCGAGACCTGACCTTCAATGTTGGAGATTTTGTGTATCTCAAAGTATCACCCTTGAAAGGAATGCAATGTTTTCAACTAAAAGGGAAGTTAGCACCCAGATATATTGGACCCTTCAAGATTTTGAATCGCTGAGGAGAAGTATCATATCAACTGGAACTTCCAGAGGAGATGTCATCCATACATGATGTGTTCCATATCTCGTTACTTCGCAAATTCCTAGAAGTTCCGGAGAAGACCGAAGTTTTCAAGAACATCGATCACCAAGCCATAGATATCAACAAGGATCTAACCTATCATGAAGTACCCATTCATATTTTGGAAGAAGCCTTCGGAACCACCAAGACCCGGAGTATCAAGTTTCTCAAGATCCAGTGGAGCAACCGTACTGAAGAAGAAGCTACTTGGGAGCGAGAAGATTACATTAGGACTGAGTTTCCAAATCTCTTTAGTTCCTACTTCTTCTTAAATCTCGAGACGAGATTTTGTTTAAGGAGGGAAGGTTTGTAACACCCCAAAAATATTAATCAAGATGATCAAGTTCAAATCACCTAAGTTTAGGGTTAAGCAAAACTTTTATTATTAAATTTAATATGAGTGTATGTGTGAATTGCATTAGTGTATGAATGAGTGCAATTGCCATGTTTGATTGCTAAAAATGATAAGTAATGGTTTAAAGATGAATACTACATCATCTAGGCCATTTACAAACAAAATCAAAAGAAAATAAAATCAAATATGAATCATATAAGCAAATGGTCATTTTGGCCAAAATTATCCACTAGACCACTTTGAGTGTTCCTAGTAAAAGATTTATAACAGAAACTTTCCCAATTCTTTTCACCCCTTGCTATACCAAGTAAAAGTGAACCCAAGCCCACTTTACAAATTAACAAACACAGATTCCAAATCATTTTAAAGGACATTGCAAAATTGAATCAAGTGTATGTACTAAGATCATCACTTTTCAAAAACCACTCAAATCAATTCACCTTGGCAAACCCAAGCAACCATAGACTATCAAGCAAGTACTCAGAACACTCACCAAAATTCATCCAAAAATTCAAATCTTGAATTCATGCAGCCATTTGGTCGAGCACCTGGCAGACACCAGTAAACCTTGCCAAACTTCTACTATTCTGAGCAGTAATCGATCGCCACTGTGCCCCATTTCTCTCCCCTGGTCTCCCCTAGTGCCCATCAGCGCAGTGGACACGCTCCCCCTTTGCCGTTCGCACCAGTGTCGCGCCGCCCGAGCTCGTCGTGCCAGTCAACCAAACACCGCTCGCTACAGACCGCGCTGCCCTCTTCCACGATGTCCAGGAGACATGCGACACTCCACCGCCCTCTGTCCACCCCTCGACCGGAGACACGCCATGGACCAGCCGTAATTGCCGCGCACACTTCTCTGTCCGCCATGTCAAGAGCGCGCTAGAGCACTGCAGCAGACACACGCACAAACGCCGCGCCTCCCCCTCTCCACGCGTGCCCGCACTCACCGTGACCCCAACTACCCCCCAGACACGCCCGTTCGCCGTTGCACAGGCCGTAGACACTGTACGCCGTATCGAACGCCGTCGTTCCCGCACAGAGCACGGACCGCTCCCGACCATTCTCGACCGCCCCTTGCCACGCCATCACTCGCATGACGACCGCCCTGAAGCACCGCATCAACCCCTACCCTCAGCCATGTCGACAGCTCACTGCAACAACGTCACCGACGAGCCTGAGCCATGCCGCCCTATCCCTCTCGCCCATGTATAAATAGAGGCCACCCCAGCCCCAATTCTCGACACCATCTCACTCCCCTCTCTCTCAGAAACCTCCCACACCTCTCCCCGGAGTAAGGCGAGCACCACATCGCTGGAATTTCACCGGAGCCCGCCGTTGTAGAGGAGAAGAGGAACAGGAGCTAGGAGCCGCCCCAGGAGCCGCCGTGACCACCATTCGACTCGCCGTCGACGACAACCTCATTCGCCCCATCACCGACCTTAGTTGGAGCCTAGGTGAGCCCCCATGTACCCCCACCGTCGCGATTAGGGTTTAGTCTCGCCGGAGCTATTCGCCGAAGACGACGAACCATAGCCGTTAGATCCTAGTCTAATTGTAGGGCTGGGATTGAAACTTATCGCTTCACGTTAATTGAGTCGCTGACGAGTATGACCCGCCTGTCAGCAGCCCATTGCGCGCGCCGCGTAGCTGGGCCGACCCAATTAGTTTCCCGCGTAGAGCCCATTGATTCAAATAAACTTTTTCCAATTTAGTTAAAACTAGATTCTGTTAGTAGATTCAAAAATCAATTCAAAGAGATTCACTATACCAAATTGCATGATTCCAATTTTGTTAGAAAGCTATTCAAAATACCTATCCAAGCTTGTTGGATTCAAACCATTTGAAATTGTAGATCACCTATACCAAAAATAACAAGACAGAGACTTTTCCAACTTCAAATATTTTTCAAAAATCAACTATAAATGCTTTTGAGTTGATTCCAACTCTCAAAAATCACATTTGACAAGATCTATCTGAATATGTAAAAATATTTAGGCCTACATGCAGTGATCTTGGACTAGTACCAAAAGAATGCTATATAGGCATTTCTAGTCACTTTAATTGTATTAAAAAGTAATTTTTAAACTTTATAAAATATGACCACCACTTTAAATCACATTCCCAAGTATTAGAATATGTGGTGATGACATGTGTCAACATGATCCCATATTTTAATTGGAGAATATTAAATCTTAAGTATTTTCAATGAGTAGAAATTACTCTTCTAAAATAAGAAAAATAAGACTAGGTCTTTATTTCATGTGATGTTTGTGATGATGTTAGATCATCTAGTGTGAGACTTTGTGTGCTACATAGAAGTAGTTAAGTATTGTTTAGTGATTGTGTACCTCGTATTCATTTATAGATGCTAGTACCTACTCGGGATACGAGGATGAGGAGTACTATGAAAAAGAAGAAGAGAACTTTAACCACTGCACTACTCAAGGCAAGCTAACACTTGCAAGCTTCATACCTATGCAAGATAACCTATGAAAGATGCATTAGGCATGCTTTGGTTATGCAACCTTGATTATACCAATCCCTAGTTTTACTTGCAAGCTTTATTCTTTTACTTTCACCAAAGTTCTTTACCTTTAGTTAGTGATTTGTGAGTATTGGAAAAATAGGATAGATGTCATAAAGAGTATAAAACTAGGACTAAGTAGTTATACTTAGATGCCATTAAAAAGCATAAAACTAGATTTGAATAGTTACACTGGATTAGCACCCTCATTAGTGAATACCCTCAACTTTAGTGGCTAGTGCTAAGCATAAAAGTTGATCTTTTAGATGGGAATACTTGGAGAAAATGATTATGAAAACCTTGGAATGATGGTTCATTATATTGAAATGTTTTTGACATGTGTTATGAACACAAAATGATTTGATGATGAAACTTCTTGAGGCATGAGCCTAGATTTTGATAAAAACTGATGGTTGGGTTCGAATGTGATACCATTCCAATTTTACCGTACAACCACAATACCTGAATTGGGTAGGGCTTAACTAGAAGTTTATATGCCTTAGTATGGGTTCCCTCGCTGAAAGAGGTTGAGTTGAGGCTACCTCGTGAATGTGAATGTCCACCTATGCAATGCCCAGGATGGCAGATGGCCATGGCTGGGAGGCCAAGCTCATAGGGGAGGTGCCTATACTAGAGTGTGTAATTGAAAGGTTATGATTGATTATCTGCATACTAAGTATGATGATTAGGGTTATCCCTGACAGATGTGTCGGATTTTGTGGTGAAAGTGTACCACCTCTGCAGAGTGTCAAACTATTTGAATAGCCGCGTCTATGGTCATGGACAGTTGGAGTGGCCATACTGTTCCGTTGTCAGATGTTTTCAAAATGACTTGTGGATTGAACTATGACCTTGACTTGACCACAACAGGGTTGTGGATATGAAAACTAGGTTCCCACTTAAGTGATGTAGAAAATTATATTAGGTTCTTTACTTTTGAACTCCTTATGAAATAAACCTAGGTTTTCGCAAATAAACCTAGAGCTTAAGATTCCTACTAGAACTACCTTACTTGTTAGTGCTAGTTTGCGAGTACTTAAAGAGTACTCATGGCTTTGTCTCTGGCTATTCCCGTGGCCAGACTATGAGGAAGACTACCAGGAAGATGGACAGCAGGAGGTCTATGACAACTAGGATCATCTCCCATTGTTAGCATTGCCTATGACTCTAAAGATGGAGCCCCTACTACGTTTACTTTCCACTGCTTTGATTGTATTAAGACTGGATAATGAGATCCTTTATTTGTAAGACCTTTATTATGGTTTGTAATGGATGATGTACTGTGGTAACAATTCTGTTATGTCTCGCAAAAATGGTAATCCTGGGGGATTAAAAATCCGGGTGTTGACACACACCTCTCCAACGTAACGTACCTTCTTGTAAGGGAACACGGGAATACATCTTCGTCTCCACGTGCCTCGGTTATCTCTATACCCGCGCTTACTTTCCTTGTGATAGCCATCGTGCTTGAAGTACTTATATCTTGCTTATCACTTGTGGTATATTTATCTTGTGTTATCTTGCTTAGCTTAACTTGTTGTTGGTGCACTTAGTTGAGCCTAGTGTATTTAGGTTTTATGCTTGTAAAATAAACGTTAGTTTAATTCCGCATTCTATCAAGGCAAAACCGTAATAGCTTTGAAATTGCCTATTCACCCCCCCCCCCTCTAGGTAACATCTTTATCCTTTCAATTGGTATTAGAGCAAGGACTCTCCTTGTTTAGGCTTCACCGCCTAGAGTGTCAAGATGTCGGCTAGTAGTATAGTGCACAATGACACAATTATCTTTGATGGCACAAATTATGCTTTATGGAGAAATTTCTTGCTTTGTAATCTTCGGACCTTGTGTCCAAATATTGAGCGATTTATAGATGTAGGCTTTTCCCCTCCGATGGATCCTCAATATCTATCTTTAGAGGATGAGAAAAATTTACATCTAGAAGCTCAAGTATCTAATAAGCTTATCTTCTCCTTGAGTCCCACAGTTAATTTGTTCTTGATGATTGTAAAGCGCAAGTCATCTCATGAGAGGTGGACCAAGCTTAAAGAAATATTTGGTGGTTCGATTTCTCATATTGTCAGTGGTCTCTCCGAGGAGCTCTCTTCTCCTTCACATCATGAAGAGCTCCAAGTTGCTTCCACCTCCAGCTGCAAATAGATTTCGATTCTTTCCACTTCACTTACATGTGACAAGTCACAAGATAATGGCATGGAGAGTGGAAAAATCATATGTGATGATGGTAGTGTTTCTCTTTACACCAATGATTCTTGTTCTATAAATGATAATGGTATAGAGAGTTTGGACTTAAACACTTCTTGCAACAATAGTTCTATATCCCCTTGTGTTGCTAGTCCTTGCATATCGTCTAGGAGCTATTTGAGTACTAATGTAGATGATATGCTTGATTTGTCTTTTTCCCATGTGCAAAATGCTTCTATTTCCTCTAGTTGTGTATCTAACAATGTAAAGGAAATCAAACATTCTATGGAGAAAGACACAATCATGAATGGAGATTCAACAATATCATCATCTTCATCCTCCTGTGCTCACATGTGCCTTATGGCAAGAGGATCAAAGGTATCTCCTACTTTGGATCCCAACATATCTTCTCTAGATAATAGCAATGATAATGATGATAGTGATGATGACCTTGATGAGGATACTAGTGCTCTTGTGCTTGAGTTGACTTTTTTTGTGTACCTCTCTTCATGGTAATAATAAGGTTGTTGCTTGTCTCAAACACGTTATGGACACCATAACTAAACAAACAGAAACCATAGAGGAGTTGGATTTCCAACTTGATGATGGGAGTCGGAGATTCAATCTCCTTAAGCAAGAGCTTGCTGGGGAAAAGCACACTAATTGTCTCCTCACACAAAAAATTCAATCTTATGAGCTTGAAAAGGTAAAAATCTATTAATAATGCTAGTGCTACTAACTCTACTTCTTGTGAAGCATCTATATTAAAGGATAATGTTGAGCTAAGGGCTCAACTTGAGTTGCTAACTAGCAAGTATAGGAAACTGGAAGAGAGTCATGAAATTCTCTCGGGCTCTCATAATGATCTTATAATCTCCTATGATGGGCTAAAGTTAGCTCGTGAGGCAAGTATCACTAAGGTAACATCTTGTGAGCCTCATTTGGACATTAGCACAACTTCTACTCAAAATGCTATTTTGCCATGTGCTAGTCCTAGTGATCCTTCTTGTCATACATTTTATAAACGTTGTGTTGGATTACTTGCTTTGCCTTGTTGCTCTAACGATGAAGCTTCTACTTACTCTAGTACCACTATTTCTACTAACCATGTAGAGGAAATCAAAGAGCTCAAGGCCCAAGTCACTTCTTTGAAGAAAGACTTGGAAAAGAGTCATGAAAGCAAATCCAGACTCGATAATATTTTGAGTGTGCAAAATGCCCCAATGATAAAAGTGGACTTGGATTCAACTCCAATAACAAGAACAAGTCCAAGAGCAACAATAAGAAGGGCCAAGACCAAGTCAAGAATTCAGCCAAGATTATTTGCTTCAAGTGCAAGGTTAAAGGACATCATGTAAGATCTTGTCCATTGAAGAAAAAGAACTTGTGTGAGAAGCAACAAGGTAAGAAGCCACAAGTTCAAGGTCAATCCCAATCTCAACCTCAAGTTTAAGCTAGGCCACTTCCTAAGAAGAATCGGGATAAGGCTCACCAAGACAAGAAATCAATGAAGAAGAGAAAGGGGAGCACTTGTTGCTACATATGTCGTGAGAAGGGGCACTTTGCCTCTTCATGTTCAGACGGTACCTTATCTAACCCTATCATTGTTGATGATGATTATTCTCTTGGGAAGGATAAGGATGGCAATGTGTTTGCCAAGTTTGTTGGAACTCAAAGTGGTGTCAAGAAACGAACCATTTGGGTTACCAAGCCTATTGTGACTAACCTCTTAGGACCCAACTTGGTTGGGGACCAACAAGCTCAAACTTGATCAATAGGTGTTTTTGGAGGGCATTGGAGACTTGGCTAACTCATGAAGAATTAAGGGATCTTCATATATTATATTTAATCAAGCCAAGTTATAAGTATTATCATCTCCCTACCATATACCCAATGCACCTCTTTGCGGTAACTAAAACTCAACTCTTTTATATTGTAAGTTACTTGCCCCTTTACATGTTTTGGTTTTGTACCAAGTATGTGTTTGTATTTGTTATGCCTCATGCTTTATTATTTTGTGCTTTCAAGTATGTCTAGGTGTTTGGCACATCATTTACTCGTGTGTTTTGTTTTAAGCCTCTAATGCATCTTGATGATATCTAATTTGGCTCTTTTTGAGTGGTTAATGGAACATCCCATTTTGGGGGAGTGATATGCCCCGTGCATCTCTCAAACCTTAAAATGTGTGTACATGAGTAATACCACTTAGTATTGATATTGCAAGCTTATCTAATCATTATGTGGTGTGTCATACTCATGAGAAATTCAAATTCTAAATGTCCATTAATTATCTCTAGTTCAGGTTATTTTTCCTCTTATTAAGAAAAATTGAATACCACATTATGGGGGAGTAATATGCCTTTTGCATATCACAATACTAGGAAATGTGAACATATGAGGTGGTGCCACTTAGAGTTGATATTGTTGATTATCTTGTATCTAGGTGGCAAGTTAGCTCAAACAAGGTCCTAATTTTTTTAGAAGCTTTTATTGCCCGTCTTCTCGGTCTTTGCTTGAGTAATAAATTCTTGGTGTGGCCTTCCTCAAATGCATATCTCTATATCTTATTTGGGAGACCATTTGCTTCAAGTTATTCTAACCATTGCTTTGCATGATTGTGTGACTAGTTTAAGCTATCAAGAATCTCTATCTTTGCATAGTGCTTAATCTTTTTATTCCTATCCTATTCTTTTTATTGTGAAGATTTATCTTTAATATCCATGCAATATACCACCGGAAATAAATTCCAATACACTCATTGTCTTCGACAATTGATATACTTGGGTGTGGTAGCATTTGTGGATCATCTTCACCTTGGATTTCACCTCTTATTGCCTTTTTTCTTTCCAAAAATTGTTGTGGCTCCCATTGTCTTCCTTGGCTTTTGAACATCTCTTTGATGGTGTTTTTGATTATTATCAAAAAACAATTAGTGGAAGACAAACTTTTCTTCTCAGAACCTTGTGCCATTGTTAAAAGTGTTAAGGGTTGGGTTTATTTGTTGAAACCTTGCTATTTTGGGAGTTTGTTATCTCATTCTTTCTTCTCTATGTTATTTGCTTGAATGAGATAAATCTTTGAGCATTTGTGTTTTTATCTCATCTTTTATGCTCAATAGTTTTTGCTTGGTTCATTTGTTGAACTTCGTTGAACAAATCTTGTGTTGATTTGATTCTTTGATATAGTTTGGACAACAAATATGTTTTGTCACACCTTGTATGCCTTCTTGAATATTTTGGTGTTTTGTCCAAATTATATCTTTGTTAGTTCTTGAAAGTCGCGTGCATGCATGTTTACTAAATGTATATCTTATATCATGTTTTGCTTTCTTTGATCCAATATATAGGGTATACTCCATAAAATCTTTAAACGGCTATGATGTGCATGAAATTCAAATGTCATCTCTAAATATGCACATATTTTATGGAGTATGTCCTATGTGTTATGGTTAGTCTAACCAGTTTGGACCCAATAAGTTTGGGTACCAAGATGTACTTGAATGTTGTTTTAGGTACATTGGAGATACAATTGATGCTTGTCTCGTCTATAAGGAAGGTGTTGTCACCACATGATAATTGGATCCAAGCAAGGATGATCGAAAAATTCTTATCTGCTACATCATACCATTGCTATCTCGGTAACAAGTATCTTATTCATGCATACTATTCTTCCATCCAATATCTTGTAGGTTACATCTTGGCATGAATTTATTTGTTTGTAAATGTTGTGGTTCTTGCAAGGATCTTTGAAAGACTTCTCTATCCTTATTGCTTATCTGAGTAATTTGAGATGATGCATATTTTGGGGAGTATATCAAATCATTTTCATGATTCACCAATTCCAAATATGTGTTCTAGCAATTTATTGCATATCAATTCCTCATGTGCAATATTGTTAAAATTGCATTGAATCCTTCCTTTTGATACTTGTTTCCTTTCTCAAAATATCCCAACTAGCATTACTTCCCTTAGTGTTAGTTGTGATGTTTTTGAGGTTTTTTTTTCTTTGGTGAGGTTCATTGATATACCATAAGAGAAAATAGAGCCATGGGCTATATATGCACTTAAGCAAAATATCCTTTTGATATATATTATGACTTCCTCTTGGATATATTGTATTCTTATTTTTTTAATCTCTTATGTGTGGATGTTTCTTTGTGGATTATTCTCATGTCTTGTCCACTCAGAAACTTATATACACAAGAGTGTTAATATCCTCGCTCTTTGCCAACCATCTCTCTCATCCTCTTGTTTTTAAAGGTATTGGTAAGGTCTTGATTTATGAGTGCTCGGTTTACTTTTATTGCATCTTCACGCACTCATATCTCATATTTGGTTTCTTTTGGACTTCAACTTGTCTTGACAAGTGTATTGATTTATATCTATACTCCTTGTATCTTGGTTGTGTTCTAAATGATATAGAGGGAGTGATGATTCCATTTCTACATATTGTATTCAAATGAAACAACTACTTTATGCACGAACCATGGGGAGATTCCGTATTTCATTTAGATCACTATTTTTACATTTGATTATTTGGATTTTTCGATTGCTTGCTTCATCCATTGAAGTTCCTTCACCTTGTTATCCTTTTAGCAATCATTGATCCTCAATATAGTTTGATTTCCTCCAAGTATGCGTCATTGGATATGTGCATATGTTTTCACTCATATTACGAGTAATGCACACCTTGGGTAGGAACTCATACTGTATTGTCCTTCTAATCTTGTCATCCATTTTGGCACTTGTTATCAATGGGGGAGAAGTTTAGAGGGTTTTAAGGTAAATAGTTTTGTACTAAAGATTGGTTTGTTCTTAAGTGTTTTCCTTTCACGCATTTCATATTTATTATGTTTTGCATGGTTGAATATATAGCGGAAACTCTCCCAAAGGTTATGCTTGATAATGTATGCAATGAAATTCAAGTTCATCACACGTGCATATATTGTGGGGGAGTTTGTTCTATATATGTTGGTTCTACTCACATCTCTTCCATTAGTTGTAGTTTGTGTGAGTAGAATCGGTTTTAATATGGGCAAGTATCTTTGTGTTACTTAACCATAGAAAATACAACCTCTTATATACAACTTATTCTCGGATAAGTTGCGTACTTGCATATAATATTCATTACATGAACCCTCTTGTTGTGATTGTCATCAAATACCAAAATGGGGGAGATTGAAAGGGTGATTACCCCTATGTGTGGTTTTGGTGATTAATGACAATCCCTATGGACTAATGTTTTCATTGAGTTTATATGAAGGAATATTCCATAGGTCATTCTTGTAGTCCATGTGTTGGATTCAAGTATGGATGCCATGAAGATAAAGATATACCTTAATTATTGGCATCAAGATTATCAAGTTGAAGAAGAATATGATATGATCAACATATTGAGAGTGTGATCTCAATAGAAGAATTCAAGATATGGCTCTAAGTCTGTGTAACATCCCAAAACTCTAATTCAAGGTTATTAAGATCCAAATCATAAAATTTAGAGTTAACAAAAACTTTTCCATTTAAAAATAATTAAGCATTCATATGTGTGTGCATATAATTTAGGAGTTGTTTTGAATTGCCATGTTTGAGTGATCCATTGATTGTAAAATGATTCTAAGGTGAATTAAACATCATCTAGATCATCCCCAAACAAATCCCAAAGAAAAACAAATCAAAATAAATCAAATAAGCAAATGGTCATTTGTGCCATTTTAATCACCTTGCCTACTTTGGCTATTCCAAGAACTCAAATCTTAACAGAAACAATTGTGGTTCTTTGCACCCCTTGCTAGTACAAGTAGTGATGTACCAAGGCCCCCTTTGTGATCTACTAAAAACTTTCAAACACTAAATTTAAATGACAATTGAAAATTGAATCTAGTGTATGTATCAAGATCACACTTATTCAAAAACCACTCAAATGAACTCCATTTTCAAATCCCAAGCAACCCTAGATACTTAAGCATGTGATCAACAACCCCACCAAAAATCTACCCAAAATTCAAACAAAAGTTTCTTCCGGCCATTTTGTCAAACACCTTGTGGGCAGAATCAAATTAGCCTAACTATTACTGTTTTTTATCAAATCTTGTCGAGCCATTTGAGTTGCATTGATCATCCTTGTCTCCCCCAAGTCCAACCAGACCAAAACCAACCCTATCTCTAGCCCCTGGCGCCAGTGCCATGCCGCCCCGATGCCATGCCCGTCGGCCAACCTTGCCAGCGCCACAGCAGACCACCAGCCCCTCTCTGCAACTCCAGGAAGCACGGCGTGACCTCACCGCCGCCCACGGTCCACCCCACGGCCACTGCTAGCCACTAGACCACTCCCCAGCCTCGCCGACCTTTCTCTCTGCGCGCAGCCAGAGCGCGCCAGAGCGCCCTCACCGCCAGCACGCCACAGACCACGCCTCGACCGCAGATCGCGGACGCCGCTCCGCCTCGACCCCAGCACCCCGCCAGACATGACCGTGCACCGCCGCGTGACCCACAGTCGACGTGCGCCGCGTCGAGCACCGCCTCTGTCTCCCAGAGCGCGCAACGCTCATGACCATATGCCACCGCCCCTAGCTGCGCCATTAAGCCGTAGAGCACCGCCAGGATGCAAGCCACCGTCCGCCTATGTCGCCCATGCTGATAGCGTCATGTATCATCGTCACTGACGAGCTCGCCGTCGCCCTCTCGATCCTCTCATCGAGCCTATATAAGGAGCCCTCCCCAGCACCATTTCTTCACACCACTCAACTCCCCTCTCACCACTGACCCTTCCTCACCTCTCGCCGGAGCCTCTCGAGTCGCAGTTCACCGAAATTGCACCGGAGGAGCCCGCTGCAGAGGAGGAGGAGAGGCTTCCGTCGATTCGCCCACCCTGCAGCTCCTCGCTGCCCACCGTTCTGCTGTCTAGTTCGATGCCCGCCTCGCCAGACTATCCGGAGCCACGCACGTCCCAGAGACCCCACCGGCCGTTTAGGGTTCGGTCTCGCCGGCGACGACTTCGTCGTCGATGATGACTGTGAGCCGTTGATCCACGTGATAATCGTGTGGCCCAGATCGCTAGATACCGTTTCGCGTTTTAAGTCTCGCTAACAAGCGGGACCAACCTGTCAGCCGCCCTCTGCGCCGCTGAGCGCCATTGGGCCGACCCATTTCCTTTCCTGCGCTATCCCCCGAATTCAAATAAGTGTTTTTCTATTTAAGTTTAAATCCAATTCTGTCCCTTAGTTCAAAAATAATTCAGGAATATTTACTGAACCAAATTGAGTGACTCCAATTTTGTTGGAAAGCCTCTGAAAAGATCTATCCAAGCCCGTTGAATTTAATCCATTTAGAGTTAGAGATCTCTCATAGTAAAAATAACAAGACAGAAGCATTTGCACATTCAAACAGTTTTAAAAAATCAACCATAATAGCTTTTGAGTTGATTCCAACTCTCAAAAATCACATTTAACCATACCTATCTGAATATGTAATAATATTAAGGTTTGCATGCAGTGACTTTGGACTAGTACCAAAATAATGCTATATAGGCATTTCTAGTCACTTTAAATCATTAATTTTTAAACTTAAACTTATTAAAATGTGATCCAACCTTTAAATCACATTCCCATATGTTAGAATATGTAGTGATGACATGGGTCCACATGATCCCATATTTTAAGTGGAGAATATTAAATCTTAGTTATTTTCAATGAGTAGAAATTACTTTTCTCAAATAAAAAGAATGAAGCTAGTTAATAAAACCTTGTGATGCTTGTGATGATAGTAGATCATCAAATGTGTACCTTAGAATGCTAAGTAGACTAGTTAAGTATTGTTTGGTGATTTTGTATACCGTATGTATTTACAGACGATAGTACCGACCAAGCTTTCGAGGAGGAGTTCTACCAAGAGGAGGAGGAAGAAAACTTCAACCACTGCACTACACAAGGCAAGCCTAGCACTTCAAGTAAACTGAGCAAGCTAACACTTGCAAGTATTATACTAGCAAGCCATCATTAACAATGCAAGCTAGATAACCTAAGCAAGATTCACTAGGCATGCTTGGGTTATACCACTTTTACTATTATCTACCCCAAGTTTCATTTCGAAGTTTTTACTTTCTTTACTTTACCAAAGTCCCTTACTTGTTTGAAGGTAGCATAAAAAGTATAAAACTTGACCTACCTAGATAACCTTAGATGTCATTCTATGGCATGAGATTGAGATTAGCATCCCACCTTAGTGAACACTCTTAACTTAGTAGCTTAGAGCTAAATCAAAACTTGAGTCACTTTAGATGGGAACACTTGGTGAAAATGAATTGTGAAAACCTTGGAATTATGAGTCATTCTATTGAGATGTTTTGACATGTGTTGCGAAACACAAATGGTTTATGATGATGAAAATGTTGAGGCCTGATCCTTTGCCCTTTTACAAAAACTGATGGTTGGATTCGGATGCGATACCATTCCAATTTTACCGTACAACCACAATACCTGAATTGGGTAAGGCTTAGCCAGAAGTTTATATGCATTAGTATTAGTTCCCTCATGGGAGAGGTTTGAGCTGAGGCTACCTCTCAATGTTTTCCACCTATGTAGTGCCCAAGATGACAGATGGTCATGGTTGGGAGGCCATACTCATAGGAGAGGTGCTTATACTAGGGTGTGTAAAGGGAAGGTTATGTTTTATTATCTGCATACTAAGTATGATGATTCAGGGTTATCCCTGACAGATGTATCGAATCTTGTGGTGAAAGTGTACCACCTCTACAGAGTGTCAAACTATTCAAATAGCCGCGTCCACGGTTATGGACAGTTGGAGTGGCCATACTATTTCGTTGTCAGATGTTTTCAAAATGACTTATGAAATGAATGATGAATCTTGACTTGACCATAATAGGGTTGTGACTATGACACTAGCTTCCAAACTTAAGTGATTCTAGAACTTTATTTTATCTTTCTTTGTTTCTAAACTCAGCTTAGGTTTCAAACTTAACTTTACAAATAAACCTAGAGTTAGCATTTTCCTACTAGAACTACCTTACTTGTTAGTGATAGTTTGCGAGTACTTAAAGAGTACTCATGGCTTTTGTCCCTGGCTATTCGTATGGCCAGAGTATGAAGGAGACTATCAAGATGACGGACCGCAGGACGGCTATGATAACTAGGACTATCTTCCATCGTCAGCATTGCCTGTGCCACTGAAGATGGACCCCACCGCTACGCTTATTATTTATTCCGCTGGTTGTTGTATTAAGACTGGATCATGAGATACTTTATTCATGTAAGACCTTATTATGGTTTGTAATGGATGATGTACTATGATATCTAATTTGTTATGTCTCGCAAAAATGGTAATCCTGGGATTGCGATGTATGACATAACAGGCATCTGGGATTAAAAATCCGGGTGTTGACAAGTTGGTATCAGAGCCATCCTGACCATAGGAGACCCTAGTTAGAATGGACGTCCGAACAAAAACTTAATTTCAAAACCAAAGTGAGTATTTATGATAAACTATTTCCTCTCTTACCCTTGGGAATTCATTCTTTCTCAAAAATTCATGTTCCTACAATTCTTCCATTACTACATAAAATTTGACACACTTGATCACTTCACTAACTTCCTCATCCTAAATTCTTGTAGATGGAGACTCAGTTCAGCAAGTTCTACCTGTTGGGCAAAGGAGGCCAACTGATCTTCGAGAGGGATCTAGATTCACTGTCTGAGTTATTGGGACGCCCACATCCGGAGTTTCTTGGAGATCAACTTCCTGGACCCCCAGGAGGAGATTTACAATGGCTAGTCACCGATGATCTTCGAGGAAGCATAGAAGCACCAATGTCCGGGAGAATCCAGTTCTCCGTAAGAGAGAACAACTGGCTAGATGGATTAGCCAGGGCAATGCATGAAGCTCTCGCATGTCTATGTGCCCTCAGTGTCAACCAAATCCAAGGAACCCGCTTTGCACACTATGCAAGGCGTGACTTCATGGGAATGCCAATGGAGATGCCAGGTCACCCGGAGTTGAAGCGTCAAGTGGAGAACCTTGACTTCCTACTGTACGATCACCAAAAGGAATTGGACAATGCTAGGGAGTTTGCCAACCACAGCCGTGCCATTGCCGCCCAGAAGGCCCAGACTTTCTCACTGCTTGTCAAGGA
Organism: Avena insularis; assembly: GCA_023614405.1. Lineage (NCBI taxonomy): Eukaryota > Viridiplantae > Streptophyta > Magnoliopsida > Poales > Poaceae > Avena > Avena insularis. Next base: position 653,719,324 of record CM042690.1, on the reverse strand, counting down.
CTGTCAGTCTCTTCGCCTCCAGCGCGAAAAGATGGATCGCACCATCGCCCATCTTCGTAAGAAGGTGGCCGACCTCAAGAAGACCATCAAGGAGCAAGAAGCTCAGCTTGCAGCAAAAGAGGCAGAAGAGGAGGGTGAAGACATCCAGGGAGATATGGATTCTTACCTCAGCAATGATGATGACTTTATGGAGGAGGATGCCATGGACTTCTACACCGACGATGACGACTCCGACTTCATCGATGATGAGTAGATGCACTAGAGCACTGTCGTAGCAGGAGATGTATCGGTCCCAATGTATCGTAGCTTGCAGAATGGTTCTTAAAACCATCTGTTTTCCTTGTTGTGGTGTGTGTGTGTTTGTATCGTGTGCTTGTTTGAATGAATGAAATAGAGTTAGTTGCAAAACCTGAGTCAAACTCAAAGTTTCAGCTTTGAAACCAAAACCATGAACCTTAGAACTTTTCCTCTTACCCCTTTATCTATCTCAATCTTAAGATGACTCGTGGAAACCCCGGAGGGAGAAGCTCATCGCAAGACCTAATGCTGCAGATTATGCAGATGTTAGTTGCAGACCGTGAAGCAAGCGAGGCGGGGCCTTGAGCCAACTTAGCAACACTGCAGCAGATAGCTCAAATGGCCCAAAACAACCAAGGGCATGGAAATCAGGATCATCAAGGATCCAAGCTGAAAAACTTCTAGAATACCAATCCCCCAATCTTTAGTACTTCAGAGAACCCATTAGATGCTGATGACTGGTTGCAGACGATGGAGAACAATTTGGAAGTAGCCAGTGTTGATGACAACGAGAAAGTTCTCTTTGCCACCCACTACTTGGCAGGAGATGCAAGAGCACAGTGGAACACATCCGCTTTGATGAACCATGGTCAAGTGATGACATGGGAAGCCTTCAAAATCAAGTTCAGCCGCACCCACGTGCCACAGGGCCTAGTCACCCGAATGAGGGATGAATTCAGAGAGTTGAAGCAAGGAAGAATGACTGTGGTGGAGTACCATGACAGATTCCTGTCGCTTGCCAGGTATGCACCTGATGAGATCAACACGGAGGCCAAGAAGAAGGAGAGATTCTTGAATGGACTGCATGATGAGATGCAGACTGTCCTCGTCAACATCCGCTTCGAGGATCTCGAAGAGCTAGTCGACTCTGCCATTCAGATGGAAGGGAAGATTAACTAGGCAAACGACAACCGTAAACGTTGTATGATGCACCAAGCTGGATCCAACAGTCACCAGAAGTACCGTCCCAACCCCTCACCAGGATATGCACCAAGGAACAACCGACCCCTAATGTCTCGCCCAAGCTACCCCAACCGTAGTAGGGGAAATGTGAAGCCCGGAGGAAACAACAATCACTCCGGCAACACCAGCAATTTCAACCGTGCACCTCCCAAGAGCAACAACAACAACAACAACACTGCACCTAGAAATGGAAGCATGCTGTGCCTGTCGCAGCAAAAGATGAGTCTTGGATAACTTGTTTCGAGTGTGGAGTGAAGGGTCACTATTCCAATGAGTGTCCCAAGAAGACTGCCGCCACTGCCAATGTGAATGCCCCAGCTCAACAGCAATGTCGTGTTCAACCAGGGAGGAGATTTTCCCCAGGGAACTCTCACAACCGCAACGGCCGTCTCTTCCACATGAACGCCGAAGAAGCCCAAGAAGCGCCAGATGTAGTGCTGGGTATGTTTTCTGTCAACTTAGTTTTAGCAAGAGTGTTGTTTGATTCGGGAGCATCACATTCATTTGTCACCGAAGAATTTGCATGCATTAGTAAGATCCACCCAACCAACTTGAAGCATGTCATGATAGTTCAAATCCCCGGTTCAACTACAAAAGCTAGAAAAATTTGCAAAGTTGTGCCTATCAGAATACATGGGATAGATTTTTATGCCAACCTAATAGTACTCGGAACCAAAGGATTGGAAGTAGTACTAGGTATGGACTGGATGTCAAGGCATAAAGGACTGATAGACTGTGCTAAGAAAGCCATCACCATGACCAGTAGCTCTGGAGTAACAGTAGAGCATATATCTGAAACCTTGCCCCGTTAATTCAAGTGCAACAAGAGTCTATCCCTGCCCACCATTGACCAAGTCAGAGTAGTCTGTGAATACCCCGACGTATTCCCAGATGAATTGCCAGGTATGCCCCCGGATAGGGATATTGAGTTCATTATTGAACTAATCCCCAGAACCAGACCCATAGCCCAGAGACCCTATAGCATGAACCCCTCAGAGTTAGTAGAATTGAAGAAGCAGTTGGATGCTATGTTAGCAACAGGCTTGATTCAACCAAGCGCATCGCCATGGAGATCACCAGTGTTATTCGTCGACAAGAAAGATGGAGGCAAGCGTTTGTGCACAGATTACAGAAAGCTGAATGATGTCACCATCAAAAACAAGTACCCTTTGCCAAAAATAGAGGATCTATTTGATTAGTTGACTGGTTCCCTCGAAGATTGATCTTAGGACTGGTTATCACCAACTTAAGATTCGTGCAATGGATATTCCGAAGACCGCCTTTACTACTCGTTACAGTTTATACGAGTATACGGTTATGTCTTTTGGATTAACCAATGCCCCTGCTTATTTCATGAATCTCATGAATAAGATCTTTATGAATTTCCTAGATAAGTTTGTCGTTGTGTTTATCGACGATATCCTTATCTACTCCAAGTCAGAAGAAGAGCATGAGAAACATCTGAGAATCATCCTAGAAACCTTGAGAGAGCATCGATTATATGCCAAGTTCAGCAAATGTGAGTTTTGGCTGAAAGAAGTAGGATTCCTAGGGCATATTGTGTCTGCCGGAGGAGTCTCTGTTGATCCCGCCAAAATTAAAGATGTCGAAGAATGGGAAGCCCCAACCACTCAAACCCAAGTCCGTGCATTTCTCGGATTAGCGGGATACTACCACAAGTTCGTAGAAGGATTCTCGAGCATCGCCAAACCCATGACCCAATTGTTGAAGAAGGACAAGAAGTTTGAATGGACTGACAAATGTGAAGCAAGTTTCCAAGAGCTGAAGAAGAGATTGATTTCAGCCCCAATATTGATTATGCCAGATATCAAGAAGCCATTTGATGTGTATTGTGATGCATCCAAGATTGGTCTCGGATGTGTACGGATGCAAGAAGGCAAAGTCATCGCTTATCTGTCTCGACAACTAAAGCAGGATGAGTAGAACTATCTGATCCATTATCTTGAGTTAGCAGTCGTAGTTTTGGCATTGAGGACATGGCGTCATTATCTTATGGGTAATTGCTGTGAGATTTACTCAGATCACAAGAGCTTGAAGTATATTTTCACTTAGAAGGAGCTGAATATGAGGCAAAGGAGATGGATAGAGTTAATCAAGGATTATGACCTTGACATCCACTATCACCCCGGCAAAGCCAATGTGGTAGCGGATGCTCTTAGCAGATTGCCGTGTAGGCTAAACACCATGATCAAGGAGAAGCAACCAAGTTTGTATGAAGAGTTGGAGCAGTTCAGAACTGAGCTAGTTAGCAAAGGATTTTTAGCTAGCATTGAACTTCAACCCACTTTGATTTGCCAAATCAAGGAAGCCCAGAAGGGAAATGAAAGTATCGACGGAATCAAACATCGTATTGGTACAGGAAAGGTACCTGGATTCACCGAAGATGATGAAGGAGTTCTGTGGTACAAAGGCCGTATCTGTGTGCTAGCAGATTCGGAGCTGAAGCAAGTTATCATGCAGGAAGCTCGTGATACTCTTTATTCTATCCACCCCGGAGGAACGAAGATGTATCAAGATTTGAAGGAGCAATTTTGGTGGCACAAGATGAAGAGAGAAATTGCTAGAATTGTTAGTCTGTATGGAACTCCCAAGACCATACTATCAGATCGAGGAACCTAGTTTACCTCGAGATTTTGGCAGAAAGTCCAAGAAGGATTAGGGAACCAAGTAGAATTTCAGCACCGCTTATCACCCGCAAACTGATGGACAGACTGAGAGAGTCAACCAAATCTTAGAAGATATGTTGAGAGCTTGTGTGTTAGAGTATGGATCAAAATGGGAAGACTGCCTACCTTTCGCAGAATTCTCATATAACAATAGTTATCAAGCTAGTTTGCAAATGGCACCATTTGAGTTCGTATACGGAAGAAAGTGCCGCACCCCTTTGAATTGGTCACAGGTATGAGAGAGTCAGATATTTGGACCCGACATTCTCCGAGAAGCTGAAGAAAAGGTTCACAAAGTCTGTGCGCACCTTAAGGTTGCCCAATCCAGACAGAAGAGTTATGCTGACAAGAGAAGGAGAGACCTGACTTTCAATGTTGGAGATTTTGTATATCTCAAGGTTTCTCCATTGAAGGGAATGCAACGCTTTAGTCTGAAAGGAAAGTTAGCCCCAGATATATCGGACCATTCAAGATTCTGAATCATCGAGGATAAGTATCATATCAACTGGAACTGCCAGAGGAGATGTCAGCCATCCACAATGTGTTCCATATCTCGTTACTTCGCAAATGCCTAGAAGTGTCGGAGAAGACTGAAGTTTTCAAGAACATCGATCACCGAGCTGTTGATATCAACAAGGACCTGACATATCGTGAAGTGTCCATCCATATCTTGGAAGAATCTTACATAACTACCAGGACTAGAAGTATCAAATTTCTCAAGATTCAATGGAGCAACCATACCGAAGAAGAAGCCACTTGGGAGCGAGAAGATTACATTAGGACAGAGTTCCCAGATCTCTTTAGTTCCTAGTTTTCTTTCGTAAATCTCGGGACAAGATTTTTATTTAAGGGGGGAAGGTTTGTAACATCCCAAAACTCTAATCCAAGGTTATTAAGATCCAAATCATCAAATTTAGAGTTAACAAAAACTTTTCCATTTAAAAATAATTAAGCATTCATATGTGTGTGCATATAATTTAGGAGTTGTTTTGAATTGCCATGTTTGAGTGATCCATTGATTGTAAAATGATTCTAAGGTGAACTAAACATCATCTAGATCATTCCCAAACAAATCCCAAAGAAAAACAAATCAAAATAAATCAAATAAGCAAATGGTCATTTGTGCGATTTTAATCACCATGCCTACTTTGGCTATTCCTAGAACTCAAATCTTAACAGAAACAAGTGTGGTTCTTTGCACCCCTTGATAGTACAAGTAGTGATGTACCAAGGCCCACTTTGTGTTCTACTAAAAACTTTCAAACATTAAATTTAATTGACAATTGAAAATTGAATCTAGTGTGTGTATCAAGATCACACTTATTCAAAAACCACTCAAATGAACTCCATTTTCAAATCCCAAGCAACCCTAGATACTTAAGCATGTGATCAACAACCCCACCAAAAATCTACCCAAAATTCAAACAAAAGTTTCTTCCGGCCATTTTGTCAAACACCTTGTGGGCAGAATCAAATTAGCCTAACTATTACTGTTTTTGATCAAATCTTGTCGAGCCAATTGAGCTGCATTGATCATCCTTGTCTCCCCCAAGTCCAACCAGACCAAAACCAACCCTATCTCTAGCCCCTGGCGCCAGTGCCATGCCGCCCCGACGCCATGCACGTCGGCCAACCTTGCCAATGCCACAGCAGACCACCAGCCCCTCTCCGCCGCTCCAGGAAGCACGGTGTGACCTTACCACCGCCCACGGTCCACCCCACAGCCACTGCTAGCCACTAGACCTCTCCCCAGCCTCGCCGCCCTTTCTCTCTGCGCGCTGCCAGAGCACGCCAGAGCACCCTCACCGCCAGCATGCTACAGACCGCGCCTCGACCGCAAACCGCGCACGCCGCTCCGCCTCGACCCCAGCACCCCGCCAGACACGGTCGTGCACCGCCGCACGACCCACAGTCGTCGTGTGCCGCGTCGAGCATCGCCTCTGTCTCCCAGAGCACGCAACGCTCCCGACCATATGCCACCGCCCCTATCTGCGCCATTAAGCCGTAGAGCACCGCTAGGAGGCAAGCCACCGTCCGCCAATGCCGCCCATGCCGATAGCATCCTATATCGTTGTCACCGACGAGCTCGCTGTCGCCCTCTCGATCCCGTCGTCGAGCCTATATAAGGAGCCCTCCCCAGCACCATTTCTTCACACCACTCAACTCCCCTCTCACCACTGACCCTTCCCTACCTCTCGCCCGAGCTGTAGTTCGCCGGAATTGCACCGGAGGAGCCCGTTGTAGAGGAGGAGACGCTGCCGTCGATTCGTCCACCACAGCCCCTACCGTGACCTCGCATGATCCCGCCGTCGCCATCCAGTTCGATCGCCCGCCTCACCGCACTAGCTGGAGCCCTGGTACGTCCCCAGTAGACCCCCACCGGCTGTTTAGGGTTCGGTCTCGCTGGCGACGAGTTTGTCGTCGACGACGACTGTGAGTCGTTGATCCACGTTATAATCGTGTGGCCCAGATCACTAGATATCGTTTTAGGTTTTAAGTCTCGCTGACAAGCGGGACCAACCTGTCAGCCGCCCTCTACGCCGCTGAGCGCCACTGGGCCGGTCCATTTCCTTTCCCGCGCAAGCCCCCGAAGTCAAATAAGTGTTTTTCTATTTAAGTTTAAATCCAATTTTGTCCCTTAGTTCAAAAATCAATTCAGGAAGATTTACTAGACCAAATTGAGTGACTCCAATTTTGTTGGAAAGCCTCTAAAAAGATCTATCCAAGCCTGTTGGATTTAATCCATTTAGAGTTAGATATCTCTCCTAGTAAAAATAACAAGACAGAAGCATTTGCACATTCAAACATTTTTATAAAATCAACCATAATAGCTTTTGAGTTGATTCCAACTCTCAAAACTCACATTTAACCATACCTATCTGAATATGTAATAATATTAAGGTGTGCATGCAGTGACTTTGGACTAGTACCAAAATAATGCTATATATGCATTTCTAGTCATTTTAAATCATTAATTTTTAAACTTAAACTTATTAAAATGTGATCCAACCTTTAAATAACATTCCCATATGTTAGAATATGTGGTGATGACATGTGTCTACATGATCCCATATTTTAAGTGGAGAATATTAAATCTTAGTTATTTTCAATGAGTAGAAATTACTTTTCTCAAATAAAAAGAATGAAGCTAGTTAATAAAACCTTGTGATGCTTGTGATGATAATAGATCATCAAATGTGTACCTTAGAATGCTAAGTAGACTAGTTAAGTATTGTTTGGTGATTGTGTATACCGTATGTATTTATAGACAATAGTACCGACCAAGCTTTCGAGGAGGAGGAGTTCTACCAAGAGGAGGAGGAAGAAAACTTCAACCACTGCACTACACAAGGCAAGACTAGCACTTCAAGTAAACTGAGCAAGCTAACACTTGCAAGTATTATACTAGCAAGCCATCATTAACAATGCAAGCTAACCCTTGCAAGCTAGATAACCTAAGCAAGATTCACTAGGCATGCTTGGGTTATACCACTTTGACTATTATCTACCCCAAGTTTCATTTCGAAGTTTTTACTTTCTTTACTTTATCAAAGTCCCTTACTTGTTTGAAGGTAGCATAAAAAGTATAAAACTTGACCTACCTAGATAACCTTAGATGTCATTCTATGGCATGAGATTGAGATTAGCATCCCACCTTAGTGAACACTCTTAACTTAGTAGCTTAGAGCTAAATCAAAACTTGAGTCACTTTAGATGGGAACACTTGGTGAAAATGAATTGTGAAAACCTTGGAATTATGAGTCATTATATTGAGATGTTTTGACATGTGTTGCGAAACACAAATGGTTTATGATGATGAAAATGTTGAGGCCTGATCCTTTGCCATTTTACAAAAACTGATGGTTGGATTCGGATGCGATACCATTCCAATTTTACCGTACAACCACAATACCTGAATTGGGTAAGGCTTAGCCAGAAGTTTATATGCACTAGTATTAGTTCCCTCATGGGAGAGGTTTGAGCTGAGGCTACCTCTCAATGTTTTCCACCTATGTAGTGCCCAAGATGACAGATGGTCATGGTTGGGAGGCCATACTCATAGGAGAGGTGCTTATACTAGGGTGTGTAAAGGGAAGGTTATGTTTGATTATCTGCATACTAAGTATGATGATTCAGGGTTATCCCTGACAGATGTATCGAATCTTGTGGTGAAAGTGTACCACCTCTGCATAGTGTCAAACTATTTGAATAGCCGCGTCCACGGTTATGGACAGTTGGAGTGGCCATACTGTTTCGTTGTCAGATGTTTTCAAAATGACTTATGAAATGAATGATGAATCTTGACTTGACCACAACAGGGTTGTGACTATGACACTAGCTTCCCAACTTAAGTGATTCTAGAACTTTATTTTATCTTTCTTTGTTTTTGAAATCAGCTTAGGTTTCAAACTTAACTTTACAAATAAACCTAGAGTTAGCATTTTCCCACTAGAACTACCTTACTTGTTAGTGATAGTTTGCGAGTACTTAAAGAGTACTCATGGCTTTTGTCCCTGGCTATTCCTATGGCCAGACTATGAAGGACACTATCAAGATCACGGACCACAGGACGGCTATGATAACTAGGACTATCTTCCATCGTCGGCATTGACTGTGCCACTGAAGATGGACCCCACCGCTACGCTTATTATTTATTCCGCTGCTTGTTGTATTAAGACTGGATCATGAGATCCTTTATTCGTGTAAGACCTTATTATGGTTTGTAATGGATGATGTACTGTGATATCCAATCTGTTATGTCTCACAAAAATGGTAATCCTGGGATTGCGATGTATGACATAACAAGCATCTGGGATTAAAAATACGGGTGTTGACAGTCGGTGTCATAATAGCCTCATTAGTTGAGCTATGGTTGACTAAGATTTAGAGCATGTAAACAAATGAAGAGTTCTTTATGTACCTCAAGATATTGAGATGGAACATGAGAAGATACTTGGTTGACCAATACAAAGAGTGAAGATTAGATTCAAGCTTGGTCAACACATGAAGCATAAACAGTGTACCACGTGTCTTGTGGTATGGTAAGCTTGTCAATTATGCTTCATGAACTAACCCATTATATATGTGCCTTTTTGTTATCTATATTAGTTAGGTATCTTCTCATGGGAATGCTTCAAAAGTTAAGATCTCATATAGCCCATGAGAGGATGACATCAAGTTGTGATCGTCATCAAGATTGAGAAGGGCAAGTTCAAGATAAGCATCTCGAGAAAATCATTTGCTTGAATCTTGCTATCCATATTGGTGATAATAGACATGTGAAGACGTGTCTTAATGAAGCTATCCTATAGTGGTGTATGGGGGAGCAAATTATGAGTCTTCATGAAGCAACAATGATCAAGTGATGCATTCCGTCTTGGATGGAGCTTGAAGCGTTGTCATCAAGATCAAGCGGGATGCACAAGGCAAAGGTATGGCCTTGATAGGTTTTCCTTTTACTGGTCTCAAGGTGGTTGTTGGGAGACCAGGTGATAGGATAGATAGCCGCACTATCAAGAGGGGCTTTCGGTTGGGTAACTTGATCACATCATCATAGGGAGCTCAATCATTTGCATACTTTGCATCTTCCTATTTTGTTGCTTCTTGGTGTTTCTCCATTTGAGGTTCTTGAGCTTGTTTCTAGCTCTTCAACAAGCCCAAGTTCATCGAAAATGGAATTCGTACGCATCTTCTATGGCGTTTTTGAGTTTGAAGGTTTTACCGGTTCTTCTTATAGAGAGGCTTCATGCCTTTCTTCATTTAGTTCTATCCTCCTTTGTTATACTATGATGTTTTTATGCACCATCTTGTAGAGCTTGTTGTCCTCATCAAAACAAGCCCAAGATCATCGAAATCAGAGTCCATATGCAAAAGTTATTGCGTTTTTTGTGAAGTATATTTCATCTCGGTTGTGGATCCGGTTCAATCGATTCCCACACCGGACATTCCGGTGCCAGCGCTGGTTTGACCGGATCTAAAACCGGATTTTGCGACCGAGTCTATACCGAGTTGGCAAACAGAGCCATTCCGGTTTGTAGGCCGATCCTCTGGCCTAGGGACCGAGTTACCCAGTTCTGGGGCCAGTCCAACCGACTTTTAAACCGAGTTTTCACATATTTCCTCCTAATGGAGATATTTGCTTTCCCCTATAAAAGGGGGTTCTTACCCCCAACGCTTTTGTGTGTTCTTGAGCTCGAAATTTACCTCCATTGTTGACCCTCTTGAGCTTGCTTCCTCTCCCTTCCCTCCTATGATTCTTGCATCTTTTTGAGGGATCTAGAAGAGGAGATCTAGATCTACAATCTCCACCAATCAATTCCTCTTCTAAGTGAGGGGAACCCTTTGGATCTAGATCTTGGAGTCATTGGTTAACTTCCACCATTGTTCTTCCTCTCTAATCCCTCCCTAGCACTTGTTGCTTTGGTGTGATTTGAGAGTGAAGGATTTGAGCACCCTTGGTGTTCTTGCTTTGCATTCTTGCATAAGTGTTGAGCTCTCCATTACGATTTGTTCGAGTGAGAGACCGTGAGCTTGTTACTCTTGGAGGGTGACCTCCTAGTTGGCGGGGCAGTTGGTGTCGCGGTGTCCTCTTTGTGGAAGATTGTGAAGAGACCTGAGCTTCTCCTTTGTGGAGCTTGTGAAGTGGTTGTGGAGCTTGCCATCTCCTGAGTGGAGGAAAAGCTAGCCATAAGGAAAGGGCCTTTTCCTTCGTGGGATAGACTCGTAGAAGAAGGTGAGCCTTCATGGCATTGGGAAATCCTTCGTGGAATCCCACACCTCTCCAACATGATGTACCTTCTTGTAAGGGAACACAGGAATACATCTTCGTCTCCGCGTGCCTCGGTTATCTCTATACCAGAGCTTACTTTCCTTGTGATAGCCATCGTGCTTGAAGTACTTATATATTGCTTATCACTTGTGGTATATTTATCTTGTGTTATCTTTCTTAGCTTAACTTGTTGTTGGTGCACTTAGTTGAGCCTAGTGTATTTAGGTTTTGTACTTGTAAAATAAACGTTAGTTTAATTCCGCATTCTATCAAGCCAAAACCGTAATAGTTTTGAAATTGCCTATTCACCGCCCTCTAGGCGACATCTCTATCCTTTTAGAGGGTTCTCAGTTCTGGAGGGCCATCCAGGATATCAAACAGGAGATTAGAAGGTGGATCTCTTTCTCCATCGGAAATGGAGTAGGGACCTTGTTCTTGCTTGACCCATGGTTATCGCCCCCTCCACTCAGGATAGAATTCCCCTCACTTTTTTGCTATTTGTGAGGACCCGTTTCTTCTTGTGGTCGAGGCGTACCTCGAGGATACCTGGAACATCCCATTCCGCCGTACCTTTGGAGTTGTTGAAGCCACGACCTTTACAGCCATGAGAGATTCCCTACCTACGGCTCTCTTGGATGCACCTGATAAGGTTACCTAGAGATTGACCTCGGTAGGAACTTTCTAGGTTAACTTGACATATAGGGCCCTCTTCTGAGGGCCCTCATTGCGGTGGACGACGCACCTGTGGAAAGCCCCTATTCCATTAAACATTAAGATATTTGTTTGGCAACTTCTACAGGACCATCTCCCTTCGGGCGTGGAGGTGACGGAGAGACAATGGCCCGGGAATGGCCTCTGTCCACTATGTGGGCCCTAGAAACAGGGACCCATATTATGTTTACCTTCCCCGCTGCGCAGTTTCTATGGTGCTTTGTCTACGAAGCCCTTGCGCCTGCTTGGCAGGCTCAAGAGCTAGGGGACTTCCTAGAGACTGAGGCAAACCGGACTGAGAAGGGGTGTCGCCTCTTTTGGTTGGTGTTTTCCACGATGACCTGGATCCTATGGAATATTCGTAATAAAATGGTTATCGAGAGAGTTTTCCCGAGGCGTGCTTCTGACTCAGTATTCAAATTTCTTGCTTATCTTCAGCAGTGGCGCCCGCTCTCTAGGCAGCGATATAGGGAGCAGTCGGACGACATTCTTTGAGACCTCCTTCTAGCGGCACGATCGTTCTCTTTGCCTCCGGCCCACCGAGCTTTCCCCTTGGGTGCTTGTTTCCGGCTTATCCTTTCTTTTTCCTTTTTTGGGCATTGTTGTGCTACTGCCCCAGCGGACCTTTTTTCGTTTTTGTCTTTGCCTTTGGTTCTTGTATCAGACTTGGATGATTGTACTTTATTTATAAAGCGTGGAGAAAGCCTATTTCGAGGAGGTGAGTGAAGTTGCTTTCAATATTAGAGACATGGAAGACTTGATCGATAAATTGGATAATAGTGGTAGAGACGTTTTTACTCAAAATAATCCCAGATTTGGACCGGTTAGGTGTTTGTTCTGATGATAAACAGAAAGTCTGGATGATGGTCCAAATAGATTAGGACATGAAGCTCATAAATATGTCAAAAGTGAATGTGTGTTGTATATGCAACTTAGGGGAGGATTCATGGAATGAAATATGTGAAGCTTTGTTTGTCCTTATTCCAGGACGAGCTTGTTGAGCACATGAATGCACACAACATGGAGTAAAGCAAAACAATATAATGGTTATTTCATCTCACTGGAACAATGTTGCATGAGAATTTTGTCATGATTTTGTTCATAGTGTGGATGATCTCGACTTCTACGAGGAAGGCAATTCGCGTGACGGGATATTTCACAACCCTGTATCATTTTTAACCCAAACTTCCAGGAACTTGAAACATAAAAGAGAAGAAAGCTGATTTAGGTGGTACAAAGGGGCACTAGTTCCATGATGGAATCCTTTGCCACCTACTACATCCACGTTGATGGAGGCCTCTCAAAAATTGAAACAAAGGGGCATGTGCCAAATCTATCGCAATGAGGGGGACAATATTGTGTTGCATCGACACTTGTTATCGAGGGCCTAATGGACTCTCAAACTCTCGAAGCATTGGCCCACCGAGAAGCATTGTTATCGAGGGCCCAATGGACTCCCAAACTCTCACAGTGGAGCCTCTCCATGTGTATTCCTCATTGTAAGGCTCCGCATTCAGGCGCTCGTGGACCTCCCTGTCCTCCCGATGCTCTCGTGTGGAGGCCAAGCGGCAGTTGACGGGGGCTGGCTCTGGCACGGTGGTGCCCGGCAGGAAGTTCAGCATTCCTGCCGCACACATGGAGATGCACGTTCCCGATGTCGTAGGCCCATGCCGCTTGCGCCGCCGATTGGTAGTTACTGATCCATATTTCCTTATGTGTCTTGCAGTGGTGTTCTCAGCTACCCACGTCCCCCATGCCCGCTTATGCATGTTGTGGTACTTTCTTTGCAGCAGTGGCGACGGGGGCAAGCCGCCGCCACCGCAGGAGGCACCGCCTCCTCACGACAATTGTGTGCGGCGTCGATCTGCGCTCTGAATCGATGGAAGGGACCCATGGCGGGAGGATCCGGCCATCTACGATGCCGGAGTGGGTCTGATGTGGCGGTGGAGGGCACCGTAGGGGAGAGTAGCTGCCAACACTGGAGAGCATAGGGTGGGAAAATTCTACTCGACTACCGAACGGTCGAGTATATTTAAGCGTCGGCCGTGAGAAGTAAAAGTTTTACTCCTCCAAAGAGGTTAGGGGACCGGCTAAGTACCGTTTAACCTCCTAAAACGGTCGTTTCTATTGCTCTAACACTTTTTAGGGCATGTACAATGACGTCAGTCTTACCTTACAGCTGGCACGTCGGATTTTTGCTTAGTTGGAGGAGAGAGAATGAATAAAGAGAAGATTGTCTTCCCTTAGAAATAAGAGAAGACTATTTTTCTCCATTGTATCGTGTGTCTTCTCTTATCAACACAATTTCTTACTATAATTAGTCAATTCACATTAATTCTTAGAGATGATTATAAGAGATGATCCATTGTACAACTTATTTTTATTACCTTCTCTATATTACATGAAGAGCTAAGAGAATACCCGCCTTCTCTAACATTGTACATGCCCTTAGGGATCGGCTAGAGATACTCTAAGGTCGCTCCATTGCTCTCGGCCACCTGGCAACTATATTATATATAGAGTTAAATACAATAGGAGTCCCTATACTTGTCCGGGTGGCTCAATTTAGTCCCGGTACTCGTAGTGCACAATTTAACCCGTATACTTGTCAATTAGACCAGATTTAGTCCAAAAGCTTGGTTGCCATCGAATTTGAGCTGACGCAGATGACACGTGGATGCGGGTCCCACCTGCAGGAGAGAAGCAAGCTTAGAAACTTGCAGGAACCCCTCCTGCTCCTAGAACATATATTTCCACACTACCGGTGTCGCCTCAAAGACGTCTTCCCTCCACGAATAGCCGCTACATGTTCCAGTCCAGTGATCACTTCCACTATCGCCTCCCTCTCCGTCGACTTTCTCCTTTTTTACTACCACTCGAATAGAACAGTCCGGAACTAAAGGGCATTGTAATGGCGTGGGTCGCATGCTTATGAATTAGATTGTGAGGAGGTGCATGCAAATATCTAGGAGCAGAAATATACATCCAAGATGTGGGAGGGGGTTGGTACAAGTTTCTAGGTCATCTAATCTCCTGCAAGTGGGACCCACGTCCACGTGTCGTCCGCGTCAGCTCAAATTCGACAGCAAACATGATTTTGTGCTAAATCGAGTCTAATTGACAAGTATATATGTTAAATTGTGAAAATTTCAAGTATAAAGACTAAATCGAGCCAACCGGATAAGTACATGGACTACTGCTGTATTTAACTCTTATATATACCACTCAATACTTTGACTAAATGTTAATTTCCTTCTTTGCACGTGACAAAAAAAACTAGCCCTAGCTAGAGTACATTTTTTTCCTTTTGGTTTCACGTGTTTCAGCCAACCCCATCTTTGCCCACCCCTAGCACGTTCGACGTGTTTGTTACGCCGTCACATGTCACTGAAACAAGTTCCACCCGCATATTCAGTGGCGGAGCCACCTCCCGGCGACCCCGGGCAGCTGCCCGGGCTCAGCCAGCGAGTCTTCTTTACAAAGCTAAGCTAGCTTAGAGTTCAACGCACTGTTTGATTAGGCAAAAAGTGCACCCGTGCAGCAGCAGCAAGGTTCTGCCCGGGCTGAGACGAGCAGCTAGCTCCGCCACTGCGCATATTCCGTTTCAGGAAGAACGTAATATTTTCCTCCAGCATGCATTCGAGACAGCGGAGTAGTTGTGAAGTCGAAGAAAGATCACTATTGATTAGTACTAGTAGCTAGCTTGTCAATTCTCACGTGTAGTACAAAAGAATATCCAAGCGCATATATGTACCCCTCGGAACACGTACCTCGAATATTCTTCACACATCCCGGACGGGCCGCACCGGGCAACAGCAACAGCACGTCAGCTGGAATAACTCGGAGTACCGTATTTACACGCAACGCCAAGCGTGTATTATTTGGCTATTCTTCGTGTCACGCATATTGATCTCACATATAAGTACATACTACTCCCCTCCTTTCAAAATATAAGATATTTTAGCTTATGAATAAAACGTATCTAGATATCTTTTAGTGTCTAGGTTTATCTAGGTTTGAAGTAAATCTAGACACTAAAAATAATCTAGATACACTATTTTTACAAAGCTAAAACATCTTATATTTTGAAACGGAGGGAGTACACATCGTAGGCACACAAAACCCGCCATGCAGCACGCACAAATTAGAAGCGTATTGTACATGCTTATAATTATTTTTCCGCACACAACACGATCGTCAGAAGAGGACCTGAAAACATGAAATGTCCCAAACTGCAAAGTTGTCGCTAGCCCGACGCACGGTATTCTTACTGCCGTACGTGTACACTTTCCTGTGGAGTATACTCGCACTTCGAAGCGTGCACACGAGTCTACTTCCTTGGCCAGTTCTTACCAGTCTGAGCTGCGAGCTTCCAACCTGTCCAGTGTCCAAGCTGTGAGCTTCCGCGACGAGCAATGGAGCCTCGCCACGCGCCAAACATGCTTAGAGCATGTATAACCTAAGGTGCTTAAGTACCCGTGCTTAAAGAGAGAGAGTGCCGCCACGTGACGAAACACCTAACTAAACTTATTTTACTCCAACGCTAGATGCTCTACTTGGTCCTTCGATCACAAGCATGTCTCGTTAGCATCTAGCTCAAGCACCCCTGAGTTCCAGTCCGTAGCAATACAGAAGATTAAAAAATCCGTCTAGAGCCAATTTAGCTTGCTCAGTACCTCGGCCATTCCGGCACGCAGCCGTCCGCCACTCGAACAACGTCGAACTCATGTTCCTCACGGCGGTCAGCCGCCCAGGCGCCCAGACTCGCGAGCAAGCCGCTCTCTACTCTCTAGGACCGCTTTCTACCTCACGGGCCGCTCTCTACAAACTCTGATTCCTTCACGTTTTACTACCACGTAGTCAGCTCACCTCTGCCAAGATGCAAAGCCGGCGGAGAAAGAAAAAGCAAGCACCGGGCAGACACTATGCAGTCGTGTATGTAAAAAAGGAGCAGTTACTTTCTTTAGCACCGACTAGGCACCGAAGCCAAACTAGGCACTCTTCCCCCTCCTTAAGCACCGTACGATTTCAACCTGGCAAAAAAAACCCGGTTTTCTTCTTAAGCACTTGCGTTGTACGTGCTCTTACAATACGTGGATATATGGGCAGTGGTGTCCTTGGCCCTACAATAATGCTCAATCGCATGGTGGGCCAGAAGAGGGCGTACGTACATTGCAACCGGAAATTCTCCAAGCCGATTGGCCCGTACGTAGCATAGTTTATGCGTGATTCTCAAACTTGAACCATACTGCATTCATATTCACACAGTGTTATACACTGTAGTACTAAGGAAGAAAAAAATTCAGACAGTATTCTTCTACTCATCGACGGATCACCAGCACCCATGAGACCAGTTGCTTGCGCGAACCACTCCAGGACCCTCCAATAATAGTGCGCTCGCTCATACACCAAATGGATCAGATGGAACCGTGACAGGGATCGTGTTATCGCGTGCTGTAGATAAACACTCAAACAAAAACAAAAAGCAGGATGATGTTTGGCGTCTGAAGCGATACAAGTAGACCACCCAGAAGAAAAACCAGAAAGCCTCCAAGCAGAAAAGGTCTGGCCACGCCACGCGCACATTGGGCAGACAGAGAGTGACATCTCGGCGATTCGCCCATCATATCTTTCCTCTCCACGGCCACAACCTTTTTTCTTTCTTGCCGGAGCTTCTCTCCTACCGATCCGATCCATCAATCATGGTTTGCAATGCAAGGCGTATTGTCTACTAAAACGAATGGTTACCAAGTAACCTGTCCCCAGTCGTGTCCTTTTGAAACGTACGTGCCACATTATATATGCGGCAGTAGGGTCCGTCACTTTCACACCTTCCTGCTAACACAACCCACTGCTGCCGTCCCGTCCTGGTCCGGCCATCGACCCATGGCGACGAGGAGCCGAGGTTCCATGGCCGCGGCGCTCGCGCTCCTGGCCGTGGCCGTGGCCGCCGCGGAGCTGGAACGCGTGGAGCACCCGGCCAAGAACGACGGCTCGCTCAGCCTGCTCGTCGTCGGGGACTGGGGCCGGAAGGGCGCCTACAACCAGACCATGGTCGCGGAGCAGGTACGATCCTTCTTCTTCTTCGCCTCATGATCTCCCCGCTCCTCTCGATCCGTAACCACCGTGCATGGACGGAGGGAGGGAGGATTTTGATTGGACGCGGAAGGAGTGGGAACGAAACGGCTTGGCGGTTGGTCCGCATCGCCACTTGGCATATTCGGTTATTGTTCATACCACTGGAAAAAAAAAAAAGGCAGTCTTTGTTCTTGCCTGCCTGATCCCCACCTCTTCCGCCCTCCTCCTTCCTGCGCTGCACATGGATCAGAGGATTTTGGAACTACAGCTTCGAGAAAGACAGGGCGCTGAACCATGGTGGATTTTCTTTCTTCTCCGTGTAGATGGGAAAGGTTGGTGAGAAGCTGGACATCGACTTCGTGGTCTCTACAGGGGACAACTTCTACGAGAACGGCCTGACGGGCGTCGACGACCAGCAGTTCGAGGAATCCTTCGCCAACATCTACACCGCCCAGAGCCTCAACAAGCCGTGGTACCTCGGTAGGCCTCCGCCAATGGTTTACCCTCCTCTCCTTTTCTTCAACTGGAAGCTCTTCAATGTTTTCCTCCTCTTGCCAGCCTGTTACTACTGAGACTGACGTTTTTTTGTTTCTTTCAGTTCTTGGGAACCATGACTACAGGGGCGATGCGCTAGCACAGCTCAGCCCAGTCCTCAACAAGATCGACGACCGCTTCATTTGCAAGAGATCGTTCATCGTTGATGCGGGTACAAAATCAAATTTTGTCAGGACTAGTAGCTTGTAATAGATATGTTTGTTCCATCCATCCAGAAAGAAAAGTAAAAGCCTGGTGAGGAACACAAAGATTATAGACACTCTCTACTAACCATCGCGAATTCCTCAGAAATGGTCGAGTTCTTCTTCATCGACACCACTCCGTTTCAAGAGAAGTACTGGACTCACCCTAAAGACGACCACTACGACTGGAGAGGAGTGGCGCCTCGAGGAAATTACATAGACAATCTGCTCAAGGTGCGCATTTCAAATGAAAAAATTTCATCCACGTTTAACAAAAAAAAAGATGTCTTACATAGCAAAAGAAACTGATTTCTATTTTTCTGTAAATGCTACAACCTAGGATTTGGATGAGGCAATGAAGAAATCAACTGCCAAGTGGAAGATTGCTATTGGGCATCATACCATGAGGAGTGTCAGTGACCATGGGGAGACCAAGGAGCTTCTGCAATTACTGCTTCCGGTCCTCAAGGTTTATTCCTAAGTGGCCCCAATACTAGTTAAAGAACTCCTCCCCAAAAGAATCTTTTTCTGACATGTAAATGCCATTCCAGGACAACGGCGTCGACTTCTACATCAATGGGCACGACCATTGCCTGGAACACATTAGCAGCAGAGACAGGTTAACATTGCTTGATACAAGTCGTTCTTTATTATAGAATAAAAATTAAAGCAGACACTCGGTGAAGTTATCTAACCTTAATCCACTCGCTTGTGTCATTACAGTCCACTCCAATACTTCACTAGTGGAGGCGGTTCGAAAGCATGGAGAGGAGTCTTTCAGCCAACTGATGATAAGCTCCAGTTCTTCTACGATGGCCAAGGGTTCATGTCCCTCCAGCTAAACCAGTACCAAGCTGATTTCATCTTTTATGATGTCTATGGGAACAGCTTGTATACCTGGACCTCAAACAAAATAAACCACCACCAGCCCTCCATCTTTGTTACCGAAGAATGAGGGAGAGGCAAAACCTGCCAGGATAATTAGCTTCCGAGCACTATTTGTAAGAGAAGCTGAATGTGCAATTGTGGTAATTGGTAAAGGAAATGTGAGTGGTTCACTGCTTATGAAATATTAGACTGGCTGTGAATTTTCTATAGTAAGGGAGCAGATGTGTTCTGTATCGTATCTATTTCTGATGCATACGTCAGTTGCACAGATCTACCGATGCACTATCCATTTAGAGAAAAATGAAAAACTCTACTAGCAGTGACATTTGCATATTGGTATCAGCACTCAATAAGAGTGCAAGACTACTTTCTTCAGCTTTCGCAAATACAGGGCAATTGTGTCTGTCTGTGAAAGAGGGTGCATGGAGGCAGTCATCTGACATTCCAAATTCTCAAGAGCCAATGAAACTACTTGTATTTTAAATTAATCAACCAATGGCTTACCATGTTCTTAATGGTTATCCCAAGTGTTTCATGACACCATTAGGATGATTCTTTTCTTATAAAAAAATAGGTACCTGGGGTACGGAAATTACTAGTAACAGAATAAAATTATGGCCAAAACTCAACAAAAGTAAAATATGATAACCAGTATGAGAGGCAACAGACTAACAGAAATGTGAATGCTACTATAAAACAGAACAGATGAACATCAAGCCATATGAAAGCTGTTGGAAACACGAATATCAAGGAGTGGTCCCTAGAATGTTTAAAGACCAGTTAATCCATCTTGGAGAGATTATCCCAACGAGCTACATTTAAATCAAAAACTCTCTGCAGCTTCACTAGAACTAATGCTGCATAACATCAGGTCAGTGTTTAGTTCCCTTCGCCTAGTATCTGGGTGGTCTCCGAGGAATCAACAACAAAAATGGTTTCACTAGACAGCCAATATGGCAAAAATGTCGACAACTCTTTCTTCAATTCTTCTGAATAATTCTCCCACATAGCAACTGCTAACACAAAATCATCCCATTCAAGAGCAAACTCCGGTTCCGCATTGCTACATGATCCAAATATGGTTTGCGCAAGGCCATGGTTGCACGGCAATGGAAGTTCCGTTCCACTTGATTGTTGTACTTGTATAGTAGGACAACAGACTGTTTCTGAACCAACAGTAGTCTGTTTTCTCCTTGATGCCAGCTCAGGTGCTTTCCAGTAGTAGAATTGCACCACCTAATTAAGAGACTTGTAATGAATGCAACTCAATTGAAAGAAAGGACAAATGATGTAACCAAGTTGAAAGATGTAGGTAAAATTTGTGTTCCCAAAAACTTGTTGAATGCTCACTGTTGTCGTGGGCTCGTACCATATTCATGCAACTATGGTTGCCAAACAAACAAATCCAAGGACCGATAAATAACTGATGTTTTCAAATCAAGTTGTACAATTACTTTGAAGTAATGGCATGTTAAACTTGCAGGAAATGAATAGACAGAAAAAAATTCAAAAATCTTAAAAGGAAAAATAAAATGTGCTTGATAAACTATCTTCACAAATTCTTCAGTAATTCTGATATCGCTTGCGTTAAGTTTCTTTCGGATGGATACTATGCTAGCTCATCCCCACTGGAACTAGTTCAAAAGCATATTTTGGCAGCATAAGTTCTTAAGCATTTGGGTCTTTTCAAGCTGTCAGGTCAGCCTCCTACATACATGAGATGGGAAACCATTTATTATAGGAGTACATGGCTACACTTGGCTTTAGAACAAGATATTAGGGCATCAACTTTAGTCCTGAAACTTTTTAGAAGTAGAATATTTCTTGGAAATTACTATCATAGACTTCTTTACCTTCGAAGCAGTTAGATGAACCGTGAAACATTCTTGACCAAGTTTATTACATGTGACCTCAGGGGTGACAGTTGGGCATTCACTAATATGATCATGCTGCAGTCAATCTGACTGCAGAGTTAAGTCCACTAAAAAATTAAAGTACGTGGATACCTGAAGAGCATGCAAGCTATTGGCAAATATCTTCATAAAGACATCATCTCCCCTCCCAAGACGCAGCGGCTTCCCAAGCAACTCTATGGGGTCTTCAGCTGGTGCAACAGATGTGTTGTTACTCTCTCCATCACTGCTTGCACGGAAACTAAACCCAAGAATGTGAACTCTAGCACATCGTATGTCAAAACCAGACTGCTCATATGAAAACCAGTACATGTTATCCGAGGCTGGCAAAGGAATGTAAGAGTTCTGATCAGCTGGCTCATAGCTCCATGATGTCTGGGAGAGAAAATTAAGGAGCTTTGGGTCCTCATCATAAGCACTATCTCTGGTGAACCAAAGAGTAAGGGTGAGCCTTTCACCTTCAGTTACCTGTAAAGGACTTGCTATAGTTTGTTGATAAAGGATAATGCTTGTGGGAAGTGTCAAAAGACTGAAAATATCTTGAGAAAATGAAGAGACGGCTGTCGATGAATTCAGTTTGACAAAAAGCACATGCAAGGGAAAAGGATAATTTCTTTTATAACAAAACAACAGGTTCACAGTTACCTCTTATTGCAACTTACAATTAACATATGTTACATCATAAATAGGAAGAATTAAATAATAGAGAATTCTTATTGTATCTAGTAATGGAAAAAAAATATGGCAAGCAACACTAGCAAAGGAGAATATGCATGCACATAAGACAGACAGAATTCTGATTCACACCGAAAGCAGACAAGTACCTCATCAACGCAATGGACATTACGATTATCAGCAGTGTAGATGACAACATCCTGAAAACCAATAACATTTCTCATAAATTTAAGAAATTATTCAATCGTTTTTAACTGGTAAGATCGTATGCACATCATCCATGATTATCTTGTAAATAAATGCATTACTGTGCAGGCTTACACCAGCAACTGGAACAACAGAGGAGGGTTTGCCGTCCTGAAACTGCAGAATTCCACCCTTGAAGTCCTTTCCATGACTGTTCAAGTAGCACACAGCCTTCTTATTGAAAGATGGTAATGGTCCGTTTCATGCAATATTTGAATAGAAGAGGGAAACAAAGTCAGAATGAGAAAGATCACATATAAAAGATGTCAAAATGCAAGTGATCACTGTAGGCAAAAATTTACAAGTGGGAATCATGTAGAATTAAAAAGAACTTCTCCATACTACAAACGGCTCTAGTCACAAGGGCAATACAGACAAAGATCCAACTTTCAGGGCATGTTGTTTCTTACACATGTGTGCTATGCAAGTATTTGCAAGCTTGCGACAGTCTGTTAATTTCAAGCAGCATACAAGATGACATGTTCCTTGTGTTTGTGTATGGTACTCCCAACAAGTAAGCAAACTCGGGAACTAAATCATCTAACCAAAGTAACAGCTAAACAGTTAAGCACTAGCATTACGTGACATTGTTCTCAGAGAACAAAAAACTTGACATACAATGGGGAAGAGAAACCATGCCAACTGACTGAATTCCCGATAACGTGATGGTCCTCACCGTGAAGGCTCTTTGCCTAAGATAAGGTTTATTGTCATCACTGTGCCATCCAATGGAAGCACCCTTGCACCAACTGCAAAGCCAATAGACAGGTTTTGAATGAGGAGAGCATTATAGTGTCAAGTTATGTCAGGCATCCCACAAAAATTACCTGAAAGATTTAGGAGTACTATTTATAAGATGACAGCATTTTTTAATAAGGTGAAAACATAATGTGCATCCATATGCAGTTGCTGGAGTCGTAAGGGCATATACATATATGCCGGTGCTTGAAGAGGGAGAATATAGCCATATCACTAAGCATCTGCCTAAATTTGATCAATTCCAATGAAAGCTTCGCCTTGTTCGTGCTTAGGAAACTGAGCAGAAATTAAATTGGTACTACCAATTCATAACCATCTGTTTGCCCAATCAAGGACCCATGGTAAATAAGCAAATGTGCGATCTTAAGTGGCAACTGGCGAGAAAGTTGTTCGTGTTCAAAGTTTGCACATACCGACTTATTAGGAAATATAATTGCAAACTGCTGAAATTCAGGGGGGGGGGGGGGGGGGGGGTGAATTTTAGTTCAATATTTCCGAGTAGAAAACAATTATTGCCGATGTAAATTTACTAGGATCAACGATACAGAATGGCGAGAAAGAGGTGATGCGATTGTTCAGCACCTGACGAGTCCAGTGAACTCGACGAAGAGTTCGAAGTGGCAGGAGAAGAAGGACTCGACGGCGTCGCGGAGTCGCTCGCGGATGGGCACGAAGGGGAGCAGGAGGTGGCCACAGCTCGTGGCGGCCAGGTGCGGCAGTGACGTCGACACCACCGATGGGCGGTACCCCGCCGTCCCGCAGCTCCGGTGCACGAACTCCAGCTCCTGGCCACGGCACCGTGTCAGACGATCGATTCGGATCGCACCAAGCTGGAGTTAGGGTTTTGAGAGGGTTGGGAGAATTTAGGGCGAGCGTATGATGTACCTTGCAGGTCTCTGGGGAGAGGAATCCAGGGATGAGGAGGCGGACGGGGTCCTCGGTGGCGGTCGTCGGCGGCGAAGTTGCGGTGGTGGCCATGGTTAGGAAAAGAGACTTCAGAGTTGAGCCGTGTAGAGGGCCCTGCGGAAGAGGGTCTTTCAATTCGCTTTGACTTTTGACTATGCTGACTACTCTACGCTGAATGCCACCCGCTGCCAGACTGCCGCTACAGGTTGAAACTAGTCACACTCAGGACTATCACACATAATAGTATCATGTACTCTCCTCTGTCTATAAATAATTAAGAGAAAATTACACGAGAGAAAATTACACGAGTGGTTTTAATTATTTTTTCGCTCCGTCAGTTTAGTCCTTATATTCTTTAAAACGGAACATTGAGGTCCTAAATCTTTGTTATGTGCGTCAGGTCCTAAACAGCTCTGACCCGCGTTGACCGGTGTCACGTCGGTTGTGGTCGTTAGACGGGAGATTTCCCGCGGCCTGGCTGATAGAAAATTTGCAGATGAACCCTTCTAAGTAGTCAGCTTCTCAGCCACCAGCCATTAGTTCTTCCTCGCTCTGTTTCTTCTCCAGTCGCCACCCGCCACCATGAGAACATCCACAAGCTCATCTGTGTGGAATCGACCGCGGAGGAAGGCAGCTTCTCCATCCTCGTGGCAAGCAGGCGCAGTAGCTTCTCTCTTGTCACCTCTTCCAATGGGGACACTGCCCTTGGTGCCATACCCGTGTTGTCGGTTTCGTCGGACCATTTGCCTCGTCTCTCAATCGACCGCCAATCCAGGACGCGTGTTCTACAAATGCCCTAACCACCGCGTAAGTTGTAGCTTCGATTCGATTTACAGGATTTTCATATTCGGTTCAATTCTATTGTCTCATTTAGTTCTTGGTTTCTTCACAGGTTGGTCCTGAACCTTTCAACCACTACTACTAGGAGAATGGAGAAGACAATTATATTGATTTTCTTGTTCCGAATGGGTACAACTTGGAAGAAAGAGAGGAGGGAAAATTAGATGGTGGACAGAACAATATGCTTGATGTGGTGAAGAAGATGGATGAGCTAATAGTGATTTGCAAGAATGTGTTTGCTGCAATTGTATGTATGATTGTTGTGATGTTGTATGTAGCAATCTAGAAGTAGATCTATGTTGTAGTACCAATGAGGTGGAAATGACTGCTATGTTGGATGTGTGAGATGAAAGGAAGTAGCTCAGATCGATTCGAGATCATCACATGGTAAACATCAACAGTTACTAGCTCAAGATCGACTCAAGATTGTTACAAGCTAATAAGTTTCAGCGAAAAGAAACAACCCAACTCTAATAAGTGCACTATAAAAAAGTTTGCACTTACACGGTTTGATTGAAACCAGAGATACATATCAGCATCAGGTTTTTGTCAAACCTAGCCAAAATATGAACTACAAATGTCTGAAATATGCACACATTGCCATTCCATCATCTAAACATTGGGGACTTTGTTCTCCTTCTTTGGCACTGGCTTCTTCTTGTTTGTCTTCTTCAAACCAAGTGTCTTCATAGGTGATCTTGGGGGTGGTAGCTCATCTCTACAGCTTGCTATGAATTGACTCTCAGGTATAGGACATGGTGGTGCAGTCTGAGATTGCTTAGTTGCTAATGCCTACAAAACAAGTGTACATGAGTTTCAAATAGATCCTGGTGATGTAGTATGAATGAATCAGATTATGTACATTGCTGACTCACTTGTTCCAGTAGAACCTGAATAACACTAGAAGATGTAACACTATAACTCATTGCAGAATCCACAATACTAGTTGTTGCACTTCTGGCCATCTGTGGTAATTTCTTTTTCTGAACAAGTAAAGATAGAACAAATGAAAGTAATGACAATACAAATGAAAGTAATGAAAATCTTGTAACAGGAATGTACCTTGTCAGTAATATTTCTTCTCACTAGCATTTTTGTTGGAATTTTAGTTGAAGGTTATGCATGTTCTTCAAGTTCATCCTTAGGTAGCACAATATAAATTGGTTGTGGTTCTTCTTGTGCATCAACTGTTTGTGCTGTATCAGGTGCTTGTTCTACATTAGCTGCTTGTTCATCATCATGCGATGTTGCTTGTTCATCATCATGCGATGTTGCCTGTCCTGCAACTATTGCATGTTCATCATCATGTTCTGTTGCCTGTCTTGCAGCTGTTGCATTAGGTGGTTGAGCTTGTCCTGTAGCTCTACCAAGTGTTGGGCACTTCCTTTTGTTGTGGCCAGGTTCATTGCAAACACTACAGTGGCCAACTATGCCACGTCTCATGAGCCATGTGCCACCTTCCTAAATTCATGTCTTTATGGTGCACATACATCTCAAAATATTGAAATTTAGGAACAACTGAAATCATGTGCAATGTGTCGGTATCTCGGTCGACAATGCGTAGTCCTGATCCCATATCCTTTCCAGGGAGAAGCCAGTAGATGGAGTACTTGTCTGGTTCAGTATAACCTAGCTGCTCCATAAAATTTGTCAGCTAATACGTCGTAAAGGTATCTATAATTTTTGATGTTCCATGCTTATTTTATATCAACTTTCTTATGTTTTGTTCACACTTTGTGATATTTTTATACATTTTATGGAACTAACCTATTAACAAGATGCCATAGTGCCATTTTCCTGTTTTCTGCTGTTTTTGGTTTCAGAAAATCTACTAAAGAAATATTCTCGGAATTGGACGAAACAAAGCCTAAAGTTCCTATTTTTTTCCGACACGAGATGGAGTCCAAAACAGAGACGGGGGAGGGCCAGGGACTGGCCACACCATAGGGTGGGGCGGGTCCCCCTGCCCGTGCCACCAGGTGGTGTGGGCCCCTCGAGCCTCCATCGACCTTGCCCCTTCGCCTATAAAAGCCTCCCGGGACAAAAACCCTAGATACTAGATCAGAATTCTACGAAAAGTTTCGCAGCGCCGCCGCCACCGAAGAGGAGATTCGAGTGATAGAAGTCTCTGTTCCGGCACCTTGCCGGGACGGGGAAGTTCCCCTGGAGCCATCTCCACCACCGTTGCTGACTCCCATGATGAGGAGGGAGTAGTTCTCTCTCGAGGCTAAGGGCTCTACAAGTAGCTATGTGTTCATCTCTCTCTCTCTCTATGCGTGATCTTATTGAGATCATGAGCTTTGTAATCTAGGATATATTCTGCTACTCAAGTGCTTTAATTAATCTCTACTTATCCCCACATGTGTGAAGTTGACAGTGTGCACACCCTGTGGCACTTTGGCTAAGGTTACACGAATACTTATCATGAGTATAATTTGAGTTGGATGTCTCTATGAGATTGTGGTGTTTGTTGGAACCATCTAGCGCTCAAGGTGATAGTGAGGGGTTATCTAGATGGGGAAAACTTTAAGGTGTGCTGTTATAGCCTACATCATCCAACCGGAGAGTAGTTCAGGGTAGCATCATGAAGAGAAGATATTTATATGAGAGTGTCCACTAGTGAAAGTATGATCCCTAGGCCTTGTTTCTAAGCATTGAAACACCGTTTACAATCAGTCTTGTTACATGTTTGCTTGCTTCCACTCTTATTTCAGATTGTAATTACCACTTATAATCATCCATATTACTTGTATTTTACTATCTCTTCGCCGAACTAGTGCACCTATACACCTGACAAGTGTATTGGGTGTGTTGGGGACACAAGAGACGTCTTGTATCTTGATTGCAGGGTTGCTTGAGAGGGATACCTTTGACCACTTCCTCCCTGAGTTCGATAAACCTTGGGTGATCCACTTAAGGGAAACTTGCTGCTGTTCTACAAACCTCTGCACTTGGAGGCCCAACATTGTCTACAAGAATAGAAGCGTGCATAGACATCAAGCTATTTTCTGGCGACGTTGCCGGGGAGGTAAGGTAAAAGGTACTCACATCCTCTGGCTACTAAGCTATCTCCTAGTACTATTGCTGGTGTGTGAGTGCTCGAAGTTAATTCCTTTAGATTCTGCAATTATATCTTTTTGTTTCTTGTTTTTATTTTCACTAGTTAGGCTTAATGGGAAACAATAAAATAGAGACCTTTTTAGTATTTTTTCTAAGGTAGAACATAAATGGTTTGAAAAGAAAATTAAAAAACCTATGGAACTTTCTTTGCATGCTAATAGCAATGTTATTGGTATGAATTTTTTGAACACCTTTGTTACTAATGCTATGGAAACATCTAAGCTTAGGGAAGTTAGTTTTTATGAAAATGATCTTTTTAGTTCCCCAGCTTTAAAGAAGAAAATTTGCTCTGATGATACTTTATCTCCTATATGTGGTAATTCTAATGATACTTGTGATATTTTAAATCCACATACTGAAAGCGTCCCTTTTAAAATACCTATGGAAATTGTTGAACGTGTTATGAATAACTGTTATTTCAGAGATGGAACTGTCCATCCTGGTGATCATTTACTCTTTATACATGAATTATGCGAGTTGTTCAAGTGTGCAGGTATTTCAATGAACCAAGTTAAGAGGAAGCTATTCTCTTTATCACTTAAGGGCAAAGCAAGGGAGTGGTATGAGCTACTAGACGATCCTCATCATTTGGAGTGGAAGAAACTTGAATCTCTCTTTTACTCTAAATTTTATCCTCCTCATGAAATTCATAAAGATAGGAATTACATTTATAATTTTCATCCTCATGATGGAGAAAGTATTGCCCAAGCATGGGGAGACTAAAGTCACTAATGCTCAAATGTCCCATTCGTGAGCTCCCTAGTAATATTGTTATTAATAATTTTTATGCAAGGCTTTCAGGACATTACAAGGACTATCTAGATACCTGTTTAGAGGGATCCTTCACAAGTAAGGAGGTCAAAGCTAAGTGGGATCTTCTTGGAACAATTCAAAGCAATACCGAAGATTGGGATAATGATAAAGGTAAAGAACCAGGTATAAACTATGAGTATGATTGCATTAAGTCTTTCGCTGAAACTACTGATTTTTAGGAGCTTAGTGCTAAATATGGTCTTGATCCTCAAATTCTTGTTAATTGTTGTAGAGCCTTTGCTTCTCATATTAATGCTCCTAAATAAAAATGGGACATGTATCATGAACCTTTTAAAGACACTTGCATGAAAAATGAAGTTGTTATTAATGACAGCAATAAACATGCTCAAACCTCTAAAAGTACTATTTCTTATAAGCATGTTAATTTTTGTGGAGTACATAGACTTTGTGAAAAGAATTAAATTGAAGAAGAATATTGTATCACCCACAGTAATGAAAAAACTAGAACGTGGTATAGGGCTCTAAATGATCTTGGCAAAAAAGTGTGTGCCCTTTATCCTTTTACTTGTGAACTTTGCTTTGAAGTGGGTCATTTCAATTTTCAATGCTCAGGCCATAATAATAGATGTTCTAAGCCAATGAGTATTGTAAGTTTGTATTGTGATAACATGATCACTCCTGATCAGCATGATGAACTTACATTATTTTTGGGGTGTGAAGAGTTATCAAGAAAAACTTCTTTGGTAGATATGAGTGCTTTTGATATGAATAGCGTCCTACATGGTTGTCATCTTTATTGTGTTGATAATTGCCACACAAATACTTACATACAAAATATTATAAAAGATGAGATTTTACCAAAATATGACAGGACTAATATGTGTTTTGTTCTTATTAATAAGGAGGAATCCTCCAAAGTTTCTTCTATTGTCTCTAACAATAAACCAGGGTATATGGAGAAGCTTCCTTTCAAGCATCTCCCTCCTAAAGAGAAGAAGAAAAGAAGAAGAGGAGGAATAAAAGGAGGGAGGAAACAGTATTTTCCCCTAAGCATGTTGCTCCTATTATAGTTTTTGATGAGTCTGAACTCGATGATGTTCCTATGCATGTTACCTATAGTAGTGATCATGAGTGGGAAAAGCACACTACTTTTTATATTGAAAATCTCTTCGGTACCAATTCTGAAAATGATGACGTTAATAATTGTTGTACTATTAGTACTATCCATGTTCCTTCCAATGATGATATGTTTACAAATGAAAACACTTTGGA
Source organism: Avena insularis (assembly GCA_023614405.1). Taxonomy (NCBI): domain Eukaryota; kingdom Viridiplantae; phylum Streptophyta; class Magnoliopsida; order Poales; family Poaceae; genus Avena; species Avena insularis. The sequence goes on along the minus strand of CM042690.1, from coordinate 653,689,689 downwards.
AGATAACTATTCTATTGCTTATGATGATACTATACCTCCAATATATGATGACTACAATGATGAATATGATATTTTCAGTCCACCTACTTTTGAGGAGAAAATTAATTATGATTACAATATGCCTCCTATATTTGATGATTATGGTGATGAGAATAATAATGATAGCTATTTTGTTGAATTTGCTCCAACTACGATTAATAAGAATGACTATGTTTATGTGCGAAGTATTAATTCTTTTATGCATGTGGCTCATGATAAGAATGTTTTATGTGATAGTTATATTGTTAATTTTATTCATGATGCTACTGAAAGTTATTATGAGAGAGAGAAACATGGTTTTATGTATCTCAACAATATTAAGTTTCCCCTATTTATGTTGAAAATTTTGAAGTTGCACTTGTTTTGCTATCCTATGTTTGTTGCTTTGTGCTTTCATGACTTGTTTCTTTACAAGATTATTTTTCATAGGAAGTGGGTTAGACTTAAATTTGTTCCATATTTGCTTCTTGATGCTCTCTTTTACTTCAATTCATATTTCTTATGTGAGCATCATCGAAATTATCATACCTATCTTAATGGCTATAAAGAAAGAGCTTTTGGGAGACAACCCATTATATTTTTAATTTCAGTTTATTTTTGTTTTATTGAGTCTTGGAAGTTATTGCCTCTGTAATAACCTCTCCTTATCCTTTTTGTTTGGTTTTTGTGCCAAGAATAACCTATAATGAGAGAGAAGTAAGACTTGGGAAAGTTGTTGTCCCGAAACAGATTTTTATGCTTCACTGTAAAAATTCGTGAAAACTCTCTGTACATCGGATTGAGCTGTAGTTTTTTGTGCTTCTGACCCAGTTTGTTATATAACTTTTGTTAGTTCAGCACTTTTCGATTTGAGCAACATAATGTCTTCGAAAAAATCGGGTTTTACCTGCTGATCTGTTTTGACAGATTTCTGCCATTATTTGCATTCGCCTCTTAACCTCTTTCTCTTTGAGTTCTCTTTGATTACTTGAGCTTTTAGAAGGAATTGCTACAGTAGCTTTCATTTTAATGGAAGTTTTACTTGTGTTGAAACTAAACCCAAAGACTTATTATCTTGAGTACACTAATATTGCTAATGAAGATTGTGTGAAGTTTTGTATGAAGGAAATTTTAAAGTGTAGGGAAGAATAATGTGATGAGATGAAGTATGGACAAAAGCTCAAGCTTGGGGATGCCACCCGTTTCACCCCAAGAAATATTCAAGAAGTACAAGCGTCAAAGCTTGGGGATGCCCAAGGCATCCCCTTCTTCATCAATAAAAATCTCAGGTTTCTTCCAAACACTTAATTTTATTGTTTCATGCACAATTGTGTTGTTCTTGGAGCGTCTTCGTTTTTTTAGTTTTCTTTTGCTTAGTTTTCTTAAATAAATTGGTTGGACCCCCGCATTCATACATAGTTTCAAATACGTTGATTTGGATTGGAAAAGAGTAGGAAAGTTCATGCTTATAAGTGGTATAAAAGGAGTCTTGTTTTGACAGTGGCCTAGACTTTATCGTGTCATGTTTGGTATTGCTTTGACTTTATGCTTAGTGATTATTGCTATAGCATGACTTGTTCCAAACAATTGAGATTTCTTAATGTGCCTTGAAAGAATCATGTGTTGTTTTAGCATACAAAAGCATAATATTGTGGTATTCTCCTTTGATGCTTATTTGGGTTGACTTGGTGCATTCTCACACCATGTTAAGACTATACCAGTCACCATAGCCTCTATGATCATTTAGTTTTCGACTTGTAATATCACTTTATGCTTTAATTAATAATGTTTTGTCGCTTTGCATGATTATGGCTATTATTGCTCTCTTAGTTGGTCGCTCCCAGTCTTTTGCTAGCCTCCGCATGTACCAAGTATGAGTTTCACTCATGCATCCAATTCCAAATAAAACCAAGTTATTCCAAAGAGTCCACCATACCTACCTATTAGCATTATTGTTATTCCAAGTATATTCATGTTTTTATCTACCTTCTGAATTAAACTTATTATGTGAAAATTAGTGATTAAAGCTATCACAAACTTGATGGCACACTTTACTTTCTTGCACTTAATAAACTTGAACCATTGTGCCCATCTATATTGTGTATATGCTTATGCTTTATAAGTTGTGAATTAGCAGAACCATGTTACCATGGGGAACGCTTTCAACATTGCACATTATTTAGTTGATATCATGTTCTTTTGCTTATGGATCCCGGCGGTGTGAAATAAAAGGGGAGCTTGTTAGCTCATGGAGTTTGTATATGCGTTAGAGAAACGCATGTGCGGCTAGCCTAAGCCATGCCTAATCATGGTGGAAACTTGTAGCACAACCATAGTGAGCAATCTGTGAAGCATCCTCAATAAAAACCTATGCAAATAGCAAATAAAAAGATCGCTGAGATGCTCATTGTCTGTTGCCTTGTCATTTTGATATGGGATAGCTCCTGTATCATGGGGCAAGGGGTACCTCGTTGGCGGTTCTCTATGATACACATGTACTTACAATGATAAGAATTTACTCGTGACTAAAGTTGAGTATCATGAGGTTCGGTACTCGTAAGCAAGGGGCATGAGATTTTTGACTTATAACTTGTCAAGCATATCCTCATATTTGTTCACTTTAACCTTAATCACCTAAAGATGCTTATAATAGGGGAAATGAGAGCTGAAAGCTAATAAGTACCATAATTTTTGGAAGCTCTTTATGAAACTTGAATCCATTCTTCCTTCTATGAAGGGACTTTCTTTTATTTTATGTTGAGTCTCCATCTTCTATCTTTATGCACCTATTAAGAGAGCATAGTGGTCATTCTTAGTTTAATGTGCATTGTCCCAAAACTTGTTGATTGATTCATAACTTTGATATTGCTTGTTCTTAAATTATTTGTATCTAGTCACCCTTATGAACTTTGAAGGTGTCCTATGCATTTATGTTTTGCTATACCATGAGGGATGATGTATACGCACTTCTATTCTTGTAGACAGTTGTTGGGCCTCCAAGTGCAGAGGTTTGTAGAACAGCAGTAAGTTTCCCTTAAGTGGATTACCCAAGGTTTATCGAACTCAGGGAGGAAGTGGTCAAAAGTATCCCTCTCAAGCAACCCTGCAATCAAGATACAATAAGTCTCTTGTGTCCCCAACACACCCAATACACTTGTCAAGTGTATAGGTGCACTAGTTCGGCGAAGAGATAGTGAAATACAAGTGGTATGGATATAAGACAATGGTGCCAGAAAAGAGCTTGACGAGAGGAAAAGACTAAAGGAAAAAAGATGGGAGCAAGCAAACATGTAACATATCTAGTTGCAAACGGTGTTTCAATGTTTAGAAACAAGGCTTAGGGATCATACTTTCACTAGTGAACACTCTCATATAATTATCTTCTCTTCATGATACTACTCGGAACTACTCTCTGGTTGGATACTCTAATCCATGGTAGGGCTATAACAGCACACCTCAAAGTCCTTTTTCCCCATCTAGATAACCCCACACTATCACCTTGAGGCGCTAGATGGTTCCAACAAACACCACAATTTCATAGAGACATCCAACTCCAAATATAACTCAGAAAAAGTATTTGTAATCTCTAGCCTAAGTGCCACCATGGTGTGCACGCTATCACTTTCACACACACGTGGGGAGAGCCAGAGATCTATTAAAGCACTTGAGTAGCAAGGTAGATCTACTTGATTACAAAGCTCATGATCACAATATGATCACGCATAGAGAGAGAGATGAACACATAGCTACCGGTAGAGCCCTTAGCCTCGAGGAAGAACTACTCCCTCATCATTATGGAAATCAGCAACGGCGATGGAGATGGTGATGGAGTCGATGGAGATGGATCCGGGGGCACTTCCCCGTCCCAGCAGGGTGCCAGAACAGAGACTTTCTGCCCCCCGAATCTCCCCTTCGGTGGTTGATACATTGCAGATGTATCTATAATTTTTGATGCTCCATGCTTGGTTTTATCCACTTTCTTGTGTTTTGTCCACACTTTGGAGTACTTTTCATATGATTTCTTGGACTAACCTATTAACAAGAGCCACAGTGCCAGCTGCCTGTTTTCTGCTGTTTTTGGTTCCAGGAAAGTCAGAAAATGAATATTCTCGGAATTGGACGGGACAAAAGCCAAAGTGCCTATTTTTCGAAAGGGATCAAGTGCCAGAATACGAGACGAAGAGGGGCCAGGGGCCGGCCACACCCCCCAGGAGCGGGCTGGGCCTGGCCGCGCCAGGGCATGGTGTGGTGGCCCCAGTCACCCCCTCGGTCTCCCTCTTCGCCTATAAGAAGCCTTCTGACCTAAAAACTCCGGGGGGTTCGAGGTTTTTCCAGAAGAAGTTCCACAACGCCGCCGCCACCGAAGGGGAGATTCGGGGACGAAAGTCTGTTCAAGCACCTACGGACGGGAAGCCCTGGAGCCATCTCCATCGATCTCCACCATCATCTCCATCGACCATCCATGTTTCCTCCATCTATGAGTGAGTAATCCCTACTTTGTAGGCTATGGGGATGGTAGGGATTGGATGAGATTGTTCATGTAATGGCATCAGATTGTTAGGGCATGGTGCCTAGTATCTTTTATTAGTGCTTTATGACTTTGTTGCGACTTGTTGTGCTTAATGCTTGTCACTAGGGCCCGAGTGCCATGATTTCAGATCTGAACATGTTATTGATTCATTATGATAGTATTGTTTTTGGTCTTATCTACAAGTTGTATACACATGTTGTTGTACGGAACCTATGGCCCCGAAGTGATAGAAATCGGGATAACCGGAAGGGAAAGGCTTTCATGTGAGGATCACATGTGTTCACGGAGTGTTAATGCTTTGCTCCGGTGCTCTATTAAAAGGAGAACCTTAATTGCCAATAGTTCCCTAGAGGCCCATGCAAGCAAATTTGGCAGGACAAAAGATGTTGTGCAAGTTCTCATTGCGAGCACGTATAACTATATATAGAACACATGCCTAGGATTGTCTAGTACTTGGATGCTTTATCTTATTTATCTGCAATTGCCCTATGTTCTGATTGCTATTTGAATTGTCATGTCCATGCAACGCCCGTCCATCCATCCCTATGCCTACCGCACTCGAATCCCACTGTTTACTGCTTTTGTTACTACTGTCTTTGCTTTACTACTACTTCTACTTTACTATTCCTACTACAAAACTGTTGCTACTGATAAACTGTTGTGAGCAAGATTGTTTCCAGGTGCAGCTGAACTGATAACTCAGTTGTTAAGGCTTATAAATATTCTTTGGCTCCTCTTGTGTCGAATCAATAAATTGGGTTTCACTTCCCTCGAAAATACTGCGATACACCTCCTATACTTGTGGGTCATCAAGACTATTTTCTGGCGCTGTTGCCGGGGAGCATAGCTTTATTTATCAAGTTCACTTGGATTCACTATTATTCAAGCTAAGTTTATTTTCTCCTTGTTTGCTTGTTTCTTTATCAAAAATACAAAAAAAAGTAGTTCCTTCTCTAGTTGTTATTTTCGTTGGTCTGTTATTGTCTTGCCTTATCATGCTTGTTGTCAATGGTTGGTTTCTTTGAAACTGAAGCTTATTGGCAAGGTGGGTTCACGAAAGATCAAAAATATTATTATAAGGAACACCGCTTGTCACAAAAAGGGAAACACTTATGGGGACAAATTGATAGATTGTATACCATTGCTAGAAACGTGTGCTCTACTTATAATGTTACCTATTGCCTTGATAAATCTTGTTGCTGCATGAGGTACAAACATCTACCTTTTCAATGTGAGTATAATGATAATGATACCATATCTTCCTATGCTAAAGGAATTTATGACTTTTATGATGTGGAACAAATTGAAGAATTTATTGCTTGGAAGGGTGCTTTTGAACTTGCTAGTTTGCTTGAAAATATTGATGATTCACCTTACAAATATGAGGTGTATGGTATACTTAAATTTTGCTTTGATAATTACAAGGATGAAAATGGCTATATTCTTGAATATTTTAATAGATGCTTTCCACAAATGGAAGAGAGTAATGCCTTGCAGGATCCCATGGAAGAAGAAATTGATGAACCTGAAATCTCATTAGATGAAAAAGAGGAGGAGAGTGATGAACAAAAGGAGGAAGAATGGATTAGCTACCCATGCCTACCTTCTAATGAGAGTAACTCTTTATCCCTTACATTATTTGATTGTCCCCCATGCTTACTAAAGGAGGATGAATGTTATGTTCCTGAGGATTCTTTTGAAGATGTTTATGATAAAGCTCTAGTGCTTGTAGATCATGAAAAGCATGCTTTATGTGATAGTTATATTGTTGAGTTTATTCATGAGGCTACTGAAAATTATTTTGAGAGAGGAAAATATGGTGGTAGAAGTTTTCCTGGTATTGAAACACCTCTCTATGTGCTGAAAGTTTTGAAGTCACTCTTGTTTTATCTTCCTGTGCCTGTCACTTTGTTCTTTGCGGATTTATTTGCATACACGATTCCTATGCATAGGAAGTGGGTTAGACTTAAATGTGTTTTGAATTTGCTTCTTGATGCTCTCTTTTACTTCAACTCTTATTTCTTATGAGAGCATCCTCTCAAACTATTATGCCTGAAGTTGATAATATGCCTATTATTCTTGGGAGGCCTTTTCTTAAATACTACAGGAGCTATTATTAATTGTAATCAAGGGAAGGTGACCTTCAGTGTCAATGACAAGGAACATATTATCTATTTCCCCAAGAATATTGAAAGGACTTATGGTTTGAATTCAATTGAACATGTTGAGGGCATTCAAGTTGGAGAAATATATTGTCCCATACCAAGAGAAAATTTTGAAACTATTATGATTGGGACCATTTCTATCAAGGTTGAGGTAACATAATAATTAGTGGAATACAAAGTTTTGTCTCATATGAAATTGTTTTGGTAACAAGACCTGATCAACCTTGTTAACGAAAGGATTTTATTGAACAAAACAATGTTTTCACCATGATTATCTCCGCTTACTTCTATTCTATCCATTTTATGTTTTTGCTTATGCCTAACTTAAAGGCGTTAAAGAAAAGTACTTATTGGGAGATAACCCAAAAGTTTTAGATGAGTCTTGGAAGTTATTACTTTAGTAATAACCGCTCCTTATCCTTTTTATTTGCTTTTTATGCCAAGAATAACCTCTAATGAGAGAGAAGTAATGGTTGGGAAAGTTGCTGTCCCGAAACAGATTTCTGTGCTTCACCATAAAAATTCGTGTAAAATCTCTGAAAGTCTTTTTGTGGCGCGAATTTTTGTGCTTCTGCCCTAGGTTGTTATCTAACTTTCGTTAGTTCAACACTTTTTGATTTGAGCAACATAAGGTCTTCGAAAAAATTCGTCTTTACCTGCTGGTCTGTTTTGACAGATTTCTGCCATTTTCTGCATTTGCTTCTTGTTGGTTCCTTTTTGAGTTCTTTTGGGGAATTGAGATTTTTGAGGGAAGTGCTACAGTAGCTAGTGTTCTAATGAAAGTTTATTTGGTTCTAGAACTGAACCTTAAGACTTATTTATCTTGAGTGCACTAATGTTGCTAATAAAGATTGTGTGAAGTTTTGTATGAAGGAAAAATTTCACGTGTATGGAAGGAATGAGTAATGAGATGAAGGATGGACTAAAGCTCAAGATTGGGGATGTCACGTGTGTCACCCCAATAAATATCCAATAAGTACAAGCGCCATAGCTTGGGGATGCCCAAGGCATCCCCTTCTTCATCAATAAAAATCTCAGGTTTCTTCCAAACACTTCATTTTTATTGTTTCATGCATAGTTGTGTTGTTCTTGGAGCGTCTTCTTTTTCGTTTTCGTTTTGGTTTTTAGTTTGCTTGGTTTTCTTAGTTTGCTGAATAAATTGGTTGGACCTCCTCTTTCATACATTGGTGTTCAAATAGTCTGGTTTGGATTGGAAAAGAGTAGGAAAGATCATGCTTAAGTGGTAAAGAGAGCTTGTTTTTGACTGTGGCCTATGCTTTGTCATGCCATGCTTGATACTGTTTGGCTTTATGCTTAGTATTATTTGCTGTAGCATGAGTTGTTATAAACAATTGAGATTGCTTAATGTGCCTTGGATGAATCATGCGTTGTTTTAGCATATTAAAGCATAGTATAGTGGTATTCTCCTTTGATGCTTTATTTGGGTTGACTTGGCGCATGCTCACACCATGTTATGACTATCTCAAGTCACCATAGCCTTGATGATCCTTTAGTTTTAAACTTGTAGTATCACTTTATGCTTTGATCAATGAAGTTTTGTCGCTCTGCATGATTATGGCCATTATTGCTCTCTTGTTTGTCGCACCCTTACTATTGCTAGCCTTCACTTTCACTGAGTATGTTTTACTCAAGTTCCCAACTCTCTAAACCAAATATTTCCAAAGTGTCCACCATACCTACCCATTAGCATCATTTGCTACCTCCGTGCATATTCAATATGCCTTGTTTTCTTCCGAATAAAATGTTTGCTTGTTATGAGAAAGTTAGTTAGTAAAGCTCTCACGAACTTGATGGCACACTTTATTTCCCGCACTTAATAAACCTGAACCATTGTGATTCTCCATGAAATTTATATGCTTGCAAATTATAGGCTGGGGATTAGCAGAACCGTGTTGTCACGGGGAACGCTTTCAACACTTGTAAATATATACCCAGTTGATACCTTGCTCTTTTGTTTGCGGATGTCGTCGGTGTGAAATAAAAGAGGAGCTTGTAAGTCCATGGAGTTATGTATGTGTGTTAGAGAAACGCCTGGGCCGCTGGTCTAATCCATGCTGACATGGTGGAAACCTGCAGCGTAACCATAATGATATCTATAAAGCATTCTTCTTATAAAAAAAGAGAGATAGCTATTGAGAAAAAGAAAAAAAAGAGATATGAAAAGAGGAAAGAGAGAGAAAAGCACCATTTTCCCATGGTAAATAAGAAGATTGATGATATACTCATTGTTTGCTTGCCTTGTCATTTTGATATGGGGATTCTTCTGTATCATCAGGCAAGGGGTACCCCGTTGGCGGTTCTCTATGATACGCACATGCTTACGATGACAAGAACTTACCGGTAACTAAAGTTGAGTAGCATGAGGAGCGGCCCTCGTACTCAAGGGACTTGGGATTTTCAGTTTATAGTCTGTTAAGCATATAACTCAGATTGGACCTCACTTTCACCTTAACAACATTAAAGATGCTTATGATCGGGGCAATGAGAGCTCAAAGCTAATGAGTACCATACTTTCAGCATTTGGAAGCCTTTCAAACTCTTCAAAACCTGTTCATTTCCTTGTTGAGTCTTCACACATTCTATGAGCACTTTCTTGAGAGCATAGTGACCATTCTTAGTTCTATGTGCATTGTCCCAAGACTTGTTGATTGATGCATACCTGGATATTGCTTGTTTTAAACTATTTGTATCTAGTCATTCTTGTAAACTTTGAAGGTGTCCTTTGCATTTATGTTTGCTACTCTATGAGGGACAAGTTGAATGCCACTATGCTATGTTTTCTTTATGTGAAACAAACAAACGTCTTGCAAGGCATTGTTATTCATGAATCTTTTGTTTGTGCCTTTTCATGTTGCATCATAGTCTCTTTGTCTTATTGCTAGAACTTTGTCTTTCATGTTATGATTGAAGTACTATGATCCCAGCTTTGAATGTTTTAAAAATACTTTGATCAATTTTATGATGGTGCATGTCACCTCAAAAATTATTCTTTCTTTTTATAACTTACCTACTCGAGGACGAGCATGAGTTAAGCTTGGGGATGTTGATACATTGCAAATGTATCTATAATTTTTGATGCTCCATGCTTGGTTTTGTCCACTTTCTTGTGTTTTATCCACACTTTGGAGTACTTTTCATATGATTTCTTGGACTAACCTATTAACAAGAGCCACAGTGCCAGCTGTCTGTTTTCTGCTGTTTTTGGTTTCAGGAAAGTTAGAAAATGAATATTCTCGGAATTTGACGGGACAAAAGCCAAAGTGCCTATTTTTCCAGAAGACTCTAGGAGCCCAAATACAAGACGGAGGAGGGCCAGGGGCTGGCCACACCCCCTAGGCGCGGGCTGGGCCTGGCCGCGCCAGGGCATGATGTGGTGGCCCCAGGCACCCCCTCGGTCTCCCTCTTCGCCTATCAGAAGCCTTCTGACCTAAAAACTCTGGGGGGTTCGACGTTTTTCCAGAAGAAGTTCCATGGCCTTGCCACCGAAGGGAGATTCGGGGACGAAAGTCTCTGTTCGGCACCTGGACGGGGAAGTGCCCCCGGAGCCATCTCCATCGATCTGCACCATCATCTCCATCGACCATCCATGTTTCCTCCATCTATGAGTGAGTAATCCCCCGTTGTAGGCTATGGGGATGGTAGGGATTGGATGAGATCGTTCATGTAATGGCATCAGATTGTTAGGGCATGGTGCCTAGTATCTTTTATTAGTGCTTTATGACTTGTTGTGCTTAATGCTTGTCACTAGGGCCCGAGTGCCATGATTTCAGATCTGAACATGTTATTGATTCATTATGATAGTATTGTTTTTGGTCTTATCTACAAGTTGTATACACACGTTGTTGTTCGGAACCTATGGCCCTGAAGTGACAGAAATGGGGATAACCGGAAGGGAAAGGCTTTGATGTGAGGATCACATGTGTTCATGGAGTGTTAATGCTTTGCTCCGATGCTCTATTAAAAGGAGCACCTTAATTGCCAGTAGTTCCCTAGAGGCCCCGCTGCAAACAGGCGGGACAAAGATGTTGTGCAAGTTCTCATTGCGAGCACGCATGACTATATATGGAACACATGCCTAGGATTGTCTAGTACTTGGATGTTTTATCTTATTTATCTGCAATTGCCCTATGTTTTGATTGCTATTTGAATTGTCTTGTCCATGCAACGCCCGTCCATCCATCCCTATGCCTACCGCTTTTCGAATCCCATTCTTTGCTTTTGTTACTCTCATCTTTGCTTTACTACTGCTGCTACTTTACTATTCCTACTACAAAACTGTTGCTCTTGATAAACTCATCGTGAGCAAGATTGTTTCCAGGTGTAGCTGAATTGACAACTCAGTTGTTAAGGCTTATAAATATTCTTTGGCTCCCCTTGTGTCGAATCAATAAATTGGGTTTCACTTCCCTCGAAAATACTGCGATACACCCCCTATACTTGTGGGTCATCAGTGGTGGCGGCGGCGCTGCAGAACTTTTCATGGCTGGAGGCTAAATTATTTAGGGTTTCTGCATCGGGAGGCTTCTTATAGGCGAAGAGGCAAGGTCGGTGGGTGCCTGAGGGGCCCACACCACCTGGTGGCGCGGCCAAGGGTACCCGCACCACCCTATGGTGTGGATAGCCCATGGCCCCTCTCCGTCTAGTCTTCTGGCTCCGTGAGTCTTCCGGTAAAATATCGACTTTGGCTTTTGTCCCGTCCAATTCTGAGAATATTCATTTTCTGACTTTTCTGGACCAAAAACAGAAGAAAACAGGCAACTGGCACTGTGGCATCTTGTTAATAGGTTAGTCTAGAAAGTGTATAAAAATACTCCAAAGTATAGACAAAACATAAGAAAGTAGATATAAAACAAGCATGGAACATCAAAAATTATAGATACGTTAGCAACGTATCAAGGGACAAGCTGAATACCATTCTCATTATGTTTTCTATATGTGAAACAAACAAACGTCTTTCAAAGCATTGTTATTCATGAATCTTTTGTGTGTACCTTTTCATGTTACAACATAGTTGCTATGTCTTATTGTTAGAACTCTATCTTTCATGTTTATGTTAGAGTGCTTTGATCCCAGCTATCAATGCTTGTCAAATACCTTGATCAAGATTGTGATGGTGCATGTCACCTCAAAAATTATTATTTTTATCACTTACCTACTCGAGGACGAGCAGGGGTTAAGCTTAGGATGTTGATATGTCATAAATGTATCTATAATTTTTGATGTTCCATGCTTATTTTATATCAACTTTCTTATGTTTTGTTCACACTTTGAGGTATTTTTATACATTTTATGGAACTAACCTATTAACAAGATGCCATAGTGTCAGTTGCCTATTTTCTGCTGTTTTTGGTTTCAGAAAATCTACTAAAGAAATATTCTTGGAATTGGACGAAACAAAGCCTGAAGTTCCTATTTTTTCCCGACACGAGATGGAGTCTAAAACAGAGACGGAGGAGGGCTAGGGGTTGGCCACACCATAGGGTGGTGTAGGTCCCCCTAGCCAGGCCACCAGGTGGTGTGGGCCCCTCGGGCCTCCACCGACCTTGCCCCTTCGCCTATAAAATCCTCCCGGGACGAAAACCCTAGATACAAGATCAGAATTCTACGAAAAGTTCCGCAACACCGCCGCTACCGAAGAGGAGATTCGGGGGACACAAGTCTCTGTTCTGGCACCCTGCCGAGACGGGGAAGTGCCCCCGGAGCCATCTCCATCGACTCCATCGCCATCTCCCTCGTTGTTGCTGACTCCCATGATGAGGAGGGAGTAGTTCTCTCTCGAGGCTAAGGGCTCTACAAGTAGCTATGTGTTCATATCTCTCTCTATGCGTGATCTTATTGAGATCATGAGCTTTCTAATCTAGGATCTATTCTGCTACTCAAGTGCTTTAATTAATCTCTGTTTATCCCCACGCGTGTGAAGTTGACAGTGTGCACACCGTGTGGCACTTTGGCTAAGGTTACATAAATACTTATCATGAGTATAATTTGAGTTGGTTGTCTCTATGAGATTGTGGTGTTTGTTGGAACCATCTAGCGCTCAAGGTGATAGTGAGGGGTTATCTAGATGGGGAATGCGAACTTTAAGGTGTGCTGTTATAGCCCTACATCGTCCAACCATAGAGTAGTTCAGGGTAGCATCATGAAGATAAGATATTTATATGAGAGTGTCCACTAGTGAAAGTATGATCCCTAGGCGTTGTTTCTAAGCATTGAAACACCGTTTACAATCAGTACATGTTTGCTTGCTGCCACTCTTATTTCAGATTGCAATTACCACTTATAATCATCCATATTACTTGTATTTCACTATCTCTTCACCGAACTAGTGCACCTATACACCTAACAAGTGTATTGGGTGTGTTGGGACACAAGGGACTTCTTGTATCTTGATTGCAGGGTTGCTTGAGAGGGATACCTTTGACCACTTCCTCCCTGAGTTCGATAAACCTTGGGTGATCCACTTAAGGGAAACTTGCTGCTGTTCTACAAACCTCTGCACTTGGAGGCCCAACACTGTCTACAAGAATATAAGCATGCGTAGACATCATCAGCCACAGAGGTGACCAAGTGTCTGCTTCACAACCATCAAACCTAGCTTGTTTTCCATCGATGTAGCTCTTCAAAGGCCCAAAACCAAAGAAAAGCCACCATAATTGATTTCTACTGTGAATTCCTCCTCAAGTGGTCTTAAATATGATGCAATTCGTCAAATTCTATCACCGATTTGACCTACAAAGCTATCGCAGCGCTATCACTACAAGAAGATCTAGGGTTAGGGTTACTCACCATATCGTGTAGGAGGGTCGTTAGGTAGCCACAGCTTATGCCCCTTGCTCGCGGGATCATTCCCCATGTTCTGCATCCCTGCAGCAGCTGTTGCCGGTCCATTGCCTCCGGTCATCACCGGAGCAGCACCTCCACCCCCAGTGTCACCTCTAGTATCGCGGGAGAGAAGAGAAGGGGAACGGGAGCATCGAAGGAATGGAAATAAACCTCAAGGGGCTCTTTGCAATTTTTCACCTCCGGCCGTTAAGCAGCATGGACCCCATAGCCGACATGGCACCGATCAACGCAGGTCAGAGCTGTTTAGGACCTGACGTGCAACATATAACAAAGATTTAGGACCTCAATGTTTTGGTTGAAAGAATAAGGACCAAACTGACGAAGCGGGAAAAGAATTAGGACTGCTCATGTGGTTTTCTCAATAATTGACTTGGATTTGTTTAAATTTGAATGTATCTATATACTAAAACATGTGTAGATACATTCGAATCTAGACAAATCCAAGTCATTTATTTCTGGACGGAGGAAGTATATGATACCATCTCCATAATGCATAGTATCATGTAGTAGTATCATAGTCTTAGTGTATTTATTGTTTTGTAGAATCTCAATGTAAAATTGTGTATAAGATTTATTTGGGATTAAGTTTTGTAATTCCATGTTCTATGATATTGTATCTACCTATTGAAGGAGATATGCCCTAGAGGTAAATAATAAATAGGCTTTTATTGTCATATCTCAATTAGTTTATAATAGTTTCATATTGTGCTATAACTGTATCAAGTAGAAACATTGGTACAAGTGTGGTATGAAACAACCAAGTTCCTAGTAGCCTCTATTCATACTAGTTCGTTGGTCATGAGGATGATCTGGGTTTCAAGATCATGGGCATTTATGCCAATTGACAATGGGGTTATATCATTGGAGAATGATGTGATGGACATTTCTCGAAGGATTGCAACACGATCAAGTCATATAGTTCATTGTTGCAACAACTATACCTAGAATCCTTTTCCTTAGACCGTGAGCTCATATTACTCACTGTTTCCTGAGGTTGCTTAGACTGCATCAACCGTTATCTGGTAATACGGTGGCCATAAAGGTGTACGTTGGGTATTCCGAAGGAACAATAGATGACATGTGACTGCAAGACGGGATTTGTTCACCCACATGACGGGTAAAGATACATACGGCCGGCTTGGTGAGATTACATCCATAAATGTTGCAACATGTGACTCGATCACGGGGATGTAATATCACGGTAACAAGAAAACAGAACTTGTTGCGAACGAGATTGAACAAGGTATGTGATACCAATGATCGGATCTCGGACAAGTCGTATCAAGAAACAAAAGGAATTGGATGCTACATTTAGCGGTTCAAACAACATTGTCATCAGGAATGCATAGGGGTCACATGGATATCCCTGATCCCTCTGTTGATCATTGATACATATCATGTCTAGAGCATTCCCGAGCCATGAGAGGATACACTTAAGGGTACGATGAGAGCGATCATTCGTAAGACAGAATCACAGTAGAGAAAGAGAGAAAGCCGGGATCGTTCCGCAGAGAGATCCAAAGTTGTTCGGAGAAAGAATAAAGAAAAAGACCCGGAAAAGTGTTTTCGGATAAATGGGAATTTGAATATATATTTATTATATGTTAATTATGAATTAATATATTCTAAATAATATTTAAATTGAGATTTATAAAGGCAACTTTTATATTAGGCCAAATCCCGGAGGGAAAAGGTCTAGAAATAAAGCTGCAGAAAAGAAAAGGAAACAAGCTATTGTGGGCAAAGCCCACTAAAGGCGAGAAAAGCCAGCGAGCTGTTGGAGATATGCCCTAGAGGCAATAATAAATGTAGTTATTATTATATCTTTGTGTTTATGATAAATGTTTACATTCATGCTATAATAGTATTAACAAGGAAACATTGATACTTGTGTGATTTGTAAACTTAATTTGAAGTCCCTAGTAAAGCCTCTATATAATACTAGCTTGTTGGTTAATAGATGATTGTGGTTTCCCTATCATGAACATTGAGATGTTATTAACAACAAGATCATATCATTAGGAGAATGATATGGTGGACATACTCCTATAGATAAGCGTAGCATAAAGATCAAGTCATTTTTATAGTTCAATTGCTATATGCTTTCTGATACATAGTTATCTAATTCCTTTGACCATGAGATCATGCATATCACCTTTACCGGATGGATGCTTTGATGACATCAAACACCACACCGTAACTGGGTGGCTATAAAGGTGGTATTGAGTGTTCAGAAAGTATTGGTTGAAACACATGGATCAAGAGTGGGATTTGTCCATCCATATAGCGGATAGATATACTCTGGGCCCTCTCGGTGAAATGTCATCCAATTAGCTTGCAAGCATGTGGTAGCTCACAAGGGATCACATATCACGGAGCGAGAAAAGTACTTATCAAGATGTGAGGTTGAACTAGGTATGCGGAGATCTGCGATCATAACCTCGGATAAGTAAACTATCATGAGACAAAGGGAAATTGATATCGTATGTAAGTGGTTCATTCGATTGCAAAGTAATCGTAGAAATATGTAGAATATGAATTTCCAGATTCCTCTATTGGTTATTGTTAGAAGTGTCTCGATCATGTCCGCATAATTCACGAACCGTAGGGAGACACTTAAGGATTCAACGTTGTTTGAGTAGTTATGGAATGATGAGAAAGAGTCCGAATGTTGTTCGGAGTCTCGAATGGGATTCGGGATATCACGAGGAGATCCGGAATGGTCCGGAGAATAAGATTCATATAAAGAAAGTCCCGTTTTGGAGTTGGGGAATGGTTCCGGTGTTTTCATCGGGAATGTTCTAGAATGTTCCGGAATGTCCGGCACTCCGGGAGGGGAAGGGTACATGAATGTGTCATTGTAAGTTGGAATGATTGCATCATGTACTAGGTGTCTTTGCTGTCCAAAATAAAGGGTTTATTTAAATCCTAATTTGAAAAGTCAAACAGCTAGTTTGAAAGTCAACAAGTTTTGGAAAGAGGAGGAGGTGGGAAACCGAGTTGGGGAGGATTCCTCCTCCAACCGCTGCCCACCTCAAGCCGAGTTGGGGAGGGACTCCTCCCTGGCGCCTCCCACCTATAAAGGGAGGCAGGCTGCCCTCCTAGCACACAAGTACCTCTCCTCCAAAACCCTAGATTGGCGCCACCACCTCCTGCTGCTGCCGCCACCTCCCAGGGTTGCCCTAGCCGCCGACTTGGGGTGCCCCAAATCCTAGCCGCCGGCTCTAGCACCTCCTCCTTGGTGTGTATAAAACCTAGATCGCCGAGGAGCCCTCTCATACTCCCCCATACTCGCTCCGGCTTAAAGCCTGAGATCTCCCTCTACTTCGGTACCACGCCGTTGTCTTTAGGAATCGCGAGAGAGTGCTACAACCTCCGCTACCTGCTGGAACAAGGAGAGGAAGGTCTTTGTCGATCACAGGCGTGTGACCCGATCTGTGGGGCCTTCTTGAACACTGTGAAGAGGATCGTCTACTGTGATCTTGAGATCGGAAGAAATCGACTACATCACCCACGAGAATCCGCTCTCGTTAAACACTTTGGAATCTTGAGGTGAGTTATTCCATCAACTCGTTGCTACAATCTAGTAGATAGATCTTGGCTTGTTTGTTTGTATCGGTAGAAATTTTTGTTTTCCATGCTCTGAAACCCAACAGGGTATCGAGCCGTGTCTATATGTAGATCATTGCAGTAGAACACAATGGTCATTGTGGGCATTGATGCTTTTATTGTCAATTGCTTCTTGTGTACTTTGCATCTTGCGGAATGTTGGGATGAAGCGGCCCGGGCTAACCTTACATGACATCGTTCATGAGACTTGCTCCACGCTTGACATGCAACTTGTATTGCATAAGTGGCTTTGCGGGTGCCTGTTTCTCCTAGCATAGTGGAGATCCAATTTACAACGGGTGATTAACAATACTAGTATCAATGTTGTGGTTCTTGTTCGTAAGTTAGAACGACACTTATTGAAAGCCCCAAACCACATAAAATATGCAAAGAAAGTAGAGGCGTCTAACTTTGTTTTGCGGGGTGTCTGATGATGTGATATGGCCATGCTTGTGATTATATTTGATGTATGCAATGTTCCTTATTGTAAGTTGGCAACTGGCAGAAACCATATGGTTGTCTTTAATTTATGTTAAGATCCGCGTATCTATTCAAAGTAGTTGTAATAGTTGAAGCCGGTGGACGACAACCATGGAGAAGTGTCATTGACCTTGATGCAATGCCGGTGATGATGGAGATCATGTTCGTGCTTGAAGATGGAGATCGGAAGCACAAAGAAGAAAGGCCATATCATATCACATATTATGAATTGCATGTGATGTTAATCCTTTATGCATCTTGTATTGCTTAGTAGCAGCGGTAGCATTATAAGATGATCCCTCATGCACATAAATTTCAAGTTCTAAAGTGTTCACCCTTAGTATGCACCGTTGCTAAAGCTTGTTGTTTCGAAGCACCACGTGATGATCGGGTGTGTTAGATTCCGCAAGTGTATACAACGTAAGCAAGCCAGATTTGCTTATGCGGAAGCTAAGGTTTGATCTTGACGAGCCTAGCATGTCAGACATGGTCTCGTGAACACGGATCACCGAAAGGTAAAGCATGAGTCATATAGTAGATATGATGAACATGTCGATTGTTAGCCATTGAAACTATATCAACTCTCGTGATGATCGGTTTGATATGGTGGATTTGGTTAGTGATCACTAAAACAATGTGAGGGATGTTGTTTTGGTGGGAGTTCACCTAGATTAAACTTTACTATTAATTAGAACTCAATTTGTCATAAACTTAGTCTAAACTATTGCAAATATGTTGTAGATCAATGGCAGCCCCTACCATCAATTTTAATGCGTTCCTAGAGAAAGAAAAGTTGAAAAACAATGGAAGTAACTTCGCGGATTGGTTCCGCAATTTGAGAATTGTCCTCACAGCTGGTAATTTGACCTATGTCTTTGGATGCATTTGGGTGACCCACTGCAGGTGATGCTACCGATGAAGTAAAGAATGTTTACCTTGCTCGGAAGAATCGATACTCCATAGTTCAATGTGCTATCTTGTATGGTTTAGAATCAGACTTGAGAAAGGTTTGAGAATTCAGACCCACATGATATTGTCGTGACCTCAAATTGATCTTTGAGACTCATGCGGCAATTGAGAGCTATGAGGCTTACGAAAAGTTCTTTAAGCGCAAGATGGAAGAGGAAGCTCGTCGGTGAGCATGTGCTTAAGATGTGCAGGCACGCAAACAAACTTCAAAGCTTGGCTATAGTGATTCCTAATGCTTTGGGGATTTACCGTGTCCTCCAATCACTACCACCAAGTTACAAGAACTTTGTGATGAACTACAACATGCAGAACATGAACAAGCAGTTGCCAGAACTGTTTGCTATGTTAAAATCTGCAGAAGTGGAGATCAAGAAAGAGCACCAAGTGTTGTTGGTCAATAAGACCACCAAATTCAAGAAAGGCAAGTCTAAGTAGAAGGGACACTTCATGAAGGGTGGCAAGAAAGTTGCCACACCGACGAAGAAGACCAAGGCTGGACCCAAGCCTGATACTGAGTGCTTTTTCGCAAGGAGAAGGTCCTTTGAGCGGAATTGCCCAAAGTACTTAGCGGATTTGAAGAACGGCAACATCAAGAAGAAAGGTATATCGATATACATGTTATTGATGTGTATCTCACTAGTATTCGTAGTAGTGCTGGGTATTTGAATCTTTGGTTCGGTTGCTCATATTTGTAACTCGAAACAGGAGCTGCAGAATAAACGGAAGCTAGTGAAGAACGAGGTGACGATGCGTGTGGGAAACGGATCAAAGGTTGATGTGATCGCGGTCGGCACGCTACCTCTTCATCTACCATCGGGATTAGTTTTATACTTAAATAATTGTTATTTGGTGCCTGCGTTGAGCATGAACATTATATCGGGATCTTGTTTATTGCAAGACGGTTACTTGTTTAAATCCGAGAATAATGGTTGTTCGATTTATATGAGTAATATGTTTTATGCACATGCACCTTTGATAGATGGTCTATTCTTGTTGAATCTCGATAGTGGAAATACACATATTAATAACATTGAGGCTAAACGTTTGAAATCGAGCGATAACTCGACCTATATGTAACCTTTGTCGTCTTGGTCACATTGGAGTGAAGTGTATGAAGAAACTCCATTCCGATGGACTTCTTGAATCACTTGATTTTGAATCACTTGAAAGATGCGAAGCATGTCTGATGGGTAAAATGACTAAGACTCCATTTTCTGGTATGATGAAGCGAGCTACAAACTTATTGGAAATCATACATACCGATGTGTGTGGTCCAATGAGTGTAGCATCATGTGATGATTATCGTTATGTTCTTACCTTCACGGATGACTTGAGTAGATATGGGTATATCTATTTCATGAAACATAAGTCCGAAACTTTCGAGAAGTTTAAGGAATTTCAAAGTGAGGTAGAGAATCAACGTAACAAGAAGATTAAATTTCTACGTTACGATCGTGGAGGTGAATATCTAATTCTGAGATTGGCGAGCATTTGAAGAAATGCGAATACTTTCACAATTGACACCTTGGGAACACCACAGTAATAATGGTGTGTCCGAACGTCGTGTCGAACTCTCTTAGATATGGTTCGTTCTATGATGTCACTTACAGATTTACGCTATCATTTTGGGGTTATGCATTAGAAACAGCGCATTCACTTTAAATAGGGCACCGTCTAAATCTGTTGAAACGACACGTATGAATTATGGTTTAGGAAGAAACCTAAATTGTCGTTCCTTAAAGTTTGGGGATCTGAAGCCTATGTAAAGAAGTTACAGCGGACAAGCTTGAACCCAAAGCGGAAAAATGCGTCTTCATAGGATACGAAGGAAACTATTGGGTATACTTTCTATCATAGATCCGAAGGCAAAATCTTCGTTGCCAGAATGGATCCTTTCTAGAAGGAATTTCTCTCGAAAGAAGTGACTGGAAGAAAAGTAGAACTTCGGCGAGGTTGTGAACCTTCTCTCGAAATTGCGAGTAGCGTGGCTGGAAGAAGTTCTGTGGTGCTGCACAAATTAGAGAGGAAGCTAATGATGATGATCATGAAACTTGATTGAAGTTGCTCTGAGCCTCACAGGTCGGCGAGAACTCATACCACTCCAGTTGGTATGATCCGTTATGAGTGTCATGTTGGTGAACAACACCAATGACCACGAGACATATGAGGAAGCGATGATGAGCCCAGTTCCAATAAATGGCGGGAAGCCATGAAATCCGAGATTGGATCCATGTCACGAAAACCAAGTATGGACTTTGGTGGACTTAGGATGGTAGGAAGGCTGTCGAGAACAAATGGATTTTCAAGAAGAAAAGCAGATCTTGATGGTAATGTTACATCTATAAAGCTCGACTTGTCACAAAAGGGTTTCGACAAATTCAAGGAGTTGACTACGATGAGACTTTCTCACCGATGGCGAAGCTAAAGTCTGTGAGGATTATGTTAGCAATCGCTGCATATTACGATTATGAGATATGGCGGATGGATGTCAAACAGCATTCCTCAATGGTGACATTGATGAAGAGTTGTATATGATGCAACCCAAAGGTTTTGTCGATCCTAAAGATGCTAACAAGGTATGCAAACTTCAACGGTCCATCTATGGATTGAAGCAAGCATCCCGAAGTTGGAATCAACGTTTTGATAAGGTAATCAAAAGTTTTGGTTTTATACAAACTTATGGAGAAGCTTGTATTTACAAGAAAGTGAGTGGGAGCTCTGTAGCATTCTTAATACTATATGTGGATGACATATTATTGATTGGGAATGATGTAGACCTTCTTAATAGTGTCAAAGAATATTTGAATAATAGTTTTTCAATGAAGGATCTTGGCGAAGCAGCTTACATATTATGCATAAAGATTTATAGAGATAGATCAAAACGCCAAATATCATTGTCACAAAGTACATATTTGGACAAAGTTCAAAAGAGGTTTGGAATGGAAGATAGCAAGAAAGGGTTCTTGCCCATGTTGCCCAATACGACCTTGAGTAAAACTCAGTCCGACATCGGCGGAAGATAGAGAAAGGATGAGTAAGACTCCTATGCCTCAGCCATAGGATCTCTAATGTATGCCATGCTATGTACTAGACCGACATTTCATATCTTTGTTAGTTTGACTAGCAGATATCAAAGTGATCGAGGAGTGGATCATTGGACAACGGTCAAAACATCCTTAAGTACTTGAGAAGAACTAAGGATATGGTTCTTTCTTATGGAGGTGATGAACAGCTCGTTGTTAATGGTTACACCGACGCTAGTTGGAACACCGATCCGGATGATTCTAAATCACAATCTGGATACGTATTTATTTTGAATGGTGCAGCATTTAGCTGGAGGAGTGCAAAGCAAAGCGTTGTGGCGAGATCTTCAACTGAATCGGAATACATGGCTGCTTCGGAGGCTTCACAAGAAGCAATATGGATGAAAGAGTTCATTACAGAGCTGGGTGTGGTTCCTAGTGCGCTGGACCCAATGTCTATCTCTTGTGATAACATGGGCGCCATAGCCAATCTTGCAAGAACCAAGGTCACACAAGAAGCTGAAGCACATCAAGCTACATTTTCACGCTATTCGAGAACATATCCAAGATGGGGATATAAAGATTTGCAAAGTACACACAGATCTGAATGTGGCGGATCCGTTGACTAAACCTCTCCCGAGGGCAAAACATGACCAGCACCAAACTGCCATGGGTGTTCGGTATATTACCATGTAATCTAGATTTGATGACTCTAGTACAAGTGGGAGACTGTTGGAGATATGCCCTAGAGGCAATAATAAATGTAGTTATTATTATATCTTTGTGTTTATGATAAATGTTTACATTCATGCTATAATAGTATTAACAAGGAAACATTGATACTTGTGTGATTTGTAAACTTAATTTGAAGTCCCTAGTAAAGCCTCTATATAATACTAGCTTGTTGGTTAATAGATGATTGTGGTTTCCCTATCATGAACATTGAGATGTTATTAACAACAAGATCATATCGTTAGGAGAATGATATGGTGGACATACTCCTATAGATAAGCGTAGCATAAAGATCAAGTCATTTTTATAGTTCAATTGCTATATGCTTTCTGATACATAGTTATCTAATTCCTTCGACCATGAGATCATGCATATCACCTTTACCGGATGGATGCTTTGATGACATCAAACACCACACCTCAACTGGGTGGCTATAAAGGTGGTATTGAGTGTTCAGAAAGTATTGGTTGAAACACATGGATCAAGAGTGGGATTTGTCCATCCATATGACGGATAGATATACTCTGGGCCCTCTCGGTGAAATGTCATCCAATTAGCTTGCAAGCATGTGACTAGCTCTGAGGGATCACATATCAGGGAGCGAGAAAAGAGTACTTATCGGTAATGAGGTTGAACTAGGTATGCGAGAGATACCAGCGATCATAACCTCGGATAAGTAAACTATCGTGAGACAAAGGGAAATTGATATCGTATGTAAGTGGTTCATTCGATTGCAAAGTAATCGTAGAAATATGTAGAGCCATATGAATTTCCAGATTCCTCTATTGGTTATTGTTCGAGAAGTGTCTCGATCATGTCGCATAATTCACGAACCGTAGGAAGACACACTTAAGGATTGACGTTGTTTGAGTAGTTATGGAATGATGAGAAAGAGTCCGAATGTTGTTGAGTCTCGAATGGGATTCGGGATATCACGAGGAGATCCGGAATGGTCGGAGAATAAGATTCATATAAAGAAAGTCCGTTTGGAGTTGGGGAATGGTTAGGTGTTTTCATGGGAATGTTCTAGAATGTTCGGAATGTCCGGCACTCAGGGAGGAAGGGTACATGAATGTGTCATTGTAAGTTGGAATGATTGCATCATGTACTAGGTGTCTTGCTGTCCAAAATAAAGGGTTTATTTAAATCCTAATTTGAAAAGTCAAGCGGCTAGTTTGAAAGTCAAACGGCAAGTTTTGGAAGAGGAGGAGGAGAGTGGGAAACCGAGTTGGGGAGGATTCCTCCTCCAACCCGCCCACCTCCAAGCCGAGTTGGGAGGGACTCCCTCCCCTTGGCCGCGCCTCCCACCTATAAAGGGAGGCAGGGCCCCTCCTAGCACACAAGTACCTCTCCTCCAAAACCCTAGATTGGCGCCACCACCTCCTGCTGCGCCCACCTCCCGGGTTGCCCTAGCCGCCGACTTGGGGTGCCCCAAACCCTAGCCATGGCTCTAGCACCTCCTCCTTGGTGTGTCTAAAACCTAGATCGCCGAGGAGCCCTCTCATACTCCACCATACTCGCTCCGGCTTAAGGCGAAGCCCTGCGAGATCTCCCCTCTACTTCCGGTACCATGCCGTTGTGCTGCCGGAATCGCGAGGAGAGTGCTACAACCTCCACTTTTCTTGGAACAAGGGAGAGGAAGGTCTTCGTCAGTACGAGCGTGTGACCGATCATGGGGCTGCCTTAGAGCAGGCCGGAAGGATCGTCTACGCGATCTTGAGATCGGAAAGAGTACGACTACATCACCCACGAGAATCCGCTCTCGTTAAACACTTTGGAATCTTCGAGGGTGAGTTATTCCATCAACTCGTTGCTACAATCTAGTAGATAGTCTTGGCTTGTTTGTTTGTATGCGGTAGAAATTTTTTGTTTTCCATGCTACGAAACCCAACACGAGCTGGCCGGGCCGAGCCAGGCCTCGAGGCCCACCCGGGCCACAGGGGCAGGCGGCCCACCCGGGGCGGGCAGGCCAGGCCACCGCGGGCCACAGCTAACTGCCAGCCAGCCCGGGCAGGCCGACACCAGGCCCACCCGAGGTGGGGAGCTGGGGCGCTGGACCGATGGGCCAACACGTGCAAGACCGGCCCATCCGGGTCGCTGCCACCATGAGTGCAGCTATGGGGGCGGAGGTGGGCCACCGGCCAGCCCACTAGCCTTCTAGCTGCTTAATCTTCTTTGTTTGACTATTGGGCTAAGATGCTGGCCCATCCGGCTGTTAGCCCGAATTCCTGTTTATTCCTTTGTTGTTTAGTCCCACATGGGCCACCTAAAGGGGAGGGTACACCTCCCTTAGCCTATATAAGGAGGTACCTATGGGTGAGACTAAAACACACAATAATACACGAATATTTGGAGAAGTCCTTTGGTTGACTTTCTTCTTCCCTCTCTCTCTAGCCCTTGTGACCATGGCCCCAAGTCTGGGTTGTGCGATCGAGGCACACTGCGCCGCTTCGCTCTGAGATTCTGGCCGGATATCAACTTTCGCACTCCCGGCGGGATCGGGGAGCCAGAGGTCTTATCGTGCACCGAACGTGTACGAAGACACGAGGCGCAATACTTGGGACGCTTGAATGTCATGAGCCGGAGCTGATGCACGATGAAGAAGGAGCAATGGGTGACCTGCGAGGAGCTTCGCGACCTTGAGGTCGGCTACGAGTACGACTACTTCAACCATGTTCCCCGCAGAACGTTAACCGCGTACGGTCTACAAGGGTATGTATTCTCTACGCATTGGCCGTTATCGTATTACTATATAGATAGATCCTAGGCAGTTTTGGGGTTCCAATGTAGGAATTTTTTTGTTTTCTGCTGCGGATCCCCTCACCTATGATACCAACACAATATCTTTTATCATTAATTGCAGTGACACATAAGCATGCCACCTATAATACCCCATTGGGGCTAGTCTTAGGTGGTTCGTGTTTCACATCTCTGTCACCATCTCAGAAAGCTGAGGTGGACAATTTTACTAGAGAGCTGATTGCAAATGCTTCCTCTAAGAATAAAGGCCATTTTGGGCAAAAGAGTAATAATAAACTAAGACATCATGTAAGAATGTATAATTGCAATATGAAAAGTTCTACGGTAATGATTGGAAAAAGAATAGAAATCTTTAAAATCCTTTGAGATTTCTATGTGACAAGTTATTATATAGGAATTTTGGAGGAAAGCAAACTACAGCTTCGTGCGTTTCATCTATTTGTGCGTCGTCTATTTTTAAGGACATCTAAATAGCATTTTCGGTGATATCTGCTAGGCGTTTTAAGTTTATGTATTTTTTATAGGTCCTAACCTTTCAATGAATTTATTCTTTCCCTATAATTTTTGTGGGGCGAAAGAAACTCCCACATATTGATCAAATTTATCTTATGTTTGGCGACGAAACAAACAAGACGGCTTGCGATCTGCCAATATCAGTAGTTCATTCGTCTGAAAAGTGTGGTGGCGGGACTTGTGGTTGTTCATTTCAAAAACAAAAAAATGTGCGGCATAGATGAGCAGGGACAAAGGGTGTACGCAGTGGCGGACTAAAAAAATTGCAAGTCTAGGCGAACGAGTTTAAGATGTAAATTTTTCAGATAAAATTGTTATAAAAATTTATAAAAACGCAAACTTCGCGCTGTCAGCACGCCTAAGTAAATCGTACAAAACTACCACTTTGGGATTTTGACTGCAGGAAACTAGTAGTACCACTTACGAGATCTTTTGCACAAAATCACCACTTCTGGGGCCAAAGTTGCAGGATACTTTTTCAGCAAGTGGAAATCACTATTCAAGCATTTGTGATGGTTCATGTAATAACTAAGTAGGAGACCATGATGCTCCCCTAGAGGATTGGCACTGTCACAATGAGCTGACGCATGAGAAGCCCTACCCACCTATAGAAGGATCTCGACGTTTCCTGGTAAGCTACCTGAATTCCCTTACACTGATAAAACAGTTTCCCCATGTAGATATAGTGAAAGGGAAGATGGTCATTGATCACGATCAAGGTCTCTGCACGAAGAGAAATTGTGCTACTATAGAGAAGAAGCATTGGGGACGGCCAGAGCGTGGTTGGGCAAAGCTAAATGTGGATGGTTCCTTCTCAAGCAATGGTTGGGCGGGAACAACGATGGTGCTGAGGGATCACACCGGTGAGGTTGTTTTTGTCGCTTGTTGTGATCTACAGCAGTGCCCTGATGGCCAGTGAAGAAGGGGTGCAATTATCCAGACTGGACGACTAATTCACAGTGGAGACGGACTGCGCTGAAGTTGTTGAGTTGATCAAGGAAAATACCCCAAATAACTCCATTTATGCTTTTAGTATCTCTGTCGTGAATTGCTACGGGAGAGAGGTAGTGTAATGGTTAAGATCAGTCATGATGTTAACACGGTCAGTCATGATCTGGCAAGGCTTGGTAGGGTTAATCGTAGAACTGCGGTTTGGCTACGGAATTTCCCCCGGAGGTTGCGGTAGCCATTGCCAACGATTGTAATCCTCCTGCAATTTAATCAAATCCTTTTTCTCCGCAAAAAAAGTAGGACATCATAACTACTCGCAAAAACAAAAAAAGTAGGAGACCATAACGTGATGGCTTAAACTTGAGTGCTGGCTGATGCTATCGAAGTTGAGTACTAACTTATTATCATTGTGCACTAGGCTAGTAGCTCATAACACGATGGCTTTTGTGAATTGAGGGCTGTTGATGCTATAGGTGTATGCTGTGGTTGAACTAGAGCATTAGTATTCTATTTAACTCAACAAAGTTAGGCTGAATTTGCAAAAATTCTAATGGTTCTTGCAACGTAATTCTACGGTTCATGTTAGGTTGATTTCATCTGTGTGAGAGAGATTGAGAAAGGTGCATACGACCAGGAAATTGACCTTGCTCATGAATGTAGATGTGCCATTGTCTAAAAGGAAATGTAAAAAATGAAAAAAAATATATCGTATGTCCATCTAGATTTTATGTTCACACACAAAATTTGGAAAAAAATAATATAGTTTGGCCTGTATAAAAGAAAGTAATATATTTTGGGAATGATTATGTTTATATATTCACCACAACAAAGAAAATGACAAAAAATGGAGTTTACGAGTCATTATAGTGTAAAAACACCAAAAAATACGTATTTTATGTCGTATTTTTATACGAATGTAAAAAAAAATATGTTATTTCTAATTTTTTTTTATGTTTTTCTCGACTTACGAAGTAAGACAAAATTTACGTGACGTAAAAATAATATATGATTCTAAAGATAGGGGTGATTCTACACCCTGCGTGTCAAATAGTGCCACCCTGCTCCAATATGACTATTTACGAGATATTTTGTTTTTTACGCATGATAGAAAAATATATTTTCTTCAAAAAAATGTATACGCGAACATAGAACATCTAGATGTACACGTGATTTTTTATTTTATTTTATTTTTAGATTTTTATGCATTTTTTATAATACTACATTTTTTTACATTTTCAAAATGTGAATCATACACACAGGAACAAACCTTTCAAGGAGGGCACACCAAGAGAAAGAATCGAACGTTTTCAGGAGGACCTCACAAACTTAACATTGTCGCTTTCACACGCAATCGCATCGCCTTTTGGACTAGCCATCTAGCTAGTCATTTTTCGCGAAAATGTAAAAACCATGTGTTTCGATTCATTGATAGAAATGTGAGTTTTGTACAAGTATATACATGCTCAGAAGAGCGAACACCCCCAAACAACTCAACCCACTGGATCATGGATCTGCGGGGACCAAGGCCCTTAGGCCAATCGTACGAGCAGCAGCTCAAGATCGAGATTTGGATCGAATCGAGACGAGAAGACTACTTATGCTTGGTGACACATTGTCGAAGATAACCGTGTTACACTGCTTATAGCTCCATCACGCCGCAAGCATGATGAGGAAGGACGTCTCCTTAGTAAAGCTTGGGGTAGACTCACGTGCCTACGGTCACCACTCCACGAAGTCATCTTGTACATCCGAATGTGAGATCATATATCGAATTCAAGCACCTCGTACCATATCGCCTGGCAGAATGAGCACCGTCACGGACTGGATTGTGAGATGGGCCATGGTGGACTTTAGGCCCAAGGTGACGACGTGCAACTATAAATTTACAAGTGCTGGAATAGAACTCTCCCCTCGAGTTAGTGCTCTTGCTCCTTCACACGACTATTTATACCTAATAGCGCCATCGGTTCGATCATGTGACAAAGCTAGCTAGCTCACTCTCTAAGTATCTCTAAGTACTCAAAGACTGCACGATGGAGCTTGTCAACCTTGTTCTCTCTTGTCCTGTGCATCCGCACCATTCCCCGGGCAGAAGGCCGCGACCTGAACCTGCTTCCTCGACACAAGAGTAAAATGCATCGGAAGCTATGGAACTTGTTCGTATAATTTACATTCATCCTTTTTCTTAGAAAAGTGCAATTTACGGTCATGGAAGACGTGTTGCTAGGTTACTATGTTGAAAATATAAGCAATAATCCATATGATTTAATTCGAATAATAAAGTAATAAAACATGATCATACAGACAATACCAAAACTAATCATGCAGATCAATAAAGTAGATGAACAGATTAAATCTAAATAAGATAAACCTATCACATCTACACCGAACGCTAGAATAAGGAACTCTAGCAGAATCTAAAATAAGAAGTTCAGTATTACGTAGGGTAGAGCAGCGACAGCAGCAGTAGCAGTGTCGTCAGCCATGTCGTCGATGTAGAGGCTGTCGATGTCCGAAAAGAAGTCCTCGTCCGGTAAAGAGTCGTCCGTGATGGCGTCAGTAGTCGCGCGGAAGCGCTCCCCAAAAACCTGATCGCCCCTCACCCGTACAGGTTCACAAGAAGGCGGGGTTTCGGAGGCCTACTGTCCCGATCTGCGGTGCACGCTGCAAGCCGGGATGGGGATGGCGGCGCAATAGACTGGAAGGAGACGCGTGTGTAGGTCGTAATTAATCCAAGATTAATTTTCCTGACTAGCAAAAATAAAGTTCGGCTCGGCGAGATTCCCAACCAGCATGCCAGCTTGTAGCGTCAGGCGATGCGGGCGGCATCGGAGGAGGAGTGCGCGAGAGCTGCTCTTCTTCTCACACCTTAGTGAGTGGTGGAACAGCCTAGTATATAATGAGGTGTAACTCTCACTCAACTAGCAATATGAGACTAAATTTTGGCACCACTAGCACAGCCATATGCTGCCATGCACAAATGGGCCAAAGAGAATTTCAGAATTTGTCTAATGGGCCAACAACCCAAAACTCACCAAATTCCAACAATCTCCCACAAAGTCTCATTGGCACATCACCTTATTTCCATTCCAGAATATTGTTTTATATACCGGTGTGTAGTGAAGACTGTTAAGTTGAACTTTCACGTTAAACTTTATGCTACACTAGCGAGCAACTTGAATAGTGGACTATGCCTTGAACTACAAGTTTTCTGTACACTAGTTTCACAAAAAATCTAGACCAACATCTCTGCTTAGAAAAGCCAATTGAAACACATTAAGATAAATATCAACCTGCCATGCAGAATAAGAGAGTATTGCATCTTAATGGAGATGTAAATATAATATGGGCATACTCTCCTCTCAGCTGATCAACAACTTGTCTCCCAGCTCTAATTCACGGGATCTCCGATCACATAGAGTGGGTTACCACTGCGAACAACTCATTGTGTGGGTCTCAAACCCATCTCCCTCGATGCATTATCTATCACATTACGTGATAAACCCTTTATGAAGGGATCTGCCAAGTTCTTAGATGTTTGGATATAATCCAATGCAATAACTCCGGAGTTTCTCAGTTTCCTGACAGATTTCAATCTCCTCTTCATATGCCTTGATGACTTCATATTATCCTTAGAACTGTTTACTTTGACGATCACAGTTTGATTATCACAGTTCATCAGGATGGCGGGTATAGGTTTGTCAACCACAGGTAAGTCCATCAAAAGCTCACGAAGCCACTCTGCTTCAACAGTGGCTGTGAGTTCTGCTTCCATAGTTGACCTCGTTAAGATGGTCTGCTTGCAAGACTTCTAGGAAACAGCGCCACCACCAAGTGTAAACAAATAACCACTTGTGTCCTTAATCTCATCAGCATCAGATATCTAATTTGAATCACTATAACCCTCAAGTACTCGAGGATACCCAGTATAGTGAATACCATAACTCGCAGTGCCTTTCAAATAGCGCAAAACTCTCTCAAGAGCATGCCAATGATCATCTCCAGGATTTGACACAAATCGACTCAGTTTGCTTACAACAAAGGAGATGTCAGGCCTCGTAGCGCTGGCTAAATACATGAGCGAGCCAATAATTTGAGAATATCTCAATTGATCTTTAGCATTCCTTCGATTCTTTCGAAGTAGTACACTCGGATCATAAGGCGTTGGAGAAGACTTGCAGTCGCTATACCCAAAGCGGCTCAATATCTTTTCCACATAGTGGGACTAAAGCAGTGTAATCCCACCATTATCATCCTTTAGTAGCTTGATGTTTAAGATTACATCAGCCACTCACAAGTCCTTCATCTCAAAACAACGAGATATGAACTCTTTGACCTCCTCAATAACATCGAGGTTGGTCCCAAATATCAATATGTTATCAACATAGAGACACATAATAACTCCCTCGCCCCCACCATGGCGATAGTACACACATTTATCAGCTTTGTTTACAAAAAAGCCTTCATCGGTTAAAGTTCTTTCAAACTTCTCGTGCCACTACTTAGGAGCTTGCTTAAGACCATATAAAGACTTCACTAACTTACACTGAAGGGAATATGCCCGAGAGGCAATAATAAAGTGGTTATTATCTTATTCCATGTTTATGATAATTGTTTATTTTACATGCTAGAATTGTATTGATCGGAAACATCAATACATGTGTGTTTAATAAACAAAAAGGGTTCCTAGTCATGCCTCTCTTATAGACTAGCTTGTTGATTAACAAGATGATCAAGGTTTCCTGATCATGGACATTGGATGTTGTTAATAACAAGGTCACACCATTGGTGGAATGATGTGATGAACATTCATCCGAAGTATAGCATTACGATCAAAGTCATTATGTTTATATTTCTATAACATCATAACAGTAATCTTTATCCTTAGACCATGAGATCATGTTAATTGCTAACACCGAAGAGTATCTTGATAACATCAAAGCGTCACACCGTAACAGGTGACTATAAAGGTGGGTTCGATTACGAAGGTGTTATGTTGAGGCTCATGGATCAAGAGTGGGATTTGTCCATCCCGATGGCGGATAGATATACTGGGCCCTCTCGGTGATATCACATTGAAATAGCTTGCAAGCAAGTGATGTGATCACTAGAATGTTATATCAGGAGCGAGAAAAGAGTGCATGTCGATAACGAGATCAAACTAGGTATGGAGATACCGATGATCGAATCTCGGACATGTAATATATCGCAGGACAAAGGATTTAGTTACGATGTTAAAGGTTCACACGATCACGAAGTCATCGTTGAATGTGTAGGAGTCGAGATGGATCTCCAGTCCAGCTGATTATTGATCGGAGAGGGTCTCGATCATGTCTGCATTATTCGCGAACCGTAGGGTGACACACTTAAGGATACCGACACCATTTGGAGCAAATATGTTTCAGATAAAGATTTAAGAAAGCGCTAGAATTATTTCAATAGAACAAAAGCTGTTTGGTGAAATTGCTGAAATTGGTTACGCATGTAATATTGAAATGTTGCGAGGGGTTTTATGTGAATGTTTGTTAATTAAAGTAATTAAAAAATTCTGAATAAAAATAATAAAAGAGTTTTATTAAATGAGAGAGCATTAAATTTGGAGAAATTTAATGCATTTAAAATGGAGACTTTAAAAGAGATTGTGAAGGGCAAATTTATGTGGAGGAGTTACCACCACATGAATGGAGGAGGTGAAGACACCTCCTCCATAAATGGCCATGAAGGAGGGTACCCTCCTCCTATAAAAACCACCCCTCACTTCTCACACACACCTCCTTGTGAAGGATCTCTCTCCCCCTCTAGTATTATTCCCCCATGGTCTCGGATTAGCGAGATACATGTTCCCGGTGGCTTTATCTGGAAAGGAGTTGCTGCTTCCGCTGCCTTTGCTGGAGCGAGGGACAGAGGTTGTCGTGGTACCGGACGTGTGTGCGATCACGGATGCACCGCTGCTTTGCGGTGCTGGACTTGGTGGTGCTGGAGCTGGATCTGATGGGCGTCTTTGGGCGGACTGCTGGACTTCATCACGATCTTGAGATCGGCAAGTGTACGACTACATCAACCATGAGTTCCTACTCGTTAACAAAGCTCGTTGTCTTCGAGGGTAAGTTCTCCATGGATGTATGTCCACCCGTTGCTCTGTATCTAGTAGATAGATCTTGGTGTGTAGTTCACATCGTAGGAATTTTTTTGTTTTCTATGCTGCGGACCCAACAGTGGTATCAGAGCCTGATCTATGTGTAGGTGCTTAGCACGGGTAGTACACATATGTTTATATGTGGGTGATGATGATCATGTTATTGCTTCTTTCATGTATTTTGGATATTGGTGGCATAGTGGGATGAAGCGGCCCGGACCAACCTTACATGTCATCGTACATGAGACCGGTTCCACGACTGACATGCAACTTGTTTTGCATAAGTGGCTGGCGGGTGTCTGTCTCTCCTACTATAGTCAATATCTGATTTACAACGAGTTGCTAATAACTTAGTTATCCTTGTTGTGGTTCATGTTCATAGGTAAGAACGGTTCTATCTCCAAAAGCCCTAAGCCACGTAAAACTTGCAATTGATAAATTAGAGGCGTCTAGTTTAGATCGTTGCTGGGCTAGTGCCTTGATATGGTATTGTTGTAAGTAGATGTATGATAGATACTCTTACAACACACTCAACGTGTAAGTTCCATAGACCTTGGCCTTACACACAAAGGAATGATAGAGATCATACCACGATGCAAGTGATATAGATCAAATGCATGGACCATATCACCTCACTTTACACATTAGATGTTAGCATCTTATACTGCTATTTTGGCGCTTTCTGTAGCATTGTAAGATGATCCCTCTTTTAGATATCAAGATAAAAATGTGTTCTTCCTTAAGTATGCACCGTTCTATGGATCGTGTTTCGATACATCACATGATGATCGGGTGTTCTCAACTCTACGCTTTCATGCAACGGGTGTAAGACAGTTTTACACACGCGAATACTAAGGTTCTTACTTGGCGAGCCTAGCATGTACAGACATGGCCTCGGAACACTGACCGAAAGGTTAAGCATGAGTCACATAGTTGATGTGATGACCATATTGATGCTCGCCTTTGAAGCTACACCGACTCACGTGATGGTCGGACTTGGTGTAGTGGATTTGGTTCATGTAATCACCAAAAAGGCACGAGGGGTGTCGTTTTTGAGTGGGAGTTCATTTCTAATTTGGATTAGTCGAACTCAATTTGTCATAAACTAAATCGAGGTGAACTTGCATAGTTTGTTGTAGTCATTGGCATTCGTTTTATACCTTATGCTTAGTTTTTATTTGAGATAATAGAACTATAGAATTCTGGATATTTACTTTACGAACTGGTATCGTATTGTTTTGAATGTCAATTTAAAGTTTATAAGTCCTATTGCAAACTTTCAACAAACTCTATTTACTCCATGAAGTTTAATAAGTAGTATTAAATCAAGAGTAAGAATTCCAATGTTAGTATCTAAAGTATCATGTTTGCCTCCATGATTATTGATATTCAAAAAGTTGTTTTAATATCAAGATTATATTGGAGCTGAAAATTGTTTCAGAAACCATCATGTGTGAAAGATATTGTGATATCTGAAACAATGTTTTTGGTTGCATTATGATAGAGTATAATTTAGAAAAATACATGTTCTCATATTGTATGAGAATTTGTGAAGGATGGAGATGCTAGGCATCCGAATCTCCCAAAAAGTTTCGGGAACTAAAATTATACTCGTCATTCTTCCTTATAGGCTATAGTAGCTTGATCATGAAAGTTGTCATGATAAGGATGAATATAAGATGTAAGTAAAATGTTTACTACACTAATAGATTACTAAAGAATGGATTTTTGAAAGAACACCAAACATTTGATGATGGTGATCCACTTCAAAGTGCAAGTCCAAAGGTATTTGTATTTGACTATATACGCTTTGTACCATGTGTCATGTTGATGACACCACTATTGATGTTGATAGATTCTTTTAAAAGAAAAGGAATTGTTGAAAGAGAATCTATAAAATATTTGGCAGAAAATAAAAGGTTGGAGATGTCCAACTTAGGTATATAGAAGATATACATGTTATGGCTATATTCCTTGCTTGTTAAACAATGTGGTTCTTAGGTATTGGATACCGTTATTGGATACCGAATTGGTTGGTATGAAGTGTCATACAGGACAACACAATTCATGAACTACAATGGCCTAAGTAACCAGCAAGAGAATGAGTGATGATGTTCATCGAAAACAAATAAAGTGTTATTGTGTTTTTCGTTGTCATCAAACCAAGCCTTCAAGATTTGTTTAAATAATTGTTATTTTGTTCCGATATTATGAGAACAATGGCTGTTCAAATAATTACCGTATTCCATAAAGGATGGATGAACTTTTACAAGTCTAGTTGGAGAAATCACATCCATAAACACTATTGCTAAAATGTCGCAAGACAAATGATTGAAAGATCACTTATGAAGTGACATCGCTATTTAAATTATATTGGAATGAAAACATGAAGAAACTCCATGTTGATGGATTTTTGGAGTCCTTGATTTTGATCAATTGACGCATGTGATACTTTCCTCGAGATAATTGAAACTCCGTTCATAGGCCAAAGAGGAACGGATGACTAGCTTATTGGAAATTGTGCATGCTGATGTGCATAAGTCCATTATGTGTAGCCATATGCGATGGATCTTTTTGCTTCATATGCTTTCTTCAAGAATTTGAGTGAATATATCTGTATATTTACTTAATAAGGAAGAAGTATGAAACATTTGAAAATTGTTCAAAGACTTTCAAGATGAAGTGGAAAATCATTGTAACAAGAAAATAAAGAGTTTATGATTCGATCATAAAGGAAGATATTTGAGTTACATGTTTAGCAAAAACACCTAAGACTTGAGGAATTGTTCCATGATTTATGTTTCCCGATAAACCATAGGAGTATAGCATATTCGAGAGATAAAATCAAACCATGTTTGACATGGTAAGATCAAGGGTGTCATTTATAAAACTGCCATTATGTTTTAAGGATTGAAGCTTTAGAGACTACCGCTTTTACACTGAAAAGAGTACCATCGTGATCCATTGAAATGACACCATATGAGTTATGGTTTGGGATAAAACCCGAATTGTCTTTTCTTAAATTTTGGTATGCTATGCATAAGTAAAATGTTTACAACCAAAGTTGGATAAGCACGTCTTTGTAGGTTATCCCAAAGAATTTGTTAGAATTTCTCCATAACACAGGACAAAAGAGTTTGTTACTTGGAACGTCAAGTTTCTTGAGAAGGAATTTTTCGTGAAAAGTTAAGTGGGAGGACAATAGAACTTTGATAAGGTTGTTGAACCTTAGCTATATGTGCTAAGTAGCGCAGCGCCGGAAAGTGTCCCGGTGGCGGCCACAATGCTCATGGCTCTCGTGATTACAAAGGTGTGATCTCGGAGATTAGAGTTCCTATTGAACCGTGTGGGTAAGAATCAAAGAGTAAGATTTGATAAGCAAGTCGTTATTGTTTTGACAATGATGAACCGACTACATGCAAAGAAGCGATGATGGGCCCTGACTCCATAAAATGACTAGAAGTCATAGAATCCGTGATAGTATCCATACACGAGAAAACAAGTTTCTGAACTTGGAAGACCCTCCGGAAAGGCGTGAAGCCTATCGGTCGTGTTTGGATCTATAAAGAAATAAGACATGGATGTTTAACATCTATGAAATAGTCGACATGTCGGAAAGAAGTTTACGACAATGTTCAAGGAGTTGACTATGACAAGATTTGATCTTTCATAGCGATATATAGTCTTGACGGATTAATGTAGCAACCACTACATATAATTTGGTATATGGTAGTTGAATAAACAAAACAAGGTTCTTCTAATAGAACGGTAACCTAGGACATGTACATGACATGGTCCGAAGGGTTTTGTTAATTCAAAGGGTGCTAAAAGGGCATGTAAACTTCAATAGTTGAAGTAAGCATAACGGAGTTGGAATCTTCACCATGATGAAACTATTAAAAGAGTTTAAATTCATCGGAGATGATGAAGATACTTGCATTTGCAAGGAATTAAGTGGGAGCGCTGAGACATATTTCTAATACATTATGTAGAGGACATATTGTTGATTGGAAATGATGTATCTTGTATTGACACAAGTTAAGAATTTCATTAAAATAAGATTTCGATGAAAGACTTAGGCAAACCCGGAATATTAGGCATCAATATCTATATGGATAGATTAAGGTGCTAATATGGCTGTGCCACACATACATATATGATATATTGAAAGGGTTCAATATGGAAACAACAAGAAAGGTTCTTGCTGCATGGAAAGGATTGTATCAAAATTCAAGTGTTTCAACACTTGGTGAGTAAAATCACATGAAGATTTTGATCGATTATACCATGATATGTATATATCCAGAATGTCCTATGCTCTAAATGTTATGAGCATATACCAGAATGATTCATAAGATGATCATTGGACAATAGTAAATATATTCTTATGAGCTTTGGAAGAACTAAGAATATATAATGTATAAGTGACAAATAGTTAAAGGTAGTTCATTGTAAAGTGTTACATTGATACTAGTTTTGTCACAAGATACAAATTAAATTTATCTCAATTTAGACTATGGGTGGCACAATGTAATGGAAAGGATGTTCCATGATGGATTTGGATGAGTTCCAAAGTTGAGATATTGTGACGGATACTACAACAAAAGGCTAAGTATATGACTGCTATAGTAGCAGCAAAGGAGGGCATTTGTGTTAAGTAGTCTGTTATCAAACTAGGTGTGGTTCAAAGTGGGCTAATACTATGAAGATATATTGTGTGACAATAATATCAACATATTTTGAGCCGAACGAACTAAAGGTCTCACCAGAGGACCAAATTTATACAATGCCATCTCATTTGAGAATGAGTGATGCGTAGAGACGCAAAGACATGCAAATACACACGGACCTGAAACTATCAGATCCGGAGATTATGTTAACCACTAGCAATAGCGTATATGCAACACCAGAAAGCCATAGGTGTTCAATACGCAAAGTTTTTCAAACTAGATTATTGACTCTAGTGCAAGTGGGAGACTGAAGGGAATATGCCCGAGAGGCAATAATAAAGTGGTTATTATCTTATTCCATGTTTATGATAATTGTTTATTTTACATGCTAGAATTGTATTGATCGGAAACATCAATACATGTGTGTTTAATAAACAAAAAGGGTTCCTAGTCATGCCTCTCTTATAGACTAGCTTGTTGATTAACAAGATGATCAAGGTTTCCTGATCATGGACATTGGATGTTGTTAATAACAAGGTCACACCATTGGTGGAATGATGTGATGAACATTCATCCGAAGTATAGCATTACGATCAAAGTCATTATGTTTATATTGCTATAACATCATACGAAGTAATCTTTATCCTTAGACCATGAGATCATGTTAATTGCTAACACCGGAAGAGTATCTTGATAACATCAAACGTCACACCGTAACAGGGTGACTATAAAGGTGGGTTCAGTGCTACGAAGGTGTTATGTTGAGGCTCATGGATCAAGAGTGGATTTGTCCATCCCGATGACGGATAGATATACTGGGCCCTCTCGGTGATATCACATTGAAATAGCTTGCAAGCAAGTGATGTGATCACTAGAATGTTATATCACGGGAACGAGAAAAGAGTGCATGTCGGTAACGAGATCAAACTAGGTATGGAGATACCGATGATCGAATCTCGGACATGTAATATATCGCGGGACAAAGGGATTTAGTTACGATTTTAAAGGTTCACACGATCACAGAAGTCATCGTTGAATGTGTAGGAGTCAGTATGGATCTCCAGGTCCCGCTACTGATTATTGATCGGAGAGGGGTCTCGATCATGTCTGCATTATTCGCGAACCGTAGGGTGACACACTTAAGGTATACCGACACCATTTGGAGCAAATATGTTTCAGATAAAGATTTAAGAAAGCGCTGGAATTATTTCAATAGACACCGAAACTGTTTCGGGTGAAATTGCTGAAATTGGTTCTACATGTAATATTGAAATGTTGCAGGGGGTTTTATGTGAATGTTTGTTAATTAAAGTAATTAACAAAATTCTGAATAAAAAAATAAAAGAGTTTATTAAATGAGAGAGCATTAAATTTGGAGAAATTTAATGCATTTAAAGTGGAGACTTTAAAAGAGAATGTGAAGGGGCAAATTTATGTGGAGGGAGTTACCACCACATGAATGGAGGAGGTGAAGAGACACCTCCTCCATGCGCCGGCCATGAAGGAGGGGTACCCCCCTCCTCCTATAAAAGGCCACCCCCTCCTCATTCTCACACACACCTCCTTGTGAAGGATCTCTCTCCCCCTCTAGTATTATTCCCCCATGGTCTCGGATTAGCGAGATACATGTTCCCGGTGGCTTTATCTGGAAAGGAGTTGCTGCTTCCGCTGACTTTGCTAGAGCGAGGGACGGAGGTTGTCGGGGTACCGGACGTGTGTGCGATCACGGATGCACCGCTGCTTTGCGGTGCTGGACTTGGTGGTGCTGGAGCTGGATCTGATGGACGTGCTGGAGCCGGACCTGCTGGACTTCATCACGATCTTGAGATCGGCAAGTGTACGACTACATCAACCACGAGTTCCTACTCGTTAACAAAGCTCGTTTTCTTCGAGGGTAAGTTCTCCATGGATGTATGTCCACCCGTTGCTCTGTATCTAGTAGATAGATCTTGGCGTGTAGTTCACACCGTAGGAATTTTTTTTGTTTTCTATGCTGCGGACCCAACATACACACCTTTCCTTCTTGACCATGTACTACAAATCCATCAGGCTGCTCCATATAAATTTCCTCATCTAGCTCTCCATTTAGAAAAGTTGTCTTAACGTCCATTTGATGAACGAGAAGACGACGTGAGGCAGCCAAGGATAGTAGTACTCGAATAGTAGTCAATCTGGCTGCAGGTGAGTATGTATCAAAGAAGTCTTCACCTTCTTTCTGGGTATAACCCTTGGCCACAAGACGTGCCTTGTACTTTTCAATAGTACCATCAGGTCTAAGCTTTTTCTTGAACACCCACTTACATCCTACAGGTTTGCACCCATAAGGACGATCAGTGACCTCCCAAGTTCCATTAGCTAAGATGGAATCTATCTCACTACGGACAACTTCTTTCTAGTAGTCAGCATCTTGAGATGCATAGGCTTCTGAAATAGAATTGGGAGTATCATCCACAAGGTACACAATGAAATCATCACCAAATGACTTTGCAGTCCTTTGTCTCTTACTCCTTTTAGGAACTTCATTGTCGTCCTCCACAGGATCATCATAGTGTTCTATCGGCATAGTGGGTTCCGGAATTATAATAAATTCCTGACTAGATGAACTAGTCATCTCCTGATTTGATGAGCTAGACATACCTTTCATGGGAAAGATGTCCTCAAAGAAAGTCGCATCATTCGACTCCATAATCATACCAACATGCATGTCGGATACCTCAGATTTTACTATCAAAAATCTATAGCCAATGCTATGAAAAGCATATCCCAGAAAAACACAATCCATGGTTTTTGGTCCAAGCTTTCGCTTCTTGGGTATTGGAATCTTAACTTTCGCCAAACATCCCCAAGTTCATAAGTAAGAGAGTTTAAGCCTTTTCTTCTCCCATTCCTCAAATGGAGTCATGGTTTTATCCTTTACGGGAACACGGTTTAGGACATGACACACAGTCATTAGCGCCTCCTGATACATCCATTTTGCATCACTATTCTATGTCATAATTCCCTGTTATTCATTGATATATTTCATATTGAGAGGTGATACTTATGTTATTTCATCTGTTTTTGCATGGTTGATGACTTTTGGAGCATGGACCGCTGCAGTCAGGATTCTGATGGAAAAGGTGCTGTTTGGAGGGAAAATTCGCGAAGATCAGAAAATCCGGGAAAATATACGGAAAATCCTATTTTTCCAGAAGACGAAGGAAGCTAGAAGGGGGCTGGAGATGGGCCACAGGGGGGCCACACCACCCCTGGCGCGGGCCACCCTTGGCCGTGCCACCAGGTGGTGTGTGGCCTGGTCCACCCACCGCACTCCCTCAGCGTATGTTATCCTCCCGAAACCCTAAGACTCGGGGAGCAACCACAGAAAGATTCCGCCGCCTCTACGGGGCGGAAAACACCGAGAGACAAAGATCTCTCCGGCAGACAGATTTCTGCCGGGGGAATTCCTTCCCGGAGAGGGGAGATCGTCGCCATCAACACCACCATCAAGCTGGACTTCATCGGGATCATCATCATCACCACCACCATCATCACCATCAGCACCCTCATCACCATCTCCATATTGCTGTAACAATTGCGTTGAATCTTGCATATTTCATAGGGGAAACTTTCCCGGTGTTGATTACTCTTTGTAGTTGATGCTATTGAGTAAACCGTTGAATTATTGTTTATGTTCAGATTGTTATACATCATTATTCCATCTCTGATCATGATCCATGTGATGTCTTGTAAGTAGTTCGTTTTGTTCTTAAGGACATGGGAGAAGTCATGTTGTTAGTAGTGGGATTGTGTTGAGAAAGATTCAATAGTTTGATATTTAAGTTGTGGTGTACTTCTTCTAGTGGTGTCATGTGAACGTCGACTACATGACACTTCACCTATATGGGCCTAGGGGAATGCATTGTGTATTTGGCTACTAATCGTAGGGGTGACATGTAAACCTGAACCCCCGTTAGGAAACCATTGCACAAGGGACGTAAGGGTCTTAGAGTTTAAAGTTGTGGTTAGGTTTCTACCTTAATTACTTTCTTGTACTTACAGACGTTTGCAAGGGGTATAATCACAAGTATGTATTAGTCCTAGGAAGGTCGGTACATTAGCACAGGTTCACCCACACAACACTTAGCAAGCTAAAGAAGATTAATCAACTATATGAAGCGAAAGCACTTGACAGAATTCCCATGTGTCCTCGAGAACGTTTGGTCATCTTAAGTAATACAACCGGCTTGTCCTTTGCTACATAAAGGATTAGGCCACTTGCTGCATTTATTCCTACTTTCTTTTATTTACTCGTACTTTATTTACTTGCATTATCAAAAAACCCTAAAAATCCATTTGCTAAGTATTTGCAGAGAATTCCTGATCCATACCACTAGCCAACACCTTCTGCTCCTCGTTGGGTTCGACACTCTTACTTATCAAAAATACTGTGATACACCCCCTATACTTGTGGGTCATCAAGACTATTTTATGGCGCCGTTGCTGGGGAGTGAAGCGCTATTGGAGAGTGGAACTGATAAAGGAAACTTCTACTATGAGTATTGTTTACTTCTATTAGTTGCTTTATTTTCGTTATGGATAATTCGCTGAGTTTCTTATTTGGTAATGCTACTACCACTGCTAAGGTAGTAGATGAACCACCACCTGCTGAGAATGATACTTTTAAAATACCTATAAGAATTATTGATCGTGTTATGGATAACTACTATGTAGGGGATGGAACTGTCCATCCCGGTGATCATTTGCTCTTTATACACGAATTATGCGGGTTGTTCAAGTGTGCAGGTACTACTACAGATCAAGTAAAGAAGAAGTTATTCTCATTATCACTGGAAGGAAGAGCTGAGGAATGGTATAAGCTGTTGAAGAATGGTCAAGCTCTGGAATGGGAGGAAATAGTACCTCTCTTTTATTCAAAGTTTTATCCTCCTAGTGAGATTCATAAAGATCGGAATCAAATATACAACTTTTGGCCTCTTGATGGAGAGAGTACAACTCAAGATTGGGGGAGATTGAAGTTACTAATGCTCAAATGTC
Organism: Avena insularis; assembly: GCA_023614405.1. Taxonomy (NCBI): domain Eukaryota; kingdom Viridiplantae; phylum Streptophyta; class Magnoliopsida; order Poales; family Poaceae; genus Avena; species Avena insularis. The sequence goes on along the minus strand of CM042690.1, from coordinate 653,647,231 downwards.
CCATTCATGAGCTCCCCAACAATATTATTATCAATAAATTTTATGCAAGGCTCCCTCTACATGATAAGGATTTATTGGATGCTTCTTGTGCTGGATCATTCACTCGCATGGAAGAAGAAGCTAAATGGGATCTTCTGGACCATATTCAAGATAATGCTGAAGCTTGGGAGAATGATAAAGGTAGAAATTCAGGTATAAATTATGATTATGAATGCATTGAATCTTTTATGGGAACTGATGACTTTCAAAATATTAAAACTGCTTATGGTCTAGACTCTCAAGCTATTGCTTCTTATTTTAAGGCTTTTGCTTCCTATATTGAAGTGCCTAAAAAGAAGTGGAATAAGTATCACGAACCTTATAAATATGTTGCTAAGAGTGTTCCCGCAAGAAATACTGAAGTTTATACTGCTAATCATGTTTTACCTGAACCTTACATTGAGAAAATGCCTTTCCCAGTTAAGATAAAGGAACATTCTATGATAGCTAGTATGGTTGATGAAAGTACAAGTAAAGCTGTTGAACCTAATAAACAAAAGGTTGATGAACCTATTATAGCAAATGTGAAAGACTTTGTTACTAAATATGTAGAAGAGGGGCACACTATCCTTTGTAAGGATACCTCTAATATTGTTTCACAAAGTAGTGTTATGAGAGCTAGTATTCTTGTGTTTTCTGTTAGAATGAGTGATCATTGTTACGATGGTCCTTGTGATAGTTATATTGTTAAGTTTATGCATGATACTAAACGTTACTATGAGAGAGGGAAAAGTGTTCTTATGCATCTCAATAATATCAAGTTTCCTCGTTTTATGCTGAAAGTTTTTATGTTGCACTTCTTTTGCCTTCCTATGCTAGTAGCCTCTGGTTTCAACAACTTGTTTGTTTACAAAATTACCTTGCATAGGAAGTGGGTTAGACTTAAATGTGTGTATTTTTGCTTCTTAATGCTCCCTTTCAACTCAATTCATATTCCTATGTGAGCATCTTCAAAATTATCATGCCCATCTTAATGGCTATAAAGAAAGAGCTTTTTGGGAGACAACCCAATTTATTTGTGCTTTCAGTTTGTTTTTGTTTCTTTGAGTCTTGGAAGTTATTAATTTGGTAATAACCGCTCCTTATCCGTTTTGTTTGGTTTTTGTGTCAAGATCAACCTCTAATGAGAGAGAAGTAAGATTTGGGGAAGTTGCTGTCCCGAAACAGATTTTTTGTGCTTCACCGTAAAAATTCGTGAGAGATCTCTGTATGTCGGATTGAGCTGTAATTGTTTGTGCTTCTGCCCCAGGTTGTTATTTAACTTTTGTTAGTTTTGCACTTTTTAATTTGAGCAACAGAAGATTTTCGAAAAAATTGATCTTTACCTGCTGGTCTGTTTTGACAGATTTTGCCACTCTTGCATTTGCTTCTTTATTCGATTTCCTTTTTGAATTCTTTTTGGGTTTTCAGAAGGAGTTGCTACAGTAGCTTATGTTTTGATGGTTTTCAGTTGAATTTGGACTCAAAAGGTTTTATCACCTTACTTATACTAATGTTGCTAATGTGAATTGTGTGAAAGAAATTTTCAGGTAGTGGAGATGATGATGTAATAAGGAAGAGAAGTGTTTTATGAGCCAAGTAATAAGTGTATGAAGATGAAGATATCGATGATATTCAAGTGGTGACTCCGGAAGAATCTAATAGATACCAAATTCAGAGACCTGCAAAGCCCATTTTCAAATAGGTAACAGTTCTGGTAAGAAAAGTTCCACGAAAATACTATCCAACTATATTTTTGCAGTTTTCATTCAATAAGGAAAGCTACAAAGAGAAAGAGGGACGGAAACGGAGCCAGGGTGGCTCACACCACCCTGTGGCACGGGCCCACCCCTGGTCGCGCCACCAGGTGGTGAGTCCACCCCGGACTCCACCTCCGACCCGTTTTCTCCCAGTACCTTCCTTTTGTTATAAAACTTCGTAATATATAATCCCTCGGACCCCCTGAGGTTCGTATATCGTGTTTTCGTTGTGTTTTTGTTTCGATCTGTTTCTGCCAGGAACTATCTTTGAAAGCTTCAAAGCACAATGGTGTCCGCCAAGGATAAAGGGAAGGAGCCCATGGAGGAGGATCTCCAAGACCCCGGGCAGGAGAAGGAGATCAAGAGTGAAGGTGAAGAGGAGGCAAAGCACACCGGCACTACCATTGCAAGCATTGGAGTGGTGGCGAACCCTGCCAGGATCAGAAGGACTACACGGATGTCAACTAGAGGGAAACCTCCGCGTCACTGTTTGGCACCAAGGACACCTTCTCCAAGCACCAAGAGTCCCTTCCACACCTTTATCCATAACCATGCAGGAAAAGAAGACTCCAAAAGGGAAGAACGGAAAAAGGATCACAAGAGCTGGGATCCACAATCTGACATGATCATGCACCGCATCGAGCACAACTCGGAGTTGATTCATACCCTCACCTTCGAGATTGAAGACTTGGGGAAATTGGTCAAGAAGCTCATCGAGAGGATACCACCACCACCAAAGGAGTAATTCGTTATCAGGTTTGGCATCCCCTTGGTTTGTTCCAAGCTTGGGGGAGTGCCGCGGTATCACATCACTATCTTCTATCTTTTTACCTTTTTAGTAGAGTCATATCATGAATAGAGAAGTTATTATGTAGGATGGTTTGCATTATGGAAGTGCCCCCTTTCTCGTTAGATATGTATCCCTTGGTGTGAGTTGCCGTTATGGAATATTAATGAGAAGTTCTATCATTTACTCTTTTGCATAGCTTATTTTAGTTTTCAATTCGTGGTTATATGATTGATCTTGTTGTTAGTATTGGTATCACTTTGGGATCATTGAGTTAATTTAGTTAGTTTTGGCAAACCTGGCTCGGTCAGTAGCAACACTATTTTTGAGAGTTGAATGAAAAGATAAAAGTACTCTAAAGAAATATAATTTCATCATCTTTCTTTCTTGATTTGCTCATAAGTTTAGTATTCTCTAGTTAAGATCTTTTGTGCTTCCAAGGAAGATTGCATGTTTGTCTTTATCACTTGTATGTTTGTTTGTTTCCTTCAACTCTTATACTTGCTACCCAACCTTGCTAGCCAAAAACCTGTACTAAGAGGGAATTATTCTCGTGCATCCACCTCTTTAAACCAAAATCCATGCCATTTGTGTCCACCATACCTACCTATTAGCATTATTGCTATTCCAAGTAAATTCTTGTTTTATCTACCTCCCAAATTAAACTTGTTATGTGAAAATTAGTGATTAAAGCTCTCACGAACTTGATGGCACACTTTACTTTCTTGCATCTAATAAACTTGAACCATTGTGCTCACCTATGTTGCGTATATGCTTGCGCTTTGTAAGTTGTGAATTAGTAGAACCATGCTGTCATGGGGAACGCTTTCAACATTACACTGGTACTTTGTACCAAGTTGATATCATGTTCTTTTGTCTATGGATGTCGTCGGTGTGAAATGAAAGGGGAGCTTGTAAGTCCATGGAGTTATGCATGTGTGTTAGAGAAACGCCTGGGCCGCTGGTCTAATCCATGCTGACATGGTGGAAACCTGCAACGTAACCATAACGAGCATCTATGAAGCATTCTTCTTATAAAAAAGAGATAGAGATTGAGAAAAAAGAGAAAAATAAAAAAGAGACTATGAAAAGAGGAAAGAGAGAAAAAAGCACCATATTCCCATGGTAAATAAGAAGATTGCTGAGATGCTTGTTGTCTGCTTGCCTTGTCATTTTGATATGGGGATTCTTCTGTATCATCGGGCAAGGGGTACCCCGTTGGTGGTTCTTTATGATACACATATGCTTACGATGACAAGAACTTACCGGTGACTAAACTTGAGTAGCATGAGGAGCGGCCCTCGTATTCAAGGGACATGATATTCTCAATTTACAACTTGTCAATGCATATCCTCATATTTGATCATTTAAACCTTAATCACCTAAAGATGCCTATGATAGGGGCAATGAGAGCTGAAAGCTAATAAGTACCATAATTTTTGGGAGCTCTTTATGAGACTTGCAATCCCTGCTTCCCTCTGCGAAGGGCCTTTCTTTTACTTTTTAGTTGAGTCAGTAAACCTACTCCCTTCTATCTTAGCAAGTATTTTGAGTTGTTGTGTTTCATTCATTCGTATGATGATTTATTCAATCATGTTTCTTATGTTCCTTGTTTTGCACATTGCTCTTATCTTGATGTTTACTACTTTGAAAGCTATCATTGAAAATCATTTATTTGTGAACTCCAGCAAATTATCAACTATTCTTCGACCAAGAGCTAAGTTTGCCATTACTAATTATGATTTACTTTATGTATGTTTATTGTGTTTCCTTTACTTATTGCAAGTTGAGTTATATAATAGTGAGTTGTCTTTTATTATGATCTATGTATTGATGAATGTGATACTTCTTGTCCGTATTCTTTTATCGACTCTTCACTCCATAAACTTGAGGTCATGTTTATCGAGATCAGTTTCACTTGGGGACAAGCAAAGTCTAAGCTTGGGGGGAGTTGATCTATTCTATGTCATAATTCACTGTTATTCATTGATATATTTCATATTGAGAGGTGATGGCTCAATGTCGGCGCCAGAAAAATGCTGGTGCGATGTTGATGTAGAGCTTGTTGGGAACCCCAAGATGAAGGTATGATGAGCACAACAGCAAGTTTCCCTCAGTATGAAACCAAGGTTTAATCGAACCAGTAGGAGCAAGGAAACACCCCAAAGGTGTTGCTAGCTGAGCCTTGGCAGGGCGCACTACCGGTGCTAGTAGCAACGTGGAGACCTGCACAACACAACCACCAACTTGTGATGAGGTTGTCAATCTCACCGTGTTTTGCTGAAAACAAAAAATTAAACATATCGAATGGAAAGAAGTAATAGTTTGCAGAAAGTAAACACAAAGCAGTAAATAGTTTGTAGATTGTATGTAAAGGAAAGGACCGGGATCCATAGTTCACTAGAGGTGGCTCTCCTTAAGATAGATAACATGCTGGGTGAACAAATTACATCGGGGCAATTGACAAACATCGAGAAAGCAATACATGCATATACTAATCATCTTGACTCCTTTGAGACTTGATTGGGCATTACAACATTATACATAGACCGCCATCCAACTGCATCTATGACTAATAATCCACCTTCAGGTTATCATCCGAACCCCCTCCAGTATTAAGTTGCAAGCAACAGATTATTGCTTTATGAACTGCGTGTAAAGTAAACAATATGATTGTTCTATGAACAAAGGATTGTTGTTTTGTCCCTAGTAGCAACAACACATCTAGTACCTTAGAGATTTCTGTCACTTCCCCAGATTACTAGAGGCATGAACCCACTATCGAGCATAAATACTAACTCTTGGAGTTGCTAGCATCTACTTGTCCAAGATAGCTACTAACAACGGAAAGCATGCAAGATCACAAATAACAAAGACATGATAGAATCAATAATCAATCTGAAATAGCATCTCAATATCCATCGGATCCCCGCAAACACAACATGTAGAATTACAAATAGATGATCTTGATCATGAACGGAGCTCACAAGATCTAAACATGGAAGCACCAAGGAGGAGTACCAGCCATCTAGCTACTACATGGATCCGTAGTCCAAGGATGAACTACTCACGCATCACACCGGAGGCTTGCATGGTGATGAAGAAGGCCTCCAGGGTGAATTCCCCTCTCCGGCAGGGTGTCGGGAAGAGCTTCAGATCCCTCTCGATCTAGGGATGGAGATGACGACGGCTACAGACTCTTTCGTGAATTTTTGATCGGGCCCTTTGGGTTTTCGTCCCGAGGGCAATATATAGGCAGAAGGAGAGGCCGAGGGGATGTTGGGGTCGGCCAGACCACCTCGGCCTTGATCCAGCCTGGCTGCCAGGTGGTGTGGGCCGGCCCCAAACTTCTCCGCTCCGCCTCTCAGATGTCTTCCGTAAAATAGGCACTTTGGCTTTTGTCCCGTCAAATTCCCAGAATATTTATTTTCTGACTTTCCAGGAACCAAAAACAGCAGAAAACAGGCAGCGAGCACAGTGGCTCTTATTAATAGGTTAGTCCAAGAAATCATATGAAAAGTACTCCAAAGTGTGGACAAAACACAAGAAAGTCGATAAAACCAAGCATGGAACATCAAAAATTATAGATACATTTGCAATGTATCAACATCCCCAAGCTTAACTCCTGCTCGTCCTCGAGTAGGTAAGTGATAAAAAGAAAGAATAATTTTTGAGGTGACATGCACCATCATAAACTTGATCAAAGTACCTGTAAAACATTCAAAACTGGGATCATAGTACTTCAATCATAACATGAAAGACAAGGTTCTAGCAATAAGACAAAGAAACTATGATGCAACATGAAAAGGCACAAACGAAAGATTCATGAATAACAATGCTTTGCAAGACGTTTGTTTGTTTCACATAAAGAAAACATAGCACAATAGCATTCAGCTTGTCCCTCATAGAGTAGCAAATATAAATGCATAGGACACCTTCAAAGTTCATAAGAGTGACTAGATACAAATAGTTTAAAACAAGCAATATCAAGTTATGCATTAATCAACTAGTCTTGGGACAATGCACATAGAACTAAGAATGGCCACTATGCTCTCAAAGTAGGTGCATAATGGTAGAAGGTGGAGACTCAATATAATGGTGGAAGAAAGACCTTTATAAAAGGAAGCAGGGATTCAAGTCTCATAAAGAGCTTCCAAAAATTATGGTACTTATAGCTTTCAGCTCTCATTGCCCCTATCATAAACATCTTGAAGTGATTAAGGTTAAAGTGAACGAACTATGGTGTACATGCTTGACGAAGTATAAGTTAGAAATCTCATGTCCCTTGTATATGAGGGCCGCTCCTCATGCTACTCAAGTTTAGTCACCGGTAAGTTCTTGTCATCGGAAGCACATGCGTATCATAGAGAACCGCCAACAGGGTACCCCTTGCCCGATGATACGGAAGAATCCCCATATCAAAATGACAAGGCAAGCAGACAACGAGCATCTCATCAATCTTCTTATTTACCATGGGAATATGGTGCTTTTTTCTCTCTTTCCTCTTTTCATAATATGTTTTTTTTTCTTTTTTCTCTTTTTTCTCAATAGGACTCTTTTTTTATAAGAAGAATGCTTCATAGACAGCTCATTATGGTTACGCTGCAGGTTTCCACCATGTCAGCATGGATTAGACCAGCGGCCCAGGCGTTTCTCTAACACATATACATAACTCCATGGACTTACAAGCTCCCCTTTCATTTCACACTGACGACATCCATATACAAAAGAGCATGATATCAACTAGGTACAAGTACCAAGTGCAATGTTGAAAGCGTTCCCCATGAAAGCATGGTTCTGCTAATTCCCAACAAATAAGTGCAAGCATATACAACATAGACGACACAATGGTTCAAGTTTATTAAGGGCAAGAAAAGTAAAGTGTGCCATCAAGTTCATGAGAGCTTTAATCACTAGTTTTCTCATAACAAGTTTAATTTGGAAGGTAAACAAAAGCATGAATATACTTGGAATAGCATAAGCTAGTAGGTAGGTATGGTGGACTCTTTGGAATAACTTGGTTTAGGGAGTTGGATGCATGAGTGGAACTCATACTTGGTTGTGGAGGCTAGCAAAAGACTCGGAGCGACAAACTAAGAGAGCAATAATGGCCATAATCATGCAGAGCGACAAAACATCATTGATCAAAGCATAAAGTGATACTACAAGTTGAAAACTAAAGGATCATAAAGGCTTAGGTGACTTGACATAGTCATAACATGGTGTGAGCATACGCCAAGTCAACCCAAATAAAGCATCAAAGGAGAATACCACTATACTATGCTTTAATATGCTAAAACAACGAATGATTCATCCAAGGCACATTAAGCAATCTCAATTGTTTATATCAAGGCATGCTACAACAAAGAATACTAAGCATAAAGCCAAAACAATATCAAGCATGGCATGACAAAGCATAGGCCACAGTCAAAAACGAGCTCTTTTTACCACATAAGCATGAACTTTCCTACTATTTTCCAAACCAAACCAAACTATTTGCAAACCAAAGTATGAAAGCGGGGGTCCAACCAATTTATTCAGAAAACTAAGCAAAAAAAAGCAAACGAAAATGAAAAAGAAGACGCTCCAAGAACAACACAACTGTGCATGAAACAATAAAAATGAAGCGTTTGGAAGAAACCTGGGATTTTTATTAATGAAGAGGAGGATGCCTTGGGCATCCCCAAGCTATGACGCTTGTACTTCTCGGATATTTCTTGGGGTGACACGCGTGGCATCCCCAAGCTTGAGATTTAGTCCATCCTTCATCTCATTACTCATTCCTTCCATACACCTGAAATTTTTCCTTCATACAAAACTTCACACAATCTTTATTAGCAACATTAGTGCACTCAAGATAAATAAGTATTAAGGTTCAGTTCTAACACCAATAAAATTCCATTAGAACTCTAGATACTGAAGCACTTCCCTCAAAAAGCTCAATTCCCCAAAATAACTCAAAAAGGAACCAACAAGAAGCAAATGCAGAAAATGGCAGAAATCTGTCAAAACAGACCAGAAGTTAAAAACGAATTTTTTCGAAGACCTTCTGTTGCTCAAATCAAAAAGTGTTGAACTAATGAAAGTTATATAACAACCTGGGGCAGAAACAAAAAAATTCACGCCTCAAAAAGACGTTCAGAGATTTTACACGAATTTTTATGGTGAAGCACACAAATCTTTCGGGACAACAACTTTCCCAATCATTACTTCTCTCTCATTAGAGGTTACTCTTGGCACAAAAAGCAAATAAAAAGGATAAGGAGCGGTTATTACTGAAGTAATAACTTCCAAGACTCATCTAAAACTTTTGGCTTATCTCCCAATAAGTACTTTTTTAACGCCTTTAAGTTAGGCATAAGAAGCAAGAAAGAATCAAGTGTTCTCAAATGAAAAAGCATTAAGACCAAATTTTGTTTTCATAGGAGAAACAAAAGAAAGATTCTCTCTCTTCTTAGTGAAGTGTTCTATACATTTCTTGAGTGGGAGTTGATATTTAATGGTGCCTTCTTTCATATCAATGATGGCACCAACAGTTCTAAGAAAAGGTCTTCCCAAAGTAATAGGACAAGAAGCATTGTATTCAACATCCAAAACATAGAAATCAACAGGGACATAGGCATTGTTAACCATAATAAGAACATCATTAAGACTCCCCATGAGTTTCTTTTTAGAATTATCATCAAGTGGGACATTCAAATAACATCTTCAAGTGGAGGCAAATCAAGCATATCATAAATCCTTCTAGGCATAATAGAAACACTACTATCAAGATCACATAAAGCTTTGAAATCAAAGTCATTCACTTTCATATTAATGATGGGTTCCCAACCATCTTCTTGTTTTATAGGAATTGAAGCTTTATGTTTCATCTTTTCTTCTTTAATCTTTATGAGAGCATCAGTAATGTGTTTTGTAAATGCCATGTTCATAGCACTAGCATTAGGACTTTTAGCAAGATTTTGTAGGAACTTAATAACTTCAGAGATGTTGCAACCATCAAGATCAAAATCAAATTTATCATCTAAAGTAGTAGAACTATTACTAGCCTCAACACTAGTGGTGGTGATAGTAGAAACACTAATGTTTCTAGCAATTTCATCTTCTCTTTCCCACTTAGCATGTAATTCAGCTAATAGTCTAACATTTTCATCAATTCTTACTTGTATGGCATTAGTAGTTGCAAAGGGATTATCATTAGTTTCAGGTTTAGCAGCCATTTTATTCAAAGAAGATTGAGCTTCAACCAAAGATGCTATATTTCTTTCAGCATTAGAGAGTTTTTCCTTAATAGTTTTATTGAAAGCAGTTTGTTTACTAATAAAGTCCTTAAGCATAGCTTCAAGTTCAGAGGGTGCACTCCTATTGTTGTTGTAAGAACTTCCATAAGCATTACCATTGTTGGGAGGATATGGCTTATAATTGTTGTTACCAAAATTACTCCTATAAGCATTATTGCCAAAACTATTGTTTCTTATGAAGTTCACATCAACTTGCTCTTCTTGAGCAACCAAAGAGAGGCTAAAGGAACATTATTTGGATCAATATGGGATTTCCCATTAACAAGCATAGACATAATAATATCAATCTTATCACTCAAGGAGGAAGTTTCCTCAATAGAATTTACCTTCCTACCTTGTGGAGCTCTCTCAGTATGCCATTCAGAATAATTAACCATCATATTGTCCAGAAGCTTTGTTGCAGCACCCAAAGTGATGGTCATAAAGGTACCTCCAGCAGCAGAGTCCAATAGGTTCCTTGAAGAATAGTTCAATCCTGCATAAAAAGTTCGGATGATCATCCAAGCAGTCAGTCCATGAGTGGGACAATTCTTTACCAAAGATTTCATTCTTTCCCAAGCTTGAGCAACATGTTCATTATCAAGTTGTTTAAACTTCATTATTTCACTTCTCATAGATATAATCTTAGCAGGAGGATAGTATTTTCTAATGAAAGCATCTTTGCACTTAGTCCAAGAATCAATACAATTCCTAGTTAAGGAATTCAACCATTCTTTAGCTTTTCCTCTCAAAGAGAAAGGAAACAATTTCAGCTTAATAATATCACCATCTACATCCCTATGCTTTTGCATCTCATAAAGTTCAACAAAGTTATTTAGATGGGAAGCAACATCTTCATTACCAATACTAGAAAATTGTTCTCTCATAACAAGATTGAGCAAAGCAGGTTTTATCTCAAAGAAAGTATCTTTAGGCACATGTGGAGTAATAGGTGTGCTCATAAAATCATTGTTGTTGGTGCTAGCGAAGTCACACAACTTAGTGTTTTCAAGAGTAGTCATTTTTTTGGGTTTTCAAATAAGAAAGCAAACTTATAAAACTATTTTTTTTTTGTGTTTTTGATAAGAAAACAAGCAAACAAAGCAAAAAGGAACTAAGAAAAACAAAAATAACAAAGTAAAGAGATTGGTTATGAGGGACTCCCCTTGTGAAGATGTCCTTGACTCCCTGGCAACGGCGCCAGAAAAATGCTTGATGGCTCAGTGTCGGCGCCAGAAAAATGCTGGTGCGGTGTTGATGTCGTTGGGAACCCCAAGAGGAAGGTATGATGAGCACAACAACAAATTTCCCTCAGTATGAAACCAAGGTTTAATCGAACCAGTAGGAGCAAGGAAACACCCCAAAGGTGTTGCTAGCTGAGCCTTGGCAGGGCACACTACCGGTGCTAGTAGCAACATGAAGACCTACACAACACAACCACAGAACTATGTCCCCAACTTGCGATGAGGTTGTCAATCTCACCGTGTTTTGCTGAAAACAAAGGATTAAACGTATCGAATGGAAAGAAGTAATAGTTTGCAGAAAGTAAACACAAAGCAGTAAACAGTTTGTAGATTGTATGTAAAGGAAAGGATCGGGATCCATAGTTCACTAGAGGTGGCTCTCCTTAAGATAGATAACATGCTGGGTGTAAAAATTATAGCAGGGCAATTGACAAACATCGAGAAAGCAATACATGCATATACTAATCATCTTGACTCCTTTGAGACTTGATTGGGCATTACAACATTATACATAGACCACCATCCAACTGCATCTATGACTAATAATCCACCTTCAGGTTATCATCCGAACCCCCTCCAGTATTAAGTTTCAAGCAACAGATTATTGCTTTACGAACTGCGTGTAAACTAAACAATATGATTGTTCTATGAACAAAGGATTGTTGTTTTCTCCCTAGTATCAACATCACATCTAGTACCTTAGAGATTTCTGTCACTTCCCCAGATTACTAGAGGCATGAACCCACTATCGAGCATAAATACTAACTCTTGGAGTTGCTAGCATCTACTTGGCCAAGATAGCTACTAACAACGGAAAGCATGCAAGATCCCAAATAACAAAGACATGATAGAATCAATAATCAATCTGAAATAGCATCTCAATATCCATCGGATCCCATAAACACAACATGCAGAATTACAAATAGATGATCTTGATCATGAACGGAGCTCACAAGATCTAAACATGAAAGCACAAAGGAGGAGAACCAGCCATCTAGCTACTACATGGATCTGTAGTCCAAGGATGAACTACTCACGCATCACACCGGAGGCTTGCATGGTGATGAAGAAGGCCTCTAGGGTGAATTCCCCTCTCTGGCAGGGTGCCGGGAAGAGCTTCATATCCCTCCTGATCTAGGGATGGAGATGACGGTGGCTACAGACTCTTTCGTGGATTTTTGATCGGGCCCTTTGGGTTTTTGTCCCGAGGGCAATATATAGGCGGAAGGGGAGGCCGAGGGGGTGCCAGGGGCCACCACACCACCCCTTGGCGCGGGCTAGGCCTGGCCGCGTGGCCAGGTGGTGTGGCCGGCCTCTGGCCCCTCTTCGTCTCGTATTCTGGCATCTGATGACTTCCAGAAAAATAGGCACTTTGGCTTTTGTCCCGTCCAATTCCGAGAATATTCATTTTCTGACTTTCCTGGAACCAAAAACAGCAGAAAACAGGCAGCTGACACTGTGGCTCTTGTTAATAGGTTAGTCCAAGAAATCATATGAAAAGCACTCCAAAGTTGGAACAAAACACAAGAAAGTGGATAAGACCAAGCATGGAACATCAAAAATTATAGATACATTTGCAACGTATCAAGAGGTGATACTTATGTTATTTCATCTGTTTTTGCATGGTTGATGACTTTTGGAGCATGGACCACTGCAGTCAGGATTCTGATGGAAAAGGTGCTGTTTGGAGGCAAAATTCACGAAGATTAGAAAATCCAGGAAAATATACGGAAAATCTTATTTTTCCAGAAGACGAAGGAAGCCAGAAGGGGGGCTGGAGATGGGCCACAGGGGGACCACACCACCCCCTGGCACGGGCCACCTTGGGCCGCGCCACCAGGTTGTGTGGCTGCCCTGGTCCATCCCTGGCACTCCCCTCTGCGTATATTATCCTCCCGAAACCCTAAGACTCAGGGAGCGACCATAGAAAGATTCCGCCGCCTCTACGGGGCAGAAAACACCGAGAGAGAAAGATCTCTCTGGCAGACAGATTTCCAAATTCCTTCCGGAGAGGGAGATCGTCGCCATCAACACCACCATCAAGCTAGACTTCATCGGGATCATCATCATCATCACCACCATCATCACCATCAGCACCCTCATCACCATCTCCATATTGCTGTAACAATTGCGTTGAATCTTGCATAGTTCATAGGGGAAACTTTCCCGGTGTTGATTACTCTTTGTAGTTGATGCTATTGAGTAAACCATTGAATTATTGTTTATGTTCAGATTGTTATACATCATTATTCCATCTCTGATCATGATCCATATGATGTCTTGTGAGTAGTTCGTTTTGTTCTTGAGGACATGGGAGAAGTCATGTTGTTAGTAGTGGGATTGTGTTGGGAAAGATTCAATAGTTTGATATTTAAGTTGTGGTGTACTTCTTCTAGTGGTGTCATGTGAACGTCGACTACATGACACTTCACCTATATGGGCCTAGGGGAATGCATTGTGTATTTGGCTACTAATCGTAGGGGTTGCGGAGTGTGAAACCTGAACCCCCGTTAGGAAACCATTGCACAAGGGACGTAAGGGTCTTAGAGTTTAAAGCTGTGGTTAGGTTTCTACCTTAATTACTTTCTTGTACTTATGGATGTTTGCAAGGGGTATAATCACAAGTATGTATTAGTCCTAGGAAGGTCGGTGCATTAGCACAGGTTCACCCACACAACACTTAGCAAGCTAAAGAAGATTAATCAACTATATGAAGCAAAAGCACTTGACATAATTCCCATGTGTCCTCGAGAACGTTTGGTCATATTAAGTAATACAACTGGCTTGTCCTTTGCTACATAAAGGATTGGGCCACTTGCTGCATTTATTCCTACTGTCTTTTATTTACTCGTACTTTATTTACTTGCATTATCAAAAGCCCCTAAAAATCCGTTTGCTAAGTATTTGCAGAGAATTCCTGATCCATACCACTAGCAGCACCTTCTTCTCCTTGTTGGGTTCGACACTCTTACTTATCAAAAATACTGTGATACACCCCTATACTTGTGTTGGAATTATGCCCTAGAGGCAATAATAAAGATGTTATTATTATAATTCTTGTTCATGATAAAGTTTATATTCCATGCTAGAATTGTATTAAGCGGAAACTTTAATACTTGTGTGGTTTGTGAACAACACCGTGTCCCTAGTACGCCTCTATGGACTAGCTCATTGATCAATGATGGTTAAGGTTTCCTAACCATAGACATGAGTTGTCAATTGATAATGAGATCATATCATTGGGAGAATGATATGGTGGACAGACCCAAACTAAGCAAAGCTATTAGATCGTTTCATCGTGTTCGTCTTTGCGAAGCTTTTCTCATGTCAAATATTGTATTCCTTAGACCATGAGATAATACAACTCCCTGGTATCGGAAGAAAGCTTTGAGGTCATCAAACGTCATCCTATGAGAGGGTGATCATAAAGGTGTCTCTCAGGTGATCGGAAAGTATCTATTGGGTTGTATGTATCGAGATGGGATTTGTCCCTCCCAAGTCGGAGAGATATGCTTCGGGCCCACTCGGTAATCGATATCAACACCGCTTGCAAGCATGTGGTTAAGGAGTTAATCACAAAGTGATATCGGATTACGGAACGAGTAAAGTACTGCGTGAACGAGATTGAACTAGGTATGACGATACCAACGATCGAAACTCGGGCAAGTAAAAAATCGCGATAGGAAGGTAATATATATATGTGATTGATTGAATCCTGTCATCGTGGTTCATCCTATAGGATCATCGATGAATGTGTGGGAGTCAATATGGGTGCCTGCACCCGCTGTTGATTATTGATAGAAGATCATGTCTGCATATTCTCGAACCCGCAGGGTCACACACTTAACGTGTCTCGACGCTAGGATAGATTGGATAATTGGTTTATGAATTTTTGTTAGGAGTCTCGGATGGGATCCGGGACATCACGAGAGGTTCCGGAGTGGTCCGGAGAATAAGATTCATATAAGGCAGTGCAGTTTTTGGAGTTCGAAATTGTTCCGGATTAATCGGTATTGTACTGGAAGTTTCTAGAACCTTCCGGAAGGGGGCCAACGTGGTCCCACCTTCCGGGAGGGGGCATGGGCCTATGAGGGAGTGTCCTGGCCGCATTGGGCCAGGGGCACAAGGCCCCATAGGGCCCAGCCGATCCTAGATAAGTTTAAATCGTTTAAACTAGAGATAAGATAAGGTTTCTAGAAGGGAGAGTTTAAATCGTTTAAACTAGAGATAGGCTTGGAGGATGGGCAAGGGCTGGCCGCACCCCCCCTCTATATATAGAGGGCTGGTGCGCCCCCTTCCCCCCTACACACACCTTCCTCCAAACCCTAGTAGCCCTGCTGCCTTCCTCTCTCCCTCCCGACTGTTTGTAGGCGAAGCCCTGCTGCAGAAATTCTCCACCATATACCAGCGTCGTGTTGTAGATCCAATCCATCTCTCCACCATACTTGCTGGTCCGGAAGGAGGAGACGTCGAGGTGCTGCGTGTGCATCTCACGGAGGCACCGCCACTTGTGGTGCTAGATCGGATCGGATCACGAGGAGGAGAAGCGAAATGCGACTACATCACCCACGTTCCGGATTAACGTTCACGTCTTGAATCTTCAAGGGTATGAAGATCTAATCCAATCTCTCTCGTTGCTTGCATCTCCTAGATTAGATCTTGGCTTTCCTTCTGTTCGCTTCCATAGAAAATTTTGATTTACTATGCTGCGAAACCCTTCAGTGGTATCAGAGCTAGATCTATGCGTAGATGTGTTTCACGAGTAGAACGCAACATGGTTGTTGCGGGCGTTGATGTTTTCTGTTGCAAGCCTCTTGTTTGTGTTCTTCTTATGGCGCGGGATAGTGAGATTGAAGCGGTCCAGGCCAACCTTACGCGACGTCGTTTCGAGACCGCTCCGCACTTGACGGTGGCTTGTACCACACATGCGGTGGTGGATGCCGTTCTCTCACTATAGTTGTCATGCGATTAACACCGGAGTTTGGCAACCATAATATCACCGTTGTGGCTTTCCGTAGGTAAGAATCGTTCTTAGCATCTACTCCCATAAGCCACGTAAAACATGCAACAACAAAGTAGAGGCGTCTAACTTGTTTTTGCAGGGAGTGTTTCTGTGATATGGTATGGCCCAAGATGTGATGTGTATATTGTATGCGATGATCATGTTTTGTAATGTTTCACGACTTGCATGTCGATGAGTACACAACCGGCAGGAGCCATATGGTTGTCTTTATAATTGTGTATGACCTGCGAGTCAACTTCTTATACGCCATGCAATAGCTTTACTTTATCGCTAAGTAGTTAGCAATAGTTGTAGTTGCTATTCGTGGTGGAGGCAATCATGGTGGAGTGATGGAGATCATGCCGGAACACACAAGATGGAGATCATTGCGCGAAGATTGGCTATACCATGTCACATAAAGTTATATGCATGTGATGTTTATCCTTTTATGTATCTTATTATGCTTAGATCGCGACGGTAGCATTATAAGATGATTCCTCACTTAAAGATCAAGATAAAAACTGTGTTCTCCCCAAGTATGCACCGTTGCGAAAGTTAAATCGTGTCCAAGCATCACGTGATGATCGGGTGCTATAGACTCTCGCTCACATACAACGGGTGCAAGCCAGTTTTTGAACACGCTGAAATACTTGGGTCTAACTTGACGAGCCTAGCATGTACAGACATGGCCTCGGAACACAAGAACCGAAAGGTTAAGCATGAGTCATATGAATGATATGATCGACACTTCGTTGTCCACCATTGAAACCACATATCTTCTAGTGATGATCGGATTAGGTGTGGTGAATTTGGATCGTGTTCACTAAACAACTTGAGGGATGTTGAATTTAGTGGGAGTTCATCTAGTAATTTGATTAAGTTGAACTATTTATCATGAACATAGTCTAAATTGTACTTGCAAATACTGTAGATAACATGGCCAAGTCCAACTTCAACTTCAACGTTTTTGCTGAGAAAGAAAAGCTTAGAAACAATGGGTCTAACTTCACCAACTGGTTCCGCAATCTAAGAATCATTCTGTTTGGCGGACAAAAGGACTATGTCCTTGGGAAAGCGTTAGGTTACCCCCTGCGCAAGCTACGCGGTGATGAGAAAGCTGTCTATCGATCGGCGCAAAGATGATTATGGTGTGATTAAGAGCACCATGTTGTTTGCTATGGAACCGAACTTCAAAATCGTTTTGAAAACTATCCGGGCCCTTTGAGATTCTCGAGGAGCTGAAAACCATGTTTGGACTCAGCCCGCTCGAGAGATATGAGATCTCCGAAGTTCTTTAAGCGCAAGATGGAGGAAGGGAGTTCCGTTAGTGAGCACGCCATTAAGATGTCGGGCTACACTCAACGCCTTGAGCAACTGGATGCAAGATTCAGAGGAGCTCAAGATTGACAGTTCTCGCAATCACTCCCTCCCTACAAAAGTTTTGTAGTGACTCATAATCAGATTGGTTCCACTAATATGATCACCGAGCTCTTCGCAAAGCTGAAGGCTGCGGAGGTGGACATCAAGAAGGATAATCATGTGTTGATGGTCAACAAGCCCTCCTTTAAGAAAGGTAAAGGTGCAAAGAAGCCCTTCAAGAAAGCAGCGGCAAGCGCATTGCCTGAGAAGAAGCTCAAGTCCGACCTAAGCCGGACCTTCGAGTGCTTCTATTGCAAGGACAAGGGTCCTTTGGGCGAATCGTCAAGTACTTAGCGGACAAGAAGGCTGGCACCATCAAAGGTATATTTGATATACATGTTATTGATGTTTTCCTTACTAGCCCTCGTTGTAGTGCCCGGGTATTTGATACGGTTCGGTTGCTAATATTTGTAACTCAAACAGAGCTGCGGAATGACGGCGGCTTGCGAGGGATGAGGTGACGATGCGTTGGCAACGGATCAAGAGTTGATGTGATGGCCGTCGACGCTCTCCTTAGTTTTACCTTCGGATTAGTTTTAAACCTTAATAAATGTTATTATGTGCTGCGTTGAGCATGAACATTATTTCTGGATCGTGTTTATTGCAAGACGGTTATTCATTTAAATCGAGAATAATGGTTGTTCTATTTATATGAGTAACATCTTTTATGGTCATGCACCTCTTGTGAGTGGTTTATTTCTTCTAAATCTCGAAAGGGATGAAACACACATCCATAACATTGAGGCTAAGAGATGCAAAGTAGATAGTGATAATACTACTTATTTGTGGCAACTGTCGTCTAGGTCATATTGGTGTAAAGCGATGAAGAAACTCCATTCGATGGACTTTTGGAGTCTCTTGATTTTGAATCATTTGACACATGCGAACCATGCCTCATGGGCAAGATGATCAAAACCCCATTCTCGGTATGATGGAGCGAGCAACGGACTTGTTGGAAATCATACATACCGATGTATGCGGACCGATGAGTGTTTCGACGCGGTGGATATCGCTATTTTCTCACTTTTACCGATGACTTAAGTAGATATGGGTATATCTATTTAATGAAACATAAACCTGAAATGTTTGAAAAGTTCAAGAATTTCAGAATGAAGTGGAGAACCATCGTAATGTAAAGATTAAGTTTCTACGATCCGATCGTGAGGCGAATATTTGAGTTATGATTTTCTCACGCATCTCAAAGCAAGTGGAATCATTTCACAACTCACGCCATCGGAACACCACAAGCAATGGTGTGTCTGAGCACCGAATCGAACCCTATTAGATATGGTCCGATCGATGATGTCTCTTACTGATTTGCCGTTATCATTTTGGGGTTATGCATTAGAAACCTGCATTCACTTTAAATAGGGCTCCATCTAAATCCGTTGAGACGACACCGTATGAACTGTGGTTTGGTGCTAAACCTAAGTTGTCGTTTCTTAAAGTTTGGGGATCTGAAGCTTCGTCAAGAAGTTGATGCCGACAAGCTCGAACCCAAAGCGAAATGCGTCTTCATAGGATACCCTAAGGAAACTATTGGGTATACCTTCTATCACAGAACCGAAGGCAAAGTGTTTGTCGCAAAGAACGGTTTCTTTCTTGAGAAGGAGTTTCTCTCGAAAGAAGTGAGTGGGAGGAAAGTACAGCTAGACAAGGTTGTTGAATCTTCTCTTGAATTGGAGAGTAGCGCAGCACCTGAAATTGTTCCAAGCGCTTTGCACGAACAATAGAGGAAGCTAATGACAAGGATCATGAAGCTTGGACGATGTCATCTTGAGCGTCGCAAGTCGACAAGGTCGCGTGCCCCTCTGAGTGGTACGCAACCTGTCTGTTGCCTTGTTAGTAGAAGACAGCGAACCTCGAACTATGAGGCGATGATGAGCCGGACTCGAGAAATGGCTAGAAGCCATGAAATCCGAATTGGGATCCATGGCGAAAACCAAGTATGGACTTTGGTGGACCCTCCTAGCGACCGAAAGGCCGTTGAGTGCAAATGGATCTTCAAGAAGAAAACCGACGCGGATGGTAATGTTACCGTCTATAAAGCACGGCTTGTTGCGAAAGGTTTTCGACAAGTTCAAGGTGTTGACTACGATGAGACTTTCTCTCCGTGGCGATGTTTAAGTCCATTCGGATTTTATTAGCAATTGCTGCGTTTCATGATTATGAAATATGGCGATGGATGTCAAGATTGCGTTCCTCAATGGCAACATTGATGAAGAGTTGTATATGATGCAACCCGAAGGTTTTGTCGATCCTAAGGATGCTGATAAAGTATGCAAACTTCAGCGTTCCATTTATGGATCAAGCAAGCATCTCGGAGTTGGAACCTTCGTTTTGATCAAGTGATCAAGAGCTTTGGATTTGTTCCAAATTGCTCTGAAGCTTGCATCTACAAGAAAGTGAGTGGGAGCTCGGTGGCGTTTACGGTACTATATGTGGATGATATATTGATTATTGGAAATGACATCAACATGCTTAACGATGTGAAGAGTTATTTGAACAAGTGTTTTTCAATGAAAGACCTAGGTGAAGCTGCTTATATATTGGGCATCAAGATCTATAGAGATAGACAAAGGCCTGATAGCTTTAAGCGAGTACATACCTAGACAAAGTTCTGAAAAGGTTCGAATGGATAAGGCATTGAAAGGTTCAGTGCCTATGTTGTCGTAAGATATTGAGCAAGGCTCGGTGTCCAGCTGATGAAATGATAGGAAGCTATGAGCAAAGTGCCTTATGCCTCGGCCATAGGTTCCATCATGTATGCCATCTTGTGTACTAGACGGATGTGTCCAATGCTCTTAGTTTGTGACGAGATATCAAAGTGATCCAGAGTGGAACGCTGGACAGCCGTGAAGAACATCCTAAGGTACCTAAATAGGACTAAAGAAATGTTCTTAGTCTATGGGGGTGATGAACAGCTGTCGTAAAGGTTACGTCGATGCTAGTTTCGACACCGACAAGGATGATGCTAAATCTCAGACAGGATACGTGTATATTTTGAATGGAGGAGCTGTGAGCTGGAGAAGCTGCAAGCAAAGCGTGGTCGCGGGATCTACAGTAGAAGCGGAATACATGGCTGCTGCAGAAGCGTCAAGTGAAGGAGTTTGGATCAGAAACTTCATCATCGAGCTTGTGGTTCAAGTGCATTGGACCCCTTTGGAGATATTGTGTGACAACATCGCGCCATAGCACTCGCTAAGGAACCAAGATATCATCCAAAGACCAAGCATATCAACATAAGTTTCATATAATCCGAGATTATATAGCAGATGGAGATCTGAAGATCAGCAAAGTACATACAGATCTGAATGTCGCAGATCCATTGACTAAACCTCTTCCACGTGTAAAACATGATCAGCAACTCAGTGCCATGGGTGTGAGATTGTTGCCAAATGTAAGCTAGATTATTGACTCTAGTGCAAGTGGGAGACTGTTGGAATTATGCCCTAGAGGCAATAATAAAGATGTTATTATTATAATTCTTGTTCATGATAAAGTTTATATTCCATGCTAGAATTGTATTAAGCGGAAACTTTAATACTTGTGTGGTTTGTGAACAACACCGTGTCCCTAGTACGCCTCTATGGACTAGCTCATTGATCAATGATGGTTAAGGTTTCCTAACCATAGACATGAGTTGTCAATTGATAATGAGATCATATCATTGGGAGAATGATATGGTGGATAGACCCAAACTAAGCAAAGTTATTAGATCGTTTCATCGTGTTCGTCTTTGCGAAGCTTTTCTCATGTCAAATATTGTATTCCTTAGACCATGAGATAATACAACTCCCTGGTATCGGAAGAAAGCTTTGAGGTCATCAAACGTCATCCTATGAGAGGGTGATCATAAAGGTGTCTCTCAGGTGATCGGAAAGTATCTGTTGGGTTGTATGTATCGAGATGGGATTTGTCCCTCCCAAGTCGGAGATATGCTTGGGCCCACTCGGTGTCGATATCAACACCGCTTGCAAGCATGTGGTTAAGGAGTTAATCACAAAGTGATATCGGATTACGGAACGAGTAAAGTACTTGCTGTGAACGAGATTGAACTAGGTATGACGATACCAACGATCGAATCTCGGGCAAGTAAAATATCGCGAGACGAAGGGAATATATATATGGGATTGATTGAATCCTGGCATCGTGGTTCATCCGATATGATCATCGATGAATGTGTGGGAGTCAATATGGGTGCCCAGACCCCGATGTTGATTATTGATAGAAGATCATGTCTGCATATTCTCGAACCCGCAGGGTCACACACTTAACGTGTCTCGATGCTAGGATAGATTGGATAATTTGTTTATGAATTTTTGTTTGGAGTCTCGGATGGGATCCGGGACATCACGAGAGGTTCCAGAGTGGTCCGGAGAATAAGATTCATATAAGGCAGTGCAGTTTTGGAGTTCGAATTGTTCGGATTAATCGGTATTATCAGAAGCTTCTAGAACCTTCCGGAAGGGGCCAACGTGGTCCCACCTTCCGGGAGGGCATGGGCCTATGAGGGGTGTCCTGGCGCATTGGGCCAGGGCACAAGGCCCATAGGGCCCAGCCGATCCTAGATAAGTTTAAATCGTTTAAACTAGAGATAAGATAGGGTTTCTAGAAGGAGAGTTTAAATCGTTTAAACTAGAGATAGGCTTGGAGGATGGGCAGGCTGGCCGCACCCCTCTATATATAGAGGGCTGGTGCGCTTCCCCCTACACACACCTTCCTCCAAACCCTAGTAGCCTGTTGCCTTCCTCTCTCCCTCCCATTTGTTTGTGAAGCCTGCGAAATTCTCCACCATATACACCGCGTGTGTTGTAGATCCAATCCATCTCTCCACCATACTTGCTGGTCCGAGGAAGGAGGAGGCGTCGAGGTCTGCGTGTGCATCTCACGGAGGCACCGCCACTTGTGGTGCTAGATCGGATCGGATCGCGAGGAGGAGAAGCGAAATGCGACTACATCACCCACGTTAAAGCGAGCGTTCCATGTCTTGAATCTTCAAGGGTATGAAGATCTAATCCAATCTCTCTCGTTGTTTGCATCTCCTAGATTAGATCTTGGCTTTCCTTCTGTTCGCTTCCGTAGAAAATTTTGATTTACTATGCTGCGAAACCCTTCAACTTGTGGGTCATCACCTCCCCCACCATTCCTTGGAAAGACCTGATGTATCTAACATGGCGTTAACCAAATCAGTTAGAGTGTGGTTCTTTCTTTCGGCCACCCCATTTGACTGAGGTGAGTAGGGAGGCGTCCTCTCATGGATAATACCATGTTCCGTACAGAATATATTAAATTCATTTGAAAGATACTCTCCACCACGATCCGACCTTAACCGCTTGATTTTAAGATCAAGTTAGTTTTCTGCTTCAGCTTTATAATTTTTGAAGTAACTCAAAACTTCATCTTAAATTTTAGAAGATAAACATAGCAGTATCTAGTGGAGTCATCAATCAACGTCATAAAGTATCTTTTCCACCTCGTGTCAACACACCATTCATCTCACAAAGATCTGAATGTATAAGTTCTAGAGGTGCTAATTTTCTCGGTTCCGCAGCCGTATGAGACTTGCGGGGTTGCTTTGCTTGCACACAAACTTGGCACTTAGAACCTTTGACAGTGGTAAATTTCGGAATTAAACTCATATTGGATAGCCGCGTCATGCAACCAAAGTTAATATGACAAAGTCATGAATGCCAAATATTGGACTCATTATCATTGCAAACATGATTAATAACTTTAGTACATGAGTCTAACAAAGATAAGCAGAACAGACCTCCGCACTCATAACCCTTTCCAACAAATTGTACATACTTAGAAATTACAACTTTATTGGACTCAAACACCAACTTAAAACCATCTCGACATAGAAGCGATCCACTGATGAGATTCTTATTGATGGAGGAAACGTGCTGCACATTCTTCAGCTGTACGGTCTTCCCCGAAGTAAACTTCAGATTTATCGTACCAACACCATGAACAGAAGCACGTGAGCCGTTTCCCATCAGCACGGAGGAAGTCCCTGCGACCTGATAAGAAGAGAACATGGATATATCAAAACATACATGTGTATTAGCACCCGTGTCAATCCACCAATCGGAGAATGACATACTGAAAGGATAGTAGGTAAAATACCGTACCCAGCGTCCTTCATCTCAGTATTGCTAATAACAACATTAGCGGTCTTGCAGCTGTTCCCATGTTGCTGCTTGTCAAAGCGATTAGGGCAGCTAGGAGCCCAATGATCAGGATCACCACAGACGTGGCAAGAGCCTTTATTCTTATCATTTTTCCTCTTGAAGTTGGTTGAGTGAGTGGCCTTGTTCTTGCCATCAAACTTCCCTTTGCCATCAGACTTGTTCTTATTCTTGAACTTGTGGGATTAGAAGTTTTTCTTCTGTACCAAATTGGCACTAGAAGCTCCCTCAAGTACTCGAGCACGTGTGTCCTTTCCTCTCGCCTTCTCTTCCACATGAAGAGACCCAATGAGATCCGTAACGGAAAATTCTTGTCTCTTATGTTTCAGAGAAGTAGCAAAGTTCCTCCACATGGGAGGAAGCTTGGCAATAATGCCTCCAACCACAAACTTGTCCGATAAGGTACACTTGAACTTCTCAAGTTCTTTGGCAAGTGATTGTATCTCATGAGCTTGCTCAACGACGGAGCGCTCATCAACCATCTTGTAGTCATAGAATTTCTCCATGACATACAAATCAGTGCCAGCGTCCGAGACCCCAAACTTGGCCTCGAGCGCATCCCACACGTCTTTGCTATTATCAAATGACATATATGGATCAACAATGTTGTCCCCAAGAATACTGAACAGAGCCGCCATAAACATGGTATCTTCTTTCTTAAAGGCCGCTTCCTGCTCAGCAGAAAGATCACCTTCAGGTTTGCCAAGAGTGGCGCTATAGCAGTTTAGGTTTTTAAACCATAGAATTGCTCTCGCGCGCCATCTCTTATAGTGCATACCATCAAACGAAGGCGGCCTAGTAGCCGCGGCTACACCAGTGGAATTTAGTTGCCTCTAATCAGGTTTTTAGATTGTTGAAAATATAAGCAATAATCCATATGATTTAATCCGAATAATAAAGTGATAAAACATGATCATACAGACAGTACCAAAACTAATCATGCAGATCAACAAAGTAGATGAACAGATTACGTCTAAATAAGATAAACCTATCACATCTACACCGAACGCTAGAATAGGGAACTCTAGCAGAATCTAAAATAAGAAGTTCAGTATTATGTACGGTAGAGCAGCGGCAGCAGCAGCCGTGGCGGTAGCAGTAGCAGTAGCTGCAGCGGTGGTAGTAGCGTCGTCGGCCATGTCGTCAATATAGAGGCTGCCGATGTCTGGGAAAAAGTCCTCGTCCGGGAAAGAGTCGTCCGTGATGGCATCAGTAGTCGCGTGGAAACGCTCCTCAAAAACCTGATCGCCCCTCACCCGTATAGGTTCACAAGAAGGCGGGGTTTCGGAGGCCTACTGTCCCGATCTGCGGTGCACGCCGCAAGCCGGGATGGGGAAGACGAAGACGGCAACGCAATAGACTGGAAGGAGACGCGTGTGTAGGTCATGCCGATTAGGGTAAGCGCAGAGGCTTATATAGAGCAGGTCAGGGAGATCGTGGGACTTAGCCCATGTTCGAGTCGGCTGACTAATTAACGCGTCCGTTAATGACTCGTAATTAATCCAAGATTAATTTTCCCGACTAGCAAATATAAAGCTCGGCTCGGCGAGATTTCCGCAACCCGCGTCGCGCGCGCATCGTGACGAGGAGAGGCGTGGCGAGGCGTGGCGAGGCGAGACGGGCGGCGTCGGAGGAGGAGTGCACGAGAGTTGCTCTTCTTATCACACCTTAGTGAGTGGTGGAACATCCTAGTATATAAGGAGGTGTAACTCTCACTCAACTAGCAATATGAGACTAAACTTTGGCCTCACTAGCACAGCCATATGCTGCCATACACAAATGGACCAAAGAGAATTTCAGAATTTGTTTAATAGGCCAACAGCCTAAAACTCACCAAATTCCAACACACTATATGGTCAGCGTAGACGCTAGAGATATATATTGACATGGCAGGGTTGGACTAGCCACACCGATGACTTAAATGATGACCACAAACATGGGGGGTGATTTTGCAAAAACGCCAATAACATTGACGACCATAGACTAGCTGCTCATGGTGGGTCGGTGGCCTCCTGCGCCAACGAACGACACTCAGCGCTCACTGCTCAGAAATGCAACTCTAGCATGCATACTAGGTCCCGTGCATATTAGAGACGTCGATCCATGCCATCTTGCTTTGTGATTTGGGTAATAAAGAATCTTTGCATGCATATGGTACAATAGCTAGTACAATAGATGACACAGCCACAAAACACTCTCTCACATCTATTTTATTTGTAATTTTAAATTTAATAGAGCTGTATAATTTGGAACAATTATCAAATTAATAATATGTTTGAATCCATATATTTATTTTACTTAAATGTTTTAAACAAGACAAAAAATTAACAAAATTTAAAACTGGAATTTCGAAACACAATGAAATATCATGATCTAGAATGAAACATAATGAAACAATATAAAAGAGTTTACTATCTCCGAAATTTATTGAATGGCGTTGAACACAATTTTAAAATAGGGTGAACCACAAAATAAATAGTGTTTAAAACACCATGAAACAAATTGTTTCCACAATAAAATCTTATCACATTTTTTTTAAGTTTTTCAAAGTTTCGTCATGTTTTAAAAGTTCATTTTTAAATATTGTCAAAATATATTCATTGTTGGTATTTTTTGGAAGCTCTCTTCAAATATACAAACGATTTTTAAAACAAATTTTTGGTTCAAAATCTACACAAGTTCTAGGTTATAAAAGGTAAGAGAGTGTAACATGACATGGTATGACATAAAGTAAAGATAAGAGAGAGTGGGCATGCACGCTATTTAGCATGCATGCTAGAAACGCCACTCTGGCTCACTACTCAACGACCTCCTGTGGATGACCCTCTGGCCCGTTGGCTCCACCTTACGCTATTGCTGCAAGATGCAAGCATTTGTGCACGAAGACGCGCCACAGGGCCCTGCCGACCGTGGTGCCATTCGCCGGCGTGCGAGATGTGGAGGCACGGGCCTTTCTGGCCATGGTGACCCTGCTCGCTGGGACATCCAGGGAGATCGATGTGTCCACGGTGGAAACCGGAGGTGGAGAAGGAGGACACGACAACACCAGCATAAGGATCTCATGTCGATTAATTCTGCACTCCTCCTATCCTCCACTGTGCTAGGTGCTCGCTCGCTCGCGCTGCCCAGCGCCTCCGCCCTGGCTCCTCGATGCTATCGGGTGCGCCTGCGGATGATGAGTGCATATTTGCATTATGTTTTACATTATTATTTTGCATTGTAGATGTAGGATCTTCGTATTTTACGGCGCTCGCGCGCATATTTTATGTATGTTTTCACTAGGATCAGGACAAATGATGGATCCAATGGATACAATTCTTGGAGCAGTTGTACTATGGAGAAAAGGAGTCAAAAACAACGTAAATCGCTTATTTGGGAAATATTAATAATACCAGAAGTAAACCACAAAAGAACAAGGGAGGCGGAGAGTTCAATGACCAACTATACGACCGAAGCAACATTTTCAGCCGTATAGTTGGCGCCGCCTACGCCTCGTCAAATAGTTTCACCCCGTGCAATTGGTTCGAGGAGACGACATACAAAACATCCAGAAATCAGAGAAACCTCACCTCCGGAAGGCATCTGGAGGGGGAACTCATCCACCAAGGATCCATCTTCGCTCTGCATAGATCCAGGAGGCTAAGGCATCGATCTTCATTGTCCACCGCTGCATCACCACCATCTCCATCCATCCCATCTACATCTTGTCTAGATCTTGTTGTAATTCCCGTACTCGTTGTGGATTTATACAAGTACTATTCATCTATGATTGTTTCCATTATCATTGCTATGATGTTGATTGCCTCCATGTCTGAGTAGATTATTAGTTCTTGGGGAGATGGAGAAACCCTAGTATAAGATTGAAATAAGATAAAGTCTATTATGATATTCATCGATGTGACCATGTGTTAGATTTTCTACATCTTGATGTTGAGAGAAGTCAACCTCTCAATATTTCTCTCTCATGGGGATGGATGAAACTACTTGTTGGTAGAAGGAGGTGTGCTAGCACTTACAGTGACTATAAACCTGTTGGCACCCCTTATATATCAACTTGGGAAACCGAGGAAAATCACGAAACACTATCCATACCATGGGATACGTCCTACAGGATTACGTCCCTTAATAGCGCAGTGATTCAGTTGATGTCGATTGCTGACTGTTGTGGTTATAAGGATGATGTGAGCAGCGGTTGCTGCCTATTTGTCCAATTACGGAGTTCCTCACACACATACATAGTTGAGAATGTTCATGATGATAATCTTTATCTTAGATCTTTATAATACTAGTGGTGTATCCACTACTCCCTGAGAACGCTTTTCCCCTACTGCAGTTCGAATCTCTCTTACATACACGATACTTACTTTCTGTACTCAGTTGTTTTACTTTACTTTATTATTTCTCTTATACCTAAAACCCAAAAACACCTTTTTACACAATACTCGCATTTTATCTTGTCATTTAGAACTTTATCTAGCATTTCTATTGTAATATTTATTTCAAGAGTTATTAGACTTCAGACTCCCGCTCCCTTTGGGATTGATATCTTTATTTCGAAACTAGCTACAAACGATCTGTGCACTTGCAGTCATCATGCTATTTTTTGGCGCCGTTCCCGGGATCTAAGAGCTATAGATATTTTAGTTTTTTCTTATTTATGTCTTGCTAAATTTTGTTCTGAGTTACAGGTTTCCACCAACATGATGGAGTTTGAGCATATGACTAGTGCTAACCCACTCAACCACTTTGGGAAGCCCTATGATATATATAAAAGGGACAACTCCAATGAGAAGACAAGGGGATTTGAAATAAATCCTCTACTACTTAATATTCTACATAAGAAGCAATTTACTGGAGATGAAGAAGATCCTGATCCATATGAGCATATTGCATGTTTTAAAGATATATGTGGCACTTTTATATTGACGAGATATACCGCTGATGAGGTAAGGGTTAAACTTTTTAGTCAGACTTTGACAAGTACATCTCTCTCATGGTATAGATCTCTACCACCCGAAGCCACTACTACTTGGGATAATCTAGCCTGTGAATTTCTAGCAAAATATTATCCGTTATCAAAATCTTTGGAATCAGGCGGCTTATAATGACTTGGAAGAATCGTTCTAATGAAGGACTAGTAAGAGCTTATATCAGATTTAAAGATTTATTATGTCTATGTCCTCATCATGATTTGCCTGAATGGTATTTACTACATATCTTTTATGGCTGTCTAATTGAACCTAATAAAATTGAACTAGACTCTTTCGCGGAAGGAGCCTTTATGAATCTTCCCATACCTAAAGCTTGGGCTTTACTTAATAGAATTCATGATCATAGAGTTTCATGGAATTTTGGTTTAGGAAGTGAAGGGGTATAGAAATAGAGCATGATTGTATTCATGACTATAATAAAAAAGGCCATGTTAAAGAATTATCTAAAGAACTTTATTTGGATTCAGATCGTGTGTTGCAAGTTGTTAAAGCTTTTACAGAACATATCAAAGTTCCAAAAGAGGGATCGGTCAAGTATGATCCACCACCTGAACCTGAAAAGAGAAGAGAAGATAAAGCAACACTGGCCTCCCTAGACCCAATATATGGAATGCCTTTCCCTAACACTGCACAAAATCATATTCTTGAATATGAACAGGTAAAAGTAGTACATAAGAAGAAGGAAGAGGAAACTATGCCAGAAGACGTGGAACATCTAGAAGAAACTAAAGATGAAGAGGTAACCAAAGAAGCAATTATGACTATGTATGCACATTGTAACATAGTTGAACTTGATGAAGAGACTTCCATATTGGTTGAAGGTAAAATAAAAGTAAAAGATGTGGGTAAGCCTATTCTTCCCTGCATATTTAAAGAAACCTCGCATTACGGTTTATGTGATCTTGGCACCGAAGTTAATTTTATATCTTATGATTTCTACTTAGAAATAAAAGAAGAAATAGAATCGGCTACAATTGAAAATACTGATATGACAATTATGTTAGCCAATAAAAACCTTAGAACTCCAATGGGAGTAGTTGAAGATGTAACTGTCACAATTGGCAACAAAAACTTTCCTATCGATTTTGTAGTTGTTGATATGCCAGCTGACACTCTTTGCCCAATTATATTTGGAAGGAAGTTTTTGGGTGATATAGGTGCCTATGTTAATTTCAAGAAGGAGATTATGTCTCTTAAGCTTGGGGGAACGGAAAATAAATTCCATTTTTCCAAATTTAAAGACAGGCCTCCACAAATACGAGAAGAAGAGGAAGAGAGAACTATTGAGGAAATGGCAGCTCTTTTCTTTAGAAATCAAGAAGAAGAAATAAATGAAGATCCAAATTATGAAGAAATAGTTATGGAGGACAAGTCCCTGGAAGAACTAGAAGATGAATTCGATTCACTTCCCATAATGGGACCTCCAACCGATGAGGCTTTTTAAGAGCCAGAAAAGAGAGGGGACGAGGAACTACCACCCCCAGAGTTGAAGACTCTACCATAAAATCTTAAATATAGGTTTTTAGATGATACAAATAAATTTCTTGTTATTATTAGTGCTAAAATTTCAGGAGAAGAAGAAGAAGAACTCATGAAGATACTTAAGGAGAATCGCCAGGCCTTTGGGTACTCAATGGATGACTTGAAGGGCATTAGTCCCATGATAGCCGTCCATCGAATATTCATGGAAGAAGGTGCTAAACCAGTTGCATAATTTAATAGAAGATTGAAGCCTGAAATGAAAGAAGTGGTAAGAAAAGAAATTGTATGCCTACTGGACGCAGGTATAATCTACCATGTTAAAGAAAGCGAATGGGTAAGTCCTGTTCACTGTGTCCCTAAGAAGGGCGGTTTTACTGTTGTTCCTAATGAAAATAATGAATTGGTACCTACTAGAACTATTGTTGGGCATAGGATGTGCATAGACTTCAGAAAATTAAATAAAGAGACTAGGAAAGATCACTATCCATTACCGTTCATAGATCAAACTTTAGAAAGGTTAGCAAACCATACTCATTTCTGCTACTTGGACGAATGCTCTAGTTTTTCTCAAATAGATGTTCATCCGGATGACCAACTTAAAACAACTTTCATTAGTCCTTATGGTTTACATGCTTACCGACATATGCCTTTTGGTTTATGTAATGCTCCAGCTACTTTTCAACGATGTATGACTGCTATTTTTGCAGATTTTATAGAACTTATAATGGAAGTATTTATGGATGACTTTTCTGTCTATGGAACTTTGTTTACTAGTTGCTTGGATAATCTCAAAAGAGTTTTGCAGCGTTGTGAAGAAACTAATCTTGTTCTAAACTAGGAGAAATGCCATTTTATGGTCAAAGAAGGTATATTCCTTGGACACAAGGTATGAGGTAAGGGAATTGAAGTTGATAGAGCTAAGGTTGAGGCAATAGAGAGGATGCCAAAACCTAGGGATATTAAAGGCATAAGAAGTCTCCTTGGTCATGTAGGTTTTTATAGAAGGTTCAATAGAAATTTCTCTAGAATATCTGAACCTTTGACTAACCTCCTGAAAAAGGGAATAAGATTTAATTTTGATGATAAGTGTCTTGAAGCCTTTGATAGACTCAAAAATGCTTTATCTCGTGCTCCTATTATTAAACCACCTATCTGGGATACAACCTTTGACTTAATATGTGAAGATAGTGATGATGTTGTAGGAGTAACTCTAGGACAACATATTGGTTGTAGATTTAATATTATACATCATGCTAGTAGAACTCTTAATGGTGCTCAAAATAATTACCCTAAGGAAGAAAAGGAACTTTTTGCTGTATTTTTCTCTTGTGATAAATTATGTTCCTATATAGTTGATGCAAAGGTAAGAGTTCACACGAATCGTGATGGCTTAAAAGAACTCCTTGAGAGGAAAGACCATAAGCCAAGACTGATCCGTTGGGTTCTT
Source organism: Avena insularis (assembly GCA_023614405.1). NCBI lineage: Eukaryota > Viridiplantae > Streptophyta > Magnoliopsida > Poales > Poaceae > Avena > Avena insularis. The sequence continues at coordinate 653,615,607 of CM042690.1, read as the reverse complement.
TCACTTCAAGAATTTGAGTTGTAGATTATGCAGAGGCAAGAAATAAAGATGTTGGACACAATGTGCATGATTGCCCGACAAGACACCAATCTTATTGAGAGGAACTTTAATCCTGGTGATTTTTGTTTACGAGAATTATTCAATGAATTAAGGTCAATTCCTCCAAAAGAGAAGAAGTCTTTGTTGTTGGAGGAACTTTTCATCCTCGAATAAACAATGGTAAGTCTAAGGTAAGTATTCTTACCCAAATAAGTGATTTTTTTCACAATTTTTACTTTTGAAAATTCTTCCTTTGAATTCCTTGTGTTTTTCTGAAATTAGAGGGGTTTTACCAACTATACGGGTGGAGCGATACGACCGGAGAGGAAGCTCCAGCCGTATAGTTGGTCGTTAAACTCTCTGTATCATCTTTGTGAAATTGTTTTTGCTACCTGAGCCTATATGGTCGCAACTATACGACCGGAGCCAAAAATTTCGGCCATACAATTGGTCGTTAAACTCTCAGATAGTTTTGCTTTTTGGTGTCTGTATCTATACGGTCGCAACTATATGACCGGGGCCAAAATTCCGGCTGTATAGTTGGTCGTTAAACTCTCAAACCCTTTTGATTTTTGGTGTTTGTATCTATACGGTCACAACTATACGACCGGAGCAAAAATTCCGGCCGTATAGTTGGTTGTTAAAATCCCAGACACTTTTTCGTTTGCCCTTTCGTTTATTCATTAAAAAAATGTTATTGTCGGTTTCGAGTCGTGATTTAATCGACCTAGACTCAAGATATTTGGAAATATATGCCCGGAACCAACTATACGGATGGAGCTATACGAGTCGCGCCCGTATAGTTGGTCATTACGCGGTAGGAAACTTCCAAATCCATGATTTCTTTCCCTGTTTCATTTAGATTCTTTTCTTGCGCGAAAATTTGGTGTTTCTCGCGAGTTTTACTGACCTCTGACCCCCCTTATATACTGCCATTGTCTCTCTCTCCAATCATAATCTCCAGAAACCAATCTACCTCTTATTCACACGTGAGGACTCTCAACCAAGGGATAGAAGTCAAAAAGAAAAACTCCTATGGAGATCGGAAGCAATAGCAAGCAAGGCAAGGAGATCAAGACCATCCCTATAGAGTTCCTCGATGCCGACCATGGGTGTCGGAAGAGGGACTTGAAGGACCTGGAGCTGAAGATTGAAGAGTTGGACAAGGAGAAGCCAGGGACACCCAAACACCTTCGATTGCTGCGACTTTATCTTGATAAATTAGATGAAGATATCAAGCAGACAACCGAAGCAGGTTTTTCTATGAATTTTAAGGTGCTACAAACACTTCAGGATAACAATGAGTTCATTAGAGAACAAGTGAAGGTGATGGAGAGGAACAATCTTTTCTACAAGTTGTGTGTTAAAGAATTAGAAGCTGTCAATCAATCCCTCCGCCTCAGGCTGGCCCATGAGGAGAAGATACCGAGTGCCATGGCGCCACAATGATCTACAACAATGATGGTATCAAATAATCGCAAGGGATTATTTGATCCCGTCTGGCTTGATTCCAATCTTGGGGAGATCTTTAAGACCTTGTAATCTATCCTATAAGTTTTTATTATTACTATTTCTGCATTAGTTTAAACTAACAATAAAGTTTGCATCATTAGAATTCCCTTTAGGAATAGTCGATCCCTTTTATGAAATTCCGAGTTTATTATTATATATGGAGCAATATTGAGTTTGTGTTTGCTTTCTTGATATATGAATGGCTTGAATACAATTTTACTTGCACTTGATGATAGCAATAGGAGTCTTCCACACCATTGGTATTAATGGAACACCTAAAGATAATTTGGTCAATATGTTGTAAGTCTACGGTTTGATTTAAGAAAAATCTATACAGTTAAGTTGAAAAAGAAACCTTGAACAAAGGAAAATGAAAATGCTATCAAAATAGAGTGAGAACAAGTCGAGGTAGAATCTTCAAGTCATAAGAATGCTTCATATACAATTGGAATTTGGTAATTGAGATCGTTAAACTTTGAATTCCTACATGAAGTGGAAAGTATGGCTAGCTCCTTTGCGCAACACTTAAACAAAAGTGTGAGCATATATATAAAAGAAAAGAAAAGGAAGAAGAAAAGGGCGAGTGTGCAAAGAGCAATTAGGCATATACCACTGTATTGTAGTATGACAAAGAGACATTTTTGAGATTCTGAATCCCAAGTGAATACGTTGATCCTAAAACCACTTGGGACTACCTCGCTAACTCATTCGGTTGAACCGGATACTTTTACATTATGATGAGATTCATCTTTTATGAACTATCGATCACTAAGGTGTGGAAGCCTGCTAATACTATTCAGATGGTTCGAGTATGGTACTATTCATGAACTTATTCCCAGGTATCGTACATGATAAACACATGCTGCAACTGCCTCATTTATTTTATCAACTCGACTTCATGAATATGAGGATCACATCCATTAAGCTAAAACTTGCTCGGGGCGAGCAAGAGTCTAAGCTTGGGGAAGTTGATGAGTGCATATTTGCATCATGTTTTAAATTATTATTTTGCATTGTAGATGTAGGATCTTGGTATTTTATGGTGCTCGCATGCACATTTTATGGAGAATATCATTTTGCGGCTCGAAAGTTGAGGCGCACAGGCAACGCGGTACCCAAGTTGCCTAGCCATGATGACCACAGTTGGCATGCCAAATACTCAGAGGGTATTTTTTGGCACGAATTCAACTTTATGTTTCAATACAAAATATCAGGATAACGCCCGTCAAGTTGGGCCCTGATGACCCACAAGTATAGGGGGTGTATCGCAGTATTTTCTAGGGAAGTGAAACCCAATTTATTGATTTGACACAAGGGGAGCTAAAGAATATTTATAAGCCTTAACAACTGAGTTGTTAATTCAGCTGCACTTGGAAACAATCTTGCTCACAACATTTCATCAGTAGCAACAGTTTTGTAGTAGAAATAGTAAAGTAATAGCAGTAGTAAAAGTAAAGACAGTAGTAACAATTGTAGTAACAGTAGGATTAGAGTGCGGTAGGCATAGGGATGGATGGACGGGCGTTGCATGGAGAAGACAATTCACATGGCAATCAGAACATAGGGCAATTGCAGATAAATAAGATAAAGCATCCAAGTACTAGATAATCCTAGGCATGTGTTCCATATATAGTCATACGTGCTTGCAATGAGAACTTGCACAACATCTTTTGTCCTGCCAGCCCGTTTGCAGCGGGGCCTCAAGGGAACTACTGGAAATTAAGGTGCTCCTTTTAATAGAGCACCGAGCAAAGCATTAACACTCCATGAACACATGTGATCCTCACATCAAAGCCATTCCCTCCGGTTATCCCGATTTCTGTCACTTCGGGGCCATTGGTTCCGGACAACAACGTGTGTATACAACTTGTAGGTAAGACCATAAATAATACTATCATAATGAACCAATAACAAGTTCAGATCTGAAATCATGGCACTCGGGCCCTAGTGACAAGGATTAAGCACAACAAGTCGCAACAAAGTCAAAAAGCACTAATAGAAGATACTAGGCACCATGCCCTAACAATCTGATGTCATTACATGAACGATCTCATCCAATCCCTACCATCCCCATAGCCTATAGCGGGGGATTACTCACTCATAGATGGGGGAAACATGGATGGTCGATGGAGAAGCGATGGTGATGATGATGGCAATGATATCCTCCAATTCCCCATCCCGGCAGGGTGCCAGAACAAAGTTTCTGGTTCTGAATCGTGGAATCTGGTGGTGGCGGTGGAGTGGAACTCTTTCTGGAAAAACGTCGCCCCCCCTGAGTTTTTAGGTCAGAAGGCAACTTATAGGCGAAGAGGGAGACCGAGGGGGTGTCTGGGGCAGCCAGAGCACCCCCTGGCGCGGCCATGCCCAGCCCGCGAGCCAGGTGGTGTGGCCAGGCCCCAGCCCCACTCTGTCCCATATTCTGGCTCTGTGAGTCTTTTGGTGAAATAGGATTTTTGGCATATTTTCCGGGATTTTTCCTGATACTTGATTTTCTGCACAAATACTAGACACTAAAGTAATTCTGTTGAAAACAGCGTCAGTCCGTGTTAGTTGCATCCAAATCACATAAGTTTAGAGGAGAAACAATAGCAAAAGTGTTCAGGAAAGTAGATACATTTTGGACGTATCAACTCCCCCAAGCTTAGCTTATTGCTTGTCCTCAAGCAATTCAGTTGAAAACTGAGTGCAATAAAAGAAACTTTCACGAACACATTTGCTTCATATGATGTAAATTTTCTCAGCATGTCATCAACTACTTAGACAATTCATAATAAAGAGTATGCACTAAGTTTACTTAATAGGCATTGCAAGCTATGAAGAGATTCCAACTAAAAAATAATAAGTAGCATGAAACATAAACATAGGCAGCATTACAATGCTCATAAAACGGTATGATAGAGTGGTATCTTGCTTGCCTTTGATTGTGAATGCCATGACACCTCTGAAGTTCAGGTGAAGACTAGAAGTAAAGATATCATAGATACAAGCATCAAAGTCATAACACAAATAATCAAGTTTTGAGACAAGCACATTACACTAAGAATGACAACTATGCTCTCAAGAAGGTGCTCATAGAATATGTGGAGACTCAACAAAGAAATGAAAATTGTTTTGAATAGTTTGAAAGGCTTCCAAATGCTGAAAGTATGGTACTCGTTAGCTTTGAGCTCTCATTTCCCCTATCATGAGCATCTTTAATATGGTTAAGGTGAAAGTGAGGTCCAATCTAAGTTATATGCTTGACAAACTATAAACTAGAAATCTCATGTCCCTTGAGTACGAGGGCCGCTCCTCATGCTACTCAACTTTAGTTATAGGTAAGTTCTTGTCATTGTAAATACGTGTGTATCATAGAGAACCGCCAATGGGGTACCCCTTGCCCAATGATACGGAAGAATCCCCATATCAAAATGACAAGGCAAGAAGACAATGAGTATCTCAGCAATCTTCTTATTTACCATGGGAAAATGGTGCTTTTTTCTCTCTTTCCTCTTTTCTCATATCTCTTTTTTTTCTCAACAGCTGTCTCTCTTTTTTATAAGAACAATGCTTCCTAGATACTCATTATGGTTATGCTGCAAGTTTCCACCATGACAGCTTGGATTAGACCAGCGACCCAGGCGTTTCTCTAACACATATACATAACTCCATGGACTTACAAGCTCCCCCTTTATTTCACACCGACGACATCCACAAACAAAAGAGCATGATATCAACTAGGTATATATTTGCAGGTGTTGAAAGCGTTCCCCGTGACAGCACGGTTCTGCTAATCCCCAACCTATAATTTGCAAGCATATAACTTTCATGGATAGTCACAATGGTTTAGGTTTATTAAGTGCAGGAAATAAAGTGTGCCATCAAGTTCGTGAGAGCTTTACTAACTAACTTTCTCATAACAAGGAAACATTTTATTCGGAAGAAAACAAGGCATATTGAATATGCACAGAAATAGCAAAAGATGCTAATAGGTAGGTATGGTGGACACTTTTGGCAATATTTGGTTTTAGGGAGTTGGAAACACGAGTAAAACATACTCAGTGTAAGTGAAGGCTAGCAATAGTAAGGGAGCGACAAACGAGAGAGCAATAACTGTCATAATCATGCTTGCAACAAAACAGGACTAGTCATGGCATGAAAGTGATTCAAGACCCTCAAGGCAAAATAATTCATCGAGGCTTAACTGATTATTTCAGTCATATGCATGCATGAGCATGTGCCAAGTCAATTCAAATGAAACATTCAGAGGAGGATACCACAGTGTCATACCAAGTTATGAATAGACTAATGCAAGCAAACATTCATATGACATGCTACAAACTATTAGCAAGCTGGAACTAATCAGATGAAAGCAAGAATTACTACCCATCCATAAATAACATACACCCTACACGAACAGTCTAAGCATGCCCACAATGATGAGTATATGTACAAAAATGAAAACAAATAGAGTTCGTTACCAGCCTCTTACCACACCTCAAGTTGTCATTAATCCTCATTATTGCTCTTCACTTGTGTGGCTTGAATAATAATATGAAACCAAATTCCACTGAGGACTGCTGAACCCTGCAACAAAACTCACAAAACCAAAGAAGAACAAAAAATATTTTTGGTGTTTTCAATTTTTAAAAACAAGAACCAAAAAGGAAGAACAAGCAAAGCAAAATCTTTTTGGGTTTTTCGAAAAGTTCAAACAAAGAAAAAAGGGAAAAACAAACCAAGGCAAAAAGAAGAAGAAGCAAACAAAGAGAAACAACAGAAATATTTTTGGTCTTTTTGTGTTTTGGAAAGCAAAAGCAAAGAAAGAACGAAAACTAAAAAGAGAACGAAACATGAATATGCAAAGTACCGACGGAACATGATATGGAGATGTGTGTGATGTCGGTGTACCTCTCCCCAAGCTTAGGCTTTTGGCCTAAGTGGGTATCAAGGAGGGCACATCCTCCTGGTGCTGCCTGTGGAAACCCAGCAAGCGGAGCTGCTCGTCCACCTCCTCCTTGGAGCGCGACCACGGCCTCCTGTGAACACTAAACAAAGTAGATTGTGGCAAAGGAATCTCCCTTTCATCCTCGTCAGTAAACAACATCCTATATACTAAACTGTCCATATCAGAATCAGCAGTGACAAAGTGATGTGTTTTCATGGCAGCAAGGTCAAACCTTTGTGGTGCCAATATAGTATCATTGGGGTCCACCGAAAGCTCTAATGCATTGACCATACGTGAAGCGATGATGCCCCCATAGATAGGCCCCCTAGCAACTAGGCGGCGAGCAATAAGAGAGCCAAGGTTGTACCAACTATCATTGTTAAGCGCAGGAGCGAGGAGGGCCAAATGATAGTTGGGGATATTACTCGTATTCTCCCTACCCAAAATGCTAGTAGCAAGATAATATGCAAAGTATCTAAGAGCAGGGAGTTGGATGTTTCTTATCTTCCCACGCAGAGCTACGCGGTCATCGTCATTGGTCACCCCTCGATAGAGCTCCAGCAAATCAGCGGGTCGCCCTGGAATCTTCTTCACGGTCCCCGTCATGCCCACACCTACATTACTGCAAAATCTCTCCAATGGCATGGTAAAGGGCAGATTATAAATTCTTAAAGAGACATTTGACTGATAGGGGGTGTTGGTGAAAACAAAACTCTCCATAAAAGTTTTGGTGAGCATAGCGGTTGCTCACTCTCGTCTTGCATGTATGAGGTCAAACCAACCCTCTGAATCAGTAGCAAGAAATCATCAAGAATCCCTACAGCTTGTAAGAAAGTAAAATAAGGAAAAGTAGATGGGTGAGCATCCCCATCATCTCCTTGATTACCAATATGAGGTGCAATGAGATCTTTGTTGTATGATGGCCTAAACTGAGAGGCTGATCTTGAGGGCCTTGACCTCCTAGGTGCATCCCTCTCAAATATTTCTCCAAAGGTATGCTTGTTCATGTTTGATATTCTAAAATTTAAACATCTATTAAACAAGTGATTGCAAAGTGAATATATAATGAAGGGCACTACTCATAGAGACTTGTAAGAGGCCTAAACATGCATCAAAACTATATATCTAAGCATCAAACAAGCTTACAAGCTCTCATAACCTGTCACCTACAGTAGCAAAATACTCAAGATATAAACCACTAAACACAAATCTACTTGGACAAGCGGAGGAGTCACATACCGGAGAACAAATGCTCCAAATTTCAGTAGCAAAGATGGGCTGAGCAAGGAGATCGAAAAATCAAGGGCAAGCACAGCAAGAACGCGATTTCGAGCAATGAACTTGTGTTTACTCGGGAGAGAGAAGAAAGTGACAAGTGAGAGAGTGAGTGGAGGGCCAGCGGTGGCCCACACCATAGGCAGGCGCGCCCCTGGGCTGGCCGCGCCACCAGGTGGTGTGCCTGCCTGGTGGGTCCCCCTGGTACCTTCCAGGCACTTCTCTGCCCCTTTTTTCTTGTAAAAATTTAATATCAATTTTCTGGAACTTTTCGAGACACTTTATTTTTGAGCAATTTTTAGGTATAGATGAATGATTTTTTGACAGAAAGATTTTTTTGGAATGATGCAATGACAAAACAAGACTAGAACTACAGAAGGTCTAAGACACTCTAACATGCAAGCAACTAACAACAGAAAAGAAAACTAAATGAAAGTAAAAAACTAAAATAGATAGAATAGAAGTAAGCGGAGATAATCATGGTGAAAACATTGTTTTGTTCAATGAAATCCTTTTGTTAACAAGGTTGATTAGGTCTTGTTACCAAAACAATTTTATATGAAACAAAACTTTGTATTCCACTAATGATTAAGTTACCTCAACCTTGATAGCAATGGTCCCAATCATAATAGTTTCAAATTTTTCTCGTGGTATGGGACAATATATTTCCCCAACTTGAATGCCCTCAACATGTTCAATTGAATTCAAACCATAAGTCCTATCAATCTTCTTGGGGAAATAGACAGTATGTTCCTTGTCATTAACATTGAAGGTCACCTTTCCTTGATTACAATTAATAACAGCTCCTACAGTATTAAGAAAAGGTCTCCCAAGAATAATAGATATATTATCATCTTCAGGCATTTCAAGCACAACAAAATCAGTTAATATCAAGCTATTATGTTCCACTTGAACAGGTACATCCTCACATATACCAACAGGAATAGTGGTAGATTTATCAGCCATTTGCAAAGATATATCAGTTGGTATTAGTTTCTCCAATTGAAGTCTCTTGTAGAGAGAAAAAAGCATGACACTAACTCCTACTCCCAAATCACACAAAGCAGTTCTAACATAACTATTTTTAATAGAGCAAGGAATAGTTGGAATCCCTAGGTCTCCAAGTTTCTTTGGAACCTTACCATTAAAGGAATAATTAGCAAGCAAAGTAGAAATTTCTTCATTAGGGATCTTCCTTTTATTCAAGACAATATCCTTCATATACTTTGAGTAAGGAGGCAATTTAATAGCACCAGTCAAAGGAATTTGCAGGAATAAAGGTTTCATCCACTCACAAAACTTATTATAGTGTTCATCTTCCTTTGACTTGTGTTTCTTATCAGGGAAAGGCATAGGTTTTTGGACCCAAGGCTCTCTTTCACTACCATGTTTCTTAGTAAAAAAATCTTATTTAGTGTATTTAATATTCTTAGTGTGCCTTTCAGGTTCTTCTTCAACTTTTTCTTTATCAGGAACATCATTTTCTTCATTACCACTTTCAGTTTCAGCATCAGAGATAGATATACTATTAGGATCTTTAGCAGGTTCAGAGGGTTCTACAATAGTTTTATGTTTCTTCTTTCTTTTCTTATGAGTAGTACCACTATTTTTAGCTTGTTGAGAATCCTGCTCAATTTTTTTTGGGATGCCCCTCAGGATATAGAGGATCCTGGGTAGTAGCACCACTTCTAGTTCTAATTTCATAAGCATGTCTTTCTTTGACAGCATTAACTAGCAAGTCTTTTTGCACTTTAATAAGTTGATCTATTTGAGTTTGAACCATTTGAAAATGTTTAACAAGCATTTTAACATCATTAGAGGTTCTTTCCACAATATCCTTCAACTCAACAATAGCTCTAGAGTTTTCCATTAGATGGTTTTGAACCTTTTTATTAAAATTGTCTTGCTTAACAATAAAAATATCGAATTCTTCTAAGTATTGATCAGGAGGTTTAGAGTAAGGGATATCACCTTCATCAAAGTGTTCGAGAGAGTGTACCTCAATAGTGGATGAATGGGGAACTGGCTTACATAATTCTTCTATAGGAGGTAAATTTTTGACATCTACAGCTTTAATTCCCTTCTCCTTAAGACATTTCTTAGCTTCCTTCATCACTTCATCATTCAATGCAATAACTCCCCTCTTCTTAGATGATGGTATATGCACCAGTATAGCTGGTTCAGGTATAATTGTTTAAGGTATAGCTGGTTCAGGAGGAGTCCAATCTTCATAGTTCTTGCTTATTTTAGCCATTAAATTTCTCAGCTTCCTTGGGAGTCCTATTCCTGAAAACACAATCAGCACAACTATCCAGGTATGTCCTAGATTCTTCTGTTAGTCCATTATAAAATATATCAATAAGCTCATTCTTAGGTAATGTACATCCAGCCTGTGCATGAATCAAAGCACAAAACCTTGCCCATGATTCAGGCACTATCTCTTTTTCTCCCTGTTTAAAATCAAAAAGTTCCTGCAAAATAGCAGGTCTAGCACTAGGAGGAAAATATTTCTGCAGGAAAGTACTAATCAAGCAATCAGGGCTATCAATAGATCCAGGAGGTAAATTATTAAACCAGGTTTTAGCTTCTCCTTTCAGTGAAAAGGGGAAAATCTTAGCAACAAAGTAGGTACGCATCTTAATATCATCAGAAAACATGCCACTCATGGTAGAAAGCTCAGTCATATGTGCTACCACACTTTCATTCTTAGTCCCACAAAAAGGTTCTTTCTCAACAATAGCTATATAAGATAGATCAAGAGAGAAATCATAATCTTTATGTTTAGTGTTTATGGGAGAAGTAGCAAACTTAGAATTAGGAGACAATTTGGGTCTAATAGTACGCCTCTCAAGGAGACTCTTAGCAGCACTCCTATCATGGGTGTTTTGACATTCTTTAATAAATTCATCGGTCATCTCAACATAACCATCTTCAATATCATAGCTTTCTCTAGACTCAGGTGAACTAACAGGTGTAGTAGTGTCTTCATTAGGAGTTTCAGTATTTCCAGCTATAGTTCTAGCAATCGTAGTATCTAGGAAAGGACCTAATGAACCACAGTTATCAAGCACAGTAGAAGCAACATCATAAGTATCAGAAGTTTCAGATTCAACAGTACTAGCAGTGTGTGTAGCATGTGTATGTGGTGGTGTAACGAGCTTACTCATAACACATGGTGAATCAAGAACAATAGAGGTGTTCAGAACCGTACCTCTTCTTGTAGTGGATGGTAAAATAGGAACCTTGCCATCAAGAGACTTACCCATGATGGATGGATAGCAGGGAACAATAGAGAATCCAAGTGAACTTGATAAATAAAGCTATGCTCCCCGGCAACGACGCCAGAAAATAGTCTTGATGACCCACAAGTATAGGGGGTGTATCGCAGTATTTTCGAGGGAAGTGAAACCCAATTTATTGATTCGACACAAGGGGAGCCAAAGAATATTTATAAGCCTTAACAACTGAGTTGTCAATTCAGCTGCACCTGGAAACAATCTTGCTCACATCAGTTTATCAGTAGCAACAGTTTTGTAGTAGAAATTGTAAAGTAATAGAAGTAGTAAAAGTAAAGACAATAGTAACAATTGTAGTAACAGTAGGATTAGAGTGCGGTAGGCATAGGGATGGATGGACGGGCGTTGCATGGACAAGACAATTTGTAACTACCTCGGTGAATTACGCTCCTAGTTACAAGCCTGGATGAGCGGAAATGGTTAAAATAGTACTGTGGGGCCCAAATGCCACTCACAGGTAGACCTCTCGGCCGTCCTAACCATTTCCAATCATCGGGACAAGAACGGGCGGCGTAATCGGCAGGCGAAGGGATCAACTACATACACAAATGAGTATGTATGCAAGCCACCATACAACAGTCCTCAGAGCCATTCCATCTAAAAGAAATAGAAATATTGCAACGCCATTCGGCAAGATCCAAATATCCTAGATAGATATAATAGTTTAGGATATCTCCTCATACATCAAACATCAGAGTATCAGGCGGAATCGGAAAACAAGATCCGAGTACGGATAAGAAGCAAATCGGCATAAGATGCCCCATAAATAAACACATCCCGCCCACAGATCTCGCGGATCCCCGTTCCCGGAATCTCTACACTGAATGTTCGTTGCCCACATCGTCTGTCTCCTCCAACCAGTATCCATCTTGCGAGTTTACCTGTTCATCTGAATCAAACAATTTATCGTGTGAGACCCTAGGGGTACTCAGCAAGTCTTTATGCCTCTAAAGGGGACACAACCTGGGGTGACGCAATTGCAGCAAAAGATAATACCTAACAATTCTAGAGATACTCGCTAACCATCCGCCTAACCAAAGATAGACGGATGTCCGTGAATTAATAACAACAGTTATAACAGTAATATTAACAGATCCATCCTCCTCCTAAACACCAACGAGGAAGCGGACGAACAACCCCCATCCGTTGGCGTTTTATTATCCATTCCATGAGTGTTGCACTATTTACTAGTCGGTACTTAGTCAAATTAAAAGCGGTACTTTAGTTATACTTGTCTATGATCGAAAGCGTGCTCCAAGTCGTCCATAACATGGACACGGCTTTGAAGATTTACCTGCAGGGTGCACAAATAGCAACACACACTCGATCAACCTCGGAAAAACCAAATCAAAACCCAACGAGGCATTCACGACAAAGCGATCACAGGATTGAGAAATATTTTGAGGGCCACCCCATTAAGCTACCCGCGAAGTTGGCGGCTCGAGACGGACTCAAGGTTTTGCGTCAATGGCTGTAAACCCGAAAGTGTGGTGGGCTTGTGATACATCAAAACACCTAAAGTGCACAGCATCCTCGCACAATCTTAAAGAAAACAAGAAGCATGGCATAAGTACAGAATAGTAATAAAGCCCCAAACTACTTTGTGGCCCCAAGAAATAAGAATGAATCAAGCTACGGCTCGGGGGTTCATAAGCCTCCCGGATGTGGATAGCGCGAATATTCAAGGAACATGAATCAAGTACTCGGGGTCCTACGGGACACAAGTGAGCATGAAAAACCAAATAGCAGATATTGCTCACCGGTGCCACTTTCATTAGTTATCCCATTACTACTCAGGTTAAGTTGTTTAGGTACCTCGTTATCCATCCGACACTCACATACCCTACACATGTTGTTCTACGACTCGCATGGCTCAAACAACTCCTGTAGTAATGGCTCATGGGATGGAGGAACAAGCTTCGGTGGGGTTTAAAAGTAAAGGCTATGCAATACTTGGGATTCAGTTTAATGCAATCGCGACTCAATGATGCAAGAATAAGATAGAGGCAATAGGTACTGTATGTATGCAAGCATGTGGTAGTGCTTGCCTGGCAACTCAGTTGAAGCGAGAGAAGGATCTGGGTAATGCTCCTGGTTTTCTTGGTAAAACCCCTGCTCAGCGTCTATTCGAAGAAGAACCAAACGAACAAGGGCCAACATAAATAAAGTGCACAAGCATATGAATGAAATGCATCAAGAAAACAATCATGCCATGATGAATGATGCACAATTTGCATGGCAATAAAGTAGCATGGCATGGGTGAGGTGTGGAATACAAAAGTAAAGCATTTTATGGAGTTTTACTCATATTTTGTACTCAAATAAGTTGCTGTATACTTTATATTTATATGATGCATGCTGCAAAACAGAACATGAAATGCATAAACAGAAAGGTCTCGTCGAGCTAATCATTTTAGACATATCATTTGTTAAATTTGGAGTTATAAAACAAAAGTTATTAATTAATTAAGATAAAGGGCATTTTAATGTAATTTTAATCAACTCGAAATTTAAGGTGTTCAAAATATATTTTGAAGGGCATATTTCAATTCCTCACATTTTTCTGATTTCAAAACATATATTACATGTTTAATTTGGGTTTATATTTTAAAAGTTATTTGAAAACAGATTTGAAATTTGAATTTAAATTAATTTGGAAAAGTTTGAATTAAAACAGAAATACAGAAATTCTTTTGTCACCCAGTCTAGACCTAGTCACAGACACAGACAAGTGGGGCCAAGGCTGACTAGGACACACGCGTCCAGGAATTACTTTTCTCACCGCGGCGCTTCCCAGTCACTGCGACTGACGGGTGGGGCCACTAGCAGCCTCGTAGCCACAGGCGCGCCAATGGGCGTGCCATGGGGGAAGCCCGGGCGGAGTTAAGGTTCTGGAAACAGGGGCTTATCGTAAAAGGACGGAGAGGCTGACAGGTGGACTGGCTGGACCATGAGTTTAATAGAAGCCAAAAAAATAAAAGGGCTAAATGTAAATCAACCACGCCGTCTTGTTGTTCTTCTCCGCGATGGCGAGATCGGTGCGCGCGCAGGGAGGATCGATCCTGGACTGGCGTCTGCGGCTGAGGCGTAGCCACTGCAGTGGGCTAGGGTTGGTGTCAGAAGGTAGGCGTGGCCTAGGTGGGGTGCTACGCGGCGCGAGAGCGTGCAGACGCCAGTGCACACCGGCGCGCAGAGGCCGTTCGACGAAAGGTCCGGCGAGGCTAGGGGTGGCAATGGCGGACCATGTCGGGGTGGAGAGGCTCACCGCGAGGCTTTGGCGGTGTTGGTTGAGCAGAGGAGCTGGCGATCGTCGAGGCAGGCGCCAAAGTGAGCTAGGGTTCGTGCGAACGCAGCGTTGGTGTCGCGGATCCGTCCTCTCCTCGACTCCGTGTATAGGGGCGACGCTGGTGCTCAGCTCGGCCTTCCCCAACGCCCAGACGCCTCACCCTCCTTCTGCTATGGTGGTGGTGGGGTGATGCCGACGGTGGTTAGATGGAGAAGGAAGAGGGAGCAGCAGGGGTAGGTGGGGAGGGAGGAGTAGAAGGGCACACTGGGGATCCAAGGCGTCGTCTGCAGAGAGGAGGGAGTGGGTAAGGCAGAGGGAGAGGGAGATGCCGTGAGGAGGTGGTAGAGGAGGGTCGGTGCCACCTTTTCACCCTCGAGCACGTGCTCGGTGGAAGGCAGGCAGGCGGGGCTTGAGGTGGGTCAGGCAGGTGGGGAGGCTCGGGCTGGAGGGCAGGCTTGGGCTGGTGGGGCATTGTGGCAGGGAGAGAAGAGAGGGAGAGAGGCTCGGGTTGATGCTAGGGTTTTGGAGAGAGGGGGTATGGCTCGGGTTAGAGCTTGGTTTGGATGGTAGCTAGGTGGCCTAGGGGTGGCAGGGACCAGCAAGGTAGAGAGAAGAGAGGCCGAGAGAGAGTGGGAACTAGGGTTAGTTAGAGAGGGGGGTTCGGGTTAGGTTAGATGGTGCCCATGGTGGTGGTAGGGTGTAGGTGATTAGGGTTAGGATCTTAGATAGAGGGTTTAGAGAGAGGGGGGTTTAGATGAGGGTGTTGGCTATAAACACACTTGATCATGCAAGGGCATAACCAAGGAAAAGAAGAAAGAGACATAAGGCAAGGAAAAAACAACAAGGTGGAAAGGTTGAGAGAGAAGAGGGAGAGATCCAAAAGAGATGTACACCACTCAACAATTCAAATAAAAACCAAAAGACTAGAATGTGGTGGTGTTTGCATGGCCCATGCAAAGTATTTAATGCCATGTTTATTCTTGTGAGAACAATAATATTAACTTGGCATTATTCTTATGCATTCCCAAAATTGGAATAAAAGCCAAGCAAAAAGAATTAAAAGGGTGCCCCATGTGGGGTAGATGGAGATGACCATATTTGAATAGAAATGGGACTTGCTAGTGTGTATGTGCCACTAGGTATTTAGTAAGCCCAAAAATATCCCAACATGATAATAACCCCAAAACAACCCATATGGAAGCTAGGAAAAGGTTCCACTCACAAGGCATGCAAAGGTGGCCATGTGGCTCTCATAAACCAATAATGTGGAAACAATATGGTGCATATATGAGAGCATGTGGAGATAGAATTGGATCCATTCCAACCCACATGAGCTAGAGGTAAAACCAAATAAGTTGCAATGCTCATATATGGTGGAATGGTGGAATGATGGGGTGATGACAAGAAAGGTGGTGGAGTTAATAAAAGATATGCCCCCAACTCAACTTGGGCATTTAAACAATATATCAAGAACCAAATACAATATCAAGAGGCAAATACAATTTACAATGCATATGAGAGAAGAACCAACACAAAAGGGTTTTATATGATGCTCAAATGCAAGGTGGCATGATGACATGAGCATGATATAATTATGATGCAACAATTATATATATTAAGTAGCCATTATATTACTAGACCAAGTAGCATTACAATTGTTAGACAATTGGGATGCTACAACTCTCCCCCACTAACAGGAATCTCGCCCCGAGATTCTAGGAAGAAGAAGAAGACACAAAGAGGGTAGGATACTTGGCACGGAGCTCATCTTCACGTTCCCAAGTGGCTTCATCAACGGAATGGTGCGACCACTGCACCTTGCAGAACTTGATGGACTTGTTGCGAGTCCTTCTTTCTGCGATTTCAAGGATTTTTGTGGGGTGTTCTTGATAAGACAGGTCTTCTTGGAGATTGATAAGCTCATGGTCCACGGTCCTGCCGGGATCCTTGAAGCACTTCTTGAGTTGAGAGATGTGGAAAACATCATGGACCTTGAGTTTTTCCGGGAGCTCAAGAGCATAAGCAACTTCTCCTCTTCTTCCACGAATTTTGAAAGGACCGATGTATCTAGGAGCCAGCTTTCCTTTGATACCAAAGCGGTGCGTGCCTCTCATGGGAGTGACACGAAGGTAAACGAGATCACCAGGGACATACTCCATGTCCGTGTGCTTTCTGTCATAATTGCTCTTCTGGCGACTTTGAGCAATCTTCAGATTTTCAAGAATGATGTGAACTTTCTCCTCCGCTTGAGTTACAATGTCAGGGCCAAACAATATTCTTTCTCCTGCACCCGACCAACCAATCGGAGTTCTGCATTTGCGACCATAGAGAGCCTCAAATGGTGCCATCTTTAGACTTTTCTGGAAGCTATTGTTGTAAGAGAATTCAGCATAAGGGAGACATTCTTCCCACTTCATGCCAAAAGAGATGATGCAAGCACGGAGCATATCCTCCAGAATCTGATTGATCCTTTCAACTTGTCCTTGCGACTGAGGGTGGTAAGCTGTGCTGAAGTTCAATTTTGTTCCCAAAGCATTTTGGAAACTTTCCCAGAACTTGGAAGTGAATATGCTTCCACGGTCTGAACTGATCTCAAGCGGAACCCCATACAGAGAGACAATTCTGTTGATATAGAGCTCGATAATGAATTGCAGAAATTGTTTCCTTGACGGGAAAGAAGTGAGCCACTTTAGAAAGCCTGTCAATGACAACAAAGATTGCATTGTTGCCCTTCTGCGACCTTGGAAAACCAGTGATGAAGTCCATCTCTACTTTCTCCCATTTCCATTCCGGGGGTTTCAAGGGCTGTAGAAGACCGGAAGGTTTTTGATGGACAGCTTTAACTCTGCGGCAAACATCACACTCCGAGACATACTTGGCACAATATCGTTTCAATCCCGGCCACCAATATTGTGTTTTCAAGTCCATGTACATCTTCGTGCTGCCAGGGTGGATAGAAAGAACAGAATCATGCGCCTCCTTGAGAACTTGCTCTCTCAAACCCGGGTAGTTCGGAACAAACATCCGGTGTTCAAAGAAAAGCGTGCCTTGGTCATCGACGTGGAAGGACTCATACTTCGGAAGCTGAAGTCTGGAGATGATCTTTCTGGTGTACGGATCACCAAGTTGAAAGGAGCGAACCTTTTCTTCCAAGAGAGGAGTTGCCAGAAGGTTCAGAAGATACCCTTGATCCACAATTTCAAGGTTGAGCTGACGGAATTCCTCGCACAAGAGCGGCTGTTGTTCTTCCATCATGAGGTTGTTGACATAAGCTTTGCGGCTGAGAGCATCGGCCATGACATTAGCTTTGCCCGGAGTGTAGTTGATGGTCAAATCAAAATCATTGATTGCTTCAATCCATCTCCTCTGCCAAGGTTGAGATCAGGTGTGAAGATATACTTCAGACTCTTGTGATCGTAAAAGATTTCTAGCGGTTGCCACAAGTAATGCCTCCATACTTTCAAAGCAAAGACAACTGCTGCGAGTTCGAGGTCATGTGTAGGATAGTTGATCTCATGCGTCTTCAACTGTTGAGAGGCATAAGCAACAACTTGTTTTTCTTGCATAAGGACCGCACCCAATCCTTGCAAAGAGGCGTCACAGAATATCTGGAAAGGCTTGGATGTATCCGGAGGAACCAAGACTGGTGTGGAAGTGAGCTTCTCTTTGAGTGTCTCAAAGCTTGCTTGACATGCAGGAGTCCAAAGGTATTTCTTGCCTTTCTTGAGGAGATCGGTAAGAGGCTTCGCTATCTTCGAAAAGTTCTAAACGAAGCGACGGCAATAACTAGCCAAACCAAGGAAACTCCGCACTTCTTTGACATTTACAGGAGGAAGCCAATCAACAATTGTCTTTACAGTTTCCGGGTTGACTGCAATGCCCTTGGCAGAGATGACGTGACCAAGATAGGTTACTTGAGGCAGCCAAAACTCACACTTGGAGAACTTTGCATACAGGCGGTTCTCACGAAGCTTGTTTAGGACACACCGAAGGTGTTCTTCATGTTCTTCCTTTGACTTAGAATAGACTAGGATGTCATCCAGATAGACCACAACGAACTTATCAAGATACTCCATGAAAACCGAGTTCATGAGCCTCGAGAAGGTGGCAGGTGTGTTGGTGAGACCGAAAGACATGACCGTGTACTCATACAGGCCATAGCGGGTGGTGAAAGCTGTTTTAGGAACATCTTCCTTGCGAATCTTGATTTGATGATAACCACTTCTCAAGTCAAGCTTAGAGAATACCACAGCTCCAGCTAGCTGATCGAAGAGATCATTAATCCGCGGAAGGGGATATTTATTCTTGATGGTTTTAGCATTGAGAGCCCGATAGTCAACACAAAGTCTATCAGTCTTGTCTCGCTTCTTCACAAAGATTGTTGGGCTACCCCAAGAAGAAATCTGTTGAATGAAACCCAACTTCTCTTGTTCATCAAGTCGACGTTTGAGTTCAGCCAACTCAGCAGACCCATTTTATAAGGCCGCTTGGAGATAGGAGCGGTACCAGTGTTCAAGCTCAATTACAAACTCAACCTCATGATCCGGAGGCATACAGCAACTCTTCAGAAAGACATCCGAACTCACAGACCACGGAACACTCAATAGCTTCCATAGCATCATCATTGAGCCGCCAAAGAGAAAAGCTGAATAGCAGGAGTCAGACTTGGAGAATAGACTATATGGCCTTCAGGAATCTTCAGAGAAACCGAGCGTTCAGCACAATCAATCACAGCTGCATTTGCTGTTAACCAATCCATGCCCAAGATGACATCAATGTCAGAATTGCCCAGAACAATTAAGGACGCCGAGAACGAAGAGCCACCAATCTCAATTTGATTGCCATGGCTGATTTTAGAAGCTGCCATTGTTGCTCCAGGAGAAAGGACCATTAACCGCTTAAGGAGAGGATCCATAGCTAACTCATTCTCATTTGCAAACTTGTGAGAAACAAAAGAATGCGATGCACCAGAATCAAACAAAACTCGTGCAGGGACTGAGTTAACGGATAGCATACCCATCACAACTCCAGGTGCATGCTCAGCTTGAGCGGCGTTGACACAGTTGGCACGAGCAACAGTAGACCCGGGCTTGGTGTTGATGTTGAGAGCCCGAGGTGGTGGTGCACGAACCAAAGGAGAGCTTGCCGCAGGTCTTGGAGGTGGTGGAGGAAGAGCTTTGTTTTTCATCGGACAGTTCCAGTATTGATGCCCAGTGTTTCCACAAGTGTAACAAGCACCAGGTGGACGTGGAGCAGCGTAGCCAGGGACTCCGCCAGGCGCTCCAGGGTAGTGATGGTTGTAGCCCCTGGGAGCAGCAGTGAGGAAGTTTGGTGGCCTTGCCGCGTAGCTTGAAGGTCTTGGTGGGGCCGGGAGCGACGGTGGGTTGTTAGGAACCCAGACACGACGCTTAGAAGGAGTTGACATAGCTGAAGAGCTTGCTGCATCATGGTTGTGTTTCTTTGACTCCTCAAACACTTGCCGACTTGCTTCTTCCTGCAGAGTTGTATGCTGAAGTTCCAGAAAAGATGCCGGTCTTGCATGTGTGATTGCATATTTAATCGATGCATTGAGCCCTTGCCGGAACCTCTTTTGCTTCTTCTTGTCATCAGAGATCTCATCGCCACCATAACGAGAAAGATTCATGAAGTTTCTGATGTAGGTATTGACATTGTCATTGCCCTGTTTGAGGTTGAGAAACACTTCCTTCATCCTCTCCATGACAATTTCTGACAGATACTGCTCTTTGAAAGCTCCAGTGAACTGTCCCCATGTAGGCTGAAAACCAGTGCAGTTTGCCTTCAGGTAATTCTCCCACCAGAGAGCTGCATCTCCCTTCAGAAGGTGAGTGGCACACTTTACCCATTCTTGCTCACGAACATCAGCAGTCACCAGTAACCTTGACATCTCACGCAACCAATCATCAGCATCAAGTGGTTGATCGGACACATCAAATTGACGTGGGTTGAACTTCAGGAAGCTTTTGATGTCTCCTCGCTTGGGAGGTGGAGGTAGCGGAACAAACTCATTCCTCCTGACACTTTCTTCAAAACGCTGCTGGTTCTGCTGCATTGCTGCCAAGGCATTGGCGATGCTTGACAACGCTACCCCCAGTTCAGGTTGTATGTCCTCCTCAGAAAGGCGTGGTGGTGCCATCCTGTGATTGATATAAAACACAAGTCAGTACTATAATGGAGAATACTAATAATCCAAAATAGTACCAAGATGGAATAAACCAATTTTAAAGGATACAATTTACTAAGATGATATTAAAATATCAACGAAGTTCAAAGCACCTATAAGATATTAAGCATATCGCACACGACTGAAAAGGAGTGTGGTACACAACTAACAAAGAATTTTTTTCCGCAATTTCGGCATTAAAATACCAATAGATGCGCAAAATCACTTAACGAATCGAGATTAATGACTCTACCAATTCACTATGCAAGAGCGAATGATAAAAGTAGTGGTATGGTCGCGACTCCATCCCGCACTCAAATCATTACTCCGCACATGAATAAGTAGAACACATATCCCAACACCTTCTTCTCAAGATGAACCTAAGATTAGTAACTACGGAAACGAACACCCCAAACAAGATAACGTCGGATAACAAAGAGTAAGACAGATCGTGGCGGTATTCAACGAATCAGATAGATCACATCGGTTTGCAAAAGCCTGTCGGTATGGAATGTACCAACAGTTGATAACTAAAAGGCCGATAAAGATAACAAATTGGATGCAACAGATAGACAAGGAATTACACACACACACACACACACAACCTATGGTACTACGGAATCCCAGAACACGTGAATCCTAGTTTGAATTTTAAGAAGAGGATTGAAAACGTTACACTTCCTTACCAGAAAAAGGTGGTGAGTGGGTAAGAAGAAAAGTGGAAGCAGTCCTACTCTCGCGTTTTTTTTCCTAGTATACATAGCTACCAAAAATATTTGCTAGACTGACAACGACCATTTGGCTGAGACCCTGAAGGTCGGGATGGCTCTGATACCAATTGTAACTACCTCGGTGAATTACGCTCCTAGTTACAAGCCTGGATGAGCGGTATGGTTAAAATAGTACGGTGGGGCCCAAATGCCACTCATGGGTAGACCTTTCGGCCGTCCTAACCATTTCCAATCGTCGGGACAAGAACGGGCGGCGTAATCGGCAGGCGAAGGGATCAACTACATACACAAATGAGTATGTATGCAAGCCACCATACAACAGTCCTCAGAGCCATTCCATCTAAAAGAAATAGAAATATTGCAACGCCATACGGAAAGATCCAAATATCCTAGATAGATATAATAGTTTAGGATATCTCCTCATACATCAAACATCAGAGTATCAGGCGGAATCGAAAAACAAGATCGGAGTACGGATAAGAAGCAAATCGGCATAAGATGCCCCATAAATAAACACATCCCGCCCACAGATCTCGCGGATCCCCGTTCCCGGAATCTCTACACCGAATGTTCGTTGCCCACATCGTCTGTCTCCTCCAACTAGTATCCATCTTGCGAGTTTACCTGTTCATCTGAATCAAACAATTTATCGTGTGAGATCCTAGGGGTACTCAGCAAGTCTTTATGCCTCTAAAGGGGACACAACCAGGGTGACGAATTGCATTGCAGCAAAAGATAATACCTAACAATTCTAGAGATACTGCTAACCATCCGCCTAACCAAAGATAGACAGATGTCCGTGAATTAATAACAACAGTTATAACGTAATAATATATGATCCATCCTCCTCTAAACACCAACGAGGAAGCGATTTAACAACCCCCATCCGCTGGCAGTTTTATTATCCATTCCATGAGTGTTGCACTATTTACTAGTCGTACTTAGTCAAATTAAAAGCGGTACTTTAGTTATACTTGTCTATGATCGAGAAACTGTGCTCCAAGTCGTCCATAACGCGGACACGGCTTTCGAAAGATTTACCTGCAGGGTGCACAAATAGCAACACACACTCGATCAACCTCGGAAAAACCAAATCAAAACCCAACGAGGCATTCACGACAAAGCGATCACAGATTCAGAAATATTTGGGGCCACCCCATTAAGCTACCCGCAGAAGTTGGCGGCTCGAGACGGACTCAAGGTTTTGCGTCAATGGTAAACGATCGGGAACCGAAAGTGTGGATGGGCTTGTCGATACCAAAAACACTCGCTTACCTAAACAGTAAAGACAGCATCCTCGCACAATCTTTAAAAAAACAGTAAAGCATGGCATAAGTACAGAATAGTAATAAAGCCCCAAACTACTTTGTGGCCCCAAGAAATAAGAATGAATCAAGCTCTGGCTCAGGGGGGTTCATAAGCCTCCCGGATGTGGATAGCGCGAATATTCAAGGAACAGGAATCAAGTACTCGGGGTCCTACGGGACACAAGTGAGCATGAAAAACCAAATAGCAGATATTGCTCACCGGTGCCACTTTCATTAGTTATCCCATTACTACTCAGGTTAAGTTGTTTAGGTACCTCGTTATCCATCCGACACTCACATACCCTACACATGTTGTTCTACGACTCGCATGGCTCAAACAACTCCTGTAGTAATGGCTCATGGGATGGAGGAACAAGCTTCGGTGGGGTTTAAAAGTAAAGGCTATGCAATACTTGGGATTCAGTTTAATGCAATCGCGACTCAATGATGCAAGAATAAGATAGAGGCAATAGGTACTGTATGTATGCAAGCATGTGGTAGTGCTTGCCTGGCAGCTCAGTTGAAGCGAGAGAAGGATCTGGGTAGTGCTCCTGGTTTTCTTGGTAAAACCCC
This sequence comes from Avena insularis, assembly GCA_023614405.1. NCBI lineage: Eukaryota > Viridiplantae > Streptophyta > Magnoliopsida > Poales > Poaceae > Avena > Avena insularis. The sequence continues at coordinate 653,592,480 of CM042690.1, read as the reverse complement.
TGCACAGCGTCTATTCGAAGAAGAACCAAACAAACAAGGGCCAACATAAATAAAGTGCACAAGCATATGAATAAAATGCATCAAGCAAACAATCATGCCATGATGAATGATGCACAATTTGCATGGCAATAAAGTAGCATGGCATGGGTGAGGTGTGGAATACAAAAGTAAAGCATTTTATGGAGTTTTACTCATATTTTGTACTCAAATAAGTTGCTGTATACTTTATATTTATATGATGCATTCTGCAAAACAGAACATGAAATGCATAAACAGAAAGGTCTCGTCGAGCTAATCATTTTAGACATATCATTTGTTAAATTTGGAGTTATAAAACAAAAGTTATTAATTAATTAAGATAAAGGGCATTTTAATGTAATTTTAATCAACTCGAAATTTAAGGTGTTCAAAATATATTTTGAAGGGCATATTTGAATTCCTCACATTTTTCTGATTTCAAAACATATATTACATGTTTAATTTGGGTTTATATTTTAAAAGTTATTTGAAAACAGATTTGAAATTTGAATTTAAATTAATTTGGAAAAGTTTGAATTAAAACAGAAATACAGAAATTCTTTTGTCATCCAGTCTAGACCTAGTCACAGACACAGACAAGTGGGGCCAAGGCTGACTAGGACACACGCGTCCAGGAATTACTTTTCTCACCGCGTCGCTTCCGATCGACGGTTTGTGGCCACGCAGGTGAGCCACGGCAACCTCGTAAAGCACGTGGGGAAGCCGGAGCGGGTTAAGGTTCTGGAAACAGGGGGCTTATCTGTAAAACGGACGGAGAGGCTGACAGGTGGGACTGGCCCGGTTTGGGTTTAGAAAAAAATAAAAAGGGGGCTAAATGTAAATCGACCACGGCCCGTACTGTTGTTCTTCTCCGCGATCTGGCGAGAGATCGGTCTGTGGCGCTGCGGGGATCGATCCTGGACTGGCGTCTTGTGAGGCGAGCACCGCGCAGTGGGCTAGGGTTGGTGTCAGGGAGGTAGGCGTGGCCTAGGTGGGGTGCTACGCGGCGCGAGAGCGTGCAGACGCCAGTGCACACCGGCGCGCAGAGGCCGTTCGACGAAAGGTCCGGCGAGGCTAGGGTGGTACAGCGAGGCGGACCATGTCAGGGGGGTGGAGAGGCTCACCGCGAGGCTGCTGGCGGTGTTGGTTCGGGCAGAGGAGAACTCCACATGATGCTTGGCGCCGCTATTCAGGTATGTCCAGTCCCCGAGTTCGTAGTCGCTGAATTTCAACGGCTAGGAACTGAACTTCTTTCTACTCTCCAGTCCCCGAGTTCTTAGTCGCTGAATTTCAGCGGCTAGGAACTGAACTTCTTTCTACTCTCCAATCCCCGAGGTCGTAGTCGTTGAATTTCAGCGGCTAGGAACTGGATGTTGATTTTGGTAAGATGCTGAATTGTGTTGTTTGTTTGTAGGGTTTGCAAAGGGAATCGACCGATCGGCAGGCCGCAAGGGAGCGCTTGGAGCGGGATCTGCGCGAGGCGCAGGACGCGAACCAGCGACTTCAGGAAACCATTGGTAAGTATCTGCCTTTCTTCTTTCAGGTGTGAACTGTTGGAGTATGACGCGCTGATGATTTCTCTTTCAGATGGTCTCCCGGCTGCGATTTCCAAGGCCCGCGAAGGGTATGTTCCAATCGCCGAACGGGACACGGCGAATGAGCGAATTGCCTTGCTGATCCAAGACTTGGAGGAGGCGAGAACGGCCTCAGTTTCTTCTGAGGACCGAGCAAAGGCTGCTGTCGCTGTGGCTAAGGAGGAATGCAAGGCCGCGGATTCGATCATCGTGGGGCTACACAATGATCATGCCACCTTGGAGAAGCATGTCACGGAGAACTACCGCAAACTCCTTGGTGAGTCTCCGTCTTTGCCTTACTTGTTTGGCGAGTCCCCGATTGGGGAAGTCCGTAGTTTCACTGACGTCTGATTTTGCAGCTGTGATAGGCCAAAGCGACCCAGTGGTTCAGACCTTCAATGCTTTACAGTGCGTGACTGCCGTGGTGAACACGGCCACGGCTTCAGCGTTATGTGTCCAAGCGGTTCTTCAAGGCATGTCCCCCACCGAGGTTATCCCTGGGGGGCTTACGAAGGTGTGGTGCTATTTGGAGGAGGCGCCTATCGTCGTGGAGTGGATGGCATGCTCGGCATTCAGGCGCGGGGCCACCACGGCGTTGAGCCTGGGTCTCGCCCACTTCCCCGATGACTTCGACCTTGATGACGTGACCAGTGGGTACCCATCGGCGACCGACATGGTGGAGATGTCAGAGGTACTGAAGCTGACTGCGAAGGCTGCCCCTTTTTCCGATCGGGTCCTAGCGATGGGGGATCTTCTACCGTACCAGGAGACGGTGTTGGCGCCTAGCGACCCCGAGCTGGAGCATCGCGACGTGAAGTCGGAGCAGCCCTTCCGGTCGGTGTTGTCGAAGTCGTTGACGACCTACCCGACGAACCCGTAGCAGCCTTTTGTCCGAGTCAAGGGGGGTGGTGGTGCTTCTTCGTCAGGACCTGTGGAATAGATAATGTAGTTGGGCAGTTTGTAATGTATGCCAAGTGGTGACTGCTGTAATATGATCAACATTTTGTAACATATGCCAAGGGGAGTCAATCGACTCGTATTGCAACCAAGATTGTGTGGTGTGTTTATTTTTGATTGAGCGAGTCCCCGAGTGCGTCCGCCCTTTAATGGGGTATAACTTGATTGTATACTTATGTGTTTTATTTTGGTTGTGCATTGTTTTACCTCTCGCGTCTTTTGAGGGGCGAGTCCCCGAGCGCAAGTGGGATTGTTTTGTAGGCGAGTCCACGAGCGTGGTGCTCAACCGTATTGGGCGCGTTCCTGTTGCAGGTTGTTAATGCGTTGTTTGTAACGCGTCTCTTCCCTTGGCTCGGAGAGCCAGTCCCTGGGCGGGTCTAAGGCAACTCTCTTACTTGGTGTGTTCCCGAGCCGCGTGGGGGTTTCCGTTTTGCGGAGTCCCCATGCGTGGTACTTAACCATTCGAGTCGCTTTGCAACGAGGATGGGAAGGACAAGTCACTGTGAGAAGCGTATACCGGTTGTCTTGGCCCGGTGGGCCCGTCGAGCTAGGCGACTCCAATGGCGGCTCCGAGTTGGCGTTTTCGTGGACGTCCCAAGGCCCGAGTATTTTCGGTGCCCTTGTGCCGCACTACTTAGCCGTGCCGGTCGCTCGACCAAAGGTTGACTTCAGTGAGTAGCATATTGCTGATTTGTACGAGTCCGAGTGGCACAAGGATATGGCGAGTAGACACAATTTGTGTGATCCGAATGAGTTTCATTATATATGCCAGCTGAGTACAATTTGGGGTTCTATGTATAGAACTTTCTGAGAAGGTTTACATTCCATGGCATTTCGACCTCGAGCTGGCCGTCACCCCGTATGTCGATGAGGTAGTAGGCGTCGTTGCCGAGGACTTGCCCTATGGCGAATGGCCCCTCCCATGGGGCGAGAGTTTGTGCATGCCTTTCTTGTCTTGGGCTAGTCGTAGGACCAGGTCGCCTTCCTGGAAGGTGCGAGTCTGAACTCAGCGGCTGTGGTAGCAGCGGAGTCCTTGCTGGTAGATGGCGGTGCGGGAGCGAGCCAGGTCGCGTGCCTCGTCGAGTTGATCGATGCTGTCTTGGCGGGCGACCTCGTTGGTCGCCTCGACGTAGTTGGAGACTCGAGGTGAATCGTGTTCCAGGTCAGTTGGCATTACGGCCTCGGTGCCATACATCTTGAAGAAAGGTGTGAACCCGGTGGAGTGATTGACGGATGTGCAGATCCCCCATATTATGGAGGGGAGCTCATCGACCCAGCATCCTGGGGTGCGCTCGAGGGGCACCTAGAGTCGCGGCTTGAGCCCATGGAGGACGCTCTGGTTGGCGCTTTCTGCTTGGCCGTTCGACTCCGGGTGGGCGACTGAAGCGAGGTCGAGTCGTATGCCATGTCCTTCATAGAATTCTGCCATGACCCCCTTGGCGAAATTGGCGCCGTTGTCCGTTATGATGCTGTGCAGGTAGCCGTATCGATAAATGAGCTCGCGTAAGAACTTGGTGGCCGTCTTGCCGTCGCACTTTTTGATCGGCTTGGCCTCGACCCATTTGGTGAACTTGTCGACCGCGACCAGGAGATGGGTGAAGCCATATGGGGCCTTTTTGAACGGGCCTACCATGTCCATGCCCCATACGGTGAATGGCCTTGTGATGGGGATGGTCTTGAGTGCCGAACCAGGGAGGTGCGTCTGGTGGGCGTACTTCTGGCACCCGACGCATCGCTGGACGATGTTGGTGGCGTCGGCGTGTGCGGTGAGCCAGTAGAAACCGTGCCGCATGGCCTTGGCGACTAGCGACTTGGCGGCGGCGTGATGGCCGCAGTCACCGGCGTGAATGTCCTGGAGGATCTTGCGGCCTTCTTCTGGTTGTACGCAGCGCTAGAACACGCCAGTCACGCTGCGTCTGTGGAGCTCGCCGTTGATGATGACGAAGCATTTGCAGCGGCGCACGATCATTCGCACCTCCGTCTTGTTCCTTGGTAGGATCTTGTGCTCCAGGAAGGCGACGTATGGTGCTGTCTAGTCGCTGGGCTCCACAACCATGGCGACTAGGGCCGGCTCTGGTTGCAGTGATATCCCGATGTCGATCTCCTTTGGTGGGCTGACCGAAGGTTTGTGGATGATGTCGAGGAAGACGCCTGCTGGTGGTGCTTGTCGGGCCGATCCGATGCGGGAAAGGGTGTCTGCCTCCTCATTCTTGCGTCTGTCGATCCACTCGACGGAATAGCCGTCAAAGTGTCCTCCCAGCTGGTCTACCGCTTGGTGGTACACGATCATTGTTGGAGAGACGGCGTCGCATGTCCCGGTGACCTGGCCGGCGACTAGGTCGGAGTCGCCATAGCATCGTAAGCGGTTGACTTTCATCTCCTTAGCGGCTCTCATGACACGAAGGAGGGCCTCATATTCTGCCATGTTGTTGGTGCAGGGCTTGAAGTTGAGGTGGAGCACGTAGCGGAGCTTGTCTCCTTTGGGGGAGGTTAGTATGACCCTGGCCCCTGCGCCATCGGTGTTCTTGGAGCCGTCAAAGTGGAGCGACCAGTAGTGGAGGTACGGGAGCTTCTCCAGCTGCTATGCTTCTTCCCAATCTATGAGGAAGTCAGCTAGGGCTTGTGACTTGATCGCTTTGCGGGGCTCGTATTTGATGTTGTGGACGCTGATTTCGACGTTCCACTTGGCGACTCACCCGGTCGCCTCGTGATTGCGTATTATGTCCTGCATCGTGATCGGGTGTTCCTGGAAATAGTGCGGGAGTCGCCGCTGAGCTCGGAATACCGCGTACACCAGTTTCTGGTACTGTGGGTAGCGCTGTCGTGAATCCGTCAGTACTTTGCTGATGTAGTAGACAAGGCGCTGTGTGAGGCGCTCCTTGCCCTCCTCCGGTCGTTCGACGACCACCACGGCGCTGACGACTCGAGTGGAGGCCGCGACATAGACGAGCAGGCTCTTTGTCGAGTGGAGCGGCGAGGAGTGGGGCCGCGAGTAGCACTTCTTTGAGCGCTTTGAGTGCATCGTCGGCCTCCGCATTCCATTGGAACGTGGGGTTCTTGCACATCAGGCAGTAGAGGGGCATTGCCTTCTCGCCTAGTCAGGGGATGAAGCGACTGAGGGCCGCGACTCGCCCTGCCAACATCTGGACGTCGCGTAGGCACTCGGGTTTCCCGAGTCACGCGATGGTGTCGATCTTGGTGGGGTTGGCGTCGATGCCTCACTTGGAGACTACATATCCCAGTAGCTGTTCGGTGGGGACACCGAAGGTGCATTTTCCGGGGTTCAGCTTGATGTTGTACCTCCGTAGGTTTGCGAAGGTTTCAGCCAGGTTGGCGAGCAGGTCGTCCTGGCAGGTGGATTTTACCACAACATCGTTGATGTACACGTGAATGTTGCGGCCAATTTGGCTCACTAGGCACTCCTGCATGCATCTCTGGTATGTGGTGCCGGCGTTCTTGAGGCCGAACGTCATGGCCGTGTAGCATAAGGCACCGAATGGCGTGATGAACACCGTCTTCTCCTCATCCTCGACCGCCATCTTGATCTGGTTATAACCAGAGTAAGCATCGAGGAAGCACAGCGATTCCGATCCTGCGGTCGAGTCGATGATCTGATCGATGCGTGGTAGGACGAACTCCTCCTTCGGGCAGGCGCTGTTGAGGTTGGTGTAGTCGATACACATTCTCCATGTGTTGATCTTTTTAGAACCAGGACTGGGTTTTCCAGCCACTTGGAGTATTTGATTGGCCGAATGAAGCCTGTGGCTAGCAGGCGATGTACTTCTTCGGCGATTGCTCGACGACGCTCTTCATTGAAGGGCCGTAGCGACTGCTTTACTGGTCACACTTTGGGGTCGGCGTTGAGTTTGTGCTGAGCGAGTTCCCTCGGGACACCTGGCATGTCAGATGGCTTCCATGCGAAGATGCCGCGGTTCTCACGGAGGAACCCGATGAGCGCGCTTTCCTATGCAGGGCTCATGTGCACCCCGATGGTGACCGTCTGGCTGGAGTCGCCTAGGACGAGCTTGGCGGTGCGGGTGTGCGTGGTCGCCTTGAACGTGGAGTTCACGGCGGTTGGTTTCTTCAGGATGGTGGGGTCATCCTTGTTAATGTTGCCCGCGTATTTCACGAGCTCCTCCGCGTGGTCGGTCTCTGCAGCGATGACGGCGTCGGCAAGCTCGGCTCCTTTATCCTCGCATTCCACGGCCATGTCGGGGTCGCCGTGGACGGTGATGATGCCGCTTGGCCCTGGGAGCTTCATCATGTTGTACACGTAGTGGGGGTCACCATGAATTTGGCAAACGTCTGGCGTCCCAACACGCAGTGGTAGGGGCTGCGGAAGTTCACTAGCTCGAACTCGATTCACTCGGTGTGGTAGTTCGCCGTTGTGCCGAAGGTGACGGGTAGCGTCACTTTTCTGATCGGGTATGCCTTCTGACCGGGGACGATGTCGTGGAAGGTTGTCAGGGTCGGCTAGATTGTCGACTCCGGGAGCTGTAGCCTCTTGAACATGTCCAGGTACATGATGTTGATGGAGATCCCGCCATCCATCGCTGTCTTGGTAGCCGATGTCGGCCACTTTGGGCACGACTACTGTATGCGACTCGCCTGGTACTGATCTGGGGGCATGGTCCTGGCGACTCCAAGTGATGCTCTGCTCGGACCAGTTGAGGAAGCGTGGGATGTCGACCTGTGTCACCGCATTGACGGCAACTGCACAGGCGAGCACCTTCCTCTCACGCTTGGTGCCGAGTCCGGTGAAGGTGTGTAGCGAGCCGACGGCATTGCCGAAGCCGCCAGCGTTCCTGTTGTCCTAGGGTGGGTTGTCGTTGGGGTCCTCCCTTGCTCGCCTCGCCTTTTCAATCTCTTTGAGAGAGTGGCAATCCACGGTGGTGTGGGTGGTGGGTTTTCCCTCCCTGCTATGGTAGATGCAGGGCTGATTAAGCAGGGCAGCGGGGTCGAATTTCGGCCTTGCTATATTGTTGGAGCGGTAGTTTCCGTTGTCGCGGTAATTTCCTCCATCGCGGCGGTAGCTCTTGGGATCGCGCTGGCCATAGCCGACGTTGGCGACGAAGTTGACTCGCCCGTCCGTGCGGCGCTTGCCGGTGATGCGGGTGTTGCTGTAGCGCATGTCGCGTAGGCGCCCGCTATCGTGGATGTTGGTTCGACATCTTCCTCCCGACTCGTCGTCGGAGTGTTGGTTGGGGTCCTCCTCCGCGTAGCGCTTGGCGATCTCGAGGAGGTCGGGTATGTTGTCGAGCGTCCGGTAGACCCTCTTGATCTTAGCGACCAGGGGTTCGTACCGGCACACGTTCTTGAAGCAATGTATCGCTGTATCTGGGTGGATGCCGGAGGCGTTGATCCATAGTTCTTGCCATCTTTGAATCCAGCGGCGAGTCGACTCGCGTTGTCCTTGGATGCATCGCTCCAGGTCTTCTATGGTGGTGGCGCGGGTGTAGGAGCCCTCGAAGTGTCTGATGAAGGTGTCCCGCATTTCTTCCCAGGAATCGATGCTATCGGCGGGGAGGGTGTTGATCCATTGCCGAGTCGCACCCTCCATCATCAGGGGGAGATAGCGAGCGGCGAGCAGGTCGGTGTGGCCAGCGATTCCCATTGCCATGAGTTATGTGTCCAGCCAGACAGCGGGATCGTATGTCGGATCGTACTTTTCGATCTCCTTGGGAGCCTTGAAGTTGGCAGCGCATTTTTCACCACAGATCATGGGCCCGAAGCATTGCGGTCCAACTCGACTGAGCGAGCCTCTTGGTTCTGGGTCGCCGCGGTTGGTGAGGGTGTGCCTCAAGTCGTTGGGCTGGCGCATCTTCCATGCCTGGTTGTTGATGATGTTCGTTCGAGCATCAATGGGCTACCCGTTGGCGGCGACCGTGTTATTCGCCGATCACGGCTTGTTGGTGGACAACGCGGGGTTGGCGGCCCATGGCTGGTTCACCAGGGGCTGCGGTGGAGGGCAGGTCAATGCGTTGGCGACGGTGGGGTGACCGCTTGATTCCGCTCTGCTTGCGGAGGAACGGGAATACATCCGCCCCCGTAGATCGAATCCCGCAGCTTGTTGCTCGACAGCCCTGGCAAGTAGGGCCTTGGCATACTGGATCTATAGCGCGCCGTCGCCTTGGACGTCGAGGTTGGCGACCGCGGTGTCGGCCGTGACGACATTGTCCATCAGGGTGGAGTAGAGTGGTAGTCCGTTGGCGTCGCGGGCTTGAGGCGAGATGATGATCCGCGGTTGGTCCGGCGGGTGCGCGTGGCCAATGGGTGGTGGAGGGGCTCCGGTCGCCGGTGCGCCGGGTGGTGGTCTCGCAGGATTGCTTCCGCCTGGCGGCGCGTTCTCGCAGTATTTGCGCTTGGCCGCGCATGCGGGGTCGCTTTCATCGTTGAAGTTCAGGACGCAGCCCTGGATGTTGGAGTTCAGGCGGGTCCTGATGCGGCGCTGGTGATAGAGCGATAGCTGCCGCGCTGTTTCCCGCTCGAGGCGGTATTTCTCGCACTCGGCGAGTTCGTTGCGTTGTGCCTCCACGAGTCACAGGTGGGCTTCCTCCACCTCTGTGGCCATAACAGTCGGCGGGATCGGTGTGGAGAACGGATCTGGCGGAGCGGCCGTGCTGCCCGCCATGTAGATCGCGTTAAAGCGATTGGATCTGGCACGGAAGTCTTTAGGTGACTCCGAGGATGGAAGGGTCCTCGAAATCCTCCGGGTTGGAGACTCGCGTGATGGAGTCCTCTCGTGATGCAGCGGTGATAGATCCGTCGACCGAGGCAGGGGTCGTGGAGTCAGCGTCGTTGTTTAGGGCCTCGTTGTTGGTGGCGGTGTTGGTCTCGGCCGTGTCGTTGGCGGCCGAGTCGTACTCGGTGACAAGGCTCCTCATGGAGCAGACCTGCTCCTCTGAGAGTAGATCGTGGTGCGGCGGCGATCCACCGATGATCATCGTTGCAGCTGGGTCGACCGCGCCGGTGAAGCCGACGAAGAGGTTGATGCAGCCGACCGACATCACCGCGCCGTGAATGACCAGGCGTGACGCCGGGATGTAGCTGCTATGCAGGATCTGTAAGATCCCACCGATGGCGATCATGTGGCCAGTGGCAAGCGGCCGGTCGATCGGCAAATAGGGTCTCGCCGCAGAACTCAGGCCAGTCCTGCTATGCCCCACAGTTGGCGCCACTATCGTGGAAATGGCCACGGCAGTAGCTGCTATTGGCAGCGATTGATTGTAACGTGAGGAAGAGCTGGCGGCCATCTGCGGTGCGAGATGGGGGTGGATGCACATGGTTTACCCAGGTTCGGCCCCCCGGAGGGTAAAGACCTACTCCTGCTAGATTAGATTAATGGAGAGCGAGTTACAAGGGTGGCGAGCTCGGCGTCTAAGCAGCGAGTCGCTTGAGGGGGTGTATGATGGAACGTAAGTTCTAAGGATACCCTAGGGAGGTTTATATAGGAGTCACCTCGCTAGGGTTTACAAGTTACAACTGAGCCAGATATGGACTCGGAGGCTTTTGACCTAATCCGACTGGGCTTCAAGTACGCTTCTGGGCCTTCAGTCTCCAGTCGCTAGGCCTTTCCTTCAGTCGCACTCCAGTCGCCGTCCTTCAGGCCCACTCACAGGCCCTTCGACCCAATCGGAACGTCCTGCTGGGCATACCCCCTTTGGCATATCCCCATCAGGGGCCATTGGTTCCAGACAACAACGTGTGTATACAACTTGTAGGTAAGACCATAAACAATACTATCATAATGAATCAATAACAAGTTCAGATCTGAAATCATGGCACTCGGGCCCTAGTGACAAGCATTAAGCATAACAAGTCGCAACAAAGTCAAAAAGCACTAATAGAAGATACTAGGAACCATGCCCTAACAATCTGATGCCATTACATGAACGATCTCATCCAATCCCTACCATCCCCATAGCCTACAGCGGGGGATTACTCACTCATAGATGGGGGAAACATGGATGGCTGATGGAGAAGCGATGGTGATGGTGATGGTGATGATGATGGCAGGGTGCCAGAACGGAGTTTCAGGTTTTGAATCGTGGAATATGATGGTGGCAGCGGAGCGGAACTCTTTCTAGAAAAACGTCGAACCCCCCTGAGTTTTTAGGTCAGAAGGCAACTTATAGGCAAAGAGGGAGACCGAGGGGTGTAGGGGCCAGACCACCTTGGCCGAGCCCAGCCCGCGTGGCCAGGTGGTGTGGCCAGGCCCCAGCCCCACTCTGTCTCGTATTCTAGCTCTGTGAGTCTTCTGGTGAAATATGATTTTTGGCATATTTTCCAGGATTTTTCCTGATAGTTGATTTCCTGCACAAAAACTAGACACCAAAGTAATTCTACTGAAAACGGCGTCAGTCCATATTAGTTGCATCCAAATAACACAAGTTTAGAGGAGAAATAATAGCAAAAGTGTTCGGGAAAGTAGATACGTTTTGGACGTATCAGGCCCTCCTGTCAGATTTCGCCGTTATGTCGCTCCCGTCGCGACATCCATGTAGGCTTGCAACATTGGTGTCTGAATCTATTACGCGTTGTCTTCTTCCCCAGAGCGGCAATATGTGGGGTGTCACGGCCATGGCGCGGAGCTAGGACATGGACGAACCTGCTCGGCCTCGCTCTCCTCCCTGTAGGCTTGAAGCGTTGGCGCCTGCATCCATTACGCGTCTTCTTCCCCGGAGCGGCAATCTACAGTCGCGACCATGGCACGGAGCTGGGATGTGGACGAACCTGCTCGGCCCCGCTCTCATCCCCATCCCGAGTCGGAGCTCTCCCTCACCATTGAAGGGTTCGCAGCATAGAAAACAAAAAAATTCCTACGATGAGAACTATACACCAAGATCTATCTACTAGATACAAACAACGGGTGGATATACATCCATGGAGAACTTACCCTCGAAGACAACAAAGTTTTGTTAATGAGTAGGAACTCGAGGATGATGTAGTCGTACGCTTGTCGATCTCAAGATCGTGTGGAAGTCCTAGCGCCGCAAACCAGCAGCACATCCGCACTCGCACACACGTTCAAGCCACCGAACAACCTCCGCGCCCTCGCTCCAGCGATGCAGCGGAAGCAGCAACTCCTTCCAGACGAAATGCCACCGGGAACATTTATCTCGCTAATCCGAGACCATGGGGGAATAATTCTAGAGGGGGAGAGAGATCCTTCACGAGGAGGTGTGAGGAAGAAGGGTGAGAGGGGTAGCCCTTTATAGGAGGAGGGGGGTATCCCTTCCATGGCCGGCGCCCCATGGAGGTGACCCCTCACCTCCCCCATTCATGTGGTGGTAACTCCCTCCACATTAAAATGCCCCTTCACATTCTCTTTTAAAGTCTCCACTTTAAATGCATTAAATTTCTCCAAATTTAATGCTCTCTCATTTAATAAAACTCTTTTATTAAATTTATTCAGAATTTTGTTAGTTACTTTAATTAACAAACATTCACATAAAACCCCCTGCAACATTTCAATATTACATGCTAAACCAATTTCTGCAATTTCACCCGAAACAGTTTCGGTGTCTATTGAAATAATTCCAGCGCTTTGCAATTCATTCGTCTAAAACACATTTGCTCCAAATGGTGTTGGTGTCCCTTAAGTGTGTCACCCTATGGTTCGTGAATAATGCAGACAAGATCGAGACCCCTCTCAGATCAATAATCAGAAGCGGGACCTGGAGATCCATACCGACTCCTACACATTCTACAATGACTTCTGTGATCGTGAGAACCTTTAACATTAGTAACTAAATCCCTTTGTCTTGCTATATATTACATGTCCGAGATTCGATCATCGGTATCTCCATACCTAGTTTGATCTCGTTACTGACATGTACTCTTTTCTCGTTCCCGTGATATAACATTATAGTGATCTTATCACTTGCTTGCAAGCTAACCAATGTGATATCACCGAGAGGGCCCAGAGAATATCTATCCGTCATAGGGATGGACAAATCGCACTCTTGATCCATGAGCTTCTACATAACACTTTCGTAGCACTGAACCCACCTTTATAATCACCCTTTCATGGTGTGACGTTTGATGTTATCAAGATACTCTTCCAGTATTAGTGATTAACATGATCTCATGGTCTAAGGACTAGGATTACTTTGTTAGATGTTATAGCAATATAAACACAATGACTTTGATCGTAATGCTATACTTCGGATGATTGTTCATCACATCATTCCACTAATGTTGTGACCTCTCTATTAACAACATCCAATGTCCATGATCAGGAAACCTTGATCATCTTGTTAATCAATGAGCTAGTTTATAAGAGAGGCATAACTAGGAACTTTCCTTTTGTTTATCAAACACACATGTATTAACGTTTCCAAATTAATACAATTATAGCATGTAAAATAAACATCTATCATATACTTGGAATATGTATAATAACAACTTTATTATTACCTCTCAGGGCATATTCCCTTCAGTCTCCCACTTGCACTAGAGACAATAATCTAGTTACATGGTGATAAATCTAACACCCATGGAGTTCTGGTGTTGATCATGTTTTGCTCTAGGGAGAGTTTTAGTCAACTGATCTGCTACATTGAGATCCGTATGTACTTTACAAATCTTTATATCTCGATCCTTGACATGCTCACGGATGGAGTGAAACCGGCGCTTAATATGTTTGGAATTCTTGTGAGACCTTGGTTCCTTTACGTTGGTTATGGCTCCATTGTTGTCACAATAGATCACCATTGGATCCAACGCACTAGGAACCACACCTAGTTTGGTAATGAACTCCTTCATCCAAACTGCTTCTTGTGCTACTTTTGAAGCGGCAATATATTCCGCCTCCGTTGTTGACCTTGTTACCACGGGTTGTTTGGAGCTCCTCCAACTAACTGCTGCTCCGTTCATGAGAAATACATATCCGGATTGAGACTTCGAGTCATCCGGATCAGTGTCAAAGCTAGCATCGACATAACAATTAGCGACCAGCTCTTCTTCACCTTCGTATACAAGAAACATTTCCTTAGTTCTTCTCAAGTACTTAAGGATATTCTTGACCGCTATCCAGTGTTCCAAACCTGGATCAGATTGGTACCTACTAGTCAAACTAATAGCATGTGCCACATCCGGTCTTGTACATAGCATGGCGTACATTATAGAGCCTATGGCTGAAGCATAGGGGATCTTATCCATTATCTCTCTTTCTTCCGTCGTAGCCGGACTTTGAGTCTTACTCAATGTCTTGCCTTGCAACATAGGTAAGAACCCCTTCTTACTTTCGTCCATTTTAAACTTCTTTAAAATTTTATCAAGGTATGTACTTTGGGATAACCCTATTAGGCGTCTTGATCCATCTCTATATATCTTTATGCCTAATATATATGACGCTTCACCTAGGTCCTTCATAGAAAATTTGCTGTTTATATAACTTTTAACACTGTTTAAAAGATCTATATCATTTCCAATCAATAATATGTCATCCCCATATAATATAAAAAATGTCACATTGCTCCCACTCACTTTCTTGTAAATACAAGCTTATCCATAAGTTTGGACAAATCCAAACTCTTTGATCACCTCATCAAAGCAGAGATTCCAACTCCGTGATGCTTGCTTTAGTCCATAGATGGATCGCTGAAGCTTGCACACCTTGTTAACATCCTTTGGATCAACAAAACCCTTTGGTTGTATCATATACAACTCTTCTTCAATGTTACCATTGAGGAACGCAGTTTTGACATCCATCTGCCATATTTCATAATTGAAATATGCAGCAATTGCTAACACAATCTTAACTGATTTTAGCATCGCTACGAGAGAGAATGTCTCATCGTAGTCAACTCTTTGAATTTGTCGAAACCCTTTTGCAACAAGTCGAGCTTTATAGACGGTTACATTACCATCAGCATCGGTTTTTATTTTGAAAATCCATTTATTCTCAACGGCCTTTCGGTCATGAGGTAAGTCCACCAAGGTCCAAACCTGGTTTCCGTACATGGATTCCATATCGGATTTCATGGCTTCTAGCCATTTGTTGGAATCCGGGCTCATCATCGCTTCTTCATACGTCGCAGGGTCATCCATTTCATCAACCATGAAATTCACAATAAGATTGCCGTACAGTTCAGGAGCTGCACGTGTCCTGCTAGACCTGCGAGGTTCGGTAGTGTTCTCTTTTGGAGTTTCATGATCATTATCATTAGTTCCTTCTTCATTTGGTGAAGTCAACTCCGGAACGACTTTCGGTGCTGAGCTACTCGCCATTTCATGAAGAGAAGGTTCAATAACCTCTTCGAATTCTACCTTTCGACTACTCATACCTTTCGCGAGAAACTCTTTCTCTAGAAAGGATCCATTCTTGGCAACGAAAAACCTTGCCCTCGGATCTGTGATAGAAGGAATACCCAATTGTTTCTTTAGGGTATCCTATGAAGACGCATTTTTCCGCTTTGGGTTCGAGTTTATCCGGCCAAAGTTTCTTCACACAAACATCGCATCCCCAAACTTTAAGAAATGACAGCTTAGGTTTGTTTCCAAACCATAATTCATACGGTGTCGTTTCAACAGATTTAGACGGTGCCCGATTTAAAGTGAATGCAGCGGTTTCTAGTGCATAACCCCAAAATGATAGTGGCAAGTCAGTCAGAGACATCATAGATCGAACCATATCCAATAGAGTACGATTACAACGTTCCGACACACCATTATGTTGTGGTGTTCCAGTAGGCGTGAGTTGTGAAACTATTCCACACTTTTTCATGTGTGTCCTAAACTCGTAACTTAGATACTCACCTCCATGGTCGGACCGCAGAAATTTGATCTTTCTATTACGATGATTTTCCACTTCATTCTGAAATTCTTTGAACTTTTCAAAGGTTTCAGATTTGTATTTCATCAAATAGATATACCCATATCTACTCAAATCATCCATGAAAGTAACAAAATAACGATATCCACCTCGTGCCGACACACTCATTGGACCGCATACATCAGTATGTATGATTTCCAATAAATCTGTCGCCGTTCCATTGAACCGGAAAACGGCGTTCTAGTCATCTTGCCCATAAGGCATGGCTCACATGTATCAAATGATTCAAAATCAAGTGATTCCAAAAGTCCATCGGAATGGAGTTTCTTCATGCGTTTAACGCCAATATGACCTAGAAGGCAGTGCCACATATATGCATATATATCATCATTAAGTTTAATCCTTTTAGCATCAACATTATGGATGTGCGTATGAGTACTATCAAGATTCAACAGAAATAAACCATTCATCACGGGTGCATGTCCATAAAATATATTATCCATATAAATCTAACAACCATTGTTTTCGGATTTAAACGAATAACCACATCACATCAAACAAGGTCCAGATATAATGTTCATGCTCAGTGCAGGCACAAAATAACAATTATTTAGGTTTATAACTAATCCCGATGGTAGGTGGAGAGGTAGCGTTCCGACAGCGATCACATCAACTCTTGATCCATTGCTGACACGCATCTTGACCTCATCCCTTGCTAGCGGTCGCTTGTTCCGCAGCCCCTGATTTGAGTTACATATGTTAGCAACCGATCCGATATCAAATACCCAGGTGCTACTGCGAGTACTAGTCAAGTACACATCAATAACATGTATATCATATATACCTTTGTTTGCCTTGCCGGCTTTCTTGTCCGCCAAAAACTTCTTGTTCGCTAAAAACTTGGGGCAGTTGTGCTTCCAATGGCTAGTCCCCTTACAATAGTAGCACTCGGTATTAGACTTAGGGCCAGCCCGGGATTTCTTTTCAAGCGCAACAACAGATTTTCCGCCCTTCTTTCCCTTCTGTTTACCCTTCTTGTCTTTCTTAAAACTGGTGGTTCTATTGAGCATCAACACTTAATGTTCTTTCCTTATCTCCACTTCTGCAGTTTTAAGCATTAACAGAAGCTCGGGGAGAGTCTTCTTCATGCCCTGCATGTTATAGTTCATCACGAAGCTCTTGTAGCTAGGTGGCAGAGATTGGAGAACATGATGTATGCCTAATTCAATGGGAATCGTTATTCCCAAGGACACAAGCTTATCGGCGTACCCAGACATTTTGAGTACGTGCTCACTTACGGAGTTGTTCTCTTCCATCATGCAGCTAAAGAACTTTTCTGAAGCATTATAACTCTCTATGGCAGCATGGGTATCGAAAATCATTTTCAATTCACCCATGGTATCAAAGGCATTCCAATTTTCGAAACGCTTTCGAAGTTCTGGCTCTAGCCCATACAGTATGCCGCAATGAACTAAGTTGTGGTCCTCCTGACGAGTCACATAGACATTCTTTTCCTTGTTAGGGGCATCAGGAGCTGGGGGGCCTAGCGGCGCTTCTAGCACATATTGCTTTTGTGCAGTAGAGAGGAGAATCCTTAAATTCATAGCCCAGTTGGTGAAGTTGCTACCATTCGCAACAAGTTTATCTTTCTCCATGAACACATTGAAATTAAAAGCAGGTGGTGCCATCTACAACAGAATTTGTAAAGTTTATTTAGACTAAGTTTATGATAGATTGAGTTCAACTAAACTCCCACTCAAAAACAACATCCCTCGTGTATTTTTGGTGATTACATGAACCAAATCCACTACACCAAGTCCGATCATCACGTGAGTCGGTGTAGCTTCAAAGGCGAGCATCTATATGGGCATCATATCAACCATATGACTCATGCTTAACCTTTTGGTCTGTGTTTCGAGGCCATGTCTATACATGCTAGGCTCGCCAAGTAAGAACCTTAGTACTCGTGTGTGTAAAATTGTCTTAGACCCGAAATATGATCGTGGATTCAAGTACACCCGATCATCACGTGATGTCTTGAAACGGCGAAACATAAACGGTGTGTACTAAAGGAAGAACACATTTTTATCTTGATATTTAAATGAGGGATCATCTTATAACGCTACTAAAACGCCAAACTAGCAATATAAGATGCGAACATTAAATGTGTAAAGTGAAATGATATGGTTCTTGCATTTGATCACTATCATATGCATCGTCGTATGATCTCTATCATTCCTTTTTGTGTAAGGCCAAGGTCTATGGAACTTACATGTTAAGTGTGTTGTAAGAGTATCAACTATACATCAACTTACAACATTACCATATCATGACACTAGCCCAGCAACGATCTAAACTAGATGCCTCTAATTTATCAATTGCATGTTTTACGTGGCTTAGGGCTTTCAGAGATAGAACCGTTCTTACCTACGAACATGAAACCACAACAATGATAACCAAATTATTAGCAACTTGTTGTAAATCAGATATTGACTATAATAGGAGAGACAGACACCCACCAGCCACTTATGCAAAACAAGTTGCATGTCAGTCGTGGAACCGGTCTCATGTGCGATGACATGTAAGGTTGGTCTGGGCCGCTTCATCCCACTATGCCACCAATATCCAAAGTACATGAAATATGCAATAACATGATCATCATCGCCCACTATAAACATATGTGTACTACCCGTGCAAAGCACCTACGCATAGATCAGGCTCTAATACCATTGAAGGGTTCGCAACATAGAAAACAAAAAAATTCCTATGATGAGAACTATACACCAAGATCTATCTACTAGATACAAGCAACGGGTGGATATACATCCATGGAGAACTTACCCTCGAAGACAACAAAGTTTTGTTAATGAGTAGGAACTCGTGGATGATGTAGTCGTACGCTTGCCGATCTCAAGATCGTGTGGAAGTCCTAGCGCCGCAAACCAGCAGCGCATCTGCACTCGCACACACGTTCAGGCCACCGAACAACCTCTGCGTCCTCGCTCTAGCGATGCAGCGGAAGCAGCAACTCCTTCCAGACGAAATGCCACCGGGAACATGTATTTCGCTAATCCGAGACCATGGGGGAATAATTCTAGAGGGGGAGAGAGATCCTTCACGAGGAGGTGTGAGGAAGAAGGGTGAGAGGGGTGGCCTTTTATAGGAGGAGGGGGTACCCCTTCCATGGTCGGCGCCCCATGGAGGTGACCCCTCACCTCCCCATTCATGTGGTGGTAACTCCCTCCACATTAAAATCCCCCTTCACATTCTCTTTTAAAGTCTCCACTTTAAATGCATTAAATTTCTCCAAATTTAATGCTCTCTCATTTAATAAAACTCTTTTATTAAATTTATTCAGAATTTTATTAATTACTTTAATTAACAAACATTCACATAAAACCCCCTGCAACATTTCAATATTACATGCAGAACCAATTTCTGCAATTTCACCCGAAACAGTTTCGGTGTCTATTGAATAATTCCAGCGCTTTGCAATTCATTCGTCTGAAACACATTTGCTCCAAATGGTGTTGGTGTCCCTTAAGTGTGTCACCCTACGGTTCGTGAATAATGCAGACATGATCGAGACCCCTCTCAGATCAATAATTAGAAGCGGGACCTGGAGATCCATACCGACTCCTACACATTCTATGATGACTTCTATGATCATGAGAACCTTTAACATTAGTAACTAAATCCCTTTGTCTCGTGATATATTACATGTCCGAGATTCGATCATCGGTATCTCCATACCTAGTTTGATCTCGTTACCGACATGTACTCTTTTCTTGTTCCCGTGCTATAACATTCTAGTGATCTTATCACTTTCTTGCAAGATAACCAATGTGATATCACCGAGAGGGCCTAGAGAATATCTATCCGTCATCGGGATGGAAAAATCCCACTCTTGATCCATGAGCTTCTACATAACACTTTCGCAGCACTGAACCCACCTTTATAATCACCCTTTCACGGTGTGACATTTGATGTTATCAAAGATACTCTTCCAGTATTAGTGATTAACATGATCTCATGGTCTAAGGACTAGGATTACTTTGTTAGATGTTATAGCAATATAAACACAATGACTTTGATCGTAATGCTATACTTCAGATGATTGTTCATCACATCATTCCACTAATGTTGTGACCTCGTTATTAACAACATCCAATGTCCATGATCAGGAAACCTTGATCATCTTGTTAATCAACGAGCTAGTTTATAAGAGAGGCATAACTAGGATCTTTTCTTTTTTTATCAAACACACATGTATTAACGTTTCCAAATTAATACAATTATAGCATGTAAAATAAACATCTATCATATACTTGGAACATGTATAATAACAACTTTATTATTGCCTCTCAGGGCATATTCCCTTCAACCATGGCACGGCGCGGGGACGAGAATTGGTTCCCGGTGAGATCTGTCACCGCGTCGACCATGCTCGGTCATGTTTTCCTCCTCTAGAATCCGAGCTCGCCGTCGCTGTGGTCGCACCCACGCCAATTCTGCCACCCGTGACTAGGTATCTGTGGGAGTTGTACCCTCAGTAGCTCAAGTTCGGCCATGTTAAACCTGTAAGCGAATTCGGAGCTGGGCGGTGGCAACCCGTTGTTGAACTTGTATGGAAAGGCTGCGTGTCGCGCCAACGTCTTCGGCTGATGCCTTCGGCCTTGGCTTCTGCCAACGTCCACCACCAATGTGAGATCATTTAGTTACTTCAATACAAAATTTCGACCAATTTAACTTGTTGATGCATTCCTTGACAATTATAATATAATCGAATACTAGAAATATTTGGTAGTGTGTATGAGCATGATGAGTAATATAATTGAACACTACAAATTTTAAGGCACTCCATATAAAGGAGTAGATTAGTACATATATATAGAAGGTTTACCAGAGACACCACGGTCCACAGATATATTGTCCTACATGCAACACACATGTAATAATTAACTAAAACAAAATAAAAGCAAGGGCAGCAGCAGGAGGCCGGGACACGGAGACGCCTAGCAGGGCAGGGGCAGCCTAGTCGAGGGGATATAGGTCAGTCCTGACATACTCCCGAAGGAATTTGCCGAAGGCAGTGTGCCGCGCCAAGTGTAACACCCCCAAAACATTAATCAAGATTATCAAGTTCTAATCACCCAAATTTAGGGTTAACAAAAAACTTTTATTCAAAAAATCTATATGGAATGCACGTGTGTTTTGCCTTAGTGTATGATTGAGTGCATTTGCCATGTTTGATTGCTACAAATGATGAGAAATGGTTTAAAGAAGAATGCTACATCATCTAGGCCAATTACAAACAAAATCAAAAGAAATCAAATATGAATTAAATAATCTAATGGTCATTTTGACCAAAGTTAACCACTAGGCCACTTTGAGTGTTCCTAGAAAAGAATTTCTAACAGAAACAATTCCACTTGTTTTCACCCCTTGCTAGACCAAGTAAAAGTGAACCAAGGCCCACTTTACAAACTCACATAAACTATTTTCAAATCTATTTAAAGGACAATTCACATTTGAATCAAGTTCATATGGTAAGATCACCATTTTGCAAAAACCAACTAAATCAATTCGCCTCGCCTTTTCCAAGCAACCATAGGCACTCAAGCATAAGATAAGATCACTCACCAAATTTCATTCAAAATTTTCAAACATAAGTTCTTTCGGCCATTTAATCAAACACCTTGCAGACACAATTTAAACCTAGCCTAACTTCACTATTTTGAGCAGTGATCACCCAACCAAATTGTCCCCTCTTCACCCCCTATCTCCCCCAGTGTCTAGCAATGCATGGATAGCCACCCCCTTGCCGTTGCGCCAGTGCACCGCCACCCGAAGCCACACTCGCCGGTCGACCATGGACAGAGCGCCACGGACCACGCCACCCTCTCCTACGATGCGCAGGAGATAGGCGGCCATCCACTGCCACCCCCTGTCCAGCCCTTGCCCACAGCCAGGCCCTGGACCACCCCAGCATCGCCACGCCCACTGTCTCTGCGCCGTGCCGAGAGCGCGCCAGAGCTCAAGCGCGACTGCCCAGCTGCCATGCTCTCGCCTTAACCCAGCTAGCTCCCAGACATCCTCGTTCACCGCCGCGTGACCCGTAGCCCCCGTGCACCGTCTCGAACACCGTCGGTTCCGCGCAGAGCATCGCACGTGCCCGACCAACCTCGACCGCCCTGTGCCACGCCATTACGCCCATGATGACCACCAGGGAGCACCGTGTCGCCCCCTACCCTCAGCCATGCTGTTAGCTCGTTGTACCGCCGTCGCCGGAGAAGCTAGCCCATCCCGCTCGGTCCCCTTGTTGGTGTATAAATAGAGGCCCTCTCCGCCTCAATTCTCCACACCGCCACACTCCACACTCTTCACAACCTTCCCCGGAGCAAGGCGAGCACCGCTTCGCTAGAATTTAGCCAGAGCCCGCCGCTGCAGTGAAGGAAGGGCGTAATCGATTGGAGCCGTCCTAGGAGCTACCGCGACCACCGTTCCAACCGCCGTCGTCGACCACGTCATTCGCTCCCATCACCGACCCTAGCTGGAGCCCTGGTGATCCTCACATGACCCCCACCACCACATTAGGGTTTAGACCTTGCCAGAGTTGTTCATCGTCGACGATGAACCTCAACCGT
This sequence comes from Avena insularis, assembly GCA_023614405.1. Lineage (NCBI taxonomy): Eukaryota > Viridiplantae > Streptophyta > Magnoliopsida > Poales > Poaceae > Avena > Avena insularis. Next base: position 653,570,506 of record CM042690.1, on the reverse strand, counting down.
TAGATCGTGTTCTAATCGTAGGGCCTAGATTGCACGATACTGTTTCAGTTAGTTTGAGTCGTTGACGAGTGGGACCCCCTGTCAGCGGCCCGCTGCGCCACGCTGTGCAGATTGGGCCGGCCCAGTTAGTTTCCCACGCAGGCCTGTATATTCAAATAATTATTTTCCATTTTAGTTAAAACCAATTTGTGTCAGTAGATTCAAAAATCAATTCAGAGAGTTTCACTGAACCAAATTACATGATTCCAATTTTGTTAGAAAGGTATTTAAATTATCTATCCAAGCCCGTTGGATTCAAACCCTTTGGAGTTAGAGATCACCTATAGTAAAAATTACAAGATAGAGAATTTTCCATATTCAAACATTTTTCAAAAACCAACCATAAATGCTTTTGAGTTGATTCCAACTCTCAAAAATCACATTTGACAAGATCTATTTGAATATGTAAAAGTATTTGGGTTTGCATGTAGTGACATTGGACTAGTACCAAAAGAATGCTAATTAGGCATTTCTAGTCACTTTAATTCTATTAAATGATAATCTTAAACTTTATAAAATATGACCACCACTTTAAATCACAATCCCATGTATTATAATATGTGGTGATGACATGTGTCAACATGATCCCATATTTTAATTGGAGAATATTAAATCTTAAGTATTTTCAATGAGTAGAAATTACTTTTCAAAATTAAGACAAACAAGATTAAGTCTTTATTTCATGTGATGATTGTGATGATGCTAGATCATAAAGTGTGAGCCTTAGTGTGCTAAATAGAAGTAGTTAAGTATTATTTGGTGATTGTGTACCTCGTATTCATTTATAGACGATACTACCGACCCGGGATACGAGGAGGAGGAGTACTACCAAGAAGAATAAGAAAACTTCAACCACTTCACTACTCAAGGCAAGCTAACACTTGCAAGTATTATACCTATGCAAGCCTAGCACTACAAGTTAACTATGCAAGTTAACACTTGCGCCCTTCATAACCTATGCAAGATGCATTAGGCATGCTTTGGTTATACCACTTTGATTATACCAATCCCAAGTTTTACTTGCAACCTTTATTCTTTTACTGTTACCAAAGTTATTTACTTTTAGTTAGTGCTTTGTGAGTATTGGAAAAATAGTATAGATACCATAAAGAGTATAAAACTAGGCCTAACTAGTTATACTTAGATGTCATTCCAAGGCATGAGATTAGAGTTGGATAGTTACACTTGATTAGCACCCCTCATTAGTGAATACCCTCAACTTTAGTGGCTAGTGCTAAGCATAATAGTTGATCACTTTAGATGGGAATACTTGGTGAAAATGATTATGAAAACCTTGGAATGATGATTCATTCTATTGAAATGTTTTGATATGTGTTGAGAAACACAAAAGGATTTGATGATGAAAATATTGAGGCATGAGCCTTAGCCCTTTATAAAAACTGATGGTTGGGTTCGGATGCGATACCATTCCAATCTTATCCTACAACCACAATACTTGTATTGGGTAGGGATTAACTGGAAGTTTATATGCCTTAGTATGGGTTCCCTCGCGGAAAGAGGTTGAGCTGAGGCTACCTCGTGAGTGTGAATGTCCACATATGCAGTGCCCAGGATGGAAGATGGCCATGGCTGGGAGGCCAAGCTCATAGGGGAGGTGCCTATACTAGAGTGTGTAATTGAAAGGTTATGATTGATTATCCACATACTAAGTATGATGATTCAAGGTTATCCCTTGTGGATGTATCGAATTTTGTGGTGAAAGTGTACCACCTCTGCAGATTGTCAAACTATTCGAATAGCCGCGTCCGCGGTCATGGACAGTTGGAGTGGCCATATTGTTCCATCTTCAGATGTTTTCAAAATGACTAGTGAATTGAACTATGACTTTGACTTGACCACAACAGGGTTGTGGATATGAAAACTAGGTTCCCACTTAAGTGATTTAGAACATTAACTTAGTTTTCTTTACTTCTAAACTCAGTTTTAGATAAATCTGGCCTTTTGCAAATAAACCTAAAGCTTAAGATTCCTACTAGAACTACCTTACTTGTTAGTGATAGTTTGTGAGTACGTAAACAGTACTCATGGCTTTGTCCCTGGCTATTCCTGTGGACAGACTATGAGGAGGACTACTAGGATGATGGATAGGAGGAGGTCTACGACAACTAGGATCATCTCCCATTGTCAGCATTGCTTGTGACTTTGAAGATGGAGCCCCTACTATGTTTCTTTTCCGCTGCTTGATTTGTATTAAGACTGGATCTTGAGATCCTTTATTTGTTAGACCTTATTATGGTTTGTAATGAATGATTTACTGTGATACCAATCGGTTATGTCTCGCAAAAATGGTAATCCTGGGATTGCGAGGTATGGCATAACAGGCATCTGGGATTAAAAATCCGGGTGTTGATAAGTTGGTATCAGAGCCATCCTGACCATAGGAGACCCTAGTTAGAATGGACGTCCAAACAAAAAACTTAGTTTCAAAACAGAAGGAGTATTTATGAAAAACCTATTCCCACTCTTATCCTTGAGATTCTTTCAAAAAAAATCATGTTCCTCAAAAATTCTTGCTTTCCTACATAAAAATTTGACACACTTGATCACCTCACTCACTTACTCATCCTAAATTCTTATAGATGGAAGTCCAGTATTGCATGTTCTACCAGTTGGGCATCGGAGGCCAACTGGTCTTTGAGAGGGATCTAGATGCACTGTCAGAGTATCTTGAGCGCACGCACCCGGAATTCTTCGGGGCCCAACTCAACGATCACATAGGAGGAGATCTACAATGGCTGATAGTTGCAGATCTCAGAGGCAAGATGGAAGCACCCACTTCGGGGAAGATCCAATGCACCTTGCGTGAGAACAACTGGCTAGATGGATTAGCCAGGGCTATGCATGAAGCACTTTCCCGTCTGTGTGGGCAAAACATCAACTTGATCCAGGGAACTCGCTTTGCTCACTTCACAAGGTGTGATTCTATGGGAATGCCCTTGGAGATGCCAGGAAACCCAGAGCTAAAGCACCAGGTGGAAAATCTTGACTTTATGTTGTATGATAGGCAGAAGGAATTGGACAACGCCCATGCCTACGCCAACCACAACCATGCCATTGTAGTCAAGAAGGACCAGACCCTCGCCATTCTCGCCAAGGAGCACCAATCACTTTGTCGTCAGCGCGACAAGAAAGATCGCACCATTGATCATCTTCACAAGAAGGTGGCCGCTCTCGAGAAGACCATCCGTGAATAGGAAGTCCGGCTTGAAGCGAAGGAGGAGGAAGGTGAAGATATCCAGGGAGATCTTTACTCTTACCTCAGTGATGACAACGACTACCTGGAAGATGATGCCATGGAGTTCCACACTGATGATGATGATTCCGACTTCATTGATGATGATTAGATGCACTTGATTACTACCGTAGGAGTGAGTTGTATTCGGTCCCACTATATCGTAGTTTCACAGAATTGTTCTTAAAACCATCTATTTTCTATTTGTGTGTGGTGTGTGTTTGTATGGTGTGCTTTGAATGAATGAATGAATGAGAGGAAATTGTTAGTTCGCAAAACCTGAGTCAAACTCAGAGTTTAAGCTTTTGAAACAAAACCATGAACCTTAGAAATTTCCCTCTTATCTCATTATCTATCTCAATCTTCAGATGACTCGTGGAAACCCCGGAGGAAGCAGTTCATCTCAGGACCCGATGGTGCAGATTCTGCAAATGCTAGTTTCTGACCATGAAGCTAGTAGATCCGAATGCCAAGCCAACCTAGCCACTCTTCAACAAATAGCTCAGATGGCCCACAATAACCAAGGTCACGGAAACCAGGATCACCATGGATCCAAGCTCAAGAACTTTCAGAATACCAACCCACCTGTCTTTAATAAGTCTGAGGATCCCTTAGATGCTGATGACTGGCTGCAAACCATGGAGAACAACTTGGAGGTCGCAGGAGTTGAAGCCAATGAAAAAGTACTGTTTGCCACCCATTATCTGGCACAAGATGCAAGAGCCAGGTGGAATAGCACCCGTACCATGAACGAAGGTCAAATGATGACTTGGGAAGCATTCAAGATCAAGTTCAATCGGACCCATGTGCCCCAAGGTTTGGTCACTGGGATGAGGGATGAGTTCAGAGAACTAAAGCAAGGAAGGATGACGGTAGTTGAGTACCATGACAAATTTCTGTCGCTAGCTAGATATGCCCCTGATGAGATTAACACTGAAGCCAAGAAGAAGGAAAGGATCCTAAATAGATTGCATGATGAGATGCAGACTGTGTTAGTCAACATCCGTTTTGGAGACCTAGAAGAGCTAGTAGACTCTGCCATTCAGATGGATGGGAAGATCAACCAAGCCAATGACAATCACAAGCGCAGGATGATGCACCAGACTGGATCCCACCATACTCAAAAGTATCGCCCCTACCCGTCTGCAGGATATGCCCAAAGAAACAACAGACCCCCTATGTCCCGTCCAAACTATCCCAATCGTAGCAGAGGAAACTTGAAGTCTGGAGGAAACCACAACAACAACCCCGGCAACTCCAACAACTTCAACCATGCACCGCCCAAGTCCCACAACAACAACAACAACACTGCCCCAAGGACTAGAAGCAATGCTGTGCCTATTGCAGGAAAAGACAAGTCCCAAATTACTTGCTTTGAATGTGGAGTCAAGGGTCACTACTCCAATGAGTGCCCCAAGAAGCTTGCAGCAGCCACCAATGTGAATGCACCCGCTCAGCAGCAACGCCGTGTTCATCCTGGAAGGAGATTTTCCCTAGGGAATTCGCTCAACTGCAACAACCGTCTGTTCCACATGAATGCTGAAGAAGCTCAGGAAGCGCCCGATGTCGTGCTAGGTATGTTTTATGTTAACTCAGTACTTGCAAGAGTGTTGTTTGATTCTGGAGCATCGCACTCGTTTGTTACAGAAGAATTTGCATGCACTAGTGAGATTCAACCAACAAAATTGAAGCATGTTATGATAGTTCAAATACCTGGTTCAACCACCAAAGCTAGAAATATTTGCAAGGCTGTACCTATCAGAATCCATGGAATAGATTTTTATGCCAATCTAATAGTACTTGGAACCAAAGGTTTGGAAGTAGTACTAGGAATGGATTGGATGTCGAAACATAAAGGATTGATCGACTGTGCCAAGAAAGCCATAACCATGACCAGTAGCTCTGGAGTATCAGTAGAGCATGTATATGAGACCTTGCCCCGTCAATTCAAATGCAACAAGAGTCTAGCCCAACCAACCCTAGACCAAGTCAGAGTAGTCTGTGAATACCCCGACGTATTCCCAGATGAATTGCCCAGTATGCCCCAGATCGGGATATCGAGTTCATCATTGAACTAATTACTGGAACTGGACCCATAGCTCAGAGACCTTATATTATGAACCCATCTGAATTAGTGGAGCTGAAGAAGCAACTGGATGCTATGCTGGAGAAAGGTCTGATTCAACCAAGCGCATCGCCATGGAGATCGCCTGTTTTATTTGTGGATAAGAAAGATGGCGGTAACTGTTTATGTATGGATTAGCGGAAGTTGAATGATGTCACCATCAAGAACAAGTACCCACTGCCCGTTGGGCCATGCAGAGATAAACAAAACTTTTTCCCTAACGCGGTACACCCAAGATTCAGCTCAGGTTAAAGGCCACGAGATTACCGCTAGACGCGCAGATGCGGAAGTTGATGTAGCGCGTCGAAGCAGTGTCGAACGATCCGCGGACAGCCCTCCGAATCCCACGAACTCCTTCGTCAGATCCCCACGAGCTTCCCCGTCTCTAGCGCCGCACGTGCAACGCCTCTACCGGTATCCACAGATATACAGAAAGGAGCTACAGACAAAGGATTGCTAGATCCTGTCTAGCCCGAAATGGAAGTGGAGAAAGTGACGGCTAGGTCAGGGACTATCCCTTGTCACTCCACTTATATACACTCCTAGTTGGGCTCAACGCTTGAGGCCCATCTAGGCTGTACTCCAATCTCCATATGGATCTAATCCACATGGGCTCCTTACCCTTAAGTGTGTGACCCTGTAGGTTCACGTACACCTGGACAGGACATGAGCTACTCCTCCAAGTATCCTATCATGGCTTTGAGTCCAACTCACTCCCATGAACACTCGGTCTCAAGTCGATAGATGGTAGAGGCCTCTAGCAAGACGTGCCAACTCCCAAGTGCCGCAAAGTCAGAAGACGAACCTTCAATGTGACTTTCGTCCAAGTCCCTTTGTCTCATGATATATCTGTTAAGCTATAGGTGAGTAGTTGCCATCCCTTAAATAGCTTAACTCTATTCTCGTACCATGATATGTGATTCACTGGACTAACTCTTAGTTCGACTCCTCAGTTAACACTTAACTGAGTAGCGCATGGCCATGCTTCCGAATCATATCACACGAGAGGGCCCCGAGAATATCTCTCCATTACGGAGGGGCAAATCCCATCTTGGTAATCCACGTCACGCAGCTTGCTTCACAACCAACCCAAACTCTACCTTTATAACTACCCATTTACGGAACAACATTTGATAGAACCTAAGTTGGCGATCCACAACTCGGATCATGCAATCACCTCAGGTCGAAGGATTCCATTGCTTGAGATTGCAAATGACAACATGCTCGTTGCATCTCAACTGTGGGTCAGTCCGACTCGGTAAACTCTTTAGCTGAATCAGTGTAAGTCAGAATAGCATCCCCATGCCCATGACAAGTGGAACCGTGTCATCAGCCGACTTGCACATTGGTCTAAATTGTGTGCCCACCACAACTTCAACGACAAAGGACAATCTAATATGAACAATCATGAATACATAGTTCCACAACTGAATCACGCATTCAGTGATATATATCTGATGTTCATATAAGGACAACTTTACTTTATGAATACTTTGGGAAATATCATCAACCATGATTGCCTCTAGGGCATATTCCCAACCGTCTCCCACTTGCACTAGAGTCAATCATCCTGACATCATATGTCTAGGCATCTAATGCCCATGGCTCTTATGTGCGCCTCATGCTTAGGCTGTGGATGTGGCTTTGTCAAGGGATCTACAACGTTTGCATCCATGTGTACCTTGCATAGCTTGATATCACCATGATCCACGAACTGGCGAATCAAGTGATATCGCATGAGTATATGCTTGTTCTTCTGGTGTTGCCTAGGTTCCTTAGCTTGTGCAATAGCACCATTGTTGTCACAATACACGTCTAACGGATTGGACGAGCCCTAAACCACACCAAGATCAATCAGGAAGTTTCTGATCCAAACAACTTCCTTTGCCGCCTCCGAGGCAGCAATATACTCAGCTTCTGTTATAGATGCAGACACAATCTCTTGCTTGGAACTCTTCCAGCTCACAGTTCCTGATCCAAACAGCTTCCTTTGCCGCCTCCGAGGCAGCAATATACTCAGCTTCTGTTATAGATGCAGACACAGTCTCTTGCTTGGAACTCTTCCAGCTCACAGCCCCTCCATTTATAATGAACACGTACCCAGATTGCGAACGAGAATCATCAGAGTCAGTAAGGTAACTCGCATCCGTGTAACCCCCTTACACTGAGATCAACCTCACCTCCATAAACTAGGAACACATCCTTAGTCCTTCTCAAGTACTTAAGAATGTTCTTAACTGCTGCCCAGTGGATTTGTCTAGGGTCAGCCTGGTATCTGCTCACAATACTTAGGGCATAGGAAACATCTGGCCTAGTACAAATCATGGCATACATGATGTATCCGACTGCCGAAGCATACGGAATCACACTCATCCTACTTCGCTCATCAGTCGTCGAAGGACACTGAGTCTTGCTAAGTCTCATGCCATGGGACATCGGTAAGAACCCCTTCTTAGACAATTCCATGTTGAACTTCTTCAACACTTTGTCCAAATATGCACTTTGACTCAAATCCAATGAGCCGCATAGATCTATCTCTATAGATCCTGATTCCTAGTATGTAAGTTGCCTCACCCAAGTCCTTCATTGAGAAACTCCTTTCCAATGACTCCTTGGTTTCTTGCAGCATCTGGACATCATTTCCAATAAATAATATGTCATCCACATATAAGATCAGAAAGTTTACGTTGCTCCCACTAAACTTCTTGTATAAACAAGAATCATGATCACTCTTGATGAAGCCAAACAATTTGACTACCTCATCAAAGCGAGTGTTCCAACTCCGAGATGCTTGCTTCAATCCATAAATGGATTTCTGAAGTTTGCATACCTTGTCAGCATTAGCCGGATCGACAAAACCCTCGGGCTGTATCATATACACGTCCTCGGTTAATTTTCCATTAAGGAAAACCGTTTTGACATCCATCTGCCATATTTGATAGTCGAAATAGGCTGCTATAGCTAACATGATCCAAACTGATTTAAGCATCGCTATGGGTGAGAAAGTCTCATCGTAGTCAACTCCTTGAACCTGCCGGAACCCCTTCGCGACAAGCCGTGCTTTATAGATAGAAACGTTTCCATCCATATCAGTTTTCCTTTTAAAGACCCATTTGCACTCGACGGGTCTTGAACCGTCTGGCAGATCAACCAAGTTCCAAACTTGATTATCATCCATGGACTTTAACTCGGATCTCATGGCTCCAAGCCATGACTCAGAATCAGAACCCACCATCGCTTCCGAATAAGTTGCCGGCTCATCACTGTCTAACAGTAATATATCATGAACACTTCGCAATCTTGCCGATCTTCGCAGTGTAGGTGCAGCTGCCGGCTCAGCTACCATGACTGGCTCAACCTCCAAGGTTTTTGCCAAATCGCTACTGACCGGTTCCTCTCGAACTTCTTCGAGCCGCACTGTACTCCCACTGACTTCCTGACTGAGGAACTCTTTCTCAAGGAAGACACCGTTCCGAGCGACAAACACTTTGCCCTCTTCTCGGTTGTAGAAGTAGTAACCCAAGGTTTCCCTTGGATACCCAACAAAAATGCACTTATCCGACTTGGCTGCAAACTTGTCCGACTGAAGTCGCTTGACAAATGCTTCACAACCCCAAATCTTAAGAAAAGACAAACTCGGCTTCTTGCCAGTCAACATCTCATGTGGTGTCTTCTCTATCGATTTTGATGGTACTCTGTTTAGTGTGAATGCCGTCGTTTCTAGAAAATAACCCCAAAATGATAAAGGTAGATTTGTCCGACTCATCATTGATCGTACCATGTCCAATAAGGTCCGATTCCGTCGTTTCGACACACCGTTCCTCTGCGGTGTACCCGGCGGAGTGAGCTGAGGAACTATTCCACAACTCTTCAGATGGTCATCAAACTCGTGGCTCATGTACTTGCCCCCTCGGTCCGACCGAAGAAACTTTATTTTCTTGCCGAGTTGATTCTGTACTTCATTCTGGAATTCTTTGAACTTTTCAAAGGCTTCCGACTTACGTTTCATTAAGTAGACATATCCATATATACTCAAATCATCAGTGAAGGTAATGAAGTACTCATAACCACCCCTGGCTGTCACGCTCATTGGACCACATACATCACTATGTGCTAGTCCCAACAAGTTAGACGCCCTTTCACAACTCCTTGCAAAAGGTGTCTTGGTCATCTTGCCTAGAAGGCAAGATTCGCATGTCTCGAACGACTCCAAGTCGAACGAAGTTAGGAGTCCATCATCATGGAGCTTCTTCATGCATTTCCAACTTATATGACCAAGTCGACAGTGCCAAAAGTAAGTCATATTCAGATCATTTGGTTTCAACCTTTTCATATTTACGTTATAGACCATCCCACCATCAAGATTCAAAATAAATAACCCATTCTGAACGGGTGCAAAGCCGTGAAACATATCATTCAAATATAAAGAACAACCATTGTTCTTAATATTGGACTCATAGCCTTGTCTCATCAAACATGAGGCAGAAATGATGTTTCGACTTAGCACTAGAACATAATAACAATTATTCAGTTCCATTAAGAATCCTGAAGGTAAATGAAGTTGCATCGTGCCGACTTCCAACGCAGCAACTCTTGCTTTGTTGCCGACCCGAATGTCAACCTCGCCTCTTGCTACACCCCTAGTTCTTACCAGTCCCTACAACGAGTTGCAGATATGAATGACTGATCCGGTATCATATACCCAAGAACTACCGGGTGCATCAGCAAGATAAAGGTCTATAACATTGCAAAAAAGTGTACTTGAGTTACAAGTCACACCTCCACTCTTGGCTTTATCCGCCAAATACTTGTTGCAATTCCTCTTCCAGTGGCCATCCGTCTTGCAATAGAAGCAAGCGGATCCGGCTGAAGGAGATGACTTAGTACCTGAGGAAATGCTTGGGATCTCATCCTGAGCATTACCTCCTGACTTAGCCTTCTTCTTCTTAGTTCAAGAACTCTTCTTAAACTTAGCCTTATTCTGTACCACCAACACTTGGCTAGTACCTTTCTTGAGATCAACCTATGTCTGCTTAAGTATCCCATGTAATTCAGTGAGCTTCTTATCCATACCATGCATGTGGTAGTTCGATATGAACTGACCATACACACTAGGAAGAGAGTTCAGAATTATATCCGTAGCGAACTCTTCGCTAATGGGGTAGCCAAGCCTTTCCAGAGACTGCACGTAACCAACCATCTTGATCACATGCGGACTCAATGGATCACCATCCTTAAGCTTACAACTCAGCAAAGCTTGAGAGACTTGATACCTCTCGGTCTTTGCCTGATCCTAGAACATACTTTTGAGGCTTTCGATCATATCGTAGGCCTCAACATTCTTGAACTGCTGCTGCAAGTCCGGTTCCATGTGAGCAAGCATAAGACATCTAATTTCTGTAGACTCATCACATGTTCTACGGTAGACATTGGTTGCTGCGACACTCACATTCTCATCCATCACATCTAGAAGCAGGTTGTCTAGAATATGGTCCCTCTTTTCTTGTTTAAGAACAATTCTCAGATTACGATACTAGTTAGTGAAGTTTGTCCCATTAAGTTTATCTTTCTCTAGGATGGTCCTCAAAGCAAAACTGGATAACTGAGGGAGACTGCTACTAGGTGCCATCTATCTATTATATATTAAAAGTACATTACGGGCTACCAGAAATTAGAGAATTGACTAAAAAATCCCACAAAAATCAGAAAGATCTGACCATTGAGCTACTAAACTTGATAATTATGACCACTAGATTTTAGAAGGAAAAACTTACCCCTAAAACTAGAAATAATTACCCACCTGTGCCCCTCGCTTAAAATACATCGCCTCCTAAACCTAATCTAACTTTTCAACAAACAATTTGGTAGCCGCCGCCATGCACGTCTTCAGGCAATCTGCCACAGCCGCCGTATTTGATTCTGCCGCTGTAGCGCTGTCCACATATTCCGATGCTGCCGTCTTCCGATCCCGATGTGTCCTAATCGTGCGCTGCCGCTGGTCTGCCGCTGCCGCCACATTTGCATAGGTCCGCTCAGTTGGTTAACTTTCCTCCTGCAGATCAACTTCGTCATGTTTGAATCAACGCCTCATGTTAACACCATGGAGCATGCAGCCAAGGTTCGATCGATTGATGGAATCAGACTTGCCTTATGCGCCAGGCGTACAGCACAAAGGCAGGTAATGCAACACGCAAGAGCTTCCTCCATTAATCTATTTAATTATTTTTAGAATACAACTTAGATCTCGCAAATGAGTTTGGTTACAGATTATTTGGCAGCCGCTGAGTACCATGTCTGCGCTTCTCGCGTTCAAGTGCCAGCAACTTTAGTCTCAATCAACGCTCTCCTCCACCTCTGCTTGCTCACGTCTGAACTAATCAAGTAATCAAGTGGTCATGTCAAATTTCTACTTACACTTAATGGATAATTAGGCATAATTTCCGTGATTAATTTTAGAATATTAAACATGATAATACCAGCTACTCGCACATGTAACTCGAACATACTAGATGTACTAAACAACAAGATGAACGAAAACAAGCAGCAGCTAAACATGTACTCGCAGAACATGATTAATAACCAGACAGCAGCACGTCGCACGTACCGTTCGATTGCAGTAATCGCAGCAGTAGCCTTGGGGAAGATTGGTCGAAGCAGACGGCGGCGAAGACGACGATAGACAACACCGCCCGACTTGGATGGAAGACGGGCCGTGATGCAGAATTTGAGCAGTCGCGCAGGGCGCTTCCCAAAAACCTTATTCGCCCTCTCCCGTACAGGATCGCAAAGGCGAGTGGTTCCGGAGACCTGCTCTCCCGTCCGCCGGTGCACGCCGGCAAGCGGGATGGAGTAGACTACGGTGGCGGCGCAAGCAGAGAGGTTGGCAAACCCTGAGCCACCCGAATAGGCTAACTGTTGACACGTCTGTCAAAACAGCACAAGTTTTCCCAAGCAGCAAAAATAAAGCTCGGCTCGGCGAGATTCCCGCAACCCGCGGCGCACGCGTGTCGAGACGAGACGAGCGGGCGGGCGGGCGAGCGGCGTCGGAGGAGGAGGAGCACGCGTGTAGTTCTCCTCTTCTCACTCACTTTACTAAGTGGTGAACCACTCAACCTTATAAGGTGGTGTAACTCTCCTCCAACTTTCCATGTGGGACTAAACTTTAGCTCCCACTCCACTCATATGTGAGCTGCCACCAAATTGGGCCAAATCACACATGGGCTTCCACACACATGGGCTTTGAGATTTAGGAAAAATCTGAAATCTATATGGGCTTATTTATTTAGCCCATTATTTCTAACAATCCCCCACCAGATCTCAAATGCCCATTTGAAGGTTTGCCAATTCTCGCTACTTGTTTATATCCCAGTGTTTCAGCAGAGACTGTTAAGTTGAACTTCTGCCTAGAACCTTGAGCTACGTCTATCAGCAACTTGAACAATGGACGAACCTTGAATTGCAAGTTGGGTGCTTTTAGATTTCACACAAAGTCATAACTAGTACCTGGCTGCCAGTACCCTAAACCGCGGGTGTAGCATATGCGTCATACTACTTGGTCTCTTCATGAGTTTACTAGAGATCACCCAAATCTCATAGATTGCAACGTTTAACAATCGGAACTCGTATAGGTGTGTTCTTTCAAGAATGCTCTGTAGGACAACATCTTTGCTAATCATAGCCAACATAAACACATTAAGGCATGTCGCCAACCTGCCTTACAGCTTTGAGAGTTGTACATCTTCACATAGAGAGGGTTGTCTAATACTCTCCTTCGTCACACCACTAGCTTGTTTTTCCCAGGTCCTAATTCACGGGATCTCCGATCAAAAAGGTTGGGTCATCACTACTGTGTAACATCCATGGGTCTCAAACCCATCTCTCTCGATGCACTTTTTATCACGTTTCGTGATAGTCCCTTTGTAAAGGGATCTGCCAAGTTTTTGTCAGTTTGAATATACGTAACAGTAATTACTCCGGAGTTTCTCAATTTCCTGACAGACTTCAAACATCTCTTGACGAGTCTTGATGACTTCGCGTTATCCTTAGAATTATTCACTTTGACAATAACAGTTTGATTATCACAATTCAAGAGGATGGCCGGTATAGGTTTCTCAACCACCGGCAAGTCCATCAAGAGTTCACGCAGCCATTCTGACTCTACAGTGGCTGTGTCTAAAGCAGCAAGTTCTGCTTCCATAGTCGACATTATCAATATGGTTTGTTTGCAAGATCTCCATGATATCGCGCCACCTCCAAAGGTAAATACATACCCACTAGTGGCGTAGAGTTCATCTACATCTGAGATCCAGTTCGCATCACTATATCCTCGAGCACCGCTGGATGCCCCGAATAGTGTATCCCATAACTCATTGTACCACATAGATAGCGCATGACCCTTTCAAGTGCACACCAATGTTCAGTACCCGGGTTAGACATGAACCTACTCAACTTGCTCACAGCAAAAGAGATGTCGGGTCTTGTCGCGCTAGCTAAGTACATGAGTGAGCCAACGATTTGAGAGTATCTCAATTGTTCTTTCGGCTCTTTCTTGTTTTTCCGTAATGTCACACTGGGATCATAAGGTGTTGGGGAAGACTTGCCATCAACGAAACCGAAACGGCTCAAGATCTTCTCAACATAGTGTGATTGCGTCAAAGTAATCCCACTCTCGTGCTTAATCAGCTTGATATTTAGAATAACATCAGCTTCTCTCAGATCTTTCATATCAAAGCTCTTTGACAGAAAGGACTTAACTTCATTTATCACATTCATGTTTGTACCAAAGATAAGGATATCATCCACGTACAAACATAATATAACACCTTCGCCCCCACCATGGCGATAGTAGACGCACTTGTCAGCCTCATTAACGACAAAGCCAACAGAAGTTAATGTTCTGTCAAACTTCTCATGCCATTGCTTAGGTGCTTGCTTCAGGCCATATAAAGATTTTAACAACTTGCACACATTTCTCTCTTCACCTTTTACCACAAACCCATCAGGCTGATCCATATAGATCTCCTCTTCCAACTCTCCATCGAGGAAAGTTGTCTTAACGTCCATTTGATGAACGATAAGACCATAAGAGGCAGCCAGGGATAGTAGTACTCGAATGGTGGTCAGTCTAGAAACAGGTGAATAGGTGTCAAAGTAATCTTCACCTTCTCTCTGGGTGTAGCCTTTTGCTACAAGCCGAGCCTTGTACTTTTCAATAGTACCATCAGGCCTTAGCTTCTTCTTGAACACCCACTTGCAACCCACAGGCTTACATCCATGGGGTCGTTCTGATAGTTCCCAAGTTCCATTAGAAAGAATCGAGTCCATCTCATTATGAATAGCTTCTTTCCAATCATCTGCATCAGGAGATGCATATGCCTCTGCAATGGAAGTGGGAGTATCATCCACAAGGTACACAATGAAATCATCTCCAAAGGATTTTGCAACCCTCTGTCTCTTACTCCGTGTAGGAGCTTCATTGTCATCCTTCTCTAGGACTTCTTCCTCACGTGGTTGCTCAAAATTCTCACTAGATGCACTAGTTTCAGGAAGTATTTCAGAAGAAATTCTAGTAGTGCTATGCATGTCTTTCATAGGAAACATATTCTCAAAGAATGTTGCATCACGAGATTCCATTATAGTATCAACATGCATATCAGGAACCTCAGATTTAACTACTAAAAATCTATAGCCTACACTCCGCGGAGCATATCCTAGAAAGATGCAATCCACCGCCTTTGGTCCAAGTTTATGCTTCTTAGAATCGGTATGTTGACCTTAGCCAAACACCCCAAGTGCGCAAGTAAGAAAGTGATGGTTTTCTCCCAACCCACTCCTCATAAGGGGTTTTATCTTTATTCTTGTTAGAACTCTATTTAGGACATGACACATGTCAACAAGGCCTCCCCACCATGCCTTAGATAAACCAGCTGGCTAACATGGAATTCACCAAGTCGTCAGGCGTTTTTCCTCTCGGCAACCCTGTTTGATTGAGGCGGGTAGGAAGGCGTCCTTTCATGAATAATGCCATGTTCCTCATAGAATTCATCGAAGATTTTGGGGAAATATTCACCACCACGATCCGACCTAAGACGTTTGATCTTTCTCTCTAGTTGATTTTCAACTTCGGCTTTATAAATTTTAAAGTAGTCTAAAGCTTCATCTTTTGTGCGCAACAAATAAACATAGCAGTATCTAGTCGCATCATCAATCAAAGTCATGAAATATCTCTTTTCACCTTTTGTCAACACACCATTCATCTCACAAAGATCAGAATGTATGGGCTCCAGAGGTGCCAAGTTTCTCTCCTCGGCTGCCTTGTGAGGCTTTCGAGGTTGCTTTGATTGCACACAACTATGGCACTTGGAACCTTTGGCAATAGTGAAATTTGGAATTAAACTCATATTGGACAACTTGGACATCAAACCAAAATTAATGTGACATAAACGAGAATGCCAAACACTGGTATCATCATTAACACCGCCACAAATATGGTTTACGGACTTATTACAAAAAATCTGAAAGTGAAAAGCAGAACAACCCTCCGCACTCATATCCTTTACCAATAAATTGTCCATGTCTCGACACAATGACTTTATTAGACTCAAAAACAACATTAAACCCATCTCTGCATAGAAGAGAGCCGCTAACGAGATTCTTGTTCATGGAAGGGACATGTTTTACGTTTCTTCACCGCACGATCTTCCCAAGTGAACTTCAGATCCACCGTACAATACCATGAACAGAAGCATATGACCCATTCCCCATTAGGACGGATGAATCCCGAGCGACCTGATAAGAAGTGAACATAGAGATGTCAGCACACACATGAATATTAGCACCCGTATCAATCCACCAACATGGTGATTGAAAAACTGAAAGAACAGTAAATAGATTACCATACCCATCAGCATTGCTAGCAGTCACGACGTTGACAGTCTTCCCCTTTTTCCCTTTACGATCTGCACGTTTTGGGCAATCCTTGGAGAAGTGCCCGAGCTCTCCACAGGTAAAGCAACCTAGCTCGGCCTTGTTCAGCTTCTTCTTCTTCTTAAAGGTTGTAGTCTTTTCAGGCTTGTTGAAGGAGGGCTTATAGTTCCCTTTGTTCTTGCCGAAGGTCCTCTTCTGCACCATGTTGGCGCTAGACTGACCCTCGCCTCCTTTCTCAGCAGTGTCCTTAGCCCGAGCCTTCTACTCAACATCAAGAGACGCTATCAGGTTTTCAACCGATATCTCTTGTCTCTTATGCTTGAGAGTTGTGGCGAAATTCCTCCATGAAGAAGGCAACTTTGCAATGATGCACCCAACCACAAACTTGTCAGGTAAGTTACACTTAAGGATTTCAAGCTCCTTGGCAAAGCACTGTATCTCATGAGCTTGTTCGACTACAGAACGATTGTTAACCATCCTGTAATCATGAAAGTTCTCCATGATGTACAGTTCACTGCCGGCATCTGTTACACCGAACTTAGCGTTCAGTGCCTCCCAGAGCTCTTTGCCATCTTTGAAGTGCATGTACACATCAAACATCTTGTTGTCAAGAACACTCAGAACACATCCCACAAAGGCAAGATTGGTTTCCTTAAACTTGTTCTGATCTTGTTCAGATATAGTTCCTTCAGGTAAACCCTCACTAGCCTCGAATACTTTCAGATTTTGTAGCCACATAGTGGTCTTATACTGCCACCTCTTAAAGTGAACACCGGTAAACTTTTCCGGCTTCATCGCATCGGCCAAGTGTCCCATGTTTATCTCGGAAAATTGCCTATAATAAGGTTTTTGGATTGTTGGATAATTAGGCACAATTTCCGTGATTAATTCCAGAATATTAAACATGATAATACCAGCTACTCGCACATGTAACTCGAACATACTAGATGTACTAAACAACAAGATGAACGGAAACAAGCAGCAGCTAAACATGTACTCGCAGAACATGATTAATAGTCAGACAACAGCACGTCGTACGTATCGTTCGATTGCAGTAATCGCAGCATAAGCCTTGGGGAAGATTGGTCGAAGCAGACAGCGGCGAAGACGACGATAGGCAACACCGCCCGACTTGGATGGAAGACGAGCCGTGATGCAGAACTTGAGCAGTCGCGCAGGGCGCTTCCCAAAAACCTTATTCACCCTCTCTCGTACAGGATCGCAAAGGCGAGTGGTTCCGGAGACCTGCTCTCCCGTCCGCCGGTGCACGCCGGCAAGCGGGATGGAGTAGACTACGGTGGCGGCGCAAGCAGAGAGGTTGGCAAACCCTGAGCAACCCGAATAGGCTAACTGTTGACACGTCTGTCAAAACAGCACAAGTTTTCCCAAGCAGCAAAAATAAAGCTCGGCGCGCGCGTGTCGAGACGGGACGGGACGGGGCGGGCGGGCGAGCGTCGTCGGAGGAGGAGCGCGCGTGTAGTTGTCCTCTTCTCACTCACTTTACTAAGTGGTGAACCACTCCACCTTATAAGGTGGTGTAACTCTCCTCCAACTTTCCATGTGAGACTAAACTTTAGCTCCCACTCCACTCATATGTGAGCTGCCACCAAATTGGGCCAACTCACACATGGGCTTCCACACACATGGGCTTTGAGATTTAGGAAAAATCTGAAATCTATATGGGCTTATTTATTTAGCCCATTATTTCTAACAATCCCCCACCAGATCTCAAATGCCCATTTAAAGATTTGTCAATTCTCGCTACTTGTTTATATACCACTGTTTCAGCAGAGACTGTTAAGTTGAACTTCTGCCTAGAACCTTGAGCTACATCTATCAACAACTTGAACAATGGACGAACCTTGAATTGCAAGTTTGGTGCTTTTAGATTTCACACAAAGTCATAACTAGTACCTGGCTGCCAGTAGCCTACCCCGCGGGTGTAGCATATGCGTCATACTACTTGGTCTCTTCATGAGTTTACTAGAGATCACCCAAATCTCATAGATTGCAACGTTTAACAATCGGAACTCGTATAGGTGTGTTCTTTCAAGAATGCTCTGTAGGACAACATCTTTGCTAATCATAGCCAACATAAACACATTAAGGCATGTTGCCAACCTGCCTTACAGCTTTGAGAGTTGTACATCTTCACATAGAGAGGGTTGTCTAATATTCTCCTCCGTCACACCACTAGCTTTTTTTTCCCAGGTCCTAATTCACGGGATCTCCGATCAAAAAGGTTGGGTTACCACTACTGTGTAACATCCATGGGTCTCAAACCCATCTCTCTCGATGCACTTTCTATCACGTTTCGTGATAGTCCCTTTGTAAAGGGATCTGCCAAGTTTTTGTCAGTTTGAATATACGTAACAGTAATTACTTCGGAGTTTCTCAATTTCCTGACAGACTTCAAACGTCTCTTGACGTGTCTTGACGACTTCGCGTTATCCTTAGAATTGTTCACTTTGACAATAACAGTTTGATTATCACAATTCAAGAGGATGGCCGGTATAGGTTTCTCAACCACCGACAAGTCCATCAAGAGTTCACGCAGCCATTCTGACTCTACAGTGGCTGTGTCTAAAGCAGCAAGTTCTGCTTCCATAGTCGACCTTGTCAATATGGTTTGTTTGCAAGATCTCCATGATATCGCGCCACCTCCAAAGGTAAATACATACCCACTAGTGGCGTAGAGTTCATCTACATCCGAGATCCAGTTCGCATCACTATATCCTTCGAGCACCACTGGATGCCCCGAATAGTGTATCCCATAACTCATTGTACCACATAGATAGCGCATGACCCTTTCAAGTGCACACCAATGTTCAGTACCCGGGTTAGACATGAACCTACTCAACTTGCTCACAGCAAAAGAGATGTCGGGTCTTGTCGCGCTAGCTAAGTACATGAGTGAGCCAACGATTTGAGAGTATCTCAATTGTTCTTTCGGCTCTTTCTTGTTTTTCCGTAATGTCACACTGGGATCATAAGGTGTTGGGGAAGATTTGCCATCAACGAAACCGAAATGGCTCAAGATCTTCTCAACATAGTGTGATTGCGTCAAAGTAATCCCACTCTCGTGCTTAATCAGCTTGATATTCAGAATAACATCAGCTTCTCCCAGATCTTTCATATCAAAGCTCTTTGACAGAAAGGACTTAACTTCATTTATTACATTCATGTTTGTACCAAAGATAAGGATATCATCCACGTACAAACATAATATAACACCTTCGCCCCCACCATGGCGATAGTAGACGCACTTGTCAGCCTCATTAACGACAAAGCCAATAGAAGTTAATGTTCTTTCAAACTTCTCATGCCATTGCTTAGGTGCTTGCTTCAGGCCATATAAAGATTTTAACAACTTGCACACATTTCTCTCTTCACCTTTTACCACAAACCCATCAGGCTAATCCATATAGATCTCCTCTTCCAACTCTCCATCGAGGAAAGTTGTCTTAACGTCCATTTGATGAACGATAAGACCATAAGAGGCAGCCAGGGATAGTAGTACTCGAATGGTGGTCAGTCTAGCAACAGGTGAATAGGTGTCAAAGTAATCTTCACCTTCTCTCTGGGTGTAGCCTTTTGCTACAAGCCGAGCCTTGTACTTTTCAACAGTACCATCAGGCCTTAGCTTCTTCTTGAACACCCACTTGCAACCCACAGGCTTACATCCATGGGGTCGTTCTGATAGTTCCCAAGTTCCAGTAGAAAGAATCGAGTCCATCTCATTATGAACAGCTCCTTTCCAATGGAAGTGGGAGTATCATCCACAAGGTACACAATGAAATCATCTCCAAAGGATTTTGCAACCCTCTGTCTCTTACTCCGTGTAGGAGCTTCATTGTCATCCTTCTCTAGGACTTCTTCCTCACGTGGTTGCTCAAAATTCTCACTAGATGCACTAGTTTCAGGAAGTATTTCAGAAGAAATTCTAGCAGTGCTATGCATGTCTTTCATAGGAAACATATTCTCAAAGAATGTTGCATCACGAGATTCCATTATAGTATCAACATGCATATCAGGAACCTCAGATTTAACTACTAAAAATCTATAACCTACACTCCGCGGAGCATATCCTAGAAAGATGCAATCCACTGTCTTTGGTCTAAGTTTGCATTTCTTAGGAATCGGTATGTTGACCTTAGCCAAACACCCCCAAGTGCGCAAGTAAGAAAGTGATGGTTTTCTCCCAGCCCACTCCTCATAAGGGGTTTTATCTTTATTCTTGTTAGGAACTCTATTTAGGACATGACACACTGTCAACAAGGACTCCTCCCACCATGCCTTAGATAAACCAGCGGTGGCTAACATGGAATTCACCAAGTCAGTCAGCGTGCGGTTTTTCCTCTCGGCAACCCCGTTTGATTGAGGCGAGTAGGGAGGCGTCCTTTCATGAATAATGCCATGTTCCTCATAGAATTCATCGAAGATTTTGGGGAAATATTCACCACCACGATCCGACCTAAGACGTTTGATCTTTCTCTCTAGTTGATTTTCAACTTCGGCTTTATAAATTTTAAAGTAGTCTAAAGCTTTATCTTCTGTGCGCAACAAATAAACATAGCAGTATCTAGTCGCATCATCAATCAAAGTCATGAAATATCTCCATGATACCGCGCCACCTCCAAAGCAAAATACATACCCACTAGTGGCATAGAGTTCATCTACATCCGAGATCCAGTTCGCATCACTATATCCTTCGAGCACCACTGGATGCCCCGAATAGTGTATCCCATAACTCATTGTACCACATAGATAGCACATGACCCTTTCAAATGCACACCAATGTTCAGTACCCGGGTTAGACATGAACCTACTCAACTTGCTCAACGATTTGAGAGTATCTCAATTGTTCTTTCGGCTCTTTCTTGTTTTTTCGTAATGTCACACTGGGATCATAAGGTGTTGGGGAAGACTTGCCATCAACAAGGCTCGGCGAGATTCCCGCAACCCGCGGCGCGCGTCGTGACGTGACGTGATGTGACGAGATGAGCGTGCGTGCGTGCGAGCGACGTCGTTGTCGGAGGAGGAGCGCGTGTAGTTCTCCTCTTCTCGCTCACTTTACTAAGTGGTGAACCACTCCACCTTATAAGGTGGTGTAACTCTTCTCCAACTTTCCATGTGGGACTAAACTTTAGCTCCCACTCCACTCATATGTGAGCTGCCACCAAATTGGGCCAAATCACACATGGGCTTCCACACACATGGGCTTTGAGATTTAGGAAAAATCTGAAATCTATATGGGCTTATTTATTTAGCCCATTATTTCTAACAACACGTACTCTCTCTGACCCAAATTAATTTACTCAGATTTGTCTAGATTCAGATGTATCTAAACATGTTTTAGTGCTACATACATTCGAATCTAGTCAAATCCAAGTCAACTAATTTGGATCGGAGGTAATACTTTTTTTATCTACTCAGCCATTTTTCTTTGCCCATGTCTAGATCAATCCGCCATCGCCGCTGACTTCTTTGGCTGCTAAACGGAAAAAAAACGCGAGAGGAAGAGAGGCCAACATGCAGGATATATATAGTCACACCAACTACTGCCTCAAGACTCGGGGAATCAGCATGATGATCAAATGATCGATCGGAGCCAGTGCAAGCACATGTGCGCATGTACGGTAATTGGTCGATCAACTTATTTGTATCAATATGTATCCAAGATTTGAAACTGTAATGGAGGATATTGGCTAGCACGAGACTACAGCATGCGGCCCGGACAAAACGAAAAATGTACGAGCCGCAAAACCATCACATGCAAATGCATGCTCGGTGATTATTATTATTTTTTCTAATGTTTAGGTATGATGGTGGTTAGTTCAACCCTAGCCAGTTGTTGTTTTCTTCTATTACGCAAGTTCCTCTCGGCATGGAGGCTCCGCAGAAGCTGATGCGTAAAAAAAAGTGCCTGCTGTAAACCCGTCTTTTTCAGTTTAGTTAGTACATCATTTCATTTATTTGGACTTTTCTTTGAATGATTTTATATAGAAATTTGATTTGTTAATCAATGAAATACTGTATTAATTAGGTATTGAATTGAAGGAAAACTGATCAACGAAAACCAAGCTGATTTCAACCTTTTTGCCAGATGATCTCTGGGAGCTCGGATGTGCCTTCGGATTATGAAGTTTTGGTCTGGCATGTATAGCAATGGATAATGATGGCGAGAAGGTTCAGTCATGTGGGTCGACCTAACATAGATGATATTCAAGTTTTTAATATCTATACAACTTTTGTTTTCTATTTCCCACGGAACCTGGTCAATTAGTGGTCTCAAAAGTTTGAAGAGGCGGATGCATGCATGGGTGGATGCACTGCTCCAATTTTGGATGCCCTAGCGACAGGAAAGATCCCATGATGGTGCAGGACTTCAGTCCGGTCAAGGTGGAGTTTAGCTAAACATTGATTCGAGCATGGCCAAGGAAAGAGTCCTTACATGGTGCAGCGACGATATTGCACTTATGGAAAAGGGTGTTAGTCGTCGGCTGGCCAGTCAGCCTTAGTTGAACTCAAGAAGAGTAGAACATAAGATAGGGAAGGTTTGAAAATTCTGATATATTCTAACTATGTGCACACAAATGAATTTAGTGAAAAACTAGCATTCTGTTAATTAAGTTCACCGGACCAGCTAGGAGTCACTTTCATTGCATATAACATGCAAGGTAATGATCTTCAAAAGTATACATATCCATTGGATGGTTATAGTTTTTTTAGAAATCTATTGTTAGCCTCTGACTTATATTTGATCAATTTTATATCACGTTGAAAGCTTTCGTTAGTGCAGAAGCTAGGGTAGGAGCTGATAACAATATCGGTTTTGCTATTTCTCAGTCGACTAAGATTTTCTTAAGTCTCAGTCACCTAAGAAGAGTGCAACCGAAACCCAGTTGCACTTTTCTGGCAGAAAAATGCAATTATACTTTTCTGTTAGAAAAGTGTAACTGGAATGAGTTGCACATTTCTTTTAACTACGGTTGCACTTTTCTTAGGTGATTGAGACTTAAGAAAATCTCAGTCGATTGAGACATAGACAAACCCCAATGATATATGAGGGAACTCATGTGGCAAACCGGTGGAAATCATCTCCTGAACTATATTGTTTGTGCGTGTTTCCAGACCTGATTAGTTCAACGAATTTGCGTCATCACGTTGGAGTTGTTTACAGTAGAGGTACTAGACTTACAACAACGATATCTCAAGAAACTCATTCATAATCCAACGAAAACTCTTATTACCCAATGTTAACGTTGGAGAAGGATTAATTTTTTGGCTAATCGACATTGACTTCTTTTATTTTGTTACCAAACTATATGCTAAAAAATTATTGGTTCTATTGGAATTATTTAGGTTTTTAGGTACATACACTATTACAAAATGATGATGATGCTAATAATAGTAAT
This sequence comes from Avena insularis, assembly GCA_023614405.1. Taxonomy (NCBI): domain Eukaryota; kingdom Viridiplantae; phylum Streptophyta; class Magnoliopsida; order Poales; family Poaceae; genus Avena; species Avena insularis. The sequence goes on along the minus strand of CM042690.1, from coordinate 653,546,745 downwards.
AGTAGTCACCAAAGCAAGAAATCCTAATTGTATTATAACACGTCTATATAAATAGAAAGAAAAGGACAAATCATAAAAATAACAATTAAGATATTTCCCACATATTAAAGTGTTTAATAATTCTTTTTCTTTGCTTAGGGACACAATCATATAAAAAGCAATGGGCAAAGTAGCACTTCTAGAAATGTATCCATGTCAAAAAAAATTACTTATTTTGCAATTTATAAAGTAAGTAGGAGGCATGCATATCTAGAAAGTAAAACACAAGTACTTAATACTATTGAATCGCTAAAGATGACACCCTCGCATTTGCGAGGACCACTGTGCTAGTTATCTACAACAGAAATATGCAAAACACTTAAGACAAGCATTCATAAAAGAGCATGCGTATTAAACATTTTAATACTTATGCTCCCACTAGAACCAATATTCCTCCGATGGTTACTTAGTGATTCAGGACCCTAAATAAGCAAGCCGACTAGTGAGCTTTAGCATCACCGCTAGCCGTCAAGTAATCTAGGTAGGCAACTCCTTGCCAATCGCATCTCATGCGACTCCTGTTGGTCGGGTGGCATCTCATGCCCCGGCTCCCGACCGCCCTCTCCCCGAGCCCCACAACCGTTGTGATAGACCCGTCTAGCTTACCAAGTGCTTCTGCTGTAAGAGTCCGACTCGAACCCATCTAGTCGAAAAGAATTTGTAGCACCTCAATTTTATGAGCCCACTACCAAGAATGTCCGACTTGTGATGGTGCAGCACCGGCGGGGAGACCGACTAGACATTCTTTGAGGGATTAAAGTTTAACCACTATCTCAGGGGTAAAACTAGACAGATAGCAATCACACAAAATAATCCAATTATAATGTGAAATGGTATGGCTCTCTTCATGGTGATCTTCATCGCCATGAACCTGTTCGTCATGCCTTTGGCTGCAGTGTCCTTCAAGTCCTCCAAACATGCTACACTAGCACTAAGAAATATACAAGAAGATGGCATCTCATGCCGATGCGCAGGTCGTTATACAATAACAGTGACAGCACGTTGGCTCCAGCTGGCTGACAAACCCGTGATACACAGATCACGTATGGATTACACACATCACATGCACATAAGCCATACCATTCACAACTTCCTGCAAAAATAAGTTATGCATAGATACGATATCTACCGGTGGGGTAAACCTCGCAACGACATCTAATGCGCTACGACAGGGCGAAGCCGGCGGTCCCGCTAGCCAGATAGCGGGCGGGGATCGAAGGGGCAGCGCCTAGCGAATTTTCCGAAATCGTAGATCTAATCTGCATTCCGAACCATGGATTCCTTCATTGGATAAAACACTTTTATCTAAATCTGATCCCTGTGCAGATCTGACCAATCTCATTGATCATCCGCACCTGATCTTCCACGCACCCCCGAGTGCGATTGATCCAATCAATCTTGCACAAAACCGATCTATCTCATAGATCGACCACCAAAACCTTAAGTGGATCCTATCCACCACGTCGTGCATATCACATACGCACAGATCTAGAGCCTAAAACCAGAAGCTTTTGCTCTGATACCACTGTTGGGCCACGCAGAGATAAACAAAACTTTTTCCCTAACACGGTACACCCAAGATCTAGCTCAGGTTATAGGCCACGAGATTACCGCTAGATGTGCAGATGCGGAAGTTGATGTAGCGTGTCGAAGCAATGCCAAACGATCTGCGGACAGCCCTCCGAATCCCACGAACTCCTTCATCAGATCCCCACAAGCTTCCCCGTCTCCAGCGCCGGACGTGCAACGCCTCTACCGGTATCCACACATACATGAAGGAGCTACGGATAGAGGATTGCTAGATCCTGTCTAGCCCGAAATGGAAGTGGAGAAACTGACGGCTAGGTCAGGGACTATCCCTTGTCAATCCACTTATATACACTCCTAGTTGGGCTCAACGCTTGAGGCCCATCTAGGCTGTACTCCAATCTCCATATGGATCTAATCCACATGGGCTCCTTACCCTTAAGTGTGTGACCCTGTAGGTTCACGTACACTTGGACACGACATGAGCTACTCCTCCAAGTATCCCGTCATGGCTTTGAGTCCAACTCACTCCCATGAACACTCGGTCTCAAGTCGATAGATGGTAGCGGCCTCTAGCAAGACGTGCCAACTCCCAAGTGCCGCAAAGTCAGAAGACAAACCTTCAATGTGACTTTCGTCCAAGTATCTTTGCCTCACGATATATCTGTTAAGCTATAGGCGAGTAGTTGCCATCCCTTAAATAGCTTAACTCTCTTCTCGTACCATGATATGTGATTCACTGGACTAACTCTTAGTCCGACTCCTCAGTTAACACTTAATTGAGTAGCGCATGTCCATGCTTCCGAATCATATCACACGAGAGGGCCCAGAGAATATCTCTCCATTACAGAGGGGCAAATCCCATCTTGGCAATCCACATCACACAGCTTGCTTCACAACCAACCCGAACTCTACCTTTATAACTTCCCATTTATAGAACAATGTTTGATAGAACCTAAGTTGGCGATCCACAACTCGAATCATGTGTAACATCCCAAAACTTTAATCCAAGCTTATCATGATCAAATCATCCAAAAATGGGGTTAACAAAAACTTTTCCAAATTTAAAATGAAAGCATTCATATATGTGTGCATTTAAAATAGGAGTTGTTTGAATTGCCATGATTGATTGATCCAATGCTTGTAAAATGTTTCTTAGGTGATTTAAACATCATCTGCATCATTCCCAAACTTTTCCTAAAGAAAATCAAATCAAAAAGAATTAAAAAGAAGGAATGGTCATTTTGACAAATCTAACTCTCATGCCTACTTTGGCTATTCCTAGTACTCAATTCTTAACAGAAACAATTCTTGATCTTCATACCCCTTGCTAGTACACATAATGAGGTACCAAGGCCCACCTTTTGATCTGCTAAAAACATTCTGTTAGCTATTTTAAAAGACAGTTTAAAATTGAATCTAATGCATATGCATAGATCACCCTTATTTCAAAAACCATCTTTTTGAGCTCCATTTTCAAAACCCTTGCAACCAGAGACTACCTATCACTAGTGGAGATCACTCAAAAATGTGAACTCAAAATTCAAAACTTTTTCTCTTTCGGCCATTTTGTCAAACACCTTGTTAGCAAGATCATTAAGGCCTAACTATTACTGTTTTGGGCTGATTTTGTCTAACAATTCTGTAGTGCTTTGATCCTCTTGTCCCCCCTCAAGCCAGACCAGACCAACCCTAGCCTCTTCTCTACCCCCTAGCCGCACTGCACTGCCATGCCGAGCCCTCTCTCGCCGGCCGACCGTGCACTTGCAGCAACAACCCTCTCCAGCCCCTCTCGCCAGGTCTAGTACATTGCTAGTGGTCCACCTCCACCGCCCAACCAGCCCCAGGCCAAAGACAGAGGGCAGAGCGGCCAGGAACCGCCGCGCCCGGAGCTTGTCGAGCATGCCGACACCGCCCAGACTGCCTTGCCCATGCATTCCTTTGGCAACAGCTCCACCGCCTTCCTCCGACCCTGAGAACACCCCCGTTCGCCGCTCAAAGCCCCACAGCCACCGCTCGCCGTGGACACCGCCGCCTCTGCCTCTCAGAGCGCCACCTTGCCCAGACCGCATACCACCGCCCCTACGGCCGCATTTAAGTTCTAGAGCACCACCAGGGGACCGCCCATCGATTGCCATCCCCAGCCATGCCGCTAGCTCGCCGTAGCCATGTCGCCACCGTCGACCACTCATCCCGCTCGGTCTCACCGTCGGGCCTATAAAAGGAGCCCTCCCCAGCCATTCTTCTCCACACCATTCCACTCCCCTCACCTCTCTGAACCTCAACCACCTCTCGCCGGAGCAAGTGGAGCGGCAGTTCACCGGAATTGGAGCCAGAGCCGCCACCTCTAGAGGAGAAGGGTGCCGTTGATTTCGACCACCCCAAGCTCCACCGCAACCACGCCTCGCCGACCCCGCTGGAGCCCTGGTATGCCCCCAGTAGACCCCCACCGAGCCGCTAGGGTTTGAGCTCGCCGGCGACCCATTCGTCGTTGACGACGACCCTCAGCCGTAGATCTAGCCTCTAATCGCACGGCCCACAACGCGCGTACCGTTTCGCGTGTTAAGTGTCGCTGACAAGCGGGACCCCCCTGTCAGCTGAGCCCCACGCCGTGGAGCACCACTGGGCCGGCCCATTCCTTTTCCCGCGCTATCCCATCGATTCAAATCTGGATTTTTCTTTTAGTTTGAATCTAGTTTATGTCCACTAGTTGGAAAATCAATTCAGAGAGTTTTAGAAATCCAAATTGCATGAAACCAATTTTGTCTGAAAGGTATTAAAATGATATATCCAAGCCCGTTGGATTTAATTCAATTAGAGTTATATATCTCTCCTAATAAAAATAAGAAGACAGAAGCTTTTGCAACTTGCAAAATTTTTATAAAATCAACCAAGTTAGATTTTGAGTTGATTCCAACTCTCAAAAATCACATTTCATCATATATATCTAAATATGTAATAATATTAAGGTTTACATGCAGTGACTTTGGACTAGTACCAAAATAATGCTATATAGGCATTTCTAGTCACTTTAAATCATTAAATAATAAACTTAAACTAAAGTAATATTGATCCAACCTTTAAATCTCATTCCCACAAGTTAGAATATGTGATGAGGACATGTGTCCACATGATCCCATATTTTGGGTGGTTAATGTTAAATTTTAGTTAATATTTCAATGAGTAGAAATTACTTTTCCAAAATAAAAAGGTTGAAACTATTGAATTAAACTTGTGATGCTTGGGATGATAATAGATCATCAATTGTGTGTTTTAGAATGCTACTTAGCCTAGTTAAGTATTGTTTGGTGATTGTCTACTCCCTATATATTTATAGACGCTAGTACCGACCAAGCTTTCGAGGAGGAGGAGTTCTACCAAGAAGAAGAAGAAGAAGAAAACTTCAACCACTACACCAACCAAGGCAAGCTATTAGTGGCAAGCTAACCCTTGCAAAACATACTTTAGCAAGCTATTGTTAGCAAGCTAGAATAAAACTAGATGGTTTAGCAAATATGCCTTAAGCATGCTTTGATCACACCCCTTTGACTATTAGTACCCCAAGTCTTATTGACAAGTTTTACCTCCCTTAGTTTACACAAAGTTCTTTACTTAATTCTGAAAGGTAGCATAAAGAGTATAAAACTTGACCTACTTAGAAACCTTTAGATGTCATTCTATGGCATGAGATTGATCCCATCTTTCCACCTTAGTGAACACTCTTAACTTAGTACCTTAGTATAGATCAAAAACTTGAGTCACTTTAGATGGGAACACTTGGTGAAAATGAATTGTGAAAACCTGGGAATGATGAGTCATTCTGTTGAGATGTTTTGACATGTGTTGAGAAACACAACTGGTTTATGATGATGAAAATGATGAGGCATGAGCCTTAACCCTTTTATAAAACTGATGGTTGGATTCGGATGCGATACCATTCCAAATTTACCGTACAACCACATTACCTGAATTGGGTAAGGCTTAGCTGGAAATTTATATGCATTAGTATTAGTTCCCTCACGGGAGAGGTTTGAGCTGAGGCTACGTCTCAATGATGTCCACCTATGCAGTGCCCAAGATGACTGATGGTCATGGTTGGGAGGCCATACTCATAGGAGAGGTGCTTGTACTAGGGTGTGTAAAGGGAAGGTTATGTTTGATTATCTGCATACTAAGTATGATGATTCAGGGTTATCCCCATGATGTATCGAATCTTGTGGTGAAAGTGTACCACCTCTGCAGTGTCAAACTATTCGAATAGCAGCGTCATGATTATGGACAGTTGGAATGGCCATACTGTTTCGTTGTCAGATGTTTTCTAAATAACTTGAAATGAATGGATGAACTTTGACTTGACCACAACAGGGTTGTGTTGATGATAATAGCTTCCCAACTTAAGTGATTCTAGAACTTTACTTTATCTTTCTTTGCTTCTGAACTCAGCTTAGGTTTCAAACTTAACTTGATAGTTAACTTAGATTCAGTACTTTAACTTAGAATTATACCCCTTGTTAGTAGTAGTTTGCGAGTACTTAAAGAGTACTCATGGCTTTTTTCCCTGGCTATTATCATGGCCAGACTATGAAGGAGATTATCAAGATGATGGTCAGCAGGACGGCTATGATAACTAGGACTATCTGCCTTCGTCAGCATTGCCTGTGCCCCCTGAAGATGGACCCCATTATCGTTTATTTCCGCTGCTTGTTGTATTAAAGACTGGATCATGAGTTCCTTATTTGTGTAAAACCTTATGTATGGTTTGTAATGGATGATGTACCGTGATATCCAATCCGTTATGTCTCGCAAAAATGGTAATCCTGGGATTGCGAGGTATGGCATAACGGGCATCTAGGATTAAAAATCTGGGTGTTGACATCATGCAATCACCTCAGGTCGAAGGATTCCATTGCTTGAGACTGCAAATGACAACATGCTCGTCGCATCTCAACTGTGGGTCAGTCCGACTCGCTAAACTCTTTAGCCGAATCAGTGTAAGTCGGAATAGCATCCCCATGCCCATGACAAGTGGAACCGTGTCATCAGCCGACTTGCACATTGGTCTAAGTTGTGTGCCTAGCACAACTTCAACGACAAAGGAGAATCTAATATGAACAATCATGAATACATAGTTCCACAACTGAATCACGCATTCAGTGATATATATCTGATGTTCATATAAGGACAACTTTACTTTAGGAATACTTTGGGAAATATCATCAACCATGATTGCCTCTAGGGCATATTCCCAACACTGCCAAAGATAGAGGATCTGTTTTACCAGTTGACCGGTGCCAGAGTGTTTTCTAAGATTGATCTTAAAACTGGTTATCATAAACTCAAGATTCGTGCAACGGATATTCCAAAGACCGCCTTTACCACCAGATATGGATTGTATGAGTATACAGTCATGTCTTTTGGATTAACCAATGCCCCCGCTTATTTCATGAATCTCATGAATAAGAATTTTATGAACTTCCTGGATAAGTTTGTCATTGTTTTTATCAATGATATTCTGATCTATTCCAAGTCAGAAGAAGACCATGAGCTACACCTAAGAACCATCCTTGAAACCCTTAGAGAGCATCAGTTGTATGATAAGTTTAGCAAATGTGAGTTTTGGTTGAAGGAAGTAGGATTCCTAGGACATATCGTGTCAGCAGGAGGAGTCGTTATCGATCCCATCAAAATCAAAGATGTTGAAGACTGGAAAGCCCCAACCACTCAAACCCAGTCCATTCATTACTCGGATTAGCGGGATATTACCGCAAGATCGTTGAAGGATTTTCGAGCATCGCAAGACCAATGACCCAATTGCTGAAGAAAGATAAGAAGTTTGAATGGATGGATAAATGTGAAGCAAGTTTTCAAGAGCTCAAGAAGAGATTGATTTCAGCCCCAATTCTGATTATGCCGGATATCAAGAAGCCTTTGATGTGTATTGTGATGCATCCAAGATTGGTCTCAGATGTGTGTTGATGCAGGAAGGCAAAGTCATAGCATATCTGTCCCGACAACTAAAGCAGCATGAGCAAAACTACCCTACCCATGACCTTGAGCTAGAAGCAGTAGTTTTAGCTTTGAAGACATGGTGTCATTACCTTATGGGTAACCGCTTTGAGATTTATTCGGATCACAAGAGTCTGAAGTATATTTTCACCCAGAAGGAGCTGAATATGAGGCAAAGGAGATGGATAGAGTTAATCAAGGATTATGACCTTGACATTCACTATCACCTCGGCAAAGCTAATGTGGTAGCGGATGCTCTTAGCAGATTGCCGTATAGATTAAACACCATGATTAAAGAAGCCCAACCAAGTTTGCATGAAGAGTTGGAGCAGTTTCGAACAGAGCTAGTTAGCAAAGGATTTTTTAGCTAGCATTGAACTTAAACCCACGTTGATTGGTCAGATCAAGGAAGCACAGAAGGGAAATGCAAGTATCGATGGAATCAAACATCGTATTGGTACAGGAAAGGTACCCGAATTCACCGAGGATGAAGAAGCAGTTTTGTGGTACAAAGGACATATCTGTGTGCTAGTAGATTCTGAACTGAAGCAAGTTATCATGCAGGAAGCTCATGATACTCTTTATTCTATCCACCCTAGAGGAACAAAGATGTATCAGGATTTGAAGGAGCAATTTTGGTGGCACAAGATGAAGAGATAAATCGGAAGCTACATAGCCAAGTGTGATATCTGTCAGCGAGTCAAAGCGGAACATCAAAGACCCGCAGGACTTTTGCAACCATTGCAGATTCCGGAATGGAAATGGGATTCTGTCGGAATGGATTTCATCACCGGTTTGCCTACTTCTAGTAGGAGAAATGACTCTATTTGGGTCATAGTTGATAGACTATCCAAGGTATCCCATTTTATACCTCAACACTACCTACCAGAGTTTGAAGCTAGCAGAGTTGTACATTGCTAGAATCATCAGTTTGCATGGAACCCCTAAGACCATAGTATCGGATCGAGGAACCCAGTTTACCTCAAGATTTTGGCAGAAAGTCCAAGAAGGATTAGGAACCAAGCTAAACTTTAGTATAGCTTATCACCTGCAGACCGATGGGCAAACTGAAAGAGTCAACCAAATCTTAGAAGATATGTTAAGAGCTTATGTTCTAGAATATGGATAAAAATGGGAAGATTGTCTACCTTTCGCAGAATTCTCATACAACAACAGTTATCAAGCCAGTTTGCAAATGGCCCCATTTGAATTTCTGTATGGAAGAAAGTGCCGTACCCCCTTGAATTGGTCGCAAGTAGGAGAGAGTCAGATTTTTGGACCCGACATGCTACGAGAAGCCGAAGAGAAGGTTCATAAAAGTCCGTGAACACCTCAAGACCGCCCAATCCAGACATAAGAGTTATGCGGACAAGAGACGTCGAGACCTGACCTTCAATGTCAGAGATTTTGTGTATCTCAAAGTATCACCCTTGAAGGGAATGCAACGTTTTCAAATGATAGGGAAGTTAGCCCCCAGATATATTGGACCCTTCAAGATTTTGAATCGCCGAGGAGAAGTATCATATCAACTGGAACTGCCAGAGGAGATGTCAGCCATCCATAATGTGTTCCATATCTTGTTACTTCGCAAATGCCTAGAAGTTTCGGAGAAGACCGAAGTATTCAAGAACATCGATCACCGAGCCATAGATATCAACAAGGATTTGACGTATCATGAAGTACCCATTAATATTTTGGAAGAAGCCTTCAGAACCACCAGGACCCGGAGTATCAAGTTTCTCAAGATCCAGTGGAGCAACCAAACCGAAGAAGAAGCTACTTGGGAGCGAGAAGATTATATTAGGACTGAGTTTCCAAATCTCTTTAGTTCCTGGTTTTTCTTAAATCTCGGGACGAGATTTTGTTTAAGGAGGGAAGGTTTGTAACACCCCAAAAACATTAATCAAGATTATCAAGTTCTAATCACCCAAATTTAGGGTTAACAAAAAACTTTTATTCCAAAAATCTATATGAATGCATGTGTGTTTTGCCTTAGTGTATGATTGAGTGCATTTGCCATGTTTGATTGCTACAAATGATGATAAATGGTTTATAGATAAATGCTACATCATCTAGGACAATTACAAACAAAATCAAAAGAAAAAGAAATCAAATATGAATTAAATAAGCTAATGGTCATTTTGACCAAAGTTAACCACTAGGCCACTTTGAGTGTTCCTAGCAAAGAATTTCTAACAGAAACAGTTCCACTTCTTTTCACCCCTTGCTAGACCAAGTAAATGTGAACCAAGGCCCACTTTACAAACTCACAGAAACTATTTTCAAATCGATTTAAAGGACAGTTCAAATTTGAATCAAGTTCATATGGTAAGATCACCATTTTGCAAAAACCAACTAAATCAATTCACCTTGCCTTTTCCACGCAACCATAGACACTCAAGCATAAGATAAGATCACTCACCAAATTTCATTCAAAATTTTCAAACTTAAGATCATTCGGCCATTTAATCAAACACCTTGCAGACACAATTTAAACCTGGCCTAACTTCACTATTTTGAGCAGTGATCACCCAACCAAATTGTCCCCTCTTCACTCCCATGTCTCCCCCAGTGTCTAGCAATGAATGGACAGCCATGATGACCCACAAGTATAGGGGGTGTATCGCAGTATTTTTGAGGGAAGTGAAACCCAATTTATTGATTCGACACAAGGGGAGCCAAAGAATATTTATAAGCCTTAATAGCTGAGTTGTCAATTTAGCTACACCTGGAAACAATCTTGCTCACAGTAGTTTATCCGTAGCAACAGTTTTGTAGTAGGAATAGCAAAGTAACAACAGTAGTAAAGTAAAGACATCAGTAACAATAGCAGTAAACAGTGGGATTCGAGTGCGGTAGGCATAGGGATGGATGGACGGGCGTTGCATGGACAAGACAATTCACATATCAATCAGAACATAGGGCAATTGCAGATAAATAAGATAAAGCATCCAAGTACTATATAATCCTAGGCATGTGTTCCATATATAGTCATACGTGCTCGCAATGAGAACTTGCACAACATCTTTTGTCCTGCCAGCCTGTTTGCGGCGGGGCCTCAAGGGAACTACTGGCAATTAAGGTGCTCCTTTTAATAGAGCACCGGAGCAAAGCATTAACACTCCGTGAACACATGTGATCCTCACATCAAAGCCATTCCCTCCGGTTATCCCGATTTCTGTCACTTCGGGGCCATTGGTTCCGGACAACAACGTGTGTATACAACTTGCAGATAAGACCATAAACAATACTATCATAATGAATCAATAAATGTTTAGATCTGAAATCATGGCACTCGGGCCCTAGTGACAAGCATTAAGCACAACAAGTCGCAACAAAGTCATAAAGCACTAATAAAAGATACTAGGCACCATGCCCTAACAATCTGATGCCATTACATGAACGATCTGATCCAATCCCTACCATCCCCATAGCCTACAGCGGGGGATTACTCACTCATAGATGGGGGAAACATGGATTGTCGATGGAGAAGCGATGGTGATGATGATGGTGATGATCTCCTCCAATTCCTAGTCCCGGCAGGGTGCCAGAACGGAGTTTCTGGTGCTATTTCGTGGAATCTGGTGGTGGAGGCGAAGCGGAACTCCTTCTGGAAAAACGTTGAACCACCCGGAGTTTTTAGGTCAGAAGGCTTCTTATAGGCGAAGAGGGAGACCGAGGGGGTGCCTAGGGGGCCCACACCATGCCCTAGCGCAGCCAGGCCTAGCCCGCGCCTGGGGTGGTGTGGCCAGCCCCTGGCCCTCCTCCGTCTCGTATTCTGGCTCCGTGAGTCTTCCAGAAAAATAGGCACTTTGGCTTTTGTCCCGTCCAATTCCGAGAATATTCATTTTGTGACTTTCCTGGAACCAAAAACAGCAGAAAACAGGAAGCTAGCACTGTGGCTCTTGTTAATAGGTTAGTCCAAGAAATCATATGAAAAGTACTCCAAAGTGTGGACAAAACACAAGAAAGTGGATAAAACCAAGCATGGAACATCAAAAATTATAGATACATTTGCAATGTATCAACATCCCCAAGCTTAACTCCTGCTCGTCCTCGAGTAGGTAAGTGATAAAAAAGAAAGAATAGTTTTTGAGGTGACATGCACCATCATAAACTTGATCAAAGTATTTGTAAAACATTCATAGTACTTCAATCATAACATGAAAGACAAAGTTCTAGCAATAAGACAAAGAAACTATGATGCAACATGAAAAGGCACAAACAAAAGATTCATGAATAACAATGCTTTGCAAGATGTTTGTTTGTTTCACATAAAGAAAACATACCATAGTGGCATTCAGCTTGTCCCTCATAGAGTAGCAATCATAAATGCATAGGACACCTTCAAAGTTTATAAGAGTGACTAGATACAAATAGTTTAAAACAAGCAATATCAAGGTATACATCAATCAACTAGTCTTGGGACAATGCACATAGAACTAAGAATGGCCACTATGCTCTCAAAGTAGGTGCATAAAGGTAGAAGGTGGAGACTCAATATAATGGTGGAAGAAAGGCCTTCATAGAAGGAAGCAGAGATTCAAGTTTCATAAAGAGCTTCCAAAAATTATAGTACTTATAGCTTTCAGCTCTCATTGCCCCTATCATAAGCATCTTGAAGTGATTAAGGTTAAAGTGAACAAACTATGGTGTACATGCTTGACGAAGTATAAGTTAGAAATCGCATGTCCCTTGTATACGAGGGCCGCTCCTCATGCTACTCAAGTTTAGTCACCGGTAAGTTCTTGTCATCGTAAGTACATGTGTATCATAGAGAACCGCCAACGGGGTACCCCTTGCCCGATGATACGGAAGAATCCCCATATCAAAATGACAAGGCAAGCAGACAACGAGCATCTCAGCAATCTTCTTATTTACCATGGGAATATGGTGCCTTTTTCTCTCTTTCCTCTTTTCATAATCTTTTTTTTATTTTTCTCTTTTTTCCTCAATATAGGACTCTTTTTTATAAGAAGAATGCTTCATAGACAGCTCATTATGGTTACGCTGCAAGTTTCCACCATGTCAACATGGATTAGACCAGCGGCCCATGCGTTTCTCTAACACATATACATAACTCCATGGACTTACAAGCTCCCCTTTCATTTCACACCGACGACATCCATATACAAAAGAGCATGATATCAACTAGGTACAAGTACCCGTGCAATGTTGAAAGCGTTCCCCATGACAGCATGGTTCTGCTAATCCCCAACAAATAAGTGCAAGCATATACAACATATACGACACAATGGTTCAAGTTTATTAAGGGCAAGAAAAGTAAAGTGTGCCATCAAGTTCGTGAGAGCTTTAATCACTAGTTTGCTCATAACAAGTTTAATTTGGAAGGTAAACAAAAACATGAATATACTTGGAATAGAATATGCTAGTAGGTAGGTATGGTGGACTCTTTGGAATAACTTGGTTTAGGGAGTTATATGCATGAGTGGAACTCATACTTGGTTGTGGAGGCTAGCAAAAGACTGGGATCGACAAACTAAGAGAGCAATAATGGCCATAATCATGCAGAGCGACAAAACATCATTGAACAATGCATAAAGTGATACTACAAGTTGAAAACTAAAGGATCATAAAGGCTATGGTGACTTGAGATAGTCATCATGGTGTGAGCATGTGCCAAGTCAACCCAAATAAAGCATCAAAGGAGAATACCACTATACTACGCTTTAATATGCTAAAACAACACATGATCCATCCAAGGCACATTAAGCAATCTCAATTGTTTATAACAAGTCATGCTACAGCAAAGAATACTAAGCATAAAGCCAAAACAATATCAAGCATGGCATGACAAAGCATAGGCCACAGTCAAAAACAAGCTCTTTTTACCACATAAGCATGAACTTTCCTAGTCTTTTCTAAACCAAACCAAACTATTTGAAAACCAATGTATGAAAGAGGAGATCCAACCAATTTATTAATAAAACTAAGAAAACCAAAGCAAACGAAAAAACAAAACGAAAACAAAAAATAAGACGCTCCAAGGACAACACAACTGTGCATGAAACAATAAAAATGTAGCGTTTGGAAGAAACCTGGAATTTTTATTGATGAAGAAGGGGATGCCTTGGGCATCTCCAAGCTTTGACGCTTGTACTTATTGGATATTTGTTGGGGTGTCACGCGTGGCATCCCCAAGCTTGAGCTTTAGTTCATCCTTCATCTCATTACTCATTCCTTCCATACACCTGAAAATTTTCCTTAATACAAAATTTCACACAATCTTTATTAGCAACATTAGTGCACTCAAGATAAATAAGTCTTAAGGTTCAGTTCTAACACCAAATAAACTTCCATTAGAACACTATCTACTGTAGCACTTCCTTAAAAAAGCTCAATTACCCAAAAGAACTCAAAAAGGAACCAACAAGAAGCAAATGCAAATAATGGCAGAAATCTGTCAAAATAGACCAGCAGGTAAAGACGAATTTTTTCGAAGACCTTCTGTTGCTCAAATCAAAAAGTGTTGAACTAACGAAAGTTAGATAACAACCTGGGGCAGAATCACAAAAATTCACGCCTCAAAAATACGTTCAGAGATTTTACACGAATTTTTACGGTGAAGCACAGAAATCTGTTTCGGGACAGCAACTTTCCCAATCATTACTTCTCTCTCATTAGAGGTTATTCTTGGCACAAAAAGCAAATAAGAAGGATAAGGAGCGGTTATTACTGAATTAATAACTTCCAAGACTCATCAAAAACTTTTGTGTTATCTCTCAATAAGTACTTTTCTTTAACGCCTTTAAGTTAGGCATAAGCAAAAACTAAAATGGATAGAATAGAAGTAAGCGGAGATAATCATGGTGAAAACATCGTTTTGTTCAATGAAATCCTTTTGTTAACAAGGTTGATCAGGTCTTGTTACCAAAACAATTTCATATGATACAAAACTTTGTATTCCACTAATGATTATGTTACCTCAACCTTGATAGCAATGGTCCCAATCATAATAGTTTCAATTTTTTCTCTTGGTATGGGACACAATATATTTCTCCAACTTGAATGCCCTCAACATGTTCAATTGAATTCAAACCATAAGTCCTTTCAATCTTCTTGGGGAAATAGACAATATGTTCCTTGTCATTAACATTGAAGGTCACCTTCCCTTGATTATAATTAATAACAGCTCCTATAGTATTTAAGAAAAGGTCTCCCAAGAATAATAGACATATTATCATCTTCAGGCATAATAGTTTGAGAGGATGATATCATAAGAAATATGAGTTGAAGTAAAAGATAGCATCAAGAAGCAAATTCAAAAACACATTTAAGTCTAACCCACTTCCTATGCATAGGAATCATGTATGCAAATAAATTCACAAAGAACAAAGTGACAGGCATAGGTAGATAAAACAAGAGTAACTTCAAAACTTTCAGCACATAGAGAGGTGTTTCAATACCATGAAAACTTCTACAACCATATTTTCCTCTCTCATAATAATTTCCAGTAGCCTCATGAATAAACTCAACAATATAACTATCACATAAAGCATGCTTTTGATGATCTACAATCCTCAGGAACATAATATTCATCCTCCTTTAGTAACCATGGAGGACAATCAAATAATGTAAGGGATAAAGAGTTACTCTCATTAGAAGGTAGGCATGGGTAGCTAATCCATTCTTACTCCTTTTGTTCATCACTCTCCTCCACTTTTTCATCTAATGAGATTTCAGGTTCATCAATTTCTTCTTCCATAGGATCCTGCAAGGCATTAGTCTCTTCCATTTGTGGAAAGCATCTATTAATATATTCAAGAATATAGCCATTTTCATCCTTGTAATTATCAAAGCAAAATTTAAGTATACCATAAACCTCATTTTTGTAAGGTGAATCATCAATATTTTCAAGCAAACTAGCAAGTTCAAAAGCACCCTTCCAAGTAATAAATTATTCAATTTGTTCCACATCATAAAAGTCATAATTTCCCTTAACATAAGAAGATATGGTAACATCATCATTATACTAACATTGAAAAGGGAGGTGTTTATACCTCTTACAGCAACAAGATTTATCCAAGCAATACGTAACATTATAAGTAGAGCACACGTTTCTAGCAATGGTATACAATTTATCAATCTGTTCCCATAAGTGTTTCCCTTTTTGTGACAAGCGGTGTTCCTTATAATAATATTTTTGATCTTCCGTGAACCCACCTTGCCAATAAGATTCAGTTTCAAAGAAACCAACCATTGACAACAAGAATGATAAGGCAAGACAATAACAGACCAACGGAAATAACAACTAGAGTAGGAACTACTTTTTTGTGTATTTTTGATAAAGACACAAGCAAACAAGGCGAATATAAACTTAGCTTGAACAATAGTGATTCCAAGTGGACTTGATAAATAAAGCTATGATCCTCGGCAACGGCGCCAGAAAATAGTCTTGATGACCCACAAGTATAGGGGGTGTATCGCAGTATTTTCGAGGGAAGTGAAACCCAATTTATTGATTCTACACAACGGGAGCCAAAGAATATTTATAAGCCTTAACAGCTGAGTTGTCAATTCAGCTGCACCTGGAAACAATCTTGCTCACAACAGTTTATCAGTAGCAACAGTTTTGTAGTAGGAATAGCAAAGTAACAGCAGTAGTAAAGTAAAGACAACAGTAACAATAGCAGTAAACAGTGGGATTCGAGTGCGGTAGGCATAGGGATGGATAGACGAGCGTTGAATGGACAAGACAATTCACATAGCAATCAGAACATAGGGAAATTGCAGATAAATAAGATAAAGCATCCAAGTACTAGATAATCCTAGGCATGTGTTCCATATATAGTCATATGTGCTCGCAATGAGAACTTGCACAACATCTTTTGTCCCGCCAGCCCGTTTGCAGCGGGACCTCAAGGGAACTACTGGCAATTAAGGTGCTCCTTTTAATAGAGCATCGGAGCAAAGCATTAACACTCCGTGAACACATGTGATCCTCACATCAAAGCCATTCCCTCCGGTTATCCTGATTTCTGTCACTTCGGGGCCATTGGTTCTGGACAACAACGTGTGTATACAACTTGTAGATAAGACCATAAACAATGCTATCATAATGAATCAATAACATGTTCAGATCTGAAATCATGGCACTCGAGCCCTAGTGACAAGCATTAAGCACAACAAGTCGCAACAAAGTCATAAAGCACTAATAAAAGATACTAGGCACCACGCCCTAACAATCTAATGCCATTACATGAACAATCTCATCCAATCCCTACCATCCCCATAGCCTACATCGGGGGATTACTCACTCATAGATGGGGGAAACATGGATTGTTGATGGAGAAGCGATGGTGATGATGATGGCGATAATCTCCTCCAATTCCCAGTCCCGGCAGGGTGCCAGAACGGAGTTTCTGGTGCTGTTTCGTGGAATCTGGTGGTGGCGGCAAAGCGTTACTCCTTTTGGAAAGACGTCGAACCCCTCGGAGTTTTTAGGTCAGAAGACTTCTTATAGGCAAAGAGGGAGACCGAGGGGGTGCCTAGGGGGCCCACACCATGCCCTGGCGCGGCCAGCCTTTTGGGGGGTGTGGCCAGCCACCCCTCCTCCATCTCAGATTCGCTCCGTCGGTCTTCGAAAAATAGGCACTTTGGCTTTTGTCCCGTCCAATTCCGAGAATATTCATTTTCTGACTTTCCTGGAACCAAAAACAGTAGAAAACAGGCAGCTGGCACTGTGGCTCTTGTTAATAGGTTAGTCCAAGAAATGATATGAAAAGTACTCCGAAGTGTGGACAAAACACAAGAAAGTGGATAAAACCAAGCATGGAACATCAAAAATTATAGATACATTAACCCCTTGCCGTTGCGCTAGTGCACAGCGCCCGAAGCCACACTCGCCGGCCGACCATGGACAGAGCGCCATGGACCACGCCACCCTCTCCTATGACACGCAGGAGACCGACAACCATCCACCACAACCCCCTGTCCAGCCCTTGCCCACAGCCAGGCCCTAGACCACCCCAGCATCGCCACACCCATTGTCTCTGTGCCGTGCCGAGAGCGCGCTAAAGCGTCACAGCCGACCAGCTCGCCTTAACCCCAACTAGCTCCCAGACATCCTCGTTCACCGCCGCTCGACCCGTAGCCCCCGTGCGCCTCCTCAAACACCGCCGGTTCCGCGCAGAGCATCGCACGCGCCCAACCAACCTCGACCGCCTCATGCCGCGCCATTACGCCCGTGATGACCGCCAGGGAGCACCGCTCGCCCCCTACCCTCAGCCATGTCGTTAGCTCGTTGTACCATCGTCGCCAGAGAAACCAACCCATCCTGCTCGATCCCCTCGTCGGTGTATAAATAGAGGCCCTCTCCGCCTCAATTCCCCACACCACCTCACTCCCCACTCTTCACAACAACTCCCACACCGCCTCAATTCCCCACACCACCTCACTCCCCACTCTTCACAACAACTCCCACACCCTTCCTCGGAGCAAGGAGAGCACCACTTCGCCGAAATTTAGCCGGAGCCCGCCGCTGTAGTGAAGGAAGGGCACCGTCGATTGGAGCCGCCCCATGAGCTGCCGCGACCACCGTTCGAACCGCCGTTGTCGACCACATCGTTCGCCCCCACCGCTGCGTTAGGGTTTAGACCTCGCCGGAGCTGTTCGTCGTCGACGATGAACCTCAGCCGTTAGATCGTGTTCTAATCGTAGGGCCTAGATTGCACGATATTGTTTCGGGTAGTTTGAGTCGGTGACTAGTGGGACCCCCTATCAGCAACCCGCTGCGCAATGCTGTGCAGACTGGTCCAGCTCAGTTAGTTTCCCGCGCAAGCCTGTAGATTCAAATAACTATTTTCCATTTTACTTAAAACTAGTTTCTGTCAGTAGATTCAAAAATCAATTCAGAGAGTTTCACTGAACCAAATTGCATGATTCCAATTTTGTTAGAAAGGTATTTAAATTATCTATCCAAGCCCGTTGAATTCAGACCATTTAGAGTTAGAGATCACCTATAGTAAAAATAACAAGACAGAGACTTTTCCACATTCAAACATTTTTCAAAAATCAACCATAAATGCTTTTGAGTTGATTCCAACTCTCAAAGATCACATTTGACAAGATCTATCTGAATATGTAAAAATATTTAGGTTTGCATGCAGTGACATTGGACTAGTACCAAAAGAATGTTAATTAGGCATTTCTAGTCACTTTAATTCTATTAAATGATAATCTTAAACTTTATAAAATATGACCACCACTTTAAATCACATTCCCATGTATTAGAATATGTGGTGATGACATGTATCAACATGATCCCATATTTTTAATTGGAGAATATGAAATCTTAAGTATTTTCAATGAGTAGAAATTACTTTTCTAAATTAAGACAAACAAGATTAAGTCTTTATTTCATGTGATGATTGTGATGATGCTAGATAATCAAGTGTGAGCCTTAGTGTGCTAAATAGAAGTAGTTAAGTATTGTTTGGTGATTGTGTACCTCGTATTCATTTATACACGATACTACCGACCCAGGATACGAGGAGGAGGAGTACTACCAAGAAGAAGAAAACTTCAACCACTGCACTACTCAAGGCAAGCTAACACTTGCAAGTATTATACCTATGCAAGCCTAGCACTACAAGTTAACTATGCAAGTTAACACTTGCCCCCTTCATAACCTATGCAAGATGCATTAGGCATGCTTTGGTTATACCACTTTGATTATACCAATCCCAAGTTTTACTTGCAACCTTTATTCTTTTACTGATACCAAAGTTCTTTACTTTTAGTTAGTGCTTTGTGAGTATTGGAAAAATAGTATAGATACCATAAAGAGTATAAAACTAGTCCTAACTAGTTATACTTAGATGTCATTCCAAGGCATGAGATTAGAGTTGGATAGTTACACTTGATTAGCACCCCTCATTAGTGAATACCCTCAACTTTAGTGGCTAGTGCTAAGCAAAATAGTTCATCACTTTAGATGGGAATACTTGGTGAAAATGATTATGAAAACCTTGGAATGATGATTCATTCTATTGAAATGTTTTGACATGTGTTGAGAAACACAAAAGGATTTGATGATGAAAATGTTGAGGCATGATCCTTAGCCCTTTATAAAAACTGACGGTTGGGTTCGGATGCAATACCATTCCAAGCTTATCGTACAACCACAATACCTGAATTGGGTAGGGCTTAACTGGAAGTTTATATGCCTTAGTATGGGTTCCCTCGTGGAAAGAGGTTGAGCTGACGCTACCTCGTGAGTGTGAATGTCCACCTATGCAGTGCCTAGGATGGCAGATGGCCATGGCTGGGAGGCCAAGCTCATAGGGGAGGTGCCTATACTAGAGTGTGTAATTGAAAGGTTATGATTGATTATCCGCATACTAAGTATGATGATTCAGGGTTATCCCTAACGGATGTATTGAATTTTGTGGTGAAAGTGTACCACCTCTGCAGAGTGTCAAACTATTCGAATAGCCGTGTCCGCGGTCATGGACAGTTGGAGTGGCCATGCTGTTCCATCGTCAGATGTTTTCAAAATGACTAGTGAATTGAACTATGACTTTGACTTGACCACAACAGGGTTGTGGATATGAAAACTAGGTTCCCACTTAACTGATTTAGAACATTAACTTAGTTTTCTTTACTTCTAAACTCAGTTTTAGATAAGCCTGGCTTCTTGCAAATAAACCTAGGGCTTAAGATTCCTACTAGAACTACCTTACTTGTTAGTGATAGTTTGCGACTACTTAAAGAGTACTCATGGCTTTGTCCCTGGCTATTCCCGTGGCCAGACTATGAGGAGGACTACCAGGATGATGGACAGCAGGAGGTCTACGACAACTAGGATCATCTCCCATCATTAGCATTGCCCGTGACTCTGAAGATGGAGCCCCTACTACGTTTCTTTTCCGCTGCTTGATTTGTATTAAGACTGGATCATGACATCCTTTATTTGTAAGACCTTATTATGGTTTGTAATGGATGATGTACTGTGATACCAATCGGTTATGTCTCGCAAAAATGGTAATCTTGGGATTGCAAGGTATGGCATAACAGGCATCTGGGATTAAAAATCCGGGTGTTGACACCAAGGTAATCGGCTTATGCCTTCTGCCTCCGCCCTTGCCAACATCCACGGCGTGTTGGATCATGCTGTCAAGATCCATGTTGATTGCTCTGCCACAGAATGGGCAAAACAGTCTCCCCCTACGGTAGAAACGGATTAGCCCTTACCGTAACCGCCTCAGCATGTAGTGGTCCCTGGATTCCTCGCTATCGTCCATGCCATCATCATCCTCCTGTTGATTTTTAAGAATATAACTTAGAACTCATACATATGATGGAATTTTATTACAACTCAAGAATTGACAACATATATATGTAAGACAATATTAAGTTGATATCAAAGAGAAAGCATCTCAGCAATAGTTTGATCAGTTCATATATCATTTCATCCAAACAAAATGACAATTAATTGGATCAAAATGTATGTAGAATAAATCTAGGGGCCTCATAAGTTTCTTCAGGGATGGAGTGAGCGAACCAAGTAACAATTGCACAACCTATATTATTCGTGTACATCGCCCTAGGTTCGCAAACTCATCCCGAAAAAAATCTGACACCAATGTGTCTGCCTCTCTTTTGGGGCAAATTTGAATCATTGGCCACAATAAGAAATTGAAATGTAATCGTACAAAAAAATATTCAGGGATATACATAGTTAGGTACAAAAACAAGCCTAAATATTGTAATTATAAATAAAAACCAAACAATTAATCTTCAGGTACATGTTAAAAATACTTATGATCAAAACCATTCATATACATATGCATCATACGAATCATTCAAAGATCAGAAACAATTCAAGGATCATATATGTAGTTCCATATGAGAATAAATCAAGAGCCTCATAATTTGTTTCAGAGATGGAGTTGGAGAACCAAAGTACTAACAGTACAACCTATATTGTTTGTGTGCATTGCTGCCTCAGGTTCACCAACCCATCCCTAAAACACGACACCATCATATGTGTCTCCCCTTGAACTCTTTTGTGGAAAATTTCAATCATCGGCCTCGGTGACAAACTGAAATGTATTTCTTATACACTATGAATGCATGGAATAGATAATTCAAATATCATAGTTCTATGAATGTAGAATAAAGATTGTGGCCTCATAAGTTTATTCAGGGATGGCGTAAGTGAACTAAGTAACAATTGCACAAATTATATTGTTCTTGTACATGGCCCTAGTTTCGGTAACTCATCCCTAAAAAAATCTGACACTAATGTGTTTGCCTCTCTTTTGTGGCAAATTTGAATCATTGGCCATAATAAGAAATTGAAATGTAATCATACAAAACAATATTCAGGTATATACATATGCATTATATGACTCATTCAAAGATCAGAAACAATACAAAGATTATATATATAGGTTCCATATAAGAATAAATTAAGGGCCTCATTATTTTTTTCAGAGATGGAGTTGGAGAACCAAAATATCAACAACACAACCTATATTGTTTATGTACATTGCTGCCTCGGGTTCACTAACCATCCCTAAGAAAATGACACCATCAGATGTGTCTCCCTTGCACTATTTTGAGGCAAAATTGAATCATTGGGCCCAGTAAGGAATAGAAATGTAATGTTATAGGCATGTGGTGTATTGAAATCAACACTCAACTAGCAAACTCAACTAGATGGCAGATGAGCAGATTGGGGTTTTGTGACTAGACGGATTGGGGTTTTGTGACTAGATGGCAGATGCATCAATCGACCGTTCGAACCATATATATACTACCCTACTTCAAGAGCAAAAGAATCTATACACGATTGAGCAAATCCTATGTATGAACAGTGAAATCTGCGGCTGCGACTAGAGAAGCTAGCAATGTAGTACCTCAGACTCCTCATCAGGGACCTCCTCCTCGAACTCGTCATTCTCTGTGATTGCGTCGAGGATTTCTTGGACGATGATGGGGTCGTTGATGTAGAGCACCGGATTGCCTCTGCCTGCCGCCTTCCCCCCATCCAGATCTGCCGCTGGCACCACGACATTGTCGGCCACCTGCTGCTCGACGACGATGGCTACTGGCTGGATGGATGAGCTCGAACCCTCGACGGTGTGGCAACGAGTGGCGTTCATGCCCAGAGAAGACGCCTCCACCTTCTTGGCGATGACCGAGCCATCTGCTGTTGCGCCTTCAAATGGCTTCACCTCCGGCTCGTCTCCACGCGTACGCTTTGGCGCACCTAGGGAAGGAGGTGGTGCAAGCGAAGGAGTTTCAGCGTGCGCGGTAGGTGCAGATTGGGGTTTTGGGACTAGACAAATTGGGTAAATGACACGAGCTCATGGAAGAAGAAGGCCGAGCGGGTTTATAAACACTGGACCGTTCGTAGTCCGTGAGTGGACACGTGTGGTGGGCGAGGGGGATGGGGCTACCATGATCTCCACTTTTTTTTGGGTTCCGTTTTTTTGAAACAACCATGATCTTCACTTTAGAACTACATTGAAAACACGCTCATGGCAGACCTCGATTCCACTGCATGCAAGTGGCGCGAAACCAATTTCTAGAAACGTTAGATCTACTCGAGGGGCCTCCTTGACTCATGGAAGTTACTTGTGGTAGGGCCTAGTTGGAAGTGAGATTGAGAGCGCTGCGTAAAAATGGGATATGTCTTATTAAAATCAAGTGGCAATAAATTGCAGCGTCTCGTTGACAACCATGAACTCGATGACCCTGCTGCCCGGTGCATGTGTTGTAGTAGCAGTACTAGGCTTTTCAGACTTGATTAAACATGACATGACGAGTCGACGACTTCTTCCATGGACGGCTTCGTGTTCCTTCTTGTAGAAGTCTCGCTGATTGAGACGTCCGTGCTGTCTCACGCTGTACTGTGAAGGGCACGATGTGTGCAACGATCCTCGTTGGATCACACAGGATCAACGGTAGGTGCGAACAATCCATGTGACAACTGTGACAACCAATCAGGTCATATCACACAGAGTGAGCACATGTTTGGGCTTCTACGAAAGAGAGAGAGATAGAGAGAGAGAGGGCAAAACTGAGTAGTATCAAAAAACCAAGGGCAAAACTAAGTAGTATAAAAATGGAAAGTGAGTGTCTTGTACAATGAAATACATCATGGCATACATCAAATTTTGCCAAGATAGATCCACTAGAGTTCATTGGATGTGTGTTCTTCTCATAAACCGCATGGATCCACTAGAGTTTATTACATGTGTGTTATTCTCATAAACCACATGGATCCACTAGAGTTCATTGGATATGTGTTATTTGTCATAAACTACATGCATCCACTAGAGTTCATTGGATGTGTGTTATTGTCATAAACCACATGGATCCACTAGAGTTCATTGAATGTCTGTTCTTTTCACAAACCACATGGATCCACTAGAGTCATTTCATGTGTGGTCTTTTCACAAACCACATATGGATCCACCAGAGTCATTGCATGTGTGTTATTGTAATAAACCACATGGATCCACTAGAGTTCATTAGATGTGTGTTATTGTCATAAACCACACGGATCCACCAGTGTCATCGCATGTGTGCTCTTTTCATTAACCACAACTAGAGTCATTGCATGTCTTTTCTTCTCACAAACCACATATGGATCCACCAGATTCATTGCATGTCTATACTTCTCACAAACCACATATGGATCCACTAGAGTCAATGCATGTATGTTCTTTTCACAAACCACATATGGATCCACCAGTGTCATTGCATGCATGTTCTTTTATTGAACCACGGTTAGAGTCATTGGATGTGTGTTCTTTTCACAAACCACATATGGATCCCCCAATGTCATTGAATGTGTGTTCTTTTCACAAACCACATATGGATCCACCCATGTCATTGAATGTGTGTTCTTTTCACAAACCACATATGGATCCACCAGAGTCATTGCATGTCTGTTTTTATCACAAACCACATATGGATCCACAGCTAGAGTCATTGCATGCTTGTTCTTTTCACAAACCACATATGGATCCACCAGTATCATTACATGTGTGTTCTTTTCATGAACCACAACTAGAGTCAGTGAATGTCTGTTCTTTTCACAAACCACATATGGATCCACTAGAGTTATTTCATGTGTTCTTTTCATTAACCACAGCTAGAGTCATTGTATGTATGTTATTTTCACAAAGCACATATGGATCCACCAGTGTCATTGAATGTGTGTTCTTTTCTCAAACCACATATGGATCCACCAGAGTCATTGCATGTCTGTTCTTTTCATAGACCACATATGGATCCATAGCTAGAGTCATTAGATGAGTGTTCTATTCACAAACCACATATGGATGCACCAGTGTCATTGCATGTGTGTTCTTTTCACAAACCAAATATGGATCCACTAGTGTCATTGCATGTCTGTTCTTTTCACAAACCATAGTTAGAGTCATTGGATGTGTGTTCTTTTCATGAACCAGAACTAGAGTCAGTGAATGTCTGTTCTTTTCATAAACCACATGAGCATGTGTTTTCTTTTCATAGACCACATGAGCATGTGTTTTCTTTTCATAGACCACATATGGATCCACAGCTAGAGTCATTAGATGTGTGTTCTTTTCATAAACCACATATGGATCCACCAGTGTCATTGCATCTATGTTCTTTTCATGAACCACAACTAGAGTCAGTGAATGTCTGTTCTTTCACAAACCACATATGGATACACCAGAGTCATTGCATGTCTGTTCTTTTCACAAACCACATATGGATCCACTAGAGTCATTGCATGTGTGTTCTTTTCACAAACCACATATGGATCCACCAGAGTCATTGCATGTCCATTCTTCTCACAAACCACATATGGATCCACTAGAGTCATTTCATGTGTGTTCTTTTCACAAACCACATATGGATCCACCAGTGTCATTGCATGTATGTTCTTTTCATTAAGCACAACTAGATTCATTGCATGTCTGTTCTTTTCACAAACCACATATGGATCCACTAGAGTCATTTCATGTGTTCTTTTCATTAACCATAACTAGAGTCATTGGATGTGTGTTCTTTTCACAAACCACATATGGATCCATTAGTGTCATTGAATGTGTGTTATTTTCACAAACCACATATGGATCCACCAGAGTCATGGCATGTGTGTTCTTTTCATTAACCACAGCCAGAGTCATTGCATGTCTGTTCTTTTCACAAACCATAGCTAGAGTCATTGGATGTGTGTTCTTTTCATGAACCACAACTGGAATCAGGGAATGTATGTTCTTTTCATAACCACATGAGCATGTGTGTTCTTTTCATAGACCACATATGGATCCACAACTAGAGTCATTGGATGTGTGTTCTTTTCACAGACCACATATCGATCCACCAGTGTCATTGCATGTGTGTTCTTTTAATGAACCACAACTAGAGTCAGTGAATGTCTGTTCTTCTCACAAACCACATATGGATCCACCAGTGTGATTGCATGTCCGTTCTTTTCATAAACCACAGTTAGAGTCATTGCATGTCTGTTCTTTTCACAAACCACATAAGGATCCACTAGAGTCACTGGATGTGTGTTCTTCTCACAAACCACATATGGATCCACTAGTGTCATTGAATGTGTGTTCTTTTCCTAAAACACATAAGGATCCACTAGTGTCATTGCATGTGTGTTCTTTTCATGAACCACAACTAGAGTCATTGCATGTCTGTTCTTTTCACAAACCAGATATGGATCCACTAGAGTCATTTCATGTGTTCTCTTATTAACCACAACTAGAGTCATTGGATGTGTGTTCTTTTCACAAACCACACATGGATCCACCAGAGTCATTGCATGTGTGTTATTTTCATTAACCACACTTAGAGTCATTGCATGTTTGTTCTTTTCACAAACCACATAAGGATCCACTAGAGTCACTGCATGTGTGTTCTTTTCAAAAACCACATATGGATCCACCAGTGTCATTGCATGTATGTTCTTCTCACAAACCACATGTGGATCCACCAGTGTCATTGCATGTGTGTTCTTTTCATGAACCACAACTAGAGTCAGTGAATGTATGTTCTTTTCACAAACCACATAGGGATCCACCAAAGTCCTTGGATGTGCGTTATTTTCACAAACCACGTATGGATCCACAAGTGTCATTGAATGTGTGTTCTTTTCCTAAAACACATATGGATCCACCAGTGTCATTGCATGTGTGTTCTTTTCATGTACCATAGCTAGAGCCATTGCATGTCTGTTCTTTTCACAAACCACATATGGATCCACTAGAGTCATTTCATCTATTCTTTTCACAAACCACATATGGATCCACCAGTGTCATTGCATGTGTGTTATTTTCATTAACCACAGCTACAGTCATTGCACGTGTGTTCTATTCACAAACCATAGCTAGAGTCATTGGATGGGGAATGTTCGTTTGCGGTACCAAACTTGGTGGGTGAGCGCACCGCGGTACCCGAGTTGTCATCAATCGAGCGGAGGGGCCATAGTAGATTCGCCAATTGTCCATAAGGGCCAAATGGGGATGAATACAAATCTAACGGCCAAACGGTCGTTTGAACCAGACGAAAAACGGTTGAACTCAAATACCGACGTTAGGTCAACTCTTCTTAGTCCGCCATGTCAGTATTCCCCGTTATCTTTTGCGGTCGTGGACTAGCTTACCCCTACGTGGACCAGATCCCTAAGTGGACTAGATCTATTTCTTTGCTCTGCTCTGGTCTTTTCTCCTGCTCCCCTCCCCATAACATTTGCTCAGCTCCGGCTGCTCGTCTCAGATCGGAGCTCGCACTTGCTCTAATTTGCGTCCCTGCCATGTCCGGTCAACCTCCCACGCCTCTAATCAAAGCTCGCAGCCGTCATCGTTGCATCGTCCGCTGTATCGGAGCTTCGTGTCCCCGAACTAATATCTCGCCTCTGGCTAGTCCTTCTCGCATGGCAGAGCGTGTCCCGTCGGGCGATCCAGACCGGCGACCGGCCTCGGGAAGTTGCGTGCTGCCGTGCTGAAGGGTTTCGCAGCATAGTAAATCAAAATTTTCTACGGAAGCGAACAGAGGGAAAGCCAAGATCTAATCTAGGAGATGCAAACAACGAGAGAGATTGGATTAGATCTTCATACCCTTGAAGATTCGCTGGCTGAGCGTTCGTCCGGAGCGTGGGTGATGTAGTCGTACTCGCTTCTCCTCCTCGCGATCCGATCCGATCCAGCACCACAAGTGGCGGTGCCTCCGTGAGATGCACACGTGCGGCACCTCGACGTCTCCTCCTTCCTCGGACCAGCAAGTATGGTGGAGAGATAGATTGGATCTACAACACGACGGCGTGGTGTATATGGTGGAGAATTTCTGCAGCAGGCTTCGCCACAAACAAATGGGAGGGAGAGAGGAGGGCAGCAGGCAACTAGGGTTTGGAGAAAGGTGTAGGTTGGGGGAGGGCACCAGCCCTCTATATATAGAGGGGGTGCGCCAGCCCTGCCCATCCTCCAAGCCTATCTCTAGTTTAAACGATTTAAACTCTCCTTCTAGAAACCCTATCTTATCTCTAGTTTAAGCGATTTAAACTTATCTAGGATCGGCTGGGCCCTATGGGGCCTTGTGCCCTGGCCCAATGCGCCAGGACACTCCCTCATAGGCCCATGCCCCTCCCCGGAAGGTGGGGCCACGTTGGTCCCCTTCCGGAAGGTTCTAAAGCTTAGTACAATACCGATTAATCCGGAACAATTCCGAACTCCAAAAACTGCACTGCCTTATATGAATCTTATTCTCCGGACCACTCCGTAACCTCTCGTGATGTCCCGGATCCCATCCGAGACTCCGAACAAAAATTCATAAACCAAGTATCCAATCTATCCTAGCGTCGAGACACGTTAAGTGTGTGACCCTGCGGGTTCGAGAATATGCAGACATGATCTTCTATCAATAATCAACAGCGGGTGCAGGCACCCATATTGACTCCCACACATTCATCGATGATCATATCGGATGAACCACGATGCCAGGATTCAATCAATCCCATATATATATTCCCTTCGTCTCGCGATATTTTACTTGCCCGAGATTCGATCGTCGGTATCGTCATACCTAGTTCAATCTTGTTCACAGCAAGTACTTTACTCGTTCCATAATCCGATATCACTTTGTGATTAACTCCTTAACCACATGCTTGCAAGCGGTGTTGATATCGATTACCGAGTGGGCCTGAATTATATCTCTCCGACTTGGGAGGGACAAATCCCATCTCGATACATACAACCCAACAGATACTTTCCGATCACCTGAGAGACACCTTTATGATCACCCTCTCATAGGATGACGTTTGATGACCTCAAAGCTTTCTTCCGATACCAGGGAGTTGCATTATCTCATGGTCTAAGGAATACAATATTTGACATAGGAAAAGCTTCGCAAAGATGAACACAATGACACGATCTAATTGCTTCGCTTAGTTTGGTGCATCACCATATCATTCTCCCAATGATATGATCTCATTATCAATTGACAACTCATGTCTATGGTTAGGAAACCTTAACCATCATTGATCAATGAGCTAGTCCATAGAGGCGTACTAGGGACACGGTGTTGTTCACAAACCACACAAGTATTAATGTTTCCGCTTAATACAATTCTAGCATGGAATATAAACTTTATCATGAACAAGAATTATAATAATAACATCTTTATTATTGCCTCTAGGGCATAATTCAAACACGTGCACCCTAGGCATGGTAGCCCTGGCACAGCAGTTCGACGACCATGCTCTCATGGCCACCGTGCTGGGCATCCGTCCCCCCGTGTCGCCGGCAGAGTTGTTGTCGGCTTTCAGGTCTCATTTTGGGATCAGATGAAGTGAGGTCAACATTGAGGTATGCGCGCCGCCATTCGATTTTTTCATCCATTTCGAGCATAGCTCAGACACCAAGCGCGTTCTGCATTCTTCTCGTTCTTTCGAGTGCTGCGGGGAGAAAATGAGCTTCATATGTTGGCATCGCGCCTGTGTGTGGGACGGTCGCTTGTGGCAGCTTCGTTTCTTCTCCAAACTCGGCTTTGACGGCCTCCCATTGGATGCTTGGGAGTTGGAGGCCCTCAAGCAGGTCGTCAGTAGCCTTGGTGGCGAGCTGGTGGAAATCGTGCCACCGAGCGATAGATGGGTCATCGAGGTAAAGGCATGGCTGAAAGATCCTGACGCCGTTCCTAAGATGTACGAGGTGCAGATTCCAAGCAGGGCAGGGCGACAGCTTTGCTGGAAGCACCCGGTCATCATCCACCTGGAGGAGGTTCTAGAATCGGTACATGGCATTCAGGGCCCCGAAGAGGCTGCCAGAAAGCGTCCTTGTCGCCTGCAGTGTTGGCCTGGAAGGATCGATGGCACAGGACCACCACCGTTTCGCGATAGCACACACAGTTTTGGTGGGGGGACCGGGCTTGGACGAGCTGGTGGTTCTGATTTCCCTCGAGTGAAGACAGAGCTCTAGTGAATTGTCGTGGTATATGTGGCTAATGAATTTGTAGTATGGAGAGCGTAGCAGGAAGTTAGCATCGACTAAAAATGTGTAATAGTTTGAATCGATGTAGTACGTGTGTGTAATAGTTTGAAGTAGTATGTGTGTGTAATAGTTTGAATCGATGTAGTATGTGTGGGTAATGAATTTGATGTAGTGTGTGTGTATAATAGTTTGAATCGATGTAGTTGAACACCGTGCTTTATAATTTCTGTGAATAACCAAGGACAACCTCATGAAAAGAGGGTGGTCTGGCAATGAGCAATGTCAATTCTGTGGATGCCAGGAAAATGTAGTCCATCTCCTCTTCAAGTACAAGGTAGCTACATTTGTAACACGTTGAACTGCAGGACCATTTTGCAGGAAACACAAGACAGATGAAAAATGGTTTACAGCACAGATAGCAGACGCAAAATCTATAGTCTAGGATAAAAAGATGCCAGTTAACTGGATTGAACCACGACTAGTAATTGAAGGAAATAGATATTTGATAGTATTTGCTTACAATAGTAGTACTTCCATACAAAAGGGTCTTATACCTACACAAAAGTGGGCTAAACTTCCTACTAGTTTGTAGAACAATTCATCAGCATTTCATCTACAAAAGCCATTCTTCAGTCTGAACTTAACTATTCTACACTGAAGAAACTACAGATCTCCACCAGAAAAGTTGGCTGGCCAATTTCCTTGAGAGGACATAAGTTCTTTGATCATTTAACCCAAACTGATCTATTGCCTTCCCGCCAAACTACAAGAAATCTGCATCGTTCATGCACGAGCGATTTGCATGCACCAGTCCCGGTTCAGTTGGACCATCCACGCCGCCGCAACGATTTCTTCAAAACTAAAATTCGGCATCTCCTTCTCGGGGTCGTAGGTCCGTGTGAACTCGAACCTGAATTCCGGGGCTGAGCTGATGCCCGCCGCCGGCTCCGGCTATCGAACAATCTAGCATGCTGAGTGTAGACGCTTGGTCGCCGCCACGGTACGGTCTCCGACGGTGCGTAGGATGGTGCGTCTTTGCCGCAGACGGCGTGCTCGTAGCCTCCCCCACTGAGGTAAGGTAGTCCGCGCCGAAGCGTGGACGCGAGAGTTCCTAAACCTTGGCGCTGCCCTGTTCGAGGGTGTGTACCGTCGGTGGCGGCATGCTCTCGTGAATGATTTGATATGTACCTTTTTCCCACTGCCTAGAGCATGTCGTAATGCCACCGCGCGATTTCTCCACATCGCTCTCTTGGCCCTGCTTGCCGAATCTGGCGCCGCGACGCCTTGCCAAGGTGACGATTCAGCACATTCGGGGAAATCATCTGCCTGGCAGGGCAATGGGAGACCGGCCTTGAAGTAGAGCTTCATGGCCTACCTTAGAGGGGCTAAATACCCCATTTTCGGTTTGTCGCATGTGGCGGCTAAGGCCGGGCCATGTTACCCTAGTTGGTGCGGCGGAGGAGCTGCGCATAAGGTGAACTGTGGTTAGTCGGAGAAGGGGTGAAAAGGCCCGATAGGTTTGGACTACGGGCACGCGTGAAAATAACCATTTCCCATTTCGTTGGAGGGTAATAATTCGACACTCGTTGCATTAACAGCTCAATCTTTATTTCCCTTCTCAGCACAAGAGTGCGAACGTATTAAAAAAGATAGGTCGTGGCTATCCACCTTATCGGGCAATGTACCAGGATAGGTAGGAGACGGGACCGGGTTTCATTTTAGAAATGTTGACGACTATGCCCTTATGTTTATACGATATTATTTATATGCCACCATGTACCGCCGAGTGTAGCAACACCATCAGAAACAGGGGATAACGACGTGGCGTGTTTTCTTTTTTTAAAAGGGCATCCGAAACAGGGGATGCCGACGTGGCATGTTTACTGATTTGCGGGCCCGCCCCCTCCACCTTCGACGCGCGCGCATCCCAGGTTCGAGGGGTGGTGCCGCCCACCAACACATTATTGTGCAATTTTCCATGTGGAACCTGAATTCCGGCGATGAGCTGATGCCCATGTCGAACACAGAGAATTCTGAAAGAAGCTACTAAAAATAAATACTTCGAATTCTGAAAGTACTAAATTTAAATACATTACAATTTTGTCTGAAAGGTAATACGCATACTGCTCATCAAAATAATATAAATACAGTACAAATTTCTACTTCGAAAAATAGTCCTGAAAATGCTAGCAAATAACCTAGGATGAATATAGGATTCATTCTCCCCTATATATTTCATCGTCGGCGGCTAACACGTGCTGCTTCCATTGATTTGCCCCATTGGGGTGCTCTCATCGGCCCATGCAATATGATCTGGATAATCAGTGCAAACGAACATCATCGTCAGGGACTTCGTCACGACGACAGATTGCAGAAGATCAGATGGTATGTGTGCTTGAAACTCAGTGTTAGACTTATGAGTGATTGGGTTCAGAAGCCAAATCTGGTACGGCTCCACCCTCTGAGCAAGAACGATTACGCCACGAGAAACATCGACAAAGTAGAATCTTTTGGAAGAAGAGGGCATCAGTTAGCACTAAGATGTTTACAATGGAAAATACCAATAAATATCGGATGTGAATGTGAACCTGCGATGGACATCCATTAGATTTGTTCTGAAGCAACGACCAGTGGCGAGGTTGAGGAAGGTGAAGTTGCCAACGTCTGGAAGTGTGTGATCTATCATGATCCAGTTGTTGAGATGGAATTCGGGCACCTTTAAAGTGCGGCGCCAATCGGTGCAGACTTCCCAACAAGAAACATAGGTGTCGACGTACTCCTCTTTCTCTAGCAAATAGTCGGCGATCTTGCGAAGTGGGTCGGCCGGGAGATCGGACCAGTTCCTCTTCATCCGGCTATTGGCCATGGCTTACGTGCGGGAATGTTTTGATCGAGGAAGAAAGAAGAACTACCACTGCGAGGAGAAGAAGAAGAGGATAACATACGAGGGAGACGAAGCGGAACTGCCACTGCGAGGAGACGAAGCGGAACTGCCACTGCGAGGACATGAGGAGACGGGGGAGAAGAATCAGAACTGCCAATTCATGTTTGGAACAACGGGCTTTTTTCGGAACTAGCGCGTGAACCAGCCATGTACTACATGCAAGTTTTGATCAAACAGACTGACATGTGGGACCTACTAAAAAATTCCGTGAAGTGCTCCCCGTGCATAGTGTGCTGACAAGTGGCATGTTTTCTGACTGGTGGGCCCGCCCCTTCCACCTTCGACGGCGCGCGTCCTAGGTTCGAGGGCTGGTGCCACCCACCAACACATTATTGTGCAATTTTCCATGCTTTGTCGCAACCAGCTCTGCTCCGCTCCTCTCCTCTACTCCTGCCGCCACTCCGCTCAGTCGTGCACCGCTCTCGTCGTCCCCTTGGGTCGTCGTCCTCCCGCCCTCCCCTCCCTGCCATCCCCTCACGTCCCCTCCTCTCCCCTCCCTGTCATGTCTCCTTGCCGCCGCCCACCGCCTAGGCGTGTCTGGAAACGAAAACCGAGAGTCGGCCATTAGGTTAGGGGCCCAACGACGCTGGTGATCCGGATCCCGCTCGGAGATGGATCCTGGGAGGCTTGAGAGCACGGATATGGGTCCTGCGTGGCTAGACAGCACGGAATCTCCTTCAAGTCTGGAGAGCATAGAGGACAACGAAATGGGGGGAGAGGAAGCGGGGTGCAGAGCTTTGGAGGTATGGAGCCCGGAGAAGGTGCCGTGCATCCACATTGAAGGGTAAGAACTGTGATTCCTTTCCTGCATAGCCCAATTATCATTTCTAGTCCTATGGTGATGGCAAGGATATGTGTTGGTAACCGCAGGACGTCTGTACAGCTTGTCCTTGAGCATGATGCTTTGTCAATCGAGCATGAAGGCACTAAAACGTGTGGCGGTGCGGATGATGATGAGAAAGCATATCCAGACGTGGCTGCTGACCCTGATAGGATGGAGAGTAGGGAATATTTGGTTGATTCAAATTTTGAGCCTGACTATGGGACTGATGAGGAAGAGGAATGTGAAGATGTGGAAATGGGATGTAGATACGACGACAAAGACGTGGACAGGCCAGTGATAAACTTTGACAGGGAAAATCCTATAATTGATGAGGGGACTGTCTTTGATAATGTGGAGGACTATAGATATGCAGTTACAACCAATGCAATCAGAGTTGGGTTGGAATTTATCATTGAAAAGAGCGACCAAAAGAGATTTAGGGTGCACTGTAGGGAAAGTAATGTGTGTAAATGGAGATAACATGCATCTCCAATGCGGGGTGGACACCCATTTCAGGTTGCAATAGCTACATTTAGTTTCAGTCTTTCTCATATTTATTCTGCTGATAACTAGCTCTGAATTATTTGGATTCTTATCGATTGCAGATCAAACTAAACATGAAGAAACACAACTTCCCTAATACTTCTTTAAGTGGTAAAATTAGACCGGTGACTACCAAGTGGATTGCTGTTACTATACTTGACTGGGTGAGGCAGGATCATAACATTGGACCTGCTGAACTCAGAGCCAAGATTAGCAAAAAGTTTAACATTCTGATTCCTTATCAGAGAGTCTTTGATGGGAAGGAGATGGATCTAGACTTCATTCAAGGCAAGTGGAATGACAGTTTTCATATGTTGTATAGTTTCAAAGATCAGGTAGAGAAAACATCACCTAGTAGTGTTGTTGACATCGATTACGAGGTTGTGAAAGGGAGAAAAGGTCTCGAGGGGGTCGGTATAAGCGGGCAGATAAGATAGGCTTCAGAGATGTTTTTATGCACTGAAGGCATCTTGGAAGGGTTCCTAGGCATTTGCAGGCCATACTTGGCAATAGGCAACTTCTTTAACAGGGAAGTTCAGGGACATGTTATACCTTGTGCTTTGGACGCGCATAATTGTCTTCTACCCGTAGCTTATGTTGTTCTTGAGGGTGAATCAAATGAAAGCTAGACATGGTTCATGCAGAGACTACGGGAAGTAATTGGTCACCCTGAAGGCTTGGTGATACACATAGGTGCATCCGAGGGTCTTGAGAATACTGTCGATGCTATGTTTCCTGGGGTTGAGCATAGGGAATGCATGCGGCACCTCGCTACTAACTTCACGAAGAAGTTCAAAGGCAAGATCTTTGAAGAGGACTTGTGGCGATCAGCATACACATACACCCCAAGCACGCATGCTACTTACTTGCAGAACATGTATGTAGTGCCAAAGGTGAAAAAAATACCTTGAGGAACATCACACCAAGCTATGGGCCAGAAGCAAGTTTGGTGAGTTAAGCAAGGTGGATTTTGTATGCAATAATTTAGCAGAGAGTTTCAATGATAAGATTTCGGGCATGAAGACACTTGGAATTGTTATTTTGTTGGATGCAATAAGACAATGCATAATGGTAAAGATAGATTTAAGGCAAAGAATTTGTGCAAGAAAATTTTTAGGCCATAAAATAGTTCCAAAGGTGGTTATGTTACTGAATGCAAGAACCAGGGCAATGAGAACGATAAAGATGAGGGTGGTCAAGTTCGAACATTGGTGAGGTTTATGTAGAATACAAGCATGGAAGTGAGCGGAGGTACTGTAGACATTGGAAACAAGACTTGTTCATGCGGCGTTGGCGATTCTTTGTCGCCATGTCACCATGCAATTTACTTCATCTTAAAGCTTAGAGGTAACGGAGCTGAAATAGAGAACTATGTCGACAACTATTTCTCCGTGGACAAGTTTGCTGCAACTTATGCAGAAAACGTACCACCTATGGCCAATGAAAATGATTGGGAAATTGTCGATCCAGGGTTCAAACTTCAACCACCAGTTCTTAGGAGGCCACCTGGGAGGCCTAGAAAGCTAAGGTTCGAAGCCTCCACCGATAAAGGTCCAAGGCTGGGAGCTAGGAAAAGGAAATGCGGACGTTGTGGCGGATTCGGCCATATCAAGAGGTTGTGCAAAAACCCAGTTACACATGCTATTGTCCCTGTTCACACCCCGGTGGCAGAAAATGAGGCTTCTCAGCCAGAACTGGCGGAAGAGCAGCGCGAAGACGGTGATGAGCACTCAGAGGAAAACGTACATAAGCAGCCAATTTATGAAGAAGTGGAGGTGCCGACGAGAAAAGTGTGTGAAAAGAAATAAAAGGGTAAGCGAAACGGGGAGGGAAGGGGAAATAATGGAGGTGTATTAGAATATGAAGAAGTTGCAGGGGTGATTGAGGATGTTCTTAAGGATCTTTCGGCTAACTGCAGGAGAAATAATAAATCCCTGCCAATTTCATCTTTGTACGATTCTCCGGATGAAAGGTAAGCTTAAAAATTGTTTTATTTGCCTTTTTATTATTATTTTTATCCTCATCAACTGATGCTTAATGCAGCGTGGGCTAGCAGACTAATAAGAGGAGCAGAAAAATGCGGGCACAATAACGTCGTATGTTGAATTATATCATTGAAACTAAACTAGCCGTGTCGTCCTTATTTAAATTTGGCGCGTGCAACGTGTTTGTGATGGGGTCATGTGGACCAGATTACATTTTTTTAAATATTATTACATTAATTTTTTACCTGCGTTTGGACGCGGCTACTAGTTCCCATCTCCCTTGCATTCCCATCTCCTCTGGCGCACTCCAGAATTATGGCTATGCCATCAAGTAGCAGAGTCAGCGTATTGTCCCATCAGGTGTGAATGCAATGACTTTGTTTGTTCAGAATTTGACGACTTTTGATTAGTTTGAAAGACAGAGAAACCTAAAACATGTATCTAGACATGTTTTGGGTATAGACACATTTATTAAATATCTAAAAAACCTAAGTCGGTTATATCTGGACCGGAGTAGTACACTATTACAATACGCTCGATCCCTTCTCCTCTGGCGCACTCCAAATTACGGCTGTGCCATCAAATCTTGGGGCGAGTCGTATTGTCCCATCAGATATGCTAGGGAACGCGCAAACTTTATTTTTAGGATCGGACGAGTTTCGATCGACTAGTTTCAAAGACAAAGACAACTAAAACATGGCCAACATATATAGATTATGACGATAATCGACCATGACTCAAGTGACCCAGATCCAAAGAGCGGATTAAGATACCGTACATAGATTTAATTTATGCTTAAGTGGCCCTAATCAACTATGGTGATCCCGCAGTCTCCATCATTGACGACATTGTCCACGTCGCCACCAGCCTCCTCCGTGTCGGAATCGATGTCGACGTTCCCGGCAGTGTTCCTCCTACTCATGGATTCTTCACGGCGCGCTGCATCGATATCGGTGGAGGTCGTACGCCCAGGCACTACCCAGAAGCGCTGCCTCCCTTCGGGGGTATGCAGATCCGGGTGGATCTCCCGCCGGTGGGTTCCGCACAGCTCAATCAACGCAGCCCGCTCCTTCTTGAATATCTTTCGCCAGTACGCGCTCGTACGCGAGTACCGCGCCATTGCCCTCTTCCGCTCCGACAGCTGGCGGCGGCGCTCCTCGATCTGTCTCGCCAACGCATTGTCGCGCAAGAGCGGCGCGACAGGAACCCCGGCGTAGCTGAGCTCGGCGTCTGAAGCCTCGCTTCGGCGGCGTTGAAGTATGTCGTAGTGGGCGAACATCTGAGCCTCGTGCAAGCTGAGTTTGGGCTTCTCCCTCTCCATGGCGATGAAGGAACACGATCTGATTTTTGGCCTCGAGGTTAAGGGGATAAGGGCAAGGATGTAGGCCCAGCATAGTTGCCACAGCCAATCAGTTCGAAGAACAGACTTCTCGCGGATCGCCCTCGTGAAGGACATCACTATCGTCCACGCAGCCCGATCCAACGACGCCTAACAATCGGGGATCGGGTCTTCTAGAAGCCCAGAGCGGTTGCTGGTTAGTTCTGCGTCCCGATTGTTTGTGGCTAACGGCGGTAGTTGAAAATAATACACATTTCAATGACACTGGTGGATCCGTGTGTGGTCTCTAAAGAGAACAAACATCCAATGACTCTGGTTGTTGTTAGTAAAAAGAGCACACATGCAATGACACTGGTGGATCCATATGTGGTATGTGAAAAGAACACACATGCAATGACTCCAGTTGTTGTTAGTGAAAAGAACACACATGCAATGACACTGGTGGATCCATGTGTGGTCTCTAAAAAGAACACACATTTCAATGACACTTGTGGATCCACATGTGGTATGTGAAAAGAACACACATTTCAATAACTCAATTGTTGTTAGTAAAAAGAACACACATGCAATGACACTGGTGGATCCAAAGGTGGATTGTGAAAAGAGCACACATTTCAATGACTCTGCTTGTTGTTAGTAAAAAGAACACACACGCAATGACACTGGTGGATCCATGTGTGGTCTCTGAACAGAACACACATGCAATGACTCTGGTTGTTGTTAGTAAAAAGAGCACACGTGCAATGACACTGGTGGATCCATGTGTGGATTGTAAAGAGAAAACGCATGCAATGACACTGGTGTATCCATAGGTGGTATGTGAAAAGAACACACATTTCAATGACTGAGTTGTTGTTAGTAAAAAGAACACACGTGCAATGACACTAGTGGATCCAAAGGTGGATTGTGAAAAGAGCACACATTTCAATGACTCTGGTTGTTGTTAGTAAAAAGAACACACATGCAATCACACTGGTGGATCCATGTGTGGTCTCTGAAGAGAACACACATGCAATGACTCTGGTTGTTGTTAGTAAAAAGAGCACACATGCAATGACACTGGTGGATCCATATGTGGTATGTGAAAAGAACACACATGCAATGACTCTGGTTGTTGTTACTAAAAATAACACACATGCAATGACACTGGTGGATCCATGTGTGGTCTCTGAAGAGAACACACATGCAATGACTCTAGTTGTTGTTAGTAAAAAGACCACACATGCAATGACACTGGTGGATCCATAGGTGGTATGTGAAAAGATCACACATGCAATGACACTGGTGGATCCATATGTGGTATGTGAAAAGAACACACATGCAATGACTCCGGTTGTTGTTAGTGAAAAGAACATACATGCAATGACACTGGTGGATCCATGTGTGGTCTCTGAAGAGAACACACATTTCAATGACACTGGTGGATCCATATGTGGTATGTGAAAAGAACACACATGCAATGACTCTGGTTGTTTTTACTAAAAAGAACACACATGCAATGACACTGGTGGATCCATAGGTGGTATGTGAAAAGAACACACATTTCAATGACTCTGGTTGTTGTTACTAAAAAGAACACACATGCAATGACACTGGTGGATCCATAGGTGGTATGTGAGAAGAACACACATTTCAATGACTCAGTTGTTGTTAGTAAAAAGAACACACATGCAATGACACTGGTGGATCCATATGTGGTATGTGAAAAGAAGACACATGCAATGACTCTGGTTGTTGTTACTAAAAAGAACACACATGCAATGACACTGGTGGATCCATGTGTGGTCTTTGAATAGAACACACATGCAATGACTCTAGTTGTTAGTAAAAAGAACACACATGCAATGACACTGGTGGATCCATAGGTGGTATGTGAAAAGAGCACACATGCAATGAACCTAGTGGATCCATATGTGGTATGTGAAAAGAACACACATGCAATGACTCCGGTTGTTGTTAGTGAAAAGAACATACATGCATTGACACTGGTGGATCCATGTGTGGTCTCTGAAGAGAACACCCATTTCAATGACACTGGTGGATCCATATGTGGTATGTGAAAAGAAAACACATGCAATGACTCTAGTTGTTTTTACTAAAAAGAACACACATTTCAATGACACTGGTGGATCCATATGTGGTATGTGAAAAGAACACACATGCAATGACTCTGGTTGTTGTTAGTAAAAAGAACACACATGCAATGACACTGGTGGATTCATAGGTGGTATGTGAAAAGAACACACATTTCAATGACTCTAGTTGTTGTTACTAAAAAGAACACACATGCAATGACACTGGTGGATCCATAGGTGGATTGTGAAAAGAACACACATGAAATGACACTGGTGGATCCATGTGTGGTCTGTGAACAGAACACACATGCAATGACTCTGGTTGTTGTTAGTAAAAAGAGCACACATGCAATGACACTGGTGGATCCATGTGTGGTCTCTAAAGAGATCACACGTTTCAATGACACTAGTGGATCCATATGTGGTATGTGAAAAGAACACACATGCAATGACTCTGGTTGTTGTTACTAAAAAGAACATACATGCAATGACACTGGTGGATCCATAGGTGGTATGTAAGAAGAACACACATTTCAATGACTCTAGTTGTTCTTACTAAAAAGAACACACATGCAATGACACTGGTGGATCCAGAGGTGGATTGTGAAAAGAGCACCCATGCAATGACTCTGGTTGTTAGTAAAAAGAACACACATGCAATGACACTGGTGGATCCATGTGTGGTCTCTGAAGAGAACACACATGCATTGACTCTGGTTGTTGTTAGTAAAAAGAGCACACATGCAATGACACTGGTGGATCCATGTGTGGATTGTGAAGAGAACACACATGCAATGACACTGGTGGATCCATAGGTGGTATGTGAAAACAACACACATTTCAATGACTCAGTTGTTGTTGGTAAAAAGAACACACATGCAATGACACTGGTGGATCCAAAGGTGGATTGTGAAAAGAGCACACATTTTAATGACTCTGGTTGTTGTTAGTAAAAAGAACACACATGCAATCACACTGGTGGATCCATGTGTGGTCTCTAAAGAGAACACACATGCAATGACTTTGGTGGATCCATATGTGGTATGTGAAAAGAACACACATGCAATGACTCTGGTTGTTTTTACTAAAAAGAACACACATGCAATGACACTGGTGGATCCATAGGTGGTATGTGAAAAGAACACACATTTCAATGATTCTGGTTGTTGTTACTAAAAAGAACACACATTCAATGACACATGTGGACCCATAGGTGGATTGTGAAAAGAGCACACATGCAATGCCACTGGTGGATCCATATTTGGTTTGTGTAAATAACACACATGCAATGAATCTGGTTGTTGTTAGTGAAAAGAACACACATGCAATGACACTGGTGGATCCATGTGTGGTCTCTGAAGAGAACACACATTTCAATAACACTGGTAGATCCATATGTGGTATGTGAAAAGAACACACATGCAATGACTCTGGCTGTTGTTACTAAAAAGAACACACATGCAATGACACTGGTGGATCCGTATGTGGTATGTGAGAAGAACACATATTTCAATGACTCTGGTTGTTGTTACTAAAAAGAACACACACGCAATGACACTGGTG
Organism: Avena insularis; assembly: GCA_023614405.1. Lineage (NCBI taxonomy): Eukaryota > Viridiplantae > Streptophyta > Magnoliopsida > Poales > Poaceae > Avena > Avena insularis. The sequence goes on along the minus strand of CM042690.1, from coordinate 653,505,435 downwards.
GATCCATAGGTGGATTGTGAAAAGAGCAAAAATGCAATGACACTGGTGGATCCATATGTGGTATGTGAAAAGAACACACATGCAATGACTCTGGTTGTTGTTAGTGAAAAAAACAGACATGCAATGATTCTAGTGGATCCATGTGTGGTCTCTGAAGAGAACACACATTTCAATGACACTGGTGGATCCATATGTGGTATGTGAAAAGAACACACATGCAATGACTCTGGTTGTTTTTACTAAAAAGAACACACATGCAATGAGACTGGTGGATCCATAGGTGGTATGTGAAAAGAACACACATTTCAATGACTCAGTTGTTGTTGGTAAAAAGAACACACATGCAATGACACTGGTGGATCCAAAGGTGGATTGTGAAAAGAGCACACATTTCAAAGACTCTGGTTGTTGTTAGTAAAAAGAACACACATGCAATCACACTGGTGGATCCATGTGTGGTCTCTAAAGAGAACACACATGCAATGACTCTGGTGGATCCATATGTGGTATGTGAAAAGAACACACATTTCAATGATTCTGGTTGTTGTTACTAAAAATAACACACATGCAATGACACATGTGGACCCATAGGTGGATTGTGAAAAGAGCACACATGCAATGCCACTGGTGGATCCATATTTGGTTTATGGAAATAACACACATGCAATGAATCTGGTTGTTGTTAGTGAAAAGAACACACATGCAATGACACTGGTGGATCCATGTGTGGTCTCTGAAGAGAACACACATTTCAATAACACTGGTGGATCCATATGTGGTATGTGAAAAGAACACACATGCAATGACTCTGGTTGTTGTTACTAAAAAGAACACACATGCAATGACACTGGTGGATCCATATGTGGTATGTGAGAAGAACACATATTTCAATGACTCTGGTTGTTGTTACTAAAAAGAACACACACGCAATGACACTAGTGGATCCATAGGTGGATTGTGAAAAGAGCACAAATGCAATGACACTGGTGGATCCATATGTGGTATGTGAAAAGAACACACATGCAATGACTCTGGTTGTTGTTAGTGAAAAAAACAGACATGCAATGATTCTAGTGGATCCATGTGTGGTCTCTAAAGAGAACACATATTTCAATGACACTGGTGGATCCATATGTGGTATGTGAAAAGAACACACATGCACTGACTCTGGTTGTTTTTACTAAAAAGAACACACATGCAATGACACTGGTGGATCCATAGGTGGTATGTGAAAAGAACACACATTTTAATGACTCTGGTTGTTGTTACTAAAAAGAACACACATGCAATGACACTGGTGGATCGATAGGTGGATTATGAAAAGAGCACACATGCAATGCCACTGGTGGATCCATATTTGGTTTGTGGAAAAAACACATGCAATGACTCTGGTTGTTGTTAGTGAAAAGAACACACATGCAATGACACTGGTGGATCCATGTGTGGTCTCTGAAGAGAACACACATTTCAATGACACTGGTAGATCCATATGTGGTATGTGAAAAGAACACACATGCAATGACTCTGGTTGTTATTACTAAAAAGAACACACATGCAATGACACTGGTGGATCCATATGTGGTATGTGAGAAGAACACACATTTCAATGACTCTGGTTGTTGTTACTAAAAAGAACACACATGCAATGATACTGGTGGATCCATAGGTGGATTGTGAAAAGAGCACACATGCAATGACACTGGTGGATCCATATGTGGTATGTGAAAAGAACACACATGCAATGACTCCGTTTGTTGTTAGTGAAAAGAACACACATGCAATGACACTGGTGGATCCATGTGTGGTCTCTGAATAGAACCCACATTTCAATGACACTGGTGGATCCATATGTGGTATGTGAAAATAACACACATGCAATGACTCTGGTTGTTTTTACTAAAAAGAACACACATGCAATGACACTGGTTGATCCATAGGTGGTATGTAAAAAGAATACACATTTCAATGACTCTGGTTGTTGTTACTAAAAAGAGCACACATGCAATGACACTGGTGGATCCATAGGTGGATTGTGAAAAGACCACACATGCAATGCCACTGGTGGATCCATATTTGGTTTGTGGAAATAACACACATGCAGTGACTCTGGTTGTTGTTAGTGAAAAGACACACATGCAATGACACTGGTGGATCCATGTGTGGTCTCTGAAGAGAACACACATTTCAATGACACTAGTGGATCCATATTTGGTATGTGAAAAGAAAACACATGCAATGACTCTGGTTGTTGTTACTAAAAAGAACACACATGCAATGACACTTGTGGATTCACGTGTGGTCTCTGAAGAGAACACACATTTCAATGACTGGTTGTTGTTACTAAAAAGAACATAGATGCAATGACACTGGTGGATCCATAGGTGGATTGTGAAAAGAGCACACATGCAATGACACTGGTGGATCCATATTTGGTTTGTGGAAATAACACACATACAATGAATCTAGTTGTTGTTAGTGAAAAGAACACGCATGCAATGACACTGGTGGATCCATATGTGGTATGTGAAAAGAACACACATGCAATGACTCTAGTTGTTGTTAGTGAAAAGAACACACATGCAATGACACTGGTGGATCCATGTGTGGTCACTGAAGAGAACACACATTTCAATGACTCTGGTTGTCGTTACTAAAAAGAACACACATGCAATGACACTGGTGGATCCATATGTGGATTGTGAAAAGAGCACAAGTGCAATGACACTGGTGGATCCATATGTGGTATGTGAAAAGAACACACATGCAATGACTCCAGTTGATGTTAGTGAAAAGAACACACATGCAATGACACTGGTGGATCCAGGTGTGGTCCCTAAAAAGAACGCACATTTCAATGACACTGGTGGATCCATATGTGGTATGTGAAAAGAACACACATTTCAATGACTCGGTTGTTGTTAGTTAAAAGAACACACATGCAATTACATTGGTGGATCCGAAGATGGATTGTGAAAAGAGAACACATTTCAATGACTCTGGTTGTTGTTAGTAAAAAGAACACACATGCAATGACACTGGTGGATCCATGTGTGGTCTCTGAAGAGAACACACATGCCATGACTCTGGTTGTTGTTAGTAAAAAGAGCACACATGCAATGACACTGGTGGATCCAAAGGTGGATTCTGAAAAGAGCACACATGCAATGACTCTGGTTGTTGTTACTAAAAAGAACACACATGCAATGACTCTGGTGGATCCATGTGTGGTCTCTGAAGAGAACACACATGCAATGGCTCAGGTTGTTGTTAGTAAAAAGAGCACACATGCAATGGCATTGGTGGATCCATATGTGGTATGTGAAAAGAACACACATGCAATGACTCTGGTTGTTGTTACTAAAAAGAACGCACCTGCAATGACACTGGTGCATCCATGTGTCGTCTCTGAAGAGAACACACATGCAATGACTCTGGTTGTTGTTAGTAAAAAGAGCACATATGCATTGAAACTGGTGGATCCATGTATGGATTGTGAAGAGAACACACATTTCAGTGACACTGGTGGATCCATATGTGGTATGTGAGAAGAACAGTCATGAAATGACTCAAGTTGTTGTTAATAAAAAGAACACACATGCAATGACACTGGTGGATCCATAGGTGGATTGTGAAAAGAGCACACATGCAATGACACTTGTGGATACATGTGTGGTCTCTGAAGAGAACACACATGCAACGACACTGGTGGATCCAAAGGTGGATTGTGAAAAGAGCACACATTTCACTGACTCTGGTTGTTGTTAGTAAAAAGAACACACATGCAATCACACTAGTGGATGCATGTGTGGTGTCTGAAGAGAACACACATGCAATGACTCTGGTTGTTGTTAGTAAAAAGAGCACACATGCAATGACACTGGTGGATCCATATGTGGTATGTGAAAAGATCACACATGCAATGACTCTGGTTGTTGTTACTAAAAGGAACACACATGCAATGACACTGGTGGATCCATGTGTAGTCTCTGAAGAGAACACACATGCAATGACTCTGGTTGTTGTTAGTAAAAAGAGCACACATGCTATGACACTGGTGGATCCATATGTGGTATGTGAAAAGAACACACATGCAATGACTCTGGTTGTTGTTACTAAAAAGAACACACGTGCAATGACACTGGTGGATCCATGTGTGGTCTCTAAAGAGAACACACATGCAATGACTCTGGTTGTTGTTAGTAAAAAGAGCACACATGCAATGACACTGGTGGATTCATGTATGGATTGTGAAGAGAACACACATTTCAATGACACTAGTGGATCCATAGGTGGTATGTGAGAAGAACAGTCATGAAATGACTCCAGTTCTTGTTAATAAAAAGAACACACATGCAATGACACTGGTGGATCCATAGGTGGATTGTGAAAAGAGCACACATGCAATGACACTGGTGGATCCATATGTGGTATGTGAAAAGAACACACATGCAATGACTCTGGTTGTTGTTAGTGAAAAGAACACACATACAATGACACTGGTGGATCCATGTGTGGTCTCTGAAGAGAACACACATTTCAATGACACTGGTGGATCCATGTGTGGTCTCTGAAGAGAACACACATACAATGAATCTAGTTGTTGTTTGTAAAAAGAGCACACATGCAATGACACTGGTGGATCCATGTGTGGATTGTGAAGAGAACACACATTTCAATGACACTGGTGGATCCATTTGTGAAGAGCACACATGTTTGTGGAAATAACACACATGCAATGACTCTGGTTGTTGTTAGTGAAAAGAACACACATGCAATGACACTAGTGGATCCATATTTGATTTTCCCTCTCTCTCTCTCAGTCAGAAATCTCACAAAAGCCCAAACGTGTGGAGATCCCAAACATGTGTTCACTCTGGGTCCTATGCCCTGATTGGCTGACACAGATGTCACGCGGATCGTCTCCACCAACCGTTGATCCCATGTGATCCAGCGGGAAGGATAACCCCTCCCTTCTCCACTTTTTTTATGCATGGTCAATCCGTGCCACCTCTCTATCCGTGCCACCGATACTTTACCTCCATAAACAAGTGAAAATACATCTATCTAACTAAAATAAATGATCATATTTCGAAGAAGCCATTGTCTTCGTCTTCCGGTTCGTCCTCGTCTTCGTCAACGCCATGGTCCCTGCCATCGCCGCCGTCGGTGTCCTCCTCTGACGACTCGACACCGCCCCCTTCCTCGAATAAGCGTGCTATCTCCTTGTCGAAGTCCTCCTCCCCCTCCTCTTCATAGTCCCACGGGTCCACATCACTCTCCTCCGCTTCTGCCTCCAACTGATCGATGAACGCCTCCTCGTTGGCTGAGTCGGACTCGTCCAAATAGCTATCTCCTCTCTTCTTCCTGGTCTTCTTCCCGTTCCTCTTCTTGTCTGTACTCGTTGGTGCAACACGCGCCCCCGTCCTGGCTGCTGCTTTGCGCTCGTCCGACGCTGCAGGTACCCCACGCTCCTCCTGCGCGGCCGGTACGAGCTTCGACGTTGCGGTGTCCTCGAGTGCCGATGTCGATGGATCCTGGCGCGGTCGGACACGGCGTGCTGCCTCAGCAGGCGACTCGCGAGCACGGACGATGTAGCAAAGAGACGGGGACGCAGGATGGTCAGTGGACGGCTTGGACCTACCATTGCCACGGCGAGGGGGCATCGTGCTCGAGGTAGTTGCTCCGAATGGTCAATGGCGGGTACACAGAGTGGGGTGCCGATCTGATCAAGGACGAGCAGCGGTTTCGTGCGTCGTGTCCACGCATGCATTTGTCGATTATCAAAAAGAAGAAGAAAGAAATAATATCTCGTGTACTGAACATAATTTGATCACAACAAAAGTGGCACAACATATTCTAGACTCGTAAATATCCCGTGCGTGCCTGTCACATGGAGTTCGACGGAGTTCGATGTGCCGACGTGATCGTGCAGCAGTTGCGTGCGTCATTGCCCCATCAACACGTGACGCACGCACGCGGGGTGTGCGTGTCGATTCCCGTGATGACCACCAGGCTCGCACTCCCCTTATTATATACTGGATTTTGGGCGGCGCCGAAGACCATTGAAGTGTCCATCGCAATAAAGACAGGTCCCATCGATTCCCTACCCCTGCCTCCCTGGATTCTTTGAGAAGGTAGACCGTACACGGTGGTCTTGTATAATAGTACTAGTACTACTGGACCACGGCATGTACTCTTTGACTCTTCTCCCACACTAATCACTATCTTCTTCCTCCTGCCGCTGCCACACTCACCCTGCAAGCCATGTCTCCATTGAGGAGGGGGAGAGGCCGGTTGACGATCCTCGCGGAGAAAAGGGAGAGAAATCGCCGTGAGGCACTTCTTGCTCTACCAGCCGCTCAAGCCCACCGTCTCATCGAGGCCCAATCTCCCCCGACAATGGCGCTGAATGTTCTAGCAGGCGAGGGCTCCTCCTGGTACGGTTTTCTTGTTCTACTTCTTCTCCATCTCCCTCTCCATCATGATCTTAATCAGCTTCTTCTTGTTTTTCTTATTCTTCTTCTGGCTCTTCCTCTTCTACGTATTACAGGTCAGCCGTGGAGCCCGAATCCACCACGACGGAGGCGTTGCAGGACTCGTTCGGCCCCGTTCCATGTCTCAGCGAGGTAGAAAATCTCCACGTTATTTCTCTGAGTTATGATGTGGATTTCTTAGATGTTGTCTGCCCCGCATCGGTTTTTCTTCTTCTTTTGTGAGTTGTATTAGTTTTCATGAATATGACTGGATCTCTTGGTCTTTCCATAATACCACTGTTCATAGATTCACTATGGATTTTTTGTGATTAGGATTAGTTTATCGTGGTCATGAATAGATCTCTAGGTTCATTTTTTAACACTGCGGCCAATGGATTCAACAGGGATTTTTTTTGATCTGTATTAGTATTCACCTGGGACCTGGAGTATAATTGTAGAATTCCTATTTCAATTAACATGAATGATACAGCGATCAGAGGCCGAGTACCGTGACAAGGTGGTCGCGATCAGTTCCAAGATTGCCAACCAACATGAGCTTGCACGCTCCCTCACCCAAGCTAATGAGAGCTTACGGAAGCAATTATCTGTGCAGAAGGAGATCTCGCTAGATTTTGCACGTGACATCGTTAGGCTGCAGAAAGTGCTCGACCGTAACTTGAACAAGCAAGAACAGGCCATCAAGATAATCAACGAGCTCACGGAGGAGAAGAAGAATCTCGTGGAAAGGTGCATTCTCCTGCAGGACGAAGTCAGCGAGGCACTCAGAGGACGCGTCGAGGAAACCAAGGCTACCACCGAGCCTACCATGACAGGAACCGTTGCCTGGATGTAGTCAAGGAGATGAAGGCGGACATGAGCAGAGGGATCACCGTACTCGAGGGTGTTCAGAAAGAGAATGAGGAGCTAAGGGCATGTATGGAGGCATATCGGAGCAATGCCCAAGTCTGATTTCGGTTAGCAGGGACACGAATACCAGTTCGTCCTCCTCTCCTTTTGTAATGTTTAGGGTTCTAGGAGCAATGCCCATGTCTGCTTCCCATTATAGGGTGCAATAAGAATCCTAGGGCAACTCCTTATCTATCTAGACATGTGTTGGTGTTCATGTTCATGAATGGACACCATGTTCTCTTTCCATTATGTATCTGGACATGGCTTCTGCATTATGAGTTTGCCACTCTCCCACTACTATTTGGTGATATTGGGAAAAACCCACAGCACACTAAACTGCTGATAAATCTTATTTGTCTTCGAAATTGAAATTATGATAGTGCCACTAGTCGATTCATAAAATGTTGATTAGTCCTAGATTGCTTCTTCCTTGAAATTATGACAGTGCCACTAGTCGATTCAGTTAATTATGGAAACTAACCAACTTGTCCTGGTGAACTGAACTAACCATACTATGTATTTTTGTTGTAGGGAAAGAGGCAAAAGATCGACCGGGACCTGGCGACCTGGCTAAATGACAAGATAGCAATCCAAAGGGAGAAGCAGAATTCCCAGAAACTGGCCTTTGACCAACTACGCGCTGAAGTCGCGGTCCTTTCTGACAACTGCCAGAAACTGAAGGAGTTAAACGCCGACTGGGATAAGCTACATAGTGAAGGTCGCGCCTCGGCTAGGAAGCAGACGGAGATCATGAAAGGGATCTTGAAGGAAAATCGTATGGCTACGGACAAAATTCTCCAATCTGTGACGGAGCGCTAGAACCTACAGCTGAAGCACGACATAGTACTGAAGGAGCTGGCCAATCTTAGGGAGGAAAACATGCAGCTCCGGGCCAGGCTCGCTTGAACACAACATATGTCTATTTAGTACTGAACTGCCTGGTTTATCCTCTGTAGTGGTGATTTTGTAAGCGTGAACTTAAATCTATGCATGATATGTGTGTTCGTCTGAAAATAGTTTTCTCGAGGATTGAGTTTGTCTTAGTTCGGAAAGAGCAACTGCAAGTCTTACAATTAACTAGTTTCAGGCATTGGTACAACATAAATTATTCATCTCGAATTTCCTTTATCCTCTATAGCCTGTCCTTGTTCACCCTCATCGCCTTCTTGATTCCTTCAATGATCCACAATGCAGTACTCTAGCTTCTTCTTGTCTTCCCTGAGCTGATCCCTCTCCTTTTCTGCATTATGAATCAGCAACCTGTGACTATTCTGAAGCTTCTTTGCAGTTCCAACAACCAATCTCCCATTGATTCCATCAGTTAGCTCTGACTGCAAATTCTCGATTTCTTGTTCCATCTCCTTATTTCATACCGACAACTTGTAATTTTTTTCAGCTGCATCACTTACATCAGTAAATCTCTCTGACCTTTCCAACTCATACATCTCCCATAACTGTGCCAAACATTTCTTAAGTGCATCTGGCCACTCAAGATCCACCCACTCTACTGCTTTACACACCGGGCCAACCTAAAAACACACACACTATAGTGTTATGAACATGCACGATACATTTTACTTCATGTCACAGTTGCACATAATGTAAACAAACCTGATTTGTACAACCCAAAAACCTTCTCCAAGTGTTACTACCTTCGAATGCAACATATCTCCTCAGTTTTAGCCCATGGTCACATGGCACTTCTCCATCGAGATCTAGGCCCTCCCATTCAGAGTCGTAGATCGTCCTTGGTACCTATAGGTAAACGCAAAGCTAAAATCGAACATGATTGCATGCACATATGGAGCTCAGATCGAGAGATTTACCATTGCCTAACCCTAGCCCGAGAAAACAGAGGAACTCACATCGTGGAAGGAATATTCAATGTCGGAGAGAAGGATGTCGCTGCTCGACTGGTCGTCCTCGCCGTTCAAGGACAGCATGGCGAATGCGTCATCACAGGCGATGGCGACGGCGTCGGCGTCGGAGAGAGAGAGAGAGAGAGAGAGAGAGAGAGAGAGAGAGAGAGCCCTTCTACCGTGCAACAATGACTAAATTGGCATGTTACAATAGTTTAATGGATACCATGCCCTTTCCTGGATTCTTGTCTCACACGATATGGATTCTCTTCACACATTCTCATTTCAAATATTAAACCTGCACTCCCTCCATCCCAATTTCATTGCCTAACGAAAACATACCAGTATATTACATCATCCAAAGGAACAAAATCATGTCAACTACAAGGTACTTATGCATCACTTCTTCAGTCATGGTTTCACAAAACATTACATTATAATCTCTCAACAAACATAACCACAACATGGTTTCATAGAACATCACATTACAATCTCTCAATAAACATAATCACAGAAACAAGTATATTATATCAACTCAAGAAACAAAATCATGTTGACTACAAGGTACTTACACATCACTTGTCATGTCATGGTTTCGCAAAACATTACATTACAGTCTCTCAACAAACAAAATAACAGAAACAAGTATAGTACATCATCTCAAGAAACATAATCATCTCAACTACAATGTATTTATGCATCACTAGTCCAGTTATGGTTTCACAAAACATTACATTACAATGTCCCAACAAACATAATAATAGAAACAAGTACGGTACGTCATCTTAAGAAACCTAATCATGTCAACTACAATGTACTTATGTCTTATTACAACAACGATGGTTTCAGTGAGTGACATGTCCGAATAACTCAACAGCTCGCACAGCATTATATCGCAATCTCGCAACAAACATAATCACAGAAGCACGCTCTAAATGCAACAGCAGTCAATATTACAAATACAGGCAGGGGAACCCTGCGGTCCATATGACAAGCCCAGGTTAGTAGCTCTCATCAGATCTCATCAACATCGACCACCTCATTCTGTTCAGCCACTTGATGACCCACAAGTATAGGGGGTGTATCGTAGTATTTTCGATAAGTAAGAGTGTCGAACCCAACAAGGAGCAGAAGGTGCTGGCTAGTGGTATGGATCAGGAATTCTCTGCAAATACTTAGCAAACGGATTTTCAGGGGTTTTCGATAAAGCAAGTAAACAAAGTACGAGTAAATAAAAGATAGTAGGAATAAATGCAGCAAGTGTCCCAATCCTTTATGCAACAAAGTACAAGCCGGTTGTATGACTTAAGATGACCAAACGTTCTCGAGGACACATGGGAAGACTGTCAAGTGCTTTCGCTTCATATAGTTGATTAATCTTCTTTAGCTTGCTAAGTGTTGTGTGGGTGAACCTGTGCTAATGTACCGCCCCATCCAAGACTAATACATACTTGTGATTATACCCCTTGCAAACATCCGTAAGTACAAGAAAGTAATTAAGGTAGAAACCTAACCACAACTTTAAACACTAAGACCCTTACGTCCCTCGTGCAATGATTTCCTAACGGGGGTTCAGGTTTCTGTCACTCCGGCAACCCCTACGATTAGTAGCCAAATACACAATGCATTCCCCTAGGCCCATATAGGTGAAGTGTCATGTAGTCGACGTTCACATGACACCACTAGAAGAAGTACACCACAACTTACATAACAATCTATTGAATCTTTCTCAACACAACTCCACTACTAACAACATGACTTCTCCCATGTCCTCAAGAAAAAAACGAACTACTCACAAGACATCATATGGATCATGATCAGAGATGTAATAATGATGTATAACAATCTGAACATAAACAATAATTGAACGGTTCACTCAATAGCATCAACTACAAGGAGTAATCAACACCGGGAAAGTTTCCCCTATGAACTAATGCAAGATTCAACTCAATTGTTACAGCAATATGGAGATGGTGATGAGGGTGTTGAGGGTGATGATGGTGGTGATGATGATGATGATGATCCCGATGAAGTCCAGCTTGATGGTGGTGTTGATGGCGACGATCTCCCCTCTCCGGGAAGGAATTCCCTCGACAGAAATCTGTCTACTTGAGAGATCTTTCTCTCTCGGTGTTTTCTGCCCTACAGAGGCGGCAGAATCTTTCTGTGGTCGCCCCCGAGTCTTAGGGTTTCGGGAGGATGATATACGCCAGAGGAGAGAGGATGGAGTGGGCCAGGGTGGCCACACCACCTCCAGGCGCGGCCAAGGGCTACCGCGCCGGTGGTGTGGGCCCCTGTGGCCTTCACCTTCCGCATCCTTAGTCTTCTGGAAAAATAGGATTTTCCGTATATTTTCCTGGATTTTCTGATCTTCGCGAATTTTGCCTCCAAACAGCACCTTTTCCATCAGAATCCTGACTGCAGCGGTCCATGCTCCAAAAGTCATCAACCATGCAAAAATAGATGAAATAACATAAGTACCACCTCTCAATAAGAAATATATCAATGAATAATGGTGAATTAAGACATAGAATACTGATGCAAAATGGACGTATCAACTCCCCCCAAGCTTAGACTTCGCTTGTCCTCAAGCGAAACTGAGCTCAATAAACATGGCCTCAGGTTTATGGAGTGAAGAGTCGATAAAAGAATACGGACAAGAAGCATCACTTTCATCAAATACATAGATCATAATAGAAGACAACTCACTATTATATAACTCAACTTGCAATGAGTAAAGGAAACACAATAAAGATACATAAAGTGAATCATAATTGGTAATGGCAAACTTAGCTCTTGGTCGAAGAATAGTTGATAATTTGCTGGAGTTCACGAATAGTTGATTTTCAATGATAGCTTTCAAAGTAGTAAACATCAAGATAAGAGCAATGTGAAAGACAAGGAATATAAGAAACATGAGTGAATAAATCATCATATGAATGAATGAAACACAACAACTCAAAATACTTGCTGAGATAGAAGGGGGTAGGTTTACTGACTCAACTAAAAAGTAAAAGAAATGCCCTTCGCAGAGGGAAGCAGAGATTGCAAGTCTCATAAAGAGCTCCGAAAAATTATGATACTTACTAGCTTTCAGCTCTCATTGCCCATATCATAGGCATCTTTAGGTGATTAACATTAAAGTGACACAACTAAGAGGATATGCTTGACAAGTTATAAGTTGAAATCTCATGCCTCTTACTTATGAGTACCGATCCTCATGCTACTCAACTTCAGTCACGAGCAAGCTCTTGTCATTCTAAATACATGCGTATCATTGAGAACCGCCAATGGGGTACCCCTTGCACATGACACAGGAGCTATCCCATAATCAAAATGACAAGGCAAGCAGGCAGTGAGCATCTCAGCGATCTTTATTTTCTATTTGCATAGCTTTTTATTGAGGATGCTTCATAGAATGCTCACTATAGTTATGCTGCAAGTTTCCACCATGATTAGGCATGGCTTAGGCTAGCGGCCTAGGCATTTCTCTAACACACATATAAACTCCATGATCTTACAAGTTCCACTTTTATTTCACACCGCCGGGATCCATAAGCAAAAGAACATGATATCAACTAGGTACAAAGTACCAAATGAAGTGTTGAAAGCGGTCCCCATGATACATGGTTTGGCTAACTTCAACTCATAAAGCACAAGCATATATGCAACAAAGAAGGACCCAATGGTTCAAGTTTATTAAATGCAAGAAAGTAAAGTGTGCCATCAAGTTTGTGAGAGCTTTAATCACTAATTTTCAAATAACAAGTTTAATTTGGGAGGTAGATAAAACAAGAATTTACTTGGAATAGCAACAATGCTAATGGGTAGGTAAGGTGGACACAAATGGCAAAGGTTTTGGTTTAAAGGAGGTGGATGCACGAGAAGAATTCCCTCTCAGTACAGGTTTTTGGCTAGCAAGGCTAGGTAGCAAGTATAAGAGTTGAAGGAAACAAACAAACATACAAGTGATAAAGACAAACATGCAATCTTCCTTGGAAGCACAAAAGATCTTAACTAGAGAATACTAGACTTATGAGCAAATCAAGAAAGAAAGATGATGAAATAATTTTTCTTTAGAGTACTTTTATCTTTTTCATTCAACTCTCAAAAATAGTGTTGCTACTGACCGAGCCAGGTTTGCCATAACCAACTAAATGAACTCAATGATCCCAAAGTGATACCAATACTAACAACAAGATCAATCATATAACCACGAATTGAAAACTAATATAAGCTATGCAAAAGAGTAAATGATAGAACTTCTCATTAATATTTAATAACAGCAACTCACACCAAGTGATACATATCTAACGAGAGAGGGGACACTTCCATAATGCAAACCATCTTACATAATAACTCCTCTATTCATGATATGACTCTACTAAAAAGGTAAAAAGATAGAAGATAGTGATGTGATACCGCGGCACTCCCCCAAGCTTGGAACAAACCAAAGGGATGCCAAACCTGATGACGAATTACTCCTTAGGTGGTGGTGGTATCATGCTCTTAGTTGACATGAGGAAATCTTCCAGCATCTTACGAAGCCTATCATTCTCCCATTGAAGCATGTCGACCTTCCTCTTCAAGTCTTGGTACTTATCGCAGAATTCTTTACTGACTCGTAGGGCTTCCATTGATGCAGAGCAAGTGACTGAAGGTACCAGCCCTTGCTTAGGGTCTCGGAGGTCTTCCTCCATAGGCTCCTTCCCTTTCTCCTTGGCGGACACCATTGTGCTTCTAAGCCTTCAAAGAGTATGTCCTGGCAAAAACAGATCGAAACAAAAACATGACGAAAACACGATATACGAACCTCAGGGGATCTAGGGGGTTATATATTACGAAGTTTCATATCAAAAGGAAGGTACTGGGACAAAACGAGTCGGAGGCGAAGTCCGGGGTGGACTCACCACCTGGTGGCGCGGCTAGGGGAGGGCCCGCGCCACAGGGTGGTGTGAGCCACCGCTCGATTAAATCCCTTTTTAACCGTAACTTTCCTTATTGACTGAAAACTGCAAAAATATAGTTGGATAATATTTTTGCGGAACTTTTCTTACCAGAACCGTTACCTATTTGAAAATGGACTCTGCGAGTCTCTGAATTTGGTATCTAGTAGATTCTTTCGGAGTCACCACTTGAATAACATCAATATCTTCATATTCATACACTTATTACTTGAGTCATAAAACCCTTCTCTTCCTTATTACACCATTATCTCCACTTCCTGGAAATTTCTCTCACACAAAACTTCAGACAGTTCTCATTAGCAACATTAGTATAAGTGAAGTGATAAAACCTTTTGAGTTCAACTTTAACTAAAAACCATCAAAACATAAGCTTCTGTAGCAACTACTTCCGAAAACCCAAAAAGAATTCAAAAAAAGGAAATCGAATAAAGAAGCAAATGCAAGAGTGGCTAAATCTGTCAAAACAGACCAGCAGGTAAAGATCAATTTTTTCGAAAATCTTATGTTGCTCAAATCAAAAAGTGCAAAACTAACAAAAGTTAAATAACATCCTGGGGCAGAAGCACAAAACATTACAGCTCAATCCGACATACAGAGATCTCTCAAGATTTTTTATGGTGAAGCACAAAAATCTGTTTCAGGACAGCAACTTCCCCAAATATTACTTCTCTCTCATTAGAGGTTGATCTTGACACAAAAACCAAACAAAACGGATAAGGAGCGGTTATTACTGGAGTAATAACTTCTAAGACTCAAAGAAACAAAAAACAAACTGAAAGCAAAAACAAATTGGGTTATCTCCCAAAAAGCTCTTTCTTTAAAGCCATTAAGATGGGCATTATAATTTTGAAGATGCTCACATAGGAATATGAATTGAAGTGAAAGAGAGCATTAAGAAGCAAAAATACACACATTTAAGTCTAACCCACTTCCTATGCAAGGGAATTTTGCAGACAAATAAGTTGTTGAAACTAGAGGCAACTTGCATAAGAAGGAAAAAGAAGTGCAACATAAAAACTTTCAGCATGAAACGAGGAAACTTGATATTATTGAGATGCATACGAACACTTTTCCCTCTCTCATAGTAACTTTTAGTATCGTGCATAAACTTGACAATATAACTATCACAAGGACCATCGTAACAATGATCACTTATTCTAACAGAAAACACAGGAATACTAGCTCTCATAACACTACTATGTGAAACAATATTAGAGGTATCCTTACAAAGGATAGTGTGTCCCTCTTCTTCATATTTAGTTACAAAGTCTTTCACATTTGCTATTATAGGTTCATCAGCCATTTGTTTATCAGGTTCAACATCTTTGCTTATACTTTCATTAACCATACTAGCTATCATAGAATGTTCCTTTATCTTACATGGGAAAGGGATTTTCTCAATGTAAGGTTTAGGTAAGACATGATTAGTAGTATAAACTTTAGTATTTCTTGCAGGAACACTCTTAGCAACATCTTTATAAGGTTCATGATACTTATTCCACTTCTTTTTAGGCACTTCTATATAGGAAGCAAAAGCCTTAAAATAAGAAGCGATAGCTTGAGAGTCTAGACCATAAGTATTTTTAATATTTTGAAAGTCATCAGTTCCCATAAAAGATTCAATGCATTCATAATCATAAATTATACCTGACTTTCTACCTTTGTCATTCTCCCAAGCTTCAGCATTATCTTGAATACAGTCCAGAAGATCCCATTTAGCTTCTTCTTCCATGCGAGTGAATGATCCAGCACAAGAAGCATCCAATAAATCTTTATCATGTAGAGGGAGACTTGCATAAAAGTTATTGATAATAATATTGTTGGGGAGCTCATGAATGGGACATTTGAGCATTAGTAACTTCAGTCTCCCCCAAGCTTGAGCTGTACTCTCTCCATCAAGAGGCCAAAAGTTGTATATTTGATTCTGGTCTTTATGAATCTCACTAGGAGGATAAAACTTTGAATAAAAGAGAGGTACTATTTTCTCCCATTCCAGAGCTTGACCATTCTTCAGTGGATTATACCATTCCTCGGCTCTTCCTTTCAGTGATAATGAGAATAACTTCTTCTTCACTTGATCTGTAGTAATACTGCACACTTGAACAACCCGCATAATTCGTGTATAAAGAGCAAATGATCACCGGGATGGAAAGTTCCATCCCCAACATAGTAGTTATCCATAACATGATTAATAATTCTCGTGGGTATTTTAAAAGTATCATTCTCAGCAGGTGGTGGTTCATCTACTACCTTAGCAGCGGTAGTAGCATTACGAAACAAGAAACTCAGTGAATTATCCATAACAAAAATAAAGCAACTAACAGAAGTAAACAATACTCACAGTAGAAGTTTCCTTTACCAGTTCCACTCTCCAATAGCGCTTCACTCCCCGGCAACGGCGCCAGAAAATAGTCTTGATGACCCACAATTATAGGGGGTGTATCACAGTATTTTTGATAAGTAAGAGTGTCAAACCCAACAAGGAGCAGAAGGTGCTGGCTAGTGGTATGGATTAGGAATTCTCTACAAATACTTAGCAAACGGATTTTTAGGGGTTTTCGATAAAGCAAGTAAATAAAGTACGAGTAAATAAAAGACAGTAGGAATAAATGCAGCAAGTGGCCCAATCCTTTATGTAGCAAAGGACAAGCCGGTTGTATTACTTAAGATGACCAAACATTCTCAAGGACACATGGGAAGACTGTCAAGTGCTTTCGCTTCATATAGTTGATTAATCTTCTTTAGCTTGCTAAGAGTTGTGTGGGTGAACCTGTGCTAATGTACCGCCCCATCCAAGACTAATACATACTTGTGATTATACCCCTTGCAAACGTCCGTAAGTACAAGAAAGTAATTAAGGTAGAAACCTAACCACAGCTTTAAACTCTAAGACCCTTACGTCCCTTGTGCAATGGTTTCCTAATGGGGGTTCAGGTTTTTGTCACTCTGGCAACCCCTACGATTAGTAGCCAAATACACAATGCATTCCCCTAGTCCCATATAGGTGAAGTGTCATGTAGTCGACGTTCACATGACACCACTAGAAGAG
Organism: Avena insularis; assembly: GCA_023614405.1. Lineage (NCBI taxonomy): Eukaryota > Viridiplantae > Streptophyta > Magnoliopsida > Poales > Poaceae > Avena > Avena insularis. The sequence goes on along the minus strand of CM042690.1, from coordinate 653,488,178 downwards.
GTACACCACAACTTACATAACAATCTATTGAATCTTTCTCAACACAACTCCACTACTAACAACATGACTTCTCTCATGTCCTCAAGAACAAAACGAACTACTCACAAGACATCATATGGATCATGATCAGAGATGGAATAATGATGTATAACAATCTGAACATAAACAATAATTCAACGGTTCACTCAATAGCATCAACTACAAGGAGTAATCAACACCGGGAAAGTTTCCCCTATGAACTAATGCAAGATTCAACTCAATTGTTACAGCAATATGGAGATGGTGATGAGGGTGCTGAGGATGATGATGGTGGTGATGATGATGATGATGATCCCGATGAAGTCCAGCTTGATGGTGGTGTTGATGGCGACGATCTCCCCTCTCCGGGAAGGAATTCCCCCAGCAGAAATCTGTCTGCCGGAGAGATCTTTCTCTCTCGGTGTTTTCCACCCCGCAGAGGCAGCGGAATCTTTCTATGGTCGCCCCTCAAGTCTTAGGGTTTCGGGAGGATGATATACGCCAGAGGAGAGAGGCTGGAGTGGGCCAGGGTGGCCACACCACCTCCAGTGACCTAGGGTGCCCATGACGAGGTGGTGTGGGCCCCATGTGGCCCACCTCCACTCCGTCTTCTGGCATCCTTAGTCTTTTGGAAAAATAGGATTTTCCATATATTTTCCTAGATTTTCTGATCTTCACGAATTTTGCCTCCAAACAGCACCTTTTCCATCAGAATCCTGACCGCAGCGGTCCATGCTCCAAAAGTCATCAACCATACAAAAATAGATGAAATAACATAAGTATCACCTCTCAATAAGAAATATATCATTGAATAATGGTGAATTAAGACATAGAATAGTGATACAAAATGGACTTATCGCCACTATAGGGGCATCTACATCCACTATAACCTGTTCAACAACATCAGAAATGGTACCAAGGAAGAACACCTTCCTAGTTCGCTTCTTTCGCCGCATAATCTGCATAAGATCTTCAATATCCAAAACATCTATGAATTGCTGCTTCTTATGATGCCACCACCGGATTTTTGCCATCTGCTTAGGGCCAATACCGATTTCCTTACCGATCATCTCTCTCATTTCATCCAGAGTTATGTTTTTGGAATCGACAGTGATCTCCACATTACACAAAGACTTGACTAACTCCCTCATCAAGTTTTGCCATGTATGAATCCACCTCTATGCGTATACCAAACTTATCTAGATCAGCATCTATTGGTCGTATTCTCTAGGGCGAAGCTTCAGGGCAAGATCTCCAGCATCTGCATACATATCATCAATCATCGCTTCCACTTTCACCTTACGATCAGCTGCACAACACTCCCAAACCATCTGAAGCTCATGGGAGTGCTCAATTTGCTGATAAGTATCATTCATGTTGCGCCACACCAATTTTGTCCTCTATCTAGAAACCCCTGGGAATTCTAGCGGCAAGCATATCTACCAGCTGCGAAACAGACACAACCTCTTTGCCATTCACAAGCAGATGCACATCTTGCCCGAACACAACCCTCTCGCAACCAAAATCAAGCTTTGCAGTGTACTGCCGAACATGAACTATGAACTCATATAGGTCCCTTGTATCAAAGTTGTGCCTAATTTGATTAAAAAGGAGGACATTTCAGTTCATTCAATTCTATTATGCTGTAACTAATCTACTTGCAAGATAAGGCACAGATAAGGCACAGATCTGAGTGCTGCATCCGCCCACCAGAGCCGAACAATCCGCCGCCGGCCTTGCTTTTCTCTTCAACCCGCTGCTCGTAGGTACCTTGGGAGTAGAATCCTTGCTGGCCTCCTCGCTAACCGGGGCTGAAGACCTCGCTGCTGCTACGCGTTGAGCCCCAGACTTGGGCCTCGATGGACTCTTTTCAATCGGCAACGTAGCTACAACCTTCGCCTTGCAAGACATGCTTTGGTACCGTCGGATTGAGGTCGGGGAGGAGAAAAAGGTCCTCCGCCCCCGGCAGATTTTGGGTCGGGGAAGGGAAGAAAAGGGACCGCCGCCGCCACTGCAGCAAGATTCAGTGTCGAGAGTTAGGAAAGTACAGTAATGGATTTGCCCCTATGACACGTGCAGGGTGGCTAAGAAGAGTGATCGGCAAAGGAGGGGCGCAGCATGAACTAGTGTAACAGAATATCCTAACTTAACGGGCGCAATTTGAAAATATTGGGTTTGTCCATCATTCACTCAAAAGACCCCTCTCAGCAATTGGCGCCCCAACTTTTTGAATCGCGGTGATAAAAATCAACTTGGGTACCGCGTTGACTGGCCACCCCAACTTTCGGGCTGCAAAATGATATTCTCCATTGGATGTGTGTTATTTTCATGAACCACAACTAGAGTTAGTGAATGTATGTTCTTTTCATAAACCACATGAGCATGTGTGTTCTTTTCATAGACCAGATATGGATCCACCAGTGTCATGCATGTGTGTTCTTTTCACAAACCACATATGGATCCACTAGTGTCATTGAATGTGTGTTATTTTCACAAACCACACATGGATCCACCAGAGTCATTGCATGTGTGTTCTTTTCATTAACCATAGTTAGAGTCACTTCATGTCTATTCTTTTCACAAACCACATAAGGATCCACTAGAGTCATTGCATGTGTGTTATTTTCACAAACCACATATGGATTCACCAGAGTCATTCCATTTATGTTATTTTCATAGACCACATACGGATCCACTAGAGTCAGTGCATGTGTGTTCTTTTCACAAACCACACATGGATCCACCAGAGTCATTGCATGTGTGTTCTTTTCATTAACCATAATTAGAGTCATTGCATATGTGTTCTTTTCAAAAACCACATATGGATCCACCAAAGTCATTGCATGTCTGTTCTTCTCACAAACCACATATGGATCCACTAGAGTCATTGCATGTGTGTTCTTTTCATGAACCACATATGGATCCACCAGAGTCATTGAATGTGTGTTCTTTTCATAGACCATAGCTAGAGTCATTGGATTTGTGTTCTTTTCATAGACCAGATATGGATCCACAGCTAGAGTCATTGGATATGTGTTCTTTTCACAAACCACATATGGATCCACCAGTGTCATTGGATGTGTGTTCTTTTCATGAACCACAACTAGAGTCAGTGAATGTCTGTTCTTTCACCACAAATGGATCCACCAGAGTCATTGCATGCCTGTTCTTTTCATAAACCACAGTTAGAGTCATTGCATGTCTGTTCTTTTCACAAACCACATAAGGATCCACTAGAATCATTAGATGCATGTGATACGTTGTAAACATATCTATAATTTTTGATGTTCCATGCTTGTTGCATATCTACTTTCTTATGTGTTTTCCACACTTTGGAGTATTTTTACACATTTTCTGGAACTAACCTATTAAAAAGATGCCACAGTGCTAGTTGCCTATTTTCTGCTATTTTTGGTTTTAGAAAAGCTAGTAAGGAAATATCCTCGAAATTGGACCGGACAAAAGCCAAAGTCAATATTTTACCCAAAGCAACACAGAGTCTGGAGGGGAGACGAAGTGGCGCACTAGGGCGGCCACACCTAGTGGCGGCGCGGCCTGGGGGCACGCCACCAGGGGGTGTGGGCCCCTGGTGCTCCACCGACCTTGCCCCTTCACCTATAAAAGCTTCCCAGGACGAAAACCCTAAGTACCCGATCAAAATTCCATGAAAGAGCCTGTAGCCACTGCCATCTCCATCCCTAGATCGGGAGGGATCTGAAGCTCCTCCCGGCACCCTGCCAGAGGGGAGAGATCACCCTAGAGGCCTTCTTCATCACCATGACTGCCTCCAGTGTGATGCGTGAGTAGTTCATCCCTAGACTACGGGTCCATGTAGTAGCTAGATGGTTGGTTCTCCTCCGTTGTGCTACCAGGTTCATATCTTGTGAGCTCCGTTCATGATCAAGATCATCTATTTGTAATCCTACATGTTGCATTTGCGGGGATCCGATGGATATTGAGATGCTATTTCAGATTGATTATTGATTCTATCGTGTCTATGTTATTTGTGATCTTGCATGCTTTCCGTTGTTAGTAGCTATCTTGGCCAAGTAGATGCTAGCAACTCCAAGAGGGAGTATTTATGCTCGATAGTGGGTTCATGCCTCTAGTAATCTGGGGAAGTGACAGAAATCTCTAAGGTACTAGATGTGCTGTTGCTACTAGGGAGAAAACAGCTATCCTTTGTCCATGGGGAAATTGTATTGTTTACTTTACACACTTTGCTTAATGCAATTATCTATTGCTTGCAACTTAATACTGGAGGGGGTTCGGATGATAACCTGAAGGTAGATTATTAGTCATAGATGCAGTTGGATTACGGTCTATGTATAATGTTGTAATGCCTAATCAAATCTCGTAAGAGTTAAGATGATTAGTATATGCATGTATGCTTTCTCGGTGTCTGTCAATTCCCCGCTGTAATTTGTTCACCCAACATGGCATCTATCTTAAGGAGAATCACCTCTAGTGAACTATGGACCCCGGTCCATTCTTTTACCATCAATCTACCTTTTATTTACTATTTACTGTTTACTTTCTGCAAGCAATTACTATCTTCCACACAATACGTTTAATCCTTTGTTTCTGGAAAACAAGTGAGATTGACAACCTCACTGTAAGTTGGGGGCAAAGCTTTGTGGTTGTGTTGTGCACGATTCCAAGTTGGAAACAACACCATGGAGGTGTTTCCTTGCTCCTACTGGTTCAATAACCTTGGTTTCAAAACTGAGGGAAAACTTGCTATTGTGCTCATCATACCTTCCTCTTGGGGTTCCCCAACGAGCTCGATATATTTTGAGCCATCAAGCCTTTTTTCTGGCACCGTTGCCGGGGAGTAAGGGACATCTTCACAAGGGGAGTCCCTCATAACCAATCTCTTTACTTTGTTTTTTTGTTTTGCTTAGTTTATTTCTGCTTTGTTTGCTTGTTTCTTTTATCAAAAACACAAAAAAAATAGTTGTACTAGTTTGCTTCTTTATATTAAAAACAAAAAAATGACTACTCTTGAAAACACTAAGTTGTGCGACTTCATTACCACCAACAATAATGATTTCATGTGCACACCTATTGCTCCACCTGTTCCTGAAGCTACGTTCTTTGAAATTAAACCTACTTTGCTCAATCTTGTTATGAAAGAATAATTTTCTAGTGTTGGTACTAAAGATGCAGCTGCTTACCTTAATAACTTTGTTTAACTTTGTCAGATGCAAAAACATAGGGATATAGATGGAGATATTATTAAGCTTAAATTGTTTCCTTTCTCTTTGAGAGGAAAATCTAAAGAATGGTTGTTATCCCTAACTAGAAATAGTATTGATTCTTGGACTAAATGCAAAGATGCTTTCATTGGAAAATACTATCCTCCTGCTAAGATTATATCTATTAGAAGTGAAATAATGAAATTTAAACAATCCGATAATGAACATGTTGCTCAAGCTTGGGAAAGAATGAAATCTTTGGTAACGAATTGTCCCACTCATGGACTGACTGCTTGGATGATTATCCAAACCTTTTATGCAGGACTAAATTATTCTTCAAGAAATCTACTGGATTCTGCTGCTGGAGGTACCTTTATGACCATTACTTTGGGTGCTGCAACAAAGCTTCTTGATAATATGATGGTTAACTATTTTGAATGGCACACTGAGAGAGCTCCACAAGGTAAGAAGGTAAATTCTGTTGAAGAAACCTCCTCCTTGAGTGATAAAATTGATGTTATTATGTCTATGCTTGTTAATGGGAAAGCTCATATTGATCCAAATCATGTTCCCTTAGCTTCTTTGGTTGCTCAAGAAGAGCAAGTTGAGGTGAACTTTTTTAGAAATAATAATTTTAGCAACAATGCCTACAGGAATATTTTTGGTAATAATAATTATAGGCCATATCCTCCCAATAATGGTAATGCTTATGGAAATTCCTACAACAACAATAGGAGTGCACCCTCTGAACTTGAAGGCATGCTTAAAGATTTTATTAGTAAACAAACTGCTTTCAATGAAACTATTGAGGAAAAACTTTCAAATGCTGAAAGAAATATATCATCTTTTTCTGAACACAATCCTCTTTGATTAATAAAATGGCTGCTAAACCTGAAACCATTGAAAATCCCTTTGCTACTACTAATGCCATACAAGTTGATGAAAATGTTAAACTGTTAGCTGAATTACATGCTAAGTGGGAAAGAGAAGATGAAATAGCTAGAAATAGTAGTATTTGTACTATCACCACCACTGTTGGGGGAATAACCCCGGGTAGGGTCACTCCGGGGTATAAAGGCCGAGTTAGCCGAGGTTCGGCAAGGCCAAAGCGGATGCTGGCCGGGTCACCTCCAGGCAGGCCGGATCACGGAGTAACCCGGACCAGGAGGGTCGCCTAACATTATATCAGCCGACTTAAGGAGTAAGTCGGAAGTGCTTGTCTAACTTGTATGCCGGAACATGTATAGCCAGATCTACCATGATCCGGGTCCTGTTTAGCTTCTGGTAGAAGGAAGGAATCTCTCTGGTCAAAAAGAAGGCCCGGTACGCACTGCATGAGCGAAGCAAGCAAGGGCAGGACCACCGGGTCATGGCCGACAAGGGTGACGACGCCCGTGTCGGCTGATGCGAGCGCCACAGAGGCTCACGTAACTAAAGCATGTGTGACGCGGGGGAAAAGAACCCCGGTCGGATTACCACTTTGATAGGAGGCATATTCTTAGGAATATGCCTCCACGTATGCCCTAGGCAGAGACCAGGCCGCCTCTATATAAGGGGGGCTAGGGTTTCAGTAGAAGGGGTTGGGTTTTCTTCTATACCGATTTGGCTAAGGTTCTTGGGGTGAACTGTGGGTGAGAGTAAGAGAGCTCCTTCTTCCTCCTCTCGCCAATACAGCTCTAGGAGCACTTGTAATCTTGAAAGGAAAGCAATACAATCTTCTGTGTGCAGAATTACTCCACTATCCCTCCCTGGATTCCCCTAGCGTGTATTAGTCCCCACCTTTAGCCTATCCATGGCATCTGTCGTGACACCACCACGATAGTTGGCGCCCACCGTGGTACTAGCGGCGCTAGCAGGGGTGAAGATCCGGACGGGAAACCTCATCGGCACCAGCGAACGCATTGTCTCCGGGCTCGTTCAGCGCTTTGGAGCGCTGGACTTCGTCAGCGACAACGCTGGCTGCTTCGGCACGCGCCCACTTCCGCGCAACGGCCTTTTCATCAAGTTGGGTGCGCACAAGGTCTACGTTGCTGTGGGCGTATCATGCGTTCATCCGCGGCGCGTCGTCGAGGCAGGGGAACCACCCCTTAGCGTGGTTCACAGGGCGCGTATATCCTCGCCCCCCGTTTGATCAGATGAGTGATGATCGCCGGGTAACCGGCAAGCAAGGATCCAGCACCGGACCCAGAGGTAACACCTAAGGCACCGAGGAAAGGTAGAGGACCTCCACTAGAGAGGCCTGAGAATGTACTGAGAGAAGCTATGGATAGCTTAGCATACCCGGTAGCAGCTGTGGTAGATCCGGCTCAAGCATAGGCCGAGCTAGAGGAAACTAGGCAAAAAATACTAGAAGGCGCAAAGAAAATAGCCGCGGCTCAGCAGTCATTGAACATGACGCTGCGTGAGTATGCAAAAGCAAACAAAGTTGATACGGTAAAAGTAAAAGGGAGAAATCTCATAAGGGAGATGAACAGAGAAGGTGATGATGGAGCCGAGGAATCGGAAAACTGTTTGTCCGTGGGGTTGCCGAAGTATAGTACCCCGGCGAAGAACCTCAGAGCAGCGGATGCGGCTGCATCCGAGTTAGAGGGTCTGACGGGTGAGGCCCGTCAAAGACAACAAGATAGGGTTAACGAGTTAGTTCGGATCGCGAACAGATAGAATGAAGAGCTACTCAGAGCTAACCCGGAGAGAGCTGGAGCTTCCAAAATCGTCCATTCGGCGATGGGTAACCCGGAGAAATCCGCTGGAGCCGCATCGTCTCCTCATGGTGGTCCAAGGAGAGAAGAGGTAGTAACCTCGGCCAGACGGAACAAACAGATCGTCCCGTACGACCCGACGCGGGCAGGAAAAGCAAAAGAAGCACGGAAAGATGACAATCGACAAAGTGTGAGCCGAGGTGAAGCTGGCCGAAGTAACCACGACCAAGGCAATGCCGGTCAAGGGAACGTTGTCAATGGCAATGCTGGACAGCGAAACTCGGCAGGAGTAGGACAACCGCAGCAGCGGAATATACCAAGGCAAGAGCAAAGCGTCGGCCGAGGTATGCAACAGAGAGTTGCGCCACAGGAGCAAAACCGGTACAACGACGGTGATTCGGAGATGGTGAACGCGGGGTACCCAAGACCGGACTATCATGTGATAGGGTCAAGATTGGGAAGCAGGGATTTGATGCCGGATGATGCCAGATTGAAACTGGATCGCCTGTATAGGTCGGAACAGATCGAATGTCAAGGTCCACCGGGTCCAGCGTGCTTTGGACCCCGGATCATGAAGGAGCCACCGGTACCTAACTTCTAGCTGCCCAGGGGCACGCAGACGTATGACGGCAGTACCAAGCCGGAGGATTGGCTGATAAACTATGCTACGGCTGTGAAAATTGCCACTGGCAACTTGAGATGGGCTATACGATACGTACCCCAGATGTTAGAAGGTCCGGCCAGAGTTGATGGGTTTGTAGCATGGAAAACAAAAAAATTCTACTGCAAGAACGAACAAAACCTAGATCTAATCTAGATAAAAGTCAAGATCTAATCTATTAGACATGTGCAACGAGATAGATCTGTACTAACCCTTGTAGATCCGAAAGCCTTGTGCGAGATCGGATCTCGTGGTTGATGTATACGATCACTTTTCAATCTCAAGATCAAGTAGACGATCCTTCCGGCGCGTTAAGCGGCGCTTCAGATCGGTCACACGTCTTGAGTCGAAGCAGACCTTCCTCTCCCGTTCCAAATGAGCAGCGGAGGTAGTAGATCTCTCCACGGAATCCCAGCAGCACGACGGCGTGGTGGTGGTGGTGGAGTATAGAATTCTGCAGGGCTTCGCCTAAGCCAGAGCAGATGGAAGGAGGAGGAGAGAGACGGCTAGGGTTTGGAGTGGGAGGGGGCAAAGGGGGGTGGCGCCTCCACCCCTCTATATATATAGGGAGGGGTGCGGCCTAGGGTTCCCACCCCTAGGCTACCCCTAGGGGCACAAGACAGGGAGCTTGGGGGGAGATTCCTTCCCCCCCAAGTTTCCCTTACTTACCCTTTAAGTTTCCCTTTATCCTTTCTTGGTTTTCAAGTAAACTCTAAAAAATCTTCTAGAACCTTCCGGAACATTCCGAAACCTTCTAGAATCCCCATATAAATACTCCGGAACATTTCCTAACTTAGAAAATGATCTCCATTATATGAATCTTATTCTCCGGACAATTCCGGATCTCCTCGTGATGTCCCGGATCCAATCCGAGACTCCGAACAACATTCAGTCTCCAACGCACATTCCATATCTACTTAAAACAACTTCGAACCTTAAGTGTGTCACCCTACGGTTCGTGAATATACAGACATGATGGAGACACCTCTCCGATCAATAACCATCAGCGGGATCTGGAGATCCATAACGGCTCCCACATACTGTAACATCCCAAAACTTCAATCCAAGTTTATCAAAGATCAAATCATCCAAAATTAGGATTAACAAAAAAATTTCCATATTTAAAATGAAAGCATTCATATATGTGTGCATTTAAAATAGGAGTTGTTTTGAATTGCCATGATTGTGTGATCCTTTGCTCCTAAAATGTTTCTTAGGTGATTTAAACATCATCTACATCATTCCCAAACTTTTCCTAAAGAAAATCAAATCAAAAAGAATTAAAATGAAGGAATGGTCATTTGGACAAATTTAACTCTCATACCTACTTTGGCTATTCCTAGTACTCAATTCTTAACAAAAACAATTCTTGATCTTTGCACCCCTTGCTAGTACACATAATGAGGTACCAAGGACCACCTTTTGATCTACTAAAAACCTTATGTTAACTATTTTAAATGACAGTTTAAAATTGAATCTAATGCATATGCATAGATCACCCCAATTTCAAAACCCATGTATTTGAGCTCCATTTTCAAAACCCTTGCAACCAGAGACTACCTAGCACTAGTGGAGATCACCCAAAAAATTTGAACTCAAAATTCAAAACTTTTTCTCTTGCGGCCATTTCATCAAACACTTGGCAGGCAGTTTACAAACTAAACAAATTTCACTATTTTAAATAGTGTTCTGGCCAAACTTGTTCCCCAAATTGCCACCAAAAACCTCTCCACTACTCCCTCTAACCCTCTCTAGCCCAGCCCCACACTGTGCCACGACCAAATGGTCATGGCCATTAAGGCCGAACCCCCACTTGGGCACCCCACCGGCAATAAGCCAGCCATGCCAAGGCCATCCACCGTGTCTGGAGATAGCCAGTGGTCCACCTCCACCGCCCAACCAGTCCCAGCCAAGGACAGCGTGACAGAACGACCAGGAACCGCCCGCGCCCAGCCGACCATGCCGACGCCGCCAGCGAGCCAGATCGTCCCAGCGTACCAGCCGCCGCTCGACACCAGCCGCGCCACCGCTCCGCCTCGACACGAGAACACCCAGACACCCCGTTCACGCCTAAAGCCCCACAGCCACCGCTTGCCGTGGACACAGCCGCTTCGGCCGCGCAGAGCGCCACCTCACCCCGACTGCATGCCACCGCCCCTACGGCCGCATTGAAGCACTAGAGCACCGCCAGGGGACCGCCCATCGATCGCCATCCCCAGCCATGCCGCTAGCTCGCCGTAGCCATGTCGCCACCCCCTAAGAGGGTGAGTGGGATCACGCCCTGCAAATGAGCCACATGGTGTGGCCGTGTATCAACTGCCTCAGCCAATCTGTGAGGAGCCACACGAAGGCCAGGCAGGCGATCCCGTGACGTGACCGATGCGTAAACAAGGAGGCAGGCGTGACGTGACCCTCGCACAATGATAACTGACAATTAATGTGTGCAGGCCCTGAAAATAAGACAACGTAATGATTAGCCTCCACATGGGTTGGCGTATGAAAGAAGGAAACAAGGCCCGGATAGAGCCATGGTAGCCCGGACAGCAGGTAAAAACTTAGAATGTGCAGAGGGAACATAAATCCATGAGATCCGAGTCAAAGTGGTAACCCGGCCGACAAGTGAAAACTTGGAACGTGCGAAGGGAACGTAAATCCACATAATCTGAGATAAAGAGCTAAATCGGAAATAACGTCCAAGGCTCGAACATAAATGAACCTGATGTGGCCTTAGCGGCCAAGGAGGCTAAGACCGCACCAGCTTCGGGGACTAATGTTGGGGGGATAACCCCGGGTAGGGTCACTCCGGGGTATAAAGGCCGAGTTAGCCGAGGTTCGGCAAGGCCAAAGCGGATGCTGGCCAGGTCACCTCCAGGCAGGCCGGATCACGGAGTAACCCGGATCAGGGGGTCGCCTAACATTATATCAGCCGACTTAAGGAGTAAGTCGAAAGTGCTTGTCTAACTTGTATGCAGGAACAGGTATAGCCGGATCTACCATGATCTGGGTCCCGTTTAGCTTCTAGGAGAAGGAAGGAATCTCTCTGGTCAAAAAGAAGGCCCAGTACGCACTGCATGAGCGAAGCAAGCAAGGGCAGGACCACCGGGTCATGGCCGACAAGGGTGACGACACCCGTGTCGGCTGACGCGGGCGCCGCAGAGGCTCACGTAGCTAAAGCATGTGTGACGCGGGGGAAAAGCACCCCAGTCGGATTACCACTTTGAGAGGAGGCATATTCTTAGGAATATGCCTCCACGTATGCCCTAGGCAGAGACCAGGTCGCCTCTATATAAGAGGGGCTAGGGTTTCAGTAGAAGGGGATGGGTTTTCTTCTATATAGATTTGGCTAAGGTTCTTGGGGTGAACTGTGGGTGAGAGTAAGAGAGCTCCTTCTTCCTCCTCTCGCCAATATAGCTCTAGGAGCACTTGTAATCTTGAAAGGAAAGAAATACAATCTTCTGTCTGGAGAATCACTCCACTATCCCTCCCTGGATTCCCCTAGCGTGTATTAGTCCCCACCTTTAGCCTATCCATGGCATCTGCCGTGACACCACCACGACAACCACTAATGTTGATGCTAGCAAACCATATGAAGTCCCCATTCCTTCTAAAACAATGCCTAAAACCAATGGAACCTTTTCTAATAAAAATGCTAAAATCCTTAGAAATAGGGGAAATAATAGCTCTACTACCTTGGATGGTAATTATGATTTTGATCTTGATTATTGCAATATCTATGAAGTAATTATGTTCCTACAAAAGCTTGCTAAAAGTCCTAATACTAGTGCTATGAATATGGCCTTTACAAAACACATTACTGATGCTCTCATGAAAATTAAAGAAGAAAAGATGAAACATAAAGCTTCTATCCCTATGAAATTAGAAGATTGTTGGGAACCCATCATTTAATATGAAAGTGAATGATTTTGATCTCAAAGCTTTATGTGATCTTAATAGTTGTGTTTCTATTATGCCTAGAAGGATTTAGGAAATGCTTGATTTACCACCATTGGAAGATTGTTATTAAATGTCCAACTTGATGATAATGCTAAAAAGAAACTCATGGGGAGTATTAATGATGTTCTTATTATGGTTAACAATGTCTATGTCCATGTTGACTTCTATGTTTTGGATGTTGAATGCAATGATTCTTGTCCTATTATTTTGGGAAGACCTTTTCTTAGAACTGTTGGTGCCATTATTGATATGAAAGAAGGCACCATTAAATATCAATTCCAACTCAAGATAGGTATAGGACACTTCTCTAAGAAGAGAGAGAAGATTCCTTTTGCCTCTCCTATTAAAAAAAATTGCTCTTAATGCTTCTTCATTTGAGAATGCTTGATTCTTGCTTCTTATGCCTAGCTCAAAGGCGTTAAAGAAAAGCACTTATTGGGAGATAACCCAAAAAAAAATTAGGAATCTTTTGTTGAGTCTTGGAAGTTATTGCTTCAGTCATAACCTCTCCTTATCATTTTTGTGTGGTTTTTGTGCCAAGAGTAACCTCTAATAACAGAGAAGTATGACTTGGGAAATTTGCTCTCCCGAAACAGATTTTTGTGCTTCGCTGTAAAAATTCGTGAAACATCTCTGTATGTCGGATATAGCTGTAATTTTTTTTATTCTGCCCCAGGTTGTTGTCTAACTTTGGTTAGTTCAACATTTTTCGATTTGAGCAACAGAAGGTCTTCGAAAAAATTGGTTTTTACCTGCTGGTCTGTTTTGATAGATTTCTGCCATTATTTGTATTTGCCTCTTAATCTCTTTCTCTTTGAGTTCTCTTTGCTCACTTGAACTTTTAAAAGGAAGTGATACAGTATCTTGTGTTTTAATGGAAGTTTTAGTTGTGTTGAAACTGAACCTAAAGACTTATTATCTTGAATACACTAATGTTGCTAATGAAGATTGTGTGAAGTTTTGTATGAAGGAAATTTTAAAGTGTAGGGAAGAACAATGTGATAAGATGAAGTATGGACAAAAGCTCAAGCTTTGGGATGCCACCCATGTCACCCCAAGAAATATTCAAGAAGTACAAGCGTCAAAGCTCGGGGATGCCCAAGGCATCCCTTCTTCATCAATAAAAATTTCAGGTTTCTTCTAAACGCTTCATTTTTATTGTTTCATGCACAATTGTGTTGTTCTTAGAGTGTATTCTTTTTTGTTTTTAGTTTCCGTTTGCTTAGTTTGCTTGAATAAATTTGTTCGACCCCCGCATTCATACATAGTTTCAAATAGGTTGATTTAGATTGGAAAAGAGTAGGAAAGTTCATGCTTATAAGTGGTATAAAAGGAGCTTGTTTTTGACTATGAATTAGACTTTATCATGTCTTGCTTTATATTGTTTTGACTTTATGCTTAGTGACTATTGATGTAGCATGACTTGTTTAAAACAATTGATATTGCTTAATGTGCCTTGAAATAATCATGCGTTGTTTTAGCATATAAAAGCATAATATTGTGGTATTCTCCTTTGATGCTTTATTTGGGTTGACTTGGCGCATGCTCACACCATGTTAAGACTACACCAAGTCACCATAGCGTCTATGATTATATAGTTTTCAACTTGTAATATCACTTTATGCTTTAATTAATAATGTTTTGTTGCTTTGCATGATTATAGCCATTATTGCTCTCTTAGTTGGTCGCTCCCAGTTTTTTGCTAGCCTCCATACCAAGTATGAGTTCCACTCATGCATCCAACTCCAAATAAAATCAAGTTATTCCAAAGAGTCCACCATACCTACCTATTAGCATTTGCTATTCCAAGTATATTCATGTTTTTATCTACCTTTCGAATTAAACTTGTTATGTGAAAATTAGTGATTGAAGCTCTCACGAACTTGAAGGCACACTTTACTTTTCTTGCACTTAATAAACTAGAACCATTGTGCCCATCTATGTTGCATATATGCTTGCTCTTTGTAAGTTGTGAATTAGCAGAACCATGTTACCATGGGGAACGCTTTCAACATTGCACATTATTTAGTTGATATCATGATTCTTTTGCTTATGGATCCCGACGGTGTGAGATAAAAGGGGAGCTTGTAAGCTCATGGAGTTTGTATATGTGTTAGAGAAATGCCTGGGAGGCTAGCCTAAGCCATGCCTAATCATGGTGGAAACTTGTAGCATAACCATAGTGAGCAATCTGTGAAGCATCCTCAATAAAAACCTATGCAAATAGCAAATAAAAAGATCGCTGAGATGCTCATTGTCTGTTTGCCTTATCATTTTGATATTGGAATTCTTCCGTATATTTGGGCAAGGGGTACCCCGTTGGAGGTTCTCTATGATACACATGTACTTACAATGACAAGAACTTACTCGTGACTAAAGTTGAGTAGCATGAGGTTCGGTACTCGTAAGCAAGGGGCATGAGATTTTCAACTTATAACTTTTCAAGCATATCCTCATATTTGTTCAGTTTAATGTTAATCACCTAAAGATGCTTATGATAGGGCAATGAGAGCTGAAAGCTAATAAGTACCATAATTTTTGGAAGCTCTTCATGAGACTTGAATCCCTACTTCCTTCTATGAAGGGCCTTTCTTTTACTTTTATGTTGAGTCTCCATCTTCTATCTTTGTGCACCTATTGAGAGAGTATAGTGGTCATTCTTAATTTAATGTGCATTGTCCCAAAACTTGTTGATTGATTCATAACTTTGATATTGCTAGTTCTTAAATTATTTGTATCTAGTCACCCTTATAAACCTTGAAGGTGTCCTATGCATGTATGTTTTGCTACACTATGAGGGACAAGCTGAATACCATTCTCATTATGTTTCCTATATGTGAAACAAACAAACGTCTTTTAAAGCATTATTATTCATGAAACTTTTGTTTGTACCTTTTCATGTTACAACATAGTTGTTATGTCTTATTGTTAGAACTATATCTTTCATGCTATGTTAAAGTACTATGATCCCAGGTATCAATGTTTTACAAATACCTTGATCAAGATTATGATGGTTCATATCACCTCAAAAATTATTCTTTTTTATCACTTACCTACTCGAGGACGAGAAGGAGTTAAGCTTGGGGATGTTGATATGTTGTAAATGTATCTATAATTTTTGATGTTCCATGCTTGTTGCATATCTACTTTCTTATGTTTTGTCCACACTTTGGAGTATTTTTACACATTTTATGGAACTAACCTATTAACAAGATGCCATAGTGCCAGTTGCCTGTTTTCTGCTGTTTTTGGTTTCAGAAAAGCTAGTAAGGAAATATTCTCGGAATTGGACCGGACAAAAGCCAAAGTCAATATTTTACCCGAAGCAACACAGAGTCTGGAGGGGAGACGAAGTGGCGCACCAGGGCGGCCACACCTAGTGGCGGCGCGGCCTGGGAGCACGCCACCAGGGGGTGTGGGCCCCCTGGTGCTCCACCGACCTTGCCCCTTCGCTTCTAAAAGCCTCCCAGGACAAAAACCCTAAGTACCCGATCAAAATTCCACGAAAGAGCCTGTAGCTGCTGCCATCTCCATCCCTAGATCGGGAGAGATCTAAAGCTCCTCCCGGCACCCTGCCAAAGGGGAGAGATCACCCTGGAGGCCTTCTTCATCACCATGACTGCCTCTAGTGTGATGCGTGAGTAGTTCATCCCTAGACTACGGGTCCATGTAGTAGCTAGATGGTTGGTTCTCCTCCTTTGTGCTACCAGGTTTAGATCTTGTGAGCTCCGTTCATGATCAAGATCATCTATTTGTAATCCTACATGTTGCATTTGCAGGGATCCAATGGATATTGAGATGCTATTTCCGATTGATTGTTGATTCTATCATGTCTATGTTATTTGTGATCTTGCATGCTTTCCGTTGTTAGTAGTTATCTTGGCTAAGTAGATGCTAGCAACTCCAAGAGGGAGTATTTATGCTCGATAGTGGGTTCATGCCTCTAGTAATCTGGGGAAGTGACAGAAATCTCTAAGGTACTAGATGTGCCGTTGCTACTAGGGATAAAACAGCAATCCTTTGTCCCTGGGGAAATCGTATTGTTTACTTTACACACTTTGCTTAATGCAGTTATCTGTTGCTTGCAACTTAATACTGGAGGGGGTTCGGATGATAACCTGAAGGTGGATTATTAGTCATAGATGCAGTTGGATTACTGTCTATGTATAATGTTGTAATGCCCAATCAAATCTCGTAGGAGTCAAGATGATTAGTATATGCATGTATGCTTTCTCGGTGTCTATCAATTGCGCCGCTGTAATTTGTTCACCCAACATGTCATCTATCTTAAGGAGAATCACCTCTAGTGAACTATGGACCCCAGTCCATTCTTTTACCATCAATCTACCTTTTATTTACTGTTTACTGTTTACTTTCTGCAAGCAATTACTATCTTCCACACAATACGTTTAATCCTTTATTTTTAGCAAAACCAGTGAGATTGACAACCTCACTGTAAGTTGGGGGCAAAGTTTTGTGGTTGTGTTGTGCAAGATTCCAAGTTGGAAACAACACCTTGCAGGTGTTTCCTTGCTCCTACTGGTTCGATAACCTTGGTTTCATAACTGAGGGAAAACTTGCTGCTGTGCTCATCATACCTTCCTCTTGGGGTTCCCCAACGAGCTCGATATATTTTGAGCCATCAAGCCTTTTTCTGGCGCTGTTGCCGGGGAGTCAAGGACATCTTCCCAAGGGGAGTCCCTCATAACCAATCTCTTTACTTTGTTTTTTGTTTTGCTTAGTTTATTTCTACTTTGTTTGCGTGTTTCTTTTATCAAAAACACACAAAAAAATAGTTGTACTAGTTTGCTTCTTTATATTAAAAACAAAAAATGACTACTCTTGAAAACACTACGTTGTGTGACTTCACTACCACCAACAACAATGATTTCATGTGCACACCTATTGCTCCACCTGTTCCTGAAGCTACGTTCTTTGAAATTAAACCTACTTTGCTCAATCTTGTTATGAAAGAACAATTTTCTAGTGTTGGTACTAAAGATGTTGTTGCTTACCTTAATAACTTTGTTGAACTTTGTGAGATGCAAAAACATAGGGATATAGATGGAGATATTATTATGCTTAAATTGTTTCCTTTCTCTTTGAGAGGAAAAGCTAAAGAATGGTTGGTATCCCTAACTAGAAATAGTATTGATTCTTGGACTAAATGCAAAGATGCTTTCATTGGAAAATACGATCCTCCTGCTAAGATTATATCTATGAGAAGTGAAATAATGAAATTTAAACAATCCGATAATGAACATGTTGCTCAAGATTGGGAAAGAATGAAATCTTTGGTAAAGAATTGTCCCACTCATGGACTGACTACTTGGATGATTATCCAAACCTTTTATGCAGGACTAAATTATTCTTCAAGAAATCTACTGGATTCTGCTGCTAGAGGTACCTTTATGACCATTACTTTGGGTGATGCAACAAAGCTTCTTGATAATATGATGGTTAACTATTCTGAATGGCACACTGAGAGAGCTCGACAAGGTAAGAAGGTAAATTCTGTTGAAGAAACCTCCTCCTTGAGTGATAAAATTGATGTTATTATGTCTATGCTTGTTAATGGGAAAGCTCATATTGATCCAAATCATGTTCCCTTAGCTTATTTGGTTGCTCAAGAAGAGCAACTTGAGGTGAACTTTATTAGAAATAATAATTTTAGCAATAATGCCTATAGGAATATTTTTGGTAATAATAATTATAGGCCATATCCTCCCAATAATGGTAATGCTTATGGAAATTCCTAGAACAACAATAGGAGTGCACCCTATAAACTTGAAGGCATGCTTAAAGATTTTATTAGTAAACAAACTGCTTTCAATGAAACTATTGAGGAAAAACTTTCAAATGCTGAAAGAAATATATCATCTTTTTCTGAAGCACAATCCTCTTTGATTAATAAAATGGCTGCTAAACCTGAAACTATTGAAAATCCCTTTGCTGCTACTAATGCCATACAAGTTAGAATTGATGAAAATGTTAGACTGTTAGTTGAATTACATACTAAGTGGGAAAGAGAAGATGAAATAGCTAGAAATAGTAGTATTTGTACTATCACCACCACTAATGTTGATGCTAGCAAACCATATGAAGTCCTCATTCCTTCTGAAATAATGCCTAAAACCAATGGAACCTTTTCTAATAAAAATGCTGAAATTCTTAGAAATATGGGAAATAATAGCTCTACTACCTTGGATGGTAATTATGATTTTTATCTTGATTATTGCAATATCTCTGAAGTAATTATGTTCCTACAAAAGCTTTCTAAAAGTCCTAATGCTAGTGCTATGAATATGGCCTTTACAAAACACATTACTCATACTCTCATAAAAATTAAAGAAGAAAAGATGAAACATAAAGCTTCTATCCCTATGAAATTAGAAGAATGTTGGGAACCCATCATTAATATGAAAGTGAATGATTTTGATCTCAAAGCTTTATGTGATCTTAATAGTAGTGTTTCTATTATGCCTAGAAGGATTTAGGAAATGCTTGATTTACCACCATTGGAAGATTGTTATTAAATGTCCAACTTGATGATAATGCTAAAAAGAAACTCATGGGGAGTATTAATGATGTTCTTATTATGGTTAACAATGTCTATGTCCCTGTTGACTTCTATGTTTTGGATGTTGAATGCAATGCTTCTTGTCCTATTATTTTGGGAAGACCTTTTCTTAGAACTGTTGGTGCCATTATTGATATGAAAGAAGGCACCATTAAATATCAATTCCAACTCAAGATAGTTATAGGACACTTCTCTAAGAAGAGAGAGAAGATTCCTTTTGCCTCTCCTATTAAAACAAAATTTGCTCTTAATGCTTCTTCTTTTGAGAATGCTTGATTCTTGCTTCTTATGCCTAGCTCAAAGGCGTTAAAGAAAAGCACTTATTGGGAGATAACCCAAAAAAAATTAGGAATCTTTTGTTGAGTCTTGGAAGTTATTGCTTCAGTCATAACCTCTCCTTATCATTTTTGTGTGGTTTTTGTGCCAAGAGTAACCTCTAATAAGAGAGAAGTAAGACTTGGGAAATTTGCTCTCCCGAAACAGATTTTTGTGCTTCGCTGTAAAAATTCGTGAAACATCTCTGTATGTCGGATATAGCTGTAAATTTTTTTTATTCTGCCCCAGGTTGTTGTCTAACTTTGGTTAGTTCAACATTTTTCGATTTGAGCAACACAAGGTCTTCGAAAAAATCGGTTTTTACCTGCTGGTCTGTTTTGATAGATTTCTGCCATTATTTATATTTGCCTCTTAATCTCTTTCTCTTTGAGTTCTCTTTGCTCACTTGAACTTTTAAAAGGAAGTGATACAGTATCTTGTGTTTTAATGGAAGTTTTAGTTGTGTTGAAACTGAACCTAAAGACTTATTATCTTGAATACACTAATGTTGCTAATGAAGATTGTGTGAAGTTTTGTATGAAGGAAATCTTAAAGTGTAAGGAAGAACAATGTGATAATATGAAGTACGGACAAAAGCTCAAGTTTGGGGATGCCACCCGTGTCACCCCAAGAAATATTCAATAAGTACAAGCGTCAAAGCTCGGGGATGCCCAAGGCATCCCCTCTTTATCAATAAAAATTTCAGGTTTCTTCCAAACGCTTCATTTTTATTGTTTCATGCACAATTGTGTTGTTCTTGGAGTGTCTTCATTTTTGTTTTTAGTTTTTGTTTGCTTAGTTTGCTTTAATAAATTGGTTGGACCCCCGCATTCATACATAGTTTCAAATAGGTTGATTTGGATTGGAAAAGAGTAGGAAAGTTCATGCTTATAAGTGGTATAAAAGGAGCTTGTTTTTGACTGTGACTTAGACTTTATCATGTCATGCTTTATATTGTTTTGACTTTATGCTTAGTGATTATTTATGTAGCGTGACTTGTTTAAAACAATTGAGATTGCTTAATGTGCCTTGAAATAATCATGCGTTGTTTTAGCATATAAAAGCATAATATTGTGGTATTCTCCTTTGATGCTTTATTTGGGTTGACTTGGCGCATGCTCACACCATGTTAAGACTACACCAAGTCACCATAGCCTCTATGATTATTTAGTTTTCGACTTGTAATATCACTTTATGCTTTAATTAATAATGTTTTGTCGCTTTGCATGATTATGGCCATTATTGCTCTCTTAGTTGGTCGCTCCCAGTCTTTTGCTAGCCTCCATACCAAGTATGAGTTCCACTCATGCATCAAACTCCAAATAAAACCAAGTTATTCCAAAGAGACCACCATACCTACCTATTAGCATTTTCTATTCCAAGTATATTCATGTTTTTATCTACTTTCCGAATTAAACTTGTTATGTGAAAATTAGTGATTAAAGCTCTCATGAACTTGATGGCACACTTTACTTTTCTTGCACTTAATAAACTAGAACCATTGTGCCCATCTATGTTGCATATATGGTTGCGCTTTGTAAGTTGTGAATTAGCAGAACCATGTTACCATGGGGACCGCTTTCAACATTGCACATTATTTAGTTGATACCATGATTCTTTTGCTTATGGATCTCGACGGTGTGAAATAAAAGGGAAGCTTGTAAGCTCATGGAGTTTGTATATGTGTTAGAGAAACGCCTGGGCGGCTAGCCTAAGCCATGCCTAATCATGGTGGAAACTTGTAGCATAACCATAGTGAGCAATCTATGAAGCATCCTCAATAAAAACCTATGCAAATAGCAAATAAAAAGATCGCTGAGATGCTCATTGTCTGCTTGCCTTGTCATTTTGATATGGGAATGCTTCCGTATCATTGGGCAAGGGGTACCCTGTTAGCGGTTCTCTATGATACACATGTACGTACAATGACAAGAACTTACTCGTGACTAAAGTTGAGTAGCATGAGGTTCGGTACTCGTAAGCAAGGGGCATGAGATTTCCAACTTATAACTTTTCAAGCATATCCTCATATTTGTTCACTTTAGCTTTAATCACCTAAAGATGCTTATGATAGGGCAATGAGAGCTGAAAGCTAATAAGTACCATAATTTTTGGAAGCTCTTCATGAGACTTGAATCCCTACTTCCTTCTATGAAGGGCCTTTCTTTTATTTTTATGTTGAGTCTCCATCTTCTATCTTTATGCACCTATTGAGAGAGTATAGTGGTCATCCTTAGTTTAATGTGCATTGTCCCAAAACTTGTTGATTGATTCATAACTTTGATATTGCTAGTTCTTAAATTATTTGTATCTAGTCACCCTTATAAACCTTGAAGGTGTCCTATGCATTTATTTTTTGCTACACTATGAGGGACAAGCTGAATACCATTCTCATTATGTTTTCTATATGTGAAACAAACAAACGTCTTTTAAAGCATTGTTATTCATGAATGTTTTGTTTGTACCTTTTCATGTTACAACATAGTTGTTATGTCTTATTGTTAGAACTATATCTTTCATGCTATGTTAAAGTACTATGATCCCAGCTATCAATGTTTTACAAATACCTTGATCAGTATTATGATGGTTCATGTCACCTCAAAAATTATTCTTTTTTATCACTTACCTACTCGAGGACGAGAAGGAGTTAAGCTAGGGGATGTTGATATGTTGTAAACGTATCTATAATTTTTGATGTTCCATGCTTGTTTTATATCTACTTTCTTATGTTCTGTCCACACTTTGGAGTATTTTTACACATTTTCTAGAACTAACCTATTAACAAGATGCCATAGTGCTAGTTGCCTGTTTTCTGCTGTTTTTGGTTTCAGAAAAGCTAGTAAGGAAATATCCTCGGAATTTGACTGGACAAAAGCCAAAGTCAATATTTTACCCAAAGCAACACAGAGTCCGGAGGGGAGACGAAGTGGCGCACCAGGGCGGCCACACCTAGTGGCGGGGCAGCCTGGGGGCACGCCACCAGGGGTGTGGACCCCCTGGTGCTCCACCGACCTTGCCCCTTCGCCTATAAAAGCCTCCCAGGACGAAAACCCTAAGTACCCGATCAAAATTCCACAAAAGAGTCTGTAGCCGCCATCTCCATCCCTAGATCAGGAGGGATCTGAAGCTCCTCCTGACACCCTGCCAGAGGGGAGATATCACCCTGGAGGCCTTCTTCATCACCATGACTGCCTCCAGTGTGATGCATGAGTAGTTCATCCCTAGACTACGGGTCCATGTAGTAGCTAGATGGTTGGTTCTCCTCCTTTGTGCTACTAGGTTTAGATCTTGTGAGCTCCGTTCATGATCAAGATCATCTATTTGTAATCCTATATGTTGCGTTTGCGGGGATCTGATGGATATTGAGATGCTATTTCAGATTGATTATTGATTCTATCATGTCTATGTTATTTGTGATCTTGCATGCTTTCCATTGTTAGTAGCTATCTTGGCCAAGTAGATGCTAGCAACTCCAATAGGGAGTATTTATGCTCGATAGTGGGTTCATGCCTCTAGTAATCTGGGGAAGTGATAGAAATCTCTAAGGTACTAGATGTGTTGTTGCTACTAGGGAGAAAACAGCAGTCCTTTGTCCATGGGACAATCGTATTGTTTACTTTACACACTTTTCTTAATGCAATTATCTATTGCTTGCAACTTAATACTGGAGGGGGTTCGGATGATAACCTGAAGGTGGATTATTAGTCATAGATGCAGTTGGATTACGGTCTATGTATAATGTTGTAATGCCCAATCAAATCTCGTAGGAGTCAAGATGATTAGTATATGCATGTATGCTTTCTCGGTGTCTATCAATTGCCCCGCTGTAATTTGTTCACCCAACACGTCATCTATCTTAAGGAGAATCACCTCTAGTGAAGTATGGACCCCGGTCCATTCTTTTACCATCAATATACCTTTTATTTACTGTTTACTTTCTGCAAGCAATTACTATCTTCCACACAATACGTTTAATCCTTTGTTTTCAGCAAAACCGGTGAGATTGACAACCTCACTGTAAGTTGGGGGCAAAGTTTTGTGGTTGTGTTGTGCGGGATTCCAAGTTGGAAACAACACCTAGGAGGTGTTTCCTTGCTCCTACTGGTTCGATAACCTTGCTTTCATAACTGAGGGAAAACTTGATGCTGTCCTCATCATACCTTCCTCTTGGGGTTCCCCAACAACCTCGATATATTTTGAGCCATCAGTGTGTTCTTTTCACAAACCACATATGGATCCGCCAGTGTCATTGCATGTGTGTTCTTTTCATGAACCATAGCTAAAGTCATTGCATGTCTGTTCTTTTCACAAACCATATATGGATCCACCAGAGACATTTCATGTGTTCTTTTCATTAACCACATCTAGAGTCATTGGATGTGTGTTCTTTTCACAAACCACAAATGGATCCACAAGTGTCATTGGATGTGTGTTCTTTTCCTAAAACACATATGGATCCACCAGTGTCATTACATGTGTGTTCTTTTCATGAACCACAGCTAGAGTCATTGCATGTCTGTTCTTTTCACAAACCACATATGGATCCACCAGAGTCATTGCATGTGTGTTCTTTTCATATACCACATATGGATCCACTAGAGTCATTGCATGTGTATTCTTTTCACAAACCACACATGGATCCACCAGAGTCATTGCATGTGTGTTCTTTTCATTAACCACAGTTAGAGTCATTGCATGTGTGTTCTTTTCACAAACCACATAAGGATCCACCAGAGTCATTGCATGTTTGTTCTTCTCACAAACCACATATGGATCCACTAGAGTCATTCCATGTGTGTTATTTTCATGAACCACATATGGATCCACCAGAGTCATTGCATGTGTGTTCTTTTCATGAACCACATATGGATCCACCAGTGTCATTGAATGTGTGTTCTTTTCACAAACCACACATGGATCCACCAGAGTCATTGCATGTGTGTTCTTTTCATTAACCACAGTTAGAGTCATTGCATGTCTGTTCTTTTCACAAACCACATAAGGACCCACTAGAGTCATTGCATGTGTGTTATTTTCACAAACCACATATGGATCCACTAGAGTCATTGCATGTCTGTTCTTCTCACAAACCACATATGGATCCACTAGAGTCATTGCATGTGTGTTCTTTTCATGAACCACATATGGATCCACCAGAGTCATTGCATGTGTGTTCTTTTCATAGATCACAGCTAGAGTCATTGCATGTCTGTTCTTTTCACAAACCATAGCTAGAGTCAGCGAATGTCTATTCTTTTCATGAACCACAACTAGAGTCAGTGAATGATTGTTCTTTTCATAAACCACATAAGCATGTGTGTTCTTTTTGTAGACCACATATGGATCCACAACTAGAGTCATTGGATGTGTGTTCTTTTCACAAACCACATATGGATCCACCAGTGTCATTGGATGTGTGTTCTTTACATGAACCACAACTATAGTCACTGAATGTCTGTTCTTTCAAAAAAAACACATGGATCCACCAGAGTCATTGCATGCCTGTTCTTTTCATAAACCATAGTTAGAGTCATTGCATGTTTGTTCTTTTCACAAACCACATAAGGATCCACTAGAGTCATTGGATGTGTCTTCTTTTCAAAAACCACATAAGGATCCACCAGTGGCATTGCATGTGTGTTCTTTTCATGAACCACATCTAGAGTCATTACATGTGTGTTCTTTTCACAAACCACATATGGATCCACCAGAGTCATTTCATGTGTTCTTTTCATTAACCACATCTAGAGTCATTGCATGTGTGTGTTTTCATGAACCACACATGGATCCACCAGAGTCATTGCATGTGTGTTCTTTTCATAAACCACATATGGATCCACCAGTGTCATTGAATGTGTGTTATTTTCACAAAGCGCACATGGATCCACCAGAGTCATTGCATGCGTGTTCTTTTCATTAACCATAGCTAGAGTCATTGCATGTGTTTTCTTCACAAACCACATATGGATCCACTAGAGTCATTGCATGTATGTTCTTTTCACAAACCACATATGGATCCCCTAGAGTCATTGCATGTGTGTTATTTTCACAAACCACATGAGCATGTCTGTTCTTTTCACAAACCACACATGGATCCACCAGAGTCATTGCATGTGTGTTCTTTTCATTAACCACATATGGATCCACTAGAGTCATTGCATGTGTGTTCTTTTCATGAACCACATATGGATCCACTAGAGTCATTGCATGTCTGTTCATTTCACAAACCACATATAGAGTCATTGCATGTTTATTATTTTCACAAACCACATATGAATCCACTAGAGTCATTTCATGTCTGTTCTTTTCACAAACCACATAAGGATCCATTAGAGTCATTACATGTCTGTTCTTTTTACAAACCACATAAGGATCCACTAGAGTCATTGCATGTGTGTTCTTTTCACAAACCACATATGGATCCACCAGAGTCATTGCATATGTGTTATTTTCATAAACCACATATAGATCCACCAGAGTCATTGCATGTCTGTTCTTTTCATAAACCACATGGATCCACCAGTGTCATTGCATGTGTGTTCTTTTAATAAACCACAACTAGAGTCATTGGATGTTTGTTCTTTTCATAAACCACATGAGCATGTGTGTTCTTTTCAGAAACCACATATGGATCCACCAGTGTTATTTTATGTGTGTTCTTTTCATGAACCACAACTAGAGTCAGTGAATGTGTGTTCTTTTCACGAACCATGCATGGATCCACTAGAGTCATTTGCATGTGTGTTATTTTCATAAACCACATGGATCCACCAGTGTCATTGAAATGTGTGTACTTTTCATAAACCACATGGATCCTAACCTTAGGAGAGCCCTAACCTTAGCCCCCAATGGTGGAGGCCGTTAGAACGAGTCTTCTAGAAGGCACACCCTAACACAGTTGTTCTGCATGACGATTGCTACACATGATTATGCATCTTCATTGCCAGCAGCCTTCTTCTCCTGCCTGGGAGCCAAGCCTTCACATCCACTAGCTTCTTCATTTCCTTCCTTCTTCCTCTTCCTCGGTGCCAATTTTCTTAGCTTCACGTAGTCTACATCGTCAGGACAGTCAGCACTAGAATCGTGTCCAGCATCATCTTTCCACTCATTTTTATTTTCTTCCGGCAGCAAAATGACTGACCCGGCAATCATGTTTCTAACCTTGCGCCGCTTCCTGTCAAAGAAACAGGACTGTTGCATAACTGCCTAATATCTACATAGTAAATAAAACAAAAATTAGAATTCAGCACAAACATGCGAACCCCAAGATACTTTTGCTTACCAGGAGCTAATTGGGTTCGAGCGACCACCCTGTCCAAGAATAGAAGAGCGACTCCCAGATACAGTAGCTTCCACATCCAGTACATCAAAATTCAGCTCAAACATGCAAGCTGAAGCATAACTTTTCATCAACCCAATTAGTTAACTGTCACACGTTAGAGGAACCATGATGCCTCCTTCATCCATGAAGCTGAACTTTGCAGTTTGCTTCAGCCATATTTCATCATGATTACGCAGAGCAGCAACCATACCAGGGATAGCGCAGATCTGCACAGGCGCTTCTTCCATCGTGATACAATGGTGTCCATACCACTTGCCCTTCACCCTTGCTGATTTAGAGTCGTACCTGAAGAGGGCTACCGTTACCGTGTGGGTGGGTCCATGAGATCCCACTTTATAAAAAAAATGGACAAAATATGTTTGTCAGCGTTGGGCTAACAAACAATTTTAGGTTCAGTAGCTAGCTAGCAGTTATAGTTAGTGCGAATAGAAAAGAGAAGGGTAGCTCACCAGCATGTAGCCCAGAACTTCTTCTTCCTTGGTAGTAGGATATGCCATCCTCCGAGTTGCTCATCTCATCGGCCACGAGAGCTAGAGCCTCGCAAAAACAGCTACGGCATGCGCCATTGGAGCTCGGGATTAGCGAATGGGCAGAGCAACTGGGCGCCGGAAGTCAAATGTCCGAAGGGATCGTTCTGCTTGGAGGGTGGATTTTGACGCTGCCGGTGCTAGGGGACAGGAGGGAATGGATTTGTGAAATTGGTCAATGCATCTAAGCCACTTAGTTCCTCAATTTGCCTAAGAGGTTACCGTGTTGGCGCTCGCGTCACGGACAGATGACTGACATGTGGGTCCTGACCGTCTACTTCATGGGGCAGTTTAATGGAATTTTTGAATTTGGTAGGGGTGAGATGATTTTACCTCGAAATGGCCCCTCTCAGTAGGTGGCAGCCCAACTTTATGAAACGCGGCAATTACAGAAAACTTGGGTACCGCGATGCACTCGCCCAGGAACTTTCGGGCCGCAAACAAACAAGCCCCATTTTATGTCTATTTTCACAAGGATCAGGACAGGTGATGGATCCAATGGATATAATTCTTGGAGCAGTTGTACTATGGAGAAAAGGAGTAAAAAACAACGCAAATCGCTTATTTGAGAAATATTAATAATACCAGAAGAAAACCAGAAGCGAACAAGGGAGGCAGAGAGTTCAATGACCAACTATACGAACGGAGCAACTTTTCCAGCCGTATAGCTCCGACCATATAGTTAATGTCGTCTCCTCCTCGTCAAATAGTTTCACCCCGTGCAATTGGTTCGAGGAGACGACATACAGAACATCCAGAAATCGCAGAAACCTCACATCCGGAAGGCATCTGGAGGGGAAACTCATCCACCAAGGATCCATCTTCGCCCTGCACAGATCTAGGAGGCTAAGGCATCGATCTTCATCGTCCACCGCTGCATCACCACCATCTCCATCCATCCCATATACATCTTGTCTAGATCTTGTTGTAATTCCCGTACTCGTTGTGGATTTATACAAGAACTATTCATCTATGATTCTTTCCATTACCATTGCTATGATGTTGATTGCCTCCATGTCTGAGTAGATTATTAGTTCTTGGGGAGATGGAGAAACCCTAGTATGAGATTGAAATAAGATAAAGTCTATTACGATATTCATCGATGTGACCATGTGTTAGATTTTCTACGTCTTGATGTTGAAGTCGACCTCTCAATATTTGTCTCTCATGGGGACTTGATGGACGAAACTACTAGTTGGTAGACGGAGGTGTGCTAGCACTTACAGTGACTATAAAGTTGTTGGCACCCCTTACGTATCAACTTGGGAAACCGAGGAAAATCACGAAACACTATCCATGCCATGGGATACGTCCTACGGGGTTACGTCCCTTAATAGCGCAGTAATTTGATTGATATCGGTTGCTGACTGTTGTGGTTATGAGGATGATGTGAGCAGCGATTGCTGCCTATTTGTCCAATTAGGAGTTCCTCACACACATACATAGTTGAGAATGTTCATGATGATAATCTTTATCTTAGATCTTTATAATACTAGTGGTGTGTCCACTACTCCCTAAGAATGTTTTTCCCCTACTACAGTTCGAATCTCTCTTACATACGCGATACTTATTTTCTGTACTCAGTTGTTTTACTTTACTTTATTATTGCTCTTATACCTAAAACCCCAAAACACCTTTTTACACAATACTCGCATTTTATCTTGTCACCTAGAACTTTATCTAGCATTTAAGTTGTAATATTTATTTCAAGAGTTATTAGACTTTAGACTCCTGCTCCCTGTGGGATCAATATCTTTATTTCGAAACTAGCAACAAACGATCTGTGCACTTGTAGTCATCAGCACACGCGCCTCAACCTTATGATGTTGATGAAGCACCGGAGGTCGTCCCACGTTGTCGCGTTGTCCCAGTCTAGTGCCCGGTGTACCAGCCGACCGGAGCCGATGAACATTAGCCTGCTGAGTACAAACAACCGGTAGACGGTGTCCCAGAGTAGTGCGCGGTGGCTGGCCTGGGACTCGAGCAGGATGGACGGGTTGTGTGTGTTGTACTCAGACACACCATGGTGCACGACCGATGCACTCAGCATGGATAGCGCAGCCATGAGGCTATGGCTCTTCACCCTGATGCTCACCTCATCCTTGTATGCGTGCACCACCTACTGCATCGCATAGAAAGAACCACCAGGGTGAGTGTTCACTTGGCTATGTTGCTCGTGACTTGGCTCTGCTACTCGCGTGTGGCTACCCCTAGCCACACTCGCGCTGCCGAGCACCACCAGAGACGTGCCCAGATGCCACACTCTCTACATGCTCCCGCCGCCCGTGCCTGTATAGAGCCGTTCTTCCCCTGTGGCGTCAAGCATCATAGCGTCACAACAAAGCAGCAACATGAACGCTTCATAGCCGCTCGTGTTTTCCCTCCTCTCCTAGCGTCACGACAAAGCAACAACAGGAACGCCATGCCTTGTGCCTCCATCGCTGGCCAGCGAGGCTGCGCGGCACGTCTGCATGTACACGGACGGGCTGGAGGCACATATGCAGCGGCAAACAGGAATGGACCTGGACATCGATGCAAGGCGGGAGGAGGACGCCCTAACGTGTGGAAGAAGAACGGGAGTTGGGGCGCACTGGAGCTGCTACCTCCAGGATCCTGTCCACGGCGGCGCACGCATTCACGATCAGGCGATCTTGCTCTCTCTCAACTGATCCTTCCGTCCACGACAAGCGACACAAGCCTCAATGGTTTTTCTGTAAAAATGCAGCGGTAGGAACTATACATTCACAGACAGAAGGGGCCCGCTTGCCACGTCAGGCCAATACGTAGTTGCTACTTGTGTGGTGACCGTATGTGACCCAGTACAACGTCTTTAGTGACCGTAAATTACACTTTCCTAAGTATAAGGATGAATGTGAATTATACAGACAAGTTCAGTGACAGCTGATTGATGCGCTCGACTTTCAACGTAGAGCTCGTTGGGAACCCCAAGAGGAAGGTATGATGAGCACAGCAGTAAGTTTTCCCTCAGTTATGAAACCAAGGTTTAATCGAATCAGTAGGAGCAAGGAAACACCCCAAAGGTGCTAGTAGCAACATGGAGACCTGCAGAACACAACTACAGAACTTTGTCCCCAACTTGCGATGAGGTTGTCAATCTCACCGTGTTTTGCGGAAAACAAAGGATTCAACATATCAAATGGAAAGAAGTAATAGTTTGCAGAAAGTAATCACAAAGCAGAAACAGTTTATAGATTGTATGTAAAGAAAAAGGACCGGGATCCATAGTTCACTAGAGGTGGCTCTCCTTAGATAAATAACATGCTGGGTGAAAAAATTACAACGGGGCAATTGACAAACACCGAGAAAGCAATACATGCATATACTAATCATCTTGACTCCTTTGAGACTTGATTGGGCATTACAACATAATACATAGACCGCCATCCAACTGCATCTATGACTAATAATCCACCTTCAGGTTATCATCCAAACCCCCTCAAGATTAAGTTGCAAGCAATGATTATTGCTTTACGAACTACGTAAAGTAAACAATACGATTGTTCTATGAACAAAGGATTGATGTTTTCTCCCTAGTAGCAACAGACATCTAGTACCTTAGAGATTTCATCACTTCCCAGTTACAGAGGCATGAACCCACTATCGAGCATAAATACTAACTCTTGGAGTTGCTAGCATCTACTTGGCCAAGATAGCTACTAATAACGGAAAGCATGCAAGATCTCAAATAACAAAGACATGATAGAATCAATAATCAATCTGAAATAGCATCTCAATATCCATCGGATCCCCGCAAACACAACATGTATGAATTATAAATAGATGATCTTGATCATGAATGGAGCTCACAAGATCTAAACATGAAAGCACAAAGGAGGAGAAACCAGCCATCTAGTTACTACATGGATCAGTAGTCCAAGGATGAACTACTCATGCATAACACCGGAGGCTTGCATGGTGATGAAGAAGGCCTCCAGGGTGAATTCCCCTCTCCAGCAGGGTGCCGGGAAGAGCTTCAGATCCCTCCTGATCTAGGGATGGAGATGACGGTGGCTACAGACTCTTTCGTGGATTTTTGATCAGGTCCTTAGGGTTTTCGTCCCGAGGGCAATATATAGGCGGAAGGAGAGGCCGAGGGGGTGCCGGGAGCCACCACACCACCCCCTGGCGCGGGCCAGGCCTGGCCAGGCTGTGTGGTGTGGCTGGTCCCCGCCCCTCTGCAAGACGATTCGCACTTGATCCTTCCGAAAAATAGGCACTTTGGCTTTTGTCCCGTCCAATTCCGAGAATATTCATTTTCTGACTTTCCTGGAACCAAAAACAGCAGAAAACAGGCAGCTGGCATTGTGGCTCTTGTTAATAGGTTAGTCCAAGAAATCATATGAAAAGTACTCCAAAGTTGGAACAAAACACAAGAAAGTGGATAAAACCAAGCATGGAACATCAAAAATTATAGATACATTTGCAATGTATCAACATCCCCAAGCTTAACTCCTGCTCGTTCTCGAGTAGGTAAGTGATAAAAATAAATAATTTTTGAGGTGACATGCACCATCATAAACTTGATCAAAGTATTTGTAAAACACTCAAAGCTGGGATCATAGTACTTCAATGAAAGACAAAGTTCTAGCAATAAGCAAAGAAAATATGATGCAACATGAAAAGGCACAAACAAAAGAATCATGAATAACAATGCTTTGCAAGACGTTTGTTTGTTTCACACAAAAAAACATAGCATAATAGTATTCAGCTTGTCCCTCAATAGAGTAGCAAATATAAATGCATAGGACACCTTCAAAGTTCATAAGAGTGACTAGATACAATAGTTTAAAACAAGCAATATCAAGTTATGCATCAATCAACTAGTTGGGACAATGCACCTAGAACTAAGAATGGCCACTATGCTCTCAAAGAAGGTGCATAAAGATAGAAGGTGGAGACTCAATATAATGGTGGAAGAAAGGCCTTTTGTAAAAGGAAGTAGGGATCCAAGTCTCATAAAGAGCTTCCAAAAATTAGTACTTATAGCTTTCAGATCTCATTGCTCCTATCATAAGCATCTTGAAGTGATTAAGGTTAAAGTGAACAAACTATGGTGTACATGCTTGACGAAGTATAAGTCATAAATCTCATGTCCCTTGTATACGAGGGCCGCTCCTCATGCTACTCAAGTTTAGTCACCGGTAAGTTCTTGTCATTGTAAGTACATGTGTATCATAGAGAACCGCCAACGGGGTACCCCTTGCCCGATGATACGGAAGAATCCCCATATCAAAATGACAAGGCAAGCAGACAACAAGCATCTCAACATTCTTCTTATTTACCATGGGAATATGGTGTTTTTTCTCTCTTTCCTCTTTTCATAATATCTCTTTTTTATTTTCTCTTTTTTCTCAATATAGAACTCTTTTTTATAAGAAGAATGCTTCATAGACAGCTCATTATGGTTACGATACAGGTTTCCACCATGTTAGCATGGATTAGACCAGCGGCCCAAGTGTTTCTCTAACACATATACATAACTCCATGGACTTACAAGCTCCCCTTTCATTTCACACCGACGACATCCATATACAAAAGAGCATGATATCAACTAGGTACAAGTACCAAGTGCAATGTGGAAAGCGTTCCCCATGAAAGCATGGTTCTGCTAATTCCCAACAAATAAGTGCAAGCATATACAACATAGACGACACAATGGTTCAAGTTTATTAAGGGCAAGTAAAGTAAAGTATGCCATCAAGTTCATGAGAGCTTTAATCACTAGTTTTCTCATAATAAGTGGAAGGTAAACAAAAGCATGAATATACTTGGAATAGCATAAGCTAGTAGGTAGGTATGGTGGACTCTTTGGAATAACTTGGTTTAGGGAGTTGGATGCATGAGTGGAACTCATACTTTGTTGTGGATGCTAGCAAAAGACTGGGAGCGGCAAACTAAGAGAGCAATAATAGCCATAATCATGCAGAGCGACAAAACATCATTGATCAAAGCATAAAGTGATACTACAAGTTGAAAACTAAAGGATCATAAAGGCTATGGTGACTTGAGATAGTCATAACATGGTGTGAGCATGCGCCAAGTCAACCCAAATAAAACGTCAAAGGAGAATACCACTATACTATGCTTTAATATGCTAAAACAACGCATGATTCATCCAAGGCACATTAAGCAATCTCAATTGTTTATAACAAGTCATGCTACAGCAAAGAATACTAAGCATAAAGCCAAAACAATATCAAGCATGGCATGACAAAGCATAGACACAGTCAAGAACGAGCTCTTTTTACCACATAAGCATGAACTTTCCTACTCTTTTCCAAACCAAACCAAACTAATTGCAAACCAATGTATGAAAGAGGGGGTCCAACCAACTTATTCAGAAAACTAAGCAAACCAAAGCAAACGAAAACCAAAACGAAAGCAAAAAAGAAGACGCTCCAAGAACAACACAACTGTGCATGAAACAATAAAAATGAAGCGTTTGGAAGGAACCTGAAATTTTTATTGATGAAGAAGGGGATGCCTTGGGAATCCCCAAGCTTTGACGCTTGTACTTCTGGGATATTTCTTGGGGTGACACGCGTGGCATCCCCAAGCTTGACCTTTAGTCCATCCTTCATCTCATTACTCATTCCTTCCATACACCTGAAAATTTTCCTTCATACAAAACTTCACACAATCTCATTAGCAACATTAGTGGACTTAAGATAAATAAGTCTCAAGGTTCAGTTCTAATACCAAATAAACTTTCATTAGAACACTAACTACTGTATCACTTCCCTCAAAAATCTCAATTTCACAAAAGAACTCAAAAAGGAACCCACAAGAAGCAAATGCAGAAAATGACAGAAATATGTCAAAACAGACCAATAGGTAAATACGAATTTTTTCGAAGACCTTATGTTGCTCAAATCAAAAAGTGTTGAACTAACGAAAGTTAGATAACAACCTGGGGCAGAAGCACAAAACATTACAGCTCAATCCGACATACAGAGCTCTCTCAGGAATTTTTACGGTGAAGCACAAATATCTGTTTCGGGACAGCAACTTTCCCAATCATTACTTCACTCTCATTAGAGGTTACTCTTGGCACAAAAAGCAAATAAAAAGGATAAGGAGCGATTATTACTAAAGTAATAACTTCCAAGACTCAACTAAAACTCTTGGGTTATCTCCCAACAAGTACTTTTCTTTAACGCCTTTAAGTTAGGCATGAAAATTTGAGAAGATGCTCTCATAGCAAATATGAATTGAAGTAAAAGAGAGCATCAAGAAGAAAATTCAAAACACATTTAAGTCTAACCCACTTCCTATGCATAGGAATCTTGTATGCAAATAAATTCACAGAGAACAAAGTGACAGGCATAGGAAGATAAAACAAAAGTAACTGCAAAACTTTCAGCACATAGAGAGGTGTTTCATTACCATAAAAACTTCTACAACCATATTTTCCTCTCTCATAATAATTTTTAGTAGCCTCATGAATAAACTCAACAATATAACTATCACATGAGGCATGCTTTTCATGATCTACAAGCACTAGAGCTTTATTATAAACATTTTCAAAAGAATCCTCGGGAACATAACATTCACCCTCCTTTGAGAAGCATGGGGGACAATCAAATAATGTAAGGGATAAAGAGTTACTCTCATTAGAAGGTAGACATGGGTAGATCCATTATTCCTCCTTTTGTCCATCACACTCCTCCTCTTTTTCATCTAATGAGCTTTCAGGTTCAGCAATTTCTTCTTCCATGGAGGTTCTAGCAGGCGGTGATTCATCTATTACCTTAGCAGTCATAATACTGTTCCCAAATAGGAAACTGAGTGAGCTATCCATAATGAAATAGTGATTGGAGCAGAGCTAGTCATAAAGGAAACTTAAGAAAAGAACTAATTTTTTTTTGTGTTTTTCCAATAAGAAAGCAAACTAGTAAAACTAATTTTTTTGTGTTTTTTGAAGAACAAAACAAGCAAACAAAGCAAAAGAAAACTAAGCAAAACAAAAACAACAAAGTAAAGAGATTGGTTATGAGGGACTCCCCTTGTGAAGATGTCCTTGACTCCCCGGCAATGGCGCCAGAAAAGATCTTGATGCGCTCGACTTTCAACGTAGAGCTCGTTGGGAACCCCAAGAGGAAGGTATGATGAGCACAGCAGTAAGTTTTCCCTCAGTTATAAAACCAAGGTTTAATCGAACCAGTAGGAGCAAGGAAAGACCCCAAAGGTGTTGCTAGCTGAGCT
This sequence comes from Avena insularis, assembly GCA_023614405.1. Lineage (NCBI taxonomy): Eukaryota > Viridiplantae > Streptophyta > Magnoliopsida > Poales > Poaceae > Avena > Avena insularis. The sequence continues at coordinate 653,452,658 of CM042690.1, read as the reverse complement.
TTGGTATGCGCCTTTGCCGGTGCTAGTAGCAACGTGGAGACCTGCACAACATAACCACAGAACTTTGTCCCCAACTTGCGATGAGGTTGTCAATCTCACCGTGTTTTGCGGAAAACAAAGAATTAAACGTATCGAATGGAAAGAAGTAATAGTTTGCAGAAAGTAAACACAAAGCAGAAACAGTTTATAGATTGATGTAAAGAAAAAGGACCAGGATCCATAGTTCACCAGAGGTGGCTCTCCTTAGATAAATAACATGCTGGGTGAACAAATTACAGCGGGGCAATTGACAAACACCGAGAAAGCAATACATGCATATACTAATCATCTTGACTCCTTTGAGACTTGATTGGGCATTACAACATAATACATAGACCGTCATCCAACTGCATCTATGACTAATAATCCACCTTCAGGTTATCATCCGAACCCTCCAAGATTAAGTTGCAAGCAGATTATTGCTTTCGAATCATGTAAAGTAAACAATACGATTGTTCTATGAACAAAGGATTGTTGTTTTCTCCCTAGTAGCAACAGCACATCTAGTACCTTAGAGATTTCTGTCACTTCCCCAGATTACCAGAGGCATGAACCCACTATCGAGCATAAATACTAACTCTTAGAGTTGCTAGCATCTACTTGGCCAAGATAGCTACTAACAACAGAAAGCATGCAAGATCTCAAATAACAAAGATATGATAGAATCAATAATCAATCTGAAATAGCATCTCAATATCCATCGGATCCCCGCAAACACAACATGTATGAATTACAAATAGATGATCTTGATCATGAACGGAGCTCACAAGATCTAAATATGAAAGCACAAAGGAGGAGAAACCAGCCATCTAGCTACTACATGGATCCGTAGTCCAAGGATGAACTACTCACGCATCATACCGGAGGCTTGCATGGTGATGAAGAAGGCCTCTAGGGTGAATTTCCCTCTCCGGCAGGGTGCCTGGAAGAGCTTCAGATCCCTCCCGATCTAGGGATGGAGATGACGGCGGCTACAGACTCTTTCGTGGATTTTTGATCGGGTCCTTAGGGTTTTCGTCCCGAGGGCAACTTATAGGCGGAAGGAGAGGCCGAGGGGGTGCCGGGAGCCATCACACCACCCCCTGGCGCGGGCTAGGCCTGGTCGCGCGGCCAGGTGGTGTGACCGGCCCCTAGCCCCTCTCCGTCTCGTATTCTGACACTTGATCCCTTCCGGAAAAATAGGCACTTTGGCTTTTGTCCCGTCCAATTCCGAGAATATTTATTTTCTGACTTTCCTGAAACCAAAAACAGCAGAAAACAGGCAGCTGACACTGTGTCTCTTGTTAATAGGTTAGTCCAAGAAATCATATGAAAAGTACTCTAAAGTTGAAACAAAACACAAGAAAGTGGATAAAACCAAGCATGGAATATCAAAAATTATAGATACATTTGCAATGTATCACTGATGTATTTTACTCCTGACACAATATGTATCAACGATCTCTCCCTACTTCGGTGGACCGGAGGACCGAGGAGTCGGGGTGTCATCCTCCGCTCGACCAAAAGCGTTGCGGTAAGCAGACTCGGTTTTATGCTTAACTAGTGTACAAGGTATTGATCGACGTTGCTTTGATACGCAGAGTGCTGCTAGGATTTATTTACCACCGTGGCCATCGAGGACATGTATTACTTCCTTCCTATAAAGGACGCTAGCCTAGCCGCCTCCTGAGGAGGTCGTCATGCGCGGACGTGATCCGTTCGATCTGCCCCGCAGAGTGCGTGCCTCCAGCTAATTTCGTTTCTGGCCATGGGATTTGGGCTTTTCTTTTCTTACTCTTAGCGTTCATTTGCGGCTCGCTTACAGCTGGGACAGATACATGCGGGCCAGCGGGTGGAGAGAACTGGGTCTGCTCGTTTGCGCCACACACTTTGCATCATCAATTTTGTAGAGAGCGAAAACCCTAGCAACACGAGCGACCGGATCATCCATCCACGCAACTCTCACCTCCCACATGTGTTGCCTCCTCTCCTGCCCCTTCTGCCCAATCTCCGCCTCATCTCCTCTCTCCCAGCGCCGCCCGTGAGCTTGCCCTCTCGTTCTCATGGAGGGTTGTCGTCCTGGTGTGGGCCTCTGCGTCGACTTCGCCAGGAGATTTTGGGGTGAGCAGGTACGGTGAACTGCCCAATCCCCAACCCCATCGACCTCTCCTCCCCCAATACGTCGCCTCTCCTCCTCCTCTCCTCCCTAATCCGCTGCAGCATCTCGTTTTCCCTCCATGGGCCAACTCCTTTCCCTCTCCATCAACACACAAGGTGCTGCAGAGGAGGCAGGTGTAGGCAGCATGGCGTCGGGGCTCTAAGTCATTGAGAGGAGGTGGGGGAGGAGGAGGGTGGAGGCTATGAGGATGAGAGAACGGCACAGCAGCAATGTGGGAGGAGGATAGGAGGCGGCCGTCCACACGCACGGCACCATGATCTCCTTCTCCAATGCTGCTTTGGTGCGTCTTGCTAAATCTGGCCTCAGCGCCTTGTTTACTCCCCTGACAGAGAAAAGGTAGCAGAAGGCGCTGGCCCATGACGCCAACTGACCCCCACGTGTCACCTCCGCCTTAGCACAATGCCCCCTTCTCCGTTCTCCTCCCCATAGGTGCTCCTCCTTTTGATTCTTTTCTCCCCAATTTATTTTTTAATTTTGAAGCTAGGGTCTGATGTCCAACAGATGTACTAACAATGAGAAGCCGCCGTTCATGTTTCTGGACTGCATGGCTGCTGTAGGTGCTCATCCTCTCTTTTCCTTTGTAGAATTCCTTAATTAACTGTTTCTACATCAGTTGATTTCAACCTACTATTTCCCAAAATAGTTTCTTCACATAAAACTGTAGGGGAAATCCTAGCAGTACGTACTTATGTGTTGTGTCTTGAATTACATGTAACCTCTAGCATTTGGACAAATGGTTGTTTACAAATCAGTGACTTGGTACCAATTCCTGACCACAGAGACAACAGAGACACATGAATAGATGGTACTATTGTACTATTGTGGACCTACAAGGAGCGCGGGGGCGCACACTATTAGCAGAGACAACAGAGACACATGATGCCCGACCACCTGATGATGCCTGACCACCAGATGATGCTTTAGCCCTCTTTCCCGTGTGTTCAACTTTAGGTTGCACATGGAGACAAATTCGACCAAAACGTTCGGCAACATTCAAAGAGAATATCATTACCAGATTAGCTTTGCTAGTTAGTGGGAGCAACATTTGCTCGCTAATGTTGAAATGTTGCAAATCAACTGAATCGTCATTGCTCCGGGGGAATTTAGAATATATTTTATCTTTCAAATCTCTAACGATGTGTTTGGATGCACTGAATTGGGACTTGGAATTGAATTTACTAGGAATTCCAAATCCATGATGGAAAGGAAATGGTTCCAATTTGTTCCAATTCAAATTCTTTTGTTTGGATGTACTACGCATTAGTTGTTTGAATCACATGGTGGCGTCCAATTCAAATTCCTGTTTGGATGTATAAGCCGCCGAATTGGATGTTTTGTTGAGTTTAGACAATATAAATTTGCATACATGTATGAAAAATGGTTGTGTGCATATTAGATTGTTCATATTTTTTTCACAGGTAACTATTGGATGAACAAACCATTGAATATAGAAGTATATGTGTGTACATTGTAATTTTCATTTATTAGGTTACCTTTTATTTGGCTAAATGCAGCGATCAGAACTATAATCTCTAGTTTCCCAGAACAAGGATAATTGATCTATTAAAAACTCGATAACAAAAACACATGGCCTAGGATTGATGCCGAGAAGAGAGGACAGCGTCCATGGCGTCCTTCACTTGAGACAGTTTCGGAGCCTTCTGTCCTTGCACCAACCATAATTCATCAGTCGACAATACCTCTCTATATACACCAAATATGCAGAAGCTAAGTTATAAATTACAGATTAGTGGGTTGCGACTCCATGAACTCTGATAGCTAATACGGAAAACAGAACAACCACTCCCTCTGTTTCACTATATCCATCATCAGCTCACCATACACACATACCAAGAAAGCACTAATGTTGAGAAAGTAACTGGAAATTCATCATGCTTATTCCTATTAAATAACATACTACAACCATTTAGCCATTCCAAAGCACATGTGAATCAAAGTGCAGCGAACTTTCCTAACAAATGTGCAAATTACAGAGACAGTGACAATGGATTTTGATTTCCTATACATAGATAGTAGGCACGGGACGGGGGGGGTTGGTCATATTAGGCACACATCAAGTAGAGTAGACACTATACCTTCAGTTGGACTAAATCAAACTCAAATATCCAGGGAGTCTGCAGATCAAATAGGTCCAAATGTGAGGCAACTGAAATTTTAGAATACGTACATCTGCAATAATAACCAGAATTTAGTGGAAGGATTAGGACATGGGGGAAGCCGGCCTAGGAGGGCTAGAGTGAGGCCACTGTTTCCCTCCCACAGCCTCCGTTGCCGTTGTTCCCCTACCACCATCGTTGCCAGCTGTGGCAGTAGAGTTAGGGCGCGGGGGAAAGGGGGCCAGAGAGGGCAGGCGCAGTTGAGAGGGGCGCGAGAGAGAGGGGCCAGTGCAGGAGTACCTAAGCAGAGGAGGGCGGTGGGGGAGAGGCTCGCCGGTGCCCGGAGGTACCTGCAGCCGCCGCGAGAGGGCTCCTGCTTCCGTCGCCCGAGTCATCGCGAGAGAGAGTAACTTGACCCAGTCAATTCCACAGCGATACGGAGGGTCAGGCCTTCGTATTCGCTTGCGTTGGAAGCAGGCGCGCGGGGGACACCTTGGAATTGGGCTTCCGATTCCGGTTTACAATTGACACGCAGCCAAACGGTAGAATTCGGTCCTCAATTCTTGAATACCAATTCGGAGACCTAATTCGGTGCATTCAAACACAACGTAAGAGTTATGAAAGTTGCAACCACCACTGGGAAGTAAAATCCAGAGAGATACCATTCATAACCACGAATTACGCTAGTATTCAGTTTAACTGCCAGCCGAAATGCCAGCGCTGAATCAATCCTATTAGAAAAACAAGGCAGTTAGCTGAGCACCGGCGATTCGCGCTCAATTACTGCCTATAATCAATCTACAAAGGGAAACGATACTTACCCAAATGGAATCCATGCGTTAGATCCCTCCAATTCCACTCATTCTTCTCCGCGCTCGACGGGGAGGACCGGTACACTTGCCGACGTCGCATACTGTTCTGCAAAAGGGGTAGATCTAGCGGGGGAGGAAGCGGAGCTGGAGTGGGCCCCGCGGCTCGGGGGCCGAGGACGATATAAGGTAGGAGGGGATCACAGGTAGGAGGGCACGATGGCGGGGAAGCAGAGGGGCGGTGTGGGAGCTGTTTTAGGCTCAGAGCGAGAATGGCCGGTCAGACGTGTCTCCATGCGGCCCCACCCTTCACCATGTATGCAAGACCCATCCCAGCATGGCCCCACCCTTCACCACGTATGCAGGACCCATCCTAACATGGCCCCACCCGTCAGCACGTAACGGTCGAGGCGACGTAACGTAACGCTCAACGCAGGACCCACCCCAACTTGGTCTCACCTGTCAGCATGTAACGGTCAAGCCTTTGACCTGACGGCATCCCCCCGTCCGAGCGCATGTGAGGGTTTCGAAATGGAGGGAGGGGAAAAGTGAGAAAAAACTAAGCGGCTGGAGAAAACTGAGTACAACTAACGAACCAGGGCACAAAAATAGAAATCCCATTTTTATTTGGATCGGTATTTTTCTTAGTTGGCATCTAAGAATGTAAGATGCTCCTCTTTCTCCATTGATACAAATTATATGACTTTGATATTATTTCGAATAGATTGATCATAGCGACAAGTAGCACAGAGAAAGTTGGTAGAAATGCAATTTAATTTTAATTGAGTACTGCTTACTTTACTTAGGTGTCTATAAGGCTTCTGATGGTGGCACTCGTTTTTCAGTGGCAGATCATAAGTTACTTTGTTGGTCTTGCTAATAGGGGAGGGTCATTTTTTGTCGTGTTTTAGTATGCTTGCCAAAATAAGCATCTATTGAGGGCATTTAGAACTGCTCTGTTTTGTTGGTACACATCGCTTGAGAACATGCATATGGATTTCGTTCTGGACTGGTAGCTCGCCAAAACAACCAACTAAAAGTTCATTGAAAATCCAAACATCTTTCCGTCATAGTAGTAGCCCAATTTTAGTACCCCATATGTTTCATGTTTTTTGTTGATTTTTGTATATTTCACAACTTGAATTCAGTTGTGTTGGATACATTCTATTTTTTTCCAAATCTTTGAAACAGTTGTGTGTTAATGACTAGAGGATTTGCTGCGGTATTCTGAATGAAATTTTAGCCCAATTAATGACTAGAGTATCTTTTCCAAATTTTAATAATTAGAGTATCTTTTCCAAATTTTAGCCCAATTAAGGGATTTGCTGCACTACTCTGAATGAAAAGGTTGAATCTCTTGATTATAAACTCTGCATGGTGATTAATGACTAGAGGAAATCCCAAAAAAATGTTTTGTTATTATGTACTAAAATTGTTTTTGTTGTTTGTTATGGACTTGTGGTGCTATGAGTACTAGAAAGGCATATGAACAGGGAGTACCTGAACTGTTCTTTATCGAAATCTCTCAGATCTTATTAGGATATCCAGCGTGTCCTTTCCGCATAAAAAGTTTGTTTTCCATGTGCAACCAAAGCGAAGAAGCTCAAGGTTGTCCGCACTGTGGTAGATATGTAAAGTTGGATCACTGGAATGATACAAAACTCTCTTGTGTCTAATGAAATCCGTTGAAGATCACATACGATACATCCCTAAAATGCCCTTCCCAAGCGTACTTATGTGTTCTAAAAGAAAGTTACTACTGTTTGTAGTTAGGCGCAACATATGTGATATGATTCAGTGTGGCGTGTGATCGTGAAGTGTTTCTGTTCATAGTTATCTAGCAACATTGAGTACCTTCTTTCTATTTCATACAGTTAATTTTTCATTCTATGATCATAAACAGTACTTTCTCTGACCCAAATTATTTGACTCAAATTTGTCAAGATACAGATGTATCTAATACTAAATTATGTCTAGATATGATCAAATCTAGACAAATCTAAGTCAAGTAATTTGGGTCGGAGGGAGTACTATTTGCCATTCTCTTAACTAGATGGTACTTTAATTGCTTGATATTGATGAAAATAAATAATAATATCGAATGCAAAACCTTGATCTTGGCCTATCGTGCTAATAATGCACTTACAGATTCAGATTTTTATTTTTATGAACTTGATTCAGTTTCTTAATAGGACTAGAGGAGGCATTGCTTAATGAGGGCCAAGTTGTTCTGGGTGTATTGGGATGTCCAAATCTTCCTTTGCCATCGATACGCAACGTGAACATAGCTCATCAGGAGATGAAGTTGGTGCCCTCTTCTCAGCCACAATTGGTTGTGGTACAGAAGTACAGTCCTTAGATGGCTCTCCGGCACAAAAGATTGTTAGTAGTTCTTATCTCTTCCGTATTTGATGCTATCCATGTAACCATGTTTCTACCTACGCGAGACTACAGCTTTAAATATCTTTGTGGCTGGTTCTGCTAACTTTCATTGCAAATTAGTATTTGTTCCATTGATAATCTAGTCCTGCTTGATTTAAGTGGCTCCATTGCGGAGGTTTGACCTAAATTATGTGTTGCATAGTCTAGATCCGTAAAAATATATTCTAATCATGTGTTGGAGTTCTTGCAGAAAGTTGGTGATGAGGGTTTAACTCGTCAATGCCTATTGTTATGGACTTGGGTTTTGGAGAAGGATGGAGCGCTGGAGACATCTATCAGCTAGCAAACAAGCACACATGAGACAAAGGATTTACCCAGGTTCAGGCCTCGTAGAGATCCCTACTCCTGCTTGTCTGCTCGTGGAATTATTGAGGGAGTCGAAAGTTACAACGGTGCGCAGATGCAATCTGGCGAGGGTTTGTGGAAGTTAGGGTTGCGTGTGTGTTCCTCGCCGCCCCCTCCTAGCCCTTATATAGATAGGTTAGATCTCGGGTAGCAGGTCGAGTCGGTTACAAGTTAGGGTTTCCCCTTTCAAACTTTCTATCTTTAGCTTCTTTTTGTCCTTCAAGCAATTGAGAGTCCACAGGTTACTCGAGTCCTTTCATCTGGGCCTTGGTGACACCGTGGGCCTGTACGTATTTCGACCGTATATATCAAGCTTGAGTACCTGTAGGGTATAGCCATATCAATAGCCCCCGAGTGTCCAGTGGAATCATAGATTCGACTGGGGACTTTTGAAGTCTTCGAATGCCTAAATGAGTACATTTTGATTGCTTTTATTCGTGTCATAGGGATTGTTGATATACGTGTCTGATATAACCGAAGTATCGGTATCAGTTAACCACCTTAGGATGAAACAACGCAATCTACTCAAATTCGAGTCCCCGGACTCGAATCCGGAAAAGTGCTGGTGTAATTCGACTCAGACCGCGGAGGTCTTACAGGAGTCAAATTCCAGTTATATGGGTGTGAGCACTTGACGCGTCCGTCAAGGCATGTTCATCGTGCATGTAGGCACGAATATGTTTCTGGTAGTACGCAGTTAAATGCGTTGTCAGGCCTTATTCAGGTCTTACATTCACGCCGTAGGCGCGGCATCCGAATTTTATCATCGCGGAGACGATTCGGGTGACCCAGGAGACGCAGTCTCTTTGTAGGGGGAAAATTATGAGACGGTGTCGCCATGAGTTTCGAGTGTGGATGTTATCAACACACATTTTTTTGTACAAATAATCATAGGGTCGCGACCAGCGCTCCCTATGGGAGTAGCCCCCCGAGTGCCTGGTTGAGTCGAAGACTCAGGCAGGGACTAAAGAACTTTTGCGACTGTTGTCGTCTTTTGCTTGCTTGTTTCAGTCGATGACTCAGGCAGGTACTAAAACATTTTTGTGACTGTTGTCGTCTTTTGCCTGCTTGTTTCAGTCGAATTTGTTTCCGGCGCTCCCTATGGGAGTAACCCATGTCCATAATCGAACTGTGTTTCGAGTGGTTGGGTTTGCTTTTGTGATTGTCCATGTTCCTGCAACAAGAAAAAGAAAAGTCATAGGGTGCGCGGCCAGCGCTCCCTATGGGAGTAGCCCCCGAGTGCTTGGTGGAGTCGAAGACTCCAGCAAGGACTAAAAATAGTTGAAGTTTTCCACTGCGTAGCCTTGGTGACATCAGTGCTGACGCTTGTATGACCTTAGTTGCCCGCGTGAGCGATTTGGACGGGACGTGACGAGCGGTGGGTCCCACTTTCTGACTTTGATTTGATTGGGCGTGCGTAATCTTATTTTTAACTGCGCCTCCTTGATTTCCACGCGTAATGGTAGAAGTGGGGGGACGGTTCGCGCTTCCTCTTCTCCACGCGTCCAACGCGATGCATGCCACGCGTCCAATAGGGTTTTTGTCAGTCGTTGGATTGCATCTTCCAGGGGTTAAGTAGCGGTGCTGCGGCGGTAATTTCCCGTCTGCGCTCTTTCTTCCTTGATGCCATCGCCATTGCTGCTGCTTTTCTGCTTTCCCCTACGCCCATCTTCTCCACGATGCTGGACCAGCTCCGTTCGTTCCCGAGCTACTTCCTTCGCTCACATCGCCGCCGCGCAATGGGGAAGAAGGGAGGCACTGCCGCTGATTTCACGGCCACCGTCGCTGCGGTGAAGAAGAAAGGTGGCTCCACTGCTGCGGGCACCAGCACTGCCACCGGCGGGAAGAAGAAGGTCGCGGGCACCGCGTGACCAATGGTGCATGGCGCCCCTCTATCATCAAGGCGTCGGATCTCTGTCTTCTTCGCCAAGATGGAGTTATCTCTGCAGCCGATGCCCGATCGCGTCCCAGCGGTGAGACCATTCCTGCTCCTCCCGCTGGTTTTCGAGTGATGTTTCTTGCATTCATCATCCGCGGTCTTTCCTTGCCTCTTCACCCCTTTCTTAGGGGTCTTCTTTGTTTCTATGGGCTCCAACTCTATCAGCTGTCCCCAAATTCGCTCCTCCACATCACTTGTTTCATCACTCTCTTCGAGTGCTGGCTCGGAATCAAGCCACACTTTGGTCTTTTCAAGCGCATCTTTAAATTGAAGCGTCAGTCCGCATCTGGCTCTTTAGTTTATGACGTAGGTGGTTGCGGAATCCACGTCGACCCATCCGCCACCTACTTCGACATCAAGCTTACCAAGTCCGTCCAGGGATGGAGGGACAAATGGTTCTATGTTCGCGACCAGAAGGCCAAGGACGAGCACTTTGGACTCGCGCCTTTCGATCCCGCGACTCCCTGCGAGAAGATGCGTTCTTGGAAGAACATGATCATGCCTTCCGAACTCGCGGAGACAGACGTGCTATATCAGCGCGTCTGCGACCTCGAGAGTCGCGTAGGCGTAGAAGAGGGAGGCTGCGCCCTTGTCAGGACTTGGCTGCGTCGTCACGTCCAGCCTCTCCAGGCCAGGGTCCATCCCATGTTTCAATGGGGTGGCGCTGATGATGCCACTCGCGTGTCTGCTGATGGCATGTCCGCGAGTGAGGTAGATAAGAGGGTGCGACTGGTGACGAAGTACACCCTCAAGGATGTGCTTCCGAACGAGTCAGTCGTTCCTCCTTTCGATGCTTCGAATCCTCCTCCTGAGGTACAATTGTGCTGCGTAGTAGCTTATTTTCTCAATTGCGTTTTCTGTTGCTTACCTGTTATGTTTGCTGATCTTTACTGTTTGTATGCAGGAGTGGGCGGTGTCGCCTTGTATGCCTCCCCTCCCTGAGGGGATTATTCCTCGTGAAGCTTTGGAAGAGGACGAGTCTGAGTCGACTGTCCCTTCTGATGTGGAAGAGGAAGCCCCCGAGTCCGAGAGCCCGGATACTCGCAAGCGTTCGCGTAGCGGGGATTCCGACGCGTCGACTCCTTCAACTCCAGGAGGCGCGGCTGTTGGCGCGGAGTCGCCAATTCCAGCTGTTCCTGTGAGGGATGTGGCACCGTCTTCTTGCAAGAAGATGCGATTGCCCAAGGAGTCTTCACCAAAATCGACGGCTGCCACGTTTGATCTTGACAACTTTAACTGGTAAGTTTGCTGGGTTATTCATTCTTTTCTGTTTTCTTCTTGTTGGTTTTTGCCCTGGAGTTTGCCCTTTTCTCAATGTGGATTTTGTCTTGCAGTCAAGAGGCGTCGTCATCTTCTGGCGACGTCGAATTTTTGAAGGAATCGGGAGTCGCGACTTCAAGGGCCAAGGTAGAGGTCGAGCGCACTCCTTCTCCGGCGGCGACCCACTCCAGGCACAATTCTTCGAGCTCTCCTCACGTAGGGGAGCATCGAGTAGTTGCTCGGATGACGGTTCAGCAAACTTCTTCGGAGTCATTGGAGGACCATGTAAGTATAGCTTTCCTTCTTTTTTAATGTGGTAGTCAACGCCTTCTGCTGCCCTCTGCTGACTCCTTGTTTGGTGCGACAGCTCCTTGTAAAGGAAGCCACGCAGGTGGCGGAGCAGGTGATGGCGATGGGTCGCCAGCATGCGATGCTGGAGACGCGCCACCGCGTGTTCAAGAGTGAGTGTTCTATAATTATTCTTTTCGTCTTCTCTCTGTTTTGGTATAATCGACTGACAGCCAATTATTGACTGCCATGTAGCCGAGCATAACGCTTTACTGCACGATGTCGCCACGTTGGAGAAGACACTAGCCGCAGCTGTGAAGGGCACGACGAGGCAATCGCGGCTCATGATGATGCCCAGAAGCGCGAAGAGGATCTGCGCGCCTCCTTTGCGGCCAGGGAGAAGTTGTTCGAAGAGCAATCGTTTCGCCGCCAAGGCCCTCTCGTACCTTTACCGTAGATATTTTATTGATGTTCTTCTTCAGATTCAGGTGCCGGTGGCACTAGAAGTTTGATCCATGTGTGTATTTTGGTGTAGATGCTGGCGGCTTGAGTTTTGATCCACAAGCCCTTTGTCGCGATGACGCTCTGGCGGGCGCGGTATCTGCGGTTGAGGATCGTAGCGCCGCTGTCCAAAATACGTTGTCCAAGGCCAAGGCCACCCTGAGTCGCCTCCGGGAGGAGTTGATGCCGAAGGCGGAGCTGGTCGACAATGTGGAAGAGCTGGTGGAGTCGCTCGCTGGGGGTGTGCCTGCCACGTACAAGAACTCCCTCCACGTAGTTGGCGCGACCATGTCGCTTGCCATGGTGCAAGCCCACGGAGTCAAAGTAGATCCTTCATGTGTCAAGACGATGCCTGCATGGCGGATGGTCGCAGGTAGTATTCGCCCTTTGCGATCGCTGTGCCAAATATGGCCATTCCTTGATAAACATTGTTGCCAAGTATTCGGAGGAGCTCAATCGTGCGAAGAAGGCGGCGAAAAATTCGCCTCGGGGCCAAGGAAAGTCATGCATCTAATATCGCCACGGATTTGATGAAGCCCCGAGGTCATCAAGTCGAAGAAGCCACCGCTTCAGAAGTTAGTTTCTTGTAATAGTTGATGAATTGCTCTTTTGATTGGAGAACATGCCTGTTGGTGAATGTGTTTGTAGATACTTTTATGCTGATCCTGAATGCATCACATTTTTGACTTTTGAGTTGGTCGCCTTATTTGCCTCTGGCTTGATTTTTGGTAGGGTACATCAAGTGGTCCTGTGGGGGGAACCCCGGACTCGCCATCTCTTGAGGATACAATGGCACCACCATGCTCCAGGGTAGAGGAGCTGTCCTTGCTTTCGCGACTTCATGATCATGTTAAGCAACTGGAGCGTGAGTTGCCCGTGATCCATGATAGCCGGACGCAGGGAAGTCAAAGGCTGAAAAGCCGCCATGAAAGCCATATCTCGCTGGCGAGGTGACAACCGGCGACCAGTTTTAGTGTTAGTTCGCTCATCCTCGTCTTTTCCTTTGTAGTTAATCACAATGGTACGTTGTACTCATGTTGTTGATGCTGCTTCGTGTAGTTGTTAGCGCACGCCATCCGCAGGAGGAGAGGGATAGGATTGTCATCCGCCTCCATGATCTCACCTAGGAGCAACTTCAGGAGAATGGATACTTCTGGGTAGATCATGATCGTGCGACTGCGTTGGCGACCCTACAGGATTGCGCCTCGCGAGTGCTGCTCTTTCTGAAGAAGTCACAGTCGTTTTTGAAGAACATCTATCAGGCAATGTTCCCGCTGGATGATACTCCATCAAGCCTGCTGGCTCTCCTGACCAAATTTCAAGATATGTTCGCGGTTCGCGAGTGCGTGAGGCAGCAGTTGGTGGCTGGTGCCAAGGCTGCCCTTTCCATGGTGCGTTTGCACAGGCCTGACATGGATGTCGCCGCCATTGCCTCTGGGCCACCGGTGCCACCAGTAGGATCTTCCTAGAATATGGTGCCGCACTATCAGGCGGTGGGCCGTCCAGCCGAGGAGGTCGTCGACTTCTTCGAGGAATGTATTAATGTTCTTCTCGCTGCAAGGGTAGCCAAATATGTATCCTACACATAAGTGTACTAGTGTTGTAAAGCTCAGATATATTTGTAGATAATTTACTATTGAATGTGTACAAATAGCTTTGTTGGGGTGTTGCACTTATGCGAGTCCTTTTCGTTAGCCTGGCCATCTTTGTATCGTTCCCTTCTCAACCTGTCAGGTGCGTTGCAGCTGGGTTGAGTTTGTGTTAAGGGGTTCGATTGATGTGCCGGCTACTCAGTTCGCGTTATTGTTCGAAGAACATATGTGTATAGGGTGGCATAGCCCCCGAGTATGAAAATTGACAAAGTAAAGGAGGGCACAGAGTTTCGGGGCACTTAGCTTTTATTTATTCGAAGAATAGTACGAGGTACAATGTGCGTCTAAGTAGCCTTGGCTGAATAGCCTTATTTGCGATGCAAAAGTAAAGAAAAACGACTAAGGGTAGAAGCGTCGCAGTTGTGCGACGTTCCAAGGGTTGGAGTGTGCGACTCCTGTCTCTAAATCTTGAAGGCGATAGGCGCCACCTAGGATTACTTTTGTAATCACGTACGGTCCTTCCTAGGGGGATTCAAGCTTGAGATGCCCCTGCTGCTTCAGTCGCAGGACTAGGTCACCTTCGACGAAGGATCTGGGGCGAAGCCTTCTACTGTGATAGTTGCGCAGGTTCTGCTGGTAGATCGTGGATCTTGTTGCGGTGATTTCTCTTGCCTCGTCGAGGAGATCGACGGAGTCTTTGAGTGCGAGGGATGACTCCTGCTCGCTGTAGGCGACTACGCGTGGCGCTTTGTACCGTACCTCGGCGGGTAGTACAGCCTCTGCTCCGTGTACCATAAAGAATGGCGTGTAGCCGGTGGCGCTGTTTGGAGTTGTACGCAGGCTCTAGAGAACGGATTGCAGTTCGTCTGGCCAGCAGCCCGCGGCTTGTTCGAGTGGTCGGAGGAGTCGCTTCTTGATGCCGCTGCGGACGAGCCCGTTTGCCTTTTCCACCTGACCGTTGGTCTGTGGGTGTGCTACTGAAGCGTAGCTGATGTTGATCCCCAGGTTCTTGCAGAATTCTTGGAACTCCTTGGATGTGAAGTTCGTTCCGTTGTCGGTGATGATGGTGTGCGGCACGCCGAAGCGGTAGACGATGGACTCGAAGAACTTGACTGCGATGTGCCCTGATTGCTTGGTCACTGGCATGGCCTCAATCCACTTGGTGAATTTTTCGACTGTGACCAAGAGGTAGACGTGGCCTCCTTGCGAGGACCTTGGAAGTTTTCCAACCATGTCGAGTCCCCACTGGGCGAAGGGCCAGGCCAATGGAATAGGCCATAGTTCTGCGCCTGGTGCGTGTGGCTTGTCCGCGAATCGTTGGCAAGCATTGCATTTTTGGACAATGTCCTTGGCATCGCGCATGGCCGTGGGCCAGTAAAATCCAGCTCGTAGAGCTTTGGTGACGAGGGCGCGACTGCCTGCGTGGTGCCCGCGGGTCCCTTCATGGATGTCGAGGAGAATTGCTCTTCCATCGGCCATGGAGACACATCGCTGTAGCACTTCTGTGATGCTGGGGTTTGTATAGTTCGTCGTTGATAACGGCGAATGCCTTGGAGCGTCGCGCGATGTGTCGTGCGTCTGTCGGGTCGTCTGGTAGGCGCTTACTGAGGAGGTACGTAATGTACGGCTGCGTCCAGGATTGTTTGATCATCATGACGCTCATTGGCCCTTCGAGTCCTGTGTCTAGCTCCAAGTCGTCGAGTGCCATTGGCTCATTGGGTGGCGTAGCCCCCGAGTCCATTGATGCGCTTGTTTTCTTCTCTACGGCCTTTGGCTTGACGGAGCGTTCACAGATGCGCTCGAGAAATACACCAGGTGGTATGGGGGCGCAGGTAGAGCCTATGTTTGCGAGTGCATCCGCCTCCTCGTTGCTTTCGCGACCTACGTGTCGCAACTCGCAACCATCGAAGTCCCCTTTGAGTGTATCGTAGAGGTCACGGTACGCGATCATGTTGTCGTTCAGTGCGTCGCACTCGTGCATTTTTTGGTTGACGACCAGCTTGGAGTCGCCGTATATGATGAGCCTTTTTGCACCGCAGGCTTTTGCCATCCTCATCCTGCAATGTGGCCTCAGATTCAGCTTCGTTGTTTGAGGCTGTGAACTGCATTCGCAGGATGTATTTCAGCTTGTCTCCTTGAGGTGATGTCAGTATGACACCTGCTCCTGCTCCATCTTTCCGCTTGGATCCATCGAAGTGCATGGTCCAGAGGTAGGACATATCTGGCTTGTCTGGGAGTTGATTTTCCATCCAATGCATGAGGAAGTCAGGGAGAATTTGCGACTTGATTGCGTTGCGCTTTTCGTATGTGATGTCTCGTGGAGATAGTTCGATTCCCCAAAGCGCGACTCGTCCCGTGGCGTCGGGGTTATTGAGGATATGTCCCAATGGGGCGTCGTTGACTACCACGAATGGGTGTTCCTGCAAGTAATGGCGCAGTCGCCGGGCGGTCATGAAGACGCTGTACGCCAGCTTCTGGTAGTGCGGGTACCGCTGTTTTGTTGGCGTGAGGACCTCGCTGAGGTAGTATACCGGGTGTTGTACTCCATGGACCTTGTTTTCCTCTGCCCGTTCGATGACGAGCACTGTACTAACCACTTGGTTGGTAGCGGAGATGTACAGCAGTAGTGGTTCCCTTTCCCGTGGAGTCACCAGTACTGGCGATGTGGATAACAGGCGCTTGAGATCTTCGAATGCTTCTTGCGCTTCATTGGTCCACTCGAATTTATCAGCTTTGCGGAGGAGTTGATAGAAGGGCAGTGCCTTTTCTCCCATTCGACTGATGAATCGACTGAGGGCCGCGATTCGTCCGGCTAGTTGCTGGACGCCTCTTATGTTCTTTGGCTTCTCCATGGCTAGTATGGCCTTTATCTTTTTCGGGTTTGCCTCAATCCCTCTCGCGGAGATGAGATACCCGAGCAGCTGCCCAGATGGTACGCCGAAGGCGCATTTGTCCGGATTGAGCTTGATCCGGTAACGGTCGAGATTGGCGAATGTTTCGCGCAAGTCATCGATTAGAGAGGCTTCCTTTTTGGTTTTGATTACTATGTCGTCGACATAGACTTGGATGTTGCGACCCAGCTGCTCCTTGAGGCAAGCCTGCATGCACCATTGGTAGGTAGCTCCCGCGTTTTTTAGCCCGAAGGGCATTGTGTTGTAGCAGAACACACCGAAGGGCGTTGTAAACGCGGTCTTCTCCTGGTCTTTCTCCTTCATTCGAATTTGGTTGTAGCCTGAGTAGGCATCGAGGAAGGAGAGGTGCTTGCATCCAGCGGTGGAGTCGATGATTTGGTTGATCCGTGGTAGCGGGAAGTGATCTTTTGGCCAGTGCTTGTTTAAAGAAGTGAAGTCCACGCACATCCATAGGATATCCGTGTCCTTTTTTGGCACCAGCACTGTATTGGCGAGCCAAGTGCTTTCCTTGATCTCGCATATGAATTTGGCATCGAGGAGTCTGTTGATCTCCATTCCAACTGCATGCGCTCGTGGCTCAGACAGTCGCCTGATTGTTTGCTTGACTGGCCTTGCGTCGGGGTTGACGTTGAGTGCGTGCTCGAGGAATTCCCTGGGAACTCCTGGCATGTCCGCAGGACAACAGGCAAAAATTTCCTAGTGCTCACGGAGGAATTCGACGAGCGCGAGTTCCTATGCAGGACTCAAGTTGTTGGCGATGAGGGCCGTTTTGGCGGGATCTGATGGATGGACCTGCACCTTCTTTGTGTGCACAGATGAGTCGAAGGAGAGGTCAGGTGAGCTTGGCTTACTCAGGGGCGGCAGACTGTTGTCTGTCATTTCCTTCAATCGCGTGAGCTCCTCTTGCATGCCGAAGGACTGGGAGATTCTATTGAATTCCCTGTCGCAACTGTCAGATCGCTCGAAGCTCCCATTGATCGTGATGACGCTGTTGGGACCTAGCATCTTCATCTGCAGGTAGGCGTAGTGGGGTACTGCCATGAACCTAGCGAACGCGACGCGTCCAAGGATGCAGTGGTATTGTGAGGGCCAGTCGACAACTTCAAAGTCGATGCGCTCGCGCCGGAAGTTCTTTGGTGTGCCGAATATGACGTCGAGGTTGATTTTGCCCAGGGGGTATACGCCTTTCCCTGGGACGATGCCATGGAACGTTGTGTCCGATGCCTCCAGGCAGGTTAGAGGGATCCTCATTGCTCGCAAAGTACTCGCGAATATGAGGTTGATACCGCTTCCGCCATCCATGAAGACGCGACTCATGTCGAAGCCTCCAATTTGCGCCTCGAGTACGAGGGGGCAATGACATGGGCGAGGTACTTGAGGCGGGTGGTCGCGTTTGTCGAAAGTAATGCACGACTCACTGCCACTGAGGTACTCAGTGGTGGATGGTGGCGACTACGTGGCCAAGTTGACTTGGCGAGTGATGGCCTTCTGCACCCTATTGGAGGGGCGCCCCTTTTGGATCATCATGGTACCCATGGCCCGTGGGTACGGTTCGCCTCCGTGGTGTTGGTCCGGTGCAGCTCCGTTCGGGGGTGGCCCACGTGGTGGTGGTGGTGCGCCATGTGCCATGGCGCCTGGAGCGGCTCCGTAGCCTCTTTCGACTGCACTGCGGTTCATCCAAACCAATCCCTCATGTAGCTTGAGGAACTCGCGGCAGTCCTTGAGGAGGCGGCTGGACTTTCTCTTGCCATCATGCTTGTCGGTGTAAAAGTGTACCGTGCATGGCCCGGACAGTTTGTCCTCGATGGAGGTCGCGGGTGCTTCATCGCGAGTGCGGCGTTGCCACACTTGCATGGTTTTCCCAGAGTCGCGGTATCCGCCGCTGCGGTATCCGCTGTTGCGGTTATCGTCACGTCTATCAGCGTAGCCAGCTGCGACCATGTTGATGTCATCGTGATCGTCGTAGACGTGCATGCGACGCTTACTCCCGCGGTCGCGTCTTCGTTCGAGTTCTGCCTCTTCGTCAGAGTGAACGCGATTCTTCACCGAATCTTCTCCATCAGCCCACCGATTCGCGATCTCCATCAGGTGGTCGATGGTCTGGCGCTTTGAGCTGCCTAGCTCCTCCCTGAGTTCCATGCGGCGGACACCACCGTTGAATGCATCAATCGCGCGGTCTTCCGAGATGTTCTCCGCGGAGTTCTTGATGATGGACCACCTTTGGATGTAAGAGTGCAGCGATTCGCCAGATCTTTGCTGGCAGCATCTCAGTTCTTCGATTGAGGCGAGGCGTTTGTACGTGCCCTTAAAGTTGCACACGAAGCTGTAGACCATCTCATCCCAGCTGCGAATGGATCCGCGTGGGAGGTTATTGAGCCATGCCCGGGCGGCGCCCTGCAGCTGTAGCTGCAAGCATTGCATGGTAGTACTTCGACTGCCTCCATGTAGCCTGACGGAGGAGATGTGATCCTCCAGCCAGATCTTGGGGTCCTGCAGACCGTCAAATTTCGGGTTCTCCGATGGGAGTTTGAACCCTTTAGGCATTCGCTTTTGCCTGATGAATCTGCTGAAGCATCTGGCGCCGCAGAGCTGCCCATCTTCTTCTTCCGAGTCAGTCGATCGAGCACGTCGTGCCCTTCACTTGTCGATCTTGCGCTGCGTGAGTTCATCGCGTGCATCGTAGTCGCGATCGTGTCGCCGTGAGCGGCGGCGCCGAGACAGGTCGTGGTCATCATTTGCGAGGGCGAGGAGTAGCGCTTTGCTAACGCTTTGCCCTTTTTTGGGTCTGGTACCGGTTCCTTGTCGAGGGTGGCCTCGATTATCCCCAGGCCCGCGATCGTAGATCGGTGCATGGCCGTTCGGGAATCTCCAGCTGGTGGCTGGTTATTGAGAAGGTACATGGTGGCCGCTGTCACCGCGGCCTGTGGTGTCCTGGGAACCACGCTGCCTCTCGTGTTGACTGTCATAGAGCCGAAGTCGAGGACTTTCGCGGCGTCTATGCGTTCTTGTTGGGTCCCAGCATAGAAAACAAAAAATTTCCTACGGTGTGAACTACACGCCAAGATCTATCTACTAGGTACAAAGCAACGGGTGGAAACAAGAACTTACCCTCGTAGACAACGAGCTTTGTTAACGAGTAGGAACTCGTGGTTGATGTAGTCGTACACTTGCCGATCTCAAGATCATGATGAAGTCCAGCAGGTCCGGCTCCAGCACGTCCATCAGATCCAGCTCCAGCACCACCAAGTCCAGCACCACAAAGCAGCGGTGCATCCGTGATCGCACACAGGTCCGGTACCCTGACAACCTCCGTCCCTCGCTCCAGCAAAGCAGCGGAAGCAGCAACTCCTTTCCAGATAAAGCCACCGGGAACATGTATCTCGCTAATCCGAGACCATGGGGAAATAATACTAGAGGGGGAGAGAGATCCTTCATGAGGAGGTGTGTGTGAGAAGTGAGGAGGGGTTGGCCTTTTATAGGAGGAGGGGGGTGCCCCTCCTTCATGGCCGGCGCATGGAGGAGGTGTCTCTTCACCTCCTCCATTCATGTGGTGGTAACTCCCTCCACATAAATTTGCCCCTTCACATTCTCTTTTAAAGTCTCCACTTTAAATGCATTAAATTTCTCCAAATTTAATGCTCTCTCATTTAATAAAACTCTTTTATTATTTTTATTAAGAATTTTGTTAATTACTTTAATTAACAAACATTCACATAAAACCCCCTGCAACATTTCAATATTACATGCAGAACCAATTTTAGCAATTTCACCAAAGCTTGTTTTGTCTATTGAAATAATTCCAACGCTTTCTTAAATCTTTATCTGAAACATATTTGCTCCAAATGGTGTCGGTATCCCTTAAGTGTGTCACCCTACGGTTCGCGAATAATGCAGACATGATCGAGACCCCTCTCCGATCAATAATCAGCACCATGACCTGGAGATCCATACTGACTCCTACACATTCAACGATGACTTCTGTGATCGTGAGAACCTTTAACGCTAGTAACTAAATCCATTTGTCTCGCGATATATTACATGTCCGAGATTCGATCATCGGTATCTCCATACCTAGTTTGATCTCGTTACCGACATGCACTCTTTTCTCGTTCCCGTGATATAACATTCTAGTGATCACATCACTTGCTTGCAAGCTATTTCAATGTGATATCACCGAGAGGGCCCAGAGTATATCTATCCGTCATCGGGATGGACAAATCCCACTCTTGATCCATGAGCCTCAACATAATACCTTCGTAGCACTGAACCCACCTTTATAGTCACCCTGTTACGGTGTGACGTTTGATGTTATCAAGATACTCTTCCGGTGTTAGCAATTAACATGATCTCATGGTCTAAGGACTATGATTACTTCGTATGATGTTATAGCAATATAAACATAATGACTTGATCGTAATGCTATACTTCGGATGAATGTTCATCACATCATTCCACCAATGGTGTGACCTTGTTATTAACAACATCCAATGTCCATGATCAGGAAACCTTGATCATCTTGTTAATCAACAAGCTAGTCTATAAGAGAGGCATAACTAGGAACCATTTTTGTTTATTAAACACACATGTATTGATGTTTTCGATCAATACAATTATAGCATGCAAAATAAACATTTATCATAAACATGGAATAAGATAATAACCACTTTATTATTGCCTCTCGGGCATATTCCCTTCAGTCTCCCACTTACACTAGAGTCAATAATCTAGTTTGAAAAACTTTGCGTATTGAACACCAATGGCTTTCTGGTGTTGCATATACGCAATTGCTAGTGGTTAACATAATCTCCGGATCTGACAGTTTCAGGTCCGTGTGTATTTGCATGTCTCTGCGTCTCTACGCATCACTCATTCTCAAATGAGATGGCATTGTATAAATTTGGTCCTCTGGTGAGACCTTTAGTTTGTTCGGGTTAAAATATGTTGATATTATTGTCACACAATATATCTTCATAGTATTAGCCCACTTTGAACTACACCTAGTTTGATAACAAACTACTTAACACAAATGCCCTCCTTTGCTGCTACTATAGCAGTCACATACTTAGCCTTTTGTTGTAGTATCCTTCACAATGTCTCAACTTTGGAACTCATCCAAATCCATCATGGAACATCCTTTCTATTATATTGTGCCACCCATAGTCTAAATTGAGATAATTTTAATTTGTATCTTGTGACAAAACTAGTATCAATGTAACACTTTACAATGAACTACCTTTAACTATTTGTCACTTATACATGATATATTCTTAGTTCTTCCAAAGCTCATAAGAATATCTTTACTATTGTCGAATGATCATCTTATGAATCATTCTGGTATATGCTCATAACATTTAGAGCATAGGACATTCTGGATATATACATATCATGGTATAATCGATCAAAATCTTCATGTGATTTTACTCACCAAGTGTTGAAACACTTGAATTTTGATACAATCCTTTCCATGCAGCAAGAACCTTTTTTGTTGTTTCCATATTAAACCCTTTCAATATCTCATATATGTATGTCTGGCACAACCATATTAGCGCCTTAATCTATCCATATAGATATTGATGCCTAATATTCTGGGTTTGCCCAAGTCTTTCATCGAAATATTATTTTAATGAAATCCTTAACTTGTGTCAATACAAGATACATCATTTCCAATCAACAATATGTCCTCTACATAATGTATTAGAAATATGTCTCAGTGCTCCCACTTAATTTCTTGCAAATGCAAGCATCTTCATCATCTCCGATGAATTTAAACTCTTTTAACAGTTTCATCATGGTGAAGATTCCAACTCCGCTATGCTTACTTCAACTATTGAAGTTTACATGCCCTTTTAGCACCCTTTGAATTAACAAAACCCTTCGGACCATGTCATGTGCATGTCCTAGGTTACCGTTCTATTAGAAGAACCTTGTTTTGTTTATTCAACTACCATATACCAAATTATATGTAGTGGTTGCTACATTAATCCGTCAAGACTATATATCGCTATGAAAGATCATATCTTGTCATAGTCAACTCCTTGAACATTGCCGTAAACTTCTTTCCGACATGTCGACTATTTCATAGATGTCAAACATCCATGTCTATTTCTTTATAGATCCAAACACGACCGATAGGCTTCACACCTTCCCAGAGGGTCTTCCAAGTTCAGAAACTTGATTTCTCGTGTATGGATACTATCACGGATTCTATGACTTCTAGTCATTTTATGGAGTCAGGGCCCATCATCGCTTCTTTGCATGTAGTCGGTTCATCATTGTCAAAACAATAACGACTTGTTTATCAAATCTTACTATTTGATTCTTACCGACCCACACGGTTCTATAGGAACTCTAATCTCCGAGATCACACCTTTTGTAATCACGAGAGCCATGAGCATTGTGGCCGCCACCGGGACACTTTCCGGCGTTGCGCTACTTAGCACATATAGCTAAGGTTCAACAACCTTATCAAAGTTCTATTGTCCTCCCACTTAACTTTTCACGAAAAATTCCTTCTTCAAGGAACTTGACGTTCCAAGTAACAAACTCTTTTGTCCTCGGTGTTATGGAGAAATTCCCAACAAATTCTTTGGGATAACCTACAAAGACGTGCTTATCCGACTTTGGTTGTAAACATTTTACTTATGCATAGCATACCAAAATTTAAGAAAAGACAATTCGGGTTTTATCCCAAACCATAACTCATATGGTGTCATTTCAATGGATCACGATGGTGCTCTTTTCAGTGTAAAAGCGGTACTCTCTAAAGCTTCAATCCTTAAAACATAATGGCAGTTTTATAAATGACACCTTTGATCTTACCATGTCAAACATGGTTTGATTTTATCTCTCGAATATGCCATACTCCTATGGTTTATCGGGGAACACAAATCATGGAACAATTCCTCAAGTCTTAGGTGTTTTTGCTAAACATGTAACTCAAATATCTTCCTTTATGATCGAATCATAAACTCTTTATTTTCTTGTTATAATGATTTTTCACTTCATCTTGAAAGTCTTTGAACAACTTTCAAATGTTTCATACTTCTTCCTTATTAAGTAAATATACAGATATATTCACTCAAATTTTCGGAGAAAGCATATGAAGCAAAAAGATCCATCGCACATGGCTACACATAATGGACTATGCACATCAGCATGCACAATTTCCAATAAGCTAGTCATCTGTTCCTCTCTGGCCTATGGACGGAGTTTCAATTATCTCGAGGAAAGTCTCACATGCATCAATTGATCAAAATCAAAGACTCCAAAAATCCATCAACATGGAGTTTCTTCATGTTTTCTTTCAAATATAATTTAAACAGCGATGTCACTTCATAAGTGATCTTTCAATCATTTGTCTTGCGACATTTTAGCAATAGTGTTTATGGATGTGATTTCTCCAACTAGACTTGTAAAGTTCATCCATCCTTTATGGAATACGGTAATTATTTGAACAGCCATTGTTCTCATGATACCAGAACAAAATAACAATTATTTGAACAAATCTTGAAGGCTTGGTTTGATGACAACGAAAAACACAATAACACTTTATTTGTTTTCGATGAACATCATCACTCATTCTCTTGCTGGTTACTTAGGCCATTGTAGTTCATGAATTGCATTGTCCTGTATGACACTTCATACCAACCAATTCGGTATCCAATACCAGTATCCAATACCTAAGAACCACATTGTTTAACAAGCAAGGAATATAGCCATAACATGTATATCTTCTATATACCTAAGTTGGACATCTCCAACCTTTTATTTTCTGCCAAATATTTTATAGATTCTCTTTCAGCAATTCCTTTTCTTTTAAAAGAATCTATCAACATCAATAGTGGTGTCATCAACATGACACATGGTACAAAGCGTATATAGTCAAATACTAATACCTTTGGACTTGCACTTTGAAGTGGATCACCATCATCAAATGTTTGGTGTTCTTTCAAAAATCCATTCTTTAGTAATCTATTAGTGTAGTAAACATTTTACTTACAGCTTCTATTCATCCTTATCATGACAACTTTCATGATCAAGCTACTATAGCCTATAAGGAAGAATCGCGAGTATAATATCAGTTCCCAAAACTCTTTTGGTAGATTCGGATGCCTAGCATCTCCATCCTTCACAAATTCTCATACAATATGAGAACATGTATTTGCTAAATTATACTCTATCATAATGCAACCAAAAACATTGTTTCAGATATCACAATATATTTCACACATGATGGTTTCTGAAACAATTTCTATCTCCAATATAATCTTGATATTAAAACAACTTTTGAATATCAATAATCATGGAGGCAAACATGATACTTTAGATACTAACATTGGAATTCTTACTCTTGATTTAATACTACTTATTAAACTTCATGGAGTAAATAGAGTTTGCTAAAAGTTTGCAATAGGACTTATAAACTTTAAATTGACATTCAAAACAATACGATACCAGTTCATAAAGTAAATATCCAGAATTCTATAGTTCTATTATCTCAATTAAAACTAAGCATAAGGTAGTGAACAGATGCCAATGACTACAACAAATTATGCAAATTCACTTCGATTTAGTTTATGACAAATTGAGTTCGACTAATCCAAATTAGAAATGAACTCCCACTCAAAAATGACATCCCTCGTGCCTTTTTGGTGATTACATGAACCAAATCCACTACACCAAGTCCGATCATCACGTGAGTCGGTTTAGCTTCAAAGGCGAGCATCAATATGGTCATCACATCAACTATATGACTCATGCTTAACCTTTCGGTCCGTGTACCGAGGCCATGTCTGTACATGCTAGGCTCGCCAAGTAAGAACCTTAGTATTCGCGTGTGTAAAACTGTCTTACACCCGTTGCATGAAAACGTAGAGTTGAGAACACCCGATCATCACGTGATGTCTTGAAACACGATCCATAGAACGGTGCATACTTAAGGAAGAACACATTTTTATCTTGATATCTAAATGAGGGATCATCTTACAATGCTACAAAAAACGCCAAACTAGCAGTATAAGATGCTAACATCTAATGTGTAAAGTGAGATGATATGGCCCATGCATTTGATCTCTATCACTTGCATCGTGGTATGATCTCTATCATTCCTTTGTGTGTAAGGCCAAGTACTATGGAACTTACACGTTAAGTGAGTTGTAAGAGTATCTATCATATATCTACTTACAACAATACCATATCAAGACACTAGCCCAGCAACGACCTAAACTAGACGCCTCTAATTTATCCATTGCAAGTTTTACGTGGCTTAGGGCTTTCGGAGATAGAACCTGTCTAACCTACGAACATGAACCACAACGAGGATAACCAAGTTATTAGCAACTCGTTGTAAATCAGATATTGACTATAGTAGGAGAGACAGACACCCGCCAGCCACTTATGCAAAACAAGTTGCATGTCAGTCGTGGAACCGGTCTCATGTACGATGACATGTAAGGTTGGTCCGGGCCGCTTCATTCCACTATGCCACCAATATCCAAAATACATAGAAGATGCAATAACATGATCATCATTGCCCACATATAAACATATGTGTACTACCCGTGCAAAGCACCTACGCATAGATCAGGCTCTGATACCACTGTTGGGTCTGCAGCATAGAAAACAAAAAATTTCCTACGGTGTGAACTACACGCCAAGATCTATCTACTAGGTACAAAGCAACGGGTGGAAACGAGAACTTACCCTCGTAGACAACGAGCTTTGTTAACGAGTAGGAACTCGTGGTTGATGTAGTCGTACACTTGTCGATCTCAAGATCGTGATGAAGTCCAGCAGGTCCGGCTCCAGCACGTCCATCAGATCCAGCTCCAGCACCACCAAGACCAGCAACGCAAAGTAGAGGTGCATCCGTGATCGCACACACGTCTGGTACCCCGACAACCTCCGTCCCTCGCTCCAGCAAAGCAGCGGAAGCAGGAACTCCTTTCCAGATAAAGCCACCAGGAACATGTATCTCGCTAATCCGAGACCATGGGGAAATAATACGAGAGGGGGAGAGAGATCCTTCACGAGGAGGTGTGTGTGAGAAGTGAGGAGGGGTTGGCCTTTTATAGGAGGAGGGGGTGCCCCTCCTTCATGGCCAGTGCATGGAGGAGGTGTCTCTTCACCTCCTCCATTCATGTGGTGGTAACTCCCTCCACATAAATTTGCCCCTTCACATTCTCTTTTAAAGTCTCCACTTTAAATGCATTAAATTTCTCCAAATTTAATGCTCTCTCATTTAATAAAACTCTTTTATTATTTTTATTCAGAATTTTGTTAATTACTTTAATTAACAAACATTCACATAAAACCCCCTGCAACATTTCAATATTACATGCAGAACCAATTTCAGCAATTTCACCCGAAACAGTTTTGGTGTCTATTGAAATAATTCCAGCGCTTTCTTAAATCTTTATCTGAAACATATTTGCTCCAAATGGTGTCGATATCCCTTAAGTGTGTCACCCTACGGTTCGCGAATAATGCAGACATGATCGAGACCCCTCTCCGATCAATAATCAGCACCATGACCTGGAGATCCATACTGACTCCTACACATTCAACGATGACTTCTGTGATCGTGAGAACCTTTAACGCTAGTAACTAAATCCCTTTGTCTCGCGATATATTACATGTCCGAGATTCGATCATCGGTATCTCCATACCTAGTTTGATCTCGTTCTGACATGCACTCTTTTCTCGTTCGTGATATAACATTCTAGTGATCACATCACTTGCTTGCAAGCTATTTTAATGTGATATCACCGAGAGGGCCCAGTATATCTATCCGTCATCGGGATGGACAAATCCACTCTTGATCCATGAGCCTCAACATAACACCTTCAGAGTAATGAACCCACCTTTATAGTCACCCTGTTACGGTGTGACGTTTGATGTTATCAAGATACTCTTCCGGTGTTAGCAATTAACATGATCTCATGGTCTAGGGACTAAGATTACTTCGTATGATGTTATAGCAATATAAACATAATGACTTGATCGTAATGCTATACTTCGGATGAATGTTCATCACATCATTCCACCAATGGTGTGACCTTGTTATTAACAACATCCAATGTCCATGATCAGGAAACCTTGATCATCTTGTTAATCAACAAGCTAGTCTATAAGAGAGGCATAACTAGGAACCCTTTTTGTTTATTAAACACACATGTATTGATGTTTCCGATCAATACAATTATAGCATGAAAAATAAACATTTATCATAAACATGGAATAAGATAATAACCACTTTATTATTGCCTCTCGGGCATATTCCCTTCAGTTCTTGTTCGGTGAGGTGAGCCATCCGCGATTGCCTTTTCCTGGCGAGGTGCTCGTTGCCTCTTGAGGAGGATCCTGCGTAGGAGGAGAGCCCATCGCGACGAAGGCTTGACTCGTCCGCCGCCTTTTTATGTGCCTCAAGTTGCGCGATTGCTTGTTTTTGGCGCTTGAATTCCTCTTTTAGGAGCCAGTGGTAGCCCATCAGTAGCTCCTGCGGGGACCCGAAGGGTAAAGGTGCACCTCGTAGGGCTTCGCAACAGCGTTCCCACTCTTTCTCGTTGACCCTGATCACGACGCGTTTGCTGGTTTGCTTGTTGATTATGCTAGGAGGTTCAACCGCTCCTCCGTTGCCACCGTTACCGCCATTGCCGGTGTTGGGCGGGTCGGTGCCGTTGCCGGTGTTACCACCGTTGCCGCGATTGGGTGGATCGGTGTCGTTGCCGGTGTTGCCACCGTTACCACGGTTGGCGGAGGTGTCGCCCGTGCTGATGATGGCGCACATGAAGTGATTTGGGAAGTTGTTGCTTCCACCACTTTCAGATCCGGAACTGTAGGTTCCATCTTCAGTGGCCAGATCGTTTAGATCGGAGTCGCGACTACTGTCGCTGACCATGTTCCCAACTACCGCCGGAGCATTGAGCTCACTGAGGGTGCCGATCAATGGAGGGAACCATGATGCTGGGGCAATCTCCGGTGCCGTCGGCTGATCGGGCATGCGAAGCGTGCCCATCTAACCAACTTGGAAGCGGAAGCTCCCAATCGCTAGGCTGATTCCGTCGCCCACGGACTCGAAGGCCGAGCGAGTAGCCGACGTGTGGACGGTGAAGTCGAAGGCGCCGAAAAGCTGGCGAATCTCTGTTGTTGCAGAGTTGTAGATCGCGTTTGATGGGGCCGAAGAAGCCGCAACATCAGCACTCCCAATTCCCACAGACGGCGCCAATTGACGAGGGTTTAACTCATCAATGCCCATTGTTATGGACTTGGGTTTTGGAGAAGGAGGGAGCGCTGGAGACATCTATCGGCTAGCAAACAAGCACACAGGGGACAAAGGTTTACCCAGGTTCAGGCCTCGTAGAGGTCCCTACTCCTGCTTGTCTGCTCGTGGAATTATTGAGGGAGTCGAAAGTTACAACGGGGCGCAGATGCAATCTGGCGAGGGTTTGTGGAAGCTAGGGTTGCGTGTGTGTTCCTCGCCGCCCCCTCCTAGCCCTTATATAGATAGGCTAGGTCTCGGGTAGCAGGTCGAGTCGGTTACAAGTTAGGGTTTTCCCCTTCAAACTTTCTATCTTTAGCTTCTTCTTGTTCTTCAAGCAATTGAGAGTCCACAGGTTACTCGAGTCCTTTCATCTGGGCCTTGGCGACACCGTGGGCCTGTACATATTTGGACCGTATATACCAAGCTTGAGTACCTATAGGGTATACCCATGTCAGTTGGTGTCCAGGCTCCCCCATTGAGATTCGACAGCTAAGAAAAATATGGTGCTTTGGCCCGTGGCGATGGTGTCATTGCTTGCGTTTTCTATACACGGGATACATGGGGAAGAACGTTACATGCTTGGCCTTTCAGAATGATTTCTTTTTCATTATTATAATTTTGCTTGATTTGATTTTTTTTACATATACTGATATATAGTTTAATAGCATTATGTTGTATGGATTGAATGTAAGTAGACGATCGAGTGCTGCCATGCCATACATCTTAATCTGAGTTTTGTCGGTCCCTGGTGCTCGTTGTTATTGTGATCTATTCTGCCTTGCTAAAGAGTACTATCATTGTTGAATTACAAAATCCCAATGTCAAGAAATGGTGTGGGTGGCTTAGTAACAGTAGGTTTCAATCATGTGGGGTTGAAAAATGAACTCTTATGTTTAATTTCAATCATGTCTCATCCATGTGTGAACTTTTTGTAATTTTACATCGTTTGTCTTAAAAATGGCGGTGGTATAACATAGGTAGACAACTTTGGATACAAAAGGTTATTCTCACAATAAAATATAACCCAAGCATCGATTCTCCAATCAAAGAACTCCAGTCGATTCCCCAAACAAGGAATTCTAATCGACGACACAAGAGCTTACATCTATGGCTAAAACATTGTCTTGCTTTCGGTCTTGGCGCCAGTGGCGCACCGGGTCATCTAGTATGGCATTAAGGCTGGAAGATCCCTCCGTCTTTCCGAGCAGTGATGTGTGGAATTGCACATGGATGCGTCATTACGTGGAATTTTGAACTTTATACTTTATATAATCTAATTTTTCATATTTAACTATAACAGAAGGCAAACAAAAAGGAGAACTACATGGACCCAGCATTAACATGCTTCTATGTTAATGGAGCTCTAGCCACCTACAATATTAAAGATATCTTTTAAGTTGCTTTCTAAAGTAGGGGGGCCATTGCCCCCTTGATCCTAGAAAACCTCTTCCACTTTAAACAAGGGGTCCTTGTTGTCGTCTTGCCCTAGGGACACAAAAAATCTGTGGACTGGCCATGCACGCAGAATGCTGCTAGGCCTTGGCTACCACAGCGACAATCGAGGGCCTATATGGCATTAAGACTGGACTGTCCCTCCGTATTTCCGCGCAAATGCTCGTCGACTAGGACTAGACCAACTACGGTTGCAGCCAATGTTCCCTCCCGGAGGGCTTTCCAGTTAACCGTGAAGAATGGCCTGATGAGGACTACCCTTTCATCGCTCAACAGGGCACGTGCCATGAAGCAAAGAAGAGTATCCATGCTGTCATGATCATAGTTCATAGCCATCAACAATACAGAGGCTGATCTGATGATGGTGGTGGTGCAGCAACCTGTTGTGGCTAGTCTCTCCTTGAGGCAGGCTGACAAGTACAAGACCTACAATGGAGGTATGTTTGAGGGTCCATATGGCACCTACAAGCATGTCGTTACCGACATCGGGTACATCACAAACGACGAGGGGTTGCCCTTTTGGATCGTGAAGAACTCTTACGAAACCTCTTGGGGAGATTAAGGCTTCATGTACATCAGACATGGAGTCCAACAACCCTGAGGGATGTGCGAGATCACCGATAGTGCGAGCTATCGGGGCATGTTATCGACTGCTGATCCTTGGTGTGTTTGTGTTTTGTCTGTGCTGGTTGTGGTGATCGATCAATAACATGTGTCTTCTCCAGCATCTATGTGATGTTTTTTTTGCGAATTCCAGCGATCTATTAATAATGATCAACAACAATACAAAGAGACACAAAAGTAATAAAAATTACAAATAGGTCATTGGACCACCTAGCGACGACTACAAACACTAGCGCGAGCCGAAGGCGTGCCGCCGTCCTCACCCCTCCATCACCGGAGTCAGGCAAAGCTTGTCGTAGTAGAGCTTGTTGTAGTAGACAAATGGGAAGTCGTCGTGCTAAGGCCACAAAGGACCAACGCACTAAAGCAGCAACCATCGCCAATAATGACAATCGTAGATCGGAAGAGACTGGCCTGAAAACAAACCAACCAAGACAAAAACAGACAGAATCCCGGGAGAAAGATCCGCCGGACACATGACTCCACACGCTCTCTATCGGCACTAGATGCATCACCGGAACGAGGATAGAGCGGGGAGGACATTATTCTGACTTCAAGACGTAGCCACCGCCTCAATATCCCGAAGAAGACACTAAAAAACAGGTTAAACAAAGGACGAAAAACCTCCCGCCGGCGAGAGCCCATGGTCCGCCACGCCTCCAAGGCCCTAAGGCCAGGAGCAGACCGACGATATCGCCAGCGAGGGGTGCGGAAACCCTAGATGGGTTTTCTAGGTTGGTTGCCTCTCCCTGGCAGCTCCGTACGTACCGGTTCACGTTTGACCCTAATCAGACTTAGCATCTATGTGATGTTGAAACAATAATAATAAAGGTGTGTCTAATTCTCAGTCAGCTGATGTCATGCAATTTTAGTTGTGAACCTGCTTGCAACTATAAATATCTGAGTTGCAACTGAAATACCATTTACAACACCACTTGTAACTCATAGGACAACGCGATGCAAATCCAGTGGACCAGGACCTAACTGTGCTCAAACTTAAACTCGGTATACTGAGAATTATCAAAACCCTAATGATAATGTAAACACTAAGTCGCTTTTCTTGTGCCTTCTTCTTAAGATCTGGTTGTCCTAAGCTCCTAGTTCTAGTCAATAGTCATACTTCTTCCGATCCAAATTAATTGGCTCAAATTTATCTAGATTCGAATGTATCTAGCATTAAACATCTGAATCTAGACAAACCGAAGTCAATTAATTTGGATCAGAGGGAGTACATGTATTCTCTGGATGATGACACGAGCGCGTTCTGTATAACCTCGTTTTGATTGGCGCTGAGCGTTGATGTTGTAGAGTTGTTTGCCGTTTCAAAATTGCAGGGCAGACTTCAGGTGCTGGCTTCAGTTCGCGGACAGAGGAATCGGCCGGCAAAACGTGTAGTAGTATGTTCAGTACTCACTTCTGCTCCACGCACTTCGGTTCGTTACCCCCTACTGAATTGCTGCTGGTAGTCGGTAGTACACACAGGGAAGGAGGAACGTATTGTTCAACTCGGCAGATTTGAAATCAAGGGCTTGACAAGTCATATCTAGTACTGCCTCCGTTTCACAATATAAACCTTTTTTTAGCACTGTTGCGTCCTATAAACAATGTTCAAGTGGTATAGAACATGCGGTAGACAATCTAAATGATACTAGAGCAGTACAACTAGGAAATTGCCAGTGCTTCTACTAGCATTCATGGATTTCTAGAGCAGAGGAGCCACGACCAGTGCTGCTTCTAGCACTCGGTTTTCTAGACAGAAGAACTAGACCAGAGGATTCACGACCTGCCCTGCAAAAAGCCCACTCCGTAAGAGTGGTACTACTACAGACCAAAGTTTTAAATAGCCGGCTATAGCCTGGCTATAGCTATAGCCTTTTGAGAAGCCTTCCGCTATGGCTATGTCCTTCATAGGCTAAACGGAGAATAGCCGCTAATAGCCAGCTATAGCTTGATTTAGCCGCTAAATTTTTGTTATTTGATTTTTTTCTTTTTTTTCCTTTTTGTTTCCTTTTTTGAATTTATGTTGAATCTGATTCAATAAAACTTGTGAGTTAATTGGTTGAATACTTATTTATTTTGAATAGTTGCATGACTTGTAGCTCGAATCTTGTTTGAATCATAGTTTTTCCAATCTTTTTAAAAGATTTGACTAAATTTACTCTATTTTTAAAAATACACTAAAACGGAATAGCCCGCTATAGCTGCGCTATCCGTAGCCTCTAAAAAAGCCGCGGCTAAATGGAATAGCCGGCTATTTAAAACTTTGCTACGGACCAATTAACATCTAGGAGTAGTTCATATTAGTATCTCAGAGGAAATTGGGTGGACATGAAGGGGATCCGAGGAGGAAGAAGAAGAAACGAGCACACACGCAACACACACAAGCGCCAGGACTCGGTCGAAGCCGCCGTCTAGTTGTTCCGTTCCAAGCTAAGTTGTTCCTGCAGCCCTCTCCGTTGTATTTATGGTGGTTCCTGGTACGGCAGGCTAGGGCCAAAAGTGAAGGCCCACCGGTCAGCTTAGTAGACAGGTCATTGACACACTTTGGTCCTCCATGACGAGGAAGAGGAATGGGTGATCTGTGGTCTGCCACGAAGTTGACAGCTTCAGGATCCTCCCCTTCGATGGAGTAGCCCATCATTACATCAGCTTCAGTGGCCGCAGCGGCTATGGTTCCATCATCGTTGACCTCAGCAGCGCACCCGTGAAGCAGCCCACCGCTAGACTCTCCACGTAGTCGACCATCTTTGCGAAGTCATGTGAAAAGCAGAACGGCCACTCTAGCCCTATGCTTGTAACATCTAAGGATTAACACCTAGAAATAGAGAGGACATATGTTTGTGCATTGTATTTATGTATAAGAAAATCCGAAGATTTTTTGCGCAAAACTATGGAGGTGTCGAGATCTCTTATTCTGATGGAAACATCGGCGCAACTGCTATGGATTTCGACGTGACCTTTCTAAAATTCTTTGTTTTTAGTGGGAAAGTTATTCATACATGTATTTGAATTTTAAATTTGAATTCAAATGAAGTTATAAAATTCATAAATTAAATTATGGAATATTTAAATACTTAGGAGAAATGGAATGAAAATTCTTGAATCAAGTAATATAATATGACAATAGATAATGATAATAGAGTAATTGAAATAAATAAGTAAAAGAATAAAGAAATTATTTATTACATAAATATGACAATAAGAATTTCCAAGTCTAAAATAATAATGTCAAATTACAAATGGACAAATAATTAAAATAATAAATAAGAATTAAATTATTATTTAGAAACAAGATATAAATGTTTACATGATTCAAATGTTAAAAAGAAAGAAATTTAACTTTATTAATATTAAATAATA
Source organism: Avena insularis (assembly GCA_023614405.1). NCBI lineage: Eukaryota > Viridiplantae > Streptophyta > Magnoliopsida > Poales > Poaceae > Avena > Avena insularis. The sequence continues at coordinate 653,418,558 of CM042690.1, read as the reverse complement.
TTACACTATTATTTACATTATCCAAAGTAAAGTAAAAGTTACAAGAAATGAAAATAGAAAACCCTAAACTATTTTCTAACTATATGTCTTCATATTCATATCTTCATTTCTTCTTATTCTTAATTCCTGCAAAACAATACAAGAAAATAAAGAATAGAGAATCATAAAAAAGGGTTAGTTTGAATTAGTGGTACTCTCAGATAGGCAATGTAATGCATTGCTTAACTCATCATTGAGTAATAAAAAGAGGGCCATTAATAATAATCCGTTCTTATATAGTAAATGCCTTAGACCAACATCATAGGCTTTGAGAGGGGCAAGTTTCACCATAGAGATAGAAAAGGGCAAAGTAAGATCTTTGATTCCAGGAAAGTCACCTGAGCATATCCAGAATAGTGAAGCATCACACACACACTTGCATGCCTCTGTGCTATCGACACAGGGATGCAAGGGGAGAGGGAATAAAAGCATTGTCATAGCAGTAGAGAACTTCTCCCTACTGGTCAAGTTTCACCGCAACAAGGAATGCAAGAACACTAGCATATCACATCCAAAGCTCACCAACCACCAATCTACCAACAAATCACTAGATCACACAAGATGACCATTTACTTCTAGTAAACAGTCAAGCTAGGAACTATACAAGAAGGAGTAGATACCAAGACTATCATGGTCACAAGAGGAGGGGGTGCTTTTGGTGTTGAGCAAGGCCAAGCCAAGAAGATAACACTATATCAAGGAGAAGATCTGACCAAGATGGTGAGCAAGATCAATGATGGCTCAAGATATGTAGAGCTCGTTGGGAACCCCAAGAGGAAGTTATGATGAGCACAACAGCAAGTTTCCCTCAGTTATGAAACCAAGGTTATCGAACCAGTAGGAGTAACGAAACAACTCCAAGGTGTTGCTAGCAACTTGGAATCCTGTACAACACAACCACAGAACTTTGCCCCAACTTACAGTAAGGTTGTCAATCTCACTAGTTTTGCTGAAAACAATAGATTAAACGTATAGTGTGGAAGATAGTAATTGCTTGTAGAAAGTAAACAGTAAACGGTAAATAGTAGATGGTATATCAATGGTAAAGGAATGGACTGGGGTCTACAGTTCACTAGAGGTTTTTCTCCTTAAGATAAATAACATGTTGGGTGAACAAATTACAGCGGGGCAATTGAGAGATTGAGAAAACATAACAATGCATATACTAGACATCTTGACTCTTACGAGATTTGATTGGGCATTACAACATAATACATAGACCGTAATCCAACTGCATCTATGACTAATAATCCACCTTCAGGTTATCATCTGAACCCCTTCCAGTATTAAGTTGCAAGCAATAGATAATTGCATTAAGCAAAGTGTGTAAAGTAAACAATACAATTGCCCCATGGACAAAGGATTGTTGTTTTCTCCCTAGTAACAACAGCACATCTACAACCTTAGAGATTTCTGTCACTTCCCCAGATTACTAGAGGCATGAACCTACTATCAAGCATAAATACTCCCACTTGGAGTTACAAGCATCTACTTGGCCAAGATAGCTACTAGCAAGAGAGAGCATGCAAGATCACAAATAACATAGACATGATAGAATCAATAATCAATCTGACATAGTTTCTCAATATCCATCAGATCCCCGCAAACACAACATATAGGATTACAAATAGATGATCTTGATCATGAACGGAGCTCACAAGATCTAAGCATGATAACACAAAGGAGGAGAACCAACCGTCTAGCTATTGTATGGACCCATAGTCCAAGGATGAACTACGCACGCATTACTCCGGAGGCTGGCATGGTGATGAAGAAGGCTTCCGGGATGATCTCTCCCCTCCGGCAGGGTGTCGAGAAGAGCTTCGGATCCCCCCCGGTCTAGGGATGGAGATGGTGGCGGCTTCAGACTCTTTCATGGATTTTTTATCAGGTCCTTAGGGTTTCTGCATCGGGGTACTTTTATAGGCAAAGGGGCAACATCGGTGGGCGCCCGAGGGGCCCACACCATGGGGCGGTGCGCCCAAGAGGGTGGTCGCGCCAGCCCTAGGTGTGGCCACCTCGTGGCCCCACTTCGGCTGCCCTTTGGACTCTGTGTTCCTTCTGGTAAAATATTGACTTTGGCTTTTGTCCCGTCCAATTCCGAGAATATTTCTTTACTAGCTTTTCTAAAACCAAAAACAACAGAAAACAGGCAAATGACACTACGGCATCTTGTTAATAAGTTAGTTCTAGAAAATGTATAAAAATACCTCAAAGTGTAAACAAAACATAAGAAAGTTGATATAAAACAAACATGGAGCATAAAAAATTATAGATACGTTTATGACGTATCAAGCATCCCCAAGCTTAACTCCTGCTCGTCCTCGAGTAGGTAAGTGATAAAAAGAATAATTTTTGAGGTGACATGCACCATCACAATCTTGATCAAGGTATTTGTAAAGCATTGATAGCTGGGATCAAAGTACTCTAAACATGAGCATGAAAAATAGAGTTCTAACAATAAGACATAGCAACTATGTTGTAACATGAAAAGGTACAAACAAAAGATCATGTATAACAATGCATTGAAAGACGTTTGTTTGTTTCACATATAGAAAACATAATAAGAGTGGTATTCAGCTTGTCCCTCATGGTATAGAAAAACATAAATGCATAGGACACCTTCAAAGTTCATAAGGGTGACTAGATATAAATAATTTAAGAACAAGCAATATCAAAGTTATGAATCAATCAACAAGTTTGGGGACAATGCACATTAAACTAAGAATGACCACTATGCTCTCTCAACATAAAAGTAAAAAGAAAGGCTCTTCATCGGGGGAAGCAGGGATTTCAAGTTTCATAAAGAGCTTCCAAAAATTATGGTACTTATTAGCTTTCATCTCTCATTGCCCCTGTCATAAGCATCTTGAGGTGATTAAGGTTAAAGTGACACAAATATGAGGATATGCTTGACAAGTTATAAGTTGAAAATCTCATGCCCCTTGCTTACGAGTACCGAACCTCATGCTACTCAACTTTAGTCACAAGTAAGTTCTTGTCATTGTAAGTACATGTGTATCATGGAGAACTGCGAACGGGGTACCCCTTGCCCCATGACACAGGAGCTTTCCCATATCAAAATGACAAGGCAACAGACAATGAGCATCTCAGTGATCTTTTTATTTATTATTTACATAGGTTTTTATTGAGGATTCTTCACAGAATGCTCACTATGGTTATGCTGCAAGTTTACACCATGATTAGGCATGGCTTAGGCTGGCCGCCCAGGTTTTTCTCTAACACAAATACAAACTCCATGAGCTTACAAGCTCCCCTTTTATTTCACACTGCTGGGATCCATAAACAAAAGAACATGATATCAACTGAATAATAAGTGCAATATTGAAAGCGTTCCCCATGGTATCATGGTTCTGCTAATTTACAAATTATAAAGTGCAAGCATATAAGCAACATAGATGGACACAATGGTTCAAGTTTTTTAAGTGCAAGAAAATAAAGTGTGCCATCAAGTTTGTGAGAGCTTTAATCACTAATTTGCACATAACAAGTTTAATTTGGAAGGTAGATAAAAACATGAATATACTTAGAATGGTCTAACACACCATGCATAGGAATTTATAATGGACTCTTTGGAATAACTTGGTTTTCTTGGAGGTTGGATGCATGAGTAGAACTCATACTTGGTACAGGTGGAGGCTAGCAAAAGACTGTGAGCGACCAACTAAGAGAGCAATAATGGCCATAATCATGCAAAGCGACAAAACATTATTAATTAAAGCATAAAGTGATATTAAAAGTCAAAAACTAAATGATCATAGAGGCTAAGGTGACTGGTTCATAGTCTTAACATGGTGTAAGCATGTGCCAAGTCAACCCAAATAAAGCATCCAAGGAGAATACCATAATATTATGCTTTTGTATGCTAAAACAACGCATGATTCTTTCAAGGCACATTAGGCAATCTCAATTGTTTGGAACAAGTCATGCTACATCAATAATCACTAAGCATAAGGTCAAAGAAACATCAAACATGACATGATAAAGTCTAGGCCACAGTCAAAACAAGCTCCTTTTGTACCACTTATAAGCATGAAGCTTCGTACTCTTTTCCAACACCAATCAACTTATTTGAAACAACATATGAATGCAGGGTCCAACCAATTTATTTAAGCAAACCAAACAAAAGAAAACTAAAAACAAAAACAAAGACGCTCCAAGAACAACACAATCGTGCATGAAACAATAAAAATAAAGTGTTTTGGAAGAAAACCTGAGATTTTTATTGATGAAGAAGGGGATGCCTTGGGCATCCCCAAGCTTTGACGCTTGTACCTCTTGAATATTTTTTGGGGTGACACAGGTGGCATCCCCAAGCTTGAGCTTTTTTCCATACTTCATCTCATCATATTATTCTTCCCTACACTTGAAAATTTCCTTCATACAAAACTTTACACAATCTTCATTAGCAATATTAGTGTATTCAAGATAATAAGTCTTTGTGTTTAGTTTCAACACAAGTAAAACTTCCATTAAACACATGCCACTGTAGAAATTCTTTCTAAAAGCTCAAGTGATCAAAGAGAACTCAAAAAGAGAGAGATTAAGAGGCAAATGCAAATAATGGCAAAAATCTGTCAAAACAGACTAGCAGGTTAAAACCGATTTTTTCGAAGACCTTTTGTTGCTCAAATCGAAAAGTGCTAAACTAATGAAAGTTAGATAATAACCTGGGGCATAAGCACAGAAAATTACAGCTCAATCCGATGTACAGGGATGTTTTGCGATTTTTTATAGTGAAGCACAAAAATCCGTTTCGGGACAGCAACTTTCCCAAGTCTTACTTCTCTCTCATTAGAGGTTATTCTTGGCACAAAAACCACACAAAAAGGATAAGGAGAGTTTATTACTGAGGAAATAATTTCCAAGACTCAACAAAAGAAAAACTTACTGAAAGTAAAATTAATTTGGGTTATCTCCCAATAGTGCTTTTCTTTAACGCCTTTGAGCTAGGCTCAATAATTTGAGAAGATGCTCACATAAGAAATATGAATTGAAGAAAAAGAGAGAATCAAGGAGCAAATATTGTACACATTTAAGTCCAACCCACTTCCTATGCATAGGAATCTTGTAAGAAAATAAATCAAATAAGCACATAGTAACAAGAATGGGTAGATAAAACAAGAGCAACTTTGGAACTTTCAATATAAAGAGAGGTGTTTTAGTAACATGAGAATTCCAGCAACCATATTTTCCTATCTCATAATGATTTTCAGTAGCATCATGAACAAACTCAACAATATAAATATCACACTCATCCTCCTTTGGTAAGCATGGAGGGTGATCAAATAAGGTATTAGTTAAAGACTTACTCTTATTGGGAGGTAGACATGGGTAGCTGCTCCATTCTTCCTCCTCTTGATCATCACTCTCCTCCTCATTTTCATCCAATGAGCTTCCAGTTTCAGCAATTTCTTCTTCCATAGGCTCCTGCAAGGCATTAGTCTCTTCCGTTGGTGGAGAGCATCTATTAAGATATTTAAGATTATAGCCATTTTCTTCCTTGTAATTATCGAAGCAAAATTTAAGTATATCATAAACCTCATATTTATAAGGTGCATCATCAGTAGTTTCAAGCAAATAAGCAAGTTCAAATGCACCCTTCCAAGCAATAAATTCTTCAATTTGTTCCACATCATAAAAGTCATAATTTCCCTTAACATAAGAAGATATGGTAACATTATCATTATACTCACATTGAAAAGGGAGGTATTTATACCTCCTACAGCAACAAGATTTATCAAAGCAATAAGTAACATTATAAGTAGAGCATACGTTTCTAGCAATGGTATACAATTTATTAATTTGTTCCCATAAGTGTTTCCCTTTTTATGACAAGCGGTGTTCCTCATAATATTTTTGTTCTTCCGTGAACCCACCTTGGCAATAAGATCTAGTTTCAAAGAAACCAACCATTGATAGAAAGCATGATAAAGCAAGACAATAACAGATCAACAAAAATAACAACTATAGTAGGAACTATTTTTTTGTATTTTTATAAAAATAAGCAAACAAAATAAAGTATAGAAACTAAGCAAAAGAATAACAAAGTAAAAATATTAGTTGTGAGAGACTCCCCTTGCAATAATCTTCTTTCTCCCTGAAAAGTGATTGACGAGGAGGAAAAGATTGAAGCTATCCTTAACTCCCCGGCGACAGCGCCAAAAAAGTGCTTGATGGCTCAAGATATGTAGAGCTCACTGGGAACCCCAAGAGGAAGGTATGACGATCACAACAGCAAGTTTCCCTCAGTTATGAAATCAAGGTTATCGAACCAATAGGAGTAAGGAAACAACTCCAAGGTGTTGCTAGCAACTTGGAATCCTGCACAACACAATCATAGAACTTTGCCCCAACTTATAGTGAGGTTGTCAATCTCACTAGTTTTGCTGAAAACAAAGGATTAAACGTATAGTGTGGAAGATAGTAATTGCTTGCAGAAAGTAAACAGTAGATGGTATATCAATGGTAAAGGAATGGATTGGGGTCCACAGTTCACTAGAGGTGTTTCTCCTTAAGATAAATAACATGTTGGGTGAACAAATTATAGTGGGGCAATTGACAGATTGACAAAACATAACAATGCATATACTAGACATCTTGACTCCTGCGATATTTGATTGGGCATTACAACATAATACATAGACCATAATCCAACTGCATCAATGACTAATAATCCACCTTCAGGTTATCATCTGAAACCCTTCCAGTATTAAGTTGCAAGCAATAGATAATTGCATTAAGCAAAGTGTGTAAAGTAAACAATACAATTGCCCCATGCACAAATGATTGTTGTTTTGTCCCTAGTAGCAACAGCACATCTACAACCTTAGAGATTTTTGTCACTTCCCCAGATTACTAGAGGCATGAACCCACTATCGAGTATAAATACTCCCTCTTGGAGTTACAAGCATCTACTTGGCCAAGATAGCTACTAGCAACGGAGAGCATGCAAGATCACAAATAACATAGACTTGATAGAATTAATAATCAATCTGAAATAGCATCTCAATATCCATCGGATCCCCGCAAACACAACATGTAAGATTACAAATAGATGATCTTGATCATGAACGGAGCTCACAAGATCTAAACATGATAGCACAAAGGAGGAGAACCAACCATCTAGTTACTACATGGACCCGTAGTCCAAGGGTGAGCTACTCACGCATCACTCCGGAGCCTTGCATGGTGATGAAGAAGGCATCCAGGGTGATCTCTCCCCTCCGGCTAGGTGCCGAGAAGAGCTTCGGATCCCCCCTGATCTAGGGATGGAGATGGCGGTGGCTACATACTCTTTCATAGATTTTTGATCCGGTTCTTAGGTTTTTTTCCCGGGAGGGTTTTATAGGCGAAGGGGCAAGGTCGATGGAGCACTAGGGGGCCCACACCCCTGGTGCCGCGCCGCCACCAGGTGTGGTCGCCCTGGTGCGCCCCTTCGTCTCTCCTTCGGACTTTGTGTTGCTTCAGGTAAAATATTGACTTTGGCTTTTGTCCCGTCCAATTCCGAGAATATTTTCTTATTAGCTTTTATGAAACCAAAAACATCAGAAAACAGGCAACTGGCAGTATGTTAAGGATATCGCTTATCGGTAATTTATCGGTCGACTGAAATTTGGCGATTTTTCAGCGTATCGGCCGATTTATCGGGCGATAAATCGGAAAATCGGCCGAAAAATCAGAAAATCGGCATATCGGTCACCCCTAGTAGCGATAAATCGGGTGATTAATCGGCATATCGGCCGACTTTTTGAATAGTGAGTGACACTACGACATCTTGTTAATAGGTTAGTTCCAAAACATGTATAAAAATACCTCAAAGTGTAAACAAAACATAAGAAAGTTGATATAAAACAAACATGGAGCATCAAAAATTATAGATACATTTATGACATATCAATCAACTACACAGACATGAACAAACCATCATCAGCATTAGAAAACTCTACTCACGGGTTAATAATAAATCCATCATATTAACTTGATCTTATCAATTTTGAATCCACACACAGTGTATGGATAAAGGGAAAACCCTCAGATGTACATACAAGTTCATCATGGGGTTAGTTAAAGGCAACCATAACAATTGTTCTTATCTTACAAGAATATGATCTTATCCAAAATTAAAGTCTCAGTATTTTGCATCATTGTCTATTCCCCAAATCTAAACTCTGACAGCAAGGTTAGTAGCAGATCATGCTATCTAGGGTTACTACTGTGCACTCTCCCAACTGGAGGTACCACAGTAGCAACCCTAAATCTGGCAAGCCAATATCATGATTTGGCAACATCAATAGTTAATTAACATTTTTATACCAAGATACAAGTAATCACAACATGCTTTAAATAATGTTCCCAGATGTTATCTCTAGGAATCAACTTTTGACCATAAAATCATTTTCCCAACTTCAAAGGCTAGGAATCATCTAAGATATTTACTAACATATTAATAGTAACAGGTATATAAGAAAGTCAGGCTTACAGAGCATACCTACAAGAGGTAAATCATTTTCCTAAGTAAATCATTTCTCTCAATATTATATGTAAGAATCATTCACAAAAACTCAAGTATGATATACCTAGAGAGCAACATTACATCTATTAGCACTAGAACCACCACAATGGATTATGTCAAGCTGACACGAAGATTACTAACAAGTTTTGTTTTTTAAACCAACTTAGGTTAATGTGACAGAATCTACCATTGTTGTACTTAGATTCACAGGAAGATTGATAATCTTAAATGTAAGCCTATTTCACAGCACATATACCATACCAAATCAAGCCATTACCATTTGATCAACATTAAACACAGGAACCAACCCAACATTGATTTATAGCAACAATGAATTCAGGATCTAATGAGGGGGGAGATAATACTGTAGGTACCACAGGAACACTATCAAGCAAGCATCTAAGGATTACTCTTAGAATAGAAGGGGGGAAACCCTAGCTAGGGTTTGAAGCAGAGAGAGGAGTGAGGAACAAAGAGAAAAAGATAGAGAGGGGACTGAAGAGGGGAACTTACCCGTGGTCCTCGCTTAAGCTCGGGAAGAGGAAGCAGACCGGCGGTGGAGGGAAAAGCAGGACGGCACGAGGAGCACCTGGAGGCGTTGTAACCCGTATTGAGCCACGCCAACAACCATGGCAACACGGGGGCAATGGTGTTGGCGTACACCTCACTGCTAGACCACCGGGGCATCATCAAGAGGTCGTCAGAGCACCACACCATAGAGGAGGCCAAAACCCTAGCCACCAGAGAGGGTACAACACGACCAAAAGAGAGCTCGTGCAGCAAATCAGATAGGACCATTCGACGCGACATCGTCGACTGAGTCAGCAAGCACGGTGGTGGCGGCCAGAGCGACCGAAACCGGTCGGAATCAGTGGGCGATGACGGTGACACCAAGGGATCGCCAGAGAGAAGAGGGTCATGCGAGAGAGAGGGAGAGTAACTAGGCCGGTGGATCGGTCCAGTGAGGCGTGTGGTGGGTTTGACCCAAACCCATTAGGCCGAGTCGGGTTGGGTCAACCCAAAAGTTCAGGCCTAGGTTTGAAATAAAAAAGAAATCTTTAATATAATACCAAAAGACCAAAATACCCCCAATAATATTTAAGCCCTAGGAAAAATGTAAAAAAATCATAAAAATATATTTAATATGTCATAATGATCACAAAAATAATCTCCACCAAATAAAAATATAAATTCACTTTTTGGGATAACTAAAATAAAACTAAATATTAAGGCAATTAAAATCCTAAGTGAAATTTAATAAAATAAGAAGAAGTCCTAACAATGTATAAAAAGCATTCTTGCATATAAAAAATAAATTCACTATTTTATAAAAATACTAACTTTTTTTACAAATAAAACTTAAAGAAAATATTTAAGGAGTATATTTTTAAGATCCTAAATAAATAATTTATATAAGAAAAATACTAGATTGTATTTTAATTTGATAAAATTAAGATATGTATTTTAAAACACTTATTCCTTCATGGAATTACAATAAAATAAGAATAAGACTGGAAAATAAATAAAAATCACTTTTAAGATCTTGAAAAGGTATATTTTACTAGAAGAATGTTACTCATGTTATTTCCAAAGGTGTTAAGATTTTTAAAGTAATAAATCCTTAGTTATCTAATTTATTCAAAATAAATACTTGTTTTAATCATATGATAACTCTTCAAAACTATTTCCTAAGTAGGAATAAACATATAATTGATAAAATAGTATACTTCTAAAAATAATCCTTGAAGTATAAATACTAAACCTAAAATCATATATTTGGGTTATAATAAAACCTAAGTATAAATTGCTAATTATTTAACATTCATTTAGAGTCTTAAATTAATTGTAACCAATAACTTGCAAATCAACCTTATGCATCATTCACTTATGATGGGAATGAATGATCTCATCTCTTTTACCATACCTTATAATTAGATTTAGCTCTATATCTTACCTATCATCAACTTGTTAAGTTTAAATACGTAGAGCTATACTCAATACCTATACAAATCTGTCACCAATTATATCATGGAAGAATTTTGAACTCGAACATCATATAAAATTACTAAATCATAATCCTTGTTATATTTTATAGTTAACTTTGGTCTGTCACTCAACCAGTGAGGAACCCAACTTAGGATCGTTCAAACAATACAAATAACCATCGAATGTGTTTTAAGAACACTTCAAATTATTAAACTTAGTATAATGACTATTTTCTTAGAAAGTTATTATTTTTTCCCCTTCAAACAAACACACTATACTATTCCTTTTAAGTCTTAACAACCTAAAATATGGACTTTCATAATAGTTACTATAAATTAACTTTAGTCATGTGTTATTGTTACGTTTACTCTTACATTGTGTATGGTAGTCTTAAGTTTCATGTAGATACTTTTGCTTGTGAAGTAAACTTGAAGATACACCAAATCTTAAAGAAATCACCTAAATTTAACTTATTCACAATAATTGGGTATTACTTCGGGATTTTACAAATTGCATAGCATTACTTATGCATAATAGCATCTTGCTTCTTTAAAGATTAGTCCTTACCAGACCAATGATGTTGTTTTCAGACGTTGAATCTTCTTTTGTCTCGAATACCATGAGTGCATAATATTGCAATCACAAAAGGCAAGCTCACACTTGCTCATGTCCTTTGATTATTTTCTATCAAGTATTTGTAAACTGTTAGTGTTGACACCTGCATTACGAAAAGGATGGCAAAACCACTATTTTCATAATTAACTTGAATTATTGGTTACTGATCCATGGTGATCAGCTAATCTATTATGACTAGCAATGGAAGCACCATTACTCGGGAATGTATCATCTAGGATTTAACAACAAATATCACCATTGATTCTTGTGTTGTATATTATGCATTAACCATGAGATCTATATGAGCTCTAGGGAAGTCAGATGTATCTTCTTCCTTTCGTGTGTCAGCGGACGACCTTTACACGACGCTGGTATTCTTTGTGTGGATCTAGCAACACGGGTGTGCATCCTTAGGCCCTGCGGTTTAGGTGTCTAGATTATCTGTGTGAGGCTGCCGGAATTACGGTCAGCCATTCTTTAAATGGGACCTTCCAGGGGTGCAGCCAACTCACAAAGTCTTCAGGGGCCTATCAGAGTTGTAGCTTTCCTTAAATGGGACTTAACAGAGATGTGGAAGCTTGAAGGGTCGTGGAGAAGGGCAGTGATCGGCTTGGTTCTTATACTAGTCCCCAAACCAAAGTAAGTGTGGACAGCAAAGATCGCCCGGTTGTGCAACAAGGATAAGGATCTCTCATGGGTAAAGCAACGCACCTCTATAGAGTGTATATAAGTATGGCATGTTACTCCCTATTTTGGGAAAGAGCTGCGAACGCTGCAAGAAACGAACTCCATGAAGTTCTAATCAACCTGTAAAAACTGGCAGACATAGCTTTTCAGAATGAAAGTAACCTTTGAAAAAATGTTTATGAAACCTTGCATAGCCTATGACCTATGGTATGTGGCTGTAGATAGTGCATCAAACACTCCTTTTTAGTGAACTTGCTGAGTACGTTTGTCCTCAATCTTACCTTCTTGATGACTGGATTCCTGCACCAATAACAGGGTTATTGCAGTACCTGTAGCAGCAAATATTTAAGAGTTTGCCCCGATGGCAGATCGATGAACGGAAACAACATGACCCCGCAGCCACGTTGTCAATGCGACTGTGTTTTGCACCCAAACCGTGGTTTGGAAATAGCCTATTCTATAAATTACTAGAACAACAATAATTGAGAGAGGTTTAAAACAAAGAACATTTAACAAGAACAAAATAAACTAGGAAGGAAAGTAAACAGGAATATGAACTAAATTAAAGATATTGTAGTTGTAGGATTGAATGGAATGAGAGAGGGCTTCTAGGCTTTGGTCTCACTAGTACTAGATGGGCAAATATATGTCTGATCTATAAGAGATTACTTAGATCTAGATCTCAGAGGTGTGGTTGAGGCAGAGCTCCGCTGCAATGAAGATCGGATGGGTGGCGGTGGCGGTAGAGCTCCGCTCCTGATGGGTTATGGCTTGGTGGCTCTCTCTTGGGTCCTCCCTCCTTTATATATGCCTTGGGGTGCCCTAGGGTTCCCCCAATACCGTCATATGACTTAGGGAAGGTTATGGAGCTTTTCTGGAGTCAAATCCCGTCGTTTGCGACCTTTTTGGCAACTATACGGGCGGAGCTATGCGACCAAAAAAATAGCTCCGGCCGTATAGTTGCTCGTTAAAACGTTTGTCCCCTTTAGTATTTTGGCCGCTATTTCTTTATACAAACTCCGTTTTGGGTGTTATTGGGCTCGTTGAGTTCGTATAATCGAGGGATACAACCCTGTGGTCTTGGATCTTTATTTTGAGAAGTTGAAATTTTTACTTTTTCAACCTCTCAAATGGCTAAGTCTGGTCCATGTAGCTCCTCCATACTATGCTCTATTTGCTCCTTTTGCCTTTGTTTTATCCATAAACATCATCAACACCTACACACATGTCATAGACAAGGAAAAGTGATAAAATTCTACCTAAACTACTAAATGTGCAATGCTCATATGAAAGTAAATGAGAACTAGAAGTCATACATATAAGGCATAGTTATAGCTGAAAGAAACATGATATGAGAGATAAATGGTTCATTTTATATGGATAAAAGAGGTGTTATTTCACAGCCATCAACTTCCCCAAGCTAGACCTTGCTCGTCCTTGAGCAAGAAGGGTCGGTAATAAATTAATGGTTGTGAAATAGCTTATCATTGGAAATCAATGCCTTGCATCCTTATTTCTTCTACAAGCTTGAAGAGAGAAAACCTGTATTCATACAAGGCAACACAAGCTCAGTTATAAATACCACTAAAGATTCATCAAAACTTATATGCTCCATGTCAATAGTGAATCTACTTGCAGAAAAAACTTGTGATCCTCTTATTGCACCTTTTGTATAACTTTTCATATCATTATTTTTTATGAGGCAAAACTTAGTCACAAATAGATGTCAAGCATAAATAGGAATAAAGTCTACCTAATCATGTCATCTAGTTAAGGCTCTCAAGTGCAAACATCAGTTATTGAGTTTTAGAAAGTTTATCTCTTAGTATCGAGATTTATGCCAAAAGGAAACGCGAGAACATGTTAAAAGAAGCATAGCATTATAGTGTCTCATTTGGTCATCCACATCAATGAATCATGGCTATAAAACACACATTTTCTATTCTTTGTCTTTCTAAAACTTCAGTTCATTAGTAATGAGATCGTGCCAAAACTTAGTGTGTTTAATCAGACTATGCAGGCTACGAATGGATACTCGTGACCATTACCAAGGTTTCCCTTTTCGGTATAATGATTTCTCATAACAGTTAGAGGAGTATTCCCTCTTTCTCTTTGAACGTAGGCCCATGAGAATACCAATGCATACCCAAATATAGCATTTCTGCTACATATGTTGCGCAACTCATAGCCAAACTCCAAGAGTTTCCTCTTTTTGGACTGTTCAAAGGCCAGCGGAGTTGTTAGCATCCCATGTTGTGCGACAGTGGTGCAGACACGCTTAAAGCAATATCATACTTTAATCAACAGGTCAATATTTGGCATGCATCAATTACCGCTAAATATTAGTTTCTTCAAACAAATCCTTTCAAAGAGTAGTCTCAAGTCGATCATCACATCTATGGTGTTGAGTATCTTTAAGGCTAAACTCTTAAGACAATTAATCAACACCTTATTTAGCATAGAACTCAAAACTTCGAAATATTATTTCCAATTGATAACTCCTTCTGTAAGAAAACTATCAAGTCTATTGTTTTGACATTATGGGGTCGAGCATAACCTATTTATTTAAGACAAAGGTATTTAGTGACAACCAACAAATTTCGAAAGATCTTGATAAAGTATTCATTCTTTTCCAAGTGTAGATATTGTGGCAATGTTTTCTAGAGGATCACAAATAGTGTCACAGGCTTGATAAACAATTTGGCAAGATCCATACAAGCTCTAAATCAACTCCTATGGTGCCTATCATGAGCAAGTGTATCCCCATATGAATATAGAACTAGACTCACTTAAACAAGCATTCAAAAATAGGGAGATACATGATTGCATTAAACCTTCATCGAATACGAACATTGCACAAGACTCTACACATATAGAAGTAACCTCCCCAAGCTTAGAACTTTGCAAGGACCAAACTTGAGTATATCACCAAAAGAAAAGAGAAAATACAGTTTCCAAAAGAGAGTGTGATAAGTGGTTACCTCCCCAAGCTTAGTTGAAGATAAGGGTGACACACTTTACCGTTGAGGTACAAGTAACCTCTCTTTTGATGGACAAAGAACCTTTGCTTCAACATGTTTTTTGATATGGCCTGGTGTGCCTTCCTTGAGGACCTGCTTAAAAATAGACACTGATTGTCGAAGCATTGAATTGAAGCAACCAAGTGCCTCATGTGAGTGTTTGCACGGTCGGCACTACTGTACACATCGTCACACAAGGTTCAAGTCCCTGTGAAAATAACACATAAAATAAAATGCATCGGTTTGGTATATGAACATAGTTCGTTTAACCCGCCGATAAAAGGAAAGTAAAAAAAGAAAACATGAAATTCTACAGAGAATTATAGTCTAGGAGGTTTCTGAGGTAGAAATTTATTGCTTATATATGCTCGGCTTCTCTAGATCATGGGAGAATCTCCCAGGTGGTGTTTCGAGGTTTTTAGAAGAAGAAAGAAGAAGAAAGAAGAAGAAAGAATAAAAGTTTGAGCATTGGTTATCTTCTAGTTGGCATTTGAGGGGTTTTCTCAACTATACGGGCGCAACTATACGGTTGGACCAAAAGTGTCCCACCGTATAGTTGGTCGTCAAACTGTCTGTCCCTAGGAAAATAAAATATACAAAGGCATCGATATCTATACGATCGGAACTATATGGTCGAGATCATTATTCCTGCCGTATAGTTGGTCGTTAAACTGTTAGTATATTGGAAAAGAATTTGTACGGAGGCACCGATATCTATACGATCGGAGCTATACGGCCGTATTTTTTATTCCCGTTGTATAGTTGGTCGTTAAACTCTCAGTACATATGAAAGAAAAATTGTCGATGGCAAATATATCTATACGACCGGAGCTATATGGCCAGAATTTTTATTCCCGCCGTATAGTTGGTCGTTCAACTCTCTGTATGCATCAAAAAAAATGTTTCTTCGAAAATTATTTCTTATCCTCTAACTTAGTGATATACCTTGTTTTGAAAGTAAAATAACAACTTGAATTTTCGACCAACATTAACATGTATAGGATGAGATTTAGGTACAACTGAGTTATGAAACACATAGTAATAATAAATTATACCTTTTAAAAACTACAACAAGATAACTCTAATAGCAATTCATCCAAAAAATAAAAATGCCAATGCAACATGAATGCATCTAGACTCAAGACACAAAACTAAGAAAGACACATAATGACTTCCGGGTTGCCTTCCAGGAAGCGCTTTCTTATAACCAAGTAGCCAGGCTTTTATACTCCACATTTATTCAGCAATGGAGGCAGTTATAGGAGTAATTTTCTTACCTCCAACAAGTGTTTTCAGGACTATATCATACTTTTTTCTTCTATGATGTACCCGCTTGCGGTGCATCGGTATCTTGTAAGTGTTCTCGTTGCCGCGTGAGGATGGATTCACCAAGCTCTGTAAATATGTATTCTTTCCTTCCTGCATAGAGGGTGTTAAAGATTTATTATCAAACTTTGAACCTTTACCTTGATTACTATTTTGAGGGTATAGCTCATAATGTTCTTTTGGATCTAGTAGCTTGGTCTTTGCCACCGGAATTTCCTGCACCTCATTAGTAAAACAAAAGTCATAGCAAACATGTATGGGAGGCACACAGGATTCCGTCTTTGTCTCATCATAATTGATTTCCCCGAAAAGAGTACTTAAACAAACACTACTAGAATCATCAAAAACCTCTTTAGGGCAATTATCAGGGATTATAGAATAATTTAAGTCCTCGTCATCACTAAAGTCAGAAGAATAATAGAGATCAGGAATAGGTGGGGGATAAGGTTTGAGAGCTGCTTTCAATTCATTCCACTCCTTGATTTCTTTTTCTTCTTTCTCCTTGATGCATCTTTCATTTCCCTGATATTCTTCATAATTCCGTTTCACTTCATCTGCAGGTGTCAGATGTGTGGGATATTCAACACAAGGCTTCTTATTTTTATTTTTCCTGGTTTTAGGCTTCTTGGATTTACCCTTCTTTCCTGCTTCAATGATGCAACAAGTGGAAGATATGGGAGTAATAGTAGAGGGCTGTTCTCCATCGTTAGTAGCAGCAATTCTAACATGATTAAAATAATCAGCTATGAAAGGCATTGCTTTAGAAAGAACATCTCTAACTAAGGTATCATCATAAGGAATTTTTCCTCTTCTATTTTCATCTTTAAGAAACTCATTTGACCAAGTTCTGTAGATCAATAGGGAGAGGTTTTTCTTCATGCACAATTTCACATTGCCATTGATGAAAATTATTATGTATATCTCTTAACAGTTTCCAACCTTCTTCCAAAGTTTTTCCAAGGAATGCACTATCACACATCATATCTAGCTTATCCTTAGAAGAGTGATTTAAGCCTCCATAAAAGTGATTCAACAATAACCAATTAGGTAAATTATGATGTGGACAATCATGCATTAATTTTGATAACCTACTATAAGCTTGTATTAAATCCTCATTGTTGCTTTGCTTGAAATTCAGGATATGAAGCCTACGCTCATAAGTTTGCTTTTGTGAGAAATACTTACCGATAAAAGCTTCGGAGATACCTTTCCATGAATTGAAGTGTCATGTGGGATGCGATCTTAGCCAATCTTTAGCGTTTCCTTTCAGCAAGAACTGGAACAGATATAACTTTAGCTTATTATTTGTCCATCCATTTGCCTTCACCATAGAACACAATGAAGTAAATTTGTCAATATGCTCATATGGATCATTGTCCGGATCTCCTGCAAAAGCTATTTCCATGATCATATTTATCCACATAGGATTAATCTCATATTCATCCACATCAATAGCGGGCTGAACAATAAGAGCGTGTAAATGATCAACACTCGGGAAACCATACTCCGCAATACTTAAGCTTTCCATAGTTCCTATGTTTCTGAATTTCCTGTAACTAAAATAAATAACAAGACTACTAACAAAAGGTAAAGTAAATTTTTTGTTCTTTTCAAATAATCAAAAGTAGTAAAATAAATAGCAACAAACAGAAATAAACTATGTGCGAGTAGGAAGGAAATAACCGGATGCTTATCTCCCCGGCAACGGCGCAAATTTGATGACTGGATTCCTGCACCAATAACAGGGTTATTGCGGTACCTGTAGCAGCAAATATTTAAGAGTTTGTCCTGATGGGAGATCGATGAACGGAAACAACATGACCCCATAGCCACGTTGTCAATGCGGCCGCGTTTCGCACCCAAACCGTGGTTTGGAAATAGCCTATTCTATAAGTTACTAGAACAACGATAATTGAGAGAGGTTTAAAACAAAGAACTTTTAACAAGAACAAAATAAACTAAGACAGAAAGTAAACAGGAATATGTACTAAATTAAAGAGATTGTAGTTGTAGGATAGAATGGAATGAGAGAGGGCTTCTAGGCTTCGGTCTCACTAGTACTAGATGGGAAAATATATGTCTGATCTATAAGAGATTACTCAGAGAAATAAACGTTCCCCAATTGATTACCGGGTTGTCACTCTATGTGCACTATACATGGTTCTCGCACGTCACCGCAAGGCAAAAGGCACTTCCGGACCAAAGGATCACATAAACTCATCTTAGATCATAATAAATTCTAACTTAGCGCACTAGATCATACCTCAACCTAGAACTGAATCAATCACTCACACATGGATGAACAACAAAACATATATAAATATATAATGATATCACAACCGTGTTCAATCTTACAATTACTAAACACAAGAGAGAGAGGGAGATGGAGATGATGATGGAGATGGAGATCGATGCGTGGTGGTGGTGATGCCTTCCTTCTCCTCCCCTTCTTCTTGCTTGGATGCCTTGATGGTGATGGTGTTGGTGGAGATCTAGATCTCAGAGGTGTGGTTGAGGCAAAGCTCCGCTGCAATGAAGATCGGATGGGTGGCGGTGGCGGTAGAGCTCCGCCCCTGAAGGGCTATGGCTTGGTGGCTCTCTCTTGGGTCCTCCCTCCTTTATATATGCCTTGGGGTGCCCTAGGGTTCCCCCAATACCGTCATATGACTTAGGGAAGGTTCTGGAGCTTTTCTGGGGTCAAATCCCGTTGTTTGCGACCTTTTTGGCAACTATACGGGCGTGATGGCTCATGTATTAACAAGCTCGTTGGGGAACCCCAAGAGGAAGGTATGATGAGCACAGCAGCAAGTTTCCCTCAGTTATGAAACCAAGGCTTAATCGAACCAGTAGGAGCAAGGAAACACCCCAAAGGTGTTGCTAAATTGAGTTTCCTTGGCAGGCGCCTTCCCGGTGCTAGTAGCAACGTGGAGACCTGCACAACACAACCACAGAACTCTGTCCCCAACTTGCGATGAGGTTGTCAATCTCACCATGTTTTGCTAAAACACAAAGGATTAAATGTATCGAATGGAAGGAAGTAATAGTTTGCAGAAGGTAAACACAAAGCAGTAAACAGTTTGTAGATTGTATGTAAAAGAAAAGGACCGGGATCCATAGTTCACTAGAGGTGGCTCTCCTTAGATAGATAATATGCTGGGTGAACAAATTATAGCGGGGCAATTGACAAACATCGAGAAAGCAATACATGCATATACTAATCATCTTGACTCCTTTGAGATTCGATTGGGCATTACAACATTATACATAGACCGCCATCTAACTGCATCTATGACTAATAATCCTGTTGGGTCCGCAGCATAGAAAACAAAAAATTCCTACGGTGTGAACTATCTACTAGGTACAAAGCAACGGGTGGACATACATCCAACGAGAACTTACCCTCGTAGACAACGAGCTTTGTTAACGAGTAGGAACTCGTGGTTGATGTAGTCGTACACTTGTCGATCTCAAGATCGTGAGGAAGTCCGGCGCAACTCAGCGCATCACTTTTCGCACACACGTTCAAGCCACGGACAACCTCCACCTCCTTGCTCCAGCGATCCGGAAGCAGCAACTCCTTCAGAGAAATGCCACGGGAACATGTATCTCGCTAATCCGAGACCATGGGGAATAATTCTAGAGGGAGAGAGATCCTTCACAAGGAGGTGTGAGGATGAAGGAGGAATGGGTGGCCTTTTATAGGAGGAGGGGTGCCCTCTCTCCATGGCGGCGCATGGGGGTGACCCTCACCTCCCCCATTCATGTGGTGGTAACCCCTCCACATTAAAATGCCTCTTCACATTCCCTTTTAAAGTCTCCACTTTAAATGCATTAAATTTCTCCAAATTTAATGCTCTCTCATTTAATAAAACCCTTTTTATTAAATTTATTCAGAATTTTGTTAATTACTTTAATTAACAAACATTCATATAGCCCTTGCCATATTTCAATATCACATGCAGAACCACCTTCTGCAATTTCACCCGAAATAATTTCTGGTTTCTATTGAAACAATTCCTGCGACTTGCAATTCTTTCGTCTGAAACATATGTGCTCCAAAATGGTGTCCGGTAACTCTTAAGTGTGCCACCCTATGGTTCGCGAATAATGCAGACATGATCGAGACCCTTCTCCGATCAATAATCAGCAATGGACACAAGATCCGTACTGACTCCTACACATTCAACGATGACTCCTGTGATCGTGAGAACCTTTAACGCTTGTAACTAAATCCCTTTGTCTCTCGATATATTACATGTCCAAGATTCGATCATCGATATCTCCATACCTAGTTTGATCTCGTTACCTACATGCACTCTTTTCTCGTTCCCGTGATATAACTTTCTAGTGATCACATCACTTGCTTGCAAGCTATCCTAATGTGATATCACCGAGAGGGCCCAGAGTATATCTATCCGTCATCTGGATTGACAAATTCCACTCTTGATCCATGAGCCTCAACATAACACCTTCGTAGTACTGAACCCATCTTTATAGTGACCCTGTTACGGTGTGACGTTTGATGTTATCAAGATACTCTTCCGGTATTAGCAATTAACATGATCTCATGGTCTAAGGATAAAGATTACTTCATATGATGTTATAGCAATATAAACATAATGACTTGATCATAATGCTATACTTCGGATGAATGTTCATCACATCATTCCACCAATGGTGTGACCTTGTTATTAACAACATCCAATGTCCATGATCAGGAAACCTTGATCATCCTGTTAATCAACAAGCTAGTCTATAAGAGAGGCATGACTAGGAACCCTTTTTGTTTATTAAAATAAACATCTATCATGTATAAGGAATATATAATAACAACTTTATTGTTGCCTCTCAGGGCATATTTCCTTCAAATCCACCTTCAAGTTATCATCCGAACCCCCTCCAGTATTAAGTTGCAAGCAACAGATTATTGCTTTACGAATTGCGTGTAAAGTAAACAATATGATTGTTCTATGAACAAAGGATTGTTGTTTTCTCCCTAGTAGCAATGGCACATCTAGTACCTTAGAGATTTTTGTCACTTCCCCAGATTACCAGAGGCATGAACCCACTATCGAGCATAAATACTAACTTTTGGAGTTACTAGCATCTAGTTGGCCAAGATAGCTACTAACAACGGAAAGCATGCAAGATCACAAATAACAAAGACATGATAGAATCAATAATCAATCTAAAATAGCATCTTAATATCCATCGGATCCCCGCAAACACAACATGCAGAATTACAAATAGATGATCTTGATAATGAACGGAGCTCACAAGATCTAAACATGAAAGCACAAAGGAGGAGAACCAGCCATCTAGCTACTACATGGATCTGTAGTCCAAGGATGAACTACTCACGCATCACACCGGAGGCTTGCATGGTGATGAAGAAGGCCTCCAGGGTGAATTCCCCTCTCCGGTAGGTCTTTGGGAAGAGCTTGGATCCCTCTGATCTAGGGATGGAGATGACGACTCTGAGACTCTTTGTGGATTTTTGATGGTACTTAGGGTTTTTGTCGAGGGCATCTTATAGGTGGAAGGAGAGGCCGGGGTCTTGGGTCGGCGGACCACCTGGCGCGGGCCAGGCCTAGCCGCGCGGCCAGGTGGTGTGGCCGCCCCCGGCCCTTCTCCGTCTTGTATTCTAGCATCTGATGACTTCCGGAAAAATAGGCACTTTGGCTTTTGTCCCGTCCAATTTCGAGAATATTCATTTTCTGACTTTCCTGGAACCAAAAACAGCAGAAAACAGGCAGCTGGCACCGTGGCTCTTGTTAATAGGTTAGTCTAAGAAATCATATGAAAAGTACTCCAAAGTGTGGACAAAACACAAGAAAGTGGATAAAACCAAGCATGGAACATCAAAAAATTTAGATACATTTGCAATGTATCAACATCCCCAAGCTTAACTCCTGCTCGTCCTCGAGTAGGTAAGTGATAAAAAGAATGAATAATTTTTGAGGTGACATCAAAGACTTGATCAAAGTATTTGTAAAACATTCAAAGTTGGGATCAAAGTACTTTAATCATAACATGAAAGACAAAGTTCTAGCAGTAAGACAAAGAAACTATGATGAACATAAAAAGGCACAAACAAAAGATTCATGAATAACAATGTTTTGCAAGACATTTGTTTGTTTCACATAAAGAAAACATAGCATAATAGTATTTAGCTTGTCCCTCATAGAGTAGCAAATATAAATGCATAGGACACCTTCAAAGTTCATAAGAGTGACTAGATACAAATAGTTTAAAACAAGCAATATCAAGTCATGCATCAATCAACTAGTCTTGGGACAATGCACATAGAACTAAGAATGGCCACTATGCTCTCAAAGTAAGTGCATAAAGATAGAAGGTGGAGACTCAATATATAATGGTGGAAGAACGGCCTTCATAAAAGGAAGTAGGGATTCAAGTCTCATAAAGAGCTTCCAAAAATTATGGTACTTATAGCTTTCAGCTCTCATTGCCCCTTTCATAAGCATCTTGAAGTGATTAAGGTTAAAGTGAACAAACTATGGTATACATGCTTGATGAAGTATAAGTTAGAAATCTCATGTCCCTTGTACACGAGGGCCGCTCCTCATGCTACTCAAGTTTAGTCACCGGTAAGTTCTTGTCATCGTAAGTACATGTGTATCATAGAGAACCGCCAACGGGGTACCCCTTGCCTGATGATACGGAAGAATCCCCGTATCAAAATGACAAGGCAAGCAGACAACGAGCATCTCAGCAATCTTCTTATTTACCATGGGAATATGGTGCTTTTTTCTCTCTTTCCTCTTTTCATAATCTCTTTTTTTATTTTTCTCTTTTTTCTCAATATAGGACTCCTTTTTTATAAGAAGAATGCTTCATGGACAGCTCATTATGGTTACGCTGCAGGTTTCCACCATGTCAGCATGGATTAGACCAGCGGCCCAGGCGTTCCTCTAACACATATACATAACTCCATGGACTTACAAGCTCCCCTTTCATTTCACACCGACGACATCTATATACAAAAGAGCATGATATCAACTAGGTACCGGTACCAAGTGCAATGTTGAAAGCGTTCCCCATGAAAGCATGGTTCTGCTAATTCCCAACAAATAAGTGCAGGCATATACAACATAGACGACACAATGGTTTAAGTTTATTAAGGGCAAGAAAAGTAAAATGTGCCATCAAGTTCGTGAGAGCTTTAATCACTAGTTTTCTCATAACAAGTTTAATTTGGAAGATAAACAAAAGCATGAATATACTTGGAATAACATAAGCTAGTAGGTAGGTATGGTGGACTCTTTGGAATAACTTGGTTTAGGCAGTTGGATGCACGAGTGGAACTCATACTTGGTTGTGGAAGCTAGCAAAAGACTGGGAGCGACAAACTAAGAGAGCAATAATGGCCATAATCATGCATAGCGACAAAACATCATTGATAAAAGCATAAAGTGATACTACAAGTTGAAAACTAAAGGATCATAAAGGCTATGGTGACTTTAGATAGTCATAACATGGTGTGAGCATGTGCCAAGTCAACCCAAATAAAGCATCAAAGGAGAATACCACTATACTATGCTTTAATATGCTAAAACAACGCATGATTCATCCAAGGCACATTAAGCAATCTCAATTGTTTATAACAAGTCATGCTACAGCAAAGAATACTAAGCATAAAGCCAAAACAATATCAAGCATGGCATGACAGAGCATAAGCCACAGTCAAAAACGAGCTCTTTTTACCACATAAGCATGAACTTTCCTACTCTTTTCCAAACCAAACCAAACTATTTGCAAACCAATGTATGAAAGAGGGGGTCCAACCAATTTATTCAGAAAACTAAGCAAACAAAAGCAAACGAAAAACCAAAATGAAAACGAAAAAGAAGACGCTCCAAGAACAACACAACTGTGCATGAAACAAGAAAAATGAAGCGTTTGGAAGAAACCTGGGATTTTTATTGATGAAGAAGGGAATGCCTTGGGAATCCCTAAGCTTTGACGCTTGTACTTCTTGGATATTTCTTGGGGTGACACGCGTGGCATCCCCAAGCTTGAGCTTTAGTCCATCCTTCATCTCATTACTCATTCCTTCCATACACCTGAAATTTTTCCTTCATACAAAACTTCACACAATCTTTATTAGCAACGTTAGTGCACTAAAGATAAATAAGTCTTAAGGTTCAGTTATAACACCAAATAAACTTCCATTAGAACACTAGCTACTGTAGCACTTCCCTCAAAAAGCTCAATTCCCCAAAAGAACTCAAAAATGAACCAACAAGAAGCAAATGCAGAAAATGGCAAAAATCTGTCAGAACAGACCAGCAGGTAAAGACTAATTTTTTCGAAGACCTCCTGTTGCTCAAATCAAAACATGTTGAACTAACGAAAGTTATATAACAACCTGGATCAGAAGCACAAAAATTCAAGCCTCAAAAAGACATTCAGAGATTTTACACGAATTTTTATGGTGAAGCACAGAAATCTGTTTCGGGACAGCAACTTTCCCAATCATTACTTCTCTCTCATTAGAGGTTACTCTTGGCACAAAAAGCAAATAAAAAGGATAATGAGCGGTTATTACTGAAGTAATAACTTCCAAGACTCATCTAAAACTTTTGGGTTATCTCCCAATAAGTACTTTTCTTTAACGCCTTTAAGTTAGGCATAAGAAGCAAGAAAGAATCAAGTGTTCTCAAATGAAGAAGCATTAAGACCAAATTTTGTTTTCATAGGAGAAGCAAAAGAAATCTTCTCTCTCTTCTTGGGGAAGTGTTCTATACCTTTCTTGAGTGGAAGTTTATACTTAATGGTGCCTTCTTTCATATCAATAATGGCACCAACAGTTCTAAGAAAAGGTCTTCCCAAAGTAATAGGACAAGAAGCATTGCATTCAACATCCAAAACATACAAATCAACGGGGACATAGGCATTGTTAACCATAATAAGAACATCATTAAGACTCCCCATGAGTTTCTTTTTAGCATTATCATTAAGTGGGACATTCAAATAACAATCTTCAAGTGGAGGCAAATCAAGCATATCATAAATCCTTCTAGGCATAATAGAAACACTACTATCAAGATCACATAAAGCTTTGAAATCAAAGTCATTCACTTTCATATTAATGATGGATTCCCAACCATCTTCTTGTTTTATAGGAATAGAAGCTTTATGTTTCATCTTTTCTTCTTTAATCTTTATGAGAGCATCAGTAATGTGTTTTGTAAAGGCCATGTTCATAGCACTAGCATTAGGACTTTTAGCAAGCTTTTGTAGGAACTTAATAACTTCAGAGATATTGCAACCATCAAGATCAAAATCAAACTTATCATCTAAAGTAGTAGAACTATTACTAGCCTCAACACTAGTGGTTGTGATAGTAGAAACACTAATGTTTCTAGCAATTTCATCTTCTCTTTCCCACTTAGCATGTAATTCAGCTAATAGTCTAACATTTTCATCAATTCTTACTTGTATGGCATTAGTAGCTGCAAAGGGATTATCATTAGTTTCAGGTTTAGCAGCCATTTTATTCAAAGAAGATTGAGCTTCAGCCAAAGATGCTATATTTCTTTCAGCATTAGAGAGTTTTTCCTCAATAGTTTTATTGAAAGCAGTTTGTTTACTAATAAAGTCTTTAAGCATAACTTCAAGTTCAGAGGGTGCACTCCTATTATTGTTGTAGGAATTTCTGTAAGCATTACAATTGTTGGGAGGATGTGGCTTATAATTGTTGTTACCAAAATTATTCCTATAAGCATTATTGCCAAAATTGTTATTTCTTATGACGTTCACATCAACTTGCCCTTCTTGAGCAACCAAAGAGGCTAAAGAAACATTATTTGTATCAATATGGGCTTTCCCATTAACAAGCATAGACATAATAATATCAATCTTATCACTCAAGGAGGAGGTTTCCTCAACAGCATTTACCTTCCTACCTTGTGGAGCTCTCTCAGTATGCCATTCAGAATAATTAACCATCATATTGTCCAGAAGTTTTGTTGCAGCACCCAAAGTGATGGTCATAAAGGTACCTCCAGCAGCAGAATCCAATAGATTCCTTGAAGAATAGTTCAGTCCTGCATAAAAAGTTTGGATGATCATCCAAGCAGTCAGTCCATGAGTGGGACAATTCTTAACCAAAGATTTCATTCTTTCCCAAGCTTGAGCAACATGCTCATTATCAGATTGTTTAAACTTCATTATTTCACTTCTCATAGATATAATCTTAGTAGGAGGATAGTATTTTCTAATGAAAGCATCTTTGCACTTAGTCCAAGAATCAATACTATTCCTAGTTAAGGAATTCAACCATTCTTTAGCTTTTCCTCTCAAAGAGAAAGGAAACAATTTCAGCTTAATAATATCACCATCTACATCCCTATGCTTTTGCATCTCACAAAGTTCAACAAAGTTATTTAGATGGGCAGCAACATCTTCATTACCAATACCAGAAAATTGTTCTCTCATGACAAGATTGAGTAAAGCAGGTTTTATCTTAGAAAGTATCTTCAGGCACAGGTGGAGCAATAGGTGTGCTCATAAAATCATTGTTGTTGGTGCTAGTGAAGTCACACAACTTAGTGTTTTCAAGAGTAGTCATTTTTTTGGGTTTTCAAATAAGAAAGCAAACTAATAAACTATTTTTGTGTGTTTTTGATAAAGAAACAAGCAAACAAAGCAAAAAAGAAACTAAGCAAAACAAAAATAACAAAGTAAAGAGATTGGTTATGAGGGACTCCCCTTGTGAAGATGTCCTTGACTCCCCAGCAACGGCGCCAGAAAAATGCTTGATGGCTCGTGTATTAACAAGCTCATTGGGGAACCCCAAGAGGAAGGTATGATGAGCACAGCAGCAAGTTTCCCTCAGTTATGAAACCAAGGTTTAATCAAACCAGTAGGAGCAAGGAAACACCCCAAAGGTGTTGCTAGATGATCCTTGGCAGGGCGCACTACCGATGCTAGTAGCAACATGGAGACCTGCAGAACACAACCACATAACTCTGTCCCCAACTTGCGATGAGGTTGTCAATCTCACCATGTTTTGCTGAAAACAAAGGATTAAACGTATCGAATGGAAGGAAGTAATAGTTTGTAGAAAGTAAACACAAAGTAGTAAACAGTTTGTAGATTGTATGTAAAATAAAAGGATCGGGATCCATAGTTCACTAGAGGTGGCTCTCCTTAGATAGGTAACATGCTGGGTGAACAAATTACAGCTGGGCAATTGACAAACATCGAGAAAGCAATACATGCATATACTAATCATCTTGACTCCTTTGAGATTCGATTAGGCATTACAACATTATACATAGACCGCCATCCAACTGCATCTATGACTAATAATCCACCTTCAGGTTATCATCCGAACCCCCTCCAGTATTAAGTTGCAAGCAACAGATTATTGCTTTACGAATTGCGTGTAAAGTAAACAATACGATTGTTCTATGAACAAAGGATTGTTGTTTTCTCCCTAGTAGCAACAACACATCTAGTACCTTAGAGATTTCTGTCACTTCCCCAAATTACCAGAGGCATGAACCCACTATCGAGCATAAATAATGTAAGATCTCACCATAATAAGGTAAGATCCCTGTGATTGCAGTGCTAGTCCCTGGATCGAAATGCTAGCACCCATAGTTTAAGATGAAGTATACAGAAACAAAGGTCATTATTTCATCGCATATCCAGGAGTATAATGGTCCATACAACTCACTTAGCCCAAGGCTAATGATACTCAAGGTTCACATTACATAGTATAATAATAGAGTCTTTGTCTTCATGCGCCACAGGCAAGCATGTCGAGTGTAGACCCGCAACCCTACTCATCATCAGAGTATCCTGCAACATAATAAGTTACAGCCACAAAGGGTCAATACATTTGGAATTGTATTGGCAAGTGATACCATAGATACTTAGTATAATCCAACAACTACATGAATATATGGCTAAGTGTGGTTTTGGATGACTTTGCTAAAAGCAAGTTTTAACTCATAGTTTTTGAAGAGTAAGTATTCTCTTTCAAATACTAAGGTACCAATGATAGACATCACTGAACCTCTACCCTTGTTCACCCACAAGTTTTAACTTAGAGAAATTTGGATGAGGAGATTATTGAACTGCTTCACTGTCTTGAGGCTCAGAAATTGTCCATAATCGGGGACACGGCTAAGTACTTAGTTTTACCCTCTCGAGAGGTGGTGCACTTTCCCCACAAGACTCGACATGCATCGAGACGAGACTTTTCAAAAGCAATCCCTCAAACCACCACGAACGCGTTCCATCCTATCATAACTACCACCTTCTGTCCGTCTGGCTGAGTTCTTGCAACTTAGTTGGTCAAGGCAGAGCCCATATTCCATGTGGCTGCACTAGAAGCTTCGTGACAAGAACGTCTCCAATCTCTTTGTTCCTTGGTGGCTGTCCACAAGTGCGATACACCAGCTGACCATAGACATGGCCCCTGAGTAACCACTCAACATAATCCAAGCAAGTCCCATTCCACCCAAGTGTTTCATTAACATTAGTTGTTTTCTTAGTCAAACAAAATAATATCCTTCCATACTATCTTGATATGTATTTTCCACCCACGAATTCTAATAGCATGGCTAAGCACTCTAGCATACGAAGTCTTTCAACTAGGGAAATACTACCAAGATATAATTTATAGGATAGCATAGCATAGTATAGTGACATATAAATAATCCTATCATGCTAAGATCTACCAAAAAAACACTAGTGCAATAGTGAAAATAATAGTACATAAGATGAAATATCACTTGCCTTGGTAGCTAGGGGAATAGGTACAATCCTCACAGCAACAAACTTCACAATCCACACAATCTACACAAAGAACAATACAACAACAATAATTCAATCAATAAAACATTACAAAAAAATATGAATGCATGCAAAATGCAATGATATGATCACAACTCTAAAACTTACAGAGTCTACAGTGCAGAGGTTAAAATACTCTATCTAAAGGCATAAGAAATACCCAAAAACAATTTATGGAATATTTTTTTATGAGCAAAATACTCCTAAAAAGGTTCTGCCTACAATTCCAATTTTTCAGAAGCAAAAGTGTGAAACAAGGCCTCTATAATAAAGGTCTTATTTTACTGAATCCATAGACACCAAATTTGTATTTTTCTGAATTGTGGATCAAAAGTTATTGAATTTCTAAGTTTAATACATAATCTGTCTATTTTTCTATTTAAACAGATAGCCTGGGCGACGTGGCGAAACCCTATTGGTCCGTACCGGTTCGGTCGGATCGACTACTGCAGACTGTTAGATTTTAAGTGACAAACGGACGGATCTGATCAGCCCGTACCCTTTCGATTAGAGGTCTAATCTGAGCCGCTGGCGATAGACCTAACGGCTCTTAGGGCCTGGCCAGAAACGGGAGGTGCTGACCTACCGCGCGCGGCAGCGGCGCGACGGGTGGCAATGTTCTGGCGGTTCTAAGGGGCAGGGGGTCCATGGACACTTACCAGAGGTCGAGGCGGTCATGGCGGTCTTGATGGAGGTCATGGTGGCGTGGGGGGGGTGCTCTGGCTCGATCTTGATCCCTCACCGGAGTTGCGTCAACGGCGGAGCTCGTGGCTCTGCGTCGGAGACGACGATCTGGGGCTCAAACAAGCAAGGAGAGGGGTCAGTGGGGTGCGCCCGGGTCAGCATGATCTAGCAGAGACTGAAAAGGGGCGGCGGAAACCCTAACCTTACCGGAAAGCTCGACGGACAGCGGCGGCAGAGGGAGTTTGCCGGAGTAGACCGTGTCATCGACCTGGAGCAAGAGAAGGCATGCGGCCAGGGTTAAAAGACGCGCCAGAACACGGCACAGAAAATAGGGCAGAGAGGAGGGCGCATAATGGCCGGAGCTCACCGGAATCGTCGCTGGAGTTGCTTCAGACGGCGGCGGTTCGAGCTAGCAATTGCGGAGCCTGGGGGCTCTCTGGGGGAAGTGGTTGAGGGGAAACTGATGGGGAGGGGAGGGGATTAAGAAGGGGTGGTCGCCGTGGGGGGTTAATGCGAGAAACGCCTGAATTCGGCCGGGTTTTGGAAACGGCAGAGGAGGGGAGGAGGTGCAGCCTGTTCGCGTGGAAGAAGATGAGGTGGCGTCGACGTGGGCGTGGGGCCAGGAGGTAAGTGGGTGGGGGTGTGCAGTGGGGGCGTGAGAAAAGACAGAGAGGGGGAGAGTGGCCCGGGTGGGCTTGTTGGGCTGGTTGGGCCGAAAAGGCCAGAGTACTGCTGTTGTTTAAATTTTTTTCCCTCCTTTTCTTTTTCCTTTTAGATTTTTTTTCTAGGTTTTTGAATTTAGCAAAAGGGCTCCAAATTGCCTCTAAATTTCACCAAATTTTTGGGGGACAAACTAAATGCAAAGTAGTACATGCCATGATGATATGAGTGCAATGATGATTGTTTTTAGAGAAAAATTTTGGGATGTCACAAATCTAACCCCCTTAAGATGAATCTCGCCCTCAAGATTCGGGTTGGCTAGCAAATAGGTGAGGGTGATCTCTCTAAAGTTCATCCTCTCGTTCCCATGTTGCTTCTGATTCCGTGATATGGTTCCACTTCACTTTGCAGAATTTGATTGTCTTGGTATGGGTAATTCTTTCTGTTGTCTCCAGAATCTTAATAGGTTTCTCTTCATAAGTTAGATCATTCTCTAGCTGAACTTCCTCTAATGGTATAGTGTCTTTCAACGAAGTTTCTTCCATTTCTGGGTGACACTTTTTCAGCTGACTGACATGAAATACATTATGAACTGCTGACAGAGATTCTGGTAATTCTATCTCATATGCCACTTCTCCTTTGCGGCTCAAAATCTTGAAGGGTCCCACATAGCGTGGCGCTAATTTTCCTTTGATTCCAAATCTCTTCACACCACGAAGTGGTGATACTCTGAGATAAGTTCTATCACCAACCTCATAGGTGACCTCTCTACGTTTTGGATCTGCATAGCTCTTTTGCCGAGATTGGGCTACCTTTAGCCTATCCCTTACCATCTTGACTTTCTCTTCAGCCTCCTTGATTAGGTCTGGCCCGAACAAATTTCTTTCTCCTACTCCATTCCACAGCAACGGTGTAGTACACTTCCTTCCATAAAGGAATTCAAACGGAGCCATTTCTATGCTTGATTGATAGCTATTATTGTAGGAAAACTCTGCGTATGGTAGACTTTCATCCCAACTAGATCCATAATCCAACGCACAAGCTCTTAGCATATCTTCCAATATTTGATTGGTCCTTTCTGTCTGCCCATCAGTCTGTGGATGAAATGCAGTGCTGAATTCTAGTCGAGTTCCCAATGACTCGTGAAGTTGTCGCCAAAAGTGCAAAGTGAATTGAGTTCCTCTATCCGACACGATACTCTTAGGCACCCCATGTAAACATACAATTCTATTCATGTATATCTTGGCTATCTTGGCACTTGTGTAAGTGGTCTTCACCGGTATAAAATGAGCCACGTTTGTCAAGCGGTCAACGATAACCCATATAGAATCGTATCCAGATTTAGTCCTTGGCAGTCCGGTGATAAAATCCATACCGATTTTATCCCATTTCCAATCAGGTATTGGCAGTGGTTGTAATAATCCCGCCGGTTTCTGATGTTCTGCCTTTACACGACTACACACGTTGCACAAGGCAATGTGCTCTGCTATATCCTTCTTTAAATTATTCCACCAAAATCTTTCCTTAACATCCATATACATCTTGGTGTTGCCAGGATGAATTGAATATGGTGAGTTGTGTGCTTCTTATAAGATCAACTTCTTAAGCTCAAGATCCTGCGAAATACAGATACGTTTTTTGTACCATAAGGTTCCTTGTTCATCTACATGAAATCCTTTTGCCTTGCCTTTACTAATCTTACTTTTGATTTCTTCTATTTCTTTGTCCATCTTTTGAGCTTCTTGAATTCTGTTCATCAGTGTGGGTTGCACTTCCAAGGATGCAAGGTACCCTTCAGGCACTATCTCTAGTCTCAACTCTCTAAATTGGGCACATAACTCCTCCGGCAATTCTCCTTTATTGAGGCCATTTACATAAACCTTGCGGCTTAATGCATCGGCTACGACATTTGCCTTTCCAGGGTGGTATTGCAAACTTAAGTCGTAATCTTTGATAAGTTCTAGCCATCTTCTTTGTCTCATGTTGAGTTCTTTCTGTGTAAAAATGTATTTCAGACTCTTGTGATCGGTGAACATTTCACAATATTTTCCCATAAGATAATGCCTCCATGTTTTTAAGGCATGCACAACTGATGCCAACTCTAGGTCATGAGTAGGATAGTTCACTTCATGATTTTTGAGTTACCTTGATGCATAAGCTACAACTTTACCTTCCTGCATTAGTACACCTCCTAGTCCTTGGTGAGATGCATCACAATAGACTTGAAAGTCTTTCTCAAGATCAGGCAAACATAACACTGGTGCTGACACTAGTCTCTTCTTCAACTCTTGAAAACTGGTTTCACATGCTTTTGTCCAGTTAAACTTCTTCTCTTTCTTTAGCATATCAGTCATAGGCTTTGCTATCTTTGAAAAGTTTTCAATGAACCTTCGATAGTATCCCTCTAGGCCTAGGAAACTACGGATTTCTTTAACCGATTTAGGAGGTTCCCATTCTGTCACAACTGCCACTTTTGCTGGGTCAACAACTATACCACTTCCAGATACTATGTGCCCAAGAAAACCCACTTCATTTAGCCAAAAATCACATTTACTGAACTTGGCATATAGTTTGTGTTCCCTGAGTTTCTCTAGAATGAGGCGTAGGTGTTCTTCATGTTCTTTGTTGCTCTTGGAATATACCAATATGTTGTCGATGAATACCACTACAAACTTGTCAAGAAATTCCATGAATACCTTATTCATCATGTTCATGAAATAGGCTGGTGCATTAGTCAATCCAAACAGCATCACTGTATATTCATACAACCCATATCTAGTGGTAAATGCAGTCTTGGGTATATCATGTTCTCTAATCTTTAGTTGGAAGTATCCTGACCGTAGATCAATTTTTTAGAACACACATGCTCCCTCCAGCTGATCAAAGATATCATTTATTCTAGGTAGGGTATATTTATTCTTTATGGTCACTTCATTAAGTGAACGATAATCTATGCATAGCCTTTGACTTCGGTCCTTCTTCTCAACAAATAAAATGGGTGCTCCCCAAGACGAACAACTTGGTTGGATAAATCCCTTTTTCAACTGTTCTCCCAGCTGTTTCTTGAGTTCTTTTAACTTGTCCACCAACATTTTGTAAGGTCTCTTTGCTATAGGCCTAGTTCCTGGTAGTAGATCTATCAAAAACTCCACATCCCTATCTGGTGGCATGCCAGGTAATTCTTCGGGGAACACATCTGGGTACTCCTTCACTATTGTCACACTGTCTAGGCTAACCCCTTAAGAGAATTAACCTTGCTCCCCTTGGGTTCAAAGTTAGACTTGAACCTGATCCTTTTATTTTCTGGGGTGGTGAGCATAACAGTTCGTTTGGCACAATCAATCACTCCTTCATAACGGGTCAACCAGTCCATCTCTAATATTACATCTAATCCTTGGGACTCTAGGATTATTAAATTAACTGGAAACTTGTTCTTTCCAATTTCTAGGGTTATCTGTCGGCACCCAGAATTTACTATCATTTCTCCACCCGGGGAGCTTACCTTAATGGGACATCCAATGTTTTCAGTGGAGAGTTTGTTTTTGACTACAAATGCTCTTGAAATGAATGAATGCGATGCACCGGTATCGAAAAGGATAAGTGCAGGAAAGGAGTTAATCTTGAACTTACCGATCACGACATCAGATCCTTCTTGAATTTCCTCCACATTGATGTGATTCACATGACCTTTTTGAAATGGGTTCGGCTTAGCCCCATCAGTCTTCTTCTCTGGGCATTCATTAGCATAGTGCCCTGTCTTCTTGCACTTGAAACATTCCACCTGGCGGATGTCTTTCTTTGCTGGCTGATTGTGATGATTCTGGCTATTTTGATTTCCATGGCCATGACCATTGTGGTTGTTCCTGAATCCACCTTTGTTATGTCCACGATGATTGTTTCCATCATGGTGGTGGTTATTGTTACGATGGTTATTATGATTCCCATTCTTGTGGAATCCTGAACTCCCACTTCCTTCACCATGAGAGCGCTTGTGAGGTGATCCTGATCCAAACTTATCAAAATGGTGCTTTCTCTTTCTACCCTCCACTTGCTTCATCTTGTTTTCTAGGATGGTAGCTTTATCACACAAAGATTGATAGGTTGGAACATAAGCAACATATAGTTGCATAGATATTTCATCATTCAACCCATCAAGGAACTTCTCCTTTCTCTTCGCGTCAGTGTCAACATCATCTGGTGCATAACATGACAATACTCAGAAATACTGCGGTGGCGTTGCTTGAGGTTGTGAAACTCCTTTTTCTTCAACCCCATTATTCCAGAAGAGATGTGAGTGGTACGGAATCCATCCTCAAATATTGCCCAAGTTACTTCCTCAATAGGGTGAGTAACTT
This sequence comes from Avena insularis, assembly GCA_023614405.1. NCBI lineage: Eukaryota > Viridiplantae > Streptophyta > Magnoliopsida > Poales > Poaceae > Avena > Avena insularis. Next base: position 653,383,816 of record CM042690.1, on the reverse strand, counting down.
GGAAATTGTCCCACCAAGTAGCTGCATGACCTTCCAATAAGTGTGCTACGAATCTGACCTTTTTTGCATCCGTGCATCCAACTGTGACTAGGTCCTTATTCACAGAGCGTAGCCAATCATTTGCTTCCATGGGGTCAGTGGTACCAGAGAACTTAGGAGGTCTCAGCCTTAGAAATCTTGTAAGCATATCCAGAGGTGGTGGATTGTTCTGGTTGTTGTTATTGTTATATTGTTGTTCTGATTCTGGTTTGCCATGAATTGAGTCATCATTTGCATCAATTGTGTTTGTGCAGCCATCATTTGCTACATTCCATTGCCATTGTCATTGTTATCCTCGTTGTTGCGTCGGGGAGGCATCTGTGGGTTTAATAAGGGTAAGTAATGATAGATAACCCAATAAAGTAACAACAATCAAACAAACAAGCACATGCAGGTTCAACATCACGACAATAACAGAGTTTGCGAAAATAAACATACTAGCATAGTCATCCACAAGTCGGTATGATCTATGCAACTCGATAATAATAAAACGATAGATAGATGGAATAGTATCACTACTCCTCCATGTCAACTTCCTCCTCCACTAGTGCAAGTCCTGCTACGGCGAATCCTGCCTTGTATTCCTCCAAGCTTGTAGTCAAAGCATCGATCTTTGCCTGCAATTCTCTCTTCTGTGTGCATAGCCTCTCTATCACCTCGTGATCTGCTTCTAGCTCAATGTCCTCAAGCTCTAACTCGGTCTCCAAGTCTCTGATCTTCTTGTTCTTCTCCTGAACCCTCTTCTCTTGGCTCTTGAATTTCTTCTCTTGGTCTTCAAACTTCTTGTCCATTTCCTTGATTCGATTCTCCTGTTCCCGAAAGGCCTTGTCCTTCTCCTTAAGTTGGACTCGTAGTTCATCGTTCCTAAGCATCACATTAGTCCTATCAGTATCAAGGTGTCTGATAAGGCTCTCTAAGTCCTAGAGGTGGTGACACACGGGCTTGATGGACTCCTTAGTGGCCTCGTCCAACACAATAGGCTCTCCGTCCTCGTCGCACCTCCCAAAGAAGTGGAAGTAGTGGCTCCTAATCTCAGAAGAGTGACATCCGCATAGGCGTCCCAACAGCTCCTGCATAGCAACGTCGAGGCCCCTCTCCATGTCATCATGGAGTATCTTGAAGGCAATCTCCCCAGTTTGGGGCTCTGTCTCACGTCCTGGCTGGGTAACTCTGAATCCCCATAAGTCTTTCCTCTGAAACTTCCTTAGCTGAAGTCCCTGAATGGTAGGGATTGGAAGAGCGGGCACATGGATGAGCTCCAACATACGAGTCCCAAAGCGAGTTCCCTTGAAATCCTCGGCCGTGCTGTAGACAAAATTCGGCATCTTTTGCATAGCATGAAAAAAATTAGTAATAACACAAGTCTAGAGAAAGAAAACACAAGTCACAAAATAAGCAAGGATAAAATAAAAATCAACCAACAAAATATTCCTCATACCAAGTAGCAATACATTATTCAACTCAAGCAGTCAAGGTTCCAGACATAACTTATTTTGCCATACCACATAGGTTGGTATGATCAAAATACTAACGTGATAAAACGCCAAGGGTGGTGGTCCAACTAGTATCTCATTCCTTAACCAAGGTAGCAATCTGGGCATCCTTGGCAGCAATCTGCTTGTCTTGGTCGCATAGCTCCAAAGCCATGCCTATGATATCCTTACTTAGGCGTTTTACAGTGGCCTTTGAGTCTTGGACAAGACGTTTCTCCATGAGATCCTCCTGAGTATTAAGCATTCTATACTTGAGTCTTTCCCCAAGTTCCTCAATGGCTTTCCACGCAACATTCCTTGCAGAGTCAAAGAATGACGTGTGCATTTTAGAGTTGGTGAACATGCAGAATCCCGTACTCTTGGGATCATCTTCCTTGTTCTTGTACAAATGGAGTTGCACCCACCAATACTCTTGTCCTTCGTCTATCACAGGAAATCCCTTGTACACGGCTTCACCATCCATTCCCAAGCCGATCATGAGGTTCTTGAGTGTCTTGGGAAATTCTGTCTCACACTCAAGGGTCATAGTCATCAGTGGTCCCTTCTTGACATATTCATTGATGGTGGACATCTACAAAAATAGATGAGAAAGGATGATTAGGGAAAGTTTTATGAGATGAAAGACAAGTTTAAAGTTTGAATATAAAGTTATTTTTCCTAAGGGTTTTCCTTAGTCTAATCCAATCTAGGGTCACGAACCTATAGGCAACACAATGCTCTGATACCATCTGTAAGATCTCACCATAATAAGGTAAGATCCATGTGATTGTAGTGCTAGTCCCTGAATTGAAATGCTAGCACCCATAGTTTAAGATGAAGTACACAGAAACAAAGGTAATTATTACATCGCATATCCAGGAGTATAATGGTTCATACAACTCACTTAGCCCAAGGCTAATGATAATCAAGGTTCACATTACATAGTATAATAAAAGAGTCTTTGTCTTCATGCGCCACAGGCAAGCATGTCGAGTGTAGACCCGCAACCCTACTCATCATCGGAGTATCCTGCAACATAATAAGTTACAGCCACAAAGGGTCAATACATTTGGAATTGTATTGGCAAGTGATACCATAGATACTTAGTATAATCCAACAACTACATGAATATATGGCAAAGTGTGGTTTTGGCTGACTTTGCTAAAAGCAAGTTTTAACTCATAGTTTTTGAAGAGTAAGTATTCTCTTTCAAATACTAAGGTACCAATGATAGACATCACTGAACCTCTACCCTTGTTCACCCACAAGTTTTAACTTAGAGAAATTTGGATGAGGAGATTATTGAACTGCTTCACTGTCTTGAGGCTCAGAAATTGTCCATAATCGGGGACACGGCTAAGTACTTAGTTTTACCCTCTCGAGAGGTGGTGCGCTTTCCCCACAAGACTCAACATGCATCGAGACGAGACTTTTCAGAAGCAATCCCTCAGACCACCACGAACGCGTTCCATCCTATCATAACTACCACCTTCTGTCCGTCTGGCTGAGTTCTTGCAACTTAGTTGGTCAAGGCAGAGCCCATATGCCATGTGGCTGCACTAGAAGCTTCGTGACAAGAATGTCTCCAATCTCTTTGTTCCTGGGTGGCCGTCCACAAGTGCGATACACTAGCTGACCATAGACATGGCCCCTGAGTAACCACTCAACATAATCCAAGCAAGTCCCATTCCACCCAGGTGTTTCATTAACATTAGTTGTTTTCTTAGTTAAACAAAATAATATCCTTCCATACTATCTTGATATGTATTTTCCACCCACGAATTCTAATAGCATGGATAAGCACTCTAGCATACGAAGTCTTTCAACTAGGGAAATACTACCAAGATATAATCTATAGGATAGCATAGCATAGTATAGTGACATATAAATAATCCTATCATGCTAAGATCTACCAAAAAAACGCTAGTGCAATAGTGAAAATAATAGGACATAAGATGAAATATCACTTGCCTTGGTAGCTAGGGGAATAGGTACAATCCTCACAACAACAAACTTCACAATCCACACAATCTACACAAAGAACAATACAACAACAATAATTCAATCAATAAAACATTACAAAAAAATATGAATGCATGCAAAATGCAATGATATGATCACAACTCTAAAACTTATAGAGTCTACAGTACAGAGGTTAAAATACTCTATCTAAAGGCATAAGAAATACCCAAAAACAATTTATGGAATATTTTTTATGAGCAAAATACTCCTAAAAAGGTTCTGCCTATAATTCCAATTTTTCAGAAGCAAAAGTGTGAAACAAGGCCTCTATAATAAAGGTCTTATTTTACTGAATCCATAGATACCAAATTTGCATTTTTCTGAATTGTGGATCAAAAGTTATTGAATTTCTAAGTTTAATACATAATCTGTCTATTTTTCTATTTAAACAGATAGCCTGGGCGACGTGGTGAAACCCTATTGGTCCGTACCGGTTCGGTCGGATCGACTGCTGCAGACCGTTAGATTTTAAGTGACAAACGGACGGATCTGATCAGCCCGTACCCTTTCGATTAGAGGTCTAATCTGAAATTGGCGATAGATCTAACTCTTAGGGCTGGCCGGAACGGCGTGACCGACTACACAGCGGGCGGCGGCACGTCGGGCGGCGATGTTCCGGCGGTTCTACAGGGGCAGGGGGTCCGTGGACACTTACCAAAGGTCGAGGCGGTCGTGGCGGTCTCGATGGAGGTCACGGTGGCGTGGGGGGTGCTCTGGCTCGATCTCGATCCCTCGCCAGAGTTGCGTCGACGGCGGAGCTCGTGGCTCTGCGTCGGAGACGACGATCTGGGGCTCGAACAAGCAAGGAGAGGGGTTAGTGGGGTGCGCCCAAGTCAGCACGATCTAGCAGAGACTAAAAAGTGGCGGCAGAAACCCTAACCTTACCGGAAAGCTCGAGGAACGGCGGCGGCAGAAGGAGTTCGCCAGAGTAGACCGTGTCGTCAACCTGGAGCAAGAGAAGGCATGCGGCCGGGGTTAAAAGACGCGCCAGGACACGGCAAAGAAAATAGGGCAGAAAGGAGGGCGCATAGTGGCCGGAGCTCACCTGAATCATCGCCGAAGTTGCTTTGGACGGCGACGGTTCGAGCTAGCGATTGGGGAGCCTAGGGGCTCTCCGGGGGAAGTGGCTGAGGGGAAACTGATGAGGAGGGGGAGGGGATTAAGAAGGGGTGGTCTCCGTGGGGGATTAATGCGAGAAATGCCTGAATTCGGCCGGGTTTTGGAAACGGTAGAGGAGGGGAGGAGGTGTAGCCTGTTCGCGTGGAAGAAGATGAGGTGGCGTCGACGTGGGCATGGGGCCAGGAGGTAAGTGGGTGGGGGTGTGCAGTGGGGGCGTGAGAAAAGACAGAGAGGGGGAGAGTGGACCGGGTGGGCTTGTTGGGCCGAAAAGGCTAGAGTACTGTTGCTGTTTAAATTTTTTCCCTCCTTTTCTTTTTCCTTTTAGATTTTATTTTTCTAGGTTTTTGAATTTAGCAAAAGGGCTCCAAATTGCCTCTAAATTTCACCAAATTTTTGGGGGACAAACTAAATGCAAAGTAGTACATGCCATGATGATATGAGTGCAATGATGATTGTTTTCAGAGAAATTTTTTGGGATGTTACAAATACTAACTCTTGGAGTTGCTAGCATCTACTTGGCCAAGATAGCTACTAACAACGGAAAGCATGCAAGATCACAAACAACAAAGATATGATAGAATCAATAATCAATCTGAAATAGCACCTCAATATCCATCGGATCCCCGCAAACACAAGATGCAGAATTACAAATAGATGATCTTGATCATGAACGGAGCTCACAAGATCTAAACATGAAAGCACAAAGGAGGAGAACCAGCCATCTAGCTACTACATGGATCCGTAGTCCAAGGATGAACTACTCATGAATCACACCGGAGGCTTGCATGGTGATGAAGAAGGCCTCTAGGGTGAATTCCCCTCTCCGGCAGGGTGCCGAGAAGAGCTTCAGATCCCTCCCGATCTAGGGATGGAGATGACGGCGTCTATATACTCTTTCGTGGATTTTTGATTGGGTACTTAGGGTTTTCATCCCGAGGGCATCTTATAGGCGGAAGGAGAGGCCGAAGGGGTGCTAGGGTCGGCCAGACCACCCCCTGGCGTGGGCGAACTGGCCATGTGACGGTGGTGTGGCGGCCCTTCTCCGTCTCGTATTCTGGCATCTGATGACTTCCGGAAAAATAGGCACTTTGGCTTTTGTCGTCCAATTCCGAGAATATTCATTTTCTGACTTTCCTGGAACCAAAAATAGCAGAAAAGCAGGCGGTACTTTGTGGCTCTTGTTAATAGGTTAGTCCAAGAAATCATATGAAAAGTACTCCAAAGTGTGGACAAAACACAATAAAGTGGATAAAACCAAGCATGGAACATCAAAAATTATAGATACATTTGCAATGTATCAGGGCGGAGCTATACAACCAGAAAAATAGCTCCGGCCTTATAGTTGCTCGTTAAAACGCCTGTCTCCTTTAGTATTTTGGCCGCCATTTCTTCATACGAACTCCATTTTGGGTCTTCTTGGGCTCGTTGAGTTTGTATCGTTGAGGGCTACAACCCTATTGTCTTGGATATTTATTTTGAGAAGTTGGAATTTTTTACCTTTTCAACCTCTCAGATGGCTAAGTCTGGTCCCTGCAGCTCCTCCATACTATGCTCTCTTTGCTCCTTTTGCCTTTGTTTTATCCATAATCATCATCAACACCCACACACATGTCATAGACAAGGAAAAGTGATAAAATTCTATCTAAACTACTAAATGTGCAATGCTCATATGAAAGTAAATGAGAACTAAAAGTCATGCATATAAGGCATAGTTATAGCTGAAAGAGACATGATATGAGAGATAAATGGCTCATTTTATATGGCTAAAAGAGGTGTTATTTCATAGCCATCACTTCTTAATCCTTTCTATATTCTGAAGCCAATGAATACGACATCAACATCAACTTATGCTCAAGGGAAGCGTCACCGAAAGCTCAAGTTCTTCAATGAAGTCCATGGAGTCAACATATACATCAACAAAAGTGAAGATGAGGTTCATGACTAGATAGGAGTATAATCTCTAGCCATAGAACCTACTTCTGTAGAGCATTGCAATAGCAGCAATTAAAAGCTGGATAGTTTATATACCAATCTTATTAGTAAGATAGTTACGAGTTGTTATTGCTGGTTATTCTTTGTAAGAATTTGCTTTCTTCCCCCTTAACCTGGAATGTTCTCTGGATCTTTTGTAAAGAGTCGAGTTGTAATCTATAGTCATGTCTTGGATCCACGATGTTTCTGTTTTACCACTTTGAGGGATGTAATACTAGTGGAACAGTGTTTCATTAGTGTTATATGAACGACTATAATATACTACATCATGCAGTGGTATGCTGGATCACCGCAATGCTCCAGCCCAAATCCTTTAGAACTCTGAAGGCTCGATGCCTCTATTAGGATCCTAAAGTACCCCACCTTGACCGCTCATGCGGTGGGGGCGTAGCGGTCTAGGAACCTGGTCGTGTCGGAGCTGAGCTCGCGGACCAGAGCCTATAAGACGTCGTGCTCGTTGGGGAGGTAGATGTGCTGAACTAGTGATTGCCACTTCACTGGTAGGGCAGCTGTAGGACTTTGAAGCCAGGATGGCAGCTGATGAGGTGCCTGTTTTCATGAACAACATGCGCACAGTACTAATCCCGTCAGGAAAGAAGTCGTTGTCCTCGATGTCTTGGGGATCGAATGGGTCGAGCCATAAACCTCTCAGGTAGAGCGCATGCCGATGACAAGGACAGTGTCGCTCCTGAGGTGTCCCTCTAGCATGAGGTCGTATCTGATGCCGCTGCCCGTCTTTTCCTCAAATCAATGGTAGACCTTGTCTACAAAGGCAAGTCTAAGCTAGGATGACGAGTCCATCCAAACGCCTATGGCACCAGACGTTCGATCCGCACCCTTTTCGTAGCGAGGATACCAGAGGCTGCGTGGGAGGCGAGGGATGCATGCGCCGTGCCGCCGAGGGGCCCAGGAAGGAGACGATATGGTCGAGGGTGTCTCTGTGGCACCGACAGCTAGAAGTACCAGGCCAGGACGGAGTGGAAGGATAGTGATGAGAGGGCCAGGCTGGCTTTGTCGCTGCCGAGGTGGAGCAGGAGCCACGTGGAGAGGGCGGCCAGATCGCTGACATCGACTATCATCCCCTACGGATTCATCACAATGGACAATGGTGAATGTGTGGCGGTGTGGTGTACTTCACTGGCAAGTCGAGAGGCCTCGTAAGAGACACAGTGGCTTTTGTAACCCAAGGCGAGGCGTTAGACTAGCCCCAATGGGGATATCATAGGTAGTATATGCATGCCATGTTGGCAAAATTCTGACGTCGCATGCTAATTAATGATGAAAGAGGTTGTGTTGGTATCATAGGTAGATACGGTATCATAGCACGTAGAATTAGAAAAACTATTCTCAAATGAATCTTGTACACAATTTTACATTGAGATTCTACAAAATAATAAATATACTAAGACTATGATACTAGTACATGATACTATGCATTGTGGAGATGGTATCATATACTAGTATCATATACATGATACTACTATATGATACTTTCCATTGTGACTAGTCTTAATTTGTCTTTGTTTTTCTGGGGTGAATGGTATTCCTCGAGAAGTTTTATGTGCCATAATGAATGATCCAAACATGGTAACGACCGATTTAACCCGGCATTTCTACCAGGGCCGATATGTACCGGAGTGTCACGTCAAGCTTACATCAGCCATGTGTTGGCCAAACTTTTGAAAAATTTGTGAAACATAAATAAAACATGTTCAACTTGTTTGAAACGTCTGTTTCAATGTTTGAGTTAATTTTTAGTTTGCTTTCAGTTGGTGACGTCAGCGCGACGTCACGCATGTGTTGGTCAGAAAAAAAGGTTGAGTGTTGCACCAATCTCTAAGCGATAATGGACAGTGGATGAGTTACCGGTATGTACTATTGCCGGTAGAGAAGGGTTTTTGAATAAGTGATTATTGTGTTTGTACATGAAACTTGTTAGAATAGTCTGGTTCCCGACCCCCGCATCACTCCCAACCTAGGCGACGCGGGGGAAGCTACATCGGCGGCCTAGAACGTTTTGGGAGTGAAGTTAAAATATGTAGATTACGTTGACACCCCTCCCCTCCGTCGCCGCCAGAGGTCCCGCCGGGAAAAGCTCGAGAGGCGACGGGGCCTTCTTCCTCGCGTAGCGGTGGCGCTCTCTTCTACGGCGGCGATGCGTGGCCTCACGATGTTCAGCGGCGAGGAGCTACACGAGTCTGACGAGGCACACGACCCAACGGTGTTCATGGAGGTGCCGCTTTCCCATGATAGAGGCGTCCCTACGGCGGTGGCGGCAGAGAGATCAGGGCACGCTCGTGGCCCAGATGACATTTTCACAGGGCGCGTGCGGGTTTGATGGTCGAGTCCCCGAGCGTGTTACTAAGTCGTTCGACTTGTAGGCCCAAGGTTTGCGAGGATGTGTGAAACTATTTTACTTTTAACGAGTTGCTCATCTTTGCTCGGTGGTCCAGTCGCTTGGCGACTCCAGGGATGGCTCTCGATCTGACGTTTTCCTGGATAGGCCAAGGCTCGGTTGCCTAGTGCTCGTATGTAGTACTTAGCCGTGCGAGTCGCCTTGCCCGGGGTTGAGGAGGATGGGATGTTGTTGAAAGAACGATTGATCATCTTGGCTCGTAAAGTTAGTCGAACAAGGTGACTTCGATGGTTGGTCTCGGTAGGCATTTTTCATGGATGACCCAAGGCTCGAGTGACCTCGATGCCCTTGGGTCGCACTACTTGGCTGGTGTGAGTCGCGCTACCAACGGTTGATGACAGCGAGTGGCTCAACTTATTAGAGCGAGTGCGTGTGAGCACAGAGTTTGGCGAGTTGACACGGTTGTGGAGAGAGACGAATCTTTATTGATATTCAATCATAGTGGTTTACAAGTTTTATTTCTATACTCAAGTAGGTTCACATTCCATGGTCGTTTGATGTTGAGCTTGCCGTCACCGCGGATGTCGATGAGGTAGTAAGCGTTGTTGCACGGTAGCCAGCCGGTTGCGAATGGGCCTTCCCATGAAGGGGAGAGCTTGTGTATCCCCTTCTTGTCCTGGATGAGATGCAGGACGAGGTCGCTTTCCTAGAAGGTGTGAGTCTGGACTCGGCGGCTATGGTAGCGGCAGAGTCCTTGCTGGTAAATTGCCATGCGGGAGCGAGCCAGATCTCGTGCCTCGTTGAATAGGTCAATCCTATTTTGATGGGAGACTTTGTTGTATTCCTCCGCGTAGCTGACGACTCGTGGCGAGCTGTGTTTGAGGTCGATTGGCATGACCGCCTCGGCACCATACACCATGAAGAAAGGGGTGAACCATGTCGATCTTTTGATAGAGGTGCGGATGCCCCAGAGTACCGAGGGGGTATATCCCCATCAACAACACACCTGTATCTTGAATTACTGTGACCATTTTTTTACTCCCTCCAATTCATGGTAAGTGTCGCTCATTGAGTACAAAGTTTGTACTAGCTTAGTAAAAAGTTTGTGACACATGTTATGGATCCAAGGAAGTATTTGAAATGACATTGGATATATAGGGCTCAATCGACGGAATTGGGTGACCGTGGTAGCAATATTTTACTTCCCAAACATTCCCATCATTTTTTGTGAAACCTAGTACAAACACGCACGCTCACGAATGCAAACAAACACTCACCCGTATGAACACACACGCACGTCCTACCCCTATGAGCACCTCCGAATGACTGAGTCTGAGAGACTGGATACGTGTCTTGAGATTGACGAAGTCATCATGGGCGCCTCACTATTAACGGGAACGTTGCTCCCACCGAGGCCTTGTTTACTTGTCTAGTATTCACTAGTGTATTCGCGGATATCGAAGGGGATTATTCTAAATCCCGCAAAATCCCCGCAGTCCGTTTACTATGCTTGGTTTGGCTAGGGCCGAGCCGGCAAAATCTGGGCCCTGTGCAAAACTCTAAAATGAGGCCCTATCATAGCAAAAAATTTAAACTAATTCAACAAATATAATGTATATATTGTATCGTAATATCTTACATTGCAGGATATATTAAGAATCATACCTAGTCAAATTCCTGTTGAATATGCTTACTTGAACAACATCATTCTTCTAGGGTTCTTCGAAATGAAATCTTCAATGATATTCTCATAATTGATCTATCCAACACTTCACTCTCAAGTGATATTGTGGCCAAATCATTCAGTCTTTGTTGTGTCATCGTAGTACGCATGTATGACTTTAGTAACTTCAATTTAGAAAAACTTCGTTCTGCTGATGCAACAATCACATGAATGGTCAACAAAACTCTATATGCAATACTTGCGTTGGGAAAATAATCATGACTCTTTAAAAAGTCACTTCAACCGGACCCATATTTTCCTTTTTTAAATGAAATCTTAAAGAAGCTTCAGTTCAACATACAGATCAGTGGCATTAATGTCAGATTTTTTTATCTGGCCACAAGACTCTCGCAAGAAGATTTTAAGTTATTATTATCCAATGACCGTAACTTTTCAGAGGTAAATAAGAAACCAATGATTTTTGGTAGCCCTGACAGTACCTTAAAGACTGGTGTGTAGTCAGATTTTTCAATGGAGCAGGATCATGTAACTCGAGTGTGGGTAGATCTGACAATACCTTAAAGACTGGTGTGTAGTCAGAGCGATGTTTTTTGAGCTGTGAAACATGGAGTACATTGTGAATGTGACTCTCTGCTGGCAACAAGAGTTTATATGCCACTTTGCCTATGCGCTCCAGAATTTCAAATGGCCCAAACTACTTATATGCCAACTTGGGGTATGGACGACTGACCACGGACTGCTGAATGTAAGGCTGCAACTTAAGAAGTACCTTTTCCCCCACCTAAAATTCTTTTTCAGTGCGATGTTTGTCTGCCTTCAGTTTCATGCGATTTTGAGCTACAGCTAAATGAACCTTCAAACGCTCTAACTGAATCTTCCGGTCAGGAAGCATAGTTGATAGAGAGGATGGTTCGTCTGATGATACTGTGGGCATGACACGTAGATTGGGCTCGTGACCATACAAAGCCTTTAATGGTGACATACCTGTAGCTTGAATGGTGACATACCTATAGCACCGTGCACCGATGAATTGTACCAGAGTTCTGCCATAGGTAACCATTTCTTCCATGCCTTAGGGCTTTCTTGGACACTGCAGCGCAAATACATTTTCAGACTCTAGTTGACAGTGTAAATGGAAAGTTGCCTATGATTCTGACTCAAAGGTTTACTCAAAAAAGCCAGTGGATGATCATCCTGCATCAGTACTGCACCTATTCCAGAATCGCAAGCATCGGTTTCGACCACAAACCTCTTTTGAAAATCTGGTAACTGCAGTACCATAGTGGATGTCATCGCTGTTTTCAAGGCCTGGAAAGCTTCTGCTGCTTGATCAGACTAACATAATACCTTTTTCTTGAGAAGGAGAGTGAGTGGGCGAGCAATGACAACATAATTCCTCACAAATTTCCGATAATAGCCTGTCAGCCCTAGAAAACCTCGCAGTTCTATCATAGTGGCGGGTTGTGGCCAATTGAGCATGGCCTCTATCTTTTTTGGATCAGTGGCTACTCCTGCTGTTGAAATTATATGTCCCAAGTACTCTAAACTGGAGCAAGCGAACAAACACTTACTGGTTTTAACATATAACTTATGTTTCCTCAGCAAAGCTAGCACCTCTGTCAAATGGTGGACATGCAAGTCAATGGATGAACTGTAGACAAGAATATCATCCATAAACACCAAGATGGATCGACGCAAACAAGGACTCAAAACTTGGTTCATGACACATTGGAATGTAGGCATTGCATAAACCAAACGACATGACTCTGAATGGATAGTGTCCTTGTTGAGTTTTAAATGCAGTTTTGTGCTCGTCATCTGGCAACATACGGATTTGATGATACCCTGCCCATAGATCTAACTTGGAGAAAACAGAAGCTCCAGCTAGCTCATCATGAAGCTCATCGATCACCGGCATAGGAAACATGTTCTTGATAGTTAACTCATTCAAACATCAGTGATCGACACAAAACCTCCAAGTACCATCCTTCTTTTGTACTCCCTCTGGTCCAGTTTATTAGGCGTACTAGAGATTTCTCTGAGACCTAGGTAGTTGCCGATTGGAAGATACAATCGCTATTTTTTCCTCTGGTGGAGTAATTAGGGGAGTCCAACGAGCGAACGTTTGGCCCACCCTCCGTTTCTTCTTTCCTAATTTCTGATTTTATTTCTAAAGCAATTGCCAAGTAATCCAGCGCTTACTCCATGCATTGGTCGAGAACAATTCTCCCGGCTCGCGCCTCACTCACCCTTCTTCCTCCATATTTTCCCGTGAGATTTACATGCGAAATCCTCCCCCACCGAGGTTCTTGCCTTCCAAAAATTCCGCTCTGAAATTGTCCCGCGGATCATTCCTTCTAAACCCCCAAATTTTCGCCTTGCATTATGTCGCCGATGTCCTCTTTCCAGATTTGAAAGATCCTCTATATAAGCATGGTGACCGGGTCGGTAGGCGAGCAGATCAATCATCTCCTCCACTCTCCACCTCGAATTCATGGCGCTCGTTTAGTCCGGTCACGAAGGTCGCCGTCCGCCGCCTCTCGGCCTTCGTGGTCTATCGCGAGCTACCTTCCTTCCTAGAGCCGGCGAGACGCCGTGACTTTCCGAAGGCCTGCCTCCCCTAGGACTTGCTGGACGCGCTCCGCTGCGTTCCTTCGTCATCAGCACTGCTGGCAGCGAGCCTGTTCGTCCTCTTCGGCATCGACGGTGCCTCGGTGTGCATGCAGACTTGTGTTCCCACCTCACACCTTCTACATGCAGAATTGTTTTCTCACTTAGTGGCATGCAAAATTCTGTTCACACCACACATGCAGGGAGAGGAAACGGAAGGCAGCGGAAGGGATTACTCTGCAGGGGAGGGGTTATGTCCTGATTATCGCGAACATTTAATACTAATGCGCCTAGTGCTGGGTGATTTTTGAAATTGTATGCATTTTTAACGGCGCTTAATAAACCGGACCGGAGGGAGTACCAATAGTACTGGAGAGGCATAGGGAGACATGCTAGGAACAATGATCCCTGCAGCAAGCATTTGTTTAACTTGTTGCTCAATCTCATCCTTGTGTGCAGGAGAGTAACGATATGGCCTGGCCTTAAAAGGTGCAGAATCAGACTTTAGAGTAATTGGATGATCGTATTCTCTTTCTGGTGGTAACTGCATTGGTATATCAAAAAATCCACAAACTCATCTAGTACTGCTTGTATCCTAGCTGGAATGTGAGCTCCAGACTTGTCTTTAGCCTCCTTGATGAAAGCCATGGCCCACATGTCATTCCCTTTATACCATTTGACTAATTGCTCAATTGGAAGCTCCCTGATAGTTGATGTAACTGGTGCCAACACTCCTATAAGTTTGATGAAAGCATTATTGTAAGCAAATGCCAGTGTGTGATTCTTCCAGTCAGCAACCATAGGACTGTGTTGTTCCAACCAGTCCATGCCCAATATTGCATCATATGCACCAAGCTCCAACACTCTCATGTCTATTGTGAAAGTATGCCCTTGACACCACCAGGATAAGGCTGGCACTAGTTTGTCACAGTGCATGATTTTGCCATCTGTTATCTTGACTTGGATAGCCTTAGTCTGCTGCGTTGTATATTTGATTTTGTCAACCATATTTGCATTAATGAAGCTGTCATTGCTTCCTGAATCCACCAGAATAAGGAGAACCTGATTGCCAATCATGGCTCGAAGTCTGATTGTTTGTACTCCTTCAGTGCCTGACATTGCATGAATGGATAGGCTAAGCCGTTTTGCTTGAGCAAGGTCATTTTTCTCAATCATGTTCATAATTTCATCAGATAAAACCTCAGCTGATATCTCTTCTACCTGTGCCAGATGTAACTCAGCTGATGTTTTCTTCCCACATTGATGAGTGGGATCGAACTTGTCCCCACATTTAAAACAGAGACCGTTGGCGCGTCTGTAGTCTCTTAGTTGCATGTCCTTCCAAAGTTCACCACTGCCCAATTTCACTTTAGGTTTGGCACCATCTGTTTTGGGAAGTGCTGGATCAGTCCGAGGGTTGTAAGCATGCCTCTGAACCCAAGGTTTGGCATTGAATAGGACCTCCTACTGCACAATTGCCACTAACATGGCTCGCTCAACTGTACCAGGAACTTGAGCTTTCACTGCTGCTCTAATCTCAGATTTAAGTCCCTTGATAAATTGAGAGACAAAAAGCTGCTCATCATAATGTGGGTTCTGCATAGATATCTAATAGGATAACTGTTCGAGCAGCTGGTATTCCTCGATTGTGCCTCGCTGTTTCAACGCCAAAAACTGCTTCATGAATTTCCGATGATCATCACCTCCAAATTTGCCCTCCACTGCCATCATCGATGCTGGCCAGGAACTAATCTCATGCCGCAGACGGTAAGTTTTGAGCCACAGGTAGCGTTGCCATCCATATGCAATGTGGATGAGACCAACCAGAGAGAAGGATGAACACGGAACAACCGAAAATAATCTAGGCATTTATCCTTCCAAATGCAAGGCTGCTCACCATCAAATCTAGGAAAGGACATTTTGAGATTGTGTTTTGCCGTAGAGTCACTCGGAATATGCTGTCTACCTCCGCCGACGCCACCAGTTCTACCGCTGCCAGCGCCACCAAGCACACCACCGCCTCCAGCGCCACCAGGCCCACCCCCGCCGGCACCACCACCACCCCCTCCACCAACGCTTCCGAGGACACCACCGCCGCCCTGATGGTCACCTCCATGAACTAGGTGGGAACCGGACGCACCTGGTGAGTCGCTCGTCCATGTCGCATTGATTGGCTGCAGAATGCTTCGGCCCGCGTGCACCCGATCCTCATGATCCAGATCCTCCTCTTCCTGAGGCAGAGACCACGTTGTACATTAATCCAACCGGTCCATTGTCTCCGTGAATTTGGCATGAAGCGCGGCTAGTTGCGCTGCTGCATTTGCCTGAGCCTTCGCTCTTTCCGCCACCGCCTCCGAAATAAGCCCAATCTGAGCAGCTAGGCCTTGCTGCGTAGAATCCATCACCGCGACGCGGTCGTGCAGCAGATCGACCGCTTGACGGAACTCGTTGAGCGAGGCTGCCGCTGTAGTTGTCGCCTCACCCATCGCCTCTAGTACCAACATCGTCTGCGGCGACGACTTAGAGGGCGGCGTGGCTGCTCCTCACCGACCGGTGCCAACCGATTCGCGCAAAACGCTTCTCGGAATTTTATGGTCAAGGGCGCAAACCACGTGTTGGTTCTCGGAAACGTGGAAACGTTCCCATCGGGCGTGCAAAGAGCACACGCCGTTTCAACACCGCACGTATTAAAAACGTTGAGTGGACCCATCAAGTGACGTTAGTGCCTTGTTACCGGATCAGTAAAACCTCTGAACCTTTTAACAAAGACCAATTGTTTGCACCCGGTGACTTGTCATTTTCTTACACCACGCAGTCACACAGTTCACACTTGATGAATTGGATCAAACCCATCTCCCTCGCATCTTCTCCCGGCTATAACAAGGTAGTAGTACTAGAGGAAGTTCACGCTTTCCATATAGCGACGTAATCGATGATCGATCTACTTGTGGCGAACATGTTTCGGTGGGGGCAATTGCCAAACCAAGAACTCGTCTTTCCTTCCCCGGACGAGAAAATCGAACCATCTTTTTACCAAAATCGCACGGCGCCGCGTCGAGCGCCGATGTGCTACACACCGCCGGCCTAGGATCACCCGCTCACCAACCCAAAGGGCTCCCATGCCCCGACGCGCAATTAACGTCCAGCTAATTTGGTCTCCGCGCGCCGTGCCGTGCCGTGCCGGTCACGGACACGGCCCCAACGTACGCACGAACGCTCCGAAGCGAGAACCCAGTCAACACGGGATTTTCTTCCGGCCCAAACGAACCATTCTTCCGAGTTCGAACCAGCCGTGCTGGAGAACGGAAACCAACAAGGTGGCTGACGCGGGGCCCCTACGTGTGAGCTTTTGGAGGCGGTGCGTCGTGGATGACGGGTGGGCCGCTCGCTTGCCATGTGTGGAATGGAACGGTGGCGTAAAGCGTAGTACTGCCTAGAGAAGAGCTATCCCGTCCCGTCCCGTCCCATCCCATCCCGTCGGCGCAGCGTCCGGCCGGCCGGCCCCGCCCGTCAACAACCTGCATTAAAGCGTGGGCCTGCCCAACTGACACCCACTACGGGCTCGGGGCGCCGTCCGTTGCCCAGCGACGTGTATCTCGAGGCGCTCTGTCCCCCTCACCACGCATGCCCGTAGCGAGCCGGGCATGGCGCTGCGTGGCCCACATGCAGCGCACGGTTAAAACTAGACGCCGTTACGTCGAGCTAACGGTCGTCTCTCCCCGTAACCGCACGCCTGTTTCCGTTCCGCTTTTTACTACCGGTCAATTTCGAATGATCTCGCCAACAGTAGCAAACCAAACCCACGCGCTCTGCACCGCAGCAGGTGGACCCTGACGAAGTGCTCAGGGACCCACACCGCAGGGAGACAGCTCCGCCTCGCGTCTCACGTTTTGAACCACGAGCGCTCGCGTCCGCCTACCGCCACGTCCCAGGCGTGCACGCTGACACATGGGCCCGCCCACGCCGTACGGCGGCTAGTTTTTTTTCCCCCACCCGCCCGTGTACCCAGCCAGGTAGCTAGCTAGCCGTCCACCTCTCCGCCTCGCATTTCGGGAATCTCGGCTGCCCCAGATCCGCCTCCTCTTCACATATCGCTCCTCCCCGCCCGCCCCTCCACACTAGCAGACAGCCCACTACCGCCGCTACCCTCCCTCCCCTCTCCGTCGCTATACCGGCACCCAAGCCCAGCCCCAGCCCAGGCGCAAAAAAACACCGCAAAACCCTAGATCTCTCACCCCCGCTCGCATTGCCCCCTTCCTTCCTCTTATGACCGTCGGCCCCCAGTGAGGGCAGCATGGCGATGGCCTCCGCCGCCGCCATGGTCGCGGGGGCGCACGACCAGCAGCAGCAGCAGCAGCACGGATGGCTCATGGACGAGCGCGACGGCTTCATCTCCTGGCTCAGGGGCGAGTTCGCCGCCGCCAACGCCATCGTCGACCTCCTCATCCTCCACCTCCGCACCGTCGGCGACCCAGGCGAGTACGACCACGTCCTCGCCGCCGTGCAGCAGCGACGCCACCACTGGGCGCCCATCATCCACATGCAGCAGTTCTTCCCCGTCACGGACGTCGCCGTAGCGCTCCAGCAGGCAGGATGGCGCCGCAGGCCACCGGCTCTGCAGCACGCCCCCGTCGTGCCGCCCACCCAGCCGCCGCCGCCGCCGCGACGGCCCGCCGCCTTCGCGCCCTCCCACAACCATCCCAACGGCGCCAACCATCGCCCCGATCCGCCAAGGCCTGCCGTTAACGTTGTCGCTGCCACTGGATCCGATAAACATGGTGAGATGCGCACTCTTCTTTTCTCTTATCTGTTTGGTACAGCTGCCGGTGCTGTCTACAAAGGCAAGTACGGTGCCTTTTCCGCCCCTTTTCTTCTTCTCTTGGCTCCTAAAATGGCCCGATCCATGAAATGCGTTCCTGGTGCAGAGACAATTGCTTACTATAGTAATTGAATTGCCATATCTCGTATAACAGCCATGAATATGCACTAGTTTTTTTCTGTCTTCCTGCCAAGCTACTTGCTATTTCTTGTACGTATCAGTCTGATCGTTTGGGTGCCTGAAATGCAATTGCTCCTGTTTCTAGTTTTTCTTTTTCCTGTTCAGTTATTATTGATGTCTTCAAAGGGTATGAGGCTTTTGTGGTTTTCTTGCGTAGTTCTACCATCCAAATTTCTAACTGCCGAGGTCCTAAGGTACTGGATAAAGTTATCTAAAACTAGCTTTCCCGTGTTAAGATATATGTGTAACAAGGCACGTGCAACCAACCATTCTGAATAGCTTTATGTGGAAACATTTTTACCCTTCCGAGCATTCCGCGGTTCTGTTTGTTCAGTAGCTGAACGAGTCAATGAGATGGTTATCACTTACGACAATAAGAAATGGCGCGAACGCTCGCTGCAGCGTCATCTGAATGAGTCAATAAGATGTTTATTACTTACGGCAAAAATATATGGCGCGGATTGAGTTTGGTGCACTGTCCCAGGCAGATGAATGAGTCAATGAGATGATTATTACTTGCGACAAAAGATATGGTGTTCGGTGCAGCTACTGCGTGACATCCGCCCTGCCGCCCACACTGTCCAGTTGTGCCATGCAGCAGCCTGTTTCCGCTACGTGATGGGATTCTGGCTGACGTCAAAAGGGTTACGGGTGTCGCGCCATAGTCCATCCATATTACTCCTTAGTATTTACTTATTATGGTGGCTTTAAATTTTGATGTTTTGCTGTATAATAAAAGTAGATAACCTATGTTTTACCAATGCTAGGAAAAATACAGCAATATTCTATTATTAGCTCTGTGAGATGGAACTTCTGACATTGTTCTCTTCCAAAAAAAAAAAGTATTATATTATATTTTCATCATAAAGCAAGAGATAAGGGAAGATTCTACGTTACTTGTTGGGTCTACGATCTTATATTTGTAGACGGACGTTACAACTGTTACAATTGTATATTTGTATAATTATATAATATACTAAAACTGAATTTCACTTGCAAGCACTAGGGTTTCATAATGAATTGACTGCTTTTGAATATAAGTATAACGAATGTTTTTCTGTATATATCCATGCAATTGTTTGCGGTGGTCGGCTGGTTCTGTTTAACAGTATGTTTTCTCTATGTTTTCCACTCAACTATTAAAGTAGATGGAATCAGTTTGCACTTATATTGTGATTATTCCATTATTAGAATCTGTATTTTCAAGTTTGCAGCTATCTTACTGTATTCTTTAAATTTCTTTTCCTTTTTCTTCCAGTTTTCCTTTTTTTACTATTAACGATGTTGAATAAGATGAAAAATCCATTAGCAATTAGTTTGAGAACAGTTTCTCATCTACTCTTGATCATATTAAAGATTAGTATGTCAGTCATACACGAATCTGTATTTTCAAGTTTGCAGCTATCTTACTGTATTCCCCCCTTAAATTTCCTTTTCAAATGCATTTCCAGTTTACCGTTTCTATTACTAACGATGTTGAATAAGATGAAAAATCCATTAGCAATTAGTTTGAGAACAGTTTCTCATCTACTCTTGATGCTTCTAGGACGTGAACTCCATAACAAAGAAGGGAGTGGACTTAAGGAAGGGCAGAACGTCGCTGATGCTAAACTTCTACAGTTAGATTCTCCTGTTACTGATGGTACACAAACTCAAATCTGCATTTCTTTAATGCTACTATGTTCCATCATGTCTTCAGTAATTTGGTGGATATGCTTTTGCACACTGTATAATTTAATTTGTGAATTTTGTTGAAGCTGAACCTTGCATTAGTGTTTTACTAACAACATGGAGCTTCATTTCCAGTTTTGGGTTAGTTGTCAATTGATATCCATTTTTTCTCGTTGTCTCTGAAAGCCTATGGTGCTGCTATGTAAGCTGCAAACTTCCTTCTAGAACTATGGACAACCCTGAGCTTTGCGTTCTTGTTTATTTCTAACGAAGTGTCTTCAGGATAGACATCTTAATTTACGACACACAGTATGCTAATGTCTACATTAAATTTTAGGATGAGCTAGACAAATTAGTGACCTATCAGATCTGACCCCTTCTCTCTTTCCTGATTGGCATAAGTAAGGTAGCAACAGGTGACTGTTCAAACCAGTGAACGTGCTATTAAATCTTGCTACATCAGTGTGCATTTGCTGTGAACTGTGTCACTTTTTTTTCTGAAACATGATTGTCTTGTCAAACTCACTGGGATGCAATTGGATGTTTCTAATAAGGATTGCTAATTACCCACTGAAGTCTGATCCAAAACCTATTATGAATTTTGTAGGAGGTGAGAAAAATCCTAGGCCGCAAACTATTTCCGAAGGAAGCAGCAAAGTGGTTCCAGCTCCTTTAGAGTATACAACCAGTGAAATCATTGATGGCAAGCCGGTATGTGAGCCCTGCGATATAGAATTTCAAGTTCTCGTTCTGCACTTCAATTTCCTTGTCCATGCAATTCATTGCAATCTCAAAGTTGAGTCAAACTCTGTTATTTTATTACAAAACAAGCCATGATGAAATATGCTTTCTGCTTCTTTAGGTTAATACTGTTGAAGGCCTCAAGGTCTATGAAGGGTTGGTAAGTGCGACTGAGATAAACAAAATTGTTTCTTTAGTTAATGAAACTAAAGCTTCTTCTGGACAAGGAGGGTTGGAAGGTAATTTTGTGTCCTTTAATAGCTATTTGTTTATGTGTGCCAATGTAACTGCTACACTTTTGCCACGTTGAATTTTGAATTTTGTACCTATGGAAGTGTTCAAACTCTCTTGCTTATCTGGTAAGGGTCTGTTGACCTGAATGTTGCATTACGAGGGTTAGTTGTCCATTTGCCTTTATGTTCTTCATTTGAGTAAACAGATAATCTCCAAGTCTGTCTTTATCTAATTTCCTGGGATACTGTGACTTAAGTATTATATTGAACTTCACTGTTTCTTTACTTGGTGCAAGAAGCGGGGCAGACTGTTATTGTTGGTAAAAGACCACTAAGGGGTCATGGAAGTGTAGTTATTCAGATGGGGGTTCCTATCGTTGAAGGCCCTCTTGAAGATGAAAATCAAAGAGGTATGTTATGCTTTACGGTTTAACCACAGGACCTCATGTTATTATTATTCTCATCATATTTTGATGATTTCTTTACTTTTAAATGTGAGTTCAGAGACAAAGGTGGAGGCTGTTCCTGGGTTGCTGCATGACCTGTTTGATCGCTTCTTTAAGCAGGGAATTGTACCTGCTATGCCAGACTATTGTGTTGTCGACTTCTACCATGCGGTAAATTGTTTTTATGATGTAGAAAGTTTTTTTGAGCCAGGGGACAATCACTTGGCTGAAAGTGCAATCTAATAATGGCCAAATGATTTTTCCAGGGGGAATATTCTCATCCTCAGCAACCTCCTCCTTGGTATGGTAGACCTCTTTGTACTCTCTGCCTGACAGAGTGTGATATGGTGTTTGGCCGAGTTATTTTTGGAGAACGAGGTGATAACAGAGGTCCTTTAAAGCTCTCTCTTTCTACAGGGTAAGCCTTTTCCAAGTAAAGTTTCCTGTTAATTCATGGTACTCCTAAGAGAGTTTAACTGTTGGATTGCCTTAAATTTCTGTGTGAACACACTATCTCTTCATCTTGAATTTATCAGTAAACATAATTTATAGATCAAAATCAAAACAGAAGAATCTTTTATAATATGATATTATATTAATTATTAATGGGTTAGTACCTGCTATCTTCAGTTGTGTCTGTAGTTTCATTGGGATAGCTTGCTCTATTTATTGCTCACAGCAAGTAATATTGGCCATGCAGTAAATTTAATGAGTAAACCATGTTGCCTGCACTTCCTAAACATTTTTCTCTCAATACCAGGTCTCTTGTAGTGTTGCAAGGGAGAAGTGCTGATGTAGCCAAGCGTTCTATTCCTATTACACGCAAGCAGCGAATCCTACTAACTTTTGGGAAGTCTGTGCCAAGAAAACTTATACCACCAGAAAGTGCTGCACGATCTACTCCTCCATTAACACCTCCTCCTATGCCCTGGGGTCCACCATCAAGGGCAGCTAGCATGAGGCCACATTCCCCAAGTCCTCAGCACTTCGGATATGCCCCCACCAGCAGTGTACTTCCAGCACCACCGGCTGGACCTCCTCATCACATCCCTCCATCTGATAGAATGCAGCCACTCTTTGTAGCACCTGCTCCTGTTGCCGCCGCAGCCATACCTTTCCCAGCAGCTGTTCCATTATCAAATACAGCGCCAGCTTGGATGCCAGAGGCTGCCCCAAGGCCTGCTCCGCCTCGTTTGCCTGTTCCAGGCACAGGGGTCTTCCTTCCTCCTGGATCAGGTCACCAACTGTTGCCGCCTCATCAGATGATCCAAGCTTCACATGCTCATGCGGAACCTAACTCCCCACGAGGTATGCCAGCCTATGCGCATAACAAGGCTGCTGGCCTGGAGATGGCTAATGGTAATGCTTCTCCAAGGAGCTCAGCAACAACTAAAAGGCCTGATGCAATCGAGGCAAAATCAGAGTGCAATGGGAGCTCTAATGGTGGCCACAGCTCCGTGGAGAAGCATAACGGTGGTATGAAGAAGGCTGGGAACAGCAAGGCTGAACCAAGTGCTGCCAAGTAGAAGGGAGGTAATAGTACATAGAGAAACAGAAAGATGAGCTGAGGAAACTTCAATTTTCAGGACCGGATTGCAGGAATTCGAAGAAGAAAGAAAAAGACATTCACCGGAGCAAATTGAGCTCAACCTAGGACTTCACCGGCAACTCTCATCCAATTGCAAAGCACCTCAGGTGCCGAGTTGGCTAAAAGACTGAACGCCGTCTTAAATTTTGTAGCTGTCGTGTAGCGAAACTGGATATATCGAATGCTGCGTTAACTTATCACCTGCTATGATTATGGGAATGGTCATTTCTGTGGTGCTTGTTCTGTTGATCTTATCATGGTAATGGTCATTTCTGTGGTGCATATTCCTTCTTGATTTATACTGTAGTCAGTTAGCCAAAAGATAGCGGCTAACTGAACATGTTACTCTGCTGATGGTTATTAGTTCATGGTTTCTGTCTCTTTGATCTTGTTGTACACTTGGTCCTATTGGTCCTGATTCTGTGGAACTAGGTGTCTGCGTGTGCTGTCTTGTTTAAGCGGTCTGATGTTTGATTTTCCCAGCTGTTGATCTGATTTAAGTTGCTCTTTTCTGCGGGTTGCCTTGGGTTTGTCTAGCAGTAAGCCATTTCAGGTGTGAAGGGTTTTGGCCCAGTCGTATTCCCTGTCTCCCTCTCCACGCTGCCAGCTACTCCCTCCGTTGTTTTATTCTTTTTCTGAAATGTTATCGTGTAGGTTCGGAGCAAAATGGATGAACCTACACACCAAAATATGTATATATGTGTTTCATAAAAAACTACTCCCTTGAGCCACAATAATTTTATACTAAACTAGTACAAACTTCGTAGTAGTGGACGACCCTTATCAATCGGACGTAAAACGCTTCCAATTCTTCAATCTGTCAGGTGCGAAAACAAAACAGAAGACAGTTGATAAGCTCCTAATAAAAAAACAAAGTGTGCACTGCAAGTCTGCAAGTAGGTGAACGCCGGTCGCTTTGTACTGGGCGACATAGGGCGGCATACTTGTAGTTCACCTTGTAGCTGCCGCCTGAGGTGACCCAGGTGGAGCCGTTCCGGATTGTGTGGCGTACAGGGAATGATGAGTGCTCGGGTAAGGTTAATGTTTAGTACTGTAGCTGGAAACAGTAAAACGGATGCCAACTTTACCTCTCTGTCACATGGACATGTAGTGGTATTTTTGGACAAATCTAACCCTAGGCAAAACTAATGCCACCCTACGGCAAAACTATTTCAAAATCTGATTGTTGGTTTTGCGCCAACAAAAGTGAAGCCAAATTTATGTTGTTCGGAGCACTTATTTTTCAGGACTGTGCCTGTCACACCATCGTCCTCGACGGTGGACAGCCAGTCGCCAGGCTGAGCTGGCGAGCTCTCTGGGCCAGCGTCAGTGTTCACAAGACCAAGTCCATGATACGTTGATGCTGAGCTGGGAAGTAGACGAAACCGTGCGTGTATTCTCTACTGTATAAAGGGAGGATTCGGCCAGGTGCCAGGAAGTATGGAAAAATAGTCTGAACTCTCTTAACCTCATCCCGTGTACTTTGTTGTGCTTCTCCTCACCCCCTCGCTGTCGTGTAAAACCAGCTTGTCCAATCCTCTGTGATCGGCTCTCCTTGCTTCCCTCGTGGGTCATTACAATTTGGTATCAGAGCCTGGATCTCGCTCCGCTCGCGCTCCGAAATCTCGAGATCGAACCCGTAAAATTCCACCGAGAAAGGTGCAGTGTTGCCTCGGCGACGCAGCTCGAAATCCTTATCGGGGTTGGGGTCGATTCAGAGGAGAGTCGCGACGGC
The DNA here is from genome assembly GCA_023614405.1 of Avena insularis. Taxonomy (NCBI): domain Eukaryota; kingdom Viridiplantae; phylum Streptophyta; class Magnoliopsida; order Poales; family Poaceae; genus Avena; species Avena insularis. Next base: position 653,359,109 of record CM042690.1, on the reverse strand, counting down.
GCCGTCTAGATCCAATCAGCCGTCGGCTCAGACCACTTTCGTTCTCATGAAGGTGGAGGATCTGCAGAAATCCGTGGCGGATTTGGCGCAGAGCGTGGGCGCCATGGCCGCCGACCTGAAGACGGTCACCGGGGACATACGCGGCCTCCGTCAGCAGATCGAGGACTTCGGCGAGGACCTCGATGGCGTCAAGCGTCGCCTCGCTGACCCGGACAAGGTGCCCGTGCAGCCGCGGGTGGAGATTCCTCAGGCGAACAAGGCTCCGATGGCGGCTCGTCTCACCAACAACGGACCCCCGCTGCTCGACAAGACACCTGGCAACACAGGGTTTGTCACGGCTCCCTCGTCGCCCAAGGATGCCGACATCCCCAACACCAACGGTGACTACGTGGTGCGACCGCGCCGACATGATTTTCCAAGGTTTTCAGGTGATAAACCTCTGCTCTGGGTGGATTTGTGCACTACCTACTTTGAGATGTATCGAGTGCCAGAGCACCATTGGGTCAGTTCAGCAACACTGCATCTCGATGGTCATGCGGCGCTCTGGTTCCAGGCTTATAAGCGGCAACACAGACTGCTTGGTTGGAATGATTTCATGCAGGCTGTAATTGAGGAATTTGGACAGGATGAATTTGATGGCCAGATGACTCGTCTGCTACAGCTGAAATAAACAGGCACTGTCTCTGAGTATCGTCTCGCATTTGAGGAATGTATGTACCACTTGATCTCTCTGGATGGATCCCTCAGTCCACGGTGGTTTGTTACACAATTTGTTTTTGGATTGCGCGAGGATATTCGGCTGGCGGTGCACCTTCAAGGACCAACGAGCATTACTCGGGCGGCTTCCTTGGCTCGGATTCAAGAGGAGGAAACTGAACACCACCGTCCTCGTGCACGCCTGCCTGCACCCACCAAGCACCCAACTGTACAACAGCTGCCAGCACCTGCGGCAGCGCGCGCAGATTGGCCGAGAAAACAAGGCAACGACGATTTCAACCGTGAGCGTCAGCTGCGTGATTTTCGCCGTGCCAACGGCCTTTGTTTCAAGTGTGGGGACAAGTTCTCGAAGGAGCATCAATGTAAACGCTCTGGCCAACTACTGATGATTGAAGTGGGAGATTTTGGAGAAGTGTTATCTGACGATGCTGTACAGGCATTGGAATTGTTGGAAGAAACTGAAGCTCCTGTTGCCTGTTGTCAATTGTCTTTGGATGCTTTGGCGGGAACTGCAGGAGAAGAAACTATCAGACTCCGAGCTCTTGTTGGCAATCAAGTAATGCTGTTGCTCATTGATTCAGGCAACACACATACATTTGTCACAAAAGGTTTTGCAGAGCGAGCAGGCTGTATTGTTTCTCCAGCGCCGACAATGCCCGTGAAAGTAGCAAATGGCGAGATCATGCTCTCGCAAGAGCAGGTTAAGGGCCTGACTTGGTGGACTCAGGGGCACACTTTTGTCAATGACATGAGAATCCTAGACATTGGTGCCTACGATGCTATACTTGGTGTCAATTGGTTGAAACAGTTTGGCAAAACAACCACTGACTGGGTGGATAAGAATATCTCGTTCCAATATTTGGGCAAGCAAATTACACTGCAAGGAGTGCGCAATCGTCTTACAGCTGAACTGTCAGAAATTGCAGTTGAACAGTTACAGAAATGGGTGCATGGCAACGAGGTCTGGGCAATAGCCGTGATGGATTCTTTTGAGGCACATACTACTGACGATTCAACAGCTCTGCCCCTGATTTGCAGACGCTTCTGGCAGAGTTTGAAGATGTGTTCATTGAACGCAATTAGCTCCCACCTCAACGTGCACTGGATCATGCCATCACGTTGGCAGAGGGTGCCGCACCAATGAATTCTCGCCCTTACCAATACTCGCCTCTGCAAAAGGACGAGATCGAGCGCCAAGTTCAGGAGATGTTGGAAGCAGGCATCATTCAGACCAGCATGAGTCCTTTCGCTTCGCCTGTCCTCCTCGTCAAGAAGAAGGACGGTACGTGGCGATTTTGTGTCGATTATCGTCGGCTCAACTCGCTCACGATAAATAATAAGTTTCCGCTTCCCATTGTCGATGAACTATTGGACGAATTGGCTGGGACACGGTTCTTTTCCAAGCTGGATCTCCGGGCAGGGTACCATCAGATCAGGGTGCGCCCAGAAGATGAGCCCAAAACAGCTTTCAAGACGCACCACGGTCACTTTCAGTTCCGTGTGATGCCATTTGGGCTGACGAACGCACCAACAACTTTCTAGTGTGTAATGAACTCTATCTTCGCACCTTACTTGCGCAAGTTTGTGATCGTGTTCCTGGATGACATACTTGTGTACAGTCAGACTTGGCTGGAGCACTTGTATCACCTACGGTTGGTGCTACAAAATCTTAGAGCTACTTAGCTTTATGCAAAAATGAGCAAATGCAGTTTCGGCCAGAACAACATTCGGTATCTTGGCCACATCATATCTGACAAGGGTGTGTCAACTGATCCTGAGAAGACTGCTGCCATGGAAAATTGGCCAATTCCTACCACAGCAACTAAACTGTGCGGCTTTCTTGGCCTGACAGGTTATTACCGAAAGTTTGTCCAGAATTATGGTCTGATCACCAAACCACTGACACAGTTGTTGACTAAAAAAGGCTTTACTTGGACTCAGGAAGCCACTGTAGCTTTTCAGAAACTCAAGGCAGCCATGTTGGCAACACCAGTGCTGGCCTTGTCCAATTTCCAGTTGCCATTCACTGTCGAAACTGACGCATGTGACACTGGTGTGGGTGCCGTTCTTATGCAGCAGGGGCACCCCATTGCTTACATGAGCAAAGCCCTAGGTGTCTTGAACAAGAAACTTTCTATTTACGAGAAGGAATTCTTGGCGGTTATCATGGCTGTGGACAAGTGGCGGCAATATCTTCAGAGAGGTCCTTTTGTCATAATTACTGATCACAAAAGCCTTAATAATTTGAATGATCAGTTGCTGACAACTGAATTACAAAGAAAGCCTATGTCAAAGCTTGTGGGGTTACAATTTGAAATCAAATATCGAAAGAGTGCAGAAAATGGTGCAGCTGATTCTTTGTCCCGAGTTGGTCATCTGTTGGCCACCCAAGCCATTGTGTCTTCACCACAGATTGATTGGTTACAGGAAGTGACTAACTCATATACTACCGATGCTCTAGCTATTACCTTGCTTCAGGAACTGGCAGTGCATTCCCCGAATGAGAAGGGATTTTCACTAGAACATGGCCTGATTAAATATAAAGGCAGGTTATTCATTGTGACAATTCTGCCTTGAAAACAAAGTTGCTGGCTTCCTTACATGACAGTGCTATTGGGGGCCACTCTGGTGCTCAGGCTTCATATCAGCGTATTAAACAATTGTATTATTGGACCGGCTTGAAGGTGGATGTGGAAAATTATGTGAGGCGGTGTGTCGTGTGCCAAATGGCCAAGCATTCCTATCAGAAACCTGCTGGGTTGTTGCAACCCCTACCTCCTCCTGTACTGCCCTGGCAGGAGGTCACAATGGATTTTATAGAGGGCCTACCTGTATCAGATGGCGCTAATTCTATTTTGGTGGTAGTGGATCGCCTCACCAAGTATGCTCACTTCTTGCCCTTGAAACATCCTTTCACTGCCGCTTCGGTTTCAAAGGTGTTCATCGATTCCGTGGTCAAGTTACATGGTGTGTTGGCTACCATAATTTCTGATCGTGACAAAGTGTTCACAAGCCATTTCTGGCGGGATGTGTTCAAGGCTTTGGGTACTAAACTGCACTATAGCACGGCGTATCATCCGCAAACAGATGGTCAAAGTGAGAGAGTTAACCAATGTTTAGAACAGTACCTATGTTGTGCTGTGCAGGACAATCCAAGACAATGGCGCAAATGGATCAGTCTGGCAGAGTTTTGGTACAACTCTAGTTTTCATTCATCACTGGGGTGCTCTCCATTCAAAGCTCTGTACAAAATAGACCCCAATTTTGGAGGCATGCCTAAACTGACAGTGGATGATGATTCAGTTGCTAAGGAAGCTACTCTTGATTATCAGGCACAAACAGAGTTACTTTGGGCACAGCTGTTATGAGCACAACTTCGCCAGAAACATTATGCTGATCGTAACAAAACGGAACGCCAATTCCAAGTGGGTGATCAAGTCTTACTCAAATTACAACCCTATGCTCAGCAATCAGTGGTGAACAGGCCCTACCCAAAACTATCTTACAAGTACTTTGGTCCATACAATGTCCTGGAAAGAATTGGTGAAGTGGCATATCGTCTGGCGCTGCCTCAATCTGCACAGATACACCCTGTGTTTCATGTGTCACAATTGAAGACGTTTCATGCCAATTATACTCCAGTGTTCACGGAGCTGCCAACGGCTCCAGATTTGCAGACTTCAGCTCCGTCCCCAGTCGAGATCGTCGAGAGGCGTCTCGTTCGCAAAGGTAACGCGGCAACTCCTCAAATATTGGTTCATTGGGCGCATATGCCAAAGCATTGCACCACCTGGGAGGATTACTATGTCCTGAAGAATCGCTATCCAGAAGCTCCAATCTGGGAGGAAGATCAAGCTCGAGCGGGGGAAACTGTCACACCATCGTCCTCGACGGTGGACAGCCAGTCGCCAGGCTGAGCTGGCGAGCTCTCTGGGCCCAGCGTCAGTGTTCACAAGACCAAGTCCATGATACGTTGATGCTGAGCTGGGAAGTAGACGGAACCGTGCGTGTATTCTCTACTGTATAAAGGGAGGATTCGGCCAGGTGCCAGGAAGTATGGAAAAATAGTCTGAACTCTCTGAACCTCATCCCGTGTACTTTGCTGTGCTTCTCCTCACCCCCCTCCCTGTCGTGTAAAACCAGCTTGTCCAATCCTCTGATCGGCTCCCCTTGCTTCCCTCGTGGGTCATTACAGTGCCATGCTGGCTCGGCGCCAATTGCTCCGGCTCCGATCTTCCTAAAGTCGTTCTGTTTTGGAAACAAGTGGCGCCGAACTGAACATTTTCGTTGGCGCCGAACTTAGGGGTCACGTTTTGAAATATTTTCTTGCAGGGTTAGATGAGGCATTAGTTTAGTATGGCGCCGAACTTAGGGGTCATGTTTTGAAATATTTTCTTGCAGGGTTAGATGAGGCATTAGTTTAGTAAGGGTCAGATTTGTCAAAAAATACTATATACTCCCTCCGGTCCGGTTTATTAGGCACGCACATAGTTTAAGAACAACTTTGATCATTAATTTTAATAAACAAATTTTATATAATATATCACAAAAATTCACCATTGGATTCATCTTTAAAAGTAGTTTTCAATGATATATTTTTTAAGATATATATTGTATATTTTATTGATTAAAATTGATGATTAAATATTTTTTTAAATTACGTACGTGTCTAATAAACCGGACTAGAGGGAGTAACGTGATGAGCGGGTAATTTGCAGTAGGGTAAAACTGGTCCCATCTCCCTGCTTCGTCTCCTTCCCAACTTTACTCACTCCCTCGCAGGGGACCAGCAGTGTGAATGGGAATTGCCGTGGGAATGTGAGTTTACCCAAACCCAAGCCATTCCCCATTTCCCATTCCCCTGCTTGCTTCGTCTCCTCTCCCCTGGAACCACCATCCCGCCGGCCGCCGCTCCTCCCGAACCTCTGCTGCCAATCGCCTCCCACTCCGCCCTCTTTATCATCCCATCCGCCGCCATTGCTTGACCCCCGCACTAGCCGGCTGAGGTGCGGGTCAGCAGTTCACCTAGGCGGCACTTCGTTCTCGTCTCACCTAGGTATCAAATCAGACCGCATTACTTTTTTTTCAGACGCGCAATGCAAGTAGTTGAGTGTTTCCTGTGGTGATTTCAAGTAGTACATGGAGTGCGTGAATTTCGTCTGCCATCACATCTAATTTTTTTATGGATGAAAATAGTTGCCCTACATCTATATCTACTCCCTCTGACCCATATTACTTGACTTGAATTTGTCTAAATTCGGATGTATCTAGACATGTTTTAGTACTAGATACATCCGAATCTAGAAAAATCCAAGTCAACTAATATGGGTCGGAGGGAGTACTTTATTTAAGTACCCGTGCGTTGCTACGGATCAACAGTATAATATATGAAGACATTGATAAGGATTTGTTAGGTAAAATATAAACTGAGATGAAAGTTTGTATTGTTTAGTAATCAGATCTTTTCGCACGACAAGCATTCCAGAATGCCAAGAGGAATTTTTTTGGGGGCTGTAGCAGGAGGGTACTTACTAGGCTTTTCTTGCCGCATTAGTAGTCGGTTAGCTGAAAAGGTTGCCCTCTCAAGTAGTCCGATCCTCATAACAACTGGCATAGATTTACTGCACCAAGAGAATTTTATCATGATCCGATAAATTGTTCTAATCAGCCAATCTGGAGAGCAAATACAATGCAAAAATTGTGGGACTGTCTGTACTTAGCTAATTCTCCTGATGGTCAAGATCCATGGATTATAATGTAGTAGATGGTCTCTACTGACTGATTACTAACAAAACTAGCAGAGTAGTAGAAGCGTTGATTGATTTGCAATCAATATTTAGTTCATGACTTCTCAGACATTTCTCAAAGTGATTGATGTTAATTTGATACTTACTGTATACAAACTCTCATGCAGGCAAATCCATTTGGGTCACAATCTCAAGTCATGGATCTCAAGGAAATAAGAAGAAAAAGAGATAGAATGCGGTATGCACGGATGACCGATGAAGAAAAGCTGGAAAAACTGAAACAACGCCGTGAAGCCTATAAGAAATACAAAACAATTAAAGAGGCGATGAAACAGGCAAATATAGAGCCAGACGAAAGGACAAAAATATGTGCACAACAAAGGCAGAGATATGCAAATATGCAGCCAGAACAAAAGAAAGCTAGAATAGAACAAATTATGGCTAACAGGGTATTGAAGCGAAGCACACCATGCAAAGAACCAATTGCGATGGAAAACCCGGCATATGTCGCAACAGAACATGAAGTTGGTACATCTACCTTGAATGTAAGACAAAGAAATCCTGTGATGCTGGGAGAAAGACAGACATTGCTACAACATCGTAATGAAGAGTTGTTGGTTAGACAGAGAAAAACTATTTCAGTATCATCACAAGAAGACACAGCTGTGATAAACAGCGGCAACAATGACATAGAACCTCTAAAGCAGCCTGATCAGCCGCCACTGGTACCACAGCCTCGTCCACCAAGTAACATACATGTGCCTGATGTGCGTCGATTTCTTCACTCATTACTCAGTACTGTTTAATGTTAGCTTCTTCTAATTGACATTTTTGTTTCCTACATTGACCTTGCATTCTTCTAAACAGGTCATCACTCGGCAGGACCCAACAACTTCCAACCAGACTTCCAAGGTTCTTTTACATGTATTTTCCCTTGTTTCATTTATAATCTCTATTAGCATTCTCATTACATCTTTTCTGTTTCCTCGTTTATCTTGCTAGCATCTTCCTTCCATATCTGTGCCCTCCTTGTGGGCCAACGAGCTTCTATGTTATTGTTTCCTCTGTTTGTCATTCATACCTTCGTCACTACTTTTCTTTTGTTTCATAATATTACTTGAATGCTTCGGTACTATATGCTTATGTACTCTTACATGTCCCATCTCTAGGCGTTCTACAATTTCTTTTTGCTGTGCATCCAGTCTAAAATTACTTATTATGTATGCTTCGTACACTGCACACAATTCTTCGTCATCTCATTTTTTTTGTACTATTTTTACTCAGGACTTTCCAGATTTCCTTATCCCCATTTTCGAGAGGCACACGCAATTATGGGCTAAAGAAATTGAAGGAACCACAACAACGTTGACAAATAAGCATGGCACCTGCATGTCTGAGTTTGCTCATGATGTCCTCACTGCTATCAAGGATCATACAACACCTACTCATTCCTTTGCGTCACCGGCCACGGCTATCGATGAGATGCATGCAATGGAGACGGTCAATACGGCTCTTCTTTCGAAGGAAGCAAAACATGATGAGTTGCAGCATGTTCGGAAAGAGCTGGTAGATTTTACTGAGCAACTATCACAGTTACAAGATGAGATGCATGCAATGGAGACGCTCAATCAGGATCTGGCTGCTAAGGAAAGAAAAAGCAGTGACGAGTTGCAAGACATTAAAGAAAACTGGGAAGCACTGGAGTTACTCAACACTGTTCTGACAACCAAGGAAATAAGAAGCAACAATGCGTTGCAAGACGTCCGGAAAAAGCTCATAGATGTAAATGAGCAACTAGTAACTTATTTTCTCGTTAACGTCAATGTGATCGATCCGTTCCTACAATGGCTGGCCCGCATTTCCTATTTTGCACCACATTTCATCATAATCACTGATTCTCCTTCTGTTTGATCTGTTCCAGCAATCTCTACATGTTCATGTGATAATTCTGCATCATGTCTCACTAAATTGTCATTAGTTTACGTAGTGATAGACCATTTGCATATTTCGCAGGGCTTGCAGTTGCAGAAGTGTACAAATGAACGAGCAAATATAGGTGTCAAAAGGATGGGCGAGCTTGACCCGAAAGTATTTGCAAATACTTGCAGACAAGATTTATCACAAGAGGATGCACACGTTTCTGCTGCGTCCCTTTGTTCAAGTTGGCAAGCCGAAATCACAAACCCGAAGTGGTACCCTTTTAAGGTGGTCATGGTTGATGGTGAACCGATGGTAATAAGAATCTCCCTGCTATTCCCTTGACATGTCATTGCTCTTTTAGAAAGGAAGTTTTATTATACTTAATTGACATGTAGTAATATTCCTTATTTTCTAGCTCTGATTGCATTCTTGTAGCACCTCTAGCTGTGTAAACATTTAAATCTTTTTTCAAGGCTTGCCAACATTTCCCTGATCCCATTTGACAGTACATGCATTATATCTGATGTAGGAAATTCTCTCGGAGGATGATGATAACCTTCGGAAGTTAAAAGAGCACGGTGAAGAAATATACACCTCAGTCACAATGGCGCTGCTTGAAATCAAGGAGTACAACCCCAGTGGCCGCTATGTTGAACCGGTGCTGTGGAACTATAAGGATGACCGGGAAGCAACACTGGGAGAAGTCGTCCAGTTTATCCTGAAACAGTGGCAGACACATAAGAGGAAGCGCTGAGCCCATGTTGATTCAGATTTCCATGTGCTTCTTTTTTTCTTTCCTAAACCTAAGTAGTTCCACGTTAAGCTAGACATAATATGATTTTAGCGTAGCTTCGTAGTGGTTCACTGGTTCTTACTTACAATGCAGGTACACCGATCTCCTTTCGGTTGGTAAAGTATAGCTAGATTCTCCTATCGTACCATTTGCATTGACGCTAGTACTAATTTCAGACTGCGTACTGCCCCCTGTATCTTTGCATATGTGAAGTTCCTGGCCATGGGATTCTTGTATAAAAGGATGCTTGAATGATAGACTTTTAGGTGTTGTTTTCGTGCGTTAACATGCTTTCTTCTGGGAACGAGATCTTTTGGGGCACAAGTCACTTATCATAATTATAGGCTGAAAAGTCTAACCAAAGATATCTTTTGTGTGTGTTATCCTGTTATTATGGTTCATATTACCACATCATTACTAAAAATGCTGTGTTTTGAGTGTCATTTCTACTTTAGACATCTTGTGTTACCGGACATCTACTTTTAGTTCTGCTATATTACCAGTTTCATGTCATGGTCTCTGTTGTTGACATCTGATTTCACATCATTTATTTACTTCATCTTTCTTGGCAAGCACCTCGACGCCGAGTTGTCTAAAAGTCTTGACGGCGTCTTAATTTTTTGGGTGCTTGTTATGTTATATCTTATCATGACAACGGTCCTTTTGCATATTCATTCTTGAGTTGTATAGTCAGATAGCCGAAAGATGGTGTCGAACTGGAAATGTTCCTCTGCTGATGGTTAGTTATTGTGAAACTCAACGTGTGTGTGTGTGTGTGTGTGCCCTGTGCCGGCGTGTTTAAGCCGTGTGGTGTTTTATGATGCTCCAGGTGAGGTGTTGTTCTGATTCAGTCGCTCTAGCTTGTCTGGGGCCGTCTTGGGGTTTCTCTAATTAGCCATGTCACGTGGCGAGGTGTGATGTGAAAGTTTGGCCCAGTCAGAACACATTCCCTGGCCCTCGAGACCTCTAACCACGCTATCAACTACCTGTCCACCAGGTACCAAAACAAAACAGAAAGCAGTTGATATGGTCCTGCTCTAGCTAGATACCATGCCAATACGAGTACGAACTACTGTATCAGTAGCCAAGTAGTTGAACGCCGGCCACTTTGTACTGCTAATTCTGGTCCACGGCGTGGGTGCGGCGCCACCACGAAGGATCCATGCGCAATGCTGAACTGATCAACCAACTGCTGGCTCAGTTAATTACCGCTACAATCAAGAGAGCACCGGAGGGAGGGATCGCGGCAACCTGATCATACATACACTACATCAATCACGTCGCAAACGTCAGGGGTACACCGCGAAGACAATAGCTAGCTAGCGCCGCCGATCGGTCAGTACTCAGTAGTAGCGATCGCACCATCAGAGTGCGGAGTCCGCGCCGCCGGCGCGCCTGTGGCGCTTGCCGTGCCTGCGCCGGTCCCACGACCGCGCCTCGCCCGACGGCAGGTACATCGCCGCCTCCGCGCCCACCCTGCACTCCGGCAGCGGCGCCGGGTACCGCGCGCGGTCGTAGCAGTACCCGTACGTCATGTGCCTCGCCCGGGCCCGCTCCATCGCCGACCGCTGCGCCGACGACAACGTCTCGCCGGCGCTGTGGTGGTCCGGGTACGGCCGGAGCTGGAGGTCGGTGAACTGGGCGACGTAGGGCGCGTACTTGTAGTCCACCTTGTATCGTCCGCCCGAGGTGGCCCAGCTGGAGCCGTCCCAGATGGTGGCGTACAGCGACATGGGCTTGGACGGGAACTGCAACCCCATCCGCTCGCTCCGGACCACCTCCCTGATCGGCGTCTCGTCGATGTAGAACCTGCACACACCAAAGAAAAGAAAAAGATCAATGCGACGCAACACAACCCATTATTTCATGGCATCAAACCGCAGGTAAGTGTACGAGTGAAATTTATTCAGGGGTCTGTAGTAGCACTCACGCGAGCAGATTTGCAGTGAGAAACAAGAACAAGTTCAGGCTTTGGGCATGTGATTGGCTCAGTCAGCTCCAAACTAAGACAGAGCGGGTTTGGCTCAGTCAGATTGGGAGTAAAAACCTCAGGCTTTGTTGGGCACGCGAACGGCGAGCCTGATCAGCAGAGCGGGTTAGCTCATGTGAAACGCATGGTGAAAAGTGGATGCGGCAGTGGTAGTGACTTTCTTTCATCCCTCCACCACTCTCCATTAAAAGCGGACTCGCGAGCGATCACACAACTCCTGCAGCAGGGTGGGCGTAGAAAGCAGGTGCGCGACGCAATTATGCAAGGAAAGGCGGCACGGGGATCTTGGCGGAGTGGAAGGATCAGGTGCAGAATGAGTGTGAGAGTCCAATGCACATGGTGTGAGTGATGAATGCTCAGGTGTAGTGGATGGAAACTGTAAAAGCGATCCACCCATTTCTCATGCCAACCTTTTCACTCACGCAGTCACAGGGACATGCAGTGTGTGAGTGGGTAATTTGCAGTTTAGTGTCGAACTGTGACCCTTCTAGGCTTCTAATTAATCCCAAAATACTTAGTACTGTACTAGAAAATGTTGCGCGATTTTACGAGCTAATGCTAATGAGTTCACAGATATAGGGCTAGTGATTCAGGTGAAAGAAGACCAGATGTAGGGTTTCTCCATGATTTCGATCTTGGAACGTTTCTTTTTCGAAGCCAACAATCTGGAGCATATTAGAAACGCGTTGTCACTCCCATACCCGTTGTGGCAACCCCTATCTACTCAATTTTGGGCCCTCGGTACTTGAAATTATTAAAGGGGCGACCAACGGCATAAGGAATCTATAAGCTGTAAAGAAGAAGAGCCAATACTATCGTTCAATCATTTCATGAGAGTGAAAAAAAAAGAAAGGAGGAAAAGGAAAGTGAAAGAAGCAACCAAAAAGGAGAGGTACCTGAAGCTAATGATAGTGAAGATTAAGTACATTGGTCTAGCGCAGATGCATCATTGCTAAGTCGTGAGTATTACCAGGAAAGAGAACAGTCCAGGACTGACACTGTTTCATCGGTGTGCACAGAGATCTTACCATGATCTAGTACTAGAAGCATAGAAAATGGCAATGCATACTTGGAAACTGTATGTATGTACAAAAGGCACATATCAACAATTGTGCGGTTCTGCCGTCCCACAGAGTTCAACATAAAGGAAATACTATCAATTCGTTTTGACAACGACATGTACTACATAAGAGCAATGCAAAACCCTGTAGAACGATCATGCCTCATCGCTAGAGCAAAGCTAATCCAAGTCGAAGTAAAAGCTACAGCTATCTGGACCAAAGCTGTTCTGCACATGCCGGAAGCCTCGCTTCAGGTTTTACATGTCTGAATTGTGAAGTTCGGAACTGGCGTAGTATTCAGAGTTTCAGACTCGCAGTGAATGCAACAGCCCAGAGGTTGCAAGCAGTGAATGCAATGTGTGTCGATCACGAGTGAATTAAATCGGGCGATAAATAATGGGAGAACAGAGCAGGGGGGAAGGTTGTTTCTTACCGGATGGTGCGATTGGTCCATAGGATGGCGTAGCGGTGGAAGTCCTGTGTGGGGTCGAACCAGAGGCCGTACCTCTCCTCCCTTCCGACCGCCGTGCTGCCGTCGCCGTACACGTTGGTCTGCACCCTCCACTCCTTGCCCTTGACGTTCCCCAGGAACTCGAAGTCCAGCTCGTCGTGCGTCTTCTCGTACACGTCACCGTTCGACATCTACGTTACGTACCCAAGAATGTACCATTACAATTTGCAATGCTAAGTGAAGAACTGCATCGTTTCGGTTCGAAGAAAACGCTTACATAGAAGGCGACTACGACGCCGGCGGCGTAGTCGGAGGGCAGCTTGATGCTAGCGCTGAAGAAGCCGTGGAGGTAGGCGCCCTGCGACGCGAACCCGGAGCCTGAAACAAAGCGACAGAGGCAAATCGATGAATTACTGAATCAATTAATGTACTCCTACTATATGTAGGTGCGGGCGGTGCGGAGTACCTGTCCTCTCGTCGAGGGAGATGTGAACTCGCTTCCCGTCCCCGTGGAGCCTGAGGTTGGAGTCCCCGAACAGCTGGGTGTACCCTTCCCCGAAGGTGAGCTCCGGCGCCCGCGTCTCCGGCCGGGGGATCAGGACCTCGTCCGCGGCGGAGGACGCAGCAACAAGGCGAGAGGACGCCGCCAGGAGGAGGACGAGGACCGAGAGGAAGCTCCGCGCCATTGGTAGTGCTGCTCCCCTGCTTCGGTGCTTCCCCCTCTGTTCCTTCCTCTTCTCTGTTTCTTCTCTGTATAGACTGTGAGGTACCCCGATGGCCGATGGATTGGAAAGGAAGCTAGCTTTCTACTACTCGAGGCCGGGGGACGCCGTCTGCGAGTGGTGGCTTTATCGGGAGTTGCACCTCGCGAGGCGGCGACGAGTGTGTTTTATTAGCGTGTGCCCTGCTGGCAGATTAATTACGGACGCGTACACGGCTGCGTATTCTGAATTGATACGCAGTACGACAGTACTGTAGACCTGTAGTACATCTTCGTGATACTGTACCCACTCTACAGTACTCGTTCACCCCTTGTAAGTTGTATTTACCCGCCGTTAGTTCACCGTAATAATTCGTAGTATTCACAGCATTTTGGTCCCAGCAGCGTGCGTGTATGTATACTGAATGCCCGCACGAGCTTCCCGTTTTCTTGTTGGCGCGCAGTCAGACTTGGTCCACACACACGCACACACACACAAACTCGGTCGGTACCCAGGGCCACGAAGAACGGTACAAACCCGACGCAGGGCTAGCGACAGGCTGGTCGACAGACATCCGGACGCGTATAACATTGGCGGAACTATCGTATTCGTGGGGCGTCGCATGAGGGTAACTGGTCCAAGTCTCCAAGATGCGTGTGTGCGCGCCAGAGAGGTGATCGCACGCATTTGGATCCGACGAGGCATACCCGGGAAGGCCATCCTAGAAAGCAATGTCGAGGAGCCAGGAGTAGGCGGCGCCGCTGCGTACCAGAATAGTGTCGTCAGGATCCAGGAGTGGAGTGGCGCAATTAATTGGGCGACGCACAGCCGCCGGAAATCTGGGGGGCGACGGCCGACACGGGGGCCCCGGCGCCGGCAGCTTTTCTCTGATGCCAAGGAGTATACAGCTGCCTGAAACGGAAACGAAGCGGAGGACGAGAACCACATTTGCTAGCTTGGCTCACGTCGCCTGCGTACGTCTCGGATCGCTTTCACCGTGCACAGTAGTAAACGCACACGTCGGTGGTACTACATCACACGGTGTTTTGCACGCGAGAGATGGAAGTTGCAGTACCACTCTACTCTACTACTGGCGTAGTAGTCGAGATACTGTTGCACGGTGAAACTATAGAAAACGCACTAGTACAGTATGTAGATTACATTCAGCCGTGCGAAGTGATTAATCGCGACTTGATTGTGAATCTGGAACCTGACAGTAGTACTTACTGTACGTAGAGCGAGTGAATGCGGTGTCCGCCTGCCTGCCTGTGCCGCATTGTGGGCTGGAAACGGTCCGTGGGACTGGGATGGAAAAAAAAAGGGTAATACAGCGGGACCTGGCATAGTTAGCGGGCAATCCTTGCCCTCTCCTCCCCTTTTGGACCACCGATCCCGGGGCAGCCAGGCACGCTGTCGACTCGAGCGATGGATCATGGATGGGCAGCGTTGGCCTCCGACGCCGATCGATCAGTCTCCTCGGTCGCTTTCTCGCGGAGGCGCGCGCCCGCAATCCACTCCTCCTTGTCGGGTGGACTGCGCTATCAAGAGCTTTACAGAAAAAAGCAGTGGAGTAAAGTGCGGAGAACCAAATTGCCGAGTCGAGAGAGACATCCACGTAGTGCCGCAGAAAAGCGCGGATTTGGGATACCGTTTCTTTCGGAAGAATGTTGAGGGTTCCATGCCTTCTGGTGCACGTGTACCATGCATTGCATTCTGCCAATCAAACCGAGTAAACAAAAGAAAACAGAGCGAGCAAGCAAAGTTCGCTTATGGTGAACAGAGACAGAAACCGACCGTTGCTCACGCCGTGGGATGCTGCTGTATACTGATAGCATCACGCAATCTCGGGTTCAAAGCTTAGACGACAAGCGTGTTAAAAGGCTTAGACGACAAAATACCGACTGTCGCGGCATAGGAGATGCGGCCCATGTTGATTTGAACACGCTGTAGGATCAGCACGAAATGGTGCTTGGGGAATACGACCAGGTACCGCTTCAGACGCGATACCAGATTGACGTCAGGCCGGTCAACGGATCGCAGCTGGCAAGACTTTAGACTTGATTAGGCTAGTCATAGTGGAGAGTACTATTTTTATAGTGCCTACTAACATAAATCATATAAAACCCCTATTTATTGTTTTATATACTCATCTTTCATTGTAAGTGTGATGTTACGGTAACATAATATGATTAGTCTTTGTTGGCATGTATGTTAGTAACGTTTAAGTTACTTCCATTATGACTAGCCTTAGGCCTTGTTCGGTTTCACTGAAATAAAACGGGATTGGCAGGGATTGAGGGGGACTAAATCCTATCTAAGTCAAAATCCCCCTTAATCCCCTTCCAAACCATCCCAATCCACTAGGAAAGTGGATGAACCGAACAAAGCCTTAGCAATTTCCTTTTATCTCGGAAATTTATTGACAACCTCTCTGTGATGTGCTCCCTCTGCACGGGATTACAACGCCGGAGGGCCGTTTTGCATGGAACAAGAAAATTCTCAGTGTTATTTCAACTGCTCTATTAACTCTTCCATAATTCCCTCTTATTTTTTTGTTTCTTTACTCACCCGGTTAAAAGAAAGGGTGACCAATCAACTCCTAATTTGCAGCGCTAGAAAGAGAAGAAGACGCGGGCGCTAGAAATTAGGGGCTGTATTAATTTAGGCGCTAGAAATTAGGAAAGTTAAGACCCTGGCTAATATTTTTGAAATACTCCTTCGATCCAAATTAGTTGACTCAAGTTTGTCTAGATTTAGATGTATCTAGCAGTATCTTAAAATGCTCTCTGGCCTTGTAATTCCGAGAGAGTACTGGACTAGTACTAGTATTACGAGAGGCTCGGCCGTGGAGGTTAACATTGAAAGCAAGAGATGTGCAACAGACGCTGCTGCACAATTGTCGACTGAATGCCGTTTGGAGTTTGTCTGACCACAAGCAGCCGGTGCGCACCATCGCTGCATGTCCACCTTGCAGAAAACAACCTGTCTCGTTTCTCATCGTGCAAGCTTTATACGTACTACCATTTTCATTAAGAGTAAGCACATAGTTGCAGGTTTATGATAAGTTAGACACTGAAAGCCAGTGTCAGAGCTAGGAATTTTTGGAAGCCTGGACTAGCCACAAGGCAACTAAAAGATTTCAGGACCAATATAAATATCATATAGAGCAAATATAGTTTTCACAATATTTGTAGTGCGGAAACACGAATACGTTCACAAAACACTCCAATGTTCACAAGATATTACCAATGCGGTGCTAATTATCCCTAGGCCTACGAGGTAAATATTTCCTTCTCTTTTCATGGCTTGAAACCGTTTAGCAACAATACCATTATCAAGTTGTCTAAATATCTCTCGCTCGATGTAATATACCATCAAGTCGTTAAACCATTCATTCTTGAGTTTGTTACACAATTTGGACTTGATGGTCTTCATTGCCCAAAAAGCCCTCTCAACCGATGCGGTTGACACCGGTTATAGTAAGACCAACTCAATAAGCTTGTAGACCAATGGGAAGATCAGATGTTTCCCGTTTCAACCATCTTTATTGCCAACCTTTCAAGATTTGTGCAAGTAGAAAAGGGGGCATGGATTCTTACACGGTGAATATAATTCTCAAGTTGGCCTCTGATGATCCACAAGTATAAGGGGTGTATCGCAGTATTTTTGATAAGTAAGAGTGTCGAACCCAACGATGAGCAGAAGGTGTTGACGAGTGGCTTGGAGCAGTAATTCTCTGTAAATACTTAGAGCAATAGCATGATGAACCAAGAAATCCCCAGGTCCTATTGTTAAGAAAAGCGAATTACTATTCTCATTAACAACATTCAACCACCCCGGCAACCATAGGCTTCGACCTGCATTGAAAGCGGGGCCATTCGTTGAAGATAAGAGTATATCGAACCCATACGTCGTCTTGCCATGAGCAGATTGTATCCATTGGGCGAATATAGGTTCGATCAAGATTTGCTTTTCTGGAGTACCAAAAGCAAGCATGTCGTTATGAACATAAAGGCCCAAGGTAAACAATTTTTTAGGGTTTTTTTATAATGCAGATAGATAAAGTACGAGTAAATAAAAGACAATAATAATAGATGCAGCAAGTGGCCCAATCCTTTCTTTAGCAAAGGACAAACCGGTTGTATTACTTAAGATGACCAAACGTTCTGGAGGACACATGGGAATACTGTCAAGTGCTTTCGCTTCATATAGTTGATTAATCTTCTTTAGTTTGATAGGTGTTGTGTGGGTGAACCTGTGCTAATGTACTGATCTTCCTAGGACTAATACATAATTGTGATTATACCCCTTGCAAGCATCCGTAACTACAAGAAAGTAATTAAGATAAAAACCTAACCACAGCCTTAAACTCTAAGATCCTACACTCCCTTGTGCAAAGGTTTTCTAACAGGGGTTCAGGTTTCTGTCACTCCGGCAACCCCTACGATTAGTAGCCAAATACACTATGCATTCCCCTAGGCCCATAAAGGTGAAGTATCATGTAGTCGACGTTCACATGACACCACTAGAAGAATAACACCACAACTTAAATAACAAACTATTGAATCTTTCTCAACACAATTCCACTACTAACAACATGACTTCTCCCACGTCCTCAAGAACTAAATGAACTACTCACAAGACATCATATGGATCAAGATCAGAGATGAAATAATGATAAGTAACAATCTGAATATGAACGATAATTCAATGGTTCCACTCAATAGCATCAACTACAACACGTAATCAACAGCGGGAAAGTTCCCCCTAAGAACTATGCAAGATTGAACCCAATTGTTACAGCGGTATGGAGTGGTGATGATGGTGTTGGTGGAGATGATGATGATGATGATGATGATCCCGATGAAGTCCAGCTTGATGGTGGTGTTTATGGCAACGATCTCCCCTCTCCGGGAAGGAATTTCCCCAACAGATTTCTGCCTGCCGGAGAGCTCTTTCTCTCTCTGCAGTTTCCTGCCCCGCAGAGGTGGCAAAATCTTTCTGTAGTCCCTCCCCGGGTCTTAGGGTTTCGGGAGGATTATATACGCCAAAAAGTAGAGCCAGAGGTGGGCCAGGGTGGCCACACCACCTGGTGGCGCGACCAAGGGTGGCCCGCGCCAGGGGGTGGTGTGGGCCCCCTGTGGCCCATCTCCGCTCCCCTTCTGGCATCCTTCGTCTTCTGGAAAAATAGGATTTTCCATATATTTTCCGGGATTTTCCGATCTTCGTGAATTTCGCCTCCAAATAGTGCCTTTTCCATCAAAATCCTGACTTCAGCGGTCCATCCTCCAAAAGTCATCAACCATGCAAAAACATATGAAATAACATAAGTATCATCTCTTAATATGAAATATATCAATGAATAACAGTAAATTATGATATAGAATAGTGATGCAAAATGGACGTATCAGCCTCGTATAGTTGCATGGTCATCATTAGAGAAATCCACATAATAAATTGAAGATAAGCGAGCAAGCTTGTCCATATCAAACTATGAGAAATAATTCTTCGAACTAAGGCATGAGAAGCTCTCTAATAACTCCACTGAAGCTTCACAAAAGTGATGATCCATCTCAACACATATCTTATCAACGACAACATAGAAGCTCAACATTGTAAAAATGAAGGTTAGTGTAGTCATCCCATCAAGCCTTGAATGACTCTGAACCGGTATTTTTTCATCCATATCCCGAACCGGAATAGCCTTCTCCATGCAAAATTGTTGGACCTCATGAAACAAGCCTTCCTAACCATTTTCTCTCATAGAGGCCAATCAATCTTTCACATCACTAATTAATTCAATTGCATGTAAAATAGTTAGGTCTTTGGTATACAAAACATGTGAAAGTTCATATATGATAGCAAGCAACTTTATCATTAGCTTTAAAATGAAAACAGATTTGTAGTCCTCCATTTTTCTATCCAACCCGCCACTTGGGTTAATCCACGGTTGTCAACATTAACCTCACAGAGAATGTGTAATGTTTCCAACCACATTTGATGCACACGAAGCGAAGTCTTATAGTGTGAACCCCATCTAGTATCCATGGGCCTAGTGTTCACAATCAAGGTGATGCTCTCAAATAAAGTGTGGATGGATGAACAAGAACTAGCAATGGAGACAACTATCAATCGCAAACGATGGGCAAATCAATGAACATAGAAGGCATAAGGGTTTTCATGCAAGATTTTTTTGCAAGCCATTGCATTCACCTCTCATATTGGAAGCCCCATCATATCCTTGCCATCGTATCCTATGCATAGATATCTTGCAACAATCTATAATGCAAATAAGATCCTCCTTTAGTGCCTCCAATGTAGTCTCATG
This sequence comes from Avena insularis, assembly GCA_023614405.1. NCBI lineage: Eukaryota > Viridiplantae > Streptophyta > Magnoliopsida > Poales > Poaceae > Avena > Avena insularis. Next base: position 653,339,401 of record CM042690.1, on the reverse strand, counting down.
AACATGATATAGAGAAAGAAATCGGTCCATAACCTTGCCTTCATTATTCACATACCTACAGCAAAACAATTACTAGAAGGTTAAATAAAATCATGGAACAATAGGTATTTACAAGACAACATGACGAACCTTAACATTACTGCCATTTGATCTTTCATGGATATATCATGTGATTCATCAATAAGAACGGAGAAGCTATTATCACTAATTTCTCCCATAACCACCTTGGTGACTTCTTGTGCACAACACTTGGAAAGATCCTTTTTGATTTTGTGAGAGATCATTTTGGAATTTTCCCCATTGCTCATAATCATTCTTCACTTTTTCATCATTTTCTTTAATCCAATCTAACATCTCATGAAAGTCGCCCTTATTAAATGAACTAATAGAATGCCAAGCCTTGACTAATGAGAAATCTTGCACAATGCAAGGAAGAAGTCAAATGGATTTTATATAGTTTTTCGGATTCCTTGGATGCACGAGCAAGGTTACTAGACACACTTTATCTTTTATTGCAAAAATCATCACGATGCAACATTGCCTTATTGTGGTTACTATTTACACCACCACCACCAATATGGTCGACCAAAGATTTGTAACCATGCTTCCAATCACTAAACCCAGTTTTGGTGAAAACTTCATTACCAAAATGGTTTGTACTTCCAAGTGGCTTAAAATGAAAGCAATATAAACAATATGCCTTATCATGAGACTCACTATATTCTACCGATCATACTTAGCATACCGTGATTTTGAGAAACTCCTAGATCCCATATTTTTAGGAAAGTTCACAATTGGTTGGGTTGGACCCTTCAATAGATATGTTATTTTCACTCTGTCTTGCTCACTAGGATGATATCCACTTATTTGTTTTCTAAGAGCGGGACCACACACAATTTCATCAGGATTAAACACCTCATCCCCTCATGCTCCTCTTCCTCCCTATTTGCCACATTAGGTTCCGGTGGTTGTGGTAAGTTTCTTGAATCAACCAAAAAACCTCCCAATACCTAAAATGGGAATGTTTATAATTAAACAATAGATCAAAGGTTCAAACCATGTCATTCCAATTATTTAGGAAATAGGAAGTCATGAACAAATGCAATTCGACTAAATTGTGTATTCATGGTTAGATGGCCCCAAATTGAATTCAAAACCGAAACTAAACTAAAATTGGACAAATGAAGCTACCTAATTGTCCTCCTAGTACTAAAATTGAGCCAGACGAGCCTGTTGGAGTCCAATTCCCTGCTGAAAGGGCATATGTGCCCCCATGTGTGGTTTTGGTAATTAATGACAATCTCTATGGACTAATGTTTGCATTGAGTTATGCTTGTAGGAATTGTCCATTGGCATCGCTTGAACCATGTGTTGGCTTCAAGGTTGAAAGATGAAGAACAATAAGGAATGTCCAAGGGCTTTGGGACTATTGGAATCATGTTGAATAAGAAGAAGAATAAAGAAAATAAGATCGAGTGTGTCTTGAATAACAAGATGGAGTTCCTCATGTATATATTCAAGGCATCATCCTAATGGAGGTAGAAAAATTATGTGCAAGTTCAAGATGCGCCTTTTTAGAAGATCTCGTGCTTGAAGCTTTCCATCCTAAGTTTCATGGATCGATGAAGACAAGCTCCAAGCAGAGGTTTCCCATTGGTGTATGAGGGAGCAATTTGCAAGTCTTCATCTAGAAAGCATGGCAAGAGAAATCAAGAAAGGTGTTCCATCTTGAGGAGGAAAAGATTGTCTACATCAACCTCAAGTGGAATGCTCAAGGCAAAGGTATGATCTTGATAGGTTTTCCATTTTGTCGGTCTCTTGTTGGTAGTTGGGAGACCGGGTTTAGGATAGATAACCGTACCATCAAGAGGGGTTCTCGAGTGATTAACTCGATTGTATCTTTCGGAGAGAGACCAAACCTTTCATACTTAGCATCATCTTTCTTGGTTGTTATTTGGATCTTATCCATGTGTGGTTTAATCTTCGTAATAAGCTCTAGTTCATCATAAACGGATTTACCTTGTATATCTAATTGCGTTTTTAATCTTGAAGGTTTTCTGGCTCCTCACCTTGGGAGGTTTATCACTTCTTTTTGTTGGATTTTACACATCATTATCTTTTCAGCAAAATTGGTTTCATCCCGTTTGGAGTTCGGATGCTCAAGTTATTGTGTTTGTTCTTCTTTGCAAAGCTGCCTGCCGTGTTGGTAGTACCAGACTCTTGTGTGCAGTAGTACGCCTCGATGTGATAGTACCATCCAGTAGTACCGATCACATTTGAGCCTATCCGCAAGCTGGAAATCCTCCTCTGGAGCGCCCGGTACCGCCACCCAGTGCTACCAGAGGTCAGCGGTAGTACCACTCCATGGCCCGGAACTACCGGTAAGCGGTAGTACCGCCCTTGGACCCGACACTACCGATGGACACTGATATGGTTCGTCCCTTTCATTTTCTTAGCTTGTGATGACCCACAAGTATAGGGGGTGTATCGCAGTATTTTCGAGGGAAGTGAAACCCAATTTATTGATTCGACACAAGGGGAGCCAAAGAATATTTATCAGCCTTAACAACTGAGTTGTCAATTCAGCTGCACCTGGAAACAATCTTACTCACAGCAGTTTATCAGTAGCAACAGTTTTGTAGTAGGAATAGTAAAGCAGCAGTAGTAGTAAAGCAAATATAGTAGTAACAAAAGCAGTAAACAGTGGGATTCGAGTGTGGTAGGCATAGGGATGTATGGACGGGCGTTGCATGGACAAGACAATCCACATAGCAATCAGAACATAGGGCAATTGCAGATAAATAAGATAAAGCATCCAAGTACTAGACAATCCTAGGCATGTGTTCCATATATAGTCATACGTGCTTGCAATGAGAACTTGCACAACATCTTTTGTCCTGCCAGCCCGTTTGCAGCGGGGCCTCTAGGGAACTACTGGCAATTAAGGTGCTCCTTTTAATAGAGCACCGGAGCAAAGCATTAACACTCCATGAACACATGTGATCCTCACATCAAAGCCTTTCCCTTCCGGTTATCCCGATTTCTGTCACTTCGGGGCCATAGGTTCTGGACAACGACGTGTGTATACAACTTGTAGATAAGACCAAAAACAATACTACCATAATGAATCAATAATAAGTTCAGATCTGAAATCATGGCACTCGGGCCCTAGTGACAAGCATTAAGCACAACAAGTCGCAACAAAGTCATAAAGCACTAATAGAAGATACTAGGCACCATGCCCTAACAATCTGATGGCATTACATGAACGATCTCATCCAATCCCTACCATCCCCATAGCCTACAGCGGGGGATTACTCACTCATAGATGGGGGAAACATGGATGGTCGATGGAGAAGCGATGGTGATGATGATGGCGATGATCTCCTCCAATTCCCCGTCCCGCCAGGGTGCTAGAATGGAGTTGCTGGTGCTGTTTCGTGGAATCTGGTGGTGGCGGCGGAGCGGAACTCCTTCTTGAAAAACGTCGAACCCCCTGAAGTTTTTAGGTCAGAAGGCTCCTTATAGGCGAAGAGAGAGGTCGAGGGTGCTGGGGCCCACACCACCTGGCGGCTGGCCTAGCTCGCGCCAGTGGTGGCCACCCGTGGCTCTTCTCCGTCTCGTATTCTGGCTCCTGGAGTCTTTGGGTGAAATAGGATTTTTGGCATATTTTCCGAGATTTTTCCTGATAGTTGATTTTCTGCACAAAAAGTAGACACCAAGGCAATTCTGCTGAAAACAGCGTCAGTTTGCATTAGTTGCATCCAAATCACACAAGTATAGAGGAGAAACAATAACAAAAGTGTTCAGGAATGTAGATGCGTTTTGGACGTATCAACTCCCCCCAAGCTTAGCTTATTGCTTGTCCTCAAGCAATTCAGTTGAAAACTGAGTGCGATAAAAGAACTTTCACGAACACATTTGCTTCATATGATGTAAATATTCTCAGCAATGTGATCAACTACCTAGACAATTCATAATAAAGAGTATGCAACTAAGTCTACTTAATAGTCATTGCAAGCTATGAAGAGATTCCAACTCAAGAATAATAAGTAGCATGAAGCACAAACATAAGCAACATTAAAATGCTCATAGAAAGGTATGATAGAGTGGTATGTCGCTTGCCTTTGATTATGAATGTCAAGGCACCTCTGAAGTTCAAGTGATGACTAGAAGTAAAGATATCAAAGATACAAGCATCAAAGTCATAACACAAATAGTAAAGTATTGGAACAAACACAAAGAATGACAACTATGCTCTCAAGAAAGTGCTCAAAGAATATGTGGAGACTCAATAAGTGGAATAAAAAGGTTTTGAATAATTTTGAAAGGCTTCCAAATGCTGAAAGTATGGTACTCGTTAGCTTTGAGCTCTCATTGCCCCTATCATAAGCATCTTTAATGTGGTTAAGGTGAAAGTGACACAACTAAGAGGATATGCTTGACAAGTTATAAATTGAAGTCTCATGCCCCTTACTTACGAAGACCGATCCTCATGCTACTCAACTTCAGTCACAAATAAGCTCTTGTCATTGTAAGTATATACGTATCATAGAGAACCGCCAACGGGGTACCCCTTGCGCATGACACGGGAGCTATCCCATGATCAAAACGACAAGGCAAGCAGACAATGAGCATCTCAGCGATCTTTTTATTTACTATGTGCATAGATTTTTATTGAGGATGCTTCATAGAATGCTCATTATGGTTATGCTGCAAGTTTCCACCATGATTAGGCATGGCTTAGGCTAGCGGCCAGGCGTTTCTCTAACATACATACAAACTCCATGATCTTACAAGTTCCATTCTTATTTCACACCGCCGGGATCCATAAGCAAAAGAACATGATATCAACTAGGTACAAAGTACCTATGAAGTGTTGAAAGCGGTCCCCATGATACATGGTTCTGCTAACTCCAACTCATAAAGCGCAAGCATATGCACAACAAAGAAGGACGCAATGGTTCAGGTTTATTAAGTGCAAGAAAATAAAGTGTGCCATCAAGTTCGTGAGAGATTTACTAACTAACTTTCTCATAACAAGCAAACATTTTATTCGGAAGAAAACAAGGCATACTGAATATGCACGGAAGTAGCAAATGATGCTAATGGGTAGATATGGTGGACACTTTGGAAATATTTGGTTTAGGGAGTTGGAAACATGAGTAAAACACTCAATGGAAATGAAGGCTAGCAATAGTAAGGGAGCGACAAACGAGAGAGCAATAGCTGTCATTATCATGCTTGCAACAAAACAGGACTAATCATGGCATGAAAGTGATTCAAGATCCTCAAGGCAAAATAATTCATCGAGGCTTAACTGATTATTACAGTCATGTGCATGCATGAGCATGTGCCAAGTCAATCAAATGAACCATTCAGAGGAGGATACCACGGTGTCATACCAATTTATGAATAGAGTAATGCAAGCAAACATTAATGAGACATGCTACAAACTATTAGCGAGCTGGAGCTAATCATAAGAAAGCAAGAACTACTAAGCATCCAAAGAAAACATACGCTCTACATGAACAGTCTAAGCACGCCCACAGTGATGAGTATATGTACAAAAATGAAAACAAATAGAGTTCATTACCAGCCTCTTACCACGCCTCAAGTTGTGATTGATCCTCATTATTGCTCTTCACTTGTGTGGCTTGAATAATAATATGAAACCAATAATCCACTGAGAACTGCCGACCCCTGTAGCAAACTCGCAAAAACCAAAGAAGAACGACAAATATTTTTGGTGTTTTCGATTTTTAAATAAGAACCAAAAGAGAAAAACAAGCAAAGCAAAATCTTTTTGGGTTTTTCGAATAGTTAAAACAAAGAAAAAAGGGAAAAACAAACCAAGGCAAAAAGGAGAAGCAAACCAAAGAGAAACAACAAAAATATTTTTGGTCTTTTTGTGTTTTTAGAAAGCAAAAGCAAAGAAGAACGAAAACTAAAAAGAGAACGAAAACATGAATATACAAAGTACCGACGCAACATGATATGGAGATGAGTGCGGTGTCGGCGTACCTCCCCCAAGCTTAGGCTTTTGGCCTAAGTGGGCATCAATCCATGTATGAATAAGGGTTCCAAGCGGGCGGATCTTGGTAAGAATGGTCGTAGCTGGGCCCATGAGAAGAAGAGGAAGCTCCCCAATCATAAGTGGGCTGCTGATATGAAGACTCTCCCTCATTCGAAGGCTGGACCGAATCATCCGTGACCTTCCTTCTAGTGTCCTGCTCCTGTTGGGAGAGCTCTCCCAAGTATGTGTCAAGCTCCTCCTCAGTGAGGGACCATCCTTCCCTATTATCAAGGTTAAACAAAACAGGTGCAGGCAAAAGAACAACACGCTCGGACTTGCTCTTTCTCCAACCAGCTTTGAGAAAGGTTATTTCATAAGATAACTCACTCATACTAGCCCACGAGGAAACAAATTTATGCGGTACCATGGAATTGAAATCAAGCCTCTCTATGGGAAACTGTAGGTCTAGATGATGAGGCACTAAACCATGCAATGCTAGTAAACCAGAAGCAACGAGGCCTCCACAAATTCCACCTTTCTCACAGTTAGCAGCAAGACGGAAAGCTATCAAAGCACCCATGTTGTAAGACCTATCTCGTCTAAGAGCAGCAGAGATAAATGCTAGATCAAACGAAGATAACTTATTGGCAGTTTTCCTAGCAAGAACACACTTGGCAATAAAGTAGGCAAAGTAGCGAATGGAGGGAAGATGAATGTTACAGATTTTTCCATTCTCCTTTGAGAAGCTACTCCCTTGACAAATTTCTGCGTATAAATCCATGAGTGGTTCCGGTCTCTCTTTAATCTTCTTACATGATCCCCATTGAGGTACCTTAATGGCTGCACAAAAATCGTCAAGAGAAAGATTGACAACAATATTGTAAATTTTGTAATGGACCATGGGGTTAGGCAAAGAGTGACTAAATTGGAAATCCTGCACCACAGACATGGTTAGCTTCACAAATTGACAAGGTTCATCTTCCAAGAAACGCTCTAACCCTGCATTAGAAACCAAAGTGTGGAAATCTTGTAGAATTCCTGCAGCTCTCATGAACTCAGGGCATGGATAGATGGAGGGAAAAACTTCCTCCTCCCTGTGGACCTTCATGACCTCAGGCACCCAAATCTCATGTTGGTTTATGTGGTGCTCACTCATCTTTTATTCTGAAATTTAAACACCTATTAAACAAGTGATTGCAAAGTAAATATAATGAAGGATTATACTCATAGGGACTTGCAAGAGGCCTAAACATGCATCAAAACTATATCTCTAAGCATCAAACAAGCTTACAAGCTCTCATAACCAGTCATCTACAGCAGCAAAATACTCAACAAATAATCCACTAAACACAAATCTACTTGGATAAGGGGAGGAGTCACATACCAAGGAACAATTGCTCCAAATTTCAGCAAGAAAGATGGGCTGAGCAAGGAGATCGAAGAAATCGAGAGCAAGCACAGAGAGAACGCGATTTTGAGCTATGAACTTGAGCTTACTCGGGAGAGAGAAGAAAGTGGCAGGAGAGAGAGGTAGTGGGGGGCCAGGGGTGGCCCACACCAGGGCATGGCGCCACCCAGGGCTGGCCGCGCCACCACATGGTGTGCCTGCCTGGTGGGCCCCCTGGTACCTACCAGGTACTCCTCTGCCCCCTTTTTCACGTAAAAATTTAATATGAATTTTTTGGAATTTTTCGAGACACTTTATTTTTGGGAATTTTTCAGAAATAGAAGAATGATTTTTCTCACAGACAGATTTTTCTTTTCTTTTGGAAACATGATGCAAGGACAAAACAAGGCTAGAACTACAGAAGTTCTAACATGCAAGCAACTAACAACACAAAGAAAACTAAACGAAAACAAAAACTAAAATGCAAAGGATAGAAATAAACAGAGATAATCATAATGAAAACATTGTTTTGTTCAATGGAATCCTTTTGTTAGCAAGGTTGATCAAGTCTTGCTACCAAAACAATTGCATATGAGACAAAACTTTGTACTCCACTAATGATTATGTTACCTCAACCTTGATAGCAATGGTCCCAATCATAATAGTTTCAAATTTTTCTTTTGGTATGGGACAATATATTTCTCCAACTTGAATGCCTTCAACATGTTCAATTGAATTTAAACCATAAGTCCTTTCAATCTTCTTGGGGAAATAGACAGTATGTTACTTGTCATTAACATTGAAGGTCACCTTTCCTTGATTACAATTAATAACAGCTCATGCAGTATTAAGAAAGGGTCTCCCAAGAATAATAGACATATTATCATCTTCAGGCATTTCAAGCACAACAAAATCAGTTAATATCAAGCAATTGTGAGCCACCTGAACAGGTACATCCTCACATATACCCACAGGAATAGTGGTAGATTTATCAACCATTTGCAAAGATATATCAGTTGGTATCAATTTTTCAAGCTGAAGCCTCTTGTAGAGAGAGAAAGGCATAACACTAACTCCAGCTCCCAAATCACACAAAGCAGTTCTAACATAACTGTTCTTAATAGAGCAAGGGATAGTTGGAATCCCTGGGTCTCCAAGTTTCTTAGGAACCTTACCATTGAAAGAATAATTAGCAAGCAAAGTAGAGATTTCTTCATTATGGATCTTCCTTTTATTCGAGACAATGTCCTTCATATACTTTGAGTAAGGAGGCAACTTAATAGCATCAGTCAAAGGAATTTGCAAGAATAAAGGCTTCATCCACTCACAAAACTTATTATAGTGTTCATCTTCCTTTGACTTGTGTTTCTTATCAGGGAAAGACATAGGTTTTTGGACCCAAGGTTTTCTTTCACTACCATGTTTCTTAGCAATAAAATCTTCTTTCGTGTATTTAGTATTCTTAGTGTGATTTTCAGGTTCTTCTTCAACTTTTTCTTCATTAGGCACTTCATTTTCTTCATTACCACTTTTAGTTTCATCATCAGAGATAGATATACTATTAGGATCTATAGCAGGTTTAGAGGGTTCTACAACAGTTTTATGTTTCTTTTTCGTTTTCTTACGAGTAGAACCACTATTTTCAGGTTGTTGAGAATCTTGCTCAATTCTTTTGGGATGCCCCTCAGGATATAGAGGATCCTGGGTAGCAGCACCGCTTCTAGTTCTGATTTCATAAGCATGTTTTTCTTTAGCGGCATTGACTAGCAAGTCATTTTGCACTTTAACGAGTTGATCTATTTGAGTTTGAACCATCTGAAAGTATTTAACAATCATTTTAACATCATTAGAGGTTCTTTCCACAATATCTTTCAACTCAACAATAGCTCTGGTGTTTTCTATTAGATGATTTTGCACCCTTTTATTAAAGTTATCTTGCTTAACAATAAAGATATCAAATTCTTCTAAGCATTGATCAGGAGGTTTCAAGTAAGGGATATCACCTTCATCAAAGTGTTGGAGAGAGTGTACCTCAATAGTGGGTGAGTAGGGAATAGGCTTACATAATTCTTCTATAGGAGGTAAATTCTTGACATCTACATCTTTAATTCCCTTCTCTTTAAGACATTTCTTAGCTTCCTTCATCACTTCATCATTTAATTCAATAACTCCCCTCTTCTTTGATGTTGGAATATGCACAGGAATAGATGGTTCAGATACAATTACTTCAGGTGTAACTTGTTTAGGAGGAGTCCAATCTTCATAATTCTTGCTTATTTTAGCCATTAATTCCTCAGCTTCCTTTGGAGTCCTATTCCTGAAAACACAATCAGCACAACTATCCAGGTATGTCCTAGATTCTTCAGTTAGTCCATTATAAAATATATCAAGAAGCTCATTCTTAGGTAATGGACTTCCAGCCCGTGCATGAATCAAAGCACAAAACCTTGCCCAAGACTCGGGCAATACCTCGTTTTCTCCCTGTTTAAAATCAAAAGGTTCTTGCAAAATAGCATGTCTAGCACTGGGAGGAAAATATTTCTACAGGAAAGTACTAATCAAGCACTCAGGGCTATCAATAGATCCAGGAGGTAAATTACTAAACCAAGTTTTAGCTTCTCCTTTCAGTGAAAAAGGAAAAATCTTAGCAACAAAGTAAGTACGCATCTTAATATCATCAGAAAACAAGCCACTCATGGTAGAAAGTTCATTCATATGTGCTACCACACTTTCATTCTTAGTCCCACCAAAAGGTTCTTTCTCGACAATAGCTATGTAAGATAGATCGAGAGAGAAATCATAATCTTCATCTATAATGTTTATGGGGGAAGCAGCAAACTTAGCAACTGGAGATAATTTGGGTCTAATAGTACGTCTCTCAAGGAGACTCTTAGCAGCGCTCCTATCATGGGTGTTCTTACATTCTTTAATAAACTCATCGGTCATCTCAACATAATCTTCTTCAATATCATAACTCTCACTAGCCTCAGGTGAGCTAACAGGTGTGGTAGTTCCTTCATTAGGAGTTTCGGTATTTCCAGCTATAGTTCTAGCAATCGTAGCATCTAGGAAAGGACCTAATGAACCACTCTTATCAAGCACATTAGAAGCAGCATCATAAGCATCAGAAGTTTCAGATTCAGCAGTAGTAGAAGTGTGTGTAGCATGTGTATGTGGTGGTGTAACGAGCTTACTTATAACAGATAGTGAATCAAGAGCAGCAGAGGTGTTCAGAACCGTACCTCTTCTTGTAGTGGATGGTAAAATAGGAACCTTTCCATCACGAGACTTACCCATGATGGATGAATATCAGCGAACAATAGAGAATCCAAGTGAACTTGATAAATAAAGCTATGCTCCCCGGCAACGGTGCTAGAAAATAGTCTTGATGACCCACAAGTATAGGGGGTCTATCGCAGTATTTTTGAGGGAAGTGAAACCCAATTTATTGATTCGACGCAAGGGGAGCCAAAGAATATTTATCAGCCTTAACAACTGAGTTGCCAATTCAGCTGCACCTGGAAACAATCTTGCTCACAACAGTTTATCAGTAGCAATAGTTTTGTAGTAGGAATAGTAAAGCAGCAGCAGTAGTAAAGTAAAGACAGTAGTAACAAAAGCAGTAAACAGTGGGATTCGAGTGCGGTAGGCATAGGGATGGATGGACGGGCGTTGCATGGACAAGACAATCCACATAGCAATCAGAACATAGGGCAATTGCAGATAAATAAGATAAAGCATCCAAGTACTAGATAATCCTAGGCATGTGTTCCATATATAGTCATACGTGCTCGCAATGAGAACTTGCACAACATCTTTTGTCCTGCTAGCCTGTTTGCAGCGGGGCCTCTAGGGAACTACTGGCAATTAAGGTGCTCCTTTTAATAGAGCACCGGAGCAAAGCATTAACACTCCATGAACACATGTGATCCTCACATCAAAGCCTTTCCCTTCCGGTTATCCCGATTTACATCGCCACTGGGCCATAGGTTCCGGACAACGACGTGTGTATACAACTTGTAGATAAGACCAAAAACAATACTACCATAATGAATCAATAATAAGTTTAGATCTGAAATCATGGCACTCGGGCCCTAGTGACAAGCATTAAGCACAACAAGTCGCAACAAAGTCATAAAGCACTAATAGAAGATACTAGGCACCATGCCCTAACAATCTGATGGCATTACATGAACGATCTCATCCAATCCCTACCATCCCCATAGCCTACAGCGGGGGATTACTCACTCATAGATGGGGGAAACATGGATGGTCGATGGAGAAGCGATGGTCATGATGATGGCGATGATCTCCTCCAATTCCCGCCTCAGGTGCCAGAACGGAGTTTCTGGTGCTGTTTCATGGAATCTGGTGGTGGCGGCGGAGCGGAACTCCTTCTGGAAAAACGTCGAACCCCCTGAAGTTTTTAGGTTAGAAGGCTCCTTATAGGCGAAGAGAGAGGTCGAGGGGGTGCCTGGGGGGGCCCATACCACCCCCTGGCGTGGCCTGGCCTAACCCGCGCCAGCAGGTGGTGTGGCCACCCTAGGGCTCTTCTCCGTCTCGTATTCTGGCTCCTAGAGTCTTTGGGTGAAATTATTTGGCTTGCAATTGCTACTAATGCAATTGCTCTACAGAAGTAGGTTTTATGGCTAGAGTATCTACTCCTATCTAATCAGGAACTTCGTCTTCACTTCAGTTGATGTATATGCTGACTTCATTGACTTTATTTAAGAACTCGAGCTATCGATGATGGTTTCCTAAGCAGAAATTGATGTTGACATCGTCTTTAATGGCTTAGAACCTAGCAAGGGTTAAGAAGGTACGATTGATGAGTACGAGCATACTCAACAAGTTCACTAAAAAGGAGTGTATGATGCACTATCTCTACAACCACAGACCATAGGTCGTAGGCAATGCAGGTTTTCATAAACATTTCTCCAAAGGTTGCTTTTATTCTGAAAACTAAGTCTGACAGCCTTCACAGGTTGACTAGAACCTTCGTGGGGTTCCTTTCCTGCCGCGTTCGTAGCTCCTTCCCGGAACAGGGAGTAACATGTCATAGTTATTACACTCTGTAGAGGTGCGTTGCTTTACCCATGAGAGACCAACTCCTTGTTGCACAACCGGGCAGCTTATTCCCATCCAGAATTCCTTGATGTGGGGCCCAGTAGATGATCCAAGCCAATCACTGCCCTTCTTTGCGGCCCCGCATGAAGACACGATCCCCCAAGACGGACTACACGGTTACTCTTTGGGTAGCCTCTCGAAGATTCTGTAAGCAGCTCTATCTGGCGGTCACCATCAGCTATGGTGAACTCTGACCAAGACAACTATGCACAGATAATCTAGACACCTAGCTCGCAAGGAACTAAGGGGTCTCACCCATGTGCTGGATTCTCCACGAGAAATCAACAACCTCACGATAAGGTCATCCGTCCATGCGAAAGGAAGAAGATCCAACTGACTTCTCTGTCCCATTCCAGATCTCATGGTTAACGCGTAATATACGGTGCTAGAATCACTGGCGACATGGGTTGTTAAGTCCTAGATATTATGTTCCTTTACCACTAGAACTGTATCAGTAGATTATTACCATTTGGTAGATAATCCATAATCAAATTATTATGAAAATAGTGTTTTCTGACCTTTTTGAAATGTAGGTGATGACAACATTTGAGTTACAAGCATTTGATAGAAAATAACCAAAGGACATGAGCAAGTTGTGAACTTTCCTTTTGTGATTACAAGATTATGCACTCACGGTCTTCAAGACAATAGAAGATCCAAAATCTAGAAATAGCATCATTGGTCTGGTAAGGACTAATGTTTAAAGAAGCAAGATGCAATTATGCATAATGTAATGTAGTTTGATAAATGCGAATCCTTGGACTAATCATATCTAATCTAGGGTTTGGAGTTTGTTATGATATCTTTAGAATGTGTTCCACTTTTATACCAGTTTCACACTTGTGCTTCTTATTAAGGCCTGTGAGTGTGTGAAATGATATGTAAATACAACAAGTAGTATACAATAGTAAATTACTCAAATGGCGCATGGTATCTAAAAGATTTCTTGAGCAAGATTACTAATCAATTAGAGCCTTTTAAAGAAGTGCTTAAGGATTACTTTTAATGTTTCTTAAAAGAATAACTTTTTAGGAAAAGATTTCTTTGTTAAACTTTTTAGGATTGCTTCAAGTTTTATTTGCAAACAAATTAAGTTAGTATTTTTATATAATAGTAGATTTATTTTCATATGCAAAAATGATTTTTATTCATTTTTAGGACCTTTCCTTAATTTATGAAATATCACTTAGACTTTAGTGATGTTAATATTTATTTGTATTTTATTTAACTTAAATAAGTAAAGTTATATTTTTCTTGGGTAGATATTATTTTTTGCAATCATTTCAATATGTTATAAGAATTTTTAGGATTCTTCTATATTTTTCTAGGGCTAAAATAAGTTCAAGGGTATTTTGGTAATTTCCATACTTTTATTTTCCTTTGTTAATTTAGTCTTGGGTCAGTCCAACTCGGCCCATCTAGCCCACCTGGCCCAATTGGCTTGGTTCAACCCTGACCCTTATGGTCAGGCCAGCCCATCCGGCCCCTTTCTCTCCTGAGCACCCCTCTCCTCTTATCCTTGACGCCTCCCTGGCGATGCCATGGCGATGTTGCCGTCGCCAGGCCAATTCCAACCGCACAGCTTGTTGCGGTTGCCACTACTGGTCGCAGCCACTCCACCACTCCTCGCTGCTTCTTCCTATCCAGCTTGATTCGATTAATATGTCCTTAAGCTCATGACCTCGACCCCCAAACCCTAGTTTCCCCTTCTGCTTAAACACTAGCGGGATGGCGGTGCTCGAACGCAACCCCGGTGACTCCCACGGTGATGTGGGCATTCGGTGCTGGCGGTGTGGTCCGATGGTGTGGCTTGGTGCAGGTTGCAGCGCCACCGACGCTCCCTGTGCCATCATGCCACCGAGCCCTTTATTCTCCATCGCCGGTCTTCTTCCTCTACTCACGCTTACGCGAGGACTCTAGGTACATTCTTCTTTCTCCTCTATCTTATTCTCTGTCCCTTCTATCTGCTATGCCCTTGGTTGAGGTTGTGAACCCTATCTAGGTTTGCTCTCATTTTAGAATTCCCCCTAACTTGTTACTGTCAGAGAAGGTAGAGGTGGATCTGAGTGTGATACTATTGTGAGTACAAAGTGAAGATCCTGTTTTCATGCTTGATTTAGAACTACTAACAGTATCTTCTGTCAACAGGTTACTACCTGAACCTATGCTTATTGTTATCTGAATAAGTTGATACGTATTTTGAGGATGTTGTATGAATTTGTGACTAGGTTTTACTCAATAAGACATGGTTCTGGGTGATGTGTTGATATCTTGATGTTGGATTATCATGACTTGATATTGCTTTGATGTTGGACTGTGAAATTGCTTGCAGATATTCCCTTGATCTATAAAACTTTGATGTTGGCTATGCCTAGTTGTATAGCAGCTTTTGCTATTGTTTAGTTACTATACTCTAGATATTTTCTTGTGACTTCATGAATAGCTGCAATGATTCCTAGAAGTGTTTTTTAAGGAAGTTGATTTGTTTTTCTATCAACTTATGACAGTGTAACAATTGATTTGTTTTTCTATCAACTTATGACAGTGTAACAATGTATAATTATGTTTCCGAGAGTTACTACTAGGAAAATAATGAAAATGGTTTGTATACCATTTGTAAGCAGAGATGGTGGTTGTTATGATTATTCTGCTAATATGACACGAATAGTTGAGATGATTCTCAACCAGAGGGCTAAGGATAACCCCTAGTATGAAGAGAAGATGATTGTTCTAACTTGTTTGTCTTAAAAGTTGGTTTTGGTTTGGAGGGATGCCACTGTGAAACCTCCTGCTGGATGGTACACAGTGGTAACCTACATATACTAGAATTAAAAGATGTTCTACTTCATGTGTAGATGATGTGCAAGCAAATCTTGTCTATGCTTGTGAGGTGCTACTGGAACAAAAAAATTTATGAAGTTTATAGATGCTTTTATCAAAGGAATATGCTAAAGATTTATCCTTTAAGTGCTGCCATGAGTCCTGGCTAGACTAGCTAGGAAAATGACAAGAAAGTTCTTTACTTTTATTAGCACATGATCCCAATTGGTTTCTTTGGTGGTCTGACTAGAGCTACCATGTTTGCCACTGTTGTGCCTCTCCTGAGAGAGTGCACAGTGGTAAACTTCTCAAAGATGAGCTACAACACCCCTTGGCTTGGCTTGTGATGAGCTACAACTTCCTATCTAGATTGTGCATTAGCAATCTTTGCTATGTGCACCCAGTGCTTGTCACTGGCCCTTTCCCTTCTCTCTCTAATTCAATTTTAGATCCATTGCCAGTGAAGTTAATCTTAGGCTGATATGCTAATAAGAACAGATTCTACTTAGGCCCCCTAATTATTGCTGTGTGATAAACATAAATAGTGCACCTCACTGTTAACCTTTAAGAGCACAAACCCACTAACTCTCTCTTTGCTTTTCACTTGTTTTCTTTTGTTTTGTATTTGCAGGGATCCAATGAAGAATGAAGATATATAAGATGAAGACATAGCATAGCTTTTAGTTTAGACTTTTCTGTTTTCTTATTGTTGTAATTTGGACAACTGTATATGACTTTGTAATATTGTATTTAATTAATAAAGTAAAATTTTCTTTCTTGTGAAATTTGTTACTTGTAGTTTTCTTGAATTCATATTTAGGTAATAATTATTATTGTAATAAAAGTAACCTTTCTTTCACTTATTGTAAGAACATTGTATTATTTGTATTAATATAATAAGGCATTCCTTTATTCTTACCTTTATTTATTCCAATTTCTTTATTATTAATTATCTGTTGTCATATCATATTACTTTATTCAAGAATTTACATCCCATTTTCCCTAAGTATTTAAATATTCCCTAATTCAATTTGAGAAGTTTCTAGCTTCATTTGAATTCAAATTTGAAATTCAAATACATGTTTGAATAACTCTCCCTTCAAAATACAAAGATTCAATAGAGGTCATGTCGAAATCTATCGCACTTGCCCCAACGTTTCCATCAGAGCAAGAGAGATCTCGATCACTATGTAACCTTTTAGTTTTGTGCAAAAATTCCCCGGATTTTCTTATGCATGAATGCAATGCACACACCTCATCTCAGCTTATTTCTAAGCTCTAATGCTGGGATGTTACATCCACGGTGCAAATGTAGCACATCAAGGATTCATGTGGCCCACAGAAGTTCGACTTCTTAAAGGAAACGACAAAGTATAAATATAAAATTAAAGGGAAAACCCTAATCTATAACTGACTCGATCTGCTATCTCGAGACCTAGCCTCCCTATATGAAGGCTAGGAGGGGCAGCAAGGAGGACAATCCACAACCCCCGCACACACCTCGCCAGATTACATCTGTGCGCCCTTGTAACTTTCGACTTCCTCATAATCAAGAGCAGACAAGCAGGAGTAGGGTCCTCCTCGAGGCCTAAACCTGGGTAAAACCTCGTGTCACTTGTGTGCTTGTTTGGTAGCCGATCGATGCCTCCAGCGCTCCCTACTTCCTCGAACCTAAGTCCATCAATGATGGGCATTGATGAGTTAACCCCTCGTCAATTGGCGTCATCTGTGGTAATCGGGAGTACTGATGTTGCGGCTTCCTCCGCCCCATCGACTGCGATCTATGACTCTGCTGTAGCAAAGACTCGCCTCCTCTTCAGTGCCTTTGACTTCACCATCCACGCACTAGCGACTCGCCCGGATTTCGAGTGCGTGGGCGACGGGATCGGCCTAGCGATCGGAAGCCTACGCTTCCAGGTCGGCCAGATCGGCACGCTTCACTTCCCTGATCAGCCGCAGGCTCCCTCGATTGCTCCTACGTCATGGTTCCCACCACCGATCGGTACCCTGAGCAAACTCAATGCCTCAGCATCAGACGAGAGCATGAATGACAACATTAGTTGTGAGACCGATCTGGGCGATCTGGCATAAGAGGATGGAGCCTACGGTTCCGGATCTAAGAGCTGTGGGAGAAACAGCTTCCCCAGCCACTACATGTACGCTGTCATCAACACCGGCAATGGAGGCACTTAAAGGGACAACGGCAACAACGGAACCACCAACAACGGGTCGATTAACCCCTACCATCGGCCCCGTTGAGGACGATTAGCAGCCGCCCAACCCTGAGGGCAAACACATCAATGGAGAAACGAGGCGGCAAGAGATCCAACTCAACAACGCCGAGTAGGCGCGATGCAGGGAGGCCCTACAGGGAAAACCCTTGCCACCAAACTCATCACAACAGATGTTGATGGGTTATCATTGGCTACTCATCCAGGAGTACAAGTGCCAACATGTGGTGAGAGCTCGACTCGACGAGCACAGGAGGGCTGCGGACGAGTCAAGCCTCCGGGAGTGGCGCTCTCTTCCATCGGAGGATCCTCCTCCAAGGGTAATGACCATGCAGCCGCCAAAAGGCGCTCCCGACAGGCCCAACTCGCCGACAAAGAGCAAGAAGAGGCCACTCGAGCCCTCGACTTCTTGTTCATGACAGTGGACTCAAGGGGCAACGTGCTCCCGAAAACACCACAAGCAGCGGTGACAGCAGCCACCATGTACCTACTAAACAATCAACTGCCAGCTAGGGATCCATGATCTGCCATGCACCAATCTACGATTGCTAGCATTGGACTGGTCGAAGCTGCGCTCACCAAAGATCCAACGCTGGAGCCGAAGAAAAGCAAGGCTCCAGCCAGGTACTACTCTCTCTCCTTTAGAGATGATGAGCATGACCTGCCGTGCCGACGCCGCTCACATCAACATGATCGCGACTACGACGCACGTGGTGACATCACGCAGCGCAAAGTCGACAAGATGCATGCCAAGCGTGCCTGCTCAATGGAGTCAGAAGACGAAGGAGTGGAGCTCTGCAGCGATAGCTGCTTCAGCATGGCTATACGGCAAACACAAATGCTGAAAGGGTTCAAACTCCCATCGAAGTGAAGGAGTTATGCCCTAGAGGCAAATAATAAAGTGTATTAGATATATATCCTATATGTTCATAATACATTTCATACTGTGCTATAACTGTGTTAACACGAAACGTTAATACACGTGTGGTATGTAAACAAACCGTGTCTCTAGTTACCTCTAGCGAACTAGTTCATTGGTCATGAGGATGGTCTGGGTTTCAAGATCATGGGAATTTATGCCAATTGACAATGGGATCATGTTATTAGTTGAATAACATGATAGACAAACATCCGACCATTATATCTTGAATGATATCTAGTTACAAAGTTCACCATTTGATGATAAAACACAGAGAACCTCACAACCTGATCCTTTGACTGTGAGGTAATGCAATCACCATTCCGAAGGAAGCTTAGATGGTTATCAAGAATCATCTTGTAACAGGGTGATCAAAAAGGTGCCACTCAGGTTTTCCAAAGGAATGCGTAGAGGAGTACATATCAAGACCAGGATTTGTCTAATCTATGTAACGGATAGATACATGTGGCCATCTCGGTGACGTTGCATTAATGAAGCTTACAAGCATGTGATTTGGTCACAGAATGCAACGACATGAGAACGAGTAAACAAGTTCATTGGTAATGAGACCAAACTAAGGTATGGGGATACCAAAGATCAAGTCTCGAATGAATTAGGTATCATATGACAAAGGGAACAAGAAACGACTATCTCACGGTTCAAGCGATTATATTCGTGAAACGCACGAGGGTCACATGGCCATGTAGGTCCCTCTGTTGATCATTGATGTGAGAGTAG
The DNA here is from genome assembly GCA_023614405.1 of Avena insularis. NCBI lineage: Eukaryota > Viridiplantae > Streptophyta > Magnoliopsida > Poales > Poaceae > Avena > Avena insularis. The sequence goes on along the minus strand of CM042690.1, from coordinate 653,320,163 downwards.
TATCGATCATATCCGGAGTGTTTCCGAACCGAAGGATGTCACGCTTAAGGGTAGGGACGCTTAGGGTAGATGAGGTATCATAGGAGAAATAGAGAAAAAGAAACTGGAATAGTTCCGGATAACATCCGATGGAGATCGGAAGGGGTCCGTAAGGTGTTCTCGAGAAAAGGAATATGATAATATATGTATTTGAATGTTAATTAGAGAATTAATATTAAATATATATTAATAAAGGCTTCCTAATGCTAATGGGCCTCACCCGAAGGGAGGCCCAATAGGGCATGGCGCCTAGGGAGAGGGGGCCAGCCCCTGGCTTGGGGCTATGAGCCCACCTAGGGCCGGCGGCTGCTCCTAGGTGGCTGACAGGTGTGGGAATTAGTCCCACACCACCTGGCCCTTGGGTGGTGCACCCCCCACACTATATATAGGGGTCACCCCCCCTTTGGAATCATCCCATTCCCTCTCATTCTCTCTCTCATGCACTGAGGACTTCTCTGTAATATTGGAGAGGACCTCGTGGGTGAGTTCTCCACCTTCACACCACCGTCGTGTGATGAACGATCCGACATCTACTTCTTCTACTGCTCGGCTGGATCGGATTCTGGTTGACGTCTCCTACACCGGACGTGTGACAAACTTCGGAGGCACCACACTTGGGGTGCTGCTTGTCTTCATCAATATACGCCTTCCTGTGTAAGGCGTGCCTCGGTATTCAAAGGTATGAATGCCGCTGCTCTCCTCCGTTACTTATGTCTACATAGTATAGATCCTGCTATTAGTGTTCGAGTAGAGAGATTTTTTTGTTTTCTGCTATGGAACCCTTCAGTGGTATCAGAGCGGGTCTATGGGTAGACATGTCGTACGGATAGAACACATAGCAATATGTGGGCATTGATTCTCTAGTTGCTACCCTCTTTTAATGTTCTTGTTCATATTGTGGCACTGTTTAATGAAGCGGCCCCCAACCAACCTCACGTGGTGATTCACGAGACTGGTCCACGAATCAAAGTGGCTTAGGGGGTGTCTGTCTCTCTACAACAGTTGATATGGCATCGACATTGGAGGGCCCTGAAAAGGTAAGAAGAACGTCACTCACTGAATCCATGTTGTGGCTCCACGTTCGTAGGTGGGAAGGGTTTCTACCGTGAAAGCCCTAAAGCCGTGTAAAACTTGCAATAGATAATATAGAAATGTCTATTTTTATTATTGCATAGGGGCATGTATTATGACATGGCAATGGCAAGTTTATAAAACTTTCATTGAAGCTATTGATGATGATCAAAATGCTATAACCATGTCACAACACTTTACTTTTTGAAGTATTACTTATTGTGCTGGTATAATCATATATTCGACGGTAGCATAATAAGATAATCCCTCACAGTATTCCAGTTATCGTATTCCCCTTGTGTGTGCACCACCAAGAAAGTTCTTCGTTATGAGGCCAACCATGGTGATCGGGGGTCAGACATATCTACGTTCACATACAGTGGGTGTAAGCCATGTTGCACTATGAATACACACAAGTTAGAATTGGCGAGCCTAGCATGTTACAGAGACATGGCCTCGAAATACAAGAGACCGAAAGGTTGAGCATGAATCACATAGTTCATGTGATCGACATTAGGGAATGTCCACCTTTGATACTGCACCGATGGCCGTGATGATCGGGGGAGGTGCGGGGGATTGGGATCATGTGATCACTAAACGAGTGGAGGGATGTTCGTTAACATAATTAAAACTTGAACTCATTATTATGAACATGGTCTAAACACTTTGCAAATCCATTGTAGATGTCTCGCCCACAAACCTTCAACCTTAGCACTTTCCTCGAGAAGGACAAGCTGAAAACTGATGGAACCAACTTCACCGCATGGTTCTGCAATCTTAGGATCCTCATAGTCCCCTACAAGTTGACTTATGTCATCGAGGCTGAGCTTCCAGCTAAGCCTGTAGATTCTGAAGGAAATATGCCCTGAGAGGCAATAATAAAGTTGTTATTATGTATTCCTTATATATGATAGATGTTTATTTTGCATGCTAGAATTGTATTGATCGGAAACATCAATACATGTGTGTTTAATAAACAAAAAGGGTTCCTAGTTATGCCTCTCTTATAGACTAGCTTGTTGATTAACAAGATGATCAAGGTTTCCTGATCATGGACATTGGATGTTAATAACAAGGTCACACCATTGGTGGAATGATGTGATGAACATTCATCCGAAGTATAGCATTACAATCAAGTCATTATGTTTATATTGCTATAACATCATACGAAGTAATCTTTATCCTTAGACCATGAGATCATGTTAATTGCTAACACCTGAAGAGTATCTTGATAACATCAAACGTCACATCGTAATAGGGTGACTATAAAGATGGGTTCAGTACTACGAAGGTGTTATGTTGAGGCTCATGGATCAAGAGTGGAATTTGTCAATCCCGATGACGGATAGATATACTCTGGGCCCTCTCGGTGATATCACATTAAGATAGCTTGCAAGCAAGTGATGTGATCACTAGAATGTTATATCACGGGAACGAGAAAAGAGTGCATGTCGGTAACGAGATCAAACTAGGTATTGAAGGAAATATGCCCTGAGAGGCAATAATAAAGTTGTTATTATATATTCCTTATACATGATAGATGTTTATTTTACATGCTAGAAATGTATTGATTTGGAAACATCAATACATGTGTGTTTAATAAACAAAAAGGGTTCCTAGTCATGCCTCTCTTATAGACTAGCTTGTTGATTAACAGGATGACCAATGTTTCCTGATCATGGACATTGGATGTTGTTAATAACAAGGTCACACCATTGGTGGAATGATGTGATGAACATTCATCCGAAGTATAGCATTACGATCAAGTCATTATGCTTAAATTGCTATAACATCATACGAAGTAATCTTTATCCTTAGACCATGAGATCATGTTAATTGCTAACACCAGAAGAGTATCTTGATAACATCAAACGTCACACCGTAACAGGGTGACTATAAAGATGGGTTCACTTAAGGTGTTATGTTGAGGCTCATGGATCAAGAGTGGAATTTGTCAATCCAGATGACGGATAGATATACTCTGGGCCCTCTCGGTGATATCACATTAGGATAGCTTGCAAGCAAGTGATGTGATCACTAGAATGTTATATCACGGGAACGAGAAAAGAGTGCATGTCGGTAACGAGATCAAACTAGGTATGGAGATACCGATGATCGAATCTCGGACATGTAATATATCGAGAGACGGGATTAGTTACAAGCGTTAAAGGTTCTCACGATCACAGGAGTCATCGTTGAATGTGTAGGAGTCAAGATGATCTCCGTGTCCCGGCTGATTATTGATCGGAGAAGGGTCTCGATCATGTCTGCATTATTCGCGAACCGTAGGGTGGCACACTTAAGAGTTATCGGACACCATTTTGGAGTACATATGTTTCAGACAAAAGAATTGCAAAGCGTGGGAATTGTTTCAATAGAAACCGGAAATTGTTTCGGGTGAAATTGCAGAAGGTGGTTCTGCATGTGATATTGAAATATTGCAAGGGGCTATATGTGAATGTTTGTTAATTAAAGTAATTAACAAAATTCTGAATAAATTTAATAAAAAGAGTTTTATTAAATGAGAGAGCATTAAATTTGGAGAAATTCAATGCATTTAAAGTGGAGACTTTAAAAGGGAATGTGAAGAGGCATTTTAATGTGGAGGGGTTACCACCACATGAATGGGGGAGGTGAGGGGTCACCCCCCATGCGCCGACCATGGAGAGAGGGGGAACCCCTATGCTCCTATAAAAGGCCACCCATTCCCTCCTTCATCCTCACACCTCCTTGTGAAGGATGTCTCTCCCCCTCTAGAATTATTCCCCCATGGTCTCGGATTAGCGAGATACATGTTCCCGGTGGCATTTAAATGTCTGAAGGAGTTGTTGCTCACTGGATTGCTGGAGCGAGGTGGTGGACGTTGTCCGTGGCTTGAACGCAGTGTGCGAAAAGTGATGCGTGCGCTGAGTTGCGGCGCTTGGACTTCCTCACGATCTTGAGATCGGCAAGTGTACGACTACATCAACCACGAGTTCCTACTCGTTAACAAAGCTCGTTGTCTACGAGGGTAAGTTCTCATTGGATGTATGTCCACCTGTTGCTTTGTACCTAGTAGATAGATCTTGGCGTGTAGTTCACACCGTAGGAATTTTTTTGGTTTCTATGTTGCGGACCCAACAGTGGTATCAGAGCCTGATCTATGCGTAGGTGCTTAGCACGGGTAGTACACATATGGTTGATATGTGGGCGATGATGATCATGTTATTGCATCTTCTATGTATTTTGGATATTGGTGGCATAGTGGGATGAAGCGGCCCGGACCAACCTTACATGTCATCGTACATGAGACCAATTCCATGACTGACATGCAACTTGTTTTGCATAAGTGGTCGGGTGTCTCATTCTCCTACTATAGTCAATATATGATTTACAATGAGTTGCTAATAACTTAGTTATCCTCGTTGTGGTTCATGTTCATAGGTAAGAACGGTTCTATCTCTGAAAGCCCTAAGCCACGTAAAACTTGCAATTGATAAATTAGAGGCGTCTAGTTTAGATCGTTGCTGGGCTAGTGTGTTGATATGGTATTGTTGTAAGTAGATGTATGGTGGATACTCTTACAACACACTCAACATGTAAGTTCCATAGACCTTGGCCTTACACACAAAGGAATGATAGAGATCATACCACGATGCAAGTGATAGAGATCAAATGCATGGACCATATCATCTCACTTTACACATTAGATGTTAGCATCTTATACTGCTAGTTTGGCGCGTTTGATAGCATTATAAGATGATCCCTCTTTTAGATATCAAGATAAAAATGTGTTCTTCCTTGAGTATGCACCGTTCTATGGATCGTGTTTCGAGACATCACGTGATGATCGGGTGTACTCGAATCTACGCTTTCATAGGAATGGGTGTAAGACAGTTTTACACACACGAATACTAAGGTTCTTACTTAGCGAGCCTAGCATGTATAGACATGGCCTCGGAACACGGACCGAAAGGTTAAGCATGAGTCATATGGTTGATATGATGCCCATATAGATGCTCGCCTTTGAAGCTATATCAACTCACGTGATGATCAGCCTTGGTATAGTGGATTTGGTTCATGTAATCACGAAAAGGACACGAGGGATGTCGTTTTTGAGTGGGAGTTCATTAGTAATTTGGATTAGTTGAACTCAATCTATCATAAACTTAGTCTAAATAAACTTTACAAATTCTGTTGTAGATGGCACCACCTGCTTTTAATTTCAATGTGTTCATGGAGAAAGAGAAACTTGCTGTGAATGGTAGCAACTTCACCAACTGGGCTATGAATTTGAGGATTCTCCTCACAGCTGCAAAAAAGCAATATGTGCTAGATGCGCCGCTAGGCCCCCCCACCAGCTCCTGATGCTCCTGACGAGGAAAAGAATGTCTATGTGACTCGTCAGGAGGACCACAGCTTAGTTCATTGCGGCATACTATGTGGGCTAGAGCTAGAACTTCGAAAGCGTTTCGAAAATGGCAATGCCTTTGATACCATGGGAGAATTGAAAATGATTTTCGATACCCATGCTGCCGTAGAGAGTTATAATGCTACAAAAAAGTTCTTTAGCTACATGATGGAGGAAAACGGATCCGTTAGTGAGCACGTACTCAAAATGTCTGGGTACGCCGATAAGCTTGTGTCCTTGGGAATAACGATTCCCATTGACTTAGGCATACATCGTGTTCTCCAATCTCTGCCACCTAGCTACAAGAGCTTCGTGATGAACTATAATATGTAGGGCATGAAGAAGTCTCTTCCCGAGCTTCTGTCCATGTTTAAGACTGCAGAAGTGGAGATTAGGAAATAACATCAAGTGTTGATGATCAATAGGACCACCAGTTTCAAGAAGGACAAGAAAGGCAAGCACAAGGGAAAGAAGGGTGGCAAGTCTGTTGCCACGCCTGAAAAGAAACCCCGGGCTGGCCCTAAGTCTGACATCGAGTGCTACTATTGCTAGGGGACTAGCCACTGGAAGCGCAACTGCCCCAAGTATTTGGCGGACAAGAAGTCCAGCAAGGCAAACAAAGGTATATGTGATATACATGTTATTGATGTGTACTTGACTAGTACTCGCAGTAGCACCTGGGTATTTGATACCGGATCGGTTGCTAATATATGTAACTTGGTTCAGGGGCTACGGAACAAGCGACAGCTAGCAAGGGATGAGGTCAGGATGTGGGTCGGCAATGGATCAAGAGTTGATGTGATCGCCGTCGGGACGCTACCTCTCCATTTGCCATCGGATTAGTTATAAACCTAAATAATTGTTATTTGGTGCCTGCACTGAGCATGAACATTGTATCCGGATCGTGTTTGATGCAAAGTGGTCATTCCTTTAAATCTGAGAACAATGGTTGTTCGATTTATAAGAATGATATCTTTTATCGTCATGCACCTATGTTGAATGGTTTATTTCTATTGGATCTCGATAGTAATATTACGCACATTCATAATGTTAATGCTAAAAAGATTAAACTTGATGATGATATGTCTACATATATGTGGCACTGCCGTCTATGTCATATTGGCGTTAAACGCATGAAGAAACTCCATTCTGATGGACTTTTGGAATCACTTGATTTTGAATCATTTGATACATGTGAGCCATGCCTTATGGGCAAGATGACTAGAACGCCATTTTTCGGTTCAATGGAACGGGCATGATCTATTGGAAATCATACATACCGATGTGTGTGGACCAATGAGTGTGTGGCACGAGGTGGATATCGTTATTTTGTTACTTTCACGGATGATTTGAGTAGATACGGGTATATCTATTTGATGAAACACAAGTCTGAAACTTTTGAAAAGTTCAAGGAATTTCAGAATGAAGTGGAAAATCATCATAATAAAAAGATCAAGTTTCTACGGTCTGACCGTGGAGGAGAGTATCTAAGTTACGAGTTTAGCACACACATGGAAGAGTGTGGAATAGTTTCACAACTCACGCCTGCCGGAACACCACAACGTAATGGTGTGTCAGAACATTGTAATCGTACCTTATTGGATATGGTTCGATCTATGATGTCTCTGACTGACTTACCTCTGTCATTTTGGGGTTATGCACTGGAAACAGCTGCATTCACTTTAAATCGGGCACCATCTAAATCCGTTGAAACGACACCGTATGAATTATGGTTTGGAAACAAACCTAAGCTGTCATTTCTTAAGGTTTGGGGATGCGATGTTTATGTGAAGAAACTTCAACCGGATAAACTCGAACCCAAAGCGGAAAAATGCGTCTTCATAGGATACCCTAAGGAAACAACTGGGTATACCTTCTATCACAGATCCGAGGGCAAGGTTTTTGTTGCCAAGAAAGGATCCTTTCTTGAGAAGGAGTTTCTCGCGAAAGGTGTGAGTAGTCGGAAGGTAGAACTCGAAGAGGTTATTGAACCTTCTCTTCATGGAATGGCGAGTGGCGCAGCACCGGAAGTTGTTTCGGAGTTGACTTCACCTGATGAAGAGAGAGCTAATGATAATGATCATGAAACTCCGAAAGAGGACACTACCAAACCTCGCAGGTCAAGCAGGACACGTGCAACTCCTGAACTGTACGGCAATCCTGTTGTGAATTTCATGGTTGATGAAATGGATGACCCTACGACGTATGAAGAAGCGATGATGAGCCCGGATTCCAACAAATGGCTATAAGCCATGAAATCCGAGATGGAATCCATGTACGAGAACCAAGTTTGGACCTTGGTGGACTTACCTCACGATCGAAAGGCCATTGAGAATAAATTGATTTTCAAAAGAAAAACTGATGCTGATGGTAATGTGACCATCTATAAGGCTCGACTTGTCGCAAAGGGGTTTCGACAAATTCAAGGAGTTGACTACGATGAGACATTCTCTCCTGTAGCGATGCTTAAGTCGGTTAGGATTATGTTAGCAATTGCTGCATATTTCGATTATGAAATATGGCAGATGGATGTGAAAACTGCATTCCTCAATGGTAATATTGAAGAAGAGTTGTATATGATACAACCTAAGGGTTTTATCGATCCTAAGGATGCTAATAAGGTATGCAAACTTCAGCGATCCATCTATGGACTGAAGCAAGCATCACGAAGTTGGAATCTCCACTTTGATGAGGTGATCAAAGAGTTTGGATTTGTCCAAACTGATGGAGAGGCTTGTATTTACAAGAAAGTGAGTGGGAGCAATGTGGCATTTCTGATATTATATGTGGATGACATATTATTGATTGAAAATGATATAGATCTTTTAAACAGTGCTAAAAGTTATCTAAACAACAAAGTTTCTATGAAAGACCTTGGTGAAGCGTCATATATATATTTGGCATTAAAATCTATAGAGATAGATCAAGGCGCCTAATTGGGCTATCACAGAGTACATACCTTGATAAGATATTAAAGAAGTTTAATATGGACGAAAGTAAGAAGGGGTTCTTACCTATGTTGCAAGGCAATATATTGAGTAAGACTCAAAGTCCGGCTACGGCGGAAGAAAGAGAGATGATGGATAAGATCCCCTATGCCTCGGCCATAGGCTCTATAATGTATGCCATGCGATGTACAAGACCGGATGTGGCACATGCTATTAGTTTGACTAGTAGGTACCAATCTGATCCAGGTTCGGAACACTAGATAGCGGTCAAGAACATCCTCAAGTACTTGAGAAGAACTAGGGATATGTTTCTTATATACGGAGGTGAAGAAGAGCTAGTCACTAAGTGTTATGTTGATGCTAGTTTTGACACCGATCCGGATGACTCTAAGTCTCTATCCGGATACGTATTTCTCTTGAACGGAGCAGCAGTTAGTTGGAGGAGTTCCAAACAACCTGTGGTGGCTGGATCAATGATGGAGGCGGAATATGTTGCTACTTCAGAAGTGGCGCAGGAAGCGGTTTCGATGAAAGAGTTCATTACGGAACTAGGTGTGGTTCCTAGTGCGTTGGACCCGATGGTGATCTATTGTGACAACAATGGAGCCATAGCCAACGCAAAGGAACCAAGGTCTCACAAGAATTCCAAGCATATTAAGCGCCAGTTTCACTCCATCCGTGAGCATGTCAAGGATGGAGATATAAAGATTTGTAAAGTACACACATACCTAAATGTAGTAGATCCGTTGACTAAAGCTCTCCCTAGGGCAAAACATGATCAACACCAGAACTCCATGGGTGTTAGATTTATCACTATGTGAACTAGATTATTGTCTCTAGTGCAAGTGGGAGACTGAAGGAAATATGCCCTGAGAGGCAATAATAAAGTTGTTATTATGTATTCCTTATATATGATAGATGTTTATTTTGCATGCTAGAATTGTATTGATCGGAAACATCATTGGTGGAATGATGTGATGAACATTCATCCGAAGTATAGCATTACAATCAAGTCATTATGTTTATATTGCTATAACATCATAAGAAGTAATCTTTATCCTTAGACCATGAGATCATGTTAATTGCTAACACCTGAAGAGTATCTTGATAACATCAAATGTCACACCGTATGTGGTGACTATAAAGATGGGTTCCAGACTACGAAGGTGTTATGTTGAGGCTCATGGATCAAGAGTGGAATTTGTCAATCCCGGCGATGTATAGATATACTCTGGGCCCTCTCGGTGATATCACATTAAGATAGCTTGCAAGCAAGTGATGTGATCACTAGAATGTTATATCACGGGAACAAGAAAAGAGTGCATGTCGGTAATGAGATCAAACTAGGTATGGAGATACCGATGATCGAATCTCGGACATGTAATATACCGAGAGAAAAGGGATTTAGTTACAAGCGTTAAAGGTTCTCACGATCACAGGAGTCATCATTGAATGTGTAGGAGTCAATACAGATCTCCAGGTCCCGCTGCTGATTATTGATCGGAGAAGGGTCTCGATCATGTCTGCATTATTCGCGAACCGTAGGGTGGCACACTTAAGAGTTACCGGACACCATTTTGGATCACATATGTTTCAGACAAAAGAATTGCAAAGCGTGGGAATTGTTTCAATAGAAACCGGAAATTGTTTCGGGTGAAATTGCAGAAGGTGGTTCTGCATGTGATATTGAAATATTGCAAGGGCTATATGTGAATGTTTGTTAATTAAAGTAATTAACAAAATTCTGAATAAATTTAATAAAAAGAGTTTTATTAAATTAGAGAGCATTAAATTTGGAGAAATTCAATGCATTTAAAGTGGAGACTTTAAAAGGGAATGTGAAGAGGCATTTTAATGTGGAGGGGTTACCACCACATGAATGGGGGAGGTGAGGGGTCACCCCCCATGCGCTGACCATGGAGAGAGGGGGCACCCCCTCCTCCTATAAAAGGCCACACATTCCCTCCTTCATCCTCACACCTCCTTGTGAAGGATGTCTCTCCCCCTCTAGAATTATTCCCCTATGGTCTCGGATTAGCGAGATACATGTTCCCGGTGGCATTTCATCTGGAAGGAGTTGCTGCTTCCGCTGGATCGCTGGAGTGAGGAGGTGGAGGTTGTCCGGTGGCTTGAACGTGTGTGCGAGTGCGGATGCGCTGCTGAGTTGCGGCGCTCGGACTTCCACTCGATCTTGAGATCGGCAAGTGTACGACTACATCAACCACGAGTTCCTACTCGTTAACAAAAATCGTTGTCTTCAAGGGTAAGTTCTCGTTGGATGTATGTCCACTCGTTGCTTTGTACCTAGTAGATAGAGCTTGGCGTGTAGTTCTCATCGTAGGAATTTTTTTGTTTTCTATGCTACGGACCCAACAGATTCCGCCCCCCAGGACGAAAAGAATATCTGGCATTTCAAGGCGGACGATTTCTCCCTCATCTAGAGTGGAATGCTCTATGCCATGGAGCTGGAGCTTCAAAGGTGTTTTGAGAAGATGAATGCCTTTGAGATCATTGAGGATCTCAAGGTTGTCTTTGCTCCATATGCTCGAGCAGAGAGGTATGATGCTTCCGAGCTCTTCTTCTTTGTTAAAATGGAAGAGCATAGCAGTATCAGTGAGCACGTAGTCAAACTATCTGGCTACATGATACGTCCATTTTGCATCACTATTCTATGTCTTAATTCACTATTATTCATTGATATATTTCGTATTGAGAGGTGATACTTATGTTATTTCATCTGTTTTTGCATGGTTGATGACTTTTGGAGCATGGACCACTGCAAGTGATTCATGGAAAAGGTGCTGTTTGGAGGTAAAATTCAAGATCAGAAAATCCGAAAAATATCGAAAATCCTATTTTTCCGTAAGACTAAGGATGCCAGAAGACGGAGTGGAGATGGGCCAGGGGCCCACACCACCTCGGGCGCAGCGACTAGGCCAGGCCAGCAGGTGTGGCCGCCTGCCCACCTCTCCCCTAAAAGTATATCATCCTCCCGAAACCCTAAGACTCAGGGGGCGACCACAGAAAGATTCCGCCGCCTCTGCGGGGCGGAAAACACCGAGAGAGAAAGATCTCTCCGGCACACAGATTTCTGTTGGGGGAATTCCTTCTCGGAGAGGGGAGATCGTCGCCTGATACATTGCAAATGTATCTATAATTTTTTGATGTTCCATGCTTGGTTTTATCCACCTTATAGTGTTTTGTCCATACTTTGGAGTACTTTTCATATGATTTCTTAGACTAACCTATTAACAAGAGCCATAGTGCCAGCTGCCTGTTTTCTGCTGTTTTTGGTTCTAGGAAAGTCAGAAAATCAATATTCTCGGAATTGGACGGGACAAAAGCCAAAGTGCCTATTTTTTCGGAAGTCATCAAGTGCCAGAATACAAGACGGAAAAGGGCCAGAGGCCGGCCACACCACACGCTGCTGGCCGTCGGGCCCGCCAGGCTGGTGGTGGCCCCTGGCACCCCCTCGAACTCCCCTTCCGACTATAAGATGCCCTCGAGACGTAAACCCTAAGTGCCTGATCAAAAATCCACGAAAGAGTCTATAGCCACCGTCATCTCCATCCCTAGATCGGGAGGGATCTGAAGCTCTTCCCGGCACCCTGCCGGAGAGGGGAATTCACCCTGGAGGCCTTCTTCATCACCATGCAAGCCTCCGGTGTGATGTGTGAGTAGTTCATCCTTGGACTACGGATCCATGTAGTAGCTAGATGGCTGGTTCTCCTCCTTTGTGCTTTCATGTCTAGATCATGTGAGCTCCGCTCATGATCAAGATCATCTATTTGTAATTCTGCATGTTGTGTTTGCGGGGATCCGATGGATATTGAGATGCTATTTCAGATTGATTATTGATTCTATCATGTCTTTGTTATTTGTGATCTTGCATGCTTTCCGTTGTTAGTAGCTATCTTGGCCAAGTAGATGCTAGCAACTCCAAGAGTTAGTATTTATGCTCGATAGTGGGTTCATGCCTCTGGTAATCTGGAGAAGTGACAGAAATCGCTAAGGTACTAGATGTGCTGTTGCTACTAGGGAGAAAACAGCAATCCTTTGTTCATAGAACAATCGTATTGTTTACTTTACATGCAGTTCATAAAGCAATAATCTGTTGCTTGCAACTTAATACTGGAGGGGGTTCGGATGATAACCTGAAGGTGGATTATTAGTCATAGATGCAGTTGGATGGTGGTCTATGTATTATGTTGTAATGCCCAATCGAATCTCAAAGGATTCAAGATGATTAGTATATGCATGTATTGCTTTCTCGGTGTTTGTCAATTGCCCCGCTGTAATTTGTTCACCTAGCATGTTATCTATCTTAAGGAGAGCCACCTCTAGTGAACTATGGATCCCGGTCCTTTTCTTTACATACAATCTACAAATTGTTTACTTCTTTGTGTTTACTTTCTGCAAACTATTACTTCCTTCCATTCGTTACGTTTAATCCTTTGTTTTCCGCAAAACACGTTGAGATTGATAACCTCATCGCAAGTTGGGGACAAAGTTCTGTGGTTGTGTTGTGCATGTCTCCACGTTGCTACTAGCACCGGTAGTGCGCCCTGCCAAAGCTCAGCTAGTAACACCTTTGGGGTGTTTCCTTGCTCCTACTGGTTCGATTAAACCTTGGTTTCATAACTGAGGGAAACTTTCTGCTGTGCTCATCATACCTTCCTCTTGGGGTTCCCAGCGAGCTCTACATCAACCACGCACCAGCACTTTTCTAGGCGCCATACACAGAGCCATCAAGCAATTTTCTGGCGCTGTTGTCGGGGAGTCAAGGACATCTTCACAAGGGGAGTCCCTCATAACCAATCTCTTTACTTTGTTGTTTTTGTTTTGCTTAGTTTTCTTTTTGCTTAGTTTGCTTGTTTTGTTATTCAAAAACACAAAAAAATTAGTTTTACTAGTTTGCTTTCTTATTTGAAAACACAAAAAAAATTAGTTCCTATCTTAAGTTGCCACTATGTCTAGCCTTGATCCAATCACTATGTCACCCGAGGAAATGATTTTCACTTTTAAACAAGGAATTGATTAAAGTTTTAAGGAAGCTTGGTCTAGAATCTCTGATCTACATGAAAAAACTGAGCCTAAAATGACTCAAAGCTTGTTCCTTAGCAGTTTTTACCTTGGGATTGCTCTTTGCTATAGATATGCTTTAGATGCTGTTGTGGGAGGAGATTTCCTCTAATGTAATGAGGATGGTGCTATTAATGCTATAAAGAAATTGATCCTTAATTACAACTTGCCTAGCCAAACTGATATTTCTTTCTCTAGAATATTTGCTAGATTGAACACTCTTGAGACTAGCACTACTAGCTTAAAAGATTGCTATAATACGCTTAGGGAACATCACAATTATGTTCCAATAAAATCTGAACCATCAAAGTGGCTCCCTACAGTAGATTGAGATAAACACTGAAACTTTTCAAGCTCTCTGTGATATCATGTCTGAATTTTGTCTTATGCCCAAAGATATTTATAAATCTTTGAATACTTGGGGGCTTACTGAAGGAGGAAAAGAAGTATCTCTTGCTAATAATACTACCATATTACCTCTTGGAATAGCCGAAGGAGTGTTTACAAAGATCCTTGGGAAAATGATTTCTACTGATTATCTTGTTATTGAATGTGCAGGAAAAGGACAAATTACACTTGGAAGGTCCCTATTAGAACTCCTTGGAGCAATAATAGATGTGGGAAAGGGGACCATGCACCTTCCTTCTCCACCAAACAATCATATTTTCCCCAAGGTTAAGAATAAAAGTAAGAGAGGTAAGGGCAAGAAATTTGGTCTTAATGCTTCTTCATTTGAGAACACTTGATTCTTTTTCTTGCTTCTTATGCCTAACTTAAAGGCGTTAAAGAAAAGTACTTATTGGGAGATAACACAAAAGTTTTAGATGAGTCTTGAAAGTTATTACTTCAGTAATAACCGCTCCTTATCCTTTTTATTTGTTTTTTGTGCCAAGAATAACCTCTAATGAGAGAGAAGTAATGATTGGGAAAGTTGCTGTCCCGAAACAGATTTATCTGCTTCACCGTAAAAATTCGTGTAAAATCTCTGAAAGTCTTTTTGAGGCATGAATTTTTGTGCTTCTGCCCCAGGTTGTTATCTAACTTTCGTCAGTTCAACACATTTTGATTTTAGCAACATAAGGTCTTCGAAACAATTCGTCTTTACCTGCTGGTTTGTTTTGACAGATTTCTGCCATTTTCTGTATTTGCTTCTTGTTGGTTCCTTTTTGAGTTCTTTTGGGGAATTGAGCTTTTTGAGGGAAGTTCTACAGTAGCTAGTGTTCTAATGGAAGTTTATTTGGTGTTAGAACTGAACCTTAAGACTTATTTATCTTGAGTGCACTAATGTTGCTAATAAAGATTGTGTGAAGTTTTGTATGAAGGAAAAATTTCAGGTGTATGGAAGGAATGAGTAATGAGATGAAGGATGGACTAAAGCTCAAGCTTGGGGATGCCATGCGTGTCACCCCAAGAAATATCCAAGAAGTACAAGCGTCAAATCTTGGGGATGCCCAAGGCATCCCCTTCTTCATCAATAAAATCCCAGGTTTCTTCCAAACGCTTCATTTTTATTGTTTCATGCACAGTTGTGTCATTCTTGGAGCGTCTTCTTTTTCATTTTCGTGTTGGTTTTTAGTTTGCTTGGTTTGCTTAGTTTTATGAATAAATTGGTTGGACCCCCTCTTTCATACATTGGTTTGCAAATAGTTTGGTTTGGTTTGGAAAAGAGTAGGAAAGTTCATGCTTATGTGGTAAAAAAAGCTTGTTTTTGACTGTGCCTATGCTTTGTCATGCCATGCTTGATATTGTTTTGGCTTTATGCTTAGTATTCTTTGCTATAGCATGACTTGTTATAAACAAGTGAGATTGCTTAATGTGCCTTGGATGAATCATGCGTTGTTTTAGCATATTAAAGCATAGTATAGTGGTATTCTCCTTTGATGCTTTATTTGGGTTGACTTGGCGCATGCTCACACCATGTTATGACTATCTCAAGTCACCATAGCCTTTATGATCCTTTAGTTTTCAACTGTAGTATCACTTTATGCTTTGATCAATGATGTTTTGTCGCTCTGCATGATTATGGCCATTATTGCTCTCTTAGTTTGTCGCTCCCAGTCTTTTGCTAGCCTCCACACCAAAGTATGAGTTCCACTCATGCATCCAACTCCCTAAACCAAGTTATTCCAAAGAGTCCACCATACCTACCTACTAGCTTATGCTATTTCAAGTATATTCATGCTTTTGTTTACCTTCCAAATTAAACTTGTTATGAGAAAACTAGTGATTAAAGCTCTCACGAACTTGATGGCACACTTTACTTTCTTGCCTGTAATAAACTTGAACCATTGGGTCCTTCTTTGTTGCGTATATGCTTGCGCTTTATAAGTTGAAATTATAAGAACCATGTTTCATGGGGAACGCTTTCAACATTGCACTTGTACTTTGTACCCCGTTGATATCATGTTCTTTTGCTTACGGATCCCGGCGGTGTGAAATAAAAGTGGAACTTGTAAGATCATGGAGTTTGTATGTGTGTTAGAGAAACGCCTGGGCCGCTAGCCTAAGCCATGCTTAATCATGGTGGAAACTTGTAGCATCACCATAATGAGCACTCTATGAAGCATCCTCAATAAAAACCTATGCAAATAGCAAATAAAAAGATCGCTGAGATGCTCATTGTGCACCGCCTTGTCATTTTGATTATGGGAAAGCTCCCGTATCATGTGCAAGGGGTACCCCGTTGGCGGTTCTTAATGATACACATGTACTTACAATGACAAGAGCTTACTCGTGACTGAAGTTGATTAGCATGAGGACCGGTCTTCATAAGTAAGGGGCATGAGATTTCGGTTTATAACTTGTCAAGCATATCCTCTTAGTTATGTCACTTTAACCTTAATCACTTTAAAGATGCTTATGATTGGGGCAATGAGAGCTGAAAGCTATAAGTACCATAATTTTTGGAAGCTCTTTATGAGACTTGAATCCCTACTTCCTTTTACAAAGGCCTTTCTTCCACCATTATATTGAGTCTCCACCTTCTATCTTTATGCACCTACTTTGAGAGCATAGTGGCCATTCTTAGTTCTATGTGCATTGTCCCAAGACTAGTTGATTGATGCATACTTTGATCTTGCTTGTTTTAAACTATTGTATCTAGTCACTCTTATGAACTTTGAAGGTGTCCTATGCATTTATATTTGCTACTCTATGAGGGACAGGCTGAATACAATTATGCTATGTTTTCTTTATGTGAAACAAACAAACGTCTTGCAAAGCATTGTTATTCATGAATCTTTTGTTTATGCCTTTTCATGTTGCATCATAGTTTCTTTGCTTATTGCTAGAACTTTGTCTTTCATGCTATGATTGAAGTACTATGATCCCAGCTTTGAATGTTTTACAAATACTTTGATCAAGTCTTTGATGGTGCATGTCACCTCAAAAATTATTCTTTCTTTTTATCACTTACCTACTCGAGGACGAGCAGGAGTTAAGCTTGGGGATGTTGATACATTGCAAATGTATCAATAATTTTTGATGTTCCATGCTTGGTTTTATCCACTTTCTTATGTTTTGTCCACACTTTGGAGTACTTTTCATATGATTTCTTGGACTGACCTATTAACAAGAGCCACAGTGCCAGCTGCCTGTTTTCTGCTGTTTTTGGTTCCAGGAAAGTTAGAAAATGAATATTCTCGGAATTGGACGGGACAAAAGCCAAAGTGCCTATTTTTCCAGAAGTCATCAAGTGCCAGAATACGAGACGGAGAAGGGCATATGCCGGCCACACCACCTGGCCGCGCGGCCAGGCCGGGCCCGCGCCAGGGGGTGGTGTGGTGGCCCCTAGCACCCAAGTGCCCGATCAAAAATCCATGAAAGAGTCTGTAGCCGCCGTCATCTCCATCCCTAGATCGAGAGGGATCTGAAGCTCTTCCCAGCACCTTGCCAGAGAGGGGAATTCACCCTGGAGGCCTTCTTCATCACCATGCAAGCCTCCGGTGTGATGCGTGAGTAGTTCATCCTTGGACTACGGATCCATGTAGTAGCTAGATGGCTGGTTCTCCTCCTTTGTGCTTTCATATCTAGATCTTATGAGCTCCATTCATGATCAAGATCATCTATTTGTAATTCTGCATGTTGTGTTTGCGGGATCCGATGGATATTGAGATGCTATTTTAGATTGATTAGTGATTCTATCATGTCTTTGTTATTTGTGATCTTGCATGCTTTCCGTTGTTAGTAGCTATCTTGGCCAAGTAGATGCTAGCAACTCCAAGAGTTAGTATTTATGCTCGATAGTGGGTTCATGCCTCTGGTAATCTGGAGAAGTGACAGAAATCTCTAAGGTACTAGATGTGCTGTTGCTACTAGGGAGAAAATAACAATCCTTTGTTCATAGAACAATCGTATTGTTTACTTTACACGCAGTTCGTAAAGCAATAATCTGTTGTTGCAACTTAATACTGGAGGGGGTTCGGATGATAACCTGAAGGTGGATTATTAGTCATAGATGCAGTTGGATGGCGGTCTATGTATTATGTTGTAATGCCCAATCGAATCTCAAAGGAGTCAAGATGAGTAGTATATGCATGTATTGCTTTCTCGGTGTTTGTCAATTGCCCCGCTGTAATTGTTTCACCCAACATGTTATCTATCTTAAGGAGAGCCACCTCTAGTGAACTATGGATCCCGGTCCTTTTCTTTACATACAATCTACAAACTGTTTACTTCTTTGTGTTTAGTTTCTGCAAACTATTACTTCTTTCCATTCGATACGTTTAATCCTTTGTTTTCCACAAAACACGATGAGATTGACAACCTCATCGCAAGTTGGGGACAAAGTTATGTGGTTGTGTTGTGCATGTCTCCACGTTGCTACTAGCACTGGTAGTGCGCCCTGCCAAAGCTCAGCTAGTAACACCTTTGGGGTGTTTCCTTGCTCCTACTGGTTCGATTAAACCTTGGTTTCATAACTGAGGGAAACTTGCTGCTGTGCTCATCATACCTTCCTCTTGGGGTTCCCAACAAGCTCTACATCAACCATGCACTAACACTTTTCTGGGCGCCATACACAGAGCCATCATCGCCATCAACACCATTATCAAACTGGACTTCATCGGGATCATCATCATCATCATCACCACCATCATCACCATTAGCACCCTCATCACCATCTCCATATTGCTGTAACAATTGCATTGAATCTTGCATTAGTTCCTAGGGGAAATTTTCCCGGTGTTCATTACTCTTTATAGTTGATGCTATTGAGTGAACCATTGAATTATTATTTATGTTCAGATTGTTATACATCATTATTCCATCTCTGATCATGATCCATATGATGTCTTGTGAGTAGTTCGTTTTGTTCTTGAGGACAAGGGAAAAGTCATGTTGTTAGTAGTGGAGCTGTGTTGAGAAAGATTCAATAGTTTGTTATTTAAGTTGTGGTGTACTTCTTCTAGTGGTGTCATGTGAACATCGACTACATGACACTTCACCTATATGGGCCTAGGGGAATGCATTGTGTATATGGCTACTAATCGTAGGGGTTGCCGGAGTGACAGAAACCTAAACCCCCATTAGGAAACCATTGCACAAGGGACGTAAGGGTCTTAGAGTTTAAAGCTGTAGTTAGGTTTCTACCTTAATTACTTTCTTGTACTTACGGATGTTTGCAAGGGGTATAATCACAAGTATGTATTAGTCCTAGGAAGGTCGGTACATTAGCACAGGTTCACCCACACAACACTTAGCAAGCTAAAGAAGATTTATCAACTATACTGCTTAAAGCACTTGACAGTCTTCCCATGTGTCCTCGAGAACGTTTGGTCATCTTAAGTAATACAACCGGCTTGTCCTTTGCTGCATAAAGGATTGGGCCACTTGCTGCATTTATTTCTACTGTCTTTTATTTACTCGTACTTTGTTTACTTGCTTTATCAAAAACCCCTAAAAATCCGTTTGCTAAATATTTGTAGAGAATTCCTGATCCATACCACTAGCCAGCACCTTCTGCTCCTCACTGGGTTCGACACTCTTACTTATCGAAAATACTGCGATACACCCCCTATACTTGTGGGTCATCACTATGTTAAGCATTTGAACACCCTGGATGCAAAATCCTGAAGGAGCTCGCGATTGATAGAGTGTTGCACTCGCTGCCCTAGCTATAAGAGCTTTGTGATGAACTACAACATGCAAGGGATGACTAAGACCCTTGCTGAGGTGTTCGCCATGCTCAAAACTGCTGAGGTTGAAATCAAGAAGGAGCACACAATGTTGATGGTCAATAAGACCACCAATTTTAAGAAGCCGGGGCAAAAGGGAAAAGGCAAGGGCAAGAAGTCCAAGAAGGATGGCTAGTTCGTTGCCAGTACCTCAAAGACTGCCAAGCCTGGCCCTAAGCTCGGCACTACGTGCTACTACTGCAAAGGGGATGGGCACTAGAAATGCAACTGCCCCAAGTACCTTGAAGACAAGCGAGCCGACAAGATAGCCGCCAAGGACAAAGGTATATGTGATATACATGTTATTGATGTGTTCCTTACAAGCGCTAGGAGTAACACCTGGGTATTTGATACCGGTTATGTTGCTCACATTTGTAACTCTCAACAGGATCTGCAGAGTAGGAGGCGCCTGAGGAAGGACGAGGTGACGATGCGCGTCGGCAATGGTTCAAGAGTCCAAGTGATGGCCGTCGGCACCCTGCATCTCCGTCTACCATCAGGATTATTTTTGGTTTAGAATGCTACTATGTACCCGCATTGAGTATGAATATTGTGAGTGGGTCTTGCTTGTTGCAAGATCGTTATTCGTTTAAATCAGGAACAAATGGTTGTTCAATTTATATGAATGATATTTTCTATGTTCATGCCCCTGTGTGTGATGGTTTATTCTTACTTGATATTGATTGTGATACACACATCCATAGTGTTGATGCTAAACGTTGTATGCATAATGATGATAATTCCATGTTTATGTGGCATTGCCATCTTGGTCACATTGGCATAAAACGGATGAAGAAGCTTCATTCAGAAGGGCTTCTTGGATCATTGGATTTCGAATCCCTTGATACATGTGAGCCATGCCTCATGGGCAAGATGACTGGGACACCATTCTCCGAGACAATGGAGAGAGATGTAGACCTACTAGGAATCATACATACAGATGTATGTGGACCAATGAGCGTCTCAACACGCAATGGTTATCGTTACTTTGTTACCTTTACTGACGACTTAAGCAGATATGGATATATCTACTTAATGAAGCACAAGTCTGAAACCTTTGAAAAGTTCAATGAATTTCAGAAAGAAGTAGAGAATCAACTTAACAAGAGAATCAAGCATATTCGATCGGATCGGGGAGGCGAATATTTGAGTTATGAGTTTAACATGCATTTGAAGGACTGTGGGATTATCCCACAGCTTACGCCAGCTGGAACACCACAACATAATGGTGTGTCGGAATGACATAACCGAACCCTATTAGATAGTGTGCGGTCCATGATGTCTTTAACTGATTTGTGTCTTTTTGGGGATACGCATTGGAAACCGCTACTTTTATTTTAAACCGAGCACCATCCAAATCCGTGGAGACAACCCCATATGAGATATGGTATGGACAGAAGCCAAAGTTGTTGTTTCTAAAAGTTTGGGGTTGTGAGGCTTACGTCAAGAAACTGTAGCCTGACAAACTCGAACCCAAATCAGAAAAATGTATCTTTGTGGGATATCCAAGGGAAACCGTTGGGTATACTTTCTACAACCAGGCCGAAGGCAAAACATTTGTCGCAAAAACTGGCACCTTTCTCGAGAAAGAGTTTCTTGCTAAAGGAGTTAGTGGAAGGAAAATTGAGTTAGATGAAGTTGTTGACCCTTCTCTCCAAATTCCGAGTAGCACAACAGAAGTTGTTCCAAAACCACTCCCCAACATGGAGGAAGAGCCCAATGATGATGATCAAAACAACAACATCGAGACTCCTGAGGTTCGTAGGTCTACAAGAGTTCGTGCCACTCCTGATTGGTATAGTAGCCTTGTGATGTCTGTCATCCTAGATGAACAGGAAGACCCTGCAAACTACAAAGAAGCTATGGATAGTGCTAACTCTGAGAAATGGCTAGAAGCTATGAAATCCAAAATAGGATCCATGTATGAGAACCAAGTTTGGACCTTGGTAGATCTTCCAGTAGGCCGCAAGGCTGTGGAAAATAAATGGATTTTAAAGAAAAAGATAGATGTGAATGGTAATGTGACCATTCACAAAGCTCTACTTGTCGCAAAGGGGTTTCGACAAATTTAAGGAGTTGATTACAACGAGACTTGTTCTCCCGTAGTGATGCTTAAGGGTGTCCGGATTTTAATAGCAATTACTACACATTCCGACTATGAAATTTGGCAGATGGATGTCAAGACCGCATTCCTCAATGGTCACATTGATGAAGAGTTGTATATGATGCAACCGGAAGGTTTTGTTATCCTAAGGATGCTGGAAAGGTATGCAAGCTTCAGCGGTCCATTTATGGATTGAAGCGGGCATCTCGGAGCTAGAACCAACGTTTTGATCAAGTGATCAAGAGTTTTGGATTTGTCCAAAATCAACAAGAGTTCTGTGTTTACAAGAAAGCGAGTGGGAGATCAGTTGTTTTCTTAGTAGTATATGTGGATGACATATTACTCTCGGGAAACGTTGTGGATCTTATGAGAAGCGTGAAAGCATATTTGAGTAGTCAATTTTCCATGAAGGATCTAGGTGAAGCTGCATACATATTAGGAATCAAGATCTATAGAGATAGATCAGGGCGCCTAATTGCATTAAGTCAGAGTACTTACATCGAAAAGATTTTGAAGAGGTTCAAAATGGACAATACCAAAAGGGGCTTTGTACCAATGATGAAGAATTGCAAAATGAGTATGACTCAATGTACGATAACAGATGATGATAGAGAAAAAGATGTTTTACATCGCCTATGCCTCAGCCATAGGATCTATCATGTATGCAATGTTAAGTATGTGACCTGATGTGGCATTGGATCTTAGTTTGACGAGCCGATACCAAAGTAATCCAGGACTGGATCACTGGACAGCTGTGAATAATATCCTAAAGTATCTAAAAAGAACAAAAGATATGTTCCTAATCTATGGAGGAAGTGATGAAGCTCTAAACATAATGGGTTACGTGGATGCAAGCTGGAACTCAGATCATGATGACTCGAAGTCTCAAACAGGATTTGTGTTCCTAGTGAATGGTGGGGCGGTAACCTAGAAGAGTAAGAAGCAGCCGGTGGTGGCACAGTCTTCAATGGAGTCTGAATACATTGCTACGGCTGATGCAGCGAATGAAACTGTTTGGCTAAGGAATTTCGTCATTGAACTAGGAGTTTTTCCAAATGCGCAAGACCCCATGACAATCTATTGTGATAACATGGGAGCTATTGCAAATGCAAAGGAACCAAGGACTCATTCCGCAACCAAACATATCAAGCTTAGATTTCACGTCATCAGACAGAATGTTGACGAAGGTGAAGTCAAGATTTGCAAAGTAGATACGGAGCTGAATATGGCAGATCCTTTGACAAAAGCTCTCCATCAGGAAAAGCGCGAACAACACCGAGATTCCATTAGTGTTAGGTTCCTGCCTATTGTGAACTAGTTTTATTTGTACTCTAGTGCAAGTGGGAGACTGAAGGAGTTATGCCCTAGAGGCAAATAATAAAGTGTATGATTTGATATATCTCCTATATGTTTGTAATACGTTTCATACTATGCTATAACTGTGTTATTATGAAACGTTAATACACGTGTGGTATGTAAACAAACCGTGTCTCTAGTTACCTCTAGCGAACTAGTTCATTGGTCATGAGGATGGTTTGGGTTTCAAGATCATGGGCATTTATGCCAATTGACAATGGGGTCATGTTATTAGTTGAATAACATGATAGACAAACATCCAACCGTTATATCTTGAATGAGATCTAGTCACAAAGTTCACCATTTGATGATAAAGCACAGAGAACCTCGCAACCTGATCCTTCGACTGCGAGGTAATGCAAATCACCATTCCGAAGGAAGCTTAGATGGTTATCAAGAATCATCTTGTAACAGGGTGATCAAAAAGGTGCCACTCAGGTTTTCGAAAGGGATGAGTAGAGGAGTACATATCAAGACCAGGATTTGTCTAATCCATGTAACGGATAGATACATGTGGCCATCTCAGTGACGTTGCATTAATGAAGCTTTCAAGCATGTGACTTGGTCACAGAATGCAACGACATGAGAATGAGTAAATAAGTTCATTGGTAACGAGACCGAACTAAGGTATGGGGATACCGAAGATCAAGTCTCAAATGAATTAGGTATCATATGACAAAGGGAACGGGAAACGACTATCTCACGGTTCGAGCGATTGTATTCGTGAAACGCACGGGAGTCACATCGCCATCTAGGTCCCTCTATTGATCATTGATGTGAGAGTAGTCTCGATCATGTCTGGAGTGTTTCCGAATCGAAGGATATAACGCTTAAGGGTAGGGACGCTTAGGGTAGATGAGGTATCGTAGGAGAAATAGAGAAAGACAAATCGGAATAGTTTCGGATAACATCCGATAGAGATCGGAAGGGGTCCGAAAGGTGTTCCGGAGAAAAGGAATATGATAATATATGTATTTGAATGTTAATTAGAGAATTAATATTAAATATATATTAATAAAGGCTTCCTAATGCTAATGGGCCTCACCCGAAGGGAGGCCCAATACGGCATGTCGCCTAGGGAGAGGGGGCCAGACGGCCTGGGCTTGGTGGGCCGCCCCAGTGGGGCCCACCTAGGGCCGGCGGCTGCCCCTAGGTGGCTGACGGGTGTGGGAATTAGTCCCACACCGCCTGGCCCTTGGGTGGTGCGCCCCCTCCCCCTTTGGAATCATCCCATTCCCTCTCATTCTCTCTCTCTCTCATCCACTCAGGACTTCTCTGTAATATCAGAGAGGACCTCGTGGGTGAGTTCTCCACCTTCACACCACCGTCGTGTGATCAGCGATCTGACATCTGCTTCTTCTGCTGCTCGGCTGGATTGGAGTCCGGTTGATGTCTCCTATACCGGACGTGTAACGAAATTCGGAGGCACCACACTTGGGGTGCTGCTCGTCTTCATCAATATACGCTTTCCTGCGTAATGCGTGCCTTGGTCTTCAAAGGTATGAATGACGCTTCTCTCCTCCGTTACTTATGTCTATACAGTAGAGATCCTGGTATTAGTGTTCGAGTAGATAATTTTTTTTTGTTTTCTGCTACGGAACCCTTCACGAAGAACCCAAAGTTTGACGGTCTCCAAGACCCAAAGATCTGGCTGGAGGACCACATTTCCTCCGTCAGGTTGCACGGCGGAAACAAGAGTATAGTCATGTAGTGCCTCCAGCTGCAGCTGCAGGGCGCTGCCCGCGCGTGGCTCAACAACCTCCCCCGTGAAACGATCCGTAGCTGGGAAGAGCTGGTCTATAGCTTCGTCCAAAACTTCAAGGGCACTTACAAAAGGCCCGCATCAATCTAAGAGCTAAAGGCCTGCTATCAGAAGCCCGGTGAATCACTGTGCTCCTACATCCAGAGGTGGTCCATCACTAAAAACTCCACAGAGGATATATTCGAGGACCGTGCAATCGACGCGTTCAACGACGGCGTACGCCATAGAGAGCTCAGGGAGGAGCTGGGTCGCATGAAGCCCAAAACAATCGACCACCTGATGGAAATCATAAAGAGGTGGGTAGATGGAGAGGACTCGGTGAAAAATAACCATGTCCACTTAGACGACGAGGAAGACCTCGGCCACAAACACGACCGTCAAGGAAAGCGTCGGATGCACGGCTATGAAGACCGTGAAAAAGTCGACATGGTCGCGGTTGGCTACGCTGACAAAAGCGACAACGACAACTGCAGCAGCTGGTATTGCAGCGATGGCTACCGTGACAGCGGGAAAACCACATAGGTATGGCAACACCGTACCCGTGACAAAGCCCCTAGAATGTCGATCTAGGATAAACTATCTAGACCTTGCAACATCCACTTCTACATCGACAAACATGATGGCAAGAAGAAGTCCAGTCACCTTCTAAAGGACTATCGCAAGTTCCTCAAGATCCACGAAGGCCTCGCCCAGATACATTGCGACGCAATAAATCAGGGTTACGGAGCTGCCCCAGGTGCCATAGCTCACGGAGCACCACCACCACCTGCGGCTGCACCAGCCTAGAACAATGGAGGTGAGCAGTACCCACGACCACTGCGGAATATGGGCATGATCCAAAAAGGGCGCCCCTCCAATAGGGTGCAAAAGTCAATTACTCGCCAAGTTAATTTGGCAGTCAACTCTCCACCCTCAACCACTGAGTACCTCAACGGATGCGAGTCCTGCATCACCTTCGACAAGCGTGATCACCCGCGCCAAGTACCTCGCCCAGGCCACCGTCCCCTGGTGCTCGAGGCACAAATAGGTGGCTACGAAGATGAGTCGTGTCTTCATGGACGGCGACAACGGCATCAATCTCATGTTCGCCAGTACCCTGTGCGCCATGCGGATCCCCCTCTCTTGCCTAGAGGCCTCTGACACAATGTTCCACGGCATTGTCCCAGGGAAAGGCGTATACCCCTAGGAAAAATCAACCTGGACGTCATCTTCGGCACGCCAACAAACTTCCAGCGAGAGCACCTCGAGTTTGAAGTGGTCGACTGGCCCTCACAATATCACACAATCCTTGGACATGTCACGTTCGCGAGGTTCATGGCGGTCCCGCACTATGCCTACCTGCAGATGAAGATGTCGGGACCCAACAGTATTATTACCGTCAGCGGAAGCTTCGCCAAGTCACATAGTTAAGACAGGGAATTCAACAGAATCTTCCAATCTTTCGGCACGCAAGAAAAACTGGTGACACTGAAGGAGTCGACAAACAACAACCTTCCTCCTCCAAGTAAGCCAAACGTACCCGACCAATCCTTCGACTCGTCGGTGCATACCAAGGCGGTCCAGGTCCACTCGACGGATCCGACCAAGACGGTCCTCATCGCCAACAACTTGAGTTCCGCATAGGAACTCACGCTCGTCGAATTCCTTCGTGAGTGCTGGGAGATCTTCGCTTGGTGTCCAGTGGACATGCCAGGAGTTCCCAGGGAATTCGCCGAGCACTCACTCAACGTGAATCCTGACGCTAGACCAGTCAAGCAGTCAATACGTCGGCTCTCAAAACCAAGGGCAAAGGCGGTCGGTATGGAAGTCAACAGACTCCTCAATGCCAACTTTATACGAGAAATAAAGGATAGCTCTTGGGTGGAAAATCCCGTGCTTGTTCCTAAAAAGGACACGGATATCCTACGGATGTGCTTGGACTTCACCTGTCTCGACAAGCATTGCCTCGTCAGAAGGATAGGAGGATAAGGAGAAGGGAATGAGAAGAGGAGAAGGAGAAGGAGAAGGGAAGGATAGGAGGAGAAGGAGATAAGGAGAAGGAGAAGGGGATGGGAGGAGAAGAGGAGAAGGAGGAGAAGGGAATCAGAGGAGGAGAATAAGAATAAGGGGAGGGGAGGCTCGGATTTGAAGTCCACCCACACTTATCCGTGGCGCACCACAATAGGATGCGCCACCGATAAGTGGGCACAATTTTTGTTTCCTGCAGGAAAAATCTTCTTTTTCCATTTTCCTTTTTGAATTTTGAGAATCTAAAAAATCGATAAACGGTCTCTAATGATTGCGAGCGGATACAAAATTCCGTGCTCATCGTTTTGGTATATTATAGATTTTTTCCGATGTCGTATGCAAAAGTTATGGCTGTTTTACCGTGCCATGACCTTTTTTTGCAAAAAGGTTGAAACTCATGTTTGCTAATTTTCCTAAAAACTAAATCACATAACCTACCTATATATGAAAGGATTTTATTTTTCGAAGTGTTTATCTCATTTCCTTTTATTTTTTGCAAGACGGAAAAGGCGATCCACGGGGTGGTGGGGAGCAGAATTTAGATGGTGTCTGACTTATCTGTGGCGCATGTGTTTGCGGTGCACCACTGGTAAGAGAAATATCCGTGGCGCACGGCCACCACATGCGCCATGGATATGTTAGGGACCATCCATAAGTGGTAGATCTAGATGCCAGACTTATCTGCGGTGCACCTAGAGCCCATGCACACGGCTATTTTTGTTATCTGTGGCGCATATTTTAGATGTTCGCCACATGTTATTTACCTATGGTGCATCACCCTTTCCATGCTCCACTGGGTACCAATCCATGGATAAACAAATCTATAGTAGTGATATTCCTTCATATAAACTTAATGAAAACATTAGTCCATAGGGATTGTTACTAATCACCAAAATCACACATAGGGGCAATTACCCTTTCAGATGGCCTAGCACATGGCCGAGGAGGAGGTGGACGCCTTCGAAAAAGAAGGCCATATGGATGAGGAGGCACTAGAGCAGGTGGTGGAGACAGCTTCAAAGGAGGCCGACCGATGGGTGGTGTACGAGATTCACCACGTCGCCGCCAAGGAGGCGGTTTCATGGGAGGCCGCATTAGCGGCCCTCCGCGAGATCCGCCATGAGGCGGCCATGACCACACTGGAGGAGGTGGATAGGGAGGCCACCAATGTCGCCATGCACGAGCTTCACCATGTCGCCGCCTTGCATAGGGCGGTGGAAACGGCCGAGCACGTCGTCGACGCGGTGACAGAGGAGGAGCATGTGGCCAATGACGCCGAGGCGGCAGCCGCGTGGTCTCTTGTTGAAGGGGATGAGAATGAGGTGGACAAGGACGACGAGGAGGAAGCGACGGAGGAGGAGGCAATCACTGTCCCCTTGCAGATCGCGTAGGCGATGGGCCTCGGCCCCAACAGGTCTCCGGTGAGGCGACCCCAACCGAGAGCTCGCAGTGCAGGGAGTAGGTACACTGTGCCGCCGATGATCGGCTGGTGGAGGCGGCATCAAGGACGGCGACAGAGGCGGCCCGGGCCGACTAGGAGGCGAGGGACCACTAGGCGGCCGAGCTGGAGAGGGCGCTGCCAACCGGGAGGCGGACCGCCAGAAGGCGGCGAGCAAGGCGATAGATCACGGTGGATGTCAACTCGAACGCCTCCAGGTGCACACCATCTAGGCGGCGAGTCGGCGATTGACGGAGCCAGCGGCCGCGGCAGCGGCGATGAGTAGCCGTAGAGACGGCCTCCTCCAGCAGCAGTAGTAGTCTTTTTTTTTGTTCAAAATTGCCTTTTTGTAATGACGAGGGCCAAATCAAATGGAAAACAAATTTTAGTACTAATATTTCACTTACATATGAGCCCGAGCGGCCGATTGGTGGACAGCCACATTGTCCGTGCGCTATCCGGACCGGCGAAAACATTGCCCAAATTTGGTACGACGATGGATCGGGCCGGACGCATCGGTCTAAATGGGTCATACTGCTGGAGACCCACGCACGTTGCGCGAGTCCGAACGCATCTGGACCGGTTGGATCGAGTCCGTGGAGATTCCCTTAAAGATCAGCATACATATTTTTACAAAGTTCAGAACTAGGCGCCATACTTGATTAATATTCAGCCATTGACTACCGTTAAAAATAATATCACTTCTGGTTTTCCACAAGCTCCATAAAGCAAAGACACAAACTGAGTTTAAGATGACATGTTTATTGTTTGCTACCTAAAACTTGGTAATGGAAACATAGTTGGCACCAACACTAGTGTTAAATTAACTTGATATCACTTGCTAGATTTGTTTAGCAACTATGCAGTCAAAAAAGAGATGATGAATAGACTCATCATGTATACCAATGGTACAATCCTCAGATTTTTAAGCTCACTTTTCTTTATGTTATCTCTAGTCATCAACTTATTTTGAGAAAAAAATTATAGGAAAACATTAACTCTTGGTGGGATATGCAGTTGCGAGGCAGCAGGAATAAAAATAGTCACTACCCCTCCCCTCCCCTCCCCAGGTTGATAATGGCATAAAGAGATGAAGTATTTTACTTTGCTCACATATTTCCATATTAGAGAATCGATGTCACTAGATAGAGAAATAATAAATGCAATGACTTCTAACTCATACCATTGTTGCATGAGGGGACGAGAAGTTTCTCCTAAATGTCAATTTCAAATTCACCCCATCCCAAAGTTTTGAATAGTTTTCCCTTATTCATTACAGAGAAAATAAAGTTCAGAGAACTGAGAGAGAGGTGCCACACCAGGTATCTTCCCATAATCTAACGATTGCACCATTCTGTATTTTTCATCTATATCCTTAATGCTTCTAACATCTGAAAGAGCATGTGTTCCCCATGTGTGGTTTTGATAATTCATGACAATATTTATGGACTAATGTTTGCATTGAGTTGCACTTGTAAGAGCTGTCCATTGTCATCGCTTGGACCATGTGTTAGTTTCAAGGTTGAAAGATGGAGAAAATAAGAACAATAAGCAATGTCCAAGGGTTTTGAATCATATTGAAGAAAGAAGATGATTTAAGGTTGATCAAGACGAAGAATGGATCAACACTCAAAAGGAAATGATGTTGTGTGAGTTCAAGATGCGCCATCTTTATAAGATCTGGTGCTTAAAGCTTGCCATCCTCTGTGTTCATGGATCGATGAAGACATGTTCTAAGAAGAGGTTTCCACATGGTGTTTGTCGGAGCAATTCGCAAGTCTTCATCAAGCAAGAGCAAGAAAGAGCAATGAAGAAAGGTGTTCCATCTTAAGGAGGACAAGATCGTCTACATCAAGATCAAGTGGAATGCTCAAGGCAAAGGTATGATCTTGATATGTTTTCCTTTTATCGTTCTAATGTTGTTAGTTGGAATACTGGGCTTAGAATAGATAGCCGTACTATCAAGAGGGGCTCTCGACTGAGTAACTTGATCATATATTTCGGGAAGAGCTCAAACCATTGCATACTTATCATCCTTATTGGTTATTATTTGTATCTTACCCATGTGAAGTTTTAGATCTTGTGTATATTCTCATGGCAAGCTCTATTTCATCAAAAACGGATTTCATATGAAAATGTTGTTGCGTTTTTTATGTTGAAGTATTTACTGGTTCTTCTATGAGGTAGGTTCCACACATATTTTTTTCCGTTAGATTCTACTTGTATCTATATTTTCAACAAAATTGGTTTCATCATGATCGGAGTTTCCAATCTCAAGTTATTGTGTTTTGCATTTTGGAGGTTTTATCGATTCCTACTTTTAGATAAGTCCAACCTTTCATATTGTGGTTTTATCTCCGTGGTTGTACAATGATATTGTCTGCATGATCTTGTAGAGATTATTTCCCTCTTCAAAACGAGCCCAAGATCATCAAAATCGGAATCTGGATGCAAAAGTTATTGTCGTTTTCGTACTGAGTGTCCGGTAGTACCGAACTTTGGTATCGTGATTGCCTGCAAGAGTGCGTTTGGGTGACCGGGAACCCCAGGGACTCCGGTAGTACCGGGAAAAAGTCTGGTAGTACTCGGATACCTCCAAGAAATGCGTTTGGGCGACCCCGGAACCCAAGGGATTCTAGTATTACCGGGAACAAGTTCGGTAGTACCGGGATTACCTACAACAAGTGCGTTTGGGTGACCTGGGAACCCCAGGGACTCTGGTAGTACAGGGAAAAGTGCAGTAGCGAGAATCGTGTTTTTGTCTTGCAACGGTTGGATTTTGGGGGCCCTATTTAAGGGTCCTTTTCCCTAATGGTTCCCCAACCCTTATGCAAGTATTCCCCACCATTTTTGATCTTTTGGAGCTTGCTATCTCTCGATCACTTCAATGATTCTTGCATCTATTTAAGTGAAAAGAGAGAGGAGATCTAGATCTAAAACTCTATCAATCAATCTCTCCTCTAAGGGGAACATCTTGGGATCTAGATCTTGGATACTTTTGTGGTTTTCCTATTGTCTTCATCCTCTCTTATTCCCCAATATCTTTTATAGCTTTGGTGGAATTTGGGAGTGAAAGACTTGCCATTGCATTAGGTGCATTGGTTTGAGTTCTTCTCAGAGGATTTGGTTGGTGAAATCAAGAAGCTTGTTACTCTTGGGTTCTTGGAACCCTAGATGGTTAAGTGGCCTTTTGTGGAGAGTTCTTAGGGCCTCCAATTAAGTTGTGGAGCCCTCCTCGAGCTAGTGTCCTTGGTGGTGATTCCTGTGAGTCTCCAATTAAGTTGTGGAGATTGCCTCAAGCTTGTACGGGTTTGGTGACCGCCCTCAAGTGTAGTGGATCAGGTGCCTGTCGTGCGACAGGTGCTTGGGAGAATAGGGTGAGATCTCTTGTGATGCTGGTGGTCTTAGTACCACCCACCCCTCGAATGAGACGTACTACCTTGGAGGGAGGAACTCAAGAACATCGTCGCCTCTGTGTGCCTTGGTTATCTCTATACCCAAGCTCTTTACTTATGATCTTTAAATTATGATAGCCTTCGTGCTTGAAGTTGTTATCGCCTTGTTGCTTTTCTTGCTTAGTATAAGTTGTTTGTGCACATAGGTGAACCATAGTATATATAGGTTTTGTGCTTGACAAAGTAAACGCTAGTTTTATTCTGCATCTGTTAAGCATATCCCTTAAAAGTTTTAAACCGCCTATTCACCCCCCCTTCGGTGGCATCTGTGTCCTTTTCAACAGCCCACATGTCACCCTTCCAAAATTGGGAAGTGCTAGTTGTTTTACTACAAAACATGGTTGGTTTGAGTGTGTCATATTTGGTATCAACTAAGGTTTTCCTAAGTTTTCCCTCATATTGTGTGTATCTTTTGATCCAAGAACTAAGCAGGCAAAAATTTATGTTTGCTAGGTCAGGAATACTAAGGCCTCCAAATTCGTTTTTCTTACAAACTAACTTCCAATTTGTCAAATGGAACTTCCTTTGAACTTAAACATCATTCCATAGACAGTTCGCCATTTGTGTGTTGATTAGGTCCAAAGCCCATTTAGGGAATTTAAAAAAGGAAAGAAGGTAGACAAGGATACTGGCTAGGCATGCTTTAAATAAAGAAGTTTTGGCTTCATAAGATAAAATTTTCCCTCTACTCCCTACAATACTCTTGAGGATTTTATACATTAGAGGTTGCATATCTCCCCTCCTCAATTTCTCATAATGTAAAGGGATTCCTATTTTTTATGGGAAATCTGCCAACATCACATCACAGAATGGAGGCAAAGATGGGAATTTATTCTTCCTCTAAACCAAAATGAATCAATTCAATTTTGAAGTAATTAATTCTCATGCTAGAAACATATTCAAAGCATGTAAGGATCCACTTGCTATTGGTGTCCATCTCAGGATATTTTTCAGAGAAAAGAATGGTGTCATCTGCATATTGCATGTAGATGATACCTCCTGCACACATACTAGAACACAAACCTCTAATTAGACTTTAATTAGTCAGCTTCTTTGATCAACATCCTAGTAAGGGTATCCATGACTAATTTAGAAAGTAGATGATACATGAGATCACCTTGTCTTAAGCCTTTGTCAATAACAAAGAAGTGGACACTATTGTAATTGATTTTGACTCCCACATAGCCTCCACAAATGGTTGTTTTAACCTAACTAATGATAGTGGGCCCAAATCCCCTTTTTTGTAGGAGATCTAGGAGAAAGTCTAAGCTTATTTTATCAAAGGCTTTTTCATAATCTAATTTCAAGACTAGCCCTTGATATTTTTCATGGACACCTGAGTGTAGGATGTCATGAGTAGTAACCAAACTTTGTAAAACGAACCCTCCTTTAATAAAGGAGAATTGGTTAACTGCAATGATCACACCCATGATAAGACAAAACTGTTAGTTAAAACCTTAGTGAATATTTTGAAAGAACAATTCAACAAGCTAATAGGCCTAGATTTTATATATTAGTAGCATAGGTTCATTTGGGATCATAGTAAGAATTTCAAAGTTCAGTATATGCAAATCGAACTTCCCATGATGAAAATCTACAAACATGTTCATGTTGTCATTTTTAACTGTATCCCAAAACTGTTGGTAGAAGACGAAGTGAAGCCATCTAGGCCAGGGACTCCATCGGTATAAGATTCAAAGATGGCCTTCTTTACTTGTTCCTCAGTTAAGGGCGGTTCTAAATTATGGTTTTTTATGAGAATTTTCTCACTATATGAGAAAATGTTGTTGGAGATATGTCCGAGAGTCAAATAATAAAGATGTTTTTATTGTCATATCTCAAATGTTCATAATAAGTTTTATGCCATGCTATAACTGTATTAAGCAAAAACATTAGTACACGTGTGATATGTAAACAAACCAAATCCCTAGTAGCCTCTATTCAACTAGCCCATTGGTCAACTGATGATCAAGGTTTCCTGATCGACATTTATGTCAATTTACAATAGGGTCATGTCATTAGATGAATAATGTGATGGACACACCCAACTTAAGTATTGCAATAAGATCTAGTCAAAAAGTTCAACATTGCGATAAGTAGGAAAACATAGTAACCCAATCCTTTGATAGTGAGATCATATCTAATCACTATCACCAGTGGGAGCTTTGACTGCATCAACCATCACACCGTAACAAGGTGATCATAAAGGGTATCTCTCAGATATCCCGAAGGAATAGGTTGATGCTTGTGCATCAATATCGAGATTTGTCCATCTTCATGACATATAGATACTCTAGGCCCACTCGGTGACATTACATCTACGAAGCTTGCAAGCATGTGACTAGGTCACAGGAATATAATATCATGGAACGAGCAAACGTGTTTGTCGGTAGCAAGATCAAACTAGGTATGAAGATACCGAATATTTGATCTTGGACAAACTAAGTATCGTGTAGTAGAGCAGACGAGACTCAACGTTTAAGGTTCAAGCGATAGAGTTAATTTGTGATACACGTAGGGACCATCATGGGTTTCTAGATCCCACTGTTGGTCATTGATCAGAGAGGTGTCTCGATCATGTATGCGCATTCCCAGACCATAGGATGGCATACTTAAGGGTATAGGATGCTTAGGGATTGATTCGGGACCATTGGATAAATGAGAGAGAACTTTGGAATTGTTCTTGAGAGATACCGGAAAAGTTCCAGAATTAATGAATTGTTTAGAGACTTAAATTATGTGTTTTAGAGTAATGACCCAAAGTAATAGGAAATGGCTAAGGGCTGATATTGAAATTCTATATTTCATGTTAGGACATGAAATTGATGGGGAATTTGAACCTTTTGTGTTTATATATACTAACACCTGAGAATTTGAAGTAGAGTTGAGTTTGACTCAAGTCAACCCTAGGATTTAAATTTAAATTCAAATATGAATTGTTTGAGAGTCATTTGAGTGAATAGTTCAATCAAACTTAACCATGAAACCACATACACATATAATCAAGAAATAAAATGACATAACACACATATATACTTGGAATTCAAAACCGAGATTTGAATTATTAAAACTTGAATTCACAAGATAATAAATACAACAAATAAGATAAAATCATCACAAGTGTAACCACATCAAACTCAAGTAATCTGAATTTTATTCATAATTAAATTGAGTATAAGTTTGATATTTCAAAGTTTGATACAAAAGGAAGAAGAAAAATACAAAGTAAGAAGAAAACCCTAAGAACTAAACCTATATATCTTCTTACCTTTATCACATCTTGATCTTGTTGAACCTACACTACACTATCTAAAGTTCTCATCCTTGCTGGCACTTAAGTACTTTCAACCTGCAAAACACAAACCACAAAAATAAAACCATTTGTTAAGATTACAATGTAGGTTTTGCCCTAAGGCACCAAATTAATGTTGAATCCAAAATCAAGATCAAGGAACAAGTCCTGAATCCCAATGAGTTGAGTTGAGCAAATAAACCCCCCAGAAATGATAGCCAAAATGAATAGTAGTGAACACCAGGAACCAAAACCAATCTTATGTGATAAATAGTTCCCGGTAGAAAGCAGTTAACCAACAGTAGAGTACTAGCCAAGAACCTGAAGCAATCAACTAGTAGTAATTAGGAATCCAACTAGAATAAGTAAGCCAACTAGATAAACACTAGAACAAGTAGAAACACTATAGCCAAATCAATTGCCCAAGCCTTGGATTCATGTAAAAACCTCAAACATGGGAAGATGAAGATTTACAGTTCATCATTCCAAATTATCATAAATCAAATAATCACCAAAATTCTAACTAGAGCAACACCAGATAGAATATTAGAACACAACCACACCTCAGTAAACCAATAGAATTCCCAAGGAAGGCCAAAACCTTTGAATTAGTAACCATTCCAGAATTTCCAAACATAAATCTAGTGGAAATTCTAAACCTATAGAAATCACAGCAACCACAAAACAAGACTACTAACCATAGGAAATCACTAGGCTTAAAATTCTATCAAGAACATGTAAATAATAGGAATTTAGATCATGAGTAATGAAACATGTAAACCAATAGAAGTGATAGTAATCACAATACATGATCAGTAACCAAAGGATATACCTAGGCTTCAAAATCTGCCAAGAACATAAGAATAGTTGAAATCTAAAACATGATACCTAAGAAAAGTAAACCAATCAAACTTCATAGTAACCATAACTAAGAACATTCATCCAATTGGAATTAAAAGGACTCATGTATGAAATACACATTAAAATCACTTATAATAATACACTTGGCATGCTCCAAAAAGAGAACATGACAAAAGATAAACCGACATGCCTATTTAGGCATGTGCAGATACTAACCCCCTACATATAAAAATAAAAGTTTCATATGCCAAATCTGGCATACACATATAGGTTAAAGCAAGCATGGGCTTGACCACCGAAAGCAACATGCCACCTATGAATAAGTTAAGAAAAAGAGGTGGTTTCACGCATTCCTAAGCAGGTGAATCACCTAAATGTATGACATATGTGTCATCACCGCAGCCATTTAGGAACACTATAAATACTTGACCACCTAAGACCCCAGATCTCACAACTCATTGGTCTAGCTCAGACATAAAACACACACACATTAGTTTAGAGAGAGATCTGTGTGGTAGAAGAAGCAAGAAAGGTGGAGAGGAACTTGAAGGACACTTCAATAACCAGAGGAAGAAGCTACTACAGATATTCACTAAGCAAACTTGGGAATCTACAAAGTTTTAGGTTAGAACTTTTAGGATGGGTAGGTAAATAATTAAATTAGTAGGGAAGGGTACGATTATTGCTTTAGTAATAATAGCTAAAACCAGCAAATCATGTAAGATGATGACATTGTTGCTAGGAAGCAAGCACAAGCACAGAATCTCAATTATCATCTATGTACACTCAATTAATAGGCATCATAGACAATAACCAAACATGCATACCGTATGCACAACCTATTAAACCTTGACTGAGTGCTTGATTGAATTAAAGAAGAATTGATTGAATTCCTAAGACAGAAAAGAAATGGTAGAGTAAATAAATAAACACATTTTTTGTCAACACCCGGATTTTTAATCCCAGATGCATGTTATGCCATACATCGCAATCCCAGGATTACCATTTTTGCGAGACATAACAGATTAGATATCACAGTACATCATCCATTACAAACCATAATAAGGTCTTACACAAATAAAGGATCTCATGATCCAGTCTTAATACAAACAAACAGTAGAATAATAAGCGTAGCGGTGGGCTCCATCTTCAGTGTCACAGGTAATGCTGACGATAGGACATGATCCTAGTTGTCGTAGCCATCCTGCTGTCCATCTTCCTGATAGTCCTCCTCATAGTCTGGCCACGAGAATAGCCAGGGACAAAGCCATGAGTACTCTTTAAGTACTCGCAAACTATCACTAACAAGTAAGGTAGTTATAGTAGGAATGCTAAGCTCTAAGTTTATTTGCAAAAGCTAAATTTTAACCTAAGCTGAGTTCAGAAACAAAGAAAGTTAAAATAATGTTCCAAATCACCTAAGTGGGAACTTAGTTTTCATAGTCACAACCCTGTTGTGGTCAAGTCAAGTCACAATTCATTTCATAAGTCATTTTGAAAACATCTGATGATGGAACAGTATGGCCACTCCAATCGCTCCATGATCATGACGCGCTATTCGAATAGTTTGACACTCTGCAGAGGTGGTACACTTTCACCACAAAATTCTATACATCCGTCAAGGATAACCCTAAACCATCATACTTAGTATGCGGATAATCAATCATAACATTTCCTTTACACACTCTAGTATAAGCACCTCTCCTATGAGCTTGGCCTCCCAGACATGGCCATCTGCCATCCTGGGCACTGCATAGGTGGACATCATCAAGAGGTAGCCTCAGCTCAAACCTCTTCCACAAGGGAACCCATAATAATGCATATAAACTTCCGGCTAAGCCTTACCCAATTCAGGTATTGTGGTTGTACGGTAAAATTGGAATGGTATCGCATCCGAACCCAACCATCAGTTTTTATAAAGGGCTAAGGCTCATGCCTCAACATTTTCATCATCATAAACCATTTGTGTTTCTCAACACATGTCAAAACATCTCAATAGAATGAAGCATCATTCCAAGGTTTTCATAATCATTTTCACCAAGTATTCCCATCTAAAGTGATCAAGTTTTATGTTTAGCACTAGCCACTAAGGTTAAGAGTGTTCACTAAGGAGGGATGCTAATATCAATCTCATGCCATAGAATGACATCTAGTATAGGCCTAGTTTTATACTCTTTATGCTATCTATACTACTTTCCAAAACTCACAAAGCATTAACTAAAAGTAAAGAAAATTTGGTAGAGCAAAAAGTAAAGCTTGCAAGTAAAACTTGGGATGGGTATAAATAAAAATGTATAACCAAGCATGCCTAATGCATCTTGCTTAGGTTATCTTGCATGGGTAACTTATATAATTCTAGCTTGCCTTGATTGGTGCAGTGATTGAAGTTTTCTTCGTCTTCTTCGGGGTAGAACTCCTCCTCCTCGTAGACTTGGTCGGTGATACATTGCAAATGTATCTATAATTTTTGATGTTCCATGCTTAGTTTTATCCACTTTCTTGTATTTTGTTCCAACTTTGGAGTAATTTTATTATGATTTCATGGACTAACCTATTAACAAGAGTCACAGTGCCAGCTGCCTGTTTTCTGTTGTTTTTGGTTCTAGAAAAGTCAAAAAATGAATATTCTCGGAATTGGACAGGACAAAAGCCCAAGTGCCTATTTTTCCGGAAGGGATCAAGTGCCAAAATACGAGACGGAGAGGGGCCAAGGGCCACCACCACTGCCACACCAGCTTGGCCGCGCCCAGAGGTGGTCCGGCCAGGCACCCCTCGGCCTCTCCTTCCACCTATAAGTTGCCCTCGGGACGAAAACCCTAAGGACCCGATCAAAAATCCATGAAAGAGTCTGTAGCCGCCGTCATCTCCATCCCTAGATCGGGAGGGATCTGAAGCTCTTCCCGGCACCCTGCCAGAGAGGGGAATTGACCCTGGAGGCCTTCTTCATCACCATGCAAGCCTCCGGTGTGATGGGTGAGTAGTTCATCCTTGGACTACGGATCCATGTAGCAGCTAGATGGCTGGTTCTCCTCCTTTGTGCTTTCATGTTTAGATCTTGTGAGCTCTGTTCATGATCAAGATCATCTATTTGTAATTCTGCATGTTGTGTTTGCGGGGATCCGATGGATATTGAGATGCTATTTCAGATTGATTATTGATTCTATCATGTCTTTGTTATTTGTGATCTTGCATGCTTTCCGTTGTTAGTAGCTATCTTGGCCAAGTAGATGCTAGCAACTCCAAGAGTTAGTATTTATGCTCGATAGTGGGTTCATGCCTCCGTAATCTGGGAAGTGATGAAATCTCTAAGGTACTAGATGTCTGTTGCTACTAGGGAGAAAACAACAATCCTTTGTTCATAGAACAATCGTATTGTTTACTTTACCTTGATTAAGTAAAGCAATAATCTGTTGCTTGCAACTTAATACTGGAGGGGGTTCAGATGATAACCTGAAGGTGGATTATTAGTCATAGATGCAGTTGGATAGCGATATATGTATTATGTTGTAATGCCCAATCAAGTCTCAAAGGAGTCAAGATGATTAGATATGCATGTATTGCTTTCTCGGTGTTTGTCAATTGCCCCGCTGTAATTTGTTCACCCAGCATGTTATCTATCTGAGGAGAGCCACCTCTAGTGAACTATGGATCCCGGTCCTTGTCTTTTATATACAATCTACAATCTTTTACTGCTTTGTGTTTACTTTCTGCAAACTTTTACTTCTTTCCATTCGATACGTTTAATCCTTTGTTTTCCGCAAAACACGGTGAGATTGACAACCTCATCGCAAGTTGGGGACAAAGTTCTGTGGTTGTGTTGTGCAGGTCTCCACGTTGCTACTAGCACCGGTAGTGTGCCCTGCCAAAGCTTAGCTAGTAACACCTTTGAGGTGTTTCCTTGCTCCTACTGGTTCGATTAAACCTTGGTTTCATAACTGAGGGAAACTTGCTGCTGTTCTCATCATACCTTCATCTTGGGGTTCCCAACGAGCTCTACATCAACACCACGCACCAAGCACTTTTCTGGGCGCCGTGTATTGAGCCATCAAGCGATTTTCTGGCATCGTTGCCGGGGAGTCAAGGACATCTTCACAAGGGGAGTCCCTCATGACCAATCTCTTTACTTTGTTGTTTTTGTTTTGCTTAGTTTCTTTTTGCTTTGTTTGCTTGTTTTGTTCTTAAAAAATCCAAAAAAAATTAGTTTTACTTGTTTGCTTTCTTATTTCAAAAACACAAAAAAATTAGTCCCTATCTCTTTATGTCTAGCCTTGCTCCAATCACTATGTCACCCGAGGGAATGATTCTCACTTTTAAACAAGGAATTGAGGAAAGTTTTAAGGAGGCTTGGTCTAGAATCTCTGATCTACATGAAAAGACTGAGCCTAAAATGATTCAAGGCTTGTTCTTTGGCAGTTTTTACCTTGGGATTGCTCTTTGCTATAGATATGCTTTAGATGCTATTGCGGGAGGAGATTTCCTCCAAAGTAATGAGGATGATGCCATTAATGCTATAAAGAAATTGATCCTAAACGCTAGCCTAATAAACTGATACTTCTTTCACAAAAATATTTGCTAGGTTGGACACTCTTGAGGCTGGCACTACTAGATTAGAAGGATGCTATAATACGCTTAGGGAGCATCTTGTTTATGTTCCAAAAAACTCTGAACCATCAAAGTGGTTCCCTACGATAAAGATTGAGATGAACAATGAAACTTTTCAAGCCCGCTGTGACATCATGTCTGAATTTTGCCTTATGCCCAAAGATATTTATAAATCTCTGAATACTTGGGGGCTCACTGAAGGAGGAAAAGAAATATCTCTTACTAATAATACTACCATATTACCTCTTGGAATTGCTGAAGGAGTGTTTACAAAGATCCTTGGGAAAATGATTTCTATTGATTATCTTGTTATTGAATGTGCAGGAAAAGGACAAATTACACTTGGAAGGTCCCTATTAGAACTCCTTGGAGCAATAATAGATGTGGGAAAGGGGACCATGCACCTTTCTTCTCCACCAAACAATCATATTTTCCCCAAGGTTAAGAATAAAAATAAGAGAGGTAAGGGTAAGAAAGTTGGTCTTAATGTTTCTTCATTTGAGAACACTTGATTCTTTCTTTGGTTCTTATGCCTAACTTAAAGGCGTTAAAGAAAAGTACTTGTTGGGAGATAACCCAAGAGTTTTAGTTGAGTCTTGGAAGTTATTACCTCTGTAATAACCTCTCCTTATCCTTTTTATTTGCTTTTTGTGCCAAGAGTAACCTCTAATGAGAGTGAAGTAATGATTGGGAAAGTTGTTGTCCCGAAACAGATTTCTGTGCTTCACCGTAAACATTCCTGAGAGAGCTCTGTATGTCGGATTGAGCTGTAATTTTTTGTGCTTCTGCCCAAGTTGTTATCTAACTTTCGTTAGTTCAAAACTTTTTGATTTGAGCAACAGAAGGTCTTCGAAAAAATTCGTCTTTACCTGCTGGTCTGTTTTGACAGATTTCTGCCATTTTCTGCATTTGCTTCTTGTTAGTTCCTTTGGGGAATTGAGCTTTTTGAGGGAAGTGCTACAGTATCTAGTGTTCTAATGGAAGTTTATTTGGTGTTAGAACTTAACATTGAGGCTTATTTATCTTAAGTGCACTAATGTTGCTAATGAGATTGTGTGAAGTTTTGTATGAAGGAAATTTTCAGGTGTATGGAAGGAATGAGTAATG
The DNA here is from genome assembly GCA_023614405.1 of Avena insularis. Taxonomy (NCBI): domain Eukaryota; kingdom Viridiplantae; phylum Streptophyta; class Magnoliopsida; order Poales; family Poaceae; genus Avena; species Avena insularis. The sequence continues at coordinate 653,278,476 of CM042690.1, read as the reverse complement.
AGATGAAGGATGGACTAAAGCTCAAGCTTGGAGATGCCACGCGTGTCACCCCAAGAAATATCCAAGAAGTACAAGCGTCAAAGCTTGGGGATGCCCAAGGCATCCCCTTCTTCATTAATAAAAATTCCAGGTTTCTTCCAAACGCTTCATTTTTATTGTTTCATGAACAGTTGTGTTGTTCTTGGAGCGTCTTCTTTTTCGCTTTTGTTTTGGTTTTTAGTTTGCTTGGTTTGTTTAGTTTTCTGAATAAGTTGGTTGTACCCCCTCTTTCACACTTTTGTTTGCAAATAGTTTGGTTTGGTTTGGAAAAGAGTAGGAAAGTTCATGCTTATGTGGTAAAAAGAGCTTGTTTTTGACTGTGGCCTATGCTTTGTCATGCCATGCTTGATATTGTTTTGGCTTTATGCTTAGTATTCTTCGTTGTAGCATGACTTGTTATAAACAATTGAGATTGCTTAATGTGCCTTGGATGAATCATGCGTTGTTTTAGCATATTAAAGCATAGATAGTGGTATTCTCCTTTGATGATTTATTTGGGTTGACTTGGCACATGATCACACCATGTTATGACTATCCAAAGTCACCATAGCCTTTATGATCCTTTAGTTTTCAACTTGTAGTATCACTTTATGCTTTGATCAATGATGTTTTGTCGCTATGCATGATTATGGCCATTATTGCTCTCTTAGTTTGTCGCTCCCAGTCTTTTGCTAGCCTCCACAACAAAGTATGAGTTCCACTCATGCATCCAACTCCCTAAACCAAGTTATTCCGAAGAGTCCACCATACCTACCTACTAGCTTATGCTATTCCAAGTATATTCATGCTTTTGTTTACCTTCCACTTGTTATGAGAAAACTAGTGATTAAAGCTCTCACGAACTTGATGGCACACTTTACTTTATTGCCTCTAATAAACTTGAACCATTGTGTCTTCTATGTTGTATATGCTTGCACTTATTTGTTGGGAATTAGCAGAACCATGCTTTCATGGGGAACGCTTTCAACATTGCACTTGGTACTTGTACCTAGTTGATATCATGCTCTTTTTGTATATGGATGTCGTCGATTGTGAAATGAAAGGGAGCTTGTAAGTCCATGGAGTTATGTATATGTGTTAGAGAAACGCACTTTGGGTTCAATCCATGTCTAACATGGTGGAAACATGGTGGAAAGCGTAACCATAATGAGCTGTCTATGAAGCATTCTTCTTATAAAAAAGAGTCCTCTTGAGAAAAGAGAAAAGAAAAAAAAGATACTATGAAAAGAGGAAAGAGAGAAAAAAGCACCATATTCCCATGGTAAATAAGAAGAATGCTGAGATGCTCGTTGTCTGCTTGCCTTGTCATTTTGATATGGGGATTCTTCCGTATCATCGGGCAAGGGGTACCCCATTGGCGGTTCTCTATGATACACATGTACTTACGATGACAAGAACTTACCGGTGACTAAACTTGAGTAGCATGAGGAGCGGCCCTCGTATAAAGGGACATGAGATTTCTGACTTATACTTCGTCAAGCATGTACACCATAGTTTGTTCACTTTAACCTTAATCACTTCTAGATGCTTATGATAGGGGCAATGAGAGCTGAAAGCTATAAGTATCATAATTTTTGGAAGCTCTTTATGAGACTTGAATCCCTACTTCCTTTTACAAAAGGCCTTTCTTCCACCATTATATTGAGTCTCCACCTTCTAACTTTATGCACCTACTTTGAGAGCATAGTGGTTATTCTTAGTTCTATGTGCATTGTCCCAAGACTAGTTGATTGATGCATAACTTGTTATTGCTTGTTTGAGACTATTGTATCTAGTCACTCTTATGAACTTTGAAGGTGTCCTATGCATTTATATTTGCTACTCTATTGAGGGACAAGCTGAATACTATTATGGTATGTTTTCTTTATGTGAAACAAACAAACGTCTTGCAAAGCATGTTATTCATGAATCTTTTGTCTGTGCCTTTTCATGTTGCATCTTAGTTTCTTTGCTTATTGCTAGAACTTTGTATTTCATGTTATGATTGAAGTACTATGATCCCAGCTTTGAATGTTTTGCGAATACTTTGATCAAGTCTTTGATGGTGCATGTCACCTTAAAAAATTATTTCTTTTTATCACTTACCTACTCGAGGACGAGCAGGAGTTAAGCTTGGGGATATTGATACATTGCAAATGTATCTATAATTTTTGATGTTCCATGCTTGGTTTTATCCACTTTCTTGTGTTTTGTTCCAACTTTGGAGTACTTTTCATATGATTTCTTGGACTAACCTATTAACAAGAGCCACAGTGCCAGCTGCATGTTTTCTGCTGTTTTTGGTTCCAGGAAAGTCAGAAAATGAATATTCTCGGAATTGGACGGGACAAAAGCCAAAGTGCCTATTTTTCCAGAGAAAATAACAATCCTTTGTTCATAGAACAATCGTATTGTTTACTTTACACGCAGTTCGTAAAGCAATAATCTGTTGTTCTATGAACAAAGGATTGTTGTTTTCTCCGTAGTAGCAACAGCACATCTAGTACCTCTTGGAGTTGCTAGCATCTACTTCCCCAGATTACCAGAGGCATGAACCCACTATCGAGCATAAATACTAACTCTTGGAGTTGCTAGCATCTACTTGGCCAAGATAGCTACTAACAACGGAAAGCATGCAAGATCACAAATAACAAAGACATGATAGAATCAATAATCAATCTGAAATAGCATCTCAATATCCATCGGATCCCCGCAAACACAACATGCAGAATTACAAATAGATGATCTTGATCATGAACAGAGCTCACAAGATCTAAACATGAAAGCACAAAGGAGGAGAACCAGCCATCTAGCTACTACATGGATCCATAGTCCAAGGATGAACTACTCACGCATCACACCGGAGGCTTGCATGGTGATGAAGAAGGCCTCCAGGTTGAATTCCCCTCTTCGGCAGGGTGCCGGGAAGAGCTTTAGATCCCTCCCGATCTAGGGATGGAGATGACGGTGGCTACAGACGCTTTTGTGGATTTTTGATCGGGCACTTAGGGTTTACGTCCCGAGGGCATCTTATAGTCGGAAGGGGGGGCCGAGGGGGTGCCAGGGCTGGCCTCACCACCTCCTGGCGCGAGCCAGGCTGGGCCGCGCGGCCAGGTGGTGTGGTGGCCCCTGGTCCCTCTCTGTCTCGTATTCTGACATCTGATGACTTCCGGAAAAATAGGCACTTTGGCTTTTGTCCCGTCCAATTTCGAGAATATTCATTTTCTGACTTTCTTGGAACCAAAAACAACAGAAACCATGCAGCTGGCACTGTGGCTCTTGTTAATAGTTTAGTCCAAGAAATCATATGAAAAGTACTCCAAAGTTGGAACAAAACACAAGAAAGTGGATAAAACCAAGCATGGAACATCAAAAATTATAGATACATTTGCAATGTATCAATCACCATTACCGAAACCCTAGAATGGGTTAGGGTTGCGAGCGGCCAACAAAAACAGGAAGGGACAAATCTAGTTGGTAGGATGGTAGAGCGAGAGCGGGGCAGTAGTTTAGGAAGCAGCGCGGCGATTAGAGAGGCTTGGGCAGCAGGACAGAGCGGCGATGGCTCTAATCTCCATCACCATCGCCTTGAGAGAAAGAGAGCGCGTAAGAGAGAGAGTGAGCGGAGTGGGCCATGCTAGTGGACCTAGTAGGTCCAATCACTTAAGTTACTGGGTAACTGGTGGGGCCAAGGGAATTTTGGTATTTTCACAATTTTAATAATGCACATTTAACCAAAAACTTCCCTAGGAATTTTAGAAAATAAAATAAAAATACCTCAAAAAGATAAAAATGAGTAGAATCCAAAAAAAAACAAGATTTTTAAAAATAGTTATAAAGTGATTAAAAATTCAAACCAATTAATAAAGGACTAAAACCCTAAAAGAAAAGACATATTTGAAATAAACAAAATAGTTCCAAATAGGGATTTTTTTTGGAATGAAGATTCCTATTTTTCTGGAATTGTAAAAATACTATAATTGAAAAGACTTTATAAGAGCTTAACAACAAATATTAATTATTCAAAAAGTATATTAATGCTCCTAGAATAATGGGAAAATCTATTATTAATATGAAACCATGAATATTCCTATTTATTAAGTGTTGAATGAAATTCCAAATAATGGTAATATCCAAATTCCTCATAAATAAAGGAAAACCTTGAAACATATATGAAAATTCTAAAGTGAAATAAAAGTCACGACTAGAAAATACTTCAATAAAACTTATTACACCTAAATCAGGGGAATGGGAACAACCAACCAAAATAAAATAATTATCTTGGACCCTTAAGCATCCATTTGGATTTTATACATTGTCCTTACCAGAAAATGATGCTTCTTTTCAGAAATAGAGGTCCAGAGTAAAATAGAACCCTTGAATTGACTTAATTCAAAAACCACATGCAAGTTCACTCTTGCATTACCTTATGAGACCAAACTTGCAATATATCATTTCAAGAGAGTTCTTACATCTCCTTTGACATATTTGAGGAAGTGTTTTCAAAACCTTATCACCTACATTTAAAAGCAAAGTATTATTTTCATAATGAATATGAAATATGGATTGCCAGCTCAAGGTAGTCGGATAATATGAAAATGGTGGGAAGTGGAATCATGGTCAATATATATGGTTGGAAAGCCATATGGTGGATATTCCATTGTGACGGGTATTCACTTAGGATTAACAATTAATGTAGTCAGCGATTCTTGTGACGTATAAAAACACGGTGACCACAAGTTCTAAAATGGGATAGAGAAGTCAGTTGTATTTTTTTTCCTTTGGTATGTCCTCGTATCCTAAGTCGAGTTGAGATACACAGAGGAAATCAGTGGGTGGGAGCCCATGACATCCCTATCCTATGTTCGAGGGTAACGATTTAGCATATTTGAAGGGAGGGTAGTTGAGCGTAGGTCTCTTAACCAAAACTCGTTACAATGGGTAGACTGCGGGGTCATGGCTAAGGACAATGATTAGCTTGAATGTTAACTGGCCTCAGACCAAGGAAATTTGAACGGGACGCAATAACCTATTATGCACTCAGGCTTAAGATCATTTGTGGGAAAAATAGTGCCCCTCTCGAGAGTGTATAAACCATGACATGTTACTCCCTATTCTGGAAAAGGATTATGCACGCAACAGAAAAGTGATTTTGTTAAATCCCGTACAACCTGTGAAGGCGGATGGACATAGTTTTTTTGAAGACTAAAACTTACCTTTCTAAATACCTGATTTTGAAAACTAAGCACATGCCCAGGATTCTTATCCACGGCTTTAGATAGAGCATCAGACAACCATTATAGAACTTGTTGAGTATGCTTGTAATCAATCTATACTTCTTTAAATCCTTGCTTAGGTTCCACAAAGACCGCAGATACACCTGCTACAGAAGAGACCACCAAGGAAGAGGTTTATTACGATGAACCCGACTTCTCAGGAGGAATTGAAGGCATTGACTATGGAATAGAATTTGGAACAGAAGATGAAAATATAGAACCAAAGGAATAGTTTTGCATGCATAGGATAGTCGGGCAAAGCAACCTAGACCAAACCTAATAAAGTTGCAAAACTCGATGTTACTTAACTTGGAAGTACCATTGTTCCTAAAGCTAGTGCTTTTAAATTTCTTAGTAGGAGTGAATCCTCACTAGACCGAGGAGGATCTCGAAACTTGTATTGCTCTTGTGTTATCGATAAGGAATAAAGAATTAGTTGGACCCACAACGGTTCTGTTGCACCACTCTAAGGGGTGTAATATTTATAGAAGTGGACTTTCATAAGTGTTATGCTAATGACTCGCGCTCTACAACAAGCATAGGAGTGCTAGGTCACCGCAGCTGGTATCAGAGCAATTGCTTTGACCTTATGTTGGAAACCTAGTAAGTGGACGAAACCTATAGGTACAGACCTAGAAGTAGTAAGGAGTTCTCCAGTAATATGGCTAAATGTCATAAAATTGGTGCGATAATTCTTTTCGAAGAGAATAAGATCTAATCACTTATATATTCATAAAAAGTTAAGAATGGCGAAACCAATGGCAGAGTGGTATCCTTATCGAACTGTGAAAGTAATGGAAATACCACTAGAAAACTTTGAAAGTCCTTGGATGCAAGTATATATAGGACTGTTGGGATGTATGAATATCCATTAGAATACTATAGTAAGAGTCATAGAATAATCGTGATGGAGGAAAGTTGATAAAGTACCAAGTTGCCATAATTACTCCATCTAACTTAGGATTTAGAAATAACCTATATACGGAAGAAGACAACGAAGACTAGACATCTTTTGAGATTGCTCTCATAAAGACTATCACAACAATTCATGAAGCTAAGGATTATGAACTAAGATTAACCACATTTCGTGCGATACCGTATGAAGACAAACCTATGGATACAACCCATGAGAATTGGGACCTTGTCCAAAACTCTACCACCAAAGAGTTGGTGGCATACCTAGATATTAATGCCACTCTTATACAAGCGTTCTTTAGTACCCACGAGACTATTAGGAAGCCTTAGGAGAAGCCATGTACTACCTAACCGATCACATGGGAGTAATGATTAGAAGGAAGAAATTCAAAGATTAAGTTGTACCCCGAGATAGAGCTCGGTATGACATATACATGGACACGGACAAAGACGAGGATTCCTCAGAAACCGGAACTTTAGAACCTAACCCTAAACAATATAATACCTATCTTCCAAAGGATCACTCTTATGCAATCAATTGGAATGGCCCTAGTATTAACATCACCATAGAACCAACTGGTTGGAGAACTGATGACGAGCCTGACACAGTAATGGGTGGTGAAATAGACATTAGTAACTTTCATGAACCAGAGGTATCAGCTGAGTTATATGCAGCTTGCCAAGAAGCTATAGACCAGCACCAAAACCTTAAAGAAGTTATGATTGACATAAAAGAGGATTACTATCCGAAAATGTATTATTATGATGGAGAAAATAGTTGTTCGACAATATTTTTGTCACATAGCACTATATGATATGATGTCAGCGGATACTGACAGAAATTGCGATGATAAGAATTCTCTTGAGTATTATAAATAATTATTTATTGATCAAAAGCAGCAAAAAGAAAATCACTGTGACATGTTGTTTTGGCAGAATGATTTTGTATACACATGGACTCGTTGGTATTTTATTTATCTATGAGGCGACAAGAAAATTAGATAGAAGTACTCATATCAGCTAGCTAGCTTGGAACATGCACACACTTGATCTTTGTGCATACGTGCATGAATTGTGTGGAGACGTGCGCGGTCAAGACGCTCAAGTCGGTGGAAACGGCCAAGTACCTCACCTAGCGAAGCAGCTAGCTCGGGATAAGATCATCAATACTGTTAACGAAAGCTACGGTGACGCTGACGTACTTATCTCTTTATCTATATTTATCTCTTTATCTATATGCATGGCTCGTGGTGAGATGCTAATATAAAGACCACCCGGTGTGATCACTAGAAGGAGGTTAGTACCCGCCACACACACACTCATCTGTCCATTTCGTCGCCGCCACACACAGAGATTCATTCTTCTTTACACTAGTTCATCTCATATACCACACACGCCACAGTTTGCCGTTGTCTCTTTCAATCTTCACTGGGTGCCTTCTTCACGTTGCAGATCGATGGCATCACACGGTGAGTAAATCGCATAAAGGTAGCATGCGTACATTTTGTTTCTTGTTTTTTTCTGCATTTCTTGTTGCATGTTTGTGCTTTCTCGACTCTACGTGATTTATTCGTCGCCGATGTGTCTCTTGATCTAAAAAGTATTCTATCAGCTCTACGCGATTTATTCGCCGCCGATGTGTATCTTGATCGAAAAAGTCTTCTCTTGGCTCTACGCGATTTATTCGCCGCCGATGTGTATCTTGATCTAAAAAGTCTTCTCTCGGCTCTACGCGATTTATTCGCCGCCGATGTGTCTCTTGATCTAAAAAGTCTTCTCTTGGCTCTAGACGATTTATTTGCCGTCGATGTGGCTCTTGATCTAAAAGGTCTTCTCTCGGCTCTACGCGATTTATTCGCCGCTGATGTGGCTCTTGATCTAAAAAGTCTGCTCTACGCGATTTATTCGCTGCCGATGTGTCTCTTGATCTAAAAAGTCTTCTCTCGGCTCTACACGATTTATTCGCCGCCGATGTGACTTTTGATCTAAAAAGTCTTCTCTTGGCTCTACGCGATTTATCCGTCGCCGATATGGCTCTTGATCTAAAATGTCTTCTATCGGCTCTACGCAATTTATTCGCTGTCGATGTGGCTCTTGATGTAAAGAGTCTTCTCTCGATGCTACGCGATTTATATCGCCGCCAATGATGTATGTGGCCCGATCTATAAAATTATATTGTCTTGGCTTTACACGATTTATATCGCTGACGAGGAGGTTCATGGTGCAATTAGCAAAATTAGGGGTGTCTTGGCTCCACGCGATTTATCTTGCCGCCGATTATGTTCATGTCCGATCCGTAGAAACTGCTATCTCGGCTCCACGCGATTTATCTCATCGTCGATTATGTTCATGACTTGGTCTACAAAAATAATTAGTATCCCAGCTCTACATGATTTAGATCACCGCTGAGGCATTCCTAAAGCAACATGTTTGGTAATGTTTGGTAGTGTGACAATCTTCAAAATATAAGTGTGCCATCGTCTACTCATCAGGCTCACACGTACATGCATGGAAAAGGTCTATATAGTTTTCTTTTTCGTGCCACAACATCAATGCGTAACATTCAAATAAAAGCATGGCCTCTATGTTGGAATAAGCAAGGCCACATCATCCTTAGCAATTTATGGATTCACAATTCACTTCAGCGAGTTCATGCCAGCTTACCCTTATCCGCGACCGACGAGGCCAGAATCTACATATATGTTTCTGACTGACGAGGCAGGATACACACCGTCCGTGACCGACGAGGCCGAACACCTATTCTGAGACTGTCTGAATTTAATGTCTGATTAAATAGGACATCCGTACTTTGTTGATGTGGCTGCAACTACATTAATCAATATTTGCATGATATGCGCCTTGGAGAATATGAGCTATGAGTTGATGATGATGATGACTGTATGATGCAGCATAATCGGGGGTCTTTTATAGCCATAAACCCATGGATGTAATTAACTAGAAGTGCTCTCGAGGCTCTAGGAGTCAAGAACTACACAATCACTTCTTTTGTTTGTCATATGTCACACAAGAAAGATGTATAATGAGACTTGTATGCTTTTACGAATATCAATTAAGACTACAAGTTTCTCATGCATGATCTTTGTGTTTATTTAATTTGTATACAATCGTATACTGGCATGCCCGCATTTCATATTACCAGCGCTAATTTTTTAAATTATTTTCTCGCGTAAAACAGTAGTCATGTAAATCCTTGGGAGAAGAGAATTATTGAATCATGTCAATGTGGAGCACAAGCTTTCGAAGACTTGAATAACCCCAAAACTAGTGATGAATTTATAGGAGCCATAGATGCACTCATGTATTTAGGTGGCTATTTTATCATGATGGACTTGACTCAAGAATATAGTCCTGAATTAGGAAAGGAACCAAAAATAACCGATGACCTTCCAGAATACATAAACCAAATCAAACACGGTAGAGAATGGATGACCGGAGGATGCTATAAAGTATACGAATAAAATCTTCCAAATAGAATTAAATAGGTTAATGTAATGTGTATTGTAATGATTGAGATTTTCAGCCAAATAAGTGAGATAATACTCACCTGTAATAAAAGCTATGGGGAATGTTGTGTTTATGTACATAAGCTAATGTACAAATGGGAATTAAAGTGAAACATTTATGTACATAAGTGCCAGCGAGGCCGAGGCGACTTGGCAGCCATAGCAGGTGAATGGACACAGATGCCGCCTAGAGGGGGGGTGAATAGGAGGTTTAATTTTTTTTCTGAGATAGGCTTAACAAATGCAGAATAAAACTAGTGTTTACTTTGTCAAGCACAATGCCTATATAAACTATGGTTCACCTATGTGCACCAGTAACTTATGCTAAGCAAGACAAGCAAAAATATGATAGCAAGATAGATAACTTCAAGCACGATAGCTACAATGTAAAGTGCATAAGTAAATGTTCGAGTATAGAGATAACCGACGCATGCGGAGACGAGGATGTATCCTAAAGTTCCTTCCTTTCAAAAGGAAGTACGTTTCTGTTGGAGGGGTGGGAGGTACTAAGATCACCAACGCCACAAGAGACCTTACCCTATTCTCCCGAGCACCCGCCGTACGGCAAGCACCTGATCCACTATGGGACAGTTGATGGTGGTCAACAAATCGTACAATATTGAGGCAATCTCTACAACTTAACTGGAGGATCTCAATAATCACCACCAAAGCCACTAACTTGGCGAGAGATACACAACTTAATTGGAGGCCCCAAGAACTCACTACAAAAGCCACTACATCGTCTAGGATTCCAAGAACCCAAGAGTAAAAAGCTTCTTGATTTCACCAACCAAATCCTCCGAGGATGTAACATCCCAGCATTAGAGCTTAGAAATAAGTTGAGATGAGGTGTGTGCATTGCATTAATGCATAAGAACATCCGGAGAATTCTCGCACAAAACTGTAAGGTTACAAAGTGATCGAGATCTCTCCTCCTCTGATGGAAACATTAGGGCAAGTGTGATAGATTTCGACATGACCTCTATTGAATCTTTGTATTTTGAATTCAAATGAAGTTAGAAACTTCTCAAATTGAATTAGGGAATATTTAAATACTTAGGGAAAATGGGATGTAAGTTGTTAAATAAAGTAATATGATATGACAACAGATAATTAATAATAAAGAAATTGGAATAAATAAAGGTAAGAATAAACCTTATTATATTAATACAAATAATACAATGTTCTTACAATAAGTGAAAGAAAGGTTACTTTTATTACAATAATAATTATTACCTAAATATGAATTCAAGAAAACTACAAGTAACAAATTTCACAAGAAAGAACATTTAACTTTATTAATTAAATACAATATTACAAAGTCATATACAGATGTCCAAATTACAACAATAAGAAAACAGAAAAGTCTAAACTAAAAGCTATGCGATTTCTTCATCTTATATATCTTCATTCTTCATTGTTGATCCCTGCTGATACATTGCAAATGTATCTATAATTTTTGATGTTGCATGCTTGGTTTTATCTACTTTCTTGTATTTCGTCCACACTTTGGAGTACTTTTCATATGATTTCTTAGACTAACCTATTAACAAGAGCCATAGTGCCAGCTGCCTGTTTTCTGCTGTTTTTGGTTCCAGGAAAGTCAGAAAATGAATATTCTCGGAATTGGACGGGACAAAAGCCAAAAATTCTATTTCACCAGAAGACTCCCGGAGCCAGAATATGAGACGGAGTGGGGCTAGGGCCCAGCCACACCACCTGGCCACGCGGGCTGGGCCTGGCTGCGCCAGTGGGTGGTCTGGCCACCCCAGACACCCCCTCGGTCTCCCTCTTCGCCTATAAGTTGCCTTTGACCTAAAAACTCAGGGGGGTTTGAAGTTTTTCCAGAAGGAGTTCCGCTCCGCCGCCACCACCAGATTCCATGATTCAGCACCAAAAACTCCGTTCTGGCACCCTGCCGGAACGGGGAATTGGAGAAGATCATCGCTATCATCATCACCATCGCTTCTCCATCGACCATCCATGTTTCCCCCATCTATGAGTGAGTAATCCCCCGTTGTACTCTATGGGGATGGTAGGGATTGGATGAGATCGTTCATGTAATGGCATCAGATTGTTAGGGCATGGTGCCTAGTATCTTTTATTAGTGCTTTATGACTTTGTTGCAACTTGTTATGCTTAATGCTTGTCACTAGGGCCCGAGTGCCATGATTTCAGATCTGAACATGTTATTGATTCATTATGATAGTATTGTTTATGGTCCTATCTACAAGTTGTATACACACGTTGTTGTCCGGAACCAATGGCCCCGAAGTGACAGAAATCGAGATAACCAGAGGGAATGGCTTTGATGTGAGGATCACATGTGTTCACGGAGTGTTAATGCTTTGCTCCGGTGCTCTATTAAAAGGAGCACCTTAATTGCTAGTAGTTCCCTTGAGGCCCCACTGCAAACGGACTGGCAGGACAAAAGATGTTGTGCAAGTTCTCATTGCATGCACGTATGACTATATATGGAACACATGCCTAGGATTATCTAGTACTTGGATGATTTATCTTATTTATATGCAATTGCCCTATGTTCTGATTGCTATGTGAATTGTCTTGTCCATGCAACGCCCGTTCATCCATCCCTATGCCTACCTTTTCGAATCTCTTTCTTGCTATCGTTCTACTTTTACTTTACTACCTTTGTTACTTCACTATTCTTACTACAAAACTGTTGCTCTTGATAAACTCTGTGAGCAAGATTGTTTCGATTGCTGAATTGACAACTCAGTTGTTAAGGCTTATAAATATTCTTTGGCTCCCCTTGTGTCGAATCAATAAATTGGGTTTCACTTCCCTCGAAAATACTGCGATACACCCCCTATACTTGTGGGTCATCAAGACTATTCTCTGGCGCCTTTGCCGGGGAGCATAGCTTTATTTATTAAGTTCACTTGGATTCTCTATTGTTCGCTGTTATCCATCCATCATGGGTAAGTCTCGTGATGGCAAGGTTCCTATTTTACCATCCACTACAAGAAGAGGTACGGTTCTGAACACCTCTATTGCTCTTGATTCACCATCTGTTATGAGTAAGCTCGTTACACCACCACATACACATGCTACACACACAACTAATACTGCTGAATCTAAAACTTCTGATACTTATGATGCTGCTTCTACTGTGCTTGATAAGAGTGGTTCATTAGGTCCTTTCCTAGATGCTACGATTGCTAGAACTATAGATAGAAATACTGAAACTCCTAATGAAGACACTACTACACCTGTTAGTTCACCTGAGTCTAGTGAAAGTTATGATATTGAAGATGGTTATGTTGAGATGACCGATGAATTTATTAAGGAATGTAAAAACACCCATGATAGGAGCGTTGCTAAGAGTCTCCTTGAGAGGCGTACTATTAGACCCAAATTGTATCCTATTGCTAAGTTTGCTACTTCTCCCATAAAGATTATAGATGAAGATTATGATTTCTCTCTCGATCTATCTTACATAGCTATTGTTGAGAAAGAACCTTTTTGTGGGACTAAGAATGAAAGTGCGGTAGCACATACAAATGAACTTTCTACCATGAGTGGCTTGTTTTCTGATGATATTAAGATGCGTACTTACTTTGTTGCTAAGATTTTCCCTTTCTCACTGAAAGGAGAAGCTAAAACTTGGTTTAGTAATTTACCTCCTGGATCTATTGATAGCCCTGATTTCTTGATTAGTACTTTCCTGCAGAAATATTTTCCTCCTAGTGCTAGACATGCTATTTTGCAGGAACTTTTTGATTTTAAACAGGGAGAAAAAGAGGTATTTCCCGAATCTTAGGCAAGGTTTTGTGCTTTGATTCATGCATAGGCTGGAAGTCCATTACCTAAGAATGAGCTTCTTGATATATTTTATAATGGACTAACTGAAGAATCTAGGACATACCTAGGTAGTTGTGCCAATTGTGTTTTCAGGAATAGGACTCCTAAGGAAGCTGAGGAATTAATGGCTAAAATAAGCAAGAACTATGAAGATTGGGCTCCTCCTAAATAAGCTATACCTGAAGTAATTGTACCTGAACCTACTATACTAGTGCCTATTCCAACATCAAAGAAGAGGGGAGTTATTGAATTAAATGATGAAATGATGAAGGAAGCTAAGAAATGTCTTAAGGAGAAGGGAATTAAAGCTGCAGATGTAAAGAATTTACCTCCTATAGAAGAATTATGTAAGCCTATTCCCTACTCATCCACTATTGAGGTACACTCTCTCCAACACTTTGATGAAGGTGATATCCCTTACTCTAAACCTCCTGATCAATGCTTAGAAGAATTCGATATCTTTATTGTTAAGCAAGATAATTTTAATAAAAGGGTGCAAAATCATCTAATGGCAAACACTAGAGCTATTATTGAGTTGAAAGATATTGTGGAAAGAACCTCTAATGATGTTAAAATGATTGTTAAACACTTTAAAATGGTTCAAACTCAAATAGATCAACTCGTTAAAGTGCAAAAAGACTTGCTAGTTAATGTTGCTAAAGAAAAACATGCTTATGAAATTAGAACTAGAAGTGGTGCTGCTACCCAGGATCCTCTATATCCCGAGGGGCATCCCAAAAGGATTGAGGAGGATTCTCAACAAGCTGAAAATAGTGGTTCTACTCATAAGAAAAGGAAAAGGAAACATAAAACTATTATAGAACCGTCTGAACCTGCTATAGATCCTAATAGTATATCTATTTCTGATGCTGAAACTGAAAGTGGCAATGAAGAAAATGAAGTTCCTAATGAAGAAAAAGTTGAAGAAGAACCTGAAAAGCACACTAAGAATTCTAAATACACTAAAGAAGATTTTATTGCTAAGAAACATGGTAGTGAAAGAGAACCTTGGGTCCAAAAACCTATGCCTTTCCCTGATAAGAAACACAAGTCAAAGGAAGATGAACACTATAATAAGTTTTGTGAGTGGATGAAACCTTTATTCCTGCAAATTCCTTTGACTGATGCTATTAAATTGCCTCCTTACTCAAAGTATATGAAGGATATTGTCTCGAATAAAAGGAAGATCCCTAATGAAGAAATCTCTACTTTGCTTGCTAATTATTCCTTTAATGGTAAGGTTCCAAAGAAACTTGGAGACCCAGGGATTCCAACTATCCCTTGCTCTATTAAGAACAGTTATGTTAGAACTGCTTTGTGTGATTTCGGAGCTGGAGTTAGTGTTATGCCTTTCTCTCTCTATAAGAGGCTTCAACTTGAAAAACTGACACCAACTGATATATCTTTGCAAATGGCTGATAAATCTACCACTATTCCTATTGGTATATGTGAAGATGTACCTGCTCAAGTGGCTCATAATTGCTTGATATTAACTGATTTTGTTGTGCTTGAAATGCCTGAAGATGATAATATGTCTATTATTCTTGGGAGACCTTTTGTTAATACTGCAGGAGCTGTTATTAATTGTAATCAAGGAAAGGTGACCTTCAATGTTAATGACAAGGAACATACTATCTATTTCCCCAAGAATATTGATAGGACTTATGGTTTGAATTCAATTGAACATGTTGAGGGCATTTAAGTTGGAGAAATATATTGTCCCATACCAAGAGAAAAATATGAAACTATTATGATTGGGACCATTGTTATCAAGGTTGAGGTAACATAATCATTAGTGGAACACAAAGTTTTGTTTCATATAAAATTGTTTTGGTAACAAGACCTGATCAACCTTGTTAACAAAAGGATTTCAATGAATAAAACAATGTTTTCACCATGATTATCTTTGTTTACTTTTATTTTTTATGCCTAACTTAAAGGCGTTAAAGAAAAGTACTTATTGGGAGATAACCAAAAAGTTTTAGATGAGTCTTGGAAGTTATTACTTCAGTAATAACCGCTCCTTATCCTTTTTATTTGATTTTTGTGCCAAGAGTAACCTCTAATGAGAGAGAAGTAATGATAGGGAAAGTTCTTGTCCCGAAACAGATTTCTATGCTTCACCGTAAAAATTCGTGTAAAATAACTGTACGTCCTTTTGAGGCGTGAATTTTTGTGCTTCTGCCCCAGGTTGTTATCTAACTTTCATTAGTTCAACACTTTTTGATTTGAGAACAGAAGGTCTTCGAAAAAATTCGTCTTTACCTGTTGGTCTGTTTTGACAGATTTCTGCCATTTTCTGCATTTGCTTCTTGTTGGTTCCTTTTTTAGTTCTTTTGGGGAATTGAGCTTTTTGAGGGAAGTGCTACAGTAGCTTGTGTTTTAATGGAAGTTTTATTGGTGTTAGAACTGAACCTAAAGACCTATTATCTTGAGTGCACTAATGTTGCTAATAAAGATTGTGTGAAGTTTTGTATGAAGGAAAAATTTCAGGTGTATGGAAGAAATGAGTAATGAGATGAAGGACGGACTAAAGCTCAAGCTTGGGGATGCCACGCGTGTCACACCAAGAAACATCCAAGAAGTACAAGCGTCAAAGCTTGGGGATGCCCAAGGCATCCCCTTCTTCATCAATAAAAATTCCAGGTTTCTTCCAAACACTTCATTTTTATTGTTTCATGCACAGTTGTGTTGTTCTTGGAGCGTCTTCTTTTTTGTTTTTGTTTTGCTTTTTCATTTGCTTTGTTTTCTTAGTTTGCTGAATAAATTGGTTGGACCCCCTCTTTCATACATTGGTTTTCAAATAGTTTGGTTTGGATTGGAAAAGAGTAGGAAAGTTCATGCTTAAGTGTTAAAGAGAGTTTGTTTTTGACTGTGACCTATGCTTTGTCATGCTATGCTTGATATTGTTTTGGCTTTATGCTTAGTATTATTTGTTGTAGCATGACTTGTTATAAACAATTGAGATTGCTTAATGTGCCTTGGATGAATCATGCATTGTTTTAGCATATTAAAGCATAGTATAATGGTATTCTCCTTTGATGCTTTATTGGGGTTGACTTGGCGCATGCTCACACCATGTTATGACTATCTCAAGTCACCATAGCCTTTATGATCCTTTAGTTTTCAACTTGTAGTATCACTTTATGCATTGATCAATGATGTTTTGTCGCTCTGCATGATTATGGCCATTATTGCTCTCTTAGTTTGTCGCTCCCAGTCTTTTGCTAGCCTCCACAACCAAGTATGAGTTCCACTCATGCATCCAACTCCCTAAACCAAGTTATTCCAAAGGGTCCACCATACCTACCTACTAGCTTATGCTATTCCAAGTATATTCATGCTTTTGTTTACCTTCTGAATTAAACTTGTTATGAGAAAACTAGTGATTAAAGCTCTCACGAACTTGATGGCACACTTTACTTTTCTTGCCCTTAATAAACTTGAACCATTGTGTCGTCTATGTTGTATATGCTTGCACTTATTTGTTGGGAATTAGCAAAACCATGCTGTCATGGGGAACGCTTTCAACATTGCACGGGTACTTGTACCTAGTTGATATCATGCTCTTTTGTCTATGGATGTCGTTGGTGTGAACTGAAAGGGGAGCTTGTAAGTCCATGGAGTTATGTATATGTGTTAGAGAAACGCCTGGGCCGTTGGTCTAATCCATGCTGTCATGGTGGAAACCTACAGTGTAACCATAATGAGCTATCTATGAAGCATTCTTCTTATAGAAAAACAGTCCTATATTGAGAAAAAAGAGAAAAAGAAAAAATATGAGAAAAGAGGAAAGAGAGAAAAAAAGCACCATGTTCCCATGGTAAATAAGAAGATTGCTGAGATGCTTGTTGTCTGCTTGCCTTGTCATTTTGATATGGGGATTCTTCCGTATCATCGGGCAAGGGGTACCCCGTTGGCGGTTCTCTATGATACACATGTACTTACGATGACAAGAACTTACCGGTGACTAAACTTGAGTAGCATGAGGAGCGACCCTCGTATTCAAGGGACATGAGATTTCTAACTTATACTTCGTCAAGCATATACACCATAGTTTGTTCACTTTAACCTTAATCATTTCAAGATGCTTATGATAGGGGCAATGAGCTGAAAGATATTAAGTACCATAATTTTTGGAAGCTCTTTATGAAACTTGAATCTCTGCTTCCTTCTATGAAGGCCTTTCTTCCACCATTATATTGAGTCTCCACCTTCTATCTTTATGCACCTACTTTGATAGCATAGTGGCCATTCTTAGTTCTATGTGCATTGTCCCAAGACTAGTTGATTGATGCATAACTTGATATTGCTTGTTTTAAACTATTTGTATCTAGCCACCCTTATAAACTTTGAAGGTGTCCTATGCATTTATGTTTGCTACTCTATGAGGGACAAGCTGGATACCACTATGCTATGTTTTCTTTATGTGAAACAAACAAACGTCTTGCAAAGCATTGTTATTCATGAATCTTTTGTTTGTGCCTTTTCATGTTGCATCATAGTTTCTTTGTCTTGTTGCTAGAAATTTGTCTTTCATGTTATGATTAAAGTACTATGATCCTAGCTTTGAATGTTTTACAAATACTTTGATCAAGTTTATGATGGTGCATGTCTCCTCAAAATTATTCTTTCTTTTTATCACTTACCTACTCTAGGACGAGCAGGAGTTAAGCTTGGGGATGTTGATACATTGCAAATGTATCTATAATTTTTAATGTTCCATGCTTGGTTTTATCTACTTTCTTGTGTTTCATCCACACTTTGGAGTACTTTTCATATGATTTCTTGGACTAACCTATTAACAAGAGCCACAGTGCCAGCTGCCTATTTTCTGCTGTTTTTGGTTCCAGGAAAGTCAAAAAATGAATATTCTCGGAATTGGATGGACAAAAGCCAAAAATCCTATTTCACCAGAAGATTCCCGGAGCCAGAATATGAGACAGAGTGGGGCTGGGGTCCAGCCAC
Source organism: Avena insularis (assembly GCA_023614405.1). NCBI lineage: Eukaryota > Viridiplantae > Streptophyta > Magnoliopsida > Poales > Poaceae > Avena > Avena insularis. The sequence continues at coordinate 653,259,950 of CM042690.1, read as the reverse complement.
ACCACCGGCCTGGGCTGGGGCTGGCGCCAGGTGGTCTCCGCCTGCACACCCCCTCGGTCTCCCTATTCTCCTATAAGTTGCCTTCTGACCTAAAAACTCAGGGGGGGTTCGATGTTTTTCCAAAAGGAGTTCCGCTCCGCCGCCACCACCAGATTCCACGATTCAGCACCAGAAACTCCGTTCTGGCACCCTGCCGGGACAGGGAATTGGAGGAGATCATCGCCATCATCATCACCATCGCTTCTCCATCGACCATCCATGTTTCCCCCATCTATGAGTGAGTAATCCCTCGATGTAGGCTATGGGGATGGTAGGGATTATTTGAGATTGTTCATGTAATGACATCAGATTGTTAGGGCATGGTGCCTAGTATCTTTTATTAGTGATTTATGACTTTGTTGCAACTTGTTATGCTTAATGCTTGTCACTAGGGCCCGAGTGCACATGATTTCAGAGATGAACATGTTATTGATTCATTATGATAGTATTGTTTATGGTCTTATCTACAAGTTGTATACACACATTGTTGTCTAGAACCAATGGCCCCGAAGTGACAAAAATCGGGATAACCGGAGGGAATGGCTTTGATGTGAGGATCACATGTGTTCACAGAGTGTTAATGCTTTGCTCCGGTGCTCTATTAAAAGGAGCACCTTAATTGCCAGTAGTTCCCTTGAGGCCCCGCTGCAAACGGACTGGCAGGACAAAAGATGTTGTGCAAGTTCTCATTGTGTGCACAAATGACTATATATGGAACACATGCCTAGGTTTATCTAGTACTTGGATGCTTTATCTTATTTATCTGCAATTACCCTATGTTCTGATTGCTATGTGAATTGTCTTGTCCATGCAACACCCGTTCATCCATCCCTATGCCTATCACACTCGAATCCTACTATTTACTGCTATCGTTATTACTGTCTTTACTTTACTACCGTTGTTAATTCACTATTCTTACTACAAAATGGCTGCTACTGATAAACTGCTGTGAGCAAGATTGTTTCCAGGTGCAGCTGAATTGACAACTCAGTTGTTAAGGCTTATAAATATTCTTTGGCTCCCCTTGTGTCGAATCAATAAATTGGGTTTCACTTTCCTCGAAAATACTGCGATACACCCCCTATACTTGTGGGTCATCACCTGCAAAGACAAAAGAAAAGAAAACAAGTGAAAAGCAAAGAGAGAGTTAGTGGGTTTGTGCTCTCAAAGGTTAATAGTGAGGTGCACTGTTTATGTTCATCACAGAGCAGTAATTAGGGGGCCTAAGTAGAATTTTTTCTTATTAGCATATCAGCCTCACATTAACTTCACTAGCAATGGATCTAAAATTGAATTACAGAGCAAAGGGAAAGGGCCAGTGACAAGCACTGGGTGCACATAGCAAAGATTGCTAATGCACAATCTGGATAGGAACAAGTCCATCGATGAAGCAAGCTCACAAGCACCTTACTCAGACATGCACTCAGTGAGTTGTCAACACAGGTGAAAGTGAGCAAAAGGAGAGAAATAACTACCTCTGAGGCAGCACGCATAGACACCACCATTTCTGCTCACATGAGCTTCATCCACTCACATCACTGTTCTTCACTAGAACAGAAAATCACCAACTCGTTCACAGAAATCAGACCTAGCCACAGTTCATATGCTCACTTAGAGGAGTTAGCAAATAGATAAGCACCAGGTAGAGTAGGACAACAACATCAATATTTAGTAATACCAGTAGCAGATTCATCTAGGGGGAGTAAAAGATCAGAAGGACAAGTTGCAGCTGAACCAGTGAACTCAAGGGACATCAACACCACTATCATATCCACTTAGAAGAAAAGAAGTGGATCAAGATCTAGAAGTATATATCATAAAAGTTCAAGTCTCAGGTTAATCACCACCTCAAATTATAATCATTGTTTCTATAAGACCTGGTCAAAGAATAGTTTGGGTGGGTAAAAGAGTTGCTCTTAGTCTTGCATACAAGTGGTGTGCAAGACTCATCATTGAGTATTTAGGGAAAGAAAGTAGCAGATCATGCTGCTTAGACCTACTGTTGTGCACACTCCACATGGGAGGCACCACAACAGTAGATCTTGTAGCAGCAGAAGCCACCAAGTTGGTTAAACACAAAACCAGTACCAAATCTGCTCTTATTTAAATTATGGGCCTCAGCCTTTGCATCACATGCCAAGCCAAGGGGTGATGTAGCTCATCTTTGAGAAGTTTACCACTGTGCACTCTCTCAGGAGAGGCACAACAGTGGCAAACATGGTAGCTCTAGTCAGACCACCAAAGAAACCAATTGGGATCATGTGCTAATAAAAGTAAAGAAGTTTCTTATCAATTTCCTAGCTAGTCTAGCCAGGAATCATGGCAAGCACTTAAAGGATAAATCTTTAGCATATTCCTTTGATAAAAGCATCTGTAAACTTCAGAAAAAATTGTTGTTCCAGTAGCACCTCACAAGCACAGACAAGATATGCTTGCACATCATCTACACATGAAGTAGAACATCTTTTAATTCCAGTATATGGAGGTTACCACTATGTACCATCTAGCAGGAGGTTTCACAATGGCAGCCCTCCAAACCAAGACCAACTTTTAAGACAAACAAGTTAAAACAATCATCTTCTCTTGATACTAGGGGTTATCCTTAGCCCTCTGGTTGAGAATCATCTCAACTATTGTTGTCATATTGTCAGAATAATCATAACAACCACCATCTCTGCTTACAAATGGTATACAAACTATTTTCATCATTTTCCTAGTAGTAACTCTAGGAATCAGAATTATACATTGTTACATTGTCAGAAGTTGACAGAAAAACAAATCAACTTCCTAAAAAAACACTTCTAGGAATCATTGCAGCTATTCATGAAGTCATAAGAAAATATCTAGAGTATAGTAACTAAACAATACCAAAAGCTGCTATACAACTAGGCATAGCCAACATCAAAGTTTTACAGATCAAGGGAATATCTGCATGCAATTCCACAGTCCAACATCAAAGCAATATCAAGTCATGATAATCCAACATCAAGATATCAACACATCACCCAGAACCATGTCTTATTGAGTAAAACCTAGTCAAAAATTCATACAACATCCTCAGAATATGTGTCAACTTATTTAGATAGCAACAAGCATAGGTTCAGGTAGTAACCTGTTAACAGAAGATACTGTCAGTAGTTCTAAATCAAGCATGAAAATAGGATCTTCACTTTGTACTCACAATAGTATCACACTCAGATCCACCTCTACCTTCTCTGACAGTAACAAGGGGGAATTCTAAAATGAGAGCAAACCTAGATAGGGTTCACAACCTCAGCCAAGGGCATAGCAGATAGAAGGGACAGAGAATAAGATAGAGGAGAAAGAAGAAATACCTGGAGTCCTCACGTAAGCATGAGTACATGAAGCAGGCGGGCGATGGAGAATAAAAAGCTCGGTGGCATGGTGGCACAGGGAGCGTCGGTGGTGCTGCAATTTGCACCAAGCCACACCATCGGACCACACCGCCAGCACCGAACGCCCACACCACCATGGGAGTCACCGGGGTTGCGGTCGAGCACCACCATCCTGCCAGTGTTTAAGCAGAAGGGGAAACTAGGGTTTGGGGGTCGAGGTCGTGAGCTTAAGGACATATTAATCGAACCAAGCTAGATAGGAAGAAGCAACAAGGAGTGGCGGAGCGGCTGCGACTAGTAGTGGCGACCGCAACAAGCCGAGCGGTTGGAATTGGCCGGGCAATGGCAACATCGCCATGGCATCGCCAGGGAGGCGTCAAGTATAAGAGGAGAGGGGTGCTCGGGAGAGAGAGGGGTCGGATGGGCTGGCCTAACCATAAGGTTCAGGGTTGAACCAAGCCAATTGGGTCAGGTGGGCTAGATGGACCGAGTTGGACTGACCCAAGACTAAATTAACAATGGAAAATAAAACTATAGAAATTACCAAAATACCCTTGAACTTATTTTAGCCCTAGAAAAATATAGAAGAATCCTAAATATTCTTATAACATATTGAAATGATCACAAAAATAATATCTATCCTAGAAAAATATAACTTTACTTATTTAATTTAAATAAAATACAAATAAATATTAACATCACTAAAGTCTAAGTGATATTTCATAAATTAAGGTAAGGTCCTAAAAATGAATAAAAATCATTTTTGCGTATGAAAATAAATCTACTATTATATAAAATACTAACTTAATTTGTTTGCAAATAAAACTTGAAGCAAATGTTTAAAGATATATAATCCTTTGTGGAATTTTATAAAAATAAGGATAACACCTAAAATTAAATAAAATTCACTTTTAAGATATTAAGTAAGTATGTTTTACTAAACAAATACTAATTATATCATTCTAACACATTTTAAGGTTCTTAAGAAATAAATCCTTATTTATTATCTATTTGGTAAATTCTTTAAAAACATTTCTTAAATAAGAAATCATCACAATTTTCCATAAAACCTTAAATCTTTTACAATTAAATACTACTTCCCAAAACCATAACTTGAGTCTATAATAATACTTAAAAGTAAATTATTAACTTTTAGAAAACTCTTTAAAACCATAACTTCAAGATAGACCAACAATTTGAATAAATTTTAATCATTATTCACTTATAACAAAAGTGAATGTTATTTATCTCTTAACTAGTCTTAAACATGATTTCAAACTTTAATAGATTATTAAAATCATCTAAATCAACTTTCTTTAATAAGATAAATTATATTTATAATAACAAATCACATGTAAGCTCATCATTCACTTAAGCTGAAAGTGAATGATCTCATACCTTTAAACATGCTTATTGAAGGGTTTACAACTTATTAATACTTTTAAACACATCACACCTAGATCTACTTATGTTTTAAAGTTAACTTTGGTACACCAAGTCATGCATAATGCCTAAAGAATATTTATGTTTTTATAGTTAACTTTTGTGTGTTCCAAATTAAATCATAAGGCATCTCAAACCCATGCTTATCGGATAAGCGCAAACGATACCGATCACATTCAATTAACCACAACAATTGTTTAAACTTTAACAAAGTAATATTTTCCTAAAAAATTATTCTTTTAAGAAACATTAAAAGTAATCCTTAAGCACTTCTTTAAAAGGCTCTAATTGATTAGTAATCTTGATCAAGAAATATTTTAGATACCATGCCCCATTTGAGTAATTTATTATTGTATACTGCTTGTTGTTTTTACATATCATTTTACACACTCACAAGCCTTAATAAGAAGCACAAGTGTGAAACTGGTATAAAAGTGGAACACATTCTAAAGATATCATCACAAACTCCAAACCCTAGATTAGATATGATTAGTCCAGGGATTCACATTTATCAAACTTCATTACATTACTTATGCATAATTGCATCTTGCTTCTTTAAACATTAGTCCTTACCAGACTAATGATGCTATTTCCAGATTTTGGATCTTCTATTGTCTTGAAGACCGTGAGTGCATAATCTTGTAATCACAAAAGGCAAGTTCACAACTTGCTCATGTCCTTTGGTTATTTTCTATCAAATGCTTGTAACTCAAATGTTGTCATCACCTGCATTCAAAAAGGTCAGAAAACACAATTTTCATAATAATTTGATTATGGATTATCTACCAAATGTTAATAATCTACTGATACAGTTCCAGTGGTAAAGGAGCATAATATCTAGGACTTAACAACCAATGTCACCAGTGATTCTAGAGCCGTATATTACGTGTTAACCATGAGATCTAGAATGGGACAGAGAAGTCAGCTGGATCTTCTTCCTTACGCATGGACGGATGACCTTATCGTGAGGCTGTTGATTTCTCATGGAGAAACCAGCACAGGGGTAGGACCCCTTAGTTCCCCGCGAGCTAGGTGTCTAGATTATCTATGCATAGCTGTTGTTGGGGATATACTTTCCGGGTATTCTCATAGTTCCTCACTGACCAGGGTGGCCCACTTTGGGTTAGAGCTTTGCTTCACGGGCGGCCCAGTCAGGGAGAAAAGACGGAGTCCAATCCGGCTACGGGAAGGCCCAGAAAGCTTACCGACTTAGGCCCATGATGTTACTTGTAGTTCAAGATGTACTCTGTAACCAACTCTTAGTCGTAGCCGGACTGATCTCTCCTGTAAACCCTAGGCCGAATATCTATATAAGCCGTCCTAGGGGGAGCCTTTAGGGCACCCTCAATATTCTACAATATCAACTCGCACAAGCGAACCCTTGTAACCCATATTCCGGCTCTGTCATATTACTAGTTTGCTAGCAGGAGTAGGATCCATCCAAAGCCGGCGGATTCAAACCTGGGTAAACTTATGTGCTCACCGTCCCGGAACACCGTACGTCTCACACCCCTCTCTTCCGCACGCCTCGAGGACCCCCTCATGGTGTACTTGTCATCAATCCGACGATAATTGGCGCCCACCGTGGGGCAAGTTAGCTTCGTATCTGCATTTCGAGTGGAATCTGCAAGAATCGGAATCGGCGAGACTATCACCGTCGGTCGCATCCACTATGCCAGCGACATCCCTCTCATCATTCTCGACAAGACCTGGATTTCGGCTAGGGAGGCTGTGACTGCCTACACCATCATGTCTTTTGGCGAGATCGATGTTTACATCGGTTTTGCTGAACCTGTCCCACCCACCCCAGCGGTGATGATAGAGGCAGAAGAATCTTCTGGGTCCCCTTTGTCCACGGAGGCGGCAGAGTTCCGGATCTCAGAAAAACCTAATCCCACCCAGCCCGCACCAGTTGCGGAGATAGTGGAGAAATCCGAGCCTGAAGAAGACCTAGCGGCCCAAGTCGAATCTGGAGTGGATCTCCTTGGAGAGGCCGAATCCCAGATCGACCCACCCGCTGAGGTCGAATCTAGGAGGAGCATAGCAACGACACTGATTCCGGCTCTGATGACGCCGGGACAGACATGCCTTTCCTAAGGTACACGCTGCGACGTATGATAATGCAAAACTCAAGCGTAGATGCAATTCTCGAAACCATCAAAAGTTTCGATGAAGCCGATCGCAAGAGCCGCAGGTACCTCAGGAAGCACGTGTCACACTTCGTCGGATATGTGGGATCCGGATCCGGCTCTGCCGATGCTGGAGACAACACCGACTCTATGCTGGAGGCAATTGGAACAAACGCCGACGTACCCGCATCCTTGGATGAATCGATGATGTCAGCAGATTTCTGAAAGTTCTCCGCGGAATATGAAGAGGAGTATAACTCCGAAGCTGCAGAGGAAGGAGAAGCCATGGATGAAGGATCCGGGGAACACTCTCCCAAAGCGCAGGATGACATGGAAGTCGGAGATAATCCTGAAGTCCAGATGTCCGAAAGTACCGATCAGAGCTTGACTCCGGGAAACGGACCCAAAGCCGTCTTTGTTACTGGCGCTGCCAAGAAGGCAAAGAAGAAGAACAAGAAGAACAAGACCCCAACAAAAGACCCTCTGGCAGAGGAGGTGATTTTCGAGGAATATGAGGAAGACTCGAATGGAGCACTCATCCCAGAAGAGCCCAAAAAAGAAGAGTCGGTGGATGGACACGTGATCACTGAAGGTGCGCGTAAACTCATCGATGCTGCATTAACCACACCTATTCCTGCAGCTGTAGAACTTACTGCTGAAGAACTGGACGAGAGGGCACAGGCCCTAGAAGCGTGTTGTCAAGTACTCCTCGATGAAGCCAAAAACATCGAGGAGGAAAAGAAACGCATAACATCTGTGGATAAGTACAACTCCAGGCAATACAAGAAGACCAGGAAGCGTCATACTAATGACAACCAATTCCCGCAGATCCACGCTGTCCTTTTCGGAGAAGAGATGGGGAAGCCTCGGAAAGATAGCAAAGGGCATTGGGTATATCCAACCCCGATCTGAGAACAAGTGGCGGCCCGAGAAATTCTATCGGCTAATCCAGGCCCGGAGGAGATCCGGTTGGGAATCAAACTACTCAACAAGGGACTGGAGCAGCAAAAGGTCGCCATGTCCGGAAGTCAAAAATTGGTCTCTGATTCCGACCAATGTCGCACAGATCTGGCATGGGCTGACGTAAGACCCCAACCCATTCCGGAGCAGCACCACCGCCCCAATCGCAAGGAAGATAATTACTCGAGAACCGGATCTTCGGGACAGCACCACAAAGCTGCCCGTGGCTGGCGTAACGTTAACCCAGTTGCGGAGCAAGAGGCAATTGCTGCACTGAATCCGAGGAACCCGCTCCGGCGAGAGTCGAAAGACCGCAGGGATGATGATAGGAGAAACGTCGGGAGGAGGACCGACAAAGAATGCCACCTCCTAGACATGAAAGCCGTCCGGATGACGGAGGAAGGAACGACGGACACCATGCTGGGACAAGCCGGCAGGGGGCTCGTCACGATGAAGACCCTCCCCGGAACCGGAATAATGATGCTCCGGACGGGGGCCGGTGATCAGCCGGAAAAACACAGCTGCTCCACCCTCTCCGCTAAGTAGCCATCACAACGGCCCCTAGGGAGGCAATGGAGGGCGTCGTGGTGGTGGCAGAAGCCGAAGTCTGGCTCCAAGGCACCGCAGCCACAACCGACACTCGGGATGATCTCTATCCCCGAATGACGCAAGGCACAGGATCAACTCCAACATAGAGGCGCGGTGCTACAAAAATGATGATATCTACGTGGGCCCAAAGTGCTTCGGACCACGCATCAGAGCTACAAGATTCCCGGAAGGATTTGCTATCTCAAGACATATCCAAGCCTACGATAGCATTGCTCGGCTAGATACCTGGCTACAGGATTTCTTCCAAGCTTGCTGCATCGCCAAAGGCGGAAACAGCCTGGTCGCAACCCGATATCTCCTACTCATGTTGTGAAAGACGGCACGATCATGGCTTAATGAACTTCTGGAGAACACCATCCACAACTGGTATGACATGCAAAGTGCGTTCTTCGAATTTGAAGGCACATCTTTGGCCTCAGCCAATACATCGGTCGGTGACCTACAGCGTTGCACCCAGAAGGTCGGAGAAACTTGCCAGGATTACCTCGGACAATGGATCGACACCAAGAACTCCTGTGAAGGAGTAAATGATCAAACTACGATTGAAGCTTTCATTGCAGGTCCCCCAATTGGTCTACTGTGTCATCGCTTGAAGTGCGACAAGGTCACTGATTTGGGAGAGATGATAGAAATAGCGAGAAAATGTAGATGCTGACGACGATGCTGAGGGATTACTCAACACCCTAGTTGTACCACAGTCGGCAAAACAACCAAAGCAATAAGCTCAGAAATGCAAGAACACCTCGGAAGAAAAACCCAACACGCAAATGGCAGTGGTTACTGCTACTTTCGGGTCTGGAGGACGAGGAGGACGCGGCGGAGGCCGTGGGCGTGGTCGTGGGACTTCGAGAGGTAGAGGAGACCAGCAACCAGGAAAAACCTACACTTGGGCCGACATTGCCAATAACCCATGCATACACCACTTAGATGCCAATGGGGGCTCGTCCCACACCAACGCAGAGTGTCGTTTCAATGACGACATCAAAAGAGATGATACCGCTGGCTACAGAGCTAAGCGGAAAAAGGGAAAGAAGAATCCCGAAAAGGATAAAGAGACCACGGAAGATTCCGACATGGAGGAAGCAGATGCTTCAAATCCCAAGCCGGAAGGGAAGAAAAAATTTCCGACCAAAAAAGACACTTATGTCACCTTCCTCGGATCTCAACCAGCAAAAGTCAAGAAAGCAGTTCTACATGAGCTCAACGCAATAGTTCTGACTGTCCCCCAATACCTAGACTGGTCGGAAGTGGCAATCACATTTGACCACGCTGATCATCCACCTAAGCTACATAGGCGAGGAAAATACGCCTTAATCGTCAATCCACTTATTGACGGTTATGGTTTCTCCAAGACCCTCATGGACGGTGGCAGTAGTATCAATATTCTCTATGTCAAAACGCTACGCCGGATGAAGATCTCGGAGACCCAGCTGAACCATAGCTTTGTGATCTTTCACGGAGTTGTCCCAGGAAGATAATCTAATTCACTAGGAGAAATCACTTTGGATGTTACCTTTGGAACTCCAAAGAATTATCAGACGGAGGCATTTTCCTTCGAAGTGGTCCCGTTCAAGAGCGCATACCACGCTCTATTTGGACGTCCGGCTTACTGGGCTTTTATGGCTCGTCCGTGTTACATTTACAATATGATGAAAATTCCAGGTCCCAACGGCGTAATCACCATCAGGGGAGACCCGAAGAAAGCACGAGAGTGCGAGGATGGAAATGCCGCCTTTGTTGAAGCCGTGTTGCACGCCTAGGAGTACCAGGAGACCAAGAAGAGCATAGATCCGTCCGAGATGCCCGCAACGAAGAAGGAGGTGACAAAGCCAAATCCGGAGTTCAAGGCATCAGAAGAGACGAAGAAGATGCCGTTGAAGGATGATGACCCCTCCAAGGTGACCCAGATAGGCGTAGGCCTATATAGCGCATAGGAAAGCGCGTTCGTCAAGTTCCTCAAAGCAAATCAAGATATCTTTGCATGGCAGCCATCTGACATGACCGGAGTACCTAGGAAACTTTCCGAGCACTCTTTAAATGTAAACCCGAATGCTAAACTCGTCAAACAGTCCTTATGACGTTTCGACGATGAAAAGCGTAAGCCAATAGCCACTGATTTAAGGATGTGTGTTGATTATACTGCCTTGAACAAGGCTTGTCCAAAAGATCCGTTCGCTCTGCCTAGGATTGATCAGGTTATCGATTCTACGGCAGGCTCGGAACTCCTCTGTTTTCTCGACGCATATTCCGGTTATCACCAAATCCGGATGAAGGAATCTGACAAAGTCAAAACTTCATTCATAACCCCCTTCGTAACCTTCTGTTTTGTTACGATGCCTTTTGGGCTAAAGAACGCAGGAGCTACCTACCAGCGCACGATGCAGCATTGTCTCCATGACCAACTCGGACGCAATGTAAATGCATACGTGGATGATATTGCGGTGATGTCCAAAAAGAAGGAAACGCTGATTTCTGACTTGGAGGAAATGTTCGCCAATCTAAGAAAATACAACATCATGCTAAATCCGAAGAAATGCTTCTTTGGAATACCAGCCGGAAAATTGTTAGGTTTCATCGTGTCTCAGAGAGGCATAGAGATGAACCGAGAAAAAATCAAGGCTATAGTCAATATTTCTAGGCCAACTCGCCTGAAGGACGTTCAAAGACTAACTGGTTGCATTGCTGCAATCAATCAATTTGTAAGCCAGCTTGGTGAAAGAGCCGCACCATTATACAAACTCCTGAAAAAGACCAAGGATTTTGTGTGGACCGACGAAGCTGAAGCTGCACTACAAGACCTGAAGAAACTACTCTCATCCGCTCCTATCCTTGCTACGCCGGAACCACAGGAACCGATGTTGCTTTACCTTGCTGCGACAAACAAAGTCGTCAGTATCGTCATGGTGGTGGAGAGACCGGAGGAAAATCAGGAGCACCAGGTGCAGCGTCCGACGTACTTTGTCAGTGAGGTCCTAACAGAGTCAAAATAGCGGTATCCGCATTATCAAAAGCTGGCTTACGGTGTTTTTCTAGCATCTCGTAAGCTACGACACTATTTTCAGGAGCATCCAATTACCATGGTGAGTACAGCTCCCATGAGAGATATAATCAACAACAGTGATGCCACAGGACACGTCGCCAAATGGGGCATAGAGCTTTCAGCTTTTGATATTGAGTATAAACCCCGGACAACAATCAAATCCCAAATCCTTCCGACTTTGTTGCTGATTGGATAGAGACAAAGGAGAATATGACCTTCCCTGAGTCGGGGTATTGGACCCTCTACTTTGATGGGTCTAAGGCTCGAGGGGGCTCGGGGGCTGGCGTGGTGCTCAAATCACCCCAAGGAGATAAACTTCTATACGTGTTGCAAATCCACTTCACAGCGACAAACAATATTGCCGAGTATGAAGCATTGCTACACGGAATCCGGGTTCCTAAGTTTATCGGCATCCGACGTTTGATGTGTTATGGAGATTCGGATCTTGTTGCTTAGCAAGTTTCGGATATTTGTAATGCAAATAAGCACATGGCAGTGTATAAAGCTGTCGTGGATGATTTATCTAAATTGTTTGAAGGGTTTGAGGTTCAACACATCCCTCGAGCGGAAAACAAGGAAGCAGATGCATTATCTCGGATAGGCTCTGCACGGAAAGAGGTCCCGGATGGCGCTTTTTTAGAGCACCTCAAAGTTCCCTCAATAAAGGGAGTGGATGAGGAATATCTGACCAAATCCGACTCACCTCTAATAGCAGTTCTGGCTGTAATTCCTAGCTGGACTCAACCCTACCTTGATTATCTGGTAGATGGCAAATTACCCGAAGACGAGGTTCTGAGCCGGAAGATTACCCGACGAGCGAAAGCCTATACTATAGTTAAAGGTGAGCTTTATAAGCAGAGTGTTTCTGGGGTTTTTCAGCGCTGCGTATCTCCGGAAGAAGGAGTGGAGATCTTAAGAGAAATCCACGAAGGTGAGTGTGGTCAGCATGCTGCAGCCAAATCTTTAGTGGCAAAAGCTTTTAGACACGGATTTTTCTGGCTTACAGCTCAGGCAGATGCCGAACGATTAGTCAAGACGTGCAAGGGCTGCCAAAAGTACGCCAAACAAGCTCATGTTCCGGCTGACCAGCTGCGAACAATACCTATAACATGGCCTTTTGCGGTTTGGGGGCTTGATATGGTAGGACCATTTAGACGTGCTCCAAGTGGATTTACTCACCTCTTAGTGATGGTGGATAAATTCACCAAATGGACTGAGGCTAAACCCGTCACTAGTTGTGATGGAGCAACAACCAAAATATTTGTCGAGGATGTTATAATCCGGTATGGTTATCCACATAGCATTATCACGGACAACAGGAGTAATTTCTCTATGGGAGAATTGGCTGAATTCTGCAACGAAATAAATGTCCGGCTTGACATTGCGTCAGTCGCACATCCACAGGCTAACGGACAAGTCGAAAGAGCAAATGGTTTAATCCTACAAGGCCTAAAACCGATACTCGAAGCACCACTACGACGTGCTGCGGGGACTTGGGCAGAGGAATTACCCTCTATAATATGGAGTTCTGAACAACTCGAACAGTCAACGGATACACACCTTTCTTCTTGGTCTATGGCGCAAAAGCAGTTCTTCCTAGTGATTTGATTCACACTTATCCTAGAGTGGCTGCGTATATCGAAGAAGATACCGAGGTTTCTCGACAAAATGATCTCGACTTAGTCGAAGAAGTTCGCCTCGTTGCTAAAATGAGATCAATAGCCTATCAGCAGAAGTTACGCAAGTATCATAGCCAGAGAGTCTGAAACAGATCTTTCAATAAAGGCGATTTGGTTCTCCGGCTTGTGCAACAAAGAAAGCACAAACTTTCCCCACTATGGGAAGGGCCCTTTTTAGTTAGTCGAGTATTTAACAATGGTTCGTACTACTTAACTGACATGAGGCCAGTCAAAGAAAGACCTGCTACTAAGAAGAGAAAGAGAGCTGGAGGCAGTACAAATCTGGATGAGTTAGACAGACCATGGAATATTGCTCAGCTACGTCCCTTTTATTCTTAGTTTATCCTTCTTTGTAACCATACATATGTACATGCTCTGTGAGAAATAAAAGTCTTGGTTGCCTCAAGTTTTTTATGAGAAGCTTTTTTACCATCTTATTTCCAAATGATCATGTCATAGTCGAAAATCCCAGAATACTTGAAAGTACCTTATGCTCATGTTTGTTCTGGTTTAGATTTCCGATTCTAAAAATGCTACCTTCGGGTATAACTCTAAAGTTTCTAGTCTATACTTTGGTTATTTGTCTGATTGCTGGATGCGGGTATTTTCCGAGTAGTGAATTGTTGGTACTGGAAGCCAGCTTTGTTTCCAAGTTTAAACTGGTTTAGCAATTGAGCTCCGTTGCTCGGTGAAGTTTCCGTGCAGAAGGTTTAGCCGGCTCACGAAAGGGACGAGGCGGAAAGCCAGATAAACGATAAGTATAGACGAAAAAAGTATAAGTGCTTATGTAAACATTTCAGGCACACCAAAAGTTTAAAGCCAAAAGTGCTGAATAGATCAAAAACTTAGCACTAGCAAAATTATAGTACTGCATATTTTACAGACCCATAATGTTTCTCGAAATAATACAATTGTTTCTGGTCAACTATGGTGCAGGAGAAGAGGTAGGAGCTGCCGGCTCGCTGGATACATCGCCTTGATATCGTTCCGAGATGTCCACATCCGAAATGGTATTTTCATCGTCGGAAACTTCGGCTACTTCTTCGGGAGGCGGAGACGGAGTGTCCACACGGGTGAAGAAAGGAGTTTCGTAGCTGGTAAAATCAGCCACGTGACACCCATATCCGGCGCAGGAGTCCATGATGGCCTTCATATCTTGCTCCTGGCCATCTTCATCCACCTTGCAGTACCCTCTGGTCACTTGCCATATCTCCATGTTTCCATGGTGGCTCATGACCATGGTGAGAGCATTCTGCGCAGCAGATCACGCGTAGGACATGTTCCAGTCCTGAACGAGTTGCGGCATATCTTTCGCTCTGTCCCGCACCTAAAAATCCGGCATGCTATGCATATCCGGAATCTTGAGAGCTTCGTCGATATCCTCAAGGGATTGGCGGAAGTCATGAAGCAGATCACCGACTTTGGTAAGCCGGTGGGTGCGAGGCTCAGCACAGATGGAGTCCGTCAAGTTTAGAGGACCTATACATATAACGCAAAACAGTTAAGAAAAATCCGACATTGAAAGAGTTGAAGCAGAAACATAAGTCAGAAAGATGGAAACATACCAAAGATGACATCATCAACTTTGGTCTTCTCTTCTCGAAGACTCCGGAGTTCAGCCCGGAGCGCCTCGGAAAGGTCCTTCTCTCTACAAAGCTCGTTGTTGAGATCCTAGATTCTCTAATCTTGAGCAGCAATCTTACTATCACGCTCGTCAGTAGCCATGGAGGAGGATTCGATAACTTGAGCGATGCTCTTCTCATGATCCGCCTTGAGCTTATCTAGCTCTTGGTGAAGTTCTTTGTTCTCCACCACCAAGGTTTTGAGGTTCTCGTCCTCTTCAATCATAGCGCAAGACTGTTTTACCAGTGTTGTAAGTCAAAAAGAACAACGGTTCAATAAAAAAATCGACTATGAAAACATGAAAGACAAGGTTTGAGTCTCAGAAAGTTTACCTTCAACCTCATCCTTGGAGACCTTAAGCTCAGCATTTTTAAGTCGGAGAGCTCTGATCTCTCTCCGCTTGTTGCAGACATTTTTCAACAAATCCTGGTTATAGGAATATACTTTCTGTAAGTCAAAATACCCAAAGTAGAATTCTACTAAAGTCTCAGGCTAATATTTTTACTAATATCAGCACGAGCCTTGGGGGCTACACTAGTTCATTCTTTGGCATCCTAAGGAAGCATAAACCCGGATTATATATCCTACTTCATGCTTGGGGGCTAGAGGATATGATATGAAATAAAGGAAAAACAGGAGTTAGAATTCCGACTTACATATTGTTCGCGAGTAAGTTTATCCAAACTCGCATTCACTTCAATAGCAACCTTCTCAGCGAGAGTTAGAGGAACCATTGGTGCAGTTGGAAGCTCACCGGTCCTTATCCTCTCGTCGCGAAGACGCACTTGTTCAAGAAGGTCAGAGTACTTGATGTCCTTTGCCTCTTGCGCTTCTTCTTCGGCAGAAATATTTCTTTTCTCCAGGAATTGCCTGGCCAGCCGCTGGATCTCTTCCGCAGATTTCCGGGACAAGCCAAACTTGGCAAGCCCCGGATTGCTGAGAAGATTTTCGGCAAAGGTCTCTGCCGAGGGATCATTACCCGAAGAGGGTTCACCCTTATCTAAACTTGACTCACTCATGGTGACGTCAGTTTGCGATTCAAGAATCGCTGGCTCCATTGAAGGAACCGGATCTTCTGCGGTGAAGGAGTAATCACTGGCATTGCAGAGGATTGGGGGGCAGGAGTCGGAGGAGCCACGGCAGGAGAAGCTATGGTCAGCTTCATCTGTCACAGGGGCTTCGAAGAAGTTCCCTTCCCCTTGCCCTTGATGAGCTGCTTAGCTCTGAGAATGTAATAGAAATAAAAATGTTACATCTCGGAAGAAAATTCGAGTAAGGTACAAAGGCAAAAAGTTGTGTTGAAAGTTACCTCTTCATGACTGGCACCTCCTTTGTGCCAACAGCCACTGTCGGAGCCTTGTGCTTCCTAGGCACAATGTTCGGCAATGGGACCAATTCCGCCTCCTGAGAAAACTCTGGAGGATATCCCTCGAGTGGAGCAAGTTCCGACTCGGGGAGGTCGGCAAGCTAAAAAGAAGAAAACATATCAGTATTGCGAGATAACTTAAAGGATGAAACACATAAAAAAGTTTTTAGTTAAAGGCTTACCGGCACGACAAGGTCTTCCGCTGTGTGCATGTCTAGAGAAATCTCCGGGACCTTCCTCTCGATCCGTTCCCTTATCAACCAGTTAACCTGGCTAATATAACCTTGCGAGGTATAGGCTCTAGGGCTGATGCGGAGGGAATCCTTTTTGGACGACGTGATGGAGTGCATCAGTCGGTCTCCGTGGTGCTGGAGGGGTTGGATCCGGCGTGATACCCAACATTGGACCAAGTCGGATCCCTTTAGTCCTTTGTGTTTTATCAGGTATTCAATCTGCATCTTGGCAAGAAGCAGATCGTCACTGAGAGCCGGAGCGGCCTCGTCCCAAGATGCTTGAGGCGTGGCAGCTCCATCGATGAAAGCCGGCAAAGCAGTGGCTTTGCCGGGAGCAGGGACATCCTTGTGGTAAAAGAAAGTGGCTGGCCATTGCTTGACCGAGTCACTGGCTAGAATATTAGGATAGGCGCGATCACGCCTAACTGAAAAACTAATTGTACCGGTAATATAAGGATTACCGGTTGTGATAGAGTTTCTCCGGTCATGAAAATAATACCGAAATAGAGTAAGACTTGGCCTAATGCTGATATATCCCTCGCACAAGGCCGCATAGGCGCTCATCTCTAAAATGGAGTTGGGGGAAGATGGTGAAGCTGGACATTATAATGATCTATCACCTCGGAAAAGAAATCCGAGGGAGGGAAAGATAGACCTCTGTCGAGGTGGGTGCCGAAGTGTACCCACTCGTCGGTGCACGGGTTGGGGATGGTCTCGTCGGAGCCGCTCCACCAGTCGTCGGTGCGGAGGAGCCCTCCAGTCTCCACGCCGGAGCTTCTCGTTGTCCAGCAAGCAGGGGATCCAAACCCCACGGTTGCTTTCCTTCTCTGCCGCCGCCGCCGTCGCCGCTGCCACTGCCAGGCCAGAGGATGAACACGACGCCATTCTTCCGGTGCGCCGGTGACCTTAGATGGGCGGTGCTGGGAGTTTGAGAAGTAGGGGAGCTCTGTGCACGGGGGAGATTTGTAGGAGAAGAAACGGCAAAGGTAACAGGTGAAGAAAGGAGAAGGAGAATCCTCACCCCTTATATCCACCTAACCGCGCCAAGATTCGTGCAAATGGTACTGAATAACCTCCATGCGTCATGGAGAGAACAGGGAAGGACCCACACAATGATTACGTCGCCTCGATCTCTGTATACGCATTTAAACGGCGCCTCGGTTCCACGAACGGTGGACCCACCAACGGTCGTGCTGACAGGATGTTTATCATATGACGTGACTTGACCATGACGAGTGTCAGATGATGTTGAAGACCAAGTTCCATCTTAGTTTGAAATCAAGCTGGAAAATCTGAGTAACATGTTTATAGGTCCGACTTATTTTTAAGACCCGGATCGTATTTTTTGTTGTGAAGTTTCAGGAACCCTTCAAGATTCTGCAAGCCGAAGATCAAGCTAGACGATGATGAATCCGACTTTGGATCTTGGAGACTTCTGGGGGCTGCTGTTGGGGATATATTTTCCAGGTATCCTCACAGTTCCTCACTAACCAGGGTGGCCTACTTCGGGTTAGAGCTTTGCTTCATGGGCGGCCCAGTCAGGGAGAAAAGCGGAGTCCAATCCGGCTACGGGAAGGCCCAGAAGACTTACCGACTTAGGCCCATGATGTTACTTGTAGTTCAAGATGTACTCTGTAACCAACTCTTAGTCGTAGCCGGACTGATCTCTCCTGTAAACCCTTGGTCGGATATCTATATAAGCCGTCCTAGGGGAGCATTTAGGGCACCCTCAATAGTCTACAATCTCAACTCGCACAGGCGAACCCTTGTAACCATATTCCGGCTCTGCCATATTACTGGATTGCTAGCAGGAGTAGGATCCGTCCAAAGCCGGCTGATTCAAACCTGGGTAAACTTGTGTGCTCACCATCCCGGAAAAACGTACATCTCACACCCCTCTCTTCCGCACGCCTCGAGGACCCCCTCATGGCATACTTGTCATCAATCCGATGACAATTTTCTTGGTCAGACTTCACCATAGCTAATGGTGACCGCCAGACAGAGCTGCTTAAAGAGTCTTCGAGAGGCTACCCAAAGAGTAACTGTGGTAGTCCGTCTTGGGGGATCATGTCTTCATGCAGGGTCGCGGAGAAGGGCAGCGATTGGCTTGGATCATCTACTAGGCCCCACATCAAGGAATTGTGGACGGGAATAAGTTGCCCAGTTGTGCAACAAGGAGTTGGTCTCTCATGGGTAAAGTAACGCACCTCTACAGAGTGTAAGAACTGTGACATGTTACTCCCTATTCCGGGAAGGAGCTACGAAATCGGCAGGAAAGGAAACCCATGAAGGTTCTGGTCAACCTGTGAAGGCTGTCGGACATAGTTTTCAGAATAAAAGCAACCTTTGAAGAAATGTTTATGAAAACATGCATTGCCTACGACCTATGGTCTATGGTTGTAGAGATAGTGCATCATACACTCCTTTTTAGTGAACTTGCTGAGTATGCTCGTACTCAACCATACCTTCTTAACCCTTGCTAGGTTCTAAGCCATTGAAGACGACGTCAACATCAATTTCTGCTTAAACCATCATCGATAGCTCAAGTTCTTAAATAAAGTCAATGAAGTCAACATATACATCAACTGAAGTGAAGACGAAGTTCCTGATTAGATAGGAGTAGCTACTCTAGCCATAAAACCTACTTTTGTAGAGCATTGCATTAGTAGCAATTGCAAGCCAAATAGTTTAGCTACTAATCTTAGTTACTAGATAGTTCTAAGTTGTTATTTCTGGTTCTTGTTTGTAAGAAGTTCTTTCTCTCTCTTTAACCTAGAGTGTTCTCTAGATCTTTTGTAAAGAGTCGAGTTGTAATCTATAGTCATGTCTTGGACCTGATGTGTTTCTGTTGTACCACTCTGAGGGATGTAATACTAGTGAACGGTGTTTCATTGGTGTTATGTCAACGACTATAGTGTACTACATCATGTAGTGGTATGCTGGGTCACCGCAGCTGGTATCAGAGCATATGTTTTGACCTTAGGATTAAAACCCTTTTAGGAGATCTGTAGGTTGGATAGTGACTATAGGATCCATCTTATCCAAACCAAGACTTGTGATGGTATCCACTTGAGGATAGTCTTGTCACACTTAAGTCGGATGTTTTTGTCATTTTTCTTAAGGATTAGTTATATGTCTTCTCTAGAGAATTGTCATTTTAGAGTAGCTCTAAATAGGTATAACACCACTAAGATATCTTAAGTAAGTTAAAATATCAAAGAAGATTACGACCAGGATTAGGATATCATGTGGAGTAGTATTAGTGATGGAGTCTATATTTAGAATTCCTGTAAATTCGAAGAACCTTATCACTAGTTGATACCACTATACCATATAGGGTAGACAATCAGAGTATGTATAGATACAATTGGAAGTAAATCATATGGATTCACTTGAGAATTCTACGTGATGAAGTACGATTTGGTTTAGAACCAACTATCAGACCTAAGAAGAAGAGTCGTCATGGTGAGATTAGCTCTTTAATCATGATGACTAGGTAAATCTTGACAAGTTCATGGTGAGAATAGCTCCAAGACCATGATAAGTCTGTAATTAGGACAAGTACTTAGTAACAAATCTTGTAATAATAGTAAGTAAAGAACAATGTAGGTCTATGATAGAAGTCATAGGTATTATAATATTACGATAATTTTTGGATGTAAGGTAGTAACTACACATTTGTTAGTAGTTTTAAGAGATCATGTGAGGATAGTTTATGATAGAATGATAGATTCGTAGTCTTCAGTAGTCCCAAAAGAAAGGTAGGAGATTAGTCAGAACCAAAGTGAGACCACTTTACTCAAAATTACCCAATTGCAATTGAGCAATTTGGGTAAATATTGAGACAAAGAGTAGTTAAACCCTTAAGTGTTAAGTATCATAATGTAAACCTATACTAGGAGGTGTCATATACTACACAGCTAAGCCTGAATTCTAGAGGTATTATACTCAACCACTATATTCCGGGCTTAGAATGATGTGTGTTATATGTACCACATCTGGATCTCTTGGTTTTTCTTGGATCTTCTTGATTGACTAGATCTATGCATGAAGTTTGATTTGATGTGCAAATGCATGTTGCATCATCAATGTAAGATCCCTCCTTATTAAAGGAAAAGATCCCTGTGATTGCAATGCTAGTCCCTGGATCATTGCTAGCATCCACAGTTTAAGATGAAGTACACAGATACAAAGGTCGTTTATTACAGTCATTCCAGAGATAAAACATAGTCTTTTACAACTCATGGCCAAAGGCCTAGTACAAGAGTTTATGGAATATGTAAATAAACATAAGTCTTCATCTTCATGTGCCACAGGCAAGCATGTTGAGTGTAGACTCATGACTCCTAATCATCATCAGAGTAACCTGCAACATCATAAGTTACAGCCACAGAGGGTCAATACTTTGGAATAGTATTGGCAAGTGGTACCTTAGTATATATATTTAAGTGGACTATAAGGCTATATGCATTTGGCTGGTGGAGCTTAGGCTTGCATTGCTCAAAATAGATTTTTCCTTAACTTTTTGAAAACACTAAGTTTTTGCTTGACAAAGTCCATCCCAAGGTATCTACCAATCAGAGACTGAAGATCCACTCAGGGCATCTACCAATCAAAGACTGAAGATCCTTTAACCCTTGTTCACCCACAAGTTTTATTTAGAAATTGGAGTGATGAGATTTTTGAAGTTTCCATGTCTTGATGCTCAAATTGTCCTTTACCAGGGACATGGCTAAGTACTTAGGTTTTACACTGCAGAGGTGGTGCACTTTCCCACAAGCCTTGGTTTCCCAAGACATGATCCTTCAGTAGCCTTTCCTTAGTCAAATGGACGCTCCAACCTATCAACCCATCTACCACCCACTGTCCAAGAGACTAAGTTCCAGATCCTAAGATCATGGCAGAGCCCATATTACCAAGTGGTTGCACTTGAAGCTTCTCAACATTTGACAACTCAAATCTCTTTGTTCCTGGTGGCCATCCACAAGTGAGATACACAAGGTTCACCAAGTACTTCGGCCTTGCGTAACCACTCAACATAACCCAATCTTTCCATTCCACCTGTGTGATTCTTTAACTTAGTTGTTTTGTTAAATAAAAACAAGTCCTTAGACTTAGAATATTTTTCCATAGTGTGAATATATAAACCACCCTTGTTTTCTAGTAGCTAGGCTAGGCATGATAGTAATAGGAATCTTGACTTAGGTAATTTTCACTAAGGTTTTACCTAATAGGTTTTCCCAAAGCTTAGCTTGTACTTAGCAAAAATTCATGCAAGTCCTATACTTAGAAAAATAATACTAATGCATATATAAAATATAGGAATGGAATATTCATGATGATATCACTTGCCTTGGTAGTGTGGAGAGTAGCACTCGTCACAATCACAATCACTAGCAAAATCTACACACAAAGTTGTAGCACACAATTACACACAAATATATACAAACAAGAAATAGTATGAATGCATGCATGCATGAATCTACCAAGTGATGATTTTTTTGAAAACTCAACCAAGCAAGTGCATGAATACAGAAACTAAACAAGTCACAAAATAGCCAAGACAACTTATATAACCCTAAAACAAAATACTAAACTAAATCTATACTCAAAATGGCCTCAAACAAGTCTCTGCAATTTTAGCACATCTAATGGTTACTATATGCTAAACAAAAAGGATAGGCAGAAAGGTCTTGTTTTTCTGAATCCAACGGTATAAAGTTTGCAAAAATCCAACGTGGCATTCAAAAGATATAGGCATTTGAATTTGGATCAAATTTGGTTTTAAATTCTATTCTCAGATCTAACCTATCCACGTCTTATTCTTATTCGCCTGCATCGTTCGCTGGATCGAGCTCCACAGCCGTAGGATCTAAAGGGGCAGGTGGCTCAGATCGCTGCATCGCCGGGTTAAGTGATCTATCGTGGCGTCGATCCAGATCTAACGGCTACTCTTGCCGCCACAGATGGGCGGCGCTGCGGTATACCGCGGCGGAACTGTCGATCAACGACGCCGATGATGCAGAGAGTAAGGAAGATCGAGGAGTAGCTCACCGGCTCGGGAGGTCACGGCGAAGCTCGTCGTACTGCGGTTGGTCAAGGGCGCTCGCACGGCTGTGATTGCTCACCGGAGTTAAGTGGCGGCGTCGGGTGCGTCAGGTGGTCGTCGTGGACGTCGCTGTGGATCACCCCAAGGCAAGTCGAGGACACGGTTAGGTTCACAGGGTCAAGGCGAAGTAGTGAGCATGAACTAGGAGGCGCGGGGCGGTCTGGACTTACCACTAGAGCTCGTCGGAGTTGATGTCGCCGTCGATGCTCGCGGTGTCAAGTGGAACCGCGACTGGGCAAGCGTCTGGGACAGACTAGCGAGGTCGAGATGCGCAAGGATTCACCGAGGATAGCAAGAACGAGAGCGAGGGAACACTGGGCTCACCGGAATCGATCGCCGGAGAGGCTCTGTCCGCGGCGGTGCAAAGCTGATTGAGGGCAGCCTGGTGGCGGAGTGAGCGAGGTGTCTGGGGAAAAAAGATCGTGGAGTAGAGAGGATCTTATAGCCGGGGAATCGACAGGAAACGCTCGGGTTTAATGCCCATTTACGCCGCGCCATTACCGGCCTTCACTGCCGCGGCGACGTGGTCGCAGGCGCGGTCTGGGGAAGACGAGGGCGACGTGGAACAGGCCCGTTCGTCAGCGAGGTGCGCGGTGTGCAGGTGGGTCTGCACTCATTCGGCTCGTAGCGCTCAGCGTGAGAGAAGAAAAAGAAGATCTCGGGTGGGCTTGCTGGGATGGATCTGCTGCTGGGCCAGATTCTGGCCGCTCGGCCCTTTTCTTTTCCTTAGCCTTTTTCTTTTTCTAATTTCATTTTCTGGAATGAATTTGATATGAATTCAAATCCTTTTGAATTCAAACTTCTTTGGGGATTTTTGCAGGGTTCTTGTGGGTTCAAATGCAGTCAAATAACCATGTGGTCACCTTGCAAGGCTTGGTCAAGCTTGGGTCTTTGAAATAAACAGAGACTTTGTCTCTTTGACTCTAGTTGCAAATATTTGGAATAGGGTTTAGAAAATATTTCTAAATTGGAATTTTGGGTTTAAAAGCTACTCCTAATCTTTCCAACCATGGAGGCAAGCAAACAAGTACCTAAGCATTCAAATCTCAAAGGGTGATGGCCAATTGAGATAAAATGCCCACATGAAATCATAGCTCAAACTTCTCTCCAAATGATTTTGAGAAAACCCTATATGAATGAATGATGCAAGAATGAAATGAATGAGTTTTTGAAACATGATTTTGGGATGTTACAAATCTAACCCTTAAAATGAATCTCGCCCTCGAGATTCGGATTGGCTAGCAAAATAGGTGAGGGTGGTCTTTCCGAAGATCATCTTCTCTTTCCCATGTTGCTTCTTCTTCGGAATGATGATTCCATTGTACTTTGCAAAACTTGATAGTCTTTGTTCTTGTGACTCTTTCTGTGGTTTCAAGAATCTTGACAGGCTTTTCTTCATAGGTGAGATCACTTTCTAGTTGAACTTCTTCCAAAGATATGGTATCTTTCAAAGATGTTTCTTCCATTTCTGGGTGACATTTCTTGAGTGGCTCACATGAAAAACATTATGGATTTGCTAGTAAAGATCTTTGGCTCGATTTCATATGCAGCTTCTCCCTTGCAACTTAAAATATTGAATGGTCCCACATATCTTGGTGCTAACTTTCCTTTAACTCCAAATCTTTTTACTCCACGAAGTGGTGATACTCTAAGATAAGCTCTATCCCCAACTTCGTAAGTGACTTCTCTATGCTTAGCATCTGCGTAGCTTTTCTGTCGAGCCTGTGCTATCTTCAATCTGCTCTAACCAATTTGACCTTTTCTTGGCGTCTTTGATAAGGTCTGGTCCAAACAAACTTCTTTCTCTCCCACACCATTCCATAGCAATGGGGTGGTACACTTTCTTCCGTATAGAAACTCAAATGGTGCCATCCCAATACTAGATTGGTGATCGTTGTTGTAAGAGAACTTCTGCGTAAGGCGACTTTCATCCCAACTTGCTCCATAGTCCAGGGCACATGCCCTCAACATGTCTTCAAGAATTTGATTAGTCCTTTCTGTTTGTCCATCGGTTTGAGGATGAAAAGCAAAGCTGAATTCCAACCTCGCTCCTAGAGATTCATGAAGTCGCTCCAAAAGTGAGAAGTGAACTGAGTTCCTCTATCAGACACAATACTCTTAGGTACACCGTGAAGGCATACAATTCTGCTCATGTAGATTTTGGCTAACTTTGTACTGGTATAAGTTGTCTTTACGGGTATAAAATGAGCCACTTTAGTTAGGCAATCTACTATTACCCATATGGAATCATACCGACCTGGTCCTTGGTAATCCGAATGAAATCCATACCGATATTTTCCCACTTCCATTCAGGAATAGGCATTGGTTGAAGCAAACCTGCTGGTTTCTGATGCTCCGCTTTCACTCTACTACACACATCACACAAAGCAATGTGTTCTGCGATGTCCCTTTTAAGATTGTTCCACCAAAATCTTTCTTTCATATCCATATACATTTTGGTGTTTCCCGGGTGAATAGAATACGGAGAGTTATGGGCTTCTTGCAGAATCAGTTTCCGCATTTCGGATCTTGTGGAACACAATACGTTTCTCGTGCCATAAAGTACCTTGTTCGTCCATATGGAAACTTTTAGCTTTCCCTTGGCTAATCCTTTCCTTAATCTCTTCGATTTCTTTATCCGTCTTTTGGGCTTCTTTAATCTTATCCAACAGAGTGGGTTGAACATCCAAAGACATAAGATGTCCTTCAGGCACAATCTCCAACCTGAGTTCCTTGAATTGCTTACACAAATCATCTGGCAATTCACCTTTGGTAAGACCATTTACAAATGCTTTACGACTTAGAGCATCTGCTACTACATTTGCTTTACCGGGGTGGTATTGCAAACTCAAGTCGTAATCCTTGATAAGTTCTAGCCATCTCCGTTGTCTCATATTGATTTCCTTCTGGGTGAAGATATACTTCAAACTCTTATGATCGGTGAATACTTCACAACGTTTTCCCAAAAGGTAATGTCTCCATGTTTTGAGTGCATGGACAACAGCGGCTAACTCTAAATCATGAGTAGGATAATTTACTTCATGAGTTTTGAGTTGTCTCGAGGCATAAGCCACAACTTTTCCGCCTTGCATAAGTACGGCTCCTAATCCTTGATGCGAAGCATCACAATACACTTGGAAATCCTTTTCCAAATCTGGTAGGCACAGAACAGGTGCTGACACAAGTCTCTTCTTTAATTCTTGAAAGCTGAGTTCACATCCTTCAGACCAAGCAAATTTCTTATCTTTCTTTAACAATTCCGTCATTGGTTTAGCAACCTTAGAAAAATTTTCAATGAACCTTCTGTAGTAACCTGCTAACCCAAGGAAACTACGCACTTTTTACATTCTTAGGAGATTCCCATTCTCATATTTACGGCTGAAACCTTAGCAGGATCAACTGCTACACCATCCTTCGTCATAACATGACCAAGAAATCCAACTTCCTCTAACCAAAACTCACACTTGCTGAATTTGGCATAAAGTTTATGTTCCCTTAGTTTCTCAAGTATCAAGCGTAGATGTCTTTCATGTTCTTCCTTGCTCTTGGAGTAGACTAAGATGTCATCGATGAAAACGACAACAAACTTGTCGAGAAATTCCATGAACACTTTGTTCATCATATTCATGAAGTATGCTGGAGCGTTGGTTAATCCAAAAGGCATCACAGTGTACTCATACAATCCATACCTCGTGGTAAATGCTGTTTTAGGTATGTCTTGCTCTCTTATCTTGAGCTGAAAATAGCCTGACCGAAGATCTATCTTCGAGAACACACAAGCTCCTTCTAGCTGATCAAACAAGTCATTGATTCTTGGCAAAGGATATTTGTTCTTGATGGTTACCTCATTGAGAGAACGGTAATCTATGCATAATCTTTGAGTTCTATCTCTCTTTTCTACGAACAAAACTGGAGCTCCCCAAGATGAAGAACTTGGCTGGATGAATCCTTTCTGCAATTGTTCTCCAAGTTGTTTCTTGAGTTCTTTAAGTTCCAACCGACATTTTATAAGGTCTCTTTGCTCTTGGCCCAGATCCTGGTACCAATTCTATTATAAACTCCACATCTCTATCTGGTGGCATTCCTGGTAACTCTTCCGGGAACACATCCGGATACTCACACACAATTGGCACACTGTCCAAGCTAACCCCCTTAAGAGAATTCAGCTTACTCCCTTTAGATTTAAAATTGGACTTAAATGTTATCCTCTTACTGCGGGGTTGTGAGTGAAATTGTGCGATTTGCACAATCTAGTACTCCCTCATACTTAGCCATCCAATCCATTCCCAAAATTACATCCAATCCTTGGGAATTTAGGATTATTAGGTTTACTGGAAACTTATGTTTTCCGATCTCTATGACTAGATCCCGGCATCCAAGACTCACTATCATATCCCCTCCCCGAGAACTAACTTTATCGGACACCCTATGTTTTCGGATGCAAACCCATTTCTTTCGACAAATGCTTTAGATATGAATGAATGAGATGCACCAGTGTCAAAGAGTACAAATGCTGAGATGGAATTGAGTCCTGAACTTACCAAAGAACGGCATCAGGTTCTTCATAGACTTCCTCCACATTGATGTGGTTAACCTGTCCTTTCTGAAAAGGATTGGGTTTGTTAGGTCCTTCAACGTTCTTCTCAGGGCACTCATTAGCATAATGCCCCAGCTTCTTGCATTTGAAGCATTCAACCTGACTGTTGTCCTTCTTAGGTTGACTTCCACTTCCACTTCCACTATGGTGGCTCTTATATCCACTCTTGTGGTTTTTGTACTTATCATTGTCATGACTGCGATGATGCTTGGTGTCATGACGGTTGTGGTTGTGGTGCTTGTTAGACTTCTCATGCTTGTGGGATCCTGAGCTGACATTATCATCATAGTGAGATCGTTTATGATATGATCCCGAGATATGCTTGTCGGAGTGTTTCCTCTTTCTACTCTCAACTTGCTTCATTTTATTCTCCACAATAACAGCCTTGTCACACAGCGACTGATAAGTTGGAACATATGCCATGCATACCGCAGATTTAGCTCATCATTCAAGCCTTCTAGGAACTTTTCCTTCCTTTTGGCATCAGTGTCAACCTCATCCGGTGCATAGCGCGCCAGATTGTTGAACTCTTCGATGTATTCAGCCACGCTGTGGTGACGCTGTTTCAGGTTGTGAAATTCCTTCTTTTTCAGGCTCATCATACCTGGTGAGATATGAGTGGTACGAAATCCATCTTCAAAGATAGCCCAAGTTACCTCATCAATAGGCGTGGTAATCTGGAAGTTGTCCCACCATGCGGCGGCTGGTCCTTCCAACAGATGTGCTGCAAACCTGACCTTTTCAGCATCTGTGCATCCTACGGTCACTAAGTCTTTGTTCACAGAACGTAGCCAATCATTGGCCACCATGGGATCAGTCGTTCCTGAAAACTTAGCTGGCCTCAGACGCAGAAATCTGGTGAGCATATCAAAACCTGGAGGGTTGTTGTTGTTGTTATTGTTGTTATTGTTGTTGTTGGGGTTGTTGTTGTTGTTCTGGTTCTGGATGAACGTCGTCATCATTTGCATAAGCTGTGTTTGCGCATTCATCATTTGTTGCATTTCCGGGGTAACGTTGGGGTTGGTGTTTGCGCGACGGGGAGGCATCTGTGGTTTATTCATATAGAGATAAGAATGAGATACCCTTACATGATTTATGCACAATACATCACACTAGCAAACACATAGCAAAGCAATACAAGGATAAAATCTAAACAACAAGATACAAACACACAAGCGGCAAGCCATCCACATGTCGGATGGTCCAACAATAAGTTCATAAATAACAAGTGCGGTAAATAAAGATAACTGAGTAGTCAAATCTACTCGTCGGCATCAATCTCCTCCTCGACAAAGGTAAGACCTGCGTTCTCCATTGCGGTCTTGTTCTCCTCGATGGTAGTGGTCAAAGAGTCGATCTTGGCCTTGAGAGCCCTCTTTTGGGAACGAAGCCTCTCAATCACCGTCTCACGCTTGCTCTAACTCGAAGTCCTTGACTGCAGTTCCTCGGTCATATCACGAATCCTCTTGTTCCTATCCCGACACGCTTCTCTTGACTCTTGAACTTACGGTCTTGGGTCTCGAACTTCGTCTCCATCTCCTTGACTATCTCTGCCTGCTTTGCCAAGAGCTTGTCCTTCTCATGGTTGCACCTGAGCTCGTCATTACTAAGCATGATGTTGGTCCTATCGGTATCCACGTGCCTAATAAGAGTCTCTAAGTCCTGGAGGTACAGGCGTATCGGCTCTGCTGTGACCCTCGAGTCGTCCTCAAAGTCAATGGACTCTCCGTCATCATCACGCCTTCCGAAAGCGTGGAAGTGAGTGCCTCTAACCTGTCGGGAGTGATGTCCTAACAGTCGTCCTATCAAATCCTGCATGACAACCTCCATGCCTCTCTCCCTGTCATCGTGCATAAGCTTGAAGACGATGGCCTCCGTAGTAGGCTCTGCCTGGCGTCCTGGCTGGTTCACCTTGAAGCCCCAAAGGTCCTTCCTCTCAAACTTGGTGAGTGGGTGCACCGTAATGATAGGAAGAGGGAGATCGAGTAAAGTAGTAAGCTCTACTATACGAGGACCAAAACGGGTAGCCTGGAACTCCTCAACAGTGCTGATGGCAATAGGCATCTATTTAATATTGAAAATGTTAGAACAACACAATTTAAGATAAACAAGACAAACATTCAAACACATTCTTGAGACACACATAAATCATACAAGTCATGCATACAAGAATCCATTTCTTCAACCAAGGTTCAAACTTATTTAAGGTATCATTTTGGAAAATAAGGTGATAGGTGGTGGTCCAACTAACGAAGTGCGCTTACAATCCTATCTCATTGGATCTGGTGGCTAGCACAATGTTCCTAGTGGCAATCACCCTATCTTGTTCACATGCTTCTATCACTAAGTCTATAATATCTCCTCTTAAGGATTGGTTGGTGACTTCCAACTCTTGGGTATGTTCCTTCTCTTTCTCTAAGTCTTTTTGGAGGTTGAGCATCCTGCACTTGACTCTAGCACTGAGTTCTTTGATAGTCTTCCAAGCTGCTTCTTTTGCTGACTCAAAGAATGTGGTGTGCATAAAAGTGTTGGTGTACATGCAGAAGCCTTTTTCTTTGTGGTTGTCTTCCTTGTTCTTGTACAAGTGAAGTTGCACCCACCAATACTCCACTCCATCCTCCATCACTGGAAAGCCCTTGTACACAGCTGCACCATGTACTCCCATGGTTTCCATGAGGTCCTTGAGAATCTTGGGAAACTCAGTCTCACACTCCAAGGTCATGGTCATGAGTGGTCCTTTCTTCACGGCTTCGTTGACGGAGTTCATCTACAAATAGAGATGAGAAGGAGAAGATTAGAAAAGTTTACGAGAAGAATAGACAAGTGTAGAAGAAGTAAAATTTTTCCTTAGTGGTTTCCAATCCTAGGGTCATAATCCTACAGGCAACACAGCTCGATACCATCTGTAAGATCCCTCCTTATTAAAGGAAAGATCCTGTGATTGCAATGCTAGTCCCTGGATCATTGCTAGCATCCACAGTTTAAGATGAAGTACATGATACAAAGGTCGTTTATTACAGTCATTCCAGATAAAACATAGTCTTTTACAACTCATGGCCAAAGGCCTAGTACAAGAGTTTATGGAATATGTAAATAAACATAAGTCTTCATCTTCATGTGCCACAGGCAAGCATGTTGAGTGTAGACTCATGACTCCTAATCATCATCAGAGTAACCTGCAACATCATAAGTTACAGCCACAGAGGGTCAATACTTTGGAATAGTATTGGCAAGTGATACCTTAGTATATATATTTAAGTGGACTATAAGGCTATATGCATTTGGCTGGTGGAGCTTAGGCTTGCATTGCTCAAAATAGATTTTTCCTTAACTTTTTGAAAACACTAAGTTTTTGCTTGACAAAGTCCATCCCAAGGTATCTACCAATCAGAGACTGAAGATCCACTCCGGGCATCTACCAATCAAAGACTGAAGATCCTTTAACCCTTGTTCACCCACAAGTTTTATTTAGAAATTGGAGTGATGAGATTCTTTGAAGTTTCCATGTCTTGATGCTCAAATTGTCCTTTACCAGGGACATGGCTAAGTACTTAGGTTTTACACTCTGCAGAGGTGGTGCACTTTCCCCACAAGCCTTGGTTTCCCAAGACATGATCCTTCAGTAGCCTTTCCTTAGTCAAATGGACGCGCTCCAACCTATCAACCCATCTACCACCCACTGTCCAAGAGACTAAGTTCCAGCATCCTAAGATCATGGCAGAGCCCATATTACCAAGTGGTTGCACTTGAAGCTTCTCAACATTTGACAACTCAAATCTCTTTGTTCCTGGGTGGCCATCCACAAGTGAGATACACAAGGTTCACCAGTAGCCCTGGCCTTGCGTAACCACTCAACATAACCCAATCTTTCCATTCCACCCAGGTGATTCTTTAACTTAGTTGTTTTGTTAAATAAAACAAGTCCTTAGACTTAGAATATTTTTCCATAGTGTGAATATATAAACCACCCTTGTTTTCTAGTAGCTAGGCTAGGCATGATAGTAATAGGAATCTTGACTTAGGTAATTTTCACTAAGGTTTTACCTAATAGGTTTTCCCAAAGCTTAGCTTGTACTTAGCAAAAATTCATGCAAGTCCTATACTTAGAAAAATAATACTAATGCATATATAAAATATAGGAATGGAATATTCATGATGATATCACTTGCCTTGGTAGTGTGGAGAGTAGCACTCGTCACAATCACAATCACTAGCAAAATCTACACACAAAGTTGTAGCACACAATTACACACAAATATATACAAACAAGAAATAGTATGAATGCATGCATGCATGAATCTACCAAGTGATGATTTTTGGAAAACTCAACCAAGCAAGTGCATGAATACAGAAACTAAACAAGTCACAAAATAGCCAAGACAACTTATATAACCCTAAAACAAAATACTAAACTAAATCTATACTCAAAATGGCCTCAAACAAGTCTCTGCAATTTTAGCACATCTAATGGTTACTATATGCTAAACAAAAAGGATAGGCAGAAAGGTCTTGTTTTTCTGAATCCAACGGTATAAAGTTTGCAAAATTCCAACGTGGCATTCAAAAGATATAGGCATTTGAATTTGGATCAAATTTCTGGTTTTAAATTCTATTCTCAGATCTAACCTATCCACGCGTCTTATTCTTATTCGCCAGCAGTTCGCTGGATCGAGCTCCACAGCCGTAGGATCTAAAGGGGCA
Organism: Avena insularis; assembly: GCA_023614405.1. Lineage (NCBI taxonomy): Eukaryota > Viridiplantae > Streptophyta > Magnoliopsida > Poales > Poaceae > Avena > Avena insularis. Next base: position 653,228,066 of record CM042690.1, on the reverse strand, counting down.
GGTGCGGCTCAGATCGCGTACCGCTTCGGGGTTAAGTGATCTATCGTAGGCGTTCGATCCAGATCTAACGGCTACTACTGCCTGGCCACAGATGGGCGGCTATGGTGGCTACCGGGCGGCGGAACCGTCGGTCAACGACGTTGCCGATGATGCAGAGAGTAAGGAAGATCGAGGAGTAGCTCACCGGGCTCAGGAGGTCACGGCGAAGCTCGTCGTACTTGCGGTTGGTCAAGGGGCGCTCGGGCACGGCTGTGATTGCTCACCGGAGTTCGTGGCGGCGTCGGGTGCGTCGGGTGGTCGTCGTGGACGTCGCTGTGGATCACCCCAAGGCAAGTCGAGGACACGGTTAGGTTCACAGGGTCAAGGCGAAGTAGTGAGCATGAACTAGGAGGCGCGGGGCGGTCTGGACTTACCACTAGAGCTCGTCGGAGTTGATGTCGCCGTCGATGCTCGCGGTGTCAAGTGGAACCGGCGACTGGGCAAGACAGATGACTAGCGAGGTCGATGAGATGCGCAAGGATTCACTTGCGAGGATAGCAAGAACGAGAGGCGAGGGGAACACTGGCTCACCGGAATCGATCGCCGGAGAGGTTCTGTCATGGCGGTGCAAAGCTGATTGAGGGCGCCTGGTGGCGGAGTGAGCGAGTGTCCGGGGAAAAAGATCGTGGAGCGAGAGGATCTTATAGCGGGAATCGACAGAAGCGCCGGGTTTAATGCCCATTTACGCCAGCGCCATTACCGGCCTTCACTGCCGCTGGCGGCGTGGTCGCGGCGGTCTGATGGGAAGACGAGGCGGCGTGGACGGGCGCGTTCGTCAGTGAGTCGGTGTGCAGGTGGGGTCTGCTGTCGGTGACTCGGTAGCGTCGCTTCTGAGAGAAGAAAAAGAAGATCCGGGTGGGCTTGCTGGGCTGGATCTGCTGCTGGGCGATCTGGCCGCTCGCCTTTCTTTTCCTTAGCCTTTTCTTTTCTAATTTCATTTTCTGGAATGAATTTGATATGAATTCAAATCCTTTTGAATTCAAACTTCTTTGGGGATTTTTGCAGGGTTCTTGTGGGTTCAAATGCAGTCAAATAACCATGTGGTCACCTTGCAAGGCTTGGTCAAGCTTGGGTCTTTGAAATAAACAGAGACTTTGTCTCTTTGACTCTAGTTGCAAATATTTGGAATAGGGTTTAGAAAATATTTCTAAATTGGAATTTTGGGTTTAAAAGCTACTCCTAATCTTTCCAACCATGGACGCAAGCAAACAAGTACCTAAGCATTCAAATCTCAAAGGGTGATGGCCAATTGAGATAAAATGCCCACATGAAATCATAGCTCAAACTTCTGTCTCCAAATGATTTTTGAGAAAAACCCTATATGAATGAATGATGCAAGAATGAAATGAATGAGTTTTTGAAACATGATTTTTGGGATGTTACAATCAAGTTATTACTTGATGTTATAGACCTAGATAGAAAAGGGAATTCGTGTAAGGGAGTGACAAGTTCCGAAGATCAAGATGAAGACTTGGACGAAGAAGGGAGCTAAATATAAGGTGTATCAACACTATTTTGAAGAATGGATCAATTCCAACTCATTGTGAGCTGGCAATAAGAAGGATTATTAGTGCAGAAAAGGTGTGGAGCAACATGAAGGAATGAACTTGAGTTCACTTAAAGTAGGTGATATTGCTCAAAAGCTAATAAACTAGTTGTACCAAGTTCATGGATATAACTTGAAAATGGTGCAAAGGAGAAGTCTTGTAAGAAAACTGGTATTCACACTCTAACAACTGAGGGAGAATGCCAGTGGTAAAACAAAAAACCGTAGGGTAATTCATACACCTAGGAGGATCCGCAGCTCGTATCCGTAGTTGGTATCCTAGCGGTTTAGCTAATTAGGTCATCTTTGTATAATTTAAAAAGTATAAAACTTGGCCTAAGTTAAGAGAGACATACAGAAGTATAAAATTTAAGTGAACGGCTTTCGAGACGTTTCGTGAAATCGGGGTAATCAGTGAGAAACAATGCCCAAAAAGGTTAATAGTAAGACAAGTAATGTCGGAAGATTCATTTCGCAGATCCACAATTGTGTGGGTGTACCGCAGAATCTTTTGTGTGACCTTATATAGGTAAGGTATAAGCTAGAAGGAGACCAATATCCTTATTATTGAGTTAATGGATATTATGCATGAAGGTTAAAGACCATTAGGAAACCCCAAGGGGGAGAGTAAACAATAAACACTGAATTGTTGTTGTCTAACTTTCCAACTAAAGGTTGAAGAAGATTTACTAGACTATGGTGAGAGTAAGCCTTTTTCTCATATGGTTATAAGAAGTCATCTTATAAGAGTACTCTCAAGAGTATTTATAGATGAAAGATCGAAGGAGATATAACAAACTAAACCTAGTGGACTAGTTCTTAAAGAAACAGCTTCTAAGTTGTCCATTAGAGTAAAGAGAGTATTCCAAAATAGACCGGTGTAGTGTAGTAGGAAAACTAGATTGGAATGGTCGAAATGTGTCCACAACCAATTCTAAGTAGGAGTGTAAGGTCATAATTCAAGAGATTATAGTAAAAGAAACCATAGGATAGATTAGAACTGATAGCGGATATTGTCAAGTATGAAGAGAATTCAAGGAAAAAGATGTGGATACGGGATACCACAATTATCCCCAATTGTGATCACAATGGAATTTGAGAAATGGCGTGATCAACACAAGTCAATACATTTCAAAACGAAAGAGAGTACAAACTTCGGGGACGAAGTTTATTTTAAGGGGGAGAGTCTGTAACATCCCAGCATTAGAGCTTAGAAATAAGCTGAGATGAGGTGTGTGCATTGCATTCATGCATAAGAAAATCCGGGGAATTTTCGCACAAAACTAAAAGGTTACAGAGCGATAGAGATCTCTCTTGCTCTGATGGAAACATTGGGGCAAGTGCGATAGATTTCGACATGACCTCTATTGACTCTTTGTATTTTGAAGGGAGAGTTATTCAAACATGTATTTGAATTTTAAATTTGAATTCAAATGAAGTTAGAAACTTCTCAAATTGAATTAGGGAATATTTAAATACTTAGGGAAAATGGGATGTAAATTCTTGAATAAAGTAATATGATATGACAACAGATAATTAATAATAAAGAAATTAGAATAAATAAAGGTAAGAATAAAGGAATACCTTATTATATTAATACAAATAATACAATTTTCTTACAATAAGTGAAAGAAATGTTACTTTTATTACAATAATAATTATTACCTAAATATGAATTCAAGAAAACTACAAGTAACAAATTTCATAAGAAAGAACATTTAACTTTATTAATTAAATATGATATTACAAAGTCATATACGGTTGTCCAAATTACAACAATAAGAAAATAGAGAAGTCTAAACTAAAAGCTATGCTATTTCTTCATCTTATATATCTGCATTCTTCATTATTGATCCCTGCAAAGACAAAACAAAAGAAAACAAGTGAAAAGCAAAGAGAGAGTTAGTGGGTTTGTGCTCTCAAAGGTTAACAGTGAGGTGCACTGTTTATGTTCATCATAGAGCAGTAATTAGGGGGCCTAAGTAGAATATGTTCTTATTAGCATATCAGCCTCAGATTAACTTCACTAGCAATGGATCTAAAATTGAATTACATAGAGAAGGGAAAGGGCCAGTGACAAGCACTAGGTGCACATAGCTAAGATTGCTAATGCACAATCTGGATAGGAACAAGTCCATCGATGAAGCAAGCTCACAATCACCTTACTCATACATGCACTTAGTGAGTTGTCAACACAGGGGAGAGTGAGAAAAAGGAGACAAATAACTACCTTTGAGGCAGCACGCACAGACACCACCATTTCTGCTCACATGAGCTTCATCCACTCACATCATTGTTCTTCACTAGAACAACAAATCACCAACTCGTTCACAGAAATCAGACCCAGCCACAATTCATATGCTCACTTAGAGGAGTTAGGAAACATATCAGCACCAGGTGGAGCAGGACAGCAACATCAATATTTAGTAATACCAGTAGCAGATTCATCTAGGGGAGGAGTAAAAGATCAGAAGGACAAGTTGCAGCTGAACCAATGAACTCAAGGGACATCAACACCGCTATCATCTCCACTTAGAAGAAAAGAAGTGGATCAAGATCTAGAAGTATACATCATAAAAGGTCAAGCCTCAGGTTAATCACCACCTCAAATCATTGTTTCTATAAGACCCGATCAAAGAATAGTTTGGGTGGGTAGACGAGTTACTCTCAGTCTTGCATACAAGTGGTATGCAAGACTCATCTTTGAGTATTTAGGGAAAGAAAGTAGCATATCATGCTGCTTAGACCTACTATTGTGCACACTCCACATGGGAGGCACCACAACAGCAGATCTTGTAGCAGCAAATGCCACCAAGTTGGTTAAACACAAAACCAGTACCAAATCTGCTCTTATTTCAATTATGGGCCTCAGCCTTTGCATCATAGGCCAAGCCAAGGGGTGTTGTAGCTCATCTTTGAGAAGTTTACCACTGTGCACTCTCTTAGGAGAGGCACAACAGTGGCAAACATGGTAGCTCCAGTTAGATCACCAAAGAAACCAATTGGGATCATGTGCTAATAAAAGTAAAGAAGTTTCTTATCATTTTCCTAGCTAGTCTAGCCAGGAATCATGGCAAGCACTTAAAGGATAAATCTTTAGCATATTCCTTTGATAAAAGCATCTGTAAACTTCAGAAAAAAATTGTTGTTCTAGTAGAACCTCACAAACAAGATATGCTTTCACATCATCTACACATGAAGTAGAACATCTATTAATTCTAGTATATGGAGGTTACCACTGTGTACCATCCAGCAGGAGGTTTCATAGTGGCATCCTCCAAACCAAGACCAACTTTTAAGACAAACAAGTTAAAACAATCATGTTCTGTTGATACTGAAGGAGATATGCCCTAGAGGAAAATAATAAATAGGTTTTTATTGTCATATCTCAATTAGTTTATAATAGTTTCATATTGTGCTATAACTATGCCAAGTAGAAACATTGGTACAGGTGTGGTATGAAACAACCAAGTCCCTAGTAGCCTCTATTCATACTAGTTCGCTGGTCATGAGGATGATCTGGGTTTCAAGATCATGGGAATTTATGCCAATTGACAACAGGGTCATATCATTGGAGAATGATGTGATGGACATTCCTCGAAGGATTGTAACATGATCAAGTCATATAGTTCATTGTTCCAATAGCTATACCTAGACACCTTTTCCTTTCACCGTGAGCTCATATTACTCATTGTTTCCTGAGGCTACTTAGACTGCATCAACCGTCATCTGGTAATACGGTGGCCATAAAGGTGTACGTTGGGTATTCCGAAGGAATAGTAGATGACATGTGACTGTAAGACCAGGATTTCTTCACCCACGTGATGAGTAAAGATACATATGGCCGGCTTGGTGAGATTACATCCATAAATGTTGCAACATGTGACTCGGTCACGAGGATGTAATGTCACGGTAACAAGAAAAGAGAACTTGTTGTTAACGAGATTGAACAAGGTATGTGATACCAATGATCGGATCTCGGACAAGTCGTATCAAGAAACAAAAGGAATTGGATGCTACATTTACGGGTTCAAATGACATTGTCATCAAGAATACATAGGGGTCACATGGATATCCCTGGTCCCTCTGTTGACCATTGATTTAGATCATGTCTAGAGCATTCCCGAGCCGTGAGAGGATACACTTAAGGGTATGATGAGAGCGATCATTCATAAGATGGAATCACAGTAGAGAAAGAGAAAGTCGGAATTGTTCCACGGAGAAATTAGAAGCTGTTCAGAGAAAGAATAAAGGACCGAAATCATTCCGGGAATTCCAAAGTAGTTCGGAGGATATAGAAAAGGGGAACCGAAAGGTGTTTCGGGTTGAATCAGGTTTTGTAATATGTATTTACATATTAATTAGTGTAATTAATATTAAATATTATATTAAAATCTAATTTGAAGGGTTATTCTACTAATGGGCCAAAGTTCCTAGTGAATAAAGGCCCATGTGGGAAAACCAAAAGAGGGAAGGGCTAAGAGGGCCAAGGCCCAGCCGCCACAAGGGGGCCCACCCGGCCAGCCTAGGGCTGTGCACGGGGTAGGGCCCACCCCTGGCCGGCTGGCCCATGAAGCCCTAAGGGCCCATGCGCCCCCCTCCTCTCTTCCCCTTGTTTAGTCCCACATGGCTTAGCCTTTGAACCTCCTGCACCAATTGGAAGATGTTTTTGTGCCACCTGCACCAATTGGAGAGGAAGCTCATGATGGTGATCATGAAACTTCGAACGAAGTTACTGCTGAACCTCGCAGGTCAACGAGAGTTCGTACCACTCCTGATTGGTATGACTCTGCCTTGAACGTCATGTTGGTGGACAACACTGATGACCCTGCGACGTATGAAGAAGCTATGGTGAGCCCAGATTCTGACAAATGGCTAGAAGCCATGAAATCCGACATGGGATCCATGTACAAAAACCAAGTATGGACTTTGGTGGACTTACCGGATGGCCGTAAGGCTGTCGAGAACAAATGGATTTTCAAAAGAAAAATAGATGTTGATGGTAATGTTACCGTCTATAAGGCTCGACTTGTCGCGAAAGGGTTCCGACAAATTGAAGGAGTTGACTACGATGAGACTTTCTCACCAGTAGCGAAGCTAAAGTCTATGAGGATTTTGTTAGCAATTGCTACATATTTCGATTATGAGATTTGGCAGATGGATGTCAAAACGGCGTTCCTTAATGGTGACATTGAGGAAGAGTTGTATATGGTACAACCCAAGGGTTTTGTCGATCCTAGTGATGCTGACAAGGTATGCAAACTTCAGCGCTCCATTTAGGGACTAAAGCAAGCATCCCGGAGTTGGAATCAACGTTTTGATAAAGTAATCAAAAACTTTGGATTTATACAAACTTATGGAGAAGCTTGTATTTACAAGAAAGTGAGTGGGAGCTCTGTAGCATTCCTAGTACTATATGTAGATGACATATTGTTGATTGGGAATGATATAGAACTTCTTAATAGCGTCAAAACCTATTTGAATAATAGTTTTTCAATGAAGGATCTTGGCGAAGCGGCATATATTCTAGGCATCAAGATTTATAGAGATAGATCAAGACGCCTAATAGCGCTTTCACAAAGTACATACTTAGACAAAGTTCTAAAGAAGTTTAGAATGGAAGAGAGCAAGAAAGGGTTCGTGCCCATGTTGTCAGGTAAGATCTTGAGTAAGACTCAAAGTCCGGCTACGGCAGAAGATAGAGAAAAGATGAATAATATTCCCTATGCCTCGGCCATAGGTTCTATCAGGTATGCCATGTTGCGTACAAGACCGGATATAGCACATGTTGTTAGTTTGACTAGCAGATATCAAAGTGATCCTGGAATGGAACACTAGACAGCGGTCAAGAATATCCTAAAGTACCTGAATAGGACTAAGGATATGGTTCTTTCTTATGGAGGTGATGAACAGCTTGTTGTAAACGGTTACACTGATGCTAGTTGGAACACCGATCCAGATGACTCGAAGTCACGATGCGATACGTATTTATTTTGAATGGTGCTGCAGTGAGCTGGAGGAGTGCCAAGCAAAGCGTTGTGGCGAAATCTTCAACTGAATCGGAATACATAGCTGCTTCGGAGGCTGCACAAGAAGCCATATGGATGAAAGAGTTCATTGCTAAACTTGGCGTGGTTCCCAGTGCGTTGGACCCGATGGCCATCTACTGTGACAACACAGGTGCCATAGCTAATGCACAGGAGCCAAGGTCACATAGCAAGCTGAAGCACATCAAGCTACGTTTCCATGCTATTCGTGAGTATGTCCGAGATGGTGACATAAAGATTTGCAAAGTACACACTGATCTGAATGTGGCAGATCCATTCACTAAACCTCTCCCTAGAGCAAAGCATGACCAACACCAGAACGCCATGGGTGTTAGGTATATTACCATGTAATCTAGATTATTGACTCTAGTGCAAGTGGGAGACTGTTGGAGATATGCCCCAGAGGCAATAATAAAAGTGGTTATTATTATATCTTTGTGTTTATGATGAATGTTTACATCCCATGCTATAATTGTATTATAAGGAAACACTGATACATGTGTGTTTTGTAAACATAAAAGAGTCCCTAGTAAGCCTCTTGTGGAACTAGCTTGTTGATTAAATGATGATCATGGTTTCCTGATCATGGACATTGGATGTCATTAATAACAAGGTTATATCATTAGGAGAATGATGTGATGGACACACACCCATAGTAAGCGTAGCATAAGATCAAGTCATGTAAGGTCCCCAACCTTTAATAAGATTGAGCCCCCTGTGTTTACAATGCTAGTCCCTGGATAAATAGCTAGCATCCACAGTTTAGATGTAATATCAAGAAACAAAGGTCATAATACAACTTTATAACCAGGAATAAAATAATTTTATTACATCAAACATAGCTCATTGGCTATTTACATTACATTGCAGCGGAATAACTATAAGCATGGGGTCCTTCATCTTCAAAGTGCCACAGGCAGATGTTGGTTGTAGACTTTGTAATCCTAATCAATCAATCTTCACTAAAATCAATCAAACCTGCAACATTACAAGTTACAGCCACAAAGGTCAATACATTTGAATTGTATTGGCAAGTGATACTTTGGTAGTATAGTGGAGTCTAACATATAGATGCATTTGGCTAAGTGGAGTTGAGGCTTGCATTGCTCAAAATAGATTTTTCCCTAACATTTTGAAAACACTAAGTTTTTGTTTGGCAAAAACTTTCCCAAGGCATCTACCAATCAAAGACTGAAGATCCTTCTCGAGGCATCTACCAATCAATGACTGAAGTGCTTGGCAAAATCATTTTTCCCAATCTAAGATTTCAAGATCCTTGTACCAAGCCATCTCTCCATCAAAGATTGAGGAATTCACACAACCCTTGTTCACCCACAAGTTTTAACTTAGAAATTTGAATGATGAGATTCTTGATTGCTTCCATGTCTTGATGCTCAAATTGTCCTTTACCAGGGACATGGCTAAGTACTTAGATTTTACACTCTGCAGAGGTGGTTCACTTTACCCACAAGACTTGGTTTCCCAAGACAAAATCTTTCAGAAGCATTCCCTTAGACCATCATGGACGCATTCCAACCTATTAAACACTACCACCAACTGTCCATATGGCTAAGTTCTTGCAACCTATATGATCATGGCAGAGCCCATATTGCCATGTGGTTGCACTTGAAGCTTCTCAACATTTGACATCTCAAATCTCTTTGTTTCCTGGGTGGCCATCCACAAGTGAGACACACTAAGGTAAACCATAAACATGGGCCTTGTGAACCACTCAACCAAAAACCACCATGCAAGTCCCAATCCACCCAGGAGATTCATTAACTTAGTTGTTTTATTAAACAAAAACATAAGTCCTCAGACTTAGAGATTTTTCCATAGTGTGAATATATATACCACCCAAGTTTTCTATTAGCTAGGCTAAGCTTGATAGTAATAGGAATCTTAACTTAGGAAGATCCTACTAAGGATTCATCTACTAGGTTTTCCTATAGCAAGGTCTATACTTAGAAAAATAAAAACCATGCAAGTTTTACTTAGCAAAAACACTAATGCATAGTGAAAATAATGGGACATAAGATATGAAGCATCACTTGCCTTTTTGGTAGAGGGTATAAGTTCACTTCTTGTCCTTGCAACAACCACACTCTTCAAGTCACTACAATTCAATCAAGCAAGTCACAAACTCAATCTACCAATCAAGCAAAACACAAAATCAACTAACACTCCAAACCAATAATCTCTCAAACAAAATCACACACACAAGACAATGGGATATAAGTCATGCATAAGCATGCAAAGGTTGGTTCTATTGTAAGGATGGTCTCTACTAGGCTTCTAAACTTTGTAAGTTCCAAATTGGTCATTTACCAAAATGGTAAAGTCATTTGCAAAAGGTTTCACTAGGGCATTAACCTATAGGGTTCACCAAGTATGTTTTCTATCACAAAACTTGGGGTTTGGGGTTAGTGAGTTTAAAACAAAACATTTTCCAAAGGTTTTCCTCCAAAACCATTTTTTTAATAAAAACCACATTTCTATTTGACTAGAAATGGTTTTAAATCAAAGAATCATTATTTTGTTTCACCAAATGAGTTGCTATTGCAAAACTTGGTGTCTGGGTCAGTAGGTTTGGTCTAAACCATTTTCTCAAAGTTTTTCTTTCCAAAAACATTTTCATAAACAAAACAATAGTTTTGTTTGGCTAGAAATGGACTAAACTAATTAATCCATTCTAAACCTTTACAAAAATCATTTTCCAAGACAAAGGTTGGTTCCTAGGGTCAGTAAGGTCACCACAAACCAATTTGCAAAGGTTTTAACCTTAAAAACATTTTTAAACAATTTTTCTAATGTTAGCAGGCACACAAAAGAATCTGCAAAATCAAACAAGCTAACAGATACTATTTGCTAAACTAAGGGTAGGGTTGGTTAGGTCTTGCTCTCCTGATTCCAATGACATAAAATTTGTAATTTTTGGACGTGTGGATCAAAAGATACAAGGGTTTGAAAATGGCAAATAAATCTGTTTTCAAATCTCTTTTAAACAGATCTAGTGCCACGCGTCGTGTTCCTATTGGTCCATACCGGTTCGTTTGGATCGAGTGACACAGACCACTGGATTAAAAGGGGCAGGTGCGGCTCAGATCAACGCGTACCCCTTCGCTCAGTCAATCTATCGTGGCCACGCGATTAAGATCCTGACTACAGACGCTTGAACCGGCGCTACCGACGGCTAGCGGCGGAGCGGTCGGTCGACGACGTTGCCGGCGATGCAGGTAGCGAGGGAGAGGAAGGAGATGCTCACCAGAATCGCAAGAGGTTGGGGAAGCTCGTCGTGTGGTCGACGGGGCAAGGGGCGCACGGTCGTAGGAGTAATCGCTCGCCGGAGTTCGTTCTGGCGACGGCGTGCTCTGGTTGCGGCTGTGGATCACCTCGAGACAAAATGATGACGCGGTTAGATTCACAGGGTCAAGGCGAAGTCGTGTGCATTCACAGGGAGGTGAAGGGGAAGTCTGGTCTCACCGGTGGGGCTCGTCGGAGCGGAGGCAGACGGTGGCGACGGTCGAAGTCGTTGCTGCAGATCGCCCTAAGGCAAGACAGGAGCAAGTTCAGATGCGCAAGAGCAAGGCGATGCTGTGTGCGTGATCTAGGAGGCGCGAGGCGGTCTGGTCTTACCGGAGAAACTTGACGGAGACGAGGCAGACGGCAGCGCACGCTCGGTGTCGTCGTTGCCGATGCTCAGGGGCGCCATGGTGAGTTTGATGTCTTGGCGATTCTTTGAGAGTGGGGAAGCTGCTAGCATGCCTGGGGAGGCAAGAGGTGGTTGGACGGTGCCGGAATCGCTCGCGGAGCTCGCCGGAGACAGAGGAGCTCGGGGGAGAAATTAGGGGCGGTCTAAGGCGTGCCAGCGCGGGGTGTCAGAGGGGAATTATAGAGGAGAGGGAGGCGTTTAAGTCTGCGTGATCAAGGCGAGGTAAAGGCTCGGCATTATGACAAATTAAGCCAGAGAAATCAATGGCAGAACGGGGGAGAAGAACTGGTCGCTGCGGGTGTGGAAAAAGAACAGTGGTGGTGGGGTCTACCTGTCAGCGAAAGAGGGAGAGTGGTTGTGGGTCCGGGCTGTCATCGACTGTGTGGGTTCGTTATTTGGTTCGAATCGTTTTCCTTCGGGGAGGGAGTACTGGGCTGGACTGGGCTGCTGTTGGGCCAAATGGTGGGCTGCTCCTTTGCACTATTTTTTTTTCTGCCTGATCCATTTTTCTTTTTCTAAATCTATTTTTCTGTTTTGAATTTCAATCAATTATTAAAGCAATCAAACCACACTCAAATCAATTCAAACAATCAACAACTTTTCATTTGAATTTGGTTCTGTTTATTAACATAATCCAAATCTCAAAATAAAATAATATTTTTTTATTTAATTTTAGGATCCATTTAGTAATTAAATAAAATGGATCTTTAGTTATTTAATAAAATAGGGTTTGATTTAATTAACAAAATTTCCATTTGAAATCCAAATACTTTCAAAACCAAACCAGTAGGTTTTATTTGAAAATAAGGATATTTGGAAATCTTGTATTAACAAAATAACCTTTTATTTTAGGTTCCATTAACAATTAAATATAATGGACCTTAGTTATTAAATCCAAATAGGATTTGTTTTCTTAAAAACTTTATTTTGAAATCCAAAATAAAACCAAAACACTTTAGTAGGTTTTATTTTGAGAAATCAAAATACTTGGAAAACTTATTTAAAGTAAGTTTTAGTGTTTATTTAAAATGGGAAAAGCATTTACTTAAATAAAATTGGATATTTAAATCCTTATTATTTTATTTAAATAAACCTTTACTCATTTTAACAAAACAAAATATTTTATTATAAAAGCTTGGCCAAAATTAATTTGGCTTTATTAAATGTTTATCTTTTTAATCCCCTTAGGATTAAATGCTCACCAATTGGTATGGGTTTTAGATGAGGGCTTTATTAGCTTTGGAAATTCAATTTCCTTATCTTATTATATTCATAAGATTTTATTTATGGTTCCAATTTGAGTGAAACCAACTTATAGGGTCTTTCTTGATCCTTTGCGAATATTTGTTGATCAATTTTGGTATGGATCAAATCCATGGATTTGGAGATACTTTGGAAAATGATTTCCTTCCATTAGGGTTTAGGGATTTGGATTTATTTTCCAAGTGTTCAAATTTCCAGATCCATTCATTGAGGAATGCATTTCCCTTGATTTGGATTTTTGTTGAATTCAAACTTTAATCAAAGTTTGTTCAAGATGGGATTTTAAGTTTCCTTTTAGAAACAAAAGTTTCTTTTCACCCTGATTTTCAACAAAATTTATTTTGTTTATTTATTTTTCACATTACAAGATTTGGAAAATCTTGGGATGTGACAGGCTACCACCCTTAAAATAAATCTCGTCCCCGAGATTTGGGAAGGTTAGGGTTACAAGCAGGTTCAAAACAACTAGGGTACTACCACCCTTAAAAAAATCCAACTAGACTACATCTTGGCTTGCTTGGATCTTGGAAAACTTCTTCTTGGAAAACTTCTGCATAGTGACCTTTATTTCCATTCTTGACTCATGGGCCAAGGTTGAGTTTCTCCATAGGCTTGTTCAACTTGTTCTTCATCTTTTCTGGACAGTTGCTTGCATAGTGCCCTGGGTTCTTGCAATTGAAACAGTGGATATCTTCAAGTTCCTTGCGTAGCTCTTGTGGACAAGTTGCTACATAGTGGCCTAGCTCTTTGTAGTTGTTGCACACTACTTGGCCGATCTCTTTATTCTTCGGGTTCTCTGGGCATCCACTGGGGTAGTGTCCCATTTCCTTACATTTACGACATTGCACAAGGCTCATGTCCTGTCTTGGTTTCTTGGGTTTCTTTGATCCTTTGAATTGGGTTGTCTTGTTTGGAGGTATGAGTGGTCCTTTTCCTTTGCCATCAACATTTTTGGCATACTTGGATCCTTCTTGTTTCCTTTGTTCAACAATGGCATAGATGGGGCATTAGGTAGGGACATGGTCGTTTCCTTCACAAAAGTAACAAGTAGCTTGAGAGGTAGGACATCGTCCAATAGGATGTTTCTCTTCACAGTTGGGGCATTGATCTTCATGCTCCTTGGAAGTATGGTCCTTGTCTCCACAAATAATGCAAGCTGGGTCTCCATCTAGAATAACATTCTTGTCATCCTTGTTGTCATACACTCTTTTGGGATAGTTTTCTTCCATGCTGATCATTTGATTAGTCACCTTAAGCATCAGTTGGGATTGTTCTTCCAAAAACTTTTGCAAGGTAGGGTCTTTATCACTATTGTTGGCTATGAACTGAGCTGTTAGTTGGATCAACTGGTTTTGGGTTGCTATGAGTTCTCTCATGTTGTCCTCTTGATTGTTGTTGTTGTCACCATCCTTGATGTTGGAGTTTCTTGGGGAAGTCATCTGTTTGGGTTGAAGGGGATTAGAATAGGCAAGAGATTCTCTAAGGAAATAATTCTAACCACACACATCACAATTCACACAAGCAATGTGCAAGCAATCACAAACAAACACTCCACTCAAACATCAAGTTTCAAGCACATTTGTAGGCAACCAAAAATAATTTTTGTTACACCACATAAGTTGGTGGGTTTTGACTTAAACTAAATATGGTGGTCCAACTATATGGTTCACTTGGAATCTTTCCACCCTTCTTGATTCTTTTTGAATGAGATCTTTGTATCCTTGGAGAATTCTTGTGTCTTGGTCACAAAAACTTCAAAGGTGATGATGGCTTCTTCTAAGTTGTTTTTCCTTAGTCTTCAAGTCTTGAGTAAGATTTCTTGGCTCACTTGTAGTCTTTAGTGATATCCAAGTTGGAAGTCCTTGGTGAATATGCTGAAGATGTTGAAGTCATTGGAGTTGAAGAAGTTGAAGTCATTGGAGTTGATGAAGTTGAAGATGTCCTTTGCACATGGTGAAGTCTTTGGTCAAAGGGTAGGTTTTTCCATTAAGTTTGAAGTAGAAGAGAAGTAGAGTTGAAACCAAAATGATTGAGGAAAGAGTTTACAAGATTGTTTTTTGTAAATAACTTTTTGGAATAAGACAATTCCTATTTTTCTAAGGGTTTTTGTCCAACCCTAGGGTTACAAATCCTACAGGCAACACAATGCTCTGATACCATCTGTAAGGTCCCCAACCTTTAATAAGATTGAGCCCCCTATGTTTACAATGCTAGTCCCTGGATCAATAGCTAGCATCCACAGTTTAGATGTAATATCAAGAAACAAAGGTCATAATACAACTTTATAACCAGGAATAAAATAATTTTATTACATCAAACATAGCTCATTGGCTATTTACATTACATTGCAGCGGAATAACTATAAGCATGGGGTCCTTCATCTTCAAAGTGCCACAGGCAGATGTTGGTTGTAGACTTTGTAATCCTAATCAATCAATCTTCACTAAAATCAATCAAACCTGCAACATTACAAGTTACAGCCACAAAGGTCAATACATTTGAATTGTATTGGCAAGTGATACTTTGGTAGTATAGTGGAGTCTAACATCTATATGCATTTGGCTAAGTGGAGTTGAGGCTTGCATTGCTCAAAATAGATTTTTCCCTAACATTTTGAAAACACTAAGTTTTTGTTTGGCAAAAACTTTCCCAAGGCATCTACCAATCAAAGACTGAAGATCCTTCTCGAGGCATCTACCAATCAATGACTGAAGTGCTTGGCAAAATCATTTTTCCCAATCTAAGATTTCAAGATCCTTGTACCAAGCCATCTCTCCATCAAAGATTGAGGAATTCACACAACCCTTGTTCACCCACAAGTTTTAATTTAGAAATTTGAATGATGAGATTCTTGATTGCTTCCATGTCTTGATGCTCAAATTGTCCTTTACCAGGGACATGGCTAAGTACTTAGATTTTACACTCTGCAGAGGTGGTGCACTTTACCCACAAGACTTGGTTTCCCAAGACAAAATCTCTCAGAAGCATTCCCTTAGACCATCATGGACGCGTTCCAACCTATTAAACACTACCACCAACTGTCCATATGGCTAAGTTCTTGCAACCTATATGATCATGGCAGAGCCCATATTGCCATGTGGTTGCACTTGAAGCTTCTCAACATTTGACATCTCAAATCTCTTTGTTTCCTGGGTGGCCATCCACAAGTGAGATACACTAAGGTAAACCATAAACATGGGCCTTGTGAACCACTCAACCAAAAACCACCATGCAAGTCCCAATCCACCCAGGAGATTCATTAACTTAGTTGTTTTATTAAACAAAAACATAAGTCCTCAGACTTAGAGATTTTTCCATAGTGTGAATATATATACCACCCAAGTTTTCTATTAGCTAGGCTAAGCTTGATAGTAATAGGAATCTTAACTTAGGAAGATCCTACTAAGGATTCATCTACTAGGTTTTCCTATAGCAAGGTCTATACTTAGAAAAATAAAAACCATGCAAGTTTTACTTAGCAAAAACACTAATGCATAGTGAAAATAATGGGACATAAGATATGAAGCATCACTTGCCTTTTTGGTAGAGGGTATAAGTTCACTTCTTGTCCTTGCAACAACCACACTCTTCAAGTCACTACAATTCAATCAAGCAAGTCACAAACTCAATCTACCAATCAAGCAAAACACAAAATCAACTAACACTCCAAACCAATAATCTCTCAAACAAAATCACACACACAAGACAATGGGATATAAGTCATGCATAAGCATGCAAAGGTTGGTTCTATTGTAAGGATGGTCTCTACTAGGCTTCTAAACTTTGTAAGTTCCAAATTGGTCATTTACCAAAATGGTAAAGTCATTTGCAAAAGGTTTCACTAGGGCATTAACCTATAGGGTTCACCAAGTATGTTTTCTATCACAAAACTTGGGGTTTGGGGTTAGTGAGTTTAAAACAAAACATTTTCCAAAGGTTTTCCTCCAAAACCATTTTTTTAATAAAAACCACATTTCTATTTTACTAGAAATGGTTTTAAATCAAAGAATCATTATTTTGTTTCACCAAATGAGTTGCTATTGCAAAACTTGGTGTCTGGGTCAGTAGGTTTGGTCTAAACCATTTTCTCAAAGTTTTTCTTTCCAAAAACATTTTCATAAACAAAACAATAGTTTTGTTTGGCTAGAAATGGACTAAACTAATTAATCCATTCTAAACCTTTACAAAAATCATTTTCCAAGACAAAGGTTGGTTCCTAGGGTCAGTAAGGTCACCACAAACCAATTTGCAAAGGTTTTAACCTTAAAAACATTTTTAAACAATTTTTCTAATGTTAGCAGGCACACAAAAGAATCTGCAAAATCAAACAAGCTAACAGATACTATTTGCTAAACTAAGGGTAGGGTTGGTTAGGTCTTGCTCTCCTGATTCCAACGACATAAAATTTGTAATTTTTGGACGTGTGGATGAAAAGATACAAGGGTTTGAAAATGGCAAATAAATCTGTTTTCAAATCTCTTTTAAACAGATCTAGTGCCACACGTCGTGTTCCTATTGGTCCATACCGGTTCGTTTGGATCGAGTGACACAGACCACTGGATTAAAAGGGGCAGGTGCGGCTCAGATCAACGCGTACCCCTTCGCTCAGTCAATCTATCGTGGCCACGCGATTAAGATCCTGACTACCGACGCTTGCGGCGCTGGCGGCGCTAGTGGCTAAGCGCGGCGGAGCGGTCGGTCGACGACGCTAAGCGCGATGCAGTAGCGAGGAGAGAAGGAGATGCTCACCAGAATCGCAAGAGGTTGGGGAAGCTCGTCGTGGTCGACAGGGCAAGGGCGCACGGTCGAGAGTAATCGCCGGAGTTCGATTCCGCGACGCGCGTTCTGTTGCGGCTGGGGATTTGCGGATCACCTCGAGACAAAATGATGACGCGGTTAGATTCACAGGGTCAAGGCGAAGTCGTGTGCATTCACAGGGAGGTGAAGGGGAAGTCTAGTCTCACCGGTGGGGCTCGTCGGAGCGGAGGCAGACGGTGGCGACGGTCGAAGTCGTTGCTGCAGATTGCCCTAAGGCAAGACAGGAGCAAGTTCAGATGCGCAAGAGAAAGGCGATGCTGTGTGCGTGATCTAGGAGGCGCGAGGCGGTCTGGTCTTACCGGAGAAACTTTACGGAGACGAGGCAGACGGCGGCGCACGCTCGGTGTCGTCGTTGCCGATGCTCAGGGGCGCCCGCGAGTGAGTTTGATGTACTGGCAGTTGCACCTGAGAGTGGGGAAGCTGCTAGCGTGCCTGGGGAGGCAAGAGGTGGTTGGACGGTGCCGGAATCGCTCGCGGAGCTCGCCGGAGACAGAGGAGCTCGGGGGAGAAATTAGGGGCGGTCTAAGGCGTGCCAGCGCGGGGTGTCAGAGGGGAATTATAGAGGAGAGGGAGGCGTTTAAGTCTGCGTGATCAAGGCGAGGTAAAGGCTCGGCATTATGACAAATTAAGCCGGAGAAATCAACGGCAGAACGGGGGAGAAGAACTGGTCGCTGCGGGTGTGGAAGAAGAACAGTGGTGGTGGGGTCTACCTGTCAGCGAAAGAGGGAGAGTGGTTGTGGGTCCGGGCTGTCATCGACTGTGTGGGTTCGTTATTTGGTTAGAATCGTTTTCCTTCGGGGAGGGAGTACTGGGCTGGACTGGGCTGCTGTTGGGCCAAATCGTGGGCTGCTCCTTTGCACTATTTTTTTTCTGCCTGATCCATTTTTCTTTTTCTAAATCTATTTTTCTGTTTTGAATTTCAATCAATTATTCAAGCAATCAAACCACACTCAAATCAATTCAAACAATCAACAACTTTTCATTTGAATTTGGTTCTATTTATTAACATAATCCAAATCTCAAAATAAAATAATATTTTTTTATTTAATTTTAGGATCCATTTAGTAATTAAATAAAATGGATCTTTAGTTATTTAATAAAATAGGGTTTGATTTAATTAACAAAATTTCCATTTGAAATCCAAATACTTTCAAAACCAAACCAGTAGGTTTTATTTGAAAATAAGGATATTTGGAAATCTTGTATTAACAAAATAACCTTTTATTTTAGGTTCCATTAACAATTAAATATAATGGACCTTAGTTATTAAATCCAAATAGGATTTGTTTTCTTAAAAACTTTATTTTGAAATCCAAAATAAAACCAAAACACTTTAGTAGGTTTTATTTTGAGAAATCAAAATACTTGGAAAACTTATTTAAAATAAGTTTTAGTGTTTATTTAAAATGGGAAAAGCCTTTACTTAAATAAAATTGGATATTTAAATCCTTATTATTTTATTTAAATAAACCTTTACTCATTTTAACAAAACAAAATATTTTATAATAAAAGCTTGGCCAAAATTAATTTGGCTTTATTAAATGTTTATCTTTTTAATCCCCTTAGGATTAAATGCTCACCAATTGGTATGGATTTTAGATGAGGGCTTTATTAGCTTTGGAAATTCAATTTCCTTATCTTATTATATTCATAAGATTTTATTTATGGTTCCAATTTGAGTGAAACCAACTTCTAGGGTCTTTCTTGATCCTTTGCGAATATTTGTTGATCAATTTTGGTATGGATCAAATCCATGGATTTGGAGATACTTTGGAAAATGATTTCCTTCCATTAGGGTTTAGGGATTTGGATTTATTTTCCAAGTGTTCAAATTTCCAGATACATTCATTGAGGAATGCATTTCCCTTGATTTGGATTTTTGTTGAATTCAAACTTTAATCAAAGTTTGTTCAAGATGGGATTTTAAGTTTCCTTTTAGAAACAAAAGTTTCTTTTCACCCTGATTTTCAACAAAATTTATTTTGTTTATTTATTTTTCACATTACAAGATTTGGAAAATCTTGGGATGTGACAAGTCATTAAGTTCGTATTGCTATAAGCTTTCAAATGCATAGTAACCCAATCCTTCAACCATGAGGTTATGTTAATCACCATCACCGGATGGGTACTTTGATGACATCAAACACCACTTCGTAACTGGGTGGTTATAAAGGTGTCATTGGGTATTCTGAAAGTATGTGTTGAAGCGCATGGACCAAGATTGGGATTTGTCCATCCATATGACGGATAGATATGCTCTGGGCCCTCTCGGTGGAATGTCATCTAGTTAGCTTGCAAGCATGTGACTGGGTCACAAGGGATGACATAACAAGGAACAAGTAAAGAGTATTTATCAGTAACGAGGTAGAACTAGTTATGGAGATACCGACGATCAAACCTCGGATAAGTAGAATATCGCGTGACAAAAGGGAATTGGTTTCGTATGTTAATGGTTCTATCAATCACGAAGTCATCGTTGAGTATGTGGGAGCCATTATGGATCTCCAGATCCCGCTGATGGTTATTGATTGGAGAGGTGTCTTCATCATGTCTGCATATTCACGAACCGTAGGGTGACACACTTAAGGTTCGAAGTTGTTTTAAGTAGATATGGAATATGCGTTGGAGACCGAATGTTGTTCGGAGTCTCGGATTGGATCCGGGACATCATGAGGAGATCCGGAATTGTCCGGAGAATAAGATTCATATATTGGGGATCATTTTCTAAGTTAGGAAATGTTCGGTGTTTGTATGGAGATTCTAGAAGGTTTGAATGTTAGGAAGGTTCTAGGAGATTTCTTGGAGTTTGTTTGAAAACCAAGAAAGGAGCATGGAGTCCGTGTGGGGCAAGACAAGTCGTGGGGAGGAGGACTCCTCCCTCCCAATCTACGGCCAAGGAAGGGAGGAGTCCTACTAGGACTCCCTCCCATGGCGCCTCCCTCCTTTAAATCTGGTGGGGGCGCCACCCCCTTGCCCCTCCACTCCAAACCCTGGCCGCCGCCTCTCTCCTCCTCCTTCCCTCTGCTCAGGCTTAGGCGAAGCCCTGCAGAATTCTCTACTCCACAACCACCACCACACCGTCGTGCTGCTGGGATTCCGTGGAGAAGATCTACTACCTTCTGCTCATTTGGAGCAGGAGAGGAAGGTCTGCCGACCGCACGCAGTGACCGATCATGGAAGCGCCGAACGCTGCCGAAGGATCGTCCACACGATCTTGAGATCGGCAAGTGATCGACTACATCAACCACGAGATCCAATCTCGTAACGCTTTCGGATCTACGAGGGTTAGTACAGATCTATCTCGTTGCACATGTCTAATAGATTAGATCTTGGCTTTTATCTAGATTAGATCTGGGTTTTTGTTCGTTCTTGCAGTAGAAATTTTTTGTTTTCCATGCTACGAACCCATCAATGGTATCAGAGCCTTGTCTATGCATAGATCTGTTGCACGAGTAGAACACAATGGTTTTGTGGGCATTGGTGCTCATGCCATCTTTTGCTTTGTGTACTTTGCATCTTGCGGTATGGTGGGATGAAGCGGCTCGGGCTAACCTTACATGTCATCACGCATGAGGATTGCTCCACGCTTGACGTGTAACTTGCTTTGCACAAGTGGCTTTGCGGGTGTCTGTCTCTCCCATCATAGTATAGATCCAATCTACACTTTGCACTTGATAGCACTTGTATCAACGTTGTGGTCCAGTTTCGTAGGTAAGATCCGTTCTTATTCGAAAGCCCCAAACCACGTAAAACATGCAAAGAAAATTAGAGGCGTCTAACTTGTTTTTGCAGGGGTTTTGTGATGTGATATGGCCATCATGTGATTGTGATTATATTTGATGTATGCAATGATCCTTGTTGTAATATGGCAACCGGCAGGAGCCTAATGGTTGTCTTTAATTCTGTTAAGACCTGCGTGTCTATTCATCTTGTAATAGATTTATTCCAAGTAGTTGTAATAGTTGCTGGTGATGATGGACAACCATGAAGCGGCGCCCTTGACCTTGGACGCAATCTGGTGATGATGGAGATCATGTCCGTGCTTTGGAGATGGAGATCAAAGGCATAAGAAGAAAGGGCCATATCATATCACACTAATTATGAATTGCTGTGATGTTAATCCTTTATGCATCTTGTATTGCTTAGATCATAGCGGTAGCATTATAAGATGATCCCTCTCACTAAATTTCAAGTAATAAAGTGTTCGTCCTTAGTTGGCACCGTTGCTAAGACTCGTCGTCTCGAAGCATCTCGTGATGATCGGATGCGATAGATTCTACGTGTGCATACAACGGGTGCAAGCCAGATTTGCACATGCGGAAACTAAGGTTAATCTTGACGAGCCTAGCATGTACAGACATGGTCTCGGAACATGGAATACCGAAAGGTAGAGCATGAATCATATAAGTGATATGATGAACATGAAGATTGTTCGCCGATGAAACTACATCTTCTCTCGTGAAGATCGGACTTGGTGTAGTGGACTTGGTTCGTGTAATCACTAAGGCAATGTGAGGGATGTTGTTTTGAGTGGGAGTTCACCTAGTTAATTTAAGAATTAAAATTGAACTCAATTTATCATAAACTTAGTCTAAACTACTTGCAAATTTGTTGTAGATTATGGCGAATCTCTCCATCAATTTCAATGCGTTACTAGAGAAAGAAAAGCTTAAGAACAATGGAAGCAACTTCACGGACTGGCTCCGTGGTCTGAAGATTGTCCTCAGGGCTGGTCAGATGACCTATGTGCTCGAAGCACCGCTAGGTGACCCACCTGCAGATGATGCCACCGATGACGTAAAGAATGTTTACGCCACTCGGAAAAATCATTACTCCACAGTTCAGTGTGCCATCCTGTACGGTTTAGAAACGGAGCTCCAGAAGCGTTTTGAGCACCACGACCCGTTCGAGATCATTAAGGAGCTCAAGCTCATTTTTGAGACTCACGCGGCTGTGGAGAGCTATGAGGCCTCCGAAAAGTTCTTTACCTGCAAGATGGAAGAGGGAAGCTCCGTTAGCGAGCACGTGCTCACCATGTCTGGGCACGCAAACAATCTCCAAGAGTTGGGGATAACGATTCCTAATGAGTTAGGGATTCACCGTGTCCTCCAATCACTGCCACCGAGTTATAAGAACTTTGTGATGAACTACAATATGCACTGCATGAACAAGACGTTGCCTGAACTATCGTCCATGCTGAAAACTGCTGAAGTGGAGATCAAGAAGGAGCACCAAGTGTTGATGGTCAATAAGACCACCAATTTCAAGAAACAGGGCAAGCCTAAGAAAAAGGGCAACTTCAAGAAGGACGGCAAGAAAGCTGCCGCACCTGCTAAGAAGCCCAAGGCTGGTCCTAAGCCTGAAACTGAATGCTTCTACTGCAAGGGTGCTAGTCACTGGAAGCGTAACTGCCCCAAGTACCTGGCAGATCTGAAGAACGGCAACATCAAGAAGAAAGGTATATTCGATATACATGTTATTGATGTGTATCTTACTAGTAGTCGTAGTAGTGCCTGGGTATTTGATACTGGTTCGGTTGCTCATATTTGTAACTCGAAACAGGAGCTACGGAATAAACGAAGACTGGCGAAATACGAGGTGACGATGCACGTTGGAAATGGCTCCAAGGTTGATGTGATCGCCGTCGGCACGCCCCCTCTACATCTACCTTCGGGATTAGTTTTAAATTTAAATAATTGTTATTTGGTGCCTGCGTTAAGCATGAACATTATATCTGGATCTTGTTTATTGCGAGACGGTTACTCTTTTAAGTCTGAGAATAAAGGTTGTTCGATTTATATGAGTAATATCTTTTATGGTAATGCACCTGAGATGAATGGTTTATTCTTATTGAATCTCGATAGTAGTGATACACATGTTCACAACATAGATGCTAAACGAATAAAATTGAATGATAATTCTACATACATGTGGCACTGTCGTCTTGGTCACATTGGAGTGAAGCGTATGAAGAAACTCCATTCTGATGGACTTCTTGAATCACTTGATTTTGAATCACTTGAAAGATGCGAAGCATGTCTAATGCGAAAAATGACTAAGACTCCATTCTCTGGGATAATGGAGCGAGCTACAGACTTATTGGAAATAATACATACCAATGTGTGCGGTCCAATGAGTGTAGCATCGCGTGGTGGATATCGTTATGTTCTCACTTTCACGGATGACTTAAGTAGATATGGGTATGTCTACTTTATGAAACATCAGTCCGAAACTTTCGAGAAGTTTAAGGAATTTCAAAGTGAAGTGGAAAATCATCGTAACAAGAAGATTAAGTTTCTGCGTTCTAACCGTGGAGGTGAATATCTGAGTTATGAGTTTGGCATGCACTTAAAGAAATGTGGAATACTTTCGCAGTTGACACCGCCGGGAACACCACAGCGTAATGGTGTGTTCGAACGTCGTAATCGAACTCTCTTAGATATGGTTCGGTCTATGATGTCTCTTACAGATTTACCACTATCGTTTTGGGGCTATGCATTAGAGACAGCCGCATTCACTTTAAATAGGGCACCATCTAAATCCGTTGAAACGACACCGTACGAATTGTGGTTTGGTAAGAAACCTAAGTTGTCGTTCCTTAAAGTTTGGGGTTACAAAGCATATGTAAAGAAGTTACAGGCTGATAAGCTTGAACCCAAAGCGGAGAAATGCGTCTTCATAGGATACCCTAAAGAAACAATTGGGTATATACCTTCTATCATAGATCCGAAGGCAAAGTTTTTGTTGCCAAGAATGGATCCTTTCTTGAGAAGGAGTTTCTCTCGAAAGAAGTGACTGGAAGGAAAGTAGAACTTGACGAGGTTATTGAACCTTCTCTCGGAGTTGAGAGTAGCGCAGCACCGGAAGATGTTTTTGTGCCGCCTACACCAATTGGAGAGGAAGCTCATGATGGTGATCATGAAACTTTGAACGGTTATCTTTGAACCTCAGGTCGAGAGTTCGTACCACTCCTGATTAGTATGACTCTGCCTTGAACGTCATGTTGGTGGACAACACTAATGACCCTGCGACGTATGAAGACGCTATGGTGAGCCCAGATTCCGACAAATGGCTAGAAGCCATGAAATCCGAAATGGGATCCATGTACAAAAACCAAGTATGGACTTTGGTGGACTTACCGGATGGCCGTAAGGCTGTCGAGAACAAATGGATTTTCAAAAGAAAAACAGATGATGATGGTAATGTTACCGTCTATAAGGCTCGACTTGTCGCAAAAGGGTTCCAACAAATTCAAGCAGTTGACTACGATGAGACTTTCTCACCAGTAGCGAAGCTAAAGTCTGTGAGGATTTTGTTAGCAATTGCTGCATATTTCGATTATGAGATTTGGCAGATGGATGTCAAAACGGCGTTCCTTAATGGTGACATTGAGGAAGAGTTGTATATGGTACAACCCAAGGGTTTTGTCGATCCTAGTGATGCTCACAAGGTATGCAAACTTCAGCGCTCCATTTATGGACTGAAGCAAGCATCCCGGAATTGGAATCAATGTTTTGATAAAGTAATCAAAAACTTTGGATTTATACAAACTTATGGAGAAGCTTGTATTTACAAGAAAGTGAGTGGGAGCTCTGTAGCATTCCTAGTACTATATGTAGATGACATATTGTTGATTGGCAATGATATAGAACTTCTTAATAGCGTCAAAACCTATTTGAATAATAGTTTTTCAATGAAGGATCTTGGCGAAGCGGCATATATTCTAGGCATCAAGATTTATAGAGATAGATCAAGACGCCTAATAGCACTTTCACAAAGTACATACTTAGACAAAGTTCTAAATAAGTTTAGAATGGAAGAGAGCAAAAAAGGGTTCGTGCCCATGTTGTCAGGTAAGATCTTGAGTAAGACTCAAAGTCCGGCTACGGCAGAAGATAGAGAAAAGATGAATAATATTCCCTATGCCTCGGCCATAGGTTCTATCATGTATGCCATGTTGTGTGCAAGACCGGATATAGCACATGCTGTTAGTTTGACTAGCAGATATCAAAGTGATCCTGGAATGGAACATTGGACAGCGGTCAAGAATATCCTAAAGTACCTGAATAGGACTAAGGATATGGTTCTTTCTTATGGAGGTGATGAACAGCTTGTTGTAAACGGTTACACTGATGCTAGTTGGAACACCGATCCAGATGACTCGAAGTCACAGTCTGGATACATATTTATTTTGAATGGTGCTGCAGTGAGCTGGAGGAGTGCCAAGCAAAGCATTGTGGCGAAATCTTCAACTAAATCGGAATACATAGCTGCTTCGGAGGCTGCACAAGAAGCCATATGGATGAAGGAGTTCATTGCTGAACTTGGCGTGGTTCCCAGTGCGTTGGACCCGATGGCCATCTACTATGACAACACAGGTGCCATAGCTAATGCACAGGAGCCAAGGTCACATAGCAAGCTGAAGCACATCAAGCTACGTTTCCATGCTATTCGTGAGTATGTCCGAGATGGTGACATAAAGATTTGCAAAGTACACACTGATCTGAATGTGGCAGATCCGTTCACTAAACCTCTCCCTAGAGCAAAGCATGACCAACACCAGAACGCCATGGGTGTTAGGTATATTACCATGTAATCTAGATTATTGACTCTAGTGCAAGTGGGAGACTGTTGGAGATATGCCCAAGAGGCAATAATAAAAGTGGTTATTATTATATCTTTGTGTTTATGATGAATGTTTACATCCCATGCTATAATTGTATTATAAGGAAACACTGATACATGTGTGTTTTGTAAACATAAAAGAGTCCCTAGTAAGCCTCTTGTGGAACTAGCTTGTTGATTAAATGATGATCATGGTTTCCTGATCATAGACATTGGATGTCATTAATAACAAGGTTACATCATTAGGAGAATGATGTGATGGACACACACCCATAGTAAGCGTAGCATAAGATCAAGTCATTAAGTTCGTATTGCTATAAGCTTTCAAATGCATAGTAACCCAATCCTTCGACCATGAGGTTATGTTAATCACCATCACCGGATGGGTACTTTGATGACATCAAACACCACTTCGTAACTGGGTGGTTATAAAGGTGTCATTGGGTATTCTGAAAGTATGTGTTGAAGCGCATGGACCAAGATTGGGATTTGTCCATCCATATGACTGATAGATATGCTCTGGGCCCTCTCGGTGGAATGTCATCTAGTTAGCTTGCAAGCATGTGACTGGGTCACAAGGGATGACATAACAAGGAACGAGTAAAGAGTATTTATCAGTAACGAGGTAGAACTAGGTATGGAGATACTGACGATCAAACCTCGGATAAGTAGAATATCGCGTGACAAAGGGAATTGGTTTCGTATGTTAATGGTTCTATCGATCACGAAGTCATCGTTGAGTATGTGGGAGCCATTATGGATCTCCAGATCCCGCTGATGGTTATTGATTGGAGAGGTGTCTTCATCATGTCTGCATATTCATGAACCGTAGGGTGACACACTTAAGGTTCGAAGTTGTTTTAAGTAGATATGGAATATGCGTTGGAGACCGAATGTTGTTCGGAGTCTCGGATTGGATCCGGGACATCACGAGGAGATCCGGAATTGTCCGGAGAATAAGATTCATATATTGGGGATCATTTTCTAAGTTAGGAAATGTTCCGGAGTGTTTGTATGGAGATTCTAGAAGGTTTTGGAATGTTCCGGAAGGTTCTAGGAGATTTCTTGGAGTTTGCTTGAAAACCAAGAAAGGATCAAGGAGTCCTTGTGGGGCAAGACAAGGAGTCGTGGGGGAGGAGGACTCCTCCCCCCCTCCCAATCTGCCGGCCAAGGAAGGGAGGGGAGTCCTACTAGGACTCCCCCTCCCATGGCGCCTCCCTCCTTTAAATAGAGGGATGGGGGCGTCACCCCCTTGCCCCCTCCACTCCAAACCCTGGCCGCCGCCTCTCTCCTCCTCCTTCCCTCTGCTCAGGCTTAGGCGAAGCCTGCAGATTCTCCACCACCACCACCACCTTGTCGTCTGCTGGGATTCCGTGGAGAAGATCTACTACCTCCGCTTGCTGGAACAGGAGAGGAAGGTGCCTTCGACTCATGACGTGTGAAGGCCGAACGCTGCAGGCGCTGGAAGGATCGTCCACACGATCTTGAGATCGGCAAGTGATCGACTACATCAACCACGAGATCCAATCTTGTAACGCTTTCGGATCTATGAGGGTTAGTACAGATCTATCTTGTTGCACATGTCTAATAGATTAGATCTTGGCTTTTATCTAGATTAGATCTGGGTTTTTGTTCGTTCTTGCGGTAGAAAATTTTTGTTTTCCATGCTACGAACCCATCAGTACGATCTACAAGGGTATGTATTCTATACGCATTGGATGTTACCGGTTACTACATAGATAGATCCTAGGCAGTTTTTGGGATTCCAATGTAGGAATTTTTTTTGTTTTCTATTGCGGATCCCCTTCACTGGTATCAGAGACGATCTATGCATAGGAGTGTTGTACGGCTAGTACGCACAAGTTTTGTGCGGGCATTGATCCCTTAGTTGTTACCCTCTAACGTGTACTTGTTTATATCGTGGTATTGTTTGATGAAGTGGCCCGGACCGACCTTACGCGTATTCATACGCGAGACTGGTTCCACGCTCAACATACGGCTTGTACTGTATAAGTGGCTAGTGGGTGTCTGTCTCTCATTCGATAGTTGATATAGCATTTACAACGGAGGGCCTCAAAAGGGGTGTAATAGAGACAACTGTCAGATCCATGTTGTGGTTGGAAAGTTCGTAGTTTAGAAACGGTTCTATTACAAAATCCCTAACAACCACGTAAAACTTGCAATAAATAAAGTAGAGGCGTCTAACTTTATTTTGGAGGAGGGCATGTGATTATGATATGGCATTGGTCATTGCGAAGGTAAAATAGTTTACTTTTCTGTTACTAAGTAGTATAGTAATAGTCATCGTTCCGATGGACGACCTGGTGGAGGCGTCGTGGACTTGGCGTCAAACCAAGGGCAAGATGGAGATCATGCCGGAGCACTCGATAGAGATCAAGGCACAAGAAGCACCATATCATATCACATTATACATATGATGTTGATACCTGTTTTACATCTTATTGTGTGCTAGTATTTAGATACTCAACGGTAGCAAATAAGATAATCCCTATTTAATTCCAATGTTCTGTGTTCCCCTTGTGTGTGCACCACCAAGAAAGTTCTTTGTTATGAGGCCGGCCATGATGATCGGGGGTCAGACATATCTACGTTCGCATACAATGGGTGTAAGCCATGTTGTACAGTGAATACACACAAGTTAGATTTGGCAAGCCTAGCATGTTATAGAGACGTGGCCTCAGAACACAAGAGATCGAAAGATTGAGCATGAGTCACATGGATGATGTGATTGGCATTATTGAATGTCTACCTTTGAGGCTGCACTGATGGCCGTGATGATCGGGGGAGGTGTAGAGGATAGGGATCATGTGATCACTAAAATCATCCAGGGGTTGAAAATTTTAGTGGAGACCAATTATAAATTGATCTCTTATTATAAACTTAGTCTAGATGTCTGTTTGCAAATATCTTATTAGATCATGGCCTATCCTATTGAGGTCCTTTGCGACCATGGGAATATATTGCTTAATTTGGAACTTAGCAAAAGGGTCCAAGTTCATAGATTAATACCCACGCCTGAGGGATATCCTCGTAAAAGGTGACCTTCTCTTCTTGATACAATAACCATTAGGTGATAATTCGATGACTCCAGAATGTTTGTGTTTTCTCCATAATATTCCAATAAGCCATTCTCCATTCGATTGAGAGTTGGGCTACATTTTGTATTCTATAGAATAAGGCACATAGAGTATGAGCTGTTGAATGGGTTTTCCTCCATCGTGGATGAAAAGAGAATGTTTGGAAAAATCACTTGGTGATCTTGCATTAGAGTTTGAGAACTCTTAGAAGGGCTTGATTGCAAATGGCGGTCATGGATGAAAAGGTATATGTAAGATATACAAATTATAAATGTGGTTCTTGCAAAACTCGTTGCAATTTGCAAAGTATTTGATACTTGTCCTGCTTTGTGAAAACAGGATGATCTACTTGAGAGTTGCTGGATTTGAGGCAATGTGGCTTGATGATGGCAAGCAAAACAATTGATGGCCGACATCACCTCTTTCCTTAAAGTTTATCATTTGGATTAGTGGACTTGAATATAATTTTGTAATCCTTGTTTGTGTGTCTTGCTTATGGCGAGACGATTATTCATATGAACAAGTTACAAGCCAGTTTGTACTATTCTTATGAACAATATCGTTATGGTCACATTACGATTATAAACAAGTTATTCTCATCACTATGTTAATGATAATAGTTTAAACATTTATAAGAGGATTAGAATGCTAAAAGATATCCAAAGTTTAATAAATGACACTATAGCTTGAGTCATTTTTGTTATTGCATGTTCTTAGTAAAGATCGGGGTCCTAGATACTTAATCTAGAGACTTTGAAAAACCATGCCTCTTGGGCAGAATGACTAAAACTCCGCATTCTGGTAAAACGGTGATATGCGAAGAAATGTTGAACTTTATACATAGTGATGTATCATATTTTACACAAATAGTGGAAATCATTAGTTAATTGTGGACTTAAGTGAATAAGCATATTTACTTAATGAAACATGAAGTTTGAAATGATTTGAATTGTTCAAATGAGTTCACAACAAAAGTAGGATATTGAAATTAACAAGAATACGAAGTATCTTTGATTTGATCGACATGACTAAAGTATTCAAGTTAAGTTTAGCACAAAAGGAACTTGTGAAAGATGTTTCACAAATTATGATAATTGGATGGATTCAAACTGTATTGAAATGTCTAAACATCATAATCATTATGTATTAGATACATATGGTATAACATCATCTCTTATAGGGGTTATAGTCATCGTTTAGAGTTAAAGATCAAAGATAAGCAAACACTCATTTGAAATACAAAGGAACATCTAAAAGATTCGTGGAAATAACACCATAAGTGTTATGGCAAGTTCGAGTTTCTGGAGATTTCGACAAGTCGAAATCGTGGCAAATAAACAAGTCTTTGTAGAGAATTCTTAGGAAGCTATGAATGCATCATCCACAATGGGAAAACCTGTTGTCGTCCAAAGTTGACGTGTCTTGATGAAGATATGGGTGGAAGAAAGTAAAAGATCAAAACAAGGTATTTGACCTTACCTCCGGATTGTTGAGTGGCGCAGTGGAATTTGTTTCGTGAATCCAAACTCTACAAATAGAGGAGAAACCAATGATAATGATCATAAAGTTTCAAATAAATACTTTTACTAAAAAATTAGGATTCAATTATATATTCTACAAGTTTGTGGAATTATATTATTGATTCACTTGTCATGTTTTGAACAAGACATACCTACAAATTACAAAGAAGCATGATGGACCTGAGTGCGAGAAATGACTAGGAGTCATAAAATCCTATATTAAGTTACATTTAAGATTGCAAAGTAACATGTTACTTGATCTTATTAAAGTAAAGAAGTTTACTTGATATTTCTGAATGACTTCAAAGTCATAAGAAGGAAATGAAACCTAATGAATGACAAAAGCTCGATTTGTCACAAGTTTGGAAAAATTCAAGGAGTTGACTACAACAGTAGTGATGCTTAAGTCTTTTGGATTTACACTAGAAATATATGGATATTGAAGTCTCAGAATTGGAATTCTCGATTTGATGATGATCAAAGAATTTTGGAATGTCCAAGATGATCGAGAGGACCTAGATTTTAGTGGGAGAAAATCAGCTTGGCTAATTCATAATATGTAGCTGACATATTTTGAGTAGGAGCTAAGTGAAATCCCTAGATCTCAAATATGAATGTAATATTTGAGTGGGAGCGTGAAATCATTCTAGGATATGTGGACGACATATGTGAATGATGTTATTGGTGTTAATAATATTTAAGTTAGATAAATAAGGATGAAGTTGAAGTTATTAAACAATAAGATCTATCGAGATAGATTGGTGAGTTTAAAAAACACTAAATGTCGAATGCTTCCTTGACTTGATTCTAAAAGATGTTCAGAATGTCCTAAGACAAGATTCTGAAGAATCTCAGAATGGAAAGGTAAGAAAGAAGTTCTTGTTGTATGAAGCATTGAGTTTGTATTGCAACTATGGTTGAAAGAAAGAGATGTGATGCATCTCCTAAGCCTCAGTCATAAGTTCTTCCATATAACCATGTTGTATACTTGACATAAAGTGACCCGAAGTTCTGGTTGGTAGGACAAAGTCTTAACTGTAAGAACGTGTCTTTTAAGTGATTCCTGAGTTGATCACTAAACCAGAATTAAGTTTGTACTTAAATGTCAAGAAGAAAAGTAAGTGGCATAGTTGCATTTCATGCACTAGGATCTACATAGATACAGAAGTATAAAGGCTCCATCTGATGTGATGTATAATGTTATGGCGAGGCTAGTTCACTTTTAACGTAGAATGATGTGTCCCAGGGCCCAGTGCCCATGAGAAAGCCCTCGGGGTTGATCTAAAGTCACTATAAGCTCCTGGAATCCGGCCTTGTTCTGCTGCCATGACTACAGTATATACACAAAGGATAGCAAAATGTGTTTCGAAGTTTAGATGACAACAGTGAAAACAACCGTCATTATAAACACTAGAACCAAAGTCTCACTTTGTTGCCAAACAAATGCTTCGACCCATTGTACGATAATGGTGTGAATGTCAAAATTAGGAAGAGATTAACGATTTGCAAAAGACATAATGATCTGGTAAAATAGAACATGGACATGACGTTTACCATGAGCATGCATGATCTATAAACGCATATGTTATATGGTTTATATGAGTAAAATGCGAGCTAGATTATTTGTACTCTAGTGCAAGTGGGAGACTGAAGGAGATATGCCCTAGAGGCAAATAATAAATAGGTTTTTATTGTCATATCTCAATTAGTTTATAATAGTTTCATATTGTGCTATAACTGTGCCAAGTAGAAACACTGGTACAGGTGTGGTATGAAACAACCAAGTCCCTAGTAGCCTCTATTCATACTAGTTCGTTGGTCATGAGGATGATCTGGGTTTCAAGATCATGGGCATTTATGCCAATTGACAACAGGGTCATATCATTGGAGAATGATGTGATAGACATTCCTCGAAGGATTGCAACACGATCAAGTCATATAGTTCATTGTTGCAACAACTATGCCTAGACTCCTTTTCCTTAGACCATGAGCTCATATTACTCACTATTTCCCGAGGCTGCTTAGACTACATCAACCGTCATCTGGTAATACGGTGGCCATAAAGGTGTACGTTGGGTATTCCAAAGGAACAGTAGATGACATGTGACTGCAAGACCAGGATTTGTTCACCCACATGACGGGTTAAGATACATACGGCCGGCTTGGTGAGATTACATCCATAAATGTTGCAACATGTGACTCGGTCACGGGGATGTAATATCACGGTAACAAGAAAACAGAACTTGTGGTTAACGAGATTGAACAAGGTACATGATACCAATGATCGGATCTCGGACAAGTCATATCAAGAAACAAAAGGAATTGTATGCTACATTTACCGGTTCAAACGACATTGTCATCAGGAATGCATAGGGGTCACATGGATATCCCTGGTCCCTATGTTGATCATTGATTTAGATCATGTTCAGAGCATTCCCGGGCCGTGAGAGGATACACTTAAGGGTACGATGAGAGAAATCATTCGTAAGACGGAATCACAGTAGAGAAAGAGAAAGTCGGAATTGTTCCGTGGAGAAATCTGAAGCTGTTCGGAGAAAGAATAAAGGACCAGAATCATTCCGGGAATTCCGAAGTAGTTCGGAGGATATAGAAAAGGGGAACTGAAAGGTGTTTCGGGTTGAATCAGGTCATATTAATTAGTGTAATTAATATTAAATATAATATTAAAATCTAATTTGAAGGGTTATTCTACTAATGGGCCAAACTTCCTAGTGAATGAAGGCCCATGAGGGAAAACCAAAAGAAGGAAGGGCCAAGGGCCAAGACGGCCAAGGCCCAGCCGCCACAAGGGGGCCACCCGGCCAGCCTAGGGTTGTGCGCGGGGTGGGGCCCACCCATGGCCGGCTGGCCCATGAAGCCCTAAGGGCCCATGCGCCTCCCTCTCATCTCTTCCCCTTGTTTAGTCCCACATGGCTTAGCCTTTGAGAAAGGCACACCCCCTTAGCCTATAAAAAGGGGTGCCCATGGGTGGGATGAGACACACCAATACACACCAATAATTGGAGAAGTCATTTGGTTGACTTCCTCCTTCCCTGTCTCTCTAGCCCTTGTGACCATGGCCCCAAGTTTGGCTGTCGAACAAAGGCACACTCTGACGCCGCTTCTGAGGATTCCTAGCCGGATATCAACTACGCACTCCCGACAGGATCGGGGAGCTGGAGGTCTCATGGTGCACCGGATGTGTACGAAGACACGAGGCGCGACACTTGGGGCGCTTGAATGTCGTGAGCCGGAGCTGCTGCACAATGAAGAAGGAGCAAGGGGTGACCTGCGAGGAGCTTCGCGACCTTGAGATCGGCTACGAGTACGACTACATCAACCATGTTCCCGTAGAAACGTTAACCACGTACGGTCTACAAGGGTATGTATTCTATACACATTGGCCGTTACTGCATTACTACATAGATAGATCCTAGGCAGTTTTTGGGGTTCCATCTCAACTATTGTTGTTTTCTGCTGCGGATCCCCTTCAGATACTAGGTGTTATCCTTACCCTCTGGTTGAGAATCATATCAACTATTGTTGTCATATTGGTAGAATAATCATAACAGCCACCATCTCTGCTTACAAATGGTATACAAACCATTTTCATCATTTTCCTAGTAGTAACTCTAGGAATTAGAATTATACATTGTTACACTGTCAGAAGTTGACAGAAAAACAAATCAACTTCCTAAAAAAACACTTCTAGGAATCATTGCAGCTATTCATGAAGTCACAAGAAAATATCTAGAGTATAGTAACTAAACAATAGCAAAACCTGCTATACAACTAGGCATAGCCAACATCAAAGTTTTACAGATCAAGGGAATATCTGCAAGCAATTTCATAGTCCAACATCAAAGCAATATCAAGTCATGATAATCCAACATCAAGATATCAACACATCACCCAGAACCATGTATTATTGAGTAAAACCTAGTCACAAATTCATACAACATCCTCAGAATACGTGTCAACTTATTCAGATAACAACAAGCATAGGTTCAGGTAGTAACCTGTTGATAGAAGACACTGTCAGTAGTTCTAAATCAAGCATGAAAACATGATCTTCACTTTGTACTCACAATAGTATCACACTCAGATCCACCTCTACCTTCTCTGACAGTAACAAGTAAGGGGGAATTCTAAAATGAGAGCAAACCTAGATAGGGTTCACAACCTCAGCCAAGGGCATAGTAGATAGAAGGGACAAAGAATAAGATAGAGGAGAGATAATAACGTACCTGGAGTCCCCGCATAAGCGTGAGTAGAGGAAGCAGACCAGCGATGGAGAATAAAGGGCTCGGTGGCATGGTGGCACAGGGAGCGCCGGTGGTGCTGCAACCTGCACGAAGCCACACCATTAGACCACACCGCCAGCACCGAACGCCCACACCACCGTGGGAGTCACCGGGGTTACGGTCGAGCACCGCCATCCTGCCAGCGTTTAAGCAGAAGGGGAAACTAGGGTTTGGGGGTCGAGGTCATGAGCTTAAGGACATATTAATCGAATCAAGCTGGATAGGAAGAAGCAGCGAGGAGTGGCAGAGCAGCTGTGACCAGTAGTGGCGACCACAACGAGCCATGCGGTTGGAATTGGCCGGGCGACAACAACATCGCCATGGCATCGCCAGGGAAACGTCAAGTATAAGAGGAGAGGGGTGCTCGGGAGAGAGAGGGGCCAGATGGGCTGGCCTGACCATAAGGGTCAGGGTTGAACCAAGCCAATTGGGTCAGGTGCGCTAGATGGGCCGAGTTGGACTGACCCAAGACTAAATTAACAAAAGAAAATAAAAGTATGGAAATTACCAAAATACCCTTAAACTTATTTTAGCCCTAGAAAAATATAGAAGAATCCTAAAAATTCTTATAACATATTGAAATGATCACAAAAATAATATCTACCCAAGAAAAATATAACTTTACTTATTTAATTTAAATAAAATACAAATAAATATTAACATCACTAAAGTCTAAGTGATATTTCATAAATTAAGGAAAGGTCCTAAAAATGAATAAAATCATTTTTGCATATGAAAATAAATTTACTATTATATAAAAATACTAACTTAATTTGTTTGCAAATAAAACTTGAAGCAAATGTTTAAAGATATATAATCCTTTGTGGAATTTTATAAAAATAAGGATAACACCTAAAATTAAATAAAATTCACTTTTAAGATCTTAAGTAAGTATGTTTTACTAAAAAAATACTAATTATATCATTCTAACACATTTTAAGGTTCTTAAGAAATAAATCCTTATTTATTATCTATTTGGTAAATTCTTTAAAAACATTTCTTAAATAAGAAATAATTACAATTTTCCATAAAACCTTAAATCTTTTACAATTAAATACTACTTCCCAAAACCATAACTTGAGTCTATAATAATACTTAAAAGTAAATTATTAACTTTTAGAAAGCTCTTTAAAACCATAACTTCAAGATAAACCAACAATTTGAATAAATTTTAATCATTATTCACTTATAACAAAAGTGAATGTTATTTATCACTTAACTAGTCTTAAACATGATTTCAAACTTTAATAGATTATTAAAATCATTTAAATCTACTTTCTTTAATAAGATAAATTATATTTATAATAACAAATCACATGTAAGCTCATCATTCACTTAAGCTGAAAGTGAATGATCTCATACCTTTAAACATGCTTATTGAAGGGTTTAAAACTTATTAATACTTTTAAACACATCACACCTAAATCTACTTATGTTTTAAAGTTAACTTTGGTACACCAAGTCATGCATAATGCCTAAAGAATATTTATGTTTTTATAGTTAACTTTTGTGTGTTCCAAATTAAATCATAAGGCATCTCAAACCCACGCTTATCAGATAAGCGCAAACGATATCGATCACATTCAATTAACCACACAAATTGTTTAAACTTTAACAAAGAAATCTTTTCCTAAAAATTTATTCTTTTAAGAAACATTAAAAGTAATCCTTAAGCACTTCTTTAAAAGG
This sequence comes from Avena insularis, assembly GCA_023614405.1. Lineage (NCBI taxonomy): Eukaryota > Viridiplantae > Streptophyta > Magnoliopsida > Poales > Poaceae > Avena > Avena insularis. The sequence goes on along the minus strand of CM042690.1, from coordinate 653,191,405 downwards.
CTCTAATTGATTAGTAATCTTGCTCAAAAAAACTTTTAGATACCATGCCCCATTTGAGTAATTTACTATTGTATACTACTTGTTGTATTTACATATCATTTCACACACTCACAAGCCTTAATAAGAAGCACACGTGTGAAACTGGTATAAAAGTGGAACACATTCTAAAGATATCATCACAAACTCCAAACCCTAGATTAGATACGATTAGTCCGGGGATTCGCATTTATCAAACTGCATTATATTACTTATGCATAATTGCATCTTGCTTCTTTAAACATTACTCCTTACCAGACCAATGATGCTATTTCCAAATTTTGGATCTTCTATTGTCTTGAAGACCGTGAGTGCATAATCTTGCAATCACAAAAGGCAAGTTCTCAACTTGCTCATGTCCTTTTGTTATTTTCTATCAAATGTTTGTAACTCAAATGTTGTCATCACCTGCATTTCAAAAAGGCCAGAAAGCACTATTTTCATAATAATTTGATTATGGATTATCTACCAAATGGTAATAATCTACTGATACAGTTCCACTGGTAAAGGAACATAATATCTAGGACTTAACAACCAATGTCGCCAGTGATTCTAGCGCCATATATTACGCGTTAACCATGAGATCTGGAATGGGACGGAGAAGTCAGCTGGATCTTCTTCCTTTCGCATGGACGGATGACCTTATCGTGAGGCAGTTGATTTCTTGTGGAGAATCCAACACATGGGTGGGACCCCTTAGTTCCCCGCGAGCTAGGTGTCTAGATTATCTATGCATAGCTGTCTTGGTCAGAGTTTACCATAGCTGATGGTGACCACCAGACATAGCTGCTTACAGAGTCTTCGAGAGGCTACCCAAAGAGTAATCGTGGTAGTCCGTCTTGGGGGATCGTGTCTTCATGCGGAGTCGCGCGCGGAGAAGGGCAGCGATTGGCTTGGATCATCTACTAGGCCCCACATCAAGGAATTATGGACAGGAATAAGCTGCCCGGTTGTGCAACAAGGAGTTGGTCTCTCATGGGTAAAGTAACGCACCTCTGTAGAGTGTAAGAACTATGACATGTTACTCCCTGTTCCGGGAAGGAGCTACGAACGCGGCAGGAAAGGAACCCCATGAAGGTTCTGGTCAACCTGTGAAGGCTGTCAGACATAGTTTTCAGAATAAAAGCAACCTTTGAAGAAATGTTTACGAAAACCTGCATTGCCTACGACCTATGGTCCATGGCTATAGAGATAGTGCATCATACACTCCTTTTTAGTGAACTTGCTGAGTACGCTCGTACTCAACCGTACCTTCTTAACCCTTGCTAGGTTCTAAGCCGTTGAAGATGGCGTCAACATCAATTTCTGCTCAGGAAACCATCATCGATAGCTCAAGTTCTTAAATAAAGTCAATGAAGTCAACATATACATCAACTGAAGTGAAGACAAAGTTCCTGATTAGAGAGGAGTAGATACTCTAGCCATAAAACCTACTTCTGTAGAGCACTGCATTAGTAGCAATTGCAAGTCAAATAGTTTAGCTACTAGTCTTAGTTACTAGATAGTTCTGAGTTGTTATTTCTGGTTCTTGTTTGTAAGAAGTTCTTTCTCTCTCTTTAACCTAGAGTGTTCTCTGGATCTTTTGTAAAGAGTCGAGTTGTAATCTATAGTCATGTCTTGGACCTGCTGTGTTTCTATTGTACCACTCTAAGGGATGTAATACTAGTGAATGGTGTTTCATTGGTGTTATGTCAACGACTATAGTGTACTACATCATGTAGTGGTATGCTGGGTCACCGTAGCGGACTCCTTCTTGGGCTGGACCGTATAGGCTAATCTCAAGTACATGTAAGGTATACCCATGTCACCTTCCCTTCTCCTTCTCTCCTCCTCCTCCCTTCTCCTTCTCCTCTTCTTCACCTTCTACTTCTCTTCTCCTCATATCCTCTCATTCTTCTATCCTTCTCCTTCTTCTCCTCTCCTCTCCTTCACCTCTACTTCTCCTTCTTCACCTAAACTTCTCCTAGTTTACGCCCTCCTAGAGCTCCACCTCGACCCAACCCTCGATGATGCCCTCCTCGAGCTCCTTCCCGACCCGACCGCTGATGGCTCCCTCCTCGAGCTCCTTCCCGAGCGCGGCCACGGCCATGGCCTACCGCACCTCCATGCGGTGGTAGGTGGTGGCCGCAGTGAGGCAACAACGACAAGATCTAGATCCCATTTTTTTTGAATTTTGAAAAATTTATCAGTGGCGCACTGATACATTGCAAATGTATCTATAATTTTTGATGTTCCATGCTTGGTTTTATCCACTTTCTTGTGTTTTGTTCCAACTTTGGAGTACTTTTCATATGATTTCTTGGACTAACCTATTAACAAGAGCCACAGTGCCAGCTGCCTATTTTCTGCTGTTTTTGGTTCTAGGAAAGTCAGAAAATGAATATTCTCGGAAGTGGACGGGACAAAAACCAAAGTGCATATTTTTCCTGAAGGGATCAAGTGCCAGAATACGAGACGGAGAAGGGTCAGGGAGCCACCACACCACCTGGCCGCGCAGCCAGGCCTGGCCCGCGCCAGGGGGTGGTGTGGCCGCTCCCGGCACCCCCTCGGCCTCTCCTTCCGCCTATATATTGCCCTCGGGACGAAAACCCTAAGTGCCCGATCAAAAATCCACGAAAGAGTCTGTAGCCGCCGTCATCTCCATCCCTAGATCGGGAGGGATCTGAAGATCTTCCCGGCACCCTGGGAGAGAATTCACCCTGGAGGACTTCTTCATCACCATGCAAGCCTCCGGTGTGATGCGTGAGTAGTTCATCCTTGGACTACGGATCCATGTAGTAGCTAGATGGCTGGTTCTCCTCCTTTGTGCTTTCATGTTTAGATCTTGTGAGCTCCGTTCATGATCAAGATCATCTATTTGTATTCATACATGTTGTGTTTGCGGGGATCCGATGGATATTGAGATGCTATTTCAGATTGATTATTGATTCTATCATGTCTTTGTTATTTGTGATCTTGCATGCTTTCCATTGTTAGTAGTTATCTTAGCCAAGTAGATGCTAGCAACTCCAAGAGTTAGTATTTGGGTCCATGCCTCTGGTAATCTAGGGAAGTGACAGAAATCTCTAAGGTACTAGATGTGCTGTTGCTACTAGGGAGAAAACAACAATCCTTTGTTCATAGAACAATTGTATTGTTTACTTTACATGATTCAGAAGCAATAATCTATTGCTTGCAACTTAATATTGGAGGGGGTTCGGATGATAACCTGAAGGTGGATTATTAGTCATAGATGCAGTTGGATGGCGGTCTATGTATTATGTTGTAATGCCCAATCAAGTCTCAAAGGAGTCAAGATGATTAGTATATGCATGTATTGCTTTTTCGGTGTTTGTCAATTGCCCCGCTGTAATTTGTTCACCCAGCATGTTATTTATCTAAGGAGAGCCACCTCTAGTGAACTATGGATCCAGGTCCTTGTCTTTTACATACAATCTACAATCTGTTTACTGCTTTGTGTTTACTTTCTGCAAACTTTTACTTCTTTCCATTCGATACGTTTAATCCTTTGTTTTCTGCAAAACACGGTGAGATTGACAACCTCATCGCAAGTTGGGACAAAGTTTTGTGGTTGTGTTGTGCAGGTCTCCACGTTGCTACTAGCACCGGTAGTGCGCCCTGCCAAAGCTCAGCTAGTATCACCTTTGAGGTGTTTCCTTGCTCCTACTGGTTCGATTAAACCTTGGTTTCATAACTGAGGCAAACTTGCTGCTGTGCTCATCATACCTTCCTCTTGGGGTTCCCAACGAGCTCTACATCAACCACGCACCAAGCACTTTTCTGGGCGCCGTGCATTGAGCCATCATGCGATTTTCTGGCGCCGTTGCTGGGGAGTCAAGGACATCTTCACAAGGGGAGTCCCTCATAACCAATCTCTTTACTTTCTTGTTTTTGTTTTGCTTAGTTTCTTTTTGCTTTGTTTGCTTGTTTTGTTCTTCAAAAAACACAAAAAAATTAGTTTTGCTAGTTTGCTTTCTTATTTGAAAACCCAAAAAAATGACTACTCTTGAGAACACTAAGTTGTGTGACTTCACTAGCACCAACAACAATGATTTTATGAGCACACCTATTGCTCCTCATGTGGCTGAAAATACTTTCTTTGAGATAAAACCTGCTTTACTCAATCTTGTTATGAGAGAGCAATTTTCTGGTATTGGTAATGAAGATGCTGCTTCCCATCCAAATAACTTTGTTGAACTTTGTGAGATGCAAAAGCATAGGGATATAGATGGTGATATTATTAAACTGAAATTGGTTCCTTTCTCTTTGAGAGGAAAAGCTAAAGAATGGTTGAATTCCTTAACTAGGAATAGTATTGATTCTTGGACTAAGTGCAAAGATGCTTTTATTGGAAAGTACTATCCTCCTGCTAAGATTATATCCATGAGAAGTGAAATAATGAAATTTAAACAACTTGATAGTGAGCATGTTGCTCAAGGGAAAGAATGAAATCTTTGGTAAAGAATTGTCCCATTCATGGACTGACTGCTTGGATGATCATCCAAACTTTTTATGCAGGATTGAACTATTCTTCAAGGAACCTATTGGATTCAGCTACTGGAGGTACCTTTATGACCATCACTTTGGGTGCTGCAACAAAACTTTTGGACAATATGATGGTTAATTATTCTGAATGGCATACTAAGAGAACTCCACAAGGTAAGAAGGTAAATTATGTTGAAGAAACCTCCTCCTTGAGTGATAAGATTGATATTATTATATCTATGCTTGTTAATGGGAAAGCCCATATTGATCCAAATAATGTTCCTCTAGCTTCTTTGGTTGCTCAAGAAGAGCAAGTTGATGTGAACTTCATAAGAAACAACAATTTTGGCAACAATGCTTATGGTAATAATGCTTATAGGAACAATTTTGGTAACAACAATTATAAGCCATATCTTCCCAACAATGGTAATGCTTATGGAAATTCTTACAACAATAATAAGAGTGCTCCCTTTGAACTTGCAGTTATGCTTAAAGAGTTTATTAGTAAACAAACTGCTTTCAATAAAACTATTGAGGAAAAACTCTCTAATGCTGAAAGAAATATAGCATCTTTGGCTGAAGTTCAATCTTCTTTGAATAAAATGGCTGCTAAACCTAAAACTAATGAGAATCCCTTTGCAGCTACTAATGCCATACAAGTAAGAATTGATGAAAATGTTAGACTATTAGCTGAATTACATGCTAAGTGGGAAAGAGAAGATGAAATTGCTAGCAACATTAGTGTTTCTACTATTACCACCACTAGTGTTGAGGCTAGTAATAGTTCTACTACTTTAGATGATAAGTTTGATTTTGATCTTGATGGTTGCAACATATCTGAAGTTATTAAGTTCCTACAAAAGCTTGCTAAAAGTCCTAATGCTAGTGCTATGAACATGGCTTTTACAAAACACATTACAGATGCTCTCATAAAGATTAAAGAAGAAAAGATGAAACATAAAGCTTTTATTCCTATAAAACAAGAAGATGGTTGGGAACCCATCATTAATATGAAAGTGAATGACTTTGATTTCAAAGATTTATGTGATCTTGATAGTAGTGTTTCTATTATGCCTAGAAGGATTTATGATATGCTTGATTTGCCTCCTCTTGAAGATTGTTATTTGAATGTCCCACTTGATGCTAATGCTAAAAAGAAACTCATGGGGAGTCTTAATGATGTTCTTATTATGGTTAAAAATTCCTATGTCCCCGTTGATTTCTATATTTTGGATGTTGAATACAATGCTTCTTGTCCTATTACTTTGGGAAGACCTTTTCTTAGAACTGTTGGTGCCATCATTGATATGAAAGAAGGCACCATTAAATATCAACTCCCACTCAATAAAGGTATAGAACACTTCCCTAACAAGAGAGAAAAGATTTCTTTTGCTTCTCCTATGAAAACAAAATTTGGTCTTAATGCTTCTTCATTTGAGAACACTTGATTCTTTCTTTGGTTCTTATGCCTAACTTAAAGGTGTTAAAGAAAAGTACTTGTTGGGAGATAAACCAAGAGTTTTAGATGAGTCTTGGAAGTTATTACTTCAGTAATAACCTCTCCTTATCCTTTTTATTTGCTTTTTGTGCCAAGAGTAACCTCTAATGAGAGTGAAGTAATGATTGGGAAAGTTGCTGTCCCGAAACAGATTCTTGTGCTTCACCGTAAAAATTCGTGAGAGAGCTCTGTATGTCGGATTGATCTGTAATTGTTTGTGATTCTGCCCCAGGTTTTTATCTAACTTTCGTTAGTTCAACACTTTTTGATTTGAGTAACATAAGGTCTTCGAAAAAATTCGTCTTTACCTGCTGGTCTATTTTGACAGATTTCTGCCATTTTCTGCATTTGCTTATTGTGGGTTCCTTTTTGAGTTCTTTTGGGGAATTGAGCTTTTTGAGGGAAGTGCTATAGTAGCTAGTGTTCTAATGGAAGTTTATTTGGTGTTATAACTAAACCTTAAGACTTATTTATCTTAAGTTTACTAATGTTGCTAAATGAGATTGTGTGAAGTTTTGTATGAAGGAAAAATTTCAGGTGTATGGAAGGAATGAGTAATGAGATGAAGGATGGACTAAAGCTCAAGCTTGGGGATGCCACGCGTGTCACCCCAAGAAATATCCAAGAAGTACAAGCGTCAAAGCTTGGGGATGCCCAAGGCATCCCCTTCTTCATCAATAAAAATTCCAGGTTTCTTCCAAACGCTTTATTTTTATTGTTTCATGCACAGTTGTGTTTTTCTTGCAGCGTCTTCTTTTTTGTTTTCATTTTGGTTTTTCGTTTGCTTGGTTTTCTTAGTTTTCTGAATAAGTTGGTTGTACCCCCTCTTTCATACATTGGTTTGCAAATAGTTTGGTTTGGTTTGGAAAAGAGTAGGAAAGTTCATGCTTATGTGGTAAAAAGAGCTTGTTTTTGACTGTGGCCTATGCTTTGTCATGCCATGCTTGATATTGTTTTGGCTTTATGCTTAGTATTATTTGCTGTAGCATGACTTGTCATAAACAATTGAGATTGCTTAATGTGCCTTGGAAGAATCATGCGTTGTTTTAGCATATTAAAGCATAGTATAGTGGTATTCTCCTTTGATACTTTATTTGGGTTGACTTGGCGCATGCTCACACCATGTTATGACTATCCAAAGTCACCATAGCCTTTATGATCCTTTAGTTTTCAACTTGAATTATCACATTATGCTTTGATCAATGATGTTTTGTCGCTCTGCATGATTATGGCCATTATTGCTCTCTTAGTTTGTCGCTCCCAGTCTTTTGCTAGCCTCCACAACAAAGTATGAGTTCCACTCATGCATCGAACTCCCTAAACCAAGTTATTCCAAAGAGTCCACCATACCTACCTGTTAGCTTATGCTATTCCAAGTGAATTATTCACCTAAACTAGGGATATTTCCATTATAAAACACATATCTAATTAAAGAAAAGTGAAATCATGAAACCGCTTTTGTTGGCCTTGTTATTTCAATACCTATATGTTGGTATCGTCTTGGTACATTGATATCATACATACCCGAGGCTTAGTTCAAAACCCCTTTATTAATTGGTTTTTGACTTTTAACTCATAAAGAAATTATACCAAGGCAAAGCAAGTAAATTCCTAGTGCCATGAACTCAATCCATCAAAACCAACTGAAGCTACCTAGGGAAGTAGGACCGCCCATGTGAGCAGCCGGGCGATACTATGAGCCACTCATTGAAAGTGCACACTCCAAGTTTGAGTGGGGCGCTCTGGTTGGCCCGTGGATCCTGACGTCTCGGTATTGAGGGGAACAATTCATAGGGTAGGGCCTATCCTAGAGTGGGCATCTAGAGAGTCTTGATCGGTTACTCGACCCACGATCCGTGCGGGATCAGGGAAGGGTATCCGGATGGTGTGGGTAAAGTGTACAACCTCTATAGAGTGTAAATCTATCCAAATAGCCATGTCTGCGGTTATGGATGGTTGGAAATGTTGTTGTAGAGCGGTGCTGGTTTTGATTTCAAAAATGATTTCGGAAAAGAAAGATTTTTCGAAAACTGGTGGTCTGAAAGACACCAGGGAAGGTAAGGTGATCTTGAAGGATCACAGAAGATGGAAGGTCCGGTCGATGTTGACCGTGAGATGAGAAATGGGTGACCTAGTCCTAATGTTTTCCAAAAAATTTCAAAAAAGTTTGCAAAATGTTTTACAAAAGTTTTCAACAAAGATATATAGATGCTATATCTACAAGAGAAACTATTTTAGGAAAGAACCTCTCATGGAGCCTTCCTACTACCACAATTATATTGCATATCCTCTTGTTATTATTACTCTCATAAGGTGGCCTGCGAGTACATTCAAAGTACGCACCGACATTGTTCCTGGCTATTAACTTGGTCAGATATCGAGAAAAAGGTGATGTTGATGACTATGCGAGCTAGGACATTCCCAGTCAGTTGCCGGTAGGTTAAGACATGGCTCAGTCTCTACGCTTGATGAAGTTCTGCTGATGTTGATTGAAGTAGCCATAATAGCAACTAATGTATGACATGAATCCTTAAGTGATGGATGTTTACTTTGATACTTGTCGGTTATGTGCCATGGCAGACTGATCATGGGGTCATGGTGATATGCATAATAGGGATTCTTAGAGGATTAATCCGGGGGTCCACATACCTTACTTGTAAGGGAACACGATAATACATCTTCGTCTCCGCGTGCCTCGGTTATCTCTATACCCGAGCTTACTTTCCTTGAGCCATCGAGTTTGAAGTACTTATATCTTGCTTCTCACTTGTGGTATATTTATCTTGTGTTATCTTGCTTAGCTTAACTTGTTGGTGGTGCACATAGTTAAGCTTAGTGTATTTAGGTTTTGTGCTTGTAAAATAAATGCTAGTTTAATTCTGAATTCTATGAAGCCAAAACCGTAATAGTTTTGAAATTGCCTATTTACCCCCTCTAGGTGACATCTCTATCCTTTCACCATCAATGTGGCCCGAAGCTCGATACCGTCATTAGAGCACCACGGGAAGCGGTTGCAGCACATCTCCCTAATCTTGGTCAAGTTGGCGATCTTGCGGCGAGGCATCGCTGGTGGTGGCTGACGCTTTTTTTGGCGGTGTATTCTCTTGCTTGAGCTCGTTGTCTCTGCCACGTCGGCGTCGGAAGGCGGGAAACGGCCAGCTAGGCGCGGGAAGTTTTCTGGCTGCGGAGGGGCGCATGTGAGAAACGGAACGCAATGATAGCGGGAAACACCGGCCGCGCGGGAAGCCGACACCGCGTCGCCACTAAGATCTCATCGCCAAGGGCGAGAAGCGGTGACAACGGGGGAGATAGACAAGATGCGTCGGGGCCGCTGTGCGGGTCTCTCGGACAGGCCGGACCGCGACCCGACCTATCTGGACAAAAACAGACGTTTTGGGTCGTCTGTTTGGATCGGCCCAGTGAAGATGTCCTAAAAAAGATGTTGAAGCGTCCATCAGACACAGCTAATCAAGAACTTGCTACAACTGGAGATAAGCTAGGGAAGCAAATGAGGATAGGGAATATAATATACTCCCTCCATCCGGAAATAAGTAACTTGGATTTCTGATTCGGATGTATCTATTCACACTTATAGATCCAAGTCACTTGTTTCTGGATGGAAGGACTATCAGCTTGCCCAGAAAACTACGAAGGAATACCATGGCACCTCCCCTGGTGCCAAGAAGCTAGCAATACAAGGCACATGGTCTACGGCAACATCTACTCCGGTGCCTGCGTTCTTTTCTTCAGTATGACTCCGCGTGTCTATGGGGTAAAAATGCCGGGTGAATGTAACTTTGGCCATGTAATTACTTTAGTCAAATGGTTTTGTTTTAAATTCTGCATGGAACCGTAAAGGCTATATTCTAGGAACTTCTCATACACGCTGGTCGGACCCAAAAAATAAATTAGACTCTGTCCTTTAGGGTATCGTTGATGCTATCAATGAACCGGGGATGCTGATCCCTGTGTTTGCATGTTTGCCATTGATGTTGGGTTGATGGCACATGTCGATATCGCGGCAACTGCAATGGTTTTCGGATCAAGTCACCGGCATTGCGTCGCTGCCGCACTTAACTAGCAATGGATAATCAGCTCGTCTGTCTGTCGCACTGGCACGAGATAAGCTAAGAAATTCCCACATACTAGTGCTTGTTGCTGCCGCGTCGGCAGTCCACCGATCGAAGACCAAATTGATTGCTGCCCGCTCTGCTCTCTCTTTCTGCCTGCTCGCACCCAGCCGATCTTGCTCTGGCCGCACTGCACTGCACGGGAGGGTAGGTCGTCGTTCCTCGTCTTTTTGAAGAAACCCACGAGATCGCTCGTCGTCGCCGTCGATAATCACATGCGGTTTGACCTTTTCCTCGTCCCGCGTACCAAGCGAGCTCGTGCTTCGTTCGCTGTCACGGTTCACGAGTCGGCTGCTTCTACACGCTCCATTTGTGCCCGCTCCCCCTACGTAGAGAAACGACTCGTTCTCGCACTACCGTCCGTTTCTGTATGGGAAAAACGGCCAGAAAACTTACGCAAGCGCATGCAGCCGCGCTGCGGCTGCGCAGTGGACTTGTCGAGGCGGCAACGGAAGGGAGCGCCCGCCGCTTTGAACGTCACGGGCGCCAGCGCCAGCCAGCGGAGAGGGAAAAAAAGTAAACTCTGCGTCGCCGCCGAGACATTCCCGCAGCCTCGCCAGAAACAAAAAATTAAAAAATCCCTCGAGAGAAAAAACCAAAAGGAAGTTAAAAAAAAGAGTTGCGCCCAGTTTCCTCCCAACCTCCGCCGCCCGCCCCATTTCCGCGTCTCGGCGTGCGGAAGTCAACCCCAACCCACCCCACAGCGCCCGCCCGCCCGCCCACCGAAATCGCCGCGAATCCGCCCCCGAATCCGCCGGCCATGTACGGCGACTCCGACGGATCCAAGGACCCCGGCGCCGCGCCGCCGCCCGCCGACCAGCAGCCCTTCCCCAACCGCGAGCTCACCCTCAGCAGCTACCTCTGCGACAAGCCCACCCTCGCCTCCGCAGCCGCAGCCGACGCAGCGGCATCAGCAGCCGGCCCTTCATCCCCTCCCAAACCTGCCGCCGACGCTGCCGCTGCCGCGGACGCCGCCAAGCTCTGCGTCGAGCGCGACTTCCTCCACCTCTCCGCGCCCAAGCGCGGGGGGGATCCTCCCGGTCCCGGCGACGACTCCTCCGTGGTCGGCGGGAAGAAGCCACGCCTCGACTCCCTCCAGCTCTCGCTCTCCCTCGCCTCCGACGGGCCGGGGCAGCAGCCGTCCTCCCAGCAGCTCCCGTCCCTGCTCCCGTCGGCGCCCGCGGCCGATGGAGATCTCCGCGCCGCGTCGGCCGGCGCGCCGCCCCCGAGGCGGACCTACAGCGCCACCACGGGGCACACCCGCAGCATCAACTCCGACGACATGTCCTACTCCTACTCCATGTTCTCGCACAACCCCAGCTGCTCCCTCACGCACAACTCCACCGACATCTACGCGGCCGGGGAGGGCACCAACGGCTCCGTCCACAGCCGCTTCAATTTCCGCCCCATGGGGGACGGCAGCGTCGCCTTCGCAACGCCGCCCATGAAGGAGGGCACCTCCTCCTTCTTCCCCACCGAGCTCCCCGCCAAGATGGCTGCCGCTGCGGCCGCAGCAGCATCCAGCGCGGGTGGCAGCTTCGACGGTAGGCAGTCCTCGCGGCCTGATAGGATCCTGCGGGAGATCGTGTCGGACTCCGTGTCCACCATGGCGCATGTGCTGCAGGATTTCCCCAGCGAGTCGCTGGAGGTGCTGCGGGAAGCCGTGCGGACCATGCTCGATGCTCCGGAGAAGAGGGACGAGCTGGCCAGCCTGCAGCGGAGGCTGGAGCGCCGGTCTGACCTCACCGCCGAGGCGCTGGCCCAGGCGAACCGGACTCAGCTGGAGATCCTGGTGGCCATCAAGACCGGTACCTCCGCGTTTGTCACCGGCAAGGGCCGGGTACCGAGCAGCGAGCTCGTGGAGATGTTCCTCATGACGCGCTGCCGCAACCTCAACTGCAAGAGCTTGCTGCCCGTGGACGACTGCGACTGTAAGATTTGCTCCGCCAAGAAAGGCTTCTGCAGCTCGTGTATGTGCCCCGTGTGCCACAAGTTCGACTGCGCCGCGAATACATGTAGCTGGGTTGGTTGCGATGTTTGCGGCCACTGGTGCCATGCTGCGTGCGGGCTCGAGAGGAACTTGATCAGACCAGGCCCGACACTGAAAGGGCCCATGGGGACGACTGAGATGCAGTTCCAGTGCCTTGGTTGCAGCCATGCTTCTGAGATGTTTGGATTCGTTAAGGAGGTGTTCAATAGCTGCGCAGAGAACTGGAATGCTGAGATGCTCATGAAAGAGCTTGATTTTGTTAGGAAGATCTTTGCTACTAGTGATGATTTTGAGGGGAAGGGGCTGCATGCCAAGTCTGAAGAGGTCCTCAGCATGCTCGCAAAGAAAGTTATTTCCCTTGTGGATGCAACAAACATCATGCTACAGTTCTTCAAATGTAAGATCGCTTTGCCTTACATTCTAAAATACCATGTTTCAAACTTGTGGTTCTCTAAATGAACTGTTACTTGCTTTATTACTTTCATATAAGAATCATCATATAGCAGCTGCATGCATTTTCGACACTTTAAACTGCTTATAAATATTATCATCGTGTATATTTTGTGCTACATACGATCTTTGTCAGTCATGTTTAGGTACTCACAGTTTCTTCTATTTGTCCCATAATATTTGGGAAATCGGTCTGTTTGGCACTAGAACTCATGGCATTGCTGAGTCATTTTTGAATTTGCAATTGGTATTTAGGAGATCCGCTGACGGCATTGCAATAAGGACGCATTTTATTTGACATGCACAATGAACTCCCGTCATTTAGCACTTATAAAGCTGGACAGAGTTTTTCTCGAGTGGACGGAATTTATTTTGAGATACGTAATGTTTATAGATTAAGCCAATATCTCTAAATGAACAAATTAACCTTAATTTTTTTGGCCAGCACTCCAACAGTATCTTTGTGGAATTCTGTACAAAACATATTGCTCCTACTGAACCATGAAATGTGAAGGGGCTTGGGTCCTTGAATCTACTTATATTCGTGGTAACTGTTTCATCAGGTATTGAATTACAAGAATGAGGTTAGGCATGATCTAAAGAAGCAAAATGTGGAGACTAAATCTATAATAGTACTCATACACTGTACAGATATATCAAAACTGTGATATGCTCTTTTAGAGCAATAGGGAAACGGAGATGCCATTATATATGTTGCAAGAGAAAATATGTTCCACAGAGTTATATAGAACTTACCAGGCACAAAGCTCTAATCAGCTTTTTTTGTTTCACAGATGGTGTTACAGACTGCTCTGTTACTGGCAGCAAGTCCAAAGGAATATTGGCGGCAGCTCAGGCAAGCCAATCTACAATTCCCCTTCTGAGTCCAACCATGAGTTCAGCAAAATCGTTCAATTTCAATGCCGGCACTTCCATTCTCGACTCGCAGATTGATGCACTCAAGTCCAGCCCAAAGCCACTCTCTATCGAACCCCGCTACGGCGCCAGCTCAAAGCCGCTCTCCATCGAACCCCATTACGGCACCAGCTCAAAGCCACTCTCTATTGAACCCCATTACAGCGCCAGCTCAAAGCCGCTCTCTATTGAACCCCACTACGGCGCCAGCCCAAAGCCGCTCTCTGTTGAGACCCATTTCGCTGCCAGCCCAAAGCCACTCTCCATGGAACCCCATTTCAGCAGCACCTCAAAGGACGACGACGCCTCGACCCTCGAGACCATCGTGAAGTGCAAGGAAGCCGAAGCAAAGCTGTTCCAGAAGCTGGCTGACGAGGCCCGGAAGGAAGTCGATAACTACCGCCAGATCGTCCGCTCCAGGACTCAGAAGCTGGAGGAGGAGTACGCCGCAAAGCTGGCGAAGCTGTGCTTCCAGGAGACGGAGGAGAAGCGGAGGAAGAAGATAGAGGAGCTGAAGACGCTCGAGAACTCGCACTACGACTACCACAAGATGAAGTTGCGGATGCAGACCGAGATCCAGGGCCTGCTCGAGCGGATGGAAGCCACAAAGAAGATGTGGGTATAGACAGACCCCGGTAAAAATATATACTATACCATCCGCTGCTTCTGAATGTCTGAAAAATGCGTCGTTCTCCATTAGAATGGTTTCTGAGCTGTTGTAATTTGTTTCTTTTACTACCAGTTAACTGCTATATAAGTGGAGGAGGCCTAACCTCTCGCTGCCAGATACAAGTTGACACCAACATTTCAGTTAATTGCTTGCAAAAAAAGTGTGCCCTGTCATTGGAAATACTTCTGATGGTGCAGAGTGCAGTTGTTGGGTCATGACCTGTGCATTTCGCCCCATGCTATAATTGGCATCGTCATGAGAATATTTCAACGTCTGTGTCTGTCATTCTCTCCCCTCCTTTTCAATGATATATTTTTCTGGGTGGCACACACTGTTGGTGTGTGCGTTGGGATCCCGCGTAGATTTGCCTGCTTGGTTGTTCTCAGGTCGTCTCGATCCACTGAACTGTCGCAAGTTTCAACTCCTGTTAGGACATCATGGTCTGGGAACAGCAGCGATGGTCTGGACCTCTCGCTCACCATTGTACTCCGGCGCCGCCGCCGAGAGCGACGGCGGGGGAGGCGTGTCGATGCCACACTGGCTTAGGAATTTTCACAGAGCCTAGGAAAAACAATCTGGAACGCGCTGGGCATAGTAACATGATCGGTTGATTACATGAATTTTTGATACCGAAGCCAGGAACAAGTTATAGGGTACACGTTACTACTACCAATACCACAGAAGGGCACCAAAACTGTACAAAAAAATACTTGCACGTACCGACGTAGTACGCGTGCAGGAAACAATCCGAATCGTCTACCACCATTATGATCTGATGAATAATCTGATCGATATGAAGCGGGAGCAAGGCTAGCAAATTCTCAAGAACCTGACGGAGTTACACCAACCTATAGGCGATCGACCGATCGACGTCGTGCGGACTGGCTAGAGTCTAAGCGTGAGGTCGGGCTCCTCGTCGGCTTGCACCACCACGCTGCCGCTGCTGCTGACGAAGTAGGAGCTCGGGTGGTGGAGGGCCACGCCGCCAGCCGGTGGTGGTGGCCTGAAGCTGCCCGGCCACCCGAAGCTGGCTTCCTCGTCGGCGCCCACGAGGAACGGCATCGGGCCCAGCAGCGCCCTCGCCCGCGCCTGGTCTTGCTGCTGCTGCTGCTGCCGCTCCGCCGGCGCCGGCACGGCCACGCCCGGGCGGTGCGCCGATGCGTGCGCCTGGATGCCGATGGGGTACATGCCGTGGGAGCCGCCGTAGAGCGGGAGGGAGGCCACGTCGGCGTAGCCGTAGGGGTAGGCGTCGAGCCGGTGCACGGCGCGCCGGGCCAGCGTGCGCTCCCGCCGGTGCGCGTTCTGGTGCCCGCCCAGCGCCTGCGAGCTGAAGAACTTCCGCTGGCAGTAGTTGCACGTGAACACGCGCGCCGGCTCCCGCGCGGCCGCCGCCGCCGCGGGCTGCGTGCCTCTGCCGCCTCCGCCGTTGCTGTCGGTGGTGCTGGACGCGGTGGTGGTGGCGGCGGCGGAGACGGTGAGCGACAGGTCGAGGGTGGCCGGCGGGCAGGAGGAGGAGTTGGACGCCGCCTGGCTGCTGATGTCGGACAGCTGATCCTCACACGCTTCTTGGACGCTGTTGCTCTTCATCTCTGAGTCTGAACTGAAAAACCTCTCTCTGAAACTTCTACCCCCTGGAGTGTCACTCTGTCTCCTTCTCTCTCACCTGCAGTTACAGAACAAACAAACTCATGTAAGCAAAGTGCAAGCGTGTGTGTACTTGGTGAGATGATTTGATGCATACACTTCCTGAGAAGGAAGGATCTCTGTGTTTCTAGTCTCAGCTGCACTCATTGACCGACTCAGCAAAGTGCAGATAAGCCATGAGTGTATACAAGGATAAAATAGCATGTGTTGTTCTTGTCAGTTGTGGTGATGATGACAAACTGAATGTCTATAGATGGTCATGCTTAGCCTCGTGGATAAGCACGCACCATGATGTCTGAATTGACACATTCTTGTCTGAAATACTAGTTGCTTCGGGTTTACGTGATTCCGAAGACGACAGTCGATTACGCTTTCAATACAGAAAACCTAGGCAAATAATTCAGATTTATCCAGGTGACTAGAGAAGCACAACAGAATTTCTTCTCAAGCTAATAAACAAAACACATTTCATGTTCTGCTGAATAATAACTACTGAATGTGGAGTGCAGAAATAGGAAAAGTGGCCCAAAGAGAAGTAGTAGTATCTGATTCATTGCTAAGCCTTGATAGATACAGTATATGGTATGGTTGATGCCAGATGAGAGCACAAACAGATGAAAAGCATGGCTTCTTTTCTGGTCTGGGAATCTCTAAAACGGAACCTTATCTGATAGGAAAAGAGAGTCCAAGAATAGCACATTCAGTTGTTGTCATGAAAAGATGTTAGCTTTGGTGCTCCCGTCTACACAACTAAGCCCCGCTAAGTTTAAATCATGGTATTCTGGAGAGATTTAAACCGCTAGACGAGAACACAAACGTAGATTCTAGATAACTATGACTGAAAATTCAACAACAAAGAAGACATTTTTTTTCAGAAGCCCACCAAACAAGATCGCTGTGTTGTTTTTCATGTGCTACAAGTCATCACATCACTAGATTGGACTTGTGGTCGAATTATGCATGGTCCTACTAGATGGCAGTTAATGCAAGAGATTAATTTATGAAAAAAGTACTTGTTAGTATACCACCTTACTTAGGAGTAGGTACACATAACTTATGCGAGTACTTGGACCAGGAGATTCGACAATTTTGGCAAAACATAGGAAGCAGGAAAACATGATAATCTAGAGACGAGATGGCGAGACCCAATCATCTGCATCTGGTGTTATAAGGAACAAAAACCTGGTAGAGCGACGTGGTACCAACCGGCCAAACATGAGCGAGCATGGACTGGAGTACGCACGAAGTACTAGATAGTACACAAGAGGATTAATTTCTACCGCAATATTCCATCTTATCACTTGGAAAAAAAGGGCCATGCCTGAACGGATCATCAGAGCAAATTACTTGGAAGATCTCAACTACTAGTAGTCCACAAGGAATCAATCGCCATACATGAACGCAAATCCTTCCTTTAGCCGCCGGACAGATCATGCACAGAGAATTACTCGTAGTACCAAGAACACAACAACACTGAACCAAAGAACGCCAGAATTGTTGAAGATGAAGAAAACGGACCAAGATGCAGGAGAACCACTGGGTTCTTGCAAGGAAAGCAGCGGCCGGAGAATTACCTCGGACACCCAACCCAGGAAGCAGAACCCTGCACCGCGCCTCCTCGCTCACCAAACCAGCCCGGAAACCTGAAGAAGATCTCAAGAAAGCAGCAGCAGGGTCAGCAGGGCCATGGCTCCTCCTGGCAAGGCAAGATCGTCCGTTGCGCTCGCCGAAGGAGGGGACGGGATGGGGAGGAGAGAATGAGGAGGGAGGGGGGTGCAGTGGTGCGAGGTGGTGTGTTTCAGTTAAAGTGGTGGCATCCCCACTGCAGTGCGGGCGTTTAATTATGGAATGCAGAGGTTTGGTAAATTCCTGGTAGAGAGGTGAGGGGACTGGGCTGGGATGAGACAGACAGCGCTCGCAGAAGTGGTACTGGAAAAGGATGCATCTGCACTAAAGATACAGCAGCGCAAGTCAGAGATATCTCACTGGCGTACACCTCCGACTTGCCTTTCTTCTTCTTTTCTCCTCTCTCTCTCTATCTGTACCATGACCATCACCAGCACCACCACCACCATCCCACAAAAGTGCCACCACCACCATTAGTAGACAATTGAGCCTGGTCTAGCTAGTGAGGTTGTTTATTCCTAGGATTAAGTGTGTTCCATCTGCCCATCCAGTACATAATTACTCTATAATAATTAGTGCTATAGGAGTATTTTTTAATATATTGTACAAACAAAACAGAACCAAAATAAAAGAGAGAGAGAGAGATGTGAAAAGGATGCGTGTGTTGTGTGGAGAGAGGGTTCTGTAGGGGACCATAGCATAGCAGGGGTGGCATGATACTTTAGTCAGGGGTGAGTCAGGATTGTGCCCTTTTGGGCATTGCGGTGAAGCAGCTCTAGTTGCGTAAGATAACGTGCCTATGCCCCGTCCTTTGCTCGCCTTGTGTACTTGGGTCTGAGTTCTTATTTATTTCGCACTGCCCAATGGGTTGTGGTAGATGGCATGGTCATGACTCATGACCAGCGCGTGAGTTATTTTTCTTGTCAGACGGAAAAGCAGTTTGAGTGTGGCTTTTGCGTTTCCTCTGCGTGCGTCTGCGTCCTGCACAACATGCCTGCCTGCAAGTTAACTCCACTGCCCCTGTCCTTTCTCTGATGGATCCCATGCAATGCCTCTCTGCCTCTCTGCGTGTGTGCCTGCCACTGCCATTCCCTTTGGATGGTTGGTTGGTTGGAACCGAGAGACATACTTCGGCGTTTTCTTTTTCTTTGACAAATCTGCCTTATTTATGAAGCTAATTCTGGGTCTGATCTCTATCAGAGACTAATTTGTATTCTGATCCCTAGGGTCGGCGCCATAGCAAAGGGAGTTGAACCTGTGCATCTCGGCAACAGGACTGAATGGCGCCGAAGTGTTCGACCGCGGGACCCGGAATTTTGACATGGCAGCTCGTTCGGCGCCGGATGATATGGCGCCGACGTAAGTGTAGAACTGAATCCAGATCGCATGTCGGCGCCAGGTGAAACGACGCCAAACGTCTAGGTTTAATAAACTTCTTACCCAATTCGATCCGGATTCACTCCACACCTTTCTTACCCCTTCGCCGCCCCACGCCGCTCGAGTCCTCAGTCGCCTCCCCACGCCACCGATGCGGCCAAAGCTGCTGCCTGAGTCCTCCATCCCCTCCACCCTGTCGACCCGCCCGCCACCGCCAACCGCCATATCCCTACGGTTAAAAAGGGAGCCTCGCCACCATTGCTCGGGACTACCCTCCCCGCAGGCTTCCCATGGTGCCGCCGCGTGGACTAGGCCTCTCGGCCATAGTCGGGCTCTTTTTGGTCGTCGTCAACATGTAGCTTGCTCCCTTCCTGCTGAACTCCCCTCAAAAAAGCATTTTTCACATCTATGCGAGAAAACAGGTGAACCAATCTATTTTCCTTCGAGTCCGACCTCAGGAATTGGTTGGGAATTAAGCCTAGATCCTGTGCAAATGGAAATTTCATTAGTATGAAAAATTGAGTGTTTCTTACACTTAGCTAGATCACATACCCGTGGGGCACCGAAAAAGAGAGGTGCCCCACTGGAATATACTGGTGGCGCACCACATGTAGGTGTGCCACCGGTAGCAACTTAGTCGTGGCACACCGTGAAATGTGATGCGCCACGAGTAAGTTTTGCCTTGGCTGGCAGGGGTGGTGCGCCAAGGGTAGCGCAGCACTGTGGCATGCGCCACGGGTAAGTGAGCTGCAGAATTTCAAGTCCACAACCCCCTATCACCTTTTTAATTTTGCAAAAAATAAAATAAAATAAAAAACACTTCAAATTTTAAAATCCTTTAACATGTATGTAGGTAATATGGTCTAGTTTCTCCGAAAATTAACAAACATGAATTTCAACATTTTTTTTGCCAAAAAAAAGGTTATGACATGGTAGACATCCATAAATTTTGCATACGACATTGGATTAAAAAGTTTTTTATGAAAATTCATCTACATGAAATTCTAGATCCGATGGCAATGATCTTAGATTGTTTAGCGATTTTTAGAATCTTAAAACTCGAAAAGAAAAAGAGTTACGGACAAAATAAGATTTTTTCCTAGAAAAAAGTGAGTTGGTGCACCACGGGTAAGGTAAGGCGGGATTCAAATCTGAACTCCCCACCCCCTTCTCCTTCTCCTCTCCCCCACTTCTCCTCTCCTCTACTTCTCCACTTCTCCTCTTTCCTTCTCCTCTCCTCCTCCTCTTCTCCTTCTCCTCTCTTCTCCTTATCCTCTCCTTCTCTCCTTCTTCTCTCTTCTCCTTCTCCTCTCCTTCTCCTCCCTTCTCCTTCTACTCTCTCCGGCTGTGCCCACCTCCGATCACGCCCTCCTCCGACCACACCCTCCTCCACCCATCTCAGGTCGCGACCTCCTCCTCCCACCTCCGGCCACGGCCAAGGCCTCCCGTATCTCCTTGTGGTGGTAAGATATGGCCACAACGGCGATGAAGGCTCCAACGAGGCAACGACGCTGGGAATGTGATCCAGATCCCTTTTTTTGAAATTTGTACCAGTGCTGCACCATAAACCCCTACTCGTGGCGCACTAGGTGGTGTGTCACAGCTAACTTTTACTATGCATGTCACTTTTTAGTGGCGCACCGGTAGTGCGCCATGGGTAAAAAAATGGGTGTGCCACATGTGACCTTTTTTCTAGTAGTGTTATCACAACCGTTCTTTGTGGTAGAAGTTTTTACTGGTTCTCCAGGAAAGTATGTTGGTTTTGCAAAAACTATTAGGGGATTTCAACTAATCCTTTTCAAAAAATTAGATAGCCTTATTTTAGTAGGCACCAGTCTTCTTCATTTGGCCACATTGCATCAATATGGATCAAATAATCCATTGGTGCATTCTGAGATGGCTAAAATTACTTCTTACCCTTATTTTTATGTAAAAGATCTTGTAGGTTGGGTAGCTTCTGCTATCTTTTTTCCATTTGGATTTTTTGTTCCTAATGTTTTGGGGCATCCAGGCAATCTAGGCGATCACCATGACAAAAACAAAAACAAGTGCTTTAGAGTGAAGGAGATATGCCCTAGAGGCAAATAATAAATAGGTTTTTATTGTCATATCTCAATTAGTTTATAATAGTTTTATATTATTCTATAACTGTGCCAATTAGAAAGATTGGTATAGGTGTGGTATGAAACAACCAAGTCCCTAGTAGCCTCTATTTATACTAGTTCGTTGGTCATGAATATGATCTGGGTTTCAAGATCATGGGCATTTATGCCGACTGACAACAAGATCATATCATTAGAGAATGATGTAATTGGACATTCCTCGAAGGATTGCAACACAATCAAGTCATATAGTTCATTGTTGCAACAACTATACATAGACTCCTTCTCCTTAGACCGTGAGCTCATATTACTCACTGTTTCTCTAGGCTGCTTAGACTGTATCAACCATCATCTGGTAATATGGTGGCCATAAAGGTGTACGTTAGGTATTCCGAAGGAACAGTAGATGATATGTGACTGCAAGACCGGGATTTGTTCACCCACATGACGGGTAAAAATACATACGGCCGGCTTGGTGAGATTACATCTATAAATGTTGCAACATGTGACTAGGTCACGGGGATGTAATATCAATGGTCATGGTGAGAAAAAAGAACTTGTTGTGAACGAGATTGAACAAGGTATGAGATACCAATGGTCGGATCTCGGACAAGTTGTATCGAGAAACAAAAGGAAGAGAATGCTACATTTAGACGGTTCAAACGACATTGTCATCAGGAATGCATAGGGGTCACATGGATATCCCTGGCATAATATATTTATTATATGTTAATTGTGAATTAATATATTCTAAATAATATTTATATTAAGATTTATAAAAGCAACTTTTATATTAGGCCAAATCCCCGGAGGGAATTAGCCTAAAAGAAGAGCTACAGAAAAATAGAAAAGGAAAAAAAGACAGCCCACGTGGGCAGATAATAGCCACCGCACGGGCGACGGAGCTGGGCCACGTTAGGCGGGCGGCGGATAAAGGGCACCATCATGACAGAGCAGACGGCCGGGTCGGCCGGCTCGACCCGGCCCACTGGCGCCAGGGAGCCAGGCCAGCAAAGACGGCCACGCCGCTGCCACCCGGCTGCTCCCCCCTGCCGCCTCTTTCCACCTTGGGCCGCCGGGGGCGAAAGGTCCACCCGGGCTGCTCAGTTGGCAGCCGCTGGCAGGTCGCATGGTGGGCTCGCCCACCACCACGCCAGGCTGTGCTGGCTCTGATGTGGCTCTGGTTGCTTGGCTTGGCCCTGGCTGGCCCGAGTGCCTCTTTTTCCTCTTTTCTTTATCTATTTAGTCCCACATGGGGCACCTAAGAGGGAGGGTACACCTCCCTTAGCCTATATAAGGAGGTGCCCATGGGAGGACTAAAACACCAACAATTTGAGAAGTCCTTTGGTTGACTTTCTCCCTCCCTCTCTCTATACCTTGTGATCATGGCCCCAAGTCTGGGCTGTGCGATCAAGGCACACCTACAGTATGCCTTTGCGCTGCAGGGATTCCTAGCCGGATATCAACTTCCGCACTCCCAGCGGGATCGGGGAGCCGGAGGTCTCATCGTGCACCGGATGTGTATGAAGACACGAGGCGCAACACTTGGGACGCTTAAATGTCGTGAGCCGGAGCTGTTGCACGATGAAGATGACGAAGGAGCAAGGGGTGACCTGCGAGGAGCTTCGCGACCTTGAGGTGGGCTTCGAGTACGACTACATCAACCACGTTCCACGCAAAACGTTAACCGCGTATGGTCTACAAGGGTATGTATTCTATACGCTCCGGCCGTTACCGCATTACTACATAGATAGATCCTAGGCAGTTCTGGGGTTACATCATAGGAAATTTTTTGTTTTCCGCACCGATTCCCAACATAGAGTGCCTAGAAGATCCATCAAACGGGGGTGCCAATATTGTTTCAAGACCAAATCATGGTAGGTAGCTTCTTTAAAGAGGTTGAGAGACAGACTGGTGAACAACCTTCTTCTTCTTTTCTCCGACCTAGAGCCTGGCTAATTAAACTTTAATTTTGCGCCATTTAGTATTGCAAGTATTGTAGTAATTCCAGTTAATCGCTGCAATCAAGATCTAGAAAATGCTTGATTTTATCTTGTACCATCCAATTATACACATGTCAAGTTCATATGTTCAAGTCCAACTGTTAGCATGTATTTTAGGTTATGAAGGGTACACTTGAGTTTGTATTTAATGTGATTGTTTGCATATGAATGCCTATAGTGTATTTATTTTAGGCCTCTATTGAGTATGTAGTTTGCTAATTAGATTAGCTTGCCTATGTTAAATTGTGTGGCTAGTGATATTGCTATGTTATAATGCATTTGATAATGGATAAATCTGATTATCTTTTGCTTAAGAAAATAGATGGCTTACTCAAAAGCTCTTCATGTGCATCACCGTGGGAGTGTTGTGCCCTCGAGCCATAGTATTGTTGTAATTTAGCATGAGTATTAAATTTACTTATGTTCTATGCCATTATGTATTCATATTATGTTCTTTGACACCCTTGTAAGTTATATATTATTCCTACCTATAATAAATTGATGGGTTCATCCTTGTCTATACAGTCTGCTATTATTATTTTTACTTCAGTCCCCATGTTGTGTCCGGAATTCCTCCATAAGTAGCATCAGAGTGGATGTGTGTCTTCACTCCAACCTATATCTCTCTCACACACACATGAACAAACCACTCATGGTCGGTGCATGATCCTATTCAAGGAAAGGGAAACAAAAAAGCAATTCAACTCGTAGGTCCTCGTAGTTGGTCATTGTTTCCACCAAACATGCCACTGATGGAAGATCTAGATGGTCATGCTCTGTGGATCATCCAGTGTGATTGTTGTGTGGGATGATGCTACACAACCGATGAAGACAAGATCAAAAGGTAGAAAATGGGGATTTATCTGCGGCCACACCCGCATCATGTGCCCTATTTTGTAAGTGCTCTCTCCTCTCTCCTAACTTCACTTTATGTTAAACACTATTTTTAGGCTAAGTTTCCTCTTCTTCAATATGCGGGTCCGGTGCGAGAAGGAATTTTGGTTTGAATCCCAAAGACAATATGAAATTTACTAGTATGGGGAAGCATATGTGTAGAAAAAAGAGGCCAAGAAGCTAGAGGAGAAAATAAAGAGAGAGCACAGAGAGAACAACCAGAAGTAGTACGAGTCATGGTGTGCTAAAAATATGGCCAACAAAAGATACCATTAGGATTGGTAGGAAAATTTCTAGACACTTTTATTTCCTCCTAATCTTGTTTCCATTTAAAAAGGTGCTCTTGTATATTCGATTTAGAGTGGTCAATGGTTTCCATTGCCCGAGCACGAGCACTCGCAACAAATAAAGTGTAATTGTATATCAATTTTTCACCATTTCATGGCATGCGGTGTACTACTAAGTAGCAAACAATATCAACTGCAAATGTTTCAATCACTACATCATCTCAAGTACTCATTACAAACATACTAAAAATGGTGCCAAAATAGATCATCATGGTACAACATGCATGTTCTCATTACAAACAAGCTCGCTACATTATATCAAAATATGCCATGGAGATTCAACTCATGTGTTGATAATTTCCACAACTTCCACTTGGTGTTTTCTTATTCAACCACACCTTGCTATCATCAAACTCTTTCCTCATCTTCTCTTCCCTTTCCCTTTCTTCTTCTTCTTCTTCTTCTTTCTTCCTTTTAGCTTCTATCTCATTTTTATTTTGGGTATCCTTCATCATTTTTTAATCTCTTGTCTTCTAGACTTTTATTCATCGTCCATCTTCTTGAGATCCTCATACCTTCTTAAACTTTCTTGCTTTAATTCTTCATCAAAAACCTTTCCAAGACCCATCCAAAGTGTCGAGCCTGTAAAGGGGACACCACCATATCAAATCTTGACATTGCTCGCACTAAACAAGTGGATGATCCTTGGGTTTGGTTTTGTATAATCTCCAAACCTTAGGTGGAGAAGGATGAGGACGCATAATGCGTTTCCGCTTCTCCATTGGTTTTAGCCTCAAAAGAATACCCACATATTCAGAATCAAGATAGTCATCATAATACTTAGGGCCATTGATCTATTGAAAGAAGTAGCAGCTACAATATTCCTGTCAAATAAACTTTACCAAGAAGCAATCAATGATGCACAAAGTAAAAAAGAAACCATGCGATAAGAAAACGGAACTCACGCGGAATCGCTGCAACAGTAATATGCATGGCTAACTGTAGCGATGCGACTAGATTACATGATTTGACAAGGCTTCCCACAACAACAATTTGGTACCTGGTATATTGGTAGCACCGGAGCATCTTTGCATGATACATCAGGATACTTGCCTCTGTATGTTTTTGAGAACTTCATCTGATGTGCAATATCCTTCCACGTGCCTGGAAAGTCTAGGAAACATAATTTAATTAACATAAGAAGGCATACTATCACCAACAATTCCAAAGTACTAGTATTATACAACACCCTAATCGTGCATTCCATTTATGTGCCCCAAACAACATGATAGCATGATATATGAGCTTCACAAACACATGTAATGAATGTAATACTTGAACCAATCTATATTGAGATGAATCCCTAAAAATAACATGCACACATAGTGCAATTTTTTGTGTTTGCTATTTTTACCATAAAAAGGTTAACTAACCCTATGACAAGCACACACTCAATGCATACATACATGTAGTACATATTTTCCAAAACAAACATTACTTACAAGGAAATGCACAGAATATTCTAAGGTTCAACAAAATTGAGAAGAATAAATAAGAAATTAGGCATTCAAATAGGTGGAACCAAAGGGTATTTGAGAGATATTACCTCTTAGAAGACTTCCCATGGTCCAAACTCAAGAAATTGAAGGGTCTCCAGTTGAATTGAAGCCTAGCGCAAAAAAGGAGAGAGAGAAACAAAAACAGAAAGATAGATGGAGAGAGAGCAAATGACGACCGAGGGGGAATAGAAGTGCTAGGACAGGGAAGGAAACAATTAGGGTTTTATCTACGCGTCGGTGCCATATCAAATAATGTGTCTTTTAGAGTATCTGTATTGAGAATTTCCATAGGTCGGTGCTATATTGTTCGCTACCAAACCAGCTGCCACGTCGGATTTCTAGGTCCCATGGTTGAACTCTTCATTGCCATTCGATCCTGGAGCCGAGATGAACAAGTTCGGTTCCATTTGGTATGGCGCCAACCCTAGGGGTAAGATTCCGAATTATTTTCTAGGAGCGGTCAGACCCGGAATTAGTTTCACAAATAGGGAAAATTTGTCAAAAAATACTACCTCGCTTGGGAAAGCTCCTCCTCATGTGATGGCATCGCGAATAAAGAAAAAACAAAGTTGTCAGAGTTTTTTACAGTAAAGTTGTTAGAGTTATTTCTATTTGCAAGAGCTAAATACCCATGTAGTCCTAATATTTGTCTATTAGACCTTCCACATCGTATGCATCCATCGTTGCCAAATCCACTTTCTGGTGTCTTAATAAAGTGTCATGGAACTGGAGCACAACCTTGCTTTGATGCCCAAACTCTCTAGCAAATAAAATAATAATATTTCAATTGCCAGCATCATCTCTCCCGATCTCAACTATCAAATAGGAGACAATATCTAGTGCTACGAGATCTTTGTGTGCTACTAGTTTCCATGTCAATCCACACTGTCCAATCTTAGTCAAAGGGCAGGATCAAACCTGAGTTCAGTCACTCACCATGGAAAATATGCAAATCTATACCTTCGATATTTTTTCAATTGTGACAAAAATCTGTCATTTCTAATCCCTCTCCCTCATGAGATTGAGACCACCCTCCAAATCAAAGCTACTAGGTAGTACGGGCAGCTCAACACGCAGCCTTAAGTTCACCCCAAAATCGAATTTTGGGATTGTGGAGCAGGGCAAGACGTAGATTCAGTCTGCTCCCAAATAAAAGCTTGCTTGGAGGAACTCAACACATAGCCGCAAGCATGGAGTTGGAGGAACCGATGTTTGGCTCACTGCCAGCTATTGTCACCTCCATCTCACGTCACACGCAGGCCACGAATCGAGCGTGTAGACATGGGACTACAAAGGTTCTTGAAAGACACTTACAAGTGATTCGGGAGAACAAGCAAGGAGAGAGAGGATCATGGGAAACAATACAAATAAGGGTCTTATTTGCTTATGTGTTGAAAAGTCTTAGAGTTGTGCTCAAAGCTTGTCCCTTGAATATGAATGGATGGTCCTAGTAGCACACAAATCATACACATCACTAGATATCTCCTCACTACCAACTAGTACATTGCTTTTTTGACCGTTGCAAGTCAAAGTATTCGACTTCATTACCTCTTAGTCTCAAGGCAAGTTCATTACTTGCTCATGTCCTTTGATGATGTTTTATCAAGTATATGCAATTTATTATTAGTATCACATATATTTTGAAAAGGATGGAAGAAATACTATTTTCATAATAATATGACTTATTAATTATCGGCCTGAGTGGTGATAATCTATTATGGCTGGCAACGGAACCATGGTATAGTATGTGGATTGGTGGAGGTTCCATGAAATGGAATTGGATGTCGCCTAGAGGAGATGAATAGGCGTTTTAAAATTATTATGGTTTAGACTCTAATAAATGTAGAATAAAACTAGCTTTTAATTTATCAAGCGAAAACCTATATCCACTAGGTTCAACTAAGTGCACCAACAACATATGCTAAGAAATACAAGCAACAAGGTGATAGCAAGATGGAATACTTCAAGCACGATGGCTATCATAATGTAAATTGTATAAGTAAAGGGCTTGGTTAAGAGATAACCGATGGACGCGGAGACGATGATTTTTATCCCGAAGTTCACTTCCAAAGAAGCTACGTATCCGTTGGAAAGATGCGATGGCGCAATACTCTCCGAATGCCACAAATGGCTCACCTTGAGGTGTGGTGGCTCGATGCTCACCTAACACCACACAAGGACTCACCTCAAGATGCGAAGGCATGCAACTCACTGATGCCACAATAGGCTCACCCTATTATCCCGTGAGCTTGCCACAAAAGCCTACTCACGATCCACTATGGGACACTTGAGGGCGGTCACCGAACCCATACAAGGCTTGGGGAAATCTCCACAACTTAATTGGAGGTCCCAAGAATAATTCCACAACAGGAGTCAAGCTTGGGCAATCCACACAACTCACTTGGAGGCTCCAAGAACAATGCCAGAAAAGTCCACAAGCTTGAGGAATCTCCACAACTTAATTGGAGGCCCTAACAACTCACTACTTCTCCACACAACCATCTAGGGTTCCAAGAACCCAAGAAAACAAGCCCAAGAGCTTAAACTCGCCGAATCTCCGAGGAGAACTCAAACCTATGCACCGAATGAAAGGGAAAGTACTTCACTCTCAAATTCCACCAAAGCTACCAAATCTATTGTGGGAATAAGAGAGGAAGAACACAAGAGAAGAACATAAAACTCTCCAAGATCTAGATCCCAAGGATTCCTTCACAAAGAAGGGATATGGTTTGGTGGGGTTGTAGATCTCCTATCTCAAATCCCTCAAAAATATTCAAGAACCATATGAGGGGGAAGGGAGAGGACAAGCTCTTCAAGGTCAACAATGGCAGAGAGAGAGAAAACAAAGAACCAAGAAAAGAGTTGGTTCCCACGAAGGGGAAGAGAAGCCCCTTTTAAAGGGCTCCCAGATCTGACCGATCAGGTCAAATTGTGCCTGTCCGGTAGTACCGGTGAGCCACCAGAAGGTCCAGCCAGCCCGGTTCCAACGGCTCGAAAACTGTTGAAAAGACCTGGTTATACCGGCTGGAAGTTCCACCCGACTCGGGTTGGAACTTCCGCCCGGTACTACCGGTCCACTACCGGCCAAGTACCGACAAGTAGAAGCGACCAAACATAAAGCTTACTGCAGGGTGCACAAGGCTGAGCGGAAGTGAGCTAGAAGTTCCACTGGTATTACCGGTGCCAAAATGTGCCCGAGCGGTACTTCTGGTCAACTACCGGCCCAAGTACCGGCAAATACGCGCCAAAAACAGAACGGGTGCTGGGGGCGTTTTCATGCTCATCGGAACTAGACCGGTACTTCCACCGGTACTACCAACGCCAAAAGTGGCCTAGTGGTACTTTCGGTGAATCAGCGGTAGTAACAGTCAGGGAGAACTCTAGAACCAAAAAAAAACCATAACTTCTGCATCTGAACTCCAAAAGAGATGAAACCAATTTTGTTTGGAAAGATAATAATGTGTAGAAACTAACAAAATGTATATATATGATACATCTCCCAAGGCGTGGAGCCGGAAAAACCCGCAAGATCAAAAACAAAATAAGATATTCAAGGGAAAACTATTTTTGATGAACTAGAGCTTGTTATGTTGATAACCACAAGCTCTAGAACCTCATGTGGATAAGATCCAAACAACAACCAAGAAACATGATGCTATGTATGTGAGTTTTTGAGCTCTCTCCGAAATATACGGTCGAGCTACCCACTCGAGAGCCCCTCTTGATAGTACAACTATCTATCCTAAACCCGGTCTCCCAATAACTACAGGAGACCGGTAAAATAGAAAACCTATCAAGATCATACCTTTTCCTTGAGCATTCCACTTGGGCTTGATGTACACGATCTTGTCTTCTTCAATATGGAACAGCCTTCTTCATTGCATTTGCTAGCGCTCTCTTAATGAAGACTTGCAACTTTCTCCCCCATACTCCTTGGGGAAACATCTTCTTTGAACTTGTCTTCACCATACCATGATCATCGAGAATGGAAAGCTTCAAGCATGAGATATTCTAGAGATGGCGCATCTTGATCTTGCACTTCCTTTCTTGATGATGTCTTGAACATAGCCATGAGGAGCTCCATCTTCTTCTTCAAGACACTCTAGATCTTCTTCTTCTACATAATTCCAATAGGCACAAAGCCTTTGGACATTTCTTTTTCATTTTTCAACCTTGAAACCAACGCATGGCCCAAGCAATGCCAATGGACAAAAACTACAAGTGAAACTCAATTCACACATTCGTCCATAGAGATTTTCATTAATTACCAAAACCACACATGGGGGCATACATGCCCTTTCATTCCATTTTCACGGGAATGTATCATATAGGATTAACAACCAATATCGCTAGTGATTCAAGCGTCATATATTACGCGTTAACCATAAGATATAGAATGGGATAGGAAAGTCATCTGGATCTTCTTCCTTTCACATGATGACACAAGACTATATCGTAAGTTGTATGTCCATAGGACAACATGCACATGGGTGGGACCTTATAATGTTCCACAGTATTGGTGTCTATGATGGTTTGTAAGGGGTTGTCAAAGGTAGGTTCTACCATTTTGATGGGAGCTACCAGGGGCAGGTTTTGCTTATAGAAAAAGGTGGGTATGCGGGGTCACAGAGAAGGTCAGTCAATGGCTTGGATCATCGACTAGGCCCTACACCAGAGGGAGTGTGGACGGGAAGGTATGCCCTTTTGTGAAAAAAATCTTTAGATCTCTTATGGTAAAGCAACGCACCTCTATAGAGTGTATAAAAGTGCGACATGTTACTCCCTGTTCTTGGAAGGATCTACGGACGCGGTAGGATATGAGCACCATGAAGTTCTAGTAAACATGTGAAGGCTGACATGCATAGTTTTATTAATAAAATAAACCTTTTGAAGAAATGTTTACGAAAACGGCATCAAGCTTGTGACCTATGGTCTGCAGCTGTAGTTGAAGGGTTTTTGCAGCAGACAACAAACAAATTCCTACGTTGGAACACCCTAACACCCAGGATCTATCTAGTAAGTAATGCAATAATGGAGGAAGACAATGGTAACATATCCTTGAAGACTGAGAAAGTCTTATGCTCACGTAGGAGCATGGATGATGTAGTCGTACCCGTCCGACCTCAAGGTCCTGAAGCTCCTCGCACATCACCCCTTGTCCAGGTCCTTACATGACAATCAGGTCGCTACTATTGGTAGCTCCCCTGAGTTATCACACACATATGATGCAATACAACAAATTCCGAGCTCTGATCCCTACCGAGGTTGCATATAACACCCTCAAATAAGCCCTATGCAGATTTTAGCGCTTTCCGCCAAACCCGCATAGAAACAATTCAAGAATGCCCACCAGACACTTGCGTGCGGGTGGAAAACAAAGTAATACCATTACACAATAGTTCACGATGGAACCCACAAAACATATATATACAACAACGACTCCATGAGTCAACAATACAGATATACAGTACAAAGATCCAAATCACCTTGAAATCGGTACAACATCCGAGTACGGATAAGATGCAAATTGAGCTAAGAGCCCTAAAGAATAACCAATGGCGTCCATAACCCTGCCCAGGCCAAGCCGCAAGGGTAACCCTGCTAATGACGTCAAACTTATACCGGTTAAACAAAAAGGGGAGCTGATAAAGGGCAAAGGAAAAAGTGAGCGGTCAGTACTAAGGCCAGTACACGGCGAGTCTAGAATTCGGTGGCTCTCGCCTACATAAGTATGGTGGACTGAAGCGGCAGCAAAGCATGCACTACACAAGCTATAGAGACTCGATACAACTGTCGGCTATTAGAGAGGGATAAGAAAGACCTATTCGGAACCAAGCTGAAAGTAACACCAAAACATACCCATCCTGGTATTTCCCCCTCGAGACCAAATGAGGAAGTCACCCGAGGAACTCACACAGTTGGCAGTTTTATTAATTCCATTATAGTTGTAGCACTTAATAGTCAGATATAGATAGCATAAGTCATCTTCATATCATAAGCAGTGGGCAGTTTTAGTTATCCGTCCTGTTGTAGTTGCAATACTTACTAGTTAGATAGAAATAACATGAGACCTCCCAAATCCAGCAGTTGTTGCCACTTTTATTTACTCATTCCGTTGTAGTGAATCTGATTACTAGACATATCAAAGTCAAATTTATAGCACTACTTTAATTATAGTTGTCTATGATCGAGATACTGTCCTCCAAGTCGTCCATAACCGCGGACACGGCTTTCATAAAGATTTACCCTGCAGGGGTGCACAAATAGCAACACACGCACGATCAACCTCGGAAAAACCAAATAAAACCCAACGAGGCATCATGACAAAGCAATCACAAGATTCATAAAATATTTCAGGGGGCCACCCCAATAAGCTACCCACAATGAAGTTGGCCGGCTCTGAGACGGGCCTAGGGTTTGTGACAATGGTTGTAAACGACTGGGAACCCAAAAGTGTGACTGGGCTTATCGTTACCGTAAAAACATTCCGCATTCCTAAACAGTACAAGCGCTCCACGCGCAATCATAAATAAAGCAGTAAAGCATGACATAAGTACAGGCTAGTAATAAAGCCCCAAACTAGTTTGTGGCCCCAAGAAATAAGAAATGAATCAAGCTCTGGCTAAGGGGATTCATGGTCCCACATGCGGATAGTGCGATAGTCAAGGAACAGGTATCAAGTACTCGGAGCCTATGGGACACAAGTGACCGGTTAAAAACCAAATATTAGCTATTGCCCACCGGTGCCTTTGCATTAGTTATATCTATTCCTAGAATTTTAGTTAACAAGTTGTGATTAAAGTCATGATCATCTCCATCATCAAGTATGTGCCAACCTTCCAACAACGATGGAACGACAACGACACGAAGCAACACCTGAGCAAGCAACTATGACTCGCAAGGCTGATTGTCTATCAAACGACAGGCAATAGGATGTGCCCAAGGCAATATGGAGGCTGCAAGGGATATAAATGGTGCACGGAAACTAAAGAATCACAACACGGATAGCAATAGATCATCAGGAGGAAGTAAAGACTATAAACAGAAAATAGGTAGAAAGGGGGAGAATGATTGCCTGAGAGACAAGGTCGGTGACGAAAGGCTTGTCGCAACTCGCATCCACTCATCATCCTATCCTGTGAAGAAGCAAAACACTAGAAAGAACAACCGATGCACTATTTAATACTACGGCAAAAGATCCAGCATGTTTATGATATGATGCATGACAAGACAATATACGATCTATCTTATCAATATTTAGCGGAATCGGGATCCCGACATTAATTATAAGGTTCATATTTTTTAGTTACCCCGCAATTTAAATGTTATCTTTTTTTGTGAAATTCCACCAATCTATTAATAATCATCAATAGTAGTACAAAGATTCCTAGAAGGAATAAAAATTATAAATAGGTCAATGGACCACCTAGCGACGACTACAAACACTGGCACGAGCCGAAGGCACGTCGCCATCCTCGCCCCTCCATCATCAGAGCTGGGCAAAGCTTGTCTTAGTAGAGGTCGTTGTAGTAGACGGACGGGAAGTCGTCGTACTAAGGCCCCAAAGGACCAGCGCACCAGAGAAGCAACCGTCGCTGAAGATGACCAACATAGATTGAAAGAGACTGGCCTCAAAACACGCCAATGAATACCAAAAACAACCAGATCCCAAGGGATCTGTCGGACACATGACTCCACACGCCCTCCGTGGATGCTAGACATACCACCAGAGCAAGGATAGGGCAGGGAGGACCTTATTCTGACTCCAGGACGTATCTGCCGCCTCAACATCCAGAAAAAGAGACTGAAAATAGTCTAAACAAAACACTGAGACCTCCCGCCGGTGAGAGGTCATGGTCCACCACACCTCCGACACCCTAAGGCCACCGGAGACGGGACAGACCGGTGGTGTCACCGGCGAAGGAAAGGAACCCTAGATGGGTTTTTGCCGCCGCCTCCTTAGGGAGCTTCTCGGTACCGGTTCAGTAATCGCTTGGACTGCTCACGCTAGGCGCGCCACGCCTAATTTAAATGTTATCTTAACAAGGCAAAATATGGCATCGGTTCGCTACACAAATTTAAATGGAGGCAATATAAGGCTAGATTTGTTCGCATATGGTCTCCATATTTAATTATTAGGTGAGTCAATAAAATACCCCCAAACAAATAAATATGTATGCGAGCATTAATAATTTAATATGCAACAAGTGATAATGTCATATTATAAAAATAAGGGTCTAGGAAAGGGTCACACATAGGGTATCGGCGATCTTGGGATCCAAGGGTTTGACGGGGTTCGGGTTTGGTCTTTGGATCCGGGATCGGTCTTGGGTCTAGGAAGGAGAACTTGTCATGCCATAAAGAAGATCTCCGGGTTTAGGATCTCGGCCATCGGGTCCAGGAAGACAACCTTGATGTTCCATGATGGAATTCTCAGAATTTAGCGTCGGTGGTCGGTGATGGACTTGTTCGGTGTCGATATTCTTCAAGCTCCCAGACTTTCCACATTGGCATGCCTTCGAGATATCACGGTCAGGTCGACGAGAAGATCTTGGTTAAACGGAACACTTCGGATGCACAAGCAGGACATTTTGCGGATACAACGCAACGGAGAACTTGACAACGAGACGAGCAAGCTCTACATCCTCATATCCATACTCCACTGGACACAACGAGTAGTACCAGAGATTATATTACACGCACGACCAACTTGTGGAGCAGAGGTTGGAGATGGGCTTGACACCGATGGGGATCCCGCGGCCGCGACAGGGCTCGAAGACGACGCGGTCGACGCCACAGCCGGAGGAGAGCTTGGCAAGGGGAGCTCGGGGTGCCGCCGGGGCGAGCTTGGCGGCGGAGCTGTAGGTGCGGTGGTGACGCACGATGCCGGCAAGGAGGCGTGCTATGGTGGTTCGCAGGAGGTGGAGGCGGGGAGCGACGAGGCCAAGGCAGAGCTTGGCCATGATGCAGGGGCGGGCCGGTGGGCGCCACACGGGGAGGAGCACCAGGGGAGGGAGAATGGGTCAGCGGAGAGCAGCTCGGCTCGGGCATCTGCGTCCAGTGACCGAGAACTGGAGAGGCGAGCGGAGTAGCCGGTAGCACCTCGCACGCGTGCTGGAGAGAAGGGGTGCCAGAGTTCCTACGGCCGGGTGCCATGGGGACAGGGCGGCGCATAGCAGGGAGGAGGGCCTTAACAACACTGGCCTATAGCGGGATAGGGGCGAGCGTGGTGAACAGAGGTGGCAGGGCCGCGCAAACCGAGAGCAGCGAATGGTGCCGCTGGTGGCAGTGCAGAGGTGCTCGGGTCCAGGCCGGGCTGTAGGGTGGCACCGGCGGCGCGACATCACGCGGTAGGTGAGGTGGGCTATGACGGGGTAGGTGGGGATTGCGGGGCCGAACGGGGTGGGGCAAGCAGGGATTGGGGATTCGTCGGGGGAGAGAGAGATGATGGTGGGGCCGATCTCATGGTGGGGCTGCGAGGGACGCGGGTTGCACTGGGTGGCGGTGTACGGGAGTAGGACGGGACGCTCGCTTGCGTGCACACCAGGGTGAGTGGCGGCAGGTGTGGGACGGTTTATAGGAACGTGTCGGTGTACCGGGGTGGTTCGGGTGCGACGCGTGCTGCCGTGCGGGGTGGTGGTGGCTGCAGGGATGGATTAGGTTAGGGTTAGGAATCAGGTGGGGTGGTAGGTGGTTTAGTCGGTTGGTCTTTTGGGCCTGGCCGATTGGACTGCCTCCCCCACAAAAATAGTTTTATTTGTTTTAATTTAAAAACACTTTTATAAATAGTTTTTAGACAAATAAAAGATCCGGAAGATACCGGGGTTTATAGTTTGAAATAAAGAAGGGGTGTTTAGAAAACAAAGGCGGGCTTTTAGAAAATATTTTTTGGCAAAAAGATGCATGATGATATGACGATGCTCAAATGCACTGTGGCATGATGACATGAGCATGCGGTCATTATGATGCACAAAACACAAACACAACGATTTTCTGGTAGTGGTTTTACCCGGGGTGCTACATTGCGGAAGTAGAACTCCTGTCCAGAATCCCTGCAGCACAACGGCGTGCCGCATCGGTGCTGACTTTGCGTGTACAATTCTTCTCCGGGACCGTGCCACCACAAAGGCAACTGAGATAGACGGGGATAGTTCTCTAAGGAAAAATGCCTTAGATAATATTTGTTGGTGTGTTTTAATCCCTCCCATGGGTACCCCTTTATATAGGCGGAGGGAGGTGTACCCTCCCCTTCGGGTGAGCCATGTGGGACTAAACATATAAAAAAGGGGGAAAAGAGGGATGCAGCCGGCTGGGCCATTAGGGCAGCCAGGTAGGACACCCCAACCTCGGCCCAACGCTAGAGTAATAGAAGTGGCCAGCGGTGGTGGCCAGCCTAGTGGGTCGGCCTCACGCCCAAGGCCCATCACGCGTTTACGTGGCATCCCGTAGCAGAGGCGGCCTGGCTCAGGTGGACCGGCACCAGCTCGTGGCCCGCAAGCAGCGGTGGCCTGGCAAGGTGTCCGGGGTGGAGGGAGCTCTGGTTAGGTGGGCCAGCTCACCTCCTGCGCATCCCGTTAGGCGAAGCGGCTGTGGCGGCTGGCGTTCTTTGTCTTGGCGTGCAATGATTGCCGCTTCCGTGGAATGTTGCCAACATGATTTTTTTGTCCTTTTTCCCTGTGGGTTCCTCTTAGGTCAATTCCCTCCGGGTTTTGGCCTAATGAGGAAGTTACACTACAAATTTTAACTTTAATATTTATTTATTATAAGTTAATTCACAATTAACATATAATAAATGCATATTTTAAATTTCCATTTATCCGAAACTCCTTTTTGGTCTCTTTCCTTCTTTCTTTCTCCGAACAACTTCGGATCTCTCCTAGAACAATTCCGATTTCTCTCTCGTCTGTGACTCCATCTTACAGGAAGATTTCCAAGCGTCATAGTGCCCTTAAGCATGTTTCCCTACGGTTTAGGAATGTCATAGACATGATCTCGATCAATGATCAATAGCAGGATTGGGATGCCCATATTGACCCCTATGCACTCTACGAATCACCATCGTGTCGAACCTTAAACAATATGTCCATTTCCCTTTGTTACGTGATACAAGACTTGTCTGAGATCTGATCATCAGCATCATGATACCTTGTTAAATCTCGTTTCCAATAAGTACTGTTCTACTCGTTCACGTGACATTCCATCCCCATCACCTAGTCATACACTGTGCAGCTTATGGATGTAATTCACCATGTGGGCCCAGTGTATCTTCCTGTCACACAGGAGAACAAATCCTAATCTTGATGCATAGGCCTCAACCTACCCTTTTGGACTACCCAACATGCACCTTTATGGTCACCCAGTCACGGAAATGACGGTTGGTGCAGTCAAAGCAATCCTCCGGTAACACTGATTAATATGATCTCACAGTCTAAGGATTAGGATACTCCATTTCTGACAATTGCAATGTGAACTAAGTGACATGATTGTGTTGCAACAATCATTGGTGGGAAATGTCCATCACATCATTCCAAATGATATGACTTCATTGTTAGTTGGCTTCAACAACACCATGATCAGGAAACCTTGATCAGCAGCTGCCCAATGAACTAGTTGAATAGAGGCTACTAGGGACCTAGGTTTGTTTATATACCACACTTGTATCAATGTTTCCGCTTGATATAGTTATAGCATGATATAAAACTATTATGAACTAATGAGATATGATAATAAAAAACCCTTTATTTTTTTTGCCTCTAGGGCATATCTCCTTCAATAGTTAGTGCATCAAACTTGTCACCTTGCACAAAATGAGCTTGCTGGGTAATGCTGTTACTCACCATTTACTTTGATCCCCTTCTTAGACTCTGAAGACCAGGAGGAGGCTACACTAAATGTTATGGACGGTCAAGATGATATGTTCTACGTGTATCCATATCTCTATGGAGGAGTGGAGGGCGTAAACTATATTATCCGCTACGAAGTTGGAGAGGAAGAATCAGAGTGGTCATCGATAGTATAGTAGTATCTCGGTCAAGTCGAGCAGAATAAAACCTTAATTAAATAAGTTATTGAGCTCCCAAATTGTAAATTAGTTTGCTTCTTATCATTTTTAAGTTGTAACATCACTAAGTCTAGTTGCTCAGGTATCCTCGTGTGAGGAGGATCTTGTTGTGAACACTTCTTTTGGTTTGTAATAATAATCTTGTATGCTATGTGGACCAGCGATGTTTCTATTGTACTACTCTGAGGGATGTAATATTTGTGGAATAGGGCTTCTGAAAGTATTATGTCAATGACTTGCGTACTACAACATGTAGTGGTATGCTGAGTCACTGCATAGGGTCCAACCCTACAACCTTCCATTGATACTCCCTCTTGATAGATTTGAACACTAAAACTCACACTGGAGTCCTAGGATACTTTTGCACTTGATTCTCTTTTCACTTTTGAGGGAGAAAACATAAACTTGTGCTAAAACAATTAATAACCTGGAACGCTTAACACATGATTAAAACTTACTTATGTTGTCAACAAACACCAAAACACATAGTAGGGAAAAGCCCTTTCAATGGTACTAAGACCACCAATGCCATGAGAGGCCTCAATCTATTCTCCCGAGCACCCGCCGAACGGCAAGCACCAATCCACTATGGGACACTTGAGGGTGGTCACCAAACCCATACAAGCTTGGGGAAATCTTCACAACTTAATTGTAGGCTCCCAAGAGATCACCACCAAGGCCTCTAGCTTCAGGAAGCTCCACGACTTAATTGGAGGCCCCAATGAATCACCACCAAGGAAACTACACCTTATTGGGTTCCAAGAACCCAAGAGTAACAAGCTTATTTTCATTTCACCAATCTATTATCTATAGAGAACTCAGACCATAATTTAGTGTCAAGAACACAAGTGCTCAAATCCTTCTCTCCCAAATTCCATCAAAGCTAGGAAAGCTAGTGGGTGAATAAGAGAGGAAAACATAAGAGGGAAACCACAAACATCCCCAAGATGAAGATCCCAAGATGTTTCCCTCACTTAGTGGAGAGATGAATTGGTGGAGTTGTAGATCTAGATCTCCCCTTTCAAATCCCTCAAAAATATTCAAGAAGTATGGGAGGGATTGAGAGGAATTGTAGGCTAGCCCTTGAAGAGAAAAACAATGGAGGAAATAGAGAATGCGGGAAACAAAACCCAAGGAAGGAGAAAGGGCCTTTTATATGAAGGTTTGAGTTGGGCCAAAAAGAGTCTTTGGGAGCGAGCTAGGTGAGCGGACTGGCCGACCTAGGCCGGACCACTCCGACTAGCCGTACCATGGGTCAGACGAGTCCGGATCAGCGGTTGGGCTAGTCGTGCACACTGGTAGGAGTAGCCAGCCTAGACCCCTATCTAACCTAAAAGGTCGGGAGGCAGGCAGAGGCCCAGATGAGGCGTCAGCCTAGCCCAAGACCAGTCTGGGCTGGTTGTCCGGGTGGGAGATAACACGGGCCACGCGAGTGGTTGGCAGGACAGCCCACCCCGGACCACTCTGGGTTGTAGGCCAGGTGAGTTACTAGGAGCGCAGGCTGACGGTTAGACCAGGCTTAGGACAGCCCACCTCGGACCACCCCGGCCTTACTTTTTCTAGAAAACTGGTAAAACCAAATCAGTTATAAATATTGCAAGCAGAATCCAAATGGAATGAAACCAATTTTATTGGAAATATTATATACCACTAAGGGAAAATATAGAAAGTTGGAAGAGATGAGAACCTCTCAAGGTGAAGAGACGCTAAAACCTCCAATATAAAAAATGCAATAAGATATTCATCCAAAATCCATTATTGATGAAGTAGGGGTTCCTATGAAGATAACCACAAGCTCTAGAACCTCACATGGATAAGATCCAAATAACATCATGGAAATACAATGCCAAGTATGTAAAGGTTTGAGCTCTCTCCAAACGGTACGATCAAGTTACTCACTAGAGAGCCCCTCTTAATTGTATGACTATCTATTCTATAACCCGGTCTACCCACTAACAACATGGGACCGACAAAAGAGAAAGCCTATCAAGATCATACATTTGCCTTGATAATTTACTTGAGATAGATGATGACGATCTTGTCCTCCTCGAGATGTAACACCTTAATTGATTGAGCTTGCTCGCCCTTGCTTCACAAGGACTTGCAAATTGTTCCCCATAATCATATGGGAGAGATTCTTATTTGGGCATGTTTTCACATATCCATGATCATCGTAAGAGAGGAAAGCATCAAGCATAATATTTTCTCAAGATTGCTCATTGATACCTTAAATCCGGATTCATGGATGTAGTATAATAGCTTTTTCCCTAGAAGACCTAGGTTTAATCGAACCTTGGAAAGCAATTCTAAAAGGAAATAAAAAGGACACATCTACAAGACTTTGTTTCTTCGTTTTACCTTTGTTTACCGGACCAATCTTGTTTACTTTTATAGTGGGTTGAATCAATGGATGGAGATAGGACAGGGTTGAAGATCCACCTGCAGCTACACATCATATGGGATAAAAGATAATAATAAGCACAATCATGTGTAAAGTTTTAATAGGGATAATCTCTTGTGGTCAACACATCCTAATATACTAGAGCCCTCGTGATGCAACGGGCATAGTAAAAGTCTTTTAATCCAACAAAGTGCACCACGAAGCAACATGCTACAAACGATTATTAAGTGTAAAACACAGATCAAAGCATTAAGTGGTGATGCTGTGATCCCGAATGGGGCGCTAAGCGAAGACCATACTACCCTTTCTGTCACTGAGGTTCCTATGAGATTGCTGCTAGCCAAGTATCTCACCTCAAGCCTTTAGCAATCTATGGGATCTTGGGTACCTACAAGTCCACATATCGAGACAAGAGACAAAGAAACAAAAGATACAAATCACTATCTCAAACAATACACAATGCTCCCATGAATTAGATGCACATAATCGCCATGAGGTTTGTCCCCAAACCGCAGCCCGTGAGGACTACTCACTCATAACAATAAGATCAAGGATAGAAAATATTGTGCAAAATACTTAGATTGAAATCAATATTCTTACAATGGTCGCTGAATCACAAGGAGATCTAAAGTACAAAGCAAAGGCTATGGCTAATGGAGGGGATGGATGAACAATTGTGTGGATCTCCTTTGGTGGTGTTGTGATGCAATCTGGGAATGGCGGCCTTCTGCGTGTCGGTTGAGACCTGAAAATATATAGGCGTCTTCACAAAAGTTGTAGGGTTTGACGAGACGGAGATGCCGCCACATGGTACGGGCATATGGTAGGGGCAGGCCCTGCCTGTAACAGCGTTCATTACGGCTTCTGACGCCTAGAATTGACTCCACAATTACTTGGTGGTGTGGACTTCCTCAAAAACCTTCATTATGACTCCTGATTTTGCGTTAAAAAGCGTGATTTCCTGCACAACACAATTCAATGCAAGGTTTTGCATATCTTTGCAATTATTAGTCATTAGTGGTAAGGATTGAGAGTTTCTTATCAATTGCTTAACTAAAAACAATGTTTAAACGCAGTGGAAGATGGCTATTTTTTGAGCCATCAACCTCCCCAAAGCTCAAACCTTGATCGCCCTCGAGAAAGAAGAAACAAAAGAACTATAAGGAATTGAGCATTTAAACTTGAAACAACAAGAATAAGAATTCACTTACGGTTGGTAGTATTATGTGTTTAGCACTTCATCCATTTGAAAGGCTTATCAAAGTTAGAGAGATGACAACAATACTATATATGCTTTGGTAAGTCAAGACAATCAAAGTATAAATAACTAGAAGTGTAACAATCAATCCAATAGTTCTAGTTAACTCTCATCTTGCTAAGGATCACGAGGATGTTTTAATAGCATAATTGAGTGAGAGAGTTCATGTCCTAAGTAGCATAACAATGAAGTGTCTTATTTACGCCCACATCAATAAATCAAGTCTATCAAAAACACTTCTAATCCAATCATTGTCTTTCAAGAAAATACATAAAGTAGTAATGAGACCATGACAAGGACTTGTTATGTGGATCTTCATACATTTTTTCTTTCTTCTCTTTTTTCCCTTCCTCTTTCAAGGATCATTGGCTGTTTCTTTTACAACTGCTTGCACAACCTTTGAGAGTAACAATACTTTTGCCCATATATTGACACATATGACACTCATGTCATCAACTCATAGCTGAAATCCGGGGTTATACCATATATCGTTCAAAAGCTAGCGAAGTTGTTGGCATCCCAAAGGTGTGCATGAGAAACATAGATCTTTTTCTCTTTTCTCTTCTCTTTGTTTTATGCTAGTAACATGGTTTGATCCACAAGGTTAGCTTTGGCATGCATCACAATTACCACTAGACTTCATTTCAATAAAACAACTCTTTTCAAGAGTGTCGTCAAGACTATTAAAACATCTATGGGGTTAAGTATCTTCAAGGGTATACTCTCAAGACAATCATTCATCAAACAAGTCATAAATTTCAGACTTTTTCTTATTGTATTTGTTTGGCAATATTATTTC
Source organism: Avena insularis (assembly GCA_023614405.1). NCBI lineage: Eukaryota > Viridiplantae > Streptophyta > Magnoliopsida > Poales > Poaceae > Avena > Avena insularis. Next base: position 653,149,220 of record CM042690.1, on the reverse strand, counting down.
CAAGGCAAGACTTGGTTAGCTAAAAGAACTAGAACAAAAGCTTCCACAACTAATCATCATACCAATAAAAAGCTTTACTCTATCTATATTAAATCACTCCCACTAGCATGGCATCTTAGCAAATCAACCAACTAAGATAAACAACTCAAACTTCAAAAGTGGGGGACATAGGACATACCTCTCATAAGTGACTTCATAATCCTCTCCCTTATAGGGATGTGTTCCTCCAAAACTCAAGCACGATTACTTCCATAATAATAATAAAGCAAAGAGGCAAAGTGTGAATCCACATTTATGAAAAACGGAAAAACGAAAAAACCTTTTTATATTTTTGAGGATAGAGATTAAAGAATAGAAAAGAACTTGCGACTAAGCAAGGAACTAAGAAAAGAAAAACAAATGAAAAAAAAAGCAAACGAAAGCAAAGTGTTAAAATAAGCCAACACGAGTGTTTCAAAGCTCCTAAGGAGCTGGAGTACAACCTTGTTATTACACAAATAAAATTTCTGGGGGAACACATCCCCAAGCTCAGGCTTTTGCAAGCCCTTTTGTTACTCATTGTGGTGGCGGTGGATAATCTCCCGTGTTCCATTGGCTACTCCTCCCACGGGTATTTATCGATGGGGTAGACCTACTCAACCTCACTACAAGAAAAGTTGGCTTTTACAACGGACGATTTTCGTGGTTGAAGGCCCGTTTTTCGTGGCTAAAAAGTCTTCTACAACGGATGCCCTTCATGGTAAAAGCCCCATCACAAAAGAATCTACCCCGGTTTTTTTCTGATCGTGGCGGATCGCACCCTTCAGCCACGAAAACTTGTTCCGTCATAGATCTGTTCGCCAGCCGCGTTGACTGCTAACGTCATGCAAACTGGCACGTGGCTGCCACTATTAGCGGCTTGTTACCGCCATTAAGGGTCATAGAAACCATGGCAGAAGCCAGGCCCAGCCAAGGCCTGCTAAATACTAAGGCCCATTAGGAGAGCACAATAAGAAGATGGCCTGTTACTGTTTTGTACTGCACTTTTTGAAATGGGCCCAAAATTGCAGCCAGCAGCGACCCGCTAACTTTCAGGCCCAATTCTGTTTCGGCCTACAAAAGGCCCATGTTGGTCCAACACTGTGAAGCCCATTAGCAGTCTACGCCAAGTCGCTCCTGTACACTTAAGGCCTGCGGTCAGCCCATCACTGTTATCGCAGCCCATCGTGGGCCGCCTACTAATGACCCTTCTCTGAGATGGTCCATTACTATTTCGGCATGTTACCGTTCTGGCATTTTACTGTTCTGTCCTTTAGCTGTTCAGACCCACAAGCAACCCTTTATTGTTCTAGCCTGGTAAATGTGTCGGCCTTTTACTGCCCTCGCCTGAAAATTTCTCGGGCCGTTACTATTTAGGCTCGTCACTATTCCGGCCTTTTACTGTTGAGGCCCGCTACTATTTTGCCCTATTACTGTTCTGTGATTTTACCATTTCTTGCCTATTACCATGATGGGTTGTTTCTGTTCTAGCCTGCTACTGCTCTGGCCTGCTACTATTATGGCCTATTACTGTTATGGCCTATTACCACATGCGGGTCAGCCTGTTATATTTATAGCCTTTTACAGTTTTGGCCTTTCTGAACCCCATGCCAATATCATAAAACGTGTATAATAATCCAGTATGATTTACTGTTCATCATTGGCCGAATACACAATGGGCCAATAACAAAGCACGGTAGTGTTCCCTAATCGACCTGCCTGGCGTAGTTACCGTAACGACTACCGCCATGTGTGGACGGCATCAACTAAATGCCTACATGGCCTATGCGAGTTATCTATATATTACATCAGCTGCAAACTTCTTAAAATTATTACATATTATAAACTCAAGGGAAAGAAAAATCGGTATTTCAGTTGACAATCAAGTTGATAGCAGAGTCCTCAATTTGCTTTCTCAACCGTTCACCTGCATCTTCCTTTGAGTGTGATAGCTACATTGGAGGAGACATGATCTTGCAGCCCCCTCTTTGGTTGCGATAGCAATAATTGCAGTCTGAAACTAAGTAATAACAAGTTAATACATCAAATAAGACAAACTACTCATTTGTCTGATATGACAGGAGCTATGATCCGGAGTTTACAACTGGTCAATGGTTCAATTATTGACCAATATGTCAAACAAACAGGACAAGCAAGCACTCATTAAACGAGTGTGCCTACCGTGAAACGAGCAATCAAAAAATGTGTGTGTGTGTGGCTTAGAATTTCAACAAAAATAAACTAGCCAGGTCATTTCAACAAATATATATGGAAGCAGTTCTATACCCTAAAATGCAACAAACTTTGGGTGACTCGGAATTTGCGCTGAGCCACAAAATGGCATCCAGTTACTGTCATAGTGAAGAATGAACCAGATAGAAATTATAACCGCATCATACGAGAACTTGTAGAGCAGGAATGCAAACCACGAATGGACTATATATTGTAGAGGATAGTTATGTCATGTCTTAGGACGAACTAGACCCAGAACCAGATGCGAGATATAATGGCGTCGCTCGTGAACCTATAGAACAGGACAAACAAGCATTAGACAAGTGTGCCTAGAATGAAATGAGCAATCAAACAAAGTGTTTCTTAGAATTTCAGCAAATATAAACAAGCGAGGTCATTTCACCAAATATATATGGAAGCAGTGGCATCTCCTGGAAAGCATAGAGTCGTTGGGTGACTCAGAATTTGTGGTGATCTACACAATGGCATGTAGTTACTCTCATAGATAAGAATCAACCAGATAGAACTTATAATGGCATCATAAGAGAACTTCTAGAGCAGGAATGCAAACCATGAGTGAACTACATAGTAGAGGACAGTTATGCCATTGCTCAGGACAAACCAGCACCAGATAAGGAAGTAATGGCATCCCTTGTGAACATGTAGAATAGGCTATGCAAACCAACATGTTCATTGTTCCATGTTGAGCTATATGCAAGAAAAAGGAAATAGTTAGTGATGCAGCTTTTAAAGAAAGATGACAACAACAAAATTATAATCAAATTAGTACGAAGAGTTTAAACAGCTACTACAGGATAGCAGAACGATGCCAAGGAGGAAATAATAGCAGGAACTGATCTCAGGATGAACCAGATAGATTCAGGAACTGTAGAGCAGGGAATCCACACTAATATTTTCCGCTGACTTCAGATTTTGCAAGAATTACACGGTAGCAGGCAATTACTATTGTATGGAGTAGCTAAGAACATGTGCATGACAAAATAACAGACATGTCCATGACTTGAAATTTGTAGAGCAACGAATGCAAACCAACATGCTTAATGACCTTGTATGTACTAGCATGAAGAACATGCATGCCCACTGACTTGTATGTACGAGCATGATTAGAAAAGTGCAGTTCACTGCGACAGGCTGGAACCTGCTATACTGTTGACAAAACAAAAACAAGTTGTAGATTTGGTTAACCTTGGTCGGAGAGGCGTCTAAGCATCGTCAGTACCGTGCGGGTGACATCCAGGTCACCGATGGTGCTGCGGTTGTGATGGCTGTTGGCGTCGGGGAAGCAGATCTTGGGCGGTCGATGTCAGCTTGAGCACGGTGGACGAGAGCATCGCTGAGGCAAATCTAGTGCAATGAACAACGACGGTCGAGCAACTGGTCTAGAGCGGTGGACATGGAACACCTTGAACTAGATCACGTCCGTGTACACCGGTGAAGCGGATCCGGTATGGTTGGGTAGCTTTCGACAACCGCGAAGCAGAGCTTGGGGGGTCGATGACGCCATCGGTGTGGTGAATGACACCACAGCTCTGAAGTGGCAGAGAGACCCGGTGAACCAGATCCGGTGGGTGAGCATCGGTGAAGAGGCTCCGTGGCGGTGCACGAGACCGCAGCTCAAGCGGCTCCGACCGATGTAGAATTGCCGCCGGCCGGTGCGTGTGGTGGTTGTGGAGGTGAGGGCGTGGGAGAGAGGGGGTTGGGATTTTTGGAAGGACCAACAGGAAAATCTAGGCGAATCGGGACTAAGGAGGTGAACAGAAACATAAATTATGATCGTGCCCCCAAGCTACCGACTTTAGCTTGCCATAGGGCGTAAGAACAATGGGTAGAATGGGAATTGTGAAGTCAAAAGTTTTTGAAACTGAAGGGCGGGAAATGCTTCAAGACCGGTGTGTGATTTTTCCGCTTGATTGAGATTTTGAATTTGGAGACCGTCCATCTAATAATAATATAAATATGGTACTGCCCCGGTGGGATATTTTGCCTCAAAGTTTTTGAAAGTGAGGGGTAGGAAATGCTTAAAAGTCAGTGTATGGTTTAGCCACTCGATTGAGATTTTAAATTTGACAAGTGCCCATCTAATAATAATACAAAAATGGTACTCCCCTGGTGGGAGATTTTGCCTGAAAGTTTTTGAAACGGATGGGCGGGAAATGCTTCAAAGTCGGTGTGTGATTTTGCCGCTCAATTGAGATTTTGAATTTGACTAGCGCCCATCTTCTGATAATAATACAAAAATGGTACTCCCCCGGTGGGAGATTTTGCCTCAAAGTTTTTGAAACCGGGGGCAGGAAATGCTTCAAAATGGGCGTGTGGTTTTGCCACTTGATTGAGATTTTGAATTTGGCTAGCGTCCATCTAATAATAATAATAATATAAAAAGGGTACTCCCTTAGTGGGAAATTTTGGCTCAAAGTTTTTGAAACGGTTAGGCGGGAAATGCTTCGAAGTTGGTGTGTGTGATTTTGCCGTTTGATTGAGATTTTGAATTTTGCTAGCGTCCATGTACTACTACTAGTAGTAGTAAAAAATGTGGTAGAACATATGGCTATATGGTCAGGAATTCATGGTCGAGAGTCACATCAACTGATCATCCATATAAGCACACATGAGGTACTCCCTGTGTTTGGTATTACTACGCTAGAGTAATACTAGTTCGGAGAATTAACTTCACCTGTTCACTTTATAACTAGTTATTATATGCAGTAGTAATCCTAAAATACAGCCAATGCACGTGGCCACCGCATTTAATTGAAAACATACAAGCCAATGGATGCACTCCCGTTTTAACAACATGATCGACCAAAAGCATTAAATGATGTGGTGGTTCATATTTTTCGGTCAGCTAGAGGAGTAATTGAGCAAAACTAGGAGTATTAGTTGATCCTCTAGCCTAGCAATTGAGACTGTAAAATAATTAAGAGGTATATACACGTTTAGTCCCACATCTTGCACCGTGAGAGCGTTTTAGTCCCATATATTGAAAAATGAGCAATACTAGTCCCACAACTTATATATCGAGAGCATTTTAGTCCAATTTAAATGAATTTCAGTGAATTTGACTTAATTTGTCCACAAATGACGTTGATTTTTTTAAATGACCCCTCTATATTTTTCTATGTCATTTGTGTGCCTATGCGAACTGATAAGTGGGCCACCTGTTAGTAGGCGTACAACTAAAATAGTTAAATCTCTAAGAGGAGAATGGATTCTAACTTAACACTTTTGTACAACGACACGTACACACCCACAAGCCACTATGCCGGTAGATGCTAGTTATTACTCCTGTGAGACGAGGAGTACTTGAGAGAACATAAGTATGCTAAACGAGGAGTACTTGGGAGGACGTAATTATTTATACAATAAAAAAGCACATATGAACACACGTCTATGTTGGCATGGTCCATAATATCAATTGTATAGCTTAGTCGTTAACCTAGTAGCTAGCTGAAGTGTCTAGAATAAACTTGAGTTTTTTCTTATTCGCAAAAATGAAAAGGAATAAACTTGAGTTGTAATTGTAGCCCAGAACACAAATTATTTTTAATTGAGAATTTGCATATTTTTTTTTAGATTTTTTCATATCTTCAGAACACATATTTTTGAATATCCAAAATAAAGAACACATCAGCCGGAGCGCTCTTCAGTTAATCACTTCTGTGTGCATGTTGTAGTGGCAAGGTTGATTTCTTCAGTAGCGCAGGTAATCAGTTCGATACCCTACAATGCATTGGTAATTTTTCTTATTTATTTTCTTATTCAGATCCTCGTTTCAGGTCGTACCAAGTTCACAACTGGCAAGGAGAAAATACATAGGGGTCATTTTGCAAAAATTATGATGCCACATGTCACTTCCAGAATTAATTACGACGAATTTGTACAAAATTACAGAAATTCGATTGAATTAGACTAAAATGTTCCCAGTTACAAGTTGTGGGACTAAAACGCTCCCGTGGTGCAAGTTGTGGTACTAAAAACGTATATACCTCAATAAATAATGAGCGTGCTATTGAGAGAACATGAGGTTTTTAGCTCCACGGAGCATACACCCCATTCGGCCACACGGTGAGCATCCAAGGGCACAGCCAAAAAGTGAAATTGAAAAACAGAAAATGCCATGCAAAAAATGGAAAATACCCTGCGTTTGCGTGTGTCTTGAGGGACCAGGGAGCACACGTTTTCTCCTTAGATTTTGGGGTAATTAAATACAGTGAGGTTATGATACTACTACTACTAGTATCATCCTACACCTACACATTCGCATGCTCCCAGGAGTCGTACGCTGGTGTGCACGACCGTTGTACCGTAATTAGTGCGCGTGCGCATACGCGTGCCCGTGCTAGTTTGATGAAACACGCTTGCAGTTGCTGTGTGCATGTCTCGTCTTGTTTTCACACGATTCGCTTGGCTTTCCTAGGCTTTTGTTTAAATGTGTGTCTCTGGAACCGCTTCCTGTGCCAGTCGATGGGGCCGAGACCACATGAACGCCATCATCCATGACCGACAAGAAACAGGAGGACTCGCCATGGGCTGGTCTCCCTGAGGGACTCGTCCAGAAGATAGGTCACATCTTCCTTTTAACGGACGACTTTGACTACTACGCCGCCTTTCGAGCAGTCTGCAGCGTCTAGCGTGTCTTTACGGAGGAGCACTTTATGCCAGCCAATTGGATTGTTCTAGAGCACCAGTTGTCGGAGGAGTATCGGGTAGACGACGTTGCCATCATGTTACTGAATGTGAGAACTAGCTGCCACCTTGAGAAGAAGATTAGCCGAGTTATTCACAGGTGCTTTCTTTATGTTCATCTGTATATATGCGATCCTTTTTTGCATCCACATCCTATACTATCTATTTTTCAAGTTCTGTTTCTTCGTCCACTTGTTGCCCAGGGTTTTGCACCATGGTTTACCTTGATTGAATTTCAGTATGTTTACCTTGATTGAATCTCTGTTTCTTCTCTCTCTCTGGAAGGTACTTTTATGTCGGTAGCACAACCGGTGGCCTCCTTGTGCTTGGACAGAGGGTGCAGCCGTATAAGACCCGGTTGTACAACCCCTTCTCGGGCGCTATCAAGTGCCTGAGGGTGGAGATACCGACCGAGCAGGTGGCTTCTATCACTATGACAATGTTCCCATCGTTGATGGTGTTTCTATCAAACCATCAGAACACCAGCATTCGGTGGGCGGATGAGAGCACGGAGGAAGGGAGTCGCTCGGTCTTTGGTGAAGGGTGGTACTCGTTGTATGACTTCACGGAACTCCGGAGCATGACTTCTTACGCTGGTGATGTTCTTGTCGCAGGCAGATACGGGTTTGTCCTCTCGACTATGTGTGATGCTGCTCATGGAGATGTCCAGCTACAGTGCTCCGCATGAACCCTGGAGATGCATCCCACTATTGCAGGCCTTGTTCTGGGCTGCCAGTTCCCAGAGAATCGTTTTTACCTCGTCGAGTCCAACGGGGAGTTGTTGTTCGTTGTGAGTGGACCGGTCTACGGCGACAGGCCGGTTGTTTACCGGGTTGATACCTAGAACTGTGTCCTTTAGCCAGTTAGAGGCATCAGAAGTCGTGCTCTCTTCGTTGTACTAGTGTTACAAAAAAGGTGTTATAGAAAAGTTAATAAAATGAAGCATAAAAGTTGCATCAGAGTCCAGACAACTAAAAAACACCATAACTGGTGTTACAGAAAAGGTATCTATGGAGCTTGCATCACGAGACATGTAACAACTGGCTTCCCATGAGAGCTGCATATGAGATTATTAAGTATGTTTTGCATCAAAGCTTGCATGTTTTTCAATTCATATAAGTCTTTGCGTGCTATGGTGATTACTGAATCTTTTTTGTTGGCTTCATACTCAACAATATCACGGGCATCTTGGAGGGCATCCTCAAATAATATTTCGGCTGGAAAAGGAGGATCAGTCGAAGCGGTGTGCCATGAGCAATAGGTATTATCACTACTGTTGTGTGAAACAAAATCTAAACTTGGAGAAGCGGGTCTTTGTTCGGCATTCCTAGGGTCATTTGCAGCCTAAAACAAACACAAAACAAGTTATGACAGCATTACCATGCAATCACACCACCATGAATTTTAAATGTGTCAATGTGGTAATATATAAGGAAGGAAGCAATTAACAGTGGTGGCTTATACATCTATTTCTTCTAGAATAAGTGGACCAACTGCGTGCCATGGAGCGATGCGAGCATGTGCTGCTCTGTGAAATGACTGCTCTATATGAAGATGGCTGAGACCAAGACAAAACAAGTTACTTAAACAATAGACTTGGGAAACAAACTACAAGTTCATTTCGAATAACAATGCGAGCAATCAACCAAAGTACCTAGTGCAGACTGCTCAAATTAGAATGTGCAGAACATGAATAAAACGAATATGAAAACTAAGCCATTATGTTTCTCATGTATAAACTAGCCAAGCACTACACAACGAAATCTGCCACTGATTTAATCATAGACAAAAAAGAGTAACTCAGCCAACAAAACACATCAATTGTGAGCCTTGAATATGCTAGCCAGATAATTTCAGACAAACAGTGAATCAAGCAATCATACATTGAATTATTCATGAATAGCCTGATAATTTTAACGGTTCGGCAGCCTGAGAACAACAAACTGAACCATCAAGTGCCTCGTATTAAAATAGCCAGTTCCTGTAACTATGATACATAGTAGATACAAGAGTGAGATGAAGTGCACATAGTTCCTTATGATACATGTGTGGATATTATCGCTAGTGTAGCCTTGTTCTTATTATTAGACAACTCAGATGCAATACACCGGGCCTCTCCACATCTAGGAAATTGAACTAAGCACATGGAACAAAAGCAGACCATAGTGGGGCTAAAATGTTTGACGCTAAGTTTTGGCAAAAAATATGAAGACAAGAAAGACAAATGGTAAATTTAAGTAAACAAAAAATGTGGCAAGGACCAAACTTCAGGTGGGGGGCCTTACGGCCGGTGTTACACGAGATCTACGACGGCTCATGTGGACTGGCGGAGTATGTACTCCATTGTTGCTCCTCTGCATAAAGGTAAGGCCAACTGTAAATACAAACATGTTCCAACATGATATATGTTGGCATGAAGTGAAACAAAAGTGATGGGGTCTTACGAGATTATAGGAGCCATTCACTCTATGAAATTGTGTGCAAACTGAGGCTACTCCTTGCATAATAACAGCAAACAGTTTGAGCCACAGGTTAAGAGGGATCAAATCGACAGTACATAATGGTCAAATAGTATGACGTGTGTAAACTTGTAGTATAGGATAGCAGGACAATAGCACGATGGAAATACTATAGTTCACAAATCGGCGAATGAGAGAGATATTATATAATCATATCTCATGTGGATATGTATAGCATAGATTGTAAAAATATATATTAAGTGACTAATAATTCACAAAAAAAAGTACAGTACATAAAACCGGTTCAATGCGTGGAGTTTAAGCGTAACCACAACGGGTTAATTTAGTACATAACAGGTGTATATCAAGTAAAGAACCTGTTAGTTAGGAAATTTAGCATGAATACAGTACATTTCCAACAAACAAATCACGCAGGGAGATCTGGTTTTACCTCGGTCAGGGCAGCGTCTAGGCCTCCTTCGCATCCTCACGGGTCACGTCAAGGTTGCCAAAGGTGCTACGGTCGTAGTGGGTGTCGACGACAGGGAAGCAGATCTTGGGCGGGCGAGGATACGAGCAGAACACTGGACCACAACGTTCGTGGAGTAGATCCTAGGCGGTCGATGATGTGCTCAGCATGCCGGACAAGAGGGTTCATTGAGTAGATCAGGTGTGGCGGGTACACCGACTAAAGTGCAGCGGGGATGTTCCGACCGTTGACATATTCCTAGAGGAGAGAGGGGGGTAGGGTTTAGGTACTGCTAGCACTATACTGTGAAAATTACGAGTGAAGCCCCCTACCCACCGAATTTAATAGGGGTCTAATGGGAATTTTAAAGTATTTGAAATTTCGGGGCACGAACTATGTCCGGATACGCGGGATATTTTACCGCTTTATTTTGGTTTTGAATTTGGTCATGGTCCATGTAATAATAGAAATTTGGTAGGCCATACCCCCTCTATGTTCAGGAATCCAAGGCTATACTCCCTCAATCCAACACCTCAACTGACCATCCATGGCCGTACTCCCAATGCTCAGGATCTCGAAGAAGAATGGATATCATACTTAGGAGTTTCAAAAAATTATTAGAAAAATTACATCATGTTGGGAGGATGATGTTATACAATCATGCAAATTTGCATGTTCCAACTCATATTAATTTCATGGTCATGTTAGGAACCATCTTATCAACAAGTTTTTTTACATACATAGGTGATGCCCTAAGGTCATCCACAATGTGTAAAAAGGCACACCTTAAGGTCTATGTGGCATCCTCTAATTAAGGTTCACCTTATATAGTATGGAGAAAATAAAGTTATCTTTGAGCCTAAGGTGCACCTCAAAAGCTTATGGGTTGCCCATAGAAAATAGAAAAATCATTTCCCCTCTCTCCTTATCTCTCATGTGATCATTTTCAAAAGGGGTTCAAAATTTTCAAGATTCTAAATCTTAGCAAGAAGTTGAACCTATCATCGAAACTCTCGCTGGTTTCTGATATATTAATTTTGACCCCTCGATGGGTACCTCCAAAACCTACAATTTACTTGTAGTTTCAAATTTGACCTAATTCCGAGATATCGACATAAAGTCATTCAAATGTGCGAGGTTAGCTAGGAAGCTTGAAAACCTATAAAACATGGGAATCGAAAGTACAACATGTTGTCGATCCACTATCTATGTCTATCAATCTGGCTTGTGGCATCCACATCCAATATTCTTTGGACTTCTCTTTACAGAAAAGAACAACTAACCTCGCTCTTCTTCACTTGGAAAATGTAGAATTGAATGGTCTTTCCTAGTAGTTGGACACTCACACCCATGGCACTACTTACTAATAGAAAATGCCCCCGTCTACCTTTGAAATGACATTTAATTCAAGAGTTATCTATCGCGCTTACTTGTAGCTCAAGTTTGACCTAATTTCGTTAAATTGTCAATATACAAAATCTTAGCAAGAAGTTGAACCTATCGTCAAAACTCTCGTTGTTTCCTGATATATTAATTGTGACCCCTCGATGGGTACCTCGAAATCAAAAGCTTTTTCGTAAACCTTTCAAAGCAAAACCTACAATTTACTTGTAGTTTCAAATTTGACATAATTTCGATAAATTGACTTAAAGTCATTAAAATGGGCAGAGTTAGCTAGGAAGTTTGAAAGCTCATAAAACATGGGAATCGTTGGTACAACATGTTGGTCCACTATATATGTCTGTAAACTTGGCGTGGCATTCACATCCAATATTCTTCGGACTTCTTATGAAAAAGAACAACCTCGCTCGTCTTCACTCGGAAAATGTAGAATTGAATGTTCTTTCCTGATAGTTGGAAACTCCCACTGACAACATTGTTTACTACAACAAGATTCACCGATCTACCTCTGAAAATACATTTAATTCAAGAGAAATCTATCGCGCTTACTTGTAGGTCAAGTTTGACCTAATTTCATTAAATTGTCGAGATGTAAAATATTAGTAAGAAGTTGAACCTATCGTCAAAACTCTTGGTGTTTTATGATATATAAATTGTGACCCCTCGATGGGTACCTCCAAAAGATTTTTCGTAAAACTTTCAAAGCGACCTAAAATTTACTTGTAATTTCAAATTTGACCTAATTTCGATAAATTGACATAAAGTCATTCGGTCAAATGGGCAGAGTTAGCTAGGAAGTTCGAAAACTCATATATAAAACATGGGAATCATTGGTACAACATGTTGGTCCACTATATATGTCGGTAAACTTGTCTTATGGCATTCAGATCCAATATTCTTCAGACATTTCTTTACAGAAAAGAACAACCTTGCTCGTCATCGCATGGAAAATTGAGAATAATTGAATGTTCTTTCCTGATATAGTTGGAAAATCACACCGACGACACTGTTTACTACAAGAAAATGCACCCATCTACCTCTCTGAAAAGTTATATATTTCAACAGAAATCTATCGCGCTTACTTGTAGCTCAAGTTTGACCCAATTTCATTAAATAGTGTCATGTGATGCAAAGTCTTAGCAAGAAGTCAAACCTGTTGTCAAAACTCTCGGTTGTTTCTCATATATATATGGTGACCCCCCGATCGGTACGGTACCTCCAAAAGCTTTTTCGTAAAACTTTTAGAGCAACCTACAATTTAGTTATGGTTCCAGTTTGACCTAATTTCGATAAATCAGCATGTAGTCATTCAAGTGGGTAGAGTTAATTAGCTAGGGAGTTTGAAAACTCAAAAAACATATGGGAATCGTAAGTAAAACACGTTGGTCCACTTAATATGTCTAGAAGCTTGGCGTATGGCATTGAGATCCATATTCTTCGAGCTTTCTTTATGGAAAAGAACCATCTCGTCATCACTCGGAAAACTGAGTATTTGTTTCTTGATACTTGGAAACTCACATTGACGACATTGTTTACTACAAGAAGATGCACCCATCTACCTAGAAAAATACATTTAATTCAAGAGCAATCTATCGCCCTTACTTGTAGCTCAATTTTGACCTAATTTCGTTAATCGACAAGAAGTCACTGAAGTGTGCGAAGTTAGCTAGGAAGCTTGAAAAATCCTAGTACTAAAAACTTGGGTATTACGTATAAAAAACGGTGGTCTAGTTTGTGTGATAATTGGGGCGGTTGCATTTTCTTTTAACTGTGGTAGGTCTCGTAGGAGCGAGGTGCTTGAGAGTTAACACGGTCGATGAACGTACAAGTTACATCAAGGACCTCATAAAAATGAAAATTGCACCCAAGTCCATGCATTTAGCACAAGGACCCTGAAACTGAGCAATGAAGTGTGTGTTTTGAGGTTTGCACATACTAGCATTCATCGTGCTAAAGACTATTAGTAGAATCTTTGTAGATGCTAAGAATGGAAAGGAAGATCCAACGTTTAGCAATGTTTGGATTTGCCGGTCTTGGTCCAACAGTCAATGTTCAAAGTTATCCGTACACTATACAGTGGTATGGTATGGTATTGTAAGAGGTAAGACAAGATAAAGATAAGATAAGAAGTACTACAATGGCCGATGTTTTGAGTAACCTTCCCTTCCGATGTTTGGTAAGCAAGTGAAAATTTTGAAATCGGAAAAGTTCTAAAAAAAAATCTGCCAAGGACCAAAGTGGTTTCCTTCCTATGTAATCCTCGTCCCTACTCCACACCAACGCGGCTGCCGAACACGCCAGAGACACAGAGCCACCGTACCAAGGCACATGTGCGCAACACCACGCTGTGGACGAGGGAGAGATCAGTCGGGCCGGTGCGCAAGGGGAAAGGGGAGGAGAGAGGGAGGATGGATGGTGAGAGGCAGCGAAGGAGAGAGAAAACACACAATTTGTTTTGCGTGCATATAGGTCCTGAAATTTACTACTAGTAGAGTGGACGCAGGAGTACCTCGTATCAGAAACCCATCATAACTTTCCTCTGACATTGAACCGCCTTCAACTCCTCTTCGCTGCTGCCCTGCCGACATTTTATTCTCTCAGCATGTACAACGCATGGACAGAGGTGACCATATGTCTAAGGAAAGAAATGAGTACTACTACTGGTGTACTACTAATATACTATTTGCTTTTTCCCTAATAAGGGCATCAATAATGTGTACAAAAGCACATGTTAAGGCCTAATATGTGGCATCCACTAAGGTTCACCATATAAATTGTGGATAAAATAAAGTTTGTATCTTTAAGCCTAAGGTGCACCTCAATCTTGTGGGTTGCCTATAGAGAATAGAAAAATCATTTCCCCTCTCTCCCTATTTCGTTTGATCGTTTTCAAAAGGAGTTCAAAATTTTCATGATGCAAAATCTTAGTTAGAAGTCGAACCACTCGTCAAAACTCTTTGTGGTTTCTGATATTAATTAACCGCTCGATGGGTACCTCTAGAAGCTTTTTTCATAAAACTTTCAAAGCAGCCTACAATTTATTACTTGTAGTTCATGTTTGACCTAATTTCATTAAATTCAAGAGAAATCTATCGCACTTACTTATAGCTCAAGTTTTACCTAATTTCATTAAACTGTCAAGATGCAAAATCTTAGCAAGAAGATGAACCTGTTGTCAGAACTCTCTGTGGTTTCTGATATATTAAATGACCCCCCTCTGATGGGTACCTCTAAGAGCTTTTTCATAGAACTTTCAAAGCAACCTACACAGTTTACTTGTAGTAGTTCAAATTTTACCTATTATATTTTTTATGCTTTACCTATTATAATTTTATAGAGTGATGATATGCTAGATGTCTATTATCTAAGTCTCACGTGTAGGGCACATGCAATTTACTAGTACTTGTAGTTTCAAATTTGACCTAATTTTGATAAATCGACCATAATGTCATTCTAATGGGCAGAGTTAGCTGGGAAGTTTGAAAACTCATAAAACACATGAATCGTTGGTCCAATATATATGTACGTAAACTTGGCTTGTGGCATTCAAATCCAATATTCTTTAGACTTTTCTTTAGGAAAAAGAACAACCTCACTCGTATTCACTCGGAAAATGTAGAATTGAATGTTCTTTCTTGATAACTCACACCGATGACACTGTTTACTACAAGAAGATACATGGATGATCTACCTCTAAAAAGACATTTAATTCAAGAGCAATCTATGGCATTTACTTGTAGCTATCTCAAGTTTGACCTAATTTCGTTAAATTGTCAAGATGCAAAGTCTTAGCAAGAAGTTCAACCTATCGTCGAAACTCTCACTGGTTTCCGATATATTAGTTTTGACCCCACGATGGGTACCTCCAAACGCTTTTTCATAAAACTATCAAAGCAAAACCTACAATTTACTTGTAGTTTCAAATTTGACCTAATTCTGAGATATCGACATAAAGTCATTCAAATGGCGGGGTTAGCAAGGAAGATTGAAAACCCATAAAACATGGAATCGCATGTACACCATGTTGTCGATCCACTATATATGCCTGTCAACTTGGCTTGTGGCATCCACATCCAATATTCTTTGGACTTCTCTTTACGGAAAAGAACAACTAACCTCGCTCGTCCTCACTCGAAAAATGTCAAATTGAATGTTCTTTCCTGGTAGTTGGACACTCACACCCACGACACTACTTACTACCAGAAAATGCACCCATCTACCTCTAAAATGACATTTAATTCAAGAATTATCTATCGCACTTACTTGTAGCTCAAGTTTGACCTAATTTTGTTAAACTATCAAGATGCAAAATTTTAGCAAGAAGTTGAACCTGTCGTCAAAACTCTCGTTGTTTTCCGATATATTAATTATGACCCCTCGATGGGTACCTACAAATTAAAATATTCTCATAAAACCTTCAAAGCAAAACCTACAATTTACTTGTAATTTCAAATTTGACCTAATTTCGATAAATCGACTTAAAGTCATTAAAATGGGCAAAGTTAGCTAGGGAGTTTGAAAGACCATAAAACATGGGAATCGTTGGTACAACATGTTGGTCCACTCTATATGTGTGTAAACTTGGTGTGGCATTCACATCCAATATACTCTAGACTTCTTACGAAAACGAACAACCTCGCTCATCTTCACTCAGAAAATGTAGAATTGAATGTTCTTTCCTGATAGTTGGAAACTCACATTGACAACATTGTTTACTACAACAAGATGCACCAATCTACCTCTAAAAATACATTTAATTCAAGAGCAATCTATCGTGCTTACTTGTAGCTCAAGTTTGACCTAATTTTGTTCAATTGTCAAGATGCAAAATCTTAGCAAGAAGTTAAACCTATCGTTAAAACTCTCTGTGTTTTATGATATATTAATTGTGACCCCTCGATGGGTACCTCCAAAAGATTTTTCATAAAACTTTCAAAGCAACCTACAATTTACTTGTAGTTTCAAATTTGACCTAATTTCGATAAATCGACATAAAATCATTCGGTCAAATGGGCAGAGTTAGCTAGGAAGTTTGAAAACTGATAAATAAAACATGGGAATCATTGGTACAACATGTTGGTCCACTATATATGTCGGTAAACTTGGCTTCTAGCATTCAGATCCAATATTCTTTGGACATTTCTTTATGGAAAAGAACAAGCTCGCTCGTCATCACTCGAAAAATTGAGAATAATTGAATGTTATTTCCTGATATAGTTGGAAAATCACACCGATGACACTATTTACTACAAGAAAATGCACCCATCTACCTCTCTAAAAAGTCATATATTTCAACAGCAATCTGTCGCGCTTACTTGTAGCTCAAGTTTGACTCAATTTCGTTCAATAGTGTCATGCGATGCAAAATCTTAGCAAGAAGTCAAACATGTTGTCAAAACTCTCAGTTGTTTCTCATATATTGATTGTGACCCCCCGATTGGTACGGTACCTCCAAAAGCTTTTTCATAAAACTTTTAGAGCAACCTACAATTTAGTTATAGTTCAAGTTTGACCTAATTTCGATAAATCGGCATGTAGTCATTCAAGTGGATAGAGTTAATTAGCTAGGGAGTTTGAAAAATCAAAAAATAATATGGGAATCGTAAGTAAAACACGTTGGTCCACTTAATATGTCTAGAAGCTTGGCTTATGTCACTGAGATCCATATTCTTCGGGCTTTCTTCATGAAAAAGAACCATCTCGTCATCACTCGGAAAATTGAGAATTTTATTTCCTGATACTTGGAAACTCGCATTGACGACATGGTTTACTACAAGAAGATGCACCCATCTACCTCCGAAAATACATTTAATTCAAGAGAAATCTATCACGCTTACTTGTAGATTAAGTTTGACCTAATTTTGTTAATCGACAAGAAGTCACTAAAGTGTGCGAAGTTAGCTAGGAAGGTTGAAAAATCCTAGTACTAAAAACTTGGGTATTACGTATAAGAAACTGTGGTCCAGTTTGTGTGATAATTGGTGCGGTTGCATTTTCTTTTAACTGTGGTAGGTCTCGTAGGAGCGAGGTGCTTGAGAGTTAACACGGTCGGTGGAAGTACAAGTTACATCAAGGACCTCATAAAAATGAAATTTGCACCCAAGTCCATGCATTTAGCACAAGGACCCTAAAACTGAGCAATGAAGTGTGTGTTTTGAGGTTTGCACATACTAGTGGTCATCGTGCTAAAGACTATTAGTAGAATATTTGTAGATGCTAAGAATGGAAAAGAAGATCCAACGTTTAGCAATGTTTGGATTTGCTGGTCTTGATCCAACGGTCAATGTTCAAAGTTATCTGTACACTATACAGTGGTATGGTATGGTATTGTAAGAGGTAAGACAAGTTAAAGATAAGATAAGAAGTACTACGAATGGCCGATCTTTCGAGTAACCTTCCTTCCCAATGTTTGGGAAGCAACTGAAAATTTTGAAAACTGGAAAAGTTTGAATTTTTTGCCGCCAAGGACCAAAGTAGTTTCCTTCCTATGTACTCCTAGTCCCTACTCCACACCAACACGGCTGCCGAACACGCCAGAGACACAGAGCCGCCATACCAAGGCACACATGCACAGCACCATGTTGTGGACGGGGGAGAGATCAGTTGGGCCGGTGCGCAAGGGGAAAGGGGAGGAGAGAGGGAGGATGGATGGTGAGAGGCAGCGAAGGAGAGAGAAAACACACAATTTGTTTTGCATGCATAGGTCCTGAAATTTACTACTAGTAGAGTGGCCACAGGAGTACCTCATGTTAGGAACCCATCATAACTTTCCTCTAACATCGAACCGCCTTCAACTCCCCTTTTCTACTGCCCTGCCTACGTTTTATTCTCTCAGCATGTACAGCGTGTGGATATAGGTGACCATATGTCTAAGCAAAGAAATGAGTACTACTACTGGTGTACTACTCATATACTATTTGTTTTTTCCCTAATATGGGCATCAGCAATGTGTACAAAAGCACACCTTAAGGCCTAGTATGTGGCATCCGCTAAGGTTCACCATATACATTGTGGAGAAAATAAAGTTGGTATCTTTAAGCCTAAGGTGCACCTCAAGCTTGTGGTTTGCCCATAGAGAATAGAAAAATCATTTCCCCTCTCTCCCTATTTCGTGTGATCATTTTCGAAAGGTGTTCAAAATTTTCATGATGCAAAATCTTAGCTAGAAGTCGAACCGCTCGTCAAAACTCACTATGGTTTCTGATATATTAATTAACCGCTCGATGGGTACCTCCAGAAGCTTTTTTCATAAAACTTTCAAATAAGCCTACAATTTATTACTTGTAGTTCAAGTTTGACCTAATTTCCTTAAATTCAAGAGAAATCTATCGCACTTACTTGTAGCTCAAGTTTGACCTAATTTCATTAAGATGTCAAGATGCAAAATCTTAGCAAGAAGATGAACATGTTGTTAGAACTCTCTGTTGTTTCTGATATATTAATTGACCCCCCTGCCACCTCTGATGGGTACTGATGACCCACAAGTATAGGGGGTGTATCGCAGTATTTTCGATAAGTAAGAGTGTCGAACCCAACGAGGAGCAGAAGGTGCTGGCTAGTGGTATGGATCAAGAATTCTCTGCAAATACTTAGCAAACGGATTTTTGGGGTTTTTGATAGAGCAAGTAAACAAAGTACGAGTAAACAAAAGACAATAAGAATAAATGTAGCAAGTGGCCCAATCCTTTATGCAGCAAAGGACAAGCCGATTATATTACTTAAGATGACCAAACATTCTCGAGGACACATGGGAATACTGTCAAGTGCTTTCGCTTCATATAGTTGATTAATCTTCTTTAGCTTGCTAAGTGTTGTGTGGGTGAACCTGTGCTAATGTATAGACCTTCCTAGGACTAATACATACTTGTGATTATACCCCTTGCAAACATCCGTAAGTACAAGAAAGTAATTAAGGTAGAAACCTAACCACAACTTTAAACTCTAAGACCCTTACGTCCCTTGTGCAATGGTTTCCTAACGGGGGTTTAGGTTTCTGTCACTCCGGCAACCCCTACGATTAGTAGCCAAATACACAATGAATTCCCCTAGGCCCATATAGGTGAAGTGTCATGTAGTCGATGTTCACATGACACCACTAGAAGAAGTACACCACAAGTTAAATATCAAACCATTGAATCTTTCTCAACACAACTCTACTACTAACAACATGACTTCTCCCATGTCCTCAAGAACAAAACGAACTACTCACAAGACATCATATGGATCATGATCAGAGATGGAATGATGATGTATAACAATCTGAACATAAACAATAATGCAATGGTTCACTCAATAGCATCAACTACAAAGAGTAATCAACACCAGGAAAGTTTCCCCTATCAACTATGCAAGATTCAACCCAATTGTTACAACAATATGGAGATGGTGATGAGGGTGCTGATGGTGATGATGGTTGTGATGATGATGATGATCCCGATGAAGTCCAGCTTGATGGTGGTGTTGATGGCGATGATCTCCCCTCTCCGGGAAGGAATTCCCCTGGCAGAAATCATGCGGGAGATCTTTCTCTCTCGGTGTTTTCCGCCTCAGAGAGGCGGAATCTTCTGTGGTCGCTCCACGAGTCTTAGGGTTTCGGAGGATGATATACGCCCGGGAGAGGCTGGAGTGGGCAGGTGGGCACACCACCACTGGCCTTGACCTAGGGTCGCCACGCCAGGGGGTGGTGTGGACCCCCTGTGGCCCATCTCCACTCCGTCTTCTGGCATCCTTAGTCTTCTAGAAAAATAGGATTTTCCGTATATTTTCCCGGATTTTCTGATCTTCGCGAATTTTGCCTCCAAACAGCACCTTTTCCATCAGAATCCTGATTGCAGCGGTCCATGCTCCAAAAGTCATCAACCATGCAAAAATAGATGAAATAACATAAGTATCACCTCTCAATACGAAATATATCAATGAATAATAGTGAATTAATACATAGAATAGTGATGCAAAATGGACGTATCAACTCCCCCCAAGCTTAGACTTTGCTTGTCCCCAAGCAAAACTGAGCTCAATAAACATGGCCTCAGGTTTATGGAGTGAAGAGTCGATAAAAGAATACGGACAAGAAGCATCACATTCATCAATACATAGATCATAATAGAAGACAACTCACTATTATATAACTCAACTTGTAATAAGTAAAGGAAACACAATAAAGATACATAAAGTGAATCATAATTGGTAATGGCAAACTTAGCTCTTGGTCGAAGAATAGTTGATAATTTGCTGGAGTTCACAAATAACTGGTTTTCAATGATAGCTTTCAAAGTAGTAAACATCAAGATAAGAGCAATGTGCAAACAAGGAACATAAGAAACATGATTGAATAAATCATCATATGAATGGATGAAACACAACAACTCAAAATACTTGCTGAGATAGAGAGGAAGTAGGTTTACTAACTCAACTACAAAGTAAAAGAAAGGGCCCTTCGTAGAGGGAAGCAGGGATTGCAAGTCTCATAAAGAGCTCCCAAAAATTATGATACTTACTAGCTTTCAGCTCTCATTGCCCCTATCATAGGCATCTTTTGGTGATTAAGGTTAAAGTGACACAAGTAAGAGGATATGCTTGACAAGTTATAAATTGAAGTCCCATGCCCCTTACTTATGAGTACCGAACCTCATGCTACTCAACTTCAGTCACGAGCAAGCTCTTGTCATTGTAAATACATGCGTATCATTAAGAACTGCCAACGGGGTACCCCTTGCACATGACACAGGAGCTATCCCATAATCAAAATGACAAGGCAAGCAGACAGTGAGCATCTCAGCGATCTTTTTATTTGCTATTTGCATAGGTTTTTATTGAGGATGCTTCATAGAATGCTCACTACAGTTATGCTGCAAGTTTCCACCATGATTAGGCATGGCTTAGGCTAGTGGCCTAGGCATTTCTCTAACACACATATAAACTCCATGATCTTACAAGTTCCACTTTTATTTCACACCGCCAGGATCCATAAGCAAAAGAACATGATATCAATTAGGTACAAAGTACCATGACAGTGTTGAAAGCGTTCCCCATGATACATGGTTCTGCTAACTTCAACTCATAAAGCGCAAGCATATACGCAACAAAGAAGGACCCAATGGTTCAAGTTTATTAAATGCAAGAAAGTAAGGTGTGCCATCAAGTTCGTGAGAGATTTAATCACTAATTTTCACATAACAAGTTTAATTTGGGAGATAGATAAAACAAGAATTTACTTGGAATAGCAATAGTGCTACTAGGTAGGTATGGTGGACACAAATGGCAAAGGTTTTGGTTTAAAGGAGGTGGATGCACGAGAAGAATTCCCTCTTAGTATAGGTTTTTGGCTAGCAAGGCTGGGTAGCAAGTATAATAGTTGAAGGAAACAAACAAACATACAAGTGATAAAGACAAACATGCAATCTTCCTTGGAAGCACAAAAGATCTTAACTAGAGAATACTAAACTTATGAGCAAATCAAGAAAGAAAGATGATGAAATTATTTTTCTTTAAAGGTACTTTTATCTTTTCTTTCAGTTCT
This sequence comes from Avena insularis, assembly GCA_023614405.1. Classification (NCBI taxonomy): domain Eukaryota; kingdom Viridiplantae; phylum Streptophyta; class Magnoliopsida; order Poales; family Poaceae; genus Avena; species Avena insularis. The sequence continues at coordinate 653,127,415 of CM042690.1, read as the reverse complement.
CAAGAATAGTGTTGCTACTGACCGAGCCAGGTTTGCCAAAACCAACTAAATTAACTCAATGATCCCAAAGTGATACCAATACTAACAACAAGATCAATCATATAACCACGAATTGAAAACTAATATAAGCTATGCAAAAGAGTGAATGATAGAACTTCTCATTAATATTCCATAACGGAAACTCACACCAAGGGATAAATATCTAACGAGAGAGGGGACACTTCCATAATGCAAACCATCCTACATGATAACTCCTCTATTCATGATACGACTCTACTAATAAGGTAAAAAGATAGAAGATAGTGATATGATACCGCGACACTCCCCCAAGCTTGGAACAAACCAAGGGGATGGCAAACCTGATGACGAATTACTCCTTTGGTGGTGGTGGTATCCTCTCATCTTCGTCCGTCTTCCAGGGTAAGGGCTTCCCATCAACAAAGGACATTGTGGTTTCCAACATCCTGAAACTTGCAGCAGCACTTATGCGTTTAAATCTAGCCTCATACTCATAGTTTTAATTTTGAACGTCATAGAACTGTGCTTGCAGTTCGTTGGTTGTTTGGCGGAGTGAAAGGACTTCGTCTTTGAGTTCAGCAGTCTCCTTTTGGTGCTCGGTGATGAGTTCGGAACAAATCTTATGGATGATATCCACTTCGTGCTCCGCCATCTTCTTGTACCTAAAGACTTCTTGCTCCAGTGCTTCCATCCTGTCCCCCAGACTTCCTTCACCTTTAGGGCCTTGAACCTCTTTAATCCGGACCTCCCCACCTTCGAGCAACAACTCCTTGGGATGAATCTTCAACTCTCTCATGTATGGGTTGATGATATCTTCTAAGGAATCTCCCTCGGCTGATCCAGTGGAAGGCATCGTGGCTACAAATCTGGGATTCTACCTGGCAAAAATAGATCGAAACAAAAACACGATGAAAACACGATATACGAAGCTCGAAAGATTCGGGGGGTTATATATTACGAAGTTTCATAACAAGAGGAAGGTACTGGGTGAAAACGGGTCGGAGGCGGAGTCTGGGGTGGCCTCACCACCTGGTGGCGTGGCCAGGGGTGGGCCCGCGCCACAGGGTGGTGTGGGCCACCCTGGCTCCGCTTCCATCCCTTTTTCGCTTCGTAACTTTCCTTATTGACTAAAAACTACAAAAATATAGTTGGATTGCATTTTCACGGAACTTTTCTTACCAGAACGGTTACCTATTTGAAAACAGACTCTGCAGGTCTCTGAATTTGGTATCTAGTGGATTCTTCCGGAGTCACCACTTGAATAACATCAATATCTTCCTCTTCGTACACTTATTACTTGAGTCATAAAACCCTTATCTTCCTTATTACACCAATATCTCCACTTCCTGGAAATTTCTTTCACACAAAACTTCCCACAGTTCTCATTAGCAACATTAGTATAAGTGAAGTGATAAAACCTTTTGAGCTCAATTTCAACCGAAAACCAACAAAACATAATCTACTGTAGCAACTCCTTCCGAAAACCCAAAAAGAATTCAAAAAGGAAATCGAATAAAGAAGCAAATGCAAGATTGGCTAAATCTGTCAAAACAGACCAGCAGGTAAAGATCAATTTTTTCGAAAATCTTCTGTTGCTAAAATCAAAAAGTGAAAAACTAATGAAAGTTAAATAACAACCTGGGGCATAAGCACAAAAAATTACAACTCAATCCGACATACAGAGATCTCTCACGAATTTTTACGGTGAAACACAAAAATCTGTTTCGGGATAGCAACTTCCCCAAATCTTACTTCTCTCTCATTAGAGGTTGATCTTGACACAAAACCCAAACAAAACAGATAAGGAGAGGTTATTACCGAAGTAATAACTTCCAAGACTCAAGGAAAAAAAAACAAACTTAAAGCAAAAACAAATTGGGTTGTCTCCCAAAAAGCTCTTTCTTTATAGCCATTAAGATGGGCATGATGATTGTGAAGATGCTCACTCAGGAATATGAATTGAGGTGAAAGAGAGCATTAAGAAGCAAAAACACACACGTTTAAGTATAACCCACTTCCTATGCAGGGGAATTTTGTAAACAAACAAGTTGTTGAAACCAGAGGCTACTTGTATAAAAAGGCAAAACAAGTGCAACATAAAAACTTTCAGCATAAAACGAGGAAACTTGATATTATTGAGATGCATAAGAACACTTTTCCCTCTCTCATAGTAACTTACGGTATCATGCATAAACTTAACAATATAGCTATCACAAGGGCCATCATAGCAATGAACACTTATCCTAACAGAAAACACAGGAATATTAGCTCTCATAACACTACTTTGTGAAACAATATTAGAGGTATCCTTACAAAGGATAGTGCGTCCCTCTTTTTCATATTTAGTGACAAAGTCTTTCACATTTGCTATTATAGGTTCACCAACCATTTGTTTATCAGGTTCAACAGCTTTACTTGTACTTTCATTAACCATACTAGCTATCATAGAATGTTCCTTTACCTTGATTGGGAAAGGCATTTTCTCAATGTAAGGTTTAGGTAAAACATGATTAGCAGTATAAACTTTAGTATTTATTGCAGGAACACTCTTAGCAACATCTTTATAAGGCTCATGATACTTATTCCACTTCTTTTTAGGCACTTCAATATAGGAAGCAAAAGCCTTAAAATAAGAAGCAATAGCTTGAGAGTCTAGACCATAAGCGTTTTTAATATTTTGAAAGTCATCAGTTCCCATAAAAGATTCAATGCATTCATAATCATAATTTATACCTGACTTTTGATGGCTCAATGCACGGTGCCCACAAAAGTGTTGATGGCTCGTGGTTGATGTAGAGCTCGTTGGGAACCCCAAGAGGAAGGTATGATGAGCACAGCTTCAAGTTTCCCTCAGTTATGAAACAAAGGTTTAATCGAACCAGTAGGAGCAAGGAAACACCTCAAAGGTGTTACTAGCTGAGCTTTGGCAGGGCGCACTACCGGTGCTAGTAGCAACGTGGAGACCTGCACAACACAACCACAAAACTGTGTCCCCAACTTGCGATGAGGTTGTCAATCTCACCGTGTTTTGCGGAAAACAAAGGATTAAACGTATCGAATGGAAAGAAGTAAAAGTTTGCAGAAAGTAAACACAAAGCGGTAAAAGATTGTAGATTGTATGTAAAGAAAAAGGACCGGGATCCATAGTTCACTAGAGGTGGCTCTCCTTAGATAGATAACATGCTGGGTGAACAAATTACAGTGGGGCAATTGACAAACACCGAGAAAGCAATACATGCATATACTAATCATCTTGACTCCTTTGAGACTTGATTGGGCATTGCAACATAATACATAGACCGCCATCCAACTGCATCTATGACTAATAATCCACCTTCAGGTTATCATTCAAACCCCCTCCAGTATTAAGTTGCAAGCAACAGATTATTGCTTTACGAACTACGTATAAAGTAAACAATACGATTGTTCTATGAACAAAGGATTGTTGTTTGCTCCCTAGTAGCAACAACACATCTAGTACCTTAGAGATTTCTGTCACTTCCCAGTTACGGAGGCATGAACCCACTATCGAGCATAAATACTAACTCTTGGAGTTGCTAGCATCTACTTGGCCAAGATAGCTACTAACAACGGAAAACATGCAAGATCTCAAATAACAAAGACATGATAGAATCAATAATCAATCTGAAATAGCATCTCAATATCCATCGGATCCCCGCAAACACAACATATATGAATACAAATAGATGATCTTGATCATGAATGGAGCTCACAAGATCTAAACATGAAAGCACAAAGGAGGAGAACCAGCCATCTAGCTACTACATGGATCCGTAGTCCAAGGATGAACTACTCACGCATCTGCTGGAGGCTTGCATGGTGATGAAGAAGGCCTCCAGGGTGAATTCCCCTCTCCGGCAGGGTGCCGGGAAGAGCTTCAGATCCCTCCCGATCTAGGGATGGAGATGACTACGGCTACAGACTCTTTCGTGGATTTTTGATCGGGTACTTAGGGTTTTCGTCCCGAGGGCAATATATAGGCGGAAGGAGAGGCCGAGGGGGTGCCTGGGCTGGCCTCACCATCCCTTGGTGCGGGCTAGGCTGGGTCGCGCGGCCAGGTGGTGTGGTGCCCCTGGTCCCTCTCCGTCTCGTATTCTGGCACTTGATCCCTTCCGGAAAAATAGGCACTTTGGCTTTTGTCCCGTCCAATTCCAAGAATATTCATTTTCTGACTTTCCTGGAACCAAAACCAGCTAAAAACAGGCAGCTAGCACTGTGGCTCTTGTTAATAAGTTAGTCCAAGAAATCATATGAAAAGTACTCCAAAGTTGGAACAAAACACAAGAAAGTGGATAAAACCAAGCATGGAACAACAAAAATTAGAGATACATTTGCAATGTATCAACATCCCCAAGCTTAACTCCTGCTCGTCCTCGAGTAGGTAAGTGATAAAAAGAAAGAATAATTTTTGAGGTGACATGCACCATCAAAGACTTGATCAAAGTATTTGTAAAACATTCAAAGCTGGGATCATAGTACTTCAATCATAACATGAAAGACAAAGTTCTAGCAATAAGCAAAGAAACTATGATGCAACATGAAAATGCACAAACAAAAGAATCATGAATAACAATGCTTTGCAAGACGTTTGTTTGTTTCACATAAAGAAAACATAGCATAATAGTATTCAACTTGTCCCTCAATAGAGTAGCAAATATAAATGCATAGGACACCTTCAAAGTTCATAAGAGTGACTAGATACAATAGTTTCAAACAAGCAATATCAAAGTATGCATCAATCAACTAGTCTTGGGACAATGCACATAGAACTAAGAATGGCCACTATGCTCTCAAAGAAGGTGCATAAAGTTAGAAGATGGAGACCCATTATAATGGTGGAAGAAAGGCCTTTTGTAAAAGGAAGTAGGGATTCAAGTCTCACAAAGAGCTTCCAAAAAGTATGGTACTTATAGCTTTTAGCTCTCATTGTCCCTATCATAAGCATCTTGAAGTGATTAAGGTTAAAGTGAACAAACTATGGTGTACATGCTTGATGAAGTATAAGTCAGAAATCTCATGTCCCTTGTATACGAGGGCCGCTCCTCATGCTAATCAAGTTTAGTCATCGGTAAGTTCTTGTCATCGTAAGTACATGTGTATCATAGAGAACCGCCAACGGGGTACCCCTTGCCCGATGATACAGAAGAATCCCCATATCAAAATGACAAGGCAAGCAGACAACGAGCATCTCAGCATTCTTCTTATTTACCATGGGAATATGGTGCTTTTTTTCTCTCTTTCCTCTTTTCATAGTATCTTTTTTTTTCTTTTCTCTTTTTTCTCAATATAGGACTCTTTTTTTTATAAGAAGAATGCTTGATAGACAGCTCATTATGGTTACGCTGCAGGTTTCCACCATGTCAGCATGGATTAGACCAGCGACCCAGGCGTTTCTCTAACACATATACATAACTCCATGGACTTACAAGCTCCCCTTTCATTTCACACTGACGACATCCATATAAAAAAGAGCATGATATCAACTAGGTACAAGTACCAAGTGCAATGTTGAAAGCGTTCCCCATGAAAGCATGGTTCTGCTAATTCCCAACAAATAAGTGTAAGCATATACAACATAGACGACACAATGGTTCAAGTTTATTAGAGGCAAAAAGTAAAGTGTGCCATCAAGTTCGTGAGAGCTTTAATCACTAGTTTCTCATAACAAGTGGAAGGTAAACAAAAGCATGAATATACTTGGAATAACATAAGCTAGTAGGTAGGTATGGTGGACTCTTTGGAATAACTTGGTTTAGGGAGTTGGATGCATGAGTGGAACACATACTTTCTTGTGGAGGCTAGCAAAAGACTGGGAGCGACAAACTAAGAGAGCAATAATGGCCATAATCATGCAGAGCGACAAAACATCATTGATAAAAGCATAAAGTGATACTACAAGTTGAAAACTAAAGGATCATAAAGGCTATGGTGACTTTGGATAGTCGTAACATGGTGTGAGCATGTGCCAAGTCAACCCAAATAAAGCATCAAAGGAGAATACCACTATACTATGCTTTAATATGCTAAAACAACGCATGATTCATCCAAGGCACATTAAGCAATCTCAATTGTTTATAACAAGTCATGCTACAACAAAGAATACTAAGCATAAAGCCAAAACAATATCAACCATGGCATGACAAAGCATAGGCCATAGTCAAAAACGAGCTCTTTTTACCACAAAAGTAAGAACTTTCCTACTTTTTTCCAAACCAAACCAAACTATTTGCAAACCAATGTATGAAAGAGGGGGTCCAACCAATTTATTCACAAAACTAAGCAAACGAAAAACCAAAACGAAAACGAGAAAGAAGATGCTCCAAGAAAAACACAATTGTGCATGAAACAATAAAAATGAAGCGTTTGGAAGAAACCTGGGATTTTTATTGATGAACAAGGGGATGCCTTGGGCATCCCCAAGCTTTGATGCTTGTACTTCTTAGATATTTCTTGGGGTTACACGCATGGCATCCCCAATATTGAGCTTTAGTCCATCCTTCATCTCATTACTCATTCCTTCCATACACCTGAAATTTTTCCTTCATACAAAACTTCACACAATCTTTATTAGCAACATTAGTGCACTTAAGATAAATAAGTCTCAAGGTTCAGTTCTAACACCAAATAAACTTCCATTAGAACACTAGCTACTGTAGCACTGCCCTAAAAAATCTCAATTCCCCAAAAGAACTCAAAAAGGAACCCACAAGAAGCAAATGCAGAAAATGGCAGAAATCTGTCAAAACAGACCAGAAGGTAAAGACGAATTTTTTAGAAGACCTGCTGTTTCTCAAATAAAAAAGTGTTGAACTAGTGAAAGTTAGATAACAACCTGGGGCATAAGCACAAACAATTACAACTCAATCCGACATACAGAGCTCTCTCACAAATTTTTATGGTGAAGCACAAGAATCTGTTTCGGGACAGCAACTTTCCCAATCATTACTTCACTCTCATTAGAGGTTACTCTTGGCACAAAAAGCAAATAAAAAGGATAAGAAGAGGTTATTACTGTAACTTCCAAGACTCATCTAAAACTTTTGGGTTATCTCCCAATAAGTACTTTTCTTTAACGCCTTTAAGTTAGGCATAAGAAGCAAAGAAAGAATCAAGTGTTCTCAAATGAAGAAGCATTAAGATCAATACCAGAAATATTTTCAAGAAGGCAAGGTATATCATCCAAATAAGTTATAGAGGATCCTCTCTCAATGCTCTTGGGTTCACTATTCTCATCAAAAGGGATTGCAGGAACAATCCAATCAAGATTCTTTTCTATGGCATCATGTATTGCTACTAGTTTAAAGGGTATTGGTATCTTAGCTTCCTCCCCATTAGGTTCGGTTTTGTTCATCTTTTCTCGTGTACCAACAACATCTACACATGAGCATAGCATATTGAAACGTTCAAAAAAAATTCTAGCTTCCTTGGCAACATCATAGAACTCCATAAACAAAGTTTCTAGAATGAAATCCCTCTTTTCAGGATCCTCAATTTCTTTAAGCTTAAGAAACATTACTTGCATTAAGGGGTTGAGGTTAACAAAACTAGCTTCTAACATGTGAATTAAAGAAGCTGCAGCAATCTCATAATTTGGAGCAAGTTCTACAAGGGATCTATCCTCAGTATCTTCATGTTTGCTAACATGATTAAAGAATTCTTCAATATTATCTTTCCCAATTATAGAACCACTACCAATTGAAAGGTATTTCAAGGTGAAAGTAGGGATCAACATGGTGAGCTAAGGAAGAGGTGACAACTAAAGGAGACTTAGTTTTTTTGTGTTTTTGATAAAGAAAGCAAACTAGTAAAAGTAATTTTTATGTGTTTTTTCAAGAACAAAACAAGTAAGCAAAGCAAAAAGAAACTAAGCAAAACAAAAACAACAAAGTAAAGAGATTGGTTATGAGGGACTCCCCTTGTGAAGATGTCCTTGACTCCCCGGCAACGGCGCTAGAAAATCGCTTGATGGCTCAATGCACGGTGCCCACAAAAGTGTTGATGGCTCGTGGTTGATGTAGAGCTCGTTGGGAACCCCAAGAGGAAGGTATGATGAGCACAGCTTCAAGTTTCCCTCAGTTATGAAACAAAGGTTTAATCGAACCAAGAGGGAGCAAGGAAACACCTCAAAGGTGTTACTAGCTGAGCTTTGGCGGTATGCACTACCGGTGCTAGTAGCAACGTGGAGACCTGCACAACACAACCACAAAACTTTGTCCCCAACTTGCGATGAGGTTGTCAATCTCACCGTGTTTTGCGGAAAACAAAGGATTAAACGTATCGAATGGAAAGAAGTAAAAGTTTGCAGAAAGTAAACACAAAGCAGTAAAAGATTGTAGATTGTATGTAAAGAAAAAGGACCGGGATCAATAGTTCACTAGAGGTGGCTCTCCTTAGATAGATAACATGCTGGGTGAACAAATTACAGTGGGGCAATTGACAAACACCGAGAAAGCAATACATGCATATACTAATCATCTTGACTCCTTTGAGACTTGATTGGGCATTACAACATAATACATAGACCGCCATCCAACTGCATCTATGACTAATAATCCACCTTCAGGTTATCCTCCGAACCCCCTCCAGTATTAAGTTGCAAGCAACAGATTATTTCTTTACGAACTGCGTGTAAAGTAAACAATACGATTGTTCTATGAACAAAGGATTGTTGTTTTCTCCCTAGTAGCAACAGCACATCTAGTACCTTAGAGATTTCTGTCACTTCCCCAGATTACCAGAGGCATGAACCCACTATCGAGCATAAATACGAACTCTTGGAGTTGCTAGCATCTACTTGGCCAAGATAGCTACTAACAACGGAAAGCATGCAAGATCTCAAATAACAAAGACATGATATAATCAATAATCAATCTGAAATAGCATCTCAATATCCATCGGATCCCCGCAAACACAACATGTATGAATACAAATAGATGATCTTGATCATGAACGGAGCTCACGAGATCTAAACATGAAAGCACAAAGGAGGAGAACCAGCCATCTAGCTACTACATGGATCTGTAGTCCAAGGATGAAGTACTCAGGCATCACACCGGAGGCTTGCATGGTGATGAAGAAGGCCTCCAGGGTGAATTCCCCTCTCCAACAGGGTGCCGGGAAGAGCTTCAGATCCCTCCTGATCTAGGGATGGAGATGACGGTGGGTACAGACTCTTTCGTGAATTTTTGATCAGGTACTTAGGGTTTTCGTCCCGAGGGCAATATATAGGTGGAAGGAGAGGCCTAGGGGGGTGCCTGGGCTGGCCTCACAACCCCCTGGCGCGGGCCAGGCTGGGCCACGCAGCCAGGTGGTGTGGTGGCCCCCTGGTCCCTCTCCGTCTTGTATTCTGGCACTTGATCCCTTTCGGAAAAATAGGCACTTTGGCTTTTGTCCCGTCCAATTCCGAGAATATTCATTTTCTGACTTTCCTGGAACCAAAAACAGCAGAAAACAGGCACCTGGCACTATGGCTCTTGTTAATAGGTTAGTCCAAGAAATCATATGAAAAGTACTCCAAAGTTGGAACAAAACACAAGAAAGTGGATAAAACCAAGCATGGAACATCAAAAATTATAGATACATTTGCAATGTATCAACTTTCTACCTTTGTCATTCTCCCAAGCTTCAGGATTGTCTTGAATACGGTCCAGAAGATCCCATTTAGCTTCTTCTTCCATACGAGTGAATGATCCAGCACAAGAAGCATCCAATAAATCCTTGTCATGTAGAGGGAGCCTTGCATAAAAGTTATTGATAATAATATTGTTGGGGAGCTCATGAATGGGACATTTGAGCATTAATAACTTCAATCTCCCCCAATCTTGGGTTGTACTCTCTCCATCAAGAGGCCAAAAGTTGTATATTTGATTCTGATCTTTATGAATCTCACTAGGAGGATAAAACTTTGAATAAAAGAGAGGCACTATTTCCTCCCATTCCAGAGCTTGACCATTCTTCAGCAGCTTATACCATTCCTAAGCTCTTCTTTTCAGTGATAATGAGAATAACTTCTTCTTAACTTGATCTGTAGTAATACCTGCACACTTGAACAACCCTCATAATTCGTGTATAAAGAGTAAATGATCACCGGGATGGACAGTTCCATCCCCAACATAGTAGTTATCCATAACACGATCAATAATTCTTGTAGGTATTTTGAAAACATCATTCTCGGCAGGTGGTGGCTTATCTACTACCTTAGCAGTGGTAGTAGCATTACCAAATAAGAAACTCAGCGAATTATCCATAACGAGAATAAAGCAACTAAGAGAAGTAAACAATACTCACAGTAGAAGTTTCCTTTACTAGTTCCACTCTCCAATAGCTCTTCACTCCCCGGCAACGGCGCCAGAAAATAGTCTTGATGACCCACAAGTATAGGGGGTGTATCGCAGTATTTTTGATAAGTAAGAGTGTCGAACCCAACGAGGAGCAGAGGGTGCTGGCTAGTGGTATGGATCAGGAATTCTCTGCAATTACTTAGCAAACGGATTTTTAGGGGTTTTTAATAGAGCAAGTAAAAAAAGTACGAGTAAACAAAAGACAATAAGAATAAATGCAGCAAGTGGCCCAATCCTTTATGTAGCAAAGGACAAGCCGGTTGTATTACTTAAGATGACCAAACATTCTCGAGGACACATGGGAAGACTGTCAAGTGCTTTCGCTTCATATAGTTGATTAATCTTCTTTAGCTTGCTAGGTGTTGTGTGGGTGAACCTGTGTTAATGTACCGACCTTCCTAGGACTAATATAGACTTGTGATTATACCCCTTGCAAACATTCGTAAGTACAAGAAAGTAATTAAGGTAGAAACCTAACCACAGCTTTAAACTCTAAGACCCTTACGTCCCTTATGCAATGGTTTCCTAACGGGTGTTCAGGTTTCTGTCACTCCGGCAACCCCTACAATTAGTAGCCAAATACACAATGCATTCCCGTAGGCCCATATAGGTGAAGTGTCATGTAGTCGACGTTCACATGACACCACTAGAAGAAGTACACCACAAGTTAAATATCAAACCATTGAATCTTTCTCAACACAACTCCACTACTAACAACATGACTTCTCCCATGTCCTCAAGAACAAAACGAACTACTCACAAGACATCATATGGATCATGATCAGAGATGGAATAATGATGTATAACAATCTGAACATAAACAATAATTCAATGGTTCACTCAATAGCATCAACTACAAAGAGTAATCAACACCAGGAAAGTTTCCCCTATGAACTATGCAAGGTTCAACCCAATTGTTTTAGCAATATGGAGATGGTGATGAGGGTGCTGATGGTGATGATGGTGGTGATGATGATGATCCCGATGAAGTCCAGCTTGATGGTGGTGTTGATGGCGATGATCTCCCCTCTCCGGGAAGGAATTCCCCCGGCAGAAATCTGTCTGTCGGAGAGATCCTTTCTCTCTCGGTGTTTTCCGCCCCGCAGAGGCGGCGGAATCTTTCCGTGGTCGCTCCCCGAGTCTTAGGGTTTTGGGAGGATGATATACGCCAGAGGAGAGAGGCTGGAGTGGGCCAGGGTGGCCACACCACCTCCTGGCGCAGCCTAGGCCTGCCCGCGCCATGGGGTGGTGTGGGCCCCCTATGGCCCATCTCCACTCCATCTTCTGGCATCCTTAGTCTTCTGGAAAAATAGGATTTTCCATATATTTTCCCGGATTTTCTGATCTTCACGAATTTTGCCTCCAAACAACACCTTTTCCATCAGAATGATGACTGCAGCGGTCCATGCTCCAAAAGTCATCAACCATGCAAAAACAGATGAAATAACATAAGTATCACCTCTGAATACGAAATATATCAATGAATAACAGTGAATTAAGACATAGAATAGTGATGCAAAATGGATGTATCAGGTACCTCTAAGAGCTTGTTCGTAAAACTTTCAAAGCAACCTATATAGTTTACTTGTAGTAGTTCAAAATTTACCTATTATATTTTTATGCTTTACCTATTATAATTTTATATAGTGATGATATGCCAGATGTTTACTATCTGAGTCTCACGTGCAGGGAACGTGCAATTTATTAGTACTTGTAGAATCAAATTTGACCTTATTTCGATAAATCGACATAAAGTCATTCTAATGGATAGAGTTAGCTAGGAAGTTTGAAAACTCATAAAACATGGGAATCGTTGGTCCAATATATATGTATGTAAACTTGGCTTGTGGCATTCAGATCCAATATTATTCGGACTTTTCTTTAGGAAAAAGAACAACCTCGCTCGTATTCACTCGAAAAATGTAGAATTGAATGTACTTTCTTTGTAACTCACACCAACGACACTGTTTACTACAAGAAGATGCACCGATGATCTACCTGTGAAAAGACATTTAATTCAAGACAAATCTATGGCATTTACTTGTAGCTATCTCAAGTTTGACCTAATTTCGTTAAATTGTCAAGATACAAAGTCTTAGCAAGAAGTTGAACCTATCATCGAAACCCTCGCTGGTTTCTGATATATTAGTTTTGACCCCTCGATGGGTACCTCCAAAAACTTTTTCGTAAAACTATCAAAGCAAAACCTACAATTTACTTTTAGTTTCAAATTTGACCTAATTCCGAGATATCGACATAAAGTCATTCAAATGTGCGGGGTTAGCTAGGAAGCTTGAAAACCCATATAACATGGGAATCGCAAGTACAACATGTTGTCGATCCACTATATATGTTTGTCAACTTGTTTTTGGCATCCACATCCAATATACTTTGGACTTCTCTTTACGGAAAAGAACAACTAACCTCGCTCGTCTTCACTCGAAAAATATAGAATTGAATGTTCTTTCCTGGTAGTTGGACACTCACACCCACGACACTGCTTACTACCAGATAATGCACCCATCTACCTCTGAAATGACATTTAATTCAATAGTTATCTATGGCACTTACTTGTAGCTCAAGTTTGACCTAATTTCGTTAAATTGTCAAGATGCAAAATCTTAGCAAGAAGTTGAACCTATCGTCAAAACTCTCGTTGTTTTCCGATATATTAATTGTGACTCCTTGATGGGTACCTGCAAAAGATTTTTCATAAAACTATCAAAGCAACCTACAATTTACTTATAGTTTCAAATTTGACCTAATTTCGATAAATCGACATAAAGTCATTCGGTCAAATGGGAAGAGTTAGCTAGGAAGTTTGAAAACTCATAAGTAAAACATGTGAATCGTTGGCACAACATGTTACTCCACTATATATGTCGGTAAACTTGGCTTCTAGCATTCAGATCCAATATTCTTCGGATATTTCTTTACGAAAAAGAAAACCTCGCTCATCATCACTCGAAAAATGTAGAATTGAATGTTCTTTCCCGATAGTTGGAAACTCACACTGACGGCATTGTTTACTATAACAAGATGCACCAATCCACCTCCAAAAATAAATTTAATTCAAGAGCAATCTATCGCGCTTAATTACTTGTAGCTCAAGTTTGACCTAATTTCGTCAAATTGTCAAGATGCAAAATCTTAGCAAGAAGTTGAACCTATCGTCAAAACTCTCGGTGTTTTATGATATATTAATTGTGACCCATCGATGGGTACCTCCAGAGGATTGTTTGTAAAACTTTCAAAGAGCAACCTACAATGTACTTGTAGTTTCAAATTTGACCTAATTTTGATAAATCGACATAAAGTCATTCGGTCAAATGGGCAGAGTTAGCTAGGAAGTTTGAAAACTCATAAAACATGGGAATCATTGGTACAATATGTTGGTCCACTATATATGTCGATAAACTTGGCTTCTGGCATTCAGAGCCAATATTCTTCGGACATTTCTTTACGAAAAAGAACAACCTCGCTCGTCATCACTCGGAAAATTGAGAATTGAATGTTCTTTCCTGATAGTTGGAAAATCACACCGATGACACTATTTACTACAAAAAATGCACCCATCTACCTCTAAAAAGTCATATATTTCAAGAGCAATCTATCGCGCTTACTTTGTAGCTCAAGTTTGACCCAATTTCGTTAAATAGTGTCATGATGAAAAATCTTAGCATAAAGTCAAACCTATTGTCAAAACTCTTGGTTGTTTCTCATATATTGATTGTGACCCCCCGATGGGTACCTCCAAAAGCTTTTTCATAAAACTTTCAGAGAAACATACAATTTACTTGTAGTATATAGTTCAAATTTGACCTAATTTTGATTAATCAACATAAAGTCATTCAAGTGGGCAAAGCGATAAGCTAGGAAGTTTGAGAACTCATAAAACATGGGAAATCGTAAGTACAATATGTTGGTCCATTATATATGTGTGAAAACTTGGCTTGTGGCATTCAGATCCATATTCTTCAGACTTCCTTTATAGGAGAGAATAATCTCGACATCACTTGAAAAGTTGAGAATGTTCTTTCCCGATAGTTGGAAACTCACACTGATAGCATTGTTTACTATAAGAAGATGCACCCATCTACCATTGGAAATACATTTAATTCAAGAGAAATCTTTCACGCTTACTTGCTTGTAGCTCAACTTTGACCTAATTTCGTTAAATTGTCAGGATGCAAAATCTTAGCAAGAAGTTGAAACTATCGTCAAAAGTCTCGGTGGTTTCTGACATATTGATTGTGACCCCTTGATGGGTACCCCTAAAAGCTTTTTCATAGAACTTTCAAAGCAACCTACAATTTACTTGTAGTTTCAAATTTGACCTAATTTCGATAAATCGACATAAAGTCATTCAAATGGGAAGAGTTAGCTAGGAAGTCATTCAAATATCGACAGACATTTAATTCAAGAGCAATCTTTCGCGCTTACTTGTAGCTCAAGTTTGACCTAATTTTTTTAAAATATCAAGATGCAAAATCTTAGCAAGAAGTTGAATGCATCGTCAAAACTCTCGGTGGTTTATGATATATTAATTGACCCCTGAATAGGTACCTCCAGAAGATTTTTCATAAAATTTTCAAAGCATCCTACAATTTAATTGCAGTTCAAAATTGACCTAAATTCAATAAATAATTGGCATAAAGTCATTCAAGTTGGCGGAGTTAGCTTGGAAGTTTGAAAGCTCATAAAACATGGGTATCATCAGTACAACATGTTGGTCCACTATTTATGTCTGAAAACTTGTCTTTTGGTATTCAGATCCATATTCTTCGGAGTTTCTTTACGTAAAAGAACAATCTTGTCATCACTTGAAAAATTAAGAATTAAATGTTCTTTCATGATAGTTGGAAACTAACACCGACGACATTGTTTACTACATGAAGATGCACCCATGTACCTCTGAAAGTACATTTAATTCAATAGCAATCAATTACCTTACTTGTGTTGCAAATGTTTGACCTAATTTCATTAAATCGGCAAAAAATTACTAAAGTGTGCGAAGTTAGTTGGGAAGCTTGAAACATGCTATTTCTAAAAACTTTGGAATTATAAGAAACCATGTTCCACTTTGTCTGATAATCGGGGCAGTGTAATTATTTTTGAATTATGGTAGGTCCCGTAGGATCGAGGTGCTTTAGTTAACACGCGGTCGGTGGAAGTACAAGTTACATCAAGGACCTCATAAAAATGAAAATTACATCCAAGTCCATGCATTTAACACAAGATCCCTGAAGCTAAGCAATGAAGTGTCTTTTGAGGTTTGCACGTATTCTAGATATTTGAAAAGCCAAAATTTGTTCTGGAATAATCTACATTCTAGCTTTTACTACTAGTACGTATAGTAAACAAGATTTCATAAAACAGAGTGATCGTACTCTCCATTGGAGCAGTAACTTGGATTGGTTGTTCACATATCTAAGTACTACTACTAATTATAATTTCTCAAAAAAAGTACCACTAATAAATGCAGTACTAGTTTATCTGATTTGTTCTAAGATGTACTACAACTAGTACTAGTACTATCTCTGTCTGAGATTATTAAGGCTATTTAAATTTGATAAGACCAAAAAAGTTAATTATAGGTTGGTGTCGAAGACATGCATGAAGTCCTCGGTCTCTCCCCTTTGGCACTGTACACTGTGCACCAGGCCATAGGCTTTTCGTCTCTCTTCAGGAGTAGATCTTCTTCCCTCTCACTCACCTGGATCTTCTCGCCTCGGTCTCTCCCTCTGTATGTACTGTACTGTCTGGTATAGTACAGCGTGACACCTGCTTTACTCACATGTCAACTTTTTATAGCCTTTTTGTTTTGACGAAGCATGTACAGCGTGTGGACACTGTCTAAGAAAAAAGTGGCCAAGTGCACCGCCATGCGTGTTCGATGCCTAAGCGTATTCTGTACAAATCGTTGACAAAGTCTGAAAAACTCAGTCAATATATCTTAAGTATACCCACCTTTAACACCCCTAGTTTTATTAAATAGTAATTAAAGTTTGTTTGAGCATAGCACGAGCCTCATATTAAAATGCATGCAAGAAATGGACAAAACCCTAAACCCTAATCTCCTCTCTATTTGAAATGTATTCCAAAAGGTTTTGAATTTTGAAAATTACCAAAATAAATGGATCCCAAATAGAATACAAGGGCTCATGGTTATTTCTATACTTTTATAAACCTTCTAGTATTTCGAAATATCTGAAAATAGATTTGAATTTGAATTACAAAACAGAAAACAGAAACTAAAAAGGAAAAAGTGTTTTGCAAATAAAACAGCAGCAGAGCCGCAGTAGGCTGGCCTAGCTTCCTCTTCTCCCCTTTCTGCCGCCCACTAACAGCTCCCGCAGCCCAACAGCAACCCACCTAGGCCCAGGCCCACATACCCTTGAAGGAAATATGCCCTGAGAGGCAATAATAAAGTTGTTATTATGTATTCCTTGTATATGATAGATGTTTATTTTGCATGCTATAATTGTATTGATAGGAAACATCAATACATGTGTGTTTAATAAACAAAAAGGGTTCCTAGTCATGCCTCTCTTATAGACTAGCTTGTTGATTAACAAGATGATCAAGGTTTCCTGATCATGGACATTGGATGTTGTTAATAACAAGGTCACAACATTTGTGAAATGATGTGATCAACATTCATACGAAGTATAGCATTACGATCAAGTCATTATGTTTATATTGCTATAACATCATACGAAGTAATCTTTATCCTTAGACCATGGGATCATGTTAATTGCTAACACCGGAAGAGTATCTTGATAACATCAAAAGTCACACCGTAACAGGGTGACTATAAAGATGGGTTCAGTGCTACGAAGGTGTTATGTTGAGGCTCATGGATCAAGAGTGGAATTTGTCAATCCAGATGACGGATAGATATACTCTGGGCCCTCTCGGTGATATCACATTAGGATAGCTTTCAAGCAAGTGATGTGATCACTAGAATGTTATATCACGGGAACGAGAAAAGAGTGCATGTCGGTAACGAGATCAAACTAGGTATGGAGATACCAATGATCGAATCTCGGACATGTAATATATCGAGAGACAGAGGGATTTAGTTACAAGCGTTAAAGGTTCTCACGATCACAGGAGTCATCGTTGAATGTGTAGGAGTCAGTATGGATCTCCAGGTCCCGCTGCTGATTATTGATCGGAGAAGGGTCTCGATCATGTCTGCATTATTCACGAACCATAGGGTGGCACACTTAAGAGTTACCGGACACCATTTTGGAGCACATATGCTTCAGACGAAAGAATTGCAAAGCGCAGGAATTGTTTCAATAGAAACCGGAAATTGTTTCGGGTGAAATTGCAGAAGGTGGTTCTGCATGTGATATTGAAATATTGCAAGGGGCTATATGTGAATGTTTGTTAATTAAAGTAATTAACAAAATTCTGAATAAATTTAATAAAAGAGTTTTATTAAATGAGAGAGCATTAAATTTGGAGAAACTTAATGCATTTAAAGTGGAGACTTTAAAAGGGAATGTGAAGAGGCATTTTAATGTGGAGGAGTTACCACCACATGAATGGGGGAGGTGAGGGGTCACCCCCATGCGACCATGGAGAGAGGGGCACCCCTCCTCCTATAAAAGGCCACCCATTCCCTCCTTCATCCTCACACCTCCTTGTGAAGGATCTCTCTCCCCCTCTAGAATTATTCCCCCATGGTCTCGGATTAGCGAGATACATGTTCCCGGTGGCATTTCGTCTGGAAGGAGTTGCTGCTTCCGCTGGATTGCTGGAGAGAGGAGGTGGAGGTTGTCCGGTGGCTTGAACGTGTGTGCGAGTGGGGATGCGCTGCTGAGTTGCGGCGCTCGGACTTCCTCACGATCTTGAGATCGGCAAGTGTACGACTACATCAACCATGAGTTCCTACTCGTTAACAAAGCTCGTTGTCTTCGAGGGTAAGTTATCCATGGATGTATGTCCACCCGTTGCTCTGTATCTAGTAGATAGATCTTGGCGTGTAGTTCTCATCGTAGGAATTTTTTTGTTTTCTATGCTGCGGACCCAACAGTGGTATCAGAGCTTGATCTATGCGTAGGTGCTTTGCACGGGTAGTACACATATGTTAATATGTGGGTGATGATGATCATGTTATTGCATCTTCTATGTACTTTGGATATTGGTGGCATAGTGGGATTAAGCGGCCCGGACCAACCTTACATGTCATCGTACATGAGACCGGTTCCACAACTGACATGCAACTTGTTTTGCATAAGTGGCTGGCGGGTGTCTGTCTCTCCTACTATAGTCAATATCTGATTTACAACGAGTTGCTAATAACTTAGTTATCCTCGTTGTGGTTCATGTTCATAGGTTAGACAGGTTCTATCTCCGAAAGCCCTAATCCACGTAAAACTTGCAATTGATAAATTAGAGGCGTCTAGTTTAGATCGTTGCTGGGCTAGTGTTTTGATATGGTATTGTTGTAAGTAGATGTATAATAGATACTCTTACAACTCACTTAACGTGTAAGTTCCATAGACCTTGGCCTTACACACAAAGGAATGATAGAGATCATACCACGATGCAAATGATAGAGATCAAATGCATGGACCATATCACCTCACTTCACACATTAGATGTTAGCATCTTATATTGCTAGTTTGGCGCTTTTGGTAGCATTATAAGATGATCCCTCATTTAGATATCAAGATAAAATGTGTTCTTCCTTAAGTATGCACTGTTTTATGGATCGTGTTTTGAGGCATCACGTGATGATCGGGTGTTCTCGACTCTACGCTTTCATACAACGGGTGTAAGACAGTTTTACACACGCAAATACTAAGGTTCTTACTTGGCGAGCCTAGCATGTATAGACATGGCCTCGGAACACGGACTAAAAGGTTAAGAATGAGTCATATAGTTGATATGATGCCCATATAGATGCTCGCCTTTGAAGCTACACCGACTCACGTGATGATCAGACTTGGTGTAGTGGATTTGGTTCATGTAATCACCAAAAGGACACGAGGGATGTCGTTTTTGAGTGGGAGTTCATTAGTAATTTGGATTAGTTGAACTCAATCTATCATAAACTTAGTCTAAATATACTTTACAAATTCTGTTGTAGATGGCACCACCTGCTTTTAATTTCAATGTGTTCATGGAGAAAGAGAAACTTGCTGCGAATGGTAGCAACTTCACCAATCTGGCTATGAATTTGAGGATTCTCCTCATCACGCACAAAGCAATATGTGCTAGATGCGCCTCTAGGCCCCCCCACCAGCTCCTGATGCCCCTGACGAGGAAAAGAACGTCTATATAACTCGTTAGGAGGACCACAACTTAGTTCATTGCGGCATACTGTATGGGCTAGAGCCAGAACTTCGAAAACGTTTCGAAAATGGCAATGCCTTTGATACCATGGGAGAATTGAAATTGATTTTCGATACCCATGCTGCCGTAGTGAGTTATATTTCTTCTGATTAGTTCTTTAGCTGCATGATGGAGGAAAACAGCTCAGTTAGTGAGCACGTACTCAAAATGTCCGCACGCCGATAAAGCTTGTGTCGTTGGGAATAACGATTCCCATTGACTTAGGAATACATCGTGTTCTCCAATCTCTCACCTAGCTACAAGAGCTTCGTGATGAACTATAATATGCGTGGCATGAAGAAGTCTCTTCGAGCTTCATCAATGCTTAAGACTGCGAAGTGGAGATTAGGAAAGAACATCAAGTGTTGATGATCAATAGGACCACGGTTTCAAGAAGGACAAGAAAGGCAAGCACAAGGGAAAGAAGGGTGGCAAGTCATTTGCCACGCTGAAAGAAACCCCGAGCTGGCCCTAAGTCCGACAAGTGCTACTATTGCAAGGGGTCGCCATTGAAGCGCAATCGCCCCAAGTATTTGGCAGACAAGAAGTCCGGCAAGGCAAACAAAGGTATATGTGATATACATGTTATTGATGTGTACTTGACTAGTACTCACAGTAGCACCTGGGTATTTGATACGAGATCGGTTGCTAATATATGTAACTCGGTTCAGGGGCTATGGAACAAGCGACAACAAGCAAGGGATGAGGTCACGATGCGGGTCGGCAATGGATCAAGAGTTGATGTGATCGTCGTCGGAACGCTGCCTCTCCATATGCCGTCGGGATTAGTTATAAACCTGAATAATTGTTATTTGGTGCCTGCACTGAGCATGAACATTGTATCCGGATCGTGTTTGATGCAAAGTGGTTATTCATTTAAATCTGAAAACAATGGTTGTTCGATTTATATGAATAATATCTTTTATGGTCATGCACCTATGTTGAATGGTTTATTTCTATTGGATCTCGATAGTAGTATTACGCATATTCATAATGTTGATGCTAAAAGGATTAAACTTGATAATGATATATCTACATATATGTGGCACTGCCGTCTAGGTCATATTGGCGTTAAACGCATGAAGAAACTCCATTCTGATGGACTTTTGGAATCACTTGATTTTGAATCATTTGATACATGTGAGCCATGCCTTATGGGCAAGATGACTGGAACGCCGTTTTCCGGTTCAATGGAACGGGCGACAGATCTATTGGAAATCATACATACTGATGTATGTGGACCAATGAGTGTGTCGACACGAGGTGGATATCGTTATTTTGTTACTTTCACGGATGATTTGAGTAGATATGGGTATATCTATTTGATGAAACACAAGTCTGAAACTTTTGAAAAGTTCAAAGAATTTCAGAATGAAGTGGAAAATCATCATAATAGAATGATCAAATTTCTGCGGTCCGACCGTGGAGGAGAGTATCTTAGTTACGAGTTTAGCACACATATGAAAGACTGTGGAATAGTTTCACAACTCACGCCTGCCGGAACACCACAATGTAATGGTGTGTCAGAACGTCGTAATCGTACTTTATTGGATATGGTTCGATCTATGATGTCTCTGACTGACTTGCCACTGTCATTTTGGGGTTACGCACTGAAAACCGCTGCATTCACTTTAAATAGGGCACCATCTAAATCAGTTGAAAAGACACCGTATGAATTGAAACAAACCTAAGCTGTCATTTCTTAAAGTTTGGGGATGCGATGTTTATGTGAAGAAACTTCAACTGGATAAACTCGAACCCAAAGCGGAAAAATGCGTCTTCATAGGATACCCTAAGGAAACAATTGGGTATACCTTCTATCACAGATCCGAGGGCAAGGTCTTTGTTGCCAAGAATGGATCCTTTCTTGAGAAGGAGTTTCTCGCGAAAGGTGTGAGTGGTCGGAAGGTAGAACTCGAAGAGGTTATTGAACCTTCTCTTCATGAAATGGCGAGTAGCGCAGCTCCAGAAGTTGTTTCGGAGTTGACTTCACCTAATGAAGAGAGAGCTAATGATATTGATCATGAAACTCCGAAAGAGGACACTACCGAACCTCGCAGGTCAAGCAGGACACGTGCAGTCCTGAACTGTACGGCAATCCTGTTATGAATTTCATGATTGATGAAATAGATGACCCTGCGACGCATGAAGAAGCGATGATGAGCCTGATTCCAACAAATGGCTAGAAGCCATGAAATCCGAGGTGGAATCCATGTACGAAAACCAGGTTTGGACCTTGGTGGACTTACCTCACGATCGAAAGGCCGTTGAGAATAAATGGATTTTCAAAAGAAAAACGGATGCTGATGGTAAAGTAACCATCTATAAGGCTCGACTTGTCGCAAAGGGGTTTCGACAAATTCAAGGAGTTGACTACGATGAGACACTCTCTCCCGTAGCGATGCTTAAGTCGGTTAGGATTATGTTAGCAATTGCTGCATATTTCGATTATGGAATATGGCAGATGGATGTCAAAACTGCGTTCCTCAATGGTAATATTGAAGAAGAGTTGTATATGATACAACCTAAGGGTTTTGTCGATCCTAAGGATGCTGATAAGGTGTGCAAACTTCAGCGATCCATCTATGGACTGAAGCAAACATCCCGGAGTTGGAATCTCCGCTTTGATGAGGTGATCAAAGAGTTTGGATTTGTCCAAACTTATGGAGAGGCTTGTATTTACAAGAAAGTGAGTGGGAGCAATGTGGCATTTCCGATATATTATTGATTGGAACTGATTTAGATCTTTTAAATAGTGTTAAAAGTTATCTAAACAGCAAATTTTCGATGAAGGACCTTGGTGAAGCTTCATATATATTAGGCATTAAAATCTATAGAGATAGATCAAGACGCCTAATTGGGTTATCACAGAGTACATACTTGATAAGATATTAAAGAAGTTTAATATGGACGGAAGTAAGAAGAGGTACTTACCTATGTTGCAAGGCAAGACATTGAGTAAGACTCAAAGTCCGGCTACGGCGGAAGAAAGAGAGATAATGGATAAGATCCCCTATGCCTCAGCCATAGGCTCTATAATGTATGCCATGCTATGTACAAGACCGGATGTGGCACATGCTATTAGTTTGACTAGTAGGTACCAATCTGATCCAGGTTCGAAACACTGGATAGCAGTCTAGAATATGTTTCTTATATACGGAGGTGAAGAAGAGCTAGTCGCTAAGTGTTATGTTGATGCAAGCTTTGACACTGATCCGGATGACTCTAAGTCTCAATCCGGATACGTATTTCTCTTGAACGGAGCAGTAGTTAGTTGGAGGAGCTCCAAACAACCTATGGTGGCTGGATCAACGACGGAGGCGGAATATGTTCTTTGCTTGAGCGGCAGAAGCGGTTTGGATGAAGGAGTTCATAACGGAACTAGGTGTGGTTCCTAGTGTGTTGGACCCAATGGTGATCTATTGTGACAACAATGGAGCCATAGCCAACGCCAAGGAACCAAGGTCTCACAAGAATTCCAAGCATATTAAGCGCCGGTTTCACTCCATCCGCGAGCATGTCAAGGATGGAGATATAAAGATTTGTAAAGTACACACGGACCTGAATGTAGCAAATCCGTTGACTAAAGTACTCCTTAGGGCAAAACATGATCAACACCAGAACTCCATGGGTGTTAGATTTATCACTATATAAACTAGATTATTGTCTCTAGTGCAAGTGGGAGACTGAAGGAAATATGCCCTGAGAGGCAATAATAAAGTTGTTATTATGTATTCCTTGTATATGATAGATGTTTATTTTGCATGCTATAATTGTATTGATAGGAAACATCAATACATGTGTGTTTAATAAACAAAAAGGGTTCCTAGTCATGCCTCTCTTATAGACTAGCTTGTTGATTAACAACATGATCAAGGTTTCCTGATCATGGACATTGGATGTTGTTAATAACAAGGTCACAAAGATTTGTGAAATGACGTGATGAACATTCATCAGTATAGCATTACGATCAAGTCATTATGTTTATATTGCTATAACATCATACAAGTAATCTTTATCCTTAGACCATGAGATCATGTTAATTGCTAACACCGAAGAGTATCTTGATAACATCAAACATCACATCGTAACAGGTGACTATAAAGATGGGTTCGATTACTGAAGGTGTTATGTTGAGGCTCATGGATCAAGAGTGGAATTTGTCAATCCGGATGACGGATAGATATACTCTGGGCCCTCTCGGTGATATCACATTAGGATAGCTTGCAAGCAAGTGATGTGATCACTAGAATGTTATATCATGAACGAGAAAGAGTGCATGTCGATGCGAGATCAAACTAGGTATGGAGATACCGATGATCGAATCTCGGACATGTAATATATCGAGAGACGTAGGGATTTAGTTACAAGCGTTAAAGGTTCTCACGATCACGAGTCATTGTTGAATGTGTAGGAGTCGATGCGGATCTCGTGTCCCATTGTTGATTATTGATCGGAGAAGGGTCTCGATCATGTCTGCATTATTTGTGAACCATAGGGTGGCACACTTAAGAGTTACGGACACCATTTTGGAGCACATATGTTTTGAACGAAAAGAATTGCAAAGCGCAGGAATTGTTTCAATAGAAACCGAAATTGTTTCGGTGAAATTGCGTAAGGTGGTTCTGCATGTGATATTGATATATTGCAAGGGCTATATGTGAATGTTTGTTAATTAAAGTAATTAACAAAATTCTGAATAAATTTAATAAAAGAGTTTTATTAAATGAGAGAGCATTAAATTTGGAGAAACTTAATGCATTTAAAGTGGAGACTTTAAAAGGGAATGTGAAGAGGCATTTTAATGTGGAGGAGTTACCACCACATGAATGGGGAGGTGAGGGTCACCCCCATGCGACCATGGAGAGGGGCACCCTCCTCCTTCAAAAGGCCACCCATTCCTCCTTCATCCTCACACCTCCTTGTGAAGGATCTCTCCCCTCTAGAATTATTCCCCATGGTCTCGGATTAGCGAGATACATGTTCCCAGTGGCATTTAAATGCGGAAGGAGTTGTTGCTTCCTGGATCTGGGCGAGGAGGTGGAGGTTGTCCGGTGGCTTGAACGTTTGTGCGAGTGCGGATGCGCTGCTGAGTTGCGGCGCTCGGACTTCCTCACGATCTTGAGATCGGCAAGTGTATGACTACATCAACCACGAGTTCCTACTCGTTAACAAAGCTCGTTGTCTTCGATGGTAAGTTCTCCATGGATGTATGTCCACCCGTTGCTCTGTATTTAGTAGATAGATCTTGGCGTGTAGTTCTCATCGTAGGAAATTTTTTGTTTTCTATGCTGCGGACCCAACAACCCTTTCGACGTTCTATTCGTTGTCTTCTCCGATGCTGGCAAGCAGCTGCCTGTCGTCGGCCTCACTGTCGATCCCTGCCGCCTCGTCTCTGCTGTCCGTCGAGCTCCTGGAGAGGATAAGACACGCGTCGACGCCCCTGCCGTCGTCATCCACTCCCGTGCTCCCTAGTGACCTCCCTCTCTCTTTCCTCTTCCTAGCCGAAGCCCTAGCTCTCTGGCCGCCGCATCCCCGCCATCTCCGGCCACCCCAGGCCCTGCTAAGGCCACAGCAAGGACCGCCGTTGTCTTCTCATTCTTCCCCGCCAAGGTTCACAAGCCGGTGCGCTCCCAATCGCCCGAATCAAGTCCGTCTTCCCCAACCCCGACGAGCTCCACCGTCACCATCGTCATTTCTCCGGTCATCGCCTCGCCTCGTCGTCACCATCAACCGCTTTGGGGTGAGCTTTTGGTGCTCCAGGCACCCTCCGCTTGCTCGCTTGCTCACCGTATCCGCCGCTCGCCGTAGCACCGCAAGTGCTGCCGCTTGGCCTCATCGCCGGCCAGGCTCCGTTGACCTTTAGGTAGCGGTGCCACTGTAGTTAGGTCGCCCATGTCGAGCTACGTCTAACTAGCCACTCCGCGCCATCCCGCGAGTCCCCTAGCACCGCCCCGTCACTGATCTAAGAGCTGTCGTCGGCGTGACGTCATGCTGACATCACCGATGCGTCAGTAGTGCGCGGGTCAGTCCCGGTCAAACACGGCTGGGTCCCACCTGTCCGTGTGTCTGCTGAGGTGGCCCGGAGCCCCTCTATCAGCTACAGTGGCTAGGGTTACCCCGGTGTAAAAGTTTCTAGGTTGTTTAATATTTTCATAAATGGTTTAAATAATTCCAGAAATTGAATAAACACTAGAAATAACTCCACCAGCCATAAGTATAGCGGAGTACACCCTGTACTCAACCTTGCTTTGTTGATACTTTTGCAGCAGGTAAGTGTTACCACAAAAGATGAGTTCGATATGGCATCTACATCGACGAGTAGTTTGGGGTTCCTAGTCGGCAGCTTGGAATCTATGGATTGGGACGTCATCGTTATGCTTCAGGCGTCTTAGGCCATTTGTTAAGTTTGCTATACTTAATAGTATAATTTGCCTTCCGTTGTTTGATGTTTGTGGTCGGTGACCTCTGCTTCTAATAATTTGGTTCTTCGCATAGTTATGAGCATGCTGTAATAACTTTTGTGTCATAGGGTCACTGTAATGTTACTGATTATTTCTCTGTATGATTCCGAGATTTAGGTTAGGCTTATATCAGACAGAGGTCTAGGTTTGTCTAGCCCTAACCCTGGGGGTGTCATAGGTTTTGGTATCAGAGCAGTACTGTCCGTAGGAAAACCTTTCTACTAGTCGATGTTGAGTCTAGTGCTTGTGAAAACTATTTTAAAGTTGAAAAGTATTTGTGGAAAACTCCGGTATGCTTCTTTTTCTCCTTATCTAGTTTCGCTCTAACTCTGGGTCATCTTATCTTGTGTTGACTTTGGAAAGTTTTGCCATCTCGTCTCTTATTTCAAAGCTTAGGTGCCTTTTAGGCATGTCGGTTCTTGACCAACTAACCTAGTGTTGAGTTCTCCAGAGTCAGTTGTGTGTGTTCCTTGTTTCCCATTGCTCCGTTTCAGTTGTGAGATTCCTTTCCATCATGATCTCTCTATCTTATGGGCCCACAACATTGTGTTGATGGTTCCACCGTGATCTGTTCTAGGCATCAAGGTTTCCTTTCGCCTCATGTGCCTCCTTTTTGTTCGTTTGGGTACTTCAGAAGTTGTGTCTTCTTCTGGAATCTACCTCATGGTTACTAGCTTGTAGTACCCTCTGTGCTACCGAGATAGTAGTTACTCCTTTCTCGGGTTTTAACCCTTGGACTTAAATCGAAGATCCCTAATTGTGCTAGATTCTGGTGTTGAGAATCTTGTTCATGAAGCTGACCTTTAACCCAAGATCCATTTCGTTGATCCTTGTTGTTAATGACTACACATTACCTCGGGATGGCTAACTTCTAGTATAGCCTTCATGCTTGTGGTATATGTCATGATTGCATTGGGACAATTAAGGACTTCCCCTACCACATGTAATGGCAAATGTTCTTTAAAGGAACCAAATAGATCATGACATGAGTACTCCTCGTGAGTCTCGTATCTACACTCGTGACTCTACCACACCTCCTTTCTATGCATCGGTCCTCAGAAGATTGTTGACTTATACATCCACATCTCTGGATTCTATCCTGAGCATGTTCTTGTTTTCCCTTGTTGTTTTCCGACCTTTTTCTACCAGTTGGTAGCCAAGTAGTAATGCGCATTGGTGTCTTTCAATGCAAGATACTCTTGTGGTCCGTCAAGATAAACCATTTCGGGGTGTCTAGGAGAAACAAACTCCAGACCTCGTCATTTCTAGGACCAGGACAAAGTGTTGTAATCTGCAGATCGATAAGCATTGATTAGCTTCTAATTTGTTCCACCTCAAGATATCACACTCCTTTATACTAAGAGGTCATGCTGAGTTTCATGACTCCCATAATAAAGTGATGCTCTTACACATATTTACCCACCCTTCCTCCGAGCTTTTGTGCTCGTGAATAATGTGTGTGCGTAATAATGTGGCCATCTAAGATTCTTAGCAGTCATTATTGCTATGACCTCCAAGGACATTTGTGTCATTCTTAGCATGATTGGTGAACTCTATCACAAAGCAAATTGATGATTACACTGACAAGTCCATTAATCTAGTGCACTCTCTTCGGTCAAAGAGTTAGGCTTGTGCCGAAGCTCTAAGACCATATCTTCTTTCTTGTAAAGCAAGTTTACTCTCGAACTAAATGATATATCGATGGTTGATGATATTCTAGATGTCTACTAGAAGTATTGCCATGTTGCCACGTGACCGTGTTGTCAAGTTCTTGAGCAAGCAGTTTCTCTGAATTGCTCCCTTCTCCAAGGATCCGTATTGGATACCCTAAACTAGTTGGTTGAGCTTAAACAACAACTTGGAGAGTTGTAAGACAAAAGTTTTACCTGACTCAGTTCCTTCTAATGGGATGTCTAGTTTGGCTCGTGCTGAAGAAGGATAGTGTTTCCTTCGTGGAAATGTTATCGTCCCCACCTTTGGTTTGATTCCGGCTATCGTCAATCAATCTTAATTCCAAGGACTATCCTGATGGTGTATCTATTTTTGATGTTTCACCTAGGTACATCTTCATGTTCTTCGGTCTGACCAATATTCATGCCTTGTTTATACAACATATGAGTTTATCTTCTTGAAGTATCTTGATAAGTTTAATATTGAGCCCATCGATGACATCCTTATATCCTCCGTAGTAGATTAACCTCATATGGAACAGATGGCACTAGTGTTGGACAATTTTCAGAATCGTCTTCGTGTTATCTCAAAGCATGTGTTCTGGATGTTGGGAGTGACCTTCTCCAGTACACGTGCAAATTGTTAAAAGTTGTCGTCGTGTATTTGAGAAGAGTTATTGTTTCCTCGGGAATCATTTCATGTTAGTCAAGCAAGTGTGAAGTAGTCTTGATATGGTAGGTTGATACCTTCACATATCGAGAACATCCTCTAAACATGCTAAGCCACTGACTGATTTGTCATGGAAGAGAAGAAGTTCTACAAACTTCAGTATCCTCCTAAATGTCTCCCAACAATATGGATGCATTTGTGTTTTGTTGCAATCAATTCATGTAGGGGCAATTATCTTTTGATAACTTGTTAATACATGGGTTTTGCAACCTAGCTCATTATTTTGGAGCTTGACAATGTAGTCCATGTCTTGAGAATCTAGTAACTTCACCTCTATGGTAAATGTTGCAACCTTTCTATTCAGACATGCTGAGTCTAAAGTATCTCTTAACTTAACCAAAGCTGAATCTCAAGCAACAATGATGGTTAGGGTTCTTCAAGGTTTTTGACGTAGGTCTCTTTGAAAATCTGGCAAAGATTGATGTAGTAGTTGACAAAATCAGTCGGAAAGCCTATTGTCATACACTCTTGAATCAGCAAGAACAACCACTCTTCATGAGGCATCTTCTATGACTTGTTGTAGAAGTTGTGCTTATGGTTTCCTTTGTATATGAAGTCTAACCTTTTACTTGATGTTCGCCTTCTCGAACATCAAGGAGAACATTTAAAGTAGTGTTGCTAAATGTCTCTCGATCGATCTTCCAAACCCTTTTATGTTGGCAAGCATTTTGTTGTGCCAAGTAACTAAAGTCTAGTAATGAAGTTTCTTTTTCCTCGTGTCATCAGGAATCTTCTTATATATTCATCTTAGTGGTGTAAAGTGATATCATGATTGCTGGCAAAGATTTTGATAGACCTGGATGAATAAAGAGTTTCCTTCGTTTCCTCTAACATGTTCAAAGAGCGACTATGGTTTTGATAATCAGAAGTTTCTCTTGTTACTTGTTCCTTGTGGCTCTTACGAGTCCTCTCCACTAAAGAAACCTTTCTATCTTGACCTTTTGTTGAATGAAGAGTGATCCTTCTATATCAAAAGTAGTTCAATAGTTGGTTCTCCGTATCTTTGTACCTGTGAAATCTCTTAAGTCGCACAGAAGAGGTTCGTCTCTCGATGTATGTGGCCGTGTTCTTCCTGTTGTATGCTCTCCTTTTCAAAAGCTTAAATTATTCTGAAGCTCAATGGTCTCAATCCTTATGAAGACCAGCTATCTACCACCTTGAAAAATATCTCCTTTTGTTTCCTCCCTTACCTTGACGTGTTTCACAATCGTTGGATCCAGAGATGTTTTGAAACATCTATCCATGACTTAACCATGAGATACTCTGTTTGTGGTTCTGTGGCATTCCCTCTCATCCTTAGTGTATGTGGCTACCTCGAAGAAATGAAGCGCTTCATTCATTCAATAATGGTGGCATGGATCAACCGCTTAGAGAAGATCGTTGAAGTCTAGTGTAACCCTGTTCTTTCTATCTTCCTACCTAGGAATCTCGGGACGAGATTTTGTTAAGGAGGATAGAGCTATAACACCCCTAGTTTTATTAAATAGTAATTAAGGTTTGTTTGAGCATAGCATGAGCATCATATTAAAATGCATGCAAGAAACGGAAAAAACCCTAAACACTAATCTCCCCCTCTCTATTTGAAATGTATTTAAAAAGGTTTTGAATTTTGAAAATTACCAAAACAAATGGATCCCAAATTGAATACAAGGGCTCATGGTTATTTATATACTTTTACAAACCTTCTAGTATTTCAAAATATCTCAAAATAGATTTGAATTTGAATTACAAAATAGAAAACATAAACTAAAAAGGAAAAAGTGTTTTGCAAATAAAACAGCAGCAGAGCCGTAGTAGGCCTGCCCAGCTTCCTCTTCTCCCCTTTCTGCCACCTGCTCCCGCTGGCGTGACGTCATCCTGATGTCACTCGTGCATCAGCAGTGCGCGGGTCAGACCCGGTCAAACACGACTGGGTCCCACCTGTCCGCGTGGTAGCTGAGGTGGCCCGGGGCCCCTCTGTCAGCTACAGTGGCTAGGTTTGCCCCGGTGTAAAAAGTTTCTAGGTTGTTTAATATTTTTAGAAATGGTTTAAATAATTCCAGAAATTGAATAAACACTAGAAAATTCACATCTAATTCATTTTAAATCAGAAAAATATGTATAATATATCAAAATGTTCAGAGAAATGAGATCTATACAATATACTCATAATCATGCATTCTTTAGCAACTTAAATTGCAAGTTTAATTAGAAGAATCAATTGAACCCCGTAGGTGACTCCGAGGTTCCCCCTGTTCTAGGGTTTGTACCCCTCGGAGCCTGTTTAAAATGACCAAGCATGCTCTAGGGTTCATTTCAATACACTTTAACTTGTCATATCATCATCCTTGCTTGATCATTGCATCGATGCCATGTATTGATTGTTCCTTTCCTTTCCGGTGTTTCTGATTCTTCTCGGTAGATCTCGGAGTTGATGTGAGCAAGGATAGTGAGTCAAAGATTGAAGATCGAGATTAACACCATCGAAGAGAAGTACTTGATCAATGGTGAACAATGTCAAGTAGATGTACCTGAAGTTCTTCTCTGGGTATCAACAGGCAAAGGCAAGCAAAACCCCACATGTGATAGAATCCTACGATTTCAAAGTATTTCATTCCTGCCATGTGCATACGATTCCAAAGTCTTTTATCGATAGATACAGTAATCCTATCTGATGCATGTTCCCTTTGTAGCCTATATTCCCTGATCTACTACTCCTAGCTTAACTAGGGTTTGGCTTATGAGCTTCACTAGAGCTGCTATATCTGTTGTGCATAGCCAAACTTAGTTGTTACCGCTGGTCAATCCGGAAGATGAATCAGAGCTACGAATGAACCTAGTTGAACAGGAGAACATGGTATGATCAGAGATGAATGCTAAACATGCTAAGGCTTGTATGGGAGGCCATGAGGGTTGTGGTTTTTGCACTTCCATACTTGCCACCCTTAGGACCCGAGGTTCTTGCCTCTTGAACCAACACGAGCGTACAGCCACACGGGGCCTAGGAAATCCCTTGAACCCGACTTGCCTAGTCTGATCCATGAATCCGTAGTTTGAGATTTCATTCGGCACCCGCATGGAAAAAGTTTTTGTAAAATGGTGCAAGCATATAGGACATGGTCGGGTGAAGGGTGCACGGCACTGAAACTGGATCCCGGTACACAGGGTCGAGGACCGCCTGGGAGTATGGCCAACTACCACAGTCGGGAACCCTTCTGGGTGACTCATGGATTAGGCAAAAGCAAGGGAAAGGTTTTGGTCGACCACCCTCTGTTAGCACACCAAGGAAGTGTGTCAAGTGGCATTAAGGGTCGGTCGGCGCGTGTGGGTAAAGTTGTACACCCCTGCTGGGTTAAATCTTTTCGAAAAGCTGTGTCCACGGTTATGGATGACTTGGGAATGGACGTGGGATCATAGAGAAGAATAACCTAATCGTAAAACTTGGCAAGTAAGTAAAGTGTGCTTAAGGATGCTTCCTCAAGGATCGAGGGGTGATCCTAGATGATAGGTTTAGCTGATGATGATTTGGTGGATATCAAGAGATGATCAAGTTAGATATATCGCTTTCTTATCCCCTTTTAAAATGATCTATTTAGTCAAGCTTCTTCTCCTCCCTCTGGTTTTACGAACAAAGACAACTTTATGCAAAATAACTCCACCATCCATAAGTCTTGTGGAGTATACCCTGTACTCAGCCTTGCTTTGTTGATAATTTTGCAGCAGGTAAGTGTTACCATAGAAAATGAGTTCGATACAGCATCAACATCGACGAGTAGTTTGGGGTTCCCGGTCGGCAGCTTGGAATCTATGGATTGGGACGTCATCGTTATGCTTCAGGCTCTTAGTCCATTTGTTAAGTTTGCTATACTTAATAGCATAATTTGCCTTCTGTTGTTTGATGTTTGTGGTCAGTGACCTCTGCTTGTAATAATTTGGTTCTTCGCTCAGTTATGAGCTTGCTGTAATAACTTTTATGTCGTAGGGTCATAGTAATGTTACTAATTATTTCTTTGTATGATTCCGAGATTTAGGTTAGGCTTATATCAGACAGAGGTCTGGGATTTGTCTAGCCCTAACCCCGGGGGTGTCATAGGTTTTGGTATCAGAGCAGTACTCTCCGTAGGAAAACCTTTCTACTTGTAAATGTTGAGTCTAGTGCTTGTGAAAACTATTTTAAAGTTGAAAAGTATTTGTGGAAAACTCCGGTATGCTTCTTTTTCTTTTTTTTGAGGTGAAACAGTAGGGAGAATCCCCACTGCGTTTTTTTTATTATAAGGTATGAGTATGTTACAAAGATAAATACAAATAGTCTATTGATCTAAGGTAGATCAAAACAAGAATATAAAGCCATTCAAAAGTGGGTAAAGTCTATCCTATCCCTAATCTAATTGTTGGTTCAGCCAGGCTTTGAATTTCTCCTCGTATTTTTTTATTCTGAATTGTAACCATCTCATCTCTTGATAGAAGATTGCTTTCCATCTTTCAAGTGTGGGTCTTTTGTCATTAAAAATCTTCTCATTTCTGCATATCCAAATACCCTAGGTAGTCATGATAATGATTTCCATTGCAAATGGCAGGTGTAACTTTTCTTTGATGTCTGAAATAGATTCCAATCCTGATAGGTTTGCAGTTCTGTTTCTGTAAATATGGTCCCAACATTTGTTTGCAAATGGACATTCCCAGAATAGGTGGTTTACTGACTCTTCCAAGTAACAGTTGGATGTTACACAGTTGTAGTCAGGCAGGATGAACTGCTTTCTTTTCAGAAGATTCCTTGTATTCAATCTGTCCAGAAGCAAAAGCCAGAAGAAGAACTTATGTTTATTTTGGCAAGAGGATGTCCATACCCAAGAGAAGTGTGGTGGTGATGGGGAGTATCCAATCATGGCTGAGTAGGCCTTTTTTACTTCATATTTATCTGACCCCCAAATATAGCTCCAACTATCATGGGTATCCCCATGAGTGGTATGCATGATTTCCTGGCATCTTTCTTCCATGATTACAAACTCAGAGTATGCTTGTTGAGAAAGTGGTAGGTGAAAATTATCCTCCAAGAAATCAGCATGTAAGAAATCATGTACACTGATATTTGAAGACTTAGCATAGGACAGAAGGTGAGGGAATTTATTCATCAGGCACTCATCTTGCCAAAGGTCAGACCAAAAATATGCAGACTTTCATGAATTCAGATTGCACTTAGCCATGCCTTTAAAATTATCAATTAACTTGATATGAGATTTCCACCAGAATGATCCTTCCATGCTTCTTCCTGGTAATTTTCCATTTTTGTAGCAAGTTTCCCATATGAGATGAACCCAAGGGATGTCATGGTGATTGTAGAATTTGTCCAGATTTTTTAGAAGGAGGGCAGTATTTTGAATCTGTAAGTTTAGTACCCCTAGACCCCCCTGATTTTTAGGACGGCAGATTTTGTCCCAAGACACCAGAGCTTGTCCTTTTGCCTGAACATCTTCAGTCTTTTTTCTCCACAGACAATGTCTCATGTATTTTATAATTTGATCCTTGATGGAAATTGGTACCTCCAAACAGCTCATGAAAAATAGAGGGAGTGAGCACAGAACAGATTTTACCAGTTGCAATTTTCCTCCATAGTTCAAGAAATCAGCTATACCACATAATCTTCTTTCAACTCTTTGAATAATGGGCAAAAAGTGTTCCATAGATGGTTTTGAAATGCTTAGTGGCAATCCAAGGTAGGTGAAAGGGAGGCTACCAGTTTGACAATTGATTGTCAGAGCAAAATGCATTAACCTATCCTTACATAAGTTTATTGGCATCATGCTAGATTTCAAGTAGTTGACTTTGAGCCCAGTGGAATCTGCAAATGTTTGAAGAAATGCTTTCAAGCAGAATAATTGAGTAGCATCTGCCTTAAGTACCACCAATGTATCATCAGCATATTGAATAACAGGGAAATCACTGTTGGGGGCTCCATCTATAGGGGGGGTAGAAGGTTCATATGCATGGCCTTATTCAAGACAGATTGTAGAAGGTCAGCAGCAAGAACAAATAGTAGTGGTGAAAGTGGGTCACCTTGTCTCACACCTCTCCTGCAATAGAATTTTTTCCCAGGCACTCCATTTAGTAGGATTTCAAAGGATCTAGATTCAAAGATCATTTCTATCCATTTGATCCATTTCCTGCCAAATCCTCTAGCTTTGAGGATATTTATGATGGCAGAGTGATCAATAGTATCAAATGCTTTCTCAAAATCAAGTTTTAGAATTAGGATTTCCTACTTTGATTTGTGGCATTGGAATAGGTATTCAAAAGCCCATCCAAGGCAATCCTGAATAGATCTATTATTGAGAAAACCATATTGATTTTTATGCACCCATTCCAGAATAACAGATTGCAGTCTGTTTGCAAGAAGTTTGGTAATGATTTTGAACACACGGTTCAATAAGGAAATTGGCCTGAAATCAGCAGAGGTAGAAGGGCATGTAATTTTAGGAATGAGAGAAATGTAGGATGAGTTGATGCTCTCAAGAGAGACTTTCTCATTGAAGAAGTCATGGATCAGCATTTTGATATCATTTCTAGTGATTGACCAGCAGCTTTTGATAAATTCATTGTTAAAACCATCAGGCCCAGGTGACTTGTCATTTGGCAAATCAGAAATAACCTCCTCAATTTCTTTGTCGGGAAAAGCTTTTTCAAGTGAATTCTTCATCTCATCAGTCATTCCATTTCCATAGAAATCTGCCAGGTTGAAATGCATCTCAGTTTTGTTTGATGTACCCATTCTTTCTCTGAAGTCATTCCATAGAATATCAGCCTTGTCATAGTGATTGAAAAATTCATGGCCACTTTTATTCTTGATCATTGAAATATAATTGTGCCTATAACTGATGGTATCTTTGGAGCGAAAAAACTTTGTGTTCTCATCCCCCAGTTTTACCCATTTAATTTTCCCTCTTTGTTTCCAATAGGTGTTTTGATTCTGGAGTAGTGAGATAATATGGGATTTCAGAATATCTCTGAGGTGCCATTCATTGATGGTTAAGGTTCTAGATTCTTCAAGTAGATCCAAAAGGTCAATTGTGTCATTCACCTTAGCAATTTGGTCCCTTAAGCATGGTAACTGTTTGGCCCATATCTTGATGCCTCTCCTCACATTTTTCAATTTGGCACATATCCTTTTTGCCAAGTCCTGATGATTCACTGGTATATTCCAGGAATTTTGCACAATCTGTTTAAAATCAGAATGATGAAGCCAGTGATTTTCAAATCTAAAAATTTGTGTCTTGGGAATGTTAGTTCCAATAGAGATGACACAAGGTAGATGATCAGAAGTAGGCTTGGATAATGGGGTAACCAATGTATATGGATATTTGGTTGTCCATGAGCTAGAAGTAAAGAACCAATCAAGTCTTTCCAGCAGTAGGTCTTTCTGCATGTTACTCCAAGTGAATTTCCTTCCTTTCAGTGGTAGTTCAATAAGTCCCAGATTGCTGATAGCATCATTAAAAAGCATAGTTTCATTAACATCCCCCCACTTTTATTTCTATCAGTAAGTCTTCTGATAAGATTAAAATCCCCTAAGACAAGCCAATCTACATTATCAGGCATAGAGATGTTGGAAAACCAGTCCAAAAAGTCAATTTTCCTATCTGCTTGAGATGGTCCATAGATATTTGTAAGAGTCCAGGAGTCATAAGTCACCTTATCTAGTTTCGCTCTAACTCTGGGTCATCTTACCTTGTGTTGACTTTGGAAAGTTTTGCTATCACGTCTCTTATTTCAAAGCTTAGGTGCCTTTTAGGCATGTCGGTTCTTGACCAGCTGACCTAGTGTTGAGTTCTCCAAAGTCAGTTGTGTGTGTGTTCCTTGTGTCCCTTTGCTCTGTTTCAGTTGTGAGATTCCTTTCCATCATGATCTCTCTATCTTATGGGCCCACAACATTGTGTTGATGGTTCCACAGTGATCTGTTCTAGGCATCAAGGTTTCCTTTCGCCTCGTGTGCCTCCTTTTCATTCGTTTGGGTACTTCAGAAGTTGTGTCTTCTTCTGGAATCTACCTCATGGTTACTAGCTTGTAGTACCCTCTGTGCTACCGAGATAGTAGTTACTCCTTTCTTGGGTTTTAACCCTTGGACTTAAACCGAAGATCCCTGATTGTGCAAGATTCTGGTGTTGAGAATCTTGTTCATGAAGCTGACCTTTAACCCAAGATCCATTTCATTGATCCTTGCTGTTAATGACTACACATTACCTCGGGATGGCTAACTTCTAGTATAGCCTTCATGCTTGTGGTATATGTCATGATTGCATTGGGACAATTAAGGACTTCCCCTACCACATGTAATGGCAGATATTCTTTAAACGAACCAAATAGATCATGACAAGAGTACTCCTCGTGAGTCTCGTATCTACACTCGTGACTCTACCACACCTCCTTTCTATGCATCGGTCCTCGGAAGATTGTTGACTTATACATCCACATCTCGGGATTCTATCCTGAGCATGTTCTTGTTTACCCTTGTTGTTTTCCGACCTTTGTATACCAGTTGGTAGCCAAGTAGTAATGTGCATTGGTGTCTTCCGATGCAAGATACTCTTGTGGTCCGTCAAGACAAACCATTTCCGGATGTCTAGGATAAACAAACTCCAGACCTCGTCATTTCTAGGACCAGGACAAAGTGTTGTAATCTGCAGATCGATAAGCATTGATTAGCTTCTAATTTCTTCCACCTCAAGAGATCACACTCCTTTATACTAAGAGGTCGTGCTGAGTTTCATGACTCCCTTAATAAAGTGATGCTCTTACACATATTTACCCACCCTTTCTCCGAGCTTTTGTGCTCGTGAATGATGTATGTGCGTAATAATGTGGCCATCTGAGATTCTTAGCAGTCATTATTGCTATGACCTCCAAGGACATTTGTGTCATTCTTAGCGTGATTGGTTAACTCTATCACAAAGCAAATGGATGATTACACTGACAAGTCCATTAATCTGGTGCACTCTCTTCGGTCAAAGAGTTAGGCTTGTGCCGAAGCTCTGAGACTATGTCTTCTTGCTTGTAAAGCAAGTTTCCTCTCGAACTAAATGATATATCGGTGGTTCGTGATATTCTTGATGTCTACTAGAAGTATTGCCATGTTGCCACGTGACCGTGTTGTCAAGTTCTTGAGCAAGCAGGTTCTCTAAACTGCTCCCTTCTCCAAGGATCCATATTGGATACCCTGAACTAGTTGGTTGAGCTTAAACAACAACTTGGAGAGTTGTAAGACAAAAGTTTTACCTGACTCAGTTCTTGCTAATGGGATGTCTAGTTTTGTTCGTGCTAAAGAAGGATAGTGTTTCCTTCGTGGAAATGTTATTGTCCCCACCTTTGGTTTGATTCGGGCTATCATCAATCAATCTTAGTTCCAAGGACTATCCTGATGGTCTATCTATTCATGATGTTTCACCTAGGTACATCTTCATGTTCTTCGGTCTGACCAATATTCATGCCTTGTTCATACAACATATGAGTTTATCTTCTTGAAGTATCTTGATAAGTTTGTTATTGAGACCATCGATGACATCCTTATATCCTCTGTAGTAGATTAACCTCATATGGAACATATGGCATTAGTGTTGGACACTTTTGAGAACCATCTTCGTGTTATCTCGAAGCATGTGTTCTGGATGTTGGGAGTGACCTTCTCCGATTCACATGCAAATTGTCGAAAGTTATCACCGCGGATTTTAGAAGAGTTATCTTTGTTTCCTCGGGAATCATTTCATGTCAGTCAAGCAAGTGTGAAGTACTCTTGATATGGTAGGTTGATACCTTCACATCTCGAGAAAATCCTCTAAGCATGCTAAGCCACTGACTGATTTGTCATGGAAGAGAAGAGGTTCTACAAACTTTAGTATCCTCCTAAATGTCTCCCAACAATAAGGATGCATTTGTGTTTTGTTGCAATCAATTCATGTAGGGGCAATTATCTTTTGATAACTTGTTAATACATGGGTTTTGCAACCTAGCTCATTATTTTGGAGCTTGACAATGTAGTCCATGTCTTGAGAATCTAGTAACTTCACGTCTATGGTAAATGTTGCAACCTTTATATTCAGACATGCTGAGTCTAAAGTATCTCTTAACTTAACCAAAGATGAATCTCAAGCAGCAATGATGGTTAATGATATTCAAGCTTTTTGACGTAGGTCTCTCTGAAAATCCGGCAAATATTGATGTAGTAGTTGAGAAAATCAATCGGAAATCCTATTGTCATACACTCTTGAATCAGCAATAACAGCCACTCTTCATGAGGCATCTTCTACGACTTGTTGTAGAAGTTGTGCTTATGGTTTCCTTTGTATCCGAAGTCTGACCTTTTACTTGATGTCTACCTTCTCGAACGTCAAGGCGAACATTTAAAGTAGTGTTTCTAAATGTCTCTCGGTCGATCTTCTAGACCCTTTTATGTTGGCAAGCATTTTTTTGTGCCAAGTAACTAAAGTCTAGTAATGAAGTTTCTTTTTCCTTGTGTCATCAAGAATCTTCTTATATATTCATCTTAGTGGTGTAAAGTGATATCATGATTGCTGGCAAAGATTTTGATAGACCTGGATGAATAAATAGTTTCCTTCGGTTCCTCTAACATGTTCGAAGAGTGACTATGCTTTTGATAATCAGAAGTTTCTCTTGTTACATGTTCCTTGTGACTCTTACGAGTCCTCTCCACTAACGCATCCTTTCTGTCTTGACCTTCTGTTGAATGAAGAGTGATCCTTCTGTATCAAAAGTAGTTCAATAGCTTGGTTCTCCGTATCTTTGTACCTGTGAAATCTCTTAAGTCGCATAGTAGAGGTTCGTCTCTCGAAGTATGTTGTCGTATTCTTCCTGTTGTATGCTCTCCTTTTCAGAAGCTTAAAATCTTCTGAAGCTCAATGGTCTCAATCCTTATGAAGACCAGCT
This sequence comes from Avena insularis, assembly GCA_023614405.1. Taxonomy (NCBI): domain Eukaryota; kingdom Viridiplantae; phylum Streptophyta; class Magnoliopsida; order Poales; family Poaceae; genus Avena; species Avena insularis. Next base: position 653,087,910 of record CM042690.1, on the reverse strand, counting down.
ATCTACCACCTTGAAAACCATCTCCTTTTGTTTCCTCCCTTACCTTGACGTGTTTCATGCTCGTTGGCTCTAGAGATGTTTTGAAACATCTATCCATGAGTTAACCATGAGATACTATGTTTGTGGTTCTGTGTCATTCCCTCTCATCCTTAGTGAAGGAGATATGCCCTAGAGGCAAATAATAAATAGGTTTTTATTGTCATATTTCAATTAGTTCATAATAGTTTCATATTGTGCTATAACTATATTAATACGAAACGTTAATACACGTGTGGTATGTAAACAAACCGTGTCTCTAGTTACCTCTAGCGAACTAGTTCATTGGTCATGAGGATGATCTAGGGTTTCGAGATCATGGGCATTTATGCCAGTTGACAATGAGGTCACGTCATTAGTTGAATGATGTGATAGACAAACAACCCAACCAGTTGTATCTTAATGAGATCTAGTTACAAAGTTCACCATTAATGATAAAATTAAGGAAACCTCGCGACCTATCCTTAGACTATGAGATAATGAAAATCACTGTTCTGGAGGGAGCTTAGATGGTTATCAAGTATCACTCCGTGACTGGGTGATCAAAAAGGTGCAACTCAGGTTTCCCAAAGGAGCGCGTAGAGGAGTACATATCAAGACTAGGATTTTCCAATCCATGTAACGGATAGATACATATGTGCCCATCTTGGTGATGTTGCATTAACGAAGCTTGCAAGCGTGTGACTGGGTCACAGAATGCAACGACACGGAAACGAGAAAACAAGTTCATCGGTAACAAGATCGAACGAAGGTATAGAGATACCGTAGATCAAATCTCGGGTGAACTAGGTATCGAGTGGCAAAGGGAATGGGAAACGACTGTTTACGGTTCAAACGACATTGTCATCGTGGAATGCACAGGGGTCAATATGGGCATCCCGGTCCCGCTATTGATCATTGATAGAGATCATGTTTGTGCCATTCCCGAGCCGTGGGGAAATACACTTAAGGGTATGATGAGCTAGAGATCCTCTGTAAGTTGGAATCACCATATGAAAGAGAAAAAGGAAACCGGAAAAGTTCCGTGAGAGAACCGGAATCGTTTCGGGAAAGATCTGAAGTCGTTTGGAGGAAATCGAAAGGGAACTGAAAGGTGTTTCGGGTCAAATCGGATTTTGTAATATGTATTTACATATTAATTAATGTAATGAATATTAAATATAATATTAAAATCTAATTTTAAGGGGTATTCCACTAATGGTCCAAACTTCCTAGGGAAAAAGGGCCCATTAGGGAAAACCGAAGGAGGGAAGGGTCAAGGGTCAAAAGACCCAAGGCCTAGGCACCTCAAGGGGGCCCACCTGGCCAGCCTAGGGCTGTGCGTGGGGTGGGGCCCACCCCAGGCCGGCTGGCCCATGAAGGCCCATGCGCCTCCCCCTCTCTCCCTTGTTTAGTCCCACATGGGAAACCCAAAGGGGAGGGCACACCCCCTCCCCCTATATAAAGGGGTGACCATGTGTGGGAATAAACACACCAATATTTGGAGAAGTCCTTTGGTTGACTTTCTCCTTCCCTCTCTCTCTCTTGTCTCCATGCGTTGGTACGGTCTCAAGTAAGGACTGTCCGAGCATGAGACACCGCACCTGCAACACGCCGTTGCACTGCAGGGATTCCAAGCCGGAGATCTACTTCCGCACTCCCGGCAGGGATCAAGGAGTCGGAGGTCGTCATCATACACCGTATGTGTACAAAACCACGAGGGGCCTGATGACCCACAAGTATAGGGGGTGTATCACAGTATTTTTGAGGGAAGTGAAACCCAATTTATTGACTCGACACATGGGGAGCCCAAGAATATTTATAAGCCTTAACAACTGAGTTGTCAATTCAGCTGCACCTGGAAACAATCTTGCTCACAGCAGTTTATCAGTAGCAACAGTTTTGTAGTCGGAATAGCAAAGTAACAGCAGTAGTAAAGTAAAGATAGTAGTAACAATAGCAGTAAACAGTGGGATTCGAGTGCGGTAGGCATAGGGATGGATGGACGAGCGTTGCATGGACAAGACAATTCACATAGCAATCAGAACATAGGGCAATTGCAGATAAATAAGATAAAGCATCCAAGTACTCGATAATCCTATGCATGTGTTCCATATATAGTCATACGTGCTCGCAATGAGAACTTGCACAACATCTTTTGTCCTGCCAGCCCGTTTGCAGCGGGGCCTCAAGGGAACTACTGGAAATTAAGGTGCTCCTTTTAATAGAGCACCGGAGCAAAGCATTAACACTCCGTGAATGCATGTGATCCTCACATCAAAGCCATTCCCTCCGGTTATCCCGATTTCTGTCACTTCGGGGCCATTGGTTTCGGACAACAACGTGTGTATACAACTTGTAGATAAGACCAAAAACAATACTATCATAATGAATCAATAACATGTTCAGATCTGAAATCATGGCACTCGGGCCCTAGTGACAAGCATTAAGCACAACAAGTCGCAACAAAGTCATAAAGCGCTAATATAAGATACTAGGCACCATGCCCTAACAATCTGATGCCATTACATGAACGATCTCATCCAACCCCTACCATCCCCATAGCCTATAGCGGGGGATTACTCACTCATAGATGGGGGAAACATGGATGGTCGATGGAGAAGCAATGGTGATGATGATGGCGATGATCTCCTCCAATTCCCCATCCCAGCAGGGTGCCAGAACAGAGTTTCTGGTGCTGTTTCGTGGAATCTCGTGGTGGCGGCGGAGCGGAACTCCTTCTGGAAAAACGTCAAACCCCCTTGAGTTTTTAGGTCAGAAGGCAACTTATAGGCGAAGAGGGAGATCGAGGGGGACTCTGGTTTGGCCAGACCACCCCCTGGCGCGGCCAGGCCCAGCCCGCGCGGCCAGGTGGTGTGGCTAGGCCCCAGCCCCACTCCGTCTCATATTCTGGCTCCGGGAGTCTTCTGGTGAAATAGGATTTTTGGCTTTTGTCTCGTCCAATTCCAAGAATATTCATTTTCTGACTTTCCTGGAACCAAAAACAGCAGAAAATAGGCAGCTGGCACTATGGCTCTTGTTAATAGGTTAGTCCAAGAAATCATATGAAAAGTACTCCAAAGTGTGGACAAAACATAAGAAAGTAGATAAAACCAAGCATGGAACATCTAAAATTATAGATACATTTGCAATGTATCAACATCCCCAAGCTTAACTCCTGCTCGTCATCGAGTAGGTAAGTGATAAAAAGAAAGAATAATTTTTGAGGTGACAGCACCATCATAAACTTGATCAAAGTATTTGTAAAACATTCAAAGTTGGGATCATAGTACTTCAATCATAACATGAAAGACAAAGTTCTAGCAATAAGACAAAGAAACTATGTTGCAACATGAAAAGGCATAAACAAAAGATTCATGAATAACAATGCTTTGCAAGACGTTTGTTTGTTTCACATAAAGAAAACATAGCATAGTGGCACTCAGCTTGTCCCTCATAGAGTAGCAAACATAAATGCATAGGACACCTTCAAAGTTTATAAGAGTGACTAGATACAAATAGTTTAAAGCAAGCAATATCAAGGTATGCATCAATCAATAAGTCTTGGGACAATGCACATAGAACTAAGAATGGCCACTATGCTCTCAAAGTAAGTGCATAAAGGTAGAAGGTGGAGACTCAATATATAAGTGGAAGAAAGGCCTTCATAGAAGCAAGCAGAGATTCAAGTTTCATAAAGAGCTTACAAAAATTATGGTACTTAATAGCTTTCAGCTCTCATTGCCCCTATCCTAAGCATCTTGAAGTGATTAAGGTTAAAGTGAACAAACTATGGTGTACATGCTTGACGAAGTATAAGTTAGAAATCTCATGTCCCTTGAATACGAGGGCTGCTCCTCATGCTACTCAAGTTTAGTCACCGGTAAGTTCTTGTCATCGTAAGTACATGTGTATCATAGAGAACCGCCAATAAGGTACCCCTTGCCCGATGATACGGAAGAATCCCCATATCAAAATGACAAGGCAAGCAGACAACGAGCATCTCAGCAATCTTCTTATTTACCATGGGAATATGGTGCTTTTTTCTCTCTTTCCTCTTCTCATAATCTCTTTTTTTCTTTTTTCTCTTTTTTCTCAATATAGGACTCTTTTTTATAAGAAGAATGCTTCATAGACAGCTCATTATGGTTACGCTACAGGTTACGCTCATTATGGTCAGCATGGATTAGACCAGCGGCCCAGGCATTTCTCTAACACATATACATAACTCCATGGACTTACAAGCTCCCCTTTCATTTCACACCGACGACATCTATAGACAACAGAGCATGATATCAACTAGGTATAAAGTACCAGTGCAATGTTGAAAGCGTTCCCCATGACAGCTTGGTTCTGCTAATTCCCAACAAATAAGTGCAAGCATATACAACATAGACGACACAATGGTTCAAGTTTATTAAGGGCAAGAAAAGTAAAGTGTGCCATCAAGTTTGTGAGAGCTTTAATCACTAGTTTTCTCATAACAAGTTTAATTTGGAAGGTAAACAAAAGCATGAATATACTTGGAATAGCATATGCTAGTAGGTAGGTATGGTGGAATCTTTGGAATAACTTGGTTTAGGGAGTTGGATGAATGAGTGGAACTCATACTTGGTTGTGGAGGCTAGCAAAAGACTGGGAGTGACAAACTAAGAGAGCAATAATGGCCATAATCATGCAGAGGGACAAAACATCATTGATCAAAGCATAAAGTGATACTACAAGTTGAAAACTAAAGGATCATAAAGGCTATGGTGACTTAAGATAGTCATAACATGGTGTAAACATGCGCCAAGTCAACCCAAATAAAGCATCAAAGGAGAATACCACTATACTATGCTTTAATAAGCTAAAACAACGCATGATTCATCCAAGGCACGTTAAGCAATCTCAATTGTTTATAACAAGTCATGCTACAGCAAATAATACTAAGCATAAAGCCAAAACAATGTCAATCATGGCATGAAAAGCATAGGCCACAGTCAAAAACGAGCTCTTTTTACCACTTAAGCATGAACTTTCCTACTCTTTTCCAAACCAAACCAAACTATTTGAAAACCAATGTATCAAAGAGGGGTCCAACCAATTTATTCAGAAAACTAAGCAAACAAAAGCAAACGAAAAACCAAAACTAAAACAAAAAAGAAGACGCTCCAAGAACAACACAACTGTGCATGAAACAATAAAAATGAAGCGTTTGGAAGAAACCTGGGATTTTTATTGATGAAGAAGGGGATGCCTTGGGCATCCCCAAGCTTTGACGCTTGTACTTCTTGGATGTTTATTGCGGTGACATGTGTGGCATCCCCAAGCTTGAGCTTTAGTCCATCCTTCATCTCATTACTCATTTCTTCCATACACCTGAAATTTTTCCTTCATACAAAACTTCACACAATCTTTATTAGCAACATTAGTGCACTCAAGATAATAGGTCTTTAAGGTTCAGTTATAACACCAATAAAACTTCCATTAAAACACTAGCTACTTTAACACTTCCCTCAAAAATCTCAATTCCCCAAAAGAACTCAAAAAGGAACCAACAAGAAGCAAATGCAGAAAATGGCAGAAATCTGTCAAAACAGACCAGCAGGTAAATACGAATTTTTTTGAATACCTTCTGTTGCTCAAATCAAAAAGTGTTGAAATAACGTAAGTTAGATAACAACCTGGGGAAGAAGCACAAAAATTCACGCCTCAAAAGGATGTTCAGAGATTTTACACGAATTTTTACGGTGAAACACAGAAATCTGTTTCGCGACAGCAACTTTCTCAATCATTACTTTTCTCTCATTAGAGGTCACTCTTGGCACAAAAAGCAATAAAAAGGATAAGGAGCGGTTATTACTGAAGTAATAACTTCCAAGACTCATCTAAAACTTTTGGGTTATCTCCCAATAAGTACTTTTCTTTAACCTCTTTAAGTTAGGCATAAAAATAAAAGTAAACAAAGATAATCATGGTGAAAACATTGTTTTGTTCATTGAAATCCTTTTGTTAACAAGGTTGATCAGGTCTTGTTACCAAAACAATTCCATATGAAGCAAAACTTTGTATTCCACTAATGATTATGTTACCTCAACCTTGATAGCAATGGTCCCAATCATAATAGTTTCAAATTTTTCTCTTGGTATGGGACAATATATTTCTCCAACTTGAATGCCCTCAACATGTTCAATTGAATTCAAACCATAAGTCCTTTCAATCTTCTTGGGGAAATAGATAGTATGTTCCTTGTCATTAACACTGAAAGTCACCTTTCCTTAATTACAATTAATAACAGCTCCTGCAGTATAAAGAAAAGGTCTCCCAACAATAATAGACATATTATCATCTTCAGGCATTTCAAGCACAACTATTCTATGTCTTAATTCACTATTATTCATTGATACGAAAAATCCGGGAAGATCAGAAAATTCGGAGGCCACACCACACCATGGGGCTGTTTGGAGGCAAAATTCGGGAAGATCAGAAAATCCGGGAAAATATACAAAAAATTCTATTTTTCCAGAAGACTAAGGATGCTAGAAGACGGAGTGGAGATGGGCCACACCACACCCTGGGGCGGGCAGCCCTAGGCCACGCCAGGAGGTGGTGTGGCCACCCTGGCCCACTCCAGCCTCTCCCCTCTGGCATATATCATCCTCCCGAAACCCTAAGACTCAGGGAGCAACCACAGAAAGACTCTGCTGCCTCTGCGGGGCGGAAAACACCGAGAGAGAAAGATCTCTCTGGTAGACAGATTTCTGCCGAGGGAATTCCTTGCCGGAGAGGGGAGATCGTCGCCATCAACACCACCATCAAGCTAGGCTTCATCGGGATCATCATCATCATCATCACCACCATCATCACCATCAGCACCCTCATCACCATCTCCATATTGCTGTAACAATTGAGTTGAATCTTACATTAGTTCATAGGGGAAACTTTACCGGTGTTGATTACTCTTTGTAGTTGATGCTATTGAGTGAACCATTGAATTATTGTTTATGTTCAGATTGTTATACATCATTATTCCATCTCTGATCATGATCCATATGATGTCTTGTGAGTAGTTCGTTTTGTTCTTGAGGACATGGGAGAAGTCATGTTGTTAGTAGTGGAGTTGTGTTGAGAAAGATTTAGTAGTTTGATATTTAAGTTGTGGTGTACTTCTTCTAGTGGTGTCATGTGAACGTCGACTACATGACACTTCACCTATATGGGCCTAGGGGAATGCATTGTGTATTTGGCTACTAATCGTAGGGGTTGCCAGAGTGACAGAAACCTGAACTCCCGTTAGGAAACCATTGCACAAGGGACGTAAGGGTCTTAGAGTTTAAAGTTGTGGTTAGGTTTCTACCTTAATTACTTTCTTGTACTTATGGATGTTTGCAAGGGGTATAATCACAAGTATGTATTAGTCTTGGATGGGGCGGTACATTAGCACAGGTTCACCCACACAACATTTAGCAAGCTAGAGAAGATTAATCAACTACATGAAGCGAAAGCACTTGACAGTCTTCCCATGTGTCCTCGAGAACGTTTGGTCATCTTAAGTAATACAACCGGCTTGTCCTTTGCTGCATAAAGGATTGGGCCACTTGCTGCATTTATTCCTACTGTCTTTTATTTACTCGTACTTTGTTTACTTGCTTTATCAAAAAACCCTAAAAATCCGTTTGCTAGGTATTTGCAGAGAATTCCTGATCCATACCACTAGCCAGCACCTTCTGCTCCTCGTTGGGTTCGACACTCTTACTTATCAAAAATACTGCGATACACCCCCTATACTTGTGGGGCATCAAGACTATTTTCTGGCGCCGTTGCCAGGGAGTGAAGCGCTATTGGAGAGTGGAACTAGTAAAGGAAACTTCTACTGTGAGTATTGTTTACTTCTGTTAGTTGCTTTATTTTTGTTATGGATAATTCGCTGAGTTCCTTATTTGATAATGCTACTACCACTGCTAAGGTAGTAGATAAGCCACCACCTGCTGAGAATGATGTTTTCAAAATACCTACAAGAATTATTGATCGTGTTATGGATAACTACTATGTTGGGGATGGAACTGTCCATCTCGATGATCATTTACTCTTTATACACGAATTATGCGAGTTGTTCAAGTGTGCAGGTATTACTACAGATCAAGTTAAGAAGAAGTTATTCTCATTATCACTGAAAGGAAGAGCTGAGGAATGGTATGAGCTGCTGAAGAATGGTTAAGCTCCGGAATGGGAGGAAATAGTACCTCTCTTTTATTCAAAGTTTTATCCTCTTAGTGAAATTCATAAAGATCGAAATCAAATATACAACTTTTGGCCTCTTGATGGAGAGAGTACAACCCAAGATTGGGGGAGATTGAAGTTATTAATGCTCAAATGTCCCATTCATGAGCTCCCCAACAATATTATTATCAATAACTTTTATGCAAGGCTCCCTCTACATGACAAGGATTTATTGGATGCTTCTTGTGCTGGATCATTCACTCGTATGGAAGAAGAAGCTAAATGGGATCTTCTGGACCGTATTCAAGATAATGCTGAAGCTTGGGAGAATGACAAAGGTAGAAAGTCAGGTATAAATTATGATTATGAATGCATTGAATCTTTTATGGGAACTGATGACTTTCAAAATATTAAAAATGCTTATGGTCTAGACTCTCAAGCTATTGCTTCTTATTTTAAGGCTTTTGCTTCCTACATTGAAGTGCCTAAAAAGAAGTGGAATAAGTATCATGAACCTTATAAAGATGTTGCTAAGAGTGTTCCTGAAAGAAATACTGAAGTTTATACTGCTAATCATGTTTTACCTAAACCTTACATTGAGAAAATGCCTTTCCCAGTTAAGATAAGGGAACATTCTATGATGGCTAGTAAGGTAGATGAAACTACAAATAAAGCTATTGAACCTGATAAACAAATGGTTGATGAACCTATAATAGCAAGTGTGAAAGACTTTGTCACTAAATATGAAAAAGAGGGACACACTATCCTTTGCAAGGATCCTGTGTTTTCTGTTAGAATAAGTGATCATTGCTATGATGGTCCTTGTGATAGCTATATTGTTAAGTTTATGCATGATACTGAAAGTTACTATGAGAGAGGGAAAGTGTTCTTATGCATCTCAATAATATCAAGTTTCCTCGTTTTATGCTGAAAGTTTTTATGATGCACTTCTTTTGCCTTCTTATGCAAGTTGCCTCTGGTTTCAACAACTTGTTTGTTTACAAAATTCCCTTGCATAGGAAGTGGGTTAGACTTAAATGTGTGTGTTTTTTTTTGCTTCTTAATGCTCTCTTTCACTTCAATTCATATTCCTATGTGAGCATCATCAAAATTATCATGCCCATCTTAATGGCTATAAAGAAAGAGCTTTATGGGAGACAACCCAATTTGTTTTTGTTTTCAGTTTGTTTTTGTTTCTTTGAGTCTTGGAAGTTATTACTTCAGTAATAACCACTCCTTATCCTTTTTTTTTGGTTTTTGTGTCAAGATCAACCTCTAATCAGAGAGAAGTAAGATTTGGGGAAGTTGCTGTCCTGAAACAGATTTTTGTGCCCCACCGTATAAATTCGTGAGAGATCTCTGTATGTCCGATTGAGCTGTACTTTTTGTGCTTCTACCCCAGGTTGTTATTTAACTTTCGTTAGTTTTGCACTTTTTGATTTGAGCAACAGAAGATTTTCGAAAAAATTGATCTTTACCTGCTGGTCTGTTTTGACAGATTTTGCCACTCTTGCATTTGCTTCTTTATTCGATTTCCTTTTTGAATTCTTTTTGGGGTTTTGGAAGGAGTTGCTATAGTAGCTTATGTTTTGGTGGTTTTCAGTTGAAGTTGGACTCAAACGGTTTTATCACTTCACTTATACTAATGTTGCTAATGAGAACCGTGTGAAGTTTTGTGTGAAAGAAATTTCCAGGTAGTGGAGATAATGGGGTAATAAGGAAGAGAAGGGTTTTATGACTCAAGTAATAAGTGTATGAAGATGAAGATATTGATGTTATTCAAGTGATGACTCCGGAAGAATATACTAGATACCAAATTCAGAGACCTGCAGAGTCTGTTTTCAAATAGGTAACAGTTCTCGTAAGAAAAGTTCCGTGAAAACACTATCCAACTATATTTTTGCAGTTTTCAGTCAATAAGGAAAGCTACGAAGCGAAAAAAGGACGGAAACAGAGCTAGGGTGGCTCACACCACCCTGTGGCATGGGCCCACCCCTAGCCGCGCCACCAGGTGGTGAGTCCACCCCGGACTCCACCTCTGACTCGTTTTCTCCCAGTACCTTCCTTTTGATATGAAACTTCGTAATATATAACCCCCCGGATCCCTCGAGGCTTGTATATCGTGTTTGCGTCGTGTTTTTGTTTCGATCTGTTTCTGCCAGGACATACTCTTTGAAAGTCTAGAAGCACCATGGTGTCCACCAAGGATAAAGGGAAGGAGCCTATGGAGGAAGACCTCCAAGACCCCGGGAAGGAGAAGGAGATCAAGAGTGAAGGTGAAGAGGAGGCAACGCACACCGACACTACCATTGCAAGCATTGGAGTGGTGATGGAACCTGCCAGGGTTAGAAGGACTGCACAGATGCAAACTGGGGGAAAAGCTCCTCGTCACATTTTGGCTCCACGATCACTTCCTCCACACACCAAGAATCCTTTCCATACCCTTATCCATGAGCATCAATACCAGAATATGTCCAAGGGGAAATTACCCTCCAATTGGGATTTTCCTTGTTCTAGCCATGCAGGAAAAGAAGACTTCAAGGAGGAAGAGTAGGGAAAGAATAGCAAGAGCTGGAATTCTCAACACGACATGATCATGATTCGCATTGAGCACAACTCACAGCTGATTCGTAATCTCACTTTCGAGATTGAGGACTTGGGGAAATTGGTCAAGAAGCTCATCGAGAGGATATCACCACCACCAAAGGAGTAATTCGTCATCAGGTTTGGCATCCCCTTGGTTTGTTCCAAGCTTGGGGGAGTGCCGCGGTATCACATCACTATCTTCTATTTTTTTACCTTATTAGTAGAGTCATATCATGAATAGAGGAGTTATTATGTAGGATGGTTTGCATTATGGAAGTGTCCCCTCTCTCGTTAGATATGTATCCCTTGGTGTGAGTTGCCGTTATGAAATATTAATGAGAAGTTCTATCATTCACTCTTTTGCATAGCTTACATTAGTTTTCAATTCGTGTTTATATGATTGATCTTGTTGTTAGTATTGGTATCACTTTGGGATCATTGAGTTAATTTAGTTGGTTTTGGCAAACCTGGCTCGGTCAGTAGCAACACTATTTTTGAGAGTTGAATGAAAAAGATAGAAGTACTCTAGAGAAAAATAATTTCATCATCTTTCTTTCTTGATTTGCTCATAAGATTAGTATTCTCTAGTTAAGATCTTTTGTGCTTCCAAGGAAGATTGCATGTTTGTCTTTATCATTTGTATGTTTGATTGTTTCCTTCAACTCTTATACTTGCTACCCAGCCTTGCTAGCCAAAAACCTGTACTGAGAGGGAATTCTTCTCGTGCATCCACCTCCTTTAAACCAAAACCTTTGCCATTTGTGTCCACCATACCTACCTAGTAGCATTATTGGTATCCAAGTAAATTCTTGTTTTATCTACCTGCCAAATTAAACTTGTTATGTGAAAATTAGTGATTAAAGCTCTCACGAACTTGATGGCAGACTTTACTTTCTTGCATTTAATAAACTTGAACCATTGTGCTCACCTATGTTGCGTATATGCTTGCGCTTTGTAAGTTGTGGATTAGCAGCCATGCTGTCATGGGGAACGCTTTCAACATTGCACTGGTACTTTGTACCTAGTTGATATCATGTTCTTTTGTCTATGGATGTCGTCGGTGTGAAATGAAAGGGGAGCTTGTAAGTAAATGGAGTTATGCATGTGTGTTAGAGAAACGCCTGGGCCGCTGGTCTAATCCATGCTGACATGGTGGAAACCTGCAGTGTAACCATAACGAGTATCTATGAAGCATTCTTCTTATAAAAAAAGATAGTGATTGAGAAAAAGAGAAAAAAAAAGAGATATTATGAAAAGAGGAAAGAGAGAAAAAAGCACCATATTCCCATGGTAAATAAGAAGATTGCTGAGATACTTGTTGTCTGCTTGCCTTGTCATTTTGATATGGGGATTCTTCCGTATCATCAGGCAAGGGTTGGCGGTTCTCAATGATACACATATGCTTACGATGACAAGAACTTACCGGTGACTAAACTTGAGTAGCATGAGGAGCGGCCCTCGTATTCAAGGGACATGAGATTCTCAACTTACAACTTGTCAATGCATATCCTCATATTTGATCACTTTAACCTTAATCACCTAAAGAGGCCTATGATAGGGGCAATGAGAGCTGAAAGCTAGTAAGTATCATAATTTTTGGGAGCTCTTTATGAGACTTGCAATCCCTGCTTCCCTCTGTGAAGGGCCTTTCTTTTACTTTGTAGTTGAGTCAGTAAACCTACTCCCTTCTATCTCAGCAAGTATTTTGAGTTGTTGTGTTTCATTCATTCATATGATGATTTATTCAATCATGTTTCTTATGTTCCTTGTTTTGCACATTGCTCTTATCTTGATGTTTACTACTTTGAAAGCTATCTTTGAAAACCAGTTATTTGTAAACTCAGGAAAATCATGAACTATTCTTCGACCAAGAGCTAAGTTTGCTATTACCAATTATGGTTCACTTTATGTATCTTTATTGTGTTTCGTTTACTCATTGCAAGTTGAGTTATATAATAGTGAGTTGTCTTCTATTATGATCTATGTATTTGATGAATGTGATGCTTCCGTATTCTTTTATCGACTCTTCACTCCATAAACCTGAGGCCATGTTTATTGAGCTCAGTTTCGCTTGGGGATAAGCAAAGTCTAAGCTTGGGGGGAGTTGATACGTCCATTTTGCATCACTATCCTATGTCTTAATTCACTATTATTCATTGATATATTTCGTATTGAGAGGTGATACTTATGGTATTTATCTGTTTTTGCATGGTTGATGACTTTCGGAGCATGGACCGCTACAGTCAGGATTCTGATGGAAAAGGTGTTGTTTGGAGGCAAAATTCGCGAAGATCAGAAAATCCGGGAAAATATACGGAAAATCCTATTTTCCAGAAGACTAAGGATGCCAGAAGACGGAGTGGAGATGGGCCACAGGGGGCCCACACCACCCCCTGGCGCGGGCAGCCCTAGGCCGCGCCAAGAGGTGGTGTGGCCACCCTGGCCCACTCCAGCCTCTCCCCTCTGGCGTATATCATCCTCCCGAAACCCTAAGACTCGAGGAGCTACCACAGAAAGATTCCGCCGCCTCTGCGGGGCGGAAAACACCGAGAGAGAAAGATCTCTCCGGCAGACAGATTTCTGCCAGGGGAATTCCTTCCCGGAGAGGGGAGATCATCACCATCAACACCACCATCAAGCTAGACTTCATCGGGATCATCATCATCATCACCACCATCATCACCATCAGCACCCTCATCACCATCTCCATATTGCTGTAACAATTGAGTTGAATCTTGCATTAGTTCATAGGGGAAACTTTCCCGGTGTTGATTACTCTTTGTAGTTGATGATATTGAGTGAACCATTGAATTATTGTTTATGTTCAGATTGTTATACATCATTATTCCATCTCTGATCATGATCCATATGATGTCTTGTGAGTAGTTTGTTTTGTTCTTGAGGACATGGGAGAAGTCATGTTGTTAGTAGTGGAGTTGTGTTGAGAAAGATTCAATAGTATGATATTTAAGTTGTGGTGTACTTCTTCTAGTGGTGTCATGTGAATGTTGACTACATGACACTTCACCTATATGGGCCTAGGGGAATGCATTGTGTATTTGGCTACTAATCATAGGGGTTGTCGGAGTGACAGAAACCTGAACCCCCGTTAGGAAACCATTGCACAAGGGACGTAAGGTCTTAGATTTTAAAGCTATAGTTAGGTTTCTACCTTAATTACTTTCTTGTACTTACGGATGTTTGCAAGGGGTATAATCACAAGTATGTATTAGTCTTGGATAGGGCGATACATTAGCACAGGTTCACCCACACAACACTTAGCAAGCTAGAGAAGATTAATCAACTACATGAAGCGAAAGCACTTGACAGTCTTCCCATGTGTCCTCGAGAACGTTTGGTCATCTTAAGTAATACAACCGGCTTGTCCTTTGATGCATAAAGGATTGGGCCACTTGCTGCATTTATTCCTACTATCTTTTATTTACTCGTACTTTGTTTATTTGCTTTATCAGAAACCCCTAAAAATCTGTTTGCTAAGTATTTGCAGAGAATTCTTGATCCATACCACTAGCCAGCACCTTCTGCTCCTCGTTGGGTTAGACACTCTTACTTATCGAAAATACTGCGATACACCCCCTATACTTCTGGGTCATCAAGGTTCTTTCCACAATATCTTTCAACTCAACAATAGCTCTAGTGTTTTCCATTAGATGATTTTGCACCGTTTTATTAAAATTATCTTGCTTAACAATAAAGATATCAAATTCTTCTAAGCATTGATCAGGAGGTTTAGAGTAAGGGATATCACCTTCATCAAAGTGTTGGAGAGAGTGTACCTCAATAGTGGGTGAGTAGGGAATAGGCTTACATAATTCTTCTATAGGAGGTAAATTATTGACATCTGCAGCTTTAATTCCCTTCTCCTTAAGCCATTTCTTAGCTTCCTTCATCACTTCATCATTTAATTCAATAACTCCCCTCTTCTTTGATGTTGGAATAGGCACCGGAATAGTAGGTTCAGGTACAATTACTTCAGGTATAGCTTGTTTAGGAGGAGTCCAATCTTCATAGTTCTTACTTATTTTAGCCATTAATTCCTCAGCTTCCTTAGGAGTCCTATTCTTGAAAACACAATCAGCACAACTATCTAGGTATGTCCTTGATTCTTTAGTTAGTCCATTATAAAATATATCAAGAAGCTCATTCTTAGGTAATGGACTTCTAGCTTGTGCATGAATCAAAGCACAAAACCTTGCCCAAGATTCGAGCAATACCTCTTTTTCTCCCTGTTTAAAATCAAAAAGTTCCTGCAAAATAGCATGTCTAGCACTAGGAGGAAAATATTTCTGCAGGAAAGTACTAATCAAGCAATCAAGGCTATCAATAGATCCAGGAGGTAAATTACTAAACCAAGTTTTAGCTTCTTCTTTCAGTGAAAAGGGGAAAATCTTAGCAACAAAGTAAGTACGCATCTTAATATCATCAGAAAACAAGCCACTCATGGTAGAAAGTTCATTCATATGTGCTACCGCACTTTCATTCTTAGTCCCACAAAAAGGTTCTTTCTCAACAATAACTATGTAAGATAGATCGAGAGAGAAATCATAATCTTTATCTATAATGTTTATGGGAGAAGCAGCAAACTTAGCAATAGGAGATAATTTGGGTCTAATAGTACGCCTCTTAGCAGCGCTCCTATCGTGGGTGTTTTTACATTCTTTAATAAATTCATCGGTCATCTCAACATAACCATCTTCAATATCATAACTCTCATTAGACTCAAGTGGACTAACAGGTGTGGTAGTGTCTTCATTAGGAGTTTCAGTATTTCCAGCTATAGTTCTAGCAATCGTAGCATCTAGGAAAGGACCTAATGAACCACTCTTATCAAGCACAGTAGAAGCAGCATCATAAGCATCAGAAGTTTCAGATTCAGCAGTAGTAGCAGTGTGTGTAGCATGTGTATGTGGTGGTGTAACGAGCTTACTCATAACAGATGGTGAATCAAGAGCAATAGAGGTGTTCAGAACCGTACATCTTCTTGTAGTGGATGGTAAAATAGGAAACTTGCCATCACAAGACTTACCCATGATGGATGGATAGCAGCGAACAATAGAGAATCCAAGTGAACTTGATAAATAAAGCTATGCTCCCCGGCAATGGCGCCAGAAAATAGTCTTGATGACCCACAAGTATAGGGGGTGTATCGCAGTATTTTCGAGAGAAGTGAAACCCAATTTATTGATTCGACACAAGGGGAGCCAAAAAATATTTATAAGCCTTAACAACTGAGTTGTCAATTCAGCTGCACCTAGAAACAATCTTGCTCACACCAGTTTATTAGTAGCAACAGTTTTGTAGTAGGAATAGCAAAGTAACAGCAGTAGTAAAGTAAAGACAGCAGTAACAATAGCAGTAAATAGTGGGATTCGAGTGCGGTAGGCATAGGGATGGATGGACGGGCGTTGCATGGACAAGACAATTCACATAGCAATTAGAACATAGGGCAATTGCAGATAAATAAGATAAAGCATCCAAGTACTCGATAATCCTAGGCATGTGTTCCATATATAGTCATACGTGCTCGTAATGAGAACTTGCACAACATCTTTTGTCCTGCCAGCCCGTTTGCAGCGGGGCCTCAAGGGAACTACTGGCAATTAAGGTGCTCCTTTTAATAGAGCACCGGAGCAAAGCATTAACACTCCATGAACACATCTGATCCTCACATCAAAGCCATTCCCTCCGGTTATCCCAATTTATGTCACTTTGGGGCCATTGGTTCCGGACAACAACGTGTGTATACAACTTGTAGATAAGACCAAAAACAATACTATCATAATGAATCAATAACATGTTCAGATCTGAAATCATGGCACTCGGGCCCTAGTGACAAGCATTAAGCACAACAAGTCGCAACAAAGTCATAAAGCGCTAATATAAGATACTAGGCACCATGCCCTAACAATCTGATGCCATTACATGAACGATCTCATCCAATCCCTACCATCCCCATAGCCTACACCGGGGGATTACTCACTCATAGATGGGGGAAACATGGATGGTCGATGGAGAAGCGATGGTGATGATGATGGCGATGATCTCCTCCAATTCCCCGTCCCGGCAGGGTGCCAGAATGGAGTTTCTGGTGCTGTTTGGTGGAATCTCGTGGTGGCGGCAGAGCGAAACTCCTTCTAGAAAAACGTCGACCCCCCTGAGTTTTTAGGTCAGAAGGCAACTTATAGGCGAAGAGGGAGACCGAGGGGGAGTCTAGGGCGGCCAGACCACCTCGGCGTGTGCCCAGCCCAAGGCTGTGTGTGTGGCTGGGCCCCAGCCCCACTCCATCTCATATTTTGGCTCCGGGAGTCTTCTGGTGAAATAGGATTTTTGGCTTTTGTCCCGTCCAATTCCGAGAATATTCATTTTCTGACTTTCCTGGAACCAAAAACAGCAGAAAACAGGTAGCTGGCACTGTGGCTCTTGTTAATAGGTTAGTCCAAGAAATCATATGAAAAGTACTCCAAAGTGTGGACGAAACATAAGTAAGTAGATAAAACCAAGCATGGAATATCAAAAATTATAGATACATTTGCAATGTATCAGGGCCTCACTTGAGGCACCTTGGATGTCGTGAGCTGGAGCTACTACACGATGAAGAAGGAGCAAGGGGTGACCTGCGAGGAGCATCGCGACCTTGAGGTCGGCTACGGCTTCGATTACTTCAACCACGTTCCCCTCGGAACGTTAATCGCGTACGGTCTACAAGGGTATGTATTCTATACGCTCTGGCCGTTACTGCATTACTACATAGATAGATCTTGGGCGTTAGGAGGTTCCAACGTAGGAAATTTTTTGTTTTCTGCTGCGGAACCCTTCAGTGGTATCATAGCCGATCTATGCGTAGGAGTGCTATACGCCAGTACACACATGTATTGTGCGGGCATTGATCCCTTAGTTGTTACCTTCTAACGTGTACTTGTTTATATCACGGTATTGTTTGATGAAGCAGCCCAGACCGACCTTACGAGTATTCATACGCGAGACTGGTTCCACGCTCGACATACGGCTTGTTCCGTATAAGTGGCTAGCGGGTGTCTGTCTCTCATTCAATAATTGATATAGCATTTACAACGGAGGGCCCCGAAAGGGGTGTAGTAGAGACAACTGTTGAATCCATGTTGTGGTTGGAAAGTTCGTAGATTAGAAACGATTCTATAGCGAAAGCCCTAACAACCACGTAAAACTTGCAAAAGATAAAGTAGAGGTGTCTAACTTTATTTTGCGGGAGGGCTTGTGTTATGATATGGCACTGGTCGTTACAAAGGTAAAGTTGTTTACTTTTATGTTACTAAGTTAAGTAGTAATAGCCATCGTTCCGATGGACGACCGGGTGGTGGCGTCATGGACTTGGCGTCAAATCAGGGGCAAGATAGAGATCATGCCGGAGCGCTCGATGGAGATCAAGGCGCAAGAAGAAGGACCATATCATATCACAAATTTACATGTGATGTTGATACCTGCTTTATATCTTATTATATGCTAGTATTAGATACTCAACAGTAGCAAATAAGATAATCCCTATTTAATTCCAATGATAGTGTTCCCCTTGTCTGTGCACCACCAAGAAAGTTTGCCGTTATGAAGCCGGCCAGGACGATCGGGGGCTAGACATATCTACATTCGCATACAGTGGGTGTAAGCCATGTTGCACAGCAAATACACACAAGTTAGATTTGGCGAGCCTAGCATGTGTAGACATGGCCTTGGAACACAAGATACCAAAAGATCGAGCATGAGTCACATGAATGATGTGATTGACATTGGGTAACGTCTACCTTTGATGCTGCACTGATGGCCGTGACGATCGGGGGAGGTGTAGAGGATTGGGATCATGTGATCACTAAAATCGTCCAGGGGATGACAATTTTAGTGGGAGCTCAATTAGGATTGAACTCATATTATGAACTTAGTCTAGATGTCTATTTGCAAATACTTAGTAGATCATTGCCTATCCCATTAAGGTCCTTTGCGACCATGGGAATATACTTCTTGATGTGGAACTTAGCAAAAGGGTCCAATTTCATAGATTAATACCCACGCCTGAGGGATATCCTCATAAAAGGTGATCTTCTCTTCTTGATACAATAACCATTAGGAGATAATACAATGACTCCGCAATGTTTGTTTGTTCTCCGTAATCATCCAACAATCCATTCTCCATTCGATGGAGAGTTGGATTACAATCTTGTATTCTGCAAGATCAGGCACATAAAGTATGAGCCGTTGGATGATTTTTCTTCCATGATGGATGAAAAATAGAATATTTGGAGAAACACTTAGCAATCTTGTGTTAGAGTTATGAACTCTGAGAAGGGCTTGATTGCAATGGAGGTCATGAACGAAAAAGGGTATATGTTAGATATACAAAGTTATAAATGTAATTCTTGCAAAACTCATTGCAGTTTATATAAGTATTGGATACTTGTCTCGTTTTGTGGAAACAGGATGATCTGCTTGAGAATTGCTAGAATTGAGGCAATGTGGCATGATGACGATAAGCAAAAAAAATTATGGCTGACATCACCCCTTTCCTCAAATATTATCATTTGGATTAGTGGACTTGAATATAATTTGTAATCCTTGTTTGTGTGTCTTGCTTTTGGCGAGATGATTGTTCATATGAACGAGTTATAAGACAGTTGTACTATTCTTATGAACAATACCGTTATGGTCACATTACGATTATAAATGAGTTATTCTCAACACTATGTTAATGATAATAGTTTAAAACATTTATAAAAGGATTAAAATGCTAAAAGATATCCAAAGTTTGATTATGATATGACACTATTGTTTTAGTCATTTTGGTTATTGCATGTTCTTCATTCTAAATGAAGATCGGGGTCCTAGATGCTTTATCTAGAGACTTTGCAAAACCATGCCTTGTTGGGCCGAATGACTAAAACTCCGCATTCTGGTAAAACAGTGATATGCGAAGAAATGTTGAACTTTTTACATAACGATGTATCATATTTTCAACAAGATAGTGGAAATCATTATTCATGCTTAATGTTGAATCTTATACATAGTGATGTATCGTATTTTCAACAAGATAGTGGAAATCATTATTCATGCTTAATGTTGAATCTTATACATAGTGATGTATCGTATTTTCAACAAATAGTGGAAATCATTATTTCACACTTCATTGTGGATTTAAGTGACTATGAATATTTACTTAATGAAACATAAGTTTGAAACTGTTTTGAATTGTTCAAAGGTTTCAAAGTGAAGGAGGATATTGAATTAACAAGAATTCAAAAGTCTCTTTGATTTGATCAACATGACTAAAGTATTTAAGTTAATTTTAGCATAAAAGGACATGTGAAAGAGGTTTCACAAATTATGATAATAGGGGCAATTTCAAAGTGTATTGAAATGTCTAAATATCATAATCATTATGTATTAGATACATATGTTATAATATTATCTCTTATCGGGGTTATAGTTATCTTTAGAGTTAGAGATCGAAATGAGCGAACCCTATGTTGAAATACAAAGGAACATATAAAGATTCATGGAAACAACACCATAAGTGTTATGGCATGTTCGAGTTTCTGGAGATTTCGATAAGTTGAAATCGTGGCGAATAAACAAGTCTTTGTAGAGCATTCTTAGGAAGCTATGAATGCATCTTCCACATAGGACAAACCTGTTGTTGTCCAAAGTTGACGTGTCTTGATGAAGATACAGGTGGAAGAAAGTAAAAGATCAAAACAAGGTATTTGGCCTTGTCTCCGAATTCTTGAGTGGCGCAGCGGAATTTGTTTCGTGAAACCGAACTCTACAAATAGAGGAGAAACTAATGATAATGATCATAAAAGTTTCAGCGAATACTTTTACTAAAGAAAGTAGGATTCAACAATATATACTCTGCAAGTTCGTGGAAATATGTTATTGAATCACTTGTCATGTTTATGAACATGACATACCTACGAATTACAAAGAAGTGTGATGAACCTAAGTGCGAGAAATGACTAGGAGTCATAAAATCCTACATTAAGTTACATTTAATATTACAAAGTAATATGTTACTTGATCTTATTAAGTAAAGAAGTTTACTTGATATTTCTGAATGACTTCAAAGTCATAAGATGTAAATGAAACTTAATGAAGACATAAAAGCCTGATTTGTCTCAAAGTATGGACAAATTCAAGGAGTTGACTACAATGTAGCGATGCTTGAGTCTATTGGATTTACACCAACAATATATGGATATTGGAATCTCGTAGCTGGAATTCTCAATTTGATGATGATCAAAGAATTTTGGAATGCCCAAGATTATAGAGAGGACCTACATTTGAGTGGGAGCTAATTAGCTTGGCCAAGTCTTAATATGTAAGAGACATATTTTGAGTGGGAGCTAAGTGAAATCCCTGGATCTCAAATATGGATGCCATATTTGAGTGGGGGCGTGAGATCATTCTAGGATATGTGGACGACATATGTGAATGATGTGATTGGTATTGATAACATTTAAGTTAGTAAATATGGATGAAGTTGAACAAGTTATTAAACAATAAGATCTATCAAGATAGATTGGTAAGTTTAATAAACATCACAGTTGAATGCTTCCTAGACTTGATTCTGAAGATGTTCAGAATATCCTAGATGAGATTCTGAAGTAGTTCAGAATGGAACAAGGAAAAGAAAGAGGTTCATACTTGTATGAAGCATTGAGTTAGTCTCAGTATTGCAACAATGGTTAAAATGAAGAAAGAGATGTGTTGCATATCCTATGCCTCAGTCATAGGTCCTTCCATACAACCATATTGTATACTCGACATAATGTGACCCGAAGTTCTGGTTGGAAGGACAAGCTCTTAACTATAAGAACATGTCTTGAAGTGATTCTTGGGTTAATCACTGAACCAGAATTAAGTTTGTACTTAAATGGCAAGAAGCAAAGTAAGTGGCATAGTTGCATTTCATGCACTATGATCTACATAGATATAGAAGTATAAAGGCTCCATCTGATGTGATGTATATTGTTATGGCGGGGCTAGTTCGCTTTTAACGTATAATGATGTGCCCCAGGGCACAGTGCCCATGAGAAATCCCTCAAGGTTGATCTAAAGTCACTTTAGGCTCCTGGAAATCAACCTCGTTCTGCTGCCATAACTGCCATATATACACAAAGGATTGCAAAGTGTGTTTCGAAGTTTAGATGAAAACAGTGAAAACGACTGTCATTATAAACAGTAGAAACAAAGTCTCACTTTGTTGCCAAATGAATACTTCGACCCCTTATGAGATAATGGTGTGAATGTCAAAGTTAGGAAGACATTAACGATTTGCAAAGACATAATGATCTGGTAAAACAGAACATAGACAGGACGTTTTCCATAAGCATGCATGATCAATAAACGCATATGTGATATGGTTTATGATGAGTAAAATGCAAGCTAGATTATTTGTACTCTAGTGCAAGTGGGAGACTTAAGGAGATATGCCCTAGAGGCAAATAATAAATAGGTTTTTATTGTCATATTTCAATTAGTTCATAATAGTTTCATACTGTGCTATAACTGTATTAATACAAAACGTTAATACACTTGTGGTATGTAAACAAACCGTGTCTCTAGTTACCTCTAGCAAACTAGTTCATTGGTCATGAGGATGATCTAGGGTTTCGAGATCATGGGCATTTATGCCAATTGACAATGAGGTCACGTCATTAGTTGAATGATGTGATAGACAAACAACCCAACCAGTTGTATCTTAATGAGATCTAGTTACAAAGTTCACCATTAATGATAAAACTAAGGAAACCTCGCGACCTGTCCTTAGACTATGAGATAATGCAAATCACCGTTCTGGAGGGAGCTTAGATGGTTATCAAGTATCACTCCATGACTGGGTGATCGAAAATGTGATACTCAGGTTTCCCAAAGGAGAGCGTAGAGGAGTACATATCAAGACTGGGATTTTCCAATCCATGTAAGGGATAGATACATATGTGGCCATCTCGGTGACGTTGCATTAACGAAGCTTGCAAGCGTATGACTGGGTCATAGAATGCAACGACACGGAAACAAGAAAACAAGTTCATCGGTAACGAGATCAAACGAAGGTATAGAGATACCGTAGATTCTCGGGTGAACTAGGTATTGAGTGGCAAAGGGAATGGGAAATGACTATTTACGGTTCAAACGACATTGTCATCGTGGAATGCACAGGGGTCAATATGGGCATCCCGGTCCCGCTATTGATCATTGATAGAGATCATGTCTGTGTCATTCCCGAGCCATGGGGAAATACACTTAAGGGTACGATGAGCTAGAGATCCTCTATAAGTTGGAATCACCATATGAAAGAGAAAAAGGAAACCGGAAAAGTTCCGTGAGAAAACCGGAATCGTCCTAGGAAAGATCCGAAGTCATTCGGAGGAAATCGAAAGGGAACCGAAAGGTGTTTCGGGTTAAATCGGATTTTGTAATATGTATTTACATATTAATTAATGTAGTTAATATTAAATATAATATTAAAATCTAATTTGAAGGGGTATTCCATTAATGGTCCAAACTTCCTAGGGAAAAAGGGCCCATTAGGGAAAACCGAAGGAGGGAAGGGCCAAGGGCCAAAAGACCCAAGGCCCAGGCGCCTCAAGGGGGCCCACCCGGCCAGCCTAGGGCTGTGCGCAGGTGGGGCCCACCCCAGGCCGGCTGGCCTATGAAGGCCCATGCGCCTCTCCCTCTCTCCCTTGTTTAGTCCCACATGGGAAACCCAATGGGGAGGGCACACCCCCTCCCCCTATATAAAGGGGTGCCCATGGGTGGGAATAAACACACCAATATTTGGAGAAGTCCTTTGGTTGACTTTCTCCTTCCCTCTCTCTCTCTCGTCTCCATGTGTTGGTACGGTCCCAAGTAAGGACCTAAAGCATGAGACCTGAGACACGCACTGCTGCGCCAGCAGTGGATTCCAAGCCGGAGATCTACTTCCACACTCCCGGCAGGGATCAAGGAGTCGGAGGTCGTCATCATACACCGTATGTGTACGAAACCACGAGGGTCCTCACTTGAGGCACCTTGGATGTCGTGAGCTGGAGATGCTACACGATGAAGAAGGAGCAAGGGGTGACCTACGAGGAGCATCGCGACCTTGAGGTCGGCTACGGCTTCGACTACTTCAACCACGTTCCCCTCGGAACGTTAACCGCGTACGGTCTACAAGGGTATGTATTCTATATGCTCCGGCCGTTACTACATTGCTACATAGATAGATCTTGGGCGTTAGGAGGTTCCCACGTAGGAAATTTTTTGTTTTCTGCTGCGGAACCCTTCACTTAGTATATGCAGCTACCTCGACGAGGTTACACTAGACTTCAACGATCTTCTCGAAGAGGTTGATCGATGCCACCATTATTGAATGAATGAAGCGCTTCATTCATTCAATAATGGTGGCATGGATCAACCTCTTCGAGAAGATCGTTGAAGTCTAGTGTAACCCTGTTCTTTCTATCTTCTTACCTAGGAATCTCGGGACGAGATTCAGTTAAGGGGGATAGAGCTGTAACACCCCTAGTTTTATTAAATTGTAATTAAGGTTTGTTTGAGCATAGCATGAGCATCGTATTAAAATGCATGCAACAAATGGACAAAACCCTAAACCCTAATCTCCCCCTATCTATTTGAAATGTATTCAAAAAGGTTTTGGATTTTGAAAATTACCAAAACAAATGGATCCCAAATTGAATACAAGGGCTCATGGTTATTTCTATACTTTTACAAACCTTCTAGTATTTCGAAATATCTCAAAATAGATTTGAATTTGAATTACAAAATAGAAAACAGAAACTAAAAAGGAAAAAGTGTTTTGCAAATAAAACAGTAGCAGAGCCGCAGTAGGCTGGCCCAGCTTCCTCTTCTCCCCTTTCTGCTACCCGCGCGCAGCTCCCGTGGCCCAACAGCAGCCCACCCAGGCCTAGGCCCACATACCGTTTCGATGTTCTGTTTGTCGTCTTCTCCATCACTGGCAAGTAGCTGCCTGTCGCTGGCCTCGCCGTCGATCATCGCCGCCTCCTCTCCGCTGTCCGTCGAGCTCCTAGAGAGGATAAGACACGCGTCGATGCCCCTGTCATCCTCATCCACTCCCGCGCTCCCTAGCGACCTCCCTCTCTCTTTCCTTTTCCTAGCCAAAACCCTAGCTCTCCGACCACCACATCCCCTCCATCTCCAGCCACCCCAGGCCCTACTAAGGCCACAGCGAGGACCGTCGTGGTCTTCTTATTCTTCCACGCCAAGCTTCGCAAGCTGGTGCGCTCCCAATCGTCTGAATCGAGGTTGTCTCCCCCAACCGCGATGATCTCCACCGCCACCATCGCCATTTCTCCGGTCATCGCCTCGCCTCTTCGTCACCATCAACCCCTTCGAGGTGAGCTTATGGTGCTCCAGGCACCCTCCGCTTGCTCGCTTGCTCACCGTATCCACCGCTCGACGCAGCGCCGCAAGCGTTGCTGCTTGGCCTCGTCGCCGGCCAGGCTCCGTCGACCTTTAGGTAGTGATGTAGTTAGGTCGCCCATGTCGAGTTGCGTCTAACACGCCCCTCCACACCGTCCCACGAGTCCCCTAGAGCTGCCTCGTCGCCGATCTGAGAGCTCCCGCTGGCGTGAAGTCATGCTAACATCACCCGTGCGTCAGCTGTGTGCGGGTCAGCCCCGATCAAACACGACTGGGTCCCACCTATCCACATGGCAGTTGAGGTGCCCCGAGGCCCCTCAATCAGCTGAAGTGGCTAGGGTTGCCCTGGTGTAAAAAGTTTCTAGGTTGTTTAATATTTTCATAAATGGTTTAAATAATTTTAGAAATTGAATAAACACTTTAAAATTCATATCTAATTCATTTTAAATCAGAAAAATATGTACAATATATCAAAATGTTTAGAAAAATGTGATCTACGCAATAAACTCATAATCAAGCATTGTTTAACAACTTCAATTGCAAGTTTAATTAGAAGAATCAATTGAACCATGTAGGTGACTCCGAGGTTCTCCCTGTTCTAGGGTTTGTACCCCTCGGACCCTATTTAAAATGAGCAAGCATGCTCTAGGGTTCATTTCAAAACACTTTAACTTGTCATATCATCATACTTGCTTGAGCATTGCATCAATGCCATGTATTGATTGTTCCTTTCCTTTCCGGTGTTTCTGCTTCTTCTTGGTAGATCTCGGAGTTGTTGTGAGCAACAATAGCGAGTCCAAGATTGAAGATCGAGATTAACACCATCGAAGAGAAGTACTTGATCAACGATGAACAATGTCAAGAAGATGAACCTGAAGTTCTACTTTGGGTATCAACATGCAAACGCAAGCAAAACCCCACACATGATATAATCCTACGATTTCAAAGTATTTCATTCCTGCCATGTGCATACGATTCCAAAGTCTTTTATCGATAGATACAGTAATCCTATCTGATGCACATTCCCTTTGTAGCCTATATTCCCTGATCCACTGCTCCTGGCTTAACTAGGGTTTGGCTTATGAGCTTCGCTAGAGCTTCTATATCTGTTATGCATAGCCAAGCTTAGTTGTTACCGCTGGTCAATCGGTAGATGAATCAGAGCTATGAATGAACCTAGTTGAACATGAGAACATGGTATGATCAGAGATGAATGCTAAACATGCGAGGCTTGTATGGGAGGCCACGAGGGTTGTGGTTTTTGCAGTTCCATACTTGCCACCCTTAGGACCCGAGGTTCTTGCCTCTTCAACCAATACGAGCGTACAGCCACATGGGGCCTAGGAAATCCCTTGACCCCAACTTGCCTAGTCTGATCCATGCGTTCGTAGTTTGAGATTTTATTTGGCACCCGCATGGAAAAAGGTTTTGTAAAATAGTGCAAGCATATAGGACGTGGCCGGGTGAAGGGTGCACGTCACTGAAACTGGATCTCGGTACACAGAGTCGTAGACCGCCTGGGAGTATGGCCAACTACCGCAGTCGGAAGACCTTCTAGGTGACTCATGGATTAGGAAAAAGCAAGGGAAAGGTTTTGGTCGACCACCCTCTGTTAGCACACCAAGGAAGTGTGTCAAGTGGCATTAAGGGTCGGTCGGCGCGTGTGGGTAAAGTTGTACACCCCTGTAGGGTTAAATCTTTTCGAAAAGTCGTGTCCACGGTTATGGACGACTTGGGAATGGACGTGGGATCATATAGAAGAATAACCTAACCGTAAAACTTGGCAAGTAAGTAAAGTGCTTAAGGATGCTTCCTCAGGGATCGAGGGGTGATCCTAGATGATATGTTCAGTTGATGATGATTTGGTGGATATCAAGAGATGATGAAGTTAGAGATATCGCTTTCTTATCCCCTTTTAAAATGATCTATTTAGTCGAGCTTATTTTCCTCCCTCTAGTTTTACGAACAAAGACAGCTTTATGCAAAATAACTCCATCAGCCATAAGTCTTGCGGAGTACACCCTGTACTTAGCCTTGCTTTGTTGATACTTTTGCAGCAGGTAAGTGTTACCACAGAAGATGAGTTCGATATGGCATTGACATTGACGAGTAGTTTGGGGTTCCCGGTCGGCAGTTTGGAATCTATGGATTGGGACGTCATCGTTATGCTTCAGGCCTCTTAGGCCATTTGTTAAGTTTGCTATACTTAATAGCATAATTTGCCTTTGTTGTTTGATGTTTGTGGTCAGTGACCTCTGCTTGTAATAATTTGGTTCTTCGCTCAGTTATTAGCTTGTTGTAATAACTTTTGTGTCGTAGGGTCACTGTAATGTTACCGATTATTTCACTGTATGCTTCCGAGATTTAGGTTAGGCTTATATTAGACAGAGGTCTCGGATTTGTCTAGCCCTAACCCCGGGGGTGTCACACCACCCAACCCGGGTTTTTGGCCGGCGGGCACTATGTCGACAAGCTGATCTTCACTCTATAACCACTCCCACAAGTTCGTGTACTGCGTCGGCGGATTCGACCGTGAGCTGGCTGCTATGGACGTCGTCCAGTCTGAGGCGATGATTGAGTGCCCCTACGACAGTTGCTTTAGCTTGGTCGCCTTCGACAAGCTCGACGAGCACAAGATCGCGTGCTCGCATGGCCCGTGCTCCTATATGAATTCCGCATGTGATTTCATTGCCTCGTCGGTAGGGATCCTTCCCCACATGAAGGAGGCCCACGGGGTCATAGTAACTAGGTCCATCTACGGCAGCGTCTTTTTTGCCTCATCCCGACTCTGCCACCAACAAGCACGAGGGGATTCACGCGCTTCCTCTGCGGGGATGATGGTGCCATGTTCAGCATGACCATCAGCACGCTCGGCCCGGCTGCCGTCGTGTCCTTGGTGTGCCTCAGGCGGGACAGGTGCTTGTGGCTGCAGTACACAGTGAAACTGTGTGCGCCTGGCCCGCTAGGGTTGGCGGACTTCTCGATGGTCGAGAGCCTTAATGCGGTAATCGAGCTGACGAGCAGCTCGTCGCCGGCCAACTTCCCGTCTGAAAAGCTCAGGACGTACATCAGGGTGTCGTCGTGGTTCCTGATGAAGTTTGGACAATCTATCTTTCTAGATTTGCATCGACGGGAAAAAATAATCTTAAACTATGGCTGATGATCAAGACTGTAATGGTGTATTAGTAGTAGTACTAGTAGTACTATATTACTACTCCAATTTACTAGTAGTAGTCGCATGTAGGTTCTCTTTTGGTACTAGGAAGGATGCATTTTGGATCTAAACTAAGCTTGCTGCTAATGTTATTATGGAGTATTTAAGGGTTTATTATGACTTTTATGTAATTGTTCACTTGTACGATATAGACCAGAGATAAACACACTAACCGTTCTTATGGTGATCCGATTTTAGTCATCTAAGTCAGTGATTATGGAATTTTGTGTCCAAACTTATCAATTCGACTTGATTTAAGTCTTGAACCAGGATTGTCGTCGATATTGCGCTTGTGTGGATGATGCATCGACGTGGGTCCAGCGTGCAGGATAGACTGCCCTGGAATTTTTCCTAAATATCTAGAAAATAATATGGACATCTACGACATCAACTCAATGTTATAAGAATCATCATGAACCATGTTTTCATATTATATGCGGTTGACTTTATATAAGTTAGTATGTTTGTACATATATTTGGTCAAACTTTATAAAAATTGACTTTGACAAAACCTAGTATGCTTTCTAATATGGAAATGGGGGATCATATAAGTACTAAAATGTGTCGAAATACATGCGTATCTAGATAAAGCCAAGTCAATAACTACTATTTTAGGATGGAGGGAGTAATTATTTATGAGTAATCTATTTTTCACAAAACATTTACTGCTATAGCACGTGCCCACGACTAGAGCATGGACCAATGCATAATAATCACGCGACCATACGGTGACGATCTACTACGTACTGAATTACCCTACGTGCGGAGGTGCTCGTGCCGTTTCTGAGTACGTAGTACTACTAGTATACGCAAATAGGAGTATAAAAATAGATAGATCTTGTTGCTCATAGTACTTTTTTTCCTGTAAGGCAACCTGGACGTGACTACCACAGTACTATATTAGCACAACTTCTACTTTTAGCGCTATAATATGAATGTGGAACTCTCTAGGTAACATTACTGTACTAGTACTTCTTGTACTCCGTAGTTTTTTGGCGCGCAGTAAAGTAGTGCAGTAAGTCTATTTGGTCAAGCTGCATGCAACGATCATTGGTTTGAGCGGACAATTTAGGTTTTTAGATATCCAAATTTCTACTCCAGCTCGATGGCTCAAGACACGAAGCAGCTAGTACTCCTCTATCCTCCGGCTGTCGCCCAAATCAAAATGAATAAGCAAAAGATTGTGTATCTTGGAAATTATCATAGCCATTTATTACCTGCAGAGCTTTATTTTTCCTTCGAGGCACCTGCAAAGACTGATACGTACTAGTACTAGTAATAACGTGCTATGATTGGGCCCTATAGCTAGTACTAGACATGGACTCTAGTAGCTACTCTCGTCACACTGAATTGTCTAAGAGGTGGAGTTCCTTTTTTCTCCAAAAGGCGGAGTTCTTTTTTTTCTCGAAGAGGTGGAGTTCCTTTTTTTTGTCAAAGAGGTGGAGTTCCTTTTTTTCTGAGAGAGGAAACCTTTTTTATTACTTCTTTGATTCAAAGAAAATTCAAAGGTTTTGTGAAGGATTTTGTCCCTTATAAAATAATCCTACACTGTTTTTTTGATTCATAGGATTTCAATATATAGGAATTATGTCCCGTTTGGAATGCAAGATAGGAAGAATATAGGAATAGGAAAAACACGGGAATTGAGATTCCTTCAAAGTATTCATTTGCCCTCTATCTTTAAGGAAAATTTCCATCCACTCCAACCTCATGGTATAATTGCTTTGCTTTCCCTGTGATTCAAACACATACTTGATCCAAATTCTTGTACTTTCCTCTTTCTATGTTTTGAGAATCCTGCAAATCAAACGAGCCCTGAGAGATGGTCTTCCTTTTTTTGTCTTTGATCATTTTTTTTGTTTGAACATAGGGTCACAGAGCTTCCTCGAAACACGAGTAGGGTGAAATTGCACAAACCTCCAATAATTGGATTCAAAATTGCAGGGAACTCCAGATAATCAGGATAATATAGTTGGAAGAAACTACTAAAATTAATTTTGGGTAAAAATGTTGCACGTAGCACAAAATATTTGATTAACCCTTTTAACATTATTTATTACATACCCGGGGCTCAATAGTTGGAGCTCTTTGAAACTACGGCTCTAATTGTTGGAGGTTTGTGCAACTAGACTCAATTGGAGCCCCACCCCGCCCCCCACTCGCCCACCTTCTGTAGTACTACTAGTAGTATTACTATGCACCATCAACCTTTGTCTTCTCCATCTCACCCCGACCGCCAGCTCCCGCCAACGATCTTCCCTCCCTCCCCCACCCCACCAATCTTCCCTCCCTCCCCACCCCACCCCACCCCAAAGAATGCCCCCAAAACACCACTGCAGCCTCCTTCCATGGTGAGATCGAGCAAGGTCTGTAAAGATCCTTATCAGTTTTAGAAGGTGTTCACCGAAGGCCCTCTTCAAGTACTCATCGACCATTGCGACACCACCACCGTCGCGATCCTCGTTTGTTCGTTCAAACATATTCTTCAATCAGCAAAAGATAGCAGAACTACGCCTTCTTCTCATCTGTTTGGCCTCCCATGTGTTCTTCATTCTCACCCGATGGTGAGACTGTGGGAATCCAAAGACTGCTCCAAAGTGGCGGGCAGCCCGTGCAAGCTGACGCTGCTGGACAGGTTCTCCTCTGATGTTGTGATGCCAAATGGTTTTGATGAGCAGTGAGTAGGCGGCAATGGAGATTGGATCATCATAGTTGGGCCCGATTTCACGTGGGACCTTGTCAACGTGTACACTCATTGCAAGATTGTTATTCCATAAGTGTCGGGGTTTCAACCGACCGAAGGTTCTGCACTTACATTTCAGGATGATGCTGATGAAGGTCGACGTACTAAACCACCGAAGATAGTCATTTGCCAAGTTCTGACAGCTGCTGGGGGATACAAAGATTTCTCTCTTGTCACCATTTTCAAATTCAAGATTGTTGTCATTAACAGGAATGATAGTCATGGATGGTCAGTTTGTGTGAACGAGTTCTATTGATAGTATTTCTTCGTCTCCTAGTACATCCCATGGAAAATATGGTATATACTAGTACTAAGTACTTATGTGAGACTCAGATATTATTTTTGAATCGATGTAAGCTATTTTTTCTGAAGTTTCGTTGGTTAGTAGGAATTTCATAGGAATTTTAGCATCTTTGATTCGTACAAATTCCCTAGGAATTTCAGAGGAATGCAATCCTTACTAAGTTTTCTTACATATAAGTAATTTGATTCGTAGGATTGAGTTCTGCTGATAGTATTGCCTTGTCTCCTAGTACTAGTACATCCCTGGAAAATTACTTCATTGTGCTAAAGACTATAAATAGAATCTTCAAGTAGATGCTAGAATGGAAAATAAGATCCAACTGTTGGCAATGTTGGGATTCGCAAGTCCTGATCCAACAATCAATATTCAAAGTTATTCATACACTATATAGTGGTAAGATAAGATAAGATAAGATAAGATAAGATAAGATAAGATATTAAACCTCCTAGAAATAATCCTTGTTGGTTTTCCTTTGGTATATAAGACACCAAAATCTTATAGGATCCAACCTTGACCCTATGAACTTTACATTCGAGATACTATAGGATTATTTCCTATTTCATTTGATCCTATGAATCAAACCGTGTCTCTAGGAGAATTTCCATAGCATATCCCCATTTCGAAAAGAATTAGAGTTTCCATAGCATCTCCCTTGGTTGGCATTTTTTGACACAATCAAACATCTTAAGTATAATCAAGATTTTTGAAAATAGTATTGTATATCAACTTCTAAAATGTCAGATCAATATCAGTATTATTTCCATGTTACATTTCCTTTCCCTTTGAAGGTCCTATCCTTATCCTGTCGTAACGATGTGCTTTACCTGACACATGGGTTTCCTGAGGAGAATGATCCTGGTAGGTGGTGGTTAGCAAGATCTGTCGGTGGTTCAAGACTTCTTTTGGTCTATACATATGGTGTCTTAGGCAATGCAATTGCTAATGATACTAGTGTTGTTCACTATGGTCGCACCGTTCGCACCTATCCTTCTGGGTTTGAGTGCATGGTGTTCTTGATGGACACAAGCCAGTTAACTACAGCTAACCAATGGAAAAGGGTTACTAACCTTGGATCATATTCTCTTTTCCTTGGCGTGAACTATCCGATTAACATTGTAGTAGGTGATGCAAATGATCCGCCAGGACATCTAATGAGAAGGAACCGTGTTTACACATCACACCAAGAAATTAGCTACGAGTATAGGCCGCTGATACGTTGCAAACATATCTATAATTTTTGATGTTCCATGCTTGGTTTTATCTACTTTCTTATGTTTTATTCCAACTTTGGAGTACTTTTCATATACTTTCTTGGACTAACCTATTAACAAGATGCCATAGTGCCAGTTGCCTATTTTCTGCAGTTTTTGGTTCTAGAAAGTCAGAAAATCAATATTCTCGAAATTGGACCGGACAAAAGCCAAAGTCGATATTTTACCGAAAGACTCACGGAGCCAGAAGACGAGAGAGAGAGGGGCCACGGGGTGGCCAAACCACCCCTAGGCGCAGGTCCCCCCTGGCCGCGCCAGGGCATGGTGTGGGACCCCTGGCTGGCCACCGACCTTGCCCCTTCGCCTATATATTCCTCCCGATACAGAAACCCTAAATCATCAATCAGAAATCCACGAAAAGTTCCGTAGCACCACCGCCACCGAAGGGGAGATTCGGGGGACAGAAAGTCTCTGTTCCGACACCCTACCGGGACGGGGAAGTGCCCCCAGAGCCATCTCCATCGATCTCCAGCACCATCTCCATCACCATTGCTGATTCCCATGATGATGAGGGAGTAGTTCTTCCTCGAGGCTAAGGGTTCTACCGGTAGCTATGTGTTCATCTCTCTCTCTATGCATGATCATATTGTGATCATGAGCTTGTAATCTATAGATCTACCTTGCGACTCAAGTGCTTTAATAGATCTCTGCTCTCCCCATGTGTGTGAAGTTGACAGTGTGCACACCATGGTGGCACTTAGGCTAGAGATTACAAATACTTGTTATGAGTTATATTTGGAGTTGGATGTCTTTATGAAATTGTGGTGTTTGTTGGACCCATCTAGTACTCAAGGTGACAGTGTGGGGCTATCTAGATGGGAAAGATGAACTTTAAGGTGTGTTGTTATAGCCCTACCAACGATTAGAGTGTCCAACCGGAGAGTAGTTCAGAGTAGTATCATAAAGAGAATATATTTATATGAGAGTGTTCACTAGTGAAAGTATGATCCCTAGGCCTTGTTTCTAAGCATTGAAACACCGTTTGCAATTAGATCTGTTACATGTTTGCTTGCTTCCATCTTTATTTCAGTTTTCCTTTAGTCTTTTCCCACATCAACCACATGCCATCAAGCTATTTTCTGGCACCGTTACCACTTATAATTATCTATACCACTTGTATTTCACTATCTCTTTGCCGAACTAGTGCACCTATACACCTGACAAGTGTATTGGGTGTGTTGGGGACACAAGAGACTTCTTCTATCCTGATTGCAGGGTTGCTTGAGAGGGGATACCTTTAACCACTTC
This sequence comes from Avena insularis, assembly GCA_023614405.1. NCBI lineage: Eukaryota > Viridiplantae > Streptophyta > Magnoliopsida > Poales > Poaceae > Avena > Avena insularis. The sequence goes on along the minus strand of CM042690.1, from coordinate 653,053,903 downwards.
CTCCCTGAGTTCGATAAACCTTGGGTGATCCACTTAAGGGAAAACTTGCTGCTGTTCTACAAACCTCTGCACTTGGAGGCCCAACAACTGTCTACAAGAATAGAAGTGCGTAGACATCAAGCTATTTTCTGGCCTGCTGGGGAGGTAAGGTAAAAGGTACTCACATCCTCCGGTGTGAGTGCTCGAAGTTATTTCCTTTAGATTCTGCAATTTTTTCTTTTTGTTTCTTGTTTTCACTAGTTAGGCTTAATGGAAAACAACAACAAAATTAGAGAGCTTTATAGTATTTATCTTGAGTTAGGACATGAAGTGTTTGAAGAGAAAATTAAAAAACCTATGGAACTTTATTTGCATGCTAATAACAATGTTGTTAGTATGAATTCTTTGGACACCATTATTGCTAATGCTATGGAAAAGTCTAAGCTTGGGGAAGCTAGTTTTTATGAAAATGATCTTTTTAGTTCCCCAGCTTTGGAAGATAGCTATTCTATTGCTTATGATGATACAAAACCTCCAATATATGATGATTACAATGATGAATATGATATTTTCATTACACCTACTATTGAGGAGAAAATTAATTATGATTACAATATGCCTCCTATATTTGATGATTATGGTGATGAGAATAATAATGATAGCTATTTTGTTGAATTTGCTCCCACTATAATTAACAAGAATGACTATGCTTATGTGGAGAGTAATAATTAGTATATGCATGTGGCTCATGATAAGAATGTTTTATGTGATAATTATATTGTTAATTTTATTCTTGATGCTACTTAAAGTTATTATGAGAGAGGGAAACATGGTTTTATGCATCTCAATAATATTAAGTTTCCCCTCTTTATGTTGAAAATTTTGAAGTTGCACTTGTTTTGCTTTCCTATGCATGTTGCTTTGTGCTTTCATGACTCGTTTCTTTACAAGATTCCTATGCATAGGAAGTGGGTTATACTTAAATGTGTTTTATATTTGCTTCTTGATGCTCTCTTTTACTCTCAATTCATATTTCTTATGTGAGCATCTTCTCAAACTATCATGCCTAACTTAAAGGCGTTAAAGAAAAGTACTTATTGGGAGATAACCCAAAAGTTTTAGATGATTCTTGGAAGTTATTGATTCATTAATAACCTCTCCTTATCCTTTTTATTTGCTTTTTGTGCCAAGAGTAACCTCTAATGAGAGAGAAGTAATGATTGGGAAAGTTGCTGTCCCGAAACAGATCTCTGTGCTTCACCGTAAAAATTCGTGTAAAATCTCTGTACGTCCTTTTGAGGCGTGAATTGTTGTGCTTCTGCCCCAGGTTGTTATCTAACTTTCATTAGTTCAACACTTTTTGATTTGAGCAACAGAAGGTCTTTGAAATTTTTTGTCTTTACCTGCTGGTCTGTTTTGACAGATTTCTGCCATTATTTGCATTTGCTTCTTGTTGGTTCCTTTTTGAGTTCTTTTGGGGAATTGAGCTTTTTGAGGGAAGTGCTACAGTAGCTTGTGTTTTAATGGAAGTTTTATTGGTGTTGTAACTGAACCTAAAATACCTATTATCTTGAGTGCACTAATGTTGCTAATAAAGATTGTGTGGAGTTTTGTATGAAGGAAAATTTTCAGGTGTATGGAAGGAATGAGTAATGAGATGAAGAATGGACTAAAGCTCAAGCTTGGGGATGCCACGCGTGTCACCCAAGAAATATCCAATAAGTACAAGTGTCAAAGCTTGGGGATGCCCAAGGCATCCCCTTCTTCATCAATAAAAATCCCAGGTTTCTTCCAAACGCTTCATTTTTATTGTTTCATGCATAGTTGTGTTGTTCTTGGAGCGTCTTCTTTTTCGTTTTCATTTTGATTTTTTGTTTGTGGTTTTTCTTAGTTTGCTGAATAAATCAGTTGGACCCCCTCTTTGATGCATTGGTTTTCAAATAGTTTGGTTTGGATTAGAAAAGAGTAGGGAAAGTTCATGTTTAAGTGGTAAAAGGAGCTTGTTTTTGACTGTGGCCTATGCTTTGTCATGCCATGTTTGATATTGTTTTGGCTTTATGCTTAGTATTATTTGTTGTAGCATGACTTGTTATAAACAATTGATATTGCTTAATGTGCCTTGGAAGGATCATGTGTTGTTTTAGCATATTAAAGCATAGTATTATGGTATTCTCCTTTGATGCTTTATTTGGGTTGACTTGGCACATGCTCATACCATGTTATGACTATCCTAAGTCACCATAGCCTTTATGATCCTTTAGTTTTCAACTTGTAGTATCACTTTATGCTTTGATCAATGATGTTTTGTCGCTCTGCATGATTATGGCCATTATTGCTCTCTTAGTTTGTCGCTCCCAGTCTTTTGCTAGCCTGCACAACCAAGTATGAGTTCCACTCATGCATCCAACTCCTAAAACCAAGTTATTCCAAAGAATCCACCATACCTACCTATTAGCATATGCTATTCCAAGTATATTCATGTTTTTATCTACCTTCTGAATTAAACTTGTTATGAGAAAACTAGTGATTAAAGCTCTCACGAACTTGATGGCACACTTTACTTTTCTTGCCCTTAATAAACTTGAACCATTGTGTCGTCTATGTTGTATATGCTTGCACTTATTTGTTGGGGATTAGCAGAACCATGCTGTCATGGGGAACGCTTTCAACATTGCGCTGGTACTTTATACCTAGTTGATATCATGCTCTTTTGTCTATAGATGTCGTCGGTGTGAAATGAAAGGGGAGCTTGTAAGTCCATGGAGTTATGTATATGTGTTAGAGAAACGCCTGGGCCGCTGGTCTAATCCATGCTGACATGGTGGGAACCTGCAGCGTAACCATAATGAGATGTCTATGAAGCATTCTTCTTATAAAAAAAGAGTTATATGTTGAGAAAAAAAGAGAGAAAAAAAAGAGATTATGAAAAGAGGAAAGAGGGAAAAAAGCACCATATTCCCATGGTAAAATAAGAAGATTGCTGAGATGCTCATTGTCTGCTTGACTTGTCATTTTGCTATGGGGATTCTTCCATATCATTGGGCAAGGGGTACCCCATTGGCGGTTCTCTATGATACACATGTACTTATGATGACAAGAACTTACCGGTGACTAAACTTGAGTAGCATGAGGAGCGGCCCTCGTATTCAAGGGACATGAGATTTCTAACTTATACTTTGTCAATCATATACACCATAGTTTGTTCACTTTAACCTTAATCACTTCAAGATGCTTATGATAGGGGCAATGAGAGCTGAAAGCTAATAAGTACCATAATTTTTGGAATCTCTTTATGAAACTTGAATCTCTGCTTCCTTCTATGAAGGCCTTTCTTTTACTTTTATGTTGAGTCTCCACCTTCTATCTTTATGCACCTACTTTGAGAGCATAGTGGCCATTCTTAGTTCTATGTACATTGTCCCAAGACTTGTTGATTGATGCATAGCTTTGATATTGCTTGTTTTAAACTATTTGTATCTAGTCACTCTTATGAACTTTGAAGGTGTCCTATGTATTTATGTTTGCTACTCTATGAGGGACAAGCTGAATGCCACTATGCTATGTTTTCTTTATGTGAAACAAACAAACGTCTTGCAAAGCATTGTTATTCATGAATATTTTGTTTGTGCCTTTTCATGTTGCAAAATAGTTTCTTTGTCTTATTGCTAGAACTTTGTCTTTCATGTTATGATTGAAGTACTATGATCCTAGCTTTGAATGTTTTACAAATACTTGGATCAAGTTTATGATGGTGCATGTCACCTCAAAAATTATTCTTTCTTTTTTATCACTTACCTACTCGAGGACGAGCAGGAGTTAAGCTTGGGGATGTTATACGTTGCAAACGTATCTATAATTTTTGATGTTCCATGCTTGGTTTTATCTACTTTCTTATGTTTTGTTCCAACATTTGAGTACTTTTCATAAACTTTCTTGGACTAACCTATTAACAAGATGCCACAGTGCCAGTTGCCTGTTTTCTGCTGTTTTTGGTTCCAAAAAGTCAGAAAATCAATATTCTCGAAATTGGACCGAACAAAAGCCAAAGTCGATATTTTACCGAAAGACTCACGGAGCCAGAAGACGAGATGGAGAGGGGCCACAAGGTGGCCAAACCACCCCTAGGCGCGGGTTCCCCTGGCCGTGCCAGGGCATGGTGTGGGCCCCCTGGCTAGCCATCGACCTTGCCCCTTCGCCTATATATTCCTCCCGATACAAAAACCCTAAATCGTCAATCACAAATCCACGAAAAGTTCCACAGCGCCACCGCCACCGAAGGGGAGATTCGGGGGACAGAAAGTCTCTGTTCTGGCACCCTGCCGGGATGGGGAAGTGCCCCCGAAGCCATCTCCATCGATCTCCACCACCATCTCCATCACCATTGCTGATTCCCATGATGATGAGGGAGTAGTTCTTCCTCGAGGCTAAGGGTTCTACCGGTAGCTATGTGTTCATCTCTCTCTATGCATGATCATATTGTGATCATGAGCTTGTACTCTATAGATCTACCTTGCAACTCAAGTGCTTTAATAGATCTCTGCTCTCCCCATGTGTGTGAAGTTGATAGTGTGCACACCATGGTGGCACTTAGGCTAGAGATTACAAATACTTATTATGAGTTATATTTGGAGTTGGATGTCTTTATGAAATTTTGGTGTTTGTTGGACCCATCTAGTACTCAAGGTGATAGTGTGGGGCTATCTAGATGGGAAAGATGAACTTTAAGGTGTGCTGTTATAGCCCTACCAATGATTAGAGTGTCCAACCGGAGAGTAGTTCAGAGTAGTATCATAAAGAGAATATATTTATATGAGAGTGTTCACTAGTGAAAGTATGATCCCTAGGCCTTGTTTCTAAGCATTGAAACACAGTTTGCAATTAGATCTGTTACATGTTTGCTTGCTTCCATCTTTATTTCAGTTTTCCTTTAGTCTTTTCCCACATCAACCACATGCCATCAAGCTATTTTCTGGCACCGTTACCACTTATAATTATCTATACCACTTGTATTTCACTATCTCTTCGCCGAACTAGTGCACCTATACACCTGACAAGTGTATTGGGTGTGTTGGGGACACAAGAGACTTCTTGTATCTTGATTGCAGGGTTGCTTGAGAGGGGATACCTTTGAGCACTTCCTCCCTGAGTTCGATAAACCTTGGTTGATCCACTTAAGGGAAAACTTGTTGTTGTTCTACAAACCTCTGCACTTGGAGGCCCAACAATTGTCTACAAGAATAGAAGTGCGTAGACATCAGCCGCATCCTAAAATTTGCCGCTTCAATCTGAATGGTGTTGCAGCTGTTGGTTTCCACACAAACACTCGCTAGATATGGTCGGAGACTCCATTTTGGTTCATCCCAAGCTTCTCAAACGCCTTGGAGTGGAACAAGTTCGTTCAAGGATAGCTCATTTGGTCTCGGCCTTCTGTTGAACTCTTTCTTTTGGCTGGTTTTTAGCTGATGTACGAGTACTCAGCATTTAGTTTCACACCCGGTCCGTCTTGTAAAATACTCCATATGACCAAACCCCTTTTGTACACTTGGTAGTTTCTCCAGTATGCATATTTCACCAAGCTTATAAAAGAACCTTATTAGGAGTAAAATTGTACTCTACTACTACTATTCCGTACATATTCTTCCAGAATGTTGTATAATAGGAGTAATGTTAGTATTACTCCTTGTAGGTCCATAGTTTTGTTTCTTTTTCACTGTAGTTTGGGTCCTCTAAGCCTAAGTTGGACATGTTGGTAAGTACTTCGCTCAGAAACTGCATGCAGTGGAAGGAATACGATGTTTCTAGGTTTACCAGTAAAAACATGTCGCTCATCACGGCATCGCCAGTGATTTGACAAGGCAATATTGTACGATGGTGTGCTAGTCTAATTTTTTCTTCTTCTGAACAAGTACTGCTTGTCTACCTAGTAGTAGTAATAAAGGTTTATTAGTAGGAGTACCAGAGAAGTCGATGAACCTGGCTGGAGTGCTACTGTCAGTAGCTACCGCAGAAGAGAGAGGGAGGGAATTTTGCACACGCTGGTGCACGTGGCAGCGTGTTCCTTCCGAGACAAGCTGGATTTAACTCCCTCACCGGCCTCCCCCGACACACACACATCCTCTTTTACTCAGTCCCTTCTTCCCATCCACTACCGCCCCCTACCCTCTCTCTCCATATTGTTGCCGACCAGCTCCTCGACTCCGTCCTCTACAGGTGGCGATGAGATCGACGCAACAACCTTCTGTAGGGCAGTGGAGCATCCGTCATCTCTGTCCCGCGGCAGCAATGGCGGTTTGTGAAATACTAGAACACTCGTACCTATTCCCTCTATTTCATAATATAAGATGTTTTAGCCTATGTGAAACGAGTGTATCTAGATTCACTCCGAACTTACATGATAGAGTTGATGATGCGGTTAAATTTTATTGCCGATTGCACAACATTGTCATGTGTAGAGTAGTTCTTATCTCGTGTATGCATCCTTTTTTTGTAGACTAGGATTGCATAGAAGCTTGTTTTCTAGGCTAGATCCCATAACTAAGAATAGTGGGGATCCGTTTGAAGTTGGTAGTTCGATAGCGCAAACTTTTGAACATTTGCATATATTTGACAATCAACATCATGTAATCAATATTACAACTTGCTGCAGAGGAGATAGGGGAAGGAGCAAAAAAGAGGATTCTCGATGAAATAGGTTCCAATCTTGTGACTTCTGCTATCCCAGATGACAAGGTAAACCAATAGAATGACGTATGTTCTTGTCATCCCACGCAGATGCTTTTGCTGTAATCTCTGTTTATCTTGTAACCGTAGAAGCACAAAGTTGAAGACTCTTAGTTTCCTAATGATGGGGTAGAAAATGGATGTCAGATTGCTACACCTAAGATGCCACCTTGTTTACCTTCTCTGGAGACTGATGCAGTTGCAGCTGCAGCTGGTACTGATGAGCCTGCACCTGCCATCGTCATGCCAAATGATGGAGGTGGTGGATTGGTTTTACCATCCGCAGAGACTTGTGCGACTAGAGATGGCAGTGAAGATCCTTCAGAGGACATTGTGGTGCTCGATAGTTCACCTATTATGGAGACTCATGCTACCGGTGCTAGCGCTACTGTTGGTGCTGTTGATCCTGCTCCCAAAATTATCGTGCCACCTGAAGGAGGTGGTGATTTGGGTTTACAATCTGTAGAGACTGTTCCACCTGAAGGTGGTGAACTGTGATGCAGAGATTTCTTTCTTATGATTTATATGCTTTTCTCTGGAACCTGTATTATGGAGCTACCTTACGCATTTCTTACACTTTTGCATGTTGAAATGTAGTGTGGAACTGGAACTACTCCTAGTATGTAATCATAATATTCGGATGCTTAAGTATTATCGATGATAAACCAATGCTAGCTGAGTTGCATGAGAATTGGCCTCTACCACTTGCAGGCGTGGTTCCTGGCTCATCTCCTTTTCACAAGCACGGTGAAAAGATGGTTCTGTTCCTTTTCTTGTAATACCATTATGCTTTTCTTATTGATTTGGCAATTTTATGTTGATTTTGTCACCCAATCTGCATTTATGTCTCTACATATAAACATATTTGTTCACATGACTTGAACAGAAAACAATATCTTCTTTGCATCGAGTAACACAAGGAGACATGCAAATATTTATTTATTTTTGAAACAAGGCAAAAGATATGCCATTTTCATTGATAGAGAGGGGCATGCAATTCAATTATATTACGATAAATACTCATACAAGTCATACAATGGTAGGGATTGCCATAGGAAATCATCACCTCCATGAAGGGAATATGCCCGAGAGGCAATAATAAAGTGGTTATTATCTTATTCCATGTTTATGATAAATGTTTATTTTACATGCTAGAATTGTATTGATCGGAAACATCAATACATGTGTGTTTAATAAACAAAAAAGGTTCCTAGTTATGCCTCTCTTGTAGACTAGCTTGTTGATTAACAAGATGATCAAGGTTTCCTGACCATGGACATTGGATGTTGTTAATTACAAGGTCACACCATTGGTGGAATGATGTGATGAACATTTCATCCGAAGTATAGCATTACGATCAAATTCATTATGTTTATATTGCTATAATATCATACGAAGTAATCTTTATCCTTAGACCATGAGATCATGTTAATTGCTAACACCGGAAGAGTATCTTGATAACATCAAACGTCACACCGTAACAGGGTGACTATAAAGGTGGGTTCGATTACTCTGAAGGTGTTATGTTGAGGCTCATGGATCAAGAGTGGGATTTGTCCATCCCGGTGACGGATAGATATACTCTGGGCCCTCTCGGTGATATCACGTTGAAATAGCTTGCAAGCAAGTGATGTGATCACTAGAATGTTATATCACGGGAACGAGAAAAGAGTGCATGTCGGTAACGAGATCAAACTAGGTATGGAGATACTGATGATCGAATCTCGGACATGTAATATATCGCGAGACAAAGGGATTTAGTTACTAGCGTTAAAGGTTCTCACGATCACAGAAGTCATCGTTGAATGTGTAGGAGTCGATGGATCTCTAGGTCCCGCTCGATTATTGATCCGAGAGGGTCTCGATCATGTCTGCATTATTCGCGAACCGTAGGGTGACACACTTAAGGGATACCGCACCATTTGGAGCAAATATGTTTTGGATAAAGATTTAAGAAAGCGCTGGAATTATTTCAATAAACACCAAACTGTTTTCGGTGAAATTGCTAAAATTGGTTCTACATGTAATATTGAAATGTTGCAGGGGTTTTATAGAATGTTTGTTAATTAAAGTAATTAACAAAATTCTGAATAAAAATAATAAAAGAGTTTTATTAAATGAGAGAGCATTAAATTTGGAGAAATTTAATGCATTTAAAGTGGAGACTTTAAAAGAGAATGTGAAGAGGCAAATTTATGTGGAGGGGGTTACCACCACATGAATGGGGGAGGTGAAGGGTCACCCATGGGTGCCGCCATGGAGGGGTACCCTCCCCTCCTCCTATAAAAGGCCCCCCTCTACTCACTTCTCACACACACCTCCTTGTGAAGGATCTCTCTCCCCCTCTAGTATTATTCCCCCATGGTCTCGGATTAGCGAGATACATGTTTCCGGTGGCTTTATCTGGAAAGGAGTTGCTGCTTCCGATGCTTTGCTAGAGCGAGGGACGGAGGTTGTCGGGGTATCGGACGTGTGTGCGATCACGGATGCACCGCTGCTTTGCGGTGCTGGACTTGGTGGTGCTGGAGCTGGATCTGATGGACGTGGTGGAGCCGGACCTGCTGGACTTCATCACGATCTTGAGATCGGCAAGTGTACGACTACATCAACCACGAGTTCCTACTCGTTAACAAAGCTCGTTGTCTACGAGGGTAAGTTCTCGTTTCCACCCGTTGCTTTATACCTAGTAGATAGATCTTGGCGTGTAGTTCACACCGTAGGAAATTTTTTGTTTTCTATGCTGCGGACCCAACACTCCAGCATCTTGTTCTATAGGAGGCATTATTACCATATCCATAACCTTCTTTTCCTTGGGACGACAATGTCAAGTGCAGGATTTCGAATCTAAACGCAATCCAGTGCAGGTTCATCAGGACAACCTCTAGCCGCATCAGTCTCCACAGAAGGTACATCAGCGCTATGGCAGACACCGTTGGCAATGCAAGCTGAAGCTGTTGTTATACTCATATCAGGACCACAGATAAGGGCCAGAAATTCTAGTTCCAAAATCTAGCGTTACAAAATAGACAAGAGGTTACCCCATCTGGACAATTCATAGACAATTCACAGTGCAATTTGAGCGTCTTACATGATCCTTAGATCTTAGTCCATCCGGTCTTTTTATTGGTGGAACGAAATTTGCTGGTACTTTTATTTCTACGAAGAACCTACAAAACATAGCCAAGTCAGATATCTGAATATATCTAACTTTTCTATAGTCTTATATGCGAAGATATCTTTGCATAACACTCACTTATCAAATTGTCTATGGATATCTTCCCGCTCCTTGGAAATGCGGAGTTGATGTTCTATAGGGTACATCCATCTATGTTGTATTGTACCTCTAAGTACTTCCTCGTCAGGTACATCAACAACCAAATGATCCATCGTATCAAAGAAGGATGGGGGATATATCAGGTCAAAAGCTTGCACAGGATCTCTGCCAAGTCCTTTTTAAGATGTTTTCGAACTATTCTGTCTAGAGCTTTACTATAGATTTACCTAAACAACATATCTACCCAAATCTACAAGCACCTTGTAAATCTAGATGATCACAAGCTTTAACTATTTCTAGGAGAGGTGGAGAACAAATCAAAGCCAAGAATAATGTCTAGTGCCTAAATCTAGAAGGCGAAGCGTGGGGATCGCCCAGCTGACCGTCGGCCGATGCATCTCGTGAAGAACGGTGCGGCCAATGGTGGTAGGCCGGTACTATTGATAGAAAGGCGTTGAGAAGCTTTTTTAAGGCGTGGAGAAGTTTGCGCCCTGGTTCTAATCCGGTGCATCTCCCATAAGAATGGCGCAAACTTTGAAGAGACAGGGGCTGGTCGCTTGATTGAGGGTGGGCTTAGGAAAGTTTGGGGTCTCGACGGAAAGTTTTGGCGGGCGCGGGGTGTTTGTCCATAATTTTCACAGAAATATCTGTGAATATTTTATCAGATTTGTCAGTTCTCAAGAGTCACCTCTCTCGCTATTGGATTTACCTCGCGATTCATGCAACGTGAGGGTTACACATTTGTTGCAACTAGCTTGGAACTGGGAATTTAATGAGTTGCAACTACTATGTTACAACTGAGAATTTGCACAATTAGTAGGGTGACGGCAGTGTCTTAACATAACAACTTCTCAGGGGCCTGGGATCTAGGCACTCATATTTTATATCTTTTTCCCTTGTTGACGTCTTTGTTTCGAATCCGGCCGAGCCCCAGCACGTACCTTGGGATTTTAACTATCGAGTCCAAAAAAATTAGCCCATATAGCCTCATTATATCCCAAGACCTTCTAACTCGGTCATGTTTTGGGTCATTCGGCCGCGCAAATAGCCCAGTTAAAATGGGCGAGAGCCCATGAAAAATAGCCCATCAATCCTTGCTTGGACCATTTTTCTTCAATTCGGCCTTTTTTAGGAACTGTCCACCCACCCCTAAAAAACTCTGCATACCCATGTTTTTTAAGTACTACCTACTACATTATTTATACTTAACATTTTTTAGTTGAGCTGCTAGAGATCACACGTAGTATATGGACAAGCAATTTTTTAAGAAGAAAAATAAATAAGTTATATACGATGTTAGTATACATTTTTTTACGTTTTATAAAAGCATAACAACTTTCTTGTGTAGTGGTAAGGCATGCAGTTTATCTGTAGCAATATTTTTATACTGGGAGTCTAACATGACCGACCCACCTGTCTACAGCTAGCGCCTATCAACCTTACCATACAAGAGATCAAGTTTAACGAGCGCGTTTAAAAAGTACTTATACAACAGTCACGATAGGAAAAAAGAAGACCAAGATCGACACGTTTCTTGTCCAGAGAGACTGACATGTGAGCCCCAGCAACAAGACCATATACGCCTGCCGCATTGAACAACATTAGCAAGGTTAAACCGGCGAACGCGGCCAAAAAAAGTCCAAGATACACATGTTTCCTCTACATAGGCGGCTGGCATGTGGACTCAGCAAAGAGACATTATACAGGTGTTGTATCGAGCAACGTTGCCAAGTTTCAAACAGGGAGGCACGAGAGAAGAAAAAAAGTCTAGCATACACATGTTTCCTGCACAGAGGAGGCTAACATATCGGGCCCACCAGCCTGTATAAACGGCTGAAGCAGCGAGCAACGCTATCAAGTTCGGAACACGAAAGCGCGACCGAGAGCAAAAAAATCCATCATACACACGTTTATTCTAATGAGTGGATGACATGTGAGGCCCAGAAGGTTGATTAAACGGTAGATGCATCGAGCAGTGCTATCAACTTCGAAACAGGGTACGTAGGGCGAGCGAAGGAAAAAATTTCATCATACACACATTTATTCTAATGAGAGGATGACATGTGGGTCCCAACAGCCTGATTAAATGGTAGATGCATCGATTAATGCTATCAACTTCGGAAAAGGATAACGCAAGCGAAGGAAAAAAAATTCCATCATACACACGATTCTTCTAATGAGAGGCTGACATGCGGGACCTAGTAGCTTGACTATACGGCAGATGCCTCGAGCAACATTATCGAGTTCAAATCAGGGAGCACGACCGAAAAGTATGGTCCGCTAGAGACACTGACATCCGGGACCCACACGCCTCAAAAGACTTCGGCGAGTCAACATCGCACGAGGAAACAAAAATCTTGCTTCTGCCACATGTTCGTCGAGCTTCCTCCATGTTTTTAGCGGATCCATCATAGTAGAGGGCCGCGAAACCAGAAAAAAAGTTTTCCATTGGCCACGGCCGAGCCGAGAATTTCGTCGCGGAAGACGCGCCTTCTACGACGACCGTCGGGCCAAGTCGTTGCGGAAGGAAACTTTTCTTGTAGTGCCTACGCATCAAAACGCAAACATCCATCCTCGATAGAGAATATACCATTAGGCAAAGGAGCTGGGATCAAGTGATCCGCTCCAGGTATATCAAGGAAGTATCTACCATTAGTTCAAGAAATCATACCACATGCTCTTATAGTAGAAAACCCGAGATGGTTACTTCCTGTCAACGGTTGGATGTTAACCTAGGTTGATGTGAAGCGCGCGTGCAAGAATGGTCACAACTCCTCTTCCGCATATGGGTCCTCGTGATTGCAGAGCTTGATGCTTAAAGTAAAACACAAGAAGGGCACCCAAATTTGGCGTTAAGTTACAATTAATAATAGCAGCTTTTACGAGGATCATCATGTCCTCATCATTAACTCTAGTAAACTCACCACGTGCTTGTAAGGTGTTAGCAATAACATAAAACAAATAGAGAATAGCGGGATGATCAATTTCGTTCCCCAAGGGTGTGTTTCCACGAATTATCATTAAATTAAAATACTGTCAAGTTGCAGGATTTAAAACAAAGGTGTTGGAGCGTATGTCGGTGGTGGTGTTGGCAAACCCAAAACATTGAGCCCATTGGTCGAGTTTCAAGGAGTACTCACAGTTCATAAGATGGAAGTTGATGCGATCAACTCCAGGCATTTTCTCCTCGGAACAATAGTGAGAGCACACCATATGCGTCAAAGTGCTTAGGAACTCAAGTAACAAGCAGCGATACGTGGCGACATCCTAGAAGACAAAGTCATACAAACCAACATTGTTGCAAAGTAAATCAAAATCAGCACGAATGCCAAGTGGGTTCAGGATATAGGGACATTCCCACTTGGTGGACTTGATTTCTTGGAGCTTGAGACGATCGAAATGGTTCAGCTAAAACTCCTTGGTGAACTCGATACCAAGTGACTCGGGGGTCAACGTATCAACGGGTGGTGCGAAAGGTTCTGTAACCATCACACATGTACAGTTCCTCGTATTCATCTAAAACAAAATAAATAAAGATTGCTAATTAAAATTTTAGTCCAATAGAAACATAGCATATGTGATCCTCTATACTAGTTATAAAATAAACTCCTCTAAAATAATACTAAGCATGCTCAATATCAAGATTAGATCAAGAACAAGACCTAAGTCTAGATTGATAATGATGAAAGATTGAGTGAAGGTTTGAAATAAGTTGGGGATCGAAGGATAATCATACCTTAGATCGATTTGGTCCGAGGAAACAAAGAAATATTGAGTAAATTTGAAGATCCAACGGAGGTGGTTTGGAGTTTGGAGGAACAAGAAAGAGAAAATTTGTGTTTTGGGGATTTTTAGGTTACCTCCTCGTGGTGTTATGGCGGTCGCGTACGTGATACGGGCTTTCAGTACAGTCGGAGCCCGCCCGTACCGGGTGACATACCTTGGGGGTGACGAATCCATTCCGGCGGTGAACTCGGTATGGTCGCGCACGCCCATACTACTGGTCATTATGTGTTCAGTTCCTTTGCCTGAAATCTGATGTTTTGCTCGAGGATATAGTACGGGCGCGCCGTACGGGCGTGTCCGCCCGTACTAGTGGTCGTTATGACCCTTGTGTCCTGCGGCAAAAATCAAAGTTTCTATTTTCCAATGCCTTGAGGTGGTACGAGTTCACGGTATGGTCCCTTGATACGTTGCAAACGTATCTATAATTTTTGATGTTCCATGCTTGTTTTATATCTATTTTCTTATGTTTTGTCCACACTTTGGAGTATTTTTACACATTTTCTAGAACTAACCTATTAACAAGATGCCACAGTGCCAGTCGCCTGTTTTTTGCTGTTTTTGGTTTCAGAAAAGCTAGAAAAGAAATATTCTCGGAATTGGACTAGGCAAAAGCCAAAGTCAATATTTTACCGGAAGACTCACGTAGCCCAAAGTAGAGCCGAAGGAGGGCCAGGGGCTGGCCACACCATAGGGTGGCGCGGGTCCCCCTGGCCACGCCACCAGGTGGTGTGGGCCCCTGGTCCATCCTCTGACATCGCCCTTTCGCCTATAAAAGCCCTCCGGGACGAAAACCCTAAGTACAAGATCAGAAAGCCACGAAAATTTCTGCAGTGCCGCCGCCACTGAAGAGGAGATTCAGGGGACAGAAGTCTCTGTTCCGACACCCTGTCGGGACGGGGAAGTGCCCCCGGAGCCATCTCCATCGACTCCATCGCCATCTCCATCGCCATTGCTGACTCCCATGATGAGGAGGGAGTAGATCTCTCTCGAGGCTAAGGCCTCTACCGGTAGCTATGTGTTTATTTCTCTCTCTATCCATGATCATATTTTGATCATGAGCTTTGTAATCAAGTAGATCTACCTTGCTACTCAAGTGCTTCAATAGATCTTTGCTCTCCCCACGTGTGTGAAGTTGACAGTGTGCACACCATGGTGGCACTTAGGCTAGAGATTACAAATACTTGTTATGAGTTATATTTGGAGTTGGATGTCTCTATGAAATTGTGGTGTTTGTTGGAACCATCTAGCACTCAAGGTGATAGTAAGGGGTTATCTAGATGGGAAGCAAACTTTGAGGAGTGTTGTTATAGCCCTACCATAGATTAGAGTGTCCAACCGGAGAGTAGTTCAGAGTAGTATCATAAAGAGAATATATTTATATGAGAGTGTTCACTAGCGAAAGTATGATCCCTAGGCCTTGTTTCTAAGCATTGAAACACCGTTTGCAACTAGATATGTTACATGTTTGCTTGCTTCCATCTTTTTGCCTTTAGTCTTTTCCTCTCGTCAAGCTCTTTTGTGGCGCCATTGTATTATATCCATACCGCTTGTATTTCACTATCTCTTTGCTGAACTAGTGCACATATACACCTGACAAGTGTATTGGGTGTGTTGGGGACACAAGAGACTTCTTGTATCTTGATTGCAGGGTTGCTTGAGAGGGATACGTTTGACCACTTCCTCCCTGAATTCGATAAACCTTGGGTAATCCACTTAAGGGAAACTTGTTGCTGTTCTACAAACCTCTGTACTTGCAGGCCCAATAACTGTCTACAAGAATAGAAGTGCGTAGACATCAAGCTATTTTCTGTCGTCGTTGCCGGGGAGGTAAAGTAAAATGTACTCACATCCTCCAGTGTGAGTGCTCGAAGTTATTTCCTTTAGATTCTGCAATTTTGTCTTTTTGTTTCTTGTTTTCACTAGTTAGGCTTAATGGAAAACAACAACAAAATTAGAGAGCTTTATAGTATTTATCTTGAGTTAGGACATGAAGTGTTTGAAGAGAAAATTAAAAAACCTATGCAACTTTATTTGCATGCTAATAGCAATGTTGTTAGTATGAATTCTTTGGACACCATTATTGCTAATGCTATGGAAACTTCTAAGCTTGGGGAAGCTAGTTTTTATGAAAATGATCTTTTTAGTCCCCCATCTTTAGAGGAGAAAATTTACTTTGATGATACTATACCTCCAATATATGATGATTACAATGATGAATATGATATTTTCAGTCCACCTACTATTGAGGAGGAAATTAATTATTACTACAATATGCCTCCTATATTTGATGATTATGGTGATAAGAATAATAAAGATAGCTATTTTGTTGAATTTGCTCCCACTACAATTAATAAGAATGACTGTGCTTATGTGGGGAGTATTAATTCGTTTATGCATGTGGCTCATGATAAGAATGTTTAATGTGATAGTTATATTGTTAATTTTATTCATGATTCTACTAAAAGTTATTATGAGAGAGGGAAACATGTTTTTATGTATCTCAACAATATTACGTTTCCCCTCTTTATGTTGAAAGTCTTGAAGTTGCACTTGTTTTGCTTTACTATGCTTGTTGCTTTGTGCTTTCATGACTTGTTTCTTTACAAGATTCCTATGCATAGGAATTGGGTTAGACTTAAATGTGCTTTGAATTTGCTTCTTGATGCTCTCTTTTACTTCAATTTATATTTCTTATGTGAGCATCTTCTCAAACTATCGTGCCTAACTTAAAGGCGTTAAAGAAAAGTACTTTTTGGGAGAAAACCCAATAGTTTTGTTGAGCCTTGGAAGTTATTACTTCTGTAATAACCTCTCTTTATCCTTTTTTTTATTTGATTTTTGTGCCAAGAATAACCTCTAATGAGAGGGAAGTAAGATTTGGGGAAGTGTTGTCCCGAAACAGATTTTTGTGCTTCACTGTAAACATTCGTGAAAAATCTCTGTATGTCGCATTGAGCTGTAATTTTCTGAATAAATCCCCCAGGTTGTTACCTAACTTTCGTTAGTTCAACACATTTATATTTGAGCCATAGAAGGTCTTCAAAAAAATCGGTTTTCACCTGTTGGTCTGTTTTGATAGATTTCTGCCATTATTTGCATCTGCCTCTTTATCGATTTCTTTTTGGGTTCTTTTTGGTAAATTGAGATTTTTGAGGGAATTGCTACAGTAGCTTGTGTTTTTAATGAAAGTTTTGCTGTTTTAAAACTAAACCCCAAAGGTTTATTATCTTTTGAATGCACTAATGTTGCTAATGAAGATTGTGCGAAGTTTTGTATGAAGGAAATTTTCAGGTGTAGGGAAAGAATGATGTAATGAGATGAAGAATGGACAAAAGCTCAAGCTTGGGGATGCTACCCCGTGTCACCCCAAGAAATATTCAAGAGGTACAAGCGTCAAAGCTTGGGGATGCCCAAGGCATCCCCTTCTTCATCAATAAAAATCTCAGGTCTTTCTAGACACTTTGTTTTTATTGTTTCATGCATTATTGTGTTGTTCTTGGAGCGTATTTGTTTTTGTTTTTAGTTTTCTTTTGTTTGATTTGCATAAATAAGTTGGTTGGATCCCAACACACTTCTTTTGGAGAGAGACACACTCCATTTTCATTGCCTAGAACACTCTAGTTTTCATTCTTATTGTTTTGTGAGTGTTCTCTTTTGCTAGCACTGTGTTTAGCCTTAGTTTTCTTGTGCTTTCAGCTTAGAACTTTTTAGTTCTTCTTTGTGGATTTGTGAGACAATCTTACTGATATTTATTTATTATTATTTTTGTGAGTTGTTTCAAATAAGTCGATTGGTGTTGGAAGAGAGTAGGAAAGTTCATGCTTAAGTGATAAAAAGGAGCTTGTTCTTGACTGTGACTTAGACTTTATCATGTCATGCTTGATATTGTTTTGGCTTTATGCTTGGTGATTATTGTTGTAGCATGACTTTTTATAAACAATTGAGATTGCTTAATGTGCCTTGAAAGAATCATGCGTTGTTTTAGCATATAAAAGCATAATATTGTGGTATTCTCCTTTAATGCTTTATTTGGGTTGACTTGGCGCATGCTCACACCATGTTAAGACTACACCAAGTCACCATAGCCTCTATGATCATTTAGTTTTCATCTTGTAATATCACTTTATTCTTTAATTAATAATGTTTTGTCGCTTTGCATGATTATGGCCATTATTGCTCTCTTAGTTGGTCGCTCCCAGTCTTTTGCTGGCCTCCATACCAAGTATGAGTTCCACTCATGCATCCAACTCCAAATAAAAACAAGTTATTCAAAAGAGTCCACCATACCTACATATTAGCATTTACTATTCCAAGTATATTCATGTTTTTATCTACCTTCCGAATTAAACTTGTTATGTGAAAATTAGTGATTAAAGCTCTCACGAACTTGATGACACACTTTACTTTTCTTGCCCCTAATAAACTTGAACCATTGTGTCATATATGTTGTATATGCTTGCACTTATACGTTGGGATTTAGCAGAACCATGCTGTCATGGGGAACGCTTTCAACATTGCACTTGTACATTGTACCCAGTTAATATCATGCTCTTTTGTTTATGGATGTCGTCGGTGTGAAATGAAAGGGGAGCTTGTAAGTCCATGGAGTTATGTATGTGTGTTAGAGAAACGCCTGGGTCGCTAGCCTAAGCCATGCCTAATCATGGTGGAAACTTGCAGCATCACCATAGTGAGCAATCTATGAAGCATTCTTCTTATAAAAACGAGATAGAGATTGATAAAAAGAAAAGAAAAAGATGAGAAAATAGGAAAGAGAGAAAAAATCACCATTTTCCCATGGTAAATAAGAAGATTGCTGAGATGCCCATTGTCTGCTTGCCTTGTCATTTTGATTATGGGATAGCTCCTGTATCATATGCAAGGGGTACCCCGTTGACGGTTCTCTATGATACACATGTACTTACTATGACAAGAACTTACCGGTAACTAAACTTGAGTAGCATGAGGAGTGACCCTCGTATTCAAGGGACGTGAGATTGCCAACTTATACTTTGTCAAGCATATACTCCATAGTTTGTTCACTTTAACCTTAATCACTTCAAGATGCTTATGATAGGGGCAATGAGAGCTGAAAGCTAATAAGTACCATATTTTTTGGAAGCTCTTTATGAGACTTGAATCCCTGCTTCCTTCTATGAAGGCCTTTCTTTTACTTTTATGTTGATTCTCCATCTTCTATCTTTATGTACCTATTGAGAGAGCATAGTAGCCATTCTTAGTTTAATGTGCATTGTCCCAAGACTTGTTGATTGATGCATAACTTTGATATTGCTTGTTCCTAAACTATTTGTATCTAGTCACCCTTATGAACTTTGAAGGTGTCCTATGCATTTATGTTTTGCTACACTATGAGGGACAAGCTGAATGCCATTCTCATTATGTTTTCTATATGTGAAACAAACAAACGTCTTGCAAAGCATTGCTATTCATGAATCTTTTGTATGTGCCTTTTCATGTTACAACATAGTTGCTATGACTTATTGTTAGAACTATATCTTTCATGCTATGTTAAAGTACTATGATCCCACTATCAATGTTATACAAAAATACTTTGATCAAGATTGTGATGGTGCATGTCACCTCAAAAATTATTCTTTTTTATCACTTACCTACTTGAGGACGACCAGGAGTTAAGCTTGGGGATGTTGATATGTTGCAAACGTATCTATAATTTTTGATGTTTCATGCTTGTTTTATATCTACTTTCTTATGTTTTGTCCACACTTTGGAGTATTTTTACACATTTTCTAGAACTAACCTATTAACAAGATGCCACAGTGCCAGTTGCCTATTTTCTGCTGTTTTTGTTTTCAGAAAAGCTGGAAAAGAAATATTCTCAGAATTGGACCAGACAAAAGCCAAAGTCAATATTTTACCGGAAGACTCACGGAGCCCAAAGTAGAGCCGGAGGAGGGCCAGGGGCTGGCCACACCATAGGGTGGCGCGGGTCCCCCTGGCCGCGCCACCAGGTGGTGTGGGCCCCTGGTCCATCCTCTGACATCGCCCTATCGCCTATAAAAGCCCCCTGGGACGAAAACCCTAAGTACAAGATCAGAAAGCCACGAAAAGTTCCGTAGTGCCGCCGCCACCGAAGAGGAGATTCAGGGGACAGAAGTCTCTGTTCCGGCACCCTGTCGGGATGGGGAAGTGCCCCCGGAGCCATCTCCATCGACTCCATCACCATCTCCATCATCGTTGCTGAATCCCATGATGAGGAGGGAGTAGATCTCTCTCGAGGCTAAGGGCTCTACCGGTAGCTATGTGTTCATTTATCTCTCTATGCATGATCATATTTTGGTCATGAGCTTTGTAATCAAGTAGATCTACCTTGCTACTCAAGTGCTTCAATAGATCTCTGCTCTCCCCACGTGTATGAAGTTGACAGTGTGCACATCGTGGTGGCACTTAGGCTAGAGAATACAAATACTTGTTATGAGTTATATTTGGAGTTGGATGTCTCTACGAAATTGTGGTGTTTGTTGGAACCATCTAGCGCTAAAGGTGATAGTAAGGGGTTATCTAGATGGGGAAAGCAAACTTTGAGGAGTGCTGTTATAGCCCTACCATGGATTAGAGTGTCCAACCGGAGAGTAGTTCAGAGTAGTATCATAAAGAGAAGATATTTATATGAGAGTGTTCACTAGCGAAAGTATGATCCCTAGGCCTTGTTTCTAAGCATTGAAACACTGTTTGCAACTAGATCTGTTACATGTTTTCTTGCTTCCATATTTTTGCCTTTAGTCTTTTCCTCCCGTCAAGCTCTTTTCTGGCACTGTTGTCTTATATCCATACCACTTGTATTTCACTATCTCTTCACTGAACTAGTGCACCAATACACCTGACAAGTGTATTGGGTGTGTTGGGGACACAAGAGACTTCTTGTATCTTGATTGCAGGGTTGCTTGAGAGGGATACCTTTGACCACTTCCTCCCTGAGTTCGATAAACCTTGGGTGATCCACTTAAGGGAAACTTGTTGCTGTTCTACAAATCTCTACACTTGGAGGCCCAACAACTGTCTACAAGAATAGAAGTGCGTAGACATCATCCCTTAGGGCCATACCACTGGTCGTTATGTGGCCAGTGAGCTGAAAAACTCAAATAATTTGATTAGTAGCTTCGTATGTCTTTACACATCTTATCAAAGGACAAAATAACTGCAAATAGGCTTCATAAAAATCAGCAATACTTCTTAGGCCATGTGTTAGTGAAAAATATCGAGGATTACCTTATTTCTTCTCCTCTCTCCAAAGGTCTTCTTGAACACTCTTTATTAAAATAAAAAACGAAACAAAAACTAACAAACAAAACTAACACAAGAGTAAAAACTTCATTTCACATGGGTTGTGTCCCATGAAGCGCTTCTAGTTAAGGTCAATTAGCTTGACCCAGATGGTGATCATTTAGGTTTAATGAGTGGAACACCCACTCCAAAGTAATTAGCTTTCAAAGTAATTATACCATCATCATCATTAGGCTTGGCCTTCTTCTTCCTAGGGAAGTGGACTATAAAAGGATCTCTAGATGGTAGTCATATTCCCACATTCCCTTCATGTAAATTGATTAGTGCTTTAATAGTTCTTAGGAAGGGCCTACCTAGGATTATAGGTGCTATGGGATCTTCAGGCATGTCCACAATAACAAGATCAATAAGCGCGGGACTACCTTTAATTTTAACAACTATATTTTCCTTTATCCCAATAGCTGTTTATAAGTTGAATCTGCTAGATGGAGTCTTAATTTAGTAGTTGCAAATGGCCCCAAGTTTAACTTGTCAAATAGGCTTTTGGAAATCGTTGAGACACTTGCACCAAGATCACAAAGTGTGGATATCTCATTGACCCCAACCTTAATTTTAATAGTAGGCTCAAATATATCATCTAGCTTAGTAGGAAGCTTATCAGCTAGTCTCTTATACTCCAACTCTATATCACGAACTTTAGATGCTACTTGTTGAATAAATTTTTGGTACATAGCATCATTACCTTGTTCTATACCAGGATTCTTTATGGTGATCATATTTAGTAGATATTTCACGGTATATTCTGATGTTGGTGTGTTGCTATAATCTAGCTCTTTGGGTTTTTCTTCATTTGTTACCACCCTCATCATCTTGAGGGCTTCTAGCAGATTTGGCTTAGGCTTCCTAGCAAAGAGGTTTTTCTTCATTTGTTGCCACCCTCATCATCTTGAGGGCTTCTAGCGGATTTGGCTCAGGCTTCCCAGCAAACTTTGCTAATATGAGAGCTTGGCTCTCCGCTACCTTGCCCAATTGAGCCTCCACGGTCTTTGTCCTTTCTTGTAGAGCCTGCACATCGTTTCTAATTGCAACGGCTTGGTTAGATAATTTTTCTATACTACTCTCATGGTTCTCTGTGATTTTAATGAGCATATTATTTTGCTTGGTTTGAGCTTGCATAAAAGTTCTAACAGTTTGCTCAAACAAGAGATTGCCATGATTTGCTCCATTATGACTATCATTATTATTGTAAGGAGCTCCTTCAGGATTAGAATAATGTTTTTGAACATTAGAAGCATAATTTTGGTTTTTCCATGCAGGATTATAAGGAGTGTGAGCTATAAAATTAATATCATTAACATCGGCAGCGATAGCATTAACTTGGGTATCTTCCTTATCCTTTACTATGTTGAGTAACTCATCTACCTTAGATGTAAGGTCTTCATTGTTTACCTCGGTGATTGAACTCACTCTTTTTGAGGTTCTCTCCACATGCCATTGGCCATGGTTGTCTTGCATATCATCAAGTAATTTCTTTGCAACACTCACTTGCTTTCCCATGATTGTTCCTCCTGTTGTAGTATCTATCATAGACTTAGACATAGGGTTAAGGCTATTATAAAATAAATGTAATATAAGCCATTCTTCCATCCCATGACTAGGATAGTTCATTACGGATTCTTTCATCCTTTCCCATGCAAGCGCTAGTGGCTCGCTATCTTCTTGTCTAAAGCTTGTAATGTTGGATATTTTTTGCATAGTTTTAGATGGGGGGATTTAGTTATAATATATTAGTGCATTCCTCCCAAGATTCAATAGTGCCCTTAGGTAGAG
Source organism: Avena insularis (assembly GCA_023614405.1). Taxonomy (NCBI): domain Eukaryota; kingdom Viridiplantae; phylum Streptophyta; class Magnoliopsida; order Poales; family Poaceae; genus Avena; species Avena insularis. The sequence continues at coordinate 653,031,051 of CM042690.1, read as the reverse complement.
CTAGCAACCAGTCCTTAGCCTTTCCTCTAATAGAGAAAGGAAACAACCTTAATTTAATAGCATTTGGATCTACATCCTTAATACGCATCATGTCGCAAATTTTAGTAAAAGTATTTAAGTGCAAACCTGAATCCTCAGAAGATGAGCCTCCAAATTGGTTTTGCTAAACCAAACTTAAAAGGTCGGGCTTAATTTCATATGCTTCCACATTAACAACGGGCTGAGTGATAGGTCCATGAATAAAATCATCAGTGGGAGTAGCATACTCCCCAAATCTCTTTTGAGCCATGACTCTTTATATTTTGGTATTTTTTTAAGTAAAGAAAATAAATAACAAGTAACTATTTTTTGGGTTTTCAAATAGATAACTAGAAAGTAAACTAATAACAAGAATAAAACTACAAACAATAATAAAACTAAAAACAAGGTCTCTAGTGACCTCACCAGGATAGCGAAATTGCTTCCCTAGCAATGGCGCCAGAAAAAAGGTTGATACCTTCGATCCGGATTCACGAATGTAGTATAATAGCTTTTTCCCTAGAATACCTAGGTTTAATCGAACCTTGGAAAGCAATGCTAAAAGGAAATAAAAAAGACACATCTACAAGACTTTGTTTCTTTGTTTTACCTTTGTTTACTGGACCAATCTAGTTTACTTTTATAGTGGGTTGAATCAATGGATGGAGATAGGCCAGGATTGAAGATGCAACTGCAGTTGCACATCATATGGGATAAAAGATAATAATAAGCACAGTCATGTGTAAAGTTTTAATAGGGATAATCTTTTATGGGCAACACACCCTAATATACTAGAGCCCTCGTGATGCAGCGGGCATAGCAAAAATTCAACCGAGTGCACCACGAAGCAACAGGATACAAACAATTATTAAGTGTAAAACACAGATCAAAGCATTAAGTGGTGATGTTGTTGTGATCCCGAATGGGGTGCTAAGTGAAGAACGTACTACCCTTTCTTCCACTAGCGTTCCTATGAGATAGCCGCTAGCCAAGTATCTCACCTCAAGCCTTTATCAATCTATGGGATCTTGGGTACCTACAAGTCCACAGATCGAGATAAGAGATAAAGAAAACAAAAGAACAAATCGCTATTTCAAACAATACGCAATGCTCCCATGAATTAGATGCACATAATTGTTGTGAGGTTTCTCCGTAACCCGCAGCCCATGAGGACTACTCACTCATAACAAGAAGATCAAGGATAGAAAACATTGTGCAAAATACTTAGATTGAAATCAAATATTCTTACAATGGTCATCGATTCACAAGGAGATCTAAAGTACAAAGCAATGTCTATGGCTAATGGAGGGGATGGATGATGGATGGATGAACAATGGCGTGGATCTCCTTTGGTGGTGTTGTGATGCAATATGAGAATGGCGGCCTTCTGCGCGGTGACTGAGACCTCAAAATATATATGCGTCTTCACGAAAGTTGTAGGGTTTGACGATACGGAGCCGCCACCATATGGTACGGGCGGACGGTACGGGTAAGCCCTGCCCATACTAGTGGTCGTTATGGCTTCTGATGCCTGGAATTGACTCCACAATTACTTGGTCGTGTGGACTTCCTGAAAAACCTTCATTATGACTCCTGATTTCGCATTAAAAAACATGATTTCCGGCACAACACAATTCAAAGCAAGATTTTGCATATCTTTGCAATTATTAGTCATTAGTAGCAAGGATTGAGAGTTTCTTGTCAATTTCTTGACTAAAAACAATGATTAAACACGATGGAAGATGGCTATTTTTGGAGCCATCACTCATCTTGCACTTGGACTTCATATCTTCTTGGAGATGATCCACTCGAATCCACTCTCTATGATCAACCTTGTATCTTCTTCCCTATGACCATTCTTCGGATCACACCTTGAATAACTCCTTGGTCATTACTTATTCTTCTTCTTCTTTCAATCTTGAAGCCAATCTATGGTTCAAGTAATGCAAATGGATAATTCCAACAAGTGTAACTCAATGCAACCATTAGTCAATAGAGATTATCATTAATTGCCAAAGCAACGCATGGGGCATACATGCTCTTTCACTCACGTCTCGCAGTAAACTACCCATGTTGCAGAGAAATAAATACATACTAGCATCATCACTTGCATCATTACAAGCAAAACCTCAACCCTGGTACGATCTATTCACTTCGTGTTGGGTCCACAGGTAGCGCCTCATTCAAACCACCAGTCCCGCATGCAGGTGATGGATATAAAATGCATACATGAACTTTGTAGTTTATTTTCACATATTCCAATATATCTGCATGCTATATAATGTTATATCCATGTTTTAAATTGATTTTTGGGATTTACCAATGATCCCCTTTATTTGGGTTATAACTTTGTAGAATAGGAAAACCTTGTTTTGTGTATTTTTTAACTTTCAGGGATATTAACAAAGTCAAAAGGACCTGGGATTTTTTATGGATCATTTTTGTGAAGATAAGAAAATGGATCACTTGGATCACTAGAGGGGAGCTAGGAGGCCCAAAAGAGCCCATGTGGCATGGCTGAGGCCCTTGGTCGTGCCACCCATGCTTATTTCACCCTCGAGCGTCCACAACCATCCATCTTGATCTCCAACTCCGAGTCTTGACCTAAAAAATTCTATAAATAAAGCCCCGACCACGATCTCAAAGGAGGAGGAGTGAAAACATAGTAACACCAAAATAGAGCCAGAACTAGCGAAGATTGGAGGGGGGGCACTGTTGGAGCCATCCCCGGTTGGATATCCACCCTCTACAACATCATCATCACCGTTTCCATGATGAATAGGGAGTAGTCCACCTCTAGACTATGGGTTTGTGGCAATAGCTTGATCTCTCTCTTGTACTATGATTGTTTAGAACCATATGAGTTGCCTTACATGATTATGGCCATATATGTAATACCTATGTGGTGGATATTTGTTTTATGATATGATATATGATATTGCAATGTTTATCATGTGTATGATGTATTGGTAGATGCATATTACTACCATGTTCTTAATTACTTGTTCTGATCAAACTTGTATGTAAGAGCATGTGTGGGGGGACGTGTGTATTATATGGAGTAATAGGTAGTAGTAATTGGATTATGACAGCAAGTTTGAGATCTACTATGATTTTTACTTTTCCTTTGTTACCTCACTAGAGATTAAGTGAATGCAAACATTATAAATACATAGTGATAGCCAGGATGATCTTGTTTGTTCAAGGTAGCATATTTTTCATTCAAACATAATATCAAAGTTCATAAGGCTATACTCTGTTTTTATGTTAAATCTAGATTGCATGGAGTTTTCCCTTTCTAGAGGAGTGTAAGTAAGATGTATTGCATCATCTTTATGATAGTACATGATGCCCATATTAATTCTAATCAAACACATTACGAGGTTTCAACAATATTATGTCATCTATCTATTTTATGTCCACCACACTTTATGAGAGAGTAAACAAGTAATCCCATGAAACCTGGTCCACTTTGAATTATAAGAAACACCTTTTACTTGCAATTATTGTTCTTTACATTTTCTGCAACTGTTGAAAATATAGAAACACTTTTACTTTCTGTAAGCATAAACAAAAACCCAAAAAGAATTTTACTTTACTAGTTTTACTTTCCTATTTTAGTTAGTTTACTTTACTATTCTAGTTTACTTTATTTTCATTTTATTTAATTTTACAATTCTAATACGAAGCCTGGTGTTTGACAACCACACTGTGGAGTTTGGGGCACAAGACAAAAACTTTGTTTTTGTAGGTTGATATAAGAGGCTGGAAAAAGGATGATGCTCAGATCCCTGCCAGTTCGATATAAACCCTTAAGTCACTCTTGTGGGAAAAACACACTTGCTAGATCACTCTACACTTGGAGTCCCAACAAGTTGGAAAACACACAGCTAGTGTCATCAGCATGCCTAACAAACTTCCAGGTTAAAGCCTCATCATCTAAGAGATTGTTCTCCACTAGACATATCAAGGTCACCAAGGTAAAATCTGTACTTGGGAATGTTCTCCCAAATTACTAACTATTTTAGGAACTCGTTGTGAGCCCATCATCTCGGGACATCTGAGATAGAGAAATCACCAAACCTGCTCTATTAGGTCGAGGACATCAGGAAGTCCGCCATCTAGATTAAGCGCATACCAGAAGACTATCATCCAAGTCTATGGCGCCCAACAGACCTATCATCCATGTCGTCAAAGTCATCGAGCCCACCAGTCAAAGATCCATCAAAGACCAAGGCAACTTCACCAACAAGGATGGAGACCTCATTAAAGGTACTAACCGGGGGCTTGTCGGAGATAGGGGACACGGAATGTATCAAAATCCCACATAATATGACCTTAGCACCACTTCCATCCCACAACGACATCGATGTCCGTGATCCGAAGGCTTGTATCTAGAAGCTCCCAACTGACCTGATGTGTCATGCTACAAGAAGACAAAATGAAGGATCCCAAGACTAGATAAACATGAAGGAAGATAGTTCAATCAACTTAACATGGAAGATAAGATGAATACATGACGTGACCTATAGAGACTCCTACCATCGAGGCATATATATACCAAAGATCATTCACCTAAGGCAGACACACTATTCTCATCGACATCGAAGCCCCAGTCTTCCTAGGCCCCCTTCTTTTCAGCTTCTTGGGCAGCTTCTCCCAGAAGCTATCCTCCACTAGCTTCTCTCAGAAGCTCATCTTCAAAATTCGTTCAAACTTCTTAACTAGTAGTTTCAACATCAACTTAAAAGTATAAACGATTTTGGCAGATGAGATTCTGGGAGAAGCTGGTCGAGGGTAGCTTCTAGGAGAAGCTGCCCAAGAAACTGAAAAGAAGGGGGCCCTAGTCTAAAACCCTAGCTTCATATACTCTCGCCATGTGCATCTATAAACCCGACAAGATCCATCTTGTAATCTTGTATGATCCTACGATAATACCATGAATGAAGTCCGAGGGAACTTCATCGCTATCATCTTCAATCCAAATCTATTGACTTGAGGCCTCGCCGAACAAATAAAATCTCTTCCGATCTTCGTAAGTGAGATTGTCATGGGATCATGAAAACTATCCTTCATCAACGGGGTTGGGGTACGACGGCAGAGAGAAGATGGAGAAGGGTTGGGGGCACAGTGGGCGGATAGGAGGCGATGATTGGGGTGGGCGGTGGCAACACATATGAGCGAGGTGGGGTGGGGGAGAGAGTGGGGGGAGGGGTGGGACAACATGCCGGGTGGGTTAATTAGGTTTTTTACCGTTATTTTTAGTGACTATTTTGACTCACATAAAATAAATAAGCGTGTCACAAAATGGCCTAGTGGCGTGTACGAGAACATGCCACCGGTGCAACACAAGTAGTGGTGTGCCTTGTAAATAGACACGCCACTAACATGTATGCGCATGTTGGCAGGTGGGTCTCACTTACTAGCGGCATGTACCATTTCTAGACACGCCACTTGTTGTGTCTTATCGCTGGTGTAGGCATCCTCGTCACTCCACGGGTATTAAAAGTGGCGTGACACAACAGTGGCTCGCTACTGATGTAGTGTCACATGCAAGCACTTTCCTACGAGTGTCGGTAACCTTTGCCTAGATGTCTCCATCGTCCTTACTCCAGACATTGTCAGCCTCGCCGCATGCCCTCCCTCTCACCCCCTCCCGCTCTGACTGTGCCACCGCTGGCTCTCACCGCACTGCCGCTCGCTACGACCACACCACTCCTACTTGGTCGCTGCCAGGAGAAATAGGATTAGGGATTTGGAGAACAAAGGAACATAGCAACATGTTTCTTTCTTTCTGTCCAAGAAGGGTTCAAAAGGCGGATTCTAGAAAAGCTAGGGGGTTATAAGCAAAATTACCATGTTTCGTCACATGTAGAGCTCTTAGAGCTTGGGACCTAAAAGAATCCCATGGGCAAGTATTGGGACTACTACTCCACCCTAATTTGCAACTATTGGGACTAAAATGCACTTAACGAACAACTATTAGGACTGTCAGTGTATCTAGCACATGTCTGCAACTACAATGTGAGATCTGAACTTTTTCCCTGTCCGTTATAAGATCATGAAGTCAACTGCATAAACTGTGCACCTACTTTATCTCTTCTTTCTGGAAAAATTCTTGTGATTAAAGACAAGCATATGCTGGCCACACAAGTAATGAGTTGAACAAAAAAACAGGACCACCTGTGTTTCTTTTGAGCTAGCCCACCAGCTCCTAGATAAACGGCTTGCTCCATGTTTTGGTGTTTGCCAACCACGGTCATTCATTCCGTTTGGTCATGACCACCTGTTCCATCTAGCCCGGCTGCTAAATAAACTGTGCCCCATAGTTTGGTGTTTGCCACGATCATTCATTCTGTTTGGTCATGACACACGCGCGACATCGAAATGCTCTACCAGCTCACACACAGCAGCAGGACGAAAAGAGAAAAGGGAGGCCACATTCCACGTGATTGACAAAAGTACCAGATTGGTGACGAAAGAGATCAAAAGGCAACTGCACCTTTTCAATCAAGTTTGAACATGAGCACGACAGGAGGATGGATGGATGGCCTTTTGTTTCTAGACTCTGAATGGGCAAAAAGAGAATAGCTGAGAGCTTGGAGACCAAAAAGAGAACGCAAAAAAAGGATAAGATAAAGTGATTGGACTAGGGCTACGGATGGTACCCAAAAAAATGAGCCAAATTCTCACTTTTATTCCCAAAGGTGCTACTGTACTTCACTATGGTGGAGGTTTTTGTATCTGAAACTACCAACACTTGCGCAAGAACGTAAGGATAACTGAGCATGATATTCCAGGTGAGAACACTACTATAACAAATTTTGGAATTTTTAGCCAGCATTCACAATGGAATAATGCACCATGTTAACACTACTAATAAGCACACAATACAGATTAGTACCTCTGACTCTGAATGGACAGATCATAAATTATAACTATAACACGCATCTGTTCAGCTCAACGAGCAGCTCTACCACAAGCATCTTATAAGCTAATCCCCCAAAGTTTCAACATCACCTGGGGATCTTTACATGCTAAAGTAGCATCTTACACAAAGAAAAAAAACAGCAGCTGCGGCAACTGGAAGAAGAATCTGTGGCCATCATGTTGAATCCTATGATACAATCCTACCATCTCAGCCAAAAATCTAATAGCATACATGAGAATCTCCTAATTATCGGACCTATCATGTCGCCTCCAATATATCTGGAAAAAATGCAAGAAAATTAAGACAGAATATATGTTCCATATTTTTCTGCAACGGTAGTGGCATCTGCCAAGTAAGTAATTATGCCTTACATCAGCAGTCAGAAAGTGAAGCCATGGTCTTCACGGTTTTATAAGTTTCCATTTGATTTCTCACCGTCAAGCTCTTTAAGCTTTTCCTGCAATCATTAACAACATCTCAGATATACAAGGGTGCAACATTAACTCCAAAGTTCTAGAACGATGAGATAATGTGCTGGGAGCACAAGTGTGTGAGGCTTGGGTCATTCAATAGCAGGCCCTGTGTTATCAATGTGCACGTCACAATGAACAACCTTGATAAACTACGGGGTAAAAACAAAAGGTAGAGCTTACATGTAAACTTGTATTTTCTGAGGTCAAGCTATCACACTTTCCCTGAAGTTGTTTCAGTTCCTCTTTAAGTGCAATGTTCTCCTGCTTTAGCAAATCAGCCCGATTGGCTACTTCCTCCCACTCAGCCTGTAGTGTAACCAGTTATTAGGCAACAAATATTTTTAAATGGGAAGGTAGGGAAGGCCCCAACAGTAAAATGTTAGTGGAACTGAAACATATTTACAGGATAGGGGATAGAATGGGAGAGAAGAAAAAAGTCTCGAAGAAAAAAGACCAAGAGCTATGCTAAGATTAACATTGTCAAAGGCAAAAAATATAGGATTTTTTTAGGATTGACTTCCTATAGAAAAATTCCTCTGGTGCCATTTGGAACAAAAAAATAGTCCATCGGGATTTGGCCTATTCCATAGAGATTTTGGGGGAAAACAAACATGAGGTCTCACCTAATGTTTTCTTCTCTTGTGTCAACAGTTCTACGATTACCTGTGACATCCAAGCGACATTTTTGAAGTTTCCTGTGTTTTGGATTCCTATATGAATCCTATGTTATCAGTTTATGAACTGGTTGAAGTTTTCCTATGCTATTCAAAGGTAGTCATGTATACTCTCTCATGTTCTCTTTTATGTCAGCAAATATTTGCACAGATCTTTCTTCTGCAAAAAAATTGGTTATGGCATCCATAAAAGTTAACTCTATGGTACAGAAAATACCAGTACCATCCTAGGCTCAAAAAACGAGACCCATGGGCACTAGAACCCAGGGCATATTCTTATAGAAGAAAGGGAGCTGCGGAGCGGGAAACGGCCAGGACGAGACTCAAAAACCCGGGCTTCCGGGCTAGCGAGCAAACTCATGCTGCTAATCACTAACCCTCTGGCCATATACCTAATTAAGAATCAATCCCATGCAGTCCATCCAAATAGGTTCAACAATATCTCAACTCACTGTTGTTTAGGGTAGATTTAGGTGTAGCCCCCAGTTGAGAACTTCATAGTGGCCAGGTATGGTAGAGCAATTGGACACCAGATATGATAAGGGGTTATGTCTTTATAATGGATAATTGGCTTAATCAGTTTTATCTGAAGTCAATCCTGAGTTATCCTCCCCATCCTCCTATCTTACTGCAGATTTCAATTAGAGAACCATCACCAATGGGTCCTTTTCTCCAACAAACGTGGTCTCTTTTAGATAAGATTCCCAGAAGGTGCACATGCTAACAAATAACATAGAACGGTTCATGTGAAATCATGCAAACGTTAAGACCTGCTTGCGCAATCTTGAGCGGCGAGCTGATTCCCTGTTTGATTGCTTCCGTTTTTGTCTTTTCACTTCTCGCTCATCCTACATTAACAAAAAACAAGCCTAAGAAAAAAGTAGAAGGCAAGGTCCTGGAATAAAATAACTAGGAGAACCAAAGTCTGAATAGTAACAAACCTGTATGGCTGGATCACTGAGAACGATTTCACGTGAATTTGACGAAGGAGCTGATGTTGGAGCAGCAACAGCTTTACCATGCACGGCTACAGAAGTAGGAGCACCCCAGTAATCCATTCCCATGTTTACGCCAGTTGCTGGGCCAGCCATGGGAGGAGGGACAGGCCAATATGGCATCATAGGGTTAACCACAACTGGCCCAGAGGGCGCTTGTGTGGGCTCAACTGCAGCGCCCGGAGCAGTGACTCCTTTACTGCTAGCATCTGGCCAAAAGAAGCAATCAGATCATAGTTGTTTCCTAACACATGAGAAAAAATTGTCAACTAATGTATGTACTCTTTAGAATAAAAACATTGTACTTCAATTCTTTTGTTCCCATTGGGCACCGATTACCAATTTTTTAGTATTACGCTAGAGGGGGTTTTAGTTCCTACCATTAGCCTGGCCATGCTCAGAACCATCCTTTGTCCGTGAACCCTGCATGAAAATCAATTGTTTATGTAGGATTAGGTTAGCATGACGACTTCCATAACCGGCATACATGCAAGTAGAGGGTGGCATGCATCCTACTAGTTTGTCCACCAGCTAGCAGGATAATCATACGTTTAAACGGCATGAAGAACATTGAGAATGATAAATCTTGCAAATAAGACACAGCTACCAAGGATGCATTCAGCATAAACCTAGATTCAAAAATTATGAGGCATCTTACGCAGGAAATTAAGTTACTGAGGAAAAAAGGAGAATGACCAACAGTTGATATTAACAGCGTCAAATATAGTAGGTGATGTAAGAAACTACTCCTTCCGTTAAAAAATATTTGACGTGGTTTTAGTTCAGTATTTTGGAATGGACGGAGTATTAATAATCAGCACAGCTGTTAAGAGGTGCTATGCATGGGTAAATAATCAAGAATAAACAGAAGGGCTACCATCCGATTTTTCAGTGTTGTCACAAAAAATGGAGCTGGATAATCAGTTATAGGTATCCTCTTAACCAGAATTCACATTTCTTGATTTGCAGAAGATCTGGACACTGGCAGGAAGAAAGATCTGACTGACTCAGTTGGTTTCCAACTTGGCTATAAAGAATTGGTCTGCAATCCTACCAAATAGCACCTCTAAGTACTGGATCAGCGCAGTCCAGGCAATAGTCGAAAGCGGAAAGTTCGGTGGTTACTCATTTCACACAAGACATCCTATAACGGGAAGAATGGTGAAACAAAAGCAGACATTTTTGGAATCTGTATCAGGCTACCAACGAGCTTAATGGAGATAAACATAAAAGGTGAACATGATAACTGACATACACTTTTAGAATTTGTACTGCTTCCTTCAGAATAGCTTCCGCTTCCACTCTCACTGCAAATCAGATTGTTGAGGATTCATTCTGATCCATCAGCAACACATGAAAGGAATAAAATGAATTACCTTTGTGAAGAACCTTCATTGGAGGATGAAACTAAAGGTTTTACAGGTGGCGTTTTACTTTTCACTGCAACTATATCCAGACTACCTACGCTTCCTTTGGATCTCTTCAGCGGAGTCTTCCGCTTATTTTTGTTTGACTTATCTGTCTCTGACCCGACAGCACCAGGTGTCTAATAATGATGAAACAGAAGTGAAAATTGAACAAGTGAATTCATATGTAGTATGATAATTAAATAATAGTAATAGTTAACAAGTTTAACAGCGATGTCACCAGAATCGGAATATAAGCACACAACAGGACTCAAAAGAATAAACTTTTGAAAAGTACCAACAAATAGAGCAGCTAAAAGATATCAATCACTTACAGGAGTTTGAACTGTTCCATTTGGTGCTTGAGCAGGATATGGGCTATATGGGTGTGAACCCTGACATGAAAACAGTTAGAACTATACAGAAGCATGATAAAATTATACTGGCAAGTAAAACGTAAGAGAGTGGACTACCGGTGGCATAGGTGCCTGCTGATATGGTGTGCCTTGGGCATACATCGCTGCGTATGGTGGTGTCCCATAAGGAGGCATCATCTGCCAACAGATGAATTCAAATCACATGTTAAAACACTGATTTCCCCAGACTTTCAGAGGCCATACCAGCTATAAAGGTCCTTCATATGAAAAAACACTAGCAAACCCTTGACCAAAGGTTAAAGGATCTGAATAGCTCGCGCATTCATAGAAAAGTTAATGCTACTTTATACTCAGCAACACGCATACTACTGCTTACACTAGTCAATCGATATAATTCTTGCAGAACAGACGAAGTGATCATAGCCACTAGCCAGAGAGCCACCGATTATCACATTCTGTCAAAACAACAGTAATTGAACACTACAACTCTGGAGAATGTACCTGTGGACCCCACATATACGGATGCCCCTGATGATTTGGAGGCACGGTTGAGTGAAAAAAAGCTGGTGGGGTCATTGGTGCCGTACCAGGGACATTATAGTATGCCTAAAGATGTATACTATGTGTTACAATAATAAAGATATAGATCAATTAGAAAGGAATGCAGGATAGTCTCATTTTATGAACCTGAAACTGAGACCAGTCCGGATATGCTGTAGGAGGATTAGTAGGTGTACTCTGTTCATTCTGAAACAAGTGAAATAAGGTAAGTGGGACCATAATTATTCTCGCAGTTTCAGATTGTTCATACAGACCTGTGTTGCCGAAGATTTCTGAGATTTGGCCCTAGTGGCCACATCTCCCTTTCCCATTACGACAGCCTCTCCTCTAGTCCTCTTTTCCTTTCACCTCCTAAGTTACAAAAGGTAAGGAAGGATTTTCACCTTAAAGCATGAGAAAACGACCTGGGTTGATGTGGCTATAAGCAACACAGAATAAAGACCATGAGAAATCAACAATTACCAACATCAAGCATTAACATCATCTCCCAGATAAGAAGTACATTGGAAATATCTAGGTCTGACCTACAAAAAGTAGAAGCACCGTCAAGTGGAAAGTCCTACACCCTACATACCAACCAAGCTCACATCTGGATAGTGGTGGTGTAGCATGGAACTGTATAACTTTACAAGAAAACATGTGAAATACCAGGTTAGCTTCAGAAGATAGGTGCTACAATAGCTTTTCAATCAACTACGAAAAACTAAAATTTTAAGAGGAGGCTATAATAAAGAAATGAACAATATATGGCAATACGTGTTTACAATTAAAAAGTCATTCGATTATCTCCAATATGGCTTAACATTAGAATATAGTATTAATTCATCACCACATTTTCAGCTTGTGAGATTTGGAAGACCAAAAAATGTTATTTCTTGTTTCAAAATATTAAACTCGACAAATCAACACAAACAACAGTAGAACTGAAAGACAACATTGATTCACCAACCAACCAAATCAGACATACATCAAATAAATCCGTAAGTAAAACGACGAACATATAAAGAAAAGGTAGTAGCTTCCTACCCACCGGCACCTTTGTTCTTTCATATGTCCTTCATAAATGGAGCAGCGGAGTCTCTGACCAGCCCTGAACACCAGAGAGAAAATTCTTCTTTATTAGCACCGTGGAATAAAATTACAAAGAATAGCATAGAATTTATTAATAAGTTTTGCTAAAAACAAAGGAAAAGAAACAACAAATATACCTCGCTAAGAATAAACAGTAACTATAATGTTACACACTAGCAATGCACTTGAAACATATTTATCCATGATTAAATGTATACCAATAGTAATCATTCAGATAGCAGCAGCATAATGCCCATACTACCATTAGGGGTCACCACGGACTAGTTTTCACAGAGTTCATCGCCAGAGTCCACGCTTGATGTAGTTTGACTTCTAAAATTATATACATGGGCTACAAGATTGTATTAGGACCATCATGATGGTGAAGTTTGATACCAAAAATCATTAGGCATTTCAGTACTTGGCTTAATTGGACTCCAGCTTACTCTTAAGTTGTACACTCATGGCAATGAAATACAGGTATAATTGGTAGGTGCAGATACTAGTTATTTAAGGTAACAACTTATGGTGCCATCATAATCCAGCACAGCCAGCCAGCTGCATTTAGCATTATGGGGTCTATCATCATTCATCAGATATCATTACTCTATTCATTAGCCATAGCTGTCAACTCAAAGATTGCAGTGACGCTTTCGCCACTGACTTAACTCCTATAGCAACAAATGTGCCGCTGCAAACAAATAGACCTAACTAGAAAAGAGGAGCCTAGAGCACTTGCATACCTATGTAACACTTCACGCTGCGGTGGGACAATACCCTAAAATACTACAGATTTGTTGCCATAGCTATAACAAACACAGAATTTGTAGCCATATTTATAACAAACACAAGATTTATTTAGCTATGACCGCACAAACTTAGATGAGGGATGCATCTGTCGCCATGGTATCTAGCTAAGGAATTCACGCGATGTTAAGAGTATAAAGCTTTCAGTCGTTTACTTGCTTATCACATGAATTTGATGGTAGGCCAACTGGATTGGGTTTCTTAGCAGCAAGAACACAGGAGCGTGAAGATCATAACCTGGGTTAAATTCCTGGCAGGAGGGATTTGTCTACTTCAAAGGTGCAACACCTAACTTGCAAATAAATGTAAGTTCACATATCAAGATGGCTTCCGATGTACACACTTGACTATTAATGTCAATACTAATATGTTAGTAAGCATAATTGAGTGATCTAGATAATTAGTGCTACGAGAAACCTGGTTCCGTAGCATAGAAATATCACGACCTTTGGTAAAATACTGCTGAATCGTTTGAGCTCATTTTAAAACCTACGTTCCTTTATGTGCCAATACGTTGGTTTTAAATTTTCTGTTTGCCTCTCATATTTTTGTGTAAATCAGGTGGAGATGAAATGTCAAAATAGCACACAAACAGAAAAATTGCACGGCCTGCATGAAGGGCTGACTAGAGCAGCCACAATAGTCAACAGCAAGTGGGCCCTCGACGGCATCATGGTGACACGTAGCAGAGCAAGAGGGATCAATCTTGCTCTTTTCTGGATGCCTCCAGCAAGGGTTGAGGCTGCTGAACTGGGGGAAATTTGGGTCCTATTACCATAACAATTTGGGGGCATTTTTTCTAAGTGGTAATGTTCCAGCTCAGCAGAGTGAATTCTTCAACCTAAAACCCTTAGCACATAGCTGGTCAGATTTTTTTTTAAGTTGCATCGGATGACAGTTCGGACAGGGTGAGTACTAAGTTTATGAAGATCCTCAGGCAACGTAGCTATCTTGACTTCTCAAGCAAGGCATAACTTCGTTTTGACTAAGACTACGCACTTAAAACTGTCAGGATATTCACACATGGTATACACAATTAGGTACTGTATAATGGCAGCGTCGTGTCGAAGTGATACCGCTAGACAACACTAAGCAACACGCATCAGAACAAAAATATAGCCTACGGGACAACAGATAAAAAAAACAAGTCGACGGAGTACCGTGGCAAATCCACGGATCCTCCTCGGCAGCAATTCCACACGACAACCCACGAAATTACTCCAGGACACCACGCAGATCTAAGTGGCGCCCTAGCTGGCTCCGAGTTCAGGGGCGGATTCGGGTTCAATTGCCCACCGGCGAGAAGACTAGAGAACAAATCCGACCAAAGCTAGGGCTTACCAGCAGAAGGAATCAGCACGGACGGATCTCCAGTCCGCGCCAGTCCGGCGGAAGAGGGGACGGGAGAAGAGTCCGTGGAGGCGACGAGCTTGCTCCGGTGGGAAGAGGCCGTGGAATTGGGAATTTGGGGCGGAGGCGTGGCGCGTGTATGGAGGACGGGAGAGAAAATGGTCCGAGCGCACTCCCCAATCGCAACGTCAGGGCAGACAAGGCAAAGAGGAGGGCGCACATAAAAAAGAGGAATTGAGTGGCGAAGCGTGCTGTTTTTTTTTTGTTGACGTGTATATATGCCCGATTTCTTTCTTTTTTCCTTATCCTGGGGCAGCAAGCAAAAAAACTAGTAGTACTATGCGTTTACCCTTATCTTTTTCATTTTTGAAAAGGTAAATGAGCGGTCAACTTGTAGATTTGAGTATCCCTGTACTCCCTCCATTCACAATTACATCGCATCCTAGATTTAGTGAAAGTCAAACTTTCAAATCTTTGACCATAGATTTAGGAAAAATATACAATATTTACAATGTAAAAACTATTGTATTAGAATTGTCATAAACTATATTTTTATATTATATGCATTGAGAATTATGGATGTTAATATTTTTTCTTAAATTGTTGGTCAAACTTTGCAAATTTTGACTTTGACTAAATCCAGAACGCGGGGTAATTGTGAACGGAGGGAGTACATAATTACTCCCTCTTGTACATAATAATTATCGTGAACTTTATACTAATCAGTGACACTTATATAGATCAGATGGAGTATATAGACGCCACCATAGCGTGAAAT
Organism: Avena insularis; assembly: GCA_023614405.1. NCBI lineage: Eukaryota > Viridiplantae > Streptophyta > Magnoliopsida > Poales > Poaceae > Avena > Avena insularis. The sequence continues at coordinate 653,015,610 of CM042690.1, read as the reverse complement.
TTGTGGCTTAGCAGGCGACCGTGCGATATGTCTCTTTATTTCTTGCGCATGTCTCTGCTCTTGCTTCTTTGCAATTCTTTTTATTGTTCATGTTGTAAGCTCATCTTCTTTATCTGGGTCCGCTGGGGCTCGCCCCTACCTTCTTCAACTAGATCTAGAGCAGGTTGTGCTTTAAAAAAAAAGTTCACATACTTTGCGCACTTACAGCATGAACCCTCAATGTTCTTCACCAAGAATTTATTCATATATGGTGTATACTAGTCAACTCCCTAGATGCTATACAATGATTGTGATATAGTCATCATGACAATGCAGATGTAGCTCTATCAAGATATGAAATGTCTAAACATTAAAGCGTGAATTCACTCATGTGTGGAGATCTACTCATCACAGGGTAACATATTGTTTGTACATGAAAGTGTATAAAAAAATGTAAAAACATCAACAGAATGTAAATCAAACACATAGGTATGATATGAAAATTTACCTTGTAAACTTGCATATTAAGTTATGACCATTTGCAAATTGCGCAAAAATCATAAAGATCACGGTTGGACGTATCCCAGTTCTGAATTTTAACATGTAGTATGCAACCGATAAGTTTAGTAATCTTTCTTTACATCACATATGGCCATAATCAATTTGAAGGCGCATACTTGTATCTACATACATGTTTTTTTAATACAGTACATAGAAATACATATTCACTGAGTGTTTAAAAGTGAGCCTATAGGTAGACAGACAGGTTCTGAAAACTCGAACTATAAATGTTTAAAGGCACAAAACGTGTAGTATATCATGTGAGGACCACTAGGGGGCTGGAGTCCTAAAGACAACTCTACTGTTTTCAAATAATGAAAAGCGCTTTTTAGCACACCGGTGCACTGACTACAAATTTAGTCATGTTTGCATACTTATCCCTAATATTTGTCGGTAATAAGTTAAAGAGACATCACCATGTGGACATGTATGTGTACGGTCTCCTCAAACCTAAAATAGGCATGCTGATTCAGTTTCGTTTACTTCTTATGCATAGCGTGACAACAAAACAGGTTGCATTTTATTTGTAAAGATGTAGTAATAAAATTACCATAGAAATTAGCGGTAATAACTATCATGTGCAATGTAAAAGTTCATTAATGATTTGAAAGTCTTGATGTCAAATTGCGCAATAATCTTCCAACGACACTTCACGCATTGTATGTCTAGGAAGATGAACGACGAGAGTACGAACAGACGAGGAGAAAATTAAGAAGAAGATGAATGAGGAACAATAAAGACGCAGTGGCTGATTGACACCAACAAGGTGACTACCAGACAAATTTGATGGGGTGCATGATGGTGGGGTGAGAGTGGCCGAAACATGTATTATTAGAGAGAACAGAATGGTAACAGCAACACAAGTGACGGAGAGAATGAGCGTAAGAGAGAAAGAGAGCATCACGAACTCATAAAGATTAGCGACAGAGGTAGCATGAGAGAAGGAATGGTGGGTGGAAGGGAAGGAGGAACAAGAGAGATGGAGTGACTAATTGATAATGTTATTTTTTTGCAAAATTCCACCGATCTATTAATAATCATCACCAACAACAGTACAAAGAGACCCAAAGATAGTAAAAATTATAAATAGGTCATTTGACCACCTAGCGACGACTACAAACACTAGCGTGAGACGAAGACGCCCCGTCGTCCTCGCCTCTCCATCACCGGAGCCAGACAAAGCTTGTTGTAGTAGAGCTTATTGTAGTAGACAGATGGGAAGTCGTCGTGCTAAGGCCACAAAGGACCAACGCACTAAAGTAGCAACCATCGCCAATGATGACAATCGTAGATCGGAAGAGACTGACCTGAAAACAAATGAACGAAAACGAAAACAGATAGAATTTCGGAGATCCGCCGGACACACGACTCCACGCGCTCTCCATGGGTGCTAGATGCACCACCGGAGCGAGGACAGAGCGGGGAGGACATTATTCTGACTTCAAGACCTAGCCGTCGCATCAACGTCCCAAAAAGACACTAAAAAATAGGCTAAACAGATGACGAAAAAACCTCCCGCCGGCGAGAGGCCGTGGTCCGCCACACCTCCAAGGCCCTGAGGCCACCGGAGGCGGAGCAGACTGGCGATGTCGTCGGCAAGGGGTGCGGAAACCCTAGATGTGTTTTTTAGGCTGGTCGCCTCTCCCTGGACGCCTCCGTATGTACCGGTTGGTAAACACTGACTAATACTGCCTCCGTCCCAAGGCTTAAGGCATATAATTTTAAAAAAAAGTCAAACAACGTAAAGTTTGACCAAGTTTTTAGAAAAAAATATTAATATTTACAATATGAAATATATATTCTCAGATACATCATGAAATATATTTTCATTTGATATCTATATAATATCATAGTTCTTGATAGTTTTTACAAAAAGTTTGATCAAAGTTTGCGTAGCTTGACTTTTTAAAATAATTATACGTCTTAAGCCTTGGGACGGAGGAAGTAGATAATGTTAAAGACGATTGTCTTCATGAAGATTGAGCATGAAGATAGACAGCAAAACAAAGGGAGTTTTTTAGGGAAAACAAAGGGAGTTGGCGACGAGGCGCAATGGAAGAGAGAAAGAAAGAACGGGAGGAGGGAAAGGCCGTTCGCTCGTTACGCCTGTGGCGCGACCGGCACGCCTAGTGCGAACGACAGTTGTTCGCTCGACCGAAACACCGACCAAAGCCCCCTCCCAAACCCTCCTCCGGGCCGCTGGTCCGGCCCCCGCCCCGCGCCGCCGCGTAACCTAGCCTCCATGGACCTCTCCGACGACTGGCGTTTCCTCTTCCCCGTCTCCTCCATCTTCAACCCGCCCTCCCTCGCCCCGCCGGAGGCCTCCCGCGGGCCCCTCCTCTTCTCCCCTCTCCCGCCGCCCGCCCCGCTCCTATCCCTCCCCTTCCCCTTCCCGCCTGCCCTGCACGCCTCCACCACCGGCGACCTCTTCCACGCCCTCCGCTACTTCGTAGCTTCCACCTCCTTCCTCCCCTACTCCGACCTCCGATCCCTCTCGCGGCCCCTCCTCGCCGCGCCCTCCCCACCGTTCCCGCCGCCTTCCAATCTGCTCGCCGTCCTCCGCTCCCGCTCCTCGAGTTCCCTCGTCCTATTCTTCCCGTACGGAGAGAACGCGGACAAGATCGCCTTCGCTACTCTGGACTCGTCCCTTGCGAGCTCCGAGCCGTTCGTTCAGAGCGGTGGGCTCAAGCACCCTGGGCACCGCATACTGCAGCTCGCAGCCGCCCCTGCCCAGCCGTCCTGGTCGTCGGGGCCGGAGGACAGCCATGTCGAAGGCTTCCTTCTTGCTGCGACGCTGTACTCAGTGAACTGGTTCAGAGTCGAGCCGGGGAATTCGGGTTCCCCGGCCCTCGTGCCGGTGGCCAAGCAGGGGTTTGATGCTGCTGTCGTGCACGCGAGCTGGAGCAAGCATTTTCCGTCGCAATGCGCGGTGCTACTAGAGACCGGCGAATTGTGCTGGTTTGATCTGGAGACACGGCTTGGAGGCAAGACGAGGGTTGGTTTTGGCAGCAGCAATGGTGAGGACTTGGGGGACTGGCTCAGCTGTGTGTATGGAGCGCAACCGTGGATGGTGATCGTCGCAAGCACAAAAGCCGTCCTCGTGGTTGATTTGAGATTTGCGGATCGTGGCGAATACAAGGTTATAGCAAAAGTTGGGGTGCCAGGGCTGTTTGAAACTGAGCCTTTTGAGATGACTGAGCATTATCTTGCATTCTGCAAGGCTGGGTTTGATGATTTCCACATGTCAGCAGTGACAGAGCGTCACTTGATTCTCCTTGACACGAGACAGCCGTTAACACCTGTATTGTCTTGGCAGCATGGGCTTGACAGCCCGAATCATGTTGCTATGTTTCGCCTATCTGAATTGAGACCTTCCAAGGAGTATGAGTGGGCTTCAAATTCAGGTTTTGCCATTTTGGTCGGTTCATTTTGGAACGGAGATTTCAGCCTGTTCTGCTACGGGCCTAAGGGGCAAGGATGTCCAGACAACTCTCATTTATATGCATGGGATATTCCTTCACGGCTTTCTCTGACAGGTCAGCATTGTGGCTGCAGCAATGGAATCATGAAAGAGATATTCTCGACGCCTGTTTCAGGACATGGCAAGTATGCTTCCCAACACGGTGTGAACTCCATTGTTGGCTACTATGTGCTTCCAGATGATCTCTCAATATCGGAGCCAACAGTTTCCAGCTTTGCTTTGATCCGGCTGACAGCATCGGGGAAGTTAGAAATGCAACAATATCGTGCAACAAGAGATTTGCATGATACCATTGACACCCCATGTGATGAATCAGAACATGCATCCATGGATATTAATTCACCCATTTTTGTCGACACTGAGGAAGAAAATGTCTCTACCAAATATCGATTCTTGAAGTTGCATTTCCTATCTGAGTATCTGAAAGGCAATCTATGCAGTGCATTGGCGAAGCATGAAACTAGTGTTACTGAAGACAGGGAGCAAATTACTATTAGTGAAGATGTTTCAGCATTTGCGGAGGAGAACTCTAGGTCCAGTTCGTTATCAGTTTCAGATTTTCTTTGTAATGCTAGTGTCCCCATGAATGCTTTTGAAATCGCATGTCAGAGCATATTGAGCGGTCTATCTTCAGATATTCTTCATATCTCCTTTTCTAAATACAAGGACATGCTAAAGTCCGGTACAAAAGAAGGCTTATTAGAATATTTAGAAGTTCCTAGATGTTTGCCGCATAATGAACTTCGGCCTTTCCTGTTAGCAAAACCATCAAGCACAGGTGAGAAGTTGACTAGCAAAGTGATATCTCAAAATGCTATTGTCGGACCAGTGCTTCCTGTACCTGTTCTACTTGCAATGGAAGAGAGGATCATGGGCATAGACAGCCCTTACGACAGCGAAACTGCAGAAACCGACTTTGTACGCGATCGATGTAGTGAAGTTCTCGAAGCCTTTGTTCCTGAACTATCCATACCTGAGGCAGACTGGTTCTCCTCAGAAAAGTTGAATGAAAAGAAGCCATATTTTGTTTACAAGCCTCGGATTGAGAATAGGTTTACTCTTGATGAAACTGCTGTAAAGAAGGAAACAGAAGACACAAATGTTGGTGATCGTGCCTGTTTACAAACATCTGCAGCACCATACAAGGATGAGAACTTCATGGAATTTGTTTGTGGAAAATCTGGGATTCCTGATTCTGGGCCTGAACAAGCCACATCTAATTTGTTTGATTTCAGCCCAGTGAGGATGGATTTTGATTCCACAGACCTAAACATTCAGCCTGCTGAAGGAAAAATGTACAAATGCTTGAAGAAACAATTTTTAACCTGGCAAAATAAATTCAAGCCATACCAAGATTTTTGTAGCTCACATGGAATACAAAAGCCGTCATAATGGCCTGCCATGCTCCATTAAGTTCTAACAGCTATTGTATATTTTCATGTAATTGTATCGTGTTTATTGAGTAAAAAACAGACTAATGAAACTCTCAGGCACTTGGCCTGATAGACATATGGTGTTGTTTGCATTTGAGATGTGTTGTATACATATTCCTTACTAAGGTCACAATGCTGCAATATCGGGAGCGAGATGTGGACAGCACAGAAAAGCAAGTAAGTGGTAGGATTTGACATACCTGGCTTAAAATACTGTTGAACTTTCTATCATGTTACATTTTTACAATCTTATGTTGAGATACAATTTTATCACTGATAGTAATAGAACTCATTTATTTTCAGAATCAACCTTCAGTTTCATTGTTAACACTACATATGACGGTAACAAAATTTATGGCAATCATTGTGCTTCTTCGAAGATATGCTTATATTGATATGCAGTTTAGCATTAACCAAGGTTGGAGTTAACATACTGTACTTTATTTTCAGCACTCAACCTTCTCTTTTGTCTTTTACGGGTCTGTTATATCCCCAAGATTTGTCACCTTCACGCGTGTTCAGTAGAAATTTCACTCGGTCTGAATATCTGTTCAGAAGCGTTGGTACACCTTTATAGACGGTGTTCTAAGGTCAGATTCCTTTTTTGGTAATTAGCTACCTTTTGTATCACGTTCTAAGTTTTTTGGATGTGCAATATTCATTATTTACCCTTTTCAGTAATGCTGCCCCACATGGTAATTAAAATAGAAGGAAATAGTAGTATCATGCTGAAGGATATTTTGGTTTATTTAAATTCAAACCATGTACCATTCAGAAGTGATTTATATTCTCTTCAGCTAACTAATGGCTAGACAATCTACAAGCTTATGAAAATTTTAGATTTCTGGGGTTCATTTACTTTTAATTTTTATTTTGTTTACACTTTTGGATAGTGAAATAACAAGAAAGATAATTAGGGAGAATATCCGAGTGCTTAACTCTAAAAGTTTCTTAAGCATGCATCTCAAATCTGAGCTAAGTATTCCCTCCGTCCGCAAATAAGTGTACTTTTAGCCTTGTCTTAAGTCAAACTTAGTAAAGTTTGACTAACTTTATAGGGAAACGTAGCAATATTTATAACACTAAATTGATACCACTAGATCTGTTTTCAAATCTAGTTTCATAATATGACAATTTCATGTAATATATGTTGCTATATTTATCTATAAGGTTGGTCAAATTTAATAAAGTTTGACTTCGCCAAAAGCTAAAAGTATACTTATTTGTGGATGGAGGGAGTACTAATTTTGCACGTATATGTCTATGCTGCTCCAGATCCTTACCTTGGGATGCTAAAACGCGGAATGAGAAACTACTGAAGCGAAAGCCAAGCTCCGATGGTTCGAACCAAGAGTCGAAGACCATATTGCTGCATTAGAGAGGCAACAATAGCAACGGCAATGGAGCCCCATACCTGCCAACCCCATGGTGATTTCATCCATTAGGGGTTGGGGATGAGTGGAAAACTCCCCCATGGGGATACTTGTTGAACTAATTCATTCCCCATAGGGTATCAAGGGGATGGGGATGGTACCCTATACCACATACCCGATACCCTACGGGGACCCCGCTTTTCACATATGACATGTAGGGTCAGCAATATGTCTATATATACACCTCCAAAAACCCTAAACAATTCACAAAATATTCCACAAAAATCACCAAAGCCCCCAAAAATCCTACGCGTCCACCTGGGCCGCCACCATGACGAAGCCATCTGGATGTTCTGCATCGGCGGTGGCTAGACGAGGACAGCCTCGTCACAAATCGTCTCCCCCTGGCCTGGTTCCTTCCTCAAGCTCGACCAATGTATCCGCCGAACTGCCCCAGCCTCGTCTCGTGCAACCCTCCATTTCCAAGGTATGAATCTCACCCGTGTCTGCTGATATCTCCCTCTCTCACCTCTCCTGTGAAAATCCCCAATTGAGTGCCTTCTCCTGCTTTTTTGTTGGGCATTGGAATCTTCCAGGTTGGTTTTAATCTTGGATTGGTTTCAATCTCTCAGATTCATTTCAATCTCTCTCTCTCTCTAACACCTTAGTGTCCTCTAGATTGAAATCTTGTAGTTAGTCATTCACTAATTTTTTATGAGCTTGCATGCATACTTGCCACGAACTATGCAGATCTGCGCCTGCCTACGTTATTCATTAGGATTTATTCTAATATATCATTTTTCTGTTTGATCGGTTGAACCACGGGACACTAGCAGATATGCGCCTGCCTAGCTGATTGATTAGGATTTATTCTAGCATATCCATGTCTCTATATGCTCACAGGACACTACAGATACAGATCTGTGCGTGCTTAGTTAATTGATTAGGATTTGTTCTAGTATATCCATGTTTCTCTATCATCACAGGACAATACAGATCTGTGCAATTCTTGTTAATTGATTATGATTTGTTCTACTCCCTCCGTCCAGTAATAAGTGGCTTGAATTTGTCTAGATTCGCATGTATCTAATGACAAATTCGGGTCACTTATTTCTAGACGGAGGGAGTAGTATATTCATGTTCCTTTATGATCACACGACACTACAGTTCTATGCATGCCTAGTTAATTTATTAGGATCTGCTTTAGTTTATACAGATTTCTTTCTGATCGCATATCAATATAATTTAGAAAAGGGTTTGGAAAGAAAAGGAGCTCTTGGAATGCATAGATGCTATGGAAATCATCATAGAGCTTTGAAGCACACCAGTATCTGACACTAGTAAATAATTTTACCTTGTTATGTACATGTCCTGATGGCTTGATTTATATGCACGTTGATGATAAATGGTGTATAATTTTTTGTTTTACATGATCTACATGTAATGAGTAACTACTAACAAATAAAACCAGATTTGATCTTGCAGCTAATGTGATGCAATCGCTCATTATGTATACATCAATTTACATGCATTTATTCATGTCCACTTAGTGACATAGATAATAATTATTATCGTGGGTTGGTGACACTAATTGATGAAATTTGAACATTCTTATTTCATCTTGTAGGTCCTTGATCCATTCGATATTTCATCCACCCCTGCAAGCGGTACTCTGGCCATAGGTCCTACACAGCCAGCCTCACAGCACGAGGCTCGTGAGTCTGTAGCAGAGGCATAGCCGGAGCCCATGAACACAGATACAATTGTCATCGAGGATGATGGCAAAGAAGATGACTCGGAAGAAGATGATGATGATGAGCAGGTTGTGGTTCGGCCCAAGAGGAAGTTAACATCTCCTGTTTGGAAGGAGTTTAAGAGAGTGAAGGTCATGAATAAAATGAAGGCAAGGTGTAACTGGTGCTCGAAAAAGCTTGGAGGAGAACCAAGAAATGGGACAAAGCATCTCCTTGACCATTTGAAGGTATGCCCATATCGCCAGAGGCCTGAGGTGACCAAGAAGCAAACCTCACTGAGGTTTAGTTCAAACTGAGGCTAGGAAGGCTCTTGCTTCCATGATTAGTATGCATGAGTATTCCTTGTCAATTGTTGATCTTCAGAAAATTTGTTTCTGCACTTCAGCCATTAGCGCTGGCTTGGTGGCGAGGCTAGCGAGTGCGCAGCCAGCCCACCCGGGTTCGAGTCCCCAGGGGACCGAATTAAATGGGGTGTTATCCGAGCGTGTTTAATTCGCTGTTGGAGAGGTCTCATCTACCTAACAACGTACAGCTCGCGAGGGATCATTCCCCGGGGGTCAACTTTTTTTTAAGATGGTGACCAGAAGTCTATTAGGATGGACGTTATAGATAACTATGGAGTTGAAAAGAAGAGGGCCATCAACTACATGCAGAAGAATCATGGAAGGGTGGCTATCACTACAGATATGTGGACGTCTGATAATCAAAAGAGGGGCTATATGGCTATCACAGGGCATTTCATTGACGAGTCATGGAAGCTTCAGAGCAATATTATGAGGTACTTGCTCATATTTTTGCATTAATTATCTGGTCCTAAAACTGCATTACTGTTGTATAAAATAGTCTCTTAACTTCAAGCTCTTGCTTTTCAATTTGCAGATTTGTTTGTGTGCTAGCTCCACATACTGCTCAAGTAATTGCAGATATACTTCATGATGCTCTAGTTGAATGGTATCTAGAGGATAAGGTTTCCACGTTGACTGTTGATAATGCTACAACAAATGATGCTTGCATTCCCATATTAGAGAATTTGATAGGTCCAAGTAAGCTTATGTTAGGTGGCAAGCTTATGCATATGTGTTGTTGTGCGCATATTCTTAATCTGATTGTTAAGGGTGGCCTGGAAGTGACGGCTGAATCAACTGAAAAGGTTCGTGATAGTATTGCCTTTTGGACTGCCACACTTAAGAGGATAGAGATTTTTCAGGAAGTTGCAAAGATGCTGAAAGTAGACCAGATATCTCTTGATGTGAAAACACGTTGGAACTCTACTTACTTTATGCTTAGTATTTGTTTACGCTACAAGAGTGTATTTAATAGATTGAAGCAACGTGAGAAGAGATTCACCTGTGCTCCTACTGATGACGATTGGAAATTTTGTGAAGAGGTCTGTGATAGGCTAAAGTTGTTTGCTGAAATTACTGAAATATTTTGTGGCACTCAGTATGTAACTGCTAATGTTTACTTCCCTAAGATATGTGAGATTAAAATGAATATGAAGAAGTGGTCCAGCTGTGGGAATGAAATTATAGAGGCTATGTCGGATGCTATGAGTCGGAAATTTAACAAGTACTGGTCTGATATGCAAGGTCTCATGGGTATTGCTACACTCCTGGATCCAAGGTTTAAGATTGATATGCTGCATGTGTGCTTTGAGATGCTCCTTGGTGATGACTCTAGTACTGATTGTGAGAGTAAAGTTGATGAGATCCGTGATTTGCTCTCTAATCTGATGCTTGAGTATCAAATAGAGAATGGGCAAGAGAATACAGGCAGCCGGTCTCCTCCATCTCTTCAATGGAAGCTAAGGAGGTGATGTCCATTTTCGCTGCACGTGTAGCTAGAAAGAAGGCAGCAGCAAGTCTGTCCAGAGCTGAGTTGGATCGTTACTTGGATGATGAGTACGTTCCAGCTAATCAAGAGAACTTTGATGTCTTAGGATGGTGGAATGTTGCTGGGTCACGCTATCCTACTCTGAGAGCTATTGCACGTGATATATTTGTTGCTTCTGAATCTGCTTTCAGTACAAGTGGAAGGGTCCTTAGTGAGCATCGCAGCCGTCTCACCCCTGAATTGTTGGAGGCCTTAATGTGTTCACAGAACTGGCAGCGAAACAAAGGTAAAGGTTTATACATTTCTATGTTATGTAATTCTTTAACCATTATAATTTTGTGATCGCAAGAAGCTTATTTCAGTTTTTTTTTTTTTTTGACATGTAGACGATGAAAAGGCTGAAGCTGCTAGTTTCTGGAGTTGCCTTGACGACATACAAGTAAGGTTTAGAGGTGAGTTATTCTACCTGACAACAGTTGTCTAATTGAAGTGTTCCTTTTATTCTGTAAATCCTCATCTTATTGTCATTTACTGCAGCGCATCACACTGTAGAGGGGTTCCGTCTACGTCCACTACATGTCAAGCCAACTTCAATGAAGAATAATGCCAAGCTTCACCAAGCATCTTGCTGTTAGTTTGTTGTCTCTGCAATACTTTCGTATAAGGTCTTGTTTTTCTTTATCACTTATGCGAGCGAGTCAGCAAACTTTCTCTAGCTGTCGAATGTGGTCATGCGGATCATTGGTGTTTGTACCTTTGCTTCACTAAATTTGTGATACTCTCTTTGAGGTTATGTTCAAACTATTTATCATCTCGATAATATTTGGTGAACCTATTTGTGAGCTTGTTATATTTGTGTATGCACTCTCGTTTATTATTATTGCATCTGTATGGCCCTCTTTCACTATTTTATTATTTATTTATTTTAATACCTACATATATGTATCAGTTATCTAGTATTTTATATCATACAATATGTTTTGTGTTTTTTATTACGGGGAATGGGGAACCCAATGGTGTTCTTTTTTTAACTTATTCGATGAAGACAGTTCTATTCTAACCCGATTAGAATTATCGTCTGCCACATAGCAAATGTTTTGTTCACTTCAGTTGAGTCCTTCAGGAACCGTTGGGCAAAACCGTCTGTTTCAACCAAGTTTTTTGCCTGGAAATCTTAGTTTGCTATTAGCTGCAAGAAGACCAGGCAGTCGCTGGACAAGCCAAATAGCCAACCTCTTTGCCCTGAGCTGCACATATTTTTTGTTGAGCATGAGCCAGCCACGGTATCTCGTGATTAATGGTATTTCTGCTATACTTGGCATTGAGAACACATGTTCCAGACGATAGCGCATCATATCCGTCCCATGTCGGTGTACAGAACACAGTTTAGGGCCAGTGCTATGCTAGGGCAGAATACTGACGTAACGACGCCATGTGTCATGCTAGTTTGTTCTTTCACTTGATAACGTCTAGTTTGTTTCTTCTCTTTTTTTTTTATAAAATGCATTTATTTGTTACCCTTATTTCTGAGATGACAGATCTGAGCGTTGATTATTTATCCAGCAAAGATTTCGTTCCATAATGTAGAAGTTGTGATGCAACTTATAGTTCACCTAGAAATAAACTAGTTCTTCAGCAACCTACAGATACTGTCCAGACAGAAATGCTAAAAGACGCAAATAACACGCCTACTCTGGAGATAAAAATTTAGACTGGAACACAGAATATCGAGTGAAGTAATAGGCTTTCCAGAAACTACAGTGCCAAAATGCCAATGGCCATGACCTCTCTGCGTGAGTAGACTATGCTAATTGCATATGGGGTCAACCAGACTCAAGACCGAACATCAGTTCACACAAGAAATTTAAATCACTAAGTTTATATCAATAACATTTGCAAAATTGGGAGAGCATAATGAAATGGGGTACATACACTTAGCGACTAAAAAACTAGCAACTTTATTCAAGTTGTCCCAGAGAACTCTATAAAGCCCCCAAAATAGACCACCGGAATCAGGAGTCTGAAAAGAACAACAGCGCCGAGAGTTGAACAGGCCACAATGCAGAGACTGCCGTTTGCTCTCACTGGCCAGCTTCAGGCCTTGGGATTGCGGGGTGATGGAACTTTCTGGTCTACTGGGTTACAGCTTCCAACCAAGTCTCTGTAACGCTGCTCCCAGTCATCCAGCTTCCCGTTTGCAATGTCAGAATGAATCGCCCTTCGAATTCCTTTTACCACGAAAAAGTACTGGAGAAGAACATGAAGGATATCAGTGAAGGGTTCTGTTTGTACGAATTATATGACAATTTTATGCTTGGATTTTACAATTATTATCATGTGAAGAGCTCACCTGCACCGCCAGGATGAGAGGTATGTACTTCTTCCAGCGATTGTTGGGGTTTGGACCATCAATTAACTTCTGATCAACATGGATGGGCTTGCTCCCATTTGAGACGACAATAGTAATTTCTTTCATCAAGTTCGGAATCCATGGAGTTCCGTCAGGAAGAATCTGGACACAGTTGTATGGCATCCTCAATTATAAATCAAGAAACTAGGTGCAACCAAATGCAAGTCAAATACAGCATGAAACAAACCTTCGCCCCATTCTCGTTGGTCTTGCACCTTCCACTGTTCTCTACCAAAGCTAATGGCAAGGGATAATCCTAAAAATCACAACAATGTGCTTCCATTAAGAATCAAAACTCATACTTCATACAGAGAACAAAGATTCCATAAGATGACTATTTGTGTACAGTGTGTCCATATACTAACAAATTCAATTGAGGGGTTGTGAAACAGTTTGCTATTAGAATGTATGCCATGAAGTAAAACAGAGAATCTAGATATTCCACAACATGACTATGTGTACAGAATCTGGAAAATATGTAAAACACTGAAGCACACGGGAACCAAACATAACTGAAAGAGTTAATGAAAGCTCCCAGAAACATACAGCTGATAAAATACATTACCAGAATGTGAATGATAGCACAACTGCAAAATGCAAATAATGTATCACATTTTGCAAACTGAAGTGTTGAAAACATGGATTGTATTTTGCAAACTGAGAGTTGAGAATCATGGCATGCAAGGATGGCCAAGCTAACAGTCTTAAACCCTGAAGCAATTCTAGACTAGGCAGAGTACCGAATAATATCAACAAAAGTGAAAGAAAAAATTGGAACTATTTCTAGAAAGCATGTAGTTCAGGCAGAGGAAGCTCCACACAAATTGCAAATAATCGATGGTGTCCAGGTATTGGACAAGTATGATGGAAATTATTGTATAGCAAGTGAATATGTACATTACCGCAGATTCCCGTTTACCAATTCCTGCACCAGAACGGATGTACCGCAACAGCGACTCTGATCTTCTTGTAAGGAAATCATTATAGTCAAGTCCATCAGGTGGAGAGAGTTGGGCATGGGTCAGTACAACCAATGTTCTTCGCCAAATGGCCTTTCCAAATGAAGTAGTGATGGCTCTTATAACTTGTTCATCCAATGTATCCATTCTGTATGTGTCCAAGCGATCCACGTACAGGAGGACATCAATGGTCTTCTCCAGAAGAAACCTGCAACCATTGATAACATGTAAGATGCAAGCAGAGGAATAAATATTATGATATTCGGATTGTATAACAACACTAGTGAACATTAACCTGAGAACCATGAACTTTTCTACAGATGCAATGAAATGAACTGCGTTCTCAACAACCATTGCTATGATTGCAATTTTTAGTACTAGCTTGCCAAAACGTCTTATAAAAGTGAACAGAGGTAGTAGCGAAATAGTTATAGAGAAAGGGAAAATCAACCCAAGGTACATTAAGTATTTTCTGCTTTAGGAAAATGAAGAGTATAAACAAGCAAACATGTATTGCCAGTTTAACCAGGTCAGTATTTGGGAAATTAAAGTATGAAGGGAACCCTCAAATATGATATCCAAATTGACAAGACATGGTACAGATGCACCCACTGCATCGTCCAGGTAGCACACAAATGAATGTATCACATGATGCACTTAAGTTGGCGTGTCCACCAGCTGACAACCATACAACTATTTAGAATAAATATGAAATTCAATCACAGAGTGGCATTAATATATCTGCTTAGACTATAGGAGGTTAAACACTTTGCCAGCAAGTTAATGAGTTTAAGCTATAAATTATGTTTCCTGCATGCTACAACAGAGACAGCATTAGCACATAAGTAGACCAATAATGATCGAAGGAACAGAGGACAAAACCAGGTATGTTCACGAACAGAAGGTTTCAATCTGAACAGGAATACAAATGTCTTATCTTTTTTATTCAGCATCATTTATGTTGTTAGAGTCTATGTCTCTACACGTGTAGACCACTGGAAAAGCTGATATGTTAATGTAAACCCAAGCATTCACCATTCATTAAGGACGATATGCTACTCCTGAGTCCTGACCAATGTGATTTATATGCACAATAAACTGTTTCAACCAAATCTAGGTTCATAAAGTCATTTATAATTTATTACATACCATCCAAGGATCAGCAATTTTTCAGTGCAGTAATTTATATTGGAGTACTGTTTGAGAAATGCAACAAAACGATCATACCAGTTTGACAAATAAATATAACATCAAAATGAGAGAAACCAGATACTATGAAATAACCAACTATTGTCCCTAGGTTGAAAATGACAACCCATGGTCACCCAGAGTGGCACCCAAAGCCCTAATCTTTTAAGTTACATAATTGCATTATCTACAATCAATTGCTCACATGCCCTCAGTCACCACCTAAATCCCTAAAAATTTAAGTTGAAAATGACAATCCTCTGTCACCACCCAGAGCCCTACATTACAAGCTACAGTATCTACAATCAATTGCTCAGTTGCAAACAAGCATGGTTCCCAGCCAACATGTACATACCTCTTTATGATCTCAACAGCCTGCTCATTAATGTATCCACCTTCAATGAGGCCAGGGGTGTCGATAATGTTCAAGGTGAATCCTGCCCTGGTGCGGGAGCACATCATTGGCCTCAGACCCTCGGACTGCATAGAATCGACATATAACGATGCACTCCAACATAAGTAACCCAGAAAAGAGTCACAAACAGAAACAGGGCCAGTAACAAGTGTGAAACCTGGAAGGCGCTGACGTTGGCGACCCTCTCCCCTACAATGGAGTTGACAGTGGACGACTTCCCCACACCGCCCTTCCCCATCACCAGAATCGTCAATGTGCTCACATTCTTAACATGACAAAATAAGCAAAACACAAAATTGCCATCAATTGTCGTGAAAACTAACAACACAGACAGAATCAGACCCTAGTCCTGGTCAATTAATTCGCTGGTCCGGGTACAGGGGGTTGAATAGACGAGCAATACCTCCTCCTTGAGCTTGCCGAGGAGCTCATGCAGGCTGGTCTGGGTGGCCGCCGGAAACTGCTGCAGCCCAACCCACTCGCGGGGTATCGGCGCCGCCATCACCGCCCGCTCCTTCTTTTCCCCTGACAAAAGGGCGCGCGCAGACGAATCAGAAACGTTAACCCAATTCGGCCAAGGCGCACCGTGGCGGCGGGGGCGGCGGCGGTGAAAGTGCGCGGATGTACTGAGCTGGTAGGCGGAGGAGGTTCTTACCGGAAGATACGGAGGCCGACGAGGCGGGCGGTTAAACCCTAGAAGCGGCGGAGGTGGACGGAGACGGGGAAGAGGACTCCGGGGAGGGGGTTTATGAGACGGGAAGAGATAAGGAGAGAGATGGGGACTCTCTCTCTTTGTTTCCTTTTTGTTCCTCTTTTCTTTTCGCTCTTTGTCCTTTTTTCCTTTCCCTATGGGCTAACGGGCTGGGCTTGATGCCGCTTGATTTTCTTCGGCCGAAAAGGGTGCTTGTTCTTTTTTTTTAACGGGGATCGGTCCCGGAGGACGAGAACTTGCATTAACTTTCAGCCGTGGTGATACAAATTACAAGGAGGACTCCAAAGAAAAAAAAATACAGTAAGGTCCTTACAATAAGCACTGAGAACCCTGGATCTATCACCAAAAACACAATCAGGTCCAGCTCCACTTCCACCACGCGCAAGAAGCTGCTCGTCTTGCTCAACCGCGGCGACGCCGCGGACATGACCACTTGGGTCACCGCAGCGGGAGCCAAGCAAAACGAAGCAGAGAGGCCTCTGTCGTAGGAGGTTGTAAATGCCCTTGAGCCAGCCTTGAGATGCCAGCATAATGGGAGGAGTGGTCGTCCTCCGGCCAAAGAAATCGACGGTGACATCACCGCCAAGAGATAACTCCCAGAGACCACGTCGCTCCAGATGCAGCCAACCATCGCTGCTTGAGAGCTCCACGATGAACAACTCAACGTCGTCCCAACAACATCCCCGCCTGCTCTAGATGACATCAGATCAAGGAAGGGATCGCCGCCGCCAACCCTTCTCCCCGCCACCAAGACGGCAAGAATCGGCATCGAGTACTCCAGATCGACCCCACCAAGAGCCACATAGCTGATACACCGCTTCCAATCCGAACCAGAGACCACCGCATCATAGACCACCTCCTCCTCGCCACCACGGCCGGCCGGGATAGGCATCGTCGTACCGCACTCCTCGCTGCCATAGTTCTCCTCCTCGCCGCCACGGCCGGCCAGGAGAACAAGCAGCGCCAGGCACACCAAGAACAGATGGAAGCAAGCCGCCCCTAATTTATTTGGAGAAGCGACATTCCTCCTCCGCCCGCACGGCTCCAACCATAGGAGGGACAACCGACGATGACGAAACCCTAGGAGCAAGATCTAGGCGGCCAGATCTCGCAGCTCGCTTCGGCTAACGGGCATGGCGCCCAAACCTGGCAGAAGGCCAGAACTACACTTACCAACCCGAGCTACTCCGGCACCAACTCCCGGCCACCACTCACCGGCTATTCCGGCAAGGGCACCATGGCCCATGGGAGGGGCCCGGTCTCGAGAAAGGAGCTCGCAAGGTGTGCCTCTCTATTCATGCGAGAGAAAGGGGCTATAAAGGGTGCTTGTTCTTGGCAAATGCTATATGCTTAACGCGACACTTCTTGCTCGCGCCGCCTAGCACATCAATGTCCTCTCCGCCCGCTCCAGTGTTCACTAAACTCTCCGTCCTTGCCAGGTACAGATGGTCGGCTCAAGTAGTACCTGTTTACCATTTAGGGGAACACGAAAGACATGTACGTCGGTGCCATTTCAGTGAACTTGACGCTAGCTCTTCTATTAATGTGTGTTTCATTTTTTCACAGAAACAACTTAACACATCTATTAGCTGAGTAGGTCCTAATGGAAATGCTATGGATAAACTTGATGCATTGTGCCATCTGTTGAAGCTCTTACATCGTAGAATTGCATAGATGAAACGTGGGCAAAGGTCATAGAGAAAATTACCTTTCTGGTCTCAAAAGGTCCTTTTGCTTCCATGTTTTCGTAGAAGTTATTAATTGATAATCTAGTGATATCTTGATAAAATTATGGACACTATTTTCTCATCAAGGTGCAAAATTTGTCTTCAACAAGGTTGACTTGCAATTTTCTAAAAAGGGTTTTTCATGAGGTGGAACAAAACGTGTTGCGATAGTCGCACACCACCCTCATCTGAAGGGAGAGGAGTGGGCAAGACATGAATCCAACGACGCTCTCAGGCGACTTCCTCTTTTGCAGACTGAGAGTGGCATGGCAGGGGATACAACGTCACCATGGAGGGAGAGGGGATCAGAGAAGAAAGCAGGCCCAAAGGCACCCGCCATGACCTAGGGTTCAAAGGGGGCGACAGGTTACGAGTGAAGGGGTGGAGGCGAAGGTACAACAACCAAAAGCATGATGGCAAGCGGTGCCATATTTTCCACAAAATCAATCAAAGTAGGATGATACTATGGTATGGGACCAGCAACAGGCCAAAGCTAGTTTACAACAACCATAGAAAGGAAGCCATAGTAAAAATAAAAGAAAAATGTCAAACCGATGGCAAGAGACTGCCGCAACCGCTTATACTCAAGATCCTATGGTCAGAAACTCTGCGCATGGAACTATGTTGAAGAGCTGGGTCATTCTCATGGATTACGGGTAAGAAGAATTAGCACCTAACAATACTCATATAACAATCAAGGCAATATAAAGTATGAGAACGTAGAAACAGATGAATGGGAATAAAACCATGTACTGTGCATATGCCATAGAAAAAATAACTATTTGTTCTCTCTTAAAATGGTGCTTCGTCTATTTTTATGGAATGCCAATAAAGTAGAAGGCAATTTGGGCTGGTCTAAACCACAAAAACTTCTTTAAAGTAGTAGAGTAGTTCCTGTTATGGCAAAATACTGCAGAATGGAAAATTTCAATCAAATATTTCAAAAAAATATGATTTATTGTTAAACCTACATAGGGAATGTTAAACATAACACTAAAAAAAATGCACCTATAAGGTCAAAATTCTAAAAAAATTACACATTACCGGTGAATTAAACATATTAAACGATGGTTAAAGTATGAGGATAAGCATCCTATGAAAAAAGAAATGAGTTGCTATAGTAGATTAGGGCTATGCCATGAAAAGCAGCCCATCTTGTTTTTTTTGTATGGGTTGCAAATGCTATCTTCTAGCCAAAATTTATAGGTACAAACTTGACCCCATGTGTACATGTATTTATGTTTTCAAAGATTTTTAGAACTTTTGTGGATTCTTGTGTCATCCAATTTGAGTGCACTACAACTTTAACATCAGATTATATTTTTTCCTCTAACAACAGACTTTCCTTATAGATGATCAATATGAACATACTCACAGTTCAATAAGTTGATAAGTGTTGCAACATGGTAGGCCATCAACCTTGACATGCCATAAAAAATTGTCGTACCAGTTCGGTTCCCCATCGACTATATATGACTAATCCTATGGTTGAGGGCGGAGTCGAATACAAGTTCCTTTCAACTAAAGTGTGGCATGTCGAAGGTATCCATCTCTCACAATCCTCCTCATCATAGGTTACACCAATATTTTTCTCCATTTCCTTGCCTAATCTTCCTCGGATATATCTGGGCTGAGATCCTTTCCTTTTTCTGATTCTTTAAACTGGGACAGTTCGTATCTGCAGATTTAGGTTAATAAGCATCTCCTAGCGCGTAATCAGATATTACTGTTTTTTTGCGAAAATCCACCGATCTATTAATAATCATCAAAAGCAGTACAAAAATACCCAAAATTAATAAAAATTACAAATAAGTAATTAGACCACCTAGCGACGACTACAAACACTAGTACGAGTCAAAGGCGTGCCGCCGTCCTCGCCCCTTCATCACCAGAGCTAGACAAAGCTTGTCGTAGTAGAGCTTGTTGTAGAAGACAGATGATACGTATGGAGTAGCCGCCAGGAGAGGTGACTGGAGAGCTAGCTAAAACACATATAGGCTTTCATCCCCCTCGCCGGTGACATCGCCGGTTCGCTCCGCCTCCGATGGCCTTAGGACCATAGAGGTGTGACAGATCATGGCCTCTCGACGGCGAGGGGTTGTTGTTCTTTGTTTAGCATGCTTTTTAGGAAGGCAGCAATTCAGTGCAAATACATCCGGTATGAGAAAACATATTTTAAAATATAAAAAAAATCAAAAAACAAACTGTACATATACATCTAAACATTTTATGCTGGTTCACAAGTTTTCAGAATAAAAGAACATTTTATGTATCATGTATAAAAAAGACAAAACATATCACGTGAATAGTCGTTTTCACGTGACATTCTTTATTTTTTATACATGACACATAAAATATTTTTTCCTCCCGAAAACTTATGAACCAACATAAAATGTCCGAATGTATATGTAGAATTTGTTTTTAAATTTTTTTACATTTTGAAATATATTTTTCTCGTAATGAGTGCATTTGCACCTAGGAGCCGAAGTGAATATCTGGCTTTTTAGTGTCTTCTTTGGAGTGTTGAGGCAACGACTACGTCTCGAAATCAGAATAAGGTCCTCCCTGCTCTATGCTCGCTGATGACCCACAAGTATAGGGGGTGTATCGCAGTATTTTCGATAAGTAAGAGTGTCGAACCCAATAAAAAGCAGAAGGTGTTGACGAGTAGCTTGGATTAGGAATTATTTGTAAATACTTAGCAAACGAATTTTTATGATTTTTTGATAATGCGGATAAATAAAGTACAAGTAAATAAAAGACAATAATAATAATTGTAGCAAGCGGCCTAATCTTTACTTTAGCAAAGAACAAAGCCGGTTGTATTACTTAAGATGACCAAACGTTCTCGAGGACACATGGGAATATTGTCAAGTGCTTTCGCTTTATATAGTTGATTAATCTTCTTTGGTTAGATAAGTGTTATGTGGGTGAACCTGTGCTAATATACTGACCTTCCTAGGAGTAATACATACTTGTGATTATACCCCTTGCAAGCATCCGCAACTACAAGAAAATAATTAAGATAAAAACCTAACCACAACCTTAAACTTTGAGATCATACACTCCCTTATGCAAAGGTTTCCTAATGGGGGTTCAGGTTTCTGTCACTCCGGCAACCCCACGATTAGTAGCCAAATGCACAATGCATTCCCCTAGGCCCATAAAGGTGAAGTGTCATGTAGTCGACGTTCACATGACACCACTAGAAAAATAACACCACAACTTAAATATCAAACCATTGAAGCTTTCTTAACACAATTCTACTACTAATAATATGACTTCTCCTATGTCCTCAAGAACTAAACGAACTACTCACGAGACATCATATGGATCAAGATCAGAGATGAAATAATGATAAGTAACAATCTGAACATGAACAATAATTCAGTGGTTCCACACAATAGCATCAACTATAACAAGTAATCAATACCGGGAAAGTTTCCCCTACGAACTATGCAAGATTCAACCCGATTGTTACAGTGGTACAGAGTGATGGTGATGGTGCTGGTGGAGATGATGATGATGATCCCGATGAAGTCTAGCTTGATGATGGTGTTGATGGCGATGATCTCCCCTCTCCGGGAAGGAATTTCCTCGGCAGATTTTTGCCTGCCGGAGAGCTGGTTCTTCATCCAGTGCACAAGGAAGTCAGGGAGAACTTGCGACTTGATTGCATCGCGTTTTTCATATGTAGTGTCTCGTGGAGACAGTTCAATTCCCCAAAGTGCGACCCGTCCGGTGGCGTCGGGATTGTTGAGGATGTGCCCAAGTGGGGCGTCGTTGACTACCACGATTGGGTGTTCCTGGAAGTAGTGGCGCAGTCGCCGGGCCGTCATAAAGATGCCGTATGCCAGTTTCTAGTAGTGCGGGTACCGCTGTTTTGTTGGCGTAAGTACCTCGCTGAGGTAGTAGACTGGGCGTTGTACTCCATGGACCTTGTTTTCCTCGGCTCGTTCTACCACGAGCACCGTGTTGACCACCTGGTTGGTGACAGAGATGTATAGCAACAGTGGTTCCCTTTCGCGTGGGGTCACCAGTACTGGCGAGGTGGATAGTAGGCGCTTGAGATCTTCGAATGCTTCCTGTGCCTCGTTGGTCCACTCGAATTTGTTGGCTTTGCGGAGGAGTTGGTAGAAAGGTAGTGCCTTCTCGCCCATTCGACTGATGAATCGACTGAGCGCCGTGATTCGCCCAGCCAGCTGCTGGACGCCTCTTATGTTTTTCGGCTTCTCCATGGCCAGTATGGCTTTTATTTTCTTCGGGTTCGCTTCGATCCCTCTCGCGGAGATAAGATACCCGAGTAGTTGCCCAGATGGTACGCCGAAGGCGCATTTGTCCGGATTGAGCTTGCTCCGGTAGCGGTCGAGGTTGGCGAAGGTTTCACGCAAATCGTCGATTTGTGAGGCTCCCTCTTTGTTCTTGATTACTATGTTACGACCAAGTTGGTTCTTGAGGCAAGCCTGCATGCAACGCTGGTAGGTAGCTCCTGCATTCTTTAGCCCGAAGGGCATTGTGTTGTAGCAGAACACACCAAAAGGCGTTGTAAATGCTGTTTTTTCTTGATCTTCCTCCTTCATTCGAATATGGTTATAGCCTGAGTAGGCGTTGAGGAAGGAGAGGCGCTCGCATCTCGCGGTGGAGTCGATGATCTAGTCGATTCGCGGTAGCGGGAAGTGGTCCTTCGGACAATGCTTATTCAAAGAGGTGAAGTCCACGCACATCCGTATGATATCCGTGTCCTTTTTTGGTACTAGCACTGTGTTGGCAAGCCAAGTGCTTTCCTTGATCTCGCGTATGAATTTGGTGTCGAGGAGTCTATTGATATCCATTCCGACTGCCTTTGCTCTTGGTTCAGATACTCGCCGAATTGTTTGCTTGACTGGCCTTGCGTCTAGGTTGACGTTGAGTGCGTGCTCGGCAAATTCCCTGGGAACTCCTGGCATGTCCGCTGGACACCAGGCGAAGATTTCCTAGTGCTCACAGAGGAATTCGACGAGCGCGAGTTCCTATGCGGGACTCAAGTTGTTGGCGATGAGAGACGTCTTGGCGGGATCTGATGGGTGGACCTGAACTTTTTTCATGTGCACTGATGAGTCGAAGGACAAGTCAGGTGAGCTTGGCCGGCTTAGGGGAGGCAGACTATTGTCTGTCGACTCCTTCAATCTTGCGAGTTCCTCCTACATGCCGAAGGACTGGGAGATTCTGTTGAATTCCCTGTCGCAACTATCGGACCTCTCGAAGCTCCCGTTGATTGTGATGACGCCATTAGGGCCTAGCATTTTCATCTACAGATAGGCGTAGTGCAGTACTGCCATGAACCTAGCGAAAACGACATGTCCGAGGATGCAGTGGTACTGTGAGGGCCAGTCGACAACTTCAAAGTCGATGCGCTCGCGCCGAAATTTTTTCGATGTGCCGAAGATGACGCCGAGGTTGATTTTACCAAGGGGATATACACCCTTGCCTGGGACGATGCCGTGGAATGTTGTGTCTGGGGCCTCTAGGCAGGTCAGAGGGATCCTCATTGCTCGCAAGGTACTCGCAAACATAAGGTTGATGCCGCTTCCGCCGTCCATGAAGACGCGACTCATGTCGAAGCCTCCAATTTGTGCCTCGAGGACGAGGGGACAATGGCGCGGGTGGTCGTGCTTGTCAAAGGTAATGCAGGAGTCGCTTCCACTGAGGTACTCAGTGGTGGATGGTGGTGAGTTTGTCGCCAAGTTGACTTGGCGAGTGATGGCCTTCTGCACCCGATTCGAGGGGTGTCCTGATACATTGCAAATGTATCTATAATTTTTGAAGTTCCATGCTTGGTTTTATCCACTTTCTTGTGTTTTGTCCATACTTTGGAGTACTTTTCATATGATTTCTTGGAATAACCTATTAACAAGAGCCACAGTGCCTGTTTCTGCTTTGTTTTGGTTCAGGAAAGTCAGAAAATGAATATTCTCGGAATTGGGCGGGACAAAAGCCAAAGTGCCTATTTTTCTAAGTCATCGGATGCCGAATCTGAGGCGGAGAAGGGCTGGGGCAGCCCACCAATCATGCATGCGGCCACAGCCCGCCGAGGTGGTCTGGCCGACCCTAGCACCCCCTCGGCCTCTCCTTCCGCCTATAAGATGCCCTCGGGACGAAAACCCTAAGTACCCGATCAAAAATCCACGAAAGAGTCTGTAGCCACCGTCATCTCCATCCCTAGATATGGAGGGATCTAAAGCTCTTCCTGGCACCCTGCCGGAGAGGGGAATTCACCCTGGAGGCCTTCTTCATCATCATGCAAGCCTCCGGTGTGATGCGTGAGTAGTTCATCTCTGGACTACGGATCCATGTAGTAGCTAGATGGCTGGTTCTCCTCCTTTGTGCTTTCATGTCTAGATCTTGTGAGCTCCGTTCATGATCAAGATCATCTAATTGTAATCCATGCATGTTGTGTTTGCGGTGTTGTTTCAGATTGATTATTGATTCTATCATGTCTTTGTTATTTGTGATCTTGCATGCTTTCCGTTGTTAGTAGCTATCTTGGCCAAGTAGATGCTAGCAACTCCAAGAGTTAGTATTTATGCTCGATAGTGGGTTCATGCCTCTGGTAATCTTGGGAAGTGACAGAAATCTCTAAGGTACTAGATGTGTTGTTTCTACTAGGGAGAAAACAACAATCCTTTACTCATAGAACAATCGTATTGTTTATTTTACACGCAATTTGTAATGCAATAATCTGTTGCTTGCAACTTAATACTGGAGGGGGTTCGGATGATAACCTGAAGGTGGATTATTAGTCATAGATGAAGTTGGATGGCGGTCTATGTATAATGTTGTAATGCCCAATCAAGTCTCAAAGGAGTCAAGATGATTAGTATATGCATGTATTGCTTTATCGATGTTTGTCAATTGCCCCGCTGTAATTTGTTCACCCAGCATGTTATCTATCTTAAGGAGAGCCACCTCTAGTGAACTATGGATCCCGGTCCTTTTCTTTACATACAATCTATAAACTGTTTACTTCTTTGTGTTTACTTTCTGCAAACTATTACTTCCTTCCATTCGATACGTTTAATCCTTTGTTTTCAGCAAAACCGGTGAGATTGACAACCTCATCGCAAGTTGGGGACAAAGTTCTGTGGTTGTGTTGTGCAGGTCTCCACGTTGCTACTAGCACCGGTAGTGCGCCCTGCCAAGGCTCAGCTAGCAACACCTTTGGGGTGTTTCCTTGCTCCTACTGGTTCGATTAAACCTTAGTTTCATAACTGAGGGAAACTTGCTGTTGTGCTCATTATACCTTCCTCTTGGGGTTCCCCAACGAGCTTGTTAATACACGAGCCATCAAGCACTTTTCTGGCGCCGTTGCCGGGGAGTCAAGGTGTAGCACCCCGGTAAAATCACTACTAGAAAATCGCTTGGAGTTTTTGTTTTGTGCATCATCATGACCGCATGCTCATGTCATCATGCCACATTGCATTGAGCATCATCATCATGCATATGTTTGTCTAAGACTATTTTTGCAAAAGCCTATTTTCGTTTTCCAGATATCCCCCTCTTTTATTTCAAATCAAAACCCCGGTCTCTTCCAGATATTTTGTTTGTCTAGAAAATATGTGCAAAAGTGTTTAAATAAAATAAATAAATAAAACTATTTTTTACCGAGGAGGCAGCCCAGCCGTTAGGCCAGGCCACCTACAACCCGGCCCAACAAAACTCTAGCCCTATCCGGACCAAACTTGACCAAACCCTAGTCCACCTTAACCCTAGCCTAATCCCACCCGTAGCGCCACCAGCCTACCGTGTACCGCCGGCCGCACTCGACTGACATTGCACAACGCATCCCTGACCCCACCAAACCTTCGCTGCCACCACACACGCATGCCAGCGCAACCGCTGCCCGCGCCCGCGTTGAACCGCCCCGACGTGCCCACCTCGGATCCTCCGCCCGACGCGTGAACCGGCCACACCTCTTCGCTTCCTTGCGTCGCTCGCACGCGATCCCCTACACCCCGCCTCTCTGTCTCACCCACCAACCCCCGCGAGAGCCTCTCCCCGCCGCCGCCAAGGGCGCTCCTCGCCTCTTCTGCCGTGCGCCAAGCCCGCAGCCGCGCGCCCCCTCATCGGCCGAGAGGACCTCCAGCTCCGCCGCTGCAGCTTGTCGGCCTCGGCCGCATCTCCGACCGCCCCGTCCGTGCCACCTCTTTGGACCCGCCTCCCTCGCTATTGCCGTCATTCGAGCTTCGCCCGACCATGGCACCACCGCCTGGCGCCTAAATCCTCGACCGGCGGCCGCCTCTTCCCAGGCCCCATCTCGACCGCCTCCTTCTTGCAGCCGCAAACAACCCTGCCCGTCTGTTGGGGATATACTTTCCGGTATCCTCAGTTCCTCATTGACTGTGGTGGCCCACTTCGGGTTAGAGCTTTGCTTCACGGGCGGCCCAGTCAGGGAGAAAGACGGAGTCTAATCCGGCTACGGGAAGGCCCATAAGACTTACTGACTTAGGCCCATAATGTTACTTATAGTTCAAGATGCACTCTATAACCGACTCTTAGACGTAGCCGGATAGATCTCTCCTATAAACCCTAGGCCAGATATCTATATAAGCCGTCCTAGGAAGAGCCTTTAGGGCACCTCAATACTTTAGACCCTCAACTCGCATGCAAAGTAAACCCTTGTAACCCATATTCCGCTCGCCAGACATCGATTGCTAGCAGAGTAGGATCCGCCCAAAGTCATGGATTCAAACCTGGGTAAACTTGTGTGCTCACTGTCCCGGAATACCGTACATCTCACACCCCTCTCTTCCGCATGCCTCAAGGACCCCTCATGGCGTACTTGTCATCAATCCGACGATAGTTGGCGCCCACCGTGGGACAAGTGAGCTATGGATCTGTGTTCCGAGCGGAATCTGCAAGAATCGGAATCGGCGAGACTATCACTGTTGGTCGCATCCTCTATGCCAGCAACGTCCCTCTCATCGTTCTCGACGAGACTTGGATTTCGGCAAGGGAGGCCGTGACTGCCTACACAATCATGTCTTTTGGCGAGATCGATGTTTACATCGGTTTTGCTGAACCTGCCCAACCCACCCCGGCGGTGATGATAGAGGCAGAAGAATTTTCTAGGTCCCCTTTGTCCGTGGAGGCGGCAGCGTTCCAGATCTCAGAAAACCCTAATCCCACCCAGCCCGCACCAGTTGCGGAGATAGTGGATAAACCCGAACCTAAGGAAGACCTAGCGGATCAAGTCGAATCTGGAGAGGATCTCCCTAGGGGAGCCAGATCCCAGATCGACCCACCCATGGAAGTCGAAATCCAGGAGGAGCATATCAACAACACTGATTTCGGCTCTGATGATGCCAGGACAGACAGGCCTTTCCTAAGGTACACACTAAAACGTATGATACTGCAAGGCGAAAGCGCAGATGCAATCCTCGAAACCATCAAAAGTTTCGATATGGCTGATCACGAAAGCCGCAGGTACCTCAGGAGGCACGCGCCACACTTTGTCGGATACGTGGGCTCCGGATCCGGCTCTGCCGATGCTAGAGAAAACACCGACTCAGTGCTGGAGGCAATTGGAACAAACGCCGACGTACCCGCATCCTCGGATGAGTCGATGACGTCAGCAGATTTCTGAAAGTTCTCCGCGGAATATGAAGAGGAGTACAACTCCAAAGCTGCAGAAGAAGGAGAAGCCATGGATGAAGGATCCGGGGGACACTCTCCCAAAACGCAGGATGACATGGACGTCGGAGATAATCCTGAGGTCCAGATGTCCAAAAGTACCGATCAGAGCTTAACTCCGGGAAACGGACCCAAAGCCGTCTTTGCTACCGGCGCTGCCAAGAAGGCAAAGAAGAAGAACAAGAAAAACAAGACCCTGGCAAAAGACCCTCTAACAGAGGAGGTGATTACCGAGGAATACGAGGAAGACTCGGATGGAGCACTTATCCCAGACGAGTTGAAAAAAGAAGCATCGGTGGATGGACACGTGATCACTGAAGGTGCACGTAAACTCATCGATGCCGCACTAACCACACCTATCCCTACAGCTGCAGAACTTACCACGGATGAGCTGGACGAAAGGGCACAAGCCCTAGAAGCGCGTCGTCAACAACTCCTCGATGAAGCCAAAAACATCGAGGTGGAGAAGAAACGCATGTCAAACAAGGAATACATGTCTCGTCTACATCAGAAGACACGGAAGCGTCACATAGATGACAACCAATTCCCACGTGTCCGTGCCGTCCTTTTTGGAGATGGGATGGGGAAGCCACGGAAAGATAGCAACGGAGATTGGGTATACCCAACACCAGTACAAAATACCATGGCAGCCTGAGAAATTCTACCGGCTAATCCAGGACCAGAGGAGATCTGTTTGGGTATCAAGCTACTCAACAAGGGACTGGAGCAGCAAAAGGTCGCCCTGTCCGGAAGTCAGAAACTGGTCTCAGATTCTGACCAATGTCGCACAGATCCGGCATGGGCTGGCATAAGATCCCATTACGTCCGGGCGCAGTACCATCACCCCGAACACAGGGAAGACAACTATTCAAGAACCGGATCTTCAGGACAGCATCACAAAACTTCGCGTAACTGGAGCAACGTCGCCCCGGCAGCCGAGAAAGACGCCATCGCTGTCCTGAATCCGACGAACCCTACCTGACTAGAATCTAAGGATCGAAGGGGAGAAGATAAAGAGAAACGTCGGGAGGAGGATTGTCAGAGAATGCCACCTCCTAGACATGAGAACTGCCCGGCTAAGCTTCACCATGGTGGGAACGACGGACAAAGAAACAACGGAAACCATGCCGGTACAAGCCGGCAGGGGGCTCGTCGTAGTCAAGCTGCTCCACCCTCTCCACCACATAGTCATCACAACGGCTCCCATGGAGGGCAAGGAGGGCGACATGGCGGAGGAGGTGGTGGCAGAAGCTGAAGTCCGGATCCATGGCACTGCAGCCACAACCGGCATTCGGGACGATCTCTATCCCTGAACGACACAAGGCACAGGATCAACTCCTACATAGAGGCTCGGCGCTATGAAAACAATGACGTGTACGTGGGCCCAAAGTGCTTCAGACCACGCATCAGAGCTACAAAATTCCCGGAAGGATTCGCTATCTCAAGACATATCCAAGCCTACGACGGCATTGCTTGGCCAGACACCTGGTTACAGGATTTCTTCCAAGCTTGCTCCATTGCCAAAGGCGGAAACAGCCTGGTCGCAACCTGATATCTCCCACTTATGTTGCAGAAGACGGCACGATCCTGGCTCAATGAACTTCCAGCGAACACCATCCATAATTGGTATGATTTGCAAAGTGCGTTCTTTCGGAATTTCGAAGGCACATATCGGAGGCCCTGTACGGTTGGAGACCTACAGCGTTGCACCTAGAAAGCCGGAGAAACTTGCCGAGATTACCTCGGACGATGGATCGACACCAAGAACTCCTGCGAAGGAGTAAATGATCAAACTGCGATTGAAGCCTTCATCGCAGGTCTCCCTATCGGTTTACTGCGCCATCGCTTGAAGTGTGACAAGGTTACTGATTTGGGGGATATGATAGAAACAGTGAGCAAGTATGCAGATGCTGACGATGATGCAGAAGGACTACTCAATGCCCTAGCTGTGCCTCAGTCAGCAAAACAACCAAAGCAACAAGCTCAGAAGCGCAAAAATACCTCGGAAGAAAAACTCAACGCGGAAACGGCAGTAGTAACTACTGTTTCCGGGTCAGGAGGGCGAGGAGGACGTGGCGGAGGCAGCGGGCATGGCCGTGGGACATCAAGGGTTCAAGGTAGAGGAGAACAACAACCAGGCAAAACCTACTATTGGGCCGACATTGCCAATAACCCATGTGTGCATCACCTAGACGCCAATGGGGGCTCGTCCCACACCAACGCTGAATGTCGTTTCAATGACGACATCAAAAGAGATGACACCGCGGGCTACAAAGCTAAGCAGAAGAAGGGAAAGAAAAATCCTGAAAAAGACAAAGAGACCAAGGAAGATTCCGACATGGAGGAAGCTGATGCTTCAAATCCCAAGTCGAAAGGGAAGAAGATTTTTCCCACCAAGAAGGACACTTATGTCACCTTCCTCGGATCTCAACCAGCAAAGGTCAAGAAAGTAGTTCTACACGAGCTCAATGCAACAGTTCCGGCTGTCCCCCAGTATCTGGACTGGTCAGAAGTGGCAATCACATTTGACCGCAATGATCATCCGCCTAAGTTACACAGGCGAGGAAAATACACCTTAATCGTCAACCCACTTATTGATGGTTATGGTTTCTCCAAGACCCTCATGGACGGTGGTAGCAGCATCAATATTCTCTATGTCGAAACGCTACGCCGGATGAAGATCTCGGAGACCCAGCTAAACCATAGCTCTGTGATTTTTCACGGACTTGTCCCAGGAAGACAAGCTAATTCCCTAGGAGAGATCACTTTGGATGTTACCTTTGGAACTCCAAAGAATTATCGGACGGAGGCACTTTCCTTCGAAGTGGTCAGCGCATACCACGCTATATTCGGACGTCCGGCTTACTGGGCTTTTATGGCTCGTCCGTGTTACATTTACAATATGATGAAAATTCCAGGTCCCAACGGCGTGATCACCATCAGGGGAGACTCGAAGAAAGCGCGAGAGTGCGAGGATGGAAATGCCGCCTTTGCTGAAGCCGTGCTGCATGCCCAGGAGTACCAGGAGATCAAGAAGAGCATAGATCCGTCCGAGATGCCCGCAACAAAGAAGGAGGTTACCAAGCCAAATCCGGAGTTCAAGGCATCAGAAGAGACGAAGAAAGCGCCGTTGAAGGATGAAGACTCCTCCAAGGTGACCCAGATAGGCGTAGGCCTAGATAGCGCATAGGAAAGTGCGCTCGTCAAGTTCCTCCAAGCAAATCAAGATATCTTCGCATGGCAGCCATCTGACATGACTGGAGTACCTAGGGAACTTGCCGAGCACTCTCTAAATGTAAACCCGAACGCTAAACCCGTCAAATAGTCCTTACAATGGTTTGGCGATGAAAAGCGTAAGGCAATAGCTAAGGAACTAGCATGGCTCGAGTTAGCCGGATTCATAGAAGAGGTCATCCACACTGAGTGGTCGGCCAATCCTGTAATGGTCCCTAAAAAGGACACCACTGATTTAAGGATGTGTGTTGATTATACTGCCTTGAACAAGGCTTGTCCAAAAGATCCATTCGCTCTGCCTAGAATTGATCAAGTTATTGATTCTACGGCAGGCTCAGAACTCCTCTATTTTCTCGACGCATATTCCGGTTATCACCAAATCCGGATGAAGGAATCTGACAAAGTCAAAACTTCATTCATAACCCCCTTCGAAACCTTCTATTTTGTTACGATGCCCTTTGGGCTGAAGAACGCAGGAGCTATTTACCAGCGCACGATGCAGCGTTGCCTCCACGACCAACTCAGACGCAATGTACATGCATACGTGGATGATATCGCGGTGATGTCCAAAAAGAAGGAAACACTCATTTCCGACTTGGAGGAAACGTTCGCCAATCTACGAAAATACAACATCATGCTTAACCCGAAGAAATGCTTCTTTGGAATACCAGCCGGAAAATTGTTAGGTTTCATCGTGTCTCAAAGAGGCATAGAGGCGAACCGCGACAAAATCAAGGCTATACTCAATATTTCCAGGCCAACTCGCCTGAAGGACGTACAAAGATTAACTGGTTGCATTGCTGCGATCAGTCGATTTGTAAGCCGTCTTGGTGAAAGAGCCGCACCATTATACAAACTCCTGAAGAAGACCAAAGATTTTGTATGGACTAACGAAGCTGAAGCTGCACTGCAAGACCTGAAGAAAGTACTCTCATCTGCTCCTATCCTCGCAGCGCCGGAACCTCAGGAACCGATGTTGCTTTATATTGCTGCGACAAATAAGGTCGTTAGTATCGTCATGGTGGTGGAGAGACTAGAGGAAAATCAGGAACACTTGGTGCAGCGTCCGACTTACTTTGTCAGCGAGGTCTTGACAGAATCAAAACAACGATATCCGCACTATCAAAAGTTGGCTTACGGTGTTTTTCTAGCATCTCGTAAGTTATGACACTATTTTCAGGAGCATCCAATTACCGTGGTGAGAAAAGCTCCCGTGAGAGACATAATCAACAACAGCGACACCACAGGACGTGTCGCCAAATAGGGAATAGAGCTCTCATCTTTCGATATTGAGTATAAACCTCGGACAACAATCAAATCCTAGATCCTTGCTGACTTTGTCGCTGATTGGACAGAGACAAAGGAGAACATGGTCCTCCCTGAGTCGGAATACTGGACCCTCTTTTTCGATGGGTCTAAGGCTCGAGGGGGCTCGGGGGCTGGCGTGGTGCTCAAATCACCCCAAGGAGATAAACTATTATACGTGTTGCAGATCCACTTCACAACGACAAACAATATTGCCGAGTATGAAGCACTCAGATGGAATCCATTGCCAAGGATATTGGCATCCGATGTTTGATGTGTTACGGAGATTCAGATCTTGTTGCTCAGCAAGTCTTGGATATTTGTAATGCAAATAAGCACATGGCAGCATATAAAGCTGTCGTGGATGATCTATCTAAATCGTTCGAAGGGTTTTAAGTTCAACACATCCCTCGAGCAGAAAATGAGGAAGCAGATGCACTATCTCGAATAGGCTCTGCGCGGAAAGAGGTCCCGGATGGCGCATTTTTAGAGCACCTCAAAGTTCCCTCGATAAAGGGAGTAGATGAGGAATATCCGACCAAATCCGACTCACCTTTAATAGCAGTTCTGGCTATAATTCCCAGCTGGACTCAACCCTACCTCGATTATTTGGTAGATGGCAAATTACCCGAAGACGAGGTGCTGAGCCGGCAGATTATCCGACGAGCAAAAGCCTATACTATTGTTAAGGGTGAGCTCCATAAACAGTGTTTCGGGGTTTTCGGCGTATCTCCGGAAGAAGGAGTGTAAATCTTAAGGGAAATCCACGAAGGCGAGTGTGGTCACCACGCTGCAGCCAAATCTTTAGTGGCAAAAGCTTTTCGACATGGATTTTTCTGGCTTACAGCTCAGGCAGATTCCGAACGATTAGTCAAGACATGCAAAAGCTGCCAAAAGTACGCCAAGCAAGCTCATGTTCCGGCTGATCAGCTCCGAACAATACCTATAACATGACCTTTTGCGGTCTTGGGGTTTGATATGGTAGGACCTTTTAAACGAGGTCCAAGTGGATTTACTCACCTCTTAGTGATGGTGGATAAATTCACCAAGTGGATCGAGGCTAAACCTGTCACTAGTTGTGATGGAGCAACAGCCAAAAGATTTGTCGAGGATGTTATAATCCGGTATGGTTATCCGCATAGCATTATCACGGACAACGGGAGTAACTTTTCTATGGGAGAACTAGCCGAATTCTGCGATGAGCAAAATATCCGGCTTGACATTGTGTCAGTCGCACATCCACAGGCTAACAGACAAGTCGAAAGAACAAATGGTTTAATTCTACAAGGCCTGAAACCAAGATTCGAAGCACCACTACGACGTGCTGCGGGGGCTTGGGCAGAGGAATTACCTTCTGTAATTTGGAGTTTACGAACAACTCCGAACAGGTTAATAGGATACACACCTTTCTTCTTGGTCTATGGCGCAGAAGCAGTTCTTCCTAGTGATTTAATTCATACTTATCCTAGAGTGGCCGCATATATCGAAGAGGATTCCGAGATTTCTTGACAAAATGATCTCGACTTAGTCGAAGAAGTTCGCGTCGTTGCTGAAATGAGATCTACAGCCTATCAGCAGAAGTTACGCAAGTATCATAGCCAGAGAGTCCGAAATAGATCTTTCAATAAAGGTGATTTGGTTCTCCATCTTGTGCAACAAAGAAAGCACAAACTTTCCCTAGTATGGGAAGGTCCCTTTTTAGTTAGTCGAGTATTGCATAATGGATTGTACTACTTAACTGACATGAGGCCAGTCAAAGAAAGACCTGCTACTAAGAAGAGAAAGAGAGCTGGAGGCAGTACAAATCCGGATGAATTAGACAGACCGTGGAATATTGATCAGCTACGTCCCTTTTATTCTTAGTTTATCCTTCTTTGTAATCATACATATGTACATGTTC
This sequence comes from Avena insularis, assembly GCA_023614405.1. Taxonomy (NCBI): domain Eukaryota; kingdom Viridiplantae; phylum Streptophyta; class Magnoliopsida; order Poales; family Poaceae; genus Avena; species Avena insularis. The sequence goes on along the minus strand of CM042690.1, from coordinate 652,981,677 downwards.
TGTGAGAAATAAAAGTTTTGGTTGCCTCAAGTTTTTTCTGAGAAGTTCTTAAACCATCTTGTTTCCGAATGATCATGTCATAGTCGAAAATCCCAGAATGCTTGAAAGTACTTTATGCTCATGTTCGTTCTGGTCTAGATTTCCGATTCTAAAACTGCTACCTTCGGGTATAACTCTAAAAATTTCTAGTCTCTACTTTGGTTATTTATCTGATTGCCGGATGCGGGCATTTTCCGAGTAGTGAATTGTTGGTACTGGAAGCCGGCTTTGTTTCCAAGTTTAAACTGGTTTAGCAATTGAGCTCCGTTGCTCGGCAAAGTTTCCGGCTGAAGGTTTGGCCGGCTCACGAAAGGGACGAGGCGGAAAGCCAGATAAACGATAAGTAGAGACAAAAAAATACAAGTGCTTGTGTAAACATTTCAGGCATGCAAAAATTTCAAAAGTAAAAAGTGCTGAATAGATCAAAAGCTTAGCACTTGCAAAAGATAAATAGTACTTAATATTTACAATCGCATCAGGTTTTTTCCGGAATAATACATAAATTTCTGGTCTATGATGCAAGAGAAGATGAAGGATCTGCTAGCTCGCTGGTCACTCCGCCTTGATATCTTTCCGAGATGTCCGCGTCCGAGTTGGTGCGTTCATCGTCGGAAACTTCTTCGGCTTCTTCTGCAGGAGGAGGCGGAGTAGCCATGCGGGTGAAGAAGGGGATCTCATAGCTGGTCAGATCAGCTACATGGCACCCGTATCCGGCGCAGGAGTGCATTATAGCTTGAAGGTCTTGCTCCTGGCCGTCTTCATCCACCTTGCAGTACCCTCTAGTCACTTGCCATATCTCCATGTTTCCATGGTGGCTCATGACCATGGAGAGAGCGTTCTGCGCAGCAGTCCGCGCGTAGGACATGTTCTAGTCCCGAACAAGCTGCGGCATCTCCTTGGCCCTGTCCCGCACCTCAAAATCTGACATGCTTGGCATGTCCAGAATCCTGAGAGACTCGCCAATGTCCTCAAGGGACTGGCGGTAGTCATGAAGAAGATCACCGACTTGGGTAAGCCAGTGGGTGCGGGGCTCGGACGAGGAAGAGTCCGTCAACTTCAGAGGACCTATACACAAAACAAGTTTAGAAAAAACCGACATTGATAGAAGTCGAAAAAAAGATAAGTCAGAGAGGTGGAACGCACCAAAAATGACGTCGTCAATCTTGGTCTTCTCCTCCCAGAGACTTTGGAGTTCAGCCCGGAGTGCCTAGGATAGGTCCTTCTCTCTGCCAATCTCATTCTTGAGGTCCGAGATTATTTTATCCTGAGCAGCAATCTTGCGATCACGCTCATAAGTGGCCATGGAGGAGGATTCAAGGACTTGAGCTATGCTCTTTTCATGATCTGCCTTGAGCTTATCCAGCTCTTGGCGAAGTCCCTTGTTCTCCACCACCAGGGTCTTGAGGTTCTCGGCCTCTTCAATCATAGCGATGGATTGTTTCACCAGCGTTGTAAGTCAAAAAAGAACAACAGTTCAGAAAAATTCGACATTGAAAAACCCAAAGACAAGGCTTGAATCTCGGAATGTTTACCTTCGGCTTCATCCTTGGCTACTTTGAGCTCAGCATTTTTAAGCCGAAGAGCTTTGATCTCTCTCTGCTTATCACAAACATTGGTCAATAATTCCTGGTTATAGGAACATACTTTCTGTAAGTCAGAATACCCAAAGTCAGAAAGCTACTTAAGGCTCGGGCTAATATTTTTGCTAAATATCAGCACGAGCCTTGGGGGCTACACTAGTTCGTTCTTTGGCATCCTAATGAAGCATAAACTTGGATTCTATATCCTACTTCATGCTTGGGGGCTAGAGGATATGATATAACATAATGGAAAAAACAAGAGTTGGAATTCCGACTTACATATTGCTCGCGGGTGAGTTTGTCTAAACCCGCATTCACTTCAGCGGCCACCTTCTCGGCAAGAGTAAGAGGGATCACTGGGGCTGTTGGAAGCTCGCTAGTCCTAATCCTCTCGTCGTGAAGGCAAACTTGAGTGAGAAGGTCAGAGAACTTGACGTCCTCTGCTTCTTGCGCTTCCTCCTCGGGGGATAAATGGCTTTTGTCCAAGACTTGCCTGGCTAGCCGCTGGATATCCTCTATAGATTTCTGGGTCAGGCCAAACTTGGCAAGACCCGGATTGCTGAGGAGGTTTTCAGCGAAGACTTCAGCCGTGGGATCATTACCCGAAGAGGGTTCACCCTTATCTTGAGTTGACGCACCCACGGTGACGTCAGTTTGCGACCCAAGGATCGCATGCTCCGTTTGAAGAGCCGGATCTTCTGCAGCATCCGACGAGATAACCGGAGTTGCAGAAGGTTGAGGGGCCGGAGTCGGAGGAGCCACGGCAGGGGAAGCAATGGTAAGCTTCGTCTGGTGTAAGGGCTTCGAAGAAATCCCTTTCCCCTTGCCCTTGATGATTGATTTTGCTCTGAGAAGGTAACAAAGTCGGAAACGTTACATCTCGGAAAGAAATTTGAGTAAAGTACAAAGACGGAAAAGTTGTGACTGAAAAGATACCTCTTCACGACGGGCACCTCCTTTGTGCCAACCGCTACCGTCTGAGCTTTGCGCTTCTTGAGCGCAAGATCCGGCTGTGGAACTACCTCTACCTCCTGAGAAAACTCCGGAGGATATCCTTTGAGCGGAGCAAGTTCCGACTCGGGGATGTCAGCAAGCTGAAAACAAGGAAACATATCAGTATTGCAATATAACTCAAAGATAGAAACACATAAAAGATGTGATGATAAAAGCTTACCGGCACCACGGGGTTTTCTGCCGTGTGCATGTCCAGAGAAACCTCCGGAATCCGCCTTTCAATCCGCTCCTTGATCAGCCACTTGATTTGGCTTATGTAGCCTTGAGTGGTGTAGGCTTTGGGGCTGATGCGGAGGGAGTCGGTTAGAGAAGACGTGATGGAATGCATCAGTCTATCCCCGTGGTACTAAAGTGGCTGGATCCAGCGTGAGACCCAGCACTGGACCAAGTCGAATCCCTTCAGACCATTGTGCTTGATCAGATATTCGATCCGCCTCTTAGCAAGGATCAGATCATGTGTGAGAGCCGGAGCAGCCTCGTCCCAGGAAGGCTGGGCCGTGGCGGCTCCGTCGACAAAAACCGGCAAAGCAGTAGCTTTGCCGGGAGCCGGAATATCCCTATGGTAGAAAAAAGTGGCTGGCCATTGTTTGACCGAGTCACTGGCAGAAATTTTGGGATATGCCCGGTCTCATCTAAGAGAAAAGCTAATGGTGCCGGTGATGTAAGGAACACCGGCAGTAATGGAATTCCTCCGGACATGGAAATAAAACCGGAAGAGAAGCAAACTCGGCCTAATGCTGAGAAAGCCCTCGCAAAGCGCAACATATGCGCTCATTTCTAGAAGTGAATTGGGAGGAAGATTGTGGAGTTGAACTCCATAGTGATCTATCACCTCGGAGAAGAACCCCGAGGGAGGAAAAGACAGACCTCAGTCTAGATGAGTGCCGAAGTGGACTCGCTCGCCCTCGTGTGGGTTGGGGACGGTTTCACCGGAGCCGCTCCGCCAGTCGCCAGCGACGAGTAGCCCCTCCTTCTCCACGTTCTTGAGGCCTGCTTCGTTGAGGGCGCAGGGGATCTAGATTCCCCTGTAGCTTTCTTTCTCTGCTGCTGCTTCAGCCTTCGCCGCCGCAGCTGCCGCCGCCAAACCGGAGGAAGAAGATGATGAAGCCATTTTCTCCGGTGAGAAGGTGACCTTAAAGGGGCGGTGCTGGGAGTTTTTGTGGGGGAAGGACGAGGAGGCTCTGTGCACGCAGGAGAATTGGGAAGGAAGAAAACGGCAAAGGACTGGTGGAAAGGAGAAGAAGAAATCTGAACCCCTTATATCCACCTACCTGCGCCAAGATTCGTGCAAACGCTACAGTGTAACCGCCACGCATCGTGGAAAGAACTGGGAAGGACCCGCGCGATGATTGCGTCGCCTCGATCTCCACGCACGCATTGAAATGGCGCCTCGGTTCCGCGGACCAACGGTTGTGCTGACGGAATGCCTGTCAGATGACGTGACTTGACCATGCTTGTGTCAGGTGGCGTTAGAGACCAAGTTCCGACTTAGTTCAAAATCGAGCTGGAAAATACGAGTAACCTACTGATAGGTCCGACTTATTTTTAAGACCCGGATCGTATCTTTTGTTGTGAAATTTTAGGAACCCTTCAAGATTCTGCAAGCCGAAGATCAAGCTAGACGATGATAAATCTGACTTTGGATCTTGGAGGCCTCCGGGGGCTGCTGTTGGGGATATACTTTCCGAGTATCCTCACAGTTCCTCACTGACCAGGGTGGCCCACTTCGGGTTTGAGCTTTGCTTCATGGGTGGCCCAGTCAGGGAGAAAGACGGAGTCCAATCCGGCTACAGGAAGGCCTAGAAGACTTACCGACTTAGGCCCATAATGTTACTTATAGTTAAAGATGTACTCTGTAACCGACTCTTAGGCGTAGCCGGATAGATCTCTCCTGTAAACCTTAGGCCGGATATCTATATAAGCCATCCTAGGGAGAGCCTTTAGGGCACCTCAATACTTTAGACCCTCAACTCGCACAAGCGAAACCCTTGTAACCCATATTCCGGCTCTGCCGTATTACTAGATTGCTAGCAGGAGTAGGATCCATCCAAAGTCGGCGGATTCGAACCTGGGTAAACTTGTGGGCTCACCATCCCGGAATACCGTACGTCTCACACCCCTCTCTTCCGCACGCCTCGAGGACTCCCTCATGGCGTACTTGTCATCAATCCGACGACACGCGCCGGCCCCGGCCGTCCTCTGCACCGCGCCCGCGGCCCTGGGTCATCGTCGACCCGCCATCATCATCGCCCCTCCCTGCCTGGTGCGCTGCCCACCTCTGCTTCTTGGGGTAGCAGCGCCGTCGCTACCTCCTGCCGCACCGCCAAGCTCGTCCCCAGCCGCCGGTGATCCCTAGTGCCACCGACCTGCTCCGTGCTCGCCTCGGCACCTCCCTCCAGCAGGCCATAGTCCCCTTCGCCGCCAACCGCCTTCGCCTCGAAGCTCGCCTCTGGTGGCCCTCTCCGGTCGCCCCATCTCTGGCAGCTTGTCACCGACCCTGTTCTCCGGCCGCGCATGGCCCTGCTCTACGCTCCCTTGAAGCCCGTCGTCGCCGCCTACAAGACCTCGCCGGGCCACTCTGCCTCGAAGCCCGATCGCCTCTGTGCACCCCCTCTCACAGAGCCACCGCCACGGCTGACGCCGAGCCGCCCTGCCACCGTGGTTTCCTTGTCCCCACCTGCCCCCGTCGCATGGACGCCGCCATGTCCTCTGATCCCAGCGCGTCGCGTGGTGTATTCTGTCGGTGTTTACCAAAGTGAAGAACTGCTTCTGAAGATGTACTACTGCAGAGATGTGGTGATGTTGAGTATGTGGTACTGTGTCTCCTACGAGATTTGTGCGTGTAGTGAAGGATTCCTTCAGGGAAGCGACAAGGATTGTCACTGTAGTTTTGGGGATGCTTGTGCTGTGGAGGTGTTGCCTCGGGGGACATGCCTTGGTACTACGGCAGCTCTGAGTCCATCGCCAAGATCTTCTGAAAAGAAACCAACACCAAGTATGGGGGTGAGAAGATCGTCTTGTCGACAAGACCAATCCGATGCCACATCCCAAGATCTTCTTACCACATTCCAAGACCGTCGACACGGATCCAATTGCCAAGACCTCGAACCCCAACCCCGGTATCCAAAGACGCCAAGACCTCGGACGCCAAGATCTCCTCACGGATCCCGGAGCCTTGTTCCCCGAGTCCGAAGACCGATCCCGGCGAGACCGAACCTGAACCACATCGAACCAAGATCGCCAAACGCCAATATGTGATCCCCTTTCTGAGACCCTATTTTATAATATATGACATCTATCTTGTTGCATATTAAATTGCTCATGCTCGCATACATATTCATTTGTTTGGGGGTATTTAGTCGATTCACCTCATAATTAAATATGGAGACTATATGTAGGCTATTCTAGTCTTACAACGCCTCCATTTAAATTTGTGTAGAGAACCGATGCCATGTTTTGCCTTGTTAATACAACATTTAAATTGCGGGGTATCCAAATAACTTGAACCTTCTAATTATTTGTTGGGACCCCGGTTCCGCTTAATATGGACTAATTGCACCGCATCTTTGCCATGTCATGCATCATATCATAAACATGCCAGATCTTTTACCATAGTATTAAATAGCACACCTGGTGTTTCTTTTAGTGCTTTGCTTCTTCGCGGATTAGGCCATTGGGTGGATGCGAGTATCAACAAGTTCTTCAGCTAATGTATCTTCGGCAGTGTTTCCCAGGCGAGCAATCTCCCCCTTTCTACCTATTTTGCATTTATAGTCTTTACTTCCTTTCTGTTGATCTACTACTATCCGTGTCGCGATGCTTTAGTGTTCCGTACCAGATATATTCCGTGCAGCCTTTATATTGCCTTGGACACCTCCTATTACCTGTTGTTTGGTAGATAGATGGTCTTGCGAGTCGTAGTCGCTTGCTCAGGTGCGATCCCGTGTCGTGAAGTACCACACAGTTGTTGGAATGTTGTCATATGCTTTACGATGGAGAGGATGATGACTTTAATTACAACTTGATATTAAATTGCTGGGATAACTAATGAAAGAGGCACCGGTGGGCAATATATGCTATTTGGTTTTTCATGTCCACTTGTGTCCCGTAGGCCCCGAGTACTTGATACCTGTTCCTTGACTATTCGCACTATCCACATATGGGAGACCCTATGGATCCCCCTTAGCCAGAGCTTGATTCATTTCTCATTTCTTGGGGCCACACAGTAGTTTGGGGCTTTATTACTATCCTGTACTTATGCCATGCTTTACTGCTTTATTTACGATTGTGCGTGGAGCACCTGTACTGTTTTGGAACGTGGAATGTTTTTGCGGTATCGATAAGCCCAGTCACACTTTCGGGTTCCCAGTCATTTACAGCCATTGACACAAACCCTGGGTCCGCCTTGGAGCCGGCCAACTTCGTTGCGGGTAGCTTAGTGGGGTGGCCCCCTGAAATGATTTACAAATCATGTGATTGCTTTGTCGTGAAAGCCTCGTTGGGTTTTGATTTGGTTTTTCCGAGATTGATCGTGTGTGTGTTACTATTTGTGCACCCCTGCAGGGTAAATCTTTCTGAAAGTTGTGTCCGCGGTTATGGATGACTTGGAGCACAGTATCTCGATCATAGACAAGCATAACTAAAGTAGTGCTATAAATTTGACTTAATATGTGACTAGTAATCAGCTTCACTATAATGGAATGGATAATAAAAGTGCCAACAACTGGTGGAACTGGGGTGTACCGTGTCATGTTATACCTGCCTAGTAAGTATCGCAACTCCAATGGAATGAAATAAAAGTGCCAACAACTGCTGGGTTTGGATGTCACATGCTACTTGTATCTGACTAGTAAGTACTGCAACTACAACTGAATGGTTAACTAAAACTGCCCACTACTTATGCTATTAGGACTACTCATGCTATATATATCTGACTAGTAAGTGCTTCAACTATAATGGAATGAATATAATTACCAACTGTGTGAGTTCCTCGGTTTGACTTCCTCGTTTGGTCTCGAGGGGGAATACCAGGATGGGTATGATTGGTGTTAGTATCGGGTTGGTCCCGAATAGGTCTTTCTTATCCTTCTCTAATAGCCAACAGATGTATCGGGTCTCTATAGGTTGTGTAGTGCATGCTTTGCTGCCGCTTCAGCCCACCATACCTATGTAGGCGAGAGCCGCCGAATTCTAGCCTCGCCGTGTACTGGCCTCAGTACTGACGCTCCTGTTTTTCCTTTGTCCTTTGTCGCCACCCCTTTTGTTTTAGCAGGTTTGAGATCGACATCGTTAGCAGGGTTACCCTTCCGGCTTGGCCTGGGCAGGGTTATGGACGCCATTGGTTATTCTTTAGGGCTCTTAGCTCAATTTGCTTCTTATCCATACTCGAATGTTGTATCGTTTTCAAGGTGAATTGGATCTTTGTATTGTATATCTGTATTCTTGACTCATGGAGTCGTGTTGTATATATATCTGTTCTGTGGGTTCCATCGTGAACTATTGTGTAATTGTATTACTTCGTTTTCCACCCGCACGCAAGTGCCCTGTGGGCGTCCTTGAATCGTTTCTATGCGGGTTTGACGGGAAGCGCTAAAATCTGCATAGGGTCGATTTGAGGGTGTTACAAAGTGGTATCAGAGCTCAGCAGTTGTGATACCCCACTGGTCCAGCCTGTAGGATAACCTAGCTAACAGATGTTGTAGAGTGTCAAAACTATTTTGAAAAATCGGTTGGATATATCTGATTAGGTCTGCTTTTACTCCTTACCTCTGTGCTATTCTCCTCTTACCTCTGCGTGTTTTGAATCTACTCTTATCTTCTCTTCGAGTCCATGATTTCTCGTGGTTGGGTTTCCGTTGTACCTTCAGGGTTTCGATTCCTTTCTCTTGCAATGGTGGTTCCACATCCAGTCTTTGTGTTATCTGAGTAACCCTTCATCTGTTGTACCATTCGGTGGATCAAAATCCACTGAAATCTTTCTTTTGTATCTTCCAGTGTTTCCCTTCTCGACATCATCAGATACATCAGATCCGATGAAGAGCCTGCATCACTCCTTTGTTTCCGAACCTCTCTCGTTGAGATCTTCAGTCTGAATTCCGAGAATGGGTTGCACGATTTTTCTACTGCATGTGCAGAGTAATAGTTTTGGTGCATGATGGATTGGCCCCCATGCCGACTACTCATTCTATTCGCTCTTGTATATTGAAGTGGATTAGGTTGCCCCTTTTCTCTCCTTCCATGGAAGTTAAAGGTGGCCTTATCTTTGATACCTCTACCTTCATCTTTGTTTTCTCCGGAGTGTTCTCTCAATGAACATGAGCAACAACCTCGTGTTGGTGGTGTCGCCGAATTCAAGGCGGAGAAAGAATCTTTGTTAGTGGTGTCACGCGGATCTACACGAAGCGAGAAGAGTCCGACCATCATCCTTCTTTTCAGTACCATGAGGCAGATCTCGAGGGCGAGATCCCTTGTTAGTGGTGTCGAATTGTAGCACCCCGGTAAAATCACTACTAGAAAATCGCTTGGAGTTTTTGTTTTGTGCATCATCATGACCGCATGCTCATGTCAGCATGCCACATTGCATTGAGCATCATCATCATGCATATGTTTGTCTGAGACAGGAAAATATGGTTGTAGAAGTTTTCATGGTACTGAAACACCTCTCTATGTGCTGAAAGTTTTGAAGTTACTTTTGTTTTATCTTCCTACGCCTGTCACTTTGTTCTTTGTGAGTTTATTTGTGTATAAGATTCCTTTGCATAGGAAGTGGGTTAGACTTAAATGTGTTTTGAATTTGCTTCTTGATGCTCTCTTTTACTTCAATTCATATTTCTTATGTGAGCATCATCGAAATTCTTATGCCTAACTTAAAGGCGTTAAAGAAAAGTACTTATTAGGAGATAACCCAAAAGTTTTAGATGAGTCTTGGAAGTTATTACCTCTGTAATAACCGCTCTATATCCTTTTTATTTGCTTTTTGTGCCAAGAGTAACCTCTAATGAGAGAGAAGTAATGATTGAGAAAGTTGCTGTCCCGAAACAGATTTCCGTGCTTCACCGTAAAAATTCGTGTAAAATCTATGAACTTCTTTTTGAGGCGTGAATTTTTGTGCTTCTCCCCCAGGTTGTTATCTAACTTTCGTTAGTTCAACACTTTTTGATTTGAGCAACAAAAGGTCTTCGAAAAAATTCGTCTTTACCTGCTGGTCTGTTTTGACAGATTTCTGCCATTTTCTGCATTTGCTTCTTGTTGGTTCCTTTTTGAGTTCTTTTGGGGAATTGAGATTTTTTAGGGAAGTGCTTCAGTAGCTAGTGTTCTAATGGAATTTTATTTGGTGTTGGAACTGAACCTTAAGACTTATTATCTTGAGTGCACTAATGTTGCTAATAAAGATTATGTGAAGTTTTGTATGAAGGAAAATTTTCAGATGTATGGAAGGAATGAGTAATGAGATGAAGGATGGACTAAAGCTCAAGCTTAGGGATGCCACGCGTGTCACCCCAAGAAATATCCAAGAAGTACAAGCGTCAAAGCTTGGGGATGCCCAAGGCATCCCCTTCTTCATCAATAAAAATCCCAGGTTTCTTCCAAACGCTTCATTTTTATTGTTTCATGCACAGTTATGTTTTTCTTGGAGCGTCTTCTTTTTTGTTTTTGTTTTGGTTTTTCGTTTGCTTTTGTTTGCTTAGTTTTCTGAATAAATTGGTTGGACCCCCTCTTTCATACATTGGTTTTCAAATAGTTTGGTTTGGATTGGAAAAGAGTAGGAAAGTTCATGCTTATGTGGTAAAAATAGCTTGTTTTTGACTGTGGCCTATGCTTTATCATGCCAGGCTTGATATTGTTTTGGCTTTATGCTTAGTATTCTTTGCTGTAGCATGAATTGTTATAAACAATTGAGATTGCTTAATGTGCCTTGGATGAATCATGTGTTGTTTTAGCATATTAAATCATAGTATAGTGGTATTCTCCTTTGATGCTTTATTTGAGTTAACTTGGCGCATGCTCACACCATGTTATGAATATCTCAAGTCACCATTGCCTTTATGATCCTTTAGTTTTCAACTTGTAGTATCACTTTATGCTTTGATCAATGATGTTTTGTCGCTCTGCATGATTATGGCCATTATTGCTCTCTTAGTTTGTCGCTCCCAGTCTTTTGCTAGCCTCGACAACCAAGTATGAGTTCCACTCATGCATCTAACTCTCTAAAACCAAGTTATTCCAAAGAGTCCACCATACCTACCTACTAGCTTATGCTATTCCGAGTATATTCATGCTTTTGTTTACCTTCCGAATTAAACTTGTTATGAGAAAACTAGTGATTAAAGCTCTCACGAACTTGATGGCACACTTTACTTTTCTTGCCCTTAATAAACTTGAACCATTGTGTCGTCTATGTTGTATATGCTTGCACTTATTTGTTGGGAATTAGCAGAACCATGCTGTCATGGGGAACGCTTTCAACATTGCACTTGGTACTTGTACCTAGTTGATATCATGCTCTTTTGTATATGGATGTCGTCGGTGTGAAATGAAAGGGGAGCTTGTAAGTCCATGGAGTTATGTATATGTGTTAGAAACGCTCGGGTCATTGGTCTAATCCATGCTGACATGGTGGAAACCTGCAGCGTAACCATAATGAGCTGTATATGAAGCTTTCTTCTTATAAAAAAAGAGTCCTATATTGAGAAAAAAAGAGAAAACGAGAAAAAAAGAGATTATGACCAGAGGAAAGAGAGAAAAATCACCATATTCCCATGGTAAATAAGAAGATTGCTGAGATGCTCGTTGTCTGCTTGCCTTGTCATTTTGATATGGGGATTCTTCCGTATCATCGGGCAAGGGTACCCGTTAAGCTGTTCTCTATGATACACATGTACTTACGATGACAAGAACTTACCGGTGACTCAACTTGAGTAGCATGAGGAGCGACCCTCGTATACAAGGGACATGAGATTTATAACTTATACTTCGTCAAGCATGTACACCATAGTTTGTTCACTTTAACCTTAATCACTTCAAGATGCTTATGATAGGGGCAATGAGAGCTGAAAGCTATTAAGTACCATAATTTTTGGAAGCTCTTTATGAGACTTGAATCCCTGCTTCCTTCTATAAAGGCCTTTCTTCCACCTTTATATTGAGTCTCCACCTTCTACCTTTATGCACCTACTTTGAGAGCATAGTGGCCATTCTTAGTTCTATGTGCATTGTCCCAAGACTAGTTGATTGATGCATATCTTGATATGGCTTGTTTTAAACTATTTGTATCTAGTCACTCTTATGAACTTTGAAGGTGTCCTATGCATTTATATTTGCTACTCTATGAGGGACAAGATGAATACTATTATGCTATGTTTTCTTTATGTGAAACAAACAAACGTCTTGCAAAGCATTGCTATTCATGAATCTTTTGGTTGTGCCTTTTCATGTTGCATCATAGTTTCTTTGTCTTATTGCTAGAACTTTGTCTTACTATGATCCCAGCTTTGAATGTTTTACAAATACTTTGATCAAGTCTTTGATGGTGCATGTCACCTCAAAAATTATTCTTTCTTTATCTCACTTACCTACTCGAGGACGAGCAGGAGTTAAGCTTGGGGATGTTGATACATTGCAAATGTATCTATAATTTTTGATGTTCCATGCTTGGTTTTATCCACTTTCTTATGTTTTGTCCACACTTTGGAGTACTTTTCATATGATTTCTTGGACTAACCTATTAACAAGAGCCACAGTGCCAGCTGCCTGTTTTCTGCTGTTTTTGGTTCCAGGAAAGTCAGAAAATGAATATTCTCGGCATTGGACGGGACAAAAGCCAAAGTGCCTATTTTTCCGGGAGTCATCAGATGCCAGAATACGAGATGGAGGAGGGCTGGGGTCCGGCCACACCACTTGGCCGTGTGTCTAGGCCTGGCCCGCGCCAGGGGGTGGTCTGGCCGACCCCAGCACCCCCTCGGCCTCTCCTTCCGCCTATAAGATGCCCTCGGGACGAAAACCCTAAGTACCCGATCAAAAATCCATGAAAGAGTCTGTAGCCACCGTCATCTCCATCCCTAGATCGGGAGGGATCTAAAGCTCTTCCAGGCACCCTGCCGGAGAGGGGAATTCACCCTGGAGGCCTTCTTCATCATCATGCAAGCCTCCGGTGTGATGCGTGTGTAGTTCATCTCTGGACTACGGAATCATGTAGTAGCTAGATGGCTAGTTCTCCTCCTTTGTGCTTTCATGTCTAGATCTTGTGAGCTCCGTTCATGATCAAGATCATCTATTTGTAATCCATGCATGTTGTGTTTGCGGGGATCTGATGGATATTGAGATGCTATTTAAGATTGATTATTGATTCTATCATGTCTTTGTTATTTGTGATCTTGCATGCTTTCCGTTGTTAGTAGCTATCTTGGCCAAGTAGATGCTAGCAACTCTAAGAGTTAGTATTTATGCTCAATAGTGGGTTCATGCCTCTGGTAATCTGGGGAAGTGACAGAAATCTCTAAGGTACTAGATGTGCTGTTGCTACTAGGGAGAAAACAACAATGCTTTGTTCATAGAACAATCGTATTGTTTACTTTACACGCAATTCGTAATGCAATAATCTGTTGCTTGCAACTTAATACTGGAGGGGGTTCGGATGATAACCTGAAGGTGGATTATTAGTCATAGATGAAGTTGGATGGCGGTCTATGTATAATGTTGTAATGCCCAATCAAGTCTCAAAGGAGTCAAGATGATTAGTATATGCATGTATTGCTTTCTCGATGTTTATCAATTGCCCCGCTGTAATTTGTTCACCTAGCATGTTATCTATCTTAAGGAGAGCCACCTCTAGTGAACTATGGATCCTGGTCCTTTTCTTTACATACAATCTATAAACTGCTTACTGCTTTGTGTTTACTTTCTACAAACTATTACTTCCTTCCATTCGATACGTTTAATCCTTTGTTTTCAGCAAAACCGGTGAGATTGACAACCTCATCGCAAGTTGGGGACAAAGTTCTGTGGTTGTGTTGTGCAGGTCTCCATGTTGCTACTAGCACCGGTAGTGCGCCCTGCCAAGGCTCAGCTAGCAACAGCTTTGGGGTGTTTCCTTGCTCCTACTGGTTCGATTAAACCTTGGTTTCATAACTGAGGGAAACTTGCTGCTGTGCTCATCATACCTTCCTCTTGGGGTTCCCCAACGATCTTGTTAATACACGAGCCATCACGTCCCTTTTGGATCATCATGGTACCCATGGCCCGTGGGTATGGTTCGCCTCCGTGGTGCTGGTCCGGCGCAACTGCATTTGGGGGTGGTCCAGGTGGTGGTGGTGGAGCTCCATGTGCCACGACGCCTGGGGCGGCTCCGTAGCCCCTTTCGACTGTGTTGCGATTCATCCGAGCCAGTCCCTCATGTAGTTTGAGGAACTCGTGGCAGTCCTTGAGGAGGTGGCTGGACTTCTTTTTTCCGTCGTGCTTGTCGATGTAGAAGTGCACAGTGCATGGCCCGGACAACTTGTCTTCAATGGATGTTGCGGGTGCCTCATCACGATTGTGGAGCTGCCATACTTGCGTGGTTTTCCCGAAGTCGCGGTATCCATCGCTGTGGTAGCCGCTGTTGCGGTTGTCGTCGCGTCTGTTGGCATAGCCGGCTGCGACCATGTTGACATCGTCGCGGTCATCGTAGATGCGCATGCGGCGTTTGCTTCGGCGGTCGCGTCTGCGTTCGAGTTCTGCCTCGTCGTCGGAGTGAACGCGATTTTTTACTAAATCTTCTCCATCTGCCCAACGATTCGTGATTTCCATCAGGTGGTCGATTGTTTTGGGCTTCGAGCGGCCCAACTCCTCCCTGAGCTCTACGTGGCGTACGGCGCCGTTGAATGCGTCAATCGCGCGATCCTCCGAGATATTCTCTGCGGAGTTCTTGATGATGGACCACCTCTGGATGTATGAGCGTAGCGACTCGCCCGACCTTTGCTGGCAGCATCTCAGCTCTTCGATTGATGCGGGCCTTTTGTAGGTGCCTTTGAAGTTGCGCACAAAGCTGTAGACCAGCTCTTACCAACTGCGAATGGATCCGCGTGGGAGGTTGTTGAGCCATGCTCGGGCGGCACCCTGCAACTGTAGCTGCAGGCATTGCATGGCCGTGCTTCGACTCCCGCCGTGGAGCCTGACGGAGGAGATATGGTCCTCTAACCAGATTTTCGGGTCCTGTAGACCATTGAACTTTGGGTTCTCTGATGGGAGCTTAAATCCCTTGGGCATTCGCTTTTGTCTGATGGCCCTGCTGAAGCATCTAGCGCCACAGAGCTCTACATCTTCGTATTCTAAGTCGGTCGATCGGGCACGTCATTTGTCGATTTTGCGCTGCATGAGGTCATCACGCGCATCGTAGTCGTGGTCATGTCGCCGGGAGCGGCGACATCGAGACAGATCATGAATATTGTTACTAGATGAGGGCGAGGAGTAGCATTTTGCCAGAGCCTTGCCTTTCTTCGGTTCCGATGCTAGCTCTTTGTCGAGGGCGGCCTCGATTAACCCCAAGCCTGCGATCATAGATCGGTGCATGGCAGCTCGAGGGTCTCCAGCTGGCGGCTGGTTGTTGAGGAGGTACATGGTGGCCGCCGTTACTGCAGCTTGCGGTGTTTTTTGGAGTACGTTGCCGCGCATATCCACTGTCATGGAGCCAAAGTCAAGGACTTTGGCGGCTTCTACACGTTCTTGTTTAGTGAGATGGGCGAGTCGAGATCGTCTCTTGTTGGCGATGTACTCGTTGCATTTGGAGGAGGATCCTTCGTGGGAGGAGAGCCCAGCTTGTTGGAGGCTTGATTCGTCATCCGCCTTTTTATGCGCCTCGAGTTGCGCGATTGTTTGTAGTTGGTGCTTGTATTCCTCTTTCAGGAGCCAATGGTAACCCATCCGCAGTTCTTGTGGGGAGCCGAAGGGTAGAGGGTGGCCTTGTAGGGTTTCTCGGCAACGAGCCCACTCGAGGTCATTGAGATTGATCACGACGCGTTCGCTAGTTTGCTCGTTTATCATAGTTGGAGATTTGACTGCCCCTCCGTTGTTGATGGGGGCGTCTTTAATGGGGCCGCCGTTTGGCGGTGGTCCGCCATTGGGTAAGCCGCCGTTTGGCGGGTCGGCTCCATGGCCACCATTGCCCGTGTTGTCGCGATTGGCAGAGGAGTCGCCCGTGTTGATGATGGCGCACATGAAGTGGTTGGGGAAGCTACTGCTCCCACAACTTTCAGAGTCCGTCTACAGTTGCCAGATCGCCCAGATCGGATTCGCGACTGCTGTCGCTAACCGTATTCTCAACTATTGTCGAGGTATTGAGCTTGCTGAGGGTGCCGATCGGCGGAGGGAACCATGATGCTGGAGCAATCGATGGTATCGTCGGCTGGTCAGGCATGCGAAGCGTGCCCATCTAACCAACTTGGAAGCGGAAGCTCCCGATCGCCAGGCTAATTCTGTCGCCCATGGATTTGAAGGCGGGGCGAGTGGCTGGCGTGTGGACGCTGAAGTCGAACGCACCGAAGAGTTGGCGAAATCTCCGTTGTTGCGGAGTTGTAGATCACGGTTGATGGGGCCGAAGAAGCTGCAACATCAGCACTCCCAGTTCCCACAGACGGCGCCAATTGATGAGGGTTTAACTCATCAATGCCCATTGTTATGGACTTGGGTTTTGGAGAAGGAGGGAGCGCTGGAGACATCTATCGGCTAGCAAACAAGCACACAGGGGACTCGAAGATTTACCAGGTTCAGGCCTCGCAGAGGTCCCTACTCCTGCTTGTCTGCTCGTGGAATTATTGAAGGAATCGAGGATTACAATGGTGCGCAGATGCAATCTGGCGAGGGTTGTGGAAAATAGGGTTGCGTGTGTCCTCCTCGCCACCCCGTCCTAGCCTTTAGATAGATAGGCTAGGTCTCGGGTAACAGGTCGAGTCGGTTACAGGTTAGGGTTTTCCCCTTTGAACTTTCTATCTTTAGCTTCTTGTTGTTCTTCAAGCAATCAAGAGTCCGTAGGTTACCCGAGTTCTCCATTTAGGCCTTGGTGACACCGTGGGCCTCTGCTGTATTCAGACCGTATATACCAAGCTCAAGTACCTGTAGGGTATACCCATGTCAGTAGTTTTCCGCCCCACAGAGGTGGGGGGAATCTTTCTGTGGTCGCTCCCCCGAGTCTTAGGGTTTCGAGGGGATTATATACGCCAAAGGGCGATGCTGGAAGTGGGCCAGAGTGGCCACACCACCTGGTGGCGTGGCCAGGGGGACCCGCGCCACCAGGGGTGTGGGCCCCCTATGTCCCATCTCCACTCCTCCTTCTGGCCTCCTTCATCTTTTGGAAAAATAATAATTTCCATATATTTTCTAGGATTTTCTGATCTTCCTGAAGTTTTGCATTTGGAGAGTGCTTTTTCCATCAGAATCCTGACTCTGGTGGTTCATCCTCTAAAAATCATCAATCATGCAAAAATAGATGAAATAACATAAGCATCATCTCTTAATATGAAATAACAGTAAATTATGGTATAAAATAGTGATGAAAAATGGACGTATCAACTCCCCTCAAGCTTTGACCTCGCTTGTCCCCAAGCGAAAACTGAGCTCAATAAACATGACCATAGGTTTATGGAGTGAAGTGTTGATAAAGAGAATACGGACAAGAAGCATCACATTCATCAATACACAAATCATAATAGAAAACAACTTACTATTATATAACTTAACTTGCAATGAGTAAGGGAAACACAATAAAGATACACAAAGTAAATCATAATTGGTAATGGCAAACCTTGTTCTTGATCAGAGAACGGTTACCAAGTTGCAGGAGTCAAACATAATGGTTTTTCGATGATAGCTTTCAAAGTAATATTCACTCGGATAAGAGCAATGTGCAAAACAAGGAACATAAGAAACATGATTGAATAAATAATCATATGGATGATTAAATGACAACAACTCAAATGCTTGCTTGAGATACAAAGGAATAGGTTTACTGACTCAACTAAAAAGTAAAAGATAGGCCCTTCGCAGAGGGAAGCAGGGATTTTCAAGTTTCATAAAGAGCTTCCAAAAATTATGGTACTTACTAGCTTTCAGCTCTCATTGCCCCTATCATAAGCATCTTGAAGTGATTAAGGTTAAAGTGACACAAATATGAGGATATGCTTGACAAGTTATAAGTTGAAAATCTTATGCCCCTTTCTTATGAGTACCAGACCTCATGCTACTCAACTTTGGTTTCCGATAAGTTCTTGTCATTGTAAGTGTATGTGTATCATAGAGAACCGCCAACGGGGTACCCCTTGCCCCATGACACAAGAGCTATCCCATATCAAAATGACAAGGCAACAGACAGTGAGCATCTCAGCGATCTTTTTATTTGCTATTTGCATAGGTTTTTATCGAGGATGCTTCATAGAATGCTCACTATGGTTATGCTGCAAGTTTCCACCATGATTAGGCATGGCTTAGGCTAGCCGCCCAGGCGTTTCTCTAACACATATACAAACTCCATGAGCTTACAAGCTCCCCTTTTATTTCACACCGCCGGGATCCATAAACAAAAGAACGTGATATCAACTTAATATTAAGTGCAATGTTGAAAGCGTTCCCCATGGTAACATGGTTATGCTAATTCACAACTTATAAAGTGCAAGCATATAAGCAACATAGATGGACACAATGGTTCAAGTTTATTAAGTGCAAGAAAAATAAGGTGTGACATCAAGTTTGTGAGAGCTTTAATCACTAGTTTTCACATAACAAGTTTAATTTGGAAGATAGATAAAACTCAAGAATTTACTTGAAATAGCAATAAAGCTAATAGGTAGATATGGTGGACACAAATGACATAGGTTTTGGTTCAAGGATTGGATGCACGAGAAGCATTCCCTCTCAGTACAGGTTTTGGCTAGCAAGGTTGGGTAGCAAGCATAAGAGTTGAAGGAAATAAACAAACATACAAGTGATAGAAACAATCATGTAATCTTCCTTGGAAACACAAAAGATCTTAACTAGAGAATACTAATCTTATGAGTCAATCAAGAAAGAAAGATAATGAAATTATATTTCTAAAAGTACTTTTCTCTTTTCCATTCAATCCTCAAATAATGTTGCTACTGACCAGAGCTAGATTTGCCAAAACCAATTAAATTTACTTAATGATCCCAAAGTGATACCAATACTAACAATAAGATCAATCATATAACAGAAATTGCAAACTAAAATAAGATGTGCAAAAGTAAATGATATAACTTCTCATTAATATTCCATAACGGCAACTCACACCAAGGGATACATAGATAACTAACTATAGGGGAGATACTTACACAATGCAAACCATCCTATATGATAACTTCTCTATTCATGATATGACTCTACTAAAAAGGTAAAAAGATGAAAGATAATGATATGATATCGTGGCACTCCCCCAATCTTGGAACAAACCAAGGGGATGCCAAAAACTGATGATGAATTACTCCTTCGGATGTGGTGGTGTTCTCTCATCATCATCCGACTTCCAAGGTAAAGGCTCCCCATCAACAATGGACATCTTGGTTTCCAATATCCTAAAACTAGCAGTAGAACTTATGTGTTTAAACCTAGCCTCATACTCACAGTTTTGATTTTGCATGTCGTAGAGTTGTGATTGTAGTTGGTTGGTTGTTAGATGGAGTGAGAGAATTTCATCCTTAAGCTCAGCAGTCTCCTTCTTGTGCTCGGCGATGAGTTCTGAACTTATCTTATGGATGATGTCCACTTCGCGTTCTACCATCTTCTTATACCTAAATACTTCTTGCTCCAGTGCTTCCATCCTTTCCTCCAGACTACCTTCTCCTTTAGGGCCCTGAACTTCTTTTATATGTACCTTCCCATCTTTGAACAACAACTCCTTGGGGTGAATCTTCAACCCATACATGTATGGGTTGATGATGTCCGTGGAGGAATCCTCCTTCGGAGATCCAGAGGAAGACATTGTGCCTCCAAAACTGAGAATCTACCTATTAGAAACAGATCGAAATGAAAACACGACGAGAACATGATATACGAACCTCGAGGGACCCGGGGGATTATATATTACAAAGTTTAACAACAAAAGGAAGGTACTGGGAGAAAACGGGTCGGAGATGGGCTCCGGGGTGGCCACACCCCCTGGTGGTGCAGCCATGTGGGCCTGCGCCACGGGGTGGTGTGAGCCACCCGGGCTCTGTTTCCGTCCCTTTTTCGACTCATTATTTTCCATGTTAGATAAAAACTACAAAAATATAAATTGAAAAGTTTTTCACGGACCTTTTCTTACCAGAACTGTTACCTATTCGAAAACAGACTGTACAGGTTTCTGAATTTGGTCTTTAATAAATTCTTCCAGAGTCAACACTTGAATAACATCAATATCTTCATTGTAAGAATCTTCAAAAATATAGTTCTTGCGTTTTTGACCATTCTTCATCTCATTATATCATTTTCTCCTACCACTTGAAAATTTCTTTCATACAAAAGTTCACACAATCTTCATTAGCAATATTAGTGCATGCAAGATAATAAACCTTTAGGTTCAATTTCAACTGAAATCCATCAAAACATAAGCTACTGAAGCAATTCCTTTCGAAAACCCAAAAAGAATACAAAAAGGAAACCGATTTAAGAGGCAAATGCAAAAATGGCAAAAATCTGTCAAAATAGACCAGTAGGTAAAGATCAATTTTTTTCGAAAATCTTCTGTTGCTCAAATCAAGAAGTGCAAACTAACGAAAGTTAAATAATAACTTGGGGCATACACACAAAAAATTACAGATTAGTACGATGTTCTAGGATTTTTCACGGTGTTTTACGGTGAAGCACAAAAATCTGTTTTAGGACAGCAACTTCCCCAAATCTAACTTCTCTTTCATTAGAGGCTGATCTTGACACAAAAACCAAACAAAAAGGATAAGGAAAGGTTATTACATACGCAATAACTTCGAGGACTCAAATAAATAAAAATAAACTGAAAGCAAAAATATATTGGGTTGTCTCCTAAAAAGCTCTTTCTTTAGCCATTAAGATAGGCATGATAAATTTCAATGATGCTCACATAAGAATATGAATTGAAGTAAAAGAGAGCATCAAGAAGCAAATATACACATATTTAAGTCTAACCCACTTCCTATGCAAGGGAATTTTGTAAGAAAATAAATTATTGAAACCATAGGCTAGTAGCATAGGAAGGCAAAACAAGTGCAATATAAAGACTTTCAGCATAAAGCGAGGAAACTTAATATTATTGACATACATAGAAACATTTTTCCCTCTCTCATAATAACTTTCAGTATCATGCATAAATTTAACGATATAACTATCAAATGAACCATTGTAACAATGATCACTTATTCTGACAGAAAACACAGGGACACTAGCTTTCCTAGTTCCACTAGGATGTGAAACAATATTAGAAGTACCCTTACAAAGGATAATGTGCCCATATTTTACATTTTTAGAGACAAAGTATTTCTCAATTGCTACTGCAGGTTCAACATCTATTTGTTCATCAGGTTCTACAACTTTCTTTGTACTTTTGTTAACCATACTAGTTATCATAGAATCCTCCTTTACCTTAATAGGGAAAGGTATTTTCTCGATGTAAGGTTTAGGTAAAATATAATCAACAGTATAAACTTTAGTATTTCTAGCAGGAACACAATTAATAATATCTTTGTATGGCTCATGATAGTTGTTCCATTTCTTTTTAGGAATTTCAATATAAGAGGCAAACGCCTTAAAACAATTTGCAATACTTTGAGAATCAAGACCATAAGCATTACTAATATTATGAAAGTTATTAGTTCCCATAAAGATTTAATGCATTCATAATCATAATTTATACCTGACTTTC
The DNA here is from genome assembly GCA_023614405.1 of Avena insularis. Taxonomy (NCBI): domain Eukaryota; kingdom Viridiplantae; phylum Streptophyta; class Magnoliopsida; order Poales; family Poaceae; genus Avena; species Avena insularis. The sequence continues at coordinate 652,960,188 of CM042690.1, read as the reverse complement.
TTCCTTTATCATTCTCCCATGCTTCAGCATTGTCTTGAATACGGTCTAGAAGATCCCATTTACCTTCTTCTTCTATACGTGTAAATGATCCAACACAAGAAGCATCCAATAGATCCTTATCATAGAGAGAAAGCCTTGCATAAAAGTTATTGATAATAATATTATTAGGGAGCTCATGAATAGGACATTTGAGCATTAGTGACTTTAGTCTCCCCCAAGCTTGGGCGGTACTCTCTCCATCATGAGGCCAAAAGTTATATATTTGATTCCGATCTTTATAATTCTCACTAGGAGGATAAAATTTGGAATAAAAGAGAGGTACAATTTCCTCCCATTCAAGAGATTGACCATTCTTTAGCAGCTTATACCATTCCTCAGCTCTGCCTTTCAATGATATAGAGAATAACTTTTTCTTAACTTGATCTATGGTAATACCTGCACACTTGAATAATCCGCATAATTCATGTATAAAAAGCAAATGATCACCGGGATGGACAGTTCCATCTCCAAAATACTCCCTCCGTCCCAAAATATAAGGCGCCTAAGGATTAGTCAAAAGTCAACATTTTTTAAGTTTGACCATGATTATTCACAAAAATATAAAAATTTATAATACTAAATTAATATCAATAGATTCACCATAAAGTATATTTTCTTAATATGTCCATTCAATATTGTGGATGTAGATATTTTTTCTAAATATTTGGTCAAAGTTAGTAAGGTTTGACTTTTGATCAATCCTTAGGCGCCTTATATTTTGGGACGGAGGGAGTAGTAGTTATCCATAACACGATCAACAATTTTTGTAGGTATTTTAAAAGGATCAATTTTAGTAGGTGGTGGTTCATCTACTACCTTAGCAGTGGTAGTAGCATTCCGAAACAAGAAACTAAGTGAACTATCCATATTGAGAATAAAGTAACAAACATAAATAAAAAATACTCACAGTAGAAGTTTCTTTTACTAGTTCCACTCTTCAATAGCGCTTCACTCCCCGGCAACGGCGCCAGAAAATAGTCTTGATGAAGATAAAAACCTATCCACAACCTTAAACTTTGAGATCCTACACTCCCTTATGCAAAGGTTTCCTAATGGGGGTTTAGGTTTACATCACTCAGTAACCCCACGATTAGTAGCCAAATACACAATGCATTCCCATAGGCTCATAAAGGTGAAGTATCATGTAGTCGATGTTCACATAACACCACTTGAAGAATAACACCACAACTTAAATATCAAACCATTGAATCTTTCTCAACACAATTCCACTACTAACAACATGACTTCTTGAAGGGTTCGCGGCATAGAAAACAAAAATTCCTACGATGAGAACTACACGCCAAGATATATCTACTAGGTACAGAGCAACGGGTGGACATACATCCATCGAGAACTTACCATCGAAGACAACGAGTTTTGTTAACGAGTAGGAACTCGTGGTTGATGTAGTCGTACACTTGCCGATCTCAAGATCGTGATGAAGTCCAGCAGGTCCGGCTCCAGCACGTCCTTCAGATCCAGCTCCAGCAAGTCCAGCACCACAAAGCAGCGGTGCATCCGTGATCGCACACACATCCGGTACCCCGACAACCTCCGTCCTTCGCTCCAGCAAAGCAGCGGAAGTAGCAACTCCTTTTTAGATAAAGCCACCGGGAACATGTATCTCGCTAATCCGAGACCATGGGGAATAACTAGAGGGGGAGAGAGATCCTTCACGAGGAGGTGTGTGGAAGAAGGAGTGAGAGGGGGGCCTTTTATAGGAGGAGGGGAGGGTGTCCCTTCACCTCCCCCATTCATGTGGTGGTAACCCCCTCCACATTAAAATGCCCCTTCACATTCTCTTTTAAAGTCTCCACTTTAAATGCATTAAATTTCTCCAAATTTAATGCTCTCTCATTTAATAAAACTCTTTTATTAACTTTATTCAGAATTTTGTTAATTACTTTAATTAACAAACATTCACATAAAACCCCCTGCAAAATTTCAATATTACATGCAGAACCAATTTCAGCAATTTCACCAGAAACAGTTTTAGTGTCTATTGAAATAATTCCAGCGCTTTCTTAATTCTTTATCTGAAACATATTTGCTCCAAATGGTGTCGGTATCCCTTAAGTGTGTCACCCTACGATTCGCGAATAATGCAGACATGATCGAGACCCCTCTCCGATCAATAATCAGCAGCGGGACCTGGAGATCCGTACTGACTCCCACATATTCAACAATGACTCTTGTGATCGTGTGAACCTTTAACGTCATAACTAAATCCCTTTGTCTCGCGATATATTACATGTCCAAGATTCGATCATTGGCATCCAAATACCTAGTTTGATCTCGTTACCGACATGCACTCTTTTCTCGTTCCCATGATATAACATTCTAGTGATCACATCACTTGCTTGCAAGCTATTTCAATGTGATATCACCGAGAGGGCCCAGAGTATATCTATCCGTCATCGGATGGAAAAATCCCACTCTTGATCCATGAGCCTCAACATAACACCTTCGTAGCACTGAACCCACCTTTATAGTCACCCTGTTATGGTGTGACGTTTGATGTTATCAAGATACTCTTCCGGTGTTAGCAATTAACATGATCTCATGGTCTAAGGACTAAGATTACTTCGTATGATGTTATAGCAATATAAACATAATGACTCTGATCGTAATGCTATACTTCGGATGAATGTTCATCACATCATTCCACCAATGTTGTGACCTCGTTATTAACAACATCCAATGTCCATGATCAGGAAACCTTGATCATCTTGTTAATCAACGAGCTAGTTTATGTGAGAGGCATTAATAGGAACTTTGTATTTTGTTTATTAAACACACATGTATTAACGTTTCCAATTAATACAATTATAGCATGCAAAATAAACATTTATCATAAATATGGAATAAGATAATAACCACTTTATTATTGCCTCTCGGGCATATTCCCTTCAGTCTCCCACTTGCACTAGAGTCAATAATCTAGTTTGAAAAATTTTGTGTATTAAACACCTATGGCTTTCTGGTGTTGCATATACGCTATTGCTAGTGGTTAACATAATCTCTGGATCTGACAGTTTCAGGTCCGTGTGTATTTGCATGTGTTTGTATCTTTACGCATCACTCATTCTCAAATGAGATGGCATTGTATAAATTTGGTCCTTTGGTGAGACCTTTAGTTCGTTCGGGTTAAAATATGTTGATATTATTGTCATACAATATATATTCATAGTATTAGCCCACTTTGAACCACACCTAGTTTGATAACAAACTTCTTAACACAAATGCCCTCCTTTGCTGCTACTATAGCAGCCATATACTTAGCCTTTCATTGCAGTATCCGTCACAATGTCTCAACTTTGGAACTCATCCAAATCCATCATGGAACATCCTTTCCATTACATTGTGCCACCCATAGTCTAAATTGAGATAAATTTAATTTTGTATCTTGTGACAAAACTAGTATCAATGTAACACTTTACAATGAACTACCTTTAACTATTTGTCACTTATACATGATATATTCTTAGTTCTTCCAAAGCTCATAAGAATATCTTTACTATTGTCCAATGATCATCTTATGAATCATTCTGGTATGTGCTCATAACATTTAGAGCATAGGACATTCTGGATATATACATATCATGATATAATCAATCAAAATCTTCATGTGATTTTACTCATCAAGTGTTGAAACACTTGAATCTTGATACAATCCTTTCCATGCAGCAAGAACCTTTCGTGTTGTTTCCATATTGAACCCTTTCAATATCTCATATATGTATGTCTGGCACAACCATATTAGCGCCTTAATCTATCCATATATATATTGATGCTAAATATTCTGGGTTTGCCCATGTCTTTCATAGAAATCTTATTTTAATGAAATTCTTAACTTGTGTCAATACAAGATACATCATTTCCAATCAACAATATGTCCTCTACATAATGTATTAGAAATATGTCTCAGCGCTCCCACTTAATTTCTTGCAAATGCAAGCATCTTCATCATCTCCGATGGATTTAAACTCCTTTAACATTTTTCATCATGGTGAAGATTCCAACTCCGCTATGCTCACTTCAACTATTGAAGTTTGCATGCCTTTTTAGCATCCTTTGAATTAACAAAACCCTTCGGACCGTGTCATGTACACGTCCTAGGTAACCATTCTATTAGAAGAACCTTGTTTTGTTTATTCAACTACCATATACCAAATTATATGTAGTGGTTGCTACATTAATCCGTCAAAACTAAATATCGCTATGAAAGATCAAATCTTGTCATAGTCAACTCCTTGAACATTGACGTAAACTTCTTTTCGACATGTCGACTATTTCATAGATGTTAAACATCCATGTCTTATTTCTTTATAGATCCAAATACGACCGATAGGCTTCACGCCTTTCCGGAGGGTCTTCCAAGTTTAGAAACTTGATTTCTCGTGTATGGATACTATCACGGATTCTATGACTTCTAGTCATTTTATGGAATCAGGGCCCATCATCGCTTCTTTGCATGTAGTCGGTTCATCATTGTCAAAACAATAACGACTTGCTTATCAAATCACACTATTTGATTCTTACCGACCCACACGGTTCAATAGGAACTCTAATCTCCGAGATCACACCCTTTGTAATCACGGGAGCCATGAGTATTGTGGACACACCGACACTTTCCAAGGCCTATTTAGCACATATAGCTAAGGTTCAACAACCTTATCAAAGTTCTATTGTCCTCCCACTTATCTTTTTGCGAAAAATTCCTTCTCAAGAAACTTGATGTTCCAAGTAACAAACTCTTTTGTCCTCAGTGTTATGGAGAAATTCCCAACAAATTCTTTGGGATAACCTACAAAGATGTGCTTATCCGACTTTGGTTGTAAACATTTTACTTATGCATAACATACCAAAATTTAAGAAAAGACAGTATGGGTTATATCCCAAACCATAACTCATAATTTGTCATTTCAATGGATCACGATGGTGCTCTTTTCAGTGTAAAAGCGGTAGTCTCTAAAGCTTCAATCAATAAAACATAATGGCAGTTTTATAAATGCCACCTTTGATCTTACCATGTCAAACATGGTTTTGATTTCATCTCTCGAATATGCCATACTCCTATGGTTTATCGGGAAAACACAAATCATGGAACAATTCCGCAAATCTTTAGGTGTTTTGCTAAACATGTAACTCAAATATTTTCCTTTATGATCAAATCATAAACTCTTTATTTTCTTGTTACAATGATTTTTCACTTCATCTTGAAAGTCTTTGAACAATTTTCAAATGTTTCATACTTCTCCCTTATTAAGTAAATATATAGATATATTCACTTAAATTTCTGGAGAAAGCATATGAAGCAAAAAGATCCATCGCATATGGCTACATATAATGGACTATATACATCAACATGCATAATATCCAATAAGTTAGTCACCCGTTCCTCTTTGGCCTATGGACGGAGTTTCAATTATCTCGAGGAAAGTTTCACAAGCGTCAATTGATCAAAATCAAAGACTCTAAAAATTCTATCAACATGGAGTTTCTTCATGTTCTCTTTCCAATATAATTTAAACAGCGATGTCACTTCATAAGTGATCTTTCAATCATTTGTCTTGCGAAATTTTAGCAATAATGTTTATGGATGTAATTTCTCCAACTAGACTTGTAAAAGTTCATCCATCCTTTATGGAATACGGTAATTATGTGAACAACCATTGTTCTCGTAATACCGGAACAAAATAACAATTATTAAAACAAATCTTGAAGACTAGGTTTGACGTCAACGAAAAGCACAATAACACTTTATTTGTTTTCGATGATCATCATCACTTATTCTCTTGCTAGTTACTTAGGCCATTGCAGTTCATGAATTGCATTGTCCTGTATGACACTTCATACCAACCAATTCGGTATCCAATACCTCAGAACCACATTGTTTAACAAGCAAAGAATACAGCCATAACATGTATATCTTCTATATACCTAAGTTGGACATCTCCAACCTTTTCTTTTTTGCCAAATATTTTATAGATTCTCTTTCAACAATTCTTTTTCTTTTAAAAGAATCTATCAACATCAATAGTGGTGTCATTCACATGACACATAGTACAAAGTGTATCTAGTCAAATACTAATGCCTTTGAATTTGCACTTTGAAGTGGATCACCATCATCAAATGTTTGGTGTTCTTTCAAAAATCCATTCTTTAGTAATCTATTAGTGTAGTAAACATTTTACTTACATCTTCTATTCATCCTTATCATGACAACTTTCATGATCAAGCTACTATAGCCTGTAAGGAAGAATCACGAGTATAATGTTAGTTCCCAAAACCTTTTTGAGAGATCCAGATGCCTAGCATCTCCATCCTTCACAAATTCTCATACAATATGAGAACATATATTTTGCTAAATTATACTCTATCATAATGCAACTAAAAAATTATTTTAGATATCACAATATCTTCCAGACATGATGGTTTCCGAAACAAATTTTCAGCTCCTAGATAATCTTGATATTAAAACAACTTTTGAATATCAATAATCATGGAGGCAAACATGATACTTTAGATACTAACATTGGAATTCTTACTCTTGATTTAATACTATTTATTAAACTTCATGGAGTAAATAGAGTTTGCTGAAAGTTTGCAATAGGACTTATAAACTTTAAATTGACATTCGAAACAATACGATACCAGTTCGTAAAGTAAATATCCAGAACTTTATAGTTCTATTATCTCAATTAAAACTAAGCATAAGGTAGTGAACAGACGCCAATGACTACACCAAATTATGCAAATTCACTTCGATTTAGTTTATGACAAATTGAGGTCGACTAATCCAAATTAGAAATGAACTCCCACTCAAAAACGACATCCCTCGTGCCTTTTTGGTGATTACATGAACCAAATCCACTACACCAAGTCCGATCATCACGTGAGTCAGTGTAGCTTCAAAGGCGAGCATCAATATGGCCATCATATCAACTATATGACTCATGCTTAACCTTTCGGTCCATGTTCCGGGGCCATGTCTGTACATGCTAGGCTCGCCAAGTAAGAACCTTAGTACTCGCGTGTGTAAAATTGTCTTACACCCATTGTATGAAAGCGTAGAGTCGAGTACACCCGATCATCACGTGATGTCTCGAAACACGATCCATAGAACGGTGCATACTTAAGGAAGAACACATTTTATCTTGATATTTAAATGAGGGATCTTCTTATAATGCTACTAAAACGCCAAACTAGCAATATAAGATGCAAACATCTAATGTGTAAAGTGAGATGATATGGTCCATGCATTTGATCTCTATCATATGCATCGTGGTATGATCTCTATCATTCCTTTGTGTGTAAGGCCAAGGTCTATGGAACTTACACGTTAGGTGTGTTGTAAGAGTATCAACTATACATCAACTTACAACATTACCATATCATGACACTAGCCCAGCAACAATCTAAACTAGACGCCTCTAATTTATCTATTGCAAATTTTTACGTGGCTTAGGGCTTTCGAAGATAGAACCGGTCTTTCCTACGAACATGGAACCACAACAATGATAACTAAGTTATTAGCAACTCCTTATAAATAAGATATTGACTATAGTAGGAGAGACAGACACCCGCCAGCCACTTATGCAAAACTAGTTGCATGTCAGTCGTGGAACCGGTCTCATGTACGATGACATGTAAGGTTGGTCCGGGCCGCTTCATCCCACTATGCCACCAATATCCAAAATACATAGAAGATGCAATAACATGATCATCATCGCCCACATATAAATATATCTGTACTACCCGTGCAAAGCACCTACGCATAGATCAGGCTCTGATACCACTAAAGGGTTCGCAGCATAGAAAACAAAAAATTCCTACGATGAGAACTACACGCCAAGATCTATCTACTAGATACAGAGCAACGGGTGGACATACATCCATCGAGAACTTACCCTCGAAGACAACGAGTTTTGTTAACGAGTAGGAACTCGTGGTTGATGTAGTCGTACACTTGCCGATCTCAAGATCGTGATGAAGTCCAGCAGGTCCGGCTCCAGCACGTCCTTCAGATCCAGCTCCAGCAAGTCCAGCATCACAAAGCAGCGGTGCATCCGTGATCGCACACACGTCCGGTACCCTGACAACCTCCGTCCCTCGCTCCAGCAAAGCAGCGGAAGTAGCAACTCCTTTTCAGATAAAGCCACCGGGAACATGTATCTCGCTAATCCGAGACCATGGGGAATAACTAGAGGGGGAGAGAGATCCTTCACGAGGAGGTGTGTGGAAGAAGGAGTGAGAGGGGGGCCTTTTATAGGAGGAGGGGAGGGTGTCCCTTCACCTCCCCCATTCATGTGGTGGTAACCCCCTCCACATTAAAATGCCCCTTCACATTCTCTTTTAAAGTCTCCACTTTAAATGCATTAAATTTCTCCAAATTTAATGCTCTCTCATTTAATAAAACTCTTTTATTAATTTTATTTAGAATTTTTTTAATTACTTTAATTAACAAACATTCACATAAAACCCCCTGCAAAATTTCAATATTACATGCAGAACCAATTTCAGCAATTTCACCCGAAACAGTTTTGGTGTCTATTGAAATAATTCCAGCGCTTTCTTAAATCTTTATCTGAAACATATTTGCTCCAAATGGTGTCGGTATCCCTTAAGTGTGTCACCCTATGGTTCATGAATAATGCAGACATGATCGAGACCCCTCTCCGATTAATAATCAGCAGTAGGACATGGAGATCCGTACTGACTCCCACATATTCAACGATGACTCTTGTGATCGTGTGAACCTTTAACGTCATAACTAAATCCCTTTGTCTCGCGATATATTACATGTCCAAGATTCGATCATTGGCATCCAAATACCTAGTTTGATCTCGCATTACATGCACTCTTTTCGTTCCATGATATAACATTCGGTGATTACATCACTTGCTTGCAAGCTATTTCAATGTGATATCACCGAGAGGGCCCAGTATATCTATCCATCATCGGGATGGACAAATCCCTCTTGATCCATGAGCCTCAACATAACACCTTCAGAGTAATCGAACCCACCTTTATAGTCACCCTGTTATGGTGTGCCGTTTGATGTTATCAAGATACTCTTCCGGTGTTAGCAATTAACATGATCTCATGGTCTAAGGACTAAGATTACTTCGTATGATGTTATAGCAATATAAACATAATGACTCTGATCGTAATGCTATACTTCGGATGAATGTTCATCACATCATTCCACCAATGTTGTGACCTCGTTATTAACAACATCCAATGTCCATGATCAGGAAACCTTGATCATCTTGTTAATCAACGAGCTAGTTTATATGAGAGGCATTACTAGCAACTTTGTATTTTGTTTATTAAACACACATGTATTAACGTTTCCAATTAATATAATTATAGCATGCAAAATAAACATTTATCATAAATATGGAATAAGATAATAACCACTTTATTATTGCCTCTCGGGCATATTCCCTTCACTTCTCCCATGTCCTCAAGAACTAAACGAACTACTCACGAAACATCATATGGAACAAGATCAGAGATGAAATAATGATAAGTAACAATCTGAACATGAACAATAATTCAATGGTTCCACACAATAGTATCAACTACAATAAGTAATCAACACCAGGAAAGTTTCCCCTAAGAACGATGCAAGATTCAACCCAATTGTTAAACGGTACAGAGTGATGGTGATGGTGCTGGTGGAGATGATGATGATCCTGATGAAGTCTAGCTTGATGGTGGTGTTGATGGTGACGGTCTCCCCTCTCCGGGAAGGAATTTCCCTGGCAGGTTTCTGCCTGCGGAAGAGCTCTTTCTCTCTTTGCAGTTTTCCGCTCCGCAGAGGCAGCAAAATCTTTCTATGGTCGCTCCCTCGAGTCTTAGGGTTTCGAGGGGATTATATATGCCAAAGGGCAATGCTGGAAGTGGGCCAGGGTGGCCACACAACCTGGTGGCGCGACCAGGAGGACCTGCACCACCAGGGGGTGTGGGCCCCCTATGGCCCATCTCCACTCCTCCTTCTGGCCTCCTTCGTCTTCTGGAAAAATAAGAATTTCCATATATTTTCTGGGATTTTCCGATCTTCGCGAATTTTTGCATCTGGACAGTGCTTTTTTCCATCAGAATTCTAACTCCGATGGTTCATCCTCCAAAAATCATCAATCATGCAAAAATAGATGAAATAACATAAGCATCATCTCTTAATATGAAATATATCAATGAATAACAGTAATTTATGATATAAAATAGTGATGCAAAATGGACGCATCACTCGCTCTGGTGGTGCATCTAGTCCCGACAGAGGGCACGTGGAGTCATTTGTCCAGTGGATCTGCTAAGGTCCTCTTTGTTTTCATGTTCGTTGGTTTGTTCTCAGGTCAGTCTCTTTCGATCTACAGTTGTCATCATTGGTAATGGTTGCTGCTCTGGTGTGTTGGTTCTTTGTGACCTTAGCAAGACGACTTCTCGTCTGTCTTTAATCATATATTAATGTTTGGTTATTTATTCTTAGGTATAGATTATTATTCACCATCATTTCTTCAGTTTTTTTGTAGAAATAGTCGCACATAATAATATGAAATTATGCATGCAGGATTTGGAGTTGCTAAATCTAAATTTTTTCTATACGCCATGAGGAATAAGTTTAAGATGATCCTTGGGATGCGCAGGCCGATTCTTATTATTCTACCAAGGGCAAGAACTTATTTGAGTGGCTTGATCCATATGACTATCCCTCCATGGTTGTCTAGAGAAGATATTTCGTATTACATAGACATATTTGAGAAGAAAGGGGCACCATTGCTCCCATCGTAGATGACCTCAACGAGTAGTTCATGTGGCCTACGGGAGGTAAGAAGCTCTCGATAAGCATTCTGAATACATTTCTACTACTACCTGACATGGTTGGGATCTCAAGATAAGGTAAATAATTTTGAGTTATCTTAAGTCATCCAAGTTTGCCATTGGATTTTGGGGCCAGACCAGTGACTTTTTAAATATATATACTCTGATTCACTACAATTATCAAATCCTTGTTGAGTTACATAATTTGGCCGGCAAAATCACTGCTCACTTCTACAATTTGGGTGCTACAATTTGGATTCAGTAGACCATGTGAGGCGTTGTATTATTTGATCAATGTATGATATATCAAACATGTTGTTTTTTACTTGATTGAGGCAAACCAAATCATTGTTGTCGATTTTAGTTGTGTGGTTATATCATGACCACATGTTAGAATGTTAGACTTCTCCCTTTATTGCTGCTCTTTCTCGGTCGTCTCTCTGGTTGAAATATTATTGTATCTCTTTTGGCTATTGCATTCATCTATCGATACAAATTAGAATTTGTATATATGTGACGCTTGACCATGGTTGGAAATTATCGAGTATATACAATGTGAATTGCCAAACACTACAATGTTTAGTTGCCACAGTAAATATGTATTGTGCAAGTACTTTACTCTATACTAAGCCTAGTTAGCTCTTCCCATCGTGTTTCTCTGGCGCCTTTTCTGGGTAGATGTCAACCGAACCAATTGTATATGATTGTAGGTTCTAAATCATTTGCAATGCAGGGTTTGATAATGAGTGGTGATAGGATATCATCTTTGAGGGCCTTGGTAAAATTGAGAACCAAATTCAAGATGGCAAGTGGCAAGTTTGAGTTCAGAAAGGATAGGAGGAGTCACATGAATGTTGAGGAAACTCTGATGGAGAGGGTTGGTAAGCCAGCCAAGATGCTACATACTGCTAGGAGGCACAACGTCCAAACTATGACGGTGTCTTAGGTTTTAGTGTTGTGACGCTATTGACAAGATTTTGATTCGCATGAAAAAATTTCAGATGTGCTTTTGCATTATCTTTGTTGTTATGTCGAAATGTTGTTATAGAAGTGCCTAACACCATGGATATCCATGGACACATGGATATCCGGTAGGTTTGGATTTGGGTCCATATCCAGGCCCACGGCTACCTTCATGGGAGGGCAATATGAGCCTGATGGATTTGGATTTGATTTTGGTCCACCCGACCAAATCCACCCCATTGACATCCTTACCAACAACAAAACAAAACAAAACAATCTTCTCTTTTTTCTGACCATAGAGAAGTAGTAGATCATTGTTCTTCTTTAGGAAATCTACCAAGGGAATAGCCATAGTGATCCTCTATTCAATTACTTCAACCATTTTCGAGCACCTCATGGCACTTCGAGGAATATAATAGTTTTCTTATCTGTGGATGATTTGTTTCTTGTTCAATGCCTTTTTTCAATGGTCTCAAAGATAAAAATTGTATCTTGTAATGAAATTGGGACTGCTTCACCTTGGAAGCTAATTCAGGTGTAACGCGATGACAACATCTGCTAGTAAATGTAGAAATTTGCAGCGGTGTTGGCCAGGTATTTGATGCCATCACCTTCTTTTTTTTAAAATAATGTTTTTTATGTTTTACTTCTTTTTGAACAGGGGGAAGGGCCAGAAACTGCATTAACCTTTAGCAGTAGCTTTACAAATTACATGGAGGATCCCAAAGAAAACAAAATTAACAACACGACCGTCCAATTTTATGCACGGGGCCTGTCAATAGAAACGGAAAAAGCTATCAGGACCCTTGCCACCAAAAACAACGATGAGCTTCAGAGCACGGGCATCGACGCCACTGCCGAGGACTAGGCCACTTGGGGTGATGCTGACGGAGTTTCCCACGACGAAGCTGGAAGAGGGCCTCCTATGTTGCACGCCGGCCAGGAGGTTGAAGAAGAGATGGTGTATCGGGTAGCCTCGAGTGCTAGAGCTCGGATCAGCCGACATTCAACCATGAAAGTCGGTGATAGGCCGACAGTTGGCCGGCTGAAGACCACCGAGGATGCACTCTAGAAGACTGATGTGCTCGTCGTTCGACGTAGAGCTCATTGGGAACCCCAAGAGAAGGTATGATGAGCACATCCACAAGCTTTCCCTCAGTTATGAAACCAAGGTTTAATCGAACCAGTAGGAGCAAGGAAACACCCCAAAGGTGTTACTAGCTGAGCTTTGGCAGGGGGCACTACCGGTGCTAGTAGCAACGTGGAGACCTGCACAACACAACCACAGAACTTTGTCCCCAACTTGCGATGAGGTTGTCAATCTCACCGTGTTTTGCGGAAAACAAAGGATTAAACGTATCGAATGGAAAGAAGTAAAAGTTTGCAGAAAGTAAACACAAAGAAGTAAACATTTGTAGATTGTATGTAAAGAAAAAGGACCGGGATCCATAGTTCACTAGAGGTGGCTCTCCTTACATAGATAACATGCTTGGTGAAAAAATTATAGCAGGCCAATTGACAAACACCGAGAAAGCAATACATGCATATACTGTTGGAGATATGCCCAAGAGGCAATAATAAACTGGTTATTATTATATCTTTATGTTTATGATAAATGTTTACATCCCATTCTATAATTGTATTAACCGGAAACATTAATACTTGTGTGTTTTGTAAACATAAAATAGTCCCTAGTAAGCCTCTTGTTAAACTAGCTTGTTGATTAATAGATGATCATGGTTTCCTGATCATGGACATTGGATGTCATTAATAACAAGGTTATATCATTAGGAGAATGATGTGATGGACACACACCCATAGTAAGCATAAGATCAAGTCATTAAGTTCGTATTGCTGTAAGCTTTGAAATACATAGTAACCTAATCCTTCGACCATGAGGTTATGTTAATCACCATCACCGGATGGGTACTTTGATGACATCAAACGCCGCTTCGTAACTGGGCGGTTATAAAGGTGTCATTGGGTATTCTGAAAGTATGTGTTGAAGCGCATAGACCAAGATTGGGATTTGTCCATCCATATGACGGATAGATATACTCTGGGCCCTCTCGGTGGAATGTCATCTAGATAGCTTGCAAGCATGTGGTGGGTCTGAGGATGACATAACATGGAGCGAGTAAAGAGTACTTATCGATGTGAGGAAGAACTAGGTATGAAGATACCGACGATCAAACCTCGGATAAGTAGAATATCGCGAGACAAAGGGAATTGGTTTCAGATGTTAATTGGTTCAATCGATCACGTAATCGTTGAGTATGTGGGAGCCGTTATGGATCTCCAGATCCCGATGGTTATTGATGGGAGAGGTGTCTTCATCATGTTCGCATATTCACGAAACGTAGGGTGACACACTTAAGGTTCGAAGTTGTTTTAAGTAGATATGGAATTTGCGTTGGAGACCGAATGTTGTTCGGAGTCTCGGAATGGATCCGGGACATCACGAGGAGATCCGGAGTGGTCCGGAGAATAAGATTCATATATTGGGAATCATTTTCTAAGTTAGGAAATGTTCCGGAGTGTTTGTATGGAGATTCTAGAAGGTTTCAGAATGTTCTGGAAGGTTCTAGAGGATTTCTTGGAGTTTACTTGAAAACCAAGAAAGGATCAAGGGAGTCCAAGTGGGGCTAGACACGGATTCGTGGGAGAGGAGGATTCCTCCCCCCTTCCCATCGCCGACCTAAGGAGGGGAGTCCTACTAGGACTCCCCCTCCCCAGGCGCGCCTCCCTCCTTTAAATAGAAGGGAGGGGCGCCCCCTCTTGCCCTGGCTCTCATAACTCCCAATCTCTGCCGCCTCTCTCCTCCACCTTTCTTCTGCACAGGCATAGGCGAAGCCCTGCAGAATTCTCACCTCCACCACCACCACGCCGTCGTGCTGCTGGGATTCCGTGGAGAAGATCTACTACCTCTGCTGCTCGCTGGAACGGGGAGAGGAAGGTCTGCTTCGACTCCGCACGTGTGACCGTCTGCGGAAGCACTGCCGGATCGCGGCGCCAGAAGGATCGTCCACACGATCTTGAGATCGGCAAGTGATCGACTACATAATCCACGAGATCTAATCTCGTTAACGCTTTCGGTTCTACGAGGGTTAGTACCGATCTATCTCGTTGCTCATGTCTAGTAGATTAGATCTTGGCTTTTATCTAGATTAGTTCTGGGTTTTGTTCGTTCTTGCGGTAGAATTTTTTTGTTTTCCATGCTACGAACCCAACAGTGGTATCAGAGCCAGGTTTATGCGTAGATCTGTTGCACGAGTAGAACACAATGATGTTGTGGACGTTGGTGCTCGTGCCGTCTTTTGCTATTTGTGTACTTTGCATCTTGCGGTATGGTGGGATGAAGCGGCTCGGGCTAACATTACATATCATCGCACATGAGACTTTCTCCATGCTTGACGTGCAACTTGCTTTGCACAAGTGGCTTTGCGGGTGTCTGTCTCTCCCATCATAGTATAGATCCAATGTACACTTTGCACTTGATAGCACTTGTATCACCGTTGTGGTTTAGTTTCGTAGGTAAGATCTGTTCTTAGTCGAAAGCCCCAAGCCACGTAAAACTTGCAAAGAAAATTAGAGGCGTCTAACTTGTTTTTGCAGGGGTTTTGTGATGTGATATGGCCTTCATGTGATTGTGATTGTATTTGATGTATGCAATGATCCTTGTTATAATATGGCAACCGGCAGGATCCTAATGGTTGTCATTAATTCTGTTAAGACCTACGTGTCTATTCATCTTGTAATAGCTTTATTCCAAGTAGTTGTAATAGTTGCTGGTGATGATGGACAACCATGAAGCGGCGCCACAGACCTTGACGCAATGCTGGTGATGATGGAGATCATGTCCGTTCTTTGGAGATGGAGATTGAAGGCATAAGAATAAAGAGCCATATCATATCACACTAATTATGAATTGCCTGTGATGTTAATCCTTTATGCATCTTGTATTGCTTAGATCGCGATGGTAGCATTATAAGATGATCCCTCTCACTAAATATCAAGTAATAAAGTGTTCGTCCTTAGTTGGCACCGTTGCTAAGACTCGTCGTTTCGAAGCATCTCGTGATGATCGGGTGTGATAGACTCTACGTGTGCATACAATGGGTGCAAGCCAGATTTGCACATGTGGAAACTAAGGTTAATCTTGACGAGCCTAGCATGTACATACATGGTCTTGGAACACGGAATACCGAAAGGTAGAGCATGAGTCATATGATTGATATGATGAACATGAAGATTGTTCACCGATGAAACTACATCATCTCACGTGATGATCAGACTTGGTGTAGTGGATTTGGTTCATGTAATCACTAAAAACAACTCGAGGGATGTTGTTTTGAGTGGGAGTTTATTTGTAATTTGGATTAGTCAAACTCAATTTATCATAAACACAATCAAAGTGAATTTGCATAGTTTGTTGTAGTCATTGGCATCCGTTCACCACCTTACGCTTAGTTATAGTTGAGATAGTAGAACTATAGAAATTCTGGATATTTGCTTTACGAACTGGTATCGTATTGTTTTGAGTGTCAATCTAAAGTTTAAAAGTCATATTGCAAACTTTCAGCAAACTCCGTTTACTCTGTGAAGTTTAATAAACAGTATTAAATCAAGAGTAACAATTCCAGTGTTAGTATCTAATGTATCATGTTTGCCTTCATGATTCTTGATACTCAAAAGATTGTTTTTTAATATCAAGTTTATCTAAGAGCTGAAAGCAATGTTTCAGAAACCATCATATGTGAAAGGTATTGTGATATCTAAAACAATGTGTTGGTTACAACATGATAGAGTATATGTCCTCATATTTGGTGAGAATTTGTGAAGGTTGGAGACGCTAGTGGTCCTAATCCTCCAAAAGGTTTTGGAAAAGAAACATTATACTCGCAATTCACCTTTATAAGCTATAGCAGCTTGATCATGAAAGTTGTCATGATAAGGATGAATAGAAGATGTAAGTAAAATGTTTACTACACTAAAAGATTACTAAAGAATGGAATTTTGAAAGAATGCCAAACATTTGATGAAGGTGATCCACTTCAAAGTGCAAGTCCAAAGGTATTAGTATTTGACTATACACACTTTGTACTATGTGTCATGTGAATGACACCACTATTGATGTTGATAGATTCTTTTAAAAAGAAAAGGAATTGTTGAAAGAGAATCTACAAAATATTTGGCAGAAAAGAAAAGATTGGAGATATCCAACTTAGGTATATAGAAGATACATGTTATGGTTGTATTCCTTGGTTGTTAAACAATGTGGTTCTGCGGTATTGGATACCGAATTGGTTGGTATGAAGTGTCATACAGGACAACAGAATTCATGAACTGCAATGGCCTAAGTAACTAGCAAGAGAATATGTGATGATGTTCATCGAAAACAAACAAAGGGTTGTTGTGTTGCTCGTTAACATCAAAGCTTACCTCCAAGATTTGTTTCAATAATTGTTATTTTTATCAGGTATTATGACGACAAAAGGTTGTTCAAATAATTACCGTATTCCATAATAGATGGATGATTTACAAATCTCGTTGGAGAAATCACATCCATAAAACTAATGCTAAAATGTTGAAAGACAAATGATTGAAAGATCACTTGCGAAGTGACATCGCCGTTTAAATTATATTGAAAGGGATACATGAAGAAACTCCATGTTGATGGATTTTTGGAGTCTTTGATTTTGATCAAATGACGCTTGTGATACTTTCCTGGAGATAATTAAAACTCCGTTCGTAGGCCAAAAGAGGAACATACGACTAACTGATTGGAATTTGTACATATTGATGTATATAGTCCATTATGTGTAGTCGTGGGCGATGGATTTCAACTTCATATGCTTTCTCCGAAGATTTGAGTGAGTATATGTATATACTTACTCAATAAGGAAGAAGTATGAAACATTTGAAAATGTTCAAAGACTTTCAAGATGAAGTGGAAAATTATTGTAACAAGAAAATAAAAAAAGTTTATGATTGGATCATAAAGAAAGATGTTTGAGTTACAAAGTTTAGCAAAACACCTAAGATTTGAGGAATCGTTCAATGGATTTGCATTTCTCAAAACACCATAGGAGTATGGAGTGTTCAAGATATGTAATGAAACCTTGTTTGACATGGTAAGATCAAAGGTGTCATTTATAAAACTGCCATTATATTTTAAAGATTAAAGCTTTAGTGACTACCGCTTTTACACTGAAAAGAGCTCCATCGTGATCCGTTGAAATGACACCATATAAGTCATGGTTTGGGATAAAACCTAGGTTGTCCTTTCTTAAATTTTTGGTATGCTAGGCATAAGTAAAATGTTTACAACCAAAGTCGGATGAGCATGTCTTTGTAGGTTATTTCGAATAACCATTGGGTATTCCTCCATAACACCGAAAACAAAAGTGTTTGTCATTTAGAATGTCGAGTTTCTTGAGAAGGAATTTTTGGTGAAAAGTTAAGTGGGAGGACAATAGAACTTTGACAAGGTTGTTGAACCTTGGCTAATATGTGCTGAGTTGCGCAGTGTCGGTAAGTGTCCCAGAGGCAGCAACAATGCGCATGGCTCATGTGCCTCAAAGGTTGTGGTCACGGAGATTTAAGTTACTATTGAACCAAGTAGGTCGGGTAAGTAATCAAATGCCAAGATTTGAGAGTTAAATCATTGTTGTTTGACAATGATGAACCGACTACATGCAAAGAAGCAATGATGGGCCCTGACTTTGTTAAGTGGCTTGAAGCCATAAAATCCGTGATAATTCCATACACGAGAAATCAAGCTTTGAATTTGAAAGACCCTCTGGAAAGGTGCAAGACCTTACAGTCATATATGGATCTATAAAGAAATAGACATGGATGTTTCACATCTATGAAATAATCGACATGTCGGAAAGAGTTTACGACTATGTTCAAGGAATTGACTATGATAAGATTTGATTTTTCATAGCGATATTTAGTCTGGACGGATTAATGTAGCAACCACTACATATATTTTGGGATATGGTAGTTGAACAAACAAAACAAGTTCTTCTAATAGAATGGTTACCTAGGATGTGTCCATGACACGATCCAAAGGGTTTTGTTAATTCAAAGGATGCTAAAAGAGTATGCAAAACTTCAATGATTGAAGTGAGCATCGCGGAGTTGGAATCTTCACCGTAATGAAACCGTTAAAAGGTTTAATTTCATCAGAGACGATGAAGATGTTTGCATTTTGCAAGAAATTAAGTGGGAGCGCTAAGACATATTTCTAATACATTATGTGAAAGACATATTGTTGATTAGAAATGATGTATCTTTTATTGACACAGGTTAAGAATTTCATTTTGATGAAAGACTTAGGCATAACCCAAGAATTAGGCATCAATGTCTATATGGATAGATTGAGGCGCTAATATGGTTTTGCCAAATGTACATAGATAAGATGTTGAATGAGTTCAATATGGAAACAACAAGAAAGGTTCTTGACACATGGAAAGGACTAAATCAAGATTCCAGTGTGTTGACACGAGATTCAAGTGTTTTGACACTTGGTGAAATCACAAGAATATTTTGATCAATCTTTGAGATGTACACATCCAGATATGTCCTATGCTCTAAATGTTATGAGCATATACCAGAATGACTCATAAGATGATCATTGGACAATAGTAGGGATATTCCTATGATATTTGGAAGAAGTAAGAATATATTATTTATATAGTGGTGACAAATAGTTCATTGTAACTTGTTGCATTGATACTAGTTTTGTCACAATTTAAGTTTATCTCAATTTAAACTATGAGTGGCACAATGTAATGGAAAGGAAATTCCATAACAGATTTGGTTGAGTACCAAAGTTAAAACATTGTGATAGATACTACAACAAAAGGCTAAGTATATGACTGCTATTGTAGCAACAAATGAGGGCATTTGCATCAAGTAGTTTGTTATCAAACTAGGTGTGGTTCATAGCAGGATAATACTATGAAGATACATTGTATGACAATTGTATCAACATGATTTAATCCCAAGGAACTAAAGGTCTCACCAAAGGACCAAATTTATACAATGCCATCTCATTGGAGAATGAGTAATGCGTAGAGATGCAAGGACATGCAAATACACACGGACCTGGAAGTGTTAGATCCGAAGATTATGTTTACCACTAGCTATAGTGTCTATACAACACCAGAAAGCCATAGGTGTTGAATGCACAAGTTTTTTGACTAGATTATTGACTCTAGTGCAAGTGGGAGATTGTTGGAGATATGCCCAAGAGGCAATAATAAAGTGGTTATTATTATATCTTTATGTTTATGATAAATGTTTACATCCCATGCTATAATTGTATTAACCGGAAATATTAATACTTGTGTGTTTTGTAAAGATAAAAGAGTCCCTAGTAAGCCTCTTGTTAAACTAGCTTGTTGATTAATAGATGATCATGGTTTCCTGATCATGGACATTGGATGTCATTAATAACAAGGTTATATCATTAGGAGAATGATGTGATGGACACACACCCATAGTAAGCATAGCATAAGATCAAGTCATTAAGTTCGTATTGCTATAAGCTTTGAAATACATAGTAACCTAATCCTTCGACCATGAGGTTATGTTAATCACCATCACCGGATGGGTACTTTGATGACATCAAAATCCGCTTCATAACTGGGCGGTTATAAAGGTGTCATTGGGTATTCTGAAAGTATGTGTTGAAGCGCATAGACCAAGATTGGGATTTGTCCATCCATATGATGGATAGATGTACTCTGGGCCCTCTCGGTGGAATGTCATCTAGATAGCTTGCAAGCATGTGACTGGGTCACAAGGGATGACATAACATGGAACGAGTAAAGAGTACTTATCAGTAACGAGGAAGAACTAGGTATGAAGATACCGACGATCAAACCTCGGATAAGTAGAATATCGTGAGACAAAGGGAATTGGTTTCGTATGTTAATTGGTTCAATCGATCACGAAGTAATCGTTGAGTATGTGGGAGCCGTTATGGATCTCCAGATCCCGCTGATGGTTATTGATGGGAGAGGTGTCTTCATCATACGCATATTCACGAACCGTAGGGTGACACACTTAAGGTTCGAAGTTGTTTTAAGTAGATATGGAATTTGCGTTGGAGACCGAATGTTGTTCGGAGTCTCGAAATGGATCCGGGACATCACGAGGAGATCCGGAGTGGTCCGGAGAATAAGATTCATATATTGGGAATCATTTTCTAAGTTAGGAAATGTTCCGGAGTGTTTGTATGGAGATTCTAGAAGGTTTCGGAATGTTCTAGAAGGTTCTAGAGGATTTCTTGGAGTTTACTTGAAAACCAAGAAAGGATCAAGGGAGTCCAAGTGGGGCTAGACACGGATTCGTGGGAGAGGAGGATTCCTCCCCCCTTCCCACCGCCGGCCCAAGGAGGGGAGTCCTACTAGGACTCCCCCTCCCCAGGTGCGCCTCCCTCCTTTAAATAGAAGGGAGGGGGCGCCCCCTCTTGCCCTGGCTCTCATAACTCCTAATCTATGCCGCCTCTCTCCTCCACCTTTCTTCTGCACATGGATAGGCGAAGCCCTGCAGAATTCTCACCTCCACCACCACCACCACGCCGTCGTGCTGCTGGGATTCCGTGGAGAAGATCTACTACCTCCGCTGCTCGCTGGAACAGGGAGAGGAAGGTCTGCTTCGACTCGCCGCGTGTGACCGTCTGTGAGCGCGCTGCGGATCGCGGCGCCGGAAGGATCGTCCACACGATCTTGAGATTGGCAAGTGATCGACTACATCATCCACGAGATCTAATCTCATTAACGCTTTCGGTTCTACGAGGGTTAGTACCGATCTATCTCGTTGCTCATGTCTAGTAGATTAGATCTTGGCTTTTATCTAGATTAGATCTGGGTTTTGTTCGTTCTTGCGGTAGAAATTTTTTGTTTTCCATGCTACGAACCCAACATATACTAATCATCTTGACTCCTCTGAGACTTGATTGGGCATTACAACATTATACATAGACCGCCATCCAACTGCATCTATGACTAATAATCCACCTTCAGGTTATCGTCCGAACCCCCTCCAGTATTAAGTTGCAAGCAACAGATTATTGCTTTACGAACTGCGTGTAAAGTAAACAATACGATTGTTCTATGAACAAAGGATTGTTGTTTTCTCCCTAGTAGCAACAACACATCTAGTACCTTAGAGATTTCTGTCACTTCCCCAGATTACCAGAGGCATGAACCCACTATCGAGCATAAATACTAACTCTTGGAGTTGCTAGCATCTACTTGGCCAAGATAGCTACTAACAACGGAAAGCATGCAAGATCACAAATAACAAAGACATGATAGAATCAATAATCAATCTGAAATAGCATCTCAATATCCATCGGATCCCCACAAACACAACATGTATGGATTACAAATAGATGATCTTGATCATGAACGGAGCTCACAAGATCTAAACATGAAAGCACAAAGGAGGAGAACCAGCCATCTAGCTACTACATGGATCCGTAGTCCAAGGATGAACCACTCACGCATCACACCGGAGGCTTGCATGGTGATGAAGAAGGCCTCCAGGGTGAATTCCCCTCTCCGGCAGGGTGCCGGGAAGAGCTTCAGATCCCTCTCGATCTAGGGATGGAGATGACGGCGACTACAGACTCTTTCGTGGATTTTTGATCAGGCACTTAGGGTTTTCATCCCGAGGGCAATATATAGGCGGAAGGAGAGGCCGAGGGGGTGCCGGGAGCGGACACACCACCCCTTGGCGTGGGCCAGGCCTGGCCCTTCTCCGTCTCATATTCTGGCACTTGATCCCTTCCGGAAAAATAGCCACTTTGGCTTTTGTCCCGTCCAATTCCGAGAATATTCATTTTCTGACTTTCATGGAACCAAAAACAGCAGAAAACAGGCAGCTGGTACTCTGGCTCTTGTTAATAGGTTAGTCCAAGAAATCATATGAAAATTACTCCAAAGTTGGAACAAAACACAAGAAAGTGGATAAAACCAAGCATGGAACATCAAAAATTATAGATACGTTTACAATGTATCAACATCCCCAAGCTTAACTCCTGCTCGTCCTCGAGTAGGTAAGTGATAAAAAGAAAGAATAATTTTTAAGGTGACATGCACCATCACAGACTTGATCAAAATATTTGCAAAACATTCAAAGCTCGGATCATAGTACTTCAATCATAACATGAAAGACAAAGTTCTAGCAATAAGCAAAGAAACTATGATGCAACATGAAAAGGCACAAACAAAAGATTCATGAATAACAATGCTTTGCAAGACATTTGTTTGTTTCACATAAAGAAAACATAGCATAATAGTATTCAGCTTGTCCCTTAGTAGAGTAGCAAATATAAATGCATAGGACACCTTGAAAGTTCATAAGAGTGACTAGATACAATAGTTTAAAACAAGCAATATCAAGTTATGCATCAATCAACTAGTCTTGGGACAATGCACATAGAACTAAGAATGGCCACTATGCTCTCAAAGTAAGTGCATAAAGATAGAAGGTGGAGACTCAATATAATGGTGGAAGAAAAGCCTTTGTAAAAAGGAAGTAGGAATTCAAGTCTCATAAAGAGATTCCAAAAATTATGGTACTTATAGCTTTCAGCTCTCATTGCCCCTATCATAAGCATCTTGAAGGTGATTAAGGTTAAAGTGACACAACTAAGAGGATATGCTTGACAAGTTATAAACCGAAATCTCATGCCCCTTACTTACGAAGACCGATCCTCATGCTACTCAACTTCAGTCACGAGTAAGCTCTTATCATTGTAAGTACATGTGTATCATTAAGAACCGCCAACGGGTTACCCCTTGCACATGATACGGGAGCTTTCCCATAATCAAAATGACAAGGCAAGCAGACAATGAGCATCTCAGCAATCTTTTTATTTGCTATTTGCATAGGTTTTTATTGAGGATGCTTCATAGAGTGCTCATTATGGTGATGCTGCAAGTTTCCACCATGATTAGGCATGGCTTAGGCTAGCGGCCTAGGCGTTTCTCTAACACACATACAAACTCCATGATCTTACAAGTTCCACTTTTATTTCACACCGTCGGGATCCGTAAGCAAAAGAACATGATATCAACGGGGTACAAAGTACAAGTGCAATGTTGAAAGCGTTCCCCATGAAACATGGTTCTGCTAATTTACCCTTATAAAGCGCAAGCATATACGCAACAAAGAAGGACCCAATGGTTCAAGTTTATTAGATGCAAAGAGTAAAGTGTGCCATCAAGTTCGTGAGAGCTTTAATCACTAGTTTTCTCATAACAAGTTTAATTTGGAAGGTAAAAAAATCATGAATATACTTGGAATAGCATAAGATAGTAGGTAGGTATGGTGGAATCTTTGGAATAACTTGGTTTAGGGAGTTGGATGCATGAGTGGAACTCATACTTTGTTGTGGAGGCTAGCAAAAGACTGGGAGCGACAAATTAAGAGAGCAATAATGGCCATGATCATGCAGAGCGACAAAACATCATTGATCAAAGCATAAAGTGATACTACAAGTTGAAAACTAAAGGGTCAAAAAGGCTATGGTGACTTGAGATAGTCATAACATGGTGTGAGCATGCGCCAAGTCAACCCAAATAAAGCATCAATGCAGAATACCAAATACTATGCTTTAATATGCTAAAACAACGCATGATTCATCCAACACACATTAAGCAATCTCAATTTTTTATAACAAGTCATGCTACAACAAAGAGTACTAAGCATAAAGCCAAAACAATATCAAGCATGGCATGACAAAGCACAGGCCACAGTCAAAAACAAGCTCTTTTTACCACATAAGTATGAACTTTCCTACTCTTTTCCAAACCAAACCAAACTATTTGCAAACCAATGTATGAAAGAGGGGGGTCCAACCAATTTATTCAGAAAACTAAGAAAACCAAATCAAACTAAAAACCAAAACAAAAACGAAAAATAAGACGCTCCAAGAACAACACAACTGTGCATGAAACAATAAAAATGAAGCGTTTGGAAGAAACCTGGGACTTTTATTGATGAAGAAGGGGATGCCTTGGGCATCCCCAAGCTTTGACGCTTGTACTTATTGGGTATTTCTTGGGGTGACACGAGTGGCATCCCCAAGCTTGAGCTTTAGTCCATCCTTCATCTCATTGCTCATTCCTTCCATACACCTGAAAATTTTCCTTCATGCAAAACTTCACATAATCTTTATTAGCAACATTAGTGCACTCAAGATAAATAAGTCTTAAGGTTCAGTTCTAACACCAAATAAACTTCCATTAGAAAACTAGCTACTGTATTACTTCCCTCAAAAAGCTCAATTCCCCAAAAGAACTCAAAAAGGAACCCACAAGAAGCAAATGCAGAAAATGGCAGAAATTTGTCAAAACAGACCAGCAGGTAAAGACGAATTTTTTCGAAGACCTTCTGTTGCTCAAATCAAAAAGTGTTGAACTAACGAAAGTTATATAACAACCTGGGTCAGAAGCACAAAACATTACAGATCAATCCGACATACAGAGCTCTCTCACGATTTTTATGGCGAAGCACAAAAATCTGTTTCAGGACAGCAACTTTCCCAATCATTACTTCACTCTCATTAGAGGTTACTCTTTTCACAAAAAGCAAATAAAAAGGATAAGGAGAGGTTATTACAGAGGTAATAACTTCCAAGACTCATCTAAAACTTTTGGGTTATCTCCCAATAAGTACTTTTCTTTAACGCCTTTAAGTTAGGCATAAGAAGCAAAGAAAGAATCAAGTGTTCTCAAATGAAGAAGCATTAAGACCAAATTTTGTTTTCATAGGAGAAGCAAAAGAAATCTTTTCTCTTTTTTAGGGAAGTGTTCTATACCTTTCGTGAGTGGGAGTTTATATTTAATGGTGCCTTCTTTCATATCAATGATGGCACCAACAGTTCTAAGAAAAGGTCTTCCCATAGTAATAGGACAAGAAGCATTGTATTCAACATCCAAAACATAGAAATCAACAGGGACATAGGAATCGTTAACCATAATAAGAACATAATTAAGACTCCCCATGAGTTTCTTTTTAACATTATCATCAAGGGGGACATTCAAATAGCAATCTTCAAGAGGAGGCAAATCAAGCATATCATAAATCCTTCTAGGCATAATAGAAACAGTACTATCAAGATCACACAAAGCTTTGAAATCAAAGTCATTCACTTTCATATTAATGATGGGATCCCAACCATCCTCTTATTTTATAGGAATAGAAGCTTTATGTTTCATCTTTTCTTCCTCAATCTTTATGAGAGCATCGGTAATGTGTTTTGTAAAGGCCATGTTCATAGCACTAGCATTAGGACTTTTAGCAAGCTTTTGTAGGAACTTAATAACTTCAGAGATATTGCAACCATCAAGATCAAAATCAACTTTATCATCTAAAGTAGTAGAACTATTACTAGCCTCAACACTAGTGGTGGTGATAGTAGAAACACTAATGTTTCTAGCAATTTCATCTTCTCTTTCCCACTTAGCATGTAATTCAGCTAATAGTCTAACATTTTCATCAATTCTTACTTGTATAGCATTGGTAGCTGCAAAGGGATTATCATTAGTTTCAGGTTTAGCAGCCATTTTATTCAAAGAAGATTAAGCTTCAGCCAAAGATGCTATATTTCTTTCAGCATTAGAGAGTTTTTCCTCAATAGTTTTATTAAAAGCAGTTTGTTTACTAATAAACTCTTTAAGCATAACTTCAAGTTTAGAGGGAGCACTCTTATTATTGTTGTAAGAATTTCCATAAGCGTTACCATTGTTGGGAGGATATGGCTTATAATTGTTGTTACCAAAATTGTTCCTATAAGCATTATTACCATAAGCATTGTTGCCAAAGTTGTTATTTCTTATGATGTTCACATCAACTTGCTCTTCTTGAGCAACCAAAGAGGCTAAAGGAACATTTTTTGGATCAATATGGGCTTTCCCATTAACAAGCATAGACATAATAATATCAATCTTATCACTCAAGGAGGAAGTTTCCTCAACAGAATTTACCTTCTTACCTTGTGGAGCTCTCTCAGTATGCCATTCAGAATAATTAACCATCATATTGTCCAGAAGTTTTGTTGCAGTACCCAAAGTGATGGTCATAAAGGTACCTCCAGCAGCAGAATCCAATAGGTTCCTTGAATAGATCCTGCATAAAAAGTTTGGATGATCATCCAAGCAGTCAGTCCATGAGTGGGACAATTCTTTACCAAAGATTTCATTCTTTCCCAAGCTTGAGCAACATGCTCATTATCAAGTTGTTTAAACTTCATTATTTCACTTCTCATGGATATAATCTTAGCAGAGGATAGTATTTTCCAATAAAAGCATCTTTGCACTTAGTCCAAGAATCAATACTATTCCTAGTTAAGGAATTCAACCACTCTTTAGCTTTTCCTCTCAAAGAGAAAGGAAACAATTTCAGCTTAATAATATCACCATCTATATCCCTATGCTTTTGCATTTCACAAAGTTCAACAAAGTTATTTAGATGGGAAGCAGCATCTTCATTACCAATACCAGAAAATTGTTCTCTCATAACAAGATTGAGCAAAGCAGGTTTTATCTCAAAGAAAGTATTTTCAGCCATAGGTGGAGCAATAGGTGTGCTCATAAAATCATTGTTGTTGGTGCTAGTGAAGTCACACAACTTAGTGTTTTCAAGAGTAGTCATTTTTTTGGGTTTTCGAATAAGAAAGCAAACTAGTAAAACTATTTTTTTTGTGTTTTTTTTGAAGAACAAAACAAGCAAACAAAGCAAAAATAAAACTAAGCAAAAAAAAACAACAAAGTAAAGAGATTGGTTATGAGGGACTCCCCTTGTGAAGATGTCCTTGACTCCCCGGCAACAGCGCCAGAAAAGATCTTGATGTGCTCATCATTCGACGTAGAGCTCGTTGGGAACCCCAAGAGGAAGGTATGATGAGCACAACAACAAGTTTTCCCTCAGTTATGAAACCAAGGTTTAATTGAACCAGTAGGACTTTGGAAACACCCCAAAGGTGTTACTAGCTGAGCTTTGGCTGGGCGCACTACCGGTGCTAGTAGCAACGTGGAGACCTGCACAACACAACCACAGAACTTTGTCCCCAACTTGCGATGAGGTTGTCAATCTCACTGTGTTTTGCGGAAAACAAAGGATTAAATGTATCGAATGGAAAGAAGTAAAAGTTTGCAGAAAGTAAACACAAAGAAGTAAATAGTTGTAGATTGTATGTAAAGAAAAAGGACCGGGATCCATAGTTCACTAGAGGTGGCTCTCCTTAGATAGATAACATGCTGGGTGAACAAATTACAGCGGGGCAATTGACAAACACCGAGAAAGCAATACATGCATATACTAATCATCTTGACTCCTTTGAGACTTGATTGGGCAATACAACATAATACATAGACCGCCATCCAACTGCATCTATGACTAATAATCCACCTTCAGGTTATCGTCCGAACCCCCTCCAGTATTAAGTTGCAAGCAACAGATTATTGCTTTACGAACTGCGTGTAAATAAAACAATACGATTGTTCTATGAACAAAGGATTGTTGTTTTCTCCCTAGTAGCAACAACACATCTAGTACCTTAGAGATTTCTGTCACTTCCCCAGATTACCAGAGGCATGAACCCACTATCGAGCATAAATACTAACTCTTGGAGTTGCTAGCATCTACTTGGCCAAGATAGCTACTAACAACGGAAAGCATGCAAGATCACAAATAACAAAGACATGATAGAATCAATAATCAATCTGAAATAGCATCTCAATATCCATCGGATCCCCGCAAACACAACATGTATGGATTACAAATAGATGATCTTGATCATGAACGGAGCTCACAAGATCTAAACATGAAAGCACAAAGGAGGAGAACCAGCCATCTAGCTACTACATGGATCCGTAGTCCAAGGATGAACTACTCACGCATCACACCGGAGGCTTGCATGGTGATGAAGAAGGCCTGTGGTGAATTCCCTCTCCAGGGTGCCGGGAAGAGCTTCAGATCCCTCCCGATCTAGGGATGGATATGACGGTGGCTACAGACTCTTTCGTGCATTTTTGATCGGGCCCTTAGGGGTTTCGTCCTGAGGGTAATATATAGGCAGAAGGAGAGGCCGAGGGGGTGCCGGGAGCGGCCACACCACCCCCTGGCGTGGGCCAGGCCTGGCCGCACGGCCAGGTGATGTGGTGGCTCCCTGGCCCTTCTCCGTCTCGTATTCTGGCACTTGATCCCTTCTGGAAAATAGGCACTTTGGCTTTTGTCCCGTCCAGTTCCGAGAATATTCATTTTCTGACTTTCCTGGAACCAAAAACAGCAGAAAACAGTAGGCACTGTGGCTCTTGTTAATAGGTTAGTCCAAGAAATCATATGAAAAGTACTCCAAAGTTGGAACAAAACACAAGAAAGTGGATAAAACCATGCATGGAACATCAAAAATTATAGATACATTTGCAATGTATCAAAGACTTACGTAGTCTCTAGGCCTTGCCTCTCCCGAGATTAGCAAATGGCACATGCATATCGAAGCAAATCCTCTACTCCATCACCATGATGGCATGGAGGAAGAACCTCAACAACATCGCCTCGACTTGGGAAGAACAAACCAAGCTTTATTGGGAGGGAAGTAGTAGCACTGCCGCCGGCTGCCTCCGTCTCCTTCCACTAGAGAACCACGAGTCGCCCCATCACCACCACTTACCGTTGGAAGTATGCTAGTATCTTTGATCCGGATTTACGGATGCAGTATAGTAGATTTTTCCCTAGTAGACATAGGTTTAATCGAACCTTGGAAAACTATCGTGGAAATGGCCACGGCAGTCACTGCCACTGGCATCGATTGATTGAAACGTGAGGAAGAGTTGGCGGCCATCTACGATGCGGGATGGGGACGGATGCACATGGGTTTACCCAGGTTCGCCCCTCGGAGGGTAAAGACCTACTCCTGCTAGATTAGATTATTGGAGAGCGAGTTACAGGGGTGGCGAGCTCGGCGTCTAAGCAGCGAGTCGCTTGAGGGGGTGTATGATGGAACGTGAGTCTCTAGGATACCCTAGGGAGGTTTATATATGAGGCACCTCGCTAGGGTTTACAAGCTACAACCGAACAAGATAAGGATTCAGAGGTTTTGACCTAATCCGACTAGGCTTACCTTCACGCCTCTGGGCCTCTAGTCGCCAGGCCCTTCGGCCCAATCGGAACATCCTTCTAGGCATACCCCCTTTGGCATATCCCCATCAGTAGTCCCCGAGGCCATCGTTGATGCATGCGCAGGTGTCCCGTTGGTGTTCGGAGTAGGCGAGCCCAATTTGGATGCGCAGTCGAGTCGGCGATGGACTCCATCAGAACCAAGGAGAATTTCCCCAGGTTTCCATTCGCCACCCCAATGAATGTTATCGCCGCGAAGTCGCTGCTTCGGCGAGTAGAAAAGACTGGCGGGTAGCGGGTGGAATGGAGGAGTTGGACCATCAATTCTAGTCAAACTATCCGTTGGCATTTCCAACGGTAACTTCGGCGCAATTACCGTGAGTAATGGCTATCCTGATTTTGGCGGGTGGCGTTCCCATATAAGGGGAGTGATGATTCAGTTCTGTGAATCCTTCCCGCACTCTTCATTCTCCCACACACATTCTTCCTGTCCTCGATCTTCCTGCCTTCAACCTTCCGACTAGTCCTTTCCGCACCGTGCGATTCCACGTCCTACCCGATGGCGCCTCCCAAAGGCTCATGGGGAAAATCCAAATGCACCACAACCCAGCTCAAGTCCTTCGAGGACACCGGAGTCCTCCGCAAGGGGAACTGGTGGGTTCCCCCTCCTCCGAGACCGAGCCGAAGCCGAGAGCCAGCAAATTCATCTCCTTCCCCAGTCATCTTGAGAGAGGTCTGGGGTTCCCCACCTTGCTTTTCTTCTGGCACTTATGCGCATATTACGCGATCAAGCCGTCGGATCTCGGCCCGCACAACATCGAGCAGCTGGCGATCTTTGTCGCCTTCTACGAGTGCTACCTCGGCTGTGATGACCCACAAGTATAGGGGGTATATCGTAGTATTTTCGATAAGTAAGAGTGTCGAACCCAATGAGGAGGAGAAGGTGCTGGCTAGTGGTATGGATCAGGAATTCTCTGCAAATACTTAGCAAACAGATTTTTAGGGGTTTTTGATAAAGAAAGTAAACAAAGTACGAGCAAATAAAAGACAGTAGGAATAAATGCAGCAAGTGGCCCAATCCTTTATGCAGCAAAGGACAAGCCAGTTGTATTACTTAAGATGACCAAACGTTCTCGAGGACACATGGGAATACTGTCAAGTGCTTTCGCTTCATATAGTTGATTAATCTCCTCTAGCTTGCTAAGTGTTGTGTGGGTGAACCTGTGCTAATGTAACGCCCCATCCAAGACTAATACATACTTGTGATTATACCCCTTGCAAACATCCGTAAGTACAAGAAAGTAATTAAGGTAGAGACCTAACCATAGCTTTAAACTCTAAGACCCTTACGTCCCTTGTGCAATGGTTTCCTAACGGGGGTTCAGGTTTCTGTCACTCCGGCAACCCCTACGATTAGTAGCCAAATACACAATGCATTCCAAGCTTGAGTAGCAAGGTAGATCTATTAAGCACTTGAGTAGCAAGGTAGATCTATAGATTACAAGCTCATGATCTCAATAAGATCATGCATAGAGAGAGAGATGAACACATAGCTACCAGTAGAACCCTTAGCCTTGAGAGAAAAACTACTCCCTCCTCATGATGGGAATCAGCAATGGCAATGGAGATGGAGGTGGAGATCGATGGAGATGGCTCCAGGGGCACTTCCCCATCCCGGCAGGGTGCCGGAACAGAGACTTTCTGTCCCCCAAATCTCCCCTTCGGTGGCGGCGGCGCAGTGGAACTTTTCGTGGATTTCTGATTGACCATCTAGGGTTTTGGTATCGGGAGGCTCTTATAGGCGAAGGAGGCAAGGTCGATGGCCAGCCAGGGGGCCCACACCATGCCCTGGCGTGGCCTGGGCTGGCCCGTGCCAAGGGGGGTGTGGCCACCCTGTGGCCCCTCTCCGACTCTCCTTATGGCTCTGTGAGTCTTCAGGGAAAATAGTAACTTTGGCTTTTGTCCCGTCCAATTCCGAGAATATTCATTTTCTGACTTCCTAGAACCAAAAACAGCAGAAAATAGGCAATTGGCACTATGGCATCTTGTTAATAGGTTAGTCCAAGAAATCATATGAAAAGTACTCCAAAGTGTGGACAAAACACAAGAAAGTAGATAAAACCAAGCATGGAACATAAAAAATTATAGATACATTTGCAATGTATCAACATCCCCAAGCTTAACTCCTGCTCGTCCTCGAGTAGGTAAGTGATAAAAAAGAAAGAATAATTTTTGAGCTGACATGCACCATCATAAACTTGATCAAAGTATTTGTAAAACATTCAAAGCTGGGATCATAGTACTTCAATCATAACAGGAAAGACAAAGTTCTAGCAATAAGACAAAGAAACTATGATGCAACATGAAAAGGCGCAAACAAAAGATTCATGAATAACAATGCTTTGCAAGACGTTTGTTTGTTTCACATAAAGAAAACATAGCATAATAGTATTCAGCTTGTCCCTCATAGAGTAGAAAATATAAATGCATAGGACACCTTCAAATTTCATAAGAGTGACTAGATACAAATAGTTTAAAACAAGCAATATCAAGTTATGCATCAATCAACTAGTCTTGGGACAATGCACATAGAACTAAGAATGGCCACTATGCTCTCAAAGTAGGTGCATAAAGATAGAAGGTGGAGACTCAATATAATGGTGGAAGAAAGGCCTTTTTATAAAAGGAAGTAGGGATTCAAGTCTCATAAAGAGCTTCCAAAAATTATGGTACTTATAGTGTTCAGCTCTCATTGCCCCTATCATAAGCATCTTTAAAGTGATTAAGGTTAAAGTGACACAACTAAGAGGATATGCTTGACAAGTTATAAACCGAAATATCATGCCTCTTACTTACGAAGACCGATCCTCATGCTACTCAACTTCAGTCACGAGTAAGCTCTTGTTATTGTAAGTACATGTGTATCATTAAGAACCACCAACGGGGTACCCCTTGCACATGATACTGGAGCTTTCCCATAATCAAAATGACAAGGCAAGCAGACAATGAGCATCTCAGTGATCTTTTTATTTGCTATTTGCATAGGTTTTTATTGAGGATGCTTCATAGAGTGCTCATTATGGTGATGCTGCAAGTTTCCACCATGATTAGGCATGGCTTAGGCTAGCGGCCCAGGTGTTTCTCTAACACACATACAAACTCCATAATCTTACAAGTACCACTTTTATTTCACACCGCCGGGATCCGTAAGCAAAAGAACATGATATCAACGGGGTACAAAGTACAAGTGCAATGTTGAAAGCGTTCCCCATGAAACAAGGTTCTGCTAATTTCAACTTATAAAGCGCAAGCATATACGCAACAAAGAAGGACCCAATGGTTCAAGTTTATTAAGGGCAAGAAAAGTAAAGTGTGCCGTCATGTTCGGGAGAGCTTTAATTACTAGTTTTCTCATAACAAGTTTAATTCGGAAGGTAAACAAAAGCATGAATATACTTGGAATAGCATAAGCTAGTTGGTAGGTATGGTGGACTCTTTGGAATAACTTGGTTTAGGGAGTTGGATGCATGAGTGGAACTCATACTTGGTTGCGGAGGCTAGCAAAAGACTGGGAGCGACAAACTAAGAGAGCAATAATGGCCATAATCATGCAGAGCGACAAAACATCATTGATCAAAGCATAAAGTGATACTACAAGTTAAAAACTAAAGGATCATAAAGGCTATGGTGACTTGAGATAGTCATAACATGGTGTGAGCATGTGCCAAGTCAACCCAAGTAAAGCATCAAAGGAGAATACCACTACACTATGCTTTAATATGCTAAAACAACGCATGATTCATCCAAGGCACATTAAGCAATCTCAATTGTGTATAACAAGTCATGCTACAGCAAAGAATACTAAGCGTAAAGCCAAAACAATATCAAGCATGGCATGACAGAGCATAGGCCACAGTCAAAAACGAGCCCTTTTTACCACATAAGCATGAACTTTCCTACTCTTTTCCAAACCAAACCAAACTATTTGAAAACCAATGTATGAAAGAGGGGGTCCAACCAATTTTTTCAGAAAACTAAGAAAACAAATCAAATGAAAAACCAAAACGAAAACGAAAACGAAAAAGAAGACGCTCCAAGAATAACACAACTGTGCATGAAACAATAAAAATGAAGCGTTTGGAAGGAACCTGAGATTTTTGTTGATGAAGAGGGGGATGCCTTGGGCATCTCCAAGCTTTGACGCTTGTACTTCTTGGATATTTCTTGGTTTGACACGCGTGGCATCCCCAAGCTTGAGCTTTAGTCCATCCTTCATCTCATTACTCATTCCTTCCATACACCTGAAATTTTTCCTTCATACAAAACTTCACACAATCTTTATTAGCAACATTAGTGCACTCAAGATAATAAGTATTTAGGTTCAGTTCTAAGACCAATAAAACTTCCGTTAAAACACTATCTGCTGTAGCACTTTCCTCAGAAAGCTCAATTCCCCAAAAGAACTAAAAAAAAAACCAACAAGAAGCAAATGCAAATAATGGCAGAAATCTGTCAAAACAGACCAGCAGGTAAGGACGATTTTTTTCGAAAACCTTCTGTTGCTCAAATCTAAAAGTATTGAACTACAGAAGTTAGATAATAACCTGGGGCAGAAGCACAAATATTCACGCCTCAAAAGGACATACAAAGATTTTACATGAATTTTTACGGTGAAGCACAGAAATCTGTTTCGGGACAGCAACTTTCCCAATCATTACTTCTCTCTCATTAGAGGTTACTCTTGGCACAAAAGGCAAATAAAAAGGATAAGGAGCGGTTATTACTGAAGTAATAACTTCCAAGACTCATCTAAAACTTTTGGGTTACCTCCTAACAAGTACTTTTCTTTAACGCCTTTAAGTTAGGCATGATAGTTTGAGAAGATGCTCACATAGGAAATATGAATTGAAGTGAAAGAGAGCATCAAGAAGCAAATTCAAAGCACATTTAAGTCTAACCCACTTCCTATGCATAGGAATCTTGTAAAGAAACAAGTCATGAAAGCACAAATCAACAAGCATAGTAAAGCAAAACAAGTGCAACTTCAAGACTTTCAACATAAAGAGGGGAAACTTAATATTAATGAGATGCATAAAACCATGTTTTCCTCTCTCATAATAACTTTCAGTAGCATCATGAATAAAATTAACAATATAACTATCATAAGAAACATTCTTATCATGAGCCACATGCATAAAAGAATTAATACTCCCCACATAAACATAGTCATTCTTATTGATTGTAGTGGGAGCAAATTCAACAAAATAGCTATCATTATTATTTTCATCACCATAATCATCAAATATAGGAGGCATATTGTAATCATAATTAATTTCCTCCTCAATAGTAGGTGGACTGAAAATATCATATTCATCATTGTAATCATCATATATTGGAGGTATAGTATCATCATAAGCAATAGAATAGTTATCCTCCAAAGTGTGTTCATTTGTATCATCATTGGAAGGATCATGGATAGCACTAATAGTATAGCAATTATTAATATCATCATTTTCAGAATTGGTACCGAAGAGATTTTCAATATCAAAGGTAGTGTGCTTTTCCCAATCATGGTCACTACTATAGGTAATAGGCATAGGAACATCATCGAGTTCAGACTCATCAAAAACTATAATAGGAGCAACATGCTTAGGGAAAAATACCATTTCCTCTCTCCTTTTACTCCTCCTTTTCTTCTTTTTCTTCTTCTCTTTAGGAGGGAGAGGCTTGAAAGGAAGCTTCTCCATATACCCCGGTTCATTGTTAGAGACAATAGAAGAAACTTTGGAGGATTCCTCCTTTTCATTAATAAGGCCAAAACACATATTAGTCCTGTCATATTTTGGCAAAATCTCATCTTATATAATATTTTGTATGTAAGTATTTGTGTGGAAATTATCAACACAATAAAGATGACAACCATGCAGGACACTATTCATATCAAAAGCACCCATATCTACCAAAGAGGTTTTTCTTGATAACTCTTCACACCCCAAAAATAATGTAAGTTCATCATGTTGATTAGGAGTGATCATGTCATCACAATCCAAACTTGTAGTACTCATTGGATTAGAAGGGCTATTATTATGGTCTGAGCATTGAAATTGAAATGACCGACTTCAAAGCAAAGTTCACAAATAAAAGGATAGAGGGCACACCTTTTTTACCAAGACCATTTAAAGCCCTATACCACATTCTAGTTTTTTCATTCCTGTGGGTGATACAATATTCTTCTTCAATTTAATTATTCTCACAAGGTCTATGTATTCCACAAAAATTAACATGCTTATAAGAAATAGTACTTTCAGAGGTTTGAGCATGTTTGTTGCTATCATTAATAACAATTTCCTTTTCCATGCAAGTGTCTTTAAAAGGCTCATGATACATGTACCATTTTTCTCTAGGAGCATTAATATGAGAAGCAAAGGATCTAAAACAATCAATAAGAATTTGAGGATCAAGACCATATTTAGCACTAAGCTCTTGAAAATCAGTAGTTTCAGCGAAAGACTTAATGCAATCATACTCATAGTTTATACCTGGTTCTTTACCTTTGTTGTTATCCCAATCTTCGGTATTGCTTTGAATTGTTTCAAGAAGATCCCACTTAGCTTTGACATCCTTACTTGTGAAGGATCCCTCCAAACAAGTATCTAGTTAGTCCTTGTAATGTCTTGAAAGCCTTGCATAGAAATTATTTATAACAATATTACTGGGGAGCTCATGAATGAGACATTTGAGCATTAGTGACTTCAATCTCCCCCATGCTTGGGAAATACTTTCTCCATCATGAGGATGAAAATTGTAAATGTAATTCCTATC
Source organism: Avena insularis (assembly GCA_023614405.1). Taxonomy (NCBI): domain Eukaryota; kingdom Viridiplantae; phylum Streptophyta; class Magnoliopsida; order Poales; family Poaceae; genus Avena; species Avena insularis. The sequence goes on along the minus strand of CM042690.1, from coordinate 652,923,387 downwards.
TTTATGAATTTCATGAGGAGGATAAAATTTAGAGTAAAAGAGAGATTCAAGTTCCTTCCACTCCAAATGATGAGGATCATCTAGTAGCTCATACCACTCCCTTGCTTTGCCCTTAAGTGAAATAGGGAATAGCTTCCTCTTAACTTGGTTCATTAAAATACCTGCACACTTGAACAACTCGCATAATTCATGTATAAAGAGTAAATGATCACCAGGATGGACAGTTCCATCTCCAAAATAGCAATTATTCAAAACACGTTCAACAATTTTTATAGGTATTTTAAAAGGGATGCTTTTAGTATGTGGATTTAAAATATCACAAGTATCATTAGAATTACCACATATGGGAGATAAAGTATCATCAGAGCAATTTTTCTTCTTTAAAGCTGGGGAACTAAAAAGATCATTTTCATAAAAACCAACTTCCCCAAGCTTAGACGTTTCCATAGCATTAGTAACAAAGGTGTTCAAAAGATTCATACTAATAACATTGCTATTAGCATGCAAAGAAAGTTCCATGGGTTTTTTAATTTTCTTTCCAGACAATTCAAGTTCTAACTTAGGAAAAATACTAAAAATCTCTCTAATTTTGTTGTTGTTTTCCATTAATCCTAACTAGTGAAAACAAGAAACAAAAAAGACAAAATTGCAAAATCTAAAGGAAATAACTTTGAGCACTCACACCGGAGGATGTGAGTACCTTTTACCTTACCTCCTTGGCAACAGCGCTAGAAAATAGGCGTTTGCCATGGGAGGTTCTTCTTCTTTAATCCTCCAGTGTGAATACCTTTTACCTTTCCTCCCCGGCAACAACGCCAGAAAATAGCTTGATGTCTACGCACTTCTATTCTTGTAGACAGTTGTTGGGCCTCCAAGTGCAGAGGTTTGTAGAACAACAACAAGTTTTCCCTTAAGTGGATCACCCAAGGTTTATCGAACTCAGGGAGGAAGTGGTCAATGGTATCCCCTCTCAAGCAACCCTGCAATCAAGATACAAGAAGTCTCTTGTGTCCCCAACACACCCAATACACTTGTCAGGTGTATAGGTGCACTAGTTCCGCGAAGAGATAGTGAAATACAAGTGGTATGGATAATTATAAGTGGTAACGGTGATAGAAAATAGCTTGCTGGTGTGTGGTTGACGTGGGAAAAGACTAAAGGCAAACTGAAATAAAGAAGGAAGCAAGCAAACATGTAACAAATCTAATTGCAAACGTTGTATCAGTGCTTAGAAACAAGGCCTAGGGATCATATTTTCGCTAGTGAACACTCTCATATAAATATCTTCTCTTTATGATACTACTCTGAACTACTCTCCGGTTGGACACTCTAATCGTTGGTAGGGCTATAACAACACACCTCAAAGTAAGCCTTTCCCATCTAGAAAACCCCACACTGTCACCTTGAGTACTAGATGAGTCCAACAAACACCACAATTTCATAAAGACATCCAACTCCAAATATAACTCATAACAAGTATTTGTAATCTCTAGCCTAAGTGCCACCATGGTGTGCACGCTGTCACTTTCACACACATGGGGAGAGCAGAGATCTATTAAGCACTTGAGTAGCAAGGTAGATCTATAGATTACAAGCTCATGATCTCAATAAGATCATGCATAGAGAGAGAGATGAACACATAGCTACCGGTAGAACCCTTAGCCTTGAGAGAGAACTACTCCCTCCTCATCATGGGAATCAACAATGGTGATGGGGATGGCGGTGGAGATCGATGGAGATGGCTCCGGGGGCACTTCCCCGTCCCGGTAGGGTGCCGAAACAGAGACTTTCTATTCCCCGAATCTCCCCTTCGGTGGCGGCGGCGCAGTGTAACTTTTCATGGATTTCTGATTGACCATCTAGGGTTTTGGTATCGGGAGGCTCTTATAGGCGAAGGAGGCAAGGTCGGTGGCCAGCCAGGGGGCCCACACCATGCCCTGGCGCGGCCTGGGCTGGCCCATGCCAAGGGGGGTGTGGCCACCCTGTGGCCCCTCTCTGACTCTCCTTCTGGCTCCGTGAGTCTTCCGGGAAAATAGTAACTTTGGCTTTTGTCCCGTCCATTTCCGAGAATATTCATTTACTGACTTCCAGGAACCAAAAACAGCAGAAAATAGGCAACTGACACTGTGGCATCTTGTTAATAGTTTAGTCCAAGAAATCATATGAAAAGTACTCCAAAGTGTGGACAAAACACAAGAAAGTAGATAAAACCAAGCATGGAACATCAAAAATTATAGATACATTTGCAATGTATCAAGCTGCCGCAAACTCCTTGGTCAGTCTCCGTCTTCGCCTGACTTGTTCGGCGAGTCCCTGATTAGGGATGTCCGTAGTTTCACTGATGTCTGAATTTGCAGCTGTGATAGGTCAAAGCGATCTGGTCGTCCAGACCTTCAACGCTTCGTAGTGCGTGATTGCCGTGGTGAACGTGGCCACGCTTCGGCGTTATGTGTCCAGGCGGTTCTCCAAGGCATGTCCCCCACCGAGGTTATTCCTGGGGGGCTCACGGAGGTGTGGTGCTATCTGGAGGAGGTGCCTGCCATCGTGGAGTGGATGGCGCGCTCGGCGTTCAGGCGCGGGGCCACCGCAACATTGAGTTTGGGTCTCGCCCACTTCCCCAACGACTTCGACCTAGATGATGTGACGAGTGGCTACCCATCAGCGACCGGCACGGTGGAGATGTCCGAGGTGCTAAAGCTGACTACGAAAGCTGCCCCTTACGCTGATCGGGTCCTAGCTATGGGGGATCTGCTGCCATACCAGGAGACGGTGTTGGCGTCTGGCGACCCCGAGCCGGAGCATCGTGATATGAAACCGGAGCAGCCCTTCTGGTCGGTGTTGTTGAAGTCGCGGATGACGTACCCGACGAACCCGTGGCAGCCTTTTGTTCGTGTCAAGGGGGGTGGCGATGCTTCTTCGTCAGGACCTGTAGAATAAACAATGTAGTTGGGCAGTTTGTGATGTATGCCAAGTGGCGACTGCTGTAATATATTTTGTAATGTACGCCAAAGGGAGTCAATTGACTCGTATTGTGACCAAGATTGTGTGGTGTATTTGTTTTTGATTGAGCGAGTCCCTGAGCGCGTCCGCCCTTTAATGGGGTATAACTCGATTGTATACTTTTGTGTTTTCTTTTGGTTGTGCGTTGTTTTATCTCTCGCGTCTTCTGAGTGGCGAGTCCTCGAGCGTGGGTAGGATTGATTTGTAGGCGAATCCCCGAGCGTGGTGCTCAACCATATTGGTCGTGTTCCTGTTGTAGGTTGTAAATGCGTTGTTTGTAACGCGTCTCCTCCCCTGGCCCGGAGAGCCAGTCGCTTGGCGAGTCCAAGGCAGCTCTCTTACTTGGTGTGTTCCCAAGCCGCGTGGGGGTTCCCATTGTGCGGAGTCCCCGTGCGTGGAACTTAACCGTTCGAGTCGCTTTGCACGAGGATGGGAGGGACAGGTCGCTGTGAGAAGCGTGTACCGGTTGTCTTGGCCCGGTGGGCCAGTCGGGCTAGGCGACTCCAATGGTGGATCCGGGTTGGCATTTTCATGGACGACCCAAGGCCCGAGTATTTCCGGTGCCCTTGTGCCGCACTACTTAGCCGTGCCAGTCGCTCGACCAGAGGTTGACTTCCGTGGGTAGCTTATTGCTAATATGTACGAGTGCGAGTGGCACAAGAATATGGTGAGTAGACACAATTTGTGCGATCTGAATGAATTTCATTATATATGCCAGCTGAGTACAATTTGAGGTTATAAGTATAGAACTTTCTGAGGAGGTTTACATTCCATGGCCTCTCGACCTCGAGCTGGCCGTCACCCTGTATGTCGATGAGGTAGTAGGCGTCATTGCCGAGGACTCGTCCTATGGCGAATGGCCCCTCCCATGGGGGGGGGAGAGTTTGTGCATGCCTTTCTTGTCTTGGACCAGTCGTAGGACCAAGTCGCCTTCCTGGAAGGTGCGAGTTCGTACTCGGCGGCTGTGGTAGCGGTGGAGTCCTTACTAGTATATGGTGGTGCGAGAGAGAGCTAGGTCGCGTGCCTCGTCGAGTTGATCGATGCTGTCTTGGCGGGCGACCTCGTTGGTCGCTTCGACGTAGTTGGCGACTCGAGGTGAATCGTGCTCTAGGTCGGTTGGCATTACGGCCTCGACGCCGTACACCATGAAGAAGAGTGTGAACCCGGTGGAGCGATTGACGGAGGTGCGGATCCCCCATATGACAGAGGGGAGCTCGTCGACCTAGCATCCTGGGGTGCGCTCGAGGGGCACTTAGAGTCGCGGCTTGAGCCCGTGGAGGACGCTCTGGTTGGCGCGTTCTGCTTGGCCATTCGACTCCGAGTGGGCGACTGAGGCTAGGTCGAGTCGTATGCCATGTTCTTCACAAAATTCCGCCATGGCCCCCTTGGTGAAGTTGGTGCCATTGTCTGTTATGATGCTGGGCGGGTAGTCGTATCGGTAGATGAGCTCGCGTAAGAACTTGGTGGCCATCTTGCCGTCGCACTTCTTTATTGGCTTGGCCTCGACCCATTTTGTGAACTTGTCGACCGCGACCAGGAGATGGGTGAAGCAAGATGGGGCCTTCTTGAACGGGCCTACCATGTCCATGCCCCATACGGCGAATGGCCATGTGATGGGGATGGTCTTGAGTGCTGAACTAGGGAGGTGCGTCTGGTGGGCGTACTTCTGGCACCAGACGCATCGTTGGACGATGTTGGTGGCGTCGGCGTGCGCGGTGAGCCAGTAGAAGCCGTGCCGCATGGCCTTGGCGACTAGCGACTTGGCGCCGGCGTGATGGCCGCAGTTGCCGACGTGAATGTCCTGGAGGATCTTGCGGCCTTCTTCTGGCTGTACACAGCGCTGTAACACGCCAGTCATGCTGCATCTGTGGAGCTCGCCGTTTATGATGATGAAGGATTTGCAGCGGCGCACGATCATTCACACCTCCGTCTCGTTGCTTGGTAGGATTTTGTGCTCCAGGAAGGCGACGTATGGTGCTGTCCAGTCGCTAGGCTCCACAACCATGGCGACTAAGGCCGATTCTGGTTGCAGTGGTATCCCGACATCGATCTCTTTTGGTGGGATGACCGATGGTTTGTGGATGATGTCAAGGAAGACACCTGCTGGTGGCGCTTGTCAGGCCGACCTGATGTGGGAGAGGGCATCTGCCTCCTCGTTCTTGCGTCTGTCGATCCACTCGATGGAATAGCCATCGAAGTGTCCTCCCATCTGGTCTACCGCTTGGCGGTACACGATCATTGTTGGGGAGATGGCGTCACATGTCCTGGCGACTTGGCCGGCGACTAGATCGGAGTCGCCATAGCATCGTAAGCGGTTGACGTTCATCTCCTTAGCGGCTCTCATGCTGTGACGGAGGGCCTTGTATTCTGCCATGTTGTTGGTGCAGGGCTTGAAGTTGAGGTGGATCACGTAGCGGAGCTTGTCTCCTTTGGGAGAGGTCAGTATGACCCCAGCCCCTGCACCGTCAGCGTCCTTGAAGCCGTCAAAATGGAGCGACCAGTAGTGGAGGTACGGGAGCTTCTCTGGCAGCTGTGCTTCTTCCCAATCTGCGAGGAAATCAGCCAGGGCTTGTGACTTGATCGCTTTGCGGGGCTCGTATTTGATGTTGTGGATGCCGATTTCGACGGACCACTTGGCGACTCGCCCGGTGGCCTCGTGATTGCGTATTATGTCTTGCAGGGGTGTGGAGGAGACCACCGTGATCGGGTGCTCTTGGAAGTAGTGTGTGAGTCGCTGTTGAGCTCGGAATACCGCGTACACCAATTTTTGGTACTGCGGGTAGCGCTGTCGTGAGTCTGTCAGGACTTCACTGATGTAGTAGACATGGCGCTGTATGAGGCGTTCCTTGCCCTCCTCCGGTCGTTCGACGACCATCACGGCGCTGACGACTCGTGTGGAGGCCGCGACGTAGACGAGCATTGGCTCTTTGTCAAGTGGAGCGGCGAGGAGTGGGGCCATGAGTAGCACTTCTTTGAGTGCTTTGAGTGCATCATCAGCCTCCGCGTCCCATTGGAACGTGGGATTCTTGCGCATCAGGCGGTAGAGGGGCATTGCCTTTTCGCCTAGTCGAGGGATGAAGCGACTGAGGGCCGCGACTCGCCCTGCCAATTTCTGGATGTCGCGCAGGCACTCGGGTTTCCCGCGTCACGTGATTGTGTTGATCTTGGTGGGGTTGGCTTCGATGCCTTGCTTGGAGACTACATACCCCAGGAGCTGCCCGGTGGGGACGCCGAAGGTGCATTTTCTGGGGTTCAGCTTGATGTTGTACCTCCGTAGGTTTGCGAAGATTTCGGCTAGGTCGGCGAGAAGGTCGTCCTGACGGGTGGATTTTACCACCACGTTGTCGATGTATACGTGGATGTTGCGGCCAATTTGGCTCGCTAGGCACTCCTGCATGCATCTCTGGTATGTGGCGCCGGCGTTCTTGAGGCCGAACGTCATGGTCGTGTAGCAGAAGTCGCCGAATGGCATGATGAACGCCGTCTTCTCCTCATCCTCGACCACCATCTTGATCTGGTTATAACCAGAGTAAGCGTCGAGGAAGCACAGCGACTCCGATCCTGTGGTCGAGTCGATGATCTAATCGATGCGCGGTAGGACGAACTCCTCCTTCGGGCGGGCGCTGTTGAGGTTGGTGTAGTCGATACACATTCTCCATGTGTTGTTCTTTTTTAGAACCAGGACTGGGTTTGCCAGCCACTTGGAGTATTTGATTGGCCGAATGAAGCCTGCGGCTAGCAGGCGCTGTACTTCTTCGGCGATTGCTTAGCGGCGCTCTTCATTGAAGGGCCGTCGACTGCTTTACTGGTCGCACTTTGGGGTCGGCGTTGAGTTTGTGCTCAGCGAGTTCCCTCGGGACACCTGGCATGTCAGATGGCTTCCATGCGAAGATGTCGCGGTTCTCATGGAGGAACCCGATGAGCGTGCTTTCCTATGCGGGGCTCATGTGCGCCCCGATGGTGACCGTCTAGCTGGAGTCGCCTGGGACGAGCTCGACGGTGCGGGTGTGCGTGGTCGCCTCGAACGTGGAGTTCGTGGTGGTTGGTTTCTTCAGGATAGTGGGGTCATCCTTGTTGATGTTGCCTGCGTATTTCGCGAGCTCCTCCGCGTGGTCGGTCTCCACGACAATGATGGCGTCGGCGAGCTCGGCTCCTTTGTCCTCGCATTCCACGGCCATGTCGGGGTCCCCGTGGACGGTGATGATGCCGCTTGGCCCTGGGAGCTTCATCATGTTGTACGCGTAGTGGGGGGTCGCCATGAATTTGGCAAACGTCTGGCGTCCCAGCACGCAGTGGTAGGGCCTGCGGAAGTTCACCAGCTCGAATTCGATTTGCTCGGTGCGGTAGTTCGCCGGTGTGCCGAAGGTGACGGGTAGCGTCACTTTTCCGATCGGGTATGCCTTCTGACCGGGGACGATACCGTGGAAGGTTGTCAGGGTCGGCTGGATTGCCGACTCTGGGAGCTGTAGCCTCTTGAACGTGTCCAGGTACATGATGTTGATGGAGCTCCCGCCGTCCATCAATGTCTTGGGTAGCCAGTAATCGGCCACTTTGGGCCTGACTACCAGGGCGACTCGCCGTGGGTACTCGATTCTGGGGGCGTGGTCCTAGCGACTCCAAGTGATACTCTGCTCGGACCAGTTGAGGAAGCGTGGGATGTCGACCTGTGTCACCGCATTGACGGCGACCGCGCGGGCGAGCACCTTTCTCTCGCGCTTGGTGCCGAGTCCGGTGAAGGTGTGTAGCGAGCCGACGGCGGTGCCAGCCGCCGCTGTTCCCGTTGTCCCGGGGTGGGTTGTTGTTGGGGTCCTCCCTTGCTCGCCTTGCCTTCTCAATATCTTTGAGAGAGTGGCAATCCGCGGTGGTGTGGGTGGCGGGTTTTCCCTCCCTACTATGGTAGATGCAGGGCTGGTTGAGCAGGGCAGCAGGGTCAAATTTCGGCCTCGCTGTATTGTTGGAGCGGTAGTTTCATCGCCACGGTAGTTCCGTCGCGTAATTTCCATCGCATGGTAATTTCTCCGTCAGCGGTAGCTCTTGGTCACGCTGGCGTTAGCGTAGTCGACTCGCCCGTCCGTGCGGCGCTTGCCGGTGATGCGGGTGTTGCTGTATCGCATGTCGCGTAGGCGCCTGCTATCGTGGATGCTGGTTCGCTGTCTTCCTCCCGACTCGTTGTCAGAGTCTTGGTTGGCGTCCTCCTCCGCGTAGCGCTTGGCGATCTCGAGGAGGTCGGGGATGTTGTCGAGCGTCCGGTAGACCCTCTTGATCTTGGCGACCAGGGGTTCGTACCGGCACGCATTCTTGAAGCAATGTATCACCATATCTGGGTGGATGCCGGAGGCATTGATCCATAGTTCTTGCCATCTTTGAACCCAGCGGCGAGTCGACTCGCGTTGTCCCTGGATGCATCACTCCAGGTCTTCTATGGTGGTGGCGCGGGTGTAGGAGCCCTTGAAGTGCCCGATGAAGGCGTCCCGCATTTCTTCCCAGGAGTCGATGCTGTCGGCGGGGAGGGTGTTGATCCATTGCCGAGTTGCACCCTCCATCATCAGGGAAGGTAGCAAGCGGCGAGCAGGTCGGTGTGGCCTGCGATTCCCATTGCCATGAGGTATGTGTCCAGCTAGACAGTGGTATCGTACGTCGGGTCGTACTTTTCGATATTCTTGGGAGCCTTAAAGTTGGCGGGGTATTTTCCCCGTGGATCATGGGTCCGAAGCATTGCGGACCGACTCGACTGAGCGAGCCTCTTGGTTCCAGGTCGCCGCGGTTGGTGAGGGTGTGCCACAAGTCGTTGGGCTGGCACGCCCGCCACGCCTGGTTGTTGATGATGTTCGTTCGGGCATCAATGGGCTGCCCGTTGGCGGCGACCGTGTTATTCACCGGTCGCGGCTCGTTGGTGGACAGAGCAGGGTTTGTGGCCCGTGGCTGGTTCACCAAGGGTTGCGGTGGAGGGCAAGTCAATGCGTTGGCGACTGTGGGGTGACCGCTTGACGCCGCTCTGCTTGCTGAAGAGCGGGAATACATCCGCCCCCGCGGGTCGACTCCTGCGGCTTGTTGTTCGACGGCCCTAACGAGTAGCGCCTTGGCGTATTGGATCTGTAGCGCGACGTCGCCTTGGACGTCGAGGTTGGCGATCGCGGCATCGGCTGCGACGACGTTGTCCATCGGGGTGGAGTAGAGTGGTAGCCCGTTGGCGTCGCGGGCTTGAGGCGAGATGATGATCCGCGGCTGGTTCGGCGGGGGCGTGCGGCCGATGGGTTGTGGAGGGGCTCCGGTCGCCGGTGCGCCAGGTGGTGGTCTCGCGGGATTGCTTCTGCCCGGCGGCGTGTTCTTGTAGTATTCGGGCTCGGCCGCGCGTGTGGGGTCGCTTTCGTCTTTGAAGTTCAAGACGCGGCCCTGGATGTTGGAGTTCAGGCGGGTCCTGATGCGGCGCAGGTGGTAGAACGATATCTCCCACGCCGTTTCCCGCTCAAGGCGATATTTCTCGCGCTCGGCGAGTTTGTTGCGTTGCGCCTCTGTGAGCCGCACGCGGGTTCCTCCACCTGTGTGGCCGTCGCGGTCGGCGGGATCAGCGTGGCGAACGGATCTGGAGGGGAAGTCGTGCTGCCCGCCATGTAGATCGTGTTGAAGCGATTAGATCTGGTGCGGAAGTCTTTAGGCGATTCCGAGCCGAAGTCGGAGTCGAAGATCCCGAGGATGGAGGGGTCCTTGAAATCCTCCGGGTTGGAGACTCGCGTAATGGAGTCCTCTCATGATGCAGCGGTGATAGATCCATCGACCGAGGCAGGGGTCATGGAGTCGGCGTCGTCGTTTAGGGCCTCGTCGTTGGTGGCGGCGTTGGTCTCGCCGCTGTCGCCAGCATTTCGGTGACGAGGCTCCTGATAGAGCGGACCTGCTCCTCCGAGAGCAGATCGCGGTGTGGCTGCTGGGTCGACCGCGCCGGTGAAGCCGACGAAGAGGTTGATGGAGCCGACCGGCATCACTGCGCCGTGAGTGACCGGGCGTGACGCCGGGATGTAGCTGCTGGGCAGGATCTGTAAGATCCCGCCAAAGGCGATCATGCGACCGGTGGCGAGCGGCCGATCGATTGGCGAGTAGGGTCTCGCCGCAGAACTCAGGCCAGTCCCGCTATGCCCCACGGTGGGCGCCACTGTCGTGGAAATGGCCACGGCAGTCGCTGCCACTGGCAGCGATTGATTGAAACGTGAGGAAGAGTTGGCGGCCATCTGCGGTGCGAGATGGGGGCGGATGCACATGGGTTTACCCAGGTTCGGCTCCCCGGAGGGTAAAGACCTACTCCTGCTAGATTAGATTATTGGAGAGCGAGTTACAGGGGTGGCGAGCTCGGCGTCTAAGCAGCGAGTCGCTTGAGGGGGTGTATGATGGAACGTGAGTCTCTAGGATACCCTAGGGAGGTTTATATATGAGGCACCTCGCTAGGGTTTACAAGCTACAACCGAACAAGATAAGGATTCAGAGGTTTTGACCTAATCCGACTGGGCTTATGTTGCGCTCCTGGGCCTCCAGTCGCCAGTCGCCAGGCCTCTCCTTCCATCCTAGTCCAGTCGCCGTCCTTCAGGCGCACTCACAGGCCCTTCGGCCCAATCAGAACATCCTGCTGGGCATACCCCCTTTGGCATATCCCCATCAAAAACAATGCTAAACGGAAAAAAATGAGGCACATCTACAAGACTTGTTTCTTTGTTTTACCTTACGTTTACCGGACCTTTCTAGTTTACTTTTAATCATTGGTTGTTGCAATGGAGGGAGATAGGCCAGGGTTAAAGATTCACCTACATCTGCACATCATATGAGATAAAAATAGTAATACGCACATTCATGTGTGATGATTTAACAAAGATAAAATTTGTCAGCAACACATCCTAATATACTTAGAGCCCCTTCGAGCCACAGGTATAGCAATAGCCTTTTGATCCAACTGTTATACCATGAAGCACCGGAATATAAAACAATTAGTAAGTAAAATATAGATCAATGACTTAAGAAGTGATGTTGTTGTTACTCCTAGATGGATCCCTAAATGAAGACCATACTACCATTTTTGTCACTGGGTTTCCTACGAGATCGCTGTTCACCACTCATCTCACCTCAAGCCTTTATTAATCCATGAGATCTTGGGTACCTACAAGTCCATAGATCAAGATAAGAGACAAATATAAAAAGATACAAATCTCTATCCAATCAATACACAATACTCCCATGAATTGGGTGCACATAATCACTACGAGGTTTCACCCCAACGCGTAGCCCATGAGGACGACTCACTCATAACAATAAGATCAAGGATAAAACACATTGTGCAAAATAGTTACACTGAAATCAAATATCCTTACAATGGTCATCAATTCACAAGGAGATCTCAAGTACAAGATGATGGCTATGGCTATCGAGAGGATGAACTATGGTGGTGGATCTCCTTCGGTGGTGTTGTGATGCAATCTGAGAATGACGGCCCTCTGCGTGGTGGCTAGAACCTCAAAATATATAGGCACCTTCATGAAAGTTATAGGGTTTGACTTGACGGATCAGTCGTCACCTGGTACAGGCGGGCTGTACGGGCGGACCTTGCCCGTACCATAGTTGTTAAGCCTCTAGAAGGTTGGTTTTCGACCTTGGTTTGCTTGGTTGTGTAGGCAACCTCATAATTTTCATTAATTGCTCCCGATTTTGCTTTAAAGTGTGATTCCCTACACAACACAATTTAAAACAAAGGATTGCACATCTTTACAATAATTAGTCATTAGTAGCAAGGTTAGAGAGATTCTTGGCCATTTGTTTGATTAAAAATGCGATTTAAACGCGGAGGAAGATGGCTATTTTCATAGCCATCACTTGGCGACTCCAACGTTGAATCCCTCAACGGCATCGTGCCAGTCACCACCGGGGCAATCACGAAACCTAACTAACCTAGAGTACTGTTGAACACGAAGGAGGGTCGCTAACCCAATCTCAACACCGGGCATCATCAGAGAAGAGGGAGAGGGGCCATCCGACCCGGATCTGGAGGAACCAGAGAGGGGCAAGACCCATTTTAATTAACTAAAAATGGAATTGAAATCATGAAATTTTGAAACAACGACAAGTTGATAGCAGATATAAGACAGAAAACATCACATGCCCATGTTATATGTCCTAGTGGACACACTCATTACTTATGAAGTCCTTCTGTGAAATCATGATGATATTGTTTAGTGATAAATGTACCCAGCAATTCTCCATGCAATGTTTTAATTTCTACACCCGATATGCAAAGAATATATAGACCATGAATACAATGTGTTCTCTCTATGATTCAAGAGTGTCACCGCCTCTCTTTCTCGATACTAACTATTAGCGAATATAATCACGAGAGAAGAGAAACATAACGGGAGATAAGTTGAGAATAGGATACATCGAGAAATGAAAGCTTTCCTTCACAAAGAAATGAAGTCTAATAAGATGTGTTCAATGTGGGGTTCTTGTGTAGCTTTCAGCAGGTGCCCATGGAGCGGCGCAGTCCTTGGGAGTGCTCTCTAGGCGACCATGTCATCAACTTCTCCGGCCGAAGGGTGGCCACTTCCTCCTTGTCTGCTGGCTTCTGATGTCCAGATCAAGGGCGAAATCAACCTCCTGTTTTGGAGGTCTTCTAGCCATGTCTTTCTTGGCTTGTGGTGAGCCAAGTGGTCTAGTCCGTAGTGCCATTGTGGTTGAGCAAGGCGAGCTCCGTCGGCGTGGTGGAAGTGCAACCAGACCTAATCGCGTTTCCTGTGCTAGATCTAGGGTCCTAGATGCATATTTGTAAGGGCCGAGTTGTAATTTTCAGTTTTTATGGGGTCCTCTCCATAAAATGCATCGCTCAAAGTTAATGCATTCTTTTGGTCGATCCCCATTCATATGTAGTTTTATTTTTGAGAAATGTTTACCGATCTATTTATACTCATAAAAAGCAGTATAAAAAATACATGTAATAAAAATTACAAGCGACAACTACAAATACTCAAACGAGCTAAATTCTTGCCGTTGTCCTTGTCCCTCCCTTAGTGGAGCCTGACAAAACTTATTATATTATAAAAAAAGACATCAATTTAGAAAGTCAAAAGCGTTTTTTCTATTTCTGACTAACATAATTAGTTTGGTATAATATAGGACTTTCTCATTTATTTTATTCTACCTAATTATATCTACGACCCACAGGCTAATAACAAAACGAAACAATCCTCTTTTTTTGACCATAGAGAAGCCGTAGATCATTTTTCTTCTTTAGAAAATCTACCAAGGGCAATAGTTATAGTGATCCTCCTATTCAATTGCTTCAACCATTTCCGAGGCCTCATGTCACTTCCAATGCATACATGTGGGTTACTCTTCAATGCCCTCTTCAATGGTTTCAAAGATAGAAATTTTATTATGGAATAATGAAATCGAGACATCTTCACCTTGGAAGATAATTCACATATAACGCGACGACAACATCTACTAGTAAATGTAGAAGTTTGAAGTGGTGGCTAGATCTTTGATGTCATCACCCTCTTCTTTTTTGAAATTATGTTTTTTATGGTTTACATTGCAAATGCCCATTTTAATTAACTAAAAACGGAATTGGACTCATGAAATTTGAATGGGCCAGGACAAGTTGATAGCAGGCATAATAACATAGAAAACATTACATGGCCATGTTATAGATATTTTTTTAAATAATACGTTTTTTAATTAATTCCACGAATAATACACGAATCAGGGGATTGTCAAATATAGTGCGGCGTCGGTATTTCAAATACTGAAGTGGCACGGTCGGCTTTTGAAAAGCCGAGCGGGGCTATCGGCGGTTAAAAAGCCGACCATAGTTGACGGCGGGCCCTGCGCTGCCGGGTGGTCGACCGACAGGGGCACGTCGGCACTTGAAGCGCCGAAATGAGCACTTGGCTTTTGAAAAGCCGAGGGCCTCCTTCTTATCCTCGCGCCGTGGCTATCCCCGCCCCGCCTGTGCGTGCTCTTATTCTTCCTCTCTCTTGTTATTGCTATCTCTGCGAGTTGCACCACTTTGAGCTTATTTTTGCTCTGATTTCCACCTAAATTTGTTGCCGAGATACAAAATAAAAGCTTGTAGAGTCCCGATCTACTCATGTGATTGCCTGGTGGAGCGATTTGAGGTGTTTTTGTGGAGGGATTTGGTGGTGTTCTTTGGGAGCAATGGCTATGGTGCAGGCTGGGGCTGCAGCTTGAGCCAGCTGCACGATGGAGGTGCCGATTTGGTGAGTGGATACTGCTGCACATCAGGACTTCACACGCTTCAAGGGTAAACCCTAATTTCTTGCTAACTGTAGTCATTTGTGTATGTTTATCGGTAGCCTTGGATGTAGTCTGTTAGCTGCAAGATTATTCGGCTATATGATTAGATGTACATTTGTAGATTATAATGTGCCATTGTACGGGCATTTGACAATTTGTGGTCTTTTTTAGGTTGGGAGTAATGTCAAATAATATAGTGTTTAGGTTCCACTATGGTAACGATGTTGTCAGAACAAACGAGCATGGAGTTGATTTGGGCGAGTTTAATTTTATTGATGAAGTGCTCCAGGGTCCTAAAACAGTGTCCGTTACTGAGTTGAAGGATTAGTTATGTACTCGTTTAGGGCTCCCTCCAACCCATACTGTCGGTGTTAATGTATTATGGACTAAGTCAAGAATTAAACCTGGTTTTTATTTGAGACCGATAGAAGTACAAACTAAATGGGTCAAATGGATGAAAGCCTGTGAGAAAAGGGGAGTTAACCCTACTGTCTTAGTGCTTCCTGTGGCGAAAGAGCCTAGGTATGATCATGGCCAGAGTAGTCAGACACAACATGCTAGCGGTGGTTATGATCATGGCCAGAGCAGTCAAGCCCACGACGAAGGTGGTGGTGTCTACTATCATGGCCAGAGCTGTCAAGGCCAAGATGGCGGTGGTGGTTATGAATCTGGTCAGAGTAGTTATGCACACACCAAGGGTGGTGGTTATGAATCAGCTAAAGGTAGTCATAGGACACGAGAAGATGTTTTCAATGGTGAGTCTGATGAAGATGAGATACACGAAGGTTGGTTGCAAGATCAGATGGAAGCCGAAGATTCAGAAGACGACAGTGATAACTCTCATGATTCCGCCGAGTCTGATCAAGAAGAGATCGTCCAACCTGTTCCAGTATCATGGAATGATGACCACAGAGCATGTCCTTAATGGGTTCATGGGGACTAATGAGGAGGAGGATCAGCTAACTCAGCAGTATCAGGTTGACTAGTTTGGACAATACCAGAAGCAGACTCCACCACCTTTCCCCACATAGGATACACAGACCGAGGGTGACGGGTCAACTCTACCTTCCTGTAATGTGGGGCCACCTAGAAGGTACGGATGGAGTTGGTTGGTGCCATGGCAACCGCGTGACTGGTGGCAGTGATATCTATCTATGTATGAGACATATGTATATCTATCTATGTATGAGACTTGTATCATCTATGTATGAGACACCTTTCTATTATTTCACATTTTTATTCGACAAACACTTCAACATAACTTGCAACACAGTTCAACATAACTTGCGGTACATAAATAAGATCGCTCTCTATCCCTACGACTATGCCTTACCCTTGCCCTTCGACGATGACTCACACTTTCCCTTTAACGATGGCTCGCCCTTACTCTTCTTCGCATGCGCCTTCTTCATGGCCTGCCTCTTGTCCCACTCAGCTCTCGCCCTGGTACCAACTAGCGGCGACATGAAGAGATCATCTTCATCTTCACTCTCATCTAGCTTGTCATTGCTCTTCTTGGCCTATGCCTTCTTCATGGCCTACGCCTTGTCACGCTCTGCTCTATCCCTGGTACCACCAACTGGTGGCATGAAGAGATCGTCTTCATCTTCACTCTCTTGTATCCACAACCAAGGGTGCTTGTCTTCCCTCTGCCTTGCCTCTTCGTTGAAGAATCTTTGCTTGCCCCACCTAGCATTGATCCTAGGAAGCTCTTGCCGTATCTCCTCTAGGGCCCTCTTTGTCCACCCTTTTCTACATAATGCCTCACTGATACATTGCAAACGTATCTATAATTTTTTATGTTCCATGCTTGTTTTATATCTACTTTCTTATGTTTTGTCCACACTTTGGAGTATTTTTACATATTTTCTAGAACTAACTTATTAACAAGATGCCACAATGCCAGTTGCCTGTTTTCTTCTGTTTTTGGTTCCAAAAAAGCTAGAAAATGAATATTCTCGGAATTGGACCGGACAAAAGCCAAAGTCGATATTTTACCAGAAGACTCACGTATCCAGAAGACAAGACGGAGAGGGGCCAAGGGCTGGCCACACCATGTGGTGGCGGGGGTCCCCTGGCCACGCCACCAGGTGGTGTGGGCCCCTGGTCCACCCTCTGGCATCACCCCTTCGCCTATAAGAAGCCTCCTGATGAGAAAACCCTAAAGAATCCAGCCTCCAGCAACGAAAAGTTCCGCAATGCCGCCGCCACCGAAGAGGAGATTTTGGGGACAGAAAGTCTCTGTTCCGGCACCCTTCCGAGACGAGGAAGTGCCCCCGGAGCCATCTCCATCAATCTCCACCACCATCTCCATCGCCATTGCTGATTCCCATGATGATGAGGGAGTAGTTCTTCCTCGAGGCTAAGGATTCTACCGGTAGCTATGTGTTCATCTCTCTCTCTCTATGCATGATTATATTGTGACCATGAGTTTGTAATCAAGTAGATCTATTCTGCTACTCAAGTGCTTTAATGAATCTTTGCTTATCCCCACGTGTGTGAAGTTGACAGTGTGCACACCGTGTGGCACTTTGGCTAAGGTTACATAAATACTTGTTATGAGTTATATTTGGAGTTAGATGTCTCTATGAAATTGTGGTGTTTGTTGGAACCATCTAGCGC
Organism: Avena insularis; assembly: GCA_023614405.1. Taxonomy (NCBI): domain Eukaryota; kingdom Viridiplantae; phylum Streptophyta; class Magnoliopsida; order Poales; family Poaceae; genus Avena; species Avena insularis. The sequence continues at coordinate 652,906,479 of CM042690.1, read as the reverse complement.
TCAAGGTGATAGTGAGGGGTTATCTAGATGGGGAAAGCGAACTTTGAGGAGTGCTATTATAGCCCTACCATGGATTAGAGTGTCCAACCGGAGAGTAGTTCAGAGTAGTATCATGAAGAGAAGATATTTATATGAGAGTGTTCACTAGCGAAAGTATGATCCCTAGGCCTTGTTTCTAAGCATTTAAACACTGTTTCCAACTAGATCTGTGATACATTGCATATGTATCTATAATTTTTGATGTTCCATGCTTGGTTTTATCCACTTTCTTGTGTTTTGTTCCAACTTTGGAGTGCTTTTCAGATCCATTCTTGGACTAACCTATTAACAAGATCCACAGTGCCAGCTGCCTATTTTCTGCTGTTTTTGGTTCCAGGAAAGTCAGAAAATGAATATTCTCGGAATTGGACGGGACAAAAGCCAAAGTGCCTATTTTTCCGGAAGTCATCAGATGCCAGAATACGAGACGGAGAAGGGCTGGGGGCCGGCCACACCACCTGGCCCGCGCTAGGGGGTGGTCTGGCCGACCCCAGCACCCGCTCGGCCTCTCCTTCCGCCTATAAGATGCCTTCGGGACCAAAACCCTAAGTACTCGATCAAAAAATCCACGAAAGAGTCTATAGCTGCCGTCATCTCCATCCCTAGATCAGGAGGGATCTGAAGCTCTTCCCGGCACCCTGCCGGAGAGGGAAATTCACCCTGGAGGCCTTCTTCATCATCATGCAAGCCTCCGGTGTGATGCGTGAGTAGTTCATCCTTGGACTACAGATCCATGTAGTAGCTAGATGGCTGGTTCTCCTCCTTTGTGCTTTCATGTTTAGATCTTGTGAGCTCTGTTCATGATCAAGATCATCTATTTGTAATTCTGCATGTTGTGTTTGCGGGGATCCGATGGATATGGAGTTGCTATTTCAGATTGATTATTGATTATATCATGTCTTTGTTATTTGTGATCTTGCATGCTTTCCGTTGTTAGTAGCTATCTTGGCCAAGTAGATGCTAGCAACTCCAAGGGTTAGTATTTATGCTCGATAGTGGGTTCATGCCTCCGTAACTGGGAAGTGATGTAAATCTCTAAGGTACTAGATGTGCTGTTGCTACTAGGGAGAAAACAACAATCCTTTGTTCATAGAACAATCGTATTGTTTACATTACACGCAATTCATAAAGCAATAATCTGTTGCTTGCAACTTAATACTGGAGGGGGTTCAGATGATAACCGGAAGGTGGATTATTAGTCATAGATGCAGTTGGATGGTGGTCTATGTATAATGTTGTAATGCCTAATCAAGTCTCAAAGGAGTCAAGATGATTAGTATATGCTTGTATGTTTTCTCGATGTTTGTCAATTGCCCCGCTGTAATTTGTTCACCCAGCATGTTATCTATCTTAAGGAGAGCCACCTCTAGTGAACTATGGATCCCGGTCCTTTTCTTTTACATACAATCTATAAACTGTTTACTGCTTTGTGTTTACTTTCTGCAAACTATTACTTCTTTCCATTCGATACGTTTAATCCTTTGTTTTCAGCAAAACACGGTGAGATTGACAACCTCATCGCAAGTTGGGGACAGAGCTCTGTGGTTGTGTTGTGCAGGTCTCCACGTTGCTACTAGCACCGGTAGTGCGCCCTGCCAAGGCTTAGCTAGCAACACCTTTGGGGTGTTTCCTTGCTCCTAGTGGTTCGATTAAACCTTGGTTTCATAACTGAGGGAAACTTGCTGCTGTGCTCATCATACCTTCCTCTTGGGGTTCCCAACGAGCTCTACATCAACACCGAGCCATTAAGCATTTTTCTGGTGCCGTTGCTGGGGAGTCAAGGACATCTTCACAAGGGGAGTCCCTCATAACCAATCTCTTTACTTTGTTATTTTTGTTTTGCTTAGTTTCTTTTTGCTTTGTTTGCTTGTTTTGTTATTAAAAACACAAAAAATTCGTTTTACTAGTTTGCTTTCTTATTTGAAAACCCAAAAAAATGACTACTCTTGAAAACACTAAGTTGTGTGACTTCACTTGCACCAACAACAATGATTTTATGATCATACCTATTGCTCCACCTGTGCCTAAAGATACTTTCTTTGAGATAAAACCTGCTTTGCTCAATCTTGTTATGAGAGAACAATTTTCTGATATTGATCTTAATGCTTCTTCATTTGAGAACACTTGATTCTTTCTTGCTTCTTATGCCTAACTTAAAAGCGTCCCAGTTTTGAGGGGAATAACACCCATAGGGTAGGTGCTGGTGTTATGAGGGGATTATCCTGAAGGTCTTGTCCGGTTATCCGAAACCCGCATACTACTGTATGATAATCCACGACAGTTCATGGCGGATGTATTGGATCTTGTGGGTAAAGTGTACAACCTCTGCAGAGTGTAAATCTATTCAAATAGCCGTGTCCGCGATTAAGGACGGGTTGGACAAACTTCTATAGAGCGGTGCTGGTTTTGATTTCAAAAAGGATTTCGGAAAAGAAATGGTTTTGGAAATGTTTTGACCATGGGATGGTAGGAAAGGATACCTGTTCTAACCATGGGATGGTCAGGAAGGTATGGAAGGAGTTTGGTCGTGGGACGACCTGAAAACGGGAGCAAAGGGGTGACCCAGTCCTAATGTTTTCCAAAACTTTTCAAAAAGGTTTCCAAAATGTTTAGAAAAGTTTTCAACAAAGATATGTAGGTGCTATATCTACAAGAGAACTATTTGAGAAAAGAACCTTTCTTGGAGCCCTCCTAATACCACATCCATATTGCATAGCCTCTTGTTATTATTACTTTATTTAGGTGGTTTGTGAGTACATTCAAAGTACTCGCTGGCATTGTCCCTGGCTATTAACTTGGTCAGATTCCAAGAAGAAGGTGGGATGGCGACTATGCGATCTAGGACGTTCTCCCAGTCAGTTGCCTTTATGAAGCTCCGCTGATGTTTATTGATGTAGCCTTAATGGCCTTTATGTAAGGCTTGTAATTCGGTACATTCTCGGATGTTGTAATCATACTTGTCGGTTATGTGTCACGACTAACTGATCATAGGATCGTGGTTGTATGCATAACATGGATTCTCGGAGGATTAATCCGGGGCCCCCACAGACTTGGTATCAGAGCCATCCTGACTGTTGGAGAACCTTAGTTAGCATGGTCGTTAGTCAGGAACCTTATTTTGAAAACCCCAGCTTATGAAAACTAGTTTCCCAATGAGTTTCCAAAAAGTTCTACTTCTTCTCTTACTCTAAGTAAATGCTTTCGAAAATGGTTTCCTCTATATCTCGTCCAAACTTCAAACCTACGGATTTTAAATAACTAGGATCTAGAACCCGGTAAAGACAATGAGAACAAGATGGAGACAAGAAACTACCAACAAGCACAAGGAGACTACGATATCTCTCTACCAGCGGAATCCTCATAATCAGAAGACCTCAGGTGTTGCACTACCAGGAAGCGTCTAGGATACGATGAAGAATTTATCGGCCAGAAAGTGACTCCGACCTGAAGAAAGACGAGATCTAGGGTCAGTAGTCCTAAGGATAGGATTCCCCAACATCGCGAGTAGTTAACTCCTTGGTCCATAGCATTGACCCGTGTTTGCTTGCCTAAGTGCCTCCTATGTTGCTTGATGTGTGATGTTTGCCATAGGACATTGCGATTCCCTCGCTCTGTTCGCCTTGGTTGGATGTTCTGGTTTGCTTTGACCTCTTTAAAAATGTGACTCGAGGAGCGATAACCCACCTAGTAACTCAGGAAGCCCCTGTGTTAGATGTCGGTAATGAGACCCATACTAACCTCGAGAGTATATGAGAGGAAAAGCATCGCAAGAACCAGAAGTTCGACATCGTCAAGGCAGAATCAACTCGAAGATTTCACCTCAGCAGGACGGCATACCTTGTCAAACTCACCTTGCAAGACTTGTCAATGGCACCATACTCCTTTGTTCCTCAGTCTACTACAGCCAGAAACCGTTGAAGCTGGAAGTCGATCACCGAAGGATCCTCAATATCCCCAGGAAACCACCCGATAAGTCAACCAAGACAAAGGGTGAAGACCTAACTATGCTGACCTTCGGTATATTAGGGCCTCTGACCGCCTCAGGAGACTAACTAATCTAGTCGACCCTACCCAAACTGACGGGATGTTCCTCCCTAGAAGGTCAGAACCACCGCTAAAGCCAGATATCAAGGAAGCATGAAGACAGTCTCCTCGAAACTGGATGTCTCAACTTTGACTGAAGACTATCTTGAAGAGTTGTAAACCGCTAACTTACCTTGAGCTAACACCCCGTTATAAGCTTCGTTAGGAAACCGCCCCCGCCAAGGTTGATAAAATAAGGCGTCACTCGAAGACCCGACCTCAAGATTTCCAGGGAGATACAGCTTTCCGCTAATATCGGGTCAGCACTCCAAGACAGAAGATCCACACCCTTCTTGATGAACCTTAGTAAAGCTCTAAGGTGGAAAGACTGCGTCTTTCCACTCAATCCTCAGAACACTATCTACTCGAGGATACTCCAGAAAGACCGCCAGATTTGACGCCTTCTCGCCAAACAACAACCCCAAAGTTATCCGATGAGAAACTAACTGAAGATTCTATGAAGTCCGTCCGCTACTGCAGCTGAAGACCCACCCAAAGGACCGCCGAAACACTAACCCTTAGGTCCTTAATGCTTAGAGGACGTGAGACTCCAATGACTCCACTAGGCTAGATATGAAAAATAATAGTATATAAGCCCCGTAGGACATAGCTTCACAGCCGCTCTCTGAGATCTCGACTCCAGAAGAAAGATGGACGACAATCCCCAAAGCCCCCATTCAACGACTCCAAGAAGGAAGGACTACGTCGACTCTCCGAGCCACCCTAGTTTAACCCTAAGGGGGAAAGACTGCGTCTTTCCCACTTAATAAAATAACCCTCTGCCCGGAGCAACCTCAGGATCCCCGACCCTAAAATCGTTAAATAGGATACGCCGCAACCCTAAGGAAAGGTTGTGAATCCTTAGAGAGAGGTACTCCCCGCTACAAATTCTATCCTCCGACGAGTACTCCATGAAGTTCAGCATCGACGCAGTCTGCCCAGTCTAAGCCCTCGATGATATAGGCTCCGGAAGGAAAAGGAGTTCATCTCTCAAAATCAAGACTGGACTCTACTCAACTCGCAGTGCATCCCCGAAAACTGAAGCAGCTTCATCGATAGAGTAGCCACTTTCAAAGATGGAGTCCGTAAGATAGCCCGCCTAAAAACAGTAGCGCTAACCTTGACTCAAAATCCCCTAACCTTACCCTCCGGAATCTCGGGACGAGATTCTTTTAAGGGGGAAAGATCTGTAACATCCCAATTTCGGCAACCCTGATTAGTTGACCAGAATGCAAAAATTAGGGGGAACAAAAACTTTTTCTTGCTTAATGCTGAAGTGTTGCTTGTTGTTTGGATATGCTTATGCATATGAATGTGTATTAGATGATATACTCCTTACCTCAACACCAGCTATCAAAAAGCTATTTAACAAAACTACCCTGGCTCACTTAACATATTCTCAAATATTCTGGCATTTCAAAACCTGAGCCCAGATGCTTATGTAACCAAACTATTTTTGTAACTTATATTGACAAAACTATGGAGAGTTATATAATATAATCGCCTTATGTTTTCAAGACAAAACCTTCAACTACTCTTACCTCTAGGATCTCCAAAACCTTTTTGTAAGCTTTTGAATTCTACTCTTGGTAGAGATACCAAGGATCTTACCTTGTTCAAACTCCAACCTATTTCAAAATACCCATCCTTACCTCAAGCTAAGCTTGGTGGTAACCCCAGTAGTAGTTGTTTTGTCTGCAAGATGAGTTGCCTTGATTTGCTGATTGAAGTGTCTACTTAGGAGATAGTATGAGCTACTCTAGGAGCTCATCACTAGGATCAAGAGGTTTCCAAGTTCATCACTACCTAAGGAAGAATACAAAGCAGGATCTGATCCCTAGCTACTAGGTGATCAGCTAAAACCCTTAACTAGAGAAATTCTGCAGAGATCCATTCTAGAAGTTTTCAAGTCAATGAAGACCAATATCAAGCAAGGAAACTTCCTAATCAATCTACTCTTCAATAATATCCACTTGATGATGATTTGGTACCTTGCAATCCATCAAAATCATCACCCCCACATTCTAGTCAAATACCCTAAGTCTGCCAAATTTGGCTAAGTCTGGAAATATGTTTCCAACATCACCTTTTTGAATGTCTCCCTTTATCAACCCTTGTGAATCTTTGGTAATGCACCTGAACCATATTGTTAACAATCCTAAGTACTACCAAGGCCCACTCTTTCGCTTGGTTTGGGCATTATCCAACCCACTTGTTCTTGATGGTTTTGCAGGAAAGATAATAACGTTTCCTGCAAATCTAGTCAGCATGCCTACTTTGGTAGAATCTCACACCACCATACAACCTTATTTGGAACAACTCTTAGCATGGTTGTGTTCTAATCATATAGGTCTAGCATTACCTACTTCACTTGTTCCAATTGGATCCTTGAGCTATTTACACCCACAAGGTTTTGAAGGCTAGTTGATAATCTGCTTTGGTAGGCTTATTTTATTCAAAGTTTGAAAGCCTGCCTTGGTGAGCTCAAGCAGGATCAAGCTCAAACCTCTACACCATTGAAATCTACAACACTTTATCTATCCATCCATATATCCCATGCCCCCAAGGGGAGATCTAAGCTCCCAGATCCAACAAGGTTTTGGTGGTATGAAAACAATCTTACCCAAGATCCCCAAATCTCTAGTTTTCACCAAAATCCACTTGAATTCTCCAATCCCAAGGTTCCAAATGCTTAGAACACCTTGTATACACCATCTAAATTTCTCACCAAGATTTATCAAATATTACCCATAATTATTTTGGCTCCAAATCATTTTAATTCTTTAATAGACAAATTCTTAAAAACCTCTTCCATAAAGGAAAGTTTGGATTTTTCCAAAGCACTTCCCCAACTTTTGGCTCAATTAAGACCCACATATCATACCCCATCTTCCCACTTCAAAAATAATTATTTTTGATGATCTTTATTATTTCTTTTTGCCCATTTTCTTAAATGGCTGAAATGGAATAATAATTATTTAAAATACTTTTATCTTTCAATAAATCTTGGGAAAATTCCCCTAAGTCTGTATTCACATTTGCGATCATCTCACTTCAAAAAATCCATCTGTCCAAAGTAAAATTATCAAATTATCTTCTAGAAACTACTTCTGCACTTTTTGAATAAAGGATTTTAAGAGGACTTCTAATCTCCTGAAAAATCCCAAATAAATCCTAGAGAGGACTTTTAACTCTACCCATCTACTAGTACCATTTCCTCATCTTGGACAATGCAAGTTTCTGAACTTGTTTCACAACCATCTATTCCCCCAATTTGGCAAGTCTAGCTAGAAACAAACTAAACCAAGATCAAACCACCACCACTCTTGCAAGACAAGGCACCATAACACCCAACACTCATCTCTGGTCGTGATCACTATAGCATGGCACTGTAGAACCCTCTTCCCCGTGTCCTTTAGTGCTTGGAGGAAGGAGAGAGGCACCTATTGGTCATAGCCTCTTCTTTACTTCTTGCAGCAGCCAACTCACCTCACCCCTCCTATGCACTCGACCAGAATACCACTCTCATGCCCACATCAACCTTCCCTGGTTTCACCTCCCTCCCCCACATGCTCCATGGACCAAGTCCATCAAGGACTACTCCCTCTCGGTATAATTGGCCAGAGGCCACCCTACTCCCTCCTACTCCCTCAATCCTCCCCCTCACCCTCCCCTGATCTCCTAGAGAGCTCTAGATCCATCTCCTCTACTCCCCATCGCCGTGGAGGCGAGCAAGCTCTCATCTCGGTCTCCCTCGAGTAGTGGAGTACAGGATCGACCCCGACCTTCCCTAGTGCCTCAGATCCCCTCCACAGCCTCCATATAGCTCCCCTGTTCCTTCCCACCTAGCCCCTGTTCCTGCATGGAGCTGGAGAAGAAGAACCTCCCCTCTCGGTCATCTCCATGGATCGAGCTACATGCTCTCTTCCCTGCTCCCCTTCCCGTGCATATTTGGGACCTCCAGGCTCCCCTGCATCTAACCATGTCCCTCTCTCTGCTCAAGAGCTTTCAGAACAGCACCTCCGGTGAGCTCCCGAGAGCACCACCGCGGGCGCCGTTGGGTGAACCCCTCCCCGACGCGGAAATCGGCCTTGCCGCCCACCGTTGAAGTCACCATCGTCCACCGCGTCTTCTCTGCCGCCTCCCTGACACCGGCGAGCCCTCAGGTGAGCTCCTTGAACCCTGTCGGCGGAACCTAGGGTTTCCCCCTCCCTCGCGCCGGACAGAGATTGCAGAACCCAGTCTGCCGTCCATCGTCCTTAGATCAATGGCTGGTAGTGCTCCTTACCCCTTCGGCGCCCCCTGTGAATGACCGCTGGGTCCCGCCTGTCGAGCTTGAAAACTCCTTCCCGTGCTCAGCTCGCCCCGGGTGGGCCGATTCTCCACTGTGCGGCCCAGTTTCAAGTAGATCCAGGCCCGGCTTTGGCGTTTTCCTTTTTCTTTTTCTTTGGGAATTATAGATCTGAAATACACCTGTAAGTTTAAATCCAAATAAAATACAAAACTGCATGATCTCGTCCAGGTGACAATTTTACATGGTCCCCTAGGGTTTTCCACATCATGCAGAACTGGTATTTTACCCAAAGTAATTTCCATTATTTATGGGCATTATTTCCACCAAAATGTGTCTATCCCACCAATTAAATTCCTCTATCAGCTTCACATCTCCAAATGGAATGAAATCAAGTGCCACTGGTATCTTTTGGATGTACCTATCTCTGGACCTTGGTCTCATGCCAAGGTGAACAATACCTTGCCCTTGGTAAAAATAACAGGATCCCTCTAGTTCCGACTTTAGAAAATTCCCTAGACCAAATAATGAGTCCAATTTACCCAAGTCCAATTATCCTGGATGTGGTACACTAAGGCCTATCCAAATACAGGAGCTCATGATTTATTGGGCCTTAGGTATTTATCTGTGAATTAAACTGTTTTGTGCATGGTTTATTCACCTCTAAATTCACTACAGTAGCTATAGAGCTCCAAAAGGGTGATTCAAAATTCTACAGAAAGGTATTCTAAATACCTATAATGTTTCCTTAGATACATCTCAAAAGCTTTTGTAGATTAAATATGGTGAAAAAGACAAGTTGTCTACAGAACTGCCATTGGGAATTTCCCGAGGGCTTTCTGGTAATTATTTTGGCGATATTCCAAATCTCAGTGAACAAGTACATCAAGGCCTACCTAACCATCCAAGGAAATAATTTTTGGATCTCCAGAACCTTTCTGGTGAATTATTTCCTAAAACTAGAGTCTTATTCACTATAAAAATCACTATAAATCTTTTGTAAGTGATAAAATAGTGAAACCACTTTTGTTGGCTTCATCTTATCAGTACCTATCTGTTGGTATCATGTTTTTACAATAGTACCATACATAATATGGTCTTGTAGAAAAATCCATCTCTTAGGTAGTTTATAGACTATAAATCCTAAGGGGTATTCATTCCCTTCTCCAAGGTCATCTCAATCTCCTAATTCCCATCCTCTCAAAACCATCTGAATCTTAATCTGGTATTATCCATTTGTTTGCTGTATTGTATTGGTGCTTGCATGCCTTGTGTTGATTGTGCCCTTGTTTGTTTGCATTTGATGTCTGGACGATGATAGTTGCGATGAAATCGGAGAGCAGGAGAAGTAGTAATTATTATTGGTATTATTGGGTAATCTAAGAAGAAGTCCAGGGACAGCTATGCCATACTGCTGATCTCAGGAAAGCCACCTTCTTGCTCATAAGCCTTGTCCTACTATTTTACTTATGCATGTTTTATCTACTGTTTACTAAAACTGCATTGTTTTACTATATGTTGATATATATATGGTAGTGGTTTGGATCCTCTGAACTATTACTCTTGGTACTACTAAGTACAACCCCCTTGGTGATACCTAATCGCCCATAGTGGAATAGATGGTGTATTACACCATACCCCTTGGAAACCCTGATTTAGCCTAACAAAAACTCTAGGTTGGGAACCCGAAGGCAGGGATGGTTTCATAAAAAGTTTTTGACAGAAAACCAGGCAAGTGGGACTTGTCGAGGAATTTTTTATAAACAAAATGTTTTGGTATTCATGCCCCTGGTGGAGGCACCAAAGTTGAAGGAGGAAAAACTGTTTTCGAAAACGCACCTGGTTCTTTGCAGTCTAGCTATAACAACTTAAACCCGTGCAACCACACTACTCTTATATGGGAAGGGGCTTGACCCGAAAGTGGTTCTCTCTGATACCGGTGCCTCGCAACTACTACAGGGGATCGGGGATCCCTGGAGGGTGGGCCTTCTCCGATAAAGGTGGGACCTAGAGAAGGAACGAAGGGTCGGCATGCCTCCACGCATTACTATGGGCCCCTCATTGAAAGCGCACACTCTCAAGGAGTGGAAAAAGCGCTCTGGTTGGTCCTCGCCCGACGTCCTGGTTTTGAGGGAAATAACACCCATAGGGTAGGTGCTGGTGTTATCAGGGGATTATCCTGAAGGTCTTGTCCGGTTATCCGAAACCTGCATACTGCTGTATGACGATCCACGACAGTTCGTGGCAGATGTATCGGATCTTGTGGGTAAAGTGTACAACCTCTGCAGAGTGTAAATCTATTCCGAATAGCCGTGTCCACGGTTAAGGACAGGTTGGACAAACTTCTGTAGAGCGGTGCTGGTTTTGATTTCAAAAAGGATTTCGGAAAAGAAATGGTTTTGGAAATGTTTTGACCATGGGATGGTCGGAAAGGATACCTGTTCTGACCATGGGATGGTCAGGAAGGTATGGAAGGAGTTTGGTCATGGGACGACCTGAAAACGGGAGCAAAGGGGTGACCCAGTCCTAATGTTTTCCAAAACTTTTCAAAAAGGTTTCCAAAATGTTACAGAAGTTTTCACCAAGATATGTAGGTGCTATATCTACAAGAGAACTATTTGATAAAAGAACCTTTCTTGGAGCCCTCCTAATACCACATCCATATTGCATAGCCTCTTGTTATTATTACTTTATTTAGGTGGTTTGCGAGTACATTCAAAGTACTCACTGGCATTGTCCCTGGCTATTAACTTGGTCAGATTCCAAGAAGAAGGTGGGATGGCGACTATGCGAGCTAGGACGTTCTTCCAGTCAGTTGCCTGTAGGTTAAGGCATGGCTCGGGCTCTATGCTTGATGAAGCTCCGCTGATGTTTATTGATGTAGCCTTAATGGCCTTTATGTAAGGCTTGTAATTCGGTACATTCTCGGATGTTGTAATGATACTTGTCGGTTATGTGTCATGACTAACTGATCATAGGATCGTGGTTGTATGCATATCAGGGATTCTCGGAGGATTAATCCGGGGGCCCCCACAGACTTGGTATCAGAGCCATCCTGACTGTAGGAGAACCTTAGTTAGCATGGTCGTTAGTCAGGAACCTTATTTTGAAAACCCCGGCTTTCGAAAACTAGTTTCCCAATGAGTTTCAAAAAAGTTCTACTTCTTCTCTTACTCTAAGTAAATGCTTTTGAAAATGGTTTCCTCTATCTCTCGTCCAAACTTCAAACCTATGGATTTTAAATAACTAGGATCTAGAACCCGGTAAAGACAATGAGAACAAGTTGGAGAGAAGAAACTACCAGCAAGCACAAGGAGACTACGATATCGCTCTACCAGCGGAATCCTCATAATCAAAAGACCTCAGGTGTTGCACTACCAGGAAGCGTCTAGGATACGATGAAGGATTTATCGGCCAGAAAGTGACTCCGACCTGAAGAAAGACAAGATCTAGGGTCAATAGTCCTAAGGATATGATTCCCCAAAATCGCGAGTAGTTAAATCCTTGGTCCATAGCGTTGACCCGTGTTTTCTTGCCTAAGTGCCTCCTATGTTGCTTGATGTGTGATGTTTGCCGTAGGACATTGCGATTCCCTCGCTCTGTTCACCTTGTTTGTATGTTCTGGTTTGCTTTGACCTCTTTAAAAATGTGACTCGAGGAGCGATAACCCACCTAGTAACTCAGGAAGCCCCCGTGTTAGATGTGGGTAATGATACCCATACTAACCTCAAGAGTATATGAGAGGAAAAGCATCGCAAGAACCAGAAGTTCGACATCGTCAAGGCAGAATCAACTCGAAGATTTCACCTCAGCAGGACGGCATACCTTGTCAAACTCACCTTGCAAGAATCGTCAATGGAACCATACTCCTTTGTTCCTCAGTCTACTACAGCCAGAATCCCGTTGAAGCTGGAAGTCGATCAGCGAAGGATCCTCAATATCCCCAGGAAACCACCCGATAAGTCAACCAAGACAAAGGGTGAAGACCTAACTATGCTGATCTTCAGTATATTAGGGCCTCTGACCGCCTCAGGAGACTAACTAATCTAGTTGACCCTACCCAAACCGACGGGATGTTCCTCCCTAGAAGGTTAGAACCACCGCTGAAGCCAGATATTACGGAAGCGTGAAGACAGTCTCCTCGAAACTGGATGTCTCTACTTTGACTGAAGACTATCTCGAAGAGTTGTAAACCGCTAACTTACCTTGAGCTAACACCCCGTTATAAGATCCGTTAGGAAACCACCCCTGCCAAGGTTGATAAAATATGGCGTCACTCAAAGACCCCAACTCAAGATTTCAAGGGAGATACAGCTTTCCGCTAATATCGGGTCAGCACTCCAAGACAGAAGATCCGCACCCTTCTTGATGAACCTTAGTAAAGCTCTAAGGTGGAAAGACTGCGTCTTTCCGCTCAATCCTCAGAAGACTATCTACCCAAGGATACTCCAGAAAGACCGCCAGATTTGACGCCTTCTCGCCAAACAACAACCCCTGAGTTATCCGATGAGAAACTAACTGAAGATTCTACGAAGTCCCTCCGCTACTGCAGCTGAAGACCCACCCGAAGGACCGCCGAAACGCTAACCCTTAGGTCCTTAATGCTTAGAGGACGTGAGACTCCAAAGACTCCACTAGGCTAGATATGAATAATAATAGTATATAAGCCCCGTAGGACATAGCTTCACAGACGCCCTCTGAAGATCTCGACTCCAGAAGAAAGATGGACAACAATCCCTAGAAACCCCATTCAACGACTCCAAGAAGGAAGGACTACGTCGACTCTCCGAGCCACCCTGGTTTAACCCTAAGGGGGAAAGACTGCGTCTTTCCCACTTAATAAAATAACCCTCTGCCCGGAGCAACCTCAAGAGCCCCGACCTTAAAATCGTTAAATAGGATACGCCACGACCCTAAGGAAAGGATATGAATCCTTAGAGAGAGGTACTCCCCGCTACAAATTCTATCCTCCGACGAGTACTCCATGAAGTTCAGCATCGACGCAGTCTGCCCAGTCTAAGCCCTCGATGATACAGGCTCCGGAAGGAAAAGAAGTTCATCTCTCAAAATCAAGACTGGACTCTGCTCAACTCGCAGTGCATCCCCGAAAACTGAAGCAGCTTCATCGACAGAGTAGACACTTTCAAAGACGGAGTCCGTAAGATAGCCCGCCTAAAAACAGTAGCGCTAACCTTGACTCAAAATCCCCTAACCTTACCCTCCAGAATCTCGGGACGAGATTCTTTTAAGGGGGAAAGATCTGTAACATCCCAATTTCGGCAACCCTGATTAGTTGACCAGAATGCAAAAATCAGGGGGAACAAAAACTTTTTCTTGCTTAATGCTGAAGTGTTGCTTGTTGTTTGGATATGCTTATGCATATGAATGTGTATTAGATGATATACTCCTTACCTCAACACCAGCTGTCAAAAAGCTATTTAACAAAACTACCCTAGCTCACTTAACATATTCTCAAATGTTCTGGCATTTCAAAACCTGAGCCCAGATGCTTATGTAACCAAAACTATTTTTGTAACTTCTATTGACAAAACTATGGAGAGTTATATAATATAATCTCCGTATGTTTTCAAGATAGAACCTTCAACTACTCTTACCTCTAGGATCTCCAAAACCTTTTTGTAAGCTTTTGAATTCTAATCTTGGTAGAGATACCAAGGATCTTACCTTGTTAAAACTCCAACCTATTTCAAAATACCCATCCTTACCTCAAGCTAAGCTTAGTGGTAACCGCAGTAGTAGTTGTTTTGTCTGCAAGATGAGTTGCCTTGATTTGCTAATTGAAGTGTCTACTTAGGAGATAGTATGAGCTACTCTAGGAGCTCATAACTAGGATCAAGAGGTTTCCAAGTTCATCACTCCCTAAGGAAGAATACAAAGCAGGATCTGATCCCTAGCTACTAGGTGATCAGCTAAAACCCTTAACTAGAGCAATTCTGCAGAGATCCATTCTAGAAGTTTCGAAGTCAATGAAGACCAATATAAAGCAAGGAAACTTCCTACTCAATCTACTCTTCAATAATATCCACTTGATGATGCTTTGGTACCTTGCAATCCATCAAAATCATCACCCCCACATTCTAGTCAAAAACCCTAAGTCTGCCAAATTTGGCTAAGTCTGGAAATATGTTTCCAACATCACCTTTTTGAATGTCTCCTTTTCTCAACCCTTGTGCATCTTTGGTAATGCACCTGAACCATATTGTTAACCATCCTAAGGACTACCAAGTCCCACTCTTTCCCTTGGTTTGGTCGTTCTCCAACCCACTTGTTCTTGATGGTTTTGCAGGCAAGATAATAACGTTTCCTGCAAATCTAGTCAGCATGCCTACTTTGGTAGAAGCTCACACCACCATACAACCTTCTTTGGACCAACTATTAGCATGGTTGTGTTCTAATCATATAGGTCTATCATTACCTACTTCACTTGTTCCAATTGGATCCTTGAGCTGTTTACACCCACAAGGTTTTGAAGGCTAGTTGATAATCTGCTTTGGCAGGCTTATTTTATTCAAAGTTTGAAAGCCTGCCTTGGTGAGCTCAAGCAGGATCAAGCTAAAAACTCTACACCATTGAAATCTACAACACTTTATCTATCCATCCAT
This sequence comes from Avena insularis, assembly GCA_023614405.1. Classification (NCBI taxonomy): domain Eukaryota; kingdom Viridiplantae; phylum Streptophyta; class Magnoliopsida; order Poales; family Poaceae; genus Avena; species Avena insularis. The sequence goes on along the minus strand of CM042690.1, from coordinate 652,891,443 downwards.
ATATCCCATGCCCCCAAGGGGAGATCTAAGCTCCCAGATCCAACAAGGTTTTGGTGGTATGAAAACAATCTTACCCAAGATCCCCAAATCTCTAGTTTTCACCAAAATCCACTTGAATTCTCCAATCCCAAGGTTGCAAATGCTTAGAACACCTTATATACACCATATACCTTTCTCACCAAGATTTATCAAATATTACCCATAATTATTTTGGCTCCAAATCAATTTAATTCTTTAATAGGCAAATTCTTAAAAACCTCTTCCATAAAAGAAAGTTTGGATTTTCCAAAAGCACTTCCCCAACTTTTGGCTCAATTAAGACCCACATATCATACCCCATCTTCCTACTTCAAAAATAATTATTTTTTAAGAGCTTTATTATTATTTCTTTTTGCCCATTTTCTTAAATGGCTGAAATGGAATAATAATTGTTTAAAATACTTTTATCTTTCAATAAATCTTGGGAAAATTCCCCTAAGTGTGTATTCACATTTGGGATCATCTCACATCAAAAACTCCATCTGTCCAAAGTAAAATTATCAAATTATCTTCTAGAAACTACTTCTGCACTTTTTGAATAAAGGATTTTAAGACGACTTCTAATCTCCTGAAAAATCCCAAATAAATCCTAGAGAGGCCTTTTAACTCTACCCATCTACCAGTACCATTTCCTCATCTTGGACAATGCAAGTTTCTGAACTTGTTTCACAACCATCTATTCCCCCAATTTGGCAAGTCTAGCTAAAAATGAACTAAACCAAGATCAAACCACCACCACTCTTGCAAGACAAGGCACCATAACACCCAACACTCCTCTCTGGTCGTGATCACTGTAGCATGGCACTGTAGAACCCTCTTCCCCTTGTCCTTTAGTGCTTGGAGGAAGGAGAGAGGCACCTAGTGGTCATAGCCTCTTCTTTACTTCTTGCAACAGCCAACTCACCTCACCCCTCCTCTGCACTCGACCAGAATACCACTCTCATGCCCACATCAACCTTCCCTGGTTTCACCTCCCTCCCCCACATGCTCCATGGACCAAGTCCATCAAGGACTACTCCCATTCGGTATAATTAGCCAGAGGCCACCCCACTCCCTCCTGCTCCCTCATTCCTCCCCTGATCTCCCAGAGAGCTCTAGATCCATCTCCTCTACTCCCCATCGCCATGGAGGAGAGCAAGCTCTCATCTCGGTCTCCCTCGAGTAGTGGAGTATAGGATCGACCCCGACCTTCCCCAGTGCCTCAGATCCCCTCCAAAACCTCCATATAGCTCCCCTGTTCCTTCCCACCTAGCCCCTGTTCCTGCATGGAGCTGGAGAAGAAGAACCTCCCCTCTCGGTCATCTCCATGGATCGAGCTACGTGCTCTGTTCCCTGCTCCCCTCCCCATGCATGTGGCATATTTGGGACCTCCAGGCTCCCCTGCATCTAACCATGTACCTCTCTCTGCTCAGGAGCTTTTAGAACAGCACCTCCGGCGAGCTCCCGAGAGCACCACCGCGGGCGTCGTCGGGTGAACCCCTACCCGATGCAGAAACCGGCCTTGCCGCCCACCGTTGAAGTCACCATCGTCCACCGCGTCTCCTTCGCCGCCTCCCCGACACCGGCGAGCCCTCAGGTGAGCTCCCTGAACCCCGCCGGCGGAACCTAGGGTTTCCCCTCCGTCGCGCCGGACAGAGGTTGAAGAACCCCGTCTGTCGTCCATCGTCCTTAGATCAACGGCTGGTAGCCCTCCTTACCCCTTCGGTGCCCCCTGTGAATGACCGCTGGGTCCCGCCTGCCAGGCTCGAAAACTCCTTCCCGCGCTCAGCTCTCCCCGGGTGGGCCGATTCTCCACTGTGCGGCCCAGTTTCTAGCAGATCCAGGCCCGGCTGTGGCGTTTTCCTTTTTCTTTTTCTCTAGGAATTATAGATCTGAAATACACCTATTAGTTTAAATCCAAATAAAATACAAAACTGCATGATCTCATCTAGGTGACAATTTTACATGGGCCCCTAGGGTTTTCCACATCATGCAGAACTAGTATTTTGCCCAAAGTAATTTCCATTATTTATGAGCATTATTTCCACCAAAATGTGTCTATCCCACCAATTAAATTCCTCTGTGAGCTTCACATCTCCAAATGGAATGAAATCAAGTGCCACTGGTATCTTTTGGATGTACCTATCTCTGGACCTTGGTCTCACGCCAAGGTGAACAGTACCTTGCCCTTGGTAAAAATAACAGGATCCCTCTAGTTCTGACTTTAGAAAATTCCCTAGACCAAATAATGAGTCCAATTGACCCAAGTCCAATTATCCCGGATGTGGTACACTACGGACTATCCAAATCCAGGAGCTCATGATTTATTGGGCCTTAGGCATATCTGTGAATTAAACTGTTCTGTGCATGGTTTATTCACCTCTAAATTCACTACAGTAGCTATACAGCTCCAAAAGGGTGATTCCAAATTCTACAGAAATGTATTAAATACCTATAAGGTGTCTTTGGATCCATCTCAAAAGTTTCTGTAGATTAAATATGGTGAAAAAGACAAGTTGTCTACAGAACTGCCATTGGGAATTTCCTGAGGGCTTTCTGGTAATTATTTTGGAGATATTCCAACTCTCAGTGAACAAGTACATCAAGGCCTACCTAACCATCCAAGGAAATAATTTTTGGATCTCCAGAACCTTTCTGGTGAATTATTTCCTAAAACTAGAGTCTTATTCACTATAAAAATCACTATAAATCTTTTGTAAGTGATAAAATAGTGAAACCACTTTTGTTGGCTTCATCTTATCAGTACCTATCTGTTGGTATCATGTTTTTACAATAGTACCATACAGAATATGGTCTTGTCCAAAAATCCATCTCTTAGGTAGTTTATAGACTATAAATCCTAAGGGGTAATCATTCCCTTCTCCAAGGTCATCTCAATCTCCTAATTCCCATCCTCTCAAAACCATCTGAATCTTAATATGGTATTATCCATTTGTTTGCTGTGTTGTATTGGTGCTTGCATGCCTTGTGTTGATTGTGCCCTTGTTTGTTTGCATTTGATGTCTGGACGACGATAGTTGCGATGAAATCGGAGAGCAGGAGAAGTAGTAATTATTATTGGTATTACTGGGTATTCTAAGAAGAAGTCCAGGGACAACTATGCCATACTGCTGATCTCAGGAAAGCCACCTTCTTACTCATAAGCCTTGTCCTACTATTTTACTTATGCATGTTTTATCTACTGTTTCCTAAAACTGCATTGTTTTACTAGATGTTGATATATATATATATATATGGTAGTGGTTTGGCTCCTCTGAACTATTACTCTTGGTACTACTAAGTACAACCCCCTTGGTGATACCTAATCGCCCATAGTGGAATAGATGGTGTATTACACCATACCCCTTGGAAACCCCGATTTAGCCTAACAAAAACTCTAGGTTGGGAACCCGAAGGCAGGGATGGTTTCATAAAAAGTTTTTGACAGAAAACCAGGCAAGTGGGACTTGTCGAGGAATTTTTTATAAACAAAATGTTTTGGTATTCTTGCCCCTGGTGGAGGCACCAAAGTTGAAGAAGGAGGAAAACCTGTTTTCGAAAACGCACCTGGTTCTTTGCAGTCTAGCTATAACAACTTAAACCCATGTAACCACACTACTCCTATATGGGAAGGGGCTTGACCCGAAAGTGGTTCTCTCTGATACCAGTGCCTCGCAACTACTACAGGGGATCGGGGATCCCTAGAGGGTGGGCCTTCTCCGATAAAGGTGGGACCTAGAGAAGGAACGAAGGGTCGGCATGCCTCCACGCGTTACTATGGGCCCCTCATTGAAAGCGCACACTCTCAAGGAGTGGAAAAAGCGCTCTGGTTTGTCCTCGACCGACGTCCCGGTTTTGAGGGGAATAACACCCATAGGGTAGGTGCTGGTGTTATGAGGGGATTATCCTGAAGGTCTTGTCCGGTTATCCGAAACCCGCATACTGCTATATGACGATCCACGACAGTTCGTGGCGGATGTATCGGATCTTGTGGGTAAAGTGTACAACCTCTGCAGAGTGTAAATCTATTCCGAATAGCCGTGTCCACGGTTAAGGACAGGTTGGACAAACTTCTGTAGAGAGGTGCTGGTTTTGATTTCAAAAAGGATTTTGGAAAAGAAATGGTTTTCGAAATGTTTTGACCATGGGATGGTTGGAAAGAATACCTGTTCTGACCATGGGATGGTCAGGAAGGTATGGAAGGAGTTTGGTCGTGGGACGACCTGAAAACGGGAGCAAAGGGGTGACCCAGTCCTAATGTTTTCCAAAACTTTTCAAAAAGGTTTCCAAAATGTTTACAAAAGTTTTCAACAAAGATATGTAGGTGCTATATCTACAAGAGAACTATTTGAGAAAAGAACCTTTCTTGGAGCCCTCCTAATACCACATCCATATTGCATAGCCTCTTGTTATTATTACTTTATTTAGGTGGTTTGCGAGTACATTCAAAGTACTCACTGGCATTGTCCCTGGCTATTAACTTGGTCAGATTCCAAGAAGAAGGTGGGATGGCGACTATACGAGCTAGGATGTTCTCCCAGTCAGTTGCCTGTAGGTTAAGGCATGGCTTGGGATCTATGCTTGATGAAGCTCCGCTGATGTTTATTGATGTAGCCTTAATGGCCTTTATGTAAGGCTTGTAATTCGGTACATTCTCGGATGTTGTAATGATACTTGTCGGTTATGTGTCATGACTAACTGATCATAGGATCGTGGTTGTATGCATATCAGGGATTCTCGGAGGAATAATCCGGGGGCCCCACAGACTTGGTATCAGAGCCATCCTGACTGTAGGAGAACCTTAGTTAGCATGGTCGTTAGTCAGGAACCTTATTTTCAAAAAGCCCGGCTTTCGAAAACTAGTTTCCCAATGAGTTTCAAAAAAGTTCTACTTCTTCACTTACTCTAAGTAAATGCTTTTGAAAATGGTTTCCTCTATCTCTTGTCCAAACTTCAAACCTACGGATTTTAAATAACTAGGATCTAGAACCCGGTAAAGACAATGAGAACAAGATGGAGACAAGAAACTACCAGCAAGCACAAGGAGACTACAATATCGCTCTACCAGCGGAATCCTCATAATCAGAAGACCTCAGGTGTTGCAGTACCAGGAAGCGTCTCGGATACGATGAAGGATTTATCGGCCAGAAAGTGACTCCGACCTGAAGAAAGACGAGATCTAGGGTCAATAGTCCTAAGGATAGGATTCCCCAACATCACGAGTAGTTAACTCCTTGGTCCATAGCGTTGACCCGTGTTTTCTTGCCTAAGTGCCTCCTATGTTGCTTGATGTGTGATGTTTGCCGTAGGACATTGCGATTCCCTCGCTTTGTTTGCCTTGTTTGTATGTTCTGGTTTGCTTTGACCTCTTTAAAAATGTGACTCGAGGAGCGATAACCCACCTAGTAACTCAGGAAGCCCCCGTGTTAGATGTCGGTAATGAGACCCAGACTAACCTCGAGAGTATATGAGAGGAAAAGCATCGCAATAACCAGAAGTTCGACATCGTCAAGGCAGAATCAACTCGAAGGTTTCACCTCAGCAGGACGGCATACCTTGTCAAACTCACCTTGCAAGACTCGTCAATTGCACCATACTCCTTTGTTCCTCAGTCTACTACAGCCAGAATCCCGTTGAAGCTGGAAGTCGATCACCGAAGGATCCTCAATATCCCTAGGAAACCACCCGATAAGTCAACCAAGACAAAGGGTGAAGACCTAACTATGCTGACCTTCGGTATATTAGGGCCTCTGACCGCCTCAGGAGACTAACTAATCTAGTCGAACCTACCCAAACCGACGGGATGTTCCTCCCTAGAAGGTTAGAACCACCGCTGAAGCCAGATATTAAGGAAGCGTGAAGACAGTCTCCTCGAAACTGGATGTCTCTACTTTGACTGAAGACTATCTCGAAGAGTTGTAAACCGCTAACTTACCTTGAGCTAACACCCCATTATAAGCTTCGTTAGGAAACCACCCCTGCCAAGGTTGATAAAATAAGGCGTCACTCGAAGACCCCAACTCAAGATTTCAAGGGAGATACAGCTTTCCGCTAATATCGGGTCAGCACTCCAAGACAGAAGATCTGCACCCTTCTTGATGAACCTTAGTAAAGCTCTAAGGTGGAAAGACTGTGTCTTTCCGCTCAATCCTCAAAAGACTATCTACCCGAGGTTACTCCAGAAAGACCGCCAGATTTGACGCCTTCTCGCCAAACAACAACCCCTGAGATATCTGATGAGAAACTAACTGAAGATTCTACGAAGTCCCTCCGCTACTGCAGCTGAAGACCCACCCGAAGGACAGCCAAAACGCTAACCCTTAGGTCCTTAATGCTTAGAGGACGTGAGACTCCAATGACTCCACTAGGCTAGATATGAATAATAATAGTATATAAGCCCCGTAGGACATAGCTTCACAGACGCCCTCTGAAGATCTCGACTCCAGAAGAAAGATGGACGACAATCCCCAGAAACCCCATTCAACGACTCCAAGAAGGAAGGACTACGTCGACTCTCCGAGCCACTCTGGTTTAACCCTAAGGGGGAAAGACTGCGTCTTTCCCACTTAATAAAATAACCCTCTGCCCGGAGCAACCTCAGGAGCCCCGAACCTAAAATCGTTAAATAGGATACGCCACGACCCTAAGGAAAGGCTGTGAATCCTTAGAGAGAGGTACTCCCCGCTGCAAATGCTATCCTCCGACGAGTACTGCATGAAGTTTAGCATCGACGCAGTCTGCCCAGTCTAGGCCCTCGATGATATAGGCTCCGGAAGGAAAAGAAGTTCATCTCTCAAAATCAAGACTGGACTCTGCTCAACTCGCAGTGCATCCCCGAACACTGAAGCAGCTTCATCGACAGAGTAGCCACTTTCAAAGACGGAGTCCATAAGATAGCCCGCCTAAAAACAGTAGCGCTAAACTTGACTCAAAATCCCCTAACCTTACCCTCCGGAATCTCGGGACGAGATTCTTTTAAGGGGGAAAGATCTCTAACATCCCAATTTTGGCAACCCTGATTAGTTGACCAGAATGCAAAAATCAGGGGGAACAAAAACTTTTTCTTGCTTAATGCTGAAGTGTTGCTTGTTGTTTGGATATGCTTATGCATATGAATGTGTATTAGATTATATACTCCTTACCTCAACACCAGCTGTCAAAACGCTATTTACCAAACCTACGCGACTATGCGAGCTATGCGACTGGCATTGTCCCTAGCTATTAACTTGGTCAGGTTCCAAGAAGAAGGTGGGATGGCGACTATGCGAGCTAGGATGTTCTCCCAGTCAGTTGCCTGTAGGTTAAGGCATGGCTCGGGCTCTACGCTTGTTGAAGCTCCGCTGATGTTTATTGATGTAGCCTTAATGGCCTTTATGTAAGGCTTGTAATTCGGTACATTCTCGGATGGTGTAATGATACTTGTTGGAGGATTAATCCGGGGGCCCCACACATCCCCTTCTTCATCAATAAAAATCCCAGGTTTCTTCCAAACGCTTCATTTTTATTGTTTCATGCACAGTTGTGTTGTTCTTGGAGCGTCTTCTTTTTCGTTTTGGTTTTGGTTTTTCGTTTGCTTGGTTTTCTTAGTTTGATGAATAAATTGGTTGGACACCCTCTTTCATACATTGGTTTGCAAAGAGTTTGGTTTGGTTTGGAAAAGAGTAGGAAAGTTCATGCTTATGTGGTAAAAAGAGCTCGTTTTTGACTGTGGCCTATGCTTTGTCATGCCATGCTTGATATTGATTTGGCTTTATGCTTTGTATTCTTTGCTGTAGCATGACTTGTTATAAACAATTGAGATTGCTTAATGTGCCTTGGATGAATCATGCGTTGTTTTAGCATATTAAAGCATAGTATAGAGGTATTCTCCTTTGATGCTTTATTTGGGTTAGCTTGGCGCATGCTCAACCATGTTATGACTATCTAAAGTCACCATAGCCTTTATGATCCTTTAGTTTTCAACATGTAGTATCACTTTATGCTTTGATTAATGATGTTTTGTCGCTCTGCATGATTATGGCCATTACTGCTCTCTTAGTTTGTCGCTCCCAGTCTTTTGCTAGCCTCCACAACCAAGTATGAGTTCCACTCATGCTTTCAACTCCCTAAACCAAGTTATTCCAAAGAGTCCACCATACCTACCTACTAGCTTATGCTATTCCAAGTATATTCATGCTTTTGTTTACCTTCCAAATTAAACTTGTTATGAGAAAACTAGTGATTAAAGCTCTCACGAACTTGATGGCACACTTTACTTTTCTTGCCCTTAATAAACTTGAACCATTGTGTCGTCTATGTTGTATATGCTTGCACTTATTTGTTGGGGATTAGCAGAACCATGCTTTCATGGGGAACGCTTTCAACATTGCACTTGGTACTTGTACTTAGTTGATATCATGCTCTTTTGTATATGGACGTCATCGGTGTGAAATGAAAGGGGAGCTTGTAAGTCCATGGAGTTATGTATATGTGTTAGAGAAACGTCTGGGCCGCTGGTCTAATCCATGCTGACATGGTGGAAACCTGCAGCGTAAACATAATGAGCTATCTATGAAGCATTCTTCTTATAAAAAAAGAGTCCTATATTGAGAAAAAAGAGAAAAAGAAAAAAAGAGATTATGAAAAGAGGAAAGAGAAAAAAAGCACCATATTCCCATGGTAAATAAGAAGATTGCTGAGATGCACGTTGTCTGCTTGCCTTGTCATTTTGATATGGGGATTCTTCCATATCATCGGGCAAGGGGTACCCCGTTGGCGGTTCTCTATGATACACATGTACTTACAATGACAAGAACTTACCGGTGACTAAACTTGAGTAGCATGAGGAGCAACTCTCGTGTACAAGGGACATGAGATTCCTAACTTATACTTCATCAAGCATGTACACCATAGTTTGTTCACTTTAACCTTAATCACTTCAAGATGCTTATGATAGGGGCAATGAGAGCTGAAAGCTATAAGTACCATAATTTTTGTAAGCTCTATGAGACTTGAATCCCTGCTTCCTTCTATGAAGGCCTTTCTTCCACCATTATATTGAGTCTCCACCTTCTATCTTTATGCACTTACTTTGGGAGCATAGTGGCCATTCTTAGTTCTATGTGCATTGTCCCAAGACTAGTTGATTAATGCATAACTTGATATTGCTTGTTTTAAACTATTTGTATCTAGTCACTCTTATGAACTTTGAAGGTGTCCTATGCATTTATATTTGCTACTCTATGAGGGACAAGCTCAATACTATTATGCTATGTTTTCTTTATGTGAAAGAAACAAACGTCTTGCAAAGCATTGTTATTCATGAATCTTTTGTTTGTGTCTTTTTGTGTTGCATCATAGTTTCTTTGTCTTATTGCTACAACTTTGTCTTTCATGTTATGATTGAAGTACTATGATCCCAGCTTTGAATGTTTTACAAATACTTTGATCAAGTTTATGATGGTGCATGTCACCTCAAAAAATATTCTTTCTTTTTATCACTTACCTACTCGAGGACGAGCAGGAGTTAAGCTTGGGGATGTTGATACATTGCAAATGTATCTATAATTTTTGATGTTCCATGATTGGTTTTATCCACTTTCTTGTGTTTTTTCCAACTTTGGAGTGCTTTTCATATGATTTATTGGACAAACCTATTAACAAGAGCCACAGTGCTAGCTGCCTATTTTCTGCTGTTTTGGTTCAGAAAGTCGAAATGAATATTCTCGAATTGACGGGACAAAAGCCAAAGTGCCTATTTTTCCTAAGTCATCGGATGCCGAATACGAGGACGGAGAAGGGCAGCCGCCACACCACTGGTCACAGGCCAGGCTCCCCTCAAAGACCCCCTCGGCCTCTCCTTCCGCCTATGATACATTGCAAATGTATCTATAATTTTTGATGTTCCATGCTTGGTTTTATCTACTGTCTTATGTTTTGTCCACACTTTGGAGTACTTTTCATATGATTTCTTGGACTAACCTATTAACAAGATGCCACAGTGCAGCTTACTGCTTTTCTTCCTTTTGGTTCCAGGAAAGTCAGAAAATGAATATTCTCGGAATTGGACGGGACAAAAGCCAAAGTTCCTATTTTACCGGAAAACTCATGGATCCAGAATACGAGACGGAGGAGGGCCAGGGCCTGGCCACACCCCCCCCCAGGCGCGGGCAGCCCTAGGCCATGCCAGGGCATGGTGTGGGCCCCCTAGCCGGCCACCGACCTTGCCTCTTTCGCCTATAAGAGCCTCCCGATACCAAAACCCTAGATGGTCAATCAGAAATCCACGAAAAGTTCCACAGCACCGCCGCCACCGAAGGGGAGATTCGGGGGATAGAAAGTCTCTGTTCCGGCCCGCTGCCGGGACGGGGAAGTGCCCCCGGAGCCATCTCCATTGATCTCCACCACCATCTCCATCACCATTGCTGATTCCCATGATGAGGAGGGAGTAGATCTCTCTCGAGGCTAAGGGTTCTACCGATAGCTATGTGTTCATCTCTCTCTATCTATGCATGATCATATTGTGATCATGAGCTTTGTAATCAAGTAGATCTACCTTGCTACTCAAGTGCTTTAATAGATCTCTGCTCTCCCCATGTGTGTGAAAGTGACAGCGTGCACACCATGGTGGCACTTAGGCTAGAGATTACAAATACTTGTTATGAGTTATATTTGGAGTTGGATGTCTTTATGAAATTGTGGTGTTTGTTGGAACCATCTTGAGATCAAGGTGACAGTGTGGGTGTCGTTGTATTGGGAACGGCAGTACCTGAGGAGGTTAGATAGAGGTGTGGGGACTAGCAGGGAAGCTATCGACGGCGTCCGCATGTGAGATTGGATACAAGCGAGCGTAGCAGGACGCTAGAAGTACCCAGGTTCGGGGCCCTCGTGGTGAGGTAAAGCCCCTACTCCTGCCTGATCTGCCTATGTGGAATATACGGACTACAAGTGCTCCTCGAGCTGTATTCTCTAGCTATTTCCTTAAATGCACTGAGACCAACCCTTTCTACTGAGGCCCTGCCTCCCCTTATAAAGGCAGAGAGGCAAAGGTCTCGCTGGCTAGTCCGATTGGCAGGCCCCACAGGCAGGTCCCAGCCGACTAGTCATCTACGAGGTCAGCAGATGGCTTGTCTTTTTCGATTGTATGAGCGGTATGGCTGTCGTGGTGCAGTGATGGACGCGTGCGAGCCTATCATCGCACAGCCACTATTCCACCCATAAAGTCTTGGTATGGGCAGGTGGTTTCCGTCTTGTCATCGTGACAGTATGCATCGTCACGCATCGCCGTCTGTCTCTCTGATTGGGTCCGGCTACGTCGTCGTATCCGGCTGTCTCTTGCTAATCTGGCTACTGGGTGATAGCCGGCCCGTCCTGTCATGTCCGGCTGCATCTGGTCAGCCGAACGCGATCCGAATGTCCTGTTTCTTATTCGGATGGGGTACCCGGGGATCATCCCCCTAACACTAGCCCCCGAGCGCATGTGGATTCTGCCCTTAGGCGAAATGTGCGCGCGCTCCTTCTTGCTTTTCGAATTTTCATCCGGCTGAGCCTGGCGGTTGCGCTACTCGTGACGTCAGTGCTGACGCCGGCCACGCGCGCATGCGCCATCATTGCTCTGCGGCGGGCAGCGTAACGTCCCATCGCACGTCGCCTCGGGAAACTGCTGTCCGGCGCTTCGGTTCTTGCTCCAGGATCTTCTGTGCATCCTGTCCTGGCACACGGGATCTAGGCGGCGGTTGGGATGTGGGTTGCCCGGATGCGCGCCACGTGGCCCTGCCGACGGTTGCCCTTCCGATCCTTTAAAGGGACGCCGTGGGGGAGGCAGTTCTTTTCCTTCGCTCCCCTGCTGCAATCTCCTTCTCCCTCGCGTGCTCTTGCTCCTGCGCTCTTGCCCTCTGCACCGCCCGCTCGCCATCGTCGATGTTATGGGCCACCGTCACTCTTCCGTTGCCGCTCCTCTCCCTCAGCCAGAAATGGCCACTGACCATGGAGCCTGGTGCGGATCCTCCGTCACCGAGGACCAAATCGCAAAGTATCGCGCGACCTGCGTCCTCCCGCCGGCGGAGGAGGTGGCGGTGCGGTTGGCACCGGTGGGGGAGGTGTTGCCGCATTTGGCGGAGGGGGAACACGTCATCTTCCTTTCGCACCTGGCGCGCGGGTTCGCGCTGCCGCTGCATCCATTCTTTCTCACGTTCTTGGCCTTCTTCGACCTCCGCCTCCACCACCTCGGCACCAACACAATCGGAACGCTGGCGCACTTCATGGCGTTCTGCAAGAGTTACCTCGGGATCCAGCCGGATCTCGGGCTCTTCTTCCGGCTCTTCCGAGTTCGGCCGCAGGTGCAGTACACGAAGGGGCCGCTAGTCGTCTGCGGCGACGCCTCCATATACTCCCGCACCCAATCCGGCTACCCAAAATTCTTGTTGTGGCAGCAGTCGTACTTCTACGTCAAGAACGTCACCAATGTCGACCGGATAAACCTGCCGGCCTTCCAAGACGTCGAGTCCAGTCGGCAGAACTGGGATCTGAAGATCCACGGCGACAAGGCGGAGACGGATGCGATGCTGGCACACATGCGCTCCCTTGTCACCTGCCAGCTAACCAGTCGGGACATCACTCTGAGCTGGATGTCCCGGCTGATGATGCCGCTGCAGCAGCGGGCACACAAGATGTGCTACTACTAGGGCCGGCTGGACCCGACCCGGCTGTCGCGCCGCGATCCCCGCTACCACAACTTGAAGGAGTGGTTGTGGACGATCAGCAAGGAGCGGCTGCCGGACAACTAGAAGTTCAGCCTGGCGCCCTACAGCCGGGAGAACCGCGCGCCCCGGGTAAGTTCTCGTAGCCGGAAATTTTTCTTATTCCCTCTATGTTATCTCCTTCTTCTGTCTGATTGACTTCTTGCATTCGTCAGATCTTCGCCTGCATCCTTCGCGAGGAGGGCGAGGCTCCCCTCGAGGTATTCACGCCAGACTTGCCCGAGCCGCGCACTCGGCGGTCTGGAGAGGAATCGGATGGGGACGGCGACACCTTCCCCAGCCGGAACGACCCGCACGCGGAGGTGCACGAGGAGGAGGAGGCCGGGCTGACCGCGGATCCGGTGACGCGCTTTGCGATGGACGGCGAAGCGGGTGGGAGCGGCTCCAGCCGCTCCGGCTCCCGCCGGCCTGCGGCGGAGGAGCCGGCTGCCAAGAGGAGCCGGTCCAGCACCATGCCGCCGAGCTGTCTTGGCCAGAAGAAAGGGCCGCCCCTGGTCGTGCCGGGGTACGCTTTTCCTCTACCCCCTATCTTTTGGTGCCTTCCAACTATTTGTCTTCCTTCTTGTTTTTCTGAATTTGGCTTATTTTGCCTTTGCCTTTTCCTCCTTCTTCTTAGCGCGTTGGTTTCTTTCGGAGCCGCGAGCCCGGCTCGGGTGCCAACCGGGTCGCCGCCCCGTGCCCCGACTGAGCCAACCGGCGCCTCTCCTTCTTCTGAGGCCGAGCCGGCTGCCTCCTCCCAGCCGGAGGGTCCCTAGCTGGAAGCGGATCACTCCCAGCCGGAAGGTTCCTCCGCGGGCGCGCGGGGGGCTACCGGCAAGGAGCTCGTCGTTGTTGGCAACGACAACTCCGAGGAGGAGCTCGGGGAGGAGTGGCAAACAGTGGTGGTCGCAGCGAAGGAGTCCTTGGCCGTCAACACCATGGGCGACAACGCCTCCTCCGCTGCTTCGCTGTCGGATCTTGCCGCCACGCTCGAGCTGGCGGTGAAGGAGATCCGGCTGCTTGAGGCCACAGCCGACGGGAACCGGACCCTGGAGCAGAAGCTTGCTACCGCCAACGGGACCTCCCAGAGTAAGTTTGCTTTATTCGTCTTGCTCTCTCTTTTTTTTTTACTGATAGCCGGTTTCGTTGTAGCTATCCTCGTGTGCGCTCAGCGCGAGATCGATCGCTCGAAGAAAGCGAACGACCGGCTAAGCAGGTCCAACTCCACTCTGCGGCTGCAGAACAAGAATTGGCACGCGCGGGTAGACGGCTTGGAGGCCACCGTCAAGGAGCGCGACGCCTCGCTCGCTAGCCAGGTCGAAGCCTTCTCCCTCCTCGAGGCCCAGAACAAAGACCAAGAGAAGGAGATAAAACGGCTAGCGGTCAAGGAGAAGGCGCTGGTGGAGGAGCTGATGTAGGTCGGCCACACTGCCAAAGGTGAGTTCTTTCTTCCGTCTTCCTTTCTTTCTGGATCCGGTAGCCCGATCTGACTCCTCTTTTCTGACAGCTTTTTACCCCGGCATAGACCTGCTGGCCTACAACCGGCTGCAGGAGAACTGGCCGGGAGCGCAGCCTACGGCCCAGGAGCTCGTCGTCCTTCTTGGCGAGGAAGCTGCGAAGCTTCGTCAGGCAGCGCGGGACGTCTTCTCCTTCGTGTGGTCGGAGGCTCCGGTTCCGGAGACGATGGCGCAGCTGGTGGCGAAAGTGGGAGAGGTACCGGCTATGGTGGACCGGCTGCGGGACCTGGCGGCGCGGGCCGGAGCGGAGATGGCCCTGGCACTAATGCTCTCCTGGTACAAGGACGCTCGGGTCGAGAATATCGATGGGGGCTTCCGTGCCAGAGCCGATCTTGCCGCCATCTGCCAAGCCCATCCGGAGCTTCGTGGGTCTGCCATCAAGATCGCCGACTATGTGGACCCGAACGAGGTGCTCACCGACTCGGAGTCCATCGGTACTCCCGATGTGGAGGCCCCGGTGCCGCCGCCTGCCAGCGCCGGAGCCGAATCGAGCACTGCGGCTCCTCCTCTGCCCCCAGCTTCTACCGGCCAAGAACTCCCCCACGGCAAAGGCCCTGCCGTTTAGCTGCTGCCCCGGGATGCCGGGTGTATTTGTCTTGTCTTATACGTTTGTGAACTTTGTTCGTTTGTACCGGCTATCTGTGATGCCGGGTAACTTATGAGAGCTTCGTCTCCTTCTTGTTTATTATTGTTGAAATTCTTGAATCTTCCTTGTGCGTTGAGCTTTCCTTTTACGTATTTTGCCCGACTAACTTAGTCCGGCTACACACCTTTAGCCGGGCGACCTGCACCTCCAGTGGGGGCGCGCAAGCGCACCCACTGGGTGTAGCCCCCGAGATTCGGAGTAGCTGGCATAGCCAGGTGCTTCGAATCTTTCTTATTTCTGCCAAGTCTTCCAACTTTACCCGACTGGCCTCGTCCCAGTCGGCCGCTTTTGTCGGCTGGACGCCTTCAGCCGGGGAACTAACATTCCCGAGTATTCGGAGTAACGAGTAGCTGTGCCAATCTTTCTTGTCATTTCTGGCTCCCGCCCTTGCCCACACCTGGGCTCCGAACGGCCGGCTAACGCCCTTAGCCGGTCAGGAACTACAAGATTCCACTGGGCGCGCAGCGTAACCCAGATTCGGGCGCTTGAAGGCAAGGACTTCAATCTTTTTCCTTCTCTGAATTCCGACTCAAAGTAGTCGGACAAGAATGCACATATGCACACACATACATCTTCACAGGTTAATAGGTTAGTCTGTCAAATCGTGGCGGAAAAGCGGCTTTTTTTCAAAACTGGCTTGCTCCTTTCTAGACACTTAGTTGCCTTCTCGTGTGTTCTGCTGTTTTTGCTGCGTCCTTGCCGGGCAGCCGGGTTGCGGTCTGCAGCCGGAATCGAAGGGAGCTGATAGTACATTACGCACGGTACTAGCGGCTTAGCAGCTGGATTGGTTCGAGCTAGTTGCGGGGCCGGGACGCCCGATCTGCCGTGCCTATTCCCCGTTTTTCGTGTGGGATGCCTCGGGCTTTTGCTCTTGCTAGCCGGACAGCCGGGTTGCGGTCTGTAGCTGAGACGAAGAGTGGGCCTCTGACATCATCGCACACTACTCAGCCGGTTTGTTGGCTTAACAGGCCGGGCTAGCGAGCCCCGGGTAGGGGTTGCGAGCCGGAAAATTTGAACCAAGAACAGTGCACACACATTTCTAGAAGGAGCCCCGAGATTCGTGGGAGTCCGCATTTTCATTCATGGGGTTTTGGGATACATACCTTTGCTGGCGACTAGGTGTAAAACGGGCGCAGCAGGGCCGCGTTCCAAGGACGTTCGGTCTCCTCGTCCGATTTGTCCATCTTGTTCTTGCACGGTTGCTGTGCGTCGATGAGGTAATAGGAGTCGTTGGGCAGCGCCCGGCTGATGATGAAGGGGCCCTCCCAGGATGGTGATAGCTTGTGCATGCCCTTCGTGTCTTGCACCAGCCGGAGAACTAGGTCGCCCTCGCGGAATGCGACTGGGCGAATCCGGCTTGCATGGTAGCGACGTAGTCGCTGCTGGTACAGGGCAGACCTGGACAGGGCCAGCTCGCGGGCCTCCTCCAGGAGATCCACCCCGTCCTCCCGCGCCTCCTTGTTGGCTTGCTTGTCGTAGAGGAGCTTCCAAGGGGAGTCAAATTCGATGTCGGCGGAGAGGACGGCTTCCGATCCGTAGACTAGGAAGAATGGCGTGTAGCCGGTTGACCTATTTGGTGTGGTGTGGAGGCTCCACAGAACAGCCGGAAGTTCTTCGATCCAACATCCGGGTGACCGCTCCAATGGCTCGATGAGACGCGGTTTGATGCCGTCTAGCACCAAGCCGTTTGCTCGTTCGACTTGCCCATTGGACTGCGGGTGTGCAATGGAGGCGAGGTCCAGCCGGATGCCCTTGTTGTTGCAGAATCGGGCGAAGGCCCCCTTGGCGAAGTTCGTGCCATTGTCGGTGATGATGCTATTGGGGTAGCCGAAGCGGTTGATGATGTCGGTGAGGAAGGTAACAGTCGTCGCTCCATCCAGCTTCCGAATAGGCTTGGCCTCGATCCACTTTGTGAACTTGTCCACCGCTACCAGCAGGTGGGTCATTCTCGCGCGGGCTCGCTTGAAGGGCCCGACTATGTCGAGGCCCCAAACTGCGAAGGGCCAGGTGATCGGTATGGTCTTGAGTACCGAGGTTGGCATGTGCCTGAGCTGCCCGAAGCGCTAGCACCCATTGCACGCACGGACCAGCTGCTCGCTATCCTCGAGGGCGGTGGGCCAATAGAAACCATGGCGAAACGCCTTGGCGACTATCGCCCTTGACGAAGCGTGGTGCCCACACTCACCCTGGTGGATGTCCTTGAGTAGCCGGTAGCCTGTGTCTACATCGACACATCTTTGGAAGATACCGGATACACTGCGCTTGTACAGCTTGCCGTTTATGATGGCGTATGTATGCGCGCGGCGTCGGATTTGCCTGGCCTCTACCTCGTCGTCCGGGAGTTCTCCATTGGTGATGTAGTTCATGAAGGGCTGTGCCCAGGATGGCACTTCCTGGATGACGAGGACGCTCCTGTCCTCCGGCTGACGGGTGTCGGGGGGTCGTCCGGGTGGAATATCCGGGACGGCAGCCCCCGAGCCATTAGGCGAGCCGGCAGCCCTCGGGTCTTGCGAGCCGGAGGGCACTGCCTGGCCGGAGTTGGTGCGGGTTTTCTTCTTTGGTGGTTCTGCCGGCTCCGTTTCCGCTGCTCCGGCCGCCGGAGCGCTTCCCGCCCAGACGATGGAATCTGACTCCGGCGACGGGTTGATGGATGGCTTGCGCAGATGCTCCAAGGAGACCCCTGGCGGGATGGCCTGCCTGGTGGATCCTATCTTGGAGAGCGCAGTGGCTGCCTCGTTGTTGGTGCGGGGGACGTGATGAAATTCGCACCCGTCGAACGAGGCGCTGAGCTTCTGGATGTGGAACTGGTAGAGAGCCATGTTTGCATCTCTAGCGTCCCATTCCTCGGACACCTGTTGCACCACCAAGTCCGAATCACTGAAGCACATGATCCAGTTGACGCCGATCTCCTTGGCCAGCCGGAGTCCGTGCGCCAGTGCCTCGTATTCGGCTACGTTGTTGGAGGCCTTGAAGTGGATCTGCAGCACGTACTCCAGCCGGTCTCCCTTGGGCGAGGTGAGCACGATGCCGGCTCCCATGCCCCCGAGCATCCTCGACCCGTCGAAGTGCATCCGCCAGTGGTCTGAATCCGGGACCGGTGGGAGATACTGGGTCTCGGCCCAGTCGACGAGGAAGTCCGCCAACGCCTGTGACTTGATCGTGAGCCGGGGCTCGTACTGGATGGAGTAGGCGGCGAGCTCGATGGCCCACTTGGCGACTCGGCCGGTGGCGTCCTTGTTGCTGATGATTTCCGAAAGGGGTGCAGTGCACACGACCTTGATCGGGTGCTCCTGGAAGTAGTGCTTGAGCTTCTTGCATGCCAGGTACACACCGTAGCACATATTTTGGTAGTGGGGGTAGTTCTGCTTGGAGGGAGAACCTCTGAGGTAGTAGACGGGTCTCGAACCGGCTGAGCCTTGCCTTCCTCGGCGCTCCACCACCAGGGCGACGCCGCGACCGGTGGTGGCTGCTATATAGAGCAACATCGGCTCCTTGCTAGCCGGCGTGGCTAGAACCGGCGCTGTGGATAGCATGCGCTTGAGGTCATGAAACACGGTGTCAGCCTGCGAAGTCCAGGAGAACTTGTCCATCTTCTTCATCAGTTGGTACAACGGGAGTGCCTTCTCCCCCAACCGGCTGACAAAACGACTTTGGGAAGCCAGGCATCCGGTGAACTTCTAGACTCCAAGCAGGTTCTTGGGCGGCTGCATCCTCTCGATGGCCGCGATCTTCTCCGGATTCGCCTCGATACCTCGTTGAGATACGAGGAAACCGAGTAGCTGACCAGATGGTACTTCGAAGACGCACTTCTCTAGGTTCAGCTTCATCTGGTACTGGCGGAGGTTGCCGAATGTTTCTCTCAGATCCTCGAGGAGGGTGTGCTTTTCCTTGGTTTTGATGACTACGTCATCCACGTAAGCGTGCATGTTTCAGCCTATCTGCGAGTGCAAGCATTTCTACATACATCGCTGATAGGTGGCGCCTGTGTTCTTTAGGCCGAAAGGCATGGTTACATAGCAGAAAGCCCAGTAGGGGGTGATAAATGATGTCTTAATCTAATCAGCCGGGTTCAGCCGGATCTGATTGTACCCGGAATAACAATCTAGAAAAGACAACAAATCACAGCCGGCCGTGGAATTGATGACTTGATCGATACGGGGCAAGGCGAAGGGGTCCTTCGGGCACGCCTTGTTTAGGCTGGTGTAGTCGATACACATGCGCCAGGTCCTGTTCTTCTTCAACACCAAGACTGGGTTCGCCAGCCAGTCTGGGTGGTACACTTGATGAACCTGGCTGCAAGGAGCCGGGTGATCTCGTCACCAATTATCTTTCTCTTTTCCTCTGCGAACCGGCACAGAGGTTGCTTGACCGGCCTGGCATCCGGACGCACGTGAAGTGAGTGCTCGGCAAACTCCCTCGGCACACCCGGCATGTATTTGGGAGACCATGCGAAGATGTCCCGATTCTCACGGAGGAAGTCGACGAGCACGCCTTCCTATTTGCTGTCCAAGCAGGCACCAATGGTGACGAACTTAGTCGGATCGGAGGGGTCGAGCAGAATCCTCTTCGTCTCCTTTGCCGGCTGGAAAGCTCCTTCTCCAGCCGGTTTGCTGCTAGCCGGAATGTCCTGCTGGGCCATGGCCACGTTGCGCATGATCGCGCGTTTTTCTTCGGCTATGATGAGGGCCTCTGCTAGTTTGCAACCGGATGAGGCGCACTCCATCGATCGCCTGAAGCAGCCGGCGACGGTGATCACGCCGTGGGGTCCCGGCATCTTCGTCTTGAGGTACGCGTAGTGGGGGATGGCCATGAACTTGGCGAGGGTGGGGCGTCCGAGGAGAGCATGGTAGGAGCTCATCAGATTTACCACTTCGAACCAGATTGGTTCGCGGCAGAAGTTCTCCTCGGTCCCGAAGATGACATCCAGCTGGATTTTCCCGGTAGCGCGGCTGGCCCGGCAAAGACACCGTGGAACGTCGTGGTAGTCGGGCGCAGGTCGCTTTCGCGAATGCCCAGCTTCTCCAGCAAGGACTGGTAGAGGAGGTTGAGGCAGCTGCCTCCATCGATGAGGACGTGCGAGAATCGGCAGGTGCACGCGTTGGAGACGATGAGGGGGTCGAGCACCATGGCGTAGCCCCGGGAGTCGGCAGATGCTCAGGCTGATCTTCCCGGCTCCAGGTGATGGGGGTTTCCGACCAGTTCAGGTACTAGGGGACCGGAGAAACGATGGCGTTGACCTCCTTGGAGCGTCGCCTGCGGCTGTGCTTGTCGTCCTGCTCCGTCTCGAAGATGTGGTAGGCGGCGTGCGGCTGGGGGTAGCCGTTGTTGTTGTTGCCGCCATTGCCACCGTTACCGTCATTACCGGCTCCCCTAGCCGGTGGCGGGGGTCCACCCGGTGGGGGAGGCGGGAGACGAGGCTGGTTGCCCTGGTCTTTTAGCTGGCGAGTCCAGCTGCAGTTTCGGGTGGTGTGGGTAGCCGGTTTGAAGGGACCGCTATGCCACTTGCATGGGCCGTCAATCATCTAGTCGAAGGTGAGTCGGGGCTTCTGCCTTCTTGCATTGTTAGCCGGTTGGCGTTGCCGTGGCGTCTGGAGGATCCGGCTTCACCAGTCGGATTGCTCGGACGGTCGCGAGCCGGCTCCGTGGGAGTCGGACGGCCGTCCACGTTTACTCGGAGGGGCTTCTTCATGGCGGCATCCGCCATGGCGTACTGGTCCGCGACCGTCATGAGCTCCGCCATGGTTTTCGGCTCTCCAGGAAGCTCTCGCAAGTGTTGTGGAGCTCCGTCCACTTGGCGAGGTACTCGTGGTCGGTCTCGCGGTCGCCCTGGACGCACAAGGCCAGGTCACGCGGGCGTCCTGGATGTTTGTACGTGCCATTGAAGTTGCGAACGAACACCTTCTCGAAGTCAGGCCAGGCGTTGATGCTGTTGGGCACAAGGCTATTGAGCCACGTCCTTGCCGACCCGGTTAGCATGAGAGGGACGTAGCGCACAGCTGTGCGCTTGTTCCCATGGGCGATGCCGACTGCCGTAGCGTAGTCGGTCAGCCAGTCTTCCGTTTTCATGCTGCTGTCGTACTTGGGGGTGTCCCTGGGCAGGGAAAATTAATCCGGAAATGGCTCGTTCCGGATGCAGGGCCCGAAACAAACCGGACCGGTAGAATCTTCCTCCTCCGTGACACGCGCTTGAGCGAGGAGCTCGATGCGGTCACGGGAGTCCGGACAATCCGGGTTGGGCGCTCCGACCCGGCCCGAGAGACGGGAACCGGCTGGTCTGGGCGCTCCGGCTGGCGGAGGGGGAGGTGGCGGGTTGCTGTTCACCGTCTGCTCCTGGCGCGGCTGGCCCCTGTTGCCAGAGCTGCGACTCCTGCTGCGGGCCCTGGGCGACTGAGGGGAGGACGCCTGCTGGGTGTCGCGCGGCGCGCCCCTGCTGTTGGCAGGTAGCTTGCTTCCTCTGGAGTAGCTAAGGTCTTCCTGCGTCTGCCGGTTGGCGCCGGCCTTTCGTCACGCGGAGGAGCTCTTTGGCGGGCTTGCTCCTCGCCCTCTAGGCTGGGTAGTTCTTGTGCTGCGGCTCGCGCCGCGCGCAGGTTCTTGATGGGAGTGTTGTAGGTGGGCTGTGTGAGGGCAGGAGCGGGATCCGGTTCTCCGTCGTTCTCCATCCTACCGCCCAGCTCACCGCCCCGACGCCGTACCTGGCCGCGCCAGCTCGGCTCAGCGGTAGCCAGAGTGAGGCCGTGCACGTAGTCGTACTCACGCCTAGAGATCTCCAGTTGCTTGCGGGCTGCTGCCAGTTCTATGGCCTCCTGGAGGAGGATTTGTCTCTCCATGGTGAAGTTGGCCTTCGCTTCCTCTGGTTGTCCCCGAGGTTAACCGGCGTCAGGAGCCAATCAATGGCATCCTCCACCGGGTTCCGATGCTGCGGGGGAGCGGAAGTTCCGACCTCGTCCGCGCCTCGCTCCCGCGGCTGGCGGGGATGCGAGCTGGATCCGGCCATCATGACCTCCACGCTGCGAGGTGCGGCGGAGATGCTGCCGTCTGAGCACGGCAGCCCCGCGACAGAGACGATTTCCCTAGGGAAACGCTCCTGGACAGTGGCGATGTAGATGGGGAGATCGCCGAATAGCAGGATGGTGCCGTTCGCTGGGAAGGAAGTTCCGGCGAAGCAGGAGGCGTTGTTGATGACGCAGTCAAACTTGCCGAGCGTGAGCACCAGGCCGGAGGCCACGCGCTCACCGGCTGAAGTGTGGGGTCCCGTGCGGAACGTGACTCTGGTCGAAGCCATTTGCCCCACAGTGGGCTCCAACTATCGTTGTATTGGGAACGGCAGTACCTGAGGAGGTTAGATAGAGGTGTGGGGACTAGCAGGGAAGCTATCGACGGCGTCCGCAGGCGGGATTGGATACAAGCGAGCGTAGCGGGACGCTAGAAGTACCCAGGTTCGGGGCCCTCGTGGTGAGGTAAAGCCCCTACTCCTGCCTGATCTGTCTATGTGGAATATACGGACTACAAGTGCTCCTCGAGCTGTATTCTCTAGCTATTTCCTTAAATGCACTGAGACCAACCCTTTCCACTGAGGCCCTGCCTCCCCTTATATAGGCAGAGAGGCAAAGGTCTCGCTGGCTAGTCCGACTGGCGGGCCCCACAGGCGGGTCCCAGCCGACTAGTCATCTACAGTGTCCAACATGGCTTGTCTTTTCGGTGTATGAGCGGTATGGCTGTCGTAGGTACAGTGGACGCCGTGCGAGCCTGTCGTCAAAGACCCTTGTTCAGCGTCACGCAAAGTCTTTGATATGGGCGGTGGTTGCCCGTCTTGTCATCGCATGTATGCGTACCTTGACACGCACATCGCCCTGTCTCTCTCGATTGGGTGCAGCTACGTCATCGTATCCGCTGTCTCTTGCTGATCCGGCTCTTGGGTGATAGCGGCCCGTCCCGTCTGTCCTGCTGCATCTGGTCAAACACGAACCGATCCGTATCTGTTTCTTATTCGGATGGGGTAGCCGGGGATCATCCCCCTGACAGTGGGGTTTTCTAGATGGGAAAGACTTACTTTGAGGTGTGCTGTTATAGCCCTACCAACGATTAGAGTGTCCAACCGGAGAGTAGTTAAGAGTAGTATCATAAAGAGAAGATATTTATATGAGAGTGTTCACTAGTGAAAGTATGATCCCTAGGCCTTTTTTCTAAGCATTGAAACTTCGTTTGCTACTAGATCTGTTACATGTTTGCTTGCTTCTATCTTTATTTTAGTTTGTCTTTAGTCTTTTCCCACGTCAACCACACGCCATCAAGTTATTTTCTATCACCATTACCACTTATAATTATCCATACCACTTGTATTTCACTATCTCTTCGCTGAGCTAGTGCACCTATACACCTGACAAGTGTATTGGGTGTGTTGGGGACGCAAGAGACTTCTTGTATCTGGATTGCAGGATTGCTTGAGAGGGGACACGCTTGACCACTTCCTCCCTGAGTTCGATAAACCTTGGGTGATCCACTTAAGGGAAAACTTGCTGCTGTTCTACAAACCTCTGCACTTGGAGGCCCAACAACTGTCTACAAGAATAGAAGTGCGTAGACATCAAGCTATTTTCTAGCGCCGTTGCCGGGGAGGTAAGGTAAAAGGTACTCACATCCTCTGGTGTGAGTGTTCGAAGTTATTTCCTTTAGATTCTGCAATTTTGTCTTTTTGTTTCTTGTTTTCACTAGTTAGGCTTATTGGAAATCAACAAAAAATTAGAGAGCTTTTTAGTATTTTTCCTAAGATAGAACTTGAATTGTATGAAAAGAAAATTAAAAAACCCATGGAACTTTCTTTGCATGCTAATAGCAATGTTATTAGTATGTATCTTTTGAACACCTTTGTTACTAATGCTATGGAAACGTCTAAGCTTGGGGAAGTTGGTTTTTATGAAAATGATCTTTTTACTACCCTAGTTTTAAAGAAGAAAATTTGCTCTGATGATACTTTATCTCCCATATGTGGTAATTCTAATGATAATTTTAAGATACCTACAAGAATTATTGATCATGTTATGGATAACTACTATTCTGGAGATGGAACTGTCCATCCCGGTGATCATTTGCTCTTTATACACGAATTATGCGGGTTGTTCAAGTGTGCAGGTATTACAACAGATCACGTCAAGAAGAAGTTATTCTCTTTATCACTTAAGGGCAGAGCAAGGGAGTGGTATGAGCTACTGGATGATCCTCATCATTTGGAGTGGAAGGAACTTGAATCTCTCTTTTACTCTAAATTTTATCCTCCTCTTGAAATTCATAAAGATAGGAATTACATTTATAATTTTCATCCACATGATGGAGAAAGTATTTCCCAAGCATGGGGGAGATTGAAGTCACTAATGCTCAAATGTCCTATTCATGAGCTCCCTAGTAAAATTGTTATTAATAATTTCTATGCAAGGCTTTCAGGACATTACAAGGACTATCTAGATACTTGTTTAGAGGGATCCTTCACAAGTAAGGAGGTCAAACCTAAGTGGGATCTTCTTGAAACAATTCAAAGGAATACCGAAGATTGGGATAACAACAAAGGTAAAGAACCATGTATAAACTATGAGTATGATTGCATTAAGTCTTTTGCTGAAACTATTGATTTTCAAGAGCTTAGTGCTAAATATGGTCTTGATCCTCAAATTCTTGTTGATTGTTATAGAACCTTTGCTTCTCATACTAATGCTCCTAAAGAAAAGTGGGACATGTATCATGAGACTTTTAAAGACACTTGCATGGAAAATTAAATTGTTGTTAATGATAGCAATAAACATGCTCAAACCTATGAAAGTACTATTTCTTATAAGCATGTTAATTTTTGTGGAATACATAGACCTTGTGAGAATAATCAAATTGAAGAAGAATAGTGTATCACCCACAGGAATGAAAAAACTAGAATGTGGTATAGGGCTTTAAATGATCTTGGTAAAAAAGTTTGTGCCCATTATCATTTTATTTGTGAACTTTGCTTTGAAGTGGGTCATTTCAATTTTCAATGCTCAAGCCATAATAATAGCCCTTCTAATCCAACGAGTACTGCAAGTTTGTATTGTGATGACATGATCACTCCTAATCAGCATGATGAACTTACATTATTTTTGGGATGTGAATAGTTATCAAGAAAAACTTCTTTGCTCGATATGGGTAATTTTGATATGAATAGTGTCATGCATGGTTGTCATCTTTATTGTGTTGATAATTGACACACAAATACTTACATACAAAATATTATAAAAGATGAGATCTTACCAGAATATGACATGACTAATATGTGTTTTGGTCTTATTAATGAAAAGGAGGAATCCTCCAAAGTTTCTTCTATTGTCTCTAACAATGAACCAGGGTATATGGAGAAGCTTCCTTTCAAGCCTCTCCCTCCTAAAGAGAAGAAGAAAAAGAAGAAAAGGAGGAGTAATAGGAGAGAGGAAACGGTATTTTCCCCTAAGCATGTTGCTCCTATTATAGTTTTTGATGAGTCTAAACTCGATGATGTTCCTATGCCTGTTACCTATAGTAGTGATCATGATTGGGAAAATCACACTACTTTTGATATTGAAAATCTCTTTGGTACCAATTCTGAAAATGATGATATTAATAATTTCTATACTATTAGTGCTATCCATGATCCTTCCAATGATGATGAACACACTTTGGAAGATAACTATTCTATTGCTTATGATGATACTATACCTCCAATATATGATGATTACAATGATGAGTATGATATTTTCAGTCCACCTACTATTGAGGAGGAATTAATTATGATTACAATATGCCTCCTATATTTGATGATTATGGTGATTAGAATAATAATGATAGCTATTTTGTTGAATTTGCTGCCACTACAATTAACAAGAATGACTATGTTTATGTGGGGAGTATTAATTCTTTTATGCATGTGGCTCATGATAAGAATGTTTTATGTGATAGTTATATTGTTAATTTTATTCATGTTGCTACTGAAAGTTATTATGAGAGAGGGAAACATGGTTCTATGCATCTCAATAATATTAAATTTCCCCTCTTTATGTTGAAAATTTTGAAGTTGCACTTGTTTTGCTTTCCTATGCTTGTTGCTTTGTGCTTTCATGACTTGTTTCTTTACAATATTACTAAGCATAGGAAGTGGGTTAGACTTAAATGTGCTTTGAATTTGCTTCCTGATGCTCTCTTTTACTTCAATTCATATTTCTTATGTGAGCATCTTTTCAAACTATCATGCCTAACTTAAAGGCGTTAAAGAAAAGTACTTATTGGGAGATAACCCAAACGTTTTAGATGAGTCTTGGAAGTTATTACTTCTGTAATAACCGCTCCTTATCCTTTTTATTTGCTTTTTGTGCCAAGAGTAACCTCTAATGAGAGAGAAGTAATGATTGGAAAAGTTGCTGTCCCGAAACAGATTTCTGTGCTTCACCGTAAAAGTTCGTGTAAAATCTCTGTATGTCCTTTTAAGGCGTGAATTTTTGTGCTTCTGCCCCAGGTTGTTATCTAACTTGCTTTAGTTCAACACTTTTTGATTTGAGCAACATAAGGTCTTATAAAAAATTCGTCTTTACCTGCTGGTCTGTTTTGACAGATTTCTGCCATTTTCTGCATTTGCTTCTTGTTGGTTCCTTTTGGAGTTCTTTTAGGGAATTGAGCTTTTTGAGGGAAGTGCTACAGTATCTAGTGTTCTAATGGAAGTTTATTTGGTGTTATAACTGAACCTTAAGACTTATTTATCTTGAGTGCACTAATGTTGCTAATAAGGATTGTGTAAAGTTTTGTATGAAGGAAAAAATTCAGGTGTATAGAAGGAATAAGTAATGAGATGAAGGATGGACTAAAGCTCAAGCTTGGGGATTCCACGCCAGTCACCCCAAGAAATATCCAAGAAGTACAAGCGTCAAAGCTTGGGGATGCCCAAGGCATCCCCCTCTTTATCAATAAAAATCCCAGGTTTTTTCCAAACGCTTCATTTTTATTGTTTCATGCACAGTTGTGTTGTTCTTGGAGCGTCTTCTTTTTCGTTTTCGTTTTGGTTTTTTGTTTACTTTTGTTTTCTTAGTTTTCTGAATAAATTTGTTGGACCCCCTCTTTCATACATTGGTTTGCAAATAGTTTGGTTTGGTTTGGAAAAGAGTAGGAAAGTTCATGCTTATGTGGTAAAAAGAGCTTGTTTTTGACTGTGTCTTATGCTTTGTCATGCCATGCTTGATATTGTTTTGGCTTTATGCTTTGTATTCTTTGCTGTAGCATGACTTGTTATAAACAATTGAGATTGATTAATGTGCCTTGGATGAATCATGCGTTGTTTTAGCATATTAAAGCATAGTATAGTGGTATTCTCCTTTGATGCTTTATTTGGGTTGACTTGGCACATGCTCACACCATGTTATGACTATCTCAAGTCACCATAGCCTTTATGATCCTTTAGTTTTCAACTTGTAGTATCACTTTATGCTTTGATCAATGATGTTTTGTCGCTCTGCATGATTATGGCCATTATTGCTCTCTTAGTTTGTCGCTCCTAGTCTTTTGCTAGCCTCCACAACCAAGTATGAGTTCCACTCATGCATCCAACTCCCTAAACCAGGTTATTCCAAAGATTCCACCATACCTACCTATTAGCTTATGATATTCCAAGTATATTCATGCTTTTGTTTACCTTCCGAATTAAACTTGTTATGAGAAAACTAGTGATTAAAGCTCTCACGAACTTGATGGCACACTTTACTTTTCTTGCCCTTAATAAGCTTGAACCATTGTGTCGTCTATGTTGTATATGCTTGCACTTATTTGTTGGGAATTAGCAGAACCATGCTTTCATGGGGAACGCTTTCAACATTGCACTTGGTACTTGTACCTAGTTGATATCATGCTCTTTTGTATATGGATGCCATCGGTGTGAAATGAAAGGGGAGCTTGTAAGTCCATGGAGTTATGTATATGTGTTAGAGAAACGCCTGGGTTGCTGGTCTAATCCATGCTAACATGGTGGAAACCTGCAGCGTAACCATAATGAGCTTTCTATGAAGCATTCTTATTATAAAAAAAGAGTCCTATATTGAGAAAAAAAGAGAAAAGAAAAAAAGGAGATTATGAAAAGAGGAAAGAAAGAAAAAAGCACCATATTCCCATGGTAAATAAGAAGATTGCTGAGATGCTCTTTGTCTGCTTGCCTTGTCATTTTGATATGGGGATTCTTCCGTATCATCGGGCAAGGGGTACCCCATGGGCGGTTCTCTATGATACACATGTACTTATGATGACAAGAACTTACCGGTAACAAAACTCGAGTAGCATGAGGAGCGACCCTCGTATTCAAGGGACATGAGATTCCTAACTTATACTTCGTCAAGCATATACACCATAGTTTGTTCACTTTAACCTTAATCACTTCAAGATGCTTATGATAGGGGCAATGAGAGCTGAAAGCTATTAAGTACCATAATTTTTGGAAGCTCTTTATGAAACTTGAATCCCTACACTCTTTTATGAAGGCCTTTCTTCCACCATTATATTGAGTCTCCACCTTCTATCTTTATGCACCTACTTTGAGAGCATAGTGGCCATTCTTAGTTCTATGTGCATTGTCCCAAGACTAGTTGATTGATGCATATCTTGATATTGCTTGTTTTAAACTATTTGTATCTAGTCACTCTTATGAACTTTGAAGGTGTCCTATGCATTTATATTTGCTACTCTATGAGGGACAAGCTCAATACTATTATGCTATGTTTTCTTTATGTGAAACAAACAAACGACTTGCAAAGCATTGTTATTCATGAATCTTTTGTATGTGCCTTTTCATGTTGCATCATAGTTTCTTTGTCTTATTGCTAGAACTTTGTCTTTCATGTTATGATTGAAGTACTATGATCCCAGCTTTGAATGTTTTACAAATACTTTGATCAAGTCTTTGATGGTGCATGTCACCTCAAAAATTATTATTTCTTTTTATCACTTACCAACTTGAGGATGAGCAGGAGTTAAGCTTGGGGATGTTGATACATTGCAAATGTATCTATAATTTTTTATGTTCCATGCTTGGTTTTATCTACTTTCTTATGTTTTGTCCACACTTTGGAGTAATTTTCATATGATTTCTTGGAATAACCTATTAACAAGATGCCACAGTGTCAGTTGCCTGTTTTCTGCTGTTTTTGGTTCCAGGAAAGTCAGAAAATGAATATTCTCGGAATTGGATGGGACAAAAGCCAAAGTTCCTATTTTACTGGAAGACTCACGGAGCTAGAATACGAGACGGAGGAGGGCCAGGGCCTGGCCACACCCCCAGGCGCGGGCAACCCTAGGCCGCGCCAGGGCATGGTGTGGGCCCCCTGGCCGGCCACCGACCTTGCCTCTTTCGCCTATAAGAGCCTCCCGATACCAAAACCCTAGATGGTCAATCAGAAATCCACGAAATTCTGCAGTGCTGCCGCCACCGAAGGGGAGATTCGGGGGATAGAAAGTCTCTGTTCCGGCACCCTACCGGGATGGGGAAGTGCCCTCGGAGCCATGTCCATCGATCTCCACCACCATCTCCATCACCATTGCTGATTCCCATGATGAGGAGGGAGTAGATCTCTATCGAGGCTAAGGGTTCTACCGATAGCTATGTGTTCATCTCTCTCTATCTATGCATGATCATATTATGATCATGAGCTTTGTAATCAAGTAGATCTACCTTGCTACTCAAGTGTTTTAATAGATCTCTGCTCTCCCCATGTGTGTGAAAGTGACAGCGTGCACACCATGGTGGCACTTAGGTTAGAGATTACAAATACTTGTTATGAGTTATATTTGGAGTTGGATGTCTTTATGAAATTGTGGTGTTTGTTGGAACCATCTAGAGATCAAGGTGACAGTGTGGGGTTTTCTAGATGGGAAAGACTTACTTTGAGGTGTGCTGTTATAGCCCTACCAACGATTAGAGTGTCCAACCGGAGAGTAGTTAAGAGTAGTATCATAAAGAGAAGATATTTATATGAGAGTGTTCACTTGTGAAAGTATGATCCCTAGGCCTTGTTTCTAAGCATTTAAGCTTCGTTTGCTACTAGATCCGTTACATGTTTGCTTGTTTCTATCTTTATTTCAGTTTGTCTTTAGTCTTTTCCCACGTCAACCACACGCCATCAAGTTATTTTCTATCACCATTACCACTTATAATTATCCATACCACTTGTATTTCACTATCTCTTCGCAAAACTAGTGCACCTATACACCTGACAAGTGTATTGGGTGTGTTGGGGACACAAGAGACTTCTTGTATCTTGATTGCAGGATTGCTTGAGAGGGGACACCTTTGACCACTTCCTCCCTGAGTTCGATAAACCTTGGGTGATCCACTTAAGGGAAAACTTGCTGCTGTTCTACAAACCTCCGCACTTGGAGGCCCAACAACTGTCTACAAGAATAGAAGTGCGTAGACATCAGCCTATAAGATGCCTTCAGGACCAAAACCCTAAGTACCCAATCAAAAAATCCATGAAAGAGTCTGTAGCCTCCGTCATCTCCATCCCTAGATCGGGAGGGATCTGGAGCTCTTCCCGGCACCCTGCCGGAGAGGGAATTCACCCTAGAGGCCTTCTTCGTCATCATGCAAGCCTCCGGTGTGATGCGTGAGTAGTTCATCTTTGGACTACGGATCCATGTAGTAGCTAGATGGCTGGTTCTCCTCCTTTGTGCTTTCATGTTTAGATCTTGTGAGCTCCGTGCATGATCAATATCATCTATTTGTAATTCTGCATGTTGTGTTGCGGGGATCCAATTGATATTGAGATGCTATTTCAGATTGATTATTGATTCTATCATGTCTTTGTTATTTGTGATCGTGCATGCTTTCCATTGTTAGTAGCTATCTTGGCCAAGTAGATGCTAGCAACTCCAAGAGTTAGTATTTATGCTCGATAGTGGGTTCATGCCTCTGGTAATCTGGGGAAGTGACAGAAATCTCTAAGGTACTAGATGTGCTGTTGCTACTAGGGAGAAAACAACAATCCTTTGTTCATAGAACAATCGTATTGTTTACATTACATGCAATTCATAAAGCAATAATCTGTTGCTTGCAACTTAATACTGGAGGGGGTTTGGATGATAACCTGAACGTGGATTATTAGTCATAGATGCAGTTGGATGGCGGTCTATGTATAATGTTGTAATGCCCAATCAAGTCTCAAAGGAGTCATGATGATTAGTATATGCTTGTATGTTTTCTCGATGTTTGTCAATTTCCCCGCTATAATTTGTTCACCCAGCATGTTATCTATCTTAAGGAGAGCCACCTCTAGTGAACTATGGATCCCGGTCCTTTTCTTTTACATACAATCTATAAACTGTTTACTGCTTTGTGTTTACTTTCTGCAAACT
Source organism: Avena insularis (assembly GCA_023614405.1). Classification (NCBI taxonomy): domain Eukaryota; kingdom Viridiplantae; phylum Streptophyta; class Magnoliopsida; order Poales; family Poaceae; genus Avena; species Avena insularis. Next base: position 652,860,172 of record CM042690.1, on the reverse strand, counting down.
ATTACTTCTTTCCATTCGATACGTTTAATCATTTGTTTTCAGCAAAACACAGTGAGATTGACAACCTCATCGCAAGTTGGGGACAGAGTTCTATGGTTGTGTTGTGCAGGTCTCCACGTTGCTACTAGCACCAGTAGTGCGCCCTACCAAGGCTCAGCTAGTAACACCTTTGGGGTGTTTCCTTGCTCCTACTGGTTCAATTAAACCTTGGTTTCATAACTGAGGGAAACTTGCTATTGTGCTCATCATACCTTCCTCTTGGGGTTCCCAGCAAGCTCTACATCAACACCGAGCCATCAATCTTTTACATATTTGCTTGCTTCCATCTATATTTCAGATTGCCTTTAGTCTCTTCCTACCCGTCAAGCTCTTTACTGGCACCGTTACCACTTATAATTATCCATACCACTTGTATTTCACTATCTCTTCGCCGAACTAGTGCACCTATACACCTGACAAGTGTATTGGGTGTGTTGGGGACACAAGAGACTTCTTGTATCTTGATTGCAGGGTTGCTTGAGAGGGATACCTTTGACCACTTCCTCCCTGAGTTCGATAAACCTTGGGTAATCCACTTAAGGAAAACTTGCTGCTGTTCTACAAACCTCTGCACTTGGAGGCCCAACAACTGTCTACAAGAATAGAAGTGCGTAGACATCAAGCTATTTTTTAGTGCTATTGCCAGGGGGTAAGGTAAAATGTACTCACATCCTCTGGCTACTAAGCTATCTTCGAGTATTGTAGCTTGTGTGCGAGTGCTCGAAGTTATTTCTTTTAGATTTTGCAATTATATCTTTTTATTTCTTGTTTTTATTTGCACTAGTTAGGCTTAATGGAAAACAACAACAAAAATTAGAGAGCTTTTTAGTATTTTCCTAAGATAGAACATGAATGGTCTGAAAAGAAAATTAAAAAACCCATGGAACTTTCTTTGCATGCTTATAGCAAGGTTATTAGTATGAATCTTTTGAACACCTTTGTTACTAATGCTATGGAAACGTCTAAGCTTGGGGAAGTTAGTTTTTATGAAAAAGATCTTTTTAGTTCCCCAGCTTTAAAGAAGAAAATTTGCTCTGATTATACTTTATCTCCCATATGTGGTAATTCTAATGATACTTGTGATATTTTAAATCCACATACTGAAAGCATCCCTTTTAAAATAGCTATAAAAATTGTTGAACGTGTTAAGAATAATTGTTATTTTGGAGATGGAACTGCCCATCCTGGTGATCATTTACTCTTTATACACGAATTATGCGAGTTGTTCAAGTGTGCAGGTATTTTAATGAACCAAGTTAAGAGGAAGCTATTCCCTTTTTTACTTAAGGGCAAAGCAAGAGAGTGGTATGAGCTACTAGATGATCCTCATCATTTGGAGTGGAAGGAACTTGAATCTCTCTTTTACTCTAAATTTTATCCTCCTCATGAAATTCATAAAGATAGGAATTACATTTATAATTTTCATCCACATGATGGAGAAAGTATTGCCCAAGCATGGGGAGATTGATGTCACTAATGCTCAAATGCCCCATTCATGAGCTCCCCAATAATATTATTATTAATAATTTTTATGCAAGGCTTTCAGGACATTACAAAGACCATCTAGATACATGTTTAGAGGGATCCTTCACAAGTAAGGAGGTCAAAGCTAAGTGGGATCTTCTTGAAACAATTCAAAGCAATACCGAAGATTGGGATAACGACAAAGGTAAAGAACCAGGTATAAACTATGAGTATGATTGCATTAAGTCTTTCGTTGAAACTGCTGATTTTCAAGAAATTAGTGCTAAATATGGTCTTGATCCTCAAATTCTTGTTGATTGTTGTAGAGCCTTTGCTTCTCATATTAATGCTCCTAAAGAAAATGGGACATGTATCATGAGCCTTTTAAAGACACTTGCATGGAAAGTGAAATTGTTGTTAATGATAGCAATAAACATGCTCAAACCTATGAAAGTACTATTTCTTATAAGCATGTTAATTTTTGTGGAATACATAGACCTTGTGAGAATAATCAAATTGAAGAAGAATATTGTATCACCCACAGGAATGAAAAAACTAGAACATGGTATAGGGCTTTAAATGATCTTGGTAAAAAAGTTTGTGCCCTTTATCCTTTTATTTGTGAACTTTGCTTTGAAGTGGGTCATTTCAATTTTCAATGCTCAGGCCATAATAATAGCCCTTCTAATCCAATGAGTACTGCAAGTTTGTATTTTGATGACATGATCACTCCTAATCAACATGATGAACTTACTTTTATTTTTGGGGTGTGAAGAGTTATCAAGAAAAACTTCTTTGGTAGATATGAGTGCTTTTGGTATGAATAGCATCCTGCATGGTTGTCATCTTTATTGTGTTGATAATTGCCACACAAATACTTACATACAAAATATTATAAAAAATGAGATTTTACCAAAATATGATAGGACTAATATGTGTTTTGATCTTATTAATGAAAAGAAGGAATCCTCCAAAGTTTCTTCTATTGTCTCTAACCATAAACCAGGGTATATGGAGAAGCTTCCTTTCAAGCCTCTCCCTCCTAAAGAGAAGAAGAAAAAGAAGAAGAGGAGGAGTAAAAGGAGAGAGGAAACGGTATTTTCCCCTAAGCATGTTGCTCCTATTATAGTTTTTGATGAGTCTAAACTCGATGATATTCCTATGCCTATTACCTATAGTAGTGATCATGATTGGGAAAAGCACACTACTTTTGATATTGAAAATCTCTTCGGTACCAATTCTGAAAATGATGATATTAATAATTGCTGCACTATAACTGCTATCCATGTTCCTTCCAATGATGATATGTTTACAAATGAACACATTTTGGAAGATAACTATTATATTGCTTATGATGATACTATACCTCCAATATATGATGATTACAATAATGAATGTGATATTTTCAGTCCACCTACTATTGAGGAGAAAATTAATTATGACTACAATATGCCTCCTATATTTGATGATTATGGTGATGAGAATAATAATGATAGCTATTTTGTTGAATTTGCTCCCACTACAATTAATAAGAATGACTATGTTTATGTGGGGAGTATTAATTCTTTTATGAATATGGCTCATGATAAGAATGTTTTATGTGATAGTTATATTGTTAATTTTATTCATGATGCTACTTAAAGTTATTATGAGAGAGGGAAACATGGTTTTATGTATCTCAACAATATTAAGTTTCCCCTCTTTATGTTGAAAATTTTGAAGTTGCACTTGTTTTGCTTTCCTATGCTTGTTGCTTTGTGCTTTCATGAATTGTTTCTTTACAAGATTATTTTTCATAGGAAGTGGGTTAGACTTAAATGTGCTTTGAATTTGCTTCTTGATGCTCTCTTTTACTTCAATTCATATTTCTTATGTGAGCATCTTCTTAAACTATCATGCCTAACTTAAAGGCGTTAAAGAAAAGTACTTCTTGGGAGATAACCCAATAGTTTTATTGAGTCTTGGAAGTTACTACTTCTGTAATAACCTTTCCTTATCCTTTTTTATTTGATTTTTGTGCCAAGAATAACCTCTAATGAGAGGGAAGTAAGATTAGGGGAAGTGCTGTCCCGAAACAGATTTTTGTGCTTCACTGTAATGAAAAATATCTGTATGTCGGATTGAGCTGTATTTTTCTGAATAAATCCCCCAGGTTGTTATCTCACTTTCGTTAGTTCACCACTTTTTGATTTGAGCAACAGAAGGTCTTCGAAAAAATTGGTTTTTACCCGCTGGTCTGTTTTGACAGATTTCTGCCATTATTTGCATTTGCCTCTCAATCTCTTTCTCTTTGAGTTCTCTTTGATCATTTGAACTTTTTTAAGGAAGGGCTATAGTAGATTTTGCTTTAATGGAAGTTTTACTTGTGTTGAGACTAAACCCAAAAGACTTATTATCTTGAATACACTAATGTTGCTAATGAAGATTGTGTGAAGTTTTGTATGAAGGAAATTTTCAAGTGTAGGGAAGAATAATGTGATGAGATGAAGTATGGACAAAATCTCAAGCTTGGGGATGCCACCCGTGTCACCCCAATAAATATTCAAGAAGTACAAGCGTCAAAGCTTGGGGATGCCCAAGGGATCCCCTTCTTCATCAATAATCTTAGGTCTTCTTTCAAGACACTTTATTTTTATTACCTTATGCACTATGTGTTGTTTTTGGAGTGTCTTTGTTTATGCTTTTAGTTTTATTTTGCTTAAATAAGTTGGTTGGATCCCAACACACTTCTTTTGAAGAGAGACACACCCCGTTATTCATTGCCTAGAACACTCTATTTTTCACTCTTGTTGTTCTGCAAGTGTTCTCCTTTGCTAGCACTGCGTTTAGTTTTAGTTTTCAATTGGTGTTGGAAAAGAGTAGGAAGTTTCATGCTTATAGTGGTACAAAAGGAAGCTTGTTTTGACTGTGACTTAGACTTTGTCATGCCATGCTAGATGTTGCTTTGACTTTATGCTTAGTGATTATTGCTATAGCATGACTTGTTACAAACAATTGAGATTGCTTAATGTGCCTTGAAAGAATCATGCGTTGCTTTAGCATATAAAAGCATAATATTGTGGTATTCTCCTTTGATCCTTTATTTGGGTTGACTTGGCGCATGCTCACACCATGTTAAAACTATACCAAGTCACCATAGCCTCTATGATCATTTAGTTTTCGACTTGTAATATCACTTTATGCTTTAATTAATAATGTTTTGTCGCTTTGCATGATTATGGACATTATTGCTCTCCTAGTTGGTCGCTCCCAGTCTTTTGCTAGCCTCCATACCAAGTATGAGTTCCACTCATGCATCCAACTCCAAATAAAACCAAGTTATTCCAAAGAGTCCACCATACCTACCTATTAGCATTTGTTATTCCAAGTATATTCATGTTTTTATCTACCTTCCGAATTAAACTTATTATGTGAAAATTAGTGATTAAAGCTCTCACAAACTTGATGGCACATTTTACTTTTCTTGCCCCTAATAAACTTGAACCATTGTGTCATCTATGTTGTATATGCTTGCACTTATACGTTGGGAATTAGCAGAACCATGTTGTCATGGGGAACACTTTCAACATTGCACTTGTACATTGTATCCAGTTGATATCATGCTCTTTTGTTTATGGATGTCGTCGGTGTGAAATGAAAGGGGAGCTTGTAAGTCCATGGAGTTATGTATGTGTGTTAGAGAAACGCCTGGGCCGCTAGCCTAAGCCATGCCTAATCATGGTGGAAACTTGCAGAATCACCATAGTGAGAAATCTATGAAGCATTCTTCTTATAAAAAAGAGAGAGATAGAGATTGAGAAAAAAAGATGAGAAAAGAGGAACGAGAGAAAAAAGTACCATTTTCCCATGGTAAATAAGAAGATTGCTGAGATGCTCATTGTCTGCTTGCCTTGTCATTTTGATTATGGGATAGCTCTTGTATCATGTGCAAGGGGTACCCCGTTGGCGGTTCTCTATGATACACATGTACTTACTATGACAAGAATTTACCGGTAACTAAACTTGAGTAGCATGAGGAGCGGCCCTCGTATTCAAGGGGCATCATATTCCCAACTTATACTTTGTCAAGCATATACTCCATATTTTGTTCACTTTAACCTTAATCACTTCAAGATGCTTATGATAGGGGCAATGAGAGCTGAAAGCTAATAAGTACCATAATTTTTGGAAGCTCTTTATGAGACTTGAATCCATGCTTCCTTCTATGAAGGCCTTTCTTTTACTTTTATGTTGAGTCTCCATCTTCTATCTTTATGCACCTATTAAGAGAGCATAGTGGCCATTCTTAGTTTAATGTGCATTGTCCTAGGACTTGTTGATTGATTCATAACTTTGATATTGCTTGTTCTTAAACTATTTGTATCTAGTCACCCTAATGAACTTTGAAGGTGTCATATGCATTTATGTTTTCCTACTCCATGAGGGACAAGCTGAATACCACTATGCTATGTTTTCTATATGTGAAACAAACAAACGTCTTGCAAAGCATTGTTATTCATGAATCTTTTGTTTGTACCTTTTCATGTTACAACATAGTTGCTATGTCTTATTGTTAGAACTATATCTTTCATGCTATGTTAAAGTACTATGATCCTAGCTATCAATGTTTTACAAATACTTTGATCAAGATTATGATGGTTCATGTCACCTAAAAAATTATTCTTTTTTATCAGTTACCTACTCGAGGACGAGCATGAGTTAAGATTGGGGATGTTGATACATTGCAAACGTATCTATAATTTTTGATGTTCCATGCTTGTTTTATATCTACTTTCTTATGTTTTGTCCACACTTTGGAGTATTTTTACACATTTTATGGAACTAACTTATTAACAAGATGCCACAGTGCCAGTTGCCTATTTTCTTCTGTTTTTGGTTCCAGAAAAGCCAGAAAATGAATATTCTCGGAATTGGACCGGACAAAAGCCAAAGTCGATATTTTACCGGAAGACTCACGGAGCCAGAAGACGAGACGGAGAGGGGCTAGGGGCTGGCCACACCATGTGGTGGTGCAGGTCCCCCTGGCCACGCCACTAGGTGGTGTGGGCCCCTGGTCCATCCTCTAACATCGTCCCTTCGCCTATAAGAAGCCTCCCGATGAGAAAACCCTAAAGAATCCAACCTCCAGCCACGAAAAGTTCCGCAACACCGCCACCACCGAAGAGGAGATTCGGGGGACAGGATGTCTCTGTTCTGACACCCTTCCAGGACAGGGAAGTGCCCCCGGAGCCATCTCCATCGCCGTTGCTGATTCCCATGATGATAAGGAAGTAGTTCTTCCTCGAGGCTAAGGGTTCTATCGGTAGCTATGTGTTCATATCTCTCTCTCTATGCATGATCATATTGTGATCATGAGCTTTGTAATCAAGTAGATCTATTCTGCTACTCAAGTGCTTTAATGAATCTATGCTTATCCCCACGTGTGTGAAGTTGACAGTGTGCACCGTGTGGCACTTTGGCTAAGGTTACATAAATACTTGTTATGAGTTATATTTGGAGTTGGATGTCTCTATGAAATTGTGGTGTTTGTTGGAACCATCTAGCGCTCAAGGTGATAGTGAGGGGTTATCTAGATGGGGAAAGCGAACTTTGAGGAGTGCTGTTATAGCCCTACCATGGATTAGAGTGTCCAACCGGAGAGTAGTTCAGAGTAGTATCATGACGAGAAGATATTTATATGAGAGTGTTCACTAGCGAAAGTATGATCCCTAGGCCTTGTTTCTAAGCATTTAAACACCGTTTGCAACTAGATCTGTTACATGTTTGCTTGCTTCCATCTTTATTTCAGATTGCCTTTAGTCTCTTCCTACCCGTCAAGCTCTTTACTGGCACCGTTACCACTTATAATTATCCATACCACTTGTATTTCACTATCTCTTCACCGAACTAGTGCACCTATACACCTGACAAGTGTATTGGGTGTATTGGGGACACAAGAGACTTCTTGTATCTTGATTGCAGGGTTGCTTGAGAGGGATACCTTTGACCACTTTCTCCCTGAGTTCGATAAACCTTGGGTAATCCACTTAAGGGAAACTTGATGCTGTTCTACAAGCCTCTGCACTTGGAGGCCCAACAACTGTCTATAAGAATAGAAGTGCGTAGACATCACTCACCCAACTTAGTGAGGAGATAACCACTAGTAATGAATTGCTCCAATTGGGCTTTATTATTGTCTATCCTAAAGTTCCTGGCCAAATGAAAAAGGTCGATGGACATATTTGTCTCGAAACTGCGGTCGTAGAGAAAACCGGAAACATACTAGCTAAAAACGTGAAGGTTGTGCTTACACAACTTCGTGAGGAGGGGTTTTATAGGGTAAACGAACAAAAATGGCGGGAACTCATTGGCGGGAAATATTTTGGCGGGAAACTCATTGGCGGGAAACATTTTGACGGGAATCATTTTGGCGGGAAGGACTAAAATACATTTTCTCCGAAATTAACTGACAATAACAAAGAGATGTTGAAACTAAGATACATCACACCACTACAACTGAAATAAAGATACACCATGACACTACATCTGAAATGAAGCTACATCGGGACACTACAGCTGAAATGAATATACTTCAGTACTGAGACATACGTCTACCTTCCCTGAGTCCAGCGTGGGTACTTCCCGGTCTTGTCACCATATTCCTCTGCCGCTTGCGCCTCAACGGTCCTTTCTCTTAATCTCTTCCTTTCCGCATCTCGGGCCTCCTTGCGCACTTGTTCCTCTGCATACCTGCGCTCTTCCTCTTCCGCCCTCCTCTTCTCGTTTATCTCCCGGTTCCGAGCTCTCTCCTCTCTTATTTTTTGAGCTCTCTCTCCCGCTCCTCCTTCTCCTCTTCGGCCATCCTTTCGGCATGAAAGGCAGCCCACGTAGCTCGGTTCCTATCATGACACTCTTTCGTGGCCCAAGCTGGCTGCTCCGTGTCAATCCAATGGTACCACTTGCAAAGAGGATGAGGAGACTGCAAGCAAATCAATAGAATGAATAAAAGAACACATAATAACATGAATTGTTCATATTTACCATGCTCTAGGAACATACCGGAGGCCTCTCGTACGACGAACTTGCTTGCCGAGACGGGCTTGCGTCGTAGTTGGGACACATGAAAAACTTCATGCCCATGCAGGTCGAGAAATCGATCGACTCCTTCACCTTGGCGAGATGGCCGCACCAACAACGCTCGTGTGTCACCCCTTGTGATAACCTAGCATCTTTCATCTTCCTAGACCTATACTCTTGGTCCGAACAGGTCACACTCATAAGGGAGAGGAGAAGGAAATGCGAGAGAACGAGAAGGAATAGATGAACTGGGTGAAGAGATAACATCTCGGTGCCTGGATTTATAGGGGCACTGGGAGGAATTGGCGGAGAAAATGGCGGGAAGAAATACTGGTGGGAGATAAACAGCGCGAAATAGTGGCGGGAGAAAAAGACGGGAGAAATATTTCGCGGGATTCTGCTGGCGGGAGATAAACTGCGCGAACCAAAAACTGCTGGCAGGAGATAAGGAATCGAAAACTGAATTAGGCTAACGCGCTGCATGATCCATACAGGCTTCGGGGCAATCTGCGGTAATCGGCGCTTCAAATGCAGACCAGGCTCGTCGGTTCTTCAAACGCTGACCAACTGACCGACATCCTCCAACAGCCCCGCTCGGCTTTTTAAAAGCCGATCGCGCCACTTCGGTATTTGAAATGCCAACACGCGCTATATTTGTCAATCCCCTGATTCGCGTATTATTCGTGGAAATAATTAAAAAATATATTATTTTAAAAAAATAGCCATGTTATATGTCCTAGTGGATACACTCATTATTTACAGAGTCCTCCTGGCCGTGCCATCATGATGATATTGTTCAGTGATAAATGTACTCAACAACTCTCCGTGCAAAGTTATAATTTCTACACTCGATATGCTAAGAATATATAGACCATGAACACGATGTGTTCTCTATATGCTTCAAGAGTGTTCCTGCCTCTTTATTAGCGAGTACAATAATGCGAGAGAAGAGAAAGAGAACAAGAGCTATGTTGAGAATAGGAAGCATCGGGAAATGAAAGCTTCCCTTAAAGAAGGGATATAGTCTAATATGATGCGTTGCGCTGCCTTGGCGACGCCTTCGAGCGTCGTCTCGCGGTCGAAATTAAGTGACACTGGTTCGGGTGAACGCTAAGTAGCAAAGCCCCTATCCATCCATCTTTGTTCATTGTGACGACTGACTGTGCTGGTTACACGGTGGCTTTCGGTCTCAAATGTAGGAACAAGTGGTGACATGGTTACAGAGCAATCTGAACCAGCAGCTCCCTGGCGCGCTCGATCGTGCCGCCGCGGCAGATCTCTTCCTTTCTTTTTGAGTTGATGGTAGATCTCTTACTCAACTACGGAGGCAGCAAAGAAATGGAAGGAGGTACGAGGCGGGAGACTGTAGATCCACACACACACACACACACCAACGGCGCGTGGACGGCGCCCGTGGTATATATCGTCCTCGTGTTACGCCAGCGCATGTATAGTCTCTCCGTCCAAGAATAAGCGTACTTCTAGCGTAACAGACGATCAACTCGACAGTGCGCGTTCAGCTATGTAGGAGTACACGTCAAGAAAAAGCTATGTAGGAGTATAAAGATCGAGAAACCAAAGATGTAACGATACATAGCGGAGGCACAGATCGTGACTGGGACAAAACTGATGGAAGATTGTTGTGTGTACCAGTAGGAGCGAGGTGGACCAGGCAAGCTAGGGAAGAAGTCAAGTCTCCGAAATGGAGCGTAGAGATGGGTCCGAGTCCGGCTACGTACGTCGGTGCATGCATGCCTCGGTGGCGCGGCGGTAGGTCAACTCCGGCGCAGACTTGAACCGACGTTTCAAAGTCGAAGAACTGGCCGGTACACCTCGTCTGCGTCTGCATCTACGTGGACTGGGCTGACCCGGCATCGATCGACAGCATACGTGCTAGCTGCAGAATATTCCAAGTCCCAACTGTCGACCCACTCAACAGGGACAAACAATCGACCCACTCAACAGGGGAAAAACAACGCGCGGAGCTGGATTATTGGGCAAAATCAGCACTGCCGGACGTGGAGGATCGTCTCGCGATCTATCACTACACAGAGGCAGGCAAAAATACCTTCTAGAACATGGTCCAAAGCAGTTCTATAAAATCGGCTCTGGAATCACTGGAATGTGTAGTTCGGTGTTATGCAACCCCATCATATAGTTTAAGGTACAGTAACTTTTATTATTAGAGGAGATGAGATCATTCACCATTACGCCTACGATGAACTCACAACGATCCATTCCTCCAAACATCCTATTGTCCCATTTTTCTAAATAAAGTCAAATAGCCGAATCGATACAAAGTGATGAGAACATCTACTTACAAAACACTAAACAGATCAAAGATAAATAAGAAAAAACATGAAGACTCGGACTTGCCACTGGAAAACGTACCGGAACTCCACGACGAAGCCCCTAAGAGGCCAACGATACAACGTGCCGCCGTTGCCAAGACCAAAGTCAAGGGTTTTCAACCGGAGCTCTATCACGGAGAAGGTACCCACAAAGACGCCCTCAAGAGGGCTGCGACACCCACATGCATCGCCGTTGTTGGTGCCGGGGCGTAGAGATTCCGTCCGGAAAACCTTCACGCCACACTCGATAGCTCTGATCGCCCATTGTCCCCAAGACAAGCCTCTACCATGTGATCCGAGAGCTGCTGACTTTGCTGAAGCAACGCCAACACCAGGATCCCCTGCTGCTAACTCCTCGCCGTCCACACGGCCAAAGAGAGAGACCATCCCCACCGCCACGTCGCTTGTCGGAGAGTCACCCGCGCGGTGCACCTTACAATGTCGCCGCCCCGGCTTCAACGATCTCGTACCCGCGTAAGGACAATCACCACCATGACAGGTCAACAACATAGATGAGGGGGGTTAGTGCGAGAGAGCAAATACTAGGCAACAGAGGGTCAATGAGCAAGGCAGCAGCGACGCCTCCGTGCCGCCAGCCAGTCGTGCCCCGTAACACCGATATGGACTACTAAATAACAGTTTTCAAAGAAGATGGCCGTGCGGCTTAATTGCCTTGAGAGTATTCATGACCTCATGCGCTACTCTTCGTTTCTTCTAGGAGACTCTTTTTTCCTTACCATTTTATTTAAAATTGGGAACCCATTTCTCCTCCTCCCATTTCTTCGGTAGCAAGCGATGTACATCCCACCTTTGTATCATGGTTTGTTTGGGTTTCCGCCTAGGACGTAAACCCGAACAATGGAAGACACTCGCAACCGGGATAGAAAGCAAAATAGGTTCTTCTCATGAGGCCACGACCCTTTGTTGTTTCTATGTCCTCCAACAATATTTTCATTAAATTTTGCAGTATTTATGATGTAAATGCTAGTACCTATGCAAGTCGCGTTCCTTAAAAATTATTCGCACCCCTAACCGCACTCCTCATTTAATAAAGAAGGTCGGGTGCATCATTTTAGTGTAGAGGACAGGGGTATCTCCTCCATTTTGAAAAAGAAAAATTGAACTCCTCACTAAATCATTTCCTCTAAACTGCACAACCAAAATCATGCAACCTCAATCTGTTTGTTAGGGTTCCATAGACATGGGTCTACCGTCCTCCCTAATCCAATCAGTTTCGCCTACATAAGCAGAAACACCAACCTAAGGAAGCACCAACCTAGACAAAGAGCATATTCAAGGGAACCCCAAAAATTTGTCCCCTATATCTCCATAACAGGGATCTCCTATAAAGATACATTCCCTAAAATTCTAACATCTCCACGCGACCCTCAAACTCTCTCTCCTATATCCCACTTAAAAAAACATATATTTTAACTGTTGGTTCCATGTGTCATACAAATGACATAGATATAGGGGAAGAGAAATGGCCCTTACTATATGGGAGAAAAAGGCTAGAACTAGGGATACCTATTGAGGATCAGCTAGAGTTTTTTTGTTTTTTCTCTGTTATTCTTGAATCGGGGGACGTTACTGAGATCAGCTCGAGATGTTCATAGTCATAGAGCCTTATTTCTCAAAGGATGTTTCTACTGTAGATGCACCATCAGCTCTTGTCACCATATCATTTTTTTTAATCGAAGGCATGCTTTATTGATTAGAAAACAAAGTTAAATACTGCTTTGTTTACAAGAGAGAAAAACAATGAAACTAGGGTGAGTCATCGACCCCATACAACAAGAAGGTGACACGAAAGCATTCCTAGCTAACTCATGTGCTATCACATCGACCTCCTATTAGGCTATTACAATACTCAATAGAAACCCTATAAATCCTCTCCATAAAATAGAACAATCTATTAGCTTTGCAACAAGTAAATAACGAAGAACAAAAAAGAAATCACAGCAAGGGGACACAGATTTAATGTGGAAAAACCTCTCCAACAAAGAGAGGAAAAAACCACGGACGCCAGCCAGCGAAACTTCACTATAACGGGGAGTGTTTACACAACGCCGAGGATTTCACAGATGCAACTTATCCCAGCCGGCGACTTACAAGAGGTATATATAATGGTGGAAACCTAGGTCTTCAATAATCGACAGCCTCCGGCGACGGGCCTCGCTCCGCTTCGTCAGAAGTTGGCCTTTACTTTGTAGAATTTGGATCAACATATAACAAACTCCACCTTGAGACAAATTTCTTCTTGTAGCAACAGTAATCATCTCCCTGAACAAACAAAGAAAACACTTTTGGCGTTGATGTCTACGCACACTTCTATTCTTGTAGACAGTGTTGGGCCTCCAAGTGCAGAGGTTTGTAGAACAACAGCAAGTTTCCCTTAAGTGGATCACCCAAGGTTTATCGAACTCAGGGAGGAAGTGGTCAAAGGTATCCCTCTCAAGCAACCCTTCAATCAAGATACAAGAAGTCTCTTGTGTCCCCAACACACCCAATGAACTTGTCAGGTGTATAGGTGCACTAGTTCGGTGAAGATATAGTGAAATACAAGTAATATGGATGATTATAAGTGGTAATTGCAATCTGAAATAAGAGTGGCAGCAAGCAAACATGTAACATAACTGATTGTAAACGGTGTTTTAATGCTTAGAAACAAGGCCTAGGGGTCATACTTTCACTAGTGGACACTCTCATATAAATATCTTCTCTTCATGATGCTATCATGAACTACTCTCCGGTTGGACGGTGTAGGGCTATAACAACACACCTTAAAGTTCGCATTCCCCATCTAGATAACCCCTCACTGTCACCTTGAGCGCTAGATGGTTCCAACAAACACCACAATCTCATAGAGACATCCAACTCAAATTATACTCATGATAAGTATTTATGTAACCTTAGCCAAAGTGCCACACGGTATGCACACTATCAACTTCACACATGTGGGGATAAGCAGATTAATTAAAGCACTTGAGTAGCAGAATAGATCTATAGATTACAAAGCTCATGATCTCAATAAGATCATTCATATAGAGAGATGAACACATAGCTACTCGTAGAGCTGTTAGCCTCGAGAGAGAACTACTCCCTCCTCATCATGGGAGTGAGCAACGACGATGGATATGGCGGTGTAGTCGATGGAGATGGATCCAGGGGCACTTCCCCATCCCGGCAGGGTGCCGGAATAGAGACTTCTGTCCCCCGAATCTCCTCCTCGGTGGCGGCGGCACTATGGAACTTTTCATGGAATTCTGATCTGGTTCTTAGGGTTTTTGTCCCGGGAGGAATATATAGGCGAAGGGGCAAGGTCGGTGGAGGCTTGAGGGGCCCACACCACCCCCTGGCGCGGCCTGGCCTAACCCACGCCACTAGGTGGTGTGGCCAGCCCCTGGCCCTCCTCCGTCTCTGCTTTGGACTCCATCTTGATGTCGGAAAAAATAGGAGGTTTGGCTTTTGTTTCGTCCAATTCCGAGAATATGTCTTTTCTAGCTTTTCTGAAACCAAAAATAGCAGAAAACATGCAACTGGCACTGCAGCATCTTGTTAATAGGTTAGTTCCAGAAAATGCATAAAAGTATCTCAAAATGTAGAAAAAACATAAGATAGTTGATATAAAACAAGCATGTAACATAAAAAATTACAGATACGTTTACGACGTATCAACATCCCCAAGCTTAACTCCTGCTCGTCCTCGAGTAGGTAAGTGATAAAAAGAATAATTTTTTAGGCGACATGCACCATCATAATCTTGATCAAGGTATTTGTAAATCATTTATGGCCGGGATCAAAGTACTCTAACATAGACATGAAAGATATAGTTCTAACAATAAGACATAGCAACTATGTTGTAACATGAAAAGGTACAAACAAAAGATTCATGAATAACAATGCTTTGAAAGACGTTTGTTTGTTTCACATATAGAAAACATAATAAGAATGGTATTCAGCTTGTCCCTCGTGGTATAGAAAAATTTAATGCATAGGACACCTTCAAAGTTCATAAGAGTGACTAGATACAAATAATTTAAGAACAAACAATATCAAAGTGATGAATCAATCAATAAGTTTTGGGACAATGCACATTAAACTAAGAATGACCACTATGCTCTCTCAATAGGTGTATAAAGATAGAATATGGAGACTCAACATAAAAGTAAAGAAAGGCCCTTCATAGAAGGAAGCAGGGATTCAAGTTTCATAAAGAGCTTCCAAAAACTATGGTACTTATTAGTTTTCAGCTCTCATTGCCCCTATCATAAGCATCTTTAGGTGATTAAGGTTAAAGTGAACAAATATGAGGATAGGCCTAATAAGTTATAAGTTGAAAATATCATGCCCTTGCTTACGAGTACCGAACCTTATGCTACTCAACTTTAGTCACAAGTAAGTTCTTGTCATTGTAAGTACATGTGTATCATAGAGAACCGCCAACGGGGTGCCCCTTTCCCCATGATACACGAGCTTTCCCATATCAAAATGACAAGGCAACAGACAATGAGCATCTCAGTGATCTTTTTATTTCCTATTTTCATAGAGTTTTTTTATTTTTTTATTGAGAATGCTTCACAGATTGCTCACTATGGTTATGCTGCAAGTTTCCACTATGATTAGGCATGGCTTAGGCTAGCCGCCCAGGCATTTCTCTAACACATATACGAACTCCATGAGCTTACAAGCTCCCCTTTTATTTCACACCGCCGGGATTCATAAGCAAAAGAACATGATACCAACTAAATAAAGTGCAATGTTGAAAGCGTTCCCCATGGTAACATGGTTCTGCTAATTCACAACTTACAAAGTGCAAGCTTATATGCAACATAGATGGGCACAATGGTTCAAGTTTATTAAGTGCAAGAAAGTAAAGTGTGCCATCAAGTTTGTGAGAGCTTTAATCACTAATTTTCACATAACAAATTTAATTCGGAAGGTAGATAAAAACATGAATATACTTGGAATTGAAGTAATACTAATAGGTAGGTATGGTGGACTCTTTGGAATAACTTGGTTTTATTTAGAGTTGGATGCTTGAGTGGAACTCATACTTGGTACATGTGGAGGCTAGCAAAAGACTGGGAGCGACCAACTAAGAGAGCATTAATGGCCATAATCATGCAAAGTGACAAAACATTATTAATTAAAGAATAAAGTGATATTACAACTCGAAAACTAAATGATCATAGAGGCTATGGTGACTTGGTATAGTCTTAACATGGTGTGAGCATGCGCCAAGTCAACCCAAATAAAGCATCAAAGGAGAATACCACAATATTATTCTTTTATATGCTAAAACAACGCATGATTCTTTTAAGGCACATTAAGCAATCTCAATTGTTTGTAACAAGTCATGCTACAACAATAATCACTAAGCATAGAGTCAAAGCAATATCAAACATGACATGATAAAGTCTAGGCCACAATCAAAAAAAAGCTCCTTTTTGTACCACTATAAGCATGAAACTTCCTACTCTTTTCCAACACCAATCGAAAACTAAAGCTAAACGCAGTGCTATCAAAGGAGAACACTCGCAAAACAATAAGAGTGAAAACTAGAGTGTTCTAAGAAATGAATAACGAGGTGTGTCTCTCTCCAAAAGAAGTGTGTTGGGATCCAACCAACTTATTTAAGCAAACCAAATAAAAGAAAACTAAAAAACAAAGATGCTCCAAGAATAACACATAGTGCATAAGGTAATAAAAATAAAGTGTCTTGAAAGAAGACCTGAGATTATTGATGAAGAAGGGGATGTCTTGGGCATCCCCAAGCTTTGACGCTTGTAATTCTTGAATATTTCCTTGGGGTGACATGGGTGGCATCCCCAAGCTTGAGATTTTGTCCATACTTCATCTCATCACATTATTCTTCCCTACACTTGAAAATTTCCTTCATACAAAACTTCACACAATCTTCATTAGCAACATTAGTGTACTCAAGATAATAAGTATTTGGGTTTAGTTTCAACACAAGTAAAACTTCCATTAAAACACAAGATACTGTAGCATTTCCTTCTAAAAGCTCAAGTGATCAAAGAGAACTCAAAGAGAATGAGATAAAGAAGCAAATGCAAATAATGGCAGAAATCTGTCAAAACAGACCAGCAGGTAAAAATCGATTTTTTCGAAGACCTTATATTGCTCAAATCGAAAAGTGCTAAACTAACGAAAGTAAGATAAAAACCTGGGTCATAAGCACAGAAAATTACAGCTCAATCCTACGTACATGGATTTTTCACGATTTTTTACAGTGAAGCACAAAAATCTGTTTCGGGACAGCAACTTTCCCAAGTCTTACTTCTCTCTCATTAGAGGTTATTCTTGGCACAAAAACCACATAAAAAGGATAATGAGAGGTTATTACTGAGACAATAACTTCCAAGAATCAACAAAACAAAAATAAACTGAAAGTAAAAATATAATGGGTTGTCTCCCAAAAGCTCTTTGTTTATAGCCATTAAGATAGGCATGATAATTTCGATGATGCTCACATAATAAATATGAATTGAAGTAAAATAGAGAATCAAGAAGCAAATATGGAACAAATTTAAGTCAAACCCACTTCCTATGAAAAATAATCTTGTAAAGAAACAAGTCATGAAAGCACAAAGCAACAAGCATAGGAAAGCAAAACAAGTGCAACTTCAAAAATTTCAACATAAAGAGGAGAAACTTAATATTGTTGAGATACATAAAACCATGTTTCCCTCTCTCATAATAACTTTCAGTAGCATCATGAATAGAATTACCAATATAACTATCACGTAAAACATCCTTATCATGACTCACATGCATATAATAATTATTACTCTCCACATAAACATAGTCATTCTTATTAATTATAGTGGGAGCAAATTCAACAAAATAGCTATCATTATTATTCTCATCACCATAATCATCAAATATAGGAGGCATATTGTAGTCATAATTAATTTCCTCCTCAATAGTAGGTGGACTGAAAATATCATATTCATCATTGTAATCATCATATATTGGAGGTATAGTATCATCAAAGTAAATTTTCTCCTCCGTGCTGGGGGACTAAAAATATCATGCTCATCAAAACCAGCCTCCACAAGCTTAGACTTTCCCATAGCATTAGCAATAATGGTGTTCAAAGAATTCATACTAATAACATTGCTATTAGAATGCAAATAAAGTTCCATAGGTTTTTTAAATTTTCTCTTCAAACACTTCATGTCCTAACTCAAGATAAATACTATAAAGCTCTCTAATTTTGTTGTTGTTTTACATTAAGCCTAACTAGTGAAAATAAAAATAAGAAACAAAAAGATATAATTGTAGAATCTAAAGGAAATAACTTCGAGCACTCACACACCAGCAATAGTACTAGAAGATAGCTTAGTAGCTAGAGGATGTGAGTACCTTTTACCTTACCTCCCCGGCAACGGTGCCAGAAAATAGCTTGATGTCTATGCATGCTTCTATTCTTGTAGACAGTGTTGGGACTCCAAGTGCAGAGGTTTGTAGAATAGCAGCAAGTTTCCCTTAAGTGGATCACCCAAGGTTTATCAAACTCAGGGAGGAAGTGGTCAAAGGTATCCCTCTCAAGCAACCCTGCAATCAAGATACAAGAAGTCCCTTGTGTCCCCAACACACCCAATACACTTGTCAGGTGTATAGGTGCACTAGTTCGACGAAGAGATAGTGAAATACAAGTAATATGGATGATTATAAGTGGTAATTGCAATCTGAAATAAGAGTGGTAGCAAGCAAACATGTAACATAACTGATTGTAAACGGTGTTTTAATGCTTAGAAACAAGGCCTAGGGATCATACTTTCACTAGTGGACACTCTCATATAAATATCTTCTCTTCATGATGCTACCCTGAACTACTCTCCGGTTGGACGATGTAGGGCTATAACAGCACACCTTAAAGTTCGCATTCCCCATCTAGATAACCCCTCACTGTCACCTTGAGCGCTAGATGGTTCCAACAAACACCACAATCTCATAGAGACATCCAACTCAAATTATACTCATGATAAGTATTTATGTAACCTTAGCTAAAGTGCCACACGGTGTGAACACTATGAACTTCACACACGTGGGGATAAGCAGAGATTAATTAAAGCCCTTGAGTAGCAGAATAGATCTATAGATTACAAAGCTCATGATCTCAATAAGATCATGCCTAAAGAGAGATGAACACATAGCTACTTGTAGAGCCCTTAGCCTCGAGAGAGAACTACTCCCTCCTCATCATGGGAGTCAGCAACGGCGATGGAGATGGTGGTGGAGTCGATGGAGATGGATCTGGGGGCAATTCCTTGTCCCGGAAGGGTGCCGGAACAGAGACTTCTGTCCCCCGAATCTCCTCCTCAGGGGTGGCGGCGCTGCGAAACTTTTCGTGGAATTCTGATCTGGTTCTTAGGGTTTTCGTCCCGGGAGGAATATATAGGTGAAGGGGCAAGTCGTTGGAGGCCTGAGGGGCCCACACCACCCCCTGGCGCGGCCTGACCTGGCCCGCTGATACATTGCAAATGTGTCTATAATTTTTGATGTTCCATGCTTGGTTTTATCCACTTTCTTGTGTTTTGTCCACACTTTGGAGTACTTTTCATATGATTTCTTGGACTAACCTATTAACAAGAGCCACAGTGCCAGCTGCCTATTTTCTGCTATTTTTGGTTCCAGGAAAGTCAGAAAATGAATATTCTCGGAATTGGACGGGACAAAAGCCAAAGTGCCTATTTTTCCAGAAGACTCATGGAGTCAGAATACGAGACGGAGGAGGGCCATGGGCTGGCCACACCACCCCCAGGCGCGGGCTGGGCCTGGCCATGTCAGGGCATGTGTGGGCCCCCAGGCACCCCCTCGGTCTCCCTCTTCGCCTATAAGAAGCCTTCTGACCTAAAAACTCTGGGGGGTTTGACGTTTTTCCAGAAGGAGTTCCGCTCCGCTGCCACCACCAGATTCCACGAAACAGCACTAGAAACTCCGTTCTGGCACCCTGCCGGGACGGGGAATTGGACGAGATCATCGCCATCATCACCATCGCTTCTCCATCGACCATCCATGTTTCCTGCATCTATGAGTGAGTAATCCCCCGCTGTAGGCTATGGATATGGTAGGGATTGGATGAGATCGTTCTGTAATGGCCTCAGATTGTTAGGGCATGGTGCCTAGTATCTTTTATTAGTGCTTTATGACTTTGTTGCGACTTGTTATGCTTAATGCTTGTCACTAGGGCCCGAGTGCCATGATTTCAGATCTGAACATGTTATTGATTCATTATGATAGTATTGTTTTTGGTCTTATCTACAAGTTGTATACACACGTTGTTGTCCGGAACCTATGGCCCCAAAGTGACAGAAATCAGGATAACCGGAAGGGAATGGCTTTGATGTGAGGATCACATGTGTTCACGGAGTGTTAATGCTTTGCTCCGGTGCTCTATTAAAAGGAGCACCTTAATTGCCAGTAGTTCCCTAGAGGCCTGGCTACAAACGGGCTGGCAGGACAAAAGATATTGTGCAAGTTCTCATTGCAAGCATGTATGACTATATACGGAACACATGCCTAGGATTGTATAGTACTTGGATGCTTTATCTTATTTATCTGCAATTGTCCTGTGTTCTGATTGCTATTTGAATTGTCTTGTCCATGCAACGCCCGTCCATCCATCCCTATGACTACCGCACTCGAAACCCACTGTTTACTGCTTTTGTTAGTATTGTCTTTGCTTTACTACTGATGTTACTTTACTATTCCTACTACAAAACTATTGCTACTGATAAACTGTTGTGAGCAAGATTGTTTCCAGGTGCAGCTGCATTGACAACTAAGTTGTTAAGGCTTATAAATATTCTTTGGCTCCCCTTGTGTCGAATCAATAAATTGGGTTTCACTTCCCTCGAAAATACTGCGATACACCCCCTATACTTGTGGGTCATCAAGACTATTTTCTGGCGCCGTTGCCGGGAAGCATAGCTTTATTTATCAAGTCCACTTGGATTCACTATTGTTCAAGCTAAGTTTATTTTCTCCTTGTTTGCTTGTTTCTTTATCAAAAATACAAAAAAAGTAGTTCCTACTCTAGTTGTTATTTTCGTTGGTCTGTTATTGTCTTGCCTTATCATGCTTGTTGTCAATGGTTGGTTTCTTTGAAACTGAAGCTTATTGGCAAGGTGGGTTCACGGAAGATCAAAAATATTATTATAAGGAACACCGCTTGTCACAAAAAGGGAAACACTTATGGGAACAAATTGATAGATTGTATACCATTGCTAGAAATGTGTGCTCTACTTATAATGTTACTTATTGTTGTGATGAATCTCGTTGCAGAAAGAGGTATAAACACCTCCCTTTTCAATGTGAGTATAATGATAATGATACCATATCTTCTTATCCTAAAGGAATTTATGACTTTTATGATGCAGAACAAATTGAAGAATTTATTGCTTGGAAGGGTGCTTTTGAACTTGCTAGTTTTCTTGAAAATATTGATGATTCACCTTACAAAAATGAGGTTTATGGTATACTTAAATTTTGCTTTGATAATTACAAGGATGAAAATGGCTATATTCTTGAATATTTTAATAGATGCTTTCCACAAATGGAAGAGACTAATGCTTTGCAGGATCCTATGGAAGAATAAATTGATGAACCTGAAATCTCATTAGATGAAAAAGAGGAGGAGAGTTATGAACAAAAGGAGGAAGAAGGGATTAGCTACCCATGCCTACCTTCTAATGAGAGTAACTCTTTATCCCTTACATTATTTGATTGTCCCCCATGCTTACTAAAGAAGGATGAATGTTATGTTCTTGAGGATTATTTTGAAGATGTTTATAATAAAGCTCTAGTGCTTGTAGATCATGAAAAGCATGCTTTATGTGATAGTTATATTGTTGAGTTTATTCATGAGGCTACTGAAAATTATTATGAGAGAGGAAAATATGGTTGTAGAAGTTTTCATGGTATTGAAACACCTCTCTATGTGCTGAAAGTTTTGAAGTTACTCTTGTTTTATCTTCCTATGCTTGTCATTTTGTTCTTTGTGAATTTATTTGCATACACGATTCCTATGCATAGGAAGTGGGTTAGACTTAAATGTGTTTTGAATTTGCTTCTTGATGCTCTCTTTTACTTCAACTCATATTTCTTATGGGAGCATCCTCTCAAACTTTTATGCCTGAAGATGATAATATGTCTACTATTCTTGGGAGACCTTTTCTTAAATACTGTAGGAGATGTTATTAATTGTAATCAAGGGAAGGTGAGATTAAATGTCAATGACAAGGAACATACTATCTATTTCCCCAAGAATATTGATAGACTTATGGTTTTGAATTCAATTGAACATGTTGAGGGCATTCAAGTTGGAGAAATATATTGTCCCATACCAAGAGAAAAATTTGAAACTATTATGATTGGGACCATTGCTATCAAGGTTGAGGTAACATAATCATTAGTGGAATACAAAGTTTTGTCTCATATGAAATTGTTTTGGTAACAAGACCTGATCAACCTTGTTAACAAAACGATTTCATTGAACAAAACAATGTTTTCACCATGATTATCTCCGCTTACTTCTATTCTATCCATTTTTGTTTTTGCTTATGCCTAACTTAAAGGCGTTAAAGAAAAGTACTTATTGGGAGATAACCCAAAAGTTTTATATGAGTCTTGGAATTCAGTAATAACTGCTCCTTATCCTTTTTATTTGCTTTTTGTGCCAAGAATAACCTCGAATGAGAGAGAAGTAATGATTGGGAAAGTTGCTGTCCCGAAACAGATTTCTGTGCTTCACCGTAAAAATTCGTGTAAAATCTCTGAACGTCTTTTTGAGGCGTGAATTTTTGTGCTTCTGCCCCAGGTTGTTATCTAACTTTAGTTAGTTCAACACTTTTTGATTTGAGCAACATAAGGTCTTCGAAACAATTCGTCTTTACCTGCTGGTCTGTTTTGACAGATTTCTGCCATTTTCTGCATTTGCTTCTTGTTGGTTCCTTTTTGAGTTTTTTTGGGGAATTGAGCTTTTTGAGGGAAATGATACAGTATCTAGTGTTCTAATGGAAGTTTATTTGGTGTTAGAACTGAACCTTAAGACTTATTTATCTTGAGTGCACTAATGTTGCTAATAAAGATTGTGTGAAGTTTTGTATGAAGGAAAAATTTCAGGTGTATGGAAGGAATGAGTAATGAGATGAAGGATGGACTAAAGCTCAAGCTTGGGGATGCCACGCGTGTCACCCCAAGAAATCTCCAAGAAGTACAAGCGTCAAAGCTTGGGGATGCCCAAGACATCCCCTTCTTCATCAATAAAAATCCTAGGTTTCTTCCAAACGCTTCATTTTTATTGTTTCATGCACAGTTCTGTTGCTCTTGGAGCGTCTTTTTTTCGTTTTGGTTTTTGTTTTCTTGGTTTTCTTAGTTTTCTGAATAAATTGGTTGGACCCCCTCTTTCATACATTGGTTTTCAAATAGTTTGGTTTGGATTGGAAAAGAGTAGGAAAGCTCATGCTTAAGTGGTAAAGAGAGCTTGTTTTTGATTGTGGCCTATGCTTTGTCATGACATGCTTGATATTGTTTTGGCTTTATGCTTAGTATTATTTGCTGTAGCATGACTTGTTATAAACAATTGAGATTGCTTAATGTGCCTTGGATGAATCATGCGTTGTTTTATCATATTAAAGCATAGTATAGTGGTATTCTCCTTTGATGCTTTATTTGGGTTGACTTGGCACATGCTCACACCATGTTATGACTATCCCAAGTCACGATAAGCCTTAATGATCCTTTAGTTTTCAACTTGTAGTATCACTTTATGCTTTGATCAATGATGTTTTCTCGCTTTGCATGATTATGGCCATTATTGCTCTCTCGTTTGTCGCTCCCTTACTATTGCTAGCCTTCACCTTCACCGAGTATGTTTTACTCATGTTTCCAACTCCCCAAAACCAAATATTGCCAAAGTGTCCACCATACCTACCTATTAGCATCATTTGCTACTTCCGTGCATATTCAATATGCCTTGTTTTCTTCCGAATAAAATGTTTGCTTGTTATGAGAAAGTTAGTTAGTAAAGCTCTCACAAACTTGATGGAACACTCTATTTTCTTGCATTTAATAAACCTGAACCATTGCTTCCTTCTTTGTTGCGTATATGCTTGCGCTTTATAAGTTGAAGTTAGCAGAACCATGTATCATGGGGAACGTTTTCAACATTGCATTGGTACCTCGTTAATATCATGTTGTGGAACTTGTAAGATCTTGGAGTTTGTATGTATGTTAGAGAAACACCTGGGCCGCTAGCCTAAGACATGCCTAATCATGGTGGAAACTTGCAGCATAACCGTAATGAGCATTCTATGAAGCATCCTCAATAAAAATCTATGCACATAGTAAATAAAAAGATCGCTGAGATGCTCATTATTTGCTTGCCTTGTTATTTTGATTATGGGATAGCTCCTATGTCATATGCAAGGGGTACCCCGTTGGCGGTTCTCTATGATACGTATATACTTACAATGACAAGAGCTTAATTGTGACTGAAGTTGAGTAGCATGAGGATCGGTATTTGTAAGTAAGGGGCATGAGACTTCGATTTATAACTTGTCAAGCATATCCTCTTAGTTGTGTCACTTTAACCTTAACCATTTAAAGATGCTTATGATAGGGGCAATGAGAGCTCAAAGCTAATGAGTACCATACTTTCAGCATTTGGAAGCCTTTCAAACTTTTCAAAACCTGTTAATTTCCTTGTTGAGTCTCCACACATTCTATGAGCACTTTGTTGACAGCATAGTGGCCATTCTTAGTTCTATGTGCATTGTCCCAAGACTTGTTGATTGATGCATACCTTGATATTACTTGTTTTAAACTATTTGTATCTAGTCACTCTTGTAAACTTGTAAGGTGTCCTATGCATTTATGTTTGCTACTCTATGATGGACAAGCTGAATGCCACTATGCTATGTTTTCTTTATGTGAAACAAACAAACGTCTTGCAAAGCATTGTTATTCATGAATCTTTTGTTTGTGCCTTTTTCATATTGCAACATAGTTGCTATGTCTTATTGCTAGAACTTTGTCTTTCATGTTATGATTGAAGTACTATGATCCTAGCTTTGAATGTTTTACAAATACTTTGATCAAGTCTTTGATGGTGCATGTCACCTAAAAAATTATTCTTTCTTTTTATCACTTACCTACTCGAGGACGAGCAGGAGTTAAGCTTGGGGATGTTGATACATTGCAAATGTATCTATAATTTTTGATGTTCCATGCTTGGTTTTATCCACTTTCCTTGTGTTTTGTCCACACTTTGGAGTACTTTTCATATGATTTCTTGGACTAACCTATTAACAAGAGCCACAGTGCCAGCTGCCTGTTTTCTGCTGTTTTTGGTTCCAGGAAAGTCGGAAAATGAATATTCTCGGAATTGGACGAGACAAAAGCCAAAATGCCTATTTTTCTAGAAGACTCACGGAGCCAGAATACGAGACGGAGGAGGGCCATGGGCTGGCCACACCACCCCCAGACGCGGGATAGGCCTGGCCGTGCCAGGGCATGGTGTGGGCCCCCCAGGCACCCCCTCGGTCTCCCTCTTCACCTATAAGAAGACTTCTAACCTAAAAACTCCGAGGGGTTCGACGTTTTTCCAGAAGGAGTTCCGCTCCGCCACCACCACCAGATTCCACGAAACAACACCAGAAACTCCGTTCTGGCACCCTGCCAGGACGGAGAATTGGAGGAGATCATCGCCATCATCATCACCATCGCTTCTCCATTGACCATCCATGTTTCCCCCATCTATGAGTGAGTAATCCCCCGCTGTAGGCTATGGGGATGGTAGGGATTGGATGAGATCGTTCATGTAATGGCATCAGATTGTTAGGGCATGGTGCCTAGTATATTTTATTAGTGCTTTATGACTTTGTTGCGACTTGTTGTGCTTAATGCTTGTCACTAGGGCCCGAGTGCCATGATTTCATATCTGAACATGTTATTGATTCATTATGATAGTATTGTTTTTGGTCTTATCTACAAGTTGTATACACACGTTGTTGTCCGGAACCTATGGCCCCGATGTAAATCGATAACCGGAAGGGAATGGCTTTGATGTGAGGATCACATGTGTTCACGGAGTGTTAATGCTTTGCTCGGTGCTCTATTAAAAGGAGCACCTTAATTGCGATAGTTCCTAGAGGCCCCGCTGCAAACGGGCTGGCAGGACAAAAGATGTTGTGCAAGTTCTCATTGCGAGCACGTATGACTATATACGGAACACATGCCTAGGATTGTCTAGTACTTGGATGCTTTATCTTATTTATCTTCAATTGCCCTAGTTCTGATTGCTATTTGAATTGTCTTGTCCATGCAACGCTCGTCCATCCATCCCTATGCCTACCGCACTCGAATCCCACTGTTTACTGCTTTTGTTACTACTGTCTTTGCTTTACTACTGCTGTTACTGATGGGTTTGTAGGATGGAAAACAAAAAAATTCTACCTCAAGAGCGAACAAAACCCAGATCTCATCTAGATAAAAGCCAAGATCTAATCTATTAGACATGTACAACGAGATAGATCTGTACTAACCCTCGTAGATCCGAAAGCGTTACGAGATTAGATCTCGGGGTTGATGTAGTCGATCACTTGCCGATCTCAAGATCGTGTGGACGATCCTTCCAGCCCCGCATACCGGCAGCGCTTCATGATCGGTCACACGTCTTGAGTCGAAGCAGACCTTCCTCTCCCTGTTCCAGCGAGCAGCAGAGGTAGTAGATCTTCTCCACGGAATCCCAGCAGCACGACGGTGTGGTGGTGGTGGTGGAGTAGAGAATTCTGCAGGGCTTCGCCTAAGCCTGAGCAGAGGGAAGGAGGAGAAGAGAGGCGGCGGCTAGGGCTTGAAGTGGAGGGGGCAAGGGGGTGGCGCCCCCACCCCTCTATTTAAAGGAGGGAGGCTCCATGGGAGGGGGAGTCCTAGTAGGACTCCCCTCCCTCCTTGGCCGACGGATTGGGAGGGGGGAGGAGTCCTCCTCCCCCACGACTCCTTGTCTTGCCCCACAAGGACTCCTTGATCCTTTCTTAGTTTTCAAGCAAACTCCAAGAAATTTCCTAGAACCTTCCAGAACATTCCGAAACCTTCTAGAATCTCCATACAAACACTCTGGAACATTTCCTAACTTAGAAAATGATCCCCAATATATGAATCTTATTCTCCGGACAATTCCGGATCTCCTCGTGATGTCCTGGATCCAATCTGAGACTCCGAACAACATTCAGTCTCCAACGCACATTCCATATCTACTTAAAACAACTTCGAACCTTAAGTGTGTCACCCTACAGTTCGTGAATATGCATACATGATGGAGACACATCTCCTATCAATAACCATCAGCAGGACCTGGAGATCCATAACGGCTCCCACATACTCAACGATGACTTTGTGATCGATAGAACCATTAACATACGAAACCAATTCCCTTTGTCACGCGATATTCTACTTATCCGAGGTTTGATCGTCGGTATCTCCATACCTAGTTCTACCTCGTTACTGATAAATACTCTTTACTCGTTCCATGTTATGTCATCCCTTGTGATCTAGTCACATGCTTGCAAGCTAACCAGATGACATTCCATCGAGAGGGCCCAGAGCATATCTATCCGTCATATGGATGGACAAATCCCAATCTTGGTCCATGCGCTTCAACACATACTTTCAGAATACCCAATGACACCTTTATAACCACCCGATTCTGAGCGGTGTTTGATGTCATCAAAGTGCCCATCCGGTGATGGTGATTAACATAACCTCATGGTCGAAGGATTAGGTTACTATGCATTTGAAAGCTTACAACAATACGAACTTAATGACTTGATCTTATGCTACGCTTACTATGGGTGTGTGTCCATCACATCATTCTCCTAATGATATAACCTTGTTATTAATGACATCCAATGTCCATGATCAGGAAACCATGATCATCATTTAATCAACAAGCTAGTTCCACAAGAGGCTTACTAGGGACTCTTTTATGTTTACAAAACACACATGTATTAGTGTTTCCTTATAATACAATTATAGCATGGGATGTAAACATTCATCATAAACACAAAGATATACTAATAACCACTTTTATTATTGCCTCTTGGGCATATCTCCAACAGTCTCCCACTTGCACTAGAGTCAATAATCTAGATTACATGGTAATATATCTAACACCCATGGCGTTCTCGTGTTGGTCATGCTTTTCTCTAGGGAGAGGTTTAGTTAACGGATCTACCATATTCAGATCAGTGTGTACTTTGCAAATCTTTATGTCACCATCTCGGACATACTCGCGAATAGCATGGAAACGTAGCTTGATGTGCTTCAGCTTGCTATGTGACCTTGGCTCCTGTGCATTAGCTATGGCACTTGTGTTGTCACAGTAGATGGCCATCGGGTCCAACGCACTGGGAACCACGCCAAGTTCAGTAATGAACTCCTTCATCCATATGGCTTCTTGTGCAGCCTCCGAAGCAGCTATGTATTCCGATTCAGTTGAAGATTTCGCCACAACGCTTTACTTGGCACTCCTCCAGCTCACTGCAGCACCATTCAAAATAAATATTATCCAGGTGTGACTTGAGTCATCCGGATCGGTGTTCCAACTAGCATCGGTGTAACCGTTTACAACAAGCTATTCATCACCTCCATAAGAAAGAACCATATCCTTAGTCCTATTCAGTACTTTAGGATATTCTTGATCACTGTCCGAGGCTCCATTCGGGATCACTTTGATATACGCTAGTCAAACTAATAGCATGTGCTATATCCGGTCTTGTACAGCATGGCATACATGATAGAACCTATGGCGAGGCATAGGGAATATTATTCATCTTTTCTCTATCTTCTGTGGCGGACTTTGAGTCTTACTCAAGGTCTTACCTGACAACATGGGCACGAACCCCTTCTTGCTCTCTTCCATTCTAAACTTCTTTAGAACTTTGTCTAAGTATGTACTTTGTGAAAGCTCTATTAGGCGTCTTGATCTATCTCTATAAATCTTGATGCCTAGAATATATGCCGCTTCGCCAAGATCCTTCATTGAAAAACTATTATTCAAATAGGTTTTGACGCTATTAAGAAGTTCGATATCATTCCCGATCAACAATATGTCATCTACATATAGTACTAGGAATGCTACAGAGCTCCCACTCACTTTCTTGTAAATACAAGCTTCTCCATAAGTTTGTATAAATCCAAAGTTTTTGATTACTTTATCAAAACGTTGATTCCAACTCCGGGATGCTTGCTTCAGTCCATAAATGGAGCACTGAAGTTTGCATACCTTGTCAGCATCACTAGGATCGACAAAACCCTTGGGTTGTACCATATATAACTCTTCCTCAATGTCACCATTAAGGAACGCCGTTTTGACATCCATCTGCCAAATCTCATAATCGAAATATGCAGCAATTGCTAACAAAATCCTCATAGACTTTAGCTTCGCTACTGGTGAGAAAGTCTCATCATAGTCAACTCCTTGAATTTTTTGGAACCCTTTCACGACAAGTCGAGCTTTATAGATGGTAACATTACCATCAGCATCTGTTTTTCTTTTGAAAATCCATTTGTTCTCGACAGCCTTACGGCCATCCGGTAAGTCCACCAGAGTCCACACATGGTTTTCGTACATGGATCCCATCTCGGATTTCATGGCTTCTAGCCATTTGTCGGAATCTGGGCTCACCATAGCTTCTTCATACGTCGCAGGGTCATCAGTGTTGTCCACCAACATGACGTTCAAGGCAGAGTCATACCAATCAGGAGTGGTACAAACCCACGTTGACCTGCGAGGTTCAGCAGTAACTTCGTTCGAAGTTTCATGATCACCATCATTAGCTTCCTCTCCAATTGGTGTAGGCGGCACAAAAACATCTTCCGGTGCTGCGCTACTCTCAACTCTGAGAGAAGGTTCAATAACCTCGTCGAGTTCTACTTTCCTTCCAGTCACTTCTTTCGAGAGAAACTCCTTCTCAAGAAAGGATCCATTCTTGGCAACGAAAACTTTGCCTTCAGATCTATGATAAAAGGTATACCCAATTGTTTCTTTAGGGTATCCTATGAAGACGCATTTCTCCGCTTTGGGTTCAAGCTTATCAGGTTGTAACTTCTTTACATATGCTTCGCAACCCCAAACTTTAAGGAACGACAACTTAGGTTTCTTACCAAACCACAATTCGTACGGTGTCGTTTCAACGGATTTAGATGGTGCCCTATTTAAAGTGAATGCGGTTGTCTCTAATGCATAGCCCCAAAACGATAGCGGTAAATCTGTAAGAGACATCATACACCGACCAAATCTAAGAGAGTTCGATTACGACGTTCAGACACACCATTACGCTGTGGTGTTCCCGGCGGTGTCAACTGCGAAAGTATTCCACATTTCTTTAAATGCATGCCAAACTCATAACTTAGATATTCACCTCCGCGGTCAGAACGCAGAAACTTAATCTTCTTGTTATGATGATTTTCCACTTCACTTTGAAATTCCTTAAACTTCGAAAGTTTCGACTTATGTTTCATGAAGTAGATATACCCATATCTACTCAAGTAATCCGTGAAAGTAAGAACATAACGATATCCACGCGATGCTACACTCATTGGACCGCACACATCGGTATGTATTATTTCCAATAAGTCTGTAGCTCGCTCCATTATCCCAGAGAATGGAGTCTTAGTCATTTTTCCCATTAGACATGCTTCGCATCTTTCAAGTGATTCAAAATCAAGTGATTCAAGAAGTCCATCAGAATGGAGTTTCTTCATACGCTTCACTCCAATGTGACCAAGACGACAGTGCCACATGTATGTAGAATTATCATTCAATTTTATTCGTTTAGCATCTATGTTGTGAACATGTGTATCACTACTATCGAGATTCAATAAGAATAAACCATTCATCTCAGGTGCATTACCATAAAAGATATTACTCATATAAATCGAACAACCTTTATTCTCAGACTTAAAAGAGTAACCGTCTCGCAATAAACAAGATCCAGATATAATGTTATGCTTAACGCATGCACCAAATAACAATTATTCAAATTTAAAACTAATCCCGAAGGTAGATGTAGAGGGAGCGTGCCGACGGCGATCACATCAACCTTGGAGTCATTTCCAACGCGCATCGTCACCTCGTCTCTCGCCAGTCTTCGTTTATTCCGCAGCTCCTGTTTCGAGTTACAAATATGAGCAACCGAACCAGTATCAAATACCCAGGCACTACTACGACTACTAGTAAGATACACATCAATAACATGTATATCGAATATACCTTTCTTCTTGATGTTGCCGTTCTTCAGATCCGCCAGGTACTTGGGGCAGTTATGCTTCCAGTGACCAGCACCCTTGCAATAGAAGCATTCAGTTTTAGGCTTAGGACCAGCCTTGGGCTTCTTAGCAGGTGCGGTAGCTTTCTTGCCGTCCTTCTTGAAGTTGCCCTTTTTCTTAGGCTTGCCCTGTTTCTTGAAATTGGTGGTCTTACTGACCATCAACACTTGGTGCTCCTTCTTGATCTCCACTTCAGTAGTTTTCAGCATGGACGATAGTTTAGGTAACGTCTTATTCATGCAGTGCATATTGTAGTTCATCACAAAGTTCTTATAACTCGGTGGCAGTGATTGGAGGACACGGTGAATCCCTAATTCATTAGGAATCATTATCCCCAACTCTTGGAGCTTGTTTGCGTGCCCAGACATGGTGAGCACGTGCTCGCTAACGGAGCTTCCCTCTTCCATCTTGCAGGTAAAAAACTTTTCGGAGGCCTCATAGCTCTCCACGTCCACGTGAGTCTCAAAAATGAGCTTGATCTCCTTAATGATCTCGAACGGGTCGTGGTGCTCAAAACGCTTCTGGAGATCCGTTTCTAAACCGTACAGGATGGCACACTGAACTATGGAGTAATGATTTTTCTGAGTGGCGTAAACATTCTTTACGTCATCGGTGGCATCATCTGCAGGTGGGTCACCTAGCGGTGCTTCGAGCACATAGGTCATCTGACCAGCCCTGAGAACAATCTTCAGACCACGGAGCCAGTCCGTGAAGTTGCTTCCATTGTTCTTAAGCTTTTCTTTCTCTAGGAATGCAATGAAAGTGATGGAGAGATTCGCCATAATCTACAACAAATTTGCAAGTAGTTTAGACTAAGTTTATGATAAATTGAGTTCAATTTTAATTCTTAAATTAACTAGGTGAACTCCCACTCAAAACAACATCCCTCACATTGTCTTAGTGATTACACGAACCAAGTCCACTACACCAAGTCCGATCTTCACGAGAGAAGATGTAGTTTCATCGGCGAACAATCTTCATGTTCATCATATCACTTATATGATTCATGCTCTACCTTTCGGTATTCCGTGTTCTGATACCATGTCTGTACATGCTTGGCTCGTCAAGATTAACCTTAGTTTCCGCATGTGCAAATCTGGCTTGCACCCGTTGTATGCACACGTAGAATCTATCACATCTGATCATCACGAGATGCTTAGAGACGACGAGTCTTAGCAACGGTGCCAACTAAGGACGAACACTTTATTACTTGATATTTAGTGAGAGGGATCATCTTATAATGCTACCGTCGCGATCTAAGCAATACAAGATGCATAAAGGATTAACATCACAGGCAATTCATAATTAGTGTGATATGATATGGCCCTTTCTTCTTCTGCCTTTGATCTCCATCTCCAAAGCACGGACATGATCTCCATCATCACCAGCATTGCGTCAAGGTCAGTGTCGCCGCTTCATGGTTGTCCTTCATCACTAGCAACTATTACAACTACTTGGAATAAAGCTATTACAAGATGAATAGACACGCAGGTCTTAACAGAATTAAATACAACCATTAGGCTCCTGCCGGTTGCCATATTACAACAAGGATCATTGCATACATCAAATATAATCACAATCACATGATGGCCATATCACATCACAAAAACCCTGCAAAAACAAGTTAGATGCCTCTAATTTTCTTTGCATGTTTTACGTGGTTTGGGGCTTTCGAATAAGAACGGATCTTACCTACGAAACTGAACCACAACGTTGATACAAGTGCTATCAAGTGCAAAGTGTAAATTGGATCTTTACTATGATGGGAGAGAATGACACCTGCAAAGCCACTTGTGCAAAGCAAGTTACACGTCAAGCGTGGAGCAAGTCTCATGTGCGATGACATGTAAGGTTAGCCCGAGCCGCTTCATCCCACCATACCGCAAGATGCAAAGTACACAAAGCGAAAGACGGCACGAGCACCAACGCCCATAAAACCATTGTGTTCTACTCGTGCAATAGATCTACGCATAGACAAGGCTCTGATACCACTGATGGGTTCGTAGCATGGAAAACAAAAAATTTCTACCTCAAGAACGAACAAAACCCAGATCTAATCTAGATAAAAGCCAAGATCTAATCTATTAGACATGTGCAACGAGATAGATCTGTACTAACCCTCGTAGATCCGAAAGCGTTACGAGATTAGATCTCGGGGTTGATGTAGTCGATCACTTGCCGATCTCAAGATCGTGTGGACGATCCTTCCGGTGCCGCATTCCGGCAGCTTCCAGATCGGTCACACGCAAGTGAGTCGAAGCAGACCTTCCTCTCCCTGTTCCAGCGAGCAGCGGAGGTAGTAGATCTTCTCCACGGAATCCTAGCAGCACGACGGTGTGGTGGTGGTGGTGGAGTAAATAATTCTGCAGGGCTTCGCCTAAGCCTGAGTAGAGGGAAGGAGGAGGAGAGAGGCGGCGGCTAGGGCTTGAAGTGGAGGGGGCAAGGGGGTGGCACCCCCACCCCTCTATTTAAAGGAGGGAGGCGCCATGGGAGGGGGAGTCCTAGTAGGACTCTGCTCCCTCCTTGGACGGCGGATTGGGAGGGGGGAGGAGTCCTCCTCCCTCACGACTCCTTGTCTTGCGCCACAAGGACTCCTTGATCCTTTCTTGGTTTTCAAGCAAACTCCAAGAAATCTCCTAAAACCTTCCAGAACATTCCGAAACCTTCTAGAATCTCCATACAAACACTCTGGAACATTTCCTAACTTAGAAAATGATCCCCAATATATGAATCTTATTCTCCGGACAATTCCGGATCTCCTCGTGATGTCCTGGATCCAATCCGAGACTCCGAACAACATTCGGTCTCCAACGCACATTCCATATCTACTTAAAACAACTTCGAACCTTAAGTGTGTCACCCTATGGTTCGTGAATATGCAGACATGATGGAGACACATCTCCTATCAATAACCATTAGCGGGACCTGGAGATCCATAACGGCTCCCACATACTCAACGATGACTTCGTGATCGATAGAACCATTAACATACGAAACCAATTCCCTTTGTCACGCGATATTCTACTTATCCGAGGTTTGATCGTCGGTATCTCCATACCTAGTTCTACCTCGTTACTGATAAATACTCTTTACTCATTCCATGTTATGTCATCCCTTGTGATCTAGTCACATGCTTGCAAGCTAACCAGATGACATTCCATCGAGAGGGCCCAGAGCATATCTATCCGTCATATGGATGGACAAATCCCAATCTTGGTCCATGCGCTTCAACACATACTTTCAGAATACCCAATGACACCTTTATAACCACCCAGTTACGAAGCGGTGTTTGATGTCATCAAAGTACTCATCCGGTGATGGTGATTAACATAACCTCATGGTCGAAGGATTAGGTTACTTTGCATTTGAAAGCTTACAGCAATACGAACTTAATGACTTGATCTTATGCTACGCTTACTATGGGTGTGTGTCCATCACATCATTCTCCTAATGATATAACCTTGTTATTAATGACATCCAATGTCCATGATCAGGAAACCATGATCATCATTTAATCAACAAGCTAGTTCCACAAGAGGCTTACTAGGGACTCTTTTATGTTTACAAAACACACATGTATTAGTGTTTCCTTATAATAAATTATAGCATGGGATGTAAACATTCATCATAAACACAAAGATATAATAATAACCACTTTTATTATTGCCTCTTGGGCATATCTCCAACAGTTACTTTACTATTCCTACTACAAAACTGTTGCTACTGATAAACTGCTGTGAGCAAGATTGTTCCCAGGTGCAACTGAATTGACAACTCAGTTGTTAAGGCTTATAAATATTCTTTGTCTCCCCTTGTGTCGAATCAATAAATTGGGTTTCACTTCCCTCTAAAATACTGTGATACACCCCCTATACTTGTGGGTCATCACCCGCGCCACTAGGTGGTGTGGCCAGCCCCTGGCCCTCCTCCTTCTCTGCTTTGGACTCCGTCTTCGTGTCAGAAAAAAATAGGAGTTTGGCTTTTGTTTCATCCAATTCCGAGAATATGTCTTTTCTAGCTTTTCTGAAACCAAAAACAGCAGAAAATAGGCAACTGGCACTACGGCATCTTGTTAATAGGTTAGTTCCAAAAAATGCATAAAAGTATCTCAAAATGTAGACAAAACATAAGATAGTTGATATAAAACAAGCATGGAACATAAAAAATTATAGATACGTTTACGACGTATCAGGCGCCAACAACCACTTGGGCTAAACAGTTATACCAACTAAGCTTGAGCATAGCTCAAACTTAGTAACAAGAACATGCTTTGTCATCATATCAGCAGGTTTATCATGAGTGCTTATCTTGCATACCTTTAGTGTACCTTGTGCAACAACGTCACTAACATAATGGTACTTGATATCAATGTGCTTTGTTCTCTCATGGAACATTTGATCCTTAGTAAGGTAAATAACACTTTGATTGTCACATAACAGGTTAATGCAAGAATCATCCTGACAAAGCTCAGCACACAAACCTTTCAACCAAACAGACTCTTTGCAAGCTTCAACAACAACCATATATTCTGCTTTGGTTGTAGATAGAGCAACAACGTGTTGCAGCGTTGCCTTCCAACTCACAGCACATCCACCCACCGTGAATACATAACCTATGATGGATCTCCTCTTATCCAAATCAGCCGCAAAATCTAAATCCACATAGCCTGTGAGTCCCTCACCAGTCTTGCCAAACTTCAAGCAAGTATTTGATATGCCATGAGGTACCTGAAAATCCACTAAACAACTTTCCAATGTTCTTTACAAATATTAGCCATGTAACAACTCACCAAACTCATAGCATATGATAAATCAGGGCGAGAACAAACCATGGCATACATTAGGGAACCAACATCACTAGAATAAGGAACTCATGACATGTACTCAATATCTTCATCAGAATTAGGACATTGCAATGCTGACAATTTAAAGTGAGGAGCAACGGGAGTACTAACAGACTTGGCATCATGCATATTAAAATGTTGAAGAACTTTCTCAACGTAACTTTGCTGACTAAGAAATAGCAACCTAGTTTTTATGTCCCGTTTAATTTCCATACCTAGGATTTTCTTAGCAGCACCAAGATCTTTCATCTCAAAATCACTACTTAGGTGTGCCTTCAAAGTAGTGATTTCTTTCATGCTCTTGGCAGCAATTAACATGTCATCAACATATAACAGTAAGTATATAGGTGATCCATCAACAAACTTAATGTAAATACAGCTATCAAACTGAGAACTCTTAAAACCTTGTGAGATCATAAATGAATCAAACCTTTTGTACCACTGTCTTGGAGATTGCTTCAAACCATAAAGCGATCTCTTCAATTTGCACACAAAATCCTCTTTTCCAGGAACTATGAACCCTTCAGGTTGGTCCATGTAAATCTCCTCCTCCAGTTCACCATGCAGAAAAGCAGTCTTTACATCTAGCTTCTCAAGCTCAAGATCATGCATAGCAACAATACCAAAGAAAGCATGAATGGAACTATGCTTCACAACTGGAGAGAAAACATAATTATAGTCAATACTTTGAATCTGGCTGAAACCTTTTGCTACTAACCTTGCCTTAAACCTTGGAGGCTCATTAGGAGACAAACCTTCCTTCTTCTTGTATATCCACTTATAACGGGCGACCTTCTTTTGTTTAGGAAAATGCACAACTTCCCATGTGCCATTTTTATCAAGCGACTGCATCTCTTCTTGCATAGTAGAAATCCACTTCTCGCGGTCAACGGATGCAACAACTTCATTGTATGTAGCAGGTTTAGTATCATGCTCCACCTGTTTAGCACAACTCAAAGCATAATGAGCAAGATTACACTCTTCAATTAAACGACGAGGTGGAAATATGTTACGCCTCGGTCTATCAGCAGCAATAGACTCATGTGGTTGCTGCAAAACAGTAGGTGAGTGCTGAACAACATGATCATCAATGTTTTCCTCATGAGTATCATTAACCACAACATTATTATCAACAGTTTTCTATAGTGGCTCCACCTGCACACTAACTCCCTTCTCTCCAATAGCAACAGGAGAGGGATCTGATGGCAAGCTATCATGATACATAACGGATTCATTGAAAATAACGTTTCTACTCAACAAAATCTTTTTAGTTTCAGGATTTCATAGTTTATATGCCTTAACTCCTGAACCATAACCAAGAATATGCACTTAACAGCTCTAGGCTCTAACTTTCCATTATCAACGTGAGCATAAGCAGTACAACGAAAAACTCTCAACTGTGAATAATCAGTAGGCAAACCTGACCATACCTCAATGGGAGTTCTCTTCTCAAGTGGAATAGAAGGTGACCTGTTTATGAGGTAGCATGCTATGTTGGCTGCTTCAGTCCAGAAACGTCTATGCATACCTGCATTGGACAACATACAGCAAGCCCTCGAGATGATGGTTCTGTTCATGCGCTCAACCACGTCATTCTGCCGAGGAGTGTAAGAGATGGTGTGGTGCCTGATCATACCATCGTTACTGCAAAACTCCTCAAACTCATTAGAACAAAATTTCATACCATTGTCAGTACGTAGTATCTTTACCTTCTTTTTAGTTTGCTTTTCAACCACAACTTTCCACTTCTTAAAAGTATCAAAAACATCAGATTTATGTTTCAGAAAATATGGCCACATTTTTCTTGAGTAGTCATCAACAATAGAAGTCTTACGGGAAGGTCCCCATACATCAGCATGCACATAATCTAATACGCCTTTGGTGGTATAAACGGAAGCATTGAATTTTAACTCTTTTATACTTACCAAAAACGCAGTGCTCACAGAACTCAAACTTATCCAAGTTGCAACCATCAATCAACTCTCTCTTTACCAACTCTACCATGCCATGTTCACTCATATGCCCAAGACGCATATGCCACAGATTTGTTTTACCACAATCATCAGAATCATTAGAAGTAATAGCAACATCAATACCAGGCAAAGTGCAACCTCTAAGAACATATAACTTAGCAGAATTCATATCACCTATCATGTGAATAAGAGAACATTTTGATACCTTTAACAATCTACGCCCACCGGCGTACTTGTATCCATCAATGTCCATGGTACTCAAGGAGATCAAATTTCTGGCCATGCTTGGTATGTGCTTCACCTCAGTCAACGTACGTGTCACGCCATCATGTGTCCTGATCTTAATAGACCCAACGCCAATAATATGGCGTGGGTTGTCATTCCCCACACGCACAAAATCTCTAGTCTGCACAAACTCATATGAACTGAACCAATCTTTATTACAACAAATATGAAACGAACATGCAGTATCAAGTATCCATTCATCATCACGAGAAGCACAAGCAGCAAAAACGGCTAAACCTTCACCGTTAGAACTATCACCAGAAACAATAGCAGTCTTACCAGTACCTTCAAACTTATCTTGGTTGGTAAGTTCCGTTCCTTTTCTCCTTATTCTGCAGCTTCCAACAATTATCAATAATATGATTAGATTTCTTACAATACCTGCAGAACTTGTCCTTTCCCTTGGACTTCGAATGACCTCTGCCGTCCTTGCTCTTATCTCGGTTGCTGTAGTTGTTAAATCTCTGCTTGGTCCTGCCATGAAACCGCAGAGCTTTAGCCTTGGATGACGCCCCATCTGTCTGTACCATAGTTTTCATCTTTTTCCTCTGTTTGAGGGCCTCTTGTACTTCATCAAGGGTTAGTGTATCACGGCTCAACAATATTGTATCACGAAAGTGAGGATAAGAACTAGGCAGCGATCATAAGAGTAGGAGACCTAGATCCTCCTCATCATATTTTACCTCCATAGATTGCAAGTCAGAAACGATCTTTCAAAAAACAGATAAGTGACTCATTACCGATCCACCTTCTTGTAGCCTATGCGAGAACAACTTCATCTTCACATGCATCTTACTGGTTAGATCTTTTGACATAAAGAACGATCCCAGTTTTGCCCAAAGGGCAGCAACAGATTTCTCCGCCAACACTTCCTGCAAGACATTATTGGATAGATGTAGTTGAATCAAAGACAGAGCCTTACGGTCCTCCCGCTTCTCTTTGTCGGACCAACCCTTAGCATCCTTTCTATTGAATCCATCCAGCGCTTCATCCAGATCTTAAGTTTGGGCGAGAATCGCCCGCATCTTCACCTGCCACAAAGAGAATCTTGTGGTGTAGTCTAGCTGCGGAAGATCGAACTTCAATGACGACATGTCGCAAACCCTAGATTAGAACCTGGGGCTCTGATACCACTTGTTAGCTTTACGACAAGTAAATAACGAAGAACGCAAACGAAATCATAGCAAGGGGACACAAATTTAACGTGAAAAGACCTCTCCAACAAAGAGAGAAAAAAATCACGGACACTAGCCAACGAAACTTCACTATAACGGGGAGTGTTCACAACGCCGGAGATTTCACAGATACAACTTATCCCAGACGGCGGCTTACAAGAGGTATATATAACGGGGCAACTTATCTGCATCGGTCCAAGTCTCCGGCGGCGGGCCTCGCTCCGCTCCGTCAGAAGTTGGCCTTTACTTTGTAGAATTTGGATCAACATATAACACAATCTTTATAAATGGATGCAAAGTATGTTGCAAAAACAAAATACACCTGAACACGGTACTCTTCAACAATAA
Organism: Avena insularis; assembly: GCA_023614405.1. Taxonomy (NCBI): domain Eukaryota; kingdom Viridiplantae; phylum Streptophyta; class Magnoliopsida; order Poales; family Poaceae; genus Avena; species Avena insularis. The sequence continues at coordinate 652,820,277 of CM042690.1, read as the reverse complement.
GCTTGTTGGATCCAAGGTTTTGAGCCAACATGAGACCTTCTTTGAATGCATGAGCTTCTGCCATTGAAGCATCTACCACATTATTGAGCATCTTGTTCGTCACCGGCAAACAAGTGCCATGATCACCGCCGGCTCTTGTTCCCAAATCATTTGGTTTGTGTTCAAGTGGATCTCGCCAACACGCCTTCCACCATCCGACTCTCCTTGTGGATCCAACCCCCATATGACATCGGCCCTCCTCTTCCTCAAGAATCGACGGTGATCTCTAGAATTATTATCAAGCGAGTGAGAAAAATTAAATTGGGCAAAACTGTAATTTCTTCTTAGGTTTTCCATTCGACTACAATCTGTCTGAACCTAAGGCTTAAGCTTGTTTCTCTGTGTGATGCTGAAATGGAGTTTAAGTGCTGCGTACAAAAAGAGTGTCTGTATCTAACACCTAGTAAAGGGAAGGGATTTTACATCTATCCTACCAATCTGCTTACACATCTATCTATCCTAGTACAATGTTTCTTTACACCAGTTCTGATTCAAGACAGCCTATTGAGCCCTCTGAAGTCCATAGCGTCGACGCATTCCCCTGCGCCCTTGTGCTTGTTGAGCATCCTGAGCAGCTCGGTGGTTTTCTCCTTGGTCGCGTCCCTGCAGCCAACCTGCAAGAGCAGCAGCAGCTTCTGGAACGCGCCGACCCGCAGCGCCTCGACCAGGCACCTCGTCACCTCGCCCTCGTCGCCGCCGGCGCTCTTGCCGAGCCGCCACATCGCCGAGATAGCGAGCTCGGTGGCCAGGTCGGACACACGGAACATCTTCTTGACGAGCACCGCCACAGTGAGCGCGTGCCCCCGCGCGCTAACGCGGCCTTCCTCCGACGCGAGCACGGCGTCGAGCAGCGCCAGCGCCTTCTCGGCCACGCTCTTGTCTGCGTCCACGAGGGCTTCGACTAGCAACGGCACGAGCCCGGCTGTCGCCACGCGCGCCGCGACGTGCTGGTCAGAGCGCGCCAGGTGGTAGGTGGCGACCATTGCGGCCTTGGTGGCCTGCGGGCAGATGGGGGCCTTGATGATCTTGACTAGCGCGTCCACGATCTCGTCTTCTTTCCCGGTAAAACCCGTGCACGTTGTTCCGTCGCACGAGGACACGGCCTCCTTGATTGCCAGCACGGCGTTGAGCCTCCCCGCCAAGCTCCCGTTCTCGGCCACGGAGACCAGCGCACCCAGAGAGGCCGGCGATGACAGGATTCTGGCGGCCTCCTCGTCCAACGGCGCCATGCGGACCAATGCCGCGAGAACGTCCTCGACGAGAGCGGCTCCCGCATGCTCCTCGCCGCCGGCTGCCGCAAGCGACTCGAGCGCCGCGGCGAGCACGCGGCCCGTGCCGATGGACACGAAGCAGCGCCGGTTGCGCTCGCTGTCCCTTGCGAGGGCCCTGACCCTGGCCACCGCGGCGGCGCACCGGGAGGCCGCGCCGGCCCGCGCGGACTCGGCGACCTCGAAGAGGAGCTCGGAGGCCTGGACGGGCGTGACGGGGATCTTGGGCGTGGGGATGCGCTCGACGCCCCGGGACCGGTTGGCGACGCACCAGTCCTGGATGACGCGGCGGATGGCGTGGTTGGGGACGAGGTCGTCGCGGCGGAGCGGGGCGTGGGTGACGGGGCACACGGCGGCGCGGCCCGTGTCCAGCCACGCCTCGATGCTCTCCCGGTCGTAGGTGATCCCCGTGGGCGCCGTGACCGGGTCGCGCATCAGGTCCAACGAGATCGGGCACCGGAAGTGCGCCGGGATCGCCAGCTCCACCGCCACCGGCGGCGCCACGGCCGCCTTCATTGTCCTCCCTAGCGATCTTCTCGCCCTCCGCGCCAGCAGCGCCATCAGAGAGACTTCTGGGAAGTAGTAGGAGATAGGTAGGAGCTAGGTGGTGGTTCGATCGATGCTGTTGGAGACGAGTGATGATGGAGCAGGCGCGTGCGTGGGGCGCGTGTGGGAGCTGGGTGTCAAGGGAGTTGAATACGATCGAGGACTGGACGGTGTGGTGGGGAGGAAGGGTTCAAATAGGGAGGGAAGGGACGGAAGGGTAAAGGCTTTGAATCGGGAAGGTTGACGTTGAATTGAACGTATACGTAAGTTTGAATGAAAAAAGGGCGTAACCCACGGGGTTGGGGGAAACGGTCGGGTTGGTCATGCCTTAATCGCTGTGCTTTTGTTAGGTGCCAGCACATCATGGCCTTTCTTTTTCTTTTACGTATAGAGGAGTAACTTTTTGTTTTGCAAGAGTACACGCTGGCGCATACAACACACTCACAGCATTTCACACACATAAACATGACACTTTTCATGAGGCAATGTGCATTTTTTGGGCAAGATGTCTGGTTTAGACATGAAAGGATCGTGCTGAAGTTAGCTTAGTAGAATGAATGAATGAATGCATTACTCCCACGTCTTATTAACATGAACTCATCACAGAAGTAGGATGGGTTCTCATAAAACAACACTACAATAGGCGGTTTTTCGCTAAGGCTCTCTTTGGATTATAGGAATTTCCTAAGACTTTTGTAGTATTCTAATCCTCAGTTTTTTCCCAACTGATTGTCTTTGGATGGTGTTACTCGTATTACCTTGGATTGAATTCTTATGCCACAATTTAATACTAGGATTTTGAACATTCGCTCCAATCTAAATTTAATTATGACACCATCATGTAGGATCGAGACCCTTTCCCTACAAGAAACAAACACAGGGCCGACGGTCTATACCTTCGGCGACGGCAGTAAGTCAGAGCCATCGGCGTAGGTCACGAGCCGGACAGCCCACGAAGCTGGTCGTCGGTGTAGGCAGCGACACGTGGCCCAGGAAGGCCTAGCCGTAACGGCGAAGCGATAGGGTCAACCTACGCCATACGATAGGATAAGTAAACAAAGCAAGGCCTGGGTCGATAGCCAATTTTAGATTCTCCGTTTCCCTTCCTGATCAAACTCCCTTCCTATCATCATATCTTGTGTAAGAATCGCTTTCCCATCAGTGGCAGTTTTGTATCTCGTTCCTACCGATAGTAACTGACAGGGATAAGATGAGCAAGGACACCATAGACAAAGTATCAAGCATCGGTACCGAGGTCTTGCAATTCGTTTGATTCGGAAGGAAATACTTATTATAGGCTTGCTAGTCGGCTTAGAAAGGAGCTTGCTAGCTGACTCAGAAGGAAACACTCTTACTGCAAACTCGGTATTCGATTCCAGTACAGGACTCAATAGTAAGGACTGCCACTCAATTGATATCGCTCATGGATCATGTTATACTTGGGAAGATCCAGCCTAAGGGGAAGTCTGTTATCCACAACCCAACCTTAGATGAGGGAGAAGTTAACGCTTGATCTTCGACCCAAGACAATAGAAGCCGTCGATCCAATTTTTTCTCTCTCTCCCACCCCCTCGATCGTCTTTTTACACTTAGAAAAAATAATAGAAAATAATAAAAACTTTAAAATTTAAAATATTTTGAGATGTAATTATGTTACATGATTTAGTAGTTGGGAAAATTCGCAAAAATGAATTTTGACATATTTTGCGAAAAAAGTCATGTTTTGGTAAAACGGCAATAACTTTTGCTCGGATGAATTTTCTTTTCACATGGAAGCTGATTTACACAAAATTTCCATTTCGAATTCAACGGCTTTTAGCCATTTACCTTTTTTTAGAATTGGCAAATGTGAAAGCTTTTTTTTTACGATTTTTTTAAGATTTTGACACGGTTTATTTGGAAAAACTTGCAGTAACCACTAGAAAGACATGATGCATGATGGAAAATATGATATGGATGTCATATTTGGATTTCTCTCATTTTCTGAATGATTTAGATATATTATTTATTAAATTCTGATTTACAGATTTAAAGATATGAATTCCATATAAAATAGAAAAGGACAAAAAAAGTAAAATCATTTTATTGTTATTTGACACTATTTGCTCTATGAAGGTCTCGAACTACTCATCATCATCGTCAGAGTCATAGGCATACCTCTTGTTGTTCGGGCTCAAACCTTGTGTTTCGCGGTTATCAGCTTCAATGGAGGAGGTCTGGAAGCTGTCCCATGAAGGAGCCATGAGGCCAAGTGGTTTTCCTTTGCCAAGAACTAGGTAGCACATAAAGAAGATTGGATCTGTTGATATAAGAGATAAGAGGACCTTTGAGAAGGCTTATGACGGGTTAGAAATAGAGAAAAATTCGTGTTGAAAATAAAAGGGACGAGGAAGAAAAAAATCTCAACAATTTAGGAAATAAATAAGAGAAAAAGAAAGAATTGGAGTCCATAACGATCAGTGGTACGGGCGACGCTCGTACGGCGCGCCCGTACGGCGTGCCTGTAACCGATGTCGTTCCCGAAACTCAGCCGACCAAAGTCGGTATGAAACTTACCGAATATTGGTACGGGCGGGCTTCACCCATACGGTGCACCCGTACCAGGAGTTATCGCATTTTACAAAGTCGGCAAAAAAATATATTTATTATTCTTTTTTTATTTGTAAACAAACGAAACCTAAAAGGTCACGGTGCTCTTAACGATCTACTATACGGGGGAAGTTGCACGTACGACCTAGTTGTACCGACTGCGAGGAAAACAAATGAAACATAGAAAAGTTATTGGGGGGTTTAACGACCATTAGTACGGGCAGATGCGACCATACCGCCCGTCTGTACCGAATTCGTGATACCGGCAGTGAACTCAGAAAAATACATGGAGTTCAAAAATATGACCGAAAAATATCAAATGACAATTAAAACACAGAAAAACAAGGTTTTGATTACCTTACTCATCTGGTGGTAATACATTTTACCTTGGTACCTTATCTCCCTTAGACTCTTGGGTTGATTTCTTCTTCTTCCCTTTGAACAAGGTTGGTCGCAAGAAATTGTTAAAACTATTGCAGAGAGAAACATTAAATTTTCTTCTGGGATAGGTAGTCCGTGATGGTATACAAATAGATGAAACCTTCTGTGGTGTTCTGATCTCTTCGATATCCATCAGTGTGTCAACCTGTTCTTCTCTTCTTTGTAGGATTTGCAAGTTAAATTCTTGCAAAAGCAAAGTCCAGTGGACCATTCTAAGCTTAATGTCAGTTCTTTCAAGGACTTCTTTTAACCCAATACGATCAGTATACACTCTTAGTTTTGAATCAATTATGTAAGATCTAAACTTATCACAGGAGAAGACAACAACGAAAAGTTCCTTTTCTGCCATGGGGTAGTTCTTTTGGGCACTATTTAAAGTATGACTAGCATGATGAATAATATTGAGTTCATCACCATTCCGCTGGCAAATAACAACTCCCATTGCTTTATGACTGGCTTCCCAAAATAAGTCAAAAGGTTTTTTCCAATTGGGTGGTTTAATTACAGGAGCATCAAGAAGAGCTTGCTTTAATATGGTGAAATCAGCTAGACAATTTTCATCAAAATTAAAAACGACTTCCTTTTGTAAAATATTGGTTAATGGTCTAACAATTTTAGAGAAGTTCTTAATAAACCTTCTATAAAATCCAGCATGATCTAAGAAACTCCTTATACCTTTTACATCGCGAGGAGGGGAAGCCTTTCTATTGCTTCTATCTTCACCTTATCAACTTCTATACCCTTGCCTGCAATTTTATAACACAGAACTATGCCCTCTTGAACCATGAAGTGGCACTTCTCCCAATTCAAGACTAAGTTGGTGTGTCTGCATCTCTACAAAACTTTATGAAGATTATAAAGACAATAGTTAAATGAAGTTCCGTAGACAGAGAAGTCGTCCATGGATACTTCCATAATATTTTTAACATAGTTAGAAAATATGACAGTCATACACCTTTAGAAGGTGGTAGGAGCATTGCAAAGGCCAAAAGGCATACGAAGATAATCATATAAACCAAAAGGGCAAGTGCAATTTGTCTTTAGTTGATCATCAGGATGGACAGCTATTTGAGAAAAAACGGAGTACCCATCTAAATAGAAAAAATGAGAGTGCGTAGCAAGTCTCCCTAGAGTTTGATCTATAAATGGTAAAGGGTAGCGATCCTTTCTAATTTCCTTATTAAGTTTTATATAGTCAATGCACGTCCTATGACTAACGATGGTACGAGTTAGGACCATCTCATTATGGTCATTAGGGACAATAGTGAACCCACCTTTCTTTGGAACACAATGACCATGACTTATCCACTCGCTTTCCTTTACATGAAAGATTATACCTGCATCAAATAATCGTATTGCCTCTTTCCTTACCTCCTCCTTCATATGGGGTTTAAGTCACCTTTGGAAGTCTGCAACCGGCTGAGCTCCTTCTTCCATAAATATTCTATGGGTGGCTATCGAGGGGCTAATCCCTTTCAAGTCATCCATCAAATACCGAAGAGCCTGTCGGTGCATCCTTAAGACCATCATTAAATTACCCTCCTCTTTTTCTGCAAGGTTAGAGCTTATAATAACATTATATTTATTAGTTTCATCGAGAAACCTATATTTTAATTCTCAAAAATTTGAGTTTAGGAGGTGGAGGTGCCTCGTCCCCTTTGCTTATTGGTATCTCATAAATTTGATTCATTTGGGGATCAACCATAGGGGTTGAATCAAGATAATCATCAATTTTCATTTTATCTATATCTTCAGGGAGATTATTACTATCCACTAGGCTTCTTGTCAAATTGTCATCAGGAGTTTCAACGAATACAGCAGCAATACTAGCAATATTACCTTCCTTCTCTTGCCCATAGTTAAATTCATTGAATTCTTCAATAGTTCGTCTATGGTCAAACTTGGAGAAATAGAAATTCATTTTATCCTCGCTGAACTTGAGGGATACAGTTTCTTTTTCGCAATCAATGTTTGCCCCTGCGGTGTTCGAAAAATTTCTTCCAAAAATAATTGGATAATAAATATCAGTAGGCATATCAACAAGCACAAAATCAATAGGATACTGTAAGTTCCAATAAAAATTGGAACATCTCTAATCAATCCCATAGAAACTCTAAGTGTTTTATAAACTAACATTACTGCCATATTAGTGTCTTCCAACTCGGCTAGAAGTAGTTCATTTTGGATTTTTAAATAAAAATTATAAGGGATTACATTAAAAGTTGTTCCTATATCACAGAGGCCATAATAAGAAGATCCACCAAAAGTGCAAGGGATAATAGGCTTACCAACATCTTTAGATTTTATCTTACATTCAAGAAATTTGAAGCTTCAGTGTCTAGCTCAATCACATTGCAATGTGCAAACATGGTTAATATATCTTTTTTAGTTGGTTCACATGTCTCTTGAATACTTAGTTGGTTGATTTCTTCTACTTTCGCCTCTTCCTCTAACTTTTTGAGGAACAATCTTTCTTCTTCCTTTTGTTCTTCGAGTTGTTGAGCCATCATATGTTTTCTTGATGTACTTTGAAAAGGAAGGGGTTCAACAAAAGTGGCTTATTTTTTTATGGCTCTACAGTGGCCATAATTTTTATCTCAACATCTACAACTTGCTCAGATGGTAGAGTGTATTGAAGCCAATCTTTCTTGGGAGTTTCAATATGTTCTATAAAAGGCTGAGAAATTTTGCAGAATAATATCATTATCAAGTTGAAGTTCATTAGCAGTTTGCTTAACCTTACCGGATTCCTTATAAGCATTGAGGCAATCATATTCAATTTCTATCCCTCCTTCACCACCTAAATCAAATCTCCAAGTTTCTTTGCTGCGCCGAATTCGTTCAAGAAGTTTCCAAGCTTTAGTTATGGTTAGATCCATAAAAGAACCTTTGGAATTAGTGTCAAGTTCATGTTTAATCTCTTGATTAAGTCCCCTATAAAAATATGTAAAACATACCATTCAGGTAAATCATGATGGGGACATCTATTAAGGATGGATATATACCTTTTGAAAGCTCTTACCAATCGTTCTCCTAGGCGGTTTTTGAATTTTGTGATTTCCTTCTTACTTCAACAGTCTTTACTTTGGGAAAGAATCGAAATACAAATTCACCTTTAAGCTTCTCCCAAGTATCAATTTTCTCTGGAAGGCAAATTCTATACCAAGATAAAGAGTGTTGGTTAGAGATTTGCTAAACAATTTAAGTTTGAGTTCATCATCAGAACAGCCTCACAATTTGAGCGTCCAACATAACTCAGTAAAATGCATTAAATGAGCATAAGGATCCACATCTAGATCATCTCCTGCAATTTTTTTCTCTTTAAGCAAAGCGATAAAGTGAGGGTTAACCTCGAATTCTGGTTCGCTCCCACTCGGGAATTCCTTAACAATTCCTCTATTGAACTTCCCGAGGTATTTAGTTGCATCAAGATGATTCATTAGCCCGAGTGAAATCATGGTGCTCACTTGAAACTAGTAAACAACTTAGTAAAACAATTAATAGAATTAGCAACTAAGAACAAAGAGCAAAAGTGCTTAGCTCCTCGGCAACAACGCCAGAAAATAGCTTGATGACTGCAAGTGCACAAATCAATTGTAGCTAGTTTTGAAGTAAGAGTATCGAATCCACATATAGCTATTTGGTTAAGGTCTTTATGTCCCTCATCACTATCTACCAAAGGATACTTGTAAGCTGCCTTTGATTTCAAGTAAAGGGTGTTTGGGAAGTTTGTGTTTGTGTGCAACAAAGTAAATAAAGCAAGTAACAAATGCGTTGGAAATGGTGTTGAAACTCAATAAGGCGAAAGCATTCTCGCCGATTTAGGATACACCACTAGCATGGGATAATTAATCATAATTAGGATAATATATTTCTTTCATCATGATGTATGTGGGGAGAGCTCAATAATAAGATGTTCACTACAAGACTCATGTGCAGTTGCTTTCTTGAGTCAGGTAATGAGGTCATCTCTAAATAACTACTATAATGCCTGAGAGAAATCACTCATATAGACCACCACAATTAAGGGTTTTCCCATGGATATTGTAATAAGCTTAATGAGTCTCTCTTAATTCCCCCTTCGATGGTGTAGGTTATAAGCCAATGTTTAGTGTCACTTCTTAGTACTGGACATACTCCCATACACGTCCAAAAGGTATCACCCTCTCTTTAGTCCCAGAGGCAAATGAGATGTGGCTGACTACACATACCATATATATATAGAGAGAGATCAAACACAATATCATAGATCAACGGATCATGGACCAAAGTAATAGATCATCTTTATTTCATTTCATAATAATACTAGGGTTTCTCCATCTCCCCAAGAACAAAGGGAACTACTCACACATGGAAGCAATCAACAACATCATCATATTCAAATGGATGGATAAAAGTATAGTGATAAATCTAGTGCAAACCATAATTGAATCTAGAATTACAACAAGATCTAAAGTATGGAAGAGGGGAATGGCGATGGTGATGGTGATGCGGCAGTTGATGATGAAGGGGATGCCGTGATGTCCTCCAATGATCCACGGAACAGCAAGGATTTGCCCTTCTCTTAGTTCCTCCTCCATATCTCTCTTTGGCGTGGTATTTCGAGGCTGATGGTTTCTATGAATGTCGGATCTTAGATTCGTCTTTGCGAGGTGAAAGTATTTGACAAGACAAACTCTCTGACACATGGTACGACGGACGGTATGGGCAAGATCCGCCCATACCGTAGGTTGTTAAGACCTCTATTGGCTTCCTCCATGTTTTTTATTCTCCCAGGTGCGAGGATAAATCAAATATGACATTTATCACTTAGAAATATCATATTACTGCATAATATGATAGTCCTAATTGATATGTTCATATAAGACTTAGCAATTCAGGATCATATTGAAACAAAGAGAAAAGAGTGCGCGTGTGCGCAGTAAAATACCAAAATCCTACTCTACTTATGCAAAAAAACAAGAGGTCAAAATGATTTAATTTTGGACTCATTAGCATGCAAGCCAAACAAGTATGTCATCACAACAGCGTGTATGCCTGAGTTAGCTCCGTTCAACATATGACCCTTGTATGTCCCTAATGAAAGCTTGCATGTCATTCGTTTAACCACATGCGTGCCTCAATGCACCTGAAATACCACACATGTATCACGGCAGTTCCACTGGTTGAACCTCCAAAGCGTCACAATTACTCCAAATTAAAACCTTCTTTTGTCCAAGCGTGAGTCCAGGTGTAGATGTCAGGGCAACCCATCCTATAAAAACCATCTGCATACAAGTGAAGGTCGTACACTAAGAGACATACCATGCACTTTATATCATACACGCACGATGCATGACATGCTTAAAGTAACTACCACAAGTGGCACTACGAAAGCATCACAATCACTCCAAATTGAAACCATATTTTGTCCAAACGTGAGTCCATATGTAGATGTCGGGGCAACCCATTCTACAAAGACCATCCATGTACATGTAAGTGAAACCCATACTCTAAGACACATACGATGTACTTCATATCAAACGTGCATGGTGTATGGCATTCTTAAACTAAAGGGTATCACAAAAAAATCTAAACAAGGATTACAAATACCTATTTGAAGTCTTGTACAAGATAACATAAACAAAAGTTCCCATAAGAGAAGATTTGAAAGACGTATTCAAAAAACAACAGAGAAAATGATAAATGAATACCAAGATGCCAGCCTTACGATCTCAACAAATCACAACCCGAGATCGTAAATCCAACCGAGTTAAATAAGTAACTAGGCATCGCTCAAATGATAAAAAATAACGATGAACTTGCCTACACATGTTGGGGATTGTAATTCTAGTGAGTACTTTTGTACTTGCAAGACTTATACAATTTGAAGAATTAATGGAAATAACATCAAGGCAAGGGTGTCATAGTAACAAATTTTATAATTAAGCATGTCATGGCAGCTCGAGCAGCAAGATATGACATAAAAAATAATTTGCATGACTTGGATACCACTCTAGGTTTACTATAAGGAGAACATGATACTAATAATCCATAACAACACCAAACATGGTTTAATACCAACAATTTATTCTTGATAACGAGATGTGGGTTAATAGTTGAAAACCTCAATTTAGTGTGGGCAAAAGTTGGGTTTGGTCAGGGAAATGGTTGTTTTTGTTATCATTATATTCACACATTAAATGATGTTTATTTGATAGGACTTTATGTTCACACCTGATCCACACTTGGGGCATGATTGGTTGCCCTTGGAGTACAATAAGGCTCCCGGGGGTGGGGGTGCAAAATTGGCCGGCAGATTGGATGTCTACCTGCCTTCCATGTTGTGGTCGGTGCATCCTCAAAGAACCTCTGGGCTAGGCCCCATGGGAATGGCCAAATCAACTATTCCTAGCGAGCCACCCTTGACGCATGCACTTTGTACAACATCGCATATGAGCACTACAAACTATGGAGATGGCGTGAGATCTTGCGGTGCAGTAAAAATGTGGTGGTAAAATTTGAAGGGGTTCAGAGTAGAAAACAATAATTTTTCTAACAAGCGTAATACCAATAGTCATGATCTATCTAGGAGTAATGTTGTAACGGTGAAGGTTTTGGTGACATACCCTTGTAGACCGAAAGCGTTTAACATTATGCAGGGGAACATGGATGAAGTTACTCATAGACGACCTCAAGGTCGCAAAACTCTTTATGATAATCCAGGTTCCACAAGCGGCATCACCTCTATGGTTTCGCACACACCCGATGCTCAACAACGACTCCCGTACTCCCTGATCCAGCCGAGATTGTGTAAGTAGAACTTCTGGAACCAGGGATCCAACATGGGGATGGTGTGCTGAAGATATGCCGTCTCCCACGCATAAAATTATGCTTGGAACCACACTAGCGCAAGAGCCAACGTGAGAGAGAGAGATTCCCTAAGGAAACTAGCTTAGATAATATATTGAGTTATGTGTCATTTCCCTCCCATAGGCCCCTCCTTATATAAGGGAAGGTAGGGCACCCCCAACTAGTCAAGTCTTGGGATGGGACTAAACAAAAGGAGGAGGAAGCGCAAGGAGGAGGAGCTGCGACCGGCGGCCTGGTGGGCCCTACACACATGCCACTCCAAACCTGATCGGCGGCCGGAGTGGGCCCCACCCCGCGCGCCATAGGCCCATGGCGGTGGAGGCTCCATTGCCCTCCTTTTGGGTGGCTCGCACTATTGGGCCTTTTCCTTCGGGGATTGACCCATTAGGTTGGGCTGCCCTTAAATTTTAATTTTAAATATTTTAATATTAATTCTAGAAATTAATATAAAGTACATATTATTAAATTCCCTTTGACCCGAAACACCTTTCGGTTTACTCTGAACTCCTTCAGATCCTCACGGAATGATTCTGGTTCTCTCACGGAACACTTCCAGTATTCTCATCTCTTTCTTCCTATGATCCTGATGATTCTAAAAATGATCTCCAAGCGTCTTAGAACCCTTAAGTGTGTTACCCTACAGTCCGGGAACATCACAGACATGATCGAGACACTCTTCTCTAATCAATGATCATCAACAGGATCAGGATACTGATACGTCCAAAATGTATCTACTTTCCCGAACACTTTTGCCATTGTTTCTCCTCTAAACTTGTGTGATTTGGATACAACTAACATGGACCGACGCTATTTTCAACAGAATTACCTTGGTGTCTAGTTTTTGTGCAGAAAACCAACTATCAGGAAAAATCCCGGAAAATATGCCAAAAATCCTATTTCACCAAAAGACTCACGGAGCTAGAAGACGAGATGGAGGAGGGCCACGAGGGTCCCACACCACCTGGCCGCGCGGGCCATCCCAAGCCGCGCATGTGGGTGGTGTGGCTACCTCGGTCACCCCCTTGGCCTCCCTCTTCACATATAAGATGCCTCTTGACCTAAAACCCAAGGAGGGTTCGACATTTTTCCAAATAGAGTTCCACTACGCCGCCACCACCAGATTCCACGAATCGGAACCAGAAACTCCGTTCTGGCACCTAGCCAGGACGGGGAATTTGAGGAGATCATCACCGTCATCATCACCAACACTTCTCCATCAACCATACATGATTCCCCCATCCATGAGTGAGTAATCCCCTGTTGTAGGCTATGGGGATGGTAGGGATTGGATGAGATCATTCATGTAATGGCGTCAGATTTTTAGGGCATGGTGCCTAGTATCTATTATTAGTGCTTTTTGACTTTGTTGCAACTTGTTATGCTTAATGCTTGTCATTAGGGCCCGAGTGCCATGATTTCAGATCTGAACATGTTATTGATCATGATGATAGTGTCGTTTATGATCCTACCTGCAAGTTGTATACACATATTGTTGTCCGGAACCAAAGGCCCCGAAGTGACAATAATCGGGATAACCGGTGGAAATGGCTTTGATGTGAGGATCACATGTGTTCATGGAGTGTTAATGCTTTGCTCCGGTTCTCTATTAAAAGGATCACCTTAACTGCCAGTAGTTCCCTTAAGGTCCCGCTACAAACGGGCTGGCAGGACAAAAGATGTTGTGCAAGTTCTCATTGCGAGCACGTATGACTATATATGGAACACATGCCTATGATTATTTAGTACTTGGATGCTTTACCTTATTTATCTGCAAATGCCCTATATCTTGATTGCCATATGAGTTGTCTTGTCCATGCAACGCCCATCCATCCATCCCTATGCCTACCGTGCTTTAATCCTACTCTTTACTGCAATTGTTACTACTATCTTTACTTTTACTACTGCTATTACTTTGCTATTGCTAGTACACAACTGTTGCTACTGATAAACTGATGTGAGCAAGATTTTTTCCAGGTGCAGCTGAATTGACAACTCAGTTGTTACGACTTATAAATATTCTTTGACTCCCCTTGTGTCGAATCAATAAATTGGGTTTCACTTCCCTCGAAAATACTACGATACACCCCCCATACTTGTGGGAAAGCAAGACTATTTTCTGGCGCTGTTGCCGGGGAGCATAACTCTATTTATCAAGTTCACTTGGAATCACTATTGTTCGCTGCCATCCATTCATCATGGGTAAGTCTCGTGATGGAAAGGTTCCTATATTACCACCCACTACAAGGAGAGGTATGGTTCTGAACATCTCTGTTGCTCTTGATTCACCATCTGTGATGAGTAAGATCCTTACACCACCACATACACATGCTACGCATACTACTACTTCTGCTGAATCTGAAACTTTTGATACTTATGATGCTTCTACTGTGCTTGATAAGAGTGGTTCATTAGGTCATTTCCTAGATGCTACGATTGCTAGATCTATAGCTGGAAATACTGAAACTCCTAATGAAGATACTACTACACCTGTCAGTTCACCTAAGTCTATAGAGAGCTATGATATTGAAGACAGACATATAGAAATAAATGATGAATTTATTAAAGAATGTCAAAATACTCATGGTAAGTGCTATTAAGAGTCTCCTTGAGAGGCGTACTATAAAACCCAAATTATCTCCTAATGATAAGTTTGCTACATCTCCCATTAATATTAAAGATAAGGATTATGATTTCTCTCTTGATTTATCTTATATACCTATTGTTGAGAAAGAACCTTTTTGTGGTACTAAAAATGGAAGTGTTGTAGCACATATGACTAAACTTTCTACCATGAGTGGCCTATTTTCTGATGATATTAAGATGCGCACCTACTTTGTTGCTAAAATTTTCCCTTTTTCACTAAAAGGAGAAGCTAAGGCTTGGTTTAATAATTTACCTCCTGGATCTATTGATAGCCCTGATTGCCTGATTAGTACTTTGCTTCAGAAATATTTCCCTCCTAGTGCTAGACATGCCATTTTGCAGGAACTTTTTGACTTTAAACAGGGAGAAAAAGAGATATTGCCTGAATCATGGGCAAGGGTTTGTGCTTTGATTCATGCACATGCTGGATGCCCACTATCTAAGAATGAGCTTCTTGATATATATTATAATGGACTAACTAAAGAATCTAGGACATACCTGGATAGTTGTGCTGATTGTGTTTTTAGGAATAGAACTCCCAAAGAAGTCGAGGAATTAATGGCTAAAATAAGCAAGAATTATGATGACTGGAATTCACCTGAGCCAACTACACCTGAGTCAACTACACCTGAGTTAACTGTGCATGAGCCATCACCAACACCAAAGAAGAGAGGAGTGATTGAACTAAATGATGAAGTGATGAAGGAAGCTAAGAAATGTCTTAAGGAGAAGGGTATTAAAGGTGAAGACGTGAAGAATTTACCTCCTATAGAAGAATTATGTAAGCCAATCTCCCACTCATCCACTATTGAGGTACACTCTCTCGAACATTTTGATGAAGGTGATATTCCTTATTCTAAACCTCCTGATCAATGCTTGGAAGAATTTGATGTTTTTATTGTTAAGCAAGATAATTTTAATAAAAGGGTGCAAAATCATTTAATGGAAAACTCTAGAGCTATTATTGAGTTGAAGGGTATTGTGGAAAGAACCTCTAATGATGTTAAAATGCTTGTTAAACATTTCCAAATGGTTCAAACTCAAATTGATCAGCTTATTAAAGTACAAAAAGATTTGCTAGTTAATGCTTCTAAAGAAAAACATGCTTATGAAATTAGAACTAGAAGTGGTGCTGCCACTCAAGATCCTCTATATCTTGAGGGGCATCCTAAAAGAATTAAGCAGGATTCTCAACAAACTGAAAATAGTGGTACTTCTCCTAAGAAAAGGAAAAAATAAACATAAAACTATTATAGAGTCTTCTGAACCTGCTAAAGATCCTAATAGTATATCTGTCTCTGATGCTGAAACTAAAAGTGGTAATGAGGAAAATGATGCTCCTGATAAAGAAAAAGTTGAAGAAGAACCTGAAAGACACACTAAGAATACTAAATACACTAAGGAAGATTCTGTTGCTCATAAACATGGTAGTAAGAGAGAGCCCCAAGTCCAAAAACCTATGCCTTTCCATGATAAGAAACACAAGTCAAAGGAAGATGAACACTATAATAAGTTTTGTGAGTGGATGAAACCTTTATTTTTGCAAATTCCTTTAACTGATGCTATTAAACTGCCTCCTTATTCAAAGTATATGAATGATTGTCTCTAATAAAAGGAAGATCCCTAATGAGGAAATTTCCACTTTGCTTGCTAATTATTCCTTCAATGGTAAGGTTCCAAAGAAACTTGGAGACCCAGGGATTCCAACTATTCCATGCCCTATTAAAAATAATTATGTTAGAACTGCCTTGTGTTATTTGGGAGCAGGAGTTAGTGTTATGCCTTTTTCTCTCTATAAGAGACTTCAATTGGAAAAATTAATACCAACTAATATATCTTTGAAAATGGTTGATAAATCTACTACAATTCTTGTTGGTATATGTGAGGATGTTCCTGTTCAAGTGGCTTATAATTGCTTGCTATTAACTGACTTTGTTGTGCTTGAAATGCCTGAAGATGACAATATGTCTATTATTCTCGGGAGACCTTTTCTTAATACTGCAGGAGCTGTTATTAATTGCAATCAAGGAAAGGTAACTTTTAATGTTAATGACAAAGAGCATACTGTCTATTTCCCCAAGAAGATTGATAGGAATTATGTCTTAAATTCAATTGAAAATATTGAGGGCATCCAAGTTGGAGAAATATATTGTCCCATACCACGAGAAAAATATGAGACTATTATGATTGGGACTATTGTTATCAAAGTTGAGGTAACATAATCATTTAGTGGAATACAAAGTTTTGTTTCATATAAAATGGTTTTGGTAACAAGACCTGATCAACATTGTTAAGAAAGGGATTTTAATGAGCAGAATAATGTTTTCACCATGATTATCTTCGCTTACTTTTATTTTATCCATTTTAGTTTTTTGCTTTCACTTAGTTTACTTTTCTATTGCTAGTTGCTTGCACATTAGAGTGTCTTAGAACTTCTAAAGTTTTAGTTTTGTTTTGTTATTGCATCATTCCAAAAACATCTTTCTGCCAGAAGATTATTCATCAATACCTGAAAATTGCTAAAAAATAAAGTGTCTCGAAAAATTCCAGAAAATTCATATTAAATTTTTACGTCAAAAGAGGGGCAGAGAAGTACCTAGAGTGACCTAGGGGGGCCACCAGGAAGGCACACCACCTGGTGGCGTGGCCCTAGGGGCGCTTGGCCATGGTGTGGGCCACCCTGGCCCTCCACTTACTCTCTCACCTGCTACGTCTTTCTCTCTCCCAAGAAACACCAGTTCATTGCTCAAACTCATGTTCTTGCTGTTCTTGCTCGCGATTTTTTGATCTCCTTGCTCAGCCCATCTTTGCTGCTAAAATTTGGAGCATTTGTTCTCCGGTATGTGACTCCTCTGCTTGTCCAAGTAGATTTGTTTAGTGAATTATATCTTGAGTATTTTGCTACTGTAGGTGACAGGTTATGTGACCTAGTAAGCTTGTTCAATGCTTAGAGAAATTGTTTTGATGCATGTTTAGGCCTCTTACAAGTCCCTATAAGTAGTTCCTTTCATTATATATTCACTTTGCAATCACTTGTATGATAGATGCTTAAATTTCATAATAGAAGAGATGAACAACCACACTTTTGGAGAAGTATTTGAGAGGGACACACCCAGGAGGGCAATTCCTTCGAGATCAGCTTCTCAATTTAGGCCATCATATAATGAAGATCTTATTGCACCACGCTTTGGAAATGAAGGAGATGAGGGAGATGCTCACCCATCTTCCTTCCCTTGTTTTACTTTTTTGCAAGCTACAGGGATCCTCGATGATTTCTTACTACTGGTTCAAAGGGTTGGTCTGACCACTTACATGGAAGATGAGAGTGAGCAATATGCCGTGCTCACCAAAACTTTCGTTGAAAGTTTCGTTTTCACCAACACCCCTTATCTTTCAACTATTTCGTTCAAAATTTATAATATGCCTGTTACCATGCCATTGGAAAGATTTTGCAGCATTATACACATAGGCATGACTGGAACAGTGAAGAAGATCCAAGGTCGACCCGCTGATGTGCTGGAGCTCTACCGAAGTGTGACAAATGACGATGACCGCACAACTCAGCGTGGGAAGATAACAAACATTCAACTCCCAGCTATTAGATATTTTGCTTATTATGTTGCCACTAGCACTCTTGGTAGGGAGAACACTAGTAATATTTCTAACTATCATTTAGCCTTTCTTGCTGCTGCACTGATGGCTCAGTGTTGACGGCGCCAGAAAGATGCTGGTGCGGTGTTGATGTAGAGCTCGTTGGGAACCCCAAGAGGAAGGTATGATGAGCACAACAGCAAGTTTCCCTTAGTTATGAAACCAAGTTTTAATCGAACCAGTAGGAGCAAGGAAACACCCCAAAGGTGTTGCTAGCTGAGCCTTGGTAGGGCGCACTACCGGTGCTAGTAGCAACGTGGAGACCTGCACAACACAACCACAGAACTTTGTCCCCAACTTGCGATGAGGTTGTCAATCTCAACGTGTTTTGCTGAAAACAAAGGATTAAATGTATCGAATGGAAGGAAGTAATAGTTTATAGAAAGTAAACACAACGCAATAAACAGTTTATAGATTGTATGTAAAGAAAAGGACCAGGATCCATAGTTCACTAGAGGTGGCTCTCCTTAAGATAGATAACATGCTGGGTGAACAAATTACAACGGGGCAATTGACAAACATCGAGAAAGCAATACATGCATATACTAATCATATTGACTCCTTTGAGACTTGATTGGGTATTACAACATTATACATAGACCGCCATCCAACTGCATCTATGACTAATAATCCACCTTCAGGTTTTCATCCGAACCCCCTCAAGTATTAAGTTGCAAGCAACAGATTATTGCTTTACAAATTGCGTGTAAAGTAAACAATACGATTGTTCTATGAACAAAGGATTGTTGTTTTCTCCCTAGTAGCAACAACACATCTAGTACCTTAGAGATTTCTGTCACTTCCCTAGATTACCAGAGGCATGAACCCACTATCGGGCATAAATACTAACTCTTGGAGTTGCTAGCATCTACTCGGCCAAGATAGCTACTAACAACGGAAAGCATGCAAGATCACAAATAACAAAGACATGATAGAATCAATAATCAATCTGAAATAGCATCTCAATATCCATCGGATCCCATAAACACAACATGCAAAATTACAAATAGATGATCTTGATCATGAGCAGACTCACAAGATCTAGACATGAAAGCACAAAGGAGGAGAACTAGCCATCTAGCTACTACATGGATCCGTAGTCCAAGGATGAACTACTCACGCATCACACCGGAGGCTTGCATGGTGATGAAGAAGGCCTCCAGGGTGAATTCCCCTCTCCGGCAGGGTGCCGGGAAGAGCTTCAGATTCCTCCTGATCTAGGGATGGAGATGACGGCGGCTACAGACTATTTCGTGGATTTTTGATCGGGTACTTAGGGTTTTTGTCCCGAGGGTAATATATAGGCGGAAGGAGAGGCCGAGGGGGTGCCGGGAGCGGCCACACCACCCCCTGGAACTGGCCAGGCCTGGCCGCGTGGCCAGGTGGTGTGGTGGCTGCCTGGCCCTTCTCCGTCTCGTATTATGGCACTTGATCCCTTCCGGAAAAATAGGCACTTTGGCTTTTGTCCCGTCCAATTCCGAGAATGTTCATTTTCTGACTTTCCTGGAACCAAAAACAGAAGAAAACAGGCAGCTAGCACTGTGGCTCTTGTTAATAGGTTAGTCCAAGAAATCATATGAAAAGTACTACAAAGTTGGAACAAAACACAAGAAAGTGGATAAAACCAAGCATGTAACATCAAAAATTATAGATACATTTGCAATGTATCAACATCCCCAAGCTTAACTCCTGCTCGTCCTCGAGTAGGTAAGTGATAAAAAGAAAGAATTTTTGAGGTGACATGCACCATCAAATACTTGATCAAGGTATTTGCAAAACATTCAAAGCTGGGATCATAGTACTTCAATCATAACATGAAAGACAAAGTTCTAGCAATAAGCAAAGAAACTATGATGCAACATGAAAAGGCACAAACAAAAGATTCATGAATAACATGCTTTGCAAGACGTTTGTTTGTTTCACATAAAGAAAACATAGCATAATAATATTCAGCTTGTCCCTCAATAGAGTAGCACATATAAATGCATAGGACACCTTCAAAGTTCATAAGAGTGACTAGATACAATAGTTTCAAACAAGCAATAACAAGTTATGCATCAATCAACTAGTCTTGGGACAATGCACATAGAACTAAGAATGGCCACTATGCTCTCAAAGTAGGTGCATAAAGATAGAAGGTGGAGACTCAAATATAAAGGTGGAAGAAAGGCCTTTTGTAAAAGTAAGTAGGGATTCAAGTCTCATAAAGAGCTTCCAAAAATTATGGTACTTGTAGTTTTCAGCTCTCATTGCCCCTATCATAAGCATCTCGAAGGTGATTAAGGTTAAAGTGACACAACTAAGAGGATATGCTTGACAAGTTATAAACCGAAATCTCATGCCCCTTACTTACGAAGACCGATCCTCATGCTACTCAACTTCAGTCACGAGTAAGCTCTTGTCATTATAAGTACATGTGTATCATTAAGAACTGCCAACAGGGTACCCCTTGCACATGATACGGGAGCTTTCCCATAATCAAAATGACAAGGCAAGCAGACAATGAGCATCTCAGCGATCTTTTTATTTGCTATTTGCATAGGTTTTTATTGAGGATGCTTCATAGAGTGCTCATTATGGTGATGCTGCAAGTTTCCACCATGATTAGGCATGGCTTAGGCTAGCGGCCCAGGCGTTTCTCTAACACACATACAAACTCCATGATCTTACAAGTTCCACTTTTATTTCACACTACCGGGATCCGTAAGCAAAAGAACATGATATCAACGGGGTACAAAGTACAAGTGGAATGTTGAAAGCGTTCCCCATGGTACATGGTTCTGCTAATTTCAACTTATAAAGCGCAAGCATATACGCAACAAAGAAGGACCCAATGGTTCAAGTTCAGTAGAGGCAAAAAGTAAAGAGTGCCATCAAATTCGTAAGAGCTTTAATCACTAGTTTTCTCATAACAAGTGGAAGGTAAACAAAAGCATGAATATACTTGGAATAGCATAAGCTAGTAGGTAGGTATGGTGGACTCTTTGGAATAACTTGGTTTAGGGAGTTGGATGCATGAGTGGAACTCATACTTGGTGGTGGAGGCTAGCAAAAGACTGGGAGCGACAAACTAAGAGAGCAATAATGGCCATAATCATGCAGAGCGACAAAACATCATTGATCAAAGCATAAAGTGATACTACAAGTTGAAAACTAAAGGATCATAAAGGCTATGGTGACTTGTGACAGTCATAACATGGTGTGAGCATGTGCCAAGTCAACCCAAATAAAGCATCAAAGGAGAATACCACTATACTATGCTTTAATATGCTAAAACAACACATGATTCATCCAAGGCACATTAAGCAATCTCAATTGTTTATAACAAGTCATGCTACAGCAAATAATACTAAGCATAAAGCCAAAACAATATCAAGCATGGCATGACAAAGCATAGCCACAGTCAAGAACGAGCTCTTTTTACCACATAAGCATGAACTTTCCTACTCTTTTCCAAACCAAACCAAACTATTTGCAAACCAATGTATGAAAGAGGGGGTCCAACCAAATTATTCAGAAAACTAAGAAAACCAAGCAAACTAAAAACCAAAACGAAAACGAAAAAGAAGACGCTCCAAGAAAAACACAACTGTGCATGAAACAATAAAAATGAAGCGTTTGGAAGAAACCTGGAATTTTTATTGATGAAGAAGGCGATGCCTTGGGCATCCCCAAGCTTTGACGCTTGTACTTCTTGGATATTTCTTGGGGTGACACGCGTGGTATCCCCAAGCTTGAGATTTAGTCCATCCTTCATCTCATTACTCATTCCTTCCATACACCTGAAAATTTTCCTTCATACAAAACTTCACACAATCTCATTAGCAACATTAGTGCACTTAAGATAAATAAGTCTTAAGGTTAAGTTCTAACACCAAATAAACTTCCATTAGAACTCTATATACTGTATCACTTCCCTCAAAAATCTCAATTCCCCAAAAGAACTCAAAAAGGAACCCACAAGAAGCAAATGCAGAAAATGGCAGAAATCTGTCAAAACAGACCAGCAGGTAAAGATGAATTTTTTCGAAGACCTTCTGTTGCTCAAATAAAAAAGTGCTGAACTAACGAAAGTTATATAACAACCTGGGGTAGAAGAAGAAAAAATTACAGCTAAATCCGACATACAGAGATCTCTCACGAATTTTTACGGTGAAGCACAAAAATCTGTTTCGGGACAGCAACTTTCCCAATCAATACTTCACTCTCATTAGAGGTTACTCTTCGCATAAAAAGCAAATAAAAAGGATAAGGAGCGGTTATTAAAGAAGTAATAACTACCAAGACTCATATAAAACTCTTGGGTTATCTCCCAACAAGTACTTTTCTTTAACGCCTTTAAGTTAGGCAAAAGAAGCAAGAAAAAGAATCGAGTGTTCTCAAATGAAGAAGCATTAAGACCAAATTTTGTTTTCATAGGAGAAGCAAAATAAATCTTCTCTCTCTTCTCGGGGAAGTGTTCTATACCTTTCTTTAGTGGGAGTTGATATTTAATGGTGCCTTCTTTCATATCAATGATGGCACCAACAGTTATAAGAAAAGGTCTTCCCAAAGTAATAGGACAAGAAGCATTGTATTCAACATCCAAAACATAGAAATCAACTGGGACATAGGAATTGTTAACCATAATAAGAACATCATTAAGACTCCCCATGAGTTTCTTTTTAGCATTATCATCAAGTGGGACATTCAAATAACAATCTTCAAGAGGAGGCAAATCAAGCATATCATAAATCCTTCTAGGCATAATAGAAACACTACTATCAAGATCACATAAAGCTTTGAAATCAAAGTCATTCACTTTCATATTAATGATGGGTTCCCAACCATCTTCTTATTTTATAGGAATAGAAGCTTTATGTTTCATATTTTCTTCTTTAATCTTTATTAGAGCATCAGTAATGTGTTTTGTAAAGGCCATGTTCATAGCACTAGCGTTAGGACTTTTAGCAAGCTTTTGTAGGAACTTAATAACTTTAGAGATGTTGCAACCATCAAGATCAAAATCAAATTTATCATCTAAAGTAGTAGAACTATTGCTAGCCTCAACACTTTTGGTGGTAATAGTAGAAACACTAATGTTTCTAGCAATTTCATCTTCTCTTTCCCACTTAGCATGTAATTCAGCTAATAGTCTTACATTTTCATCAATTCTTACTTGTATAGCATTGGTAGCTGCAAAGGGATTTTCATTAGTTTCAGGTTTAGCAGCCATTTTATTCAAAGAAGATTGAGCTTCAGCCAAAGATGCTATATTTCTTTCAGCATTAGAGAGTTTTTCCTCAATAGTTTTATTGAAAGCAGTTTGTTTACTAATAAACTCTTTAAGCATAACTTCAAGTTCAGAGGGAGCACTCTTATTATTGTTGTAAGAATTTCCATAAGCATTACCATTGTTGGGAGGATATGGCTTATAATTGTTGTTACCAAAATTGTTCCTATAAGCATTATTACCATAAGCATTGTTGCCAAAGTTGTTATTTCTTATGAAGTTCACATCAACTTGCTCTTCTTGAGCAACCAAAGAAGCTAGAGGAACATTATTTGGATCAATATGGGCTTTCCCATTAACAAGCATAGACATAATTATATCAATCTTATCACTCAAGGAGGAGGTTTCCTCAACATAATTTACCTTCTTACCTTGTGGATCTCTCTCAGTATGCCATTCAGAATAATTAACCATCATATTGTCCAAAAGTTTTGTTGCAGCACCCAAAGTGATGGTCATAAAGGTACCTCCGATGTGAATCCAATAGGTTCCTTGAAGAATAGTTCAATCCTGCATAAAAAGTTTGGATGATCATCCAAGCAGTCAGTCCATGAGTGGGACAATTCTTTACCAAAGATTTCATTCTTTCCCAAGCTTGATCAACATGCTCATTATCAAGTTGTTTAAACTTCATTATTTCACTTCTCATAGATATAATCTTAGCAGGAGGATAGTATTTTCCAATAAAAGCATCTTTGCACTTAGTCCAAGAATCAATACTATTCCTAGTTAAGGAATTCAACCACTCTTTAGCTTTTCCTCTCAAAGAGAAAGGAAACAATTTCATCTTAATAATATCACCATCTATATCCCTATGCTTTTGCATCTCACAAAGTTCAACAAAGTTATTTAGATGGGAAGCAGCATCTTCATTACTAATACCAGAAAATTGTTCTTTCATAACAAGATTGAGCAAAGCAGGTTTTATCTCAAAGAAAGTATTTTCAGCCATAGGTGGAGCAATAGGTGTGCTCATAAAATCATTGTTGTTGGTGCTAGTGAAGTCACACAACTTAGTGTTTTCAAGAGTAGTCATATTTTTGGGTTTTCAAATAAGAAAGCAAACTAGTAAAAGTAATTTTTTTGTGTGTTTTGAATAACAAAAGAAGCAAACAAAGCAAAAAAGAAAACTAAGCAAAACAAAAACAACAAAGTAAAAAAGATTGGTTATGAGGGACTCCCCTTGTGAAGATGTCCTTGACTCCCCGGCAACAGCGCCAGAAAAATGCTTGATGGCTCAATGCACGGCGCCCAGAAAAATGCTTGATGGCGGTGTTGATGTAGAGCTCGTTGGAAACACCAAGAGGAAGGTATGATGAGCACAACAACAAGTTTCTCTCAGTTATGAAACCAAGGTTTAATCGAACCAGTAGGAGCAAGGAAACACCCCAAAGGTGTTGCTAGCTGAGCTTTGGCAGGGCGCACTACCGGTGCTAGTAGCAACGTGGAGACCTGCACAACACAACCACAGAACTTTGTCCCCAACTTGCGATGAGGTTGTCAATCTCACCATGTTTTGCTGAAAACAAAGGATTAAATGTATCGAATGGAAGGAAGTAATAGTTTGCAGAAAGTAAACACAAAGCAGTAAACAGTTTATAGATTGTATGTAAAGAAAAGGACTGGGATCCATAGTTCACTAGAGGTGGCTCTCCTTAAGATAGATAACATGCTGGGTGAACAAATTACAGCGGGACAATTGACAAACATCGAGAAAGACTTACATGCATATACTAATCATATTGACTCCTTTGAGACTTGATTGGGCATTACAACATTATACATAGACCGCCATCCAACTGCATCTATGACTAATAATCCACCTTTAGGTTATCATCCGAACCCCCTCCAGTATTAAGTTGCAAGCAACAGATTATTGCTTTACGAAGTGCGTGTAAAGTAAACAATACGATTGTTCTATGAACAAATGATTGTTGTTTTATCCCTAGTAGGAACAACACATCTAGTACCTTAGAGATTTCTGTCACTTCCCCAGATTACCAGAGGCATGAACCCACTATTGATACATTGCAAATGTATCTATATTTTTTGATGTTCCATGCTTGGTTTTATCCACTTTCTTGTGTTTTGTTCCAACTTTGGAGTACTTTTCATATGATTTCTTGGACTAACCTATTAACAAGAGCCATAGTGCCAGCTACCTGTTTTTCTGTTGTTTTTGGTTCTAGGAAAGTCAGAAAATGAATATTCTCGGAATTGGACGGGACAAAAGCCAAAGTGCCTATTTTTCCAGAAGGGATCAAGTGCCAGAATACGAGACAGAGAAGGGCCAGGGAGCCACCACACCACCTGGCCGCGCGGTCAAGCCTGGCCCGTGCCAGGGGGTGGTGTGGCCGCTCCGGGCACCCCCTCGACCTCTCCTTCCGCCTATATATTGCCCTTGGGACGAAAACCGTAAGTACCCGATCAAAAATCCACGAAAGAGTCTGTAGCCGCCGTCATCTCCATCGCTAGATCGGGAGGGATCTGAAGCTCTTCCCGGCACCATGCCGGAAAGGGGAATTCACCCTGGAGGCCTTCTTCATCACCATTCAAGCCTCCGGTGTGATGCGTGAGTAGTTCATCCTTGGACTACGGATCCATGTAGTAGCTAGATGGCTGGTTCTCCTCCTTTGTGCTTTCATGTTTAGATCTTGTGAGCTCCATTCATGATCAAGATCATCTATTTGTATTCATACATGTTGTGTTTGCAGGGATCCGATTGATATTGAGATGCTATTTCAGATTGATTATTGATTCTATCATGTCTTTGTTATTTGTGATCTTGCATGCTTTCCGTTGTTAGTAGCTATCTTGGCCAAGTAGATGCTAGCAACTCCAAGAGTTAGTATTTATGCTCGATAGTGGGTTCATGCCTCTGGTAATCTAGGGAAGTGACAGAAATCTCTAAGGTACTAGATGTGTTGTTGCTACTAGGGAGAAAACAACAATCCTTTGTCCATAGAACAATCGTATTGTTTACTTTACACGTAGTTCGTAAAGCAATAATCTGTTGCTTGCAACTTAATACTGGAGGGGGTTCGGATGATAACCTGAAGGTGGATTATTAGTCATAGATGAAGTTGGATGGCGGTCTATGTATTATGTTGTAATGCCCAATCAAGTCTCAAAGGAGTCAAGATGATTAGTATATGCATGTATTGCTTTCTCGGTGTTTGTCAATTGCCTCGCTATAATTTGTTCACCCAGCATGTTATCTATCTTAAGGAGAGCCACCTCTAGTGAACTATGTATCCCGATCCTTGTCTTTTACATACAATCTACAATCTTTTACTGCCTTGTGTTTACTTTCTGCAAACTTTTACTTCTTTCCATTCGATACATTTAATCCTTTGTTTTCCACAAAACACGGTGAGATTGACAACCTCATCGCAAGTTGGGGACAAAGTTCTGTGGTTGTATTGTGCAGGTCTCCACGTTGCTACTAGCACCAGTAGTGCGCCCTGCCAAAGCTCAGCTAGTAACACCTTTGGGGTCTTTCCTTGCTCCTACTGGTTCGATTAAACCTTAGTTTCATAACCGAGGGAAAACTTGCTGCTATGCTCATCATACCTTCCTCTTGGGGTTCCAACGAGCTCTACGTCGAACGACGAGCACATCAAAGATTTTCTGGCGCTGTTGCCGGGGAACGAAGAAAAAGAAGCTCCCACGTCAACTACACGCCATCAAAGATTTTCTGGCGCCATTGCCGGGGAGTCAAGGACATCTTCACAAGGGGAGTCCCTCACAACCAATCTCTTTACTTTGTTGTTTTTGTTTTACTTAGTTTTCTTTTTGCTTTGTTTGCTTGTTTTGTTATTCAAAAACACAAAAAAATAGTTTTACAAGTTTGCTTTCTTATTTGAAAACCCAAAAAATGACTACCCTTGAAAAGACTAAGTTGTGTGACTTTACTAGCACCAACAACAATAATTTTATGAGCACACCTATTGCTCCACCTATGGCTGAAAATACTTTCTTTGAGATAAAACTTGCTTTGCTCAATCTTGTTATGAGAGAACAATTTTCTGGTATTGGTAATGAAGATGCTGCTTCCCATCTAAATAACTTTGTTGAACTTTGTGAGATGCAAAAGCATAGGGATATAGATGGTGATATTATTAAGCTGAAATTGTTTCCTTTCTCTTTGAGAGGAAAAGCTAAAGAGTGGTTGAATTCCTTAACTAGGAATAGTATTGATTCTTGGACTAAGTGCAAAGATGCTTTTATTGGAAAATACTATCCTCCTGCTAAGATTATGTCTATGAGAAGTGAAATAATGAAGTTTAAACAACTTGATAATGAGCATGTTGCTCAACCTTGGGAAAGAATGAAATCTTTGGTAAAGAATTGTCCCACTCATGGACTGACTGCTTGGATGATCATCCAAACTTTTTATGCAGGATTGAACTATTCTTCAAGGAACCTATTGGATTCTGCTGCTGGAGGTACCTTTATGACCATCACTTTGGGTGCTGCAACAAAACTTTTGGACAATATGATGGCTAATTATTCTGAATGGCATCCTGAGAGAGCTCCACAAGGTAAGAAGGTAAATTCTGTGGAGGAAACCTCCTCCTTGAGTGATAAGATTGATATAATTATGTCTATGCTTGTCAATGGGAAAGCCCATATTGATCCAAATAATGTTCCTCTAGCTTCTTTGGTTGCTCAAGAAGAGCAAGTTGATGTGAAGTTCATAAGAAATAACAACTTTGGCAATAATGCTTATGGTAATAATGCTTATAGGAACAATTTTGGTAACAACAATTATAAGCCATATCCTCCCAACAATGGTAATGCTTATGGAAATTCTTACAACAATAATAAGAGTGCTCCCTCTGAACTTGAAGTTATGCTTAAAGAGTTTATTAGTAAACAAACTGCTTTCAATAAAACTATTGAGGAAAAACCATCTAATGCTGAAAGAAATATAGCATCTTTGGCTGAAGCTCAATCTTCTTTGAATAAAATGGCTGCTAAACCTGAAACTAATGACAATCCCTTTGCAGCTACCAATGCTATACAAGTAAGAATTGATGAAAATGTTAGACTTTTAGCTGAATTACATGCTAAGTGGGAAAGAGAAGATGAAATTGCTAGAAACATTAGTGTTTCTACTATCACCACCACTAGTGTTGAGGCTAGTAATAGTTCTACTACTCTAGATGATAAAGTTGATTTTGATCTTGATGGTTGCAATATCTCTGAAGTTATTAAGTTCCTACAAAAGCTTGCTAAAAGTCCTAATGCTAGTGCTATGAACATGGCTTTTACAAAACACATTACTGATGCTCTCATAAAGATTAAAGAAGAAAAGATGAAACATAAAGCTTCTATTCCTATAAATCAAGAGGATGGTTGGGAACCCATCATTAATATGAAAGTGAATGACTTTGATTCAAAAGCTTTGTGTGATCTTGATAGTAGTGTTTCTATTATGCCTAGAAGGATTTATGATATGCTTGATTTGCCTCCTCTTGAAGATTGTTATTTGAATGTCCCACTTGATGCTAATGCTAAAAAGAAACTCATGGGGAGTCTTAATGATGTTCTTATTATGGTTAACAAAACCTATGTCCCCGTTGATTTTTATGTTTTGGATGTTGAATACAATGCTTCTTGTCCTATTACTTTGGGAAGACCTTTTCTTATAACTGTTGGTGCCATCATTGATATGAAAGAAGGCACCATTAAATATCAACTCCCACTCAATAAAGGTTTAGAACACTTCCTTAAAAAGAGAGAAAATATTTCTTTTTCTTCTCCTATGAAAACAAAATTTGGTCTTAATGCTTCTTCATTTGAGAACACTTGATTCTTTGTTTGCTTCTTATGCCTAACTTAAAGGCGTTAAAGAATAGTACTTATTGGGAGATAACCCAAAAGTTTTAGATGAGTCTTGGAAGTTATTACTTCAGTAATAACCGCTCCTTATCTTTTTTATTTGCTTTTTGTGCCAAGAGTAACCTCTAATGAGAGAGAAGTAATGATTGAGAAAGTTGTTGTTCCGAAACAGATTTTTGTGCTTCACCGTAAAAATTCGTGAGAGAGATCTATATATCTGATTGAGATGTAATTGTTTGTGCTTCTTCCCCAGGTTCTTATCTAACTTTTGTTAGTTCAACACGTTTTTATTTGAGCAACATAAGGTCTTCGAAAAAATTCGTCTTTACCTGCTGATCTGTTTTGACAGATTTCTGCCATTTTCTGCATTTGCTTCTTGTGGACTCCTTCTTGAGTTCTTTTGGGGAATTGAGCTTTTTGAGGGAAGTACTACAGTATCTAGCGTTCTAATGGAAGTTTATTTGGTGTTAGAACTGAACCTCAAGACTTATTTATCTTAAGTGCACTAATGTTGCTAATGAGATTGTGTGAAGTTTTGTATGAAGGAAAAATTTCAGGTGTATGGAAGGAATGAGTAATGAGATGAAGGATGGACTAAAGCTCAAGCTTGGGGATGCCACGTGTGTCACCCCAAGAAATATCTAAGAAGTACAAGCGTCAAAGCTTGGGGATGCCCAAGGCATCCCCTTCTTCATCAATAAAAATTCCAGGTTCCTTCCAAACGCTTCATTTTTATTGTTTCATGCACAGTTGTGTTGTTCTTGCAGCGTCTTCTTTTTCGTTTTCGTTTTGGTTTTTCCTTTGCCTGGTTTGCTTGGTTTGCTTAGTTTTCTGAATAAATTGGTTGGACCCCCTCTTTCATACTTTGGTTTGCAAATAGTTTGCTTTGGTTTGGAAAAGAGTAGGAAAGTTCATACTTATGTGGTAAAAAGAGCTTGTTTTTGACTGTGGCCTATGCTTTGTCATGCCATGCTTGATATTGTTTTGGCTTTATGCTTAGTATTATTTGCTGTAGCATGACTTGTTATAAACAATTGAGATTGCTTAATGTGCCTTGGATGAATCATGCGTTGTTTTAGCATATTAAAGCATAGTATAGTGGTATTCTCCTTCGATGCTTTATTTGGGTTGACTTGGCACATGCTCACACCATGTCATGACTATCCAAAGTCACCATAGCCTTTATGATCCTTTAGTTTTCAACTTGTAGTATCACTTTATGCTTTGATCAATGATGTTCTGTCGCTCTGCATGATTATGGCCATGATTTCTCTCTTAGTTTGTCGCTCCCAGTCTTTTGCTAGCCTCCACAACAAAGTATGAGTTCCACTCATGCATCCACCTCCCTAAACCAAGTTATTCCAAAGATTACACCATACCTACCTACTAGCTTATGCTATTCGAAGTATATTCATGCTTTTGTTTACCTTCCACTTGTTATGAGAAAACTAGTGATTAAAGCTCTCACGAACATGATGGCACACTTTACTTTTTTGCCTCTAATAAACTTGAACCATTGGGTCCTTCTTTGTTGCGTATATGCTTGCGCTTTATAAGTTGAAATTAGCAGAACCATGTACCATGGGGAACGCTTTCAACATTGCACTTGTACTTTGTACCCCGTTGATATCATGTTATTTTGCTTACGGATCCCGGCAGTGTGAAATAAAAGTGGAACTTGTAAGATCATGGAGTTTGTATGTGTGTTAGAGAAACGCTTGGGCCGCTAGCCTAAGCCATGCCTAATCATGGTGGAAACTTGCAGCATCACCATAATGAGCACTCTATGAAGCATCCTCAATAAAAACCTATGCAAATAGCAAATAAAAAGATCACTGAGATGCTCATTGTATACTTGCCTTGTCATTTTGATTATGGGAAAGCTCCCGTATCATGTGCAAGGGGTACCTGCTTATGTTCTTAATGATACACATATACTTAAAATGACAAGAGCTTACTCGTGACTGAAGTTGAGTAGCATGAGGATCGGTCTTCGTAAGTAAGTGATACATTGCAAATGTATCTATAATTTTTGATGTTCCATGCTTGGTTTTATCTACTTTCTTGTGTTTTGTTTCAACTTTGGAGTACTTTTCATATGATTTCTTGGACTAACCTATTAACAAGATGTCACAGTGCCAGTTGCCTGTTTTCTGCTGTTTTTGGTTCCAGGAAGTCAGAAAATGAATATTCTCGGAATTGGACGGGACAAAAGCCAAAGTTACTATTTTCCTGGAAGACTCACGGAGCCAGAAGGAGAGTCGGAGAGGGGCCACAGGGTGGCCACACCACCCCTAGGTGCAGGCAACCCTAGGACGCGCCAGGGCATGGTGTGGGCCCCCTGGCCGGCCACCGACCTTGCCTCTTTCGCCTATAAGAGCCTCCCGATACCAAAACCCTAAATAGTCAATCAGAAATCCACGAAAAGTTCCACAGCGCCGCCGCCACCGAAGGGGAGATTCGGGGGACAGAAAGTCTTTATTCTGGCACCCTGCCGGGACGAGGAAGTACCCCCATAGCCATCTCCATCGATCTCCATCACCATTGCTGATTCCCATGATGAGGAGGGAGTAGTTCTCTCTCGAGGCTAAGGGTTCTACCGGTAGCTATGTGTTCATCTCTCTCTCTATGCATGATCTTATTGAGATCATGAGCTTGTAATCTATAGATCTACCTTGCTACTCAAGTGCTTTAATAGATCTCTGCTCTCCCCATGTGTGTGAAGTTGACAGTGTGCATACCATGGTGGCACTTAGGCTAGAGATTACAAATACTTGTTATGAGTTATATCTGGATTTGGATGTCTTTATGAAATTGTGGTGTTTGTTGGAACCATCTAGTGCTCAAGGTGACAGTGTGGGGTTTTCTAGATGGGAAAGGCTTACTTTGAGGTGTGCTGTTATAGCCCTACCAACGATTAGAGTGTCCAACCGGAGAGTAGTTCAGCGTAGTATCATGAAGATGATATATTTATATGAGAGTGTTCACTAGTGAAAGTATGATCCCTAGGCCTTGTTTCTAAGCATTGATACACCATTTGCAATTAGATCTGTTACATGTTTGCTTGCTTCCATCTTTATTTCAGTTTTACTTTAGTCTTTTCCATGCCACCAAGCTATTATCTATCACCGTTACCACTTATAATTATCCATACCACTTGTATTTCACTATCTCTTCGCCGAACTAGTGCACCTATACACCTGACAAGTGTATTGGGTGTGTTGGGGATACAAGAGACTTCTTGTATCTTGATTGTAGGGTTGCTTGAGAGGGGATACCTTTGACCACTTCCTCCCTGAGTTCGATAAACCTTGGGTGATCCACTTAAGGGAAAACTTGCTGCTGTTCTACAAACCTCTGCACTTGGAGGCCCAACAACTGTCTACAAGAATAGAAGTGCATAGACATCTAGCTATTTTCTGGCGTCGTTGCCGGGGAGGTAAGGTAAAAGGTATTCACACCGGAGGATTAAAGAAAAAGAACCTCCCACGGCAAACGCCTATTTTCTGGCGCTGTTGCCGGGGAGGTAAGGTAAAAGGTACTCACATCCTCCGGTGTGAGTGCTCGAAGTTATTTCCTTTAGATTCTGCAATTTTGTCTTTTTTTTCTTGTTTTCACTAGTTAGGCTTAATGGAAAACAACAAAAAAAATAGAGAGCTTTTTAGTCTTTTTCCTAATTTAGAATATGAATTATCTGAAAAGAAAATTGAAAAACCCATGGAACTTTCTTTGCATGCTAATAGCAATGTTATTAGTATGAATCTTTTGAACACCTTTGTTACTAATGCTATGGAAACGTCTAAACTTGGGGAAGCTGGTTTTTATGAAAATGATCTTTTTAGTTCCCCAGCTTCAAAGAAGAAAATTTGCTCTGATGATACTTTATCTCCCATATGTGGTAATTCTGATGATACTGGTGATATTTTAAATCCACATACTGAAAGCATCCCTTTTAAAATACCTATAAAAATTGTTGAACGTGTTATGAATAACTGCTATTTTGGAGATGGAACTATCCATCCTGGTGATCATTTACTCTTTATACATGAATTATGCGAGTTGTTCAAGTGTGCAGGTATTTCAAAGAACCAAGTTAAGAGAAAGCTATTCCCTATTTCACTTAAGGGCAAAGCAAGGGAGTGGTATGAGCTACTAGATGATCCTCATCATTTGGAATGGAAGGAACTTGAATCTCTCTTTTACTCTAAATTTTATCCTCCTCGTGAAATTCATAAAAATAGGAATTACATTATAATTTGCATCCACATGATGGAGAAAGTATTTCCCAAGCATGGGGGAGATTGAAGTCACTAATGCTCAAATGTCCCATTCATGAGATCCCCAATAATATTGTTATTAACAATTTCTATGCAAGGCTTTCAGGACATTACAAGGACTATCTAGATACTTGTTTAGAGGGATCCTTCACAAGTAAGGAGGTCAAAGCTAAGTGGGATCTTCTTGAAACAATTCAAAGCAATACCGAAGATTGGGATAACAACAAAGGTAAAGAACCAGGTATAAACTATGAGTATGATTGCATTAAGTATTTTGCTGAAACTATTAATTTTCAAGAGCTTAGTGCTAAATATGGTCTTGATCCTCAAATTCTTATTGGTTGTTTTAGATCCTTTGCTTCTCATATTAATGCTCCTGAAGAAAAATGGTACATGTATCATGATCCTTTTAAAGACACTGGCAAGAAAAATGATGGTATCAATAAACATGCTCAAACCCCTGAAAGTACTATTTCTTATAAGCATGTTAATTTTTGTGGAATACATAGACCTTGTGAGAATAATCAAATTTAAGAAGAATATTGTATCACCCACAGGAATGAAAAAACTAGAACGTGGTATAGGGCTCTAAATGATCTTGGTAAAAAAGTTTGTGCCCTCTATCCTTTTATTTGTGAACTTTTCTATGAAGTGGGTCATTTCAATTTTCAATGCTCAAACCATAATAATATCCCTTCTAATCCAATGAGTACTACAAGTTTGTATTGTGATGACATGATCACTCCTAATCAGCATGATGAACTTACATTATTTTTGGGGTGTGAAGAGTTATCAAGAAAAACCTCTTTGGTAGATATGGGTGCTTTTGATATGAATAGTGTCATGCATGGTTGTCATCTTTATTGTGTTGATAATTGCCACACAAATACTTACATACAAAATATTATAAAAGATGAGATCTTACCAAAATATGACATGACTAATATGTGTTTTGGTCTTATTAATGAAAAGGAGGAATCCTCCAAAGTTTCTTCTATTGTCTCTAACACTGAACCAGGGTATATGGAGAAGCTTCCTTTCAAGCCTCTCCCTCCTAAAGAGAAGAAGACAAAGAAGAAAAGTAGGAGTAAAAGGAGAGAGCAAACGGTATTTTCCCCTAAGCATGTTGCTCCTATTATAGTTTTTGATGAGTCTGAACTCGATGATGTTCCTATGCCTGTTAACTATAGTAGTGATCATGATTGGGAAAAGCACACTACTTTTGATATTGAAAATCTCTTTGGTACCAATTCTGAAAATGATGATATTAATAATTTCTATACTATTAGTGCTATCCATGATCCTTGCAATGATGATGAACACACTTTGGAAGATAACTATTCTATTGCTTATGATGATACTATACCTCCAATATATGATGATTACAATGATGAGTATGATATTTTCAGTCCACCTACTATTGAAGAGGAAGTTAATTATGATTACAATATGCCTCCTATATTTGATGATTATGGTGATGAGAATAATAATGATACCTATTTTGTTGAATTTGCTCCCACTACAATTAACAAGAATGACTATGTTTACATGGGGAGTATTAATTATTTTATGCATGTGGCTCATGATAATAATGTTTTATCTGATAGTTATATTTTTAATTTTATTCATGTTGCTACTAAAAGTTATTACGAGAGAGGGAAACATGGTTTTATGCATCTCAATAATATTAAGTTTCCCCTCTTTATGTTGAAAATTTTGAAGTTGCACTTGTTTTGCTTTACTATGCTTGTTGCTTTGTGCCTTCATGACTTGTTTCTTTACAAGATTCCTATGCATAGGAAGTGGGTTAGGCTTAAATGTGCTTTGAATTTGCTTCTTTATGCTCTCTTTTACTTCAATTCATATTTCTTATGTGAATCATCTTCTCAAATTATCATGCCTAACTTAAAGGCATTAAAGAAAAGTACTTATTGGTAGATAACCCAAAAGTTTTAGATGAGTCTTGGAAGTTATTACTTCAGTAATAACCGCTTCTCATCCTTTTTATTTGATTTTTGTGCCAAGAGTAACCTCTAATGAGAGAGAAGTAATGATTGGGAAAGTTGCTGTCCCGAAACAGATTTCTGTGCTTCATCGTAAAAATTCGTGTAAAATCTTTGAACGTCTTTTTGAGGCGTGAATGTTTGTGCTTCTGCTCCAGGTTGTTATCTAACTTTCGTTAGTTCAACACTAATCGATTTGAGCAACAGAAGGTCTTCGAAAAAATTCGTCTTTACCTGCTGGTCTGTTTTGACAGATTTCTGCCATTTTCTGCATTTGCTTCTTGTTGGTTCCTTTTTGAGTTATTTTGAGAAATTGCACTTTTTGAGAGAAGCACTACATTAGCTAGTGTTCTAATGGAAGTTTTATTGGTGTTAGAACTGAACCTTAAGACTTATTTATCTTGAGTGCACTAATGTTGCTAATAAAGATTGTGTGAAGTTTTGTATGAAGGAAAAATTTCAGGTGTATGGAAGGAATGAGTAATGAGATGAAGGATGGACTAAAGCTCAAGCTTGGGGATGCCACGCGTGTCACCCCAAGAAATATCTAAGAAGTACAAGCGTCAAAGCTTGGGGATGCCGAAGGCATCCCCTTCTTCATCAATAAAAATCCCAGGTTTCTTCCAAACGCTTCATTTTATTGTTTCATGCACAGTTGTGTTGTTCTTAGAGCGTCTTCTTTTTCATTTTCGTTTTGGTTTTTCGTTTGCTTTTGTTTGCTTAGTTTTCTGAATAAATTGGTTGGACCCTCTCTTTCATACATTGGTTTGCAAATAGTTTGGTTTGGTTTGGAAAAGAGTAGGAAAGTTCATGCTTATGTGGTAAAAGAGCTCGTTCTTGACTGTGGCTATGCTTTGTCATGCCATGCTTGATATTGTTTTGGCTTTATGCTTAGTATTCTTTGCTGTAGCATGACTTGTTATAAACAATTGAGATTGCTTAATGTGCCTTGGATGAATCATGCGTTGTTTTAGCATATTAAAGCATAGTATAGTGGTATTCTCCTTTGATGCTTTATTTGGGTTGACTTGGCACATGCTCACACCATGTTATGACTATCCAAAGTCACCATAGCCTTTATGATCCTTTAGTTTTCAACTTGTAGTATCACTTTATGCTTTGATCAATGATGTTTTGTCGCTCTGCATGATTATGGCCATGATTTCTCTCTTAGTTTGTCGCTCCCAGTCTTTTGCTAGCCTCCACAACAAAGTATGAGTTCCACTCATGCATCCAACTCCCTAAACCAAGTTATTCCAAAGAGTCCACCATACCTACCTACTAGCTTATGCTATTCCAAGTATATTCATGCTTTTGTTTACCTTCCGAATTAAACTTGTTATGAGAAAACTAGTGATTAAAGCTCTCACGAACTTGATGGCACACTTTACTTTTCTTGCCCTTAATAAACTTGAACCATTGTGTAATCTATGTTGTATATGCTTGCACTTATTTGTTGGGAATTAGCAGAACCATGCTATCATGGGGAACGCTTTCAACATTGCACTTGGTACTTATACCTAGTTGATATCATGCTCTTTTGTCTATGGATGTCGTCGGTGTGAAATGAAAGGGGAGCTTGTAAGTCCATGGAGTTATGTATATGTGTTAGAGAAATGCCTGGGCCGCTGGTCTAATCCATGCTGACATGGTGGAAACCTGCAGCGTAACCATAATAAGCTATCTATGAAGCATTCTTCCTATAAAAAAGAGTCCTATATTGAGAAAAAGAGAAAAAGAAAAAAAAGAGATATTATGAAAACAGGAAAGAGAGAAAAAAGCACCATATTCCCATGGTAAATAAGAAGAATGCTGAGATGCTCGTTGTCTTCTTGCCTTGTCATTTTGATATGGGGATTCTTCGGTATCATCGGGTAAGGGGTACCCCGTTGGCGGTTCTCTATGATACACATGTACTTACAATGACAAGAACTTACCGGTGACTAAACTTGAGTAGCATGAGGAGCGGCCCTCGTATACAAGGGACATGACATTCCTAACTTATACTTCGTCAAGCATGTACACCATAGTTTGTTCACTTTAACCTTAATCACTTCAAGATGCTTATGATAGGGGCAATGAGAGCTAAAAGCTATAAGTACCATAATTTTTGGAAGCTCTTTATGAGACTTGAATCCCTACTTCCTTTTATAAAGGCCTTTCTTCCACCATTATATTGAGTCTCCACCTTCTATCTTTATGCACCTACTTTGAGAGCATAGTGGCCATTCTAGTTCTATGTGCATTGTCCCAAGACTAGTTGATTGATGCATAACTTGATATTGCTTGTTTTAAACTAT
The DNA here is from genome assembly GCA_023614405.1 of Avena insularis. Lineage (NCBI taxonomy): Eukaryota > Viridiplantae > Streptophyta > Magnoliopsida > Poales > Poaceae > Avena > Avena insularis. Next base: position 652,782,549 of record CM042690.1, on the reverse strand, counting down.
TGTATCTAGTCACTCTTATGAACTTTGAAGGTGTCCTATGCATTTATATTTGCTACTCTATTGAGGGACAAGCTGAATACTATTATGCTATGTTTTCTTTATGTGAAACAAACAAACGTCTTTCAAAGCATGTTATTCATGAATCTTTTGTTTGTGCCTTTTCATGTTGTATCATAGTTTCTTTGCTTATTGCTAGAACTTTGTCTTTCATGTTATGATTGAAGTACTATGATCCCAGCTTTGAATGTTTTGCAAATACTTTGATCAAATCTTTGATGGTGCATGTCACCTCAAAAATTGTTCTTTCTTTTTATCACTTACCTACTCGAGGACGAGCAGGAGTTAAGCTTGGGGATGTTGATACATTGCAAATGTATCTATAATTTTTGATGTTCCATGCTTGGTTTTATCCACTTTCTTGTGTTTTGTTCCAACTTTGGAGTACTTTTCATATGATTTCTTGGACTAACCTATTAACAAGAGCCACAGTGCCAGCTGCCTGTTTTCTACTGTTTTTGGTTCCAGGAAACTCAGAAAATGAATATTCTCGGAATTGGACGGGACAAAAGCCAAAGTGCCTATTTTTCCAAAAGGGATCAAGTGCCAGAATACGAGACGGAGAAGGGATAGGGAGCCACCACACCACCTGGCCGTGCGGCCAGGCCTGGCCCGCGCCAGGGGGTGGTGTGGCCGCTCCTGGCACCCCCGCGGCCTCTCCTTCTGCCTATATATTGCCCTCGGGACGAAAACACGGCACCATCAAAATCCACAAAGAGTTCCAGAGTCATTGTCATCTCCATCCCTAGATCGGGAGGGATCTGAAGCTCTTCCCGGCACCCTGCCGGAGAGGGAAATTCACCCTGGAGGCCTTCTTCATCACCATGCAAGCCTCCGGTGTGATGCGTGATTAGTTCATCCTTGGACTACGGATCCATGTAGTAGCTAGATGGCTGGTTCTCCTCCTTTGTGCTTTCATGTTTAGATCTTGTGAGCTCTGTTGATGATCAAGATCATCTATTTATAATCCATACATGTTGTGTTTGTGGGGATCCGATGGATATTGAGATGCTATTTCAGATTGATTATTGATTCTATCATGTCTTTGTTATTTGTGATCTTGCATGCTTTCCGTTGTTAGTAGCTATCTTGGCCAAGTAGATGCTAGCAACTCCAAGACTTAGTATTTATGCTCGATAGTGGGTTCATGCCTCTGGTAATCAGGGGAAGTGACATAAATCTCAAAGGTACTAGATGTGCTATTGCTACTAGGGAGAAAACAACAATCCTTTGTTCATAGAACAATCATATTGTTTACTTTACACGCAGTTCGTAAAGCAATAATCTGTTGCTTGCAACTTAATACTGGAGGGGGTTCAGATGATAACCTGAAGGTGGATTATTAGTCATAGATGCAGTTGGATGGCGGTCTATGTATTATGTTGTAATGCCCAATCAAGTCTCAAAGGAGTCAAGATGATTAGTATATGCATGTATTGCTTTCTCGGTGTTTGTCAATTGCCCCGCTGTAATTTGTTCACCCAGCATGTTATCTATCTTAAGGAGATCCACCTCTAGGGAACTATGGATCCCGGTCCTTGTCTTTTACATACAATCTACAATCTTTTACTGCCTTGTGTTTACTTTCTGCAAACTTTTACTTCTTTCCATTCGATACGTTTAATCCTTTGTTTTCCGCAAAACACGGTGAGATTGACAACCTCATCACAAGTTGGGGACAAAGTTCTGTGGTTGTGTTGTGTCTCCACGCTGTTGCTACTAGCGCCGGTAGTGCGCCCTGCCAAAGCTCAGCTAGTAACACCTTTGGGGTGTTTCCTTGCTCCTACTGGTTCGATTAAACCTTGGTTTCATAACCGAGGGAAAACTTGCTGTTGTGCTCATCACCTTCCTCTTGGGGTTCCCAACAAGCTCTACATCGAAAGACGAGCACATCAACTATCGATGTTGTATATCCATGTTTCGTTTTCTTTTTAGTCTTCGCTCTTGCTTTATTTACGCTTTCCAAAACACAAAAAGACCAAAAATATTTTTGTTATTTCTCTTTGCTTGCTTCTTTATCTTTTTGCCTTGGTTTGCCTTTTTCTTTTAGCTTTGGCTTGATTATTCGAAAAACCCAAAAAGATTTCGCTTTACTTGATGTTCCTTTTCATTCTTGCCTTTAAAAATCAAAAACACCAAAAATATTTTCTGTTCTTCTTTGGTTTTGTGAAGTTCGTTGCAGGCTTCAGCAGTCCTCAGTGGAGTTTGGTTTCATGTTATTATTCAAGCCACACAAGTGAAGGGCAATAATGAAGATTAATGACAACTTGAGGTGTGGTAAGAGGCTGGTAATGAACTCTATTTGTTTTCATTTTTGTACATATACTCATCATTGTGGGCATGCTTAGTTTGTTCATGTAAGGTGTATGTTATTTATGGATGCTTAGTAGTTCTTGCTTTCTTATGATTAGCTCCAACTTGCTAATGGTCTATAGCTTGTCATATGAATATTTTCTTGCATTGTTATATTCATAACTTGGTATGACATTGTGGTATCCTCCTCTGATTGTTTCATTTGAATCGACTTGGCACATGCTCACGCATACATAAGACTGAAACAATAATCAGTTAAGCCTTGATGAATTATTTTTCCTCGGGGTTCTTGAATCACTTTCATGCCATAATTAGTCCCTTTTTGTTGCAAGCATGATTATGACAGTTATTGCTCTCTCGTTTGTCGCTCCCTTTCTATTGCTGGCCTCCACTTGCACTGAGTATGAGCTCTACTCGTTTTCCAACTCCCCAAAACCAATATTGCCGAAAGTGTCCACCATACCTACCTATTAGCATCATTTGGTATTCCGTGCTTATTCAGTATGCCTTGTTTTCTTCTGAATAAAATGTTTGCTTGTTATGAGAAAGTTAGTTAGTAAAGCTCTCACGAACTTGATGGCACACTTTATTTCTTGCACTTAATAAACCTGAACTATTGTGACTGTCCATAAAAGTTATATGCTTGCAAATTATAGGCTGGGGATTAGCAGAACCATGTTGTCACGGGGAACGCTTTCAACACCTATAAATATATACCCACTTGATATCATGCTTTTTTTGTTTACGGATGTCGTCGATCAGAAATAAAAGGGGAGCTTGTAAGTCCATGGAGTTATGTATGTGTGTTAGAGAAACTCCTGGGCTGCTGGCCTAATCCATGCCTAATCATGGTGGAAACCTGCAGCGTAACCATAATGAGCAATCTATGAAGCATTCTTCTTATAAAAAAAGAGAGATATAGATTGAGAAAAATAAAAAAAGATGAGAAAAGAGGAAAGAGAGAAAAAGCACCATTTTTCCATGGTAAATAAGAAGATTGCTGAGATGCTCATTGTCTGCTTGCCTTGTCATTTTGATATGGGGATTTTTCTGTATCATCGGGCAAGGGGTACCCCATTGGCGGTTCTCTATGATATGCATGTATTTACTATGACAAGAACTTAATGACAACTAAAGTTGAGTATCATGAGGAGCGACCCTCGTACTCAAGGGACATGAGATTTCCAGTTTATGGTCTGTCAAGCATATAACTCGTATTGGACCTCACTTTCACCTTAACCATTTAAAGATGCTTATGATAGGGGCAATGAGAGCTCAAAGCTAATGAGTACCATACTTTCAGCATTTGGAAGCCTTTCAAACTTTTCAAAACCTTTTCACTTCCTTGTTGAGTCACCACTAATTCTATGAGCACTTTCTTGAGAGCATAGTTGTCATTCTTAGTGTAATGTGCTTGTCTCAAAACTTGGTTAATTGTGTCATGACTTTGATGCTTGTATCTTTGATATCTTTACTTCTAGTCTTCACTTGAACTTTAGAGGTGCCTTGGCATTTATGTTTGCTCTACAATCAATGGCAAGCGATATACCACTCTATCATACCTTTTTATGAGCATTGCAATGTTGCTTATGTTTATGTTTCATGCTACTTATTATTTTTGAGTTGGAATCTCTTCATAGCTTGCAATGATTATTAATTAAACTTATTTGCATACTCTTTATTATGAATCGACTAAGTATTTGATCATATGCTGAGAATATATACATCTTATGAAGCAAATGTGTTCGTGAAAGCTCTTTTAGCGCACTCAGTTTTCAACTGAATTGCTTGAGGACAAGCAATAAGCTAAGCTTAGGGGGAGTTGATACGTCCCAAACGTATCTACTTTCCCGAACACTTTTGCTATTGTTTCTCCTCTAAACTTGTGTGATTTGGATACAAATAACACGGACTGACGTTGTTTTCAGCAGAATTACCGTGGTGTCTAGTTTTTGTGCAGAAAACCAACTATCAGGAAAAATCCCGGAAAATATGCCAAAAATCCTATTTCACCAGAAGACTCATGGAGCCAGAAGATGAGATGGAGGAGGGCCACGAGGGCCCCAAACCACCTGGCCGTGCGGTCCAGCCCAGGCCGCGCCTATGGGTGGTGTGGCCGCCTCGGTCACCCCCTTGGCCTTCCTCCTCGCCTATAAGATGCCTCTTGACCTAAAACCCAAGGGGGATTCGCCGTTTTTTCAGATAGAGTTCCGCTACGCCGCCACCACTAGATTCCGCGAATCGGAACCAGAAACTCCGTTCTGGCACCCTGCCGGGACGAGGAATTGGAGGAGATCGTCACCGTCATCATCACCATCACTTCTCCATCAACCATTCATGATTCCCCCATCCATGAATGAGTAATCCCCCGCTATAGGCTATGGGGATGGTATGGATTGGATGAGATCGTTCATGTAATGGCGTCAGATTGCTAGGGCATGGTGCCTAGTATCTATTATTAGTGCTTGTTGACTTTGTTGCAACTTGCTATGCTTAATGCTTGTCACTAGGGCCCAAGTGCCATGATTTCAGATCTGAATATGTTATTGATTCATGATGATAGTATTGTTTATGATCTTACCTGCAAGTTGTATACACATATTGTTGTCCGGAACCAAAGGCCCTGAAGTGACAATAATCGGGATAACCGGAGGGAATAGCTTTGATGTGAGGATCACATGTGCTCTTGGAGTGTTAATGCTTTGCTCTGGTGCTCTATTAAAAGGAGCACCTTAATTGCCAGTAGTTCCCTCGAGGCCCCGCTGCAAACAGGCTGGCAGGACAAAAGATGTTGTGCAAGTTCTCATTGTGAGCACGTATGACTATATATGGAACACATGCTTATGATTATTTAGTACTTGGATGCTTCACCTTATTTATCTGCAAATGCCCTATATCTTGATTTCCATATGAGTTGTCTTGTCCATGCAACGCCCGTCCATCCATCCCTATGCCTACCGCGCTTTAATCCCTCATGCTTTCGCAATTGTACTCGTCTTTACTTTTACTACTGCTATTACTTTGCTATTGCTACTACACAACTGTTGCTACTGATAAACTGCTATGAGCAAGATTGTTTCGAGGTGCAGCTGAATTGACAACTCAGTTGTTAAGACTTATAATATTCTTTGGCTCCCCTTGTGTCGAATCAACAAATTGGGTTTCACTTCCCTAGAAAATACTGCGATACACCCCCTATACTTGTGGGTCATCAGATACCCATAATGACCCATGTGCATTCCATGATATCAATGTCGTTTGAACCTTAAACATTGAGTACAATTCCCTTTGTTACTTAGATACCTTAATTGTCCGAGATCTGATCACATGTATCACATACCTTGTTCAATCTCGTTACTAACAAGTGCAGATTTACTCGTTCCTGCGATATTCCATCCCTGTGACCTATTCACATGTTGCCCAACTATTTGGATGTAATCTCACTGAGTGGGCCCAGTGTATCTTCTCATCATGTAGAATAACAAATCCTGATCTTGATGCATACGCCTCAACATATCCCTCTATAATACCTGATAGACACCTTTATGATCACCCTGCTATGGTGTGACGATTGATGCAGTCAAGGTAACCTCGAGTGATACTGATTAGATATTATCTCACAGTCTAAAGAGAAGGATACTACACTTCTAATTATTGCAACGATGAACTTTTTAACTTGATCGTGTTGCAATACTTATATTGGGTAATGCCCATAAAATCATTCATTAATGATATGACTTCATTGTCAATTGGCATAAATGCTCCATGACCAGGAAATCTTGATCATCAGTTGCCCAATGAACTAGTTGCCTAGAGGCTACTAGGGACCTTTGTTTGTTTACATACCACACATGTATCAATGTTTCTGATTCACACAGTTATAGCATGGTATAAAACTATTATGAACTTAATGAAATATGATAATTAACATCTTTATTATTTGCCTCTAGGGCATATTTCCAACTGACATGGGTATACCCTACAGGTACTCGAGCTTGGTATATACGGTCCAAATACGAACAGGCCCACGGTGTCGCCAAGGCCCAGATCAAAGGACTCGAGTAACCTGCGGACTCTCGATTGCTTGAAGGACAAGAAGAAGCTAAAGATAGAAAGTTTGAAGGGGAAAACCCTAACTTGTAATCGACTCGACCTGCTACCCGAGACCTAGCCTATCTATATAAAGGCTAGGAGGGGGCGGCGAGGAGCACACACACAACCCTCGCCAGATTACATCTGCGCACCATTGTAACTTTCGACTCTCTCAATAATTCCACGAGCAGACAAGCAGGAGTAGGGACCTCTACGAGGCCTGAACCTAGGTAAATCCTTTGTCCCCTGTGTGCTTGTTTGCTAGCCGATAGATGTCTCCAGTGCTCCCTCCTTCTCCAAAACCCAAGTCCATAACAATGGGCATTGGCGAGTTAAACCCTCGTCAATTGGCACCGTCTGTGGGAATTGGGAGTGCTGATGTTGCGGCTTCTTCGGCCCCATCAACTGTGATCTACAACTCTGCAACAGCAGAGATTCGTCAGCTTTTCGGCGCCTTCGACTTCACCGTCCACACGCCGGCCACCCGCCCGGCCTTCGAGTCCGTGGGCGACAGAATCAGCCTAGCGATTGGGAGCTTCCGCTTCCAAGTTGGTCAGATGGGCACGCTTCGCATGCCTGATCAGCCGACAACACCGGCAATTGCCCCGGCATCATGGTTCCCTCCATCGATCGGCACCCTCAGCAAGCTCAACGCTCCGGTGGTAGTCGAGAACACGGTCAGCGACAGTAGTCGCGACTCCGATCTAAGCGATCTGGCCACTGAAGATGGAACCTACGGTTCCGGATCTGAAAGTTGTGGAAGCAACGGCTTCCCCAATCACTTCATGTGCGCCGTCATCAACGCAGGCGACACCTCCGCCAATCGTGGCAACGGCGGTAACATCGGCAACGGCACCGATCCACCCAATCGCGGCAACGGTGGTAACACCGGCAACGACACCGATCCACCCAACGCTAGCAACGGTGGCAACGGCGGTAACGGTGGCAACGGAGGAGCAGTCGAACCTCCTAGCATGATCAATGAGCAAACCGGCGAACGCGTCGTGATCAGGCTCAACGAGCAAGAGTGGGATCGCTGCCGCGAAGCCCTATGGGGTGCACCTCTACCCTTTGGCTCCCCACAGGAACTGCTGATGGGCTATCATTGGCTTCTAAAAGAAGAATTCAAGCGCCAAAAACAGGCAATCGCGCAACTTGAGGCGTGTAAGAAGGCAGCGGACGAATCGAGCCTTCGTCGTGCTGGGCTTTCCTCCTACGGAGGATCCTCCTCAAGAGGCAACGAGTACCTCGCCAAGAAGAGGCAGTCGCTGATGGCTCACCTCACTGAACAAGAGCGCATAGAGGACGCGAAAGTCCTCGACTTCGGCTCTATGACAGTCGACACGAGAGGCAACATGGTTCCCAGGACACTGCAGGCCGCGGTGATAGCAACCACCATGTACCTCCTCAATAACCAGCCGCCAGCTGGAGATCCCCGAACTTCCATGCACCGATCTACGATCGCGGGCTTGGGGTTAATCGAGGCCGCCCTCGACAAGGAACCAGTACCAGACCCAAAAAAGGGCAAAGCGCTACTCCTCGCCCTCGTCCAGCGATGACAGTCACGATCTGTCTCGACGCCGCCGCTCACGGCGACATGACCGCGACTACGATGCGCGCGACGACCTCACGCAACGCAAGATCGACAAGTCAAGGGCACGACGTGCTCGGTCGACTGACTCGGAAGAGAAAGATGGGGAGCTCTGCGGCGCCAGATGCTTCAGCAGATCCATTAGGCAGAAGCGAATGCCTAAAGGGTTTAAACTCCCATCGGAGAACCCGAAATTCGACGGTCTATAGGACCCTAAGATCTGGATGGAGGACCACATCTCCTCCGCCAGGCTACACGGAGGCAGTCGAAGTACTGCCATGCAATGCTTGCAGCTACAGCTGCAGGGCGCCGCCCGAGCATGGCTCAATAACCTCCCACGCGGATCCATTCGCAGTTGGGATGAGCTGGTCTACAGCTTCGTGCGCAACTTTAAGGGCACGTACAAACGGCCCGCCTCAATCGAAGAACTGAGATGCTGCCAGCAAAGATCTGGCGAATCGCTGCGCTCCTACATCCAAAGGTGGTCCATCATCAAGAACTCCGCGGAGAACATCTCTGAAGACCGCGCGATTGATGCATTCAACAGTGGTGTCCGTCGCATGGAACTCAGGGAAGAGCTAGGCCGCTCAAAGCCCCAGACCATCGACCACCTGATGGAGATCGCGAATCGGTGGGCTGATGGAGAAGATTCGGTGAAGAATCGCGTTCACTCTGACGAGGAGGCAGAACTCGAACGCAGACGCGACCGCCGGGGAAAGCATCGCATATGCATCTACGACGATCGCGATGACGTCAACATGGTCGCAGCCGGCTACGCCGATAGACGCAACGATAACCGCAATAGCGGATACCACAACAGCGGATACCATGACTCCGGGAAAACCACGCAAGTGTGGCAACACCGCACTCGCGATGAGGCACCCGCGACCTCCATCGAGGACAAACTGTCCGGGCCATGCACGGTACACTTCTACATCGACAAGCATGATGGCAAGAAAAAGTCCAGCCACCTCCTCAAGGACTGCCGCAAGTTCCTCAAGCTACACGAGGGATTGGTTCGGATGAACCGCAACGCAGTTGAAAGAGGCTACGGAGCCGCGCCAGGCGCCGTGGCACATGGCGCACCACCACCACCACCTGGGCCACCCCCGAACGGAGCTGCACTGGACCAGCACCACGGAGGCAAACCGTACCCACGGGCCATGGGTACCATGATGATCCAAAAAGGGCGCCCCTCCAACAGGGTGCAGAAGGCCATCACTCGCCAAGTCAACTTGGCCACGCACTCGCCACCATCCACCACCGAGTACCTCAGTGGCAGCGAGTCGTGCATTACCTTCGACAAACACGACCACCCGCCTCAAGTACCTCGCCTAGGTCATTGCCCCCTCGTACTCGAGGCGCAAATTGGAGGCTTCGACATGAGTCGCGTCTTCATGGATGGCGGAAGCAGCATCAACCTCATATTCGTGAGTACCTTGCGAGCAATGAGGATCCCTCTAACCTGCTTGGAGGCATCGGACACAATGTTCCACGGCATCGTCCCAGGGAAAGGCGTATACCCCCAGGCAAATTCAACCTTGACGTCATCTTTGGCACGCCGAAGAACTTCCGGCACGAGCGCATCGACTTTGAGGTCGTCGACTGGCCCTCACAATACCATTGCATCCTTGGGCGCATTGCATTCGCCAGGTTCATGGCAGTACCCCACTACGCCTACCTGCAGATGAAAATGCCAGGTCCCAACGGTGTCATAATGATCAACAGGAACTTTGAGCGATCTGACGCTTGCGACAGGGAATTCAACAGAATCTCCCAGTCCTTCGGCATGTAGGAGGAACTCGCAAGACTGAAAGAGACAACAAACAACAGTCTGCCTCCCGTGAGTAGGCCAAGCTCACCTGATCTCTCCTTTGACTCATCCGTGCACATAAAGAAGGTGCAGGTCCATCCATCGGATCCCACCAAGACGACCCTCATCGCCAACAACTTGAGTCCCGCATAGGAACTCGCGCTCGTCGAATTCCTCTGTGAGCACTGGGAAATTTTTGCCTGGTGCCTGCGGACATGCCAGGAGTTCCCAGGGAATTCGCCGAGCACGCACTCAACGTCAACCCCGACACAAGGCCAGTCAAGCAAACAATCAGGCGATCGTCTCGAGCCACGGCGCGCAATGGAATGGAGATCAACAGACTCCTTGAGGCCAAGTTCATACGCGAGATCAAAGAAAGCACTTGGCTCGCCAATACAGTGCTGGTACCAAAAAAGGACACGGATATCCTACGGATGTGCGTGGACTTCACTTCTTTAAACAAGCACTACCCAAAAGATCACTTCCCGCTGCCACGGATCGACCAGATCATCGACTCCACCGCTGGATTTGAGCGCCTCTGCTTCCTCGACGCCTACTCAGGCTATAACCAAATTCGAATGAAGGAGGAAGACCAGGAGAAGACAGCGTTTACAACGCCCTTTGGTGTGTTCTCCTACAACACGATGCCCTTCGGACTAAAAAACGCGGGAGCCACCTACCAATGGTGCATGCAGGCTTGCCTCAAGGAGCAACTGGGTCGCAATATCCACGTCTATGTCGACGATATAGTAATCAAGACCAAGGAGGAAGCCTCCCTAATCGACGACTTGCACGAAACCTTCGCCAATCTCGATCGTTACTGGATCAAGCTCAATCCGGACAAATGCGCCTTCGGCGTACCATCTGGGCAGCTACTCGGGTATCTCATCTCTGCGAGGGGGATCGAGGCAAACCCGAAAAAGATAAAAGCCATACTGGCCATGGAGAAGCCAAAGAACATAAGAGGCGTCCAGCAACTAGCTGGACGGATCGCGGCACTCAGTCGATTTATCAGTCGGATGGGTGAAAAGGCACTGCCCTTCTATCAGCTCCTCCGCAAAGCTGACAAATTCGAGTGGACCAATGAAGCGCAAGAAGCATTCGAAGATCTCAAGCGCCTACTATCCACCTCGCCAGTACTAGTGACTCCACGAGAAAGGGAACCACTGTTGCTCTACATCTCCGCCAGCAACCAGGTGGTCAGCACAGTGCTCGTCGTCGAACGAGCCAAGGAAAGCAAAGTCCACGGCGTACAACGCCTGGTATACTACCTCAGCGAGGTCCTCACGCCAACAAAACAGCGGTACCTGCACTACCAGAAGCTGGCGTACGGCGTCTTTACAGTGCTCGTCATCAAACGAGCCAAGGAAAGCAAAGTCCACGGCGTACAACGCCCGGTATACTACCTCAATGAGGTCCTCACGCCAACAAAACAGCGGTACCCGCACTACCAGAAGTTGTCATACGGCGTCTTTATGACCGCCTGGCGACTGCGCCACTACTTCCAGGAACACCCAATCATGGTAGTCAACGACGCCCCGTTGGGGCATATCCTCAATAACCCCGACGCCACGGGGCGAGTCGCGCTTTGGGGAATAGAGATGTCTCCACGATACATCACATACAAAAAACGCGACGCCATCAGTCACAAGTGCTCCCTGACTTTCTCGTGCACTGGATGGAGAACCAGCTCCCGGACAAGCCAGATATGTCCTACCTCTAGACAATGCACTTCGATGGGTCCAAACGGAAAGAAGGAGCAGGCGCAGGTGTCATATTGACATCACCTCAAGGGGACAAGCTGAAATATATTCTGCGAATGCAGTTCACAGCCTCAAACAACGAGGCTGAATACGAGGCCCTGTTGCATGGGATGAGGATGGCGAAAGCCTGTGGCGCCAAAAGGCTCATCATATATGGCGACTCCAAGTTGGTCGTCAACCAAACAATGCATGAGTGCGACGCACCGACCTCTACGATACACTCGAAGGAGACTTCGATGGTTGCGAGTTGCAACACATAGGTCGCGAAAGCAACGAGGAGGCGGACACACTCGCCAACATAGGCTCTACCTGCGCCCCCATACCACCTGGGGTATTTCTTGAGCGCATATGCGAACGCTCCATCAAGCCAAAGGCCGCAGAGAAGAAAACAAGCGCAGCAACGGACTCGGGGGCTACGCCACCCAATGAGCCAATGGCACTCGATGACTTGGAGCTGGACACAGGACTCGAAGGACCAATGAGCCTCATGATGATCGAGCAATCTTGGACGCAGCCGTACATTACGTACCTCCTCAGCAAGAGATTACCGGACGATCCGATAGATGCACGGGACATCGCGGGGCGCTCCAAGGCATTCGCCGTTCTGAACGGCGAACTGTATAAACGCAGCATCACAAGAGTGCTACAACGATGCGTCTCCATGGCTGACGGAAGAGCAATTCTCCTCGACATCCATGAAGGGACCTGCGGGCACCACGCAGCGATCGCGCCTGCCGCCAAAGCTCTACGAGCTGGATTTTACTGGCCCACGGCCATACGCGACGCCAAGGACATAGTCCAAAAATGCAATGCTTGCTACCAATTCGCGGACAAGCCACACGCACCAGGCGCAGAGCTACGGCCTATTCCATTGGCATGGCCCTTCGCACAATGGGGGCTCGATATGGTTGGCAAGCTGCCAAGATCCTCGCGCGGAGGCTATGTCTACCTCTTGGTTGCAGTCGACAAATTCACCAAGTGGATCGAGGCCATGCCAATGACCAACCAATCAAGGCACAGCGCAGTCAAGTTCTTCGAGTCCATCGTCTACCGCTTCGGCGTGCCGCACAGCATCATTACCGACAATGGGACGAACTTCACATCCAAGGAGTTCCAAGAATTCTGCGAGAACCTGGGGATCAACATCAGCTACGCCTCAGTAGCGCATCCACAGACCAACGGTCAGCTGGAAAAAGCAAACGGGCTCGTCTGCAGCGGCATCAAGAAGCGACTCCTGCGACCACTCGAACAAGCGGTGGGTTGCTGGCCAGATGAGCTGCAATCCGTACTCTGGAGTCTATGTACAACTCCAAACAGCGCCACGGGTTACACGCCATTCTTTATGGTGCACGGAGCAGAAGCAGTACTACCCACGGAGGTACGGTATAAGGCACCACGCGTGGTCGCCTACAGCAAACAAGAGTCATCCCTTGCACTCGAAGACTCTGTCGACCTCCTCGACGAAGCAAGAGAAATCGCTGCAAAAAGATCTACGATCTACCAGCAGAACCTGCGCAACTACCACAGTAGAAGGCTTTGCCCCAGATCCTTCGTCGAAGGTGACCTGGTCCTGCGACTGAAGCAACAGGGACATCTCAAGCTCGAGTCCCCCTGGGAAGGATCGTACGTGATTACAGAAGTAATCCCAGGTGGCGCCTATCGCCTTCAAGATTTAGAGACAGGAGTCGCATACTCCAACCCATGGAACGTCGCACAACTGCGACGCTTCTACCCTTAGTCGTTTTCTTTACTTTTACATCGCAAATAAGGCTACTCAGCCACACATTGTACCTCGCACTATTCTCCGAATAAATAAAAGCTAAGTGCCCCAAAACTCTGCGTTTCTCCTTTAATTTGTCAATTTTACACTCGGGGGCTGCGCCACCCTACTTGCATCTGTTCTTCGAACCAAAACGCGATATCCTGAGTAGCTGGCACATCAATCGAACCCCTTAACACAAACTCAACCCAGCTGCAACGCACCTGATAGGTTGACAAGGGACTGAGATAAAAGATGGCCAGGCTAACGAAAAGGACTCACATAAAGTGCAACGCACCTTGAGCTCACAAAGCTCCTTATACACATTTCGACAACAAATTATCTACAACATCTGTACGAAGTTTACAACACAAGTACACTTATGTGCAAGATACAACTTTGGCTACTCTTGCAACAGATGAACATTGGTTTGCTCCTCGAAGAAGTCGACAATCTCCTCTGCTGGACGGTCCACCGCCTGATAGTGCGGCACCATATTCCAGGCAGATCCTGCCGGTGGTGCTGGCGGTCCAGAAGCAATGGCAGCAACATCCACATCATGCACGTGCAATCGCACAATTGAGAGGGCAGCCTTGGCACCAGCCACCAACTGCTGCCTCACGCACTCGCGAACCACGAACATATCTTGAAACTTGGCAAGGAGAGCTAGCAGGCTTGACGGAGCGTCGTCCAGCAGGAACATTACCCGATAAATGTTCTTCAAGCACGACTGTGCCTTCTTCAGGGAGAGCAGCACTCGCGATGCGTGATCCTGCAGGGTCGCCAACGCAGTCGCACGATCATGATCTACCCAGAAGTATCCGCTCTCCTGAAGTTGCTCCTGGGTGAGTCATGAAGGCGAATGGCAATTCTATCCTTCTCCTCCTGCGGACGGCGCGCGCTAACAACTACACGAAGCAGCATCAATAGCATGAGTACAACATACTGTTGCAGGTAACTACAAAGGAAAAGATGAGAATAAGCAAACTAACACTTAAACTGGTCGCCTAGCTGCGTCACCTTGCTAAGCAGATACTGCTCGCGGGCGGCAGCTTTTTTAGCCTTTGACTTCCACACGTCCGCGCTACCGCGGATCACAGGCAACTCACGCTCCAGCTGCTTAACGCAATCACAAAGTCACGAAAGCAAGGACAACTCCTCCACCCTGGAGTGCGGTGGTGCCACTGTATCCTCAAGAGATGGCGAGTCCTAGGTTCCCCCCACAGGACCACTTGATGTACCCTACCACAAAGTCAAGACAGAGGCAAATAAGGCGACCAACTTAACACAAAGGCAAAAGTAACAGATGCATTCAGGATCAGCATAAAGTATTCACAAACACACTCGCCAGCAGGCATGTTCTCAGACCAAAAGTACAATTCATCAACTATTACAAAAAGCTAACTACGGAGCAGCCGGCTTCTTCGACGGCTTCGACGGCTTCATCAAGTCCGTGGCAGTATCAGACGCCACTGACTTTCCGCCGGCCCCTGAGGCCAAAGCTTTCGCCGCCTTCTTCGCACGTTGGAGCTCCTCCGAATACTTGGCAACGGTATTTATCAAGGAATGGCCATATTTGGCATAGGCAGTCGCGAAAGGAGCGAAGACTACCTGCTGACCGTCTGCGCCAACATGCATCGCCTTCGACACCACAGAGGGATCTATCTCGACTCCGTGGGCTTGCACCATGGCGAGTGACATGGTCGCGCCAGCCGCGCGGAGGGAGTTCTTGTAGGTGGCAGGCACACCCCCGACGAGTGACTCCACCAGCTCGTCCAGATTATCGACCAGCTCCGCCTTCGGCATCAACTCCTCCCGGAGGCGACTAAGGGTGACCTTGGCCTTGGACAATGTATTTTGGACAGCGGCGCTACGGTCCTCGACTGCAGACACCGCGCCCGCCAGAGCGTCATCGCGACAAAGGGCCTGCAGGTCAAAGCTCAAATCGCCAACATCTACACAGAAAACCCACACATGGATGAAATCTCTAGCACCACCGGCAAAACTCCAGATGCAGAGAAGGACAACAATAAAATATCTACCAGCAAAGGTACCTGAGAGGGCCTTGGCGAATGAGAACAGTTGCTCTTCGAACAACTTTTCCCTAGCCGCAAAGGAAGCACGCAGATCCTCTTCGCGCTTTTGTGCATCATCATGAGCCACGATTGCCTCGTCGCGCCCCTTCACAGCTGCAACTAATGTCTTTTCCAAGGTGGCGACGTTGCGCAGTAAAGCGTTATGCTCAGCTACATGGCAACCAAAAGTTGACTATCAGTCGACCATACCAAAAAAAAGGGGAGGAGACGAAAAAGAATAAGTGTAGAACACTCACTTTCGACCACGCGGTGACGCGTTTCTAGCATTGCATGCTGGCAACCCATCGCCATCACCTGCTCCGCCACTTGCGTGGCTGCCTTTACAAGGAGCTGTCGCACAAACAAGGAATCAGAGAGGGCAACAGAGAACATCGACTGCCATACTAAAAGAAGGAAAGATATACTTACATGGTCCTCCAACGACTCCGAAGAAGTTTGCTGAATGGTCATCCGAGTAACCATTCGATGTTCCCCTACGTGAGGAGAGCTCGAAGAATTGTGCCCGGAGTGGGCCGCTGCCGGAGGGGAAGGAGCGCGCTCGACCTCTACCTTGGCCCTTGAGGTCGTGACTCCCGATTCTTTCAAAAACTCGACGTCGCCAGAAGATGACGACGCCTCTTGACTACAAGACCAAATCCACATTGAGAAATGGCAAACTCCAGGGCAAAGTCAACAAGAAGAAAACAGAAAAGAATGAATGACCTAGCAAACTTACCAGTCAAACTTGTCAAGATCAAACGTGGCCGCCGCCGACTCCGACGAAGACTCCTTGGGCAATCGGATCTTCTTGCGAGAAGACGGTGCCACAGCCCTCACAGGAACGGCTGGAATTGGTGACTCCGCGCCAACAGCCGTGCCTCCTGGAGTCGAAGGAGTCGACGCGTCGGAATCCTCGCTGCGCGAACGCTTATGAGTATCCGGGCTCTCGGACTCGGGGGCTTCCTCTTCCACATCAGAAGGGACAGTCGACTCAGACTCGTCCTCTTCCAAAGCTTTGCGAGGAATAATCCCCTTAGGAAGAGGAGGCATACAAGGCGACACCGACCAATCCTGCATACAGACAGTGAAGATCAGCAAACAGAACAAGTAAGCAAACAGAAAAGCAATCGCGAAAATAAGCTACTGCGTAGCACAACTATGCCTCAGGAGGAGGATTCGAAGAATCAAAAGGAGGAACAACTGGTTCACTTGGAAGCACATCCTTGACAGTGTACTTCGTGACCAGCCGAATCCTCTTATCCACCTCACTCCCGGACATGCCATCGGCAGACACGCGAGTGGCATCATCTGCGCCACCCCATTGAAACATGGGATGGACTCTGGCTTAGAGAGGCTGGACGCGACGGTGCAGCCAAGTCCTGATAAGGGTGCAGCCTCCCTCTTCTGCGCCTATGCGACTCTCGAGGTCGCAGACGCGTTGATACAGCACGTCCGTCTCTGCGAGTTCGCCAGGCATTACTACGTTCTTCCAAGAACGCATCTTCTTGCAGGGAGTCACCGGATCGCAGGGCGCGAGTCCAAAGTGCTCATCTTTGGCCTTCTAATCGCGGACATAGAACCATTTGTCCCTCCATCCCTGGATGGACTTGGTAAGCTTGATGTCGAAGTAGGTGGCGGATGGGTCGACGTGAATCCCACAACCACCTACGTCATAAACTAAAGTGCCAGATGCGGACTGATGCTTCAATTTAAACAAGCGCTTGAAAAGACCAAAGTGTGGCTCGATTCCGAGCCAGCACTCGCAAAGGGTGATGAAGCAGGTGATGTGGAGAATCGAATTTGGGGACAGCTGATGAAGCTGGAGCCCGTAGAAGCAAAGAAGACCCCTAAGAAAGGGGTGGAGAGGCAAGGAGAGACCACGAATGACGAATGCCATAAACCTCACTCGAAAGCCAGCGGGAGGAGCAGGAATGGTCTCACCACCGGGGACACGCGCATCGGCGACTGCCGCAGAGATAACTCCATCCTGGCGAAGAAGACGGAGATCCGGCGCCTTGATAATGGAGGGGCGCCATGCACCATTGGTCATGCGAGTGCCCGCGACCTTCTTCTTCACGCCGGTGGCGGCGCTGGTGCCCACAGCAGCGGAGCCACCCTTCTTCTTCGTCACGGCGATGGTGGGCGCCGAATCAGCGGCAGCACCTCCTTTCTTTTTCCCCATTGCGCGGCAGCGATGAGAGCGCATAAAGTAGCTTGGAAACGAGAGGAGATGGTCCAGAGCTGTGGAGGAGATGAGCGCGGGGAAAAGCAGAAGAACAGCAGCAATGGCGATGGCAGCAAGGAAGAAAGAGCGCAGATGGAAAATTACCGCCGCAGCGCCGCTACTTAACCCCTAGGAGATGCAATCCAACGGTTGACAAAAAACCTATTGGACGCGTGGCACGCATCGCGGTGGACACGTGGAGAAGAGGAAGCGTGAACCGTCCCCCCACTTCTCCCATTACGCGTGGAAATCGAGGAGGTGCAGTTAAAATAAAGATTACGCACAACCAGTCAAATCAAAGTCAGGAAGTGGGACCCACCGCTCGTCACGTCCCGTCAAACTCGCTCACGGGAAAACTTCGACTACTTTACTCCTTGCTGGAGTCATCGACTCCACCAAGCACTCGGGGGCTACTCCCATAGGGAGCGCTGGCCGCGCACCCTACAACTTTTTCTTTTCTTGGTGCAGGAACATGGACAATCACAAAGCAAACCCAACCACTCAAAACACAGTTCGACTATGGACATGGCTTACTCCCATAGGGAGCGGGAAACAAATTCGACTGAAAACAAACAAGAAAAAGACAATAGCAGTCGCGAAAGTTTTTTAGTCCCTGCCTGAGTCTTCGACTGAAACAAGTAAGCAAAAAGACGACAGCAGTCACAAAAGTTCTTTAGTCCCTGCCTGAGTCTTCGACTCAACCAGGCACTCGGGGGCTACTCCCATAGGGAGCGCTGGTCGCGCACCCTATGATTATTTGCACAAAAACTGTGTGTTGATAACATCCGCACTCGCAACCCTTGGCGACACCGCCTCACAAATTTTCCCTACAAAGAGACTACGTCTCCTGGGATGCCCGAATTGTCTCCGTGATGATAAAATTCGGATGCCGCGCTTACGGCGTGAAGGTAAGACCTGAATAAGGCCTGGCAACGCGTTTAACTGTGCACTACCAGAAATGTATCCATACCTACAGGCACGATGAACATGCCTTGACGGATGCGTCAAGTGCTCACACCGATATAACTGGAATTCGACTCTTGTAAGACCTCCGCGGCCTGAGTCGAATTACGCCAGCACTTTTCCGGATTCGAGTCCGGGGACTCGAGTTCGAGTAGATTGCGTTGTTTCACCCTAAGGTGGTTAACTGATACCGATACTTCGGCTATATCAGGCACATATATCAACAATCCCTATGACGCAAATAAAAGCAGTCGAAAATGTAGTCATTCAGGCACTCGAAGACTTCAAAAAGCCCCAGTCGAATCTGCGATTCCACTGGACACTCGGGGGCTACTGACATGGGTATACCCTATAGGAACTTGAGCTTGGTATATACGGTCCAAATACGAATAGGCCCACGGTGTCGCCAAGGCCCAGATGAAAGGACTCGAGTAACCTGCGGACTCTCGATTGCTTGAAGGACAAGAAGAAGCTAAAGATAGAACGTTTGAAGGGGAAAACCCTAACTTGTAACCGACTCGACCTGCTACCCGAGACCTAGCCTATATATATAAAGGCTAGGAGGGGGCGGCGAGGAGCACACACACAACCCTAGTTTCCACAACCCTCGCCAGATTACATCTGCGCACCATTGTAACTTTTGACTCTCTCGATAATTCCACGAGCAGACAAGCAGGAGTAGGGACCTCTACGAGGCCTGAACCTGGGTAAATCCTTTGTCCCCTGTGTTCTTGTTTGCTAGCCGATAGATGTCTCCAGCGCTCCCTCCTTCTCCAAAACCCAAGTCCATAACAATGGACATTGACGAGTTAAACCCTCGTCACCAACAGTCTCCCACTTGCACTAGAGTATAAATAATCTAGATGCATTTGTTACTGATCATAAATCATACTCCCTCTGTTCCATTATATAGTGCCTATAGTTTCTACACAGAAATTAAGAAACGCATATCGAGGGAATATTGTCTAAGTTTTGGGCAGAATTAGTTTTGGCTAATTGACGTGATAAAATAGAGGAGTTTGAATGAGATATGAAGCAAAAAAAAATCCCCAAAAAACTTGTGTCGACAAGTTGTGTAACATAATATACCTTATATTTTGAATTTTTTCTCAAAAAACTACAGGCACTATAGAAAGGAACAGAGGGAGTATCACATATGAGTTTATTGATCATGCTTTCTCATGGAAAAGGGTTCTGTTAGTGATCTGTATCTTTCAGATCCTTGTGTTCAAATCGTTTAATGTCACCTTGTTTGACATTATCCTATTATCACATAAGATTCTTTGAAGTAAATATTTGGCTGCAAAGTGAGACTTTGTTTCCTTATGTTTATCATGACAGTTGTTCAGTCAAGTGGACTTTCACTGTCCTCAGGTAAACTAGAAACACACTTAGTTGAAGTTGAACTTCTTAAGCCATCACAATTATACTAGCCACTTCAGAAGTAGTCGCATACTTCTATATCTATGTAGATCCTAATCAACAATGCATTAGTTTCAACATAGATGCCTAACCTTGATCCTTACAATTTAAGGATAAACTTAACTCTTGTTTAGTGATTAACTTAGGAATCACTTCGAAAACATGTTCTTACAACTAAGAACTTGTTCTTCTAACCAAAAAACTTGGGTCACATTATGTCGAGTGTACAATATGGTTATACAAAAGAACCTATGACCAACTCATAGGGGATGAAGATCATCTCCTTTTATTTCTTTTAACCATTGTTGTAATACTGAGATTAAATAAATGATTCACCTAGATATACAACTAAGAACCTCTTTGTTTGCTTGTTCTATTCTGAACTTTTTTAGAATCTCATCTTGGACATTTTGTACATCTCTAAAATCTAATCTAGGAAGCATTTCGACTCTAATGTTCATTAAATGTATTAATCTATCTCGATAGATTTCAATTTTTAATATATGTTCAGCTCCATCCATCATATATTTACTATCTCAAATAGCTATTAATACCAATTACATCATTCATTATATGTCATGTACATATATAAGAATATTGTCACACTTCCACTCAAATATGTCCTCCACACATTTGATTCAGGAAATTCTCTTAGCTCACACTCAAAATATGCCATCTACATATTAAGATTTAAGCAAGCTATTCATCTCCCACTCAATTTCACATAAGTGCAGGTCTTCTCGACAATCTTGGTAATTCTAAAATTCCTTCAGAACGAGAATTCCTAGCTACAAGACACTAGCATCCATATGACTTTACAAAACCTGCTTGTTGTACTAATTATAACCCTTCTTCAATCTTGTCATTGAATAACACACAGTTTTGACAACCTTCTACCAATCATAAAATTGGAGTAATCGTTGGTGTAAATGCAGTATACTCAAGCATCGCTACATATTGTAGTCAACCATTGAATTTGTCAAAAAATCATTTGTGACAAATAGAGCTTTTATTTCTTTTCATAAAGTTTCATATGTTCCTTTTGACTTTGTAGTCCTTGGGAAAAATCAAGTAATATCTTTACTTAGTAAGATCAAGTAACACATTACTTTGCAATCTTAAATATAACTTTATATATGATTCCATGACTCTTAGTAATTTCTTGTACTTAGGTCCATCATTACTTCTTTGTAGTTCATAGGTATGCCTTGTTTGACAAGTGAATCAACAATGAAATTCCGCAAACTTTTAGAATGTATTATTGAATCCTACTCTATTTAGTAAAAGTATTATCTGAAATGTCATGATCATTATCATTAGATTCACCTCTACATGTAGAGTTGAGTTCTTGGGGCATATCCTATTGCGCTAATCGACATTCCGGTGGTAAGGTCAAACCTTTGGTTTGTGCTTTTAGTTTCTTCCACCAACACTTTCATCAAGAAACTGCTTCTCGAGAAAACAATATGTTGGGCAACAAAAGGTTTGCCCTTTTGGTTCCAATTATGGAAGATGTATTCATAGATTCCCAATAATACACTACAAAGATCTATTCATTATTATTTCAATTTATCGAAATCTCTAGAAACTTGAACATGCCATAACTCTTATGGTGTTGTTTCCACGAATCTTAGATGTTCCTTATATTTTAAAATGAGTGTTTGATATCTGATCTCTAACTCTAAACGATAACGATAACCCTAATAAGACATAATTTTAGACCATATCTATCCACATATCCACTATTTTGTTGAAAATCAATAAATCATCATGTATGATATTTCTCTGCATATAACTATTTTACCAGAATATAGAGTTTTATTCATTTTTCCAACGGGGCATGGTTTTGCATGTGTCAAAAGATCGAGTATCTAAAGACTTCACTTTTCATCAATGTGAAACTATTACATGCACATAACACTAACATGACTTAAATAATAGCGTCATTCATTAATGATATCATTATTAAACTTTGAATATCTTCCAACATTCTAACTTTATAAATTATTAAACTATTACCATCGAAATTCAAATAAGAAAAATTCATTCATACTCATAATGTGAACATAAAAGATAATATTCATAAGAATAGTTCAACTGGCTTGTCACTCACTTATATGAATAACCATCTTGCTAAAAGCAAGACACGCTAATAAAGTTCACACACTTATGATGATTACAAACTTTATTCAAATCCACTAATCTAAATGATAAACGTTGAGGTAACGAGTGATTTCGGTCATCAACTATCTTGCTTTCCTTCACCATGCCATGTTGCCTCATTTCTTCCATCAACTCTCAAGTAGACGATCATGTTTTCATAAAACAGAACAAGTATCCAATACTTTGTAAACTGCAATTAGTGTTTGCAAGAATAACATTTATAACTTGTATATCAGGTATATACCTTCTTCATCCATGACATTCACTATGATCAATCCTACTTTGAGAGTTATCAACTCCACCACGAACTCATGAAAGGTGAACGGTTCATATCCTATGATATATCCCCTGACAACATCTTTGTAGATGGGAGGTACCGAGTGCAATACCTCATCTATCACAAAGTTGCTCATCATTAAGTAGTCCACATCGTATGTGAGGCATCATGAAGCTCGTGCATGATCACTAAGTGATTCTCCAAGTAGGAATTTTCTTCCATCTTGATTGAAATAAACTCATCCAAAATTGAAAAGGCAGAGCTCTTGCCGGTTGCTCCAAAAAAAGAAATAAACTCATCCAATAGCTCATACTTCATAAGCCTGACTTGCGATGTGAAGATCACCTTCAACTCATCGACCATCTTGTATGTGTCGATATTGAAGAAACACATATGTAGCTCAGTATCCATTGGATGGAGCATGGCACATTGGACGACAATGGAGATGTCATGATGAGAATGATAATCATAATTCTCTTGATCATCCATGGAGTCATAGGAACAATCTCCTAATGGTTCTTGCATCACATAGAGAAGATCATTTATATCGAGGGTATCCCTCAAGAGTTGGTACCAATCTATGAAGTTTGACCCGTCTACTTTATGTTTCACATCATGCAAAAAAGTCCCATGGTCAAATTACTCACTAGGATAAGCCATGATCTACAAGGATATTTGCAAAGACATCTAGACTAAGTTCAGTTCAATTTATAATCAAAATATTTATTGAACCTCCACTAAAACTATCGTCCCTCGGATGGTTTTAGTGATTACATGATACCAATGCACTACACCATCCCCGATGATATAGTTGCAAAGGTGGACAATGCAGTGTCGATGACATCATTCATGTGACTCATGCTCGATCTTTAGATATCTCATGTTCTGAGGCCATGTTTATACATGCTAGGCCTGCAAAATTTAGCCTAAGTGTATTTGTTGTGCAACATGGATTACACCCATTGTATGCAAACATCGATATGTGTAACATACGATCATCACGACGTGCTTCATAATGATGGACTTTCTTAGTGGTGCACGCTTAGGGAGAACACATTTATTGGTATTAATAGAGGGGTCATCTTATTTAATGATACCGTTGAGTATCTAATACAAGCAAACAATAAGATGCAAAAAAGGATTAACATCACATGCAATTTATAGTTATATGATATGGTCCTTCTTTGTGTGCCTTAATCTCCATCAAGCACCTCTGCATGATCTCCATCTTGTCATCAGTATGGCGCCAATTCCACGACACCACCAGTTGGTCGTCCATCGATACGATGACTTTTACTATAGAACTTAGTAACAGAAAAGTAAACTACCTTACCTTATCCACGACCATGACCATATCAAATCACATCCCCTAGTAAAATAAAGTTAGATGCCTCAACTTTATATTTTGCAAGTTTTATGTGGCTGCTAGGGCTTTCGCGATAGAACTGTTTCTTACCTACGAACTTCCAACCACAACATGGATCAAATAGTTTTATCTATGAAACCCCTCCCCGGGCCCTCCGTTGCAAATGCCATATCAACTACTGAAAGATAGATAGACACCGCTAGCCACTTATATGGTACAACTCATAAGTTCAGCGTGGAACCAGTCTCATGTAAGATTATGCGTAAGGTTAGTCCGGGCCGCTTCATCAAATAATGTCACAATATGAACAAGTGCATGTGATAGGTTAACAACCATAGGATCAATGCCCACATTCAACATGTGTTCTAACCATACAAGCAATACTATGCACATATCGACTTTGATACCACTTAAGGGGTTCACAGCAGAAAACAATAATTTTTCTAACAAGCGCAACACCAATAGCCATGATCTATCTAGGACTAATGATGTAATGGAGAAGGTTTCGATGGCATACCCTTATAGACCAAAAGCGTTTAATGTTCTGTGGGGAACATCGATGAAGTAGTCGTACTCATAGTAGACCTAAAGGTCGCAAATCTCTTCATGACAATCCAGGTGCCATAATTGGAAGCACCTTCGTGGTTTTGCAAAAGTCCGGTGCTCAACAATGACTCATGTACTCCCTGATCCAGCCGGGATTGTGGAAGTAGACCATCTGGAACCAGGGATCCAACAACGTGATGGAGTGCTAAAGATATGCCGTCTCCCACACACGTAGTTCTTCTTGGAACTATGCTAGTGCAAGATCCAACAAGAGAGAGATTCCCTAAGGAAACTAGCTTAGAGAATATATTGAGTTCTGTGTCCATTCCCTCCCATAGGCCCCTCCTTATATAGGGGCAGGGAGGGCACCCCCAACTATTCAAGTCCTGGGGTGGGACTAAACAAAAGGAGGAGGAGGTGCAAGGAGGAGGAGTGGCAGTCGGTGGCCTGGTGGTCCCTACCCGCGCGCCATGCCAAACCTGGATGATGGACGAGGTGGCCCCCACTCCTCACGCCATAGACCCATGGCAGAGGCTCCCTTTCCCTCCTTTTGGGTGGCTCACCCTATTGGGCCTTTTCCTCCGGGGATTGGCCCATTAGGGTGGGCTGCCTTTAAATTTAATTTTAAATATTTTAATATTAATTCCAACAATTAATATAAAGTACATATATTAAATTCCCTTTGACCGGAAACACCTTTCGGTTTACTCCGAACTCCTTCGGACTTCCTGAATGATTCCGGTTCTCTCACAGAACACTTCTGGTATTCTCATATCTTTCTTCCTATGATCGCGGTGATTCTAAAAATGATCTCCAAGTGTCTTAGAAGCCTTAAGTTTATTACCCTATAGTTTGGGAACATCACAGACCTGATCGAGACACTCTTCTATAATCAATTACCATCAACGGGATTGGGATACCCATAATAACCCCTGTGCATTCCACGATATCAATGTTGTTTGAACCATAAATGTTGAGTCCAATTCTCTTTGTTACTTCGATACCTGACTTGTCCGATTTTAGATCACCAGTATCGCATACCTTGTTCAATATTGTTACTAACAAGTGCCGCTTTACTCGTTCCCTATGATATTCCAACCCTGTGACATATTCACATGTTGCGTAACATTATGGATGTAATCTCACCGAGTGGGCCCGGTGTATCTTCTCATCACGCATGAGAACAAATCTCGATCTTGATGCATACGCCTCAACATATCCCTCTATAATACCTGATAGACACCTTTATGATTACCCTATTACGGTGTGACGGTTGATGAAGTCAAGGTAGCCTCGGGTGATAGTGATTAGATGTGATCTCACGGTCTAAGGAGAAGGATACCACGCTTCTAATTATTGCATCGATGGACTTTGTGACCTGATCATTGAGTCTTACTAAGTCAGATTCCATGCGCCCTCGGTAAGAACCCCTTCTTAGACGAATCCATATTGAAATTCTTCGATATCTTATCTAGATATGTACTCTGACTCAAACCTATGAGTCTCCAGGATCTATCTCTATAGATCTTATTTCCCAGTATAAATGCTGCCTTACCCAAGTCCTTCATTTGGAAACACCTTTCCAAAGAATCCTTGGTTTCTTACAACATTGGAACGTTGTTTCTGACTATCAATATGTCATCTACATACAGTAGCAGCAAAACAACTAAGCTTTCACTAAACTTCCTGTATACACAAGAATCTTATTTGCTTTTGATGAAGCCAAACGATTTGACCACTTCATCAAAACGAATGTTCCAACTCCGACTTGCTTGCTTCAATCCATAGATGGATTTATGAAGCTTTCAAACTTTGTTAGTACTAGCTGGATCAACAAAACCCTCGGATTGTATCATATACAGGTCCTCGGTTAAACTTCCGTTAAGGAAAGCCGTTTTGACATCCATCTGCCATATCTCCCAATCGAAATATGCAGCTAGTGCTAACATGATCCTCGACGACTTAAGCATTGCTACTAGTGATAAAGTCTCATCATTGTCAACTCCTTTAACTTGTCGGAACCCTTTCATGACAAGCCGTGCTTTATAGATAGAAATATTTCCGCTTGGTCAGTTTTCCTCTTAAAGACCCATTTGCTCTCGATGGATCTTGCACCATCTGGTAGATCAACCAAGTTCCAAACTTGATTGTCATCCATGGACTTTAACTCGGATCTCATGGCTCCAAGCCATGACTCGTAATCAGTACTTCCCATCGCATCCTTATAGGTAGTCGGCTCATTGCCGTCTAGCATAAGTACGTCTCCATGTAGTCTTGCTGATCTTCATGGCACTAGTGCATTTACCGACTTAGGCACAACGTCCGGCTCAACCTCCAAGGTTGTCGACTTGTCCTAAGTCGGTGAATCCCGAATTTCTTCGAGGTGCACCCTATTCCCACTATCTTTTTGGCTTAGAAACTCTTTCTCCAAAAAGACCCCATTTTGAGCGACAAACACTTTTCCCTCTTCTCGGTTGTAGAAATAGTAACCCAAAGTTTCCTTAGGGTAGCCTACAAAAACTACCTTATCTGACATGGGGCTAACTTGTTAGATTGTAATCTCTTGAAAAAAACTTCACATCCCCAAATCATAAGAAAAGTCAAGGCCGACTTCTTGCCCATCCACATCTCATGTGGTGTCTTTTCTACTGATTTAGATGGTACTTTGTTTAGAGTTATCACTGTTATCTCTAGACAAAACCCCAAAATGATAAAGGTAGATCCGTCTTACTCATCATCGACCTCACCATGTCTAACACGGTTCAGTTCCGTCTTTTCGACACACCATTCCTTTGAGGTGTTCCCGGTGGGGTGAGCTATAGAACTATTCGATAACTCTTGAGATGATCATAAAATGCATGGCTCATATACTCGCCTCCATGATCTAATCGCAGAAACTTAACATTCTTGTTGAGTTGGTTTTGCACTTCACTTTGAAACTCTTTGAACTTTTCAAAGGTCTCCGACTTGGTTTTCATAAGATATACATAACCATATCTACTGAGATCATCCGTGAATGTGACAAAATACTCATAACCACCTCTAGCTGTCATGCTCATTGGACCGCATATATCACTATGTATCAGTTCTACGAAGTCGGACACCCTCTCGCAACTCTTTGCGAAAGGTGTCTTGGTCATCTTTCCCAGCAAGCAGAATTTGCATGTTTCGAATGGTTCCAAGCCAGACGAATCCAGGAATCCATCACCATAGAGCTTCTGCATGCGTTTCTAGTTGATATGACCAAGGTAAAAATGCCATAGATAAGTAGAACTAAAATCATTCGGCTTCAACCTTTTAGCATTCAAGTTATAGACTGATTTATATTCAAGATCAAGCACAAAAAGTCTGGCTTGGATGGGTGGATACTGCATAGCCATGAAACACATTATTCAAATAAAAGGAACAACCATTGTTCTTAATATTCGACTCATAACCCTACTCCATCAAACATGAGGCAGAAACGATGTTTCAGCTTAGTATAGGAACATAATAACACTTATTTTGTTCTAGTACAATTCCTGAAGGTAACTGGAGTTGCATCATCCCTACGGCCAACGCAACAACTCCTGCTTTGTTTTCGACTCTGATGCCAATCTACCCTCTCGCCATGCTCCTATGCCTTACCAGTCCCTGCATCGAGTTGAACACATGAACAACCGATCTGATATCATATACCTAGTTACTACTAGGAGTGTTGGCAAGATAAATGTCTATAACATTTACAACAAGTGTACCTGAGTTGGAAGTCATACTTCTACTCATGGCTTTATCCACCTTGTACTTGTCGCAGTTCCTTTTCCAGTGACCCTCCACCTTACAGTAAAAGCATACTATACCCGAAGGTTTTACCGGCTTGCCAGTCACTAATCCGTCGCTGGGACTTGGATCCAGCATGTCGTCTCCCTTTGTATTGGCTTTCTTAGACCAAGATTTCTTCTTGATCTTCGAAGCGTTCTGCACCATCAACACTTGACTGGTGCCGCCTCTCTTGATGTTGGCCTCTGCTGTCTTGAGCATCCCTTGAAGTTATGCCAGTTTCTTATCCATACCATGCATATGGTAGTTCAAAATGAACGGACCATAAGCACTAGGAAGAGAATTCAGGAGAATGTCAGTAGCAAACTCTTCACTCAAGGGAAAACCTAGACGGTCCAAGGACTGCACATATCCGACCATCTTGATCATGTGCGGTCCTAGTGGATCTCCATATTTCAGCTTGCACCCAAGCAAGGCTTTGTAGACATTGTACCTCTCCATCCTAGGCTGCATCTCAACCATGCTCTTGAGGGCAACGATCATATCGTATGCCTTAACATTCTCGAACTATTGCTGCAGTTCTGGCTCCATGTGAGCAAGCATGAGGCAACTAACTTCCGTCGACTCATCTTGAGCCCGACGAAAGGTGGTTCTACAACACAGGCTCATCATTTTCCGGCTCGTCTGGAATTAGATTGTCCAGGACATGTTCCTTCTTTTCTTGCTTGAGAATTATTCTCATGTTATGATACCAGTTGGTAAAGTTTGTTCCATTCAGCTTGTCCTTCTCAAGGATCGTATGCAACGCAAAACTGGAAATCTAAACGGTGCTAGTTGGTGCCATATAAAAACAAAAGATGCAAAACACTTAAGACAATGTATCTATAACAGGAGAAGGCGGATTAAACTCTTTAATCGTGAACACTCCCACTGAGATTGATATCCCTCCGACAGTCGATAGTGATTCAGAATCTCGGTCAGTTATCTGACTAATGAGCCTTTGCGTCACTGCTGACTAATGAGCATCTGCGTCACTACTAGCCAGGGAACCTTCCAACAGAGAACCTTCCTAGTAGGCAACACCTTGGCAATCAGATCTCTATCTGATTCCTGTTGGATTGTTCGACAATCCTCCTTACCCCAAAGGCCGCAACTATTGTGATAGCTCCGTCTAGATACCAAGTGCCCTGCTTGATAGAGTCCGAATCTCTCACACTTTATCACAGAGAATTGGCAGTGCCCTAACAATATGAGCCACTAACCAAAAATGTCTGACTTATAGTGTTGTAGCAAATGGTGGGGTAATCCGACTAGAGCTTCTTTGAGGGAAAAAGAAGCAAATAAAACTTGCAAGTCGAAACCTTTCCAACTCACACTAGCTAACTCTTAGCTGTAACTTTCGACAGGGTACAACTATCCTATTCTTGTCCAACAAGAAAAGCAACTTTAGTGGTTGATCGTGGATGTCAGCCACGTGACCTCCCACTCAGATCTGGACCAATTTTGACCGACTTCTTGGCCAATACAAACCAGATCTGGCCACTGACCTAGATCAAAACAGATCAAAAAGGAAAAACAAAAACAACGAAAAAGATCCATTCTTTTGCACTAGCGCATCTCATGCCCAAGAACTAGGCCAAAAATCTAGAGTTGATGCTCTGATACCACTGTTGGGCAACACACAGAGCTAGGCCGAAAACAAAAACTTTTCTGCTCTAGAAAGGTCTACAGCGAGCCACCCAAGATCCGTCCAAGGTTAAAGGTAATAGCTTATAACTCCCTACGCGCGGGTATGGAAGTTGAAGAAGAGCGTCGCGGTGGTGTCGTATGTTCCCCTCGTCTTGTTTGACTTCAGCGAACTTATAGATCCAGGGACCACCTTGTCACAGGCTCCGTGCTCCTCCTACCCTCCGACTTTGCGGCTGCCCAACATCGCCGACGAGCACCGCAGGTGTGGTGCCTTTGCTGTCACACACACGTACAAGGTGTAACATCAACAAGAGAGATGTTAGTCTCAGTATTGCCACCGCAGGATAGGAAGGTGGAATTGCCAAGTCTAGCGAAACCCTAGGAAGCAGCACTGGATCCAAAACTGTGTCTTGTCCGCTGCCACCCACCTTCCTTTATATAGGCGAGTAGGTGAGGGCACACAACACTTGTGTCCCTCAGTCCTAAGCCCAAACCCTAATCAAAGTGGGTCCAACCCATTGACATGTGTCCCTGTCCGAACAAGTCCAACTTTTCGGCTTGTGATAGTCGGATCATCATCCGCCTAGTCCCACTCTCTTAAGTGTGTGATCCTGCAGGCTAACGGTAAGCCAGACACAACTCAGTAATCATTTAGTCAGAGCAGTAGCTTAGTGACTTTCCGACTAGAGATGATAATCGGTAGCGGCCTCTAGCAAGACTTGTCAATTCCCAGTTTCCGCAAGTGCCCTCAATGTGACGATCTGTCTGAGTCCCTTTGCCTCGCGATATTGGTGATAACCCGCAGTGGAGATTCCGTCATCCCAGTACCAGTTTACTCTCTTCTTGTTGTAGTGATAACTGATTCCCTCCAGCTTCACTAAGTCAGACTGCCTCGATCAACACTATCGAGTAGCGCATGGCCATGCTTCTGAATCATATCACACGAGAGGGCCCAAAAAATATATCTCCGGGATGGAGGGGCAAATTATGTCTTGGCTGATCCATGTCACGCAACTTGCTTTGAAGTTGGCCCAAGACCACCCTTATGACTCCCAATTATGGTGAGCGTTAGATGGAATCAAAGCCGGCTTTTCCACAACTTGGATCGTGCGATACCCTCAGGTCTAAGGATTCCATTGTGTTAGTCGGAGCGTATGACTATGTTCTCATGTCCTATTAACCTTTGGATCGATCCGGCTATCGTACCTCTTCCGACTAGCCAATGCAAGGCAGATAGCATCTCCATGTTCATGACACATGAAACATTGTTATCTTCCAACTTACAAATTAGTCTCGGTAGTGGGTTTCCCTCCCAACCTCAAATGAATAAGGACAAACTATCTAGAGCTAGATACAAGTATGTGGTTCCACACCTACAACAACTGAAGTGACACATACAACTAGCTCTAAGCCGGATTTCGGGTTACAAATACAAGGCGGAATGTGAGCCTCGAGGGCATCATTCCTAACACCATTTACCCCATTTGAGTTCTTCCCCTTCTGAGATCCATGTCGATGGTGGGATCTTATTCACCGTCTTAGACCAAGAGCTTGGTGGTGGTCGTCGATGGCGTGTCTTCACCATATTTCCCAAGATGTGTAGTATTGAATCCTATTCCGATTTTTGTAAGAAACCTATAACCCTTCATGTGGTAGCATAGACCTGTAAGCATGTCCTTGATGTGCATAGATTTGTACAGACATGATGGTGCTTGTTGGTACCATTTACTGATTTAGGTTATATGGAACCCATTTTCATGCTTACCATAGTTGGGATTCGTGACAGTCGATGTAGGACTTCACTACCATGCTTATGGTGTTAGCTCTATTGTGGATCATCATGCCTTCTTATCCCTTGAGCATGACATGGTGGTTCTTCTAGCATATCCCTCGAGCACGACGATTGTTGTCCTTCCAGCTTCTCTGTCGAGCACGGTGACGGTTAAGTCGACAATCTTCCAGTGTCTCCCTCTTCCCTTACCTCTATGTTGAATCCTAATCCTTTGGCTGTAAGAACCTCCTTGATGTTGTAGCTTAGATGTGCAAGCATGTGCGTAGTTCCTTCCTAGAGATTGATTTTAGGACATGTGCAACTGATTTTCATGATTATTATACTAGTTCCATGCTTAAGGTGTTAGCTCTATTATAGGTCATCATGCCTTCTCCATCTCCCAATCCGTCTGCTCCCTTAGTGAAAGCAGATTTTTCCTAGATGTTACCTGACAAAGCAATTCATATCCAGCTAAGTATCTTCCCAAATCTCCAATAATGTGGGAACCATGTGTGTGAGAGTTCGTCTTGAATAGGATATATGGGATCATCAACAGCGGGATCGAGTGTTACTGAGGCTTCAAAGAACAACACCAACAAAATCTACGCAATGATGTTCTTGACTTCACAAGCATCGCAGTCACCCCTAGTCAGATTTATAACCACATGAGGAAGTGGAGAAAAAGTGGGTACTGGTGTGCAAGGTTAGGCATGTTGAAGGAGTGACATGGTGCAAGGAGAGCATGGCCATGATGATGGACGAGGACAAGTTGATTACATACCTCATGTTTAGATATCATATCACTTTTTTATTGTTTGACTTGTTCATACCCTTCTTAGTGAGCTGAACTAACACAATGTCTTCTGAATCTTAGCATCACCCAAAGAACAGTGAGTTTCTGAACAAGTTCATACCAAGCTACACGTAGATGAACACACTATTCAAGCCTAGGTATGTGAGTAATAAGGATATCTTCTCTCCATGCTTACTGATGCATGTTATCAACTACCTCGCGGACAACAAGTCCCATGGTAGCAACTATGCTGGGATGACATGAGTAGAGAGGAGGATTTACTTATTAGGACCTAGCTTCACAAGCACTACTATCAGTGTTACTGCTTTGCTGCTGTGTCCGATGGTGGTCGTGATCTAGTGAGGTCATGTATATTTTGGGAGTTGTTCTAATATCCATTCCACTAGCTAGGAATTGATAAAAACTGATGCTAGAATTGTAATATTTTGGGAGGTGGTATATACTAACCCCTGATGAACTTGTGATGCATCGCGAGCTGTAGTTTTTTAGTTAGCTCATGGTGCATAACTAATTAGGATGATTGTTAGTTCGACTGGTACTGCCTAGTACTACCTCCTTATGATGATTTTTTATCTGAACTCCTTATTACGTCAATAGTATTGAGTGTTATGTGCTATGTGTTGGGTAACCTCACCATTAAATGGAAAAGTTTACCATATCAGTAGTTTGGGTTGCAACCAAACACCAGGTAATTGCATTTTGTCTTCCCTAGAATGTAGTAATGCGGCCAACCGAACACCGGGGATCCTGTTCCTGGCCTCATGCAAGATATTGTTTTGTGGGCAACCAAAAAAGTCCACAACATGGCCCATAGGCCGTTTTTCCCGGCCATGACCCCATGGCCAGGCGCCCGGGAGCCCCAAAATAGGCCCAACAAGCAATCAATCATGCCCGTGGTGTTTGCTGCAACGGCGGGAGGCTCGGGAGTAGACACACGTAATGGGAACTTATGTACACCTAGAGGGAATGAGAAGGGTGGCATGTTTTCTCACCATGGATGGAAAGCTAGGGAACATATTAAAACTCCTACACTCTATTGTTCTATTAGAACATTGTCTTGGTATCTTTTTTTATATACTCTTTGGATGGATATTTTACTTCTTGATATACCTATTAAGTTATTATGACTGTGTGCGTTTCATGGAGGAGCTACAACAGTACTGTATCTCGTGCTACTACACGATAGTGTTATAAAACATTTGACATTTTCCCTTTTCTTAATACTGTAGCTAGATGTTTTTACTATGTTTTCTCCGGAACACGCGGGAATGCATGCTTTTCTATAGATAGAAGGAGAACCAAATGCAAGTCCACAACAAACATTGTCACAGCCCCAAAGGGTCTGAAAAGAAAATCTACTACTCACAAAAAAACACTAGCTTCCACCTAGAGATGGCAGTTTGGAACCTTTATGCTACCCTCTATTTTAGTCTAGTTCAACAAATAAACTAGTTTTATCAAAAAGTGACGATTTATGAAAATGTAGTTCATTTTTGGTACTAAAGAGCGTATAGGGTACCCTAAAGGTTAACAGCTTTCATCCTTACTTCCACCTATCTTGTTCCTCAAATAGGTGTGCATAAATATACAAATAGACATGCTTAAATATACAAATAGTGAATACTAACCTCGGGGGAGAGACTTGAGAGTTCTGTTTTAAATTGATTTTATGTGGCAGGCTATATTATGTTGCAATCTATATGCACATATTTTTCAAAAAATTGACTACTTTAGTGGCTCTATTATTTTAGGGTAGAACTTTGTCCCATCTCGTTTGTAGAGGCCGTAAGCATAAAATCTAATGCATTCGTATATTCATATCAGCCTCAAGCCTGATGTGACGACAACTTTAAACAAATCACACTTTATAAAAAAATATTGCTTACATGCCACTGCACTTTGCGCTTCTATAAATAAATACGCCACACTGTGTCAATCCTAGGGGTTTAACTTGGGTGGGTGAAAATGAACAACCTTGCTCTCACCTAAGAGCACCTGCTTTAACTTTCAAGTCATATTTGTTGTTCGGAGTGTGGAGTTTTTACCTCATTTAATAGCATCTCCAACCCACGCTCTCTATATATATGGAGAGCCCCTCCAGAATTTTTCCTATATGTATCTTTTTACAATTTACACACCAACCAACTCTCCATGTTCCACTTTTTTTCATAAGGTTTTATTCGCCATATAATAGGTATCGGGAGTCGGACTGGGAGACATCTATAATGGACTTTTGTGCTTTTGCCAAATAATAGTTACATGATGTTGGGGTTGGCATGAGATGGAGCCAAAGAGAATGATGAAAGCAGGGTGGACCCAAGAAATGCAGCAAAGCAAGTCGTCTTTAGTTTGGAGCGACTCCCGGATGTACAGGCTTAATCGAGTGCCTAACCTGAAATCGACGATATAAAGTGGGTTGTTTAGCTCGCTCCGACAGAGGTCTCCTTCTCACTTAGCAGCGAGACCAGTCCCTACCACTTTTAAATCAATCTCAAGTGAAAAGAGTGAGAGACCGTGAGTTAGTTGGGGAAGGCCATCTAGTAATTTTGCCAAACTATAGAGTTGGGACATTGAGTTGGGTCGGGTGCTAGACTTGCAAAAATGAACTCGTTGTGCATATACACCGTCCAGTTTTGTCCACTTTTCATGTTTCAAACTGAGTACCACCACCATATAAATTGGTGTATCATCCCTATTAAAGTATAAATTTATTGTCTATTCTGGTTCAGCTGTCCAGCTCAAAGGGATCATATACGCCGTGAGGTGAAATGTTGGGTCTTTCTGTCTTGCAGTTTCTCTACCAGGGCAAAAAAATAACACCCTTATTTGTATCTAACTTCAAACTATTGACTGGGGCAAGTTGCTCATGACATTTTCATCGAAAGAAGGAACATTTTCTTCTGGAAAGGGCAATACGACCTGGACTAGCCGAGTAGTTCTTTACGATCCCAGATAAGCCGTGACTGAACTACAATGGTACATAATGTTTGAAAATTTCCATCCCCGGGTACTCTTTTGCTCTGAATAATTCAGCAAGCTGCAGCACTGAAACCGTCACCTTTGAATTGCAGACACGAGTTCTGCAAAGTCCAATTTCTTTTCGTCACTCGCCGCTCTCCCTGAAAATTGTGAATTAGAATAAGTCAGTTACCTGTAAAAATTGCCAGTTCATTGTATATTTTTCTTCAGAGATGAACGCCTGCCAATTGTAAGCAGTAACTTGTGGTGAACTCCCATCGATCTGTTGCAAACTTGCAATTTCATTGCAGTAAATATTCACCAAGAATGACTCAAACTGACCGAGCTAACTCTAGAAACTCGTACTAGTAGTAGGTCAAAGCACCGGCGCTACTAAACGTCCCCGCCACAGACCCTACCAAATACTAATAGCTCTGCTAATAGCTGTTAATACTTTTCCTCAGATATGGATTGCATGAAAGCGACTCGTTTAAAACTATTGTATTAGCATAGCTGCCATTGGGCGTTGTATGGCATCCTCTGGGAACTAATACGACTTTCCAAGGTGTACTCTAGAATTTTTTTTTCTATTGAAATTACAGCACTCAGGAGCGATTAATTTCAAGTGGGCAGTCACTCTATAAATTGCGAATAATATTGGCAAAAAGAAACACCATCTCACAAGCGTAATCCTTCTCGATACAGGCATTATGCCTAGCTTTATAAATAAAGCAACGATCATCCAAAATACAAACAAGTCACCACCGTCCAGGCGTCAAAAGAAAAGAAAAAGATAGTCCGCTGGGACCACAACACATCAAGCCCAAAAAAGAGAAAAAAAGGAAAAGGAAGAGCTGGAAGGGCGCTCTCTCTACGAGGCCGTGGAAGCACTAGCAGGTGCCACGAAGCGTTGCGCCGATGTCCTGAGAGCCCGCATGATGCCGTTCACGCTCTCCCGGTTTCGCTGCCTAGACAGGGTAAGCAAGCAAAGAAAACACAGAGTCAGATGCACGGCGAGGAAAGATCCGCTCTATCACCATCTTATTTCGAATATTTCATAATGTCCATGTAATGGTCGCAAACACCAACCAGAAGAGGTGGCGCCTTCTACCGGTACAGTTTGCCTCTGTTTTTAGGAACTTGCCGAGGTCGTGAGCCTGCTAAGTAGGCCCCAGCACTTCTCGAATAAAGTTTCATAGAAACTGAGCGGCAGGACATGTGAATATAATGTGGGTACACGTCTCCGGCATCCCACATAACGAACACAGCCCATTGCCGGGACCATTGCATTTTGACACCTCTACCCCCGAAGGAAGACGATCTGTAGTAGCTTCCACAGGAAGATACGCAAGCTTAGGGGTAGGAGAGACTTCCAAAGGTGCGTCGTCCAAGGTAGCTCTGGGCCCTGGAAGAGGGTCCTATAAGCTGAACTAACTGAGAAGGCCCCCGAAAGAGATTG
Organism: Avena insularis; assembly: GCA_023614405.1. Classification (NCBI taxonomy): domain Eukaryota; kingdom Viridiplantae; phylum Streptophyta; class Magnoliopsida; order Poales; family Poaceae; genus Avena; species Avena insularis. The sequence continues at coordinate 652,745,675 of CM042690.1, read as the reverse complement.
GACCCATGTTACCTTATCACTTTCCTCTGAGAGGGACAAGGGTAAGCAGCCCCATAGCCTCAGAAAGTTAGCCGCCTCAGCATCATTGAAGGACCTCCGGAACGGGATGTTCCAGTGGCCTTCATGGGCTGCCTCGACGACCAACATCGTGAGCGCTGCACAGATGGCAAACAATGCAGGGAATTCCTGGTAGAGGGATACCCCCTATAACCAGGGGTCAAGCCAAAACAGGACTTCCCGGCCATTTCCCACCACGAATAGAGATCCCCGGCAGATGAAGTTCTTGATGTCTTGGATGGCCCTCCAGAACTGGGACCCCTCCCGGCGCTCCCACGCCATCAGGGGGCAGCCCCGGAGGTACTTTGCCTTAATGAGTTGGAGCCAAAGGCCTCCATCATCTTGGAGAATCCGCCAGACCCACTTCAGTAATAAGGCCGCATTGAAGCGGCGAGAGTCAAGGACTCCTAGGCCCCCAAGGATTTTTGGGTACAGATATCCGTCCACTTCACCATATGATACTTCTGGTGCTCAACTCTGGCAACCCAAAAGAACCTAGACAACTCTTTCACAAACTCTGCATGGGTTCTCTTAGGGAGCAGATAAAGGCCCATCTGATACATGGTGAGGCTGGACATGCAGGAGTTAATCAGGGTAGTCTTGCTTCCCTTGGACGTGATCCGCGCACGCCACAATTCAGCTTTGGTCTGAACCTTCACGACCATGGGAGCAAGATCCCTGATTAGCACCCAAGAGTCACGCATGGGCATGCCCAAGTAGGTAATGGGGAAGTCCGCCAGCCGGCAGTTCAAGCGGTTGTGATGCTCTGTCTCTCTTCCTTGGGGAAGCCCAGGATCATAACCTCGCTCTTCTAGAAGTTGATCTTGAGGCCCTACAAGGATTCAAAGCAAAGAAGCAGGAACCTGAGGTTAATGATGTCATGCTCTGACCCATGATCATCGTGTCATCCACATACTGGAGGTGGGTGATTCCACCTCTAGGGATTAGATACCCTACCAGACCCGAGATATGGATAGTGATCTTGGCTTTGTCCAAGATCTCTGCCAGGACATCCACCGCAGAGTTAAAGAGAAGGGGAGAGATCGGGCATCCACCGTAGCCTTTCCATTCTTTCATTTTATTTTCTATCATATATAATAGCTATGGAGAGTTGGATTGGGAGATGTCTGAAGTGATTTCTTATGCTTTTGCCAAATAATAGTCACCTGAAGTTCTCTATGGACTCGCCGGGGATGGAGCAAAGGGAGAACGATTGAACCCTGATAGGACACGGAGAAGCCAGGGAGTTTGTTGGAGATTCTAAATTTTGCAAAATTATGGAGTTTTGGGAGAGTGATTTGTCGTGCTCTAAAAACTTGCAAACATGAAGTAGTTGTGCTAGCTCATCCACAGTTCAGTATGGTCCAGCTTTCATGTTTTGGACAGATTACCCTAGAAACGGGTGCATTACCGCAATTGAAGTATAAATGCTCTGTCTATTTCTATTTCAGCTGCCTAGCTTAAAGGGAGCATGTGAAAAAGTTTATATTTTCTCTTGTAATTTCTCTATAATAGGAGATAAAAATAACACCCTTAGAGCATCTCTAAACCATCCCCTTTGGGCGCTTAGAGGAGTATATTTTCTCCTCTAATGGCCGGCACCGACTCTAACCCCAACCCCAAACTGCTTTAGAGGAGAAACAAATTTAGGAGTCAGCCTCTACGGCTCGCAAATATATGCGCCGCGGGTCTCGACTTGAAAATTTATTCTCCTCCACTGCCTCGCCGCCCCGCCACACCATTCCCACCGGCGTTGCCGCCGTGGTCATCTTTCTCTCTATCGACTGCCCGAAGCATCGCTGTCCTATTTCCCTCCATCCGGCCCAATCGCCAGTGCTAGCCGTCACCAGAATTGCCCCTAGAGCCGCCGCATCAAGGTGGATCCCGCATCCGATCGAAACCTATAGAAAGCTCATTTCCAGCCACGGCAAGGTCGATTTTGGTTGGGAAAAGCTGTCGGAGGGGATGGAGGTGGTGTAGCTCGACCACGACCAACCAGTTCGTGGCCAGAACCGAGGTCCGTGTCCGGATTCCGACGAACTTTGCCTAGCGGGGGAGACATCGGTTCATCGCCGTTCGGTCGTCGTGCTACCGCCAGGAGGGCATTTCTCGTCCACGACATTGATGTCCCATAGTCGCCTAGCCCCTGCAGTCGTCGAGCCCCCTTTTGGCCGGCACAACTGCCCCGGCCGCGATCTGCACCGCCGCCACGAATTCTCATATGACCTTTGGTTTTGTTTTTTGCTTTTGCGGACTAGCTTGACGAGAGCACCTTCGGCTGTAGATGAAAAGGTTGAGAGAGACGATTTTTGATGATTCTTCGTCTGAGGAGGAAGATGAAGAAGACGAAGATTTGAAAACGGCAATGATCATGGTTTTGAACGAAAAATTTCGGATGCTAAGGAGGGGATCTCGGTTCGGCCATGCATGGATCAATCGCAAGAGAGCAGAGGGTCATGCAAGATCATGAGAGATTATTTCAAGCCCCATGCAACCTACACGGATAAGCAATCCGGCGCTGGCTTTGGATGAAAAAGACTTGTAATATTGAACAATTTGATGTTTTTACATTTATTTAGGTTTGTAATAATGAATAATTTGATTTATTACACTTATTTCGGTTTGTAATATTCATACATTGGTTCAAAAGTTTTGATTTGCAAAAAACAAAATTTTACTCCTCTAAAGTTTTTTGGGATCAATTCCGCGGCGCTAAGTTTAGAGTAGCATTACCCCGGCCGTTTTCTCCTTAAAAAATAGAGGATGGGTTAGAGATGTTCCTATTTGCATCTTATTCCAAACCGTTGACCCGGGCAAGTTGAGCATGGCACTTGCAACTAAATAAGGAGCATTAGTTCCTTGGGAGAAAAAATACAACCGAGTAGTACTGCCATGGAGGCATTCATCCGCGCAAACTGTATTCTTCGGACCGATGGCATTTCTTCAAATGTTTCGACTGGCCAGCAAGACAACTGCAAAATCAAACGAAACAGAAGTTAACTCAATTAAACAAATCACTGTTGCGCGTGGTGAGGACATTATTAGTACTCCGTGAGTATTCAGTTCATAATGTCTCTTGCGGATGGGCCGTAGGTCGAGTGGCAAGGAGCGCAGTGGTGCTCCCGCCGGCGCGAATTTGACACCTGGTTGAAGCAATTTAATTGCGTGTTTCCTTGCAGCCTCACACTCTTCTTCTTAAATACAAAACCGCAAGGGTCAGGTACTCGTTTTTTTAAAATGTCTCTTGCGCACACACACATGTTCTCATCCTCTCGACCTGTCCATCTCGACATGCCAACGTTCCCTCGTTCTAGACCCGTACCAAGTGAAGACTAGGAATTCCTGCTGCTCATATTCTAGAACCATATATAGAGGACATAATGTCTCTTACACAGACGGACATGTTCCAATCTTCGATCAGTCCATTCCGCCATACGTGTGGAAAATCAAATGTAGGTAAATTGACCTAACTACCAGCTCGCCCGAGACTGGCCTTCCACTAGGCCGAATAATCCGTGATTATATGTTTTGTTTTCTGGTTGTCCCTGAAAAAGATCAACTGTTCTGTTTGAACTGCGGAATGAATCGACCGTCAGTCAGTTTCCTGGTCTTGGTTCAGACCGAACGGGCGCCCGGTTCTTTAACTAAGACCAAAATGATGCGCTCCTTTGCGTGATGTCGCGCGTACCCACTTGCTCGTTCGTCTGCGCGAGACATATGTGCACACGTTGACGTTGCTGTGTGTGTGACCGGTGCTCGGAGGAACAAAATAAAACTATATTCGGGGTGGCACTCTGCAACATGATATTGAGCACTTTACAATGTTCTTTGATCGATTGTTTATTTCTGTTGCTCGACCACGGAACACGGTACCGGCCGGTCGGAGTCGGTACGTGTGCTGGACGTGTTCTTTTGAGCGACTCTAACGAACTCCGACACTGCTTTCCTGACGCGTGTTCGGGGAGGAGGAAGACATCGTCGTCTTCTTTATTCTTCTTTCCGGCCATTCTACGTCCGCTGCGTTCTTATGTGCCATCTTTTTTCTTTCCAAACGGGGACCGGGCTCGTATCTTCATCAAGCGATATACACAAACTTTATTTTTTCTTTCCACTTCTCTGCGCTAACTCCTAAGCACGTCATGGCACTCCACAACACCGTGTTGCCAAGTACCACCAGCCAACATAGCTTGAAGTCTATGGAAGATTTGTCAGACACCTGCCGATCAGGCATGACTCAGCGTAGCACCTGTCATTCAGGCATGACTTGATATTGGCGCCGAAGCTCCATGCAAGACAAAGCCGCTCCACCTCCAGTCTCTGCCATCCAGAACTGCTCCAGAAACGATGCTTCCAAAAGAGAACGCGACATCGCAGCGCCGCCATCGTCCGATCCAGAAGCCAGATCCTAAGGTTTTCCCCGGAGCAGCACGAGTGGGTCAAAAATAGTTGCATGACGATGCCTTCATCAAAATAACGGTGTAGAAACGCTACCATCTCCCACCAAGACCGAAGTCAGGTCGGTTTTCACCAGCAACTAAGTGTCCCTCACTTACAGCTGGGACTCGATGACAGATCGCGAGATCCACCAAAACAGCCTCAAACTGGCTCTCCGCCTTAGGTGGAGAACAAGATCGCCGCCGCCATTTTCCTCATGATGTGTGCCAGCACTGGAGCACCTCCGCGAGTCGCCACCGAGGTCGACAAAGAGGCAGTAGGGCGACAAAGACGCAACCCGCCTAGAACCAAAAGTCCTAGATCAAAGCACCACCGTTTCCCCTGCTCCCCCGACGATCACCAGCAAACGCTGCCCGTGATCGCCACCGCCAGGGAGCCAACATCTGAGCCGCCGCCACTGCCTTGGATTCCCAGATGCAAGAGGGAATTCCGCCGCCGCCGCGCACGGTAGGGCCTTTGCCCGACGACGTTTCCAATAGCGACGGAGGGAGAGGATGTGTATGAGTGCGAGGGTACGTGCGGTGGAGGCCGCTCAGTGTGGCCTGGCGGCGGCCGTACTGGTCTGGAGAGACGGGGCTTGGAAGTTCAGGATCGACCCGATGCGTCGTTCGTGTTGTACAGGACAACACAAGGTAGTTCACAGAGGCACGTCAAATGATGCGGATCCCGGTTCCTCCACATGGATTTTCGTGTTTCCCTGTGAGTGTAAGGTAATAAATTATATCATATGTCATTTTAATATATAACATAATTATTAGGTATAATTTTTTTTGAGCTATCGAACAACACTATTGCTTCGGTACCCCCTCCCTCCAGGTTGACTCCTACGGAAGCATAAACGGATAACGTGGAGACCGATCGGTCGATTGAAGAAAATACATGTCCTATACTCCTATTTCCGTGCGTCCCCATCGGTTTTGTCCTAGGCGAACTTCCAGTCGGCCACCACCGTCCCCAGAGAGCTTCCGGCGAATTCCCAGTCGTCCACCACTGCTCCCGGAGAGCTTCCGGCGAACTCCCAGTCGGCCACCACCACTCCCAGAGAGCTTCCGGCGAACTCCACCGTCGGTCGTTGGTGGAGGCGATGGAAGGAACTACGTCCTCGCAGACCACCGTATAAGAGAGATGGCATCGTCGGTCATGGAGAGATGTTGGAGGATGGATAGGGCCCAAGCCAGGCGGGCGGAGGGCGACGCGGGCCGGAGGGGACGGCGTCCGGGTAGATGTACAACGAGGGGGTGGAGGAACTGTGCGAGGGCGGCGAGCGAGAGTGCGTCCGGCAATGGCGGCCATGAAAGATCTACACGATCGAGCTGCTTTCGTGGACCAGTATATACGCTACACGAACGATTAGCAAATATCTTTTTATTTTGTGTGGACGATCAGCAGAGCTGTACAAAACAATATACAACTTGACCCCAATCCGTCTGTATGCGCGATTGTTGTATACGGGCCAGTACGCGACTAGATCTCACCTGATCCCGCCCGATACACGCTATCGGGTTGAAAATTTTGTCGTGTGGGGGGGGGGGGGGGGGTACCGAAGCAAGGCTCATCGAACAATCTAGCGTTGGTTCAAAATCGCCTAATTTTCTAGTCGAGAACTCGGGTTATTTCTTTTCGAGTCGAGTCCAAATATGATTTGATCTCGACCTGCTCGGTCTTGGATTTCGCATGTCACTAGTGGAAAACGGGCCTTTAGTCCCGATTTGTAAGGACCTCAGTCCCGGTTGGCAAACCGGTTCTGCCACAAACCGGAACTAAAGGTCCTCACGAAGCTGCGTCGAGCGTGAAGTTTTTTTTTTCAATTTTTTCTTAAACTTTTGAATTATCTGACTCGTTAATCTCTTCCATCTCTCATTTTTAACACTAAAATACTTAATCTTAGGTTAAATTACACTTATGGTCAAACTTTTCGGTCGGTCACTCATCCTAGCACTACTCCCACCTCGCGTGAAGGATCCTTATATCTTGTTGTCAAGACTAGTATATCAATCCTATTAACTCATATGAATATGTCAACCGTCTTTATTTTTTTAAATTACGAACAACTATTTAAGTAAATAATAATAAATAAGTAATAATAATATTTTATCCAATAAAAATAAAGAACTAATTAAATTAATATTTTATTCATTTTTTGTCATTTATTCATTTAATATGACATAAATAATATCTTCAAATATGTAAATCGAAATTTGACAAATAATATATCCATTATTATCAGAAAACTGTGAGAAATTCAAATATGATATAAAAAAATTACTAAAAAAATTTTAATTTTTCAAATAACTTTTTTTTTCTTTTCGAATTTTAAGAATCTAGCATTTTATTAGAAAAAATATATCTATTTTCGAATTTTTCTGCATGTTTTGATAGGTTATACGTTTTAAAAAATCGTCCGAATCAGCGATTAATAGGCCGATTAATCGCTACTAGGGACCTAACCGTGTCGATTACCACTAATCCTTTGTGTTAATCCTTTATCCGGACTAATAGCTCTGATAGACCGATTACTAGGTATATTCCCGATTAACTACTACACTTGGTTCAAAAATTTGCAAAAATTTCAACGCATCGCCCGTTCAACCGCTAGCCCGCCCCAATGAAGTAGGTTTTGCGAAGCTCCCGCTCGATTCCTGCCTCCAAGAGCTCGATTCCCTCTGTCACTAACCAGTACCCTGGGTAGGTGGTGGGAGAAGAGCAACTTCAGAGGTCAGAGGGAAAGCATATGTGTTTTAATGGGGTTTGGGCTCTAGATAAGTAGGGTTGGGCATATAAAGATCCATATACTATTTCTTTCTTATATACACGGGTTTTAGGTGCTAATTGATGTAAGTTGTACCGATTAATAGCCGATCGATTAAATCAGTTAATCATCCGAATTCTGATTAGTTGCTACTCCCAAGCCGATCGAGCAGTTAACGATTACCGATTTCCTCACCATTGGCAAAAGTTATGGCCATTTAAATTTTTCATGATATTTTTTTGCAAATTATGTCAAAATTTATGTTTGTTAATTTTAGTAACAACTAAATCACTTAATATAACTATAGTTCGAAGGATTTTTTTTGGAACTTTTTATAATTTTTTAGCATGATTTTGAAACTAGAAAAGGCGATCTCCTGCCACCGGGGGGAGGGGGTTGGAGAGCCGTTCTCCTGCCGCGGTAGAACTTGAGAAATTTTTTTTTATCCGTTTTCTTTAGTCCAGGTTGGTAATACGAACCGGGACTAAAGGTCACCCATTTAGTCCCGATTGATGATACGAACCGCAACTAAAGGGGTCAGCACCGGCCGCAGCCTGCCGCCACCCCTTTAGTCCTGGTTGGTGTCTCCAACCGGGACTAAAGCTCCCGTTTGAACCGGGACTAAAGATTGTTCCGTTGGAACCGGGACTAATGTGAGAATTAGTACCGGATCCAACCACAACCGGGACTAATGGTCCAAACTGAGATGGACGAAAGGCTCTTTTTCTACTAGTGTGTGTTTGTATGTTTCTTTGTTCGCCCTATCAAGACAATACAAGTTACAGCTGGGCGCTCCACGAACCACGGACACAGTAACAACTAACAACACACATTGTTGGGTGATATTTTCACCCGATCAACCGGCCTCCCAGTCGAGGCGTTTGATCCTAAAAACTGAAAGCCCTGCGTGCAATAGTATCTTTTCGCATGTTTGCAGGGTTAAATTTAATAATAAAGCCTCGTTCTAGCTATATGCCACAATTATATCATCTATAATTAACCTAATAGTCAACATATACAATAGTTAGTTATAAGTAAGTAATACTTGCCCACCTTACACTCACACAAAGTGCTCACGAGCACGTGTTGGTACTAATGAGCTAATTTGTTTATCGTTGATCGTAATTAATATTTTTTCGCCGCCTAAAGTATTCTAGCACGGTGAAATATTTTGCCATATCGTGACACTAATTCTAACGGCAGATTTATTCAGCAGAGGAATATCCCCGGTTGGTGCTGTGGAAGCATTAGGTCGGCGGATTACGATGTGCCGAGCGAAAAAAGCGTCATGCATTCAGTTTATCGACGCAGTTATCCCTGGAGGTTTTTTTTGCCGCATCAGCGTGAGTACAGAGATTAGGTGTGTGTCTCGGCGTTTATAAGCGCTAGCGCCCATCCTCTGCATTGTGGTGATCACAGATCTCCTTGTCAATATTCTTTGTTTAGAAATAATGACCTATGTCATCATTTACTCTTATCTCCACACTATCTTGCTGAACATAGTGTTTTATTCACTCACGCCATAAAGGATCAAAATCCTTCATTCCCAATACTTGTTGAAAAGATAATTTAATTTTGTCATAAGCCTCTCAAAATCAATTTTAAAAAGAACACCGTCTATTTTCTTCCTATAAAGTTCATGGACGGTTTCGTGTAAAATCATTACACCGTCAAGGATGTGTCTGCCAGGCATGAAAACCGTTTGGGTGGGTTTGACAATTGTGTGAGCAATAATGGTCATGCGGTTTTTCCCAACCTTTGTAAAATAACTAAAACTTACATTAAGCAAACAAATCAGCCTATAATGCTAGATCTGTATTGCATTTCTTTAGTAATAATATAATCATCCCATAGTTTATATGAAATAATGGTAGTTCTCCATTATGAAAACTAATAAACATGTCCATCAAGTCTTGTTTTATAATGTCCCAAAATATTGATAGAACTCGGTTGGGAACCCATCTTGTCTAGGTGTCTTATTATTATCCATTTGCATAATAGCATCACGGATCTCATTCTTCGTGAAAGCAGCTGTGAAAATCGCATTTTCAACAGCTGACAATTGCGGAATATCATGGCTTTCCACCTCAACAAGAGTAACATTATTCTCATAGGAGGGCGAACAAATTTTGATAATATTTTGTAATATAGTGCTTCAAATTATCTTGACCAAGGATCATACTGCCATCCTGTTCAAGCTGAAAAATCTTTTCCCTTCTATGTTTGCCATTCGCAAAAGTGAAAATATTTTGTATTATCACCTCTCTCTTGAACATGCTTAACTTTGTAGTAAGGTAGAAATATTTTGTATCATCCTGATGTGATGAAAATTTTAAAAAAAAGACACATTATAAAAAATATTGTTTACATGCCACTGCAATTTGTGCTTCTATAAATAAATATGTCATACTGTGTCAATCCTAGGGGTTTAACTTGGGTGGGTAGAAATGAACAACCTTGCTCTCACCGTATAGCACATGCTTTAACTTTTAAGTCCTATTTGTTGTTCGGAGTGTGGATTTTTTATCTCATTTAAGAGCATCTCAAACCCAATCTCTCCATATATATGGAGAGTCCCTCCAGAATTTTTCCTCCATGTATCATTTTACAGTTTACACACTAACCGGACTCTCCATGTTCCACTCTTTTATAAGGTTTTATTTGCCATATAATAGGTATGGGGAGTCGGATTGGGAGACGCATGTAAGGCCTTGTTTAGTTCTCTCGTATTCACTAGTGTATTTGCAGGAAATGGAGGGGATTGTTTCGATTCCCGCAAAATCCCGTAGTCCATTTACTACTCCGGATTTGGCCGGGATAATCTTAGGATATCCCCGCAAATCTTTTTTATTTTTGTCTAGATTGAAAACTCTCTTATATGGTAGAGTATTTTCGGGGAAGCGTATTCGCGAAGATTGGAGAGTATTGGATGAACACCAAATCTCCGCATATCCCCACACTCTAGTGGATAAAAATACGAGAGAAGTAAACAAGGCCTAAAGGATTTTGGTGTTGTTGCCAAATACTCTCTCCGTTTCAAAATACTCCCTCCGTCCCAAAATAAGTGACGTGGGTTTGTCTAAATTCGGATGTATCTAGACACGTTTTAGTATATAGGTATATGCGAATCTAGACAAACTCAAGTCACTTATTTTGGGACGGAGGAAGTATAAGATATTTTAGGTTTGTGAAGAAAATGTATCTCGACTTTTTTTAGTATATAGATTCATTTTAAACATGATTGAACCTACTCCCTCTGTTTCGAAATATAAGATGTTTTAGCTTTGTAAATAGAGTGTATCTATACTCCTTTTAGTGTGTAGATTCATCTATGTTTGGAGTGAACCTATACACTAAAGGTGTCTAGGTACATTCCTTTCACAAATCTAAAACATCTTATATTTTGAAACGGAGGGAGTATATACTAAAAAAAGTCTAGATACATTTGCTTCATAAAATTAAAACATCTTATATTTTGAAACGGAGGAAGTAGTAGTTACATGGTGTTCGACACGGGTTGGCATGAGACGGAGCAAAAGAGAACGATAGAAGAACCCCTGATGTATAGGCTTGGTCGAGTGCTTTACCTGGAATCGGACATAAATGGGCTCTTTAGCTTGCTCCGACAGAGGTCTCCTTCTCCCTTAGCAGCGAGACCAGTCTCTAGCTCTTTTAAATCAATCTCAAGAGAAGAGAGTGAGAGACTGTGAGCTAGTTGGGGAAGGCCATTTAGTAATTTTGCCAAACTATAGAGAGTTGGGGAACATTGAGTTGGGTCGGGTGCTCTAGACATGCAAAAATAAACTCGTTGTGCTCATCCACTGTCCACTTTGGTCCAACTTTCATGTTTCAGACTGAATACTACCACATAAATTGGTGTATCATCCCTATTGAAGTATAAATGCATTATATATTCCGGTTCAGCTGTCCCGCTTAAAGGGATCATATATTATACTACATGAGGTGACATGTTGGATCTTTCTGTCTTGCAAGTTCTCTATCAGGGCATAAAAATAACACCCTCATTTGTACCAGCTAACTTCAAACTATTGACTGGGGCAAGTTGATCACGACATTTGTACGAAAGAAGGAACATTTTCTCTGGAAAGGGCAATACAATCTGGACTAGCCGAGTAGTTCTTTCCGATCTCAGATAAGCCGTGACTGAACTACAATAGTACATAAGAAGTTCTTTTGTTTGAAATTTTCATCCCTGGGTACTCTTTTGCTCTGAATAATTCAGCAAGCTGCAGCACTGCAGTCGTCACCTTTGAATTGCAGATACGAGTTCCGACAAAGTCCAATTAGTTTCCGTGACTTGCCGCTCTCCCTGAAGAACTGTGAATTAGAATAAGTCAGTTACCTGTAAAAATTGCCAGTTCATTGCATATTTTTCTTCAGAGATGAACGCTTGCCAATTGTAAGCAGTAACTTGTGGTGAACTCCCATCGATCTGTTGCAATTTCATTGCAGTAATATTCACCAAGAATGACTCAAGCCGAGTGAGATATTCTCTAGAAACTCGTCTAGTAGTAGGTCACAGCACTGGCGCTACAAAACATCCCCGCCACAGACCCTAGCAAATACTAATAGCTAATACTTTTCCTCCGATATGGATTGCATGAAAGCGATTCGTTTAAAACTATGTAGATACTCAGCGTTGTAGCATCCTCTGGGATACTCTAGATTATTTTTCCTATTGAAATTACATCACTCAGGAGTGATTAATTTCAAGTGGGCAGTCACTCTCTATAAATTGCTAATAATATTGGCAAAAAGAAACACCGTCTCATAAGTGTAATCCAGGGGACAGAAGTACAAAACGGATCTCCAAAAGAAACTAGTTTCACGATATTAATATGTACTCTTTATCGAAAAAAAAGAAACTAGTACTACTATGCAAGAATTCATCCGCTCAAATTGTAATTTTTGTTTGGTGATGCCACGTCTTATTAACATGAACTTATCATAAGAGCAACATGAATTCCGATGAAACCTACACTACAATGGTCCATCATTCAAGTGGCATCCTAGCTCTTGCCCCCGTTTACAACCATTCTAAATGTGCAAATGTATCAAATGTGTCTTACCCGGTCCAGGGCATACAATGCGTGTTATATACTCCCTCCGTCCAACAAAGGATGTCGGAGGGTCTGTTCAAACTTGTTTTTGCAAAAAAGTCCTCAAAACATTCAGAACGCTTCAAATTAGGACTAAATTTTGAAATTCAAACAGCGATCTTCAGCTCCGTCCTCCCGACGTTCGCCATCGACGGCCCCGACGAGCTCGAGCTCTAGGACCTTCGCGTCCTCCGTCCTCCGTCCTCCTCCTCCAGGTTCCCGGCCTTCCGCGCTCTGCTTCCTCCTATTTCAGTACCTGGTGGCGCTCGATCTCCACGGAGCTGTCCTCCCCGCCCTCCGCCATCGACGGGCCCGACGAGCTTGAGCTCCAGGACCTTCGCGTCCTCCGTCCTCTGTCCTCCTCCTCCAGGTTCCGCGCCCTTCTTCCTCCTATTCCAGTACGTGCTGGCGCTCGAGCTCCACAGAGCCGTCCTCCCCGCCCTCCGCCACTGACGGGCCTGATGAAGAAGGTCGTCGAGGACCTCCGCGTCCTCCTCCTCTTCCAGGTTCCTGGCACTCTGCGCCCTCCATCCTCCTATTCTAGTACGCCCTGGAGCCTGAGGCGTCTCCTCCCACTCCAGGCGCTGCTTCCCCACTCGAATTCGACTCCGTCGCACCTCCTCGGGCTTCCCCAAGCCAGTCAACAGCTTCAGGGTGTAATTCTAATCCTCCAGGAGCCTTTTCCCCTCGCGATTACTTGCTGATTTGCCTCACCGTCGTGGTCCGCTGGTGGATCTCGCTGCTGCTTCTCCCACTCCAGGTGCTGCTTCCCCACTCGAATTCGACTCTGTCGCACCTCCTTAGGCTTCCCCAAGCTAGTCAACAGCTTCAGGGTGTAATTCTAATCCTCTAGGAGCCTTTTCCCCTCGCGATTACTTGCTGATTTGCCTCGCCATCGTGGTCCGCTGGTGGAGCTCGCTGCTGCTTCTCCCGTGCTGTTTCTGAAAAAGAATAAGAACAAGGTACAAGTTAGAACAGAGCTCAAATTCAGAGTTTCAGAAAATTGACTGAAATCTGTTAGTACACAGTGTTTACTGAAATGTGTTTACAGTTATTGGTCCATGCAATCAAAACATCTTAATCTGTCAGTAGATATTGTTTACTAAAATTTAGAGTTCAGAGTATTTATCTACTCCTGAACTATTTATCCTTGTATATACAGACAGGAGCTGTTGTTATGCTGGCATCATGCTAGTTATAAAATTAGAAAGCTAATGCATATTGGATCCTTGTATATACAGACACGGGCTGTAACTCAAGCTAATGCATATTGGGAGTACATTGTGGTATTCTGAAGCAAAACAAGCTCCCTAGGCAACTAACTTACATCAAAAGAAACACACTATAAGTTTTCAATCTTGGGTAGTACATGGCTAATTCATACTCCAGTGACTTTTGATCCTCACTGCCTTGCTGGTTTAATACAAGTACAAGTACATGTTCTGTCCTTGATGCATCTCACTATTACTTGTGTGTGTACTTGTGAGAAGGGAGAACTGTAAGGGTCAATTTAAGTTCTATTGTTGTTAAAAAGAGGTCTGATTCAGTTTGTATCATGTCAAGTACAAGTTCAGAAGTATGCTCTTGTTTTGGAGTAAACCTTTACAAAGAGGATGGCAATCAGACCAAATAGCAGTAGCTTGCATATGCAGTCCTAAATTATAAACTGACAGGGTAAAGTAAAATTGTAAACTGATAGGGAAAAGTAAAATGGTTAACAAGAAAACTTGCATGTGTGGCCTACCATTTGCCCTTCACTCCTTCCACTTTGTTGCTATTCATGAGCATATATTGATGGTTCAGAAGTTGCATTATTGATGATGGTGGTGTGGGACAACACCCTTTCTTCCTCTCACCTAAAGAAATACCATATGGTTCCATATTGACCTGTCCAATGTACTGTACTAAGTGTTTATGTAAGATGTAAGATGTACGAAATACCAAGTTGTCCTACCTATTCATATCAGCATTATTCATGTTGCAGAGAAGAAGCTACCATCCATTCACGACAATGCTGAAACTTGATAAGGAAATAGTGCTCTCCAATGTGTAAGTTTCAATTGTCCCTGACCTACAAGGACGAATTAATAATGTCTATAATATTTAATCTTCTCTTTGCACAGCTATATGATAAAACAAATTAAGGATGAAACACAATTATGTAAGATGGTTTCCAAGAGGAAGATGGTACCCCATACAACATTGGGTCTGTGGAAATATAACAGGATGCGTCAAAAAGACATCTTCTCTGAACCTTTGGTACATGGTAAGTTAGCTCGAGTCATCTAGTGTATTCTTGTTCAAAAAACAAATAATGTCATGCTCCTAATCTTGTTATTTTTACAGGAATGTGTACTGTCCTACATAATACTTACAAGATTCCTCTAGAAGCTGTTGCTCCTGATTTTGCTGCCCAAGAAGCTATTGCTCCTGATTTGGATGCTCAAGAAGCTGTTGATCTCGACTTGAATAAGATTCCTCAAGATTTTGATGCCCAAGAAGTTGTTGCTCCCTATTTGGATGCTCAAGAAGAAGATGCTCTCGACTTGAATGAGATTCCTCAAAATTTTGCTGCCCAAGAAGCTGTTGCTCCTGATTTCGATGCTCAAGAAGTTGTTGCTCTCGACTTGAATGAGATTACTCAAGATTTTGATGCCCAAGAAGCTGTTGCTCCTGATTTGGTTGCTCGAGAAGCTGTTGCTCTCGACTTGAATGAGATCCCTCAAGATTTTGATGCCCAAGAAGATGTTTCTCCTGATTTGGATGCTCAAGAAGAAGATGCTCAAGAAGAGGAAGATGCTCAAGAAGAAGAAGATGCTCAAGATGCTGGTCATCCAAAACCGGAACTGATAAATGAGCAAAGGTTTGGTGTATATTTTGCGTTGGAAGTAATTAAGAGTAGAAACAACGGACAAGGAGCTCATTGCATTTATGCTGAATACAAGTGTCCGAACTGTTGAAAGAATATGGGCCAAAGCCCAGGGACAGATTGAACGAAACGAAGAAGTTGATGTTTCAAATAAGAAGAAGGGCAATGTTGGCCGAAAAAAGAAAGATCTGGATCTGCCGAGGGTGCCGATAGTACCACTCAACCAAAGGAAGACCATTCGAGGTCTAGCAAGATCATTGGGCGTGAGCCACTCAACCTTACACCTTAGGTTCCAGTTGGGAGACCTAACACGCCACAGCAGCCGATTGAAGCCTTCGATTACGCCAGCAAACAAGCTCAAGAGACTGGAGTTCTGTGTCTCGATGCTCGACGAGGACCAGTTGACAACTCCTCATCCTTTCTTCAAGAAAATGGACAATATTGTCCACATTGATGAAAAATGGTTCTACATGACAAAGGAAAATAACAATTACTACCTACTTCCCGACGAACCTCGACCATTCCGCACTGTGCAGAATAAGAACAACATTGGGAAGGTGATGTCCTTGACAGCTGTGGCGAAGCCAAGATATGGTGAAGTTGGAGAGGTCACATTCGATGGAAAGATTGGTACTTGGGCCTTTGTTCAAGAGACACCGGCTCAAAAGAACAGTAAAAACAGAGATAAAGGGACACTTGAATTGAAACCGGTGACAGTTACACGTGATGTTATGAGGGATTTTCTTTGCCAGAAAGTAATTCCAGCAATCCAAGAACGGTGGCCCGACGAGGATGTAGGAAGAACAATCTATATACAACAAGACACGCAAAACCTCATCTCCTCCCTGGTGATGAGGTTTTTCGACGGGTAGTAGCCGAGACAGATCTAGACATCGAGTTGATACAACAACCTCCAAACAGTCCGGACATGAATGTCCTAGACTTGTGTTTCTTTAGGTCGCTCCAGTCACTCACTGATACTAGAGCACCGGCAAGCATCAAAGAACTGATAGAGGACATAGAGGAAGAATACCATAACTATGATGTCGACAAGCTGGCTCGAAGCTTCTTGACACTGCAGTACTGTATGGCTGAGGTTATGAAGGTAGGAGGAGCAATACGCTACGACCCCCCGCACAAGAAGGAACGCCAACAAGTAGAAGGCAGGCTACCGGATGCTATATCTATCACTGCAGACCTACTTGCACAAGCCAAAGCCCTTATAGAAGAAGGAGGTAGAGAACAAAAATGCTCCACATCAGCAACAGTAGTAGGAGCTTGTCTTCCCATTGCTACTACTCCGGGAGTATTGCCAGAGTTACTAGCACAAACAAAAGCACTTATAGAAGAAGGAGAGATAGAAGCATGAGAGGTATAGGAGGAGCAATACGCTACGACCCCTGCACAAGAAGGAGCGCCAATAAGCAAAAGGCAGGCTAACAGATTCTATATCTATCACCGCAGAGCTACTTGCACAAGCCAAAGCCCTTATAGAAGGAGAGGTTGAGAACAAAAATGTGAGGTAGATAAAGGAGGAAAATGTGTACTTGTGTGTAGCACAAATAATGTATGTTTGTATATGATATGATCAAGAACAGATATGCAATTTACCATGTGCTTGTGTGTGTAACAGACTCTGCTCTCAATGTGCTCTCAATTCTGAACTTTGCACTTTAAACATGACCAATTCGATGAGACATTTAACTGATTTTAAAAGACTGAATTTGAGTGCTAGTCATCCTAAAGACTCATTTTAAAAGACTGAATTTAATTGGTTTTCCTACCAAGCCCCATAAGGAAATTATCAGGCTCCATTAATCCGAAGCATTTGCAAGAAGGGATGAGGTAACACAATAACTCCATACATTACAAAATGAGCATACATGAACTGGAACAGTTCCAAGAAAGCTGCCAAAGCAGCATACTCAATAACCCCATTGGCTCCACAACTAACTAAAATGACAATAAATTCCCTAAAAGAACTGATTGACAAACTAGTGTGTACATAGGTTGAGTTGGCCTACAAAATTACTTATTCTCTTAATCACCATCGAACCAATTTTAGAGAAGTAAGGAAGTACTAGTACTCAGTACTCACAGGCAACTAGCACTAACAGAGCATGAATTAGCACTAACAGATCAACTGTGAATTGCAGGTCGGAACATACAGAATTAACAAATCAACACAGGTATAATTATGCTGCTGCTCAAAATCTGGTGGATCAAGTAAAAACTTTAAAAAGCAGATCAAGCCACGCTACAGGCCACTAGCTACTAGGAGGGGGAGCAGGGAGTGGCGGATCGAGTCAAATCGGACCTGGACGATGGCGAGGGCTAGGAAATAGTCGAGCTTGAGGGTGAGCGCTTCTTCCAGAGCTTCCGCCAGCTCCAGCCGCGCCGCGCCCTGCTTCTCTAGGAACTCCAACGGCGCCGCCATGCCTGGTCTCCGCCGCCATCATCTGGTCTCTGCCGCTTCCTCCCCTTCCCTTCATTTCTTCCAGGCCAAGAAGACGGTGAGGAGCAGGATCCACAACTTCCGTTGGCGGCCAAGGTGGTAGCTTCCTCCTCCAAGGTGGAACCTTGGGTGGCCTACGACGGATTTGTAGCTCCTCGGGCGGCACGAGCGACGGCGTGAGGATAGCAAGGGAGCGGGGGCTACCGGCGCAGGCTACGGCGTGGTGGCCAAAGAGGTTGCGCCGGCTAGCAGCGATCGGTCGGCCTTGGCGGAGGTTGAAGACGGCAGAGCGGAGAGGGCGAGGTAGTGCAGCGCCGATAGAGGAAGGAGTGCGTGTTTTGTCGGAAGAAATACGAGGAGCTTTTTGCAAAATGAAGGTCACGACATCCTTTGTTGGACGGAGGGAGTAGAAGGTTTTACCAACAACCTCAAAGGGATTACACCTGGGTTTGTTATGTTTTAGTGTTAGCGAGTTAAGTAGAACCACACCGTGTATGTCATGTATGTACAACCACATCCGTAATGATAAGGATTGATGGTTAGTAGTTACCCTTTATCTCTATCTCTTTGTTTTAGGACACTTTGTACTTTGTTGTTGATGATTACAATAGATCGGTGGAATTTCGAAAAAAAACATACTAGTATTTTTGTTGGAGTTCTTACATGTATGTAAGAGTATCTCCAACCGAGACTCACTGTATATATGAAGGGTCCAAAAACATTTCCTCCGTGTATCTCTTCATGCACCGACGTCTCTCCATTTTCCACTCTACATAGTCCACCTTTCCATTCTTTCATTTTATTTTGTCATATATAATAGCTATGGAGAGTTGGATTGGGAGACATCTGGAGTGATTTCTTATGCTTTTGCCAAACAATAGTCACCGGAAGTTATCTATGTTCTCGCCGAGGATGGAGCAAAGAGAGAATGATCAAACCCTCATGGGACGGGAGAAGCCAGGGAGTTGGTTGGAGATGGGAGATTCTCAGTTTTGCAAAACTATGGAGTTTTGGGAGAGTGAGTTGGCTGGGGTGCTCTAAAAACTTGCAAACATGAAATAATTGTGCTAGCTCATCCAGAGTTCATGCTGGTGCAGTTTTCATGCTTGGCACGGATTACCCTAGAAAAGGGTGCATTACCGCAGTTGATGTACAAATGCTCTGTCTATTTCTGTTTCAGTTGCCTAACTAGCTTAAAGGGAGCTTTTGAAAAAGTTTGTATTTTGTCTTGTATTTTTTTTTGAACAAAACTGGCAATTTGCCACATTTTATTTAAAAAAGTAGGAGAGAATTGACCAGTTCATTACGGGGAACCGGCCAAAAACCGATACAAATACGCCAATGTCGTCATGGAACACGATCATATTGGGCACCACCACCATCGGCCGACCTGACCACCCACATGGAGCACACACACAACGAAGAAGAAAGGCCACCATCGAGGTTGCCATCTAGTGTCATCGTTGTCACTCCTCCGCGAGCCAGTGATTTCGACTTCACCTTCAACGACCCAAACGAAGCCTCGCATCAAGCGACGCCTGAACCCATGTCGGCCCATGCCAACAGTCGGCCACACACACCAACGGCAGACAGCTCCGACTTTGACGTCGAGCCTTCCGAGAGAAATATGTTGGGCTTGTGCCGACCGAGCCCTCTAGAAAGACCACCGGCCGCCGGTCATCGTCACCGCCTGGACACGCTCCATCGCAGCTCCGACTCCACAGCAACACAGCGAGCACAGAGAACCCATCGGACACGCAGGAAAGACTGACTACCGAAGCCCGAACCGCGACCCAAGCTCAGCTCGACGCATCATCGTTGCCAAACTGCACATCAGCGCCCATGAGGAGCCGCCTCAGCACCCACACGGTGGCCCAGCCGCCATCCACGAGTCTCCAAGCTCCAGCCGACCCCGAAAACGATGCCCCAAGGAGGAGAAAGACGTGTAGCGCCTTCATCGTCCGATCCTGAGGATCCGAGGTTTCCCTCCAGAAGTCCACGAACGAGGGGAGGAGCCCACAATGACGCTTCCAAGAAAGTCAACGGCACCCGCAGATGTCGCCGCCGCCGGTTCCGACCGATGTCGGAACAAGGATTTCTCCCCGGGAATCTCCACCACCTGCAATCCGAGGCGGCCACTGCAGCAACCACCAAACCTCCACTGCCACCCGACGGGGGACCCATCGGCGACCACACAGCCAAGGACGCACCACCTCCTCGCCTCCTTGCCGCTACCGAGCCACGGAAGGTCCAGCAGCACCGCCACCCTAGCCACCACCATCACCAAGCCCAGCCAGAGCCAGCCCCCAGCTGCGACCACCGCCAGCCGCCACGCCCAGTGGAGGCCCTCCCCGGCCCAGACGGCCCAGATCGCCCCCCACGGCGCGCCCCCGCCAGGGCGAAGCCACCACACCCACCAGCACCTCCGCCCCGTCTCTCCGCACCAGCTCCTCCGTCCCCGCCACTCCACCTCGCGCCGCCGCGACGGCAGAGCGGATAGCCGCCACCTGCCCGGGGACGCCGCCCTGGCCGATCTCCCAGTCTCCACGGCAGTTCCCCCCGCAACCTTTTGGCAGCGGGGCACCCGCCGCCACCGCGTGGACGGCCTGCGGCAGCGGCGGCGAGGGAGGGGGGGGGCTCGAGCGGAGGGAGGCCCCCCTGCGGCGGCTAGGGTTTCCCCGGTCGCCCCCGCGCAGGAGCGACTCGGGGTCGGGGGAGCTACAGGTATGTCTCCTCACACTTAACACAGCGGATCTGAAACAACTATTTTGTCTTGTAGTTTCTCTATAATAGGAGATAAAATATTTGCATCTTATTTCAAACCGTTGACCAGCTCAAGTTGAGAATGGCACTTGCATTGAAATAAGGAGCATTAGTTCCTTCTGGAAAAAAAAATACAACCGAGTAGTACTACTCCCTTCCTTCACAATTGCCTCTCATTTTGGGTTTAGTCAAAGTCAAAATTTGCTAAATTTAATCAACGATATATGGAAAAATGTCAACATCCATAATTCTCAACATATATAATATGAAAATGTAGTTTATGTTAATTCTAATATAATTGATTTTGTAATATTGATATTAATATTTTTCTAAATAGATGGTCAAAATTACAAAGCTTGACCTTGACTGAAGATAGGATTACTCTATAGCTTACGTCTGAACGAAAGCCCGTGCGCTGAGCACCGGCTTAGCTACGTTTGAACAGTAGATAAAAAACTAATGAACCGGACGACGGTTTTTTCCACCTGTCCAAAGAGCTTTTCCTCTCCGCACCGTTTCCTCCCCCGTCGCCGCTCACCTAGGTTGACTCCGAAGCCACTGCTATCAGCGGGCTGTTCTCCTCCCCGTGCGCCGCCTCGCCGGTGGCCAGCGGCCTGTTCTCCCCATGCGCCGCCTCGCCGGTGGCCAGTGGCCCGTTCTCCTCCCTAGATAAGATAATTGTGAATGGAAGGAGTACCATGCAGGCATGCATCCGCCGAAACTGTACTCTTCGGGTGATGCATATCTGGAAACGTTTGGACTGGCCAACGACTACAAGTTCTGGAAGCCATGTACTCTCCGTGAGTAGAGACCAGAGAAAGAGAAATCGGCAGCAGCACGCGGGTACCATGGTGCCCGGTTTTTCAAGAACCCGTTTTCAAAACTTCAAAAAATGTGAAAAAATACGCACTAACATATACACATTCCAAAGGTATAGTAGAAATTCCAGCAAAAAAATAGGTTGCATTTTGGGAAATACAAAAAATACAAATTTCTGACCAAAAAAAAGTCCTTTTCACTCCTATATACAGTCAGAAATTCGAATTTTTGCTGTAGCCCAAAATAAAAAGGAACTTGTACCCAAAAATCCCACCGGTATTCAAACCATGTACTACATGTATCCCCGAATTTTTTTTTGTGATCTTTTGAAACCAAAAATACAGATTTTTAAATTTTCAAATAAAGGGCACCGTTGCTCCAAATCCTCTCTCCCAAAGAAACGAAATCAAACGAAACAAAATCTCGATTAGACAAATCACTAATACTACGCGTGGTCAGGCCATTAATAGTACTCCGTGAGTATTCAGTTCATAATGTCCGTCTCTGTGGTAGAGAAAAACGCTCTCTTCTCCCACCCCGTCTCTCCTCCCCCTTCCCCCGCCTGGTCGTCGACCTCTGGAGACCGGCCCGATCTCGACCCCTCTCCGGCGGCTCTGCCGGCCAGGGGGGGGGGGAGGGGGAGGTGCCGGAGTAGATGGTAGGTTTAGTTTTAGGTTTTTCGGCGAGATGCCGGTAGTATGGAGTAGGGCGCCGGTCGGTGTGGGACAGATCCGGCGCATCCTGAGATGGCGGCGTCGTGGGGGTGGTCTCCGGCGGTCGGAGGCACCGAAGTGCGGCGCTTCCCCAGGGATCTCCGTCAATAAGCCCAAGGTTAGGTCGTTCCTCCCCTTCCTCTGCTGCTTTGTTCTCTGGTCTCTCTCTTCGGCTGGTCGTGGAGGCGAGGGGAGGGGAAGACTGGAGTGGAGTAGTAGTGTGGTAAGGGGAGGGCAGGGTTCTTCCTCACTGGCGCATGGGTGCTGCTCCAGTGGGTCGCGATGAACTGCAGCATCTTCCTATCGAGGCAGGAGGCGTTGTTTGTGGCTCGTCTTTCAGGAGCCCATCATAAGCACTGGCGGCTGCGTCTTCGCGGCTTCGAGGCTTTCTCATCAATCTGGCCGCCCAAGGAGGCGAGGGGGGAGAGAAGGAGAGCCGCGATGGCGCCGTTGACCTAGCTGCTCTGCTACCTCGCTGTTCAACCAGCGCAGTGGCTTCCGTTGCCACCGGCATCTTTGCCTAGGAAGGGCTCAAGTCGCGCATCGACGACGCACATCCAACATCCAGGATGGAGGCCAACTGGGAGCTCTGCGCTTGGCTTCACCGTCTTCCTCTGGCCAAGTGGTTCGTCCCCGGCTAGTTCAAGATGGCCGGCGGCGAGAGCTCAGCGACGGTGGAGGGAGTGAATGACCTGATTGCTTTCCTAGTTTTCTTTTTAGGGTCCTCCTTGCTTATTCGCAGGCCTTCTCTGCAATTTTCATCTTGTAAGGGGCCTGTTTGCATATTGTACCCACCGACAGATGATTAATGGCAGCTTCGGGGTCTTTCGGGGCCCGTTTCAGTTCAAAAAAAAAAAACATAATGTCTGTCTCTTGCGCACACACATGTTCCTATCCTCTCGACCTGTCCATCTCCACATGCCAACCTTTCCCCGTTCTAGACCCCGTATCAAGTGAAGACTACGAACTACGAAGTCCTGCTGCTCATATTCTAGAACCATATATAGAGAGGACAAAGAAACAAAAGTTAACTTGACTAAACAAACCTTCGTCGCATTAGGTTAGGGCCGTCAGTGTCAGGTCATAATGTCTTTTGCACGCACGGACATGTTCCCATCTTCGATCGGTCCATGCATTCCGCTAGGGGTGGAGACGAAGCTCGAAGCTCGAGGCTCGGCTCGGGCTCGACAAGGCTCGACTCAGGCTCGGCTCGGCTCGGAGGTCGGACAAGCCAAGCCTAAACCTTACTACTCAGGCTCGAGGCTCGACAAGCCAGCTCGGTAAAGCTCGCAAGCCGGCTCGAAGGCTCGATGCAAACATAACAATTCACGATCACAATCAACAATTGAGCATATATAGGTTTATTATAACATACTTAAATAGGCCAAAATATTGGTAACCATAATGTTTTGTACTATATCCTTTCCTCTATTTTTGGTCAAAAGAAGGATGTCATGTGGCCACTGAAATCAGACTAAAATCCGTCGGACTAAAATTAATCCGTCAGACTAAAATCCATGAAATGCTGCACAAGGACACTACAATTAATCCGTCGGACTAAAATCCCAAGGGCAACACTTCAAACTACTATTGCAACTCTGCAAGGGTACTCCTAGTTTATCAATCCTGTACAAAAATACTTACAGTATTCTCATTAACATATGAATGAAATAGAACGTCGAAATAAAATATTGGCGGCTTCAGTTTTACTGCTATAGATAACTGGGAAAGAACCAAATAAACAATTGGAGATATGTGAAAGTGACAGGGCAAGAACCAAATAAACAATTGGAGATATGTGGAAGTGATCCAGTTGTAGAGCATAGAGAACCTCACGTGCCAGCTACTTGGCTGTGTTCTTCACGTCTAGGTCATTAGCATTGCAGAACCAACTACAGATGATAACGCCTCTTGAATCCTTGAGCATCTGTTGGTGCCTCGGTGGTGGGAGGTGGAGGAGTCAGGAGGCGTGAGGGTGAGGCCTGAGTCGTTGATGCTGGGCGGCGTCGCCGTCGGCGAAGGCTGGCCGGAGGGCTGGCGGGTGGACCGGCAGAGGTCTCCTTACCGCTAACCCTATCCCTAGCTGGACGAGGGCACAGCGCGAGGAATCCCAAATCAGTCCGGGACTGGCGGCGCCATGGAAGACGGGAAGGAGGAGGACTGGAGCTGGAGGAGGCAACTGGTTTCGGTGGCGGCAACCGGCGTTGGGGGCGGGAGACGGGGAGGAGGAAGACTGGAAGACGACGGCGACCGGGCGAGGAGATAGCCTCGAGGCGACGGGGTGGGATCGAGAGATCGAGAGAGAGAGAGAGACGGGGGGATGGGGACGGCCCGACGGGGTGGGATATTTTGGGGTGGGTGGGCGGCTCGTCGAGCCGTCCGAGCGAGCCGCGAGCCTCTCGAGCCGAGCCACGAGCCCTCTTTGTAGTGTGTTTTCAGCACCAAGCCGAGCACAGGCTCGGCTCGATTTTTGCAAGCTTTGACGAGCCGAGCCACGAGCCGGCTCAGCTCGGCTCGATTCCACCCCTACATTCCGCCATACATGTGGAAAATCAAATGCAGGTAAATTGACCTAACTCCCAGCTCGCCCGAGACTGGCCTTCCACTAGGCCGAATGATTCGTGATTTTTTTTTTCTGCTTGTTCAGTGAGAACAACTGCCCTGTTCTGTTTGAACTGCCGAATCAATCAATCGACCGTCAGTCAATTTCCTGGTCTTCTAACGGAAGTAGGTTCAGACCGGCTCCGACCGCCGTTGGGTTCTTTAACTAAAGATCGATGACGCGCTCCTTTGCGCGCTCGTCGCTGCTTGTACCCACTTGCTCGAGACATCTGTGTGCACGCGTTGCTGTGCGTGACCGGCGCTCGGAGGAGCGAAATAAAACTAGTATATTAAGGATGACACTCTGGAGCATGTATGAGTGAGCACTTTACAATGCTTCTTGTTTGATCGATTGTTTATTTCTGTTGCTCGAAACCGGTATGCGTGTGCTGGACGAACGTGTTCTTTTGAGCGACTCTGACGAACTCCAACACGGTTTTCCCTACGCGTGTTCGGGGAGGAGGAAGACACCGTCGTCTTCTTTATTCTTCTTTCCGGCCATGACGCGTCCGCCCGCGTTCGGACGCGTCACCCGTGTTATACAGGCCAGAACTAGGAGGCAGTTCACAGTCACGTCAAATGATGCGAATCCCGGTTTCTCCACATACATTTCCGTGTTTCGCTGTGACGCAGCCACTGATCCTCCTACCGCGCGACGTTGGTGATCCGAAATGTGGGTTTGGCCCGTGATTAGGGATGCCAAACGAGTCAGAGTTCGAGCGATTTGGGTTAGGCTAACCTCAGCTTACGCTAAATTCAAGCGTCGAGTTAGACTTTTACAAACCCTAGTCGATCTCAAGTTAGTTTTGAGCTATGCTAAACGATAAAAGATTTCAATATTTCTTGCATATAGATGCCAGGAAAATCCCATCCACAACATATAGAAGGAATAAGTTAAACTTTTCGATTTTTTTAATTAAATTTCATCGACAACAGTAGAAATAAGTTCAATACACGACATGTAAGGTAATAAATTATCATAATATATATAAAATAATAATTATATATAATTCCTTTTGAGCTATCGAACGATCTTGTGTTGGTTCAAGACCGGCTTATTTTTCGGTCGAGGTATGTACGACAATCATACTCGGCTTATTTCTTTTCAAGCCGATCTCGAGTCAAGCTAAAATACAATTCGATCTCGAGCTGCTCACGACTCTTGGATTTCATATGCGTTTCTTCATTCGCCCCTATCGTATGACCATATGAATTACACCGGGGCGCTCCACGAACCACGAAACAGTAGCAGCACACACTGTTGGGTAATATTTTCACCTGACCGGCCGCTAAGGGTAGCAATGGACAAGGTATGTACAAGGTAGAGAAATACCATACTTATACTCGTGTACTTAATGGGCATAAAAGTTTACCCATACATGTACTCATGGTTATAAAATTTTACCATACCCATACCCGATGGATACCCATAATGGATAATCGATGGGTAGATCCAATAGTACACAAGTTATTATTCACAATTTTAAGTACATGAAAGTATCAAAGTTCAAAATTCGCAATCGTATAGTTGTCCCTAAGCTTCTTGGTCGCATAGGTTGAGAATCTATAGATAAGTTTGACATGTCAGTTTAAATGGACAGGGTATATGTATACCATGGGTACAAGTCTATGAAGGAAATATGCCCGAGGGGCAATAATAAAGTGATTATTATCTTATTCCATATTAATGATAAATGATTATTTTGCATGCTATAATTATGTTAAGTGGAAACGTTAATATATGTGTGTTTAATAAACAAATTATAGAATTCCTAGTTATGCCTCTCATATAAACTAGCTCATTAATTAACAAGATGATCAATGTTTTCTGATCATGGACATTGAATGTTGTTAATAACGATGTCACAATATTGGTAGAATGATATGATGAACATTCATCTGAAGTATAGTAATACGATCAAATTCATTATGTTCACATTTCTATAACATCATAAGAAGTAACTTTAATCCTTAGACCATGAGATCATGTTAATTGCTAACATCGGAAGAGTACTTTGATAATATCAAATGTCACACTGTAACAGAGTGACTATAATGGTGGGTTTATGTACTCTAAAAGTATAATGTTGAGGCTCATGGATCAATAATGGGATTTTTCCATCCTGATAACGAAGAGATACACTCTGGGCCCTCTCGGTGATATCACATTGACATAACTTCTAAGCAAGTGATGAGAACACTAGAATGTTGTATCACGGGAACAGGAAAAGAGTACTTGCGGTAAGCAGATCAAACTAGGTATGGGGATACCGATGATCGAATCTCAGACATATAATATATCGTGAGACAAAGGGATTTAATTACAATGTTAAAAGGTTCACATGATTACTAGACTCATCGTTGAATGTGTTGGAGTCAGTACGAATCTTCAGGTCCCACTGCTGATTACTGATCGGAGAAGGGTCTCAATCATGTCTTCATTATTCGCGGATCATAGGGTGACACACTTAAGTGATATCGACACCATTTGGATAAAATATGATGCCAGAGAAAGAAAAGTAAAGCGCTGGAATTATTTCGATGGACGCCGAAATTGTTTTAGGTCAAATCGCTGAAATTAGGTTTGCATGTGATATCTAAATGATGCAAGGGGTTTTATGTGAATGTTTGTTAATTAAAGTAATTAAAAAAATCTGAATAAAGTAAATAAAAGAGTTTTATTAAATGAGAGATATATTAAATTTGGGGAGAATTTAATGCATGTGAGTGGAGAAGGTTTTATGTGAATGGAGGTTCCACCCACATGAATGAAGGGAGAGGTGGGGACACCACCTTGGCCGCTGGACATGTGAGGGGCTGCCCCCCTATAAAAGGCCTGCTCCTCCTTCTCTAACTACACACCTCCTCGTGAAGGATCTCTCTCCCACTCTAAAATATTTCCCATGGCTTCGGATTAGTGAAGTACATGTTTCCGATGGCTTTCTCTAGAAGGATTTGTTGCTTCCACTGCTTTTCTTGAGCGAGGACTAGGAGGTTGTCGGGGCATCGAATGTGTGTGCAATCACGGATGCACTGCTTCGTTGCGGTGCTAGACTTCATGTCAACACCCGGATTTTTAATCCCAGATGCCCGTTATGCCATACCTCGCAATCCCAGGATTACCATTTTTGCGAGATATAACAGATTGGATATCACAGTACATCATCCATTACAAACCATACATAAGGTCTTATACAAATAAGGATCTCATGATCCAGTCTTAATACAACAAGCAGCGGAATAAAAAGATAAGTGTAGCGGTGGGGTCCATCTTCAGGGGCATAGGCAATGCTGACGAAGGCAGATAGTCCTAGTTATCATAGCCGTCCTGCTGACCATCATCTTGGTAGTCTCCTTCATAGTCTGGCCATGAGAATAGCCAGGGACAAAAGCCATGAGTACTCTTTAAGTACTCGCAAACTACCACTAACAAGTAGTATAGTTCTAAGGTAAAGTGCTAACTCTAAGTATAACTATAAAGTTAAGTTTGAAACCTAAGCTGAGTTCAGAAGCAAAGAAAGATAAAATAAAGTTCTAGAATCACTTAAGTTGGGAAGCTAGTGTCATAAACACAACCCTGTTGTGGTCAAGTCAAGATTCATCATTCATTTCATAAGTTACTTTGAAAACATCTGACAACGAAACAGTATGGCCATTCCAACTGTCTCTAACCGCGGACACGGCTATTCGAATAGTTTGACACTCTGCAGAGGTGGTACACTTTCACCACAAGATTCGATACATCTGTCAGGGATAACCCTGAATCATCATACTTAGTATGTAGATAATCAAACATAACCTTTCCTTTACACACCCTAGTATAAGCACCTCTCCTATGAGCATGAACTCCCAACCATGACCATCTGTCATCTTGGGAACTGCAAAGGTGGACAACATTGAGAGGTAGCCTCAGCTCAAACCTCTCCCGCGAGGGAACGAATACTAATCTATAAAAATTTTTGGCTAAGCCTTACCCAATTCAGGTATTGTGGTTGTACGGTAAATTTGGAATGGTATCGCATCCGAATCCAACCATCAGTTTTATAAAAGGGCTAAGGCTCATGCCTCAACATTTTCACCATCATAAACCATTTGTGTTTCTCAACACATGTCAAAACATCTCAATAGAATGACTCATCATTCCAAGGTTTTCACAATTCATTTTCACCAAGTGTTCCCATCTAAAGTGACTCAAGTTTTTATCTAACTCTAAACTACTAAGTTAAGAGTGTTCACTAAGGTGGAAAGATGGGATCAATCTCATGCCATAGAATGACATCTAAAGTTATCTAAATAGGTCAAGTTTTATACTCTTTATGCTACCTTCAAAACAAGTAAGGGACTTTGTGTAAATTAAAGGAAGTAAAGCTTGTAAATTAGTACTTGGGGTAAAGAATAGTCAAAGTAGTTTAACCAAAGCATGCCTAAAGCATCTTTGTTAAACCCTCTAGTTTAATCCTAGCTTGCTAATAGTATCTTGCCTTGGATGGTGCAGTGGTTGAAGTTGTCTTCCTCCTCTTGGTAGAAATCCTCCTCCTCGTAAGCTTGGTCAGTACTATCATCTATAAATACATACGGAGTACATAATCACCAAACAATACTTAACTAGTCTAATTAGCACTCTAAGGCATACATTTGATGATCTATTATCATCACAAGCATCACAAGTTTTATTCAATAGTTTCATCCTTTTTATTTTAGAAAAGTAATTTCTACTCATTGAAAATTAACTAAGATTTAATACTCACCACTTAAAATATGGGATCATGTGGACACATGTCATCACCACATATCTTAACATGTGGGAATGTAATTTAAGGGTTGGTTCATAATTACTTTGGTTTAAGTTCATTATTTAATGATTTAAAGTGACTAGAAATGCCTATATAGCATTATTTTGGTACTAGTCCAAAGTCACTGCATGTAAACCTTAATATTATTACATATTTAGATAGGTATGGTTAAATGTGATTTTTGAGAGTTGTAATCAACTCAAAAGCTATCATGGTTGATTTTATAAAAATGTTGCAAGGTGCAAATGCTTCTGTCTTGTTATTTTTTACTAGGAGAGAGCTCTAGCTCTAATTTAATTAAATCCAACGGGCTTGGGTAGATCTTTTCAGTAGCTTTCTAACAAAATTGGAATTTGGATTTGTAAATCTCTCTGAATTGAATTTTAAACTAAGGGACAGAACTAGGTTTAGCTACAATAGAAAAATCCTAATTCAAACTAACTGGGTTGCGCGGGAACACTAACGGGCCGACCCAATGACACCTCTGTGGCCTTGAGGCTCAGGTGACAGGGTGTCCACCGGTCATTGACTCATAACGCTGCTGCGATGCAGGGCGATGTGGGTCGTTGGATTAGAACGGGGATCAACGGCTGGGGATCATCGTCGACGACGGACCTGTCACCGGCAAACTCTAACCCTAGCGGCTTAGTGGGGGTGCTCAGGGGGCGTACTAGGGCTCCAGCGACGATGGCGAGGCGGGTAAACGGACTGGTAGACGACGACGAGCTCAGGGACGGCCGAGGCAGCTCCGGGGTGGTCACAATCAGTGGCGCCCTTCTCCTCCAGAGGCGGCCTGCTCCAGTGCAATTTCGGCGAATGTCTGCTCGACTTGCTCCGGGGAGAAGTAGGGAACGGTCAGTGAGGTGAGGGGAGGTGAGTGGTGTGCTGAATGGGGCTGGGAGTGGCCTCTATTTATAGGACGACGACGCGACTGAGAGGGATGGGCGAGCGGCTCTGGCGAGGGCTGCACAGCGTGCTAGCGGTGTGGCTCGAGGTAGGGGGCAGTCGCTGGTCTCCTGGGGGTGCTCTACGTGATCAATGCGGGACTAGGGGCGGTGGTATGCGGTCGGGCGGAGCTGGCGCTCTGAGCGGCAGAGGCGGCGTTGTCCACGGCGAGCCGTGGCTGTGGTGCGTTGGGCGGCGAACGGGCATGTCCGGCGTGCTCCCTGGGTCATGGCCAAGCGGTGGACGCGGGCTGCGGTCGAGCGGCGGCTTGTGCACGCGTGTCGGGCGCGGTGCTCTGGCGCGTGCTCGGCATGGCACAGTCGCACTGGGCGTGGCAGTTTGGCGGTGGTCCATGCTCTGTCCTGACTCGGGGAGGGGACAGAGAGTGGTGGGGAGGTGTGAGCTAGCTGCTAGACATGGTGAGAGGGGGCGAGGTGGTCTGCTGCGGTCGTAGCATGGTCGGCCGGCCAGCATGTGCTCGGCATGGCATGGCATGGCCACTAGGGGATAGGGGAGGGGTGATAATGGCATGGTTAGATCATTTGGAGACAGAGCGAGTGTTTTGAGGAGAATTGGGTGCAAAACCCTGTTCAGAACAGTAAGCTAGATATTAGGTGTAATTCATGCATGCCATGTGTTTGATGAAATGGCCGCAAGAAATTTAGTTTGGAATTTTGAAAAGATTTTTTGTGAGTCTGCTAGGCATAAGCTTGAGACTCTGTGGGTGCTTGGGTTTTGAAATTTGAGCTTATTTGAGTGGTTTTTGAAATAGTGGGATCTTCCCATATGAAATAAATTCAATTTTCACATGCCATTTAAATGTAGTGTTTGGATGTTTTTGGCAGATCACAAAGTGGGCCTTGGTACATCATTATGTGTACTAGCAAGGCGTGCAAAGATCCACATTTGTTTCTGTTAGGTTTTGATTCTAGGAATAGCCAAAGTAGGCATGCTGATTAAAATGGCACAAATGACCATTTGCTTCTTTTATTCATTTTGATTTGTTTTTCTTTGGGATTTGTTTGGGGATGATCTAGATGATGTTTATTTTACCTAAGAATCATTTTACAAGCAATGGATCACTTAAACATGGCAATTCAAACAACTCCTATTTTTAAATGCACACATATATGAATGCTTTGATAATTTCAATTGAAAAAAGTTTTTATTAACCCTAATTTTGATGATTTGGATCTTAATAACCTTGGATTAAATTTTGGGATGTTACAAACCTTCCCCCCTTAAACAAAATCTCGTCCCGAGATTTACAAAGAAAACTAGGAACTAAAGAGATCTGGGAACTCTGTCCTAATGTAATCTTCTCGCTCCGAAGTGGCTTCCTCCTCGGTATGGTTGCTCCACTGAATCTTGAGAAACTTGATACTCCTGGTCCTGGTAGTTCTGTAAGCTTCCTCCAAGATACGGATGGGTACTTGACGATAGGTCAGGTCATTGTTGATCTCCACAACTTTGTGATCGATGTTCTTGAAAACTTCAGTCTTCTCTGGCACTTCCAAGCATTTGCGAAGTAACGAGATATGGAACACATTGTGGATAGCTGACATCTCTTCAGGCAGTTCCAGTTGATACGATACTTCTCCTCGACGGTTCAGAATCTTGAAGGGCCCGATATATCTGGGGGCTAACTTTCCTTCCAGACTAAAGCGTTGGGTTCCTTTCAATGGTGAAACCTTGAGATATACAAAATCTCCGACATTGAAAGTCAGGTATCTCCTTCTCTTGTCAGCATAACTCTTCTGTCTGGATTGGGCGGTCTTGAGGTGTTCACGGACTTTGTGAACTTTCTCTTCAGCTTCTCGGAGAATGTCGGGTCCAAAGATCTGACTCTCTCCTACTTGTGACCAATTCAAAGGGGTACGACACTTTCTTCCGTATAGGAACTCAAATGGTGCCATTTGCAAACTAGCTTGATAACTGTTGTTATATGATAATTCTGCGAAAGGAAGGCAGTCTTCCCATTTTGATCCGTATTCCAACACACAAGCTCTTAACATATCCTCTAGGATTTGGTTGACTCTCTCAGTATGTCCATATGTTTGTGGGTGATACGCTGTGCTGAAGTTCAACTTGGTGCCTAATCCTACCTGCACTTTCTGCCAAAATCTCGAGGTAAACTGGGTTCCACGATCTGATACTATGGTCTTGGGGGTTCCATGCAGACTAACAATCCTAGCAATGTACAACTCTGCTAGCTTCGCACTCTGGTAGGTAGTCTTGACAGGTATGAAGTGGGCTACCTTGGACAGTCTATCAACTATGACCTAGATTGAGTCATTTCCCCTACTAGAAGTAGGCAAACCGGTGATAAAGTCCATTTCGACGGAATCCCATTTCCATTTCGGAATCTGCAATGGTTGCAACTGTCCTGCGGTTCTCTGGTGCTCTACTTTCACTCTTTGACAGATGTCACACTTGGTGATGTAGCTTCCGATTTCCCTCTTCATCTTGTGCCACGAAAATTGCTCTTTCAAATCTTGATACATCTTCGTTCCTCCGGGGTGGATAGAATAGTGAGTATCATGAGCTTCCTTCATGATAACTTGCTTCAGCTCCGAATCTACTGGCAGACAGATACGTGTTTTGTACCACAATACTCCTTCTTCGTCTTCAGTGAATCCAGGTACCTTTCCTGTACTAATACGACGTTTGATTCTGTCGATACTTTCATTTCCCTTCTGGTCTTCCTTGATTTGGCTAATCAATGTGGGTTGAAGTTCAATGCTAGCTAAGAATCCTTTGCTAACTAATTCAGTTCTGAACTGCTCCAACTCCTCATACAAACTTGGCTGCTTCTCTTTGATCATGGTGTTAAGTCTACACGGCAATCTGCTAAGAGAATCCGCTACCACATTGGCTTTGCCGGGGTGATAGTGAATGTCAAGGTCATAATCCTTGATTAACTCTATCCATCTCCTTTGCCACATATTCAGCTCCTTCTGAGTGAAAATATATTTCAAGCTCTTGTGATCTGAGTAAATCTCACAGCGATTACCCATCAAATAATGACGCCATGTCTTCAATGCTAAAACCACGGCTGCTAGCTCAAGATCATGGGTCGGATAGTTCTGCTCATGCTGCTTTAGTTGTCGAGACAGATACGCGGTGACTTTGCCTTCTCGCATCAATACACATCCGAGACCAATCTTGGATGCATCACAATATACATCAAACGGCTTCTTGATATCTAGCATGATCAATATTGGGGCTGATATCAATCTCTTCTTCATCTCCTAAAAACTGGCTTCACACTTGTCAGGCCATTCAAACTTCTTGTCCTTCTTCAACAATTGGGTCATGGGTCTGGCGATGCTCGAGAATCCTTTGACGAACTTGCGGTAGTATCCCGCTAATCTGAGAAATGCACGGACTTGGGTTTGAGTGGTTGGGGCTTCCCATGCTTCGACATCTCTGATCTTGGCCGGATCAACGGAGACTCCTCCGGCAGACACAATATGTCCTAGGAATCCTACTTCTTTCAGCCAAAACTCACACTTGCTGAACTTGGCATACAACCGATGCTCTCTCAGGGTTTCTAGGATGATTCTCAGATGTTGCTCATGCTCTTCTTCTGACTTGGAGTAGATAAGGATGTCGTCGATAAACACAACTACAAACTTATCTAGGAAATTCATAAAGATCTTATTTATGAGATTCATGAAATAAGCAGGGGCATTGGTTAATCCAAAAGACATAACCGTATACTCGTATAAACCATAGCGAGTAGTAAAGGTGGTCTTTGGAATATCCATTGCACGAATCTTAAGTTGGTGATAACCAGTCCTAAGATCAATCTTTGAGAATACTCGGGCTCCAGTCAACTGATCAAATAGATCCTCTATCTTTGGCAAAGGGTACTTATTCTTGATGGTGACGTCATTCAACTTTCTGTAATCCGTGCACAAACGGTTGCCTCCATCTTTCTTGTCGACGAATAACACTGGTGATCTCCATGGCAACGCGCTTGGTTGAATCAAGCCTTTTGCTAACATGGCATCCAACTGCTTCTTCAGTTCCACTAACTCTGAGGGGTTCATGCTATAGGGTCTCTCGGCTATGGGTCCAGTTCCGGGGATTAGTTCGATAATGAACTCAATATCCCTATCCGGGGGCATACCTGGCAATTCATCTAGGAATATGTCGGGGTATTCACAAACTACTCTTACTTGGTCTATGGTGGGTAGGGCTAGACTCTTGTTGCACTTGAATTGGCGAGGTAAGGTTTCAGATATATGCTCTACTGTTATTCCAGAACTACTGGTCATGGTGATGGCTTTCTCAGCACAGTCTATCAGTCCCTTATGCCTTGACATCCAGTCCATACCTAGTACTACTTCCAATCCTTTGGTTCCAAGTACTATAAGGTTGGCATAAAAATCTATCCCATGTATTCTGATAGGTACATCTTTGCAAATTTTTCTAGCTTTTGTAGTTGATCCGGGGATTTGAACTATCATGACATGCTTCAGGTTGGTTGGGTGAATCTTACTAGTGCATGCAAATTCTTCGGTGACAAATGAATGCGATGCTCTCGAATCAAACAATACTCTTGCTAAAACTGAGTTGACATAAAACATACCTAGCACTACATCTGGCACTTCTTGGGCTTCTTCGGCGTTCATGTGGAAGAGACGACCGTTGCGGTTGTGAGGGTTCCCTGGGGCAAATCTTCTCCCTGGTTGAACACGACGCTGCTGTTGAGCTGGGGCATTCACATTGGCAGTGGCTGCAGTCTTCTTGGGACACTCATTGGAATAGTGACCCTTCACTCCACACTCGAAATAGGTGATCTGGGACTTGTCTTTTGCTGCGAGGGGCACAACATTGCTGCCAGTTCTGGGTGCAGTAGTGTTGTTGTTGTTGTTGTTGTTGTTCTTGGGAGGTGCACAGTTGAAATTGTTGGCATTGCCGGAGTTGTGATTGTTTCCTCCGGACTTCACATTTCCTCCGCTACGATTGGGGTAGCTTGGGCGATACATTGGGGGTCGATTGTTCCTTGGTGCATATCCTGGTGAGGGGTTGGGACGGTACTTCTGGTGACTGCTAGATCCTGATTGCTGCATCATACGATGTTTGCGGTTGTCGTTTGCCTGGTTAATCTCCCCTTCCATCTGAATGGCAGAGTCGACTAGCTCTTCGAGATCCTCGAAGCGGATGTTGACGAGAACAGTCTGCATCTCATCATGCAGTCCGTTTAAGAATCTCTCCTTCTTCTTCACCTCTGTGTTGATCTCATCAGGGGCGTACCTTACAAGCGATAGGAATCTGTCACGGTATTCCACCACAGTCATTCTGCCTTGCTTCAAGTCGCGAAACTCATCTCTTAGTCTGGTGATTAGACCTTGCGGCACGTGGGTGCGGCTGAACTTTATTTTGAAAGCTTCCCATGTCATCACTTGACCATGGTTCATATTGCGGATACTAGTCCACCAATCTCTTGCATCTCTCGCCAGATAGTGGGTGGCAAAGAGAACTTTCTTGTTTTCATCAACTCCTGCAACTTCTAAGTTGTTTTCCATTGTCTGTAACCAGTCATCTGCATCTAGTGGGTTTTCAGCTTGGTTGAAGATTGGGGGATTGGTATTCTGGAAGTTTTTGAGTTTGGATCCATGGTGATCCTGGTTTGCATGGTTCTGGTTGTTGAGAGCCATCTGGGTGATCTGCTACAATGTTGCTAAGTTGGCTTGGCATTCTGCCCTGCTTGCTTCTCTGTCTGCGATGAGATTCTGCAAGATCTACAACATTGGGTCTTGCGACGAGCTGCTCCCTCCTTGGTTTCCACGAGTCATCTGAAGATTGAGGTATATAAAGGGGTAAGAGGGAAAGTTCTAAGGTTCATGGTTTTGGTTTCAAGCTAAAACTTTGAGTTTGACTCAGGTTTTGCAACTAAATTCATTTCATTCATGCAAACCAGCACACGATACAAACACACACCACAATAATCAAAGGAAAACAAATGGTTTGAAGAACCATTCTGCAAGCTACGATACAGTGGGATCAATACATCTCATGATACGACAGTGCTCTAGTGCATCTACTCATCGTCGATGAAGTCGGAGTCCTCATCGTCAGTGTAGAAGTCCATAACATCCTCCTCCAGAAAGTCATCATCATTGCTGAGGTAAGAATCCATGTCTCCCTGGATGTCTTCACCCTCATCTTCTTCCTCCTTTGCTGCAAGCTGAGCTTCCTGCTCCTTGACGGTCTTCTCGAGGTTGGCCACCTTCTTGCAAAGACGAGCGATGGTGCGATCCTTCTTTGCACGCTGGCGGCAAAGAGACTGGCGATCTTGGACGAGCAGTGCGAAAGTCCTGGCCTTCTGGTCGGCAATGGCACGGTTCTGGTTGGCTAACTCCCTGGCATTGTCCAGTTCCTGCTGTCTGTCATGCAGCAAGAAGTCAAGATTCTCCACTTGACGCCTCAACTCTGGGTGACTTGGCATCTCCATCGGCATTCCCATGAAGTCATGTCTTGCATAGTGAGCAAAATGAGTTCCCTGGAGTTGGTTGACGCTGAGGGAACATAGACGTGCGAGAGCTTCATGCATTGCCCTGGCTAATCCATCTAGCCAGTTGTTCTCTCTCACGGAGAACTGGATTCTCCCGGATGTTGGTGCTTCGATGCTTCCTCTAAGATCAGAGGTGACTAGCCACTGTAAATCTCCTCCTGGGGGTCCTGGAAGTTGAGCTCCAAGAAACTCTGGATGCGGGCATCCCAGTAACTCCGACAGTGAATCCAGATCCCTCTCGAAGATCAGCTGACTTCCGTTTCCCAACTGGTAGAACTTGCTGAACTGAGTCTCCATCTACAAGAATTTAGGATAAGGAAATTAGTGAAGTGATCAAGTGTGTCAAATTTTAAGTAGTAACGTAAGAAAGTGAGGAACATGAATTTTTGAGAAAGAATGAATTCCCAAGGATAAGAGAGGAAATAGTTTTTCATAAATACTCACTTTGATTTGGAAATTAAGTTTTTGTTTGGACGCCCATTCTAACTAGGGTCTCCTATGGCCAGGATGGCTCTGATACCAACTTGTCAACACCCGGATTTTTAATCCCAGATGCCCGTTATGCCATACCTCGCAATCCTAGGATTACCATTTTTGCGAGAAATAACGGATTGGATATCACAGTACATCATCCATTACAAACCATACATAAGGTCTTACACAAATAAGGATCTCATGATCCTATCTTAATACAACAAGCAGCGGAATAAAAAGATAAGCATAGCGGTGGGGTCCATCTTCAGGGGCACTTGCAATGCTGACGAAGGCAGATAGTCCAAGTTATCATAGCCGTCCTGCTGACCATCATCTTGGTAGTCTCCTTCATAGTCTGGCCATGAGAATAGCCAGGGACAAAAGCCATGAGTACTTTTTAAGTACTCGCAAACTACCACTAACAAGTAGTATAGTTCTAAGGTAAAGTGCTAACTCTAAGTTTAACTATAAAGTTAAGTTTGAAACCTAAGCTGAGTTCAGAAGCAAAGAAAGATAAAATAAAGTTCTAGAATCACTTAAGTTGGGAAGCTAGTGTCATAAACACAACCCTGTTGTGGTCAAGTCAAGATTCATCATTCATTTCATAAGTTATTTTGAAAACATCTGACAACGAAACAGTATGGCCATTCCAACTGTCCCTAACCGCGGACGTGGCTATTCGAATAGTTTGACACTCTACAGAGGTGGTACACTTTCACCACAAGATTCGATACATCTGTCAGGGATAACCCTGAATCATCATACTTAGTATGCAGATAATCAAACATAACCTTTCCTTTACACACCCTAGTATAAGCACCTCTCCTATGAGCATGGCCTCCCAACCATGACCATCTGTCATCTTGGGCACTACATAGGTGGACAACATTGAGAGGTAGCCTCATCTCAAACCTCTCCCGCGAGGGAACGAATACTAATGCATATAAATTTCTGGCTAAGCCTTACCCAATTCAGGTATTGTGGTTGTACGTTAAATTTGGAATGGTATCGCATCCGAATCCAACCATCAGTTTTATAAAAGGGCTAAGGCTCATGCCTCAACATTTTCACCATCATAAAACATTTGTGTGTGTCAACACATGTCAAAACATCTCAATAGAATGACTCATCATTCCAAGGTTTTCACAATTCATTTTCACCAAGTGTTCCCATCTAAAGTGACTCAAGTTTTTATCTAACTCTAAATTACTAAGTTAAGAGTGTTCACTAAGGTGGAAAGATGGGACCAATATCATGCCATAGAATGACATCTAAAGTTATCTAAATAGGTCAAGTTTTATACTCTTTATGCTACCTTCAAAACAAGTAAGGGACTTTGTGTAAATTAAAGGAAGTAAAGCTTGAAAATTAGTACTTGGGGTAAAGAATAGTCAAAGTAGTTTAACCAAAGCATGCCTAAAGCATCTTTGTTAAACCCTCTAGTTTAATCCTAGCTTGCTAATAGTAGCTTGCCTTGGTTGGTGAAGTGGTTGAAGTTGTCTTCCTCCTCTTGGTAGAAATCCTCCTCCTCGTAAGCTTGGTCGGTACTATCGTCTATAAATACATACAGAGTACACAATCACCAAACAATACTTAACTAGTCTAATTAGCACTCTAAGGCATACATTTGATGATCTAGTATCATCACAAGCATCACAAGTTTTATTCAATAGTTTCCTCCTTTTTATTTTAGAAAAGTAATTTCTACTCATTGAAAATTAACTAAGATTTAATACTCACCACTTAAAATATGGGATCATGTGGAAACATGTCATCACCACATATCTTAACATGTGGGAATGTAATTTAAGGGTTGGTTCATAATTACTTTGGTTTAAGTTCATTATTTAATGATTTAAAGTGACTAGAAATGCCTATATACCATTATTTTGGTACTAGTCCAAAGTCACTGCATGTAAACCTTAATATTATTACATATTCATATAGGCATGGTTAAATGTGATTTTTGAGAGTTGGAATCAACTCAAAAGCTATCATGGTTGATTTTATAAAAATGTTGCAAGGTGCAAATGCTTCTGTGTTGTTATTTTTACTAGGAGAGATCTCTAACTCTAATTGAATTAAATTCAACGGGCTTTGGTAGATCTTTTCAGTAGCTTTCCAACAAAATTGGAATCACTCCATTTGGATTTGTAAATCTCTCTGAATTGAATTTTAAACTAAGGGACATAACTAGGTTTAACTAAAATAGAAAAATCCTAATTCAAACTAACTGGGTTGCACGGGAACACTAACGGGCCAGCCAAGTGACACTACACGACACGGGGCTCAGCTGACAGGGGGTCCACCGGTCAGCGGCTCATAACGCGCGAAGCGATACGGGGCGATGTGGGTCGTTAGATTAGAACGGGGATCAACGACTAGGGATCATAAATGACAGCGGACCTCGCCGGCGAACTCTAACCTAAGCGGCTCGATGGGGGTGCTCGGGCGTACCAGGCTCGGCGGCAGCGGCGGGTAAACGGACTGGTAGACGACGGTGAGCTCAGGGACGGTCGAGGCAGCTCCGGGTGTGGTCGCAATCAGTGGCGCCCTTCTCCTCCAGAGGCGGCCTGCTCCAGTGCAATTTCAGCAAACGGCTGCTCGACTTGCTCCGGGGATAAGTGGGGAACGGTCAGTAAGGTGAGGGGAGGTGAGTGGTGTGCCGAATGGGGCTGGGGGTGGCCTCTTTTTATAGGACGATGACGCGACTGAGAGGGATGGGCGAGCGTCTCTAGCGAGGGCTGCACAGCGTGCTAGCGGCATGGCTCGAGGTAGGGGTGGTCGCTGGTCTCCTGGCAGTTCTCTACGTGATCAATGCGGGACTAGGGGCGGTGGTATGCGGTTGGGTGGAGCTGGCGCTCTAAGCGGCAGAGACGGCGGTGTACACGGCGAGCAGTGGCTGTGGTGCGTTGGGCGGCGAACGGGCATGTCCGGCATGCTCCCTGGGTCGTGGCGAAGCGGTGGACGCGAGCTGCGGTCGAGCGGCGGCTTGTGCTGCAGCGTGTGGCGCTCTGGCGATGCTCGGCATGGCCTTGATCGCATTGGGCGCGGCGGTTTGGCGGTGGTCCATGCTCTGGCCTGACTCGGGGAGGGGACAGAGAGTGGCGGCGATGTGTGAGCTAGCTGCTAGACATGGTGAGAGGGGGCGAGGTGGTCTGCTGCGGTGGTGGCATGGTCGGCCGGCCAGCATGTGCTCGGCATGGCATGGCATGGCCACTAGGGGATAGGGGAGGGGGTGATAATGGCATGGTTAGATCATTTGGAGACAGAGGGAGTGTTTTGAGGAGAATTGGGTGCAAAACCCTGTTCAGAACAGTAAACTAGATATTAGGTGTAATTCATGCATGCCATGTGTTTGATGAAATGGCCACAAGAAATTTAGTTTGGAATTTTGAAAAGATTTTTGGTGGGTGTGCTAGGAAGAAGCTTGAGACTCTGTGGGTGCTTGGGTTTTGAAATTTGAGCTCATTTGAGTGGTTTTTGAAATAGTGGGATCTTCCCATATGAAATAGATTCAACTTTCACATGCCATTTAAATGTAGTGTTTGAATGTTTTCGGCAGATCACAAAGTGGGCCTTGGTACATCATTATGTGTACTAGCAAGGGGTGCAAAGATCCACATTTGTTTCTATTAGGTTTTGAGTTCTAGGAATAGCCAAAGTAGGCATGCTGATTAAAATGGCACAAATGACCATTTGCTTCTTTTAATCATTTTGATTTGTTTTTCTTTGGGATTTGTTTGGGGATGATCTAGATGATGTTTATTTTACCTAAGAATCATTTTACAAGCAATGGATCACTTAAACATGGCAATTCAAACAACTCCTATTTTTAAATGCACACACATATGAATGCTTTGATAATTTCAATTGAAAAAAGGTTTCGTTAACCCTAATTTTGATGATTTGGATCTTAATAACCTTGGATTAAAGTTTTGGGATGTTACACTTCATCACGATCTTGAGATCAGCAAGTGAACGACTACATCATCCATAGAATCAGATTTTGTTAACAAAGTTTTTCGGTCTTCGAGGGTAAGATCTGTATGGGTGTATATCCACCTATTGATTGTATCTATGTAGATAGATCTTAGTGCTTAGTTATTCATATAGTAGAATTTTTTTGTTTTCTATGATGCGAACTGATACATTGCAAATGTATCTATAATTTTTGATGTTCCATGCTTGGTTTTATCTACTTTCTTATGTTTTTTCCACACTTTGGAGTACTTTTCATATGATTTCTTGGACTAACCTATTAACAAGAGCCATAGTGCCAGTTGCCTGTTTTCTGCTGTTTTTGGTTCCAGGAAAGTCAGAAAATGAATATTCTCGGAATTGGACAGGACAAAAGCCAAAGTTCCTATTTTACCGGAAGACTCATGGAGCCAGAAGGGGAGACGGAGAGGGGCCACAGGGTGGCCACATCCCCTTGGCGCGGGCAACCCTAGGCCGTGCAAGGGCATGGTGTGGGCCCCCTGGCTGGCCACCGACCTTGCCCCTTCGCCTATATATTCTTCCCGATGCAACAACCCTAGAGAGTCAATCAGAAAATCCACGAATAGTTCCGCTGCGCCGCCGCCACCGAAGGGGAGATTCGGGGGACAGAAAGTCTCTGTTCCGGCACCCTACCGGGATGGGGAAGTGCCCTCGAAGCCATCTCCATCGATCTCCACCACCATCTCCATCACCATCACGGATTCCCATGATGAGGAGGGAGTAGTTCTCTCTTGAGGCTACGGGTTCTACCGGTAGCTCTATGTTCATCTCTCTCTCTGTCTATGCATGATCTTATTGAGATCATGAGATTGTAATCTATAGATCTACCTTGCTACTCAAGTGCTTTAATAGATCTCTGCTCTCCCCATGTGTGTGAAAGTGACAGCGTGCACACCATGGTGGCACTTAGTCTAGAGATTACAAATACTTGTTATGAGTTTTATTTGGAGTTGAATGTCTTTATGAAATTGTGGTGTTTGTTGGACTCGTCTAGTACTCAAGGTGACAGTGTGGGGTTTTCTAGATGGGAAAGATGAACTTTGAGGTGTGCTGTTATAGCCCTACCATCGATTAGAGTGTTCAACTGGAGAATAGTTAAGAGTAGTATCATGAAGATAATATATTTATATGAGAGTGTTCACTAGTGAAAGTATGATCCCTAGGCCTTGTTTCTAAGCATTTAAACACCATTTGCAACTAGATCTGTTACATGTTTGCTTACTGCCATCTTTATTTCAGTTTGCCTTTAGTCTCTTCCACGCCATCAAAGTATTTTCTGGCACCGTTACCACTTATAATTATCTATACCACTTGTATTTCACTATCTCTTCGCCAAACTAGTGCACCTATACACCTGACAAGTGTATTAGGTGTGTTGGGGACACAAGAGACTTCTTGTATCTTGATTGCAAGGTTGCTTGAGAGGGTATACCTTTGACCACTTCCTCCCTGAGTTCGATAAACCTTGGGTGATCCACTTAAGGGAAACTTGCTGCTGTTCTACAAACCTCTGCACTTGGAGGCCCAACAACTGTCTACAAGAATAGAAGTGTGTAGACATCATGAACCTAACAGTGGTATCAGAGCCTGATCTATGCGTAGATTCTTTGCACGGTTAGAACATATATGAATATGTGGGCGCTGATGATCATATGATTACATCCTTTATGTATTTTGGATATTGGTGGCATAGTGAGATGAAGTGGTCGGGACTAACTTTACGTCTCCTTGCACATGAGACATGTTCCACGCTTGACATGCAACTAGTTTTGCATAAGTGGCTTGCGGATGTCTGTCTCTCCTACTATAGTCAATATCTGATTTACAACGGGTTGCTAATAATTTGACTATCATCGTTGTGGTTCTATGTTCGTAGGTAAGAACAATTCTATCTCCGAAATCCCTAAGCCACGTAAAAACATGCAAAGGATAAATTAGAAGCGTCTAGTTTTGTTTTTGATGGACAAGTGTTATGATATAGTAATGTTATAATTTGTGGTTTGTTACTCTTGGAAATTATAACATACCAAAGTGTAAGTTCCATAGACCTTGGCCTTACACATTTAGGAATGATAAAGAGCATACCATGATGCACAAGATAGTGATCAAGTGCAAGAACTATATTATATCACTTTTTGCATATGATGTTTGTGTGCATCTTATTTTGCTTGTATGGCGCTTAGTATCATTATATGATGATCCGTCATTTAAATATCAAGAAAAAAATGTGTTCTTCATTTAGTATGCACCGTTAAGAAAGTTCATCGTTTCGAGACACCACGTGATGATCGGGTGTGATAGACTATACGTTCACATACAACGAGTGTAAGACAGTTTATACACGTGAGTACTATGGTTCTTACTTGGCGAGCCTAGCATGTACAGACATGACCTCGGAACACGAACCAAAAGTTAAAGCATGAGAGTCATATGGTTGATATGATAATCATCTAGATGCTCGCCTTTGAAGCTACACCAACTCACGTGATGATCAGTCTTGGTGTAGTGGATATGGTTCATGTAATCACCAAAAAGACACGAGGGATGTTGTTTTTGAGTGGGAGTTTATTTGTAATTTGGATTAGTCAAACTCAATTTATCATAAACTAAATAAAAGTGAATTTGCATAGTTTGTTGTAGGTGATGGCATCCATTTACTACCTTATGCTTAGTTATAATTGAGATAGTAGAACTATAGAATTCTGGATATTTACTTTACAAAATGGTATCATATTGTTTTGAGTGTCAATCTAAAGTTTAAAAGTCCTATTGCAAACTTTCAGCAAACTCCATTTACTGCATTAAGTTTAATAAGTAGTATTAAATCAATAGTAACAATTCCAGTGTTATTATGTAAAGTATCATGTTTTCCTCCATGATCCTTGATATTCAAAAGATGTTTTAGAATCAAGGTTATCTAGGAGCTGAAAGGATTGTTTCAGAAACCATCATGTGTGTAAGATATTATGATATCTGAAACAATGTTTTGGTTGCAATATGATAGAGTATAATTTAGCAAAATACATATTCTCATATTGTATGAGAATTTGCGAAGGTTGCAGATGCTAGGCATCTAGATCTCCCAAAACGGTTTCGGGAACTAACATTATACTCGCGATTCTCCCTTATAGGCTATAGTAGCTTGATCATGAAA
Source organism: Avena insularis (assembly GCA_023614405.1). Lineage (NCBI taxonomy): Eukaryota > Viridiplantae > Streptophyta > Magnoliopsida > Poales > Poaceae > Avena > Avena insularis. The sequence continues at coordinate 652,701,180 of CM042690.1, read as the reverse complement.
GTTGTCATGATAAGGATGAATAGAAGATGTAGGTAAAATGTTTACTACACTAAAAGATTACTAAAGGATATATTTTGAAAGAATGCCAAACATTTCATTATGATGATCCACTTCAAAGTGCAAGTCCAATGATATTAGTATTTTACTATAAACGCTTTGGACTATGTGTCATGTGTATGGCACCACTATTGATATTGATAGATTCTTTTAAAAGGAAAAGGAAATGCTGAAAGAGAATCTAGAAAATATTTGGCAGAAAAGAAAAAGACTGGAAATGTCCAACTTAGGTATATACATGTTATACATGTTATGGATATATTCTTTGCTTGTTAAACAATGTGGTTTTTGGGTATTGGATACCGAATTTGTTGGTGTGAACTGTTATACAGAACAACACAATTCATGAACACCAATGGCCTAAGTAACTAATAAGAGAATATGTGATGATGTTCATCGAAAAAATAAAGTGTTGTTGTGGTTTTGTTGACATCAAAGCTTGCCTTCAAGATTTGTTTTTATTAATTGTTATTTTGTTCGGGTATTATGAGAACAAAGGTTGTCCAAATAATTATCGTATTCCATAAAAGATGGATTAACTTTTACAAGTCTAGTTGGAGAAATCAAGTTCATAAAAACGAATGCTAAAATGTCACAAGACAAATAATTAAGAGATCACTTATGAGTGACATCTATGTTTAAATTATATTGGAAAGAAAACATGAAGAAAATCCATGTTGATGGATTTTTAGAGTCTTTGACTTTGATCAATTGACTCTTGTGAGACTTTCCTTGAGATAATTGAAACTTCGTTCATAGGCCAAAGAGGAACGGATGTATAACTTATTGGATATTGTACATGTTGATGTATATTGTCCTTTATGTGTAGTCGTGTGCGATGGATCTTTCAATTTCATACACTTTCTTCAGAAATTTGAGTGGATATATGTGGAATGGATCGTATGGGCACCTAGAGGGGGGTGAATAGGTGCTACTTCAAATTTTAATGCCTTTTCAATTTTAGGCTTAGCACAAAGGGTAAATTCTCTAGATATACTTTTAGGTGGAATTTCCCTATATGCAAACCTATCTACTAGCGAGTAAAGAGCGAGTGGAAGAGGAACGGGTAAACCGTAGTGAAGCATGCGGAGACACAGGATTTGTTTGACCGCAGTTCCTTCCTTGTTAAGGAAATAAATGTCGTGATGGAGGGTGGGCGGTACTAAGACCACCACGCCACAATAAACCTCACCTTCTCCGATGGATCCCACCACCAAAGGCCTGATCCACCTTTGCACTATAGGGACCCTTGAGGCGAATGCAGGTGCCTTTACACAACTAGCGGGGCGCAACTCCACAATCAACTTGGAGGCTCCCGTAATGACAACAAGCTGCCACAAGAACAAGTTATCAATAACAAAGAACAAGATCTAGATATTGACAAGAATACTAGATCAGGGATTTATCCAAATGAATGGATAGGAGTTGATGCGCTTGATTCGTGAAGACGATTCTCTCCTCCTTCAATTCCCCCAAAGATCGAAGCCTTCAGGTGGTTGAAGTGGGAGATCTAGAATGGGAGCTCTTGCACAGTCTCTGAACAATTTCGAATGAATCAAGAGTTCTGAACGTTGGGGAAGGAGGGATATTTATACCCCCTTCCAAAACCAAGCCGTTGGAAACTTTGGGGGCCGGATTATCCGGCCCAAGTGAGGGCCGGATTATCTGGCCTGGGGAAAACTCCACCCCAGACTCGAAATATCCGGAAGATAGTACGCCCCCTCTCTGAGTGTCACGTAGAGCTTGACCTTGATCATCTTCTTGGGCCGGATTATCCGGCCTGGGGAGGAAAAACCGCCCCAGTTCCGACCGGACTCCGAGTGACGCGCCTTGGCATGCTTTACTCAAATTCTGGGGGCTAGATTATCCGAGCCATGTGATAGCCGGATTATCCGGCCTGGGGAAGAAAAACCGCCCCATTTCAGATTTTCTGGGCGATAATTCGCCCCTTCTCTGGGTGACGCACCTTGGCATCCTTTGATCAATGACGTAGGCCGGATTATCCGGCCCTTGGTGGGGCGGATATTCCGGCCCCCCAAACCTCCTACACACTTAGCGCACATGAGAAATCTCCATAGTATTGTTATCTAACACACAAAACACAGGAAAACATGAAATGTTCTTTCAATCTCCCCCTTTCTGGTGTTAGATGACAATACTAGGATTTGCAGGAAAGGATCACAAGACTACCAGCAATAAACATGGAAGAGACTCCCCCTCAATGTGTGCATATTAGAATTTTGCATTTGAATACAAATGCACACAAATAGGTGAATCTATTCCATAGACATATGAACAACATAATCATACCACCGAGATAGAAGAGAGGCATCGTTGAAATAGCCACAATTATCAACGTGATAACCAATATAAGCGCCTTCCTTGATAAAGATTTCCAGCATAATAGGACATGAATAGATGAATCCATAAGCATAATCTAGACAACCACCGTCATAGAGTCTCAAACAAACCACAAATCACAAATTTAAAGTTCAACGCTAAATGGGCATAAGCGAGAAAACGACGAATAGGAAAAAATGCAAGTGCTTATGCCTGACCCATGCAAATCCTCGAAGACCCTAATAGAACTACTTCTCCCTCTTTGGCATCGAGACGCCAAAAAGGAAGAAGAGTGATGCTAGCGCCCCAAGGGATCACTCATAGTCCTCATCCTCGTCCTCGTTCCCATCCTCGTCCTCATCTTCAAGCTCCTCGGAGTCATCATCCTCATCATCAGCAGTGGCCGCAGAGGGGAACAAGTGACGCTCCAGCTCTCCATAGTTCAGCCCGGAAGAAGAGTTCCACCGAGCGTATGGTGTGGGAGGGGTAGGAGCCGGGGGGTCACTAGAAGCACCAGACACATGGTGAAGGATGAGCTGCTGAGAGTGAGCCAACTCATGGCACTGCTTGTACGCCTCGTACTGACCCTTGTGTGTGTCCACGCCCATGCAAAGGATGTGCCACTGGAACCAGTTCAGCTGCTTGATCTCACGAGTAACGGGAGGCACTAGAGGCCTGCGAGCATCCCTCATGAGACCCTCAGGAGCAGAATAGGGGTGAGAGGTCTTCCGAACCTTGGTGCAGATCTTCTTGGCCTTATGCACAACATCAATGTTGAAATCTTTAGAAGGAAGCAGGTGCCTTATAAGCATCATAATGTATGGGGCATAAGGAATGGACAGCCGGTTGAACATAGCATCAATCAATTCATGGTAGATGAAGTCCATCACATCAAGCTTGTATTGCACGGACTCATCCTCGCACGAGGCAACCTCATGAGAGAAAGCAAGGAGCTGAACAAGGTGACCACGGATGCTATCATTGTTGCCTCCACTTGGAGTGATGGAATCACGGAAGAGACCGACCAAAGTAGCATAGATAGGAGCCAGACCAGCAAGAGTGCCCACAATGCCTTTGTCCATAGTGCAAGGAGAGAGAGCTACATCTTTGTTGGGCTTCAGCTAAGTGATGTTATGGTGGCCACTTGCCCTATCCCTGCTGCGGAAATTGTATCCAAGAACCTCAGCAAACACACGAAAATCAGCAGTCATCGGCCTATCATGAGTCATCCATTTCATAGTGCGATGCTCATCGCCACAAATAACCAAAGTGGAAAAGAACTGCTTCACCACCTCAGAGTCATACGAGCACCGGAGAGACATGAGATGGCGCAGCCCCATCCGCTCAGCCACATACATGGCATCCACAATGCGGGGCTTCTCCAAAGTCTCAGCAAGAACCAGCGGGTGCATAGGCCTAATGTTCAGCCTGAGATACACATCTTCAAAAATACCTTTCTGTTCAGCACACCAAAATCGAGCATCCCCCAGCTCATCATCACGATGCAACTCTGCAAACAAATCATGGTGACGGATGGAGCAATAGGTGACTGGATCCAAAGCCTTGTAGTTGATTTTGGGCTCCTTGCCCTTCCTTTTGGACACCCCCTTTCTAGTCCTCTTTGCTTGTTCAGCCATGCGCTTCTCTTCGTTCTTTCTTCTCCTCAACTCAACCTCGTCCACTAAGTTACCATGTCCGTCGTCCCGAAAGTATTTACCGCGAGGGCGGTGCTTGTAGGTCTTGGGAACACTAGAACCACCTATGAGGAGAACAAGGGTGATAACATGGGGATAAACATACACACAAGTCCAGGAGAGAGCATGGAAAAAGTAGTCAAAAAGTTCATAAGACAAATCTACTCAACACACACAATATGATGAAACTGAACCAGAGTTGAATCTATCAGGCCGGATTATCCGGCCTGGCCAGGGGCGGATAATCCGGCCCTGGTAGAAATTTCGACTTCACCGAGATTGAATGCAAGAAAGTAGATCGGGCCTAGAAATTGCAAGACTATGATTTCTATGCAAAAAAACATCCTTCTAGACAATGTTTCACCCAACAAATAACACATCTAGCCAAAGATGGGGAGAGAGGGAGTTACCCTCACTCATTGGAGGAAGAACGCGAAGGATAAGGTACCTAGAGGCACGAAGAAGAAGATCCGGGGAGGCCCACAAAATCCGGTGGCCAGAGAGGCTCCAGGGAGGGTGGGGGACGGCAGGCGGCGGCTGATGAGGAGGAGAGGGTTGGGGGAGAAGTGCTGCTTGTTATGAGCCCTTCCCCCCGATCCCTGCCCTTTAAGACGAAATCCGCCAGGGCCAGATTATCCGGCCTCAAATCTGAATTTCTGTTGTACACAGATTCAGGCCCGCGCGTCCCCAAACAACACCCCCACAAGGTGTACAAGGGACTTGTGTGCAAGAATAGATGGTTTAGGGGTATGGAAAGGCTTAGGATTAAGAGAGCCAAACTGAGATGGTACTAGACACTCAAAATTGCAAGAACCAAATGAAATAAGAGCCAAAATTGAGTGTGATTCCCATAAGAACACGAGATGAGCAAAAACAACCAAAAAGATCCATAAAAATCCAATTCTCCTCAAGGGAGAGGGCGGTGGCCGAAGCCACCTTGTTGGAGTGTATGATGTGACACCGCGAAGATATATCTTGGGTTCACGACCAATACACATCAATAAGCTCACATATCACAAAATGATATTAAGATAAATGATTTATCTTGATTTTGGCATTATGGGGGGAGGGTTAGCCCAATTAATTAGGACCACACTCCCCCTATATCCATGCCCACACCTAGACCAAATAAGACTGAGATGTACGAGTGAGTGCATGGGTAATCAAGACAAACTCATAGAATCAATGATATTTAGTTCATTCCTCAAGTAGCAGAATCTTGCTTCATCAAGTGGTTTCATAAAAATATCAGCAAGTTGGTTCTTTGTGCTCACAAAAGATAGATCAATATCGCCTCGAGCAACATGGTCTCGAATAAAATGATTCCGAATCTCAATATGCTTTGTCCTTGTGTGATGTACCGGATTGTACGCAATTTTGATTGCACTTTCATTATCAAATAAAAGAGGCACTTTGTCACAATTGACACCGTATTCCTTTAAAGTTTGCCTCATCCACAATAACTGAGTGCAAGTGCTAGAAGCAACATATTCAGCTTCGGCGGTGGAGAGAGATATAGAATTCTTCTTTTTAGATGACCAACACACTAGAGATCTTCCCAAGAATTGACAAGCTCCCGAAGTGGATTTCCGACCATCCTTATCACCAGCCCAATCTGAATCAGTATAACCACATAGAGAGAAATTGGAGCCCTTGGGATACCATAGACCAAAGTTAGGGGAATGAACCAAATATCGAAAGATCCTCTTGACCGCCACTAAGTGGCTTTCTTTAGGAGCTGCTTGATACCTTGAACACACCCCACACTCAACACAATATCGGGTCTAGATGCGCAGAGGTAAAGAAGAGAGCCGATCATGGACCGGTATACCTTTTTGTCCACATCTTTACCATGTGGGTTAAGTTCAAGATGACATTTTGTTTGCATCAGAGTGGCGACACCATTAAGATCCATCATCTTGAATCTCTTGAGAATGTCTTGGATGTACTTTGCTTGATTGATGAAGGTTCCTTCTCTAAGTTGCTTGATCTCGAATCTAAGAAAGAACCGTAATCCCCCCATCATAGATATCTCAAACCTGTTAGTCATAAGCTTTGAAAATTCATCATTAAAAGCTTTATTAGTAGAACCAAAGATGATATCGTCTAAATATAGTTGGCATCCGAGGAGCTCCCCCTTAACCTTCTTAGTAAAAAGAGTGGGATCGATTTGCCCAACTTCGAAGCCACGGTCAAGCAAAAGCTATTTAAGGTGCTCATACCACGCACGTGGGGCTTGTTTAAGGCCATAGAGTGCCTTATCGATTTTGTAGACATGGTTCGGGAAGTTAGGATCCTCAAATACCGGGGGTTGACTTACATATACCAACTCATGTAGAGGACCATTAAGGAAAGCACTCTTGACGTCCATTTGCTGCAATTTAAAATTGTTATGGGCAGCATAAGCAAGAAGGATACGGATGGACTCTAGTCGAGCCACTGAAGCATAGGTCTCGCCGAAGTCAATGCCCTCAACTTGAGAGTAGCCTTGAGCCACAAGTCTCGCCTTGTTCCTCACAACAATGCCATTCTCATCTTGCTTGTTTTTAAATATCCATTTAGTGCCGATAACATTGCGGCAATCTTTGGGTTTCTCCATGAGTTTCTAGACCTTGTTGCGCTCGAAATTATTCAATTCTTCATGCATAACAACAACCCAGTCCGGATCTTCAAGAGCTTCAAAAACTTTCTTGGGTTCCACCATTGAGATGTGAGCTTGATGCTCACCAAAACTTGCCAATTCCCTTCTTGTAGAAACCCTTCGTCGAAGGTCACCTACAACCTTGTCGAGGGTGTGACCCCTTAACTCAAGGTTCCGATCAGCACGAGCCTTGCGACGAAGTTCAATAAGCTTGTTGTCTCTTGGTGGAATAGTTTCATCACTTGAATCTTCATTGGAATCATTTGCTTGACCTTGATTAGAATCTGGGATAACAGTAGTAGGCGGTGATAAAGCGTGCCCTTGAGATGAGTTAGCAACCGTAACAGGAGACTGCTGAACAATAGGTGAGTCAGGGCCGGATAATCTGGCCGATGGAGAGGCCGGATAATCCAGCCTGGGAGAACTTGTAGCAGCTTCATCAGGCTGCCCGGGACTTGCTTGAACTGGCGAGGGGCCGGATAATCCGGGGTCATCCGTAAAATCCGGCCTGGAGCTTGCAGCGATTTCTTCAGCACCAGGAGCAATTTGGTCGTCAGGAGAGGGGTGGCCGGATAATCCGGTGTCAACTGGATAATCCGGCCTAGAGCTTTCTGGAACATCTTGACCTTCAGCAGTTGATGGAAATGGTGTATAAGTTGCTCCCATGGTTGGAACATGTTGAGTATGTGTAGATGAGGGCTCTACATGAGTAGAGCATTTTCCTTCCTGATCCGCCACAAGGGGTTCCTCAATGGGGCAGAAAAATCCCACGCCCATTCTTCTTATGGCATCTTAGGGTATTTCAACATCTGCATCACAAACACCAACTTGCTCCGCACGGGAACCATCATTTTCCTCGAACACCACACTACAAGATTCTACAACAGTTCCGAAGAGCTTATTGTAGACTCTATAAGTGTGGGATTCGGCACCATAACCAACAAAAATACCTTCTAGAGCCTTAGATTCAAACTTAGATAAACGAACTCCCTTGATGAGAAAGAAACACTTACACCCGAATAGCCAAAAGTATGAGATGTTTGGCTTGTTACCGGTAAGTATTTCATACGGAGTCTTGTCCAAGATCTTACAGAGGTATAACCGGTTGGATGAATGACAAGCGGTAGAGATTGCTTCAGCCTAGAAGTTATATGGAGACTTGAATTCGGCTAGCATTGACCTTGCCATGTCCATTAGAGTCCAATTCTTCCTCTCGGCTACACCATTTTGTTGAGGGGTGTACGCAGCAGAATATTGATGTCTAATCCCCTCTTCACTTAGAAACTCATTTAAGGTGTAGTTCTTGAACTCAGAGCCATTATCACTTCTTATAGCCAGAATAGGGACGTTGTGTTGACGTTGAACCTCGTTGGCAAAGTCGATGACCGTTTGTTGAGTTTCACTCTTCAACTTGAATAAATAAACCCAAGTGTATCTTGAGTAATCATCAACGATCACAAGACAGTACTTCTTCCCACCGAGGCTTGCATGAGATGGAGGTCCGAATAGGTCCACATGTAGGATCTCTAAGATCCTTTTTGACGAGATAATAGTCTTCCTACGATGAAGAGAGTCATGCATTTTCCCTTCAACACAAGCCCTGCAAACACGATCTTTGGCAAAGGAGACATTTTCTTTTAGTCCAAGGATGTGGCCACCCTTGTGGAGACTTTGCAAAGTTCTCATATTGACATGGGCTAGTCGGCGATGCCATAGCCAACCCAAGTCAGCCTTTCCGAAAAGACACATCGGGCCTGTAGTGGTTTTCCCCGAAAAGTCCACCACATACAGGTCATTTTTGACATATCCCATGAACGCGGCTTTTAGAGACTTGCTCCACAAGAGTACCACCAAATCAGCATCAATATAAACTGCAAAGCCCATCTTACCAAGGGCGTGAACTGAAAGTAAGTTGTACCCGAGGGTCTCCACAAGCATGACGTCCACGAGAGAGATATCTGAGCCACCACAACTTTGCCGAGACCCAATACCTCAGATTTTGACTTGTCACCATAGGAGACAGTTATATGATCATGATTTGGCCGCATCTCCGTGATGATCTCCTTGCTTCCGGCCATATGACTCGTGCACCCGCTATCGAGTACCCATTTAGACCCACCGGAAGCATAACCCTGCAAGAAAGTTACTTCTTGGTTTTAGGTACCCATTTTTCAATGGGTCCTTGATACATTGCAAATGTATCTATAATTTTAATGCTCCATGCTTGGTTTTATCCACTTTCTTGTGTTTTGTCCACACTTTGGAGTACCTTTCATATGATTTCTTGGACTAACCTATTAATAAGAGCCACAGTGCTAGCTGCCTGTTTTCTGCTGTTTTTGGTTCCAGGAAAGTCAGAAAATGAATATTCTCGGAATTGGACGGGACAAAAGCCAAAGTGCCTATTTTTCTAGAAGACTCCAGGAGCCAGAATACGAGACGGAGGAGGACCAGGGGCTGGCCACACCCCACCAGACGCGGGCTAGGCCTGGCTGCACCAGGGCATGGTGTGGTGGCCCTAGGCACCCCCTTGGTCTCCCTCTTCGCCTATAAGAAGCCTTCTGACCTAAAAACTCCGGGCGGTTTGACGTTTTTCCAGAAGGAGCTCCGCTCCGCCACCACCACCAGATTCCACGAAACAGCACCAGAAACTCCGTTCTGGCACCCTGCCGGGACGGAGAATTGGAGGAGATCATCGCCATCATCATCACCATCGCTTCTCCATCGACCATCCATATTTCCCCCATCTATGAGTGAGTAATCCCCCGCTGTAGGCTATGGGGATGGTAGGGATTGGATGAGATCGTTCATGTAATGGCATCAGATTTTTAGGGCATGGTGCCTAGTATCTTTTATTAGTGCTTTATGACTTTGTTGCGACTTGTTGTGCTTAATGCTTGTCACTAGGGCCCGAGTGCCATGATTTTAGATCTGAACATGTTATTGATTCATTATGATAGTATTGTTTTTGGTCTTATCTACAAGTTGTATACACACGTTGTTGTCCGGAACCTATGGCCCCGAAGTGACAGAAATTGGGATAACCGGAAGGGAATGGCTTTGATGTGAGGATCACATGTGTTCACGGAGTGTTAATGCTTTGCTCCGGTGCTCTATTAAAAGGAGCACCTTAATTGCCAGTAGTTCCCTAGAGGCCCCGCTGCAAACGGGCTGGCAGGACAAACCATGTTGTGCAAGTTCTCATTGCGAGCACGTATGACTATATATGGAACACATGCCTAGGATTGTCTAGTACTTGGATGCTTTATCTTATTTGTCTGCAATTGCCCTATGTTCTGATTGCTATGTGGATTGTCTTGTCCATGCAACGCCCGTCAATCCATCCCTATGCCTACCGTTTCGAATCCCATCACATCGCTTTTGTTACTACCATCTTTGCTTTACTCATTGTTACTTTACTATTCATACTACAAAACTGTTGCTACTGATAAACTGCTGTGAGCAAGATTGTTTCCAGGTGCAGCTGAATTGACAACTCAGTTGTTAAGGCTTATAAATATTCTTTGGCTCCCCTTGTGTCGAATCAATAAATTGGGTTTCACTTCCCTCGAAAATACTGCGATACACCCCCTATACTTGTGGGTCATCAAGACTATTTTCTGGCGCCGTTGCCGGGGAGCATAGCTTTATTTATCAAGTCCACTTGGATTCACTATTGTTCAAGCTAAGTTTATTTTCTCCTTGTTTGCTTGTTTCTTTATCAAAAATACAAAAAAATTAGTTCCTACTCTAGTTGTTATTTTCGTTGGTCTATTATTGTCTTGCCTTATCATGCTTGTTGTCAATGGTTGGTTTCTTTGAAACTGAAGCTTATTGGCAAGGTGGGTTCATGGAAGATCAAAAATATTATTATAAGGAACACCGCTTGTCGCAAAAAGGGAAACATTTATGGGAACAAATTGATAGATTGTATACCATTGCTAGAAATGTGTGCTCTACTTATAATGTTACTTATTGCTGTGATGAATCTTGTTGCAGAAAGAGGTATAAACACCTCCCTTTTCAATGTGAGTATAATGATAATGATACCATATCTTCCTATTCTAAAGGAATTTATGACTTTTATGATGCGGAACAAATTGAAGAATTTATTGCTTGGAAGGGTGCTTTTGAACTTGCTAGTTTGCTTGAAAATATTGATGATTCACCTTATAAGTATGAGGTTTATGGTATACTTAAATTTTGCTTTGATAATTACAAGGATGAAAATGGCTCTATTCTTGAGTATTTTAATAGATGCTCTCCACAAATGGAAGAGACTAATGCCTTGCAGGATCCTATGGAAGAAGAAATTGATGAACCTGAAATCTCATTAGATGAAAAAGAGGAGGAGAGTGATGAACAAAAGGGGGAAGAATGGATTAGCTACCCATGCCTACCTTCTAATGAGAGTAACTCTTTATCCCTTACATTATTTGATTGTCCTCCATGCTTACTAAAGAAGGATGAATGTTATGTTCCTGGGGATTCTTTTGAAGATGTTTATGATAAAGCTCTAGTGCTTGTAGATCATGAAAAGCATGCTTTATGTGATAGTTATATTGTTGAGTTTATTCATGAGGCTACTGAAAATTATTTTGAGAGAGGAAAATATGGTGTTAGAAGTTTTCATGGTATTGAAACACCTCTCTATGTGCTGAAAGTTTTGAAGTTACTCTTGTTTTATCTTCCTATGCCTGTCACTTTGTTCTTTGCAAATTTATTTGCATACACGATTCCTATGCATAGGAAGTGGGTTAGAATTAAATGTGTTTTGAATTTGCTTCTTGATGCTCTCTCTTACTTCAACTCATATTTCTTATGAGAGCATCCTCTCAAACTATTATGCCTGAAGATGATAATATGTCTATTATTCTTGGGAGACCTTTTCTTAAATACTGCAGGAGCTGTTATTTATTGTAATCAAGGGAAGGTGACCTTCAAGGTTAATGACAAGGAACATACTGTCTATTTCCCCAAGAAGATTGAAAGGACTTATGGTTTGAATTCAATTGAACATGTTGAAGGCATTCAAGTTGGAGAAATATATTGTCCCATACCAAGAGAAAAATTTGAAACTATTATGATTGGGACCATTGCTATCAAGGTTGAGGTAACATAATCATTAGTGGAATACAAAGTTTTGTCTCATATAGAATTGTTTTGGTAGCAAGACCTGATAAACCTTGTTAACAAAAGGATTTCATTGAACAAAACAATGTTTTTCACCATGATTATCTCCGCTTACTTCTATTCTATCCATTTTTGTTTTTGCTTATGCCTAACTTAAAGGCATTAAAGAAAAGTACTTATTGGGAGATAACCCAAAAGTTTTAGATGAGTCTTGGAAGTTATTACTTCAGTAATAACCGCTCCTTATCCTTTTTATTTGCTTTTTGTGCCAAGAGTAACCTATAATGAGAAAGAAGTAATGATTGGGAAAGTTGCTGTCTCGAAACAGATTTTTGTGCTTCACCGTAAAAAAGCTCTGTATGTCGGATTGAGCTGTAATTTTTTGTGCTTCTGCCCTAGGTTGTTATCTAACTTTCGTTAGTTCAACAATTTTTGATTTGAGCAACAGAAGGTCTTCGAATTTTTTTTCTTTACCTGCTGGTCTGTTTTGACAAATTTCTGCCATTTTTTGCATTTGCTTCTTGTTGGTTCCTTTTTGAGTTCTTTTGGGGAATTGAGCTTTTTTAGGGAAGTGCTACAGTAGCTAGTGTTTTAATGGAAGTTTATTTGGTGTTAGAACTGAACCTTAAGACCTATTATCTTGAGTGCACTAATGTTGCTAATAAAGATTGTGTGAAGTTTTGTATGAAGGAAAAATTTCAGGTGTATGGAAGGAATGTGTAATGAGATGAAGGATGGACTAAAGCTCAAGCTTGGGGATGCCACGCATGTCACCCCAAGAAATATCCAAGAAGTACAAGCGTCAAAGCTTGGGGATGCCCAAGGCATCCCCTTCTTCATCAATAAAAATCCCAGGTTTCTTCCAAACACTTCGTTTTTATTGTTTCATGCACAGTTGTGTTGTTCTTGGAGCGTCTTCTTTTTTGTTTTCGTTTTCGTTTTTAGTTTTCTTAGTTTGCTGAATAAATTAGTTGGACCTCCGCTTTCATACATTGGTGTTCAAATAGTTTGGTTTGGAAAACAGTAGGAAATCTCATGCTTAAGTGGTAAAGAGAGCTTGTTTTTGACTGTGGCCTATGCTTTGTCATGCCATGCTTGATATTGTTTTGGCTTTATGCTTAGTATTCTTTGCTGTAGCATGACTTGTTATAAACAATTGAGATTGCTTAATGTTCCTTGGATGAATCATGCGTTGTTTTAGCATATTAAAGCATAGTATAGTGGTATTCTCCTTTGATGCTTTATTTGGGTTGACTTGGCACATGTTCACACCATGTTATGACTATCCCAAGTCACCATAAGCCTTTATGATCCTTTAGTTTTCAACTTGTAGTATCATTTTATGCTTTGATCAATGATGTTTTGTCGCTCTGCATGATTATTGCCATTATTGCTCTCTCGTTTGTCGCTCCCTTACTATTGCTAGCCTTCACTTACACTGAGTATGTTTTACTCATGTTTCCAACTCCCTTAAACCAAATATTGCCAAAGTGTCCACCATATCTACCTATTAGCATCATTTGCTACTTCCGTGCATACTCAATATGCCTTGTTTTCTTCCGAATAAAATGTTTGCTTGTTATGAGAAAGTTAGTTAGTAAAGCTCTCACGAGCTTGATGGCACACTTTATTTTCGTGCACTTAATAAACCTGAACCATTGCATCCTTCTTTGTTGCGTATATGCTTGCGCTTTATAAGTTGAAGTTAGCAGAACCATGTTTCATGGGGAACGCTTTCAACATTTCATTGGTACTTAGTACCTCGTTGATATCATGTTCTTTTGCTTATGGATCCCGGCGGTGTGAAATAAAAGTGGAACTTGTAAGATCATGGAGTTTGTATGTATGTTAGAGAAACGCCTGGGACGCTAGCCTAAGCCATGCCTAATCATGGTGGAAACTTGCAGCATAACCATGATGAGCATTCTATGAAGCATCCTCAATAAAAATCTATGCACATAGTAAATAAAAAGATCGCTGAGATGCTCATTGTCTGCTTGCCTTGTCATTTTGATTATGGGATAGCTCCTGTGTCATGTGCAAGGGGTACCCCGTTAGCGGTTCTCTATGATACGTATATACTTACAATGACAAGAGCTTACTTGTGACTGAAGTTGAGTAGCATGAGGATCGGTCTTCGTAAGTAAGGGGCATGAGACTTTGATTTATAACTTGTCAAGCATATCCTCTTAGTTGTGTCACTTTAACCTTAACCATTTAAAGATGCTTATGATAGGGGCAATGTGAGCTCAAAGCTAATGAGTACCATACTTTCAGCATTTGGAAGCCTTTCAAACTTTTCAAAACCTGTTCATTTCCTTGTTGAGTCTCCACACATTCTATGAGCACTTTCTTGAGAGCATAGTGGCCATTCTTAGTTCTATGTGCGTTGTCCCAAGACTTGTTGATTGATGCATACGTTGATATTGCTTGTTTTAAACTATTTGTATCTAGTCACTCTTGTAAACTTTGAAGGTGTCCTATGCATTTATGTTTGCTACTCTATGAGGGACAAGCTAAATGCCACTATGCTATGTTTTCTTTATGTGAAACAAACAAACGTCTTGCAAAGCATTGTTATTCATGAATCTTTTGTTTGTGACTTTTCTTGTTGCATCATAGTCTCTTTGTCTTATTCCTAGAACTTTGTCTTTCATGTTATGATTGAAGTACTATGATCCCAGCTTTGAATGTTTTACAAATACTTTGATCAATTTTATGATGGTGCATGTCACCTGAAAAATTATTCTTTCTTTTTATCACTTACCTACTTGAGGACGAGCAGGAGTTAAGCTTGGGGATGTTGATACATTGCAAATGTATCTATAATTTTTGATGCTCCATGCTTGGTTTTATCCACTTTCTTGTGTTTGGTCCACACTTTGGAGTACTTTTCCTATGAATTCTTGGACTAACCTATTAACAAGAGCCACAAAGGTTGCTGCTTTTCTGCTGTTTTGGTTCGAGAAAAGTCGAAAATGAATATTCTCGAATTGGACGGGACAAAAGCCAAAGTGCCTATTTTTCGAGGCGAGACGGAGGAGGGCCAGGGGCTGGCCACACCCTCCTAGACGCGGGCTAGGCCTGGCCGCGCCAGGGCATGGTGTGGTGGCCCCAGACACCCCCTCGGTCTCCCTCTTCGCCTATAAGAAGCCTTCTGACCTAAAACTCCGGGGGGTTTGACATTTTTCCAGAAGGAGTTTCGCTCCGCCGCCACCACTAGATTCCACGAAACAGCACTAGAAACTCTGTTCTGGCACCCTGCCGGGATGGGGAATTGGAGGAGATCATCGCCATCATCATCACCATCGCTTCTCCATCGACCATCCATGTTTCCCCCATCTATGAGTGAGTAATCCCCCATTGTAGGCTATGGGGATGGTAGGGATTGGATGAGATCGTTCATGTAATGGCATCAGATTGTTAGGGCATGCATGGTGCCTAGTATCTTTTATTAGTGCTTTATGACTTTGTTGCGACTTGTTGTGCTTAATGCTTGTCACTAGGGCCCGAGTGCCATGATTTCAGATCTGAACATATTATTGATTCATTATGATAGTATTGTTTTTGGTCTTATCTGCAAGTTGTATACACACGTTGTTTTCCGTAACCTATGGCCCCGAAGTGACAGAAATCGGGATAACCGGAAGGGAATGGCTTTGATGTGAGGATCACATGTGTTCACGGAGTGTTAATGCTTTGCTTCGGTGCTCTATTAAAAGGAGCACCTTAATTGCCAGTAGTTCCCTAGAGGCCAGCTGCAAGCGAATGGTGAGGACAAAACATGTTGTGCAAGTTCTCATTGCGAGCACGTATGACTATATATGGAACACATGCCTAGGATTGTCTAGTACTTGGATGCTTTATCTTATTTGTCTGCAATTTCCCTATGTTCTGATTGCTATGTGGATTGGCTTGTCCATGCAACGCCCGTCCATCCATCCCTATGCCTACCGCACTCGAATCCCACTGTTACTTCTTTTGTTACTACTGTCTTTGCTTTACTACTGCTGTTACTTTACTATTCCTACTACAAACTGTTGCTACTAATAAACTGCTGTGAGCAAGATTGTTTCCAGGTGCAGCTGAATTGACAACTCAGTTGTTAAGGCTTATAAATATTATTTGGCTCCCCTTGTGTCGAATCAATAAATTGGGTTTCACTTCCCTCGAAAATACTGCGATACACCCGCTATACTTGTGGGTCATCAGTCCTCTCATGTTAGTGACAAGGGTCTTGGGGACCCAAATAGACCAAGGAATGTAACAATCATAAGAGCCTACATAACTAGCATAAACATCACCATAATAATCGCAAGATAATTCAAAGTTAGGATTGTTAGCCCCTGCAAAACCATCATAATTAGACTTGTGATTGGTGATGTTGGTAGTCTTTGGTTGAGTAGTCTTGCTCTTCTTCTTCTTCTTCTTCTTCTTGTTTTTCTTGTTCTTTGTCTTGGGAATGTAATCAAGACCTTCTTTTCTATTGTTTGTCCTTTGCTTGCTCAGTATCTCCTCAAGAACCTCTTTACCTTTGTGTTGAGAACCTCTTGCAAGATCTTCTTTTCCATAAGATGATGTGGAGATACTTGGCACATCATACAACTTCAATTGAGTTTGGAGCTGATCATGAGAATCATTTAGAGTAGAGTGATCACTCTTCAATGCCTTGTGAGCACTTTCAAGTTTATCAAACTTCTCTGAGAGTCTAGCATGAGCAGCCCTAAATTCAATATTTTCTTTCTTTAGTTTCTTTACCTTGACAAGAGCATTGTCACGTTCTTTGATGAGCCGAGCCACAACTTCTTCATGTGACTCCTCAATGGATTCGAGTCTCTCTTCCAAAGATACTCGAGCTTCCTCTTCTTCTTCCAAGGCATTCTTCAAAGAAGCTATCTCCAAGGCATCTTCTCTTTCGATTCTGCCCTTTTCTTCAAGAAGATCTCCGACTTGAGCAAGTTGACTCATAAGAGCATCAAAATGGAGTTTGTGCTCACCTTGCAGGTTACTGAAAAAGTTGTCCAAAGCAATAACTTCTTCTTTCATTTTAAGACTATCATGATCATCCATATCCAAAATTATGTTAGTCTTAGGAAATGAAGAGCTAGAACTTGATACCTCAGACCCTCTTGCCATAAGGCAAGTGGCGTTGTTGTTGATGACGTTCTCGTTTGGCGAGTCGAAGAGAGATGATGGAGTCGATGTGGTGGCTATAGCAGCCACCTCGCAAGAACTATCTTCATCCTCTTCATATTCACTTGCAGAGGAGTATTCTTCTTGTGCCACTAAGACGATCTTGGGTTGCTTCTTGTAGGGGCCATTCTTTTTAATAAATGGCTTCTTCTTAGGTGCTTTGGATTTTTCTTTAAGAATGAGCCTGCCACCATTGTCTTCTCTATTTTGATAAGGACACTCGGCTACAAAGTGCAGCCTATCTCCACAATTGTAGCATGTTCTCAGTTTTGGGCCACTTTCTCTTCTTCCACTTGACCCATTCTTGCGCTCGAGTTCCGACTTGGCCTTGGAAGGATCCTTCCAAAAGTTCCTTGCATAAAACGCCATGTACTCACCATGAGCACACTTCACTTCATCGGGGCAGTCCATGGAGGCCCCCTCAAAAGCTCTTTCATCCTCCTCTTGCTCAACAACATTAGCTTTTTGAGCAACATTGACACCCTTTTGCATTCCAATGGCCCGAGCATGGGCATCTTCAGCGTTCTTTGCAGCAACTTTAAATGATGCCATTTCTTGCATGACTTCATTGGATGTCATTTGATGGTAGTTATGTCTACCTTGTAAGCTCTTCAAGTCCATTGGCTCGAAAGGCATTAAGGCACTCACATATTTTCGTTTTATCCACGCATCATCAATGTGAGTGGCTCCATGCTTTCCAAATGTTGTTGCAATGCCCTTGAGTCTTCTATACATGTCTTCATGGTTTTCACCATCCAACATGTAGAATCCCTCAGCTTCATTACTAAGGGCATCATACCTATTCCTTCTCGTGCTTTCATTCCTGATAAAGAGATCGGTGAGGGCATCCCAAGCTTCTTTAGCTGTGTTGAGATGTTCAATGTGGGGCATGTCCTTGGGACCCACACCGAGTTGTATCATGTGGAGAGCTGTAGCATTCAATTGGCTGTCCACAACTTCTCTCCTTGTCATATTGGAATGATCTCCAATACGAAGACCCTCTTCAATAATCCTCCAAAGTTTAATTGAGGAGCTGCAAACATGAGACTTCATTAAGAATTGCCATTGATTAAAAGAGGATGCAGTAAGCTTGGGTGGATCACCCCTATTGTTTATATGAGGATGAGGGGTAGGTGGATCGGGGGAATATACGTGACGAACCTCACTATATTCCTCCTTACCACTTCCCTTCTTGGAGGTGGAACCATTATGTTTTTCACCTACCACTTCATTATCCTTGGATCCGGTGTTAGCCTTATCCTTGGATGATGGTGTGGCGGCCTCAGAGGAGGATGGTGATGGGGCTATGGATGATGTGAGACGAGCAATCATTTGATTCATCTCCTCCATCTTGGCCTCAAAGGATTTCAACAAGGTTGTTTCCAACATCTCGAGGTCATCCATTGTGACCTTATCCACAGCCTCATCCCCATCTCCCTTGGTACCCATACTTCTCTTAGGCGGTTAAGCCCGAATAAAGAGCTGGGGCTCTTATACCAATTGAAATGGATCGTATGGGCACCTAGAGGGGGGTGAATAGGTGCTACTTCAAATTTTAATGCTTTTTCTATTTTAGGCTTAGCACAAAGGGTAAATTATCTAGATATACTATTAGGTGGAATTTCCCTATATGCAAACCCATCTACTAGCGAGTAAAGAGCGAGTGGAAGAGGAACGGGTAAACTGTAGTGAAGCACGCGGAGACACAAGATTTGTTTGACCGCAGTTCCTTCCTTGTTAAGGGAAGTACATGTGTGTTGGAGGGGTGGGCGGTACTAAGACCACCACGCAACAATAGGCCTCACCCTGTTCTCCGATGGATCCCGCCACCAAAGGCCTGATCCACCTTTCCACTTTAGGGACCCTTCGAGGCAGGTACTGGTGCCTTTACACAATTAGCGGGGCACAACTCCACAATCAACTTGGAGGCTTCCGTAATGACAACAAGCTGCCACAAGAACAAGTTATCCATAACAAAGAACAAGATCTAGATATTGACAAGAATACTAGATCAGGGATTTCTCCAAATGAATGGAGAGGAGTTGATGCGCTTGATTCGTGATGACGATGACAATTCTCTCCTCCTTCAATTCCCCCAAAGATCGAAGCCTTCGGGTGGTTGAAGTGGGAGATCTAGAATGGGAGCTCTTGCATAGTGTCTGAACAATTTCGAATGAATCAAGAGTTCTGAACGTTGGGGAAGGAGGGATATTTATACCCCCTTCCAAAACCAAGCCGTTGGAAACTTTGGGGGCCGGATTATCCGACCCAAGTGAGGGCCAGATTATCCGGCCTGGGGAGAACTCCGCCCCAGACTCGGAATATCCGGCAGATAGTCCACCCCCTCTCTGAGTGTTGCGTAGAGCTTGCCCTTGATCATCTTCTAGGGGCAGGATTATCCGGTCCCATGTGAAGGCCGGATTATCTGGCCTGGGGATTAAAAACCACCCCAGTTCGGATTTTCCGGGAGAAAATCCGACCGGAATCCGAGCGACGCGCCTTGGCATGCTTTGCTCAAATTCTGGGGGCCTGATTATCCAGCCCATGCGATAGTCGGATTATCCGGCCTGGGAAAGAAAAACCGCCCCAGTTTTGATTTTCCGGGCAATAATTCGCCCCCTCTCTCGGTGATGCACCTTGGCAGTCTTTGATCAATGAGGTAGGTCAGATTATCCGGCCCTTGGTGGGGCGGATAATCCGACCCCCCAAACCTCCTGCACACTTAGAGCACATGAGAAATCTCCACAGTATTGTTATCTAACACACAAAACACAGGAAAACATGAAATGTTCTTTCAATATGTGTATATTTACTTAATAAGGGAGAAGTATGAAACATTTGAAAATTGTTCAAAGTATTTCAAGATGAAATGGAAAATTATTGTAACAAGAAAATAAAGAGTTTATGATTGGATCATAAAGGGAGATATTTGAGTTACAATATCAAAACACCTAAGATTTGAGGAATTGTTCCATGGATTTGTATTTCCTGTTAAACAATAGGAGTATGGAATATCCGAGAGATGAAATCAAACCTTATTTGACATGGTAAAATCAAAGGTGTCATTTATAAAACGACCATTATGTTTTAAGGATTAAAGCTTTAGAGACTACCGCTTTTACACTGAAAAGAGCGCCATCATGACCTGTTGAAATGACACCATATGAGTTATGGTTTGGGATAAAACCCAAGTTGTCTTTTCTTAAATTTTTTTATGCTAGGCATAAGTAAAATGTTTACAACGAAAGTCAGATAAGCATGTATTTGTAGGTTATCCCAAAGCTATTTTTGGGTATTCCTCCATAACACCAAAGACAAAAGATTTTATCGCTTAGAACGTTAAGTTTTTTGAGAAGAAATTTTTCGCCAAAGTTAAGTGGTAGGACGATAGAACTTTGATTAGATTGATGAATCTAAGCAACATGTGCTAAGTAGCAAAGTGCCGGAAAGTGTCTCGAAGGCGGCCACGATTCTCATGGCTTCTATGACTACAAAATTTGTAATCTCGGAGGTTAGAGTTCCTATTGAACCATGTGGATCGGTAACAATCAAATGGTGATATTTGATAAACAAGTCGTTATTGATTTGACAATGATGAACCGACTACATGCAAAGAAGCGATGATGGACCCTGACTCCATAAAGTGACTATAAGTCATAAAATCCGTGATAGTTTCCATACATGAGAAATCAAGTTTTTGAACTTGGAAGATTCTTCGGAAAGGCATAAAGCCTATCGGTCGTATTTGGATTTATAAAAAAATATACAAGGATGTTTCACATCTATGAAATATTCAACATGTCAGAAAAGAGTTTACGACAATGTTCAAGGAGTTGACTATGACAAGATTTGATTTTTCGTATCAATATTTTTCCTAGACGGATTCTTGTAGCAACCACTACATATGTCAATTTTTATATATGGTAGTTTAATAAACAGAACAAAGTTCTTCTAATAGAATGGTTTACCTAGAACGTGTGCATGACATGGTCCGAAGAATTTTGTTAATTCAGAGTATGCTAAAAGGGAATGCAAACTTCAATGGTTGAAGTAAGCATAGCAAAGTTGGAATCTTCACCGTGATGAAACTATTAAAAGGTTTCATCAAAGGCGATGAAGATGATTGCATTTATAAGAAATTAAGTGAGAGCATTGAGACATATTTCTAATATATTATGTATAAGTCATGTTGTTGATTGGAAATGATGTATATTTTATTGACACAGGTCAAGAATTTCATGAAAATTATATTTCGATGAAAGACATGGGCAAAACCAGAATATTAGGCATCAGTGTCTATATGGATAGATTGAGGCGCTAATATGGTTGTGCCAAATATACATAGATGAGATATTAAATGAGTTTAATATGGAAACAAAAAGAAAGGTCCTTGCCGCATGGAAAAGGTTGAATCAAGATTCAAGTGTATTAACACTTGGTGAGTGAAACGAGATTTGAGTGTTTTGACACTTGATGAGTGAAATCACATGAATATTTTGATCAATAATGTACGTATACCGTGATATGTACATATATAGATATTTCCTATGCTCTAAATATTATAAGAATATACCAGAATGACTCATAAGATGGTCATTGAATGATAGTAAGGATATTCTTATGATCTTTGTAAGAACTAAGAATATGTTGGGAGGTGACAAATAGTTCATTGTAAAATCTTACAAATAGTTCATTATAAAGTGTTACATTGATACTAGTTTTGTCATAAGATACAAATTAATTTTATCTCCATTTAGACTTTGGATGGCACAATGTAATGGAAAGAAAGTTCTATGATGGATTTGGATGAGTTACAAAGTTAAGATATTGTGACAGATACTACAACGAATGGATGCGTATATGACTGCTATAGTAGCAACAAAGGAGGGCATTTGTGTTAAGTAGTTTGTTATCAAACTAGGTGTGGTTCACAATGGGATAGTACTATGAAGATATATTGTATAACAATAATATAAACATGTTTTAACCCAAAGGAACTAAAGTTATCACCAAAGGACTAAATTTATACAATGCCATCTCATTTGAGAATGAGTGATGCATAGAGACACAAAGACATGAAAATACACACAAACCTGCAAGTGTCAAATCCGAAGATTATGTTTTCCACTAGAAAACGCATATATACAACACCAGAAAGCCATAGGTGTTGAATGTGCAAGTTTACAAACTAGAATATTAACTCTAGTGCAAGTGGGAGACTGAAGGGAATATGCCCGAGAGGCAATAATAAAGTGGTTATTATCTTATTCCATATTTATGATAAATGTTTATTTTGCATGTTATAATTGTGTTAATTGGAAAAGTTAATACAGGTGTGTTTAATAAACAAATATATAGAGTTCCTAGTTATGCCTCTCATATAAACTAGATCGTTGATTAACAAGATGATCAAGGTTTCCTGATCATGGATATTGGATGTTGTTAATAACAAGGTCACAACGTTGGTGGAATGATGTGATGAACATTCATCCGAAGTATAGTAATACTATCAAAGTCATTATGTTTACATTGCTAACACTTGAAGAGTACTTTGATAACATCAAACATCACACCGTAATAGGGTGACTATAAAGGTGCGTATGGGTACTCTAAAAGTGTTATGTTGAGGCTCATGGATCAAGAGTGGGATTTTTACATCCCGATGATGGAGAGATATACTCTAGGCCCTCTCAGTGATATCACATTGACATAGCTTGCAAGCAAGTGATGAGATCACTAGAATATTATATCATTAGAACGAGAAAAGAGTACTTGTCGGTAACGAGATCAAACTAGGTATGGGGATACCGATGATCGAATCTTGGACATGTAATATATGGCAAGACACAGGGATTTAATTACAACGTTAAAAGGTTCACACGATCACTAGAGTCATCGTTGAATGTGTGGGAGTCAGTACGGATCTTGAGGTCCCGCTAATGGTTATTGATCGGAGAAGGGTCTCGATCATGTTTGCATTATTCATGAACCATAGGGTGACACACTTAAATGATACTGATACCATTTGGAGTAAATATGATGCTAGAGATTGAAAATGAAAGTGCTAAAATTATTTCGATGGACGCCGAAATTGTTTTTGGTCAAATTGTCAAAACTGGTTTTGCGTGTGATATCAAAATGTTGCAAGGGGTTTTATGTGAATGTTTGTTAATTAAAGTAATTTACAACATTCTGAATAAAATAAATAAAAGAGTTTTATTAAATGAGAGATACATTAAATTTGGTGGAAATTTAATGGATGTGAGTGGAGAAGGTTTTATGTGAGTGGAGATTCCACCCACATGAATAAAGGGAGAGGTGGGGTGCAGTGACCCATCATACCACTACATGATATAGTACACTATAGTCGTTGATATAACACCAATGAAACACTGTTCCACTAGTGTTACATCCCTCAGACGGGTACCACAGAAACATAGCAGGTGCAAGACATGACTATAGATTACAACTCGACTCTTTACAAAAGATCCAAAGAATACTCTAGGTTAAAGGGGAACAAAGTAATTACTTACAAAGAAGAACGAGAAATAACAACTCATAACTATTGTATTAATAAGACTAGTATCTACACTATCTGGCTTGCAATTGCTACTATTGCAATGCTCTATATAAGTAGGTTTTATGACTATAGAATATACTCCTATCTAATCAGGAACGTTGTCTTCACTTTAGTTGATGAATATGTTGACTCATTGACTTTATTGAAGAACTTGAGCTTTTGGTGATGATTCCTTGAGCATGAATTGGTGTTGACGATGTCTTCAACGACTTTACAACCTAGCAAGGGTTAAGAAGGTACGGTTGAGTACGAGCATACTCAGCAAGTTCACTAAAAAGGAGTGTTTGATGCACTATCTACAACCACAGACCATAGCTCATAGGCTATGCAGGTTTTCGTAAACATTTCTTCAAAGTTTGCTTTTATTCTGAAAAGCTATGTCCGTCAGCCTTCACAGTTTTACCAGAACTTTATGGAGTTCCTTTCCTGCCATGTTAGTAGATCCTTCCCAGAACAGGGAGTAACATGTCACGACTTTATACACTCTATAGAGGTGTGTTACTTTACCCATAAGAGACCTTAGCTTTGTTGCACATCTGAGTTGCATTCTCTTCCACACTTCCTTAGTGTGGGGCCCAATCTAAGATCCAAGCTAATAACTGTCCTTCTTCACGACCCTGCATGAAGACGCGACCCTTTAGGCAAGACACATCTCTGTTAAGCCCCCTTTCGGGCAAGCTACAACTCTGATAGGTCCCCGAAGACTCTATGAGCCGGTTGTGCCCCTGGCAAGCTCCATAAAGGGTTAACTATTCCTTCGGCAGTCGCTCATAGATAGTCTAGATACTAATATCGCAGGGAACTAAGGGATCCCACACATATGCTGGGCCTCGAAAGGTACACCAGCGCCACGAGATGGTCATCATTCATGCGAAAGGAAAAAGATCCAGCTGACTTCTCTGTCTCATTCCAAATATCATGGTTAACGCGTATTATGCGATGCAAGAATCACTGGTGATATTGGTTGTTTAAGTCCTAGATGATATATTCCTGAACAATGGTATTCCAATTGCCAGACTTAATAGATTAATTGATCACCCTGGATCATTAAACAGTAGTTTATATTAATATCAAAATAGTTATTTCTGACCTTTTTGACATGCAGGTGATGACAACATTTGATTTGCAAATACTTTATATAAAATAACCAAAGGACATGAGCAAGTGTGAATTTGCCTTTGTGATTACAACATTATGCAATGACGATCTTCAAGACAATAGAAGATCCAAAATCTAAAAACAACATCATTGGTCTGGTATAATGTTTAAAAAAGCAAGATGCGATAATGCATAAGTAATGTAATGCAAATTGAGAATCTCGAATCCCCGGAATAAACGTTGATGATCTAGGGTTTGGAAACTAGAAATGGTTTCTTTAGAATATGTTGTCCTTTTAGATTGGTTTCACACTTGTGCTTCTTATTAAGGCTTGTGAGAGTGTGTGAACAACTTGCAGGTACAATAAAGTAACACACATTGGTATAACACCCAAGGTTTTGATAATTGGTTAGAAGCTTATTCTATACAGGTTTTCTATTAATACTTAGAGACTTAAAGATATAACTAGAGTACATTTGTAATTACTTTAAAAGGATAACTTTTGAAGAAAAGTAATACTTTACAAATAAAAAGCATTTAACTTGATGAATATGCACTCTTTGGGTTTTCTCTTAACTCAAGTTATTATGAAAGAAACATGGCCTTGATTAAATTAAGAGGATTACTTATACTTGAGACTTGTCTATTCTTGATATGAGATGATTTTATGGTTTATACACTTTATAATGCTTCCTAGAGGTTAATTTAAGAGTGGTAAAACTTTTAGTTAAGTAGTGTTTTCTTATGATTTTAATTGAATGGATTTGTTTATCTCCTTACAAATGAGTGGTTATAATTTATAAACATGGAAACAACATCACTTAAATTACTTATGAATGATCTTTGGTTTTTCAATCCATTTATAAACTTGTGAGCGAAATAAGGGTAACAGATTTTATTAAGTCAAAAATATTATTATTAAGGATTTTATATTTCCGAAAATCCTTTTAGAAAATAAGATACCCTTATTTTTTATATGATGATCTAAGAAAATGGTTTTAAAATGTTTTGAGATATTTTGTTTTATATAGGTATAATAATTATTATTATTATAGCCTATATGAATAATATCAAAGATATGAGCAACTTTTATATAGCATTTTATGAATTATTGAATAAAGAAAATAAGTATAAATTAGTTTTATTAGATCCTTAAGCTTTTATTTTCTTTAAAATTAGTATATAACTTTTAAATAAGTAGGTATTATTTTGTGATAATTTTGGTATATTATAAGTATTTTTTATGATTTATAAATAATAAGATATGATTTTTATAAGTTGTATTACTTTATAAAAGACTTAATAAATAAAAATATTTAGTTAAGTGGCATAAAAATGTAGGATTAAAGTTTATAATTTATATCTTCTTTTTCTAAGAATTTTGATATATTATATTTATTTTTCTAAATTTTGAATAATAAGTTGTTGATTTTACAAGATTTAATTACTTTATAAAATAACCATAAATAGTAAAACATTATAATAATGATTTAACAATATATGGTAATATATTTAAATTGTAGATTTTAATTTTTTGAAAATTTTGATATATAATACATATTTTTCTAAATTATAAAACAAAAGATATGAATTTTATAACATTTATTCATTTTCTAAAAATAAATCTAAATAGAAGAATTATTTTTACACTAAGACTCAATCTAACCTAGGTCACTGACTAGTAGGGCAGAGCCACGTCAGTTGCCACCTAGGCATTGACTTGTCCAACTTTGCTAACTGGGCAGGAGCGACATGAGCATGACGTCATCTCATCGGTGAGGGTCAGACAGCGAGCGGTGGTGGCAGTCTAGCGCGAGTTAGTAAGCACAGTTGGTGTCCATCGAAAGAGCAGAACACGGGGAGTGTAATAGTTGTCGTGCCACCCCATACTGGTCATCGGAATATCATCGTCGATGACATCCGACGATGGAGGACGGTGAGCTACAACGCGGGTGTGGTAGAGAGCGAGAGGGAGGTCATGGAGGCATTGGAAGAATCATTGGCTCACCAGAAAAACAATGAGATAGTCAACGAGGAGGGAGGAAGTCGAGAGATGACGAATCGACGACGCATCTGTGGCGGCCGGCGGTGAAGTCGATCTCAATTCCAGCGATTGGGGTTGCTTCCCGGCTTGCGCGACTCGATGAGGACGACGTATGCAACGAGGAGGTTCTCCTAGGCACCTCGTCTAGGCGCTAGGAGGTTGGCATCAACGAGCTCTGGCGAGAGACACGGGGCTAGGGTTTCGGGTTCATGTGTAGGGCGAGAGAGAGCTCCCGAGAGAGAGGAAAATGAGGATGAGTGAGGGCGTCGTTGTGGCCTTCTTATCCCCTCCAGGTGACGACGGTAGGGATTTCGACGCCGGCGAGCGGCAGTGGCGCGAGGTAGACGACGGGATTAAACGGACAAAAGGGTAAGTTAGGTCGGGCTGGTACTAGGCCATGGGGCACGCAGACTATTCTCTCTTCTTTTCTTTTTCTTTTACGAGTTTCTATATTCTGATTTCACAAAACCTTTTTAAATATGAACTTCTTAAGGTTTAAAATATTCAGAAATTTTGGAAGTCATGAAGAATATTATGGAGATCAATTATAACTAGTTTCTCTACATTTCTTGATCGTGTATACAAAATTTATATCTATATGAAAGATTTTTTTATTTAAATATTATGATTAGGATTTAGGGTTTTAGGGTGTTTTATTATTATTTAAATAATGACTTGAAGTATGAATGTGTCCTTCTCTTTAATTAAAGGAAATGTTAAAGAATTTGATTATTAAAACAATGATGGCAATAATATTTTTTTAGGTAAGGCCTCTATTATGGTGGTTTATCACTTTTTGGGTTTTAAGCTTTGTGATTCCTTCAACTCAAATTCCACTAAAATGTTATTCATAATCATCCTAGTTATTTGCAAGATAAACATGGATCATTTCCTAACTAGTTGTTCAGTACCTTCTTAAGTGTAGCTAGTGTCTTGATAGAATCTTAGGATATAATGGTTAATAGCAACTACCATTTATGTGACACATATGATTTAGATTCCACGTAAAAAAATTGCAGGGTTACAAATACCACACTTACTTGGAACTTTAGAGATATATTACCCTCATGTTTATTTATGAATGTTGCTAGGGATCAAGGTTTAAGGACTTACCTCTGAATTTATGATCATAGATGATATCTCAACTTAGAGTGAGATATATAGATTAGTTCCTAATGTGATCTTGATGGTTTCCATGAGACTAGGTTTTTATTAGGGTTTAAGAGAATAAAGTTAACACGGACTTTCTTCAATGCAACACTAAACATGTATTCGAATTATCTCTTAGAAGGCTTGAAGATGACGCCAAATGAAAAAGTGATCAACATGAAAGTTGTGGGTAATTTCCAGCCATACAATTTAGTGTTAAAAATAGTCCAAAACAGAGTCCGAACGCTCTAGAAAAGCCCCGATTAGTGAAGGGTAGAGAAGCAGTTTCGAGATTCCGAAGTTAGTGACGTGGTTGACTCAAACTCTTGCATATGAGATAAATTCGGACAAACCATGAATTTTGAGACATGTGGACCTTTTTAGGATTCACCATGAAGGTTCTAGAGGTTCCCAAGAGCCCTTGGATCCAAGGGTTTTGATCCGATGGCCTCGGTGAAGCCTCCACCAGTATATATTGAGGGAAAACCCTATTTTTGGAGGCATCCACCCATAGCCACGAAACTCCCCCTCCTTGGTAGGCCCCAAGGAGGGGTAGAAGCCCATCCATTGTTGTACCATCTCGAAGAAAAAGTAAGGGCCAAGGGGCCAATGCCCCCAAGTGCAGCCGCCGCCCTCTAGGGTTGCCGCCGCTCCGGGCTACGGGCGACGCTGCCCGCTTGGCCGCGGGCTCCATGGCCGCCACCTCTCCTTCTTTGGGAGGCACGTCTCCATCTCCATCTACAGCAACTCTGCATTATCCCCCTACTATAATCTCTTGGCAAACATGATGTGTGAAGCAATATTTTATCTTCCCTTGATCTATTGTGACTCCATGTCTTTTTTTGAGTAGTGAATTGTTATGGAAAAAGTAAAATAGTTCGTTTGTTGATTGCATTCAGTGTTGTTATCTTTTATGATTGTCTTCTTGTATAATATATGAGTGCACACATATGTTGGGTAATGCATGTAAAGGTGATCACAGTGATGTAATGGAGTGGGGAGGACCGTGGAGGACAGCAAACCATGGTCCAATCCATAAAGTTACATTAGGGGAGACATATATATCGGAAACTCTAGAGTTTATAGCTATGGTGGGACAATTATGTCGTAATAATTCCTATGTTTTGCTCAGTAACATTGTCTTAGGATCCATCATAAGAGTTACGTATGCACATTTATTTAGCTGCACCTAAT
Source organism: Avena insularis (assembly GCA_023614405.1). NCBI lineage: Eukaryota > Viridiplantae > Streptophyta > Magnoliopsida > Poales > Poaceae > Avena > Avena insularis. Next base: position 652,672,057 of record CM042690.1, on the reverse strand, counting down.
TAAGGCTCCATCCTGGAAGAAGCAATAAACAAACAAACAAACGAATAAAATGACAATTGCCTAAACATTTACTCCCTTAGAGAAACTTGCTACTTAAGAAAACTTGTCATCACTCCACTTAATTAGATCAATTTAACTTGCACTAGTTTACTTGTAGTTTCCACTAACACATACTCTTTTTATTTTCTACCTAGTACCAAAACAAAACACACACTTAGATCCTAGCTTTGCATAGAAGGCCATATAAGAGGGTTATAGAACTTTAGAGAATAGATAGTTTACATTCAGCTCCTCGTTATGGCTTGCTATAATCTTGGTTAAAGGTTTCTCAAGAGTTCCTATCCTCAATGCTTCACTAAGCTTGTCTGTAGTTAAGGAATTCCTTTCCAAAATATACACAGTATATTTCTCTCATCAAATTCACAAAGATCACACTTTTCTAAATAAACTAATCATCTGCACTACTAGGAAACAACCTATCTGTGGCGCATGAAAAGGGAACTTCTGTGGCGCATATCTTTGTCGCCACTGTTACCTCGCCACTGATAACTACTTCCTATGGCGCATATGGATATGCGCCACAAAGTTCAGAACTTCGTGGCCGGATCAAGTCATATGCGCCACAGGAAGAACTTCTGTGGCGCATTTACGTGTATGCGCCACATATATGCCATACGCCACTAACTATATAATTATATGCGCCACTGATTGTGTAACATGTATTCGAAGTAAAATACTTTCCTGGTGTATAATCAGGTATTTATACAGGATTTATACAGGATTTATCCAGATGAGTATAAAATACATTGCACAAGTAGTAGATGCATGAAAACCGACATATATATAATACAAACACTTAGAGCCCGATCGAGATACATATATAGTGTCAAGTGCCAAATTTTTACACAAGCGCCGAATACAAAGTTCATATCATCTCACATTACAAATATGAAGTGGCCATTACCTACACTAGGATCAAATAGAATACAACTGTGATAATGGTGAGCAAGAGCATTAGCCCGACCAATATCTTCATCCAGTTCTTCTTCCACAAGTGGTTCCTCCACTTGGCTATCGCCTCCTCTCTAGTCGCGTATCCTTTGTAGATGTTGCCGCTGAACTTGTTCACTTGTTTGTGGCAATCCTCCCACTCCTCGTAGACTCCTGGAACCCTACCCATGTACACCACATACCACCTCGTTGCGATCTCTATAGACGACAAGGCATATTAGTAAAAATACAACGAAAAGAATGAATAAAGGGTTCACATCCATATATATATATATATATATATATATATATGTTCATAGAATATAAAACAAAGGATCCATAAACCTAAAAGTTAGATCATCATAGAAGCAATAAGTTCAATGACAGCACGACCACAAGGTAGTTTAAGTCTAACAACAATGATCATTTCGACCACGAGATAGTAAAGTTTATGACACACACACTAATACAGCGTCCATCAAGAATATACACACCTTTGGATCATGCTAGAGGCACATCAATCATGATGAAGACTTCCTCTTCGAACGGCCGGGAACGGTAGATAGCCCTCTTTCGTCATCCACGTCCTTGTGTCACCACCACTTACGGGCGTTCTTCGATCTCCCTCTTACTCAACCCTCTGGCTTGTTGTAGGGCACCGCCCCTTGTGTTGACATCTTCAATGATGATTTGCGACAACTTCATCTGAATGCGATGGAAGTCTTCTCTAAGATCAGCATCGTCGATTTTCACCAAAGTTTCGGCCCATCCTCGGAGACTAGATGGCAACGTTAGGTTATGGCAATCCCGAACATAGCCTTTAAGGTGATGGAGGACGTAGAAGGCCTCCTTGGCACCAGCAGTCGACTGCTTGATGCAGGGGAAGTCGAGCACGTGCTTGAACACGTGTTTGTCATCCTTGATACATTCCCCCCTATCTACGAAGGTGCATCCCTTCTTGGTGTAGCCCTTGAGAGCCTCATTGAGAACACCCCTTATTCTAGTGTAGTCTTTCTTCTTCGTCAAACTCCCCGAGTCGAAATACGTGGCTAGTGAATACCTCAGGGCAAGGACGATGAGTGTGCAGTATTTGTCTCTGCGCAACACAATTGGAACGGAATGTTGGAAAAAGAGCAAAGGAAAGAAATCTATAAGAAATGCATAAGTTACGGTGACGATGAGCGAGTGTGTGTACTTACTCGGGAAAGAAAGGAAAAAGAAGTGTGCCCTTCCTCTTGTTGTCCACCATGAAATTCTCGAGGTACGCCGTCACCTTGGTCAGTGTCTCTGATCCTTTGACCAACTGGTTGTCCCGCATGTAGTAGGGATCCACTATCGCGATTTTCGGGGTACTTTCTCTCTTGATCGTGAGCGCCAGATTGAGCGTGTATAGGCTGACCAAGTTATAGTCCAGCCGTTTCGTGAGAAACAGCTTGAATATGTCCTCGAACGCTATGAAGAATATATCCGCGGGGGGTTCATCGACGAATCCCACGTCTAATGGCACCTTGGCCGTGAAAACCGGGTAATTTGGATCGTCCTCTTTAAGAAGGAGGGCCTCTAGTGTCTTGACACCCTCGTGCAAAGTTAACATGGCTCCAACCGCAATGTGGATCATATCCGGAGTCAATATCGGATCACTAGCTACATGCACTCGGGGCAAGCCAAATTGTGTGGATGGTACGATGACGGCGTCCTGACCCCGGATCCTCTTCGGAAGAGGCTCGCTCGCACCCTTCTTATTATTATTACCTCTCTTCCTATAGTGCTTCTTCTTCACAACAGTGTCAGCCACTGCCATCTGCTCATCAGTCGCCTTTCGGAGTGTGTTGGGGCTGAAAACTAATCCCGATTTCTCTTGTGGTGGATCGGCGGCCGGAGGCATATCTTGAGAAAGACCATGGAAGACCAGGCGCTGCGTGCATGTATTGGGCCGATCAGCTTGATGGTCGTCGCGAGCTGCGAAGGGTTCTTCATCCACAGAAGGCATATACAATCCTTTGGCAGCGCCGGTGTTGATGAAGTCGTCAACGTTGACCAATTCATCATCATTTTCATGGGTGCCATCATGTGGTGGTGGTAGGGGGGTGACGGCGGTTGCGGCACAATGTCTTTGCCATGTGGCGGTGCACACGCTGCCAAGAGTTGATGGTGACGGCTGGTGGTGGTGACAATGGCGGCTACTGGCTTCCGAGGTGGTGGCCGGGCGATGATCGGTCGAGAGGTGGTGCCGGTGCTCCCCCCCGCAAGACGAATCTGGGTCTTCGGCCATGTCAAGGGCCAGTTGTAGCATTCCCCAAGGGTCTTGTGTTCGTCGGCTCCCTGAGGTTGACAGGGGGGTCCATGTCGTCGTACCCTGGCAACACCCGAGCCAACCTGACCCTCATCACATCATCATCCATTGGATTGTTTGGCATCGTGCGGCTCTCCGGTTGTATAAGAGTGCCCTTGGCAACATCCTTCAACTCACCGCCGACATCTTTAAGCAGGAGTACGCAAGAAGTGTCCTGAGGCAAAAACATGTTGTTGGGCGTCATGAGATGGCAACAGTCATGCATCAAAGGCATAAAGGAGATGACGTGCACTAACTAATTAGTTACCTTGGTGATGGAGTGGATCTCGGCTAATGTAGAGACACGGCGGATGCCGGCGGCCGGCCTATCATCATCTGCAATCTCCCGCTCGGGTGCCTCACGAAGCACCGCCGCCGTCGGCTGCGCCTTATTGGTATATTTGGTGGGAGGGGGCGTCGGTGTGACCAAAACGAGGGGCTGCGTCCCGACGTTGACGGCCGGCGGGGTCACAAGGTCCGGCGACACGGTAACATTGATGCCCGAGTTGCTGCCGCTTAAGCTGGGCAGATGTATCGGCCCCTGTCGACCTCCCGCATTCCAAGCAGTAAGCCCCTCGAAAAACTGAGGGGGGATCATCGAGCGGAGCTTCTCTTCCACTAACTTTTCCACCGTTTTCTGCTCCACCGCCTTCTCCTCCAGTGTCTGCACCTTCATCTTCAGCTCTGCAATAGCGGCTTTATCCTAGTTCTTCCTCTCCCTTCTTTTCTTGGCGTCCTCTTTGTAGAACTCCTTGAACTTCATGCTCGTACCGAAGCCAGACACACGGCCAGCTGAGGACGGCGGCAACCCCTTGTCCCTCTTCTTGTAAGCATTGGTCGCCCTGTTGAAAACCGTGTGCCACGGCTCCGTCGAATCCTGGGACGACTCTATGGCAGTAGCGTTCAGTTCCTCCTCTTGTAGAGACAAGGAAAGGTGAACCCATTTAGATTCTTGGCTTCATTATCTTAATTAGAATGCAATAGACTTGAGATCGGCGATAAATTCCTTACCAGATTCTTCTCGAATTCCTTCATCTCCGGATCGTCGGTGATGAACTCCCCTGTTTCCTTGTCCAGGTAGTAGCGGGCCCGAACAAATTGCCTAAGCTGCAAGTCTGTGATTTTAAGCCAAGGGTTGTCTTTACCAAGGCGTTCAAGCTAGGCATCCTCCTTGTCCCAAATGGCACGTTTTCCCCTGTAACCGCCGCTTCCAAGGTGGTGGTTACCTATGTTCTGTTCCCGCATACTCTTTCCCCATTGAGTCCATTTTATAGCGTCAGCGGTAGCTATATCCGCATTGAATATCCTAAACTCCTCTTCGTCGAGCATCAGATTTTTCTTACTAATAACCTCCCAGCTTTCACCTTTGTCAATGCTATTCTTCACCCGGGTTTTCCAGCTGCTCAAGGCGTTGCTCATCTTCGTGAGGGCTAGTCTGTTCACTGGGTTCTTATTTCTCTCGAGGTTTCTCTGGGAATCTGTATCGCTTGTGAAGCTTCTTAAGGAGGTTATCGACCAAAGCTGCACGGTGGCGAGCACTGGCACCTTCCGCTCTTTTGTTCCTTGTTCTTCTTCTGAGAAGCGGCCGGGTTGCCGCTACCGCCATCCGTCCTCTCGCCGCCATCGGTGCGGGTGCCGCCATCGGTGGTGTCATCCTCTTCGCCGCCGCCTTCACTAGTTCCATCATAGTCGTCTTCGTCCCCCTCGTAATCAGGATCTCCGCCCTCATTGGCCCCAGCAGCTCTGGCGATGGTCGCCTCCTCCTCCGGTGGTGGTGTCATCCTCATCGCCTCCTCCTCCTCCTCCTCCTGTTGGGACCCCTGCCAGAATGACTGGTTGTCCTGTCTAGCTTGTTCTTCGATGCTGATCATGTGCTTAGAAGGGCCAGACTCCTTGTTGCCCGACATGTTTGCACTACTCTATTTAAAAGAGGCAAAATGTTATCACAAATCTCGGCCGAAAAATTCGGCATGACCTTTGCTAATTTTTTGACCTAGGAGTGCCCATTTCTCAACCGAAACGGAAGTGAATCGACACTTCGGGAGAAATGGGTAACTCAAATGAAATCCCTGCAAGACAAAACACCCCATCCCCATATTGACAGCCCCATGCATTGACCCCAGCATCCATCATATCCATCATCCATATGAAGTATATATATAACAGATATACTAGTCCATCATCACATCACAGCCCCATGTATATATATAACAGATATAGTAGTGTAACAGAAGTACTTGAACAATGTATGTAAGTATAGTAATTGCTATAGTACTAGGCTGAAGTGTAACAGTAGTACTTGCCGAACAGCAGATAACAGTTTAACATCCTAATAAATCCAGGTACAGGTCAATTAAATAGATGACACGGATACAGGTCAATTACTAAGAAGGTTCTGTTCCTCGATGTTAATGGAAAATTACCACTTCAAACAAAACACAAAGCTATGAACCTGATATAACCACCTATATCAGGGCATACACATGGTTGCCATTTACATGGGATAAGTCATGAACTAGAAGACAGAAATCTTTCAGAAACATAAATTAGCAACAACGAGTTTTTACTAAGAAATGGCTGATCTTTGGATGGGTTGGCGGTTAATACCGTGCCTCAAATTCTCATCTATGACCAATAGTTGCATAGTAAACAGCTTAGCAGACTCGCAGTAAGCAAAGCAGAAACAACTATAACCAAATTCTCATCTATGACCACCCACACATCCTCCCTACACCTAGTATTTCTTACATCTCCAATGATCCTTCTACAACAGCTATAAAAACATCCTTCACTTCCATCAAACTTGACCAAAAGTGAGAGCACCCAACATAATTCTTATCTTGAGCATTGATACTGGATTTAATATACTTAGCCATCAGAACCCTCTGCTACAGATATAGCACAAGGTAAAAAAAGTAAATTCCAATCACATAGCCCATGTCTGGTTACTAATCCTTAGCCCATGTTTCACATAGCAGTATAGCACAAGGTAAAAAAAGTAAATTCCAATCACATAGCAGTATAGCCCATGTTTCACATAGCAGTATAGCAAATTTCCATCATGTAAAAAAAGTAAATTCCAATCACCACCAAATGGAATCTAAAGAGACCCATAATTCACTTGTGACAATATAGTGTAATTGTCACATCCCAAAATTTTCCAAATTTTGAAATGTGAAAATTTTAAACAAGATAAAGAACCAAGTTCTTTGAAATTCAGAAGGAACAAAAACTTTTGGAACATTTAATTTAATGCCTCCAAAACCCAAGCCAAACAAAATGATTTTTGTTTGTGAAGTGTTGTGCATGTTTAAAAATCCCAAATCATGAAGCATGCTTGAGCATCTTGACTTGGTTGCATTCTAAAAACCTAAGAGAAGTGAAAATTATCTCAAACCCTAAAACTCTATTTATTGGTTAACCCTAAGAACAACGCAATACTCTGCATATACTCCATATTTATATTAAACAAAAGAACTCCTATGAGGGCTAAAAAGATAAAGGACAAAATAATAAAACAATAGAGATTGGTTTCATCCAATTTGGAGCCATGGATAAAAAGATATGAATTATTTTGAGAATATAAGTAAGAAAGGCAATATTAACTATTAAAGCCAAAGTGAATAAATTTGGTTAGAAAAATTTGAGTTAGAAAGTAAATGTGTTCTATAATGCCCTAAAAAACTAATTTGAGCCCCAGGTCAACGACACCGTCTCGGAGACACGAGCTCCGCCGTCGGCAGAACTCCGGCGAGGAATCCCCGGCGAATCTGAGCACCCCTTCATCGACCGTGACCATCCCCGAGACCACATCGACCACGGCGATCGCTGGTAATAGTCCACGGTCTCCCTGCCCCTCTAGAATCACCGGAGTGCCACCCACCTAATGAACCGCCGCCGTGCGCTATCGCCAGCGCCGCCAGTCCATGATCGACGCGCTGAGCACCGTCCGATCCGTCGTCTGTGGCCAGGATTAGATCCTTAGCCTAAGTGGTACGGGCTAATCCGGATCGCCCGTTGGCACTTAAAATCCAATGGCCCACGTTGCCGATCCGCCCGAACCGGTATGAGCCAATAAGAACACGCCATGTAGGCCTGAGCGTCTGTTTAAATTAGAAAATAGGCAGAATTTGTATTAAATTTAGAAATTCAATAACTTTTGATCCACAAATCAGAAAATGCAAATTTGGTGTCTATGGATTCAGAAAAATGAGAGCTTCACTGCTGAGGCCTTATTTCACCCTTTAGCTTCTGTAAAATAGAAGTTTTGGGCAGAACCTTTTTAGGAGTATTTTACCCATAAAAATTGTTTTGTAAATTATTTTTGGGTGAATCTTTTTGCTATGGATTGCAAATTGAACCCTCTATCCAGTAAGACAAAAATGTAAATTTGCTTGGCTATGCCTAATAGCATGGAAATTATTTAGTGAGTTTGGTCTTTCCAAATGATAGAAATTATTGCTAATTGTTACAATTGCACAAATGGTTGCATTTGTAATCTTGCAATTATAAAATATTCAGAAAACACTTAGTATTGTTCAAAACCTTGTTATAGAGATTTGTACAATAAAAATTGCCATCTTGCATGCTTGCATATTTGGCATGATTTTTGTATTGCCATTAGTGTTGACTTTGTGCATGTTTTGTCTTGTTTGTTTTGTTTGATAGATTGTGTGGATTGTCAAGTGTATTACTGCAAAGAGTGTACCAAAACCACCAACTACTAAGGCAAGTGGCACTATCATCCATGTCCTACTATTTTTTTCATTACACTTAGTGGATTTTTATAGTATGCATGATAGGACTACTATGATACTATGCTATGCTATGTCTTATTTAGGATATCCTTTATATCTTCCTTAGTGGAAATACTGTAGATGTAGATGCTTAGCCCTGCTATAGATTCAGGGTGGAATATACCATATTGTGATTATATGAAGTGTTGGAAAAATATATGTTTTGTATAATAAAACAAGTACTTAATGAACCACCTGGGTGGAATGTGGATACTCAGTTGAGAATAAGGTGGCAACGAAGGGAACCATGTCTATGGCTATCTCTTTCGTGTGTGCACTAGGAGAATACCACCCAGGAACTTAGAGATTGAACATGTTTCTTGTAGAGTGGCTTTCGTGTACAGCCACATGCCAAATGGGCGCTGGCCTAGTCAATTACATAGTGGGAGACCCATGCATTGGTACCTCTTCAGGTTAACTTGAATTATGCATTGGAGGTTTATCCTTGCATTGGTGCCTGGTAGATGTGCTGGCATTATGTATTGGGAGGACTTGTATAGAAAGACTTTGTCACATTCTCGATCTGCCGGTACTCCATCTTGGTGAGTACTAATCCAGCGGCCACTGGTGGCGTCAAGACGAGATTGTGTCTTGTGGGTAAAGTGTACAACTTCTGTAGAAGATCAAATTCTAAGTACTTAGCCGTGTCCCCGGTTATGGACAACTCTGAGCAACTAAGGCCTGAAGCTATGGAAGATCTCGACATTCCAATTTATCAAAGTAAAACTTGATGGTGACAACAAGAGATTAGAAGCACTTGGAGTTTGCCAAGGAGTTCAGAAAGTTGTTGAAAGATGAAAAGTATTTTACAAACATAGGATAAAACCATATTGCTTTCTGCAAATAAGCCTAAGATCTACTTAGCCAAATATGCATGTAGTGATAGTCCAACTTATATTCACCAACTTGTGACACTTGCCAATACATTCAAAGTATTGACCCTTGTGGCTGCAACCTATCATGTTGCAGGTTATTCTATTGATGAGTGAGGATTGATGATAGGGGTTATGAGTCTACACCCAACATGTTTGCCTGTGGCACATGAAGATGAAGGACTCCATGCTTTACTTGTATTCTGCTGCTTTGTAATAAGATAGCCTATGGCTATGAGTTTGTAATAAAGTATTTATATTCTGGATCATGCGATGTAATATGACCTTTGTATCTTGATATTACATCTTAAACTGTGGTGCTAGCTATTCGATCCAGGGACTAGCACTGTAATCATAGGGATTCGAACCAAGCCAGGTTTTGGTCTTTATAGATGGTATCAGAGCACTGTGTTGCCTGTAGGTTTGTAACCCTAGGAATTGGACAAACCCCTTGTTAGGAATGAACTTATATTTTTGTACTTATTAGATTTTCTCGTATACCTTGATCATTATTTACTGAATCTCTTCTCATTCAAACATGTAGAGGACCAACCTTTGCTTTCTCCAAGGACCTTGAGGATGGATCATGCCAACAAGGAGATCAAGATACAAGTTGTGACAAGTCCTCGAGCTTGCAAAATATGTGGAGAAGTAGGCCACACCTCTAAGGAACATCAAGATCAATGTCCCTTTTGTGATCACAACCATCCAGTTGGAGAATGCCCCACATCTCAAGTTACTTGTTACCTATGTGAAGGAACCAACCACATTCCTGCCAAGTGCCATCTCGACTTCATAGTCAACAAGTGAAAGAACAAGTCAAGGATGGAATGTATCAAGCTCTTGGGAAGAAAGAAGAAAACCTTAGTCATATCACCTGCTCCAAATGCAAGAAAGAAGGACACAATATCAATGAATGCCCAGAGAAGGAAGTTCAAGAAAACCACAACAACACTTCAAGAAAAAGTACTCGAGATATGACAAAAGTGTTTTGCCATCGCTGTCGGAAGATAGGACACTTCACCGATGATTGCCCAACTCGAAAGAGAGCTCCCACTGATGTTATCATAGTGCAACCCATGAGACATTAGATTGCCTACCAATTATCATGTTTAAGTTATCGATATCGTGTTAGCGTATGGATCATGCCGACCTATGTGGTATGACTATACTAGGTTGCTTGTTTCAAGAAAACTTGTTGTTTTGTTCTATAATGAGTTAAAGTCAAAAGTTGCTAAGTGATTGGTTGCTTGATGAATGTTTGATTGAACAGGTTTGTTTTGGGTTGAGTGTGTTAGAACTCCCTTAAACCTATCTATCTATCTATCTATCTATCTATCTATCTATCTATCTATCTATCTATCATTACTTATCCCTATTGAACCAACAGATGCCTCCAAGACGCGCCAACGACCATGATAACAATGGAGACAACAACAACAATGAAAATGAGATGCAACAGATGATGACTGCACAAACTCAGCTGATGAAGATGATGACACAATTCATGGCAACCATCAACAATCAGAATCAGAACAACAACAATAACAACAACAATCCACAACCTTTGGATATGCTCACTAGATTTCTGAGGTTGAGACCTGCAAGGTTCTCTGGTACTTCTGATCCAATGGTAGCTGATGACTGATTACGTTCAGTAAACAGGGATCTAGTGACCGTTGGATGCTCAGATGCTAAGAAAGTGAGATTTGTAGCACACTTGCTCGAAGGCCCTACAGCTACATGGTGGGACAACTTTCAAGTCACTCACCCCATTGAAGAAGTGACTTGGGAAATATTTGAAGATGGCTTTCGCACTAATCATATCTCTTCAGGCGTGATGAGTCTGAAGAAGGAGTTTCACAACCTTAAACAGCGTCACCGTAGCATTGCTGAATATATTGAGGAATTCAACAATCTATCACGTTATGCTCCAGATGATACTGATACTGATGCTAAGAGGAAGGAAAAGTTCCTAGATGGACTGAATGATGAACTTTGCATGCAATTATCAGTTGCTTATGTTCCAACTTATCAATCACTATGTGACAAAGCTAGAATTTTAGAGAGTAAGAAGGACAAGGTTGAGGACAGGAAGAGGAAGCATAGCTTTGACAAATGTCACTCAGGATCATCACAGAAGATACGTTCATTCAGAAAGGACGATGGGGATTCTGGATCACATCATCATGAAGGAAATAGACATAATCACCACATCACAATAATCACCACATCAACAATGGATGTGGTAGTAACAATGTGAATGGTACTAAAAATGGAGATAACCTTGGTCAAAATCAACATAATGATCCCAAGAAGGACATTAGCCAGTTGCAGTGTTACAATTGTAAGCAACTTGGACACTTTGCGTGAATGTCACGAGAAGAAGAATAATAAGAATATTGGAGACTCTAATGGGAGCAATTCCAATGTGACCCAGAAAGGACATGTGAACCACATCAACATGTATGGAACCCTTGAAGAACTAGATGGTGTGGAAGGTAAGCTTTAGCTAACTTAATTCAGTGGTATAAGAATCTCAAGATGGAGAAATGTTAACAACCTTTGGATGTCAATCATTGGACCCTTAGCCAAGTGAATCATCAAATGCAACCCAACAAAGTTTCCTTTTAAGGGTGGTAGCACCGAAGTATCCTAAAACCCAACCTATTCTTTCTAGCCTTCTCGAATCTTGGGACGAGATTCCTTTTAAGGGTGGTAGTCTGTCACATCCCAAAATTTTCCAAATTTTGAAATGTGAAAATTTTAAACAAGATAAAGAACCAAGTTCTTTGAAATTCAGAAGGAACAAAAACTTTTGGAACATTTAATTTAATGCCTCCAAAACCCAAGCCAAACAAAATGATTTTTGTTTGTGAAGTGGTGTGCATGTTTAAAAATCCCAAATCATGAAGCATGCATGAGCATCTTGACTTGGTTGCATTCTAAAAACCTAAGAGAAGGGAAAATTATCTCAAACCCTAAAACTCTAATTATTGGTTAACCCTAAGAACAACACAATACTTTGGATATACTCCATATTTATATTAAACAAAAGAACTCCTATGAGGGCTAAAAAGATAAAGGACAAAATAATAAAATGATAGAGATTGGTTTCATCCAATTTGGAGCCATGGATAAAAAGATATGAATTATTTTGAGAATATAAGTAAGAAAGGCAATATTAACTATTAAAGCCAAAGTGAATAAATTTGGTTAGAAAAATTTGAGTTAGAAAGTAAATGTGTTCTATAATTCCCTAAAAACCTAATTTGAGTTTTACAAATTTTTAGAAATTTGTTTGATTCAAATTGGATCATTAAATCAAAAGTTATTTAAGAAAACAAAAAAAGAAAAAAGAAAAAAACCGAAGGAATAAAAAAAACAGCGGTAAGCATTTACACCCAAATTTCAACAACACCAACCGCACTCCCCCTTCCCCCCTCTCTTTCTTTCTCACCGACCCCTCCTCACACCCCCTCGCTGACGGCTCGACCCCACTTCCACGTCACCCTCCACCTCACCATCTTCAACCGAACGACGAACGGGTCGTCCCCCTCCTCTGCCGTTACCAAGTCCGGCCGAATTCAAGAGTTTCCGCGAATTAATCTCCACTCTGACCACGGCCTCTTAATCCCCACCCCCTCCTCTTTGTTTTCCCCTCAGACACTGCCACCTGAGAGCCACTAGGCTGCTCGAAATCTTGCTCGGACCACCGCAGACCCCGACGAGCTCCGGCGACGATTCCGGTGAGAACCCGCTGCCCCGCGTCCTTCCCTCTGTCCTGTTTGCTTCGCCATGCTCTCGCGCGCCTACTGACACTTTCCCGTGCTTTTTCTGTGCCTAGGTCGTCGCCACGGTCACCACCGGCATCACCCTCTGCCGCCGCCGTTCACCGGCGATTTCCGACGAGACACAGGTTCCCGTCGCCCTCTCTTGGTTACAGCCAACTTCTACACGACCAAGCACACCTCGCTGATCTATTGCCTTGTCTGCTCGAGCCCTAGGTCGACGACACCGTCTCGGAGACACGAGCTCCGCCGTCGGCAGAACTCCGGCGAGGAATCCCCGACGAATCTGAGCGCCCCTTCATCAACCGCGACCATCCTCGAGACCACCTCGACCGCGGCGATCGCTGGTAATAGTCCACGGTCTCCCTGCCCCTCTAGAATCACCGGAGCGCCACCCACCTGACGCACCGCCGCCGCGCGCCATCGCCAGCGCCGCTAGTCCGTGGTCGACACGCTGAGCACCGTTCGATCCGTCGTCTGCGGCCAGGATTAGATCCTTAGCCGAAGCGGTACGGGCTAATCCAGATCGCCCGTTGCCACTTAAAATCCAACGGCCCACGTTGTCGATACGCCTGAACCGGTATGAGCCAATAAGAACACGCCACGTAGGCCTGAGCGTCTGTTTAAATTAGAAAATAGGCAGAATTTGTATTAAACTTAGAAATTCAATAACTTTTGATCCACAAATCAGAAAAATGCAAATTTGGTGTCTATGGATTCAGAAAAATGAGAGCTTCACTGCTGAGGCCTTATTTCACCCTTTAGCTTCTGTAAAATAGAAGTTTTGGGCAGAACCTTTTTAAGAGTATTTTACCCATAAAAATTGTTTTGTAAATTATTTTTGGGTGAATCTTTTTGCTATGGATTGAAAATTGAACCCTCTATCCAGTAAGACAAAAATATAAATTTGGTTGGCTATGCCTAATAGCATGGAAATTATTTAGTCAGTTTGGCCTTTCCAAATGATAGAAATTATTGCTAATTGTTACAATTGCACAAATGGTTGCATTTGTAATCTTGCAATTATAAAATGTTCAAAAAACACTTAGTATTGTTCAAAACCTTGTTATAGCAATTTGTACAATAAAAATTTCCATCTTGCATGCTTGCATATTTTGCATGATTTTTGTATTGCCATTAGTATTGACTTTGTGCATGTTTTGTCTTGGTTGTTTTGTTTGATAGATTGTGTGGATTGTCAAGTGTGTTACTGCAAAGAGTGTACCAACACCACCAACTACTAAGGAAAGTGGCACTATCATCCATGTCCTACTATTTTTTTCATTACACTTAGTGGATTTTTATAGTATGCATGATAGGACTACTATGATACTATGCTATGGTATGTCCTATTTAGGATATCCTTTATATCTTCCTTAGTGGAAATACTGTAGTTGTAGATGCTTAGCCCTGCTATAGATTCAGGGTGGAATATACCATATTGTGATTATATGAAGTGTTGGAAAAATATATGTTTTGTATAATAAAACAAGTACTCAATGAATCACCTGGGTGGAATGTGGATACTCAGTTGAGAATAAGGTGGCAACGAAGGGAACCATGTCTATGGCTATCTCTTTCGTGTGTGCACTAGGAGAATACCACCTAGGAACTTAGAGATTGAACATGTTTCTCGTACAGTGGCTTTCGTGTACAGCCACATGCCAAATGGGCTCTGGCCTAGTCAATTACATAGTGGGAGACCCATACATTGGTACCTCTTCAGGTTAACTTGAATTATGCATTGGAGGTTTATCCTTGCATTGGTGCATGGTAAATGTGCTGGCATTATGTATTGGGAGGACTTCTATGGAAAGACTTTGTCACATTCTCGATCTGCCGGTACTCCATCTTGGTGAGTACTAATCCAGCGGCCACTGGTGGCGTCAAGACGAGATTGTGTCTTGTGGGTAAAGTGTACAACTTCTGTAGAAGATCAAATTCTAAGTACTTAGTCGTGTCCCCGGTTATGGACAACTCTGAGCAACTAAGGCCTGAAGCTATGGAAGATCTCGACATTCCAATTTATCAAAGTAAAACTTGATGGTGACAACAAGAGATTAGAAGCACTTGGAGTTTGCCAAGGAGTTCAGAGAGTTGTTGAAAGATGAAAAGTATTTTACAAACATAGGATAAAACCATATTGCTTTCTGCAAATAAGCCTAAGTTCTACTTAGCCAAATATGCATGTAGTGATAGTCCAACTTATATTCACCAACTTGTGACACTTGCCAATACATTCAAAGTATTGACCCTTGTGGCTGCAACCTATCATGTTGCAAGTTATTCTATTGATGAGTGAGGATTGATGATAGGGGTTATGAGTCTACACCCAACATGTTTGCCTGTGGCACATGAAGATGAAGGACTCCATGCTTTACTTGTATTCTGCTGCTTTGTAATAAGATAGCCTATGGCTATGAGTTGGTAATAAAGTATTTATATTCTGGATCATGCGATGTTATATGACCTTTGTATCTTGATATTACATCTTAAACTGTGGGTGCTAGCTATTCGATCCAGGGACTAGCACTGTAATCACAGGGATTCGAACCAAGCCAGGTTTGGGTCTCCAGAGACGGCAAGGTGGCTCTCCACGGATAGGCTCCTCCTCCACGGGCAGGCTCCTCCTCCACGGGCTCTGGCAATGGGGGGCGGCTCTCCTCCACAGGCTCCGGCGCGGTGGTGATGGCGCTGCGGACGGGCTCCTCCTCCACGGAGGCTCCGGCGCTAGGGTTGCGACGACAGATAGAGGCGACGGAATGATTGACTAAGTGTGGATCGAGAGAGAGAAAGGGGGATTAGGGGGAGAGGCCGAACCGTTCTGTGGCTAAGTGTGAAAGTTCTGTGGCGCATTCCCACAGAATGCGCCACAGAAGTTGGAACATCTATGGAGCATTCTGAAGGAATGCACCACAGAACTTCTTGACATAGTAAAAACCGTGGCGTCTCGTAGTATGACAAGATCTGATACTTGTCCTAGTGGTCTTGCTCGCTTGCTCTCACCTGGGGCAGCCAGGTTCGAATCCTGGCTGTCTCACACATTTTTTTCTTTTTTTAAATGTTTTTAATTACATACATATGCATATTTATTCAAAAAAATAAGAACATATACATATATGCATATTTATTCACATATGCATATTTATTCAAAAAAAGCAAGAACATATACATATATGCATATTTATTCAAAAAAGTAAGAACACATATGCATATTTATTCATACATATATATTTGTGTGTTTGCTTGTCACACATAAATGTGAATTTGTATACCCACACGATTATCACATTATATGTTTTAGTCTCTAACTAATACCCACACGAATTAATACACCAAAAAGTCACACAATTCCTAGAGTCTCTTCACGATTTTCTTGCCCTTTTTCGTTGCGGTTGAATACTTTAGCCCGTGCACTTTGAGATTTCTTCTTGTGAATGGACAATCTTTAGTAGGCAGTATGGTCTTCCTTCTTACTTTAGTAGTAGTAGGCATGTCGAAGTACTTGTCGAATTCCTCTTCGATTTTTGGGTCGCCGTTTTTGTCGAAGTTTTGCTCGTTGGCGGCTCCTTCCATTCCGAAGATGCTCCTCTTGCCCCTCCTAACTACAACACGATTGGGCTTTGACGGGTCGGTAATAAAAAAGCATTGATCATCTTGGCTAGCGAGTACCCAAGGCTCATTTTTTGCGGAGGCGTTCTTTGTTGATTTGGCATCTGGTATAACCATTGTGGTGAAATAGCGGCCTTCTTTTTCCACGTTCTTGGCCCATCTAACACGGAACATCGGTACGATCTCTCCACAGTAGTCGAGCTCCCATATCTCCTCGATCCTTCCGTAGAATCTTTCCATCACAGTAGTCTCGTCATCAGCAAAGGATAGCATAGTTACTCCTGAGTTTTGATATTCACTATTCTTGTCCTTTTCCTCGGTGTAGAATCTGTAACCGTTTATGTCGTATGACTGATAGGTCTTTAGGTTGTGCCCTGGGCCCTGCGATAAGGAGAATATGAGTTTTTGATCTTCCGTAGAAGGCGTCTGTGGGGGATTGTCCAGTTGCCTTTTCTTGAACCAACCCGTGAAGCTGGAGTTGTGCTCTCTGGTTATGTCTCCGTTCTTCCTCGGCCGGCCCTGGTCGACGTACTCCTGCTCGATTAAGCTTCTGTGCTCTTCGACCCAAGGGCCGACCACTTCAATGTGTTGTAGTGCGACTCGGTGTGCCCTTTCAAAATCAGTGCGTCGACCATCAATGCCGACATGTAGTGAGCGGCAGCCCTCGCGGTGACCATATCCACCGAGCCTGCCGAGGTGCTTCTTTGTGGGTATTCCAACATCCTCGTTCTCGGTGGTTAGATAATTCTGGCAGAAGGAGATGCACTCGTAGATCAGAAAGCCCTTGGCTATGCTTCCATCTAGACGAGACATGTTGCGAACGAATCCTTTGATGACACCATTTAGCCTTTCAAATGGCATCATGTTGTGCAGGAATGTCGGCCCGAGCTGGATGATGTCGTCCATGACATGTACAAGCAGATGCACCATGATGTCGAAGAATGCGGGTGGGAAGTAAATCTCAAGCTCGCATAGTATCATCACGATCTCTTCCTATAGCCTGTCGAGCTGCTTCACACTGATCGACTTCCTAGATATGACGTTGAAAAAGTTACAGAGGCCAAACAACGTCTCACGGACATGCTCGTCCATTATCCCACGGATCGCAACAGGGAGTATCTACGTCATCAGCACGTGACAGTCGTGAGACTTCATACCGCTGAACCTCTTCTTCGTCACGTCCAGATATCTGCTTATCTTCCCCGAGTAACTGTGAGGAACTTTCACTCCTAAGAGGCACCTGAAAAACTGCTCGAGCTCCTCCAGACTCAGAGTGAAGCAGGCAGCACGAAGCACCACCTCATTCTTCTTAACTCTTTTGCGGCGACCTTGAGTCCCTTCCTGATGATGATGATACTGAAGATCTTTATTTATGCCAAGCAATTTAAGGTCCTTTCTTGCTTTCGGCCCATCCTTGGTCCTCTCCGGCATGTTCAGTAGAGTGCCAAGCAGGTCCTCTAACGTTCTTTGTGATGTGCATTACATCGAGGCTATGGGGAGTGTGAAGGACCTTCCAATATGGCAGGTCCTAGAAAACAGACCTTGCTTTCCATACACCCAGCAGCGGCTTTGTCCTCGGTCGTTTTTCGGTAGCAGGCAATCTGCAATTATTCAAAAGCTCCTCGATTTCTTCGCCGCTCCTCGAACGCGGGGCTCTTTTGAGCTTGTCCTTACCATTGAACAGGTCACCACGTTTTCTCCACGGGTGATCCATGCGGAGCCACTTTCGAGTACCTTGGAACACGGTTTTCGAAGACCCTGGATCCCTTGGTAGCTGGAGATGCGGTGTCCCATCCATGCACTTGACACATGCATTGTGTCCGTGGTTCACCTGGGCCGATACATATGCGTAACCAGGATAGTCCTGCACGGTCGTGAGCAACGTGGATCTCAGATGGAAATATTCTTTAGTGTAGGCGTCCCACGTATGGGCCGGCGTCTCCCACAAGCTGGCAAACTCCTCTCTCAATAGCCTGAGATACAGATGCATATCGATACCTGGTTGTTTCAGCCCCTGAATAAGAATGCTCATGTGTACATATCTTTGCTTCGTGCATAGCCACGGGGGGAGGTTGTATGGCCATACAAACATGGGCCAGGTGCTATGCGTGCTACTCTGGTTTCCAAAAGGATTGAGTCCATCGGTGCTCATACCCAGCCTGACATTCCTTGCATCGCCCCCGAACTCTTCGAACTCGATGTCTAATGCGTTCCACTGGCTAGCGTCTGAAGGGTGTGTCAGGATCTTGCCCTTCTCTGGATCATCTTCGGGTTTCTCTCTTTCCGCGTGCCATTGCATGAGCTTTGATTCCTTAGGATCTACGAAATATCGCTGCAGACGAGGGGTGATCAGAAAGTACCATACCACGTTTCGAGGAACTTTCTTGTTCCCTCTCTTGTACCATCCTTGGCCACACACCGGACAAGTGGTTCTATCCGAGTACTCGTTCCGATAAAGTGCGCAATCATTGATGCATGCGTGGTATTTAATGTGTGGTAGGTCGAGAGGGCACACGATTTTCTTGGCCTCCTCGATACTTGTTGGCAATGTGTTCCCCTTAGAAAGTCGGTCGTGCCAGTATTCCATGTTCGCGTTGAAGCTCACCTCGGTCCATTTGTGTTCGGCCTTCATCTCTAGAGCCTTGAGCGTTACACTCAAACGTGTATCCTCGGGGCGACACCAGGATACAATGGTGTCATCCCGTCTACCTCCATTTGGGCCAGCTTGACTTTCTCTCTGGCTGCAGCTTTGTCGTTGCTCGTCTCCTTGAGGAGCAGTTCTTGAACATGAGGGTCCTACAAGATCGAAGTTAGCAGCGTTTGTGTGTTCGCGTCTTCTCCTTCTTCATGATCATGCCCGTCGTCATCTCCTTCTCCATGCTGATCATGCCCGCCGGCATCTCCTTCGTCATGATGATCATGCCCGCTGGCATCTCCTTCGTCATGATGATCATGCCCGGTAGACTCTTCGTCTTCTCGCCCGCCCACGTCTTCGTGACCACCACCATGTCCTGTCGACGCCTCATTGAGGTCGCGCATGAAACCGCGCCTAAGTAGGTGACCCTCCAATTGTCTAGATTCAGGGTCGATCCAGCGCTGTAGTTTGCATGTTCGACATGGACATCTTATCATGGTCTTGTTGTTCAGAATCATGTCCTCCTTCACGCCTTTCTTGTACCTAGCAATTCGACCTTCGCTCATCGTGAGTACCATGGTTGCCTGAGCGGTCAAAACAGAGAGTATAGGTGAGAACCACACCATATGAACACACACATGCATGAATGCTAGCCGGAAAAAATTCGGCATGACCTTTCCTAAAATTAGGACATATGGGTAGTGCAAAAATTTGCCGAAATGGAAATGAATCAACATTTTGGCAAACATCGATGCAACCACACCGGTCGGGCCCGACAACAACAAGCAAACAACAAAAAACTTCCTCCCATTGCAAACATTCATGCACCACACACAAGTATCGTCTCGCCATGGATCGCACACACACACCGCACGCGCGACAAGCTTCACCTACATGTTCATGATGGCCAAGTACTCACCTAGCTATAGTAGACACAATAATAGCGAGACGAGACCGCGTGATGAGAGAGTATGGACAAATAGATCTACAATGCAAGTTGGTGGAGAGGAAATTAGTAAACAAATAGAGAGATATGTGAGAGAAAAGTAAGAAACTTTTAGATCTAGAAGTTGGAGCGAAGCTTCTACTTACCAATCTATGGATTAAAGTAGGTTTAGATATAAGAAAATGGAGAAACTATGGGCAAGATGGGGTGTGAGGGAGGAGGAAGACGAGTTGGGAGGAGGTAGAGATGTGAAATGGGTAGTGGTGGGATAGATAGATAAGAAAGCTAGCTCATGTCACCTTTTTAACATATGGATCTGGACGCCCTCATCTGTGGCGCATAAGTTAGAAATGCGCCACAGATGCTGAAACTTCTGTGGCGCATTTCTACCATGTGCGCCACAGAAGTGGGTGAATAAGATTCTCTCTGTGGGGCCCACCCCCAAGTTCTATGGCGCACGTTGACATATGCGCCACAGAAGTGCACTTCTGTGGGTCAACGTGCGCCACCGAACTTGGGTGAATTAGATTCTGTGGTGGAGCCCTCCTCCATGTTCTGTGGCGCATGAGGAAATATGTCTTCTGTGGCGCATATTACAGAATGCGCCACAGAACTTGGATCATCCCCCCGCCGGTGGGTCCCACCAATCTTCTGTGGCGCATGCTCTGGAAAATACGGCACAGAACTTCCAAACTTCTATGGCGCATGCTTTCCAGTGCGCCACTGATGTCTTCCTGTGGCGCACAGATTGACCTATGCGCCACTGAACATCTTGTCTATATATAGGTTGTTTCCTAGTAGTGCTGACTCCACCATATCCATCATCATCTGATGACATGGTCATGTCACTACCTCCCTATTCAATCTCCATTCATCCTTTGATATATAACCTCCATTTCTTAGCCACCCTTGATAAATCCATCAATATAGTTGTTTCTAACTCCATCCATTAACTCCTTTATATTCTTCTGTAACATCCTGATTTTTACGGGTTAATTTTTTTTAAGCGAAGGATGTTACCGTGTAATAAAATGAAACAATATTTTTATTTATTTATTTGAAGTTTTTATAATTAATTTCAAACTATTTGGAATTAATTTAGCATTTGAATCATCAATCAATCGCCACACATTTATATTTGGATTTGAGTTCGATTTGCCAATTTACTTCTTGTTTGGTTCTTTACAAATTTCACTCGTTAGATTTAATTTGGACTAACAAGTACAAGCACATGCACGTGCATGCATGCATGGCATGTCATGCTCCTTTTCTCATTCCCGTGTGTATCGATGCGTACTAGTACTTGTTGCTCGTTTTTTTTTTCTTCTTTCTCTAATTCTTTTCGTTGTCTAACGATCCAAACAAAACTAGTTAGCCAGCCCACCAAAGGCCCAGTTATCCAGCACCCAGCCTAGCTGCCCAGCAGAATCGGTAGCTGTTCACCTGGCGCGGCAGGAGTCCGTATACGACACTTACAGCGTCTCCGACACCGATTCTTCCGCAGCCGCAAACAGCTCCTCCCTATCGCAGCTACAGGTCATCGCCCCTGCTTTTCTTTTCCACCCCACAGCCGCCGTCTTAACCCTAAATCGAAAACCGATCTAATCTCGCGAAGCTCCATGAGGCCACCACCAACGCCGCTCGCGTTCCTGACGATTCCAGCCGCGGGAGGAGGAGCCGCTGCTGCCACGTGACCAAGAGGCGGAGAAGGGCTGATTCGTGGAACCGGAAGGACAAGCGGCTGATCACCGACGACGAACTCGTCCGTCGGTTCCAACTCAGTTCACTGTCCTCCGCGGTCGACCGTGTCACACTCGGTGAGAACCAGCTAAAACCCTTGTACACACGAGTTAGTCTAGATGCGATCTACCTTGTAGACATGGTTTCCGACTGTACTTTTATAGTTGACCGCGATGCCGGTGAACCGAAGGAAGATTAGGCCAACTTACACACGTTTGATGATCCTGTGTCCAACTTACAAAACGTCCCAGGTTATTCAAACAATCCACTAGCGAATTTAGATGCGAATATTTTTGATGTTTATCAATCTATTTTGAAGGGCTTTTGATTTCAGTACACCACGTACACCGTGCATATGTCCGTGTATTGCAATTGCCTAGTGTGTCGCTGCTAGCTATTTAGGTTTTCATGTATGCCTAGTCTATATTTTGTGTATCTCTTTGAACCGATCGGCTAGTTGCGTATGAGTTACGTAGTAGCTGTTGCATACTGATTACATGTACTTGCTAGATCATCACGTGTACCCTTTTCTACTAGGTAAATTAGCTAGTTCAGTATTGTATCATTGGAGCTTGTCAGTATACATACATCATCGGCACCAGTGCTACCTGCTGGTCGTGTTTGTAGGCTAGGATTAGTATGAGTTTTATTTTGGCTGCATGTTATTTATCAGGCTAGTTACTAATTTATTGTGTAATTCTTCAGTTAGTATAACCCTGTTAGTTTCGCAATAATGCCATGCTACTGTTAACATTATTTTGCAATTTAGGTTACCGTCTATAGATCATGTAGATCACGTTCTTTAGTATTGCATGTACAGATAGTCTAATCTTAGTTTAGCTCATTTGTACTACTAATGCGTGTGTATGTGTAGTGTGTTCATCTTAATTTCTGCATGCATGCATGTATAGGGTACAATAGCTTTCTACACGCCTTGGT
Organism: Avena insularis; assembly: GCA_023614405.1. Taxonomy (NCBI): domain Eukaryota; kingdom Viridiplantae; phylum Streptophyta; class Magnoliopsida; order Poales; family Poaceae; genus Avena; species Avena insularis. The sequence goes on along the minus strand of CM042690.1, from coordinate 652,649,404 downwards.
TATTTCATGTATGGTTAATTATATGCCTAGCTCGCGTATAGTTTCTTTTATTTCAGTGCATCATATACTTTAATCCATGTCACCTATAGTGACCATATTATGTATATATTATTTTCCTAATAGATTATTATTAGTCGTGAACGCTAGACCGACCCCTATACCGAACCGTCTGCCTATTTGATTCGTTCTATTTGGATCTTTTTATTTGGATCTTATTTGGTTATTCAAAGTTTGTATTTATGTATTGTTTATCGTTATTACGAGTAGGTAATGACGAGTTCGAGCAGAATCAAGACTACGAAGAAGAGCAGTACAACAACAACGAAGGCATGCTTCTTTCATAACTATCCCATGTTTTACAAGTGCATGTTATTTATTGTTTTACAAATATACTGCTATTTTTGTTACACACATACCTTGATACACCTGTCGCCATATACTACTCTGAGTAGAGATTATATATTAATCTTGTAAAGTAGATCTTGGATCTTCCCTCTTCGAGGGAATTGGATATGACCCTTGAGTCAGATACACACTTTTGAAACTTGTTGAGCTCGCTGAGCTAGTTGTTGTTGCGAACTTCTACTTTATTCTAATCTGAATAAAACTTACCGTCTAAACACTGGCGTGGGCGACAGCTGGATCATAGGAAGGAGCGATTGGCTGCCCTTCACTAGATGGAGGGAGCAATCCGTCGTCCGTTCCGCATGAGGGCCTAATAAGTCTTGAATTTGAAGATTGTGACCACCGTACAACCACATGGTGTAATGGGCACTGGTTTGGTTAAGTAGGTTAGTCAGCCTTAGGTGTCGATGTCGCCGTACCGCTGATGAGGTGTCTGCCGACGGGGGAGCCTTCGGCACAGATGGGGGACCGGTTTGGAGACATACTCTCAGTTACGTGTGCCAGACCCGGTGGCTCGTCACATCTTTGGGGAATCTAGCTAAAAGTCCTTGTCACGATCCTGATTTGCTGGTACACCAAATGGTGTGTACTAAACCAGCGTCCACTGGTGGGCATTTGCCGGTACACCAAATGGTGTGTACTAAACCAGCTTCCACTAGTGGGCAATAGGACGAGGTTGTGTCGTGTGGGAAAAGTGTACAACCTCTGCAGAGTTTAAAACTATTCAAATAGTCGTGTCGACGGTCATGGACGACACATGAATCCTTCTTGACATACAAGAACATGTCTTGCTACTTCCCTCTTTGCCTCTATCATTCTCTTGGAATCTGATGATATAGGTGAGTTATCAAGGACAACCACAATGATGAGAAGCACGACATTGATGATAAAACATGTTTTCTTCTAAACCTGCTTTTATCAAAACTACTATCAATTGCAAACAAAATTGGCTTTTATGCAAAAGAACCCTACAACCTCCACATAAAGCCACATGTAGCTATATCAAGTTTTGCATAAGGGGTATGTTGAGTACTTTATGTACTCATGGCAATACTTTTGTTGAAATTCAGAATACTATGAAGGGGAGGACTACGACTACTATGATGATGCTGAGGGGTGAGGTCTCGTGGATGATGTCTACGCATGCTTCTATTCTTGTAGAGAGTGTTGGGCCTCCAAGTGCAGAGGTTTGTTGAACAACAATAAGTTTCCCTGAAGTGGATCACCCAAGGTTTATCGAACTCAGGGAGGAAGTGGTCAAAGGTATCCCTCTCAATCAACCCTGCAATCAAGATACAAGAAGTCTCTTGTGTCCCCAACACACCCAATACACTTGTCAGGTGTATAGGTGCACTAGTTTGACGAATAGATAGTGAAATACAAGTAATATGGATGATTATAAGTGGTAATTGTAATCTGAAATAAGAGTGGCAGCAAGCAAACATGTAACATGACTGGTTGTAAACGGTGTTTCAATGCTTAGAAACAAGGCCTAGGGATCATACTTTTACTAGTGGATAGTCTCATATAAATATCTTCTCTTCATTATGCTACCCTGAACTACTCTCCGGTTGGACGATGTAGGTCTATAACAACACACCTTAAAGTTCGCATTCCCCATCTAGATAACCCCTCACTATCACCTTGAGCGCTAGATGGTTGCAACAAATACCAAAATCTCATAGAGACATCCAACTCAAATTATACTCATGATAAGTATTTTTGTAACCTTAACCAAAGTGTCACACGGTGTGCACACTGTCAACTTCACACATGTGGGGTTAAGCAGAGATTAATTAAAGCACTTGAGTAGTAGAATAAATCTATAGATTACAAAGCTCATGATCTTATAAGATCACGCATAGAGAGATAGATGAACACATAGCTACCGGTAGAGCCCTTAGCCTCGAGAGAGAACTACTCCCTCCTTATCATGGGAGTCAGCAACGGCGATGGAGATGGCGGTGGAGTCGATGGAGATGGCTCCGGGGGCACTTACCCGTCCCAGCAGGGTGCCGAAATAGAGACTTCTGACCCTCAAATCTCCTCTTCGATGGCGGTGGCGCTGCAGAACTTTTCGTGAAATTTTGATCTGGTACTTAGGGTTTTCGTCCCGGGAGGCTTTTATAGGCGAAGGGGCAAGGTAGGTGGAGTACCAGGGGGCCCACACCCCCCGGTGGCATGCCCCTAGCCGCGCCACCACCAGGTGTGGCCGCCCTGGTGCGCCACTTCGTCTCCCCTCCGGACTATGTTCCTTCTGGTAAAATATTGACTTTGGCTTTTGTCCCGTCAAATTCCGAGAATATTTCCTTACTAGCTTTTCTGAAACAAAAAACAGCAGAAAACAGGCAACTAGCACTGTTGCATCTTGTTAATAGGTTAGTTCCAGATAATGTATAAAAATACCTCAAAGTGTGAACAAAACATAAGAAAGTAGATATCAAACAAGCATGGAACATCAAAAATTATAGATACGTTTACAACGTATCAGTGGACTATATCGACTGTCTGTGGCTAAGATGGAGTCACTGCGTATTTTATTTCCATTTTGTTTCTGGTTGTAATAAATGTCACAAGACATTATACTATGTGGCTATTACTATTCAAACTTTGTAATAATTACTTTTTGAACATTATGCAATTGTATTCATTTTGTCGTGTCGTCAAATTGATCTTGGGATTGATGAAATAGAAAGCCCTAATACGTATCTTTATACCAAAACTATATGTTAAAAATAAAAATATATTTTTTTGTCGTAACTTGTCTCTCTTATTTGGCTTTTACAAATTTTCATACTGATCATACTTGTCATATTCAAATGTGCGTAGATGGACATCTTTTCAACACGTAGGATTAAAGAGTTTAGCAGCCTAGACGAGTAGTATGTAATTTATATGAGACCATGAGAGCATCCTTTGTTTAGTTTTACATTAATAAGCGAGCAGACTCGATTAGCTATTTTCAATAGTTGCATTTGTGTGCTTAGGGGTAGACTATACCGGTTTATGACTTATGCATGCGGTGTAGCTACAATTAGTTTTTTTGGTCCATCGTGTCTGAGTATTTGAGGCTTTTTCTTTTGGATTGCATTTGTATTCTTGCCGTGTTTGCAAACTTTTATTTTTGGGGTTAGACAATATTCTATCTTATCTGATCCTAAAATTGAACGACAACAGGATGAATGCCAACATGGGTCGTGGTCGCGGGGGACGCGGTTGTGGACCAACTTTTCAGGAGAACTTCGCCGAAGGTGAAGTCCATGACACTCATACGGACACTGAGGACAAGGGACAGCATCCGCCACTACCACCACCACCAATTGACATGGTGCAAGTGATGCCTGAAATGGATCGTATGGGCACCTATAGTGGGGTGAATAGGTGCTACTCCAAATTTTAATGCTTTTTCAATTTTAAGCTTGACACAAAGGTAAATTTTCTAGATATGCAACTACAAAGAATTTCCCTATATGCAAATCTAACTACTAGCGAGTAAAGACAAGTAAGAATGAGGAGCGAGGAAACCATAGTGGAGCACGTGGAGACATATGATTTGTTTTACCGTAGTTCCTTCCTTGTTAAGGTAAGTACGTCTGCGTTGGAGGGGTGGGCGGTACTAAGACCACCACGCCATAATAGGCCTCACCCTATTCTCCGATAGATCTCGCCACCAAAGGACTGATCCACCTTTCCACTATTGGTACCCTTCGAGGCGGAAACCGATGCCTTTACACAACTAGTAGGGCACACTCCACAACTGAATTGGAGGCTCCCGTAATGACAACAAGCTGCCACAAGAACAAACAATATCAAAACTGAAACACAAGATCTAGATATTAACTAGTAATACTAGATCGAGAAATCTCCAAATGAATGGAGGGGAAGTGATGTGCTTGATTCGTGATGTCGATGAATGAAGTCTCCTCCTTCGATTGCCCAAAGACCGGAGCCTTCGGGTGGTTGAAGTGGGAGACCATGAATGAGAGCTTTTGCAACAGGCCAGAACTTTTTCGAATGAATCAAGAGATCTGATAGGAGGGGTCATTGGGGCTTTTATACCCCCTGTCCAAACTTGGCCGTTGGTGAAGACGGGGGTCGGATTATTCGGCCAAGTGATGGTCGGATTATCCGGCTGGGGTACAACTCCGCCCCAAACTCGGATTTTCTGGGGGAAATTCCGCCTCCCATATAGAGAGACACGCCATGACATCCTTAGCAAACTTCTCTGGAGGCGGATTATCCGCCCCCTTTAGGGGCGGATTATCCGGCCCAGGCAAAAATTTCGACCCTGGCCAGACAATCCGAGAGATTATCTGCCCCCTCACGGAGAGACGCGCCTTGTCCCACTTTGAAAAACTTCTCGGGGGCAGATTATTCAGCCCGGGCAAACACTCCGTCCCTGGCCGAACAATTCAAGATATTATCCGCCCGGTTACATAGAGTTGCGCATTGTCCACCTTTGTCGAAGGGGTCAGGCCAGATGACAGGGGCGGATTATCCGGCCCCCCAATAACAGGATTTCCCAGCTTTTCATGAACACTTGTCTACAACACTCAATACACATGAGATAATCCATGGTATTGTTATCTAACACACAAAACACTAGATATAATGAAATATTCTTTCAATCTCCCCCTTTTGTGTTAGTTGACAATACTAGGATTTGCAATATAGCTCTACTATCATAAACACAACCATGAAGTAGACTCACCCTAAATGTGTGCATGGTTGAAAATTTTGCATTTGAATACAAATGCACACAAGTAGGTACAAGTCTATTTCATAGGAAAGGAATTTTTACACACATGAAAAGATAGCACAAAACCTCATACTATCGTGAGATAGAAGACCACAATATAATGCAAGTATAGCCAATATGATAACCATTATTGAGGCCTTCCACAGTGAGAGGGATAACCAATAACCAATGAGATAGATGGATCCATAATCACCGGTCGATAAATCCATAGGACAAATCCTGTGTCACACACCAACATAGTATCATACAAAATAAATCACGAATAAAAGTTCAACGCTAAATGGGCACAAGCGAGAATAAGACCGAAACGATAAAGTGCAAATGCTTGCACCCGACCCATGCAAATCCACGAAGACCTAATAGAACTAGTCCTTCCCCTTTGGCACCGAAACGCCAACAAGCAAGAAGAGCGGTGCTAACGCCCCAAGGAATCACTCGTAGTCCTCACCATATTCCTCGTCCCAGTCCTCATCATCATACTCCTCTGTATCCCCTTCTGAAAGAACATTTCATGTTTTCCTGTGTTTTGTGTGTTAGATAACAATACTGTTGAGATTTCTCATGTGCGCTAAGTGTGCAGGAGGTTTGGGGGGCGGATTATCCGCCCCACCAAGGGACGGATAATCCGGTCTATCTCATTGTTCATAGGCTGCCAAGGCGCGTCACCCAGAGAGGGGGCGGATTATCGCCCGGAAAATCCGAACTGGGGCAGTTTTTCTTTCCCAGGCCGGATAATCCGGCTATCGCATGGGCCGGATAATCTGGCCCCCAGAATTTGAGAAAAGCATGCCAAGGCGCATCGCTCGGAGTCCGGTCGGTTTTTCTCCCGAAAAAATCCGAACTGGGGCGGTTTTTCCTCCCTAGGCCGGATAATCCGGCCTTCACATGGGACCGGATAATCCTGCCCCTAGAAGATGATCAAGGGCAAGCTCTGCGCAACACTCAGAGAGGGGGCGGACTATCTGCCGGATATTCTGAGTCTGGGGCGGAGTTTTCCCCAGGCCGGATAATCTGGCCCTCACTTGGGCCGGATAATCCGGCCCCCAAAGTTTCCAACAGCTTGGTTTTGGAAGGGGGTATAAATATCCCTCCTTCCCCAACGTTCAGAACTCTTGATTCATTCGAAATTGTTCAGACACTGTGCAAGCGCTCCCATTCTAGATCTCCCACTTCAACCACCCGAAGGCTTCGATCTTTGGGGGAATTGAAGGAGGAGAGAATCGTCATCGTTATCAGGAATCAAGCACATCAACTCCTCTCCATTCATTTGGAGAAATCCCTGATCTAGTATTCTTGTCAATATCTAGATCTTGTTCTTTGTTATTGATAACTTGTTCTTGTGGCAGCTTGTTGTCATTACGGGAGACTCCAAGTTGATTGTGGAGTTGTGCCCCGCTAGTTGTGTAAAGGCACCAGTACCCGCCTCAAAGGGTCCCTATAGTGGAAAGGTGGATCAGGCCTTTGGTGGCGGGATCCATCGGAGAACAGGGTGAGGCCTATTGTGGCGTGGTGGTCTTAGTACCACCCACCCCTCCAACGCAGACCTACTTCCCTTAACAAGGAAGGAATTACGGTCAAACAAATCCTGTGTCTCCGCGTGCTTCACTACGGTTTACCCGTTCCTCTTCCACTCGCTCTTTACTCGCTAGTAGATAGGTTTGCATATAGGGAAATTCCACCTAATAGTATATCTAGATAATTTACCCTTTGTGCTAAGCCTAAAATTGAAAAAGCATTAAAATTTGAAGTAGCACCTATTCACCCCCCTCTAGGTGCCCGTACGATCCATTTTAATTGGTATCAGAGCCCCGGCTCTTTATTCGGGCTTAACCGCCTAAGAGAAGTATGGGTACCAAGGGAGATGGGGATGAGGCTGTGGATAAGGTCACAATGGATGATCTCAAGACGTTGGAAACAACCTTGTTGAAATCCTTTGAGGCCAAGATGGAGGAGATGAATCAAATGATTGCTCGTCTCACATCATCCATAGCCCCATCTCCATCCTCCTCTGAGGTCATACACCATCATCCAAGGATAAGGCTAACACCGGATCCAAGGATGATGAAGTAGTAGGTGAAAAACATAATGGTTCCACCTCCAAGAAGGGAAGTGGTAAGGAGGAATATAGTGAGGTTCGTCACGTATATTCCCTCAATCCACCTATCCCTCATCCTCATATAAACAATAGGGGTGATCCATCCAAGCTTACTGCATCCTCTTTTAATCAATGGCAATTCTTAATGAAGTCTCATGTTTGCAGCTCCTCAATTGAACTTTGGAGGATTATTGAAGAGGGTCTTCATATTGGAGATCATTCCAATTTGACAAGAAGAGAAGTTGTGGACAACCAATTGAATGCTATGGCTCTCCACATGATACAACTCGGTGTGGGTCCCAAGGACATGACCCACATTGAACATCTCAACATAGCTAAAGAAGCTTGGGATGCCCTCATCGATCTCTTTATTGGGAATGAAAGCATGAGAAGGAATAGGTATGATGCCCTTAGTAATGAAGCTAAGTATTCTACATGTTGGACGGTGAAAGCCATGAATACATGTATAGAAGACTCAAGCATTGCAACAACATTTAGAAAGCATGGAGCCACTCACATTGATGATGCGTGGATAAAAAGAAAATATGTGAGTGCCTTAATGCCTTTCGAGCCAACGGACTTGAAGATCTTGCAAGGTAGACACAACTACCATCAAATGACATCCAATGAAGTCATGCAAGAAATGACATCATTCAAAGTTGCCGCAAAGAACGCTGAAGATGCCCGGGCTTGGGCCATTGGAATGCAAAAGGGTGTAAATGTTGCTCTAAAAGCTAATGTTATTGAGCAAGAGGAGGACGAAAGAGCTTTTGAGGGGGCCTCCATGGAATGCCCCGATGAAGTCAAGCGTGCTCATGGTGAGTACATGGCGTTTTATGCAAGGAACTTTTGGAAGGATACTGCCAAGGCCAAGTCGGAACTCGAGCGCAAGAAAGGGTCAAGTGGAAGAAGAGAAAGTGGCCCAAAACTGAGAACATGCTACAATTGTGGAGATAGGCTGCACTTTGTAGCCGAGTGTCCTTATCAAAATAGAGAAGACAATGGTGGCAGGCTCATTCTTAAAGAAAAATCCAAAGCACCTAAGAAGAAGCCATTTATTAAAAAGAATGGCCCCTACAAGAAGCAACCCAAGATCGTCTTTGTGGCACAAGAAGAATACTCCTCTGCAAGTGAAGATGAAGAGGATGAATATAGTTCTCGCGAGGTGGCTGCTATAGCCACCACATCGACTCCATCATCTCTCTTCGACTCGCCAAACGAGAACGTCATCAACAACAATGCCACTTGCCTTATGGCAAGAGGGTCCAAGGTATCAAGTTCTAGCTCTTCATTTCCTAAGACTAACATAATTTTGGATATGGATGATCATGATAGTCTTAAAATGAAAGAAGAAGTTATTGCTTTGGATAACTTTTTCACTAACCTGCAAGGTGAGCACAAACTCCATTTCGATGCTCTTATGAGTCAACTTGCTCAAGCCGAAGATCTTCTTGAAGAAAAGGGCAGAATCGAAAGAGAAGATGCCTTGGAGATAGCTTCTTTGAAGAATGCGTTGGAAGAAGAAGAGGAATCTCGAGTATCTTTGGAAGAGAGACTTGAATCCATTGAGGAGTCACATGAATAAGTTGTGGCTCAGCTCATCAAAGAACGTGACAATGCTCTTACCAAGGTAAAGAAACAAAAGAAAGAAAAGATTGAATTTGGTGCTGCTCAGGCTAGACTCTCGGAGAAGTTTGATAAACTTGAAAGTGCTCACAAGGCATTGAAGAGTAATCACTCTACTCTAAATGAGTCTCATGATCAGCTCCAAACTCAATTGAAGCTGGATGATGTGCTAAATACTGATGGCTCTGTGTATGGCGCCAGAAAAATGCTCGAGCGATGTTGATGTAGAGCTTGTTGGGAACCCCAAGAGGAAGGTATGATGAGCACCGCAGAAAGTTTCCCTCAGTATGAAACCAAGGTTTAATTGAACCAGTAGGAGCAAGGAAACATCCCAAATGTGTTGCTAGCTGAGCCTTGGCAGGGCGCACTACCGGTGCTAGTAGCAACGTGGAAACCTGCACAACACAACCACAGAACTCTGTCCCCAACTTGCGATGAGGTTGTCAATCTCACCGTGTTTTGCGGAAAACAAAGGATTAAACGTATCGAATGGAAAGAAGTAATAGTTTGCAGAAAGTAAACACAAAGCAGTAAACAGTTTATAGATTGTATGTAAAAGAAAGGACCGGGATCCATAGTTCACTAGAGGTGGCTCTCCTTAGATAGATAACATGCTGGGTGAACAAATTACAGCGGGGCAATTAACAAACATCGAGAAAGCAATACATGCATATACTAATCATCTTGACTCCTTTGGAACTTGATTGGGCATTACAACATTATACATAGACCGCCATCCAACTGCATCTATGACTAATAATCCACCTTCGGGTTATCATCGAACCCCTCCAGATTAAGTTGCAAGCAGATTATTGCTTTACAAATTGCGTAAAGTAAACATACGATTGTTCTATGAACAAAGGATTGTTGTTTTCTCCTAGTAGCAACAGACATCTAGTACCTTAGAGATTTATGTCACTTCCCAGTTACGGAGGCATGAACCCACTATCGAGCATAAATACTAACTCTTGGAGTTGCTAGCATCTACTTGGCCAAGATAGCTACAAACAACGGAAAGCATGCAAGATCACAAATAACAAAGACATGATAGAATCAATAATCAATCTGAAATAGCATCTCAATATCCATCGGATCCCCGCAAACACAACATGCAGAATTACAAATAGATGATCTTGATGATGAACGGAGCTCACAAGATCTAAACATGAAAGCACAAAGGAGGAGAACCAGCCATCTAGATATTACATGGATCCGTAGTCCCAGGATGAACTACTCATGCATCACACCGGAGGCTTGCATGGTGACGAAGAAGGCCTCCAGGGTGAATTCCCCTCTCCGGCAGGGTGCCGGGAAGAGCTTCAGATCCCTCCTGATCTAGGGATGGAGATGACGGCGGCTACAGACTCTTTCATGGATTTTTGATCGGGTACTTAGGGTTTTTGTCCCGAGGGCAATATATTGCCGGAAGGGGAGGCCGATGGGGTGCTAGAGGCGGCCACACCACCCCCTGGTGTGGGCCAGGCTAGGCCGCCCGGCCAAGTGGTGTGGTGGCCCCCTGGCCCCTCTCTGTCTCTTATTCTGGCATCTGATGACTTCCGGAAAAATAGGCACTTTGGCTTTTGTCCCGTCCAATTCCGAGAATATTCATTTTCTGACTTTCCTGGAACCAAAAACAGCAGAAAACAGGCAGCTGGCACTTTGGCTCTTGTTAATAGGTTAGTCCAAGAAATCATATGAAAAGTACTCCAAAGTGTGTACAAAACACAAGAAAGTGGATAAAACCAAGCATGGAACATCAAAAATTATAGATACATTTGCAATGTATCAAGTACCTCCACATCATCTTATGGAAAAGAAGATCTTGCAAGAGGTTCTCAACACAAAGGTAAAGAGGTTCTTAATGAGATACTGAGCAAGCAAAGGACAAACAATAGAAAAGAAGGTCTTGGTTACATTCCCAAGACAAATAACAAGAAAAACAAGAAGAAGAAGAAGAAGAAGAATAAGAAGAAGAAGAAGAAGAGGAAGACTGCTCAATCAAAGACTAGCAACATCACCAATGACAAGTCTAATTATGATGGTTTTACAGGGGCTAACAATCCTAACTTTGAATTATATTGCGATTATTATGGTGATGTTTATGCTAGTTATGTAGGCTCTTATGATTGTTACATTCCTTGGTCTATTCGGGTTCCCAAGACCCTTGTCACTAACATGAGAGGACCCATTGAAAAATGGGTACCTAAAACCAAGAAGTAACTTTCTTGCAGGGCTATGCTTTCGGTGGGTCTAAATGGGTACTCGATAGCGGGTGCACGAGTCATATGACCGGAAGCAAGAATATCATCACGGAGATGCGACCAAATCATGATCATATAACCGTCTCCTATGGCGACAAGTCAAAATCTGAGGTATTGGGTCTCGGCAAAGTTGTGGTGGCTCACGATATCTCTCTCGTGGATGTCATGCTTGTTGAGACCCTCGGGTACAACTTACTTTTAGTTAGCGCCCTTGGTAAGATGGGATTTGCAGTTTATATTGATGCTGATTTGGTGGTACTCTTGTGGAGCAAGTCTCTAAAAGTCGCTTTCGTGGGATATGTCGAAAATGACCTGTACGGGGTGGACTTTTCGGGGAAAACCACTACAGGCCCGATGTGTCTTTTTGGAAAGGCTAACGTGGGTTGGCTATGGCATCACCGACTAGCCCACGTCAATATGAGAACTTTGCAAAGTCTCCACAAGGGTGGCCATATCCTTGGACTAAAAGAAAATGTCTCCTTTGCCAAAGATCGTGTTTGCAGGGCTTGTGTTGAAGGGAAAATGCATGACTCTCTTCATCGTAGGAAGACTATCATATCGTCAAAAAGGATCTTAGAGCTCCTACATGTGGACCTCTTCAGACCTCCATCTCATGCAAGCCTCGGTGGGAAGAAGTACTGTCTTGTGATCGTTGATGATTACTCAAGATACACTTGGGTTTATTTCTTCAAGTTGAAGAGTGAAACTCAACAAACGGTCATCGACTTCGCCAACGAGGTTCAACGTCAACACAACGTCCCTATTCTGGCTATAAGAAGTGATAACGGCTCTGAGTTCAAGAAGTACACCTTAAATGAGTTTCTAAGTGAAGAGGGGATTAGACATCAATATTCCGCTGCGTGCACCCCTCAACAAAATGGTGTAGCCGAGAGGAAGAATCGGACTCTAAAGGACATGGCAAGGTCAATGCTAGCCGAATTCAAGTCTCCATATAACTTCTGGGATGAAGCAATCTCTACCGCTTGTCATTCATCCAACCGGTTATACCTCCGTAAGATCTTGGACAGGACTCCGTATGAAATACTTACCGGTAACAAGCCAAACATCTGATACTTTTAGGTATTCGGGTGTAAGTGTTTCTTTCTCATCAAGGGAGTTCGTTTATCTAACTTTGAATCTAAGGCTCTAGAAGGTATTTTTGTTGGTTATGGTGCCGAATCCCACACTTATAGAGTCTACACTAAGCTCTCCGGAACTGTTGTAGAATCTTGTAGTGTGGTGTTCGAGGAAAATGACGGTTCGTCTTGGAGCAAGTTGGTGTTTGTGATGCAGATGTTGAAATACCCCAAGATGCCATAAGAAGAATGGGCGTGGGATTTTTCCGCCCCATTGAGGAACCCCTTGTGGCGGATCGGTGTGGCATCCCGCTAAAATCACTACTAGAAAATCGCTGTGTTTTTGTGCATTGCATCATCATGACCGCATGCTCATGTCATCATGCCACATTGCATTTGAGCATCGTCATGTCATCATGCATGGTTTGTCTAAAACTATTTTCTAAAAGCCTATATTTGTTTTCTAGATATTCCCCATCTTTACTTCAAATCAAAACTCCGGTCTTTTCCGGATCTTTTATTTGTCTAAAAACAATTTAGAAAAGTCATTTAAATTAAAATGGTTAAATAAAATGTTTTACCTAGGGGAGGCAGCCCAGCCAACTAGGCCCAAAAGCCCAGTCGGTCGAGCCACCTACAACCCCAGGATCAAACCAAAACCCTAATCTACACCCCACCTACCCCCAACCTTCCCAGCAGCCAACTCCCTCCTGCCCCGCCGCCTCTCTCTCTCTCACCCCACCTGCCCAAAATCCCAGCCCCACCTCCTTTCCCGCCCACTTCCCATCACCGCCGCCACCTGGCACACCTCCACCTCACCCCGACCAACCCCGTCGCGCCACCTCACCAGACCACACCCTGCCCACACCCCAACGCCACCTTCACGCACGCCCCCACGCGACCCTCGCGGTACACCACCCCTGGCCCCGCGTCCCCACGCGCCTGTCCCCATCCCCCCTCTCTCTACCTGGTCGCCACCTCCCCCCTCTCCCTCTCCCGTGGACCCACCACCTGCCCCGATCCCCACGTGGCCTCGCGTCCCCCACCAACCACGCCTTCCCCGCCTCGATCCCTGCCGCCAAACCCGCCCTCTGCTTTCCTTCTTCCGTCGCCGCCCTGCTCGAGCCCGAGCTTGCGCTAGGCCACGCATGCACCGCCTCTCGCATCTCCTCCTCCATCCTGTCTTCCCCGCCGCCGATTGGACCTCGCCGCCTGGGCGTCGACCCCCGTCTACCCCGACGCCCTCGCCTTGCCGCCTCCTTCCTCGCTGCCCTCGCCTCAAGAAGCCCATCGCCAGTCTCGCGAGCCCTGCGAGCCCGCCCTGCGGTGGCCTTCTGCCGGTCCAACCACCGCCGCCACGCGCGCAAGCTCTACGTGCCCCGCCACCTTGGACGTCCGCCGCCGCCACTGTCGGCATCGATCGCCGCCTTCCTCCTTCCCGACCCGTTCTGCCTGTGGCCGTGCCCCGCCTCCACCGCCATCGGCCAGAGCCCTGGCGCCTTCCCCGAGCCCCTGTTCTGCAGGCCACCGCTGCCGCCAGGGACGCGCACACCGTCCCCGCGTGGTTTTTCCTCGACACCCTCACGCGCCCGTGCGTCGCACCGTACTACGACCTGGTGCTCCTCAAAGCCTCGCAGGTCCCTGCCTAGGTGTCCCTATTGTTGTCTGTGGAGAGTGTTGTTGGGCTGCTAAAGCCCCGAGCCAGAGAACATGCAGTCCAAGCCCAACCAAGAAAGTTTGACACCTGAAGATCGTGATGCGGTATCAGAAGACCACAGACACAAATCCTCCTTCGTCGACGACAAGTTCAACGACACCGGACCTTTCGGCACGCCATGTTCTCCCTCCCAGACGCCAAGATCGCCGACACGGATACACCGAGTTCTCCATCGAGGACAACAAGCACGTCGACATGGAATCGCATGACGCCAAGTTCTTCACCCCGGATGCCAAGACCGACCCGAAACGCGGGCCCGACAAGATCTTCCGTGCCGACAAGACCGGCTCGATTCCGATGGTTTTGGACGGTTGAACATGGTGCCACCTAAGGCCTCCAACATGGGAAGACCCAAGTCCGTCGAGGTAGGACTGACAAGATCATCGACACGAATTCAACAAACCCCCGGCGCCGAACCCGATGATCCGAGCTCTTCGTCACGGGCCAAACGAGAAGACCTCCTTCACGGACAAGATCTCCTTCACGGACAAGATCTCCTTCACGGAACCGCAAGACCTCCTTCCTAGATCCGAAGACCCTGAACCCTGGAGTCCGAAGATCGAGACCGAACCCTGGTGCTATCGCCTTCCTCACCAATCCCGCTAAACCCTGAGACCGAACCCCGGACCCCCGGAACCCAAGATCTTCCGAACCCAGATGTGTGACCCTAAGCCCCTATTTTTATAATATGACATTATCACTTGTTGCATATTAAATGGTTCATATTCGCATCGCATTATGTGGTTTGGGGGCATTATGCCAATTCATCTCATAATTAAATATGGAGTCGATATGTGGGATATCTTTGTCTTATTCTGGACTCAATTTAAATTGGTGTAGCGAACCGATGCCATGTTCTGTCTTGTTAAGACAACATTTAAATTGCGAGGGTTCTAAATAACTCGATCCTATTAATTAATTGTCGGGGCCCCGGTTTCGCTTAATATTGCCTAGTTGCATCGCATTTTTGCCATGTCATCCATCATATCATAATCATGCCGGATCTTCTGCCGTAGTATTAAATATTGCATCCGGTGTTTCTTTTAGTGCTTTGCTTCTTCGCGGATTAGGCCGATGAGTTGATGCGAGTACCGACAAGTTCTCCGGATATGATCCTTCAGTAGTGTTTCCCAGGTGAGCATCTCTCCCCCTTTCTACCTATTTTGCATTTATAGTCTTTATTTCCTCCTGTTGATCTATTGCTATCCTTGTCGTGATGCTTTAGTTTTCTGTGCACCAGTTATATCCCGTGCAGCCTCTATATTGCCATGGACACCTCCTAATACCTGTTGTTTGGTAGATAGCTGGCCTTGCGAGTCGTAGTTGCTTTCTCAGGTGCGATCTCGTGTTGTCGAGTACCATAGTTGTTGGAATGCTGGCAGATGTTTATGGTGGAGATGATCATGACTTTAAACACAACTATTAAATTTCTAGATATAACTAATGCACAGGAATCGGTGGGCAATAGATGTTATTTGGTTCTTCCACGCTCACTTGTGTCCCGTAGGACCCCGAGTACTTGATACCTGTTCCTTGACTATTCGCACTATCCACATCCGAGAGGCCTTATGGACCCCCCCTGAGCCAGAGCTTGATTCATTTCTATTTCTTGCGGCCACAAGTAGTTTGGGGATTTATTACTATCCTGTACTTATGCCATATTTACTGCTTTATTTAAGATTGTGCGTGGAGCACCTGTACTGTTTTGGATGCAGAGTGTTTTCGCGGTATCGACAAGCCCAGTCACATTTTCGGGTTCCCAGTCGTTTACAACCATTGACGCAAACCCTGGGTCCGTTCCGGAGCCAGCCAACTTCGTTGCGGGTAGCTTAGTGGGGTGGCCCCCTGAAATATTTTATGAATCCTATGATTGCTTTGTCGTGAATGCCTCGTTGGGTTTTGAGTTGGTTTTTCCGAGGTTGATCGAGTGTGTGTTGCTATTTGTGCACCCCTGCAGCGAAAACTTTGTAACACCCCGTCCACTCCTGGGCCCGGGGGGTGTCACTCCTGGCAGCTTAATAGGATATCTAGATTGGCCCCACATACCAACACTAGTCTTTTCTGCGCACTTTGTCCTCACTCGTACGCACCCGGTACCCACTTCCCGGTCGGTCACCCATCCTAGAATTGTTCTAGGCCAAGCACGCTTAACCTTAGAGTTCTTTTCGAATGAGCTTCTAGAAAAAAAGTTGCAACTTGTTGATATGGATATCCTATCAATCCTATTAAGCCATGTGCCTAGATCTCACATACACCAACCTTTAGAAGATTGATGCCTTCATCGATCAAGCACACCCCAGGAACGTTCCCTCTTGGCACGCGTCTGTGTGTCTAGTGTCGGCACATGTGCCATGCCGTGTCCACTCCGGGCCACACGCGTCATGCTCCACATGTCCCGCCACTTACTCGCACACACCCGTTTAACCGCGAGGATCGACTCTGATACCACTTTGTAACACCCCGTCCACTCCTGGGCCCGTGGGGTGTCACTCCTGGCAGCTTAATAGGATATCTAGACTGGCCCCACAGACCAACACTAGTCTTTTCTGCGCACTTTGTCCTCACTCGTATGCACCCGGTACCCACTTCCTGGTCGGTCACCCATCCTAGAATTGCTCTAGGCCAAGCACGCTTAACCTTAGTGTTCTTTTCGAATGAGCTTCTAGAAAAGAAGTTGCAACTTGTTGATATGGGTATCCTATCAATCCTATTAAGCCATGTGCCTAGATCTCACAATCGAGAAGGACAATGCTCTACTCATGTAGAGCCCTCATCTACACATACTCAACATGTTCCAACCACGGGAGCAACTTCTACAACATCTCCATCAACTGCTGAAGGTCAAGATGTTCCAGAAAGCTCTAGGCCGGATTTTCTGGTGGACACCGGATTATCCGGCCAACCCGCTCCTGACG
This sequence comes from Avena insularis, assembly GCA_023614405.1. NCBI lineage: Eukaryota > Viridiplantae > Streptophyta > Magnoliopsida > Poales > Poaceae > Avena > Avena insularis. Next base: position 652,632,550 of record CM042690.1, on the reverse strand, counting down.
ACCAAATTGCTCCTAGTGCTGAAGAAATTGATGCAAGCTCTAGGCCGGATTTTCCGGCCGGCCCCGGATTATCCGGCCCCTCTCCAGTTCAAGCAAGTCCCAGGCAGCCTGATGAAGCTGCTACAAGTTCTCCCAGGACGGATTATCCGGCCTCTCCATCGGCCGGATTATCCGGCCCAGACTCACCTATTGTTCAGCAGTCTCCTATTACGGCTGCTACTGTTATCTCAAGGGCACGCTTCATCACCGCCTACTACTGTTATCCTAGATTCTAATCAAGGTCGAGCAAATGATTCCAATGAAGATTCAAGTGATGAAACTACTCCACCAAGAGACAACAAACTTATTGAACTTCGTCGCAAGGCTCGGGCTGATCGGAACCTTGAGTTAAGGGGTCACACCGTCGACAAGGTTGTTGGTGATCTTCGACGAAGGGTTTCTACAAGAAGGGAATTGGCCAGTTTTGGTGAGCATCAAGCTCACATCTCAATGGTGGAACCCAAGAAGGTATTTGAAGCTCTTGAAGATCCGGACTGGGTCGTTTCTATGCATGAAGAATTGAATAATTTCAAGCGCAACAAGGTCTAGAAACTCGTGGAGAAACCCAAAGATTGCCGCTATGTTATCGGCACCAAATGGATATTTAAAAACAAGCATGATGAGAATGGCATTGTTGTGAGGAACGAGGCAAGACTTGTGGCACAAGGCTACTCTCAAGTTGAGGGCATTGACTTCGGAGAGACCTATGCTCCAGTGGCCCGCCTTGAGTCCATCCGTATCCTTCTTGCTTATGCTGCCCATAACAATTTTAAATTGCAGCAAATGGACGTCAAGAGTGCTTTCCTTAATGGTCCTCTACATGAGTTGGTATATGTAAAGCAACCCCCGGGCTTTGAGGATCCTAACTTCCCGAACCATGTCTACAAACTCGATAAGGCACTCTATGGCCTTAAATAAGCCCCACGTGCATGGTATGAGCACCTTAAAGAGCTTTTGCTAGACCGTGGCTTCGAAGTTGGGTAAATCGATCCCACTCTTTTTACTAAGAAGGTTAAGGGGGAGCTCTTCGTATGCCAACTATATGTAGATGATATCATCTTTGGCTCTACTAATGAAGCTTTTAATGATGAATTTTCAAAGCTTATGACTGACAGGTTTGAGATGTCTATGATGGGGGAATTATGGTTCTTTCTTGGATTCGAGATCAAGCAACTTAGAGAAGGAACCTTCATCAATCAAGCAAAGTACATCCAAGACATGCTCAAGAGATTCAAGATGACGGATCTTAATGGTGTCGCCACTCCGATGCAAACAAAATGTCATCTTGAACTTAACCCACATGGTAAAGATGTGGACCAAAAGGTATAGCGGTCCATGATCGTCTCTCTTCTTTACCTCTGCGCATCTAGACCCGATATTGTGTTGAGTGTGGGGGTGTGTGCAAGGTATCAAGCAGCTCCTAAAGAAAGCCACTTAGTGGCGGTCAAGAGGATCTTTCGATATTTGGTTCATTCCCCTAACTTTGGTCTATGGTATCCCAAAGGCTCCAATTTCTCTCTATGTGGTTATACTGATTCAGATTGGGCTGGTGATAAGGATGATCGGAAATCCACTTCTGGAGCTTGTCAATTCTTGGGAAGATCTCTAGTGTGTTGGTCATCTAAAAAGTAGAATTGTATCTCTCTCTCCACCGCCGAAGCTGAATATGTTGCTGCTGCTAGTGCTTGCACTCAGTTATTATGGATGAGGCAAACTTTAAAGGAATACGGTGTCAATTGTGACAAAGTGCCTCATTTATGTGATAATGAAAGTGCAATCAAAATTGCGTACAATCTAGTACAACACACAAGGACAAAGCATATTGTGATTCGGAATCATTTTATTCGAGACCATGTTGCTCGAGGCGATATTGATCTATCTTTTGTGAGCACGAAGAACTACCATGCTGATATTTTTACGAAGCCACTTGATGAAGCAAGATTCTGCTACTTGAGGAATGAGCTAAATATCATTGATTCCAGGAGTTTGTCTTGATTACCCATGCACTCACTAGTACATCTCAGTCCTATTTGGTCTAGGTGTGGGCATGGATATAGGGGGAGTGTGGTCCTAATTCATCGGGCTAACCCTCCCCCTATAATGCCAAAAGCAAGATAAATCAGTTCTCTTAATATCATTTTGTGATATGTGAGCTTATTGATGAGTATTGGTCGTGAACCCAAGATATATCTTCGCGGTGTCACACCATACACTCCAACAAGGTGGCTTCGGCCACCGCCCTCTCCCTTGAGGAGAATTAGATTTTTATGGATCTTTTTGGTTGTTTTTGCTCTCTCATGTTCTTATGGGAATCACACTCAATTTTGGCTCTTATTTGATTTGGATCTTGCAATTTTGAGTGTCTAGTACCATCTCAGTTTGGCTCTCTTAATCCTAAGCCTTTCCCTACCCCTAAGCCATCTATTCTTGCACACAAGTCCCTTGTACACCTTGTGGGGGTGTTGTTTGGGGACGCGTGGGCCTGAATCTGTGTACAATAGAAATTCAGATTTGAGGCCGGATAATCCGGCCCAAGTGTAGGCCGGATAATCCGGCCCTGGTGGATTTCGTCTTAAAGGGCAGGGATCGGGGGGAAGGGCTCATAACGAGCAACACTTATCCCCCAACCCTCTCCTCCTCCTCCTCAGCCGCCGCCTGCCGTCCCCCACCCTCCCCGGAGCTTCTCCGGCCACCGGATTTTCCGGGCCTCCCGGATCTTCTTCTCCGCGCCTCCGGGTACCTTCTCCTCCGCGTTCTTCCTCCAATGAGTGAGGGTGGTTCCAGTGTTCCCAAGAACTAAAGGCACCGCCCTCGCGGTACATACTTTCGAGACAACGGACAAGGTAACTTAGTGGACGAGGTTGAGTTGAGGATAAGAAAGAACAAAGAGAAGCGCATGGCTGCACAAGCAAAGAGGACTAGAAAGGGGGTGTCCAAAAGGAAGGGAAAGGAGCCCAAGATCAACTACAAGGCTTTGGATGTAGTCACCTATTCCTCCATCCGTCACCGTGATTTGTTTGCAGAGTTGCCTCGTGATGATGAGCCCGGGGTGCTCGATTTTGGTGTCCTGAACAGAAAGGTATTTTTGAAGATGTGGGAGAGCTGGAGCGTCACTTGTTCCCCTCTGCGGCCACTGCTGATGATGAGGATGATGACACCGAGGAGCTTGAAGATGAGGACGAGGGCGAGGACGAGGACGAGGATGAGGACTACCAGTGATCCCTTGGGGCGCTAGCATCGCTCTTCTTCCTTTTTGGTGTCTCGATGCCAAAGGGGGAGAAGTAGTTCTATTAGGGTCTTCAAGGATTTGCATGGGTCGGGCATAAGCACTTGCATTTTTCTATTCGTCGTTTTCTCGCTTATGCCATTTAGCGTTGAACTTTAAATTTGTGATTTGTGGTTTGTTTGAGACTCTTTGATGGTGGTTGTTTGGATTTATCTCATGGATTATGCTTATGGATTCATCTATTCATATCCTAATATGCTGGAAATCTTTATCAAGGAAGGCGCTTATAGTGGTTATCACGTTGATAATTGTGGCTATTTCAAAGATGCCTCTCTTCTATCTCGGTGGTATGATTATGTTGTTCATATGTTTATGGAATAGATTCACCTATTTGTGTGCATTTGTATTCAAAGGCAAAATTCTAATATGCACACTTTGAGGGGGAGTCTCTTCCATGTTCTTTGCTGGTAGTCTTGTGATCCTTTCCTACAAATCCTAGTATTGTCATCTAACACCAAAAAAGGGGAGATTGAAAGAACATTTCAAGTTTTCCTGTGTTTTGTGTGTTAGATAACAACACTGTGGAGATTTCTCATGTGCGCTAAGTGTGCAGGAGGTTTGTGGGGGCCGGATTATCCGCCCCACCAAGGGCCGGATAATCCGGTCTACCTCATTGTTCATAGGCTACCAAGGTGCGTCACCTAGAGAGGGGGCAGATTATCGCCCGGAAAATCCGAACTAGGGCGGTTTTTCTTCCCCAGGCCGGATAATCTGGCTATCGCATGGGCTAGATAATTCGGCCCCTAGAATTTGAGCAAAGCATGCCAAGGAACATCGCTCGGAGTGCGGTCGGTTTTTCTCCCGGAAAATCCGAACTGGGGCAGTTTTTCCTCCCCAGGCCAGATAATCCGGCCTTCACATGGGACCGGATAATCCGCCCCCCAGAAGATGATCAAGTGCAAGCTCTGCCCGACACTCAGAGAGGGGGCAGACTTTCTGCCAGATATTCCGAGTCTGGGGCAGAGTTTTTCCCTGGCCGGATAATCCAGCCCTCACTTGGGCCGGATAATCTGCCCCCAAAGTCTCCAACGGCTGGTTTTGGAAGGGGGTATAAATATCCCTTCTTCCCCAACGTTCAGAACTCTTGATTCATTCGAAATTGTTCAGACACTGTGTAAGCGCTCCCATTCTAGATCTCCCACTTCAACCACCCGAAGGCTTCGATCTTTGGGGCAATTGAAGGAGGAGAGAATCGTCATCGTCATCACGAATCAAGCGCATCAACTCCTCTCCATTCATTTGGAGAAATCCCTGATCTAGTATTCTTGTCAATATCTAGATCTTGTTCTTTGTTATTTATAACTTGTTCTTGTGGCAGCTTGTTGTCATTACGGGAGCCTCCAAGTTGATTGTGGAGTTGTTCCCCGCTAGTTGTGTAAAGGCACCCACCGAAGGGTCCCTATAGTGGAAAGGTGGATCAGGCCTTTGGTGGCGGGATCCATCGGAGAACAGGGTGAGGCCTATTGTGGCGTGGTGGTCTTAGTACCGCCCACCCCTCCAACACAGACGTACTTCCCTTAACAAGGAAGGAACTGCGGTTAAACAAATCCTGTGTCTCTGCGTGCTTCACTACGGTTTACCCGTTCCTCTTCCACTCGCTCTTTACTTGCTAGTAGATAGGTTTGCATATAGGGAAATTCCACCTAAAAGTATATCTAGAGAATTTACCCTTTGTGCTAAGCCTAAAATTGAAAAAGCATTAAAATTTGAAGTAGCACCTATTCACCCCCTCTAGGTGCCCATACGATCCATTTCACCTTCCTCATCAGCTAGTGGAGTGGGCTCCCTCGCCAGGGCAGGAAACATGTGGCGCTCAAGCTCCCCATAGGTGAGTCTAGAAGAGTTCCACTGAGCATATGGAGTGGGAGCGGTAGGAGCTAGAGAAGCGCCTGACTCCCCCGGACACGTGATGGAGAATGAGCTACTGGATATGGGCCATCTCGTGGCGCTGCTTGTACGCTATATACTGTCCCTTGTGAGTATACACCCCCATGCACAAAATGTTCCGCTGAAACCAATTCAGCTGCTTCAGCTCACGAGCAACAGGAGGCACTGGAGGCCTATGAGCACTAGCACGAGCATCCCTCATAAAACCCCCAGGAGTAGAGGATGGATGAGAGGTCTTCCTAGACTTGTTGTAGATCTTCTTCACCTTATGCTCAACATCATAGTGAAATTCTCAAATGGGAAGCAAGTACTTGATGAGGATCATAATATAAAGAGCATATGAAATGGAGAGCCTATTGAACATGGCATTAGTCAACTCATGATAGATGAATTCCATCACATCCAGCTTATAGTCCACAGACTCATCCTCACTAGAGGCCACCTCATAGGAAAAAGCAAGCAGCTGAACCAAGTGGCCACGAATACTATCATTGTTTACCTCACTAGGAGTGATGGAGTCACGGAAAATAACAACCAAACTAGCATAAAGAGAGGAGAGGCCTGCAAGAGCACCCACAATCCCATCGTCAGCCGTGCAAGGAGAAAGAGCACCAACTTTGTTGGGCTTGAGTTGAGTGATGATATGATGGCCACAAGCATGGTCCCTACCAAGGAATGGATAGCCAAGCACCCCAAGCGAAGGTCCAAAAATCAGATTGCATCATAGTGTCATGAGTCATCCACTTCATGGTGCGGTTCTCATCGCCACAAATTACCAAAGTGGAGAAGAATTGCTTCACCACCTCGGAGTCATAGGAACACTGAAGGGAAATAAGAGTATACAGCCTCATCCTCTCAGTCACAACCATAACATCAGCAAGTTTAGGCTTCTCCATAGCCTCAGCAATATTCAAGGGACGCATAGGACGAATCTTTAGAGATGAGTAGACATCCGCATATATGGACTTTTGGTCAGCGCACCAAAAGCGGGAGTCACCAAGCTCTGTATCTCGCTCAGTGTCCAGAAACAGATCACGATGACGAATCGAAGAGTAAGTGATGGAATCCATTGCCTTATAATTGACCTTAGGTGCCTTATTCTTTCTTTTGGACACAACCCTTCTTCCCTTTTCTTTCCTTGCTTGTTTAGCCATTCGGTCAGCCTCTCTTTTCCTCCTCCTCAATTCAACCTCGTCCACGAGACCACCTTCACCGTCGTCCCTAAGGTAGATACCACGGGGACGGCGCTTGTAGGTTTTGGGAGCACTAAAACCACTTGTGAAACGAACAATATGGATAGTACGGGGATAAGCACACACACAAGTCCAGGAGGAAATTAGAAATAGTAGACAAACAATTCACAACCCAAAAAGACATTATGCAAAATCTAAGGAATTCTGAATCAGAGTTGAGTCTGCCAGGCCGGATAATCTGGCCATGCCAGGGGTGGATAATCCGGCCCTGGCGAAATTTTTCAGAACCGGACTAGATTGATTGCAAGAACGTAGATCGGGCACAGGAATCGCAAGACTACAATTTCTAAGCGAAACAAGAACCACAAGGAGACTCGTAGTCCACGTTCCACCAACAAGTAACACATCTACGCAAAATATGGGAGAGGGGGAGTTACCCTCACTCATTGAAGGAAGAACATGGAGGAGGACGTGTAGGGGTTCACGTATGAAAACAATAAAATTTTACCCTACGCTCTTGAACCCCTGATGTTGCCATGACCTATCTATTAGTAATACAATAACGGGAGGGGATTTTCGTGAAAGTACCCTTGAAGACCGAAAAGCGTTGTCAATGCTCAGTTGAGTGCGGTTGATGTAGATGAGCCGAAGCCGACCTCAAGGTCGTGATGAATTTCTTGCGCTCCTGTGGCTCCAACGACTTGAGTGCCTCAAGTGTGACACCTCGCGGGGAGTTACACATGTACGATGCCTGACAATGACTCCCGCTTCCCCAATATAGTAGTAGTTGCGGAAGTAGAGCTCCTGGATGTCCCGCAGCACGACGGCGCTCCGCAGTGAAGATGTCTCTTGTTCACGCAGTCCGAACTTGGGACCACGGTCACGAGAGAGAGAGAGAGAGAGAGAGAGAGAGAGAGAGAGAGAGATAGATAATATCAATTGGAGGTCTCCCCAAAAGTGAGGAAACCTTTATTGAATTATTGTGTGTATTTATCTGGCCAAATACCCCCACTATATATAGGGGAAGGGGAGGTACTACCTCGCTCAAAGTCCCGGGGTGGGACTAAAGGAGGGGAGGTGGGGGAGGCGCCTCTGGCCACCCCCAATGGGCCCCATGTGGGAGGCTGGCCCAATAGGGCCGCCGGCCACCCACTTGGCCCCTCCTAGGGGTTCGGCCCCCTCTTGGGCCCTTTCCCCTCCGGGATTTGGCCCATTAAGCCTTTTGACCTTTTAAATTGATTTCTCTTTTATTAAATAATTATGAATAAATGATTAAATCAATATTTAACATTCATTCACATATTATTCAATCTCCGTGATTATGGAACACCTTCCATCTCCACTCCAGACATCCTCCAGACTTACCGAAACCCTTCCGGTTTTCTCTCTACTCTTCTTTGATGATTCTATCAATCCTGTAGACACTCTCTAAGCATCATCAAGCCCTTAAGCGTGATACCCCATGGTTTGGGAACACTCCAGACATGGTCGGACACTCCCAGACCAATGATCGATAGAGGGACCTAGATGGCCATGTGACCCCTGTGCATTCCACGAAGATCTTTTGTCGTTTGAACCGGGACAGTCGTGTCGTATTCCTTTTGTCTCTTGATACTTGCATTGCCTAAGATCTGATTAATAACATCACCATGTCATGTTAAATCTTGTTACCGAACAATGCTACTTGACTCGTTCCGACAAGTGATATCCCTGTGATCAAATCACACGCTGCGCAGCTATTGGATATAACTTCTACGAGTGGATCGTTGAGTATCTTTCTGTCACGTGGATGGACAAATCCCGGTCTTGACATATATTTCCTCTACGGTTCCTCTGAGTACCTGAACACGCCTTTATAATCACTGTGTTACCAAGTGACACTTGATGCTATCTAAGCACTCTCGGGAGACGGTGATTGATATAACCTCACGGTCTAAGGAATAGTCTACAAGGATCCATTCTAATCATCGTAACTTGAACTTCATGACATGATCGGGTCATGATATTTAGGTTGGGTATTGGTTCATCATCTCATTCTTAGAATGGGTTTACTCCATTTCCAATTGGCATAAATGCCACATGATCAGGAAACCTTGATCATCTGTTGACCAATGAACCAATGACTAGAGTTTCACCGGGAACCCCTGGTTGTTTATATATCACATGTGTATTGACGTTTGCTTTCAATACAGTTATAGCATGATATAAACCTTAATCATGAACTTTATGAAATATGATAATAATCCTTATTATTATTTGTCTCTAGGGCATATTTCCAACAGTCTCCCACTTGCACTAGAGTACAAATAAACTAGCTACATTTGTTCTTAATTATTGGCACCATATTACCTGGTACCCTGAACATGCTTGCTCATGGAAGAGGTTGAGTCTTGGGCCTGTACTTTACAGTCCCAAATCCTTTGCAAGTTACTAATGTCACCTTGATTGACATTAATACTTTATCATCACATGATAACATCTTTGTGTATGCATCATCACTAACGCAGCAGAACGAGGCCGGATTCCAGGAGCCTATAGTGACTTTAGATCAACCTCGAGGGCTCTCTCATGGGCACTGTGCCCTGGGACACATCATTCTACATTAAAAGCGAACTAGCCCCACCATAACATTATACATCACTATAGATGGTAACCTTATCTATTATTATAAATGTAATTATCGAAACACGAGTGCACCCTGTGCAACTTTCGATGTTTTTGTTCACCTCGCTTCCTACTTTACTTTAGTCGGTATTACAGGAGTTTCCAACATATTCCCTTATAACATAACCCTTTATGCTTTAAGATATGTCATCCTTCATGGATTTGAAAAAACATGTCTATAGTTCTCTATTAGACACTGCGGAGAAACTTAGCTCAACGTTCCGTGATTTGAACTTAATCACTTTTCAAACGTTCCTTATTGGATCATATATTATGTTAAGGTATCATCATGGTTTTCTAAGATAAAACCTATGTCTCAACATACTGGATGATGATCATCCTTTTCTTTCTTTTAACCATTAATGTTAAACTTAATACTATTCCTAACTTGAGCTATCAAGGACCAGTTCCTCAATTAACTTTTACTCTAAAACTCTTTTCAGAATCCCTTAAGGAATACTACAGAATATCATAATATTCTTATTATCAACTTCTACTCCCTATAAATCATTATTTATCGGTACTTGCGCTTTTACTCTTAATGTGTCGTATACACACTTAAGAATCATTCCTCTAAGCTCCCATTCAAATATGTTCCCAACATGTTTGGGTATGAGTCACTACTCTTACTCAAACAATGTTCCTACATATTTTAATTTGAGACTTATATTGCTCCCACTCAAAATGTGTTCCCGACACATTTGAGTTTGAGACTTACATTGCTCCCACTCAAAAATATGCATTCACATATTGTTTTAGGAAGACTTTCATAGATCCCATTCAATTTCATGCAAATTGCATATCCACTCACTATTTTGAATGACTTCAAAATCCTTTGATCAAATATCAAACTTGGAGATTTACTATGAGATACTAGTACTTTACTAGTTTTAAATCCATCAGACTTTTAGCACACTTGAATCAAATTCATATGAATTTTTCCAACACTTGACAAACCGTGCTTTTGTCATTCACCCCTTTTCCATTATGACTTTGCAGTCATTTGGGAAAATCCAAGTAACCCCTTTACTTGTAAGATTCAGCAACGATTTGCTTTCTAATCTCAAGTGAATTTTACTTTGGGATTTCTCATATCTTTAGCTTACCATTATTTCCTTAGTAGTTCGTAGGCATGTCATATTCCAGTAATCATGACAAATGATTCACAAATGTCTCCATACAAGATATGGGCTACATTTTGAATCCTACTTCATGTAGTGAAACACCAGTGGGGAAAACACAATGATTATTATCATTGATTCTTTCCTTTGTGAGGAGAATCGTTCAGGAACGCTTTCCGTTGCGCTTCTCAACACTCTGATGCAGGGTTTTGAATCCTCATCATGGTTTTTCACTATCTTCTATTTGCTTCATAATCGAGAAATATCACTGAATGTGAACTTCCTCGAGAATGCACCAAAATCCAAGCAATACTAGTTTTGCTTCTCTTTTTGGTTTCAGCTATGGATTTCGTATTCAAAGTTTCCAATGAATACTCTACAAGGATTTATTTGCTATTGTTTTGGTTATATAGAATAACTCCAAAACTATGACGATCCATACTAGATATGGAGCCGCTTTCACGAATTCACATGGTTCACTATATATTCTAATTGAGTGCTAACTGTTTCTAACTAATGGTCCCTACATCTCTGCTACAACGATTTATTTGGTGCCATCTATTCACCCATTTTGATATCAAATATCATATTGTGATGTTTTGCATTTCAAACGCATTGCATTTAACAATTTTCTTTTATGCCAATCTTATAAAGTTGAATTTCATTACTATTGATCATATCGTAGTAATTAGATTCTCATTTATCTTTAATACCCTCTATTGATGAAATAATTTGATCATATCAAATAGTTTCATGTTCATGTTTCCTTTGGTAAACTTCTTTACACATTTAAACATTCATATAATGATAATCACCATTTTTTTTAAACACAATACATCAAATATGTATTTACTTTTAATAATTCATCAAATACTTTGTATTCAAGTAATACACAGTGTTAAAGTTATTTTTCCGAACTTGGGCATGATTCATATGTGACAATAAAACAAGTGTCTTTCACATATTATCAATATAACTTTGAATTTAAACAATGGTTTCATTTAATAATGAACATATCATTAAGTTGGGTAATTTCAAGGCATTTCAATATTTTACAAATGTTCATGTATTATCAATTAGTTTCAAAACAAGGATAATTCACACATAATCGAACAAGATATGAACACAAATATAAATCATTCATAAAAGTGGAACAACTGTTTGTTACAAGCTCATATGAATAACTGTCTCACAAAGTGTGAGACACACTAAAGAGGTTCACAATCTTTTGATTACAATAACTATCCAAAAACATAAACTAAGTGATAAATGTTGAGGGAGAGTGTCGTTGGCCATCATCATCATGCTCGCCATCAACACGCAACGTCACCTCCTCTCCAGCAAGCACCTCTCATGCAGAAGGGCCTATTTTCAGCAAAACAGAACAAGTATCAAATATACTTAACACTTCAACATGTGTTTGCAAGATTATAACATTTATAAAATTGTATATCAAATATATACCTTTGTCATCAATGACCTCAGCGACAATAGGTTCAACCATCACATCTCTGAAATGTGATATGAACTCGTGGAAATCCTGTGTTTCCGCGTCACCTCTCATAATGTAAATCCTGGCATGTTCTTGGTAGCTAGGTGGCAGCGACCCTAGCAACACGCCTATTGCAAAAGAGCTTGTGAACCAGTTGTCCAGGAAGTATGCAAGACTCATGTATGCATCATATATGAATAACAAGTGATCTTCCAGCAAGGAGTTTTCCGCCATCTTTATGGAGAGGAAATTCCCCATCTGCTCATACTCCCATATGCGCACTTGTGCCACGAAATGTGATCTCAGATGTGCCATAACCGTTCGGGGATTAAGACTTCCCACAATCGGCCATAGCCCATCTTCCATCCTGAGGCGCATTGTTACTGATATGAATGTGGCCATCACACGACGATAGCAGCGGTGATCCCGCTGCTCCTGGGTCTCATGAAGATAGGGCGACTCAAAGTACATCTCGCTGATCATGTAGTCGGCCACTTTGTTCTCGCTAAGGATATCATGAAGGCGCATGACCCATACAAAGAAGTTGGATCCATCTAACTTTAGATTTTCTCCTTTTAACCAATTGTCAATAGGGAAGATAATCTCGGGGAGAACCATTTTCTACATTTATAATTGCAAAAGGAATTTATACTAAGTTTATAATTAAATGAGTTAATAATAACTCCACTCAGAAAAACCTATCCCCTAAAGGGTTCTAGTGATAACATGACCCTTTTTCCCCACATCTCCCCCGATCATCACGACCATCAATGTGGGTTCTAGGGTGGACGCTAAATGTCGGTCACATCATTCATGCGACTCGTGCTTGATATTTCGACCATCCGCGTTCCGAGGCCATGTCTACTACATGATAGGCTCGCCAACTTAACCTTAGTGTATTCGTTGTGCAACATGGCTTACACCCACTATATGTGAACGTAGATATGTATGACACCCGATCATCACGGCCTGCCTCATACTGAAGAACTTTCTTGGTGGTGCACACTAAGGGGGAACACAATCATTGGTAATTTTTAACAGGGATCATCTTATTAGGCTACCGTTGAGTATCTAATACTAGCACACAATAAGATATACAAACAATAACATTGAATGTAATTGTGATGTGATATGGTCCTTCACGTCGTGATCTCCATCTGGCGTCTCCGGATTCCGGTGCCAGGGTTCCGGTGCCGTAGACACCAGGGTACCAGTGTCTTTCCGGCATGGTAGTCTGTCACCTCCGTGACTATCTACTACTACTTCGTAACATAAGGTAATCACTTTACCTTTGCCACAACCATATCACAAAGCAACGCCCCCTGCAAAACAAAGTTAGACGCCTCTACTTTATCTTTGCATGTTTTACGTGGCTGAATGGGCTTTCACACAAGAACCATTCTTACCTACGGACTTTCACCACAACGCTGATCAAGTAGTTGTCTATACTATACCCCTTTCGGGGCCCTCCGTTGCAAATGGCATACCAACTAATGCGAGAGAGACAAACACCCCCCAAAGCCACTTTATACGGTACAAGCCGTATGTCAAGCATGGACCAGTCTCGCGAATGAACGCATAAAGTCGGTTGGGGGCCGCTTCATCAAGCATTACTGTGGTATACACAAGTACACGTGGGAGGGTAACAACTAAAAGATCAACACCATCACGCTACATCTCGTGTGTTCTACCCGTACTAGCATTACTACGAATAGATCTAGCTCTGATACCACTGTAGGGGTTCGCCTATGAAAACAATAAAATTTTACCCTACACCCTGAACCCCTGATGTTGCCAGGACCTATCTATTAGTAATATAGTAACGGGAGGGGATTTTCACGAACTTACCCTTGAAGACCTAAAAGCGTTGTCAACGCTCAGGAGAGCGTGGTTGATGTAGACGAGCCGATGTTGACCTCAAGGTCGTGATGAAATCCTTGCGCTCCTGTGGATCCAACGACTTGAGTGCCTCAACTGTGACACCTCGGCGGGAGTTACACACGTTTGGTGCCTAATGATGACTCCCGCTTCCCCGATCCAGCAGCAGTTGCGGAAGTAGAGCTCCTAGATCCGAATTCCGTAGCGCGACGACGCTCCACGGTGAAGATGTCTCTTGTTCACGCAGTCCGAACTTGGGACCACGGTCACGGGAGAGAGAGAATATCAATTTAAGGTCTCCCCAAAAGTGAGGAAACCTTTATTGAATTATTGTGTGTATTTATCTGGCCAAATACCCCCACTATATATAGGGGAAGGGGGGTACTACCTCCCTCAAAATCCCGGGGTGGGACTAAAGGAGGAGGAGGTGGGGGAGGCGCCGCTAGCCACCCCCCATGGGCCCCACGTGGGGGGCTGGCCCAATAGGGCCGCCGGCCACCCACTTGGCCCCTCCTAGGGGTTCGGCCCCCTCTTGGGCCCTTTCCCCTCCGGGATTTGGCCCATTAAGCCTTTTGACCTTTTAAATAGATTTCTCTTTTATTAAATAATTATGAATAAATGATTAAATCAATATTTAACATTCATTCACATATTATTCAATCTCCGCGGTTATGGAACACCTTCCATCTCCACTTTGGACATCCTTCGGACTTACTGAAACCCTTTCCTGGAAACACTCTCTAAGCATCATCAAGCCCTTAAGCGTGATACCCCACTGTTCGGGAACACTCCAGACATGGTCGGGACACTCCCGGACCAATGGTTGACAGAGGGACCTAAATGGCCATGTGACCCCTGTGCATTCCACGAAGATATTTTGTTGTTTGAATCGGGACAGTCGTGTCTTATTCATTTTGTCTCTCGATACTTGCATTGCTCGAGATCTGATCAATGACATCACCATGTCGTGTTCAATCTCGTTACCAAACAATGCTACTTGACTCGTTCTGACAAGTGATATCCATGTGATCAAATCACACGCTGCGCAACTATTGGATATAACTTCTTCGAGTGGGCCCTTGAGTATCTTTCGATCACGCGGACAGACAAATCCTGCTCTTGACATATATTGCATCTACGGTTCCTCCGAGTACCTGAACACACCTTTATAATCACTGTGTTACCAAGTGACGCTTGATGCTATCTAAGCACTCTCGGGAGACAGTGATTGATACTTCATGGTCTAAGGAATAGTCTGCGAGGATCCATTCTAATCATCATAACTTGAACTTTATGACATGATTGGGTCACAATGTTTAGGTTGGCTATTGGTTCATCATCTCATTATCAGAATGAGTTGACTCCATTTCCAACTGGCATAAATGCCACATGATCAGGAAACCTTGATCATCTGTTGACCAATGAACCAGTGAATAGAGTTTCACCGAGAACCCCTGGTTGTTTATATATCACACGTGTATTGACGTTTCCTTTCAATATAGTTATAGCATGATATAAAACTTAATCATAAACTTTTTGAAATATGATAATAATCCTTATTATTATTTGTCTCTAGGGCATATTTCCAATAGGAGGTACCCGGATGCGTGGGGAAGAACATCCCGGGGAGGCCCGGAGAATCTGGTGGCTGGAACGGCTCCGGGGAAGGTTGGGGTGACTGGCGGCGACTTGGGAGAGAGAGGAGGTCGAGGGAGCAGAACTACTATGTTTGAGCTCTTCCCCCCGATGCCTAACCCTTAAAGGACAGAAGCCGCCAGGGGTGGATTATCCGACCTTATTCCTGAAATTCTGTTGTACACAGATTCAGGCCCGTGCACCACCAAACAAAAAAACCCACAAGATAAACAACAGACTTGTGTGCAAGAAAAGATGGCTCGGGGATAGAAAAAGGCTTGGGTTTAGACAACCAAACTGAGATGGTACTACACACTCAAGATTGCAAGAACCAAATCAAATAGAAGATAAAATTGAGTGTGGTTTTCATAAGAACACAAGATAAACAAGAAAAACCATGAAGATCCACATAGATCCAACTCTTCGTACGGAAAGGGCGGTGGCTTAGGCCACCATGTTGGAGTGCATGGTATGACACCGCGAAGATATATCTTGGGTTCATGACCAATACTCATCAATAAGATCACATATCACAAAATGATATTAAGAGAAATGATTTTACTTTCTTTTGGAATTATGGGGGGAGGGTTAGCCCAATCAATTAGGATCACACTCCCCCTATATCCATGCCCATGCCTAAACCAAATAAGGAGGAGATATAAGAGTGTGTGCATGGGTAATCAAGATAAACTCCTTGAATCAACGATATTTAGCTCATTCCTCAAATAACAAAATCTTGCTTCATCAAGTGGCTTCATGAAAATATCAGCAAGTTGGTTTTTCGTGCTCACAAAAGATAGATCAATATCACCACGAGCAACATGGTACTGAATAAAGTGATTCTGAATCTCAATATGCTTTGTCCTTGTATGCTGCACTAGATTGTATGCAATTTTGATTGAAATTTCATTATCACATAAAAGAGGCACTTTGTCACAATTGACATGGTATTCCTTTAAAGTTTGCCTCGTCCATAATAAGTGAGTACATGCACTTGCAGCAGCCACATATTCATCCTCGGCGGTGCAGAGAGATATACAATTCTGTTTCTTAGAAGACCAACATACCAAAGACCTTCCCAAGAATTGACAAGCTCCAGAAGTTGATTGCCTATCATCCTTGTCACCAGCCCAATCTGAATCAGTATAACCACATAGACAGAAATTGGAGCCCTTGTGATACCATAAACCAAAATTTGGGCAATGAACCAAATATCAGAAGATTCTCTTGACGGCCGCTAAGTGGCTTTCTTTAGGAGGTGCTTGATACCTTGCACACACACCTACACTCAACACAATATCGGGTCTAGATGCGCAAAGGTAAAGGAGAGAGCCGATCATGAACAGGTATACCTTTGGGTCCACATATTTACCATGGGGATTAAGTTCAAGATGGCATTTAGTTTGCATTGGTGTGGCGACGCCATTAAGATCCATCATCTTGAACCTCCTGAGCATGTCTTGGATGTATTTTGCTTGATTTATGAAGGTTCCTTCCCTAAGTTGTTTGATCTCAAATCCTAGAAAGAACCGTAATTCCCCCATCATAGACATCTCAAACCTGCCAGTCATAAGCTTTGAAAATTCATCATTAAAAGCTTTATTAGTAGAACCAAAAATAATGTCGTCTACATATAGTTGGCATACGAAGAGCTCCCACTTAACCTTCTTAGTATAAATAGTGGGATCGATTTGCCCAACTTCGAAACCATGATATAGCAAAAGCTCTTTAAGGTGCTCATACCACGCACGTGGGGCTTGTTTAAGGCCATAGAGTGCCTTATTGAGATTGTAGACATGGTTCGGGAAGTTGGGATCCTCAAATCCCGAGGGTTTGTTTACATATACCAACTCATGTAGAGGACAAATTAAGAAAAGCACACTTAACGTCCATTTGTTATAATTTAAAATTATTATGAGCTACATCAGCACGAAGGATACAGATGGACTCAAGACGAGCCACAAGAGCATAAGTCTCGCCAAAGTTGTTGCCTTCAACTTGGGAATAGCCTTGTGCCACGAGTCTTGCCTTGTTCCTTACAACAATGCCATTCTCATCTTGCTTATTCTTGAAAATACACTTTGTGCCGATAACATTGCGGCAATCCTTGGGCTTCTCTACTAAATTCCAGAGCTTGTTGGGCTCGAAATTATTTAACTCTTCATGCATAGCAGCAACCTAGTCCGGATCTTCAAGAGCTTCAAACACTTTCTTGGGTTCCACCATGGATATGTGAGCTTGATGCTCACCGAAGCTTGCAAGCTCCCTTCTTGTGGACACCCTCTGTCTGAGATCGCCTACAACTTTATCAAGAGTGTGACCTCACAATTCAATATTCCTTTCTGCACGAGCTTTGCAGCGAAGTTCAATCAACTTGTTGTTTCATGGAGGAAATTCTTCATCATTTGAGTCTTTGTTGGGACTACTTGCTTGGACTTGATCTACAGCGTGATCAGTGAGAATTGGAGATGAAGAACCTTGCCCTTGATGTTGATCAGAAGCCATAACAGGAGGCTACTGTAGTTTTGCAGTTTTAGGGCTGGATAATTCGGCCGAGGGCGTGGCCGGATAATCTGGCCTTAGAGTAGTTGGTCCTTCTTGGCTGTCTTGGATGCTTCTGGCCCGAGTTGGAGAAGGGCCAGATAATCTGGCGTCACCTAGAAAATCCGGCCTGGGAGTTGCATCAGTCTCTTCGTCGATCTGTTCGGTCCTGGCATTCGAGGTAGACTGACACGATAACCCGGTGTGCACCGGATAATCCGGCCTGGAGCTTCCTGGAGTAGATGATGGATGATCTTCAGTAGGTGGAGGTGATGGTGTAGTGGTTTCTCCAGCGAGTGGGGCATGTTGAGCTTGTGTCGATGGGGTCTCTACTTGAGTAGAGCATTGTCCTTCCCGATCCGCCACAAGGGGTTCCTCAATGGGGCGGAAAAATCCCACACCCATTCTTCTTATGGCATATTGGGGTATTTCAACATCTGCATCACAAACATCAACTCGCCCCGCATGGGAGCCATCATTTTCCTCGAACACCACACTACAAGATTCGACAATAGTTTCGGAGAGCTTATTGTAGACTCTATAAGTGTGGGATTTTGCACCATAACCAACAAAAATACCTTCTAAAGCCTTAGACTCGAATTTAGATAAACGAACTCCTTTGATGAGAAAGAAACACTTACAACCAAATACCCTGAAGTAGGAGATGTTTGGCTTGTTACCGGTAAGTATTTCATAGGGTGTTTTGTCCAAGATTTTGCGGAGGTAGGGCCGGTTGGATGAGTGACATGCGGTAGAAATTGCTTCATCCCAGAAATTATATGGTGACTTGAATTCAGCCAACAGATCTTGCCATATCCATTAAAGTCCAGTTCTTCCTCTTGGCTACACCATTTTGTTGAGGGGTGTACACAGCGGAATATTGGTGTCTTATCCCCTCTTCACTTAGGAATTCATTCAGAGTGTAGTTCTTGAACTCGGAGCTATTATCGCTTCTAATTGCCAATACAGGGACATTGTGTTGACATTGAACCTCGTTGGCAAAATCGATGACCGTTTGTTGAGTCTCACTCTTCAACTTGAAGAAATAGACCCATGTATATCTTAAATAATTATTGACAATTACGAGGCAATATTTCTTCCCACTCAGACTTGCGTGAGATGGAGGACCAAAGAGGTCCACGTGAAGTAGCTCCAAAATCCTCTTTGATGAAATAATTGTCTTCCTTCGATGGGGAGAGTCATGCATTTTCCCTTCAACACAAGCCCTGCAAACACGATCTCTGGCAAAGGAAACATTTTCTTTTAGTCCAAGGATGTGGCCACCCTTGTGAAGACTTTGCAAAGTTCTCATATTGACGTGAGCTAGACGGCGATGCCATAGCCATCCCACGTCGGCCTTCCCAAAAAGACACATTGGGCATATAGTGGTTTTCCCCGAAAAGTCCACCACATATAGGTCATTTTCGACATATCCAACGAAAGCGACCTTTAGAGACTTAATCCACAAGAGCACCACCAAATCACCATCAATAAAGACTGTAAATCCCATCTTACCAAGGGCATGAACAGAAAGTAAATTGTAACCGAGGGTCTCAACAAGCATGACGTCCACGAGAGAGATATCGTGGGCAACCACAACTTCGCCAAGACCCAATACCTCAGATTTTGACTTATCACCATAGGAGACGGTTATATGATCATGGTTTGGCCGCATCTCTGAGATGATATCCTTGCTTCCGGTCATATGAGTCGTGCACCCACTATCGAGCACCCATTTTGACCAACCGGAAGCATAGCCCTGGAAGAAAGTTACTTCTTGGTTCTAGGTACCCATTTTTCAATGGGTCCTCTCATGTTAGTAACAAGGGTCTTGGGAACCCAAATAGACCAAGAAATGTAACTATCAAATGGACCAACATAACTAGCATATACATCACCATAGTAATCACAAAATAATTCATAATTAGGATTATTAGCCCCTGTAAAACCAATATAGTTAGTCTTGTCATTAGTTGCGGTGCTTGTCTTTGCTTGAGCAGTTTTGCTTTTCTTATTCTTCTTCTTCTTCTTCTTTGTCTTGGGAACATAGCCAAGTCCCTCATTTCCATTGCTTGCCCTTTACTTACTAAGGATCTCATCTAGGACTTCCTTACCTTTGGGTTGAGATCCCTTGACAAGTTTCTCTTTCAACCTAGCAATTTCTTCAATGACATCTTCATGTCCGTATGATGGAATAGAGGTGCTAGGCATATCATACTTGTTCAATTGAGTTTGGAACTGATCACGAGACTCATTTAGAGTAGAGTGTTCACTCTCTAATGCCTTGTAGGTGATGGCCCAAAATATATTGAGCTTGTTGGGGAACCCCAAGAGGAAGGTATGATGAGCACAACAGCAAGTTTTTCCTCAGTACGAAACCAAGGTTATCAATCTAGTAGGAGCAAGGAAACACCCCAAAGGTGAAGCTAGCTGAATGTTGGCAGGGCGCACTACCGGTGCCAGCAGCAACGTGGAGACCTGCACAACACAACCACAGAACTCTGTCCCCAACTTGCGATGAGGTTGTCAATCTCATCGGTTTTGCTGAAAACAAAGGATTAAACGTATCGAATGGAAGGAAGTAATAGTTTGCAGAAAGTAAACACAAAGCAGTAAACAGTTTGTAGATTATATGTAAAAGAAAGGACCGGGGTCCATAGTTCACTAGAGGTGGCTCTCCTTAAGATAGATAACATGTTGGGTGAACAAATTACAGCGGGGCAATTGACAAACATCGAGAAAGCATACAAGCATATACTAATCATCTTGACTCCTTTGAGAATTTATTGGGCATTACAACATTATACATAGACCGCCATCCAACTGCATCTATGACTAATAATCCACCTTCAGGTTATCATCCGAACCCCCTCCAGTATTAAGTTGCAAGCAACAGATTATTGCTTTACAAATTGCGTGTAATGTAAACAATACGATTGTTCTATGAACAAAGGATTGTTGTTTTCTCCCTAGTAGCAACAACACATCTAGTACCTTAGAGATTTCTGTCACTTCCCCAGATTACTAGAGGCATGAACCCACTATCGAGCATAAATACTAACTCTTGGAGTTGCTAGCATCTAATTGGCCAAGGTAGCTACTAACAACGGAAATAATGCAAGATCACAAATAACAAAGACATGATAGAATCAATAGTCAATCTGAAATAGCATCTGAATATCCATCGGATCCCTGCAAACACAACATGCAGAATTACAAATAGATGATCTTGATCATGAACGGAGCTCACAAGATCTAGACATGACAGCACAAAGGAGGAGAACCAGCCATCTAGCTACTACATGGACCCGTATTCCAGAGATGAACTACTCACACATCACACCGGAGGCTTGCAATGATGATGAAGAAGGCCTCCAGGGTGAACTCCCCTTTCCGGTAGGGTGCCGGGAAGAGCTACAGATCCCTCCCGATCTAGGGATGGAGATGACGGCGGCTACAGACTCTTTCTTGGATTTTTGATCGGGTACTTAGGGTTTTGTTATTGGAGGCAATATATAGGCGGAAGGAGAGGCCGAGGGGGTGCTAGGGTCGGTCAGACCACCCCTGGTGCGGGCCAGGCCTGGCGCCAGGTGGTGGTGTGGCTGACCCCACCTTCTCCGTCTCGTATTCTGGCTTTAGATGTCTTCTGGTAAAATAGTGACTTTGGCTTTTGTCCCGTCCAATTCCGAGAATATTCATTTTCTGACTTCCTAGAACCAAAAACAGCAGAAAACAGGCAGCTGACACTGTGCCTCTTGTTAATAGGTTAGTCCAAGAAATCATATGAAAAGTACTCCAAAGTGTGGACAAAACACAAGAAAGTAGATAAAACGAAGCATGGAACATCAAAAGTTAGAGATACATTTGCAATGTATCAACACCCCCAAGCTTAACTCCTGCTCGTCCTCGAGTAGGTAAGTGATAAAAAGAAAGAATAATTTTTGAGGTGACATGCACCATCATAAACTTGATCAAAATATTTGTAAAACATTCAAAGCTGGGATCATAGTACTTCAATCATAACATGAAAGACAAAGTTCTAGCAATAAGACAAAGAAACTATGTTGCAACATGAAAAGGCACAAAAAAAAGATTCATGAATAACAATGCTTTGCAAGACGTTTGTTTGTTTCACATAAAGAAAACATAGCATAATAGTATTCAGCTTGTCAATCATAGAGTAGAAAATATAAATGCATAGGACACCTTCAACGTTCATAAGAGTGACTAGATACAAATAGTTTAAAACAAGCAATATCAAGTTATGCATCAATCAACTAGTCTTGGGATAATGCACATAGAACTAAGAATGGCCACTATGCTCTCAAAGTAGGTGCATAAAGGTAGAAGGTGGAGACTCAATGTATAAGTGGAAGAAAGGCCTTCATAGAAGGAAGCAGAGATTCAAGTTTCATCAAGAGCTTCCAAAAATTATGGTACTTATAGCTTTCAGCTCTCATTGCCCCTATCATAAGCATCTTGAAGTGATTAAAGTTAAAGTGAACAAACTATGGTGTACATGCTTGATGAAGTATAAGTTAGAAATCTCATGTCCCTTGAATACGAGGGCCGCTCCTCATGCTACTAAAGTTTAGTCACCGGTAAGTTCTTGCCATCATAAGTACATGTGTATCATAGAGAACCGCCAACGGGGTACCCCTTGCCGATGATACGGAAGAATCCCCATATCAAAATGACAAGGGAAGCAGACAACGAGCATCTCAGCAATCTTCTTATTTACCATGGAAATATGGTGCTTTTTTCTCTCTTTCCTCTTTTCATAATCTCATTTTTTCTCCTTTTCTCAATATAGGACTCTTTTTTTATATAAAAAGAATGCTTCATAGACAGCTCATTATGGTTACGCTGTAGGTTTCCACCATGTCAGCATGGATTAGACCAGCGGCCTAGGCATTTCTCTAACACATATACATAACTCCATGGACTTACAAGCTCCCCTTTCATTTCACACCGACGACATCCATAGAAAAAAAGAGCATGATATCAGCTAGGTACAAAATAACAGTGCAATGTTGAAAGTGTTCCCCATGACATCATGGTTCTGCTAATCCCCAACAAATAAGTGCAAAGCATATACAACATAGACGACATAATGGTTCAAGTTTATTAAGGGCAAGAAAAGTAAAGTGTGCCATCAAGTTCGTGAGAGCTTTAATCACTAGTTTTCTCATAACAAGTTTAATTTGGAAGGTAAACAAAAACATGAATATACTTGGAATAGCATAAGCTAGTAGGTAAGTATGATGGACTCTTTGCAATAACTTGGTTTAGGGAGTTGGATGCATGAGTGGAACTCATACTTGGTTGTGGAGGCTAGCAAAAGACTGGGAGCGACAAACTAAGAGAGCAATAATGGCCATAATCATGCAGAGCGACAAAACATCATTGATCAAAGCATAAAGTGATACTACAAGTTGAAAACTAATGGATCATCAAGGCTGTGGTGACTTGGAATAGTCATAACATGGTGTGAGCATGCGCCAAGTCAACCCAAATAAAGCATCAAAGGAGAATACCACAATACTATGCTTTAATATGCTAAAACAACACATGATTCATCCAAGGCACATTAAGAAATCTCAATTGTTTATAACAAGTCATGCTACAGCAAAGAATACTAAGCATAAAGCCAAAACAATATCAAGCATGGCATGACAAAGCTTAGGACACAGTCAAAAACAAGCTCTCTTTACCACTTAAGCATTAGCTTTCCTACTCTTTTCCAAACCAAACCAAACTATTTGAAAACCAATGTATGAAAGAGGGGGTCCAACCAATTTATTCAGCAAACTAAGAAAACAAAGCAAACAAAAACCAAAATGAAAACAAAAAAGAAGACGCTCCAAGAACAACACAACTGTGCATGAAATAATAAAAATGAAGCGTTTGGAAGAAACCTGGTATTTTTATTGATAAAGAGGGGGATGCCTTGGGCATCCCCAAGCTTTGACGCTTGTACTTCTTGGATATTTCTTGGGGTGACACGCGTGGCATCCCCAAGCTTGAGCTTTAGTCCATCCTTCATCTCATTACTCATTCCTTACATACACCTAAAATTTTTCCTTCATACAAAACTTCACACAATCTTTATTAGCAACATTAGTGCACTCGAGATAATAGGTCTTAAGGTTCAGTTCGAACACCAATAAAACTTCCATTAGAACACTAGCTACTGAAGCACTTCCCTCAAAAAGCTCAATTCCCCAAAAGAACTCAAAAAGGAAACAACAAGAAGCAAATGCAGAAAATGGCAGAAATCTGTCAAAATAGACCAGTAGGTAAAGACGAATTTTTTCGAAGACCTTCTGTTGCTCAAATCAAAAAAGTTTTGAACTAACGAAAGTTAGATAAAAACCAGGGGCAGAAGCACACAAAATCACGCCTCAAAAGGACGCACAGAGATTTTACACGAATTTTTACGGTGAAGCACAAAAATCTGTTTCAGGACAGCAACTTTCCCAATCATTACTTATCTCTCATTAGAGGTTACTCTTGGCACAAAAAGCAAATAAAAAGGATAAGGATCGGTTATTACTAAAGTAATAACTTCCAAGACTCATCTAAAACTTTTGGGTTATCTCCCAATAAGTACTTTTCTTTAACGCCTTTAAGTTAGGCATAAGAAGCAAGAAAGAATCAAGTGTTCTCAAATGAAGAAGCATTAAAACCAAATTTATTGCCCTTACCTCTCTTACTTTTATTCTTAACCTTGGGGAAAATATGATTGTTTGGTGGAGAAGAAAGGTGCATGGTCCCCTTTCCCACATCTATTATTGCTCCAAGGAGTTCTAATAGGGACCTTCCAAGTGTAATTTGTCCTTTTCCTACACATTCAATAACAAGATAATCAGTAGATATCATTTTCCCAAGGATCTTTGTAAACACTCCTTCAGCTATCCCAATAGGTAATATGGCAGCATTATTAGCAAGAGATATTTCTTTTCCTCCTTCAGTAAGCCCCCAAAGATTCAAAGATTCATAAATATCTTTGGGCATAAGACAAAATTCAGACATGATATCACAGTGAGCTTGAAAAGTTTCATTATTTATATCAATCTTTACCATGGGGAGCCACTTTGATGGTTCAGAATTTATTGGAACATAATTATGATGCTCCCTAAGCGTATTATAGCAATCTTTTAAGCTAGTAGTGCGGGTCTCAAGAGTGTTTAATCTAGCAAATATGCTTGCGAAAGAAATATCAGTTTTGCTAGGCAAGTTGTAAGTAAGGATCAATTTCTTTATAGCATTAATAGCATCATCCTCATTACATTGGAGAAAATCTCCTCCCACAATAGCATCTAAAGCATATCTATAGCAAAGAGCAATTCCAAGGTAAAAACTGCTAAGGAACAAGCTTTGAGTCATTTTAGGCTCAGTTTTTTCATGTAGATCAGAGATTCTAGACCAAGCTTCCTTGAAGCTTTCCTCAATTCCTTGTTTAAAAGTAAAAATCATTTCCTCGGGTGACATAATGATTGGATCAAGGCTAGACATAAAGGCAACTTAAGATAGGAACTAATTTTTTTGTGTTTTCAATAAAGAAAGCAAACTTGTAGAACTATTTTTTGTGTGTTTTTGATAAAGAAACAAGCAAACAAAGCAAAAGTAAACTAAGCAAAACAAAAATAACAAAGTAAAGGGATTGGTTATGAGGGACTCCCCTTGTGGAGCTGTCCTTGACTCCCCAGCAACGGCGCCAGTAAAGAGATTGGTTATGACCTTCTGGCCAGGAAAATAGCTTGATGGCCCAAAATATATCGAGCTCGTTGGGGAACCCCAAGAGGAAGGTATGATGAGCACAGCAACAAGTTTTCCCTTAGTACAAAACCAAGGTTATCAATCCAGTAGGAGCAAGGAAACACCCCAAAGGTGAAGCTAGCTGAACGTTGGCAGGGCACACTACCGGTGCCAGCAGCAACGTGGAGACCTACACAACACAACCACAGAACTCTGTCCCCAACTTGCGATGAGGTTGTCAAGCTCACCATTTTTTCTGAAAACAAAAGATTAAACGTATCGAATGGAAGGAAGTAATAGTTTGTAGAAAGTAAACACAAAGCAGTAAACAGTTTGTATATTATATGTAAAAAAAAGGACCGGGGTCCATAGTTCACTAGAGGTGGCTCTCCTTAAGATAGATAACATGTTGGATGAACAAATTACAGCGGGGCAATTGACAAAAATCGAGAAAGCATACAAGCATATACTAATCATCTTGACTCCTTTGAGACTTGATTGGGCATTACAACATTATACATAGACCGCCATCCAACTGCATCTATGACTAATAATCCACCTTTAGGTTATCATCCGAACCCCCTCCAGTATTAAGTTGGAAGCAACAGATTATTACTTTACGAATTGCGTATAATGTAAACAATACGATTGTTCTATGAACAAAGGATTGTTGTTTTCTCCCTAGTATCAACAACACATCTAGTACCTTAGAGATTTATGTCACTTCCCCAGATTACCAGAGGCATGAACCCACTATCGAGCATAAATACTAACTCTTGGAGTTGCTAGCATCTACTTGGCCAATATAGCTACTAACAACGGAAAGCCTGCAAGATCACAAATAACAAAGACATGATAGAATCAATAATCAATCTGAAACAGCATCTCAATATCCATTGGATCCCCGCAAACACAACATGCAGAATTACAAATAGATGATCTTGATCATGAACGGAGCTCACAAGATCTAGACATGAAAGCACAAAGGAGGAGAACCAAGAAATCATATGAAAAGTACTCCAAAGAGTGGACAAAACACAAGAAAGTAGATAAAACCAAGCATGGAACATCAAAAATTATAGATACATTTGCAATGTATCAGCAGGAAATGTCAAGTTTCTCTAATTCCTCAGAGTATCTAGCATGAGCAGCCCCAAAGTCAATCTTCTCCTTTTTTTTAGTTTCTTTACCTTGGCAAGAGCATTATCACGCTCCTTTATGAGCTGGGCTACAACCTCGTCGTGTGACTGCTCAATTGACTCAAGCCTCTCCTCTAGAGAGACTCGAGTCTCTTCTTCCTCTTCTAGAGCATTCTTCAAGGATACAATCTCCATGGCATCCTCTCTTTCAATGTTGCCCTTTTCTTCGAGGAGCTCTTCAGAGTGAGCAAGTTGGCTCATGAGAGCCTCAAAATGAAGTTTGTGCTCACCTTGCAAGTTAGTGATAAAATGGTCCAAGGCAATAACTTCTTCCTTTACTCTAAGACTTGTATGATCATCCATATCAACATTCATAGTAGTCTTAGGAAAAGAAGAGATAGAAGATGATACCTCGGAACCTCTTGCCATAAGGCAAGTGATGTTGTTGTTGATGACGTTTTCATTTGGAGAGTTGAAGAGTCATGTGGGGCTAGATGTGGTGGCTATAGCAGCCACCTCTCGAGAGCTATGTTCATCCTCTTCATCTTCACGGGCGGATGAATACTCTTTTTGTGCCACCAAGACAATCTTAGGTTGCTTCTTGTAAGGACCATTTTTCTTGACGAATGGCTTCTTTCGAGGTGCCTTAGACTTTTCTTTGAGGATGAGTCTGCCCCCATTGTCTTCTCTACTTTGATAGGGACACTCAGCCACAAAGTGTAAACGGTCTCCACAATTGTAGAAAGTTCTCAATTTTGGGCCATTCTCCTTTCGTCCACTTGACCCATTCTTGCGCTCAAGTTCAGATTTAGCCTTAGCTGGGTCCTTCCAAAAGTTTCTTGCGTAGAAGGCCATGTACTCACCATGAGCACGCTTGACCTCCTCGGGACAGCTCATGGAGACAACATCGAACCCTCTATCATCCTCATCTTGTTTAACAACATTGGCCTTTAGTGCAACATTTATGCCTTTTTGCATCCCAATTGCCCGAGCGCGAGCATCTTCGGCGTTCTTAGCTACTACCTTGATGGCTGGCATTTCTTGCATGACTTCATTTGAAGTCATTTGGTGGTAGTTGTGTCTACCTTGCAAACTCTTCAAGTCCACGGGCTCAAATGTCATGAGGGCACTCACATATTTCCTTTTGATCCAAGCATCATCAATATGAGTGGCACCATGCTTTATAAATGTTGTTGCAATGCTCTTGAGCTTTCTATACATGTCTTCATGGTCCTCACCATCCAACATGTAGAATCCTTCCGCTTCATTGCTTATCACTCCCCTTCTTGGAGGCGGAGCCATTATTTTTCTCACCCACAACCTCTTCTTCCTTGGAGTCAGCATGAGCTTTATCCTTAGATAGCAGAGTGGAGGCCTCAGAGGTAGATGGAGGTGGGGCTATAGATGAAGTTAGGCGAGCAATCATTTGCTGCATCTCCTTCATTTTAGCCTCAAAGGATTTCAACAAGGTTGTTTCCAACGTCTTGAGGTCATCCATTGTGACCTTGTCCACAGCCTCACTCCCATCTCCCTTAGCACCCATACTTCTCTTAGGCCGTTAAGCCCGAATAAAGAGCCGAGGCTCTAATACCATTTGAAATGGATCGTATGGGCACCTAGAGGGGGTGAATAGGTGCTACTCCAAATTTTAATGCTTTTTCAATTTTAGGCTTGACACAAAGGTAAATTCTCTAGATATGCAACTACGAAGAATTTCCCTATATGCAAACCTAAATACTAGCGAGTAAAGGCAAGTAAGAGTGAGGAGCAAGGAAACCATAGTGAAGCACGCGGAGACACAAGATTTGTTTTAACGCAGTTCCTTCCTTGTTAAGGGAAGTACATCTGCATTGGAGGGGTGGGCAGTACTAAGACCACCACGCCACAATAGGCCTCACCCTGTTCTCCGATGGATCTCGCCACCAAAGGCATGATCCACCTTTCCACTATTGGTACCCTTCGAGGTGGAAGTGGTGCCTTTACACAACTAGCAGGGCACACTCCACAACCGAATTGGAGGCTCCCGTAATGACAACAAGCTGCCACAAGAACAAACAATATCAAAATCGAAACACAAGATCTAGATATTAACTAGTAATACTAGATCGAGAAATATCCAAATGAATGGGGGGAAGTGATGCGCTTGATTCGTGATGTCGATGAATGAAGTCTCCTCCTTAGATTCCCCGAAGATCAGAGCCTTCGAGTGGTTGAACTGGGAGACCTTGAATGAGAGCTTTTTCAATAGGCCAGAACTTTTTCGAATGAATCAAGAGATCTGACAGGAGGAGTGATTGGGGCTTCTATACCCCCTGTCCAAACTTGGCCGTTGGTGAAGACAGGGGCCAGATTATCCGGCCCAAGTGATGGCTGGATTATCCGGCTGGGGTAAAACTCCGCCCCAAACTTGTATTTTCCGGGGGAAATTCCGTCCCCCATACAGAAAGACACACCGTGGCATCCTTAGCAAACTTCTCTAGGGGCGGATTATCCGGCCCCCTTTGGGGGCGAAGTATTTGGCCCGGGCAAAAATTCCGGCCCTGGTCGGACAATCCGAGAGATTATCCGCCCCCTCACTGAGAGACACGCCTTGTCCCACTTTGGAAAAATTCTCGGTGGGCGGATTATTCGGCCTAGGTAAACACTCTGGCCCTAGCCGGACAATCCGATAGATTATCCTCCCCCCTCACAGAGAGTCACGTGTTTTCCACCTTTGTCGAAGGGGTCAGGCCGGATTATTTGGCCCTTGACAGGGGTGGATTATCCGGCCCCCAACAATAAGATTTCCCAACTTTTCATGAACACTTGTCTACATCACTCAGCACACATGAGATCATCCATGGTATTATTATCTAACACACAAAATGCAAGACATAATGAAATGTTCTTTCAATGCTGATGTAGACCCAGCTGTTGCAACAGATGGTCGCTCATTTGGCGAACCAGAATCAGAATCGAAACATCAACCAGAATCAAAACAAAAACCAGCCACTGCCATAGTACAAACTAGCTGAGTTCATGAGGACCAAGCCACCGACCTTTGCAGGGTCGGCGGACCCTATTGAGGCTGATGATTGGTTGAAGGACATCCGTCGGAAGCTCAATATGGTGAATGTTAATGCTCAAAACCGTGTGAGGTTTGCTGCGCACCAACTCAAAGGTGTGGTCGTGGATTGGTGGGAGAACTATTATGATGGCACATGATAATGCTGAAGGGATCACCTGGAATGAGTTTGCAGAGGTATTTCGCACTACGCACATTCCTGCTGGTCTCATGAAGCTGAAGAGAGATGAATTTTGAACTCTAGTCTAGGGGAAGATGTCAGTCTCCGAACACTAAGACAGGTTCACACAGTTATCTCGCTATGGGAAGGGGGATATCCCTACTGAAGCAGACAAGACTGCAATGTTTCTGAGGGGACTGAACCCAAGTCTGAAGGACAGGTTGGTGTCTCATGATTTCCCCAACTTCCAGAGTTTGGTCAACACAGAAATTCTGCAAGAGAACTCCAAGAGTGAACTGGAGGAACACCACAAGCACAAGGAACCACAGGGTCATGGGGCAGGGAGCTCTTGCCCAAAGAATAATAACCACCCAGGTTATTGTGCACCAGCTCCTAAGCCAGCAAATCCTAAGCCCTACTATTCACACAATGCATATCGTACTCCGAGAGCTGAAGTCAGAGGAAACCATGCCAACACTGTTGGGAAGGCATGCTACAACTGTGGTGTAGAGGGGAACTTTGTTGATGCATGCCCGAGCAAGAAGAACACGGGGCCGGCGCCAGTGAAGTTCAATTTGGGGTCTGTAGACAAGACACCAACAACATGACGTGGACAAGGCATACTGCCTACACCAGGAGGCGCAGCTCATGCGTCAGGACAGCCAGGGCGTGGTCAAGCCAATCATGTCACAGCCAAACAAGCTCATGAAGCCTCAGATGTTGTTCTTGGTATGTTCCCAATCAACTCATGCTATGGTTCAGTACTTTTTGATTCTGGAGCTTACCGTTCGTTCATTTCCAAGCAATTTGTTGAAAAACATCATTTGAAAACTGAGGGTATGAGTCAGGAAATGGCAGTACAATCACCTGGGGGAATCCTTAGGACGCGTTTAAGGTGTCCTAAAGTGATCATAACGATCGAAGGAGTATAGTTTCTAGTAAACCTCATAGTGTTAGTCTCTAAAGGATTAGATGTCATTCTAGGCATGAACTGGTTAACAAGACACAAGGCTATGCTAGATTGTGGCCTTAGAGCGGTAACACTGACCAGTGATGACGAGACAATGGTGTACTACAAACCAAAGTTAGCATCCCAAACCGTAGTGGATAGTATACTAAACAGTTTGAAGGAGATGGATATGTCTGATGTTAGAGTAGTCAAGGAATACCCAGATGTTTTTCTAGAGGATTATCAGGTTTTCCACCAGACCGCGAGATAGAGTTTTGCTATTGAGTTAGCTCCAGGAACTGCAATATTGCCGAGAGACCATATAGAATGCCGGCAAATGAGCTAGTCGGAAGAAGAAGAAAATTCAGGAACTTCTAGAGAAGGGATATGTTAGACCGAGCACCTCACCTTTGGGAGCACCGATGTTGTTTGTGAAGAATAAATATGGTACCATGCGCATGTATGTGGATTACCGTGCCCTAAATGAAGTAACCATCAAGAATAAATACCCTTTGCCAAGGATTGATGATCTATTCGATCAGTTGAAAGGAGCTTCAGTGTTCTCGATGATAGACATCATGTCAGGATATCATCAGTTGAGGATCCGATGACAAGAAATACCCAAGATAGCCTTTGTTACTCGGTATGGTTTGTATGTGTTTCTAGTAATGTCATTTGGGCTCACAAATGCACCAGCTTACTTCATGATTCTTGTGAACAATGTGTTCATGGATTGCTTGGATTAGTTTGTTGTGGTGTTCATTGATGACGTGTTGATTTACTCTCGTAATGAAGAACATGAGAAACATCTTCTGGTAGTTCTAGAAAGGCTTAGAGAACATCAACTCTATGCCAAGTTTAGCAAGTGTGAGTTTTGGTTGAAGAAAGTGGACTTTCTTGATCATGTCATCCCAGTTCAAGAAGTAGCAGTTGATCCAGCTAAACTGGAGTTGGTACTTAATTGGCAACAACCAAAGAACGTGTCAGAGATACACAGCTTCCTCGAACTTGCTGGATACTATCATCGCTTCATAGAGGATTTCTCGAGGATCGCAAGGCCAATGACACAATTGATCAAGAAGGAGAAAACGTTTGAATGGACCCCAGCTTGTGAGACTAGTTTCCAAGAAATCAAGAGAAGATTGACATTTTCTCTAGTTCTGATCTTGCCAGATATCTAGAAGGATTTTGAAGTTCATTGTGATGCTTCCTAACAAGGTTTGGTTTGTGTGCTCATGCAACGGGGCAAAGTGGTGGCCTATGCATCGAGATAGTTGTGCCCGCATGAGGTGAACTACCCTACCCATAATTTAGAATTGGCTGTTGTAGTGCATGCTCTGAAGATTTGGAGACATTACCTTATTGGTAATCGTTGCGAGATATATACGGATCACAAGAGCTTGAAGTATATTTCCACTCAGCAGGATTTGAACCTGAGGCAGAGGAGATGGCTGGAATTAATCAAGGATTATAACATTGATGTTGACTACCACCCTGGTAAAGCCAATTTCGTAGCTGATGCATTGAGCAGAAAGGTGTATTGCAATAACCTGACGATCCAGGAAGCTTAACCAGAGTTGCATGAGGAATTCAGAAAGTTAAACCTGAATGTGAGCCTCGCTGAGAATGGAGAGGTGCTAGAGTCAAGTTCACTCTAGAAGATCAACTTAGAGAAGCTCAGAAAAATGACAAGCCAATTGAAGATATTCGAGCGAAGATCAAGATAGGAGAAGCATCTGAATACAAGGAAGATGAAAAAGGAAACATTTGGTTTTGAAATCATCTGTTCGTACCAGACGAAAAGGAGCTTAAGGATTCGATTATGATGGAGGCACACGAATCAGCATACCCCATACACCCGGGAAGTACGAAGATGCACCATGATCTCTGAGATAGTTTCTGGTGGTCTAGCATGAAGCGGGAGATTGCGGAGTATGTGCCTCAGTGTAACGTATGTTGAAGATTCAAGGCCGAGCATCAAAAGCCTTCAGGATTACTTCAACCACTGAAGGTTCCTAAATCAAAATGGGAAGAAATCGGGATGGATTTCATTACAGGACTTCCTAGGACATCGTCAGGATATGAATCTATTTGGGTAATCGTAGACCGATTGACCAAGTCAGCTCACTTCATTCCAGTGAAGACTACATATGAGGGTGAGAAATTGGCCGAGTTATACATGGCCAGAATTGTTTGCTTACACGGAGTGCCTAAAAAGATATTGTCCGATCGAGGTACTCAATTTACCTCTAGGTTTTAAGAAGGTACATGAAGTCTTAGGTATACAGTTGAATTTCAACACCGCTTATCACCCGCAGACAGATGGACAAACTAAACGAGTGAACCAGATCTTGGAAGACATGCTTAGGGCATGTGCATTAACTTGTTAGCGCAATTGGGACAAGAGTTTACCATATGCAGAGTTCTCTTATAACAATAGCTTCTAGGAAAGCTTGCAAATGTCCCTATTTGAGTTTTTGTATGGATGGAAGTGCCGCACTCCTCTCAATTGGCATGAGGTGGGAGAGAACCAGATGTTTGGACTTGATACCCTGGAGGAGATAGATAAACAAGTAAGGATGATTCAGGAAAGGTTACGAGCCGCCCAATCTAGACAGAAGGTCTACGCCGATAAACATTGTCATGATCTAGCATTTAAGAAGGGTGATGATGTGTATCTGAAAGTATCCCCACTTCTCGGGATGCACCGTTTGGGCTCAAAGGAAAATTGGCACCCCGATATATTGGACCATTTACGATCACTGCCTGTCGTGGTGAGGTTGCATATGAGTTGGATTTACCTGAAAAGTTATCCAAGGTGCATAATGTATTCCATGTGTCCCAGCTGAAGAAATGTTTTGCTAAGCCAGAGGAAGAAGCTCGGAAAACTTCTTTGGATTCCATAGATGTTCAAGATGATCTGACTTATGAAGAATACCCGGTTAAAATTCTTGACGAACAATTAAGCACAACTAGAAGAAATGTGATCAAGTTATGCAAAGCTCCGTGGAGCAATCAGAGTGAGGAGGAAGCAACATGGGAACAGGAAGACGCTCTCCATGAAGAATTCCCAAATCTTTTCTCTTAGGCCGAATCTCGGGGTCGAGATTCCTTGTAAGGAGGGTAGAATTGTAACATCCTGATTTTTACGGGTTAATTTTTGTAAAAGCCAAGGATGTTGCCGTGTAATAAAATGTAAGAATATTTTTATTTATTTATTTGAAGTTTCTATAATTAATTCTAAACTATTTGGAATTAATTTAGTATTTGAATCACCAATCAATCGCCACACATTTATATTTGGATTTGAGTTTGATTTTCCAATTTACTTCTTGTTTGGTTCTTTACAAATATCACTCGTTGGATTTAATTTGGACTAACACGTACAAGCACATGCACATGTGCATGCATGCATAGCATGTCGTGCTCCTTTTCTCATTCCCTGTGTATCAGTGCGTACTAGTACTTGTTGCTCGTTTTTCTTTCCTTTTCCTTCCTTCTCAAATTCTATTCGGTGTCTACCGATCCAAACCAAACTAGTTAGCCAGCCCAGTTAACCAGCAACCAGCCTAGCTGTCCAGCAGAACCGGTAGCTGCTCGACCTGGCGCGGCAGGAGTCAGTGTACGACATGTACAGCGTCTCCGACAATGATTCTTCCGCAGCCGCAAACAGCGCCTCCCGATCGCATATAAAGGTCTCAGGTCGTCGTCTCTGATTTTCTTTTCCATCCCACAGCCGCCGTCTTGAACCCTAAATCGAAAACCGATCTAATCATGCGAAGCTCCGCCAGACTGCCGCCGAACGCCGCTAGTGTTCCCGACGATTCTGGCCGCAGGAGGAGGAGCTGCTGCTGCCACGTGACCAAGTGGCGAAGCAGGGCTGATTCGTAGAACCGGAAGGACAAGCGGCTGATCACCGACGACAAACTCGACCATCACCGTTCCAACTCAGTTCACGGACGATCGTGTCACACTCGGTGAAAACCAACTAAAATCCTTGTATACACGAGTTAGTCTAGATACGATCTACCTTGGAGACATGGTTTCCGGCTGTAGTTTTGTAGTTGATCACGGTGCCGGTGAACCGAATGCCATTCGTTGGCATAGGCAGATTAGTCCAGCTTACACACGTTTGATGATCCTAAGTCCAACTTACAAAATGTCCTAGGTTATTCAAAGAATTCACCAGCGAATTTAGATGCGGATATTTTCGATGTTTATCTATCTATTTTGAAGGGCTTTTGATTTCAGTACACCACGTACACCATGCATATGTCCGTGTATTGCAATTGCCTAGTGTGTCGCTGCTAGCTATTTAGGTTTTCATACATGCGTAGACTGAATTTTGTGCATCTCTTTGAACCGATCGGCTAGTTGCGTATGAGTTACGTTGTAGCTGTTGCAGACTGATTACACATACTTGCTATATCATCACGTGTACCCTTTTCTACTAGGTAAATTAGCTAGTTCAGTATTGTATCATTGGAGCTTGTCATTATACATACATCATTGGCACTAGTGCTACCTGCTGGTCGTGTTTGTAGGCTAGGATTTTATTTTGGCTGCATGTTATTTATCAGGCTAGTTACTAATTTATTGTGTAATCTATATAAACTAAATATGTCATCCCCACTAACATATTTCTCTTGACATACAAGGTGTCCACCTCATCAAGCATCCCTCACCAATGCTAGCCTGCCACCTAAGCAATTCAGCCACCTAAGAAAAAGAAAATAAATTAAGCATAAAGCAGCCAACGTGCAGTTATTTATTGCAAGCACGTTGCTGATCTTCTGTGTTGTCCTCTTTTTACCCCAAGCCTCGCGCGACATCGTCTGACCTCGTTGGCTCGCTGTTGGTCTTCTCCACTCAGAAAAATGTTGTTCAGTTAAGTTTTTACCGTTACATGCGGTTTGGTTATATCGAGGCGCTGCAGATTTGGTTCTACCGAACATGGCACCATGCCACTCATTAACTCCTGGCCTACCGCACTTGCTGATTTAGAGTCCATACTAAACTGCCGTTTTAGCCTTGGGTGAACGCTTCATCTCTTCCCAGAAATGAATCGTCAAAGAATGCCATGCCGAGGCAAGGGAATAGTCACCGCCCAACAAGTCGACTCTTTATTACTGTAAGAACCTCATGTCTACCCGTTCCTTCTCCATCATCCTCACTCAGCCTTCCCTGGATTCGCACCTTATAGATGCCGCCGTCAGCCTCCATGGTCCGACTTCTCCATTTCAGCAGGTCAAGCCCCTGATCTTCCCCAACAATTCCGCCCCATGTCAATAAGGTTGCAACTGATTCATATTGGCTTGAACTTTTGATTCATGGCCTCTGGCTCTGGAGGTTCAACGATCAGTTCAATCGGTGAGTGGATGGCCTCTAGCTCTTCAGCTTTTAAGTCTGTATGAGTGCATGTCCGTCCTGCTGGTCAGATCGTCTGCTATTTCGCATGGCCAGGGAACAACTTGGCATGTCATGCCCTATGTAATACTTTTCTGGTTTTGATAATACTAAGTAGCTATTGCAATAGTTAACAGGTGCTTCTAATTTGTGTGGTCATTATATCCTTTGGTTGGCTTTCAGGATTTTATTTATGTTGCTCAGACGAAGACGAGGGGAGAATTCTACAGAAGTGAGCAAGAAATAAGTCATCCCTATGTAGGTTACGGGTTTAGGGAGATCGTTGTGGAGCGATTTTCTCAACCTGGAGGTGGGTCCTCTCTCTCCAATCGCCCGTCCCTTATCCACACATATAGGGTCTGGAGGTGGCAGGCTGGTAGCTCACGATAAAGGGACTAGGAGTGCTAAATGATTTTTGGATCCATCACTCACTGTATATTGCTGATTTTTTTGAGTACGTGTGGTATGATCAATCAGTCACGGATAGCACCGCTAAATGGAAAGTTTGATTTTTGATTAGGACATTTTTTTCCCTTGCCGTTTATTGCTAGATTGATGCCAGCGTATGATTTGCCAAAATGGCATGCCTTCTTATAGTCATTTTCCAGATTAATGAAACCAAGCCACGCCTGCTTATTCTCTCAAGAACAACAATACTAATTATCATGATGCCAAAAATGATGTAGCAATGTTGTTTACCTTTTGCAGATTAGTGAGGATTGTGATATATTGCAAAATCAAGGTGACTAGAAACTAATCGACGGCTTAGCATCTGTGCATACCGTTTGTTTATCAATTGATCTGTTTGGTAAGTGTTCATGCAAAAGTTCTGTTAAAAAATATGCGGCTATAGTTTCAAAACTTATCTTTAATGGTGTTCATCATATTTTGTAACCACATGAATACTTTGTTGTAATAAGCAATGATAGACCCATTGCTATCTACAATGATGAGAATTATCTTAACTTGATTTATGTTATAAGTTCCATATGTTTCAATATTTGGTATAGCAAAATTGTTTGCTACTAATTTCCGCCGCAACGCGCGGGGAATCATCTAGTTCTTCAGTTAGCATAACCCAGTTAGTTTCACAATAATGCCATGCTACTGTTAACATTATTTTGCAATTTAGGTTACCGTCTGTAGATCATGTAGACCATGTTCTTTAGTATTGCATGTACAGATAGTCTAATCTTAGTTTAGCTTCTTTGTACTACTAATGCATGTGTATGTGTAGTGTGTTCATTTTAATTTGTGACATGTGTAGGATACTGTAGCTTTCTGCATGCCTTGGTTATTTCATGTATGGTTAATTATATGCCCATCTCGCATATAGTTTGTTTTTATTTCAGTGCATCGTATACTAAAAACTATGTCACCCCATATTATGTATATATTATTTTCCTAATAGATTATTATTAGTCGAGAACGCTAGACCGACCCCTATATCGAACCGTCCGAACTTTGTCAGCCTATTTGATTCTCTTTATTTGGATATTTTTATTTGGATCTTATTTGTGGTTATTTAAAGTTGGTATTTATGTGTTATTTATCGTTATTATGAGTAGAGGCTGACGAGTTCGAGCAAAATCAAGACTACGAAGAAGAGCAGTACAACAACAACGAAAGCATGCCCCTTTCATAACTATCATCCCATGTTTTACAAGTGCATGTTATTTATTGTTTTACAAATATACTACTATTTTGATTACACACATACCTTGATACACCTGTCGCCATACACTATCCTGAGTAGAGATTATATATTAGTCTTGTAGAGTAGAATTGCTTAGCCATGCTAAATAATATTTAGGATCCTGTATCTTCCCTCTTCGGAGGAATTGAATGACCCTCGGGTCAGATACATAGTTTTGAAACTTGTTGAGCTCGCTGAGCTAGCTGTTGTTGCCATCTTCTACTATATTCTACTCTGGATGAAACTTACCGTCTAAACACTAGCGCGAGTGGCAGCTGGATCAAAGGAAGGAGGGATTGGCTTCCCTTCACTAGATGGAGGGAGCAATCCGTCGTCTGTGCCGCATGAGAGCCTAATAAGTCTTGAATTTGAAGATTGTGACCACCGTACAATCACATGCTATAATGGGCACTAACTTGGTTAAGTAGGTTAGTCAGCCTTAGGTGTCGATGTCGCTATACCGCTGATGAGGTGTCTTGCCTAGCGGGGAGCCTTCGGCATAGATGGGGGGACCGGTTTGGGGACATACTCTTAGTTCCGTGCGCCAGACCCGATAGGCTCGTCACATCTTTGGGGGATTTAGCTAAAAGATCTTGTCACGATCCTGATCTGCCGGTACACCAAGTGGTGTGTACTAAACCAGCGGCCACTGGTGGGCAATAGGACGGGGTTGTGTCGTGTGGAAAAAGTGTACAACCTCTGCAGAGTTTAAAACTATTCGAATAGCCGTGTCCATGGTCATGGATGACACATGAACCCTTCTTGACATACATGAACCTGTCTTGCTACTTCCCTCTTTGCCTCTATCCTTCTCTTAGAATCTGATGATATGGGTGAGTTGTCAAGGACAACCACAATGATGAGAAACACCACATTGATGATAAAACATGCTTTCATCTAAACCTATTTTTTCAAAACTACTATTAATTGCAAATAAAATTAGCTTTTATGCAAAAGAACCCTACAGCCTCCACATAAAGCCACATGTAGCTATATCAGGTTTTGCATAAGGGGTATGTTGAGTACTTTATGTACTCATGGTAATACTTTTGTTGAAATTCAGAATACTATGAAGGGGAGTACTACGACTACTATGATGATGCTGAGGAGTGAGGTCTCGTGGATTACATCGACTGTTTGTGGCTGAGATGGAGTCACTGTGCATTTTATTTCCGCTGTGTTTCTGGTTGTAATAAATGTCACAAGGCATTATACTATGTGGCTATTTCTATTCAAAATTTGTAATAATTAGTTTTTGAACATTATGCAATGGTATTCATTTCACTGTGTCGTCAACTTGATCTTGGGATTGAAGAAATGAACAGGGAGGTCTGGAGGTTAAATTCCGGTCCTCACATATTCTTGCATCTACTTCCAAGGCTTATAAGATTACAATCCTCACTATGTAACAAGTGATATCAATCCTCAAGAAGAGGTATGGTACTACTCCCCATATTACAACATTGTGCTTGTCTTAACTTGGTTAAATTACCATGTCTCCCACTACTCCATGTAACTCATGTTTCCTACTTCATCATACACTAGCTTGACTTCTCTTGATCAAGCTAGGTGACTTAACTAACTAAGGTTTAGCATAGCTGAATATACCAATATCAACTCTTAAACACTTAGTCAATTATCCTCAAGTGAATTGAGAATGACGACTATCCATTAAGTTCTCTAAGCGTAGACTTCTAATTGTCTAGTCAAGATCTATCCTCAATTAAGTAGTAGGCTTGTACTACACGTAGTCTCTTCATCGGGTTTATCTTGTTAATGAAGCTTACTCAATGGTTGTATCTACTTGGCTTAACAAGATGATTCTTTGAAACTCTATCATTACTAGCTTTCTTATAACTTGTTAACTACTAGCTTTCTTATAACTTCTTAATTACTAGCTTAACTCTTAGGTTTAGATACTTCTTCTAGTTAACTCAGGAATGGTTTCTTCTTATTAATTAACTTCAAGACTTTGGAAGGTCTATATAATAGGTCAAGGGCTAAAGGTCAACAATTGCTAATCCAAAGATTGATCACCCAACATTGATGGCCACATGCTCTAGAACATGGTTCAATAGGAATGTCATCCATTCATGTGGTGATAAGCATATGTGATGAATGGTTTTTTGGCTTGTCTTCCTTTCTACTCTATTTGAGATAAGGAGTTAGTGTTTAGGAACTACCATAATGCTTATGGTATAGATAACTATGGTAAGCAAGTATATCAAAGTTTAGTAATTGAGTTTTTTTACTTGGTTATATACTTGATTTGGTATTCAAGAGTTGTTATAATGAGTACCATGGCATGATCTCTAAAATATCTGATATTCCTTAATAAAGAATGCGTTATAGGTTTGGCCTTATTACATTTGATCTACCCATAGATCAAATTATGTTTACCCAAAATAAGGTTTTAACAAAGGTCATATTTGAAACTTATCACACTCAACTTGATGATCTACTTAAATTCCATCAAGTTAAGAGAAGATCCAACCACTTTGAGAAGTTTTTAATCAAAAGCACAAAAAATATTCAGATTTTCTATGCATGAATGCAATGCACACACCTAAGCTTCTAAGCTCTAATGCTGGGATGTTACATGGGGCACCACCTCGGAGAATATCATTTTGCGGCCCGAAAGTTGGGGTGTACAGGCAACGTGGTACCCAAGTTCCCTGAAATCAGCCGGGATGACTACAGTTGGTGTGCCAAATACTCAGAGGGTCTTTTTCGGCACGAATTCAACTTTATGTTTCAATACAAAAAATCAGGCTAACGGCCGTTAAGTTGGCCCCCCTGTCAGTTCTGACCGTTATGTCGCTCCCGTCGCTTAGGCGGGGTGGCTGTCATGTCGGCTTGCAGCGTTGGCACAGTGGATAGGACAACACCCCCTATCCAGTGTATTGACGTGACAAAATAGGGCACATGTATCAGCGTTATAATTATTTTTTGTTTACTCAGAAGCTGGAATGGCCACCGCCATGCGTATCTCCTTGGAATTTCGTCCCAATCATTAACCACTACCTTAAAAGCGCATTGACGGTTCCACCGTTCCCCTGCATCGCAGAAACTACTCTTCTTCTTCCTGTCATCTATCTTCTTCCCGTCTTCTCCTTGCCGCCATGGAAGATCTACGCACTCTAGAGACAAGCTTCACTACCCATGACAATAAGAAGATAGACGTTGTCTACACCAACGAGGAGGAGACAGTGGTGCGTGTCCTGAGGATGTACGAGGGTTGGCTTGGGATAGACGAGGACAAGTTTGTGGGATTGGACCTCGAGTACACCCCGGAGAACCCATTTGAAGGGAGTGAAGTCGTCGTCGTTCAACTGGCCATGCGGAAACACATCCTCGTCTACCACCTCTCCCGGTTTGTAGATCTGTTCTCTATAGCTAACCACTTTTAGGGTTTTCTCCTCTTGTTCTTTATCCACTTGCTCATCTTGCAACTACTGGATTTTATTTAGGACCAAATAAATTAGGGTTTGCCTATGTCTCAATCGACTGAGATTTTCTTTAGTCTCAATCACCTAAGAAAAGTGCAACCGTAGTTAAAAGAAATGTGCAACTCGTTCAGTCGACTGAGAAATAGCAAAACCGAATAAATTATGACAATACAATGTTGAGAGTCTTGATC
The DNA here is from genome assembly GCA_023614405.1 of Avena insularis. Taxonomy (NCBI): domain Eukaryota; kingdom Viridiplantae; phylum Streptophyta; class Magnoliopsida; order Poales; family Poaceae; genus Avena; species Avena insularis. The sequence continues at coordinate 652,590,999 of CM042690.1, read as the reverse complement.
TTGCATTTACTAAACTTTTCAAAATTATATTGAGATGATGATCTTGCATTGACAAAATATTTGTAGTTACAAATTTTGGTGATGACAAACTACACACTTTCAGGACTGACATGAAATGTCCGGCGCTGCGCCAGTTCCTTGTAGAAAAGGGAATTGTTTTCTGCACTATCGATAAAACAACTGATTTTTCGAAATTTTATCAAGAGGAAATTATAATTCATGCGCACAATTGGATCAATATTCAGAGTCTTGTCAAGATCCTAGGGGGCTCGAGGAAGGATGGAATGGCATCACTCGTAACTAGAATCCTCGATGAGCCGTACGACAAAATGAAGGAAGATTTCCCTATAGATAGGCACGATTTCTGGGACGAGTGGCCGTTGTCTGATATAAACCTGAAGTATGCAGCCATAGATGCTTACGTGACCTACCAGCTGTACAAGAAGATCCATTTTTTCTACGTTACCTCGTGTTTTGCCCTATTTGCAAGAGGGAAGACGAGCTTAGGAGATCCCTTTGTAGAAAATGTAGAATAGCTGAGTTTGAAGCTGCATATGCAAAGAAATTGGCTGCATCTGAAGCAACCGACAGAGAGGCTGCAGAAGCAGCTGAAAGAGAGCTTGCAGCTGAAGAAATGGCAGCTGAAGCGGTGAGCAGAGAAGGCATCTTCTAGCGGCAACAATCAGGCCTATGATGCACCGCTAATTGTGCTGCAGGACGCCGAAGATGGGGAAGCCAAGTCAGATGCCAGGTGGGTCAAAGCAGTTCGTGAGCTGTGGAGTACCTGGAATGGTCGCAGTTAAATTAGGAATCGGGCGATGTGGCGCCTCAAGTGGTCTGATGAGGAGTGAATTAAATTTTACTTGTCAGTGTTATGTTTATGTTTTGTGGAACTCAGTTAGCTTGCCAAGATGTCTAGCGCCTCAAGTGATACTAGTAAAATAAATTTAACCCTCGTTGTGTTATGTTTATGTATGTGTCTTGTAGCTTGTCAAGATGGTAGCTTGTTAACTGGTAGTTTGAAAGAGTGCCCTTTTCCTCTCTCGTTTAACAGATATGTTTCATTTTTCCCAAATTGGAAGCAAATCTAGAGAAGATTCTCACTTCAATATTTCGTTCCCTTTTGGACCTCTTTTTGCCTCCGATCAGGTAGCAAATCTAGAGCCACAAATCACACCAGGCAGAATACATTCATTCAGAAAACAAAACAAATGTAGATATAGCTGTGCGTAGCTAAATAGGATATAGTGATAGAAAGTAACGAGGTTCGATGCATTCAGCCCGAAATAGGTGATACATTGCAAATGTATCTATAATTTTTGATGTTCCATGCTTGGTTTTATCCACTTTCTTGTGTTTTGTCCACACTTTGGAGTACTTTTCATATGATTTCTTGGACTAACCTATTAACAAGAGCCATAGTGCCAGCTGCCTATTTTCTGCTGTTTTTGGTTCCAGGAAAGTCAGAAAATGAATATTCTCGGAATTGGACGGGACAAAATCCAAAGTGCCTATTTTTCTGGAAGTCATCAGATGCCAGAATACGAGACGGAGAGGGTCCAGAGGCCGGCCACACCACCTGGCCATGCAGCCAGGCTTGGCCCACGCCAAGGGGTGGTGTGGTGGCCCCTAGCACCCCCTCGGCCTCCCCTTCCGCCTATATATTGCCCTCGGGACAAAAACCCTAAGTGCCCAATCAAAAATCCACGAAAGAGTCTGTTGCCGCCGTCATCTCCATCCCTAGACCGGGAGGGATTTGAAGCTCTTCCCGGCACCCTGCCGGAGAGGGGAATTCATCCTGGAGGCCTTCTTCATCACCATGCAAGCCTCCAGTGTGATACGTGAGTAGTTCATCCTTAGACTACGGATCCATGTAGTAGCTAGATGGCTGGTTCTCCTCCTTTGTGCTTTCATGTTTACATCTTGTGAGCTCCGTTCATGATCAAGATCATCTATTTGTAATTCTGCATGTTGTGTTTGCGGGGATCCGATGGATATTAAGATGCTATTTCAGATTGATTATTGATTCTATCATGTCTTTGTTATTTGTGATCTTGCATGCTTTCCGTTGTTAGTAGCTATCTTGGCCAAGTAGATACTAGCAACTCCAAGAGTTAGTATTTATGCTCGATAGTGGGTTCATGCCTCTGGTAATCTGGGGAAGTGACAGAAATCTCTAAGGTACTAGATGTGTTGTTGCTACTAGGGAGAAAACAACAATCCTTTGTTCATAGAACAATCGTATTGTTTACTTTACACGCAGTTCATAAAGCAATAATCTGTTGCTTGCAACTTAATACTGGAGGGGGTCGGATGATAATTTGAAGGTGGATTATTAGTCATAGATGTAGTTGGATGGCTATCTATGTATAATGTTGTAATGCCCAATCAAGTCTCAAAGGAGTCAAGATGATTAGTATATGCATGTATTGCTTTCTCGATGTTTGTCAATTGCCCCGCTGTAATTTGTTCACCCAGCATGTTATCTATCTAAGGAGAGCCACCTCTAGTGAACTGTGGATCCCGGTCCTTGTCTTTACATACAGTCTATAAACTCTTTACGGTTTTGTGTTTACTTTCTGCAAACTTTTACTTCTTTCCATTCGATACGATTAATCCTTTGTTTTCAGCAAAACACGGTGAGATTGACAACCTCATCGCAAGTTGGGGACAAAGTTCTGTGGTTGTGTTGTGCAGGTCTCCACGTTGCTACTAGCACCGGTAGCGCGCCCAGCCAAGGCTCAGCTAGCAACACCTTTGGGGTGTTTCCTGTCTCCTACTAGTTCGATTAAACCTTGGTTTCATAACTGAGGGAAACTTGCTGCTGTGCTCATCATACCTTCCTCTTGGGGTTCCCAACAAGCTCTACATCAACACCGCACCAACACTTTTCTGGCGCCATACACAGAACCATCAAGCATTTTTGTTGGCGCCGTTGCTGGGGAACGAAGAAAAAGAAGCTCCCACGTCAACTACACGCCATCAAACATTTTTCTGGCGCCGTTGCCGGGGAGTCAAGGACATCTTCACAAGGGGAGTCCCTCATAACCAATCTCTTTACTTTGTTATTTTTGTTTTGCTTAGTTTCTTTTTGCTTTGTTTGCTTGTTTCTTTATCAAAAACACACAAAAAATTAGTTTTACTAGTTTGCTTTCTTATTCAAAAACACAAAAAAATTAAGTCTCCTTTAGTTGTCACCTCTTCCTTAGCTCACCATGTTGATCCCTAAATTCACCCTGAAAGACCTTTCGATTGGTAGTGGTTCTATAATTGGGAAATATAATATTGAAGAATTCTTTAACCATGTTAGTAAGCATGAAGATACTGAAGATAGATCCCTTGCAGAACTTGCTCCAAACTATGAGATTGATGCAGCTTCATTAGTTCATATGTTAGAAGCTAGGTTTGTTAACCTCAACCCCTTAATGCAAGTAATGTTTCTTAAGCTTAAAGAAATTGAAGACCCTGAAAAGAGGGATTTTATTCTAGAAACTTTGTTTAAGGAGTTCTATGATGTTGCCAAGGAAGCTAGGAAAGTCTTTGAACGTTTCAATATGCTAGGCTCATGTGTAGATGTTGTTGGTACACGAGAAAAGATGAACAAAACCGAACCTAATGGGGAGGAACCTAAGATACCAATACCCTTTAAACTAGTAGCAATACATGATGCCATAAAAAAGAATCTTGATTGGATTGTTCCTACAAACCCTTTTGATGAGAATAGTGAACCTAAGAGCATTGATAGAGGATACTCTAGAACTTATTTGGATAATATACCTTGCCTTGTTGAAAATATTTCTGGTATTTATCTTAATGCTTCTTCATTTGAGAACACTTGATTCTTTCTTGCTTCTTATGCCTAACTTAAAGGCGTTAAAGAAAAGTACTTATTGGGATATAACCTAAAAGTTTTAGATGAGTCTTGGAAGTTATTACTTCAGTAATAACTGCTCCTTATCCTTTTTGTTTGCTTTTTGTGCCAAGAGTAACCTCTAATGAGAGAGAAGTAATGATTGGGAAAGTTGCTTTCCCGAAACAGATTTCTGTGCTTCACCGTAAACATTCATGTAAAATCTCTGAACGTATTTTTGAGGCATGAATTGTTTTTCTTCTGCCCCAGGTTGTTATCTAACTTTCGTTAGTTCAACACTTTTTCATTTGAGCAACAGAAAGTCTTTGAAAAAATTTGTCTTTACCTACTGGTCTGTTTTGACAGATTTCTGCCATTTTCTGTATTTGCTTCTTGTTGGTTCCTTTTTGAGTTCTTTTGGGGAATTGAGCTTTTTGAGGGAAGTTCTACAGTAGCTAGTGTTCTAATGGAAGTTTATTTGGTGTTAGAACTGAACCTTAAGACTTATTTATCTTGAGTGCACTAATGTTGCTAATAAAGATTGTGTGAAGTTTTGTATGAAGGAAAAATTTCAGGTGTATGGAAGGAATGAGTAATGAGATGAAGGATGGACTAAAGCTCAAGCTTGGGGATGCCACGCGTGTCACCCCAAGAACTATCCAAAAAGTACAAGCATCAAAGCTTGGGGATGCCCAAGGCATCCCCTTCTTCATCAATAAAAATCTCAGGTTTCTTCCAAACGCTTCATTTTTATTGTTTCATGCACAGTTGTGTTGTTCTTGGAGCGTCTTCTTTTTCATTTTCGTTTTGGTTTTTTGTTTTCTTGGTTTTCTTAGTTTTCTGAACAAATTGGTTGGACCCCCTCTTTCATACATTGGTTTGCAAATAGTTTGGTTTGGTTTGGAAAAAAAGTAGGAAAGTTCATGCTTATGTGGTAAAAAGAGCTCGTTTTTGACTGTGGCCTATGCTTTGTCATGCCATGCTTGATATTGTTTTGGCTTGATGCTTAGTATTCTTTGCTATAGCATGACTTGTTATAAACAATTGAGATTGCTTAATGTGCCTTGGATGAATCATGCGTTGTTTTAGCATATTAAAGCATAGTATAGTGGTATTCTCCTTTGATGCTTTATTTGGGTTGACTTGGCGCATGCTCACATCATTATATGACTATCCAAAGTCACCATAGCCTTTGTGATCCTTTAGTTTTCAACTTGTAGTACCACTTTATGCTTTGATCAATGATGTTTTGTCGCTCTGCATGATTATGGCCATTATTGCTCTCTTAGTTTGTCGCTCCTAGTCTTTTGCTAGCCTCCACAACCAAGTATGATTTCCACTCATGCATCCAACTCCTTAAACCAAGTTATTCCAAATAGTCCACCATATCTACCTACTAGCTTATGCTATTCCAAGTATATTCATGCTTTTGTTGACCTTCCAAATGAAACTTGTTATGAGAAAACTAGTGATTAAAGCTCTCACGAACTTGATGGCACACTTTACTTTTCTTGCCCTTAATAAACTTGAACCATTGTGTCGTCTATGTTGTATATGCTTGCACTTATTTGTTGGGGATTAGCAGAACCATGCTTTCATGGGGAACGCTTTCAACATTTCACTTGGTACTTGTACCTAGTTGATATCATGCTCTTTTGTATATGGATATAAATGATTGTGAAATGAAAGGGGAGCTTGTAAGTCCATGGAGTTATGTATATGTGTTAGAGAAACGACTAGGCCGCTGGTCTAATCCATGCTGACATGGTGGAAACCTGCAGGGTAACAATAATGAGCTGTCTATGAAGCATTCTTCTTATAAAAAAGAGTCCTATTGAGAAAAAATAAAAAAAGAGATATTATGAAAAGAGGAAAGAGAGAAAAAAAGCACCTTATTCCCATGGTAAATAAGAAGATTGTTGAGATGCTTGTTGTCTGCTTGCCTTGTCATTTTGCTATGGGGATTCTTCCGTATCATCGGGCAAGGGGTACCCCATTGGCGGTTCTCTATGATACACATGTACTTACGATGACAAGAAATTACCGGTGACTAAACTTGAGTAGCATGAGGAGCGGCCCTCGTATAAAAGGGACATGAGATTTATAACTTATACTTCATCAAGCTTGTACACCATAGTTTGTTCACTTTAACCTTAATCACTTCAAGATGCTTATGATAGGGGCAATGAGAGCTGAAAGCTATAAGTACCATAATTTTTGGAAGCTCTTTATGAGACTTGAATCCCTGCTTCCTTCTATGAAGGCCTTTCTTCCACCATTATATTGAGTCTCCACCTTCTATCTTTATGCACTTACTTTGAGAGCATAGTGGCCATTCTTAGTTCTATGTGCACTGTCCCAAGACTAGTTGATTGATGCATAACTTGATATTGCTTTTTTTAAACTTTTGTATCTAGTTACTCTTATGAACTTTGAAGGTGTCCTATGTATTTATGTTTGCTACTCTACGAGGGACAAGATGAATACTATTATGCTATGTTTTCTTTATGTGAAACAAACAAACGTCTTGCAAAGCATTGTTATTCATGAATCTTTTGTTTGTGCATATTCATGTTGCATCATAGTTTTTTTGTCTTATTGCTAGAACTTTGTCTTTCATGTTATGATTGAAGTACTATGATCCCAGCTTTGAATGTTTTACAAATACTTTGATCGAGTCTTTGATGGTGCATGTCACCTCAAAAATTATTCTTTCTTTTTATCACTTACCTACTCGAGGACGAGCAGGAGTTAAGCTTGGGGATGTTGATACATTGCAAATGTATCTATAATTTTTGATGTTCCATGCTTGGTTTTATCCACTTTCTTGTGTTTTGTCCACACTTCGGAGTACTTTTCATATGATTTCTTGGACTGACCTATTAACAAGAGCCATAGTGCGGTGCCATTTTCTTGCTGTTTTTGGTTCGAGGAAAGTCGAAAGTGAATATTCTCGAATTGGACGGGACAAAAGGCAAAGTGCCTATTTTTTTCGAAGTCATCGATGCGAATCTGAGGCGGAGAGGGGCGAGGCGGCCACACCACACTGGCAGCGGCCAGGCTTGGCCCGTGCCGAGGTGGTGTGGTGGCCCCAGCACCCCTCGGCCTCCCCCTTCTATATATTTCCCTCGGGACGAAAACCCTAAGTGCCGATCAAAAATCCACGAAAGAGTCTATAGCGCCGTCATCTCCATCCCTAGATCGGGAGGATCTGAAGCTCTTCCGGCACCCTGCGGAGAGAATTCACCACAGAGGCCTTCTTCATCACCATGCAAGCCTTGATTGTGATCGTGAGTAGTTCATCCTTGGACTACGGATCCATGTAGTAGCTAGATGGCTGGTTCTCCTCCTTTGTGCTTTCATGTTTAGATCTTGTGAGCTCCGTTCATGATCAAGATCATCTATTTGTAATTCTGCATGTTGTGTTTGCGGGGATCCGTTGGATATTGAGATGCTATTTCAGATTGATTATTGATTCTATCATGTCTTTGTTATTTGTGATCTTGCATGCTTTCCGTTGTTAGTAGCTATCTTGGCCAAGTAGATGCTAGCAATTCAAGAGTTAGTATTTATGCTCGATAGTGGGTTCATGCCTCCGTAATCTGGGAAGTAGAAATCTCTAAGGTACTAGATGTGTTGTTGCTACTAGGAGAAAACAACAATCCTTTGTTCATAGAACAATCGTATTGTTTTCTTTGCGTAGTTAAATAAAGCAATAATCTGCTTGCAACTTATCTTGGAGGGTTCGGATGATAACCTGAAGGTGGATTATTAGTCATAGATGTAGTTGGATGGCGGTCTATGTATAATGTTGTAATGCCCAGTCAAGTTCCAAAGGAGTCAAGATGATTAGTATATGCATGTATTGCTTTCTCGATGTTTGTCAATTGCCCGCTGTAATTTGTTCACCCAGCAAGTTATCTATCTAAGGAGAGCCACCTCTAGTGAACTATGGATCTCGGTCCTTGTCTTTACATACAATCTATAAACTGTTTACTGTTTTGTGTTTACTTTCTGCAAACTTTTACTTCTTTCCGTTTGATACGTTTAATCCTTTGTTTTCAGCAAAACACGGTGAGATTGACAACCTCATCACAAGTTGGGGACAAAGTTCTGTGGTTGTGTTGTGCAGGTCTCCACGTTGCTACTAGCACCGGTAGTGCGCCCTGCCAAGGCTCAGCTAGCAAAACCTTTGGGGTGTTTCCTTGCTCCTACTAGTTCGATTAAACCTTGGTTTCATAACTGAGGGAAACTTGTTGTTGTGCTCATCATACCTTCCTCTTGGGATTCCCAACTAGCTCTACATCAACACTGCACCAGCACTTTTCTAGCGCCATACACAGAGCCATCAATAGGATATAGCTAGAAAGAAGCTGCTTAGTAGCAGCAGCCGCCGTAGCTGCAGGCACATCCTGCAAGCGCCCGCGCCACCGCCTCCTACCTCCGGCGCTTCCTCCACTTCTTGCTGCCCAGTCGCTTGCTCTTGGGGGCCTTGGGCATAATTGGAGGCATGCGAACCTCTTTGATGGCCACCCGCTGGAGGTTTCGGAGGTGAATGCAGAGAGCCCGGTATTCAATGATGTAGGCATTGATGTTCACGGTCTCGAGCTTGCCGCCTTTGTGGATGCCGGAGCCCGTGGCCTCTGCATGCTTCAGTAAGGTGTTCAAGTCGGTGCCGTCGGCGTGACTCGTCAAGCAGTAGGTGATCCCCCTGCGGAAGGGGCAGATGTAGTCGCCACGCCTGAGGAAGGCGTTGTACTGGCCGGCCCGCAGCCTCCTCAGCACCTGACGAGCCTAGGTGTGAATGGACTCATCATCACTGCAGACGTCGCTGTCGGAAACCTATTGGAATAAAAGGAAAATGGGGGAGTAAATGATGTAAGAAGATCGAGCAATCGAAATGCAAACTAGCGAATCCTAATATACCAAGATATAGCATCCAACAATGGGAACGGTAGAAGAACCAGGGGAGGGGAGCAAACCCTAGTTACCTCCGACCATGGGTCGTCGATGCCTGTGTCGTAGGGGTTCAGCAGAGCGATGTACTTATCTGGATCGTAGGTGCCCAAGAAGTGCTTGATCTTCTTGTGACCGACGGGGGGCTCCTCACTGGCGGGGGGCTCCTCTTCGGCGGCTCCGTCAGTAGCGGGGACGGGGGCCTGGACCGGAACGACGGCTGCCATCGATGCCTCGACTGGGGCCTGGACAGGGACGTCGGCTGCTTTCAACGCGTCGATGGGGACCGGCGAGGAGACAGGGGCCTCCTCGCCAGCGGCCACAGAGGCGACGATGGCCACCTTACCCTCCTCGGCCATCACCGACGTGGACGGGGTATTCTCAGAAGTTTGCCGGTGCTAGTGGGACAGTGGAGATGGTTGCGTGAGGACAGTGAGCGAGAGTGAGGGTGGGTGTGCGGAGAGGGGCTCTATAGTTAAGGTGGATGGAAGCAAGGGACGTTTCGTTGCACCACCGTGCAGCAGCGCCGTCTGATCTCTTGCCGTGCACGCGACACACACCTGATGCGTCACGTTTTTTTCCTGGGCCATGCATGGCAGTTCTGTATTGAGCCGCATGAAAAGGGTGCACACACAATTTCTATGTACGAAGTTTGACACGGCCCTAAAATTGGCGATAGTTAAAAGTGGAAATGTAGAGGGGAAGGTAGGTGGCTGTACGGCGAGATTTGTGGGGTTGTGATAGATCGGGTAAAGGGATGTGTTGATGGCTGCGAGTGACTCGATGAAGCTTGAGACGTTATTAGGTCTCGTCGAGCTCAGCTGTTCGGCCTCTGGCTAGCGCGTGCAAGCTTCTTATGGTGGGACCCAGTTGGAAGTGAGATTGAGAGCCGCTGCGTAAAAAATGGGATGTGTCTTATTAAAATCAAGTGGCAATAAATTGCAGCTGTCCATCGACGACCGTGCACTCGATGACGCATGTGTTTTGGCGTAGTAGTAGCAGTAGTAGGCTTTTCAGACTTGATTAAACGTGAGATGACCGCTCGACGACTTTTTCCATGGACGGCATCCTGTTCCTTCTTGTAGAGGGAGACGTCAAGATGGTGCCTCGTCAAGATGGTAGCTCGTTAACTGGCAATTTGAAAGAGTACCCTTTTCCTCTCTCGCTAAACAAATATGTTTCATTTTGCCCAAATTGGTAGGAAATCTACAGAAGATTCTCTCTTTGATAATTCGTTCCCTTTTGGACCTCTTTTTGCCTCCGATCAGGTAGCAAATCAAGAGCAGCAAATCACACCAGGCAGAACACATTCATTCACAAAACAAAAAAATGTGGATATAGCTGTGCGTAGCTAAATAGGATATAGCGATAGAAAGTAGGTTGCTTAACGAGGTTCGATGCATTCAGCCAGAAATAGGATGCAAGCAAAATATAGAAAATCAAAAGAAGCTGCTTAGCAGCAGCAGTAGCCGCCGCAGTAGGTACATTCAGGGAGACATCTGATCCGTTCATTCGCCAGCGCCTCCCCCTCCCTCCGGCGCCTCCACCACTTCTTGATGCCCAGTCCCTTGATCTCGGGGGGCTTGGGCCTGATTGGAGGAATGCGGCCCTCTTTGATGGCCAACCGCTAGAGGTTTTGCAGGTGAACACCGAGAGCCCGGTGTTTAGCGATGTAGGCGTTGATTTTCACGGTCTCGTGCTCACCGCCTTTGTTGATGTCGGAGCCCGCGACCTCTGCATGCTTCATTAAGGAGATGAAGTCGGTGCCGCCGGCGAGAGTCACACAACAGAAGTTGATCCCCTTGCGGAAGGGACAGCGCCAGGGGCCGCCCCTGAAGAAGGTGTCGTACTAGCCGGCCCGCAGCCTCCTCAGCACCTGACAAGTCTTGGTGTGTATGGACTCGTCATCGCTGCAGACGTCGCTGCCAGAAACCTATTGGAAGAAAAGGAAATGGAGGAGTAGATGATGTAAGAAGATTAAGCAATCAAAATGCAAACAAGCGAATCCTAATAAACCAATATCTAACAGCCAATGATGTGAACGGTGGAATAACCAGGGGAGGGGATCAAACCCTAGTTACCTCCGACCATGGGTCATCGATGCCTATGTCGTAGGGGTTCAGCGGAGCGATGTACTTATCTAGATCGTAGGTGCCCAAGAAGTGCTTGATCTGCTTGTGACTGGCGGGGGCCTCCTCGCTAGCGGGGGGCTCCTCTTCGGCGGCTCCGTCGGTAGCGGGGAAGGGGGCCTGGACGGGAACGGTGGCTGCCATCGATGCCTCGACTGGGGCCTGGACAGGGACGGCGGCTGCTTTCAACGTGTCGAAAAGGACCGACGAGGAGATAGGGGCCTCCTCACCGGCGGCCACGGAGGCGACGATGGCCACCTTATCCTCCTCATCCATCACCGGCGCGGACGGGGTATTCTCGGGAGTTTGCGGATGCTGGTGGGACAGTGGAGAGGGTTGCGTGGGGATAGTGAGCGAGAGTGGGAGTAGGTGTGGGTGTGTGGAGAGAGCGCTTGCGGAGAAGGGCTCTATAGTTAAGGTGGATGGAAGCAAGGCACGTTTCGTTGCACCACCGTGCAACGCGCCGCATAGTCTACTGCACCGTGCACCACGACACTCGCACGGTACGTCACGTTTTTTTCCCGGGCCATGCATGGCAGTTCTGTATTGAGCCGCATGTAAAGGGCGCATACACAATTTCTATGTACGAAGTTTGACATGGCCCTAAAATTGGCGATTGAGAGCCGCTACGAAAAAATGGGATATGTCTTATTAAAATCAAGTGGCAATAAATTTCAGCTGTCCATCGACGACCGTGCACTCGATGACGCATGCGTTGTGGCGTAGTAGTAGAAGTAGTAGGCTTTTCAGACTTGATTAAACATGACATGACCGCTCGACGACTTTTTCCATCGACGGCATCGTGTTCCTTCTTGTAGAAGTCTCGCTGAGGGAGACGTCCGTCTTCTCCTCACGCTTTGTGAAGGGCACGACGTGTGCAACGATCATCGTTGGATCGCACAGAATCAACGGTTGGTGCGCACGATCCGCGTGACAACTGTGACAACCAATCAGGGAGTAGCAGACAGGGTGAGCACAAGTTTGTGCTTCTACAAAAGATAGAGAGAGGGGGGCAAAACTGAGTAGTACCACATAAAACCAAGGGCAAAACTAAGTAGTACAAAAATGGAAAGTGAGTGTTTTGTACAATGAAATACATCATGGCATACATCAAATTATGCCAAGATAGATCCACTAGAGTTCATTGGATGTGTGTTCTTCTCATAAACCACATGGACCCACACCCAGTGTCATTGCATGTGTGTTCTTCTCATTAACCACACATGGATCCACAAGTGTCATTGCATGTGTGTTCTTCCCATGAACCACATATGGATCCAGCAGTGTCATTGCATGTGTGTCCTTTTCACGGACCACATATGGATCCACCTGTGTCATTGCATGTGTGTTCTTCCCACAGACCACACATGGATCCACCGGTGTCATTGCATGTGTCTTCCTCTCATAGACCACACATGCATCCACCGGTATCATCGCATGTCTGTTCTTGTCATGAACCATAGTTAGAGTCATTCCATGTGGGTTCTTCCCATGAACCACAGCTAGAGTCATTGCATGTGTGTTCTTCTTACAAACCTATATCATGACCCACACCCGGTGTCATTGCATGTGTGTTCTTCTCATTAACCACACATGGATCCACTAGTGTCATTGCATATCTGCTCTTTTAATGAAGCAGAGTTAGAGTCATTGCATGTCTGTTCCTTTCACAAAGCACATATCACCAGTGTCATTGCATGTGTGCTCTTCCCACAGACCACATATGGATCCACCAGTGTCATTGCATGTGTGTTCTTCCCATGAACCACATATCACTAGTGTCATTGCATGTGTGTTCTTCTCATAGACCACACATGGATCCACCACTGTCATTGCATGTGTGTTCTTCTCATGAACCACAGCTAGAGTCATTGCATGTGTGTTCTTCTCACAAACCATATCAAGAACCACACCCAGTGTCATTACATGTGTGTTCTTCTCATTAACCACACATGGATCCACCAGTATCATTGCATGTCTGCTCTTTTCATGAACCACAGTTAGAGTCATTGCATGTATGTTCCTCTCATAGACCACACATGGCTCCACCGGTGTCATCGCATGTCTGTTCTTTTCATGAACCACAGTTAGAGTCATTGCATGTGTGTTCTTCTCATGAACCATGGCTAGAGTCATTGCATGTGTGTTCTTCTCACAAACCATATCATGAACCACACCCAATGTCATTGCATGTGTGTTATTCTCATTAACCACACATGGATCCACCAGTGGCATTGCATGTCTGCTCTTTTCATGAACCACAATTAGAGTTATTGCATGTCTATTCCTTTCACAAACCACATATCACCAGTGTCATTGCATGTGTGTTCTTCTCACAGACCACACATGGATCCACCAGTGTCATTGCATGTGTGTTCTTCCCATGAACCACACATGGATCCACCAGTATCATTGCATGTGTGTTCCTCCCTGAACCACACATGGATCCACCAGTGTCATCGCATGTCTGCTCTTTTCATGAACCACAGTTAGAGTCATTGCATGTGTGTTCTTCTCATGAACCACAGCTAGAGTCATTGCATGTGCGTTCTTCTCACAAAGCATATCATGAACCACACCCAGTGTCATTGCATGTGTGTTATTCTCATTAACCACACATGGATCCACTAGTGTCATTGCATGTCTGCTCTTTTCATGAACCATAGTTAGAGTCATTGCATGTTTGTTCCTCTCATAAACCACACATGGATCCACCGGTGTCATCGCATGTCTGTTCTTTTCATGAACCACAGTTAGAGTCATTGCATGTGTGTTCTTCTCATGAACCACTATCGTGGAAATGGCCATGGTAGTCGCCGCCATAGGCGGCGATTGAGTGTTTCGTGAGGAAGAGTTGGCGGCCATCTGCGGTGCGAGATGGGGGCGGATGCACATGGGTTTACCTAGGTTTGGACCCCGGAGGGTAAAGACCCACTCCTGCTAGATTAGATTATGAGAGAGCGAGTTACAAGGGTGGCGAGCTCGGCGGCTAGGCAGCGAGTCGCTTGAGGGGGTGTATGATGGAACGTAAATCTCTAAGATACCCTAGGGGGTTTATATATGAAGCACATCGCTAGGGTTTACAAGCTGCCTCCGAACAGGATAACGATCCAAAGACCTTTAAGCTAACTCGAATGGGCTTCTGCTGCACTTCTGGGCTTCTAGTCGCTGGGCCTCTCCTTTCTTCATGCTCCAGTCCCTGTCCTTCAGACGCACCTGTAGGCCCTTTGGCCCAACCCGAATGTTCTGCTGAGCATACCCCCTTTGGCATATCCCCATCAGTAGTCCCCGAGGCCGTCGTTGACGTAGGTGCGGGCGTCCTTTTGGTGCTCGAAGTAGGCGAGCCCAATTTGGGTGTCCAGTCGAGTCGGCGACGGACTTTATTAAAAACCGAGGAGAATTTCTCCATCGCCCCATTCGTCACTTCAACGAACGTCATTACTGCCGAGTCATCATTTCGTCGAGAAGAGAGACTGGCGGGTGGCGATTAGACCACAGGAGTTGGATCATCAACTTTAGACAAACTATCCGTTGGAATTTCCAACAGTAACTACGGCGCAATTACCGTGGGTAACGGCCATCCCAATTTTGGCGGGTGACGTTTCCCATATAAGGGGAGTGATGGATCAGCTTCGTGATCTTGCTTCGCATTCTTCATCCTTCCTCGTTTGCTCTTCCTTTCTGCTTTCTCCCGACTTGCTCTCCCCGTGTCACACGATTCCACTTCTCACTCGATGGCGCCTCCCAAAGGCTCATGGGGGAAATCCAAGTGCACCACGGCCCAGCTGAAGTCCTTTGAGGACGCCGGGGTGCTCCACAAGGGGAATTGGCGGGTTCCCCCTCCTCCGAGACCGAGCCGAAACCGCGACCCGGCGAGTTCATCTGCTTCACCAGCCATCTCGAGAGGGGCTTAGGGTTCCCTACATCGCTCTTCTTCCGCCGCTTCTGTGCGTACTACGCGATCAAGCCCTCAGATCTTGGTCCACACAGCATCGAGCAGCTGGCGATCTTCGTCGCCTTCTACGAGTGTTACCTTCTACGAGCAGCTGCAGGCCATATTTCCCGCTGTGGCTGGAGCTCTTCCACGGCTGCATCGGGCGCGAGGCGTCCAGCGGCTTGATGCTGGCCGCAGGCGGGGTCACCTTCCAGTTGAAGCCGAAGGCCAACTTCGTCAAGCTCCTCCTACCGAAGAAGGCCGCTAGCGAATGGAAGAAAAGCTGGTTCTACGTCAAGGAGGGTACTCGCTCTGGCGAGGTCTCCCTTCCTAAATTCGTCGCGGAGAGGAGCGAGCCCTGCTGACTGGCACCAAAGAAGCTCCCTGAAGATCAGCGGATGGCCGTCACGGAAATGATGGATCAGATCCAGAAGCTGAAGGACCAGGGGTTGATTTCGATCAACCTCTACAATTGCTGGCTCGAGCGGCGCCTGGTCCCACTGGCGGCTCGTCCACACTGGATGTACGAGTACGGCAGGAAGCATGATCCATCTCGAACCAGCACGGAGTCGTGGGAGGCCAAAGATTACATGGCCGCCCTGAAGAAGATCACCGACGTGGAGTTCACGGTCCCGGCGGTCGGGGTCGCCCCGTATACTCCCGTGAAGAACGAAGCCCCCACAATAAGTTTCCTTTCCAATCGCTTCATCCGTATCTCAATTTCAGTCTTATCGCTTGGCGTGTTTTGACTCGCAGTGGTTCTCAGCTTTTTTAGGTATTGGAGGGTTGGCTCCCTCAGCTTGAGGAAGAAGTTCCCCAAGAACTGGAGGAAGATTCCGAGGGGGATCCTTCTGATAGAGACGGGGAAGAAGAAGAGGTCCCTCCCCCAGCGCCTGTGGCCTGCAAGACCCGAATGCAGAAACAGCGAGAGGTCGAAGCGAGCCGCAGCCTAGGCGAGTTCGAAGAAGGCGACGAGATCGCCCAGGAGCAGACGTCCCGGTGCACCGCTACGCCTTTGAAGCCCCCACGTCGGCCCAAGTTGCCAGCAAAAAGGCCTACATCACCGGTTAGGTCGTCAGTGGTGTTCGGGTCGGACGACGACTCCGACGATGAAGGATCTCCCGAAGTCTCGCACAAGGCCCTAAGGGCCGCAATCCCAACGAAGGGGTTGGAGGGCGAAGACACGGAGGCGGTGGCGGAAGTGCCTCTGGCGACGATTGCGCCTTTGTCCTCGGGGATCCCAAGCCAAGAAGCGACCGAAGCGGCACCGCCCAAGTCACCACAGCCGTCGAAGGCAGCAGCGTTGGAGCCGGAGATCCCGGCAACTGCGGCTTCGTCGTCAAGGAAGCCCTCGGTTTCGTGGGCTTCGGATGTCTTCGAGCGGGGCCTCAGCCGCAAGATGGGTCCCGAGTTGGACAAGCTGCCCATATCAGCACCGGGCTTCGTGTTCTTCGAGTCGCCAAGTAAGTTGTGCTTCCTTGTCCCAATTTCCTTTGCTTCTTTCGTGTCGTGGTTGTGCTGATTGGAAAGGCTCGTGCAGGTACGGGGATAAGAAGATTGGTCTCCCTTTGGTTGCCAAGATTCCACCGGCCACTGGCGCGGGAGAGAGTGGTCTGCCCAAGAAGAGGAAGGCCTCTGAGGATGTCGCGTCTGCTGAAGTCGCGAAGAAGCAGAAGGGGGGCGCTGACGACGCCGCGACCAGGGGAAGCGCCGCGGAGCCAGCTGCTCCGCCGCTTGTCGAAGAGGGGGCGGCGACGCAATCAGAGCCATCACCAGCTGCGTTCATGCCGGAGGTGCCAGTCCCGGCGGCCAGCGCCCCTGCCAGGGCGTCGACGACATTCCCTCGCTTTATGGCGAGGGGGTTCCCAGGCGTTGCGGATGCGCAGTCTCCGCAGTTCCCGGATATCGTGGACACGGAGATTGGGGCCCGCCGCGGGCACACCTCCTTCACAGTCCCGTCGACTGACGCTGCTGAACTTCACAAGATGCTCGGCGCCGCTATTCAGGTATGTCCAGTCCGCGAATTCCTTGTCGCTGAATTTTAGCGGCTGGGAATTGTTTTTTGTTTTTCTTCCTTCTCTAGTCCCCGAGTTCCTAGTCGCTGAATTTCAGTGGCTGGGAACTGTTTTTTCTTTTTCTTCCTTCTCCAGTCCCCGAGTTCCTAGTCACTGAATTTCAGCGGCTGGGAACTGGTTTTTCTTTTTCTTCATTCTCCAGTCCCCGAGTTCCTAGTCGCTGAATTTCAGCGGCTGGGAACTGGTTTTTCTTTCTCTCCCTATGCCTAGCTAGGCTCTTTGTTTTTCAGGGGTTACAGCGGGAGTCGACTGATCGGCAGGCTGCGCGAGAGCGCCTGGAGCGTGACTTGCGCGAGGCGCAAGAGGTGAACCAGCAGCTTCAGGAGATGATCGGTGAGTGTTTGGCGTTGTTCTTCTGTCCTTGTTATGAGCTGGTTTTGTGCAATACTCTGACATCTCCTCTTGCAGATGGTTTCCCGGCTGAGGTCTCCAAGGCCCGTGAGGGGTATGTCCCACTCGCCGAACTGGACGCGGCGAATGGTCGAGTGGCCTCCCTGGTCAAGGAGTTGGAAGATGCTAAGGCGGCTTCAATTTCTTCGGAGGAGCGGGCGAAGGCTGCCGTCGCTGCCGCTGAAGAGGAACGCAAGGCCACAGACTCCATCATCGTGGGGCTGCATAACGAGCAGGCCGCTTTGGAGAAGCACGTCAAGGAGAATTACCGCAAGCTTCTTGGTGAGTTTCTGTCATTTGCCTTATCCTTTTGTCGGGTTTCCGCTTTGGGGGTTTCATTGTTTCACTGACATCTGACTTTCCAGCTGTGGTAGGCCAAAGCGACCCGGTGGTGCAGACTTATACCGCCTCGCAGTGCGTGACTGCCGTGGTGAATGTAGCCACGGCCTCAGCGTTGTGTGTCCAGGCGGCTCTTTAGGGCATGTCTCCCACCGAAGTCATCCTTGGGGGGCTCACGGAGGTGTGGCGCCATCTGGATGAGGTGCCCGCGATTGTGGAGTGGATGACGCGCTCCGCGTTCAGACGCGGGGCCACCACAGCATTGAGCTTGGGTCTCGCGCATTTCCCGGATGACTTTGATCTGGATGATGTCACGAGTGGCCATCCTTCGACGACCGACACGGTGGAGATGTCGGAGGTGCTGAAGCTGACTGCAAAGGCCACTCCTTATTCCGATCGTGTCTTGGCGATGGGGGATCTTCTGCCGTACCAGGAGACGGTGTTGGCACCTGGCGACCTCAAGCCGGAGCACCGCGACATGAAGTCGGAGCAGCCCTTCCGGTCGTCGTTGGCTAAGTCGCTGACCACGTACCCGGCGAACCCGTGGCAGCCCTTTGTGCGCGTCAAGGGTGGTGGCGCTTCTTCTTCATCAGGGCCTATGGAGTAAACAAATGTAATGGTTGTAATAGATGCCAAGTGGCGAACATTGTATAATTTTTTCGTAATTCATGTCGCGGGGACTTGGTCGACTCGTGTTATGATTAAGGAAATATTTTGTTCAACAATTTGAGCGAGTCCCCGAGCACGTCCTCCCTTTAATGGGGTATAACTCGATTGTGTATTTCTATGTGTTTGATTTGTTTATGCGTTTGTTTTTATCCCTCGCGTCTCCTGAGCGGCGAGTCCCCGAGCGCGGGTAGGGTTCGCTTATGAGCGAGTCCCCGAGCATTGTGCTCGGCCGTATTGGTCGTGATCCTGTTGTAGGTTGTGAATGCGTTGTTTGTAACGCGTCTCCCCCCTAGCCCGGAGAGCCAGTCGCTTGGCGAGCCCTAGGCAGCTCTCTGAGGAGGTTTACATTCCATGGCCTCCCGACCTCCAACTGGCCATCACCCCGTATGTCGATGAGGTAGTAGGCATCATTGCCAAGGACTCAGCCTATGGCGAACGGCCCCTCTCGTATGTCGATGAGGTAGTAGGCGTCATTGTGCATGCCCTTCTTATCCTGGGCCAATCGTAGGACCAGCTCGCCTTCCTGGAAGGTGCGAGTTCGCACTCGGCGGCTGTGATAACAACAAAGTCCTTGCTGGTATATGGCGGTGCGGGAGCGAGCCAGGTCGCGTGCTTCGTCAAGTTGATCGACGCTGTCTTGGCGGGCGGTCTCGTTGGCCGCCTCGACGTAGTTGGCGACTCGAGGGGAGTCATGCTCCAGGTCTGTTGGCATTATGGCCTCGGCGCCATACACCATGAAGAAGGGTGTGAACCCGGTTGATCGGTTGACGGAGGTGCGGATCCCCCATATCACAGAAGGGAGCTCGTTGACCCAACATCCTAGGGTGCGCTCGAGGGCCACCTGCAGTCGCGGCTTGAGACCATGGAGGACGCTCTGGTTGGCGCGCTCTGCTTGGCCATTTGACTCCGGGTGAGCGACTGATGCGAGGTCGAGTCATATGCCCTGCTCCTCACAGAATTCCGCCATGGCCTCCTTGGCGAAGTTGGTGCCGTTGTCCGTGATGATGTTGTGTGGGTAGCCGTACCGGTAGATGAGTTCGCGGAGGAACTTGGTAGCCGTCATGCCGTCGCACTTCTTGATCGGCTTGGCCTCCACCCATTTGGTGAACTTGTCGACTGCGACCAGGAGGTGAGTGAAGCTAGATGGGGCCTTCTTGAACGGGCCGACCATGTCCATGCCCCATACGGCGAATGGCCACGTGATGGGGATTGTCTTGAGTGCCAAACCAGGAAGGTGCGTCTGGTTGGCGTACTTCTTGCATCCGACGCATCTTTGGACGACGTCGGTGGCATCGGCGTGTGCGGTGAGCCAGTAGAAACTGTGCCGCATGGCCTTGGCGACTAGCGACTTGGCGCCAGCGTGATGGCCACAGTCGCCGGCGTGAATGTCTTGGAGGATCTTACGGCCTTCTTCTGGCTGTACGCAGCGCTGGAACACGCCGGTCACGCTACGCTTGTGGAGCTGGCCGTTGATGATGACGAAGGATTTGCAGCAGCGCACGATCATTCGTGCCTCTGTCTCGTTGATCGGTAGGAGTTTGTGTTCCAGGAAGGCGATGTATGGCGCTGTCCAGTCGCTAGGTTCCACAACCATGGCGACTAAGGCCGGTTCTGGTTGTAGTGGGATCCCGACGTCGATCTCCTTCGGTCGGCTAGCGGAGGGTTTGTGGATGATGTCAAGTAAGATGCCTACTGGTGGCGCCTGTCGAGCCAATCCGATGCGGGAAAGGGCGTCTGCCTCCTTGTTTTTGCGCCTGTCGATCCACTTGATGGAATAGCTGTCGAAGTGTCCTCCCAGCTGGTCGACGGCTTGGCGGTACGCTATCATTGTTGGGGAAACAGCGTCGCATGTCCCGGCCACTTGGCCGCCGACTAGGTCGGAGTCGCCGTAGCATCGTAGGCGATTGATATTCATCTCCTTGGCGGCTCTCATGCCGTGGAGGAGGGCCTCATATTCCGCCATGTTATTGGTGCAGGGTTTGAAGTTGAGGTGGAGCACATAGCGGAGCTTGTCTCCTTTGGGGGAGGTCAGTATGACCCTAGCCCCCGCGCCGTCGGCGTTCTTAGAGCCGTCGAAGTGGAGCGACCAGTAGTGGAGGTATGGGAGCTTCTCTGGCTGCTGTGCTTCTTCCCAGTCGGCGAGGAAATCAGCCAGGGCTTGCGACTTGATTGCTTTTCGGGGATCGTACTTGATGTTGTGGACGCCGATCTCGACGGCCTACTTGGCGACTCGCCCAGTCGCATCACGATTGCGTATGATGTCTTGCAGGGGTGCGAAGGATACCACCATGATTGGGTGCTCCTGGAAGTAGTGCGGGAGTCGTCGCTGTGCTCGGAATACCGCGTACACCAGTTTTTGGTATTACGGGTAGCGCTGTCGTGAGTCTGTTAAGACTTCACTGATGTAGTATACTGGGCGCTATATGGGGCGCTCCTTGCCCTCTTCCAGTCGTTCGACGACCATCACGGCGCTGACGACCCGATTGGAGGCCGCGACGTAGACGAGCATTGGCTCTTGGTCGAGTGGCGCGACGAGTAGTGGTGCCGCGAGTAGCACTTCTTTGAGTGCTTTCAATGCGTTGTCGGCCTCTGTGTCCCATTGGAACGTTGGGTTCTTGCGCATCAGGCGGTATAGGGGCATTGCCTTCTCGCCTAGTCGGGGGATGAAGCGACTGAGAGCCGCGACTCGCCTTGCCAACTTTTGGATGTCGCGCAGGCACTCGGGTTTCCCGAGTCGCGTGATGGTGTCGATCTTGGTGGGGTTGGCCTCAATGCCTCGCTTGGAGACTACGTACCCCAGAAGTTGTCCGGTGGGTACGCCGAAGGTGCATTTTCCGGGGTTCAGCTTGATGTTGTACCTCGGAGATTTGCAAAGGTTTCTGCTAGGTCGGCGAGCAGATCGTCCAGGCGGGTGGATTTTACCACCACGTCGTCGATATAGACATGGATGTTGCGGCTAATTTGGCTCGCTAGACACTCCTGCATGCACCTCTAGTATGTGGCGCCTGCGTTCTTGAGGCCAAACGTCATGGCCGTGTAGCAGAATGTGTCGAATGGCGTGATGAACGCCGTCTTCTCCTCGTCTTCGATCGCCATCTTGATCTGGTTGTAACCAGAGTAGGCATCGAGAAAGCATAGCGACTCCGATCCCGCGGTCGAGTCAATGATCTAATCGATGCGCGGTAGGACGAACTCCTCCTTCGGGCAGGCGCTGTTGAGATTGGTGTAGTCGATACACATTCTTCAGGTGTTGTTCTTTTTGAGAACCAGGACTAGGTTTGCCAGCCACTTGGAGTACTTGATTGGCCGGATGAAGCCTGCGGCTAGCAGGCGCTAGACTTCCTCGGCGATTGCTCGACGGCGCTCTTCATTGAAGGGCCGTAGCGACTGCTTCACTGGTCGCACTTTGGGGTCTGCATTAAGTTTGTGCTCAGCAAGTTCCCTCGGGACCCCTGGCATGTCAGATGGCTTCCATGCGAAGATGTCGCGGTTCTCATGGAGGAACTCGGTGAGCACACTTTCTTATGCGGGGCTCATGTGCGCCCCGATGGTGACTGTCTGGCTAGAGTCGCTTGGGACGAGCTCGACGGTGCGGGTGTGCGTGGTCGCCTCGAACATGGAGTTCGCAACGATTTCTTTCTTTAGGATGGTGGGATCATCCTTGTTGATGTTGCCCGCGTATTTCGCGAGCTCCTCCATGTGGTCAGTCTCCACCGTGATGACGGCGTCGGTGAGCTCAGCGCCTTTTTCTTCGCATTCCACGGCCATATCGGGGTCGCCGTGGACGGTGATGATGCCGCTCGACCCGGGGAGCTTCATCATGTTGTAGGCGTAGTGTGGGGTCGCCATGAATTTTGCAAATGCCTGGCGGCCCAGGACGTAGTGGTAGGGGCTACGGAAGTTCACCAGCTCAAAGACGATTCTCTCCGTGCGGTAGTTTGCTGGGGTGCCGAAGGTGACTGGCAGCGTCACCTTTTTGATCGGGTACGCCTTCCGACCGGGGACGATGCCGTGGAAGGTCGTCAGTGTTGGCTCGATGGCTGCTTCTGGGAGCTGGAGCCTTTTGAAGGTGTCGAGGTACAAGATGTTGATGGAGCTCCCACCGTCCATCAACGTCTTGGGCAGCCAGTAGTCGGACACCTTTGGCCTGACCACCAGGGCGACTCGCCCTAGATATTCGATTCTTGGCGCGTGGTCCTGGCGAATCCAAGTGATGCTCTGCTCGGACCAGTTTAGGAAGCGGGGGATGTCGACTTGCGTCACCGCATTGATGGTGACCGCACGGGCGAGTACCTTCTTCTCACGCTTGGTGTCGAGCCCAGTGAAGGTATATAGCGACCCGACGGCGGTTGTGAAGCCGCCGCCGTTCCTGTTGTCCCGCGGTTGGTTATTGTTGGGATCCTCCCTCGCGCGTCTCGCCTTCTCGATCTCTTTGAGAGAGTGGCAGTCGGCGGTGGTGTGGGTGGCGGGTTTTCCCTCCCTGCTGTGGTAGATGTAGGGCTGATTGAGTAGGGCGGCCGGTCGAATTTCGGCCTCGTCGTGTTGTTGGCGCGGTAGTTCCCGCTGTCGCGGTAGTTTCCTCCATCGCGGCGGTAGTTCTTGGAGTCGCGTTGGCCGTAGCCGGCATTGGCGACAAAGTCGACTCGCCCATCAGTCCGGCGCTTGCCGGTGATGCGAGTGTTGCTGTAGAGCATGTCGCGTAGGCGCCCACTGTCATGGATGCTAGTGCGCCGTCTTCCTCCCAACTCGTCGTCGGAGTCTTGGTTGGGGTCCTCCTCCGCGTAGCGCTTGGCGATCTCGAGGAGGTCGGGGATGTTATCAAGCATCCAGTAGACCCTCTTGATCTTGGCGACCAGAGGTTCGTACCGACACGCGTTCTTGAAGCAATGTATCGCCGTGTCTGGGTGGATGCTGGAGGCGTTTATCCACAGTTCTTGCCTCCTTTGGATCCACCGGCGGGTCGACTCGCGTTGTCCCTGGATGCACCGCTCCAGGTCCTCGATGGTGGTGGCGCGAGTGTCGGAGCCCTCGAAGTGCCTGACGAAGGCGTCCCGCATTTCTTCCCATGAATCGATGCTGTCGGCGGGCAGCGTGTTGATCCATTGTCGGGTCGCACCCTCCATCATCAGTGGGAGGTAGCGAGCGGCCAGCAGGTCGGTGTGGCTTGCGATCCCCATTGCCATGAGATATGTGTCCAGCCAAATGGCGGGGTCGTACTTCTCGATCTCCTTGGGGGCCTTGAAGTTGGCGGGGTATTTTTCCCCACGGATCATGGGTCCAAAGCATTGTGGCCCGACTCGGCTGAGCGAGCCTCTTGGCTCCGGGTCGCCGCGGTTGGCGAGGGTGTGTCGCAGGTCGTAGGGCTGGCGCGACTGCCACGCCTGATTGTTGATGATGTGCGTTAGGGCGTTGAGGGGTTGCCCGTTTGCAGCGACGGTGTTGTTCGCAGATCGCGGCTCATTGGTCGACAATGCGGGGTTGGCGGCCCATGGTTGGTTCTCCAGGGGTTGGGGTGGTGGGCAAACTATTGCGTTAGCCACGGTGGGGTAGCCGCTGGATGCCGCCCTGCTTGCTGATGAGAGGGAATACATCCGCCCCACGGGTCGACTCCCGCGGCCTGTTGCTCGACGACCCTGACGAGTAGTGCCTTGGCGTACTGGATCTGTAGCATGTCGTCGCCTTGGACATCAAGGTGCGCGATCGCGGCGTCGGCCACGACGACATTGTCCATCAGGGTGGAGTATAGTGGTAACCTGTTGGCGTCTCGGGCTTGAGGTGAGATGATGATCCGAGGTTGGTCTGGTGGGGGCGCATGGCCCATGGGTGGTGGAGGGGCCCCAGTTGCCGGTGCCCCGGGTGGTGGTCTCGCGGGGTTGCCTCCTCTTGGCGGCGCGTTCTCGCCGTGTTCGCGCTCGGCGGCGCGTGTGGGGTCGCCCTCGTCGTTGAAGTTCAGGACGCGTCTCGAACATCGTGGTTCAGCGGTCCGGCGCGGCGTTGGTGATAGAGTGATGCCTTTGCCGCCTCGCTCGAGGCGGTATTTCGCGCCGTGAGTTCGCTATGCGCCTGGAGCCGCGGCGGGCTCGTTCCACCTTCGTGGCCGTCGCGGTCGGTGGGATCGGCGTGGAGAACGGATCTGGCGGGGCGGCTGTGCTACCCGCCATGTAAATCGCGTTTAAGTGATTGGATCTGGCGCGAAAATCCTCGGGGGATTCCGAGCCAGAGTCGGAGTCGAAGAATCCTAGGATAGAGGGATCCTCGAAATCCTCGGGGTTGGAGACTCGCGTGATGGAGTCCTCCCGTGACGCGGCGGTGGTGGATCCGTTGACCGATGCAGGGGTCGCGGAATCGGCGTCGTCGTTCAGGGCGTCGTCGTTGGTGGCGGTGTTAGTCTCGGCTGCATCACTAGCGGCTGAGTCGTACTCGGTGACGAGGTCCCTGATGGAGCGGACCTGCTCCTCTGAGAGCAGATCACGGTGTGGAGGCGACCCGCCAACGGTCATCGTCACGACTGGATCGACGACGCCGGTGAAGCCGACGAAGAGTTTGATGGAGCCGATCGGCATCACCGTGGCGTGCGAGACCGGGCGCGACGCCGGGATGTAGCTGCTGGGCAAGATCTCCAAGATCCCGCCGATGGCGATCATGCGGCCTGTGGCGAGTGGCCGCTCGATCGGCGAATAGGGTCTCGCCGCAGAACTCAGGCAGTCCCGCTATGCCCCACGGTGGGCGCCACTGTCGTGGAAATGGCCACGGCAGTCGCCACCATAGGCGGCAATTGAGTGTTTCATGAGGAAGAGTTGGCGGCCATCTGAGGTGCGAGATGGGGGCGGATGCACATGGGTTTACCCAGGTTCGGCCCCCTGGAGTGTAAAGACCTACTCCTGCTAGATTAGATTATGAGAGAGCGAGTTACAAGGGTGGCGAGCTCGGCGGCTAGGCAGCGAGTCGCTTGAGGGGGTGTATGATGGAACATAAATCTCTAAGATACCCTAGGGAGGTTTATATATGAAGCACCTCGCTAGGGTTTACAAGCTGCCTCCGAACAGGATAAGGATCTGGAGACCTTTGACCTAACTCGACTAGGCTTCTGCTGCACTTCTGGGCTTCCAGTCGCCAGTCGCTAGGCCTCTCCTTTCTTCATGCTCCAGTCGCTGTCCTTCAGACGCACTCGCAGGCCCTTTGGCCCAACCGGAACGTTCTGCTGAGCATACCCCCTTTGGCATATCCCCATCAAACACAGCTAGAGTCATTGCATTTCTGTTCTTCTCACAAACCATATCATGAACCACACCCAGTGTCATTGCATGTGTGTTATTATCATTAACCACACATGGATCCACCGGTGTCACTACATGTCTGCTCTTTTCATGAACCACAGTTAGAGTCATTGCATGTCTATTCCTCTCACAAACCACATATCACCAGTGTCCTTGCATGTGTGTTCTTCTCACAGACTACACATGGATCCACCAGTGTCATTGCATGTGTGTTCTTCCCATGAACCACATATGGATCCACTAGTGTCATTGCATGTGTGTCCTTCTCACAAACCACACATGGATCCACCGGTGTCATCGCATGTGTGTTCTTTTCATGAACCACAGTTAGAGTCATTGCATGTGTGTTCTTCTCATGAACCATAGCTAGTGTCATTGCATGTGTGTTCTTCTCACAAACCATATCATGAACCACACCCAGTGTCATTGCATGTTTGTTATTCTCATTAACCACACATGGATCCACCAGTGTCATTGCATGTCTGCTCATTTCATGAACCACAGTTAGATTCATTGCATGCCTGTTCCTCTCATAGACCACACATGGATCCACCGGTGTCATCACATGTCTGTTCTTTTCATGAACCACAGTTAGAGTCATTGCATGTGTGTTCTTCTCATGAACCATAGCTACAGTCATTGCATGTGTGTTCTTCTCACAAACCATATCATGAACCACACTCAGTGTCATTGCATGTGTGTTCTTCTCATTAACCACACATGGATCCACTAGTGTCATTGCATGTCTTCTCTTTACATGAACCACAGTTAGAGTCATTGTATGTCTATTCCTTTCACAAACCACATATCACAAATGTCATTGCATGTGTGTTCTTCTCACAAACCACACATGGATCCACCAGTGTCATTGCATGTGTGTTCTTCCCATGAACCACATATGGATCCATCAGTGTCATTGTATGTGTGTCCTTCTCACAAACCACACATGGATCCACCGGTGTCATCGCATGTCTGCTCTTTTCTTGAACCACAGCTAGAGTCATTGCATGTGTGTTCTTCTCATGAACCACAGCTAGAGTCATTGCATGTGTGTTCTTCTCACAAACCATATCATGAACCACACCCAGTGTCATTGCCTGTGTGTTCTTCTCATTAACCACACATGGATCCACCAGTGCCATTGCATGCCTGCTCTTTTCATGAACCACAGTTAGTCATTGCATGGCTGTTCATCTCATAGACCACACATGGATCCACTGGTGTCATCGCATGTCTGTTCTTTTCATGACCCACATTTAGAGTCATTGCATGTGTGTTCTTCTCATGAACCACAGCTAGAGTCATTGCATGTGTGTTCTTCTCACAAACCATATCATGAACCACACCTAGTGTCATTGCATGTGTGTTCTTCTCATTAACCACACATGGATCCACCGGTGTCATTGCATGTCTGCTCTTTTCATGAACCATAGTCAGAGTCATTGCATGTCTATTCCTTTCACAAACCACATATCACTAGTGTCATTGCATGTGTGTTCTTCTCACAGACCACACATGGATCCACCAGTGTCATTGCATGTCTGCTCTTTTCATGAACCACAGTTAGAGTCATTGCATGTATGTTCCTTTCACAAACCACATATCACCAATGTCATTGCATGTGTGTTTTTGTCATAGACCACACATGGATCCACCAGTGTTATTGCATGTGTCTTCTTATCATGAACCACACATGGATCCACCAGTGTCATTGCATGTCTATTCCTCCCATGAACCACACATGGATCCACCGGTGTCATCACATGTCTGCTCTTTTCATGAACCACAGCTAGAGTCATTGCATGTGTGTTCTTCTCATGAACCACAGCTAGAGTCATTGCATGTGTGTTCTTCTCACAAACCAAATCATGAACCACACCAAGTGTTATTGCTTGTGTGTTATTATCATTAACCACACATGGATCCACTAGTGTCATTGCATGCCTGCTCTTTTCATGAACCACAGTTACAGTCATTGCATATCTGTTCCTCTCATAGACCACACATGGATCCACCAGTGTCATCGCATGTCTGTTCTTTTCATGAACACGGTTAGTGTCATTGCATGTCTGCTCTTTTCATGAACCATAGTTAGAGTCATTGCATGTCTGTTCGTCTCACAAACAACATATCACCAGTGCCATTGCATGTGTGTTCTTCTCACAGACCACACATGGATCCACCAGTGTCATTGCATGTGTGTTCTTCCCATGAACCACATATGGATCCACCAGTGTCATTGCATGTGTGTCCTTCTCACAAACCACACACGGATCCACCGGTGTCATCGCCTGTGTGTTCTTTTCATGAACTACAGTTAGAGTCATTGCAAGAGTGTTCTTCTCATGAACCACAGCTAGAGTCATTGCATGTGCTTCTTCTCACAAACCATATCATGAACCACACCAAGTGTCGTTGCATGTGTGTTATTCTCATTAACCACACATGGATCCACCAGTATCATTGCATATCTGGTCTTTTCATGAACCATAGTTAGAGTCATTGCATGTCTGTTCCATTCACAAACCACATATCACCAGTGTCATTGCATGTGTGTTCTTGTCACAGACCACACATGGATCCACCAGTGTCATTGCATGTGTGTTCTTGTCACAGACCACACATGGATCCACCAGTGTCATTGCATGTGTGTTCTTATCATTAACCACACATGGATCCACCGGTGTCATTGCATGTCTGCTCTTTTCATGAACCACAGATAGAGTCATTGCATGTCTGTTCCTCTCACAAACCACATATCACCAGTGCCATTGCATGTGTGTTCTTCTCACATACCACACATGGATCCACCAGTGTCATTGCATGTGTGTTCTTCCCTTGAACCACATATGGATCCACTAGTGTCATTGCATGTGTGTCCTTCTCACAAACCACACATGTATCCACCGGTGTCATCGCATGTGTGTTATTTTCATGAAGCACAGTTAGAGTCATTGCATGAGTGTTCTTCTCATGAAACACAGCTAGAGTCATTGCATGTGTGTTCTTCTCACATACCATATCATGAACCACACCCAGTGTCATTGCATGTGTGTTCTTCTCATTAACCACACATGGATCCAACAATGTCATTGCATGTCTGCTCTTTTCATGAACCATAGTTAGAGTCATTGTATGTCTATTCCTTTCACAAACCACATATCACCAGTGTCATTGCATGTGTGTTCTTCTCACAGACCACACATGGATCCACCAGTGTCATTGCATGTGTGTTCTTCTCATGAACCACATATGGATCCTCCAGTGTCAGTGCATGTGTGTCCTTCTCACAAACCACACATGGATCCACCGATGTCATTGCATGTCTGCTCTTTTCATGAACCACAGTTAGAGTCATTACATGTGTGTTCTTCTCACAGACCACACATGGATCCACCAGTGTCATTGCATGTGTGTTCTTCCCATGAACCACATATGGATCCACCGGTGTCATTGCATGTGTGTTCTTCCCATGAACCACATATGGATCCACCAGTGTCATTGCATGTGTGTCCTTCTCACAAACCACACATGGATCCACCCATGTCATCGCATGTCTTCTCTTTTTATGAACCACACTTAGAGGCATTGCATGTGTGTTCTTCTCATGAACCACAGCTAGCGTCATTGCATGTGTGTTCTTCTCACAAACCAGATCATGAACCACACCCAGTGTCATTGCATGTGTGTTCTTCTCATTAACCACACATGGATCCACTAGTGTCATTGCATGCCTGCCCTTTTCATGAACTACAGTTAGAGTCATTGCATGTCAGTTCCTCTCATAGACCACACATGGATCCACCAGTGTCATCGCATGTCTGTTCTTTTCATGAACCATAGTTAGGGCCATTGCATGTGTGTTCTTCTCACAAACCAGATCATGAACCACACCCAGTGTCATTGCATGTGTGTTCTTCTCATTAACCACACATGGATCCACCGGTGTCATTAGATGTCTGCTCTTTTCATGAACCACAGTTAGAGTCATTGCATGTCTGTTCCTTTCACAAACCACATATCACCAGTGTCATTGCATGTGTGTTCTTCTCACAGACCACACATGGATCCACTAGTGTCATTGCATGTGTGTTCTTCCCATGAACCACATATGGATCCACCAGTGTCATTGCATGTCTGTTACTTCTCACAAACCACACATGGATCCACCGGTGTCATCGCATGTGTGTTCTTTTCATGAACCACAGTTAGAGTCATTGATGTGTGTTCTTCACATTAACCACAGCTAGAGTCATTGCATGTGTGTTCTTCTAACAAACCATATCATGAACCACACCCAGTGTCATTGCATGTGTGTTCTTCTCATTAACCACACATGGATCGACCGGTGTCATTGCATGTCTGCTCTTTTCATGAACCACAGTTAGAGTCATTGCATGTCTCTTCCTTTCACAAACCACATATCACCAGTGTCATTGCATGTGTGTTCTTCTCACAGACCACACATGGATCAACCAATGTCATTGCATGTCTACTCTTTTCATGAACCATAGTTAGAGTCATTGCATGTCTGTTCCTCTCATAGACCACACATGGATCCACCGGTGTCATCGCATGTCTGTTCTTTTCATGAACCACGGTTAGAGTCATTGCATGTGTGTTCTTCTCATGAACCATAGCTAGAGTCATTGCATGTGGGTTCTTCTCACAAACCATATCATGAACCACACCCAGTGTCATTGCATGTGTGTTATTCTCATTAACCACACATGGATCCACCAGTGTCATTGCATGTCCGCTTTTTCATGAACCATGCTTAGAGTCATTGCATGTCTGTTCCTTTCACAAACCACATATCACCAGTGTCATTGCATGTGTGTTCTTGTCACAGACCACACATGGATCCACCAGTGTCATTGCATGTGTGTTCTTCCCATGAACCACACATGGATCCACCAGTGTCATTGCATGTGTGTTCCTCCCATGAACCAAACATGGATCCACTCAAAGGTCATCGCATGTCTGCTCTTTTCATGAACCACAGTTAGAGTCATTGCATGTGTGTTCTTCTCATGAACCACAGCTAGAGTCATTGCATGTGTGTTCTTCTCACAAACCATATCATGAACCACACCCAGTGTTATTCCTTGTGTGTTATTCTCATTAACCTCACATGGATCAACCAGTGTCTTTGCATGCCTGCTCTTTTCATGAACCACAGTTAGAGTCATTGCATGTCTGTTCATCTCATAGACCACACATGGATCCACCGGTGTCATCGCATATCTGTTCTTCTCATGAACCACGGTTAGATTCATTGCATGTGTGTTCTTCTCATGAACCACAGCTAGAGTCAGGGCATATGTGTTCTTCTCACAAACCATATCATGAACCACACCCAGTGTCATTGCATGTGTGTTCTTCTCATTAACCACACATGGATCCACCGGTGTCATTGCATGTCTGCTCTTTTCATGAACCACGGTTAGAGTCATTGCATGTGTGTTCCTCTCACAAACCACATATCACCATTGTCATTGCATGTGTGTTCTTCTCACAGACCACACATGGATCCACCAGTGTCAATGCATGTGTGTTCTTCCCGTGAACCACATATGGATCCACCAGTGTCATTGCATGTGTGTCCTTCTCACAAACCACACATGGATCCACCGCTGTCATCGCTTGTGTGTTATTTTCATGAACCACAGTTAGAGTCATTGCATGAGTGTTCTTCTCATGAACCACAGCTAGAGTCATTGCATGTGTGTTCTTCTCACAAACCATATCATGAACCACACCCAGTGTCATTGCATGTGTGTTATTCTCATTAACCACACATGGATCCACCAGTGTCATTGCATGTCTGCTCTTTTCATGAACCACAGTTAGAGTCACTGCATGTCTGTTCCTCCCATAGACCACACGGATCCACCGGTGTCATCGCATGTCTGTTTTTTCATGAACCACAGTTAGGGTCATTTCATGTGTGTTCTTCTCATGAACCACAGCTAGAGTCATTGCATGTGTGTTCTTCTCACAAACCATATCATGAACCACACCCAGTGTCATTGCATGTGTGTTCTTCTCATTAACCACACATGGATCCACCGGTGTCATTAGATGTCTGCTCTTTTCATGAACCACAGTTAGAGTCATTGCATGTCTGTTCCTTTCACAAACCACATATCACCAGTGTCATTGCATGTGTGTTCTTCTCACAGACCACACATGGATCCACTAGTGTCATTGCATGTGTGTTCTTCCCATGAACCACATATGGATCCACCAGTGTCATTGCATGTCTGTTACTTGTCACAAACCACACATGGATCCACCGGTGTCATCGCATGTGTGTTCTTTTCATGAACCACAGTTAGAGTCATTGATGTGTGTTCTTCACATTAACCACAGCTAGAGTCATTGCATGTGTGTTCTTCTAACAAACCATATCATGAACCACACCCAGTGTCATTGCATGTGTGTTCTTCTCATTAACCACACATGGATCCACCGGTGTCATTGCATGTCTGCTCTTTTCAAACCACTGTTAGAGTCATTGCATGTCTGTTCCTTTCACAAACCACATATCACCAGTGTCATTGCATGTGTGTTCTTCTCACAGACCACACATGGATCAACCAATGTCATTGCATGTCTACTCTTTTCATGAACCATAGTTAGAGTCATTGCATGTCTGTTCCTCTCATAGACCACACATGGATCCACCGGTGTCATCGCATGTCTGTTCTTTTCATGAACCACGGTTAGAGTCATTGCATGTGTGTTCTTCTCATGAACCATAGCTAGAGTCATTGCATGTGGGTTCTTCTCACAAACCATATCATGAACCACACCCAGTGTCATTGCATGTGTGTTATTCTCATTAACCACACATGGATCCACCAGTGTCATTGCATGTCTGCTCTTTTCATGAACCACAGTTAGAGTCATTGCATGTCTGTTCCTTTCACAAACCACATATCACCAGTGTCATTGCATGTGTGTTCTTGTCACAGACCACACATGGATCCACCAGTGTCATTGCATGTGTGTTCTTCCCATGAACCACACATGGATCCACCAGTGTCATTGCATGTGTGTTCCTCCCATGAACCAAACATGGATCCACCAGTGTCATCGCATGTCTGCTCTTTTCATGAACCACAGTTAGAGTCATTGTATGTGTGTTCTTCTCATGAACCACAGCTAGAGTCATTGCATGTGTGTTCTTCTCACAAACCATATCATGAACCACACCCAGTGTTATTGCTTGTGTGTTATTCTCATTAACCTCACATGGATCCACCAGTGTCTTTGCATGCCTGCTCTGTTCATGAACCACAGTTAGAGTCATTGCATGTCTGTTTCTCTCATAGACCACACATGGATCCACCGGTGTCATCGCATATCTGTTCTTCTCATAAACCACGGTTAGAGTCATTGCATGTGTGTTCTTCTCATGAACCACAGCTAGAGTCATTGCATATGTGTTCTTCTCACAAACCATATCATGAACCACACCCAGTGTCATTGCATGTGTGTTCTTCTCATTAACCACACATGGATCCACCGGTGTCATTGCATGTCTGCTCTTTTCATGAACCACGTTTAGAGTCATTGCATGTCTGCTCCTCTCACAAACCACATATCACCAGTGTCATTGCATGTGTGTTCTTCTCACAGACCACACATGGATCCACCAGTGTCAATGCATGTGTGTTCTTCCCAGGAACCACATATGGATCCACCAGTGTCATTGCATGTGTGTCCTTCTCACAAACCACACATGGATCCACCGGTGTCATCGCATGTGTGTTCTTTTCATGAACCACAGTTAGAGTCATTGCATGAGTGTTCTTCTCATGAACCACAGCTAGAGTCATTGCATGTGTGTTCTTCTCACAAACCATATCATGAACCACACCCAGTGTCATTGCATGTGTGTTATTTTCATTAACCACACATGGATCCACCATTGTCATTGCATGTCTGCTCTTTTCATGAACCACAGTTAGAGTCACTGCATGTCTGTTCCTCTCATAGACCACACATGGATCCACCGGTGTCATCGCATGTCTGTTTTTTTCATGAACCACAGTTAGGGTCATTTCATGTGTGTTCTTCTCATGAACCACAGCTAGAGTCATTGCATGTGTGTTCTTCTCACAAACCATATCATGAACCACACCCAGTGTCATTGCATGTGTGTTCTTCTCATTAACCACACATGGATCCACCAGTGTCATTGCATGTCTGCTTTTTTCATGAACCACAGTTAGAGTCATTATATGTCTGTTCCTTTCACAAACCACATATCACCAATGTCATTGCACGCGTGTTCTTCTCACAGACCACACATGGATCCACCAGTGTAATTGCATGTGTGTTCTTCCCATGAACCACATATGGATCCACCAGTGTCATTGCATGTGTGTCCTTCTCACAAACCACACATGGATCCACCGATGTCATCGCATGTGTACTCTTTTCATGAACCATAGTTAGAGTCATTGCATGTCTGTTCCTCCCATAGACCACACATGGATCCACCGGTGTCATCGCATGTCTGTTCTTTTCATGAACCACACTTAGAGTCATTGGATGTGTGTTCTTCTCATGAACCACAGCTAGAGTCATTGCACGTGTGTTCTTCTCACAAACCATATCATGAACCACACCCAGTGTCATTGCATGTGTGTTCTTCTCATTAACCACACATGGATCCACCGGTGTCATTGCATGTCTGCTCTTTTCATGAACCACGTTTAGAGTCATTGCATGTCTGCTCTCTCACAAACCACATATCACGGTGTCATTGCATGTGTGTTCTTCTCACAGACCACACATGGATCCACCAGTGTCAATGCATGTGTGTTCTTCCCAGGAACCACATATGGATCCACCAGTGTCATTGCATGTGTGTCCTTCTCACAAACCACACATGGATCCACCGGTGTCATCGCTTGTGTGTTCTTTTCATGAACCACAGTTAGAGTCATTGCATGAGTGTTCTTCTCATGAACCACAGCTAGAGTCATTGCATGTGTGTTCTTCTCACAAACCATATCATGAACCACACCGGTGTCATTGCATGTGTTATTTTCATTAACCACACATGGATCCACCATTGTCATTGCATGTCCGCTCTTTTCATGAACCACAGTTAGAGTCACTTGCATGTGTTCCTCTCATAGACCACACATGGATCCACCGGTGTCATCGCATGTCTGTTTTTTTCATGAACCACAATTAGGGTCATTTCATGTGTGTTCTTCTCATGAACCACAGCTAGAGTCATTGCATGTGTGTTCTTCTCACAAACCATATCATGAACCACACCCAGTGTCATTGCATGTGTGTTCTTCTCATTAACCACACATGGATCCACCAGTGTCATTGCATGTCTGCTTTTTTCATGAACCACAGTTAGAGTCATGATATGTCTGTTCCTTTCACAAACCACATATCACCAATGTCATTGCATGCGTGTTCTTCTCACAGACCACACATGGATCCACCAGTGTAATTGCATGTGTGTTCTTCCCATGAACCACATATGGATCCACCAGTGTCATTGCATGTGTGTCCTTCTCACAAACCACACATGGATCCACCGATGTCATCGCATGTGTACTCTTTTCATGAACCATAGTTAGAGTCATTGCATGTCTGTTCCTCCCATAGACCACACATGGATCCACCGGTGTCATCGCATGTCTGTTCTTTTCATGAACCACACTTAGAGTCATTGGATGTGTGTTCTTCTCATGAACCACAGCTAGAGTCATTGCACGTGTGTTCTTCTCACAAACCATATCATGAACCACACCCAGTGTCATTGCATGTGTGTTATTCTCATTAACCACATATGGATCCACCAGTGTCATTGCATGTCTGCTCTTTTCATGAACCATAGTTAGAATCATTGCACGTCTGTTCCTTTCACAAACCACATAACACCAGTGTCATTGCATGTGTGTTCTTCTCACAGACCACACATGGATCCACCAGTGTCATTGCATGTGTGTTCTTCCCATGAACCACACATGGATCGACCAGTGTCATTGAATTTGTATTCCTGCCATGAACCACACATGGATCCACCAGTGTCATCGCATGTCTGCTCTTTTCATGAACCACAGTTAGAGTCATTGCATGTGCGTTCTTCTCATGAACCACAACTAGAGTCATTGCATGTGTGTTCTTCTCATGAACCACAGCTAGAGTCATTGCATGTGTGTTCTTCTCATGAACCACAGCTAGAGTCATTGCAGGTGTGTTCTTCTGACAAACCATATCATGAACCACGCCCAGTGTCATTGCATGTGTGTTCTTCTCACAAACCATATCATGAACCACACCCAGTGTCATTGCATGTGTGTTCTTCTCATTAACCACACATGGATCCACCGGTGTCATTGCATGTCTGCTCTTTTCATGAACCACGGTTAGAGTCATTGCATGTCTGCTCCTCTCACAAACCACATATCACCATTGTCATTGCATGTGTGTTCTTCTCACAGACCACACATGGATCCACCAGTGTCAATGCATGTGTGTTCTTCCCATGAACCACATATGGATCCACCAGTGTCATTGCATGTGTGTCCTTCTCACAAACCACACATGGATCCACCGGTGTCATCGCATGTGTGTTATTTTCATGAACCACAGTTAGAGTCATTGCATGAGTGTTCTTCTCATGAACCACAGCTAGAGTCATTGCATGTGTGTTCTTCTCACAAACCATATCATGAACCACACCCAGTGTCATTGCATGTGTGTTATTCTCATTAACCACACATGGATCCACCAGTGTCATTGCATGTCTGCTCTTTTCATGAACCACAGTTAGAGTCACTGCATGTCTGTTCCTCCCATAGACCACACATGGATCCACCGGTGTCATCGCATGTCTGTTTTTTCATGAACCACAGTTAGGGTCATTTCATGTGTGTTCTTCTCATGAACCACAGCTAGAGTCATTGCATGTGTGTTCTTCTCACAAACCATATCATGAACCACACCCAGTGTCATTGCATGTGTGTTCTTCTCATTAACCACACATGGATCCACCGGTGTCATTAGATGTCTGCTCTTTTCATGAACCACAGTTAGAGTCATTGCATGTCTGTTCCTTTCACAAACCACATATCACCAGTGTCATTGCATGTGTGTTCTTCTCACAGACCACACATGGATCCACTAGTGTCATTGCATGTGTGTTCTTCCCATGAACCACATATGGATCCACCAGTGTCATTGCATGTCTGTTACTTCTCACAAACCACACATGGATCCACCGGTGTCATCGCATGTGTGTTCTTTTCATGAACCACAGTTAGAGTCATTGATGTGTGTTCTTCACATTAACCACAGCTAGAGTTATTGCATGTGTGTTCTTCTAACAAACCATATCATGAACCACACCCAATGTCATTGCATGTGTGTTCTTCTCATTAACCACACATGGATCCACCGGTGTCATTGCATGTCTGCTCTTTTCATGAACCACGGTTAGAGTCATTGCATGTCTGTTCCTTTCACAAACCACATATCACCAGTGTCATTGCATGTGTGTTCTTCTCACAGACCACACATGGATCAACCAATGTCATTGCATGTCTACTCTTTTCATGAACCATAGTTAGAGTCATTGCATGTCTGTTCCTCTCATAGACCACACATGGATCCACCGGTGTCATCGCATGTCTGTTCTTTTCATGAACCACGGTTAGAGTCATTGCATGTGTGTTCTTCTCATGAACCATAGCTAGAGTCATTGCATGTGGGTTCTTCTCACAAACCATATCATGAACCACACCCAGTGTCATTGCATGTGTGTTATTCTCATTAACCACACATGGATCCACCAGTGTCATTGCATGTCTGCTCTTTTCATGAACCACAGTTAGAGTCATTGCATGTCTGTTCCTTTCACAAACCACATATCACCAGTGTCATTGCATGTGTGTTCTTGTCACAGACCACACATGGATCCACCAGTGTCATTGCATGTGTGTTCTTCCCATGAACCACACATGGATCCACCAGTGTCATTGCATGTGTGTTCCTCCCATGAACCAAACATGGATCCACCAGTGTCATCGCATGTCTGCTCTTTTCATGAACCACAGTTAGAGTCATTGTATGTGTGTTCTTCTCATGAACCACAGCTAGAGTCATTGCATGTGTGTTCTTCTCACAAACCATATCATGAACCACACCCAGTGTTATTGCTTGTGTGTTATTCTCATTAACCTCACATGGATCCACCAGTGTCTTTGCATGCCTGCTCTGTTCATGAACCACAGTTAGAGTCATTGCATGTCTGTTTCTCTCATAGACCACACATGGATCCACCGGTGTCATCGCATATCTGTTCTTCTCATCAACCACGGTTAGAGTCATTGCATGTGTGTTCTTCTCATGAACCACAGCTAGAGTCATTGCATATGTGTTCTTCTCACAAACCATATCATGAACCACACCCAGTGTCATTGCATGTGTGTTCTTCTCATTAACCACACATGGATCCACCGGTGTCATTGCATGTCTGCTCTTTTCATGAACCACGGTTAGAGTCATTGCATGTCTGCTCCTCTCACAAACCACACATCACCAGTTTCATTGCATGTGTGTTCTTCTCACAGACCACACATGGATCCACCAGTGTCAATGCATGTGTGTGATTCCCATGAACCACATATGGATCCACCAGTGTCATTGCATGTGTGTCCTTCTCACAAACCACACATGGATCCACCGGTGTCATCGCATGTGTACTATTTTCATGAACCATAGTTAGAGTCATTGCATGTCTGTTCCTCCCATAGACCACACATGGATCCACCGGTGTCATCGCATGTCTGTTCTTTTCATGAACCACACTTAGAGTCATTGGATGTGTGTTTCTCATGAACCACAGCTAGAACCACACCCAGTGTCATTGCATGTGTGTTATTTTCATTAACCACACATGGATCCACCATTGTCATTGCATGTCTGCTCTTTTCATGAACCACAGTTAGAGTCACTGCATGTCTTTTCCTCTCATAGACCACACATGGATCCACCGGTGTCATCGCATGTCTGTTTTTTTCATGAACCACAGTTAGGGTCATTTCATGTGTGTTCTTCTCATGAACCACAGCTAGAGTCATTGCATGTGTGTTCTTCTCACAAACCATATCATGAACCACACCCAGTGTCATTGCATGTGTGTTCTTCTCATTAACCACACATGGATCCACCAGTGTCATTGCATGTCTGCTTTTTTCATGAACCACAGTTAGAGTCATTATATGTCTGTTCCTTTCACAAACCACATATCACCAATGTCATTGCATGCGTGTTCTTCTCACAGACCACACATGGATCCACCAGTGTAATTGCATGTGTGTTCTTCCCATGAACCACATATGGATCCACCAGTGTCATTACATGGATCCACCGGTGTCATCGCATGTCTGTTTTTTTCATGAACCACAGTTAGGGTCATTTCATGTGTGTTCTTCTCATGAACCACAGCTAGAGTCATTGCATGTGTGTTATTCTCATTAACCACACATGGATCCACCGGTGTCATTGCATGTCTGCTCTTTTCATGAACCACAGTTAGAGTCATTGCATGTCTGTTCCTCTCACAAACCACATATCACCAGTGTCATTGCATGTGTGTTCTTCTCACCGACCACACATGGATCCACCTATGTCATTGCATGTGTGTCCTCACAAACCACACATGGATCCATCGGTGTCATCGCTTGTGTGTTCTTTTCATGAACCACAGTTAGAGTCATTGCATGTGTGTTCTTCTCATGAACCACAGCTAGAGTCATTGCATTTGTGTTCTTCTCACAAACCATATCATGAACCACACCCAGTGTCATTGCATGTGTGTTATTCTCATTAACCACACATGGATCCACCAGTGTCATTGCATGTCTGCTCTTTTTATGAACCACCGTTAGAGTCATTGCATGTCTGTTCCTCTCATAGACCAGACATGGATCCACGGTGTCATCGCATGTGTGTTCTTTTCATGAACGATAGTTAGAGTCATTGGATGTGTGTTCTTCTCATGAACCACAGGTAGAGTCATTGCATGTGTGTTCTTCTCACAAACCATATCATGAACCACACCCAGTGTCATTGCATGTGTGTTATTCTCATTCACCACACATGGATCCACCAGTGTTATTGCATGTCTGCTCTTTTCATGAACCACAGTTTGAGTCATTGCATGTATGTTCCTTTCACAAACCACATATCTGTCAGAGGGATGATCCACGGGTACCCCACCCGAATAAGAAACAGGACAGTCAGATCTCTTTCGGCTGACCAGATGCAGCCGGACAGGGTAGGATGGACCGGCTACCACCTAGTGGCCGGACCACGAAGAGGCAGCCGGATACGGCGACGTAGCCGGAGCCAATCAGAGAGACAGGACGACGTGCGTATGATTGCAGTGCGCCTGTCTGACGATGACGAGACGGGCAACCACCCACCCATATCAAGACTTTGCGTTCTTTGGCGAGGAATGCTGGCTCTTTGATAGGCGGGCTAGTACGCGGCGGATGCCATACCGCGCTCATACACCAATGTGACATACCATACTGGTACTGTAGATGACTAGTCGGCTGGGACCCGCCAATGATCGGCCACGGAGAGACCCTTGCCTCTCTTCCTATATAAGGAGACGCAGGGCCTCAGTAGAAAGGGTTGGTCTCAGGGCATTTAAGGCAGTAGCTTGAGAATACAACTCGAGGAGCACTTGTAGCTCGTATATTCCACATAGTCAGATCAGGCAGGAGTAGGGGCTTTACCTCACCACGAGGGCCCCGAACCTGGGTACTTCTTGCGTCCCGCTACGCTCGCTTGTATCCAATCCCGCCTGCGGACGTCGTCGATAGCTTCCCTGCTAGTCCCCACACCTCTATCTAACCTCCTCAGGTACTGCCGTTCCCAATACAACGACAGTTGGCGCCCACCGTGGGGCAATGGCTTCGACCGGAGTCACGTTCCGCACGGGACGCCGCACTTCATCCGGTGAGCGCGTGGCCTCCGGCCTGGTGCTCATGCTCGGCAAGTTTGACTACATCATCGACAACACCTCCTGCTTCGCCGGAACTTCCTTCCCGGCGAACGGCACCATTCTACTATTCGGAGACCTCCCTATCTACATCTCCACCGTCCCGGAGCGTTTCCCTAGGGAAATCGTCTCTGTCGCGGGGTCGCCATGCTCAGGCGGCAGCGCCTCCGCCGCACCTCGCGGCATGGAGGTCATGATGGCCGGATCTAGCTCGCAGCCCCGCCAGCCGCGGGAGCGAGGTGTGGACGAGGTCGGAACTTCCGCTCCCCCGCAGCCTCGGAACCCGGTCGAGGATGCCATTGATCGGCTCCTGACGCCGGTTAACCTCGGGGACAATCCGGAGGAGGCAGAGGCCAACTTCACCATGGAAAGACAGATCCTCCTCCAGGAGGCTATGGAACTGGCAGTAGCCCGCAAGCAGCTAGAGATCGCTAGGCGCGAGTATGACCGCGGGCACGGCCAGGTACGACGTCGGGGAGGTGAGCTAGGCGGCAGGATGGAGAAGGACGGAGAACCGGATCCCGCGCATGCCCCCACACGGCCCACCTACAGCACACCCATCAAGAACCTCTGCGCGGCGTGAGCCGCATCATAAGAACTACCCAGCCTGGAGGGCGAGGAGCGAACCCACCAGCACGCCAGGTCAGGAGCTCCTCGCGTCATGGACGAAGCAGGCCGCGCCAACCGGCAGACGCAGGAGGACCTTAGCTACTCGGAGAAGCAGCTACCCGCCAACAGCAGGGCGCACACGCGACACCCAGTGGCGTCCTCCCCTCAGCCGCTTAGGGCCCGCAGGCGCCGTGGGTCCGGCAATCGGGCCAGCCACGCCAGAGGCAAGTGAACAGCAACCCACCACCTCCCCACCACCACCGGAGCACCTGCACCAGCGGTTCCCGCCTCTCTGGCCGGGTGGGCGCACCCAACCCGGATTGTCCGAATGCCCGCGACCGCATCGAGCTGCTCGCTCAAGCGCGCGTCACGTAGGAGGAAGATTCTACCGGACCGGTTTGTTTCGGACCCCCCATCCAGAACGAGCCGTTTCCGGATAAATTCTCCCTGCCTAGGGACACCCCCAAGTACGACAGCAGCATGAAGCCGGAAGACTGGCTGACCGACTACGCCACGGCAGTCGGCATCGCCCACAGGAATAAGCGCACAGCTGTGTGCTACGTCCCTCTCATGCTAACCGGGTCGGCAAGGACCTGGCTCAATAGCCTCGCGCCCAACAGCATCAACGCCTGGCCTGATTTCGAGAAGGTGTTCTTCCGCAACTTCAACGGCACGTACAAGCGCCCAGGGCGCCCGCGCGACCTGGCCTTATGTGTCCAGGGCGACCGCGAGACCGACCATGATGCGCCAAGTGGACGGAGCTCCGCAACACTTGCGAGGGCATCCTGGAGAGCCAAGCCATCGGTTTCTTCATCGAAGGATGCCGAGAGGGCACCATGCTTCGCCACCGGCTACTGTGTGACGAGCCGAAGACCATGGCGGAGATCATGACGGTTGCGGACCAGTATGCCACGGCGGATGCCGCCATGAAGAAGCCCCTCCGAGTAAACGTGGAAGGCCGTCCGACTCCCACGGAGCCGGCTCGCGACCGTCCGAGCAATCCGGCTGGTGAAGCCTGATCCTCCAGACGCCACGGCAATAACAACCGATTCCACGGGGACCGCCAGGACAGGCAACAGAAGCCTCGCTACCATGCGCGGCAGGTCAATGCTGTAGAGGGTGCGCCCGACGCACCGGCTAACGACACAAGAAGGCAGAAGCCCCGACTCACCTTCGACTAGATGATTGATGGCACGTGCAAGTGGCATAGTGGTCCCTTCAAACCGGCTACGCACACCACCCGGAACTGCAGCTGGACTCGCCAGCTAAAGGACTAGGGCAACCAG
The DNA here is from genome assembly GCA_023614405.1 of Avena insularis. Taxonomy (NCBI): domain Eukaryota; kingdom Viridiplantae; phylum Streptophyta; class Magnoliopsida; order Poales; family Poaceae; genus Avena; species Avena insularis. Next base: position 652,548,427 of record CM042690.1, on the reverse strand, counting down.
CCTCCTCTCCCGCCTCCCCCACCGGGTGGACCCCCACCACCGGCTAGGGGAGCCGGTAATGATGGTAACGGCAGCAACGGCGGCAACAACAACAACGGCTACCCCCAGCCGCACGCCGCTTACCACATCTTCGAGACGGAGCAGGACGACAAGCACAGCCACCGGCAACGCTGCAAGGAGGTCAATGCCATCGTCTCTCCGGTCCCCCAGTACCTGAACTGGGCGGAAACCCCCATCACCTGGAGCCGGGCAGATCAGCCTGAGCATCTGCCGACTCCCGGGGGCTACGCCATGGTACTCGACCCCCTCATCGTCTCCAACGCGCGCACCTGCCGATTCTCGCGCGTCCTCATCGATGGAGGCAGTAGCCTCAACCTCCTCTACCAGTCCTTGCTGGAGAAGCTGGGCATTCGCGAAAGCGATCTGCGCCCAACTACCACGACGTTCCACGGCGTACTGCCGGGGCCAGCCTGCGCTTTGCTAGGAAAAATCCAGCTGGACGTCATCTTCGGGACCGAGGAGAACTTCCGCCGTGAACCAATCTGGTTTGAGGTGGTAAATTTGACGAGCTCCTACCATGCTCTCCTCGGGCGCCCCACCCTCGCCAAGTTCATGGACATCCCCCACTACGCATACCTCAAGACGAAGATGCCAGGACCCCACGGCGTGATCATCGTCGCCGGCTGCTTTAGGCGATCGATGGAGTGCGCCTCAGCCGATTCCAAACTAGCAGAGGCCCTCATCATAGCCGAAGAAAAGCGCACGATCATGCGCAAGGTGGCCATGGCCCAGTAGGACATCCGGCTAGCAGCAAACCGGCTGGAGAAGGAGCCTTCCAACCGGCAAAGGAAACGAAGAGGATCCTGCTCGACCCCTCCGACCCAACTAAGTTCGTCACCATTGGTGCCAGCTTAGACAGCAAATAGGAAGGCGCGCTCATCGACTTCCTCCGTGAGAATCGGGACATCTTCGCATGGTCTCCCAAAGACATGCCGGGTGTGCCGAGGGAGTTCGCCGAGCACTCACTTCATGTGCGTCCGGATGCCAAGCCGGTCAAGCAACCTCTGCGCCGGTTCGCAAAAGAGAAGAGAAAGATAATCGGTGACGAGATCACCCGGCTCCTCGCAGCCGGGTTCATCATGGAAGTATACCACCCGGACTGGCTGGCGAACCCAGTCTTGGTGTTGAAGAAGAACAAGACCTGCCTCATGTGTATCGACTACACCAGCCTGAACAAGGCGTGCCCGAAAGACCCCTTCGCCTTGCCCCGTATCGATCAAGTCATCGATTCCACGGCCGGCTGTGATTTGTTGTCTTTTCTAGATTGTTATTCCGGGTACAATCAGATCCGGCTAAACCCGGCTGATCAGATTAAGACATCATTTATCACCCCCTACAGGGCTTTCTGCTATGTAACCATGCCTTTCGACCTAAAGAACGCAGGCGCCACCTATCAGCGATGCATGCAGAAATGTTTGCACTCGCAGATAGGCCGAAACATGCATGCTTACGTTGATGACATAGTCATCAAAACCAAGGAGAAGCGCACCCTCCTCGAAGATCTAAGAGCGACATTCGGCAACCTCCACCAGTACCAGATGAAGCTGAACCCGGAAAAGTGCGTCTTTGGAGTACCATCCGGCCAGCTACTCGGTTTCCTCATATCTCAACGAGGCGTCGAGGCAAATCCGGAGAAGATCGCGTCCATCGAGAGGATGCAACCGCCCAAGAACCTGCTTGGAGTCCAGAAGTTCACCGGATGCCTGGCTTCCCTCAGTCGTTTCGTTAGCCGGCTGGGGGAGAAGGCACTTTCGTTGTACCAGCTGATGAAAAAGACGGACAAGTTCTCCTGGACTTCGCAAGCCGACACCGTGTTTCACGACCTCAAGCGCATGCTGTCCACAGCGTCGGTTCTAGCCACGCCGGCTAGCAAGGAGCCGATGTTGCTCTATATAGCAGCCACCAGCCGGGTCGTCAGCGTCGTCCTGGTGATGGAGCGCCCTGAGGAAGGCAAGGCTCAGCCGGTTCAGAGACCCGTCTACTACCTCAGCGAGGTTCTCTCCCTCTCCAAGCAAAACTACCCCCACTACCAAAAGATGTGCTACGGCGTGTACCTGGCATGCAAGAAGCTCAAGCACTACTTCCAGGAGCATCCGATCAACGTTGTGTGCACTGCACCCCTTTCAGAAATCATCCGCAACAAGGACGCCACCGGCCGAGTCGCCAGATGGGCCATCGAGCTCGCCGCCTACTCCATCTAGTACGAGCCCCGGCTCACAATCAAGTCACAGGCGTTGGCGGACTTCCTCGTCGACTGGGCCGAGACCCAGTATCTCCCACCGGTGCCGGATCCAGACCACTGGCGGATGCACTTCGACGGGTCGAAGATGCTCGGGGGCTTGGGAGCCGGCATCGTGCTCACCTCGCCCAAGGGAGACAGGCTGGAGTACGTATTGCAGATCCACTACAAGGCCTCCAACAACGTAGCCGAATACGAGGCACTGGCGCACGGGCTCCGGCTGGCCAAGGAGATCGGTGTCAACCGGATCCTGTGTTTCGGCGATCGGACTTGGTGGTGCAATAGGTATCCGGGCAATGGGATGCCAGAGACGCCAACATGGCCCTCTACCGGTTCCACATCCAGAAGCTCAGCTCCTCCTTTGATGGGTGTGAATTTCATCACGTCCCCCGCACCAACAACGAGGCAGACGACGCGCTCTCCAAGATAGGGTCCACCAGGCAGGCCATCCCACCAGGGGTCTCCCTGGAGCACCTGCGCAAGCCATCCATCAACCCATCGCCGAAATCTGATTCCATCGTCTGGGCGGGAAGCGTTCCGGCGGCCGGGGCAGCGGAAGCGGAGCTGGCAGAACTGCCAAAGAAGAAAACTCGCGCCAACTCCGGCCAGGCGGTGCCCTCCGGCTCGCAGGACCCGGGCGCTGCCAACTCGCCTAGTGGCTCGGGGGCTGCCGTCCCGGATATCCCACCCGGATGGCCCACCGACACCCGTCAGCCGGAGGACAGGAGCGTCCTCGTCATCCGGGAAGTGCCATCCTGGGCACAACCCTTCATGAACTACATCGCCAACAGCAAACTCCTGGACGACGAGGTGGAGGCCAGACAAATCCGACGCCGCCCGCATACATACACCATCATAAACGGCGAGCTATACAAGCGCAGTGTATCCGGTATCTTCCAAAGATGTGTCGATGTAGACACAGGCTACCGGCTACTCAAGGACATCCACCAGGGAGAGTGTGGGCACCACGCTTCGTCAAGGGTGATAGTCGCCAAGGCGTTTCGCCATGGCTTCTATTGGCACACCGCCCTCGAGGATGCCGAGCAGCTGGTCCGCGCGTGCAATGGGTGCCAACGCTTCGGGCAGCTCAGGCACATGCCAACCTCGGTGCTCAAGACCATACCGATCACCTGGCCCTTCGCGGTTTGGGGCCTCGACATGGTCGGGCCCTTCAAGCGAGCCCGCGCGGGAATGACCCACCTGCTGGTAGCGGTGGACAAGTTCACAAAGTGGGTCGAGGCCAAGCCTATCCGAAAGCTGGATGGGGCGACGGTTGTTACCTTCTTCACCGACATCATCAACCGCTTCGGCTACCCCAATAGCATCATCACCGACAACGGCACGAACTTCGCCAAGGGGGCCTTCGCCCGGTTCTGCAGCAACAAGGGCATCCGGCTAGACCTCGCCTCCGTTGCACATCCGTAGTCCAACGGGCAAGTCGAATGAGCAAACGGCTTGGTGCTAGCCGGCATCAAACCACGTCTCATCGAGTTGTTGGAGCGGTCACCCGGATGCTGGATCGAAGAACTTCCGGCTGTGCTGTGGAGCCTCCGCACCACACCGAATAGGTCGACCGGCTACACGCCATTCTTCCTGGTCTACGGATTGGAAGCCGTCCTCTCCGCCGACATCGAATTCGACTCCCCCCGCAAGCTCCTCTATGACGAGCAGGCCAACAAGGAGGCGCAGGAGGATGGGTTGGATCTCCTGGAGGAGGCCCGCGAGCTGGCCCTGTCCAGATCTGCCCTGTACCAGCAGCGACTACGGCGCTACCATTCCAGCCGGATTCGCCCAGTCGCATTCCGCGAGGGTGACCTGGTTCTCCGGCTGGTGCAAGACACGAAGGGCATGCACAAGCTATCACCACCCTAGGAGGGCCCCTTCATCATCAGCCGAGCGCTGCCCAACGACTCGTACTACCTCATCGACAAACAGCAGCCGCGCAAGAACAAGATGGACAAATCGGACGAGGAGACCGAACGTCCTTGGAACGTGGCCCTGCTGCGCCCGTTTTACACCTAGTCGCCAGATAGTGTATGTATCCCGAAAACCTCATGAATTAAAATGCGGACTCCCATAGGAATCTCGAGGGCTCCTTCTAGAAATGTGTGCGTACCTGTTCTCCGATTCAAATTTTCCGGCTCCGGCAACCCCTACCCGGGGGCTCGCCGGCTGGCCCGGCCTGTTAAGCCAACAAACCGGCTGAATAGTGTGCGATGATGTCAGAGGCCCACTCTTCGTCTCAGCTACAGACCGCAACCCGGCTGTCCGGCTAGAAAGAGCAAAAGCCCGAGGCAACCCACACGAAAAATGGGGAGGAGGCGTGACAGATCGGGCGTCCCAGCCCCGCAACTAGCTCAAACCAATCCAGCTGCTAAGCCGCTAGTACTGTGCGTAATGTACTGTCAGCTCCCTTCGATTCCGGCTGCAGGCCGCAATCCGGCTGCCCGGCAAGGACGCAACGAAAACAGCAGAACACACGAGAAGGCGACTAAGTGTCTAGAAAGGAGCAAGCCAGTTTTTGAAAAAATAAGCCGTTTTCCGGCTATGATTTGACAGACTAACCTATTAACCTGTGAAGATGTATGTGTATGCATATGTGCGTTCTTGTCCGACTACTCCGAGTCGGAATTCAGGAGAAGGAAAGAAGATTCGAAGCCCTTGCCTTCATCAAGCTCGCCGAATCTCGGGGGCTACACCCACTGGGTGCGCTCACGCGCCCCCAGTGGAATCTTGTAGTTCCTGACCAACTAAGGGAGTTTAGCCGGCCGTTCGGAGCCCAGGTGAGGGCAAGGGCGGGAGCAAGAAAAGACAAGAAAGATTCACAGCACCTAGCTACGCCAGCTACTCCGAATATCGGGGGCTACACCCAGTGGGTGCGCTCGCCGACGAATGTTAGTTCCCGAATGTTAGTTCCCCCGGCTGAAGGCGTCCAGCCGACGAGAGCAGCCGACTGGGACGAGGCCAGTCGGGTAAATTTAGAAGAGTGAGGAAGAACAAGGAAGATTCGAAGCACCTGGCTACGCCAGCTACTCCGAATCTCGGGGGCTACACCCAGTGGGTGCGCTGGCGCGCCCCCACTGGAGGTGTGGTTCGTCCGGCTAAAAGTGTGTAGCCGGACTAGGTTAGTCGGGCGAAGATATCAAAAGAAAATTCAAGACACAAGTTAAGGAAGACTCAAGAATTCAATATTAACAAGCAAAAGGGAGACGAAGCTCCCAAGTGTTACCCGGCATCAAAGATAGCCGGTACAGACATACAAGTTTCACGATCATCTAAGACAAGACAAATACACCCGGCATCCCGAGGTAGCAGCTAAACGGCAGGACCTTTACCGTGGGGTGGGTTCTTGGCCGGCAGAAGCTGGGGGCGGGGGTGGAGCCGCAGTGCTTGTTCTGGCTCTGGTGCTGGCAGGCGGCGGCACCGCGGACTCCACATCCAGAGTGTTGGGGGACTCCGAGTCGTTGAGCACCTCGTCCGGATCCACATAGTCGGCGATCTTGATGGCGGACCCGTGAAGCTCCGGATGGGCTTGGCGGATGGCGACAATATCAGCTCCGGCACGGAAGCCCCCGTCGATCTTCTCGACGCGATCATCCTTATACCAAGAAAGCATCAGCGCCAGGGCCATCTCCGCTCCACCCCGCGCCGCCAGATCCCGCAGCCGGTCCACCGTAGTCGGTACCTCCCCCACCTTCGCCGCCAGCTGTGCCATCGTCTCCGGGACCGGAGCCTCCGGCCACATGAAGGAGAAGACGTCCCGTGCCGCCTGACGGAGCTTCGCAGTCTCCTCGCCAAGAAGGACGACGAGCTCCTGAGCCGTCGGCTGCGCTCTCGGCCAGTTCTTCTGCAGCCGGTTGTAGGCCAGCAGGTCTATGCCGGGGTAAAAGGCTGTCAGAAAAGAGGAGTCAAATCCGGCTACCGGATCCAGAAAGAAAAGAAGACAGAAGAAAGAGCTCACCTTTGGCAGTATGGCCGACTTGCATCAGCTCCTCCACCAGCGCTTTCTCCTTGACCGCTAGCCGTTTTATCTCTTTCTCTTGGTCCTTGTTCTGGGCCTCGAGAAGGGAGAAGGCTTCGGCCCGGCTAGCGAGCGAGGCGTCGCGCTCCTTGACGGTGGCCTCCAAGCCGTATACTCGCGCGTGCTAGTCCTTGTTCTGCAAGCGCAGTGTGGAGTTGGACCTGCTCAGCCGGTCGTTCGCTTTCTTCAAGCGATCGATCTCGCGTTGGGCGCACACGAGGACAGCTGCAACGAAGCCGACTATTACAAAAAGAAGGAAGAGAGAGAGCCAGACGGATAAAGCCAACTTACTCTAGGAGGTCCCGTTGGCAGCAGCAAGCTTCTGCTCCAGGGTCCGGTTCCCACCGGCTGTGGCCTCAAGCAGTCGGATCTCCTTCACCGCCAGCTCGAGCGTGGCGGCAAGATCCGACAGCGAAGCAGCGGAGGAGGCGTCGTCGTCCACGGCGTTGACAGCCAAGGACTCCTTCGCCACAAGCACCACTGTCCGCCACTCCTCCCCGAGCTCCTCGTCGGAGTTGTCGTCGCCAACAATGACGAGCTCCTTGCCAGCAGCCCCCCGCGCGCCCGCGGAGGAACCCTCTAGCTGGGAGTGATCCGCTTCCGGCTGGGGACCCTCCGGCCGGGAGGGGGCAGCCGTTTCAGCTTGAGGAGGAGAGGGAGGCTGCGCCTCAGAGGAAGGAGAGGCGCCGGTTGGATCAGTCGGTAGCGGCGACCGGCTGGCATCCGAAAGCCGGGCTCCAAGGAAACCAGCGCGCTAAAGGGAAAGAGGAAAAGGCAAGAGCAAAACAAGCTGAAGTCAGAAAAGCAAGAAAGAAGGTAAACGGGCAGAAACCACCGAGGGATGGGGGAGAAAAACGTACCCCGGCACGACCGGGGGCGGCCCTTTCTTCCGGCCAAGACGGCTTGGCGGCAGGGCACCGGTCCGGCTCCTCCGCCGCAGGCCGGCGGGAGCCGGAACGGCTGCCACCGCGTGTCACCGGCTCCACGGTCGGCCCGGCCTCCTCCTCCTCGTGCACCTCCGTGTGCGGGTCGGCGGCCGGCTCGTCGTTCCGGCTGGGGAAGGCGTCGCCGTCCCCATCTGATTCCTCGCCGGATCGCCGAGCGCGCGGCTCAGGCAAGTTCGGCGTGAATACCTCGAGGGGATCCTCGCCCTCCTCGCAAAGGATGCAGGCAAACATCTTTATGAACACAAGAGGTCAACCAGACAGAACAAGAAGATAACACAGGGAGAATAAGCAAAATTTCCGGCTACGAGAACTTACCCGGGGCGCGCGGTTCTCCCGGTTGTAGGGCTCCAGGCCGAACTTCTAGTTCTCCGGCAGCCGCTCCTTGCTAATCGTCCACAACCACTTATTCAAGTTGTGGTAGTGGGGATCACGGCGCGACAGCCGGGTTGGGTCCAGCCGGCCGGAGTAGAAGCACATCTTGTGCGCCCGCTGCTGCAGCGGCATCATCGGCCGGGACATCCAGCTAAGAGTGATGTCCCGACCGGATAAATGGCAGGTGACAAGGGAGCACATGCGTGCCAGCATCGCATCCGTCTCCGCCTTGTCGCCATAGATCTTCAGGTCCTAGTGCTGCCGGCTGGACTCGACGTCTTGGAAGGCCGGCAGGTTTATCCGGTCGACGTTGGTGACGTTCTTGACATAAAAGTACGACTGCTGCCACAGCATTCGCGTGTCCGGAGCAAGAATTCGGATTGGGTGCGGAGTATATGGGCGCCGCGCCACAGCGACTAGCGGGCCCTTCGTGTATTACACCTGCGGCCGAACTCGGAAGAGCCGGCAGAAGAGCCTGAGATCCGGCTGGATCCCGAGGTAACTCTCGCAGAACGCCATGAAGTGCGCCAGCGTTCCGATGGCGTTGGCACCGAGGTGGTGGAGGCGGAGGTCGAAGAAGGCCAGAAACGTCAGAAAAATGGGGTGCAGCGGCAGCACAAACCCGCGCGCCAGGTGCGAGAGGAAGATGACGCGCTCCCCCTCTGCCGGATGCGGCGACACTTCCCCCACCGGGGCCAACCGCACCGCCACCTCCTCCGTCGGCGGGAGGACGCGGGTCGCGCGATACTTCGCGATCTGGTCCTCGGTGACTTAGGAGCCGCACCAGGCTCCACGGTCAGCGGCCATTTCCGGCTGAGGGAGAGGAGCGGCAACAGAGGAGTGACGGTGGCCCGTAGCGTCGACGACGGCGAGCGGGCGACGCAGAAGGCAAGAGCGCAGGAGCAAGAGCACGCGAGGGAGAGGAAGATTGCAGCGGGGGAGCGGAGGAAAAGAACTGCCGCCCCCACGGCATCCCTTTAAAGGATCGGAAGGGCAACCATCGGCAGGGCCACGTGGCGCGCATCCGGGCAATCCACATCCCAACCGCCGCCTAGATCCCGTGTGCCGGGACGGGATGCGCAGAAGATCCTGGAGCGAGAACCGAAGCGCCGGACAGCAGTTCCCCAAACGCGTGGCGACGGCGTTACGCTGCCCGCCGCGAGCAATGATGGCGTCGCGGCGTGGCGTGTCGGTGTCGAGCGTCACGGGTAGCGCAACCGCCAGGCTCAGCCGGATCAAAATTCGAAAAGCAAGAGGGAGCGCGCGCACATTCCGCCCGAGGGCGTAATCCACACGCGCTCGAGGGCTAGTGTCAGGGGGATGATCCCCGGGTACCCAAACCGAATAAGAAACAGGACAGTCGGATCTCTTCCGGCTGACCAGATGCAGCCGGACAGGGTAGGATGGACCGGCTACCACCCAGTAGCCGGACCACGAAGAGGCAGCCGGATACGGCGACGTAGCTGGATCCAATCATAGGGACAGGACGACGTGCGTATCAGTGCATGGTACGTCCTGTACGATGATGAGACGGGCAACCACCCACCCATACCGAAGAATTTGCGTGGCTGACGGGAGCGATGGCCTGTCTTTGACGGCAGACGCGGCGCCCAGCCCTACGACAGCCATACCGCTCATACACCGATGTGACATACCATACCGGGTACTGTAGATGACTAGTCGGCTGGGACCCGCCTATGGGGCCCGCCAGTCGGACTGGCCAGTGAGACCCTTGCCTCTCTTCCTATATAAGGAGAGGCAGGGCCTCAGTAGAAAGGGTTGGTCTCAGGGCATTTAAGGCAGTAGCTAGAGAATACAGCTCGAGGAGCACTTGTAGCTCGTATATTCCACATAGTCAGATCAGGCAGGAGTAGGGGGTTTACCTCACCACGAGGGCCCCGAACCTGGGTACTTCTTGCATCCCGCTACGCTTGCTTGTATCCAATCCCGCCTGCGGACACCGTCGGTAGCTTCCCTACTAGTCCCCACACCTCTATCTAACCTCCTGAGGTACTGTCGTTCCCAATACAACGACAATATCACCAGTGGCATTGCATGTGTGTTCTTCTCACAGACCACACATGGATCCACCAGTGTCATTGCATGTGTGTTATTCCCATGAACCACACATGGATCCACCAGTGTCATTGCATGTGTGCTCCTCCCATGAACCACACATGGATCCACCAGTGTCATCGCATGCCTACTCTTTTCCTGAACCACAGTTAGAGTCATTGCATGTGTGTTCTTCTCATGAACCATAGCTAGAGTCATTGCATGTGTGTTCTTCTCACAAACCATATCATGAACCACACCCAGTGTCATTGCATGTGTGTTATTCTCATTAGCCATACATGGATCCACCAGTGTCATTACATATCTGCTCTTTTCATGAACCACAGTTAGAGTCATTGCATGTCTGTTCCTCTCATAGACCACACATGGATCCGCCGGTGTCATCGCATGTCTCTTTTTTTCATGAACCATAGTTAGAGTCGTTGCATGTGTGTTATTCTCATGAACCACAACTAGAGTCATTGCATGTGTGTTCTTCTCACAAACCATATCATGAACCACATCCAGTGTCATTGCATGTGTGTTATTCTCATTAACCACACATGGATCCACCGGTGTCATTGCATGTCTGCTCTTTTCATGAACCACAGTTAGAGTCATTGCATGTTTGTTCCTCTCACAAACCACATATCACCAGTGTCATTGCATGTGTGTTCTTCTCAAATACCACACATGGATCCACCAGTGTCATTGCATGTGTGTTCTTCCCATGAACCACACATGGATCCACCAGTGTCATTGCATGTGTGTCCTTCTCACAAACCACACATGGATCCACCGGTGTCATCGCTTGTGTGTTCTTTTCATGAACCATAGTTAGAGTCATTGCATGTGTGTTCTTCTCATGAACCACAGCTAGAGTCATTGCATGTGTGTTCTTCTCATAAACCATATAATGAACCACACCCAGTGTCATTGCATGTGTGTTATTCTCATTAACCACACATGGATCCACCAGGGTCATAGCATGTCTGCTCTTTTCATGAACCACAGTTAGAGTCATTGCATGTCTGTTCCTCTCATAGACCACACATGGATCCACCGGTGTCATCGCATGTCTGTTCTTTTCATGAACAACAGTTAGAGTCATTGGATGTGTGTTCTTCTCATGAACCACAACTAGTCATTGGATGTGTGTTCTTCTCACAAACCATATCATGAACCACACCCAGTGTCATTGCATGTGTGTTCTTCTCATTAACCACACATGGATCCACCGGTGTCATTGCATGTCTGCTCTTTTCATGAACCACAGATAGAGTCATTGCATGTCTGTTCCTTGCACAAACCACGTATCACCAGTGTCATTGCATGTGTGATCTTCTCACAAACCACACATGGATCCACCAGTGTCATTGCATGTGTGTTCTTCCCATGAACCACACATGGATCCACCAGTGTCATTGCATGTGTGTCCTTCTCACAAACCACACATGGATCCACCGGTGTCATCGCATGTGTGTTCTTTTCATGAACCACAGTTAGAGTCATTGCATGTGTGTTCTTCTCATGAACCACAGCTAGAGTCATTGCATGTGTGTTCTTCTCACAAACCATATCATGAACCACACCTAGTGTCATTGCATGTGTGTTATTCTCTTTAACCACACATGGATCCACCAGTGTCATTGCATGTCTTCTCTTTTCATGAACCATAGTTTGATTCATTGCATGTCTGTTCCTCTCATAGACCACACATGGATCCGCCGGTGTCATCGCATGTCTCTTTTTTTCATGAACCATAGTTAGAGTCGTTGCATGTGTGTTATTCTCATGAACCACAACTAGAGTCATTGCATGTGTGTTCTTCTCACAAACCATATCATGAACCACATCCAGTGTCATTGCATGTGTGTTATTCTCATTAACCACACATGGATCCACCGGTGTCATTGCATGTCTGCTCTTTTCATGAACCACAGTTAGAGTCATTGCATGTTTGTTCCTCTCACAAACCACATATCACCAGTGTCATTGCATGTGTGTTCTTCTCAAATACCACACATGGATCCACCAGTGTCATTGCATGTGTGTTCTTCCCATGAACCACACATGGATCCACCAGTGTCATTGCATGTGTGTCCTTCTCACAAACCACACATGGATCCACCGGTGTCATCGCTTGTGTGTTCTTTTCATGAACCATAGTTAGAGTCATTGCATGTGTGTTCTTCTCATGAACCACAGCTAGAGTCATTGCATGTGTGTTCTTCTCATAAACCATATAATGAACCACACCCAGTGTCATTGCATGTGTGTTATTCTCATTAACCACACATGGATCCACCAGGGTCATAGCATGTCTGCTCTTTTCATGAACCACAGTTAGAGTCATTGCATGTCTGTTCTTCTCATAGACCACACATGGATCCACCGGTGTCATCGCATGTCTGTTCTTTTCATGAACAACAGTTAGAGTCATTGGATGTGTGTTCTTCTCATGAACCACAACTAGTCATTGGATGTGTGTTCTTCTCACAAACCATATCATGAACCACACCCAGTGTCATTGCATGTGTGTTCTTCTCATTAACCACACATGGATCCACCGGTGTCATTGCATGTCTGCTCTTTTCATGAACCACAGATAGAGTCATTGCATGTCTGTTCCTTGCACAAACCACGTATCACCAGTGTCATTGCATGTGTGATCTTCTCACAAACCACACATGGATCCACCAGTGTCATTGCATGTGTGTTCTTCCCATGAACCACACATGGATCCACCAGTGTCATTGCATGTGTGTCCTTCTCACAAACCACACATGGATCCACCGGTGTCATCGCATGTGTGTTCTTTTCATGAACCACAGTTAGAGTCATTGCATGTGTGTTCTTCTCATGAACCACAGCTAGAGTCATTGCATGTGTGTTCTTCTCACAAACCATATCATGAACCACACCTAGTGTCATTGCATGTGTGTTATTCTCTTTAACCACACATGGATCCACCAGTGTCATTGCATGTCTTCTCTTTTCATGAACCATAGTTTGATTCATTGCATGTCTGTTCCTCTCATAGACCACACATGGATCCACCGGTGTCATCGCATGTCTGTTCTTTTCATGAACCACAGTTAGAGTCATTGCATGTGTGTTCTTCTTATGAACCACAGCTAGAGTCATTTAATGTGTGTTCTTCTCACAAACCATATCATGAACCACACCCAGTGTCATTGCATGTGTGTTCTTCTCATTAACCACACATGGATCCACCGGTGTCATTGCATGTCTACTATTTTCATGAACCACAGTTAGAGTCATTGCATGTATGTTCCTTTCACAAACCACATATCACCAATGTCATTGCATGTGTGTTCTTCTCATAGACCACACATGGATCCACCAGTGTCATTGCATGTGTGTCCTTCTCACAAACCACACATGGATCCACTGGTGTCATCGCAAGTGTGTTCTTTTCATGAACCACAGTTAGAGTCATTGCATGTGTGTTCTTCTCATGAACCACAACTAGAGTCATTGCATGTGTGTTCTTCTCACAAACCATATCATGAAACACACCCAGTGTCATTGCATGTGTGTTATTCTCATTAACCACACATGGGTCCACCAGTGTCATTGCATGTCTGCTCTTTTCATGAACCACAGTTAGAGTCATTGCATGTCTATTCCTCTCATATACCACACATGGATCCACCGGTGTCATCGCATGTCTGTTCTTTTCATGAACGACAGTTAGAGTTATTGCATGTGTGTTCTTCTTATGAACCACAGCTAGAGTCATTTAATGTGTGTTCTTCTCACAAACCATATCATGAACCACACCCAGTGTCATTGCATGTGTGTTCTTCTCATTAACCACACATGGATCCACCGGTGTCATTGCATGTCTGCTCTTTTCATGAACCACAGTTAGAGTCATTGCATGTCTGTTCCTTTCACAAACCACATATCACCAGTGTCATTGCATGTGTGTTCTTCTCACAGACCACACATGGATCCACCAGTGTCATTGCATGTGTGTCCTTCTCACAAACCACACATGGATCCACCGGTGTTATCGCTTGTGTGTTCTTTTCATGAACCACAGTTAGAGTCATTGCATGTGTGTTCTTCTCATGAACCATAGCTAGAGTCATTGCATGTGTGTTCTTCTCAGAAACCATATCATAAACCACACCCAGTGTCATGGCATGTGTGCTATTCTCATTAACCACACATGGATCCACCAGTGTCATTGCATGTCTGCTCTTTTCATGAACCACAGTTAGAGTCATGGCATGTTTGTTCCTCTCATAGACCACACATGGATCCACCGGTGTCATCGCATGTCTGTTCTTTTCATGAACCACAGTTAGAGTCATTGCATGTGTGTTCTTCTCATGAACCACAACTAGAGTCATTGCATGTGTGTTCTTCTCACAAACCATATCATAATCCACACCCAGTGTCATTGCATGTGTGTTATTCTCATTAACCACACATGGATCCACCGGTGTCATTGCATGTCTGCTCTGTTCATGAACCATAGTTAGAGTCATTGCATGTTGATGGGTTCGTAGCATGGAAAACAAAAAAATTCTACCGCAAGAACGAACAAAACCCAGATCTAATCTAGATAAAAGCCAAGATCTAATCTATTAGACATGTGCAACGAGATAGATCTGTACTAACCCTCGTAGAACCGAAAGCGTTACGAGATTAGATCTCGGGGTTGATGTAGTCGATCACTTGCCAATCTCAAGATCGTGTGGACGATCCTTCCGGCGCCACGTTCCGGCAGCGCTCGCTTCATGATCGATCACGTGCGGAGTCGAAGCACCTTCCTCTCCCTGCTCCCAAAGCAGCAGAGGTAGTAGATCTTCTCCACGGAATCCTAGCAGCACGACGGTGTGGTGGTGGTGGTGGAGGAGAGAATTCTGCAGGGCTTCGCCTAAGCCGGAGCAGAGCGAAGGATGAGGAGAGAGGCGGCGGCTAGGACTTATTATGGGAGAGGTGTAGGGGGTGGCGCCCCCTCCCCTCTATTTCAAGAAGGGAGGCGCCATGGGGGGGGAGTCCTAGTAGGACTCCCCTCCCTCCTTGGTCGGCGGGTTGGGAAGGGGGGAGGGGTCCTCCTCCCCTGAATCGCGTCTTGCCCTGAGTTCCTTGTTTGCTGGGAGGGGGGGGGGGTGGGTCTCCCTCGCTAATCCCACAAGGCCTCTCGACCCTTTCTTGGTTTTCAAGCAAACTCCAAGAAATCTTCTAGAACCTTCCAGAACATTCCAAAACCTTCTAGAATCTACATACAAACACTCCGGAACATTTCCTAACTTAGAAAATGATCCCCAATATATGAATCTTATTCTCTGGACAATTCCGGATCTCCTCGTGATGTCCCGGATTCAATCCGAGACTCCGAACAGCATTTGGTCTCCAACGCATATTCCATATCTACTTAAAACAACTTCGGACCTTAAGTGTGTCACCCTACGGTTCGTGAATATGCAGACATGATGAAGACACCTCTCCGATCAATAACCATCAGCGGGATCTGGAGATCCATAATGGCTCCCACATACTCAACGATGACTTCGTGATCGATAGAACCATTAACATACGAAACCAATTCCCTTTGTCACGCGATATTCTACTTATCCGAGGTTTGATCGTCGGTATCTCTATACCTAGTTCTACCTCGTTACTGATAAGTACTCTTTACTCCTTCCATGTTATGTCATCCCTTGTGACCTAGTCACATGCTTGCAAGCTAACTAGATGACATTCCACCGAGAGGGCCCAGAGCATATCTATCCGTCATATGGGTGGACAAATCCCAATCTTGGTCCATGCGCTTCAACACATACTTTCAGAATACCCAATGACACCTTTATAACCATCCAGTTATGAAGCGGTGTTTGATGTCATCAAAGTACTCATCCGGTGATGGTGATTAACATAACCTCATGGTCGAAGGATTAGGTTACTATGCATTTGAAAGCTTACAGCAATACGAACTTAATGACTTCATCTTATGCTACGCTTACTATGGGTGTGTGTCCATCACATCATTCTCCTAATGATATAACCTTGTTATTAACGACATCCATTGTCCATGATCAGGAAACCATGATCATCATTTAATCAACAAGCTAGTTCCACAAGAGGCTTACTAGGGACTCATTTATGTTTACAAAACACACATGTATCAGTGTTTCCTTATAATACAATTATAGCATGGGATGTAAACATTCATCATAAACACAAAGATATAATACTAACCACTTTTATTATTTCCTATTGGGCATATCTCCAACACATGAATGTTCCTCTCACAAACCACATATCACTAGTGTCATTGCATGTGTGTTCTTCTCACCGACCACACATGGATCCACCAGTGTCATTGCATGTGTGTTCTTCCCATGAACCACACATGGATCCACCAGTGTCATTGCATGTGTGTCCTTCTCACAAACCACACATGGATCCATCGGTGTCATCGCTTGTGTGTTCTTTTCATGAACCATAGTTAGAGTCATTGCATGTGTGTTCTTCTCATGAACCACAGCTAGAGTCATTGCATTTGTGTTCTTCTCACAAATCATATCTTGAACCACACCCAGTGTCATTGCATGTGTGTTATTCTCATTAACCACACATGGATCCACTAGTGTCATTGCATGTCGGCTCTTTTTATGAACCACAGTTAGAGTCATTGCATGTATGTTCCTCTCATAGACCACACATGGATCCACCGGTGTCATCGCATGTCTGTTCTTTTCATGAACCATAGTTAGAGTCATTGGATGTGTGTTCTTCTCATGAACCACAGCTAGAGTCATTGTATGTGTGTTCTTCTCACAAACCATATCATGAACCACACCCAGTGTCATTGCATGTGGGTTATTCTCATTCACCACACATGGATCCACCAGTGTCATTGCATGTCTTCTCTTTTCATGAACCATCGTTTGAGTCATTGCATGTCTGTTCCTTTCACAAACCACATATCACCAGTGTCATTGCATGTGTGTTCTTCTCACAGACCACACATGGATCCACTAGTGTCATTGCATGTGTGTTCTTCCCATGAACCACACATGGATCCACCAGTGTCATTGCATGTGTGTCCTTCTCACAAACCACACATGGATCCACCGGTGTCATTGCATGTCTGTTCTTTTCATGAACCACAGTTAGAGTCATTTCATGTGTTTTCTTCTTATGAACCACAGCTAGAGTCATTGCATGTGTGTTCTTCTCACAAACCATATCATGAACCGAACCCAGTGTCATTGCATGTGTGTTATTCTCATTAACCATACATTGATCCACCAGTGTCATTGCATGTCTGCTCTTTTCATGAACCACAGTTAGAGTCATTGCATGTCTGTTCCTCTCATAGACCACACATGGATCCACCGGTGTCATCGCATGTCTGTTCTTTTCATGTACCATAGTTAGAGTCGTTGCATGTCTGTTATTCTCATGAACCACAACTAGAGTCATTGCATGTGTGTTCTTCTCACAAACCATATCATGAACCACATCCAGTGTCATTGCATGTGTGTTCTTCTCATTAACCACACATGGATCCACCGGGGTCATTGCATGTCTGCTCTTTTCATGAACCACAGTTAGATTCGTTGCATGTTTCTTCCTCTCACAAACCACATATCACTAGTGTCATTGCATGTGTGTTCTTCTCAAATACCACACATGGATCCACCACTGTCATTGCATGTATGTTCTTCCCATGAACCACACACGGATCCACCAGTGTCATTGCATGTGTGTCCTTCTCACAAACCACACGTGGATCCACGGGTGTCATCACTTGTGTGTTCTTTTCATGAACCATAGTTAGAGTCATTGCATGTGTGTTCTTCTCATGAACCACAACTAGAGTCATTGCATGTGTGTTCTTCTCACAAACCATATCATGAACAACACCCAGTGTCATTGCATGTGTGTTATTCTCATTAACCACACATGGATCCACCAGTGTCATAGCCTGTCTGCTCTTTTCATGAACCACAGTTAGAATCATTGCATGTCTGTTCCTCTCATAAACCACACATGGATCCACCGGTGTCATCGCATCTTTGTTCTTTTCATGAACCACAGTTAGAGTCATTGGATGTGTGTTTTTCTCATGAACCACAACTAGAGTCATTGCATGTGTGTTCTTCTCACAAACCATATCATGAACCACACCTAGTGTCATTCTATGTGTGTTATTCTCATTAACCACACATGGATCCACCAGTGTCATTGCATGTCTGCTCTTTTCATGAACCACAGTTAGAGTCATTGCATGTCTGTTCCTTTCACAAACCACATATCACCAGTGTCATTGCATGTGTGTTCTTCTCACAGACCACACATGGATCCAGCAGTGTCATTGCATGTGTGTTCTTCCCATGAGCCACACATTGATCCACCAGTGTCATTGCATGTGTGTTCCTCCCATGAAGCACACATGGATCCACCAATGTCATCGCATGTCTGCTCTTTTCATGAACCACAGTTAGAGTCATTGCATGTGTGTTCTTCTCATGAACCACAGCTAGAGTCATTCCATGTGTGTTCTTCTCACAAACCATATCATGAACCACACCCAGTGTCATTGCATGTGTGTTAGTCTCATTAATCACACATGGATCCACTAGTGTCATTGCATGTCTGCTCTTTTCATGAACCATAGTTAGAGTCATTACATCTCTATTCCTCTCATAGAACACACATGGATCCACCGGTGTCATCGCATGTCTGTTCTTTTCATGAACAGCAGTTAGAGTCATTGCATGTGTGTTCTTCTTATGAACCACAACTAGATTCATTGCATGTGTGTTCTTCTCACAAACCATATCATGAACGACACCCAGTGTCATTGCATGTGTGTTCTTCTCATTAACCACATATGGATCCACCGGTGTCATTGTAGGTCTAATCTTTTCATGAACCACAGTTAGAGTCATTGCATGTCTGTTCCTTTCACAAACTACATATCACTAGTGTCATTGCATGTGTGTTCTTCTCACAGACCACACATGGATCCAGCAGTGTCATTGCATGTGTGTTCTTCCCATGAACCACACATGGATCCACCAGTGTCATTGCATGTGTGTTCCTCGCATGAAGCACACATGGATCCACCAGTGTCATCGCATGTCTGCTCTTTTCATGAACCACAGTTAGAGTCATTGCATGTGTGTTCTTCTCATGAACCACATCTAGAGTTATTGCATGTGTGTTCTTCTCACAAACCATATCATGAACCACACCCAGTGTCATTGCATGTGTGTTAGTCTCATTAACCACACATGGATCCACCAGTGTCATTGCATGTCTGCTCTTTTCATGAACCACAGTTAGAGTCATTGCATGTCTGTTCCTCTCATAGACCACACATGGATCCACCGGTGTCATCGCATGTCTGTTCTTTTCATGAACCACAGTTAGAGTCATTGCATGTGTGTTCTTCTTATGAACCACAGCTAGAGTCATTGCATGTGTGTTCTTCTCACAAACCATATCATGAACGACATCCAGTGTCATTGCATGTGTGTTATTCTCATTAACCACACATGGATCCACCGGTGTCATTGCATGTCTGCTCTTTTCATGAACCACAGTTAGAGTCATTGCATGTCTGTTCCTTTCACAAACCACATATCACCAGTGTCATTGCATGTGTGTTCTTCTCACAGACCACACATGGATCCACCAGTGTCGTTGCATGTGTGTCCTTCTCACAAACCACACATGGATCCACCGGTGTCATCGCTTGTGTGTTCTTTTCATGAACCACACCTAGAGTAATTGCATGTGTTTTCTTCTCATGACCCACAGCTAGAGTCATTGCATTTGTGTTCTTATCACAAACCATATCATGAACCACACCCAGTGTCATTGCATGTGTGGTATTCTCATTAACCACACATGTATCCACCAGTGTCATTGCATGTCTACTCTTTTCATGAACCACAGTTAGAGTCATTGCATGTTTGTACCTCTTATAGACCACACATGGATCCACCGGTGACATCGCATGTCTGTTCTTTTCATGAACCATAGTTAGACTCATTGCATGTGTGTTCTTCTTATGAACCATAGCTAGAGTCATTGCATGTGTGTTCTTCTCACAAACCATATCATGAACCACACCCAGTGGCATTGCATGTGTGTTCTTCTCATTAACCACACACGGATCCACCGGTGTCATTGCATGTCTGCTCTTTTCATGAACCACAGTTAGAGTCATTGCATGTCTGTTTCTTTCACGAACAACATATCACCAGTGGTATTGCATGTGTGTTCTTCTCATAGACCACACATGGATCCACCAGTGTCATTGCATGTGTGTCCTTCTCACAAACCACACATGGATCCACCGGTGTCATCGCTTGTGTGTTCTTTTCATGAACCATAGTTAGAGACATTGCATGTATGTTCTTCTCATGAACCACAGCTAGAGTCATTACATGTGTGTTCTTCTCACAAACCATATCATGAACCACACCCAGTGTCATTGCATGTGTGTTCTTCTCATTAACCACACACGGATCCACCGGTGTCATTGCATGTCTTCTCTTTTCATGAACCACAGTTAGAGTCATTGGATGTGTGTTCTTCTCATGAACCACAGCTAGAGTGATTGCATGTGTGTTCTTCTCACAAACCATATCATGAACCACACCCAGTGTCATTGCATGTGTGTTAGTCTCATTAACCACACATGGATCCACCAGTGTCATTGCATGTCTGCTCTTTTCATGAACCACAGTTAGAGTCATTACGTTTCTGTTCCTCTCATAGACCACACATGGATCCAACGGTGTCGTCGCATGTCTGTTCTTTTCATGAACCACAGTTAGAGTCATTGGATGTGTGTTCTTCTCATGAACCACAGCTAGAGTGATTGCATGTGTGTTCTTCTCACAAACCATATCATGAACCACACCCAGTGTCATTGCATGTGTGTTCTTCTCATTAACCACACACGGATCCACCGGTGTCATTGCATGTATGCTATTTTCATGGAGCACAGTTAGAGTCATGGCATGTGTGTTCCTTTCACAAACAACATATCACCAGTGGTATTGCATGTGTGTTCTTCTCATAGACCACACATGGATCCACCAGTATCATTGCATGTGTGTCCTTCTCACAAACCACACATGGATCCACCGGTGTCATCGCTTGTGTGTTCTTTTCATGAACCATAGTTAGAGACATTGCATGTGTGTTCTTCTCATGAACCACAGCTAGAGTCATTACATGTGTGTTCTTCTCACAAACCATATCATGAACCACAGTTAGAGTCATTGGATGTGTGTTCTTCTCATGAACCACAGCTAGAGTCATTACATGTGTGTTCTTCTCACAAACCATATCATGACCCACACCCATTGTCATTGCATGTGTGTTCTTCTCATTAACCACACACGGATCCACCGGTGTCATTGCATGTATGTTCCTTTCACAAACAACATATCACCAGTAGTATTGCATGTGTGTTCTTCTCACAGACCACACATGGATCCACCAGTGTCATTGCATGTGTGTCCTTCTCACAAACCACACATGGATCCACCGGTGTCATCGCTTGTGTGTTCTTTTCATGAACCATAGTTAGAGACATTGCATGTGTGTTCTTCTCATGAACCATAGCTAGAGTCATTACATGTGTGTTCTTCTCACAAACCATATCATGAACCACACCCAGTGTCATTGCATGTGTGTTATTCTCATTAACCACACATGGATCCACCAGTGTCATTGCATGTCTGCTCTTTTCATGAACCACAGTTAGAGTCATTGCATGTCTGTTCCTTTGACAAACCACATATCACCAGTGTCATTGCATGAGTGTTCTTCTCACAGAACACACATGGATCCACCAGTGTCATTGCATGTGTGTTCTTCTCATTAACCACACATGGATCCACCGGTGTCATTGCATGTCTGCTCTTTTCATGAACCACAGTTAGAGTCATTGCATGTATGTTCCTTTCACAAACCACATATCACCAGTGTCATTGCATGTGTGTTCTTCTCACATACCACACATGGATCTAGCAGTGTCATTGCATGTGTGTTCTTCCCATGAACCACACATCGATCCACCAGTGTCATTGCATGTGTGTTCCTCCCATGAAGCACACATGGATCCACCAGTGTCATCGCATGTCTGCTCTTTTCATGAACCACAGTTAGAGTCATTGCATGTGTGTTCTTCTCATGAACCACAGCTAGAGTCATTGCATGTGTGTTCTTCTCACAAACCATGTCATGAACCACACCCAGTGTCATTGCATGTGTGTTAGTATCATTAACCACACATGGATCCACCAGTGTCATTGCATGTCTGCTCTTTTCATGATCCACAGTTAGATTCATTACATTTCTGTTCCTCTCATAGACTACACATGGATCCACCGGTGTCATCGCATGTCTGTTCTTTTCATGAACCACAGTTAGAGTCATTGGATGTGTGTTCTTCTCATGAACCACAGCTAGAGTGATTGCATGTGTGTTCTTCTCACAAACCATATCATCAACCACAACCAGTGTCATTGCATGTGTGTTATCCTCATTAACCACACATGGATCCACCAGTGTCATTGCATGTCTGCTCTTTTCATGAACCACAGTTTGAGTCATTGCATGTCTCTTCCTTTCACAAACCACATATCACTAGTGTCATTGCATGTGTGTTCTTCTCACAGACCACACATGGATCCACCAGTGTCATTGGATGTGTGTTCTTCCCATGAACCACACATGGATTCACCAGTGTCATTGCATGTGTGCTCCTCCCATGAACCACACATGGATCCACAATGGCATCGCATGCCTGCTCTTTTCATGAACCACAATTAGAGTCATTGCATGTGTGTTGTTCTCACAAACCATATCATGAACCACACCCAGTGTCATTGCATGTGTGTTCTTCTCATTAACCACACATGGATCCACCGGTGTCATTGCATGTCTCCTCTTTTCATGAACCACAGTTAGATTTGTTGCATGTTTATTCCTCTCACAAACCACATATCACCAGTGTCATTGCATGTGTGTTCTTCTCAAATACCACACATGGATCCACCACTTTCATTGCATGTATGTTCTTCCCATGAACCACACACGGATCCACCAGTGTCATTGCATGTGTGTCCTTCTCACAAACCACACGTGGATCCACCGGTATCATCGCTTGTGTGTTCTTTTCATGAACCACAGTTAGAGTCATTGCATGTGTGTTCTTCTCATTAACCACAGCTAGAGTCATTGCATCTGTGTTCTTCTCACAGACCACACAGGGATCCAGCAGTGTCATTGCATGTGTGTTCTTCCCATGAACCACAAATCGATCCACCAGTGTCATTGCATGTGTGTTCCTCGCATGAATCACACATGGATCCACCAGTGTCATCGCATGTCTGCTCTTTTCATGAACCACAGTTAGAGTCATTATATGTGTGTTCTTCTCATGAACCACAGCTAGAGTCATTGCATGTGTGTTCTTATCACAAACCATATCATGAACCACACCCAGTGTCATTGCATGTGTGTTAGTCTTATTAACCACACATGGATCCACCAGTGTCATTGCATGTCTGCTCTTTTCATGAACCATAGTTAGAGTCATTGCATGTCTGTTCCTCTCATAGACCACACATGGATCCACCGGTGTCATCGCATGTCTGTTCTTTTCATGAACCACAGTTAGAGTCATTGCATGTGTGTTCTTCTTATGAACCACAGCTAGAGTCATTGCATGTGTGTTCTTCTCACAAACCATATCATGAACGACATCCAGTGTCATTGCATGTGTGTTCTTCTCATTAACCACACATGGATCCACCGGTGTCATTGCATGTCTGCTCTTTTCATGAACCACAGTTAGAGTCATTGCATGTCTGTTCCTTTCACAAACCACATATCACCAGTGTCATTGCATGTGTGCCCTTCTCACAGACCACACATGGATCCACCAGTGTCATTGCATGTGTGTCCTTCTCACAAACCACACATGGATCCACCGGTGTAATCGCTTGTGTGTTCTTTTCACGAACCACACTTAGAGTCATTGCATGTGTGTTCTTCTCATGAACCACAACTAGAGTCATTGCATTTGTGTTCTTCTCACAAACCATATCATGAACCACACCCAGTGTCATTGCATGTGTGTTATTCTCATTAACCACACATGTATCCACCAGTGTCATTGCATGTCTACTCTTTTCATGAACCACAGTTAGAGTCATTGCATGTTTGTACCTCTCATAGACCACACATGGATCCACCGGTGTCATCGCATGTCTGTTCTTTTCATGAACCACAGTTAGACTCATTGCATGTGTGTTCTTCTTATGAACCATAGCTAGAGTCATTGCATGTGTGTTCTTCTGACAAACCATATCATGAACCACACCCAGTGTCATTGCATGTGTGTTCTTCTCATTAACCACACACGGATCCACCGGTGTCATTGCATGTCTGCTCTTTTCATGAACCACAGTTAGAGTCACTGCATGTCTGTTCCTTTCACAAACAACATATCACCAGTGGTATTGCATGTGTGTTCTTCTCACAGACCAGACATGGATCCACCAGTGTTATTGCATGTGTGTCCTTCTCACAAACCACACATGGATCCACCGGTGTCATCGCTTGTGTGTTCTTTTCATGAACCATAGTTAGAGACATTGCATGTGTGTTCTTCTCATGAACCACAGCTCGAGTCATTACATGTGTGTTCTTCTCACAAACCATATGATGAACCACACCCAGTGTCATTGCATGTGTGTTCTTCTCATTAACCACACACGGATCCACCGGTGTCATTGCATGTCTGCTCTTTTCATGAACCACAGTTAGAGTCATTGCATGTGTGTTCCTTTCACAAACAACATATCACCACTGGTATTGCATGTGTGTTCTTCTCACAGACCACACATGGATCCACCAGTGTCATTGCATGTGTGTCCTTCTCACAAACCACACATGGATCCACCGATGTCATCGCTTGTGTGTTCTTTTCATGAACCATAGTTAGAGACATTGCATGTGTGTTCTTCTCATGAACCACAGTTAGAGTCATTACATGTGTGTTCTTCTCACAAACCATATCATGAACCACACCCAGTGTCATTGCATGTGTGTTATTCTCATTAACCACACATGGATCCACCAGTGTCATTACATGTCTGCTCTTTTCATGAACCACAGTTAGAGTCATTGCATGTCTGTTCCTTTCACAAACCACATATCACCAGTGTCATTGCATGTGTGTTCTTTTCACAGACCACACATGGATCCACCAGTGTCATTGCATGTGTGTTCTTCTCATTAACCACACATGGATCCACCGGTGTCATTGCATGCCTGCTCTTTTCATGAACCACTGTTAGAGTCATTGCACGTATGTTCCTTTCACAAACCACATATCACCAGTGTCATTGCATGTGTGTTCTTCCCATGAACCACACATCGATCCACCAGTGTCATTGCATGTGTTTTCCTCCCATGAAGCACACATGGATCCACCGGTGTCATCGCATGTCTGCTCTTTTCATGAACCACAGTTAGAGTCATTGCATGTGTGTTCTTCTCATGAACCACAGCTAGAGTCATTGCATGTGTGTTCTTCTCACAAACCATATCATGAACCACATCCAGTGTCATTGCATGTGTGTTAGTCTCATTAACCACACATGGATCCACCAGTGTCATTGCATGTCTGCTCTTTTTTTGAACCACAGTTAGAGTCATTACATTTCTGTTCCTCTCATAGACCACACATGGATCCACCGGTATCATCGCATGTCTGTTCTTTTCATTTACCACAGTTAGAGTCATTGGATGTGTCTTCTTCTCATGAACCACAGCTAGAGTGATTGCATGTGTGTTCTTCTCACAAACCATATCATGAACCAAAACCAGTGTCATTGCATGTGTGTTATCCTCATTAACCACACATGGATCCACCAGTGTCATTGCATGTCTGCTCTTTTCATGAACCACAGTTTGAGTCATTACGTGTCTGTTCCTTTCACAAACCACATATCACCAGTGTTATTGCATGTGTGTTCTTCTCACAGACCACAGATGGATCCACCAGTGTCATTGGATGTGTGTTCTTCCCATGAACCACACATGGATCCACCAGTGTCATTGCATGTGTGCTCCTCCCATGAACCACACATGGATCCACAGTGTCATCGCATGCCTACTCTTTTCATGAACCACAGTTAGAGTCATTGCATGGGTGTTCTTCTCATGAACCATAGATAGAGTCATTGCATGTGTGTTCTTCTCACAAACCATATCATGAACCACACCCAGTGTCATTGCATGTGTGTTATTCTCATTAACCACACATGGATCCACCAGTGTCATTGCATGTCTGCTCTTTTCATGAACCACAGTTAGAGTCATTGCATGTTTGTTCCTCTCATAGACCACACATGGATCCACCGGTGTCATCGCATGTCTGTTCTTTTCATGAACCACAGTTAGAGTCATTGCATGTGCGTTATTCTCATGAACCACAGCAAGAGTCATTGCATGTGTGTTCTTCTAACAAATCATATCATGAACCACACCCAATGTCATTGCATGTGTGTTATTCTCATTAACCACACATGGATCCACCGGTGTCATTGCATGTCTGCTCTTTTCATGAACCACATTTAGAGTCACTGCATGTTTGTTCCTCTCACAAACCACATATCACCAGTGTCATTGCATGTGTGTTCTTCTCAAAGACCACACATGGATCCACCAGTGTCATTGCATGTGTGTTCTTCCCATGAACCACACATGGATCCACCAATGTCATTGCATGTGTGTCCTTCTCACAAACCACACATGGATCCACCGGTATCATTGCTTGTGTGTTCTTTTCACGAACCAGAGTTAGGGTCATTGCATGTGTGTTCGTCTCATGAACCACAGCTAGAGTCATTCCATGTGTGTTCTTCTCACAAACCATATCATGAACCACACCCAGTGTCATTGCATGTGTGTTATTCTCATTAACCACACATGGATCCACCAGTGTCATAGCATGTCTGCTCTTTTCATGAACTACGGTTAGAGTCATTGCATGTCTGTTCCTCTCATAGAACACACATGGATCCACCGGTGTCATCGCATGTTTGTTCTTTTCATGAACCACAGTTAGAGTCATTGGATGTGTGTTCTTCTCATGAACCACAGCGAGAGTGATTGCATGTGTGTTCTTCTCACAAACCATATCATGAACCACACCCAGTGTCATTGCATGTGTGTTAGTCTCATTAACCACACATGGATCCACCGGTGTCATTGCATGTCTGCTCATTTCATGAACCACAGTTAGAGTCATTACATGTATGTTCCTCTCATAGACCACACATGGATCCACCGGTGTCATCGCATGTCTGTTCTTTTCATGAACCATAGTTAGAGTCATTGGATGTGTGTTCTTCTCATGAACCACAGCTAGAGTGATTGCATGTGTGTTCTTCTCAAAAACCATATCATGAACCACACCCAGTGTCATTGCATGTGTGTTATCCTCAATACCCACACATGGATCCACCAGTATCATTGCATGTCTGCTCTTTTCATGAACCACAGTTTGAGTCATTGCATGTCTGTTCCTTTCACAAACCACATATCACCAGTGTCATTGCATGTGTGTTCTTCTCACAGACCACTCATGGATCCACCAGTGTCATTGGATGTGTGTTCTTCCCATGAACCACACATAGATCCACCAGTGTCATTGCATGTGTGCTCCTCCCATGAACCACACATGGATCCACAGTAGTTAGAGTCATTGCATGTTTGTTCTTCTCACAAACCATATCATGAACCACACCCAGTGTCATTGCATGTGTGTTATTCTCATTAACCACACATGGATCCACCAGTGTCATTGCATGTCTGCTCTTTTCATGAACCACAGTTAGAGTCATTGCATGTCTGTTCCTTTGACAAACCACATATCACCAGTGTCATTGCATGTGTGTTCTTCTCACAGAACACACATGGATCCACCAGTGTCATTGCATGTGTGTTCTTCTCATTAACCACACATGGATCCACCGGTGTCATTGCATGTCTGCTCTTTTCATGAACCACAGTTAGAGTCATTGCATGTATGTTCCTGTCACAAACCACATATCACCAGTGTCATTGCATGTGTGTTATTCTCACATACCACACATGGATCTAGCAGTGTCATTGCATGTGTGTTCTTCCCATGAACCACACATCGATCCACCAGTGTCATTGCATGTGTGTTCCTCCCATGAAGCACACATGGATCCACCAGTGTCATCGCATGTCTGCTCTTTTCATGAACCACAGTTAGACTCATTGCATGTGTGTTCTTCTTATGAACCACAGCTAGAGTCATTGCATGTGTGTTCTTCTCACAAACCATATCATGAACCACACCCAGTGTCATTGCATTTGTGTTATTCTCATTAACCACACATGGATCCACCAGTGTCATTGCATGTCTGCTCTTTTCATGAACCACAGTTAGAGTCATTGCATGTTTGTTCCTCTCATAGACCACACATGGATCCACCGGTGTCATCGCATGTCTGTTCTTTTCATGAACCATAGTTAGAGTCATTGCATGTGCGTTATTCTCATGAACCACAGCAAGAGTCATTGCATGTGTGTTCTTCTCACAAATCATATCATGAACCACACCCAATGTCATTGCATGTGTGTTATTCTCATTAACCACACATGGATCACCGGTGTCATTGCATGTCTGCTCTTTTCATGAACCACATTTAGAGTCACTGCATGTCTGTTCCTCTGACAAACCACATATCACCAGTGTCATTGCATGTGTGTTCTTCTCAAAGACCACACATGGATCCACCAGTGTCACTGCATGTGTGTTATTCTCATTAACCACACATGGATCCACCGGTGTCATTGCATGTCTGGTCTTTTCATGAACCACAGTTAGAGTCATTGCATGTATGTTCCTCTCTAAAACCACATATCACCAGTGTCATTGCATGTGTGTTCTTCTCAAAGACCACACATGGATCCACCAGTGTCATTGCATGTGTGTTCTTCCCATGAACCACACATGGATCCACCAATGTCATTGCATGTGTGTCCTTCTCACAAACCACACATGGATCCACCGGTATCATTGCTTGTGTGTTCTTTTCACGAACCAGAGTTAGATTCATTGCATGTGTGTTCGTCTCATGAACCACAGCTAGAGTCATTGCATCTGTGTTCTTCTCACAAACCATATCATGAACCACACCCAGTGTCATTGCATGTGTGTTATTCTCATTAACCACACATGGATCCACCAGTGTCATAGCATGTCTGCACTTTTCATGAACTACGGTTAGAGTCATTGCATGTTTGTTCTTTTCATGAACCACAGTTAGAGTCATTGGATGTGTGTTCTTCTCATGAACCATAGCGAGAGTGATTGCATGTGTGTTCTTCTCACAAACCATATCATGAACCACACCCAGTGTCATTGCATGTGTGTTAGTCTCATTAACCACACATGGATCCACCAGTGTCATTGGATGTCTGCTCTTTTCAACAGTTAGAGTCATTACATGTATGTTCCTCTCATTGACCACACATGGATCCACCGGTGTCATCGCATGTCTGTTCTTTTCATGAACCATAGTTAGAGTCATTGGATGTGTGTTCTTCTCATGAACCACAGCTAGAGTGATTGCATGTGTGTTCTTCTCAAAAACCATATCATGAACCACACCCAGTGTCATTGCATGTGTGTTATCCTCATTAACCACACATGGATCCACCAGTATCATTGCATGTCTGCTCTTTTCATGAACCACAGTTTGAGTCATTGCATGTCTGTTCCTTTCACAAACCACATATCACCAGTGTCATTGCATGTGTGTTCTTCTCACAGACCACTCATGGATCCACCAGTGTCATTGGATGTGTGTTCTTCCCATGAACCACACATAGATCCACCAGTGTCATTGCATGTGTGCTCCTCCCATGAACCACACATGGATCCACACTGTCATCGCATGCCTGCTATTTTCATGAACCACAGTTAGAGTCATTGCATGTGTGTTCTTCTCATGAACCATAGCTAGAGTCATTGCATGTTTGTTCTTCTCACAAACCATATCATGAACCACAGCCAGTGTCATTGCATGTGTGTTATTCTCATTAACCACACATGGATCCACCAGTGTCATTGCATGTCTGCTCTTTTCATGAACCACAGTTAGAGTCATTGCATGTTTGTTCCTCTCATAGACCACACGTGGATCCACCGGTGTCATCGCATGTCTGTTCTTTTCATGAACCACAGTTAGAGTCATTGCATGTGCGTTATTCTCATGAACCACAGCAAGAGTCATTGCATGTGTGTTCTTATCACAAACCATATCATGAACCACACCCAGTGTCATTGCATGTGTGTTATTCTCATTAACCACACATATATCCACCGGTGTCATTGCATGTCTGCTCTTTTCATGAACTACATTTAGAGTCATTGCATTTCTGTTCCTCTCACAAACCACATATCACCAGTGTCATTGCATGTGTGTTCTTCTCAAAGACCACACAGGGATCCACCAGTGTCATTGCATGTGTGTTCTTCCCATGAACCACACATGGATCCACCAGTGTCATTGCATGTGTGTCCTTCTCACAAACCACACATGGATCCACCGGTGTCATTGCTTGTGTGTTCTTTTCATGAACCAGAGTTAGAGTCATTGCATGTGTGTTCGTCTCATGAACCACAGCTAGAGTCATTGCATGTGTGTTCTTCTCACAAACCATATCATGAACCACACCTAGTGTCATTGCATGTGTGTTATTCTCATTAACCACACATGGATCCACCAGTGTCATAGCATGTCAGCTCTTTTCATGAACTACGGTTAGAGTCATTGCATGTCTGTTCCTCTCATAGAACACACATGGATCCACCGGTGTCATCGCATGTTTGTTCTTTTCATGAACCACAGTTAGAGTCATTGGATGTGTGTTCTTCTCATGAACCACAGCTAGAGTCATTGCATGTGTGTTTTTATCACAAACCATATCATGAACCACACCCAGTGTCATTGCATGTGTGTTATTCTCATTAACCACACATGGATCCAGCAGTGTCATTGCATGTCTACTCTTTTCATGAACCACAGTTAGAGTCATTGCATGTGTGTTCCTCTCATAGAGCACACATGGATCCACCGGTGTCATTGCATGTCTGTTCTTTTCATGAACCACAGTTAGAGTCATTGCATGTGTGTTATTCTCATGAACCACACCTAGAGTCATTGCATGTGTGTTCTTCTCACAGACCACACATGGATCCACCAGTGTCATTGCATGTGTGTTCTTCCCATGAACCACACATGGATCCACCAGTGTGATTGCATGTGTGTTCCTCCCATGAACCACACATGGATCCATCAGTGTCATCGCATGCCTGCTCTTTTCATGAACCACAGTTAGAGTCATTGCATGTGTGTTCTCCTCATGAACCATAGCTAGAGTCATTGCATGTGTGTTCTTCTCACAAACCATATGATGAACCACACCCAGTGTCATTGCATGCATGTTATTCTCATTAACCATACATGGATCCACCAGTGTCATTGCATGTATGCTCTTTTCATGAACCACAATTAGAGTCATTGCATGTCTGTTCTTCTCATAGACCACACATGGATCCACCGGTGTCATCGCATGTCTGTCCTTTTCATGAACCACTGTTAGAGTTATTGCATGTGTATTATTCTCATGAACCATAGCTAGAGTGATTGCATGTATGTTCTGCTCACAAACCATATCATGAACCACACCTAGTGTCATTGCATGTGTGTTATTCTCATTAACCACACATGGATCCACTGGTGTCATTGCATGTCTTCTCTTTTCATGAACCACAGTTAGAGTCATTGCATGTCTGTTCCTCTCTAAACCACATATCACCAGTGTCATTGCATGTGTGTTCTTCTCAAAGACCACACATGGATCCACCAGTGTCATTACATGTCTGTTCTTTTCACAAACCATAGCTAGAGTCATTGGATGTGTGTTCTTTTCATGAACCACAACTTGAGTCAGTGAATGTCCGTTCTTTTCATAAACCACATGAGGATGTGTGTTCTTTTCATATAGCACATATAGATCCACAGCTTGAGTCATTGGATGTGTATTCTTTTTACAAACCACATATGGATCCACCAGTGTCATTTAATGTGTGTTCTTTTCACAAACCACATATTGATCCACCAGAGTCATTGCATGACTGTTCTTTTGATAGACCACATATGAATCCACCAGTGTCATTGCATTTTTGTTCTTCTCACAAACCACATATGGATCCACTAGAATCATTGCATGTTTGTTCTTTTCACAAACCACATATAGGTCCACCAGTGTCATTGCATGTGTCTTGTTTTCACAAACCACATATATTTCCACCAGTGTCATTGCATGTGTGTTATTTTCATGAACCACATGAGCATGCATGTTCTTCTCACAAACCACATATGGATCCACTTGAGTCATTGCATGTCTGTTCTTTTCACCAATCACATATGGATCCACCAGTGTCATTGCATGTGTGTTCTTTTCATGAACCACAACTAGAGTCATTGCATGTGTGTTCTTCTCACAAACCATATCATGAACCACACCTAGTGTCATTGCATGTGTGTTATTCTCATTAACCACACATGGATCCACCAGTGTCATTGCATGTCTGCTCTTTTCATGAACCACAGTTAGAGTCATTGCATGTCTGTTCCTTTCACAAACCACATATCACCAGTGTCATTGCATGTGTGTTCTTCTCACAGACCACACATGGATCCACCAGTGTCATCGCATGTTTGCTCTTTTCATGAACCACAGTTAGACTCATTGCATGTGTGTTCTTCTCATGAACCACAGCTAGAGTCATTGCATGTGTGTTCTTCTCACAAACCATATCATGAACCACACCCAGTGTCATTGCATGTGTGTTAGTCTCATTAACCACACATGGATCCACCAGTGTCATTGCATGTCTGCTCTTTTCATGAACCACAG
This sequence comes from Avena insularis, assembly GCA_023614405.1. Lineage (NCBI taxonomy): Eukaryota > Viridiplantae > Streptophyta > Magnoliopsida > Poales > Poaceae > Avena > Avena insularis. The sequence goes on along the minus strand of CM042690.1, from coordinate 652,515,678 downwards.
TTAGAGTCATTGCATGTCTGTTCCTCTCATAGACCACACATGGATCCACCGGTGTCATCGCATGTCTGTTCTTTTCATGAACCACAGTTAGAGTCATTGCATGTGTGTTCTTCTTATGAACAACAGCTAGAGTCATTGCATGTGTGTTCTTCTCACAAACCATATCATGAACGACACCCAGTGTCATTGCATGTGTGTTCTTCTCATTAACCACACATGGATCCACCGGTGTCATTGCATGTCTACTCTTTGCATGAACCACAGCTAGAGTCATTGCATGTCTGTTCAATTCACAAACCACATATCACCAGTGTCATTGCATGTGTGTTCTTCTCACAGACCACACATGGATCCAGCAGTGTCATTGCATGTGTGTTCTTCCCATGAACCACACATCGATCCACCAGTGTCATTGCATGTGTGTTCCTCGCATGAAGCACACATGGATCCACCAGTGTCATCGCATGTCTGCTCTTTTCATGAACCACAGTTAGAGTCATTGCATGTGTGTTCTTCTCATGAACCACAGCTAGAGTCATTGCATGTGTGTTCTTCTCACAAACCATATCATGAACCACACCCAGTGTCATTCCATGTGTGTTAGTCTCATTAACCACACATGGATCCACCAGTGTCATTGCATGTCTGCTCTTTTCATGAACCACAGTTAGAGTCATTGCATGTCTGTTCCTCTCATAGACCACACATGGATCCACCGGTGTCATCGCATGTCTGTTCTTTTCATGAACCACAGCTAGAGTCATTGCATGTGTGTTCTTCTTATGAACCATAGCTAGAGTCATTGCATGTGTGTTCTTCTCACAAACCATATCATGAACGACATCCAGTGTCATTGCATGTGTGTTCTTGTCATTAACCACACATGGATCCACCGGTGTCATTGCATGTCTGCTCTTTTCATGAACCACAGTTATAGTCATTGCATGTCTGTTCCTTTCACAAACCACATATCACCAGTGTCATTGCATGTGTGTTCTTCTCACAGACCACACATGGATCCACCAGTGTCATTGCATGTGTGTCCATCTCACAAACCACACATGGATCCACCGGTGTCATTGCTTGTGTGTTCTTTTCACGAACCACACTCAGAGTCATTGCATGTGTGTTCTTCTCATGAACCACAGCTACAGTCATTGCATTTGTGTTCTTCTCACAAACCATATCATGAACCACACCCAGTGTCATTGCATGTGTGTTATTCTCATTAACCACACATGTATCCACCAGTGTCATTCCATGTCTACTCTTTTCATGAACCACAGTTAGATTCATTGCATGTTTGTACCTCTCATAGACCACACATGGATCCACTGGTGTCATCGCATGTCTGTTCTTTTCATGAACCACAGTTAGACTCATTGCATGTGTGTTCTTCTTATGAACCACAGCTAGAGTCATTGCATGTGTGTTCTTATCACAAACCATATCATGAACCACACCCAGTGTCATTGCATGTGTGTTATTCTCATTAACCACACATGGATCCACCAGTGTCATTGCATGTCTGCTCTTTTCATGAACCACAGTTAGAGTCACTGCATGTCTGTTCCTCTCATAGACCACACATGGATCCACCGGTGTCATCGCATGTCTGTTTTTTTCATGAACCACAGTTAGGGTCATTTCATGTGTCTTCTTCTCATGAACCACAGCTAGAGTCATTGCATGTGTGTTCTTCTCACAAACCATATCATGAACCACACCCAGTGTCATTGCATGTGTGTTCTTCTCATTAACCACACATGGATCCACCAGTGTCATTGCATGTCTGCTCTTTTCATGAACCACAGTTAGAGTCATTGCATGTCTGTTCCTTTCACAAACCACATATCACCAGTGTCATTGCATGTGTGTTCCTCTCACAGACCACACATGGATCCACCAGTGTCATTGCATGTGTGTTCTTCTCATTAACCACACATGGATCCACCGGTGTCATTGCATGTCTGCTCTTTTCATGAACCACAGTTAGAGTCATTGCATGTATGTTCCTTTCACAAACCACATATCACCAGTGTCATTGCATGTGTGTTCTTCTCACAGACCACACATGGATCCAGCAGTGTCATTGCATGTGTGTTCTTCCCATGAACCACACATCGATCCACCAGTGTCATTGCATGTTTGTTCCTCTCATAGAACACACATGGATCCACCGGTGTCATCGCATGTCTGCTCTTTTCATGAACCACAGTTAGAGTCATTTCATGTGTGTTCTTCTCATGAACCACAGCTAGAGTCATTGCATGTGTGTTTTTCTCACAAACCATATCATGAACCACACCCAGTGTCATTGCATGTGTGTTATTCTCATTAACCACACATGGATCCAGCAGTGTCATTGCATGTCTGCTCTTTTCATGAACCACAGATAGAGTCATTGCATGTGTGTTCCTCTCATAGACCACACATGGATCCACCGGTGTCATCGCATGTCTGTTCTTTTCATGAACCACAATTAGAGTCATTGGATATGTGTTCTTCTCATGAACCACAGCTAGAGTGATTGCATGTGTGTTCTTCTCACAAACCATATCATGAACCACAACCAGTGTCATTGCATGTGTGGTATCCTCATTAACCACACATGTATCCACCAGTGTCATTGCATGTCTGCTGTTTTCATGAACCACAGTTTGAGTCATTGCATGTCTGTTCCTTTCACAAACCACATATCACCAGTGTCATTGCATGTGTGTTCTTCTCAAAGACCACACATGGATCCACCAGTGTCATTGGATGTGTGTTCTTCCCATGAACCACACATGGATCCACCAGTGTCATTGCATGTGTGTCCTTCTCACAAACCACACATGGATCCACCAGAATCATCGCTTGTGTGTTCTTTTCACGAACCAGAGTTAGAGTCATTGCATGTGTGTTCGTCTCATGAACCACAGCTAGAGTCATTACATGTGTGTTCTTCTCACAAACCATATCATGAACCACACCCAGTGTCATTGCATGTGTGTTATTCTCATTAACCACACATGGATCCACCAGTGTCATAGCATGTCTGCTCTTTTCATGAACTACGGTTAGAGTCATTGCATGTGTTCCTCTCATAGAACACACATGGATCCACCGGTGTCATCGCATGTTTGTTCTTTTCATGAACCACAGTTAGAGTCATTGGATGTGTGTTCTTCTCATGAACCACAGCGAGAGTGATTGCATGTGGTCTCTTCTCACAAACCATATCATGAACCACACCCAGTGTCATTGCATGTGTGTTAGTCTCATTAACCACACATGGATCCACCAGTGTCATTGCATGTCTGCTCTTTTCATGAACCACAGTTAGAGTCATTACATGTCTGTTCCTCTCATAGACCACACATGGATCCACCGGTGTCATCGCATGTCTGTTCTTTTCATGAACCACAGTTAGAGGCATTGGATGTGTGAAAGTTCTTCTCATGAACCACAGCTAGAGTGATTGCATGTGTGTTCTTCTCAAAAACCATATCATGAACCACACCCAGTGTCATTGCATGTGCGTTATCCTCATTAACCACACATGGATCCACCAGTATCATTGCATGTCTGCTCTTTTCATGAACCACAGTTTGAGTCATTGCATGTCTGTTCCTTTTACAAACCACATATCACGAGTGTCATTGCATGTGTGTTCTTCTCATAGACCACACATGGATCCACCAGTGTCATTGGATGTGTGTTCTTCCCATGAACCACACATAGATCCACCAGTGTCATTGCATGTGTGCTCCTCCCATGAACCACACATGGATCCACAGTGTCATCGCATGCCTGCTATTTTCATGAAACACAGATAGAGTCATTGCATGTGTGTTCTTCTCATGAACCATAGCTAGAGTGATTGCATGTGTGTTCTTCTCATGAACCACACCCAGTGTCATTGCATGTGTGTTATTCTCATTAACCACACATGGATCCACCAGTGTCATTGCATGTCTGCTCTTTTCATGAACCAAAGTTAGAGGCATTGCATGTTTGTTCCTCTCATAGACCACACATGGATCCACCGGTGTCATCGCATGTCTGTTCTTTTCATGAACCATAGTTAGAGTCATTGCATGTGCGTTATTCTCATGAACCACAGCAAGAGTCATTGCATGTGTGTTCTTATCACAAACCATATCATGAACCACACCCAGTGTCATTGCATGTGTGTTATTCTCATTAACCACACATGGATCCACCGGTGTCATTGCATGTCTGCTCTTTTCATGAACCACATTTAGAGTCATTGCATGTCTGTTCCTCTCACAAACCACATATCACCAGTGTCATTGCATGTGTGTTCTTCTCAAAGACCACACATGGATCCACCAGTGTCATTGCATGTGTGTTCTTCCCATGAACCACACATGGATCCACCAGTGTCATTGCATGTGTGTCCATCTCACAAACCACACATGGATCCACCGGTGTCATCGCTTGTGTGTTCTTTTCATGAACCAGAGTTAGAGTCATTGCATGTGTGTTAGTCTCATGAACCATAGCTAGAGTCATTGCATGTGTGTTCTTCTCATAAAGCATATCATGAACCACACCCAGTGTCATTGCATGTGAGTTATTGTCATTAACCACACATGGATCCACCAGTGTCATAGCATGTCTGCTCTTTTCGTGAACCACAGTTAGAGTCATTGCATGTCTGTTCCTCTCATAGAACACACATGGATCCACCGGTGTCATCGCATGTTTGTTCTTTTCATGAACCACAATTAGAGTCATTGGATGTGTGTTCTTCTCATGAACCACAGCTAGAGTGATTGCATGTGTGTTTTTCTCACTAACCATATCATGAACCACACCCAGTGTCATTGCATGTGTGTTATCCTCATTAACCACACATGGATCCAGCAGTGTCATTGCATGTCTGCTCTTTTCATGAACCACAGTTAGAGTCATTGCATGTGTGTTCCTCTCATAGACCACACATGGATCCACCGGTGTCATCGCATGTCTGTTCTTTTCATGAACCACAGTTAGAGTCATTGCATGTGTGTTATTCTCATGAACCACACCTAGAGTCATTGCATGTTTGTTCCTCTCATAGACCACACATGGATCCACCTCCGTCATTGCATGTCTGCTCTTTTCATGAACCATAGTTAGAGTCATTGCATGTCTGTTCCTTTCACAAACCACATATCACCAGTGCCATTGCATGTGTGTTCTTCTCACAGACCACACATGGATCCACCAGTGTCATTGCATGTGTGTTCTTCCCATGAACCACACATGGATCCACCAGTGTCATTGCATGTGTGTTCCTCCCATGAACCACACATGGATCTATCAGTGTCATCGCATGCCTGCTCTTTTCATGAACCACAGTTAGAGTCATTGCATGTGTGTTCTCCTCATAAACCATAGCTCGAGTCATTGCATGTGTGTTCTTCTCACAAACCATATCATGAACCACACCCAGTGTCATTGCATGCGTGTTATTCTCATTAACCATACATGGATCCACCAGTGTCATTCCATGTATGCTCTTTTCATGACCACAGTTAGAGTCATTGCATGTCTGTTCTTCTCATAGACCACACATGGATCCACCGGTGTCATCGCATGTCTGTTCTTTTCATGAACCACAGCTAGAGTCATTGCATGTGTGTTATTCTCATGAACCATAGCTAGAGTCATTGCATGTGTGTTCTGCTCACAAACCATATCATGAACCACACCCAGTGTCACTGCATGTGTGTTATTCTCATTAACCACACATGGATCCACCGGTGTCATTGCATGTCTGGTCTTTTCATGAACCACAGTTAGAGTCATTGCATGTATGTTCCTCTCTAAAACCACATATCACCAGTGTCATTGCATGTGTGTTCTTCTCAAAGACCACACATGGATCCACCAGTGTCATTGCATGTGTGTTCTTCCCATGAACCACAAATTCATCCACCAGTGTCATTGCATGTGTGTCCTTCTCACAAACCACACATGGTTCCACCGGTGTCATCGCTTGTGTGCCCTTTTCATGAACCATAGTTAGAGTCATTGCATGTGTGTTCTTCTCATGAACCACAGCTAGAGTCATTGCATGTGTGTTCTTCTCATAAACCATATCATGAACCACACCTAGTGTCATTGCATGTGTGTTATTCTCATTAACCACACATGGATCCACCAGTGTCATAGCATGTCTGCTCTTTTCATGAACCACGGTTAGAGTCGTTGCATGTCTGTTCCTCTCATAGACCACACATGGATCCACCGGTGTCATCGCATGTTTGTTCTTTTCATGAACCATAGTTAGAGTCATTGGATGTGTGTTCTTCTCATGAACCACAGCTAGAGTCATTGCATGTGTGTTCTTCTCACAAACCATATCATGAACCACACCCAGTGTCATTGCATGTGTGTTATTCTCATTAACCACACATGGATCCACCAGTGTCATTGCATGTCTGCTATTTTCATGAACCACAGTTAGAGTCATTGCATGTCTGTTCCTCTCATAGACCACACATGGATCCACCGGTGTCATCACATGTCTGTTCTTTTCATGAACCACAGTTAGAGTCATTGCATGTGTGTTATTCTCATGAACCACAACTAGAGTCATTGCATGTCTGTTCCTCTCATAGACCACACATGGATCCACCAGTGTCATTGCATGTCTGCTCTTTTCATGAACCAAAGTTAGAGTCATTGCATGTCTGTTCCTATCGCAAACCACATATTACCAGTGTCATTGCATGTGTGTTCTTCTCACAGACCACACATGGATCCACCAGTGTCATTGCATGTGTGTTCTTCCCATGAACCACACATGGATCCACCAGTGTCATCGCATGTGTGTTCCTCCCATGAAGCACACATGGATCCACCAGTGTCATCGCATGTCTGCTATTTTCATGAACCATAGTTAGAGTCATTTCATGTGTGTTCTTCTCATGAACCACAGCTAGTGTCATTGCATGTGTGTTCTTCTCACAAACCATATCATGAACCACACCCAGTGTCATTGCATGTGTGTTATTCTCATTAACCACACATGGATCCACCAGTGTCATTGCATGTCTGCTCTTTTCATGAACCACAGTTAGAGGCATTGCATGTGTGTTCTTATCACAAACCATATGATGAACCACACCCAGTGTCATTGCATGTGTGTTATTCTCATTAACCACACATGGATCCACCGGTGTCATTGCATGTCTGCTCCTTTCATGAACCACATTTAGAGTCATTGCATGTCTGTTCCTCTCACAAACCACATATCACCAGTGTCATTGCATGTGTGTTCTTCTCAAAGACCACACATGGATCCACCAGTGTCATTGCATGTGTGTTATTCTCATTAACCACACATGGATCCACCGGTGTCATTGCATGTCTGCTCCTTTCATGAACCACATTTAGAGTCATTGCATGTCTGTTCCTCTCACAAACCACATATCACCAGTGTCATTGCATGTGTGTTCTTCTCAAAGACCACACATGGATCCACCAGTGTCATTGCATGTGTGTTCTTCCCATGAACCACACATGGATCCACCAGTGTCATTGCATGTGTGTCCTTCTCACAAACCACACATGGATCCACCGGTGTCATCGCTTTTGTCTTCTTTTCATGAACGAGAGTTAGAGTCATTGCATGTGTGTTAGTCTCATGAACCACAGCTAGAGTCATTCCATGTGTGTTCTTCTCACAAACCATATCATGAACCACACCCAGTGTCATTGCATGTGTGTTATTCTCATTAACCACACATGGATCCACCAGTGTCATAGCACGTCTGCTCTTTTTGTGAACTACAGTTAGAGTCATTGCATGTCTGTTCCTCTCATAGAACACACATGGATCCACCGGTGTCATCGCATGTTTGTTCTTTTCATGAACCACAGTTAGAGTCATTGGATGTGTGTTCTTCTCATGAACCAGAGCTAGAGTCATTGCATGTGTGTTTTTCTCACAAACCATATGATGAACCACACCCAGTGTCATTGCATGTGTGTTATTCTCATTAACTACACATGGATCCAGCAGTGTCATTGCATGTCTTCTCTTTTCATGAACCACAGTTAGAGTCATTGCATGTGTGTTCCTCTCATAGACCACACATGGATCCACCGGTGTCATCGCATGTGTGTTCTTTTCATGAACCACAGTTAGAGTCATTGCATGTGTGTTATTCTCATGAACCACACCTAGAGTCATTGCATGTCTGTTCCTCTCATAGACCACACATGGATCCACCAGTGTCATTGCATGTCTGCTCTTTTCATGAACCATAGTTAGAGTCATTGCATGTCTGTTCCTTTCACAAACCACATATCACCAGTGTCATTGCATGTGTGTTCTTCTCACAGACCACACATGGATCCACCAGTGTCATTGCATGTGTGTTCTTCCCATGAACCACACATGGATCCACCAGTGTCATTGCATGTGTGTTCCTCCCATGAACCACACATGGATCCATCAGTGTCATCGCATGCCTGCTCTTTTCATGAACCACAGTTAGAGTCATTGCATGTGTGTTCTCCTCATGAACCATAGCTAGAGTCATTGCATGTGTGTTCTTCTCACAAACCATATCATGAACCACACCCAGTGTCATTGCATGCGTGTTATTCTCATTAACCATACATGGATCCACCAGTGTCATTGCATGTATGCTCTTTTCATGAACCACAGTTAGAGTCATTGCATGTCTGTTCTTCTCATAGACCACACATGGATCCACCGGTGTCATCGCATGTCTGTTCTTTTCATGAACCACAGTTAGAGTCACTACATGTGTGTTATTCTCATGAACCATAGCTAGAGTCATTGCATGTGAGTTCTTCTCACAAACCATATCATGAACCACACCCAGTGTCATTGCATGTGTGTTATTCTCATTAACCACACATAGATCCACCGGTGTCATTGCATGTTTGCTCTTTTCATGAACCACAGTTAGTGCCATTGCATGTCTGTTCCTCTCTAAAACCACATATCACCAGTGTCATTGCATGTGTGTTCTTCTCAAAGACCACAAATGGATCCACCAGTGTCATTGCATGTGTGTCCTTCTCACAAACCACACATGGATCCACCGGTGTCATCGCTTGTGTGCTCTTTTCATGAACCATAGTTAGAGTCATTGCATGTGTGTTCTTCTCATGAACCACAGCTAGAGTCATTGCATGTGTGTTCTTCTCATAAACCATATCATGAACCACACCTAGTGTCATTGCATGTGTGTTATTCTCATTAACCACACATGGATCCAGCAGTGTCATTGCATGTCTGCTCTTTTCATGAACCACAGTTAGAGTCATTGCATGTCTGTTCCTCTCATAGACCACACATGGATCCACCGGTGTCATCGCATGTCTGTTCTTTTCATGAACTACAGTTAGAGTCATTGCATGTGTGTTATTCTCATGAACCACAGCTAGAGTCATTGCATGTATGTTCCTCTCATAGACCACACATGGATCCAACAGTGTCATTGCATGTCTGCTCTTTTCATGAACATTGCATGTCTGTTCCTTTCACAAACCACATATTACCAGTGTCATTGCATGTGTGTTCTTCTCACAGACCACACATGGATCCACCAGTGTCATTGAACGTGTGTTCTTCCCACATGGATCCACCAGTGTCATCGCATGTGTGTTCCTCCCATGAAGCACACATGGATCCACCAGTGTCATCGCATGTCTACTCTTTTCATGAACCATAGTTAGAGTCATTGCATGTGTGTTCTTCTCATGAACCACAGCTAGTGTCATTGCATGTGTGTTCTTCTCAGGAACCACAGCTAGTGTCATAGCATATCTGCTCTTTTCATGAACCACGGTTCGAGTCGTTGCATGTCTCTTCCTCTCATAGACCACACATGGATCCACCGGTGTCATCGCATGTTTGTTCTTTTCATGAACCATAGTTAGAGTCATTGGATGTGTGTTCTTCTCATGAACCACAGCTAGAGTCATTGCATGTGTGTTCTTCTCACAAACCATATCATGAACCACACCTAGTGTCATTGCATGTGTGTTATTCTCATTAACCACACATGGATCCAGCAGTGTCATTGCATGTCTGCTCTTTTCATGAACCACAGTTAGAGTCATTGCATGTCTGTTCCTCTCATAGACCACACATGGATCCACCGGTGTCATCGCATGTCTGTTCTTTTCATGAACTACAGTTAGAGTCATTGCATGTGTGTTATTCTCATGAACCACAGCTAGAGTCATTGCATGTATGTTCCTCTCATAGACCACACATGGATCCAACAGTGTCATTGCATGTCTGCTCTTTTCATGAACCACAGTTAGAGTCATTGCATGTCTGTTCCTTTCACAAACCACATATTACCAGTGTCATTGCATGTGTGTTCTTCTCACAGACCACACATGGATCCACCAGTGTCATTGCATGTGTGTTCTTCCCATGAACCACACATGGATCCACCTATGTCATCGCATGTGTGTTCCTCTCATGAAGCACACATGGATCCACCAGTGTCATCGCATGTCTACTCTTTTCATGAACCATAGTTAGAGTCATTGCATGTGTGTTCTTCTCATGAACCACAGCTAGTGTCATTGCATGTGTGTTCTTCTCACAAACCATATCATGAACCACACCCAGTGTCATTGCATGTGTGTTATTCTCATTAACCACACATGGATCCACCAGTGTCATTGCATGTCTGCTCTTTTCATGAACCACAGTTAGAGGCATTGCATGTCTGTTCCTCTAATAGACCACACATGGATCCACCGGTCTCATCGCATGTCTGTTCTTTTCATGAACCACAGTTAGAGCCATTGCATGTGTGTTCTTCTCATGAAGCACAGCTAGAGTCATTGCATGCGTGTTCTTCTCACAAACCATATCATGAACCACACCCAGTGTCATTGCATGTGTGTTATTCTCATTAACCACACATGGATCCATCGGTGTCATTGCATGTCTGCTCTTTTCATGAACCACATTTAGAGTCATTGCATGTCTGTTCCTCTCACGAACCACATATCACGAGTGTCATTGCATGTGTGTTCTTCTCAAAGACCACACATGGATCCACCAGTGTCATTGCATGTGTGTTCTTCCCATGAACCACACATGGATCCACCAGTGTCATTGCATGTGTGTCCTTCTCACAAACCACAGATGGATCCACCGGTGTCATCGCTTGTGTGTTCTTTTCATGAACCAGAGTTAGAGTCATTGCATGTGTGTTCGTCTCATGAACCACGGCTAGAGTCATTGCATGTGTGTTCTTCTCAAAAAGCATATCATGAACCACACCCAGTGTCATTGCATCTGTGTTATTCTCATTAACCACACATGGATCCACCAGTGACATAGCATGTCTGCTCTTTTCATGAACTACGGTTAGAGTCATTGCATGTCTGTTCCTCTCATAGAACACACATGGATCCACCGGTGTCATCGCATGTTTGTTGTTTTCATGAACCACAGTTAGGGTCATTGGATGTGTGTTCTTCTCATGAACCACAGCTAGAGTCATTGCATGTGTGTTTTTCTCACAAACCATATCATGAACCACACCCAGTGTCATTGCATGTGTGTTATTCTCATTAACCACACATGGATCCAGCAGTGTCATGGCATGTCTACTCTTTTCATGAACCACAGATAGAGTCATTGCATGTGTGTTCCTCTCATAGACCACACATGGATCCACCGGTGTCATCGCATGTCTGTTCTTTTCATGAACCATAGTTAGAGTCATTGCATGTGTGTTATTCTCATGAACCACACCTAGAGTCATTGCATGTCTGTTCCTCTCATAGACCACACATGGATCCACCAGTGTCATTGCATGTCTGCTCTTTTCATGAACCATAGTTAGAGTCATTGCATGTCTGTTCCTTTCACAAACCACATATCACCAGTGTCATTGCATGTGTGTTCTTCTCACAGACCACACATGGATCCACCAGTGTCATTGCATGTGTGTTCTTCCCATGAACCACACATGGATCCACCAGTGTCATTGCATGTGTGTTCCTCCCATGAAACACACATGGATCCATCAGTGTCATCGCATGCCTGCTCTTTTCATGAACCACAGTTAGAGTCATTGCATGTGTGTTCTCCTCATGAACCATAGCTAGAGTCATTGCATGTGTGTTCTTCTCACAAACCATATCATGAACCACACCCAGTGTCATTGCATGCGTGTTATTCTCATTAACCATACATGGATCCACCAGTGTCATTGCATGTATGCTCTTTTCATGAACCACAGTTAGAGTCATTGCATGTTTGTTCTTCTCATAGACCACACATGGATCCACCGGTGTCATCGCATGTCTGTTCTTTTCATGAACCACAGTTAGAGTCATTGCATGTGTGTTATTCTCATGAACCATAGCTAGAGTCATTGCATGTGTGTTCTTCTCACAGACCACACATGGATCCACCAGTGTCATTGCATGTGTGTTATTCTCATTAATCACACATGGATCCACCGGTGTCATTGCATGTCTGCTCTTTTCATGAACCATAGTTAGAGTCATTGCATGTCTGTTCCTCTCTAAAACCACATATCACCAGTGTCATTGCATGTGTGTTCTTCTCAAAGACCACACATGGATCCACCAGTGTCATTGCATGTGTGTTCTTCCCATGAACCACAAATGGATCCACCAGTGTCATTGCATGTGTGTCCTTCTCACAAACCACACATGGATCCACCGGTGTCATTGCTTGTGTGCTCTTTTCATGAACCATAGTTAGAGTAATTGCATGTGTGTTCTTCTCATGAACCACAGCTAGAGTCATTGCATGTGTGTTCTTCTCATAAACCATATCATGAACCACACCTAGTGTCATTGCATGTGTGTTATTCTCATTAACCACACATGGATCCACCAGTGTCATAGCATGTCTGCTCTTTTCATGAACCACGGTTAGAGTCGTTGCATGTCTGTTCCTCTCATAGACCACACATGGATCCACCGGTGTCATCGCATGTTTGTTCTTTTCATGAACCATAGTTAGAGTCATTGGATGTGTGTTCTTCTCATGAACCACAGCTAGAGTCATTTCATGTGTGTTCTTCTCACAAACCATATCATGAACCACACCCAGTGTCATTGCATGTGTGTTATTCTCATTAACCACATATGGATCCACCAGTGTCATTGCATGTCTGCTCTTTTCATGAACCACAGTTAGAGTCATTGCATGTCTGTTCCTCTCATAGACCACACATGGATCCACCGGTGTCATCGCATGTATGTTCTTTTCATGAACCACAGTTAGAGTCATTGCATGTGTGTTATTCTCATGAACCACAGATAGAGTCATTGCATGTCTGTTCCTCTCATAGACCACACATGGATCCACCAGTGTCATTGCATGTCTGCTCTTTTCATGAACCAAAGTTAGAGTCATTGCATGTCTGTTCCTTTCACAAACCACATATTACCAGTGTCATTGCATGTGTGTTCTTCTCACAGACCACACATGGATCCACCAGTGTCATTGCATGTGTGTTCTTCCCATGAACCACACATGGATCCACCTGTGTCATCGCATGTGTGTTCCTCCCATGAAGCACACATGGATCCACCAGTATCATCGCATGTCTGCTCTTTTCATGAACAATGGTTAGAGTCATTGCATGTGTGTTCTTCCCATGAACCACAGCTAGTGTCATTGCATGTGTGTTCTTCTCACAAACCATATCATGAACCACACCCAGTGTCATTGCATGTGTGTTATTCTCATTAACCACACTTGGATCCACTAGTGTCATTGCATGTCTGCTCTTTTCATGAACCACAGTTAGAGGCATTGCATGTTTGTTCCTCTAATAGACCACACATGGATCCACCGGTCTCATCGCATGTCTGTTCTTTTCATGAACCACAGTTAGAGCCATTGCATGTGTGTTCTTCTCATGAAGCACAGCTAAAGTCATTGCATGTGTGTTCTTGTCACAAACCATATCATGAACCACACCCAGTGTCATTGCATGTGTGTTATTCTCATTAACCACACATGGATCCATCGGTGTCACTGCATGTATGCTCTTTTCATGAACCACATTTAGAGTCATTGCATGTCTGTTCCTCTCACGAATCACATATCACCAGTGTCATTGCATGTGTGTTCTTCTCAAAGACCACACATGGATCCACCAGTGTCATTGCATGTGTGTTCTTCCCATGAACCACACATGGATCCACCAGTGTCATTGCTTGTGTGTCCTTCTCACAAACCACACATGGATCCACCGGTGTCATCGCTTGTGTGTTCTTTTCATGAACCAGAGTTAGAGTCATTGCATGTGTGTTCGTCTCATGAACCACAGCTAGAGTCATTGCATGTGTGTTCTTCTCACAAACCATATCATGAACCACACCCAGTGTCATTGCATGTGTGTTATTCTCATTAACCACACATGGATCCACCAGTGTCATAGCATGTCTGCTCTTTTCATGAACTACGGTTAGAGTCATTGCATGTCTGTTCCTCTCATAGACCACACATGGATCCACCGGTGTCATCGCATGTCTGTTCTTTTCATGAACCACAGTTAGAGTCATTGCATGTGTGTTATTCTCATGAACCACACCTAGAGTCATTGCATGTCTGTTCCTCTCATAGACCAAACATGGATCCACCAGTGTCATTGCATGTCTGCTCTTTTCATGAACCAAAGTTAGAGTCATTGGATGTCTGTTCCTTTCACAAACCACATATTACCAGTGTCATTGCATGTGTGTTCTTCTCACAGACCACACATGGATCCACCAGTGTCATTGCATGTGTGTTCTTCCCATGAACCACACATGGATCCACCAGTGTCATCGCATGTGTGTTCCTCCCATGAAGCACACATGGATCCACCAGTGTCATCGCATGTCTGCTCTTTTCATGAACAATGGTTAGAGTCATTGCATGTGTGTTCTTCTCGTGAACCACAGCTAGTGTCATTTCATGTGTGTTCTTATCACAAACCATATCATGAACCACACCCAGTGTCATTGCATGTGTGTTATTCTCATTAACCACACATGGATCCACCAGTGTCATTGCATGTCTGCTCTTTTCATGAACCACAGTTAGAGGCATTGCATGTCTGTTCCTCTAATAGACCACACTTGGATCCACCGGTCTCATCACATGTCTGTTCTTTTCAAGAACCACAGTTAGAGCCATTGCATGTGTGTTCTTCTCATGAAGCACAGCTAAAGTCATTGCATGTGTGTTCTTCTCACAAACCATATCATGAACCACACCCAGTGTCACTGCATGTGTGTTATTCTCATTAACCACACATGGATCCATCGGTGTCATTGCATGTATGCTCTTTTCATGAACCACATTTAGAGTCATTGCATGTATGTTCCTCTCACGAATCACATATCACCAGTGTCATTGCATGTGTGTTCTTCTCAAAGACCACACATGTATCCACCAGTGTCATTGCATGTGTGTTCTTCCCATGAACCACACATGGATCCACCAGTGTCATTGCTTGTGTGTCCTTCTCACAAACCACACATGGATCCACCGGTGTCATCGCTTGTGTGTTCTTTTCATGAACCAGAGTTAGAGTCATTGCATGTGTGTTCGTCTCATGAACCACAGCTAGAGTCATTGCATGTGTGTTCTTCTCACAAACCATATCATGAACCACACCCAGTGTCATTGCATGTGTGTTATTCTCATTAACCACACATGGATCCACCAGTGTCATAGCATGTCTGCTCTTTTCATGAACTACGGTTAGAGTCATTGCATGTCTGTTCTTCTCATAGACCACACATGGATCCACCGGTGTCATCGCATGTCTGTTCTTTTCATGAACCACAGTTAGAGTCATTGCATGTGTGTTATTTTCATGAACCACACCTAGAGTCATTGCATGTCTGTTCCTCTCATAGAGCAAACATGGATCCACCAATGTCATTGCATGTCTGCTCTTTTCATGAACCATAGTTAGAGTCATTGCATGTCTGTTCCTTTCACAAACCACATATCACCAGTGTCATTGCATGTGTGTTCTTCTCACAGACCACACATGGATCCACCAGTGTCATTGCATGTGTGTTCTTTCAATGAACCACACATGGATCCACCAGTGTCATTGCATGTGTGTTCCTCCCATGAACCACACATGGATCCATCAGTGTCATCGCATGCCTGCTCTTTTCATGAACCATAGTTAGAGTCATGGCATGTGTGTTCTCCTCATGAACCATAGCTAGAGTCATTGCATGTGTGTTCTTCTCACAAACCATATCATGAACCACACCCAGTGTCATTGCATGCGTGTTATTCTCATTAACCATACATGGATCCACCAGTGTCATTGCATGTATGCTCTTTTCATGAACCACAGTTAGAGTCATTGCATGTATGTTCCTCCCATAGACCATACATGGATCCACCGGTATCATCGCATGTCTGTTCTTTTCATGAACCACAGTTAGAGCCATTGCATGTGTGTTCTTCTCATGAAGCACAGCTAGAGTCATTGCATGTGTGTTCTTCTCACAAACCATATCATGAACCACACCCAGTGTCATTGCATGTGTGTTATTCTCATTAACCACACATGGATCCATCGGTGTCATTGCATGTCTGCTCTTTTCATGAACCACATTTAGAGTCATTGCATGTATGTTCCTCTCACGAACCACATATCACCAGTGTCATTGCATGTGTGTTCTTCTCAAAGACCACACATGGATCCACCAGTGTCATTGCATGTGTGTTCTTCCCATGAACCACACATGGATCCACCAATGTCATTGCATGTGTGTCCTTCTCACAAACCACACATGGATCCACCAGTGTCATCGCTTGTGTGTTCTTTTCATGAACCAGAGTTAGAGTCATTGCATGTGTGTTCGTCTCATGAACCACAGCTAGAGTCATTGCATGTGTGTTCTTCTCACAAAACATATCATGAACCACACCCAGTGTCATTACATGTGTGTTATTCTCATTAACCACACATGGATCCACCAGTGTCATAGCATGTCTGCTCTTTTCATGAACTATGGTTAGAGTCATTGCATGTCTGTTCCTCTCATAGACCACACATGGATCCACCGATGTCATCGCATGTCTATTCTTTTCGTGAACCACTGTTAGAGTCATTGCATGTGTGTTATTCTCATGAACCACACCTAGAGTCATTGCATGTCTGTTCCTCTCATAGACCACACATGGATGCACCAGTGTCATTGCATGTCTGCTCTTTTCATGAACCATTGTTAGAGTCATTGCATGTCTGTTCCTTTCACAAACCACATATCACCAGTGTCATTGCATGTGTGTTCTTCTCACAGACCACACATGGATCCACCAGTGTCATTGCATGTGTGTTCTTCCCATGAACCACACATGGATCCACCAGTGTCATTGCATGTGTGTTCCTCCCATGAACCACACATGGATCCATCGATGTCATCGTGTGCACTCTTTTCATGAACCACAGTTAGAGTTATTGAATGTGTGTTCTCCTCATGAACCATAGCTAGAGTCATTGCATGTCTGTTCCTCTCATAGACCACACATGGATCCACCAGTGTCATTGCATGTCTGCTCTTTTCATGAACCAAAGTTAGAGTCATTGCATGTCTGTTCCTCTCATAGACCACACATGGATCCATCGGTGTCAGTGCATGTCTGCTCTTTTCATGAACCACATTTAGAGTCATTGCATGTATGTTCCTCTCACGAACCACATATCACCAGTGTCATTGCATGTGTGTTCTTCTCAAAGACCACACATGGATCCACCAGTGTCATTGCATGTGTGTTCTTCCCATGAACCACACATGGATCCACCAGTGTCATTGCATGTGTGTCCTTCTCACAAACCAGACATGGATCCACCAGTGTCATCGCTTGTGTGTTCTTTTCATGAACCAAAGTTAGAGTCATTGCATGTGTGTTCGTCTCATGAACCACAGCTAGAGTCATTGCATGTGTGTTCTTCTCACAAAACATATCATGAACCACACCCAATGTCATTACATGTGTGTTATTCTCATTAACCACACATGGATCCACTAGTGTCATAGCATGTCTGCTCTTTTCATGAACTATGGTTAGAGTCATTACATGTATGTTCCTCTCATAGACCACACATGGATCCACCGGTGTCATCGCATGTCTATTCTTTTCATGAACCACAGTTAGAGTCATTGCATGTGTGTTATTCTCATGAACCACACCTAGAGTCATTGCATGTCTG
Source organism: Avena insularis (assembly GCA_023614405.1). NCBI lineage: Eukaryota > Viridiplantae > Streptophyta > Magnoliopsida > Poales > Poaceae > Avena > Avena insularis. Next base: position 652,497,448 of record CM042690.1, on the reverse strand, counting down.
TTCCTCTCATAGACCACACATGGATCCACCAGTGTCATTGCATGTCTGCTCTTTTCATGAACCATTGTTAGAGTCATTGAATGTCTGTTCCTTTCACAAACCACATATCACCAGTGTCATTGCATGTGTGTTCTTCTCACAGACCACACATGGATCCACCAGTGTCATTGCATGTGTGTTCTTCCCATGAACCACACATGGATCCACCAGTGTCATTGCATGTGTGTTCCTCCCATGAACCACACATGGATACATCAGTGTCATCGCATGCCTGCTCTTTTCATGAACCACAGTTAGAGTTATTGCATGTGTGTTCTCCTCATGAACCATAGCTAGAGTCATTGCATGTCTGTTCCTCTCATAGACCACACATGGATCCACCAGTGTCATTGCATGTCTGCTCTTTTCATGAACCAAAGTTAGAGTCATTGCATGTCTGTTCCTCTCATAGACCACACATGGATCCATCGGTGTCATTGCATGTCTGCTCTTTTCATGAACCACATTTAGAGTCATTGCATGTATGTTCCTCTCACGAACCACATATCACCAGTGTCATTGCATGTGTGTTTTTCTCAAAGACCACACATGGATCCACCAGTGTCATTGCATGTGTGTTCTTCCCATGAACCACACATGGATCCACCAGTGTCATTGCATGTGTGTCCTTCTCACAAACCAGACATGGATCCACCAGTGTCATCGCTTGTGTGTTCTTTTCATGAACCAGAGTTAGAGTCATTGCATGTGTGTTCGTCTCATGAACCACAGCTAGAGTCATTGCATGTGTGTTCTTCTCACAAAACATATCATGAACCACACCCAGTGTCATTACATGTGTGTTATTCTCATTAACCACACATGGATCCACCAGTGTCATAGCATGTCTGCTCTTTTCATGAACTATGGTTAGAGTCATTGCATGTCTGTTCCTCTCATAGACCACACATGGATCCACCGGTGTCATCGCATGTCTGTTCTTTTCATGAACCACAGTTAGAGTCATTGCATGTGTGTTATTCTCATGAACCACACCTAGAGTCATTGCATGTCTGTTCCTCTCATAGACCACACATGGATCCCCCAGTGTCATTGCATGTCTGCTCTTTTCATGAACCATTGTTAGAGTCATTGCATGTCTGTTCCTTTCACAAACAACATATCACCAGTGTCATTGCATGTGTGTTCTTCTCACAGACCACACATGGATCCACCAGTGTCATTGCATGTGTGTTCTTCCCATGAACCACACATGGATCCACCAGTGTCATTGCATGTGTGTTCCTCCCATGAACCACACATGGATACATCAGTGTCATCGCATGCATGCTCTTTTCATGAACCACAGTTAGAGTTATTGCATGTGTGTTCTCCTCATGAACCATAGCTAGAGTCATTGCATGTGTGTTCTTCTCACAAATCATATCATGAACCACACCCAGTGTCATTGCATGCGTGTTATTCTCATTAACCATACATGGATCCACTAGTGTCATTGCATGTATGCTCTTTTCATGAACCACAGTTAGAGTCATTGCATGTCTGTTCCTCTCATATACCATACATGGATCCACCGGTGTCATCGCATGTCTGTTCTTTTCATGAACCACAGTTAGAGTCATTGCATGTGTGTTATTCTCATGAACCATAGCTAGAGTCATTGCATGTGTGTTCTGCTCACAAACCATATCATGAACCACACCCAGTGTCATTGCATGTGTGTTATTCTCATTAACCACACATGGATCCACCGGTGTCATTGCATGTTTGCTCTTTTCATGAACCACAGTTAGAGTCATTGCATGTCTGTTCCTCTCACAAACCACATATCACCAGTGTCATTGCATGTGTGTTCTTCTCAAAGACCGCACATGGATCCACCAGTGTCATTGCATGTGTGTTCTTCCCATGAACCACAAATGGATCCACCAGTGTCATTGCATGTGTGTCCTTCTCACAAACCACACATGTATTCACCGGTGTCATCGCTTGTGTGCTCTTTTCATGAACCATAGTTAGAGTCATTGCATGTGTGTTATTCTCATGAACCACAGCTAGAGTCATTGCATGTGTGTTCTTCTCATAAACCATATCATGAACCACACCTAGTGTCATTGCATGTGTGTTATTCTCATTAACCACACATGGATCCACCAGTGTCATAGCATGTCTGCTCTTTTCATGAACCACGGTTAGAGTCGTTGCATGTCTGTTCCTCTCATAGACCACACATGGATCCACCGGTGTCATCGCATGTTTGTTCTTTTCATGAACCATAGTTAGAGTCATTGGATGTGTGTTCTTATCATGAACCACAGCTAGAGTCATTGCATGTGTGTTCTTCTCACAAACCATATCATGAACCACACCTAGTGTCATTGCATGTGTGTTATTCACATTAACCACACATGGATCCAGCAGTGTCATTGCATGTCTGCTCTTTTCATGAACCACAGTTAGAGTCATTGCATGTGTGTTATTCTCATGAACCACAGTTAGAGTCATTACATGTCTGTTCCTCTCATAGACCACACATGGATCCACCGGTGTCATCGCATGTCTGTTCTTTTCATGAACCACAGTTAGAGTCATTGCATGTCTGTTCGTTTCACAAACCACATATTACCAGTGTCATTGCATGTGTGTTCTTCTCACAGACCACACATGGATCCACCAGTGTCATTGCATGTGTGTTCTTCCCATGAACCACACATGGATCCACCAGTGTCATCGCATGTGTGTTCCTCCCATGAAGCACACATGGATCCACCAGTGTCATCGCATGTCTCCTCTTTTCATGAACCATAGTTAGAGTCATTGCATGTGTGTTCTTCTCATGAACCACACCCAGTGTCATTGCATGTGTGTTATTCTCATTAACCACACATGGATCCACCAGTGTCATTGCATGTCTGCTCTTTTCATGAACCACAGTTAGAGGCATTGCATGTCTGTTCCTCTAATAGACCACACATGGATCCACCGGTCTCATCGCATGTCTGTTCTTTTCATGAACCACAGTTAGAGCCATTGCATGTGTGTTCTTCTCATGAACCACAGCTAGAGTCATTGCATGCGTGTTCTTCTCACAAACCATATCATGAACCACACCCAGTGTCATTGCATGTGTGTTATTCTCATTAACCACACATGGATCCATCGGTGTCATTGCATGTCTGCTCTTTTCATGAACCACATTTAGAGTCATTGCATGTCTGTTCCTCTCACGAACCACATATCACCAGTGTCATTGCATGTGTGTTCTTCTCAAAGACCACACATGGATCCACCAGTGTCATTGCATGTTTGTTCTTCCCATGAACCACACATGGATCCACCAGTGTCACTGCATGTGTGTCCTTCTCACAAACCACAGATGGATCCACCGGTGTCATCGCTTGTGTGTTCTTTTCATGAACCAGAGTTAGATTCATTGCATGTGTGTTCGTCTCATGAACCACGGCTAGAGTCATTGCATGTGTGTTCTTCTCATAAACCATATCATGAACCACACCCAGTGTCATTGCATGTGTGTTATTCTCATTAACCACACATGGATCCACCACTGTCATAGCATGTCTGCTCTTTTCATGAACTACGGTTAGAGTCACTGCATGTTTGTTCCTCTCATAGAACACACATGGATCCACTGGTGTCATCGCATGTTTGTTCTTTTCATGAACCACAGTTACGGTCATTGGATGTGTGTTCTTCTCATGAACCACAGCTAGAGTCATTGCATGTGTGTTTTTGTCAGAAACCATATCATGAACCACACCCAGTGTCATTGCATGTGTGTTATTGTCATTAACCACACATGGATCCAGCAGTGTCATTGCATGTATACTCTTTTCATGAACCACAGTTAGAGTCATTGCATGTGTGTTCCTCTCATAGACCACACATGGATCCACCGGTGTCATCGCATATCTGTTCTTTTCATGAACCACAGTTAGAGTCATTGCATGTGTGTTATTCTCATGAACCACACCTAGAGTCATTGCATGTTTGTTCCTCTCATAGACCACACATGGATCCACCAGTGTCATTGCATGTCTGCTCTTTTCATGAACCATAGTTAGAGTCATTGCATGTCTGTTCCTTTCACAAACCACATATCACCAGTGTCATTGCATGTGTGTTCTTCTCACAGACCACACATGGATCCACTAGTGTCATTGCATGTGTGTTCCTCCCATGAACCACACATGGATCCATCAGTGTCATCGTATGCCTGCTCTTTTCATGAACCACAGTTAGATTCATTGCATGTGTGTTCTCCTCATGAACTATAGCTAGAGTCATTGCATGTGTGTTCTTCTCACAAACCATATCATGAACCACACCCAGTGTCATTGCATGCGTGTCATTGTCATCAACCATACATGGATCCACCAGTGTCATTTGATGTATGCTCTTTTCATGAACCACAGTTAGAGTCATTGCATGTCTGTTCTTCTCATAGACCACACATGGATCCACCGGTGTCATCGCATGTCTGTTCTTTTCATGAACCACAGTTAGAGTCATTGCATGTGTGTTATTCTCATGAACCATAGCTAGAGTCATTGCATGTGTGGGTTCTGCTCATAAACCATATCATGAACCACACCCAGTGTCATTGCATGTGTGTTATTCTCATTAACCACACATGGATCCACCGGTGTCATTGCATGTCTGCTCTTTTCATGAACCACAGTTAGAGTCATTGCATGTCTGTTCCTCTCACAAACCACATATCACCAGTGCATTGCAAGTGTGTTCTTCTCAAAGACCACACATGGATCCACCAGTGTCATTGCATGTGTGTTCTTCCCCTGAACCCCAAATGGATCCACCGGTGTCATCGCTTGTGTGCTCTTTTCATGAACCATAGTTAGAGTCATTGCATGTGTGTTCTTCTCATGAACCATGGCTAGAGTCATTGCATGTGTGTTCTTCTCATAAACCATATCATGAACCACACCTAGTGTCATTGCATGTGTGCTATTCTCATTAACCACACATGGATCCACCAGTGTCATAGCATGTCTGCTCTTTTCATGAACCACGGTTAGAGTCGTTGCATGTCTATTCCTCTCATAGACCACACATGGATCCACCGGTGTCATTGCATGTTTGTTATTTTCATGAACCATAGTTAGAGTCATTGGATGTGTGTTCTTCTCATGAACCACAGCTAGAGTCATTGCATGTGTGTTCTTCTCACAAACCATATCATGAACCACACCCTGTGTCATTGCATGCGTCTTATTCTCATTAACCACACATGGATCCACCAGTGTCATTGCATGTCTGCTCTTTTCATGAACCATAGTTAGAGTCATTGCATGTTTGTTCCTCTCATAGACCACACATGGATCCACCGGTGTCATCGCATGTCTGTTCTTTTCATGAACCACAATTAGAGTCATTGCATGTGTGTTATTCTCATGAACCACAGCTAGAGTCATTGCATGTCTGTTCCTCTCATAGACCACACATGGATCCACCAGTGTCATTGCATGTCTGCTCTTTTCATGAACCACAGTTAAAGTCATTGCATGTATGTTCCTTTCACAAACCACATATCACCAGTGTCATTGCATGTGTGTTCTTCTCACAGACCACACATGGATCCACCAGTGTCATTGCATGTGTGTTCTTCCAATGAACCACACATGGATCCACCAGTGTCATCGCATGTGTGTTCCTCCCATGAAGCACACATGGATCCACCAGTGTCATCGCATGTCTGCTCTTTTCATGAACCATAGTTAGAGTCATTGCATGTGTGTTCTCCTCATGAACCACAGCTAGAGTCATTACATGTGTGTTCTTCTCACAAACCATATCATGAACCACACCCAGTGTCATTGCATGTGTGTTACTCTCATTAACCACACATGGATCCACTAGTATCATTGCATATCTGCTCTTTTCATGAACCACAGCTAGAGGCATTGCATGTCTGTTCCTCTAATAGACCACACATGGATCCACCGGTGTCATCGCATGTCTGTTGTTTTCATGAACCACAGTTAGAGTCATTGCATGTGTGTTATTCTCATGAACCACATCTAGAGTCATTGCATGTGTGTTCTTCTCAAAACCATATCATGAACCACACCCAGTGTCATTGCATGTGTGTTATTCTCATTAACTACACATGGATCCACCAGTGACATTACATGTCTGCTCTTTTGATGAACCACAGTTAGAGTCATTGCATGTTTGTTCTTTTCACAAACCACATATCACCAGTGTCATTGCATGTGTGTTCTTCCCACAGACCACTTGGATCCACCAGTGTCATTGCATGTGTTTCCTTCCCATGAACCACAGATGGATCCACTAATGTCATTGCATATGTGTCCTTCTCACAAACAACATATGGATCCACTAGTATCATTGCATGTGTGTTCTTCTCACAGACCACGTAAGGATCCACCGGTGTCATTGGATGTGTGTTCGTCTCATAGACCACACATGGATCCACCGGTGTCATCGCGTGTCTGATCTTTTCATGAACCATAGTTAGAGTCATTGCATGTGTGTTCTTCTCATGAACCACAGCTAGAGTCATTACATGTGTGTTCTTCTCACAAACCATATCATGAACCACACCCAGTGTCATTGTATGTGTGTTCCTCTCATAAACCACACATGGATCCACCAGTGTCATTGCATGTGTCTCTCACAAACCATATATGGATCCACCAATGTCATTGGATGCATGTTCTTTTCATAAACCACATATGGATCTTAATTAACCTTAGGAGAGCCCTAACCTTAGCGTTAGACCGAGTCTTCTAGAAGGCACGCCCTAACACAGTTGTTCTGCTTGACGATTGTTACATACCGTTCGATCGGGGCACTTGGATGATTGGGATGGTTATCGTGAGATCGATCCGCGAGTAGTCTGTTCTGCAGCATGATTGTCCACGCTTGCTCTAGACAAACTGGCAACACCGGGGCCTCCCCTGTTGCGAGTGTCACGACTCACGAGTTGAGTGGGCCATATCCCAGTGTCACGTCCCCATTAGTTCTCTTCCTCCCCATACTTCTCTTCCTTCCCCTCAAAGCCACTTTCCCCACTTCAGTCCCATCCTACCGTAGCCGCAAGCCGACGGCGCCTCCATCCCAATCCCCTCTCTGGCAGCCACCCCCTCCCCTCTCGCCATGGGTTCAAGGGGAGACGGTGAGGAAGCAGCGTCGTGGACGCGTGGGCGGTGATTTCGATGTGAGTCGTCTCATCTCTATCTCTATCATCCGTGGAAAGTTATCTATTTTTTGAGCTAGATCTACTCCATTTACTCATGTGCGTATGATGTGTTAGGCCAACCAGACGATGTATGACGCTGACTATCACGGTTTAGCGGATGAAGACAGTCCTCTGCTATGTAAACTCGGATATGTGCCCGCTAAATTTGTAGCGTTCGAAGGACAAAACACAGGCAGGAGGTTTCTATGGTGTCAAGGACATCATGCAATGATGCGAGGCAGAAGTTGCGGTGTTGTCAAATGGGTAGATCCAGAGTGGCCCAAATCGATGCAGAAAACGATGGACAAACTATGGGAAATGACTGTTGAGTTGAAAGAATCCGCATTCAGCTCACTTCTTGACAGTGTTGAGATGAAGCTATGGGAACCAGTTGACACGACCAAGCATAAGTGAGATCTTAGGTGGGTGGAAGACAAGGTTAGCAAAGTCGAGAAGGAGAGGGACGCGGCGTTGGCCCTGAAGGCTAAAGCAGAGCAAGAACTGACTCAAGCAAGGAAGGATCTTCACCAGGCCAAAGTCCAGCAGTTCACAACTACGAGTATTGACAAGTGCATGAGGAAAGATGCAGAGAAACAATTGAAGCTGTGCAAGGAAGATGCTAAAAGGAAGGAGCAGACGATTCGATCCTTGCTCTCGCAGGAAGATGCGCATCGGGCTAAGATTAGGAAGATCAAGGAGATGTGTGATAACTAGTTCTATTTAGCTTAAGCTCCGTGCCTTTTTTTTAAGTTGTAATAGTTGTACTTGTTGACCTAGCGGTCCGAACTATTGGCCTCGGAGTCCTGGGAGTAAAAAAATTGGTCGCCCGTTAATCTGTCTTAACCCTACATTACTTCCTTTTAAAAAAAATGCCCCTTGGATAATCCGCCCGTCGCTTCGTCGTCCTCGTGTACAAATAGGAGGCGCCACAACACGTCGCTTCGTCGCCCATCCCCTCGCCCTCTCCAATCTCCACCATGACATCGCTTCGTCGTCCACCCCCTCGCTCCCTCTCCAATCTCCACCGTGTCACCATGGAGATTCCCTCGCTGAACTTCTACGAGGCAGTGATGTTCGCGCACTTCGACATCCTCGCACCGCCGGCCGCGATGGTGCCCAACGGGTGGCGCATCAGCTATGCGGGGGTGCCGGTGGCTCCGCTCCTCGTCCCCGATGGAGCCGTGATGGAGAGCAAAATTACGGCGCGCCGCCGCCAGATGCCCGCGTGGAAGAGGGCGCGGCCCCGGTACGCGGCAGCCAGCCCATACTGGCCGGCATTGTTCAAGGAGCGGAAGGCCAAGATTGGAAACCGCATCATTTACCAGCACGTGGTGCACCAGGATCTCCACAACCGAGAAGGGCAGGAGAGGTTCTGGTCCGTCCCTAGACGGACCAAGTTCACCGTCATCGCCGCCGCTCGCTGCCGCTCGCCATGAAAAGGTGCTCCGTCTCACGAACAATGCAGAAATCGTGGAGGTTCCGTCCGACGACGATGAGGAAGTCGGCGGCTCGGAGGACAGCGGCAGCGGAAGTGAAATTGTTGACTAGTGGTTGAATTAATGTAGGATGTGAAATCGCACCTTTGTTTAGAAGAATTTGTGGTTGAATTAATGAAATGCCTCGATTTAGATCTCTGTCTCGATTAATTTGTGGAAGAATTTGTGATTTAGATCAATTTCTGCCTCGATTTAGATCTCTGTCCCGGATTGGGAACGTGACCGTGGACCAAAGACCCCTTTTCTACTAGTGTATTCTGACATTGGTGGTTTGTTTAAACGTAATCTACGTGGATTTGGCCGCATGCAAATGGCACAACCACAATTTATAAAGTGGAAGCACGTACACCCGGTTACTGGAGATCCGGGAGCTTCGCCAGATGTAGGGGATGCAGGCAGAGAGGCGGTGAGATAGACGGGCTCAAGATTATGCCAGAAAGTGGTACCTCATCTAGGCATTATCGGTGAGAACATCGCTGTTTATGTTGCCACATCGTTGTGCAGCATCTAAAATAAGTTGCTTCTTCGTGGAGTGTGGCAACTTAAATAATTTATTTCTGTGCCACTTACATTCCGTCGTATTTGGAGACGTCCTGCCCCTCATCAATCGTGGAACCGGTGGATCCTTGTTTTCAGATAGCAGTGGCACAATCACAATTTTGGATTCAACTACTGACTCAGGCGTTTCCAAACCCTAAGTCGCGGTACATTTTACTCAGAGAACGTGGGTAGATTGTTTCTCCCAGCAACATGCCACACACAGAGGGATCAGAATTTAACAGAATTACATATATACGTTCAAGTTCAACACATTACTATGCATCTTCATTGCCAACAGCCTTCTTCCGCATCCTGGGTGCCAAGCCTTCACATCCATTGGCTTCTTAATTTCCTGGCTTCTTCCTCTTCCTCTGTGCCAATTTTCTTAGCTTCATGTACTCTACATCGCCAGGACAATGGGCACCAGAATCGTGTCTAGCATCATCTTTCCACTCGTTTTTAATTTCTTCGGGCAACAAAATGACTGATCTAGCAGTCATGTTTCTAACCTTGCGGTGCTTCCTATCAAAGAAACAAGACTGTTGCATAACTGCCCAATATCTACAGAGTAAATAAAACAAAAATTACAATTCAGCACAAACATGCAAACCCCAAGAGACCTTTGCTTACCAGGAGCTAATTGGGTTCGAGCAACCACCCTGTCCAAGAATAGAAGGGCGACTCCCAGTTGCAGCAGCTTCCACATCCAGTACATCACATTTCAGCTCAAACATGGCAGCCGAAGCATACCTTTTCATCAACCCAATTAGCTAACTGTTACACGTTATTGGAACCATGATGCCACGTTCATCCATGAAGCTGAACTTTGTAGTCTGCTTCGGCCATAATTCATCATGATTATGCAGAGCAGCAACCGTACCAGATATAGTGTAGATCTGCGCAGACGCTTCTTCCATCGTGAAACAATGGTGTCCATACCTCTTGCCCTTAGAGTCGTACCTGTAGAGGACTACCGTAACCAGGTAAGGGGGATCTGCGCAGATCCCACTTGATAGAAAACCGTGGACAAAATATGTTTGTCAGTGTTGGGCAAACAAACAATTTGAGGTTCAGTAGCCAGCTAGCAGTTGTAATTAGTGCGAATAACAAAGAGAAGGGTAGCTCACCCGCTTGTAGACAAAACTTCTTCTTTCTTGATAGTAGGATCTGCCATCCTCCGAGCTGCTCGGCTCGTCGGCGGTGGAGGCGGGCTAGAGTCTCGCAATGGCGGCTATGGCATGAGCCATTGGAGCTCGGGATCAGCACTAGGCATAGCAACTGGCCGCAGCAACTTGGCGCCAGAAGTCAAATGTCCGAAGGGATCGTCCTGCCTGGAGGGTGGATTCCGACGCTGCCGGTGCTAGGGGAAAGCTGGGAATGGATTTGTGAAATTGGTCAACGCATACGATCCACTTAGCTACTCGATTTGCCTAAGAGGTTGCCGCGTTGGCGCCCGCGTCACGGACAGATGACCGACATGTGGGTCCCGACCGTCTACTTCACGGGGCGGTTTAACAGAATGTTTGAATTTGGCAGGGGTGAGATGAGTTTGCCTCGAAATGGCCCCTCTCAGTAGTTGGCGGCCCAAATTTTCGAAACGCGGTAATTTCAGGCAACTTAGGTACCGCCATGCGCTGGCCTGCGAACTTTGGTACCGCAGACGAACAGGCCCACCACCTTGGCCGCCGGCCATATGTGGGGCTTTTCCCTCCCCCTATAAAATGCCTCTCCTCCTCTCACTACACACCTCCTCGTAAAGGATCTATCTCCCCCTCTAGAATATTCCCCATGGCTTCTGATTAGCGAAGTACATGTTCACAGTGGATTTCTCTGGAAGGATTTGTTGCTTCTGCTGCTTTGGTGGATCAAGGAATTAGAGGTTGCTGGGGTACCATATGTGTGTGCAATCATGGATGCACTATTGCTTTGTGGTGCTGGACTTCAGCAAGATGTTGAGATCGGTAAGTGAACGACTACATCATCCACAAAATCAGATTTCATTAACAAAGATTTTCGGTCTTCAAGGGTAAGATATCTATGGATGTATATCCACCCGTTGATTGTATCTGGGTAGATAGATCTTGGTGCTTAGCTATTCATATCATAGAAAAAAATTGTTTTCTATGCTGCAAACCCAATGATGTCTACGCACTTCTATTCTTGTAGATAGTTGTTGGGCCTCCAAGTGCAGAGGTTTGTAGAACAACAGCAAGTTTTCCCTTAAGTGGATTGCCCAAGGTTTATCGAACTCAGGGAGGAAGTGGTCAAAGGAATCCCCTCTCAAGCAACCCTGCAATCAAGATACAAGAAGTCTCTTGTGTCCCCAACACACCCAATACACTTGTCAGGTGTATAGGTGCACTAGTTCGGTGAAGAGATAGTGAAATACAAGTGGTATGAATAATTATAAGTGGTATCGGTGCCAGAAAATAGCTTGCTAGCATGTGGTTGACGTGGGAAAAGACTAAAGGCAAACTGAAATAAAGATGGAAGCAAGCAAACATGAAACAGATCTAATTGCAAACGGTGTATGAATGCTTAGAAACAAGGCCTAGGGATCATACTTTCACTAGTGAACACTCTCATATAAATATCTTCTCTTTATGATACTACTCCGAACTACTCTCCGGTTGGACACTCTAATCCATGGTAGGGTTATAACACCACTCCTCAAAGTTTGCTTTCCGCATCTAGATAACCCCACACTGTCACCTTGAGCACTAGATGGTTCCAACAAACACCACAATTTCATAAAGACATACAACTCCAAATATAACTCATAACAAGTATTTGTAATCTCTAGCCTAAGTGCCACCATGGTGTGCACACTATCAACTTCACACACATGGGGAGAGCAGAGATCTAATAAAGCACTTGGGTAGCAAGGTAGATCTATAGATTACAAGCTCATGATCACAATATGATCATGCATAGAGAGAGATAAACACATACCTACCGATAGAACCCTTAGCCTCGAGGAAGAACTACTCCCTCCTCATCATGGGAATCAGCAACGGTGATGGAGATGGTGGTGGAGATCGGTGGAGATGGCTCTAGGGGCACTTCCCCATCCCGGCAGGGTGCCGGAATAGAGACTTTCTATCCCCCGAATCTCCCTATTGGTGGCGGCGGTGCTGCAGAACTTTTCGTGGCTGGAGGCTTGATGACTTAGGGTTTTTGCATCGGGAGGCATCTTATAGGCGAAGAGGCAAGGTCGGTGGGCGGCCAGGGGGCCCACACCACCTGGTGGCACGGCCAGAGCTAGCCTGCGCCACCATATGGTGTGGCCACCCTGTGGCCCCTCTCTGTCCCGTCTTCTGGCTCTGTGAGTCTTCCGGTAAAATATCGACTTTGGCTTTTGTCCGGTCCAATTCCGAGAATATTGATTTTCTGACTTTCCTGGAACCAAAAACAGCAGAAAATGGGCAACTAGCACTGTGGCATCTTGTTAATAGGTTAGTTCCAAAAAATGCATAAAAGTACTCCAAAGTGTGGACAAAACATAAGAAAGAAGATAAAAACCAAGCATGGAACATCAAAAATTATAGATACGTTTGCAACGTATCAACATCCCCAAGCTTAACTCCTGCTCGTCCTCGAGTAGGTAAGTGATAAAAAGAAGGAATAATTTTTGAGGTGACATGCACCATCATAAACTTGATCAAAGTATTTGTAAAACATTCAAAGCTGGGATCATAGTACTTCAACCATAACATGAAAGACAAAGTTCTAGCAATAAGACAAAGAAACTATGTTGCAACATGAAAAGGCACAAACAAAAGATTAATGAATAATAGTGCTTTGCAAGACGTTTGTTTGTTTCACATAAAGAAAACATAGCATAGTGGCATTCAGCTTGTCCCTCATAGAGTAGCAAACATAAATGCATAGGACACCTTCAAAGTTCATAAGAGTGACTAGATACAAATAGTTTAGAACAAGCAATATCAAAGATATGCATCAATCAACAAGTCTTGGGACAATGCACATAGAACTAAGAATGTCCACTATGCTCTCAAAGTAGGTGCATAAAGGTAGAAGGTGGAGACTCAACAAAAAGGTAAAAGAAAGGCCTTCATAGAAGGAAGTAGGGATTCAAGTTTCATAAAGGGCTTCCAAAAATTATGGTACTTAATAGCTTTCAGCTCTCATTGCCCCTATCATAAGAATCTTGAAGTGATTAAGGTTAAAGTGAACAAACTATGGTGCATATGCTTGACGAAGTATAAGTTGGAAATCTCATGTCCCTTGAATACGAGGGTCGCTCCTCATGCTACTCAAGTTTAGTCACCGGTAAGTTCTTGTCATCGTAAGTACATGTGTATCATAGAGAACCGCCAATGGGGTATCCCTTGCCCGATGATACGGAAGAATCCCCATATCAAAATGACAAGGCAAGCAGACAACGAGCATCTCAGCAATCTTCTTATTTACCATGGGAATATGGTGCTTTTTTCTCTTTTTCCTATTTTGTCATATTTTTTCTTTTTCTCTTTTTTCTCAATATCTAACTCTTTTTTATAAGAAGAATGCTTCATAGAGAGCTCATTATGGTTACGCTGCAGGTTTCCACCATGATGGCATGGATTAGGCTAGCGGCCCAGGCATTTCTCTAACACATATTGTTGTGGTGGTGTCACGGCAGATGCCATGGATAGGCTAAAGGTGGGGACAAGATGCACTAGAGGAATCCAGGGAGGGATAGTTTGGTGATTCCACACACAGATGTTTGTATTTGATTCACTTCCAAGGTTTACAAGTGCTCCTTGAGCTGTATTGGGGAGAGGAGGAAGAAGGAACTCTCTTACTCTCACCACTAGCTAGCCCTCAGGAACATACTAGTAGAACTCAACCAACTAGAGATCTACTAGTCAAAGACCAACCCCTTCTACAGATGCCCTAGCCCTCCTTATATAGGGGGTGGCTAGGTCTCCAATTAGGGCATACGTGGAGGCATATTCCAGGGAATATGCCTCTTCCCAAAATAGTAAGCCGACCGGGTCACTTTTGCCCAACGTCATCCCTGCAGAGGCTACGTGAGCCTCTACGGCGCCCGCGTCATCCGACACAGGCATCGTCACCTTTGTCGGCCATGCCTTGGTGGTCCTGGCCTCTATCCGCTTTGCTCACGCTCTGTGTATAGTGGTCACCTTTTGACCAGCGAGATATCTTCCTTCTCTTGCAAGCTTGATATAACCCGGATCGTGCCTAGTTGATCCGGCCACACCGGTACCTGCATACAAGTTACATAAATCCTACCGGCATACGACAGGAGTCGACCGGGACTCAGTTAGGCGGACATCCTCAGGTCCGGGTTACTCCGTGATTCGGCCTGCCTTGAGGTGACTCGGCCAGCATTCGCTTTGACCTTGCCGTACCTCGGCTAACTCGGCCATTATACCCCGGCATGACCCTACCCGGGGGTATCCCCCCAACATTAGTCCCCGAAGCTGGTGCGGTCTTAGCTGGCTTAGCCGCTAAGGCCACAGCAGGTTCAATTTCACCGAGCCTTTTGCTCCCTTTTCCAAGTTACATCATATCCCGGATTTCATTGACTATCTTTTCCCTTGTCTCATTCCGAGTTTTTACTCGCTGGCCGGGTCATCCCATAGTTATCCGGGTTACTCTTCCTTCTCTCGTATGCTTCCCCACGTCCTACGTGGAGGGTAATCATTATTTTGCCTCATTTTAAGGGTCCGCGCCAGTTACTGCCGCAGTTAATGTCAGGTGTTACTGTTGCACACGTCACATCATGTCTATCGCTTCGTTAACTGTGTCACCACGTCGCGTCGTGGGATCTCCTGCGCCTTGTGGCCCTTTCTTTGGCTCGTTTTTGATTGGTTGATCCGTATTATACACGGCCACACCGTGTGGCTCTTCTGCACAACATGATCCCACTACCCCTCTTGGGCGTGGTTTAGAGGAGGGGCGTGCCCCTTGGGACTTTTCCACATTCTCGCGCCCCTTTGCCTCTTGTTCTTCTTCCCAGTGCCAGCGTTGCTGCCGCGGACCCTCTTAGTTGCGCCGCCGCTGCACCGTGCCTTGCCGCACCAGCATCGCCGCCACTCCCGCGCATCTCCACCGCCAAGGGTCCGCATCAGTCCAGGCCACTGCCCCCACCGCCGATAGGGCCAGTGAGGACAGCGTCTTAGAGATGACAGAGGAGGAACTCACCGTCACAGAGCAGGAGATGGAGGACGACACAGAGAACACCGAGTGTGGCACCTGGGCTGGGTCCTGGGTATGCCAGGACGACCTGGACTGGTTGTATCGCACGCATCGCATCCCGGAGGGTGTGGTGGCTCGTCTCACCGCCGAGGAACTTGCTCCCTCACCTAACACGGGTGAGTTTGTGGTGTTTCTCTCCCACTTCCAGCGTGGGTTTGGGCTCCCCGTCAGCGACTTTTTCCATGACTGGCTCAATATCTACGAGCTTCAGCCGCATCACCTTCCGGCAAATGCCATCACCTCCCTCTCTGCTTTTGCTTCCACCATAGAGGGCTACGCCGGATGGCCCACTAAGGAGCTCTGGATCCGGTTCTTTGGTATATGCCGGAACGTGATTCCGAATAGAGAGCTTGACCCGGAGGACAAGCAACTCACGCAATTCGGCGCTGGTTCCATCTCTCCTCGGAAACAATCCGTCTTTCCCCGAGTCACGGGGCTTGACTCTTGCAAGGGCTGGGCCCGAACCTTCTTTTATGTCAGAAATGGCACAACTGAAGATCTGATCCGGCTGCGCCCCTACGTTCCGGGTCCTCCTAATCTAGATCTCTGGGACCAGATCCCCAAGAAGCTCACTGTCCTGGCGAACCAAGTCAATAAAAGGTTCCAGGAGCTAAAGGATCCGGGACTGTGCAACAAGGACGCAATGATCACATTCGTCCGCAACCGGATCTCCCCTCTCCAGAAACGCACAAACAAGCTCTGCCACATGAGCTGGCGCCTTGACCCCAACCGGACCTCCTCATTCGAGTTGAGCAACACTGAGATTTTCCGCCAGGTCAGGGCCCTCTTCACCACCAACAAAAAGTTCACCGCTGATTGGGAGTGGGGGATCGAGCACTTCTGCCGAGATAGGCTTCCTCCTGCGGTAAATCTCGTGCTCCAATCTTTTTCCGAATTAAGTCTTATGTCGGAATTTATTGTATGTTTAATCCCTTCGCATTTTCTCTCTTAGATGTTTCTTCAGCAAACTCTTGAGGATGGCACCGAGCCTTCTCTCAAGTGGGCGCCGGATCGAGATGTCCCGGACGAGGAGGAGCCGGATCAGGAGATGTTCCTTCCGTTCCCCGATGCGACCAAGCGACATACCGGTAAACTCTCTTCCATTAGAGATTGGCCTGAGGATGAAGATGATTCTGACGTTGAGGCAATGGAAGCATTTGATGTTGTCCCCCTTTCTTACGCCTTTCCGGCATCACCTAACCCCGATGGGCAGATCCATGAAGATCCTCCCCTCGCTACGGGCGAGCCTGTCCCGGTCGTGCCAAAGAAAAGGGGAGCTGCATCTGCTTCTTCTTCCGAACCTTCCAAACCAGCGAAGAGACAAAGCTGCCACCAAGCCTACGACTAAGGCGATAACCCGGAGAGCTCGCAAGCCCAAGGAGCCTTTGACCTCTGATGAGTAAGTCATTTCTTCCTTATCCAATTTTTTGCTTCGTGATTTGCTATTCATTTGTTCTTCCTTTGTTATAGTTTCTTATCACTCAACATTTGATTCGGCAGGGCCGCGGTGGAGGTTCCTCAGAGCAGATCTGGCATCGCCTCGCCACTCCGACATAGCCCTTCTCCCCCTCATGGCGATGATTCTCGCCCGCTGAGCCCCATTCAGGAGGGTTCAGCAGCTGCTCCGGGTTCTAGCCCACCTCGTCCAGAGGAGGGCAACCTTGGAGCAGGTGGAACTGGCTCTACCGAGGCAGCGACAACCACCACTTCGGCTCCGCCGCAACCAGCTTCATCCGAGATACCAACAGCACCTCCGCCAAGACAAAAATCAGCAGCAGCATCAGTGCCAGCACCAATAGTAGCATCACAAGCATCAGCAACAGCACCAAGTCCTTCCACCTCGTCCGAGTCTTCCAAGACTCGACGAGAAGGCACCAGCAGCACCAAGGCTAGCACTAAGGCAGCTCCCAAGGGCAAATTCGTCGCAGCAACTTCAACCTCTCAGCAGCAGCCCAAGGGCAAAAAGGCTCCTGACACTGCCAGGGCAGCGTCTATCGAGGCTAGACAGCGCACACTTGCGTCCATGCTTTCGAAGAAGACCCCACCGATGAAGGACACCTCTGCCGGGTCAGCTGATGCGCAACTCATTTTGCACACGAGCCCCGCTGTTGCCCAGGTTGAAAGGAGGGAAGCCCATGCTAAGGGTTTGGTCGTGCCCCATATGGTTAGCGGAGAATGCTATCCTCTGACCTTGATCGAGTTTGGTAACAACTGGAACAAGGCAGAGTTCATCCATAATGACGATCTCCCGGAGAAATTTGGGCCTGCCGAGTTTGCTGCACAGATGAACACCGCTGCCAAGGCAATCAACCTTGCGGGTTGGATGATGGAGGTACGCTACTTCGCCTTTTCCTTAACATGTACTAGATATTAGTGATATAACCATTAGTCCCCAAGCCTCCGGGGGAGTAACTTGTTACTCGGTCGGATGCTCCTTAGAGAACTAGCGTAGCTCCTTAGTGACTTTGAATATGCACACACCTAGAGCCGGGTTAAGTTCCGCTTGGCCCGGATCTTGTACACTTCGAATATGCACACACCTAGAGCCGGGTTAAGTTCCCCTTGGCCCGGATTTTGTACACTTCGAATATGCACACACCTAGAGCCGGGTTAAGTTCCGCTTGGCCCGGATCTTGTACACTTCGAATAAGCACACACCTAGAGCCGGGTTAAGTTCCACTTGGCCCGGATCTTGTACACTTCGAATATGCACACACCTAGAGCCGGGTTAAGTTCCGCTTGGCCCGGATCTTGTACACTTCGAATATGCACACACCTAGAGCTGGGTTAAGTTCCGCTTGGCCCGGATCTTGTACACTTCGAATATGCACACACCTAGAGACGGGTTAAGTTCCGCTTGGCCCAAATCTTGTACACTTCGAATATGCACATGACTAATCTATCCTTTTGTACTCTTTTTAGGTGACCACCAATCGCCGGAGTGCTGAGTTTCAGCATCTCTTGGATACTCACAAGATGCTGCGTGCGAAACATACTACACTTCTTGTTGAATACGAGAAAAGGGGTAAGTTTTCTCCTTGGCATTTTTCCCATTTCTCTTCGTATTTTTCCGCCGAACTAATCTGATATTCGGATTGTGCAGCCGGAGTGGAGGCTAAGAACATCCTTATGAGAAAAAATTTGGATCAGATAAAGGGTAAGTCATTTTGCTTAATCTCCCTCTGCGCCCTACCTTCTTTTCTTCTTGGCTCGGCAAATATTCATACCTCGGCTTTGCCGGGTCAACAAACTATTTCAGCATCTGTTGAAGAAGTGTGCCCGTGCCTGATATGATGCTGCATTTTCTCGAACAAGCAGGGCAGCACCAGGCCGAACTCAAGAAGAAGGATGATGAGCTTGCCCTCCTCCGGACAAAGGATGAAGAAATTGCCAAGCTTAAGGCAGAGATGAAGAAACTCAAGGCGCTCCGCAAATCTGAGATGGATAAAGCTGGCCAAGATTTCTCCGAAGAGCAAGAGTGTCTGAACCTCCAAATTGCCAAGGACCAAGAACTGCTGAAAGAGGCCGACACTAAGCTTGAGTCGGCAAATGCCGAACTTGTGCAACTCCGGGAGAGGCGCGACAACTACACCAAGGAGCTGACCCGGATCACAGCCATATTTCTCGTAAGTTCTTTTACTTCAACCGACATTTATCTTTCCGGGTCTACTTCCTTTACTTAATTCACTTGTCTCATTTTTCAGACAAATTTCCGAAGGGCGATGTCATTGCATCCAATGTCGTTACCAAGTTCAGCCAGCAGAGAGGTACTCCATCTGGTCCTGTCACCATTCCTCTTGATCTGGAGGATTTGATAGTCAGCTTGTCCTCCCGAGTCGAGATCGTGAAGAACTATGGCAAGGATATCTTGGATGTAGCAATCCGGATCGTCAATGCCTTTTGGCCTGAAGAAGATACTCTAGAGGGGGCTACTGCTCTTATTGCCAAGCTAATGGAGTGCGAGACCCAACTCGATCTTTGGAGGGAATCCGCTGGACGCGCCAGAGCTGAAATCGTCCTCCACTATGTGCTCACATGGTATGAAAAGATAAACCTGAAGCTTCTCGAGCGCATGCGCACTGGATCAAGGTAGTCCACTGACCCAGATTGGATTGCTCGACGCAAGGCTTGTGCCCATAGCCTCATTCAATATGCCCCCATCCATCAATGGAATGAGGGACCAAGTTTCCTTGGTGCTGTCGATGACGAATATGTCGAAGATGGTTCGGGTGAGGAAGAAGAGGACGGAGCCTCGGATGTCGAAGAGGATGAAGACGAAGCTGAAGCCGAGGCCGGAGCTACACCTGCTGGCGCTGAGTTACCTCCTCCTGTTGCTCCTTGATTAGAAACACTTTGCAGTTTATCAGACCCCCGGTATGCCGGGTGCAAATGTATTAAGCACACTAGTTATATTTTGCTACTAAGTTGTTTGTGCCGGATTAACTTGGGCGTAGTCCCCGAGTTTCATTTTCTTGTTCCTCCAATTTCTTGGCTCGGCTCATGTCTACCTTGGTTCAGTTTTATGACTTACGAGTCCGAGTTTCAAAAATTGATTTAACAATACTTGGAAACTTTAGGATTAGCTCAAAATAATTCAGCATAATAAAAACATGGTAAACATAAAGTTAGTCGAAATAACAAATGTCGGCTCGATTAAGTTCTTTTCCTTAGTCATTTTTGGTGTGCTACGCAATTCCAAACTTGTTCTCTTGCTTGCCATGAAGCCAAATCTTGTTAGACAGCAGCAAATCGAAGAGTTGAGTTTTTGGTGCTCACACACTACTAATCTGGCTTAGGTAGAAGCAACTTACACCAGCCGACATAAAAATAAATAACGAATACAGGAAACAATGAATACCATTAAGGCAGTCCTCGAGTTAGTACTCGAGGTGCCAAGATTTCATTGATAAGCTTATTGTCGGCATACATACCGACATATGAGAGACTCGGATACACACACTTCTTTGCTAAGTCTAGAATGGTCGAAGTAGAGCTACATTCCACGGACGCTTAGATCCCTCGCCGGACCTGTCCGCCTTGTTCTTCTCCTGTGGTTTTGCATCGATGAGATAATACGAGTCATTGTGCAATGCTTTGGTCACAACGAATGGCCCCTCCCATGGGGGGGATAGCTTATGCATGACAGCAGTACGTTGTACCAACCGGAGCACCAGATCACCTTTCCGAAAGACTCAAGGGTTAACTTTCCGGATATGATAGCGTCGGAGATTTTGCTGATATATGACGGATCTGGAAATGCCAATTCTCTCGCTTCTTCCAGCAGATCAACATTATTTTGCCGGGCTTCTCACACTTCGGCTTCTGTGTATTGGGTGACTCTGGGCGAATCATGCTCTATGGCAGCTGGTAATACAGCTTCTGCCCCATATACTAGAAAGAATGGCGTATAGCCTGTTGATCGATTCGGAGTTGTTCTTAAACTCCACAGTACCGCTGGTAGTTCTTCTATCCAGCACCCCGCTGATCTTTGCAGCAGCTCAATGAGCCGAGGTTTTATCCCGGATAATACTAATCTGTTGGATCTTTCCACTTGTCCGTTCGATGCGGGGTGGGCTACCGAGGCAACGTCCAGCCAGATCTTTTTATCTCGGCAGAATCATGCAAATGCTCCTTCGGCAAAATTTGTGCCATTATCTGTTATGATAATGTGAGGATAGCCGTATCTCAAGATGATATCTTTGAGGAATGTTACGCCGTAGCTCCATCACATTTTATTATTGGCTTCACTTCAATCCACTTTGTAAACTTGTCCACCATAACCAAGATATGGGTCATATTTCCCCTTGCTGGTTTGAACGGGCCAACCATATCCAAACACCATACGGCAAATGGCCAGGTTATTGGTATGGTCTTGAGCTCCGACATTGGCATATGTGTCGTGGTTGCATACCTCTAACAGCCATTGAATTTTCTCACCAAATCTTCTGCTTGTTCTAAGGCACTTGGCCAGTAGAATCCATGCCGGAAAGCTTTTGCCACCAACGCTCTGGATGAGGCATGATGCCCACATTCCACTTGATGTATATCCCGGAGGATATCCAGCCCTTATTTCGAGTCAACACATCGCTAGAGGACATTAGTGACACTTCTCTTGTGTAGTTCGGCGTTGATGATTGTGTACACCTTTGTGCGCCTCTGAGTTTGCCTGGAAAGCATCTCTTCACTGGGCAAAGTTCCATCCTTCAGGAGTTGAAATATGGGCAAGCTTCTGCTACTTCATTCGCCAAAACAACTCCCCATCTACTTCCATTTGCTCCACCGGCATAACCTCGGCCGGATCATGCTGCGCAGTCCCCGGGTTTCCTGAACCACTTCCCACGTCAATGTCCATGGGTACAGCTCCGGACTCCAGATCTGCCGGGATATAGATTGAGTCAGTTTCTGGGGACGGCCTGATAGATGGTTTTCTGAGGTGCTCCAGTGCTACACCCGGTGGAATTTCTTGTCGGGTTGATCCGAGCTTCGAAAATACATCGGCAGCCTTGTTTTCTAGCTGGGGTACATGGTGAAACTCGCATCCCTCAAAGTACCCAGATATCTTTTGCACATGGAATCTGTACAATGCCATGTTTGGATCAAGAGCGTCCCACTGCCCCGAGACTTGCTGAACTACCAAATCTGAGTCGCCAAAGCATTGGATCCGACGTATTCCAATTTCTTTTGCCACTTTGAGCCCATGCACAAGTGCTTCATATTCAGCGACATTGTTTGACGCGGCGAAATGGATTTGCAGCACATACTTCAACTGGTCTTTCTTTGGCGAGGTAAGTACCACTCCGGCGACTAACCCGGTTTTCGTCTTTGATCCGTCAAAGTGCATTCTCCAGTAGTTCGGATCTGGTAACGATGGTTCGTATTGCATCTCGGCCCAATCTACGAAAAAGTCAGCCACAGCCTAAGACTTGATCGCATCTCTCATGTCGTATTGTGGAGCATAAGGGGCTAGCTCAATTGCCCATTTTGCGATTCGGCCGCTTGCATCCTTGTTACTCATTATCTCAGATATGGGGGCTTCACATATCACTTTGATGGGGTGTTCTTCAAAGTAGTGCTTTAGCTTCTTTGCTGACATGTATACACCATATGCCATTTTCTGATAGTGAGGATAGTTTTGTTTTGACGCGGATAACACCTCGCTCAGGTAATAGACTGGCCTCTGCACCGACTTACCTTCTTCTTCGCGCTCTACCACTACCACTGCACTCACAACTCGGTTGGTTGCGGCTATATAGAGCAACATTGGCTCTTTTGATAGTGGAGAGGCTAACACTAGTGCAGTGGCTAACATTTTCTTTAATTGGATAAAGGCTTCGTTGGCCTGCGGCGTCCATATGAACTTATCCGCTTTTTTCATTAGTTGATAGAGAGGCAATGCCTTTTCTCCCATTCGACATACAAACCGACTTAAAGATGCCAGGCAACCAGTGAACTTCTGGACATCATTAAGACACTTCGGCAACTCCATTCACTCTATGCCTCAGATTTTAGTTGGGTTAACTTTGATACCTCGGCTGGATACAAGAAATCCGAGTAATTTTCCAGCCGGGACACCGAAGGTACATTTTTCCGGGTTAAGATTCATCCGGAATCGTCTCAGGTTCGCGAACATTTGCCTGATATCATCAAGGAGCGTTTTTCTTTCCTTGGTCTTTATAACCACATCATCCACATATACTTTCACATTTCCACCAATTTGATCATGCAAACATTTTTGCATACATCTTTGGTACGTTGCCCCTGCATTACGTAAACCAAAAGGCATGTTGCGATAGCAATAAGCCCCATACGGGGTGATAAATGCAGTCTTTATTTGATCATTCGGATTTAGGGGTATCTGGTGGAAACCAAAATATGCATCTATGAATGACAACAGTTCACACCCAGCAGTTGAATCTATGACCTGATCTATCCTTGGCAGTGGGAATGGATATTTTGGGCACGCCTTATTCAGGTTCGTCTAATCGATGCACATACGCCAAACCACTGCTACATCTGGATCATCTTTCTTCTTTTCCATAAGCACCGGATTAGATAGCCAATCCGGGTAAAGCACTTCCATGATAAACCCGGCTACAAGGAGCCGAGCTATCTCATCCCTAATTACTTTTCTCCTATCTTCAGCGAAGCGGCGGAGAGGTTGCTTCACCGGCCTTGCTCCGGGTCTCACATTCAAAGAGTGCTCGGCCAACTCCCTCGGAACACCTTATAAGTCCTGTGTGGACCAAGCAAAAATATCCCGATTCTCATGGAGGAAGTTGACGAGCTCGCTTTCCTATTTGTTATTTAACCTGGCACCAATTGTTACGGTGCGCTCTGGGAACAGATCATCAACAGGCACTTTCTTCATATCCTTCGTTGCTTGAAACGAGACACTTTCATGCAGGTTACTCAGCATCGGCATATACTGCTGCGCGGACTGAGCCAGTGCCTCCACTTCCTGTATCTTTCTTTTCTCTTGCGCAATCACGAGTGACTCGGCTAGGTTAGACCCGGCCGATGTACACTCAATGGAACATCGGAAATCTCCAGCTATGGTAATTACTCCATTTGGCCCGGGCAACTTCATCTTCAAGTAACTGATGTGACAACTTGCCATGAACTTGTTCAGTGCTGGCCTGCCAAGTAACGCGTGATACGCACTTTCTAAATTCACAACCTCAAACTCCAAGTTCTCAGTTCGGCAGTTATCTCGCGTGCCGAATAACACATCGACTCGGACTTTGCCAATGGGCTCACAGGATATGCCTACCATGAAACGTTGTTCTGGTAGCCTGGAGCATGTTCTCCGAGATACCAAACTTGCGCATTGTATCCACATACATGATATTGATGCTGCCGCCATTGTCTATCAGCACCTTAGAAAATCTCACATTGATATTTGGCCCGATGAATGTGGGGTCCATCACTAATGCATACGAACCGGGGCTAGGCATAAGCTTGGGGTGATCCTTGATACTCCAGGTGATTTCCTGATCCGACCAAGGCATATACCTTGTTACTGCGGGCATTACCGCATTCACGTCCATATGTCGGCGCTGCAAACTCTTTCTATCTGTTTCCTCTCTGGTAAACACACAGTAACTCTGGTGATGCTCTCTGTATTCATTTCTCCCCTCATTTCCGGGATACCTCTGATCTGGCTGATGCTGATTTTCTACCTGATGCACTGCATCTCTTCTCTCATGGTTTTCATACCTCGGCGGAGGGGGTGGCAACATTAACTATTGCGTGTTCGCTCCAGAGAGCAATTGCTTCCGGGGTAACTCCTGCCGAGGTTGATCATTCCGAGGTGCCTGAGCATTCCCCGAACCACTTTGTTATATCTTCCTCATCCACTCACATTGCCGAGTCATGTGACCTGCCGGGCTATTCGGATTTGGCGTGTGAAATTTACACGGTTGATCCAGCATTGCCTCATAGGTATACCTCGGACGGTCCTTCTTTTCTTGCCATCGCTTTCTTCCGCTCAAGGCCAAAGTTTTCTTGCCATCATTTCTTGGGGTCCATTGTTGCCCTCCAGTTTTCTGACGCTGATTACTCCCTGCTCCGGGTTGATCCTGATTCATAGCAGCAACTTGTTGCGAACTGTATCTGTAATCCGGTCTATCATCTCTTCTCTTACCCCGATAATCATTTCGCCGGGATGATCCGGCTCCATCTCTCTGGTAGTACTCCTCATTTGACTCGTTTGACACAAGCCTAGGTTGAGTCGGATCACCCAATGCATATGAATCAGCAATCCGGATTGTCTCTGCCAGTGTAGTTGGCATATCCCTTTGTAGCCTTTGCCACAACATGCTCGCATATCTACACCCTTGTGCAAACCAAACTATTGCCTATAACTCGATCACCCCCTCACACGAGTTTCGCACTGTGCACCACCATGTTAAGAACTCCCGGTCCGTCTCATTCGGTCGCTGTTTGCACATTGCTAGGGTCTGTGGCCTATTCGGCCTCTGATACGTGCTCGAGAAGTTGCTTACAAACATTTCCTCAAAATCAATCCAACAGTTGATACTTCCGGGTGGCAAATTGTTTAGCCATACCCTTGCTGGCCCCTCCAGCATTTGAGGTACGTATCTCACAGCCCATCTCAAGTTGCATGTAGCAATTTTCACCGCCGTAGCATAGTTGATCAACCAATCCTCCGGCTTTGTGCTACCGTCATATGTTTTCGTACCTCTGGGTAACTGAAAGTTTGGTACCGGAGGCTCCTTCATGATCCGGGGCCCAAAACACGCCGGACCCGGAGGACCTTGACACTCAATTTGCTCCGACCTATAAAGCCAATCCAGCTTCAACCTAGCATCATCAGGCATCAAGTCCCTGCTTCCCAATCTTGACCCTATCACATGATATTCCAGCCTTGGATATCCTGCATTCACCATTTCCGAATCACCATCATTATATCTGTCTTGCTCTCGTGGGGCGCCTCTCTGTTGCATACCTCGGCCAGCACTTTTCTCTTGCCATGGTATATTCCGCTGCTACGGTTTCCCTGATCCCGCCGAGTTGCACTGTCCGGCATTGCCGTTTACAGCATTTCCTTGACCGGCATTGCCTTGGTCGCGGTTACCTCGGCCAGCTTCACCTCGGCTGACACTTCGTCGATCATTATTTGCCTGCACTGCTTTTCCTTTCCCTACCCTTGCTGGGTCATATGGGACTATCTGTTTGTTTCTCCTCGCCAAGGTTACCACCTCCTCTCTTCTTGGGTCTCTGTGAGGGGATGATGCTGCTCCAGCTGATTTCTCCGGGTTACCTACAGCTGAATGAACAACTTTGGATGCCCCAGCCCTTGCCGGGTTTGCCCTGAGCAACTCTTCATTTTGTCTGTTCGCGATCTGAACTAGCTCATTGACTCTTTCCTGCTGTCTTTGCCAGGCTTCACCCGTCAAACCCTCTAACTCGGATGCAGCTGCATCCGCTGCTCTAAGGTTCTTTGCCGGGGTACTGTACTTGGCAGCCCCGCGGACATAAAGTTCTCTGACTCCTCAACTCTAGTATCACCCTCTTTGTTCATTTCACTGATGAGGTTTTTCCCCTTTACTGTTACAGCATCTACCTTATTCGCTCTTGCGTACTCACGCAGTGTCATGTTCAATGACTGCTGAGCCGCGGCTATCTTTTTCGCACCCTCTAGTATTTTCTGCCTAGTTTCCTCTAACTTGGCCTGTGCCTGAACCGGATCTACTGCAGGTGCTATGGGGATCTCTAAGCTATCTATCGCATGCTGCAGCACATTCTCAGGCCTCTCTAGTGGAGGACCTCTACTTTTCCTCGGTGCCTTGGGCGTTACCTCCGGATCTGGTGCCGGATCCTTGCTCGCACCAGCGCCAGGCGCTGTCATCATCACCTCGGCGCGGTCAAGGGAGCGAGTGGTACGCGCCCCGTGAACCATGCTAAGGGATGGCTCGTCTCCCTCGATGACGTGCTGCGGGTGAACGCACGACACATCGACAGCGACGTAGATCTTGTGCGCGCCGATCTTGACGAAGAGGCCGTTGCGCGGGAGAGGTCGCTTGCCGAAGC
Source organism: Avena insularis (assembly GCA_023614405.1). Lineage (NCBI taxonomy): Eukaryota > Viridiplantae > Streptophyta > Magnoliopsida > Poales > Poaceae > Avena > Avena insularis. Next base: position 652,470,388 of record CM042690.1, on the reverse strand, counting down.
AGCCAGCGTTGTCGCTGACAAAGTCCAGCGCTCCAAAGCGCTGAACAAGCCCGGAGACGATGCGTTCGCCGGTGCCGATGAGGTTTCCCGTCCAGATCTTCACTCCTGCTAGCGCCGCTAGCCCCACGGTGGGCGCCAACTATCATGGTGGTGTCACGGCAGATGCCATTGATAGGCTAAAGGTGGGGACAAGATGCACTAGAGGAATCCAGGGATGGATAGTGTGGTGATTCCACACACAGATGTTTGTATTTGATTCACTTCCAAGGTTTACAAGTGCTCCTTGAGCTGTATTGGGGAGAGTAGGAAGAAGGAACTCTCTTACTCTCACCACTAGCTAGCCCTCGGGAACATACTAGTAGAACTCAACCAACTAGAGATCTACTAGTCAAAGACCAACCCCTTCTACAGATGCCCTAGCCCTCCTTATATAGGGGTGGCTAGGTCTCCAATTAGGGCATACGTGGAGGCATATTCCAGGGAATATGCCTCTTCCCAAAATAGTAAGCCGATCGGGTCACTTTTGCCCAACGTCATCCCTGCAGAGGCTACGTGAGCCTCTGCGGCGCCCGCGTCATCCGACACAGGCATCGTCACCTTTGTCGGCCATGCCTTGGTGGTCCTGGCCTCTATCCGCTTCGCTCACGCTCTGTGTATAGTGGTCACCTTTTGACCAGCGAGATACCTGTTGGAGATATGCCCAAGAGGCAATAATAAAAGTGGTTATTATTATATCGTTGTGTTTATGATGAATGTTTACATCCCATGCTATAATTGTATTATAAGGAAACACTAATACATGTGTGTTTTGTAAACGTAAAAGAGTCCCTAGTAAGCCTCTTGTTGAACTAGCTTGTTGATTAATACATGATCATGGTTTCCTGATCATGGACATTGGATGTCATTGATAACAAGGTTATATCATTAGGAGAATGATGTGATGGACATACACCCATAGTAAGTGTAGCATAAGATCAAGTCATTTAGTTCATATTGCTACAAGCTTTCAAATGCATAGTAACCTAATCCTTCGACCATGAGGTTATGTTAATCACCATCACCGGATGGGTGCTTTGATGACATCAAACACCGCTTCGTAACTGGGTGGTTATAAAGGTGTCATTGGGTATTTTCTGAAAGTATGTGTTGAAGCGCATGGACCAAGATTGGGATTTGTCCATCCATATGACGGATAGATATGCTCTAGGCCCTCTCGGTGGAATGTCACCTAGTTAGCTTGCAAGCATGTGACTAGGTCACAAGGGATGACATAACATGGAACGAGTAAAGAGTACTTATCGGTAACGAGGTAGAACTAGGTATGGAGATACCGACGATCAAACCTCAGATAAGTAGAATATCGCATGACAAAGGGAATTGGTTTCGTATGTTAATGGTTCTATCGATCACGAAGCCATCGTTGAGTATGTGGGAGCCGTTATGGATCTCCAAATCCCGCTGATGGTTATTGATCGGAGAGGTGTCTCCATCATGTCTGCATATTCACGAACCGTAGGGTGACACACTTAAGGTTCGATGCTGTTTAGGTAGATATGGAATGTGTGTTGGAGACCGAATATTGTTCGGAGTCTCGGATTGGATCTGGGACATCACGAGGAGATCCGGAATTGTTCGGAGAATAAGATTCATATAATGGAGATCATTTTCTAGGTTCGGAAATGTTCCAGAGTGTTTTTATGGGGATTCTAGAAGGTTTTGAAATGTTCCGGAAAGTTCCAGAAGGTTCCGTGGACTTTACTTGAAAACCAAGAAAGGAAAGGGGAAGACTTGGGGGGGGGAAGGAAACTCCCTCCCCCCTCTCCCTTGTGCGCTGGCCCTAGGAGGTGGGCCTAGGGGTGGGAACCCTAGGTGGCACCCCTCCCTCTATATATAGAGGGGTGGAGGCGCCACCACCCCTTGCCCCTACACTCTTGCCCTAGCCGCCTCTCTCCTCCTTGGCTCTGCTCAAGCTTAGGCGAAGCCCTGCAGAATTCTCTACTCCACCACCACCACCATGCCGTCGTGCTGTTGGGATTCCGTGGAGAGATCTACTACCTCCGCTGCTCGCTAGAACAGGGAGAGGAAGGTGTGCATCGACTCCGCACATGTGACCGATCATGAAGCGCTGCTTAACGCCGCGGAAGGATCGTCTACTCGATCTTGAGATCGGCAAGTGATCGTCTACATCAACCACGAGATCCGATCTCGCACAAGGCTTTCGGATCTACAAGGGTTAGTACAGATCTATCTCGTTACACATGTCTAATAGATTAGATCTTGGATTTTATCTAGATTAGATCTGGGTTTTGTTCGTTCTTGCGATAGAATTTTTTTGTTTTCCATGCTACGAACCCATCAGTGGTATCAGAGCCGCGTCTATGCGTAGATCTATTGCACGAGTAGAACACAATGGTTTTGTGGGTGTTGGTGCTCGTGCCGTCTTTTGCTTTGTGTACTTTGCATCTTGGGGTATGGTGGGATGAAGCGGCTCGGGCTAACCTTACATGTCATCGCACATGAGACTTGCTCCACGCTTGACCTGTAACTTGCTTTGCACAAGTTGCTTTGCGGGTGTTTGTCTCTCCCAACATAGTATAGATCCAATTTACACTTTGCACTTGATAGCACTTGTATCAACGTTGTGGTTTCAGTTTCGTAGGAAAGATCCGTTCTTATTCGAAAGCCCCAAACCACGTAAAACATGCAAACAAAATTAGAGGCGTCTAACTTGGTTTTGCAGGGGTTTTGTGATGTGATGTGGCCATCATGTGATTGTGATTATATTTGATGTATGCAATGATCCTTGTTGTAATATGGCAACCGGAAGGAGCCTAATGGTTGTCTTTAATTCTGTTAAGACCTGCGTGTCTATTCATCTTGTAATAGCTTTATTCCAAGTAGTTGTAATAGTTGCTAGTGATGATGGACAACCATGAAGCGGCACCACATGACCTTGACGCAATGCTGGTGATGATGGAGATCATGTCCGTGCTTTGGAGATGGAGATCAAAGGCATAAGAAGAAAGGGCCATATCATATCACACTAATTATGAATTGCCTGTGATGTTAATCCTTTATGCATATTGTATTGCTTAGATCGTGATGGTAGCATTATAAGATGATCCCTCTCACTAAATATCAAGTAATAAAGTGTTCATCCTTAGTTGGCACCGTTGCTAAGACTCGTCGTTTTCGAAGCATCTCGTGATGATCGGATGTGATAGATTCTACGTGTGCATACAACAGGTGCAAGCCAGATTTGCACATGCGGAAACTAAGGTTAATCTTGACGAGCCTAGCATGTACAGACATGGTCTCGGAACACGAAATACCGAAAGGTAGAGCATGAGTCATATAAATGATATGATGAACATGAAGATTGTTCGCCGATGAAACTACATCTTCTCTCGTGAAGATCGGACTTGGTGTAGTGGATTTGGTTCGTGTAATCACTAAGACAACATGAGGGATGTTGTTTTGAGTGGGAGTTCACCTAGTTAATTTAAGAATTAAAACTGAACTCAATTTATCATAAACTTAGTCTAAACTACTTTGCAAATTTGTTGTAGATTATGGCAAACCTCCCCGTCAATTTCAATGCGTTCCTAGAGAAAGAAAAGCTTAAGAACAATGGAAGCAACTTCACGGACTGGTTCTGTGGACTGAAGATTGTCCTCAGGGCTGGTCAGTTGACCTATGCGCTCGAAGCACCGCTAGGTGACCCACCTGCAGATGATGCCACCGATGACATAAAGAATTTTTACGCCACTCGGAAAAATCACTACTCCACAGTTCGGTGTGCCATCCTGTACGTTTTAGAAACGGAGCTTCAGAAGCGCTTTGAGCACCACGAGCCGTTCGAGATCATTAAGGAGCTCAGGCTGATTTTTGAGACTCACGCGGCCGTGGAGAGCTATGAGGCCTCCGAAAAGTTCTTTAACTGTAAGATGGAAGAGGGAAGCTCCGTTAGCGAGCACGTGCTCACCATGTCTGGGCACGCAAACAAGCTCCAAGAGTTGGGGATAACGATTCCTAATGAGTTAGGGATTCACCGTGTCCTCCAATCACTGCCACCGAGTTATAAGAACTTTGTGATGAACTACAATATGCACTGCATGAACAAGACGTTGCATGAACTATCGTCCATGCTGAAAACTGCTGAAGTGGAGATCAAGAAGGAGCACCAAGTGTTGATGGTCAATAAGACCACCAATTTCAAGAAACAGGGCAAGCCTAAGAACAAGGGCAACTTCAAGAAGGACGGCAAGAAAGCTGCCGCACCTGCTAAGAAGCCCAAGGCTGGTCCTAAGCCTGAAACTGAATGCTTTCTCGCAAGGGTGCTGGTCATCGAAGCGTAACTGCCCCAAGTACCTGGCGGATCTGAAGAACGGCAACATCAAGAAGAAAGGTATATTCGATATACATGTTATTGATGTGTATCTTACTAGTAATCGTAGTAGTGCCTGGGTATTTGATACTGGTTCGGTTGCTCATATTTGTAACTCGAAACAGGAGCTGCGGAATAAGCGAAGACTGGCGAGAGACGAGGTGACGATGCGCGTTGGAAATGGCTCCAAGGTTGATGTGATCGCCGTCGGCATGCTCCCTCTACATCTACCTTCGGGATTAGTTTTAAATTTGAATAATTGTTATTTGGTGCCTGCGTTAAGCATGAACATTATATCTGGATCTTGTTTATTGCGAGACGGTTACTCTTTTAAGTCCGAGAATAAAGGTTGTTCGATTTGTATGAGTAATATCTTTTATGGTAATGCACTTGAGATGAATGGTTTATTCTTACTGAATCTCGATAGTAGTGATACACATGTTCACAACATAGATGCTAAACGAACAAAATTGAATGATAATTCTACATACATGTGGCACTGTCGTCTTGGTCACATTGGAGTGAAGCGTATGAAGAAACTCCATTCTGATGGACTTCTTGAATCACTTGATTTTGAATCACTTGAAAGATGTGAAGCATGTCTAATGGGAAAAATGACTAAGACTCCATTCTCTGGTATAATGGAGCGAGCTACAAACTTATTGGAAATAATACATACCGACGTGTGCGGTCCAATTAGTGTAGCATCGTGTGGTGGATATCGTTATGTTCTCACTTTCACGGATGACTTAAGTAGATATGGGTATGTCTACTTTATGAAACATATGTCCGAAACTTTCGAGAAGTTTAAGGAATTTCAAAGTCAAGTGGAAAATCATCATAACAAGAAGATTAAGTTTCTGCGTTCTGGCCGCGGAGGTGAATATCTAAGTTATGAGTTTGGCATGTATTTAAAGAAATGTGGAATACTTTCTCAATTGACACCGCCGGGAACACCACAACGTAATGGTGTGTCCGAACGTTGTAATCGAACTCTCTTAGATATGGTTCGGTCTATGATGTCTCTTACAGATTTACCGCTATCGTTTTGGGGCCGCATTCACTTTAAATAGGGCACCATCTAAATCCATTGAAACGACACCGTATGAATTGTGGTTTGGAAAGAAACCTAAGTTGTCATTCCTTAAAGTTTGGGGTTGCGAAGCATATGTAAAGAAGTTACAACCTGATAAGCTTGAACCCAAAGTGGAGAAATGCGTCTTCATAGGATACCCTAAAGAAATAATTGGGTATACCTTCTATCATAGATCCGAAGGCAAAGTTTTCGTTGCCATGAATAGATCCTTTCTTGAGAAGGAGTTTCTCTCGAAGGAAGTGACTGGAAGGAAAGTAGAACTCGACGAGGTTATTGAACCTTCTCTCGGAGTTGATAGTAACGCAACACCGGAAGATGTTTTTGTGCCGCCTGCACCAATTGGAGAGGAAGCTAATGATGGTGATCATGAAACTCCGAACGAAGTTGCTGCTGAACCTCGCAGGTCAACGAGGGTTCGTACCACTCCTGATTGGTATGACCCTGCCTTGAACGTCATGTTGGTGGACAACACTGATGACCCTGCGACATATGAAGAAGCTATGGTGAGCCCAGATTCCGACAAATGGCTAGAAGCCATGAAATCCGAAATGGGATCCATGTAAGAAAACCAAGTGTGGACTTTGGTGGACTTACCGGATGGCCGTAAGGCTGTCGAGAACAAATGGATTTTCAAGAGAAAAATAGATGTTGATGGTAATGTTACCGTCTATAAAGCTCGAATTGTCGCGAAAGGGTTCCGACAAATTCAAGGAGTTGACTATGATGAGACATTCTCACTAGTAGCGAAGCTAAAGTCTGTGAGGATTTTGTTAGCAATTGCTGCATATTTCGATTATGAGATTTGGCAGATGGATGTCAACACGGCGTTCCATAATGGAGACATCGAGGAAGAGTTGTATATGGTACAACCCAAGGGTTTTTCGATCTTAGTGATGTCGAAGGTATGCAAACTTCAGCGCCCATTTATGGATCAAGCATCCCGGAGTTGAAATCGACATTTTGATAAAGTAATCAAAAACTTTGGATTTATACAAACTTATGGAGAAGCTTGTATTTACAAGAAAGTGAGTGGGAGCTCTATAGCATTCCTAGTACTATATGTAGATGACATATTGTTGATTGGGAATGACATAGAACTTCTTAATAGTGTCAAAGCCTATTTGAATAATAGTTTTTCAATGAAGGATCTTGGCTAAGCATATATTCTAGGCATCAAGATTTATAGAGATAGATCAAGACGCCTAATAGCGCTTTCACAAAGTACATACTTGGACAAAGTTCTAAAGAAGTTTAGAATGGAAGAGAGCAAGAAAGGGTTCATGCCCATGTTGTCAGGTAAGACCTTGAGTAAGACTCAAAGTCCAGCTACGGCAGAAGATAGAGAGAAAATGAATAATATTCCTTATGCCTCGACCATAGGTTCTATCATGTATACCATGCTGTGTACAAGACCGGATATAGCACATGCTGTTAAATTGACTAGCAGATATCAAAGTGATCCTGGAATGGAGCACTGGACAACGGTCAAGAATATCCTAAAGTACCTAAATAGGACTAAGGATATGGTTCTTTCTTATGGAGGTGATGAACAGTTGTTGTAAATAGTTACACTGATGCTAGTTGGAACACCGATCCAGATGACTCAAAGTCACGGTCTGGATACGTATTTATTTTGAATGGTGCTGCAGTGAGCTGGAGGAGTGCTAAGCAAAGCGTTGTGGCGAAATCTTCAACTGAATCGGAATACATAGCTGCTTCGGAGGCTGCACAAGAAGCCATATGGATGAAGGAGTTCATTACTGAACTTGGCGTGGTTCCTAGTGCGTTGGACCCGATGGCCATCTACTGTGACAACACAGGTGCCATAGCTAATGCACAGGAGCCAAGGTCACATAGCAAGCTGAAACACATCAAGCTACGTTTCCATGCTATTCGCGAGTATGTCCAAGATGGTGACATAAAGATTTGCAAAGTACACACTGATCTGAATGTGGCAGATCCGTTGACTAAACCTCTCCCTAGAGGAAAGCATGACCAACACCAGAACGCCATGGGTGTTAGGTATATTACCATGTAATCTAGATTATTGACTCTAGTGCAAGTGGGAGACTGTTGGAGATATGCCCAAGAGGCAATAATAAAAGTGGTTATTATTATATCTTTGTGTTTATGATGAATGTTTACATCCCATGCTATAATTGTATTATAAGGAAACACTAATACATGTGTGTGTTGTAAACGTAAAAGAGTCCCTAGTAAGCCTCTTGTTGAACTAGCTTGTTGATTAATACATGATCATGGTTTCCTGATCATGGACATTGGATGTCATTGATAACAAGGTTATATCATTAGGAGAATGATGTGATGGACATACACCCATAGTAAGTGTAGCATAAGATCAAGTCATTTAGTTTGTATTGCTACAAGCTTTCAAATGCATAGTAACCTAATCCTTCGACCATGAGGTTATGTTAATCACCATCATCGGATGAGTGCTTTGATGACATCAAACACCGCTTCGTAACTGGGTGGTTATAAAGGTGTCATTGGGTATTCTGAAAGTATGTGTTGAAGAGCATGGACCAAGATTGGGATTTGTCCATCCATATGACGGATAGATATGCTCAGGCCCTTCTGTGGAATGTCATCTAGTTAGCTTGCAAGCATGTGACTAGGTCACAAGGGATGACATAACATGGAACGAGTAAAGAGTACTTATCAGTAACAAGGTAGAACTAGGTATGGAGATACCGACGATCAAACCTCGGATAAGTAGAATATCGCGTGACAAAGGGAATTGGTTTCGTATGTTAATGGTTCTATCGATCACGAAGTCATCGTTGAGTATGTGGGAGCCGTTATGGATCTCCAGATCCCGCTGATGGTTATTGATCGGAGAGGTGTCTCCATCATGTCTTCATATTCACGAACCGTAGGGTGACACACTTAAGGTTCGATGCTGTTTAGGTAGATATGGAATGTGCGTTGGAGACCGAATATTGTTCGGAGTCTCGGATTGGATCTGGGACATCACGAGGAGATCCGAAATTGTCCGGAGAATAAGATTCATATAATGGAGATCATTTTCTAGGTTCGGAAATGTTCCGGAGTGTTTTTATGGGGATTCTAGAAGGTTTCGGAATGTTCCGGAAAGTTCCAGAAGGTTCCGTGGACTTTACTTGAAAACCAAGAAAGGAAAGGGGAAGACTTGGGGGGGAGGAAACTCCCTCCCCCCTCTCCCTTGTGCGCTGGCCCTAGTAGGTGGGCCTAGGGGTGGGAACCCTAGGCCGCACCCCTCCCTCTATATATAGAGGGGTGGAGGCGCCACCCCCCCTTGCCCCTACACTCTTGCCCTAGCCGCCTCTCTCCTCCTCCTTCGCTCTGCTCAGGCTTAGGCGAAGCCCTGCAGAATTCTCTACTCCACCACCACCACGCCGTCAGCTGGGATTCCGTGGAGAGATCTACTACCTCCGCTTGCTGGAACGGGAGAGGAAGGTTCGCATCGACTCAGACGTGTGACCGATCATGAAGCGCTGCGAACGCTGCCGGAAGGATCGTCTACTCGATCTTGAGATCGGCAAGTGATCGTCTACATCAACCACGAGGTCCGATCTCACACAAGGCTTTCGGATCTACAAGGGTTAGTACAGATCTATCTCGTTGCACATGTCTAATAGATTAGATCTTGGCTTTTATCTAGATTAGATCTGGGTTTTGTTCGTTCTTGCGGTAGAAATTTTTTGTTTTCCATGCTACGAACCCATCAATACCTTCCTTCTCTTGCAACCTTGATATAACCCGGATCGTGCCTACTTGATCCGGCCACACCGGTACCTGCATACAAGTTACATAAATCCTGCCGGCATACGACATGAGTCGGCCAGGACTCAGTTAGGCGGACATCCTCAGGTCCGGGTTACTCCGTGATTCGGCCTGCCTTGAGGTGACTCGGCCAGCATTCGCTTTGACCTTGCCGTACCTCGGCTAACTCGGCCATTATACCCCGGCGTGACCCTACCCGGGGGTATCCCCCAACACATATACATAACTCCATGGACTTACAAGCTCCCCTTTCATTTCACACCGACGACATCCATAAACAAAAGAGCATGATATCAACTAGGTACAAAGTACAAGTGCAATGTTGAAAGCATTCCCCATGACAGCATGGTTCTGCTAATCCCCAACAAATAAGTGCAAGCATATACAACATAGACAACACAATGGTTCAAGTTTATTAAGGGCAAGAAAAGTAAAGTGTGCCATCAAGTTCGTGAGAGCTTTAATCACTAGTTTTCTCATAACAAGATTAATTCGGAAGGTAGATAAAAACATGAATATACTTGGAATAGCATATGCTAATAGGTAGGTATGGTGGACTCTTTGGAATAACTTGGTTTTATTTCGAGTTGGATGCATGAGTGGAACTCATACTTGGTTATGGAGGCTAGCAAAAGACTGGGAGCGACCAACTAAGAGAGCAATAATGGCCATAATCATGGAGAGCGACAAAACATCATTGATAAAAGCATAAAGTGATACTACAAGTTGAAAACTAAAGGATCATAAAGGCTATGGTGACTTGGGATAGTCATAACATGGTGTGAGCATGTGCCAAGTCAACCCAAATAAAGCATCAAAGGAGAATACCACAATACTATGCTTTAATATGCTAAAACAACGCATGATCCTTCCAAGGCACATTAAGCAATCTCAATTGTTTATAACAAGTCATGCTACAGCAAAGAATACTAAGCATAAAGCCAAAACAATATCAAGCATGGCATGACAAAGCATAGGCACAGTCAAAAACAAGCTCTCTTTACCACTTAAGCATGAACTTTCCTACTTTTTTCCAATCCAAACCAAACTATTTGAAAACCAATGCATGAAAGAGCGGGTCCAACCAATTTTTCAGCGAACTTAGCAAACCAAGCAAACGAAAAAAACAAAATGAAAACAAAAAAGAAGACGCTCCAAGAATAACACAATAGTGCATGAAACAATAAAAATGAAGTGTTTGGAAGAAACCTGAGATTTTTATTGCTGAAGAAAGGGATGCCTTGGGCATCCCCAAGCTTTGACGCTTGTACTTCTTGGATATTTCTTGGGGTGACACGTGTGGCATCCCCAAGCTTGAGCTTTAGTTCATCCTTCATCTCATTACTCATTTCTTCCATACACCTGAAATTTTTCCTTCATACAAAACTTTACACAATCTTTATTAGCAACATTAGTGCACTCAGCATAATAAGTCTTTGGGTTCAGTTCCAACACCAATAAAACTTCCATTAAAACACAAGCTACTGTAGTACTTCCCTCAAAAAGCTCAATTCCCCAAAAAAAACCAAAAAGGAATCAACAAGAAGCAAATGCAAATAATGGCAGAAATCTGTCAAAACAGACCAGCAGGTAAAAACCAATTTTTTCAAAGACCTTCTGTTGCTCAAATAGAAAAGTGTTGAACTAACGAAAGTTAGATAACAACATGAGGCAGAAGCACAAAAATTCACGCCTCAGAAATACGTACAGAGATTTTACACGAATTTTTACAATGAAGCATAAAAATCTGTTTTGGAACAGCAACTTTTCCAATCATTACTTCTCTCTTATTAGAGATTACTCTTGGCACAAAAAGCAAATAAAAAGGATAAGGAGAGGTTATTACTGAAGCAATAACTTCCAAGACTCAACTAAAACTTTTAGGTTATCTCCCAATAAGTATTTTTCTTTAATGCCTTTAAGTTAGGCTTGATAGTTTGAGAAGATGCTCACATAAGCACTAGTGGAGAATTGCTTATCAGTGGAGCATATTTTTTGTTATCAATGGCGCATATGAAATGCGCTACTACTGTTGCTCCACTGATAATTAAGTATCAATGGCGCATATTTGATATGCGCCATTGATAATGAGACAACCAGTGGCGCATCTTCAATATGCGGCATTGATATTTTACCAGTGGAGCATATATTTCTAAATGTGCCACTGATGTTAGATGCACCACTGGCTGAATAAAAGATGCGCCACTGATGTTTCGTACAGGTATATAGAATACATGGCTCTTAGGTATGTATACAAGTTTTTATACATGTACATATACAGATATTTATACAAGTACACAGCAGTATAGAAACAGAGATAATAATACAAATAGAATTATACATCATCACATCAATTAGAACCCGACAAGTCTTGCATACAACAAGTTGATCATCATCTCATACATTGGTCCAAATATTATACACTACTCTTGTACCCTTGTTTCCTGAAGAGGAGGATCTATACTTAGAATAGACAACCTCACAGGAACGTGAATAGTTGGTGCTGCTCCAGAGCAAACCGATTCACACTTATAACACTTTAAGAGTTCTTGGTCGTGGTGTGGCATAACTGAAGAGTGAAGAGGAGGCAGCGCTGTTAAAGAGAGGTCCTGAGCGGCCGCATGCGGGCAAAGGAGATGAGGGAGGTCGACGATGAAGCTTCATGTTTGCCATGCACGTCATGAGGTCTGAAAAGAAGCAAATAACCAATTGAGCTTCATGTACACATTCATCTGCAGTTGTACATAAAGCAAATTGAAGAAAACCAGGAGAGCCAGGACTGTAATAGTACTTGAACACATCTGGTTTTATAATTGAGTATTTTTTCCAAGGAATAGAAAGTGCTACAACTAGAGTATTAGATTTTAGACACAAAAGAATCTGAACTGAGGTAGCTAGTTCATACTGTTACTACAGATAGACTCAATACAACTTAACTGGATTTCATGGTAGAAGAGTACTAAACGAATACTACATGGAGAGTCTCAAACTCGAAGTATAGGAGAGCAAAATGTGAAGTTCTTTTGGCATGCACAATCACAAATGACATCATGTCTGCATCTGAATTTACAAAAATCGTTGTCTATAGTAAGCAGTTAACTCATCTAGAAAAAATATGGTGGCAATGGTTCAAAGTGCTTTTGCATACATCGACCAACTACATCATTAACATAATATATTGCCAATTGTACAGTCTTCAAGTAGTCCATTTCTAATACATCTAAAATAACTAAATAGGAGCAACCCACTAAGTGATTTCTCTCAACATGCAAGCTATCCACATCAGCCACATGAACGATTTTCATCCTAGTTTTTCCCGTTTCTTTTATTTTAGAAATCCATGTATTGTTCGTTTCAACATTTTCCCGTTTCTTTTATTTCAGAAATCCATGTATTGTCCGTTTCAACATTTATGTACCGAGCAGGGAATGCAGCCCATTACCGACGCCAACATGCAGTATGTAACGAACCGGCCCATTACCATTTTCTTTTCTATTGCCTTTTGGAGCCACCGAACAAACACATGCTCTTCTCCTCCCTAATTTTTGCCAGAAACTGTTGTATTAAGAAACTAAATAACTAACGGAGGTACACAAAAATTTAATTCTGTTATGTGCTTTCGGTGGGTCTTCAAAATAGAAATAAGAACAATTCTTTCATCTCCAATAAACATCCAGAACAACATCTCTTCATCTTCTCCGTCATCACAACCAATATATTAATGGATGCTTCTGAGACATATGAGGCAGCGACCAATAAGTAATTCGCCTCCGCTGTGCTTCAACCTTATAAATTCAACACTATCATTCCACTCTTCTCCCCTTTCAGCCCCAGGCTACCCATTCGTCCAGCTCCACCACAAATCCTCACCGTCAAGCAGTTTTGGCCGCCGCATGTTTTTGGCTAACTTTGGGGGTAAGAGAAGATCAAGCTTTTGATTGATTTAGCTTCCCATCCAGCTTTCACCATGCCCAATCCGGAAAAGGCTCTGTTGGATGCTCCTCCATCAACCGCTCAGCCACGGTTAGCAAGAACGATGCCATATCGGTTCGTCTCTAACATTTTCTAAAAAAAGAAGTTTCTCTTTGGTTTCTCAGTTTTCCACTCCTTGATTTTTGTAATGTATGGATCGATCCAGAATGCAACTGAAACTTTCAAGATTCTTGGAACTTGGACTATGGACAAGCGAGACAAGTACATCTTGGCTTTGTTGGCGTTGGAATAGTGCTATGGAATTTTTTTGATTGAACAGAACAAAATGTTATCTCACAAGGACGTGGATAAATTGGCTGATATATGCTTGCACAGATTACTATCGCTACTGATCGTTTTCCTTGATATATCTATTGAGGGTTATTTTCCGTGTTAGCTTTGTCCAACATATACTTGCAAGTGTCTCTACAGAACAAAGGTTTATTCCTATATTAGTGGATGCTTCAACTAAGCTGATAGCTCCTGTAATTCTTTTCTACAGCCAGACACAGAACACTAAGGGTGTAACATTATATGGTTAATTCTTTCAAAATATGTCCTCGAGATGCATTCACGTACTCGGATATGATAAGATTCAGTCAGCAATACGAAGCTTTGTACACAAGCTGAATCTTTACAGATGACAGAATGATTTAACTGCTATATATTTTGAAAAACTGTTGTTCACATTAGCTTCCCGGTTTTCCCTCTGTTCCTTTGAGTTGGTGGTTTTCATCTCTCTGTTGTATATATACACCTTACCAATTGATTTGAACATTTTTTCACTTACTATTGGATATTGTAAGATTCAGTCAGCAATATGAAGCTTCATACAAAAGCTGGATCTTTACAGATGATATAATGATTTAACTGCTATATATTTCAGAAAACTGTTGTAACTTACCAGTTTTCCCTGTGTTCCTTTCAGTTAGTGGTTTTCATCCCTTTGTTGTATATATATGCACCTTCATTTTCAACGGTAGTTTACCAATTGATTTGAATATATTTTTGCCCATCTTGGCAAGAAAAATATGACACGTAATCTATGAGTCCACCTCAATCCGCTCTACAACAATATTGACTCAAGGCATTTACATACTTACAATTTAACATTTTATGTAAATTTCTTTAGACAATCAGTCATTGTTTATCTATTTATCTCATTAGAACATGATTTTTCATTTTCTATCTACCAATGTTTAGCATAATTGCTAAAGAAACAGTGTTACTGTTTCAAGATGCAGCATCTGGAGTCATGCACTTTGCTCAGTAATTTTCCACTCATTTTATTGTGCACGCATTCTAAAAAAAGAAACAAATATGCCACAACAACACACAGGGAATCATCTAGTACTAAGAAGTTGTCAAGACTATTTTTACTAATACTAAAAGGATACTAAGTAATTATATATTGCATAACTCCCGGACTTGATAAATGAGCGCAGTGAAGTCTTATTAAATAAGGGTAGCCAAATTTCTCAAGGAGAAGAACATGCTAGCCTGGAAGTTTTTTTCTCATCTGTAAGAACAAAATTATGTTGCTCTATGATTGTGTTGCCTGAACCTATTTATGCCCCTAAAAATACATAGGAATGGAAGACAAAAGACTAACTCACAAACGATGTCTTTTAATCGATAAATATAGCACGGTAAATTTATGCCCACTTATCTAATCGAGCGGCAGAAATCGATGCCTTGACCTCAAAAGTAAATAAATAATGGCATGTTGCAAACTGCACTTCCACAAAACTATTGATCATTTGAAGGACAAATAAAAATCAATACTTATAACAACAAAATAGGAAAGTAACAACTGGTGTGAATCCTGCTGAAATAACAACATGCTAAAGAATCATTTATTCTACAACTGATGTAAAAGAATCTATTCCTCTTCATAGAAATCGCATTATACAACAAATTAGTATCATAACAAAACTTAAGTCATGGAGAAAAAGATGAATCAATCGCGTCTAGGAAATAACTTGTCAAATTAAGGCAAGCAAGATATGAGTAAAAGAGATTCAGAAGAAGCAGAAAAAATGACGGGAGAAGAGAGAAGAGGAGACCTCGCGTCAATGGATCCGCCGCTACAGGGACACCAGAGGGAAGCCATGGACGAGGCTCTCCCGCCGCCGTTCACCCATCCGCTGCCGCGAATGACCCTCCCATCGCCGGCCTGTACGTACACACGGTTAGGGTTAGGTGGGCGGGGAGGGGGCGGCCATGGGGGAGATGGAAAGGGGAGGGCTGGCCATGGGGAAGATGGAAAGGGGAGGGCGGCAGATGCGCGACCGAGCCGGAGGCGGTGACAAGGATGAGTCCGCCAGCGGCGGCTCCGGGGCGGTGCTCACGATGCGAGCAGGGCAGAGGCGGCCCGGAGGCGGGTCTCGTGCTTTGTGGCGGCGCTGGTAGAGAGGAGGGCGGCAGTGGAAATTGGGGAATAAGGTGGGGAGCCGGTTGGTGAGGAAAAGAACGAGGGGAGCCGGGGTGGTTGTCGCTGTTGTGCGTGTTCTGCGTGCGAGCGGGTCGAGACAGAGATCGTGTACCGCATGATGGGCCAGATGGATTGCTGCTGGGTAGGGGTCGGTGGGGATTAGGTATAAGTATATTTATCAGTGACGTATTTTTTGCAATATGCGTTATTGGCAAAAAAAATATCAGTGGCACATCTCCAATATGTGCCATTGATAATCCTGCCATCTTTCTGAGAGGTGGGGTCCAGGTGAGGCCCACAAATTATCAATGGCGCCTATTTAGGAAGATGCGCCATCGGTGAGGAGAATATCAATGGCGCATATTGCATATGTGCCATTGATGAGCATATATCAATGGCGCATATGGACATATGCGCCATTGATATTTGGTCCACAGCCCTCCGGGGTGCTGGGCCCATATTATCAGTGGCGCATTTTTTTAGTTGTGCGTCATTGGTTAAACAAAATATCAGTGGAGCATATTTTTAAATGCGCCACTGATAATTATCAGTGGAGCGTATTCAAAAAATGCTCCACTAATAATAAATCTATCCATAAGCCTTTCTCTACTAGTGAAGAAATATGAATTGAAGTAAATGAGAGCATCAAGAAGCAAATTCAAAACACATTTAAGTCTAACCCACTCCCTATGCATAGGAATTTTGTAAATAAACAAGTCATGAAAGCACAAAGCAACAAGCAGAGGAAAGCAAAACAAGTGCAACTTCAAGATTTTCAACATAAAGAGGGGAAACTTAATATTGTTGAGATACATAAAACCATGTTTCCCTCTCTCAAAATAACTTTCAGTAGCATCATGAATAAAATTAACAATATAACTATCACATAAAACATTCTTATCATGAGCCACGTGCATAAAAGAATTAATATTCTCCACATAAACATAGTCTTTCTTATTAATTATAGTGGGAGCAAATTCAATAAAATAGCTATCATTATTATTCTCATCACCATAATCATCAAATATAGGAGGCATATTGTAACCAAAGTTAATTTTATCCTCAATAGTAGGTGGACTGAGAATATCATATTCATCACTGTAATCATCATATATTGGAGGTTTGGTATCATCAAAGTAAATTTTCTCCTCCATGCTTGGGGGACTAAAAAGATCATTTTCCATAGCATTAGCAATAATGGTGTCCAAAGAATTCATACCAATAACATTCCTATTAGCATGCAAATAAAGTTCCATAGGTTTTTTAATTTTCTCTTCAAGCACTTTATGTCCTAACTCGAGATAAATACTATAAAGCTCTCTAATTTTTTTTTTGTTTTCCATTAAGCCTAACTAGTGAAAACAAAAACAAGAAACAAAAAGACAAAATTGCAGAATCTAAAGGAAATAACTTCGAGCACTCATATCCCGGTGTGAATACCTTTTACCTTACCTCCCCGGCAACGGCGCCAAAAAATAGCTTGATGTCTACGCACTTCTATTCTTGTAAACAGTTGTTGGGCCTCCAAGTGCAGAGGTTTGTAGAACAGTAGCAAGTTTTTCCTTAAGTGGATTACCCAAGGTTTATCGAACTCAGGGAGGAAGTGGTAAAAGGTATCCCCTCTCAAGCAACCCTGCAATCAAGATACAAGAAGTCTCTTGTGTCCCCAACACACCCAATACACTTGTCAGGTGTATAGGTGCACTAGTTCAGCGAAGATATAATGAAATACAAGTGGTATGGATAATTATAAGTGGTAACGGTGCCAGAAAATGGCTTGCTGGTGTGTGGTTGACGTGGGAAAAGACTAAAGGCAAACTGGAATAAAGATGGAAGCAAGCAAACATGTAACATATCTAATTGCAAATGGTGTATCAATTCTTAGAAACAAGGCCTAGGGATCATACTTTCACTAGTGAACACTCTCATATAAATATCTTCTCTTTATGATACTACTCTGAACTACTCTCCGGTTGGACACTCTAATCCATGGTAGGGCTATAACAGCACTCCTCAAAGTTCGCTTTCCGCATCTAGATAACCCCACACTGTCACCTTGAGCACTAGATGGTTCCAACAAACACCACAATTTCATAAAGACATCCAACTCCAAATATAACTCATAACAAGTATTTGTAATCTCTAACCTAAGTGCCACCATGATGTGCACACTGTCAACTTCACACATATGGGGAGAGCAGAGTTCTAATAAAGCACTTGAGTAGCAAGGTAGGTCTATAGATTACAAGCTCATGATCACAATATGATCATGCATAGAGAGAGAGATGAACACATAGCTACCGATAGAACCCTTAGCCTTGAGGAAGAACTACTCCCTCCTTATGATGGAAATCAGCAACGGCGATGGAGATTGTTGGGGGGATACCCCCGGGTAGGGTCACGCCGGGGTATAAATGCCGAGTTAGCCGAGGTTCGGCAAGGCCAAAGCAGATGCTGGCCGGGTCACCTCAAGGCAGGCCGAATCACGGGGTAACCCGGACAAGGGGGCGTTCGCCTGACTAAGTCTCAGCCGACTTAAGAAGTAAGTCGGAAATGCATGTTTAACTTGTATGCAGGAACGGGTGTGGCCGGATCAACTATGATCCGGGTCACATCTAGCTTCTAGGAGAAGGAAGGAATCTCGCTGGTCAAAAGAAGCCCCGGTACGCACTGCCTGAGCGAAGCAGACAAGGACAGGACCACCGAGGCGTGGCCGACAAGGGTGACGATGCCCATGTCGGCTGACGCGGGCGCCGCAGAGGCTCGCGTAGCCTCTGCATGTGTGACGCGAGGGAAAAGTAACCCGGTCGGCTTACTACTTTGGGAGATGGCATATTCTCAGGAATATGCCTCCACGTATGCCCTAAGTGGAGACCTAGCCCCCCTATATAAGGAGGGCTAGGGCTTCTGTAGAGGGGGTTCCGATTTTTCTAGTTTGGCTAGGGTTTTAAGTGTGATCTGTGAGCGAGAGTAAGAGAGCTCCTTCTTCCTCCCCTCGCTAATACAGCTCTAGGAGCTCTTGTAACCTTGGAGAAAAAGCAAATATAAACTTCTATGTGGAGAATCACTTCACTATCCCTCCCTGGATTCCCCTAGCGTGTATTAGTCCCCACCTTTAGCCTATCCATGGCATCTGCCGTGACACCACCATGACAGTTGGCGCCCACCGTGGGGCCAGCGACGCTAGCAGGGGTCAAGATCCGGACGAGAAACTTCTTCGCCACCAGCGAACGCATCGTCTCCGGGCTCATCCAGCGCTTTGGAGCGCTGGACTTCGTCGGCGACAACGCTGGCTGCTTCGGCACACGACCACTTCCGCGCAACGGCCTCTTCGTCAAGCTCGACGCGCACAAGGTCTACGTTGCTATGGACATGTCATGTGTTCATCCGCGGCACGTCGTCGAGGCAAGGGAGCCCCCCCTCACCATGGTTCGCGGGGCGCGTATCACTCGCTCCCCGGACCGTGTAGAGGTGATGATGACTGCGCCTGGTGCGGGCACAAGCAAGGATCCGGTGCCAGATCCGAAGGTAACGCCTAAGGCACCAAGGAAAGGTAGAGGTCCTCCACTAGAGAGGCCAGAAAATGTGCTAAGGGAAGCTATGGATAGCTTGGCAAACCCAGTAGCAGCAGTGGTAGATCCGGCTGAGGCACATGCCGAGCTAGAGGAAACTAGGCAGAAAATTCTAGAGGGAGCGAAAAAGATTGTTGCGGCTCAGCAGTCGTTGAACATGACGCTGCGTGAGTACGCAAAGGCAAACAAAGTATATGCGGTAAAAGTGAAGGGGAGAAATCTCATGAGTGAAATGAACAAAGAAGGGGATACTCGGATTGAGGAGTCTGAAAACTGTTTGTCCGTAGGGCTGCCGAAGTACAGTACCCCGGCGAAAAACCTCAGAGCAGCGGATGCAGCTGCATCCGAGCTAGAGGGTCTGACGGGTGAAGCTCATCATAGACAGCAAGATCGAGTCAATGAGTTGGTTTGGATCGCGAACAGGCAAAATGAGGAACTACTCAGGGCAAACCCAGAGAGAGCTGGGGCCTCCAAGATCGTTCATTCGGCGGTGGGTAACCCGGAGAAATCCGGTGGAGCCGCATCATCTCCTCATGGTGGTCCAAGGAGAGAGGAGGTAGTAACCTCGGCCAGGAGAAACAAGCAGATTGTTCCGTATGACCCGACAAGGGCAGGAAAGGAAAAAGAAGTACAAAGAAATGACGATCGACGGAGTGTAAGCCGAGGTGAAGCTGGCCGAGGTAACCGTGACCAAGGCAATGCTGGTCAAGGAAACGTTGTTAACGGCAATGCCGGACAGCGCAACTCTACAGGACAACCGCAGCAGCAGAATATACCAAGGCAAGAGCAAAGTGCCGGCCGAGGTATGCAACAGAGAGATGCGCCACGAGAGCGAGACCGGTACAACGATGGAGATTCGGAAATGGTAAATGCAGGATACCCAAGGCCGGACTATCATGTGATAGGGTCGATATTGGGAAGCAGGGATTTGATGCCGGATGATGCCAGGTTGAAACTGGATCGACTGTATAGGTCGGAGCAGATTGAAAGTCAAGGTCCTCCAGGTCCTGCGTGTTTTGGACCCCGGATCATGAAAGAGCCACCAGTACCTAACTTCTAGTTACCCAGAGGAACGAAGACGTATGACGGCAGCACTAAGCCAGAGGATTGGTTGATAAATTATGCTACGGCTGTGAAAATTGCCACAGGCAAGTTGAGGTGGGTTGTGCGATACGTACCCCAGATGTTGGAGGGTCCGGCAAGGGTATGGCTGAACAATTTGCCGCCCGGAAGCATTAATTGTTGGATAGATTTTGAAGAGATGTTCATTAGCAATTTCTCGAGTACGTATCAGAGGCCGAATAGGCCACAGACCCTAGCTATGTGCAAGCAAAGACCGAATGAGACGGATCGGGAGTTTTTAACCCGGTGGTGTACCGTGAGAAACTCATGTGAGGGCGTGATAGAATCACAGGCCATAGCGTGGTTTGCAGAGGGATGCAAATATGCAAGCGAACTGTGGCAAAAGTTACAAAGGAAGATGCCAACTACGTTGGCAGAGATGATTCAGATTGCTGATTCGTATGCCTTGGGCGATCCAACTCAACCTAGGCTCGTGTCCAACGAGTCGAATGAGGAGTACTACAAGAGAGATGGAGCCGGATCATCCCGGAGGAATGACTACAGAGGAAAAAGAAGAGATGATAGACCGGATCATCGATACAGTTCGCAACAAGTTGCGGCTGTGAATCAAGATCAGCCCGGAGCAGGGGGCAGTCAACGCCAGAAAACTAGAGGGCAATGGACTCCGAGAAGCGATGGCAAGAAAACTTGGACGCCAGAGCAAAAGAAACAGTGGCAAGAAAGGAAGGACCGTCCGAGGTACACCTATGAGTCGATGTTGGATCAGCCGTGTAAATTTCACATGCCAAATCCGAGTAACCCAGCGGGTCATACAACGAGGCAGTGTGAGTGGATGCGCAAGATTGAACAAGGTGGTTCGGGGAATGCTCGGGCACCCCGGAATGATCAACCTCGGCAGGAGTTACCCCGGCAGCAATTGCTCTCCGGAGCAAACACGCAACAGCTAATGTTGCCTCCCCCTCCGCCGAGGTATGACAACAATGAGAGAAGGGATGCAGTGCATCAGGTGGAAAATCAGCACCAGCCGGATCAGAGGTACCCCGAAAATGAGGGAAGAAATGAGTACAGAGAGCATCACCAGAGCTATTGTGTGTTCACAACTGAGGAAACAGATAGAAAGAGCTTGCAGCGCCGACATATGGAGGTCAATGCGGTAATTCTAGCGGTGACGAGGTACATGCCTTGGTCGGACCAGGAAATCACCTGGAACATCAAAGATCATCCCAAGCTTATGTCGAGTCCTGGTTCGTATGCGTTAGTGCTGGACCCGACATTCATTGGGCCTAACATCAATGTGAGGTTCTCAAAGGTACTGATTGACAATGACAGTAGCATTAACATCATGTATGCGGATACAATGCGCAAGTTGGGTATCTCGGAGAACATGCTCCAGGCTACAAGGACAACTTTCCATGGTATTGTGCCAGACATTTCTTGTGAGCCCATAGGCAAGGTTCGGGTTGACGTATTGTTCGGCACGAGAGATAACTGCCGAACTGAGAATCTGGAGTTTGAGGTGGTAAACTTGGAAAGTGCGTATCACGCATTACTCGGAAGACCAGCATTGAACAAGTTCATGGCAAGCTTCCACATCAGTTATCTGAAGATGAAGTTGCCCGGGCCAAATGGAGTGATTACCATTGCTAGAGATTTCCGACGTTCCATTGAGTGTGCCTCAGCAGGGTCTAACCTAGCCGAGTCACTCGTGATTGCGCAAGAGAAAAGAAAAATCCAAGAGGTGGCGGCATTAGCTCAGTCCGCGCAGCAGTATATGCCGGTGCTGAGTAACCCGCATGGTAGCGTTTCGTTCCAAGCCGCAAAGGATACTAAGAAAGTGCCTGTTGATGATATGTTCCCAGAGTGCACCGTAACAATTGGTGACGGGTTGAATGATAAATAGGAAAGCGAGCTCGTCAACTTCCTCCGTGAGAATCGGGATATTTTTGCTTGGTCTACACAGGACTTGCAAGGTGTTCCGAGGGAGTTGGCCAAGCACTCTTTGAACGTGAGACTCGGAGCAAGGCCGGTGAAGCAAACTCTCCGCCACTTCGCCGAGGATAGGAGAAAAGTCATTGGAGACGAGATAGCTCGGTTGCTAGCAGCAGGATTTATCATGGAAGTACTCTATCCGGATTGGCTCTCTAATCCGGTGCTGGTGGAGAAGAAGAAGGATGATCCGAACGTGGCAGTGGTCTGGCGTATGTGTATCGATTACACGAACCTGAACAAGGCGTGTCCAAAAGATCCATTTCCACTGCCGAGGATAGATCAAGTCATAGACTCAACCGCAGGATGTGAATTGTTGTCATTCATTGATGCATATTCTGGTTTCCACCAGATACCTCTGAATCCGGATGATCAAATAAATACTGCATTTATCACCCCGTACGGGGCTTATTGCTATCGCACCATGCCGTTTGGTTTACGTAATGCAGGAGCAACATACCAAAGATGTATGCAGAAATGTTTGCACGACCAAATAGGTCAAAATGTACAAGTGTATGTGGATGATGTGGTTATCAAGACCAAGGAAAGCAAAACGCTCCTTGACAACATCAGGCAGACATTCGCGAACTTAAGAAGGTTCCGAATGAAGCTTAACCCGGAAAAATGTACCTTCAGTGTCCCGGCTAGAAAATTACTCGGATTTCTCGTCTCCAGCCGAGGTATCGAAGTTAATCCAACTAAGATCCGGGCCATTGAACGAATGGAGCTGCCGAAGTGTCTTAACGATGTCCAGAAGTTCACTGGGTGCCTAGCATCATTGAGTCGGTTTGTATGTCGGTTGGGAGAAAAGGCATTGCCTCTCTACCAACTCATGAAAAAGTCGGATAAGTTCGTTTGGACGCCACAGGCTGATGAAGCCTTTGCCCACTTAAAAAAGATGTTAGCCACTGCACCAGTGTTAGCCTCTCCACTATCAAAGGAGCCAATGTTGCTCTACATAGCCGCAACCAACCGAGTTGTAAGTGTAGTGATTGTAGTAGAGCGCGACGAAGAGGGTAAGTCGGTGCAGAGGCCAGTGTATTACTTGAGCAAGGTATTATCTGCCTCAAAGTAGAACTACCCGCACTTTCAAAAGGTGGCATATGGTGTCTATATGGCGGCAAAGAAGTTAAAGCATTACTTTGAGGAGCACCCCATCAAAGTAATATGTGAGGCTCCCATATCCGAGATAATGGGTAACAAGGATGCGAGTGGCAGGATCGCAAAATGGGCAATCGAACTAGCCCCTTATGCGCCCCAATACGACAGAAGAGAAGCGATCAAGTCTCAAGCTGTGGCGGACTTTTTTGTTGATTAGGCCGAGGTACAATACGAACCACCGCCACCGGATCCGAACTACTGGAGGATGCACTTTGACGGGTCAAAAACAAAAACCGGGCTAGGCGCCGGAGTTGTGCTTACCTCGCCAAAGAAGGACCATCTGAAATATGTGCTCCAAATCCATTTCGCGGCATCGAATAATGTCGTAGAGTATGAAGCACTTGTGCATGGGCTCAAGGTAGCAAAAGAGATTGGGATACGTCGGATACTATGCTTTGGCGACTCGGATTTGGTAATACAGCAAGTATCAGGACTGTGGGACGCCCTTGATCCAAACATGGCGCTGTACAAATTTCATGTACAGAAGATATCTGGTTACTTTGAGGGTGTGAATTTCACCATGTACCCCGGGTGGAAAATGAGGCTGCCGACATGCTATCGAAGCTCGGATCAACCCGACAAGCAATTCCACTGGGTGTAGCATTGGAACACCTCAGAAAACCATCTATCAGGCCATCCCCAGGAACCGACTCGATCTATGTCCCGGAAGATACAGAATCCGAGCTGAGCCCATGGACATTGACATGGGAGGTGGTCGCGAAAACCCGGGATCTGATCAAGAAACCCGGGATCGCCAAAGAAACCCGGGACTACCTCGCAGGACCCGGGGACTGCTCAACATGATCCGGTTGAAGTTATGTCGGTGGATCAGATGGAAATTGATGAGTATGTGTTCTCTGCACGAGCAATACCAGCTTGGGCACTGCCTATATTTCAATTCCTGAAAGATGGAACGTTACCCACTGAGGAGGTGTTATCCAGGCAAACTCAGAGAAGAGCAAAGGCATACACAATTATCAATTCCGAGCTATACAAGCGGAGTGTGACCAATGTCCTCCAGCGATGTGTTGACCCGGAAGAAGGGCTTGACATCCTCCGAGATATACACCAAGGAGAGTGTGGGCATCATGCCTCATCCCGAGCCTTGGTGGAAAAGCGTTCCGGCATGGATTCTACTGGCCAAGTGCCTTAGAACAAGCAGAAGATCTGGTGAGAAAATGCAATGGTTGTCAGAGGTACGCTACCAAGACACATATGCCAATGTCGGAACTCAAGACCATACCAATTACATGGCCATTTGCCGTATGGTGCTTGGACATGGTTGGCCCGTTTAAACCAGCAAGGGGAAACATGACTGACATTTTGGTCATGGTGGACAAGTTGACGAAGTGGATGGAAGTAAAGCCTATAAGGAAATGTGATGGGGCTACGGCCGTAACGTTTATCAAGGATATAATCTTGAGGTACGGATACCCACACAGTATCATAACGGATAATGGAACAAATTTTGCGGAAGGAGCATTTGCGTGCTTCTGCCGGGACAAGAAGATCCGACTCGACGTAGCCTCGGTAGCCCACCCCGCATCGAACGGACAAGTGGAAAGATCCAACGGATTAGTACTATCCGGGATAAAACCCTGGCTCATTGAGCCACTACAAAGATCAGCAGGGTGCTGGATAGAAGAACTACCAGCGGTACTGTGGAGTTTAAGAACAACTCCGAATCGATCAACAAGCTATACGCCGTTTTTTCTGGTATATGGGGCGTAGCATTACCGAAACATAGAGCATGATTCGCCTTAGGGTCACCTAATAGCGAAGTCAAGTGCAAGAAGCCCGGCAAAATGATGTTGATCTGCTGGAAGAAGCGAGAGAACTGGCATTGTCCAGATCCGCCATATATCAGCAAAATCTCCAACGCTATCATAGCCAGAAAGTAAGCCCACGAGTCTTTCGGGAAGGCGATCTGGTGCTCCGGTTGGTACAGCGTACTGCCGGCATGCATAAATTATCCCCCCCATGGGAAGGGCCATTCATCGTGAGCAAAGCATTGCACAATGACTCTTATTATCTTATAGATGCAAAGCCATAGGAAAAGAGCAAGGCGGACAGATCCGGCGAGGAATCTAAGCGCCCATGGAATGTAGCTCTACTTCGTCCTTTCTACACTTAGCAGAGAAGTGTATGTATCCGAGTCTTCTCATATGTCGGTATGTATGCCGGCAATGAGCTTATGAATGAAATATTGGCACCTTGAGCAGTAACTAGGGGGCTGCCTTAATAATATTTGTTGTTTATTATTATTTTTACATCAGCTGGAGTAAGTTGTTCTACTTAACTCAGATTAGTAATGTGTGAGCACCAAAAACCCAACTCTTCGACTTGCTGCTGTCCAACAAGAATTGGCTTCATGGCAAGCAAGAGAACAAGTTTGGAATTGCGTAGAACATGAAAAACGACTAAGGAAAAATAACTTAATCGAGCGGACATTTGTTTTTCGGACTAACCTTGTATTTACTTTCAAACTATTATGCTAAATTAGTTTGAGCTAAGCCTAAAAGTTTCTAAGTATTGTTAAAACAATTTTTGAAGCTCCGATTCGTAAGTCGTAAAACCGAATTAAGGTAGACATGAACCGAGCCAGAAGATTGGACGAACAAGAAAATGAAACTCGGGGACTATGCCCAAGTTAATTCGGCATACAAACTTAGTAGCAAAATATTACATAAGTACGGGATACATTTCCACCCGGCATACCGGGGATCTGATAAATTTTCAAGTGTTTTTACTTAAGAGCAGCAGGAGGAGGAAGTTCGGCTTCATCTTCGCCTTCTTCGATATCCGAGGCATCGTCCTCTCCATCCTCGTCTGAATCATCTTCAACATTCTCGACCTCTTACGCAGCGTCTTCCAGAAGCTCGGACCTCACCATTCATGAATGGGAGAATATTCAATGAGGCTATGGGTGCAAGCTGGCGCCGAGCTACCCATTCCGGGTCATCGGTCCACTTGATCCGTGCGACGCCGTCGAGGCTGAGATCGATCTTCTCATACCACGTGAGTATGTGGTGAAGAACGGTCTCAGCTGCAGCACGTCCAGCGGACTCCCTCCAAAGGTCGAGCTGGGTCTTGATCTCCAACAGCTTTTCAGCAAGAAGTGTGATTCTCTTCGGAGCGCTCTCACCGGGCCAGAACGTGTTGAAGACTCGGACTGAAACGTCAAGGAGATCCTTGCCGTAGTTCTTGATGATTTCCACGCGAGATGACAGGCTGACCAATAGGTCCTCCATGTCAAAGGGAATGCTCTCACCGTCAGGAGCGACGGGAGTACCCCTCTCTCGGCGGAAATTGGCAACAGCAGCGCTCGCGATAGGAGTACCCTCTATAAAGTGGCCTGAAGACAAGGCAAAGGAAGAAGCTGAAGAAAAGACATATGAAGTAACCCGGGGAAGTATGTCGGATAAGGGAAAGGAACTTACGTGAAATGTGGCTGTGGATCCGGGTCAATTCATTGATGCAATTATCGCATCTTTGGCGGAGCTACACCACTTCAGTGTTTGCCGACTCAAGTTTGACGTCGGACTCCTAGAGAAGTTCACGGTCCTTAGCAATTTGGAGGTTGAGGCGCTCGCGTTCTTCGGTGTAGTCCTGGCCAGCCTTTTCAAGCTCGGTTTGGTGTTGCGCCTTCATCTTCTTCATTTCTGCCTTTAGCTTGGCAATCTCGTCGTTCTTGGTTCGGAGGAGGGCAAGCTCATCATCTTTCTTTTTGAGCTCGATCTTGCCCTGCTTGTTCGAGAAAATGCAGCATCATGTCAGGCACGGGCACACTATCTTCAAGATATGCTGAAATAGCGTGTTGACCCGGCAGAGCCGAGGTATGAATGTTTGCCGAGCCAAGAAGAAAAGAAGATGGAAAGCAGAGCAGGGTCGGACAAAAAGGACTTACCCTTGATCTGCTCTAGGTTCTTTCGCATAATCTTGTTCTCAGCCTCCACCCCAGCTGTGGAAACCAAATAATGAGACTAGTTCGACAGAGGAAGATGAATGAAAACGGACAAGCGCCAAGGCAGAAGCTTACCCCTTTTCTCATGCTCAGCGAGATGTGCATTGTGCTTTGCGAGCAACATCTTGTGGGTATCCAGAAGACGCTGGAACTCAGCACTCCGGCGGTTGGTGGTCACCTGAAAAGAATACGAAAATTTGGCTTAAGCCTTGTGCATATTCGAAGTGTACAAGATCCGGGCCAAGTGGAACTTAACCCGGCTCTAGGTGTGTGCATATTCGAAGTGTACAAGATCCGGGCCAAGTGGAACTTAACCCGGCTCTAGGTGTGTGCATATTCGAAGTGTACAAGATCTGGGCCAAGTGGAACTTAACCCGGCTTTAGGTGTGTGCATATTCGATGTGTACAAGATCCAGGCCAAGTGGAACTTAGCCCGTCTCTAGGTGTGTGCATATTCGAAGTGTACAAGATCCGGGCCAAGTGGAACTTAACCCGGCTCTAGGTGTGTGCATATTCGAGTATAAGATCCGCCAAGTGGAACTTAACCCGCTCTAGGTGTGTGCATATTCGAAGTGTACAAGATCCGGCCAAGTGGAACTTAACCCGGCTCTAGGTGTGTGCATATTCGAAGTGTACAAGATTCGGGCCAAGTGGAACTTAACCCGGCTCTAGGTGTGTGCATATTCGAAGTGTACAAGATCCGGGCCAAGTGGAACTTAACCCGGCTCTAGGTGTGTGCATATTCGAAGTGTACAAGATCCGGGCCAAGTGGAACTTAACCCGACTCTAGGTGTGTGCATATTTGAAATTATGAAGGAGCTACGTTAGTTCTCTAAGGAGCATCCGGCCGAGTAACAAGTTACTCCCCCGGTGGCTCGGGGACTAATGGTTATATGGCTAGTGCATGATAAGGAAAAGGTGAAGTAACATACCTCCATCATCCGACCCACAAGGTTAATCGCCTTAGAGGTTGTGTTCATCTGGGCAGCAAATTCGGCGGGACCAAACTTCTCCGGGAGATCATCATTATAGACGAACTCCGCCTTGTTCCAGTTATTCATAAACTCGATCAAGGTCGGAGGATATCGCTCACCGCTGAGCATGTGGGGCGCCACCAAGCCCCTCGCATGTGCCTCTCTCCTCTCAACCTGAGCAAGGGCGGACTGTGCGTAATGTTGCTGTGCACTAGTTGGATCGGCAGGGGCGTCCTTTGGTGCTGGAGCCTTCTAGGCAAGCATGGACGCAAGGGTGTGCTGTCCGCACTGATGGACGCCGCCTCGGTGACGCTGTGGGTTTTCTTGCCTTTGGCTTGCTGAGAGGAGGAAGTGGTTGCGACAGATTTCCCCTTAGGAGCTGCCTGGGTACTTCCTCGCCGAGACTGAGACGACTCGGACGAGGAGGAGGAGCTTGGCGCTGGTGCCCTTGTTGCTGGTGCCGGAATTGGTGCTGGTGCTGGTGTCGGTGCTGTTACGGAGGTAATCTCAGTAGTTGCTGGTTGCGACGGAGCGGAAGTGGTGGATGCTGCTGCCTCGGCTGGACCGGTCTCCCCTGCTCCGAGGTTACCCTCCTCTTGACGAGGTGGAATAGAACTCGGAGCAGCCGCAGAACCCTCTGGGATAGGGCTCAGCGGGCGTGACTCGTCGTCACGAGGGGGAGAAGAGCTGGGATGGAGCGGCAAAGAGATACTAGATCCACTCTGAGGGACCTCCACCGCAGCCCTGCCAAATCAAATAATGTCAGAAGAGAAATTACAACAATGCAAGAAAGAACAAGTTGCAGGAGAAAAAGAGACTTACGCGTCCGAGGTTTGGGGCTCCTTGGGTTTCCGAGCCCTTCGTGCTGGGGCCTTGCCTGCAGGCTGTGGAAGAAGTTTTGTCTCCGGACTTCTTTCGCCTTTTGGAGGGCTGAGAAGGTCCGGAGGAGGAACTTGATGCAGCTCCATGCCTCTTCTTCGGCGCTGCCGGAACAGGTTCCCCCATGGCAAGGGGAGAGTCCTCGTGGATCTGCCCACCGGGGTTAGCTGATGCCGGAAAAGCATAAGAAAGGGGGACAGCATCAACAGGTTCAATCACCTCGATATCCGAGTCATCTTCATCATCGGGCCAATCTCTAATAGAAGAGGGTTTACCGATGGGTGGCTTCGTAGCGTCGGTCATCGAGAGGAACATCTCCTGGTCCGGCTCTTCCTTGTCCGGGGTCTCCCGGTCAGGCGCCCATTTAAGGGTCGGATCGGTGCCGTCCTCGAGGCTCTGCTAAAGGAATAGTTGAGGAAAAGAATGAACAATGGAGTCAAAAATGGAACAATGACCGACATATAATTACCCCGGAGTAAATTTGCGGCACGAAGCTTACCAACGGAGGAAGCCTATCCCGGCAGAAATGCTCAATTCCCCACGTCCATTCAGTGGAGAAGTCCTTATGGGTGGTGAAGAGAGCCTTGACCCGACGATAGATCTCCGAGTTGCTCAACTCGAAGGACGAGGTCCGGTTGGGGTCGCGGCCGAAGCTCATGTGGCACACCTTGTGGGTGCGCCTCTGGAGGGGGAAGATTCGGTTGCGCACGAATGTGATCATAGCATCCTCGTTGCACAACCCGAGCTTCTTTTGCTCCGGAAACCTCTTGTTGACCTGGTTGGCCAAGGCTGTGGGCTTCTTGGGGACAATGTCCCACGATTCCGGGTTAGGTGGACCCGGAGCATAGGGAAGCAGCCGGATCAAGTCTTCAGTGCCCTCGTTCCGGACATAAAAGAAAGTCCGGGCCCATCCTTTGCAGGACTCCAGCCCGGTGACTCGAGGGAAGACGGATAGCCTCCAGGGTGAGATGGATGCAGCTCCGAATTGAGTGAGCTGCTTGTCCTCCGATCGAGTTGAATATTCAGAATGACATTACGACGAAGGCCGAAAAACCGGATCCATAGCTCCTTCGTGGGCCATAATCCGGTGTAGCCCTCGATCGTAGAGGCAAAAGCAGAAAGAGAAGTGATTATGCTGGAAGGTGAAGGTGCGGCTGGAGTTCGTATGTGCTTAACCAGTCATGGAAGAAATTGCTGACCGGCAAACCGAACCCCCGTTGGAAGTGCGACAAGAACACAATCTACTCACCCGGATTGGGTGAGGGGGTGAGTTCGGCGGAGGCAAGGCGCGCGATGACGCCAAGGGGATGCGTTCGTCCGTAGAGCCACCCAAGTCATCTTGGCACCCATGACCCGCCCACGCACCACGGTTCACGGCGGTAAGTCCTCCTCCATCTCTTGCTCAAGAACGACGAGCTCCTCCGTCATTCGATAATCAGTAATGCCACCGCTGGCGCTTAGCGGGGGCAAAGGCCTAGATTGGCAGCGACCCGTGGTGGAGGAGGCGCGTAGCAGCGATGACGACGTAGAAATATGGGGGAAAAATGCGGCGGCGGCGCCGTCGTGAGGAAGACGAAGAAGAAGAGCAAAGGGAAGAGGGGCGCGGTAAGGGGAAAAAGCCTAATTGAGGCGCCCCTCCCCTATTTAACCTCTCCCACGAGGAGAAAGTGGGATCGCATTCTGCGGGCACGCCACACGCAGTGGCCGTGTACCACCCGCATCAACCAATCAGCAAGGAGCCACACGGAAGGCCACATAGTGGAGTTGCTCCCATGACGTGACGCGTTGATGCGGTAAACGAGGAGGCATGCGTGACATGACCCGCGCACAGTGATGACTGATAATTACTGCGGCGGTTACTGTGCTGGCCCTTAAAATGAGACAACATAATGATTAGCCTCCACGTGGGTTGGCGTACGAGAGAAGGAAGCAAGACCCGGATAGGACCGTGGTAACCCGGCCAGCAAGTGAAAACTTGGAATGTGCAGAGGGAAAGTAAAACCATGAGGTCCGAGTTGAAGTGGTAACCGGCCGGCAAGTGAAAACTTGGAACGTGCAAGGGGAACGCAAATCCATATAACCCGAGACAAGGAGGTAACTCGGAAAATAACGTCCAAAGCTTAAACATAATTGAACATGATGTGGCCTTAGCGGCCGAGGCAGCTAAGACCGCACAAGCTTCGGGGACTAATGTTGGGGGGATACCCCCGGGTATGGTCACGCCGGGGTATAAAGGCCGAGTTAGCCGAGGTTCGGCAAGGCCAAAGCGGATGCTGGCCGGGTCACCTCAAGGCAGGCCGAATCACGGGGTAACCCGGACTAGGGGCGTCACGACTAAGTCTCAGCCGACTTAAGCAAAGAAGTCAGAAATGCATGTTTAACTTGTATGCAGGAACAGGTGTGGCCGGATCAACTATGATCCGAGTCACATCTAGCTTCTAGGAGAAGGAAGGAATCTCGCTGGTCAAAAGAAGCCCCAGACACACCTCTGAGCGAAGGCATAAGGGCAGGACCACCGAGGCGTGGCCGACAAGGGTGACGATGCCCATGTCGGCTGACGCGGGTGCCCCAGAGGCTCACGTAGCCTCTGCATATGTGACACGAGGGAAAAGTAACCTAGTCGGCTTACTACTTTGGGAGATGTCATATTCTTAGGAATATGCCTCCACGTATGCCCTAAGTGGAGACCTAGCCCCCCTATATAAGGAGGGCTAGGGCTTCTGTAGAGGGGGTTCCGATTTTTCTAGTTTGGCTAGGGTTTTAAGTGTGATCTGTGAGAGAGAGTAAGAGAGCTCCTTCTTCCTTCCCTCGCTAATACAGCTCTAGGAGCACTTGTAACCTTGGAGAAAAAGCAAATATAAACTTCTGTGTGGAGAATCACTTCACTATCCCTCCCTGGAGTCCCCTAGCGTGTATTAGTCCCCACCTTTAGCCTATCCATGGTATCTGCCGTGACACCACCACGACAGAGATGGTGGTGGAGGTTAGTGGAGATGGCTCCGGGGGCACTTCCCCGTCCTGGCAGGGTGCCAAAACAGAGACTTTCTGTCCCCCGAATCTCCCTTTTGGTGGCGACAGCGTTGCGGATCTTTTTGTGGCTGGAGGCTTGATGACTTAGGGTTTTTGCATCGGGAGGCATCTTATAGGCGAAGAGGCAAGGTCGGTGGGTGGCCAGGGGGCCCACACCACCTGGTGGCGCGGCCAGGCCCTGGCCGCCATATGGTGTGGCCACTCTGTGGCCCCTCTCCGTCCCGTCTTCTGGCTCCGTGAGTCTTCGGGTAAAATATCGACTTTGGCTTTTGTCCGGTCCAATTCCGAGAATATTGATTTTCTGACTTTCCTAGAACCAAAAACAGCAGAAAACAGGCATCTGGCACTATGGCATCTTGTTAATAGGTTAGTTTCAGAAAATGCATAAAAGTACTCCAAAGTGTGGACAAAACATAAGAAAGAAGATAAAAACCAAGCATGGAACATAAAAAATTATAGATACGTTTCCAACGTATCACCCAACAGTCTATACCTTGAGTATTGGCATCAATATCATCGAGTTGAAGAGAAGAATATTATATGATCAAGATCTTGAGAGTGTGATCTCAATAGAAGAATTCACGATATGGCTCTAAGTCGATGTCATGATAGCTTCATTTGTTGAGCTATGGTTGACTAAGATTTAGAGCATGTAATCAAATGAACAGGTCTTTATGTACCTCAAGATATTGAGATGGAGCATGAGAAGATACATGGTTGACCAATACAAAGAGTGAAGAGTGATTTCAAGTTGGTCAACACATGAAGCATAAAGAATGTATCACGTGGATCTGGTGGTATGGTAAGCCTTGTCAATTATGCATCATGAACTAACCCATTATATATGTGCCTTTGCATTTTCTATATTGGATAGGTATCTTTGCATGGGCCTGGTTCAAAGTGAAGATTTCATAGAGCTCATGAGAGGATGACATCAAGTAGTGATCGACATCAAGGTTGAGAAGTGCAAGTTCAATATAAGAATCTCAAGGAGATCATATGGTTGAAGCTTGCTATCCGTATTGGTGATAATGGACATGTGAAGACGTGCCTTAAATGAAGCTATCCCATAGTAGTGTATGTGGGATCAAATTATGAGTCTTCACGAAGCAACCTTGATCAAGTGAAGCATTCTAGATTTGATGGAGCTTGAAGCGTTCTCATCAAGATCAATCAGGATGAGCAAGGCAAAGGTATGGCCTTGCTTGGTTTTCCTTTTACCAGTCTCAAGGTTGTTGTTGGGAGACCGGGTTATAGGATAGATAGGCGTACTATCAAGAGGGGTTTTGGTTGGGTAACTTGATCACATCATCTTAGGGAGCTCAATCCTTTGCATACTTTGCATCTTCCTATTTTGTTTCTTCTTGGTGTTTCTCCATGTGAGGTTCTTGATCTTGTTTCTAGTTCTTCAACAAGCCCAAGTTCATCGAAAATGGAATTTGTATGCATCTTCTATTGTGTTTTCGAGTTTGGAGGTTTTACTGGTTCTTCTTATATGGGGGCTTCATACCTTTATTCATTTGGTTCTATATTCATTTGTTGTACTATGATGTTTCTCTGCACCATCTTTTATAGCTTGTTGTCCTTGTCAAAACAAGCCCAAGATCATCAAAATCGGAGTCCGGATGCAAAAGTTATTGTGTTTTTGGTGAAGTCTGTTGCATCTCGGTTATGGATCCGGTCCGACCGATTTGCACACCGAACGGTTCGGTGCCAGCGCCGGTAGACCGGACCATAGACCAGATTTCCTGATTTTTGTGACTGAGTCTATTCCGAGATGGTTTACTGAGCCATTCTATTCTTTAGTCCGGTACATCGGCCCGGGGACCGAGTTTCCCGGTCCCGGGGCTGGTCCAACCGACTTTTACGCTAGGTCCTTGGAGGAATCCTCCCAACGGCCATATTTGCTTTCCCCTATATAAGGGGCTTGTTCCCCAACATTTTTGATTGTTCTTGAGCACAAAATTGATCACCATTGTTGACCCCTTGAGCTTGCTTCCTCTCCCTTCCCTCCTATGATTCTTGCACCTTTTTTAGGGCTTTGGAAGAGGAGATCTAGATCTACAATCCCCATCAATCAATTCCTCCTCTAAGGTAGGGGAACCCATTGGATATAGATCGTGAAGTCATTGGTTGACTTCCACCATTGTTCTTCCTCTCTAATTCCTCCCTAGCACTTGTTTCTTTGGTGGGATTTGATAGTGAGGGATTTCAATACCCTTGATGTTCTTGTTTTGCATTTTTGCATAAGTGTTGAGCTCTCCATTATGATTTGTTCGAGTGAGAGACCATGAGCTTGTTACTATTGGAGGGTGACCTCCTATTTTTCTTGGCGGTTGGTGTCGTGGTGTTCTCTTCATGGAAGATTGTGAAGAGACTCGAGCTTCTCCTTCCTGGAGCTTGTGAAGTGGTTGTGGAGATTTCCAACTCTAGAGTGGATGAAAAGATAGCCATAAGGAAAATGCCTATTCCTTCGTGGGATAGACTCAGAGAAGAAGGTGAGACTTCTTGGTGTTGGGAAATCCTTCGTGGAATCCCGCACCTCTCCAACATGGCGTACCTTACTTGTAAGGGAACAGGGGAATACATCTTCGTCTCCGCGTGCCTCGGTTATCTATATACCCAAGCTTACTTTCCTTGTGATAGACATCGAGCTTGAAATACTTATATCTTGCCTATCACTTGTGGTACATTTATCTTGTGCTATCTTGCTTAGCTTAACTTGTTGTTGGTGCACATAGTTGAGCCTAGTGTATTTAGGTTTTGTGCTTGTAAAATAAACGTTAGTTTTATTCCGCGGTATATCAAGCCAAAACCATAATAGTTTTGAAATTGCCTATTCACCCCCTTTCTAATCGACATCTATATCCTTTCACGGTGCCCTTTGGGCGCCGTGTACCTCAGTGGAGGGGTTGTTGAGGCCCCTGTTGGGTTCGCAACGTAGAAAACAAAAAATTCCTACGATGTGAACAACTAAGCACCAAGATCTATCTACCAAGATACAATCAACGGGTGGATATACATCCATAGAGAACAAAGCCTTGAAGAGCGACAAAGCGTTACGAGTTTGTACTTGTGGATGATGTAGTCGTACACTTGTTGATCTCAAGATCTTGATGAAGTCCAGCAAGTCCAGCAGGTCCAGCACTAGCAAGTCCAGCACCACAAAGCAGCAGTGCATCCGTGATTGCACACACGTCCGGTACCCTGACAACTTCCACGTCCTCACTCCAGCGATGCAGCGGAAGCAACAACTCCTTTCAAAGAAAGCCACCGGGAACATGTATCTCGCTAATCTGAGGCCATGAGAAATAATTTCTAGAGGGGGAGAGAGATCCTTCATGAGGAGGTGTGAGAGTGGAGGAGGAGGTGATCCTTTTATAGGGGAGGGGGCTGCCCAAGGGGCATGGCTCCCGGCCATGGTGGGTGCCCCCACCTCTCCCTCATTCATGTGGGTGGAGCTCCCACTCACATAAACACACCTCCACTCATATGTCCACTCACATGCATTAAATTTCCACCAAATTTAATGCAACTCTCATTTAATAAAACTGTTTTATTTATTTTATTCAGAATTTTGTTAATTAATGTAATTAACAAACATTCACATAAAACCCCCTGTAACATTTCACTATCACATGCAAAACCAATTTTTGCAATTTCACCTGAAACAATTTCGGTTTCCATCGAAATGATTCCAGCGCTTTCTTAATCTTTATCTGAAACAGATTTTCTCCTAAATGGTGTCGGTATCCGTTAAGTGTGTCACTCTACGGTTCGTGAATAATGCAGACATGATCAAGATCCCTCTCTGATCAATAATCAGCAGCAGGACCTAGAGGTCCGTACTAACTCCCACACATTCAACGATGACTGTAGTGATCGTGTGAACCTTTAACGTCGTAACTAAATCCCTTTGTCTCACGATATATTACATGTCCGAGATTAGATCATCGGTATCTCCGTACCTAGTTTGATCTCGTTACCGACATGCACTCTTTTCTTGTTCCCGTGCTATAACATTCTAGTGATCACATCACTTGCTTGCAAGCTATCTTAATGTGATATCACCAAGAGGGCCTAGAGTATATTTCTCCATCATCGGGATGGACAAATCCCACTCTTTATCCATGAGCCTCTACATAAAACCTTCGGAGTATCTGAACGCACCTTTATTGTCACCCTATTACAGTGTGACTTTGATGTTATCAAGTTACTCTTCTAGTGTTAGTGATTGACATGATCTTATGGTCTAAGGACTGGAATTACTTTGTATGATGTTATAGAAATTTAAACACAATGACTTTGATTGTATTACTATACTTTGGATGAATGTTCATCACATCATTCCACCATTAGTGTGACCTTGTTATTAACAACATCCAATATCCATGATCAGGAAACCTTGATCATCTTGTTAATCAACGAGCTAGTTTATATGAGAGGCATAACTAGGAACTCTTTATTTTGTTTATTAAACACACATGTATTAACGTTTCCAATTAATAAATTATAACATGCAAAATAAACATTTATCATAAACAATTAATACAAGTAAGCACCACGATCTATCTACATAGACACAATAAATGGGTGGATATACATCCGTAGAGAACATACCCTTGAAGAGCGACAAAACGTTATGAGTTTGTACTTGTGGATGATGTAGTTGTACACTTGCTGATCTCAAGATCTTGATGAAGTCTAGTGAGGCCAGCAGGTCCAGCACTAGCAAGTCCAGCACCGCAAAGCAGGGGTGCATCCGTGATCACACACACGTCTAGTACCCCGACAACCTCTGTGTCCTCGCTCCAGCGATGCAGCGGAAGCAGCAATTCCTTTCAAACAAAGCCACTGGGAACATGTATCTCGCTAATCCAAGACAATGGAAAATAATTTCTTGAGGGGGAGAGAGATCCTTCATGAGGAGGTGTGAGAGTGGAGGAGGAGGAGGTGCTCCTTTTATAGGGAAGGGGGGCTTCCCAAGGGGCATGGCCGCCGGCCATGGTGGGTGCCCCCACCTCTCCCTTATTCATGTGGGTGGAGCTCCCACTCACATAAACACACCTCCACTCATATGTCCACTCACATGCATTAAATTTTCACCAAATTTAATTCAACTCTCATTTAATAAAACTCTTTTATTTATTTTACTCATAATTTTGTTAATTACTTTAATTAACAAACATTCACATAAAACCCTTGTAACATTTCCATATCACATGCAAAACCAGTTTCTGCAATTTCACCCGAAACAATTCCGGTTTCCATCAAAATGATTCTAGCGCTTTCTTAATCTTTATATGAAACACATTTGCTCCTAAATGGTGTCGGTATCCCTTAAGTGTGTCACCCTACGGTTTGCAAATAATGCAAACAGGATCAAGACCCCTCTCCTATCAATAATCAGAAGCAGGACCTGGAGATCCGTACTGACTCCCACACATTCAATGATGACTCTAGTGATCATGTGAACCTTTAATGTCGTAACTAAATTCCTTTGTCTCATGATATATTACATGTCCGAGATTCGGTCATCGGTATCTCCATACCTAGTTTGATCTTGTTACCGACATGCACTCTTTTTCCTTGTTCATGTGATATAACATTCTAGTGATCACATCACTTGCTTGCAAGCTATCTCAATGTGATATCACTAAGAGGGCCCAGGGTATATCTATCCGTCATCGGGGTGGACAAATCCCACTCTTTATCCATGAGCCTCTACATAACACCTTCGGAGTATCTGAAACCGCCTTTATTGTCACCCTGTTACGGTGTGAGGTTTGATGTTATCAAGTTACTCTTCCAGTGTTAGTGATTGACATGATCTCATGGTCTAAGGACTTGAATTAGTTTGTATGATGTTATAGAAATTTAAACACAATGACTTTGATCGTATTTCTATACTTCAGATGAATGTTCATCACATTATTTCACCAATGTTGTGACCTCATTATTAACAACATCCAATGTCCATGATCAGGAAACCTTGATCATCTTGTTAATCAATGAGCTAGTTTATATGAGAGGCATAACTAGGAACTATTTATTTCGTTTATTAAACACACATGTATTAATGTTTCCAATTAATAAAATTATAGCATGCAAAATAAACATTTATCATAAACATGGAATAATATAATGACCACTTTATTATTATCTCTTAGGCATATTCCCTTTAGTCCCCCATTTGCACTAGAGTCAATAATCTAGTTTTAAAAAACTTGCACATTCAACACCTATGGCTATATGGTGTTGTATATATGCATTTTCTAGTGGTTAACATAATCTCCGGATCTGACACTTTCAGGTCGTTGTGTATTTGCATGTCTTTGCGTCTCTACACATCACTCATTCTCAAATGAGATGGCATTATATAATTTTTTTCCTTTGGTGAGACCTTTAGTTCCTTTGGGTAAAAACATGTTGATATAATTGTCACACAATATATATTCATAGTACTATCCCACTATGAGCCACACCTAGTTTGATAACAAACTATTTGACACAAATGCCCTCCTTTGCTGCTACTATAGCAGTCATATACTTAGCCTTTTTGTTGTAGTATCCATCACAATGGCTTAACTTTGGAACTCATCCAAATCCATCATGGAACCTCCTTTCCATTACATTGTGCCACCCATAGTTTAAATTGAGATAAATTTAATTTGTATTTTGTGACAAACTAGTATCAATGTAACACTTTACAATGAACTACTTTTAACTATTTTTCACTTAGACATGATATATTCTTAGTTCTTCCAAAGATCATAAGAATATCCTTACTAGTGTCCAATGATCATCTTAGGAATCATTCTAGTATATGCACATAACATTTAGAGCATAGGACATATCTGGATATGTACATATCATGGTATACATTATTGATCAAAATATTCATGTGATTTCACTCACCAAGTGTCGATACACTTGAATCTCGTTTCACTTTCCAAGTGTCGATACACTTGAATCTTGATTCAATCCTTTCCATGTGGCAAGGACCTTTCTTGTCGCTTCCATATTAAACTCATTCAATATTTCATCTATGTACGTCTGTCACAACCATATTAGCGTTTCAATCTATCGATATAGATATAGATGCCTAATATTTTGGTTTTGCCCAAGTCTTTCATTGAAATCCATTTTTAATGAAATTC
This sequence comes from Avena insularis, assembly GCA_023614405.1. Taxonomy (NCBI): domain Eukaryota; kingdom Viridiplantae; phylum Streptophyta; class Magnoliopsida; order Poales; family Poaceae; genus Avena; species Avena insularis. Next base: position 652,430,907 of record CM042690.1, on the reverse strand, counting down.
TTAACCTGTGTCAATAAAAGATACATTATTTCCAATCAACATGTCATATACATAATGCATTGGAAATTTGTCTTAGCGCTAATTTCTTGCAAATGCAAGCATCTTCATTGTCTCCGATGAAATTAAACATTTTAACAGTTTCATCATGGTGAAGATTCCAACTCCGCTATGCTTACTTCAACCATTGAAGTTTGCATGCCCTTTTAGCATCCTTTGAATTAACAAAACCCTTCGGACCATGTCATGTACACGTCCTAGGTAACCATTCTATTAGAAGAACATTGTTTTGTTTGTTCAACTACCATATACTGAATTATATCTAGTGGTTTCTACATTAATCCGTCAAGACTAAATATCGCTATGAAAGATCAAATCTTGTCATAGTTAACTCCTTAAACATTGTCGTAAACTCCTTTTCGACATGTCGACTATTTCATAGATGGGAAACATCCATGTATATTTCTTTATATATCCAAACACGACTGATAGGCTTCATGCCTTTCCAGAAGGTCTTCCAAGTTCAAAAACTTGATTTCTTGTGTATGGAAACTATCACGGATTTTATGACTTCTAGTCATTTTATGGAGTTAGGGCCAATCATCGCTTCTTTGCATGTAGTCGGTTCATCATTGTCAAAACAATAATGACTTGTGTTTCAAATCTTACTATTTGATTCTTTCTTGACCCACACGGTTCAAGAGGAACTCTAATCTCTGAGATCACAACCTTTGTAATCACGGGAGCAATGAGCATTGTGGCCGCCACCGGGACACTTTCCGGTGCTGCGCTACTTAGCACATGTTGCTTAGGTTCATCAACCTAATGAAAGTTCTATTGTCCTCCCACTTAAGTTTTTGAAAAAAATTCCTTCTTAAGAAACTTGACGTTCCAAGCGACAAACTATTTCATCCTCGGTGTTATGGAGGAATACCCAACTATTGGTTTGGGATAACCTACAAAGACATGCTTATCTGACTTTGGTTGTAAACATTTTACTTATGTCCAGCATACCAAAATTTAAGAAAAGACAACTCGGGTTTTATCCGGAACCATAACTCATATGGTGTCATTTCAACGGACCATGATGGTGATGTTTTTAGTGTAAAAGAGGTAGTCTCTAAAGCTTTGATCCTTAAAATATAATGGCAGTTTTAAAAATGACACCTTTGATCTTCCCATGTCAAACAAGGTTCGATTCCATCTCTCGAACACTCCATACTCCTATGTTTTATCGGGAAATGCAAATCCATGGAAGGATTCCCAAAATCTTAGGTGTTTTGCTAAACTTGTAACTCAAATATCTTCCTTTATGATCGAATCATAAATTCTTTATTTTCTTGTTACAATGATTTTCCACTTCATCTTGAAAGTCTTTGAACAATTTTCAAATGTTTCATACTTCATCCTTATTAAGTAAATATACAGATATATTCACTCAAATTCCAGAACGATCATATGAAGTAGAAAGATCCATCACATATGGCTACACATAATGAACTATATACATCAACATGCACAATGTCCACTAAGTTAGTCATCCATTCCTCTTTTGCTTATGAACGGAGTTTCAGTTATCTCGAGGAAAGTCTCACAAGCGTCAATTGATCAAAATCAAAGACTCCAAAAATCCATCAACATGGAGTTTCTTCATGTTTCCTTTCCAATATAATTTAAACGGCGATGTCACAACGTAAGTGATCTTTCAATCATTTGTCTTATGACATTTTAGCATTAGTTTTTATGGATGTGATTTCTCCAACTAGACTTGTAAGAGTTCATCCATCTTCTATGGAATACGGTAATTATTTGAACAACCATTGTTCTCATAATACCAGAACAAAATAACAATTATTTAAACAAATCTTGAAGGCAAGCTTTGATGTCAGCAAGAAACACAATAACACTTTATTTGCTATTGATGAATATCATCACATATTATCTTGCTAGTCACTTAGGCCATTGTAGTTCATGAATTGCGTAGTTCTATATGCCAGTTCATACCAACCAATTCGGTATCCAATACCCAAGAACCACATTGTTTAACAAGCAAAAAACATAACCATAACATGTATATCATCTATATACCTTAGCTGGACATTTCTAGTCTTTTATTTTCTGCCAAATATTTTATAGATTCTCTTTCAGCATTTCGTTTTCCTTTTAAAAGAATCTATCAACATCAACAGTGGTGCCATGCATATGACACATGGTCCAAAGCATGTATAGTAAAATACTAATACCTTTGGACATGCACTTTGAAGTAGATCACCATCATCAAATGTTTGGCGTTCTTTCAAAAATCCATTCTTTAGTAATCTTTTAGTGTAGTAAACATTTTACCTACATCTTATATTCATCCTTATCATGACAACTTTCATGATCAAGCTACTATTGCCTATAAGAACGAATCGTGAGTATAGTGTCAGTTCCCAAAACCTTTTTGGGAGATTAGGATGTCTAGCGTCTCCAACCTTAGCAAATTCTCATACAATATGAGAACATGTATTTTGCCAAATTATACTCTATCATATTGCAACCTAAACATTATTTTAGATATCACAATATCTTTCACACATGATGGTTTCTGAAAAAATTCTTTCAGCTCCTAGATAACCTCAATACTAAAACAACTTTTGAATATCAAGAATCATGGAGGCAAACATGATAGTTTAGATACTAAGACTAGAATTGTTACTCTTGATTTAATACTACTTATTAAACTTCATGGAGTAAATAGAGTTTGCTGAAAGTTTGCAATAGGACTTCTAAACTTTAAATTGACACATAAAACAATACGATACCAGTTCATAAAGTAAATACCCAAAATTCTATAGTTCTATTATCTCAATTAAAAATAAGCATAAGGTAGTAAACGGATGCCAATGACTACAAATTATGCAAATTCACTTCGAATTTAGTTTATGACAAATTGAGTTCAACTAATCCAAATTACAAATGAACTCCCACTAAAAAACGACATCCCTCGTGTCTTTTTGGTGATTACATGAACTAGATCCACTACACCAAGTTCGATCATCACATGAGTCGGTGTAGCTTCAAAGGCGGGCATCTATATGGGAATCATATCAACCATATGACTCGTGCTTAACCTTTCGGTCCAAGTTCCGAGGCCATGTCTGTACATGCTAGGCTCGCCAAGTAAGAACTTTAGTACTCCCGTGTGTAAAACTGTCTTACACCCGTTGTATGAAAATGCAGAGTCAAACACACCCAATCATCATGTGGTGTATTGAAACAACGAACTTTCTTAACGGTGCATACTTAATGAAGAACGCATTTTATCTTGATATTTTAAATGAGGGATCATCTTATAATGCTACTAAAATGCCAAACAAGCAATATAAGATGCAAACAAACATCATATGCAAAAAGTGATATGATATGGTTCTTGCACTTGATCACTATCTTGTGCATCTTGGTATGATCTTTATCATTCCTATATGTGTAAGGCCAAGGTCTATGGAACTTACACTTTGGTATGTTATAATTTCCAAGAGTATCAATCCATACTACAAATTATAACATCACCATATCGTGACACTTTCCCAGCAACAATCTAAACTAGACGCCTCTAGTTTATCAATTGCAAGTTTTACGTGGCTTAGGGCTTTCGAAGATAGAACCGTTCATACCTATGAACATGGAACCACAATGATGATAGTCAAATTATTAGCAACTCGTTGTAAATCAGATATTGGCTATAGTAGGAGAGACAAACACCCGCGAGCCACTTATGCAAATCTAGTTGCATGTCAAGCGTGGAATAGGTCTCATGTGCGAGGACATGTAAAGTTAGTCCGGGCCGCTTCATCCCACTATGCACCAATATCCAAAATACATAGAAGATGCAATAAAATGATCATCAACTCCCACATACTCATATGTGTTCTACTCGTGCAGAGCATCTACGTATAGATCACACTCTGATACCACTATTGGCTTCGCAACATAGAAAACAAAAAATTTCCTACGATGTGAACAACTAAGCACAAATATCTATCTACCTAGATACAATCAATGGGTGGATATACATCCATAGAGAACATACACTTGAAGAGTGACAAAGTGTTACGAGGTTGTACTCGTGGATGATGTAGTCATACACTTGTCGATCTCAAGATCGTGATGAAGTTCAGTGAGACCAGCAGGTCCAGTACCAACAAGTCCAGCACCACAAAGCAACGGTGCATCCGTGGCCACACACACGTTCGGTACCCCAACAACTTCCACGTCCTCACTCTAGCGATATAGCAGAAGCAACAACTCCTTTCAAACAAAGCCATCGAGAACATGTATCCCGCTAATCCAAGACCATGGGAAATAATTTCTAGAGGGGGAGAGAGATCCTTCACGAGGAGGTGTGAGAGTGGAGGAGGAGCAGGTGCTCCTTTTATAGGGGAGGGGTGCTGCCCAAGGGGCATGGCCGCCGGCCATGATGGGTGCCCCCACCTCTCCCTCATTCATGTGGGTGGAGATCCCACTCACATAAACACACCTCCACTCATATGTCCACTCACATGCATTAATTTTCCACCAAATTTAATGCAACTCTCATTTAATAAAACTCTTTTATTTATTTTATTCAGAATTTTTTAATTAGTTTAATTAACAAACATTCACATAAAACCCCCTGTAATATTTCAATATCACATGCAAAACCAGTTTCTGCAATTTCACCCGAAACAATTCTGGTTTCCATCGAAATGATTCCAGCGCTTTCTTAATCTTTATCTGAAACATATTTTCTACTAAATGGTGTCAATATCCCTTAATTGTGTCACCCTACGGTTCGTGAATAATGTAGACATTATCAAGACCCCTCTCCGATCAATAATCAGCAGCGGGACCTAGAGATCCGTACTTATTCCCACAAATTCAACGATGACTCTATTGATCATGTGAACTTTTAACATCGTACCTAAATCCCTTTGTCTCACGATATATTACATGTCCGAGATTCGATCATCGGTATCACCATACCTAGTTTGATCTTGTTACCGACATGCACTCTTTTCTCGTTCCTGTGCTATAACATTCTAGTGATCACATCACTTGCTTGCAAGCTATCTCAATGTGATATCACCGAGAGGGCCTAGAGTATATCTATCCATCATCGGGATGGAAAAATCCCACTCTTGATCCATGATACTCTACATAACACCTTTGGAGTATCGGAACGCACCTTTATTGTCACCCTATTATGGTGTGACATTTCATGTTATCAGGTTACTCTTCTAGTGTTAGTGATTGACATGATATCGTGGTCTAAGGACTTGAATTACTTATTATGATGTTATAGCAATTTAAACACAATGACTTTGATCGTATTACTATACTTTGTATGAATGTTCATCACATCATTCCACCAATGTTGTGACCTCGATATTAACAACATCCAATGTCCATGATCAGGAAACATTGATCATCTTGTTAATCAACGAGCTAATTTATATGAGAGGCATAACTAGGAACTCTTTATTTTGTTTATTAAACACACATGTATTAATGTTTCCAATTAATACAATTATAGCATGAAAAATAAACATTTATCATAAACATGGAAGAAGACAATAACCACTTTATTATTGCCTCTTGGGCATATTCCCTTCAGCCCCTTCTCCCCACCCCTCTACCCCCGCCCCGGGTGAAAACCCAAAATCTATCTTGGATTGGTCGGTGGCGGTGTTGTGGGCGTCGTTTTCCTCCCTGGAGGCGCCTTCTGGGGGTCGGTGGTGTAGATGATGAGTGTTGTCATGCGTGGTGGTTGTCTGATGGTGGTTCTCCGAGTCTTCGTGCCCAGCGGCTGCGAACAAGATTTCCATTTTTTGTCTCGGTTCATCGGTGGTAGAAGTTTTCCCTACGTAGGTGTGTGCGCCGTTTCGTGGCGTTTAGTGTGTTCCGTGGGTGGCTATTTCGATTCTTGGAGTTGCCGTCCACCTAAGTGCTTTGTTCCCCGAGCAATGCGGTGGTGGTAAGCAGGATGCCCTCTATGGTATGTGTGGGTGCTGCGGTGGGCTAGAGTTTGTCCCCAGGCGGGCATGTCTAATGGTGCCTGCTGACTCGTGTAATAACGAGCTCGTTGGGGAACCCCAAGAGGATGGTATGATGAGCATAGCAGTAAGTTTCCCTCAGTTATGAAACCAAGGTTATCAATCCAGTAGGAGCAAGGAAACAACTCCAAGGTGTTGCTAGCTGGACTTTGGCAGGGCGCACTACCGGCACTAGCAGCAACGTGGAAACCTGCACAACACAACCACAGAACTTTGCCCCCAACTTACAGTGAGGTTGTCAATCTCACCGGTTTTGCTGAAAACAAAGTATTAAACGTATCGAGTGGAAGAAAGTAATAGTTTGGAGAAAGTAAACAGAAACAGTAAACAGTTGATTGTAATTTGATGGTAAAAGAATGGACCGGGGTCCATAGTTCACTAGTGGTGGCTCTCCTTAAGATAGATGACATGTTGGGTTAACAAATTACAGCGGGGCAATTGACAAACATCAAGAAAGCAATATGCATATACTAATCATCTTGAATCCTTTGAGATTTGATTGGGCATTACAACATTATACATAGACCGTAATCCAACTGCATCTATGACTAATAATCCACCTTCAGGTTATCATCTGAACCCCCTCCAGTATTAAGTTGCAAGCAATAGATAATTAAATTATGCATTGCGTGTGAAGTAAACAATACGATTGTTCTATGAACAAAGGATTGCTGTTTTCTCGCTAGTAGCAACAACACATCTAGTACCTTAGAGAATTCTGTCACTTCCCCAGATTACTAGAGGCATGAACCCACTATCGAGCATAAATACAAACTCTTGGAGTTGCTAGCATCTACTTGTCCAAGATAGCTACTAACAACGGAAAGCATGCAAGATCACAAATAGCAAAGACATGATAGAATCAATAATCAATCTGAAATAGCATCTCAATATCCATCGGATCCCCGCAAACACAACATGTAGAATTACAAATAGATGATCTTGATCATGAACGAAGGTCACAAAATCTAAACATGATAGCACAAAGGAGGAGAACCAGCCATCTAGCTACTACATGGACCCGTAGTCCAAGGATGAACTACTCACGCATCACACCGGAGGCTTGCATGATGATGAAAAAGGCCTCCAGGGTGAATTCTCCCCTCCGGCAGGGTGCCGGGAAGAGCTTTAGATCCCTCCTGATCTAGGGATGGAGATGACAGCGGCTACAGACTCTTTCGTGGAATTTTGATCGGGTACTTAGGGTTTCTGTATCGGAGGCATCTTATAGGCGAAAGGGGAGGCCAAGAGGGTGCCGGTGGCGTGGCGAGGCTAGGCCGTCTTGACCAGGTGGTGTGGCAGCCCCGCCCCTCTCTCCGTCTCAGATTCTGCCCTTGTGTCCCTCGGTGAAAAACTAACTTTGGCTTTTGTCCCTTCCAATTCCGAGAATATTCATTTTTTGACTTTCCTGGAACCAAAAATAGCAGAAAACATGCAGCTGGCACTGTGGCTCTTGTTAATAGGTTAGTCCAAGAAAGTGTATAGAAAGTACTCCAAAGTGTGGACAAAACATAAGAAAGTAGATAAAACCAAGCATGGAACATCAAAAATTATGGATACGTTAGCAACATATCAACATCCCCAAGCTTAACTCCTGCTTGTCCTCGAGTAGGTAAGTGATAAAAAGAAAGAATAATTTTTGAGGTGACATGCACCATCATAAACTTGATCAAATTATTTGTAAAACATTGATAGCTGGGATCATAGTACTTCAATCATAACATGAAAGACAAAATTCTAACAATTAAGACATAGCAACTATGTTGCAACATGAAAAGGCACAAACAAAAGATTCATGAATAACAATGCTTTGCAAGACGTTTGTTTGTTTCACATAAAGAAAAAATATCATAGTAGCATTCAGCTTGTCCCTCATAGAGTAGCAAACATAAATGCATAGGACACCTTCAAAGTTCATAAGAGTGACTAGATACAAATAGTTTAAAACAAGCGATATCAAAGCTATGCATCCATCAACAAGTCTTGGGACAATGCACGTAGAACTAAGAATGGCCACTATGCTCTCAAAGTAGGTGCATATGTGGAGACTCAACATAAAAGTAAAAGAAAGGCCTTCATAGAAGGAAGTAGGGATTCAAGTTTCATAAAGAGCTTCCAAAAATTATGGTACTTATTAGCTTTCCGCTCTCATTGCCCCTATCATAAGCATATTGAAGGTGATTAAGGTTAAAGTGACACAACTAAGAGGATATGCTTGACAAGCTATAAGTCGAAATCTCATGCCCCTTACTTATGAAGACCGAACCTCATGCTACTCAACTTTAGTCACAAGTAAGCTCTTGTCATTGTAAGTACATATGTATCATAGAGAACCGCCAACGGGGTACCCCTTGCACATGATACAGGAGCTATCCCATAATCAAAATGACAAGGCAAGCATACAATAGCATCTCAACGATCTTTTTTTTGCTATTTGCATAGGTTTTTATTGAGTATGCTTAATAGAGTGCTCATTATGGTTATGCTGCAAGTTTCCACCATGATTAGGTATGGCTTAGGCTAGCGGCCCAGGCGTTTCTCTAACACAAATACAAACTCCATGATCTTACAAGTTCCCCTTTTATTTCACACCACCAGGATCCATAAGCAAAAGAACATGATATCAACGGGGTACAAAGTACAAGTGCAATGTTGAAAGCGTTCCCCATGATACATGGTTCTGCTAATTTCAACTTATAAAGCACAAGCATATACGCAACAAAGATGGACGCAATGGTTCAAGTTTATTAAGTGCAAGAAAATTAAAGTGTGCCATCAAGTTCGTGAGAGCTTTAATCACTAGTTTTCACATAACAAGTTTAATTTGGAAGGTAGATAAAAATAAGAATATACTTGGAGTAGCATATGATAATAGGTAGGTATGGTGGAATCTTTGGAATAACTTGGTTTTAGGAGTTGGATTCATGAGTGGAACTCATACTTGGTTATGGTGGCTAGCAAAAGACTGGGAGCGGCCAACTAAGAGAGCAATAATGGCCATAATCATGCAGAGCGACAAAACATCATTAATCAAAGCATAAAGTGATATTACAAGTTGAAAACTAAAGGATCATAAAGTCTTATGGTGACTTAGGATAGTCATAACATGGTGTGAGCATGCACTAAGTCAACCCAAATAAAGCATCAAAGGAGAATACCACAATACTATGCTTTAATATGCTAAAACAACGCATGATTCTTCAAAGGCACATTAAGCAATCTCAATTGTTTATAACATGTCATGCTATAGCAAAGAATACTAAGCATAAAGCCAAAACAACATCAAGCATGGCATGACAAAGCATAGGCCACAGTCAAAAACAAGCTCTTTTTACCACTTAAGCATGAACTTTCCTACTCTTTTCCAATCCAAACCAAACTATTTGAAAGCCAATGTATGAAAGAGGGGGTCCAACCAATTTATTCAGGAAACTAAGAAAACCAAGAAAACGAAAAACCAAAACAAAAACAAAAAAGAAGACGCTCCAAGAACAACACAAATGTGCATGGAACAATAAAAATGAAGTGTTTGGAAGAAACCTGGGATTTGTATTTGATGAAGAAGGGGATGCCTTGGGCATCCCCAAGCTTTTACGCTTATACCTCTTGAATATATCTTGGGGTGACACGCGTGGCATCCCCAAGCTTGAGATTTAGTCCATTCTTCATCTCATTACGCATTCCTTCCATACACCTGAAATCTTTCCTTCATACAAAACTTCACACAATCTTTATTCGCAACATTAGTGCACTCAAGATAATAAGTCTTTAGGTTCAGTTTCAACACCAATAAAACTTCCATTAAAACACAAGCTACTGTATCACTTCCCTCAAAAAGGTCAATTCCCCAAAATAACTCAAAAAGGAAACAACAAGAAGCAAATGCAAATAATGACAGAAATCTGTCAAAACAGACCAGCAGGTAAAAAACAATTTTTTCGAAGACCTTACGTTGCTCAAATCAAAAAGTGTTGAACTAACAAAAGTTATATAACGACCTGGGGAAGAAGCTCAAAAATTCACGCCTCAGAAGGACGTACAGAGATTTTACACGAATTTGTACGGTGAAGCACATAAATCTGTTTCGGGACAGCAACTTTCCCAAGCATTACTTCTCTCTCATTAGAGGTTACTCTTGGCACAAAAAGCAAAAAAAAGGATAATGAGAGGTTATTACAGAAGTAATAACTTTCAAGACTCATCTAAAACTTTTGGGTTATCTCCCAATAAGTACTTTTCTTTAACGCCTTTAAGTTAGGCATAAGGAGCAAGAAGAATCAAGTGTTCTCAAATGAAGAAGCATTAAGAGCAAATTTTTTTTTCATAGGAGAGGCAAAAGAAATCTTCTCTCTCTTCTTAGGAAAGTGCTCTATACCTTTCTTGATTGGGAGTTGATATTTAATGGTGCCTTCTTTCATATCAATAATGGCACCAACAGTTCTAAGAAAAGGTCTTCCTAAAGTAATAGGACAAGAAGCATTGCATTCACCATCCAAAACATAGAAATCAACGAGGACATAGGCATTGTTAACCATAATAAGAACATCATTAATACTCCCCATGAGTTTCTTTTTAGCATTATCATCAAGTGGGACATTCAAATAACAATCTTCCAATGGTGGCAAATCAAGCATATCATAAATCCTTCTAGGCATAATAGAAACACTACTATCAAGATCACATAGAGCTTTGAAATCAAATCATTCACTTTCATATTGATGATGGGTTCCCAACCATCTTCTTGTTTTATAGGAATAGAAGCTTTATGTTTCATCTTTTCTTCTTTAATTTTTATGAGAGCATCAATAATGTGTTTTGTAAAGGCCATATTCATAGCACTAGGATTAGGACTTTTAACAAGCTTTTGTAGAAACTTAATAACTTCAGAGATGTTACAACCATCAAGATCAAAATCATAATTATCATCTAAAGTAGTAGAGCTATTACTAGCCTCAACACTAGTGGCAGTGATAGTAGAAACACTAATGTTTCTAGCAATTTCATCTTCTCTTTCCCATTTAGCATGCAATTTAGCTAACAATCTAACATTTTCATCAATTCTAACTTGTATGTCATTAGTAGCTGCAAAGGGATTCTCATTAGTTTCAATTTTAGCAGCCATTTTATTCAAAGAAGATTGGGCTTCAGCCAATGATGCTATATTTCTTTCAGCATTAGAGAGTTTCTCCTCAATAGTTTTATTGAAAGCAGTTTGTTTACTAATAAAATATTTAAGCATAACTTCAAGTTCAGAGGGTGCACTCCTATTATTGTTGTAGCAATTTCCATAAGCATTACCATTGTTAGGAGGATATGGCCTATAATTGTTGTTACCAAAATTATTCCGGTAGGCATTATTGCTAAAATTGTTATTTCTTATAAAGTTCACATAAACTTGCTCTTCTTGAGCAACCAAAGAGGCTAAGGGAACATGATTTGGATCAATATGGGCTTTCCCATTATTAAGCATAGACATAATAACATCAATTTTATCACTCAAGGAGGAGGTTTCCTTAACAGAATTTACCTTCTTACCTTGTGGAGCTCTTTCAGTATGCCATTTAGAATAGTTAACCATCATATTATCCAGAAGCTTTGTTGCAGCACCCAAAGTAATGGTCATAAAGGTACCTTCGGCAGCAGAATCCAATAGATTTCTTGAAGAATAGTTCAATCCTGCATAAAAGGTTTGGATAATCATCCAAGAAGTTAGTCCATGAGTGGGACAATTCTTTATAAAAGATTTCATTCTTTCCCAAGCTTGAGCAAGATGTTCATTATCAGATTGTTCAAACTTCATTATTTCACTTCTCATAGATATAATCTTAGCAGGAGGATAGTATTTTCCAATGAAAGCATCTTTGCATTTAGTCCAAGAATCAATACTATTCCTGGTTAAGGAATTCAACTATTCTTTAGCTTTTCCTCTCAAAGAGAAAGGAAACAGTTTAAGCTTAATAATATCTCCATCTATATCCCTATGCTTTTGCATCTCACAAAGTTTAACAAAGTTATTTAGATGAGCAGCAGCATCTTCATTACCAATACCAGAAAATTGTTCTCCCATAACAAGATTGAGTAAAGCAGGTTTTATTTCAAAGAAAGTAGCTTCAGGAACAGGTGGAGCAATAGATGTGCTCATGAAATCATTGTTGTTGGTGCTAGTGAAGTCACACAACTTAGTATTTTCCAGAGTAGTCATTTTTTATGTGTTTTTAATAAAGAAAGCAAACTAGTAAAACTATTTTTTTGTGTGTTTTTGATAAAGAAACAAGCAAACAAAGCAAAAAGAAACTAAGCAAAACAAAAACAACAAAGTAAAGAGATTGGTTATGAGAGACTCGCCTTGTGAAGATGTCCTTGACTCCTCGGCAACGGCGCCATAAAAGTACTTGCTGACTCGTGTAATAACGAGCTCGTTGGGGAACCCCAAGAGGAAGGTATGATGAGCACAGCAGTAAGTTTCCCTCAGTTATGAAACCAAGGTTATCAATCCAGTAGTAGCAAGGAAACACCTCCAAGGTGTTGCTAGCTGGACTTTGGCAGGGCGCACTACCGGTACCAGCAGCAACGTGGAAACCTGCACAACACAACCACAAAACTTTGCCCCCAAGTTACAGCGAGGTTGTCAATCTCACCGGTTTTGCTGAAAATAAAGGATTAAACGTATCGAGTGGAAGAAAGTAATAGTTTGCATAAAGTAAACAGAAAGAAGTAAACAGTTGATTGTAGATTGATGGTAAAATAAAGGACCGGGGTCCATAGTTCACTAGTGGTGGCTCTCCTTAAGATAGATGACATGTTGGGTGAACAAATTATAGCAGGGCAATTGACAAACATCGAGAAATCAATATGCATATATACTAATCATCTTGACAACTTTGAGATTCGATTGGGCATTACAACATTATACATAGACCGTAATCCAACTGCATCTATGACTAATAATCCACCTTCAGGTTATCATCTGAGCCCCCTCCAGTATTAAGTTGCAAGCAACAGATAATTGCATTACACATTGCATGTAAAGTAAACAATACGATTGTTCTATGAATAAAGGATTGTTGTTTTCTCCCTAGTAGCAACAGCACATCTAGTACCTTAGAGATTTCTGTCACTTCCCCAGATTACTAGAGGCATGAACCCACTATCGAGCATAAATACTAACTCTTGGAGTTGCTAGCATCTACTTGTCCAAGATAGCTACTAACAACGGAAAGCATGCAATATCACATATAGCAAAGACATGATAGAATCAATAATCAATCTGAAATAGCATCTCAATATCCATCGGATCCCCGCAAACACAACATGTAGAATTATAAATAGATGATCTTGATCATGAACGGAGCTCACAAGATCTAAACATGATAGCACAAAGGAGGAGAACCAACCATCTAGATACTACATGGACCCGTAGTCCAAGGATGAACTAAACACGCATCACACCAGAGGCTTGTATGATGATGAAGAAGGCCTCCAGGGTGAATTCTCCCCTCTGGCAGGGTGCCGAGAAGAGCTTCAGATCCCTCGTGATCTAGCAATGGAGATGCCGGTGGCTATAGACTCTTTCATGGAATTTGATCGGGTACTTAGGGTTTCTGTATCAGAGGCATCTTATAGGCGAAAGGGGAGGCCGAGGGGGTGCCGGAGGCGGCTAGACCACCCCCTGGCGCGGGCCAGGCTAGGGCGCGCGGCCAGGTGGTGTGGCAAACCCTGGCCCCTCTCCATCTCGTATTCTGGCTCCTTGTGTCCCTTAGTGAAAAACTGACTTTGGCTTTTGTCCCGTCCAATTCCGAGAATATTCATTTTCTGACTTTCCTGGAACCAAAAACAGCAGAAAACAAGCTGTTGGCACTGTGGCTCTTGTTAATAGGTTAGTCCAAGAAAGTGTATAGAAATTACTCCAAAGTGTGGACAAAACATAAGAAAGTACATAAAACCAAGCTTGGAACATAAAAAATTATGGATACGTTAGCAACGTATCAGTGCCGTCACCACAGGTTCCAGCCAGGGGGTCGGACTGTGGCCTCGATCAGTAGCCTCCGCTCATACTCTCAGGCAGGCGAGCGTTGCTTTCGATGGTGGTGGGTGTGGATAGGCCGTGTGTAGTGTTGGTTGGTGTGCCCGAGCTCTAGGGTGAGCTCCGGCCCAGAAACTTTGCCCGCCCAGCAAGTGCTCACCTTCTTCGGCGTAATGGTTGCCTCCTCAAGTCGACTTGTTGTCGCCTGCTGGTTTGCTTCTGGTGTGCTAGCGTGGTGGTCTTCGTCTTTGTCAAGCTATGATTTCTTTTTCTTTCGTGTGTGCTTGCGTCATGCGTTGTGTTGTTAGCTGTTCACAGCACCCCTATATCTCTCAGTCGTTGTGGCTTTATTAATTTATAAAGCTAGGCACTATGTGCTTGTTATCTTAAAAAATCACTACTGCATACGGTGAGGCCATCCGTATTAGCACTAGTAGAAAACATGGCATTAGTCCCGGTTCGTTTGGGCCTTTAGTCCCGGTTTCGTACCCGGGACTAGAGACACCCCTGTTTACTCTCGGTTCTGTTAAGAACCTGTACTAAAGGCGCTCCACATCGCCACCATAGAGGGCGGGTGGTGGAGGAACTTTAGTCCCGGTTCGTACCACGACCGGGACTAAAGGGTCTCTGCCGCGATAGAAAAACACCCCAAAACTTTGCTACGGCAAAGTTTTGGGGCATTTTTGTGCGGCGGCAGAGTTTTCGGGCAGTTTTCTGCCGCGACAGGACAGAGAGGTTTGGCGTAAGTGACGTGCAGAGAGATGATATATGTACAACTATAGAAATGAAGGAACCATTATAGAACATCGTCATGAATATAGAGATCGAAGTATTCTCTGGAATATACAGAAATGAAGGAACCATTACAGAAGGCATATATACAATATAATTTCTCTTACAATTCCTAATGCATAAATACATATTCTCGATGGTATTTTCCAGATGGATCTATGACCTCCTTATTTAAGAATCCCGCCAATTCCTCTTGAATTGCTCGTACACGATCCATTGGTAGGAGACCGTCCGACATCCGTTCAATCTAATTTAAACAAGGGGATCTTCAATATATATGAATGAAACTCAACACAATTTATGGTAATAAAATAAGATTGAGAACATTATTTATGTACTGCAAGTTATTATGGAATTCTGCCCAGCTGTAACACCCTCGAATCGGCCCTATGCAAATTTTAGCGATTCCCGCCAAACCCGCATAGAAATGATTCAAAGATGCCCACTAGGCACTACCGTGCGGGTGTAAAACGAAGTAATATCATTACACGATAGTCCACGATGGAACCCACAGAACATATATATACAACAACGACTCCATGGGTCAAGAATATAGATATACAATACAAAGATCCAAATCACCTTGAAAACGATACAACATCCGAGTACAGATAAGATGCAAATGAGGCTAAGAGCCCTGAATAATAACCAATGGCATCCATAACCCTGCCCACGCCAAGCCAGAAGGGTAACCCTGCTAACGACATCGATCTTAAACCTGCTAAAACAAAAGGGGTGCCACCAAAGGGGAAAGGAAAAAGAGAGCGGTCAGTACCGAGGCCAGTACACGGCGAGTCTAGAATTTGGCGGCTCTCACCTACATAGGTATGGTGGACTGAAGTGGTAGCAAAGCATGCACTAAACAACCTATAGAGAGTCGATACAACTGTCAGCTATCAGAGAGGGATAATAAAGACCTATTCGAAACCAACCTGATACTAACGCCAATCATACCCATTCTGGTAATTCCCTCTCGAGACCAAACGAGGAAGTCATGCCGAGGAAAGTCACATGGTTGTCACTTTTATTCTTTCTTTCCATGGTGGATATCCAACTTACTAGTCATATCAGATACAAGTGAAATTATAGCAGTGAACTTTAGTTATAGTTGTCTATGATCGAAAACTATGCTCCAAGTCGTCCATAACCACGGACACGGCTTTTCGAAAAGATTTAACCCTGCAGGGGTGCACCAAAGTTTCCACACACACTTCCACCCCTTTTGTCAGATCAATTAACATACTTCCATCAGTATGTCGATGGGGCTTCGGACACGATGCTTTCCCAGACCCAAAGCAAGTACTTGAGGCCACCCTAAAGAGCTACCTATACGAGGTATAGCTAATCCTCCTTGTACGAACACCGAGGTTACATGCACTTGTCATGCGAGAAAAGGCCTTAGACAATATATTCCCCTGATAGAGTGTCGCGATCGTATGCAACAGTAGTAAGCGCTCATCGAGCAATAAGTAATAAATGTAGGGGTTCCGCGCATGAAAACAATAAATTTTACCCTATGCCCCTGAACCCCTGATGTTGCCAGGACCTATCTATTAGTAATACAGTAACAGGAGGGGCTTTTCACGAACTTACCCTTGAAGAACGAAAAGTGTTGTCAACGCTCAGGAGAGCGTGGTTGATGTAGACAAGCCGAAGCCGACCTCAAGGTCGTGATGAAGTCCTTGTGATCCAATGGCTCCAACGACTTGAGTGCCTCAAGTGCGACACCTCGCCGGGAGTTACACACGTCCGGTGCCAGACGATGCCTCTCGCTTCCCCGATCCAGCAGCAGTTGCGGAAGTAGAGCTCCTGGATCGGAATCCCGCAGCACGACGGCGCTCCGTGGTGAAGATGTCTCTCGTTCGCGCAGTCCGAACTTGGGACCACTGTCACGAGAGAGAGAGAGTATCAATTGGAGGTCTTCCCAAAAGTGAGAAGACCTTTATTGAATATTGTGTGTATTTTTCTAGCCAAATACCCCCCCCACTATATATAGGGGGAGGGGAGGTACTACCTCCCTCAAAGTCCCGGGGTGGGACTAAAGGAGAGGAGGGAGGGCAGCCAGCCCTAGTGGGCTAGGCCCAGCCGGCCACCCCCTTGCCCCTTCTCCCTCTCTCCTTTCCCTAATGGGCCCTCTCCCCTCCGAGAATTGGCCCATTAAGCCTTTTGACGTTTTAATTGATTTTATCTTTTATTAAATAATTATGAATAAATGATTAAATCAATATTTAACATTCATTCACATATTATTCAACCTCCGTGGCTATGGAACACCTTCCACCTCCACTCCGGACAACCTGCGGACTTACCGAAACTCTTCCAGTTTTCTCTGTACTATTCTTCGGCGATTCTTCCAATCCTATAAACACTCTCTAAGCATCATCAAGACCTTAAGAGTGATACCCCATGGTTCAGGAACACTCCATACATGGTCAGGACACTCCCGCACCAATGATCGACAGAGGGACCTGGATGGCCCTGTGATCCCTATGCGTTCCATGAAGATCTTTTGTCATTTGAACCGGGACAGTCATGTCTTATTCCCTTTGTCTCTCGATACTTGCATTGCCCGAGATCTAATCAATGACATCACCATGTCATGTTCAATCTCGTTACTGAACAATGCTACTTGACTCGTTCCGACAAGTGATATCCCTGTGATCAAATCACATGCTACGCAGCTATTGGATATAACCTCTCCGAGTGGGCCCTTGAGTATCTTCCCGTCACATGGACGGACAAATCCCGCTCTTGACATATATTGCATCTACGGTTTCCTCCGAGTACCTGAACACACCTTTATAACCACTGTATTACCCAGTGGCGCTTGATGCTATCTAAGCACTCTCGGGAGATAGTGATTGATATAGCCTCACGGTCTAAGGAATAGTCTACGAGGATCCATTTCTAGTCATCGTAACTTGAACTTCATGACATGATTAGGTCATGATGTTTAGGTTGGGTATTGGTTCATCATCTCATTCTCAGAATGAGTTGACTTCATTTCCAACTGGCATAAATGCCACATGATCAGGAAACATGATCATCTGTTGACCAATGAACCAGTGACTAGAGTTTCACTGGGAACCCCTGGTTGTTTATATATCACACGTGTATTGATGTTTCCACTCAATACAGTTATAACATGATATAAAACTTAATCATAAACTATACAAAATATGATAATAGTCCTTATAACTATTTGTCTCTAGGGCATATTTCCAACAATAAACATGGCATAGGTACATTAGGTAACTTATAAAGCCCGAACTTGTTTTGTGGTCCTAGTACAATACTTTGAAATCAGGTAATAAGCCGATAGGGGCGCCCATACACCCCACATGTGGTTATAGCGCTCAGTCTCAGAACATGTTTCAAGAACTCGGGTCCTAGGTGGACACAAGTGGGCGCTTAACAACCAAATCTAAACAATTACCCACCGGTGTGTCTTCCTTAATTATATACACTTCCAACATTTAATTAACAAGTTGTAATTAACACCATGATCATCTCCACCATTAAGCATCTTCCAAACCCGAACATCGGTGGAACTCGATGACTCGAACCAACACCTGAGCAAGTAATTACGACTCGCAAGGCCAACTGTCTACCAAACAACAGGCAATTGGATGTGTCCAAGGAAATAAAAAGGCTGTAACGGATATAAATGGTACAAAAAACTAAAGCATCACGACACAGAGAGCAATAGATCAATAGGAGGAAGTAAAGACTATAAATGCAAAATAGGTAGAAAGGGGGAGAATGCTTGCCCGGGGGAATATTGCCCAAGGTACATCCGAAGAATATGGCGAAGCTCGTATCAACTCAACAGCCTAATCTGTGAAGAAGCAAAGCACTAAAAAAACACCAAATGCACTATTTAATACTACGGCAAAAGATCTGGCATGTTCATGATATGATGCATGGCATGGCAAAGGTGCGATGTAACTAGACAATATTAAGCGGAATTGGAATCCTAACAATTAAGGTATGGTTCAAGTTATTTTTCTAACCAATCAAAGTAATGGTGATTAGCATGGCAAGCATAGTATATATATGGGATACTCAAATTTAAATAGAATAGGGTTAAGATTTATAATATAACCCACATATTTAATTAGTTATTTATTAATAGGCGATAATGCAAACTGCCACAGGATTATAAGATGCATGATGCAAACATGAGCGAGAATGACATATTAATGTTCTATGCATTTTTCAGATATAGTTTCATATATAACTTATTTCAATAGCCATTACAGATCAAAATATATGAATTAGACAAGATTTGCAAAAAGAAACTAGAGGAAAAAATTGCAGGGTGTTGAGTTTGATCTCTATACTTAATGAGTGCAGTAGCATGTCTATAACCAATGGTTTGAACTTCAGTTTGTGTCCAACGAGGAAGATGCACGACTGAACTATAATATAGAAGATTATAGAGATTTAAGACAACAAAAAGATAGAGTTTAAAGGTCGAAGCGGGGATTAAACTCTTGACCTCAAGGTTAGATACGTGAAGGACTAGCCACTGGGATAACTGTCTGTTGTCGATATGAATGAAACTTGTCTCTATTTGCATAGGATCTAGAGCCTCTGATGCTATTCCACGAGCTGAAGAACATACGACAGGCTCAGGTTCAGATAAAATAAAAGGGAGATTAATCCAACAACACTAGGGAGTCGAGCCTGATGACCCACAAGTATAGGGGGTGTATCACAGTATTTTCGAGGGAAGTGAAACCCAATTTATTGATTCGACATAAGGGGAGCCAAAGAATATTTATAAGCCTTAACAACTGAGTTGTCAATTCAGCTGCACCTAGAAACAATCTTGCTCACGTGAGTTTATCAAGAGCAAGTTTTGTAGTAGGAATAGCAAAGTAAGACATCAAGAAAGCAAAACGAGTAAAAAATAGTAGCAAACAGTGGGATTCGAGTGCGGTAGGCATAGGGATGGATGGACGGGCATTGCATGAACAAGACAATTCACATAGCAATCAGAACATAGGGCAATTGCAGATAAATAAGATAAAGCATCCAAGTACTAGATAATCCTAGGCATGTGTTCCATATATAGTCATACGTGCTTGCAATGAGAACTTGCACAACATCTTTTATCCTTCCTGCCCGTTTGCAGCGGGGCCTCTAGGGAACTACTGTCAACTAAGGTGCTCCTTTTAATAGAGCACCAGAGCAAAGCATTAACACTCCGTGAACACATGTGATCCTCACATCAAAGCCATTCCCTCCGGTTATCCCGATTTCTGTCACTTCGGGGCCATTGGTTCTGGACAACAACGTGTGTATACAACTTGCAGGTAAGACCATAAACAATACTATCATAATGAATCAATAACATGTTCATATCTGAAATCATGGCACTCAGGCCCTAGTGACAAGCATTAAGCATAACAAGTGGCAACAAAGTCATAAAGCACTAATAGAATATACTGGGCACCATGCCCTAACAATCTGATGCCATTACATGAACGATCTCATCCAATCCCTACCATCCCCATAGCCTACAGCGGGGGATTACTCACTCATAGATGGGGGAAACATGGATGGTCGATGGAGAAGCGATGGTGATGATGATGGCGATGATCTCCTCCAATTCCCTGTCCCAGCAGGGTGCCAAAACGGAGTTTCTGGTGCTGTTTCATGGAATATGGTGGTGGCGGCGGAGCAAAACTCCTTCTTGAAAAACATCGAACCCCCCCAGAGTTTTTAGGTCAGAAGGCTTCTTATAGGCGAAGAGGGAGACCGAGGGGTCTGCAGGCGGACCACTGGCTGGCACACTGGCTTGCCACATGGCCAGTGGTATGGCTCGGCCCAGCCCCCCCTCTCGTGATTCAACCGGAGTCTTCTGGTGAAATAGGATTTTTGGCATATTTTCCGGGATTTTTCCTGATAGTTGATTTTCTGCACAAAAAGTAGACACCAGGGCAATTCTGCTGAAAACATCAGTCCATGTTAGTTGCATCCAAATCACACAAGTTTAGAGGAGAAACAATAGCTAAAGTGTTCGGGAAAGTAGATATGTTTTGGACATATCAACTCCCCCCAAGTTTAGCTTATTGCTTGTCCTAATGAACTTTCATGAACACATTTGCTTCATATGATGTATATATTCTCAGCATGTGATCAACTACTTAGATAATTCATAATAAAGAGTATGCAACTAAGTTCACTTAATAGGCAATGCAAGCTATGAAGAGATTCCAACTTAAAAATAATAAGTAGCAAGAAACATAAACATAAGCAACATTACAATGCTCATAACAAGGTATGATAGAGTGGTATCTTGCTTGCCTTTGATCCAAGGCACCTCTGAAGTTCAGGTGAAGACTAGAAGTAAAGATGTTAAAGACACAAGCATCAAAGTCATAATATAAATAATCAAGTTTTGAGGCAAGCACATTACACTAAGAATGACAACTATGCTCTCAAGAAGGTGCTCATAGAATATGTGGAGACTCAACAAGGAAATGAAAAAGGTTTTGAATAGTTTGAAAGGCTTCCAAATGCTGAAAGTATGGTTCTCGTTATCTTTGAGCTCTCATTGCCCCTATCATAAGCATCTTTAAATGGTTAAAGTTAAAGTGACACAACTAAGAGGATATGCTTGACAAGTTATAAATCGAAGTCTCATGCCCCTTACTTACGAAGACCGATCCTCATGCTACTCAACTTCAGTCACAAGTAAGCTCTTGTCATTGTAAGTATATACGTATCATAGAGAAACGCCAACGGGGTACCCCTTGCACATGATACAGGAGCTATCCCATAATCAAAATGACAAGGCAAGCAGACAATGAGCATCTCAGCAATCTTTTTATTTACTATGTGCATAGATTTTTATTGAGGATGCTTCATAGAATGCTCATTATGGTTATGCTGCAAGTTTCCACCATGATTAGGCATGGCTTAGGCTAGCGGCCTAGGCGTTTTCCTAACACATATACAAACTCCATGATCTTACAAGTTCCACTTTTATTTCACACCGCCGGGATCCATAAGCAAAAGAATCATGATATCAACGAGGTACAAAGTACCCGTGGAATGTTGAAAGCGTTCCCCATGATACTTGGTTCTGCTAACTTCAACTTATAAAGCGCAAGCATATACACAACAAAGAAGGACGCAATGGTTCAGGTTTATTAAGTGCAAGAAAATAAAGTGTGCCATCAAGTTTGTGAGAGCTTTACTAACTAACTTTCCCATAACAAGTAGACATTTTATTTGGAAGAAAACAAGGCATATTGAATATGCACGGAACTACAAATGATGCTAATAGGTAGGTATGGTGGACACTTTGGCAATATTTGGTTTTAGGGAGTTTGAAACATGAGTAAAATACTCAGTGAAAATGAAGGCTAGCAATAGTAAGGGAGCGACAAACGAGAGAGCAATAGCTATCATAATCATGCTTGCAACAAAACAAGACTAATCATGGCACGAAAGTGATTCAAGATCCCCAAGGAAAAATAATTCATCGAAGCTTAATTGATTATTTCAGTCATATGCATGCATGAGCATGTGCCAAGTCAATTCAAATGAAACATTCAGATGAGGATACCATGGTGTCATACCAAGTTATGAATAGCGTAATGCAAGCAAACATTCATATGACATGCTACAAACTATTAGCAAGCTGGATCTAATCATAGGAAAGCAAGAACTACTAAGCATCCATCAATAGCATACACCCTACCTGAAAAGACTAAACACGCTCACAATGATGAGTATATGTACAAAAATGAAAACAAATAGAGTTCGTTACCAGCCTCTTACCACACCTCAAGTTGTCATTAATCCTCATTATTGCTCTTGACTTGTGTGGCTTGAATAATAATATGAAACCAATATCCACTGATGACTGTTGAACCCTACAACAAACTCACAAAGCCAAAGAAGAACAACAAATATTTTTGGTGTTTTCGATTTTTAAAAGAAGAACCGAAAAGGAGGAACAAGCAAGGCAAAATCTCTTTGGGTTTTTCGAATAGTTCAAACAAAGCAAAAAGGGAAAAACAAACCAAGGCAAAGAGAAAAAGAGAAACAAACAAAAGAGAAACAACAGAAATATTTTTGGTCTTTTTGTGTTTTAGAAAGAAAAAGCAAAGAAAGAACAAAGGCTAAAAAGGGAACGAAACATGAATATACAAAGTACCGACGCAAAATGATATGGAGATGAGTGTGATGTCGGTGTACCTCTCCCCAAGCTTAGGCTTTTGGCCTAAGTGGGTGTCAATCCAGATATGGGTAAGGGTTCCAAGCAGGAGGATCATGATAAGAATGGTCGTAGTTGGGCCCTTGGGAGGAAGAAGAAGCTCCCCAATCATAGATAGGCTGCTGATATGAAGACTCCCCCTCATTCGAGGGC
Source organism: Avena insularis (assembly GCA_023614405.1). Lineage (NCBI taxonomy): Eukaryota > Viridiplantae > Streptophyta > Magnoliopsida > Poales > Poaceae > Avena > Avena insularis. Next base: position 652,407,632 of record CM042690.1, on the reverse strand, counting down.
TGGACCATATCATCCGTGACCTCTCTTCTAGTATCCTGCTCCTGTTGGGAGAGCTCTCCCAAGTATGTGTCAAGCTCATCCTCAGTGAGGAACCATCCTACCCTGTTATCAAGGTTAAACAAAACAGGTGCAGGCAAAAGAACAACATGCTTGGACTTGCTCTTTCTCCAACCAGCTTTGAGAAAGGTTATTTCATAAGACAACTCACTCAAACTAGCCCACGAGGAAACAAATTTATGCTGTATCATGGAATTAAGATCAAGCCTTTCCATGGGAAACTGTAGGTCTAGATGATGAGGCACTAAACCATGCAATGCTAGTAAACGAGAAGCAATGAGGCCTCCACAAATTCCACCTTTCTCGCGGTTAGCAGCTAGACAGAAAGCTATCAAAGCACCCAAGTTGTAAGACCTATCTCTTTTAAGAGCAGCAGAGATAAATGCTAGATCATAAGAAGATAACTTATTGGAAGTTTTCCTAGCAAGAACACACTTGGCAATAAAGTAGGCAAAGTAGCGAATGGAGGGGAGATGAATGTTACGGATTTTCCCACTCTCCTTGGAGAAGCTTCTCCCTTGGCAAATTTCTGCGTATAAATCCATGAGTGGTTCAGGTTGCTCTTTAATCCTTCTACATGATCCCCACTGAGGTACCTTAATAGCTGCACAGAAGTCATCGAGAGAAAGGTCGACAGCAATATTGTAAATTTTGTAGTGGACCATGGGAGGCAAAGGGTAACTAAATTGAAAGTCCTGCAACACAGACATGGTTAGCTTCACAAATTGACAAGGTTCATCTTCCAAAAAGTGCTCCAACCCTCCATTAGAACCAAAGTGTGGAAATCTTGGAGAATTCCTGCAGCTCTCATGAACTCAGAGCATGGATAAATGGAAGGAAAAACTTCCTCCTCCCGGTGGACCTTCATAACCTCAGGCACCCATAGTTCATGTTGGTTTAGTTGATGCTCATTCATCTTCTATTCTGAAATTTAAACACCTATTAAACAAGTGATTGCAAAGTGAATATAATGAAGAGTACTACTCATAGGGACTTGTAAGAGGCCTAAACATGCATCAAAACTAAATCTCTAAGCATCAAACAAGCTTACAAGCTCTCATAACCTATCACCTATAGCAGCAAAATACTCAAGATATAATCCACTAAACACAAATCTACTTGGACAAGGGGAGGAGTCACATACCAGAGAACAAGTGCTCCAAATTTCAGCAACAAAGATGGGCTGAGCAAGGAGATTGAAAAAATCGAGAGCAAGCACAACAAGAACGTGATTTTGAGCAATGAACTGAAGCTTACTCGGGAGAGAAAAGAAAGTGGCAGGTGAGAGAGTTAGTGGAGGGCCAGGGGTGGCCCACACCATGGCATGGCACCACCCAGGGCAGGCCGCGCCACCAGGTGGTGTGCCTGCCTGGTGGGTCCCCCTGGTACCTTCCAGGCACTCCTCTGCCCCTTTTTTCACGTAAAAATTTAATGTGAATTTTCTGGAATTTTTCGAGACACTTTATTTTTGGGCAATTTTCAGGCATAGATGAATGATTTTCTGATAGACAGATTTTTTTTTGGAAAAAGATGCAATGACAAAACAAAGCTAGAACTACAGGAGTTCGACACTCTAATTTGCAAGCAACTAACAACAAAAAGGAAAACTAAACGAAAACAAAAACTAAAAATGGATAGAATAGAAGTAAGCGGAGATAATCATAGTGAAAACATTGTTTTGTTCAACGAAATCCTTTTGTTAACAAGGTTGATCAGGTCTTGTTACCAAAACAATTTCATATGAGACAAAACTTTGTATTTCACTAATGATTATGTTACCTCAACCTTGATAGCAGTGGTCCCAATCATAATAGTTTCAAAATTTTCTCTTGGTATGGGACAATATATTTCTCCAACATGAATACCCTCAACATGTTCAATTGAATTCAAACCATAAGTCTTTTCAATCTTCTTGGGGAAATAGATAGTGTGTTCCTTGTCATTAATATTGAAGGTCTCCTTTCCTTGATTACAATTAATAACAGCTCCTGCAGTATTAAGAAAAGGTCTCCCAAGAATAATAGACATATTATCATCTTCAGGCATTTCAAGCACAACAAAATCAGTTAATATCAAGCAATTATGAGCCACTTGAACAGGTACATCCTCACATATACCAACAGGAATAGTGGTAGATTTATTAGCCATTTGCAAATATATATCAGTTGCTATCAGTTTTTCAGGTTGAAGTCTCTTATAGAGAGAGAAAGGCATAACACTAACTCCAGCTCCCAAATCACACAAAGCAGTTCTAACATAACTATTCTTAATAGAGAAAGGGATAGTTGGAATCCCTGGGTCTCCAAGTTTCTTAGGAACCTTACCATTAAAGGAATAATAAGCAAGCAAAGTAGAAATTTCTTCATTAGGGATCTTCCTTTTATTCGAGACAATATCCTTCATATACTTTGAGTAAGGAGGCAATTCAATAGCATTAGTCAAAGGAATTTGCAAGAATAAAGGTTTCATCCACTCACAAATCTTATTATAGTGTTCATCTTCCTTTGACTTGTGTTTCTTATCAGGGAAATGCATAGGTTTTTGGACCCAAGGCTCTCTTTCACTACCATGTTTCTTAGCAACAAAATCTTCTTTAGTGTATTTAGTATTCTTAGTGTGCTTTTCAGGTTCTTCTTCAACTTTTTCTTCATTAGGAACTTCATTTTCTTCATTACCACTTTCAGTTTCAGCATTAGAGACAGATATACTATTAGGATCTATAGCAGGTTCAGAGGGTTCTACAACAGTTTTATGTTTCTTTTTCCTTTTCTTACGAGTAGAGCCACTATTTTTAGCTTGTTGGGAATCCTGCTCAATTCTTTTGGGATGCCCCTTGATATGTACAAAACATATCTACTTTCCCGAACACTTTTGCTATTGTTTCTCCTCTAAACTTGTGTGATTTGGATGCAACTAATGCGGACTAACGCTGTTTTCAGCAGAATTGCCTTGGTGTCTACTTTTTGTGCAGAAAATCAACTATCAGGAAAAATCCTGGAAAATATGCCAAAAATCCTATTTCACCCGAAGCCTCCAGGAGCCAGAATACGAGACGGAGAAGAGCCAGGGGGTGGCCCCACCACCTGGTGGCGCGGGCCAGGCCAGGCCGCGCCAAGGGGTGGTGTGGGCCCCCCAGGCACCCCCTCGGTCTCCCTCTTCGCCTATAAGGAGCCTTCTAACCTAAAAACTTCGGGGGGTTCGATGTTTTTCCAGAAGGAGTTCCGCTCCGCCACCACCACCAGATTCCATGAAACAGCACCAGAAACTCCGTTCTGGCACCCTGCCGGGATGGGGAATTGGAGGAGATCATCGCCATCATCATCACCATCGCTTCTCCATCGACCATCCATGTTTCCCCCATCTATGAGTGAGTAATCCCTCGCTGTAGGCTATGGGGATGGTAGGGATTGGATGAGATCGTTCATGTAATGACATCAGATTGTTAGGGCATGGTGCCTAGTATCTTTTATTAGTGCTTTATGACTTTGTTGCGACTTGTTCTGCTTAATGCTTGTCACTAGGGCCCGAGTGCCATGATTTCAGATATGAACATGTTATTGATTCATTATGATAGTATTGTTTATGGTCTTATCTGCAAGTTGTATACATACATTGTTGTCCGGAACCAATGGCCCCGAAGTGACAGAAATCGGGATAACCGGAGGGAATGGCTTTGATGTGAGGATCACATGTGTGCATGGAGTGTTAATGCTTTGCTCCGGTGCTCTATTAAAAGGAGCAACTTAATTGTCAGTAGTTCCCTTGAGGCCCCGCTGCAAACGGGCTGGCAGGACAAAAGATGTTGTGCAAGTTCTCATTGCAGGTACGTATGACTATATATGGGACACATGCCTAGGATTATCTAGTACTTGGATGCTTTATCTTATTTATATGCAATTGCCCTATGTTCTGATTGCTATGTGAATTGTCTTGTCCATGCAACGCCCATCCATCCATTCCTATGCCTACTTTCGAATCCTTGTTCTATCGCTATTGTTACTACTGTCTTTATTTTACTATTGTTGCTACTTTGCTATTCCTACTACAAAACTGTTGCTACTGATAAACTGCTATGAGCAAGATTGTTTCTAGGTGCAGCTGAATTGACAACTCAGTTGTTAAGGCTTATAAATATTCTTTGGCTCCCCTTGTGTCGAATCAATAAATTGGGTTTCACTTCCCTCGAAAATACTGCGATACACCCCCTATACTTGTGGGTCATCCAGACTATTTTTTGGCGCCGCTGCCAGGAAGCATAGCTTTATTTATCAAGTTCACTTGGATTCTCTATTGGGATCTCTATCAACCCTAGGTTGGAGGGAGTGGGTAGAGTGGTGTTTATTCAGTCGCCGCCTTCGTCGTCTCCCACGATCCCCCAACCCGCAAACCCTACTGCGTGGAGAGCCACCATATCTGGAGATAATAGGTCGTTTGTGTAGGTTGTGGTAGATCCGCCGCCGATGATGGACCGCCATTACCAGGGCTCGAGAAGATCTCCTTTGCATCGTCAAAATCGACCTGTTCCCTATGCGAACAGATCGAGATTTGACGATGATGTAGGTCGTCAGTTAGGGGATAGGCGTCTTCCAGATGCTCGTCGCCGTGATGGAGGGTGGATCCGTGAACAGGAGAGGTGCAAGGAAGAAGAACGCCGGTGGGAGGAGGACCACCTAGAAGATGAAAGGAGGCAGGCGGAAGATGAGGCAAGAGCGGAGAATCGGCGCCGTGATGAAGACGTTAGGGTTGCGAGGGCTGAGGCTCAATGGCGTGAGGATCTGGCAAGGGAGAGGGCTCTGGTGGAGGCTCGCCGTAGGGAGGATGAACAGGCCAGAAACCAGAGCAGATGGAGTCATCGGCCAGAGATGCATAGAGATTCTCATTCCACGGCATCAGATTCTTCATTCAGGGGGAGAACAGGTAATACTATAGACATCTCATCTCATCGTGATGCTCTAGTGTTTGCGAGAACTGTTGAGCAACCACCTGTAATCAGAAATCCTGCGGCGTACATCGCTTCGTGAGATCTGCTGCACCGAGGTAATTCCCCTGATGTGCTAATCCTCCGAAGATTCCTAGCTCGATTCCGGTGAGCGCACCATCTGTTACTGCCAATTTCTCTGCTGCTCTACCTCTGGTTGGTCAATCTAAGGCTGTGGCCACAACACTGGTGGGGTCCTCTGTACCTGTGCCGGTTGTTGCTGTGCCTACGAATCAACAGAGGGTAGTTGAGGTCAGCAATTTCCCACTGACGAATACAGATAATGTGGAAGTGCAGGAATGTGAAAACTATGGGAAAAATCACAACATTTTGGTCTATCAAGAGAGAAAGCCATGGGAGTATGTGCCTTTATTTTTTTGGGAGTACTGACTTTGATCAGGGGTTTTATTCAATTCTAGTAACTGAATCATCCATCCAGTCTCTAGATAATTTGAACTTGCCTCATATCACTGTTGTTAGAGGGGATGTTACTGGGAGAGACCTGGAGAAGGAATTTCAGGCTTGGGCAGACTCAGTTGGCTCTGGCTGGAGGTTTACTGCAAGGCCAATTAATGATGTGGAATTTTTGATGAGATTTCCCTCAGCGAAATCCATTGATGATTTCATTTTGGAAAGGTGTTTATGAAAACAATCCCTGATGCTGCGATTGAGTTGTCAAAATGGACTGGTGACCTGGACCCTTTGGAGTGGATGGAGGAAGCCTGGTTCAGAATAGTGGGTGTCCCTATGAAATACAGGGAGAGATCAACTGTTTTCTATGTTGCTTCTTTAATAGGTAAACCCTTGGGAATGGACAGAAACAGTCTCAGGAATCTGGCATATGTTAGGGTTAAAGTTGCATGTCTAGATGTCACCTTGGTACCTAATACAAGAAGAGGGGAGATGAAAGGTGGTTTGTATGAATTTAAATACACCAGGGAGATTTTTGCTCCTAGAGAAGTGCCAGCTATGCCTATTTCTGTTAATGTAGGTGGGGAAGATGCTCAACCTGCTGTTAATGCTCCTAAGGAAAGTAGCAGACCTGTGCTCACAGTGACTAGAGTTGATAGGGTTGAATCTAGTATGGGGGCAAATGCTGTTGCAACTGGTGCATCTAGTGAGGTGAGTCAGACCAATAGGGACCTTCCACAATGTGCTGATTGGGAGAAAGGTAAGGGTCCTAGGGAAGAGGATAGGGAGTCCACAGATACAGGGAACATGTCTTTTGGTGCTAGGGTGGCTCAAGTTTGGCCAAGTGGAAATCCTGCAAGGGGTATTGTGATTAGTGATAATAGTGGGACAAATGTTGGTAGTCAGAATCAACGGGTGGAGGGGGTGCTGGTAGCAACATGCAACAGAGAGCTGTGATTGAACCAGTTCAGGACCATGAAATGGGGGAAGTGCACCTGGAAGTTTCTCAGGCTTTGGCTCCTCAGGAAATAGGGGCAGTGGTTAACCCTGATGATCCTACTGGTGGAGGTCAGTCTTTTTAGGATTTTGTGCAGGATCTGCTACAAAATAAGAGTAGTGATAAGTATTATGAGCACAAGAAAATGTATGGCCATCTGTTGGAACAAATTGAGGAGGAACAGGGGGGTGCTGAGGAAGGTGATGATAGCAGTGGAGATGGATCTGATGAGCATGATACTTCTTCTGCTGAAAGTGGTGCTGATGTGGAGAATAATCCACCTACTATTCAGGCACTGAATGCTGGGGTAGGTGTGGAGCAGGTGCAAGAGCAGGTGGAGGTACAGGTGGGGGCTTCACAACCTGAAATCTTGACTCAGGAAAGTCAGAGTTCTCAACAGGAGTCTTAGGGGAAGGGTGGTGAAAAATTTGAAACAAATGTGGAGGTTCCTTTGGTAAGAAGGAGTGAAAGGCTGGCTACTCAGGGGGGGATTTGAATATGAATGAAAGATCCATGGCTCGGGCTTCACAGATAGATCTGTCAGGTACTAACTTGTCCTTTTTTAATTCCTTTGCTGTGTTGGATGATGAAGATAATATTGGTAGAGCTTTAGAAATGGGGGTTGAACATTCTTCTCTGAGTTTTGAGTTTATTAATTCTCTTAAAGACTTAGAGATAGCTAGACATAAGCTAGCTGATAAGGAAAAAGGGGAGGGTGATGAGGTTGCTGGTCAGATAGGACAAGTAGAATATCTTGAGTGGAGAGATGGTGAGGAATAGGATGTTGAATTTACTCCTGTGATTTCTAGGAAGAATAAGAATAAGAGAAAGTCAGGGGGAAATTTGAAGATTGGGCAAGGTAAGTTAAAGGTAGCTGTGTTGAAGGTTAACAACTATCACCCTATGAGTGGTGTTGTAACTGGAACAAGGGAGAGAAAAAAGGTATCATGATAGGTGCCATTATAAATGGCAGGGGTGTGGGTAAGAAGGGTATGAGTTCCTATCTGAACAATTTGATGCAGAGGGAACGGATGGATTATGTTGGTTTACATGAGACAATGAAGAAAGATTATTCTGATGGATTTTTTAGGAAAATTGATCCTATGAATCAATTTTCTTGGAGTTCGCTACCTTCTGTTGGGAAATCTGGTGGTATCCTGGGGGGCCTACGTTCCTCCAGGTTTGACAAGTGTGATTCTTCAGTGGGGAAGTTCCATGTTAAGTTGAAAGTATATGACCTGGTTAAGCAGACTTATTGGCACTTGGTGGTGGTGTATGAGGCTGCACAAAATGAACATAAGGAGGAATTTTTGATTGAATTGGCTGATATTTGCAGGGATCAGAGTATTCCTTTGCTAGTTGGAGGGGATTTTAACATCATGAGATTTATCTCTGATAAAAATAAGGTCCATGTCCTAAGTACATGGAGTCACATGTTCAATTCTATAATAAATACCTATGGGATGAGGGAACTGAAGATGTCAGGTGGACAATTCACCTGGACTAACAATCATGTTGTCCCTACTTTGGAAAAGCTGGATAGGATTCTTGTTTGTCAAAAATGGGAAAGCATGTTTCCTTTGTCAACAGTTCATAAGTTGTCTAGAGAGATATCTGAGCATAGTCCTTTGCTTCTAGATAGAAAAGTTGGTTGGGAAATGCTGAGTTGATGGATAGGGTGAAAAAGGTGTGGAGTAAACCTGTCAGAAGTAAAAATAGTTTGGATAGACTGCAGAAAAAACTGAAGAATGTCAGAAATGATTTGAAAGGGTGGGGTGTGCATATCAGAGGTTAGGAGAAAAACATAGGAAATAGCTGGATGAAGAGCTGAAGGAGTTAGAAGATATTGAGGAGCTCATTCTACTTAATAAAGAGCAACAAATATGAAAAGCCCAAATTCAGAAGGAACTTTTAGAAGTATATGAGAAGGAAGAGCAGTATTGGCAATAGAGATCAAGAGATAACTAGCTCCTGAAGGGGGATAGTAATACTGAATATTTTCATAGAGTGACAAATGGAGTCAGGAGAAAAAAATGATCTTTTCTATGCAGGATGGGGAAAGGCAGATTCAGGGGATCTATGATCTCTTGAAACATGCCACTGATTATTATAAGAAGTTGTTTGGCCCTACTGATGGTTTTGCTATTAGGCTGGCAGACAACAACTGGACTGCTTAGGAAAAGCTTAATGAAGCAGATAGAGAGAATATGTGGAGACCTTTCTCAGAGGAGGAGATAAAGATGTAATTGAACAGATGGAAAAAATAAAGCTGCTGGTCCTGATGGTTTGCCTGTAGAATTCTATCAATTCTGTTGGCAAATCATCAAACAAGACATTATGGAGGTTTTTGATGATTTTCACTCTCACAAAATTGATCTGGAAAAAATCAATTATGGGATCATCACTTTGCTGCCTAAGAGTGAGGAGGCTGACATTATACAGAAGTTTAGACCTATTTGTTTGCTACAGGTTATCTTCAAAAAAATTACAAAGGCTTTGACAGTTAGAGTTGAACCTGTGATGCAGAAACTGATTGAAACTTGTCAGACAGCTTTCATTAAAGGAAGATATATAGCTGATGGGGTCACCCTGCTACATGAAATTTTGAAAGAGGCTACATTTCAGAAGCAACAAGGGGTGGTTCTGAAGTTGGACTTTGAAAAAGCATATGGCAAAGTTAACTGGGACTTCTTGTTTCATTGTTGTAAGAAGAAAGGTTTTGATGATGATTGACTGATTTGGTTGAAATGTGTTGTTACTCAAGGGACTCTTAGTGTGAAAATCAATGGTGAAGTTGGACCTTATTTTGGGAGCCATAAAGGTGTGAGACAGGGTGATCCTTTTTCTCCTTTCCTGTTTAATATGGCAGGGGATTGTCTGGCCAAGATGGTACTGAATGCACAGGCAGGAGATTTGTTCACTGGGCTTGCTGATAATCTATTTGTAAAGGGTATAGCCATTCTGCAGTATGCTGATGATACCATTTTATTCATTAAAGATGATGTGGAGGGTGCCAGGAATTTGAAACTGTTGTTATACCTGTTTGAAGCAATGTCTGGGCTCAAGATCAATTTTGAGAAAAGTGAGTTGATGATGGTCCTGGAAGATGATACAAAGCAGGAGATGTATGCTACCTTGTTTAACTGTCAGACAGGAGAATGGCCTATCAAATATCTGGGTCTTCCTGTGGGTAGTAGAAAATGCTCTGTATCTGATATGAGATTCATAGGAGAGAAACTAGGTAAAAAGATGGATGGATGGGAGGTGCACTCTTTGTGGGTGGTAGATATATCAAAATTACCTCTTGCATTTCCAGTGTGGCTGTGTACCCTATGTCTATGATCCTTTTGCACAAGACAAATGTGGAGGAAGTGGAAAATCATACCAGATCTTTCTTCTGGTATGGTAAAGCAGGAAAAAAGAAATACCAGCTTGTTAAGTGGAAATATGTGTGCAGGCCTAAGAAAAAAGGGGGCCTGGGGATAAAGAACATTAGAATTTTTAATATCAGTCTGTTGTGCAAGTGGTGGTGGAGGCTAGAATTTGAACATGGTCCATGGCAAATGTTTGTGAGGAAGAAATACCTTGGCAATGGAGGAATCTTTTCCATCAAGCATAAACAAAGGGACTCTGCTTGCTGGGCTGATCTGTTGAAATTCAAAGAAATTTACATGTCTGGGAGGAGAATGGTGGTGGGGAATGGGGTGCGAACAGATTTGTGGGGGGACGCATGGTGCCTGGATATACCTCTGAAAAAGAAATTTCCTGAGTTGTTGAGATATGTAGGCAGCAAAGTGTGACTGTTGCTAAGATGGCTGGAAGAAACTGGCACTGTTCTTTTAGGAGATGGTTGGACAGGGATAGGCAGGTGCAGTACAGCAGTATGCAGGGGTTGTTAATTGGCTTTTCGCTGACGGGTGATGATGATAAACCAAGATGGTTGTGGACAAAGTCAGGGATGTTTACTGTTAAATCGATGTATAATCATCTGGCAAAGGGTGGTGTGGACAGGAGCTTTAAACACCTGTGGAAGGCAAAAATTCCTCTAAAGATTAAAATTTGGCTGTGGCTTATCTGGCATAATGCAATTCCTTCCAAAGATAATATGAAAAAAAGGAAGTGGGAGGGTGACACAATATGCAGTTTTTGTGACCAGGAGGAATCTACAGGGCATCTTTTCTTCTCCTGTCCTGTGGCCAAATATGTTTGGAGTGTGGTAGCAAAATCTGTGGGTGCTGATACCAGACTTGGATCCTTTTCTCAATATTTTCGGTGGATAGTCAGGTTTTTGGCTGTGAGTCGTAATATTCAGATAACAGCTATTTCTGCTATCTGCTAGGCTATATGGAAGCTTACAAACAGAGCTTGTTTTGAACACAAACTAATCATGTCCCCTATGGATGTAGTGATGTATGCTTGTGTCTTTTTGAAACATTGGGCAGGTCTTCATGATGCTGGGGAAGGGGAGATGCTATGGGAAGGAGGTGAGATTTTGCAGAGGAATGCGTTGGGTGACGCTGAAGACATGGATAGAGCGAGGGTGCCTCTGCTGGGGCTTCCATCAGCGAGTTGCAAACGCCCCAGGTCGCCAGCTGACGAACAGGAAGAAGATTGAGCAAAAAGGGGGAGTCAATTACCATTTACAGAAGAACGCTTGTGGTATCATCTTGGAGTTCTCTTTTGGCATATGTTTGCCTTTGCTTTGGCCCTAGTGTCCGTGGTGCTTAGTTGGGATAGCCTAAAAACACTAGCCTCATCTGTGGCGGTGATCTTGCGTCTCTCTCTCTGTCTTCTTTTTCTTTTTGGGTACCTAGTCGTAGAAAAACATCTCTGGTTTGGTTGCACAGAATTTAGCTCCCAGGAGCGTGAACCTAAGGTCGTGGATATTGGTGTGTGATGTTTGTTCCGTTATCGGTTGATAGTGGAACCAGACCCCTATGTGATGGGTGTTGTATGGAAAAAAATTTGGATTCTCTATTGTTCGCTGCTATCCATCCATCATGGGTAAGTCTCGTGATGGCAAGGTTCCTATTTTACCATCCACTACAAGAAGAGGTATGGTTCTGAACACCTCTACTGCTCTTGATTCACCATCTTTATAAGTAAGCTTGTTACACCACCACATACACATGCTACACACACTGCTACTACTGCTGAATCTGAAACTTCTGATGCTTATTATGATGCTTCTACTGTGCTTGATAAGAGTGGTTCATTAGGTCCTTTCCTAGATGCTACGATTGCTAGAACTATAGCTGGAAATACCGAAACTCCTAATGAAGACACTACCACACCTGTTAGTTCACCTGAGTCTAGTGAAAGTTATGATATTGAAGATGGTTATGTTGAGATGACCGATGAATTTATTAAAGAATGTAAGAACACCCATGATAGGAGCGCTGCTAAGAGTCTCCTTGAGAGGCGTACTATTAGACCCAAATTGTCTCCTATTGCTAAGTTTGCTGCTTCTCCCATAAACATTATAGATGAAGATTATGATTTCTCTCTTGATCTATCTTACATAGCTATTGTTGAGAAAGAACCTTTTTGTGGGACTAAGATTGAAAGTGCGGTAGCACATATGAATGAACTTTCTACCATGAGTGGCTTGTTTTCTAATGATATTAAGATGCGTACTTACTTTGTTGCTAAGATTTTCCCCTTTTCACTAAAAGGAGAAGCTAAAACTTGGTTTAGTAATTTACCTCCTGGATCTATTGATAGCCCTGAGTGTTTGATTAGTACTTTCCTACAGAAATATTTTCCTCCTAGTGCTAGACATGCTATTTTGTAGGAACTTTTTGATTTTAAACAGGGAGAAAAAGTGGTATTGCCTGAATCTTGGGCAAGGTTTTGTGCTTTGATTCATGCACAAGCTGGAAGTCCATTACCTAAGAATGAGCTTCTTGATATATTTTATAATGGACTAAATGAGGAATCTAGGACATACCTAGATAGTTGTGCTGATTGTGTTTTCAGGAATAGGACTCCTAAGGAAGCTGAGGAATTAATGGCTAAAATAAGTAAGAACTATGAAGATTGGACTCCTCCTAAACAAGCTATACCTGAAGTAATTGTACCTGAACCATCTATTCCGGTGCCTATTAATGACCCACAAGTATAGGGGGTGTATCGCAGTATTTTCGATAAGTAAGAGTGTCGAACCCAACGAGGAGCAGAAGGTGCTGGCTAGTGGTATGGATCAGGAATTCTCTGCAAATACTTAGCAAACGGATTTTTAGGGGTTTTCGATAAAGCAAGTAAACAAAGTACGAGTAAATAAAAGACAGTAGGAATAAATGCAGCAAGTGGCCCAATCCTTTATGCAGCAAAGGACAAGCCGGTTGTATTACTTAAGATGACCAAACGTTCTCGAGGACACATGGGAAGACTGTCAAGTGCTTTCGCTTCATATTGTTGATTAATCTTCTCTAGCTTGCTAAGTGTTGTGTGGGTGAACCTGTGCTAATGTACCGCCCCATCCAAGGCTAATACATACTTGTGATTATACCCCTTGCAAACATCCGTAAGTACAAGAAAGTAATTAAGGTAGAAACCTAACCACAACTTTAAACTCTAAGACCCTTACGTCCCTTGTGCAATGGTTTCCTAACGGGGGTTCAGGTTTCTGTCACTCCGGAAACCCCTACGATTAGTAGCCAAATACACAATGCATTCCCCTGGGCCCATATAGGTGAAGTGTCTTGTAGTCGATGTTCACATGACACCACTAGAAGAAGTACACCACAACTTAAATAACAATCTATTGAATCTTTCTCAACACAACTCCACTACTAACAACATGACTTCTCCCATGTCCTCAAGAACAAGACGAACTACTCACAAGACATCATATGGATCATGATCAGAGATGGAATAATGATGTATAATAATCTGAACATAAACAATAATTCAATGGTTCACTCAATAGCATTAACTACAAGGAGTAATCAACACCGGGAAAGTTTCCCCTATGAACTAATGCAAGATTCAACGCAATTGTTACAGCAATATGGAGATGGTGATGAGGGTGCTAATGGTGATGATGATGATGATGATGATCCCGATGAAGTCTAGCTTGATGGTGGTGTTGATGGCGACGATCTCCCCTCTCCGAGAAGGAATTCCCCCGGCAGAAATCTGTTTGCCGGAGAGACCTTACTCTCTCGGTGTTTTCCGCCCCGCAGAGGCGGCGGAATCTTTCTGTGGTCGTTCCCCGAGTCTTTGGGTTTTGAGAGGTTGATATACGCTAGAGAGGAGAGGGTGGAGTGGGCCATGGTGGCCACACCACCTCTTGGCGCGGCCTAGGCCTGGCCGCACCATGGGGTGGTGTGGGCCCCATGTGGCCCATCTCCACTCCATCTTCTGGCATCCTTAGTCTTCTGGAAAAATAGGATTTTCCGTATATTTTCTCGGATTTTCTGATCTTCGCGAATTTTGCCTCCAAACAACACATTTTCCATCAGAATCCTGACTGCAGCGGTCCATGCTCCAAAACTCATCAACCATGCAAAAATAGATGAAATAACATAAGTATCACCTCTCAATATGAAATATATCAATGAATAATAGTGAATTAAGACATAGAATAGTGATGCAAAATGGACGTATCAAGTCCCCCCAAGCTTAGACCTCACTTGTCCCCAAGCGAAACTGAGCTCAATAAACATGGCCTCAGATTTATGGAGTGAAGAGTCGATAAAATAATACAGACAAGAAGCATCACATTCATCAAATACATAAATCATAATAGAAGACAACTCACTATCATATAAATCAACTTCTAATAAGTAAAGGAAACACAATAAAGATACATAAAGTGAATCATAATTGGTAATGGCAAACTTAGCTCTTGGTCGAAGAATAGTTGATAATTTGCTGGAGTTCACAAATATCTGGGTTTTCAATGATAGCTTTCAAAGTAGTAAACATCAGGATAAGAGCAATGTGCAAAACAAGAAACATAAGAAACATGATTGAATAAATCAACATATGAATGAGTGAAACACAACAACTCAAGATACTTGCTGAGATAGAAGTGAGTAGGTTTACTTACTCAACTACAAAGTGAAAGAAAGGCCCTTCAAAGAGGGAAGCAGGGATTGCAAGTCTCATAAAGAGCTCCCAAAAATTATGATACTTACTACCTTTCAGCTCTCATTTCCCCTATCATAGGCATCTTGAAGTGATTAAGGTTAAAGTGATAAAAAATGAGGATATGCATTGACAAGTTGTAAGTTGAGAATCTCATGTCCCTTGAATACGAGGGCCGCTCCTCATGCTACTCAAGTTTAGTCACCGGTAAGTTCTTGTCATCGTAAGCATATGTGTATCATAGAGAACCGCCAACAGGGTACCCCTTGCCCGATGATACGGAAGAATCCCCATATCAAAATGACAAGGCAAGCAGACAACAAGAATCTCAGCAATCTTCTTATTTACCATGGGAATATGGTGCTTTTTTCTCTCTTTCCTCTTTTCATAACCTCTTTTTTTTTCTTTTCTCTTTTTCTCAATCTCTATCTCTTTTTTTATAAGAAGAATTCTTCATAGATACTAGTTATGGTTACGCTGCAGGTTTCCACCATGTCAGCATGGATTAGACCAGCGGCGTAGGTGTTTCTCTAACACACATGCATAACTCCATGGACTTACAAGCTCCCCTTTCATTTCACACCGACGACATCCATAGACAAAAGAACATGATATAAACTTGGTACAAAGTACCAGTGCAATGTTGAAAGCGTTCCCCATGACAGCATGGTTCTGCTAATTCACAACTTACAAAGTGCAAGCATATACGCAACATATGTGAGCACAATGGTTCAAGTTTATTAAATGCAAGAAAGTAAAGTGTGTCATCAAGTTCGTGAGAGCTTTAATCACTAATTTTCACATAACAAGTTTAATTTGGGAGGTAGATAAAACAATAATTTACTTGGAATAGCAATAATGCTAATAGGTAGGTATGGTGGACACAAATGGCAAAGGTTTTGGTTTAAAGGAGGTGGATGCACGAGAAGAGTACCCTCTCAGTACATGTTTTTAGCTAGCAAGGCTGGGTAGCAAGTACAAGAGTTGAAGGAAACAAACAAACATACAAGTGATAAAGACAAACATGCAATCTTCCTTGGAAGCACAAAAGATCTTAACTAGAGAATACTAGACTTATGAGCAAATCAAGAAAGAAAGACGTTGAAATTATTTTTCTTTAGAATACTTCTATCTTTTTCATTCAACTCTCAAAAATAGTGTTGCTACTAACCGAGCCAGGTTTGCCAAAACCAACTAAATTAACTCAATGATCCCAAAGTGATACCAATACTAACAACAAGATCAATCATATAACCACGAATTGAAAACTAATATAAGCTATGCAAAAGAGTGAATGATAGAACTTCTCATTAATATTCCATAACGGCAACTCACACCAAGGGATACATATCTAACGAGAGAGTGGACACTTCCATAATGCAAACCGTACTACATAATAACTCCTCTATTCATGATATGACTCTATTAAAAAGGTAAAAAGATAGAAGATAGTGATATGATACCGCGGCACCCCCAAGCTTGGAACAAACCAAAGGGATGCCAAACCTGATGACGAATTACTCCTTAGGTGGTGGTGGTATCCTCTTGATGTGCTCTCTGATCAGTTTCCCCAAGTCCTCCATCTCGAAAGTGAGAGTACGAATAAGCTGCGACCTTTGCTCAATGCGGCTCATGATCATGTCGGGTTGAGAATTATAGCTCTTGCTATTCTTTCCCCACTCTTCCTCCTTCAAGTCTTCTTTTCTTGCATGGCTAGAACAAGGCAAATCCCAATTGGAGGGTAATTTCTCCTTGGGCATATTCTGGTATTGATGCTCATGGATAAGGGTATGGAAAGGATTATTGGTGCGTGGAGGAAGTGACCGTGGAGCCAAACTGTGATGAGGAGCTTTCCCCCCAGTTGACATAGTCCTGGCAGGGTTTGCCACCACTCCAATGCTTGCAATGGTAGTGTCGGTGTGCGGATGTAGGCCTTGCTCCTCTTCACTTTCACTCTTGATCTCCTTCTCCTTCCCGGGGTCTTGGAGGTCTTCCTCCATGGGCTCCTTCCCTTTATCCTTGGAAGACACCATTGTGCTTCTAAGCCTTCAAAGAGTATGTCCTGGCAGAAACAGATCGAAACAAAAACACAATGAAAACACGATATACGAACCTCGAAAGATCGAGGGGTTATATATTACGAAGTTTCGTATCAAAAGGAAGGTACTGGGAGAAAACGAATCGGAGGCGGAGTCCTGGGTGGCCTCACCACCTGGTGGCATGGCTAGGGGGGGGCCCGCGCCATGGGGTGGTGTGGGCCATCCTGGCTCCGTTTCCGTCCCTTTTTTGCTTCGTAACTTTCCTTATTGACTGAAAACTTCAAAAATATAGTTGGATTGTATTTTCGCGGAACTTTTCTTACCAGAACTGTTACCTATTTGAAAACAAACTCTGCAGGTCTCTGAATTTGGTATCTAGTAGATTCTTCCGGAGTCATCTCTTGAGTATCATTGATATCTTCATCTTCATACACTTACTACTTGAGTCATAAAACCCTTCTCTTCCTTATTACACCATTATCTCCACTTCCTGGAAATTTCTTTCACACAAAACTCCACACAGTTCTCATTAGCAACATTAGTATATATGAAGTGATAAAACCTTTTGAGTACAAATTCAACTTAAAGCCATCAAAACAAAAGCTACTAAAGTAACTCCTTCTGAAACCCAAAAAGAATTCAAAAAGGAGATCGAATAAAGAAGCAAATGCAAGAGTGGCTAAATCTGTCAAAACAGAGCAGCAGGTAAAGATCATTTTTTTCGAAAATCTTCTGTTGCTAAAATCAAAAAGTGCAAAACTAACAAAAGTTAAATAACAACCTGGGGAAGAAGCACAAAAAACTACAGCTCAATCCGACATATAGAGATCTCTCATGAATTTGTACGGTGAAGCACAAAAAATATGTTTTGGGACAGCAACTTCCCCAAATATTACTTCTCTCTCATTAGAGGTTGATCATGACACAAAAACCAAACAAAAAGGATAAGGAGAGGTTATTACCGAAGTAATAACTTCCAAGACTCAAAGAAAAAAAAAAACTGAAATCAAAAATAAACTGGGTTGTCTCCCAAAAAGCTCTTTCTTTATAGCCTTTAAGATGGGCATGATAATTTTGAAGAAGCTCTCATAGGGATATGAATTGAAGTGAAAGAGAGCATTAAGAAGCAAAAACACACATACATTTAAGTCTAACCCACTTCCTATGCAAGGGAATTTTGTAAACAAACAAGTTGTTGAAACCAAAGGCAACTTGCATAAGAAGGCAAAAGAAGTGCAACATAAAAACTTTCAGCATAAAGCAAGGAAACTTGATACTATTGAGATGCATAAGAACACTTTTCCCTCTTTCATAGTAGCTTTCAATATCATGCATAAACTTAACAATATAACTATCACAAGGACCTTCATAACAATGATCACTTATTCTAACAGAAAACACAGGAATACTAGCTCTCATAACACTACTATGTGAAACAATATTAGAGGTATCCTTACAAAGGATAGGGTGTCCCTCTTTTTCATATTTAGTGACAAAGTCTTTCACACTTGCTATTATAGGTTCATCAACCATTTGTTTATCAGGTTAAATAGCTTTACTCATACTTTCATTAACCATACTAGCTATCATAGAATGTTCCTTTACCTTAACTGGAAAAGGCATTTTCTCAATATAAGGTTTAGGTAAAACATGATTAGCAGTATAGACATCAGTATTTCTTGCAGGAACACTCTTAGCAACATCTTTATAAGGTTCATGATACTTATTCCACTTCTTTTTAGGCACTTCAATATAGGAAGCAAAAGCCTTAAAATAAGAAGCGATAGCTTGAGAGTCTAGACCATAAGCATTTTTAATATTTTGAAAGTCATCAGTTCCCATAAAAGATTCAATGCATTCATAATCATAATTTATACCTGAATTTCTACCTTTGTCATTCTCCCAAGCTTCAGCATTGTCTTGAATACGGTCCAGAAGATCCCATTTAGCTTCTTCTTCCATGCGAGTGAATGATCCAGCACAAGAAGCATCCAATAAATCTTTATCATGTAGAGGGAGCCTTGCATAAAAGTTATTGATAATAATATTGTTGGGTAGCTCATGAATGGGACATTTGAGCATTAGTAACTTCAATCTCCCCCAAGCTTGAGCTGTACTCTCTTCATCAAGAGGCCAAAAATTGTATATTTGATTCCGATCTTTATGAATCTCACTAGGAGGATAAAACTTTGAATAAAAGAGAGGCACTATTTCCTCCTATTCCAGAGCTTGACCATTCTTCATCAGCTTATACCAGTCCTCAGCTCTTCCTTTTAGTGATAATGAGAATAACTTCTTCTTAAATTGATTTGTAGTAATACATGCACACTTGAACAACCCGCATAATTCGTGTATAAAGAGTAAATGATCACCGGGATGGACAGTTCCATCCCCAACATAGTAGTTATCCATAACACGATCAATAATTCTTGTAGGTATTTTGAAAACATCATTCTCAACAGGTGGTGGCTTATCTACTACCTTAGTAGTGGTAGTAGCATTACCAAATAAGAAACTCAGTGAATTATCCATAACTAAAATAAAGCAACTAACAGTAGTAAAAAATACTCACAGTAGAAGTTTCCTTTACCAGTTCCACTCTCCAATATCGCTTCACTCCCCGGCAACGGCGCTAGAAAATAGTCTTGATGACCACAAGTATAGGGGTGTATCGCAGTATTTTCAATAAGTAAGAGTGTCGAACCCAACGAGGAGCAGAAGGTGTTGGCTAGTGGTATGGATCAGGAATTCTCTGCAAATACTTAGCAAACGGATTTTTAGGGGTTTTCGATAAAGCAAGTAAACAAAGTACGAGTAAATAAAAGGCAGTAGGAATAAATGCAGCAAGTGGCCCAATCCTTTATGCAGCAAAGAACAAGCCGGTTGTATTACTTAATATGACCAAACGTTCTCGAGGACACATGGGAAGACTGTCAAGTGCTTTTGCTTCATATAGTTGATTAATATTCTCTAGCTTGCTAAGTGTTGTGTGGGTGAACCTGTGCTAATGTACCGCCCCATCCAAGACTAATACATACTTGTGATTATACCCCTTGCAAACATCCGTAAGTACAAGAAAGCAATTAAGGTAGAAACCTAGCCACAGCTTTAAACTCTAAGACCCTTACGTCCCTACGATTAGTAGCCAAATACACAATGCATTCCCCTAGGCCCATATAGGTGAAGTGTCATGTAGTCGATGTTCACATGACACCACTAGAAGAAGTACACCACAACTTAAATAACAATCTATTGAATCTTTCTCAACACAACTCCACTACTAACAACATGACTTCTCCCATGTCCTCAAGAACAAAACAAACTACTCACAAGACATCATATGGATCATGATCAGAGATGGAATAATGATGTATAACAATCTGAACATCAACAATAATTCAATGGTTCACTCAATAGCATCAACTACAAGGAGTAATCAACACCGGGAAAGTTTCCCCTATGAACTAATGCAAGATTCAACGCAATTGTTACAGCAATATGGAGATGGTGATGAGGGTGTTGATGGTGATGATGATGATGATCCCGATGAAGTCCATCTTGATGGTGGTGTTGATGGTGATGAGCTCCCCTCTCCGGGAAGGAATTCCCCCGGCAGAAATCTGTCTGCCGGAGAGATCTTTCTCTCTCGGTGTTTTCCGCCCCGCAGAGGCGGCGAAATCTTTCTGTGGTTGCTCCCCGAGTCTTAGGGTTTCGGGAGGTTGATATAGGCCTGAGGGGAGAGGCTGGAGTGGGCCAGGGTGGCCACACCACCTCCTGGCGTGGCCTAGGCCTTCCCGCGCCATGGGGTGGTGTGGGCCCCCTGTGGCCCATCTCCACTCCATCTTTTGGCATCCTTAGTCTTCTAGAAAAATAGGATTTTCCGTATATTTTCCCGGATTTTCTGATCTTCGCAAATTTTGCCTCCAAACAGCACATTTTCCATCAGAATCCTGACTGCAGCGGTCCATGCTCCAAAAGTCATCAACCATGCAAAAATAGATGAAATAACATAAGTATCACCTCTCAATATGAAATATATCAATTAATAATAGTGAATTAAGACATAGAATAGTGATGCAAAATGGACGTATCACCTATTCCAACATCAAAGAAGAGGGGAGTTATTGAATTAAATGATGAAGTGATGAAGGAAGCTAAGAAATGTCTTAAAGAGAAGGGAATTAAAGCTGCAGATGTCAAGAATTTACCTCCTATAGAAGAATTATGTAAGCCTATTCCCTACTCATCCAGTATTGAGGTACACTCTCTCCAACACTTTGATGAAGGTGATATCCCTTACTCTAAACCTCCTGATCAATGCTTAGAAGAATTCGATATCTTTATTGTTAAGCAAGATAACTTTAATAAAAGGGTGCAAAATCATCTAATGGAAAACACTAGAGCTATTGTTGAGTTGAAAGATATTGTGGAAAGAACCTCTAATGATGTTAAAATGATTGTTAAACACTTTCAAATGGTTCAAACTCAAATAGATCAACTCGTTAAAGTACAAAACGACTTGCTAGTTAATGCTGTTAAAGAAAAACATGCTTATGAAATTAGAACTAGAAGTGGAGCTGCTACCTAGGATCCTCTATATCCTGAGGGGCATCCCAAAAGAATTGAGCAGGATTCTCAACAAGCTGTTAATAGTGGTTCTACTCGTAAGAAAAGGAAAAAGAAGCATAAAACTATTGTAGAACCCTCTAAACCTGCTATAGATCCTAATAGTATATCTATCTCTGATGCTGAAACTGAAAGTGGTAATGAAGAAAATGAAGTTCCTAATGAAGAAAAAGTTGAAGAAGAACCTGAAAACCACACTAAGAATACTAAATACACCAAAGAAGATTTTATTGCTAAGAAACATGGTAGTGAAAGAGAACCTTGGGTCCAAAAACCTATGCCTTTCCCTGATAAGAAACACAAGTCAAAGGAATATGAACACTATAATAAGTTTTGTGAGTGGATGAAACCTTTATTCTTACAAATTCCTTTGACTGATGCTATTAAATTGCCTCCTTACTCAAAGTATATGAAGGATATTGTCTCGAATAAAAGGAAGATCCCTAATGAAGAAATTTCTACTTTGCTTGCTAATTATTCTTTCAATGGTAAGGTTCCTAAGAAACTTGGAGATCCAGGGATTCCAACCATCCCTTGCTCTATTAAGAACAGTTATGTTAGAACTGGT
This sequence comes from Avena insularis, assembly GCA_023614405.1. NCBI lineage: Eukaryota > Viridiplantae > Streptophyta > Magnoliopsida > Poales > Poaceae > Avena > Avena insularis. The sequence continues at coordinate 652,385,862 of CM042690.1, read as the reverse complement.
TTTTGTGATTTGGGAGCTAGAGTTAGTGTTATGCCTTTCTCTCTCTATAAGAGGCTTCAACTAGAAAAATTAATACCAACTGATATATCTTTGCAAATGGCTGATAAATCCACCACTATTCTTGTGGGTATATGTGAGGATGTACCTATTCAAGTGGCTCATAATTGCTTGATATTAACTGACTTTGTTGTGGTTGAAATGCGTGAAGATGATAATATGTCTATTATTCTTGGGAGACCTTTTCTTAATACTGCAGGAGCTGTTATCAATTGTAATCAAGGAAAGGTGACCTTCAATGTTAATGGCAAGGAACATACTGTCTATTTCCCCAAGAAGGTTGAAAGAACTTATGGTTTTAATTCAATTGAACATGTTGAGGGCATTCAAGTTGGAGAAATATATTGTCCCATACCAAGAGAAAAATTTGAAACTATTATGATTGGGACCATTGCTATCAAGGTTGAGGTAACATAATCATTAGTGGAATACAAAGTTTTGTCTCATATGGAATTGTTTTGGTAGCAAGACCTGATCAACCTTGTTAACAAAAGGATTTCATTGAACAAAACAATGTTTTCACTATGATTATCTTCATTTACTTCTATCCTATGCATTTTAGTTTTTGTATTCATTTAGTTCTCTTTTTGTTGTTAGTTGCTTGCATATTAGAGTGTATTAGAACTTTGTAGTTCTAGCTTTGTTTTGTCCTTGCATCATGTTTCCAAAAAAAATCTGTCTGTCAGAAAATCATTCTTCTATGCCTAAAAATTCCCAAAAATAAAGTGTCTCGAAAAATTCCAGAAAATTCATATTAAATTTTTACGTGAAAAAAGGGGCAGAGGAGTACCTGGGAGGTACCAGGGGGACCCACCAGGCAGGCACACCGCATGGTGGCGCGGCTAGCCCTGGGTGGCGCCATGCCCTGGTGTGGGCCACCCCTGGCCCCCCACTAACTCTCTCACCTACCACTTTCTTCTCTCTCCCGAGTAAGATCCAGTTCATTGCTCAAAATCGCGTTCTTTCTATGCTTGCTCTCGATTTTTTCGATCTCCTTGCTCAGACCATCTTTCTTGCTAAAACTTGGAGCATTTTTTCCCTGGTATGTGACTCCTCCCCTTGTCCAAGTAGATTTGTGTTTAGTGGATTATATCTTGAGTATTTTGCTGCTGTAGGTGACTGGTTATGAGAGCTTGTAAGCTTGTTTGATGCTTAGAGATATAGTTTTGATGCATGTTTAGGCCTCTTGCAAGTCCCTTTGAGTAGAATCCTTCATTATATTTACTTTGCAATCACTTGTTTAATAGGTGTTTAAATTTCAGAATACCAAGCATGAATAACCATACTTTTGGAGAGATATTTGAGAGTGATGCACCTAGGAGGTCGAGGCCCTCAAGATCAGCCTCTTAGGCTAGGCCATCATACAACGAAGATCTCACTGCAACTCGTATTGGTAGTGAAAAGGATGATGGGGATGCTCATCCATCCTATTTTCCTTGTTTTACTTTCTTACAAGCTGCAGGTATTCTTGATGATTTCTTGCTACTGATTGAGAGGGTTGATTTGACCTCATATATGCAAGATGAGAGTGCGCAATACGCTATGCTCACCAAAACTTTTGTTGAGAGCTTCACGTTTACTAACACATCCTATCAGTCGACTTTCTCTTTTAAAATCTATAATCTGCCCTTCACCATGCCTTTGGAGAGATTTTGCAGTATTGTAGCTATATGCATGACAGGGACCGTGAAGAAAATTCAAGGGTGACCCGCTGATTTGTTGGAGCTTTACCGAGGGGTGACCAATGATGATGACCGCGTGGTGCAACGCGGAAAGATAAGAAATATCCAACTCCCTGCTCTTAGATACTTTGCATATTATCTTGCTACTAGTGTACTGGGTAGGGAGAACACAAGTAATATCTCCAACTATCATTTAGCATTACTTGCTGCTGCGCTTAACAATGATACTCAGTACAATCTTGGCTCGCTTATTGCTCACCGCCTAGCTGCTAGGGGGCCTATCTATGGGGGCATCATTGCCTCGCGTATAGTCAATGCATTAGGTCTTTTAGTGGATCCCAATGATGCTATGCTGGCACCACAGAGGCTTAACCTTGTTGCTATGAAAACTCATCACTTTGTCACTTCTACTTCTGATTTGGACAGTCTAGTATATAGGATGCTTTTCACTGACGAGGATGAAAGGGAGATCCTTTTGCCACAGCCTTCTTTGTTTAGTGTTCACAGGAGACCGTAGTCGCGCTCCAAGGAGGAGGTGGACGAGCAATTTTGCTTGCTGGGTTTCCACGAGCAGCACCAGGAGGATGTGCCCTCCTATGATTACTCTGCGCATTACGGAGGGACGTACTCGAGCTCGCACCAGGACGAGGGGACCTCTTCGTCGTACCAGGGTGACACTTCATCCTGGCCAGCTTGGGATTGATATCCACTTAGGCCAAAAGCCTAAGCTTGGGGGGAGGTACGCCGACACTGCACTCATCTCCATATCATGTTGCATTGGTACTTTGTATATTCATGTTTTCGTTCTCTTTTTAGTTTTCGTTCTTCTTTGCTTTTCCTTTCTAAAACACAAAAAGACCAAAAATATTTCTGTTGTTTCTCTTTGGTTTGCTTCTTCTTTTTGCCTTGGTTTGTTTTTCCATTTTTGCTTTGTTTGAACTATTTGAAAAACCCAAAAAGATTTTGCTTTGCTTGTTTTTCCTCTTTGGTTCTTGTTTTAAAAATCAAAAACAACAAAAATATTTGTCGTTCTTCTTTGGTTTTTGTGAGTTTGCTACAGGGTTCAGCAGTCCTCAGTGGATATTGGTTTCATATTATTATTCAAGCCACACAAGTGAAGAGCAATAATGAGGATTAATGACAACTTGAGGCGTGGTAAGAGGCTGGTAACAAACTCTATTTGTTTTCATTTTTGTACATATACTCATCACTATGGGCATGCTTAGTCCGTTCATGTAGAGTGCATGTTATCTTTGGATGCTTAGTAGTTCTTGCTTTCTTATGATTAGCTCCAGCTCGCTAATAGTTTGTAGCATGTCTTATGAATGTTTGCTTGCATTATTCTATTCATAACTTGGTGTGACACCGTGGTATCCTCCTCTGAATGTTTTATTTGAATTGACTTGGCACATGCTCGCGCATGCACATGACTGTAATAATCAGTTAAGCCTTGATGAATTATTTTGCCTTGAGGATCTTGAATCACTTTCATGCCATGATTAGTCCTGTTTTCTTGCAAGTATGATTATGACAGCTATTGCTCTCTCGTTGGTCGCTCCCTCACTATTGCTAGCCTTCACTTCCACTGAGTGTTTTACTCATGTTTCCAACTCCCTTAAACCAAATATTGCCAAAGTGTCCACCATACCTACCTATTAGCATGATTTGCTACTTCCGTGCATATTCAATATGCCTTGTTTTCTTCCGAATAAAATGTTTGCTTGTTATGAGAAAGTTAGTTAGTAAAGCTCTCACGAACTTGATGGCACACTTTATTTTCTTGCACTTAATAAACCTGAACCATTGCGTCCTTCTTTGTTGCGTATATGCTTGCGCTTTATGAGTTGAAGTTAGTAGAACCATGTATCATGGGGACCGCTTTCAACACTTCATTTGTACTTTGCACCTAGTGGATATCATGTTCTTTTGCTTATGGATCCCGGCGGTGTGAAATAAAAGTAGAACTTGTAAGATCATGGAGTTTGTATGTATGTTAGAGAAACGCCTGGGCCGCTAGCCTAAGCCATGCCTAATCATGGTGGAAACTTGCAACATAACCATAATGAGCATTCTATGAAGCATCCTCAATAAAAATCTATGCACATAGTAAATAAAAAGATCGCCGAGATGCTCATTGTCTGCTTGCCTTGTTATTTTGATTATGGGACAGCTCCCGTGTCATGTGCAAGGGGTACCCCATTGGCGGTTCTCTATGATACGTATATACTTACAATGACAAGAGCTTACTTGTGACTGAAGTTGAGTAGCATGAGGATCGGTCTTCGTAAGTAAGAGGCATGAGACTTCGATTTATAACTTGTCAAGCATATCCTCTTAGTTGTGTCACTTTAACCTTAACCATTTAAAGATGCTTATGATAGGGGCAATGAGAGCTCAAAGCTAATGAGTACCATACTTTCAGCATTTGGAAGCCTTTCAAATTATTTAAAACCTTTTCATGTTGAGTCTCCATACATTCTCTGAGCACCTTATTGAGAGCATAGTTGTCATTCTTTGGGCTTGTCCCATTACTTGATTATTTGTGTTATGACTTTGATGCTTGTATCTTTGATATCTTTACTGCTAGTCATCACTTGAACTTCAGAGGTGCCTTGACATTCATAATCAAAGGCAAGCGAGATACCACTCTATCGTACCTTTTTATGATCATTGTAATGTTGCTTATGTTTATGCTTCATGCAACTTATTATTTTTGAGTTGGAATCTCTTCCTAGCTTGCAATGCCTATTAAGTAAACTTAGTTGCATACTCTTTATTATGAACTGTCTAAGTAGTGATCACATTGCTGAGAATATTTACATCATATGAAGCAAATGTGTTCGTGAAAGTTCTTTTATCGCACTCAGTTTTCAATTGAATTGCTTGAGGACAAGCAATAAGCTAAGCTTGGGGGAGTTGATACGTCCAAAACATATCTACTTTCCCGAACACTTTTGCTATTGTTTCTCCTCTAAACTTGTGTGATTTGGATGCAACTAATGCGGACTGACGCTGTTTTCAGCAGAATTGCCTTGGTGTCTACTTTTTGTGCAGAAAATCAACTATCAGGAAAAATCCCTGAAAATATGCCAAAAATCCTATTTCACCCCAAGCCTCCAGGAGCTAGAATACGAGACGGAGAATAGCCAGGGGTGGCCACACCACCTGGCGCAGCCAGCCACTGGGGTGGTGTGGGCCCCCCAGGCACCCCCTCGGTCTCCCTCTTCGCCTATAAGGAGCCTTCTGACCTAAAAACTTCGAGGGGTTCGACATTTTTCAGAAGGAGTTCCGCTCCGCTGCCACCACCAGATTCCACGAAATAGTACCAGAAACTCCGTTCTGGCACCCTGCCGGGACGAGAAATTGGAGGAGATCATCGCCATCATCATCACCATCGCTTCTCCATCGACCATCCATGTTTCCCCCATCTATGAGTGAGAAATCCCCCACTGTAGGCTATGGGGATGGTAGGGATTGGATGAGATTGTTCATGTAATGACATCAGATTGTTAGGGCATGGTGCCTAGTATCTTTTATTACTGCTTTATGACTTTGTTGCGACTTGTTGTGCTTAATGCTTGTCACTAGGGCCTGAGTGCCATGATTTCAGATCTGAACATGTTATTGATTCATTATGATAGTATTGTTTATGGTCTTATCTGCAAGTTGTATACACACGTTGTTGTCCGGAACCAATGGCCCCGAAGTGACAGAAATCGGGATAACCAGAGGGAATGGCTTTGATGTGAGGATCACATGTGTTCACGGAGTGTTAATCCTTTGCTCCGGTGCTCTATTAAAAGGAGCACCTTAATTGCCAGTAGTTCCCTTGAGGCCCCGCTGCAAACGGGATGGCAGGACAAAAGATGTTGTACAAGTTCTCATTGCGAGCACGTATGACTATATATGGGACACATGCCTAGGATTATCTAGTACTTGGATGCTTTATCTTATTTATCTGCAATTGCCCTATGTTTTGATTGCTATGTGAATTGTCTTGTCCATGCAACGCCCGTCCATCCATCCCTATGCCTACCGCACTCGAATCCCACTCTTTACTGCTATTGGTACTACTTTCTTTATTTTACTACTGTTGCTACTTTGCTATTCCTACTACAAAACTGTTGCTACTGATAAACTGCTGTGAGCAAGATTGTTTCCAGGTGCAGCTGAATTGACAACTCAATTGTTAAGTCTTATAAATATTCTTTGGCTCCCCTTGTATCGAATCAATAAATTGGGTTTCACTTTCCTCAAAAATACTGCGATACAACCCTATACTTGTGGGTCATCACCCCTCAGGATATAGAGGATCCTGGGTAGCAGCACCACTTCTAGTTCTAATTTCATAAGCATGTTTTTCTTTAGTAGCATTAACTAGCAAGTCTTTTTGCACTTTAATGAGTTGATCTATTTGAGTTTGAACCAATTGAAAGTGTTTAACAATCATTTTAACATCATTAGAGGTTCTTTCCACAATATCTTTCAAGTCAACAATAGCTCTAGTGTTTTCCATTAGATGATTTTGCACCCTTTTATTAAAATTATCCTGCTTAACAATAAAGATATCGAATTCTTGTAAGCATTGATCAGGAGGTTTAGAGTAAGGGATATCACCTTCATCAAAGTGTTGGAGAGAGTGTACCTCAATAGTGGATGAGTGGGGAATTGGCTTACACAATTCTTCTATAGGAGGTAAATTCCTGACATCTGCAGCTTTAATTCTCTTCTCCTTAAGACATTTCTTAGCTTCCTTCATCACTTCATCATTTAATTAAATAAATCTCCTATTCTTAGATAATGGTATAGGCGCTGGAATAGTTGGTTCAGGTATGATTACTTCAGGTATAGCTAGTTCAGGAGGAGTCCAATCTTCATAGTTCTTGCTTATTTTAGCCATTAATTCCTCAGCTTCCTTGGGAGTCCTATTCCTGAAAACACAATCAGCACAACTATCTAGGTATGTCCTAGATTCTTCAGCTAGTCCATTATAAAATATATCAAGAAGCTCATTCTTTGGTAATGGACTTCTAACCTGTGCATGAATCAAAGCACAAAACCTTGCCCATGATTCAGGCAATATCTCTTTTTATCCCTATTTAAAATCAAAAAGTTCCTACAAAATAGCATGTCTAGCACTTGGAGGAAATATTTTTGCAGGAAAGTACTAAACAAGCAATCAGGGCTATCAATAGATCTAGGAGGTAAATTACTAAACCAAATTTTAGCTTCTCCTTTCAATGAAAAGGGAAAATCTTAGCAACAAAGTAGGTGCGCATCTTAATATCATCAGAAAATAAACCACTCATGGTAGAAAGCTCAGTCATATGTGCTACTGCACTTTCATTCTTAGTCCCACAAAAAGGTTCTTTCTCAACAATAGCTATGTAGGATAGATGAAGAGAGAAATCATAATCCTTATCTTTAATGTTTATGGGGGAAGCAGGAAACTTGGCAATAGGAGACAATTTGGGTCTAATAGTACGCCTCTCAAGGAGACTCTTAGCAGCGCTCCTATCATGGGTATTTTTACATTCTTTAATAAATTCATTGGTCATCTCAATATAACCATTTTAAATATCATAAATTTCACTAGACTCAGGTGAACTAACAGGTGTAGTAGTGTCTTCATTAGGAGTTTCAGTATTTCCAGCTATAGTTCTAGCAATCATAGCATCTAGGAAAGGACCTAATGAACCACTCTTATCAAGCACAGTAGAAGCAGCATCATAAGTATCAAAAGTTTCAGATTCAGCAGTAGTAGCAGTGTGTGTAGCATGTGTATGTGGTGGTGTAACGAGCTTAGTCATAACAGATGGTGAATCAAGAGCAACAGAGGTGTTCAGAACCGTACCTCTTCTTGTAGTGGATGGTAAAATAGGAACCTTGCCATCACGAGACTTACCCATGATGGATGGATAACAGTGAACAATAGATAATCCAAGTGAACTTGATAAATAAAGCTATGCTCCCCGGCAATGGCGCCAGAAAATAGTCTTGATGACCCACAAGTATACGGGGTGTATCGCAGTATTTTCGAGGGAAGTGAAACCCAATTTATTGATTCGACACATGGGGAGCCAAAGAATATTTATAAGCCTTAACAACTGAGTTGTCAATTCAGCTGCACCTGGAAACAATCTTGCTCATAGCAGTTTATCAGTAGCAACAGTTTTGTAGTAGGAATAGCAAAGTAGCAGCAGCAGTAAAGCAAAGGCAGTAGTAACAATAGCAGCAAACAGTGGGATTCGAGTGCGGTAGGCATACGGATGGATGGACGGGCATTGCATGGACAAGACAATTCACATAGCAATCAGAACATAGGGCAATTGCAGATAAATAAGATAAAGCATCCAATTACTAGATAATCCTAGGCATGTGTTCCATATATAGTCATACGTGCTCGCAATGAGAACTTGCACAACATCTTTTGTCCTGCCAGCCTGTTTGCAGCGGGGCCTCTAGGGAACTACTGGCAATTAAGGTGCTCCTTTTAATAGAGCACCGGAGCAAAGCATCAACACTCCATGAACACATGTGATCCTCGCATCAAAGCCATTCCCATCGGTTATCCCGATTTCTGTCACTTCGGGGCCATTGGTTCCGGACAACAACGTGTGTATACAACTTGTAGGTAAGACCATAAACAATACTATCATAATGAATCAATAACATGTTCAGATCTGAAATCATGGCACTAGGGCCCTAGTGATAAGCATTAAGCATAACAAGTCGCAACAAAGTCATAAAGCACTAATAAAAGATACTAGGCACCATGCCCTAACAATCCGATACCATTACATGAACGATCTCATCCAATCCCTACCATCCCCATAGCCTACAACGGGGGATTACTCACTCATAGATGGGGGAAACATTGATGGTCGATGGAAAAGCGATGGTGATGATGATGGCAATGATCTCCTCCAATTCCCCGTCCCGGCGGGGTGCCAGAATGGAGTTTCTGGTGCTGTTTCGTGGAATTTGGTGGTGGCGGCGGTGCGGAACTCCTTCTGGAAAAACGTCGAAACCCCCAAAGTTTTTAGGTCAAAAGGCTTCTTATAGGCGAAGAGGGAGACTGATGGGGTGTCTAGGGCAGCTAGACCACCCCCTGGCGGCACTGGCTAGCTTGAGCCGGTGGTGGTGTGGGCCCAGCCCCCTCTCGTGATTCGCTCGGAGTCTTCTGGTGAAATAGGATTTTTGGCATATTTTCCGGGATTTTTCATGATAGTTGATTTTCTGCACAAAAAGTAGACACCAGGGCAATTCTGCTGAAAACAATGTCAGTCTGTGTTAGTTGCATCCAAATCACACAAGTTTAGAGGAGAAACAATAACAAAAGTGTTCGGGAAAGTAGATACGTTCTGGACGTATCAGAGCCCAGGACACAAAGGTGGAGGTTCAAGGGCGGAACCACTAAGCTAGATGCCTGTTGATGAACAAATTGGAAGATCGACGAAACATGAAGCAGATACATCAGTTTTTGAAGTGTTTACCTGATGAACTGCTGCACCACATGAACAGGGAGCGACATCTCATCTAGGACGGCGCCCAAAAGAGCAGGGAGAGGTCGCGTCATGGGCTGTAGCGACTTGGGCATCATCGAGGCTACTGGGCGTGCTCTTGCCCAAGAGGGAGGTCAAGCAGCACCAGCAGCACTTGGCCTAGAACTTGCGCTCATGGCATCCGTCACAGCACACACGGGAGATCAGCGACAAGGAAAAGGCCGAGCACAGACAAGATGAAAAAGAGGGGGGATAGGAAGGTAAGCTCACCCTCTACCCGACGGTGTGGTTGGCATGGATGGTGACGACGCAGAGGCGGTGAATTTCTGTAGCGAGGATGGACGATGCCATGGAAGAACTAGACGTTGGAGTGGAAATTCAGGCAACTCCATCTTTGATTCTTCAGTGAGGAGGAAGAGGATGATGTGGTGGCTCCATTCTGGTGTTTAGCTCATCTCTAACGTGCTCGTAGCGTTGGCTTGGTGGCGACCTTCAGATGGTGTGGTCGTTTGTGGTTCAGTGGTTTGGAGAAACACGGGAAGGAGAAGGGGATATAGAGGGAGTAGCTAGGGTTGCGTGGGGTATTGATCTGATCCAGATGTAGGATAAGAAAAGGGATATGTGGAAGGGGAAACATGTGGGGGAGGAAGGTTCGGACATGAGCAAGCCAAGCTCGTGCTTGGCTTCCTCTCTTCTTCAGAATGAAGATAAACAGGGAGATGGTGTTGGGCCAGGAAGACTATTAGGCTGCGATATATTTTTATTTGCTATAAACCTTTCTCCTTTATTTATCCTTTTCTTTTAAAATCCTTTTCAAAGCTTTTGAATTCTTTTGAATCTTTTCTAGGGAATTTAAACAAAGGATTTTTAGTACTTAAATGAAGACACGAGGAACTATAAGAATAGAAAGGATATGCCACATACCAATTTGGGCATGGTACAAGAATAAAGAAATATAGACAAACAAAGTAGAGATGGGATTAATCCAAAACATTTGTATTTGAAAATAGTGGCACCTCCCATTAAACAAGAAGGGGCCCCTTTGTAGAAACCAAAATAGAGGGATAGAGATAGGAGGAAACAGAACACATATGGTGATATGACAATCAACAATATAAGATACAAATGAACAAGATGCAAATGCAACGCAATTCAAACAACAATGCAACTAATATTTGAACCATGCAAGGTGGCATGATGATATGAGAATGCAGTCATGATGATGCACAAAACAAAAACACAAGCGATTTTCTAGTAGTGATTTTACCCGGGGTGCTACAATTAGACACCACTAACAATGGATCTCGCCCTCAAGATCCGCCTCATGGTATGGGGAAGAAGGCCGACGACCTGAATCTTCTCGCTACGTGTAGATACTCGCGATGCCACTAACAAAGACTCTTGCTCTAGGTTGAAAACAACGACACCACCAACAAGAGGTTGCTTCTCACGTTTGTCGAGAAAACACTCTGGAGAAACAAAGACGAAGGTAGTGGTATCAAAAGGTAAAGCCACCTCTAACTTCAGTGGAAGGAGTAAATTGCAGATCCACCGATTCAATATACAAAAATGAATGATAAGAGTAGTGGTACGGTCACGACTCCATCCCGCACTCAAAGCATTACTCTATACATGAACAGATGAATCATGCAACCAACTCTCGGGATTTATAATGAAGATCTTGACAAACAGCATTCAGAAAACAAGGGAGTGATGCAAAGCACCGAAAGATACAAAGAAAACTTTTAGTAAATTTTTGGTCCACTAAAAGGTACAACAAATGAAAGTTTCATCAGATAGCGTGACGACCAGATGCAGAACACCGTTACAAGAGGAAGGGAGAGAAACCCTGAAGGTACAATGGAAACCGAACTATGAGAATTCCTGGAATGGAGAAGAAGGTAAGAGAGAAGATTCAAAACACGCAAGGTAAGAGGAGAATAACATAGAGGTAAGGAGTAAAAGCAAACCTAATTACATCTTTCCAACCGATTTTTTTCAAAATAGTTTTGACACTCTTCATTGGATGTTAGCTAGGTTATCCTACAGGCTGGACCAGTGGGGTATCGCAACTGCTGAGCTCTAATACCACTTTGTAACACCCTCGAATCGGCCCTATGCAAGTTTTAGCGATTCCCGCCAAACCCGCATAGGAACGATTCAAAGATGCCCACCAGGCACTTGCGTGCGGGTGTAAAACAAAGTAATATCATTACATAATAGTCCACGATGGAACCCATAGAACATATATATACAACAACGACTCGATGGGTCAATAATACAGATATACAATACAAAGATCCAAATTACCTTGAAAATGATACAACATCCGAGTACGGATAAGATGCAAATGAGGCTAAGAGCTCTGAAGAATAACCAATGGCGTCCATAACCCTGCCCAGGCCAAGCCGGAAGGGTAACACTGCTAACGACATCGATCTTAAACCTGCTAAAACAAAAGGGGTGCCAACAAAGGGCAAAGTAGAAAGAGAGCGGTCAGTACTGAGGCCAGTACACATCGAGTCTAGAATTGGGTTGCTCTCGCCTACAAAGGTATGGTGGATTGAAGTGGCAGCAAAGCATGCACTAAACAACCTATAGAGACTCGATACAACTGTCGTCTATCAGACAGGGATAAGAAATACCTATTCGAAACCAACCTGATACTAACGCCAATCATACCCATCCTGGTATTTCCCCCTCGAGACCAAACGAGGAAGTCATGCCGGGGAAAGTCACACGGTTGGCAGTTTTATTCTTTCTTTCCATGGTGGCTATCCAACTTACTAGTCATATCAGATACAAGTCAAATGATAGCAGTAAACTTTAGTTATAGTTGTCTATGATCGAGAAACTATGCTCCAAGTCATCCATAACTACGGATGACTTTTCAAAAAGATTTAACCCTACAGGGTTGCACCAAAGTTCCCACACGTACTTCCACCCCTTTTTCCAAATCAATTAACATACTTCCATTGGTATGTCGGCGGGGCTTCGGACACAACGCTTTCCTAGACCCAAAGCAAGTACTTGGGGGCCACCCGAAAGAGCTACCCGACGAGGTATAGCTAATCCTCCTCGTACGGACCTTGAGGTTACGTGCACTTCTCACGCGAGCAGAGGCCATAGAAAATATATTCCTGTGATAGAGTACCGCAATCCTACGCAATAGTAGTAAACGCTCATCGAGCAACAGGTAATAGACATGGAATATATGGCATATTTACAGTAGGTAATGTATAAAGCCCAAACTAGTTTTGTGGCCCTAGTACAGTACTTTGAAATCAAGTAATAAGCCGATAGGGGCACCTAGACACCCCCACATGTGGTTAGCCCACTCTGTCTCGGAATAGGTGTCAAGAACTCGGGTCCTAGGTGAACACAAGTGGGCGATTAATAACGAAATCTCAACTATTACCCACTGGTGCCTCTTCATTAATTATATACACTTCCAGCATTTAATAAACAAGTTGTAATTAAAACCATGATCATCTCCACCATTAAGCATCTGCCAACCGCGAACAACGGTGGAACTCGATGACTCGAACCAAAACCTGAGCAAGCAACTACAATTCGCAAGGCTAACTGTCTGCCAAACAACAGGCAATAAGATGTGTCCAAGGCAATATAGAGGCAGCAAGGGATATAAATAGTATGCAAAACTAAAGCATCATGACACAGATAGCAATAGATCAATAGGAGGAAGTAAAGACTATAAATGCAAAATAGGTAGAAAGGGGGAGAATGCTCGCCTGGGGGAACATTGCCGAAGGTACATCCGAAGAACAGGGTGAAGCTCACATCAACTCAACAGCCTAATCCGTGAAGAAGAAAAGCACTAGAAGAAACACCGGATGGACTATTTAATACTATAGCAAACGATCTGGCATGTTCATGATATGATGCATGGCATGGCAAAGGTGTGATGTAACTAGACAATATTAAGAGGAACCGGATTCCCGACAATTAAGGTATGGTTCAAGTTATTTTTCTAACCAATCAAATTAACGGTGATTAGCATGGCAAGCATAGTATATATATGGGCTACTCACATTTAAATAGAATAGGGTTAGCATTTATAATATAACCCACATACTTCATTTGTTATTTATTAGTAGGTGATAATGCAAACTGCCATAGGATTATAAGATGCATGATGCAAACATGAGCGAGAATGGCATATTAATGTTCTATGCATTTTTCTGAAATAATTTCATATATAACTTATTTAAATAGCCATTGTAGATCAAAATATATGAATTAGACAATATTTGCAAAAAGAAACTAGAGGAAAAATTGCAGGGTGTTGAGATTGATCTGTAGATCTAATGAGTGTAGTAACATGTCTATAACCAATGGTTTGAACTTCAGTTTGAGTCCAAGGAGCAAGACGCATGACTGAACTATAATCTAGAAGATTACAGAGATTTAAGACAGCAAAAAGATGGAGTTTAAAGGTCGAAGCGGGGATTGAATTCTAGACCTCAAGGTTAGATTCGTGAAGGACTAGCAACTGGGCTAGCTGCCTGTTGTCGATATGAATGAAATTGTCTCTAATTGAACATGATCTGGAGCCTCTGCTGCTATTCCATGGGCTGAAGAACATACGATAGGCTCAGGACCAAAAGGTGGAGGTTCAAGGGCGGATCCACTAAGCTAGATGTCTGTTGATGAACAAATTGGAAGATCAGTGAAATATGAAGCAGATACATCAGTTTTTGCAGTGTTTACCTGATGAACTAGTGCAACACATGAACAGACAGCGACATCTCATCTAGGATGGTGCCCAAAAGAGCAGGGAGAGGCCGCATCATGGGCTACAGTGACCTGGGCATCATCGATGCTGCTGGGCGTGCTCTTGCCCAAGCGGGAGGTCAAGCAGCAGCAACAACACTTGGCCTAGAACTTGCGCACATGGCATCCATCACGACACACATGGGAGATCAGCGACAAGGAAAAGGCCTAGAACTTGCGCTTATTGTCTGTTGGAACACCACCATGAAAATCCAAACATAGTTTCATATTTGAACTTGGATGGATGGAATGTGATGATTTCCATGACCTGGTGAAGGCTATTTGGGAGAAATCTGTTAGTGGTCAAACGCCTATATAGCGATGGAACAACAAAATGTGTGCCTTACGCAAATTCCTTCGTGGTTGGGCCAGACATACTGCTGGAATCCTTAAAAAATAGATAATGTGCCTTTCATCTATTATCAACGATTTAGAGGCTTCTGCAGAAGTCATGCTTTTATCTGCACAAGAGATTGAACTTAAAAACCAATCAAATGCAGAAATTGCCAGATTACTCTGCGAGGAGGAACTCAAATGGTATCAACGCTCTAGAGCAAAATTCATTCTGGAAGGAGATGCGAACACAAGATACTTCCATGTTGTGGCTAATGGCAAGCATAAGAAGGAACTTATTCACTCTCTAATACAGGATGAAGGTATGATTGAGGGGCAGGAGAAACTAAAATCGTATATTACTAGTTATTATAAATCTTTGTTTGGGGCACGGCCAGAAAATTCCTTCTTGTTGGATGAGTCACAAACTACGGATATTCCGCAAGTTTCTGTTCAAGAAAATGACTTTCTAACTGCTCCATATACGGAGGATGAGGTTAAGAAAGCCGTTTTTCAGGTTGAACATAACAAGGCACAAGGGCCTGATGGCTTTCCAGCAGAATTTTACCAAAAGTTATGGGAAGTTATCAAAGGGGACCTGATGCAATTGTTTGAGTTCTTGCATGCCGGGCAGTTAGACCTTTTTAGACTCAATTTTGGAAACATAATTTTACTTCCTAAGGTTAATAACGCAGAACAAATACAACAATATCGTCTAATCTGCCTTCTTAATGTTAGTTTTAAAATTTTCACAAAAGTTGCTACGATTAGACTAAATTCGGTTGTTGATCTTGTTGTAAGCCCATCTCGAACTGCTTTCATGCAAGGAAGAAATATCCTAGATGGTGTAGTAATCTTGCATGAAACAATTCATGAACTACACTCAAAGAAATTGAATGGTGTATTGTTATAAATTGACTTTGAGAAGGCTTATGACAAAGTTAATTGGTCTTTCCTTCAGGAAACACTTCGTATGAAAGGTTTTTCTGAGGAGTTGTGTGCTCTCGTACGGTCTTTTGTGGCTGGTGGTAGTGTTGCCATCAATGTCAATGATGACACTGGCAAATACTTCCAGACCAAACAAGGTCTAAGACAAGGGGATCCATTATCGCCCATACTATTTAACATAGTGGCTGATATGTTGGCTATCCTTATCGAGAGAGCTAAGGCTAATGGCCAAATTGAAGGATTGGTTCCTCATCTGGTTGATGATGGTCTATCCATTCTTCAATACACCGATGATACAATCTTATTTATGGAACACGACTTGGAGAAAGCTAAGAATCTGAAATTAATATTATCAGTATTTGAGCAACTCTCTGGATTGAAAATTAACTTCCATAAAATTGATTTGTATTTTTTGGCGAGGCTCAAAACGAGGCCCACGTATATGCTGAACTTTGTGGCTGTACTCAGGGGCAATTTCCAATCAAATATTTAGGAATATCGATCCACTATCAGCGCCTCATGACTGCTGAATGGAAAATCATTGAGGAAAGACTCCAAAATCGTCTTAATAGTTGGAAAGGTAAATTCCCATCCCTTGGTGTAAGACTTGTTCTCATAAATTCAGTACTCACCAACATGGTACTGTATATGATCTCGTTTTTCCAACTGCCGAAAGGTGTCTTGAAGAAAGTGGATTATTTCTGATCAAGATTCTTTTGGCAAGGGGATAGTGAAAAAAAGAAATACCGATTGGCCAAATGGAATGTGGTTTGCCGACCAAAAGAATACGATGGACTGGGCATACATGATTTGCAAGTCAAAAACACTGCTCTTCTTGGTAAATGGCTTTTCAAACTACTATCAGAAGATGGTGTCTGGCAAACCATTCTATGGAGGAAATATGTTGGTTCCAAAGTTGTGTCTCAAGTGGTTTGGAAACCCGGTGATTCACACTTTTGGGCTGGACTAATGGCGTCCAAAAAACATTTCTTCTGTTTTGGTGTTTTGAATATTAAGGATGGATCACAGGTTAGGTTCTAGGAAGATAAATGGATTGGCCAAACTTCTCTTCGCGAACAATATGCAGCTCTATATTTGATTGTTAGGCACAAAGAAGATACCCTCTCCATAGTATTGGGATCTGATCCTCCTAATGTGTCTTTCAGACGAAGTCTCATAGGTCCTAGACTCGCATCGTCGAACAATCTTCTATTACGATTATCCATGATACAACTGTCGGAGGGGATGGATGAGTTCAAATGGAAACTACTAGAGAGTAGTAAATTTTCTATTGACTCATTATATAGAGCACTGATCCAACCTGATATTCCAGTGGTTGATAATTCTAATATTTGGAACATGAAAATACCCCTTAAAACAAAGATTTTCTCTTGGTATCTTCGTAAAGGGGTCATTCTTACAAAGGATAATCTTGTTAAGAGGAATTGTCATGGAACTACACAATGCATTTTTTGTCACCATAATGAGACAATCTGGCATTTATTCTTCCAGTGTAAGTTTGCTCGTACTATATGGTCAATCATCCATGTAGCCTCTGGTTTATCTCCTCCATGCTCAGTTACCAATGTATTTGGTAATTGGTTGCAATGGATACATGATAAATATGGGACTTTATTTAGGGTGGGAGTGCTTGCCATTATATGGTCGCTTTGGCTATGTAGAAATGACAAGATTTTTAATAACATTGTGTATTCTTCTCTTCAGGTGACTATCGAGTCACGGCTATCCTCCGATCATGGACTATTCTCCAACGTATGGAGTTTCGCGACTTGTTTGTGGAGGGGTGTGCGCGATTGGAGGACACGATGAGGGATATTTTCTCCCGACATGGATGGCAGCGTGATCTACAGATAGATTTTCCATAGCTCGAAGCGTATCTTCATATTTTTTACCATTCTTGTAATGCTGGTACTTTTGTTTTGGTCACTTTGTCTGTGGTTGATCGGCTGTGTGCATCCTAGCTATGCAGAGGCCGAATGTAAACATTATGCATAATAATAAAGCACCCATTTCCAAAATAGGAAAAGGCCGGGCACGGACAAGATGAAAAAGAGGGGGGATAGGAAGGTAAGCTCACCCTCTACCCGATGGTGTGGTTGGTGTGGACGGTGACAACGTGGAGGCGGTGAATTTCTGTGGCGAGGATCGACGACGCCATGGAAGAACTAGACGTTGGAGTGCAAATTCGGGCGACTCCATCTTTGATTCTTCAGCAAGGAGGAAGAGGATGATGTGGCAGCTCCATTATAGTGTTCATCTCATATCTGACACGCTCGTAGCGTTGGCTTGGTGGTGACCTTCAGACGGTGTGGTCGTTTGTGGTTCAATGGTTTGGAGAAACAGTGGAAGGAGAAGGGGATGCAGAGGGAGTAGCTAGGGTTGCATGGGGTATCGATCTGATCTAGATGTAGGAGAAGAAAGGGGATATGTGGAAGGGGAAACATGTGGGGGAGGAAGGTTCGTACTGGAGCATGCCAAGCTCGTGCTTGGCTTCCTCTCTTCTTTAGAACGAAGATAAACAGGGAGATAGTGTTGGGCCAGGAAGACTATTGTGCTGTGGTATATTTTTTATTTGCTATAAACCTTTCTCCTTTCTTTATCCTTTTCTTTTAAAATCCTTTTCAAAGCTTTTGAATTCTTTTGAATCTTCTCTAGGGAATATAAACAAAGGATTTTTAGTACTTAAATGAAGACACGAGGAAGTAGAAGAATAGAAAGGATATGCCCACGTACCAATTTGAGCATGGTACAAGAATAAAGAAATATAGGCAAACAAAATAGAGATGGGATTAATCCAAAACATTTGTATTTGAAAATAGTGGCACCTCCCATTAAACAAGAAGGGGCCCCTTTGTAGAAACCAAAATAGAGGGATGGAGATAGGAGGAAACAGAACACATATGGTGATATGACAATCAACAATATAAGATACAAAGGCAACATAGTTCAAACGACAATGCAACTAATATTTGAACCATGCAAGGTGGCATGATGGCATGAGCATGCTGTCATGATGATGCACAAAACAAAAACACAAGCGATTTTCTAGTAGTGGTTTTACCCGGAGTGCTACACAAGCTCACAGGTCATCTGGCGATTGTACTCGAAAACGTAGTATCCACATAAATTATTCCCGGCTTCCTGCCTCAAACACTTCACGAGAATAGAGTTCAATCAAAAAAAATAATCAAGCATGCTAACCAAGAATCAAAGAGATGCACGTACCTAGCTATAGTACAACTTACTTTGATTTGTTGAATGTAAGCTCCTCTTTCCATTCACCCCTAACAGCCTTGGTGAACCATGTCCAAACACTGCCTGGCAAAGAAATGACTAAAGGAGTTATTAATTACTTGATATCAGGAAATGAACGAAAGATGCCGATATAGTGCGATAATGATTGAAGTTACCTCTGGAGCATTTCAATCAGGTCTGCCCATATCTCAGGGTTTTTACGTTTCGAGTCAATGACTAGTACTGTTCCTTTGTCAAGTTGAATGACTAGCAGAATGAAGTGGAACATGCGCACACATAACTCATCAGTTACACTTAACATCGAGTAAACGAAATCGAATGTGTACAAGACAATAACACTCACTCGAAGTTGCAAGGAAATAATATTTCTGTTTTGCTTTGTTGTTTCATTAGAAACCTTAGCAAGTAATTCTCTATTTCATTCGCGTTCTTCTTTATCGTATATTCATGAATGTTATTTGGATCAATGAACCCAAGTTCATAGATTCTTCCTCTTTTGCATTCGAGAATCTTCATTCTACATAATATCGTACAAAAGAATATAGTGAGGATTATTATACATGCAATGAACGAGCTGAGCTAGAGACTTAATTATAGAAATAAATCACTTACAGACAATATCAACTAGTGAGAGATTTGTCGAGGGCGTCTTGATTGAACAACTGAAATAATTCCGTGAAGTCAACGTGTGTCTCGTCATTTCCACGTAAGTAATGCTCCTCTCTAACTCCCAGTATGAGCATGACCATGCCTTCCTCTGAGGCTCTCATATACCACTCTTGCAATTTTCGCATTTGTGTTTGTAGAAGCGGGGCCTCCTTAGGTCCGATGAGAGGTTTCCCGTACTCGTATTTGTAGGATACTTCAGCCATGGGTGCGGCTTCCGTGCCTAAGTATTGACCAACAGTCATACCAAGATCTCTAGCTGTTTGTGCGACTAGTCGTGGAACCTCCGGATCTAGATCGAAAAACACTTTCAGCGGGGGCTCAATTGGTTTTTCTGTTCTCTGAGCTGGGAAATTGTTTTCCCGCGTCTACTAGTACTTATCGACCGCTCCACATTCTTCTTATGTGACTTGATAATTGAGCGGTCATAGTCTGGTACCAGATCGTATGGCCTTGGTCGCTCAAGCAGGTACACAAAGTGTTGCACCATTTTTGGTGCTATGTACTGCTTTGGTGGGGGCTGTTTCGGTGCAAGCTAGTGATGTCTACGCACTTCTATTCTTGTAGACAGTTGTTGGGCCTCCAAGTGCAGAGGTTTGTAGAACAGCAGCAAGTTTCCGTTAAGTGGATTATGAAGGGTTCCGTAGCAGAAAACAAAAAATTTATATCTACTCGAACAATAATACCAGGATCTATACTATGTAGACATAAGTAATGGAGAAGGAATACAGTATTCATACCTTTGCAGAGAAAGGTATATTGATGAAGACGAGCAGCACCCCAAGTGTGGTGCCTCCGAAGTTCGTCACACGTCCGGTGTAGTGGACGTCAACCGGGATCCGATCCAGCCGAGCAGCAGAAGAAGTAGATGCCGGATCACCGATCACACGACGGTAGTGTGAAGGTGGAGGACTCAACCACGAGGTCCTCCCCAATATTACGGGAAAATCCTCAGTAGAAGAGAGAGAGAGAATGAGAGGAATAGGTGTGTTCCAAGGGGAAGGGGGACCCCTATATATAGTAGGAGGGGGGCACACCACCTAGGGGCCAGGCAGTGTGGGACTAATGCCCACACCCGCCGGCCACCTTGGGGCAACCGCCGGCCCTAGGTGGGCCCCACTCGGGTGGCCCATTAGCCGTAGGCCGGCTGGCCCCCACCCCTTAGGCGCCTTGCCCACTTGGGCCTCCCCTCGGGTGAGGCCCATTAGCAATATAGTGCCTTTTAAAATAAAATAAAATATATATTTAATATTAATTCTCGAATTAACATTCAAATACACATATTATATTATTCCTTCACTCTGGAACATCTTTCGGACCCCTTCTGATCTCCATCGTATATTACCGAAACTATTCCGGTTTCTCTCTCTCTATTTCTCATACGATACCTCATCTACCCTAAGCGTCCCCACCCTTAAGCATGACATCCTTCGGTTCGGAAACACTCCAGACATGATAGAGAACATTCTCATATCAATGATCAACAGAGGGACCTGGATGGCCATGTGACCCCCGTGCGTTTCACGAATACAATTGCTCGAACCGTGATATAGTCGTTCCCCATTCCCTTTGTCATACGATACCTAATTCATCTAAGACTTGATATTTGGTATCTGTATACCTTAGTTCGATCTCGTTACCGACGAACTTGTTTTACTCGTTATCATGTCATTGCATTCTGTGACCTAGTCACATGCTTGCAAGCTTCATTAATGCAATGTCACCGAGATGGCCACATGTATCTGTCCGTTACATGGACTAGACAAATCCTGGTCTTGATATGTACTCCTCTACGCATTCCTTTGGAAAACCTGAGTGGCACCTTTTTGATCACCCTGTTACAAGATGATTCTTGATAACCATCTAAGCTTCTTCCATAATGGTGATTTGCATTACCTCACAGTCAAAGGATCAGGTTGCGAGGTTCTCTATGTTTTATCATCAATGGTGAACTTTGTAACTAGATCTCATTACGATATAACGGTCGGATGTTTGTCTATCATGTTATTTAACTAATAACATGACCTCATTGTCAGTTGGCATAAATGCCCATGGTCTTGAAACATAGACCATCCTCATGACCAATGAACTAGTTCACTAGAGGTAACTAGAGACACGGTTTGTTTACATACCACACGTGTATTAACGTTTCGTATTAACACAGTTATAGCACAGTATGAAACGTATTATAAACATACAAGAGGTATATCAAATAATACAATATTATTTGCCTCTAGGGCATAACTCCTTCAGTCTCCCACTTGCACTAGAGTATATACAAAACTAGTTTACAATAGGCAGGAACCTAATACCAATGGAATCTCGGTGTTGTGCGTGCTTGTCATGTTGGAGAGCTTTAGTCAAAGGATCTGCTACATTCAGTTCCGTATCTACTTTGCAAATCTTGACTTCACCTTCTTCAACAATCTGTCGGATGACGTGAAATCTAAGCTTGATGTGTTTGGCTGTGGAATGAGTTCTTGGTTCCCTTGCATTTGCAATAGCTCCCGTGTTATCACAATAGATTGTCACGGGGTCTTGTGCATTGGGAAAAACTCCTAGTTCGATGACGAAATTCCTTAGCCAAACAGCTTCATTTGCTGCATCTCAATGACAATGTATTCAGACTCCATTGAAGATTGTGCCACCACCGGCTGCTTCTTGCTTTTGCAGCTTACGGCCCCACCATTCACCAAGAAAACAAATCCTGTTTGAGACTTAGAGTCATCATGATCTGAATTCCAGCTCGCATCTATGTAACCTGTTACATTTAGAGCTTCATCATTTCCTCCATAGATTAGGAACATATCCCTTGTTCTTCTCAGATACTTTAGGATATTTTTCACAGCTGTCCAGTGATCCGGTCCTGGATTACTCTGATATCGGCTCGTCAAACTAAGAGCCAATGCCACATCAGGTCGGGTACTAAGCATTGCATACATGATAGATCCTATTGCAGAAGCATAGGGGACGTCAGACATCTTCTCTCTATCATTGTCCGTTAAAGGACATTGAGTCACACTCAAGATGCAATTCTTCATCATAGGAGTAAAACCCCTCTTGGTGTTTTCCATTTTGAATCTCTTCAAAACCTTATCTATGTAAGTACTCTGACTTAATGCTATTAGGTGCCTTGATCTATCTCTATAGATCTTGATTCCTAATATGTATGCAGCTTCACCTAGATCCTTCATGGAAAATTGGTTGCTCAAATACACTTTCACGCTATTCATAAGATCCACATCATTTCCCATGAGTAATATGTATTCCACATATACTACTAAGAAAACTACCGAGCTCCCACTCGCTTTCTTGTAAACACAGAACTCTTGTTGGTTCTGGATAAATCCAAAACTTTTGATCACTTGAACAAAACGTTGGTTCCAGCTCCGAGATGCTTGCTTCAACCCATAAATGGACCGTTGGAGCTTGCACACCTTTCCTGCATCCTTAGGATCAACAAAACCTTCCAGTTGCATCATATACAACTCTTCATCAATGTGACCATTGAGGAATGCGGTTTTGACATCCATCTGCCAAATTTCATAGTCGAAATGTGCAGCAATTGCTATTAAAATCCTGACAGCCTTAAGCATTACTACGGGAGAATAAGTCTCATCATAGTCAACTCCTTGGATTTGTCGAAAACCCTTTGCGACAAGTGGAGCTTTTCGAACAGTTACATCACCATTCGCATCTGTCTTCTTCTTAAAGATCCATTTATTTTCCACGACCTTGCGACCTTCTGGAAGATCCACCAAGGTCCAAACTTGGTTTTCATACATGGATCCTATTTCGGATTTCATAGCTTCTAGCCATTTCTCGGAGTCAGCACTACCCATTGCTTCTTTGTAGTTTGCTGGTTCATCCTGATCATCTAATATGACAGACATTACAAGGCTACTGTACCAATCTGGAGTGGCACGAACCCTTGTAGACCTGCGAACCTCAGGAGTCTCGACGTCATTGTTTTGATCAGCATCAATGGACTCTTCCTCCATGTTGGAGAGCGGTTTTGGAACAGTTTCCGCTGCGCTACTCGGAATACGGAAAGAAGGGTCAACAATTTCATCTAACTCTATTTTCCTTCCACTTACTCCCTTTGCAAGAAACTCCTTTTCAAGAAAGGTGCCATTTTTAGCGACAAACGTTTTGCCTTCGGCTTGGTTGTAGAAGGTATACCCAATGGTTTCCCTTAGGTATCCTACAAAGATACATTTTTTCGATTTAGGTTCGAGTTTGTCAGGCTGCAGTTTCTTAACATAAGCCTCACAACCCCAAACTTTCAGAAATGACAATAATGGCTTCTTGCCATGCCACATCTCATATGGGGTCGTCTCCACGGATTTGGATGGTGCTTTGTTTAAAATAAAAGCGGCGGTTTCCAACGCGTATCCCCAAAAAGAAACAAACAAATCAGTTAAAGACATCATGGACCGTACGCTATCCAATAGGGTTCGGTTACGATGTTCCGACACACCATTACGTTGTGGTGTTCCGGCTGGTGTAAGCTATGGTACAATCCCACAGTCCTTTAAGTGCATGTTAAACTCATAACTCAAATACTCGCCTCCTTGATCCGATCGAAGGTGCTTGATTTTCTTGTTAAGTTGATTCTCTACCTCTTTCTAAAATTCCTTGAACTTTTCAAAGGTTTCAGATTTGTGCTTCATCAAGTAGATATATCCATATCTGCTCAAGTCGTCAGTAAAGGTAACAAAGTAACGATAACCATTGCGGGTTGAGACACTCATTGGTCCACATACATCCATATGTATGATCCCAAGAAGGTCTACGGCTCTCTCCATTATACCGGAGAATGGTGTCCTGGTCATTTTGCCCATGTGACATGGCTCACATGTATCAAGGGATTCAAAGTCCAATGATCCAATAAGCCCTTCTGAATGAAGCTTCTTCATGCGCTTTATGCCAATATGACCAAGACGGCAATGCCATATGTACATAGAATTATCGTCACTGTGTTTACAATGTTTAGCATCAACACTATGGATGTGTGTATCACAATCAAGATCAAGTAAGAATAAACCATCACGTAGAGGTGCATGAACATAGAAAACATCATTCATATAAACTGAACAACCATTTGTTCCTGATTTAAACGAATAATGGTCTTGCAATAAGCAAGACCCACTCACAATATTCATACTCAGTGCGGGTACATAATAGCATTTATTCAAAATCAACAATAATCCTGACGGTAGACGCAGATGTAGGGTGCCGACGGCCATCACTTCGACCTTCGAGCCATTGCCGACGCGCATAGTCACCTCGTCCTTCCTCAGGCGCCTCCTACTCTGCAGATCCTGCTGAGAGTTACAAATGTGAGCAACATATCCGGTATAAAATACCCAGGTGTTACCCCTGGCGCTTGTAAGGAATACATAAATAACATGTATATCATATATACCTTTATCCGGAATGGCTATCTTGCCAGCTCGCTTGTCTTCAAGGTATTTGGGGCAGTTGCGTTTCCAGTGCCCATCCGCTTTGCAGTAGAATCACGAAGTGTCGGGCTTGGGGCCAGGCTTGGCAGCCTTTGAGGTGGTGGCAACAAACTTTCCATCCCTCTTAGGCTTATTGCTCTTGCCTTTTCCCTTTTGCCCCGGTTTCTTAAAGTTGGTGGTCTTGTTGACCATCAGCATCGTGTGTTCCTTCTTGATTTCAACCTCAGCAGTTTTGAGCATGGCGAACACCTCAGCAAGGGTCTTAGTCATTCCTTGCATGTTGTAGTTCATCACAAAACCCTTGTATCTAGGGGGCAGCGAATGCAACACCGTATCTATAGCGAGTTCCTCCGGGATCTTGCAATCCAGGGCATTTAAGCGTTTAACGTAGCCAGACATTTTGACCACGTGCTCACTAATACTGCTGTGCTCTTCCATTTTAGCAGAGAAGGAGAGATCGGAAGCATCATACCTCTCTGCACGAGCCTGTGGAGCAAAGACAACCTTGAGATCTTCAATGATCGTAAAAGCGTTCATCTTCTCAAAACGCTTTTGAAGTTCCGGCTCCATGGGATAGAGCATTCCACTCTGGATGAGGGAGAAATCATCCGCCTTGGACTGCCAAACATTCTTTTCGTCCTCAGAGGCGGAATCTGCAGGCTTAGCTGGAAGCTCAGCCTCGATGACATAAGTCAACTTGTAGGGGACTAGGAGGATCCTAAGATTTCGGAACCATGTGGTGAAGTTGGTTCCATCAGTTTTCAGCTTGTCCTTCTCGAGGAAAGTGCTAAGGTTGAAGGTGGGTGGGCGAGACATCTACAAAGAAATTTGCAAAGTATTTAGACTATGTTCATAATAATGAGTTCGAGTTTTAACTAAAAGAACTCCCACTTAAACGAGCACCCCTCTACTCGTTTAGTGATCACATGATCCCTATCCTCTGCACCTGCCCCGATCGTCATGGCCATCAGTGCAGTATCAAAGGTGGACATTCCCTAATGTCGATCACATCAACTATGTGATTCATGCTCGACCTTTTGGTCTCTTGTATCCTGAGGCCACGCTTCTCTAGCGTGCTAGGCTCGCCAGTCCTAACTCGTGTGTATTTGCAGTGCAACATGGCTTACACCGATTTTATGTGAACATAGATATGTCTGACACCCAGGCCTGTCACCCTGGATCGCCTCATACCGAAGAACTTTCTTGGTGGTGCACACACAAGGGGAATACGATAACTGGAATACTATGAGGGATTATCTTATTATGCTACCGTCTAGTAAGTATACTAGCACAATAAGTGATACTTCTAAAGTGAAGTGTTATGACATGGTTATAGCTTCGTGATCATCATCAACAACTTTAATGAGAGTTTCATAAACTTGTCAATGCCATGTTACAATACTTGCCCCTATGCAATAACGAAGATAGACGCTTCTATATTAACTATTGCATGTTTTACGCGGCTTTAGAGCTTTCGCAATAGAACCCTTTCCCACCTACGAACGTCGAGCCACAACATGGATTCAATGATTGCCATTCTTCTTCCCTTTTCAGGGCCCTCTAGCGTTAATGCCATATCAACAACTACAAAGAGACAGACACCCCCCTAAGCCACTTTCATTTGTGGACCAGTCTCGTGAATCACCACGTGAGGTTGGTTGGGGGCCGCTTCATCAAACAGTGCCGCGATATGAACAATAATACTAAAGAGGGTAGTAACTAGAGTATCAATGCCCACATATTTATATGTGTTCTATCCGTACGACATGTCTACCCATAGACCCGCTCTGATACCACTGAAGGGTTCCGTAGCAGAAAACAAAAAAATTCTATCTACTCGAACACTAATACCAGGATCTATACTATGTAGACATAAGTAACGGAGAAGGAATACAGTATTCATACCTTTGCAGAGAGAGGCACGCCTTACGCAGGAAGGCGTATATTGATGAAGACGAGCAGCACCCCAAGGGTGGTGTCTCCGAAGTTCGTCACACGTCCGGTGTAGTGGACGTCAACCGGGCTCTGATCTAGTCGAGCAGCGGAAGAAGTAGATGTCGGATCGCCGATCACACAACGGTAGTGTGAAGGTGGAGAACTCAACCACGGGGCCCTCCCCAATATTACGGGAAAGTCCTCAGTAGAAGAGAGAGAGAATGAGAGGAATAGGTGTGTTCCAAGGGGAATTGGGACCCCTATATATAGTAGGAGGGGGGGCGCACCACCCAGGGGCCAGGCAGTGTGGGACTAATGCCCACACCTGCCGGCCACCTTGGGGCAGCCGCCGGCCCTAGGTGGGCCCCACTCGGGTGGCCCATTAGCCCTAGGCCGGGTGGCCCCCACCCCTTAGGTGCCTTGCCCACTTGGGCCTCCCCTCGGGTGAGGCCCATTAGCAATATAGTGCCTTTTAAAATAAAATAAAATATATATTTAATATTAGTTCTCCAATTAACATTAAAATACACATATTATATTATTCCTTCACTCTGGAACATCTTCTGGACCCCTTCCAATCTCCATCGGATGTTACCGAAACTATTCCGGTTTCTCTCTCTCTATTTCTCATATGATACCTCATCTACCCTAAGCGTCCCCACCCTTAAGCGTGACATCCTTCGGATCGGAAACACTCCGGACATGATAGAGACCATTCTCATATCAATGATCAACATAGGGACCTGGATGGCCATGTGACCCCCGTGCGTTTCACGAATACAATCGCTCGAACCGTGAGATATTCGTTCCCCATTCCCTTTGTCATACGATACCTAATTCATCCGAGACTTGATCTTCGGTATCTGTATACCTTAGTTCGATCTCGTTACCGATGAACTTGTTTTACTCGTTATCATGTCATTGCATTCTGTGACCTAGTCACATGCTTGCAAGCTTCATTAATGCAATGTCACCGAGATGGCCACATGTATCTGTCCGTTACATGGACTAGACAAATCCTGGTCTTGATATGTACTCCTCTACGCATTCCTTCGGAAAACCTGAGTGGCACCTTTTTGATCACCCTGCTACGAGATGATTCTTGATAACCATCTAAGCTTCTTCCAGAATGGTGATTTGCATTACCTCACAGTTAAAGGATCAGGTTGCGAGGTTCTCTGTGTTTTATCATCAATGGTGAAATTTGTAACTAGATCTCATTACAATATAACGGTCGGATGTTTGTCTATCATGTTATTTAACTAATAACATGACCTCATTATCAGTTGGCATAAATGCCCATGGTCTTGAAGCATAGACCATCCTCATGACCAATGAACTAGTTCACTAGAGGTAACTAGAGACACGGTTTGTTTACATACCACACGTGTATTAACGTTTCATATTAACACAGTTATAGCACATTATGAAATGTATTATGAACATACATGAGGTATATCAAATAATACACTTTATTATTTGCCTCTAGGGCATAACTCCTTCAGATTACTCAAGGTTTATCGAACTCAGGGAGGAAGTAGTCAAAGGTATCCCTCTCAAGCAGCCCTATAATCAATATACAAGAAGTCTGTTGTGTCCCCAAAACACCCAATACACTTGTCAGGTGTATAGGTGCACTAGTTTTGCGAAGAGATAGTGAAATAAAGTGGTATGGATATAAGACAACAGTGCTAGAAAATAGCTTGATGGCGTGGGAGAGACTAAAGGCAAACTGAAATAAAGATGGCAACAAGCAAACATGTAACAGATCTAGTTGCAAACGGTGTTTCAATGCTTAGAAACAAGTCCTAGGGATCTTACTTTCACTAGTGAACACTCTCATATAAATATATTATCTTCACGATACTACTCTGAACTACTCTCCGGTTGGACACTCTAATCCATGGTAGGGCTATAATAGCACACCTCAAAGTAAGCCTTTCCCATCTAGATAACTCCACACTGTCACCTTGAGCACTAGATGGTTCCAACAAAAACCACAATTTCATAGACACATCCAACTCCAAATATAACTGATAACAAGTATTTGTAATCTCTATCCTAAGTGCCACCATGGTGTGCACGATGTCACTTTCACACACATGGGGAGAGCAGAGATCTATTAAAGCACTTGAGTAGCAAGGTAGATCTACTTGATTACAAAGCTCATGATCACAATATGATCATGCATAGAGAGAGATGAACACATAGCTACTGGTAGAACCCTTAGCCTCGAGGGAGAACTACTCCCTACTCATCATGGTAATCAACACGACGATGGAGATGGTGGTGGAGATCGATGGAGATGGCTCTGGGGGCACTTCCTGTCCTGACAGGCTGCCGGAATAGAGACTTTCTGTCCCCCGAATCTCCCCTTCGGTGGTGGCGGCGCTGCGGAACCTTTCATGGCTGGAGGCTGTTCGACTTAGGGTTTTTGCATCAGGAGGCATCTTATAGGCAAAGAGGCAAGGTCGGTGGGCGGCTAGGGGGCCCACACCACCTGGTGGCGTGGCCAGTGTGGACCCGTGCCACCACATGGTGTGGCCGCCTTGTGGCCCCTCTCCGTCTCGTCTTCTGGCTTCGTGAGTCTTCCGGTAAAATATCGACTTTGGCTTTTGTCCGGTCCAATTCCGAGAATATTCATTTTCTGACTTTCCTGGAACCAAAAACAGTAGAAAACAAGCAATTGGCATTGTGGCATCTTATTAATAGGTTAGTCTAAGAAAGTGTATAAAAATACTCCAAAGTGTAGACAAAACAGAAGAAAGTAGATATAAAACAAGCATGGACATCAAAACTTATGGATACGTTAGCAACATATCAACATCCCCAAGTTTAATTTCTTCTCGTCCTCGAGTAGGTAAGTGATAAAAAGAAAGAATAATTTTTGAGGTGACATGCACCATCATAGACTTGATCAAAGTATTTGTAAAACATTGATAGCTAGGATCATAGTACTTCAACATAGCATGAAAGATAAAGTTCTAACAATAAGACATAGTAACTATGTTATAACATGAAAAGGAACAAACAAAAGATTCATGAATAACAATGCTTTGTAAGACGTTTGTTTGTTTCACATAAAGAAAACATAGCATAGTAGCATTCAACTTGTCCCTCATAGAGTAGCAAACATAGATGCATAGGACACCTTCCAAGTTCATAAGAGTGACTAGATACAAATAGTTTAAGAACAAGCAATATCAAAGTTATGCATCAATCAACAAGTCTCGTGACAATGCACATAGAACTAAGAATGGCCACTTGATATGTTGCAAATGTATCTATAATTTTTGATGTTCCATGCTTGGTTTTATCCACTTTCTTGTGTTTTGTTCCAACTTTGGAGTACTTTTCATATGATTTCTTGGACTAACCTATTAACAAGAGCCATAGTGCCAGCTGCCTATTTTCTGCTGTTTTTGGTTCCAGGAAAGTCAGAAAATGAATATTCTTGGAATTGGACGGGACAAAAGCCAAAGTGCCTATTTTTTCGGAAGGGATCAAGTGCCAGAATATGAGACAGAGAAGGGCCAGGGAGCCACCACACCACCTGGCCACGCGGCTAGGCCTGGCCCGCGCCAGGGGGTGGTGTGGCCGCTCCCGGCACCCCCTCGGCCTCTCCTTCCTCCTATATATTGGCCTTGGGACGAAAACCCTAAGGACCCAATCAAAAATCCACAAAAGAGTCTGTAGCCGCCGTCATCTCCATCCCTAGATCGGGAGGGACCTGAAGCTCTTCCCAGCACCCTGCCGAAGAGGGGAATTCACCCTGGAGGCTTTCTTCATCACCATGCAAGCCTCCGGTGTGATGCGTGAGTAGTTCATCTTTGGACTACGGATCCATGTAGTAGCTCGATGGCTGGTTCTCCTCCTTTGTGCTTTCATGTCTAGATCTTGTGAGCTCCATTCATGATCAAGATCATCTATTTGTAACTCATACCTGTTGTGTTTGCGGGGATCCGATGGATATTGAAATGCTATTTCAGATTGATTATTGATTCTATCATGTCTTTGTTATTTGTGATCTTGCATGCTTTCCGTTGTTAGTACTTATCTTGGCCAAGTAGATGCTAGCAACTCCAAGAGTTAGTATTTATGCTCGATAGTGGGTTCATGCCTCCGTAACTGGGAAGTGATGTAAATCTCTAAGGTACTAGATGTGCTGTTGCTACTAGGGAGAAAACAACAATCCTTTGTTCATAGAACAATTATATTGTTTACTTTACACGCAGTTCATAAAGCAATAATCTGTTGCTTGAAACTTAATACTGGAGGGGGTTCGGATGATAACCTGAAGGTGGATTATTAGTCATAGATGCAGTTGGATGACGGTCTATGTATTATGTTGTAATGCCCAATCAAGTCTCAAAGGAGTCAAGATGATTAGTATATGCATGTATTGCTTTCTCGGTGTTTGTCAATTGCCCCGCTGTAATTTGTTCACCCAGCATGTTATCTATCTTAAGGAGAGCCACCTCTAGTGAACTATGGATCCCGGTCCTTGTCTTTTACATACAATCTATAAACTGTTTCTGCTTTGTGTTTACTTTCTACAAACTTTTACTTCTTTCCATTCGATACGTTTAAGCCTTTGTTTTCCGCAAAACACGGTGAGATTGACAACCTCATCACAAATTGGGGACAAAGTTCTTTGGTTGTGTTGTGCAGGTCTCCACGTTGCTACTAGCACCGGTAGTGCGCCCTGCCAAGGCTCAGCTAGCAACACCTTTGGGGTTTTTCCTTGCTCCTACTGGTTCGATTAAACCTTGGTTTCATACTGAGGGAAACTTGCTGCTGTTCTCATCATACCTTCCTCTTGGGGTTCCCAACGAGCTCTACATCAACACCGCACCAGCACTTTCCTGGGCGCCATACACAGAGCCATCACCACTATGCTCTCATAATAGGTGCATAAAGATAGAAGGTGGGGACTCAATATAGAAGTGGAAGAAAGGCCTTCATAGAAGGAAGCACGGATTCAAGTTTCATAAAGAGCTTCCAAAAATTATGGTACTTATTAGCTTTCAGCTCTCATTGCCCCTATCATAAGCATCTTGAAGTGATTAAGGTTAATGTGAACAAACTATAGAGTATATGCTTAACAAAGTATAAGTTGGAAATCTCATGTCCCTTGAATACGAGGGTCGCTCCTCATGCTACTCAAGTTTAGTTACCGGTAAGTTCTTGTCATAGTAAGTACATGTGTATCATAGAGAACCGCCAACGGGGTACCCCTTGCCCGATGATACGGAAGAATCCCCATATCAAAATAACAAGGCAAACAGACAATGAGCATCTCGGCAATCTTCTTATTTACCATGGGAAATGGTGCTTTTTTCTCTCTTTCCTCTTTTCTCATATCTCTTTTTTTTTCTCTTTTTTCTCTTTTTTCTCAATATCTGACTTTTTTTATAAGAAGAATGCTTCATAGACAGCTCATTATGGTTACGCTGCAGGTTTCCACCATGACAGCATGGATTAGACCGGCGGCCCAGGCGTTTCTCTAACACACATACATAACTCCATGGACTTACAAGCTCCCCTTTCATTTTACACCGACGACATCCATAGACAAAAGAGCATGATATCAACTAGGTACAAAGTACAAGTGCAATGTTGAAAGTGTTCCCCATGACAGCATGGTTCTGCTAATCCCCAACATATAAGTGCAAGCATATACAACATAGAGTCGAAGGAACCGCACGATTTCCGAGGCATATCTCTCTGAGGCCCCATCCACCGGCTCTCGCCGGTGTCAATCCGGCGCCGTCGCACACCATATCATGGGTTCCTCTGTCCTAGATTCTTTTGGTGGTGATTGGAAGATCACCTACTCAGGAAGTTCCACCGATGGTATGTTCCTTGTTGGATCTCTAATTCTCTCGGCTAAACGCTGGCTGGTCATTCTCAATGCCAATGGTTTTCCTCTAGAGGGTAAATGCTTGGAAAATGGGGAGGTGCTCTCGATTGGATCAGTGGTGAGGTTCCCCGCTCATCTTGCTAGGATCAATGATCTCTCGACCTCCTCTTCTGGATTTCTTGGGAATTCTTCTACTGAGGTTGACAAGGCTGAAGATTTGAAATTTATGTGGCACGTTACGTGTTCTTCCTTGCCTTCTGATGATTAGGACAATGTCTCTGGATTTTTGGTCCTTTTTCACTTGCGAAGCGGATTGTGTTGCTTAATCAAGATAAGGTGGTGATTGATGCTAGGTTCCTTCTTCAAAATGAGAAGATCTTCTCGGGAGTGACTTTAGATCCTGTGGTCAAAAAAGTTGTTGTGGGTGCTCAAATCTTTGAGGACCTTAATTCCGACAAGGTTCAAGTTTCATCGGACAGGATCAACAAGTGCACTTCATTGGATTTCTCTAAAGGGAAATTTTTTGAGATGAATATCTTCAAAAAATTTGGTCACCACATCAATTTCTTAGGGGGTTTCCAAAGAAGGCCTTTTTTCTGGTTGGATCTTTTGGTTGAGCCAACTTTAAAATTGATATTCATACTATTGGCATTGCTCTTCAAGCTTGTTTTGGTGGCCTAGCTTCAAAATTTCAAGTCAAAATCCTTCGAGATTTGAGGAGAAAGAATATTACAAAGAATTGGACAAGGACTGGATTTTTGTTTCGTACAAAAAGAAAAATAATTCTTCGGTGTTTGACCGTATCGGTTCGCTGAATTCCTCGTCAAAGGCCCCATGCAATAACGGTCAAATCATGGGTGATATTAACAGAAATAAACCTGGCACGTCGTTTGTGGAAATTGTGGTTAATGGGAGAGTTATTGAGGATGCGAAATCTCCTGCAGACAACAAATCGTCCTCATTTAATCTACCTAGTCTTTTGCCTTATTTGAAATTCCGAACTTTCCCTTCACGTCCTTGGCCCGACAAATCCTACCTTAATTGGTTCAGGGCCCATGTCTTGCTGCAAGTTTTGCGGCCCAGGATGTTTGATTATCTAAAAGACTTTGCCCTTGCCCAAAAAAGAAAAATCCCGAACCCCCTGCCTCCTCAACTCACACGCCTACAGAAACCCCAACTACCCTGCTCCGCTCGTCGCCGGTGACAACCGTTGCCGCAATGGCGAACATTCCGCTGGACCCGTAGCCTTTCCTACCCCATGGCTTTGAGATTTTGCAGGTGGCTGGCAGGAATCGTGTCAAGAGGGTGGTGGTTCCTCGTCGTCCATGGGCTCATGAACAGTATGCTATGGCAAACATTCATCCCCTCCCCCTGGTCCAGTTCCTTTCAAAAATATCAGAGATGTGTTGCAAGATTTCTTTTTCAATGAGGCTCGTGTGGATTTCCGTGATATCCAAGACTATCCTTTTGGCTCTGCATATGTTCAATTTAACAATGTCAGCGACTGTGACCGTTTAATCACTGCTGGACCAATCCCTTTCCAAGATGTTGCAATCTCGTTTGCTAGGCACAATGAAGGAATTAACGGGCGTAGAACTCAGTTTAACAATGAATGCTGGGTCATGCTTCTGGGACCTCCTCTTGATCATTGGCATACTGATGATCTAAATGCTGTATTTTCTGATATTAGAAAGGTGTTGCTTTGGGAAAGAGACCCTGAGCACAAAGTCAGAATCATTGCTAAGCTCGGAGTCACTGACCTATTGGATGTGCCTAAAAGTGTTAGATTCACCATTGGGGACCTTGTGGAAACTGAATCATGGACTTTCTCTGTGGATCTTTTAAACAACAACCTTCTGGGTGGGGGCCCACCTGATGAGGACCCACTACCTTATGATGATGCTGACCCTCATCCTCTGCCAGTATTGGGACCTATTTTTGGTCCTCCTCCCCCACCACCTCCTCCACAGCCTGAAGGTGACATTGGTGGATGGGACCAGTGGGTTGATCCTGCTCCTCAACAGAATAATGCTGGTTGGGGCAATGGAATGCACCTGTTTAAGGGACAATTTTTGCAGAGGGAGTGGACATGCCTATTGATAACTTGGATTTTCCACCTTAGGAGGCTGACAGTGTTGTTATTGGTTCCATTCCTGGTGTCAATATTTCCTTTGACAATGACAATGCTTCTGTTCATGGGGATGATGATATTGAGGTGGAGCAGCAGACTGTTGAAGTTATCCAGGATGTTGGTATGGGTGATGGACTGCTCAACATCCTCTAGAATTACTAGGGTGATGAGGTGGAGGGCCAGCATTCTAATGAGGGGAATCTGCAGGATGATTGGATGATTGAAGACACTAACCTTCTCTCTCCCAATGAGGCTCATTTGCAAGTGGGGATGGCTTTCACTCCTTTTGTCAATACCTCTGATGTGATGGCTGCTAAACAGACCTTCTCCAAGCAAGGACTAGAACTCTAGGAAAGATTCTTTGCTCCTCACATCAACAATTCTTCACCTGGCAAAAATAGACTACAATGTGATATTCCTGTAAGTTGGTTTAACTTTATAACCTTCATGCTCCTCACTCCTAAAAAATTTAGTTGGGCAAAGCACTTTCTTACTTATCCTCTTTGGGATATTATAAAGGAGCCAATTGCTGAAGAAAATACCTTTACTTTCATTATCCCTGCTGAATGTGTTGGACAGATGCCTCCTCACTGCCTGAATGATTCTCCATCAAACCTGATGGTGCCCAATGCTACATCAAAAAAGAAGGGGAAAAGAACCAATGGTGGACACTGAGGTGAGAAGGAGTCCCAGAATTGTGGAGCTTAATGGGGGATTTAAAAGGCATGTGAATTGCTCTGATATAAATTGTCTCTCTTGCAATGCTGCTCCACCTTGTCTCAGCAATAAAGTTGTTAAAAACCTTGCTGATTCTTTTTGTAAGGTTAAGGAGGGTGAGCTTGAGAAAAGGCTTCTCAAGAAGAGCAGGATCAATGATCTGACCATCAAGCCACCTGGAAAGCCTGGACCAAATAAGAATGGTACTGACACAAACTTGTCTAGCAAGAAGAAAGGTGGAGCTGCTGAATCTTGTGGATAGCAGTCTAAGAAGAAAGCTCCTAAATAGATATTTTAATGTCTAAAAAATATTGTCATTTTGTGTCTGGACCAATTGCTGTTGGATTATGTTATGAGCTTCTTAGAATCATTATGCTTCTATGTATGACTATGACTTCAATACCTTGTGATAAGTTTAAGTCTGTTTGTGTGACTACATATCTTGTGTCACCCCAATGTTATACCCCCTGGTTATCAATGAATAACAACAGAAAATGGAACATACTGAACTGGAATCTCAGAGGCATTAACTCAGAGAAGAAATGGTTGGCTTTAAAAAGCAAAATCATTGAATCTGAATGTGACATCATTTGTCTCCACGAAACTAAGAGAGAAACATTTGACATGAATTACTTAAAGAGATTTTGTCCAAGTAAGTTTGACAGCTTTGACTTTCTCCCTTCAATTGGTGCTTCTAGAGGGATTATCATCATCTGGAACAGTTCTTTGTTTAATGGAACCAGAGCATTCCAAAATGAATTTTCCACTTCTGTCACCTTCTCCTCCTTGCTTTCTAATGACTCCTGGACACTTACAAACATCTATGGTCCATGTCAAGCTGATAGAAAACAGGATTTTTTGGATTCGTTTTCCAACATCATGATGCATGATAATATGGACTGGCTTGTCTTAGGAGATTTTAATCTTATCAGAAGACTTACTAGCGAAATAAATGTGGAGGTGATGTTAATGATACTATGCTTTTTAATGAGGCTATCAGCAACCTAGGGCTTATTGAGTTACCTCTGAAAGGAAGGAAATGTACTTGGAGCAACATGCAGAAAGACCCCCTTCTAGAAAGGCTGGACTGGTTTTTTACATCTAGTTCCTGGACCCTCAAATACCCATATACTTTTGTTACCCCCCTTCCCAAGACTACTCCAGATCACATTCCTTGTGTCATTTAAATTGGAACAAACATTCCCAAAGTACAAGTTTTTAGATTTGAAAATTACTGGCTACAACATTCTGATTTTAAGCAGATTGTGCAAAATGCCTGGAATATACCAGTGGATCACCATAACTTGGTAAAAAGGTTTGTGCCAAATTGAAAAATGTGAGGAGAGGTATCAAGATTTGGGCCAAGAAATTACCATGTTTAAAAGACCAAATAAAGAAGGTTAATGACACAATTGACCTCCTGGATTTGCTTGAAGAGTCTAGAATTTTAACCATCAATGAATGGCACCTCAGGGATCTCCTAAAATATCATATAATTTCTCTGCTCCAGAATGAAAACACCTATTGGAAACAAAGAGGAAAAATAAAATGGGTGAAATTAGGTGATGAAAACACAAAGTTTATCCACTCCAAAGCCACCATCAGCTATAGACACAATTATATTTCAATAATTAAGAATGATAGTGGACAAGAATTCTTTAATCACTCTGACAAGGCTGACATTCTATGGAATGACTTCAAAGCAAGAATGGGTACTAAGATCAAAATTGAGATGCTTTTCAATCTTGAAGATTTCTATGGAAATGGTATGACTGATGAGATGAAGATCTCACTTGAAGGACCTTTTCTTGACAAAGAAGTT
The DNA here is from genome assembly GCA_023614405.1 of Avena insularis. Taxonomy (NCBI): domain Eukaryota; kingdom Viridiplantae; phylum Streptophyta; class Magnoliopsida; order Poales; family Poaceae; genus Avena; species Avena insularis. The sequence goes on along the minus strand of CM042690.1, from coordinate 652,348,668 downwards.
GAGGAGGTAATATATGATTTGCCAAATGACAAGTCTCCTGGACCTGATGGTTTTAACAATGAATTTATCAAAAGCTGCTGGTCAATCATTGGAAATGATATCAAATTGCTCATCCATGATTTCTATAATGAGATGGTCTCTCTTGAAAGTATCAACTCCTCCTACATTACTCTCATTCCTAAAGTAGTCAAACCCTTCTACCCCTGCTGATTTCAGACCAATATCCTTATTAAACTGTGTGTTCAAGGTTATTACCAAACTCCTTGCAAACAGACTTCAAACTATTATTCTGGATTTGGTACATAAAAATCAATATGGCTTCCTCAAAAACAGGTCTATTCAGGATTACCTTGGTTGGGCTTTTGAATATCTCTTCCAATGTCACAAATCAAAAGAGGAAATTCTCATTTTAAAATTAGATTTTGAAAATGCTTTTGATACAATTGATCATTCATCCATCATAAACATCCTCAAGGCTAGAGGATTTGGCAGAAAATGGATCAAATGGATTGAGATGATTTTTGAGTCCGGCTCCTCTGAAATTCTCCTAAATGGAGTACCAGGAAAAAAATTACTATAGGAGAGGTGTGAGACAAGGAGACCGCCTTTCACCACTCCTTTTTGTTCTTGCTGCAGACCTTCTTCAATCTGTCCTGAATAAAGCCATGCACCTTCAACTTCTAACCCCCCCAATAGGTGGACCTCCTAACAATGATTTTCCTGTGATTCAATATGCTGATGATACATTGGTTGTTCTTAAGGCAGATGCTACTCAATTATTGTGCTTAAAAGCTCTTCAACAAACTTTTGCACTATCCACTGGTCTCAAAGTCAACTATTTGAAATCAAGAATGATGCCAATAAATTTATGCAATGATAGGTTGATACACTTTGCTCAGACAATCAATTGTAAAACTGGCAGCCTCCCTTTCACTTATCTTGGATTACCACTAAGCTTATCAAAGCCATCCATGGAACATTTTCTTCATATTGTTCAAAGAGTTGAAAGAAGACTTTGTGGTATTGCTGACTTCTTAAACTATGGAGGAAAACTGCAACTGGTTAAATCTGTACTATCCTCACTTCCTCTATTTTTCATGAGTTGTCTGGAGGTGCCAATTATCATTAATGATCAAATCATAAAATATATGAGACACTGTCATTGGAGAAAAAAGACTGAAGATGTTCAAGCCAAGGGACAGACACTAGTGTCTTGGGATAAGATTTGCCGTCCTAAAAATCAAGGGGTACTTGGAGTCTTGGATCTTCACAGTCAAAATACTGCCCTCCTCTTAAAAACCTGGACAAATTCTACAATCACCATGATATCCCTTGGGTACATCTCATTTGGGAAACTTACTATAAGAATGGAAAATTACCTGGAAGAAGCATGGAAGGATCATTCTGGTGGAAAGCTCATATCAAATTAATTGATAATTTTAAGGCCATGGCTAAGTGCAATCTGAGATCTGGGAAAACTGCTTTATTTTTGGTCTGATCTTTGGCATGATGAGTGCTTTATGAATAAATTCCCACATCTACTTACCTATCCAAAGTCTTCAAATATCATGTACATGAATTTTTACAGGCTGAATTCTTGGAGGATAATTTTCACCTCCCTCTTTCCCAACAAGCTTACTCTGAGTTTTTAATCATGGAAGAAAGATGCCAGGAGATCCTTCCAACCATACATGAGAATCTCCATGATAATTGGAATTACATTTGGGGGTCAGATAAATATGAAGTGAAAAGGCCTACTCCTCCATGATTGGTTATTCCCCTTCACCACCTCATTTCTCTTGGCTTTGGACATCCTCTTCTCAGAATAAACACAAATTCTTCTTTTGGCTTTTGCTTCTGGATAGACTGAATACAAGAAATCTTCTAAAAAGGAAACAGTTTATTCTGCCTGACTACAATTGTGCAATTCTCAATTGCCACTTGGAAGAATCAGTTAACCATTTATTCTGGGAATGCTCATTTGCAAAAACTGTTGGGATCATATTTGCATAGACAGAACAGCAAATTTATCAGGATTGGAGGCTTTTTCAGACATCAAAAACAAGCCGCGTCTGCCTTTTGCAATGGAAATCATTGTCTTGACTACCTGGGGTATCTGGATCTATAGAAATGAGAATTTTTTTAATGATAAAATACCTACATTAGAAAGATGGAAGGCAATTTTTATCAAGAGATGAGATGGGTACAATTCAGAATCAAAAGAAAATACCAGGAGAATTTCGAAACCTAGCTGAGCCAACACTTAGATCAGAGATAGAGTAGACCTTTTTTTCTCTTTTTCTGATCTTCCTCAGATCAGTAGACTCATCTGTAATCTCTCGTTGTAACATACTCATACCTTTATAATAAAAATTGCAGTGGGGACTTTCCCTACTGTTTCATCTCAAAAAAATATACAACATAGACGACATAATGGTTCAAGTTTATTAAGGGAAAGAAAAGTAAAGTGTGCCATCAAGTTCATGAGAGCTTTAATCACTAGTTCTCTCATAACAAGTTTAATTCGGAAGGTAGATAAAAACATGAATATACTTGGAATAGCAAATGCTAATAGGTAGGTATGGTGGACTCTCTGGAATAACTTGGTTTTAGGAGTTGGATGCATGAGTGGAACTCATACTTGGTTATGGAGGCTAGCGAAAGACTGGGAGCGACCAACTAAGAGAGCAATAATGGCCATAATCATGCAAAGTGACAAAACATCATTAATTAAAGCATAAAGTAATATTACAAGTCGAAAACTAAAGGATCATGAAGGATATGGTGACTTGGGATAGTCATAACATGGTGTGAGCATGTGCCAAGTCAACCCAAACAAAGCATCAAAGGAGAATACCACAATATTGTCCTTTAATATGCTAAAACAACGCATGATTCTTCAAAGGCACATTAAGCAATATCAATTGTTTATAACAAGTCATGCAACAACAAAGATCACTAAGAATAAAGCCAAAACAATATCAAGCATGGCATGACAAAGCATAGGCCACAGTCAAAAACAAGCTCCTTTTACCACTTAAGCATGAACTTTCCTACTCTTTCCAATCCAAACCAAACTATTTGAAAACCAATGTATATAAGAGGGGGTCCAACCAATTTATTCAAGCAAACTAAGAAAACCAAGAAAGCGAAAACAAAAAACAAAAACAAATACGCTCCAAGAACAACACAACTATGCATGAAACAATAAAAATGAAATGTTTGGAAGAAACCTAGGATTTTTATAGATGAAGAAGGGGATGCCTTGGGCATCCCCAAGCTTTGATGATTGTACTTCTTGGATATTTCTTGGGGTGACACGCGTGGCATCCCCAATCTTGAGCTTTAGTCCATTCTTCATCTCATTACATCATTCCTTCCATACACCTGAAATTTTTTCCTTCATACAAAACTTCACACAATCTTTATTAGCAACATTAGTGCACTCAAGATAATAAGTCTTTGGGTTCAGTTTCAACACCAATAAAACTTCCATGAAAACACAAGCTACTGTAGCGCTTCCCTCAAAAAACTCAATTCCCCAAAAAGAACTCAAAAAGGAATCAACAAGAAGCAAATGCAAATAATGGCAGAAATCTATCAAAACAGGAATCAAAAAGTGTTGAACTAATGAAAGTTAGATAACAACCTGGGACAGAAGCACAAAAATTCACGCCTCAAAACGACGTACATAGATTTTACACAATTTTTTAAGGTGAAGCACAAAAATCTGTTTCGGGAGAGCAACTTTCCCAAGCATTACTTCTCTCTCATTAGAGGTTACTCTTGGCACAAAAACAAAATAAAAAGGATAAGGAGCGGTTATGACAGAGGTAATAACTTCCAAGACTCATCTAAAACTTTTGGGTTATCTCCCAATAAGTACTTTTCTTTAACACATTTAAGTTAGGCATGATAGTTTGAGAAGATGCTCACATAGGAAATATGAATTGAAGTAAAAGAGAGCATCAAGAAGCAAATTCAAAACACATTTAAGTATAACCCACTTCCTATGCATAGGAATATTGTAAAGAAACAAGTCATGAAAGCACAAAGCAACAAGCATAGTAAAGCCGAACAAATGCAACTTCAAGACTTTCAACATAAAGAGGGGAAACTTAATATTATTAAGATGTGAGTACCTTTTACTTACCTCCCTGGCAACGGCGCCAGAAAATAGCTTGATGTCTACGCACTTCTATTCTTGTAGATAGTTGTTGGGCCTCCAAGTGCAGAGGTTTGTAGAACAGCAGCAAGTTGCCTTTAAGTGGATTACCCAAGGTTTATCGAACTCAGGGAGTAAGTGGTCAAAGGTATCCCTCTCAAGCAACCCTGCAATCAAGATACAAGAAGTCTCTTGTGTCCCCAACACACCCAATACACTTGTCAGGTGTATAGGTGCACTAATTCGGCGAAGAGATAGTGAAATACAAGTGGTATGGATATAAGACAACGGTGCTAGAAAATAGCTTGATGGCATGGAAGAGACTAAAGGCAAACTGAATTAAAGATGGCAACAAGCAAACATGTAACAGATCCAGTTGCAAACGGTGTTTCAATGCTTAGAAACAAGGCCTAGGGATCTTACTTTCACTAGTGAACACTCTCATATCTTCATGATACTACTCTGAACTACTCTCCGGTTAGACACTCTAATCCATGGTAGGGCTATAACAGCACACCTCAAAGTAAGCCTTTCCCATCTAGATAACCCCACACTATCACCTTGAGCACTAGATGGTTCCAACAAACACCACAATTTCATAGGTACATCCAACTCCAAATATAACTCATAACAAGTATTTGTAATCTCTAGCCTAAGTGCCACCATGGGTGTGCATGCTGTCACTTTCACACACATGGGGAGAGCAGAGATCTATTAAAGCACTTGTGTAGCAAGGTAGATCTACTTGATTACAAAGCTCATGATCACAATATGATCATGCATAGAGAGAGAGATGAACACATAGCTACCGGTAGAACCCTTAGCCTTAGGGAAGAACTACTCCCTTCTCATCATGGGAATCAGCACGACGATGGAGATGGTGGTGGAGATCGATGGAGATGGCTCCGGGGGCACTTCCAGTCCCGGAAGGGTGCTGGAACAGAGACTTTCTGTACCCCCGAATCTCCCCTTCGGTGGCGGCGGTGCTGTGGAATTTTTCGTGGCTGGAGGCTGTTCGACTTAGGGTTTTTGCGTCGGGAGGCATCTTATAGGCGAAGAGGCAAGGTCGGTGGGCGGCCAGGGGGCCCACACCACCTGGTGGCGCGGCCAGGGTGTACCCGCGCCACCACATGGTGTGGCCGCCTTGTGGCCCCTCTGCGTCTCGTCTTGTGGCTCCGTGAGTCTTCCGGTAAAGTATCAACTTTGTCTTTTGTCCTGTCCAATTTCGAGAATATTCATTTTCTAACTTTCCTGGAACCAAAAACAGTAGAAAACAGGCAACTGGCACTTTGGCATCTTGTTAATAGGTTAGTCCAAGAAAGTGTATAAAAATACTCCAAAATGTAGACAAAACATAAGAAAGTAGATATAAAACAAACATGGAACATCAAAAAATATGGATACGTTAGCAACGTATCAGCTGGCATTTGACATCTTCAGCCATGACCTAATCAAGTTCCTCATCAGTTAGGTTATAAGCTGTAACATCCCAAAACTTAATCCAAAGTGAATCAAGATCAAATCTACCAATTTAGGGGTAACAAAAACTTTTCCTTTTAAAATGATTAAGAATTCATATGTGTGTATTTAATTTAGGAGTTGTTTTGAATTGCCATGTTTGAGTGATTCATTGGTTGTAAAATGATTCTAAGGTGAATTAAACATCATCTAGATCATTCCCAAACAAATCCCAAAGAAAAATAAATCAAAAAGAATTAATTAAGCAAATGGTCACTTTTGCCATTTTAATCACATAGCCTACTTTGGCTATTCCTAGAACTCAAATCTTAACAGAAACAATTGTGGTTCTTTGCACCCCTTGCTAGTACAAGTAGTGATGTGCCAAGGCCCACTTTGTTTCATCCCAAAAACTTTCAAACACTAAATTAAAATGACATTTGAAAATTGAATGTAGTTCATATGTATAGATCACACTTATTCAAAAACCACTCAAATGAACTCCATTTTTAAATCCCACGCAAACCTAGATGCTTAAGCATAAGATGAATCACTCCACCAAAAATCTCCCAAAAATTCAAATATTTTCTTCATGCGGCCATTGTGTCGAACACCTGGCAGGCAGATAAAAAGTGGCCTAACCATTATTGTTGCTAGTTAAGCCCTTGTCCCCCTCTAAACCCTCTCTGCACTCCCCTATCCCCCTAGCATCTAACCAAGCCCAGACCAGCGCCGCCCAAATGAGGTCACCGTCGGCCAAACGCGGGGAGCATGCCAAAGACCGAGCCGCGCCATTCCAGCGTGTCCACTAGCTCCGCCCAACCCTACCGCCGCCCACGGTCCACCCCTCAATCAACCCTAGCCCCTGGACCACCTCAGCACCGCGCCGCCCTTTCTCTCTGCGCCATGCGCAGCGCACGCCAGAGCGCGATCACCGCCAGCACGCAGTAGACCGCGCCTTGACACCAAATCACGCACGCCGCTTTGCCTCGACACCCACACCCCGCCAGACATAGCCGTGCACCGCTGCGCGACCCATAGTCGCCGGGAGCCGTGTCGAGCACCGCCTCTATCTCCCAGAGCGCGGGAAGCTCCCGACCATATGCCACCGCCCCTAGCCGCGCCATTGCACCGTAGCTAACCGCCAGCAGACCGCCCACCGTCTGCCTACCTCGCCACGCCGGTAGCCCCCCTATTTCACCGTCACCGATGAGTCGCGCCCATGCCTCTCGGTCTCACTGTCGAGCCTATATAAGGAGGCTACCCCAGCACCATCTCTTCACACCATTCCACTCCTCTCTCTCCACTAACCATTTCCCCTCTCTCCCCGGAGCCGCTCGAGCCGCCATTCGCCGGAATTGCACCAGAGGAGGCTGCTGCAGAGGAGGAGATGATGCCGTCGATTCTGTCCACCTCATCCCCTACTACGACTTCGCCTGAGCTCGCCGTTGCCGTCTAGTTCGATCGCCCACCTTGCCTTACTAGCTGGAGCCCTGGTACATCCCCAGTAGACCCCCACCAGCCGTTTAGGGTTCGGTCTTGCCGGCGACTATCTTACAGACTCTGTCTTTCAAAGTGACTACTCTGTCGATGAGGTTTGAGCTTCAGTATTCCGGGGACACGGAGAGTTGAGCAAAGTCTAGTCCTGATTTGTGAGGGATGACCTTCTTTTCCTTCCAGACTCTATATCTCAAGGCTTAGACTGGGCAGACTATCTCGATGCTGAACTTCACGGGGTACTCGTCGGATGATAGAATCTACACCTGGGAGTACCTCTCTCTAAGGGTCCACGGCTCTTCCTTAGGGGCGTAGCGCATCCTATTAAAGATCTTACGATCGATACTCCTGGATTTGCTTCCAGTGAAGGGTTACTCTAATTTGGTGGGAAAGACGCAGTCTTTCCCCCTTAGAGTGACACTACCTTCTTGATTGGGGTCGTTTGTTGACGCTGGGAGATGGTGCTGCACCTTTCGTCCGGAGGTGATTATCTTCCATCGACCTTCTAAAAGCAGCTTCGGGGGAGGTGTCGATGCCCTTCTTGAATTAGTAGTCGTAGCGGGAGGGGCATTTATCTAGCTCCCTAGTAGTTAGTTCTGGGCTAGCTAAGGGTCCGTTAGGTGGGAGAATGCCGTTTGGGGTTGACGGCATGAGAGGCGGTCTTATAGGATGAGGTCATACCAGGTTGATTCTGATGCAATGCCATGGGTAAAACACGTAGGTGTGAAGCTCTGACTCGCATATCATCAAAATGGGTTCACGCAGGGATTAACATGTCTAAGCCGACCAACGACGAGGATACTTGAACATTACAGAAGAAAATTTGGCTACCAGGTGGTCGGGGCATTTAGAATTTTACAAGACAGGTGTAGGGGCGATACATAGCTCTACCTATGTTGAGATAGGTGAGTTCCCGGGTGCGAAAACTACTGCAGGGGAATGTCCGGAGTCTTGTCGTTGTTCTGAAGTTGGAGGTTTCTCCTCAGGAAATGCCTTTTCAGAGGAAGGGGAGGTTCTGGGGATAGTGGCTTCCTGATTTTTCTGGCTTGAGGGACTCGTGGTTTCTTGCTATTTTTGGGTGCCGGAGCTTCTTGTTTCGACGCCACCCTGTATTTGTCTCGACAGTGGCGGGTGAAGTGGCCCGGATTTCCGCAGGTGTAACATATGCTTTGCTTGACTTCGGATCCTCCTGGGGCTTGCTTTGGGAACTTTAAGGGAGTAGCGGATATTTTGGCCTGTGCCTTTGTAGGAGTGTTGTCGAGACCACGTTGGGGGCGCTCTCGGCTATAATGACCCGGTTGATCACATGAGTAGCAGGTACCCTTCTTGGAGTATTCCGACTTTGCTGTCTTCCCAATATTGACTCATGGAAGTTGACGGGCCTAGCCAATTAGGAGGTATAAGGGGCACTCGGTCGGGACATGGTCTTGGCCTTCACAGAGGAAACATGTGACTAGCTATGTTGGACAAACCGCAGGAGGATGGAAGGCTCCACAATTTGGGCAGTTGCCAAGGCATTGACTACCTTGATGTCCTTCTTCTCTACAGCGGCTGTAGGCTTTCTTTGGGCCTTCGAGCTTCATGGTCATACTTGGGGTGTATCGGGGTGATAATCCTTCCTCTACAGAGGTAAAATATGGTAATAGATTAGTCTTGGATAATTGGGAAAGAGGAAACCATGAGTTATACAGTTAGTATGGGACACAGGTATGGCTTTGGGTTCCTTAGACGATTCTCAAAGTAGTGCTTGGAGCAGACGATTAGAAATAGGCGCCGATAGGGGTTGTCAGAGATTTCATTTGTGGCCATCCTGCGGAGGAGAGGTTTCCAGCCATGGGGTTGCGAGGGGTAGCGTCGGGATACCCCAACAAGGTGGTCAAAGTGAACTAGAACATACAACCAAGGCGAACAGGGTGAGGGAATCACAATGTCCTCGGCAAACAGCACACATCCAGCAACACAGAATGCACTTAGGCAAGCAAACATGGTCTATGCTAGGGACCAAGGAGTTAACTACTCGCGATGTAGGGGAATCCTATTCTTAGGACTATTGACCCTAGATGTCGTCTTTCTTTAGGTCGGAGCCACTATCTTGCCGATAAAGCCTTTGTCGTATCTTGGACGCTTCTTGATAGTGCAACACTTGATGTCTTCTGGTTATGAGGATTCCGCTGGTCGAGCGATGTTGCGGTCTCCTTGTGTTTGCTGGTAGTTGCTTGTCTTCATCTTGTTCCCATTGTCTTCACCGGGGTCTAGGTCCTAGTTATTTAGAATCCGTAGGTTTGAAGTATGGACGAGAGTTAGAGGAAACCATTTTTGAAAGCATTAACTTAGAGTAAGAGAGGAAGTAGAACTTTTTGAAACTTATCGGGAAACTAGTTTTCGAAAGCCAGGGTTTTCAAAATAAGGTTCCTGTCTAACGACCATGCTAACTAAGGTTCTCCTACAGTCAGGATGGCTCTGATACCAAGTCTGTGGGGCCCCCGAATTAATCCTCCGAGAATCCCTGTTATGCATACAACCACGATCCCATGATCAGTTAGTCGTGGCACATAACCGACAAGTATCATTACAACATCCGAAACATACCGATTACAAGACTTACATAGGTGCCATTATGGCTACATCAATAATCATTAGCGGAACTTCATCAAGCGTAGAGCCTGATCCATGCCTTCACCTACAGGCAACTGACTAGGAGAACGTCCTAGCTCGCATAGTCGCCAACATTATCTTCCTCTTGATATCTGACCAAGTTAATAGCCAGGGACAATGCCAGTGAGTACTTTGAATGTACTCGCAAACCACCTTAAGATAACAATAATAACAACAGGATATGCATTATGGCTGTGGTAGTAGGAGGGATACAGGAGAGGTTCTTTTCTCAAATAGTTTCTCTTGTAGATATAGCATCTAAATATCTTTGTTGAAAACTTTTGTAAAAATTTTGGAAACCGCTTTGAAAAGTTTTGGAAAAACCTTAGGACTGGGTCACCCATTTGTTCCCGTCTTCAGGTCGTCCCATGACCAATCTCCTTTATCCTCATTCCGACCATCCCATGGTCAAAACCTTTCTCCTTTACAACCATCCCATGGTCAAAACATTTCCAAAGCCATTCCTTTTCTGAAATCCTTTTTGAAACCAAACCAGCACCGCTCTACAGAAGTTTGTCCAACCCATCCTTAACCGCGGACACGGCTATTCGAATAGATTTACACTCTGCAGAGGTTGTACACTTTACCCACACCATCCAGGTACACTACCCTAATCTTCACCGATCGTGGGTCCAGTAACCGATCAAGAATCTCCGGATGCCCACTCCAATATAAGTGCCTACCCTATGAGTGTTGTTCCCCTCAACACCAGGACTTCGGGTACCGAGGACCAATCGGAGCGCATTTTGCTCTTCCCAAGTGTTGCGCTTTCAGTGAGGGGCTCATAGTAACGCGTGGAGGTCCGTAAACCCTTCGTTCCTTCTCCAGGTCCATGTCTCACATGGACCCTTATGTGAGAAGGCCCACCCTCTAGGGATTTTTATCCCCTGTAGTTGTTGCAAGGCAGCTTATACCAGAGTAAACAAACATCAAATCCAGCCCTGTCCCATTCTAGAGTAATGTGGTTGCATAGGGTTAAGTTGTTATAGCTAAACTGCAAAGAACCGGGTGCATTTTTGTAAACCTTTTTCCTGCAGCTTTCCTTCAGCATTTTGTAAAACAAAACCTTTTTCTTTCTCAACATCTCTTGGGAGGTCCCACCTCACCAAGGTTTTATCATAAAACATTTGGTAAAACTTTTTTCGGGGTCTTCCCATCCTATAGCTTTGCTTCGGCTAAATCGGGGTCTCCAAAGGGGTATGGCGGATTACACCATCAAGGGGGTTGTACTTAGGAGTACAAAGGTGTAATAGTTCGGAGGAGCCAAACCACTACCATATATACAACATCATATAGTGAAACAATGCAGTTTTCATAAAACAGTAAGTAAAACATGCATAAGTAAAACAGTAGGACGAGGCTTATGAGCAAGAAGGTGGCTTGCCTGATGATAAGCAATATGGCAATATGTCTCTGGACTTCTTCTTAGAATACCCAATAATACCAATAATAATATCTCTTCTTCTCAACGTTAATACAAGCGCAACTATCGTCGTCATCGAGTATACATGCAAACAAGCAAGACCACAATCAAAACAAGGCATACAAACATCAATACATCCATCAAGCAATGAACAATTCAAGTTTACAAGTCAGTAGGTCTCAGGAAGATTGGATTAATAAGATTGGCCTTGTCTTGGAGAGTGGAAGAGAATCCCTTAGGATTTATAGTCTAGAAACTACCTAAGAGATGGATTTTGGAACAAGACCATATCTTGTATGATCTCATTGTATAAAAATGGTACCATCAGATAGGTATTGATAAAATGAAACCAACAAAAGTGGTTTCACTACTTTATCACTTTTCTTCAATTTCTTATTAATTTTCTTGTGAAATAAACTCTAGTTTTAGGAGATAAATCACCAAAAAAGTTATGGAGCTCCAAAAATTATTTCCTTGGATGATTCTGTAGGGTTTGATGTACTGAATAGCTGAGAGTTGGAATCTTGTCAAAAGAATTACCAAAATGCCCTTAATAAATCATCAAAGGCAGTTTTGTATGGTTTTTCTCTTTTTCACCAGATTAATTCTACAGAAGCTCTTGAGTTGATTCCAAAGGCATGTGGTAGGCAATTAGAATACCTTTCTGTAGGAATTGGATTCACTCTTTTTTAGCTGTCAAACTCCTAGAGTGATTTATTTAGTGAAAAATGGGTACACAGAATAGTTTAATTCACTAAAATTCAACTAGAGCTCAATAAAATCTGAGCTGCCAGGGTTTGATAGATTTTGATTAGACACATCCATGAGAGTTGGAATTAGATCAATACTTCATTTGGTTTGACCTAGAGAAATTTCTTAGTGCAGATAGTGGTTGTTTTTGTTATTTTTGTTGAGGGTACACTACTATTCACCTTGGCATATGACCTATGCTAGATGGCAGGTATATCAAATACCTTCCAACAGAGCTCTGATTCTTTTCAAATGGATCTGTCAAACTCTCTGAGGAATTTATTTAGTGCATAGGACAATCTTTAGTGGATTAATTGCCAAGGAATAATAAAAATTATTTTTGGCAAGGGACCAGTTCTGCATGTTGTACGAAACACCCAGGAACATGATGAAATTTTTCTCCGGACGAAATACCCCAGTTTTCATTTTCAAAACAATTTAATTTGAATAGCTATAATCAGAACAGATCTAAATAAATTTAAATAAAAATAAAAGGGGAAAACGGGGGCTACTGGGATGAATGTGGGTGGGGAGATGGGCCGCAGGGAGGGGACTCGGCCCACGGCGGATGGTGCAGCGCGCGGGAGCCCACGGCTTGAACCTTGCCAAAGGCGCAGGTCAGTACCGACGTGTAACATCCCAAAATTTCATCTAAAATCATCATCATTGCACTCTTATCATCATAACATGTAATTGCATTGCATTTAGAATGTCCTCCAAAAATTTGGTGCAATTTTGACCCTTGAATAAAAAGATATGAATTATTTTGAAAAATAGAATAAAAAAAATGCTATATTACCTATTAAATCCAAGTAATTACTTTGGATTAAAATAGAAGATAAATATGTTCTGTAATACCCTAAAAACCTAATTTGAGTTTTTACAAATTGGTTTGGATCAATTTGAATCCTTAAATCCAAAGTTGTGGAGAAAACAGAAATAGAAAAAGAAAAAGATTAAGGGAGAAAAAAAAGGGGACAGCAGACAGCTTCTGGCCTTTTGGCTCAATCCGGCCCAGCAACCCACCCGGACTCCCTCTCCCCTTCTCTGTCTTTTCTCACCCCCTCGTTTCTACCCCCTCCCGCTGACAGACCGACCCCACGCCACGTCACCCCGCCACCCCATCGTCTTCAACCCCCGGTGACGAACCGCCCCACCTCCTCTGCCGTTTCAAAACGATTCGATTCCGGCCGTTTCTCGTAGTAATTCTCCCCGGTGATTACCCCTACTAAATCCCCTCTCCCTCCTCATCATTTTCCCCTCAGCCACTTCCCCCGGAGAGCCCCTAGGCTCCCCAATTACGAGCTCGAACCGCCACTGTCAGACGCAACTCCGGCGAGAATTCCGGTGAGCTCTGGCCACGTCGTGACCTCCTCTCTGCTCTGAAATACTTGCCGTGACCTAGCGTGTGTTTTAACCCCAACAACATGCTTTCTTTTGCACCAGGACAACGACACGGTCCAACTCCGGTGAACTCCCTCTGCTGCCACCGTCAGTCACCTTCTCCGGTAAAGGTAGGGTTCCCGCCGCCCCCTTTTGGTCTTTACTAGGTCGTGCAGACACTTGTGCATCTCGCTGACCTCTCTGATGGTTGGTTCGAGCCCCAGGTCACCGTCTCTGACACCGAGCCGTGAACTCCGACGTTTGCGCAACTCTGGCGAGGGATCCAGGCCAAGCCCGAGCACCCCCCGCACGCAGTGACCTCCATCAAGATCGCCACGACCTCCTCAACCTCTGGTACGTGTCCACGGTCTCCCAGCCCTCGTAGAATCGCCAGAACCTCATCGGCCGACGCTCCGCCGCCGCACACAGCTAGTCCGCGCCGCCCATCTCCGGCCAAGTCGCTAAGGACCATTAGATCTTGTATCTGCGGCTAGGATTAGATCACTAAACGAAAGGGTACGGGCTAATCAGATCCGTCCGTAGTCACTTAAGATCTGACGGCCCCCAGCGGTCGATCCGGCCGAACCGGTACCATCCAATAGGATAGCGCCACGTCGCCAGACTATTTCTGTTTAATTAGAAAATAGACAGATTTAGTATTAAACTTAGAAAATCTATAACTTTTGATCCACAAATTAGAAAAATACAAATTTGGTGTCTATGGATTCAGAAAAATAAGACCTTTATTATGGAGGCCTTGTTTCACACTTTTGCCTCTGTAAACTTGGAATTATAGGCAGAACCTTTTTAGGAGTATTTTTCTCACAAAAATTGTTCTATAAATTATTTTTAGGTATTTCTTATGCATTTAGATGAGGTATTCTATCCTCAGTACTGTAGACTATGTAAATTATGGAGTTGTGATCATATCTTTGCATGTTGCATGCATTCATGTTTTTTGTAATGCTTTATTGATTGAATTATTGTTGTTATATTGATCTTGTGTAGATTGTGTGGACTGTGAAGTTTGTTGCTGTGAGGATTGTACCTATTCCCCTAGCTACCAAGGCAAGTGATATTTCATCTCATGTCCTATTATTTTTCACTATTGCACTAGTGTTATTTTGGTAGATCCTAGCATGATAGAATTATTCATATGTTACCATACTATGCTATGCTACCCTACAGTGTATATCTTGGTAGTATTCCCTAGTTAAAGACTTTGTATGCTAGAATTCTTAGCTATGCTATTAGAATTCGTGGGTGGATTATAAACATAAGATAGTATGGAAAGATATCATTTTTGTTTAACTAAGAAAACAACTAATATTAATGAAACACCTGGGTGGAATGGGGCTTGCTTGGATTATGTTGAGTGGTTACTCAGGGGCCATGTCTATGGTCAGCTGGTGTATCACACTTGTAGATGGCCACCCAGGAACAAAGAGATTGGAGACATTCTTGTCATGAAGCTTCCAGTGCAACCACATGGCATATGGGCTCTGCCTTGACCAACTAAGTTGCAAGAACTCAGCCAGACGGACAGAAGGTGGTATATATGATAGGATGGAACGCGTCCGTGGTGGTCTGAGGGATTGCTTCTGAAAAGTCTTGTCTCGATGCATGTCGAGTCTTGTGGGGAAAGTGCACCACCTCTCGAGAGGGTAAAACTAAGTACTTAGCCATGTCCCCGGTTATGGACAACTCCTGAGCCTCAAGACAGTGAAGTAGTTCAATAATCTCCTCATCCAAATTTCTCTAAGTTAAAACTTGTGGGTGAACATGGGTAGAGGTTCAGTGATGTCTATCATTGGTACCCTATAGCTGGAATGAAAAACTTCTTCAAAAACTATAAGTCAAACTAAATTTAACAAAGCCAGCCATAACCCCACTTAGCCATATATTCATGTAGTTGTTGGATTGTACTAAGTATCTATGGTATCACTTGCCAATACAATTCCAAATGTATTGACCCTTGTGGCTGTAACTTATTATGTTGCAGGATACTCTGATGATGAGTAGGGTTGCGGGTCTACACTCGACATGCTTGCCTGTGGCACATGAAGACTAAAGACTCTATTATTATTATGCTATGTAATGTGAACCTTAAGTATCTTAGCCTTGGGCTAAGTGAGCTGTAAGAACCATTATATTCCTGGATATGCGATGTAATAATGACCTTTGTTTCTGTGTACTTCATCTTAAACTGTGGGTGCTAGCATTTTCGATCCAGGGACTAGCACTGCAATCACATGGATCTTACCTTATTATGGTGAGATCTTACACGACCAGATCTGGCCGTCGGTTTTAAGGGGATCCGACAGCCGGCGCTCATCGTCTCCAGAGGACAGAAGGTCCGCCGGCCAGAACCCTAGGGCGGAGCTGGGCGGCGGCGGGGCTTACCGTGGGGCTTCGGGAGGCGACAAGGAGCGACGGAGGTGAAGCGGTGCTTGACGGTGAGCAGATCAAGGGGCGGCACGGCGGTGGTGGTCTCCGGGAAACAGCTCGCGCGACGGTGGCCGAGGGTTACCTCGTCGGAGCTCAACAACGATGACGAAGGAGACGGTCCTGGGCAAGAAAAAGGCCACTATTAAATGGAGGAGGTGTAGAGGGTCACAGTAAGGTGACATGCAGGAGGAGAGGAGCTGAGAGGAGGGAGCCTTGCTCGATTTTTGGGGGAGACCGAAGCTTCTCCTTCTTCTTCTTCCGGTCAGCACAGAGCAGGGGAGGGGGTGTGGAGCTAGGGGAGGTGAGTGGAGGGGAAGAGGGAGCAAATGAGGGGCAGGGGCATGCTAGGGGTGGCCTCTCGCTTTTATACCGAGGGGGAGGGATCTAGGGTGAGTATGCCCACTTTGGACATGGGGGAGGGATAGAGTTGGCCATGGATTAGCCTAGAGGACGGTGGGAAGGGGTAATAGGGGGATTTGGTCGAGCAGAGAGGGGTAGGGTAGCTGTGGCCATTAAATGTGGCAAATCTTGTAAGATGTGGTTCTCTCTCTCTCTACTAGTCCAAGGGTAAAATGGGAAAGTGCTGGTGTGGAGCTACAGTGCTCACGACCAGGGGAGTAGTGGTGGCTGGAGAGGAGTGCTTGGCAAGCTTTGGGGAGGGCTTGGTCTTGGTTTAGCTCAAGTCTGTTGTTTTTGCAAGTTTTTGATCACAAGGGAGCTTGTGAAGGAGTTCAGAGATTTGCATTGGAAGAGATGGGGGAGATAGTACTGGTGGATGGGCATGGTCAAGGTACACTCCTAGGATTTATTTGGGATTTTTATGAGGGGTTTTAGTCCTCTTAAATCCATTTATTCAAAAAAGGGCAGAAGTAGATTTTAGAAGATCATTTGATAAATTTACATTGGACAAGGTTGGTTTTTGGTGTGAGAGGGTCCCAAATGTGAATAATACACACTTAGGGGAGTTTTCCCAAGATTTATTGGGGATTAAAAGTATTTAAAACAATTATTATTCCATTTCTGCCTTTTTAGAAAATAGGCAAAAAGAATTAATAAAGCTTCTCAAAAATATTTATTTTTGAGATGGGAAGAGAGGGTATGATATATGGAACTCACATGAGAAAAAATTTGGGGAAGTGTTTTGACAAAAACCAAACTTTCCATTGGGAAAGGGGTTTTGAGATTTTGTCTATTAAAGGAATTAAATAGTTTGGAGCCATAAGAATTATGGGTAATATTTGGGAAATCTTGATGATCAAGGTAGATGAAGTAGACAAGGTGTAGCAAGCATTTGCAACCTTGGGAATTGGAATTCCAACTTGAATTAGATGGAAAACAAGGAGTTGTGGATCTAGGGAGATGTTAATTTTATACCACCAAAACCCTGTTAGATCTTGGAGCTTAAAGCTCACCTTGATGCAAGGGTTAGATGATTAGTTAGACCAAGTCATATGGATGATCATGGTAGAAGGAGTTTGGAGTGGTTACTTTTGAGGTGGTCTAGAAGTGATGGCAAACTTTGTTGAAATTAAGGCTGCCATACCAGAGGAGTCATGATGCCTTATAAACCATGTGGGTTTAAGGAGCACAAGGATCCTCTTGAAACAAGTGAAGCAGATGTTGATAGAGCTATATGATTAGATCACAACTATTCAAAGAGTTTGACCATAGAAGGTTGGATGAAGGGGTGAGCTTCTGTTAAAGCAGACATGATGACTAGATTTGTAGGAATAGTTATTTTCTTGCCTGCAAAACCATCAAGAACAAGTAGGTTGGAGTATGATCTAACCAAGAGAAAGAGTGGTCATTGGTAGTCCTTAGAATGGTTAACAATATGGTTCAGATGCATTTTCAAAAATTCACAAGGGTTGAGAAAAGGAGGCATTGAAAAAGGTGATGTTGGAAACAGATTTCCAGACTTAGCCAAATTTGGCAGATTTAGGGTTTTTTGACTAGAATAAGAGGGAGGATGTTTTTGATTGATTTCAAGGTACCAAGGCATCATCAAGTGGATTATGTTGAAGTGTAGATTGAGTAGGAAGGATCCTTGCTTGATTCTGGTCTTTAGTGACTTGGAAGCTTCTAGAATGGATCACTGCAGTATTGATCTGGGTAAGGGTTTTAGATGATCACCTGGTGGCTAGAGATTAGATCCAGATTGTATTCCTTATTAGGATTTGGTGATCTTAAGTATCTTGATCCTAGAGGATGAGCTCCTAGATTATCTCATACTACTTCTGAGCAATCAAGTCAAACAGCAGATCAAGACAACTCATCTTACAAACAAATCAACTACTACTAGGGTTACCATCAAGCCTAGCTTGAGGTAAGGTCGATGCATTTTGAAGAGGTTGGATTTTGAATAGGATGAGAGTCCTTGGTATCTCTACCAAGAGTAGAATTCAAAAGCTTACTAAAAGGTTTTGGAGATCCTAGAGGTAAGAGTAGTTGAAGGTTCTGTCTTGAAAACATAAGGAGGTTATGTTATATATCTCTCCATAGTTTTGTCAATAGAAGCTACTAAAATAGTTTTGGTCACGTAAGCATCTTGGATCAGGTTTTTGAGATGCCAGAGCATTTGAGAATATGTAAGATGAGCCAGGATAGTTTTGTTAAATAGCTTTTGTCAACTGATGGTGAGGTAAGGAGTATCATATGGTATACACTCACATGCACAAGCACAAACATACAACAAGCAAACACTGCACCAATGAACAGGAAAATGTTTCTGTTCCCCCTGATTTTTGCATTCTGGACAACTAATCAGGGTTGCTAAAATTGGGATGTTACACTTGTGATGATAATAGATCATCAAATGTGTGCCTTAGTATGCTAAGTAGACTAGTTAAGTATTGTTTGGTGATTGTGTACTCTGTATGTATTTATAGACGATAGTACCGACCAAGCTTACGAGGAGGAGGAGTTCTACCAAGAGGAAGAGGAAGAAAACTTCAACCACTACACCAACCAAGGCAAGCTATTGTTAGCAAGCTAGAATTAAACAAGATAACCTAAGCAAGATGCATTAGGCATGCTTTGCTTATACCATGTTGACTTATACCTACTCCCAGTTTTATTTACAAAGTTTTACTTTCTTTACTTTACTAAAGTCCTTTACTTGTTTGAAGGTAGCATAAAGAGTATAAAACTCGACCTATCTAGTTATACTTAGATGTCATTCTATGGCATGAGATGGAGATTAGCATCCCACCTTAGTGAACACACTTAACTTAGTAGTTTAGAGCTAAATCAAAACTTGAGTCACTTTAGATGGGAATACTTGGTGAAAATGATTTGTGAAAACCTTGGAATGATGAGTCATTCTATTGAGATGTTTTGACATGTGTTGAGAAACACAAATGGTTTATGATGATGAAAATGTTGAGGCATGAGCCTTAGCCCTTTTACAAAACTGATGGTTGGGTTCGGATGTGATACCATTCCAATTTTACCGTACAACCACAATACCTCAATTGGGTAAGGCTTAGCCGGAAGTTTATATGCATTAGTATTAGTTCCCTCGCGGGAGAGGTTTGAGCTGAGGCTACCTCTCGATGTTGTCCACCTATGCAGTGCCCAAGATGACAGATGGTCATGATTGGGAGGCCATGCTCATAGGAGAGGTGCTTATACTAGGGTGTGTAAAGGAAAGGTTATGTTTGATTATCTGCATAATAAGTATGATGATTCAGGGTTATCTCTGACAGATGTATCAAATCTTGTGGTGAAAGTGTACCACCTCTGCAGAGTGTCAAACTATTCGAATAGCCGCGTCCGTGGTTATGCACAGCTAGAGTGGCCATACTGTTCCGTTGTCATATGTTTTCAAAATAACTTATGAAATGAATTGTGACATGACTTGACCACAACAGAGTTGTAACTATGATGATTAAGTTCCCACTTAGGTGTTTTCAAACTTCTTTTATCTTTCTTTGTTTCAGAACTCAGCTTAGGTTTCAAACTTAACTTTACAAATAAACTTAGAGTTAGCCTTCTCTACCTCGAACTACCTTACTTGTTAGTGATAGTTTGCGAGTACTTAAAGAGTACTCATGGCTTTTGACCCTGGCTATTCCTATGGCCAGACTATGAAGGAGACTACCAAGATGAAGGACAACAGGATGGCTATGATAACTAGGACTATCTTCCATCGTCAGCATTGCCTGTGCGTCTGAAGATGGACCCCACCGCTACGCTATTTATTCCGCTACTTGATTGTACTAAGACTAGAGCCTGAGATCCTTTATTTGTTGTAAGACCTTATTATGGTTTGTAATGGATGATGTACTGTGATATCCAATCTGTTATGTCTCGCAAAAATGGTAATCCTGGGATTGCGAGGTATGGCATAACAAACATCTGGGATAAATAATCCGGGTGTTGACAAGTTGGTATCAGAGCCATCCTGACCATAGGAGACCCTAGTTAGAATGGACGTCCGAACAAAAACTTAGTTTCAAAAACCAAAGTGAGTACTTATGAAAACTATTTCCTCTCTTACCCTTGGGAATTCATTCTCTCTCAAAAAAATTCATGTTCCTCCAATTCTTACATTACTACATAAAATTTGACACACTTGATCACTTCACTAACTTCCTCATCCTTACTTCTTATAGATGGAGACTTAGTTCAGCAAGTTCTACCAGTTGGGCAACGGAGGCTAGCTGATCTTCGAGAGGGATCTTGACGCACTATCGGAGTACTTGGGACGCCCATATCCGGAGTTTCTTGGAGCTCAACTTCTTGTACCCCCAGGAGGAGATTTACAATGGCTAGTCACCGCTGATCTTCGAGGAAGTATAGAAGCGCCAACGTCGGGAGAATCCAGTTCTCCGTAAGAGAGAACAACTGGCTAGATGGATTAGCCAGGGCAATGCATGAAGCTCTCGCACGTCTGTGTGCCTTGAGTGTCAACCAAATCCAAGGAACCCGCTTTGTTCACTATGCAAGGCATGTCTTCATGGGAATGCCAATGGAGATGCCAAGTCACCTGGAGTTGAAGCATCAAGTGGAGAACCTTGACTTCCTGCTGTACGACCACCAGAAGGAATTGACAATGCTAGGGAGTTCGCCAACCACAACCTTGCCATTGCTGCCCAGAAGGCCCAGACTTTCTCACTGCTTGTCAAGGACCATGAGTCTCTTCGCCGCCAACATGAAGAGAAGGATCGCACCATCGACCGTCTTTGCAAGAAGGTGGCCGACCTCGAGAAGACCATCAAGGAGCAAGAAGCTCAGCTTGCAGCAAAGGAAGAAGAAGAGGAAGGTGAAGACATCCAGGGAGATATGGACTCTTACCTCAGCAATGATGTTGACTTTCTGGAGGAGGATGCCGTGGACTTCTACACCGACGATGATGACTCCGACTTTATCGATGATGAGTAGATGCACTAGAGCACTGTCGTAGCATGAGATGTATCGGTCCCATTGTATCGTAGCTTACAGAATGGTTCTTAAAACCATCTGTTTTCCTTTGATATTGTGGTGTGTGTGTGTTTGTATAGTGTGCTTGTTTGAATGAATGAAAAGAAGTTAGTTACAAATCCTGAGTTAAACTCAAAGTTTTGGCTTTGAAACCAAAACCATGAACCTTAGAACTTTCCCTCTTACCCCTTTATCTATGTCAATCTTTAGATGACTCGTGGAAACCCTGGAGGGAGCAGCTCATCGCATGACCCAATACTGCAGATTATGCAAATGCTGGTTGCAGACCGTGAAGCAAGCAGAGCAGAGCGCCAGGCCAACTTAGCAACACTGCAGCAGATCGCCTAGATGACCCAAAACAACCAAGCGCATGGAAATCAGGATCATCAAGGATCCAAGCTGAAAAACTTCTAGAATACCAATCCCCCAATCTTTAGCACTTCGGAGAACCCACTAGATGATGATGACTAGTTGCAGACAATGGAGAACAATTTAGAAGTAGCCAGAGTTGATGACAACGAGAAAGTTCTCTTTGCCACCCACTACTTGGCAGGAGATGCAAGAGCCTGGTGGAACAGCATCCGCATGATGAACCATGGTCAAGTGATGACATGGGAAGCCTTCAAAATCAAGTTCAGCCGCACCCACGTGCCGCAGGGCCTAGTCACTAGAATGAGGGATGAATTTAGAGAGCTGAAGCAAGGAAGAATGACTACAGTGGAGTATCATGACAGATTCCCCTGTCACTTGTCAGGTATGCACCTGATGAGATCAACATGGAGGCCAAGAAGAAGGAGAGATTCCTGAACGGACCGCATGAAGAGATGCAGACTGTCCTCGTCAACATCCGCTTCGAGGATCTCGAAGAGCTAGTTGACTCTGCCATTTAGATGGAAGGGAAGATTAACCAGGCAAACGACAACCGTAAACGTCGTATGATGCACCAAGCTAGATCCAACAGTCACCAGAAGTACTGTCCCAACCCGTCTGCAGGGTATGCACCAAGAAACAATCGACCCCCAATATCTTGCCCAAGCTACCCCAATCGTAGCGGAGGCAATGTGAAGTCCGGAGGAAACAACAACAACAACAACACCGGCTACACCAGCAATTTCAACCGTGCACCTCCCAAGAGCAACAACAACAACAACAACACTGCACCCAGAACTGGAAGAAATGATGTGCATGTCGCATCTAAAGACAAGTCTCAGATCACTTGTTTCGAGTGTGGAGTGAAGGGTCACTATTCCAATGAGTGCCCCAACAAGATTGCTTCCACTGCCAATGTGAATGCCCCCGCTCAATAGCAGCGTCGTGTTCAACCAGGAAGAAGATTTGCCCCAGGGAACCCTCACAACCGCAATGGTCGTCTCTTCCACATGAACGCGGAAGAAGCCCAAGAAGCACCAAATGTAGTGTTGGGTATGTTTTCTGTCAACTTAGCTTTAGCAAGAGTGTTGTTTGATTCTGGAGCATCGCACTCATTTGTCACCGAAGAATTTGCATGCACTAGTAAGATTCACCCAACCAACTTGAAGCATGTCATGATAGTTCAAATTCCTGGTTCAACTACAAAAGCTAGAAAAATTTGCAAAGTTGTGCCTATCAGAATACATGGAAAAGATTTTTATGCTAATCTAATAGTACTTGGAACCAAAGGATTGGAAGTAGTACTAGGAATGGATTGGATGTCAAAGCATAAAGGACTGATAGACTGTGCTAAGAAAGCCATCACCATGACCAGTAGCTCTGGAGTAACAGTAGAGCATATATCTGAAACCTTACCGTATCAATTAAAGTGCAATAAGAGTCTAGCCCTACCCACCATAGACCAAGTCAGAGTAGTTTGTGAATACCCCGACGTATTCCTAGATGAATTTCCCGGTATGCCCCTAGATAGCGATATTGAGTTCATTATTGAACTAATCCCCGGAACCAGACCCATAGCCCAGAGACCCTATAGCATGAACCCCTCAGAGTTAGTGGAACTGAAGAAGCAGCTGGATGCTATGTTGGAAACAGGCTTGATTCAACCAAGCACATCACCATGGAGATCACCGGTGTGATTCGTCAACAAGAGAGATGGAGGCAACCGTTTGTGCACCGATTACAGAAAGCTGAATGACGTCACCATCAAAAACAAGTAACCTTTGCCAAAGATAGAAGATCTATTTGATCAGTTGACCGGTGCCCAGGTATTCTCAAAGATTGATCTTAGGACTGGTTATCACCAACTTAAGATTCGTGCAACGGATATTCCGAAGACCGCCTTTACTACTCGCTATGGTTTATACGAGTCTACGGTTATGTCTTTTAGATTAACCAATGCCCCTGCTTATTTCATGAATCTCATGAATAAGATCTTTATGAATTTCCTGGATAAGTTTGTCGTTGTGTTTATCAACGATATCCTTATCTACTCCAAGTCAGAAGAAGAGCATGAGAAACATCTAAGAATCATCCTTGAAACCCTTAGAGAGCATCGGTTGTATGCCAAATTCAGCAAATGTGAGTTCTGGCTGAAAGAAGTAGGATTCCTATGACATATTGTGTCTGCCGGAGGAGTCTCTGTTGATCCCACCAAAATTAAAGATGTCGAAGAATGGGAAGCCCCAACCACTCAAACCCAAGTCCGTGCATTTCTTGGATTAGCGGGATATTACCGCAAGTTTGTAGAAGGATTCTCTAGTATTGCCAGACCCATGACCCAATTATTGAAGAAGGACAAGAAATTTGAATGGACCGACAAATGTGAAGCCAGTTTCCAAGAACTGAAGAAGAGATTGATTTCAGCCCCAATATTGATCATGCCAAATATCAAGAAGCCGTTTGATGTATATTGTGATGCATCCAAGATTGGCCTCAGATGTGTATTGATACAAGAAGGCAAAGTCATTGCTTATCTATCTCGACAACTGAAGCAGCATGAGCAGAACTATCCGACCCATGATCTTGAATTAGCAGTCGTAGTTTTGGCATTGAAGACATGGCATCATTATCTTATGGGAAATCGCTATGAGATTTACTCAGATCACAAGTGCTTGAAGTATATTTTCACTCAGAAGGAGCTGAATATGAGGCAAAGGAGATGGATAGAGTTAATCAAGGATTATGACCTTGACATTCACTATCACCCTGGCAAAGCCAATGTGGTAGCAGATGCTCCTAGCAGATTGCCGTGCAGGCTAAACACCATGATCAAGGAAAAGCAACCAAGTTTGTATGAGGAATTGGAGCAGTTTAGGACTGAGCTTGTTAGCAAAGGATTTCTAGCTAGCATTGAACTTCAACCCACTTTGATTAGCCAAATCAAGGAAGCCCAGAAGGGAAATGAAAGTATCGACAGAATCAAACATCGTATTGGTACAGGAAAGGTACCTGGATTCACCGAAGACGAAGAAGGAGTTCTGTGGTACAAAGGCCGTATCTATGTGCCAGCAGATTCGCAGCTGAAGCAAGTTATCATGCAGAAAGCTCATGATACTCTTTATTCTATCCACCTTGGAGGAACGAAGATGTATCAAGATTTGAAAGAGCAATTTTGGTGGCACAAGATGAAGAGAGAAATCGGAAGCTACATCGCCAAGTGTGACATCTGTCAAAGAGTCAAAGCAGAACATTAGAGGCCCGCAGGACTATTGCAACCATTGCAGATTCTAGAATGGAAATGGGATTCTGTCGGAATGGACTTTATCACCAGTTTGCATACTTCTAGTAGGGGAAATGACTCAATCTGGGTCATCGTTGATAGACTATCCAAGGTAGCTCACTTTATACCTGTCAAGACAACCTACCAGAGTTCGAAGCTAGCGGAGTTGTACATTGCCAGAATTGTTAGTCTGCATGGAATCCCCAAGACCATAGTATCAGATCGAGGAACCCAATTTACCTCGAGATTTTAGCATAAAGTCCAAGAAGGATTGGGAACCAAATTGAACTTCAGCACCGCTTATCACTAACAAAATGATGGACAGACTGAAAGAGTCAACCTGATCTGAGAAGATATGTTGAGATCTTGTGTTTTGGAGTATGGATCAAAATGGGAAGATTGTCTACCTTTCGCAGAATTCTCATATAACAACAGTTATCAAGCTAGTTTGCAAATGGCACCATTTGAGTTCCTATACAAAAGAAAGTGTCGCACCCCTTTGAATTGGTCGCAAGTAGGAGAGAGTCAGATCCTTGGACCCGACATTCTCTGAGAAGCCAAAGAGAAGGTTCACAAGGTCCGTGAGCACCTCAAGACCCGCCAATCCAGACAGAAGAGTTATGCTGACAAGAGAAGGAGAGACCTGACTTTCAATGTCAGAGATTTTGTATATCTCAAGGTTTCACCATTGAAGGGAACCCAACATTATTGTCTGAAAGGAAAGTTAGCCCCTAGATATATCGGGCCTTTCAAGATTTTGAATCACTGAGGAGAAGTATCTTATCAACTGGAACTACCTAAAGAGATGTCTGCCATCCACAATGTGTTCCATATCTCGTTACTTCACAAATGCTTAGAAGTGCCGGAGAAGACCGAAGTTTTCAAGAATATCGATCACCGAGCTGTTGATATCAACAAGGACCTGACGTATCGTGAAGTGTCCATCCGTATCTTGGAGGAAGCCTATAGAACCACCAGGACCAGGAATATCAAGTTTCTCAAGATCCAATGGAGCAATCATACCGAAGAGGAAGCCACTTGGGAGCGAGAAGATTACATTAGGACTGAGTTCCTAGATCTCTTTAGTTCCTAGTTTTCTTTCGTAAATCTCGGGACGAGATTATGTTTAAGGGGGGAAGGTTTGTAACATCCCAAAATTTAATCCAAAGTTAATCAAGATCAAATCTACCCAATTTTGGGGTAACAAAAACTTTTCCTTTTAAAATGATTAAGCATTCATATGTGTGTGCATTTAATTTAGGAGTTGTTTTGAATTGCCATGTTTGAGTGATCCATTGGTTGTAAAATGATTCTAAGGTGAATTAAACATCATCTATATCATTCCCAAACAAATCCCAAAGAAAAAGAAATCAAAAAGAATTAATTAAGCAAATGGTCACTTTTGCCATTTTAATCACATAACCTACTTTGGCTATTCCTAGAACTCAAATCTTAACAGAAACAATTGTGGTTCTTTGCACTCCTTGCTAGTACAAGTAGTGATGTGCCAAGGCCCACTTTGTTTCATCCCAAAAACTTTCAAACACTAAATTTAAATGAGATTTGAAAATTGAATGTAGTTCATATGTATAGATCACACTTATTCAAAAACCACTCAAATAAACTCCATTTTTAAATCCAAGCAAACCTAGAAGCTTAAGCATAACATGAATCACTCCACCAAAAATCTCCCAAAAATTCAAATATTTTCTTCATGCGGCCATTGTGTCGAACACCTGGTAGGCAGATAAAAAGTGGCCTAACTATTACTGTTGCTAGTTAAGCCCTTGTCCCCCTCTAAACCCTCTCTGCACTCCCCTGTCCCCCTAGCATCTAACCAAGCCCAGACTAGCACCCCCCTTCCCCGCAGCGCTAGTGCAGCACCGCCCAAATGAGGTCACCGCCGGCCGAACGCAGGCAGCACGCCAGAGACCGAGCCGCGCCATTCCAGCGTGCCCACTAGCTCCGCCCAACCCTACCGCCGCCCACGGTCCACCCCTCGATCAACCCCAGCCCCTGGACCACCTCAGCACCGCGCCACCCTTTCTCTCTGCGCCATGCACAGCGCACGCCAGAGCACGATCGCCGCTAGCACATAGCAGACCGCACCTCGACACCAAATCATGCACGCCGCTCCGCCTCAACACCCACACCCCGCCAGACACAGCCGTGCACCGCCGCGTGACCCACAGTCATCGGGAGCCGCGTCGAGCACCGCCTCTATCTCCTAGAGCGCGGGAAGCTCCCGACCACCATATGCCACCGCCCCTAGCCGTGCCATTGCACCGTAGCTGACCGCCAGCAGACCGCCCACCGTCCACCTACCTCGCCACGCCGGTAGCCCCCCTGTTTCGCCGTCACCGATGAGCCGCGCCCATGATTCTCGGTCTCACCGTCGAGCCTATATAAGGAGGCCACCCCAGCACCATCTCTTCACACCATTACACTCCCCTATCTCCACTAACCATTTCCCCTCTCTCGCCGGAGCCACTCGAGCCGCCGTTCGCCAAAATTGCATCATAGGAGGCCGCTACAGAGGAGGAGACGCTGCCATCGATTCCGTCCACCTCAGCCCCTGCCGCGACTTTGCTTGAGCTCGCCGTCACCGTCCAATTTGATCGCCCACCTCGCCACACTAGCTGGAGCCCTGGTACGTCTCCAGTATACCCTCACCGGCCGTTTAGGGTTCGATGTCGCCGGCGACGAGTCTGTCGTTGACGACGACTATGGACCGTTGATCTATGTTTTAATCGTAGCGCCCAGATCGTCCCGTACCACTTCGCGTTTAAAGAGTCACTGACAGGCGGGACCCCCCTGTCAGCAGCCCTCTGTGCCGCAGAGCACCACTGGGCCAGCCCATTTATTTTCCCGCGCTGGCCCTGTGATTCAAATTAGGTTTTTCTATTTAGATTTAGAATCAATTATGTCCCTTAGTTTAAAAATTAATTCAGGAAGATTTACTAAACCAAATTGAGTGATTCCAATTTTGTTGGAAAGCTACTGAAATTATCTATCCAAGCCCGTTGGATTTAAATCATTTAGATTTAGAGATCTCTCCTAGTAAAAATAACAAGACATAAGCTTTTGCAGATTCAAACATTTTTCTAAAATCAACCATAATAGCCTTTGAGTTGATTCAAGCTCTCAAAAATCACATTTAACCATACCTATCTGAATATGTAATAATATTAAGGTTTGCATGCAGTGACTTTGGACTAGTACCAAAATAATGCTATATAGGCATTTCTAGTCACTTTAAATCATTAAATATTAAACTTAAACTTATTAAAATGTGATCCAACCTATAAATCACATTCCCATATGTTAGAATATGTGGTGATGACATGTGTCCACATGATCCCATATTTTAATTGGAGAATATTAAATCTTAGTTATTTTCAATGAGTAGAAATTACTTTTCTCAAATAAAAAGAATGAGGCTAGTTAATTCAACCTTGTGATGCTTGTGATGATAATAGATCATAAAATGTGTGCCTTAGTGTGCTAAGTAGACTAGTTAAGTATTGTTTGGTGATTGTGTACTCCGTATGTATTTATAGATGATAATACCGACCAAGCTTACGAGGAGGAGGAGTTCTACCAAGAGGAGGAGGAAGAAAACTTCAACCACTGCACCAACCAAGGCAAGCTATTGTTAGCAAGCTAGAATTAAACAAGATAACCTAAGAAAGATGCATTAGGCATGATTTGGTTATACCATGTTGACTTATAGCTACTCCTAGTTTTATTTACAAAGTTTTACTTTCTTTACTTTACTAAAGTCCTTTACTTGTTTAAAGGTAGCATAAAGAGTATAAAACCTGACCTATCTAGTTACACTTAGATGTCATTCTATGGCATGAGATTGATATTAGCATCCCAACTTAGTGAACACTCTTAACTTAGTAGTTTAGAGCTAAATCAAAACTTGAGTCACTTTAGATGGGAATACTTGGTGAAAATGATTTGTGAAAACCTTGGAATGATGAGTCATTCTACTGAGATGGTTTGACATGTGTTGAGAAACACAAATGGTTTATGATGATGAAATGTTGAGGCATGAGCCTTAGCCCTTTTACAAAACTGGTGGTTGGGTTCAAATGTGATACCATTCCAATTTTACCGTACAACCACAATACCTGAATTGTGTAAGGCTTAGCTGGAAGTTTCTATGCATTAGTGATGACCCACAAGTATAGGGGGTGTATCGCAGTATTTTTGATAAGTAAGAGTGTCGAACCCAACGAGGAGCAGAAGGTGCTGGCTAGTGGTATGGATCAGGAATTCTCTGCAAATACTTAGCAAACGGATTTTTAGGGGTTTTCGATAAAGCAAGTAAACAAAGTACGAGTAAACAAAAGACAGTAGGAATAAATGCAGCAAGTGGCCCAATCCTTTATGTAGCGAAGGACAAGCCGGTTGTGTTACTTAAGATGACCAAACGTTCTCAAGGACACATGGGAAGACTGTCAGGTGCTTTCGCTTCATATAGTTGATTAATCTTCTTTAGCTTGCTAAGTTTTGTGTGGGTGAACCTGTGCTAATGTACCGCCCCATCCAAGACTAATACATACTTGTGATTATACCCCTTGCAAACATCCGTAAGTACAAGAAAGTAATTAAGGTAGAAACCTAACCATAGCTTTAAACTCTAAGACCCTTACATCCCTTGTGCAATGGTTTCCTAACCGGGGTTCAGGTTTCTGTCACTCCGGCAACCCCTACGATTAGTAGCCAAATACACAATGCATTCCCCTAGGCCCATATAGGTGAAGCGTCATGTAGTCGACGTTCACATGACACCACTAGAAGAAGTACACCACAACTTAAATAACAATCTATTGAATCTTTCTCAACACAACTCCACTACTAACAACAAGACTTCTCCCATGTCCTCAAGAACAAAACGAACTACTCACAAGACATCATATGGATCATGATCAGAGATGGAATAATGATGTATAACAATCTGAACATAAACAATAATTCAACGATTCACTCAATAGCATCAACTACAAAGAGTAATCAACACCGGGAAAGTTTCCCCTATGAACTATGCAAGATTCAACGCAATTGTTACAGCAATATGGAGATGGTGATGAGGGTGCTGATGGTGATGATGGTTGTGGTGATGATGATGATGATCCCAATGAAGTCCATCTTGATGGTGGTGTTGATGGCGACGATCTCCCCTCTCTAGGAAGGAATTCCCCCGGTAGAAATCTATCTGCCGGAGAGATCTTTCTCTCTTGGTGTTTTCCGCCCCGCAGAGGCGGCGGAATCTTTCTGTGGTCGCCCCTGAGTCTTAGGGTTTCGAGAGGTTGATATACGCCAGAGGGGAGAGGCTGGAGTGGGCCAGGGCAGCCACACCACTCCCAGGCGCGACCTAGGCTTGGCCGTGCCATGGGGTGGTGTGCGCCCCCTGTGGCCCACCTCCACTCCATCTTCTGGCATCCTGAGTCTTCTGGAAAAATAGGATTTTCCGTATATTTTCCCGGATTTTCTGATCTTCGCGAATTTTGCCTCCAAACAGCACCTTTTCCATCAGAATCCTGACTACAGCGATCCATGCTCCAAAAGTCATCAACCATGCAAAAATAGATGAAATAACATAAGTATCACCTCTCAATACGAAATATATCAATGAATAATAGTGAATTAAGACGTAGAATAGTGATGCAAAATTGACGTATCAATTAGTATTAGTTCCCTCGCAGGAGAGGTTTGAGCTGAGGCTACCTCTCGATGTTGTCCACCTATGCAGTGCCCAAGATGACAGATGGTCATGGTTGGGAGGCCATGCTCATAAGAGAGGTGCTTATACTAGGGTGTGTAAAGGAAAGGTTATGTTTGATTATCTGCATACTAAGTATGATGATTCAGGGTTATCCCTGACAGATGTATCGAATCTTGTGGTGAAAGTGTACCACCTCTGCAGAGTGTCAAACTATTCGAATAGCCGTGTCCGTGGTTATGGACAGTTGGAGTGGCCATACTGTTCCATTGTCAGATGTTTTCAAAATAACTTATGAAATAAATTGTGACATGACTTGACCACAACAGAGTTGTGACTATGATGATTAAGTTCCCACTTAGGTGTTTTCAAACTTCTTTTATCTTTCTTTGTTTCAGAACTCAGCTTAGGTTTCAAACTTAACTTTACAAATAAACTTAGAGTTAGCCTTCTCTACCTCGAACTACCTTACTTGTTAGTGATAGTTTGCGAGTACTTAAAGAGTACTCATGGCTTTTGTCCCTGGCTATTCCTATGGCCAGACTATGAAGGAGACTACCAAGATGAAGGACAACAGGACGGCTATGATAACTAGGACTATCTTACATCATCAGCATTGCCCGTGCATGTGAAGATGGACCCCACCGCTATGCTATTTATTCCGCTACTTGATTGTACTAAGACTGGATCCTGAGATCCTTTATTTGTTGTAAGACCTTATTATGGTTTGTAATGGATGATGTACTATGATATCCAATCTCTTATGTCTCGCAAAATAATCCTGGGATTGCGAGGTATGGCATAATAGGCATCTAGGATAAAAAATCTGGGTGTTGACATAAGCTAACTTGGGAGGTTCTTCCTTGGCTTTATTCCTACATGTTGAGACTTTATTCCTTGTGCATGCTATACAACTAGCCGTTGGAGTGCTAGTGCTCTTCCTCTTTTGCAACCGGGGCTGAGGCGGCAGAGTCTGCTGACTCGATAGAGGCAGTGGAGTATGCAGACACATCAGAGATGGCTGAGGTGGGGGGAGATTGCAGACGCGCTAGAGACGGTTGAGGCGATGGAGTCTGCTGACGTGGCGGAGTCTGCAGACACGGTGAAGACGGTTGAGGCGGCGGAAATTGAGTTGGATTGCATCTGGGAGAAGTCGGTGGCCTTGGCATGAAATTTGGAAGCACGATTTTGTCCTTTCGCCATAGAATGGTGCCTTTCCTGGCTTATCCTAGTTCAGTCCGATCCCCTTCGCCTGCAGGGAAGTCAAGCTTTAGGTGCTCAAATCCCTTCATAACTTCATCCACCCCAACAACAGCATAGCCATATGGAAGTGGAGAGAAATGGTAAGTTGGTCTAGGTCTAGAAGGTAAGGCAAAGCCTACCGCCACCTTTACGGATATGTTCACAACTATCACATTCTGAACCCGTGATATCATCCATGGGGTAGTAACGAGCCATCTTTAGTGCATCATCATCAACCGGGACCTCCGTGGAAGCCATGCTGCTTTTCCACCGAGATGGTGGGTGATGAGAACATATTTGCATCATGTTTTAAATTATTATTTTGCATTGTAGATGTAGAATCTTGGTATTTTACGGTGCTCGCGTGCACATTTTATGTCTGTTTTCACCAGGATCAGGACAGAAGATGGATCCAATGGATACAATTATTGAAGCAGTTGTACTATGGAGAAAAGGAGTCAAAACAACGTAAATCGCTTATTTGGGAAATATTAATAATACCAGAAGAAAACCATAAGTGAACAAGGGAGGCAGAGAGCGTAACGAGCAACTATACGGCGGGAGAATTTCTTCCGCCCGTATAGCTCTGGCCGTATAGTTGGCGCCGCCTCCGCCTCGTCAAATAGTTTCACCCCATCCAATTGGTTCAAGGAGACGACAGACAGAACACTCAGAAATCGCGAAAAACTCACATTCGGAAGGCATCTGGAGGGGAAACTCGTCCGCCAGGGATCCATCTTCACCCTGCACAGATCCGGGAGGCTAAGGCATCGATCTTCATCAACCACCGCTGCATCACCACCATTCTCATCCATTCCATCTACATCTTGTCTAGATCTTGTTGTAATTCCTATACTCGTTGTGGATTTATACAAGTACTATTCACCTGTGATTGTTTCCATTACCATTGCCATGATGTTGATTGCCTCCATGTCTGGGTAGATCTTTAGTTCTTGAGGAGATGGAGAAACCCTAGCATATGACCGAGATGAGATACAGATTATTATGTTATACATCATTATGTGTACGTGTTAATTGTCTTCATCTTGATATTAAGGAGAAGTGCACCTTCTTAATATTTTCCTCTTTTGGGGACTCGATGGGGGGGGGGGATTACTTGTTAGTAGACGGAGGGATGATAGCGCTTACTATGACTATAAAGTTGTTGTCATTCTTTACGTACTAACTTGGGGAACCAAGAAGAACTCATCAAGCCATGTACATGCCACTGATGTCTACGCACTTCTATTCTTGTAGACAGTTGTTGGGCCTCCAAGTGCAGAGGTTTGTAGAACAACAATAAGTTTTCCCTTAAGTGGATCACCCAAGGTTTATCGAACTCAGGGAGGAAGTGGTCAAAGGTATCCCCTCTCAAGCAACCCTGCAATCAAGATACAAGAAATCTCTTGTGTTCCCAACACACCTAATACACTTGTCAGGTCTATAGGTGCACTAGTTCGGCGAAGAGATAGTGAAATACAAGTGGTATAGATAATTATAAGTGGTAAAGGTGCCAGAAAATAGCTTGCTGGCGTGTGGTTGACGTGGGAAAAGACTAAAGGCAATCTGAAATAAAGAAGGAAACAAGCAAACATGTAACAGATCTAATTGCAAACGGTGTATCAATGCTTAGAAACAAGGCCTAGGGATCATACTTTCACTAGTGAACACTCTCATATAAATATATTCTCTTCATGATACTACTCTTAACTACTCTCCGGTTGGACACTCTAATCGATGGTAGGGCTATAATAGCACACCTCAAAGTCCATCTTTCCCATCTAGAAAACCCCACACTGTCACCTTGAGCACTAGATGAGTCCAACAAACACCACAATTTCATAAAGACATCCAACTCCAAATATAACTCATAACAAGTATTTGTAATCTCTAGCCTAAGTGCGACCATGGTGTGCACACTGTCAACTTCACATACATGGGGAGAGCAGAGATCTATTAAAGCAGAGTAGCAAGGTAGATCTATAGATTACAAGCTCATGATCACAATATGATCACGCACAGAGAGAGAGATGAACACATAGCTATCGGTAGAACCCTTAGCCTCGAGGAAGAACTACTCCCTCCTCATCATGGGAATCAACAATGGTGATGGAGATGGTGGTGGAGATCAATGGAGATGGCTCCGGGGGCACTTCCCTGTCCGGCGAGTCTTGAACAGAGACTTTCTGTCCCCCGAATCTCCCCTTCGGTGGCGGTGGTGCTGCGGAACTTTTCGTGGATTTCTGATTGACAATTTAGGGTTTATGCCTCGAGAGGAATATATAGGCGAGAGGGGAGACCGAGGAGGTAACGGAGGGACCCACACCACCCCCTAGCGTGGCCTGGCCTGGCCCACGCCACCAGGTGGTGTGGCCACCCTCTGGCCCTTCTCCGTCTTGTATTCTGGCTCTATGTGTCCCCCGGTAAAATAATAAATTTGGCTTTTGTCCCGTCCAATTCCGAGAATATTCATTTTCTGACTTCCTGGAACCAAAATCAGCAGAAAACAGGCAGCTGGCACTATGGCTCTTGTTAATAGGTTAGTCCAAGAAATCATATGAAAAGTACTCCAAAGTGTGGACATAACATAAGAAAGTAGATAAAACCAAGCATGGAACATCAAAAATTCTAGATACATTTGCAATGTATCAACATCCCCAGGCTTAACTCCTGCTCGTCCTCGAGTAGGTAAGTGATAAAAAGAAAGAATAATTTTTGAGGTGACATGCACCATCATAAACTTGATCAAAGTATTTGTAAAACATTCAAAGCTGGGATCATAGTACAAACAAAAGATTCATGAATAACAATGCTTTGCATAACATTTGTTTTTTTCACATAAAGAAAACATAGTATAATAGTATTCAGCTGTCCCTCATAGAGTAGCAAATAAAATTACATAGGACACCTTCAAAGTTCATAGAGTGACTAGATACAAATAGTTTAAAACAAGCAATATCAAGGTATGCATTAATCAACTAGTCTTGGGACAATGCACATAGAACTAAGAATAGCCACTATGCTCTCAAAGTAGGTGCATAAAGGTAGAAGGTGGAGTCTCAATATAATGGTGGAAGAAAGGCCTTCATAGAAGGAAGTAGGGATTCAAGTCTCATAAAGAGCTTCCAAAAATTATGGTACTTATAGCTTTCAGCTCTCATTGCCCCTATCATAAGCATCTTGAAGTGATTAAGGTTAAAGTGAACAACCTATGGTGTACATGCTTGACGAAGTATAAGTTAGAAATATCATGTCCCTTGGATACGAGGGCCGCTCCTCATGCTACTCAAGTTTAGTCACCAGTAAGTTCTTGTCATCGTAAGTACATGTGTATCATAGAGAACCGCCAACGGGGTACCCCTTGCCTGATGATACGGAAGAATCCCCATATCAAAATGACAAGGTAAGAAGACAACGAGCATCTCAGCAATCTTCTTATTTACCATGGGAATATGGTGCTTTTTTCTCTCTTTCCTATTTTGATATCTCTTTTTTTCTCTTTCTATTTTTTCTCAATATAGGACTCTTTTTTATAAGAAGAATGCTTCATAGACAGCTCATTATGGTTACGCTGCAGGTTTCCACCATGTCAGCATGGATTAGACCAGCGGCCCAGGCGTTTCTCTAACACATATACATAACTCCATGGACATACAAGCTCCCCTTTCATTTCACACCGACGACATCCATATACAAAAGAGCATGATATCAACTAGGTACAAGTACCAAGTGCAATGTTGAAAGCGTTCCCCATGACAGCATTGTTCTGCTAATTCCCAACAAATAAGTGCAAGCATATACAACATAGACGACACAATGGTTCAAGTTTATTAAGGGCAAGAAAAGTAAAGTGTGCCATCAAGTTCGTGAGAGCTTTAGTCACTAGTTTTCTCATAACAAGTTTAATTTGGAAGGTAGATAAAAACATGAATATACTTGGAATAGCATATGCTAATAGGAAGGTATGGTGGACTCTTTGGAATAACTTGGTTTTAGGAGTTGGATGCATGAGTGGAACTCATACTTGGTTATGGAGGCTAGCAAAAGACGGGGAGCAACAAACTAAGAGAGCAATAATGGCCATAATCATGTAGAGCGACAAAACATCATTGATTAAAGCATAAAGTGATACTACAAGTTGAAAACTAAAGGATCATAAAGGCTTATGGTGACTTGGGATAGTCATAACATGGTGTGAGCATGCGCCAAGTCAACCCAAATAAAGCATCATAGGAGAATACCTCAATACTATGCTTTAATATGCTAAAACAACGCATGATTCATCCAAGGCACATTAAGCAATCTCAATTGTTTATAACATGTCATGCTATAGCAAAGAATACTAAGAATAAAGCCAAAACAACATCAAGCATGGCATGACAAAGCATAGGCCACAGTAAAAAACAAGCTCTTTTTACCACTTAAGCATGAACTTTCCTACTCTTTTCCAAACCAAACCAAACTATTTGAAAGCCAATGTATGAAAGAGGGGGTCCAACCAATTTATTCAGCAACTAAGCAAACAAAGCAAACGAAAAACCAAAACGAAAACAAAAAAGAAGACGCTCCAAGAACAACACAACTGTGCATGAAACAATAAAAATGAAGCGTTTGGAAGAAACCTGGGATTTTTTTTGATGAAGAGGGGGATGCCTTGGGCATCCCCAAGCTTTGACGTTTGTACTTCTTGGATATTTCTTGGGGTGACACGCATGGCATCCCCAAGCTTGAGATTTAGTCCATTCTTCATCTCATTACTCATTCCTTCCATACACCTAAATTTTTTCCTTCATACAAAACTTCACACAATCTTTATTAGCAACATTAGTGCACTCAAGATAATAAGTCTTTTAGGTTCAGTTCCAACACCAATAAAACTACCATTAAAAAACAAGCTACTTTAGCACTTCCCTCAAAAATCTCAATTCCCCAAAAGAACTCAAAAAGGAACCAACAAGAAGCAAATGCAAATAATGGTAGAAATCTGTCAAAATAGACCAGAAGGTAAAGACGATTTTTTTCGAAGACCTTCTGTTGCTCAAATCAAAAAGTGTTGAAATAACGAAAGTTAGATAACAACCTGGGTCAGAAGCACAAAAATTCACGCCTCAAAAGTATGTACAGAGATGTTACACGAATTTTTATGATGAAGCACAGAAATCTGTTTCGGGACAGCAACTTTCCCAATCATTACTTCTCTCTCATTAGAGGTTACTCTTGGCACAAAAAGCAAATAACAAGTATAATGAGCGGTTATTACTGAAGTATTAACTTCCAAGACTCATCTAAAACGTTTGGGTTATCTCCCAATAAGTACTTTTCTTTAACGCCTTTAAGTTAGGCATGATAATTTGAGAAGATGCTCACCTAAGAAATATGAATTGAGGTAAAAGAGAGCATCAAGAAGCAAATTCAAAGCACATTTAAGTCTAACCCACTTCCTATGCATAGGAATCTTGTAAAGAAACAAGTCATGAAAGCACAAATCAATAAGCATAGTAAAGCAAAACAAGTGCAACTTCAAGACTTTCAACATAAAGAGGGGAAACTTAATATTGTTGAGATACATAAGACCATGTTTCCCTCTCTCATAATAACTTTCAGTAGCATCATGAATAAAATTAACAATATAACTATCACATAAAACATTCTTATCATGAGCCACATGCATATAATCATTATTACTCTCCACATAAGCATAGTTATTCCTATTAATTATAGTGGGAGCAAATTCAACAAAATAGCTATCATTATTATTCTCATCACCATAATCATCAAATATAGGAGGCATATTGTAATCATTAATTTTCTCCTCAATAGTAAGTGGACTGAAAATATCATATTCATTATTGTAATCATCATATATTGGAGGTTTGGTATCATCATAAGCAATAGAATAGCTATCTTCCGAAGCTGGGGAACTAAAAAGATCATTTTCATAAAAACTATCTTCCCCAAGCTTAGACTTTTCCATAGCATTAGCAATAATGGTGTCCAAAGAATTCATACTAACAACATTGCTATTAGCATGCAAATAAAGTTCCATAGGTTTTTTAATTTTCTCTTCAAACACTTCATGTCCTAACTCAAGATAAATACTATAAAGCTCTCTAATTTTTTTGTTGTTTTCCATTAAGCCTAACTAGTGAAAACAAGAAACAAAAAGACAATTGCAGAATCTAAAGGAAATAACTTCAAGCACTCACACTGGAGGATGTGAGTACCTTTTACCTTACCTCCCCGGCAACGGCGCCAGAAAATAGGTGTTTGCCGTTGGAGGTTCTTCTTCTTTAATCCTCTGGTGTGAATACCTTTTACCTTACCTCCCCGGCAACGGCGCCAGAAAATAGTTTGATGTCTACGCACTTCTATTCTTGTAGACAGTTGTTGAGCCTCCAAGTGCAGAGGTTTGTAGAACAGCAGCAAGTTTTCCCTTAAGTGGATCATCCAAGGTTTATCGAACTCAGGGAGGAAGTGGTCAAAGGTATCCCCTCTCAAGCAACCCTGCAATCAAGATACAAGAAGTCTCTTGTGTCACGAACACACCTAATACACTTGTCAGGTGTATAGGTGCACTAGTTCGACGAAGAGATAGTGAAATACAAGTGGTATAGATAATTATAAGTGGTAACGCTGCCAGAATATAGCTTGTTGGCATGTGGTTGACGTGGGAAAAGACTAAAGGCAATCTAAAAT
Organism: Avena insularis; assembly: GCA_023614405.1. Lineage (NCBI taxonomy): Eukaryota > Viridiplantae > Streptophyta > Magnoliopsida > Poales > Poaceae > Avena > Avena insularis. Next base: position 652,310,144 of record CM042690.1, on the reverse strand, counting down.
AAAGAAGGAAGCAAGCAAACATGTAACAAATCTAATTGCAAATGGTGTATCAATGCTTAGAAACAAGGCCTAGGGCTCATACTTTCACTAGTGAACACTCTCATATAAATATATTCTCTTCATGATACTACTCTTAACTACTCTCCGGTTGGACACTCTAATCGATGGTAGGGCTATAACAGCACACCTCAAAGTTCATCTTTCCCATCTAGAAAACCCCACACTGTCACCTTGAGCACTAGATCAGTCCAACAAACACCACAATTTCATAAAGACATCGAACTCCAAATATAACTCATAACAAGTATTTGTAATCTCTAGCCTAAGTTCCACCATGGTGTGCACACTATCAGCTTCACACACATGGGGAGTGTAGAGATCTATTAAAGCACTTGAGTAGCAAGGTAGATCTACAGATTACAAGCTCATGATCACAATATGATCACGCATAGAGAGATTGATGAACACATAGCTACCGGTAGAACCCTTAGCCTCGAGGAAGAACTACTCCCTCCTCATCATGGGAATCAGCAATGGTGATGGAGATGGTGGTGGAGATCGATGGAGATGGCTCCGGGGGCACTTCCCCATCCCGGTAGGGTGCCGGAACAGAGACTTTCTATCCCCCGAATCTCCCCTTCAGTGGCGATGATGCTGCGGAACTTTTCGTGGATTTATGATTGACGATTTAGGGTTTATGCCTCGGGGGAATATATAGGCGAGAGGGAAGACCGAGGGGGTGCCGGAGGGGCCCACACCACCCCCTGGCGTGGCTTGGCCTGGCCCGCACCACCAGGTGGTGTGGCCATCCTCTGGCCCTTCTCCGTCTCGTATTCTGGCTCCAAGTGTCCCCCGGTAAAATAATAACTTTGGCTTTTGTCCCGTCCAATTCCGAGAATATTCATTTTCTGACTTCCTGGAACCAAAAACAGTAGAAAACAGGCAGCTGGCACTGTGGCTCTTGTTAATATGTTAGTCCAAGAAATCATATGAAAAGTACTCCAAAGTGTAGACAAAACATAAGAAAGTAGATAAAACCAAGCATGGAACATAAAAAATTATAGATACATTTGCAATGTATCAGCCACCGCACGAGAGAAATCCCTTAATAGCGCGGTAAAGCAATGGTTGTCGGTTACTGTCTGTTGTGGTTATGAGGACAATTGTGTAGCGGTTGCTGGCAAATCGTCCATATATGGAGCTCCTCCCACATGCATACACACTATGAGAATATTTGTTATAATACTCTCGATTACTTAGTCTAAATTTCTAGTGGTGTATTCGCTACTCCCTGAGAACGCCTTTTTCGTATTGTAGTTCCAAAGTTCTATTACACACGCGATTCTTACTTTTTGCATTAAGTTTTGCTTTACTTTAAATTACCTTGTTCAACCAAAAACCCCAAAACAACTCTACTTATCTTGCATCTTAAAGTTATTTCTTAAGTACTTCATTTAGTTATAGCTAAAAGCATTTTAGTCTTTTCGAAACTAGCTACAAATGATCTGTGTACTTGCAGTCATCAAGCTATTTTCTAGCACCGTTGCCGGGGAGCTTAGCGCTATAAGTCACTTTACTTTTAGTTATTTACTTTCGTTGTACTAATTTTTACTTAAGTTCCAGGACCACAACAATGGATAATACTCAACATTTAAACCAGCTTGAGGCAGTAAGGAAAATGGGTTCGCTTATGGACACTTTTATAACTATCAACAAAAGCATAAATCCGGATGGAGTCGAGATCCATCCTTTATTATTCGAATTGTTACACTCTGAGAAATTTGCAGGAACCAATGAAGAAAGTCCATATGGACATTTACAATTTTTTGAATATATTCTTAGTTCCTTTATTTTTCAACGACTGTAATTTTGATATGGTTAAAATCCAGTTGTTTAGACAAACTCTCTCTAATAATGTTTGTGACTAGTACACATCTTTTTGTGCAGAAGCACCAAGGACTTGGGAGGAATTGACAACTAAGTTCCCATCAAAATATTATTCTGAAAGCAAAGCTCAGAGGATGAGAGGTATTATTATCAATTTCAAAAATAATCCTAGTGAAGGCTTATATGAAGGATATCTAAGGTATAAAAGTTACCTAGATAATTTCCCCCATCATCGTTTACCTGATTGGTTAATCACCCATACATTTTATGGAGGGCTAAATATTGAAAATAGGACGAATCTAGACACTGCTTCAAATGGTAGTTTTCTATCTTATACCTATGATGAGGCTTGGAATCTAATAATAAAAATGAAAGAAGCAACTGAAAATTCGAAAGATAAGGAAAATATTACAAATAGTTTTTCAGAATATGCTTGCATTAATGATTTCCTTGCAGATGATAGGACAGATACAATGATTAAAACCCTCGGTATTGATTCTTACTCAATAAAGAAAATTATTGAGAATTATGCAGGGCATTTGCAGGTACCTATAGAATGAGAACCTCGTAAACCTCTCGAAGAAAAGAAGCATGCAAGAGCACTAATGGAAGAGTTCTCCTCGATACCTATACAAGGAATCTTTGAAAAAATACAAAGAAATGAAGAACAAATAAAGAAGAGACTGAAGAAACCAGAAAAGAACTCCGAAGCTACAAATATAAATAATGTTATAATAAAAGACCTTATGGAGGCACGAATAGTGGAGGATGAAGTGGTTATGTTAGACCATGAAACTTCGGAATTTATCCAAGGTAAGGTTCGAGGCAATGAAACTTCAAAACCTATGAACCATATATATTGTGGAGAAACTTTCTTATATGGAATTTGTGAACCAATTTCCACCATAAATATTATGTCGTCATCACTTTATCAAGAACTTCGCTACAACTTAAATAATCCAGATGTTGAACCGGTAGACACTATTATTAATTTGTCTAATAGAACCAATATAAAACTAGAAGGGGTAATCAGAAATATCTATATCTTTATTGGCTCACTCATGTACCCCCTTGATTTTCATATTGTTGATATGCCTCAAGATTCTTTCTTCCCTATTCTTTTAGGCAGACCTTTTATTTCCATCACCAAAGCTCGAGTGGATAATCAAAAGGAAACCATTTCACTAAAGTTTGGAGAAGAGGAAATGACATTCCACTTCACCAAACTAAAGAAGAGGCCATATGAAGTGGAGGATATTAAGGAAGAAAAGATGATTGCCGAGCTAGCGACAATTCATTTCAGCACTCCACAAGATCAATTAGAAAGGAGCTTGATTAATTGGGAAGAAGCACCGGATGATGAGAAGAAAGAAGACATGGATGATTACCTTGATTCAATTCCGGAAGCACAAAATCCACATAACTATGAAGAATTGGTAAGAACGGGAGATGAAGAACCTCCACCAATAGAATTGAAAAAACTTCAAGATAATATGAGGTATGAGTTTTTAGATAATGAAAATAAATGTCCCATTATTATTAGCAAGAATCTATCAGAAAATGAAACGATAAACTCATTTAAGTTTTGGTTAAGCATCATGAAGCCTTTGGATATACATTGAGTGATATTAAAGGAATAGATTCATCTATCATAACACATAAGACTACCATGTTTGATGATGCTGAACTAGTAGTAGATACGCAAAGAAGGCTTAATCCTAAGATGAAGGAGGTAGTAAGAAAATAAGTTATACATTTACTTGATGCTGGCAGAATATATCCTATTCCTGACAGTAAGTGGGTTAGCCCAACTCATTGCATACCAAGACAAGGTGGTCTTGATGCTGCTATGAATGAGGAAGGTGAGCTAGTTCCTGTGAGACCAATTGTAGGATATTATATGTGCATCGATTTTAGGGAACTAAATCGTGAGACACAAAAGAATCATAAACCTATGCCGTTCATGGATAAAATTCTAGAAAGAGTTAGTAATAATTCGTATTTTTGTTTTCTTGATGGTTATTCTAGATATTCTCAAATTGTCATACAGCCGGAAGATCAAGAGAAAACAACTTTTACTTGTCCTTATGGGGCATATGCTTATAGATTAATTCCATTTGGCTTATGTAATACAGCAGCAACTTTTCAGGAATGTGTTCTAAAGATTTTTGATGATTTTGTTGAGAAGACTATGGAAGTCCTAACAAACAATTTTGTCATTTGTGGAACAACTTTTGATAATTGTCTCTACAATCTGACCAGAGTTTTGCAGAGATGTAGGCAATCCAACATGGTTTTGAATTGGCAAAGCATTAACACTCCATGGACACATGTGATTCTCACATCCAAGCCATTCCCTCTGGTTATCCCGATTTCTGTCACTTCGGGGCCTTTGGTTGTAGACAACAACGTGTGTAAACAACTTGCAGGTAAGACCATAAACAATACTATCATAATGAATCAATAACATGTTCAGATCTGAAATCATGGCACTCGGGCCCTAGTGACAAGCATTAAGCATAAAAAGTTGCAACAAAGTCAAAAAGCACTAATAATAGATACTAGGCACCATGCCCTAACAATCTGATGCCATTACATGAACGATCTCATCCAATCCCTACCATCCCCATAACCTACAGCGGGGGATTACTCACTCATAGATTGGGGAAACATGTATGGTCGATGGAGAAGCGATGGTGACGATGATGGCGATGATCTCCTCCAATTCTCCGTCCCGGCAGGGTGCTAGAACGGAGTTTCTGGTTCCGAATCATGGAATCTGGTGGTGGCGGCAGAGCGGAACTCTTTTTGGAAAAACATCGAACCCCCTGAGTTTTTAGGTCAGAATGCAACTTATAGGCCAAGAGGGAGACCGAGGGGGTGTCTAGGGCGGCCAGACCACCCCCTGGCGCGGCCAGGCCCAGCCCGCATGGCCATGTGGTGTGGCCAGGCCCCAGCCCCACTCCGTCTCGTATTCTGGCTCCGAGAGTCTTCTGGTGAAATAGGATTTTTGGCATATTTTCCGGGATTTTTCTTGATAGTTGATTTTCTGCACAAAAAATAGACACCAAGGTAATTCTGCTGAAAACTGCGTCAGTCCGTGTTAGTTGCATCCAATGCACACAAGTTTAGAGGAAAAACAATAGCAAAAGTGTTCGGGAAAGTGGATACGTTTTGGTCGTATCAACTTGTTGGGTTCGCAGCATAGAAAACAAAAAATTTCCTATGGTGTGAACTATACGCCAAGATCTATCTACTAGGTACAAAGCAACGGGTGGACATACATCCAACGAGAACTTACCCTCATAGACAACGAGCTTTGTTAACGAGTAGGAACTCGTGGTTGATGTAGTCGTACACTTGCCAATCTCAAGATCGTGATGAAGTCCAGCAGGTCCGGTTCCAGCATGTCCATCAGATCCAGCTCCAGCACCACCAAGTCCAGCACCGCAAAGCAGCGGTACATCCGTGATCGCCCACACGTCCGGTACCCCGACAACCTCCGTCCCTCGCTCCAACAAAGCAGCGGAAGCAACAACTTCTTTCAAGATAAAGCCACTGGGAACATGTATCTCGCTAATCCGAGACCATGGGGAATAATACTAGAGGGGGAGAGAGATCCTTCACAAGGAGGTGTGTTTGAGAAGTGAGGAGGGGGTGGCCTTTTATAGGAGTAGGGGGGTGCCCCTCCTTCATGGCCGGCGCATGGAGGAGGTGTCTCTTCACCTCCTCCATTCATGTGGTGGTAACTCCCTCCACATAAATTTGCCCCTTCACATTCTCTTTTAAAGTCTCCACTTTAAATGCATTAAATTTCTCCAAATTTAATGCTCTCTCATTTAATAAAACTATTTTATTAATTTTATTCAGAATTTTGTTAATTACTTTAATTAACAAACATTCACATAAAACCCCCTGCAACATTTCAATATTACATGCAGAACCAATTTCAACATTTTCACCCGAAACAGTTTCGGTGTCTATTGAAATAATTCCAGCGCTTTCTTAAATCTTTATCTGAAACATATTTGCTCCAAATGGTGTCGGTATCCCTTAAGTGTGTCACCCTACGGTTCGTGAATAATGCAGACATGATCGAGACCCCTCTCAGATCAATAATTAGAAGCGGGACCTGGAGATCCATACTGACTCCTACACATTCAACGATGACTTCTGTGATCGTGAGAACCTTTAACGCTTGTAACTAAATCCCTTTGTCCCTCGATATATTACATGTCCGAGATTTGATCATTGGTATCTCCATACCTAGTTTTATCTCGTTACCGACATGTACTCTTTTCTCGTTCCCGTGATATAACATTCTAGTGATCACATCACTTGCTTGCAAGCTATTTCAATGTGATATCACCGAGAGGGCCCAGAGTATATCTATCCGTCATCGGGATGGACAAATCCCACTCTTGATCCATGAGCCTCAACATAACACCTTCATAGCACTGAACCCACCTTTATAGTCACCCCTATTAGGTGACGTTTGATGTTATCAAGATACTCTTCCGGTGTTAGCAATTAACATGATCTCATGGTCTAAGGATAAAGATTACTTCGTATGATGTTATAGCAATATAAACATAATGACTTGATCGTAATGCTATACTTCGGATGAATGTTCATCACATCATTCCACCAATGGTGTGACCTTGTTATTAACAACATCCAATGTCCATGATCAGGAAACCTTGATCATCTTGTTAATCAACAAGCTAGTCTATAATAGAGGCTTGACTAGGAACCATTTTTGTTTATTAAACACACATGTATTGATGTTTCCGAATCAATACAATTCTAGCATGTAAAATAAACATTTATCATAAACATGGAATAAGATAATAACCACTTTATTATTGCCTCTCGGGCATATTCCCTTCACAACTTCCCCCAAGCTTAGCTTATTGCTTGTCCTCAAGCAATTCAGTTGAAAACTGAGTGCGATAAAAGAAACTTTCACGAACACATTTGCTTCATATGATGTATATATTCTCAGCATGTGATCAACTATGTAGGCAATTCATAATAAGGAGTGTGGAACTAAGTTTACTTAATAGTCATTGCAGGCTATGAAGAGATTCCAACTCAAAAATAATAAGTAGCATGAAGCATAAACATAAGCAACATGGCAATGCTCATAAAAAGGTATGATAGAGTGGTATCTCGCTTGCCTTTTTTTGTAGAGCAAACATAAATTCCAAGGCACCTCTGAAGTTCAAGCGAAGACTAGAAGTGAAGATATCAAAGATACAAGCATCAAAGTCATAACACAAATAATCAAGTTTTGAGACAAGCATATTACACTAAGAATGACAACTATGATCTCAAGAAAGTGCTCATAGAATGGGTGATGACTCAACAAGGAAATGAAAAAGGTTTTGCATAGTTTGAAAGGCTTCCAAATGCTGAAAGTATGGTACTCGTTAGCTTTCAGCTCTCATTGCCCCTATCATAAGCATCTTTAGGTGATTAAGGTTAAAGTGACACAACTAAGAGGATATGCTTGAAAAGTTATAAGCTAAAGTCTAATGCCCCTTACTTACAAGTACTGGACCTCATGCTACTCAACTTTAGTAACAAGTAAGCTCTTGTCATTGTAAGTACATATGTATCATAGAGAACCGCCAACGGGGTACCCCTTGCACATGATATAGGAGCTATCCCATAATCAAAATGACAAGGCAAGCAGGCAATGAGCATCTCAGCGATCTTTTTATTTGCTATTTGCATAGGTTTTTATTGAGGATGCTTCATAGAGTGCTCATTATGGTTATGCTGCAAGTTTCCACCATGATTAGGCATGGCTTAGGCTAGCGGCCCAGGCGTTTCTCTAACACACATACAAACTCCATGATCTTACAAGTTCCACTTTTATTTCACATCACTGGGATCCATAAGCAAAAGAATCATGATATCAACGGGATACAATAAACAAGTGCAATGTTGAAAGCGTTCCCCGTGATACATAGTTCTGCTAATTTCAACTTATAAAGCGCAAGCATATACGCAACAAAGATGGACACAATGGTTCAAGTTTATTAAGTGCAAGAAAAGTAAAGTGTGCCATCAAGTTCATGAGAGCTTTAATCACTAATTTTCACATAACAAGTTTAATTCGGAAGGTAGATAAAAGCATGAATATACTTGGAATAGCAAATGCTAATAGGTAGGTATGGTGGACTCTTTGGAATAACTTGGTTTAATGGAGTTGGATGCATGAGTGGGACACATATTTGGTTATGGAGGCTAGCAAAAGACTGGGAGCGACCAACTAAGAGAGCAATAATGGCCATAATCATGTAGAGCGACAAAACATCATTGATTAAAGCATAAAGTGATATTACAAGTCGAAAACTAAAGGATCATAAAGGCTATGGTGACTTTGGATAGTCATAACATGGTGTGAGCATGCGCCAAGTAAACCCAAATAAAGCATCAAAAGAGAATACCACAATACTATGCTTTAATATGCTAATACAACGCATGATTCTTCCAAGGCACATTAAGCAATCTCAATTGTTTATAACAAGTCATGCTACAGCAAAGATCACTAAGCATAAATCCAAAACAATACCAAGCATGGCATGACAAAGCATAGGTCACAATCAAAAACAAGCTCCTTTTACCACTTAAGCATGAACTTTTCCTACTCTTTTCCAATCCAAACCAAACTATTTGAAAACCAATGTATGAAAGAGGGGGTCCAACCAATTTATTTAAGCAAACCAAACAAAACTAAGCAAACGAAAAACCAAAAACAAAAACGAAGACGCTCCAATAACAACACAACTGTGCATGAAACAATAAAAATGAAGTGTTTGGAAGAAACCTGAGATTTTTATTGATGAAGAAGGGGATGCCTTGGGCATTGATATGTTGCTAACGTATCCATAATTTTTGATGTTCCATGCTTGGTTTTATCTACTTTCTTATGTTTTGTCCACACTTTGGAGTACTTTCTATACACTTTCTTGGACTAACCTATTAACAAGAGCCACAGTGCCAGCTGCTTGTTTTTTGCTGTTTTTGGTTCTAGGAAAGTCAGAAACTGAATATTCTCGGAATTAGACAGGACAAAAGCCAAAGTCAGTTTTTCACCAAGGGACACAAGGAGCCAGAATACGAGACGGAGAGGGGCTAGGGGCACCACACCACCTGGCCGCGTGGCCCAGCCTGGCCCATGCCAGGGGGTGGTCTGGCCGCCTCCGGCACCCCCTCGGCCTCCCCTTTTGCCTATAAGATGCCTTCGATACAGAAACCCTAAGTACCTGATCAAAATTCCACGAAAGAGTCTATAGCCGCCGTCATCTCCATCCCTAGATCGGGAGGGATCTGAAGCTCTTCCCGGCACCCTGCCGAAGAGGGGAATTCACCCTGGAGCCCTTCTTTATCACCATGCAAGCCTCCGGTGTGATGCGTGATTAGTTCATCCTTGAACTACAGGTCCATGTAGTAGCTAGATGGCTGGTTCTCCTCCTTTGTGCTATCATATTTAGATCTTGTGAGCTCCGTTCATGATCAAGATCATCTATTTGTAATTCCTACATGTTGTGTTTGCGAGGATCCGATGGATATTGAGATGCTATTTTAGATTGATTATTGATTCTATCATGTCTTTGTTATTTGTGATCTTGCATGCTTTTCGTTGTTAGTAGCTATCTTGGCCAAGTAGATGCTAGCAACTCCAAGAGTTAGTATTTATGCTCGATAGTGGGTTCATGCCTCTAGTAATCTGGGGAAGTGATAGAAATCTCTAAGGTGGTAGATGTGATGTTGCTACTAGGGAGAAAACAACAATCCTTTGTTTATTCCTATTTTTTACTTTACACGCAATGCGTAATGCAATTATTTGTTGCTTGCAACTTAATACTAGAGGGGGTTCGAATGATAACCTGAAGGTGGATTATTAGTCATAGATGTAGTTGGATTACGGTCTATGTATAATGTTGTAATGCCCAATCAAGTCTCAAAGGAGTCAAGATGGGTAGTATATGCCCCGCTGTAATTTGTTCACCCAACATGTCATATATCTTAAGGAGAGCCACCACTAGTGAACTATGGACCCCGGTCCTTTCTTTTAGTATCAATCTACAACTGTTTACTGCTTTCTGTTTACTTTCTGCAAACTATTACTTTCTTCCACATAATATGTTTAATCCTTTGTTTTCAGCAAAACCGGTGAGATTGACAACCTCACTGTAAGTTGGGGCAGAGTTCTGTGGCTGTGTTGTGCAGGTTTCCACGTTGCTACTGGCACCGGTAGTGCGCCCTGCCAAAGTTCAGCTAGCAACACCTTGGAGGTGTTTCCTTGCTCCTACTGGATTGATAACCTTGGTTTCATAACTGAGGGAAAACTTGTTGATGTGCTCATCATACCTTCCTCTTGGGGTTCCCCAACAAGCTCGATATATTTTGGGCCATTAAGCACTTTTTCTGGCGTTGTTGCTAGGGAGTCAAGGACATCTTCACAAGGGGATCCCCTCATAACCAATCTCTTTACTTTGTTGTTTTTGTTTTTCTTAGTTTATTTTATGCTTTGTTTGCTTGTTCTTTTTATCAAAAATACAAAAAATTAGTTCCTACTATAGTTTTTATTTTTGTTGGTCCATTATTGTCTTGCTTTATCATGCTTTCTATCAATGGTTAGTTTCTTTGAAACTGAATCTAATTGGCAAGGGGGGTTCATAGAAGAACAAAAATATTATTATAAGGAACACCGCTTGTCACAAAAAGGGAAACACTTATGGGAACAAATTAATAAATTGTATACCATTGCTAGAAACGTGTGCTCTACTTATAATATTACTTATTGCTTTGATGAATCTTGTTGCTATAAGAGGTATAAACACCTCCCTTTTTAATGTGAGTATAATGATGATGTTACCATATCTTCTTATGTTAAGGGAAACTATGGCTTTTATGATGTGGAACAAATTGAAGAATTTATTGCTTGGAAGGGTGCATTCGAACTAGCTTATTTGCTTGAAAATACTGATGATGCACCTTATAAATATGAGGTTTATGATATAATTCATTTTTCCTTTGATAATTACAAGGAAGAAAATGGCTATATTCTTGAATATCTTAATAGATGCTCTCCACCAGCGGAAGAGACTAATGCCTTGCAGGAGCCTATGGAAGAAGAAATTGCTGAAACTGGAAGCTCATTAGATGAAAAAGAGGAGGAGAGTGATGATCAAGAGGAGGAAGAATGGATCTACCCATTCCTACCTTCTAATGAGAGTAACTATTTACCCCTTACAATATTTGATTGTCCCCCATGCTTACTAAAGGAGGATGAATGTTATGTTCCTGAGGATTCTTTTGAAAATGTTTATAATAAAGCTCTAGTGCTTGTAGATCATGAAAATCATGCTTTATGTGATAGTTATATTGTTGAGTTTATTCATGAGGCTACTGAAAATTATTATGAGAGAGGAAAATATGGTTATAAAAGTTTTCATGGCACTGAAACACATCTCTATTTGCTGAAAGTTTTGAAGTTACTCTCGTTTTATCTTCCTATGCATGTCGCTTTGTTCTTTGTGAATTTATTTGCATACAAGATTCCTATGCATAGGAAGTGGGTTAGACTTAAATGTGTTTTGAATTTGCTTCTTGGTGCTCTCTTTTACTTCAATTCATATTTCCTATCTGAGCATCTTCTCAAACTATCATGCCTAACTTAAAGGCTTTAAAGAAAAGTACTTATTCGGAGATAACCCAAAAGTTTTAGATGAGTCTTGGAAGTTATTACCTCTGTAATAACCACTCCTTATCCTTTTTATTTGCTTTTTGTGCCAAGAGTAACCTCTAATGAGAGAGAAGTAATGATTGGGAAAGTTCCTGTCCCGAAACAGATTTCTGTGCTTCACCGTAAAAATTCGTGTAAAATCGTTGTACGTCGTTTTGAGGCGTGAATTTATTATGCCCCAGGTTGTTACCTAACTTTAGTTAGTTCAACACTTTTTTATTTGAGCAACAGAAGGTCTTCGAAAAAATTCGTCTTTACCTGCTGGTCTGTTTTGACAGATTTCTGCCATTATTTGCATTTGCTTCTTGTTGGTTCCTTTTTGAGTTCTTTTCGGGAATGGAGCTTTTTAAGGGAAGTGCTACAGTACCTTGTGTTTTGATGGAAGTTTTATTGGTGTTGAAACTGAACCTAAAGACCTATTATCTTGAGTGCACTAATGTTGCTAATAAAGATTGTGTGAAGTTTTGTATGAAGGAAAAATTTCAGGTGTATGGAAGGAATGAGTAATGAGATGAAGGATGGACTAAAGCTCAAGCCTGGGGATGACACGTGTGTCACCCCAAGAAATATCCAAGAAGTACAAGCATCAAAGCTTGGGGATGCCCAAGGCATCCCCTTCTTCATCAATAAAAATCCCAGGTTTCTTCCAAACACTTCATTTTTATTGTTTCTTACACAATTGTGTTGTTCTTGGAGCGTCTTCTTTTTTGTTTTCATTTTGGTTTTTCGTTTGCTTGGTTTTCTTAGTTTGCTGAATAAATTGGTTGGATCCCCTCTTTCATACATTGGTTTTCAAATAGTTTGGTTTGGATTGGAAAAGAGTAGGAAAGTTCATGCTTAAGTGGTCAAGAGAGCTTCTTTTTTACTCTGGCCTATGCTTTGTCATGCCATGCTTGATATTGTTTTGGCTTTATTCTTAGTATTCTTTTCTGTATCATGACTTGTGATAAACAATTGATATTGCTTAATGTGCCTTTGAAGAATCATGCATTGTTTTAGCATATTAAAGCATAGTATTATGGTATTCTCATTTGATGCTTTATTTGGGTTGACTTAGCACATGCTCACACCATGTTATGACTATCCCAAGTCACCATAAGCCTTTATGATCCTTTAGTTTTCAACTTGTAGTATCACTTTATGCTTTGATTAATGATGTTTTGTCGCTCTACATAATTATGGCCATTATTGCTCTCTTCGTCGATCGCTCCCAGTCTTTTGCTAGCCTCCATAACCAAGTATGAGTTCCACTCATGCATCCAACCCCTAAAACCAAGTTATTCCAAAGAGTCCACCATACCTACCTATTAGCATATGCTATTTCAAGTATATTTATGCTTTTGTTTAACTTCCGAATTAAACTTGTTATGATAAAACTAGTGATTAAAGCTCTCACGAACTTTATGGCACACTTTACTTTTCTTGCCCTTAATAAACTTGAACCATTGTGTCGTCTATGTTGTATATGCTTGCACTTATATGTTGGGGATTAGCAGAACCATGATGTCATGGGGAACGCTTTCAACATTGCACTTGTACTTTGTACCTAGTTGATATCATGCTCTTTTTACTATGGATGTCGTCGATGTGAAATGAAAGGGGAGCTTGTTAGTCCATGGAGTTATGTATGTGTGTTAGAGAAATGCCCAGGTCGCTGGTCTAATCCATGCTGTCATGGTGGAAACCTGTAGCGTAACCATAATGAGCTGTCTATGAAGCATTCTTCTTACAAAAAAAGAGTCAGATATTGAGAAAAAAAGATAAAAAAAAGAGATATGAGAAACGAGGAAAGAGAGAAACAAAAGCACCATTTTCCCATGGTAAATAAGAAGATTGCTGAGATGCTCGTTGTCTGCTTGCCTTGTCATTTCGATATGGGGATTCTTCCGTATCATCAGGAAAGGGGTACCCCGTTGGCGGTTCTCTATGATACACAAGTACTTACTATGACAAGAACTTACCGGTAACTAAACTTGAGTAGCATGAGGAGCGACCATCGTATTCAAGGGACATGAGATTTCCAACTTATACTTCGTCAAGCATATACTCCATAGTTTGTTCACTTTAACCTTAATCACTTCAAGATGCTTATGATAGGGGCAATGAGAGCTGAAAGCTAAGAAGTACCATAATTTTTGGAAGCTCTTTATGAAACTTGAATCCCTGCTTCCTTTTATGAAGGCCTTTCTTTTACTTTTATGTTGAGTCTCCACCTTCTATCTTTATGCACCTATTTTGAGAGCATAGTGGCCATTCTTAGTTCTATGTGCATTGTCCCAAGACTTGTTGATTGATGCATAACTTTGATATTGCTTGTTTTAAACTATTTGTATCTAGTCGCTCTTATGAACTTTGAAGGTGTCCTATGCATTTATGTTTGCTACTCTATGAGGGACAAGCTGAATACCACTATGCTATGTTTTATTTATGTGAAACAAACGAACATCTTGGAAAGCATTGTTATTCATGAATCTTTTGTTTGTGCCTTTTCATGTTGCAACTTAGTTTCTTTGTCTTGTTGTTAGAACTTTATCTTTCATGTTATGATTGAAGTACTATGATCCCATCTATCAATGTGTTACAAATACTTTTATCAAGTTTATGATGGTGCATGTCACCTCAAAAATTATTCTTTCTTTTTATCACTTACCTACTCGAGGACGAGCAGGAGTTAAGCTTAGGGATGTTGATACGTTGCTAACGTATCCATAATTTTTGATGTTCTATGCTTGGTTTTATCTACTTTCTTATGTTTTGTCCACACTTTGGAGTACTTTCTATACACTTTCTTGGACTAACCTATTAACAAGAGCCACGATGCTGCTTGCCTATTTTACATTGTTTTGGTTCTAGGAAAGTCAGAAAATGAATATTCTCGGAATTGGACGGGATAAAAGCCAAAGTCGGTTTTTCATCGAGGGACACAAGGAGCCAGAATACAAGATGGAGAGGGGCTAGGGGGCCACCACACCACCTGGCCCACGCCAGGGTGTGGTTTGGCCGCATCCGGCACACCCTCGGCCTCCCCTTTCGCCTATAAGATGCCTCCGATACAGAAACCCTAAGTACCCGATCAAAATTCCACGAAAAAGTCTGTAGCCGCCATCATCTCCATCTCTAGATCGGGAGGGATCTGAAGCTCTTCCCAGCACCCTGTCGGAGAGGGAAATTCACTCTGGAGGCCTTCTTCATCACCATGCAAGCCTCCGGTGTGATGCGTGAGTAGTTCATCCTTAGACTACGGGTCCATGTAGTAGCTAGATGGCTGGTTCTCCTCCTTTGTGCTATCATATTTAGATCTTGTGAGCTCCGTTCATGATCAAGATCATCTATTTGTAATTCCTACATGTTGTGTTTGCGAGGATCCGATGGATATTGAGATGCTATTTTAGATTGATTATTGATTCTATCATGTCTTTGTTATTTGTGATCTTGCATGCTTTTCGTTGTTAGTAGCTATCTTGGCCAAGTAGATGCTAGCAACTCCAAGAGTTAGTATTTATGCTCGATAGTGGGTTCATGCCTCTAGTAATCTGGGGAAGTGATAGAAATCTCTAAGGTGCTAGATGTGATGTTGCTACTAGGGAGAAAACAACAATCCTTTGTTCATAAAACAATCGTATTGTTTACTTTACACACAATGCGTAATGCAATTATATGTTGCTTGCAACTTAATACTGGAGGGGGTTCGGATGATAACCTGAAGGTGGATTATTAGTCATAGATGCAGTTGGATTACGGTCTATGTGTAATGTTGTAATGCCCAATCAAGTCGCAAAGGAGTCAAGATGAGTAGTATATGCATGATTGCTTTCTCGATGTTTGTCAATTTCCCCGCTATAATTTTTTCACCCAATATGTCATCTATCTTAAGGAGAGCCACCACTAGTGAACTATGGACCCCGATCCTTTCTTTTACTATCAATCTACAACTATTTACTGCTTTCTGTTTACTTTCTGCAAACTATTACTTTCTTCCACATAATACGTTTAATCCTTGTTTTTAGCAAAACCGGTGAGATTGACAACCTCACTGTAAGTTGGGGGCAGAGTTCTGTGGTTGTGTTGTGTAGGTTTCCACGTTGTTGCTGGCACCGGTATTGCGCCCTGCCAAAGTTCAGCTAGCAAAACCTTGGAGGTGTTTCCTTGCTCCTACTGGATTGATAACCTTGGTTTCATAACTGAGGGACAACTTGCTGATGTGCTCATCATACCTTCCTCTTGGGGTTCCCCAATGAGCTCGATATATTTTGGTCCATCAGGCATCCCCAAGCTTTGACGCTTGTATTTCTAGGATATTTCTTGGGGTGACACGGGTAGCATCCCCAAGCTTGGGCTTTTGTCGATTCTTCATCTCATTACATCATTCTTTCCCTACACCTGAAAATTTCCTTCATACAAAACTTTACACAATCTTCATTAGCAACATTAGTGCATTCAAAAGATAATAAACCTTTGGGGTTTAGTTTTAAAACAGCAAAACTTTCATTAAAAACACAAGATACTGTAGCAACTCCCTCAAAAAGCTCAATTCACTAAAAAGAACCCAAAAAGAAATAGATAAAGAGGCAAATGCAAATAATGGCAGAAATCTGTTCAAATAGACCAGCAGGTAAAAACCAATTATTTCGAAGACCTTATGTTGCTCAAATAGAAAAGTGTTGAACTAACGAAAGTTACATAACAATCTGGGGCAGAAGCACAAAAATTCATGCCTCAAAAAGACGTACATAGATTTTACACGAATCTTTACGCTGAAGCACAAAAATCTGTTCCGGGATAGCAACTTTCCCAAGTATTACTTCTCTCTCATTAGAGGTTACTCTTGGCACAAAAACCACACAAAAATAATAAGGAGAGGTTATTATAGAGGTAATAACTTCCAAGACTCAACTAAAACTTTTGGGTTATCTCCCAATAAGTACTTTTCTTTAATGCCTTTTGTCGTTGTGTTGGGAATGGCAGTACCTAAGGAGGTTAGATAGAGGTGTGGGGACTAGCAGGGAAGCTATCGATGGAGTCCGCAGGCGGGATTGGATACAAGCAAGCATAGCTAGACGCAGGAAGTACCCAGGTTCGGAGCCCTCATGATGAGGTAAAGCTCCTACTCCTGCCGGATCTGACTATGAGGGATATACGAACTACAAGTGCTCCTCGAGCTGTATTCTCTAGATACTGCCTTAAATGCACTCAGACCAACCCTTACTACTGAGGCCTTGCCTCTCCTTATATAGGCAGAGAGGCAACAGCCTCACTGGCCAGTCCAACAGGCGAGCCCCACAGGCGTGTCCCAGCCGACTGGTCATCTACAGTGTCCGGTACAGTGTGTCCCATCGGAGTATGAGCGGTATGGCTGTCGTAGGCACAGTGGACGCCGTGCGAGCCTGTCGTCAGCATCGAGCCACTGTTCCTGCGTCATCCTTGCAAAGTGTTCGGTATGGCCGAGTAGTTGCCGGTCTTGTCATCATACAGGGTGTACCGTGCACTGATACGCACGTCGTCCTGCCCTCGTTGATTGGTTCCGGCTACGCCGCCGTAGCCGGCTGCTTCTTGCTGATCCAGCTACCATGCGGTAGCCGGCCTGACTTGCCTTGTCCGGCTGCATCTGGTTAGCTGGATGCGATCTGACTGCCCAGTTTCTTGTCCGGTTAGGGTATCTGGGGATCATCCCCCCGACACTAGCACCCGAGCACGTGCCGCCCTTAGGCGAAATGTGCGCGCGCTCCCTCTTGGTTTTGAATTTGTGTCCGGCTACGCCTGGCGATTACGCTACCCGTGACGTCAGTGCTGACACCGGCCACGCGCGCACGCGCCATCATTGCACTGCGGCGGGCAGCGTAACGTCCCGTCACACGTCGCCTCGAGAAACTACTGCCCGACGCTTTAGTTCCCGCTCCAGGATCTTCTGCGCACGGGATCTAGGCGGCGGTTGGGGGAGGGTTGCCTGGATGAGTGTCGCGTGGCACCGTGGACGGTTGCTCTTCCAGCCCTTTAAAGGGACGCCACGGGGGGAGAACTTCCCTTCCTTCGTTCTCCCGCTTCTAGTTGCCCTCTTCCTTCCGCGCTCCTGCCCTCTGTGCTCTTCCTTTGCTGTTGTTGTAGCCCGCTGCACCGCTCGTTCGTCATCGGCGGCGGTACGGGCCACCTCCACTCCTCTGTCGCCGCGCCTCCTTGTCAGCCGGAGATGGCAGCCGAACGTGGAGCCTGGTGCGGCTCCTCCGTCACGGAGGACCACATCCAGAAGTATCGCGCTACTCGCGTCCTTCTGCCGGAGGAGGAAGTAGCGGTGCGGCTAGCGTCGGCGGGAGAGGTGTCGCCGCACCCGGCGGAGGGAGAGAGAGTCATCTTCCTCTCGCATCTGGCGCACGGGTTCACATTGCTGGTGCACCCCTTCTTCCTCACGTTCTTGGCCTTCTTCGATCTCCGCCTCCACCACCTTGGCGCCAATGCAATCGGAATGCTGGCACACTTCATGGCGTTCTACGAGAGCTACCTCGGGATCCAACCGGATCTCAGGCTCTTCTGTCGGCTCTTCCGAGTCCGGCCGCAGGTGCAGTTCACGAAGGGACCGCTAGTCGTCTGCGGCTGCGCCTCCATCTACTCCCGCGCGCAGACCGGCTACCCGAAGTTCCGGCTGCATGACACGGTACGACTGTGGCAGCTGTCGTACTTCTATGTCAAGAACGTCACCAACATCGATTGGATCAACCTTCCTGCCTTCTAGAATGTCGAGTCCAGCCGGCAGCACTAGGAGCTAAAGATTTATGGCGACAAGGCGGAGTCGGACGTGATGCTGCAGCGCATGCGCTCCCTCGTCACCTGCCGGCTAACCGGCCTGGACATCACCCTCAGTTGGATGTCCCGGCTGATGATGTCGTTGCACTAGCGAGCGCACAAAATGTGCTTCTACTCTGGCTGGTTGGACCCGACCCGGCTATCGCGCCGCGATCCCCGCTACCACAACCTAAAGGAGTGGGTGTGGACGATCACGAAGGAGTGGCTGCCAGAGGGCTGGACCTTCAGCCTGGCGCCCTACAACCGGGACAACCGCGCGCCCCGGGTAGGTCCTTTTAGCCGGAGCTTTCTTTCGTATTTCTTGCCTTTCTTTCTTGCTTTATTCAACTAACTTCTTGTATTCGGCAGATCTTCCCTTGCATCCTTCGCGAGGAGGGTGAGCCCCCCTCAAGGCGTTTACGCCTGACTTGCCCGAGCCGCGTGCTCGACGGTGATGCCTTCCCTAGTCGGAATGACAAACCGGTCGCTGACCCCCACGCGGAGGTTGACGAGGAGGAGGAGGCCGCGCCGGCCTCCGATCCGGTGCAGCGCCCTGCGATGGACGGCGAGGCTGGCGGGAGCGGCTCCAGCCGTTCCAGCTCCAGCCGCCCTACCGCGGAGGATCCGGCTCCCAAGAGGAGCCGGACCGGCGCCCTTCCGCCGAGTCGCCTTGGCCGGAAGAAGGGGCCGCCCCTGTTGTGCAGGGGTATGTCCCTCTTCCTTTTTCTTTCACCATCTTTTGTTTGTTTCTTTTCCTCCCTTTGTTCCTTTGGCTTATTTGCTTTTCTTTCCTTCTTCTCGTCTTCTGTCTTCTTAGCACGCTGGTCTCCTTTGGAGCCACGAGCCCGGCGCGAGCGCCAAACGGGTCGCCACCCCGCGCTCCGACCACGTCTGCCAGCGCCCCTCCTTCTTCCGAGGCACCACCTCCGCCGCCACCTCGAGCTAAACCGGCTGCCTCCGCCGGATCGGAGGGTCCTCAGTCGTACGTGGTGGCCCAGCCGGAAGCGGAGGGTTCTCAGCCGGGTGGCTCTTCCGCAGGCCCGCGAGGAGCCGCAGCCGGCAAGGAACTCGTGGTTGTCGGTGCTAACAACTCCGATGACGAGCCGGGAGAGGAGTGGAGGACAGCGGTGGTTGCCGCGAAGGAGTCCTTGGCCATCAACGCCGTGGATGACAACGCCTCCTCGGCCGCCTCGCTGACGGACCTGGCCACCACCCTCGAACTGGCGGTGAAGGAGATCCGGCGGCTGGAGGCCGCAGCCGGCAGGAATCGGTCCTTGGAGCAGAAGCTTGCTGCTGCCAACGGAACCTCCCAGAGTAAGTTTGCTTCATCCAGCTTGCTTTTTTTGCTGATAGCCAGTTTTGTCGCAGCTATCATCGTGTGCGCTCAGCGCGAGATCGATCGCTTGAAGAAAGCGAACGACCGGCTGAGCAAGTCCAACTCCACTCTGTGGCTGTAGAACAAGGATTGGCCCGCGAAGGTAGACGGTCTAGAGGCCACCATCAAGGAGCGCGACGCCTCGCTCGCCAGCCGGATCGAAGCCTTCAACCTTCTCGAGGCCCAGAACAAGGACCAAGAGAAGGAGATCAAACGGCTGGCGACGAAGGAGAAGGCTCTGGTGGAGGAGCTGATGCAAGTTGGCCACATAGCTAAGGGTAAGTTCCTCTTTTCCGTCTCCCTTTCATTCCGGATCACGGATTGCCGGATCTGACTCTCTTTTTCTGACAGTGTTTTATCCCGGCATAGACCTGCTGGCGTACAACCGGCTACAAGAGAACTGGCCGGGAGCGCAGCCGATGGCCCAGGAGCTTGTCGTCCTTCTTGGCGAGGAAGCTGCCAAGCTTCGTCAAGCGGGGCGGGACATCTTCTCGTTCCTGTGGCCGGATGCTCCGGTTCCAGAGACAATGGTGCAGTTGGCTGCGAAGGTTGGGGAGGTGCCGGCTGTAGTGGACCGGCTGCGGGACTTGGCGGCGCAAGCCGGAGCGGAGATAGCTCTGGCTCTCATGCTCTCCTGGTACAAGGACGCCCGTGTCGAGAAGATCGACGGAGGCTTCCACGCCGACGCCGACCATACCGCCATCCGCTAGGCCCATCCAGAACTCCGAGGCTCCGCCATCAAGATCGCCGACTACGTGGACCCTGACGAGGTGCTCACCGACTCAGAGTCTGTCGGTACTCCGGATGTGGAGGCCTCGACGCAGCCGGTTGCGGGCGCCGGAACTGGATCAAACGCCGCGCCTCCTCCTCCGCTTGAAGCTTCCGCTAGTCAAGACGCTCCGCATGGCAAGGGTCCTGTTGTCTAGTCGCTGCCCCGGGATGCCGGGTGTATTTGTCTTGTTCAATCTTGTTTTGAAACTTGTCTGTCTATACCGGTTGTCTCTGGTGCCGAGTAAACTTATGGGAGCTTCGGCTCCTTTTTCCTTTGCTTGTTAATTTTGAACTGGCTTGACCTCACTTTAGCTTGTGTACTTTGCATTTTGTTTTAGCATTTCATCGATTGACTTTATCGGGTTGACTTCGCCCGGCTACGCGCCTTTAGCCGGGGGAACTGTACCTCTAATGGGGGCGCGCTAGCGCACCCACTGGGTGTAGCCCCCGAGATTCATAGTAGCTGGCATAGCCAGGTGCTTCGAATCTTCCTTCTTTTCCCCAAATCTTCTAACTTTATCCGACTAGACTCGTCATAGTCGGCTGCTTCCGCTGGCTGAACACCTTCAGCCGGGGAACTAACATTCCAGAGGAGGCGTGCGAGCGCACCCACTGGGTGTAGCCCCCAAGATTCGGAGCGCTTGATGAACGCAAGGACTTCGAATCTTCCCTGTCCTTTCTTGCTCCTGCCCTTGCCCTCACCTAGGCTCCGAACGGTCGGCTAAACGCCTTTAGCCGGTCAAAAACTACAAGATTCCACTAGGGGTGCGCGAGCACACCCAGTGGGTGTAGCCCCCGAGATTCGGAGTGCTTGATAAAGGCAAGGACTTCGAATCTTCCTCTCTTTTCTTCCTGAATTCCGACTCAAGGTAGTCGTACAAGAATATACATACACATACATCCTCACGTGTTAATAGGTTAGTCTGCCAAATTGTAGCCGGAAAACAGATTTGTTTTTTCGAAAACTAGCTTGCGCCTTTCTGGACACTTGGTCGCTTTCCCGTGTGCTCTGCTGTTTTCGCTGCGTCCTTGCCGGGCAGCCGGGTTGCGGTCTGCAGCCGGAATCGAAGGGAGCTGACAGTACATCACGCAGGGTACTAACGGCTAAGTAACCGGATTGTCTTAAGCTAGTTGCAAGGCCAGGATGCCCGATCTGTCGCGTCTCCTCCCCGTCTTTCGTGTGGGATGCCTCGGGCTTTTGCTCTTGCTAGCTGGACAGCCGGGTTGCGGTCTATAGCTGAGACGAAGAGTGGGCCTCTGACATCATCGCACACTACTCAGCCGGTTTGTTAACTTAGCAGGCCAGGCCAGCCGGCAAGCCCCCGGGTAGGGGTTGCCAGAGCTGGAAAACCATAACCAGAAAATAGGTACAAACACATTTCTAGCAAGGAGCCCCCGAGCATCTCGTAGGGGTCCGCATTTTCATTTTCATAGGGTTTGCGGGATACATACACTGTCTGGCGACTAGGTGTAAAAGCAGGCGCAAGGCCGCATTCGAGGGGCCTTTCGGTCTCCTCGTCTGATTTGTCCATCTTGTTCTTGCGCGACTGATGCGCGTCGATGAGGTAGTAGGAGTCGTTGGGCAGTGCCCGGCTGATGATGAAGGGGCCCTCCCAAGGTGGCGATAGCTTGTGCATTCCCTTCATGTCTTACACCAGCCGGAGAACCAGGTCGCCCTCGCGGAATGCGACTAGGCGGATCCGGCCTGAATGGTAGCGGCGTAGCTGTTGCTGGTACAGGGCCGACCTGGACAAGGCCAGCTCGTGGGCCTCCTCTAGGAGGTCCACACTGTCCTCCCGTGCCTCCTAGTTGGCCTTCTCGTCATATAGGAGCTTGCCCGGGGAGTCGAACTCCATATCCGCGGAGTGGACGGCTTCCGATGCGTAAACCAGGAAGAACGGGGTGTAGCCGGTTGATCTATTCGGCGTGGTGCGGAGGCTCCATAGCACAGCCGGAAGCTCTTCGATCCAGCATCCGGGTGACCGCTCCAACGGCTCAATGAGGCGTGGCTTGATGCTGGCTAGCACCAAGATGTTTGCTCTTTCGACTTCCCCGTTGGACTGCGGGTGCGCGACGGAGGCAACGTCCAGCCGGATGCCCTTGTTTCTGCAAAATCGGGCGAAGGCCCCCTTGGCGAAGTTCACGCCGTTGTCGGTGATGACGTTGTTGGGGTAGCCGAACCGATTGATAATGTCGGTGAAGAAGGTGACGACTGTCACCCCGTCCAGCTTCTGGATGGGCTTGGCCTCGATCCACTTCGTGAATTTGTCCACCGCCACCAGCAGATGGGTCATGCCCGCGCGTGCTCGCTTGAAGGCACCAACCATGTTGAGGCCCCAAACCGCGAAGGGCCAGGTGATCGGTATGGTCTTGAGTACCAAAGTCGGCATGTGCCTGAGCTGTCCGAAGCGCTAGCACCCATTGCATGCGCGGACCAGCTGCTCAGCGTCCTCGAGGGCGGTGGGCCAATAGAAGCCATGGAGAAACGCCTTGGTGATTATCGCCCTTGACGAAGCATGGTGCCCGCACTCGCCCTGGTGGATGTCCTTGAGTAGCCGGCAGCCCGTGTCCACATCGACACACCTTTGGAAAATGCCGGATACGCTGTGCTTGTACAGTTCGCCATTGATGATGGTGTATGTGTGTGCACGGCGCCGGATTTGCCTAGCTTCCACCTCGTCATCCGGGAGTTCCATGTTGGCGATGTAGTTCATGAAGGGCTGCGCCCAGGATGGCACTTCCCGAATGACAAGGACGCTCCAGCTCTCCGGTTGATGGTTGTCGGGGGGTTATCCGGGTGACGTACTCGGGACGGCAGCCCCTGAGCCGCTTGACGAGCTGGTAGCCCCTGGGTCTTGCGAACCGGAGGGAACCGCTTTGCCGGAGTTGGCGCGCACCTTCTTCTTTGGAGGCTCTATCGGCTCTGCTTCTGCTGCCCCGTCGGCCGGAGTGCTCCCTGCCCATATGATGGAGTCTGACTCGGGTGATGGGTTGATGGAGGGCTTGCGCAGGTGCTCCAAGGAAACCCCAGGTGGGATCGCTTGCCTGGTGGATCTGATTCGGGCGAGCGAGTCGGCTGCCTCGTACTTGGCACGGGGGACGTGATGGAATTCGCATCCATCGAAGGAGGCGCTGAGCTTCTGGATATGGAACCGGTAGAGGGCCATGTTTGCATCCCCGGTGTCCCATTCTCCAGATACTTGTTGCACCACCAGATCTGAATCGCCGAAGCAAAGGATCCGGTTGACACCAATCTCCCTGGCTAGCCGGAGTCCGTGTGCCAGTGCCTCGTATTCGGCTATGTTGTTGGAGGCCTTGAAGTGGATCTTCAGTACGTACTCCAACCGGTCTCTCTTGGGCGAAGTGAGCACAATGCCGGCTCCCAAGCCCCCGAGCATCTTCGACCCGTCGAAGTGCATCTTCGAGTGGTCCGAATCCGAAACCGGTGGGAGATACTGGGTCTCGGCCCAGTCGACGAGGAAGTCCGCCAATGCCTGCGACTTGATCGTGAGCCGGGGTTCGTACTGGATGGAGTAGGCGGCAAGCTCAATGGCCCACTTAGCGACTCGGCCGGTGGCGTCTTTATTGCCGATGATTTCCGAAAGGGGTGCGGTGCACACGACCTTAATCGGATGCTCCTGGAAGTAGTGCTTGAGCTTCTTGCATGCCAGGTACACGCCGTAGCACATCTTCTGGTAATGGGGGTAGTTCTGCTTGGAGAGAGAGAAAACCTCGCTGACGTAGTAGACGGGCCTCTGAACCAGCTGAGCCTTGCCTTCCTCGGGGCGCTCCACCACCAAGACGACGCTGACGATCCGGCTGATGGCTGCTATATAGAGCAACATCGGCTCCTTGCTAGCTGGCGTGTCTAGAACCGGCGCTGTGGATAGCATGCGCTTGAGGTCGTGAAATGCGGCGTCGGCTTGCAAAGTCTTCTTCATCAGCTGGTACAACGGGAGTGCTTTCTCCCCCAGCCGGCTGACGAAACGGCTGAGGGAGGCCAGGCATCCGGTGAACTTTTGGACTCCAAGCAGGCTCCTGGGCGGCTGCATCCTCTCGATGGCCGCGATCTTCTCTGGAGTTTCCTCGATGCCTCGTTGTGACACGAGGAAACCTAGGAGCTGACCGGATGGCACTCTGAAGACGCACTTCTCCGGGTTTAGCTTCATCTGGTATTAGCGAAGGTTGCCAAATGTCTCTCCTAGATCTTTGAGGAGGGTGCCCTTCTCCTTGGTCTTGATGACCACATCGGCCACGTAAGCATGTACATTCCGGCCTATCCGCGAGTGCAAGCACTTCTGCATGCAGCGCTGATAGGTAGCGCCTGCATTTTTCAGACCGAAAGGCATGGTTACGTAGCAGAAAGCCCCGTAGGGGGTGATGAACGATGTCTTAATCTGATCAGCCGGGTTTAACCGGATCTGATTATAACCGGAATAACAAACTAGAAAAGACAATAAATCACAGCCGGCCGTGGAATCGATGACTTGGTCAATACGGGCAATGCGAAGGGGTCTTTCGGGCACGCCTTGTTCAGGATGGTGTAGTCGATACACATGCGCCATGTCTTGTTCTTCTTCAGCACCAGGACTGGGTTTGCCAGCCAATCCGGGTGGTATACTTCCATGATGAACCCGGCTGCAAGGAGCCGGGTGATCTCATCACCGATTATCTTCCTCTTCTCCTTTGCGAATCGACACAGAGGTTGCTTGACCTGCTTGGCATCCGGCCGCACATGAAGTGAGTGCTCGGCAAACTCCCTCGGCACACCCGGCATGTCCTTGGGGGACCATGCAAAGATGTCCCAATTCTCACGGAGGAAGTCGACGAGCGTGCCTTGCTATTTGTTGTCCAAGTTGGCACCGATGTTGACGAACTTGGTCGGGTCGGAGGGGTCGAGCAGGATCCTCTTCGTCTCCATTGCCGGCTGGAAGGCTCCTTCTCTAGCCGGTTTGCTGCTAGCCAGTATGTCTTGCTGGGCCATGGCCACATTGCGCATGATCACGCACTTCTCCTCGGCTATGATGAGGGCCTCTGCCAGTTTGGACCCGACTGAGGCACACTCCATCGACCGCCTGAAGCAGCCAACGACGGTGATCACGCTGTTGGGTCCTAGCATCTTCGTCTTCAAGTATGCGTAGTGGGGGATAGCCATGAACTTGGTGAGGGCGGGGAGCCCAAGGAGAGCATGATAGGAGCTCTTCAAGTTTACCACCTCGAACCAGATTGGTTCGCGGCGGAAGTTCTCCTCGGTCCCGAAGATGACGTCCAGCTAGATTTTACCTAGCGAGGCGCAGGCTGGCCCCGGCAGTACGCCGTGGAACATTGTGGTAGTCAGGCGCAGGTCGCATTCGTGAATGCCCAGCTTCTCCAGCAAGGACTGGTAGAGGAGGTTGAGGATGCTGCCTCCGTCAATGAGGACGCGCGAGAAACGGCAGGTACGTGCGTTGGAGACAATGAGGGGGTCGAGCACCATGGCGTAGCCCCCAGGAGTCGGCAGCTGCTCCGGATGGTCTGCACGGCTCCAGGTGATGGGGGTTTCCGACCAGTTCAGGTACTGGGGGACTAGAGAGACGATGGTGTTGACCTCCTTGGAGCGTCGCCTGCGGCTGTGCTTGTCGTCCAGCTCTATCTCGAAGATGTGGTAGGCGGTGTGCGGCTAGGGGTAGCCGTTCATGTTGTTGCCATCGTTGTCGCCGGTACCATCATTTCCGGCTCCCCTAGCCGGTGGTGGTGGTCCACCAGGAGGGGGCTGGGGAAACGAGGCTGGTTACCCTGGTCTTTTAGCTGGCGGGTCCAGCTGCAATTCCGGGTGGTATGCGTAACGGGTTTGAAGGGACCGCTGTGCCACTTGCACGGGCCATCAAACATCTGGTCAAAGGTGAGCCGTGGCTTCTGCCTCCTTGCGTCGTTAGCCGGTGCATTGGACGCACCCTCCACAGCATTGACCTGCCGCGCGTGGTAGCGAGGCTTCTGTTGTCCGGTTTGGCGGTCCCCATGGAACCGGTTGTCGTTGTCGTGGCGTCTGGAGGATCCGGCTTCTCTAGCCGGATTGCTCGGACGGTCGCAAGCCGGGCTCTGTAGGAGTCGGACGCCCATCAGCATTTACTCGGAGGGGCTTCTTCATGGCGGCATCCGTCAGGGCGTACTGGTCTACAACCGTCATGAGCTCCGCCATGGTTTTCGGCTCGTCACACAGTAGCCGGTGGTGAAGCATGGTGCCTTCTCGGTAACCCTCGATGAAGAAGCTGATGTCCTGGCTCTCCAGGATGCCCTCGCAGGTATTGCGCAGCTCCGTCCACTTGGCGAGGTATTCGCGGTCAGTCTCGCGGTCACCCTGTACGCACAAGGCCAGGTCGCGTGGGTGTCCCGGGCGCTTGTACGTGCCATTGAAGTTGCAGACGAACACCTTCTCAAAGTCCGGCCAGGCATTGATGTTGTTGGGCGCAAGACTATTGAGCCACGTCCTTGCCGACCCGGTTAGCATGAGAGGGACGTAGCGCACGGTTGTGCGCTTGTTTCCGTGGGCGATGCCGACTGCCGTAGCATAGTCGGTCAGCCAATCTTCCGGCTTCATGCTGCTGTCGTACTTGGGGGTGTCCCTGGGCAGGGAGAACTTATCCGGAAACGGCTCGTTCTGGATGCGGGATCCGAAACAAACCGGGCTGGTAGAGTCTTCTTCCTCCGTGACACGCGCTTGAGCGAGGAGCTCGATGCGGTCACGGGCATCCGGACAATTCGGGTTCGGCGCTCCCACCGGCCCGAGAGACGGGAACCGGCAGGTCTAGGTGCTCCGGTTGGTGGAGGGGGAGGCGGTGGGTTGTTGTTCACCGTTTGCTCCTGGCGCGGCTGGCCCTTGTTGCCAGAGCTGCGACGCCTGCTGCGGGCCTTAGCCGACTGCGGGGAAGACGCCTGATGGGTATCGCGCGGCGCGCCCCTACTGTTGATAGGCAGCTTGCTCCCCCTGGAGTAGCTGGGTTCCTCCTGCATCTGCCGGTTGGCATCAGCCTGCTCGTCCGCGATGCGGAGGAGCTCCTGCATGCGAGCGTGCTGGCGGACTCGCTCCTCTCCCTCCAGGTTGGGCAGTTCTTCTGCTGCGGCTCGCGCCACGCGCAGGTTCTTGATGGGCGTGCTGTAGGTGGGCCGGATGAGGGCGGGGGCAGGATCCGGCTCCCCATCCTTTTCCATCCTACCGCCTAGCTCGCCGCCCTGGCGCCGTACCTGGTCGCGCCGGCTCGGCTCCGCGGTAGCCGGAGTGAAGCTGTGCGCGCGGTCGTACTCGCGTCGGGTGATCTCGAGTTGCTTGCGGGTTGCCGCCAGCTCCATGGCCTCCTGGAGGAGGATCTGTCTCTCCATGGCGAAGTTGGCTTCCGCCTCCTCCGGTTTATCCCCGAGGTTAACCGGCGTCAGGAGCCGACCGATGGCATCCTCCACCGGATTCCGAGGTTGCGGAGGCATGGAAGTTCCAACCTCATCCCCGCCTCGCTCCCGCGGTTGGCACGGATGAGAGCTGGAGCCGGCCATCATGAACTCCACACCGCGGGAAGAGATGGAGGCGCTACCGCCCGGATGCGGTAGCTCCGCGATAGAGACGATCTCCCTAGGGAAACGCTCTGGAATGGTGGCGACGTAGACGGGGAGGTCGCCGAAGAGCAAGACGGTGCCGTTCGCCGGGAAGGAGGTTCCGGCGAAGCAGGAAGCGTTGTCGATGACACAGTTGAATTTGCCGAGCGTGAGCACCAGGCCGGAGGCCACGCGCTCATCGGCTGAAGTGCGGGGTCCCGTGCGGAACGTGACTCCGGTCAAAGCCATCTGCCCCACGGTGGGCGCCAACTGTCGTTGTGTTGGGAACGGTAGTACCTAAGGAGGTTAGATAGAGGTGTGGGGACTAGCAGGGAAGCTATCGACGGCGTACGCAGGTGGGATTGGATACAAGCAAGCGTAGCTAGACGCAGGAAGTACCCAGGTTCGGAGCCCTCCTGATGAGGTAAAGCTCTTACTCCTGCCGGGATCTGACTATGAGGGATATACGAACTACAAGTGCTCCTCGAGCTGTATTCTCTAGCTACTGCCTTAAATGCACTCAGACCAACCCTTACTACTGAGGCCTTGCCTCTCCTTATATAGGCAGAGAGGCAATGGCCTCACTGGCCAATCCGACTGGCAGGCCCCACAGGCGGGTCCCAGCCGACTGGTCATCTATAGTGTCCGGTACGGTCTGTCCCATCGGAGTATGAGCGGTATGGTTGTCGTAGGCATAGTGGACGCCGTGCGAGCCTGTCGTCAGCGTCGGGCCACTGTTCCTGCGTCATCCCCACAAAGTTTTCGGTATGGCTGAGTAGTTGCCGGTCTTGTCATCGTACAGGGCGTACCGCGCACTAATACGCACGTCGTCCTGTCCTCCTTGATTGGTTCCGGCTATGCCGCCGTAGCCGGCTGCTTCTTGCCGATCCGGCTACCATGTGGTAGCCGGCCTGACTTTCCTTGTCCGGATGCATCTGGTCAGCCGGTCGCGATCCGACTGCCCAGTTTCTTGTCCGGTTGAGGTATTTGGGGATCATCCCCCCGACACCTTTAAGTTAGGCATGATAGTTTGAATGATGCTCACATAAGAAATATGAATTTAGAGTAAAAGAGAGCATCAAGAAGCAAATATAAAACACATTTGAGTCTAACCCACTTCCTATGCATAGGAATCTTGTAAAGAAACAAGTCATGAAAGGACAAAGCAACAAGCATAGGAAAGCAAAACAAGTGCAACTTCAAGACTTTCAACATAAAGAGGGGAAATTTAATATTATTGAGATGCATAATACCATGTTTCCCTCTCTCATAATAACTTTCAGTAGCATCAAGAATAAAATTAACAATATAACTATCACATAAAACATTCTTATCATGATCCACATGCATATAATAATTATTACTCTCCACATAAGCATAGTCATTCTTATTAATTGTAGTGGGAGCAAATTCAACAAAATAGCTATCATTATTATTCTCATCACCATAATCATCAAATATAGGAGGCATATTGTAGTCATAATTAATTTCCTCCTCAATAGTAGGTGGACTGAAAATATCATACTCATCATTGTAATCATCATATATTGGAGGCATGGTATCATCAAAGTAAATTTTCTCCTTCATGCTTGGGGGACTAAATAGATCATTTTCATAAAAACTAGCTTCCCCAAGCTTAGACTTTTCCATAGCATTAGCAATAATGGTGTTCAAAGAATTCATACTAATAACATTGCTATTAGCATGCAAATAAAGTTCCATAGGTTTTTTAATTTTCTCTTCAAACACTTCATGTCCTAACTCAAGATAAATACTATAAAGGTCTCTAATTTTTTTGTTGTTTTCCATTAAGCCTAACTAGTAAAAACAAGAAACGAAAAGACAAAATTGCAGAATCTAAAGGAAATAACTTCGAACACTCACACCGGAGGATGTGAGTACCTTTTACCTTACCTCCCCGACAACGGCACCAGAAAATAGCTTGATGTCTACGCACTTCTATTCTTGTTGACAGTTGTTGGGCCTCCAAGTGCAGAGGTTTGTAGAACAGCAGCAAGTTTCCCTTAAGTGGATCACCCAAGGTTTATCGAACTCAGGGAGGAAGTGGTCAAAGGTATCCCTCTCAAGCAACCCTGCAATCAAGATTCAAGAAGTCTCTTGTGTCCCCAACACAACCAATACACTTGTTAGGTGTATAGGTGCACTAGTTCGGCGAAGAGATAGTGAAATACAAGTGGTATGGATAAAAGACAACGGTGCTAGAAAATAGCTTGATGGCGTGGAAGAGACTAAAGGCAAACTGAAATAAAGATGGAAGCAAGCAAACATGTAATAGATCTAGTAGCAAATAGTGTTTCAATGCTTAGAAACAAGGCCTAGGGATCATACTTTCACTAGTGAACACTCTCATATAAATATATTATCTTCATGATACTACTCTGAACTACTCTCCGGTTGGACACTCTAATCCATGGTAGGGCTATAACAGCACACCTCAAAGTTCTCTTTCCCATCTAGATAACCCCACACTGTCACCTTGAGCACTAGATGGTTCCAACAAACACCACAATTTCATAAAGACATCCAACTCCAAATATAACTCATAACAAGTATTTGTAATCTCTAGCCTAAGTGCCACCATGGTGTGCACGCTGTCACTTTCACACACATGGGGAGAGTAGAAATCTATTAAATCACTTGAATAGGAAGGTAGATCTACTTGATTACAAAGATCATGATCACAATATGATCATGCATAGAGAGAGATGAACACATAGCTACTGGTAGAACCCTTAGCCTTGAGGAAGAACTACTCCCTCATCATCATGGGAATCAGCAACGGCGATGGCGATGGCGTTGGAGATCGATGGAGATGGCTCCGGGGGCACTTCCCCGTCCCGTCAGGGTGCCGGAACAGAGACTTTCTGTCCCCCGAATCTCCCCTTCGGTGGCGGCGGTGCTGCGGAACTTTTCGTGGCTAGAGGCTGTTCGATTTAGGGTTTTTGCATCGGAGGCTTCTTATAGGTGAAGGGGCAAGGTCGGTGGCCGGCCAGGGGGCCCACACCACCTGGTGGTGCGGCTAGGGCTAGCCCGCGCCACCATATGGTGTGTCAACCCTGGTGCCCTACTCCGTCTCTACTTCTTGTTTCCATGTTGCTCCGGGAAAAATAGGCATATTGGCTTTTGTCCCATCCAATTCCGAGAATATTGATTTTCTGCCATTTCTGGAACCAAAAACAGAAGAATACTAGCAACTGGCACTGTGGCATCTTGTTAATAGGTTAGTCCTAGAAAACATATAAAAATACCTCAAAGTGTTGACAAAGCAAAGCAAAGTAGATACTAAACAAGCATGGAACATCAAAAAATATAGATACGTTTGCAGCGTATCAGTGTGCTTGAGCGAAAGAATGCTCGTCTCTACATATTATTGCTTTCTTTATGACCATGGTATAAATACTTTGCAAATCCATTGTAGATGTCTCGCCCACCCACCTTCAACCTTAGCATGTTCCTAGAGAAGGACAAGCTGAAAACTGATGGAACCAACGTCACCGCATGGTTCTGAAATTTGAGGATCCTCCTAGTCCCCTACAAGTTTACTTATGTAATTAAGGCTACACTCCCCACTAAGCCAGCAGATTCCGCCTCTGAGGATGAAACGAATGTCTCGTAGTCCAAGGCGGATGATTTCTCCCTCATCCAGAGTGGAATGATCTATGCCATGGAGCCGGAACTTCAAAAGCATTTTGAGAAGATGAATGCTTTCGAGATCATTGAAGATCTCAAAGTTTTCTTTGCTCCACAGGCTCGGGCGGAAAGGTATGATGCTTCTGAGCTCTTCTTCTTCGCCAAGATGGAAGAGCACAACAGTATAAGCAATCACGTAGTCAAAATGTCTGGCTACGTTAAGAGCTGGAATGCCCTGGATTGCAAAATCCTAGAAGTGCTCGTGATTGATAGGTTTTTGCACTTGTTGTATGTAGCTAAAAGATCTTTGTGATGAACTACAACATGCAAGGGATGACTAAGACTCTTGCTAAAGTGTTCTCCATACTAAAAATTGCTGAGGTTGAGATCAAGAAGGAGCACATGGTGTTGATGGTCAATAAGACCACCAACTTTAAGAAGTCGAGGAAAAAGGTCAAGGGCAAGAAGCCTAAGAAGGATGGCAAGCATGTTGCTAACACCTATAAGGTTGCCAGGCCTGGTCCTAAGCCTAGTGTCATGTGCTACTACTGCAAAGGGGATGGGCACTGGAAGCACAACTACACCAAGGTCCTTGAGGACAAGAGAGCCGGCAAGATAGCCGCCAAATACAAAGGAATATTAGATATATATGTTATAGATGTATTCCTTACTAACGCCAGGAGTAACACCTAGGTATTTAATACCGGTTCTATTGCTCACATTTGTAACTCTCAACAGGAGCTGCAGAGTAAGAGGCGCCTAGGGAAGGACGAGGTGATGATGAGCGTCGGCAATGGCTCGAGAGTCGACGTGGTGGTTGTCGGCACTTTACCTCTACGTCTGCTGTCAGGATTGATTTTGGTTTTGAATAAATGATACTATGTACCCACATTAAGTATGAATATTGTGAGTGGATCTTGCGTGTTGCAAGATCATTATTCGTTTAAATTCGGAACAAGTGGTTGTTCTATTTCAAAGAATAATGATTCTATGTTCATGCGCCTGTGTGTAATGGTTTATTCTTACTGGATCTTGATAGGAATACTCACATCCATAACATTGATGCTAAGCATTGTAAACACAATGATGATAATACCATGTATGTATGGCATTGCCGTCTTGGTCATATTGGCATAAAGTGCATGAAGAAGCTCCATTCTGATGGAATCTTGGAATCATTGGATAGCT
The DNA here is from genome assembly GCA_023614405.1 of Avena insularis. Taxonomy (NCBI): domain Eukaryota; kingdom Viridiplantae; phylum Streptophyta; class Magnoliopsida; order Poales; family Poaceae; genus Avena; species Avena insularis. The sequence goes on along the minus strand of CM042690.1, from coordinate 652,277,172 downwards.
CCATTCAGATGGAATCTTGGAATCATTGACTAGGACAAGATGACTAGGACACCCTTCACCGGCACAGTGGAGAGGGTTGCGAACCTACCAGGAATCATACATACAGATGTGTGTGGAAAAATGAGCATCTCAACATGCAATGTTTATCGTTATTTTGTTACCTTTACTGATGATTTGAGTAGATATGGATATATCTACTTAATGAAGCACAAATCTGACACCTTTGAAAAGTTCAAGGAATTTCAGAAGGAAGTAGAGAATCAACTTAACGACAAAATCAAGCATCTTCTCCAATTGGGGAGGCGAGTATTTGAGTTATGAGTTTGGCATGCACTTGAAGGACTGTGATATCATACCATAGCTTATGCCAGCCAGGACATCTCAGCATAATGGTGTGTCGGAATGGCGTAATCGTACTCTATTAGATAGTGTGTGGTCCATGATGTCTTTGACTGATTTTTCCGTATCATTTTGGGGATATGTGCTAGAAACTACCGCTTTTATTTTAAACAGGGCACCATCTAAATCCGTGAAGACTACCCCATATGAGATATGGAGTGGCAAGAAGCCAAAGTTGTCATTTCTGACAGTTTGGGGATGTGAGGCTTACGTCAAGAAACTATAGCCCGACAAACACGAACCCAAGGTGGAAAAGTGTATCTCTATAGGATACCCAAGGGAAACCGTGGGGTATATCATCTACAACAAGGCCAAAGGCAAAATGTTTGTCGTGGAGAATGGCAACTTTCTTGAGAAAGAGTTTCTCGCTAAAGGAGTTAGTGGACGGAAGATTGAGCTAGATGAGGTTGTTTATCCTTCTCTCCAAATACCGAGTAGTGCAACGGAAGTTGTCCCGGAACCGCCCTCCAACATGGATGAAGAATGAAATGATAATGATCAAAATAACCACATAGAAGCTTCTGCAGTTCGCAAGTATGCAAGAATACGTACCACTCCTGATTGGTACAGTAGTCTTGTGATGACTATCATTTTGAATGAACAAGAGGAACCTACAGACTACAAAGAAGCTATGGAAAGTGATGATTCCAAGAAATGGCTGGAAGCCATGAAATATGAAATAGGATCCATGTACGAAAACCAAGTTTGGACCTCGGTGGATCTTCCAAAAGGCCGCAAGTATGGAAAATAAATGGATCTTTAAGGAAAAGATAGATGTGGATGGTAATGTGACCATCCATAAGGCTTGACTTGTCGCAAAGGGATTTTGACAAATTCAAGGAGTTGACTATGTTGCGACCTTCTCTCCTATAGTGATGCTGAAATTTGTCCAGATTCTACTAGCAATTGCTACTCATTTCGATTATGAAATATGGCAGATGGATGTCAAAACCACATTCCTCAATGGACACATTGATGAATAATTGTATATGATGCTACTAGAAGGTTTTGTTGATCCTAAGGATGCTGGGAAAGTATGCAAACTTCAGCGATCCATTTATGGACTAAAGCAAGCATCTCAGAGCTAGAACCAATATTTTGATCAAGTGATCAAGAGTTTTGGATTTGTCCAAATCAGCAAGAGTTCTATGTTTCCAAGAAAGTGAGTGGGAGCTCAGTGGTTTTCCTAGTAGTATATGTGGATGACATATTAATTATGGGGAATAATGTGGAACTTATGGAAGCGTAAAAGCATATCTGAGTAGTCAGTTTTCCATGAAGGACTTAGCTGAAGCTTCATACATATTGGGCATCAAGATCTATAGAGATAGATCAAGACGCCTGATTGCATTAAGTCAAAGTACTTACCTTGAGAACATTTTGAAGAGGATCAAAATGGAGAATGCCAAAAGGTGTTTTGTGTCGGTAACAAAAGGTAGCACACTGAGTTTGACTCAATGTCCAGCAACGGATGCTGATAGAGATAGGATGTCTTACATCCCCTATGCCTCAGCCATAGGCTCTATCATGTATGCAATGCTAAGTACTCGACCTGATGTGGCATTGGCCATTAGTTTGGCAAGCCTATACCAAAGTAATCCAGGTATGGATCACTGGATAGCTGTGAAAAATATCCTAAAGTATCTCAAGAGAACAAATGATATGTTCCTAGTCTATGGAGGTAGTGATGAAGCTATGAGCATAACTGGTTACGTGGATATGAGCTGGCACATGGATCTTGATGACTCTAAGTCCCAGACAGGATATGTGTTTTTGGTGAATGGTGGGGCGGTAAGCTAGAAGAGCGGGAAGAAACCAGTAGTAGCACAATCTATAATGGAGTCAGAGTACATCACAACTGCTGAAGCGGCGAATGAAGCTGTTTGGCTAAGGAATTTCGTCATCAAACTGGGAGTTATTCCAAGTGCACAAGACCCCATGACGATCTATTGTGACAACACGGGTGCTATTACAAATGCAAAGGAACCAAGAAATCATTACACAGCCAAACATATCAAGTTACGTTTTCACGTCATCTGACAAAACGTTGATGAAGGTGAAATCAAGATTTTGCAAAGTACACACGAATCTGAATGTTGTAGATCCTTTGACTAAAGTTCTTCTACAAGCCAAGCATGAGCAACACCGGGATGCCATCGGTGTTAGGTTCTTGCGTATTGTAAACTAAATTAATTTGTACCCTAGTGCAAGTGGGAGACTGAAGGAGATATGCCGTAGAGGCTAATATTAAAGTGTTTTATTTGATATATCTCTTGTATGTTCATAATATGTTTCATACTGTGTTATAACTGTGTTAATATGAAACGTTAATAGACGTGGTATGTAAACAAACCATGTCTCTAGTTACATCTAGCGAACTAGCTCATTGGTCATGAGGATGATCTAGGGTTTCGAGATCATGGGCATTTATGCCAATTGACAATGAGGTCATATCATTGGTTGAATGATGTCATAGAAAAACACCCAATAGTTATATCTATAGGGTTTCCCGCATGAAAACACTAATTTATTCCTACGCCGAGAACCCTAATGCTAGGACCTATCTATTAGTAATGCAGTAATGGGAGGGGATTTTCGCAAACTTACCCTTGAAGACCGAAAAGCGTTGTCAATGCTCATGAGCGTGGCTGATGTAGTCGTACTGATGCTGACCTCGGGGTCATGTTGAAGTCTGACGGCTCATGTGGCTCTGACGACTCCTATTACCCCAAGTGTTACACCTTCGAGGGAGTTACACACGTCCGGTGCCTGATGATGACTCCCGCTCCTCCGATCCAGTAGCAGTTGCGGAAGTAGACCTTTTGGATCCAATGGCGCTCCACGGTGAAGAAGTCTCCTGATCGTGTAGTCCTGACTTGGGACCACGATCATAGGAGAGAGAGATAGACAAGATCAATTGGAGGTCTCCCCAAAATAGAGGGAACCTTTATTGATTATTGGTGTATTTATTTTCTCAAGATACCTCTCTTTATTTGATATGGGGAAAAGGACCCCATGGGGCTTTAGCTAAGACATGTGGGACTAAACAAGGGAGATAGGGAGGGTTGGCCGCCGCCGCCCAGGGCCCAAGTGGGCCCCACGTGGGGTCCCTTGGCCTAGCCGGCCACCTCCCCTCCTTCCTCCCTTTGGGCTTTCCCTCATGGGCCTTTTTCCGTTAGGGATTTTGGCCAACAGTGAATTTGAACTTTTAATTCCTTTTATTTTTATTAAATATTATAACTAAATGATTAAATCAATATTTAACATTTACTTACATATTATTCAACCCCCGTGGATATGGAACTCCTTCCACCCTACTCCGGACATCCTCTAGACTTTTTGAAACCCTTCCGGTTTTCTCTCTTTCTATTCTTCGGTGATTTCGATAATACCAAAACAATCTCCAAGCATCATAAAGCCCTTAAGCATGATACCCCACGGTTCGGGAACACTCTATACATGGTCAAGAACCCTCTCGTACCAATGATCATCATCAGGACCTGGATGTCCATGATGACCCCTATGCATTCCATGAATCTTTTGTCGTTTGAATGATGAATGTCGTGTCATAATCCTTTTGTCTCTTCAATACATGGATTGTCTGAGATATGATCAATGACATCACCATGTTGTGTTCAATCTTGTTACCGATAAATGCTAGTTAACTCGTTCCGACAAGTAATATGCTTGTGACCTAGTCACATGCTGCACAACTGTTTGGATATAACTTCTCCGAGTGGGCCCTCAAGTATCTTTTTGTCAAGCGGATGGAAAAAACCTACTCTTAACACATAATTCCTCTACATTCCCCTCTGAATACCTGAACACACCTTTATGTTCATTGTTTAACCGAGTGATGTTTGATACTATCTAAGTATTCTCGGGTGACAGTGATTGATATGGTCTCACAGCCTAAGAAATAAGACACTAGGTCATTCTAATCATCATAACTTGAACTTTGTGACATGATCAGGTCATGATGCTTATATTGGGTATAGCTCATCATCTCATTCTCGCAATGAGGTGACTCCGTTGTTAACTGGCGTAAATACCACATGATCAGAAAACCTTGATCATCTGTTAACCAATGAACTAGTGACTAGAGATTCACCGGGAACTCCTGGTTGTTTATATATCACACACGTATTGATGTTTCCTATCAATACAGTTATAGCATGATATAAAACTTAATCATAAACTTTATGAAATATGATAATAATCCATATTATTATTTGTCTCTAGGGCATATTTCGAACAGTCTCCCACTTGCACTAGAGTACAATAAACTAGCTGCATTTGTTTACTAATCATTGGTACCATAATAATAGCACTTCTGATCATGCTTGCTTATGGAAGAGGTTGAGTCTAGGGTCTGGACTTTACAACCCCATATCATATGCAACTTACTAATGTCACCATAATTGACATTAATACTTTATCATCTTATGATAACATATGTGTATGTATAGTAGTTATGGCAATAGAGTGAAGTCGGTTTCCATGAGCCAATAGTTAAGTTAGATCGGCTAATGTGAACTTTCTCATGGGAATTGTGCCCTAGGACACACTCTCTGTGAAAAGAAAACTTGTCCAGCCACAACCTTATACATCACGTTAGATAGTATCCTTATACTTTTACTTTAAATGTAGTTATAGAAACACTAGTGCACTATGTGCATTTTTCGATGTTTGTCACCTTGCTTCTTATTTGACTTTAGACGGTATTATCGATGCACAAATTTCCAATCTTTTAAGCTTAACATGTGCCCTTATAACATAACCCTTTATGCTTTAAGGTATGTCATCCTTCATGGATCTGGAAAAAATGTCTACAATTCTCATTACACATTGTAGACAAGCCTAGCTCAATGTTTAGTGGTTAACTCTTAATCACTTCCAAACGTTTCTTCCTGGATCATATATTATGTTGAGTTCTCATCATGATTTCTAAGAACTCATCAATGTTTAGTGGTTAACTCTTAATCACTTCTGAACCAACATAGTAGATGACGATCATCCTTTTATTTCTTTCAACCATTGATGTTATACTCAATGTCTTTCCTAATTAGAATGATCAAGGACCATTCCGTAATCAATTCTTATTCCAAAACTACTTCAGAATCTCTTTTAGGAATACATTCCGACATAATATTGTAACATACTTTCTTCCAACTCTTAACCCTTATAGATCACTATTTATTAGTGATTGTGCTTTTATCCTTAATGTGTCATATACACATAAGAATTAACATTAAGCTCCCACCCAAAATATGTTTCCTACATATTCGAGTCTGAAACTTATATTGCTCCCACTCAAAATATGTCATTCACATATTATTTTAGAAAGACTCTCTAGCTCCCACCCAATTTTATGTAAATTTCATATCTTCTCAATATTTTGAATGAATTCAAAATCCTTTGATCAATTATCAAATATAGTTTCTTTTACGAGATACTAGTACTTTAGTATTATTAAATCCACTAGAATTTAGCACTTATGAATCAAATTCTTTTGAATTTGTCCATTACATTATTCATGACAAATCATGCTTTGTCTTTCACCTTTTCTGTCATGACCGTGCGGTCCTTTGGAAAAATCAAGTAACCCCTTTAATTGACAAGATTTAGTAACACTTTACTTTCTAATATTAAGTGAAATCCATTTCTAGTATTCCTTGTAACTTTAGTTTACCATCACTTCCTTTGTAGTTCGTAGGTATGTCATATTCCGATAACATGACAAGTGATTCATAAATGTCTCCATACAATATGTAGGGTACATTTTTTGAATCCTACTTTATTTAGCAAAAACACTAGAGCGGAAAACACAATGATCATTATCATTGATCCTTTCATTTATGAAGAGACATGTTCTAGAACACGTTCCGTTGCGCTTCTCAACACTCTGATGTAGGGTTATGAACCTTCATTGTGCTTTCACTATCTTCCATTAGCTTCATTGTCGATAACACATGCTTTCTCGAGAATGCACCAAAACTTTCAACAAAACTAGTTTTCCCTATCTTTTGGTGCTAGTCATGGATTTCATATTCAAAGTTCCCAATGAATACTCTACAAGGACTTGTTCTCTATGGTTTTCGTGATATTGAATAACTCCAAAACTTCCACGACAATCCATACAATATATGGTGTTGATCTCATGAATTCAGATGGTTCACTTTATTCTTGATGAGTGTTTGCTATTCTAACTAATGGTCTTTACACTAACACTAACACGCTTTATCTGGTTCCACCTATTCACCCACTTGATATCAAATATCACATTGTGATGCTTAGCACTTCAATGTATCAAAATGCATTGCATTTCATAATCCCTTATGCCAATCTTATAACATCGAATTTCATTACTATTAATCAAATCGTAGTAATTAGATTCTCTTTTATCTTCAATACCCTTTGATGCTGAAATTCTTTGATCACATCAAATAGTTGCATGCTTATGTTTTATTTGGTAAACTCCTTTACTAAAATCAGACACTTCAATACTTCAACAAGTGTTTGCAAGATTATAACATCTATAAAACTATATATCATATATATAACTTCGTTATCGATGACCTCTCCAGCAATGGGTTCAACCTTCACGTTCTTGAAACGTAATATGAACTCATGGAAATCTAGTGTTTCCGTATCACCGCTCATGATGCAAGTCTGGACATGTCCTTCGTAGCTGGGAGGCAGCGACAAAAGTAATATGCCTATCACAAATGAATCGGTCATCCAGTAGTCCATGAAGTAAACGAGCCTCATGTGTGAATCATGCATGCGCTTCAAGTGACTCTCCATACAAGTGTGTTCCTCCATCTGTATGGCAACACATATCCAAGCAGCTCATGCTTGCACACGCGCACATGGCTTACAAACTCTATCCTCAGCTGATCCGCCGTCGCATATGGGTCAAGATCACCCATGAGTGGATGTAGTTCGTTCACCATCCTGTAGCGCATTATCACTTGAATATAAGTGGACATATCTTGACGAAAATGGTGGTCTGCCCACTCTCGTGGGGTCTCATAGTCATCTGGATCATCCAAATCCAACGTGAGGTGTATGTAATCTACCACATTGTTCTTACTAAGGAGATCATTCAGACGCACAAGCCACTTAGGGAAGTTGGATCCATTAATTCTAATATTTTCAGCAACTACCCACTTAGCAACCTCAAAATAAGCTTCACGACGAGCCATTTCTACATTTACAATTGCAAAAGGATTTTAGACTAAGTTTATAATTATATGAGTTAAACAAGAACTCCACTAAAACAACTATCCCCAAGAGGGTTTTAGTGATTACACGATCCCCATTCACTACACCGCCTCCGATCGTCACGGTCGGCGATATAGTTGCAAAGGTGCATGCCGAAACGTTGATGACATCATTCATGCGACTCGTGCTCGATATTTCGACCATCTGTGTTCCGAGGCCATGCCTACACATGCTAGGCTTGCCAACTCATCCTTACGTCTATTCGTGTGCAACATGGCTTACACCCACCATATGTGAACACACATATGTCTGACACCCGATCATCACGGCCTGCCTGATAACGGAGAACTTTCTTGGTGGTGCACACCAAGGGAGAACACTTTCGTTGGTATTTTGTTTAGGGATCATCTTATTAGGCTACCTTCGAGTATCTAATACTAGCACACAACAAGATGCACAAACAATAAACATTGAATGTAAAGGCGATGCAATATGGTCCTTCGCACTATGATCTCCATCATGCGTCTCCGGATTTGGCGCCAGGGTTCCGGTGTCGTGGGCACCGTGGTTCCGGCATATCCGGTGTTGCAGTCCACCATCACCATGACCATTACTACTACTTAGCAACAGAAAGTAAACTACTTTATCTTGACTATGGCCATATCACATCACAACGCCCCTGCAAAACAAAGTTATATGCCTCTACTTTATCTTTGCATATTTTATGTGGTTGTTAGGGATTTCACACAAGAATTGTTCTTACCTACGAACTTCAACCACAAGACTAATCAAGTTTATACTACACCCGATTGGGGCCCTCCTTTGCAAATGGCATACCAACTAATGTGAGAGAGACAGACACCCCCAAAGCCACTTTATACGGTACAAGTCGTATCTCAAGTGTGGACCAGTCTCGGGAATGAACGCGTAAAGTCGGCTAGGGGACGCTTCATAAAGCATTAATGTGGTATGCACAAGTACACTTGGGAGTGTAACAACTATAAAATCAATTCCCACACGCTACAACTCGTGTGTTCTACCCGCACTAGCAATACTACGCATAGATCTAGCTCTGATGCCACTGCAGGGGTTCACGCATGAAAACAATAAAATTTTCCTACGCCAAGAACCCTATTTCTAGGACCTATCTATTAGTAATACAATAATAGGAGGAGATTTTCGTGAAAATACCCTTGAAGACCAAAAGGCATTGTCAACACTCAGGAGAGCGTGGCTGATGTAGTCGTACCGACGCCGACCTTGGGGTCATGTTGAAGTCCGATGGCTCCTACGGCTCCGATGACTCCTAGTGCCCCAAGTGTTGCACCTATGAGGGAGTTACACACGTCTGATGCCTGATGATGACTCCCACTCCTCTGATCCAGCAGCAGTTGCAGAAGTAGACCTTCTAGATCTAAATCCTGTAGCACGACGGTGCTCCGCGGTGAAGAAGTCTCCTGATCGCGCAGTCCTGACTTGGGACCGTGGTCACGAGAGAGAGAGAGAGAGAGAGAGAGAGAGAGAGAGAGAGAGAGAGAGAGAGAGAGAGAGAGAGAGAGAGAGAGAGAGAGAGAGAGAGAGAGAGAGAGAGAGAGCGAGAGAGAGAGAGAGAGGGGAGATAGAGAGATGATCAATTGGAGGTATCACCAAAAGAGAGGGAACCTTTATTGACTATTGGTGTATTTATTTTCTCAAGATACCTCTCTTTATATAGGGGAAAAAGGATCCCATGGGGCTTTAGCTAAGCCATGTGGGACTAAAAAAGGGAGAGGAGAGAGGGGGAGGTCTGTCCGCCAATGGCCAGGGCCCACGTGGGGTCCCTTGGCCCAGCCAGCCACCTCCCCTCCTTCCTCCCATTGGTCTTTCCCTCATGGGACTTTTTCCCTTAGGGATTTAGGCCCAGTAGTGAATTTGACCTTTTAATTCCTTTTTTATTAAATAATTATAAATAAATTAGTAAATCAATATTTAACATTTACTTACATATTGTTCAACCCTCGCGGCTATGGAACTCCTTCCACCCACTCCGGACATCCTCCAGACTTTTTGAAACCCTTCCGATTTTCTCTCTTTCTGTTCTTCGGTGATTCCGATAATACCAAAACAATCTCCGAGCAACATCAAGCCCTTAAGCGTGATACCCCACAGTTTGGGAACACTCCATACATGGTTGAGACCCCTCTCGTACCAATGATCATCAGCGGGACCTGGATGCCCATGATGACCCCTTTGCATTCCATGAATCTTTCGTCATTTGAACCATGAACGTCGTGTCATAGTCCTTTTGTCTCTTCGATACTTGCATTGTCCAAGATCTTATCAATTACATCACTATGTCGTGTTTAATCTCATTACCGACAAATGCTACTTAAATTGTTTCGACGAGTAATATCCCCGTAACCTAGTCACACGCTGCGTAGCTATTCGGATATAACTTCTCCGAGTGGGCCTTCGAGTATCTTTCCGTCACGCGGATGGACAAATCCCACTTTGACACATAATTCCTCTACATGCCCCTCCGAATGCCTGAACACACCCTTATGATCACCGTTTAACCGAGTGATGTTTGATGCTATCTAAGTATTCTCGGGTGATAGTGATTGATATGGTCTCACAGTCTAATAAATAAGACACTAGGTAATTCTAATCATCGTAACTTGAACTTCGTTACATGACCAGGTCACGATGCTTAGATTGGGTATAGTTCATCATCTCTTTCTCGCAATGAGGTGACTCCAATGTCAACTGGCATAAATGCCACATGATCAGGAAACCTTGATCATCTGTTGACCAATGAATCAGTGACTAGAGATTCACCGGGAACTCCTGGTTGTTTATATATCACATGTGTATTGACATTTCCTATCAATACAATTATAGCATGATATAAAAGTTAATCATAAACTTTATGAAATATGATAATAATGCATATTATTATTGGTCTCTAGGGCATATTTCCAACAATATCATAATGAGATATAGTTATAAAGTTCACCATTAATGATAAATAAAGGAAACCTCGCAACCTGATCCTTAGATTGTGAGATAATGGAAATTGCCATTGTAGAGGGAGCTTAGATGGTATCAAGTATCAAGCCATAAAAGGGTGATCAAAAAGGTGCCACTCAGGTTTCCCAAAGGGACGCATACAAGAGTATGTATCAAGACCAAGATTTTCCAATCCATGTAACGAATAGATACATGTGGCCATATCGGTGACATTGCATTAATGAATCTTGCAAGCGTGTGAATGGGTCACAGAATGCAACGACATGAGAACGAATAAAGAAGTTCATCGATAACGAGATCGAACAAAGGTATGGAGATACCAAAGATCAAATCTTGGGTGAACTAGGTATCAAGTGGCAACGGGAATGGGAAACAACGTTAAAGGTTCAAGCGATAAGATTCGTGAAATGCACGGGGGTCATCATGGGTGATGGCTCGTGTATTAACAAGCTCGTTGGGGAACCCCAAGAGGAAGGTATGATGAGCACAGCAGCAAGTTTCCCTCAGTTATGAAACCAAGGTTTAATTGAACCAGTAGGAGCAAGGAAACACCCCAAAGGTGTTGCTAGCTGAGCCTTGGAAGGGTGCACTACCAGTGCTAGTAGCAACGTGGAGACCTACACAACACAACCACAGAACTCTGTCCCCAACTTGCGATGAGGTTGTCAATCTCACCGGTTTTGCTGAAAACAAAGGATTAAATGTATTGAATGGAAGGAAGTAATAGTTTGCAGAAAGTAAACACAAAGCAGTAAACAGTTTATAGATTATATGTAAAAGAAAAGGACCGGGATCCATAGTTCACTAGAGGTGGCTCTCCTTAAGATAGATAACATGCTGGGTGAACAAATTACAGCAGGGCAATTGACAAACATCGAGAAAGCAATACATGCATATACTAATCATCTTGACTCCTTTGGAAATTGATTGGGCATAACAACATCATATATAGACTGCCATCCAACTGCATCTATGACTAATAATCCACCTTCAGGTTATCATCCGAACCCCCTCCAGTATTAAGTTGCAAGCAACAGATTATTGCTTTTAATTATGTAAAGTAAACAATACGATTGTTCAATGAACAAAGGATTGTTGTTTTCTCCTTAGTAGCAACAGCACATCTAGTACCTTAGAGATTTCTGTCACTTCCCAAGATTACCAGAGGCATGAACCCACTATCGAGCATAAATACTAACTCTTGGAGTTGCTAGCATCTACTTGGCCAAGATAGCTACTAACAACGGAAAGCATGCAAGATCACAACTAACAAACACATGATAGAATCAATAATCAATCTGAAATAGTATCTCAATATCCATCGGATCCCCGCAAACACAACATGCAGAATTACAAATAGATGATCTTGATCTTGATCTAAACATGAAAGCACAAAGGAGGAGAACCAGCCATCTAGCTACTGCATGGATCCGTAGTCCAAGGATGAACTATCACGCATCACACCGGAGGCTTGCATGATGATGCAGAAGGCCTCCAGGGTGAATTCCCCTCTACGACAGGGTGTCGAGAAGAGCTTCAGATCCCTCTCGGTCTAGGGATGGAGATGATGGCGGCTACAGACTCTTTCGTGGATTTTTGATCGGGTACTTAGGGTTTTCGTCCTGAGGGCATCTTATAGGCGGAAGAAGAGGCCGAGGGGGTGCTGGGGTCGGCTGCACCACCTGGCGGCGCTGGCCAGGCCGCTCGGCCGCTGCCTCAGTGGTGTTGCACTTGATCCCTTCTAGAAAAATAGGCACTTTGGCTTTTGTCCTGTCAATTCGAGAATATTCATTTTCGACTTTCCGAACCAAAAACAGCAGAAAACAGTAGGCATCGTGGCTCTTGTTAATAGGTTAGTCCAAGAAATCATATGAAAAGTACTCCAAAGTGTGGAAAAAACACAAGAAAGTGGATAAAACCAACCATGGAACATCAAAAATTATAGATACATTTGCAATGTATCAACATCCCAAGCTTAACTCCTGCTCGTCCTCGAGTAGGTAAGTGATAAAAAGAAAGAATAATTTTTGAGGTGACATGCACCATCAAAGACTTGATCAAAGTATTTGTAAAACATTCAAAGCTGGGATCATAGTACTTCAATCATAACATGAAAGACAAAGTTCTAGCAATAAGACAAAGAAACTATGATGCAACATGAAAAGGCACAAACAAAAGATTCATGAATAACAATGCTTTGCAAGACGTTTGTTTGTTTCACATAAAGAAAACATAGCATAATAGCATTCAGCTTGTCCCTCATAGAGTAGCAAATATAAATGCATAGGACACCTTCAAAGTTCATAAGAGTGACTAGATACAAATAGTTTCAAACAAGCAATATCAAGTTATGCATCAATCAACTAGTCTTGGGACAATGCACATAGAACTAAGAATGGCCACTATGCTCTCAAAGTAAGTGCATAAAGGTAGAAGGTGGAGACTCAATATAATGGTGGAAGAAAGGCCTTCATAGAAGGAAGCAGGGATTCAAGTCTCATAAAGAGCTTCCAAAAATTATGGTACTTATAGCTTTCAGCTCTCATTGCCCTATCATAAGCATCTTGAAGTGATTAAGGTTAAAGTGAACAAATTATGGTGTACATGCTTGACGAAGTATAAGTTAGAAATCGCATGTCCCTTGTATATAAGGGCCGCTCCTCATGCTACTCAAGTTTAGTCACTGGTAAGTTCTTATCATCGTAAGTACATGTGTATCATAGAGAACCGCCAAAGGGGTACCCCTTGCCCGATGATACGGAAGAATTCCCATATCAAAATGACAAGGCAAGCAGGCAACGAGCATCTCAGCAATCTTCTTATTTACCATGGGAATATGGTGCTTTTTTCTCTCTTTCCTCCTTTCATATCTCTTTTTTTCTCTTTTTTCTCAATATAGGACTCTTTTTATAAGAAGAATGCTTCATAGACAGCTCATTATGGTTATGTCAGGTGTTTCCACCATGTCAACATGGATTAGACCATGGCCAAAGTGCTTCTCTAACACATATACATAACTCCATGGACTTACAAGCTCCCCTTTCATTTCACACCGACGACATCCATATACAAAAGAGCATGATATCAACTACGTACAAGTACCAAGTGCAATTTTGAAAGCGTTCCCCATCAAAGCATGGTTCTGCTAATACCCAACAAATAAGTGCAAGCATATACAACATAGATGACACAATGGTTCAAGTTTATTCAGGGCAAGAAAAGTAAAGTGTGCCATCAAGTTCGTGAGACCTTTAATCACTAGTTTTCTCATAACAAGTTTAATTCGGAAGGTAAACAAAAGCATGAATATACTTGGAATAGCATAAGCTAGTAGGTAGGTATGGTGGACTCTTTGGAATAACTTGGTTTGAGGAGTTGGATGCATGAGTGGAAATCATACTTGGTTGTGGAGGCTAGCAAACGACTGGGAGCGACAAACTAAGAGAGCAATAATGGCCATAATCATGCAGAGAGACAAAACATCATTGATCAAAGCATAAAGTGATACTACAAGTTGAAAAGTAAAGGATCATAAAGGATTATGGTGACTTGAGATAGTCATAACATGGTGTGAGCATGCGCCAAGTCAACCCAAATAAAGCATCAAAGGATTATACCACTATACTATGCTTTTAATATGCTAAAACAACGCATGATTCATCCAAGGCACATTAAGCAATCTCAATTGTTTATAACAAGTCGTGCTATAGCAAAGAATACTAAGCATAAAGCCAAAACAATATCAAGCATGGCATGACAAAGCATAGGCCACAGTCAAAAACGAGCTCTTTTTACCACATAAGCATGAAGTTTCCAACTCTTTTCCAAACCAAACCAAACTATTTGCAAACCAATGTATGAAAGAGGGGGTCCAACCAATTTATTCAGCAAACTAAGAAAACCAAGCAAACGAAAAAACAAAATGAAAACGAAAAAGAAGACGCTCCAAGAACAACACAACCGTGCATGAAAAAATAAAAATGAAGCGTTTGGAAGAAACCTGGAATTTTTATTGATGAAGAGGGGGATGCCTTGGGCATCCCCAAGCTTTGACGCTTGTACTTCTTGGATATTTCTTGGGGTGCACGCGTGGCATCCCCAAGCTTGAGCTTTAGTCCATCCTTCATCTCATTACTCATTCCTTCCATACACCTGAAATTTTTCCTTCATACAAAACTTCATACAATCTTTATTAGCAACATTAGTGCACTCAAGATAAATAAGTCTTAAGGTTCAGTTCTAACACCAAATAAACCTCCATTAGAACACTAGCTACTGTAGCACTTCCCTCAAAAAGCTCAATTCCCTAGAAGAACTCAAAAAGGAAACAACAAGAAGCAAATGCAGAAAATGGCAGAAATCTGTCAAAACAGACCAGCAGGTAAAGACTAATTTTTTCGAAGACCTTCTGTTTCTCAAATCAAAAAGTTTTGAACTAACGAAAGTTAGATAACAGCCTGGGGCAGAAGCACAAAACTTCACGCCTCAAAAAGACGTTCAGAGATTTTACACGAATTTTTACGCTGAAGCATAGAAATCTGTTTCGGGACAGCAACTTTCCCAATCATTACTTCTCTCCCATTAGAGGTTAATTTTGGCACAAAAAGCAAATAAAAAGGATAAGGAGCGGTTATTACTGAAGTAATAACTTCCAAGACTCATCTAAAACTTTTGGGTTATCTCCCAAAGTACTTTTCTTTAACGCCTTTAAGTTAGGCATAAGAAGCAAGAAAGAATCAAGTGTTCTCAAATGAAGAAGCATTAAGACCAAATTTTGTTTTCATAGGAGAGGCAAAAGAAATCTTCTCTCTCTTCTTAGGGAAGTGTTCTATACCTTTCTTGAGTGGGATTTGATATTTAACGGTGCCTTCTTTCATATCAATAATGGCACCAACAGTTCTAAGAAAAGGTCTTCCCAAAGTAATAGGACAAGAAGCATTGCATTCAACATCCAAAACATAGAAATCAATGGGGACATAGGCATTGTTAACCATAATAAGAACATCATTAATACTCCCCATGAATTTCTTTTTAGCATTATCATCAAGTGGGACATTCAAATAACAATCTTCAAGTCGAGGCAAATCAAGCATATCATAAATCCTTCTAGGCATAATAGAAACACTACTATCAAGATCACATAAAGCTTTGAAATCAAAGTCATTCACTTTCATATTAATGATGGGTTCCCAACCATCTTCTTGTTTTATAGGAATAAAAGCTTTATGTTTCATCTTTTCTTCTTTAATCTTTATGAGAGCATCAGTAATGTGTTTTGTAAAGGCCATGTTCATAACACTAGCATTAGGACTTTTAGCAAGCTTTTGTAGGAACTTAATAACTTCAGAGATATTGCAACCATCAAGATCAAAATCAAATTTATCATCTAAAGTAGTAGAACTATTACTAGCCTCAACACTAGTGGTGGTGATAGTAGAAACACTAATGTTTCTAGCAATTTCATCTTCTCTTTCCCACTTAGCATGTAATTCAGCTAATAGTCTAACATTTTCATCAATTCTTACTTATATGGCATTAGTAGCTGCAAAGAGATTATCATTAGTTTCAGGTTTAGCAACCATTTTATTCAAAGAAGATTGAGCTTCAGCCAAAGATGCTATATTTCTTTCAGCATTACAGAGTTTTTCCCCAATAGTTTTATTGAAAGCAGTTTGTTTACTAATAAAGTCCTTAAGAATAACTTCAAGTTCAGAGGGAGAACTCCTATTATTGTTGTAAGAACTTCCATAAGCATTACCATTGTTGGGAGGATATGGCTTATAATTGTTGTTACCAAAATTACTCCTATAAGAATTATTGCCAAAATTGTTATTTCTTATGAAGTTCACATCAACTTGCTCTTCTTGAGCAACCAAAGAGGCTAAAGGGACATTATTTGGATCAATATGGGCTTTCTCATGCACAAGCATAGACATAATAATATCAATCTTATCACTCAAGGAGGAAGTTCCTCAACAGAATTTACCTTCCTACCTTGTGGAGATCTCTTAGTATGCCATTCAGAATAATTAACCATCATATTGTCCAGAAGTTTTGTTGCAGCACCCAAAGTGATGGTCATAAAGGTACCTCCAGCAGCAGAGTCCAATAGGTTCCTTGAAGAATAGTTCAATCCTGCATAAAAAGTTTGGATGATCATCCAAGCAGTCAGTCCATGAGTGGGACAATTCTTAACCAAAGATTTCATTCTTTCCCAAGCTTGAGCAACATGTTCATTATCAGATTGTTTAAACATCATTATTTCACTTCTCAAAGATATAATCTTAGTAGGAGGATAGTATTTTCCAATGAAAGCATCTTTGCATTTAGTCCAAGAATCAATACTATTCTTAGTTAAGGAATTCAACCATTCTTTAGCGTTTCCTCTCAAAGAGAAAGGAAACAATTTCAGCTTAATAATATCACCATCTATATCCCTATGCTTTTGCATCTCACAAAGTTTAACAAAGTTATTTAGATGGGCAGCAGCATCTTCATTACCAATTAATACCAGAAAATTGTTCTCTCATAACAAGATTGAGTAAAGCAGGTTTTATCTCAAAGAAAGTATCTTCAGGCATAGGTGGAGCAATAGGTGTGCTCATAAAATCATTGTTGTTGGTTCTAGTGAAGTCACACAACTTAGTGTTTTCAAGAGTAGTAATTTTTTGTGTTTTTGAATAAGAAAGCAAACTTGTAAAACTAATTTTTTTGTGTTTTTGATAAAGAAACAAGCAAACAAAACAAAAGTAAACTAAGCAAAACAAAAATAACAAAGTAAAGAGATTGGTTATGAGGGACTCCCCTTGTGAAGATGTCCTTGACTCCCCGGCAACGGCGCTAGAAAAATGCTTGATGGATCGTGTATTAACAAGCTCGTTGGGGAACCCCAAGAGGAAGGTATGATGAGCACAGCAGCAAGTTTCCCTCAGTTATGAAACCAAGGTTTAATCAAACCAGTTGGAGCAAGGAAACACCCCAAAGGTGTTGCTAGTTGAGCCTTGGCAGGGCGCACTACCGGTGCTAGTAGCAACGTGGAGACCTGCACAACACAACCACAGAACTCTGTCCCCAACTTGCGATGAGGTTGTCAATCTCACCGGTTTTGCTGAAAACAAAGGATTAAATGTATCGAATGGAAGGAAGGAATAGTTTGCAGAAAGTAAACACAAAGCAGTAAACTGTTTATAGATTATATGTAAAAGAAAAGGACCGGGATCCATAGTTCACTAGAGTTGGCTGTCCTTAAGATAGATAACATGCTGGGTGAACAAATTACAGCGGGGAAATTTACAAACATCGAGAAATTATGATGACCCACAAGTATAGGGGGTGTATCGTAGTATTTTCGAGGGAAGTGGAACCCAATTTATTGATTCGACACAAGGGGAGCCAAAGAATATTTTGGGGCCTTAACAACTGAGTTGTCAATTCAGTTGCACCTAGAAACAATCTTGCTCACAACAGTTTATCAGTAGCAATAGTTTTGTAGTAGGAATAGCAAAGTAACAGCAGTAGTAAAGTAAAGACAGCAGTAACAATAGCGAGAAATGGGGATTCGAAAAGGTAGGCATAGGGATGGATGGACGGGCGTTGCATGAACAAGACAATTCACATAGCAATCAGAACATAGGGCAATTGCAGATAAATAAGATAAAGCATCCAAGTACTAGATAATCCTAGGCATGTGTTCCATATATAGTCATACGTGCTCGCAATGAGAACTTCCACAACATCTTTTGTCCTGCTAGCCCGTTTGCAGCGGGGCCTCAAGGGAACTACTGGAAATTAAGGTGCTCCTTTTAATAGAGCACCAGAGCAAAGCATTAACACTCTGTGAACACATGTGATCCTCACATCAAAGCCATTCCCTCCGGTTATCCCGATCTCTGTCACTTCGGGGCCATTGGTTCCGGACAACAACGTGTGTATACAACTTGCAGATAAGACCAAAAACAATACTATCATAATGAATCAATAACATGTTCAGATCTGAAATCATGGCACTCGGGCCCTAGTGACAAGCATTAAGCACAACAAGTCGCAACAAAGTCATAAAGCACTAATAAAAGATACTAGGCACCATGCCCTAACAATCTGATGCCATTACATGAACGATCTCATCCAATACCTACCATCCCCATAGCCTACAGCGGGGGATTACTCACTCATAGATGGGGGAAACATGGATGGTCGATGGAGAAGCGATGGTGATGATGATGGCGATGATCTCCTCCAATTCCCCGTCCCGGTAGGGTGCCAGAACGGAGTTTCTGGTGCTGTTTCGTGGAATCTGGTGGTGGCGGCGGAGTGGAACTTCTTCTGGAAAAACGTCGAACCCCCCGAAATTTTTAGGTCAAAAGGCTTCTTATAGGTGAAGAGGGAGACCGAGGGGGTGCCTGGGGGCCCACACCATGCACTGGCGCGGCCAAGCCCAGCCCGCGCCTGGGGGTGGTGTGGCCAGGCCCTGGCCCTCCTCCGTCTCGTATTCTAGCTCCGTGAGTCTTCCGGAAAAATAGGCACTTTGGCTTTTGTCCCGTCCAATTCTGAGAATATTCATTTTCTGACTTTCCTGGAACCAAAAACAGCAGAAAACAGGCAGCTGGCACTGTGGCTCTTGTTAATAGGTTAGTCCAAGAAATCATATGAAAAGTACTCCAAAGTGTGGACAAAACCCAAGAAAGGAGATAAAACCAAGCATGGAACATCAAAAATTATAGATACATTTGCAATGTATCAACATCCCGAAGCTTAACTCCTGCTCGTCCTCGAGTAGGTAAGTGATAAAAAGAAAGAATAATTTTTGAGGTGACATGCACCATCAAAGACTTGATCAAAGTATTCATAAAACATTCAAAGTTGGGATCATAGTACTTCAATCATAACATGGAAGACAAAGTTCTAGCAATAAGACAAAGAAACTATGATGCAACATTAAAAGGCACAAACAAAAGAATCATGAATAACAATGCTTTGCAAGACGTTTGTTTGTTTCACATAAAGAAAACATAGCATAGTGGCACTCAGCTTGTCCCTCATAGAGTAGCAAACATAAATGCATAGGACACCTTCAAAGTTTACAAGAGTGACTAGATACAAATAGTTTAAAACAAGCAATATCAAGGTATGCATCAATCAACAAGTCTTGGGACAATGCATATAGAACTAAGAATGGCCACTATGCTCTCAAGAAAATGCTCATAGAATGTGTGGAGAATCAACAAGGAAATGAACAAGTTTTGAAAAGTTTGAAAGGCTTCCAAATGCTGAAAGTAAGGTACTCATTAGCTTTGAGCTCTCATTGCCCCTATAATAAGCATCTTTAATGTGGTTAAGGTGAAAGTGAGGTCCAATCTGAGTTATATGCTTGACAGACTATAAACTGAAAATCCCAAGTCCCTTGAGTACGAGGGCCGCTCCTCATGCTACTCAACTTTAGTTACCGGTAAGTTCTTGTCATCGTAAATATGTGCGTATCATTGAGAACCGCCAACGGGGTACCCCTTGCCCGATGATACGGAAGAATCCCCATATCAAAATGACAAGGCAAGCAGACAATGAGTATCTCAGCAATCTTCTTATTTACCATGGGAAAATGGTGCTTTTTTCTCTCTTTCCTCTTTTCATAAATCTCTTTTTTTTCTTTTTCTCAATAGATATCTCTCTCTTTTTTTATAAGAAGAATGCTTCATAAATATCATTATGGTTACGATGCAGGTTTCCACCATGTCAGCATGGATTAGACCAGCGGCCCAGGCGTTTCTCTAACACACATACATAACTCCATGGACTCACAAGCTCCCCTTTTATTTCACACCGACGACATCCGCAAACAAAAGAGCAAGGTATCAACTAGGTATATATTTACAAGTGTTGAAAGCGTTCCCCGTGACAGCACGGTTCTGCTAATCCCCAGCCTATAATTAGCAAGCATATAACTTTCATGGAGAGTTTACACTGGTTCAGGTTTATTAAGTGTAGGAAATAAAGTGTGCCATCAAGTTCGTGAGAGCTTTACTAACTAACTTTCTCATAACAAGCAACATTTTATTCGGAAGAAAACAAGGCGTATTGAATATGCACGAAAGTAGCAAATGATGCTAATAGGTAGGTATGGTGGACACCTTGTCAAAATTTGTTTTAAGGGAGTTGGAAACATGAGTAAAACACTCAGTGGAAGTGAAGGCTAGCAATAGTAAGGGAGCGACAAACTAGAGAGCAATAATGGTCATAATCATGCAGAGCGACAAAACATCATTGATCAAAGCATAAAGTGATACTACAAGTTGAAAACTAAAGGATCATAAAGGCTTATGGTGACTTGAGATAGTCATAACATGGTGTGAGCATGCGCCAAGTCAACCCAAATAAAGCATCAAAGGAGAATACCACAATACTATGCTTTAATATGCTAAAACAACGCATGATTCATCCAAGGCACATTAAGCAATCTCAATTGTTTATAACAAGCCATGCTACAGCAAAGAATAATAAGCATAAATCCAAAACAATATCAAGCATGGCATGACAAAGCATAGGCCACAGTCAAAAACAAGCTCTCTTTACCACTTAAGCATGAACTTTCCTACTCTTTTCCAAACCAAACCAAACCAAACTATTTGAACACCAAAGTATGAAAGAGGGGGTCCAACCAATTTATTCAGCAAACTAAGAAAACAAAAGGAAACAAAAAACCAAAACAAAAACGAAAAGAAGACGCTTCAAGAACAACACAACTGTGCATGAAACAATAAAAATGAAGCGTTTGGAAGAAACCTAGGACTTTTATTGATGAAGAAGGCGATGCCTTGGGCATCCCCAAGCTTTGACGCTTGTACTTCTTGGATATTTCTTGGGGTGACACGCGTGGCATCCCCAAGCTTGAGCTTTAGTCCATCCTTCATCTCATTACTCTTTCCTTCCATACACCTGAGATTTTTCCTTCATACAAAACTTCACACAATCTTTATTAGCAACATTGGTGCACTCAAGATAATAAGTCTTTAGGTTCAGTTATAACACCAACAAAACTTTCATTAAAACACTAGCTACTGTAGCAATTCCCTCAAAAATCTCAATTCCCCAAAAGAACTCAAAAAGGAACCAACAAGAAGCAACTGCAGAAAATGGCAGAAATTTGTCAAAACAGAGCACCAGGCAAAGACGAATTTTTTCGAAGACCTTCTGTTGCTCAAATCAAAAAGTGTTGAACTAATGAAAGTTATATAAAAAACTGGGGCAGAAGCACAAAAATTCACGCCTCAAAAAGACGTTAAGAGATTTTACACGAATTTTTACGGTGAAGCACAGAAATCTGTTTCAGGACAACAACTTCCCAACCATTACTTTTCTCTCATTAGAGGTTACTCTTGGCACAAAAAGCAAATAAAAAGGATAAGGAGCGATTATTACTGAAGTAATAACTTCCAAGACTCATCTAAAACTTTTGGGTTATCTCCCAATAAGTACTTTTCTTTAACGCCTTTAAGTTAGGCATAAGCAAAAACATAAAATGGATAGAATAGAAGTAAGCGGAGATAATCATAGTGAAAACATTGTTTTGTTCAATGAAATCCTTTTGTTAACAAGGTTGATCAGGTCTTGTTACCAAAACAATTTCATATGAGACAATACTTTGTATTCCACTAATGATTATGTTACCTCAACCTTGATAGCAAAGGTCCTAATCATAATAGTTTCAAATTTTTCTCTTGGTATGGGACAATATATTTCTCCAACTTGAAGGCCCTCAACATGTTCAATTGAATTCAAACCATAAGTCCTTTCAATCTTCTTGGGGAAATAGACAGTATGTTCCTTGTCATTAACATTGAAGGTCACCTTCCCTTGATTACAATTAATAACAACTCCTGCAGTATTTAAGAAAAGGTCTCCCAAGAATAATAGACATATTATCATCTTCAGGCATGATAGTTTGAGAGGATGCTCACATAAGAAATATGAGTTGAAGTAAAAGAGAGCATCAAGAAGAAGATCCAAAACACATTTAAGTCTAACCCACTTCCTATGCATAGGAATCTTGTATGCAAATAAATTCGCAAGGAACAAAGTGACAGGCATAGGAAGATAAAACAAGAGTGACTTCAAAACTTTCAGCACATAGAGAGGTGTTTCAATATCATGATAGCTTCTACAACCATATTTTCCTCTCTCATAATAATTTTCAGTAGCCTCATGAATAAACTCAACAATATAACTATCACATAAAGCATGCTTTTCATGATCTACAAGCACTAGAGCTTTATCATAAACATTTTCAAAAGGATCCTCAGGAACATAACATTCATCCTCCTTTAGTAAGCATGGGGGATAATCAAATAATGTAAGGGATAAAGAGTTACTCTCATTAGAAGGTAGGCATGGGTAACTAATCCATTCTTCCTCCTTTTGTTCATCACTCTCCTCCTCTTTTTCATCTAATGAGATTTCAGGTTCATCAATTTCTTCTCCCATAGAAACCTGCGAGGCATTAGTCTCTTCCATTTGTGGAAAGCATCTATTAATATATTCAAGAATATAGCCATTTTCTTCCTTGCAATTATCAAAGCAAAATTTAAGTATACCATAAACCTCATATTTATAAGGTGAATCATCAATATTTTCAAGAAAACTAGCAAGTTCAAATGCACCCTTCCAAGCAATAAATTCCTCAATTTGTTCCACATCATAACAGTCATAATTCCCTTTAACATAAGAAGATATGGTAACATTATCATTATACTCACATTGAAGAGGGAGGTGTTTGTACCTCCTACAGCAACAAGATTTATCAAAGCAATAAGTAACATTATAAGTAGATCACACGTTTCTAGCAATGGTATACAATTTATCAATTTATTCCCATAAGTGTTTCCCTTTTTGTGACAAGCGGTGTTCCTTATAATAATATTCTTGATCTTCCGTGTACCCACCTTGACAATAAGATTCAGTTTCAAAGAAACCAACCATTGACAACAATCATGATAAAGCAAGACAATAACAGACCAACGAAAATAACAACTAGAGTAGGAACCAATTTTTTTTGTATTTTTGATAAACAAACAAGCAAACAAGGCGGGAATAAACTTAGCTTGAACAATAATGATTCCAAGTGGACTTGATAAATAAAGATATGCTCCCCGGCAATGGAGCCAGAAAATAGTCTTGATGACCCACAAGTATAGGGGGTGTATCGCAGTATTTTCGAGGGAAGTGAAACCCAATTTATTGATTCGACACAAGAGGATCCAAAGAATATTAATAAGACTTAACAACTGAGTTATCAATTCAGCTGCACCTAGAAACAATCTTGCTCATAGCAGTTTATCAGTAGCAACAGTTTTGTAGTAGGAATAGCAAAGTAACAGCAGTAGTAAAGTAAAGACAGCAGTAACAATAGCAGTAACCAGTGGGATTCAAGTGCGGTAGGCATAGGGATGGATGGACGGGCATTGCATGAACAAGACAATTCACATAGCAATCAGAACACGGCGCAATTGCAGATAAATAAGATAAAGCATCCAAGTACTAGATAATCCTAGGCATGTGTTCCATATATAGTCATACGTGCTCGCAATGAGAACTTGCACAACATCTTTTGTCCTGCCATCCCGTTTGCAGTGGGGCCTCAAGGGAACTACTAGCAATTAAGGTGCTCCTTTTAATAGAGCACCGGAGCAAAGCATTAACACTCCGTGAACACATGTGATCCTCACATCAAAACCATTCCCTCCGGTTATCCCGATTTCTATCACTTCGGGGCCATTGGTTCCGGACAACAACGTGTGTGTACAACTTGCAGATAAGACCATAAACAATACTATCATAATGAATCAATAACATTTTCAGATCTGAAATCATGGCACTCGGGCCCTAGTGACAAGCA
Organism: Avena insularis; assembly: GCA_023614405.1. Lineage (NCBI taxonomy): Eukaryota > Viridiplantae > Streptophyta > Magnoliopsida > Poales > Poaceae > Avena > Avena insularis. The sequence goes on along the minus strand of CM042690.1, from coordinate 652,252,652 downwards.
TTAAGCACAACAAGTCGCAACAAAGTCATAAAGCACTAATAAAAGATACTAGGCACCATGCCCTAACAATCGGATGCCATTACATGAACGATCTCATCCAATCCCTACCATCCCCATAGCCTACAGCAGGGGATTACTCACTCATAGATGGGGGAAACATGGATGGTCGCTGGAGAAGTGATGGTGATGAGGATGGTGATGATCTCCTCCAATGCCCCGTCCCGGCAGGGCGCTAGAACGGAGTTTCTGGTACTATTTCGTGAAATCTGGTGGTGGCAGCGGAGCGGAACTCCTTTTGGAAAAACGTCGAACCCCCCGGAGTTTTTAGGTCACAAGACTCCTTATAGGCGAAGAGAGAGGCCGAGGGGGTACCTGGGAGGCCCACACCATGCCCTGGCGTGGCCAAGACCAGCCCGCGCCTGGGGGTGGTGTGGCCAGGCCCTGGCCCTCCTCCGTCTCGTATTCTGGCTCCGTGAGTCTTCCGAAAAAATAGGCACTTTGGCTTTTGTCCCGTCCAATTCCGAGAATATTCATTTTCTGACTTTCCTGGAACCAAAAACAGCAGAAAATAGGCAGCTGGCACTGTGGCTCTTGTTAATAGGTTAGTCCAAGAAATCATATGAAAAGTACTCCCAAGTGTGGACAAAACACAAGAAAGGAGATAAAACCAAGCATGGAACATCAAAAATTATAGATACATTTGCAATGTATCAAAGCAATACATGCATATACTAATCATCTTGACTCCCTTGGAACTTGATTGGGCATTACAATATTATACATAGACCGCCATCCAACTACATCTATGACTAATAATCCACCTTCAGGTTATCATCCGAACCCCCTCCAGTATTAAGTTGTAAGCAACAGATTATTGCTTTACGAATTGTGTGTAAAGTAAACAATACGATTGTTCTATGAACAAAGGATTGTTGTTTTCTCCCTAGTAGCAACAGCACATCTAGTAACTTAGAGATTTCTGTCACTCCCCCAGATTACCAGAGGCATGAACCCACTATCAAGCATAAATACTAACTCTTGGAGTTGCTAGCATCTACTTGGCCAAGATAGCTACTAACAACAGAAAGCATGCAAGATCACAAATAACAAAGACATGATAGAATCAATAATCAATCTGAAATAGTATCTCAATATCCATCGGATCCCCGCAAAAACAACATGCAGAATTACAAATAGATGATCTTGATCATGAACGGAGCTCACAAGATCTAAACATGAAAGCACAAAGGAGGAGAACCAGCCATCTAACTACTACATGGATTCGTAGTCCAAGGATGAACTACTCACGCATCATACCGGAGGCTTGCATGATGATGAAGAAGGCCTCCAGGGTGAATTCCCCTCTTCGGCAGGGTGCCGGGAAGAGCTTCTGATCCCTCCCGATCTAGGGATGGAGATGATGGGGGCTACAGATTCTTTCGTGGATTTTTTATTGGGTACTTAGAGTTTTCACCCCGAGGGCATCTTATAGGCGGAAGGAGAGGCCGAGGGGGTGTTGGGGTCGGCCAGAGCACCCCCTGGCGCGGGCTAGGCCTGGCCACGCGGCCAGGTGGTGTGGTCGGCCCCTAGCCCTTCTCCATCTCGTATTCTGGCATCTGATGACTTACGGAAAAATAGGCACTTTGGCTTTTGTCCCATCCAATTCCGAGAATATTCATTTTCTGACTTTCCTGGAACCAAAAACAGCAGAAAACAGTACCGCATCGTGGCTCTTGCTAATAGGTTAGCCCAAGAAATCATATGAAAAGTACTCCAAAGTATGGACAAAACACAAGAAAGTGGATAAAACCAAGCATGGAACATCAAAAATTATAGATACATTTGCAATGTATCAATGGGCATCCAGGTACCGCTGATGATCATCAATACAAGAGAGGTCTCGATCGTGTCCGGTGTATTTCTGAACCAAAGGGTGTCACACTTAAGGGTGGGAACGCATAGGGATTGATATGACACCACAGGACAAATGAGAGAGAGAAACAGGAATAGTTCTATGTAACACCCGATGTTGATCGGAGGGGTTCGGAAGGAGTTCTGGAGTGAAGGAATATAATAATATATGTATTGTATATTAATTAGTTGAATTACTATTAAAATATATATTTTTATTTATTTTAATAGGCAGCACATTGCTAATGGGCCTCACTCAAAGGGGAGGCCTAAAGGGGCAAGGCACCTAAGGGAGGAGGGCCAACCGGCCTAGCCCTAGTGGGCTCCCCGCGTGGGGGCCACCTAGGTCCGGTGGATCCCCTTGATGGCTGGCGACTATGGGATTAGTCCACACCGCCTGCCCCTTGGGTGGTGCCCCTCCCCTCCTACTATATATAGGGGTCATCCCTTCCCTTTGGAAACCATGCATCCCATTCTCTCTTCTCTCTCTCTCTCAATTCCTTTAAGGATTTCTCTATAATATTGGAGAGGACCTCGGGTTTTTTGAGTTCTCCACCTTCACACTACTGTTGTGTGATCTTCGGTTCGCCATCTTTCTTATTCCACTACTCGGCTGGATCGAAGCCCGGGAGACATCGCCTACACCGAACATGTGTAGTACTTTAGAGGCGCCACACTTGGGGCGCTTGGAGCTGCTCGTCTTCATCAACATGCACCTTCCTGCGTAAGGCGTTCCTAGGTCTTCAAGGGTATGAATACCATCTTCCTTTTCCATTACTTATGTCTACGTAGCATAGATCCTGGCATTAGTGTTCACGTAGTTAGATTTTGTTTTGTTTTCTGCTCTGGAACCCTATAGTTTATGACTGTGAAAATAGCCATCTTTCTCCGCTTTTAAACTTCATTTTTAGTAAACTAATTGACCGAGAATCTCTCTAGCCTTGCTACTAATGTTTAATTATTGCAAATATATGCAATCCTTTGCTTTGAATCGTGTTGTGCAGGAAATCATGCTTTTAGGGCTAAATCAGGAGCTAATAATGAAGATTTTGATGGAGTAAAAACCAGTCGACAGAGGATTTAACGACCACCGCTACGGGCAAGGACCATTCGTACGGTCCGCCTGTACCATGTGACGTTGACTTCGTCTTGTCAAACCCTATGACTTTTGTGAAGACACCTATATATTTCGAGGTCCCAGCCGCTGCGTAGCAGGCCACCAGTCTCAGATTGCATCACAACACCACCAAAGGAGATCCACCACCATAGTTCAACCTCTCCACCCTCCATCCTCTCCATAGCCATAGCCATTATCTTGTACTTGAGATCTCCTTATGATTCGGCAACCATTGTAAGAATATTTGATTTCAGTCTAAGTATTTTGCAAATGTTTTCTATCCTTGATCTTATTGTTATGAGTGAGTAGTCCTCGCGGGCTACGCATTAGGGTGAAACCTCGCATCAATTATGTGCATCTAATCCATGGGAGTACTATGTATTTATTAAATAGAGATTTGTATCTTTGTTTCTTTGTCTCTTGTCTCGATCTATGGACTTTTAGGTAGCCAAGATCCCAGAGGTTGATAAAGGCTTGAGGTGAGATACTTGGTGAGCGGCGATCTCGTAGGAAACCCAGTGATAGAAAGGGGAGTACGGTCTTAGTTTAGCGATCCATTGGGATTAATATCAATACCACTTATTAAGGCTTTGATCTATGTTTTCACTTAATAATTGTTGTAATGGTTGGATCGAAATACTATTACTATGCATGTGACTCACAGGGGCTCTAGTATATATTAGGATGTGTTGACCACAAATATTATCTTTGTTAAATCATTACACATGAATATGCGTATTACTCTCTTTATCCCATGTGATGTGCAGCTGCACGTGAATCCTCAACCCTAGTCTATCTCCATCCATTGGAACAACCCACGATCTAAAGTAAACTAGAAAGGTCCGGTGAACGAAGGTAAAATGAAGAAACACATTTTGTAGATGTGCCTTAGTAATTTCCTTTTAGCCTTGTTTCCCAAGGTTCGATTAAACCTAGGTCTACTAGGGAAAAAACTACTATACTGCATCCATAAATCCGGATCGAAGGTATCACCTACTAGAGTCAAAGTTTGGGTACATCTCCAAATTTGACATAATATGTATGAACTCGCCTATATCTTAATGTAATCGCTCGAATCATCTAAATTTCGTCGTGTTTTGTCAAAATTTGGCCGAAGCCAGGAACTCGGCCTGGGTACGCGACTGGGAAACTGGTTGTTCCTAGGCCAAAAGTTACATCCTTTTGGCGCTAAATAGCGTTGGAGGCCTGTGAATGACGAACGAGTGGAGATGCTCGTAGGTGCAGGGTTCTAGTGGTTGTGTTGCACCAGGCTAAAGGTTGCAGTGTGGATTGTTGGGCACCGATTGGTAGCACCAGGAGGTAGCTAGCCCGGTTGGTTTGCATCAATGAAAAAAGGTTAATCTTAGAGGGATGGATCGGGTAGCATAGGATTAGCTAGGTGGGGTTTAGGTCTTAAGTTTAGAAAAGGATGTTGTATGTGGTCTGGTGGCATACACACAAGCACATTTACATGTCCATGGTTAGATACATTTAGTCTTAGGTTAGCTAGCTATGAGTGTAGGTTTAGGTGGGGTTTTAGGTAAAGGTGTGTGTGTTGCTACATGTACACACATGGGTTTTGGGATTATCTGGTAGCATAGCTAGATTAGGATGGTAGATAGAGTGATAGATTTAGGACATTACACATGTAGATACAGAAGATACAAATGATGAAAAAGGCCTCAAGTGATGGTGTTTGGTTTGATAGATATGGCAAGAACATGTGAGAATTTAATTGAGGTTCTTTATTTTTATTCAAAAATTTGTCTCAAATAAAAATCACACAAAACCAAAATTCTTCTATTGGAGAGAGGAAGGAGATGGAAGGTGAAATTGTGCATGGGCCATGCACTTGGCATTCAATGCATGGGTACTAGGAGCCAAAATTTAAGAGAAGGAATATTAGGACACATGTGGATAGGAGAGACGTGGAATATATGTGTGGTGTATAATCAAGATCATTACAAGATTTGGTGGAATGGATACAACATGAGCATATGGTTAGAATCAAATCCAAACCAAAAGCAAGGAGCCCACAAGAACCATATGTGGTGTAATTAGATAAATGATATTATGAACTTGTTAGTGATGGAAATGAATTGAAGAGATATGCCCCCAACTCAATTTCGACATTCTTATCAAATAAAATATCAAGACTCAAGTAATTAAAAATTGGAAATTATGGTTCCAACAAGTATGGCACCAACTAGAAATAGAATAGAGGGGGAGTAAAATAGAGGAAGGCAAATGACAACGTCCAAATAAGTATATCAAGAACCAAATACAAGTGAATTAATTTAAATGCAACAATTCAATTATGTGTTCCATGCAAGGTGGGATTATGATCATGAGCATGATATATGATGATGCAATAAAGTAAACAAACAAGAAAATTATAATTGAGGAATTTCCTGGGTGCAACAGTATGCAACAGGTTTACCACTCTTGTAATAACACACCTCCCAACCCAATTCCACTAGCATCACATTCAAGTTCAAATGTTCTAGTAAAATCAGGAAGATGGAATAAAGGAGCATGTGTTGACCTCTGTGACAACATCATGAAAGCATCCTATTGTGCGTTGCCCCAAACAAAAGGCACATCTTTCTTTGTAAGCTCATTCAATGGTGCAGCAATGAATCCAAAATCTTTAACAAAGTGCCTATAAAACCCAACAAGGCCAAGAAAACTCCTCTCTTCTGTGACTGTTGTAGGCGGCGACCAACTCGAAATTGCTTAAATCTTGGCTGGATCAACTTTAATAACCTGCGTTGTAACAACATAACCAAGAAAAGCAACTCGATCAGTGCAGAAGGTGCACTTCTCAAGATTACCAAACATACGTGCATCGCATAGAGCATTGAAAATATCATGTAAATGATTCAAATGATCCTGTAACGATTTGCTATAAATCATAATATCATCAAAGTAAACTACCACAAAACGTCCAATGAAAGCTCATAAAACTTTATTCATTAATTATGAATGTGTTGGGTGCATTAGTTAAACCAAAAGGCAGTACTAACCACTCATATAAACCAAACTTAGTTTTTAAAAGACGTTTTCCATTCATCTCCCAGTTTCATACGAATCTGGTGGTAACCACTACGCAAATCAACTTTAGAAAACATTGTAGAGCCACTAAGTTCATCAAGCATGTCATGTAAATGTGGTATAGGATGACAGTAGCGAATAGTAATATTATTGATAACACATGCACGTGGAACCATCTTACTTAGGTACCAAAATAATAGGAACAACACATGGGATAAGAGACTCACGAATGTGATCTTTGTAGAGTAGTTCCTGAATTTGGCATTGTATCTCCTTTGTCTCCTCTAGATTAGTTCGATATGGTGCGTGATTGGGTAGCATTGCACCAAGAATTAGATCAATTTGGTGCTCAATTCCTCTAATAGGTGGTAGTCCTGGTGGCATCTCAGGTGGAAAAATGTCCGTTCCTGCAAAATGTTACCAACAATACGTGGCAAAGAGGGAGACATATCCTCAAAAGAAAACAAAACCTCTTTGCAAATAATTGCATAACATTGAGTATTGTTCGCATCTAGTTCATAAATATCAATTTTATTTGAAAGCATATATGGACCCTTCAAAAGAAATTAAGTAGCATGTTTAGCATCAGATTTAGTTGTCTTTGGTGGTACAAAATATACAACAACAATCTAATTCTCAATTTTTTGTTTCTCCTCAGTATTAGCTCTACTAGATCTAGTAAGATCATCTTTTAAAATTTGTTCAGGATTCATAGGTTTGAGACCAATTTTATTTCATAATGCATAAGAGAATAGTGATTAGTTTTACCATTATGAACAGATTCTCTATCAAATTGCCAAGTTCTACCAAGTAACAAAAAACAAGCTTGCATTAGCACAACATCACAATCAACAAAATCAGAATATTTACCAATAGTAAAATGCAAGCCTATCATTCTTGTTACCTTGATCTTACGGGAACTCTCAAACCATTGGATGTAATATGAATGTGTTCCGTTGTCTTATTGGTAGAGCAAGCTTCTCCACCATGTCAACACTCGCCAACTATTACAACTCCCTCCATCAATAATGATCGGTATAGCTTGCTCCTTGACAACGCCTCTTGTTTGGAAAAGATTTTGGTGTTGATCATGCTCATCTTGGCTCAATTTCACACTCAACACACGTAATGCAACTAGACTCTTGTATTGATCAACAATTTTAGCTCCCATTACCTCTATCTCTTCTTCAGAATCAGAATTATCTCCATCACGTGTAGCAATAAGAGCCAATGTATCGTTATCAAAGTCACTTGCTAAATCATATTCACCATCGTCGCGTACCATCATAACATGCTGTGTTGTACACATCCTCTCAATATGACCATATCCCTAGCATTTTTGGCATTTTATATCCTTTGTATTGCCCGTGGAGGCCATAGAAGAAGAACTACAAGCATGACCATTGGACAATGGCGGAGGAGAAGCCGAAGGCGTAGTGGATTTGGACATGGCAGGTGCTGGTGTTGTACCACGAGAAGTAGGTCTTGATTCTCGCGAGGACCACAATGATATGCGACCTGTAGAATTATTAGTACTTCTCCATGGTGGTTGATGATCCTGCACTTCATGTTCAGCTTTGCAAGAAAGATAAAACAAACGAGTGATGGTAGTATATTTCTTATAATCTACAATGTTTTGAATATCCTTATTTAAACCACTAAAGAAACATGCAAGCACTTGTTTCGTATCTTCGAAAATACCACAATGAACCATCCCAGTTTGCAATTCTTGATAATACTCTTCTACATAATTTTTTCCTTATTCTAAACGACTCAATTTCTTTAGCAAATCTCACTGGTAAGTTGGAGGCACAAAAAGAACATGCATAGTAGTTTTTAAATCAGTCCAAGTATTAGGAACATTAGTAGGATTTAAGCAACAATATTCAGACCACCAAAGTGAAGCAAAATCTACAAACTCACAACTGGCAGCACTAACACACATATGCTCAGGATATCTTAAACATGCAAAATGTTTGGTCTACTTCCAATTGCCATGTAAGATATGCATCAGGATTATATCTACCCTCAAACGGTGGAATATTTAATTTAACCTTTGCAATATGATCATCATTACGTATCGGTGGTTGAGTGTTGCGGTAGTAATGTCGGGGGTGGCCGACGGGTTGTTCAACATGCTCGTCGAATGCATTCTCGCATTCATACTCGTAGTCATCATCCTCTTCATATTCTGTGAAAGTGTCAGCAGTGGTAGCGGTGTCCACCGTGGGTGCACCAGCTGCATCAGTGGTAGCCGGAGGTGGTGCGGCCTTAGCACCAGACAAACCAACAGCATGGTGGCCCGCGCATGGAATGCATCACTAGAGTTCCACATGGTCGCGTAAACATCGTTGAGGGTGTGGTGTAGTAGCTGGTGCAGGTGCGGGTAACCTATCTAGGACCTCTCGAAACTTCACGTCAAGCTTGGAGTTGAAGGATGTCTCGAGCCCTTCAATCTTGTTGATGGTGTCTCTGAACTTGATGTAAATGTCAGTCAGTCTTGAGTCAATGTCTTGAGCCCACCCTACCAAAATCTTGGTAAAGTGATCATGCATCTCTCCGTTCATCATGTTTGTCTGGTCCACAGGTTGATCCTTAGTTCCTGCCATGGTTAGTTTTCAAAAGCACAGATGTCTATGCCTATGAAGTACGGGAATATAGTGGAAGCACGTGTAATCTATCAAGCAATATACAAAGCTCTTACAAGTTCTTACCAAACAGGAGGAAGGTGATGCGCAACTGCAAAGATCAGTGGTTCCTAAGATTGAAACCGAGAGATTACCAGGAGTCGACACAACGCACATGGAGAAATCTATGGAGCTCTAGGAACGCTTAGCAAGGGGGTTAGCGATTATCAAAGCATCAATGCAAAGTTGAAAACATGCTCAACGATGGTATTGTGTTGGTCCTAGGCTAGACCGTACTAGAGACGCGAGCCAAGAGGACTAACGATGTCACGACACTGCATAACAAGCAATGGTGTGATGATATGGTGTCCTAAAAAGCAAACTAAGATGTCCAAAATCACTATGATGGCGAGTGTCTCAAACCGATCCACGGGGTCTAAAAACAATATAGCCTCGAATTTTTTTGTCAAAATTTTCTACTATGCTCCGAAAAGCGCACAAGAACCAAAAAATGTCGCTATAATAGCCGATGGATAAAAATGATCCCCAAGGTCAGAAACTAGTATAGCCCGAAAAGATTTTGGAGTCGTTTCTGGACTTTTTTTTTGCTCTCCTTGACTTGTGGCCGAAACTTTAACTCACAAAATTATATTACAGCACGGAGTAATATGAAAGGAAAAAAGATAACAAAGGAAATAATAGAACTAGCTCTACTCGGACTCGTGTCGCAGCAGGAAAACAGATCGAAACTATGTCATAGTAGGAAGGCGGTGGCAGAATCTAGGGTTTTATGGCGACAGGAGTATATGACGGTGGAATATGATGGTGGATGTGGTGGCGAAACTATGCAATGGTGGTGATCTGCGAGCATGGAGGTGGTGACTAATGTGACTAGAACTCGAAACTCTAAGGGATGAGACACTAAGACCAGCAACTTGACGCGAGGATGCAAACACAAATTCAACGATGCAAATTGAAAATATAATGCAAGCAGAGATTTGTGATGGGATGGATAGATCTCAACTCAAATTGTATTTTTGGCTTTTTCCTGGTTTATAGGTAAAAACAGATCTAGACTATGAAAACTGTAAATTTCAGTGAGCAGCCTGAAATCGGATACCACTTGATAGGGTAAAGGTGTCTGATCTTTCAATGAGATGGTGATAATTCGATTTGGGTGGACTTTGGTCTTGACAATCATACTGCATGTGCGAGCACGAGCGCCAATAAAATCTCTAGGCCAATCTCCTAGAGGTTACCGATCATGTGGAATCACGATTAGCCTAACTAGCGAGGGTCTTAATTCCTACCTGAAATCAAGAACAAGTAAGAACTAATATTGCAATCAAGATATTGCGAATAGAGATGAAAGCTTTATTGAAAAGGTGGGATTTTGTATATGTGCATAGTACAAGAGGCCTCTGCGATACTCAATTCCATAGCATAGTTGTAATGATGGATAACTTTTAGTCTAAACAAAATTCAAGTCTAAACAATGATCTAATAGGGGTTTATATGGAGGGACCAAGGGGGATGCGGCCAGCCTTGGGAGATGTGGTTGCAAATCCTTCCTAAGTCGGTTTCCTCCACATATCCAGACTCTCAAAATTCATACTAATAATGTGGATGAAAATTACATGGGCCCGGCCCATAAATAAAATATATGATGTAGCACCGGATGACTATATGGATGAAATTATGAAGTGCAAATGTCTTAGTTTCGTCCATTCATGTCTCCTTATGGTGGCTTTAAAGTTCTAAAATCTTCACTTGTAGCGTCATCTTCAATCCTCACAATCTTGCTGCCATCTTCATACATGATTATGCTCCACTAGTTATCCTTCTTGTTCTTGCTAGGTCCATCATTCCTAAGTAACATGAATACATCTGATTTAGACAACATTATATTCTCATGTATATTAGGAAGAGTTCCTAGAAATGGAAGTACGTGATAATTAAAAAGACGTACACAAGCTCTTGTGGGAGGTCCTTGTAATGGTGTTGTAGGTGTAGTGTGTGTATCACTAGTAGGGATGTTCTCATCAAAAGATCAGATTGCTAATGACTTCACCAAGACCTTATGTCTCAAGAAACTAGATGAGTTTAAATGTAACATAAACCTTAGCATTGTTTAGCTTAAGGGGGTGTTAGTGTTTATAACGTGATATACCTATTGGAAATATGCCCTAGAGACAAATAGTTATAAGGACTATTACCATATTTCATATAGTTTATGATTAAGTTTTATATCATGCTATAACTGTCTTGAGTGGAAACATCAATACATGTGTGATACATAAACAACCAGAGGTTCCCAGTGAAACTCTAGTCACTGGTTCATTGGTCAACTGATGATCAAGTTTCCTGATCATGTGACATTTGTGCTAGTTGGAAATGGAGTCAACTCATTCTGAGAATGAGATGATGAATCAATACCCAACCTAAACATCATGACCCGATCATGTCACGAAGTTCAAGTTACGATGATTAGAAATGGATCCTTGTAGACTATTCCTTAGACCGTGAGGCTATATCAATCACTGTCTCCCGAGAGTGCTTTGATAGCATTAAGCACCACTTGGTAATACAGTGGTTATAAAGGTGTGTTCAGGTACTCGGAGGAAACCTTTGAGGCAATATATGTCAAGAGCGGGATTTGTCCGTCCATGTGACGGAAAGATACTCAAGGGCCCACTCGGAGAAGTTATATCCAATAGCTGCGCAACGTGTGATTTGATCACAGGGATATCACTTGTCAGAACGAGTCAAGTGGCATTGCTCAGCAACGAGATTGAACACGACATGGTGATGTCATTGATCAAATCTCGGGCAATGCAAGTATCAAGAGACAAAGGGAATAAGACATGACTGTCCCGGTTCAAACAACGAAAGATCTTCGTGGAACACACAGGAGTCACATGGCCATCTAGGTCCCTCTGTCAATCAATGGTGCGGGATTGTCCCGACCATGTCTGGAGTGTTCCCGAACCGTGGGGTATCACGCTTAAGGGCTTGATGATGCTTAGAGAGTGTTTATAGGATCGGAAGAATCGCCGAAGAATAGTAGACAGAAAATCGGAAGGGTTTCGGTAAGTCCGGAGGATGTCCGGAGTGGAGGTGGAAGGTGTTCCATAGCCACGGAGGTTGAATAATATGTGAATGAATGTTAAATATTGATTTAATCATTTATTCATAATTATTTAATAAAGAGAAAATCAATTTAAATGGTCAAAGGCTTAGTGGGCCAATTCCCGGAGGGGAGAGGGCCCATTAGGGAAAGGAGAGAGAGGGAGAAGGGGCCAAGGGGGTGGCCGGCGCCCTAGTGGGCCAACCCCCCTCCACGCGGGGCCCATGGGGGTGGCCGGAGGTGCCACCCCTCCCCTTCCTCTCCTTTAGTCCCACCTCGGTACTTTGAGGGAGGTAGTACCTCCCCTCCCCCTATATATAGTGGGGGTATTTGGCCAAATAAATACACCCAATAATCAAAAAAAGGTCTTCTCACTTTTGGGAGGACCTCCAGTTGATATTCTCTCTCTCTCTCTCTCTCATGACCGTGGTCCCAAGTTCGGACTACGCGAACGAGAGACATGTTCACCGCGGAGCGCTGTCCCGCTGCGGGATTCGTATCCAGGAGCTCTACTTCCGCAACTGCTGCTGGATCAGGGAAGCGGGAGTCATTGTCAGGCACCGGATGTGTGTAACTCCCCGTGAGGTGTCACACTTGAGGCACTCAAGTCGTTGGAGCCAAAGGAGCGCAAGGACTTCATCACGACCTTGAGGTCGGCTTCGGCTCGTCTACATTAACCACGCTCTCCTGAGCGTTGACAATGCTTTTCGGTCTTCAAGGGTAAGTTCGCGAAAAGCCCCTCCTGTTACTGTATTACTAATAGATATGTCCTGGCAACATCAGGGGTTCAGGGGCGTAGGGTAAAAATTTATTGTTTTCATGTGCGGAACCCCTATAGTGGTATCAGAGCTAGATCTATGCGTAGTAATGCTAGTACGGGTAGAACACACAAGATGTAGCGTGTGGGCGTTGATCTTTTAGTTGTTACCCTCCCACGTGTACTTGTGTATACCGCAGTAATGCTTGATGAAGCGGCCCCCAACTGACTTTACGTGTTCATTCGTGAGACTGGTCCACGCTTGACATATTGCTTGTACCATATAAAGTGGCTTTGGGGGGTGTCTGTCTCTCTTGCATTAGTTGGTATGCCATTTACAACGGAGGGCTCCGAAAGGGGTGTAGTATAGACAACTAGTTGATCAGCGTTGTGCTGAAAGTTCGTAGGTAAGAACGGTTCTTGTGCGAAAGCCCATTTAGCCACGTAAAACATTGATACGTCCATTTTGCATCACTATTCTATATCATAATTTACTGTTATTCATTGATATATTTCATATTAAGAGATGATAATTATGTTATTTCATCTTTTTTTGCATGGTTGATGACTTTTGGAGCATGGACCACTGCAGTCAGGATTCTGATGGAAAAGGTGCTGCTTGGAGGCAAAATTCGCGAAGATCAGAAAATCTGGGAAAATATATGGAAAATCCTATTTTTCCAGAAGATGAAGATTGCCAGGAGGAGTGGAGATGGGCCACAGGGGGCCCACACCAACCCCTGGCGCGGGCTAGCCTAGGCCACGCCACCAGGTGGTGTGGCTGCCCTGGCCCACCTCCAGCTCTCCACTCTAGCGTATGTTATCTCCACGGAACCCTAATACCTAGGGAGCGACCACAGAAAGATTATGCCGCCTCTGCGGGGCAGAAAACACCGAGAGAGAAAGATCTCTCCGGCAGACAGATTTCTACCGGGGGAATTCCTTCCCAGAGAGGGGAGATCGTCGCCATCAACGCCACCATCAAGCTAGACTTCATCGGGATCATCATCATCATCACCACCACCATCATCACCATCAGCACCCTCATCATCATCTCCATATTGCTGTAACAATTGGGTTGAATCTTGCATAGTTCTTAGGGGAAACTTTCCCGGTGTTGATTACTCTTTGTAGTTGATGATATTGAGTGGAACCATTGAATTATTGTTTATGTTCAGATTATTATACATCATTATTCCATCTCTGATCATGATCCATATGATGTCTTGTGAGTAGTTCGTTTTGTCCTTGAGGACATGCAAAAAGTCATGTTGTTAGTAGTGGAATTGTGTTTAGAAAGATTCAATAGTTTGATATTTAAGTTGTGGTGTACTTCTTCTAGTGGTGTCATGTGAACGTCGACTACATTACACTTCACCTATATGGGCCTAGGGGAATGCATTGTGTATTTTGCTACTAATCATAGGGGTTGCCAGAGTGATAGAAACCTGAACCCCCGTTAGGTAACCATTGCACAAGGGACGTCAGGGTCTTAGAGTTTAAAGTTGTGGTTAGGTTTCTACCTTAATTACTTTCTTGTACTTACGGATGTTTGCAAGGGGTATAATCACAAGTATGTATTAGTCCTTGATGGCCCACAAGTATAGGGGGTGTATCGCAGTATTTTCGAGGGAAGTGAAACCCAATTTATTGATTCGACACAAGGGGAGCCAAAGAATATTTATAAGCCTTAACAACTGAGTTGTCAATTCAGCTGCACCTGGAAACAATCTTGCTCATAGCAGTTTATCAGTAGCAATAGTTTTGTAGTAGGAATAGCAAAGTAACAGCAGTAGTAAAGTAAAGACAGCAGTAATAATAGCGATGCAATTGGGATTCGAAACGGTAGACATAGGGATGGATGGACGGGCGTTGCATGGACAAGACAATTCACATAGCAATTAGAACATAGGGCAATTGCAGATAAATAAGATAAAGCATCCAAGTACTAGATAATCCTAGGCATGTGTTCCATATATAGTCATACGTGCTCGCAATGAGAACTTGCACGACATCTTTTGTCCTGTCAGCCCGTTTGCAGCGGGGCCTCAAGGGAACTACTAGCAATTAAGGTGCTCCTTTTAATAGAGCACCGGAGCAAAGCATTAACACTCCGTGAACACATGTGATCCTCACATCAAAACCATTCCCTCCGGTTATCCCGATTTCAGTCACTTCAGGGCCATTGGTTCCGGACAACAACGTGTGTGTACAACTTGCAGATAAGACCATAAACAATACTATCATAATTAATCAATAACATGTTCAGATCTGAAATCATGGCACTCGGGCCCTAGTGACAAGCATTAAGCACAACAAGTCGCAACAAAGTCATAAAGCACTAATAAAAGATACTAGGCACCATGCCCTAACAATCTGATGCCATTACATGAACGATCTCATCCAATCCCTACCATCCCCATAGCCTACAGCGGGGGATTACTCACTCATAGATGGGGGAAACATGGATGGTCGATGGAGAAGCGATGGTGATGATGATGGCGATGATCTCCTCCAATTCCCCGTCCCGGCAGGGCGCCAGAACGGAGTTTCTGGTACTGTTTCGTGGAATCTGGTGGTGTGATACATTGCAAATGTATCTATAATTTTTGATGTTCCATGCTTGGTTTTATCTACTTTCTTATATTTTTTCCACACTTTGGAGTACTTTTCATATGATTTCTTGGAATAACCTATTAACAAGATGCCATAGTGCCAGTTGCCTGTTTTCTGCTGTTTTTGGTTCCAGAAAAGTCAGAAAATGAATATTCTCGGAATTGGACGGGACAAAAGCCAAAGTTCCTATTTTACCGGAAGACTCACGAAGCCAGAATATGAGAGCGAGGAGGGCCAGGGCCTGGCCACACTCCCCCCCTCCCAGGCGCGGGCTAGCCCTAGTCGCGCCACCAGGTGGTGTGGGCCCCCTAGCCAGCCACCGACCTTGCCTCTCTCGCCTATAAGAGCCTCCCGAGGCAGAAACCTTAAATCGTCAATCAGAAATCCACGAAAATTTCCGCAGCGCCGCCGCCACCGAAGGGGAGATTCGGGGGACAGAAAGTCTCTATTCCGGCACCCTGCGGCAGAAGTGCCCGGGCCATCTCCATCGATCTCCACCACCATCTCCATCACCATTGCTGATTCCCATGATGAGGAGGGAGTAGTTTTCTCTCGAGGCTAAGGGTTCTATCGGTAGCTATGTGTTCATCTCTCTCTATGCATGATCATATTGTGATCATGAGCTTGTAATCTATAGATCTACCTTGCTACTCAAGTGCTTTAATAGATCTCTAGCTCTCCCCATGTGTGTGAAGTTGACAGTGTGCACACCATGGTGGCACTTAGGCTAGAGATTACAAATACTTGTTATGAGTTAAATTTGGAGTTGGATGTCTTTATGAAATTGTGGTGTTTGTTGGACTCATCTAGTACTCAAGGTGACAGTGTGGGGTTATCTAGATGGGAAAGGCTTACTTTGAGGTGTGCTGTTATAGCCCTACCATGGATTAGAGTTTCCAACCGGAGAGTAGTTAAGAGTAGTATCATGAAGAGAATGTATTTATATGAGAGTGTTCACTAGTGAAAGTATGATCCCTGGGCCTTGTTTCTAAGCATTGATACACCGTTTGCAATTAGATCTGTTACATGTTTGCTTGCTTCCATCTTTATTTCAGTTTTACTTTAGTCTTTTCCACGCCATCAAGCTATTTTCTAGCACCATTGTCTTATATCCATACCACTTGTATTTCACTATCTCTTCGCCGAACTAGTGCACCTATACACCTGACAAGTGTATTGGGTGTGTTGGGGACACAAGAGACTTCTTGTATCTTGATTGCAGGGTTTCTTGAGAGGGAATACCTTTTACCACTTCCTCCCTGAGTTTGATAAACCTTGGGTAATCCACTTATGGGAAAACTTCTGTTGTTCTACAAACCTCTGCACTTGGAGGCCCAACAACTGTCTACAAGAATATAAGTGCATAGACATCAAGCTATTTTCCGGCGCTGTTGCCGGGGACTAAAGAAGAAGAAGCTCCCACGTCAACCACGCGCCAGCAAAGTATTTTATGGCGCCGTTGCCGGGGAGGTAAGGTAAAAGGTATTCACACCGGAGGATTAAAGAAGAAGGACCTCCAATGACAAACTCCTATTTTCTGGCGCCGTTGCCGGGGAGGTAAGGTAAAAGGTACTCACATCCTCCGGTGTGAGTGCTCGAAGTTATTTCCTTTAGATTCTGCAATTCTGTCTTTTTGTTTCTTCTTTTCACTAGTTAGGCTTAATGGAAAACAACAACAAAATTAGAGAGCTTTATAGTATTTATCTTGAGTTAGGACATGAAGTGTTTGAAGAGAAAATTAAAAAACCTATGGAACTTTATTTGTGTGCTAATAGCAATGTTATTAGTATGAATTCTTTGAACACCATTATTGCTAATGTATGGAAAAGTCTAAGCTTGGGGAAGTTGGTTTTGATGAGCATGATCTCTTTAGTCCCCCAAGCACGGAGGAGAAGATTTACTTTGATGACACTATGCCTCCAATATATGATGATTACAATGATGAGTATGATATTTTTAGTCCACCAACTATTGAGGAGAAAGTTAATTATGATTACAATATGCCTCCTATATTTGATGATTATGGTGATGAGAATAATAATGATAGCTATTTTGTAGAATTTGCTCCCACTACGATTAATAAGAATGACTATGCTTATAGGGAGAGTAATAATTATTCTATGCATGTGGCTCATGATAAGAATGTTTCTTGTGATAGTTATATTGTTAATTTTATTCATGATGCTACTGAAAGTTATTATGAGAGAGGGAAACATGGTTCTATGCATCTCAACAATATTAAGTTTCCCCTCTTTATGTTTTTTTTGAAGTTGCACTTCTTTTGCTTTCCTATGCTTATTGCTTTGTGCTTTCTTGACTTGTTTATTTACAAGATTCCTATGTATAGGAAGTGGGTTAGACTTAAATTTGTTTTGAATTTGCTTCTTGATGCTCTCTTTTACTTCAATTCATATTTATTATAAGAGCATCTTCTCAAACTATCATGCCTAAATTAAAGGCGTTAAAGAAAAGTACATATTGGGAGATAACCCAAAAGTTTTCGATGAGTCTTGGAAGTTATTACTTTAGTAGTAATAACCGCTCCTTATCCTTTTTATTTGCTTTTTGTGCCAAGAGTAACCTCTAATGAGAGAGAAGTAATGATTGGGAAAGTTGCTGTCCCGAAACAGATTTTTTGTGCTTCTGCCCCAGGTTGTTATCTAACTTTCGTTATTTCAACACTTTTTGATTTGAGCAACAGAAGGTCTTCAAAAAAAATCGTCTTTACCTGCTGGTCTGTTTTGACAAATTTCTGCCATTTTCTGCATTTGCTTCTTGTTGGTTCCTTTTTGAGTTCTTTTGGGGAATTGAACTTTTTGAGGGAAGTGCTTCAGTAGCTAGTGTTCTAATGCAAGTTTATTTGGTGTTAGAACTGAACCTTAAGACTTATTTATCTTGAGTGCACTAACGTTGCTAATAAAGATTGTGTGAAGTTTTGTATGAGGAAAAATTTCAGGTGTATGGAAGGAATGAGTAATGAGATGAAGAATGGACTAAAGCTCAAGCTTGGGGATGCCACGCGTGTCACCCCAAGAAATATCCAAGAAGTACAAGCGTCAAAGCTTGGGGATGCCCAAGGCATCCCCTTCTTCATCAATAAAAATCCCAGGTTTCTTCCAAACGCTTCATTTTTATTGTTTCATGCACAGTTGTGTTTTTCTTGGAGCGTCTTCTTTTTCGTTTTCGTTTTGGTTTTTTGTTTGCTTTGGTTTTCTTAGTTTTCTGAATAAATTGGTTGGACCCCCCTCTTTCATACATTGGTTTGCAAGTAGTTTGGGTTGGTTTGGAAAAGAGTAGAAAAGTTCATGCTTATGTGGTAAAGAGAGTTTGTTTTTGACTATGACCTATGCTTTGTCATGCCATGCTTGGTATTGTTTTGGCTTTATGCTTAGTATTCTTTGCTGTATCATGACTTGTTATAAACAATTGAGATTGCTTAATGTGCCTTGGATGAATCATGCGTTGTTTTAGCATATTAAAGTATAGTATAGTGGTATTCTCCTTTGATGATTTATTTGGGTTGACTTGGCGCATGCTCACACCATGTTATGACTATCTCAAGTCACCTAAGACTTTATGATCCTTTAGTTTTCAACTTGTAGTATCACTTTATGCTTTGATCAATGATGTTTTGTCGCTCTGCATGATTATGGCCATTATTGCTCTCTTAGTTTGTCACTCCCAGTCTTTTGCTAGCCTCCACAACTAAGTATGAGTTCCACTCATGCATCCAACTCCCTAAACCAAGTTATTCCAAAGAGTCCACCATACCTACCTACTAGCATATGCTATTCCAAGTATATTCATGCTTTTGTTTACCTTCCAAATTAAACTTGTTATGAGAAAACTAGTGATTAAAGCTCCCATGAACTTGATGGCACACTTTACATTTCTTGCCCTTAATAAACTTGAACCATTGTGTCGTCTATGTTGTGTATGCTTGCACTTATTTGTTAGGAATGCAGAACCATGCTTTCATGGGGAACGCTTTCAACATTGCACTTGGTACTTGTACCTAGTTGATATCATGCTCTTTTGTATATGGATGTCGTCGGTGTGAAATGAAAGGGGAGCTTGTAAGTCCATGGAGTTATGTATATGTGTTAGAGAAACGCCTGGGCCGCTGGTCTAATCCATGTTGACATGGTGAAAACCTGCAGCGTAACCATAATGAGCTGTCTATAAAGCATTCTTCTTATAAAAAAAAGTCCTATATTGAGAAAAAGAGAAAAGAAAAAAAGAGATATTATGAAAAGAGGAAAGAGAGAAAAAAGCACCATATTCCCATGGTAAATAAGAAGATTGCTGAGATGCTCGTTGTCTGCTTGCCTTGTCATTTTGATAAGGGGATTCTTCCATATCATTGGGAAAGGGGTACCCCGTTGGCGGTTCTCTATGATACACATGTACTTACGATGACAAGAACTTACCGGTGACTAAACTTGAGTAGCATGAGGAGAGGCCCTCGTATTCAAGGGACATGAGATTTCCAACTTATACTTTGTCAAGCATACACACCATAGTTTGTTCACTTTAACCTTAATCACTTCAAGATGCTTATGATAGGGGCAATGAGAGCTTAAAGCTATAAGTACCATAATTTTTGGAAGCTCTTTATGAAACTTGAATCTCTGCTTCCTTCTATGAAGGCCTTTCTTCCACCATTATATTGAGTCTCCACCTTCTACCTTTATGCACCTACTTTGAGAGCATAGTGGCCATTCTTAGTTCTATGTGCATTGTCCCAAGACTTGTTGATTGATGCATACCTTGATATTGTTTGTTTTAAACTACTTGTATCTAGTCACTCTTATGAACTTTGAAGGTGTCCTATGCATTTATATTTGCTACTCTATGAGGGACAAGCGGAATGCCACTATGTTATGTTTTATTTATGTGAAACAAACAAACATCTTGCAAAGCATTGTTATTCATGAATCTTTTGTTTGTGCCTTTTCATGTTGCAACATAGTTTCTTTGTCTTATTGCTAGAACTTTGTCTTTCATGTTATGATTGAAGTACTATGATCCCAGCTTTGAATGTTTTACAAATACTTTGATCAAGTTTATGATGGTGAATGTCACCTCAAAAATTATTCTTTCTTTTTATCACTTACCTACTCGAGGACGAGCAGGAGTTAAGCTTGGGGATGTTGATACATTGCAAATGTATCTATAATTTTTGATGTTCCATGCTTGGTTTTATCTACTTTCTTATGTTTTGTCCACACTTTTCTTGGACTAACCTATTAACAAGATGCCACGGTGCCAGTTGCCTGTTTTCTGCTGTTTTTGGTTCCAGAAAAGCCAAAAATGAATATTCCTAGAATTGGACGGGACAAAAGCCAAAGTTCCTATTTTACTGGAAGACTCACGGAGCCAGAATACGAGACGGAGGAGGGCTAGGGCCTGGCCACACACCCCTCCCCCCCCCCCCAAGCGCGGGCTAGCCCTAGCCGCGCCACCAGATGGTGTGGGCCCCCTGGCCGGCCACCGACCTTGCCTCTCTCGCCTATAAAAGCCTCCCGAGGCAGAAACCCTAAATCATCAATCAGAAACCCACGAAAAGTTCCGCAGCGCCGCCGCCATCGAAGGGGAGATCCGGGGGACAGAAAGTCTCTGTTCTGGCACCCTGCCGGGACGGGGAAGTGCCCCGGAGCCATCTCCATCGATCTCCACCACCATCTCCATCACCATTGCTGATTCCCATGATGAGGAGGGAGTAGTTCTCTCTCGAGCCTAAGGGTTCTACCGGTAGCTATGTGTTCATCTCTCTCTCTATGCATGATCATATTGTGATCATGAGCTTGTAATCTATAGATCTACCTTGCTACTCAAGTGCTTTAATAGATCTCTATCTCTCCCCATGTGTGTGAAGTTGACAGTGTGCACACCATGGTGGCACTTAGGCTAGAGATTACAAATACTTGTTATGAGTTATATTTGGAGTTGGATGTCTTTATGAAATTGTGGTGTTTGTTGGACTCATCTAGTACTCAAGGTGACAGTGTGGGGTTATCTAGATGGGAAAGGCTTACTTTGAGGTGTGCTGTTATAGCCCTACCATGGATTAGAGTTTCCAACCGGAGAGTAGTTAAGAGTAGTATCATGAAGAGAATGTATTTATATGAGAGTGTTCACTAGTGAAAGTATGATCCCTAGGCCTTTTTTCTAAGCATTGATACACCGTTTGCAATTAGATCTGTTACATGTTTGCTTGCTTCCATCTTTATTTCAGTTTTACTTTAGTCTTTACCACGCCATGAAGCTATTTTCTAGCACCATTGTCTTATATCCATACCACTTGTATTTCACTATCTCTTCGCCGAACTAGTGCACCTATACACCTGACAAGTGTATTGGGTGTGTTGGGGACACAAGAGACTTCTTGTATCTTGATTACAGGGTTGCTTGAGAGGGAATACCTTTGACCACTTCCTCCCTGAGTTCAATAAACCTTGGGTAATCCACTTAAGGGAAAGCTTGCTGCTTTTCTACACTTGGAGGCCCAACAATTGTCTACAAGAATAGAAGTGCGTAGACATCATGGTGGCGGCGAAGCGGAACTCCTTTTGGAAAAATGTCGAACCCCCCAAAGTTTTTAGGTCAGAAGGCTCCTTATAGGAGAAGAGATAGGACGAGGGTGCAGGGGCCCACACCACCCTTGGCGCGGCTCGTCTGCCCGCGCCACTGTGGTGGGGCCACCGGCTCTTCTCCGCCTCAGATTCTGCTCCTGGAGTCTTCGGGTGAAATAGGATTTTTGGCATATTTTCCGGGATTTTTCCTGATAGTTGATTTTCTACACAAAAAGTAGACACCAAGGCAATTCTGCTGAAAACAGCGTCAGTCCGCATTAGTTGTATCCAAATCACACAAGTATAGAGGAGAAACAATAGAAAAAGTGTTCGGCAAAGTAGATACGTTTTGGACGTATCAACTTCCCCCAAGCTTAGCTTATTGCTTGTCCTCAAGCAATTCAATTGAAAACTAAGTGCGATAAAAGAACTTTCGCGAACACATTTGCTTCATAAGATGTAAATATTTTCAGCAATGTGATCAACTACTTAGACAGTTCATAATAAAGAGTATGCAACTGAGTCTACTTAATAGTCATTGCAAGCTATGAAGAGATTCCAACTCAAAAATAATAAGTAGCATGAAGTATAAACATAAGCAACATTACAATGCTCATAAAAAAGGTATGATAGAGTGGTATCTCGCTTGCCTTTGATTATGAATGTCAAGGCACCTCTGAAGTTCAAGTGATGACTAGAAGTAAAGATATCAAGGATACAAGCATCAAAGTCATAACACAAATAATCAAGCAATGGGACAAACACAAAGAATGACAACTATGCTCTCAAAAAGGTGCTCAGAGAATATGTGGAGACTCAACAATTAAAATAAAAGGTTTTGAATAATTTGAAAGGCTTCCAAATGTTGAAAGTATGGTACTCATTAGCTTTGAGCTCTCATTGCCCCTATCATAAGCATCTTTAATGTTGTTAAGGTGAAAGTGACGTCCAATCTGAGTTATATGCTTGACAGACTATAAACTGAAAATCCCAAGTCCCTTGAGTACGAGGGCCTCTCCTCATGCTACTCAACTTTAGTTACCGGTAAATTCTTGTCATCATAAGTATGTGCGTATCATTGAGAACCGCCAACAGGGTACCCCTTGCCTGATGATACGGAAGAATCCCCATATCAAAATGACAAGGCAAGCAGACAACGAGTATCTCAGCAATCTTCTTATTTACCATGGGAAAATGGTGCTTTTTTCTCTCTTTCCTCTTTTCATAAATCTCCCTTTTTTTCTTTTTCTCAATAGCTATCTCTCTTTTTTTATATAAGAAGAATGCTTCATAGATATCATTATGGTTACACTGCAGGTTTCCACCATGTCAGCATGGATTAGACCAGCGGCCCAGGCGTTTCTCTAACACACATACATAACTCCATGGACTTACAAGCTCCCCTTTTATTTCACACCGACGACATCCGCAAACAAAACAGCAAGGTATCAACTGGGTATATATTTACAAGTGTTGAAAGCGTTCCTCGTGACAGCACGGTTCTGCTAATCCCCAGCCTATAATTTGCAAGCATATAACTTTAATGGAGAGTTCACAATGGTTCAGATTTATTAAGTGCAGAAAATAAAGTGTGCCATCAAGTTCGTGAGAGCTTTACTAACTAATTTTCTCATAACAAGCAAACATTTTATTCAGAAGAAAACAAGGCATATTGAATATGCACGGAAGTAGCAAATGATGCTAATAGGTATGTATGGTGGACACTTTGGCAATATTTGGTTTAAGGGAGTTGGAAACATGAGTAAAACACTCAGTGGGAGTGGAGGCTAGCAATAGTAAGGGAGCGACAAACGAGAGAGCAATAGCTGTAATTATCATGCTTGCAACAAAACAGGACTACTCATGGCATGAAAGTGATTCAAGATCCTCAAGGCAAAATAATTCATCGAGGCTTAACTGATTATTGCAGTCATGTACATGCGTGAGCATGTGCCAAGTCAATCAAATGAAACATTCAGAGGAGGATACCGCGGTGTCATACCAATTTATGAATAGAGTAATGCAAGCAAACATTCATAAGACATGCTACAAACTATTAGCGAGCTGGAGCTAATCATACGAAAGCAAGAACTACTAAGCATCCAAAGATAACATACACCCTACATGAACAGACTAAGCATGCCCACAGTGATGAGTATATGTACAAAAAATGAAAAACAAATAGAGTTCGTTACCAGCCTCTTACCACACCTCAATTTGTCATTAATCCTCATTGTTGCTCTTCACTTGTGTGGCTTGAATAATAATATGAAACCAATATTCCACTGAGGACTGTTGAACCCAAAACCAAAGAAGAACGACAAATATTTTTGGTGTTTTCTATTTTTAAACAAGAACCAGAAGGGAAAAACAATCAAAGCAAAATCTTTTTGGGTTTTTTGAATTGTTCAAACAAAGCAAAAAGGGAAAAACAAACCAAGGCAAAAAGAAGAAGCAAACCAAAGAGAAACAACAGAAATATTTTTGGTATTTTTGTGTTTTTAGAAAGCAAAAGCAAAAGAAGAACAAAAACTAAAAAGAGAACGAAAACATGAATATACAAAGTACCGACGCAACATGATATGAAGATGAGTGCGGTGTCGGCGTACCTCCCCCCAAGCTTAGGCTTTTGGCCTAAGTGGGTATCAATCCCAAGCTGACCAGGATGAAGTGTCACCGTGGTACGACGAGGAAGTACCCTCGTCCTGGTGCGAGCTCGAGTACGTCCCTCCATAATGTGCGGAGTAATCATAGGAGGGCACATCCTCCTAGTGTTGCTCGTGGAAACCCAGCAAGCGAAGCTGCTTGTCCACCTCCTCCTTGGAGCGCGACCACGGTCTCCTGTGAACACTAAACAAAGAAGGCTGTGGTAAAAGGATCTCCCTTTCATCCTCGTCAGTGAAAAGCATCCTATATACTAGACTGTCCAAATCAGAAGTAGAAGTGACAAAGTGATAAGCTTTCATAGCAACAAGGTCAAGCCTCTGTGGTGCCAGCATAGCATCATAGGGATCTACTGAAAGACCTAATGCATTGACTATACGCGAGGCAATGATGCCCCCATAGATAGGCCCCCTAGCAGCTAGGCGGCGAGCAATAAGCGAGCCAAGATTGTACCGAGTATCGTTGTTAAGCGCAGCAGCAAGGAACGCTAAATGATAGTTGGAGATATTACTTGTGTTCTCCCTACCAAGCACGCTAGTAGCAAGATAATATGCAAAATATCTAAGAGCAGGGAGTTGGATATTTCTTATCTTTCCGCGTTGCGCCACGCGGTCATCATCATTGGTCACCCCTCGGTAAAGCTCCAACAAATCAGCGGGTCGCCCTTGGATTTTCTTCATGGTCCCTGTCATGCGTACACCTACAATACTGCAAAATCTCTCCAAAAGTCATGGTGAAGGGCAGATTATAGATTTTAAAAGAGACAGCCGACTGATAGGATGTGTTAGTAAACATGAAGTTCTCAACAAAAGTTTTGCTGAGCATAGCGTGTTGCGCACTCTCATCTTGCATATATGAGGTCAAACCAACCCTCTCAATCAGTAGCAAGAAATCATCAAGAATACCTGTAGCTTGTAAGAAAGTAAAACAAGGAAAAGAGGATGGGTGAGCATCCCCATCATCCCTTTCACTACCAATACGAGTTGCAATGAGATCTTCGTTGTATGATGGCCTAGCCTGAGAAGCTGTTCTTGAGGGCCTCGATCTCCTAGGTGCATCACTCTCAAATATCTCTCCAAAAGTATGGGTGTTCATGCTTGCTATTCTGAAATTTAAACACCTATTAAACAAGTGATTGCAAAGTAAATATAATGAAGGATTCTACTCATAGGGAATTGTAAGAGGCCTAAACATGCATCAAAACTATATAAGCATCAAACAAGCTTACAAGCTCTCATAACCAGTCACCTACAGCAGCAAAATACTCAAGATATAATCCACTAAACACAAATCTACTTGGACAAAGGGAGGAGTCACATACCAGGGAACAAATGCTCCAAATTTCAGCAAGAAAGATGGGCTGAGCAAGGAGATCGAAAAAATCGAGAGCAAGGACAGCAAGAATGCGATTTTGAGCAATGAACTGGAGCTTACTCGAGAGAGAGAAGAAAGTGGCAGGTGAGAGAGTTAGTGGGGGGCCAGGGGTGGCCCACACCAGGGCATGGCGCCACCTAGGGCTGGCCGCGCCACCATGTGGTGTGCCTGCCTGGTGGGCCCCCCTGGTACCTCCCAGGTACTCCCCTTCCCCTTTTTTCACATAAAAATTTAAAATGAATTTTTTGGAATTTTTTGAGACACTTTATTTTTGGGCATTTTCAGGCATAGAAGAATGATTTTTTCTGACAGACAGATTTTTTGGAAACATGATGCAAGGACACAACAAAATGGGAACTACAGAAGTTCTAAGACACTCTAACATGCAAGCAACAAATAACAAAAATAAAACTAAACGAAAGCAAAAACTAAAATGCAAAGGATAGAAATAAACGGAGATAATCATAATGAAAACATTGTTTTGTCCAATGGAATCCTTTTGTTAACAAGGTTGATCAAGTCTTGCTACCAAAACAATTGCATATGAGAAAAAACTTTGTATTCCACTAATGATTATGTTACCTCAACCTTGATAGCAATGGTCCCAATCATAATAGTTTCAAATTTTTCTCTTGGTATGGGACAATATATTTCTCCAACTTGAATGCCCTCAACATGTTCAATTGAATTCAAACCATAAGTCCTTTCAATCTTCTTGGGGAAATAGACAGTATGTTCCTTGTCATTAACATTGAAAGTCACCTTTCATTGATTACAATTAATAACAACTCCTGCGGTATTAAGAAAAGGTCTCCCAAGAATAATAGACATATTATCATCTTCAGGCATTTCAAGCACAACAAAATCAGTTAATATCAAGCAATTATGAGCCACTTGAACGGTTACATCCTCATATATACCCACAGGAATAGTGGTAGATTAATCAGCCATTTGCAAAGATATATCAGTTGGTATCAATTTTTCAAGCTGAAGCCTCTTATAGAGAGAGAAAGGCATAACACTAACTCCAGCTCCCAAATCAAACAAAGCAGTTCTAACATAACTATTCTTAATAGAGCAAGGGATAGTTGGAATCCCTAGGTCTCTAAGTTTCTTAGGAATCTTGCCATTGAAGGAATAATTAGCAAGCAAAGTAGAAATTTCTTCATTAGGGATCTTCCTTTTATTCGAGACAATGTCCTTCATATCCTTTGAGTAAGGAGGCAATTTAATAGCATCAGTCAAAGGAATTTGCAAGAATAAAGGCTTCATCCACTCACAAAACTTATTATAATGTTCATCTTCCTTTGACTTGTGTTTCTTATCAGGGAAAGGCATAGGTTTTTGGACCCAAGGTTCTCTTTCACTACCATCTTTCTTAGCAATAAAATCTTCTTTGGTGTATTTAGTATTCTTAGTGTGGTTTTCAGGTTCTTATTCAACTTTTTCTTCATTGGGAACTTCATTTTCTTCATTACCACTTTCAGTTTCAGCATCAGATATAGATATACTATTAGGATCTATAGCAGGTTCAGAGGGTTCTACAATAGTTTTATGTTTCTTTTTCCTTTTCTTACGAGTAAAACCACTATTTTCAGCTTGTTGAGAATCCTGCTCAATTCTTTTGGGATGCCCCTCGGGATATAGAGGATCCTGGGTAGCAGCACCACTTCTAGTTCTAATTTCATAAGCATGTTTTTCTTTAGCAGCATTAACTAGCAAGTCGTTTTGCACTTTAACGAGTTGATCTATTTGAGTTTGAACCATTTGAAAGTGTTTAACAATCATTTTAACATCATTAGAGGTTCTTTCCACAAATATCTTTCAACTCAACAATAGCTCTAGTGTTTTCCATTAGATGATTTTGCACCCTTTTATTAAAGTTATCTTGCTTAACAATAAAGATATCAAATTCTTCTAAGCATTGATCAGGAGGTTTAGAGTAAGGGATATCACCTTCAGCAAAGTGTTGGAGAGAGTGTACCTCAATAGTGGATGAGTAGGGATTAGGCTTACATAATTCTTCTATAGGAGGTAAATTCTTGACATCTGCAGCTTTAATTCCCTTCTCCTTAAGACATTTCTTAGCTTCCTTCATCACTTCATCATTTAATTCAATAACTCCCCTCTTCTTTGATGTTGGAATAGGCACCGGAATAGATGGTTCAGGTACAATTACTTCAGGTATAGCCTGTTTAGGAGGAGTTCAATCTTCATAGTTCTTGCTTATTTTAGCCATTAATTCCTCAGCTTCCTTAGGAGTCCTATTCCTGAAAACACAATCGGCACAACTATCTAGGTATGTCCTAGATTCTTCAGTTAGTCCATTATAAAATATATCAAGAAGCTCATTCTTAGGTAATGGACTTCCAGCCTGTGCATGAATCAAAGCACAAAACCTTGCCCAAGATTCAGGCAATACCTCTTTTTCTCCCTGTTTAAAATCAAAAAGTTCCTGCAAAACAGCATGTCTAGCACTAGGAGGAAAATATTTCTGCAGGAAAGTACTAATCAAGCACTCAGGGCTATCAATAGATCCAGGAGGTAAATTACTAAACCAAGTTTTAGCTTCTCCTTTTAGTGAAAAGGGGAAAATCTTAGCAACAAAGTAAGTTTGCATCTTAATATCATCAGAAAACAAGCCACACATGGTAGAAAGTTCATTCATATGTGCTACCGCACTTTCATTTTTAGTCCCAGAAAAAGGTTCTTTCTCGACAATAGCTATGTAAGATAGATCGAGAGAGAAATCATAATCTTCATCTATAATGTTTATGGGAGAAGCAGCAAAACTAGCAATAGGAGACAATTTGGGTCTAATAGTACGCCTCTCAAGGAGACTCTTAGCAGCGCTCCTATCATGGGTGTTCTTACATCCATTAATAAATTCATCGGTCATCTCAACATAACCATCTTCAATATCATAGCTTTCACTAGACTCAGGTGAACTAACAGGTGTGGTAGTGTCTTCATTAGGAGTTTTGGTATTTCCAGCTATAGTTCTAGAAATCGTAGCATCTAGGAAAGGACCTAATGAACCACTCTTATCAAGCACAGTAGAAGCAGCATCATAAGCATCAGAAGATTCAGATTCAGCAGTAGTAGCAGTGTGTGTAGCATGTGTATGTGGTGGTGTAAGGAACTTACTCATAACACACGCTGAATCAAGAGCACCAGAGGTGTTTAGAACTGCACTCTTCTTGTAGTGGATGGTAAAATAGGAACCTTGCCATCACGAGACTTACCCATGATGGATGGATAGCAGCGAACAATAGAGAATCCAAGTGAACTTGATAAATAAAGCTATGCTCCCCGGCAACGGCGCCAGAAAATAGTCTTGATGACCCACAAGTATAGGAAGTGTATCGCAGTATTTTCGAGGGAAGTGAAACCCAATTTATTGATTCGACACAAGGGGAGCCAAAGAATATTTATAAGCCTTAACAACTGAGTTGTCAATTCAGCTGCACCTGGAAACAATCTTGCTCATAGCAGTTTATCAGTAGCAACAGTTTTGTAGTAGGAATAGCAAAGTAACAGCAGTAATAAAGTAAAGATAGCAAGAATAATAGCAAAGAAACAGTGGGATTCGAAAAGGTAGGCATAGGGATGGATGGACGGGTGTTGCATGGACAAGACAATTCACATAGCAATTAGAACATAGGGCAATTGCAGATAAATAAGATAAAGCATCCAAGTACTAGATAATCCTAGGCATGTGTTCCATATATAGTCATATGTGCTCGCGATGAGAACTTGCACAACATCTTTTGTCCTGCCAAATTGCTTGGCAGGGCCTCAAGGGAACTACTGGCAATTAAGGTGCTCCTTTTAATAGAGCACCGGAGCAAAGCATTAACACTCGTGAACACATGTGATCCTCACATCAAAACCATTCCCTCCGGTTATCCCGATTTCTGTCACTTCGGGGCCATTGGTTCCGGACAACAACGTGTGTGTACAACTTGCAGATAAGACCGTAAACAATACTATCATAATGAATCAATAACATGTTCAGATATGAAATCATGGCACTCAGGCCCTAGTGACACGCATTAAGCACAACAAGTCGCAACAAAGTCATAAAGCACTAATAAAAGATACTAGGCACCATGCCCTAACAATCTGATGCCATTACATGAACAATCTGATGCCATTACATGAACCCCAATCCCTAATAAAAGAGAATTCCTGATCCATACCGCTAGCCAGCACCTTCTGCTCCTCGTTGGGTTCGACACTCTTACTTATCGAAAATACTACGATACACCCCCTATACTTGTGGGTCATCAAGACTATTTTCTGGCGCCGTTGCCGGGGAGTGAAGCGCTATTGGAGAGTGGAATTGGTAAAGGAAACTTCTACTGTGAGTATTGTTTACTTCTGTTAGTTGCTTTATTTTCATTATGGATAATTCACTGAGTTTCTTATTTCGTAATGCTACTACCACTGCTAAGGTACGAGATGAACCACCACCTGCTGAGAATGATACTTTTAAAATACCTACAAGAATTATTGATCGTGTTATGGATAACTACTATGTTGGGGATGGAACAGTCCATCCCGGTGATCATTTGCTCTTTATACACGAATTATGCGGGTTGTTCAAGTGTGCGGGTATTACTACAGATCAAGTTAAGAAGAAGTTACTCTCATTATAACTGAAAGGAAGAGCTGAGGAATGGTATAAGCTGTTGAAGAATGGTCAAGCTCTTGAATGGGAGGAAATAGTGCCTCTCTTTTATTCAAAGTTTTATCCTCCTAGTGAGATTCATAAAGATCGGAATCAAATATTCAACTTTTGGCCTCTTGATGGAGAGAGTACATCTCAAGCTTGGGGGAGATTGAAGTTACTAATGCTCAAATGTCCCATTCATGAGCTCCCCAACAATATTATTATCAATAACTTTTATGCAAGGCTTTCTCTTCATGATAAGGATTTATTGGATGCTTCTTGTGCTGGATCATTCACTCGCATGGAAGAAGAAGCTAAATGGGATCTTCTGGACCATATTCAAGACAATGCTGAAGCTTGGGAGAATGACAAAGGTAGAAAGTCAGGTATAAATTATGATTATGAATGCATTGAATCTTTTATGGGAACTGATGACTTTCAAAATATTAAAAATGCTTATGGTCTAGACTCTCAAGCTATTGCAACTTATTTCAAGGCTTTTTCTTCCTACATTGAAGTGCCTAAAAAGAAGTGGAATAAGTATCACGAACCTTATAAAGATGTTGCTAAGTGTGTTCCTGCAAGAAATACTGAAGTTTATACTACTAATCATGTTTTACCTGAACCTTACATTGATAAAATCCCTTTCCCAGTTAAGATAAAGGAACATTCTATGATAGCTAGTATGGTTAAAGAAAGTACAAATAAAGCTGTTGAACTCGATAAACAAAGGGATGATGAACCTATAATAGCAAATGTGAAAGACTTTGTCACTAAATATGTAGAAGAGGAACACACTATCCTTGGTAAGGATACCTCTAATATTGCTTCACAAAGTAGTGTTATGAGAGCTAGTGTCCCTGTGTTTTCTGTTAGGATAAGTGATCACTGCTACGATGGTCCTTGTGATAGTTATATTTTTAAGTTTATGCATGATACTGAAAGTTACTATGAGAGAGGGAAAAGTGTTCTAATGCATCTCAATAATATCAAGATTCCTCGTTTTATGTTGAAAGTTTTTATGTTGCACTTGTTTTGCCTTCCTATGTTAGTAGCCTCTGGTTTCAACAACTTGTTTGTTTACAAAATTCCCTTGCATAGGAAGTGGGTAAGATTTAACGTGTGTATTTTTGCTTCTTAATTCTCTCTTTCACTTCAATTCATATTCCTAAGTGAGCATCATCAAAATTATCATGCCCATCTTAATGGCTATAAAGAAAGAGCTTTTTAGGAGACAACCCAATTTATTTTTGCTTTCAGTTTGTTTTTGTTTCCTTGAGTCTTGGAAGTTATTACTTCGGTAATAACCTCTCCTTATCCTTTTTGTTTGGTTTTTGTGTCAAGATCAACCTCTAATGAGAGAGAAGTAAGATTTGGGGAAGTTGTTGTCCCGAAACAGATTTTTGTGCTTCACCATAAAAATTCGTGAGAGAGATCTGTATGTTGGATTGAGCTGTAATTTTTTGTGCTTCTGCCCCAGGTTGTTATTTAACTTTCGTTAGTTTTGCACTTTTTAATTTGAGCAACAGAAGATTTTCTAAAAAATTGATGTTTACCTGCTGGTCTGTTTTGACAGATTTTGCCACTCTTGCATTTGCTTCTTTATTCGATTTCCTTTTTGAATTATTTTTGGGTTTTCGGAAGGAGTTGCTTCATTAGCTTATGTTTTGATGGTTTCCAGTTGAAATTGGAATCAAAAGGTTTTATCACTTCACTTATACTAATGTTGCTAATGAGAACTGTGTGAAGTTTTGTGTGAAAGAAATTTCTAGGTTAGTGGAGATAATGGTGTAATAAGGACGTGAAAGGTTTCATGACTCAAGTAATAAGTGTATGAAGATGAAGATATTGATGTTATTCAAGTGGTGACTCCAGAAGAATCTATCAAAAACCAAATTCAGAGATCTGTAGAGTCTGTTTTCAAATAGGTAACAATTCTGGTAAGAAAAGTTCCGCGAAAGATCTTTCTAGTCTTATTTTTGCAGTTTTTAGCCAACAAGGAAAGCTACGGCGAAGAGGGATTGAACGGGCAGGGTGGCTCACACCACCCTGTGGCGTGGGCCCACCCCTAGCCGCGCCACCAGGTGGTGTGGCCACCCTGGACTCCGTCTTTGACCCGTTTTCTCCCAGTACCTTCCTTTTGTTATGAAACTTTGTGTTATATAATCCCCCAGATCCCCCGAGGTTCGTATATCGTGTTCTTGTCATGTTTTTGGTTCGATCTGTTTCTGCCAGGAACTATTCTTGAAAGTTTAGAAGCACAATGCTGTCCGCCAAGGATAAGGGAAATGAGCCTATGGAGGAAGATTTCCAAGACCCTGAGCAGGAGAAAGAGATCAAGAGTGAAGGTGAAGAGGAGGCAAAGCACACCGGCACTACCATTGCAAGCATTGGAGTGGTGGCAAACCCTGCCAGGACTATGTCAATTGGAGGGAAGCCTCCTCATCACTGTTCAGATCCCTGGTCACTTCCTCCATGTGCCAAGAATCCTTTCCATACCCTTATCCATGAGCATCAATACCAGAATATGCCCGAGGAGAAATTACCCTCCAATTGGGATTTGCCTCGTTCTAGCCATGCAGGAAAAGAAGACTTCAAGGAGGAAGAGTGGGGAAAGAATCGCAAGAGCTGGAATTCTCAACCCGACATGATCATGAGCCACATTGAGCAAAACTCACAGCTGATTCGAAATCTCACCTTCGAGATTGAGGATTTGGGGAAACTGATCAGAGAGCTCATCGAGAGAATACCACCACCACCGAAGGAGTAATTTGTCATCAGTTTTGGCATCCCCTTGGTTTGTTCCAAGTTTGGGGAGTGTCGTGGTATCACATCACTATCTTCTATGTTTTTACCTTTTTAGTAGAGTCATATCATGAATAGAGAAGTTATCATGTAGGATGGTTTACATTATGGAAGTGTCCCCTCTCTCGTTAGATATGTATCCCTTGGTGTGAGTTGTCGTTATGGAATATTAATGAGAAGTTCTATCATTTACTCTTTTGCATATCTTATATTAGTTTTCAATTCGTGGTTATATGATTGATCTTGTTGTTAGT
This sequence comes from Avena insularis, assembly GCA_023614405.1. Taxonomy (NCBI): domain Eukaryota; kingdom Viridiplantae; phylum Streptophyta; class Magnoliopsida; order Poales; family Poaceae; genus Avena; species Avena insularis. The sequence continues at coordinate 652,219,096 of CM042690.1, read as the reverse complement.
ATTGGTACCACTCTAGGATCATTGAGTTAATTTAGTTGGTTTTGGCAAACCTGGCTTGGTCAGTAGCAACACTATTTTTGAGGGTTGAATGAAAAGGATAAAAGTACTCTTAAAGAAATATAATTTCATCATCTTTTTTTCTTGATTGGCTCATAAGTTTAGTATTCTCTGGTTAAGATCTTTTGTGCTTCCAAGGAAGATTGCATGTTTGTTTTTATCACTTGTATGTTTGTTTTTTTCCTTCAACTCTTATACTTACTACCCAGCCTTGCTAGCCAAAAACCTGTACTGAGAGGGAATTCTTCTCATGCATCCAATCCTTAAACCAAACCTATGTCATTTGTGCCCACCATACCTACCTATTAGCACTATTGCTATTCCAAGTAAATTCTCGTTTTTATCTACCTTCCAAATTAAACTTGTTATGTGAAAATTAGTGATTAAAGCTCTCACGAACTTGATGGCACACTTTACTTTCTAGCATCTAATAAACTTGAACCATTGTGCCCATCTATGTTGCGTATATGCTTGCGCTTTGTGAGTTGTGAATTAGCAGAACCATGTTGTCATGGGGAACGCTTTCAACATTGCACTAGTACTTTGTACCTAGTTGATATCATGTTCTTTTGTCTATGGATGTCGTCGGTGTGAAATGAAATGGGAGCTTGTAAGTCCATGGAGTTATGCATGTGTGTTAGAAAGCCTGGGTCACGGTCTAATCCATGCTGTCATGGTGGAAACCTGCAGCGTAACCATAATGAGCATCTATGAAGCATTCTTCTTATAAAAAAAGAGATAGAGATTGAGAAAAAGAGAAAAGAAAAAAGAAAAAAAGAGATGAGAAAACAGGAAAGAGAGAAAAAAGCACCATATTCCCATGGTAAATAAGAAGATTGCTGAGATGCTTGTTGTCTGCTTGCCTTGTCATTTTCATATGGGGATTCTTTCGTATCATCGGGCAAGGGGTACCCCGTTGGAAGTTCTCCATGATACACATGTGCATACTATGACAAGAACTTACCAGTGACTAAACTTGAGTAGCATGAGGAGCGGCCCTCGTATTCAAGGGACATGATATTTTCAACTTACAACTTGTCAAGCATATCCTCATATTTTATCACTTTAACCTTAATCACCTAAAGATGCCTAGGATAGGGGCAATGAGATCTGAAAGCTAATAAGTACCATAATTTTTGGGAGCTCTTTATGAAACTTGAAATCCCTGCTTCCCTCTGTGAAGGGCCTTTCTTTTACTTTTCAGTTGAGTCAGTAAACCTTTTCCCTTCTATCTCAGCAAGTATTTTGAGTTGTTGTGTTTCATTCATTCATATGATGATTTATTCAATCATGTTTCTTATGTTCCTTGTTTTGCACATTGCTCTTATCTTGGTGTTTACTACTTTGAAAGCTATCATTGAAAATCAGTTATTTGTGAACTTCAGCAAATTGACAACTATTCTTCGACCAAGAGCTAAGTTTGCCATTACCAATTATGATTCATTTTATGTATCTTTATTGTGTTTCCTTTACTTATTGCAAGTTCAGTTATATAATAGTGAGTTGTCTTCTATTATGATCTATGTATTGATGAATGTGATGCTTCTTGTCCGTATTCTTTTATCGACTCTTCACTCCATAAACATGAGGCCATGTTATTGAGCTCAGTTTCGCTTGGGGACAAGCGAAGTCTAAGCTTGGGGGGAGTTGATACGTCCATTTTGCATCACTATTCTATATCATAATTTACTGTTATTCATTGATATATTTCATATTAAGAGATGATACTTATGTTATTTCATCTGTTTTTGCATGGTTGATGACTTTTGGAGCATGGACCGCTGCAGTCAGGATTCTGATGGAAAAGGTGTTGTTTGGAGGCAAAATTCGCGAAGATCAGAAAATCCGGGAAAATATATGTAAGATCCTATTTTTCTAGAAGATGAAGATTGCCAGAAGGAGGAGTGGAGATGGTCCACAGGGGGCCCACACCACCCCCTGGCGTGGGCCAGCCTAGGCCGTGCCACCAGGTGGTGTGGCCGCCCTGGCCTACCTCCAGCTCTCCACTCTAGCGTATATTATCTCCACGGAACCCTAATACCTGGGGAGTGACCATAGAAAGATTCCGCCGCCTCTGCGGGGCGGAAAACACCGAGAGAGAAAGATCTCTCCGGCAGACAGATTTTTGCCGAGGGAATTCCTTCCCGGAGAGGGGAGATCGTCGCCATCAACACCATCATCAAGCTGGACTTCATCGGGATCATCATCATCATCACCACCATCATCACCATGAGCACCCTCATCACCATCTCCATATTGCTGTAACAATTGGGTTGAATCTTGCATAGTTCTTAGGGGAAACTTTCTCGGTGTTGATTACTCTTTGTAGTTGATGCTATTGAGTGGAACCATTGAATTATTGTTTATGTTCAGATTGTTATACATCAGTATTCCATCTCTTATCATGATCCATATGATGTCTTGTGATTAGTTCATTTTGTTCTTGAGGACATGGGAGAAGTCATGTTGTTAGTAGCGGAATTGTGTTGAGAAAGATTCAATAGTTTGATATTTAAGTTGTGGTGTACTTGTTCTAGTGGTGTCATGTGAATGTCGACTACATGACACTTCACCTATATGGGCCTAGGGGAATGCATTGTGTATTTGGCTACTAATCGTAGGGGTTGCAGTGTGAAACCTGAACCCCCGTTAGGAAACCATTGCACAAGGGACGTCAGGGTCTTAGAGTTTAAAGTTGTGGTTAGGTTTCTACCTTAATTACTTTCTTGTACTTATGGATGTTTGCAAGGGGTATAATCACAAGTGTGTATTAGTCGTAGGAAGGTTGGTACATTAGCACAGGTTCACCCACACAACACTTAGCAAGCTAAAGAAGATTAATTAACTATATGAAGCGAAAGCACTTAACAGTCTTCCCGTGTGTCCTCGAGAACGTTTGGTCATATTAAGTAATACAACTGGCTTGTCCTTTGCTGAATAAAGGATTAGGCCACTTGCCGCATTTATTCCTATTGTCTTTTATTTACTTGTACTTTATTTACTTGCATTATCAAAAACCCTAAAAATCCGTTTGCTAAGTATTTGCAGAGAATTCCTGATCCATACCACTAGCTAGCACCTTCTGCTGCTCGTTGGGTTCGACACTCGTAATTATCGAAAATATTGCGATACACCCCCTATACTTGTGGGTCATCAAACATGCAAAGATAAAGTAGAGGCGTCTAACTTTGTTTTGTAGGGGGGCATTGCTTTGTGATATGGTTGTGGCAAAGGTAAAGTGATTATCTTTTGTTATGTAGTAGTAGATAGTCACGGAGGTGACGGACTACCACGCCGGAATGACACTGGTACCCTAGTGTCTATGGCGCCAGAACCCTGGCTCCGGAATCTGGTGACGACGGATGGAGATCGCGACGTGAAGGACCATATCACATCGCATTTACATTCAATGTTATTGTTTGTATATCTTATTGTGTGCTAGTATTAGATACTTGACGGTAAAGATGATCCCTATTAAAATTACCAATGATTGTGTTCCCCCTTAGTGAGAACCACCAAGAAAGTTCTTCGGTATGAGGCGATCCATGGTACAGGCATGGGTGTCAGACATATCTATGTTCGCATACAGTGGGTGTAAGCCATGTTGCACAGCAAATATTCTAAGGTCAAGTTGGCGAGCCTAGCATGTGCAGACATGGCCTCAGAACACGGATGGTCGAAAGATCGAGCACGAGTCGCATGAATGATGTGACCGACGTTTAGCGTCCACCCTTGAACCCACATTGATGGCCGTGACGATCAGGGGAGATGTGCCTGATAGGGGTCGTGTTATCACTAGGAACCCTTCTGGGATAGGTGTTTCTGAGTGGAGTTATTATTAACTCATTTAATTATAAACTTAGTCTAAATTCCTTTTGCAATTATAAATGTAGATGCCACCTTTCCTATTGACGACTGATTGGTTAGAAGGAGAGAAGCTTAGATTAGATGGATCAAACTTCTCTATATGGGTTGCGCGTCTCCACGTTCTCCTTAGCGAGAATGACGTGGTTGACTACATACTCGACGGGATGGATTTGGATCAGCCCATTGACCTAGAGACCCCAGAGCAGCGGGACGACCGCTATTAGCGTCGGGAGATGGCCTCCTTCATTTCAGTTACAATGCATTTTGGAATGGTGGACGAGTTGTGGCCTTTTGTGGGTGATGTCAACCCTCGTACGGTTATGCTAAATCTTAGGACACATTTCGTGGAACAAGCACGCATATGGGAGCATGAGCTGATGGGAGACTTCCTCTCCATTAAGATGGAGGATAACTCATCACTTGACGACCACTTGTAGCGCATGCATGATGTGTACATGAGGCCTGCATACTTCCTGGATAGCTGGATGACGGGCTCTTTTGCAAATGGCGTTGTGCTGCAGTCGCTACCAAGCTACCAAGCACAAGTCATGACTTGCATTATGAGAGGCAACGCGGAATCAATGGGATTCCACCAGTTCGTGACACATCTTAGGAATGTGTTGGTTGAACCGAATGTTGCTGAGGTCATCAATGACAAAGGTATATATTTGATATACAATTTTATAAATGTTATAATCTTGCAAACACATTTGCAGTGTTAAGTATATTTGATACTTGTTCTGTTTTGCTGAAAACAGGTCCTTCTGCATGAGAGGTGCTTGCTAGAGAGGAGGTGACGTTGCGTGTTGATGGTGAGCATGATGATGATGGCCGACGACACTCTCCCTCAAAATTTATCATTTAGTTTATATTTTGGATAGTTATTGTAATCAATAGATCGTGAACCTCTTCAGTGTGTCTCACACTTTGTGAGACGGTTATTCATATTAGTTTGTAACAAACAGTTGTTCTATTTTTATGAATGATTTCTATTTGTGTTCATATCTTGTTTGATTATATGTGAATTATCCTTGTTGTTTGAAACTAATTGATAATAAATGAACATTTGTAAACGATTGAAATGCCTTGTTAAAATATCCAATTTAATGATATGTTCATTAATTGTTTAAATTCAAAAGTTATGTTGATAATATGTGAAAGTCATTCGATTTCTTATCACATATAAATCATGCCTAAGTTCGGCAAAATAACTTGAACACCATGTATTACTTGAATACAAAGTGTTTAATGAATGTTAAAAGTAAATACATATTCGACGTATTATGATTTAATGAAATGGTAATTATCATTATGATTGTTTAATTGTGTAAAGAAGTTTACCAAAGGAAACATGAATATGAAACTATTTGATTTGATCAAAGTGTTTCATCAACAAAGGGTATAAATATAAAAGAGAATATAATTACTATGATTTGATCAATAGTAATGAAATTCGACTTTATAAGAATGGCATAAAAGTAATTGTGAAATGCAAAGTGTTTTGAAACGTCAAAATGCAAAGCATCACAATATGATATTAGATATCAAATGGGTAAATAGATGGCACCAAATAAATTGTTGTAGTGTAAATGTAGAGACCATTAGTTAGAAATAGTTAGCAGTCAATTAGAATATATAATGAACCGTTTGAATTCGTGAAAGCGGCTCCATATCTAGTATGGATCGTCGTGAAAGTTTTCTGGTTATTCGATATAACCAAAACAATAGCGAATAAGCCCTTGTAGAGTATTCATGGAAACTTTGAATACGAAGTCCATAGCTAAAACCAAAAGAGAAGCAAAACTTGTATTGCTTGGATTTTGGTGCATTCTTGAGAAAGCTCACATTTAGTGATATTTCTCGATTATGGAGCAAATGGAAGATAGTGAAAAACACGATGAGGATTCAAATCCCTGCACCAGAGTGTTGAGAAGCGCAACGGAAAACGTTCCTGAACGATTCTCTTTGCAGAAGGAAAGAATCAATATTAATGACCATTGTGTTTTCCCCACTGGTGTTTTCACTACATGAAGTAGGATTCGAAATGTAACCCATATCTTGTATGGAAACATTTGTGAATCATTTGTCATGATTCTTGGAATATGACATACCTACGAACTACTAAGAAAATAATGGTAAACTAGAATTATGATAAATCCTAGAAGCAAAATTCCCTTGAGATTAGAAAGCAATTTGTTCCTGTATCTCACAAGTAAAAGGGGTTACTTGAATTTTACCAAATGACTGCAAAGCCATAGTGGAAAAGGGGGTGAATGACAACGGCACAATTTGTCAAGTATTGGACGAATTCAAATGAATTTGATTCATGTGTGCTTGAATGTCTAGTGGATTTAAAACTAGTAATAGTACTAGTGTCTCATAGTAAATTGACGGGTTTCGCAGCATAGTAAATCAAAATTTTCTACGGAAGCGAACAGAGGGAAAGCCAAGATCTAATCTAGGAGACGCAAACAACGAGAGAGATTGGATTAGATCTTCATACCCTTGAAGATTCGCACAGCGGAACGTTCATCGGAACGTGGGTGATGTAGTCGTACTCGCTTCTCCTCCTCGCGATCCGATCCGATCTAGCACCACAAGTGGCGGTGCCTCCGTGAGATGCACACGTGCAGCACCTCGACGTCTCCTCCTTCCTTGGACCAGCAAGTATGGTGGAGAGATGGATTGGATCTACAACACGACGGCGTGGTGTATATGGTGGAGAATTTCTGCTGCAGGGCTTCGCCTACAAACAGTCGGGAGGGAGAGAGGAAGGCAGCAGGGCTACTAGGGTTTGGAGGAAGGTGTGTAGGTTGGGGGGAGGGGGCGCACCAGCCCTCTATATATAGAGGGGGGTGCGGCCAGCCCTTTCCCATACTCCAAGCCTATCTCTAGTTTAAACAATTTAAACTCTCCCTTATCTAGAAATCCTATCTCTAGTTTAAACAATTTAAACTCTCCCTTATCTAGAAATCCTATCTCTAGTTTAAACGAGTTTAAACTTATCTAGGATCGGCTGGGCCCTATGGGGCCTTGTGCCCCTATCAATGCCAGGACACTCCCTCATAGGCCCATGCCCCCTCCCGGAAGGTGGGACCACGTTGGCCCCCTTCCGGAAGGTTCTAGAAGCTTCCGGTACAATACCGATTAATCCGGAACAATTCCGAACTCCAAAAACTGCACTGCCTTATATGAATCTTATTCTCCGGACCATTCCGGAACCTCTTGTGATGTCCTGGATCCCATCCGATACTCCGAACAAAAATTCATAAACCAATTATCCAATCTATCCTAGCATCGAGACACGTTAAGTGTGTGACCCTGCGGGTTCGAGAATATGCAGACATGATCTTCTATCAATAATCAACAGCGGGGTCTGGGCACCCATATTGACTCCCACACATTCATCGATGATCATATTGGATGAACCACGATGCCAGGATTCAATCAATCCCATATATATATATTCCCTTCGTCTCGCGATATTTTACTTGCCCGAGATTCGATCGTCGGTACCGTCATACCTAGTTCAATCTCGTTCACAGCAAGTACTTTACTCGTTCCGTAATCCGATATCACTTTGTGATTAACTCCTTAACCACATGCTTGCAAGCGGTGTTGATATCGACACGAGTGGGCCCCAAGTATATCTCTCCGACTTGGGAGGGACAAATCCCATCTCGATACATACAACCCAACAGATACTTTCCGATCACACAGAGACACCTTTATGATCACCCTCTCATAGGATGACGTTTGATGACCTCAAAGCTTTCTTCCGATACTGTGGAGTTTTATTATCTCATGGTCTAAGGAATACAATATTTGACATAGGAAAAGCTTCAAAGATGAACACAATGATACGATCTAATTGCTTCGCTTAGTTTGTCCATCCACCATATCATTCTCCCAATGATATGATCTCATTATCGATTGACAACTCATGTCTATGGTTAGGAAACCTTAACCATCATTGATCAATGAGCTAGTCCATAGAGGCGTACTAGGGACACGGTGTTGTTCACAAACCACACAAGTATTAATGTTTCCGCTTAATACAATTCTAGCATGGAATATAAACTTTATCATGAACAAGAATTATAATAATAACATCTTTATTATAGCCTCTAGGGCATAATTCCAACAGTCTCCCACTTGCACTAGAGTCAATAATCTAGTTTACCTTTGGCAACAATCTCACCCATGGCATCGAGGTGCTGATCATGTTTTACGTGGAAGAGGTTTAGTCAATGGATGCGACATTCAGATCTGTATGTACTTTGCTGATCTTCGATCTCCATCTGCTATATAATCTCGGATTATATGAAACTTCGGTTGATATGCTTGGTCTTTGGATGATATCTTGGTTCCTTAGCGAGTGCTATGGCGCCGATGTTGTCACACAATATCTCCGATGGGTCCAATGCACTTGGAACCACGCCAAGCTCGATGATGAAGTTTCGATCCAAACTCCTTCACTTGACGCTTCCGCAGCAGCCATGTATTCCGCTTCTCATGTAGATCCGCGATCACGCTTTGCTTGCAGCTTCTCCACTCACAGCTCCTCCATTCAAAATATACACGATCCCGTCTGAGATTTAGAATCATCCTTGTCGGTGTCGAAACTAGCATCGACGTAACCTTTTACGACAGTTCATCACCCCATAGACTAAGAACATTTCTTTAGTCCTATTCGTACCTTAGGATGTTCTTCACGGTTGTCCAAAGGTTCCACTCTGGATCACTTTGATATCTGCTCGTCAAACTAAGAGCATTGGACACATCCGGTCTAGTACATAGCATGGCATACATGATGGAACCTATGGCGAGGCATAAGGCACTTTGCTCATAGCTTCCCTATCATTTACCATAGCTGGACACCGATCCTTGCTCAATATCTTACTCGACAACATAGGCCTTTGAACCTTTCAATGCCTTATCCATTCTGAACCTTTTCGTAACTTTGTCTAGGTATGTACTCGCTTAAAGCTATCGTGCGCCTTTGTCTATCTCTATAGATTTTGATGCCCAATATATAAGCAGCTTCACCTAGGTCTTTCATTGAAAAACACTTGTTCAAATAACTCTTCACATCGTTAAGCATGTTGATGTCATTTCCAATAATCAATATGTCATCCACATATAGTACCAGAAACGTCACCGAGCTCCCACTCACTTTCTTGTCGATGCAAGCTTGTCAATTTGGAACAAATCCAAAGCTCTTGATCACTTGATCAAAGCGAAGGTTCCAACTCCGAGATGCTTGCTTGATCCATAAATGGAACTGAAGTTTGCATACTTTATCAGTATCCTTAGGATCGACAAAACCTTCGGGTTGCATCATATACAACTATTCATCAATGTTGCCATTGAGGAACGCAGTCTTGACATCCATCTGCCATATTTCATAATCATGAAACGCAGCAATTGCTAATAAAATCCGAATGGACTTAAACATCGCTACGGGAGAGAAAGTCTCATCGTAGTCAACACCTTGAACTTGTCGAAAACCTTTCGCAACAAGCCGTGCTTTATAGACGGTAACATTACCATCCGCGTCCGTTTTCTTCTTGAAGATCCATTTGCACTCAACGGCCTTTCGGTCGCTAGGAGGGTCCACCAAAGTCCATACTTGGTTTTCGCTCATGGATCCCAATTCGGATTTCATGGCTTCTAGCCATTGAGTCTGGGCTCATCATCGCTTCCTCATAGTTCGTGGGTTCACCGTCTTCTACTAACAAGACAAATAAGACAGGTTGCCGTACCACCCGGAGGGGCACGCGACCTTGTTGACTGCTGACGTTCAAAGCAAAGAGATCGTCCAAAGCTTCATGATCCTTATCATTAGCTTCCTCTATTGTTGGTGCAGGCGACACTGGAACAATTTCAGGTGCTGCGCTACTCTCCAATTCAAGAGAAGGTTCAATAACCTCGTCTAGCTCTACTTTCCTCCCACTCACTTCTTTCGAGAGAAACTCCTTCTCAAGAAAGGAACCGTTCTTTGTGACAAACACTTTGCCTTCGGTTATGTGATAGAAGGTATTCCCAATATTTTACTTAGTGTATCCTATGAAGACGCATTTCTCGCTTTGGGTTCGAGCTTGTCGGCATCAACTTCTTGACGAAGCTTCGCATCCCCCAACTTTAAGAAACGACAACTTAGGTTTAGCACCAAACCACAGTTCATACGGTGTCGTCTCAACGGATTTAGATGGAGCCCTATTTAAAGTGAATGCAGCGGTTTCTAATGCATAACCCCAAAATGATAACGGCAAATCAGTAAGAGACATCATCGATCGGACCATATCTAATAGGGTTCGATTCCGCTCGAGACACACCATTGCGTTGTGGTGTTCGGGTGGCGTGAGTTGTGAAACGATTCCACTTGCTTTGAGATGCGTGAGAAAATCATAACTCAAATATTCGCCCACGATCGGATCGTAGAAACTTAATCTTTCTACGATGGTTCTCTACTTCATTCTGAAATTCCTTGAACTTTTCAAATGTTTCAGATTTATGTTTCATTAAATAGATATACCCATATCTACTTAAGTCATCGGTAAAAGTGAGAAAATAGCGATATCCACCGCGCGTCGAAACACTCATCGGTCCGCATACATCGGTATGTATGATTTCCAACAAGTCCGTTGCTCGCTCCATCATACCGGGAACGGGGTTTTGATAATCTTGCCCATGAGGCATGGTTCATGTGTCAAATGATTCAAAATCAAGAGACTCCAAAAGTCCATCGAATGGAGTTTCTTCATCGCTTTACACCAATATGACCTAGACGATTGCCACAAATAAGTAGTATTATCACTATCTACTTTGCATCTCTTAGCCTCAATGTTATGGATGTGTGTTTCATCCTTTCGAGATTTAGAAGAAATAAACCATTCACAATAGGTGCATGACCATAAAAGATGTTACTCATATAAATAGAACAACCATTATTCTCCGATTTAAATGAATAACCGTCTTGCAATAAACACGATCCAGAAATAATGTTCATGCTCAATGCAGGCACATAATAACATTTATTAAGGTTTAAAACTAATCCCGAAGGTAAAACTAAGGAGCGACGGCCGTCACATCAACTCTTGATCCGTTGCCAACGCGCATCGTCACCTCATCCCTTGCGAGCGCCTATTCCGTAGCTCCTTTTTGAGTTACAAATATTAGCGAACCGGTATCAAATACCCGTGCACTACAATGAGGGCTAGTAAGGAAAACATCAATAACATGTATATCAAATATACCTTTGATGGTGCCAGCCTTCTTGTCCGCTAAGTACTTGACGATTGCGCTTCAGTGACCCTTGTCCTTGCAATAGAAGCACTCGATGTCCGGCTTAGGACCAGACTTGAGCTTCTTCGGCAGGGCAACGCACCGCCACCTTTCTTGAAGGGCTTCTTTGCACCTTTGCCTTTCTTAAAGGAGGGCTTGTTGACCATCAACACATGATTATCTTTCTTGATGTCCACCTCCGCAGCCTTCAGCTTTCCGAAGAGCTCGGTGATCGTATCAGTGGAACCAATCTGATTATGAGTCACTACAAAACTTTTGTAGCTGGGAGGGAGTGATTGCAGAACCCTGTCAATCTTGAGCTCCTCTGGAATCTTGCAGTCTAGTTGCTCAAGGCGTTGAGTGTAGCCCGACATCTTAATGGCGTGCTCACTAACGGAACTCCCTTCCTCCATCTTGCAGTTAAAGAACTTCTCAGAGATCTCATATCTCTCAGAACGGGCCTGAGTCTGAAACATGGTTTTTAGCTCCTCGAGAATCTCAAAGGGCCCGGGATAGTTTTCAAAACGATTTTGAAGTTCCGGTTCCATAGCAAACAACATGGTGCTCTTAATCACACCATAATCATCTTTCTTGTGATGATAGACAGCTTTCTCATCACCATAGCCTTTAAATAGGGCGTTACCTAACGCTTTCTCAAGGACATAGTCCTTTTGTCCGCCAGAATGATTCTTAGATTGCGGAACCAGTTGGTGAAGTTAGACCCATTGTTTCTAAGCTTTTCTTTCTCAGCAAAAACGTTGAAGTTGAAGTTGGACTTGGCCATGTGATCTACAGTATTTGCAAGTACAATTTAGACTATGTTCATGATAAATAGTTCAACTTAATCAAATTACTAGATGAACTCCCACTAAATTCAACATCCCTCAAGTTGTTTAGTGAACACGATCCAAATTCACCACACCTAATCCGATCATCACGAGAAGAGATGTGGTTTCAATGGTGGACAACGAAGTGTCGATCATATCATTCATATGACTCATGCTTAACCTTTCGGTTCTTGTGTTCTGAGGCCATGTCTGTACATGCTAGGCTCGTCAAGTTAGACCAAGTATTTCCGTGTGCAAAACTGGCTTGCACCCGTTGTATGTGGCGTAGAGTCTATAGCACCCGATCATCACGTGATGCTTGGACACGAACTTTAACTTCGCACTGCATCCTTGGGAGAACAGTTTTATCTTGATCTTTAAGTGAGGAATCATCTTATAATGCTACCGTCGCGATCTAAGCATAATAAGATACATAAAAGGATAAACATCACATGCATATAACTTTATGTGACATGGTATAGCCAATCTTCGTGCAATGATCTCCATCTTGTGCGTTCCGGCATGATCTCCATCACTCCACCATGATTGCCTCTACCACGAATAGCAACTACAACTATTGCTAACTACTTAGCGATAAAGTAAAGCTATTACATGGCGTATAAGAAGTTGACTCGCAGGTCATACACAATTATAAAGACAACCATATGGCTCCTGCCGGTTGTGTACTCAACGACATGCAAGTCGTGAAACATTACAAAACATGATCATCGCATACATTATACACATCACATCTTGGGCCATACCATATCACAGAAAACACTCCCTGCAAAAACAAGTTAGACGCCTCTACTTTGTTGTTGCATGTTTTACGTGGCTTATGGGAGTAGATGCTAAGAACGATTCTTACCTACGGAAAGCCACAACGGTGATATTATGGTTGCCAAACTCCGGTGTTAATCCCATGACAACTATAGTGAGAGCGGCATCCACCACCGCATGTGTGGTACAAGCCACACGTCAAGTCGGAGCCGGTCTCATGACGGCGTGGCGTAAGGTTGGCCTGGACCGCTTCAATCTCACTATCCCGCGTCATAAGAAGAACACAAACAAGAGGCTTGCAACAGAAAACATCAACGCCCGCAACAACCATGTTGCGTTCTACTCGTGAATCACATCTACGCATAGATCTAGCTCTGATACCGCTGACGGGTTTCGCAGCATAGTAAATCAAAATTTTCTACGGAAGCGAACAGAGGGAAAGCCAAGATCTAATCTAGGAGATGCAAACAACAAGAGAGATTGGATTAGATCTTCATACCCTTGAAGATTCGCAGTGAACGTTAAATGAACATGGGTGATGTAGTCGTACTCGCTTCTCCTCCTCGCGATCCGATCCGATCTAGCACCACAAGTGGCGGTGCCTCCGTGAGATGCACACGTGGAGCACCTCGATGTCTCCTCCTTCCTCGGACCAGCAAGTATGGTGGAGAGATGGATTGGATCTACAACACGACGGCGTGGTGTATATGGTGGAGAATTTCTGCTGCAGGGCTTCGCCTACAAACAGTCGGGAGGGAGAGAGGAAGGCAGCAGGGCTACTAGGGTTTGGAGGAAGGTGTGTAGGTTGGGGGGGAGGGGCGCACCAGCCCTCTATATATAGAGGGGGGTGCGGCCAGCCCTTGCCCATCCTCCAAGCCTATCTCTAGTTTAAACAATTTAAACTCTCCCTTATCTAGAAATCCTATCTCTAGTTTAAACAATTTAAACTCTCCCTTATCTAGAAATCCTATCTCTAGTTTAAACGAGTTTAAACTTATCTAGGATCGGCTGGGCCCTATGGGGCCTTGTGCCCCTGGCCCAATGCGGCCAGGACACTCCCTCATAGGCCCATGCCCCCTCCCGGAAGGTGGGACCACGTTGTCCCCCTTCCGGAAGGTTCTAGAAGCTTCCGGTACAATACCGATTAATCCGGAACAATTCCGAACTCCAAACACTGCACTGCCTTATATGAATCTTATTCTCCGGACCATTCCGGAACCTCTCGTGATGTCCCGGATCCCATCCGAGACTCCGAACAAAAATTCATAAACCAATTATCCAATCTATCCTAGCGTCGAGACACGTTAAGTGTGTGACCCTGCGGGTTCGAGAATATGCAGACATGATCTTCTATCAATAATCAACAGCGGGGTCTGGGCACCCATATTGACTCCCACACATTCATCGATGATCATATTGGATGAACCACGATGCCAGGATTCAATCAATCCCATATATATATTCCCTTCGTCTCGCGATATTTTACTTGCCCGAGATTCGATCGTCTTGCACGTCATACCTAGTTCAATCTCGTTCACGCAAGTACTTTACTCGTTCCGTAATCCGATATCACTTTGTGATTAACTCCTTAACCACATGCTTGCAAGCGGTGTTGATATCGATTACCGAGTGGGCCCGAAGTATATCTCTCCGACTTGGGAGGGACAAATCCCATCTCGATACATACAACCCAACAGATACTTCCCGATCACCTGAGAGACACCTTTATGATCACCCTCTCATAGGATGACGTTTGATGACCTCAAAGCTTTCTTCCGATACCAGGGAGTTGTATTATCTCATGGTCTAAGGAATACAATATTTGACATAGGAAAAGCTTCGCAAAGATGAACACAATGATACGATCTAATTGCTTCGCTTAGTTTGGGTCTGTCCACCATATCATTCTCCCAATGATATGATCTCATTATCAATTGACAACTCATGTCTATGGTTAGGAAACCTTAACCATCATTGATCAATGAGCTAGTCCATAGAGGCGTACTAGGGACACGGTGTTGTTCACAAACCAACAAGTATTAATGTTTCCGCTTAATACAATTCTAGCATGGAATATAAACTTTATCATGAACAAGAATTATAATAATAACATCTTTATTATTGCCTCTAGGGCATAATTACAACATAAATCTCTCACTTTGATATTTGATCTAAGGATTTGAAGTTGTTCAAAATAGTGAGTGGATGTGCAATTTTCATAAAATTGAGTGGTATCTATGAAAGTCTTCCTAAAACAATATGTGAATGACATATTTTTGAGTGGGAGCAATGTAAGTCTCAGATTCAAATATGTAGGAACATAGTTTGAGTAAGAGTACTGACTCATACCCAAATATGGTAGAAACATATTTTGAGTGGGAGCTTATAGAGTGATTCTTAAGTGTGTTAAGAATAAAAGCTCAAGTACTTATAAATAATGATTTATAAAGTGTAGAAATTGATAATAAGTGTATTATGATATTATGTCCTATTCCTTTAGGGATTCTGAAAAGGTTTCAGAATAGAAGTTAATTAAGAAACTAGTCCTTAATGACTCAAGTTAGGAATACTAATAAGTTTAACATCAATGGTTGAAAGAAAGAAAGGACGATCATCATCCACTATGTTGAGACATAGGTTCTATCTTAGAAAACCATGATGATAACTTAACATAATATGTGATCCAATAAGGAACGTTTAAAAGTGATTAAGTTCGAATCACAGAACGTTGAGCTAAGTTTGTCCGTAGTGTCTAATAGAGAAGTGTAGACATATTTTCCAAATCCGAAAAAGGATGACATATCTTAAAACATAAAGGGTTATGTTATAAGGAAATATGTTGGAAACTCCTGTAATACCGATTAAAGTTAAGTAGGAAGCGAGGTGAACAAAAACATCGAAAGATGTACAGAGTGCACTCATGTTTCGATGATTACATTTATAATAATAGATAAGGGTACCATCTAAAGTGTTGTATAATGTTATGGCGGGGCTAGTTCGCTTTTAACATAGAATGATGTGTCCCGAGGCATAGTGCCCATGAGAAAGCCCTCGTGGTTGATCTAAAGTCACTGTAGGCTCCTGGAATTCGGCCTCGTTCTGCTGCCATAGCAACGATGCATACACACAGATGTTATCATGTGATGATAAAGTATTAATGTCAATCAAGGTGACATTAGTAAGTTGAAAGGATTTGGGACTATAAAGTACAAGTCCAAGACTCAACCTCTTCCATGAGCAAGCATGTTCAGGATACCAAAGATGGTGCCAATGATTGAGAACAAATGCAGCTAGTGTATTTGTACTCTAGTGCAAGTGGGAGACTGTTGGAAATATGCCCTAGAGACAAATAGTTATAAGGACTATTATAATATTTCATATAGTTTATGATTAAGTTTTATATCATGTTATAACTGTATTGAGTGGAAACATCAATACACGTGTGATATATAAACAACCAGAGGTTCCTAGTGAAACTCTAGTCACTGGTTCATTGGTCAACTGATGATCAAGTTTCCTGATCATGTGGCATTTATGCCAGTTGGAAATGGAGTCAACTCATTCTGAGAATGAGATGATGAACCAATACCCAACCTAAACATCGTGACCCGATCATGTCACGAAGTTCAAGTTACGATGATTAGAAATGGATCCTCGTATACTATTCCTTAGACCGTGAGGCTATATCAATCACTGTCTCCCGAGAGTGCTTTAATAGCATCAAGCGCCACTTGGTAATACAGTGGTTATAAAGGTGTGTTCAGGTACTCGGAGGAAACCTTTGAGGCAATATATGTCAAGAGCGGGATTTGTTCGTCCATGTGATGGAAAGATACTTAAGGGCCCACTCGGAGAAGTTATATCCAATAGCTGCGCAGCGTGTGATTTGATCACAGGGATATCACTTGTCGGAACGAGTCAAGTGGCATTGCTCGGTAACGAGATTGAACACAACATGGGGATGTCATTGATAAGATCTCGAGAAATGCAAGCATCAAGAGACAAAGGGAATAAGACACGACTGTCCCGGTTTAAACGACGAAAGATCTTCGGGCAACGCACAGGGGTCACATGGCCATCCAGGTCCCTCTGTCGATCATTGGTGCGGGATTGTCCCAACCATGTCTGGAGTTTTCCCGAATGGGGTATCACGCTTAAGGGCTTGATGATGCTTAGAGAGTGTTTATAGGATCGGAAGAATCGCCAAAGAATAGTAGAGAGAAAACCGGAAGGGTTTCGGTAAGTCCGGAGGATGTCCGGAGTGGAGGTGGAAGGTGTTCCATAGCCACGGAGCTTGAATAATATGTGAATGAATGTTAAATATTGATTTAATCATTTATTCATAATTATTTAATAAAGAGAAAATAAATTTAAATGGTCAAAGGCTTAATGGGCCAATTCCCGGAGGGGAGAGGGCCCATTAGGGAAAGGAGAGAGGGAGAAGGGGCCAAGGGGGTGGCTGGCGCCCTAGTGGGCTAGCCCCCCCTCCCGCACGGGGCCCATGGGGGTGGCCGCCGGTTCCACCCCTCCCCTTCCTCTCCTTTAGTCCCACCTCGGGACTTTGAGGGAGGTAGTACCTCCCCTCCCCCTATATATAGTGGGGGTATTTGGCTAAATAAATACACCCAATAATCAAAAAAGGTCTTCTCACTTTTGGGAGGACCTCCAGTTGATATTCTCTCTCTCTCTCTCTCTCATGACCATGGTCCCAAGTTCGGCCTGCGCGAACGAGAGACATCTTCACCGCGTAGCGCCATCGCGCTGTGGGATTCGGATCCAGGAGCTCTACTTCCGCAACTACTGCTGGATCGGGGAAGCGGGAGTCATCGTTAGGCACCAGACGTGTGTAACTCCCCGCGAGGTGTCACACTTGAGGCACTCAAGTCGTTGGAGCCACAGGAGCACAAGGACTTCATCACTACCTTGAGGTCGGCTTCGGCTCGTCTACATCAACCACGCTCTCTTGAGCATTGACAATGTTTTTCGGTCTTCAAGGGTAAGTTCGCGAAAAGCCCCTCATGTTACTGTATTACTAATAGATAGGTCCTGGCAACATCAGGGGTTCAGGGGCGTAGGGTAAAATTTATTGTTTTCATGCGCGGAACCCCTACAATACCTAGGTGTGTACGGTATGTAGTAGTAGTCCAACCTTACCTCTTGTATACGCCACTGATCGGGGGCTTTTCTCGATCTACTTAACGTGCAACCGAGCCCTAGAAGAAGGATATTGTTCCACTCACAATAACACCTCCAACTTATAATAAGTGTCCGACTTTTAATAAGTGCCATTTATAATTAGGGTCATTGTCCAACATTCGTAATCTAGTACTCTCTCCAATTTATAATAAGTGGCATTTACAATTAGTGTCATTGTGTGAGGGAGCATGTGTGGTATTGTTTTTCTAACGGGTGTGGTGTCGGTTGTCGTTATACATAGTGCTAGGTGTTCAGAAATATATTCCCTCCTCGAAATAGGCTTCCGTCTTACTTTATAAATAAAGCAAAATCCGAGTATAGAGTTCACAAACATCACCAAGCGTCGAGGCGCCAAAGAGAAGAAAAAATAATCCGCTGGAGCAATAGAACAACAACGCCCAAAGCCAAAAACAAAAATGGAGGGGAAGCTCGACCCCTAGACCGGGCCCTCGGAGACGAGTCGATCAGGAGCCGCAAAGCGCCAAGCCGATGCTCTCAGCTCGTGGATGATGTTGTCCAAGTGCTCTCGGTCCCGTTGTTCAGATAGCGGGTACCACTTCTATAGGTAGACAAGAAAAGGAAAAGGGATTTCTATTTTTATACCCTCGGTTTGTTAATTGTACTCAGTTTTCCCCAGCCGCTTAGTTTTTCCTCACTTTTGCCCATCTCCTTTTACAAAACTCTCACATGGTCTAAAACTCGCCCTCCGCCAGCCTTGTCGTTATGTGCTGACAAGTGGGGCCGCGTTTAGTCAGATCCCGTAGCGGACCCTCGCCGTTACGTGCTGATGAGTAGTGCCGCGTTTTGTTGGGTCCCGTAGTGTACCCTTGCCGCTGCATGCTGACAAGTGGGGACGCGTTGAGTCGGTTCCGGTAGTGTACACCTCTCTCAACTTATCCAGATCAACATCGGATCCACAGCTTATCCATGTGAGCGCTGGACCCACAGCTTATCAACATGAGCGTCAGACCCACAATTTACCTAGATTAGTGTTGCAAGATGGGACCCCGAGCCAGCCCCGCGCCCGCGCCCTTTGTCTAGTTTCATTTTCATATTGTCAAATGTAATGCATATATGAAAATTATACAACCTTTGAACTCTTTTAAATCGCACTTAGTTCATATAATGTCGTGCTAATAAAATTCTGATCATTTATCATTTCCGTGGAATGAAATATAATGCATAAACTTGTGTATACGAAAATTATACACCTTTGAACTCTTTGAAATCACACTTAATATGTGATAATGTCGTGCTAAGAAAATCTTGAGAGATTATCATTTTCATAGAGTGGAATGTAATGCACAAACTTGCATATGTGAAAATTATAAACCTTTGAACACTTTTAAATCGCACTTAATACGTGATAATGATGTGCTAACAAAATCTTGAGAGATTATTATTTTCTCCCCCATTTTCATAGAGTGGAGTGTAATGCATAAACTTGCATATACGAAGTTTATACACCTTTGAACTCTTTGAAATCGCACTTAATACGTGATAGTGTTGTGCTAAGAAAATCTTGAGAGATTATTATTTTTATAGAGTGGAATCTAATGCATAAATTTGCATATACGAAAATTATACACCTTTGAACTCTTTGAAATCGCACTTAATACATGATAATGTTGTGCTAAGAAAATATTGAGAGATTATCATTTTCATAAAGTGGAATGTAATGCATAAACTGGCATATACAAAAGTTATACACCTTTGGACTCTTTGAAATCACACTTAGGTCATGATAATGGTGTGCTAATAAAATCCTGATCATTTATTATTTCCATGGAGTGAAATATAATGCATAAACTTGCGTATACAAAAAATTTAAACCTTTGAATACTGTAAAATCGCACTTAATAACGAGATAATGATGTGCTAGCAAAATTTTGAGAGATTATCATTTTCTCCCCCTATTTTCATAGAGTGGAATGTAATGTATAAACTTGCATATACGAAAATTGTACACATTTGAACTCTTTGAAATCACACTTAATACGTGATAATATTGTGCTAATAAAATCTTGAGAGATTATCATTTTCATAGAGTGGAATGTAATGCACAAATTATACACCTTTGAACATGTTACCTTCAAATTATATTCAAGTTCATTTGTTTATGGAGTTAAAGTACTGGTGGCAAACTTATTATTTTGCATGGATAGAGAAGTGCCCCTCGACAGATATAGGGGTCATACTGTCCGCTAGATCCCAGAGGACCAACGGTTGGTGGGCATGATCCGCGTGACAACTGTCTCAACCAATCAAAGCGTAGCAGCAAAGATGAGCACAGGTGCGAGAGATTGATACTAGGAGAGGAGAAAATAGAGTAGAACTTAAGAACTAAGGGCAAAACTGAGTAGAACTCAAAAACCAAGGGCAAAACTGACAAAGAGATTCAAATAGAAAATAGAATAAGATTTAAAAAATGGAAATTGCGTCTTTTATACAATAAAATACATCTTGGCATACTTCAAACTATTTGCAATTCAAATATACACCAGTTTGAAAATTATTGCCTCATTCAGACAAACTATATTTTGGGAAGGGGTGTTTTGGGAAGAGGCTTGAGTAGAAAGCCATGAACCTTCATAGATATTAGGTTATTTGAGAAGTGGTGGTTTAGTTTAAAACTTGATTTATATATATTTCTTAGAGTGGCAGGTCATATAATAAGACTCCCTGGGTAGATGCCACTTATGTTTTGCTCTTTTTAAATTTGTTGTGCATAAAATGACTCAATTAGCCAGCTAAAACCTATTCGTTGACTCTCTGTTGACCAGCCACCGGAGGGTAAAACTGAGTATATTGCACACGGCAGTGTTAGTACTAAGGGGCAAAACTGAGTACAACCAAACTTCCAGTGTTACACTCGAGGGAAAAACTGAGAACAACTAAGTCACCAGGGTTAGACACAAGGGAAAAAACGTGACTCACAGTACGCGTGTGCGGTGCACGGGGTGGTAGAGGACACGTGTGGCCGTGCACGGTGCAGTAGCGTACGCGGTTACGTGATGCACGGTGGTGCAACGAAACGCCGCTTCCCTTCTCCTTTAGTAGAGGCCTCCTCAGTCTCACTCACCACTTACTCGCTCACTCAACCGTCTCCACTGTCCCATCACCTTCTGCAAACCCCCAAGAAAATCCCAACCACTCCGGCGATGGAGAAGAACAGCGCGGTGGTCATCGACGCCTCCAAGGCCGCCGGCGAGGAGGCCCCCATCCCCGTACAGGCCCCCGTCCAGGCATCGAAGGGAGCTGTCGTCCCTGTCCCTACATCCACCGTAGCCGCCGACAAGGACGCCCCCGCTAGTCTCAGGCAGATCCCGCTCGGCTGGGACCCCTACGAGGAGGTTGATTACATAAGGCCGAAGAACCCCTACGACACCAGCATCGCCGACCCATGGTCGGAGATAACCAGGGTTTTGTCCCGTTCCCTTGTTCTTCCCTCCTTCCCATCGTTGGATGCTAGATCGTATATTATTAGGGTTCGACTGTTCGTATTTTTACAGTACGTAATCCTCTTGTGTTAGATCTCGTATTTCGATGAACCATCATGTTCGTATTTGAACCCTCCTGTTCATAGTTGGGATCAATATTCGATTTGGTTTGAGATTTGGGGAATAATCAGGACATCTCAATCAGTTAATTTATGCAAATAAACAATCCCGATAATCAAAGTATCTCAATCATGTCCTTATTGCACTCTACTGTTTTTTCCAACAGGAGGATAGCAACGACGCCCGTAGCGACGACGAGTCTAAGGACACCAAGACTCGTCATGTGCTGAGGAGGCCGAAGTCCGGCCAGTACAATAACTTCTTCGCCGACAACGCGTCTGGTGCCCCTTCCGGGGCCCCCACCCAGAGGCACTTCAACTCCCTCGTGAAGCATGCCGAGGACGTGAGGACCTGCGGCGAGTCCGTGAACATCCACGGCTTCACAGCCAAGCACTAGGTGCTCGGCCTTCACCTCCGCAACCTCCAGAAGGTGGCTATCGAGGAGGGTCGTATGCCCCCGATCAAGCCCAAGGCGACCAAGGTCAAGGGACTGGGCAGCAAGAAGTGGAGGAGGCGCTAGAGCGAGGAGGCAGAGGCCATGAGGGGACACTGATCTTGTGCTGCTGCTGCTGTAAAGCAGCTTTCTTTGTCTTCTTTGTGTTGAACTTGTCCATTGCTGCTGTTGAGCAGCCTATATTCCGAACCTTGTTAAGTACCATACTATATAACCTATATTAGTTGTTTTATCTACATCTGCTCTGTTTACTAAATTTATTTATGATGTTGGTTAGATTTGCTGTTCTAGATTTGCTACTAGGTTGCGGAAAAACGAGGCCAAAAGAAACAATGAATGAAAAGAGAAGCTGCTCTAGATTCGCTACCTTTTAGGCAAAAAAAACACAACTGTTAGCAAGAGAGAGGGGAAAAGATGCTCTTAAAAAGGCTAATCATAAAATAATAAAAAAGAAAACTTCCAATTTAGACGACAGGACGCACGTAACCACCAAACGTGCCCCACATGGTCCCACACCACGTACCCCATAATTAGTGAGAGATGGATGGTTGGTCCGTTGTGTATCATGGCCCCACCTATCAGCATGTAACGGTCGGGGATATATAACATAACACTAAACGCACGACCCGCCCCAATGCGGTCCCACCGATCAGTATGTAACGGTCAAGCCTTTGACCTGACGACATCCCCGTCCGAGCGTCTATGAGGGTTTCAGAATAGAGGGAGGGGAAAAGTGAGGAATAACTAAGCGGCTAGGGAAAACTGAGTACAACTAACGAACCGAGGGCACGAAAATAGAAAATCCAAAGCAAAAAATAGAGCCAGAAGCCCATCTTGAAAATATCCGCTCAATCACCATTATATTATGAATGTTCGACGACATCCACGTAAGGGGTGCAGACACTACAGAAGAGGTGGCGCCTCCTTCTAGTATGGTTTGCCTCTGCCTCAACAAACTCCCCGAGATCTTGGGCCTGTCAAACAGACCCGGGCACTTCTCGGATAAATCTCCAAAGAAACTGAGTGACATAGCATGCGAACATAATATGGTCGCATGTCTCCGGCGTCCCACATAATGGACACATCCTGTCGCCAGGACAGTTATGTTTCGATACCTCTATCCCTGAGGGGAGGCGGTCCCGCAGTTGCTGCCACAAGAAGATCCTCAAGATAAGGGGTAGGGGTGCCTTCCAAAGGTGAGTCGTCCACGTGAGCTCTTTTCCCTGGAATAGAGTCCTATATGCTGAACTAACCAAAAAGGCTTCTGAAGGAGACTAGCGCCAAGTTATCCCATCCCTCTCAGCCGAGAGGGACACAAGCAAGGCGCCCCGCAGCCTCAGGAAATTAGCGGCTTCGGCGTTGCTGAAGGTCCTCTAGAATGGGATGTTCTAATAGCCTCTCCGTCCCGCCTCATCTACTAACATTGTGGGAACTACGCAAATGGCGAATAATGTTGGTTACTCTTGACACAAGGGGACGGCCGCTAGAGAGGGTTCCAACCAAAAAAGGACTTCTCACCCATTGCCTAGCGAAAAGTACCCCCGCTGGATCCTCAAAAAATATAATTGCTCCGTTCCAAAATAACTGACTTGAATTTGTCTATATTCGCATGTATCTAGACGTGTTTTAGTATATACTCCCTCTGTTTCATAATATAAGATGTTTAGCTTTTGTGAAATGTATGTATATAGACATCATTTAGTGCTTAGATTTGGAATCAACCTAAACACTAAAATATATCTAGATACACTTATTTCACAAAAGCTAAAACATCTTATATTTTAAAACGGAGAGAGTAGATACATGCAAATCTAGACAAATCCACGTCACCTATGTTGGTTCGGAGAAGTATATTTACATAGAATATAGATCCTCGAAATAGGCTTTCGCCCCTCTATATTAATATAGCCACTCAGCCGAACAGGATACAAGGTAATGGGGAGACCCCCTACAAAGTAGATCAAGATAAAAACAAGAAAAAACACGAAAGGCCAACACTTGCCACCAAGGACAACGGGCCGAGACCAGGGTGAACCAGGGCTCCACGATGACGTCCCCAAGAGGGTAATGACACGCCGCCGCCGAGACCGAAGGTCAAGGGTTTTCACTCGGAGCCCTAGCGGAGAAGGTAGCCGCAATGGCACCCCAAGAGGGCAATGGTACATGCAGGCATCGCCGCTGTTGGTGCCGAAGCACTAAGATTTCGCCCGAAAAAACCTTCGAGCTGCTCCCTGGCGACCGCTCACGCTCGTTGTCCCCTAGAGAGGCCTCCGACACACAATCTGGGGGCTGCCGGAGCCTAAACACTGCCAACACCAAAGTCCCCCAACGTCTGCTCCTCGCCATCCACATGACCGAAGATAGGAACCACCGCCGCATCGCTCACCAAAGAGACGCCAGCACAATCCACCTTCTAGGGTCGCTGCCCTGGCTTCCATGAACTCGAGCTAACGGCTCTGGTCAACGCCACATCGCACAATCGGCGAGAAGGCCGGTGTAGGGCAAAACTCAGACTTGCAGTCCTCGACCCATGCGGAAGCCTAGGGGAGGGGATCTGCCCTCCTTCACCTTGCGGTGAGTGCCGTCCAGGCGTGCAGTGGTGCCAACTGGGCCGAGATCAGGCCCAGATCTAGACCGGCCAGGCCCAGATCAGGCCATGTCAGCTCCGCCACCACGCTGCTGCATCCAGACCACCTCGTCGTCGGCGAACCGAATCCTGAGTCGAGCCACCCACCGCCGCCGCAGCACAGGTCGCGCCACCATGCCCCACCGTCAGGCATTCGCCGCCACGCCACCACTGCAGTGCCTCCCGAGACCGGCGCTGCTCGCGGCCCACGCCATCGCCATGAGAGGCCCTGTTGCAATTTCGCCCGGGGACCATGCGCTGCCGCCGGCCGAGCCCGTCGTTACCGTTGAAGCACACCGCCGCCAGCATATCCCTCCCGCGATGGAGCTCCTGCGCTGGGTAGAAGCGGTCTCGCCGCCGCCGGCACCGCTCGGACTTAGCTGGACGGTGCTCGCCGGCGGCGACAGGGGGAAGAGAGGGTGGTGTGGGGGGCGGCTGCGGAGCGCTAGGGTTGCGTCTCGGTCGCCCGTGCGAGGGGCGACGCGAGACGCACGGGTCACCCCACCCCTAACTCAATCCTCCCCTAGAATATAGATCTATACTATTAATTATCTTGTGGTAGGTTCGTCAAATACATTTCCATCCGGCGAACAAACCGAACCGGTACGTACGAGAGCTCTCCAGGAGGCGGCGGCAAACCCATCTCGGGTTCCTCCCCTCCGCCGGCGATGCTACCGGTCCGTCCCGTTTTCGGTGGCCTTAGGGCCTTGGAGACGTGGCGGGCCACGACCTCTCGTCGGCGGGAGGTTTTAGTGTTTTCTTTAGACTATTTTTAGTGTCTTCTTCAGGATGTTGAGGCAGCGGCTACCTCCTGAGGTTAGAATAAGGTCATTCCCGCCCTATCCTCGTTCTAGTGGTGCGTTTAGCATCAGCGGAGGGCGCGTGGAGTTATATGCCCGACGGGTTCCTTGGGATCCGGTTGTTTTTCGTATGTGTATTTTGAGGTTAGTCTCTTTCGATCTACGTTGTTTATCTTCGGCGATGGTTGCTGCTCTGGTGTGCTGGTCCTTTGGGGTCTTAGCATGACGACTTCCCGTCCGTCTACTACAACAAGCTCTACTACGACAAACTTTCCCGGCTCCGATGATGGAGGAGCGAGGACAGCGGCGCGCCTTCGGCTCGTGCTAGTCTTTATAGTTGGCGCTAGGTGATCCAATGACCTATTTGTAATTTTTATTATTTTTTGGGACACTTTGTACTTTTGTTGATGATTATTAATACATCAGTGGAATTTCCAAAAAAAAAATTCCATCCGCCAAAAATATGTTTCCAAAATCGCACGTTACAGATCGATATCGGTAGCGATATAGTACGTTTTATTTCCTCCTATCCCACATGGAACGTCGTGGGTAAAAACCGACCAAAAAAAACAACCTGACAATCCAGCAGCCACGCGCGCGAAGAGAAAACCGATCGAGGCTGGCCAGTATCGCGTCCATATTCAAGTACGCGGTCGATTCGTATGTTATCTATACTAGAAAATATGCTCGTACGTTGCACCGGATACGTTGCATCGCGAAAATCAACACAGTTGAGAAGTTCCGTGCTTAAATCAATTTTTGTTAACGGGACGAAAGCAACTTCTCTTATCTAAATTTACAGAATTTCTCAAAGAAAAGAAGATAAAAAATGCTTAGGTGGGAGATTCATCGACCACCTAGAAAAATAATTTGGGTAAAGATGCTACCGAACTTTTCATGGTTAACACTAATTATCATGTTTCCAGTGTAACGAATAAGATACAGAAACTACCTTCAACAACTACCAAGTATAACAGAGCAGACGAGTACTCCCAAGTGCTTGAGGCAGAAAAAGACCCCGAGGACACTTGATCCAAAGAATATAGAATGGTAACTATGTCTTCCAGGTATCATCTGGACAGAAAATATACATCTATGTTTTCATCAATCAAAAGAATCATAAGTTAAACCAAACGCTCCACGTCCACATTGCCAAACAAACATAAACAGAATACCATTAATAGATCCTTCCACACCACTACACAACCTTCTTGGTGCCTGTATATCAGCAGAATGATAATTAGCAATTGTAAAGGTTGAAAGAATACATGAGATGTTGCTAGGGATATTAGAACGAACCAGATGCCATATTTTTCTTAATGGGGACGCAGAAACTTGAATCAACTATGTCAGGTAAAGGAGATGACCTGAAACAGAACACCTTCCTTTTGAGGTCATCTCGATCAACTCATGGTATATAAGAGCCTCTTGTATTGTTCCCGTCCTTCCAAACATCCTTCAAGCTTGCACATAGACTTCTGAATTTCCTTATTGTCAAAATCAAATTCAGTTCTCTGGCTCATCCTATAGAAGCAATGTAAGTCTACTCGGATCGCTCCAGTTCAGGAGGAAGAACACTGGGTACACTTGAACAACATAACCCAAAAAGTTGGTAAATGTGAGCTTCTGCATTTTATCATAACAAACTGAACGCTGTAAGAAGTTCATGGGTTCTGTTTTCATAACCTTTGTAAAGAGCTCCAAGCTCTCAAAAGGGTTCAAACCAGGATATATAGGATCCACAAACCCCACACAGTGGATGCTGACGAAAGGAGCGATTGGATGAAATGCACCAGGGGTAAAAGTACACATATTACGCAGTACCATCTAATTCATGTCGTTGAGAATCAGTCTATAAGCAGAATCTACTAATGTACACATAGTATGACAGGCCAAGTGACCCAATTGCTCGATGAGATTTAACTATTTGATAAGACTCTGAACAAGATAAGCACCGCAAATAGGCAATAAAGAAATAGTTCAAATGCTGAACAAAATTTGAAGGATAAGCTCCACACCTGACGTAATCCATACTCCCGGGAATGGGGCATGCCGAGCTCCATAATGCAAGCATGGAGGCGGTCGTCACGACTTCGCGGTGGCCAGGTAGCGACCACAGTCCTAGCGAAGTGTCCTCTGACGATCTGACCTTGTCCTTGTACCAGATGGATATGGGCAGCGGCGCCCCCCTGCGACAATCTAAGATGAGCGAATCAGCATAGGTCATGAAGTATGGCACCACGATTCCGACATTGCATTTAGGAATGCGGTAGCATGGTGATTTGTTGCAGTGTCATAATTCAGAAAGAAAGGACCAATCTATTTTTCAACTTACCCAAGATCGCAGGGGAGCGCTTCTCTGTAATATGTTTCTTAAGATTTGTATCCTCGCTAACTAAATGATCCATTTGATCCAATCTACTTGTGAAATATCCATGGCAAACATCACAGAACAACCAAATTCTTTCTGTAGGAAACCTCTATTAGTGACCTTGTTGTTCCATGTTTGACTTGTTTTTTGATGCAGAGAACAGTTGAACCGTGATGCAGATCAAATATCTTTCTCCCCAACGGCTCATAAACTCTTCTATGGTATTGCTGAGAAATGGACATACAATATTGATTTAATTTTATCTACGTTAGACATTAGGGGATAAATCCGATTCGTGGGGCTTCTGTGATTAACTCTCTGAACTGAAAAATAAAGGAGGGGATCTAAGGTGGAACTCCGATTTGCAGATCGCGAGGAAACCCCAGCAAGGCTCCGCGCTCCCTGGAGTCGCTCGCTTCTCAATCCCCCATCGCTAATCTTCCCACACGGACCCAGGGCCAACGAGAGTATGGCGAGACGCGGGAGATGTGCGGCCACCTCCTTCCTCGGTCCGTCTTGCCGCCGCCAAGAACATCGCCGCAGTAAACCACATCTGTCATAGTTCCCCCCTTCGAGGTATTGCCGGGCAACGCTGACCCCCCGTTCATCTAGGAATATCAGTTTGCCCTCTCTTTCTGTTGGCACATATGGGGATTTAATTCCTTTCTATGACCCGATTTCAGATATCAAACAACGGTGTTGTTGCTTATTAGATTCCCAACCAGCTTGCTGATTCCAGGAACCTTGAGCACATATATGAGCTGGTGTGATTATATATAAAAGAGCGATGTGGGACTATCTAATGCTCTGGTCAATGCATACAGAGTCGGACAGAACGAACGTTTCTTCTCCAGAGCTGGCCCAGTCAATCAAAGAAAAGCCCAGCCTCTCACAATAGAGACCCAATTCACCCTGTGGGCGATAGACGGAACGGACGTTTTTTCTCTAGAGCGGTGCGTTCAGTTTGATCGACTTATGACTTATTTGACTTGCAGGTGGCAGTGACGAGTTATTTCCATCTAAGCGGAGGGGTAAAAGGGTCTAGAAAAGTGTTGGACCGGAAGAAACAATCCGTATCTATTCTAGATACGGATTGTTTCTTCCGGAAGCCTAGCCACCCCGTCTCCCCTCTTCTTTCTCCCCAAACGACCGAAACCCTACGCGATACTAGATGCGACAGAAGCCAGCCTCCTCCTCCTCTAGAGTTTGCGGCCGACGGCGCGATAGGGTCTGTTAGGACTCCGTCGGAGGGGAATATCAGGTGAAGCTGCAGGATAAACGAGAGGGCAGCCAGATGCGATCAGGACCAGGACGCTGGGACAGTGTTGAGGGAAAGAACGACGGCCAGATGTGCCCGCCGTTATGTTGGTGTTCTAAATCAGCAGATCAGTCTCGGTCTGTTTTTCTGAGGCCGCCTTGCGTTTTGTGTCTCGGCTGCACGACGCTGGCCAGCCACGAAGCAATCATCAATTGACGGCGTGCGGCTAGATGTGATGTTCAATGACATGGCGTCAGACTCTAGGGTGTGCTACCCTCCGTCGGGCAAGGTTCTGGTGAAGGACACCCGCAAGCTGGTAAACATCCTCAAGGGAAAGTGATAGCCTGATCGGCCTTGCTATGATTGTGAACTCCAGCACTGTCTAGGTCGTTGCCCCTGGGCATGTCCATGTGCACAACGACCAATTGGGTCGTCCGGGACCAATTGGGTCGTCCGGGTCACAGGGAGGAAGACGCATGGAACACACATCATGTCGCAGCAGCTCGAGCTCAGGCTTGGCAGCCGCCAGTGGGGTTTCCATGGACGTCGGTGGCGGGTTCCGACCATTAGGAGTACATAGATTTAGGTGGAGACAACTACAGAGCAGCGAGCACTAGCATGCGAGCACGAACGAGCTATTGCAAAGCAGAGCTAGCGACAAACAGGAATAACAGCCAGTGGACACGAGCTCATGGAAAAAAATCAGGCTTAAATCAAGCTAGAGGATCAACAAAGATACGGACCTAGCGGGCGATTTTTTTAACAAGTACATAGCTTGATTCCCGAGTACTTTGTTGCTGCACTGAATTAATGATATGAGAGTTGTTTAATTGCCTGAGGTAAATCATTGTTCATGTTTCTTCACATCTCTAATTTTATGTACTATTTTTTGGCTCATGTATGATATACAAAATAATATGCAGATTATAATGGAAATAATGATCCGGCAAGTGGTTTATTAAAGAAGATGGTGGAAATCAAATGATTGTATAATTTTATAAGGAATGGTATAGTCATTGTCTTTTCATACATACAGTCTTCTTCTTCATCTCCGGCATCTTCCAGAGCTTTGATGTGGTCTACTGTTTATGATTTTGTTCACTCGATTGGATTCGGTTAGCTTAGTTCTACTTTTTCAAGATATTATTGACATGTTAGTTTCATTATAAACCGTAGCCACGCATACATAAATGCCACCTATAAATGAAAACGAGTTCAATAGATCCATCCCTTCGAGCCTTCTCTCCGATTCCGGCGTTGATCGGATCTGGCCGTCTTTTTTTTCGAACACGCAAAAGCTTTGCATGTCAATTGCATTAGAAGAAAACAAAGAACAACATAGTTCAGCATCCTCAGATGCTGTTACATCCAGCATCATGGCAATGCAGAACACACCAGGTACAAGGCTGGGCAACACACACCCGGCATGCATGAAATACAACACAATGCCCTAACAGTTACTCCCTCCGTTTTAAAATATAAGATGTTTTAGCTTTATAAAAGGAGTGTATCTAGACCCGTTTTAGCATATAGGTTTATCTAGCTTTGGAGTAAACATACACTAAAATAGGTCTAGATACACTTCTTTTATAAAGCTAAAACATCTTATATTTTGAAACGGAGGGAGTACAACTCTATCTCCAAATCACTCCTAGCCGACAACACCTGATAGCTTCCAAAGCTCCACCTCGTCGGCGATCCTCTGACAGATGGTACGCAATGTTTCAGCTGAAAACCCCTATTGTTTCTCTCTTTCCAGAGTATCCACACGACGAGTAACAATAGATAGTCGAATCCCTTTCGGTACTGCCGCGGAATAGGATGCGGCCGTCCTAAGCTGCATAAAGCCCATATAGTAGAATTGACCCAAACCAGACCAACGTTGATCAAAACAATCCTTTGCAGCCTGGCACGGCCCATCGCTAGCTTGTATTTCTATGACCTATAGGCTACAGGGAACATCCGAGTTCATTTAGTACCACCTGACCAAGCTATAGAGATTAAAAGGCCACGTGTTCTATAAAAAGAGATGGCTCTGGGCTAGCTCAATCTCTCTGTGTCAATTAATTCTGATGTACATATGCTAAGGAATTTTAAATGAAAAAATAAACGAGCTTTGCTAGCTTGACGAGACGAGCTCGAGGTCATTCTTAAGTTCGCGAGTCGGGCTAGAGCTGTAATTTTGGTTCGGGGGTAAAACGAGCTCGAGCTGAGGTGTATTCGACTTGTTTTGACACCCCAAGATCAAACACACTAAACCAACATTAAAAAAAAGAAACCAAGGCAATTAAAAGAAAGTTGGTGCAGTGTATTCCAATCCCAATCCAATAATTAAAAAAACATCCAAATCCAAATAAGATCGGATGTGCTCATCCATATACACTAGGCGTAGCAAAGCACCAAGTCGGGACTATCGTATATGTGTTTACCTGTTCTATGCAGGCTCTGATTCCGTGATGACAACCAGACTGACAGTGTGTATGGACTCCTAGATAGTGTGTATGCGACTTCTAGATATTGATTACGGGCTTGAGATGTTTAAGGCCGAGTTACAAGCAAAGGGAGCAAAACTAAAGGAAGATGATTTTGCGTTTTTCCGTGTGTGTAGATTTTTCTCACCTATTGCAACACACGGATATGTTTCCTAGTCAATCCTAAAAAATCAAGCTCGGAACGTGGCGTCCACTATCCATACTTGAGAAGAATTCTTCTCTCAATCGGAGCCGATCAAGTTCGGACGCGGTGGCCACATAGACGGTGCACGTGTAGCAAAAGGAAAGGAGTCCATATAGACGGTGCAGTGTAGCAAAAGAAAAGGAGTCTTCAATGAAAGTGACGTGACGAGAGACATGAACGCGACCAGAAACTAAGTCAAGACATGTATAACCTTTGCTCATCGGATATCGAGAAAAACGCAAGGTAGAGATCTAGGGGCGAGTTTATGGGGTGATGTGATATAAGTATTTGGAAAACAGAGACAACCGAACACATGGAGCTCAAGATAGTTAGGATGACATAGGAATAGGGAATAGTATGACGTGGTTTTTGGGTTGAGTTAGGATATTAAGAAGACTAGAAAACATGCCCGTGCGTTGCAGCGGGAGAGAAACAACAATAAAAGTAACTCGAAGTGTAAAAACTATGTGTTGATACATACTCCCTCCGTTCGGAAATATAAGATGTCTTAGCTTTGTGAATTGAATTATCTAAACTTTTTAGTGTATAGGTTTATAGAGGTTAGGAGTGAACCTATACACTAAAAAGTGTCTAGACACATTCATTTTAGGAAGCTAAAATGTCTTATATTTCTAAACGGAGAGAGTACTTATTTATGAGATAACTTGAAATAAATATCTCTCATATGAGCTCTCCATATACATTAAAGGTTAATGCACTAATTTCCTCGAGATTCAACTTTATAATTAACACTTTGCATGGTGTGTTGCGCCTAAACTCACGATTGGCTCTATTTTTGGGATATATGCAGGGTTCATCATCATATTTGACTCTCTACATGGTGTGTTGTGCCTAAACACACGATTAACTCTAATTTGTTCTAATCTAGCTTCCTTTTGTTCGGCCCTAGATTGACGTATTTCTTTCTTTTCTGTGTGCATTGTTTTACCCTTTGTGCTGGCTCTAAATCTGCATATTTCTTTGTCTCATTATTTGGTTTTTTTCTTATAAGCTTCACGAAATTTCTTCGGTATTCCGTCTTTTTCTTCATCAATTATCTATTCTCTCTATCTGACATCCATAACTTTAGATTGCAACCCAAACAATGTGTGCATGCATGAGGAATTTATACGAATCATATAAATGATAAGTTCATATCTCTAATAAAAAAACCTAAATACAACAAGATAAATAAATAATCAGTAAACCAAAACCAGAACGAGCTGTAAAATCAAATATAGACCGGTTGATTCAGTTATTAAATTTAATTAAATATTTTCTGTAATATATAATTTTACTACTACAAATAAGTTAGGCAGTGTATTGCATAAAACCACGTAAATGTAAGCTTCGGTGGAAATTGAAATATTCTAAGTGCTTTGCTTCATACTACGTAATTAATAAATAGGGGCTGCCTAGAGCTCAATGGACTGAGAACTACGATGCATGGAGCCAGCCGCTATGTTTCTCTTTGATTTTATTCCTTTCTCGCTGATGAGGCATGCAGTGAACGTGCTCTTTCCCTAGGCCTATGGGCTATTCTTAGGCTAACTAGTTGTTAATTTCCTTTTTATTATTTCTGTCAACTTATTGAACAACCTATCAAAATTGCTAGGAGGAGTTTTCGTTTATCTCTTTTCAAATGATTTAAGAAAAAACTGGTGCTGAGAAATGATGTAGTAATTTCATGCAGTTTAACCATCGAGATACAGTTTTATCACGATTATAGTCATGTCATCGACGGGAAATTTTCCGCTAGTACAAATCATAACGATAATCCAACACTTGGATATTTTTCTTAGTTGCAACCCACTTGCAACCGGAAAGTACTTAGTTACAACCCACTCGCAACTGAAAAATCAGAGTTGCAACGCACTTGTAACTCTCAACAAACAGGAATCACAATGCTAAAGCAGAAATATTTTTGTAATTGCAACCTACTTGTAATTAAAAAAGCTTAGTTGCAACTCACTAATAACCAAAAAATCACAGTTGCAACCCACTTGAAACTCCTAGCCAACACAAATCATGATGCTTATATAACTAGGAACATTTTTTTCTCAGTTGCAACTCACTTGTGACTGGAATAAGCTTAGTTATAACCCATTTGCCACTAGGAAACCAAAGTTGCAACCGAATTATAACTCATGGACAACACAAACAATGACGATCTTCTAATTGTTGGAAACACTGTTTCCCAGTTGCAACCCACTTGCAATTAGAAAAACTTAGTTGCAACCCACTTAAATCGACTTGCAACTCTTAGTCGGCACAAATCATGTCGCTAATACAACGGTCGAGAATATTTTTTCTTAGTTACAACCCACTTGCGGTTAGAAAATTTAGTTGTGGTCTAATGAGAACTTAAAATCACAGTTACAACCAACTTGCAACTCATAGCAAACAAGAATTACGGATGCTAATACAGCATCAAAAAATACAAAACATATTAACATGAACAAAAGAATGTAGAATCAATTTGTCAAACGTTTAGAATCAGTAAAAGAAATGAGGATCATAAATGAGATGAAAAATAAAAAATACAGATAAAACAAAAAACAAAAGCCTAGGCCACTCATCATGAATGCAAGCAGCAAAGAAGACCAAAAAGCCCATGCATAAACAATCACTTTGTCCTCGCCGCCCGTATGCTGGCGACCCGATTCAATCGAGGAGAGAAAAAAATTGAAGAGTACATCTTGGCACATAATCGGACAGCTACAAATGTGACTAAGATTTAACAAGTTCTCAGGCGCATGAGAAATAGCAAATCCATTTTTTTAGTTGCAGCCTATTTGCAACTCCCAACTAACATGAATCACCATACAAATCCAACGGATAGTAACATCTTTTACCAGTTACAACTTACAACCTACTTGCAAATAGGAAAATTTTAGTTGTGGACCGACTGCAACTAAGAAAATCCTAGTTACAACCAACTTGCAACTCACATCTAGTATGAATCATGCGCATATTCAGTGACTAGGAACATTTTGTTCTCACTTGCAACCTACTTGCAGCTGGAAGAGCTCGGTTGCAAATCAGGTCCAACTGAAAAGTCTCAGTTACAACCTACTTGCAACTGACATTTAGCACATATCATGACGCAAATTCCAACAGTCATAAACATATTTTCTCAGTTACAACATACTTGTAACAGAAAAAATCATCACTACAATTTAAAAAAATCTAGTAGAGAAATAGAAAACCCCAGCAAAAAATGGTAGTTTCCATTTTTTGGGGGAAAACTCTAATCACAAAATGTAATATAAAATTAGGAATAAAAATAATAATAATAAGAAGAAGAAAGTGAAAATTGGATATTTTTCACTTGGATAATCCACTTGGATAACGATAATCCAACACTTGGATATTTTTCTTAGTTGCAACCCACTTGCAACCGGAAAGTACTTAGTTGCAACCCACTTCCAACTGAAAAGTCAGAGTTGCAACGCACTTGTAACTCTGAACAAAATGGAATCACAATGCTAAAGCGGGAATATTTTTGTAATTGCAACCTACTTGCAACTAAAAGCTTAGTTGCAACTCATACCAACCAAAAAATCACAGTTGCAACCCACTAGGAACTCCTAGTTAACACAAATCATGATGCTTATACAACTAGGAACATTTTTTTCTCAGTTGCAACTCACTTATGACTAGAATAAGCTTAGTTATAACCCATTTGCTACTAGAAAACCAAAGTTGCAACCGAATTATAACTCATGGACAACACGAATAATGACGATCATCTAATTGTTGGGAACACTATTTCCAGTTGCAACCCACTTGCAACTAGAAAAACTTAGTTGCAACCCACTTGCAACTAGAAAAACTTAGTTACAACCCACTTAAATCGACTTGCAACTCTTAGCCGGCACAAATCACGACGCTAATACAACAGACGAGAATATTTTTTCTTAGTTACAACCCACTTGCGACTAGAAATTTAGTTGTGGTCTAATAAGAACTTAAAATCACAGTTACAACCAACTTGCAACTCATAGCAAACAAGAATTGCGAATGCTAATAGAACCATCAAAAATACAAAACATATTAACATGAGCAAAAAGAATGTAGAATCAATTTTTCAAACGTTTAGAATCAGTAAAAGAAATGAGAATCATAAATGAGATGAAAAATAAAAAAGACAGATAAAACAAAAAAAAACGCCTGGACCACTCATCATGAATGCAAACAGCAAAGAAGACCAAAAAGCCCATGCATTAGATACAAGGACTATCCTCTATCTAGCTACAAGAGAATACGGCGTAGAAAATAGAAAGGCCCATGCATAAACAACCACTTTGTCCTCGTCGTCACCCGTATGATGGCGACCCGATTCAATCGAGGAGAGAAAAAATTGAAGAGTACACGAATATTGGCACTTAATCGGACAGCTACAGATGTGACTGAGATTTAACAAGTTCTCAGGCGCATGAGAACTAACAAATCTTTTTTTAGTTGCAGCCTATTTGCAACTCCCAACTAACATGAATCACCATACAAATCCAACGAACTGTAACATCTTTTACCAGTTACAACTTACACCCTACTTGCAAATAGGAAAATTTTAGCTGTGGACCGACTGCAACTAAGAAAATCCCACTTACAACCAATTTGCAACTCCCATCTAGTATGAATCATGCACATATTCAGTGACTAGAAACATTTTGTTCTCACTTGCAACCTACTTGCAGCTGGAAGAGCTCGGTTGCAAATCAGGTCCAACTAAAAAGTCTCAGTTACAACCTACTTGCAACTGACATCTAGCACAAATCATGACGCAAATTTCAACGGCTTGTAACAGAAAAACCCAGCACTACAATTAAAAAAATCTAGTAGAGAAATAGAAAATCCCAACAAAAAATAGAAACAGAAAACTCTAATCACAAAATGTAATATAAAATTAGGAATAATAATAATAATAAGAAGAAGAAGAAGAAGAAAATGAAAAGTGGAAATATAAAAGGGAAAAGAAAAGACAAAACAAAGATAAAAGAAATAAAAATGAAAACACAAAGAAAAAAGAAAAATACTCCCTCCGTTCAGAAATAACCGACTTGCATTTTTCTAGATTCGCACGTATCTATACCCTAAAACATGTCTAGATACATACGAATCAAGACAAATTCAAGTCACTTATTTTTCGACAGAAGGAGTAGATGATATGACAATAATAAAATAATTATTATGAATGTCTTCATGTTTTAACGGATGGAATACTAAAGAAACAATTTTAAAAGAGCCACATAGTTATAGTTATACGATGAGACGTGTGTACAAACCAATGCATGGGTTAAAAAAGGACAAAGAAAAAAATCGTGCACCTGAATCTGACATTCCTAGCGACACGGAACAAAAGTAGATAGTAGCCCAGCAGCCCACGATATCATGCGGAAGCAGCAGTCCGGCAGCCACAGCAGCGCAGTCTCAGCCTAGAAATTCCGTACCGCTCATAAACAGCAACCTATACGAATCTTAGCACACAAATCCGATGGTAATCGAGATGACTGAGATTTAGTTAGTTCTTAGCACATGAGAACTAGCAAAACCGTAATAACTAATAGTGAGAGCTTATCAGAGAACTGTAGGGGCTTTATCATGGATAAATTAGTAAATAGGAAGGAGTAAACTGAAAAGCTAGAGATAAGGTTCCCATCGTGTGATGCAGGGTATCAATCGATTCGTTTACTGTCTGAGACAGCCTCGCCGTGCAGCTCGAGCAAAGCGGCAGGACGTCGCCTTGCACAGGAGGGTGCGACGTCGGGTGGCTTCTCCCCCTCCCGCGCTGGAGGGCGTCACCTTGCCACGGACAGTCCGTTGGCTGCTATCACCGCCGCGCCTTATGCATTTGGGCTGTTTTTTCTGAAGGTCGCGTCGGCCGCCGTTGCCGCGCCTAAGGGCACCCATCCGTCGTGGTCGAAGGATCAGGATGAGCCGGTGAAGTTGCAGGCGTTTTGACATCATGAGAGCCTTGGTAGAGGTCGTCTCCGTGCCATGCCCATCGGAAAGAAAAGGTAAGTCTGCAATTGTTTGCTTACAATGCCCAATCTTCTAACATATGTTCTTCTGTTGATTGAATCGTTCTTAGCGGTGAAGAATAGATCGAATGCGTCGATTTGGGGGGAGAAATCTTCGTTTCGTGCTCAATCTTCTAGCATATGTTCTTATGTTGATTAAATCGTTCTTGGCAGGTGGATGGCGCGCAGCGAAGAACGAACTGACGGGAGGCTGGGTCTGCTGAGGTTGGTCGATGGCGGGCGGCATCGAAGAATGGATCGACGGGGATCGGGCTTTCGGGGAGATTTCAATACTACTGTTGTTTGAATCAATGTCCAACTCGTGTATGATCCTGACTCGAACTCAATCGTGGGAAGAGTGGAGTTGATGTACTCCTACTTGGTGATGACGACTCGGTACTGTCCGACGGAGAAAATTAGCGAAGGCGCCCGGAGAACGGACGAAAACATAAACTGTAGGGACGAAGCGAGAAGCCTTGCTTCTTTTATTATTACTAGCTGAATGTCCGTGTGTTGTTACGGTTATAAAATAATTAATTTAGTTAAATATGATAATACTTTGAAAAATGACTCTTAAAGCTTATTTTACCAGTGTAATGCATGTAATATTCTTATATTTAACAACAACACCTTCCAACCGAGGAAAATAGTTTCTTATTTTCTGCAAATATCCAAAAATTAAGTTTTTTTTAGTTCATATCTGATCAGCTCAACTAAGAAGACTACATTAACATGTGCACACATCAATAAAGAGTGTTGCAACCATAGTCCCCGACTCTGACTTCCCGCACTACTTTGAAGAATGGTAGTTTTTCTTGCCGTGCGTTGCTACGGAGACACCATCTTCGATGATGAATTATGCGCATTAAAGAGAGAAGCGAACTCATGCAAATCCTGGATTCCTCATGTGCTCCATCCACAACCGTGCAACCACATCAATGCCAATGTCCCAACTGAAAAAAAATAGTTATACGGAAATGTGCCATGTCACAAATAAATCATTGAGGCGATAACTAATGATCACAATTTTCTTTTTAATCAGCCCCAATTTCTGATACTTCATATGTTGTAGCTGATTAGTGATTCTAGAAACACATCAAATCACATAGATGGAAGCAAGCAATCAAATTTTGCTATCAGCGCACCAATATGGGAAACTACAATTAGAGCTTCAAACATTAATAACATTCAGCAATGGACAACATGCACACTATACTATGAGGTTTTATCTTGTATAGAAGATGGAGTGCCTCTAGGTTTAACACATTACTTGGTCATTTGCAGATTAAAACTTCTATATCATATCAGATTCCTTCAAAACTTGCTATGTTGCATCGAAGTTTCTAGGTCAATTATAATAGTGCCTGGATAGTGAATAAAATAGTATATATCGTGTGTCATATAGAACACCAGATCAATTGCAATAATGCCTGGATTTGAAATGAGCCGTTCAAAACTTGAAAATCTAGAAAAGAAATCAAGTACAATTTAATAATTTCCTGATCTGTCGGTAGTCTGATAGCTTCATCTTTACACTGTAGTTCATCTTTTGTCTCATATCTGTTTTTACGGTCCCAATTGCACATACTTCCTTCGTCCCAAAATAAGTCGCAAATATTATACTGTATCTAATTTGCTGCCCAGATGCCAAAGGCAGGACCAAAAGACCTGAACTAATTTACGCCCTCCAAAAATGTCTAGATGATAATCCAGTCTTTCATTTAATTCAGAAAGAACTTGGTCAACCCAAGCAAAGCAGGCAACCAAATAGATCCTCACTTGTCCAGCTGAAGCAACCTCAAACAATAGCTTCTTCTGAATTTCCGGCATTGCCTATTTGTAACGCCTATATGTGGCTGACCACATTCGATTGCAAATTTGATCCAAAAAGAGAGACGCAATTCCTTGGACGATTAGCATCGCAGAACCTCCCTGAGAAGGCATGGCCACTGCACTGAAGTAAACTCCTTACATGCCGGACTGTGCTAGGCCACCAGGAACAACAACTTTTCTCCCGTCGTCGCCACCCGTACCATCCTCTGATGCCTCGTTGGCAATGCTGATGAGGGAGCCCCCGTGAGCTGGTGCTGGCTTGGCCTTGGCGCTGGAGCAACTGGTGGCTCTCATGTAGCTGGACACAGAGGCATGGGTTCTCTGGGAGCAGCGAACCGGAGGTGGCCGCCGGTAGAAGCGGAACAGAGAGCATTACATGGGCTGGGATGGAGTGGAGTTGGTGAACGATTTATGGATCGACGCAAACATGCATCGTGGACTCGAGGTACCGGCATGATCTTCGATGCCTAGCGCCGTCGTGAAAGGCTGAGATCAGGCCACAGTCGTCTAGCTTTTTCTTAGATTCAGATCTCCTATAGCTGACGAGCCACTGGTTCATGAGCAGAGCAGCACGGGAGGAGGCATCCTCGTCGCGTGGAAGACGCAATGGACCGGACCTCGCGGCTGGCGGAGAGGAAGAACGGAGCAGGGGGTGTCAGTTCAATCGGGGATTGGAGAAAGAAACAAGAACGATATCCTCCTGCTCTGTGCCTGCCCGCCTGCTATGGGTTCGATTCGATTCGAGATTGACCAAAATTCCGGTGCCCAGGCAAGACGCGTCGAGATAGGAGCGAGATTCGCGCGCCACCACGCTGCCTAGCTCCTCCTTGTCGCTCAAGCTCCCTCCTCTCTTCCCTGCACGGCCAAGCCCATCACCTGTCCTTTGGAGCAACAACGACTTTGACATACAAAAACAACAACCGGCGGACAAAGACCATCGCGGTTAGCTAACATAATAATAGCGGTTGAAAACGTATTTCTGGTGGATGGAAACGTATTTGACTAACCTACCTCAAGAAAAATTAGTAGATAGATAGATAGATAGTAAACATACCCGTGCGTCGCAATGGTTGAGAAAAATTTCATCAAGAAGACACATTTTTTTGAACAACCAATGCAAAAATAGCCAGCTTGAGTGCATCCACAACGCGCTCCGCTGTCTCCTTTGCCCACCCATCCATGTCGTAATCCTCCTTGAGTCCTTGTTGTACTTTTTCAGCATTTGCAACAGGATGGAATGAGTTTGAGAATCAAGAAAGCTACAAGAGTATGTGTATGCACAATAGTACTGGGATTTTTAAAAGTCTATTTAATATGCACAACTGTATCAGCGGCTCTAAGTCAGTTTAGAGGGCATTGACTGTCTTCAATAAACTTAGGAGAAAATGGAATGAAAAGTACCTTGAATTTTGAAGAATTTGTAGGAACCCCCGCAAGCTATCTGATGTCAACGCATTAACATGATCAACCTTCACATCATTCATTTTCCTAGTTACACTTGTTATTAGATGATCAACCTGATTTAGAAATAGGACACAAATTTCATCAAATTTCAAATACTACAGGCGTCATAAGTTGCCAGTCCATACAGAGTAGCAAAAAAGAGCATACTTGAACCGAAGAAATGAACCAGCTATTGGGGTTTCCATCATTCAACGATTTTCTAAACTGTGTGTGTCACAGAAACCTCAAATTTAATCCTTCTGCGCTTGTTCCTGAAGCTATATATTATAGAGATGAGGTCCTGTTGTGTCACCCCTGCTGCATCCAGCTTCAACATCTTACTTTCTTGTCTGGGAACGATCAAGAAGAGTGAAAGAAGCATACATAATCCTCTATTGGATGAGGGAAGGAAAATAATGGTGCTCACCTGAGTGGGTCAGCTACTATCTTGTGGTAAAGGTCCTCTTTTTAACACGAATAATTATTAGAGGAAAAATGCTCATAGATGATATGCTTTGTACAGCAACAATCAATCGCACTTAACATCGATCTTAGCAACATGATTTCTTATCTGAAATTATGAACAAGATTGAACCGGCCAAGGTTAGCTAAAAGAATGCACAGCTGAGAATATACACCAACGAGGAATTGTGCTATTGCTAAATTAACATTCCATAGTTTATCCATCGCACGAGCGATAGCAGGACTACATTGACACACACTATGCTGAGCAGGACGTCCCACATATATTGCAGATCAGCAGCCCATATCCTCCGCCTAGTCCTCGATTGACCACCAAGTGTGGCACGCGAGCTTCCCGGACAGCACCTGGAAAGAGCTCGTCGACCCGTATGTGTAGCATGGATGAATCTTTTGCCGCTGGACCTGGACAGTAGCACGCATGGTCGAACGCCAACACGGTGATGCCCACCATTAGGGCGGAGGCGGCCGCAGGAGCAAGGATGTCC
This sequence comes from Avena insularis, assembly GCA_023614405.1. Lineage (NCBI taxonomy): Eukaryota > Viridiplantae > Streptophyta > Magnoliopsida > Poales > Poaceae > Avena > Avena insularis. Next base: position 652,177,070 of record CM042690.1, on the reverse strand, counting down.
CTGCTCCAGGTCGGGAAGGTACGGATCCACGCGAGCTTTGGGGCAGTGTCGACCATGCCGGCTATGGCTGACGGAGGCAACGAATACGGCCGCGCCATCTGTCCTTTTTCCCCAGCAAAGAAAGGGCAAGGCCAGAGATGCCTCTCCAATGGGGTGAAGGGGGAGGGGAGAGGACGGCAGCGCTGCAGAGGATGGGGGAAGGGACTCACTGGGGTACGTCGAGGAGCAAGAGGGTGACGCCCCTCCGTCGCCGCCTCGGGGTCCAACCGCGTCGTCGCCGTCGATCTGGCAGCGCGGTCCGGGGAGTAGGGGAGGCCGGAAGCGTCGGCCCGGGGAGTAGGGGAGGCCAGAGCTCCGTCGCCGCCTCGGGGTCCATCCGCGTCGTCGCCGTCGATGTAGCAGCGTCGGTCCGGAGAGTAGGGGAGGCGGAAGAGCGATCGATCTCGGGACGGAGGCGCGGAGCAGCGCGGTGTGGGAGGTCGTCATGGAGAAGATCCCCCTTCTCGGACCCCTTTCTCTGGATTTTTTCCGGGATTTTTTTTTTCTGAACAGGATTCCACTTGGCAGTGGCAGTGGCGGGTAAATAGCTAGAAGAAGCAGGGGCAAAACCGGAAAAAAAAAGCGGACGGAAATTGGGGAGGACGAAACTACCTGGAAAGAAATTAGTAGATAGACTAGCAATCATGCTCGTGCGTAGCAATGGGAGAGAAAATTATTTTCGTAGAGACGCACAAAATAAGCTAACGCTGTGTGGGATGATAAATTGTTAATTTATCTTACATAGCAAATATGTCTGTGTTATTTTTGTTGAGTACTTTTTATGCTACAAAGAATATTATTTAGGCCATGAAGAATTTCACTAATTAAAATCAATATTTTATTTATTTTTGATAGGGATGCTGCTCTTCTCTAAAATTAGGGTTCTTTTCTGGTTGTGCTAATGTCAACAATGAATTTGGACATTACCGAACCAATACGAGTCGTGCATCTGGAAGCAATCATGTGGCAGAAGAGAACCCATCTAGGGTTCCGTACCCCTCGCATGTCGCTTCATCTCCGGTGGCCTTGGGGTTTTGGAGGTGTGGTTGATCACGGCCTTTCGACGACCGTGGTGGCGGGATTGGGTGAGGGGGTTGTTTAGGCTATTTTTCTGTCTCTTTTTTGGGATGGCAATGTGATGGCTACATCCTAAAGTCAGAATAAGTTTCTCCCGTCCAATCCTTGCTCCAGTGGTGCGTCTATCACAAATATAGGACGCGCGAAGTCGTGTATCTGACGGATCTCCGGGTATCTGGTCGTCTTTCGTGTCGCTGGTCTGATTTTAGGTCAGTCTTTTCCGATCTAAGAATGTCATCAATGGCGATGGTTTTGCACTAGTGCACTGGTCTTTTGGGTCCTTGGTACTACGACTTTCCATCTGGCACCTACAACAAGCTCTATTACGACAATTTTTGATGGGCTCCAGTTATGGAGGGGCAAGGGCGGCAGTGCGCCTTCGGTTTGGCTAGCGTTTGTAGTCATCGTTAAGTGGTTCATGAACCTATCTATAATTTTACTCCCCCTGTCCGAAAATAATTGACGTGTATTTATTTAGATTCGTATGTATCTATACAGTAAAATATGTCTAAATATATCCGAATCTAGACAAATTTATATCATTTATTTCTGAACGGAGGTAGTATTACTTTAGCGAATGATTATTACGATCGGTGAAATTTTAAAAAATGTCAACAATGGAAGGATGGTTTGGCGGGAATTAATTTCTTTTTAGCATGATGTGGAGAATTCGCCATTCGAGCGTGTAAGCTGGCAGCTTGATGAAATCCCCAAAAGGTGAAAAACATTTCCAACAATTTTCTTGTTCATGGGCCACGTCCTGTGGTCAGCTAACAAAGTCTAGGGCGCGCAGCTGAGAACCAACCAAGGCTGGTCGCCATTCGAGCGTGTAAGCTGGCAGCTTGATGAAATCCCCAAAAGGTGAAAAACATTTCCAAGATTTTTTTGTTCATGAGCCATGTCATGTGGTCAGCCAACAAAGTCTAGGGCGCGCAGCTGAGAACCAACCAATGCCGGATGTACGAAGCTGTCTATTTGATGGACGAAATATTTTAGACGAAACATCTAGGCGCTGGAATACTTTCCCACGACGGTGATGGCCCTAAAATGACAGTCAAATCCAAGCCCAAGAGTGGTTCAGAGCCCATCAAGCGGCCAGGAACACGACCGCATGCAGTCTTCCTCAATCCCAACCTAGCGATGTACCGCCGCCACCTTGCCGCGAGCCTGCTTGCCCCCCTTGCATCAGACTTTCCCCCGTCTACCTCTCTGGCTCCCGCGGCTCTGCCTCCCTGCCGCCGGCTCCCTGCAGCGCATGGCTACCCCAACTTCCAACCCCTTCCATCTCTCCTCCCCGTTTCCATCTCTCCTCCCCATCTGGATTCCTTAGCCCACCTCCCACCTTATTGTGGTCCTGAATGTGACGGCGCGATGTACGGGAAGAGGGTCAGGTCGCTCGACGGTAGCTTGAGCAGCAGGAGGCTGCGACGGCGTGCGTGGATGTGGGTGGCGAGCTAGTCAATACGAAGACCGGGAGGCGTCGGAACACTCCTTACCCCACGCTAGCTCCTCTTTCCCCATCCCCGCCGCCAGCTTCCTAGCCCCCAGCTTCGGCCGCTTCCGCCTCGAACTCCTCTACAGCGGGTCCATGCTCCGCCGCCTTGTCCGGCTCCCTGTGCCCTCTGCCTTGAACTCCTCCATCGCGGGTCCGTGCTCCACCGCCTTGTCCGACTTCCAGCGCCGCCCGCTACCTCGACGTACAAGCCCGAAGCTCCTCCACGCGGGCCACCTGCCTCTTGCGTTGCGTGCCTGTCGACCTCCTCATCGCCTGAAGCTCGCCTGCGGACGCTCCCCCAGCGCCCGCGCGCGACGAACCGTTTTTTAACAAGCGGTGGCAGTAGTGCGTTATATGTAAATTGGTGGGACGGTAAAATCGTCCAAATAAAAGGCTGGTTGACAGAAACGATCCGTACTTTATTATTAGGTATAGATAGTAGGTACTAGATGAATGGCCGCGGGTTGTCACGGTCTATTTATATCCTCGCACAACATGTTAATATTGTACAGAATAAAAAGTGTCATTTCGAACTACTTCATGTCATACGAAGTTATTGCCTCCCCTGCATTGCTCTACGGCCGCCCAAACCATTACAATCTCTAACAGTAGATTGGGCCTCCTCCTCGCTATCCCCAGTGCCGGCCTCGACCCCAAGCTTTTCTCGCACCCGCATCACCTCAAGCCCCTAGCTCCACCTCCATCAACACGTGCCGACTTTGTCTTCGCCGCCCCGGTGCTACGACCAGTTTCGCCGACCACCGCCTTCTGCCACACAAGACCATGCACACATGCTCCGCCAGCATGAACCCCTGATGGCTCAATATTGATGTAGAGCTCGTTGGGAACCCCAAGAGGAAGGTATGATGAGCACAGCAGCAAGTTTTTCCTCAGTTATGAAATCAAGGTTTAATCGAACCAGTAGGAGCAAGGAAACACCCCAAAGGTGTTGCTAGCTGAGCCTTGACAGCGCGCACTACCGGTGCTAGTAGCAACGTGGAGACCTGCACAACACAACCACAGAACTTTGTCCCTAACATGCGATGAGGTTGTCAATCTCACCGGTTTTGCTGAAAACAAAGGATTAAACGTATCGAATGGAAAGAAGTAATAGTTTGCAGAAAATAAACACAAAACAGTAAACAGTTTGTAGATTGTATGTAAAACAAAAGACCGGGATCCATAGTTCACTAGAGGTGGCTCTCCTTAAGATAGATACATGCTGGGTGAACAAATTACAGCGGGGCAATTAACAAACATCGAGAAAGCAACACATGCATATACTAATTATCTTGACTCCTTTGGAACTTGATTGGGCATTACAACATTATACATAGACCGCCATCCAACTGCATCTATGACTAATAATCCACCTTCAGGTTATCATCCGAACCCCCGCCAGTATTAAGTTGCAAGCAACAGATTATTGCTTTACGAATTGCGTGTAAAGTAAACAATACGATTGTTCTATGAACAAAGGATTGTTGTTTTCTCCCTAGTAGCAACAGCACATCTAGTACCTTAGAGATTTATGTCACTTCCCCAGATTACCAGAGGCATGAACCCACTATCGATCATAAATACTAACTCTTGGAGTTGCTAGCATCTACTTGGCCAAGATAGCTACTAACAACGGAAAGCATGCAAGATCACAAATAACAAAGACATGATAGAATCAATAATCAGTCTGAAATAGTATCTCAATATCCATCGGATCCCCGCAAACACAACATGCAGAATTACAAATAGATGATCTTGATCATGAACGGAGCTCACAAGATCTAGACATGAAAGCACAAAGGAGGAGAACTACCCATCTAGCTACTACATGGACCCATAGTCCATAGATGAACTACTCACGCATCATACCGGAGGCTTGCATGGTGATGAAGAAGGCCTCCAGGATGAATTCCCCTCTCCGGCAGGGTGCCGGGAAGAGCTTTAGATCCCTCCCAATTTAGGGATGGAGATGACGACGGCTACAGACTCTTTCGTGGATTTTTGATCGGGTACTTAGGGTTTTCGTCCCGAGGGCAATATATAGGCAGAAGGAGAGGCCGAGGGGGTGCTGGGGTCGGCCAGACCACCCCCTGGCACGGGCCAGGCCTGGCCGCGCGGCCAGGTGGTGTGGCCGGCCCCCAGCCCTTCTCCCTCTCGTATTCTGGCATCTGATGACTTCCGGAAAAATAGGCACTTTGGCTTTTGTCCCGTCCAATTTCAAGAATATTCATTTTCTGACTTTCCTGGAACCAAAAACAGCGAGAAAAGCAGGCTTTGTGGCTCTTGTTAATAGGTTAGTCCAAGAAATCATATGAAAAGTACTCCAAAGTGTGGACAAAACACAAGAAAGTGGATAAAACCAAGCATGGAACATCAAAAATTATAGATACATTTGCAATGTATCAACATCCCCAAGCTTAACTCCTGCTCGTCCTCGAGTAGGTAAGTGATAAAAAGAAAGAATAATTTTTGAGGTGACATGCACCATCATAAACTTGATCAAAGTATTTGTAAAACATTCGAAGCTGGGATCATAGTACTTCAATCATAACATGAAAGAACAAGTTCTAGAAATAAGACAAAGAAACTATAATGCAACATGAAAAGACACAAACAAAAGTTTCATGAATAACAATGCCTTACAAGACGTTTGTGTGTTTCACATAAAGAAAATATAGCATAATAGTATTCAGCTTGTCCCTCATAGAGTAGCAAATATAAATGCATAGGACACCTTCAAAGTTTATAAGAGTGACTAGATACAAATAATTTAAAACAAGTAATATCAAGTTATGCATCAATCAACTAGTCTTGGGACAATGCACATAGAACTAAGAATGGCCACTATGCTCTCAAAGTAAGTGCATAAAGATAGAAGGTGGAGACTCAATATAATGGTGGAAGAAATGCCTTCATAGAAGGAAGTAGGGATTCAAGTCTCATAAAGAGCTTCCAAAAATTATGGTACTTAATAGCTTTCAGCTCTCATTGCCCCTATCATAAGCATCTTGAAGTGATTAAGGTTAAAGTGAACAAACTATAGTGTACATGCTTGACGAAGTATGTCGTGGTGGTGTCACGGCAGATGCCATGGATAGGCTAAAGGTGGGGACTAAATGCACTAGGGGAATCCAGGGAGGGATAGTGTGGTGATTCCACACATAGTAGCTTTATATTTTTCTCACTCACACAGATTACAAGTGCTCCTTGAGCTATATTGGAGAGAGGAGGAAGAAAGAACTCTCTTACTCTCACCACTAGCTAGCTCTCAGTAACTTGCTAGTAGAACATAACCTCTCAAGACCAACCCCTTCTACAGAGGCCCTAGCCCTCCTTATATAGGGGTGGCTAGGTCTCCAATTAGGGCATACGTGGAGGCATATTCTAGGGAATATGCCTCCTTCCAAAATAGTAAGCTGACCGGGTCACTTTTCCCCCGCGTCATCCATGCAGAGGCTACGTGAGCCTCTGCGGCGCCTGCGTCATCCGACATAGGCATCGTCTCCTTTGTCGGCCACGCCTTGGTGGTCCTGCCTCTGTCCGCTTCGCTCATGCTCTGCGCACAGTGGTCACCTTTGACCAGCGAGATACCTTCCTTCTCCTACAAGCTTGATATAACCTGCATCGTACCTAGTTGATCCGGCCACACCTGTTCCTGCATACAAGTTAGATTCATCTCTTCGACTTACGATATAAGTCGGCTGAGACCCAGTTAGGTGGACATCCCCTGGGGGTTACTCCGTGATTCGGCCTGCCTTGAGGTGACTCGGCCAGCATTCGCTTTGACATTGCCGTACCTCGGCTAACTCGACCTTTATACCCCGGCATGACCCTACCCGGGGGTATCCTCCCAACATTAGTCCCCAAAGCTGGTGCGGTCTTAGCTGCCTTAGCCGCTAAGGCCACAGCAGGTTCAATTTTATCAAGCCTCTGGTTTTCTTTCCAAGTTATCTCATAGTCCGGATTTTCCAGGTTTACTTTCCCTTGGCACATTTCGAGTTTTCACTCGCTGGCCGGGTCACCTCATACTCATCCGGATCACTCTTCCTTCTCTTGTATGGTTCCCCACGTGGAGGCTAATCATCACGTTTGCCTCATTTTAAGGGCCAGCAACAGTAACCGCCGCAGTAATTGTCAGAAGTTACTGTTGCCCATGTCGCGTCGTGCCTGCCTCCTCGTTAACTGCACCATAACGTCACGTCATGGGATCCGCTGCGCCCTATGGCCCTTCGTGTGGCTCACTACTGATTGGTTGATCCGGGTTGTACACGGCCACACCGTGTGGCCCGTCCGCACAACGTGATCCCACTACCCCCTCAAGGGAGTGGTTAAATAGGGGAGGGGTGCGCCCCCTGGGGTCTTTCCCCTCTTCCGCGCCCCTCTGCCTCTGCTTCTTCCTCATCTTCTCCCGCGACAGCGCTGCCGCCACCGCGTCTGAGCAACTGCGCCACCGCTGCACTGCTTGCACGCGCACCAGCGTTGCCGCCACCTCTACACATCTCCTCCGCGTCGCCTATCCAAGCCTCTGTCACCCACCGCCGCCAGCGCCAGCGAGGGCAGTGATCTGGAGATGACAGAGGAGGAGCTCGCCGTCGCCGAGCAGGAGATGGAGGAAGATGCGGCGACCGCCGACCGCGGCGCGTGGGCAGGCTCCTGGGTTTGCCAGGATGACCTGGACTGGCTATATCGCACCAGGCGCATCCCGGAGGGCGTCACCGCACGCCTGGCTGCCTCCGAGCTTGCCCCCTCACCCAATCCGGGTGAGTATGTGGTGTTTCTATCCCACTTCCAACGGGGGTTTGGTCTGCCAGTCAGCGATTTTTTCCATGACTGGCTCAATACGTATGAGCTCCAGCCGCACCACCTTCCGGCGAATGCCATCACGTCTCTCTCCTCTTTTGCCTCCACCATCGAAGGTTACGCCTGATTATGGCCCACGAAGGAGCTCTAGATCCGGTTCTTTGGCCTCCACCGGAACGTGATTCCGAACATCCAGCTTGACCCGGAGGATAAGCAGCTCACGCAGTTCGGCGCTGCGTCCATCTCTCCCCGGAAACAGTCCATCTTCCCCTGAGTCATGGGGCTTGACTCTTGCAAGGGATGGGCCCGGACCTTCTTCTATGTTCGGAACAGCACCACTGAGGATCAGATCCGGCTGCGCCCTTACGCTCCGGGTCCTCCCAATCCGGATTTGTGGGACGTGGTCCCCAAGAAGCCCACCGTCCTGGTGAACCAGGTCAACAAGAGGTTCCAGGAGTTGAAGGAAATTGGATTGCGCAATGAGGATGCCATGACTATGTTTGTTCGCAACCGGATCTCCCCCTCTAGAAACGCATGCACAAAGTCTGTCATATGAGCTGGGGCCGCGACCCCAACCGGACCTCCTCTTTCGAGTTGAGCAACACCGAGATCTTCCGCCGGGTCAAGTCCCTCTTCACCACTAAGAAGGATTTCTCTGCTGAGTGGACGTGGGGAATTGAACACTATTGCCGAGATAGGCTTCCTCCTATGGTAAGTCTCGTGCCCCCAACTTTTTCCGAATTAAATCATATGTCGGTCTTTGTTGTAGGTTCTAATCCTGTTGCCTTTTCTTTCCCTTAGACGTTTCTTCAGCAAACCATCGAGGATGGCACCGAGCCTTCCCTCAAATGGGCGCCTGACCGGGATACCTCGGACGAGGAGGAACCGGATTAGGAGATGTTCTTCCGATGGCCGACATGACCAAGCGACCCACCGGTAAACTCTCTTCCATTAGAGATTGGCCCGACGATGAAGATGACTCGGATGTTGAGGTGATGGAAGCATTTGACGCTATCCCCCTTTCTTATGCTTTTCTGGCATCAGCTAACCCTGGTGGGAAGATCCATGAAGACCCTCCCCTTGCCGTGGGTGAGCCTATCCTGGTTGCGCCGAAGAAGAGAAGGGGAGCTGCCTCTGCATCCTCCTCCGGGCCTTCTCAGCCAGCCAAGAGGCGAAAGAAGTCCGCGGACAAAGCCGCCACCAAGGCCACCACTAAGGTTGTGGCCCGGAGAGCTCGCAAGCCGAAGGAGCCCCTAACTTCGGATGAGTAAGTCGTTTCTTTCTTTGCTATTTACTTGCCCTTCCTTTATAGTTTCTCATCATACATTATTTGATTCGGCAGGGCCACGGTGGAGGTCCCACATAGTGGATCCGGCATTGCCTCGCCACTCCGACACAACCCTTCTCCCTCTCGTGGCGACGATTCACGCCCGCTGAGCCCCATTTCGGAGGGTTCAGCGGCTGCTCCGGGTTCTAGCCCACCTCGTCAAGAGGAGGGCAACCTCAGAGCGGGGGAGACTAGCTCTGCCGAGGCAGCAGCAACCACCACTTCGGCTCCGCCGCAACCAGCTACCACCAAGGTTCCCTCAGCACCTCCGCTGAAGCAGAAAACAGCACCAGCACCAGCACTAGCACCAACTCCAGCCCCAGCAGCAACAGCAACAGCAAAAGCAGCATCATTAAGCCCCTCCGCCTCGTCCGAGTCTTCCAAGGCTCGGCGAGAAGACACTAGCAGCGCCAAGGCTAGCACCAAAGCAGCTCCTAAGGGAAAATCCGTTGCATCCACCTCAACTTCTCAGCAGCAGCCTAAGGGCAAAAAGGCTCCTGACGCCACCAGGGCAGCGTCCATCGAGGCTGGACAGCACACACTTGTGTCCATGCTTTCGAAGAAGACTCCACCTCCAAAGGACGCCCCTGCCGAGCCAGCTGATGCGCAACTTGTTTTGCACACCAGCCCTGCTCTTGCCCAGGTTGAGAGGAGGGAAGCGCAAGGGTTTAGTGGCGCCCCACATGCTGAGCGACGAACGATACCCTCCGACCTTGATCGAGTTTGTAAATAACTGGAACAAGGCGAAGTACGTCCACAATGATGATCTCCTGGAGAAGTTCGGTCCCGCCGAATTTGCTGCGCAGATGAATACTGCTGCCAAGGCAATTAACCTTGCGGGTCGGATGATGGAGGTACGTTTCTTTGTCTTTTCCTTAACATGTTGTAGATATTAGTGATATAACCATTAGTCCCCGAGCCTCTGGGGGAGTAACTTGTTACTCGGCTGGATGCTCCTTAGAAAACTAACGTAGCTCCTTGATAACTTCGAACATGCACACACCTAGAGCCGGGTTAAGTTCCACTTGGCCCGGATCTTGTACACTTCGAATATGCACACACCTAGAGCCGGGTTAAGTTCCACTTGGCCCAGATCTTGTACACTTTGAATATGCACACACCTAGAGCCGGGTTAAGTTCCACTTGGCCCGGATCTTGTACACTTCGAATATGCACACACCTAGAGTCGGGTTAAGTTCCACTTGGCCCGGATTTTGTACACTTCGAATATGCACACACCTAGAGCCGGGTTAAGTTCCACTTGGCTCGGATCTTGTACACTTCGAATATGCACACACCTAGAGCCGGGTTAAGTTCTACTTGGCCCGGATCTTGTACACTTCGAATATGCACACACCTAGAGCCGGGTTAAGTTTCACTTGGCCCAGATTTTGTACACTTCGAATATGCACACACCTAGAGCCGGGTTAAGTTCCACTTGGCCCGAATTTTGTACACTTCGAATATGCACACACCTAGAGCCGGGTTAAGTTCCACTTGGCCCGGATTTTGTACACTTCGAATATGCACACACCTAGAGCCAGGTTAAGTTCCACTTGGCCCGGATTTTGTACACTTCGAATATGCACAAGACTAAACTATCTTTTTGTATTCTTTCTAGGTGACCACCAACCGCCGGAGCGCTGAATTTCAGCGTCTCCTGGACACTCACAAGATGTTGCATGCAAAACATAATACACTTCTCGCTGAATACGAGAAAAGGGGTAAGTTTTATCCCTTGGCATTTTTCCGTTTTTCTTCATCCTTTTCCGCCGAACTAATCCATCATTCGAATTTCGCAGCTGAGGTGGAAGCTGAGAACACCATCATGAGGAAAAACCTGGACCAGATCAAGGGTAAGTCGTTTTGGCTCAACTTTGCTATGCTCTCTATCTCCTTTTCTCCGTGGCTCGGCAAACATTCATACCTCGGCTTTGCCGGGTCAACAAACTATTTCAGCATATCTTGAAGATATTGTGCCCATGCCTGATATGATGCTGCATTTTCTCGAACAAGCAGGGCAACATCAGGCCGAGCTCAAAAAGAAAGATGATGAGCTTGCCCTCCTCCGAGCCAAAGATGATGAGATTGCCAAGCTCAAGGCGGATATGAAGAAGCTGAAAGCACAACATCAAACCAAACTTCAAAAAGCTGGCCAAGACTTCACTGAAGAGCGCGAGCGCCTCAACCTCCAGATTTCCAAGGACCAAGAATTACTTAATGAGGCCAACGTCAAGCTTGAGTCGGCGAACGCTGAGCTTGTCCAGCTCCAAGAGAGGCGCGACAACTGCATCATAGAGCTGACCCGGGTTCATAGCCATATTGCTGGTAAGTTCTTTTCCTTCAACAGACACTGACCTTTCCGGGTTTGCTCCCTTTACTTACTCCACCTGTCTTTTTTTTCAGGCAAATTCCCAGAGAGCGATGTCATCGCATCCAAAGTTGTTGCCAAGTTTCGCAAGCAGAGGGGTACTCCATCTGGTCCTGGCAGCACTCCTTTCGATCTCGAGGACTTGATAGTCAGCCTGTCCTCGAGAGTCGAGACCGTGAGGAACTACGGCAAGGATATCTTGGACGTAGTAATCCGGATCTTCAATGCCTTTTGGCCTGAAGAAGATACTCTGGAGAATATGTCTGTTCTTTTTGCCAGGCTTATGGACTATGAAACTCAGCTCGATCTCTAGAGAGAATCTGCTAGGCGCGCCGGAGCTGAGATTGTTCTCCACTACATGCTTACGTGGTATGAGAAGATTGACCTCAATCTCCTTGCGCGCATGCGCACTAGATCAAAGTGGTCTACTGACCCGGATTGGGTGGCTCGGCGCAAGGCTTGCGCTCATAGCTTCATCCAATACACCCCCATTCATCAATGGAACGGGGTACCGAGCTTCCTAGATGCTGCCAATGATGAAAATGTTGAAAATGCTGAAGATGAGTCGGATGGGGACGAAGAGGATGAAGTCTCGGACATCGAGGAAGACGCAGATGATTCTGAAGCTAAAACCGAGGCTGCCCTTGCTGGCGCCGAATTACCTCCTCCTGCTGCTCCTTGATAAATACTTTAAATTTCATCAGATCCTCGGTATGCCGGGTGGAATTGTATCAAGTACACAAGTGATATTTTGCTACTAAGTTTTTATGCCGGATTAACTTGGGCGTAGTCCCCGAGTTTCATTTTCTTGTTCATCCAATCTTTTGGCTCGGCTCGTGTCTACCTTGATTTGGTTTTATGACTTACGAGTCCGAGCTTCAAAAATTGTCTTAACAATACTTGGAAACTTTAGGCTTAGCTCAAAATAATTCAGCATAGTAAATCGAAAGTAAACATAAGGTTAGTCTGAAAAACAAACGTCGGCTCGATTAAGTTCCTTTCCTTAGTCGTTTTTCATGTGCTACGCAATTCCAAACTTGTTCTCTTGCTTGCCATGAAGCCACTTCTTGTCGGACAGCAGCAAGTCGAAGAGTTGGGTTCTTGGTGCTCACACATTACTAATCCGGCTTAAGTAGAAAAATTTAAGCCAGCCGACGTATAAATGAAAAATACAGAAGACAACAAATATTATTAAGGCAGTCCCCGAGTTACTGCTCGAGGTGCCAACATTTCATTGATAAACTCATTGCCGGCATACACACCGACATATGAGAGACTCGGATACATACACTTCTCTGCTAAGTGTAGAAAGGATGAAGTAGAGCTACATTCCATGGATGCTTAGATTCCTCACCGGACCTGTCCGTTTTGCATCGATAAGATAATAAGAATCATTGTGCAATGCTTTGCTCACAATGAATGGTCCTTCCCATGGGGGGGATAACTTATGCATGCCAGCAGTACGTTGTACCAACCGGAGTACTAGATCACCTTCTCGGAAGACTCGGGGGTTTACTTTCCGGCTATGATAGCGTCGGAGATTTTGCTGACATATGGCAGATCTGGACAATGCCAATTCTCTCGCTTCTTCTAGCAAATCAACATCATTTTGCCAGGCTTCTTGCACTTCGGCTTCTGTGTATTGGGTGACCCTAGGCGAGTCATGCTCTATGTCGGCTCGTAATACAGCTTTTTCCCCATATACCAGAAAGAATGGCGTATAGCCTGTTGATCGATTCGGAGTTGTTCTTAAACTCCACAATACCGCTGGTAGTTCTTCTATCCAGCACCCCGCTGATCTTTGCAGCGGCTCAATGAGCCAGGGTTTTATCCCGGATAATACTAATCCGTTGGATCTTGCCACTTGTCCGTTCGATGCGGGGTGGGTTACCGAGGCAACGTCCAGCCGGATCTTCTTATCTCGGCAGAATCGCGCAAATGCTCCTTCAGCAAAATTTGTGCCATTATCAGTTATGATACTGTGAGGATAACCGTATCTCAAGATGATGTCTTTGAGAAATGTCACGGCCGTAGATCCATCACATTTTCTTATTGGCTTTACTTCAATCCACTTTGTAAATTTATCGACCATGACCAAAATGTGAGTCATATTTCCCCTCGCTGGTTTGAACGGGCCAACCATGTCCAAACACCATACGGCAAATGGCCATGTGATTGGTATGGTCTTGAGTTCCGACATTGGCATATGTGTCTTGGTAGCATATCTCTGACAACCATTGCATTTTCTTACCAAGTCCTCCGCTTGTTCTAAGGCACTTGGCTAGTAGAATCCATGCCGGAAAGCTTTTGCTACCAAGGCTCTGGACGAGGCATGATGCCCACATTCCCCTTGATGTATATCTCGGAGGATGTCAAGTCCTTCTTTCGGGTCGACACATCGCTTGAGGACATTGGTCACACTCCTTTTGTATAGCTCGAAATTGATGATCGTGTATGCCTTTGCTCTCCTCTGAGTTTGCCTGGATAGCACCTCCTCAGGGGGTAAGGTTCCATCTTTCAGGAATTGAAATATGGGCAACGCCCAAGCTGGTACAGCTCGCACTGGGAACACATCGTCATCAATTTCCATCTGATCCACTGGCATAACCTCGACCGGATCACGCTGAACAGTCCCCGGGTCTTGCGAAGCAGTCCCCGGGTTCACTGAGGCAGTCCTCGGGTTTGCTGAGGCAGTCCCCAGGTTTCACGTACCACCTCCCATGTCAATGTACATGGGCACAGCTCCAGACTCCGGATCCTCCGGGACGTAAATTGAGTCGGTTTCTGGGGACAGTCTAATAGATGGTTTTCTGAGGTGTTCTAATGCTACACCCAGTGGAATTGTTTGTCGGGTTGATCCGAGCTTCGATAATACGTTGACAGCCTCATTTTCCACCCAGGGTACATGACGAAATTTGCATCCCTCAAAGTAACCAGATATCTTTTGCACGTGGAATCTGTATAATGCCATGTTTGGATCAAGAGCATACCACATCCCCGACACTTGCTGAACTACCAAATCCGAGTCGCCAAAGCATTGGATCCGACGTATCCCAATTTCTTTTGCCACTTTGAGCCCATGCACAAGTGCTTCATATTCGGTGACATTGTTTGATGCTGCGAAATGGATTTGCAGCACATACTTCAACTGGTCATTCTTTGGCGAGGTAAGCACAACTCCGGTGCCTAACATGGTTTTTGTTTTTGACCTGTCAAAGTGCATTCTCTAGTAGTTCGGATATGGTAGCGGTGGTTCATATTGCCCCTCGGCCCAGTCCACAAAAAAGTCGGCCACAGCCTGAGACTTGATTGCTTCTCTTCTGTCATATTGTGGCGCATAAAGAGCTAGCTCAATTGGCCATTTCGCAATCCTGCCACTTGCATCCTTGTTACTCATTATCTCGGATATAGGGGCTTCACATATTACTTTGATTGGGTGCTCCTCAAAATAATGCTTTAGCTTCCTTGCCGACATGTACACACCATACGCCACTTTCTGATAGTGCGGATAATTTTGTTTTGAGGCTGATAATACCTCGCTCAGATAATACACTGGCCTTTGCACTGACTTACCCTCTTCGTCACGCTCTACCACAATTACTGCACTTACAACCCGGTTGGTTGTGGCTATATAGAGCAACATTGGCTCCTTTGATAGTGGAGAGGCTAACACTAGTGCAGTGGCTAACATTTTCTTTAATTGGATAAAGGCTTCATTGTCCTGCGGCGTCCAAATGAACTTGTCCGACTTTTTCATGAGTTGATAGAGAGGCAGTGCCTTTTCTTCCAACCGACATACAAACCGACTTAACGATGTTAGGCAACCAGTGAACTTCTGGACATCGTTAAGACACTTCAGCAGTTCCATTCGCTCTATGGCCCGGATTTTAGTTGGATTGACTTTGATACATCGGCTAGAGACGAGGAATCCGAGTAACTTTCCAGCCGGGACACCGAAGGTACATTTTTCCGGGTTAAGCTTCATACGGAACCTCCTTAGGTTCGCGAACGTCTGCCTGATATCGTCAAGGAGCGTCTTGCTTTCCTTGGTCTTGATAACAACATCATCCACATACACCTGCACATTTTGACCAGTTTGGTCGTGCAAACACTTCTGCATACATCTTTGGTACGTTGCCCCTGCATTACGTAAACTAAATGGCATGGTGTGATAGCAATAAGCCCCATACGGGGTGATAAAAGCAATTTTTATTTGATCATCCGGATTCAGGGGTATCTGGTAGAAACCAGAATATGCATCAATGAATGACAACAGTTTACACCCAGCAGTTGAACCTATGACCTGATCTATCCTTGGTAGTGGAAATGGATCTTTTGGACATGCCTTATTCAGGTTCGTGTAATCGATACACATACGCCAAACCACTGCCAC
Source organism: Avena insularis (assembly GCA_023614405.1). NCBI lineage: Eukaryota > Viridiplantae > Streptophyta > Magnoliopsida > Poales > Poaceae > Avena > Avena insularis. The sequence continues at coordinate 652,161,568 of CM042690.1, read as the reverse complement.
ATTCGGATCATCCTTCTTCTTCTCCACCAGCACCGGATTAGATAGACAATCCGGGTAAAGAACTTCCATGATAAATCCTGCTGCTAGTAACCGAGCTATCTCATCTCCAATGAATTTTCTCCTATCTTCGGCGAAGCGGTGGAGAGGTTGCTTCACCGGCCTTGCTCCGGGTCTCACATTCAAAGAGTGCTCGTCCAACTCCCTCGGAACACCTTGCAAGTCCTGTGTGGACCAAGCAAAAATATCCCGATTCTCACGGAGGAAGCTGACGAGCTCGCTTTCCTATTTATCATTTAACCCAGCACCAATTGTTACGGTGTGCTCTGGGAACATGTCATCAACAGGCACTTTCTTGGTATCCTTTGTGGCTTGGAATGAGACACTACCATGCGTATTACTAATGCCAGCATATATTGCTGCGCGGACTGAGCCAACGCCGCCACCTCCGGTATCTTTCTTTTCTCTTGCGCAATCACGAGTGACTCGGCTAGGTTAGACCCGGCTGACGCACACTCAATGGAACATCGGAAATCTCTAGCTATGGTAATTACTCATTTTGGCCCGGGCAACTTCATCTTCAGATAACTGATGTGGCAACTTGCCATGAACTTGTTCAGTGCTGGTCTTCCGAGTAACGCGTGATACGCACTTTCTAAGTTCACCACTTCAAATTCCAAATTCTCAGATTCGCTTATCTCGTGGCGAACAATACGTCAACCCGGACCTTGCCTATGGGCTCACAAGAAATGCCTGGCACAATGCCATGGAAAGTTGTCCTTGTAGCTTGGAGCATGTTCTCCGAGATACCCAACTTGCGCATTGTATCCGCATACATGATGTTAATGCTACTGCCATTATCTATCAGCACCTTGGAGAATCTCACATTGATGTTAGGCCCAATGAATGTCGGATCCATCACTAGCGCATACGAACCAGGACTTGGCATAAGCTTGGGATGATCTTTGATGCTCTAGATAATTTCCTGGTCCGACTAAGGCATATACCTCATCACTGCTAACATTACCACATTCACCTCCATGTGTCGGTGCTGCAAGCTCTTTCTATCTGTTTCCTCAGTGGTAAACACACAGTAACTCTGATGATGCTCTCTGTACTCATTCCTCCCCTCGTTTCCAGGGTACCTCTGATCCGGTTGATGCTGGTCTTCCACTTGATGCACTGCATCCCTTCTCTCATGGTTGTCATACCTCGGCGGAGGGGGAGGCAACATTAGCTGTTGCGTGTTCTCTCCGGAGAGCAATTGCTGTCGGGGTAACTCCTGCCGAGGTTGATCATTCCGAGGTGCCTGAGCATTCCCTGAACTACCTTGTTCTATCTTACGCATCCACTCACATTGCCTTGTTGTATGACCCGCTGGGTTACTCGGATTTGGCGTGTGAAATTTACACGGCTCATCCAACATTGATTCGTAAGTATACCTCGGACGGTCCTTCTTTTCTTGCCACTGTTTCTTCTGCTCTGGCGTCCAAGTTTTCTTGCCATCATTTCTCGGTGTCCATTGTTGCCCTCCAGTTTTCTGACGTTGATTGCCCCTGCTCCGGGTTGATCTTGATTCACAGCAGCAACTTGTTGCGAACTGTACCGGTAATCGATGCATCATCTCTTCTTTTACCCCGGTAATCATTCCTCCGGGATGACCCGGCTCCATCTCTCTGGTAGCACTCCTCATTTGACTCGTTTGACACGAGTCTGGGTTGAGTCGGATCACCCAAAGCACACGAATCAGCAATCCGGATTGTCTCTGCCAACGTAGTTGGCATATCCCTTTGCAATCTTTGCCATAACATGCTTGCATATCTGCATCCTTGTGCAAACCATGCTATGTCCTATGACTCGATCACACCCTCACATGAGTTTCGGACGGTACACCACCAGGTTAAGAACTCCCGGTCCGTTTCATTCGGTCTCTACTTACACATTGCTAGGGTCTGTGGCCTATTCGGCCTCTAATACGTACTTGAGAAATTGCTGATAAACATTTCCTCAAAATCGATCCAACAGTTGATACTCCCGGGCGGAAAATTGTTTAGCCATACCCTCGCTGGCCCCTCCAACATCTGGGGTACATATCTCACAGCCCATCTCAAGTTGCCTGTAGCAATCTTTACAGCTGTAGCATAGTTAATCAACCAATCCTCCGGCTTTGTGCTGCCATCGTATGTCTTAGTGCCTCTAGGTAGCTGGAAGTTAGGTACCGGAGGTTCCTTCATGATCCGGGGCCCAAAACATGCAGGACCCGGGGGACCTTGACATTCAATCTGCTCCGACCTATACAGCCGATCCAGTTTTAATCTAGCATCGTCAGGCATCAAATCCATGCTTCCTAGTCTTGACCCTATCACATGCTAGTCCGGCCTTGGGTATCCTGCATTCACCATTTCCGAATCACCATTGTTGTATTGGTCTTGCTCTCGTGGAGCACCTCTCTGTTGCATACCTCGGCCGGCACTTTGCTCTTGCCTTGGTATATTCCGCTGTTGCGGTTGTCCTGCTCCTGCCGAGTTACCCTGTCCGGCATTGCCATTTACAACATTTCCTTGACCGGCATTGCCTTGGTCACGGTTACCTCGGTCAGCTTCACCTCGGCTCACACTTTGTCGATCCTCATTTCTCTGCACTTCTTTTCCTTTCCCTGCCCTTGCCGGGTCATACGGGACTATCTATTTGTTCCTCCTGGCCGAGGTTACTACCTCTTCTCTCCTAGGACCACCATGAGGAGACGATGCAGTTCCAGCGGATTTCTCCGGGTTACCCACCGCCAAATGAACGATTTTGGAGGCCCCAGCTCTCTCCGGGTTAGCCCTGAGCAATTCCTTATTTTGCCTGTTCACGATCCGAACCAACTCATTGACCCTATCTTGCTGCCTCTGATGGGCTTCACCCGTTAGACCCTCTAACTCGGACGCAGCTGCATCTGCTCGAGGTTTTCACGGATACTATACTTGGCATTGCGGACAAACAGTTCTCTGACTCCTCAATCCTAGTATCACCCTCTTTGTTCATTCACTCATGAGATTTCTCCCCTTCACTTTTACAGCATCTACTTTATTTGCCTTTGCGTACTCGCGCAGTGTCATGTTCAACGACTGCTGAGTCGTGGCTATCTTTTTCGCACCCTCTAGTATTTTTTGCCTAGTTTCCTCTAGCTCGGCCTGTGCCTGAGCCGGATCTACCACTGCTGCTACTGGGTTTGCCAAGCTATCCATCGCTTGCTGCAGTACATTCTCTGGCCTCTCTAGTGGAGGACCCCTACTTTTCCTCGGTGCCTTAGGCGTTACCTCCGGATCTGGTGCCGGATCCCTGCTTGCGCCTGCACCTGGCACAGTCATCATCACCTCGGCATGGTCCAGGCAGCGAGTGATACGCGCCTCATGAACCACGCTAAGGGGTGGCTCGCCTCCTTCGACGATGTGCCGCGGGTGAACGCGTGACACATCAACAGCAACGTAGACCTTGTGCGCACCGAGCTTGACGAAGAGGCCATTGCGCGGAAGAGGACGCTTGCCGAAGCAGCCAGCATTGTCGCTGACAAAATCCAGCGCTCCAAAGTGCTGAAAGAGCCCGGAGACGATGCGTTCGTCGGTGCCGATGAGGTTTCCCGTCCGGATCTTCACCCCTGCTAGCGCTGCTAGCCCCACGGTGGGCATCAACTGTCGTGGTGGTGTCACAGCAGATGCCATGGATAGGCTAAAGGTGGGGACTAAATGCACTAGGGGAATCCAGGGAGGGATAGTGTGGTGATTCCACACATAGTAGCTTTGTATTTTTCTCACTCACACAGATTACAAGTGCTCCTTGAGCTGTATTAGAGAGAGGAGGAAGAAGGAACTCTCTTACTCTCACCACTAGCTAGCTCTCAGTAACTTGCTAGTAGAACATAACCTCTCAAGACCAACCCTAAACCCTAAACCCTAAGTTAGAAATCTCATGTCCCTTGTATACGAGGGCCGCTCCTCATGCTACTCAAGTTTAGTCACCGGTAAGTTCTTGTCATCATAAGTACATGTGCATCATAGAGAACCGCCAACGGGGTACCCCTTGCCCGATGATACGGAAGAATCCCCATATCAAAATGACAAGGCAAGCAGACAACGAGCATCTCAGCAATCTTCTTATTTACCATGGGAATATGGTGCTTTTTTCTCTCTTTCTCTTTTTTTTCTCAGTATAGGACTCTTTTTTTATAAGAAGAATGCTTCATAGATAGCTCATTATGGTTACGCTGCAGGTTTCCACCATGTCAGCATGGATTAGACCAGCGGCCCAGGCGTTTCTCTAACACATATATATAACTCCATGGACTTACAAGCTCCCCTTTAATTTCAGACCAACTACATCCATATACAAAAGAGCATGATATCAACTAGGTACAAGTACCAAGTGCAATGTTGAAAGCGTTCCCCATTACAGCATGGTTCTGCTCATTCCCAACAAATAAGTGCAAGCATATACAACATAGACGACACAATGGTTCAAGTTTATTAAGGGCAAGAAAAGTAAAGTGTGCCATCAAGTTCGTGAGAGCTTTAATCACTAGTTTTCTCATAACAAGTTTAATTCGGAAGGTAGATAAAAATATGAATATACTTGGAATAGCAAATGCTAATAGGTAGGTATGGTGGACTCTTTGGAATAACTTGGTTTTATTTGGAGTTGGATGCATGAGTGGAACTCATACTTGGTTATGGAGGCTAGCAAGAGACTGGGAGCGACCAACTAAGATAGCAATAATGGCCATTATCATGCAAAGCGACAAAACATCATTAATTAAAGCATAAAGTGATATTACAAGTCGAAAACTAAAGGATCATAGAGGCTATGGTGACTTGGGATAGTCATAACATGGTGTGAGCATGCGCCAAGTCAACCTGAATAAAGCATCAAAGGAGAATACCACAATACTCTGGTTTAATATGCTAAAACAACACATGATTATTTCTAGGCACATTAAGCAATCTCAATTGTTTATAACATGTCATGCTACCTTCAGGGTTGGGTTTCTGTCGTACCTTCAGGGTTTTGATTCCTTCCTCTTGCACTGGTGTTTTCACATCCTGTCTCCGTGTTATCTGAGTAACCCTTCATCTGTTGTACCTTTCGGTGGATCAAAATCCACTGAAATCTTTCTTTTGTATCTTCCGGTGTTTTCCCAATGCGACGACGTCTTCTGCGTCAGATCTGATGAACAGCCTGCATCACTCCTTGGTTTTCCGAAGCTTCTGAACATTATTTGTCGAGATCTTCAGTCTGAATTCTTAGAGTTGGTTGCATAATTCTCCATTCATGTTCAGAGTAATGCTTTGGGTGCATGATGGACTGATCCCCATCCGACTACTCTTATCATTCGCTCTTGTATTGGATTGGTGTATCAATGCAATTTACTCATTCCACTGAAGTTAGAGGTAGCCTTGTGGCCTCTTACTTCGCCTTTGTTTCTCCGGAGTGTTCTCACGTAGAACGTGAACAACAATCCCTTGTTGGTGGTGTCGCCGATTTCAAGATGGAGGAAGAATCTTGTTAGTGGTGTCGCGAGGATCTACATGAAACAAGAAGCATCCGATCATCGGCCCTCTTCCCCGTACCATGAGGCGGATCCCTTGTTAGTGGTGTCGAATTGTAGCACCCTGCTAAAACCACTACTAGAAAATCGCTATGTTTTTGTGTTGCGCATCATCATGACCGCATGCTCATGTCATCATGCCATATTGCATTTGAGCATCTTCATGACTGCATGCATATGTTTGTCTAAAACTATTTTCCAAAAGCCTACCTTTGTTTTCTAAATACACCATTTTTAGTTTAAGTCCAAACCCTGATATTTCCGGATATATTTTATTTGTCTAAAAACCTATTTGCAAAATGTTTTGTTTTCAAAGGAAATAAAATAAGTAGATAAAAATGTTTTATCGGAGGAGGCCGCTAGTCTGCCAAGCCAAAAGCCCGGCAAACCAGCAACCTACTACCCCGGGCCAAATCAAACCAGATCAACCCCGAAATCCTAAGCTAGACCTAATCCCCACCCTGTCGCCACCCACCCGCTGCAGCGCGCGCAACTGCCCGCACCCGATTGACACGAAGCCCCCCGGTCAAACTACTACCGACAACCCTCGCTCACCCTAGCCCACCCCTGGCCCCGCTACCCTCTCTCTCTTCCCCTGCCTGGCCCTGCAAAGCCCCACCCCGCAATCCCCGTGCCCACCTTGCATTGCTCGCACGCAACCCCAGCCGCCGCGCTCGGCCACATCACTACTGTGTTCCTCTCCTCTTGCCTCGGCCGCCCACGAGCGACCCCCGGAGCCGGCCGCTACTTCTGGCCGCTTCCCCCACCTCGCTCCGCCCGTGAACCGCCACCGCCTCGAGCGCCGCCCTCGATCTCGCAAGGACGTCGTCGTCTGCGCCTCCTTCATCACCCCAAGCCGTCGATGTTGGCCCCTTCTCCTACCGGTCGCCTCGCCGGTCAAAGGAGCCTCTACAGCACCACACCCGCGTCATCGGCTGAGCTCTACATCCCCGATGACCCCAAGCTCTGCTCCGTCGCCTCTCTCGTCCTTTGCAGGCCTCGCCGCCGCTGTTGCGAGGTCGCCCTCCTTCCGCAAGCGCGCGCCCGTGGCGCCCCGCCTCCTCTGTCTCCAGCGCCGGTGACCCGTGCTCGACCACGCCTTGCCTTGCTGCCTAGCAGGCCTCGTGTCTACGCCGTGCTGATCGCCACCCTCTTCCTCGCCAAGCCAGGCGCCGCCAGCACCTCGCGTACGCGCGTCGGCCTTGTCTCCCTGCGCGCCCCGAGAGCCGCCGCGTCGCGCGCCCTCGAGCACCTCCACCTCGCGTGAGCGCTGCTGCCTTCTGGTCATTCGTGTCTCGGTGTTTGTCCCGGCCAGCAGCTACTGCTCGTTGATGCTAGTATATCCTATTGAGTTATAGTGGAGGTACTCCTGTTAACGTGATGTATCCTCCATCAGTGTATCGGGTTTCCCATCAAATTCTGCTTGTGCACTTGAAAATGCAAGACCGTCATGGGAAGATCTTCGATGCCAAGAACAACCGGACACGAAGTGCACCCACAAAGCGTCAAGATCTTCTCGTCGACAAGACCTGCTAGATGCCGAAGAAGGAACTTGGCGCTACCCGAGACCCACCGGAGCCGACCCAAATCCGTCACCGACCAATAAAGCCGGAACTCCAAGATCTCCTCCACGGACTCGAAGAGCCCTGATCTCGGATCCGAAGCCCGAACCCTGATGTCGGCTTCATGCTCTCCTTCACGGACGACAAGACCTCGTTCTCGGAGGCGAAGACCAATCCCGCCGAACCTGAACCACATCGAACCCCAAGATCTTTGACCCCCAATGTGATCCCCTTTTCCGAGAGCCCAGTTTTTATAATTTGACATTATCACTTGCTGCATATTAAATGGTTCATGCTTGCAAACATATTCATTTGTTTGGGGGCATTATGCCGATTCACCTAATAATTAAATATGGAGACTATATGGGAGCTTTTCTAGTCTTATATTGGCTCCATTTAAATTTGTGTAGAGAAACGATGCCATGTTTTGCCTTGTTAATACAACATTTAAATTGCGGGTTGTCTAAACAACATGAAACTTTTAACTAATTGTCGGTATCTCGGTTCCGCTTAATATTGTCTAGTTGCATCGCATCTTTGCCATGTCATGCACCATACCTGCATCATGCCCGATCTTCTGCCGTAGTATTAAATAGTGCATCCGATGTTTCTTCTAGTGTTTCGCTTCTTCAGGGATTAGGCCGATGGGTTGATGCGAGTGTCGATCCGATCTCCGATGAATCTTCGTCAGTGTTTCCCAGGCGAGCATTCTCCCCCTTTCTACCTATTTTGCATTTATAGTCTTTATTTCCTCATGTTGATCTATTGCTATCCGTGTCGCGATGCTTTAGTGTTCCGTACCAGATATATTTCGTGCAGCCTTTATATTGCTTTGGACACCTCCTATTACCTGTTGTTTGGTAGATAGATGGTCTTGCGAGTCGTAGTCGCTTGCTCAGGTGCGATCCCGTGTCGTGAAGTACCACACAATTGTTGGAATGTTGTCATATGCTTTACGGTGGAGAGGATCATGACTTTAAATACAACTATTAAATTGCTGGGATAACTAATGAAAGAGGCACCAGTGGGCAATATATGCTATTTGGTTTTTTATGTCCACTTGTGTCCCGTAGGCCCCGAGTACTTGATACCTGTTCCTTGATTATTCGCACTATCCACATCTGGGAGACCCTATGGATCCCCCTTAGCCAAGAGCTTGATTCATTTCTTATTTCTTGGGGCCACAAACTAGTTTGGGGCTTTATTACTATCCTGTACTTATGCCATGCTTTACTGCTTTATTTACGATTGTGCGTGGAGCACCTGTACTGTTTTGGAACGTGGAATGTTTTCGCGGTATCGACAAGCCCAGTCACACTTTCGGGTTCCCGGTCGTTTACAGCCATTGACACAAACCCTGGGTCCGTCTCGGAGCCGGCCAACTTAGTTGCGGGTAGCTTAGTGGGGTGGCCCCCTGAAATATTTTATGAATCATGTGATTGCTTTGTCGTGAAAGCCTTGTTGGGTTTTGATTTGGTTTTTCCGAGGTTGATCGTGTGTGTGTTGCTATTTGTGCACCCCTGCAGGGTAAATCTTTCTGAAAGCCGTGTCCGCGGTTATGGATGACTTGGAGCATAATATCTCGATCATAGACAAGCATAACTAAAGTAGTGCTATAAATTTGACTTAATATGTGACTAGTAATCAGCTTCACTACAATGGAATGGATAATAAAAGTGCCAACAACTGGTGGAACTGGGGTGTATCGTATCATGTTATACCTGCCTAGTAAGTATCACAACTCCAATGAAATGAAATAAAAGTGCCAACAAACGCTAGGTTTGGGATGACTCATGCTATCTATATCTGACTAGAAAGTGCTTCAACTATAATGGACTGAATAAAACTGCCAACTGTGTGAGTTCCTCGGTTTGACTTCCTCGTTTGGTCTCGAGGGGGAAATGCCAGGAAGGGTATGAGTGGTGTTACTATCAGGTTGGATCTGGATAGATCTTTCTTATCTCTCTCTAATAAACAATAGTTTATCGAGTCTCTATAGGTTGTTTAGTGCATGCTTCGCTGCCGCTTCAGTCCACCATACCTATGTAGGCGAGAGCCGCCGAATTCTAGCCTCGCCGTGTACTGGCCTCAGTACTGACCGCTCCCTTTTTCCTTTGCCCTTTGTTAGCACCCCTTTTGTTTTAACAGGTATACGTTCGACGTCGTTAGCAGGGTTACCCTTCCGGCTTGGCCTGGGCAGGGTAATGGACGCCATTGGTTATTCTTCAGGGCTCTTAGCCCCATTTGCTTCTTATCCGTACTAGGATGTGTATCATTTTCAAGGTGATTTGGATCTTTGTATTGTATATCTGTATTCTTGACTCCTTGAGTCGCTGTTGTATATATATATATATATGTTTTGTGGGTTCCATCGTGGACTATTGTGTAATGATATTACTTTGTTTTCCACCCGCACGAAAGTGCCTGGTGGGCGTCCTTGAATCATTTCTATGCGGGTTTGGCGGGAAGCACTAAAATCTGCATAGGGCCGATTCAAGGGTGTTACAAAGTGGTATCAGAGCCCAGCAATTACGATACCCTACTGTTCCAGCCTGTAGGATAACCTAGCTAACGTACGTTGTAGAGTGTCAAAACTATTTTGGAAAATCGGTTGGATAGATCTGATTAGATCTGGTTTTACTCCTTACCCCTATGCTATTCTCCTCTTACCTCTGCGTGTTTTGAATCTGCTCTCTTATCTTTACTTCGAGTCCAGGAATTCTTGTGGTTGAGTTTCCGTCGTACCTTCAGGGTTTTGGTTCCTTCCTCTTGCAATGGTGTTTTCACATCTGGTCTCCGTGTTATCTATGTAACCCTTCATCTGTTGTACCTTTTGGTGGATCAAAATCCACTGAAACCTTTCTTTTGTATCTTCCGGTGTTTTCCCAATGCGAAGACATCTTCTGCGTCAGATCCGATGAAGAGCCTGCATCACTCCTTGGTTTTCCGAAGCTTCTAAACATTATTTGTCGAGATCTTCAATCTGAATTCTCAGAGTTGGTTGCATAATTCTCCATTCATGTTTAGAGTAATGCTTTGGGTGCGCGATGGACTGATCCCCATCCGACTACTCTTATCATTCGCTCTTGTATTGGATTGGTGTATCAATGCAATTTACTCATTCCACTAAAGTTAGAGGTAGCCTTGTGGCCTCTTACTTCGCTTTTGTTTCTCTGGAGTGTTCTCACGTAGAACATGAACAACAATCCCTTGTTGGTGGTGTTGCCGATTTCAAGATGGAGGAAGAATCTTGTTAGTGGTGTCGTGAGGATCTACATGAAACAAGAAGCATCTGATCATCGACCTTCTTTCCCGTACCATGAGGTGGATCTCGAGGGCGAGATCCCTTGTTAGTGGTGTCGAATTGTAGCACCCCGCTAAACCACTACTAGAAAATCGCTATATTTTTGTGTTGCGCATCATCATGACCGCATGCTCATGTCATCATGCCATATTGCATTTGAGCATCTTCAGGTCTGCATGTATATGTTTGTCTAAAACTATTTTCCAAAAGCCTACCTTTGTTTTCTAAATACACCATTTTTAGTTTAAGTCCAACCCCTGGTATTTCCGGATATCTTTTATTTTTCTAAAAACCTATTTGCAAAATGTTTTGTTTTCAAAGAAAATAAAATAAGTAGATAAAAATGTTTTATCGGAGGAGGCCGCTAGTCTGCCAGGCCAAAAGCCCGGCAAACCAGCAGCCTACTACCCCGGCCCAAATAAAACCAGACCAACCCCGTAATCCTAAGCTAGACCTAATCCCCACTCTGCCGCCACCCACCCGCTGCAGCGTGCGCAGCTGCCCGCACCCGATCGACACGAAGCCCCCGGTCAAATACTATCGACAACCCTCGCTCACCCTGGCCCACCCCTAGCCCCGCTACCCTCTCTCTCTTTCCCTGCCTGGCCCTGCAAAGCCCCACCCCGCAATCCCCGTGCCCACCTTGTGTTGCTCGCACGCAACCCCACCTCGCCTGTCCCGTCTCCTGGCTGCTGCTCGCCTCTCTGTTGGCAAGCCGCCGCGCTCGGCCACCACGCCACCATGGCCACCTCACCACCGTGTTCCTCTCCTCTCGCCTCGGCCGCCCACGAGCGACCCCGGAGCCGGCCGCTGCTTCTGGCCGCTTCCCCCACCTTGCTCCGCCCGTGAACCACCACCGCCCCGAGCGCCGCCCTCGATCTTGCAAGGACGTCATCGTCTGCGCCTTCTTCCTCACCCCGAGCCGTCGCCGTTGGCCCCTTCTCCTCCCGGTCGCCTCGTCGGTCAATGGAGCCTCTGCAGCACCGCACCCGCGTCATCGGCTGAGCGCTACATCCCCGACGACCCCAAGCTCTGCTCCGTAGCCTCTCTCGTCCGGTGCAGACCTCGCCGCCGTCGTTGCGAGGTCACCCTCCTTCCGCAGGCGCGTGCCCGTGGCGCCCCATCTCCTTCATCTCTGGCGCCGGTAAGGCATGCTCGACCACGCCCTGGGTTGCTGCCTAGCAGGCCTTGTCTCTGCGCCGCGTCGATCGCCATCCTCTTCCTCGCCAAGCGGGCGCGCCATTTTCCACAGACGCTGTCGACCTTGTCTACTGCGGCATACCGAGAGCCGCCACATCGCGCGCCCTCGAGCACCTCCACCTCGCGTGAGTGCTGCTGCCTTGCTCTGGTCATTCGTGTCTTGGTGTTTGTCCCAGCCAGCAGCTGCTGCTCGTTGATGCTAGTATATCCTGTTGAGTTATAGTGGAGGTAGTCCTGTTAACATGATGTATCCTCCATCAGTGTACCGGGTTTCCCATCAAATTCTGCTTGTGCACTTGAAAATGCAAGACCGCCACGGGAAGATCTTCGATGCCAAGAACAACCGGACACGAAGTGCACCCACAAAACATCAAGATCTTATCGTCGACAAGACCTGCTAGATGCGAAGAAGGAACTTGGCGCTACCCGAGACCCACCGGAGCCGACCCAAATCCGTCACCGACCAATAAAACCGGAACTCCAAGATCTCCTTCACGAACTCGAAGAGCCCTGATCTCGGATCCGAAGCCCGAACCCTGATGTCGGCTTCATGCTCTCCTTCACGGACGACAAGACCCCGTTCCTGGAGGCGAAGACCGATCCCGCCGAACCTGAACCACATCGAACCCCAAGATCTTCGACACCTAATGTGATCCCCTTTTCCGAGAGCCCTGTTTTTATAATATGACATTATCACTTGCTGCATATTAAATGGTTCATGCTCGCATACATATTCATTTGTTCGGGGGCATTATGCCGATTCACCTAATAATTAAATATGGAGACTATATGGGAGCTTTTCTAGTCTTATATTGGCTCCATTTAAATTTGTGTAGAGAAACGATGCCATGTTTCGTCTTATTAATACAACATTTAAATTGCGGGTTGTCTAAACAACATGTACCTTTTAACTAATTGTCGAGATCTCGGTTCCGCTTAATATTGTCTACTTGCATCGCATCTTTGCCATGTCATGCACCATACCTGCATCATGCCCGATCTTCTGCCGTAGTATTAAATAGTGCATCCGGTGTTTCTTCTAGTGTTTTGCTTCTTCACGGATTAGGCCGATGGGTTGATGCGAGTGTCGACCGATCTCCGATGAATCTTCATCAGTGTTTCCTAGGCGAGCATTCTCCTCCTTCCTACCTATTTTGCATTTATAGTCTTTATTTCCTTCTGTTGATCTATTGTTATCCGTGTCATGATGCTTTAGTGTTCCGTACCAGATATATTCCATGTAGCCTTTATATTGCCTTGGACACCTCCTATTACCTGTTGTTTGGTAGATAGATGGTCTTGCGAGTCGTAGTCGCTTGCTTAGGTGCGATCCCGTGTCGTGAAGTACCACACAGTTGATGGAATGTTGTCATATGCTTTACAGTGGAGAGGATCATGACTTTAAATACAACTATTAAATTGCTGGGATAACTAATGAAAGAGGCATCGATGGGCAATATATGCTATTTGGTTTTTTATGTCCACTTGTGTCCCGTAGGCCCCGAGTACTTGATACCTGTTCCTTGTTATTCACACTATCCACATCCGGGAGACCCTATGGATCCCCCTTAGCCAAGAGCTTGATTCATTTCTTATTTCTTGGGGCCACCAACTAGTTTGGGGCTTTATTACTATCCTGTACTTATGTCATGCTTTACTGCTTTATTTACGATTGTGCGTAGAGCACCTATACTGTTTTGGAACGTGGAATGTTTTCGCGGTATCGACAAGCCCAGTCACACTTTCGGGTTCCCAGTCGTTTACAGCCATTGACACAAACCCTGGGTCCGTCTCGGAGCCGGCCAACTTCGTTGCGGGTAGCTTAGTGGGGTGGCCCCTGAAATATTTTATGAATCCTGTGATTGCTTTGTCGTGAAAGCCTCGTTGGGTTTTGATTTGGTTTTTCCAAGGTTGATCGTGTGTGTGTTGTTATTTGTGCACCCCTGGAGGGTAAATCTTTCTGAAAGCCGTGTCCGTGGTTATGGACGACTTGGAGCACAGTATCTCGATCATAGACAAGCATAACTAAAGTAGTGCTATAAATTTGACTTAATATGTGACTAGTAATCAGCTTCACTACAATGGAATGGATAATAAAAGTGCCAACAACTAGTGGAACTAGGGTGTATCGTGTCATGTCATACCTGCCTAATAAGTATCACAACTCCAATGAAATGAAATAGAAGTGCCAACAACTGCTGGGTTTGGGATGCCTCATGCTATCTATATCTGACTAGTAAGTGCTTCAACTGTAATGGACTAAATAAAACTGCCAACTGTGTGACTTCCTCGGTTTGACTTCCTCGTTTGGTCTCGAGGGGGAAATGCTAGGATGGGTATGAGTGGTGTTACTATCAGGTTGGATCCAGATAGATCTTTCTTATCTCTCTCTAATAGCCGATAGTTTATCGAGTCTCTATAGGTTGTTTAGTGCATGCTTCGCTGCCGCTTCAGTCCACCATACCTATGTAGGCGAGAGCCGCCGAATTCTAGCATCGCCGTGTACTGGCCTCAGTACTGACCGCTCCCTTTTTCCTTTGCCCTTTGTCGGCACCCCTTTTGTTTTAACATGTATACGTTCGACGTCATTAGCAGGGTTACCCTTCCGGCTTGGCCTGGGCAGAGTTATGGACGCCATTGGTTATTCTTCAGGGCTCTTAGCCCCATTTGCTTCTTATCCGTACTCGGATGTGTATCATTTTCAAGGTGATTTGGATCTTTGTATTGTATATCTGTATTCTTGACTCGTTGAGTCGCTGTTGTATATATATATATGTTTTGTGGATTCCATCGTGGACTATTGTGTAATGATATTACTTTGTTTTCCACCCGCACGAAAGTGCCTAGTGGGCGTCCTTGAATCGTTTCTATGCGGGTTTGGCAGGAAGCGCTAAAATCTGCATAGGGCCGATTCGAGGGTGTTATAGTGAGCATGTGCCAAGTCAACCCAAATAAAGCATCAAAGGAGAATACCACTATACTATGCTTTAATATGCTAAAACAACGCATGATTCATCCAAGGCACATTAAGCAACCTCAATTGTTTATAACAATTCATGCTACAGCAAAGAATACTAAACATAAAGCCAAAACAATATCAAGCATGGCATGACAAAGCACATGCCACAGTCAAAAACGAGGTCTTTTTACCACATAAGTATGAACTTTCCTACTCTTTTCCAAACCAAACCAAACCATTTGCAAACCAATGTATGAAAGAGGGGGTCCAACCAATTTATTCAGAAAACTAAGCAAACCAAGCAAACTAAAAACCAAAATGAAAACGAAAAAGAAGACGCTCCAAGAACAACACAACTGTGCATGAAACAATAAAAATGAAGCGTTTGGAAGAAACCTGGGATTTTTATTGATGAAGAAGGGGATGCCTTGGGCATCCCCAAGCTTTGAGCTTTAGTCCATCCTTCATCTCATTACTCATTCCTTCCATACACCTGAAATTTTTCCTTCATACAAAACTTCACACTATCTTTATTAGCAACATTAGTGCACTCAAGATAAATAAGTCTTAAGGTTCAGTTCTAACACCAAATAAACTTCCATTAGAAAACTAGCTACTAAAGCACTTCCCTCAAAAAGCTCAATTCCCCAAAAGAACTCAAAAAGGAACCAACCAGAAGCAAATACAGAAAATGACAGAAATCTGTCAAAACAGACCAGCAGGTAAATACGAATTTTTTCAAAGACTTTCTGTTGCTCAAATCAAAAATTTTTGAACTAAAGAAAGTTAGATAACAACCTGGGGCAGAAGCACAAAAATTCACGCCTCAAAAAGACGTTCAGAGATTTTACACGAATTTTTACGGTGAATCACAAAAATCTGTTTCGGGACAGCAACTTTCCCAATCATTACTTCTCTCTCATTAGAGGTTACTCTTGGCACAAAGAGCAATAAAAAGGATAAGGAGCGGTTATTACTGAAGTAATAACTTCCAAGACTCATCTAAAACTTTTGGGTTATCTCCCAATAAGTAATTTTCTTTAACGCCTTTAAGTTAGGCATAAGAAGCAAGAAAAAGAATCAAGTGTTCTCAAATGAAGAAGCATTAAGATCAATACCAGAAATATCTTCAACAAGACAAGGTATCTCATCCAAATAAGTTCTAGAGGATCCTCTCTCAGTGCTCTTAGGTTCACTACTTTCATCAAACGGGTTTTCAGGAACGATCCAATCAAGATTCTTTTCTATGGCTTCATGCATTGCTACTAGTTTGAAAGGTGTTGGTATCTTCATTTTCTCCCCATTAGGTTCAGTGTTACTCATCTTTTCTCGTGTACCAACAACATCTATACATGAGCCTAGCATATTGAAATGTTCAAAGACTTTTCTAGCCTCTTTGGCAACATCATAGAATTCCTTAAGCAAAGTTTCTAGAATAAAATCCCTATTTTCGGGGTCCTCAATTTCTTTAAGCTTAAGAAACATTACTTGTAATAAGGGGTTGAGGTTAACAAACCTAGCTTCCAACATGTGAACTAAAGAAGATGCAGCAATCTCATAGTTTGGAGCAAGTTCTGCAAGGGATCTATCCTTAATAACCTCATGCTTACTAACATGATTAAAGAATTCTTCAATATTATCTTTTCCAATTAAAGAACCACTACCTATTGAAAGGTCTTTTAGGGTGAATTTATGGATCAACATGGTGAGCTAACGAAGAGGCAACAACTAAGGGAGACTTAATTTTTTTTGTGTTTTCAAATAAGAAAGCAAACTAGTAAAACTATTTTTTTTGTGTGTTTTGATAAAGAATAAAGCAAACAAAGAAAAAAAAACTAAGCAAAACAAAAATAACAAAGTAAAGAGATTGGTTATGAGGGACTCCCCTTGTGAAGATGTCCTTGACTCCCCGGCAACGGCGCCAGAAAAGTGCTTGATGGCTCAGTATTGATGTAGAGCTCGTTGGGAACCCCAAGAGGAAGGTATTATGAGCACATCAGCAAATTTCCCTCAGTTATGAAACCAAGGTTTAATCGACCCAGTAGGAGCAAGGAAACACCCCAAAGGTGTTGCTAGATGAGCCTTGGCAAGGCGCACTACCGGTGCTAGTAGCAACGTGGAGACCTGCACAACACAACCACAGAACTTTGTCCCCAACTTGTGATGACGTTGCCAATCTCACCGTGTTTTGCGGAAAACAAAGGATTAAACGTATCGAATGGAAAGAAGTAAAAGTTTGCAGAAAGTAAACACAAAGCAATAAAGTTTGTAGATTGTATGTAAAGAAAAAGGACCGGGATCCATAGTTCACTAGAGGTGGCTCTCCTTAGATAGATAACATGCTGGGTGAACAAATTACAGCGGGGCAATTGACAAACATCGAGAAAGCAACACATGCATATACTAATCATCTTGACTCCTTTGAGATTCGATTGGGCATTACAACATTATACATAGACCGCCATCCAACTGCATCTATGACTAATAATCCACCTTCAGGTTATCATCCAACCCCTCCGATTATTAAGTTGCAAGCAACAGATTATTGCTTTACGAATTGCGTGTAAAGTAAACAATATGATTGTTCCATGAACAAAGGATTGTTGTTTTCTCCCTAGTAGCAACAACACATCTAGTACCTTAGAGATTTCTGTCACTTCCCTAGATTACCAGAGGCATGAACCCACTATCGAGCATAAATACTAACTCTTGGAGTTGCTAGCATCTACTTGGCCAAGATAGCTACTAACAACGGAAAGCATGCAAGATCACAAATAACAAAGACATGATAGAATCAATAATCAATCTGAAATAGCATCTCAATATCCATCGGATCCCCGCAAACACAACATGTAGAATTACAAATAGATGATCTTGATCATGAACGGAACTCATAAGATCTAGACATGATAGCACAAAGGAGGAGAACCAGCCATCTAGCTACTACATGGACCCGTAGTCCAGAGATGAACTACTCACGCATCACACCGGAGGCTTGCATGGTGATGAAGAAGGCCTCCAGGGTGAATTCCCCTCTCCGGCGGTGCGGGAAGAGCTTCAGATCCTTCCCGATCTAGGGATGGAGATGGCGGACTCTGACTCTTCGTGGATTTTTGATTAGGTACTTAGGGTTTTCGTCCCGAGGGCAATATATAGGCGGAAGGAGAGGCCGATGGGGTGCTGGGGTCGACCAGACCACCCCCTGGCGCGGGTCAGGCCTGGTCGCGTGGCCAGGTGGTGTGGCCGGCCCCCAGCCCTTCTCCGTCTCGTATTCTGGCATCTGATGACTTACGGAAAAATAGGCACTTTGGCTTTTGTCCCATCCAATTCCGAGAATATTCATTTTCTGACTTTCCTGGAACCAAAAACAGCAGAAAACAGGCAGCTGGCACTGTGGCTCTTGCTAATAGGTTAGCCCAAGAAATCATATGAAAAGTACTCCAAAGTATGGACAAAACACAAGAAAGTGGATAAAACCAAGCATGGAACATCAAAAATTATAGATACATTTGCAATGTATCAACCCCGCTCAAGCTCGGCAGTATGCCCTTCCACACATCAAGCTAATTAATGAATATGGTGATCTTCTTATAGATCCAGGTTAGAGGTGACTTTTGGATAAGTGGTATATAAATTTCTCAATTGGATACATGTTCTTATACAAGAAATAAGCTCCGATGGTCTTTTATCTCGTGCCCGTGCATGTGTGAATTAGCAAAATATTTTTACTAATTTGATACATATAAATTTTATTCATCTGATAAATGGTCTTTCAGAAAATAAAAAGAGCCTCTAATGGTGTGATCTGATGTAGTAATACATGACGACGCATGGAGTAGTCATTCGAGGTCTTGAGATAAAAGCTCTATTTCTTTAGCATGCATGGAGTAATCGAGGTTCTACTAATCTTATTGGTGGCACTAACTTCTGGATTCTTGGCGGTCCAGATTGTTCTCTGAAGTAGACATCCAGCGAACCTAAAACTCTGAAGATAGTCTCACATCGGAATCAAAGACACAAGCACACGTACTGTGACATCAGTAGCGTTCAAGACCATGAATTTGAGAAATGCAGAGTTTCTCCTTTAAATAGTCTATACTGCAAGAAAAAAATCATCTACCAAGTACCACCACAGAATCAATCTCATGTACTGGTCTTGTTGACAATCGTGTACAGCCTTTAGAAAAATGGCACAGAGGAGGAATCGTCGTATCCATATGCAGAAGCAACTCATCTTCTACCATCCACCTTCACAGTGGACTAACCTAGCGCGAAGGTCTCCAACGTGGCGTGAGGAACGGACCAGCGGTGCTGCCTCAGCAAAATAGAGACACTTATTCTCTCTATCGAGGATGAGAAGAAGTCTCTTGTGAGCAAAACCACTACTTTAGATGCAGAATTGACAAATGCGATAGCATTTTGAGAATAAATGCTTAATTTTATGGCTACAAGATAAGGACAATAAGAGATGCTCTGGTTGCCCTATTGTACCCCCTTTGCAGTGACCATGGAGTATTTTTTTTATTTCTTTTTATTAGATGAGTTTTTATTTATATGTGTTAGTACTTTGGATAGTGTCTCCACTTGGATCCGCCACTTGTTTTTACTAAGCCAAGATAGGCCAAGGTTTGATATTTCAGAATAACTTGGACGAAAAGCACAAATCAAATATTTAAATCTTGAATACAAAAATGACTGGATTTTGCTCAAACTTTTGATTACAACAGATACAAAATATAGACCAAATCAGATTGAACCGGTGAAAAGTAGCATATTTGTGTAGCAGAACCAATGCATCTAAAACCAATATATTGCAGAATATTATCCATATAGAGAAAATATGGAGTACTGTAGAAAATTCTCATAGTGGTAGCTAGTACTCCCTCCGTCCCAAAATATAAGGCGCCTAAGGACCGGTCAAAAGTCAAATATTACTAACTTTGACCAAATATTTAGGAATATATATATATATCAAATATACTTTATGATATTGATATTGATTTTGTATTGTATATATTTATATTTTTATGTATAATATTGATCAAACTTAAAAACATTGACTAAACTTTGGGCCTCTTATATTTTAGGTTGAAGGGAGACTCTATGTCGGGGACGAGGTTGTAGGTGGCGGCGTTCGGGGATGTAGGTAGGCCAGAGGCGGTGAGCAGGGCAGGCCGGGGCATCCTCCCTCGCGGGATCCTAGCCATGGAGGAGAGGAAAGGAACAACGGGTTCTATGCCGATCAATTTTTTTCTTACGGTGGCAGAGATGGGTAAATTCCTTAAAAGTGGAGGGATAAAATCGGAAACGAAAAGTCAGACGGAAAATACGCCAACCTACCGCTGGCCTTTTTATAATAGAAGATAGGTATAGAGGTATAGCACTAGTAGAAAAAGGGCCTTTGGTTCGGGCCACTAGTCCCGGCCGTGGCTGGGGCCGGGACGAATGGTCCGAACCGGACGGCCCGAGGTCGTCGAATTCTGTGTCCCGGTCCGTAAGAGGCCACTAGTCCCAGTTTGAGACACAAACCGGGACTAGTGGGTCTAGGTACGCCCGCGTGGTCCTAGCAGAATCATTAGTCCCGGTTTGTGTCTCAAACCGGGAGTAATGGTCTGGCTCTATATATATGCATCCAACCCTCCACCCTTTCCTGTTTTTTTTCTATGTGAGGTGGATATAACTTTGTGCTAGATTTTTTTCTTTATATGCACTAGAGGTGTTTGGTGAAATGCCTGTTAGAGCGATGCCACTTGATTTCACACAAGAAAAAACATGATATGAGGTGCCAGAGCGACACTTAAGGTTTCTCCTCTTTGTTATGAAGTGTCCTAAAAGGTTAGCAACTATTTTTTCGTTTTGACCGCGCGATACTAATTTAAGCATCGTGATTGCGTTTGATATATATGCATGGTTGTATGATGCAGATGAGCCACCCATGGATGTACGGTGACCGACACTCTGACGCTTACAAAGAAGGCGTGCGTTCTTTTCGCCTTGTGGCCGAGGCGAACAAGCGGCGGGATGGTTTTATGTGTTGTCCATGTTATGAATGTCGGATTAAGCAGGCTCACACTTCCTCAAGAGTCATTCAAAGCCACCTGCTTCAGTTTGGTTTCATTCCGACTATAATGTTTGGACCAAGCACGAAGAAAGAAGGGTTATGATGGAAGACGGCGATGAAGAAGAGAACGATGATGACAACTACCGATCTATGTTCCCTGAATACGATGATACCGTAGTTGAAGATAATGAAGAAGAAGGGGGTGAAGAACGGGAACCAGATGAGCCCGTTGATGATTTTGGTCGGGTCATTGGTGATGCAAGGCGAGATTGCGACATAGAAAAGGAGAGGTTGCAGTTCGAGCAGATGTTACAGGGCCACAACAAATTGTTGTACCCAACTTGTGAAGATGGCCAGAAGAAGCTGGGTAGCACACTAGAATTGTTGAAGTGGAAGACAGAGACCGGTATGACTGACTCAGGATTTGAAAAGTTGCTGGTAATAATGAAGAAGCTGCTTCCAAGAAATAACCAATTGCCCTCCAGTACGTACGAAGCAAAGAAACTTGTCTGCCCTCTAGGATTAGACGTGCAGAAGATACATGCATGCCCTAATGACTGGATCCTCTACCACGGTGAGAAGTATGAGAATATGGATAAATGACCGGTATGTACTGCATTGCGGTATAAGATCAGAAAAGATGACCCTAGTGATGTTGAGGGCGAGCCACCCAGGAAGAGGGTTCCTGCCAAGGTGATGTGGTATGTCCTATAATACCACAGTTGAAACGTTTGTTCAGAAATAAAGAGCATGCCAAGTTGTTGCGATGGCACATGGAAGACCGTAAGAAAGACGGGATGTTGAGGCACCCTGCTGATGGTCGGCAGTGGAGAAAAATCGAGAGACTTCCGAACTTTCTTTGGTGGCGCAAGGAACTTATGATTTGGTCTAAGTACCGATGGCATGAATCCTTTTGGGAAGCGAACTGCGATCCGGCACCTGGCCCGTGACTCTATGTATCTACAACCTTCCTCCTTGGTTGTGCATGAAGCGGAAGTTCATTATGATGCCAGTGCTCATCCAAGGCCCGAAGCAACCCGGCAACGACATTGATGTGTACCTAAGGCCATTAGTTGATGAACTTCTATAGTTGTGGGCCAAACCAGGTGTACGTGTGTGGGATGAGCACAAACAGCAGGAATTTGACCTACAAGCGTTGATGTTCGTAACCATCAATGATTGGCCTGCTCTTAGTAACATTTCAGGACAGACGAACAAAGGATACAATGCATGCACGCACTATTTAGATGAGACTGAAAGTATATATCTGGATAAATGTAGAAAGAATGTGTACCCGTACAATCGCTGTTTTCTTCCTTGATCATCCCTTAAACAAGAAAGGCAAGCATTTCAATGGCAAGGCAGAAACCCGGACGAAGCCTGTCCCCCGTAGTGGTGCTGATGTATTTGGTATGGTCAAGGATTTTGATGTAATCTTTGGAAAGGGTCCTAGAGGACAACCTATTCCGAAAGACGCCGACGGACACGCATCCATGTGGAAGAAGAAATCTAAATTTTGGGAGCTACCCTATTAGAAAGTGCATGAGGTCCGCTCTGCAATCGACGTGATGCACCTGACGAAGAATCTTTGCATGAATATTCTAGGCTTCCTGGGCTTGTATGGGAAGTCAAAAGATACCCCGGCAGCACGGGAGGACTAGCAACATCATAAAGGACGAGACGGGAAGCATCCAGGGCAGTTTCAAGGGATTGCTAGCTACGCTCTTACCAAAGAGAAGGAAATCTTTTTTGAAGTCCTTTTCAGTATCAAGGTCCCGTCTGGCTTCTCGTCGAATATAAAGGGAATAGTAAATATGAAAGAGAAAAAAATTCAAAACCTAAAGTCTCATGACTGCCACGTGCTTATGACGCAATTGCTTCCGGTTGCATTGAGGGGAATTCTACCAGAAAATGTTCGACTAGCCATTGTGAAGGTATGTGCATTCCTCAATGCAATTTCTCAAAAGGTAATCATCGAGAAAGTCTATCAGGGTTACAGA
Source organism: Avena insularis (assembly GCA_023614405.1). Taxonomy (NCBI): domain Eukaryota; kingdom Viridiplantae; phylum Streptophyta; class Magnoliopsida; order Poales; family Poaceae; genus Avena; species Avena insularis. Next base: position 652,138,901 of record CM042690.1, on the reverse strand, counting down.
TTGATGTGGTCCAATGTCTGGTCAGCTTCGAGTTGTTGTTCCCGCCATCCTTCTTCAATATTATGACGCACCTCCTAGTTCACCTAGTCTAAGAGATTAGAATTCTCGGTCCTGTATTTCTACACAATATGTTCCCCTTCGAGAGGTTCATGGGAGTCTTAAAGAAATATGTTCATAACCGTGCTAGGCTACAAGGAAGCATCTCCAAGGGCTATGGAACAGAGGAGGTCATTGAGTTTTGTGTTGACTTTCTTCCTGACCTTAAGCCGATTGGTGTTCCTGAATCTCGGTATGAGGGGAGGATGACTGGAAAAGGCACACTAGGAAGGAAATCAATGGTATGTAGGGACGGGCATTCTTTCACTCAAGCACACTACAGTTCTACACAATTCCACCGTGGTAGCTCATTATATCGAGAAACACAAGAATATTCTACGCTCTGAAAACACAGGAAGCACTAACCTTGATTAAAGGGGAACACGAGAAGAATTTTGGCAGTTGGTTGCAGACACATCTCATGAATAACACCACTGTTGGAGATGAGTTGTACTCGTTGGCCAGGTTACCATCTTCGACTATATGTACTTTCCAAAGTGCAGAGATAAATGGGAATACATTTTACACGATCGCCCAAGATAAAAAGAGCACCAACCAAAACAGTGGTGTCTGCTTTGATGCAACAGATGACAATGGGCAGAAGGACACATATTATGGGTACATAGAGGAGATATGGGAACTTGACTATGGACCTACTTTTAAGGTCCATTTGTTTCGGTGCAAATGGGTCAAGCTGACAGGAGGCGGGGTACATGTAGACCAAAAGTACGGCATGACAATAGTGGATCTCAACAATCTTGCGTACATGGATGAACCATTCGTCCTAGCCAACGATGTGGCTCAGGTTTTCTATGTGAAGGACATGTCTACCAAACCGAGAAAAAGGAAAGATAAGCAAAAGAATACAGAATACGATGAGCCAAAGCGCCACATAGTTCTTTCAGGGAAAAGAAACATCGTGGGAGTGGATGACAAGACAGACATGTCAGAAGATTACAATAAGTTTCATGAAATTCCGCCCTTCAAAGTGAAAACTGACCCAAGCATCCTGCTAAATGATGAAGATTCTCCATGGCTACGGTGCAGAAGAAAACCACAACACTAGATGTTGGTGATGTGTAATAATGTATTAAACCTTTTATTTGGGACATAAATCTATGTGATGTATTAAACCTTTTATTTGAGATATAAAGGTCCCCTTTCATGTAATACATCTTGCTCAATCAAACTAGACGTTGACGACCGGGTTCTGAGCCGCGGGAGGTGATCACCCAAAGAGAAGGAACCATCACAAGAGAAGAAACCAACAAACACTAAGGATACATAGCACAATTGAAAATTAAGATACATAACACAACTGAAAATTAAGAAACATGCCAAATGTTGGAGTGATTCAGTCATGCTCTTGCCTAGCCCTGTAATACGCGCCATTGTAGTCATCGTAGTCGCCGGCGCCGTCATCGCTGTCGTCGTCGGGGTCGCCATAGTCGAACCTTGAAGGTTGGGCGCGCGTGGGCTAGATTTGAGGGTACCGCAGGCGGGGGTTATTGCCGGTCGTGTTGTAGTCATGACACTCTAGAGAGTCCGGCCGTGCCACCACAGCCGACGGCCGGCCTCGTTGGAGTTCGAAGGAGGTGGGCCGTCCTCCTCGTGCCTGGCGAGCGCCCTCTCATGCCGATTGATGAAGAAGGCTTCCCAAGTCGAGAAATAGTCGGGATGCCAGTTGGGATTCCTCCGCTGCTCTGGCGTGAGCTCGAGGTAGTAGTGGTTCGTGATGGCCATCCGGTGCTCCACACCTAGAGGGACAGGAGGGACCGGCACGCCTCCGACGCTCAGCATCCAGCCGGTAGGGACGCGGTAGCCCGGTGGGCAGGGGTAGTTCAAGGCGCAAAGCACCTCCGCCTTCCTGGGGGTTAGAGGTATGGTGAAAGCCATGGGAGGGAGTGGAGAGAGGTGGAAGATATGAGTCTAGATGTGCTATGGCAACGACCAAGCCTACATATATATAGTGAGAAATGACGGGAAGTCAGAGGAGGGAAGCGGTGGAAAAGGAGGGAAGAAAACGGACGGGAAAAAATAAGGTGGGAAGAAACAAACCTTTAGTACCGGTTTCGCGCGAATTTTTTATCAACCGGGACTAAAGGGGGTTAGTTTTTGTAATAAAATAATAAAAAAATGCGGTCGAAACCCGAAACCGGGACTAAAGGGGAACAAATATGACATTGATTTCCATGTTGAGATACATATGTGCGCTGAAACCCGAAACCCTAATGGTCGCCGTAGGATATTCTTACAGTAAACTTGCAATTTTAATTCATGAACAGGTTCTAATCTTTCTTGTGATTCCGTAGTCATATTATTTGCAATTTTCTGATTAGTAATTATTTCCTTATGAATTTATTACTCCCAAAAGGGTATTAATCCTATTTAAATAATCATGACAAATACTTACAGTAATATTCCAAAAAGGGTATTAATTCATAAACTTGGCGCGCATGGCCCCCGGTCTAGGGTTTCGTCAGAGGAAGACCACCGGAGCGTCGGAATCACATGAAAACTTGCATGTGCCCCTAGGATATGTGTGTGAGAGTGGTGTAAGGTTGGTAGGTGCCATGTGTAGGCCCCAGATATGACCCCCTTCCCGGACATGCGTTAACACTTAGTGAAATCCTGGATCTGTACGTGAAAACTCCTGCCGCGGGACAACCGGGGCCTGGAATGTGGCAAAGTTGGCCCAACATTTGCTCTCGATGTACATATCTCATAAACAAACCAAAACAAATAGAAAGGTCCACCGCACCACCCTCGTACAGAGAAAGCTATAGGGGTAGACGATCCGGGGCCCTCGGTCTAGGGTTTCGCCGGAGGAAGACTACCGGAGCGTCGGAATCACATGAAAATGGCAAAATGGTTAATAGTTTGACTAGTTAGAATAATTATTTTATAAAACAGAAAATGCTACACACCGGGTCTAAGGTGCTAAACCCTAAACCCTAAATATAATAGTTAAATTTGAAACCCTAAACCCTAACCCTAACCCCTAAACCCAAAACTCTAAACCCTAAACCCGAAAACCTAACCCTAAACCTTAAACCCAAAACTCGAAACCCTAAACCCTAACCCCTAACCCGAAACCCTAAACCCTAAACCCTAAACCCGAAACCCGAAACCCGAAACCCTAAACCCTAAAATATTGTAAACTTTTATCAGATTTAATAATATTGATATATAGTAGTTTATTTAATAACATAGTATGCAATAAGGCGGGAAACAGAGGTTGTAGTCAATTTTTTTAAAAAGGGGCCTTTAGTCCCGGGTTGTGGCATGGCCCGGGACTAAAGGGTGTTGTTGGCGCGCACCCCGTGGGCGGTGCCGAAAATCCTTTAGTCCCGGTGCGAGCCACGGGCCGGGACTAAAGGTTCATCCACTTAAATACGCGCCGCTTCGCTCCCCCAATCTCCATCTCCACACTCTGTGAGGCAGCGAGGCAGCGATGGCCTTGGTTGCCAAAATTTGGACTGACTCGTCGCCTCTCCAGCCGCCCTGCCGTGCCTCCGCCTCTCAAGCGTCATGACGTCTCCCAGCGCCTCCTCCATCGTTCCCGGCCCGACAGGCCCTGAGGTAACTCCTCTCCACTTGGCGCGCCTCCTCCATCCCGGCCCAAGCAGGCCAGCGGCGCCCCTAACCGCCTGCCTCTCTCATCCCCCCCCAATGACCACTATTTTTTAATTTTGTGTATCTTTTTTATAGTATATTGTATATATAGTATATTGTATATTGTATATATATTATATGTTTTTATAGTATATTATAGATATAGTATATTGTATATATGTTTTTATAGTATATTGTATATAGTATATTTTATAGTATATTATAGATATAGTATTTTGTATATATGTTTTTTTATTTCGTGTATCTTTTTTATATGTTAATAATTATTACTAGTATATAGATATAGTATATATATATGTTTATGTATAGTAATAGAATATATATAGTATATATATATGTTTTTTATTTCTTGTATCTTTTAGATATAGAATATTGTAATATAATAGATATAGTATATTGTATATATATGGAGTATACTATATATGTGTATAGTATATATGGAGTATATATGGAGTATAGTATATATGTGTATAGTATATATGGAGTATATATAATATGATGGTGAGAGGCCAACGACACTATCGGTTGTCGATTTATCGTCGACGACTTCAGTGGTGCTCATGGTAGCCGGAGAGATAGGGTTAGGGTGGTGGTGCTCGCGGTCCCCCGGACTTAGGGTTAGGGTGGTGGTGCTCGCGGGCCCCGGGACTTAGGGTTAGAGTGGTGGTGCTCGCGGGCCCCCGTATATAGGGTTAGGGTGGTGGTGCTCGCGGGCCCCCGTACTTAGGGTTAGAGTGGTGGTGCTCGCGGGCCCCCGAAGATAGGGTTAGGGTGGTGGTGCTCGCGGGCCCCCGGACTTAGGGTTAGAGTGGTGGTGCTTGTGGGTCCCTGGAGATAGGGTTAGGGTGGTGGTGCTTGCCGGCCGCCCGGACTTAGGGTTAGGGTTAGGGCATCACTAGAATTTTGCTATTGTTTAGTATTATTGTAGCAAATTGCGTGTTCATATTATTGTTTAGTATTATTTTATACAGCAATATTGAATGAAAAATGTTACTGTGTGCATTTTGTAGAAAACTATGGATCCAATCCAGAGAGACCTAGCACATGAAGAAATTCTCGAGGATATGATCAACGACACCACCCATGTTGATCCACCCGAATCTCCGTCGATTTATCTGAACCCCTCCGGTGAGGGAGAGGAGGTCGACCAAAATGATCAAGGAGAAGCCGACAGCTCCGGTGGTGGAGAAGCCTACGGCTTTGGTGGACCCTTAACGAAGTCCGGCGAGGTATATATATGAAGTCTGGTGATCAGTAGATGCATTAACTGAGTTGTATATATATAAATTGACGAATGTTTCTTCTCTTAGGCCTCCACATCGAGCAAAAAATATTCCAAACGAGGCTCGGCCAAAAAGTTGGACGCATCTACGCGTTATACAATTACGGTGGTATCACCACGGGGTGAACCGTTGGAACCTGAAAAGGCTAAAACTGTATTTAAACAACAATGCAGAGTTATGGTTAGGGATCGCATCCCGATCACCGTTCGAGAGTGGAATAAGACTAAAGGGCGAAAGAGGGTGAGTATGTCGTCGACAGGTACAAAGAGGGTCTTTGGAATGACCTCATGACACATTTCACCCTGCCAGAATGTGAGGATGATGCCGACACAACTGCATTGAGGAAGAAAGTCAAGCAGTGGACTCTTATGAAGATGGCTGAACTATTCAAGAACTGGAAGAAAGCATTATGGCAAAAGTATCAGAACACGAAGACTCCTCCTAAATTTGAATGCTATCTAATGAAGCAGCAGGCTAACTAGGATGCATTTGTGAAGTACAAGGAGTCAGAACCTGCTATGGAAAAGTCAGAAAAAAACAAGAAAATGCCGCGATGAAGAAATATCACCATCACACAGGGCCGGGGCTCTGTGGCTGCCATGCCAAAGTGGGATGCTAAAGAGAATGAGCTGCTTGCTAAAGGATCACTCGAACCAATACGCGAAGAATGGGATGAGGGCAAGGAATTGGTTCCTTGGGCATGGGAGTGAGTATGACAAAAGTCTGAGGACCTTATTTGCGATGTGGGATTATGATACCCCGGGATACATGGCAGAAAGTGGTGAAGGAGATTAAAGCGAGGACAACAAAGTTCTGTCCTGATAGAGAGAAATACTTGCTGACAAAGGTCCTCGGGAATGACGAACGCGGAGGACGTGTACGAGGCCTTGGCCCTAGTTATACGTGGGAGATGGGGTTTCCCAAAGATAGAGATACTTATAGGAGCCGAGAGAGAGCAAAGGCGGCGACGGGAGGAGGAGGAGACAGGTTCACCGAGTTGCTAGGAACACTTGAATGCATCAGCAACAAATTGACGAACCGAGGAGCAAGCGCTGCAAGATCTGTACTCGATATTACCGCCGTCCCATCTCGGCGGAGAAGCGGCGTGGCTGAATCGGAGGTCCTTGACGATGCACGTATGGTAGATGGCGGTCCCGGCTACCCCGTGGATGGAATCAAGGAGCAGGCATCTTGTGAGCTCCATCAGAAGGTGAATAACCTATCCATCAAGGTGGCGGTCGGATGTGCTTTACCTTGTCCACCTGGCGCACGCTGGCATGGCCGTGAGATTCCAGCTGGCTATGCTAAAGTTGCTATGGATGAAATCGCAATGGGGTGGGACTCAATGGAGCTTGACATCCCTGGACCTGAAGGTGAGAGGCCACTCAGAGAAGTACTGGGTGGTATCATTCTATGGGACAAGAACAACATCAAGCTTCGAGGCTGGACGCCAAAGCCAACACCGCCTCCGAGTCGTCGCATGTCACCTTCACCTCCATCACCTCCAAGAAGCCCACCCCATGACTACGACCACCACAGCCTGAGTCCATCTCGATCTCCGCCGCAGCCTCCGATTAGTACTAAACGACGCAGCAGCCCAAAATGACAAATGTCGCCCCTCCCAAGAGTACCTCATAAGAATCTTCCCATCAGACCTTACGATCGTACTGACGAGGAAAACGACATGATTGTAAAGGCCGAATGTGTTGCACCATAATTCAAAAGAAACCCGAGCCTGCCCCGGTATACACCGAGAAGCAAAAAACGTATGCACTTTCTTTTCTGAACACAAAATCGCAATATGAATTGCACCATAAGACAAATGACTATCGATGCACACTTCAGAAGGAAGTGAAGAAGAGCAAATCAAGTAGAAGTGCAAGCGGGAGCAAATCATCAGGTCAAAGTGCAACCGGGAAAAGAATGGACGTCCCCTCGAAGCAGGCTAAAAATCGATCCCACCCCTCGGTGTTATCCTATGACACTCCCTGAGGATATGGAAGAAGGTAAGAAGCTTGCGGCGCTATGAATGTATTTGTTGAGGAATTGCTAGGTGCCAGGGCGACAAGTTACCCAAGGCTCGGTAGTCCCTACATATGTCCCGGGGAAGCCTCACAGTCCTTTGAGCAGTTCCAACAACTGCCAACACAAATGCGGAGTTTACATAACTAGTACTTGAAAGCCGTAAAGCAGGAGAGAATAATGATCGTGGTGAAAGTCCCACATGACTACTACTTCCGAGAAGAAGAGGTCCATGTTAAGTTTCCAGAACTCTTCCAGTTATACAGTTTCGACGCCCTCGACAAAAGTCTCATGAGTTGCTATTGTCTGTAAGTTGTTGAATTCATTGTCTATATATAAGTTGTTCATTTTTTCAGTTGTTCAGTTCATTGCATATAATTATCCTCATTATATCCTTTTGTACTCTGTTATTATGCAGAATGAAGATCATGGAATATAAAAGAAGGTCACTCTTTAGTGTTGGGTTCATTGACCCAAATAAAATACATTGTAAGACGCTAAAGGATAAACCCGAGGAGACGCAGGAAAACCTTCTAAGGTTTCTAACAAAGCAACATTTCTGTGACCACATACTGTTTCCTTACAATTTCCGGTGAGGGTCTTACTATGTTGTACACATTCACTTTTTCTTACTCGATGTTAAATATAATTGATGAGTTACTGATGTATATATAAACGTGTGCAGTTTCCACTGGATTCTCATGGACATTCAACTTGATAAGGGAAGAGTTGAAGTCATGGACCCATCAAAGAGACCCCTAGAACAGTTTAGGGACATGCAGGACATGCTCCAGAGGTAATTTCCGTGCTACATCGGTCTCTTTATTTGATTTCCTGAGATATCACGTAATAAATAACTCATTCATTCATTTTCTTTGCCGGGTAGGGTTTGGAGCATGTTCAAGAGTAGGGTTAAGGGTTCCTTTAGTAAGGAGCTGACGTTTACTCCGGTCTCGGTAAGTTATATGTGATATGTTCGCGCATCTCTCTACTTCTAGTTTCAAGACAATTATGATGCTAGATTATAATTTTGATTGAATTCTATTCTCGTAAAGTGCGCGAGGCAGCCACAGGAGACGAATCTATGTGGATTCTACGTTTGCGAGTTCATTCGCACGTTTTCCACTAAGCACAAAGATTATAGAGTCGATGTAAGCAATACATTCACAACATTATTTTATTACCGTCACTTTTTGTTATCATGATTGATATTCATATTAATCTCCTTTTCTTATATAGTTCAAGAGAATGCGGGATCAGCTCCTACCACATCAACGCGTACTAGGAATTGCTGAAGAACTGGCAGGATTCTTGATGAACGAGATGATAGATGACGCCGGGGAATTTAGCGTGAATAGGCGCTACCGATGATCCCCGACCGTGTAATTAAATCGTCGAATTGTGATCTCCATGTAACTATCATGATCATGTATATATTTGTATGCTCGATCTTAAGAGAAGTTATCTTATGTATGCACGAACGTGTACGGTATGTGGTAGCGTAGAAAACTATTTTTAAAATAAAAAGAGAAAAAAAGATACAAATTGAATTCTCTGCCGTGACAGAGAAAGTGCCTAAACTTCTGCCACGGCAGAGAACCATTTATCCCGGTTCGTAATACGAACCGGGAATAATGGAGGGCACCCAGCGCCCGCAGAGACGGCCACGTGGATACCCATTGGTCCCGGATGGTAAGCGGTCCGGGACTAGTGGGGGGGCCTTTAGTCCCGCACCTCCAGTCCCGGTTACCAGGACCGGGACTAAAGCCCCTTACGGGCCGGGACTGGAGGCCCTTTTTCCACTAGTGTAGATATTTAACGGTGCGGAGAGCTTCTACCCAAAAATGTGGGGGCATATACGCTTGGATGAGGAGGGTTCTAATTATGTAGTTGATAGTTTGTATTGATCTCTCAGCTTTGCTGTTTTGAGGAGAAGCGTAGGGGCAGAAAAAACGCAATAGAATGCCATGGTGTAGAAAGAAATTGTGATTTTGGTTATTGTCAAATTCTTTGCCATTATCACATTGGATGAAACGGATGGGGAGGAGGAAGTGGGTAGCGACATAGCGTTGGAAATTGAGAAAGATGGTGTGCACATCAGATTTTTTGCGTAAAGGAAAAGTCCATACATAATGAGTGAAATCATCCAAGATCACAAGATAGTACTTAAAACCAGATATACTTTCAATGGGAGACGTCCATAAATCACAATGTAATAATTCAAAGAGAAAAGTGCTATAAGAGGTAGAAGAATTAAGCGGAAGACGTATATGTTTTCCTTGTTGACAAGATTCACACACCGTAGAATTATGATTATCACGATTACAGGGAATAGAGAAATCACTAAGAAGAGAATCTAATACGACTTTATTTGGATGGCGTAGACATTGATGCCAAAGCTCGACTGAAGCAACCATGGATGAGGGTTGAGCAGCCGGCCTGGACAAGGCCCGTCCATGGATCGTGCATCGGGCGCCAGCTCGGAGACGCAGGTGGTGTAGGAGCTTGAGGAGGTGGGCCGCTAGGAGGAGCCGAGGGTGGACGAGATAGCCGGTAGATAGGGTTTTTGCCCTTGTAGTTCGGGCTAGGGCGCCAGCCCTGTGGAGGTTACACCGTTGGCGGAGGAGGCGGCGTAGGGGCAGCAGGTGCAGGAGGCCGCGGGATCGCGGCGAAGACTTGATGGCGCGCCTCTTTGTTGGCTAGGGCACGATCGGCCCACTGCAGCATGGATCGGACCTCGACGAAGGTAGGAGGGGGCCGCATCATGGGGATGAAGGAGGCATGCTTTTCGAAGCATTCATCGAGCCCGACGAGGAGAACGTTGATCAGTTGACGGTCGTCGACAGGGTCACTGAGCTCTTTAAGTTCATCGGCGATCGTCTTGAGCATTTGACAGTAGACGCCGACAGGAGAGTCACCTTGGACGGTGTTGTGGAGATCGGTGTGGAGAGTGTTGACGCGGACGTCAACATTGTCTTGGAAGAGTTGTCGGAGGGCCGTCCAGAGGGCGGCAGCGCTGGTGGCATCGCGAAACACGAGATTGAAGATCTCAGATGACACCCGCTGATAGATCCACTGGATGATGGCGAGGTCGTCCTTAACCCAGCGAGGATCGGTGGGCCGGGAAACGGAGGCGTCGGCGACGTGGTCGAGGAGATTGCACCGATCGAGATGAACCTCGAAGAGATGACGCCAATGGTAGTAGTTGTGTTGGGCAGATCTAATGTGATTGGAATAAACGTACTAACATCGGAGATTGTATCGGCATAGTGGATAGTGGGTAGGGTAGAAGAGGTTAGAGCAAGGGAGGAGGCAGAGGTTTGGCTGGCATCGGCCATGGCGGCGGCGGCGGCCTTTTTGGTGAAGTAGTCGGGAGGTGGAAAAGGGCGCGGCGTCGGTGGCGACGCCATGTCCTAAGATCTAATTGTCTGATACCATGTAAATTTGATTAACTTGCATAGTTATATTGCTTGAGGGGTACCAAGTATATATGATGGTACAAAACTTGTCGGTCAAAATGACTAAACTGACTTTAAAACAAACTCTAAAAACAAATCTAAACCGACTCAACGTGAAAACGTTGTCTAGTCTAACAGATGGGACGAAGAAGATCTGATCGAGACGCTCGTGCAGGCATTGTTCTCGGAGTGCAAAATCACCGGCTTCCAGCATCAAGAGGACATCAACCTCGTTGTGGCCCACACGAGCCGCCGACCTCTTCTCCATGCACGAGGATTAGCCGTCCGCCGTCGTCAGCTCGAGGCTCACCATGCTACTGCACTAGACCATGAAAACGCGTTGCGGCGCTCGCCCATATTGAAAAAGTGGTAGATATGGCGTACAAACAGGACATTTAATTTGATATTTTTTGAAAAATAATTGAAAAGAAATTATTTTTATGTGAGTATGATCAGCTACAAGAGGACAGAAACCAAACGGAGCAGACAAGAAGATGCGTGAACTAGTGATGGTCAGATTTTGCTTTCATAGAGAAACATGTTTTTTTCTTTGAAATGGAGGTGTTACCCCGGCCTCTACATCAAAAAGATGCACACAGTCAGCTTTATTTGCAATTCAACGAAATCTTATAAAGAGAATACAAAGATCAATTGAAGCCACCTCTCTAAACCAACTTGATGATGGGGGTAGCCATGTCAAAACACTCTAACCGCGCACCAACGCACATCATCAACATACCGGAGGTCCCAAAGCCGCCCCACGGCGGGTCAGGGGCACAAACCGGTCCAGCTGATCCGAAACACACACCATCGTGCACGCTCAATCTTCAGCTGCCGCCATCTTCCGCCAACCCGTCTTCAAAAGGATCAAAATAATTCTCTTATCAGGCCTACCGTCAACGCCACCAGGACGCTAAACAGCGCCACCACCCTGCACGCGTCTATCATATACACGCGCGGTCGCCGCCGAGACCCCTCGTCACCATGCCGCCGAGTCCCGTCAACCGACGCAGCTAGAAACCCCCAGAAGATCTGTCGTACGTAGCACCTACCGAACCAGGCATGACATAGCGTAGCACCTGGCGGCTAGGCATGACTTGACATCTCCGCCGAAGACTCTGCAAGATGAAGCCGCTCCACCTCCCACCTCTGCCATCCGGCACCGCTCTACAAACGATGCCCCCAAGAGGGATCGCGACACCACAGCGCCGCTATCATCTGATCCGAAGATCTTAGGGTTTCCCCCGGAGCGGCACGAGTGGGTAGACGATAGTTGTAGGACAATGCCCTCAACAAGGTTACGACGCGAGAGCGCCGCCATTGCCCGCCATGACCGGAGTCGCAGCCCGGTTTTCACCGGCAACCACGCCGCCCCAACTCGCTTCCGGGGCTGAGATGTGGTATGCACCACACCCAGCCACAAACTGGCCGACCACCTCCGGTGAAGAAGACGACCGCCGCCACCATGCCCGGAGCTGCTGCCCAGGACGCCCTCAGTCATGTGAAAGTAGCCCAGGGATCCATCCATATCGTCGACGGGCAATAGCAGCTGAGCAGATTCCATGGCCAATCTAGGTCCAACGGACCCTGATCTGGTCCGGATCCGCCGGCCCTACCAGCCCCGCCGCTGACCGTGGACGTCCAGGTCGCCGCCACCCGCATCACTGCCGTTGGAGATGAAGAGGAGGAGCCGCCACCACCTCTACCAGCTGCCGGCCGAAACATGTGACTGTTAGCAAACTCTATTAGAGTCATATTTATCTATAAATCAAACGTTTAATACAGGAAAAGAACAGTACACTCACTATGTTAAATAGAGATCGGGCAATACTGCTTTCATCTTAGTAAGGGAAAAAGTACATAAAGCACATGCATTATCCAACTAAATGGTGAAAGAGGTGCAATCATGTGCACTGTGCACAAGAATCAACATTAGGAAAACTTTTGTCGTATCAGCAAACAAAACCTAAAGCTAGAAGGGTACATAACTCACTAACAAATATTAGAACCAAAATAACAGAAGAACATATGCAATTTTAATAGTTCAAACTAAAATTGGTTATATCGCCGGTCACTTAATCAGTCAGGTGACAACCTAAAAAGAAATAGTTTATTATAATTCATCTTGCAAAGTTTAGAATATAGGATTGTTGTGAAGATTTCATAGCAATATATCTCACATGATTACATAGGCACATTTCAGTCAACTACTTGTTTTGTACAGAAATAAAGCGTAGGTAATTAGCTACATGCTTCATTTCTAGAAACATGCAGTAACCCAAAGAAATTAGCTGCTTTGAAGTTTCAGAGCATAAAAACAATTAGCTATTTATTACATTCAAAATCTAGAAATTACTTGAGCGCATGATTCAACATGTGGTCTGTAAAATCAACAACGTTAAGTAATAAATTCTAGAAATCTTACCTCTGCAAAGAATGGATTTATATCTAGACAAAATATATTCACTAATCACTAATCAGGCATCTTTCATAAATATGACAACTCAATTTTATTAGATTCAGTGCTCTTCTAGAGCTTTGAGTTTCAGTAACGACAGAAACAATTTTATTCATATTTGGTTAGTTTTTTGCCACAAGTTGATAGAGTAGGTGATGTTAAATCAACCATAGACCACGATTTAAAATAGAATATATTTTGCTAGTCTAGAACTCTGTCTGTAACCTGAAAGGGAAGTCTAAAAAAAATTACGGGGCACCAAACCACGTGTTTTTTCGTAATATTCTATTCTCCGCTTGCAGATGTTGGACAATCATGTCCTACATGTTTCCCAAGCCACATCTGAAAATGAATGATTAAGAATCAATCTTTTGGAAGTGTCATACTGAAGTGCTTAAAAGATTGGGATCAAGAACTTATTTAGCTTGAGATCAAATAAGCATCAACAATATTCTCCCTAAAGATAATCATGTCATTAGTACAAATGATCAATAGATTAGAATCAACTTTAGAGATTGCAGATAATTTACGGTATAGTTTATATGTAGTTGTGTACAGAGGTGGTTGATCGGAGACCATGGAGAGGAAGGACGTTGAGAGGGAACAATTGGTCGCCCACAAAATCTAATCTGCAAACGAAAGAGTTGACCATTTACACAATTTTAGGACATCAGTTGTTGAGATCAATAGAGGGAAGGGCAGAAGGCTACCAAAATTGCTTGCTTTGGTCTAATCCTGAAGAAAATTGCCTGCTCTGGTGGCTGGCTTGAGGAGGGGATTTAGGCGGCATCAGGAGGGGTTGTCGTGCTGGTGGCGGCGGCAAGAGTACCACAAAACAGAGCTTGACAATGACGAGGAGAGTGTCCACGATTGAACACAATATTTATCATGAACCAGTTGAAAAGAGTAGGCAAACAAATAGTAACGCTATCCCATTATTATGCGCTGCTCGGTTCAATGGAGAACAGAGTTAAACAGAAGCTAAAGAGTGGGGGGAGATGATCAGACGAACACATCGTGCATCCCATCCTTTTTTAGTGCAACCTGCAGCTCATCCGCTTCAGCCGCCATCCAAGTACATCTCCCGATTAAAAGCCTTCTTTGCTGACTATCGCGTGGCCCATCCGCCCATGGCATTTTGGCCCGGTTCACCAGAAGGCTTCGAAAACAGTCCACGGTGTTGGGTTCGCAGCATAGAAAACAAAAAATTTCCTACGATGGAAACTATACGCCAAGATCTATCTACTAGATACAAGCAACGGGTGGATATACATTCATGAAGAACTTACCCTCGAAGACAACAAAACTTTGTTAACGAGTTGGAACTCGTGGATGATGTAGTCGAATGCTTGCCGATCTCAGGATCGTGTGGAAGTCCAAGCACCACAAATCAGCAGCGCATCCGTCCTCGCACACACGTTCAGGCCACCGAACAACCTCCACCTCCTCGCTCCAGCGAATCAGCGGAAGCAGCAACTCCTTTCAGATGAAAAGCCACTGGGAATATGTATCTTGCTAATCCGAGACCATGAGGAATATATCTAGAGGGGAGAGAGATCCTTCACGAGGAGGTGTACTTTGTGAGGAGGAGAGGGGGGGCCTTTTATAGGGAGAGGGGGCAGCCCCCTCCCATGGCCGGTGCCATGGGGAGGTGCCCCCACCTCTTCCCTCATTCATGTGGTGAAGCTCCACTCACATAAATCTAGCCTCCACTCAAAATTCCACTCACATGCATTAAATTTCCACCAAATTTAATGAAACTCTCATTTAATAAAACTCTTTTATTTATTTTATTCAGAATTTTGTTAATTACTTTAATTAACAAACATTCACATAAAACCCCTTGCAACATTTCAATATCACATGCAGAACCAGTTTCTGCAATTTCACCCGAAACAATTCCGGTTTCCATCGAAATGATTCCAGCGCTTTGCAATTCTTTTAAATCAAACATATATGCTCCAAATGGTGTTTGGCAACCCTTAAGTGTGTCACCCTACGGTTCGCGAATAATGCAGACATGATTGAGACTCCTCTCAGATCAATAATCAGAAGCGGGACCTGGAGATCCATTCTGACTCCTGCACATTCAACGATGACTTCTATGATCGTGAAAACCTTTAACGCTAGTAACTTAATCCCTTTGCCTCATGATATATTACATGTCTGAGATTCGATCATCGGTATCCAAATACCTAGTTTGATCTCATTACCGACATGCACTCTTTTCTCATTCCCGTGATATAACATTCTAGTGATCACATCACTTGCTTGCAAGCTATTCTCAATGTGATATCACCGAGAGGGCCCAGAGTATATCTATCCGTCATCGGGGTGGACAAATCCCACTCTTGATCCATGAGCATCTACATAACACCTTCATAGCACTGAACCCATCTTTATAGTCACCCTTTTATGGTGTGACGTATGATGTTATCAAGATACTCCTCTAGTGTTAGTGATTAACATGATCTCATGGTCTAAGGACTAGGATTACTTCGTATGATGTTATAGCAATATAAAATCAATGACTTTTATCGTGATGCTATACTTCGGATGAATGTTCATCACATCATTTCCCCAATATTGTGACCTTGTTATTAGCGACATCCAATGTCCATGATTAGGAAACTTTGATCATCTTGTTAATCAACGAGCTAGTTTAAAGAGAGGCATACCTAGGAACTTTCCATTTGTTTATTAAACACACATGTATTAACGTTTCCGTATTAATACAATTATAGCATGCAAAATAAACATCTATCATATACTTGGAATATACATAATAACAACTTTATCATTGCCTCTCAGGGCATATTCCCTTCAGTCTCCCACTTGCACTAGAGACAATAATCTAGTTACATGGTGATAAATCTAACACCCATGGAGTTCTAGTGTTGATCATGTTTTGCCCTAGGGAGAACTTTAGTCATCGGATCAGCAACATTGAGATCCGTGTGTACTTTACAAATCTTTATATCTCCATCCTTAACATGCTCTCGGATGGAATGAAACCAGCGCTTAATATGCTTGGAATTCTTGTGAGACCTTGGTTCCTTGGCGTTGGCTATGGCTCCATTATTGTCACAATAGATAACCATTAGGTCCAACGCACTAGGAACCACACCTAGTTCGGTTATGAACTCCTTCATCCAAACCGCTTCCTGTGCCGCTTCTGCAGCAGCAACATATTTTGCCTTCGTCGTTGATCCAGCCACCACAGGTTGTTTGAAACTCCTCCAACTAATTGCTGCTCCATTCAAGAGAAATAAGTATCTGGATTGAGACTTAGGGTCATCCGGATCGGTGTCAAAGCTAGCATCGACATAACACTTGGCGACCAGCTCTTCTTCACCTCCGTATACAAGAAACATATCCTTAGTTCTTCTGAAGTACTTAAGGATATTCGTGACCGCTATCCAGTGTTTCGTACCTGGATCAGATTGGTACCTACTAGTTAAACTAATAGCATGTGCCACATCCGATCTTGTACATAGCATGGCGTACATTATGGAGCCTATAGCTGAAGCATAGGGGATTTTATCCATTATCTCTCTTTCTTCGCCGTAGCCGGACTTTGAGTCTTACTCAATGTCTTGCCTTGCAACATTGGTAAGAACCCCTTCTTACTTCCATCCATTTTAAACTTCTTTAAAATCTTATCAAGGTATGTACTTTATGATAGCCATATCAGGCGCCTTGATCTATCTCTATAGATCTTAACTTTTAACATTGTTTAAAAGATCTATATCATTTCCAATCAATAATATGTCGTCCATATATAATATTAGAAATGCCACATTGCCCCCACTCACTTTCTTGTAAATACAAGCCTCTCCATAAGTTTGGATAAATCCAAACTCTTTGATCACCTCACCAAAGCGAAGATTCCAACTCCGTGATGCTTGCTTTAGTCCATAGATGGATCGATGAAGCTTCCACACCTTGTTAGCATCCTTAGGATTAACAAAACCCTTTGGTTGTATCATATACAATTCTTCTTCAATGTTTCCATTGAGGAATGCAGTTTTGACATCCATCTGCCATATCTCATAATCCAAATAAGCAACAATTGCTAACATAATCGTAACTGACTTTAGCATCGCTATGGGAGAGAATGTCTCATCATAGTCAACCCCTTGAATTTGTTGAAACCCCTTTGTGACAAGTCGAGCTTTATAGATGGTTACATTACCATCAGCATCAGTTTTCCTTTTGAAAATCCATTTATTCTCAACAGCCTTTCGGTCGTGAGGTAAGTCCACCAAGGTCCAAACCTGGTTTTCGTACATGGATTTCATCTCGGATGTCATGGCTTCTAGCCATTTGTTGGAATCCGGGCTCATCATCGCTTCTTCATACGTCGTTGGGTCATCTATTTCATTGACCATGAAATTCATAACAGGATTGTCGTATAGTTCAGGAGCTACACATGTCATGCTAGACCCGCGGGTCGGTAGTGTCCTCTTTCGGAGTTTCATGATCATTATCATTAGTTCCCTCTTCATTCGGTGAAGTCAACTCCGGAACAATTTCCGGCGCTACGCTACTCGTAGTTGCATGAAGAGAGGGTTCAATGACCTCTTCGAGTTCTACCTTCCGACTACACACGCCTTTCGCGAGAAACTTTTTCTCTAGAAAGGATCCATTCTTGGCAATGAAAACCTTGCCTTCGGATCTGTGATAGAAGGAATACAGAATAGTTTCCTTAGGGTACCCTATGAAGACGCATTTTTCCGCTTTGGGTTCGAGTTTATCCGGTTGAAGTTTTTTCACATAAACATCGCAACCCCAAACTTTAAGAAACGATAGCTTAGGTTTTTTTCCAAACCACAATTCATACGGTGTCTTTTCAACGGATTTAGATGGTGCCTGATTTAGAGTGAATGCAGTGGTTTCTATTGCATAGCCCCAAAATGACAGTGGCAAGTCAGTCAGAGACATCATAGATCAAACCATATCTAATAAAGTACGATTACGACGTTCCGACACACCATTACGTTGTGGTGTTCTGGCAGGTGTGAGTTGTGAAACTATTCCACACTCTTTCATATGTGTGCTAAACTCGTAACCTAGATACTCACCTCCACGGTCAGATCGTAGAAATTTGATCTTTCTATTATGATGATTTTCCACTTCATTCTGAAATTCCTTGAACTTTTCAAAGGTTTCAGATTTGTGTTTCATCAAATTGATATATCCGTATCTACTCAAATCATCCGTGAAAGTAACAAATAACGATAACCACCACACGCCGACACACTCATTGGACCGCATACATCAGTATGTATGATTCCAATAAATCTGTCGCCCGTTCCATTGAACTGGAAAACGACGTTCTACTCATCTTGCCCATAAGGCATGGCTCACATGTATCAAATGATTCAAAGTCAAGTGATTCCAAAAGTCCATCAGAATGGAGTTTCTTCATGCGTTTAACACCAATATGATCTAAACGGCAGTGCCACATCGATGGCTCGAGATATCTCGAGCTCGTTGGGGAACCCTAAGAGGAAGGTATGATGAGCATAGCAGCAAGTTTCCCTCAGTTATGAAACCAAGGTTATCGAACCAGTAGGATCAAGGAAACACCTCCAAGGTGTTGTTTCTAACTTGGAATCCTGCACAACACAACCACGGAACTTTGCCCCCAACTTATAGTGAGGTTGTCAATCTCACCGGTTTTGCTGAAAACAAAGGATTAAACATATTGTGTGGAAGAAAGTAATAGCTTGTAGAAAGTAAACAGAGAACAGTAAACAGTTGTAGATTGATGGTAAAAGAAAGGACCGGGGTCCATAGTTCACTAGTGGTGATTCTCCTTAAGATAGATGACATGTTGGGTGAACAAATTACAGCGGGGCAATTGACAAACATCGAGAAAGCATACAAGCATATACTAATCATCTTGACTCCTATGAGATTTGATTGGGCATTACAACATTATATATAGACCGTAATCCAACTGCATCTATGACTAATAATCCACCTTCAGGTTATCATCCGAACCCCCTCTAGTATTAAGTTGCAAGCAACAGATAATTGCATTAAGAATTGTGTGTAAAGTAAACAATACGATTATTCTATGAACAAAGGATTCCTGTTTTCTCCCTAGTAGCAACAACATATCTAGTACCTTAGAGATTTCTATCACTTCCCCAGATTACTAGAAGCATGAACCCACTATCGAGCATAAATACTCCCTCTTGGAGTTGATAGCATCTACTCGGCCAAGATAGCTACTAACAATGGAAAGCATGCAAGATCACAAATAACAAAGACATGATAGAATCAATAATCAATCTGAAATAGTATCTCAATATCCATCGGATCCCCGTAAACACAACATGTATGATTACAAATAGATGATCTTGATCATGAACGGAGCTAACAAGATCTAAACATGATAGCACAAAGGAGGAGAACCAGCCATCTAGCTACTACATGGACCCGTAGTCCAGAGATGAACTACTCACGCATCACACTGGAGGCTTGCATGATGATGAAGAAGGCCTCCAGGGTGAATTCCCCTCTCCGGCAGGGTGCCGGGAAGAGTTTCAGATCCCTCCCGATCTAGGGATGGAGATGACGGTGGCTACAGAATCTTTCATGGATTTTTAATCGGGTACTTAGGGTTTTTGTATCGGAGGCATCTTATAGGCGAAAGGGGAGGCCGAGGGGGTGCCCTGGGCGGCCGCACCACCCCCTGGCGCGGGTCAGGCCTGGCCGCACGGCCAGGTGGTGTGGCTGGCCCCTGGCCCCTTCCCGTCTCATATTCTGGCTCCGTGCTCCCCTCGGTGAAATATTGAGTTTGGCTTTTGTCCCGTCCAATTCCGAGAATATTCATTTTCTGACTTTCCTAGAACCAAAAACAGCAGAAAACAGGCAGCTGGCACTGTGGCATCTTGTTAATAGGTTAGTCCAAGAAAGTGTATAAAAAGTACTCCAAAGTGTGGACAAAACATAAGAAAGTGGATAAAAACCAAGCGTGGAACATCAAAAATTATAGATACATTAGCAACGTATCAACATCCCCAAGCTTAACTCCTGCTCGTCCTCGAGTAGGTAAGTGATAAAAAAGAAAGAATATTTTTTGAGGTGACATGCACCATCATAAACTCGATCAAAGTATTTGTAAAATATTGATAGCTGGGATCATAGTAATTCAACATAGCATGAAAGATAAAGTTCTAGCAATAAGACATAGCACCTATGTTGTAACATGAAAAGGCACAAATTAAAGATTCATGAATAACAATGCTTTGCAAGACGTTTGTTTGTTTCACATAAAGAAAACATAGCATAGTGGCATTCAGCTTGTCCCTCATAGAGTAGCAAAACATAATTGCATAGGACACCTTCAAAGTTCATAATGGTAACTAGATACAAATAGTTTAAGAACAAGCAATATCAAAGTTATGCATCAATCAACAAGTCTTGGGACAATGCACATTAAACTAAGAATGGCAACTATGCTCTCTCAATAGGTGCATAAATATAGAAGATGGAGACTCAACATAAAAGTAAAAGAAAGGCCTTCATAAAAGGAAGCAGGCATTAAAGTCTCATAAAGAGCTTCCAAAAATTATGGTAGTTATTAACTTTCAGCTCTCATTGCCCCTATCATAAGCATCTTAAAGTGATTAAGGTTAAAGTGAACAAACCATGGAGTATATGCTTGACAAAGTATAAGTTGGAAATCTCATGTCCCTTGAATACGAGGCCGCTCCTCATGCTACTCAAGTTTAGTTACCGATAATTTCTTGTCATAGTAAGTACATGTGTATCATAGAGAACCACCAACGGGATACCCCTTGCCCGATGATACGGAAGAATCCCCATATCAAAATGACAAGGCAAGCAGACAACGAGCATCTCAGCAATTTTCTTATTTACCATGGGAAAATGGTGCTTTTTTCTCTCTTTCCTCTTTTCTCATCTCTTTTCTTTTTTTCTTTCTCTTTTTCTCAATCTCTATCTCTTTTTTTATAAGAAGAATGCTTCATAGACAGCTCATTATGGTTACGCTGGAGGTTTCCACCATGATTAGGCATGGATTAGGCCGGCGGCCCAGGCGTTTCTCTAACACACATACATAACTCCATGGACTTACAAGCTCCCATTTCATTTCACACCAACGACATCCATAGACAAAAGAGCATGATATCAACTAGGTACAATGTACAAGTGCAATGTTGAAAGCGTTCCCCATGACAGCATGGTTCTGCTAATCCCCAACATATAAGTGCAAGCATATACAACATAGATGACACAATGGTTCAAGTTTATTAAGGGCAAGAAAAGTAAAGTGTGCCATCAAGTTCATGAGAGCTTTAATCACTAGTTTTCTCATAACAAGTTTCATTCGAAAGGTAGATAAAAATATGAATATACTTGGAATAGCAAATGCTAATAGGTAGGTATGGTGGACTCTTTGGAATAACTTGGTTTTATTTGGAGTTGGATGCATGAGTGGAACTCATACTTGGTTATGGAGGCTAGCAAAAGACTGGGAGCGACCAACTAAGAGAGCAATAATGGCCATAATCATGCAAAACAACAAAACATCATTAATTAAAGCATAAAGTGATATTACAAGTCGAAAACTAAAGGATCATAGAGGCTATGGTGACTTGGGATAGTCATAACATGGTGTGAGCATGCGCCAAGTCAACCCGAATAAAGCATCAAAGGAGAATACCACAATACTATGCTTTAATATGCTAAAACAACGCATGATTATTTCTAGGCACATTAAGCAATCTCAATTGGTTATAACATGTCATGCTACAGCAAAAATCACTAAGCATAAAGCCAAAACAATATCAAGCATGACATGACAAAGCTTAGGCCACAGTCAAAAACAAGCTCCTTTTACCACTTAAGCATGAGCTTTCCTACTCTTTTCCAAATCAAACCAACTTATTTGAAAACTAATGTATGAAAGAAGGGGTCCAACCAATTTATTCAAGAAAACAAAGAAAACCAAGCAAACGAAAACCAAAAACAAAAACGAAGATGCTCCAAAAACAACACAACTATGCATGAAACAATAAAAATGAAGTGTTTGGAAGAAACCTGAGATTTTTATTGATGAAGAAGGGGATGCCTTGGGCATCCCCAAGCTTTGACGCTTGTACTTCTTGGATATTTCTTGGGGTGACACGCGTGACATCCCCAAGCTTGAGCTTTAGTCCATTCTTTATCTCATTACATCATTCTTTCCTTACACCTGAAATTTTTCCTTCATACAAAACTTCACACAATCTTTATTAGCAACATTAGTGCACTCAAGATAATAAGTCTTTGGGTTCAGTTTCAACACCAATAAAACTTCCATTAAAACACAAGCTACTGTAGCACTTCCCTCAAAAATCTCAATTCCCCAAAGAGAACTCAAAAAGGAATCAACAAGAAGCAAATGCAAATAATAGCAGAAATCTGTCAAAACAGAGCAATAGGTAAAAACCAATTTTTTGAAGACCTTCTGTTGCTCAAATCGAAAAGTGTTGAACTAATGAAAGTTAGATAACAACCTGGGACAGAATAAAAAAATTCACGCCTAAAAACGACGTACAGAGATTTTACACGAATTTTTACAGCGAAGCACAAAAATCTGTTTCGGAACAGCAACTTTCCCAAGCATTACTTCTCTCTCATTAGAGGTTACTCTTGGCACAAAAAGCAAATAAAAAGGATAAGGAGCGGCTATTATAGAGGTAATAACTTCCAAGACTCATCTAAAACTTTTGGGTTATCTCCCAATAAGTAATTTTTTTTAACGCCTTTAAGTTAGGCATAAGAAGCAAGAAAAGAATCAAGTATTCTCAAATGAAGAAGCATTAAAACCAAATGTCTTGCCCTTACCTCTCTTACTTTTATTCTTAACCTTGGGGATCATATGATTGTTTGGTGTAGAAACAAAGTGCATGGTGCCCTTTTCCACATATATTATTGCTCCAAGGAGTTTTAATAGGGATCTTCCAAGTGTAATTTGTCCTTTTCCTACACATTCAATAACAAGATAATCAGTAGAAACCATTTTCCCTAGGATCTTTGTAAATACTCCTTCAGCTATTCCAATTGGTAATATTGTGGCATTATTAGCAAGAAATATTTCTTCTCCTCCTTCAGAAAGTCCCCAAAGATTCAAAGATTCATAGATACCTTTAGGCATAAGACAGAATTCAGACATGATATCACAGCGAGCATGAAAAATTTCATTATTTATAGCAATATTTACTGTAGGAAGCCATTTTGAGGGTTCAGAATTTATTGGAACATAATCATGATGCTCTCTAAGCGTGTTATAGCAATCTTTTAAACTAGTAGTGTGGGTCTCAAGAGTGTTCAATCTAGCAAATATGTTTATAAAGGAAGAATCAGATTTGCTAGGCAAGTTGTAAGTAAAGGCCAACTTCTTTATGGCATTAAAAGCATCATCCTCATTGCATTGGAGGAAATCTCCTCCCACTATAGCATCCAAAGCATATCTATAGCAAAGAGCAGTTCCAAGGTCAAAACTGCTAAGAAACAAGCTTTGAGTCATTTTAGGTTCAGTTTTTTTCATGCAAATCAGAGATTCTAGACCAAGCTTCTTTGAAACTCTCTTCAATTCCTTGTTTGAAAGTGAAATCATTTCTTCAGGTGACATAGTGATTGGAGCAATGCTAGACATAATGGCAACCCAAGATAGGAACTAATAATAATCTTTTGTGTTTTTGATAAGGAAAGCAAACTAGTACAACTTTTTTTTGATAAAGAAACAAGCATACAAAGCAAAAATAAACTAAGCAAAACAAATAAAACAAAGTAAAGAGATTGGTTATGAGTGACTCCCCTTGTGAAGATGTCCTTGACTCCCCGGCAATGGCACCAGAAAAATGCTTGATGGCTCGAGATATCTCGAGCTCGTTGGGGAACCCCAAGAGGAAGGTATGATGAGCACAGCAGCAAGTTTCCCTCAGTTATGAAACCAAGGTTATCGAACCAGTAGGAGCAAGGAAACACCTCCAAGGTGTTGTTTCCAACTTGGAATCCTGCACAACACAACCACAGAACTTTGCCCCCAACTTACAGTGAGGTTGTCAATCTCACTGGTTTTGCTGAAAACAAAGGATTAAACGTATTGTGTGGAAGAAAGTAATAGCTTGCAGAAAGTAAGCAGAGAACAGTAAACAGTTGTAGATTGATGGTAAAAGAAAGGACCGGGGTCCATAGTTCACTAGTGGTGATTCTCTTTAAGATAGATGACATGTTGGGTGAACAAATTACAGCGGGGCAATTGACAAACATCGAGAAATCATACAAGCATATACTAATCATCTTGACTCCTATGAGATTTGATTGGGCATTACAACATTATACATAGACCGTAATCCAACTGCATCTATGATTAATAATCCACCTTCAGGTTATCATCCGAACCCCCTCCAGTATTAAGTTGCAAGCAACAGATAATTGCATTAAGCATTGCGTGTAAAGTAAACAATACGATTGTTCTATGAACAAAGGATCGCTGTTTTCTCCCTAGTAGCAACAACACATCTAGTACCTTAGAGATTTCTGTCACTTCCCCAGATTACTAGAGGTATGAACCCACTATCGAGCATAAATACTCCCTCTTGGAGTTGCTAGAATCTACTCGTCTAAGATAGCTACTAACAACGGAAAGCATGCAAGATTATAAATAACAAAGACATGATAGAATCAATAATCAATCTGAAATAGTATCTCAATATCCATCGGATCCCCACAAACACAACATGTAGGATTATAAATAGATGATCTTGATCATGAACAGAGCTCACAAGATGTAGACATGGTAGCACAAAAGAGAAGAACCAACCATCTAGCTACTACATGGACCCGTAGTCCAAGGATGAACTACTCACGCATGACACCGGAGGCTTCCATGGTGATGAAGAAGGCCTCCAGGGTGAATTCTCCCCTCTGGTAGGGTGCCGGGAAGAGCTTCAGATCCCTCCTGATCTAGGGATGGAGATGACGGCGGCTACAGACTCTTTCATAGATTTTGATCGGGTACTTAGGGTTTCTGTATCGGAGACATCTTATAGGCGATAGGGAAGACCGAGGGGGTGCCCTGGGCGGCCGCACCACCCCCTGGCGTGGGCCAGGCCTGGCCGCATGGTCAGGTGGTGTGGCCGGCCCCTGGCCCCTCTCCGTCTCGTATTCTGGCTCCGTGTCCCCCTTGGTGAAATATTGACTTTGGCTTTTGTCCCGTCCAATTCCGAGAATATTTATTTTCTGACTTTCCTGAAACCAAAAACAGCAGAAAACAGGCAGCTGACACTGTGACATCTTGTTAATAGGTTAGTTTAAGAAAGTGTGTAAAACGTACTTCAAAGTATGGACAAAACATAAGAAAATAGATAAAAATTAAGCATGAAACATCAAAAATTATAGATACGTTAGCAACGTATCACACATATATGCAAATATATCATCATCAAGTTTAATTCTTTTAGCATCAACATTATAACGAGAATGGATTTTGTACTTGTACACATGAGTATGGGTGCAATCTGTACCATATGCTTGAATCTCGAGATCTGTGCCACGGTTGTGTATGAAGTCCCGTCATAAATTTTTCAGTCACATCAAACTGTACCTTTTCTTATTTTCTCTCCGCATCCTCGCACACATCATGCATAGCCTTTTTCCAGTGTACCTACTACCGGCCCAGAGCTGATAAAATGTTCGCTCTCTTTGTCTCTGCTCTCAAAAGTCAATCCTCCACTATTACTTTAGCTTTAGCTTCTCATGCATCCGGTGCTCCAGCTACAACCTCTTGTGGCCGGCGCCGTCCCGATTTCGTCGATCCCATCTCCTCTATTCTCATGCTCCTCGCTGCCAAGAAGGCTCCGTGCCCAGTCGTCTCCTTGGATTTCACCGGTTATCGCCTCGGAGTCCCCACCGCGCCATCCCAAGAACCAGCGCCGGCCAAGCCCACCCAAGGCGACATCGATGTGACCGGCAGCTTGACGCGGAGAGGCGCGACAACCAATCCCCATGCCTGCCCCATGCTCGCTCTCTACCGACGAAGCTTTCCGCCCGCACGCCGCAACAAGAGAGCGCTCAGAGCAGGGGAGGTTGTTGTAGGAGGTGGAACTCGTGCGCCGGCCTGAGCCTAGAGACGGAGCACGGGAAAGGGTCGGTGGTTGTGGAGATGGACTGTGGTGGGCTATCGTAGGTGCCATCAACGGCCTCGCCTTGTATGGGCCGTGTAGGAGCTTGGCGTGAACGCCACCGCGCCCGCCATGAAAGACCTTGCAGCGCACGCTGTTAAGCATGCTACACCGGACCTGAGAACGTCGTGAAAGACCTCGCAGCGTGAACACCACCGTCCATGATTTGCTGAACCTGACCTTGCAGAACATGGAGGGAACGGTCTTGTGCCTTCGGTGGCGCCGCCGCGCAATTGTAGCTTTCGACACGCCATTATTTATGTACGTTTCTTCAACGTACAACTGATCGACGGGGGAGGAGAATGCTTCCGAGGCATTTCAAAGATGACGGCGTCCGAGTCGGCGTACGTATCTGGCACGTACATCCCGCCGGTAAGAGCAACAACATCCGAGTCAGTGGTCCATCGACTGGGCCATGGGAAGGAGGTCATTGAAGGAAGGAGTCAAGCTGCGCCATGACCTTCGTCGGCGCTGTGGGGCGGCCGAGTCCATGCATGCCCAGATGCGTCGCTACTGCGGTGAGAGGACTTGCCTGACATCGCTAAAACGAACATGATGGATGGGAGAGACGGAAGCTGGAGGAGAGGGAATGATAGGAGGAAGGAGAGGATAAATGTGTCCAGTTGAGGAAAGGGACGGGGGTATGGGTGTGCCATGCTCGGTCAGTTGAGTGTCTCACTCGGCCGCATAGCATGTCTATGGTAAATAAAAGGCTATAACTAGGTGAGGGCACGTCAGGATTTGCCCAAGAATCCCGTGCGGGGCAGACTACTTTCCCCGGAATCCCTCCATTTATAAAATGAAGACAATAGATATAAAAAAATCTCTCCACTTTCGTCATTTACGGATCTCCAACCGTCGATCAGCTAATAGACCTACAAGATAGGTCATATACCCATGTGTACAAGTACATTTGTATTTCTCTATGTGTAACACTATTATCGAGATCTAATAAAAATAAACCATTAATCACAGGTGTATGACCATAAAAGATATCATTTATATAAATCGAACAACCATTATTTTTGGATTTAAACAAATAACCACATCGCATTAAACAAGATCTGGATATAATATTCATGCTCAGTGCAGGCACTAAAAACAATTATTTAAGTTATAACTAATCCTGATGGTAGGTGGAGAGGCAGTATTCCGACGACGATCACATCGACTCTCGATCATCGGTA
Source organism: Avena insularis (assembly GCA_023614405.1). Lineage (NCBI taxonomy): Eukaryota > Viridiplantae > Streptophyta > Magnoliopsida > Poales > Poaceae > Avena > Avena insularis. The sequence goes on along the minus strand of CM042690.1, from coordinate 652,111,553 downwards.
CCCAAATACCTAGTTTGATCTTGTTACCGACATGCACTTTTTTCTCGTTCCCATGATATAACATTCTAGTGATCACATCACTTGCTTGCAAGCTATTCTCAATGTGATATCACCGAGAGGGTACAGAGTATATATATCCGTCATCGGGATGGACAAAGTCCACTCTTGATCCATGAGCCTCTACATAACACCTTCGTAGCACTGAACCCATCTGTATAGTCACCCTTTTACGGTGTGATATTTGATGTTATCAAGATACCCCTCTGGTGTTAGTGGTTAATATGATCTCATGGTCTAAGGACTAGGATTACTTCGTATGATGTTATAGCAATATAAATTCAATGACTTTGATCGTAATACTATACTTCGGATAAATGTTCATCATATCATTTCTCCAATGTTGTGACCTCGTTATTTAACGACATCCAATATCCATGATCAGGAAACTTTGATCATCTTGTTAATCAACAAGCTAGTTTAAAGAGAGGTATAAATAGGAACTTTCCATTTGTTTATTAAACACATATGTATTAACGTTTCCGTATTAATATAATTATAGCATGCAAAATAAACATCTATCATATACTTGAAATATACATAATAACAACTTTATTGCGTCTCAGGGCATATTCCCTTCACGCGAAGCAACAACCCTTTCACTGTTGCTCTTGGCAATTAACGTGGAATCCAGTAATGAATGAGGCCTTGGCATATGCTGAGACGTCCAAAAGATCTCGCACTTCATGAGCAGAATCGGACGACCGAGGGCTTCAAATTGCTATGGTGGCTCCTAGCTAGTTCGGTTTTACTGTTTCTTAATTGCATGGTTTCCCAGTCTTTCGTCTGTAGTGGATAGGTCTATGTTGATTAATCTGGGAGGTTTTGGTTACTACTCCCACCTTCGTATGAACTCAGATTTAATTTCTGCCGTTTCAGATTTGACGATTTAGTTTCAACTGGAATTATGAAACGGTGGACGGTGTTGTTGAATAAGTGAACCGGGAGACACCGCTGATGGGATCAAATCTACCCGTGGTCCATCACGCTCGATAATCAAGCCACTGTCTATCTCTCTCTCCATTGATTTAGTAATAAGTTAGCGATCAATTAAGCACAATTCCCCATTAGTCCCACGCCTGCTCCCTTGGAAGGTGCTCTGTAGCAACAGTGATGTTCATCTCTAAATCGATCTATTTGGTGTCTTTGGCCTGCAATGTGCTCTTTTCATGAGAAATTAAATTATGAAGGCATATGCTGCTGTGGCGGCCAACACCACGCAGGCGACCTGCAGGCACGACACACGCAGCCTGCAGTCAAGGGCGACATGCCGACTTCCCCACCAAGATTTTTCTCGCAGCTCCCAATCCGTAGATAGATCAGGTGAGGTTCTACCTTACCTCTATGTATGTCTTTCTTTCTGTGCGAATGGAAGAGGCATGTGTCTTTTACGACACTTGTATTTAGCTCCATGCCTCTGTCTCTCTGTCTTATTGTTCTTTATTTTTGTATCTTTTAAATTACTTGCTCCGTCCGCCAACAAGTGTATTTCTAACTTTGTCTTGAGTCAACTCTTTTAAAATTTGACCAATATTTTTAAGAAACGTAGTCACATTTACGATACCAAGTAAGATTCACTGGACCCGTTTTGAAGTGAAGTTTCATACTATATTCATTTTTATATAACTGACTTATGTTATCTAAATTGAATGTATTTATATACTAAAATGTGTCTATATATATTTGAATCTAGACAAACTCAATTCAGTTATTTCTTGACAGAGGGCGTACTATATATAATAAAGTTAATCAAAATTTAAAATCTTTGACTTAAGGTAATCCTAGAAGTGCACCTATTTGTGGACGGATGGAGTACAACACTAAAATTGCCATAGCATCTCATGAGTGAGATGTGGATATAAAAACTGATTCAATGCCATTAAGAATTAATAAATCAGTTCATATTTGTCTACGTGTGGACTACTAAAACATGAAGTGGAACGTGGATATTGCATCTCTTTTTCAGGTATGTAATATGCCTACGTGACATGTGTAGATTTTAGAAATAATCATTCAATTTATGTTGCTTGTGCGACTTAATGAATCTACTCCATATTTTTGTTGAGCTTTTTACTAAATTTTATGCATGTACATTATCATATTATATTTGTGGTATTGGAAAAAAGTATGTTAGCTACCCATCCTAGAGTAGATGTGTCATCCTGCATGGAACATAAAACCTTACCAGAAAACTAGCGACAAAAATACATGATGAAACAAACCTAGCGAGATCCCGCACACAAAAACCTTCCTCCCTCCGATGGTCTCACCCCCTCTTCACAACCTCTTGCCGAGTCTGACCTATGAAAACCAACCACTCCCAAAAACGGTAAGTGGCAAGAGTACCAAGATCGTCAATATGAACAAATTTAGATGGCAAACATCGTGTAACTTTTGTATTCCCAAGAGTATACAACATAAATCAGGATCTATAATGTTTGAGTATATAACTCTTTTTTAAGTTTATATGAGACTATTTATATTTTATTTTCTAGCCGGTAGCAACGGGCATTCTCCTAGTAGGAGTAAGATAAGTATATGACAATTAATTTGAATAGAGGAAGTAGTATCGTGGAATGTGAAATGTACTGAAGCGTGATCGTTGGTTGACGTCATCTGCGGTACGTGACGGGCGTCGGGCCACGTCCATCTTTGCGCGGATGCCCAGAAGAGCAAGTATAATAAACATAGTCAGCAGGCTATAGTATTTATCACATCATCAAAAGTGCTAGTTGGATAAGAGAGAAATGACGAAGGAGAGAAGAGCTTGCTCTTTTTTAGCCCAGTTATAACAGAAGAATCAAGAAAAAGAGGCTTATATGCAGCCTAGAATCAAGAAAAAGGGGCTTATATGCAGCCCAGTTATATGCGTTGTGGCTCGGACCGGTAACGGGGTGGCAGAGCAAACCTGGCCAACGAGACGCAAAAAAAGGGTGCTGCAGGAGTTCAACTCGCGACCTCCCAGTTTGCCGCGCTCTCCCTGAGCATTAGACCACCGAAGGTTAGCTAATAACTTACAGATTATACCCTTATTAAAAGATAATTTTAACGGACCAGAAAAAAACAGCAACAAGCCAGCGTGCTTCACGTGCCACGGACCGGCCCGTCACGTCTCCGTGTCCGTGTCGTGCCTATGCTGAGGACGAGGCACTCGTGACAGCCCAGCATGATACGTGAGCTAGGCGGCCCGCGACGGACGTGCCAGGTCTGTGCCGAGCCAGGCCGGCCCGTTGGCCAAGTTTGCGGCGGAGACAGGCGGGGACCCGCTGACCGGACCAGGAATCCGGGCGCTGTGTCTCAGTGCCTGTCTCCGACACGCGGCGCCCGGAGCAGCCGCCAGCCCACGCGGGCACGAGGTCACGCACCGTCTCCGCGCCGCAGCAGCAAAAGGCGCAGGGCCGAACAAGGAACCACCACAAACAAACAAACAAGCAAAGCAAAGCAGCGGCCGGTTCAGGAAGGAAACGCAACGCTCCTCCATCGCCCTCCTCTCGGCGCCACCGTCGCCGGCTCAGCTGCGACCGGGCGCCGCGGCACTACCATGGACAAGGAGAGGGACAACTCCGGGGACTTCCTCGACAGGGTGGGCCCGGACATCTCCGCCTCCATCTTCCGCACCTTCGACCACCCCGCCGACCTCCTCCGCGCCTCCCTCGTCAAACGCTCCTGGCGCAGATTCGGTACGTCCCTCCTCCTCCTCTCGTCACCCTCGCGAAATGAAACGGAACCCAAAAAGAACTAAACCCCCGGCCGGCTTCCTCCCCGCCGCTTGCTTGCTCGCTCACCCCGACGGTTCCTTCCTGTACGCAGTGGTGGAGAACGACTTCTGCAGGAAGCTGTGCGAGCGGCTCTTCCCGGAGGCGGCCATCTTCGCGGCCGCTGTGGAGGTGAGCAGATCAGCGCCCCTCTCCCCGCGCTCCTCCCCTTCCCCGGACTCCCCCGAGTCCAGCGGCGATGTCGAGTCCAGGGCCGCCCAGGCGGAGTTCAGGATCTACTCCAACCTCCTGCGCGCGCTCGTCTCCACCAGACGCTCCGTCGACTGCATCCTGCACTGCATCGGCGCCTCCAGCACCGACAACTTCCCCGACGAGACCATTGAGAACACCCTCGAGCCCCAGGACCGCATCAACCTCCGCCCCTCCTACTCCAGCGGAGGACAGGACGAGGATGGCGTGACCGAGACCCTGACCTACAGGCTCAGCTCCGATATCTGCATCGTCCACGAGATCAGGATTCAGCCATTCGAAGGTACAACATGGCTCCTCCTGCTATTTCAGGCCATGAGGTTTCTTCTATTGAATTCCATGATTATGCTCATAACTAACTAGTGTAGACTATTGATTGTCTTCAGTTATGTCTCGGTGTGCTTCCCCCTGTCGAATTGATTCCGGCCTGCTGTCGGATTTGTTCCGACAGCGAATCCGACTGTCTCTTTGGCAATAAATAACTCGCTGATCGTTGGATGTTCCGTAAGAAGGTTCATTTTCAATCCAACGGGTCATATTAGTCGAGAGACTAGACACCAAATATGTGTCGGTACCGTTATCAAAGGCGTGAAATTTTGAGTTTTTAACTTCATACGTCATTCTACATCCAAAACGACACGTGTACATGGGATTTACAAGGAAAAAAATAGTAATCGTGTTCCACGAGTTGCGGCAGCTCGAGGAGCATACGCATTAATGTGAATAGGATTTTGATGGGATACTGATTCTGTTTTGGTGGAAATGATGGGTTTTTCAGATCTGTAGACCAGGAATTTTCTTATGCATGTACTTTTGTTAGACATAAAGTAAAATTCTCCCTTGCTTAGTCTTTTTGGATGATTGATTATGTTGTCTTTTGTTTGAAACTGCCAGCATACTTTCCAAGGATGGTGCGATTCCGGATGGGCCATTGCAAACTCCCTTGTGAATCAGAGTCATTTGTCACGGATGAGGATGAGGATGAGGATGAGAACCAAGAAGATATTGCTGATGAAAACTACGTCTGGACTTACACCTCGCCCGAGTTCCCCGTGCTGCAGGTGAGTTAGGGACTTTTTTTCTTTTTCTTGTTGACCTATCTACAAATTCTGCCATTGAACTCTCTATAGCTTCCCTGCCTGCCATGATTAATTCTTTGAATGGAAGATATACAAAATGTATGTGTATCACTTTGTGTCAATTTTCAAACAGGGGAATTTGGTGAGTTTGTTTGGATTGTTGTAGGTGAATATCCATCATTATTTTTGTCCCAAGCTACTGGTCTGTGTTATTATTTACATCATTTCATAATACTTGACATGTCAAATTTACAAAATATGCATCCGAGCTCACCATTTCTGAATGAACTTTCGCTCAATATTTAGCCCCATATCAACCAAATCACACAGCTGTTTTTAACTTAGACTAGCCAAGCAATCTTTAGGGATATGAAGCTCTCACAAAAGGGCTGCCTAAACGGCTGATACACACTAACGTTGTTAAAAATGAACTTACCAAGTATTTTTGGAACCAATATAGTCAAGCGAGGTAGGAGTAGTCATTAGTGTATAAGCTACATGGATCCATAAATGAGTAGGTCTCGTGGCTGCCCAGGGTTTGACTGGTTCACATCGAAACCAGCAAAAGAATTGGCCTGGTTCCTAATGTCTAAGCATGTTATTTTTCTTTCCCATCTGGTTGCAGTGTATATTTGTTATGTGTTATGATCTGATGCCACCTAATTTGATGTTACAGGAAAGTTCACTGCAAACATTTAAACTGCAGCGCCCAGTCCTTTGCATTGGTGGTGTAGTGAAAATTGAACTGCTGGGAGTGCAGAGGCAAGCAACTGATGATAGGTATTACATATGGTAAGTTGAAAATGACATTATGCAAAGAAAATGGCATGCTTATCTAGATTTGGAGATTGGGTATTTCTTCACCCAGCCTGGGTTTAGTAGAGCACAACTTGAAGTGTCACCTAAAACACCAAAATCACGTGTTAGGACCTTATTTCTATTAAATGATGATCACCATGCAATTTCTCCTTGCATTTACTTTTTTTATTGCATACAAACTCCCCGTGAGGCTTGTATGTGCAGAATGTAGAACTTAGAAGCACTCGTCTCTTTGTCCCTTGGCACAATTCCGATGGAATACGTTTTACAACGTGTTGTCGTCTTGAGCTGAACCCTGAAGTAGAGTTTTTTCTGTACACGCACAATTGCTTGGATGCTAATCATCTCCACGTTGCATCTTCGCAGTGTCTGTCATGCTCAGGTGGTCGGGCGTTCGCTCTCACCAGTCTTGATGGTCGACATCTCCGACTCCGGTAGCCGCTTGGTCCTCAAGTACCTGCCGGCGGCCAGAGGCATGCGAGGCATGCGCTCCAAGGCCCTGATGCAGGACAACACCCTGGAATGGCTGGAGTGGTCCCGCCGCACCAGGTACAATCAAACGAGGCGCCTGGCGACCATGAACCTGCTCCTGGGTCCTGCGCAGATCAATGAGCTAGACAACATAATAGGCGGCGGGGTCTGACGACCCCTTCCCATAGGCCTGCTGTTGCTGGGATGCAGCTGCAGCTGCAGAGGCTGTTGTTGTAGTAGTAGTAGAACATGCATATATATATCTGAACTTGTGAGCGTGCCGTATGTACAACTAGTCGAGGAAGAGGACGACATGGCTGAGAAGAGACGGCCGTTGTTGTTGTGGTCGAGGGTATAGAGTGAAAAGAGTTTATGATAATGGGTTGCAGCTTGGATATATCTTGGGTCGTGGTAATGAGCTGTGGTCTGTTCTTGGTTTATGTTCTCGTCGATGATGTTGTGTGTGATGGATTCCTGAACCTGAATGCAATTCTGCACTCCGGTGAGAAAACCCGCGCCGGAGGATGGCGGCGGCGGGGTTCTCTTCTACGTGGTGGCATGAGCTTGGAGGCGCTGGACAAAAATAACCCTTTTTAAAACAATTTTACGAAATAAACTCTTGCCAGAAAAAACGGGACTAACCTTTTTTCAACTCCGTCAGCAGTGGCGCCGCACCTGAAGTGCAATGCCGCAAGCAGTGGCGCCGCACAAGCTGCCAACGTGGCCCCGTGGGCCCCGACTCTGCTTGTGCGTGGCGCCGCACCACGCCATCGCTCGTGGCGTCGCACTTTATATCTAGGCGCACAAGCTGCCAACGTGGCCCCGTGGGCCCCGACTCTGCTTGTGCGTGGCGCCGCACCACGCCATCGCTCGTGGCGTCGCACTTTATATCTAGGGTTAACAACGCGCGCTCGGCCCTGACCCTGACCTAGCCTCATTGCTCACCCAGCAACGAACAGAGATGATCCATGGCGGCTAGAGTCCGGCTCCTCCATTGATTTGGCCCAATCAAATCGGCCAGATCTATGGAATTACTCCAAGGATCTCTATCCCACTCCTTTCCCTCAGGTTTACTCTCAATCTTCTCAATTTAATCCATATATTTCAATCTTTTGTCCTCTATTTGCAAATGGCCTTTGAAACCCTAGATTATATTAGATTTTGAAATTGATATGCGTCATTGGCATGTTTTCTTACATATTTAGGTTTAGGAACAACGTAGTACTCATTGGTAAAACTATAGGTAGAGTACATGTTAGGTTTAGGAATAACATAGTACTCAATGTTCATATTTGGAATTCCTTTTCATTACGTTAGATGCTAGAACTATAAGTAGAGTAGCAAGCCATTATTTGTTCATGTTACAATTATAGGTAGAGTAGGATAGGCTTTTTGTAATGTTGGAACTATAGTTAGAGTAAGATGAAATATATGTTAGAACTACAGTTACAGTAGGATGGGATTTTTTAATTGTTCTTATTGTTTCTATTGTTTTCAATATGTAGCATGGAACTTCTCAATCCTCACTACGATGTTCAACACCGTGCGTATAAGTTGTCCGAGAAGAGAGAGGTACTAAAAACCCACATGTTAGTTCATATTGTTTCGGTATGTTGAGATGGAAATCTAACATTGACCATTGTATGTTTCCAGGAGCTTCTACCCCTTCGACTTAGTTATAACGAGGTCTCATCCGATAAGATGCCTTACGATGAGCGGTACACTCCGTAAATTGAGAAGCTAGGACTCCTCCCATTTATCCACATGGTCTCTCGGTCCACACCGAACTTCAACCCCGCTGCGATCACCACGCTTGTCAACTGGTGGAGGCCGGAGACACACACTTTTCACCTTAGAACCGGTGAGATTACGAGGGAAACCCTGTGTGTATGAGCACAGATTCAGACGGGTGGCGTGAGCAGATGGTTAGCCTTATTGGGAAGGATATACCGAGGTTATAAACAAGAAGGGGGAAAGATTAAGGGTCGCTACCGGGACTACTTTTAGTTGGATCATACAGAATTTCATGACCTACCCTAAGGACGCTGATGACGAGACAGTTATGTTGTACACTCGTGTGTACGTGTGGTACATCATCACGAGGACTCTCTTTCCTGATAGCAGTGGGGATCGTGCTCAGTGGCATTGGCTTAAGGTGCTAACCGTTTTTTACAGTAAGTTTGGTTGGGGTTCGGCGATGTTGGCCTGGTTGTACCGTCAGGTAATTACTTCTTTTCAATATGGTCTATCTCTACATGCTCTCAAAAAAATTGTCCTTGTTAAACGGTGTTTTTATTCATGTTCAGTTAGATGATGCCTGTCTTGGGAGCGATCCTGACGTGGGCATACCCTACAGGTACTCGAGTTGGGCATATACGGTCCAGATATGGCAGAAGCCCACAATGTTACCAAGGCCTAATGAAGGATTCGGGTAACTCACGGAGACTTCGATTGCTTGCAGCACAAGACAAAAACTCAAGATAGAAAGTTTGCAGGGACGAACCCTAACCTGTAACCGACTTGACCTGCTACCTGAGACCTAGCCTATCTATATAAAGGCTAGGAGGGGGTGGCAAGGAGGACAATCACAACCCTAGTTTCCACAACCTCACCAGATTGCATCTGTGCACCCCTGTAACTTTCGAATCCCTCGATAATTCCAAGAGCAGACAAGCAGGAGTAGGGACCTCTACGAGGCTTGAACCTGGGTAAAACTTGCGTTCCTGTGTTCTTGTTTGCTAGTTGATCAATGCCTCTAGTGCTCCCTCTTTCTCCAAAACCCAAGTCCATAGCAATGGGCATTGACGAGTTAAACCCTCGTCAATTGACGCCGTCTGTGGGAATTGGGAGTGCTGATGTCGCGACTTCTTCGGCCTCGTCAACCGTGATCTACAACTCTGCAACAACAGAGATTCGCCAGCTCTTCGGCGCCTTTGACTTCACCATCCACACGCCGGCCACTCGCCCGGCTTTCAAGTCCGTGGGCGATGGGATCGGCTTGGTGATCGGGAGCTTACGCTTCTAGGTTGGTCAACTGGGAATGCTTCGCCTCCCTGACCAGCTGACGACTTCCGTGATTGCTCCAGCATCGTGGTTCCCGCCGCCAATCGGCACCCTCAGCGATTTCAACGTCCTGGCAACAGCTAGGAGCACGGACAGCGACCATAGTCGCGGATCCGATCTGGGTGGCCTGGCCACAGAAGATGGGGCCTACGGCTCTGGATCTGAAAGTTGTGGGAGCAACAGCTTCCCCAATCACTTCATGTGCGTCGTCATCAACGCGGGCGACACCGGTGTCAATCACGAAAACGCTGGCATCGGCATTGGCCTGACCAACGGCGGTATCCCAGTCGCAAACGCTGGCCCCACCAACTGTGCGCCCACCAACAACGGGACGGGAGGAGAACCGCACCTCATGGCGAATGAGAACACCGAAGAACGCGTGCTGATCCATCTCAATGACAACGAGTGGGCTCGCTGTCGAGAAGCTCTGCGGGGTAACCCTCTGCCCCCGAACTCATCGCAAGACATGCTGATGGGTTACCATTGGCTGGCTCAAGGAGGAATACAGGCGCCAACAGCAAGTAATCGCGCAACGAGAGGCGCGTAGAAAGGTGGCGGATGAGTCGAGCCTTTGGTGGGCTTAGCTCTCTTCCATGGGAGGATCCTCCTCCAAGGGCAATGACTACATGGCAGCCAAGAGACGCTCTCGACTGGCCCACCTCACCGACAAGGAGTGAGAAGAGGTCGCACGAGTCCTCGACTTCAGGTCCATGACGGTGGATACGCAGGGCAACATGCTCTCGAAGACGCCGAAGGTAGCGGTGACTGCGACCACCATGTACCTCCTCAACAACCATCCTCCGGCTGGGGATCCGCGAGCCGACATGCATCGATCTATGATCGCAGGCCTAGGGCTAATCGAAGCTGCCCTCGTCAAAGAGCCAACATCAGAGCCGAAGAAAAGCAAGGCTCTGGCCAAACGCTATTCCTCGCCCTCGTCTATCGATGATAGCCACGACTTGTCTCGACGTCGCCGCTCACGACGACATGACCACGACTATGACGCGCGTGATGACATCACGCAGCGCAAGGTCGACAAGATGCACGCAAGGCGCGCCCGTTCGACTGACTCGGAGGACGACGACATAGAGCTCTGTGGCACCAGATGCTTCAGCAGAGCCTAAGGGGTTCAAGCTTCCATCGGAGAATCCAAAATTTGACGGCCTACGGGATCTCTTCCGTCAGGCTACATGGCGGAAGCTCGAGTATGGCGATGCAATGCCTACAGCTGTAGCTGCAGGGCGCTGCCCGCGCATGGCTCAACAATCTCCCGCGCGGATCAATTCGTAGCTGGGAAGAGCTGGTCTACAGCTTCGTGCACAACTTCAAAGGCACCTACAAGAGGCCCGCATCAATCGAAGAATTAAGAGGCTGCCATCACAGATCTGGCAAGTCACTACGCTCGTACATCTAGTGATGGTCCATAATCAAGAACTCTACAGAAGATATCTCCGAGGATCGCACAATCGATGCGTTCAACGGCGGAGTACGCCGCAGAGAGCTTAGGGAGGAGCTGGGCCGCTCGAAACCCAAGACGATTGACCACCCAATGGAGATCACGAATAGGTGGGCCGATGGAGAGGACTCGGTTAAAAACCATGCCTACTCTGACGATGACGACGACCTCGGGCGTAGACCCGACCGCCGAGGGAAGCGTCGTATGCGCAGATATGAGGACCGCGAAGAGGTTGACATGGTCGCAGCCGGCTACGCCAACAAACGTGATGAAAACCGCAACAGCGGATACCGCAGCGGTGGATACCGCGATAGCGGAAAACCCCCACAAGTGTGGCATCGTGATGAGGCACCCGCGACTTCCATCTAGGACAAACTGTCCAGACCATGCAACGTGCACTTCTATATCGACAAACACGACGGCAAGAAAAAGTCCAGCCGCCACCTAAAGGACTGCCGCGAATTCCTCAAGCTCCACGGGGGTCTGGCCTAGATGAATCACGACGCGATTAATCAAGGCTACGGAGCCGCCCTAGGCGATGTGGCACACGGAGTTCCTCCACCACCGCCAGGACCGATACCTCCTGTGGCTGCACCAGTCCAGAATCATGGAGGCGAACCATACCCCCGACCACTGGGGAACATGGGGATGATCTAGAAGGGTTGCCCCTCAAATCGAGTGCAGAAATCAATCACTCGCCAACTCAATTTGGCGATGAATTCTCCGCCCTCCACCACTGAGTACCTCAGTGGTAGCGAGTCATGCATCACCTTCAACAAGAGCGACCACCTGTGTCAAGTACCTCGCCCGGGCTACTATCCCCTGGTGCTCGAAGCACAGATCGGAGGTTTCAAGATGAGTCATGTCTTCATGGACGGCGGAAGCGGCATCAACCTCATGTTCGTGAGTACCTTGCGAGCAATGCGGATCCCGCTGACATGTCTGGAAGTGTCAGACACGTCGTTCCACAACATTGTTCTAGGGAAGGGCGTGTACCCCCTAGGCAAAATCAACCTCGACGTCATCTTCAGCACGCCGCAAAACTTTCGACGAGAACGCATCAACTTCGAAGTTGTCGACTGGCCCTTGCAGTACCACTACATCCTCGGGCGCGTCGCATTCGCGAGGTTCATGGCAGTGCCACACTACGCCTACCTTCAGATGAAAATGCCAGGCCCAAACGGTGTCATCACAATCAACGGAAGCTTCGAGAGGTCTGACAGTTGCAATCGGGAATTCAACAGAATCTCCCAGTCCTTCGACATGCAAGAGGAACTCGCGAAATTGAAGGAGTCAACAGACAACAGTCTGCCTCCCCTGAGCAGGCCAAGTTCACCCGACCTATATTTCAACTCGTCGGTACACACCAAGAAAGTCTAGGTCCACCCAGCGGATCCGACCAAGACGACCCTCATCACCAATAATTTGAGTCCCGCATAGGAACTCGTGCTCGTAGAATTCCTCCGTGAGCGCTGGGAAATTTTCGCCTGGTGTCTAGCAGACATGCCAAGAGTTCCCAGGGAATTCGCCGAGCACTCACTCAACGTAAATCCAGATGCAAGGCCAGTAAAGCAAACAATACGGCGACTGTCTGAACCAAGAGCAAAAGCCGTCGGCATGGAGATCAACAGACTCCTCGATGCAAATTTCATACGCGATATCAAGGAAAGCACCTGGCTCGCAAATCCGGTGCTTGTGCCTAAAAAGGACACGGACATCCTGTGGATGTGTGTGGACTTCACTTCCTTGAACAAGCACTGCCCAAAAGACCACTTCCTGTTACCACGGATCGTCAAATAATCGACTCCACCGCGAGATGTGAGTGCCTCTGCTTCCTCGACGCCTACTCAGGCTACAATCAGATTCAAATGAAGGAGGAAGATCAGGAGAAGACAGCGTTCACGACACCCTTTGGTGTGTTCTGCTACAATACGATGCCATTCGGGCTAAAAAATGTAGGAGCCACCTATCAATGGTGTATGCAGGCCTGCCTCAAGAGCCAACTCAGACGAAATATCCAAGTCTATGTCGACGACATCGTTCTCAAAACCAAAGAGGAAGCTGCGTTACTCGACGATCTCCGCGAGACCTTCGATAACCTTGACCGCTACCGGATCAAGCTTAATCCAGAAAAATGCGCCTTCGGCGTACCATTTGGGCAACTGCTCGGATATCTCATCTCTGCGAGAGGGATCAAAGCAAATCCGAAGAAAATAAAGGCCATACTGGCCATGGAGAAGCCGAAGAACGTAAAAGGCATCCAGCAGCTGGCTAGGAAAATCATGGCGCTCAGTCAATTCATCAGTCGAATGGGTGAAAATGCACTGCCCTTCTACCAACTTCTCCGCAAGGCTGACAAGTTTGAGTGGACAGACGAAGCACAAGAGGAATTTGAATACCTCAAGCGTCTACTATCCACCTTGCCAGTACTGGTGACGCCCCGCGAAAAGGAGCCGCTATTGCTATACATCTCCGCCACCAACCAGGTGGTCAGCAATGTGCTCGTGGTGGAACGAGCCGAAGAAAATAAAGTCCACGGGGTACAACGCCCAGTCTACTACCTCAGCAAGGTGCTCACGCCAACAAAATAGTAGTACCCGCACTACCAGAAGCTGGCATACGACGTCTTCATGACAGCCAGGCGACTGTGCCACTACTTCCAGGAGCACCCAATCATGGTGGTGAACGACGCCCCACTCGGGCATATACTCAATAATCCTGACGCTACTGGACGAGTCGCGCTCTGGGGCATAGAGCCGTCGCCACGCAACATCACATACGAGAAGCGCGACGCGATCAAGTCACAAGTTCTCCTGGACTTCCTCGTGCACTGGATGGAGAACCAGCTCCCCGACAAGCCAGACATGTCCTACCTATGGACAATGCACTTCGACGGATCCAAGCGCAAGGAAGGAGATGGCGCAGGCGTCATACTTACATCGCCCCAAGGCGACAAGATGAGGTATGTTCTGCGAGTGCAGTTCACGGCCTCCAACAATGAAGCTGAATACGAAGCCTTGATCCATGGGATGCTGATGGAAAAAAGCCTGCGGTGCCAAGCAACTCGTCATCTATGGCGACTCCAAACTAGTGGTCAACCAAACAATGAACGAGTGTGATGCTCTAAGCGACAACATGATCGCTTATCATGACCTCTACGACACACTCGAAGGGGATTTCGACGGCTGTGAGCTGCGACACGCTGGCCGCGAAAGCAACGAGGAGGCGGACATACTCGCCAACATTGGCTCCACCTGCGCCAAAGTGCCGACTGGCGTATTCCTGGAGCGCATCTACGAATGCTCCATCAAGCAAAAGGGCACAAAGCCTAAAACTAGCGCGACAAAGGACTCAGGAGCTACGCCACCGGGCGAGCCTATGGCAATCAACAACATGGAGTCCGAGACAGGACTCAAAGGCTCCATGGAGGTCATGATGATCGAGCCATCCTGGACACAGCCGTACATCACATACCTGCTCAGCAAGTGGCTGCCAGATGACCCAACTGATGCTCGCCACATAGCACGACGATCCAAGGCATTCGCCCTCATCAAAGGCGAACTTTACAAACGCAGCATCACAGGAGTCCTTCAATGGTGCGTCTCCAATGGGGACGGAAGGGCCATCCTCCTCGACATACACGAAGGCACTTGCGGGCACCACGCCGGCAGTCGCGCCCTCGTTGCCAAGGCTCTGCGAGCTGGATTCTACTGGCCAACGGCCATGCGTGATGCCAAGGATATCGTGCAGCGCTGCAACGCTTGCCAGCGATTCGCGGACAAACCGCATGCACCTGGCGCAGAGCTCAGGACAATACCAGTGGCTTGGCCCTTTGCACAATGGGGACTCGACATGGTCGGCAAGCTCCTGAGGTCCTCGCGGGGAGGTTACGTTTACCTCCTAGTCGCAGTCGACAAATTCACCAAGTGGATCAAGGCCATGCTAGTGACGAATCAATCAGGAGCCAATGTTGTCAAGTTTTTTGAGTCCATTGTATACCGTTTTGGGGTGCCACATAGCATCATAATGGACAATGGGACAAACTTCACCTCCAAGGAGTTCCAGGAATTCTGCAAAAACCTAGGAATAAGCATCAGCTACGCCTCGGTGGCCTACCCTTAGACGAACAGTCAAGTCGAAAAGGCCAATGGCCTCGTCTGCAGAGGAATCAAGAAAAGGCTCCTCCGGACACTCGAACAAGCCGCCAGTGGCTAGCCAGATGAGCTGCAATCTGTACTTTAGAGCTTGCTCACAACTCCAAACAACGCCACAGGCTACACTCCATTCTTCATGGTGCATGGCACCGAAGCGGTTCTACCCACAGAAGTGCATTAAAAATCCCAACGAGTGGTTGCATACAGCGAGCAGGAGTCAACTCTCGCACTTGAAGACTCCGTTGACCTCCTCGATGAGGCACGCGAGATCACAGCGGAGAGATCAACGATCTATCAGCAAAACCTCCGCAACTACCATAGCAGAAAGCTACGCCCAGATCCTTCGTCAAAGGAGACTTGGTCCTGTGACTGAAGCAGCAAGGGAACCTCACACTCGAGTCCCCTTGAGAAGGACCTTATGTGATTACCGAAGTAATCCCAGGTGGCGCCTATCGCCTTCAAGACCTAAAAAGCGGAGTCGCATACTCCAATCCCTGGAACATCGCACAACTATGTCGTTTCTACCCCTAGATGTTTTTACTTTACAAATAAGGCTATTCAGCCAGGCTACTTAGCCACACATTGTACCTCGTACTATTCTGCAAATAAATAAAGCTAAGTGCCCCAAAACTCCTTGTTTTTTCTGTTTTCTGGCAATTATATCACTCGGGGGCTACGCCACCCTTTACACCTTCGTTCTACGAACAAATCGCAGTATCCTGAGTAGCTGACACACTACCAATCGAACCCTTGATAAACACCAACCCAGCCGCAACGCACTTGATAGGTTGGCAAGGTGTTGAGATAAATACACGTCAGGCTAACGAAAGGGAACTGCAGAATACCACACAGTCGAAAACATACAAGCTAGCGAGATTTTCACATATTAATGGGTATCAAATACACCCGCCACAATCATATGAATTTTACAACACTTGTACATCTATGTGCAGGATACAAATTATGCTACTATTGCAAAAGAAGAACATTTGTCTGCTCTTTAAAGAAGTCGACGATATCCTCCGTTGGACGGTCAACCGCCTGATAGTGCGGCACCATATTCCAAGTCATCCCTTCTGGTGGCGGCGGCGGTCCAGCGGCAACGGACGCGACATCCACGTCCGACCGATACAGTCGAACCAGCGACAAGGCAGCCTTCGCACCTGCGACTAACTGTTGGCGGACGCACTTGCGGACCGCACTTATATCCTGAAATTTTGCCAGAATAGCCAATAGGCTTGAGGGCACAACGTTCAGTGGAAACATCGTCTGATAAATACACTTCAGACACGACTACGCCTTCTTCAAGCATTGAAGCAACCGCGACGCGCGATCTTGCAAAGTCGCCAATGCGACTACACGGTCGTGATCCACCCAGAAGTAACCACTAGCTGGTAGCTGCTCCTGGGTTAGGTCATTCATTTGAATGGCCACCCGGTCCTTCTCATCCTGCGGATGATGGGCGCTAACAACTAAAAAAGCAAGACCAAAAGCATAAGCCAAGGCATCACCGTGAATGGCTAAGGAAAGGATAAGAAGACAGAGAGCTAACATTTAAAGTGCTCGTTCAACTGAGCAACTTCGCATAGGAGATACTTCTTGCGGGCGGTTGCCTTCTCAGCCTTCGACTTCCACACATCTGTGTTGCCGCGGACAATGGGCAACTCCCGCTCCAACTGCTTAATACGGTCGTGGAGTCGCGAGAGAAGCGACAGCTCCTCCACCTTTGAACGCGGTTGCGCTGCAGTTTCATCAGTGGGAGGAGAGTCGCGAGGACCACTCGAATGACCCTATTACAATCAAGTAAGAAGCAAATAAGAGGACAAGAATACATTGATAAAAAGGGTGAATGCATTCAAACGCAGCAAAGTATTAACAGGTGCACTCTCACAAAGCATAGTTCAGCCAAAAGGAAGCTACAATTATTACAGATGACAACTAAGGAGCAATCTGCTTCTTCGACTTGGACTTCGACTTCGAGGGTTTCATCGAATCCGTGGCAGCCTCCAATGCCACGGACTTTCCGGTGGTAGCCCCAGACGCCCCAGTCTTCGCGCCTTCGCTCGCCGCAGCTTCGCAGAGTATTTTGTGACCACGTCGATGATCTGCAGCCCATACTTATGGCAGATACTAGCGAAGGGAGCAAACACTACCTGCTGACCATCCACGTCGACAAGCATCGCCTCCGAGATCGTACCGAGGTCTAACTCCATGCCATGGGCGCCGACAGACCGTTGGGAGTTCTTGAAGTCCATGGGAATACCTTCAGTGAAGGATTCCACCAAGTCATCCAGGTTATCGATTAAGCTGGCCTTATGGATCAGGTCCTCTCGAACACGGCTCAGCACACCTTTAGCTTTTCTGAGTGTCTCCTGGAGAGAGACGTTGCGATCCTCGACTACGGCCACGGCGCCAGCCAAGGCATCTGCGCGACGCAAGGGCTGAGCATCGAAGCTTACGCCAGCGGTATCTGAAAAGCACTAAGTATTAGCATAATGACACAAAATCCAATCAAGGAAAGTGCAGGTGAAGAAGCGTAAATACCTGATAGTGCTTTTGCAACCGAAAAAAGCTGTTCTACGAACAACTTCTCCCTCTCAGTAGTAGAGGCGCGCAGGTCTTCTTCACGCCTCTGCGACTCCTCCAGATCGGCGACTGCCTCGTCGCATTTCTTCTCTGCCGCGGCAAGTCCCTTCTCGAGGGAGGTAACACGACGGAGAAGTTCGTTATGATCACCTGCAAAGGGCAGAGCACGACAAACACATGAGTCTAAAAATTTCCATACAAAAAGCAGAGCGAAGAAACAAGTGTTAACACAAACCTTTGACTGCGCGATGGCGGTTATCCAACATAGCATGCCGATCACCCATGGCAAGGATTTGCGCTGCAAGGCGAGCGGAGTCTTTTAGCAATGACAAAAACGCAAAAGCTCAAAATTCGACTGCTAGAAGAAAAGTGACACTTATGTGTTCCTCCAGGGACTCCGAAGATTCCTGTCGAGTGGGCGTCCGCGCAACTATCTAGTTCCCCCAGTGTGGGGGGAACTCGAAGAATTGGCACCGGAGCGGGCCGCCACTAGAGGAGAAGGAGACCGTGTTGCTACCTCCTTGTTCTTAGAGTCCACGACTCCAGATTCTTGCACAAATTGGCAGTCGTCAGAAGACGACGACGCCGTTTGACTGCAAATGTGACGAATGTCACTTCAGAAGGGAAACTTCAAGGAAAACAAGATGAATTTGCAAAAATATAAAAAGTCACTAGTTAAATTTGTCGAGGTCGAAGGAATCATCCGACAACTCCTTGGCAACCGCAGCTTCTTCCGAGCGGGAGGAGCCATAACACGTACAGGCACAGCGGGGATCGGCTCCTTTGCAGCAGTAGGGGAGCCCTCCGGCGTCGATGGCGAGGAAGCATCTGAATCCTCATTGCGGGAGCGTTTGTGAGTCCCGTGGTCACCGAACTCAGGGGCTTCCTCTTCTTCCTCCACGAGAACGGTGGAGCTCGACTCGTGTTCTTCATCTACATCGCGAGGAATAATTCCTTCACGACGAGGAGGCAAATTGGCGACCACGACCCAGTCCTAACACAAGAAAAAGCATTAGTATACAAAGGATGCTACAAGCAATCGAAAAAGACAAGAAACTACGAAGAAAAATTCACCTCAGGTGGAGGATTGCTAGGGCAGTACGGAGGCACGACTAAGTCACCAGGGAGATCCTCCTTGGAGGTATACTTGGTTAGCAGTCGCAACCTCCTATCTACTTCACTAAAGGAGATGCCCTCCACAGAAATGCGAGTGGCATCACCAGCACCGGTCCAGTGGAACATCGGGTGCGCCCTGGCCCGCAGAGGCTGAACGCGGCGGCGCATCCAAGTGCGGATAAGTGATGGCTCAGTGTACGGCGCCAGAAAAGAGCTGGTGCGGTGTTGATGTAGAGCTCGTTGGGAACCCCAAGAGGAAGGTATGATGAGCACAGTAGCAAGTTTCCCTCAGTTATGAAACCAAGGTTTAATCGAACCAGTAGGACCAAGGAAACACCCCAAAAGTGTTGCTAGCTGAGCCTTGGCAGGGCGCACTACCGGTGCTAGTAGCAACGTGGAGACCTGCACAACACAACCACAGAACTTTGTCCCCAACTTGTGATGACGTTGCCAATCTCACCGTGTTTTGCGGAAAACAAAGGATTAAACGTATCGAATGGAAAGAAGTAAAAGTTTGCAGAAAGTAAACACAAAGCAGTAAAGTTTGTAGATTGTATGTAAAGAAAAAGGACCGGGATCCATAGTTCACTAGAGGTGGCTCTCCTTAGATAGATAACATGCTGGGTGAACAAATTACAGCGGGGAAATTGACAAACATCGAGAAAGCAATACATGCATATACTAATCATCTTGACTCCTTTGAGATTCGATTGGGCATTACAACATTATACATAGATCGCCATCCAACTGCATCTATGACTAATAATCCACCTTCAGGTTATCATCTGAACCCCCTCCAGTATTAAGTTACAAGCAGTTATTGCTTCTGAACTGCATGTAAAGTAAACAATACGATTGTTCTATGAACAAAGGATTGTTGTTTTCTCCCTAGTAGCAACAAACATCTAGTACCTTAGAGATTTCATCACTTCCCAGTTACGGAGGCATGAGCCCACTATCGAGCATAAATACTAACTCTTGGAGTTGCTAGCATCTACTTGGCCAAGATAGCCACTCACAACAGAAAGCATGCAAGATCACAAATAACAAAGACATGATAGAATCAATAATCAATCTGAAATAACATCTCAATATCCATCGGATCCCCGCAAACAAAACATGTAAGAATTACAAATAGATGATCTTGATCATGAACGGAGCTCACAAGATCTAAACATGAAAGCACAAAGGAGGAGAACCAGCCATCTAGCTACTACATGGATCCGTAGTCCAAGGATGAACTACTCACGCATCACACCGAAGGCTTGCATGGTGATGAAGAAGGCCTCCAGGGTGAATTCCTCTCTCCGGCAGGGTGCCGGGAAGAGCTTCAGATCCCTCCTGATCTAGGGATGGAGATGACGGTGGCTACAGACTCTTTCCTAGATTTTTGATTGGGTCCTTAGGGTTTTTGCCCCGAGGGCATCTTATAGACGGAAGAAGAGGCCGAGGGGGTGCCTGGGCTGGCCACACCACCCCCTGGCGTGGGCCAAGCTTGGCTGCACGGCCAAGTGGTGTGGCCGCCCTCTGGCCCCTCTCCGTCTCGTATTTTGACATCTGATGACTTCGGGAAAAGTAGGCACTTTGGCTTTTGTCCCGTCCAATTCCGAGAATATTCATTTTTTGACTTTCCTGGAACCAAAAACAGCAGAAATAAGGCAGCTGGCACTGTGGCTCTTGTTAATAGATTAGTCCAAGAAATCATATGAAAAGTACTCCAAAGTGTGGACAAAACACAAGAAAGTGGATAAAACCAAGCATGGAACATCAAAAATTATAGATACATTTACAATGTATCAACATCCCCAAGCTTAACTCCTGCTCGTCCTCGAGTAGGTAAGTGATAAAATGAAAGAATAATTTTTGAGGTGACATGCACCATCAAAGACTTGACCAAAGTATTTGTGAAACATTCAAAGCTAGGATCATAGTACTTAAATCATAACATGAAAGACAAAGTTCTAGCAATAAGACAAAGAAACTATGATGCAACATGAAAAGGTACAAACAAGAGATTCATGAATAACAATGCCTTGCAAGACGTTTATTTGTTTCACATAAAGAAAACATAGCATAATAGTATTCAGCTTGTCCCTCATAGAGTAGCAAATATAAATGCATAGGACACCTTCAAAGTTCATAAGAGTGACTAGATACAAATAGTTTAAAACAAGCAATATCAAGTTATGCATCAATCAACTAGTCTTGGGACAATGCAAATTGAACTAAGAATGGCCACTATGCTCTCAAAGTAGGTGCATAAAGGTAGAAGGTGGAGACTCAATTTAATGGAGGAAGAAAGGCCTTTATAAAAGGAAGTAGGGATTCAAGTCTCATAAAGAGCTTCCAAAAATTATGGTGCTTATAGCTTTCAGCTCTCATTGCCCCTATCATAAGCATCTTTAAGGTGATTAAGGTTAAAGTGACACAACTAAGAGGATATGCTTGACAGGTTATAAACCAAAATCTCATGCCCCTTACTTACGAAGACCGAACCTCATGCTACTCAACTTTAGTCATGAGTAAGCTCTTGTCATTGTAAGTACATGTGTATCATAAAGAACCGCCAACGGGGTACCCCTTGCACATGATACGGGAGCTTTCCCGTAATCAAAATGACAAGGTAAGCAGACAATGAGCATCTCATCGATCTTTTTATTTGCTATTTGCATAGGTTTTTATTGAGGATGCTTCATAGAGTGCTCATTATGGTGATGTTGCAAGTTTCCACCATGATTAGGCATGGCTTAGGCTAGCGGCCCAGGCGTTTCTCTAACACACATACAAACTCCATGATCTTACAAGTTCCACTTTTATTTCACAATCACGGATCCGTAAGCAAAAGAACATGATATCAACGGGGTACAAAGTACAAGTGCAATGTTGAAAGCGTTCCCCATGAAACATGGTTTTGCTAATTTCAACTTATAAAGCGCAAGCATATACGCAACAAAGAAGGACCCAATGGTTCAAGTTTATTAGATGCAAAAAGTAAAGTGTGCCATCAAGTTCGTGAGAGCTTTAATCACTAGTTTTCTCATAACGAGTTTAATTTGGAAGGTTGACAAAAACATGAATATACTTGGAATAGCATAAGCTAGTAGGTAGGTATGGTGGACTCTTTGGAATAACTTGGTTTAGGGAGTTGGATGCATGAGTGGAACTCATACTTGGTTGTGGAGGCTAGCAAAAGACTGGGAGCGACAAACTAAGAGAGCATTAATGGCCATAATCATGCAGAGCGACAAAACATCATTGATCAAAGCATAAAGTGATACTACAAGCTGAAAACTAAAGGATCATAAAGGCTATGGTGACTTGAGATAGTCATAACATGGTGTGAGCATGTGCCAAGTCAACCCAAATAAAGCATCAAAGGAGAATACCACTATACTATGCTTTAATATGCTAAAATAACGCATGATTCATCCAAGGCACATTAAGCAATCTCAATTGTTTATAACAAGTCATGCTACAACAAAGAATACTAAGCATAAAGCCAAAACAATATCAAGCATGGCATGACAAAGAATATGCCACATTCAAAAACAAGCTCTTTTTACCACATAAGTATGAACTTTCCTACTCTTTTCCAAACCAAACCAAACTATTTGCAAACCAATGTATGAAAGAGGGGGTCCAACCAATTTATTCAGAAAACTAAGCAAACTAAAGCAAACAAAAAACCAAAACAAAAACGAAAAAGAAGCTGCTCCAAGAACAACACAATTGTGCATGAAACAATAAAAATGAAGCGTTTGGAAGAAACCTAGGATTTTTATTGATGAAGAAGGGGATGCCTTGGGTATCCCCAAGCTTTGACGCTTGTACTTTTTGGATATTTCTTGGGGTGACACGTGTGGCATCCCCAAGCTTGAGCTTTCATCCATCCTTCATCTCATTACTCATTCCTTCCATACACCTGAAATTTTTCCTTCATACAAAACTTCACACAATCTTTATTAGCAACATTAGTGCACTCAAGATAAATAAGTCTTAAGGTTCAGTTATAACACGAAATAAACTTCCATTAGAACACTAGATACTGTAGCACTTCCCTCAAAAATCTCAATTCCCCAAAAGAACTCAAAAAGGAACCAACAAGAAGCAAATGCAGAAAATGGCAGAAATCTGTCAAAACAGACCAGCAGGTAAAGACGAATTTTTTCGAAGACCTTCTGTTGCTCAAATCAAAAAGTGTTGAACTAATGAAAGTTAGATAACAACCTGGGGCAGAAGCACAAAAACACGCCTCAAAAAGATGTTCAAAGATTTTACACGAATTTTTACGGTGAAGCACAGAAATCTGTTTCGGGACAGCAACTTTCCCAATCATTACTTCTCTCTCATTAGATGTTACTCTTGGCACAAATAGCAAATAAAAAGGATAAGGAGAGGTTATTACAGAGGTAATAACTTCCAAGACTCATCTAAAACTTTTGGGTTATCTCCCAATAAGTACTTTTCTTTAACGCCTTTAAGTTAGGCATAAGAAGCAAGAAGAAGGATCAAGTGTTCGAAGAAGCATTAAAACCAAATTTCTTGCCCTTACCTCTCTTACTTTTATTCTTAACCTTGGGGAAAATATGATTGTTTGGTGGAGAATAAAGGTGCATGGTCCCCTTTCCCACATCTATTATTGTTCCAAGAAGTTCTAATAGGGACCTTCCAAGTGTAATTTGTCCTTTTCCTACACATTCAATAACAAGATATTCAGTAGAAATCATTTTCCCAAGGATCTTTGTAAACACTCCTTCAGCTATTCCAATAGGTAATAAGGTAGCATTATTAGCAAGAGATATCTCTTTTCCTCCTTCAGTAAGCCTCCAAACATTCAAAGATTCATAAATATCCTTGGGCATAAGACAAAATTCAGACATGATATCACATCGGGCTTGAAATGTTTCAGTGTTTATCTCAATCTTTACTGTAGGGAGCCACTTTGATGGTTCAGAATTTATTGGAACATAATTGTGATGCTCCCTAAGCGTATTATAGCAATCTTTTAAGCTAGCAGTGCTAGTCTCAAGAGTGTTCAATCTAGCAAATATTTTTGCGAAAGAAATATCAGTTTGGTTAGGCAAGTTGTAAGTGAGGATCAATTTCTTTATAGCATTAATAGCATCATCCTCATTACATTGGAGAAAATCTCCTCCCACAACAGAATCTAAAGCATATCTATAGCAAAGAGCAATTTCAAGGTAAAAACTACTAAGGAACAAGCTTTGAGTCATTTTAGGCTCAGTTTTTTCATGTAGATCAGAGATTCTAGACCAAGCTTCTTTAAAACTTTCCTCAATTCCTTGTTTAAAAGTGAAAATCATTTCCTCGGGTGACATAGTGATTGGAGCAAGGCTAGACATAATGGCAACTTAAGATAGGAACTAATTTTTTGTGTGTTTTCAAATAAGAAAGCAAACTAGTAAAACTAATTTTTTGTGTGTTTTTTATAAAGAAACAAGCAAACAAAACAAAAAGAAACTAAGCAAAACAAAAATAACAAAGTAAAGAGATTGGTTATGAGGGACTCCCCTTGTGAAGATGTCCTTGACTCCCCGACAACGGCGCTAGAAAAATGCTTGATGGCTCAGTGTATGCCGTAAAAGTGTGCGGTGTTGATGTAGAGCTTGTTGGGAACCCCAAGAGGAAGGTATGATGAGCACAGCAGCAAGTTTCCCTCAGTTATGAAACCAAGGTTTAATTGAACCAGTAGGAGCAAGGAAACACCCCAAAGGTGTTGCTAGCCGAGCCTTGGCAGGGCGCACTACCGGTGCTAGTAGCAACGTGGAGACTTACACAACACAACCACAGAACTTTGTCCCCAACTTGCGATGAGGTTGTCAATCTCACCGTGTTTTGCAGAAAACAAAGGATTAAACATATCGAATGGAAAGAAGTAAAAGTTTGCAGAAAGTAAACACAAAGCAGTAAAGTTTGTAGATTGTATGTAAAGAAAAAGGACCAGGATCCATAGTTAACTAGAGGTGGCTCTCCTTAGATAGATAACATGCTGGGTGAACAAATTACAGCGGGGCAATTGACAAACTTCGAGAAAGCAATACATGCATATACTAATCATCTTGACTCCTTTGAGATTCGATTGGGCATTACAACATTATACATAGACCGCCATCCAATTGCATCTATGACTAATAATCCACCTTCAGGTTATCATCTGAACCCCCTCCAGTATTAAGTTACAAGCAACAGATTATTGCTTTACGAACTGTGTGTAAAGTAAACAATATGATTGTTCTATGAACAAAGGATTGTTGTTTTCTCCCTAGTAGCAACATCACATCTAGTACCTTAGAGATTCCTGTCACTTCCCCAGATTACCAGAGGCATGAACCCACTATCGAGCATAAATACTAACTCTTGGAGTTGCTAGCATCTAGTTGGCCAAGATAGCTACTAACAACGGAAAGCATGCAAGATCACAAATAACAAAGACATGATAGAATCAATAATCAATCTGAAATAGCATCTCAATATCCATCGGATCCCCATAAAAAACATGTCAGAATTACAAATAGATGATCTTGATCATGAACGGAGCTCACAAGATCTAAACATGAAAGCACAAAGGAGGAGAACCAGCCATCTAGCTACTACATGGATCCGTAGTCCAAGGATGAACTACTCACGCATCACACCAGAGGCTTGCATGGTGATGAAGAAGGCCTCTAGGGTGAATTCCCCTCTCCGGCAGGGTGCTGGGAAGAGCTTCAGATCCCTCCCGATCTAGGGATGGAGATGATGGCGGCTATAGACTCTTTCGTGGATTTTTGATCGGGTCCTTCGGGTTTTCGTCCCGAGGGCATCTTATAGGTGGAAGAAGAGGCCGAGGGTGTGCCTGGGATGGCCACACCACCCCCTGGCGCGGGCCAAGCCTTGCCGCGCGGCCAGGTGGTGGGCCGCCCTCTGGCCCCTCTCCGTCTCGTATTCTGACATCTGATGACTTCCGGAAAAATAGGCACTTTGGCTTTTGTCCCGTCCAATTCCGAGAATATTCATTTTCTGACTTTCCTGGAACCAAAAACAGCAGAAAACAGGCAATCGTGGCTCTTGTTAATAGGTTAGTCCAAGAAATCATATGAAAAGTACTCCAAAGTGTGGACAAAACACAAGAAAGTGGATAAAACCAAGCATGGAACATCAAAAATTATAGATACATTTGCAATGTATCAATAAGCTCTGCTCCACCAAATTCTTTGCCTATGCGCTTCTCGAGGTTGCAGACACGCTGATAGAGACCCTCTATCTCTTCAACTTTGGCAGGCATCACAGTGTTCTTCCACAACGTCCTCCGCTTGCAGGGCACCACCAGATTGAAGGGTGCGAGTCCAGAGTGTTCTCCATCCGCTTTCTGGTCGCGGATGTAGAACCACTTCTCCCGCCAACCTTGGACAGATGAAGTGAGCTTGATGTTGAAGTAGGTGACATTGGAATCAACGTGGATACCGCATCCTCCTATGTCATAGACTACAGAACCGGACGCCGATTGACATTTGAGATTGAAGAGATTTTTGAAGAGGCTGAAGTGCGGCTCGATTCCAAGCCAGCACTCGCAAAGAGTGATGAAACAATCAATGTGGAGGATAGAATTAGGGGTCAGCTGATGAAGCTGAATCCTGTAGAAACAAAGCAGACCCCTAACAAAAGGATGCAGGGGAAGAGAAAGACCGCGAATGATGAGCAAGGAACATCACTCAAAAAACGTTGGAGGATTGGTGATTACCTCGTCGCCGGGCACGCGCGAGTCATCCTCAGTGGCGGAGAACACCCCGTCCTGGCGCTGGGTGAACAACTCGGAAGACTTGATGATGGATGGGCACCACGCCCTGTTGGTGACGCGAGTCCCGATGCCCTTCTTCTTCCCAGCGCTGGCGGGGCTGGTGCCCGTGGTGGTGGCGCCTCCCTTCTTCTTGGCGGCAACAATGGCGGCCGCAGATCTAGCAGCGGAGCCTCCTTTCTTCTTGCCCATCTTGCACTGGCGATGTGAGCGCGGGAAATAGCTGGGGAAGATGCGCAGCTGGTCCAGTGTCATAGAGAAGATGTGCGCAAGGGAGCAGCAAGAACATCAATGGCAGAGGAAGCGCGAGCAAGAAGAGAGATGTGGGGAATTACCACACGGTGTGTCCCTACTTAACCTCCTAGCAGATGACATCCAACGGCCAGAAGAAAATCTACCAGACACGTGGCGCACATCGACACTGACGCGTGGCAAGGGTAAACCATGAACAGTCCCCCACTACTCCCATTACACGCGGAAATCGAGGAGACGTAGTTAAAATAGAAGATTACGCACGCCCGGCCAAATCCAAGTCAGAAAGTGGGACCCACTACTTGTTACGTCCCGTCAAAGTCGCTCACGCGGGCAACTAAGGTCACCTCATCGTCAACACTAACATCATCAACTCCAGCAGCAGAATGTTTTGACTACTTTAGTCCTTGCTCGAGTCTTCGACTCAACCAAGCACTCGGGGGCTACTCCTAACAGGAGCGCTGGCCGTGCACCTGAAGAATTTTATGAAGATTTCCAAGCATCACGAAAACCCTTCACTCGAATCAACGATTCGATTGTGGATTCCGTGTTACTCCCATAGGGAGCACTGAAAGCACATTCGACTGAAACAAGCAACAAAAGACGACATCAATTGCAAAATGTTTTTAGTCCCTACTCGAGTCTACGACTCGAATAGGCACTCGGGGGCTACTCCCATAGGGAGCGCTGGCCGCGCACCCTATGATTATTTTTTCTTGTACATCATACTGTGTGTCGATAACATCCACACTCGAATGCTATGCTGACTCCGCCTCATATCTTTCCCTACAAAGAGATTGCGTCTCCTGGGTCACCCGAATCATCTCCACGATGGAAAAATTCGGATGTCGCGCTTACAGCGTGAAGATAAGACCTAAATAAGGCCTGGCAACGCATCTACTACACACTACCAAAAATATATCCGTGCCTACAGGTGCGATGAATATGCCTTGACGAACGCGTCGAGTGCTCACACTTACACACTAGAATTCGACTCCTGTAAGACCTCTGTGGCCTGAGTCGAATTATGCCAGCACTTTTCCGAATTCGAGTCCGGGGACTCGAGTTTGAGTAGATTGTGTTGTTTTGCCCTAAGGCAGTTAACTGATACCAATACATCGGATAAATTAGGCACGTATATCAACAATCCCTATGACATGAAATAGAACACTCGGATATATATTCAGCTATGCACTCGAAAGACTTCATAAAGTCTCCACTCGAATCTGCGATTCCACTGGACACTCGGGGGCTACTGACATGGGCATACCCTACAGGTACTCGAGTTGGGCATATACGGTCCAGATATGGAAGAAGCCCGCGATGTTACTAAGGCCTAATGTAGGATTCGGGTAACTCACGGAGACTTCGATTGCTTGCAGCACAAGACAAAAACTCAAGATAGAAAGTTTGAAGGGATGAACCCTAACCTGTAACTGACTCGACCTGCTACCTGAGACCTATCCCATCTATATAAAGGCTAGGAGGGGGCGGCGAGGAGGACAATCACAACCCTAGTTTCCACAACCTCGCCAGATTGCATCTGTGCACCCCTGTTACTTTTGAATCCCTCGATAATTTCAAGAGCAGACAAGCAGGAGTAGGGACCTCTACGAGGCCTGAACCTGGGTAAAACTTGTGTCCCTGTGTGCTTGTTTGCTAGCCGATTGATGCCTCCAGCACTCCCTCCTTCTCCAAAACCCAAGTCCATAACAATGGGCATTGACGAGTTAAACCCTCATAAGATCCCAAAGCATGCATTGGTGGTTGTTTGCTCCTTCTCTCGGTGTGGAGCTTGGAATGCTTGCTAGTTGGATGGCCGAGATTGTTGCATTACGACGCGTATGTAGATGACGACAACCTGCTGCGGCTCCCCATGTGGGCTTACAAATGGGACGTGGTCTTCTAACCCCCAGGCGACCCTGTGGTACTGTATAGGAGATACACTAACGAGTTTGATGCGATAACCCCGGATTAGGTGACAATTTCCACTTTGTCGGTCAATACTATGTCTTCAATGTAGAATCTTGCATTTGACATGAGTGTGGTATGTTGCAGGTGATGTGGGAGCCATACAGTCCAAGGAGAAATTTGGGTGTCTCGGATGACTATGCGCTTAACCCGAAGTGCACGGAAGAAGCATGTCTATGGCTAATGTGTTGCCCCTTGATATGCATGTGGGCGGTTAAGCATCACCAACCACATCATGTAATGACCCAGTTTGGGTTATTTCAGGTGAACCCGCCTGAGTGGAAGGACACGGACATACATCTCCATGGGTAAGATTTCATCTTTCATCTATGATGTAATTGAAGGGAATATGCCCGAGAGGCAATAATAAAGTGGTTATTATCTTATTCCATGTTTATGATAAATGTTTATTTTGCATGCTATAATTGTATTGATCGGAAACATCAATACATGTGTGTTTAATAAACAAAAAGGGTTCCTAGTTATGCCTCTCTTATAGACTAGCTTGTTGATTAACAAGATGATCAAGGTTTCCTGATCATGGACATTGGATGTTGTTAATAACAAGGTCACAACATTAGTTGAATGATGTGATGAACATTCATCCGAAGTATAGCATTACGATCAAAGTCATTATGTTTATATTGCTATAACACTGTACGAAGTAATCTTTATCCTTAGACCATGAGATCATGTTAATTGCTAACACCGGAAGAGTATCTTGATAACATCAAACGTCACACCGTAACAGGGTGACTATAAAGGTGGGTTCGATTACTACGAAGGTGTTATGTTGAGGCTCATGGATCAAGAGTGGGATTTGTCCATCCCGATGACGGATAGATATACTCTGGGCCCTCTTGGTGATATCACATTGAAATAGCTTGCAAGCAAGTGATGTGATCACTAGAATGTTATATCACGGGAACGAGAAAAGAGTACATGTCGGTAACGAGATAAAACTAGGTATGGAGATACCGATGATCAAATCTCGGACATGTAATATATCGAGGGACAAAGGGATTTAGTTACAAGCGTTAAAGGTTCTCACGATCACAGAAGTCATCGTTGAATGTGTAGGAGTCAGTATGGATCTCCAGGTCCCGCTTCTGATTATTGATCTGAGAGGGGTCTCGATCATGTCTGCATTATTCGCGAACCGTAGGGTGACACACTTAAGGGATACCGACACCATTTGGAGCAAATACGTTTCAGATAAAGATTTAAGAAAGCGCTAGAATTATTTCAATAGACACCGAAACTGTTTCGGGTGAAAATGTTGAAATTGGTTCTGCATGTAATATGGAAATGTTGCAGGGGGTTTTATGTGAATGTTTGTTAATTAAAGTAATTAACAAAATTCTGAATAAAATTAATAAAATAGTTTTATTAAATGAGAGAGCATTAAATTTGGAGAAATTTAATGCATTTAAAGTGGAGACTTTAAAAGAGAATGTGAAGGGGCATTTTAATGTGGAGGGGTTACCACCACATGAATGGGGGAGGTGAGGAGTCACCCCCATGCGCCGGCCATGGAGAGAGGGGCACCCCCTCCTCCTATAAAAGGCCACCCTCACTCCCCTTCTTCCTCACACCTCCTCGTGAAGGATCTCTCTCCCCCTCTAGTATTATTCCCCCATGGTCTCAGATTAGTGAGATACATGTTCCCGGTGGCTTTATCTGGAAAGGAGTTGTTGCTTCCGCTGCTTTGCTGGAGCGAGGGACGGAGGTTGTCAGGGTACCAGAAGTGTGTGCGATCACGGATGCACCGCTGCTTTGTGGTGCTGGACTTGGTGGTGCTGGACTTGCTGGAGCTGGATCTAAAGGACGTGCTAGAGCCGGACCTGCTCAGACTTCCACACGATCTTGAGATTGGCAAGTGTACGAGTACATCAACCACGAGTTCCTACTCGTTAACAAAACTCGTTATCTTCGAGGGTAAGTTCTCGATGGATGTATGTCCACCCGTTGCTCTGTACCTAGTAGATAGATCTTGGCGTATAGTTCTCATCGTAGGAAATTTTTTGTTTTCTATGTTGCGGACGCAACAGTAATTTGCGTATGTAATAACACTCTAGGATTTGTTGTTGTGCAGCTTGGACAGGAAGAAGTAGAGGAAGGAGAAGGATTGGGGCAAGATTCACGCCAAGTACATTGCCAAATTCAAGAAGTGAGTGATCGAGGCTAAGAAATAAAAAGGAACCCAGGAAAGGGATTTCAGTCAGGATGCTTTCAACAATTACCTAACATGGTTTCTTGACCACGCTCGTGTGGAGATATACCCTCGAGCTTTTCAGGAAGAAATTTTGGAGGAGCCATTGCTATTTGACGAACTTGCCGATGTACAATACAACAAGATAATCAGAGAAGGGCGACAAACCTCCTTTGCTCCATTGTCAACTTTGTGGTAATGTGTATCGATTGCTTTTTTCAGTCTAGGTACTTTTCACACCTCACACGGTTTCTTACTTATGTATTCTTGTCTATGACAGCGCACAGAGGTAAGGAAGTTAGCCGATGCATGCGAGGAAGCCTTCGAGACATACCCTCATGGAGAGAAGGGAGAGAGTTTGTTTAGAGGGTTTGTTAAGAAGCAGGCCCTACGGTTAAGGCGGATTTCGAACTTGCTAGGTTGTCGTGACCCCGAGGTGGCAACACTGTCCCACTCATGATCCAACACGCCCTCTGACCCTACTATCCATCATGACTCTACATCGGAGGACGAGGAGGACACCCCTGAGGTAGCAAAGCATTGCACCAACACAAAGCATTTCCGTACTATATGTCCTCAACATTGTTCTTTTTTGATAGCCCCAAGATGAAGAAAGCGACGATGACGACGAGATGACGTTGGGCACATATGCTCGATATAAAGTCCATGAGCGGTCTGACTACATGTTCAAGCCAAGGAAACCCAAGAATCCTTACACACCGGACCCTCGTGGCCCAGGCAAAGAAGGCCAAGAAGACGTACACGGAGGAAGGATGATGATGCAGAACCGGTCACGAGAAAGCTTCCCGCGTGAAGGGGCCAAGGAAAGAAGACGACTCATGGGAAGTATATGGAAGTAGAGGAAAGAAGGTATCTTATATTTGAACTTATGCACTTTTTGTCATGTGGTCTTCTGATCCTCTAAACTTCTAGTGAACTTTTGATCTCGTGTGACTTGTCGTGAGCTTATGATCTTGTGACATGTTAGTTTGATCTAGATTGTGGGAACTGTTTGATGAAACTGATCTTGTGTGACTTGTTTGTGGAGATTCTTCTTGTGAATTTGTTTGTGTAAACTCGTTGCTTGTGAACTTGTGAACTATGATGAATCTGCCTTGACAGGAAAGTGCAACACCACATGCAGCGGCGCCGCACAATGCAACGCTAGCGACCATGGAGCCGCACAATCCGGAACGACGCTCCCAGAACTCTGTAAACTTTTCTCCAATTATGCGGGGCCACAAGGTATGGCGCTGCACATCCACCTGGGATGGCGCTGCACATCCACATGAAAGTGCAGCTCCATGACTCAAGGTGTTGCAAGCTTCAACGCCATCCACCGTGGCGCCACACTTCCTTGCCCAACTTACTATTTGCTCACTGACTACTTTTAACCAGAAGTGCGGCGCCACATCTGACGGTGTTGCATGATGCAATGCCACGATGCAAGGCATTGCACGCTGCAACACCACCTCCCTTAGAGCTACACTTCCTTGCCCGACTTCCCATTTTCTCTCTGTCTGGTTTTAACCAAAAGTGTGGCGCCAACTCTGACGGTGTTGCACTCTGTAGTTCCATGATGCAAGGTGTTGCGTGCTGCAACGCCACCTCCCTTGGCGCGGCACTTCCTTGCCCGACTTCCTGTTTTCTCTCTATCTACTTTTAACCTGAAGTGCAGCACCATGACTCAAGGCGTTGCACGCTGCAACGCCACCTCCCATGGCACCGCACAACCAGGATACACTAGCCACTGGCCATTCTTCTGCATGTTTTGATGGCTGTTAAATGAATGACACCAACATAAATTCCATAGTGGCTAACACATGCAAAATAACACAAAGTTTG
Organism: Avena insularis; assembly: GCA_023614405.1. Taxonomy (NCBI): domain Eukaryota; kingdom Viridiplantae; phylum Streptophyta; class Magnoliopsida; order Poales; family Poaceae; genus Avena; species Avena insularis. Next base: position 652,078,712 of record CM042690.1, on the reverse strand, counting down.
AGTTTTGCACCTCAATATAAGCACCTAATACATGGCGTTTTTGAAGAAGATATGCCCTAGAGGCAAATAATAAATAGTTTTTTATTGTCATATCTCAATTAGTTCATAATAGTTTCGTACTATGCTATAACTGTATTAATACGAAATGTTAATACACATGTGGTATATAAACAAACTAAGTCTCTAGTTACCTCTAGCGAACTAGTTCATTGGTCATGAGGATGATCTAGGGTTTTGAGATCATGGGCATTTATGCCAATTGACAATGAGGTCATGTCATTAGTTGAATGATGTGATAGACAAACATCCCAACAAGTTGTATCATAATGAGATCTAGTTACAAAGTTCACCATTAGTGATAAACTAAGGAAATCTCGCAACCTGACCCTTAGACTGTAAGATAATGCAAATCACCATTCTGGAGGGAGCTTAGATGGTTATCAAGTATCATTCCGTGACTAGATGATCAAAAAGGTGTCACTCAGGTTTCCCAAAGGGGCGTGTAGAGGAGTACATATCAAGACCAGGATTTGCCCATCCATGTAACGGACATATACGTTCGTGGCCATCTCGATGGCGTTGCATTAACGAAGCTTGCAAGCGTGTGACCGGGTCACGGAATGCAACGGCATGGGAACGAGAAAACAAGTTCATCGGTAACGAGATCGAACGAAGGTATGGAGATACCATAGATCAAATCTCGGGTGAACTAGGTAGCAAAGGGCAAAGGGAATGGGAAACGGCATTTACAATTCCAATGGAATTATCATCATGGAATGCACAGGGGGTCATTATGGGCATCCTGGTCCTGCTATTGATCATTGATGGAGATCATGTGCCATTCTCGAGCCATGGGTAAATACACTTAAGGGTACGATGAGCTAGAGATCCTCTGTAAGTTGGAATCACCATATAAAAGAGAAAAGGAAATTGGAAAAGTTCTGTGAGAGAACCGGAATCGTTCCGGGAAAGTTCCGAAGTCGTTCAGAGGAAATCGAAAGGGAACCAAAAGGTGTTTTGGGTCAGATCGGGTTTTGTAATATCTACTTACATATTAATTAATGTAATTAATATTAAATATAATATTAAAATCTAATCTGAAGGGGTATTCCACTTATGGGCCAAACTTCCTAGGGAAAAGGGCCCATGAGGGGAAACTGCAAGAGGGAAGGGCCAAGGGCCAAAGGGCCAAGGCCTAGCCACCACAAGGGGGCCCATCCGGCCAGCCTAGGGCTGTGCACGGGGTAGGGCCCACCCCTGGTCAGCTGGCCCATGAGGCATATGCGCCTCCCCCTCTCTCTCCCTTGAATAGTCCCACATGGGAAACCCAAAGGGGAGGGCACACCTCCCCCCTATATATAGAGGTGCCCATGGGTGGGATTAGACACACAATTTGAGATGTTCTCTAAGGCGGTTTCCTTAGAGAATTCCTCCCTCTCTCTCTACATAGTTGTCTCCACGCGTTGGCACGGTCCCAAGAAAGGACTGTTCGCGCAAGAGATGGTGCACCTGCAGCACGCCATTGTGCTGTAGGGATTCCAAGATGGAGATCTACTTCCGCACTCCCGGCTGGGATCAAGGAGTCCAAGGTTGTCATCATACACCATATGTGTACGAAACCTCGAGGGTGCCTCATACGAGGGAACCTTGGATGTCGTGAGCCGGAGCTGCTGCACGATGAAGATGGAGCAAGGGGTAACCTGCGAGGAGCTTCGTGACCTTGAGGTCGGCTACAAGTTCGACTACTTCAACCATGTTCCCCTCGGAACGTTAAATGCGTACGGTCTACAAGGGTATGTATTCTATATGCTCCGATTGTTACTACATTACTACATAGATATATCTTGGGCATTCGGGAGTTCCAACATAGGATTTTTTTTGTTTTCTGCTACGGAATCCTTCAGTGGTATTAGAGCCAATCTATGCGTAGGAGTGCTGTACGACTAGTACGCACACGTTTTGTGCGGGCATTGATCCCTTAGTTGTTACCCTCTAACGTGTACTTGTTTATATCGCGGTTTTGTTTGATGAAGCGGCCCGGATCGACACTTCAATAGTTTTGTGCGGGCATATTCGTACACGAGACTGGTTCCACGCTCGATATACGGATTGTTCCGTATAAGTGGCTAGCGGGTGTCTATCTCTCATTTAATAGTTGATATAGCATTTACAACAGAGGCCCCGAAAGGGGTGTAGTAGAGACAACTATTGGATCCATGTTGTGGTTGGAAAGTTCATAGTTTAGAAACAGTTCTATTGCGAAAGCCCTAACAAGCATGTAAAACTTGCAATAGATAAAGTAGAGGCGTCTAACTTTATTTTTCAGGAGGGCATGTGATTTGATATGGTCATGGTTGTTACGAAGGTAAAGTAGTTTAATTTTATGTTACTAAGTAGTATAGTAATAGCCATCATTCCGATGGATGACCTGCTGGTGGTGTCGTGGACTTGGCGTCAAACCAGGGGCAAGATGGAGATCATGCCGGAGCGCTCGATGGAGATCAAAGCGCAAGAAGAAGGACCATATAGTATCACAATATACATGTGATGTTGATACCTGTTTTACATCTTATTATATGCTAGTATTAGATACTCAACGGTAGCAAATAAGATGATCCCTAAATAATTCCAATGATAGTGTTCCCCTTATGTGTGCAGCACCAAGAAAGTTCTCCGTTATGAGGCAGTCCGTGATGATCGGGTGTCAGACATATCTGCGTTCGCATACAGTGGGTGTAAGCCATGTTGCACAACAAATACACACAAGTTAGATTTGGTGAGCCTAGCATGTGTAGACATGGCCTCGGAACACAAGAGACCGAAAGGTCAAGCATGAGTCACATGGTTGATGTGATTGACATTAGGTTTTTATTGTCATATCTCAATTAGTTCATAATAGTTTCATATTGTGCTATAACTGTATTAATACAAAACGTTAATACACGTGTGGTATGTAAACAAACTAAGTCTCTAGTTACCTCTAACAAACTAGTTCATTGGTCATGAGGATGATCTAGGGTTTCGATATCATGGGCATTTATGCCAATTGACAATGAGGTCATGTCATTAGTTGAATGATGTGATAGACAAACAGCCCAACAAGTTGTATCATAATGAGATCTAGTTACAAAGTTCACCATTAATGATAAACTAAGGAAATCTCGCAACCTGGTCCTTAGATTGTGAGATAATGCAAATCACCGTTCTGGAGGGATCTTAGATGGTTATCAAGTATCATTCTGTGACTGGATGATCAAAAATGTGCCACTCAGGTTTCCCAAAGGGGCGTGTAAAGGAGTACATATCAAGACCAGGATTTTCCAATCCATGTAACGGACATATACATTTGTGTCCATCTCGATGACGTTGCATTAACGAAGCTTGCAAGCGTGTGACTGATACATTGCAAATGTATCTATAATTTTTGATGTTCCATGCTTGATTTTATCCACACTTTGGAGTACTTTTCATATGATTTCTTGGACTAACCTATTAACAAGAGCCATAGTGCCATCTGCCTATTTTCTGCTGTTTTTGGTTCCAGGAAAGTCGGAAAACGAATATTCTCGGAATTGGACGGGACAAAAGCCAAAGTGCCTATTTTTCCGGAAGTCATCACATACCAGAATACGAGACGGAGAACGGCTGGGGGCCGGCCACACCACCTGGCCGTGCGGCCATGCTTGACCCGCGCTAGGGGGTGGTCTGGCCGACCCCAGCACCCCCTCGGCCTCTCCTTCCGCCTATAAGATGCCCTCGGGACGAAAACCCTAAGTACCCGATCAAAAATCCATGAAAGAGTATGTAGCCACCGTCATCTCCATCCCTAGATCGGGAGGGATCTGAAGCTCTTCCCGGCACCCTGTCGGAGAGGGGAATTCACCCTGGAGGCCTTCTTCATCACCATGCAAGCCTCCGGTGTGATGCGTGAGTAGTTCATCCTTGGACTATGGATCCATGTAGTAGCTAGATGGCTGGTTCTCCTCCTTTGTGCTTTCATGTCCTAATCTTGTGAGCTCCGTTCATGATCAAGATCATCTATTTGTAATTCTGCATGTTGTGTTTGCAGGGATCCGATGGATATTGAGATGCTATTTCAGATTGATTATTGATTCTATCATGTCTTTGTTATTTGTGATCTTGCATGCTTTCCGTTGTTAGTAGCTATCTTGGCCAAGTAGATGCTAGCAACTCCGAGAGTTAGTATTTATGCTCGATAGTGGGTTCATGCCTCGTAACTGGGAAGTGAAATCTCTAAGGTACTAGATGTGTTGTTGCTACTAGGGAGAAAACAACAATCCTTTGTTCATAGAACAATCGTATTGTTTACATTACACACAATTCGTAAAGCAATAATCTGTTGCTTGTAACTTAATACTGGAGGGGGTTCGGATGATAACCTGAAGGTGGATTATTAGTCATAGATGCAGTTGGATGGCGGTCTATGTATAATGTTGTAATGCCCAACCGAATCTCAAAGGAGTCAAGATGATTAGTATATGCATGTATTGCTTTCTCGATGTTTGTCAATTGCCCTGCTGTAATTTGTTCACCCGGCATGTTATCTATCTTAAGGAGAGCCACCTCTAGTGAACTATGGATCCCGGTCCTTTTCTTTTACATACAATCTACAAACTGTTTACTGCTTTGTGTTTACTTTCTGCAAACTATTACTTCCTTCCATTCGATATGTTTAATCCTTTGTTTTCAGCAAAACACGGTGAGATTGACAACCTCATCGCAAGTTAGGGACAGAGTTCTGTGGTTGTGTTGTGCAGGTCTCGACGTTGCTACTAGCACCGGTAGTGCGCCCTGCCAAGGCTCAGCTAGCAACACCTTTGGGGTGTTTCCTTGCTCCTACTGGTTCGATTAAACCTTGGTTTCATAACTAAGGGAAACTTGCTGATGTGCTCATCATACCTTCCTCTTGGGGTTCCCAACGAGCTCTACATCAACACTGAGCCATCAGTGACCGGGTCACGGAATGCAACGACATGGGAACGAGAAAACAAGTTCATCGGTAACGATATCGAACAAAGGTATGGAGATGTCGTAGATTAAATCTCGGGTGAACTAGGTATCAAGTGGCAAATGGAATGGGAAATGACATTTGCGGTTCAAACGACATTATCATCATGGAACGCATAAGGGGTCATTATGGGCATCCCGGTCCCGCTATTGATCATTGATGGAGATCATGTCTCTGCCATTCCCGAGATGTGGGGAAATACACTTAAGGGTACGACGAGCTAGAGATCCTCTGTAAGTTGGAATCACCATATGAAAGAGAAAAGGAAACCGGAAACGTTTCGTGAGAGAATCAGAATCATTCCAAGAAAGTTCCAAAGTCGTTTGGAGGAAATCGAAAGGGAACCGAAAGGTGTTTTGGGTCAAATCGGATTTTGTAATATGTATTTACATATTAATTAATGTAATTAATATTAAATATAATATTAAAATCTAATTTGAAGGGTTATTCCACTAATGGGCCAAACTTCCTAGGGGAAAAAGGCCCATGGGGGTAAACCGCAAGAGGGAAGGGCCAAGGCCTAGCCGCCACAAGGGGGGCCACCCGTCGAGCCTATGGTTGTGCGTGGGGTGGGTCCCACCCCTAGCCGGCTGTCCCATGAGGCCCATGCGCCTCCCCCCTCTCTCCCTTGAATAGTCCCACATGGGAAACCCAAAGGGGAGGGGACACCTCCCTCCCCCTATATAAAGGGGTGCCCATGTGTGGGATTAGACACACAATTTGAGATGTTCTCTAAGGCATTTTCCTTATAGAATTCCTCCCTCTCTCTCTACATTGTTGTCTCCACGCGTTGGCACCGTCCCAAGAAAGGACTGTTAGTGCAAGAGACGGTGCACCTGTAGCACGCCGTTGCGCTGCAGGGATTCCAAGCCGGAGATCTACTTCTGCACTCCCGACAGGGATCAAGGAGTCGGAGGTCATCATCGTACACCGTATGTGTACGAAACCTCGAGGGTGCCTCATATGAGGGCCCCTTGGATGTCGTGAGCCATAGCTACTACACGATGAAGATGGAGCAAGGGGTAACATGCAAGGAGCTTCACGACCTTGAGGTCAGCTACGAGTTCGACTAATTCAACCACATTCCCCTCGGAACGTTAAATGCGTACGGTCTACAAGGGTATGTATTCTATATCCTCCGGTCATTACTGCATTACTACATAGATAGATCTTGGGCATTAGGGAGTTCCAACGTAGGAATTTTTTTGTTTTCTTCTACGGAACCCTTCAGTTTTTTCCCTTAAGGCGCTTTACATACTTAAAGTTCACGACAAACTCAAAGTTAGACATACTGAAAGTTCGACATAATCAAAGTTTGACATAGCAAGAGTTCACAGAAGCATGCTCGACATTTCTCTATTGTGTCGAGAAAGTTCATTTCCCCTTTGCCTTCCTCTTCCTCTATTCTTCTTCCTCCTCCTTTTCCCTCAAGTCATGAGCAAGTTGAACCACCACGTCGAACCATGCCTCGTATTGTCGTCTACTCTCCTCTTTCCTCTTGCTCTCTTCTTCCTCTTGTATGCGAGCCGCTCTACAGCTACCCTATCAAATTGACGATGATTCTCCCTCTCTTTCCTAAGGTTCTTCAAAAACACACTCATTTCCTATTTTGCTTTTCTTTCTGCTTCCTCTCTCTTTTCCTTCTCTTTCTTTGCTCTTCTTTCCTTTGCCGCATGCCATCTCCTGTCGAACACTTCGTCAAACAACCTTTATTTTTCGGCCTTATTCTTTTCCTCTTCCACTTTCTTCATACTCTCTTCTTCCGCCGCATCTTGCTCCCTCACCCTCCTTAAAGCCTCCTCCCACACCCATGAGAAACTCGGACGTTCCCGTCATTGACCTTCCCCTGCACCCCCTTCCCCTTGTTGGGTTGAGTAGACATACCTACAACAAAATTTGCAAGATAAAAGTTAGTAATGACAATTGAGAGGAAGTAATGCATAGTGAAAAAAACTAATAACAAAATTAGTAGAGGAACATACAGATTTGGTCCTGCCAAGTAACCTATCATACTAGGTGGATTAAAACCACCACGCCCTCTTCTAAGCCTAAGTTGTCGACCTCTTTGTTGCCTAGGAGCTTGTTGCCTAGGGACATGTTGGCTTGGGACTTGTTGGCTATTTCTCCCTTAGATTGGGACTTGTTGGCTAGTTATCCCTTGGCTTGGAACTTGTTGGCTACAACTCAGTTGGCTAGTTATCCCTTGGCTTGGAACTTGTTGGCTACCACTCAGTTGTATAGTTCTCCCTTGGCTTGGAACTTGTTGGCTACCACTCGGTTGGCTCGTAACTTGTTGGCTACCACTAGGTTGGCTAGTTCTCCCTTGGCGTGTGCTTGCGTCATTTCCTTTTGCTCTCTTCCTTTGAGAACACTTTCTTGCATTGTGTCCTTCACCACTTCATGATACACACCAGGCTCTCTCACGAGGCTCATGGAATTGGTTGTTGTACGTTTCTCAACCACCACCATGGCCCCATCTGTCCATGTTGCTCCTAAAGTGCTTTATCTTGCTTCTTCCATGTTTAATCACCTTCCATTTTGGATCAGGCCATAGTTGAATTCCATGGTACTCTGGCCATTATGATTGGTCCAAGTATGGGTGAAATATAGGGGACCATGTCTTCCTAGTAGTATCGATAGAGAAGTTGGACTCTCTCACCATGAGCGGATGATTATAGTCCAAATGTCACGTGCGAGCTGCTGTTAGCAAGTACAAGCACGCAAGATGAAGCAAAGAAGGCCTTTCGCATGTGCACTCACAAGTCTTGAGTGAGACCTTGAACGCTCGGCCTCCGTGTTGGACACCATCAGCCGTGGTGCCTCCTCGCTCCGTAACTTGGTAAATTAGCTCGTCATTATCAAATGCCATGACAACTTGGGAATCTGCTTTCCTTGGCTGATACTCCATCCAATCGTCAACCTTAGGTGGGTACTTGTATTTATGCTTGTTCTTGTAGTCTCCTACAATCTGCCTATCCATTTCAGCTGAGTAGTTTAGAAAATACTCATTCAACTTGTCGATTGTATATCAAACTATTGCCATGACGGGCAATGCACAAACACCTTTGAGCAACTTGTTGAAGCATTCTGCCATGTTGCTTGTCATTTGACCATACCTCTAGATGGGCTTGTTGGTTTGCGGCCCGAAAGTTCGTGGGCGAGTGCATCCTGGTACCCGAGTTGGCATCAATCTCGTGGAGGGGCCGTAGTAGAATTGCCAATTGTCCAGAAGGGCCAAATGGGGGTGAATACAAATCTAACAGCCAAACGGTCGGTTGAACCAGACGAAAAAGGTTGAACTCAAATACCGTCGTTATGTCAACTCTTCTTGGCCCGCCCTGTCAGTATTCCCCGTTATCTTTTGCGGTCGTGGACTAGTTTACCCCTGCGTGGACCAGATCTATTTCTTTGCTCTACTCTGCTCTACTCTTCTCCCTGCTCCCCTCCCCATAACCTTTGCTCAGCTTCGGCTACTCGTCTCAGATCAGAGCTTGCACTTGCTCTAATTTGCGTCCCCGCCATGTCCGGTCAACCTCCCACGCCCCTAATCGAAGCTCGTAGCCGTCACCATCGCATTGTCCGCCGTATCGGAGCTTCGCGTCCCCAGACTAATATCTCGCCTCTGGTTAGTCCTTCTCGCACGACGGAGCACGTCTCTTCGGGCGATGCTAGCCGGCGACCGGCCTCGGGTAGTTGCGTGCTGCCGCGCACCCTAGGCATGGTAGCCCTGGCACAGAAGTTCGACGACCACACTCTCATGGCCACTGTGCTAGGCGTCCGTCCCACCGTGTCGCTGGCAGAGTTGCTGTCGGCTTTCATGTCTCGTTTTGGGATCATATGAAATGAGGTCAAGATTGAGGTATGCGCGCCGCCATTTGATTTTTTCGTCCGGTTCGAGCATAGCTCAGACACCGAGTGCGTTCTGCATTCTTCCCATTCTTTCGAGTGCTGCGAGGAGAAAATGAGCTTCATGCGTTGGCATCACGCCTGTGGGTGGGACGATCGCTTGGGGCAGCTTTGTTTCTTCTCCAAACTTGGCTTTGACGACCTCCCATTGGATGCTTGGGAGCCGGAGGCCCTCAAGCAGGTCGTTAGTAGCCTTGGCGGCGAGCTGGTGGAAATCATGCCACCGAGCGACAGATGGGTCATCAAGGTAAAGGCGTGGCTGAAAGATCCTGACACCGTTCCTAAGATGTATGAGGTGCAGATTCCAAGCAGGGCAGGGCGACAGCTTTGCTGGAAGCACCCGGTCATCATCCACCTGGAGGAGGATCTGGAATCGGTACATGGCATTCAGGACCCTGAACAGGCAGCCAGAAAGCATCCTCGTCACCTGTAGTGTTGGCCTAGAAGTATCGATGGCACAGGACCAACACCGTTTCGTGATGGCGCACACAGTTTCGGTGGGGAAACTGGGCTTGGACAAGCTGGTGGTTCTGATTTCCCTCGAGTGAAGACATAACTCTAGTGAATTGTTGTAGTATGTATGGCTAATGAATTTGTAGTATGGAGAGCATAGCAGGAAGTTAGCATCAACTAAAAATGTGTAATAGATTGAATCGATGTAGTATGTATGGTTAATAAATTTGAAGTATGTGTGTCTACTGCATCTGTGTTGAACACCGTGCTTTATAATTTTTGTGAATAACCAAGAACAACCTCATGAAAAGAGGGTGGTCTAGCAATGAGCATTGTCAATTCTGTGGCTGCCATGAAAATATAGTCCATCTCCTCTTCAAGTACAAGGTAGCTAGATTTGTAACACATTGAACTACAGGACCATTTTGTAGACAGCACAAGACAAAGGAAAAATGGTTTACAGCACACACAATAGACGCAAAATCTGTACATAAACTGTCGTCTGAATTTTATCTGTCTGGGATAAAAAATGCCAGTTAACTGGATTTAACCACGAGTAGTAATTGAAGGAAATAATAATTGATAGTATTTGTTTACAATAGTAGTACTCCATACAAAAGGGTCTTATACCTGCACAAAAGTGGGCTAAACTTCCTACTAGTTTATAGAACAATGTGTCAGTATTTCAACTACAAAAGCCATTCTTCAGTCTAAACTTAAATATTCTACACTGAAGAAACTGCAGATCTCCACCAGAAAATTTGGTTGGACAATTGCCTTGAGAGGGCGTAAGTTCTTTGATCATTTAACCCAAACTAATCTATTGCCTTCCCGCCAAACTACAAGAAATCTACATCGCTCATGCACGATCGCTTTGCGTGCGCCAGTCCAGGTTCAGTAGGACCATCCGCGTCGCTGCAACAATTTCTTCGAAACTGAAATTCGGCATCTTATTTTTGGGATCATAGGTCTATGTGAACTAGAACCTGAATTTCGGTGCTGAGCTGATGCTCGTCGCCGGCTCTAGCTGTCGAACAATCCAACATGCTGAATGTAGACGCTTGGTCACCGCCGCGGTACGGCCTCTGATGATGCATTAGATGGAGCATCTTTGCCACATATGGCGTGTTCCTAGCCTCCCCCACTGCGGTAAGGTAGCCCACGCTGAAGCATGGACGCAAGAGTTCCTAGACCTTGGCGCTGCCCTATTCGAGGGTGTGTACCCTAGGCGACATGCTCTCATGAACGATTTGATACGTAACTTGTTCCACCTGCCTAGAGCATGCTGTAATGCCGCCGCGCGATTTCTCCACATCGCTCTCTTGGCCCTGCTCGCCACATCCAGCGCCAAAGACGTCAGCACCGCCGCCGCAGCCGATTCAGCACATTCGGCGAAATCATCCGGCTTGCAGGGAAATGGGAGACCGACCTTGAAGTAGAGCTTCATGGCCTGCCTTAGAGGGCTAAATACCCAGTTTGGTCAAGGTCGCGGTGGCCGGCTGCTTAAGCGGGCCATGTTACCCTAGGTGTCTGCGGTATGAGCTACATAAAGGTGAACTATGGTTTGTCGGAGAAGGGGAGTGACAGACTGATAGTAGGTTTGGACTATGAGCACGCGTGAAAATAATCATCTCTCATTTCCTGAGAGGGTAATAATTCGACGCTCGTTGCATTAACCACTTAATCTTTATTTCCTTTCTCAGCATAAGTGTGCGAACGTATTAAAAATATCGGTCATGGCTATCCACCTCATCAGACAATGTACCAGGATAGGTAGGAGACTGGGTTCTATGCCAACGACTGTGCCCTTATGTTTATACGATGTTATTTCTATGCCACTATGTACCGTCGAATTGTAGCAACACCATCAGAAACAGGGGATGATGATGTGGCATATTTTCTTTTTTAAAGGGCATCAGAAACAAGGGAAGGCGACGTGGCATGTTTTCTGACTGACGGGCCCGCCACCTCCACCTTCGATGGAACGCATCCCAGGTTCGAGGACTAGTGCCGCCCACCAACACATTATTATGCAATTTTCCATGTTTTGTCGCAACCAGCTCCACTCCGCTCCTCTGCTCCTGCCGCCGCCACTCCGTTCAGTCATGCACCGCTCTCGTCCTCCCCTTGGGTCGTCGTCCTCCCGCCCTCCCCTCCCTGCCATCCCCTCCCCTTCCTTCCATGTCTCCTTGCCGCCGTACATCGCCCAGGCGCGTCTGGAAACGAAAACCGAGTGTCGGCAGTTGGGTTAGGCGCCCAACGATGCTGGTGATTCGGATCCCGCTCGAAGATGGATCCTGCGAGGCTTGAGAACACGGAGATGGGTCCTGCGCAACTGGAGAGCACGGAATCTCATTCAAGTCCGGAGAGCACATAGGAGAACAAAACAGGGGAAGAGGAAGCGGGGTGCAGAGCTTTGGAGGTATGGCGCCCGGAGAAGGTGTCGTACGTCCACATTGAAGGGTAAGAACTGTGATTCCTTTTCTGCATACCCCAATTAGCGTTTCTAGTCCCGTGGTGATGGCAAGGATATGTGTTGGTAACCGCAGGACGTCTGTACAACTTGTCCTTGAGCATGATACTTTGTCAAGCGAGCATGAAGACACTGAAATGTGTGGCGGTGTGTATGATGATGAGAAAGCATATCCAGATGTGGATGCTAACCCTGATAGGATGGAGAGTAGGGAATATTTGGTTGATTCGAACTTTGGGCCTGACTATGGGACTGATGAGGAAGAGGAATGTGAAGATGTGGAAATGGGATGTAGATACGATGACGAAGACGAGGATAGGCCAGTGATACACTTTGACAGGGACAATCCTACAATTGATGAGGGGACTGCCTTTGAGAATGTGGAGGACTGCAAATATGCAATTGCAACCTATGCAATTAGAGTTGGGTTCGAATTTATCATTGAAAAGAGCGACCAAAAGAGATTTAGGGTGCATTGTAGGGAAAGTAATGTGTGTAAATGGAGATTACATGCATCTCCAATGCGGGATGGACACCCATTTGAGGTTGCAATAGCTACATTTAGTTTCAGTCTTTCTCATATTTATTCTGCTGATAATTAGCTCTGAATTATTTGGATTCTTATCGAATGCAGATCAAAGTAAACACGAAGAAACACAACTGCCCTAATACTTCTTTAAGTGATAAAATTAGACCAGCAACTACCAAGTGGATTGCTGCTACTGTACTTGACTAGGTGTGGCAGGATCATAACATTGGACCTGCTGAACTCAGAGCAAAGATTAGCAAAAAAATTAACGCTCTGATTCCTTACCACAGAGTCTTTGATAGGAAGGAGATGGCTCAAGACTTCATTCAAGGCAAGTGGAATGACAGTTTTCACATGTTGTATAGTTTCAAAGCTCAGGTAGAGAAAATATCACCTGGTAGTGTTGTTGACATCGATTACAAGGTTGTGAAGGGAAGACAAAAGGTCTCAAGGGGGGTCAGGTATAAGCAGGCAGATAAGAAATGCTTTAGGAGATGTTTTGTCTGCCTGAAGGCATGCTGGAAGGGGTTCCTAGACAGCTGCAGACCATACTTGACAATAGGCGTAACTTTTTTAACAGGGAGGTTCATGGGACATGTTGCTTCTGCTTGTGCTTTGGATGCACATAATTGGCTTCTACCCGTAACTTATGTTGTTCTTGAGGGTGAATCAAATGAAAGCTGGACATGGTTCATGCAGAGACTATGGGCAGTAATTGGTCACCCTGAAGGCTTGGTGATACACACTGGTGCCTGCAAGGGTCTTGAGAATGTTGTTGATGTTGTGTTTCCTAGGGTTGAGCATAGGGAATGCATGCGACATCTCGATACTAACTTCACGAAGAAGTTCAAAGGAAAGATCTTTGAAGAGGACTTGTGGCGATCAGCATACACATACACCCCAAGCACACATGCTACTTACTTACAGAACATGTATGTAGTGCCAAAGGTGAAAAAATACCTTGAAGAACATCACACCAAGATATGGGCCAGAAGCAAGTTTGGTGAGTTAAGCAAGGTGGATTTTGTTTGCAGTAATTTGGCAGAGAGTTTCAATGCTAAGATTTCAGGCATGAAGACACTTGGAATTGTTATTTTGTTGGATGCAATAAGACAGTGCATAATGGTGAAGATAGATTTAAGGCAAAGAATTTGTGCAAGAACATTTTTAGGCCATAAAATAGTTCCAAAGGTGATTATGTTACTGAATGCAAGAACTAGGGCAATGAGGATGGTCAGAAGTTCCAGAACATTGGCTAAGGTTTATGCAGAATACAAGCGTGAAACTGAACGGAGGTACACTGTAGACATTGGAAACAAGACTTGTTCATGCAGGCAGTGGCATATTACTGGTCTGCCATGTCACCATGCACTGTACTTCATCTTAAATCTTAGAGGTAGCGGAACTGAAATACAGAACTATGTTGACAACTATTTCTCTGTGGACAAGTTTTCTGCAACTTATGCATAAAATGTACCACCTATGGCTGATGAAAATAATTGGGAGATTGTCGATCCAGGGTTCAAACTTCAACCACCAGTTCTTAGGAGGCCACCTGGGAGGCCTAGAAAGCTAAGGATCGAAGTCTCCACCGATAAAGGTTCAAGGCTGGGATCTAGGAAAAGGAAATGCAAACATTGTGGAGGCTTCAGCCATATCAAGAGGTTGTGCAAAAACCCATTTACACATGATCTTGTCCCTGTTCACACCCCGGTGGCAGAAAATGAGGCTTCTCAGCCAGAACTGGAGGAAGAGTAGCACGAAGACGAAGAACTTGAGGAAGTGCAGCAGGTGGAGAAAAACGGTGATAAGCACTCGGAGGAAAACATAGGTAAGCAGCAAATTTATAAAGAAGTGGAGGTGCCAGCAAGAAAAAGGTGTGAAAAGAAACAAAAGGGTAAGCGGAACAGAGAGGAAAAGACAAATAATGGAGGTGTATTAGAATATGAAGAAGTTGCAGGGGTGATTGAGGATGTTCTTGAGGATCTTTCGGCTAACTGCAGGAGAAATAATAAATCCCTGCCAATTTCATCTTTGTACGATTCTCCAGATGAAAGGTAAGCTTAAAAATCGTTTTATTTGCCATTTTATCATTTTTTTCATCCTCATCAATTGTTGCTTAATGCAGTGTGGGCTAGCAGACTAATAAGAGGAGCAGAAAGAAGCGGGCACAGTAACGTCGTATGTTGAATTATCATTGAAACTAAACTAGTCGTGTCGTCTTTATTTATATCTGGCGCGTGCAACGTGTCCGTGATGAGGTCATGTGGACTAGATTTTTTTAAAATATTATTATATTAATTTTTTACCTACGTATAGATGCAGCTACTAGTTCCCGTCTCCCTTAGATTCCCACCTCCTCTGACGCACTCTAGAATTATGGCTGTGCTGGTAGCAAAGTCGGCGTATTGTCCCATCAGATGTGAACGCAATGACTTTGTTTGTTCAGAATTTGACGACTTTTGATTAGTTTGAAAGACAGAGAAACCTAAAATATGACCAATAATGCCATTAGGAACTATTCGTCAAAAAATATTATTACTCCCTTCGTCTAGTACTAAATGCAGGTCGTTTGGTTGAAGGAAGTAGAGCAAGTTACTGCGACAGACGATCACGCAATGTGAGGGACTGAGGCCTGAGAAGCTAAGCAGGAACTCCCATGATTTTGGACTAAACTCGCCGGCGCCACAGAGGGAGCAAACTGGGTTGTGTGGGATATTTTTTTTAGCCAGAACATTAGCGGTTAGGGATTTAGGCTAAAATGCAAGACATCCAAAAATGTTGGCCTTGGAAGATGCCTTAGCCGACCAACTGACTTTAAAGTCGATTTTTGTAGCAGCATATCAAATAAGGTCTTTAAAGTGATCTCAATTGTTTTACCACCGTGCTACAGTTATGATGCAGTTATGTGCAGTGTTGATTAATTATCCAAGCTTGATTGTTTATTGGAGCAATAAACCTTATGGAAGCCCTTTTATTTATCTTGGTCCAAGAAAACGTTTTTAAAATTTGAAGTTCTTGGTTTTGCCATGGTTTTAAAGGCGTCGCCTAGGCGTCCACACGCCCCTCCTCCGCTTTGAAAAAATTGGCCGCTTTAGGCGTTAAGGCATCCAAAGCGTCCACCTAGGCGTCGCTAGGCGTCAGAGTGCCCCTAGATTGCCTTAGGTTGCCTTAACGCCCTAAAAATCATGGGTGTTACTATTTTACCAAAGAGAGACAATGAGTTCTTTTTGTCTAATCAAGAAAGGTACTTTTATCCTACAAATAGGCTCAACCATACCAAATCGAGAAAATGTTCTTTAATCCTATGTATAAATAGAATTGTAGTCACTTTTCATATTTACTGCTCACATGTAAGCACCATAATTTAAGAAATAATAGGCATTAAGGACATGCCAGACTAGACATGGTGTAGTGTAAGAAAGAGATACCAAGATGAAAGGGCACCATGGTATAGCATATGAGAATTAAGTATGACATAATCAACAATGTGTGAGATGACAAATGTTGCGGCACCGGAGTGCCCATTCAGTCCTTCTCACTGAAAAACCTGTGAATGTATCAAGAGACATGTGAACTAATTCCACATGTATAATCAGTCCACATGCTAGAAAATGAAACTATTCACTTTCGTCTCAATCAAATTAAGTTCTTCATAAATCATTCGACCAGCTGTACTCTAACAAAAGGTTTAGATTCAACTTTTCTATATCGCTACATTGTGCCAACTTGTACTTATGTCTGCATACACGGTGCAGGAAGAATCATCCACTACTTTTGGCAAGATGAATTCATCTTTAGCTACATCTATAACCCATTTCTTCCTGTCAGACATAGATAATAAATGGTTAGTTTGATATGTTAAATTCCAACCAATTTACATGATTTTAAGCACGAACAGAAGATAAATTTATCTTGCTTGCTTCTCTTTTGGTTTAAAATAAAATTTAGATGAGAATGTTTATTTTCTCCTGGTCACAAATAAAAAGCAACAATCACAAAAATAATTTGTGTAAACTCAAAATATATAATATGACTAAGATCTATACCAAAGAGGAAAAGATACAAGGGATGGGTATGAATAAACCAGAATAAGCTTATTGTATGCTTTAATATTGAAATTATAGGCATCTATAATTGTGAAGAAGGAAAGATAAGTATACGAAGGCATGTACTGATACACACTTATGTAGTTATGCGTCATCGAATAATAAAAAAGACGCCCATCAGTAGAATTACCATAAAACCTCTCAAACAACCACTTCCAAGCAGTGAACAAATGGAGGACCACTTCTTTGTAATCTAAAAATCAACCTTTTTATATGGTGTTCTTGTAATCTATAAAAAAATGGCATGAGTACCATAAAAATATTCTTTTTTCATCTCAACGGTCTTAGATGGATGTCACAATCAATATTAGCAACAAAATATCAAACTCCAAATAAGGAAGCTCTCATATTGGAGTGAGTTTTAAAGTAAATGTATATATCAAAATAACCAAGTGCTAACTGGTTGTTGAGTAGGCAGAGGACGCATGCTTAATCCAAAAGTCATGTCCTCTCTAGTTGAAGTAGAATCAATATCAAAAGAATATCATGTATTACTTAACTGCATGTTGTGAAACCACAAGCACCACTTCGCTCATGTGTAGGGACAACGCCATCTTTCGCAAAATTTATAGTATCAAGTCTTCCCTCGCTGCAGAACCACATGTTTCATCTTCCTCCTTGCAGCATCAGTCCCTGCGAATGAAACATATCATCAGCTAACAAAAGCATTTGCACAAGCACTAGCCAAGCACGGATCAAGAAATCAATAAGCTAACAGAATAATTCTAACTTTGACTGATGTTTTGAGATTACAAATTTGGGCATGTGAACTTCAATACCTGTATCAAACATAGCGTGCGATCTAAAATTCTCCACTTAAACAATTGAAGACGAATATGAGATTAAATTGTCCAATGGCACCCGCCGCATCGAGGTCTACAACATCGAGTCCGTCTTTATCCAAAGCATGTGTGGAACAATTGGCTATTGAACTAAATGAAATTCATCGCCATTTACTCAAGATTTTCAACAACGGTGCCAGTCTAAAGTCTTTAACCATAAATCTGTAAAGGTGAAAATACCACCCTAAGACCTCTCCTAACAAAACAAAACCTTTCTCTCAAAAAAAAAACCTGCGACAAATATTCAAATGAGAAAGAATAAAAAGCAACACTCAAGACCTAACTGTTGAGAAATTTAAAGTATACACTGATAAAAGAGAAATGCAACTAAGATATACTTTCTTAACTAACTTCTTTTACTCCTAGCTCCATACCCCAATAATTTATCATTAGTTTGGATGAAATCACCCATTAGCTCTCATTCTGATTCAAACTTGTGTTAGTAATTAGTTTGTTCAATTAGCCAGGTGCGTGCGTGGGGTGGTGCACACACACCAACACCACCTAGTTGCGGCACACACACACCACACGACAGCAACACACGCACACACGCTTTTCCCCAACCCCGCTCCTTCCTCGCAGACGCCTGCGTTGCCTCGCCTCTCTCCCGAGCACTGCCGTAGCCTCACGCCACAGGTGCAGAAGTGGCCGCCGCCGCGCGACCTCCTCGCCTCCCTGGACCAAGCCCCCTGCCGCCCGAGCGCCACCTCGTTCCCGTCCTCGACCGCGCCGGCTGCGCCTTGCTCCGCCGCCTCCTTCCACGACCCCGACGCCGCGAGCCCGTCGGCCTCGTACTCGTCCCTGCCTCCCCAAGGCCGCGCCCGCCTCCCGAGCTCCCCTCTCCACCGACCTCTGCGAGCTTGCCGCCAGGACCCCGTCCCCGTCGGCCACGGGCGCGCCCGTCCTCATCCTTCCTAGCGCCGCTATGGCCGCCCGCGCCACAGATGAGAGAAGACCTGCCCGCGGCACGGACCCATTGGAGGCGGTGATTCCGAAGGTGCCCCCGCTGCGACGGAAGAGTTTATACAGGCCCCTCATTCTGGCAGAGGGGATGGCTGAGCCAGCCCACACGCAAATCGAAACCAAGCAGAAACCAAATCCACCCCAAACCCCGCAAATCAACAGAAAGACCATCAATCCGCACCAATAAGAGACACTGTGTGTAGAGTTAGGACTTGAAAACTAAACCAAACCCGCCAGCAACCAACCACAGCGGTCGGCACAGGCGGAACCATCCTCGACCACCACAGAGTAGAAGAATACAGTATAGCGCGGTGGCGCCGCGCCGCGCTGGGCGGACCCCCCTCCCCGGTCTAGTCCTCCCTCCCTTGATCTCTCCTCCCACCGCCGCCACCCGGATCGTCGCCGGGCAAAGATCTGGTGGCGTGGCGGCGGCGGCGGAGTCTCTGCCCGCGATCTAGCGGAATAGGCGGCGGCGGCCGCATCGGCTGGTTCAGCGGTGGTGTTGTGGCGGGCGACGGACGGTAATCCTCGGCCTAGATGGCGGCAAGCGGCGGCAGGGATTTGGGTCTTGGCAGGCCGCGATCTACCCCTGCCCGTTGCCCTAGACACCGGTGCCCAGGTTACCTGGGCCTTGTTCACGACACTAGGGCGCTTGGGGCATCTGCCCCCGGCGTGTTGGTGGTGACCTCCTTCTCCGTCGGAGTGGTCGGCCTGGTGGTCTTGCCATCGTGCGGCGAATCCTGCTAGTTTCCGGCAGGTGGCGTGGGGGTTGCTGGCTCGGTTTTAATAAAGGAGGTGGTCATGTATCTCTCTCGAGCCAAGACGAAGATCTGCCGAATGTTGGTCTCCATTGATCTGGTTTTTGTGTTGTATTTCGGAAGGCTCCGCCGATGAACTCCATAGTGCGCTCACGCCGTGAGTTTGCTGGATCGGATTGGATTCGGTCGTGCGCACCCATGTTTTACTCTGACCGTTTGGTTTCAGAGGGTGCGCTTCGAAGCTCTGTTGGCTGTTATTATCATGGGGCATGTTCTCGTTCCATGGTGTTGACGGAGAAAGTCATAGAGACCGAGATTTGAGGACTGACAATGGTGGTTTGATTCTGGGTGGTGATGAGGAATTGGCTAGGTGACTTGTAAATTGGAGCGGTGACATGCAAGTGGGGGCGGCCGTACAGGAGAGATTCATGGTCCTACCTTTCAGGGTGAAAACCCAGGGTCTGGCCTTAATTGGTTGTGCCTGACAATGGCTTTGTTGAAGGTATTGTTTTGAGAGCGTGGACTTTCTTCAGGGTGAAAACCTAGATCTTTGATCGGGCGACGACGGTGTTTGTGCACTGTTCCCATCTTGAAGGCATCGTTTTTGGAGAAGTTGGACTTCTGGTGCTGTCTTGGCGGTGGTAGTACTGCTGTTTCAATGAATGAGTCGCTGTAGCGAGACTTTTTTTTTGTAATTCTTCTTTCTTTTTAGGCTGTGTGTATCCGTATGGCCGCTAAGGCAATGCGTTATTGCAGAGGCTGGGTGTAATTAGTATCCTCTGATATTAATATATGCTCCTTCAAAAAAAAAGAAAAAAAAAAGAGCAGGGAGCAAGGATCCCGGACGGTGGAGACGCGAGTAGCAACCACGCCCGCGAACAAGGCGGCAGTCAGACATCAAGGAAGCGCGTTGGTCGAGGAGAAATCGTGGGCACACCAAACTAACAGAGGAGAAGACTGACCTTGCGGTCAAAAGGCAGGAGCAAACCGACTCACACACGCAGTGCCACATGAGCTGAAAAAAGACGATAGGGTAACACGCTGATAGGTAGGGATCATGCTAGGAACAACCAGAGCTCGTTGTTCCTAGGGAGCTTAGAGCTCTTGTATGACTAGTAACGGCAGCAACCGGCAGGCCTTAAGTGGCGTCAAGTGACCCTACTGTAGCGCTCAGCATTAGCTCTATTATCTCGTTCCTCGCAAAGGAAAGAAAAAATGAGCTCGGAGTAGATTGTTTGCTTCGCGTCTATTCCGTAGGAATCTGGTTGCAGAGGAAAAATTCCTCCATATTTCCTTTGGTGTATTCCTGTGAATCAAAGGATGCTACAGTACAAATTCCCATAGGAAATGCAATCCTAGACTTTTCTTAGTACAACAATCCTTTGAATCAAAGGAGGCCTAGCAAGAAAATAAAACTTTAACTGCACCACCTTTTGCTCAGTGATTTTCAAGGCATATGCATAGTCATGGTGTATGACTGTATGTAGAGGGTTTAACTTGGTCATGAGTGCTTCTTACCGACGGGTTAGGTCTTGATTCCACTATCTCGCCGTTGTTGTAGTGGAATGATGCCTGGATTGCAGCTTGTTGAAGGAGTACCGAGCCTATCGATAGTGTCGGAGCGACCAAGCAACCCTGATGACGAAGTTTTTCATGTTTTAATAATTCCAATGATGGTAAATTTTAGAAATAGGAAAATGATGATAGTCTTACCATGCTTGCCTTCTCGCAGAATGCTGAAAGCTCAGTTACTGTATCCATCTCAATTTTTGGAACGTATACAACACTGCTTAAGCCGAATGCTGCTGCCTGCGCGTAAACCATTTTTGGGTGGTCAAATACTAGTACTAGTACTAGTGGTATTGGATTTCATCGCCAGTGTTCACGGATAGTTTACTGAATCCGAAGCATTTATCTAAGAATCATGGCATTGCCAGATCTTAACCTCTAAACAGTAAGTCACTATGTTATGGAATTTATAGTTCAGATTTTGTTGATAATGATCTCATCCTGCATCTGGATGAGATTGTACCTTCTTGCCAGCTCTTAACCTCTAAACAGGTACTACGTTGCTGGAAGATTGTACCTGCTTGATGTTAGAGAGATATTTATATATTGTAGTTTTCCCTACTAGATTAGGGGCTTTCTGCATATTTACACATGTATGTATTATATATTGTGGCCTTTGGCCCCTTTCGAATACAAGTCGTTTATTCCTCCAACATGGTATCAGAGCATAGTAAATCGAAAGGTCGCTGAGATACAGACTCACTAGTAGGATAAGGTAACTGAATCTGTTTACCTAGCCTACAACCCTGACACTGTAACGAAACATCTCCTGAGACAAACCCTAGAAGACCACGACGAACTAATGATGATAGCCGAGAGCCACAAAGGTGACCAAGACGATGATGCCACTGTTGAAAAGATCCGGTAGCAGAGGCGACAACAGCAGGAGAACTGGTAGACGAGGTAGCAGCGGAAGGAACACAAAGCCAATCTAACTCCCAAAGCCCCTGAGAATCATGACGGCGAGGGTCAGCCCCAACCAGAGCCTGTGTGCGACGATCCTAAACAGAACAAGAATCGGCATCAAGAATGATGCGACAACCAGAGTCAATGAGCTAGCTAGACGAGGTAAGACGAGGAACATGAGAAATATCAGGAACAAAAGAAGAAGAGGTGGAAAGAGTGCCCCGACTAGAGACAGAAAGAGGAGTACCATCAGCGGTGAGAACACTAAGAGGAGAATCAAGAGGTCGAATAGAAGACAAAGTGGAAGAATCAGAAGTCATATGAAAAGAAGCTCCAGAATCCAAAATCCACGGCGACGTACCTGACTGTGTGGATGGTGGTGGTCTCGTAATGCCAGAAGAATCAGTCATAGAGCCAGCAGTACCTGTCGAAGAAGTAGCAGCGAGCAGTCTCTTGAGCCGCAGAATGTCCTGGTCAGTGAACTCAACTGTAGAGGAGCCATAAGGAGCACGAGGTCTAGGAGAAGCAGACGCCTTCTACTAACACAGATGTCGCTCCTTCATATAGCAGTGATACGTCCAAAACGTATCTACTTTCCCAAACACTTTTGCTATTGTTTCTCCTCTATACTTGTGTGATTTGGATGCAACTAATACGAACTGACGCTATTTTCAGCAGAATTGCCTTGGTGTCTACTTTTTATGCAGAAAATCAACTATCAGGAAAAATCCGGGGAAATATGCCAAAAATCCTAGTTCACCCGAAGACTCCAGGAGCCAAAATACGAGATGGAGAAGAGCCCGAGGGTGGCCACACCACCTGCTGGCGCGGGCCAGACCAGGCCACGCCAGGGGGTGGTGTGGGCCCCCCAGGCACCCCCTCGGCCTCTCTCTTCGCCTATAAGGAGCCTTCTGACCTAAAAACTTCGGGGGTTCGACGTTTTTCCAGAAGGAGTTCCGCTCTGCCGCCACCATCAGATTCCACGAAACAGCACCAGAAACTCCGTTTTGGCACCTCACGGACAGGAATTGAGGAGATCATCGCCATCATCATCACCATCGCTTCTCCATCGACCATCCATGTTTCCCCCATATATGAGTGAGTAATCCCCCGTTGTAGGCTATGGGGATGGTAGGGATTGGATGAGATCGTTCATGTAATGGCATCAGATTGTTAGAGCATGGTGCGTAGTATCTTTTATTAGTGCTTTATGACTTTGTTGCGACTTGTTATGCTTAATGCTTGTCACTAGGGCCCGAGTGCCATGATTTCAGATCTGAACTTATTATTGATTCATTATGATAGTATTGTTTTGGGTCTTATCTGCAAGTTGTATACACACGTTGTTGTCCGGAACCTATGGCCCCGAAGTGACAGAAATCGGGATAACCGGAAGGGAAAGGCTTTGATGTGAGGATCACATGTGTTCACGGAGTGTTAATGCTTTGCTCCGGTGCTCTATTAAAAGGAGCACCTTAATTGCCAGTAGTTCCCTAGAGGCCCCGCTGCAAACGGGCTGGCAGGACAAAAGATGTTGTGTAAGTTCTCATTGCGAGCACGTATGACTATATATGGAACACATGTCTAGGATTGTCTAGTACTTGGATGCTTTATCTTATTTATCTGCAATTGCCCTATGTTCTGATTGCTATGTGAATTGTCTTGTCCATGCAACGCCCATCCATACATCCCTATGTCTACCGCACTCGAATCCCACTGTTTACTACTTGTGTTACTGCTGTCTTTGCTTTACTACTGCTGTTGCTTTACTATTCCTACTACAAAACTGTTGCTACTAATAAACCGCCGTGAGCAAGATCGTTTCCAGGTGCAGCTGAATTGACAACTCAGTTGTTAAGGCTTATAAATATTTTTTGGCTCCCCTTGTGTCGAATCAATAAATTGGGTTTCACTTCCCTCGAAAATAATGCGATACACCCCCTATACTTGTGGGTCATCAAGACTATTTTCTGGCACCGTTGTCGGGGAGCATAGCTTTATTTATCAAGTTCACTTAGGTTCTCTATTGTTCGCTACTATCCATCCATCATGGGTAAGTCTCGTGATGGCAAGGTTCCTATTTTACCATCTACTACAAGAAGAGGTACGGTTCTGAACACCTCTACTGCTCTTGATTCACCTTCTGTTTTGAGTAAGTTCCTTCCACCACCACATACACATGCTACACACACTGCTACTACTGCTGAATCTGAAACTTCTGATACTTATGATGCTGCTTCTACTGTGCTTGATAAGAGTGGTTCATTAGGTCCTTTCCTAGATGCTACGATTGCTAGAACTATAGTTGGAAATACCGAAACTCCTAATGAAGACATTGCCACACCTGTTAGCTCACCTGAGTCTAGTAAGAGTTATGATGCTGAAGAAGATTATGTTGAGATGACTGATGAGTTTATTGAAGAATGTAGGAACACCCATGATAGGAGCGCTGCTAAGAATCTCCTTGAGAGGCGTACTATTAGACCCAAATTATCTCCTGATGCTAAGTTTGCTGCTTCTCCCATAAACATTATAGATGAAGATTATGATTTCTCCCTCGATCTATCTTACATAGCTATTGTCGAGAAAGAACCTTTTTGTGGGACTAAGAATGAAAGTGCGGTAGCACATATGAATGAACTTTCTACCATGAGTGGTTTGTTTTCTGATGATATTAAGATGCGTACTTACTTTGTTGCTAAGATTTTTCCCTTTTCACTGAAAGGAGAAACTAAAACTTGGTTTGGTAATTTACCTCCTGGATCTATTGATAGCCCTGAGTGCTTGATTAGTACTTTCCTGCAGAAATATTTTCCTCCCAGTGCTAGACACGCTATTTTGCAGGAACTTTTTGATTTTAAACAGGGAGAAAAAGAGGTATTGCCCGAATCTTGGGCAAGGTTTTGTGCTTTGATTCATGCACAGGCTGGAAGTCCATTACCTAAGAATGAGCTACTTGATATATTTTATAATGGACTAACCAAAGAATCTAGGACATACCTAGATAGTTGTGCTGATTGTGTTTTCAGGAATAGGACTCCTAAGGAAGCTGAGGAATTGATGGATAAAATAAGCAAGAATTATGAAGATTGGACTCCTCCTAAACAAGCTATACCTGAAGTAATTGTACCTGAATCATCTATTCTGGTGCCTATTCCAACATCAAAGAGGAGGGGAGTTATTGAATTAAATGATGAAGTGATGAAGGAAGCTAAGAAATGTCTTAAGGAGAAGGGAATTAAAGCTGCAGATGTCAAGAATTTACCTCCTATAGAAGAATTATGTAAGCCTATTCCCTACTCATCCACTATTGAGGTACACTCTCTCCAATACTTTGATGAAGGTGATATCCCTTACTCTAAACCTCCTGATCAATGCTTAGAAGAATTTGATATCTTTATTGTTAAGCAAGATAACTTTAATAAAAGGGTGCAAAATCATCTAATGGAAAACACTAGAGCTATTGTTGAGTTGAAAGCTATTGTGGAAAGAACTTCTAATGATGTTAAAATGATTGTTAAACACTTTCAAATGGTTCAAACTCAAATAGATCAACTCGTTAAAGTGCAAAACGACTTGCTAGTTAATGCTGCTAAAGAAAAACATGCTTATGAAATTAGAACTAGAAGTGGAGCTACTACCCAGGATCCTCTATATCCTGAGGGGCATCCCAAAAGAATTGAGCAGGATTCTCAACAAGCTGAAAATAGTGGTTCTACTCGTAAGAAAAGGAAAAAGAAACATAAAACTGTTGTAGAACCCTCTGAACCTGCTATGGATCCTAATAGTATATCTATCTCTGATGCTGAAACTGAAAGTGGTAATGAAGAAAATGTTGTTCCTAATGAAGAAAAAGTTGAAGAAGAACCTGAAAACCACACTAAGAATACTAAATACACTAAAGAAGATTTTATTTCTAAGAAACATGGTAGTGAAAGAGAACCTTGGGTCCAAAAACCTATGCCATTCCCTGATAAGAAACACAAGTCAAAGGAAGATGAACACTATAATAAGTTTTGTGAGTGGATGAAGCCTTTATTCTTACAAATTCCTTTGACTGATGCTATTAAATTGCCTCCTTACTCAAAGTATATGAAGGACATTGTCTCGAATAAAAGGAAGATCCCTAATGAAGAAATATCTACTTTGCTTGCTAATTATTCTTTCAATGGTAAGGTTCCTAAGAAACTTGGAGATCCAGGGATTCCAACTATCCCTTGCTCTATTAAGAACAGTTATGTTAGAACTGCTTTGTGTGATTTGGGAGCTGGAGTTAGTGTTATGCCTTTCTCTCTATATAAGAGGCTCTAGCTTGAAAAATTGATTCCAACTGATATATCTTTGCAAATGGTTGATAAATCTACCACTATTCCTGTGGGGGATATGTGAGGATGTACCTGTTCAGGTGGCTCACAATTTCTTGATATTAACTGATTTTGTTGTGCTTGAAATGCCTGAAGATGATAATATGTCTATTATTCTTGGGAGACCTTTTCTTAATACTGCAGGAGCTGTTATTAATTGTAATCAAGGAAAGATGACCTTCAATGTTAATGACAAGGAACATATTGTCTTTTTCCCCAAGAAGATTGAAAGGAATTATGGCTTGAATTCAATTGAACATATTAAAGGCATTCAAGTTGGAGAAATATATTGTCCCATACCAAGAGAAAAATTTGAAACTATTATGATTGGGACCATTGCTATCAAGGTTGAGGTAACATAATCATTAGTGGAGTACAAAGTTTTGTCTCATATGCAATTGTTTTGGTAGCAAGACTTGATCAACCTTGCTAACAAAAGGATTCCATTGAACAAAACAATGTTTTCATTATGATTATCTCCGTTTATTTCTACCCTTTGCATTTTAGTTTTTGCTTTCGTTTAGTTTTCTTTGTGTTGTTAGTTGCTTGCATGCTAGAACTTCTGTAGTTCTAGCCTTGTTTTATCCTTGCATCATGTTTCCAAAAGAAAAAAAATCTGTCTGTCAGAAAAATCATTCTTCTATTTCTGGAAAAAGCCCAAAAATAAAGTGTCTCGAAAATTTCCAGAAAATTCATATTAAATTTTTACGTGGAAAAAGGGGCAGAGGAGTACCTGGTAGGTACCAGGGGGGCCTACTAGTCAGGCACACCATGTGGTGGCGCGGACAGCCCTGGGTGGCGCCATGCCCTGGTGTGGGCCACCCCTGCCCCCCCACTGACTCTCTCACCTGCCACTTTCTTCTCTCTCCCGAGTAAGCTCTAGTTCATAGCTCAAAATCACGTTCTTTGTGTGCTTGCTCTCGATTTCTTCGATCTCCTTGCTCAGCCCATCTTTCTTGCTGAAATTTGGAGCATTTGTTCCTTGGTATGTGACTCCTCTCCTTGTCCAAGTAGATTTGTGTTTAGAGGATTATATGTTGAGTATTTTGCTGCTATAGGTGATTGGTTATGAGAGCTTGTAAGCTTGTTTGATGCTTAGAGATATAGCTTTGATGCATGTTTAGGCCTCTTGCAAGTCCCTATGAGTAGAATCCTTTATTATATTTACTTTGCAATCACTTGTTTAATAGGTGTTTAAATTCATGAGCTTTGGGTGCCTGAGGTCATGAAGGTCCATAGGGAGGAGGAAGTTTTTCCCTCCATTTATCCATGCCCTGAGTTCATGAGAGCTGCAAGAATTTTACAAGATTTCCACACTTTGGTTTCTAATGCAGGGTTAGAGCGTTTCTTGGAAGATGAACCTTGTCAATTTGTGAAGCTAACCATGTCTGTGGTGCAGGATTTCCAATTTAGTCACTCTTTGCCTAACCCCATGGTCCATTACAAAATTCACAATATTGCTGTCAATCTTTCTCTTGATGATTTTTGTGCAGCTATTAAGGTACCTCAATGGGGATCATGTAAGAATATTAAAGAGAGACCGGAACCACTCATGGATTTATACGCAGAAATTTGTCAAGGGAGTAGCTTCTCGAAGGAGAATGGAAAAATCCGAAACGTTCATATTCCCTCCATTCGCTACTTTGCCTACTTTATTGCCAAGTGTGTTCTTGCTAGGAAAACTGCCAATAAGTTATCTTCATTTGATCTAGCATTTATCTTTGCTACCCTTAGACGAGATAGGTCTTATGACTTGGGTGCTTTGATAGCCTTCCGTCTTGCTGCTAACCGTGAGAAAGGTGGAATTTGTGGAGGCCTCATTGCTTCTCGTTTGCTAGCATTGCATGGTTTAGTGCCTCATCATCTAGACCTACAGTTCCCCATAGAGAGGCTTGATCTTAATTCCATGATACAACATAAATTTATTTCCTCATAGGCTAGTTTGAGTGAGTTATCTTATGAAATAACCTTTCTTAAGGCTGGCTGGAGAAAGAGCAAGTCCGAGCGTGTTGTTCTTTTGCCTGCACCTGTTTTGTTTAACCTTGATAATAGGGAAGGATGGTCCCTCACTGAGGAGGAGCTTGACACGTACCTGGGAGAGCTTTCCCAGCAGGAGCAGGACACTAGAAGGGAGGTCACGGATGATTCGTTCCAGCCTTCGAATGAGGGAGAGTCTTCATATCAGCAGCCCACTTATGATTGGGGAGCTTCCTCTTCTTCTCATGGGCCCAGCTACGACCATTCTTACCAAGATCCGCCCACTTGGAACCCTTATTCGTACATGGACTGATACCCACTTAGGCCAAAAGCCTAAGCTTGGGGGGAGGTACGCCGATACCGCACTCATCTCCATATCATGTTGCGTCGGTACTTTGTATATTCATGTTTTCGTTCTCTTTTTAGTTTTCGTTCTTCTTTGCTTTTGCTTTCTAAAAACACAAAAAGACCAAAAATATTTTTGTTGTTTCTCTTTGGTTTGCTTCTTCTTTTTGCCTTGGTTTGTTTTTCCCTTTTTGCTTTGTTTGAACTATTCAAAAAACCCAAAAAGATTTTGCTTTGCTTGTTTTTCTCTTTTGGTTCTTATTTAAAAATCAAAAACACCAAAATATTTGTCGTTCTTCTTTGGTTTTTGCGAGTTTGCTTCAGGGTTCGGCAGTCCTCAGTGGATATTGGTTTCATATTATTATTCAAGACACACAAGTGAAGAGCAATAATGAGGATCAATGACAACTTGAGACGTGGTAAGAGGCTGGTAACGAACTCTATTTGTTTTCATTTTTGTACATATACTCATCACTATGGGCGTGCTTAGTCTGTTCATGTAGAGTGTATGTTTTCTTTGGATGCTTAGTAGTTCTTGCTTTCTTATGATTAGCTCCAGCTCGCTAATAGTTTGTAGCATGTCTCATGAATGTTTGCTTGCATTACTCTATTCATAAATTGGTATGACACCGTGGTATCCTTCTCTGAATGTTTCATTTGAATTGACTTGGCACATGCTCACGCATGCACAAGACTGTAATCAGTTGAGTCTCGATGAATTATTTTGCCTTGAGGATCTTGAATCATTTTCATGGCATGAGTAGTCTTGTTTTGTTGCAAGCATGATAATGACAGCTATTGCTCTCTCGTTTGTCGCTCCCTTACTTTTGCTAGCCTTCACTTCCACTGAGTGTTTTACTCATTTTTCCAACTCCCTAAACCAAATATTTCCAAAGTGTCCACCATACCTACCTATTAGCATCGTTTGCTATCTCCGTGCATATTCAATATGCCTTGTTTTCTTCCGAATAAAATGTTTGCTTGTTATGAGAAAGTTAGTTAGTAAAGCTCTCATGAACTTGATGGCACACTTTATTTTCTTGCACTTAATAAACCTAAACCATTGCGTCCTTCTTTGTTGCGCATATGCTTGCGCTTTATGAGTTGAAGTTAGCAGAACCATGTATCATGGGGACCGCTTTCAACGCTTCATAGGTACTTTGTACCTAGTTGATATCATGTTCTTTTGCTTATGGATCCCGGCGGTGTGAAATAAAAGTGGAACTTGTAAGATCATGGAGTTTGTATGTATGTTAGAGAAACGCCTGGGCCACTAGCCTAAGCCATGCCTAATCATGGTGGAAACTTGCAGCATAACCGTAATGAGCATTCTATGAAGCATCCTCAATAAAAATCTATGCACATAGTAAATAAAAAGATCGCTGAGATGCTCATTGTCTGCTTGCCTTGTCATTTTGATTATGGGATAGCTCCTGTATCATATGTAAGGGGTACCCCGTTGGCGGTTCTCCATGATATGTATGTACTTACAATGACAAGAGCTTACTTGTGACTGAAGTTGAGTAGCATGAGGATCGGTCTTCGTAAGTAAGGGGCATGAGACTTCAATTTATAACTTGTCAAGCATATCCTCTTAGTTGTGTCACTTTCACCTTAACCACATTAAAGATGCTTATGATAGGGGCAATGAGAGCTCAAAGCTAACAAGTACCATACTTTCAGCATTTGGAATCCTTTCAAATTATTCAAAACCTTTTCTTCTACTTGTTGAGTCTCCACTTATTCTTTGAGTACCTTCTTGAGGGCATAATTGTCATCCTTTGTGTTTGTTCCAAGACTTGATTATTTGTGTTATGACTTTGATGCTTGTATCTTTGATATCTTTACTTCTAGTCATCACTTGAACTTCAGAGGTGCCTTGGCATTCATAATCAAAGGCAAGCGAGATACCCCTCTATCATACCTTTCTATCTTGAGTTGGAATCTCTTCATAGCTTGCAATGACTATTAAGTAGACTCACTTGCATACTCTTTATTATGAATTGTCTAGGTAGTTGATCACATTGCTGAGAATATTTACATCATATGAAGCAAATGTGCTCGTGAAAGTTCTTTTATCGCACTCAGTTTTCAACTGAATTGCTTGAGGACAAGCAATAAGCTAAGCTTGGGGGGAGTTGATACGTCCAAAACGTATCTACTTTCCCGAACACTTTTGCTATTGTTTCTCCTCTATACTTGTGTGATATGGATGCAACTAATGCGAACTGATGCTGTTTTCAGCAGAATTGCCTTGGTGTCTACTTTTTATGCAGAAAATCAACTATCAGGAAAAATCCGGGAAAATATGCCAAAAATCCTATTTCACCCGAAGACTCTAGGAGCCAGAATACGAGACGGAGAAGAGCCAGGGATGGCCACACCACCTGCTGGCGCAGGCCAGGCTAGGCCGTGCCAGGGGGTGGTGTGGGCCCGCCAGGCACCCCCTCAGCCTCTCTCTTCGCCTATAAGGAGCCTTATGACCTAAAAACTTCGGGGGGTTCGACGTTTTTCCAGAAGGAGTTCCGCTCCGCCACCATCGATTCCACAAATGACCGAAACTCCATTCGGCACCTGGGGACGGGAATTGAGGAGATCATCGCCATCATCATCACCATCGCTTCTCCATCGACCATCCATGTTTCCCCCATCTATGAGTGAGTAATCCCCCGCTGTAGGCTATGGGGATGGTAGGGATTGGATGAGATCATTCATGTAATGGCATCAGATTGTTAGGGCATGGTGCCTAGTATCTTTTATTAGTGCTTTATGACTTTGCTGCGACTTGTTATGCTTAATGCTTGTCACTAGGGCCCGCGTGCCATGATTTCAGATCTGAACTTATTATTGATTCATTATGATAGTATTGTTTTGGGTCTTATCTGCAAGTTGTATACACACGTTGTTCTCCGGAACCTATGGCCTCGAAGTGACAGAAATCGGGATAACCAGAAGGGAAAGGCTTTGATGTGAGGATCACATGTGTTCACGGAGTGTTAATGCTTTGCTCCGGTGCTCTATTAAAAGGAGCACCTTAATTGCCAGTAGTTCCCTAGAGGCCCCGCTGCAAACGGGCTGGCAGGATAAAAGATGTTGTGCAAGTTCTCATTGCGAGCATGCATGACTATATATGGAACACATGCCTAGGATTGTCTAGTACTTGGATGCTTTATCTTATTTATATGCAATTGGCCTATGTTCTGATTGCTATGTGAATTGTCTTGTCCATGCAACGCCCGTCCATCCATCCCTATGTCTACCGCACTCGAATTCCACTG
This sequence comes from Avena insularis, assembly GCA_023614405.1. Lineage (NCBI taxonomy): Eukaryota > Viridiplantae > Streptophyta > Magnoliopsida > Poales > Poaceae > Avena > Avena insularis. The sequence continues at coordinate 652,047,211 of CM042690.1, read as the reverse complement.
TTTACTACTTGTGTTGCTGCTGTCTTTGCTTTACTACTGCTGTTGCTTTACTATTCCTACTACAAAACTGTTGCTACTGATAAACTGCCGTGAGCAAGATTGTTTCCAGGTGCAGCTGAATTGACAACTCAGTTGTTAAGGCTTATAAATATTCTTTGTCTCCCCTTGTGTCGAATTAATAAATTGGGTTTCACTTCCCTTGAAATACTGCGATACACCCCCTATACTTGTGGGTCATCAAGCAGCGAGACTCAGAGTGGCCATCCGCGTCACAGTAGGTGCAGTGATAGCGTGGACGACCCTGGCCCTGTCCACGACCCTGGCCGTGACTCTGGGGAGTGGGTAGCAGTGGAGCAGTGGACCGCGAGGGCTGCAGGGGAGCGGGTGACGACGGAGAGCCGCGAGCAGCAAGCATAGAAGGAACCTCAAGCAAACCAACAACACGTAGGCGAGTCTCCTCGGCACGAAGCTCAGACAACACCTTAGTAATAGGGATACGACCACGGGCAAGGAGGTTAGCACGCCGAGGCTCAAACTCCTTGCGGAGCCGAGATACGAACTCGAAGGCGCGATGAAACTCCAAATCAGAATGCAGCGTCTCACAACACGGGCATGTACCACAAACAACAGTGCGGAGAGAATCCAGATGACGCCATATGGCAGCACCCTGAGTATAGAACTGGTAAATAGTAGAGTCACCCTGCTTGAGCTCATGTTCCTGGCGAACCATAGACAGATAGAGAACATCCCTTGACGGCGGATAGCGCTGACGAAGATGAGACCATATGGTGGCAATAGTACCAAGACTCATAAACTCAGACGCAAACTGTGGGAAAATGCTGGAAGTGAGAACAGCTGCAGCACGAGCATCATCATCTACCCACTGAGTGTAAGTAGTCAGATCCAGGCGGTAGGCTGCTAGAGCATCAGAGTAATCCTGAGTCTGCCGGGCATATGTGGCAACAACATCATCCTTCGCCTTCTAGGCGTCATCCTTGATAGCCTGAGGAGCATCCGCAGCAACAATGGTACAGTCGGCAGAGTAGGAACCATAGGAACAATGGGGCACGGCGGACAAGAGACCTCGCCGGATAGAACACCCCACAAACGTAGACCACGCATATGGATGCGCATGAAGGCAACAAAATCAGGATAATTAGTGCCATCAAAAATCACCAAGCAACGAGGAATTGCAACGTACCTAGAAGAAGAAGACATATTTTTACTACTCACGGGAGATCTGGATCACAGCTAACCTTCCAGGGAGCAGCCACACGTGGCTGGCAAGAAGCAACACAGCAACAGGCGGCAGGGTAGGCGATGGACTGGGAATCAATCGCAGGAAGTAGCACAGCAACAGGCGGCAGGACAGGAAGAGGAATCGAGGAGGAGACTCAGGGAATCGAAGAGGGCAGAGAGGAGCAGGCTTTGATGCTGGCGGTGGCGGTGGCGAAGCGAAGGAACAACCGTAGCGACCGAACAAGGATTGTGAGCGGCGGCGGCGAGAATTTTAGTGGACGAGTCGTGCGTCCGAAAAAAGGTTTGGTTGCGTTTGCTATGTTCTTCTTTCCCCTCACGACTGCACCAAACTAACCGCTCAATCTGCTGAATGTGTTTTTCTTGGATATAGTGATGAGCATAAGGGTTATCGGTATTGGGATCCCGTTGGCCATTGGATGCGTATTTCTCGTGATGTCACCTTTGATGAGTCGCGTCCCTTCTTCCCACGTCCCTCATCCTCATCTTTCTCGGTGGAGGACATATCTTTTCTATTGTTTCCTGACACACCACCCTCTATTCATATTGATCCTCCTCCATGCCCCATTCTTACTGATGCTTATTCTTCCCCATCGCCACCCTCCTCGCCACCTAGTTCCCCTCCACCCACCTCCCGGTTGTCTCCCTTTCCCTTCTATTTTACTTGTCGCTCTCATGCTCCAAATGCTTCCTCTGATGTTTCTTCTTCTGATGTGCCTTCTTCCTCTACTGAGGAGACTCCTCCTCTTCCTGCTCACCATCGTCATCCACCTGATTGCTACTCTCCTAGTCACTATGGTTTTTTCTGTTGCCCTTGAGCCGGCCTCTTATCGGCATGTTGCGCACCATCCTGAGTGGCAGCTTGCCATGGCCGAGGAGATTGCTGCGCTTGAGTGCACTGACACCTGGGATCTTGTCTCTCCTCCTCCTGGTGTTCGCCCCATCACATGCAAGTGGGTCTACAAGATTAAGACTCACTCCGATGGATCTCTTGAGCGCTATAAGGCGTGTCTTGTGGCTCGTGGCTTCCAGCAGGAGCAGGGCCATGATTATGATGAAACGTTTGCTCCGGTGGCTCATATGACCACTGTGCGTACTCTTCTTGTCGTGGCTTCTGTTCGTCACTAGTCTGTGTCTCAGCTTGACGTTCAGAAGACATTTCACAATGGTGAGTTGTGTGAGGAGGTTTACATGCAGCCCCCTCCAGGGTACTCCGTCCCTGATGGCATGGTTTGTCATCTCCGACGCTCTCTTTATGGCCTAAAACAGGCTCCTCGTGCCTAGTTTGAGCACTTCGCCTCTGTGGTGACTGCTACTAGTTTCTCCCCTAGTGCTCATGATCCTGCCCTATTTGTTCACACTTATCCTCGTGGACGCACTCTCCTACTCCTCTAGGTTGACGACATGATCATCACCTGCGATGATTCTGAGTATATTGCATTTGTTAAGGCCTACCTTCATGAGCAGTTTCTTATGACAGATCTGGGTCCTCTTCGCTACTTTCTTGGGATTGAGGTTTCCTCCACTTCTGATGGATTTTACATCTCCCAGGAAAAGTATATCCAGGATCTCCTTGCCCGTGCCGCTCTTGGTGATGAGCACTCTGTTGAGACTCCTATGGAGCTCAATGTTCAGCTCCGTGCTTCTGATGGTGATCCTCTCTCTGATCCGACATGCTATCGTCATCTTGTTGGGAGTCTTTTTTATCTTGCTGTCACTCGCCCAGATATATCTTATCATGTTCATATTCTGAGTCAGTTTGTATCTGCTCCTACTTCGGTTCATTATAGTCACCTCCTTCATGTTCTTCGCTATCTTCATGGTACAAACACACGTCGTCTATTCTTCCCTCGTTCTAGCTCCTTACACCTCCAGGCCTACTCTGATGCTACGTGGGCTAATGATCCTTCGGATCACCGCTCACTTTGTGCCTACTGTGTGTTTCTTGGTGGTTCTCTTATTGCATGGAAGACGAAGAAAGCATTGCAGTTTCCGTTCGAGTCTGAGAGGCGAGTTGCGAGCTATGGCTCTTTTGACTGCTGAGGTGACTTGGTTGCGGTGGTTACTTGCTGATTTTGGTGTCTCCGTTACGACTGCGACTACTCTCTTGTCTGATAGTACATGTGCTATTAGTATTGCACGTGATCCGCGAAAGCACAAGCTTACCAAGCATATTGGTGTTGATGCTTCTTTTGTCCGTGCAAGTGTGCAAGATCAGGTTGTTGCGCTCTAGTATGTGCCTTCAGAGCTACAGTTGGAAGATTTCTTTACGAAGGCCCAGACTAGAGCATAACATAGTTTCTCTCTCTCTCCAAACTCAGTGTTGTGGTTCCCTCATGAGTTTGAGGGGGGGTGTTAGAGAGATATTTATATATTGTAGTTTTCTCTACTAGATTAGGGGGCTTTCTGCATATTTACACCTGTACATGTACTATATATTGAGGCCTTTGGCCCCTCTGGAATACAAGTCGTTTATTCCTCCAACACTTGACATTGTCGTAGACAATAGAAGGTTTGCTGAAATCGACAACCACACCAGTTGCTCTTGACTGAAAAATAATAGAGTTTGCCACACCGTCAGGGAAACACGGACCCGAAAACAAGAAGAGTGAAGATGTAGGCTAGGCTAGTAGTACTTGTGCTATGGATCCTAGGACCATGGTGAGGTCATTGAGCACCGGGATCTCCAGGGGTTCTTCCATGCTACTTATCTGAAGAAACAAGATCAGTACTTGCAAGCTGTAGAGTAGCCGAGTAGGAGACCAAAGAACATAGTCAAAGCAAAGGGGAAACATCGAATTGGTCAAACGAAGTGGTGAGCAACAAGGGCAAGCACCTCTTCTATGTCCTGCCTGATGCACTGCGTGTCAATGGCGCCAGCGAGCTCCATCCCCCGCGCCCTACTTACTGCCGCGATCGCCGCCCTCCCGACCTCCTTGGTGGCGCCGACGATGACCACCTTAGCTCCCAATGTTGCTAGGGAATAGTGTCAGCGTGAATAAGAGCGAGCAAGTGAGAGACACCTAGCGTTTTCAACAAGAGAAAACTGCACCCGTGGTCCTAAATGTTTGTGAGTTACGTCAGTTTGGTCCCTAATCTGGAACACCTAGGTCCTAAATGTTTCGTAAGTGAGGCACGCGCGGTCCTAAATGGGTATGTCCCGCATTGACCGGTGCCACGTCGGCATCTGGTCGTTAGGCGGGAGATTTCCCACGGCTCGTTGAAGGAAATTTTGCAAATGAACCCCTATAAGTAGTTGTCTTCTCAGTCCCCCCCCTTTCTCCTTCTCCTCTCTTCTCTTCACCACCACCACCGCCCATGAGTGCCACAACAAGCTCATCTGAGTGGACTCGACCGAGGAGGAAGCCATCTTCTCCATTCCCGTCGCAAGAACTCGCAGTAGCTTCTCTCCCGCCGGCACTACCAGCGAGAACACTGTCATTGGTGCCATGTCCGTGTTGTCAAGTTTGCAGAACCATTCGTCTCGTCTCTCAATCGAGCTCCAATCCTGGGCGTGTCTTCTACAAATGCCCCAACCATTGGGTAAGATGTTGTTCTTACTGTTTTTAGTGTTCTTAGGATTAGCAGACTGTATTTCCCTCCAATTCACTTATTTATCTCTTTGATTAATGTATCAGGTTAGTCCTAACCCTTGCAACCACTACTACTAGGAAAATGGAGAAGACAACTATGTTGATTTTCTGGTTAGGAATGGGTACTATTTAGGAGAAACAAAGAAGGGATAAGAAGATGTTGGACAGAGGAACATGGTTGCTATAGTGAATAAGATGGATGAGCTAGTTGTCATTGGCAAGAAAGTGTTAGCAGCAATTATTTGTCTAATTGTGGTGATGGTGTATGTAGCAGTTGCTAAGTAGATCAGGTCTGATGTAATATTTGAATGGAAATGAATGCTAGTTGTTTCAAATGCAATGCATGAAATGCTCAACATAATATACTTACAAGCAAGATAGAGATCCATGTGCCATATTATACTGAATGGTAGCTAATCATCTATAGACTATTACATCCAAAAGAACTACTGGAAGATTTGACAAGTTCACTCTTGCACTTACATGGTTTGAGTGAAACCAGAGCTACATCTGAGAATCAGGTTTCTGTCAAACCTAGCCAAAATATGAGTTTGTTCTCCAAAATATACAAACTTTGGTCTAAACATGTCCAAAATATACTACTGTCATCCTACACATCAGGTTGGCACTATGTTCTCCTTCTTCTTTGTCCCAACCTTCCTCGCTTAGCTAAACCAAGGTTTTTTGTTGGTGGTCTTGGAGGTGGTAGATCATCTCTGCAGCTGGCAATAAACTGGCTTTCAGGGAGATGATCTGGTGGTGCAATCTGGGACTGTTGAGTTCTGAACACTTGTTGAACACTTCACAAATGTTATTCAGCAGCAAATCACATTTAGGAAGTTCCTCAAAGAATGGCTTGCACCATTGCCTTGGATCAATTGCATTCAAGTACTCAAATGCATCCTGGTTCAGTGCTTTCATCTCATCCATATGCCTCTACCAGTCACACTCTCTAGTAGCTTTGCAATCTACCACAACTTGTTTTTGAAAATGTCACCTCTCCACCCATTTCTAGCAAAGTTTTGGTGTAGATGCCTCACACAACATCTGTGTTGTGCATCAGGCCATAATGCATTGACTGCATTGATCAAGCCCTACATTGTCAAGCAATAATGATGTCAAGCAATTGATATAGAAAAATAAATTGTCAATCTTGAAGTCAAGCAATGTAAATAAACTGTCACCTTTTGTCTATCACTCATAAATGTCCAGGGTCTTGTATTCTCTATGCCAAGGTCATCTTTAAGTGTGCTCAGAAACCACTTCCATGAGTTAGTATCTTCCAATTCAACTATGGCAATGGCAATAGGGAAAATACAGTCATTTGGATATACTCCTACAGCTTCCAGCAACACACCTCCAAATTTGTTCTTAATATGGCACCCATCAATTCCAATAATGGGCCTACATCCTACCACGAAGCCTCTCTTGCATGCATCTAGTGACATGTAACAGTTCTTGAACACTCCTGCATTTTGAGTGACAAACATTGTGCTACCAGGATTTTATCTTCTTATTTCTTGTGCAAAATCCCACAGTAAATTGTACCGTGCCAGTTCATCCCCATGGATCTGCTTCAATACAATCATTCTGGCCCTTTCTAGCTTGCTTCTACTAGCTATCATGTTGAAATCCTGCTCAATTATCCAAGCAAAGTTCTTTAGGGACATCTTGTCATCAACTCTACATTTTTCTAGGTACTTTCCTGCTATGTACCTTGTAGTGAACTACTTTATCTTGAAATCCCTTTCACACATGTGCTCTACAACATATTTCTTCACAGTCCAAGCTTTGGACCTGCTTCAAGGTGAAGCATATAAGTACCATGGACAGTTTGGCTCACAACATGCCCTAACCCTCTGCAAATCATTCTTATTGTAGTGCACTCCTACTCTTTGTTGTATAATGTACTCTTGTATTGCACCTCTAAGCTCAATGACTGACAGAAACACCATGCCAATCTTGAATTCCACTTCTGTCATGTTCTCTGGCCTCCACCTTCTTCTTCTTTTTCTTTCTTCCTTGTTTGTCCACTACTTCCATTTCATTTACTAAAACAGGTGCTTCAATGTCTGAATCTTCTAGCTCTTTCAAATCTGCATCTGTATCATAGTCAGAGTCATCTATCCATTTGGATTTCTTCTTCTTGTTTTCTTCAAATTTTGGATCCACCCATTCTTCAAATAAATCATCATCATCTGTTGCTACGTCATTTTCAGAGTCAGCCCAGTCTTCATCCAACTCACTGTCCTCACTATCAACAATTGAGCAATCATATGCTTCCTCCTCCACATTAAGCTTCCTCCTACTTCTTCTAATGTCATGCCCACAGTTATTTGGCTGCTGCATAGCTGGAGCACTGCTACTGCCTGGATTGCCCATGCCTGCTGGTTCCTTATGCTTGACAAAGATTGGGCTTAACACAGGAGGCAGATTAGGAGAGCCAGATATGTCAACATCATCAATTAAAACACCATTGCCAAAATTCATATCTTTATGGTCCACAACAGTTGGAAGTATTGGAATTTAGGAACAACAGAACTCATGTGCATTGTGTCAATATCACAGTCTATAATTCTGAGTCCTGATCCAAGATCTTGTCCAGGGAGCAGCCAGTACAAAGAGTACTTTTCTGGTTGACTATAGCCTAGCTGCTCCATAAAATCAGTGAGCCACACAGGTGACCATGTATCTGCTTCACATCCATCAAACCTAGCAACTCTACCATTGACATAGCTCTTGGAAGGCCCAAATCCGCAAAAAAACCTGCATAATTGATTTCTACTATGAACTCCTCCTCAAGTGGTCCTAATTAACAAACATTTCATCAATTTCTATCTGACTCGAGCTACCAATCTGATGGTGCTACACATAGGGGATCTAGGGTTACTTACCATAGCACGCGGGAGGATCGCCGGGTCACTGCATCTTCGGCCCCTTGCTCGCGGGCTCCATCCTCTCGGCCCCTGTCTCCGGGGCGGCCTCCACCAGGTCGTCACCTCTGGTCATCACCGGAGCAGCACCGTCGCGGCCAGGTCGCCTCCATCGTTGTGGGAGAGAAAGGGATGAGGAGAGGGAGCATCGAGTGTGCGAGAGAGGAACATAAGGGGCTCTTTGCATTTTTTTCACATCCAATGGTTGAGCCTCTTGGGCCCTACAGCCGACGTGGCCGCGACATGGCACCGGTCAATGCGGGATAGACCCATTTAGGACCGCGCGTGTCTCACTTACGAAACATTTAGGACCTAGGTGTTCCATTTCAAAGATTAGGGACCAAACTGACGTAACTCGAAAACATTTAGGACCGCTGGTGCGGTTTTCTCTTGCAACAACTCGGCAGATATGGTACCTTGATTGTTCTCTACGACGGCGGCACCTGGCCAGAGGCGGCGGAGCAGGTGAGCTTAGCCGCGACTCTGCTCCCGGCAAAGGTCTTCCCGTGCGCTCCGGCATGGTGGGCGGTGGAGTATCGGCATGACGAAGCGGACATGCTGGCTCTGCGGGGGGTGGAGGTCGAGCAAGGTAGGACTGCACCCATCATTTTTTGTTGATAATAGAATTACTCTAGCCCTCTACACTCGTCACCCGATGCCAGGGTGCACTGCAATACTCCACTACACACACAAGGTACATAGTCATGACCTGCCATAGCGAACGGGTTTCCACCGCACTGACAAGAGTTGGCCAGATCGTCTTTGCTATTCGTCATTGCTTACTACTACCTCTGTTCTAAAAAGCTAAGACATCTTATATTTTACAACCGAGGTACTACTTGTTCAATAATATAAGATGTTACAATATTCAATAGCTCAAAGGAAATGCTCCTATAGTGGTTGTAATAACATTTTATATTATAGAACCAAGGGAGTAGTAGTAGGTCGTCTGTTTAGGCAGTGTGGTACAACATTCCGTCACTATCGTTTCGAAATCACTTAGTGGTTTTTTTTTGGAATGGAGGTGATACCTGGCCTCTGCACTAAAAGATGCACACAACCAGTTTTATTCATTCTTCAACAAAACCTTACAATAGGAATACAAATATCAACTGAAGCCACCTCTCTAATACAACTTGATGAAGGGGTGACCATGTCAGAACACTCTAACCACACACGTACGCACATCATCATTTAACCGGAGGTTCCAAAACCGCATCACGGCGATTCAAGAGCACAAACCGGGCCATCTAATCCGTAGCGCACACCATCATGCACAGTTAATCTTCTGTTGTCGTCGTCTTCCTCCAGCCCATCTTCATAAGAAACAAAGTAGTGTCCTTGCTAGGCCTGCCGTCAATGCCACCAAGACGCCAAACAATGCCATCGCCCTGCACGCGTCCATCTGATACACGTGTGGTCGCCACCGAGACCTCTCGGCCCTATGCCGCCAAGTCTCGACATCTGACGCAGCTAGAAACCACCGGAAGATCGTCGAGCGTAGCACATACTGAACCAGGCATGGTAGAGCATAGCACCTGGCGGTTAGGCATGACTTGACAAATCCACCGAAGTATGTGTGCAAGACAAAGCCGCTCCACCTTCTTCCCCTTCGACCAATAGTTACTCCAAAAAGATGCCCCCAAGAGGGAGAACTGTAACATACCGTAAATTCAAGAGACTTGAAAATGGGGAGAACATAGTTGTGTGTATTGCATCCATGCATATAACAAGTAAAAACTTGATGTTTAACTTATCTTCTCTAAATTTAATTTAACACATGTGTTGAATAATCCTTAGCACATGATCACACTATCTAAACAAGATCAAATACATTCTTAACTTACGTTATTCTATTTTACACATCAGTAATTCTACCAACACTTGTGAAAGACAAGAGTCATGTAGCAAGTAAAACATCCAAGTACATAAACCAAACTCTGGTCTATCTAAATCTTGACTTATCTATTATTATCTATCCAACATTTATATCTTAATCATCACCAGGATGAGATATATACTTAATACTAAGTCTTATGTAATATCTTGAACTTAATCTTAGTGGGTACACTTGGATCAACAAGTATCATTCCAAAGCCTTATCAAGTTTACCATTGTCAAGACCACCTTATCACCATCAATTCACTTTGGGAGTTGATGATGCTATTGAAGGGAATATGTCCGAAAGGCAATAATAAAGTGGTTATTATCATATTCCTTGTTTATGATAAATGTTTATTTTGCATGCTATAATTGTATTAATTATAAATGTTAATACATGTGAGTTTAATAAACAAATAAACGGTTCCTAGTTATGCCTCTCTTATAAACTAGCTTGTTGATTAAAAAGATGATCAAGGTTTCATGATCATGGACATTAGATGTTAATAATGAGGTCACATCATTGGTGAATGATATGATGAACATTCATCCGAAGTATAGCATTACTATAAAAGTCATTGTGTTTATATTGCTATAACATCATACGAAGTAATCTTAGTCCTTAGATCATGAGATCATGTTAATTGCTAACACCGGAAGAGTACTTTGATAACATCAAACATCACACCGTAACAGGATTACTATAAAGGTGGGTTTGGGTACTCTGAAAGTGTTACGTTGAGGCTCATGGATCAAGAGTGATATTTGTCCATCCCGATGATGGATAGATATACTCAGGGCCCTCTCAGATATCACATTGAGATAGCTTGCAATCAAATGATGTGATCACTAGAATGTTATATCACGGGAACAAGAAAAGGGTGCATGTCGGTAACGAGATCAAACTAGGTATTGAGATACCGATGATCGAATCTCGGACATGTAATATATCGCGAGACAAAGGGATTTAGTTATGATGTTAAAGGTTCACACGATCACTAGAGTCATCGTTGAATGTGTGGGAGTCAGTACGGATCTCCAGGTCCCGCTGTTGATTATTGATCATTGAATGTTTACTGTGAAGTTTTTTATTCTATTTCTGTCAGTTTATTCAAGGTTTTGCTGCTCTATTACTTACGCTCAGATTTTGGAATTCATTCCTAGAATCTAACTTACGGATTCTTATATTAAATGGTTTTGCCTTAGGACAGAACCAACATTTTAACATTAACAAGTGTTTTTCTTTGATGTTTGTGTTCACGGGTTAAAGATCAAGGTTTGGATCAAGGCTCGAGAAGATAAATAGTGTATGGTTTTTAGTTTCGGTTTTTTCCTTTTATTTCTGAAACTGTTGTAACTCTGGATCATATACTCATATTCAAATATGAATAAAGATCATTTCCTGGTGTTTGATGCAGATTGTAGCTTTAAGTGTTTATTTTTTAAGATTTGAGTAATTTCTTATCTGAATGGAACATTACAGTCCATCATATGTGGTTTGTGTTTAAATGTGTGGAATTTGAATTCAAGTTTGACTTAGGTCAAATTTAATTCTGAACTCATCCAAATTATTTAGAGTTGAGTATTTGAATGTGGTCTGAATTCCTAGTGACCTTTTGGTTGTTAACAACCTCACTAGAACCATATTCAAATAAGTTATGAAAATTTTCAAATTGAACCTAAATTTCTAAATGCATGCTATGCACAATCGCAATTCACATATCTACCCTTTCCTATAATATATAACCTTGTGTCATTACACACTCCCTCCCCTTGAATAGGTGCAGGACACGAGCGCACACCTGGTTGTCAAGTAGAGGAGTGAGATATACAAGGAGGCAAGCCATTTATGACTAGAAGGGAAGGAGCGGTGCGAGGCTACCCAAATCACAAATTGGGAACCAAGATATTACCTAAATCAGCGAGACTTTCAGAGGTAGGAGCACTAATGGGAAATTTCTAGAGACGGCATAAATCTTCATGACTTCAGCTCCAAATACTCCCTGCACACGTAAAAAACTAATCCTATATATAAGGTTTAGAGATTCGACGCTAGCAGTATAGTGGGAAGTCTAACTGGTGGTTGAGGTAGCCAGGGAGTCAAGGAAGAAATGATACGATTTCCCAACGGAGCCATTCAACCATCGGGTGGCCGAACCATTCCATGATTCTTTCAGCCCAAGGGGATGTAAGTATCGATGAATGTTGGACGAAGGCAGAAATACACACTCACTCATAACCTGTCATTGGTATTGTTGGAGGTTTTGAGATGGTGGAAGTGAAGGAACAAATCAAGTGTAGGATAGACCCCTAGGACAGATCAGCACAGGTGTGAGATAACATACAGTATGGTGATAGAGTTAGGAGCAAGATGGAAAAGCTGGATCTTGAAGTGGTCAACAACCTCAAGTACGCACTAAGACAGGGGAATGAAGCCCGTTATAGGAGATGGTCATGGAGGATTACCGATTCTCCTTCCACAAGATCTGGTGCAATGGTGCTTGGCACACCTCTTAGCCCGTGGTTAGGTGGGAGTTGCCCGTCTCTAACGAGCTCTTCGATTTGGTCTAGGGAAACCGTACATGTCAACCACTTCTCGGGCCTCTCCTCATCAAGAACGAGAGACAGGGAGCCATAGGAGGAGATTCTCTTGCAGGAAAGTGAATGAGGAAAAAGGGATCCACTTCAGGGGTCGTGAAGTATGTATATAGGGAAAGCGGATAGTGAGCTCCCGACATGACAGGAAGACCGACCATAGGACGAAGAAGAAAAGACTTCTCTACGACGGTCGAAGGATAAGGAACACTATGCCTATAGCTGTGGGAAGAATATCAAATGGGTTAGCAAAGTTAACCCCATGGACCTAGAAATGCTGATCGAGATTCACATGCGACGCGTCCCATCATTCATCATTGTGGACATGAATCTTATGATCACCACCTCCAATTCGGTCGGTAGAAACGAATTCCCACGCATTGTAAGACCTCTTGATCGTGGCATATAATTGACTAATGTGAGTTTGGAGCCCTAAAAACACTACGGGAGGACCCCTCCCTACGGGGCTTGTTCGTCTGCGGTACCAAAGTTAGAAGGCCAGCGCATGGCGGTACCTAAGTTGCCTGAAATTACCGCGTTTTGAAAAGTTGGGCCGCCAACTACCGAGAGGGGCCATTTCGATGCAAACTCGTCTCACCCCTACCAAATCCAAACATGCCGTGAAACTGCCCCATGAAGTAGACGGTCGGGACCCTCATGTCAGTAATATTTCCGTGAAGCGAGCGCCAACATGGCAACCACGTAGGCGAAACGAGATACTAAAGGAGCATCGTGTGTTGACCAAATTCACAAATCCACTCCCTTCCTCCTTTCGCATGAACCCTAGCACCGGCGGCGTCGAAATCCCCTCTCCAACCAGAATGATCTCTTCAGGCATTTGACTTCCAGCGCCAAGTTGATGCGCCTACTCGCTGCTACCGAGCTCTAATGCCGAATGTCGTGCCAGCCGTTGCGACGATCTAGCCCGTCTCTACCGCCGACGAGCTGAGCAGCGTGAAGGATCGCAGATCCATTTGCCGAGGAAGAAGTACTTCTGGCTAATTTCGGGTGAGCTACTCTTCTCTTTGCTATTCGCACTACCTATAACTGCTAGCTGGCTATTGGCATTACAGAGATATATCGAACATAGAATTGTTTGCTAGCACGACGCTGACAAACAATTCTTATCTTTTGTCTCCAATTTTCTGTCAACTAGGATCTCCATTGAACCCAAATACACGGTTCTGGTGAGCATCTGCGGCTACCTCATTAAATTAGCACATGGGAAGAGCACGTGGAAACAGGCTCAGAGTCTGAAGATGGAAGTAGCGCATGTGCAGTTATGCACTATCCCTGGTTTGGTTGCTGTTGTGCGTGAACTTGCTGAAATGAGGCCGAGCGGTACGCAGTTCAGCATCGTTGATGAACGAGGCTTCGTGGTTCCTATAGCGTGTGACGATCGCTAATTGGGTTGATGAAACAGCATGTTAGGCTTCACGTGGTTACGCTGGTGTGTAACATAGTGGATGAGGAAGCTCACATCGGGAGTCGCCCAGCTATTATTGGACAGGGAGGTCTAACTCGAACGCCTGCTGTTGTTGAGCAAAATGTGGTTCCTCGTCCGCGACATGCTTCTGTTAGGCAACCTCCTCGTAGGAGTCCCCGTATTGCCATTGTGGAAAACTCTGCTCTGGAATCTGCTAATACTGGTCGTCCCCGTCCCCGTGCCCATGTTTCTGCGGCTGCTGCTCACCCAATCCATGCCGCTGTTGAGCAAACTAAGGCGTCCGGAGGCTGCCCCGCTGTTGTTGCCAAGACCGCCGCCTTGTGTGCTGCTCCTCCTTGAAACCATCCTCAAGGTGTGCGAACCCGTGCTCTGGAATCTGCTGGTACTGGTCGTCCTCGTGTTGTTGTTGATCTGGACGATGTTGACCCAATCCCTACCGTTGTTGAGAAAACTAAGGCTTCCGGAGGCTGTCCCACTGTTGTTGCAAGGATTGATGCCTTCTCTCCTCCTCGAACCCGTGCTCGGATTTAGCGAGCTGCTGGTCTGAAGCCAGCTCATGGTCTGGACTCTGCTAGCACTCGAAACACGGCTGTTGTGGGAACTGCTCCTGATCGTCGAGGTGGCATGGCAGCAACTAATCCTATTGTGGCTACCGTCAGAAGGGGCCCTGCCTGTCCACCATGTAATGTAGCTCCCGCTGCTAAGGGCCCTCGCCTTGCTCATGGTCCTGGTACTTCCACCGAGGTTGATCCAGCTAACGATGACACTGGTGATGGCGGCGGTGGCATTGGGGCTGGGTCTGATGGTGCCGCTCCATCTCTTGAACCTCTCGGAGGTTTCTATCCTAAAGAACCTGATGATGGCAAAGTAATCGTTCGTATCAGTGTCACGGATTATACTGCAAAATTAGATGATGGCACAGACAAATTCTATGACGAGTTTGATGTTATCCTTGGCAGATACGACCCTGAAGTGGTAGAGTTATCTGACCTGATGGCATCGTTACGTGTGAAGGTGATGTGGGGGTCCTCCTAGGAAGCACGTTTGTTATATTATGGTTACAGGAGCAAAAAGGCTATCAAAGTGAAAGATACCAGGGATTTAGTCGTACCATTTACAAGGAAACATTATAGAGGTGAAGTTTACTTCCACTTGGTAGTGCTCATGGTTGGAGAGGAATTGGAACTCGACAATAGAGATGATGGACTTTTAGAAGGCATGCATGACCTGATCCATGGCATCACTGGGGCTGGTGCGACAGAGGGTGGCTTCGAACAAGAACAGAGGAGCGTCATAAAGAGGAGCAGGAAGAGCATCCCCAGAAAGGGCACCCCGAAGAAGAACATCACCAAGGAGACCACGCCAGAGAAGAGCACACCCAAGAGTCGCACGACAAAAGGCACCATGCCGCAGAGTACACCCCTGAGATCCAGTCAAAATGCCACACCGAACGGTAGCAGCAAAAATGCTAAGAGGGCTAGCACGGTTGTGAACACTCCCAGGAGTGGTAGCAAAGAGGCGAAGATGGCCAGCACGGAGGCTACCACACCTAGTGGGAGCAGAAAAAACACTAATTTGGAGCGGAACACGCCACTGTCAGGGAATTATGCCAGCACGAAGGAGAACACGCCCAATAGTAGCAGCAAAAGGGCTCATTTGGAGCAGAACACGCCGCTGAGGTCAGGCAATAATGCCAGCACGAAGGAGAAGACGCCCAATATTAGCAGCAAGAGGGCTAATTTGGAGAGGAACACGCCGCTGGGGTCAGGCAATAATGCCAGCACGAAGGAGAACATGCCCAATAGTAGCAGCAAAAGGGCTAATTCGAAGAAGAACATGCCGCAGAGGTCAGGCAATAATGCCAACACGCTAGAGCCAACACCCATGAGGGGAGGCAGTAAGGAGATCACACCCAAGAGCGGCAGCAAAAGGCCTAGTTCGATGGGGAATGGAACGCGGATGTCAAGCCCTACTAATACCATCAGGAAAGATTACATAAGGAAGGAGGATGTACACAGGAAGAGCAAGAGGGTTCTGTACACTCAAGATGAAATTGATTCTGACTGCTGTTTGTCCACTGAAGTACCTGGGATGTGTGCAAACGTAAGACCACCCCATGTGGTTGCAGCAGAACCAACTGAGTGTCTTGGAGAAAACAGAGTTGCCGGTGAGGTGGACTGGGGCAATGTTCCTGTCCATCCGGGTGGAGACGATGGTGCATCCCCACCCATGGGAGTCAATATGATGTGTGCGGTACTAGGCATTAGAGATGATGGCAAAGATTCTGAATCAGATGAAGAAGCAGGCACTGTAGAGGATCAAGAATCTGGTGATGATGAAATAGACAAGGAACTTAACGATGAGGCTGGTCTTCTAGTCGATGATTTGGGTGTTGAAGTAGAAGAAATGAAACATGACCATGAGTATCCTATAATTTCGGTCGGCACCGAGTTCAGGAGCATGCATGAGTTCAGGATGTCATTCTGGCATTTTTGTATCGAGGGGGAGTTCGACGTTTATCGACTGAAGAACTCTGCCGAGAGGTATGAGGCCGTTTGCAATTTAACGTGGATGAATGGACGGGCCGAGGTACATTGTCCATGGAGGATCACAGCAAGATCCTTACCTGCGTCGACTGCAATTAGGGTATTGGGGCAATGAATGCAGCAAACCATTAGAACTCTCTCTCTCTTTTCACTCTATAACTACAATTGATGTGCGATATCTTTCTGGCAACTAGTCGACTCCGCTTATCTTTTAAATGAATCTGTGTTGCAGGTGAACAGAATGGGCCCTCCACACATGTGCCCGACAACCAGCAAACTGAAATCCTCAATGGCTGATACGGAGTGGGTGGCTATGCAATCTATGTCCATACTAAAGGATAACCCTAAGGAGACCGCGAAGAATATTCATACTAGCCTCGGTTCTAAATACAACATTGTCCTTCCGTATTACACGGTTTGGAAAGGTAAAGAGAAAGCTTTGGGGGTCTTGCACGGGGATTGGACCAATAGCTTCAGGATGTTGTACAACTTCAAGGCGGAGGTACAATCTAGGTGTCTGGGGAGTGTTGTGGAGATTGACACCAAATCAAAAGGTGGTAAAATATATTTCAAAAGATTTTTCATGGAGCTTAAACCTTGCATCGATGGATTCAAGGGCGGCTGTAGGCCGTATCTGAGTGTAGACAGCACTGTCCTAACTGGAAAATTGAAAGGCTGCCTGCCATCTGCCACAGCACTTGATGGTCACCACTGGATGTTCCTAGTGGCATTCGGGTTGTTTGAAACAGAAACGGAGGAAAAGTGGGTCTGGTTTATGAGGCAGCTCAGGAGATCAATAGGCCACATGGATCCATTGGCTATATCCACGGATGCATGCAAAGGGTCGTGAATGCAAAAGGAAGGAGGTCTTCCCGCGAGCTGAAGGTAGAGAATGCCATGCCCATATGATGCTCAACGTGTACTCACACTACGCAGGCAGCGTATTTCGTTACATGTTTCCTGCTGCTAGAGTTTACAAACCTAGTAGCAGCGATAATTTCATGAGCAAGATTTTTGCCGAAGCCCCTAAACTTCAAGAGTACTTAGCCATCCATCATTCACAGCTATGGAAGAGGAGTCAATTCAACCCTGACATCAAAGTTGATTACATAAACAACAACCTTGCAGAATGCCTGAATAACTGGGTGAAGGACATAAAAGTGCGTCATGTTCATATCTTGATGGAATGACATCGTGGTATGATCATGAAGCTGTTAAATATAAGGAGAGAGATCGGTAGGAGACTTAGAGGACATATGCTACCGCCAGTTGTACAACAACTGCACAAGAGAAGCCGAGGACTTGCTCATCTTAAGGTTCTCCCGCCAACCAGCAGAAGCTGTGAGGTGGTCGATATGTCCAAGAGTGGCAAAAGGGATGTTGTGAACATCCAGCTGCGAGAATGCACCTGCTTAGAGTGGCAGCATACCGGAAAACCTTGCGACCACGCCTTGGCCTTCTTGGTGAAGAAAAGAACTCTACCACATTTGGACCAGTATTTGTCAGACTACTACTCTATGGAAAAGTTCAGAGTTGCGTACGCTGGATCCGTCGAGCCATGTACAGACCCATCTTATTCCAACTATCTTTCGAGCTTTGTCATCCAGTTACAAAAAGGGGCAGAGGAAGACCCCAGGTGAATAGGTTTAAGAATTTTCTCGAGAAGAAGGGTCCGGCTTTCTGTGCTACAAAGAAGGGCAAAAACAGATGCAAGACCTGCCATCTTATAGGCCATAGAGCAGCTGGATGTCCCCTTAATGCTCCCAAACCTAGGTATGAGATGGTACATTCACACAAAAAAATTGTTTATAGTCTGTAGATATAAGGTAGTAATCCATGTACTGTTTTTTTACAGGAAGCGCAAGGTAAGAAACAAGACAGCCGACTCAGTGATTTTGCTGCGGGAAGAAAACCAAAATGAGTGGAGTTATGATGCCGGACAAGATTCTGGTGCTGATTGGCCTGACTTCCCTCGGCCCGGAGATGCAGGGTACGTGAAGGTAAGAAAATTGGAACCCAGGAAGAGGAAGAAGGCAGGAGATGAAGAAGCCAGTGGACGTGAAGGAAAGAGGAAGAAAGTTGGCACCCAAGCAGAGAAAGAGGGCTAGCAGTGTAGCAGCCTAATGGTGTATTGAACTTGAACCTATATATGTAGTTCGGTTAAACTCTGGAGCTGTGTGCGTGGAACTTGCCGGGCGAAACAATCTGCCTCTCGTACTCGGAGTAAAATGTATCGCGACTTTAAGATTTGATACAGCTGAGGCCACTAGTTGAATCCAAAACTGTGACTATGCCACTACTATCTGAACAATCGCGATAGCTGAGCGGTTAAATCCTCTCCAAAATCGATGGGTGTTAGTGGCACATACATGATTTATTTATAGGCGCTTAATAAATCCATGTTGTTGGCATTACACTTATGATAAGTTTCTGGGCTGGAAAACAATTTCTTAAGTTGGCCGCTACACTCCACGAAGCAGCAACTTATCTCAGTTGCTGGACAACGACATGGCAACATAAACTGCAAATGCAACAGATAATGCCTAGATAATGAGGAAATTGTGTCCACTATCTGGCCTAATCTTGAGCCCGTTTATCTCACCACCTCCCTGCCCCTGCCTCCCCTGCACCTGGTGAAGCTCCCGGATCTCTCGCTCCATCGCATGAATCTCCTCTTTCTTGTCCCACACAGCATCACGCAGATCCTGAACAAGCTCTCTGTGAAAACCTGTTAGTGGATTTTCGATCCACACAAACTTGTCACAGCCAGTCCCCCTCCCTTCCTGCGTAGTAGATCGAAGGAAACAAAAAAAAGAATTACATTACGCTTTCCGGATCCGGGTTACCATTGTACCTACAGTAGGAACTTACCGCTCTGATGCTGCAGTTGCTGAATTTTCCTGCAGTATTTTTGTCGGTCCATGAAATCCATCTCGGCATCTTCTCACCACACAAACATAGCATATCGGGGTAGTAATCGTAGGGCACCCTCCAGTACCTGATGGGGGCACCCGCCTGACGGCATTGAGCCGACCCTGATTCCGCCCGAGACGAACTACACGAGCTGCGAGCCATGAGCGAGGGAAGTAGTGGTGAAGCGTGATTATCCCTACTTAATAAATCGGGCAGAATCCTACCGTCCATATTCAGCTGACAGGTGGGGGACCTAGCGTGTGGACTTGTCAAAAAAACTCGCGCCTTCGTGGTTCAAAAGCCCTGTCGCGCGCATTGGACGAAATTTTTTGGTACCTTGCCCGCGTACATATCACTGGGAGGTCTTCTTCAGGAACCAGATACGCCTGGCCCACAATCTTACTCCCTCCTAGGAACTTGTCATGGCTCGCGCCGGCAGATCCATCCGCTCCACCGCTTCCGGTAGGGCTCGCCGCGGCGGATCCACTCCAAGATCCTACCGTCGCAGTATCAAATGGCCATGGTTTCTTGAGAGGAGCAATGACGCTACGTATGCGAGCTCGGCCCCTCCTACCTGTAGAAGGACTAATGCGGCGTCGAGCTCGAGCAGGAGCCACCAGGCGCGACGGTGCTCGGTCCACGCCAACCCCGTCACCTTCGTCATTGTCGATTCCGATGTGGAGGGCGACAGGGACGAAGCTATGCAGAACGCCATTGTTGCCTCCTTGGCGAAGGGCAAGCCACGGACGGGAGTGGATGTCGTCAGAAAGGGCACGGGAGTGTCACCAATCGAGGTGGATTCTGACGACAACTGTGTGATGTGGGTTTAGATGTTGTTTAGGATGGTTGCAATTTCGGTTGTGTTTAATGCGAGTACAATTATTGTAATGTGTTTGTCGAGCTATATTAAGAAATGTGTGCAATAGCAGCCGGTGAGTGCTTCCACTTTAGAAATTGTGTCTGTGCCATTTGCATGTTGCATTATCAACGTAGATTACTTGTAAACAATCCAACGAAAATCATCAGATTACAACCATCGGACGGGAGTGGCAGGATGGAAGAGAAGTTGGGACAGTGGCTTCGAGGGGAAGGACACTGGCAGGTGGGCCCTCGGAACACGTGACACTGACATCTTAGGGCGGAGCACTGCAGTATTGCCGGTCTGTACAAAGCAAGCGGACTTTGCAACGTGACAACAGCAAGCTGATTGGACCAATATAATAACTCGTCGAAGTATTAAGGAGTACTGAAAACTACAACTGGGGTACATTCGCACAACACGTATGCTCTAAGCACGTGAGAAGCATCGCTTAAGTCTAACAGTAACGACAGCACAAGTACTACATTTGTCTGTCGGTCTTCTCGATACAAATGTAGAAATGCATCTGCCTGTTCGGTCCAGCACCGACAAGGTACTGAGATGGCACGCATAGGATCGACCTTAGGTCCACATACTCCACCTCCCGCGGCGTCGGGCAGCTCGGCGCCTCGGCTAGCACAAGAATGCTATCCGACGACGGCGGCTGGGCGTTCGCCCACATGCGCATCGTGTATATATGGGCCAAAGCGCAGACCGACGACACGCACCGGCACCTGACGGTGGGCCCGGCTCTGGTTCCCGGAACACCCACGGTGATGGTGAGGACGAAAACAGAGCCGTCCCCCCCTGGAAAATTAGCAGGCGGCGTGCCGAGTCAGTGAACGGCACCTGCTCTTGGTGAAGTTGGGCTTTCCCGTACGAGATCCTAATCACTTCGATCAAGTGCCCATCTACAAGGTGGACGACAAGCTCTGCCGGCGGGCCGTTGTAGTTGCAGCCGGCTCGCGTCTGCGCCGGCCGATCTTGAACGGCGATCTCGTGGAAGCGGAATGTGGCGTAACGCAAAGCATCTGGGTGGGAGCACACGGGAGAACGCCGCTGCGAAGTTGCGCGCGAGGATCTCCAGATTCTTGGGCTCCCACATCTGCCACAACTGAAGTTCGTCGAGAAATCGGAAAAAAGATCAGCAGTTAGATTGGCGAATAGCAAGAATGTGTAGGATAAGTTCAAAAGCTTATAAAATGATTTCTTACCATGAAGGTAGCGACCGGAGAATTGGCGGATGTCGTCGGCTTGCGGCTACGGCAGGATGGAAGTGAAGTGGGGAAAGTGGCTTCGAGGGGAAGGAAGAGAAGTACGGGGAGGAAGAGAAGTAACGGGGACATGACACTGGGATATGGTCCACTGAAATCATGAGTCGTAACACTCGCAACATGCCAGTTTGTCCAGAGCAAGCGTGGCCAATCATGCCGCAGAACATCCTACTCGAGGATCGCTCTCGCGAAGACCATCCCAATCGCCCAAGCGCCCCAATCGAACGGTATGTAACAATCTTCAAGCAGAACAACTGTGTTATGGCGTGCCTTCTAGAAGACTCGGTCTAACGGTGGATCCATTGGGGGGCAGTGCTAGTTTTAGTATAATAACAAGCATGAAATGACTCAAATGGATCCATGTGTGGTTTGTGGAAATAACACACATGCAATGACTGTAATGGATCCATAAGTGGTTTATCGAAAAGAACACACATGCAATGACTCTAGTGGTTGATCCATGTGTGGTTTGTGGAAATAACACACATGCAATGACTCTGGTTGATCCATATGTGGTTTGTGGAAAGAACACACATGCAATGACCACTGGTGGATCCATGTGTGGTTTGTGGAAAAGAACACACAAGCAATGACTGTAATGGATCCATAAGTGGTTTATGGAAAACAACACACATGCAATTACCACTGGTTGATCCATATGTGGTTTGTGAAAAGAACACACATGCAATGACTCTAGTGTTGGTTTTAGTATAAGAACACACATGCAATGACTCTAGTGGTTGATCCATGTGTGGTTTGTGGAAAGAACACACATGCAATGACAGTGGTGGATCCATGTGTGGTTTATGGATAGAACACACATGCAATGACTCTAGTGCTAGTTTTAGTATAAGAACACACATGCAATGACTCTAGTGGGTACACATGTGGTTTGTGAAAAGAACACACATGCAATGACCACTGGTTGATCCATAAGTTGTTTGTGGAAAAGCACACACATGCAATGAGTCTAGTGGATCCATCTGTGGTTTGTGGAAAACAACACACATGCAATGACTCTAGTGCTGGTTTGTGGTTTTGGTATAAGAACAAACATGCAATGACTCTAGTGGTTGATCCATGTGTGGTTTGTGGAAAGAACACACATGCAGTGACTCTGGTTGATCCATATGTGGTTTGTGGAAACAACACACATGCAGTGACCACTGGTGGATCCATGTGTGGTTTGTGGAAAAGAACACACATGCAATGACCACTGGTTGATCCATGTGTGGTTTGTGGAAAGAACACACATGCAATGACTCTAGTGTTGGTTTAGTATAAGAACACACATGCAATGACTCTAGTGGTGGATCCATGTGTGGTTTGTGGAAAAGAACACACACATGCAATGACTCTAGTGGTTGATCCATGTGGTTTGTGGAAATAACACACATGCAATGACTCTAGTGGTTGATCCATGTGTGGTTTGTGGAAATAACACACATGCAATGACTCTAGTGGTTGATCCATGTGTGGTTTGTGGAAATAACACACATGCAATGACTGTAATGGATCCATAAGTGGTTTATGGAAAAGAACACACATGCAATGACCACTGGTTGATCCATATGTGGTTTGTGATAAGAACACACATGCAATGACTCTAGTGGTTGATCCATGTGTGGTTTGTGGAAAGAACACACATGCAATGACAATGGTGGATCCATGTGTGGTTTGTGGATAGAACACACATGCAATGACTCTAGTGCTAGTTTGTGTATAAGAACACACATGCAATGACTCTAGTGGGTCCACATGTGGTTTGTGAAAAGAACACACATGCAATGACCACTGGTTGATCCATAAGTTGTTTGTGGAAAAGAACACACATGCAATGAGTTTACTGGATCCATGTGTGGTTTGTGGAAAAGAACACACATGCAATGACTCTAGTGCTGGTTTGTGGTTTTAGTATAAGAATAAACATGCAATGACTCTAGTGGTTGATCCATGTGTGGTTTCTGGAAAGAACACACATGCAATGACTCTGGTTGATCCATATGTGGTTTGTGGACAAAAACACATGCAATGACCACTGGTTGATCCATGTGTGGTTTGTGGAAAAGAACACACATGCAATGACCACTGGTTGATTCATGTGTGGTTTGTGGAAAGAACACACATGCAATGACTCTAGTGTTGGTTTTACTATAAGAACACACATGCAATGACTCTAGTGGTGGATCCATGTGTATGGTTTGTGGAAAAGAACTCAGACATGCAATGACTCTAGTGGTTGATCAATGTGTGGTTTGTGGAAATAACACACATGCAATGACTCTAGTGGTTGATCCATGTGTGGTTTGTGGAAATAACACACATGCAATGACTATAATGGATCCATAAGTGGTTTGTGGAAAGAACACACATGCAATGACTCTAATGTTGGTTTTAGTATAAGAACACACATGCAATGACTCTAGTGGTTGTTCCCATGTGTGGTTTGTGGAAATAACACACATGCAATGACTCTAGTGGTTGATCCATGTGTGGTTTGTGGAAATAACACACATGCAATGACTCTAGTGGTTGATCCATGGGTGGTTTGTGGAAATAACACACATGCAATGACTGTAATGGATCCATAAGTGGTTTATGGAAAAGAACACACATGCAATGACCACTGGTTGATCCATATGTGGTTTGTGGAAAGAACACACATGCAATAACTCTAGTGGTTCATCCATGTGTGGTTTGTGGAAAGAACACACATGCAATGACAGTGGTGGATCCATGTGTGGTTTGTGGATAGAACACACATGCAATGACTCTAGTTCTAGTTTTAGTATAAGAAAATACATGCAATGACTCTAGTGGGTCCACATGTGGTTTGTGAAAAGAACACACATGCAATGACCACTGGTTGATCCATAAGTTGTTTGTGGAAAAGGGCACACATGCAACAAGTCTAGTGGATTCATGTGTGGTTTGTGGAAAAGAACACACATGCAATGACCACTGGTTGATCCATGTGTGGTTTGTGGAAAGAACACACATGCAATGACTCCAGTGTTGGTTTTAGTATAAGAACACACATGCAATGACCCTAGTGGTGGATCCATGTGTGGTTTGTGGAAAAGAACACACACATGCAATGACTCTAGTGGTTGATCCATGTGTGGTTTGTGGAAATAACACGCATGCAATGACTCTAGTGGTTGATCCATGTGTGGTTTGTGGAAATAACACACATGCAATGACTATAATGGATCCATAAGTGGTTAAGGGAAAAGAACACACATGCAATGACCACTGGTTGATCCATATGTGGTTTGTGATAAGAACAGACATGCAATGACTCTAGTGGTTGATCCATGTGTGGTTTGTGGAAAGAACACACATGCAATGACACTGGTGGATCCATGTGTGGTTTATGGATAGAACACACATGCAATGACTCTAGTGCTAGTTTTAGTATAAGAACACACATGCAATGACTCTAGTGGGTACACATGTGGTTTGTGAAAAGAACACACATGCAATGACCACTAGTTGATCCATAAGTTGTTTGTGGAAAAGCACACACATGCAATGAGTCTAGTGGATCCATCTGTGGTTTGTGGAAAACAAAACACATGCAATGACTCTAGTGCTGGTTTGTGGTTTTGGTATAAGAACAAACATGCAATGACTCTAGTGGTTGATCCATGTGTGGTTTGTGGAAAGAACACACATGCAATGACTCTGGTTGATCCATATGTGGTTTGTGGAAACAACACACATGCAGTGACCACTGGTGGATCCATGTGTGGTTTGTGGAAAAGAACACACATGCAATGACCATTGGTTGATCCATGTGTGGTTTGTGGAAAGAACACACATGCAATGACTCTAGTGTTGGTTTAGTATAAGAACACACATGCAATGACTCTAGTGGTGGATCCATGTGTGGTTTGTGGAAAAGAACACACACATGCAATGACTCTAGTGGTTGATCCATGTGTGGTTTGTGGAAATAACACACATGCAATGACTCTAGTGGTTGATCCATGTGTGGTGTGGAAATAACACACATGCAATGACTCTAGTGGTTGATCCATGTGTGGTTTGTGGAAATAACACACATGCAATGACTGTAATGGATCCATAAGTGGTTTATGGAAAAGAACACACATGCAATGACCACTGGTTGATCCATATGTGGTTTGTGATAAGAACACACATGCAATGACTCTAGTGGTTGATCCATGTGTGGTTTGTGGAAAGAACACACATGAATGACAATGGTGGATCCATGTGTGGTTTGTGGATAGAACACACATGCAATGACTCTAGTGCTAGTTTGTGTATAAGAACACACATGCAATGACTCTAGTGGGTCCACATGTGGTTTGTGAAAAGAACACACATGCAATGACCACTGGTTGATCCATAAGTTGTTTGTGGACAAGAACACACATGCAATGAGTTTACTGGATCCATGTGTGGTTTGTGGAAAAGAACACACATGCAATGACTCTAGTGCTGGTTTGTGGTTTTAGTATAAGAATAAACATGCAATGACTCTAGTGGTTGATCCATGTGTGGTTTCTGGAAAGAACACACATGCAATGACTCTGGTTGATCCATATGTGGTTTGTGGACAAAAACACATGCAATGACCACTGGTTGATCCATGTGTGGTTTGTGGAAAAGAACACACATGCAATGACCACTGGTTGATTCATGTGTGGTTTGTGGAAAGAACACACATGCAATGACTCTAGTGTTGGTTTTACTATAAGAACACACATGCAATGACTCTAGTGGTGGATCCATGTGTATGGTTTGTGGAAAAGAACTCAGACATGCAATGACTCTAGTGGTTGATCAATGTGTGGTTTGTGGAAATAACACACATGCAATGACTCTAGTGGTTGATCCATGTGTGGTTTGTGGAAATAACACACATGCAATGACTATAATGGATCCATAAGTGGTTTGTGGAAAGAACACACATGCAATGACTCTAATGTTGGTTTTAGTATAAGAACACACATGCAATGACTCTAGTGGTTGATCCCATGTGTGGTTTGTGGAAATAACACACATGCAATGACTCTAGTGGTTGATCCATGTGTGGTTTGTGGAAATAACACACATGCAATGACTCTAGTGGTTGATCCATGGGTGGTTTGTGGAAATAACACACATGCAATGACTGTAATGGATCCATAAGTGGTTTATGGAAAAGAACACACATGCAATGACCACTGGTTGATCCATATGTGGTTTGTGGAAAGAACACACATGCAATAACTCTAGTGGTTCATCCATGTGTGGTTTGTGGAAAGAACACACATGCAATGACAGTGGTGGATCCATGTGTGGTTTGTGGATAGAACACACATGCAATGACTCTAGTTCTAGTTTTAGTATAAGAACATACATGCAATGACTCTAGTGGGTCCACATGTGGTTTGTGAAAAGAACACACATGCAATGACCACTGGTTGATCCATAAGTTGTTTGTGGAAAAGGGCACACATGCAACAAGTCTAGTGGATTCATGTGTGGTTTGTGGAAAAGAACACACATGCAATGACCACTGGTTGATCCATGTGTGGTTTGTGGAAAGAACACACATGCAATGACTCCAGTGTTGGTTTTAGTATAAGAACACACATGCAATGACCCTAGTGGTGGATCC
The DNA here is from genome assembly GCA_023614405.1 of Avena insularis. Taxonomy (NCBI): domain Eukaryota; kingdom Viridiplantae; phylum Streptophyta; class Magnoliopsida; order Poales; family Poaceae; genus Avena; species Avena insularis. The sequence continues at coordinate 652,020,281 of CM042690.1, read as the reverse complement.
ATGTGTGGTTTGTGAAAAGAACACACATGCAATGACTCTAGTGGTTGATCCATGTGTGGTTTGTGGAAATAACACGCATGCAATGACTCTAGTGGTTGATCCATGTGTGGTTTGTGGAAATAACACACATGCAATGACTATAATGGATCCATAAGTGGTTTATGGAAAAGAACACACATGCAATGACCAATGGTTGATCCATATGTGGTTTGTGATAAGAACAGACATGCAATGACTCTAGTGGTTGATCCATGTGTGGTTTGTGGAAAGAACACACATGCAATGATAGTGGTGGATCCATGTGTGGTTTGTGGATAGAACACACATGCAATGACTCTAGTGCTAGTTTGTGTATAAGAACACACATGCAATGACTCTAGTGGGTCCACATGTGGTTTGTGAAAAGAACACACATGAAATGACCACTGATTGATCCATAAGTTGTTTGTGGAAAAGAACACACATGCAATGAGTCTAGTGGATCCATGTGTGGTTTGTGGAAAAGAACAAACATGCAATGACTCTAGTGCTGGTTTGTGGATTTAGTATAAGAACAAACATGCAATGACTCTAGTGGTTGATCCATGTGTGGTTTGTGGATAGAACACACATGCAATGACTCTGGTTGATCCATATGTGGTTTGTGGAAAGAACACACATACAATGACAGTGGTGGATCCATGTGTGGTTTATGGATAGAACACACATGCAATGACTCTAGTGCTAGTTTTAGTATAAGAACACACATGCAATGACTCTATTGGGTCCACATGTGGTTTGTGAAAAGAACACACATGCAATGACCACTAGTTGATCCATAAGTTGTTTGTGGAAAAGAACACACATGCAATGAGTCTAGTGGATCCATGTGTGGTTTGTGGAAAACAACACAGATGCAATGACTCTAGTGCTGGTTTGTGGTTTTGGTATAAGAACAAACATGAAATGACTCTGGTGGTTGATCCATGTGTGGTTTGTGTAAAGAACACACATGCAATGACTCTGGTTGATCCATATGTGGTTTGTGGAAAGAACACACATGCAATGACCACTGGTGGATCCATGTGTGGTTTGTGGAAAAGAACACACATGCAATGACCACTGGTTGATCCATGTGTGGTTTGTGGAAAGAACACACATGCAATGACTCTAGTGTTGGTTTAGTATAAGAACACACATGCAATGACTCTAGTGGTTGATCCATGTGTGGTTTGTGGAAATAACACACATGCAATGACTGTAGTGGTTGATCCATGTGTGGTTTGTGGAAATAACACACATGCAATGACTCTAGAGGTTGATCCATGTGTGGTTTGTGGAAATAACCCACATGCAATGACTCTAGTGGTTGATCCATGTGTGGTTTGTGGAAATAACACACATGCAATGACTGTAATGGATCCATAAGTGGTTTCTGGTAAAGAACACACATGCAATGACCTTTGGTTGATCCATATGTGGTTTGTGATAAGAACACACATGCAATGACTCTAGTGGTTGATCCATGTGTGGTTTGTAGAAAGAACACACATGCAATGAAAGTGGTGGATCCATGTATGGTTTGTGGATAGAACACACATGCAATGACTCTAGTGCTAGTTTTAGTATAAGAACACACATGCAATGACTGTAGTGGGTCCACATGTGGTTTGTGAAAAGAACACACATGCAATGACCACTGGTTGATCCATAAGTTGTTTGTGGAAAAGAACACACATGCAATGAGTCTAGTGGATCCATGTGTGGTTTGTGGAAAGAACACACATACAATGACTCTAGTGTTGGTTTGTGGTTTTAGTATAAGAACAAACATGCAATGACTCTAGTGGTTGATCCATGTGTGGATTGTGGAAACAACACACATGCAATGACACTGGTTGATCCATATGTGGTTTGTGGAAAGAACACACATGCAATGACCACTGGTGGATCCATGTGTGGTTTGTGGAAATGAGCTCACATGCAATGACCACTGGGTTATCCATGTGTGGTTTGTGGAAATAACACACATGCAATGACTCTAGTGTTGGTTTTAGTATAAGAACACACAAGCAATGACTCTAGTGGTTGATCCATGTGTGGTTTGTGGAAATAACACACATGCAATGACTCTAGTGGTTTATCCATGTGTGGTTTGTGGAAATAACACACATGCAATGACTCTAGTCGTTGATCCATGTGTGGTTTGTGGAAATAACACACATGCAATGACTCTAGTGGTTGATCCATGTGTGGTTGGTGGAAATAACACACATGCAATGACTCTAGTGGTTGATCCATGTGTGGTTTGTGGAAATAACACATGCAATGACTAATGGATCCATAAGTGGTTTATGGAAAAGACCACACATGCAATAACCACTGGTTGATCCATATGTGGTTTTTGGAAAGAGAACACATGCAGCAACTCTAGTGGTTGATCCATGTGTGGTTTGTGGAAAGAACACACATGCAATGACAGTGGTGGATCCATGTGTGGTTTGTGGATAGAACACACATCCAATGACTCTAGTGCTAGTTTTAGTATAAGAACACACATGCAATGACTCTAGTGGGTCCACATGTGGTTTGTGAAAAGAACACACATGCAATGACAACAGTTTGATCCATAAGTTTTATGTCGAAAAGAACACACATGCAATGAGTCTAGTGGATCCATGTGTGGTTTGTGGAAAAAGAACACACATGCAATGACTCTAGTGCTGGTTTGTGGTTTTATAATAACACACATGCAATGACTCTAGTGGTTGATCCTTGTGTGGTTTGTGTAAAGAACAGACATGCAATGACTCTGGTTGATCCATATGTGGTTTGTGGAAAGAACACACATGCAATCACCACTGGTGTATCCATGTGTGGTTTGTGTAATGAACACACATGCAATGACCACTGGTTGATCCATGTGTGGTTTGTGGAAATAACACACATGCAATGACTCTAGTGGTTGATCCATGTGTGGTTTGTGGAAATAACACACATGCAATGACTCTAGTGCTGGTTTGTGGTTTTAGTATAAGAATAAACATGTAATGACTCTAGTGGTTGATCCATGTGTGGTTTGTGGAAAGAACACACATGCAATGACTCTGGTTGATCCATATGTGGTTTGTGGAAAGAACACACATGCAATGACCACTGGTCGATCCATGTGTGGTTTGTGGAAAAGAACACACATGCAATTACCACTGGTTGATCCATATGTGGTTTGTGGAAAGAACACACATGCAATGACTCTAGTGTTGGTTTTAGTATAAGAACACACATCCAATGACTCTATTGGTGGATCCATGTGTGGTTTGAGGTAAAGAACACACACAGGCAATGAATCTAGTGTTTGATCCGTGTGGTTTGTGGAAATAACACACATGCAATGATTCTAGTGGTTGATCCATGTGTGGTTTGTGGAAATAACACACATGCAATGACTAATGGATCCATATGTGGTTTATGGAAAAGAACACACATGCAATGACCACTGGTTGATCCATATGTGGTTTGTGATAAGAACACACATGCAATGACTCTAGTGGTTGATCCATGTGTGGTTTGTGGAAAGAACACACATGCAATGACAGTGGTGGATCCATGTGTGGTTTGTGGATAGAACACACATGCAATGACTCTAGTGCTAGTTTTAGCATAAGAACACACATGCAATGACTCTAGTGGGTCCACATGTAGTTTGTGAAAAGAACACACATGCAATGACCACTGCTGATCCATAAGTTGTTTGTGGAAAGAACACACATGCAATGAGTCAAGTGGATCCATGTGTGGTTTGTGGAAAAGAACACACATGCAATGACTCTAGTGCTGGTTTGTGGATTTAGTATAAGAACAAACATGCAATGACTCTAGTGGTTGATCCATGTGTGGTTTGTGGATAGAACACACATGCAATGACTCTGGTTGATCCATATGTGGTTTGTGGAAAGAACACACATACAATGACAGTGGTGGATCCATGTGTGGTTTATGGATAGAACACATGCAATGACTCTAGTGCTAGTTTTAGTATAAGAACACACATGCAATGACTCTATTGGGTCCACATGTGGTTTGTGAAAAGAACACACATGCAATGACCACTGGTTGATCCATAAGTTGTTTGTGGAAAAGAACACACATGCAATGAGTCTAGTGGATCCATGTGTGGTTTGTGGAAAACAACACAGATGCAATGACTCTAGTGCTGGTTTGTGGTTTTGGTATAAGAACAAACATGAAATGACTCTGGTGGTTGATCCATGTGTGGTTTGTGTAAAGAACACACATGCAATGACTCTGGTTGATCCATATGTGGTTTGTGGAAAGAACACACATGCAATGACACTGGTGGATCCATGTGTGGTTTGTGGAAAGAACACACATGCAATGACCACTGGTTGATCCATGTGTGGTTTGTGGAAAGAACACACATGCAATGACTCTAGTGTTGGTTTTAGTATAAGAACACACATGCAATGACTCTAGTGGTTGATCCATGTGTGGTTTGTGGAAATAACACACATGCAATGACTGTAGTGGTTGATCCATGTGTGGTTTGTGGAAATAACACACATGCAATGACTCTAGAGGTTGATCCATGTGTGGTTTGTGGAAATAACCCACATGCAATGACTCTAGTGGTTGATCCATGTGTGGTTTGTGGAAATAACACACATGCAATGACTGTAATGGATCCATAAGTGGTTTATGGAAAAGAACACACATGCAATGACCACTGGTTGATCCATATGTGGTTTGTGATAAGAACACACATGCAATGACTCTAGTGGTTGAACCATGTGGTTTGTAGAAAGAACACACATGCAATGAAAGTGGTGGATCCATGTATGGTTTGTGGATGAACACACATGCAATGACTCTAGTGCTAGTTTTAGTATAAGAACACACATCATGCAATGACAGTGGGTCCACATGTGGTTTGTGAAAAAAGAACACATGCAATGACCACTGGTTGATCCATAAGTTGTTTGTGAAAAGAACACACATGCAATGAGTCTAGTGGATCCATGTGTGGTTTGTGGAAAAGAACACACATACAATGACTCTAGTGTTGGTTTGTGGTTTTAGTATAAGAACAAACATGCAATGACTCTAGTGGTTGATCCATGTGTGGATTGTGGAAACAACACACATGCAATGACACTGGTTGATCCATATGTGGTTTGTGGAAAGAACACACATGCAATGACCACTGGTGGATCCATGTGTGGTTTGTGGAAATGAGCTCACATGCAATGACCACTGGGTTATCCATGTGTGGTTTGTGGAAATAACACACATGCAATGACTCTAGTGTTGGTTTTAGTATAAGAACACACAAGCAATGACTCTAGTGGTTGATCCATGTGTGGTTTGTGGAAATAACACACATGCAATGACTCTAGTGGTTTATCCATGTGTGGTTTGTGGAAATAACACACATGCAATGACTCTAGTCGTTGATCCATGTGTGGTTTGTGGAAATAACACACATGCAATGACTCTAGTGGTTGATCCATGTGTGGTTGGTGGAAATAACACACATGCAATGACTCTAGTGGTTGATCCATGTGTGGTTTGTGGAAATAACACACATGCAATGACTGTAATGGATCCATAAGTGGTTTATGGAAAAGAACACACATGCAATAACCACTGGTTGATCCATATGTGGTTTTTGGAAAGAGAACACATGCAGCAACTCTAGTGGTTGATCAATGTGTGGTTTGTGGAAGGAACACACGAGCAATGACAGTGGTGGATCCATGTGTGGTTTGTGGATAGAACACACATCCAATGACTCTAGTGCTAGTGTTAGTATAAGAACACACATGCAATGACTCTAGTGGGTCCACATGTGGTTTGTGAAAAGAACACACAAGCAATGACCACTGGTTGATCCATCAGTTGTTTGTGGAAAAGAACACACATGCAATGAGTCTAGTGGATCCAGATGTGGTTTGTGGAAAGAACACACATGCAATGACTCTAGTGCTGGTTTGTGGTTTTAGTATAAGAACAAACATGCAATGACTCTAGTGGTTGATCCTTGTGTGGTTTGTGGAAAGAACACACATGCAATGACTCTGGTTGATCCATATGTGGTTTGTGGAAAGAACACACATGCAATGACAAGTGGATCCATGTGGTTTGTGGAAATAACACACATGCAATGACCACTGGTGGATCCATGTGTGGTTTGTGGAAAGAACACACATGCAATGACTCTAGTGTTTGATCCATGTGTGGTTTGTGGAAATAACACATGCAATGACTCTAGTGCTGGTTTGTGGTTTTAGTATAAGAATAAACATGTAATGACTCTAGTGGTTGATCCATGTATGGTTTGTGGAAAGAACACACATGCAATGACTCTGGTTGATCCATATGTGGTTTGTGGAAAGAACACACATGCAATGACCACTGGTGGATCCATGTGTGGTTTGTGGAAAAGAACACACATGCAATTACCACTGGTTGATCCATGTGTGGTTTGTGGAAAGAACACACATGCAATGACTATAGTGTTGGTTTTAGTATAAGAACACATCCAATGACTCTAGTGGTGGATCCATGTGTGGTTTGTGGAAAAGAACACACACATGCAATGACTCTAGTGGTTGATCCATGTGTGGTTTGTGGAAATAACACACATGAAATGACTCTAGTGGTTGATCCATGTGTGGTTTGTGGAAAGAACACACATGCAATGACTCTAGTGGTTGATCCATGTGTGGTTTGTGGAAAGAACACACATGCAATGACAGTGGTGGATCCATGTGTGGTTTGTGGATAGAACACACATGCAATGACTCTAGTGCTAGTTTTAGCATAAGAACAAATGCAATTCCTCTAGTGGTTCCACATGTAGTTTGTGAAAAGAACACACATGCAATGACCACTGCTGATCCATAAGTTGTTTGTGGAAAAGAACACACATGCAATGAGTCAAGTGGATCCATGTGTGGTTTGTGGAAAAGAACACACATGCAATGACTCTAGTGTTGGTTTTAGTATAAGAACACACATGCAATGACTCTAGTGGTTGATCCATGTGTGGTTTGTGTACATAACACACATGCAATGACTCTAGTGGTTGATCCATGTGTGGTTTGTGGAAATAACACACATGCAATGACTCTAGTGAATGATCCATGTGTGGTTTGTGGAAATAACACACATGCAATGACTCTAGTGGATGATACATGTGTGGATTGTTCAAATAACACTCATGCAATGTAATGGATCCATAAGTGGTTTATGGAAAAGAACACACATGCAATGACCACTGGTTGATCCATATGTGGTTTGTGATAAGAACACACATGCAATGACTCTAGTGGTTGATCCATGTGTGGTTTGTAGAAAGAACACACATGCAATGACAGTGGTGGATCCATTTATGGTTTGTGGATAGAACACACATGCAATGACTCTAGTGCTAGTTTTAGTATAAGAACACACATGCAATGACTGTAGTGGGTCCACATGTGGTTTGTGAAAAGAACACACATGCAATGACCACTGGTTGATCCATAAGTTGTTTGTGGAAAAGAACACACATGCAATGAGTCTAGTGGATCCATGTGTGGTTTGTGGAAAAGAACACACATACAATGACTCTAGTGTTGGTTTGTGGTTTTAGTATAAGAACAAACATGCAATGACTCTAGTGGTTGATCCATGTGTGGTTTGTGGAAACAACACACATGCAATGACACTGGTTGATCCATATGTGGTTTGTGGAAAGAACACACATGCAATGACCACTGGTGGATCCATGTGTGGTTTGTGGAAAAGAGCACACATGCAATGACCACTGGGTTATCCATGTGTGGTTTGTGGAAATAACACACATGCAATGACTCTAGTGTTGGTTTTAGTATAAGAACACACAAGCAATGACTCTAGTGGTTGATCCATGTGTGGTTTGTGGAAATAACACACATGCAATGACTGTAATGGATCCATAAGTGGTTTATGGAAAAGAACACACATGCAATGACCACTAGTTGATCCATATTTGGTTTGTGGAAAGAACACACATGCAATGACTCTAGTGGTTGATCCATGTGGTTTGTGGAAAGAACACACATGCAATGACAGTGGTGGATCCATGTGTGGTTTGTGGATAGAACACACATGCAATGACTCTAGTGATCCATAGTTTTAGTGATAAGAACACACATGCAATGACTCTAGTGGGTCCACATGTGGTTTGTGGAAAGAATACACATGGAATGACACTGGTTGATCCATGTGTGGTTTGTGGATAGAACACACATGCAATGACTCTAGTCCTAGTTTTAGTATAAGAACACACATGCAATGACTCTAGTGGGTCCATCTGTGGTTTGTGAAAAGAACACACATGCAATGACCACTGGTTGATCCATCAGTTGTTTGTGGAAAAACACACATGAAATGAGTCTAGTGGATCCATGTGTGGTTTGTGGAAAAGAACACACATGCAATGACTCTAGTGCTGGTTTGTGGTTTTAGTATAAGAACAAACATGAAATGACTCTAGTGGTTGATCCATGTGTGGTTTGTGGAAAGAACACACATGCAATGACTCTGGTTGATCCATATGTGGTTTGTGGAAAGAACACACATGCAATGACCACTGGTGGATCCATGTGTGGTTTGTGGAAAAGAACACACATGCAATGACCACTGGTTGATCCATGTGTGGTTTGTGGAAAGAACACACATGCAATGACTCTAGTGTTGGTTTTAGTATAAGAATACACATGCAATGACTCTAGTGGTTGATCCATGTGTGGTTTGTGGAAATAACACACATGCAATGACTCTAGTGGTTGATCCATGTGTGGTTTGTGGAAATAACACACATGCAATGACTCTAGAGGTTGATCCATGTGTGGTTTGTGGAAATAACACACATGCAATGACTCTAGTGGTTGATCCATGTGTGGTTTGTGGAAATAACACACATGCAATGACTGTAATGGATCCATAAGTGGTCTATGGAAAATACACACATGCAATGACCACTGGTTGATCCATATGTGGTTTGTGATAAGAACACATGCAATTACACTAGTGTTTGATCGTTGTGTGTTTTGTATTAAGATCACACATGAAATGAAAGTGGTGGATCCATGTATGGTTTGTGGATAGAACACACATGCAATGACTCTAGTGCTAGTTTTAGTATAAGAACACACATGCAATGACCTAGTGGGTCCACATGTGGTTTGTGAAAAGAACACACATGCAATGACCACTGGTTGATCCATAAGTGGTTTGTAGAAAGAACACACATGCAATGAGTCTCGTGGATCCATGTGTGGTTTGTGGAAAATAAAACAAATAAAATGACTAAAGTGTTGGTTTGTGGTTTTAGTATAAGAACAAACATGCAATGACTCTAGTGGTTGATCCATGTGTGGTTTGTGGAAACAACACACATGCAATGACACTGGTTGATCCATATGTGGTTTGTGGAAAGAACACACATGCAATGACCACTGGTTGATCCATGTGTGGTTTGTGGAAAAGACACACATGCAATGACCACTGGGTTATCCATGTGTGGTTTGTGGAAATAACACACATGCAATGACTCTAGTGTTGGTTTTAGTATAAGAACACACAAGCAATGACTCTAGTGGTTGATCCATGTGTGGTTTGTGGAAATAACACACATGCAATGACTGTAATGGATCCATAAGTGGTTTATGGGAAAGAACACACATGCAATGACCACTGGTTGATCCATATGTGGTTTGTGATAAGAACACACATGCAATGACTCTAGTGGTTGATCCATGTGTGGTTTGTGGAAAGAACACACATGCAATGACAGTGGTGGATCGATGTGGTTTGTGGATAGAACACACATGCAATGACTCTAGTGCTAGTTTTAGCATAAGAACACACATGCAATGACTCTAGTGGGTCCACATGTAGTTTGTGAAAAGAACACACATGCAATGACCACTGTTGATCCATAAGTTGTTTGTGGAAAGAACACACATGCAATGATTCAAGTGGATCCATGTGTGGTTTGTGGAAAGAACACACATGCAATGACTCTAGTGTTGGTTTTAGTATAAGAACACACATGCAATGACTCTAGTGGTTGATCCATGTGTGGTTTGTGGAAATAACACACATGCAATGACTCTAGTGGTTGATCCATGTGTGGTTTGTGGAAATAACACACATGCAATGACTCTGGTGGTTGATCCATGTGGTTTGTGGAAATAACCCACATGCAATGACTCTAGTGGTTCATCCATGTGTGGTTTGTGGAAATAACACACATGCAATGACTGTAATGGATCCATCAGTTGTTTATGGAAAAGAACACACATGCAATGACCACTGGTTGATCCATATGTGGTTTGTGATAAGAACACACATGCAATGACTCTAGTGGTTGATCCATGTGTGGATTGTAGAAAGAACACATGCAATGACAATGGTGGATCCATGTATGGTTTGTGGATAGAACACACATGCAATGACTCTAGTGCTAGTTTTAGTATAAGAACACACATGCAATGACTGTAGTGGGTCCACATGTGGTTTGTGAAAAGAACACACATGCAATGACCACTGGTTGATCCATAAGTTGTTTGTGGAAAAGAACACACATGCAATGAGTCTAGTGGCTCCATGTGTGGTTTGTGGAAATAACACACATGCAATGACTCTAGTGTTGGTTTGTGGTTTTAGTATAAGAACAAACATGCAATGACTCTAGTGGTTGATCCATGTGTGGTTTGTGGAAACAACACACATGCAATGACACTGGTTGATCCATATGTGGTTTGTGGAAAAGAACACATGCAATGACCACTGGTGGATCCATGTGTGGTTTGTGGAAAAGAGCACACATGCAATGACCACTGGGTTATCCATGTGTGGTTTGTGGAAATAACACATGCAATGACTCTAGTGTTGGTTTTAGTATAAGAACACACAAGCAATGACTCTAGTTGATCCATGTGTGGTTTGTGGAAATAACACACATGCAATGACTGTAATGGATCCATAAGTGGTTTATGGAAAAGAACACACATGCAATGACCACTAGTTGATCCATATCTGGTTTGTGATAAGAACACACATGCAATGACTCTAGTGGTTGATCCATGTGTGGTTTGTGGAAAGAACACACATGCAATGACAGTGGTGGATCCATGTGTGGTTTGTGGATAGAACACACATGCAATGACTCTAGTGCTAGTTTTAGCATAAGAACACACATGCAATGACTCTAGTGGGTCCACATGTGGTTTGTGGAAAGAACACACATGCAATGACACTGGTGGATCCATGTGTGGTTTGTGGATAGAACACACATGCAATGACTCTAGTGCTAGTTTGTGTATAAGAACACACATGCAATGACTCTAGTGGGTCCACATGTGGTTTGTGAAAAGAACACACATGCAATGACCACTGGTTGATCCATAAGTTGTGGAAAAGAACACACATGAAATGAGTCTAGTGGATCCATGTGTGGTTTGTGGAAAAGAACACACATGCAATGACTGTAGTGCTGGTTTGTGGTTTTAGTATAAGAACAAACATGAAATGACTCTAGTGGTTGATCCATGTGTGGTTTGTGGAAAGAACACACATGCAATGACTCAGGTTGATCCATATGTGGTATGTGGAAAGAACACACATGCAATGACCACTGGTAGATCCATTTGTGGTTTGTGGAAAAGAACACACATGCAATGACTCTGGTTGATCCATGTGTGGTTTGTGGAAAGAACACACATGCAATGACTCTAGTGTTGGTTTTAGTATAAGAACACACATGCAATGACTCTAGTGGTTGATCCATGTGTGGTTTGTGGAAATAACACGCATGCAATGACTCTAGTGGTTGATCCATGTGTGGTTTGTGGAAATAACACACATGCAATGACTCTAGTGGTTGATCCATGTGTGGTTTGTGGAAATAACACACATGCAATGACTCTAGTGGTTGATCCATGTGTGGTTTGTGGAAATAACACACATGCAATGACTGTAATGGATCCATAAGTGGTTTATGGAAAAGAACACACATGCAATGACCACTGGTTGATCCATATGTGGTTTGTGATAAGAACACACATGCAATGACTCTAGTGGTTGATCCATGTGTGGTTTGTAGAAAGAACACACATGCAATGACAGTGGTGGATCCATGTGTGGTTTGTGGATAGAACACACATGCAATGACTCTAGTGCTAGTTTTAGTATAAGAACACACATGCAATGACTAGTGGGTCCACATGTGGTTTGTGAAAAGAATACACATGCAATGACCACTGGTTGATCCATAAGTAGTTTGTGGAAAAGAACACACATGCAATGTGTCTAGTGGATCCATGTGCGGTTTGTGGAAAAGAACACACATGCAATGACTCTAGTGCTGGTTTGTGGTTTTAGTATAACAACAAACATGCAATGACTCTAGTGGTTGATCCATGTGTGGATTGTGGAAACAACACACATGCAATGACACTGGTTGATCCATATGTGGTTTGTGGAAAGAACACACATGCAATGACCACTGGTGGATCCATGTGTGGTTTGTGGAAAGAGCAGACATGCAATGACCATCGGGTTATCCATCTGTGGTTTGTGAAAAGAACACACATGCAATGATTCTAGTGTTGGTTTTAGTATAAGAACACACATGCATTGACTCTAGTGGTCGATCCATGTGTGGTTTGTGGAAATAACACACATGCAATGACTATAATGGATCCATAAGTGGTTTATTGAAAAGAACACAAATGCAATGACCACTGCTTGATCCATGTGTGGTTTGTGGAAAGAACACACATGCAATGACTCTAGTGGTTGTCCATGTGTGGTTTGGAAAGAACACACATGCAATGACGCTGGTGGATCCATGTGTGGTTTGTGGATAGAACACACATGCAATGACTCTAGTGCTAGTGCTAGTTTAAGAACACACAACACACATGCAATGACGGGTAGGGTCCAGCTGGTTTGTTAAAAGACACACACACCTGATGACAATCCATAAGTTGTTTGTGGAAAAGAAAGAACAACACATGCAATGATCATGGATCCATGTGTGGTTTGTGGAAAAGAACACACATGCAATGACTCTAGTGTTGGTTTTAGTATAAGAACACACATGCAATGACTCTAGTGGTTGATCCATGTGTGGTTTGTGGAAATAACACACATGCAATGACTCTAGTGGTTGATCCATGTGTGGTTTGTGGAAATAACACACATGCAATGACTCTAGTGGTTGATCCATGTGTGGTTTGTGGAAATAACCCACATGCAATGACTCTAGTGGTTGATCCATGTGTGGTTTGTGGAAATAACACACATGCAATGACTGTAATGGATCCATAAGTGGTTTATGGAAAAGAACACACATGCAATGACCACTGGTTGATCCATATGTGGTTTGTGATAAGAACACACATGCAATGACTCTAGTGGTTGATCCATGTGTGGTTTGTAAAAAGAACACACATGCAATGACAATGGTGGATCCATGTATGGTTTGTGGATAGAACACACATGCAATGACTCTAGTGCTAGTTTTAGTATAAGAACACACATGCAATGACTGTAGTGGGTCCACATGTGGTTTGTGAAAAGAACACACATGCAATGACCACTGGTTGATCCATAAGTTGTTTGTGGAAAAGAACACACATGCAATGAGTCTAGTGGCTCCATGTGTGGTTTGTGGAAAAGAACACACATACAATGACTCTAGTGTTGGTTTGTGGTTTTAGTATAAGAACAAACATGCAATGACTCTAGTGGTTGATCCATGTGTGGTTTGTGGAAACAACACACATGCAATGACACTGGTTGATCCATATGTGGGTTGTGGAAAGAACGCACATGCAATGACCACTGGTGGATCCATGTGTGGTTTGTGGAAAAGAGCACACATGCAATGACCACTGGGTTATCCATGTGTGGTTTGTGGAAATAACACACATGCAATGACTCTAGTGTTGGTTTTAGTATAAGAACACACAAGCAATGACTCTAGTGGTTGATCAATGTGGTTTGTGGAAATAACACACATGCAATGACTCTAGTGGTTGATCCATGTGTGGTTTGTGGAAATAACACACATGCAATGACTCTAGTCGTTGATCCATGTGTGGTTTGTGGAAATAACACACATGCAATGACTGTAATGGATCCATAAGTGGTTTTTGGAAAAGAACACACATGCAATAACCACTAGTTCATCCATATGTGGTTTGTGATAAGAACACAAATGCAATGACTCTAGTGCTTGATCCATGTGTGGTTTGTGGAAAGACACACATGCAATGACAGCGGTGGATCCATGTGTGGTTTGTGGATAGAACACACATGCAATGATTCTAGTGCTAGTTTGTGGTTTTAGTATAAGAACAAACATCCAATGACTCTAGTGGTTGATCCATGTGTGGTTTGTGGAAAGAACACACATGGAATGACCACTGGTGGATCCATGTGTGGTTTGTGGAAAAGAACACACATGCAATGACCACTGGTTGATCGATGTGTGGTTTGTGGAAGGAACACACATGCAATGACTCTAGTGTTGGTTTTAGTATAAGAACACACATGCAATGACTCTAGTGGTTCATCCATGTGTGGTTTGTGGAAATAACACACATGCAATGACTCTAGTGGTTGATCCATGTGTGGTTGGTGGAAATAACACACATGCAATGACTCTAGTGGTTGATCCATGTGTGGTTTGTGGAAATAACACACATGCAATGACTGTAATGGATCCATAAGTGGTTTATGGAAAAGAACACAGATGCAATAACCACTGGTTGATCCATATGTGGTTTGTGATAAGAACACACATGCAATGACTCTAGTGGTTGATCCATGTGTGGTTTGTGGAAAGAACACACATGCAATGACAGTGGTGGATCCATGTGTGGTTTGTGGATAGAACACACATGCAATGACTCTAGTGCTAGTTTTAGCATAAGAACACACATGCAATGACTCTAGTGGGTCCACATGTAGTTTGTGAAAAGAACACACATGCAATGACCACTGCTGATCCATAAGTTGTTTGTGGAAAAGAACACACATGCAATGAGTCAAGTGGATCCATGTGTGGTTTGTGGAAAAGAACACACATGCAATGACTCTAGTGTTGGTTTTAGTATAAGAACACACATGCAATGACTCTAGTGGTTGATCCATGTGTGGTTTGTGGAAATAACACACATGCAATGACTCTAGTGGTTGATCCATGTGTGGTTTGTGGAAATAACACACATGCAATGACTCTAGTGATTGATCCATGTGTGGTTTGTGGAAATAACCCACATGCAATGACTCTAGTGGTTCATCCATGTGTGGTTTGTGGAAATAACACACATGCAATGACTGTAATGGATCCATAAGTGGTTTATGGAAAAGAACACACATGCAATGACCACTGGTTGATCCATATGTGGTTTGTGATAAGAACACACATGCAATGACTCTAGTGGTTGATCCATGTGTGGTTTGTAGAAAGAACACACATGCAACGACAGTGGTGGATCCATTTATGGTTTGTGGATAGAACACACATGCAATGACTCTAGTGCTAGTTTTAGTATAAGAACACACATGCAATGACTGTAGTGGGTCCACATGTGGTTTGTGAAAAGAACACACATGCAATGACCACTGGTTGATCCATAAGTTGTTTGTGGAAAAGAACACACATGCAATGAGTCTAGTGGATCCATGTGTGGTTTGTGAAAAGAACACACATCCAATGACTCTAGTGTTGGTTTGTGGTTTTAGTATAAGAACAAACATGCAATGACTCTAGTGGTTGATCCATGTGTGGTTTGTGGAAACAACACACATGCAATGACACTGGTTGATCCATATGTGGTTTGTGGAAAGAACACACATGCAATGACCACTGGTGGATCCATGTGTGGTTTGTGGAAAAGAGCACACATGCAATGACCACTGGGTTATCCATGTGTGGTTTGTGGAAATAACACACATGCAATGACTCTAGTGTTGGTTTTAGTATAAGAACACACAAGCAATGACTCTAGTGGTTGATCCATGTGTGGTTTGTGGAAATAACACACATGCAATGACTGTAATGGATCCATAAGTGGTTTATGGAAAAGAACACACATGCAATGACCACTAGTTGATCCATATCTGGTTTGTGATAAGAACACACATGCAACGACTCTAGTGGTTGATCCATGTGTGGTTTGTGGAAAGAACACACATGCAATGACAGTGGTGGATCCATGTGTGGTTTGTGGATAGAACACACATGCAATGACTCTAGTGCTAGTTTTAGCATAAGAACACACATGCAATGACTCTAGTGGGTCCACATGTGGTTTGTGGAAAGAACACACATGCAATGACACTGGTGGATCCATGTGTGGTTTGTGGATAGAACACACATGCAATGACTCTAGTGCTAGTTTGTGTATAAGAACACACATGTAATGACTCTAGTGGGTCCACATGTGGTTTGTGAAAAGAACACACATGCAATGACCACTGGTTGATCCATAAGTTGTTTGTGGAAAAGAACACACATGAAATGAGTCTAGTGGATCCATGTGTGGTTTGTGGAAAAGAACACACATGCAATGACTCTAGTGCTGGTTTGTGGTTTTAGTATAAGAACAAACATGAAATGACTCTAGTGGTTGATCCATGTGTGGTTTGTGGAAAGAACACACATGCAATGACTCTGGTTGATCCATATGTGGTTTGTGGAAAGAACACACATGCAATGACCACTGGTGGATCCATCTGTGGTTTGTGGAAAAGAACACACATGCAATGACCACTGGTTGATCCATGTGTGGTTTGTGGAAAGAACACACATGCAATGACTCTAGTGTTGGTTTTAGTATAAGAACACACATGCAATGACTCTAGTGGTTGATCCATGTGTGGTTTGTGGAAATAACACACATGCAATGACTCTAGTGGTTGATCCATGTGTGGTTTGTGGAAATAACACACATGCAATGACTCTAGAGGTTGATCCATGTGTGGTTTGTGGAAATAACCCACATGCAATGACTCTAGTGGTTGATCCATGTGTGGTTTGTGGAAATAACACATGCAAGGACTGTAATGGATCCATAAGTGGTTTATGGAAAAGAACACACATGCAATGACCACTGGTTGATCCATATGTGGTTTGTGATAAGAACACACATGCAATGACTCTAGTGGTTGATCCATGTGTGGTTTGTAGAAAGAACACACATGCAATGACAGTGGTGGATCCATGTATGGTTTGTGGATAGAACACACATGCAATGACTCTAGTGCTAGTTTTAGTATAAGAACACACATGCAATGACTGTAGTGGGTCCACATGTGGTTTGTGAAAAGAACACACATGCAATGACCACTGGTTGATCCATAAGTTGTTTGTGGAAAAGAACACACATGCAATGAGTCTAGTGGATCCATGTGTGGTTTGTGGAAAAGAACACACATACAATGACTCTAGTGTTGGTTTGTGGTTTTAGTATAAGAACAAACATGCAATGACTCTAGTGGTTGATCCATGTGTGGATTGTGGAAACAACACACATGCAATGAAACTGGTTGATCCATATGTGGTTTGTGGAAATAACACACATGCAATGACCACTGGTGGATCCATGTGTGGTTTGTGGAAAAGAGCACACATGCAATGACCACTGGGTTATCCATGTGTGGTTTGTGGAAATAACACACATGCAATGACTCTAGTGTTGGTTTTAGTATAAGAACACACAAGCAATGACTCTAGTGGTTGATCCATGTGTTTTGTGGAAATAACACACATGCAATGACTGTAATGGATCCATAAGTGGTTTATGGAAAAGAACACACATGCAATGACCACTGGTTGATCCATATGTGGTTTGTGATAAGAACACACATGCAATGACTCTAGTGGTTGTCCATGTGTGGTTTGTGGAAAGAACACACATGCAATGACAGTGGTGGATCCATGTGTGGTTTGTGGATAGAACACACATGCAATGACTCTAGTGCTAGTTTTAGCATAAGAACACACATGCAATGACTCTAGTGGGTCCACATGTAGTTTGTGAAAAGAACACACATGCAATGACCACTGGTTGATCCATAAGTTGTTTGTGGAAAAGAACACACATGCAATGATTCAAGTGGATCCATGTGTGGTTTGTGGAAAAGAACACACATGCAATGACTCTAGTGTTGGTTTTAGTATAAGAACACACATGCAATGACTCTAGTGGTTGATCCATGTGTGGTTTGTGGAAATAACACACATGCAATGACTCTAGTGGTTGATCCATGTGTGGTTTGTGGAAATAACACACATGCAATGACTCTAGTGGTTGATCCATGTGTGGTTTGTGGAAATAACCCACATGCAATGACTCTAGTGGTTGATCCATGTGTGGTTTGTGGAAATAACACACATGCAATGACTGTAATGGATCCATAAGTGGTTTATGGAAAAGAACACACATGCAATGACCACTGGTTGATCCATATGTGGTTTGTGATAAGAACACACATGCAATGACTCTAGTGGTTGATCCATGTGTGGTTTGTAGAAAGAACACACATGCAATGACAATGGTGGATCCATGTATGGTTTGTGGATAGAACACACATGCAATGACTCTAGTGCTAGTTTTAGTATAAGAACACACATGCAATGACTGTCGTGGGTCCACATGTGGTTTGTGAAAAGAACACACATGCAATGACCACTGGTTGATCCATAAGTTGTTTGTGGAAAAGAACACACATGCAATGAGTCTAGTGGCTCCATGTGTGGTTTGTGGAAAAGAACACACATACAATGACTCTAGTGTTGGTTTGTGGTTTTAGTATAAGAACAAACATGCAATGACTCTAGTGGTTGATCCATGTGTGGTTTGTGGAAACAACACACATGCAATGACACTGGTTGATCCATATGTGGGTTGTGGAAAGAACGCACATGCAATGACCACTGTGGATCCATGTGTGGTTTGTGGAAAAGAGCACATGCAATGACCACTGGGTTATCCATGTGTGGTTTGTGGAAATAACACATGCAATGACTCTAGTGTTGGTTTTAGTATAAGAACACACAAGCAATTACTCTAGTGGTTGATCCATGCGTGGTTTGTGGAAATAACACACATGCAATGACTCTAGTGGTTGATCCATGTGTGGTTTGTGGAAATAACACCCATGCAATTACTATAGTAGTTGATCCATGTGTGGTTTGTGGAAATAACACACATGCAATGACTGTAATGGATCCATAAGTGGTTTTTGGAAAAGAACACACATGCAATAACCACTAGTTCATCCATATGTGGTTTGTGATAAGAACACAAATGCAATGACTCTAGTGCTTGATCCATGTGTGGTTTGTGGAAATACACACCTGCAATGACAATGTGGATCCATGTGTGGTTTGTGGATAGAACACACATGCAATGATTCTAGTGCTAGTTTGTGGTTTTAGTATAAGAACAAACATCCAATGACTCTAGTGGTTGATCCATGTGTGGTTTGTGGAAAGAACACACATGGAATGACCACTGGTGGATCCATGTGTGGTTTGTGGAAAAGAACACACATGCAATGACACTTGGTTGATCAAAATGTGGTGTGTGGAAAGAACACACATGCAATGACTCTAGTGTTGGTTTTAGTATAAGAACACACATGCAATGACTCTAGTGGTTCATCCATGTGTGGTTTGTGGAAATAACACACATGCAATGACTCTAGTGGTTGATCCATGTGTGGTTGGTGGAAATAACACACATGCAATGACTCTAGTGGTTGATCCATGTGTGGTTTGTGGAAATAACACACATGCAATGACTGTAATGGATCCATAAGTGGTTTATGGAAAAGAACACAGATGCAATAACCACTGGTTGATCCATATGTGGTTTTTGGAAAGAAAACACATGCAATAACTCTAGTGGTTGATCCATGTGTGGTTTGTGGAAAGAACACACATGCAATGACAGTGGTGGATCCATTTGTGGTTTGTGGATAGAACACACATCCAATGACTCTAGTGCTAGTTTTAGTATAAGAACACACATCCAATGACTCTAGTGGGTCCACATGTGGTTTGTGAAAAGAACACACATGCAATGACCACTGGTTGATCCATAAGTTGTTTGTCGAAAAGAACACACATGCAATGAGTCTAGTGGATCCATGTGTGGTTTGTGGAAAAGAACACACATGCAATGACTCTAGTGGTGGTTTGTGGTTTTAGTATAAGAACAAACATGCAATGACTCTAGTGGTTGATCCATGTGTGGTTTGTGGAAAGAGCACACATGCAATGACTCTGGTTGATCCATATGTGGTTTCTGGAAAGAACACACATGCAATGACCACTGGTGGATCCATGTGTGGTTTGTGGAAATGAACACACATGCAATGACAACCGGTTGATCCAAGTGTGGTTTGTGGAAAGAACACACATGCAATGACTCTAGTGTTGGTTTTAGTATAAGAACACACATGCAATGACTCTAGTGGTTGATCCATGTGTGGTTTGTGGAAATAACACACATGCAATGACTCGAGTGGTTGATCCACGTGTGGTTTGTGGAAATAACACACATGCAATGACTCTAGTGTTGGTTTGTGGTTTTAGTATAAGAATAAACATGTAATGACTCTAGTGGTTGATCCATGTGTGGTTTGTGGAAAGAACACACATGCAATGACTGGTTGATCCATATGTGGTTTGTGGAAAGAACACACATGCAATGACCACTGGTGGATCCATGTGTGGTTTGTGGAAAAGAACACACATGCAATGACCACTGGTTGATCCATGTGTGGTTTGTGGAAAGAACACACATGCAATGACTCTAGTGTTGGTTTTAGTATAAGAACACACATCCAATGACTCTAGTGGTGGATCCATGTGTGGTTTGTGGAAAAGAACACACACATGCAATGACTCTAGTAGTTGATCCGTATGTGGTTTGTGGAAATAACACACATGCAATGACTCTAGTGGTTGATCCATGTGTGGTTTGTTGAAATAACACACATGCAATGACTGTAATGGATCCATAAGTGGTTTATGGAAAAGAACACACATGCAATGACCACTGGTTGATCCATATGTGGTTTGTGATAAGAACACACATGCAATGACTCTAGTGGTTGATCCATGTGTGGTTTGTGGAAAGAACACACATGCAATGACAGTGGTGGATCCATGTGTGGTTTGTGGATAGAACACACATGCAATGACTCTAGTGCTAGTTTTAGCATAAGAACACACATGCAATGACTCTAGTGGGTCCACATGTAGTTTGTGAAAAGAACACACATGCAGTGACCGCTGGTTGATCCATAAGTTGTTTGTGGAAAAGAACACACATGCAATGAGTCAAGTGGATCCATGTGTGGTTTGTGGAAAAGAACACACATGCAATGACTCTAGTGCTGGTTTGTGGTTTTAGTATAAGAACAAACATGTAATGACTCTAGTGGTTGATCCATGTGTGGTTTGTGGAAAGAACACACATGCAATGACTCTGGTTGATCCATATGTGGTTTGTGGAAAGAACACACATGCAATGACCACTAGTGGATCCATGTGTGGTTTGGGGAAAAGAACACACATGCAATGACCACTTGTTGATCCATGTGTGGTTTGTGGAAATAACACACATGCAATGACTCTAGTGGTTGATCCATGTGTGGTTTGTGAAAAGAACACACATGCAATGCCTCTAGTGTTGGTTTTAGTATAAGAACACACATGCAATGACTCTAGTGGTTGATCCATGTGTGGTTTGTGGAAATAACACAGATGCAATGACTCTAGTGGTTGATCCATGTGTGGTTTGTGGAAATAACACACATGCAATGACCCTAGTGGTTGATCCATGTGTGGCTTGTGGAAATAACACACATGCAATGACTCTAGTGGGTCCACATGTGGTTTGTGGAAAGAACACACAAGCAATGACCACTGGTGGATCCATAAGTTCTTTCTGGAAAAGAACACACATGCAATGAGTCTAGTGGATCCATGTGTGGTTTGTGGAAAAGGACACACATGCAATGACTCTAGTGCTGGTTTGTGGTTTTAGTATAAGAACAAACATGCAATGACTCTAGTGGTTGATCCATGTGTGGTTTGTGGAAAGAACACACATGCAATGACTCTGGTTGATCCATATGTGGTTTGTGGAAAGAACACATGCAATGACCACAGGTGGATCCATGTGTGGTTTGTAGAAAAGAACACACATGAAATGACTAGTTGCTCCATGTGTGGTTTATGGAAAGAACACACATGCAATAACAGTGGTGGATCCATGTGTGGTTTGTGAAAAGAACACACATGCAATGACTCTAGTGTTGGTTTTAGTATAAGAACACACATGCAATGACTCTAGTGGTTGATCCATGTGTGGTTTGTGGAAATAACACATATGCAATGACTCTAGTGGTTGATCCATGTGTGGTTTGGGGAAATAACACACATGCAATGACTCTAGTGGTTGATCCATGTGTGGTTTGTGGAAATAACACACATGCAATGACTGTAATGGATCCATAAGTGGTTTGTGGAAAGAACACACATGCAATGACCACTGGTGGATCCATGTTGGTTTTAGTATAAGAACACACATGCAATGACTCTAGTGGTTGATCCATGTTTGTTTGTGGTTTTAGTATAAGAACAAACATCCTCTGTCTCTCTCGTAGAAGCCCAAACCTGTGCCCACTCTGTCTGCTATGCCCTGATTGGTTGTCACAGCTATCACGCGGATCGTGCGCACCAACCGTTGATCGTGTGTGATCCAACGAGGCTCGTTGCACACGTCGTGCCCTTCATAGGACAGCGCGAGACAACATGAACGTCTCCCTCAACGAGACTTCTACAAGAAGGAACACGATGTCGTCCATGGAAAAAGTGGTCGAGTGGTCATGTCATGTTTAATCTAGTCTGCAAAGGCTACAAGTCTACTACACGGCAACTGGTTATCCACGGACCACCGGCTATACCATTTTTACTATGCAGCAAGACTTGCACTTCCGCCGTGCCCCACCACACGAACCTTCCACGCGGCAGCCGCAGCCGGAAGAGCTGTCAACCGGGGCCCTCGAGGAGGCCTAAACGTCCCCGCATTAAAAACCCAGCCTATCGGGTCCTCCATTCGCACTCATCCACTACTCTCTCTTCCCTATCCAGCAAAACACCACAATCTTGAACGTACTTGCACGAACCTTCTCCATGAAACCAGTGCGTGGGGGTGAGTGTCCGCATCGCCGCTGTGGTGGTGCTTCATGTGGCGATCTCGAGGAGCATCACGCAAGACAGCCGAGGAGGACATGCAGTTCAACCCCTTAGGGGACCATGTGCACGCCGGTGCTGACGACTTCGGAGGCGCCGATGAGGGCGTGGAGTTCGACGAACACGCTCCGCTCGTGTACCCGGAGGTACATCTATTTCTACATGTTTCATATTTTCTGCTCGAGCTTAATCTATCCAGGCGTCATAAAAAATCTAGTCCTAATGATTAGATGCAACGTATTTAACCGGTACATGGAGAGATCTAGTCTGCTCAATGAATCCATGTTATTTATTTATTAATAAGTTACCAAGAACACAAACCACATTAATTTAGGAGCGAGGGGAGACGGCCGTAATGAACTGCTGAACTCAGATAGACATGTTATTGCATCAAAAGTAACTTG
Source organism: Avena insularis (assembly GCA_023614405.1). Taxonomy (NCBI): domain Eukaryota; kingdom Viridiplantae; phylum Streptophyta; class Magnoliopsida; order Poales; family Poaceae; genus Avena; species Avena insularis. Next base: position 651,996,560 of record CM042690.1, on the reverse strand, counting down.
GAATGGTGGAAGGAATATATATTTATTATTTTTGTCATTTCGGTTTGTATTCCATACATTACATGTGTATTCTAGTGAGATGGACTCTGACAAGGAGACCAGGGACAACAAGAGCCGCCATGTCATGAAGAAGCTCAAGAGCGGGATAATCCCTTTCCGCACTCGACTTTGGGAGCTCAAGTGCCCTTCTCAGAAGAAAGGAGTCAACCCGAGGATTGCTGCCTTGATTCCGCATGCGGTTGGCATCGGTAAAAGCCCGGCTAGTAAACACAAGTCGGCGACCAAGGCTAAGCACGCTTATGGCAAGTTCTCGAGGGAGTATGTCAAGAACGGCCTAGTGTCCCTTACTTAGAATCAAGAACTCCCAGCCGACCAACCCCTCACTACGTTGGCCTGGCCACTAATAATATTAGTTCTCTTACCGTATCTAGACCCTTAAACTATGTGGATTTCTATTTTCGTACCCTTCAAAATATATTCAAGTTCATATGTTTATGTTGTTAAAGTTCTGGTGGCATACTCGTAATTTTGCATGGATAGAGGGGTGCCCCCGACAGATCTAAGGGTTATCCTATCCGCTAGATCATAGAGGATCAACGGTTGGTGGGGAAAACTGAGTACAACTGAATCGCCATGGTTAGAACCACGAGGGAAAAACGTGACTCACTTGCACGCTGGCGGTAGCGGACACGTGTGGCCGTGCACGGTGCATTAGCCTACGCTGTGCACGGTAGTGCAACGAAACGCCGCTTCCCTTCTCCTTTAATAGAGGCCTCCCCACTCCCACTCCCACTCATCACGCACTCGCTCACTCAACCGTTTCCACTGTCCCATCACCTTCTGCAAACGCCCAACAAAAACCCAACCACGCCGGCGATGGAGAAGATCGGCGTGGTGGCCATCGGCGCCTCCAAGGCAGCCGGTGAGGATCCCCCGTCCCTGCCCCTCAAGATCCGCCAGAAGCCTGGCGAGAGGCCCCCGCCGGTCTCGAACAGATCCCGCTCGGCTGAGACCCCTATGAGGAGGTTGTCTACATAAGGCCGGAGAACCCCTACGACACCAAAGACGCCGACCCGTGGTCCGAGGTAACCAGGTTTTCTCCTTCCCTTGTTCTTCTCCTGCTCCCATCGTTGGATGATAGATCGTATGTTATTAGGGCTCGGTTGTTCGTATTTTTACAAGAGCTAATCCTATTGTGTTAGATCTTGATTTTCGATGAATCCTGCTCAGTAGTTGGGATCAGTATTCGATTTGGTTTGAGATTTGGGGAATAATCGAGAGATCTCATTCGGTTAATTTATGCAAAAAATCAATCCCGATAATCAAAGTATCTCAATCATGTCCTTATTTCACTCTTCTGTTTTTTTCCAACAGGAGGATATCAGCGACCTCCGCAGCAACGACGAGTCGCAGGACACCAAGACTCGTCATGTGCTGAGGAGGATAAAGTCCGGTCAGTACAACAACTTCTTCGCCGGCGACGTGTACAGGTGCCCCTTCTACCCCACCAGGAGGCTCCGCGGCACGGACTTCAACTCCCTCGTGAAGCATGCCGAGGACGTGAGGACCTGCGGCGAGTCCGTAAACATCCACGGCTTCAGGGCCAAGCACCATGCGCTCGGTCTTCACCTCCGCAACCTCCAGAAGGTGGCTATCGAGGAGGGTCGCATGCCCCCGATCAGACCCAAGGTGCCCAAGGTCAAGGGGCTGGGCAGCAAGAAGTGGAGGAGGCGCCAGAGGAAGGACGCGGATGCCCTCCTGGCAGAGGCCACGAGGGGCCACTGATCAGCTGCTGCTGCTGCAACTGTAAAGCAGCTTCTTTTGTCTTGTTTGTGTTGAAGCAGTCTGCTGCTGCTATTGAGCAGCCTAATTGTCGAACCTCGTTAAGTACCGTAGTATATAACCTATATTAGCTGCTTTATCTACATCTGCTCTGTTTACTGAATTTATTTATGGTGCTGGTTTGTTTTGCTGCTCTAGATTTGCTACCAGATTGGGGAAAAACGATCGCAAAAGGAACAATGAATGAAGAGAGAAGCTGCTCTAGATTCCCTACCTTTTTGGGCAAAAAAAACACAACTGTTAGAGAGAGAGAGGGGAAAAGGCGCTCTTTAAAAAGGCCACTTTAGGCATCATGGCGCACGTAACGGCCAAGCCTTTGACCAGACGGCACCCCCCTCCGAGCGCATGTGAGGGCTTCAGAATATCGGGAGGGAAAAAGTGAGGACAAACGAGACACAATGTTGCTATAGCTAAATCTGACAAAAAGCTGAATTTGGCTTTACCATGCAATTTGGCTAGAGCTCCACAATGTAACTATTCTAAATCCCTAAACTATGTGGTGCGTTGAAACCTAATGCTTTTCCACCGACATGTGTGTTGCAAAGTTGCTTGATCGTGCATGCTTACACAAGTGGCCTACAGAGAAACTTATAGAAGCATGGGCAAACGAGCTTCATTTTGGCAAATTCGGGACAAGCTTTGCGTAATCGGCAGGCCTGATCGGCTAGGCGGATGCCCCGGGGTGCAGGGATGCTAGGTCCATGTCTATGCTTACATTTCTTAAACTTGTTAGGAATTAATAATAACTGTACACTTCCTTCTGTCCTGTCACGTTACGTCGTGTCAGCACCGCGCACCCGCTGCAGATTGGCAACGGGACGGTGGTCTACGTGACCGGTCTCTGCCACGCTAAAGCCACGTCGCACACCCGTCCTATCGCCTACCGGGACGGACGCCGAATTTAATCACTAGGATTGGAAACCATCGGTGCTCGCCCAATCAAACTTGCTTCCGCATGGGTATGACCGGAATATTGGTAAACGGAATTTAAGCATCGCCTTCGGTCTCCTCAGCACATCACTGTGCAAAAATCCCCAACTCATTCCTTCTGCCGGTGCCGCCACCGCAAGAACCATTGACGCTGCCGCAGGCACCGCCTCCGCCTGGCCATACCACCGCAACAGATCACTCCACCTCCACGCCCAGTCCCAGCCACCGCTACCGAAACTAGGCCACCGCCGCTGCATTAGCTACTGCCATGGACGTAGAGTACATCGTGTTCGGCGACGGGAGCGACTACACCGACGAGTACACAGTCACCGCCCATGGCACCACCAAGCTGATGGCCGTCCACACAAATGCGTCAGCGGAGGTGGCCAAGGTCATCGCAATGTACGAGCGGTGGCTACAAGATCCGATGGACAGGTACAAGATCGTCAGCCTTGACCTCGAGTATACCAAAGATAGGAAGAGGACGGCGCTTTTGCAGCTGTCCATGCGCAACCACTGCCTACTATATCACGTATGTAGGACCAAATCTATATGCCCGGAGCTTCGCGAGTTCCTACACAGGAGGGAGATCTACTTCGCCAGCGTCGACATCAAGAACGACACTTCGAAGCTAGAACAAGATCTCCTCATTCATGTTGTCAATCACGTCGATCTCCAACGTTTGTGGAGGTACCCGGATGGCGGTACGGGGAAAGCCGGCATGGCTAGACTCTCTTCCGACATCATTGACCGCGAGTACGCCGGCATGAAAATCGAGTTCCTGAAGCACCTGCACGAGCAATGGGAGTGGAGGCACATGTATTACGATCAAGTACGCAGCCAGGGACGCCTATGTCTGCTACGAGATGCTCAACAGGATCTGGCGGGTGGGTGAGTGTGCTGTTTACCACTACTAGTTTCACATTTCCTTCCTAGTTTTATCTTGCCTATATTTTATCTCTTTGCATTTTCTAAGCATTATGTGTAAGAACCAAGATCATATGATCCTCGTGCTATTAGCTACTTAACCGTATGAATTACATTCCCCTTTGTATGCTCAACATTCATTCTTACAAATTACATGCATGCCATTTGCATGCGGCAGTAATCCAGGATCCACATGCATAAGGTGTGATACAGTCATAAGTCATAACCAAACCCAGATTATAGAGAAGGATACAGTCATAAACCAGATTATAGTTTGACAAAGGTAATACACAGCAGTTCGTAATTGCTCACATAGTGTACTTATGAAACAACATGTTTTCATAAACACAACAATCATGCACTAATAGTCTACATCCCAGCCTGTTGGAGAAGGCAACCGATCCCAGGATGCCTTCGGTCGCTTGCCCTGGTTTGTAGATTCATCGACGATCCGGCATCTAGGACAAACAACCTGCCTTGGTGGTGGTTCAATGATGCGATGCCTGGAACGAGATTTTACAATCTGCGCCATGTACCGTGGCTAACATACCCGTCAATTGCAGCGTATTTCAGATTAGGTTCAGAAAGTGGCTTATCCTCCTAGTAATCGTGCCCTAAACACCTCCACGAACATCTCGGCAATATGTCCTTCATGTCAGCGTACCACGGGTCTATGAGTTCGGAGGCAAGAGCGGCCATCCCGGTCTTGCCGCCCTTCGTCCCTACGATCCAGTAAATTTCATGGATGTCCCCTCTGCACTCCTTTGGGATTCTAATGTTGACAGTCGGGCTTTCAAGCAGTTTACTGTCATTCATGATGTCAACACTGGTAAATGTTATGTGCTGGTTCACGAGAAAGTCATGAAATAGATCCCTAATGCTTTCTCCCCACCTACATGAAAATGAATTCAGACAAATAATATAGCAATAACTTTTGCAAACAGACGGTTCAGGAACAAAAAGACAACAAAGTCTACCAGATCCCATCAGCCCCCTTCTCGCAAAAAGGCTGGTATACGAGGACGTGCCCCTTCATGGAGAGTTGCACCATGGCGATCCTACGGCAATCGTGGATGTACTCGAGGTCGAGACCTACGAACTTGTTTTCTTCGAACTGCAGCCAACTCGTGAAATTATTCAGAGTGTTCCTCACCGTCCAAGGGTCGGTGGTGTAGACGACATCGATCTTCTTCCCGCCATGTACTTCGATGTCGAAGTGCGCAGTTTCTTGCCTGCCATCGTTTCGGACGTCCGGAGCGTCCATGACTATAGGCAAGAGGGAAAGGATACGGAGGAAGAGGGTGATGCGGCAGTGGAGGAAATGGATGAGGCCGTGGAGGAGAAAGACGATGAGGCCATGGAGGAAATGAGACGGAGAAGTGAAAGATTGGAACCACCCTTACCAATATCTGGAATGGTGCACGACCGTTCATAGTAGGGTGAAGGTGGCGAAAAACGGCGGTTTTACATGTCGACGCTAGCACTTCCTAAAATTTGTTCTGCGCCACTTGCATGCGGTGGAATCAATTCAAACGTAGGCACGTTTACGCGTGCCGACCTTCACTCACTGACAGGCGGGCTGCACATTTCCCTTTTACGATTTATTTTTTCACTTCCTCTAGACGGTTCTGGTGCCCGCCCTCAATAATTATGCCCCCCCTTCTTTTCTTCCACGCGGACGAGAACCGGCGGCGGTGGCGGTTCCTTGCAGATTCGCTCCCCACTCGAACAACTACCCCCATCCCTGATTCCACCCCCTCTTGAATCCATCCGCCTCCTTATCACAATGCCTCCATTAATCTACCGGATTCCAGACTCCATTTGCCACTATGGGTAGAGCTTGGGGTAGCAGCAGGCTGAAGCGAAAGGCATGCAACGACGACGCGGATGGCCAGGGCGACCGCCATCATGAGAATTGGGGATGGCCAACCTCGCCGCCGTGAACGCATAGGATCGCCGGAGTTGGACATCATCTCAGCCGGCCGCCTCGCTCGCTGCATCCCTGGCTACCGCGTGACGATGCAGAACATGGACGAACAACCGTTCGGCACGCCAGGCCTTCTTTACCCCGATAACAGCAAATGGCCAGACGACCGTGATGGCCACGTAAGTTCCAGTATCTAGCTTATTCGTTTAGTCATATCGTTGATTCATATGTGCTAAACTATCATCGGAATCCTATGTTCCTTTCATCGAACGTGTTGTGTGCACGCGCGGTTTGAACAAATCGAACCATTTAAGACTATTCTGCATGGAAGCTCGCTGCACTGATATTCTGGTATTTTCGTAGTGACATAGTCTTACTTTAGATGATAGACGAGTTGTCAATTTCGATTTTGTAATGGAATGCCTGCTAGGTGATATTCTGTTTCCTAAAACAAAAACAAACAGATTAGACGATTTAAGGTTGTTATGCCTCGAGCTGTTTAATTATGATCATCGCCAGGAGTTTGTTCTGGGGGGCTCTGCTCCTACTCCATATATTGAGTATCTTCGTAGTGACACAGGCACAATTTAGGCGATATCTGAGGAGACACTCGTATTTAGGCGATATTTTGTGTACTTTAATCTAAACGTCCAGTTGTAAAATTGCATTTGCAATGGAATCCATGCTAGGTGATTGTACCAACTGACAACAAACTCTGCAGAATATCCATGCAATACTGATGCTGCTGGATAAGTGGTCGGAATCAGTAGTGGTGAATATCAAGGAAGAAGAAGAGACGGAAATGAGAGATGACCAGAACTGGGTGGGTGGCAACGGCGAGTGGCTGGTCCTTTTATCCCAGGATGGGAGTACTTGGACTCTAAAAAATTGCTACAGATCGAAGAGACTTGTAGTGCCATCTTTGAAGGGTGTCAAGACATCGCATTCAACAGCGGGTGGCCGCCGCACATTTCCGAATTCGCTTACAGGTTCAACATGGAAGAACTTGAGCTCGTGAAGGTACAACTCCCACATAGACCACGGGAGGGGGCGTGGAAGAACTGGGAGTACGACCTCTTAGCGGTGTTCGACAAGGCAATCACATTAATTAGATGCCCAGAAGACAAGGAATGGACAGTCTTGCGCGACGACTTCCTGTGGCCGGAGAAGTATGTCGATGCCGTCTTCACCTACGGCTACTCTTCGTACAGACCGCAACGCATTTATGCGGTCACTAAACCTAGCGGCGACGTGCGTGTTTGGGAGCCGTCCATTTGGGGTGAGTCATGGCGTCATATAGCATGTAAAATCCCATTCAAAATTCTGCTTACTGACTGTTAGTAACACGCAGGTACCCACGCAGCCCCGCGCATAATTCCAGCTACAGTCATCGAAGATGTAGTAGCAGATGCTGAACTTGGGACACGGCGCTGGTTCCTGGCACCTCTCGGAGACAACACGGAACAACATGATGAACTCTTGTGGATTCATATCAGGGGAGCACTAAACAGCGTTGGTGATACAATAGAACATATGGGGACACAACTTTCTTCATACCCATCGCTGCGGTGTCATGTTTTCTCGAGGTCCGCATGCCCATCCGAAGACCCAGTAGAGCAAGTCTGGAGCAGAGTCAACAATCTGAAGGAACGATCTGTGTTTCTTGGGATCAACTACCCTTTCTTTGTCGGAGCCCCTAGAGCTGTTGAACTCAGCAATTGCAGCCCCGATGGCGCCGGGCTGGTGGTGGTGGTGGTGTTGGTGGTGGTGGATCTGACGAAGAACTAGTTGTTGCTGCAGCTGGTGAAGCTGACGAAATACTTGCTAATGTTGCTGGTGGTGAAGCTGACGAAATACCTGCCGAGGCTGCTGCCGGAGTCTAGGAAGAACATGGTGGTGTTGTTGCTGAGGTGCCACCACTTCTAGTGTTGATAGCAGACTGTGTGTTTGCTGCACACTCACGCGCCTATCATGTTGACACTCCAGATCTGACCTGGAGCCGAATCCACGTCGGGGGGAGGGGGCCTACAATTGGCTCATCAGTGGGGTCGTACTATTTGAAGGAGAATGAAAGATGGCCAAACGCAGCATTCTGGTTCGTTCCAACGATACCACCAGCTCCAGGGACCTAGTGCTCATACTGGCAGATCTGATGAACCATTTGTCTTTATCTTTATCATTAGTTACGCTTATGTGTGTAAAGACTAAGCTGTGCTTATTTGTGTAAGACTAAGTTAGGCCTAACTGCGTAATATTCAGTGAAGCCCAGCATTTCTTTCCATGCCCATAACAACAGAATTGCAACATAGAACATACAAATGTAATGTGCATACCATGCATTTTTGCTCAGGATAACAACCACTTCAAGCAACTGATACATCGTGTACGCATTTGAATGCATCACTAGAATGTGCCACCTATTGATGATTGATGACATGGATCTAGCTTTTCTGCATTTATTTGCATTGAATCGCTCATTGATTTGTTCACATATTTTTGGGCAATGGCTGATGAACTCCACTCTCTTGGTAACTTGCTTCGTCAGCGAGCACTTGTTGATCCATGGGTGGTTTGTGGAAATAACACACATGCAATGACTGTAATGGATCCATAAGTGGTTTATGGAAAATAACACACATGCAATGACCACTGGTTGATCCATATGTGGTTTGTGGAAAGAACACACATGCAATAACTCTAGTGGTTCATCCATGTGTGGTTTGTGGAAAGAACACACATGCAATGACAGTGGTGGATCCATGTGTGGTTTGTGGATAGAACACACATGCAATGACTCTAGTTCTAGTTTTAGTATAAGAACATACATGCAATGACTCTAGTGGGTCCACATGTGGTTTGTGAAAAGAACACACATGCAATGACCACTGGTTGATCCATAAGTTGTTTGTGGAAAAGGGCACACATGCAACAAGTCTAGTGGATTCATGTGTGGTTTGTGGAAAAGAACACACATGCAATGACCACTGGTTGATCCATGTGTGGTTTGTGGAAAGAACACACATGCAATGACTCCAGTGTTGGTTTTAGTATAAGAACACACATGCAATGACCCTAGTGGTGGATCCATGTGTGGTTTGTGGAAAAGAACACACACATGCAATGACTCTAGTGGTTGATCCATGTGTGGTTTGTGGAAATAACACGCATGCAATGACTCTAGTGGTTGATCCATGTGTGGTTTGTGGAAATAACACACATGCAATGACTATAATGGATCCATAAGTGGTTTATGGAAAAGAACACACATGCAATGACCAATGGTTGATCCATATGTGGTTTGTGATAAGAACAGACATGCAATGACTCTAGTGGTTGATCCATGTGTGGTTTGTGGAAAGAACACACATGCAATGATAGTGGTGGATCCATGTGTGGTTTGTGGATAGAACACACATGCAATGACTCTAGTGCTAGTTTGTGTATAAGAACACACATGCAATGACTCTAGTGGGTCCACATGTGGTTTGTGAAAAGAACACACATGAAATGACCACTGATTGATCCATAAGTTGTTTGTGGAAAAGAACACACATGCAATGAGTCTAGTGGATCCATGTGTGGTTTGTGGAAAAGAACACACATGCAATGACTCTAGTGCTGGTTTGTGGATTTAGTATAAGAACAAACATGCAATGACTCTAGTGGTTGATCCATGTGTGGTTTGTGGATAGAACACACATGCAATGACTCTGGTTGATCCATATGTGGTTTGTGGAAAGAACACACATACAATGACAGTGGTGGATCCATGTGTGGTTTATGGATAGAACACACATGCAATGACTCTAGTGCTAGTTTTAGTATAAGAACACACATGCAATGACTCTATTGGGTCCACATGTGGTTTGTGAAAAGAACACACATGCAATGACCACTGGTTGATCCATAAGTTGTTTGTGGAAAAGAACACACATGCAATGAGTCTAGTGGATCCATGTGTGGTTTGTGGAAAACAACACAGATGCAATGACTCTAGTGCTGGTTTGTGGTTTTGGTATAAGAACAAACATGAAATGACTCTGGTGGTTGATCCATGTGTGGTTTGTGTAAAGAACACACATGCAATGACTCTGGTTGATCCATATGTGGTTTGTGGAAAGAACACACATGCAATGACCACTGGTGGATCCATGTGTGGTTTGTGGAAAAGAACACACATGCAATGACCACTGGTTGATCCATGTGTGGTTTGTGGAAAGAACACACATGCAATGACTCTAGTGTTGGTTTTAGTATAAGAACACACATGCAATGACTCTAGTGGTTGATCCATGTGTGGTTTGTGGAAATAACACACATGCAATGACTAGTGGTTGATCCATGTGTGGTTTGTGGAAATAACACACATGCAATGACTCTAGAGGTTGATCCATGTGTGGTTTGTGGAAATAACCCACATGCAATGACTCTAGTGGTTGATCCATGTGTGGTTTGTGGAAATAACACACATGCAATGACTGTAATGGATCCATAAGTGGTTTATGGAAAAGAACACACATGCAATGACCACTGGTTGATCCATATGTGGTTTGTGATAAGAACACACATGCAATGACTCTAGTGGTTGATCCATGTGTGGTTTGTAGAAAGAACACACATGCAATGAAAGTGGTGGATCCATGTATGGTTTGTGGATAGAACACACATGCAATGACTCTAGTGCTAGTTTTAGTATAAGAACACACATGCAATGACTCTAGTGGGTCCACATGTGGTTTGTGAAAAGAACACACATGCAATGACCACTGGTTGATCCATAAGTTGTTTGTGGAAAAGAACACACATGCAATGAGTCTAGTGGATCCATGTGTGGTTTGTGGAAAAGAACACACATACAATGACTCTAGTGTTGGTTTGTGGTTTTAGTATAAGAACAAACATGCAATGACTCTAGTGGTTGATCCATGTGTGGATTGTGGAAACAACACACATGCAATGACACTGGTTGATCCATATGTGGTTTGTGGAAAGAACACACATGCAATGACCACTGGTGGATCCATGTGTGGTTTGGAAATGAGCTCACATGCAATTACCAGTGGGTTATCCATGTGTGGTTTGTGGAAATAACACACATGCAATGACTCTAGTGTTGGTTTTAGTATAAGAACACACAAGCAATGACTCTAGTGGTTGATCCATGTGTGGTTTGTGGAAATAACACACATGCAATGACTCTAGTGGTTTATCCATGTGTGGTTTGTGGAAATAACACACATGCAATGACTCTAGTCGTTGATCCATGTGTGGTTTGTGGAAATAACACACATGCAATGACTCTAGTGGTTGATCCATGTGTGGTTGGTGGAAATAACACACATGCAATGACTCTAGTGGTTGATCCATGTGTGGTTTGTGGAAATAACACACATGCAATGACTGTAATGGATCCATAAGTGGTTTATGGAAAAGAACACACATGCAATAACCACTGGTTGATCCATATGTGGTTTTTGGAAAGAGAACACATGCAGCAACTCTAGTGGTTGATCCATGTGTGGTTTGTGGAAAGAACACACATGCAATGACAGTGGTGGATCCATGTGTGGTTTGTGGATAGAACACATCCAATGACTCTAGTGCTAGTTTTAGTATAAGAACACACATGCAATGACTCTAGTGGGTCCACATGTGGTTTGTGAAAAGAACACACATGCAATGACCACTGGTTGATCCATAAGTTGTTTGTCGAAAAGAACACACATGCAATGAGTCTAGTGGATCCATGTGTGGTTTGTGGAAAAGAACACACATGCAATGACTCTAGTGCTGGTTTGTGGTTTTAGTATAAGAACAAACATGCAATGACTCTAGTGGTTGATCCTTGTGTGGTTTGTGGAAAGAACACACATGCAATGACTCTGGTTGATCCATATGTGGTTTGTGGAAAGAACACACATGCAATGACCACTGGTGGATCCATGTGGTTTGTGGAAATGAACACACATGCAATGACCACTGGTTGATCCATGTGTGGTTTGTGGAAATAACACACATGCAATGACTCTAGTGGTTGATCCATGTGTGGTTTGTGGAAATAACACACATGCAATGACTCTAGTGCTGGTTTGTGGTTTTAGTATAAGAATAAACATGTAATGACTCTAGTGGTTGATCCATGTGTGGTTTGTGGAAAGAACACACATGCAATGACTCTGGTTGATCCATATGTGGTTTGTGGAAAGAACACACATGCAATGACCACTGGTGGATCCATGTGTGGTTTGTGGAAAAGAACACACATGCAATTACCACTGGTTGATCCATGTGTGGTTTGTGGAAAGAACACACATGCAATGACTCTAGTGTTGGTTTTAGTATAAGAACACACATCCAATGACTCTAGTGGTGGATCCATGTGTGGTTTGTGGAAAAGAACACACACATGCAATGACTCTAGTGGTTGATCCGTGTGTGGTTTGTGGAAATAACACACATGCAATGACTCTAGTGGTTGATCCATGTGTGGTTTGTGGAAATAACACACATGCAATGACTGTAATGGATCCATAAGTGGTTTATGGAAAAGAACACACATGCAATGACCACTGGTTGATCCATATGTGGTTTGTGATAAGAACACACATGCAATGACTCTAGTGGTTGATCCATGTGTGGTTTGTGGAAAGAACACACATGCAATGACAGTGGTGGATCCATGTGTGGTTTGTGGATAGAACACACATGCAATGACTCTAGTGCTAGTTTTAGCATAAGAACACACATGCAATGACTCTAGTGGGTCCACATGTAGTTTGTGAAAAGAACACACATGCAATGACCACTGCTGATCCATAAGTTGTTTGTGGAAAAGAACACACATGCAATGAGTCAAGTGGATCCATGTGTGGTTTGTGGAAAAGAACACACATGCAATGACTCTAGTGCTGGTTTGTGGATTTAGTATAAGAACAAACATGCAATGACTCTAGTGGTTGATCCATGTGTGGTTTGTGGATAGAACACACATGCAATGACTCTGGTTGATCCATATGTGGTTTGTGGAAAGAACACACATACAATGACAGTGGTGGATCCATGTGTGGTTTATGGATAGAACACACATGCAATGACTCTAGTGCTAGTTTTAGTATAAGAACACACATGCAATGACTCTATTGGGTCCACATGTGGTTTGTGAAAAGAACACACATGCAATGACCACTGGTTGATCCATAAGTTGTTTGTGGAAAAGAACACACATGCAATGAGTCTAGTGGATCCATGTGTGGTTTGTGGAAAACAACACAGATGCAATGACTCTAGTGCTGGTTTGTGGTTTTGGTATAAGAACAAACATGAAATGACTCTGGTGGTTGATCCATGTGTGGTTTGTGTAAAGAACACACATGCAATGACTCTGGTTGATCCATATGTGGTTTGTGGAAAGAACACACATGCAATGACCACTGGTGGATCCATGTGTGGTTTGTGGAAAAGAACACACATGCAATGACCACTGGTTGATCCATGTGTGGTTTGTGGAAAGAACACACATGCAATGACTCTAGTGTTGGTTTTAGTATAAGAACACACATGCAATGACTCTAGTGGTTGATCCATGTGTGGTTTGTGGAAATAACACACATGCAATGACTGTGGTTGATCCATGTGTGGTTTGTGGAAATAACACACATGCAATGACTCTAGAGGTTGATCCATGTGTGGTTTGTGGAAATAACCCACATGCAATGACTCTAGTGGTTGATCCATGTGTGGTTTGTGGAAATAACACACATGCAATGACTGTAATGGATCCATAAGTGGTTTATGGAAAAGAACACACATGCAATGACCACTGGTTGATCCATATGTGGTTTGTGATAAGAACACACATGCAATGACTCTAGTGGTTGATCCATGTGTGGTTTGTAGAAAGAACACACATGCAATGAAAGTGGTGGATCCATGTATGGTTTGTGGATAGAACACACATGCAATGACTCTAGTGCTAGTTTTAGTATAAGAACACACATGCAATGACTGTAGTGGGTCCACATGTGGTTTGTGAAAAGAACACACATGCAATGACCACTGGTTGATCCATAAGTTGTTTGTGGAAAAGAACACACATGCAATGAGTCTAGTGGATCCATGTGTGGTTTGTGGAAA